>CM075650.1:117783705-127783705 GCA_037953625.1 Crotalaria pallida
TTCTTGGAACAAGGAATCGTGCCGACAGATCCAGCCGAGGCCAGAAAGCTTGTCAGAAAAGCCTCCCAATTCGCTATGATCGATGGAATTCTGTTTCGCCGTGGGGTCAGCGGCCCAATGCTCAGGTGCTTAGACCCCGCCGAAGCAAAGCAGGCACTGGAAGAAGTCCATGGAGGTATAGGAAGTCATCATGTCGGAGGGAAATCGTTGGGCAAGAAAATTCTAAGGGCAGGAAACTACTGGCCGACCTTACAACAGGATGCAATCGGTCATGTAAAGAAATGTGAAAGATGTCAGTTCCACAGTGACGTCTACCAAAAGCCAGTCAAGGAACTTCATTCACTTTCATCTCCCTACCCCTTCTATCAGTGGGGAATGGATTTGATTGGCCAGTTCCCCACCGCACCAGGACAACTCAAATGGGTGATAGTGGCCATCGATTATTTTACCAAGTGGATCGAAGCCGAGCCACTAGCAACTATTTCCTCGTCCAAGGTTCAGAAGTTCTTTGAGAGACAGTTTATAGCTTGTTTTGGAGTACCACAGGTCTTGGTAACCGACAATGGAACTCAATTTGCGGCAAAGGCATTCCAGGACTTGGTCAACGCTTTGAACATTAAACACTACTTTTCTTCGGTCGAGCATCCTCAGACCAACGGACAAGTAGAATCAGTGAACCGAAGTATCATTCAGGGGATCAAGAAAAGACTCATCGGTGCTAAGGGAAATTGGCTGAAAAACCTGCATGAAGTGCTTTGGTCGTACCGCACCACCATACAGACTTCCACGGGAGGAACCCCTTATCGTCTTACTTATGGTTGTGACGCAGTCATCCCGGTGGAAAGGATCATCCCATCTTTCCGAGCTTTACAACAACCGAACCCCCTCAACAACACTTTACTGTGTGAGGACCTAGTTCTTTCAGAAGAAGTCAGGGATTTAGCTGCCGAACGGGAAAAACATGCCAAGCTGATGCAAGCGAAAGGGTATAATCGCTCAGTGGTACCCAGAGAATTCGAGGTAGGTGACCTCGTCCTACGAAGAGCTAACATCTGTAACACTCCTTGTATATCATCTTACTTTATAAGAAAAGTAATAAGTTTATGATTACTTGGACTTGTTATTGTTGGAAAAAGATTTGAAAATAAGAATTATCCCTTCCCTTGAAAATTTATTTTCACAAACACTTGATTAATGATGAAAGTGACTAGTAAAATCAGAGTTTGCGGAAACATAGTGTAATCATCATATTACATTCCCAAAATATATCAAGTGTAACAAGCCCATTAATACCAAATAAGTATTATTATGAAACTGAATTCCTCTTATGATACCTCTTTCCAAAATATGTATCATATAAATTTTATTAAAAATAGATTTGTTATAGAGCTGGTCACTGGTCCTTTGTCCAAACATCCTTTTGGTCGGATCCTCGATATCTGCACAACGGGTTCCCAACCCACACTTTCTGCACTCTGCATGCACCTAAGGGACATCTTCCTTTACTAATTCTTGTGCAAGCTAGATGCACGATCAATACCTAATAAGGGCATGGGGGTTAGCTATACATATTCGCATAATCAAATGAGAATAAAACTAACATCCACAAGTTAACATGTAGCAAATCATGATGCATAATCATATGAGCACACCCGGTTAATCTTAATAATTCTTTCAATGCAGGTGGCACGATGCATGATTTCCTTCCACAACTGAGGCCTCTAAAAGTCCATCTTGGACGTCCATCCAATACACCGTTGTGTTCCCGTAACACCGACATTCGTTCCCAGAACTTAATGCCGAACCATACTTGGATAATACGCATCACTCCCAGAGTGTGCACCACGTTCCCAGAACGCGTAGCAAACCATACTTGGAATAATAAGCACCACTCCCAGAGTGTGCACCACGTTCTCAGAACGCATACGTTCCCAGAACGCATAAAAACCAGGTCCCGGACACTGGCCACATATCTATAATGTGTCATCAAGTAGGTTGCATATCAATGTGTTCCCAGAACACTAACATACGTTCCCAGAACGTATAAAACCAGGTCCCAGACACTGGCCACATATCTATAATGTGTCATCAAGTAGGTTATAATTTGGTACTCCCGGAGTACCCTCCTCATATTCCCAGAATATGATAAACGTTCCTACCAACCCATCTTCCATTCTATATGCATGAATGCACAATCATCAAGGTTGGTTTTATCTTTAATTCTATTATTATACCAATGCGTTCCCAGAACACTAACATACGTTCCCAGAACGTATCGCAAACCATACTTGGAATATAATCAAGCACCACTCCCAGAGTGTGCACCACGTTCCCAGAACGCGTAGCAAACCATGTCCCAGACAATGGCCACATTCCCAGAATGTGTCATCAAGTAGGTTGCGTCAGTTTAGTACTCCTAGAGTACAGGGTCATGTTCCCATTAATTCCATTATTATGACTTAGAAAACACGACTTCTGAATGATATCTTGAGGTATGGCTTTACTTATAAAATTCACCTTTGAATTTAAATTTAACATATGCTCATAGACCTGGATTGAGAGAATATAATCATTGGTATTAGCAACCCTTATTCAAAAACTTAACTTTTACTTTTAAGTTTCAGGTACTAACCGGTTACATCATCACCTAACCGGTTAGAATTACAGACCTGAATATAAAACCACTGATTTTCCAAGAATCTTTTCTTAAATTCTCTACTCAATCCAATAACAAGGTCTTGGCATAACAGAATACCTCAAGTTCAACACATAATATCATTCAAAAGATCTAAGTCATAATCCAATTTCATTTATTCATAATTTCCTCTTGAAATTATCTCATTCCTTAAGGTATCAACTCTTTAACTGCAATCTGAACTATAACCATGAAATCAACTTATTTTCAGATTGTTTTCCATGAAATTAAGGCCTAGATTTGAGTAGGATTTATAAGACCACAACACTGATTTTGTAAACTTATTTTCTTTTGCATTTTAACAGTGTCTAACCGGTTACAAATATCGAGTAACCGGTTAGATTATGCAGTCTGACACTAAAACATGAGTTTTAACAAACCATTCTCTTCACTACTCAAATCTAACCAAATTTCAACCTTTAACAGAGTACATATACCTTAAATAAATATGTTTAAACACAGAAACATATCTATCTTGCATGCATTCAATTTGGATACTCAAATTGCACATAATTGCACATATTTCACAACTTAATGCATCAAATCACATAATATCCAAATAAGTCATGAATCCAACATCAATATAGCTTGCATGCATCTCAATAACATTGCTCATAACAATAATTGAGCTCAGATTGGCCTCCAAGCCACTTAACCATTTCAACTTATGCCCTTTGAGTCTCTTGGTGACTCATCCTATATTCTACCACAATTCATTCTCATTCTAGCAAATAGTAAGCTTCCCCCTTACCTTAGGTTTGTGCTTGAACAAGATTTGAGCAGAGATTTGAGGTAGAACACCAAACACCCAAAGCTCCTCCTCAAACCAGAACCGTTTTGACAGGGTAGATTGATCAAGGAATTTGGAACATGAAATGGACATGGAAATTAGGGAAAATGGTCATTATTAAAACCATGCAACATGAGCTTTGAAAGGAAATCAAGTCTATAACAAGAGAAGGCTTGAGCTTACCAAAATCGAGCTTTAAAGTCAGCTCCAGAAACCAGAAGCTGAGGTTTGACAGCACCAACACCCTTACTTTGCAAGCTTCGTTCTCTTGATTCAGGGACTCTCAACTCACAAACTTTATATCAATACAAAGCCCTTGATGTGAGCTTTGTAACCGTGTATCACTCATGTTCTAACTCTCAGAAACGAAAGAGAATTGCAAGAAACGATTCTAAAACCCTAGAACAGAGCTTCCCCCTAATTTCAGAGCAGCAACAACCCAATTCTTCAGAATTGAGGGTTTTTATAGAAGAATCAAGCTTGCATGCACCTTGACGCGTGTTTTCCACTGGATTAGGGCTGTATTCGTGGCGAATTCTGGATTAATTGGGTGATTACTCATCAAAATCCACTAACCCAGTTTCTGAGTTCATCGTGTAACCGGTTACAAAGCCCTTCTAACCGGTTACATACTGATAAAATTCAAAAATTAATAATTTAATTACTCTTTCTTCAAAAACCTTTCTAATATTGCAATTTGGTCCCAACCCAAGGACTAAATTACAATATTCACATTTTTGTACAAAATAACCATATAAAAATATATCTCATATTTTTATATAAAAAAACACATAATGTACAAAAACTAAAACCTTTAAAACTAATATAAATCAATTATAAATTAATTGTGATAATTAATTTCTCGGTTATTTGGGAGACGAAAATTAGGGGTGTTACAACATCAGCCTCAAAAATGCTAAGGATGGTAAACTGGCTCAGAATTGGGAAGGTCCTTATCGAGTAGCTTCCAAAACAGGAATAGGAGCCTACAAGCTCGAAACTCTCTCGGGTGCCCTCATCAACAACACATGGAACGTGGCAAAACTTAGAGCATATTTTAGTTAGAAATTTCTTCCCATTTCAATTCCGTTTTCAATTGTTTTAGTTTTACTATTTCCCTTGCTGTTATAGGATTGTTTATTTTTAATGATGGTGTACGCTCGGTGGAACTCCGAGCGCATTGTACTTATTGTTAATGCTTTGAATGAATAAAAGTGCTGTTATTGAATTCATTGTTTTCACGTACTTTTCCTCATAATCGATTAGCCACCGTTTATGACGCGAACGATTATAAACAGCTCAAACAAGAGCTTATAACTCGTCAAGTACCCTAGAAAGATTCCCGATTCAAACATGATTTGTTTTAAAATCATTTTTACATCGCAGATAGAGGAACCCACCTCGGCTAAAGTGTTGGAGTTTCGAGGTCTTAAAACTTGAATTCTTAACAAAAAGTTCCGAAAGAAGCATAAAATAAAAACGAATATTATAAATATTCCAAACAAGTCATAGCAACAAGAGTTTAACCCAGATATTGGGGAAAATACAAGCTAAAAAGCAAAAATCTATTCTACATCGGAAAGAACGACACTTTCAGGATCAAACTTGTCGTTTGCCTCCTCGTCATCTTCAGCATCCTCAGCCCCCTCTTCCTGGGATTCTTCGGCCAAATGGTCAGGAAGGTCTTTGCTACCCATGTCTATGGGGCGCCCATTTGAGCCGATGATCTGCCCGTTCTTTACAGCATGGTTGGGGTCAGCACCCTTGGTCACAAGGCCAGGATTCAGGATGCGGAGTTGCTCGGCGGTATTAAAGAAAGAATCCTCAATTGCATGATCCCAATTATAGAGGTTCTCTTCAGCTGCTTTTTTGTGCTTAAGAGCTTGTGCCTTCACTTTGTCCAAGGAGGCTCGGAGTCCGGCAACCTCATCCTTAGTATACTCGAGTTGTTCTCGAGCTACCGCGGCATCTTCTTCGGCCTTCCGAGTTTTTTCCATTGCCACTTGCAAAGTTGCTTTGTCCTTTTCAGCCTTCTTCAATAGTTCCTCGGCTTTCCGAGCCTTCTCCTAGGCCTCCTGCAATATGGTAGCATCCTCTTCGGCCTTCTTCAAGATTTCTTCGGCTTTCCTCATCCCCTCTTGGACCCTTTGAAGAGTTTTCTCTGATTTCTCCTTCTCGGCCTCGGCTCTGGTCTTGGCCTCTTCAGCATCTTGCATTCCCTTCTTCAGTTCCTCGTTCTCTTTGGCCAGGATTTGAAGCTTTCTCTCAAGGCCTTCCACTTGGAGTTGATAATAATCCTCTCGATCATTCGCTTCCCTCCTCTTCTTCTTCTCATCAGGGGCGACCCCAGCATGAACATCCTCGCTGCGGCGGCCGAGGTAGTGAAGAACACTTGCACTTGGAAGAAGACCCTTCACCAGGGTGCTGCAGTTGTTCCCCCAAGTCGAAGGATGCTAGGCATCCATCACCTGTGCATCCTCGGGAGGGAAGACTGCTGCGTAGTAGCCCTCAGGAGTCTTCTTGGCCCATACAGTCTTGACAGCGGCTTCCTCGGTACCCTCCTCAAATTGAGTATCTTTATGGGATTTACTCAAATTGAACTAATCCCCGGCCAAACCTTTACCTTTCTCTACCCAAATTCTTTTGGATGGTCGCTCGGTGGTACCTTGAGCGTCTTGTTGTGCATCTGACTGGACAATTTTTTGGACTCCTTCGATGGCCTGAATTACCTCGGGGGTGACGGCACGAGGAGCCAAGGTTGGTTTGTCCACCGGTGTTGGATCGGAAGACTGGCTCTTAATCGAGGAACTCGAACCTGCTTTTCGTGCTGCCAGCTTACTCACTCGATCTGCGGCAACCACCGGTGTTGGCTCGGAAGACTGGCTCTTAATCAAGGAACTCGAACCAGCTTTTCGTGCTGCCAGTTTACTCACTCGATCCGCGGTAGCCTCGCTCTTCTTAGCTTTGGTGGCTTTCTTCCCCATTTTTTCTGCAAGAGAATATGTGTTAAACCGAGCAAAAAAAAATATATATATATATACCCAGCTCGTCCTTCACTTCGGCTCGTGTCCTCTTCAGTAATATTTTTTTGGTATCAATTTGACCATTCGCCTCAAGGTATTCCCAAACTCGGTCGCACAATCGTCTCTCGGCCTTCGTTAAATCGGTTTTGTAATCAAATTGATATAACGAGGCCCCTCGATTGTAGATACTGTTCGACCAGCTCAAAGGGAACCGGGGTATAACTTTAATTTCCCCTTCGGCCTCAACTTGTTCCATAAACCAGCAAACTTCTGATCCAGTGTATTCGTATTGAAAGAAGAGCGGTTTAAAGGATTTCCAAGAATTGGTTACTTTTGCAAAGAGGGCGTGATCCCTCCGAGCTTTTAAGGACACCCAAAGCCCCTTTGAATCGCCAAACTTGTTCACTTGGGGGGCGTACAACCAAAAGAAAGATCGTAGTGTAGCGACCAAATTTTCAGCGTCGTAGAACTGTTGAAACGCCCTTACAAAGGCCCAACCACTCGGATGTAGTTGGCTCGGGGCTATATTTAAGTGCTTCAGGACCTCTATCTCGAGGGTGGAAAAGGGCATGCGGACTCCGACCTTAGTGGCTATCTCCTCGTAGAAATAGAAAAGCTACCGATTTTCCGGTATTTGGAGGCATATCCGGTCGTCTATGCCCATGTGCCTTAGTACGAAGTCTGAGGCATTCCCATCTTCTCTCGGAGGTGTGAGAAGTGGACGAAGATGGTTCAAACTGTTCCTCGTCAGCAATGAAGGCCTCGTTCCAAGCACCTCTCAATCAAAGACTTCATCATACTGCGCATGATTTGGCGGCAAGGGATATTCTTCAGGATTGGTCTCACACCTGCGCTCCACCATATCTGGGGAAAAAGTAAAAGGCTCGGCGTTATGATTTTTTATAGAAGATGTTTTAATTTTAAAGTTAAGGCCGAGCCTTGGACTTTTTCCCCCCTCTTTCCTCGGATTTCCCAAAGGCTCTTCTTCCACTATGCAGCGCTCGGGACTAACCATAACCTGAGTTCTCCGTTCAGCAAACCTATAAGCCAACAGCCACTTGCTTTCTTCAGCGGGGTCCGAGGGGTGTTCTACAGCTAACGGTTTTGTCACGGTGGATCCCTGGCTGATGGGGGGAGAGGAAGGACCTACTGCGTCATCACTACTCCCAGAATCCCCAAAATCCCCAGAAAAATCCGAATCACTATCACTAGAAGGCTCCTCTCCTAATTTCCTACAAAGTTCATGATAAATTCTCCTCAACTCCCTCCAACCTCTCATGATTCAGAAATCCAAACCCTTAAACACTACACTACCCAGAACAAAAAACCCCAAAATCCCTGCGAAACCCAGAAATGCGAAACCCTTTCAACAAATAGAAAAGAGAAGAACCAGAAATAGAGTACTTGAGTTAGAAGAAGAAAGACTACCTGTTTTTGATTCTGAGTCTCTGGAAAATTGGAAGCGATGCGAAGGTAGTGGCGGAAGTAAGCTTGAGAAGGGAGTGAGTTTCTGGTTTCCTGGGAGTAACAAAGTTGTGAGGGAGCAAGTTTGAGAGTTTGGGAGCTTTTGGTGTGAATCTGATAAGACGAATGAAAAGTGAGTGTGGGGTGTAAGGGATTTGAAAGAAACCCATAAAACCTTTCGGTTTCCCCACGATGCACGTATGGGCCTGTGCGGATCAAAAGCCCATTACACCACTTAACCACACGGTGATGAGACGTAGCAGTTACCAAAAAGGCACTTTTTCAAATTTCAAAATTCGAAATGATTTGGCACAATTTACAAGGGAACGCGCCGTACCTAGAGAACCCAGAACGTCACCTCGAACGGGCTACCTGGTTACAGTTGCCACATACTCCCGGAACGAGGCATCCGAAAAGGTCAACCCTAAACACTTGCTACCTCGTCACAGACTTCTCAAAGTCTTACGAGCTGGGGGGCTTGTAGGGTCTGCCGACCTGATACGGATCTAAGCCTTGTCAAAAGAATCTTCTAAGGGTACTTCCCTCGGTTCACTTAGCATAAACGTCCCTCGCTCGGACTCATGGGCTCCGAGCATCCCCAAAGGACCAGGCTCGGACTTGATGGAACCGAGCCTCATCATCGGTCCTCAATCCATCAGGCTTGAGATTCTAGGCCGAGACATACCGTCGGCAAGCGGACAAGTTCAAACCCACCGAGGCTTCTTATCCCTTCCGCAAATCTCTCCTGGATTCTCGCAATAGCCTAGACATGAGATCTCCAGCTGATCCTATCTGGATTCTAAGCATAATCCTCCGATATTATCTCATAGAATCCTGGTTCAGCTCAACCCTGATACTGGGCCCGGACGGCCCATATCAGCCTCCTCCAAATCTTATAAATAGCTCATTACAGCTAGGGTTTCAGGTACGTACTCTCATCCCTAAGTTGACACTCTGCACACACACGTTGCCTAGGGAGAACCTGCTTTTCCCAACTGGAACTGCGGAAATACCATAAGTCACACATTAACTCTTGATCCTCTCTAGGGTTCCTGATTCCATAGTCTTGAGCACTTAGAGGGTTAAGGACATCTAGTGTTCCAGGACACTACATTTTCTAAAGAGGATTTCTGATTTTATTAAAAAGTGAATTTTTTTATGGAATAAATTTGCATTTTTGGATTTGTGAACTTTGAAAGTGTGATCTTTTGAATCTTTGGAATGATTTACCAAAAATTATTTTGAATTATGAAGGACGAAATTTTTGAGAAATAATAATTTTTGGAAGTTAATGACTTTAAATAAATTTGTCTTTTGGGAATTTCTCATTTGCATGGAAGTTTAATTTTTAGAGATTTTTAATTGTGTGTATTGTATGTAGATAATTATTTACTTTGAAAGAGCCTAAGTTTTCTTCATAATAAAATATGTTCTTATAGAAAATTAAACCAATTGCCATGACATGAAATTAATTCATGATGTATGTTCAATATGATGTGTGTTTGTTTTAATATGTGGATGTTGCTTGAAAATAAATGTATGTGAATGTGTGTGTGTGCATATGTGTTACGGTTTTAGCATGTGTGTGTGTATGACTCTTGAAAATATTGCATAAATTACATGAACTAATGATCATGGTGTCTTGAATAAATAAGAATAGAAAATGAAAATGAAAATGCATGATGTGTGTGCATGTGTGTGTGTCACGGTGTTGGTGTGTGTGTGTGTGTAAGGAGGGTTGTGAAATGAGTTAGAGACCAAGTGGGATCACATGGGTAGAAGGGGAGATTTGAAATGACTATGCATGATGAAACCTAGCCCTAGACTATGCACCATGTTCCCTTTGATTTAACCCCTCCCATGCAAACTTTTGGAAATCCCATTTTGCCCTTCCACTTGATGCCTTGGCCGAAACCCATTCCAAGGGCAAAGGAGACCAATTCGGTGCCCTTAAATAAACCAAGTCTTAGTCCGTTTCTCCACTTTTCTTTCCATTTCCTTCACTTACAACTCAAACACTTTCTAAGGGACCAACAAACCCTTAGAAGAAAAGAGAGAGAGAAGAGAAAGAGAGTGTGGCCGTGGAGAACAAGAAGTAAGAAGAAAGAGAATTGGAGCTTGGCCATAGATTTTCTTTGGAGATCAAGAACCTTAGAAGTTAGAAGACCCACTTTCTTGGTAGGTTATGTGAAGATCAAGAGGAGAACCATGAGAGTTAGGATTTTCTTTTGGTTTTGTAACTTTTCCTTTTTCTCTTTTCATTGCATGTTTATTTTCATAGCTTGAGAGAGGAGTGCAAGTGTGACTTAGATTCTACTATGGACTTTTAAATTGGTTTGTAATATGTGAACTCATGGATTCTCTATGTGCTTCGGTTATGGCTTCTTTAGGTAGATCATGATGATTTTCTAAACAAACTTCTAAATGATCTAACTTATTACTTGAGATTTTGAGAAAACTAAAATGAAACTCCATGCATGTTGGATTTATTCTCTTAAACCGTGAACCGTGAGGTTTTTATGAAAGAATTTAGTAGATAAATTATGATCTAAGCTTAATTTGTGATAAAGTAAGGAATTTATGTCTTGCATGTTGATTTCTTGTGTTCAATCCGTGATCTATGTGTCTCTATGTGAATATTTGATACACCTTTACATGATCTAAGTTTATTTGAGAAGAAAATAGGGATTTTTAGCTTTGCATGTTGACCTTGTAATGGTTTTGGTTTATCTTTGTGTGTGCATGTTTTAATCCATGTTCATTATCTTACAAGTTAGGACTTTGAGGTTGCATGTCAATTTTCAAGTAAAGAAATTAAGTTTTCCTATATATATGTTACGGTCTAGAGGAAATAAATAGGGTAATGGTCTTTAAAATGGTTTTTCTTTTATAAACATGATTTGATTTGAAGATTTGTTTTATATTTGTTGTGTTGGTGTGAAGGCCATTCGGCCATGGTTGATGAAAGTGTGATGGTGCTTGATTATTGGGTGCATGTATGCATTAGGGATAGATTTAGTAGGTCTTGAGTTCATGCATTCTATTCTTTTTAGAAGATCAAGTTATAATTCAAAATTTTATTTAAGAAAAATTATAAGTTGAGTTTTAACAAAAAGTTTAAGGAAATCTCATGATGATTCATGCATGTTGGTGTAATATGACTTGCTTTGCTTTAATTGTCTTTAGTGCCTTGAAAAGTGAACTAAGATTCTTGTCTTATGTGTGATAACATTCGGCCTTGAGATAGGAAATAGGGAAGTGTGCTTGATAATCATTTGAATTGCATGTAGACTAAGATTAGCCTCATTTAGGAGCATAAAGATGAATACATGAAATGATTTGTGGCCTTGATTGTTGCTTTGAACTAAGTTAAGAAAAATGAAATTGAAATTGTTTAATTTCCCTATGATGATTACGGTTTTAGTCTTGGAAGAAATAAAATGATTTCATTGTTTTATGTCTTTGATGGTGTGTTATATTTTGCAAGATTTTACTTGAAATAATTCGGTTAGTACATGTTTAGGTGTTTAGGATGGTTTTCCTTTTTTAAATGACTAATGAGAATGATTAAATTCTATGTTTGTGTTATCATAGGTTTGATACAATGATGTGCTAAATTCTTTTATTCTTTTCGGTTTTAGAGACTAGGAATAGGTAGAATTAATTGAATTAATTTTCATGATGTTAATCCTATGATTTCAAGGTTTATAAGTTATTAGGAAATGCTAATTATAGGCAATTCGGTTTTGCCATGATTTAATTAAGAAATTAAGCTTGAATTATCTTCCTGTGCATGATTGAATTTGTGTGTCAATGTTATAATTTGATTAGTTAATTTCTTTAGCCCAAAAGTGTTTTGCAATAAGTGGATAATGAATGTTTTGGATTTTGATGAACTAGTTAATGTGATTCTAGAGTTTTATTTTTAATTCTTGCATTCTGATGAGTGTTTTAAAAATTATGTTTTCATAACCTGAATATTTCAAATTAAGTTTTTAATAATGAAAGGAGGTTTATTCGAATAAAAGAGTATTTCTAAATGATTTTCAAGGATCTTTCTCAAGAATTGTTTTAATCATGAATTTGAAAATCCTGGATAATGATAACAAGTTTTCAAAAAAAGAGAAATTGTTTTCAAAATCGAATTAAATGAGTGTGTCAAAATCGTTTCTAACTCACGGGAAAATTTCTTAGTTCGAGCGACGGACGCGAGGATATGAGGCGAGGAAAGATGATCGGGAAACTTTGGAGAGCGTTAGGACCTTCATCATCGAGGTGAGAGAGGGGCTTTCCCTTAAGACGCCGTGGTAATTAGGTACATATTAAGGCGTCCAATCATCTCAAAGATTGGACTCCAATCTCATTTAGCGTAGTGGTGTATGTGATAGCGATTGTTTGATTGGTTTAGCTATCCACCCGAACGACTGAGATTGGTTTATCAAAATAATGTTATGTTTTCTGATTGTTCGAGTTGAATTATTTAATTATTTTATGATTTGTTTATTTGTTAAATAAATATGATATTGTTAGGATTATTTGATTGTGCGTTAGTAATGAAGTTGTGGAAATAACAAGCTAAGAATGATAAGAAAAGAATAATGGATTTGAATAATGAGAATAAATAAGGGAGAGAGGCAAGTTATGATGAGATTGAATTGTGAGAAAAGTAGATGGCAATTGGAAATTTGGAAAGAATGAGAGGAGTTGCTGATGCTGCTGAACCCGAATTGGTGAGAAAGGACACCAGTGATGCTGCTGAGTCACAATTGGCAAAAAGGACAGTGATGGCGTGCTGAGTGACAGTTGACTTGAAATAGTGATGCTCATGTTGATGAGAGCAATGTTGCTGTGATTTGAGAAAGATAAAGATGATGCAATGATGTTGTGATGATTCAAGTGATACTATATGAGCTTTAGGGGGATTAGATGCGAACGATTAGCGATCGGGTCTCATTGAAGGGATGCACCAAGGATGAGCCGATCATTAGGACTAAGCCGTAATTAAAATTCTTTAAAGATTTTAAAAGACATTAACAATTGCGATGAGGTATGAGTGTCGTATCGAAGTAATGGAGAGGAAGGAACCATAGGTATCTACGGATACTTAGGAGGAGATTGCATTAGGGGAGGACAATGACGGTGATACGTCAATAAGTCTAGAGTACTATTCTAGGCGGAACAATTCCACAAGTGGCGCACTAACGTGGTGGGGACTGGGTCCAATGCCGTGGCAAGTTCTGCTTTCGAAACTAGAATAAGTACTGTCGCCCCCTAGATTGCAAATCTAGAACAGTGAGAGGGACTGGAACGGGGCATTGTGTTTTGCCATTGCGTGGACAGTGAGCCTTGATATTATGAAATTGAATTGATTTGAGGACGAGATCCTCCTGGTCTGGGACCATTTATGTGTTGAGACAGTTGTCGTGCCCGCATGGTAAAGGTCCTGTACTCCTGTTTGCTTCCGACTAGGTGGGTGGTTGACCGAGGAGATGTAGACGTGTGTGAGCTCAATGATGTTTCCCCTTCATCATTGATGCTAACCGAAATGATAAGACTTAAATAACCAAGATGTTCCAAAGATAAGTGTTGTGATAATAATGATGATCATGCTAACCATAAAATATTCCAAGTAATGAATAAGACGGATGAAGTGTTTGTGATATGGAACCTTGAGGCATACGTCGAGTGTGTGAATGAGGAATGAAAAGAAGTACTAAGATTGAGAAGGGGTATTGAGGAAATTGTGAAAGTATTATTGTTTATTGATGGTTAAATGTATGTTTATGTCTATATCTCGTTAATGATTATGTGTTGTCTAATTTGTTTTATTTGTTGTTGAACTTAAGTTGTTGTAGTTATTTTGTCTTAATATTTACCTGATGTAATCCCACGGGTTGTTGATATTTTAATTTTTTAGAGTAAATATTTTAAATTAAAGATTATTATTATTTTTATTATAAAGTAAAAATTATTATTAAACAGCAACAAAAAATAATTATATAAAAAGGTAGGAGTTCAAACCAAACCCTATACTTAAAAAAAATTAATTTAAATGATCTTGTTGATAAATTTTGTACATCCTCATATGAATAAAAAAAAATATAACACTTTTTATCTGAGATATTATTCCTTATTTATTTTATGGATAAATTAACATTTTTATATATGATTATCAAATTTATTATGATGAATAAATATTAAATCAGAATTGAACATTTTGATCTTTCTTATATTTATTTATGTGATGATGGAGTAGTTTTTTTTTTTGAAAAATATGATTATCACATTTGTTATTATTATTAATCATAATTAAATATTTTTATCTTTTTTATCGATTATCTTATCTAAATTAATAATAAGATTGAATCCTAAAAATCTGTATCTTATCTCAAGCTAAATATCTTTATTCTTTTTTATGATTATCTTTATCTTATTGGATCTTAATCTTTATAATGAATCATATATTAAAATATTTATTCATTTATATATTACCTTCATAGATTACATAATATAAAAAAATTGAACAAAAAACTCAATACTCAATAAAAACAAAAATGTTAAAAAATACAAAAAAACAATAAATGAACAGATTTTGAAATCTATCTTGGATGAGAGACAAAAAGAATTAAAAAAAAATCATAATAATCTTCAATAACAACAACAACGCACAAATATATATATTTTTGGAATTCCTCAAAATTGCAATAAAAATATAAAAAAGAGTTCACAATTAAAAAAAAAATAACATCTCTCATCCAAGAAATATAATACTTAGATCTTCTTTTCTTTTGAAATTGAAGATCATAAATTCTAAAAAATGGTCATCCAAAAAAATAAAAATTAAAATACATATATATTTATTTCTTTTGTTCTTGACTTTTCGTTAAAAATGTATCAATTATCAATAGTGATTCTCTTTAATATCAATAGCAAAAGATGCATATTGATGAAACATAGTTACATATCCTTTAATGTTTTTGTATTCAAATTTAAAAGCCACATGAAACGTGTAAGGTAGAAATCAACCTCAAACCAAACCAATCTCAGAAGTCAAAACTACACCAATTCCTTAAACACACACAAATATCAAGAAGTAATGAGATAAACTTACCTCCACAGCTCTAGAGTTTGCTACTCGCGATAGTCAACTAAAACTTGACCAAATCCATCTTTTCTCAATATCCTCTTTACCTTGTACACAGACGACTTTGCTACTTGAACCTGAAAACAAATTCAAAATTCATAATTATAAATAAACAATTTAAACAATCAATGAATAAGCAATAATAAATAATAACTAAAATCTTCAATGAAATGAGTCTTAACACTGACATCACCAACACTAACAACAACAACAACTTAACAACAAGAAGTGTAACACCCCGATTTAGAAACTTCTAATTCATAAAAATATGAGTCAATTTTTTTTTTACTTGTTGATGACATGGACATGAGTCCTTTCTTTCAAACACATTCCTTTTTCAAAAACATTTGTTATGAAATTATACGATCATTCGAGATGTTACCAACACCGCGCTTTGAAATCCCTTATTAAATCATCATCCTATTATTTCAATTGTCCAGTCCAGAGAACATTGTTACAATTACGGGAGTTACATGGTATCCAGAAGAGTTATTAAAGTCTAATAACATACATAACTCACAATACATAACTAAAATAACTAACTACTGATCTTCGTCCCTGGATGCTGCAACAAACATTTCTTCCCGGTCATACTCTCATTGTTCGCGCCCGAACACTCCACCAACAAGATCCTCCACTCGAGTCCTCCTTGATTCGCAGATCCTCCATCTAATTGGTCGACATAGGACCAATAGGGCATAAAACCAAGAGACAGAGAGAATCAGCGTTTCCGGGCGGAAAGCCGACGGTGTGGAATTACAGCAGACAAACATATTAAGTACACATTCATAATTCATTATTCTCCTTTATTATTTCCGTTATCACCATTTATTCTCATCAATATCTATCATTATCATTCTTCCTTTATCGAACTTGACGATTCAAACCACAATTCCAAATTCTTACTTTAGTCATAGTTCCGATCCTTCTTCCTGCCCGAAGGCTCTCTTTGGTACCACAGACTTACATGGTTCTCGTTTCACTTATCAAAGATTATACTTGTATCTTTATACACTTTTCTTATTAAGTTTTATTAAAGCGCATCCATTGATGACAGGGGTTTAAAGTTAAGTCATCGTGGAGTTGGGTTAGCACACATACATCTCCTCCAATCCATCCAAGCCTAGTCGGAAGCAAACGGGATGTACAGAAACCTTAACCCATGGAGGTCGAACAGCCGAGAAATCCAACAGCATATAATATCTTGTCAAGACCACAACCGTACAGGCCGGTTATTATGACAATTAATATTTTATGCGATAGCGCAAGGGCCCAAAATCATTCGACTGCCCGCCTCGTTCAGGTTCCCTCTCACCGCTTCAAATTTGATCAAGGGGGCGACAGTATTATTCTAGTCTGCAGTGTGGAACATGCTACGATCCCTTGGGTATTAATCCCCGATCACATATAGACTCGTTCCACCTAAAATAGTACTCTAGGTTACTTGACGTTTCACCGTCATCACCCTCCCCTATCACAATCACACACCTGATTATCCACAGATAAATAGGGTATCTTCCTCTCCACTACTTCACACTCAACTCGCTGCATTGTAATTAATGTCTTTTTAAATATTTTATCAACATTTCAATATTCCTAGGTTCGACGAGTCACCCTTGTTCATCCCTTCGGTGAACCTCGACCTCTAATCGAATCTTTCGCATTTATGTTTCCTCATCGTTACGTGATCGTCAAAACAGCTCAACACATCGATAAGGCTCCTTACTCAGCAACATATTACGTCAATCTTTCACATCAGGGGCTCCTCAATCCGGCATATGTTACTCTATTTCTTTCACTGCTCCCATGTATGCATCATTGGCCTCCGCTCGCATTTTTATTTATCATTTCTTTCAGGATAAGCATATCATAACGTTTCCATCATATCCATAGTAACTCGGTCTTTCCACTTCACTTTTATTATTTCTAAAAATCACCAATCTTTTCATTACGTACTTTTTAACATCATCACATTATTCCCATCAATAACATTAATTTACTCCATAATCAAAGCATGACATTAATTCATATAACATGATTACTTCCAATTTCAGATAAAGTTCAGCAGACATAAAGCAGCATATCATAATATTTCATCATCATAAATAAATAGCATCATGTCATAATATTATAACCAAAAAGGGATGTCTTAGTCTTGCTTAAAAGTGGCCAAACATACACAATCAATTGCCACTATACGACTGACTAGTAGACCCCACGTTTCGGCTTTTGAGATGGCCAGGAACAACTTAACATGTTACCTATGTAACACCCCAAAATTTTAATCCCCGATTAATGGAATGTTAATTATAATTTAATTATAATTAATAGTTTCTATATTAATCCTTGATTAAAATATGTGTTTATATGACTAGCCTATGTGTGGAAATTATTTAATAAATAATTTAAATGCATAAAATGTGTATTTTGCATATTAGTCCCTGGGTTGGGACCTAGAAGCAATTATAGGAAAGATTTTGGAGGAAAAGTAAATAAAATAATTATTTTTCAAAATCTGGGCAAAACACTCGAGTATTATTCAGAATACTCGAGTATTCTGGGTCAAACTGCACGAGTTAGTGCGGTTGGTGAGTCACAGCCAACGATTCCCCTCCGTTGACACGAATACTCTGCCATCAACAGTAGCTTAGCTGAGAATTTTGGATCAAAGTAGCTTGGTTGGTGAAATTAGGGTTCCGAGTTTGTACTCTTCAATTCTCCTTCTCTGTGTCAAACTGAAACACAAATCATACACGAATACAAAGCTCACATCACGATCTTTGTATAAACACCAAAATCGTGAGGATTGAGTGAGTGTGTTGGGAGAACGACAGCTTGGAAGTTGGAGTTATTCTATCAAAGTTGGTTTCTGGAGCTTACTTGGAGATTAATTTCTGGTAAGCTCTCGAGCTCCTGAGTCTCAAACTCAATTCCTTTAGTTAGAACATGTGGTATAGAGTTTAGAAATCTAATTTTCCCCAATTCTTATCTCTGTTTCATGGGTGAACCAATTCGGTTTTGATGGTGCACTCAAAACTGTCATGCATGTGAAGCTCAAAGTGATTTCTGGGGTTGGAGCACTTTTCTTGGATTTCTTTCTGTTGATTCACGTCTAAGAGGAAAGGGGAAGTAATTATATTCACTAGATAGAGTTTAAATTCCATGAATTGTGTTAGAGAGCCACCAAGAGGCTCTAAGGGCTTAGATTGAATAGGAACTTTGGTTTGGAGACCAATCCATGCTCTAAAACTGTGTTGAGCAAGTTATGTATCATGCATGCAAACTTAAATGAACTTTAATTCATGAGTATTGAGCTTATTCTGCAAATTGAGGTATTGAGTTGTGAAAATGTGTTTTAATGCATGATTACTGAATTCTCTGTCAAATCTGTGTTTTGATATGAAATGAATGTTGTAACATGTTCAAATTATGTTGTATGAACTCTGTGGATCCCTGGAATGGACTAGAATTAAGTAGAAATGAAAATGTTATGTTAAAATCAGGTTTCAGTGTTATCTGCTACGAAACACTCGAGTAAAAGGCAGGGTACTCGAGTAAAATGCTTTCAAAACAATGTAAAATGAACAAGAACACTCGAGTATTTTGTTTGGTACTCGAGTATCGAGCATGACCTGAGGACAAGTTTAGGTCAAACACTCGAGTCATTCAAGGTCACTCGAGTATTCTGGAAATGTTCAAGAACACTCGAGTAACCCATGAACTACTCGAGTAAATTGTTGAATTAAAAACCCAAATCCTCAGAAAGTCATGAACACTCGAGTAGTCTTAAGAACACTCGAGTAATCTGGAAAAGTTGAGTAACACTCGAGTGTCCTGAAGTTTACTCGAGTAAATTGTTCAGAACCTGAAAACACCATTTTCAATTCTAACTTATTAAATTAAGGAATTATTAATAATAGTCCAAGGGATCAAGACTTAGAGAAATTGATTAATACAAAAAGATCGTTTGGTGACAGTCCTTTTTGATAAAGAAAATAAGCCTAGGTGGCCTGTAAAGTATTAATCAACTTCCCTTAAGTCTAAAAGATAAAATGCATTCATTCTGGAGTTTGGATGGTAGGACGTATTTCATGTTTGTTAAACATGTGGAGGGCCTCTGGGAGTGCCAATACGCTTGCTTGATGACACGTTGTTGACGTGGTCGGCTTAGTGGATGCCGATATGGATATATCGTTTGGATGACGATCCGTTTGGATGACGGGATATGCTCGGGTGGCATGGATACCAAGCTTGTCATGTACATTCTAGGTGAATGTACGAATGGTTGTATACCTAGGAATACAACGCACTGTTGAGTGCTGGGTTGTCAGGGATGGACGTCAGAGAGTGACATAGTATTATGATGGGGATAGGCTTGAGAGCTAAAGTCATGCATCATGCCATTCATTCAAATAAACTGTTATGACTGAATTAAGTGTGAGCATCCTATGTGCATAACCTACTTGCTAAGTGTTAAGTGTGATTGATATTAATTGATGCATGTTACATATTTATGTTGCATAATTTATTCTCTATTGATTATGTGTATAGAATTGCTTACCCCTATGCCCTTGTAGGTGATGTCTCGTTACATTGCTTGCATCGAGATCCGGCCACTTCCTAGTGGCGTATGGATCTATGAGGACCATCGCGCGGTGTTCGAGGGGGAGGTAGAGATTACCTTCTACCACCCGAACCCGCTGATACGATTCCGTCCTCGTAGGTTTAGGATTCCCATCATATACACTATGCATGTACCCCCGTTTTACACTTACCATGGACCACCTCCCACGCGACCAGCTCGCTCTTACCATAGTTTTCGTTTTCAACCTACCCGCTCTCACCCTTTTTCTTCGAGGGTCGTCCGCGAGGAGACTCCCCTATCTGATCCGAGGAGCCCAGTCAGGGTTTCACCATCACCTGACCCGGTACCCAGTGGTAGGGTACACTCTCCCTCGGATGAGATTGAGGAGGATCCGGTGGAGGACGAGAGTGGGGGCGAGCCTGTCGTGCATTCTACTGGGAGTGACTGGAGGGACGACGATCCCTAGGTACATGCATATGGTGTATGATGTGGGTCGGAGGATCCGATGTGTGGAGGCTGTGGAGGAGATTTGCTGCTGCTGCTGCTGTGATGATGATGTTGCTACTATCTTACTACTACTTTTACTTTTGGGAGACTACTGCTACTACTACTCCATCTAATGCTGCCAGATCTATGTGACTACTCCTAGAGTTATATATTTAGTTATGTATATATATTGTAGATATACTTTTGGAGCACTCTAGAACTTATAGTTACACTGTTATATAGATCTGATGATGGACTTGTATATTTTGAAACTTAGAGACTTTACTCATGGGCTATGTACTTATGATTCTCTATCTCTATGAAAACCTATGTTTATATTCTATCAGTTGCATAGTCCCGTAATTTCCGCTTACTCTGATTTAATCTGTTTAAGAGCTCGGCTATAAATGGTATCAGTTCTATCGTACAAAGCAAGGGTAGCTTAAGCTACTTGATACAAAGATATTTTCTAAAAGATCGAATGTTACTCTATTTGCGAAAAGGTTTTAGAAATCGCCGAACTCGATACAATGATTTTGAGATAATATAGACTTTGTTCTCCAAGACTTTCAAGTGACGATTCGTGCACCCGCTTTAAAAGAAAATTTTATTTACCTATTTTCTTAACACTCACAAGTCCATATATATTATCCAATATAAAAGCTTATTTATTAGTTTATATTTGGGTAATCCGAGAAGGGTGTCAGATTGAGTGGTATCAGAGCAAAAGTCAGATCCTGTAGTAGTGGAAGTAGTCCAGAAAGGTAGCCATCAACATCAAGCAGGTATCTGCAAGGCAATTACATTACTACGAATGTTATTATTTTGTTTGTTGAGGTTTAAATACCCTTGATTTGTTTGTATCTTGTCTCTTTGAGTACAAGACGCAATTGATTGTAGATTTAATAATTTTAAGATAGAGTCTTAGTATAGGTGGTGTAATGGAAGTTTCTTTAGTTCAACATATGTGACCATAAGTCCATAGCGCAGGTCTAATATGGCAACTAGAAACCAAAATCACACTAATACGATGTTGGAACGAATCACCACGGTGTTGGAAGCTATGCAACGACAGTCTCAGCAACCCTCTCAATCGGCTAACCCGCCTCATCAGTGTAATATGGGTAATACTGAGGCGAAGACTCTGGCTGATTTTAGGAGCTGCAATCTGCCAAAGTTTGAAGGAGGATTTAAACCGGAGGAAGCCAACAAATGGATTCATACTATGGACAAGATTTTGAGGACTTTGGAGTGTTCTGATGTTCAGAAGGTGGCGTATGCAACCTATATGTTGGAGGATGAAGCGGAGAATTGGTGGAATCACACCATGCAGCTTTTGCAATATGAAGGAAGGGAGATAAGTTGGGGTGTATTCATGGAGAAGTTTCTCCAAAAGTATTTCCCTGAGGATCTAAGGAGGAAAAAGGAAGTGGAATTCTTGTAGTTGAAGCAAGGTAACATGAGTGTGGGTGAGTACGCGGCAAAGTTTGAAGAGCTGATGAAATACTGTCCATACTATCAGAACAATCCAGATGAGAGAAGCAAGTGCATTAAGTTTGAAGGAGGTTTGAGGCCAAAGTTGAAGTCGATCTTCAGTTACCAGCGGATTCAAAGTTTTCCTGCACTCGTGGACATGTGTAGGATGTATGAAGACGACACCAAAGCTGAGGAGATACAAGTCTCAGAGAAGAAGGACAATCAAGGTTATGGACCTCAAAGGCGTAAAGGTTTCAACAACCGGGGCAAAGGTCCGTATGATCGTCGGGGAAAAGGCAAAGGAAAAGCTGGTGGTTCTGAGGGAAGGAATTATCGGAGCGAGGCTCCATTCTGTGACAAGTGCAAGCGCAACCACTATGGTCGTGTGTGTTGGGGGACAAGTGGATGTTTTAACTGTGGAAAGCCGGGACACTTTGCAAGAGATTGCAAGGAACCAGCCAAGGCCAACTCAAGAGGAACTGCAGATAGACCGGTGACTCAAGGAAGGGTCTTCACCCTTAGCGGTGTGGAAGCGAATCGATCTTTTGATCTGGTGCAAGGTAAATACTTGCTTAATGGTCAGTTTTGCCATGTTTTGTTTGACTCTGGTGCAACACATTCATTCGTTTCGCATGAATGTGTAGACCGTTTAGGCTTGATTGTGTCTGAGATGCCTTATACTCTCAGAGTAGAAACTCCTACCAATGCTCCTGTAATTGTTTCTAGAGCATGTCTTAACTGTTGTATAGAAGTGTTAGGACAAACCTCTAAAGTAGATTTGATCTGCTTACCCTTAGCACAATTGGATGTGATCTTGGGAATGGACTGGTTAAGTCAAAACCAAGTGATCATTGATTGTGATAGAAGACTCATGACCTATAGAAACCCAAAACCCTCTGGTTACATATGTCTGTTCAACACTGAGGTGGGGGAGAGTGGTACGAGGATGGAAGAGATCCCTGTTGTCAGAGATTTCTCGGAAGTTTTTGCTGATGAGATTCCTGGTTTGCCACCAAGAAGAGAGATAGAATTTGGCATCGATCTAGTTCCGGGAACTGGTCCTATTTCTATCGCTCCCTATAGAATGGCACCACCGGAAATGGCAGAGATGAAGAAGCAGATTGAAGAGTTGCTGCAGAAACAGATGATTCGACCAAGCGTGTCACCTTGGGGTGCTCCTGTCTTGTTCGTCAAGAAGAAAGATGGTAGCATGAGGATGTGCATCGACTACCGGCAGCTGAATAAGGTCACCATCAAGAACAAGTATCCGTTGCCACGGATAGATGACCTTATGGATCAAGTACGTGGGGCTTCAATAATTTCCAAGATTGATTTGAGGTCGGGATACCATCAGATCAGAATTAGAGAAGAGGATATCTCTAAGACTGCATTTCGATCTCGATACGGACATTATGAATATGTCGTAATGCCATTCGGATTGACTAATGCACCAGCTATTTTCATGGACTACATGAATCGAATCTTTAGACCTTATTTAGATTCATTCGTGGTTGTGTTCATCGATGATATTCTCATTTACTCCAAGAGTCCGGAGGAGCATGCTGAACACTTGAGGATAGCGTTGAGCATCCTGAAGGAGAAGCAATTGTACGCCAAACTTACAAAATGTGAGTTCTGGCTAAAGGAGGTTAAGTTCTTGGGGCATGTAATTTCAGACAAAGGAATAGCCGTTGATCCGACGAAGGTAAGTTCGGTTTTGCAATGGGAGCAACCAAATTCGGTCACGTAAGTCAGAAGTTTTCTTGGTTTGGCTGGGTATTATAGAAGGTTCATCGGAGGTTTCTCAAAGATTGCACTGCCTCTGACGAAGTTGACTAGGAAAGATCAACCATTTCTGTGGGATGAGAAATGTGAAAGTAGTTTTCAAGAGCTGAAGGAAAGGTTGACATTGTCTATTGGTGTTGCCCGATACACAGAAGAGTTTTGATGTGTACTGTGACGCGTCGAAACAAGGTCTTGGGTGTGTTTTGATGCAAGAGGGGCAAGTTGTCGCCTACGCCTCGAGACAGCTAAAAGTTCATGAGATGAACTATCCAACTCACGATCTGGAGTTGGCAGCTGTGGTGTTTGCCTTAAAGATTTGGAGGCACTATCTCTATGGCACTACGTTCCGGGTGTTTAGTGACCATAAGAGTTTAAAATACCTCTTTGATCAAAAGGAGTTGAATATGAGGCAACGCCGATGGATGGAGTTTTTGAAGGATTATGAGTTTGAGCTCCATTATCATCCTGGGAAGGCAAACGTTGTGGCGGATGCATTGAGTAGAAAGGCAATGCACATCAGTGCGATGATGGTCAGAGAAGCTGCACTGATAGAGGAATTTCAAGATTTGAGTCTGACGATGCAAGTGGAGCCGACAAGTATCAAGTTGGGGATGCTGCAGATTGCTAACGAGTTTCTGCAAAGGATACGGGAATTGCAACACAAGGATGGGAAACTCATGGAAAAGAGGAAGTTGATGCAAGAAGGTAAGGAGTTGGAATTTCAAGAAGGGAAGGATGGAATCCTTCGCTTTAAAACGAGGATTTGTGTGCCTGATGATTTGGAAGTAAGAAGGATGATTTTGGATGAAGCGCATAAGAGTAAGATGAGTATGCATCCGGGAGCTACTAAAATGTACCAGGACTTAAAGAAGTATTTTGGTGGTCTGGTTTGAAGAGAGATGTAGCTGAATATGTGGTATGTTGTTTGGTATGTCAAAAGGCCAAGGTGGAACATCAAAGGCCAGGAGGAGAGTTACTTCCTTTAGAGATCCCGTTGTGGAAATGGGATAGCATCTCGATGGATTTTGTGTCGGGATTGCCAAAGACATCTACTGGTCATGATGCAATTTGGGTGATCGTGGACCGTTTGACCAAATCAGCGCATTTCATTCCCGTGAATATGCGCTACTCATTGGAAAAGCTCACTCAGTTGTACATCAAGGAAGTTGTTCGTCTGCACTGAGTACCATCAAGCATTGTGTCTGATCGCGATCCGAGGTTTACATCAAAGTTTTGGGAAGATCTGCATAGAGCCTTGGGTTCAAGATTGAAGCTAAGTTCTGCATACCATCCTCAGAATGATGGCCAAACGGAAAGGAATATTCAGTCATTGGAGGACATTCTACGAGCCTGTGCTTTGGAAGGACAAGGGAATTGGGAGCAAATGTTGCCACTCGTGGAGTTCACTTACAACAACAGCTATCACACGAGCATTGGAATGGCACCATTTGAAGCTTTGTATGGGAGAAAGTGTCAGACGCCGTTATGCTGTTTTCAAGTGGGGGAGAGTTCTCTGATTGGACCAGATATTGTGCAAGAGACCACGGAGCAGATCAAGATGATACAAGAGAAGATGAGGGCAACTCAGAGTAGGCAGAAAAGCTATGCTGATAGAAGGAGAAAACCCTTAGAGTTTGCTGAAGGAGACCACGTGTTCATTAGAATAGTACCAACCAAAGGTGTTAGTAGAGCCTTGAAAACCCAGAAACTATCACCTAAGTTTATTGGTCCCTATCAAATTCTCAAAAGGATCGGCCCAGTAGCCTATCAATTAGCTTTGCCTCCGTCATTAGCTAACCTCCATAATGTATTCCATGTGTCTCAATTGAAGAAATATGTCCATGACCCCACCATTGTTCTTAGCATCCAACCTGATGATTTAGAAATTCATAAGAACCTAACCTTCAAAGCTGTGCCAGTTCGTATTGAAGATCGAAGAATCAAGCAGCTTAGAGGGAAGGATATTAGTTTGGTCAAAGTCGTCTGGATTTATGGAGATGTGATAGAAGCATCTTGGGAATTAGAGGATAAGATGCGTCAGGATTATCCTGACTTGTTTGTATGAGTTGAATTTCGGGGACGAAATTCCTTGTAAGTGGGGGAGTAGTGTAACACCCCAAAATTTTAATCCCCGATTAATGGAATGTTAATTATAATTTAATTATAATTAATAGTTTCTATATTAATCCTTGATTAAAATATGTGTTTATATGACTAGCCTATGTGTGGAAATTATTTAATAAATAATTTAAATGCATAAAATGTGTATTTTGCATATTAGTCCCTAGGTTGGGACCTAGAAGCAATTATAGGAAAGATTTTGGAGGGAAAGTAAATAAAATAATTATTTTTCAAAATCTGGGCAAAACACTCGAGTATTATTCAGAATACTCGAGTATTCTGGGTCAAACTGCACGAGTTAGTGCGGTTGGTGAGTCACAGCCAACGATTCCCCTCCGTTGACACGAATACTCCGCCATCAACAGCTCAATGCCTTCGTGTCGACCTGCATGAGTGTCCTCACTTCCTATTTAAGCTCATCTTCGACCCTTAGCTGAGAATTTTGGATCAAAGTAGCTTGGTTGATGAAATTAGGGTTCCGAGTTTGTACTCTTCAATTCTCCTTCTCTGTGTCAAACTGAAACACAAATCATACACGAATACAAAGCTCACATCACGAGCTTTGTATAAACACCAAAATCGTGAGGATTGAGTGAGTGTGTTGGGAGAACGACAGCTTGGAAGTTGGAGTTATTTTGTCAAAGTTGGTTTTTGGAGCTTACTTGGAGATTAATTTCTGGTAAGCTCTCGAGCTCCTGAGTCTCAAACTCAATTCCTTTAGTTAGAACATGTGGTATAGAGTTTAGAAATCTAATTTTCCCCAATTCTTATCTCTGTTTCATGGGTGAACCAATTCGGTTTTGATGGTGCACTCAAAACTGTCATGCATGTGAAGCTCAAAGTGATTTCTGGGGTTGGAGCACTTTTCTTGGATTTCTTTCTGTTGATTCACGTCTGAGAGGTAAGGGGAAGTAATTATATTCACTAGATAGAGTTTAAATTCCATGAATTGTGTTAGAGAGCCACCAAGAGGCTCTAAGGGCTTAGATTGAATAGGAACTTTGGTTTGGAGACCAATCCATGCTCTAAAACTGTGTTGAGCAAGTTATGTATCATGCATGCAAACTTAAATGAACTTTAATTCATGAGTATTGAGCTTATTCTGCAAATTGAGGTATTGAGTTGTGAAAATGTGTTTTAATGCATGATTACTGAATTCTCTGTCAAATCTGTGTTTTGATATGAAATGAATGTTGTAACATGTTCAAATTATGTTGTATGAACTCTGTGGATCCCTGGAATGGACTAGAATTAAGTAGAAATGAAAATGTTATGTTAAAACTAGGTTTCAGTGTTATCTGCTACGAAACACTCGAGTAAAAGGCAGGGTACTCGAGTAAAATGCTTTCAAAACAATGTAAAATGAACAAGAACACTCGAGTATTTTGTTTGGTACTCGAGTATCGAGCATGACCTGAGGACAAGTTTAGGTCAAACACTCGAGTCATTCAAGGTCACTCGAGTATTCTGGAAATGTTCAAGAACACTCGAGTAACCCATGAACTACTCGAGTAAATTGTTGAATTAAAAACCCAAATCCTCAGAAAGTCATGAACACTCGAGTAGTCTTAAGAACACTCGAGTAATCTGGAAAAGTTGAGTAACACTCGAGTGTCCTGAAGTTTACTCGAGTAAATTGTTCAGAACCTGAAAACACCATTTTCAATTCTAACTTATTAAATTAAGGAATTATTAATAATAGTCCAAGGGATCAAGACTTAGAGAAATTGATTAATACAAAAAGATCGTTTGGTGACGGTCCTTTTTGATAAAGAAAATAAGCCTAGGTGGCCTGTAAAGTATTAATCAACTTCCCTTAAGTCTAAAAGATAAAATGCATTCATTCTGGAGTTTGGATGGTAGGACGTATTTCATGTTTGTTAAACATGTGGAGGGCCTCTGGGAGTGCCAATACGCTTGCTTGATGACACGTTGTTGACGTGGTCGGCTTAGTGGATGCCGATATGGATATATCGTTTGGATGACGATCCGTTTGGATGACGAGATATACTCGGGTGGCATGGATACCAAGCTTGTCGTGTACATTCTAGGTGAATGTACGAATGGTTGTATACCTAGGAATACGACGCACTGTTGAGTGCTGGGTTGTCAGGGATGGACGTCAGAGAGTGACATAGTATTATGATGGGGATAGGCTTGAGAGCTAAAGTCATGCATCATGCCATTCATTCAAATAAACTGTTATGACTGAATTAAGTGTGAGCATCCTATGTGCATAACCTACTTGCTAAGTGTTAAGTGTGATTGATATTAATTGATGCATGTTACATATTTATGTTGCATAATTTATTCTCTATTGATTATGTGTATAGAATTGCTTACCCCTATGCCCTTGTAGGTGATGTCTCGTTACATTGCTTGCATCGAGATCCGGCCACTTCCTAGTGGCGTATGGATCTATGAGGACCATCGCGCGGTGTTCGAGGGGGAGGTAGAGATTATCTTCTACCACCCGAACCCGCTGATACGATTCCGTCCTCGTAGGTTTAGGATTCCCATCATATACACTATGCATGTACCCCCGTTTTACACTTACCATGGACCACATCCCACGCGACCAGCTCGCTCTTACCATAGTTTCCGTTTTCGACCTACCCGCTCTCACCCTTTTTCTTCGAGGGTCGTCCGCGAGGAGACTCCCCTATCTGATCCGAGGAGCCCAGTCAGGGTTTCACCATCACCTGACCCGGTACCCAGTGGTAGGGTACACTCTCCCTCGGATGAGATTCAGGAGGATCCGGTGGAGAACGAGAGTGGGGGCGAGCCTGTCGTGCATTCTACTGGGAGTGACTGGAGGGACGACGATCCCTAGGTACATGCATATGGTGTATGATGTGGGTCGGAGGATCCGATGTGTGGAGGCTGTGGAGGAGATTTGCTGCTGCTGCTGCTGTGATGATGATGTTGCTACTATCTTACTACTGCTTTTACTTTTGGGAGAATACTGCTACTACTACTCCATCTGATGCTGCCAGATCTATGTGACTACTCCTAGAGTTATATATTTTGTTATGTATATATATTGTAGATATACTTTTGGAGCACTCTAGAGCTTGTAGTTACACTGTTATATAGATCTGATGATGGACTTGTATATTTTGAAACTTGGAGACTTTACTCATGGGCTATGTACTTATGATTCTCTATCTCTATGAAAACCTATGTTTATATTCTATCAGTTGCATAGTCCCGTAATTTCCGCTTACTCTGATTTAATCTGTTTAAGAGCTCGGCTATAAATGGTATCAGTTCTATCGTACAAAGCAAGGGTAGCTTAAGCTACTTGATACAAAGATATTTTCTAAAAGATCGAATGTTACTCTATTTGCGAAAAGGTTTTAGAAATCGCCGAACTCGATACAATGATTTTGAGATAATATAGACTTTGTTCTCCAAGACTTTCAAGTGACGATTCATGCACCCGCTTTAAAAGAAAATTTTATTTACCTATTTTCTTAACACTCACAAGTCCATATATATTATCCAATATAAAAGCTTATTTATTAGTTTATATTTGGGTAATCCGAGAAGGGTGTCAGAACCTACACACCACTGTGTCTTAGGAAAGCTGCTCTCTCACCTCGAGAGTCGATAAATTCCCAAATAGCCTTTGTTGATGCGATCCTCTAACACGCGTACACTGCTGACACTTTCTAAGTCCTCAAAACAAATATCACATATTATTAATATAATCTAACCCAATTAAAATCGCTCTTGGAAACTTTAATTGAAATCTTTCGGTCTAAATCAAAACATAAATATTTTCCTCCGAAAGCATTCCAAAAACTCTTTAACACTTTAAATTCTTCAAATCATTATAGAACAATTAGCAAAATCACATTAAATAAATAAATAGATTAGTGGCTGGTCCGTCTTTGAACAACAGCTCACCCAAACCCGAAAACATCGAAAAACTTCAATTGTGCAAATCTTGCTTTAGCTATAATTTAAAACACTTAAAACTCATACTTTTAAATTCCTGTAAACATTTTTATCAATTGAAAATACCTCAATTCACATTCTGGACAGCCACACTAAATTTTAAAAATCACTTTTCGAAAATCCGAAATCATCGTAAAATTATGCGTTAACGTACAAGACTTTTATATAAACATAAATACTTAAAAACAATTTATTTTGTAAACCATTCCTTTTAAATAATACTTGGACAACCATGTAATAGTTCCAATATCCAGAAATGAATTAAAGTCAAACGATTCAAAACCAATTTATTTCAAGAAGCAAATCATTTAAGTTAAACACTTAGCACATAACTACTTAAAACAAAACAAACTCGTCACTTAAATTTCTTACATTTACATACACAACTCATTTTCCTTCACTTCCTTAATTATGCGAATAATTATAATCAAGCAGCACACATCATAACAAGGTAATCACACCAATTTTATAAATCCACTTTACCCGAAACAAGTTTCCTCCCAACCCAAACAACTCAATTATCATGCCTTAGGTTAATTTAAATCAAAACATAAAGTAAGTACACTACCTAAAGTAAATTTATTTTCACAGCATCATATTTATTTTCACAAAAACCGAAACATAAAGATAAAACAATTAGGGCATAAACATTCCAAACTTTAAACTTATTTGCACTTTTTAGCATGTAATTTACTTTATAAAAACATGGACCAATTTACTTCATTATATTTAATCACATTCACATTCCATCATCAAAGTAAAAACATTTAATCAAATCCAGCAGCAAGCACAGGGCATCCAATCCATCCAAAACATCGAAAACGTCCTAGACCGAATATGGGGAATTCAAGGAAATAAAATTCTAAAACCAAATCAAACCAACTCATTGCAATTCCAAAATTTTCAATACACTTAAGCACATATTAAAATAACTCATATAAAATTTTCAAATCATTTTAGTATCCAGAACTTAAGTTTTTACTCATTTTTGCCTTAAAAATCAATTCTGGACTGCTACAACCTGAAGCAAGTTTGAATTTATTTAAAATAGTAAATCAACTCCAATTGTCACAAAATTTGGTACATGACATTCTCATATAGTCAGGAATATCTCATAAAATTATTTGGAATTGTGTAAGTAACAATTTTTCAATTAAATCTCCCCTTGGTTCTGAAAATTTTGAACCAAGCTAGCTTGTTGTTTTAGGTTAAATAAAATACCAAACTAACTCCAAAAAATCCCAAATTTTACAGAGAGTATTATAATATATGTAAGATCTTTCTGTAAAAATTTCAAGTCCATCGGAATAGTATAAGTCCAAAAATTCTGTTCGTATTTAACCCGAAAAAATTCCGTTTTTCCGAAATCATTTTCTTAAAAACAATTCTTGAAAAATTAGTAAATTAATCTAAAAAATTATACTAAAACTCAGAGGCATTTAAAATAGCTTCATTGGAACAGTGCAAAGCCTTAAGCTCATTGAACTTATGCAAATACTTTTTCATTTAAACTCTTCCCAAGTAAAGGCCTTAAGGTTCCATAACCCATATAAAACCAAACATAATTCAATAAAATACCAAAATAAATCTTAACCAATTTAAAAGTATTAGAGCACATTTATGTGGCATTTAACATGTAGCAATTTAGCTAATTCTCTAATGATCATGCAAAAACCGAATTGAACCAAGAAAACAAACCAAACGTGACGTGCTTCAAACACTTAAATTAACCATACAACTCACAATCTTTATTTAACTAATTTATTTTCACTTAATACAAGTCATTTAGGCACATGCACATATGTTGGAAATCAACAAGCGGGCTAAGCAAATACTAGAGGGGGGGTGAATAGTATTTTGAAGCACTAATACCAAATATTTCGATTGATAATTGAAGAATGGAGCTTAGACTGAATTTTCTGGAATCAGAAACAAAAGACTCGAGTCTTTTGTGAAATACTCGAGTTTTTCAGGATGAACAACTCGAGTCTTTTCTGAAATACTCGAGTTTTTACTATCAGATAGCAGAAAAACCAGAAACGAAAATTCAGCAATTTAACTCAAATCAATTCAATAATAAACGGGAACTTATCCAGCAGAATAGCAAGTAATCTAAATAACTTTTAACACAAAGATTCCTTGAACTTGCTACCTAATTGTATAAATCCTAATTGATTGAAATGACTTAAGTCTATTGAGCTAGAAAGTAGATTAAAAGCAATAAACCAACACTCAAGCAATTTTATCCTGGTTCACTCCAACAATGAGCTACATCCAGTCCTCCTAATCACTTAGGAGTTTCTACTAATAATCAAATTGTTAGAAATTACAAAGGATTGCTTGAGAATGGCCTCACTCAACCTAACCCTTTCAAGAGTGTACCAAACTCTTGATTTCTACCCCAATTTGATTCCGGTGATTGAAGAACTCTTCACAAAGCTTCCTTGAACTCCCTTCAAGAAACTCCACCGGGCTAGGAACCTCCTAGTCTTGTGCTTGAGAACCTCTCAAGACTTCCAACACCCTAAGCCACTTAGGGTTTGCTTGGGAACAATCCAAGACTTTGAATAATCAAGCTTTTTGTATGTGTATTACTAATCTCACAATGGATTAGCACAAATAAGCACAGCTCAATGTAAGAATTGAGGCCTAAAACTCAACTTGGAATAAAATGACAATATGAGTGAGAAGTTGAGCTTTTTGGGAATTAACACTTGAGAAAAGGAAATTATGAAAGCTTGTGATCAATAATGTGTTGTTGTCTTGTTTGTTCTTGCACAAATTCAAAGAGCAATTTTACAATAAGGTTCTGAATTCTCTCTTGGGGTTGGATGAGACTCAAATGCCCTCAATTGAGTTTTTGAGTCTCTCCAACGTTCATTTTTGCTGACTGGACAAAAATACTCGAGTCTTTTGGTAAATACTCGAGTCTTTTTGGTCGGTCACGAGTGAATTGGTGCACGAACAAGACTAACGGTCATAATTGCTGACCTGGCACAAATACTCGAGTTTTTCTATAAATACTCGAGTATATACTCGAGTCTTTATCAAAATACTCGAGTATTTTGATCAGATATGGGAAAAATTATTTTTCAATTTTATTTTTCCTCTCAAGTATTAATTTTTGGTCAATCTCAACTTAATAAACATATAAAAATTTATTCCTAGAAGAGACTAACTATTTCTACCCACTCTCAACCACTCTCAACATAAATTAGAAATTTACAATTAATATTTGATTGAGAATGATTGGGCACTTGTCTTCTTTTCTTGACTTCTTGTTGATGTTGATGTTGCAATATCTTCAAGGCATGATTTGTTAATTATTTTGTCATCATCAAAACATAATCCACATAATTAGGAGCATTGAATTCACAATCTCCCCCTTTTTGGTGATGACAAAATAATTAACACTTGATCCATTTGTTAAGCTTGATCCACTTGGAGATGCAACTCCCCCTCACTATATGATACTTTTCACCTATCTAAAAATTCAGCTTGAGCAAGATGTTATGACAATTTAATTTTAGCACCAAGCCTATGGTATTAGAGAATTTAACAATTATCAGAGTATATACCATAATTAGAGATTTTAGGTGCAACAATATCAAGACAAGACAAGTGTAATATCTCTCCCCCTTTTTGTCATACGCCAAAAAGATGTAACAATTTAGAAAAAGATCAAGGGAGGAGAGGTGCATAATCGGAAAACCCCATAACCAACTATGCAAAAAAAACGGAGATATAATAACGATAAAGAGCTCCCCCTGAAGCTTTGCACAAACATCATAATGAAGACCAAATTCATTAACATAAAAACATCATAAAAGGTCCAAATCAAAGGTGCAATAATAAACCCAAAGTCTCAAAACACCAAGTTCTCAAAATACAGAAAATGTAACAAAGACCAACATGATAAAAACAGAATGAAAACTAAGATAAAATCCAAAGGTCAACATCATCAAAACATCGAAGGAGCTGGAGCATCTGGAGGAGGATAAAACCGAGAGAAGAGTTTAGAGGATGAAAAACTAGTAAGATTTGACAAAACTTTAAGGAAAATCTGAGTTTTGAGGAGAGAGATATGAGAAAACCGAGAGAGAAGAGGGTCGCAAAAAAAAACTTGAGTCTAAGAGTATATATAAACAGTTCAAAATACTCGAATATATTCATAAATACTAGAGTTGTTCTTTAGGATATACTCGAGTTTTTGAAAATATATTCGAGTCGGTCGTGACTCAGCCCAGATTTCCCCAGAAAAGTCGAGTAAAAATTGAAAAACTCGAGTTTGGTCCGAAAGTTCAAATTTCAGGAAAACGCAAAACACTCGAGTTTTTGGAAAATACTCGAGTTTGGTCTGAAAGTTCAAAAATTGGGGGTTTCGAAAGACTCGAGTGTTTTGAAAAACACTCGAGTTATTCAATAAAGACTCGAGTTTTTTGAGAAACACTCGAGTATTTTTCTCAGACCCTGATTAAAAACTTTTTCAATTTAAAACTGATTTAATTTTGAATTAAAATACTCGAGTGTTTTTGGAAAAACTCGAGTATTTTGACAGAACAGAAAGTAAAAACTCAGTTTTAAAAGACCAAACACAAATCAAACACAAATGCTTCACTACCAACTTGGAATACAGTACAGAATCACACACAATTAACATATACAATTTCAAATATTATCAAGAACAATTTAACTAAGAATCAATAACACATTAGAGTAAGACTAATATGGTGATTTTCCAAAAATGACACACAATGCAATTAGCCTATATTAGCTTCATCTAAAATACCAAGTTCTCTCCTAATATGATAAAAGGTGTCCCTTGGTAGAGGTTTTGTAAAAATGTCAGCTAATTGATTTGTGGTACTGACAAATTCAATTGTGCAATCACCCTTTTGTACATGATCTCTTAAAAAGTGATGTCTTATTTCAATGTGTTTAGTTCTTGAGTGATACACCGGATTCTTAGTCAAATTGATTGCACTCGTGTTATCGCATCTAATCGGAATATTTTCAAGTTTCAAACCAAAATCCGATAATTGTTGTTTCATCCATAACAGTTGAGCACAACAACTACCGGCTGCGATATATTCCGCTTCGGCGGTAGAAAGAGCGACACAAGCTTGCTTTTTAGAAAACCATGACACCAATGAACTTCCCAAGAAATGGCAAGTACCACTGGTGCTTTTGCGATCAAGCTTGCATCCCGCGAAGTCGGAATCCGAGTAACCAACTAAACTAAGATTGGCATCAGCAGGATACCATAAACCAGTGTTAATTGTTCCTTTTAGATACTTAAATATATGTTTAACTGCGGATAGGTGAGATTCTTTAGGATTAGCTTGAAATCTAGCACACATGCATACACTAAACATAATATCCGGTCTAGATGCAGTGAGATATAGGAGACTACCTATCATACCCCTATACTTACTAACATCAACCGGTGTACCTTGTTCATCCTTGTCTAGGTAGCATGATGTGCTCATTGGAGTGTAGGCTTCCTTGCACTTGTCCAATCCGAATTTCTCAAGGAGCTCTTTGCAATATTTCCCTTGATGCACAAAAATCCCCTCCTTGACTTGCTTTATTTGTAAGCCTAGGAAGAACTTGAGTTCTCCCATCATTGACATTTCAAATTCCTTTTTCATCAAATTTGAAATCTTTCTACAAAGAGACACGTTAGTAGCACCGAAAATGATATCATCAACATAGATTTGTACTAACAAAATGTCATCCTTGGTTTTATAAATAAATAATGTATTATCAACCTTCCCTCTTTGAAACTTGTTTTCTAATAGAAAGGAACTCAATCGATCATACCAAGCTCTAGGAGCTTGTTTCAATCCATAGAGTGCCTTTTTCAATTTATAAACATGGTTTGGAAATTCACTATTTTCAAAACCGGGGGGTTGTTTGACATACACTTCTTCATTTATAAACCCATTCAAGAAAGCACTTTTAACATCCATTTGATATAAAGTGAATTTCATGATTGAAGCATAAGCAAGTAAAATTCGGATTGCTTCAAGACGTGCAACCGGAGCAAAGGTCTCATCATAATCGATACCTTCCTCTTGGTTGTACCCTTGAGCTACTAGTCTAGCTTTGTTTCTTATAATCAACCCGGATTCATCAAGTTTGTTTCTATAAATCCATTTAGTACCAATTATGGTATGATCATCGGGTTTAGGGACTAGATACCAAACTTCATTTCTTTCAAATTGGTTTAATTCTTCTTGCATAGCAAGAACCCAATGATCATCCTCAATGGCCTTTTTAATTGAATCGGGTTCAATTTGAGAAACAAATGAGACATAGTGGCAAATGTTTTGAATAGACCTACGAGTAAGTACTCCCTTTGACATATCTCCTATGACTTTGTCTATAGGATGAGCCTTGACCGATTTCCAAGTTGGAGGAAGTTCTTCCCTTACTTCTCCTTCATCAACTTTTGAATTCTCTCTCTCTTTTTCTTCTTTTGAAAAGACAATGCCATCTTCACTAGCATCACATAAAACACTATCTTCTTTTGAAGACTCATTAAAAACCACATGAATTGATTCCTCAATAGTTAAAGTTCTTTTATTGAAAATTCTATAAGCTTTACTATGAGAAGAATAGCCTAAAAATATGCCTTCATCGGATTTGGAATCAAACTTTCCAAGGTGATCTTTTCCATTATTTAAAACAAAAACTTGGCATCCGAAGACATGAAAATGAGATATATTTGGCTTTCTTCCCTTGTAAAGTTCATAGGGGGTTTTATCCAAAGAGGGCCTTATCAAAATACGATTTAAAACATAACAAGCCGTATTGACGGCATCGGCCCAAAAATATTGAGGTACTTGAGAATCATTTAACATGGTTCTAGCAAGTTCCTCTAGCACCCTATTTTTCCGCTCTACCACTCCGTTTTGTTCCGGAGTCCTTGGTGCGGAGAATTGATGCTCAATACCATTTTTAGCACAAAATCTATCAAATTTGTGGTTTTCGAATTCACCACCATGATCGGTTCGAATAATAATTACTTTTTGATTTACTTGGTTTTGCAAAAGTTTGACATGATGTTTAAAAGATTTGTAGGTCTCACTCTTAGTAGTTAAAAATAAAGTCCAAGTAAACCTAGAGAAGTCATCAACAATCACCAATGCATAATAGTTGCCACCAAAGCTTTTTACTTGTGATGGTCCAAACAAGTCCATATGAAGCATTTCTAATGGCCTTGATGTGGACATCACCATTTTTGATCCAAAGGTGTTTTTAGTTTGTTTACATTTCTTGCAAGGAGAACAAACACCTTAATAGAAAAATTTAGCTTTGGTAAACCAACTACTAGATCTTTAGATTGTATTTTCTTCAATTGGTTTACATTAATATGAGCGGTCCTACGATGCCATAACCAAGTGTCATTTTCTTTGCTCACTAAACAAGTAGAGACCAAAGAAGTGACTTTGTTCAAATCAACTAAGTAAGTATTATTTGACCTTCTACCAACAAATTTGATTGATTCATCTTTGTCACTTTTAATGAGGCAATGGGTAGAGGTAAAAACTACATGATTACCAACATCACATAATTGGCTTATGCTCAAGAGATTATGTTCTAATCCTTGAACATAGAGCACATTATCAATAATCAAGTTTGAAGAGTTTCCGATTTTACCAATACCAAGGATTTTGCCTTTGTTGTTGTCCCCATAAGTGACATAACCCTTTTCCTTTGGAGTAAGCTCAATGAAGTGCCGCTTATCTCCCGTCATGTGCTTCGAACATCCACTATCAAGATACCACAATTGTTTTTCCGTTCGAAGACACACCTACAAAATGAAGTCACTTTTTCATTTTGGGTACCCAAACAATGTTGGGTCCCTTAGGGTTAGTGTTGGGACTTTCTCCCTTCTTAATCCACATATAAGTGCCCTTTTTCATTTCAAACTTCTTAATGTGGCACTCAATGTTGATATGTCCAACTTTTCCACAATAAGTACAAGTTGGTCTCTTTGATGAATTTTTCTTAGAAAATGTTCCAACCACCTTGTACTTTTTGTCCTTTTTATGAACATATCCTAAACCGGTTTTGTTGTGATTATGTCTTTGAGAGTTCAACAACCGGTTGAGGTTTCTATCACTATGTGAGATTGTGAGTTTGTTTTTCAACTCTTTCACTTCTTTTTCAAGATCATCACATCTCTCACATGAAGTGATAATTTCCTCATGATTTGCACAATCACTTTGATGACTAGAATTAATAAGTTCCAAGGATTCATTTTGAAGTTTCAACTCATTTATAGATTTTTGCAATTCATCAATTTCATGTTGAAACTCCAAAATTTTCTTTCCTTTTTCCTTATTAATTTTAGCAAGCCTTTTATATTGAATTAACATTTCATTGTAAGCTTCTTGCAAATCATCATATGAAATGGAGTTTGAAGATGAACAAGAAGAGCTAGAGGTTACCTCATCATCACTTTCACTCATGCCATGATTAGCTCTTGATGAGGACTCATGATTGTTCTTGGCCATGAGACAAAGGTTTGCATTTTCATCACCGGAGCTACTTGAAGATGATTCATTGCTCTTCTCCGGTGCATCCCAAACAATGTATGCACGCTTCCCTTTGGTCTCTTGGGTCTTCTTGTCATTCTTCTTCAAGAATGTGGCACATTCCATTCTTATGTGACCAACCCCACCACATTCATGACACTTAACTCCATCGTTGGTACTCTTTTCTCTTTGTTTGGAGTCTTTGGTTCTCTTGAAATTGAATGAAGATCCACCTTTCTTCCCTTTGAAAAATTTGTTGAATCTTTTCACAAACATCCCAAATTCTTCTTGATTTGATTCACCATCGGAATCTCCACTTGTAGAGCATTCTTCAACTTCTTTTGTAGCTTTGGTTGAAGCTTTGAGTGCTATGCTCTTTTTCTTTTTGTCCGATTCCTCATGCATCCCAAGTCTTGTAAGTTCCATCTCATGCTCTTGGAGTTTGCCAAACAAAGTGGCTAAGTCCATGCTATTTATGTCTCTTGATTCCTTGATGGCGGTTACCTTGGGTTGCCAACTCCTATCAAGACATCTTAGAATTTTGTTAGTAGTTTCACCATTGCGAAATACTTTTCCCAAGGAAATCAAATGATTAACAATGTGAGAGAATCGCTTTTGCAAGTCACTAATGGATTCATTTGGCAACATGTGGAACAATTCATATTCGTGAGTTAGAGAATTCAATCTTGCATCTCTAACCTCACTTGTTCCCTCATGTGTGACTTGCAAAGTATCCCACATTTCTTTTGCCGATTTACATTGGGAAACTCTATAAAATTCATCATGGGATAGAGCCGAAAAGATGATGTTTTTAGCTTTTAAATCAAATGAGACTTTTCTCTTTTCATCATCATTCCAACTACTCCTTGGAATTTCAACAATTTCATCATTTATTTTCTTTTTGGGAATGAAAGGACCATTTTCAATTGCATCCCAAATATCCATATCAATTGCTTCAATAAAAACTTTCATGCGAGTTTTCCAATAAACATATCCTTCACCATTAAATAGTGGAGGACGGTTTATTGAAGCTCCTTCTCCACCAAAGTTATTGCTAGAGCCCATTAAGTTTCCAAAAGGATCTTTTTCGAAAAAGTTGTTACACTCGATCTTTCGACCGAGCTCTGATACCACTTGTTGGAAACCAACAAGCGGGCTAAGCAAATACTAGAGGGGGGGTGAATAGTATTTTGAAGCACTAATACCAAATATTTCGATTGATAATTGAAGAATGGAGCTTAGACTGAATTTTCTGGAATCAGAAACAAAAGACTCGAGTCTTTTGTGAAATACTCGAGTTTTTCAGGATGAACAACTCGAGTCTTTTCTGAAATACTCGAGTTTTTACTATCAGATAGCAGAAAAACCAGGAACGAAAATTCAGCAATTTAACTCAAATCAATTCAATAATAAACAGGAACTTATCCAACAGAATAGCAAGTAATCTAAATAACTTTTAACACAAAGATTCCTTGAACTTGCTACCTAATTGTATAAATCCTAATTGATTGAAATGACTTAAGTCTATTGAGCTAGAAAGTAGATTAAAAGCAATAAACCAACACTCAAGCAATTTTATCCTGGTTCACTCCAACAATGAGCTACATCCAGTCCTCCTAATCACTTAGGAGTTTCTACTAATAATCAAATTGTTAGAAATTACAAAGGATTGCTTGAGAATGGCCTCACTCAACCTAACCCTTTCAAGAGTGTACCAAACTCTTGATTTCTACCCCAATTTGATTCCGGTGATTGAAGAACTCTTCACAAAGCTTCCTTGAACTCCCTTCAAGAAACTCCACCGGGCTAGGAACCTCCTAGTCTTGTGCTTGAGAACCTCTCAAGACTTCCAACACCCTAAGCCACTTAGGGTTTGCTTGGGAACAATCCAAGACTTTGAATAATCAAGCTTTTTGTATGTGTATTACTAATCTCACAATGGATTAGCACAAATAAGCACAGCTCAATGTAAGAATTGAGGCCTAAAACTCAACTTGGAATAAAATGACAATATGAGTGAGAAGTTAAGCTTTTTAGGAATTAACACTTGAGAAAAGGAAATTATGAAAGCTTGTGATCAATAATGTGTTGTTGTCTTGTTTGTTCTTGCACAAATTCAAAGAGCAATTTTACAATAAGGTTCTGAATTCTCTCTTGGGGTTGGATGAGACTCAAATGCCCTCAATTGAGTTTTTGAGTCTCTCCAACGTTCATTTTTGCTGACTGGACAAAAATACTCGAGTCTTTTGGTAAATACTCGAGTCTTTTTGGTCGGTCACGAGTGAATTGGTGCACGAACAAGACTAACGGTCATAATTGCTGACCTGGCACAAATACTCGAGTTTTTCTATAAATACTCGAGTATATACTCGAGTCTTTATCAAAATACTCGAGTATTTTGATCAGATATGGGAAAAATTATTTTTCAATTTTATTTTTCCTCTCAAGTATTAATTTTTGGTCAATCTCAACTTAATAAACATATAAAAATTTATTCCTAGAAGAGACTAACTATTTCTACCCACTCTCAACCACTCTCAACATAAATTAGAAATTTACAATTAATATTTGATTGAGAATGATTGGGCACTTGTCTTCTTTTCTTGACTTCTTGTTGATGTTGATGTTGCAATATCTTCAAGGCATGATTTGTTAATTATTTTGTCATCATCAAAACATAATCCACATAATTAGGAGCATTGAATTCACAACATACATAACTGATTACAAACCAAAGATGAACCACACATACAAATTTTACAAGCTTTCATTAACTTAACCATGTTCAAGCATCAACTTACAAATTTATTTTCATAAAACCAAATTTCCTAAGTACATTTCTAATACTTGTAAATTCAATTCTCCAAGTAATTATTTTTTGATGATGTTTTGATGATGACAAAGTAATTAAAAGCAAGTCTTGAAGATTCAAGTGTCAAAGATTCAAGAATCAAGACTTTGGTCAACTCATGCTCAAGATTCAATTGTTGTAATTTTCTATTTTTGTTGAGCGTGGGTAGTTTAGTAGGTTTAATCTCTATCTAGTTTGATTATGTTATATTTATGCTTGATTGATTGAGATTAACTTAAATTAACACTTGAGAGAAAGACAATCATTTTTAAATAAAAGTATTTTTGCAAATCTGTTACATGGATATCGATATGCCCTAGCTGATATTGATGTTGGATATCGATATGCACAAGTGGATATCGATATGCACGACTCAGAATTTGATTTTCTGAAATCTCTTTCCTGAAATCATGGAAGAGGCAATGAAGGGATTCGTGGAGGATTTTCTGAAATTTCGTTTCTGACCGTTTTTCTCACTTCCTTAGTTTTAAAACTAAACCTCCATGAACCCTGAAAGGCATATACACAATTTCCTTTGAACAGACAAGTTGAAATCTTTTTCTCTCAAGTGATTTTCCTCAAAAACTCAATCCTTCATACTGTAACATTTTCAGACCAGATTGAGTTGAGACCCATTAATGGGATGAGCTTATTGTCGAATTCATCAAAGAAATTCGTCATTCTCTTTCCGTTTCACTTGTAATCAAAAGTCTTGGATTGTGCCAAGCTAATCCGAGTGTGTCTTGGATTACTGAAGTCTTGAGAGTTCTCAAGCATAGAAGACCAAGAGTTCTTGGCTTGGTGGTGCTCTTGGATTGGATTCAAGGAGCTGTGGAAGTTCATCTTCTCCATCAAAATCAATTGGGGTAGAATTTAAGAGTTTGGTACACTCTTGGAAAGGGGTTAGGTTGAGTGAGGATCTCAAATTAATTCCTTGTAATTGTTCTAGTCAATTGATTAATAGAAATCCTAAGTGGCTTAGGAGGACTGGACGTAGCTCATTAGGAGTGAACCAATATAATAATTTCCTTGTGTTGATCTCCCTTTATTTCTTTCCTTGCATCTTTCATTGTTGCATCAATTGAACCATAGGATAGGCATTGGGGATTTAATTTTCCGCTGTATTTAAATTGTTATTACTCTGTTTTATCAAGCTTTTCATCTTTAGATAGCTGCAACCTTGTATTTCTTGCATTAACCATTTGTTGCAGCAAAAGCAAAACTTATTCACTGAAGTTCAGACATTGCATATCGATATACAGTCTCTGATATCGATACTGCATATCGATATTGTAACACCCCTAATTTTTGTTTCCCAAATAACCAAGAAATTAATTATAACAATTATTTTATACTTGAATTTTGAAGGTTTTAGTTTTTGTACATTATGTGTTTTTATTATAAAAATATGAGATATATTTTTATATGGTTATTTTGTACAAAAATGTGAATATTGTAATTTAGTCCTTGGGTTGGGACCTAATTGCAAAATTAAAAAGGTTGTTGAAGAAAGAGTAATTAAATTATTAATTTTTGAATTTTATCAGTATGTAACCGGTTAGAAGGGATGTGTAACCGGTTACACGATGAACTCAGAAAACTGGGTTAGTGCGTTTGATGAGTAATCACGCGTTTTAACCCAGAATTCGCCACGAATCCCACTAATTGCATGTTGGAGGACGCGTGTCTTCCTGCATGTCAACGAATTCCTCTATAAATTGAAGGAATTTTGAAGGATTGGAGGTTGATGCACTTGATTTCTGGTGGAGAGGCTGAAATTAGGGTTCCAGATTCGTGTTGAACAATTCGTCTTCTTCGTTGAGGGTTAGAGAGGGAAACACACCTTTCTGTAAAGCTTAAATCGAGAGCTTTCCAGTGATATACACCTTGTGAGCTGAGGGTTCTTGTGTGAGGAGGAATCAACCTTAGAAATTGGAGCTGGGAAACTGAACTCTGTCTTCTCTTGGTTCGGGAAGCTGAGTTCGAGCTTTGATTCTGGTAAGCACAGATAATGTTTAAGCTTCAAATCACTTTTATTTTCTAGTGCATGTTACCCAGATCAAGTTCTAATTGTTTTCCCCAATTTCTTTGGCCAATTGCTATGTCAAATTTTCTGGTCTTTGAACCCTGTTGATGGAAATCGTGGCTGAGAGCAGAACCTAGGATTTGTGGGGAATCTATGTTGGAGCCTTTCTCTCTGCAATGTTTTGGATCAAGCACGAACCTAAGGTAAGGGGGAAGCTTACTATTTGCTAGAATGAGAATAAATTGTGGTAGAATATAGGATGAGTCACCAAGAGACTCAAAAGGGCATAAGTGAAATGGTTAAATGGCTTGGAGGCCAACTTGAGCTCAATTGTTGTTTTGAGCAATGTTATCTGGATGCATGCAAGCTATGTTGATGTTGATTTCATGACTTAATTAAATATTATGTGAATTGATGCATTAAGTTGTGAAATGTGTGCAATTATGTGCAATTGGTGTATCCAAGTTGAATGCATGCAATATGAATGTGTTTCTGGGTGTAAACATGTTTATTTTAATTCATATGAACTTTGTGCATAATGAAATTTGGTTAGATTTGAGAAAGGAAGAAATTGAGTTGTTAAAACTCTTGTTTTAATGGTCTGACTGCATAATCTAACCGGTTACACGATTTTCGTAACCGGTTAGACACTGCATATTTTCAGAGAAAATTGGTTTATTAATCAGTTCTGAAATCTCAATGGCCTTTGCTCAAATTTAAGCTTTAATTTCATTATACATGATCTGAACTTGAGTTGTCAAAGTTCTGATTTGAAAGATCAAATTTAATGCCTTAAGTTAATGAAATAATTTCAAGAGGAAATTATGTTCATTGGAAAAGGAAATGTGATTTGGAATTTTGAATGTTGAAACAATGGATTTTGAGGTATAAACATTGTTAAACTGGTTTATGGATTGGGTAGGGAATTTAAGAAAAAGGGTTTTCTGAATTACAATGGTAAACAGTTCAGGTTTGCAAATCTAACCGGTTAGCCTGGAACTGTAACCGGTTAGTACCTGAATCTGAAAAATAAAAAGTTAAGTTTTTGAATACCATTGACTTCGTTTTACCCAATCTAAGTTTAATGACATGTTTTGGGATATTTCAAAGGAGAATTTTTGTGTGAAAGACTATACCTCAAATAAATCATTCAAAAGAGAAATTGGAATATTTCTAAATCACAGTAATTAATGGAAAGACCAACCTTAGTAATTATGCATGCAATACATGCATAGAGAAAGGTAATGAAATAGGTTGGCAAAGATAGTTTGTGTTGTTCGGGTACTTGACCCTGTACTCTAGGAGTACTAAACTAATGCAACCAACTTGATGACACATTCTGGGAATGTGGCCATTGTCTGGGACATGGTTTCTTGGACACGTTCTGGGAACGTGATGCACACTCTGGGCGTGGTGCTTGATTTCATTCCAAGTTTGGTTTGCGATACGTTCTGGGAACGTATGTGAGTGTTCTGGGAACACATTGGTTTAATAATGGAATTAAACATAAAAACCAACCTTGATGATTGTGCATTCATATAGAATGGAAGTTTGGTTGGTAGGAACGTTTATCATATTCTAGGAATATGAGGAGGGTACTCCGGGAGTACCAAATTATAACCTACTTGATGACACATTATAGATATGTGGCCAGTGTCTGGGACCTGGTTTTATACGTTCTGGGAACGTATGTTGGTGTTCTGGGAACACTTTGATAAGCAACCTACTGGATGACACATTATAGATATGTGGCCAGTGTCCAGGACCTGGTTTTTGTACGTTCTGGGAACGTATGCGTTCTGGGAACGTGATGCACACTCTGGGAGTGATGCTTATTTATCCAAGTATGGTTTGTTACACGTTCTGGGAACGTGATGCACACTCTAGGAGTGAACGCTTATCATCCAAGTATGGTTTGGCATTACGTTCTGGGAACGAATGTCAGTGTTCCGGGAACAAAATGGTGTATCGGATGGACGTCCAAGATGGACTTTTAGAGGCCTCAGTTGTGGAAGGAAATCATGCATCATGCCACCTGCATTGAAAGAATTGTTATGATTAACCGGGTGTGCTCATATGGTTATGCATCATGATTTGCTACATGTTAACTTGTGGATGTTAGTTTTATTCTCATTTGATTATGCGAATATGTATAGCTAACCCCCATGCCCTTATTAGGTGTTGATCGTGCATCTAGCTTGCACAAGAATCAATAAGGGGAGATGTCCCTTAGGTGCTTGCAGAGTGTAGAAAATGTGGGTTGGGAACCCGTTGTGCAGATATCGAGGATCCGACCAGAAGGATGTTTGGACAAGGGACCAGTGACCAGCTCTATGACATTTCTATTTTTTTTAATAGAATTTATATGATACATATTTTGGGAAAAGGTATGATAAAAGTAATTCAGTTTCATCATAATATTTATTTGATAATAGTGGACTTGTCACACTTGATATATTTTGGGAGGGTAATATGGTGATTTTACTATGTTTCCGCAAAACTCTGATTTTACTAGTCACCTTCATTATTAATCAAGTGTTTGTGAAAATAAATTTTCCAGGGAAGAGATAATTTCTTATTTTCAGATCTTTCTCCAACGAAAACAAGTCCAAGTATTCTTAAACTTATTACTTTTCTTATAAAGTAAGATGACATAAAATGAGTGTTACATTTTTATGGTATCAGAGCAATGGTCTTGACTCTTGGTCCTTGGGTGTGTGGTCCAATACGCTGGTCATCGATATCTGCAATGTTCCTGGGAAGTATGCTTCCATATACTTCCAAACTAGAGCTAAGGTTATGGGTAATGGCTCTAGACAAGTAGCTTATTCTTCTATTAAGAAGTGTTCTATGAAGTCTAAGTAGAGGTATGATAGTCGTATGCTTCTCTTTAGACATGTTGAAAACCCAAAACCACAGTGTCGGTTTATTATGTTTTCATAGAACTGGTGATGAGGAAATTTTAAGGAGTTGTAGTTGAGTCCTCGACTCTGAAGAGGAGTGTTTACCCTCACTCGTGTTAAAGTTAATCAACTTTTAGACCGAGTGTAGGGCAGTGATCTTCTTAAAGATCAACCTTGCTGAGTTTGTTCAACTCTAAAGCTATCCTTTCTTTTGTTCCTTTCGGATAAGGGTAGCGATCGAAGTTGCTCAATGCCTTACCCAATCTGTTATCTCAAGTGGAGACTCCTACAAATCTTCTTGTAGTCATTTCCAAGGTATGTCTGGATCATTCTATTAAGGTATTAGACTTTGTCTATCTACCTGTGTCATGATTACATTTGATCTTAAGCACGGTTTGGGAGCCGAGGGATCAAGTGATCATGATTAATGACGATAGAACAACCCTGTATTGGGATTTCCAAGCTTCGAATCTGGAATCCAATGGATCCATGTGTCTGCTTCTGGGCAGCAGTGAAGAAAATAGGGGGTTAAAGAAATTTGGATTTCAAGAAATGATGTTAGGTTCACCCTGAGCAAAGAGATGGAGTTTGGAATCAAGTTAATTCTTGAAGCTGATTCTCTCTCTACTACCCGTACGATATGGTATTATCGGGAATGGTCAAATGGGAGAAACACGTAGAGAAGTTGCTAAAAGAATTGGTTGAACCAGGTTAAAGGAGTCTAAGTGTTTTCTAAGATTGATTGGCGGTTGAATTAACCCCAAATCAGGATTTGGGGCAGGGATACACTTAAGACTGCATTTTGACCTCGATACGGACATTATGAGTAGAAAATAATGTCGTTCGGATTGACTAATGCACCTGTTCTTTATGGATTATAAGAACGGGACCTTTAGATTATATTTAGATTCGTGTGTGGTTATCCTGAGAATCCGGAGGAGCATGAGGAACATCTCGGGAGTGTGTCGAGAATCCTGCAAGAGGAGTAGTTGTGTGTTAAGCTCGCCAAAGATGAGTTTTGGTTGAGCGAAGTTACGTTCGCAGGGCATGTGATCTTTAAAGAAGAATTGTGATGGATCCAGCAAAGGTAAGTTTATTGTTAAAATAGGAACAGCCTAAGACTGTGACTGAGTTGAGAAATTTTCTTAGGGCTGGCTGGATACTATCACCGGAGCATTTAAGGGCTTTCTAAGATCGCATGGCCTTTGATCAAGTTGATTTGGAAAGATCAACTGATGGTATTGAATGAGAGGATGTTGTTTAATTATGGTGGGGTGGTGAAGGATTCTACCGCAACATAATATGATTAGTCCAAAAGGAATTATGGAAAATGTGAGTAGATTATGATTTAAATCATTTCAGTGATGGATTCGTTTGGAATCAAGGTATTAGATTATGAATAAATCCTATTTTGAGTTGGATTGGATGATGTAAAGAAAATGGTTTTGAAATTCTTTGGTTTCTAAAACTATACTTCATAACCGGTTAGAATTTCTTGTAACCGGTTAGAAGCTGAAAGTTTAAAAATAAAAATTTAAGTCCTTTGTGAAGGAACTTTTGGTATCAATAAACATTTTCCTCCAATCCAAACTCAATGTTAACCACCTAAGTAAAATTTAAGAAAGGATTTAGTGTGGTAAAATAACTTAATACCTTGATTCATCATTGAAATTGATTTGAGGGGATTGAATCATAATACTTATGGATTAATCAAGAATTGAAATTAAGGAGTACTCCAATCGGAGAAGGTAGAAAATTGAGCTGGATAATGCAAAGGAGTCAATAGATACTAAGATAAGAAGGTTGTGATTCATGAACAAGTTTGGAGTTCGAAAGTATGAATGACAATAAGAGGAGGGAGAATTGAATGTAAGATAAAGGCGATGGATGGAGTTTCTAAAAGATTATGACTTTGAGCTCCATTATCATCCTGGCATAGCAAACGTAGTTGCAGACGATCTGAATTGCTAGCCCAATGATGGTTAAGGAGGTTATCCTGACCGAGGAATTCAGAGACCTAAGTCTGGTAACCCGAGAGGAACCCTCTAAGTATTAGATTGGGAATGTTGCCAATCATCAACAAATTCTTGAATCGGATCCGTGAATTACAACCAGAGGATGAGGAGCTGGAAGGGATGAATGAGATTTAATCCTTAGAATTAAAGTCGGTGATTATGGATATTAGACAATATAGTATGGAGGCAAGGAATTTAGGAAGTGTTGTCTAAGACAACCTAGACGAGAAATCCGAAGGGATGAACTTCAAGAATAGATTATGTTCGAACTCAAGTTAGCTATAACTATCAAGGAATAAGGAATTTCTCGAGGTTGGTAAGCATGTATGAGGACTATGGGAAAGTACATGAATTTCTTGCGAGAAATGTTTGAGTTTAGAGTAAGAGAAAGATTGACGAAATGAAGACCCAACTGGAGGAAGAGGAAAAGTAAATGGGAGAATACCAACCACGGAAATATCAAGGTTAAGGGATCCTCGATTGAAGAAAGGGGACTAAGGAGGACATAGGGAAGGGAACATTTGTCCATCTCAAGGTGAAAACTGTGAGGCACATCACTTTGAGTTTAGTTGTGATGTACCTAAGGGAATAGTCAATTCCGATTGTAGGAAGCTGGAGTATTACTCACCGAATTGTCTTGAAGGAAAAGGTGAAAAAAAAAAGAAATGGACGAATCCAGCACGAGAAGAATTCACCGGCCGAGATGAGAGAGTTGAGTGTCATCCTGGCGTAGGCAACCCAAGCCTATCTCTTCCTTTGATCTGAGTTAACGTAATCAAATGTTTTCGACTACGTTAATCTAATCGTTTGAAAGTATCAATATTCTGTTGGAAGTTCAACTTCAATCTTTCTGTGATCAAAACCTTTATCACAGTTGGATGTGATAAATCGCCGTGGACGCTACAGAAATAGAAAGATCAGTTATGACTAGAGAGATTAACAACCACCGGGATAGGACAAATCTTTGTCTCCCCAACGGAAATGTCTCTAGAACTTGACTATCTAACTAAGTCTGATAGTGATAATTACCCTATCTTTAAGTTCATCTAACTTAAAGACCTATCGTATGGTCTTTCTTGCGAAAGATTATATCTGAAAGGGATGACTTTGTTATTAATGGATTCAATATTAGGACTGATCACCCTAATGTCTCAAACTATTAAGAAATGAAGTCATACAAATGTTTCTTTGATCATGCTCGAGAGATCAGAGTGCGCAGCCCAAAAAGTTTATTGGAAAATGTTTTAATTGAAAAATATTTATGTGAAGTATAAAGAGTATTTCTTTTAAAAGAAATTCTTTCACACAAGAGTTTTATATGAAAAATCCTTGTGGTTTAGTTTGGAAAGTTTTTCCTGAAGGGTTTTATTTGAAATGTTTCAAAATACAAGGAATATATCGAGACTCTTTTAAGTGGGGGAGGACCCTAAAAGAACAAATTTTTGGGAGCTAGATGAAGATTTCTAGTATAAAAATACTTTGGAAAAGTGGAAAATTTCAAAAGATGAATTTCGGGGACGAAATTCCTTTTAAGTGGGGGAGTAGTGTAACACCCCTAATTTTCGTTTCCCAAATAACCAAGAAATTAATTATAACAATTATTTTATACTTGAATTTTGAAGGTTTTAGTTTTTGTACATTATGTGTTTTTATTATAAAAATATGAGATATATTTTTATATGGTTATTTTGTACAAAAATGTGAATATTGTAATTTAGTCCTTGGGTTGGGACCTAATTGCAAAATTAAAAAGGTTGTTGAAGAAAGAGTAATTAAATTATTAATTTTTGAATTTTATCAGTATGTAACCGGTTAGAAGGGTTGTGTAACCGGTTACACGATGAACTCAGAAAACTGGGTTAGTGCGTTTGATGAGTAATCACGCGTTTTAACCCAGAATTCGCCACGAATCCCACTAATTGCATGTTGGAGGACGCGTGTCTTCCTGCATGTCAACGAATTCCTCTATAAATTGAAGGAATTCTGAAGGATTGGAGGTTGATGCACTTGATTTCTGGTGGAGAGGCTGAAATTAGGGTTCCAGATTCGTGTTGAACAATTCGTCTTCTTCGTTGAGGGTTAGAGAGGGAAACACACCTTTCTGGAAAGCTTAAATCGAGAGCTTTCCAGTGATATACACCTTGTTTGAGCTGAGGTTTCTTGTGTGAGGAGGAATCAACCTTAGAAATTGGAGCTGGGAAACTGAACTCTGTCTTCTCTTGGTTCGGGAAGCTGAGTTCGAGCTTTGATTCTGGTAAGCACAGATAATGTTTAAGCTTCAAATCACTTTTATTTTCTAGTGCATGTTACCCAGATCAAGTTCTAATTGTTTTCCCCAATTTCTTTGGCCAATTGCTATGTCAATTTTTTTGGTCTTTGAACCCTGTTGATGGAAATCGTGGCTGAGAGCAGAACGTAGGATTTGTGGGGAATCTATGTTGGAGCCTTTCTCTCTGCAATGTTTTGGATCAAGCACGAACCTAAGGTAAGGGGGAAGCTTACTATTTGCTAGAATGAGAATAAATTGTGGTAGAATATAGGATGAGTCACCAAGAGACTCAAAAGGGCATGAGTGAAATGGTTAAATGGCTTGGAGGCCAACTTGAGCTCAATTGTTGTTTTTAGCAATGTTATCTGGATGCATGCAAGCTATGTTGATGTTGATTTCATGACTTAATTGAATATTATGTGAATTGATGCATTAAGTTGTGAAATGTGTGCAATTATGTGCAATTGGTGTATCCAAGTTGAATGCATGCAATATGAATGTGTTTCTGGGTGTAAACATGTTTATTTTAAGGCATATGAACTTTGTGCATAATGAAATTTGGTTAGATTTGAGAAAGGAAGAAATTGAGTTGTTAAAACTCTTGTTTTAATGGTCTGACTGCATAATCTAACCGGTTACACGATTTTCGTAACCGGTTAGACACTGCAGATTTTCAGAGAAAATTGGTTTATTAATAAGTTCTGAAATCTCAATGGCCTTTGCTCAAATTTAAGCTTTAATTTCATTATACATGATCTGAACTTGAGTTGTCAAAGTTCTAATTTGAAAGATCAAATTTAATGCCTTAAGTTAATGAAATAATTTCAAGAGGAAATTTTGTTCATTGGAAAAGGAAATGTGATTTGGACTTTTGAATGTTGAAACAATGGATTTTGAGGTATAAACATTGTTAAACTGGTTTATGGATTGGGTAGGGATTTTAAGAAAAAGGGTTTTCTGAATTATAATGGTAAACAGTTCAGGTTTGCAAATCTAACCGGTTAGCCTGGAATTGTAACTGGTTAGTACCTGAATCTGAAAATAAAAAGTTAAGTTTTTGAATACCATTGACTTCATTTTACCCAATCTAAGTTTAATGACATGTTTTGGGATATTTCAAAGGAGAATTTTTGTGTCAAAGACTATACCTCAAAATAAATCATTCAAAAGAGAAATTGGAATATTTCTAAATCACAGTAATTAATGGAAAGACCAACCTTAGTAATTATGCATGCAATACATGCATAGAGAAAGGTAATGAAATAGGTTGGCAAAGATAGTTTGTGTTGTTCGGGTACTTGACCCTGTACTCTAGGAGTACTAAACTAATGCAACCAACTTGATGACACATTCTGGGAATGTGGCCATTGTCTGGGACATGGTTTCTTGGACACGTTCTGGGAACGTGATGCACACTCTGGGAGTGGTGCTTGATTTCATTCCAAGTTTGGTTTGCGATACGTTCTGGGAACGTATGTGAGTGTTCTGGGAACACATTGGTTTAATAATGGAATTAAACATAAAAACCAACCTTGATGATTGTGCATTCATATAGAATGGAAGTTTGGTTGGTAGGAACGTTTATCATATTCTGGGAATATGAGGAGGGTACTCCGGGAGTACCAAATTATAACCTACTTGATGACACATTATAGATATGTGGCCAGTGTCTGGGACCTGGTTTTATACGTTCTGGGAACGTATGTTGGTGTTCTGGGAACACTTTGATAAGCAACCTACTGGATGACACATTATAGATATGTGGCCAGTGTCCGGGACCTGGTTTTTGTACGTTCTGGGAACGTATGCGTTCTGGGAACGTGATGCACACTCTGGGAGTGATGCTTATTTATCCAAGTATGGTTTGTTACACGTTCTGGGAACGTGATGCACACTCTAGGAGTGAATGCTTATCATCCAAGTATGGTTTGGCATTACGTTCTGGGAACGAATGTCAGTGTTCCGGGAACACAATGGTGTATCGGATGGACGTCCAAGATGGACTTTTAGAGGCCTCAGTTGTGGAAGGAAATCATGCATCATGCCACCTGCATTGAAAGAATTGTTATGATTAACCGGGTGTGCTCATATGGTTATGCATCATGATTTGCTACATGTTAACTTGTGGATGTTAGTTTTATTCTCATTTGATTATGCGAATATGTATAGCTAACCCCCATGCCCTTATTAGGTGTTGATCGTGCATCTAGCTTGCACAAGAATCAATAAGGGGAGATGTCCCTTAGGTGCTTGCAGAGTGTAGAAAATGTGGGTTGGGAACCCGTTGTGCAGATATCGAGGATCCGACCAGAAAGATGTTTGGACAAGGGACCAGTGACCAGCTCTATGACATTTCTATTTTTTTTAATAGAATTTATATGATACATATTTTGGAAAAAGGTATGATAAAAGTAATTCAGTTTCATCATAATATTTATTTGATAATAGTGGACTTGTCACACTTGATATATTTTGGGAGGGTAATATGGTGATTTTACTATGTTTCCGCAAAACTCTGATTTTACTAGTCACCTTCATTATTAATCAAGTGTTTGTGAAAATAAATTTTCTAGGGAAGAGATAATTTCTTATTTTCAGATCTTTCTCCAACGAAAACAAGTCCAAGTATTCTTAAACTTATTACTTTTCTTATAAAGTAAGATGACATAAAATGAGTGTTACAGATATCCTCCTTGGGATATCGATATCCTCGTGTCACAGTGAGCAAAAATCTCAGGTTTTTCTGTTTCAGTTATATATTTCTCAACCTATTCAATAACAAACGAAAATTTTATATCACTGCCACAATATACTATTCACCCCCCCTCTAGTAATTGTTAAAGCCCGCTTGTTGGTTTCCAACAAGTGGTATCAAAGCATTATTTACCTATACCCATTGCTTGATTAAAAGTGACAAGGACAAATCTATAAAATTCATTGGTAAAAGGACGAATAATACTTACGTGGTTGACTTAAATAAAATCACATCCTTAGTTACTACTTGTTTAGTAAGTAAAGATAGTGACACTTGGTTGTGGCACCGTAGGACCGCACATATCAATGTGAATCAATTGAAAAAGATACAATCCAAAGACCTAGTAGTTGGTTTACCAAAGCTGAATTTTAACATAGACGGTATTTGTTCCCCTTGCAAGAAATGCAAACAAACTAAAAGTTCTTTTGGAACAAAAACTGTAATGTCTACAACAAGGCCATTAGAAATGCTTCATATGGACTTGTTTGGACCTTCTCAAATAAAAAACTTTGGTGGAAACTACTATGCCTTGGTGATTGTAGATGATTATTCAAGATTCACATGGACTTTATTTTTAGATTCAAAAAGTGAGGCCTACGAATCCTTCAAAAATCATGTTAAACTTGTGCAAAACCAAATAAATCAAAAAGTAATTATTATTCGTACCAACCATTGTAACATCCTCACTTTTATTAGTTAATTTTAAGTTTTATTAGAATTGGTGTTAGAAAATTTCTTTTAAACTTAATTACTTCTAAAAACTTCTTACGAAAATCCGACAGAGTTTCCTCTATTTTTCGGACTTCCCAAAAATTTTTTTCTTAAAACCTGTCAACCTAGAAATATTTAAGAACATAAAACACAACAGTCTAATAAACAGATCAGATCCTAACGCCCGATTAGTATTAGCTTCAGGGCATATGACTATTACATATTCTAAATTACACAAAAATAGTTGTCCACTCATAATAATCAATATACATTCCACGTAGTGGAATGAAAATCCTGCTCGGCCATATCCCATGTAAGCTCCACTTCAGTACCTGCAAAATATAGCAAGAAGGGTAGCATTACACAGAACTTAGAAAGATAAATTCTACAAGACAAATAGCAATAAACTAAGCCTACCCTATTATTAATATTCGTTACTCATAAATATCCATATAATTAATTTATCTTTTAATTCTTCACTTATTCTTACTTTCTTTTAATTTTTAATTCTCTTTTCACTTTCCCGCATTTTATTCCACTTTTAATCCGCTATTCATTTCTATATCATTTCTCTTTTCATTCTTTCATTTCCATTCTTTTTCCTTTTAATGCCGACACGCCTCGACACGCCTTGACAGGCTCGCGCCCATGCCGACACGCCTCGACAGGCTCGCATCGGTCTTTCATTCTTATTATTATCGACACGCCTCGACAGGCTCGCGCCGCAGTGTTCTTTTAATACCGACACGCCTCGACAGGTTCGCATCGGCCTTCTTTTATCTTTTATTTTCGACACGCCTCGACAGGCTCGCACCGCTTTTATTCTTTTAATACCGACACGCCTCGACGGGCTCGCATCGGTCTTCCTTTACCTTTATTTCTTTTTATTTTTCTTTTTCTTCTTCTCTTCCTTTTTCTTTTTCTTAATCATATATCTTTTCTCTTCTTTTGGTTTCCAGTATTATTCTCTTTTTCTTCTCTTTTCTTTCCTTAGGGACTTGTTCTCATTTCAATTATTTTCCTCTATTTAAGTATTTCTCTTTCTTTTCTTTTTCTTCTTCTATTATTTATTAAATTATCCTAATTTACACCAAACTCCACTTAGCGTTAGTATAGTTGTCATATTTTAATTCCCTTATCAAATTCTTAATTATTTCTATAATTCCTCTCTCTCACACTACTATTTACTTATTTTCCCTTTATTATTTCTCTATTCTATTTATCTACTACTATTACATTCCCTCTCATTGTCTTCTTATCTTTTCACGAAATTCTTTACTTACTACCTACTTGTATTTAAAATTTAGTTTAGCATTTAATTTCAGTCACTCTACTCTTCTTGCCTATTACAATTACTCTATATCCTTTTACTCCCATGTTTCGTTGGTTTTTCCTCAACTAATTTTCCTTGGTATTATTTTATGTTTACCTACATTTTCAATTCTATATTAACTCTTTTAATATCCTAATACACTCATCCGCTCCAGACTTTATTTTATGCACCTCCATTTTATTCCCTAAAGTGTGGTTTTCATTAACTATTTTAAATAAATCATTTATATTAGCGGGGACTACCCTAAGGTTCATTAACTTATTTCTTAATTACCCTATTCTTAGTCACTACTATAGAATCCTAGAATTTTCTTCCCAAGTAAAGGTAATACAGCCCTTCTTACCTCGGGCTTTTAAAAAGAACCTGGGTTGTGGCTCGGCGACGATGATGGCGTCGGTGTTGCTCCTCGTTAGCGAGAACGATCGCGGCTGGACCAAGGCAAAAGCTTCGAGCCTCGGGGTACCCGTCACAAGCCCGACACGATCACAGGTCGGTAGCGGTGCCGGTGAGATCCGTGGAGAGAGGGAGAAAGAGAGGGTGAGAGGGGGTTTATGATAGTGGTGGTGGATCGTGGTGGCGGTGGGTCGTGGTGGTTGGTGGCCACAGTGGCGGCCACGGTGGTGGAAAAGGAAGAGAGAGAAAGAGAGCAAGGAGAGAGAAAGGGCCAAGAGAGAGAGATCTATGGAGAGGAGGAAGGGTCAAGGAGGTGGCGGCGGTTTTGGGTGGCTCAGGTGGTGGTTCGTGGTGGGGGTTGAGGAGGAGAGAGAAAGAGAGTGGAGAGAGAGAAGGAGGGGTTGGGAATGGGGTTTTGGGGGGAGCCAGCGCACCATTTTATGGTGTTGGCGCTGGTGGGTTTCGCGCCGTGCGCCTGGGCGAGTTGCTAGCGCGCCTGGGCGTGGGTCTGTTGACTTTGTGTTGACCGTGCTATAACTTCTTCGTTAACCGTTGGATCTTGCCCAAATTTGGAGAAAAGCTTCCTAAGACACTTATATCCATATCCAACGGTGGAATTCATGTTTAGAGACGTAGATCTTTTATTTTGAATTTCCTAATTTAGGGTGTTTATAACACCAAAAACACTGACTTTTAACACTCGTTTGGTCTTCTTTAAATTTATTTTCCGATGCCAACACTCCTTGATTCCTTTTGACACTCAGAGAATTCCTAATCCACCTTTTTAAACCCGTTTTAGGATAATCCTTACTTCAAATCTTACTATTATTATAATTATTATTAGAATTGAATTTCGGGATGTTACAACCATGGTGGTGAATTTGAAAACCACAAATTTGATAGATTTTGTGAAAAGAATGGCATAGAGCAGCAATTTTCCGCTCCAAGGACCCCCGAGCAAAATGGAGTAGTGGAACGGAAAAATAGGGTGCTTGAGGAACTTGCTAGAACCATGTTCAATGATTCTCAAGTCCCTAAATATTTTTGGGCCGATGCTGTTGCCACAACTTGTCATGTTTTAAATCGTGTTTTAATAAGGCCCTCTTTGAACAAAACCCCTTATGAGCTTTACAAGGGAAGAAAGCCAAATATTTCTTATTTTCATGTCTTCGGATGCAAAGTATTTGTTTTAAATAATGGAAAAGAAAATCATGGAAAATTTGATTCAAAATCCGACGAAGGCATATTTTTAGGCTATTCTTCTCATAGTAAAGCTTATAGAATTTTTAATAAAAGAACTCGCTCTATTGAAGAATCTATTCATGTTAAATTTAACGAGTCTTTGAAAGAAGATAGAGTTTCTTTTGATGAAGGTACAGGTATTGAATTTTCAAGTGAAGAAAAGGAAAAGGTGATTCAAAAGGATGAAGGAGAAGTTGGAAAAGAACTTCCTCCAGCTTGGAAAACTGTCAAGGCTCATCCTATTGACAACGTCATAGGAGACATTTCAAAAGGAGTGGTAACTCGAAGGTCAATTCAAAAAATTTGTAATTATGTTTCCTTTGTTTCTGAAATTGAACCGGATTCTTTTCAAAAAGCGATTGAGGATGAACATTGGGTCATTGCTATGCAAGAGGAACTAAATCAATTCACTAGAAATAATGTTTGGGATTTGGTTCCTAGACTCAATGATCATACTATAATCGGTACTAAATGGATTCTTAAAAATAAACTTGACGAATCCAGAATGATTATAAGAAACAAAGCGAGACTAGTTGCTCAAGGCTACAACCAAGAGGAAGAAATCGATTATGATGAGACCTTTGCTCCAGTTGCACGCCTTGAGGCCATTCGAACTTTACTTCCATATGCATCAATTATGAAATTTACCCTTTTTCAAATGGATGTTAAAAGTGCCTTCTTGAATGGTTTCATAAATGAAGAGGTGTATGTAAAACAACCACCCGGATTTGAAAGTCACGAATTCCCAAATCACGTTTACAAACTTAAAAAGGCTCTATATGGTTTGAAACAAGCTCCTAGAGCTTGGTATGACCGTTTGAGTTCATTTTTATTAGAAAATGGCTTTCAAAGAGGAAAGGTGGATAACACTCTTTTTATTGAGGCAAAACTACTAGATTGGTCCCTTAAGTTATTTTTTAGTTGCGATTTCGTCCCTTAACTTTTTTTCGTTTCAAATAAGTCCTGAAGTTGTTTACGTGTAACAAATAAGTCCTTTCCGTTAATTTTTTTCATTAAGCGACACGTGTCACCATAAGAAATTTTTTAAAAAAATATTAAATCATTTTTTATACGTGGCACAATTAGTTGAATGACACGTGTCACTTAATAGAAAAAACTAACGGAAAAGACTTATTTGTTACACGGCAACAACTTCAGGACTTATTTGAAACGAAAAAAAGTTAAGGGACGAAATCGCAACCAAAAAATAACTTACAGGACCAATCTAGTGGTTTTGCCTTTTATTTATAAAACCAAAGATGACATATTTTTAGTGAAAATTTATGTAGATGATATTATCTTTGGTGCTACTAACATGTCATTGTGTAGAAAGTTTTCAAAGTTGATGCAGAATGAGTTTGAAATGTCAATGATGGGAGAGCTCAAGTTCTTCCTAGGCCTTCAAATCAAGCAAGTAAAGGATGGGATTTTTGTGCATCAAGGAAAATACTGCAAAGAACTCCTTGAGAAGTTTGGCTTGGACAAATGTAAAGAGGCTTATACTGCAATGAGCTCATCATGCTACCTAGACAAGGATGAACCATGTACGCTGGTCGATGTTAGTAAGTATAGGGGAATGATTGGTAGTCTCCTATATCTTACTGCATCAAGACCGGATATTATGTTTAGTGTATGCATGTGTGCACGTTTTCAAGCTAATCCTAAAGAATCACATTTTTTTGCTGTAAAAACGATTTTTTAAATATTTAAAAGGAACAATGAACACCGGATTATGGTATCCTAGTGATGCTCCTCTTAGTCTTGTTGGGTACTCGGATTCCGACTTCGTGGGATGCAAGCTTGATCATAAAAAGCACTAGTGGTACTTGCCATTTTTTGGGAAGTTCATTAGTGTCATGGTTTTCTAAAAAGCAAGCTTGTGTTTCCCTTTCTACCGCCGAAGCGGAATATATCGCAGCTGGTAGTTGTTGTGCTCAACTTTTATGGATGAAACAACAACTACTGGATTTTGGTTTAAAATTAGAAAATGTTCCTATTAAATGCGATAATACAAGTGCCATCAATTTGACTAAGAATCCAGTTTATCATTCAAGAACAAAGCATATTGAAATAAGACACCGCTTTTTAAGATATCATGTTCAAAAAGGTGATTGTACTATTGAATTTGTTAGTACCACAAATCAATTAGCTGACATTTTCACAAAACCATTGCCAAGGGATACATTTTATAACATTAGAAGAGAACTTGGTATTTTAGATGAATCAAACTTTAGCTAATTGCATTTGTGCAAATCACCAAAATTGTGTCTTATTTGATTATGCCTTTGTTCCTTTTAACTATTTGATAATTTGTAGTACATTTTCTGATTTGAAATTTGCATAAGTTTTACTGTTTTATTGATTTAAAACTGATTTTTCTGCATTCTGTGAAAGGAGGATATCGATATCCACTTATGGATATTGTAACACCCCAAATTTTCATTCCCTGATGTAATGAAAATTTTGATTATGAAAGGTTATTTCATAATTATTTTCCTTAATCGTAATTATATATTTCATAATTAATTTGGATTAATTATGTGTTGGTACTGGTGCCTGTATGAGGTGGAAAAGTATTTTGATAAAATATAATATGTAAAAATAATGTTTTTGCATATTAGTCCCTGAATTAGGACCTAGAAGCAATATTAGGAAGGTTTTGGAGGGAAGGACATTAAAATAAATATTTTTGAAAAATTGGCCAAAACACTCGAGTATTCCAGGAAACACTCGAGTATTTTGGACAGTGACGAACTCGTGAGTGAGTTTGATGAGTCAACACTCGACGATTCTCTTTCGTTGACACGAAAACACTTTAAGGACACGTTAATGATCTTCGTGTCGAGCTGCATGATCAATGGAAATGTGTATTTAAGCAAATGGTTGAAGGAAATTGACCATTTTGGTCGAATTGCTCTGGAGATATTAACTTAGGGTTTCTAATTTCGTTTCTTCTGTTCTCATCCATTTCTGAGTGTTGATTCGAGAGTTATACACCATTGTAAAGCTCACATCACGAGCTTTACAAAGATATAAGATTCGTGAGTGGAGGTGCTGTGTGGGAAGAGAATCAAAGATCGAAAGGAGAAGGATTTTTGCTGCCTAACCAAGTTCCTGAGGTCTGGAGCTTAATTGGAGCTAGGATTTTGGTAAGTTTATGAGCTCTCTGAACCTCAAATTCGTTTCTACCTCTAGTTTACGTTGCAGAGAATAATTCCTAACCTCTTTCCTTAATTTTTACAACGATCTTGCATGTCAAATCCTCTGGTTTTGGTAGTCTGTTCAACTATGGCTGCATGCAAAGGATTTTTGGGGTTTAGCATTTCCAACCAATTTCTCTGCAATCTCTGTGTTGATTCATGACCTAGAGGTAAGGGTGAAGCTATCAATTCCCTAGAATAAGTTTAAAACAATTGAATTTAGGTTGAGAGTCAACAAGAGACTCTATGGGCATAGTTTGTAATAGGTTTAAGGCTTGGAGGCCTCTCTGAGTTCAAAAGTTGTTTTGGACAAGTTTCTTATGTTACATGCAAGCTGTACCAAAGTTGTTTTCCTGCTAAATGTGCCTAGAATTGGAATTGGTATGTTGAGTTGTTGGAAAAGTGGATTTTATGCATAATTGATGCTATGGTTTGATTCAGTGTAATATGTTGTTAATTCTGTATTGGAACATGTTTAATATGTGTAATGTAAGCTCTGTTGATCATTGGTTTTAACTGGAATTGGCTAGAACTGGAAATGGTATGTTAAAATGCAATTTACATTGTTATCTGTCAGAAAACACTTGAGTATTGAGGTTGATACTCGAGTATTTCGATCAGACCTGAGACATGAATTTCTGGAAAATGAAGAACACTCGAGTACTCTTAAAGAACACTCGAGTATTTTGGTAAAATCTGAGGAACACTCGAGTATCCATGAAGAACACTCGAGTATTTTGGTAAAACCTGAAAAATGAATTTCTGGAAAGTGAAGAACACTCGAGTATTCATGAATCACTCGAGTCTAGGAAATTTCACTCGAGTCTTTTGTCCAGGGACAGAAAAGTATTTTTAACATACCTAAATTATTTCCAATTGAATCAACTATGCTTATGGGGAAAATATCATGTTCCAATAAAAAGAATGGGATGATTAAGAACAACATTAAGATACATTGATGAAATATTATTGGTTGCACATAATAAGATTATTGGTTAATCTTAATGGATCTATTTATGTGCATTCATACATGGAGAAAGGAAATGGATAATTAATTCGGTGGTAACTGGCTCGATGACACATTTTGGTAATGTGGGCAGCATTGTGGGATGCTGTTACATCTTGGTGACGTTGTGTGCACACTATCCGAGCAGTTTCACAATACATGTTGGTCATGTATACGAATTGATGGATTGAACGTTCAATGAATAATGGAAAGGGGGAGCATGCATCATGACACATATATGATGGGACTATTTATCAATGAACCATGCTTGCTCATTTATTTATGCACATGACTACATGGTACTTGTGGATGTTACTTGCATTATTTATACTTATTCGATTATGTGAATTATATTGCTTACCCCTTATGCCCATTGTAGGTGATGGCTCGCTATCTAGCTTGCATCGAGTTACGCCCACTCCCTAGTGGAGTGTGGTACTACGAGGACCATAGGGCCACTTATGAGGGGGAGGTAGAGGTGACTCTCTATCACCCGAACCCTCTGGCTCGTGTCCGTCCTCGTAGGTTTCACATCCCTATTATCTATATCTTGCATGTACCCCCTTTTTATGCTTATCATGGACCACCCCCGACTCGACCAGCTCGTCGAGTTCATTCCTTTCGTTTTAGAGCTGCTACTAGATCTCACCCCTCTGCTTCCCGAGTGATCCGTGAGGAGACTCCTGTACCTAGTCCGATGAGTCTGGTTCATGGGACTCCTTCCGCTGCCCTAGTGCCCAGTGGTAGGGCACCCACTCAGTCGAACGAGGTTGAGGAGGACCCTGAGGAGGCTGAGAGTGAGGGCGAGCCAGTCGAGCACTCCACTGGGAGCCAGTGGGGAGTTGGGGATCCACCGGGTGATGCATAGTATAGGTGATTAGGATGTGGGACATGTGGAGCAGCTGCTGGAGATTCTGGAGACTTATGCTATGGAGGAGGATCTGTAACATCCCGAAAATTAATATTAAATAATATAACTTTAGTATATAAGTATCTATTTAAAGATATGATTAAGCCTTAGAAATTGTACAAGGTTAGAAGGGTGGTATGAACATAGGCCGACCTAGGATGTGAGATTAAGGCCTCGGCCCGATCCCGGCCGAGCTAGATAGGATTGTGCGCATATGATTCGAGCTGGATGGGAACCAAACGCGGAACCTGTTGCCCAGACCGATTAGCCGACCTCATCGCACCTCACACTCCTATCCGAGAAGGAAGCTCGGACTATTGCTGTTCCTAAGTGCCGAGCCGACTTACCCTAGCCGATACATCCTAGCTCCTCCGTGCCAGCTCATGTTGAGCTGTAGCCCTTTGGGATTCATACCATCCGTACTTTGTCCTTGTCATTCACTTTTGTACTATCATTCACTTTATGTCACTATCACTGCCTTATGTCCTTTTCAATGTACTGTTCATGGCTTCCTCAAGAAGCCAATGAATCCTGTCCACATATTCAAGCTTCCTCAAGAAGCCAATGAATCCTAGCCACACAAATATTTTCCCTGAATGAATAAAAGAAAACCCAAACACCCCATAACACACTTTGCATTTCTCATTCTCTTCCTCCTACGAATCTCTCTCTCTTTTTTCTCTTTCAAGTTCCAGCAACAACAAACCCTCAACACACCTTCTTTCCCTCTTCTCACTCACACATCTCCCTCTCCTCCTCCAAGTCTCACAAACCGGAGACCCACCTTCTCTCCGTCCCCGTTCTGTCCCGGCGTCCCTGGACCGTGTGGCAGCCGGCGTGCAGCTAAGAAGAAGGGATTCGAGTGGTGTGAAGCTCACAAGGCCAAGGTCTAGGTCAAGGAAGTCATCCTCAAGCTCTCAACTCTTATCTCACACGGTTTGAGGTAAGGAGTGAGTGTTACCTCTACTTGAGTTTGGGTTTCTAGGGTGTTCATTAAGGGTACTAAGAGTGGGTGTTAGATTAGGGAAGGGATCTAGGTTAATGTAGAAAGAAAATGGTAAAAAGGGTAAAAAGGGAACTTATAAATGAATTAGAAACATGAATTTGAAGTAGGGATGAGTATTGTTGTATGCTATATGTTGGTATTTACATGATGGATTGGTTGAATGTTTTATTCTTATTGTTGTTGCTGTGGTATAAATGTCTACTGAGCTTTGATATTTATGATTCATGTCTGTGGCCGAGCTGAGTGACTTCGGTAATGGGTACGAGGAAATGGTAGAGAGGCAAAGTAGGAGAGATAAAGTAGCAAGACAGAAAATGAGTAAGGTTAATGGAAAAAGGGAATGGTTACCGAATTTAGTCGAGAGAGAGGCCGAGCTAAGCAAATAATGAGATTAATGTAAAGAGGAATAAATTAAAGAGTGGAGCCGAGAGAGGCCGAGCTAAAAGATGGTTAACTGGATAAGAGAAATTAAAGAGAAATGGTTGTGTGATCGGGTCATAGCAGACGCGTACCGGGTGCGTGCATTGATCGCGTCAGACGCATACTGGGTATGTGCAGCTGTAAGACGGGTACTGGGTACTCGCAGTTATGATTCACACAAGGTTCCGAGAACGGAATCGGTGGGATGTGTTCCTGGTCCTAGCAGACGCGTACTGGGTGCGTGCATTGATCGCGTAAGCCGAGCATTGTGGTGCTCGCAGCTGTAAGACGAGTATTGTGGTACTCGCAGTTATGGACACTCCTTACTCCATAGAATGATCGGCGTTAGTGCTCCTGGTCATAGAAGACGCGTACTGGGTGCGTGCATTGATCGCGTCAGACGCATACCGGGTATGCGCAGCTGTAAGACGGGTACTGGGTACTCGCAGTTATGGATGACACTCCGATATCCGACGGTAAAAGACTGTAAGCTATGTGAAAGTGAAATAATGAGAAATGAATCCGAGATAGAGATGATAATCCGAGGTAAGAAAGTGTGAACCGAGGTATAATTAATAGGTAATAGAGCGGTTGGATAATCATGTGAGCCGAGCTAAATTAGAGTGTATGATGTGAACTGAGCTAGATGAGATTGTGTGTATGTAACCGAGCTAAATGAGATAGTATTCATGATGTAGGGTTTGATTTCTTGTGATTTATTTGCTAATTGACTACTTGTGTGTGGCTTGGTAGTTCGGTATGTCATTTTAGAAACTGCTTACTTAAGTTCATTGTAATGCTCACCTCCTTACCATTTTTCAGGTACTGAGCCCGAGCAGACGCAGTCCCCAGCCGAGCAGGATCACTCTCCCTCACAGGGAGAGTAAGTTATTTAGAGTCAGATAGGTGGATGGGTCTCGGCCAGTTTGGCCGAGCTAGAACATTGTTTTGTATTGGGTCTCGGCCCGTCGGGACGAGCTAAAACACTGATTGTATTTTGAATGACCGAACTGAATGTATCTAAACTTATACTTTATGTATTTGATGCATTTAAGTCTTCCACTTTATTAACTCTGAGGTTTTCGTTATTAATGGAAGGAAAGATTATTTTTGGCAAATATCATATTCCTTTTTTTTAGAAAAAAATTTTTAAATCCTAATTTTGGGGTAATTAAGGTTAATTATTATATAGGGTGTTACAGGATCATCGGACCACTGTTGGGATTTCATATTTTGCTCTATACATATATTGTATATATTTTTGAGAGATCTCAGTGAGGTGGTCTTTTCTTTTAATCTTTTATCATGGACTTGTATTTTATAAACTTCTGCTACCTCGACTTTGACCTTGATGTATGTGGGTACTTTTATGCTATATTATGATATGGATAAATATATATATATATATCTTTATATAAATGACATGGGGTGTGGATTATCAAATCAAGGTCACTATTTTATTCAAATTTTGCTTACTCTGATAATCATGTTGTTTTATTCTAACAAGAAAGATTTTAGTGTTGAGTTGGGAAGTTTTAATAATCGTAAATGAAAACCCAACTTATGCTATCACAAGTTACTTTCATCGTATGTATGGTAAAAAAAAATTTCATTACTTCTCCATTGAACGCAAGTCCATATATATTATATAAACACATTAAGAGACTATATTTTGTAACATTGAAGAGAGGGTGTGACACTTTTATGGTATCAGAGCATAATGGCCCTGATTCTTGATCCTCTCAAGCATGATCTGCCAGAAGATGCTACAGCTGGGTAAAGTTTCTTAGCTATTTGATTTATTTCATATAGCTTGAATTCTAGTGATGTTTTGTTTAGAACAGAATTAGATAGGTTTCAATGGTTTAGATAGACCTTTAACGACCTGCAGGTCCACTATGGCAGCGCGTTATAGAAACCATACGAACGAAATGCTGGAAAGGATTACTGCGGCATTGGAAAATATGCAGCAGAATCAGCATCGGCAACATCAACCTCAGCCTGTTAATTCACCTCCAGTGGGTGTAGCAACTTCGGAGGCCAAAGCTTTGTCGGATTTCGGGAGCTGCAATCCCTCAAAGTTTGCTGGTGGATTTAAGCCTGAAGAAGCTAATAAGTGGATCTTAGAAATGGACAAGATCTTTAGAACTTTGGATGCTCCGATGCGCAGAAAATAGTTTATGCTATTTTCATGCTGGAAGGCGAAGCGGAACATTGGTGGAATCATACTGCCCAGTTACTGGCTCATGAAGGAAGAGAGGTAACTTGGGAAGTATTCATGGAGGAATTTCTAAAGAAGTATTTTCCTGATGATCTGAGGAGGAAGAAAGAGGTTGAGTTTCTACAACTAAAACAAGGCAGCATGAGTGTGGGTGAATATGCTGCGAAATTTGAGGAATTGATGAAATACTCTCCTTATTATCAGATGAATCCTGATGAGAGGAGTAAGTGTATTAAGTTTGAAGGAGGACTGAGACCTGAACTAAAGTTAGTGTTCAATTATCAAAAGATTCAAAGTTTTCCCATGCTGGTAGATATGTGTAGAATGTATGAGGATGATAAAAAGGCGGAGACAGTTCAGATTATGGAAGGAAAGAAGGAACATCAGGGATATGGACCGCAGAGGCGGAAAGGGCATGATTACCGTCACAAAGGTCCTTATTCCCATAAGAATCGAGGAAAGGGCAAGATGTCCGGTGACCGGAACACCTCTTACAATAATGCTCCTTATTGTGAGAAGTGCAAGCGTCATCACTTCGGAAGATTTTGTTGGTCTCACAGTGGATGTTTTAATTGCGGGAAACCTGGACATTTTTCTCGCGATTGCAAGGAACCACCTAAGGACACTCAAAGAGGATCTGTGGACAGGCCAGTGACCCAAGGGCAAGTTTTTACTCTTAGTGGTGCTGATGCAAACCAGACTCCGGGACTCGTGCAAGGTACTTATCTGCTCAATGACTGACCTTGTAGAATTTTATTCGATTTAGGAGCCACTCATTCATATGTTTCCTTTGAATGTGTGAATCGTTTGAAATTGTCTGTGTCTGAGTCACCCTATTGTTTTAGAGTAGAAACCCCTACTAATTCTCCCCTGATCGCTTCGAAGGTGTGCCTTAATTGTAGAATTAAGGTATTAGATCGAATCTCTCAGTTAGATCTGATCTGTTTACCGTTGTCCCAATTGGATGTGATTTTGGGCATGGATTGGATGGTTAGCAATCATGTGATTCTTGACTGTGATAAGAAGGAAATTTTATATAAGGACTCAATCTCAGAGAAGTATCTCTGTTTTGTCTCTACTATTGAATCGGAGGGAAGAGAAAAGTCTGTGGAGGAAATTCCAGTTGTTCGAGAGTTTCCTGAAGTATTCCCTGAGGAGATGCCGGGATTACCCCCCAAGAGGGAGATTGAGTTTGGAATCGAATTGATTCCAGGAACTGGTCCCATTTCTATTGCCCCTTATAGAATGGCACTACCCGAGATGGTCGAATTGAAGAAACAGATAGAGGAGCTGCTGCAAAAACAACTTATTAGACCAAGCGAGTCTCCTTGGGGCGCTCCAGTGTTGTTTGTTAAGAAGAAGGATGGAAGCCTTAGAATGTGCGTAGATTACAGATAGTTGAATAAGGTGACCATAAAGAACAAGTATCCTTTGCCGAGAATTGATGATCTCATGGATCAGGTAAGAGGAGCTTCAGTGTTTTCCAAGATTGATCTGAGATCTGGGTATCATCATATCAGAATTAAGGAGGAAGATATCCCTAAGACCGCATTCCGATCTCGATACGAACATTATGAGTACGTTGTAATGCCGTTCGGATTGAAAAATGCACCAGCTATCTTCATGGACTATATGAATCGGATTTTTAGACCATATCTGGATTCATTCGTAGTAGTTTTCATTGATGATATCCTGATATATTCTAAGAATCCGGAAGAGCATGCCGAACATCTTCGGATAGTATTGAAGATTTTGAAGGAGAAGCAACTCTATGCCAAAATCTCTAAGTGTGAATTTTGGTTGAGAGAAGTTCAGTTTCTGGGGCATGTGATTTCGGAAGGTGGCATAGCAGTTGACCCAACTAAAGTTGAATCGGTTCTGCAGTGGGTTCAACCGAAGACAGTCACTGAAGTCCGAAGTTTCTTAGGACTGGCTAGTTATTACACAGCACTTGGGTAAGTTCCTAGAATTTCATCAACCTTACTACCCCAGGCTTGTCCAATCTTTTTATGCCAATTTCTGCAAGTTCGATGGAGTTTATCATAGTATGGTGAATGGAGTTCATTTTACTATTAGTCCTGAGGATTTATTTGAGCTGTTTGGTTTAGTTGATGATGGTATTATTCCTAAGAAAGATGAGGATGCATCGGATGAGAGTTCGGATGAGGAGGAAGAGGTGCTTGCTTGTGATGCAGCCACTGTTTTCCGTGAATGCATTAGGGCTGGAAAAGTGTGGAAAGGGAAAAACAAGTCTGTGAATTTGTTTGAGAAGGGCACCAAGTTACTTCAATTTGTTTTATCCCATTACTTGATTCCCCGGTCGGCTTCAAATTATGGGGTGGCTGTCCACACTGACTTGAAGCTCATAAACGCAATTAAGAACAATATTCCCTTGAATTGGGCAGCGGTGATTCTTAGCCATATGGAGGATGCTGCAAAATCCTCCTCTCCTACTTGGATGCCCTTTCCCATGCATGTGTCCAAAATGCTTAGGCATTTTGAGGTTCCTATTAAGCGTACTGAGCCGATGAATCCAATCTCCGTAGATCATCTCATTTCGGACACAACTCTCTCCAAGCAAGGATTGGAAGAGTACCCTCCGGACAACAATGTGTGGCTTTTCAAGGATGAAGCCAAACAGTTGAGGGAAGCGGCTCAAGCCGATGAAGTGGCCGATCAAGAGGAAGAGGCAGCGGCTGAACAAGGTGGAGGACAAGAAGGACAAGATGGGGTTCAAGGGTTACAAGAATTGAGAAACTATGTGGATGCCCGTCTTGACATCATGGAACAAAATATAATGGGTCGTTTAGACTCAATCCATCAATCCATGATGGAACATTTCAACCGCTTTCCACCTCCTCCTCCCCAAAACTAGTCTTTATGTTTTACTTTGATGTAGTTTGATAAAACTAGTTTATGGTTTTGTTTTTGTGAACAATTGTTAAACTTTGTTTTATGGTGGATTGGTTTATTTTTTTTTCAGCATCATTATCAATTTCTGGCTTTAATTTAATGATGTCTTGATGCTTATTTTGCTCCCTTACGCATGTTTCTGGTTAGTGCATTGGAAATAATAGCCTATTGTATTGTATATCTTACTCTAACCATGTGGAAATTCAAGGTTTTAGGGGGAGCTTCGCTGTGTTTGGTCTCTTGGCTGATTTTTATACCAAGAGAAATGATTCTCACATGTGGTAATTTGTGAGAAAATGGTTTAGTTTATGCGATCCTTAGTTATACTATTGCTATATATCTTGTGATTGTCGATTATTATATTGTGTATTCTCCTCTTTGAGTCTCTTTTTCTCAAAATTAAAATCTTTTTGCTAATGACAAAAAGGGGGAGAAAATTACTAGTCTTGTTGAGAATATTTTTAATTGCTATTGAAATTAAATATCCACTGCTCTTGCAAAGTGTATGCTGTTTTTGGACAGGTTTTAAGTGGTTCTTGAATTGAGGGGGAGGTTTCCTCAATTTGAGAATCATATTTTGGTTCAAGATTCAAAGATCTCCTCAACAAGTGTTAATTATTTTGTCATCATCAAAAAGGGGGAGATTGTAAATTCAATTCTCCAAGTAATTATTTTTTTGATGATGTTTTGATGATGACAAAGTAATTAAAAGCAAGTCTTGAAGATTCAAGTGTCAAAGATTCAAGAATCAAGACTTTGGTCAACTCATGATCAAGATTCAATTGTTGTAATTTTCTATTTTTGTTGAGCCTGGGTAGTTTAGTAGGTTTAATCTCTATCTAGTTTGATTATGTTATATTTTTGCTTGATTGTTTGAGGTTAACTTAAATTAACACTTGATAGAAAGACAATCATTTTTAAATAAAAGTATTTTTGCAAATATGTTACATGGATATCGATATGACCTAGTTGATATCGATGTTGGATATCGATATGCACAAGTGGATATCGATATGCACGACTCAGAATTTGATTTTCTGAAATCTCTTTCCTGAAATCATGGAAGAGGCAATGAAGGGATTCGTGGAGGATTTTCTGAAATCTCGTTTCTGACCGTTTTTCTCACTTCCTTAGTTTTAAAACTAAACCTCGATGAACCCTAAAAGGCAGATACACAATTTCCTTTGAACAGACAACCTGAAATCTTTTTCTCTCAAGTGATTTTCCTCAAAAACTCAATCCTTCATACTGTAACATTTTCAGACCAGATTGAGTTGAGACCCATTAGTGGGCTGAGCTTATTGTCGAATTCATCAAAGAAATTCGTCATTCTCTTTCCGTTTCACTTGTAATCAAAAGTCTTGGATTGTGCCAAGCTAATCCGAGTGTGTCTTGGATTACTGAAGTCTTGAGAGTTCTCAAGCATAGAAGACCAAGAGTTCTTGGCATGGTGGTGCTCTTGGATTGGATTTAAGGAGTTGTGGAAGTTAATCTTCTCCATCAAAATCAATTGGGGTAGAATTTCAAGAGTTTGGTACACTCTTGGAAAGGGGTTAGGTTGAGTGAGGATCTCAAATTAATTCCTTGTAATTGTTCTAGTCAATTGATTAATAGAAACTCTCCTAAGTGGCTTAGGAGGACTGGACGTAGCTCATTAGGAGTGAACCAGTATAATAATTTCCCTTGTGTTGATCTCCCTTTATTGCTTTCCTTGCATCTTTCATTGTTGCATCAATTTAACCATAGGATAGGCATTGGGGATTTAATTTTCCGCTGTATTTAAATTGTTATTACTCTGTTTTATCAAGCTTTTCATCTTTAGATAGCTGCAGCCTTGTATTTCTTGCATTAACCATTTGTTGCAGCAAAAGCAAAACTGATTCACTGAAGTTCAGACATTTCATATCGATATACAGTCTCTGATATCGATACTACATATCGATATCCTCCTTGGGATATCGATATCCTCGTGTCACAGTGAGCAAAAATCTCAGGTTTTTCTGTTTCAGTTATTTTATTTCTCAACCTATTCAATAACAAACGAAAATTTTATATCAGTGCCACAATATACTATTCACCCCCCTCTAGTAATTGTTAAAGCCCGCTTGTTGGTTTCCAACAATACTTCGCCGAATTGACTCAAGAACAATTAGGCTAGAAATTACAAATTCAAACACTTAAATCATCATGATTCTTGGCATGCACTTAAACACCATTTTATTTTTATGAAACAAAAATCATTTGCTCACTTTTTCTCTCATGGCCGAAACACACACCTACACACATCAAAGGCACAAAACTTTATCCAACAAAATTATTCATTCACCCTTTTTATGATTAGGCCAAACATACTTGCATACAAGATTAAAACTTAATTTTGTACTAAACAAAAATCATTTGTTCATTTCCTTGTGGTTTGGCCGAATACACATATAGGAACATGCACACATTTTCTTTTTTTTTTTGTCAAACAAGTACATGAACATTCTTAGGCATTTTACACCCTTATGCAAAATTATTCAACCAAATTTATTACATTCATTTGCACAATTTTTAACCTAAAACCGTATAGCCCTATTCTTGACAAATCAACATAAAATTTCATTTTCCATGCATTCTTTTATTACTACTTAAAAGTACATTTATCATACCTCAAAAACCAAGAACTAATCACATGCATGGTAAAACAAAATCATTTCACTCATTTTAGCCCTTCGGTCGTGACATGCACTTAACAAAATAGAAGAAATTTTTTTGCAAACCAAGCACATAAAACTTACAACCAACACTAATACTCTTATATTTAAGCATTATAATTAGGAATCAAAGAACAAAAATCATTTCTTCATAAAGGGGCCTAAAAACCGAATGCATCCCTCACACATATACTAAATTAAAATTTCATTTTTCTTAGAATCAAACTTAAAATACAAAAATATACCAAATAGACTTCACAAATCAAGAACCAATTTCATGCATAATGAAACAAACTCATTTTTCCCAATTTACAAGCCCTAACCGTGACATGCAAGGGAAAATCAAAGGAAATTTTTTCAAATTAATAACAAATAACTCATGAAAGATCACATATCAACTCATTATTCAACATAAAAACACAAACCAAAGATCAAAAATTATTTTAAAGAAAAGGGACCAAAAATTGTGAGCTTCAAAGTCATGGAGCATGTCCATTTTTTTGCTTTTAAACTTCAATCTTTATATATTTAAGCATGGAAAATCATGAGGAATAAGAAAATCTAACATGCAAGAGCTATTGAACATAAAACACAAAAATAGTTCATGAAACCAAAGAGAAAACCGAAAACAATAAGAAAAAGAGAAAGGAAAACAATACCTAGGTTAGGGATGAAAAATGAGTGGAAAAACCAAAGCTTTCTCCTCCTTCTCCCTTCTCCTCTTCCTCGGCTCCTCTCTTCTCTCCCTATGTTCTCTTTTTTTTTTAAGAAGCAAATGGATAGCAAGAAGAGGGTGGGGTGGGCTTTTATAGAATTTAGGTGGGTGGGGTGGGTTTATTAAAAATGGGGATTCCAAAACTAATTTAAATGGGAGAGTGTGTAAGAGATAAATAACTCCTCTCCTTATTGGCCGAAAATCCACTCTTGGATAAGGTCATTAAATGCAAGTCTTAATTAAGGTGGTTTAAGAGATAAGGGTATTAATTGGGTGGCCCTAAGGACTTGTGCATTAATAAATGGATGTTTCCTAATTTAAAATTCAAAATTCAAATGTATAAAAACATATACCTAAAACCGTGCAATATCTTGGACAGTAGAAAATAATATTTTTCCAATACAGTACTTAATACTTAAAAATCATAATTAAATTTTCTTACGAAATAAAACATTATAAATTCTCACAAAATATAAAAATTTCGTGAACTGTAAAACAAAATTCAAAACAATACAAAAATAAACTCTACATTTTATTATGATCGTTTTGACTGTAAATTCGTCTCATTCCGATCTACCAATAAAAAGTTATGATTTTTCAAAGTTAAATAAATCAAAGAAATCAATAAATAATTATTTTCCGGAACACAAAACAATATTACAAAACAAATCCTTTAAACCAATAAAACACAAAAATCGAATATTTAATCAATTTAAAACAATTTCCTCCTTTCCACGTGTCCCAATAACATTTTATCTAAATTTAAAAAGAATCGTCCAATCAAAAATCTCCGAAAATCAATTTATTAAAAATGGGGAAAATTGCGGGTGTTATAAGAAGAAAATACCAGAAACAAATATTACAAATAAAACAATTGAAATATAAATAATATAATTTAAGATGAGCTAAATTGAAGAACAAAATAATGGGAGAAGAGAGATTTAAGGGTGGAAAATACATGCAAAGATTGAATGTGGAAAAAAATAGTCACATCAAACATAAAATCAAATATTATTATTATATATAATGATTTGGAAAACTTATAAAACTTGAATAATCTATTTAATTTTAAATTTTAATATTTTTGTTAAAGATAATGATTTCTTTTTTTTTTTTGGATAAATTGAGGATAATGATTTCACATGTAGATAATGATTAAATAAATTTGAATAATTTATTTAATCAGAATTGTAATTTTGGTTAGAGATAATGATTATCTACCTACAAACGCTCTGGTGCGAGTATTCCTTATGCGAACAAACGTGGTGCCTCGAAAATTTTTCCGGCAAACGTGGTGTTTCGAGTAGGCGTCTTTTTATATATAGATAGTATATCTAAATAATTTTTCTCAAATTTAAACATTAATGAATATATAATTAAATAATTCCATTTTTATATATTTATTTTAAACACATATAATACAATAATCTTATTGTATATAAATGAAGTATTATATGATTTTAATTTTTTTTTGTGAAATTTGTTATGGAAGATCTAAAGGAATTAAATTTAAATTACATAAAAAAAATTATGAGCGATGTAAGAGTTGGCGTAATTTAACTTGATGTAAATAGTTGATTTCTCTTATTATATATATATATATATATATACACACACACACAAAGAGAGAGATAGTGTAATCCACATTAAGGTGCGGGGAAGCGAAACATAGTCAAAGGCAACCTAGTGATAGCTAGAGGTTAAAGAAGTTTCCTTGTATATCATGCATGGAAGACCTTATTATGGAGAAGCTAATGTTATTGTAGACTCCAAATATATTTGGCACAAATGGTTGGGGCACATGACTGAAAATGTTCTCTAGATGCTCACCAAAACATTTGATAGGTATAATAGGCCAATTACTGGAATTTTGTAATGAATGTACATGTATTGTAGGTAGACAATGCAAAGTTAGTGTTCGGAGATCGAACAAACCCTCAAGAGAGACGAAACACTTGAGCTTGTGCACTCAGATGTATGCTTGCCATCTAAAAAGTTATTTGGAAGAGCCTATTTCCTTGTCACATTCACTAATGATCACTCGAGAAGAGTATGAGAGTACTCACTAAAAGGAAAAGGTCAAGTATTGCCAATATTCAAATAATTCCATGATTTACTAGAGTTTAAGAATGGCCAAGAAGTTGAACTATTTGAAAGTATACAATGGTAGAGAATATAGAGGTCCCTTTGATGTTTATTGCAAGACTTATGGAATCAAATCGAAAAAGATCTTACCAAAGAGTCCTAAGCTAAATGGTGTGGTTAAGAAGATGAACCTGACTATTGAAGAGAAGGACTCATGTACCTTTCAAGATGCAAACCTCCCCAACTCTTTTTGTGGTGAAGTTGTGAACCTATAGTTAGTTTAATCTACCTGACTATATAATGTTTCGATTCGGAAAATTCGAGAGCGGGGAGCAAATGTTCATGGACGAAGAAGGTAGAATTGCCCTGTTTTAATGGTATTGACCCAATAGGGTGGGTTTCAAGGGTTGAGAAGTTCTTCGCTGTGCATCAAACAAAAGACTCTAAGAAGCTGCAATTCACTTTTGTTAGTATGGAAGGGATTGCCATATATGGTTCAGATTCTTACGCAAGAAAGCTTCGAAACTACCATGAGAGAAATTCGTGGAAGCGATGGTCCAACGATTTGGAGGATGTCATCTTGGTAATGTTTAGGAAAGATTGACTAGTTTATGGAAAACAGGGGCAATAGAGGAGTCTATGCAAAAATTCGTGGTGTTAGTGGCCCAAGCATCGAAAGTAACAATAGAACAATTGTAAGTTTATTTCTTGAGAGGATTACGTGCTAAGGTGAGATGTTGTGGGCGAAACCACAATCCAAAAATAAATTACCCAAGCCATGACTTTAGCCCATGACGAAGAAGAAGACCTACGATCTTCTTGAGTTTTTGAGGGACCCAACATTCGTACCTTGACTCCGAGTTATCAGGCTTCTTTTTCGGGTGGAGTGTAACACCTAGAATAATTACCCATAATATTAAAATAGTGACTTGAAAATTTTAGTTGAAAACCACTTGATTAGTTTCAATTCATATAAAAACTCATAATCCGGTTGTTTATTTGTAAAACTTCTCCGTAAAACCGAACGGAGTTTCCTATGTTTGAATAACTTTCCGAAATACTACTTTAACTTGAAAATAGATCAGAAAGGAGATTGAAATTCATCAGAGGCCAGCAGGGCCCAAAATATTGTTTAGTCCACTTAGTACATTATTTCCAAAGAAATACAAACATTTTCTCAAACTCCTAGTTTTTCAAAAAGACAAAGTAAATGAAATACAATAAAACTTCCCAAAAGAACCCGTGACCAGAGGTGGTCGCTAAATAACTATATACATTCCACGTGGTGGAATGTACTCCTGCTCGGCAAGACTTGTGTATGCTCCTTCGGTACCTACTGCGTCCGCATTCACGTGCAGGTCACATCTTACTGCGTCCAGTACATTTCTCCTTCTTGGATCATAACAACATCACATCTCATGAATATTCAAGCACGACATCCATCAAGGTTCCTTGTCACTCAATCACCATCCTCTAACTCATGATTCATTTAATAATAAACATCACTTCCCTTTTACCAATCTATTTATCCTTAATCCATTCCTTAATTACTCGCTCATAATTTTCCATCCTTCCCACCTTACTTATCCCTTTCTATATGACTTGCCTACGTTAACACTTAGTCCATTATTTGCTTTACGAGCCACCAAACCAAGCACGATATGAACATACATCAATGACGAGTAACAATCAACAGATGGTAAACAAAACAGTCGACATACTCAGGTAAGTCTCAGAGTACTATAAATTAAGTCAGCTCCCTAGGGTTCTTAAATTCCTACTTAATTAACATATATTCTACGCATTTAGTAGCAATTATACCCTAAGGTTCATTTCATGCATTTTATAATTTAAATATCCTATGGTTTATTTTCTGAATCAATTATATACACCTAGTCATCATTACAACAACCTAGAATCTATATCCTAAGCAAAGGTAATACAAACCCCTCTTACCTTCCTAATGGGAGATGGTGATGAAGCACCAATCTAAGCACTTGGACCTTAGCCTTTTCTTGCCTTGGTGTCCTCTTGAGACTTGTCCCACCTTGCTCTAGCTTTTTAGTTCTTGAAACCTCTTATGCTCTCCTACTCCTTGACCCTGGATTCTTAAACCCTTGATCCTCTTAAATCACTTCTACCAAGACATTACCCACATAAAAAGAAAGCTTGAAAACCTAGCAAAGATGAGGGAACTAATTCGTGTGGGGAGGAGGAAGAGAAGGTAATGGCCTTGAGCTTGATTATGTGGCATAGGGATGATGATTTTCCATGACTATGAGTTGAAGAAGTTCCAAGGAGATAGGGAGAGAGAAGGAGTTCGAATGGAGGAGGGAACAAGGAGGGTTTTCTAACCCATTTCTTGGCTAATGATGTTGATGATGATGGCTTGATGTTCTTGAGCTAAAATCAAGAGAAAGGAATGGTTCCCTAGGAGACAGAGAAGGGAACGAATTTTAGGGAGGAGAAGGGGAGGGTTTGAGGCTCACATTTCTTGGCTTGATTCTTGATGGAGATGATGATTTAAGGTCTTGATCATGGATTAATGGAGGAAGATGGTGCTAGCTCTTTGGGTGCTTGAAGGTTGATGATGATTTGGTGCTTGATCCATGATGGAGGGTGATGGTGAGAAGGATCAAGGAGGGTGGATGATGATGATGAGGGTTATGAGGTTTTGATCTTGGTGTTGGTGTGGTTGATGAGGATGAGAAGCTCTTGGGGCTTTGAGAGGGAGGTGGAAGGGATGATGAATAGTGAGTGTTGGTGGTGGGATGGCTTTGTTTTATGATGCCTCTTGCTAAGGAAGAAGAATCGTGTGGCTGGAATTGGGCAACTTGGTGCCCAAGTTGAAATCTGATGGCTGAAAACAGCCCATCAGATCGCGCGTGTAGTGTCCGTGAACACTATATGTCCTTAACCCTCTAAGTGCTCAAGATTATGGCAACCAGGAGCCCAAGAGAGGATCAAGTGTTAATGTATGACTTATCGTATTTTTGCAGTTCCAGTTGGGAAAAGCAGGGTCTCCCTAATCAACATGTGTGCAGAGTGTCAACTTAGGGATGAGAGTACTTACCTGAAACCCTAGCTGTAATGAGCTATTTATAGGGTTTGGAGGAGGCTGATATGGGCCGTTTGGGCCCTGTATCAGAGTTGTGCTGAACCAGGACTCTGTGAGATAATGTCGGATAATTATGCTTTTAGAATCTGGTTATGATCAACTGAAGATCTCATGTCTAGGCTGTTACGAGAATCTAGGAGAGATTTGCGGAAGGGATAAGAAGCCTTGGTGAGCCTGAGCTTATCCACGAACCGACGGTATGTCTCGGTCCTAGAGTCCCGAGCCTGATGGATTGGGGACCGATCGTAAGGCTCGGTTCCATCAAGTCCGAGCCTGGCCCTATCGTATGCTCGGAGCTCACAAGTCCGAGCGAAGGACTTTTATGACAGGTAAATCGAGTAAAATGCCCTTAGTGGTACCCTTTAGTAAGACTTGGGTCCGTATGTGGTTGGCAGACCCTACAAGCCCCCCAGCTCGTAAGACTTGGAAAGTCTGTGGCGAGGTAACAAGTGGCTAGGGTTGACCTGTAGCATGCCTTGGTTCGGGAGTGTGTGACAACTGTTTCCAGCATTAACCACGTAGCATGCCCGAGGTGACGTTTTAGGTTCTTTAGGTACAGCGCGTGTCCTGGGAAGTTGTGCCAAATCATTTTAAATTTCGAATTTTGAAAAAGTAACTCCAATAACTGCCACGTCTCTCTCTGTGATTGGCTGAGTGGGTTAGTGGGCTTTCGGTCCAACCTGTGCATGGTGGAAGGAAACTGAAGGGTTTTGAGGGGTATTCGAATCCTTTACTTGCCCTTCAATCACTTTTCATTCATTTCCAAATTTTACAAACCAGAAACTCTCTTCATTCCCCAACTCAAGCACATTTTGGCGCACCTCTGCCTTCCAGATCAACTATTGCAATCAACTTCCACACAAATCAAGCGACAACTAAAAAACAGGTAATCCTTCTGTCCCCTCTGTCTTAATCATCCGCTTCTAGTTCTGCAATTTCTCCTCTTTTTGAAAAGGGTTTTGGTTTTTCTGGGTTTTGCAGGGATTTGGGGTTTTAGTTCTGGGTAGGTAGTTTAAAGGGTTTGTATTTCTTAATCATGAGGGGTTGGAGAGATTGGAAGAAGGTTTACCATGAACTCTGTGAGAGATTAGGCGAAGAACCTTCTAGCGATTCTAGTTCTAGTTCTTCTGGGGATTCTGGGGATTATGAGGCTGAATCCGTTCCTTTGGAAATTAGTTCTGACACTGATGATACTGGTAATAAAACAGTAGATCCTCCTATCCCCCCTTGCGGCGAAGGAGTAAACGAGCCACTTGAGATAGAACCCTTGACCACGGAATACCCTTCCGATCCTGTAGAGGAAAATAGGTGGATGTTGGCTTATAGGTTTGCCGAGCGTCGGGCTCAGGTTAGGACTAGCCCAGAGTGCTTTACAGGAGGGAGAGAGTTTTGTGAAGATCTTATGAGGGAGGGGGAAAAAGGTCCAAGGCTCGGCCTTAGTTTTAGAATTAAAACATCTGCTATGAAAAATAATGCTAACGCCGAGCCTTTTACATTTTTCCCAGATATGGTGGAGCGCAGGTACGAGACCCGTCCCGAAGAGTTCCCTTTACCACCCAACCACGCGGATTACGACGGAACTTTTGATCGAGAAGTACTCGGGACAAGGCCCTCTTTTCTTACGTCTGATAGCTTGAACCACCTTCGACCTATCATGACTCCTCCGAATACATACGGGGATGCCTCAGAATTCATTTTGAGGCATGTGAGCATAGACGACCGCATCTGCTTCAGAGTGCCAGAGAATCAACAATTTTTTTACTTTTACGAGGAGGTGGCCACAAAGGTCGGCATTCGCATGCCATTTTCCACCTTTGAGATAGAGGTCCTTAACCACTTAGGTGTATCCCCGAGCCAGCTGCATCCGAGCGGGTGGGCCTTTGTCAGAGCTTTCCAACAGTTTTGCGATGCTGAAGGTCTGGTAGCGACATTACGAGCCTTCTTATGGATATATGCCCCCCAATTAAATAAATTTGGTAATTATAAGGGGCTCTGGGTATCATTGAAGGCTCAGAAGGACCATGCCCTTTTTGCGAAGGTAACCGATTCCTGGAAGTCCTTCAAACCACTCTTCTTCAAGTACGAGTATACGGGAGCCGAAGTATGCTGGTTTATGAAAAGAGTTGAGGATGGAGAAAAGATTAAAATCGTCCCTCAGTTCCTGCTGAGCTGGTCGGGCAACATTTACAATAGAGGGGCCTCCTTATACCAGTTTGATTATAAAGTGGATTTGAGCAGGGCCGAGAGGCGTTTGTGTGATCGGGTCTGGGAGTATCTTAAAGAAAAGGGCCAAATTGATACAAAACAAATTCTTTTAAAGAAAACACAAGCTGAAGTAAAGGCCGAGCTGGGTATACCCTTTTTTATTTTATTTATTTTTTTTTTGCTCGGTATATTACTGACTTATCCATTTTGTTTGTAGAGAAAATGGGGAAGAAAACATCGAAGGCCAAGAAGAGGCTGCTGCCTCCTCCAGGATGGCTCAACTGGCTACAATGAAGGCAGGCTCTGGCTCGTCAAGTAAGAGTCAATCTTCTGGGCCCACACTGACCAACAGTCCAACCGTCACTCCCGATGCTGTTCCTGCCGAGGTGGCCATGGCAGCCGAGGTCATTGAGCCAACAGTCAACTTGGAAGCTCAGCCAAGTGCCAAAGATACTCCCGAGCGTCCCGCCAAGAGGCCTCAGATGGAAACGGGAAAAGGGGTGGCTGGGGAGTGGCTGAACCTAAGTAAATCCCACAAAGGGATTCAAGGTGCCGAGGGCATGGAAGACATTGTTGCAAAGACAGTGTGGGCCAAGAAGACTTCTGATAGCTTCAATACAACAGTCTTCCCACCTGAGGATGCAAAAGTGTTGGGTGTGTGGCCCCCATCGGTTTGGGAAAACAACTACTTGGCCTTTGAGAGGAGTCTCTTAAGAAGTGCGAGCATTCTTCACTACCTCGGTCAGCGTGGTGAGGATGTTCATGCTAGGGTGGCTACCGAGGGGAAGAAAAAAAAGAAAAGAAGCTGATACTCGGGAAGACTACTTACAGCTTCAGGTTGAGGCCTTTGAAAAAAGGCTTCAAGCACTGGATGCCGAGAAAGAAGGGCTGCAAAATGGGAAGCAAGAAGCTGAAGATGCCAAGGCTAAGGCCGAGGCTAATAAAGAGAAGGCGGAAAAGACCCTTCAGGAGGCCAACGAGGGGTTGAGGAGGGCCGAAGAAATCATGAAGAAGGCCGAGGAGGATGCTGCAACTCTGCAAGAGGCCACAGAGAAGGCTCGGAAAGCCAAGGAAGATGTCGCAGTGGCTCGAGAGCAACTCGAGTATGCCAAGGACGAGGTTGCTGGGCTCCAAGCTTCTCTAGACAAAATGAGAGCGAAAGCTCTTAAGCATAAAAGGGCAGCCCGAGAGAATTTGTATAACTGGGATCATTGTAACACCCCGATTCGGCAACTTGAAAACTTAACTTACTTAAATTAAATATAGTGAAAATTAGGGCCATTTTTTTTTAAAACAAGTGTTATGTGAACGTGAGAACACTTAGACTTTTAAAACATAGTTACAATTAAAACTTGTGTTCACACATTACATAAACTCTTTCAAGTTCCAAACCGAGATGTCACAAGACACCGCACCTTTAAACTCGTTTTCAAAAGCATCATTCAAAACGTAGCCCGTTTACTTGTTTCAAAACATCCGTGTTTATTAAAACTTTAATTGGGGTACAGTATGGTAGAGCTAGGTAACTAAGAACTTACAATGGAGTACATTCCGCCAGGGAAATTCCTAGCTTCTAGTCATGCTTCCTATTACTTTCCGTCTAACTCCGGACTTTGATGATGAAGCCCACCACGCTTCGGCTGCGCCATCTACCCGTTGCAATATCAGCGGTTGCCGATACGACAACAAGGTAGGAGAGAGTCAGTGTTCCGAACACTAACGGGTTGACCATGCGGTCTCGGGAAGATTGAATATAAAGACGGACAGATAATACAATAGAACAATATAAATAAAACAACATGACATGCAATCACATCATACATATAACATGTTATGCATCTAGCATATATGAATCACATAAAACATGTCATAATGTTCCAAACACATCGGTATCATTATTCACAACCAATAATCCATTACGCTCACCAATATTTATCCATTCTCTTTTTCCATCATGATTTTCCAAACTTATCGCGCACTTCAGAATTCTTTCATATATATATATATTCGTCTTATAAATCTTATTCGGTGCTTAATGCTTTGATATACTTTTCTTTGAACCTCTTTGTCTTTTAAGTTTTATTGTTTCGGTTAGCATCAATGATGAGGGGGAAACATCATTGAGCTCACACACGTCTACATCTCCTCGGTCAACCACCCAACCTAGTCGGAAGCAAACAGGAGTACAGGACCTTTACCACGCGGGCATGACAGCTATCACACAAACAAATGGTCCCAGACCAGGAGGACTCAGCTTCAAATCAATTCAATTCATATCATATCATATAATCAAGGCACGCTCTCAGCGGCAATCACAAATGCCCCGTTCTAGTCCCTCTCACTGTTCTAGATTTGCAATCAAGGGGGCGACGGTACAATTCTAGTTCCGGTGCAGAACTTGCCATGACATTAGACCCAGTCCCTACCACGTTAATACGCCACATGTGGAATTGTTTTGCTTAGAAAGTACTCTAGACTTCTTGACGTTTCACCGTCATCGTCCTCCCCTCATGCAATCTCCTCCTAAGTATTCGCAGATACTTATGGTTCCTTCCTCTCCACTACTTCGATGCGACACTCATGCCTCACCGCGTTTGTAAATGTCTTTTAAGGTCTTTTAAGGTTTTACGTTTTAATTAGCAGCTTAGTCCTAACAGTCGGCTCGTCCTTGGTGCATCCCTTCAACCAAGCCCGACCACTAATCGCAATCCGTCCCCCTAAATCTCAATGGCATCCTGCCTCATAACACTTTCATCTCACTATCAAGATTCTCATAAGCTCATTCTCAGCATATTTCTCATCAACATCATCAGCATCTTTTCCTCGTCTTTCTCAAAATATCTTTTCGTAACACTTTTCAAAAACATGATTTCACAAAACTTTTACTTCACAAAACATTTTCAGAAACCTCATTTCATAAATCCTTTCACAAAACTTTTCAAAAATAATGTTTCCAAAAACTTTCACAAAAATATTATTTTCACAAAAGCTTTTCAAAAATCTCTTTTCAAAACCTTTTTAAAAAAAATCACATTTTTGGATGAGTGCTAATGGAGGAGCAAGCTCAACTCACCACTAGGCTTCTTTCCAAAAACATGAACGAGGAATCACATCTCCATTCAAACCACATCTCACTTCCATAACCACGTTCTCTTTCAAATCTCAACTCTTCATATCTTTTACAATTTCCTTCGCATTGCGTTTTATCTCTTTCTCAATCATTCTCATACTTTCTCTTCATTCCCAACTCATCACTTATTTCTTTCTCAATTATTTCTCATGTTTCTTGTTTATTTCTCTTTTCTCTTTTCCATTTATCTTATTACTTTCACGGTTCCATCATCATCATTTCACTATTCAAACATAATCAAACAATTTCTCAACAAAATAAAGTATGCACAATAAATAAACATTTAGTATGCAAACAGAACAGATAAACATGTAGCACGAACATCTACATTGCCTAATTCGCAGTACTCTCGCAATCCATCTACTCGAATTGCGAGAAACCACGTTACGGGATCACATCACTCTCACTCACCTCGATGATGACACATCCAAAAACTTTCCAAGATTTCCAGTTGCTAACCTTGCCACGTTTCCTTCGCGTCCGACACCCGAACTAGACATTTTTCCCCGTGCGTTAGAAACGGTTTACGTGAATTCTTAATTTCGTTTTAAAACACTTTGAAATAATTCCCTTTTTAAAAGCACATTACCAATATCAAGAAGGTTTCAAATCCAAATCAGATCTCAAAAAGAGTTTTCAAGAAAACTTTGAAATAATCTCTTTATCAAAATAAAATCCATTTATCTTAACTTAAAACACTTTGATTGAAAAATCAATTTCTTTAATCATTAAATGAAAAACAACTCTTTAAGAATCTTTACTAAATCAAATACAAAATTCAAGACGATAAAACTTCAAAACCAATCAGATTAATTTATTAAATTTCTATACTTTACAACATCATCAAACACTAATCAAAGAATATCAATTAAAAACTTCAAATTAATTTAGGTTATTTAATTCATGCTTTTCAAATAAAACATTTTTCACGAATAAATCTCACAAACAGTATTCAATACAATTCAAGCAACACAAAGGACAATTACATACACATTTCAAAACATTCAAATCATTCACAAACAATACACAGGAAGTCACAAATTTTACTTATTTACAATCATTAATTATAACCTTAATAAATTAATTCAATTGTCCTTAAGAAAATAATTTAACTTAATCCTTTTAATTAATCTAGCAAAACCGATTCACATATGTTTATTATTTTCTATCCACAAATAAACTTCACAACTTAAAATCATTAAATTAGCATTACAAAAATCCTTTCACATAATCAAATCAACTTATTTATTTAAAAAAAATCAAAAAGATAAAAGTAAGTACATGTCACTTTCATTCAAACACATAGCATATAGAACATAGTCATAATCCTAAGTCATTTCATGAAGACAATTATCCAACCAATTTAAACATGTATTGACCGAACTACACACATGCAGTTTGCAAAGATTTAATGCACAATTAAAATCAGGAAATTATTTTCTTTATTTTATAATGAAAACCGTGAGCATGCCATGGAAAAATTAGCAAATTTTAGTTTCATTTTCAAAACAAAATCAACACAACACATATACTTTTGCAAGGATTAAATGCACAAATAAAAGCATAGAATCATGAAATTATTTTCTTTCTTTTAAGCTAAACCGTGAGCATTCATTAGGGAAAATCAACAATTCAAATCACAAACCATCACACATATTTTCTTTTAAATTTAATCACTTCATGCATGCACCTAAATAAGAGACAACATAGCTTCCTACCTACTCCTAGGATGGCTTAAAGTCAACATGCACAAAATAAAGTTTTTAGTTCACTTTTTCAACACACACAAAAGTCATAGAATCACATCAAAACATATAGGATTTCAAGGCAACTTTTTCAAAACAACATACCACATCAACATGCATCAATATATTTAAAACAAAATCTTTTTCAAACATTTTTATCATACAAAATAAACTCAAGTTCATCATTTAGTTTTTGATAAAAATCAAGATGACACTTTAAACCTTTAAAAATGACATGTATATACTTGAAATCATTAGATCTTAATCTTAGAACAACATGCATCAACTTTTTATAAAATAAAAAGCATGGATCCTAACTTAATTAGACATGGCTGAATGGCCTTCTAAAAAAATAATGCATGCACATAATTAAACACTTAATTAAAACATGTTTATACTTGAAAATCATTTTAAATCTTACTTCTTTAATTCTTTTCTTAAAAACCGAGACACATACATAAAAGAAACACAATTTTACTCTTGAAAAATAACATGCAAATTAAAGATCTAAACATTTTTTTTTCATCAAACAAAGATAATTACATGTACATACTTAAAACAACCAAGATCATCAACAAAGTTAACATGCAAAGCCAAAGAATTAAACCTTTTTACAAATTAAGTTTAGATCATATTTTACTCAACAAATAATCATAGAAATAGACATACATCATGGTTTCAACAAAAGATCTAACATGAAAAACTAGAAACTTGAACTTTTTCACAAATCACATATAGATCATAAATTTATTTAGCAAATAACCACAAACATACACATAGATCACGGTTTAACAAAGAGATTTAACATGCAAAAACCAAAAATTTCACTTTATAAACAAACAAGTTTAGATCATGGATTTACACATAAACATACATAAGTCACGGTTTGAAGAAAGAAAAATAGACATGCAAAGAGATTTATTTTAGGTTTTACAAAAAGCTTAGTTTTCTTTAGATCTTAAAAGATTTAGTTAGAAAAATATTAGATCAAGCAAGAAAACTTTAAACCGAAAACATCAAGCATAAAAATCACATATTACAAATTACTTAGAGTCCTTAAAGTCCAAGATCAAAGAAGATCAACACATAAAATTCAACTTTCAAGCCATGAACATAACATGCAAGAAGAAAGAAATAAAGATTTATAAACTAAAAAGGAAAACTAAACTATTACAAAAATCTTCTTCTTGGTCTTCAAATCCTACCATGAAATGGGTTGGTTCTTCTAATTCTAGCACTCTTGATCTACAAGAAAAGGCTTGGTCTAAGTTTAGCTTAGATCTTCTTCTTCCTTCCTCTTCATACCTCACGGCTCCCTCTCTCTCTCTCACTTTCTATTTCTTTTCTTTTTCTCTCTAAGAGTAAAATGGGCTCTTAGGAGTGTGTTGGTGTTTGTGTTGGTGAAATGAAGAAATGAGAAATGAATGGGTGAATGAACTAAGGCTTCTAGTATAAATAGACCAACTCACAATTCCCTCTTTGCCCTTAGGTTTTTGGTTCGGTTGCACACAAGAGGAGGGGCGGTTTTGGGCTTCTAAAAATATGCATGGGTGCATTTTATCAAAGCAAGGGGACAAGGTGGGATGGGCTAGAGCTTAGGGGTCATCTTAGGCTTAAGACTTAGTTAGGAAATAGTTAGGGTTTTGTCACTAGTTTGGTTTGGTTCACTTGGTTTGGTTTTGGCTTTTCTTACTCACCAAGTCTTCTAGAAAATTACACTCCTACTTATGAGCACACACATACATATATACACGTACAACACACATGCATACACACACATATACACATTCATGCATATATACATACCGTAGCACACATATATACACACATTTCACATTTTACATTTTATTTTCTTAATCTTATTTACTTAAACATCCTAATTGTTAATTCATACAATCATGCAATCATTTCATAAGGAATCACACTCATACAATTAATTTCATGCATCATACAGCAAACACACATCAATCCAATCATTCATCACATAAAAATTTAAGCCAAATCAATAAATTTGTTTTCTTTCAAAACACAATTTCCAAAAATTCGTATTTCATATCTCTGAAAATAAATTTTTATAAAAAAACTCAGAAAAATCTGAAAATTATATTTTAAAAATCTATGTTTCAAGACGATTGTTTTGATATAAAGATCGTAAAAATCCGAGTTACGGTTAAAAAGTTACGAATTTTCAAAGTTTATAAATCCAAAAACTTCATTTCAAACAAAAATCACTTTTAAATAAAATCACAATTCATTTCTTAAAAATCAACTCATTTCTAAACCATTCACTTCACATTTATAAAAACATTTGGTTTATAAGGATCCTTGAAAAACAACATTTTATTTCTTTTTCTCATAAAATATTTTTTTCTGAAAATCTCTTTTATCGCAAAACTTCAAGGTTTATTTCGACGAAATCGTTTACGCACGTACGGGAAAAATGCGGGGTGTTACAATCATGCCGTCGAAGACTCTTTCTACAACACTGCCGAGCAGCTTCGTATCTTGAATCCCGGTCTTATAACCAAACGTATTGATCCCAACTTCTGCGTCAAAGATGGTCGGATCGTCGGTGAGAACGGTGTTGAAGTAGACATGGGTGGAGCCGATCTACCGGACCATTTTGCTGAAGAATCCGAAGGAGAAGAGGCCGAGGATGAAGGAGAAGAAGATAAGTTTAATCCTGACAGTGTTGTGTTGTCTGACATAGAGTAGATTTACTCGTTGTTTTTTAACTTTGATGTATTTACCCCAATAGATGGGTTTGAACCTCTTTGTCGTAACTATTCTGAATATTTATAATATCCGCTATCATTTTGTGCTTCTCTTTATTCTTTTTGTTATGAATTCAAGTGTTAAGACCTCGGAACTCCGACACTTTAGCCGAGGTGGGTTCCTCTATCCGCGATGTATAAAATGATTTTAAGACAATCATGTTTGAATCGGGAATCTTTTAAAGTACTTGACGACTTATAAGCTCTTGTTCGAGCTGTTTATAATCGTTCGCGTCATAAACGGTGGCTAATCGGTTATGAAGAAAAGTACGTAAATACAATGAATTCAAGAATAGAACTTTCATTTATTCGAAGCAGTAAATACAATGGGCTCGGAGTTCCACCGAGCGTACACCATTATCAAAAATAAACAATTCTAACATTAAGCAAAGGTAATAATGAAACTAAAAACAAAATTGAAAACAGAATTGAAATAGGGATAAAAACTTTAGCTGAAATACGCTTTAAGCTTTGCCACATTCCAAGTGTTATTGATGAGAGCACCAGAGAGAGTTTCGAGCTTGTAGGCCCTCGTTCCCGTTTTGGAAGTTATTCGGTATGGCCCTTCCCAATTTTGAGCCAATTTCCCGTCTTTAGCGTTTTTGAGGCCAATGTCAGCTCTCCTTAGGACGAGGTCACCTACTTCGAATTCTCTGGGTACTACCAGGCGATTATACCCTTTTGCTTGCATTAGCTTGGCCTGTCGTTCTCGCTCGGCGGCTAGATCTCTGACTTCATCAGATAGAATGAGATCTGTAACACCCCAAAATTTTAATCCCCGATTAATGGAATGTTAATTATAATTTAATTATAATTAATAGTTTCTATATTAATCCTTGATTAAAATATGTGTTTATATGACTAGCCTATGTGTGGAAATTATTTAATAAATAATTTAAATACATAAAATGTGTATTTTGCATATTAGTCCCTGGGTTGGGACCTAGAAGCAATTATAGGAAAGATTTTGGAGGAAAAGTAAATAAAATAATTATTTTTCAAAATCTGGGCAAAACACTCGAGTATTATTCAGAATACTCGAGTATTCTGGGTCAAACTGCACGAGTTAGTGCGGTTGGTGACTCACAGCCAACGATTCCCCTCCGTTGACACGAATACTCCGCCATCAACAGCTCAATGCCTTCGTGTCGACCTGCATGAGTGTCCTCACTTCCTATTTAAGCTCATCTTCGACCCTTAGCTGAGAATTTTGGATCAAAGTAGCTTGGTTGATGAAATTAGGGTTCCGAGTTTGTACTCTTCAATTCTCCTTCTCTGTGTCAAACTGAAACACAAATCATACACGAATACAAAGCTCACATCACGAGCTTTGTATAAACACCAAAATCGTGAGGATTGAGTGAGTGTGTTGGGAGAACGACAGCTTGGAAGTTGGAGTTATTCTGTCAAAGTTGGTTTCTGGAGCTTACTTGGAGATTAATTTCCGGTAAGCTCTCGAGCTCCCGAGTCTCAAACTCAATTCCTTTAATTAGAACATGTGGTATAGAGTTTAGAAATCTAATTTTCCCCAATTCTTATCTCTGTTTCATGGGTGAACCAATTCGGTTTTGATGTTGCACTCAAAACTGTCATGCATGTGAAGCTCAAAGTGATTTCTGGGGTTGGAGCACTTTTCTTGGATTTCTTTCTGTTGATTCACGTCTGAGAGGTAAGGGGAAGTAATTATATTCACTAGATAGAGTTTAAATTCCATGAATTGTGTTAGAGAGCCACCAAGAGGCTCTAAGGGCTTAGATTGAATAGGAACTTAGGTTTGGAGACCAATCCATGCTCTAAAACTGTGTTGAGCAAGTTATGTATCATGCATGCAAACTTAAATGAATTTTAATTCATGAGTATTGAGCTTATTCTGCAAATTGAGGTATTGAGTTGTGAAAATGTGTTTTAATGCATGATTACTGAATTCTCTGTCAAATCTGTGTTTTGATATGAAATGAATGTGTAACATGTTCAAATTATGTTGTATGAACTCTGTGGATCCCTGGAATGGACTAGAATTAAGTAGAAATGAAAATGTTATGTTAAAACCAGGTTTCAGTGTTATCTGCTACGAAACACTCGAGTAAAAGGCAGGGTACTCGAGTAAAATGCTTTCAAAACAATGTAAAATGAACAAGAACACTCGAGTATTTTGTTTGGTACTCGAGTATCGAGCATGACCTGAGGACAAGTTTAGGTCAAACACTCGAGTCATTCAAGGTCACTCGAGTATTCTGGAAATGTTCAAGAACACTCGAGTAACCCATGAACTACTCGAGTAAATTGTTGAATTAAAAACACAAATCCTCAGAAAGTCATGAACACTCGAGTAGTCTTAAGAACACTCGAGTAATCTGGAAAAGTTGAGTAACACTCGAGTGTCCTGAAGTTTACTCGAGTAAATTGTTCAGAACCTGAAAACACCATTTTCAATTCTAACTTATTAAATTAAGGAATTATTAATAATAGTCCAAGGGATCAAGACTTAGAGAAATTGATTAATACAAAAAGATCGTTTGGTGACGGTCCTTTTTGATAAAGAAAATAAGCCTAGGTGGCCTGTAAAGTATTAATCAACTTCCCTTAAGTCTAAAAGATAAAATGCATTCATTCTGGAGTTTGGATGGTAGGACGTATTTCATGTTTGTTAAACATGTGGAGGGCCTCTGGGAGTGCCAATACGCTTGCTTGATGACACGTTGTTGACGTGGTCGGCTTAGTGGATGCCGATATGGATATATCGTTTGGATGATGATCCGTTTGGATGATGGGATATGCTCGGGTGGCATGGATACCAAGCTTGTCGTGTACATTCTAGGTGAATGTACGAATGGTTGTATACCTAGGAATACAACGCACTGTTGAGTGTTGGGTTGTCAGGGATGGACGTCAGAGAGTGACATAGTATTATGATGGGGATAGGCTTGAGAGCTAAAGTCATGCATCATGCCATTCATTCAAATAAACTGTTATGACTGAATTAAGTGTGAGCATCCTATGTGCATAACCTACTTGCTAAGTGTTAAGTGTGATTGATATTAATTGATGCATGTTACATATTTATGTTGCATAATTTATTCTCTATTGATTATGTGTATAGAATTGCTTACCCTTATGCCCTTGTAGGTGATGTCTCGTTACATTGCTTGCATCGAGATCCGGCCACTTCCTAGTGGCGTATGGATCTATGAGGACCCTCGCGCGGTGTTCGAGGGGGAGGTAGAGATTACCTTCTACCACCCGAACCCGCTGATACAATTCCGTCCTCGTAGGTTTAGGATTCCCATCATATACACTATGCATGTACCCCCGTTTTACACTTACCATGGACCACCTCCCACGCGACCAGCTCGCTCTTACCATAGTTTTCGTTTTCGACCTACCCGCTCTCACCCTTTTTCTTCGAGGGTCGTCCGCGAGGAGACTCCCCTATCTGATCCGAGGAGCCCAGTCAGGGTTTCACCATCACCTGACCCGGTACCCAGTGGTAGGGTACACTCTCCCTCGGATGAGATTGAGGAGGATCCGGTGGAGGACGAGAGTGGGGGCGAGCCTGTCGTGCATTCTACTGGGAGTGACTGGAGGGACGACGATCCCTAGGTACATGCATATGGTGTATGATGTGGGTCGGAGGATCCGATGTGTGGAGGCTGTGGAAGAGATTTGATGCTGCTGCTGCTGTGATGATGATGTTGCTACTATCTTACTACTACTTTTACTTTTGGGAGACTACTGCTACTACTACTCCATCTGATGCTGCCAGATCTATGTGACTACTCCTAGAGTTATATATTTTGTTATGTATATATATTGTAGATATACTTTTGGAGCACTCTAGAGCTTGTAGTTACACTGTTATATAGATCTGATGATGGACTTGTATATTTTGAAACTTGGAGACTTTACTCATGGGCTATGTACTTATGATTCTCTATCTCTATGAAAACCTATGTTTATATTCTATCAGTTGCATAGTCCCGTAATTTCCGCTTACTCTGATTTAATCTGTTTAAGAGCTCGGCTATAAATGGTATCAGTTCTATCGTACAAAGCACGGGTAGCTTAAGCTACTTGATACAAAGATATTTTCTAAAAGATCGAATGTTACTCTATTTGCGAAAAGGTTTTAGAAATCGCTGAACTCGATACAATGATTTTGAGATAATATAGACTTTGTTCTCCAAGACTTTCAAGTGACGATTCGTGCACCCGCTTTAAAAGAAAATTTTATTTGCCTATTTTCTTAACACTCACAAGTCCATATATATTATCCAATATAAAAGCTTATTTATTAGTTTATATTTGGGTAATCCGAGAAGGGTGTCAGAAGATCTTCACACAGTAAAGTGTCATTGAGGGGGTTTGGTTGTTGCATGGTTCGGAATGTGGGGATGGTCCTTTCTATCGGGATGACTGCGTCGCAACCGTAGGTAAGACAATAAGGAGTTTCTCCCGTCGAGGTCTGTATTGTGGTGCGATATGACCAAAGTACTTCATGCAATTTATCCAGCCAATTTCCTTTGGCACCAATGAGCCTCTTCTTAATTCCCTGGATGATGGTTCGATTCAAAAATTCCACTTGTCCATTGGTCTGAGGACGCTCAACCGAGTAAAACTAATGCTCGATGTTTAAAGCATTGACCAAGTCTAGGAACGCCTTTGCTGCGAACTGAGTTCCGTTGTCAGTCACCAGAACTTGTGGAACTCCAAACCGAGCTATGACCTGTCTTTCAAAAAACTTCTGAACCTTGGCCGACGAGATAGTTTCTAGAGGCTCGGCTTCTACCCACTTGGTAAAGTAATCTATGGCAAGTACTACCCATTTCAGCTGCCCTGGTGCGGTGGGGAATGACCAATCAAATCCATTCCCCATTGATAGAAAGGATAGGGAGATGAAAGTGAGTGGAGTTCCTCGGCCGGCTTCTGGTACACATCGCTATGGAATTGGCACTTTTTGCATCTCTTCACATGATTAATCGCATCTTGCTGAAGGGTCGGCCAGTAATATCCTGCACTTAGAATCTTTTTGGCCAATGATTTCCCCCCAACATGATGGCTTCCGATTCCCCTGTGAACCTCTTCCAGTGTCTGTTTTGCTTCAATGGGATCTAAACATCTGAGCATAGGGCCACTGACCCCTCGGCGAAACAGAATTCCTTGAACCAGAGCAAATTGTGACGCTTTCCTGACGAGCTTCTTGGCCTCGGTTGGATCAGTAGGCAAAGTTCCTTGTTCCAAGTAACTCGTGATCGAAGCAGTCCAACTTGGATCCACCGAAACGGAGAGGACAACGCTAGGTCCGTGCACCATTTCTTGGATCAACGTTTTGTTATTTCCGGGGCCTTTCGTTGAAGCAAGTTTTGAAAGAATGTCTGCTCGTCCATTGCTTTCCCTTGGAATATGACAGAATTCAACCTTGGCAAACTCTGAAGATAGGAACTTCACCTTCTCAAGATACTTTTGGAGGATGGGTTCTTTGGCTTGATAATCTCCTTTAACTTGAGAGACAACCAGCTGAGAATCACTGAAAATCTTGACTTCTCGAGCCCCTACCTCCTTTGCCATCCTGAGGCCAGCCATTACAGCTTCATATTCTGCTTGATTATTTGAAGTAGGAAATCCGAACTTCAAAGAATACTCAAGGGTAACACCATCGGAGTTTTGCAGGATTATTCCAGCACTTGCTCCAAGCTTGTTGCTCGACCCATCAACATAAATGCTCCAGTCCAAGTTTGAGCTCGTCAATGGCTCAGTAAACTCAGTGAGGAAATCAGCTAGGACCTGAGACTTCATTGCCTTCCTTGGTTCGAAAGTGATGTCGAACTCGAAAAGTTCAATGGCCCAAGTCACCATTCTTCCTGCCAAGTCGGGTTTTTGAAGAATCTGACAGATAGGTTGAGCTGTTCTAACCTTGATGTGATGACTCTGGAAGTACTGACGCAGTCTTCTGGCCGTGATGACCAAACAAAAAGCCAATTTTCCACCTTTTGATACCTCAGCTCTGGTCCTTGAAGCGCTCGGCTGACAAAATAGACAGGGGATTCTTTGCCTGATTCTTCTCGAACTAGAACTGAACTAACAACTGAATCACCCACTGATAAGTAAAGGAACAGAATTTCTCCAATTACAGGGCTAGATAGGATCGGGGGGGATGCCAGATATTGCTTAAGGTCAGTGAAGGCCTTTTCGCATGCATCGTTCCACTCAAACGCCTTTTCCTTCTCTTTCCTCAGTAGTTGGTACCATGGTAGGGCCTTCCGAGCTGATTGGGATAAGAATCTAGAAAGAGCCGCTACCCGACCTGCCAACTGTGTAACACCCTATATAATAATTACCCTTAATTACCCGAAGATTAGGATTTAAAATTTCTTTCTCATTAATTCCAAAAACATCAGAGTGATAAGCGGAAGACTTTAATACATCAAAATCAAAAGCATAAATTAAGTACATTCAGTTCGGTCATTCAAAATACAAATCAGTGTTTTAGCTAAGCCCAACTGGCCGAGACCCAATACAAAACAATATTTTAGCTCGGCCCAAATGGCCGAGACCCATCCACCTATCTGACTCTAAATATCTTACTCTCCCTGTGAGGGAGAGTGATCCTGCTCAGCCGGGGACTGCGTCTGCTCGGGCTCAGTACATGAAAAATGGTAAGGAGGTGAGCATTACACAGAACTTAAATAAGCAGTTTCTAAAATGCCATACCGAACTACCAAGCCAAACACAAGTAGTCAATTAACAAATAGTAACAAGTAATCAAACCACATGCATACATCATCATGTAATATTATTTAGCTCGGCTCACATCCTACCAATTCCCCTTATCCTCTTTCCATAAATCATACACTCGGCATCTCGGCCACTATCCTCTTACCCCGGTAAACATCTCTCTACCTCGGACTCATTACTCATTATTCCATTTTCACATAGTTTACAATCTTTTACTCTTCTCGGATGCATACACCCAGTGCATGTCTTACACCATTTAAGGTCGGATATCGGAGTGTCATCCATAACTGCGAGTACCCAGTACCCGTCTTATAGCTGCACATACCCGGTATGCGTCTGACGCGATCAATGCACGCACCCAGTACGCGTCTTCTATGACCAGGAGCACTACCGCCGATCATTCTATGGAGTAAGGAGTGTCCATAACGGCGAGCACCCAGTACTCATCTTACAGCGGCGCATCTCGGCGACTTACGCAATCAATGCACGCACCCAGTACGCGTCTGCTATGACCAGGAACACATCCCACCGATTCCGTTCTCGGAACCCCGTGTGAATCATAACTGCGAGTACCCAGTACCCGTCTTACAGCTGCGCATACCCAGTATGCATCTGACGCGATCAATGCACGCACCCGGTACGCGTCTGCTATGACCCGATCACACATCCATTTCTCTTTTATTCCTCTTATCCCTTTAACCATTTTAGTTCGGCCTATCTCGGTTCAGCCCTTTAAATTATTCCTCTTGTCTGTTTACTCCTTTATTTAGCTCGGCCTCTCTCGGCTCACCCCTTTAACCATTTCCTTATTCCATTATCTTTTCTCATTATCTGACTTATTACTCTATCTCTCCTACTTTCCGTATGTACCATTTCCTCATACCCATTCTCAACCTCACTCAGCTCGGTCCAGCTCGGCCACAGATATAAATAACAAATATCAAAGCTCATAAACATTTATACACGAAGTTCATAAACACTTATACAACAACAATAATAAGAATAACATCATTCAACCAATCCATAATGTAAATACCAACATATAGCATAAAACAGCATTTCTCCCTACTTCAAGCTCATGTTTCTAATTCATTTATTAATTCCCTTTTACCCTTTTTACCATTTCCTTTATAACATTAACCTAGATCCATTTCCCTAATCTAACACCCACTCTTAGTACCCTTTGTGAACACCCTAGAAACCCAAACTCAAGTAAGGTAACACTCACTCCTTACCTCAAACCGTGAGAGATAAGAGTTGAGAGTTTGAGAATGGCTTCCTTGACCTTGACCTTGTGAGCTTCACACCTCTTGAATCCTTTTCCTCCAAGCTGCCACGAGCTCCACGGCGGTCCAGGGACTCCAGAACAGAACGGGGACGGAGAGAAGGAGGGTCTCCGGTTGGTGAGACTTGGTGGAGGAGAGGGAGATTCGTGAGAGAAACAGAAAATATGTTGGGGGTTTGTTGTTGCTGGATTTCAGAGAAGAAAATGAGAGAGTAAATGAGAGAGAAAGAGAGTGAGACGTAGGGAGAAGAAGAATAAAAATGAGAAGTGTTATGTTGTGTATGTTGACTCTCTTTTATTCATTTAGGGGAAATATTTGTGTGGCTCTCATTAGAGGCTTCTTGGGGAAGCTAGAATGTGTGGACAGGATTCATTGGCTTCTTGAGGAAGCCATGAATAGTACTTCGAAAGGGACATAAAGCAATGATAGTGACATAAAGTGAAAGATAGTACATAGTACGGATGGCACGAAAACCAAAAGCCAACAGCTCAACATGAGCTGGCACGGAGGAGCTAGGACGTGTCGGCTCGGGTACATCGGCTCGGTTTGTAGGAACAGCAGCAGTCCGAGCTTCCTTCTCGGATGATACTGTGAGGTGCGCTGAGGTCGGCTAATACGGACTGGACAACAGGTTCCGCGTTTGGTTCCCATCCAGATCGGTTCATATGCACCCAATCTCATCTAGCTCGGTCGGGATCGGACCGAGGTCCTATACTCACATCCTAGGTCGGCCTATGCTCATACTACCCTTCTAACCTTGTACAATTTCTAAGGCCTAATCCTATCCTTAAATAAATATTTATATACTAAAATTGTATTATTTAATATTAATTTTCAGGATGTTACAAACTGCTGTACACCCTTAATGTCAGATGGACTCTTCATCTCGAGGATGGCTCGACACTTCTCAGGGTTCGCCTTGATTCCTCGTTCGGTGAGCATAAATCCGAGGAATGACCCAGCGGGAATCCCAAAGGTGCATTTTTCCGGATTCAACCTCATATCGAACTGCCGAATTCTACCAAGAATGATCGTCAAGTCCTTAGCATGGTCTTCTTTCTTCAAACTCTTAGCAATCATATCATCGATGTATACTTCCATTCTGGGCCCAATAAGTGGGTCGAACACTTTGTTCATCATTCGCTGGTAAGTTGCCCCAGCGTTCTTAAGTCCGAAGGGCATGACATTATAACAATATGTAGCATTTTCAGTCACGAAGGAAGTTTTCAGCTGATCCGGGGGATACATCGGAATCTGATTGTAGCCAGAATAAGCGTCCATGAAGGATAGTCTCTGATATCCTGCCGAGCTGTCTACTAATTTGTCTATGCAAGGAAGTGGGTATTGGTCCTTGGGGCAGACCTTGTTCAGGTCTGTATAATCCACGCACATTCTCCACTTTCCATTGGATTTTTTGACCAGTACGGGATTAGCCAGCCAATCGGTGTATACCACTTCCCTGATGAACCCTACTTCAAGCAGCTCGGCAACCTTTTCCTCTGTTTCTTGAGCTTTCTCGGATCCGACCCACCTTTTCTTCTGACAAACTAGTTTAGCGCCAGGATAGACACTTAATTTGTGGCAGATGAAATTCGGATCGATTCCTGGCATGTCTGCCGAGGTCCAGGAGAATAGATCTTTGTTTTCTACGAGCAGTCCTGTCAGTTATTTCTCAACTTCCTCAGCAAGGCCAACACCAATCTTGACACAACGGGATGGATCGGAGCCCAAAATTACCTTCTTGAAGTCCCCCTGAGGGGTTGGCCTGGTTTCATCCTCCTCCCTTACATGAAGATCTGCCAAGTTAACACTTCCCTTGTTGAGTGGTTCTTGCATAATTTTCTCATCTTCAATCTTCAGTTTACCCAGGCTGATATTGTAGCACTTCCGAGCCAGCTCTTGTTCAGAACGCACCGTGACCACCTGGTCGTTAGACCCTGGAAACTTCATAGCTAGGTGGACAGTTGAAACAACAGCGCCAAAAGACTGGAGTGCAGTACGGCCGAGGATGGCGTTGTATGCCGATGGAGCCTGAACAACCAGAAACTTCACTATCTCAGTTCGAGCGGATGGTTGTTCCCCCAAGGTGACTGGAAGGTGGATGTGGCCTAGGGGAACAATTGAATGGCCCATAAAGCCAATCAAACTTCCTTTAAACGGAGTTAGGTTAGATCTTTTCAGCTTCAAAGCTTCAAATAAATCCAAGAACATAATATCTGTTGAGCTTCCCTGATCAACCAGAATCCATTTTACTTCATAATTACCAAGCCGAGCTGTAACTACCATGGGATCGTTGTGGTCTTGGATTATGTCAGCAAAGTCCTCGTGCTGAAGCTAATAACGATATTCTTCTTTTTAGGCTTTTGAATTGGTCGGCTGGCAACAGAAAGAACTTGACCCACATACTTCTTTCGGTCACCCCTTTTCTCCCCTCCACCTGCGAATCCTCCAGCAATGGTGTTGATCAAAAAGGTCTCTCGGCCCTTATCCTGTTCGGACAGTAGGGTAGAAGCTCCCCCCGCAGGTGGTGAAGGGCTCCTATTTCGTTGTTTCTGCTCGGGTCTGGGTGGAGAATGGCTTTTTCTCCTAGAACGCTTCCGCATTGCTTCACCAATGTATTGTTGAAGCTTTCCGTCCCTCACCATTTCTTCAATCAAGTCTTTTAACATAGTGCACTGGTCGGTGGTATGTCCCCATCCACCATGATGGTAACAATACTTGGTCTTATCCTTTTGAGCAGCTTTTCTCAAAGCTGGAGGCCGAGTAATATTGCGCATCTCGGTGTGCATAGTCTCGCGAAGGATTTGACTCCTTGGGACTGTAAGCTGAGTATACTCTTCATATTTGCCTTTTGGAGGCAGTTTTTCTCCTCTTTCTCTTTCTCTCTTATCCTTCCTCCCTCTACCATCTCGAAACCGATCATTTTGACGAGGGCGTTGCTCTTGACGCTCTTCCTTACCACGTGTCGCAGTACTGATTCTGTGAAATTCTTCCAAATTCACGAACTTCCTGGACCTTTCCCTTAGCTCGACCATATCCTTAGGTGGTTCTCCTATCAAAGAATCCTTAAAATCTCCATCTCGTAACCCTTGAGTAAGCAAGAGAACAGATACTCCAGACTGTAAACCCGATATGCCACTAGCCTCTTGTTGGTACCGAGCTAGGTAGTCTCGTAGAGACTCGTCTGGCCTCTGTGCGACTCCAGCTAACGAATGATCAGATTTTGGTTGTGACATACTACCCGTGTACCTATTCAAAAACGCTCTTCTAAGTTCAGCCCAAGAGTGACCTGAATTTGCAGGTAAGGAGTTGAACCACCGTAAAGGCGCCGAGCCCAAAGTCATTGAGAAAGCACGGCACTTCATGAAGTCTCCTCCTCCATAAAACATCATGGAGGATTCGTAAGCCGCAATATGATCCATCGGATCGGTCGTCCCGGTATAGCGAGGGATATTCCGATGTCCTACATAAGTCTGCGGGGTTTGGTATGCCATGATTTCTGCTGTGAAAGGATGGCCAGGATGAGGTTCCCCGGTAACACGCTCAGGAACCACATTCGGGTTGATAGGTGGAGGAGGAGGAAGGCTGCTTGGGTTGCCGAGAGCCACGCGAGGGCCTTGCTCGGCTGTTCTTGCCATGCTTTGCTGCTGAAGAGCAGCAATAGCCTGGTTTTGTTTCTCGATCAGTGAAGTTTGAGTTCTTAAAATCTTCATGATTGACTCTTCTCGCCTTCGAGCCGAAGAGGTAGTCATGTAAGACCTGCCCTCTATTTCAGTGGAACGTGGAACACCTTGAAACGTTCCAAAGTGGCCCCTCGTGAAGTGAGGTACTTATCTCTGGGATCTTTCGGCTCGGGAATGATCATGACGAGCGAAACGTTCTACTCGACGAACCTCATCAGTTCGTGATCCAGAAGGAGCCCTCCGAGATGCACGTGGTCCAGAATCTGCAGTATCGCGCCACTCTGACACATGACCATCAGGAACAGTGTGAGGGTTAGATCGTCCTCCGCCGCCTTCAATAAGGGGAGGGACATTAGCTTGTGTCTGAACTGGAGGAACCGGAGGAACTGGAGGAACATTAGTTTGATTGCCTTTAGTGGGTCCTCCCGGAGCAATTTTGTCCCTAACATTTCTCCCGTTCTTGGGTGGCCTCCCACGGAGGCGACGGCGGAGATCTCCTTCATTATCGTTGTCATTTGCCATGAGAACAGTGGATGTGGGAATACTAGTTATTCGTTCCCCACAGACGGCGCCAATGTAGTGTCCGTGAACACTATATGTCCTTAACCCTCTAAGTGCTCAAGATTATGGCAACCAGGAGCCCAAGAGAGGATCAAGTGTTAATGTATGACTTATGGTATTTCTGCCGTTCCAGTTGGGAAAAGCAGGGTCTCCCTAGTCAACGTGTGTGCAGAGTGTCAACTTAGGGATGAGAGTACTTACCTGAAACCCTAGCTGTAATGAGCTATTTATAGGGTTTGGAGGAGGCTGATATGGGCCGTTTGGGCCCTGTATCAGAGTTATGCTGAACCAGGACTCTGTGAGATAATGTCGGATAATTATGCTTTTAGAATCTGGTTAGGATCAACTAAAGATCTCATGTCTAGGCTGTTACGAGAATCTAGGAGAGATTTGCGAAAGGGATAAGAAGCCTCGGTGAGCCTGAGCTTATCCATGAACCGACGGTATGTCTCGGTCCTAGAGTCCCGAGCCTGATGGATTGGGGACCGATCGTAAGGCTCGGTTCCATCAAGTCCGAGCCTGGCCCTATCGTATGCTCGGAGCTCACAAGTCCGAGCGAAGGACTTTTATGACAGGTAAACCGAGTAAAATGCCCTTAGTGGTACCCTTTAGTAAGACTTGGGTCCGTATGTGGTTGACCGACCCTACAGCGCGCGCTTGGGCGCGGGACTCGCGCGCGGAAACAGTACCAGCTGGTGCTACTGGACGGGCTGGTGCGCATGATGGTGGGGCTGGTGGGGGTGTGGCGCAGATCTGGTGCACCAGATGCGGAACTGGTGCGCGCGGGGCGCGCCTAGGCGCAGGCAACACGCGCCTGGGCAAAAATCAGTCTGAGTTGGTGCATCTGATGCACCCTGGTGCGCCTGGGCGTGCACCAGTAAGTTCAGACTTCGATTCGTCGTAACTTTTTCGTTAACCGTCGGATCTTGCTCAAATTTTAAAACAAGCTTCCTAAAACCCTTATCTTCACATCTAACGGTGGTAATTGGGTTTGGAGCTATGGATATTTTATTCCTAATTTTCTTGCATCGAATGCATTCTAGCACTTTAAACCCCGATTTAACTCCTGATTCAACTTCGATAATCTCGCCTATTGATACTTATACATCCTACACAACCCCTAGTACCTAAAATTACTACTCACCTTGCTCCCAAAATTCTTTAAGCAATTAATCTATCCATTCCCTACGCTTTAAACCTATTAATTCACTAATTACGCTTGGAATTAAATTAGGGATGTTACAATTCTCCCCCACTTATTAGAATTTCGTCCCCGAAATTCCGTTCAATTCCTTCAAATGGAGAACCATCCCATACTCAGGGTTTTCTAAACTATCATACTCACTTAGCTTCGGTCCTACTCCCCCACTTGGAATCGGCATACTACCTTCTTAGTACGCCACCGGACTTTTGCATTCAATGAAGAATACAAGTTATGGTTTAGTTTGGTTAGACTAGAAGCAAAATGCTCTAAGATTTTTGAGGCTTACTCCGATGTCGGTCAAACATTGCAAGAGTCCTACTAAAAAGACTCTTAATAAACCTTGGGCTTCTAAAATCAAGAGAAATTTCTACTTCATTCTAATCCAATCCTAATCTACCTGAATCAACCCTAGGATTCAGGTCTAAGTCTATATACACATCTTAGATAATCGGTATACATTTCAAATGCAATCCAAGAAGAGTTTGAAAATTTGCATGGTTTTCCATAATTTGTTCACAATCTAAATCGGAAAACCATATGACCGTTACAAAAGACATTTTCGAAAGTATGATTGATTCATTTCTAAAATCATAGAAGAAGTTTTCACAAGTAATGTCCCCTCCTATATAGGAATCGTAATGATAAATTTTTTTTAGGTATATCGGAGTTGGTTAGGTTCAGGCTTGGTTCTAAAACTACTTTATCGAAACTTTGAAAAATCATAAGGCTGAACCTAAATCGGATTTTATTTAAAAGTATTGAACAACTCCAGAAACCTCAAAATTTAAAGGGACTTAACCTATATTCAGCCTCAAAGGCCGTGCAAAATTTTCAGACTGATAGGAGCATGTTAAGCTTGAGTTTGATCCTGCCTTCCCAGCTTAGGAAATACTGGAACTGTCCGGACTGATTATAAAGAAATATCATATTTAAAATGCCAACTTGCCCCGAACGGTTTGAAATTCCTTTTAAAAGAAAAATTTGAATTTGACCTTTGAAGGCTTGCCCAAAATTCCAAATCATTTCAAATTTATTTTATACTCTAAAACCTTGAGATGCTCATGTTAAATAACTTGGATGAAATTCCAAAAACAAACTTTGTAAACCAAAACATATCTTTTCGGAGAGAAATACCTTCATCTAACTTCGGGAGACTTTAGGTGAAGGAGTATAAAATTACTCAAAATTAGCAAACTCAATGAAAAAGGGAGTATGTGGTTGTCTAGAAGTTATTTTGATACTTCTTTGTAAATTGAACTAGTTACATTCCCTTTGACCTTGAGTTTGGAAACCAAGCTTCATTCCGAACTGAGTAAAGTCACATGGAAGGAGTTCCTATTAAATCGGCGTGTGGCTTGTTTAAAAGAATAAATTCACCGCTCGATTACCTAGGAATCCCCTATTTACTCACTAGTTTTTCAAAATTTCATGATACGACTAGCACTCAATTTGGAATGATTTTCGATTCTGTTAAAATAGTGAAATTCATTTTTGAATTCAATTTCAAAACATGAAAATTCATTGGGGTTACTATCACACTTGAAAATCGAATGGTTCCTGACTTTTGAAATGGTTATGCTTGGGAACCAAGCGATTTGTGGATAGCAACACCATTCTATGAAGAGGTTTGCGAATGGTTTTATGCTCAAAACAGTTTTCATCATGCACAAATCATCATGTAGGAAAACACAAGACAATACATAGCATCACATTCATTCATTTCCAAACACATAACCTAGTTCTATGCAATCACCTAGGATTCCAGACATCTATTCGTCTAAACTAAAGCTATCACTATGCATTATCTTAGGGTTTCCTATGTTCAATTTTAACATATAAATCCTAACAATCTATCATAGCTAACTAGGATTCCTAACTAGCTACTTCTCTTATCTTAGGACAAGACGATATTTCCTACACTTCCGCTGCGCAACTCTAATTCTAAAATATTTACGCATACAGAAACCTATGACAATAACCTCTAATCCTTCTAAATTTGGGATCTCACTAAATTCCCAAAATACTCGCCGAAACTTAAGGACAGGATGATGATATCTCCCAATAGATGTACACTTGAGGTGATCAGGCTCAAATACACATCGTATCAGTGATAAGACCATTCTCGTCCTACTTAAGTTTAAATTTTTCAACCTATTAGTTTTAAAATGTTGAAATCTTGTTTGGTGTCTCACATTTAGAATTGGTTTACTTGGCGCGAAACTAAAGATCGCTTCCTCCCGGTGTGGTAGCAATCTAGTGCTCTTGCCCGTTGGGGTATTGCTTTCCTTGGTCTCGTCATTCATCCACTTCTAAATATGACTCGTTGATTTCCACAAGATTTTCAGGTTTTGCATGGTAATTTTAACATACTTAAATGAACTTAGAAAAGATTTTCAAATGCTTACCATGCTTCTCGAAAGAAATCGTCAGATGCTAATCGCGCCCCTCAAATAACTCAGTCTAGCCTAAGAGAATCTAGAGTACTTACCACACTAGACTTCGTAACTATTTCTATTACCATGCTAGTAATGATACTCACTAAAACAGAAAGCAGTTCTATTTATATTTCAAGTTACTCGCTTGATGAGTAACTATAGGAGTAATGAGTTACTCCCTTCAGGCCGAGGAAAAATTGCTTTGATACCAAAATGTAACACCTAGAATAATTACCCATAATATTAAAATAGTGACTTGAAAATTTTAGTTGGAAACCACTTGATTAGTTTCAATTCATATAAAAACTCATAATCCGGTTGTTTATTTGTAAAACTTCTCCGTAAAACCGAACGGAGTTTCCTATGTTTGAATAACTTTCCGAAATACTACTTTAACCTGAAAATAGATCAGAAAGCATATTCAAATTCATCAGAGGCCAGCAGGGCCCAAAATATTGTTTAGTCCACTCAGTACATTATTTCCAAAGAAATACAAACATTTTCTCAAACTCCTAGTTTTTCAAAAAGACAAAGTAAATGAAATACAATAAAACTTCCCAAAAGAACCCGTGACCAGAAGGTGGTCGGTAAATAACTATATACATTCCACGTAGTGGAATGTACTCCTGCTCGGCAAGACTTGTGTATGCTCCTTCGGTACCTGTAAAAATATAGCAAGAAGGGTAGCATTACACAGTACTAAGGAAAATAGCTTCTAAGAAGAATAGCTAAAAAACTAGGCCCTATCACAATAAAAATTATCTATTAACCTAATATTCCTTTTCAGGTAATTACATACAAGTTCATTTTCAATAAATTAAGCCCGATGTCCATACTACCTTCCTAGCAATCCTACATTCAACCTTAAATTACTTTTCAATTCCACTTGCATTAACATTTCCATATTCCAAATTCCATACTCATAAATTACCAACTCACGTACATATATCATTTATTAAATGGCTACAGGTTCATCACAACCAACAAAGCTCAACACATCACTATTCATTCTCAAAATATCCTTTGGTTTCTCAATTCAATTTTTTTTCCGCTTCATTATTAGTCATTATTTTCATAAAGCCTTTTATTCTCTTTTCTTCCATTAAATTCACATTTCTTCTTCGTTTTGGCCCGGTCACGACCTACTGCGTCCGCACCCACGTGCAGGTCACGTCTTACTGCGTCCGGATATATTTCTCTTTCATCTTCTCTCGGTCACGACCTACTGCGTCCGCACTCACGTGCAGGTCACGTCTTACTGCGTCCGGTACATTTCTCTTTCATCTTATCCCAGTCACGACCTACTGCGTCCGCACTCACGTGCAGGTCACGTCTTACTGCGTCCGGTACATTTCCCTTTCATCTTATCCCGGTCACGACCTACTGCGTCAGCACTCACGTGCAGGTCACGTCTTACTGCGTCCGGTACATTTCTCCTTCTTGGATCATAACAACATCACATCTCATGAATATTCAAGCACGACATCCATCAAGGTTCCATGTCACTCAATCACCATCCTCTAACTCATGATTCATTTAATAATAAACATCACTTCCCTTTTACCAATCTATTTATCCTTAATCCATTCCTTAATTACTCGCTCATAATTTTCCATCCTTCCCACCTTACTTAGCCCTTTCTATATGACTTGCCTACGTTAACACTTAGTCCATTATTTGCTTTACGAGCCACCAAACCAAGCACGATATGAACATACATCAATGACGAGTAACAATCAACAGATGGTAAACAAAACAGTCGACATACTCAGGTATGTCTCAGAGTACTATAAATTAAGTCAGCTCCCTAGGGTTCTTAACTTCCTACTTAATTAACATATATTCTACGCATTTAGTAGCAATTATACCCTAAGGTTCATTTCATGCATTTTATAATTTAAATATCCTATGGTTTATTTTCTGAATCAATTATCTACACCTAGTCATCATTACAACAACCTAGAATCTATATCCTAAGCAAAGGTAATACAAACCCCTCTTACCTTCCTAATGGGAGATGGTGATGAAGCACCAATCTAAGCACTTGGACCTTAGCCTTTTCTTGCCTTGGTGTCCTCTTGAGACTTGTCCCACCTTGCTCTAGCTTTTTAGTTCTTGAAACCTCTTATGCTCTCCTACTCCTTGACCCTGGATTCTTAAACCCTTGATCCTCTTAAATCACTTCTACCAAGACATTACCCACATAAAAAGAAAGCTTGAAAGCCTAGCAAAGATGAGGGAACTAATTCGTGTGGGGAGGAGGAAGAGAAGGTAATGGCCTTGAGCTTGATTATGTGGCATAGGGATGATGATTTTCCATGACTATGAGTTGAAGAAGTTCCAAGGAGATAGGGAGAGAGAAGGAGTTCGAATGGAGGAGGGAACAAGGAGGGTTTTCTAACCCATTTCTTGGCTAATGATGTTGATGCTGATGGCTTGATGTTCTTGAGCTAAAATCAAGAGAAAGGAATGGTGCCCTAGGAGAGAGAGAAGGGAACGAATTTTAGGGAGGAGAAGGGGAGGGTTTGAGGCTCACATTTCTTGGCTTGATTCTTGATGGAGATGATGATTTAAGGTCTTGATCATGGATGAGTGGAGGAAGATGGTGCTAGCTCTTTGGGTGCTTGATGGTTGGTGATGATTTGGTGCTTGATCCATGATGGAGGGTGATGGTGAGAAGGATAAAGGAGGGTGGATGATGATGATGAGGGTTATGAGGTTTTGATCTTGGTGTTGGTGTGGTTGATGAGGATGAGAAGCTCTTGGGGCTTTGAGAGGGAGGTGGAAGGGATGATGAATAGTGAGTGTTGGTGGTGGGATGGCTTTGTTTTATGATGCCTCTTGCTAAGGAAGAAGAATCGTGTGGCTGGGATTGGGCAACTTGGTGCCCAAGTTGAAATCTGGTGGCTGAAAACAGCCCATCAGATCGCGCGCGCTTGAGCGCGAAAACAGTACCAGCTGGTGCTGCTGGACGGGCTGGTGCGCATGCTGGTGGGGTTGGTGGGGGTGTGGCGCAGATCTGGTGCGCCAGATGCGGAACTGGTGCGAGCGGGACGCGCCTGGGCGCAGGCCAGACGCACCTGGGCGAAAATCAGTCTGAGTTGGTGCATCTGGTGCACCTGGGCGTGCACCAGTAAGTCCAGACTTCGATTCGCCGTAACTTTTTCGTTAACCGTCGGATCTTGCTCAAATTTTAAAACAAGCTTCCTAAGACCCTTATCTTCACATCTAACGGTGGTAATTGGGTTTGGAGCTATGGATATTTTGTTCCTAATTTTCTTGCATCGAATGCATTCTAGCACTTTAAACCCCGATTTAACTCCATATTCAACTTCGATAATCTCGCCTATTGATACTTATACATCCTACACAACCCCTAGTACCTAAAATTACTACTCACCTTGCTCCCAAAATTCTTTAAGCAATTAATCTATCCATTCCCTACGCTTTAAACCTATTAATTCACTAATTACGCTTGGAATTAAATTAGGGATGTTACATGGAGTGGTGTCATGACTGGGGTCTCAACATGTAGGATTGCCTACCGTATTGCCAGGACAATAAATTACCAAGTCTAATAAATATGCATCATATGTTGACAAAGGTACGAATCAGAGTGAGCAACAATCGTCGCAGGATTCAATTGCGAGGAGTGGGGTGAATCAGCCACGTAACAGAGGGGCCAAGCATCTGCCTTGTTGCGGTCGGGTCCCTGGGTGGCCCTCGAAGCCTCTCCTATAAGTAGGGGTCAATTGACCCAATATCGAGTCGCCACGGAACTTTCGTGGTGAATTTGGGTGGTCGAGACTGTTCCTCTTTCTGGTTTACTGAGGTTGAAGTCTGGTATTTGTAAATTTCTCCTTAAAACCTGAGTTGTATTTCTTCACAAAGGTAAATGAGAAGTTAATTATATTGCTACAATGATAGTTAATTGATTAGAAGTGTAGAAGAGCTTCCATTAGCTCAAGGGAATTATGTAATTGAAATTGAATTGGACTTATGGCTTGGAGGCTTGTCCACTTATGAATTAGACTTTAAATATGCTCTAATGATTGAATATGAACTGAAAATAATCTAAAAGTGGATATTAAACTTAAACTCTGAAATTGGTATATGTCATGACTGATTATGTTGTATATAAGCGACTATAGGATATATAACTTAAGTTAAATACTTGTTACCTACACTGAAATCGATGATTAAACACTCTAAATTCTCACAACAAACTGAACCTAGGCTGAACCCTTGAAGGCTAAACTGATTTTGTAACACCCCTAATTTTCGTCTCCCGGATAATAGGAAATTAATAATAAAAGTTTTATTATTAATTTATATGGTTTTCCAATTTTATGTTTTGTATTTAATTAGCCGGAAATATAAAAATAAATTGAAATATTTTTATATGGCAAATAAATGCAAAATATAAGAATATTGCATTTTAGTCCCTGAAATAGGACCTAAATGTAATATTGAAAAGGTTCTTGGAGGGAAAGATTTAAAAATATTAATTTTAAATTTTGAACTAATCTAACCGGTTAGTAATGCCCTGTAACCGGTTAGACGATGAACCCAGAAACTGGGTTAGTGGATTTTGATGAGTAATCACTTGATTAATCACGGAATCGCCACGATTACAGCCTAAAACCAGTGGAAAAACACGCGTCAACGTGCATGTAATTCTTGTTGGTCTATAAATAGCTGAATTTCAGATGATTTGGGGGTTGATTCAACTGGCTTTGTGTTGAGAGGTTGAATTAGGGTTTTGATTTCGTCTGAAGCGATTCTCCTTCTTCTCTGAGTGTTAGAAAGTGAGAGATACACTTTTGGAAAGCTTAAATCAAGAGCTTTCCATTGATATAAAGATTGTGAGTCAAAAGTGTGTGTGTGAGGAGGAATCAACCAGCAATGCTAAGTGTTGAAAACTGGACTCTATCTCTTCTTAGTTCGGGAAGCTGTATTTGGACTTTGATTTTGATCAGTTCAGGTAACCTCTAGGTCCCAAATCACTTTCATTCATTAGTGAATGTTACCTAGAGCAATCTCTAACTGTTTTCCCCAATTTTCTTGGCCAATTGTTATGTCAAATCTTCTGTTCTTTGGACCCTGTTGATGGAAAACGTGGTTGAGAGAAGAACCTAGGATTTGTGGGAATCTGTGGATTTTTCTTCAAGCTCAGTGATAACCTTCATCAAAAACAACTTAGAGGTATGGGAGAAGTCTACCTTATACTAGATTTAGACTAAAAATTAAGTGATTTAGGATTTGAGTTGACAAAACTCAAAAGGGCATTATGTGTTTAAAGCACAAAGGCTTGGAGGCCAAAATTCTGACTCAATTATGTGTGAGCAAATTTAAATTGATGCATGCAAGTGATTTAAGGTTTAAAATCAGAAATTAATTGTTGATTATGAGTTTTGTGGTTTTGATTGGTGTTTGTAATGATTTCTATGCAAATTGATACCATAAGCTAGATGCATGCAAACTGAATGTGTTTCTGGGTATGAACATATTTCTCTTAAGGCATATGAACTCTGAGAATGTTGAAATTGGGTTAGATTTGAGAAATGAAAAGAATGATTTGTCAAAACTCTTGTTTTAGTGGACTGACTGCATAATCTAACCGGTTACTCGATAATTGTAACCGGTTAGACACTGTAAAATTTCAAAGAAAATTAGTTTATTAAATCAGTCCTGAAGTCTTAGTGATTTCGGCTCAAATCTATACTTTAATTTCATTATAAATAATCTGAAGATGAGTGCTTATAATATCATGGTTCAGATTGAGGGAATGGAGTTAATGCCTTAAGTCAATGAGATAGATTCAAGAGGAAACTATGCTCATTTGAGAAGAGAATGCGATTTAGACTTTTGAATGATGAAAACAGTGGGTTCTGAGGTAAAAAACAAGGTTAAACTTGTTTATAGATTGGTTAGAGAATTCAAGAAAAGGGTTTTCTGAATTACAATGGTAAACAGTTCAGGTCTGTAATTCTAACCGGTTAGCCTGAAACTGTAACCGGTTAGTACCTGAATCTGAAAAATAAAAAGTTAAGTTTTTGAATACCATTGGTTTTGTTTTTCCCAATCTAAGCTTAAGGGCATGTTTTTGAGATAATTCAAAGGAGAATTTTTGTGCCAAAGATTATGCCTCAAATAAATCATTCAAAAGGAGAAATTGGAATATTTCTAAATCACATTAATTAATGTAAAGATAAAACCAACCCTGATAATTGTGCATCCATATAGAATGGAAGTTTGGTTGGTAGGAACATTTATCATATTCTGGGAATATGAGGAGGGTACTCCGGGAGTACCAAATTATAACCTACTTGATGACACATTATAGATATGTGGCCAGTGTCCGGGACCTGTTTTTTTATGCGTTCAGGGAACGTATGCGTTCTGGGAACGTGGTGCACACTCCGGGAGTGATGCTTATTATCCAAGTATGGTTCGGCATTATGTTCTGGGAACGAATGTCGGTGTTCCGGGAACACAAGGGTGTATTGGATGGACGTCCAAGATGGACTTTTAGAGGCCTCAGTTGTGGATAGAAAATCATACATCATGCCACTTGCATTATAAGAGATATAATGTTGAAAAAAATTGGTGTGCTCATATGTACTTGCATTATGATCTGTCCATGATATACTTGTGTTTGTAATTTTAGTCTTTATCAATTATGTATATGTGTATACTTACTCCCTGTGCCCTGTTTAGGTGATGGCTAAATACCTAGCTTGCATCGAGATACGCCCTATCCCTAGTGGCATATGGACGTATGAGGAGCACCGTGCCACTTTTGAGGGGGAGGTTGAGATCACTCTCTACCACCCTAACCCTCTGGTGCGAGTGCGACCTCGTCGATTTAGGATCCCATTAGTCTATACTATGCATGTTCCACCCTTTTATACATATAGAGGACCACCCCCGGCTCGACCTATGCGTCGTTTTCATAGTTTTTGTTTCAGAGCTGCCACTCGTTCTCATCCTTCCTCCCATAGAGTTGTCACTGAGGAGACTCCTTCTCCTGGTCCGACTGACTATGATAGGACTGCTTCTGCAGATCCTAGACCCAGTGGTGGGATCTCCACACAGTCGGGCGAGGTCGAGGAGGACCCTGTGGAGGATGAGAGCGAGGAGGAGGTGCATGTTGAGCCGACTGTTTCTGCTAGAGGTGGACCCGCTAGTTCATAGGAGCTTGCATAGCGTAGATGTTTTGGATTCCTAGATCCTAGGGATAGAGCTGTGGAGGATCTGAGGAGCTGTTGAGGACACGGATGACCTGCTCTGGGACTTTTGGATTTTGTCATATATTGTATATATTTGAGAGGTCTTAGAGTGAGGTTTTATTTTATGCAGCTGGTCTGTATATGTTTCACCAAACTTGCGATCTCGACTTTTTACTACTTGCTACTGACTATACTGATGGGGTTTTTATGTTATGACATATATATATATGATGCCTTATTTACCTCAGCAGTGCCCCATAAGTATTATTTTTACTTCCGCGAACTCTAATTTCTACTTCAAAAGGATTCGGCAATAAGTTTATGTTTTATACATTCAAATCCAACTCGAGAGGCAAATGATATGTTATAATAAGAATCATAAATAACGTTTCCTATGATTAAGGAAATGTTCTCTCGAGAGCCTTTTTGAAATTAAGATATTACTAAGCCGGATTCAATTAATAGTTCATGTTAAAAAGGGTTTATAATCGAGCAAGTATTAATTTAAAAAGGAAAAAATTTCTAGTCCTAATTTTGATAGCAAGTATTTCAATCTTTTGGAAATATTAATTATTTTCAAGATACAAAATAGAGCGTCACAGATTTCAAAGAGTTAATATGTGGTTTTATGGAGGCTTAATTATGTCAGGGGTCCTTGTAGTTTCAGGTGATTTTGTCACATAACCTTATCTTTTTTTTCAATGTTCATGCTCTCATATATACTTTATTCCTATTTGCAATATGCCCCTTGTAATACCCCATTTTTTGTTCCCAAATAAATAAAAGGAATATTTAAATAAAACTAATTATATGGAATTAGTTAGTTTTATTTATTAATTTATTGTTATATTGAAAGAATTATCCAAGGAAATATAAGAGAAAATAATTTGGGTTCTAAAATAAGGATTTTTGCAGTTTAATCCTTGGAAAGGACCTAAGAGGTAATATTGGAAAGATATTTGGAGGGAAAGTGAATAAAATAATAATTTTTGAAAATCTGAGTGCGTTACTCGAGTAGCCGATCAATTTACTCGAGTAACAGTGGTGCTGAAGCTGAAGATAGCGCGTTTGATGATTCAACAATTTGGGTAATTCAATTGTTAACACCTAGCACCGACTGGGATTATGGAAAACACGTGTTTGTGTGCATGGTAGTCATTGTTGGCTATAAATTGATGGATTTGGTTGATGAATTGGGTGGAAATTAAGAAAAAAGAAGGGAAACTCTGTCAAATTCGGTTTTGAACCCCCTTTGTTCATAACCTTCATTCTTCACCCTCCCTTAAACATAGTTGATGAGCTTGATACCTTCTTCAAGCTTGTCACAAGACCTTTAATTTGAGACAAGAATCGTGTGTTTTGGTGGCTGGAGCAAGGAGAACGAATTGCTTGAAGTTGGGATCAAGAAACTGAAGGTTGCAGTTTCAGTTTTGAGAAGCCAAGTTCAAGCTTTCGATTTTGGTAGGTAGAGGGTCTCAAATCATGCCATTTTGATTTCTATTTAAAGTTTGCAATGTCTAGTTTCTATATTGACCAAGATTACTCATTTTCATGTACGTTTGGTTTGTCAAATCATCACTCGAACTTGCTCTGCTGAACCTGTTTTGGAACCGAAAACAGAGCATTTGGAGTTTGGTAATTCTGTGAGTTTCTTTGCTGCCTGTGCATCCAAAAAGCTTCATTGAGGTAAGGGAGAAGCTTTACTAATGCTAGAATAGATTGAGGAATTGATTTGAATATTGGTTGAACCACCATGAGGTTCAAAGGGCACTAGGTTAGGGGACAATGGCTTGGAGGCCAATTTGATATTAAAACTGAATTGGAACATGTTAGATTTTGATATCTAAAGCTAAATGAACCTTCAATTTGATCTGAAATTGGGTAATTAAGGAATTGGTATGTGAGGTTGTGTTTTAGGTCAAAATTGGGGGAAATTGTTATGATTCTGTGATTTTGGTGTTAATGCTTGAAATTGATGCTATGAACAAGTTTAATGTAATGTATTTAAGTTGGTTTGAAGCTTAACTTTGGTAAAAATTGGATTGGCATGAGTTTGACATATAAAAACCAGTTCAGCAGTGTTTTACTGCATAATTTACTCGAGTAATTCGAGCTGTCACTCGAGTAATGCGTGAAAATTCTGATTTATCTGATGAGTGCAAGAGGATTACTCGATTAATCTGAAGTATTACTCGAGTAACACCTTAAAACTTTGAATAATTTGAAATATATGCAGTACTACTCGAGTAATAGATTTGTTAATCGAGTAATGCGAAAGGTGCAAAAATATTACTCGAGTAATTCGAGCTGTCACTCGAGTAATGCGAAAGGTGCAAAAATATTACTCGAGTAATTCGAGCTGTCACTCGAGTAATGCGAAAGGTGCAAAAATATTACTCGAGTAATCTAATGCAATACTCGATTAATAGACTCTGTTAATCTATTAGTGACTGAATTGTTGTAAAAGGATCAGAATTTAATAAGGTGATTGATTAGCAAAGGGTTTGAATCAATTTAATTACTGAACTAGAAATTAATGGAAGTCAGTGTATGTTAAATAAAGTTTAATTATGCCAAGTCCCAGCTTCGAACAACTTAAATGACATTGAATAGTACGGGTAGTCAAAGCCATGCATAGCATCTGCATTATTTGGATTCCCACATGTGTGGAGACACGTCCGAGAGGCGTGGGCATATCCTTTCGGTTGAACTCGAGGGACCTGGGTGTCTGCTCCAAAGGGTTCACGGGGGAGTGTCGGTGACCGGGGTTGCACTTTCTGTTTCCGGAAATACACACGTGCGTGTGGGCATGTCATTTGGTGCCGGACTCGATGAGGCGTAGTCCTACGGGATACGTCGGCAACATTTCTAAGAGCTCTAGAGGTGTTGATTTATTTGCGGGCCGAGTTCGATGAGATACTCAGTATGGGTATCGGGCATGTTTATTTTAAGGTGCCACGGAAGCCTATTTGTTGTAGTTGGCCAACAATCATGCATTGATAAAATTAGATGCATCATGACTGCATATTCTATTGATTTATAATTAAGTCTTGATGTTGGTGTTTAACATGGTTGACTAAAGATTTATAAGTTATATTAATTGCAATAAATAAAGTCTTACTTGATTAGAACTGTACCCTGTCTATTTTGTTATGTGTTAGTATTTGCTAACTCCCTAAGCCCTTGCAGGTGATGGCTCGTTACCTGACATACGTGGAGTTACGCCCGCTCCGTAGAGGAGTGTGGGACTACGAGGAGCACCGAGCGGTGTTCGAGGGTGAGGTTGACGTGATCTTTCGTCATCCTAACCCCCTGGCTCGAGTGCGACCTCGTAGGCTTCGCATCCCCATGATCTACATACTGCACATTCCACCAGCTTACACTTACCGTTTTGGTTCTCCACCCCCACATCATGGACGTCACTTTTATAATCTACATGTCCGACGCCCAGCCACCCGTACACGTCCCTCTACTTCTGATGAGGCTACTGCTATGGCCACTCCTCGTCCCGGTCCGACCACCAGGGTACGTTTTGCACCCTCACCTGAGCCAGTGCGTCGCACTGCTATCCCTGTTGTGTCGGATGAGGAGGAGGAGGACCCCGTAGAGGACGTGGATGGGCCAGCTGCGGACAGTCAGTGATGTGGTGTCTTTTCTGAGAGTATGTGCAGTATGGGGACCGTGGTAGGATGTGGTGTTTAGCTTTTGGAAGACCAGGGATCAGACATCAGCGTGGGTGGATCATGGTTCAGCTCTCGAAGACTCTTTTATTTTGATTTGTGTTATATTGTATATAGTTGAGAGGGTCTATGAGAGCTGTTATTTTATATCTGCTGGTCTGTATCCTTATATTTTGCTACCTCGACTTTTATCTCTGATACTTGGGTACCTGAGTTTTTATATATATATATGGGCTATGGTTGTATAGTTATTATGATCCTTAAAATTATTTCAATTACAACTGCAGTAATCATTTTGAAAATCGTTTCCGCTGAAAGTACAAACAGGTACTCAACCGTTCATTTTTGAAAGAAATGTGTTTTCGAATCAAAGCTTTCGGATATGGAACTTGGTGTATAGAAAGAAAAAAAAAGTTTTTCCATAAAGTTCCTATACGAATAACATTTATTATATATTCCAGCTTTCTTTATTTAATATAAATAAAGCTATATTTTGAGAATGTCTCATAATTTGTTAATATACATGGAGTGTCCACACCCCTCATCCCGACGATTCCGACCAAAATCTGCACACTAAGACCGCGTCGTGGTAGTGACTTAATTTTTTAAAAAATAAAAAATAAAAATCCCCTCTTTCCTCCTTCTTCTTCTTCTTTTCATTTCTACCTTATTCATGGGATTTAAATTCCAAAACTCATATAATAAGATAATTTAATAAGTTTTCAAAATATAGTTTATTTTATTTTTATTAATTGAATTTCCATTGTTACTGTATTATAATCAAGACTTTTTAAATTAAGTATTATATCTCAATAAATAGTAATAATATTATAAAAAAATTGTAAAAATAAATTTATATCAAGACATAATTTAACTTATATATATATGAGGGATCCGTTTATATCAAGTTAAATTATAGGTTTAAATAATTTTTTGGTACTTTATCTTATTTTTAGGTTTCAATCTGGTCTTTATCTTTAAAATTAAAATAATCAATTTAGTCTTTCAAGTTTCTTACATTTGTTAATTTCATCATTTTGTTATGATGATATTAAATTTTCATCGAAATATATTGATTTTGTCATAGGTTTCTTATTTCAGTCACCAGAATTTGCATTTTCTGGTTGAAATCTGTTGTTTTTCATCGTATTTGACACTTTGATTGAAAAAATTTCAATGTCATTCCACTTTTTTAGAGTGAAATTTCACAATTATTTTTGCGTTTATTGTTTTAAAAATTGCAAATTATGGCTATAAAATGCATATTCTAGTGATTAGAAAAGGAATCTCAGACAAAATCAATATATTCCGATGAAAATTTAACACTATCATGACGAAATGATGAAATTGACAAAAGTTAGAAACATTAAGGACTAAATTGGTTTTTTTTTTAAGTAAATGACCAAATTGAAACCTAAAATTAAGATAAAGGACTAAAAAAAAATATTTAAACCTAAATTATACTACATTTGTAATACCCGCAATTTTTCATATTTTAATAAATTGATTTTTGAGAATTTATGATTTGGCATTTCTTTTCGAATTTATATAAATATATTATTTGATTTATATTTATGAGTGAAAATAATTATTTGGAAATGAAGAATTTATTTTATAATAAAATATTTAATTTTGTGTTTTGGAGGAATTTTATTCTTTAAAGCTTTTGAAATTAAAGTTCTTGAAAGATAGTGAAAGTTACACAAGTTCCTAAGACAGGGTGACCAATGCATGTAGGGCACCCTAACCAACTCATTTATCTAATTTACTCTTTTGTTTGAAATTTAATGTCTTTGACTTTTCCATGAAAATAAAAGTGGTGCATTTATAAAAGATTTATTTAACTTTAAAAATTCATAACTTTTTATTGGTAAATCCGAATCATACGAATTTATAGTCAAAATGATCGTATTAAAATGTAGAGTTCATTTTTGTACAGTTTGGTATTTAATATGCTGCTCACGAAATTTTTATGTTTTTGAAAAAATTATAATGTTTTATTTAAGAAAATTGAAATATGATTTTTTAAATGTTAATTTACTGTATTGGAAAAGTGTTATTTTCTACCGTATGCTAATGTTATATGGTTTGAGTAATTATATATGCCTTTCAAATTTTAAATGGATAGACATATTTACATATATTTATGAGTGCACGAGACCTAGGGTATCCTAATTAAATGTAGTCAATCGTTTAAGTACCCTAGTTAAGACCCATAATTAATCACCCTATTCAAAGTAGATTTTTGACCAATGCATGTCTTTGCTTTTTTTATCCATTCACCCTTCTCAATAATATCCCACCTAAACCTACCTACACTTCATTAAACTACTACTCATGAAAAAAAAAAAGTAAAATTTGGAAAGTCCCCAACCCATTTTAGAAAAGCAAGTCGTGAGGGAGTGAGTGAGTATGAGGGAAGACTCTTGACATTTTTTTTACCCCACTTTTTATTTCTTGCACCCCACCTTAATATCCCATTATAAATAACCCCACCGCCATTCATTCCTACCTTTGAAGAGAAGGGTGAAGCCGTGGAGCACCCAAGAGAGGAGGGAGGAGCTCTTTGATTTTTTTTCTACTCAAACTTGTTTTCTTTTCTCTTTTGCTTTTTCATTTTCGGTTTTTGTTGAGCTTTTGTAGAGGATTTGATGTTTTGATTTAAAAGAGCTCATGCACGTTGGATTTTCAAGTTTCTCTTTGATTTCTAAGCTTTTATTTGTGTAGATTTGAGTTGGAAAAGGAGAAATGGACTTGCATGAGTATATAAGGTCCATACGATTTTCTATTTATTTTAGCACAAACAATTTTGCTTTACTTTTGATGATTTGATTTATGCTTGAAATGAAGAAATAAGAATTGATTTTTGATGATCTTGAAATGTATGTTAAAATAATGTGGATTTATTTTGCAAAAAATTTTAATCTTTCTCTATGCAAGTTTCAGCCATGACTAGAAAATAGGGAAAATAATTTTTGTTCTTGACGCATGTTAATAATATGTTCTTGTTGATGATTAATAATTTATTTGATGCATGCATGGATTGATTTTTGGTATTATGGAAATGTTATTTGATAAATAGTGAGTTTTTGAAATTGAAAGTATTTTTTCTCATTTTACTTACTTGAACCGAATGAGTCTATGAAAAATAAATATTTGGACTTTGATTTTAAGCATTGATTTGTGTTAGTATTATAAACATTAAAGTTGAGTTTTTAAGTTAAGAAAATATTTCTTTTATTTATTTAAAAGAAGGACCGAATTATGTGTAAGTTTGTGTTTTAAAGAAATTAATTTTCCTTAATGCATATTGTGATTTATTATGTGAAGTATGTTTGGAGTATGATTAGAACCATGTAGGGGCTGTTTGTTAGAAATTAATATGAAATACGTTTATATAATACTATATTATATGCTAAAATTTTAATTAATAAGTGGTTCCCTTACAGGAGGTTTTGGTAAAAAAGTATTTCTACTAATTGGATTGCCTTAGAAATTTAGTATATTGTTCTTTATGGTATTTGAGCACGACCTGGAAATTTTGAGCTTAATTGGACTTGTTTTGATATTTTAAAGGTATTTTTGTTTGTTAGGGTTGTATGTGAAAAACTTATGTTTTTAGTTGCAAGAGATTTGATGAGAGACACTTGAACAAGTCCAATGGCTTTGAAACTTGGTCACCGTTTTCATTGCGTTAACCTAAGGTTATATGAATTTTTATGCGATTTTTAGAATGGGTTTACCATTTTTTTACAAGGATTATCTTTGTGAAAACGGTTTCGGAAAAACAAGTTTTTCAAGTTAAAGATGAACAGATTTTTCGAACTTAAACTACTCTAAATGGCTTGAAATTTTTATTGTATAACTCTGCATATTTCGTGTGACTCTTTAAAATTTGAGGTGATTTGGAGTTGGATTCATATTTTTACTAATTACAAACAGAATGCAACAGTAGAACTCAGTTTTTGCAGAACCGGAGAAAGTTTTAATTAGAAAAACGTGACATAGATAACTCCAAATAATCTGAAATTTTTATGAGAATATTTTGTGTATGTAGGGAGGTTCAGTACCAAATTTCATGAAATTCGGAGTTGGTTTACTATTTTTAATAATTGCATTTTAGTATCAGACCAGCCATAGGACTATTGTGATTTTAACGCCAAATCTGAATAAAAACCTAAGTTCAAAATGTCCGAATGACTTGAAAATTTTATGTGTTGAACTTTGATATATTTGTTGATATTCTGCAAATTTTAGGACTGACACCATTTGATTTAATATAATTATGAATTTTATCTTCCTTGTTTTCTCCGTGTTTGACCCTACACTCTATTAGGTACTTTTCGATAAGTATGAACCTTTGTGCATTTTTCTATGTCTTGATTGGACTTTAAAGGATGATAGTGATGTCTTGGTGTGATTGGAATCAGTATTATATGAAGTTGTGTTTAGGTTATATGAAAATAAATTTGCAAGCTAATTGCTTACGGTTGAGTCTTGGTTTAGGTGTTTAGTCTTGAAGTTAGGATAATTTGTTCTATGAGCTACATGCTAATTAATTGATTATATGTTTGCTTGTCTTAGATTATTTGTACGATTAAGGAAGTGAAAGATAATGGATTATTTGATTGGTTAAAGTGTTGTGTTTAATTACGTAACTTGCTTTGAAAATTAGTTGGTTTTGAAATAGTCTAGTTTTGATTTAATTGGAAAATATTGAGCTTGTTAGTTGCTTTCCTTGATTCATTTCATGATGCTAAGTTTGAAAAATGAATTGTTTAAGTGTTTATTTTATAACAAAGTATTAAATGAACTCAAGTATGATTTTACTGTGTTTTCGGATTTGCGAAAAACTGATTTTGGAACTTTTCTCATTGCTGTCCAGAATTGATCTAAGTTGCTTTTCAATTCTAAAAATGTTCTCAAATGGTTTAAAGCTTAAGTTTTCAATAGTACTTGATTTAGAAAAAGGTTGGAAGGAAAAAGTAAAGTTTTCGGTGTTTCGGGCTTGAGTTAGTTGTTGTGACCAGCAACTAATCTATTTGTTTAAAAGCCTTTTGTTGATTGTTTTATAGTGATTTTGAAGTGTTTGAATTATAGTAAAAGGTTGGATTTTATTTAAGAAAGTAATGACGTTTTACGATTACCTGACGAGGAATGAAATGAGTTTTCGGAAAAGTGTTTTGATACTAAGTAAAGTACATGTTTGGATAGACTTTTAATGTTAGTGTGTTATGTTTAGTACAAAGGATTGATAAGTTAGAAGATTGGAGCAGCTGACAGTCGGAGGACCCGCGATGATTTCGGACAAGCATCTGCTGGCGTTAGAGGTGAGAGAGGGGCTTCCCTAAGACACCGTGGTATTTAGGTAAAATGTTAAGACATTCCTGATCATCTCAAAGATCGGAACCTAGTGGTCTCTGGGTTAGTAGTATAGTGGCAATTGTGTGCGCATGTATAGCCACTTATACGAAGGGGACTAGGACAACGTATTATTGTGTGATGCTACTGATGTGACTATGCCATGATAACATGATCTATCTTTATTTATTTATGCATGATAAATATTTGGTTTAACTGATAACGTTAATGGTTGATATGCTAAGAGACGTCTGTTACGTCTTGATTAAGAAAACTTTGTTAAAGGAATGATGTAATTGTGAAAAAGAGAAATGGTCAAATGTTGTATGTAAAAGCTTATGAAGATGTAAAAGAAACAAGAGAAGAATAAAAGCTAAATGTTGAATTTAAGTCTTTATTAAATAAGGCATGCTTCATAAGACATTGATGTGATATGATGTGGATTCAATTAATGTGGATGATTCGAGTTTATGAAAGACTGAACTCCCTGATGTGCACGGTTGTGTGACGTTCTTTCCAGGTTGAGGATTGTGTTGGCCGTGTGAGCTTTATGCCTTGGTTTCGAGCCCTCAGTTGCGATGATTATGTGTTAATGGGAAAGTGATTATGTGAATAATTTAATTAGAGGTCGGGGATCACTGAAAGGATGGACAAGAGTGAATCGGCAACACCTAGGATTAATAAAATATTATTAAAACATTAAAAGACATTGACTAATGCGCTGAGTTGAGTGTGAAGTAGTGGAGAGGAAGATACTGTTTATCTGCGGATAAGGTCAACGATTGTTGTGAGACCCACAATTTTAGCCAATTTATTGGTGAGATTTTAAGTTATTTTTAATTAAAAAAAAGTATTTTATGATGATTTTTGATACCTTGATTTATATTGCTTGAAGTTGCATAATTATTTATTTATATATGTATATATACACGTGATGTGTGTATATATATATATGAGCTTACAAATATTTTCCTTAATGAATTTAAATTATATTTCTAGTATAAAATATTTTATAAGGTAAGTTATTTTATTATTAAAATGATATTTGACTATGAAATGATTTTTTGAAGGATTATAGTGTTTTGTTTTCAAAAATTCATATCTTTTTAACCGTACGTCCAAAAATTACAAATAATATGTCAAAACGATCGTATTGAAATGTAGATTACAAAAATTTAAAGTCTTAGATTTTATTTTGGAGCTTTCGAAATTTTATTTCTGTTACAGTATAGCACGATTTTTTTTTGTGTTTATAAGCTTGAAAGTATAACCTTAAGACATTTAATGGCTCTTTGACCAAGAGATATTTTTACTTGGATGAAAAAATTATTTTTCTGAGTTATTATTGGTTTCACCATCCATAATTTAATTTCTGTATTTTTTTAAATTTAAATTAATTTGAAAAACTTATGAAATGCATTTTTGGAGGAAATAACTTTAGAACTTCAAAAATTCATAACTTTCAAACCGTAAGTCCGAAAATTATAAATTTTATATGAAAACGATCGTATTGAAATTTAGTTTCTAAAAATGTAAAAATTTTAATTTTATGTGGTGTCCTTCGAAAATTTTTCTGCTGCAATAACTGTACGATTTTTATATGTTTAAAACTTGAAAAAAAATATTTTAAGGCCTAGAATTAATTATTGGACCTAAAAATAATTTATTTATATATTTATGTATTTTTTGGACTGCACCGTCCAGATACAAGGATAGGAGGGAGATATTTTCTGAATTCAACATGTGGTGAATGTTTATGAATTTATGTGCATAGGAATTAGAAGAAATGCTTTAATAGAAGGTGCATGTTACTAGACTTCATTAAGTGAGAATTTGAAATCCTTGACCACCTTCTCACTCTCCTAGGGTATGAACCTTATAGGTTTTTAGGGAAGATTCACTCTTTGCTAAACCTATAAATAGAGGCTTAAACCTCCTCATTTTTTTCACACAAACACACAACTCATATGTAGAAAGAAAAAAATTTGAGAACCTTGAGAGAGAAAGGGAGAGTGGGGCGTGGCATCTAGGAGCATAGGAGGAGAAAATTTGCACATCATTGAAGTATTTTTATTGCTTAGGAGAAAGGTATTCTCATAAACTTTTGATTTATTCCTTTTTAATTTGTTTTAAGTTTTCTTTTCTGGATTGGTATAAACAACAATAAGCTTTTTGTTCTTGAGTTCTTTTTCTATTTTATGAACCCTAACATGGAGTTTGAAAATTATTTTAAGTATTTGTGAAATTTTGTTTATGGTCATGTGAATAAGAATTAAAAGGGACTTATGAAGAGGTTTAAAGAAACATGATTTCCCCTTTTATTTTATTATGATGGCCGAAATTTTTGAGGATGAAATAAGGGAGTGAAAAGTTTGATTTGCATCATATGAGCATGTTTAAGTGATTTCTGGAATTTTGAATGATGAATGTTTGATGTTTTATCATGGATTTTTAAAGGAAACTATCATTTGATGAATATACAAAATTGTTTTTGGCAATTGCTGCAAAAAAAATTATTTTATTTTTCTGGATAGGCCGTGAGACCTACATGATTGCAAAAAGAAAATTTTATAATTGTTTGATGATTATGTACATGATTTATTCTTTGTTCTTTGTATTTTGTAATTGATTATAAGGTTTAATAATTGATTATATGAAAAATAATTTGGTTACTATTTCTATTTTTATTATATGGCCGAATTGATGTGATCATAGGGTAGGAGTATTGTTTTGATTTTTCTAAGTAATTATGTGATTATATGGTATTTGTATCTTAATTCTTTGATGTGGTTTCATGAAATAACAATTGAATAAATGATTTTTGATGAAAAGAAATAATTCTGGAAATTTATTTTAATCCTGAAAATTTTTATAAAGGCGTGTGATTTAAGGTATATTTTTATGTGTATTTGTGATATGTTTATGCGTATATGTTTTTAGTATCATGTATGGTATGAAAATGAAAGTTTTAAAGTAAAATAGAATTTATTATTTTCTGGAAAATGAAGTTGCTGTCCAGATTTGATGTGATTTAGAAAATGTGACTATTTTTCTAAGTTATATATATTTTTGAGTTATAGATTATAGGACTTTGTGTATAAGTGTTAGAACTTGAATTATGATTAATTTTTGAGTGAATGCAACCTGTTTTGATGTGGCTGTCCAGAAAGCTTAAATTATTTAATTAAATCAAACTTTATATTATTTTTATAATAGAGTTTGTAATTAAGCTATAGGAAAACGTGACACTATTTTTGGATTAACAATTTAAGAGAAAAGTGATTTTTAAGATTGATAATGCATGTTGTCCAAAAATTTTAATTTGATTGCATTACTCTTGAAAAATTGTTCTGATATGATAAAGTGCATGATTTTATGTGTTAGGAATTTTAGTTGAAAGATATAAGTGTACAGATGTTTAAAAAGTAATTTTTATATGCTGTCTTGAATATCTGATAAGTTGCATTAACTCTATAAATTATTTTGAGCTTAGGAATGAATGAGTTTATGTCCTATATGAATTATGTGTGCTTTTGATGTGGTTTTGTATTGTTTTAGAAACAAGCTAAGTTCTTTACTGCCTGAAGTTAATTTAAAAGTGCATCAAAGATAAATGCCTTAACTCAGGCTGTATGATTTATCTGCAAATGGTAGTTGTTATAAGATATTTGGAAATGAGTTTTTGAGTAATTGAAGTTTTAGAATTTATTTTTGAGATGTGATAATAAAGTTCTAAAAGTTATTTTATTTTTGGAAAAGGTTTTCATGATTTAAAAAGCTAAAAGAAAAAGTGATTTTTCTGATGCAGTAATCTGTTTTTAGTTTTCAAAGAGGTTTTAAGCTTCTGATACTGTTTTGTATTTTTAAAGGATACTAAGTGCTTTTGAAAAAGAAATTATTTTGTTAGGTGTAACATCCTAAACTTTATTTTAAATGAATTATTAAATAAAAACCTAAGAAAAATTGAAATGATGACTTCACGAATTTTGGAAGATAGGTGAGTGGTGATTATAAGTCCTAGGGGTTGTATAGAAGGCAGTTGTGGCTTCGGGCAAAGTCATATAAGCGAAATCGGGAGTTAAATCGGCGTTTTCGATGTTAGCAATCGACCGAAAAGAGAAAATTAGAAATTTATTATAGGATGCTAAGAAAATAAATTCCACCGTTGGATAAGAAGTTTATGGGTTGAAGAAGCTTGTCTAAAAATTTGGGCCCGATCCGACGGTTAACGAAAAAGTTACGGCGAATCGAAAGTTGGAAATTCTGACCCACACCCAGGCGCACCAGCCTGCGCCCAGGCGCGCACCAGCCTGCGCCCAGGCGCGCACCACTATCCATTGGTGCTGAGCCAGGTAGTTTTGCGCTCAGGCGCGCGATAGTCCCGCCCAGGCGCATCCCACGCATCAGGCGCACCAGATGGCGCACCATTTCCTCCTGACCGCACCAGATGCCCACACTCCCGCACCAGCTCACGCACCAGCCTCACGCACCCTGTCCCGCACCACGTCGCGCGCCCAGGCGCGCCAAGACCACGCCCAGGCGCGCACCAGCTTAAAAGCTGGTGCTGCAGATCAGACCAGCCAAAACGCACCACTCTTCCTCCTCTTTCTTCTTGGGCGATTTTGAGCCCCAAAACCCTAGCTTCTTTCACACCAAAAATCCACCCAAAAACACAACAAATCATCATCATATATTGGTTCCCCATCACTCATAACCACTCAAACTCCATCAATTTCTCATTTTTCCCTTTCTTCAATCATACCCATGAGTTAGGGTTCAAGAACACCAACACCCAACCTTGATTCTCATCCTCCCAAGCTCAAAGTAAGTTAGATTCATGTTTTTCTCCTTATTTTATTCATGATACATGAATTTCCCACTCTCAATTCTAACTATTTGTGTCTCCGGGGTTCCATAGCTCATTCTCTCTCCTCCAATTGAAGCTTGCTCTTTCTCTCTCTACACTAAGGCTTGGGAATCAACATTCTCTCTCTCACCACCTTTATTTGAGGTAAGAAGGGAAGTGTTACCTCTACTTAGAGGGTATTTCCTAGCTTGTATATAGGGGGAATTAAGGGCAGGAATTAAAATAGAAAAGAGGAACCTTAGGGTAAATGGTGGGATTAGAATATGGTACAATTGAACTATGAATTAGAATTTAGGAATATGCAAGTTTCTATATGTAATTGTGGTTGCTTTAACAAATACTGGGTTTAATGATGATGATGGTAGAATATGGCATGGCTTGAGGATTTACAATGAACTTAGTGATCAGGGAGTTGACTATGATATTAATTCTAGTGGTTGGAATGGAAATGTAATGAACATGAGAAAATTGGGAATTTTGATGTTGGATGTAGATTAAACTCTGGTCTGAATGTCAATAATGAATGTAGCGATTAGGAAGTTGATTATATCATTAATTTTAGTGTTTAGAATAGACTTGGAATGAATATGAATGATGAGGAAGAGTAAAATGCAGTTAACGGAAATATGAATGAAAATAGTTGAATGGCAAAGAAATAAAGAAAAGGGATTGAGGGTTAGAGAAAAAGGTAATTAGATGTTATGACTGATTGATTATGACATCGAATATTATTATGACCCTCCAAATGGAGAGGATTACATTTATGACCCTCCCTACGCGGAGTGGGAAGTTATATAATCATGACCCTCCGAAAGGAGTGGATATTGTTTTCATGACCCTCCGAAAGGAGTGGATATTGTTTTCATGACCCTCCGAAAGGAGTGGATATTACTTTCATGACCCTCCGAAAGGAGTGGATATTACTTTCATGACCCTCCGAAAGGAGTGGATATTATTTTCATGACCCTCCGAAAGGAGTGGATATTACTTTCATGACCCTCCGAAAGGAGTGGATATTATTTTCATGACCCTCCGAAAGGAGTGGATATTACTTTCATGACCCTCCGAAAGGAGTGGATGTTATTTTCATGACCCTCCGAAAGGAGTGGATATTATTTTCATGAACCCTCATAGGAAGTGAATTATATCAGGACCTCTATAGAAGAGTGGAATATTATATGGACAGAACCCTCCATTAGAGTGAGTATTAAATGAGAATAAGAGGATAGATAGACAAGTGTGTAAATGATAGAATGAAATGATAGAATTCAAGAAAGGTTGAGGAAAGAGTTGAAAGGAATAAGAAATGAATATGGTCAATAATGGGGTATTAAGGAATCAAGGGAAATTGAAATAGAAAATATAACTCAAGTGATAACGGGTAGTAATCTCTTAGTTGTTATCTATGTTATTTTAGGATGTATTTTCTAAGTTTTGTGTAATGCTACCCTTCTTGATATATTTTTACAAGTGAAGAAGGAGCTTACACGAGCATGGCCGAGCAGGATCACATTCCACAACGTGGAATGTGAAAATAGTTGGGAAACTAATGGCGGTCAAGAGTCTTATTCTGGAAACATTAAATATCTTGTTGATGTAACTGAAACTAGTAGTTGTTTTTGTGGGAAAAACTAAAGTGTTTTAAGACTTGTGTATATGTTTATAAACTTGATGTAATGGTGCTAAGTCACACTGTTTATATTTTGCCCTGCTGGCAACTGAAATGATATGAATGAATATTATGAACAGGTTGAAGGTGAAACAAATTTTTGGAAAGCTAAGAAAACAAAGGAAACTCCGTCCGATTGACGGGAGAGTTTTTATAAGTTAAAAAGAAAATTTCAAATTCACTATTTTTAATAAGGGTGCTTAGGGTTAAATAATTAGGGCGTTACAGTTTTGGTATCAGAGCAGTTTCCCTCGGCCTTTGGAGTTATGAGCTACTCCAGTGATTACTCACCGAGCGAGTAATCGATAATTATAGTTTAGAGTCTAGAGTCTATTGATAGGATGTTTATACTGTTAACTATGCTATTAAGCATTAACTGTCGGCCTTGTGCATGACTAAACAGAATGGCTGGTAGACGGATCGATAATGATGGGATCCGAGCTATTCTGGAGCAGATGGCTAAGATGCAACAGGATCAGGGGAACAACATCGCAGCAGCAGCTGCAACAGCAGCAACAGCAACAGCGGCTGCAATGATTCCTCAACCCCCAGCTCCAGTGGCTATCGATTGGTTGGCGCGGTTCAGAAAGAACGATCCGCAGAAGTTCGAAGGTGGGTTCAATCCCGATGGGGCACAGCTATGGTTGCAAGAGATCGAGAAGATTCTCAATACTATGGCACCACCGGAGGAACAGAAGGTTCTGCTAGCACAGTACATGCTGACTAATGAAGCGGAACATTGGTGGCAACAAATGCGGAGGGGTCTGGAGGCTAACAACCAGGCGATCACTTGGCAGTTGTTCAAGGACCGTTTTCTGGGCAAGTACTTTCCTGAAGATGTTCGAAGGGAGAAGGAGATAACTTTTCTGCAGCTCGTACAAGGGAATATGAGCGTCGGAGAATATGCTGCTAGGTTTGAGGACCTAATCCGTTATGCGGGAAGTTACAGGGATGCCGATGAAAGGACAAAGTGCATCAAGTTCGAGACCGGACTTCGTTCTGAGATCAAAATGGCTTTTGAGTATCAGAACATCTCCAACCTGTCTCAATTGATCAACATGACTAGCACTTATGAAAAGAGTAGGGAGCGCAGGGCAGAGGAGAAAAGAAACAAGAAGGTACATAAAGTTGGGGGTCCGACTCGGGGAAAAGGACCAATTCTGGAATCAAAACCTTATGCCCAGCACGACGTAGCTCCAGTAGCTCCCGGGGTTAAGAATAAGAATGAGAATACTATGGGAACCTATCCACTTTGCCCACATTGTGGAAAGAAGCATGAGGGAGAATGCTGGTATCGAAATCAAACCAGGGGGAATTTCACTTGTTTTCTGTGCGGACAACCAGGACATTTTGCTTCGACTTGTCCCACAAAGATTCCGAAGAAAGAAGTCAATGCTACAAAGGTGCAGCAAGCGGGAAAGGGTCAACCTGCTTCTAAGGGAAAACTGTACACCATGAACAGGGAGGAGGTCGATCTAGCTGACATAGTCGCATGTATAGATTGTTTAGTAATGCCCGTGCAGCATCCCATTAGTTTTAATATCACATCACTGGTTTTTCTTCCTTAGGAGTTATTTGAAAATATCATGTTCTTTAAAATAGAACCATCCTATGAACCTCTAGAACATCCGTCCAATCTATGCTTCTTGGTAGCATGGTAGAAACAATTATAAGAAAATGTCAAGTTGTAGAATTCCATTCCAAACTAATCAAGCCCAGTGATAATATTGTTATTTAATACTATATAAGATTAGAATTGATCACTCTAATTCTTGCATATGTTGAGTAATGATATTATCAGTAAGCCAACAATGGGATCACTATTAGTAGATGGAAAATTGAAACTGATCATTTTGATTTATCCACCTACCAGTAGTTGATGTCATTGTTGAATCTCGTATCCAAGAGTGTACCAAACGAGCTTAGCATCGGAAGTTTTACTCTTTGTTTAGTTCGAAGCCCTAGTAGCACGCAGAATCTAAGTGGGGGAGTGAAACCAAGAGGAAATAGTAGCACAACCAAAGAACCTTGCGATTGGGATGATTCTCCATTTGAAGGAATTGATCGGAATTTCGGGGACGAAATTCTAATAAGTGGAGGAGAATTGTAACATCCTAAACTTTATTTTAAATGAATTATTAAATAAAAACCTAAGAAAAATTGAAATGATGACTTAACGAATTTTGGTAGATAGGTGAGTGGTGATTATAAGTCCTAGGGGTTGTATAGAAGGCAGTTGTGGCTTCGGGCAAAGTCGTATAAGCGAAATCGGGAGTTAAATCGGCGTTTTCGATGTTAGCAATCGACCGAAAAGAGAAAATTAGAAATTTATTATAGGATGCTACGAAAATAAATTCCACCGTTGGATAAGAATTTTATGGGGTGAAGAAGCTTGTCTAAAAATTTGGGCCCGATCCGACGGTTAACGAAAAAGTTACGGCGAATCGAAAGTTGGAAATTCTGACCCACGCCCAGGCGCACCAGCCTGCGCCCAGGCGCGCACCACTATTCATTGGTGCTGAGCCAGGTAGTTTTGCGCTCAGGCGCGCGATAGTCCAGCCCAGGCGCATCCCACGCATCAGGCGCACCAGATGGCGCACCATTTCCTCCTGACCGCACCAGATGCCCACACTCCCGCACCAGCTCACGCACCAGCCTCACGCACCCTGTCCCGCACCACGTCGCGCGCCCAGGCGTGCCAAGACCACGCCCAGGCGCGCACCAACTTAAAAGCTGGTGCTGCAGATCAGACCAGCCAAAACGCACCACTCTTCCTCCTCCTTCTTCTTGGGCGATTTTGAGCCCCAAAACCCTAGCTTCTTCCACACCAAAAATCCACCCAAAAACACAACAAATCATCATCATATATTGGTTCCCCATCACTCATAACCACTCAAACTCCATCAATTTCTCATTTTTCCCTCTCTTCAATCATACCCATGAGTTAGGGTTCAAGAACACCAACACCCAACCTTGATTCTCATCCTCCCAAGCTCAAAGTAAGTTAGATTCATGTTTTTCTCCTTATTTTATTCATGATACACGAATTTCCCACTCTCAATTCTAACTATTTGTGTCTCCGGGGTTCCATAGCTCATTCTCTCTCCTCCAATTGAAGCTTGCTCTTTCTCTCTCTACACTAAGGCTTGGGAATCAACATTCTCTCTCTCACCACCTTTATTTGAGGTAAGAAGGGAAGTGTTACCTCTACTTAGAGGGTATTTCCTAGCTTGTATATAGGGGGAATTAAGGGTAGGAATTAAAATAGAAAAGAGGAACCTTAGGGTAAATGATGGGATTAGAATATGGTACAATTGAACTTTGAATTAGAATTTAGGAATATGCAAGTTTCTATATGTAATTGTGGTTGCTTTAACAAATACTGGGTTTAATGATGATGATGGTAGAATATGGCATGGCTTGAGGATTTACAATGAACTTAGTGATCAGGGAGTTGACTATGATATTAATTCTAGTGGTTGGAATGGAAATGTAATGAACATGAGAAAATTGGGAATTTTGATGTTGGATGTAGATTAAACTCTGGTCTGAATGTCAATAATGAATGTAGCGATTAGGAAGTTGATTATATCATTAATTTTAGTGTTTAGAATAGACTTGGAATGAATATGAATGATGAGGAAGAGTAAAATGCAGTTAACGGAAATATGAATGAAAATAGTTGAATGGCAAAGAAATAAAGAAAAGGGATTGAGGGTTAGAGAAAAAGGTAATTAGATGTTATGACTGATTGATTATGACATCGAATATTATTATGACCCTCCAAATGGAGAGGATTACATTTATGACCCTCCCTACGCGGAGTGGGAAGTTATATAATCATGACCCTCCGAAAGGAGTGGATATTGTTTTCATGACCCTCCGAAAGGAGTGGATATTGTTTTCATGACCCTCCGAAAGGAGTGGATATTACTTTCATGACCCTCCGAAAGGAGTGGATATTACTTTCATGACCCTCCGAAAGGAGTGGATGTTACTTTCATGACCCTCCGAAAGGAGTGGATGTTAGTTTCATGACCCTCCGAAAGGAGTGGATATTGTTTTCATGACCCTCCGAAAGGAGTGGATATTGTTTTCATGACCCTCCGAAAGGAGTGGATATTACTTTCATGACCCTCCGAAAGGAGTGGATGTTATTTTCATGACCCTCCGAAAGGAGTGGATATTATTTTCATGAACCCTCATAGGAAGTGAATTATATCAGGACCTCTATAGAAGAGTGGAATATTATATGGACAGGACCCTCCATTAGAGTGAGTATTAAATGAGAATAAGAGGATAGATAGACAAGTGTGTAAATGATAGAATGAAATGATAGAATTCAAGAAAGGTTGAGGAAAGAGTTGAAAGGAATAAGAAATGAATATGGTCAATAATGGGGTATTAATGAATCAAGGGAAATTGAAATAGAAAATATAACTCAAGTGATAACGGGTAGTAATCTCTTAGTTGTTCTCTATGTTATTTTAGGATGTATTTTCTAAGTTTTGTGTAATGCTACCCTTCTTGATATATTTTTACAGGTGAAGAAGGAGCTTACACGAGCATAGCCGAGCAGGATCACATTCCACAACGTGGAATGTGAAAATAGTTGGGAAACTAATGGCGGTCAAGAGTCTTATTCAGGAAACATTAAATATCTTGTTGATGTAACTGAAACTAGTAGTTATTTTTGTGGGAAAAACTAAAGTGTTTTAAGACTTGTGTATATGTTTATAAACTTGATGTAATAGTGCTAAGTCACACTATTTATGTTTTGCCCTGCTGGCAACTGAAATGATATGAATGAATATTATGAACAGGTTGAAGGTGAAACAAATTTTTGGAAAGCTAACAAAACAAAGGAAACTCCGTCCGATTGACGGGAGAGTTTTTATAAGTTAAAAAGAAAATTTCAAATTCACTATTTTTAATAAGGGTGCTTAGGGTTAAATAATTAGGGTGTTACATTAGGTATTGGTAAAGTGTCCTTTTAATAAATTTTGAATTAATTTGTTATTTGGATTATGTTTATCAAATTGTTAAAGGTTCGAGTGAAGCGAATTCGGATTATCAGGATCATGTTTCCCTAGCTTCAAATCCAGGTGAGAGAGAAGCTTTCCTAAGACATAATGGCATCGTTGGTAGCATTAGGATGTTCTAGATCATCTCAAAGATCAGAACTCCGTAGTTATTTGTCTAAATACGTTACGGCAATTGTTTGTGTGTGTGTTTAGCCGATCTACGTTGAGACGATAACTTTTATTTGAATGTTTGATATTGGTTATCGGTTGATATGATATGATCCGAGTTATTTATTTTGATATAATCATATAGCATGAATTTTATATGATGAGTATGTTACTGTACTGATGTTATCCTGTGATAACTGATTACCTGTTGAAAAAAAATATTGGAGAAATGATTATCTGAAATATGCTGGAATTGTTAAGATTGTGTTAAGGCTTTATGGTTTAAGGCAATGATTATTCTATGGACCCTCGGTGGTATAAGACCTTGGTTAAGGCAATATGGTTATAATGTAAGTATCTCGAATCGTGTAGTGTACAGTGAAGGTGTGCGGAGCACAAATGACTTTTGATGTATATCCCCAATGCACTGTCTGGTAGACGTGCTTGATTTCAAGTAGCTGGCCACGTGAATGACGTGACGTGGTTGCGAGCATTGTGGAACCACTGTACTTAGGGAGGTGTTTGTTGGAAACCAACAAGCGGCTCAATATAGTCTAGAAGGGGGGTGAATAGAATATTGAAGCCTTATTACAGATTTTTCGTCCACCTAAGAGAATGGTTTTATGAAAATAAATTTTCTTAAAAATTCAAGTCAGATTACTCGAGTAACTCAAGACTTCACTCGAGTAATACGCAAGCAAAAATAATTTCACTCGAGTATTCAGCAAATCACTCGAGTATTACGAAAGCTATTTTTAAATCACTCGAGTAACAGAAAACCTACTCGAGTATTGTTCATAAACTGAAAGCAGATTACTCGAGTGACAAGAACTTTACTCGAGTAAACTGGGTAAAATTCAATTAAAACTCATTTTTCAATGGAGTTCTTCAAGAATAACAATGCTATGATGATTCAACAAATTATGAATGATTAATATGAACAATTTCAAGTAATATTAACATGCAATTTTAGATCAATTGAGTAGAATTAAGAAAACCCCAATTCTAACCTAAAAATGCAATTGTTAATGAATTAATGCAATACAAGGAATGAAAATAAAAGAGACACAAGGATTTATCCTGGTTCACTTTCACCCACTTGAAAGCTACTCCAGTCCCCTCTTGAATCAAGAGAGATTCTTCACTAGAAATCTTCAAATGTAGATTTTACAATGTTTTAAGATGCAACTAGATTCTTAGTTCTCCTATCTTAAAACCCAACTCAAAGTGTGTACCAAACACTTTGATCTAATCTACCCCTTTTGAGAATTCTAGATTTCCTTGCTAATTGATTGAAGATGCTTCCAACCAATCCTCTTTTCTTGCTTTGATTTGATCCTCAAAGTCTTCCTTGTGAGATTCTTCACTTGTGTTGAAACTTCAATGATGCAATCACAAATTGCAAATCTTCAACAACCACTAAGAACAAAAATTATGATCTCAAGAATATTTGAACAATGAGAGAAATAGAGTGAAGAATGAAAAGTTCTTTGTTGAATCTTGATAGCTCTTGAAAGATGTAAAATAGCTCTTGAATTGCTCTTGAAAGTGTATAGAAAATTGTAAGAATGAATGTGTATCTTATGTGAAAGAGAAAATTAAGTCCTTTTAAAATTTTCAAATACTGATTGAATTACTCGAGTAAACCATATAACATTACTCGATTAAAACATGTCAGATTAACTTACTCGAGTGATGTGTAAACCATTACTCGATTAACCTGTCATGACATAAATTACTCGAGTGACCCAATACTCATTACTCGAGTGACCCAATACTCATTACTCGAGTGAACTGATCAGAATCTGAATAAAAACAAGGTTTTTCTAAAAGGATTTTCACAAAACTTTTAATAGAGCTATTTAATCAAGATTTAAAGTATCTTCACTCTTAATCAAACATTATTTAAATATTCTTAAAATCACCTAAGCTACCCACACCAATGAGATGCATTGCATAAAAATAAAGATTACATTGAAATAGAATTAATAAAAATCCTAATTCTAATCTTCATGTGGTGTAGCTTGCTTGTTGCCAATGTTGTTGCTTGGAGAGAGATTGTTAGCATCAAAACATGAGAATCCTACAAACTCCCCCTTTTTGATGATGACAAACCTCCTTTTCAGTTAAGCACTAAGTTTTAACATACTCCCCCTAAATGTAAAACACCTAGGAAAAATATAATAAAACTTAACCTACAAGAACAACATCAACAAAATATTCTCCCCCTTTTGGCATCATTAAAAAGATAAGAAAGTTGAGAAAAGTCCTTTGCCAAAAGTTGAAGGTAAGTAGTTCACAATGGTATAAAAAAATATAACAATAAAGACAATACCAAAATAAACCACAATAGTGCCACAACGAATATAGCACCATAATCCATAATATCAGAGTATCACACTAAGCAGCAAATCATAGTGTAAAGCAAAAAGACATCAACCATAGCAAATAAGCAAACGAAACTAACCAAACTAGACCATACACAAGGTCCTAAAACATAGTAGCAACAGAGTCATAAACATGAAACAGAAACATAAACATAACATAGTCAGAAATATGCATATGAAACATGAAACAGAAATCAACATCAAACATCATCAGCATCCACAGGTCTAGGAATCAGGTGGAGGAGGAGGGAAATGGTGAGAAAATAGGCCAGAGATATAATCCATTAAACGATGCTCCATGGCAATATTCTTCACATCCTGTCTCATCTCCAACTGAGCGAATTGAGCATTGATGTGCTCAACCAATGACTCATGAGCAGCCTGTGCATCAAATGGAGTACCAAGATTGTCCAAATTGATATAGTCCTCAATGCGATCGGTATCCATCGGATCAGTAGAAGAAGGAGGAGCAGAAGAAGATGCACCAGCCCTATCACCAAGTAAAGTCCTTTTCCTAGAACCTGAAGCTCTTGCAGTCTTTGCAGCTTCAGCCATTTCCTTAATCTGTGATTTCCATAACCAAGTGCGACTTTCCCTATGCCAAGCAATTTTCATATAACTAATGTGTGAATCATTAAGACACCAGTTATTTTTCTTTTCCGTTACAGCTGGCTCATCATCAGGGATTGGAACACGATAATACCTCATGATCTTGGTAACATGCATAGGATATGGCAAGAATTGGGTAGGAGGAGATTGAGCAGCAGCTTCCATACGAGCTAAAAACATTTTATTCCAATTCATCTCATATCTCTTTTTGATCCCATGAAACAAAATAAGATCATCATCTCCCAATTGCGCATAATTTTGATTGCATTTTGGAATCAAACAATAAGAAACAATGTACATGAGCACTCTATCCACAGCATGCAAAGGCGATACAGTTCTAGTAGTCCTATCACTCCAAGATTCACCAGTACGCAACAAATCAGTATAAATATTATTAGTATCCACATCCAAATCCAGACAGTCATCATCACCAATAAAAGTTCCCTTGTTTTCTAAACCAAACAACATTGTCAAATCTTCAGGCTTTATAACAAAATGATGTCCTCTAACCATTGTTTGATACTCACCATCTAGCTTAGTAAAATTCTGATAAAATTGTCTGACAAGCCTAGGGTAATAATGAGTCTCAAATTCTATAAACTTCTTCAAATTCTGAAATTCTAAATCCTCTACAAATGGAAATTGCTCCTTATGCAACCAAGCAAACTTAACATACCGTGTAAGACCAAAAGAGCGATTGATAAATGTCGGTTCCCGCAAGTCTCGGTTGATTCCAGAAAACCAGGGGTCGTTACGGCTTGCTCCTTGCTTTGCTTTCTTTCTAGGAGGTTGAGATTGTGAGGAAGAAGCCATTGATTCAGAAAGTGCAGATTCAGTTTTGGGGTTAGGGTTTTGGTTTAGGAATTTTCGGATTTTGGATATAATTGGTGAAAATGATGAATGAAATGAGTAGAAATGATGATATAATGATGAAATATGGAAGAAATTTGTATGATTTGAGAAGTTTTGTGGCTGAAAATGATGATTTGATGAAGAACCGTATGAGAGAGAAGAGAGAAATACGAACAAGAGAGAGAAAGAAACGTGAAAAATGATGCAGTTTTCAACAGTTCAGTTTTTAAAATCACGTAAGTTACTCGAGTGATGTTCATGCATTACTCGAGTGATTCGAGCAGTAATCGAGTGAAAAGAAATATTACTCGAGTATGCCGAAGATTAAAAAAATTTTACTCGAGTGATGGATGAACTAATCGAGTGATACGAAAGTCATTTTAAAATTAATCGAGTGACAAACAGAATTACTCCAGTAATACGAAAGAGAATTTAAAATTACTCGAGTGAAATATTTGTTACTCGAGTGAACTGTCCAGAATTTTAAAAATTTCAAATTTTTCATGCAAAAACATTTTTCATACACAAACACATAGAAACACTTAGCATTTAGCAAGTAACACACATACAAATAAAGCAATTAACATATTATAGAAAACATACACACATAACTACATATCACAAAAAAAAAATAAGAAACACTTTAATAAGATACAACAACTCAAAATACAAATCACATTGAAATAGGCTTGAAGGTGATTTCGAAAAGCATCAAATACAATTAGCTAATAGTTGATTCATCAAAAATACCAAGTTCTCTTCGAATCTTATAAAATGCGTCCCTTGGTAATGGTTTTGTAAAGATATCAGCTAATTGATCCGAAGTTTGTACAAACTCAATAACACAATCACCTTTTTGAACATGATCTCTCAAAAAATGATGCCTAATTTCAATATGCTTTGTCCTTGAGTGTAATACTGGATTTTTAGTCAAATTAATTGCCGAAGTGTTATCACACTTTATAGGGATTTTTGTCAAATTTAAACCAAAGTCAGATAATTGTTGTTTCATCCATAAAATTTGAGCACAACAACTACCTGCAGCTATGTATTCGGCCTCCGCGGTTGATAAAGCTACACAATTTTGCTTTTTAGAAAACCACGATACAAGTGAATTACCAATTAAATGGCATGTTCCGCTTGTACTTTTTCGCTCAACTTTACAACCGGCAAATGGTTTAAGGCAATGATTATTCTATGGACCCTCGGTGGTATAAGACCTTGGTTAAGGCAATATGGTTATAATGTAAGTATCTCGAATCGTGTAGTGTACAGTGAAGGTGTGCGGAGCACAAATGACTTTTGATGTATATCCCCAATCGCACTGTCTGGTAGACGTGCTTGATTTCAAGTAGCTGGCCACGTGAATGACGTGACGTGGTTGCGAGCATTGTGGAACCACTGTACTTAGGGAGGTGTTTGTTTCGTTTTTCCCTTAGAGGTCGAGGCCTGTTAGAAGTGCGACTAAGAATGGGTCGACCAATCTTAGGTTAATAAAGCTAATCTTTTCTAAAAGACTTAAAATGCTTAAGACTTAAAAGCCTAATCTTTCCTAACTCTACGTTGAGAGAGAAGTACTGGAGAGGAAAGATACCGTATACTTGGAGACCGGTGTATCTTTGAGTGGTGATTGTGATAGGGGAAGGCAAGGACGGTGAAGGTCAAGAAGCCTCGAGTGCTTCTCTAGGTAGGACAAGACTACAATGACTTGTCTTTCGGTTGTGGGACATGGTCGTAGCAAGGACTACACGATCAACTAGAGAAAGTATCGTCGCCCCCTTGATCAAATCAGAGATGGTGAGAGGGAACCTGAATGGGGCTAGATGACGCTGTATTTTGTGAAATGATTCGGTCGCTATATATTTGATTTAATTCGGTTGCTAAATGTTTTTAGTACGTACTCTTCGACATCGATGCCAGTGTGGTTAAGGTTCCTGTGCATCCCATCTGCTTTCCGACTTAGGCAGTGGTTGGATATTGAAGAGGAGATGTATCGTGTGTGCTGACTTTTTCCCCTGCCTCAATGATTTCCCTCCCTAAATCATTGACGGCTATGTTTTGAGTTGTTGAGAAGACAAACGAAAAGAGTAATAAGTTTATTGAAATTCTTAATGAAGCAAATTATTGACGATATGATATGATTGGTATGATGATGAGGATAAGAAATATATTGATGGTGATGATGATGTTATGATATGATGAGCTATGAAATTATTGCATGTGTGTTTGAATCCTAATGTGACCCATGGAGTAAGCCCATGCCGTCGACGATTAATTCATTCGGATCGCTTACTCTCTCTGTTTTCCTTTTTTGTAGGCATTGGGAATGATGTCCACATATGACAGATCGAGTCGTTTGTCGTATAGAGATTTCAAATAGTGGAATTGGTGTTCTCGGATTCTCTTGGTCCATGGGAAGTGAAGTAGAGTGGATGGCTCTGGGAAAGACTAGCATGATTAGGAGCTTATTGATCTGGAGCTGGACGTCAGTGGAAGTTTGACGCAGATGAGGCACTGGCAATGTGGATCAGCAACAATGAGAAGTTTCATGTTTGTCATAAGGTCTAGATATATAGATTGAGTCTGCTCTGATAAGACTAATGTACCCTCTAGTATTGGCATAGACCTTATTGGTTCAGTATATCCTTTGTAGCAAATATCATGCCCTTTTTGGGGTAGTGATCATTTTTCTAATAAAAAGAATTATTCCTTCATATTTCTTACCTGTTATCATCTCATAATCAAATCATTTTTTTATAAGGAAACCAGTAGAGGAAAATAACTATTTTTTTAAAAGAAGTGTTGGAAATGTGTTTTGTAATATCTCAGTTTGGAATAGAATAACATTACGGATATTTTATAAACTAAGTATTTCAAAAGTTAAGTAATGTACATTGTATAAATTCATCTTTTGGAAATAAACTAAAATGAAATGCTTTAAAAAAATGGCTCAAATTTTTGGCTAAAATTTTATGTCAACATTGGGGTGTTACAATTGTGATAGGAGAGGGTGATGACGATGATACATCAAGAAACCTAGAGTGTTTTTCTAGGAGGAACTAGTCTATATGTGATCGGGGCTTAAGACCCAGGGGATCGTAGTGTGTTCTGCACCGCGGACTAGAAAAGTACTGTCGCCCACTTGATCAATTTCGAAACGGTGAGAGGTAACCTGAACGAGGCTGACTGTCGAATGATAATGGGCCCCGATTGATATTGATGATGAATAATGAAATGATGTGATTATGTATATGATGATGATGATTTCTCAACAGTTGGACCTGCGTGGTTAGGGTTCATGCACGTCCCGTTTGCTTCCGATTAGGCTTGGGAGGATTGGAGGAGATGTAAATGTGTGCTAACCAAGTCCACGATGACGTTACCTTATCCCCTGTCATCGATGGATGCGATTCAATAAAAGTTAATAAGAAAAGTTTAAAAATGTTGAAAAGACTTATAAGTTATAAGTTTGAGAACAATACATATATTGATAATGAGAATGAAAATGGCCAAGTAACGAGAAGGCTATGGATGCTGCAAAGGAAAAGAAATTGTTATGGCAATGATGTTGAAAGGAAAATGGAAAGCTTGAGAATTATGAGTATAAGATTATGATGATGATGTGAAATATGTTGTGTATCCTATCTGTTGCTTTGATAATGTTGTTTTTATGTCTTGATATTTTTGCCTATTTTAATTTCACCCCGTCGACGATGATACGTTCGGGATCGCTCACTCTCTCTGTCTTCCATGTTTCCCTGTGGACTTCGGTAATGATGTCCACAGATATCAGAGCAAGTAGATTCTCTTATGTCGACTCTTCGAGTGGTGGCTTACGAAGGGAAGTTCGAGGTGGAGCCTCGAAGGAGAAGAAAGCTAAGCGTTGTTCGATGAATTCATGCTGATGTCGAGGAGTAACCGAAATCAAAAGAAGATCTGTAGATTAATACATCTAATTCATGATGTCTAAGTATGTATGGTACCTTCTTGAGTTCGCTAAGATAGTATTGCTCTACCGCAATGTAACTTGCTTTATCATGTGATATGAATTAAGAACTCATTACCCCGATGGATTTGACATGATCATTATGATATTTATGAACCGTGGTTAATTAGACGAATAAAATATTTTATGATATTGAAGAGAAAGAGTTGCAAAGCGTGGTGTTGGTAGGGAATTTGATGGATGACGAGGGGCATGAATGATTTAATTTTACAATGTAAATGTTTTTGAAAGGTAATGTATTTACAAGAATGAACCCATGTCCACGTCATCAATAAAAAAAATTTCCCAGATTTTTGCTAAATAAAAATATTTTCAAGTTACTAAATCGGGGTGTTACAACATCCGTTCCTAAATATAAGACATTTTGACACTTTTATTTTGTCCCTATTTATAAGACTCTATACCAATTTTCAATGACAATTAATTACTTCTTTCCATAAACACCCCTATTTATTTAAAAAGTTTTAGATTTCTAATAATATTAATAGGGGTAGTTTTGAAAATACATATCAAATGTTCACATTTCCAATACCATTAACTAAATTAATAAAAAAATTTAATTGACGTAAAATCTACCAAAAGAGTCTTATATATAGAGACGGAGGCAGTACCAACTTTTACATTGCTCATATCTTTTTTTTTATATAAGACATCGCTTTTATCTTGTTATAGAACGAAGGGTGTAAGAGTTGATATAAGGGCAATCACAGAAGATTTTGAGAGAGTATAGTGGAGAGTCTTAACATTAGATTTTCTACCAAACTCTCTTAAGACTCTACTAATCTTCAAAATTTGGTGGAGAGTCTTAAGTTGAGTCTATAAAATAAGAGACTCAACTTAAGACTTTGTAGAACCCAATTTTTTTATTGTCTTTTCTCTCTTTTTACTTTATAATACTTTAATAAATAATAATAACAAATAAATAAATAATAATGACAATAAATTTAAGGTTTTTCTAACTTTCAAGTCCTTTAACTTGGGGGGTATTTGGATTTAGTCCTTGTTCTTTTTTTTTTGTTGATCAGATCCCTTAACATTTTTTTATTTTGTCAGAAGTCCTTCCGTTAACTTTTAGCAAACTCTGTCAAGGAGCAGGTTAATGTGTTACTCTCTTAGCCAATGAGTGATACGTGGCACCATGTGTCAGTTTTTTTTTTTAAAAAAGAAAAAACAATATTCAAAAATTAAAAAAAAACAACTTAAAAAAAGATAAAGAGGAGAAAAGAAATGACGACAAAAGAAAAAAATACTAATAAAAAAAGGCTTATTTATGGTTTTGGTCCCTAAAAGTTTAGCGTATTTTGGTTTTGGTCCCTAAAAGTTATTTTGACTGGGACTAGTCCTTAATTTTTCAAACATTTTGTTTTTGGTCCCATCCGTTAGAAAAAATCAATTATTTGTTGACGTGATTAACGGAAACCCACACCAACAGCTACCTGGTGTAAGATAGCGCCAAATAAGTATAGTGACATGAATGATTCAGGTCCATAAAAGCAAAATTATGCGTATGAGACCATTTTGCATATGGGACAATTTTGTGTCTGTGGATCTGTATCATCCACTTCTTATCACTTATTTGGCGTCACCTCATACTACGTGACTGCTGATATGGTGTTCTGCTAGCCACATCAACAAATAACAGTTTTTCCATAATGAAGTGGATCAAAACCAAAATGTTTGAAAAATTAAGGATCAGTCCCGGTCAAAATAACTTATATGGACTAAAACCAAAACACGCTGAACTTTTAGGGACAAAAACATAAATAAGCCTAAAAAAACACCACCAGTTGTGTTTCAAATTCTTTTGAGAAAAAAGCCAAAGGTTTTAGAGTTAAAAAAGCCGAATGTTCTCTAAATACAAATATCTCCCTAAGTTTAAGGACCTGAAAGTTAAAAGAGCCATAAATTAATAATAAATAATAATTACAAATAAAAATAATATTCTTTTTTAAATAATAAACTTAATTATATGTTTTTTTTCTCTTTTATTCTTAAATATATAATCTTGTTATGGAAAAATAATTAAATAAATATCCATATTGGAGGACAAGGAAAAAACGTTAATTAAATTATAAGAATTTGAATTATGTTGTAATTTTTTCATGCACTTTATTATTTGGAATTATTTTTATAAATTGTAGCTAATTAATATTATTTAAATTATATTACAAAGCATTTACCATATCCCTCCTTCACACCATCGTTGTCACCCCCATCCTCCACACCACCATATCTGATCCTCCCATCGCACGCTACCGCCATCGCGCCTCCCATCACCACCGCCATTGTTTCTACTCTTCTCTCATTTCTCCTCCTCTCTCATTTCTCCTCTTCCACCCGTCGTCTCCCCCTTCAAGCAAACCACCGCCATCGCCCCCAGTCGCCATCGCCATCGCGCTCCTCCCGTCACAACACCGCCGTCATCGCCCACCACTGCCATTGAAACGCGCCCTCTGTTTCACGCCCCTGCCATTAAACCCATAACATCACTGTCTCTGTGTTGGGTAATTCAATTTTTTCTGTTTTTCTTTTTTTTTTTTGCTTTGTTTATTTTTTTCTTTATGCTTTCTATTTGTTAATATTCTCAATTTGATGTTTCTTGTCCCTGGATTGCATCCTTTGTCACTTATTTTAATTTGATATTGATTCCACTTAATGGGATGCTATGTGTTTGATGAAATGCCTAACAAAGAGGATATGTGTTTGATGAAATGCTTAACAAAGATGATGCTATGTGTTTGATTCCATTTAAGACTGTAGACCTTACACTTGTTTGATTGTCATGAGATTATTGTTATGCTTTTCTATATATTTGGCCTCATCGACATATCCACTTGAATTCATATTTTATCTATAGTTGTTACTATTGACCTGATAACTGATAATAATATAGTGCAAGTAATCTTTTGGAATTCAGAAAATTTTGGACCTAATAGTAACATTGCGAAAATTTTGTTTTGCTAAACACAATTTATAACTGTTTTGCAATTCAGATTTTGCTTTTGTTTTGCTCTTTTATTTTTTCTTTTGTTGTTGCAGATAATATTTTGTGTTTAAGCAATGTTAAAGAACGCCAATCCTGAAGGCTGAGATGTGCTGGAATAACTCTAAAGGCTGAGATGTGTTAAACCTTAAAAATTAAGATTGTTAAGAATAATTCTAAATGTAATAGATGAATTTTGATAAAAGTTTATGTTAGATTAGGAAAACTTTTGTAATGTTTGTAATAAAAAAGTTGTACCAAAAAGGCTATAAAAATAGAAATAATGTTTGTATTGTTGACTTATTATTGTTAATAAAAGCCATTATTATTAGTCTCTAAATATATATATATATATATGTTTATAATGTGAGAATGTGTATCACCTTGTATTCGATCAGAACCATCAAAATATATCAAAAAATTCAAAATAACTATAAATTGATATCATATACACTTCAAAATGAATCATCAAAATACATCCAAAAAAATTCTAAGCTTGAATCAAACTTAAACAAAAAATACAACCAAAAGTTAGCAACTATAAATGGAATGTCTTCATTGCTTGAGCTCCATCTTTGACCAACTTGAATTTCCTAAGATTGCTTTTTCAAACCCCTTATCTTCCTGTTAAATCACAAAAAATACTCGTTTAGTGATAATTGGTACTCAAGATATACATAATCAAAACATTCAAAAAATAATTAATGATTTAAACTTACTTATTAGGAGATTGAGAAAGCAACACTTGAGCTTTTTTATTTTTGTTTGGACAATTTCTTGAATCATGATTAGTTCCACCACAATTTGGAAAATTTGAAAATGGCAACGACTTCTTTGCAAGTTCAACTCCCCTTTTGGCCTTGATCCTTTTGGTCGACCTTTTGTTTTAGAAATGATGGGGTTTTCAACGTCACACTTATCATTTGGAACATCAATGTCCAAATCAATTGAGTGCACTTCAATTTCAGGCATGCCTTTTACCAACTCAATGACTCTTTCTAATTCTTTAGTAGCAACTTCAACTCGATCTTTTATCTTTAAAGATTCAACTTCTACACTTTGTACAAGAGACTGAAACTCAATAGAGTAGTTATCATTGGAATTGATTATGTGACTAAATCTTAGGATCAATGAACTTTTTCGTCTCCATCGAGAAGGAAAATATTTTATCGGGATGTGAAAGTAGTCATTCTTCAATAGCACTCGAATAGCATGTCTACACATCATTCCAGAAAGTTCATATTCCTTACAAAAACAATGGATTGAATTTTGTTGTTCTATCCAAGTTACTCGCCCTCAATTTTTTGTATAATGTCGCACTACGTAAGTGTCATCACTAATTTTAGTTGCTGAATACTTTGTAGATAGCTCGATCTCATGTTGGAGCAACTCGAAGGCATAAGGTGTGAGTATAGATGCAACATGCTCCTTAACAAGAAAACTTTTTTTAAGTGGAGGATTGTGGTAGCCTCTTCTCTTGCTTGGTTTCTAATGTTGACAACAACTCCAACCTACACAAAAATGTATCAACTATGACAAACTTATATGATAATTCATTCTAGGGATAATACATTTACAACAAAGAACTAAAGAAAGTTCACACCTGATGTACAAAATCCACCAAACTTGTTTTCACATCCAAGAACCTTTTGATATATGAATTTATAGATTCTGAACGTCCAATTGTTGTCATTCCAGCAAGGAAATAGTCTTTCAAATAAGATAAAGCCCAAAAATGATGATGAGAATGCAATACATCAATATGCTTATCATTGCTTAGACCAAAACGTTCAACCATTAGTTTCCATTTTTTCTCAAAATCATTTGCACATTCTAAATTGTACAACCTATCAAACTCAGATTTGAATTCATCATTTCTTGAACCCAAAGGAAAAGAAAACCAAGTTGGTAACTTTGCCACTATATGCCATATGCAAAATGCATATTTTGTGTTTGGAAATTCCGTCGAAATAGCTTCTATAAGTGCAAGATCTTGATCGGTAAGAATTGTTCGTGGACACTTTCCTTTGACAAAGTCCATAAAACTCTAAAAAATAAAAACAAAATGGCAAATAATTATACAATGCTCCAAGTTAGTATTTGAATAATGAGAAACAACTTCAAAAAAAAAAGATATTTACCTTTAAAGCCCATCTGAAAGAAGGAATCTTCTCACCTCACAACAGAACACAACCAAAGAATATTGAATTTCCATGATTATCAACCCCAACCCATAGTCCAAGAGGCATATCATAACGATTAATTCGATATGTGGTATCAAAGACAACAACATCTCCAAAAGAATCAATATGCTCGAATTGAATCACCAAAACTCCATATAATATGCTCCAATTTTTTACTTTCATCTAATGTAAAATCATATCGGAAATCATCATCTCTATCTTTTAATTTTTTGCATAATCTGAGAACCTTTGAAGCATCGTTCTCTTTGTCGTTGAGACATTGAGATTGAATAAAATTCCTCATATCTTTATCCAAAAATGGTCGATGACCAACATCTATTCCTTTCTCTAAATCAAGAACTCTCATTATGAGACTTACATTACAACCTGCTTTTGATAACAATAATATACGACTTTGATCACCAACAGGGATGTCACGATAGGCAGGAAGAAACTTAACCTCTCTATCATCCAATAATTCATGGTTATGTGAATTACAAAAACAAGTTACTACCCATTGTTCTACAAAACCAATTTTTATTTTAGCAATCAACATCTTTGCACCACAATTGCATCTTGAACTTTTTTGTTTCCTTTGCCTTCCCTTATCAACAACTTTGCATTGTTTAGTAGTACTATCACAATGACAAACGAATTCCCTCTTATATACAGTCGCGCTTTGATTCTTACTGCATTTATAAGTGTGTTCACGTCTAATTGAAAACCCTTTTTTTTGCAAATAAAAAATAAAAAGCATGAGCATCTTCGTCACTCTTGAATAGTTGCCCTTCGCATAGAACCACATCATCAATATTCTCGGCTTGAGGCAAAGTATTTGTTTGTGACTCTTGAAAGTGTTCATCATCCGTAGAAACGTCATCTCTAAGAAGCTCTTTGGGCCATTCAACAATATCATTTCTTTCTTCGGATGCCATATTGTTCATTCTTATTTAAACAAAATACATGATGAAGGGCAGCCTCTAGGCCCAAGGGATTCATGCATCATTCAATTTGACCCAGGACCAAGCAAAGCTCAACCACTCAAGAAAAGGCTAAGGAAGAGGCCTTTGATCTGTTTCTAATTAACTTTGAATGTAATAAGGGCTAGTTTGTGTAAAAGCCCAAAGAACTCTTTTATTATATTGCTTTTAATGTCTTAGAAAAATAAATCAATTGAGAGGCTTGGGTGTGTGCTTCAAGCTAATGAAGACGAAGTAGCCATCAAGGAGGAGGAGCTTGACTTTTGAACTTCCCCACGTTTTGAAGTATGAAGAGTTCAAGGAAGTTAAAGCTTCAATCAATGATGAGCAATCAATCAAGCCATGAAGATCATTCACTCATGATTAATGAAGAAGGAGTTACTTTCAAGACCTTAATGACAATCATGAGGAGTTAATGCAAGGAGGAATCATCATCATTCAATTAAGGTTCATTAAGGCTTGGTGGTTACAAACTTAACTTCATTAATTGGTTGCATTTAAGGCTAAAGTTATGTTGATTATTCCGTCATTTATGTCAATTAATCCCATCCCCCTAGTTGCTTGTATCTCACGACCATAGGCTAGATGAAAGGCCTCCAAATCTCTATAAATTGTAGTCTTTCCTATGAATGAAACTTAGAATGTTGATGATTGAGAAAACTCTCTCTTTGAGGCCGTGTGAGTGTGATTCTACCTTGGTGTTGAGAATTTAGTCATATCAAGAGTGATTCTTGTGTGGAGACTAAAGGCATAGCATCCATCCTTGGATGTGTGGCGCCACCCTTCTACCCTCAGGTATTTTCTATGTTCTTTTCTCTCTTGTTTCAATTTCATTTAACTCTAGGACTTGTTATTTGATGGCTCCATATTCTTGATCTAAGAGAACCCTAGGATTAGAGTTGATCCATACGGTTTGCTTGGTTTGAATCTTGTCTTAATTCCTTTTTGGTTGCATCAATCTAGATTGCTACTTTAGCTTTCTCTTTTCATATTTCTTTCATCAACCCTTTAAAATCCATTAGGTTTCAACCTTTTTCCTTGGATTTCAATCCATAATAATAACCTTGAATCTTTTGTAACTTGAGGATTAGTTTGGGTCCCGGTTGCCTGATTTGGGTCTAATATATGATGTTTTTAAGCATTAATTAACTCCCTTTTACAATGGTTTTGGTTTGTTTCTTAAGTGAATATTAGGATTTTATTATTTTTTTAGGAATTTTAGGTAATTTAGAATCCTTGAACGTTTTCATCCGTTTTGGGTTTGATTTTAGGAATTTGAAGCTTAATTTGATGATTTATGCTGTGGAATGGAAAAGAGCCTTGAAGACCATGAGATTGGAGCTGAAATGGAGAAAAAATGTTGTTCTTAAATTTTGCCCACGAAAGGGGTTCAAATGTTAAGAGCTGGGGGTGCAAAAAGTCAGAAAACAATTAAGAAAAAATCAGTCAATTCAGGGACTCACACGCCTATGTGTGAGAAATGTCACGCCTTGGCGCGCAAGCCACGTAAAGAAGAAGGAGCCATGAATTTGGTCCCACGCCTAGGCGTGGGAGGGCTGCACCTGGGCACGTGGGCCTACGAGTTGAGCTTGTCAATTTTATTTTTGAGGATTCTGATAGAATTTAGTTTGATTCGTTTTAGGATTAGTCTTTTCTATATATTCTAGGACTTAGCATTAGGTTTAGCAGCTTTTAGAGAAAGAGGGAGATTACATATTTTGCACTTCATTGGAAGAGAGAGTTAGAGGTAATTCCTTATTGTCTATGATAGGGAATCCTATTCTATTTCTTCTATTTATTCTTTTATAATGTGTAACTAAAACCTTTTTGTAGTTAGGAACATGGTGGATCTGTATGGATAAGTTTATATAATTTATGAATTAATGTTTTTCATTCAAAATCTATTGTTTGGTTGTGTTTTAATTCCAATTCATGAAAGTAACTAATTTATGTTTTGTTTTGGATCTCTAATTCAACAAGAGACATCTGAGAGTTAGAATAGACGAATCAATCAAACATTATAACCTCCTAGTGTGTAGACATACAACTAGGGCTTATATGACTTTAATGTTCAAGTGTTCTTAATTAATGGTTATTTGTATATCCAAATCACTTAAGATATTAAGGGTTCTCATATCGAATAAGAAATATAAATTCGTAGAGACATTTGGTTTTTATTACCTCGGGGATGTTCTGGATTTAATGAAAAACAGAGATTCATAATTAATAAACAAGTCTTGCAATGAAACTAAGTTCCTAACGCCTTTCTCTATTTGTATCACAAACCTTATTTTAATTGGTTTGTTTATATTATTTTAAATAATTTATAATAAAAACTTATAGATTTATCTTTTAATTACACCTTTGGTGAGAATTATTTGGAAACAACTCACAGTTCCCGAGTGGAACGATAATTTACTTTCATTATATTACTTGTGATCTAGAGTACTTGCTAGTATCAATACCAACAAGTTTTTGGCGTCGTTGTCGGGGATTGTAATTCGATTCCAATTAATTTTTGGTACTTAGGAGTAACTAAATAGGAAATTTATTTTATCTCAAATATTTTGTCTTAATTGTTCTTGTTCTTTATTAACAGGTGTTGCTTAACCCTCTATGAATTTGCATTCTGCATTCTGCAGGTGGTAAAGGAATTATTCCGTTTGATCCTGAGATTGAGAAAAGTGCAAGAAGTAGGAAGAGGCACGCCCGTCAACAAAGGAAAGAACATAAGGATAAGATGGCTGAGAGAGATGGAAGAGGTGGTGAGAGAACTGAAAGAGAGGCTGAGCAAGCAACGCCTCCATCCAGAAGAATGACACTGGCTGACTATGCATTTGTTGATCCAGACATATGCACATCTAGCATTGTTAGGCCATCCATCACTACTGAATCCTTTGAGATTGATCCATAGTACATCCATTTAATTAAGCAGGATTAGTTCAGTGGAGCGCCACATCAAGATCCAACCGATAACATAGCCAACTTCTTGGGTAGGTTGGATTTCTTCAAAATCCAAGGTGCTTCAGAGGAGGCCATCAGGATGAGTATGTTTCCTTTATCTTTTGGAGTAAAAGGCGTACAACTGGGTTCATAATCAGCTACCGGGAAGTCTTTCCTCCTGGGAAGTGTAACATCCCTAATTTTTAATCCCTAGTATAATTATAAGTTTTAATGAATTAAATATTTGTTTCTTGAAATCAATCATTTAGTGTTGGGTATTTTCCTAAAATGCATTATATTAATTACGACAAGATATTTAGTTATATTTTAAAGTGAACTTTTTTTAAAGAAAATTAACATATTAAAATAATGCTAAATATTTTGAATACTTTACTTCACTTTTATATATATTCAATAAGGAATTATGTTTAGTATTTTTAAATACTTGACTTTATAACTTTCGTAAAAATATATTTACTTATTTGATTTGATGACTAAATTCTATTTTTAGATGCTCTTAAAAATAATCACCCTCATTGAAGGATATACTTTTTATATTTTCCTTAGTGTGGACATACCAATATTTAAGTACTTCGTAAGTAATATCAATTATTAACTTTATGATATCCCTATATATGATAGTATGATATTCAATTCTTAGTATTAGTTTCCCTAAATAAATAAATAAATAAATAATGATAATAATTTTATTTACAAGAAATTAATAAATAAATAAATAAAAGTATATTAAAAAAAAGAGAAGAACCGTGTATTAGTGTGTGTTGTGTGTTGAGGGATGGAGAAACCCTCATCTCCTTTCTTCTTCCAACTCCAACCGCCACCCCCCATCTCTCCCGCCGTCCCTCTGGTTCTCCACCGCCGGCACCCGTCGCCATCTCGTCTCCCTCCTCCTTCCCACTTTCAAACCGAAGCCGCAACCAACAAGCACCGTTGCTGTCGCGCTTTCTTCCGCCTCAACCGAGTCACGAATCGCGACTCTCTCCGGGCCAAGCACGAACCGCCACTGCCGTCCTTCCTTTCCGGCCGTCACCACTCAACCGTACCATCACCGTTGCATGCTCTTTTTCGCTCCATCCTCTTCTCTGTCGCGCATTCTCCTTTCACCCCGTCTCTTCCCCAAGTCGCGCCGCCATGGGCGTTGTCCTCTCCATGGCCGAAGCCTGTGAACGGAGGCCATGGATAAGCTACAATCTCCACTTCCTCGTGTTGCTGGCGTCTACAGTGGGTGTGAACCGAAGCCATTAATGTCGCCTTTGGTTCTTGCGATGTCTTCATCCAAGGAGGGTTCAAACAGTACCAAACCACCGCTCGTGGATAATGTTGCCGCCGTCTGCTGTCGCTGGAGGTTACGCCGCCTTGCCTTGCCGGACGACCACGGTTGGGGAAACAAGTATAGCTCCTGGGGTGATGATGATGATGACAAGGTTCAGTGTTCGAGTCAAACTGACGTGGACCGATTATATACCGTGAACCGAGTTAATCTTGATCTCTGTTGCTGCAAAAATCAGAATTGAGGACGACGAAGGACTTTAGGACCAGCCCCAATGCCGAACAATGAACCTCGATACTTTTGGACTAGTTCGACGTAAGCCTTGGCAGGATCGCCTCACCGAGCCGTAAGCCAGGTTCTAATAGAACCCTGAGGTAAGGGGTTCTTTACCTTGCTTTAGGGAGTATTTTCTGATTAGTATATAATAATTGCTAAGAATATGTGGGTATGCTTGTGACTGATTATTTGGGTAATTAATTTAAATTAAATATAAAGTAAGAAAGTAAATGAAATGAATTATAAATTGATACTTGGAATTGAATATGCAGGCTAAGTGCTATATGTTATCATGTATGTTTATTGGAAGAACAAGAACTCTGGTTGTTAATTGTGAATGACTATAAATGATTATTGTTCTGTATGTCTGGTTGATTTAAAGAGATATATATGAATCATATAAGTGGTTGAATTGTGATGTTTGTGTGCTAAATTTGTATCGCATAATGAATTGAATAATTGAATAATAAATAAAAGAAAGTAAATATGTATGAGATGTAAACTAGAATGAGAACTAAGGAATAGAAAGAGTTAAAAATGTCATGGCATAAACTTAGGGAATTGAAAATATAAAGTGTGAAAATTGTTGTGTATGCTTGTATGATAAATGTGTGTTGAATGACGAATGAGATAACAAATTAATAATAAAAGGCAAGAGAGAAAAGAATAATTAAAAGAAAGTAAAGAAAGGAGAAAAGAGAACTGCATGAATTGTAAAAGGAAACTGGCGCAGGTTAGATCGCGAGATATGGTCATGAGACCCTGTGTCCAATTGATAAAAGACAAATAAGAGAATGGGCCAACGCAGGTTAGATCTTGGGATCTGGTCATAAGACCCTGTGGCCAATGCAGGTTAGATAATATGATCTGGTCATGAGACCCTATGGCGCAGGTTAGGTCGAAAGGATCTGGTCATGAGACCCTGTGACATAGGTTAGATCATATGTATCTGGTCAATAGACCCTGTGGTAGAACAATAAACAGTGATTCGGTGCAGGTTAGGCGGTGTGGCCTGGTCATGAGACCATGTAGCCGAACCGATAAAAAGAATGAAAGCAAGAGAGAAAGGGTAAAACTAAAGGAAAGAGAACAAGGTAAAAGAAAGAGTCAAAATAAAGGAGAGAGAATAACGAGAAAGAATAGAATGAAAAGAAGAGGAACGGGTAATTGTGTGTGAATATTTGAAATGGTGTTTACGTGATAAATGACGGTATGTGGGTGAGTTGGTGATTTATTAAAATGGAAAGTTGAAAATTGAGACCTAACGAAGATATTATGAATGGAATAAATGAATGGATACTAATAAGGCTAATGTTTGTGTATGATGCATGCTGGGTTAGCCTAAATGAAATTTATGTGCTATATGCTAACTGCGTTTGACTTAGTCAGTTATTATGTCTAGTCTGGAGACTGCTTTCTACTTCATGTGTAAAGCTCACCCTTGCAACCATTTTTACAAGTTCAAAGTTTGAGCAGACACAGTTTCCGGCCGAGCAGGGGTACACTCCACACCGTGGAATGTAATTTAGTTAAGAGAGAATTATAATCTTTTAACTATAATTAATTTATTTTGGTTTAAAAGCAATTCGTTGTAAGCCCTGAGTTTTGTTTTAATTTGTTAGCAGGGCATGAAAATCAAATTAGTATATTTATAAATATTTTCTGAACTGTGCTGGTTTGACAGGTGAAAACTCTAAATTTTTGGGAAGTCCGATAAACAGAGGAAACTCTGTCGGATTTTCCGGAAAAATACTCTTAAGTATTTTAATTTAATAAGAAAATTTCAAGTACCATTTTTATTAAAACATCAATTTAATTAATTAATTGTGAGGGTGTTACAGGAAGTACTTGTTAGAAGATTCATTGACAAGTTCCTTCCAGCTGGAAAGCAATCTAAGCTTCAACAAGATGTACATTCCTTTATTCAAGAGGATAATGAGCCACTACACGAAGCCTGGGAGCGCTACAATCAGAGGCTTAAGAAGCGTCACACTCATGCTATGCTTGCATGGTTGCAGATCTGTTTGTTCTATGACGGATTGAAGATGTCTAATAAGGGGATCGTTGATGCAGCAGCTAGTGGTTCACTGATTAAGAAGACAGTAAAAGAGGCAAAGGATATACTGGAGACAATGGCTTATAACAGCAGCCAAGCCCTGAGTGAGCAGAGCATCCTGAGGATTTTTGATCTGGGATCCACTCAAGTTCAGACCCTTCTCCAGCAGAATAGAGAGATGCAGCAATAGATAGCTGCTTTGGCAAAGCACATGGGACAAACTCAGTTGACAGTTGCATTTAACTTGGTTTGCGCTTTCTGTGGTGGGAATCACCGCAATGGTAAATGCTCACCTGATGTTGGGAAGAGCTCAGAGACTATTGAGGAGCAAGCCAATTATGTGGGTGGTGGAGGTCAACAAAGGAACAATCTGTTTTCCAACACCTATAATCCGGGGTATAGGAATCACCCGAATTTCTCATGGAATAGTTCGGCCTTGAACCCGCCTCAGCCACATAAACAGACCTGAGAGATAGCAGTGAATAAATTGGCTACTTCAACCAACAACTTCATAGATGAGACTAGGGCGAATTTCGCCAACCAGAGAGCTAGCATCAAGAATTTGGAGGTGCAAGTGGGTCAAATTTCCAAGCAGATATCAAAGAGGTTTCCAGGAACATTTCCTGGTGACACAATCACCATTCCAAAGGAAAGATGCAATGCCATAACTCTTCGTGGTGGCACATCGTATGAGGAGCCTAAGATGAAGAGCAATGGAGCTGAAGATGGGAAGAAGGATGAGTTGAAGAAGCCAGCTGACAAGGACACATCTGAGGAAAATAAGAAGCAGGATTCACCTGCAAATTAGGCTAAGGCCCAAACATCACCAGCACCAACCAAGGTGCCTTTTTCTCAAAGGCTGAAGAAGGAAAAAGATAAGAAGCAGTTCTCAAGGTTTATGGAAGTGTTTAAGAAGCTTCAGATAAACATTATGTTTGCTGAAGCTCTTGAACAGATATCTGCTTATGCACTGTTCATGAAGGACTTGCTTACAAATAAGAGGAAGATGCCAATGGAGGAGACTGTGATGCTAACCCAAGAGTGCAACACTATTCTTTAGAAGAAATTGCAAAACAAGATGAAGGACCTAGGGAGCTTTAATCTTTCATTCAACATTGGCAAGGATTACCAAGGTAAGGCTCTTTGTGATTTAGGAGCTAGCGTAAATATAATGCCTTTGTCCCTATTTAATGATCTGGGTATTGGGGAGGCTAGGCCTATAGAGGCCATGCTTCAATTAGATGATAAGTCTGTCCTCCGCCCTTTGGCTTAGTGGAGGATGATTTGGTGAAAGTCCATGATTTTATACTACCAGTTGATTTTATGGTTCTGGACATTGAGGAGGATGAACACATTCCTCTAATATTTGGGAGACCATTTTTGGTCACAGTTGGAGTTGTAATTGATGTGCCTAGGGGAGAGGTAATACTATGTGTGAATGAGGAGCAAAATATGATTCAAATTTTTGAAAAACCCCCACTCACTGCGGAGTACTTTGCCCCGCTAATGAGTGCCCAGACTGGAGAAAGTGATAGAGATGGTATTATGAGCAAGGTTTCTACCTTGTAGGGGTATTTCGCAGCCCCTTGATCCTTGAATAAAGGACAAACTTCAGACTCAAGACATTAAACAAGCGCTACTGGAAGGCAGCCCATGCTTTTATGTAGTTTCCTCTTTAAATTTGTTTTTAGTTTTTTTTTTGGTAGTTGTTAATTTTTATTTTTGTGTGAATGATTTTTGTGTATTTTTAGTTTCCTTTTTTATTATATAAAAAAAAGAAGAGAAAATTTAAAAATCAAAGTCTGATTGGTCACGCCCAGGCGTGGAAACCCCACACCCAGGCGTGGCTGGGGTCAGTGGTCTAGAAAGGGGGGTTGAAATGCTAAAAATTGAAGAAAAAAAAGGGTGGAGACAGGGAGTCTAGCGCCTAGGCGCATGACCAGGCGCGTGTAGCGTTAATAGCCACGTCTGGGGGGCACAACCCCATTTCATTCTTCATTCCCAATTTTCCCTTCACCCCAACGAAGAACCCTAAGCCCAAATTCACCCAATCTTCAATTTTTCTTCAATTCTTCATCAAATCTCTCAATTTCTTCCACATTCTTCAAGTTTTAAGTGTCCCCATTCCTTTGGTGTTACCACATATTGCATGCAAGTTCATATTCTCCCACTCCTTCTCAATTCGGTTTCTCTCTCTAGGGCTTCAAGGTGCACAAATTTTTCTTGGTTTAAGGGGTAAGAACATTCGTCTTCTCTTCTCTATTGCACTCTGGACTGGCTTTTATTAGTTTGGGGAGTGGGGAGTTAGTGTTTATTGTGCTAGAATTTGATTATTATTAGTTGTCCACCAAGTGTTTGATATATTGTCTGAGAGAAAAACAAGATGCATAAGGGGAAGAGAGTGGTTGTTGGTAGCACTGCTAGGAAGGGTAAGTCATTTGAGCATTCAAAAGCTTCTGATTTTTATGAAAAGAAAATGACCAAACAGGGGATAGTGCCTGAGACTTCGATGCTCTATTTGTCTGAGGGGAATTTGTCTAGACAGGTTATAGGTGTGAAGGAGATTGAGGAGGTTAGAGAGTGTTTGAGGCAGAACTATTGGGTTGATTGGGTTGGAGCGACCGATGGGTACTTTAGGAGGCCGTTGGTTTGGGAGTTTTAAGCCAACGCCTGGTGGAGGGCTCAGAATCCGGATGCCCCGCGGGTTAGTTATGTTTGTGGACGAGAGATACCGTATGATGCAGCGACCATTCGCCGTGTTATGATGCTTCCGGAGTACCCACCCGAGGCTGACCCTGCCTTGTTTTCATGGCGGAGTCTCTATGATGATGATTCCTGCCCCTTGGACACTTTGAAAAGTAATTTATTTATTGAGGGTAGGGATTGGAATAGAAATGATCAGTGTTGGAAAACAAGCGGGTAGTACTAATCCCTAGAAGGGGGTTGAATAGGCGAAGAGTACGAATCTTCACCAATTAAAAATTATCGCTTACTAAGGCCTTTAAAATAAGTAGAGTAAAAACATACAAAACACATATACTTGAATATATGAAAATTAAGCGCGCGGAATTGTAAAGAGATAATGAAAGAGAATCGAACACAAGGATTTTATCCTGGTTCACATTAGTGTGTTAACGAACACTAATGCTACATCCAGTCCTCCCTCTCTGAGATAGGAGATTTGCTTCACTATGAACAAGAATTGTAAGTACAAGTAATGTGTAAGAGAAAACCTTTCCCTTAGACTCGTCCCTCCAAAGAACCTCTTTGGAACTTGTGTCTCCCCAAACAATTCCTTGAACCACAGTGAACCTTGTGCTTGAAGAAACATTTTTCAATTCCACTTGAAACCTTCAAGTGTTTGGCTTGATGAAAACGTTTCGCCAAGTGCGTTTGTCAATGTCTTGTTGGCACTTTACACCTCATTGTGCGGATGAACAACTCCAATAAATATCAATGGTACTTGCACCTTTCTTGTGTGGATTAGCATCTTACTTAAGAACACTAACTATTGAATCAGAATCTAGAAGAATAAGAATGAATGCAAGTGTAATAAAAGTGGGGTATTTGAAAGTTTAAGATCAACACTTGAATAGTTCTTCAATTATGTGTGAAAATGTTGTTTAATCATGAAGAACACTCAATGATTCTAGAAAATATGTTTTTCAGAAAGTTCAGAGCAAATAGAGAATTGTTGGAATGTTGTCTTCTACTTTTAAAAACGTTTGGACATGTATATATAAAGGTTTGGACAGCAAACGACTAGTTTTAGACAGTTTTAACTAATAGTATCCAAATATCCTGGTAGGTATCCGGATACCACGGTTTCAAATTTAAAATTTTTCTGTTTTAAAAGACGAGGTATCTGGATACTTTGGAATATATCCGGATACTTTGACACAGATACAGCAAAAACAATTTTTTTATCAAAAAATTTTTGGCACTTATTTAAAAACTTTTGATACTTTATTAAAATACCTCCTTGACTTATAAAAAATATTTTATTTGTTAGAAAAACATTTTTAAGCTATTTTCTTAATATTTTTCTTTTAATTTTGAAAAGCACCCACTTTGATTTTACTTAACATGCAAACCATTTTCTTTTAGATTATGATTAGTTTCATTCTAACTTAGACTATAATAATATGCACCTAGGGGACTTAATAAAGAATAAATAATACATTACATTACAATAAGAACCCCTTTGTTGACTTTGTTGAGCCTTAAGTTGAGTTGTGGACTTTTGCCTTGACTTGCACTTTGTAATCATCAAAACTACCTATGCTTAGGCATTTTCTCAACAATCAGGGCTAGGTTAGACATGTTTATCATAAGAACTTGATTGGTCCTGCTAGGTTTTGGGTGAAGTGTGTGCTCCACAATTTGGTACCGGCGTCTCATGATACAAAGATTCAGCCCATTGTTTGTCGATTGGTGTTGCGTTGCATGATGGGATAGTAGTGGACGTTGGGTCCATTATTTCAGAGAAGATGCATCAATTCGCGACCAAGGAGACTGGATATGTTGGATTTCCGTGGGTGATCCACAAGCTTTGTACATATTTCGGTGTGTATTTTGCTGAGGATTTTCGAGGCCTGAAAAGGTCTCCACGGATGTTGAAGTCGACTTGGGATAATTACATGGAGCTGACTCGGAAAGCCGCTCACGAGGGCAGAGTTGCACCACCACCCCAGCCATAGCCGCAACAGTTCCCACCACCTCTAGTGCCAGATTTTGAGGCAGGTCCCTCTGTTCCACCGGTTCAGCAACCGAGTAGTATGGAGGAGATGATGCATATGATGAATTCCATTCTGTTGGGACAGGATGATTTGAGGAGTGGGCAGGCTCAGATCCTGAGTGAGCAGGAGCAGATTCAGAGTGCTCAGGATCAGATTTAGAGGAGGTAGTCCCCAGCTGTTGAGTGCTCTTGCCGTGAGGTGAGGAGGAACCAAGCGAGGGACACATTTATGCGTGGATGGGGCGATGCTCAGGGTTTTTCTTTTGATGTGCCTGCGTACACGCATGAGGATTTTGGTTTGTTGGATGCATCAGAGGAGGATGAGCAGTGATGGAGGTGTTTATGATTTTCTGGATTATGGACCTTTGTTTCAGACCTTATTATCAAACTTTGTTATTTTTATTTTTATTTTTCTTTTTATGTAAAATTTATAATGTAAGAACAGTTTGTTTCTAGGTTTTTCATTTTCTTTACTCTCATGTGTGTGTGATTTTTCTAGTTTTGCTTTATTATTGCATCTGTATATATATATTGTGCATTGCAAAGGGTGGGAGTTGATGTTATCCCCCTGAGAGGTGCTTTTATGACAGGGAAGCACCTAGTTCATTGGCCTGCAAGTACATAAGTTTGGGAGAGCATCAACCTCCCTTGGTGTGAATGTGAAGCAGGTGTGATAGGGAAGTGATTCTGGACCTTTATCTTTATATTTTTAATTTTTATTTTGTAGTTTAGGTTAGATTAGTTTACTTGAGGACAAGCCAACCTCTAAGTTTGGGGGAGTGGACAAAATAAAAATTAATTTTTCAAACTTGAATTTTTTTCCCAATATTTTGTGTTGGTTTGTGTCTTGGGTAACGGTAGATGATTATTCTTGACATAAGATTTGTGACCGTTCTTAATGATATGTGGTAACACTTGATCTAAGAATGGACTCATTGATTCTGGCGTGCACACTGTTTTGGGTTGAGTTGTACTTTTTGTTGAGAACTGGTTATTTTGGTAAACTGTTTTGGAACAAGTTATTAGTGAACTAGTTGTTTAGCCTGTGAGATTTTTGAGCCTATACACTTGACAGGAGTATGTGATTTATATTGAATTTATATTGTGATTTGAACCCCTGATTCTTTCATGAGTGTGTTCACTTTGACTTTGTGTTCTAGAACTTGACCGGTGACCATTTTGAGATTGATAATTATTTGCATGCATTAAGACGATTAAGACACTTAGGATTGTGTTTTTGTTGGCTTTCAGATGATTTGATTGATTATATATTCCCTTAGTTGTCCATTTTGAGCCTTGTTAAGATATTATGATTTTTCTTTGGTACCCTGCATCTATTGTATTATTTTTGTGAGTACCTTAGAAATTTTGAATGAGCAATTGAGAGGAACGATTCAAGTGAAATAAATTGTGAAAAGTGTTATGAGTCCTATTTCTCTTCCAAGTGAAAGAAAAAGAATTAAAATAATAAGTGAAAAGGAAGAGAATAGAGGGAAAAATTGAAAAAGTAAAGAAGAATAAAATGTTATTGATGTGAGTGTGAGTCTTTATTGTATTCATTGCTCATTCATGGTTTTTGAGGGAAGCTTGTTTTTGTAAATATTTTTGCAAGTTTAGCCCTTTGTTTTATCCCTTCTTTCTTTTATCTCACCTTACACTTTTAGCCATGACCTCATTACAACCAAAATTAAGACCTTTTGATTTTTGCATGTATTCACTAATTTCAATGGAGATTTGGGTCTATGGTCAAGCATATGGTAATACATTGTCATTGGATGAACTTGAGTGCATTGTCATAACCCTTGATACACATGAGAGATATACACAGTGAGGTTGAGAATGTTCACTAGTTCCTGATTCTTTTGGAGTTTATTTTTCTAACCAGTTTTTGCTGGAAGTTTTTACTTGGGAAGAAAGGTGTTTGAGTCGTGAGTCCGGTGTCTTAGATTAGGAGGTATGAGGGTTAATTTAAGAAATGGTCTTGTGATTGAGAATCTTTACTTACTTTTTCCGGGGACATGCAAAATGCTAAGTTTGAGGGAGTGATTTGGGTCTAATATATGATGTTTTTAAGCATTAATTAACTCCCTTTTACTATGGTTTTGGTTTGTTTCTTAAGTAAATATTAGGATTTTATTATGTTTTTAGGAAGTTTAGGTAATTTAGAATCCTTGAACGTTTTGATCCGTTTTCGATTTGATTTCAGGAATTTGAAGCTTAATTTGATGATTTATGCTTTGGAATGGAAAGGAGCTTTGAAGACCATGAGAATGGAGCTGGAATGGAGGAAAAATGTTGTTCTTCAATGTTGCCCACGAAAGGGGTTCAAATGTTAAGAGTTGGGGTGCAAAAAGTCAGAAAACAATTAAGAAAAATTCAGTCAGTTCAGGGACTCACACGCCCAGGCGTGAGAAATGTCACGCCTAGGCGCGCAAGCCACGTAAAGAAGAAGGAGCCATGAATTTGGTCCCACGCCTAGGCGTGGGAAGGCTGCGCGTGGACCTACGAATTGGGCTTATCTATTTTGTTTTTGAGAATTCTGATAGATTTAGTTTGATTCGTTTTAGGATTAGTCTTTTCTATATATTCTAGAACTTAGCATTAGGTTTAGCAGCTTTTAGAGAAAGAGGGAAATTACATATTTTGTACTTCATTAGAAGAGAGAGTTAGAGGTAATTCCTTATTTTCTATGATAGGGGAATCTTATTCTATTTCTTCTATTTATTCTTTTATAATGTGTAACTAAAACCCTTTTGTAGTTAGGAACATGATGGATTTGTATGGATAAGTTTATATAATTTATGAATAAATGTTTTTCATTCAAAATCTATTGTTTGGTTGTGTTTTAATTCCAATTCATGAAAGTAGCTAATTTATGTTTTGTTTTGGATCTCTAATTCAACAAGAGACATCTGAGAGTTAGAATAGACCGTTCAATCAAACATTATAACCACCTAGTGTGTAGACATATAGCTAGGGCTTATATGACTTTAATGTTCCAGTGTTCTTAATTAATGGTTATTCGTATGTCAAACTCACTTAAGACATTAAGGGTTCTCATATCGAATAAGAAACATAAATTCGCATAGACATATTACCTCTGGGATGTCATGGATTTAATAAAAAAACAGAGATTCATAATTAGTAAAAACAGGTCTTGCAATGAAACTGAGTTCCTAACGTCTTTCTCTATCTATCTCACAAACCTTATTTTTAATTGATTTATTTTTAATAGGTTTGTTTATATTATTTTAAATAATTTATAATAAAAACATATAAGTTTCTCTTTTAATTACACCTTTGGTGAGAATTATTTGGAAACAACTCACAATCCCCGAGTAGAACGATAATTTATTTTTATTATATTACTTGTGATCTAGTATACTTGCTAGTATCAATACCAACATTGCCTCTTGGCACGAGGCTATCAATACATGTTAATCTATTTGCGTTCATGTTTGTTATACATAATTTTTCTTTATTATGTGTTTGTAGGATTGAAAAAAAAATAATCAATAACAAAGCTACATGGTCTTTGATTCTTTTTTTATAGGAGAAATTTATTCTAAAAGAAGAAGGAAGTATGTTAAAACGAGAATAAAGATATCAATTACATAGAAAACCATAATACAAGTATGTTTAGACGAAGGCCTCCTCTCATATGATCATATTTCTTCTTTAAAAAAACAAATACCAACTATTCATGTCTTGTGTAAAGTTACTAGAAGGGAGCCTTAGATTCTTGCTTTTCAGTTACAGCAAGAATAAACAATTCTATGATAAAGTTATTATTTGGATTGATTTCAATCATGCTAGGACATTACAACCAAGTAATAAGCATTTTATCAAATACTACATAGGCAACACAAACAAGACAAGGTAAAGAGGCATCATCATTCACTTAGCTAGACAAACATATCTTAAACAAAAATCTTTAAGGTTGCAATCCAAGGACAAGGAATATCAATTTGAGAATATTCAGTTTAGAAAAAAAAAACGACTTACCAGTGGTGCTATGGGGAAGAGGGCGATGTTATAGTAGGGGTGTGGGGAGCTGGCCGGGGACGATGGCGATGGTGATGGGAGGCGCGACGGCGGTGGCGTGTGGTGTGAGGATACGATGGTGTGGAGGTTGGGGATGACGACGGTGGTGTAAAGGAGGGGCCGACGGCGACAGCATACACGAAGAAGGGGTTGACGATGGCAAAGAGGAGAGAGGAAGGAGAAGAAAGGAGAGAGGAGGGAAGAAAAAAGAGAATGAGAAAAGGATCGATCGATCCTTCAAGGTGCGGAGGGGGAGAGATTTTCATTTTATTTTTTATTTTATTTTATTTTATTGAGAATAATCAAATTACAAAAACACGCTTTAAAAAATTAGCCATCCAAGTTAAGAGATGAGTGGTAATTTTGTCCAAATATTTTAGGTGGACATTGCTAAAGTCCTCCAACTAAAATTAGGGTTGGAGGAAGTTAGCAATTCCATATATATATGTATATACATATATTATATACTCTCTCTATCCCTAAATATAAGACCATCTTGAGATTTTTATTTTGTACATATTCATAAGATCATATACTAATGTTCAATCACAATTAATTACTTCTTTCCACGACTACCCTTATTTAATTAAGATTTTTAAATATAAACAATTAAATATATATCAAATATTCACATTTTCAATACCGTTAACTAAATTAACTAACTTTCTTAATAAAAATAAAATCTACTAAAAGGTGGGTTTTATACATAAGGACGGGAGAGTATATATTAAAAATTACAATTACTTCACCAAAAATTGGAATATTAAAAAAAATACGAATTTCATTTTGATTTAATCGACCTTTAAGGTAATGCACATAAATTAAAATAATTATTGATTTGTGCGTTTAATATAGAATTATATATTTTGACTATTTTACCCCTTAACAATTCATACTCATCATTTAATGTGATAATAATAATGCTAAGATGAGAGTCATGATAAATAGACCTACAAAATTAATCTACATCAAGTTTACACCATAAGAAAATAATATATGTCATTTGTTAACCAATCAATAATAAGCAAGTGACACATATCACTTTCTTTGTGATATAGGTTATTTGTAGGTATATCAATTATTTTTCCTAAGATAATAGTAATTAAGGGTAACCATAGGAAACATTAGTGAATGAACTTTTTTAATTTACTAAAATTGTGAACAATATAATAATATTTTTAGGCTTATTTATGGTTTTAGTCTCTGAAGATTGAGAGTGTTTTGAATTTGGTTCCTGAAAGTTTTTTTGGTCACGTCAGTTGTTAAAGGATATTTCCTAACAGTAAGGGCTAAAACCAAATTGTCAAAACAATTAAGGATGAGTCAAGGTCAAAAAAACTTACAGGAACCAATAAAATCAAAACACTTCAAACTTTCAGGGACTAAAAACATAAATAAGCCTTTATTTTATATTATCAATGATACTGTTTCTATGCCATCAAAATTTGGATGGTAGAATAACAATATTAAGGAGCATGTCTGTTTTTCGTAAAATTGAGGTTATGTCATTATCATGTATATTTTTTGTGATCAAATTGAATGACTTGTCTTTCAAGTATTAATTTTTTAGTAGGTTATTGTGTTACCATCCAAATTTTTAATGTATAATAAAAATATGGCTTATTTAACATTTTAGTCCCTGAGCTTAGGTATTTTTTTGGAATTGATTCTTAAACTTTTTTTCGATGCTTTAGATCCCTGAACTTTGTTTAATTTTTGGAAATGCTTCTTTCGTCACTTAAGTGATGATATAGCCAACGACATGTCACCTCACTTTCACAATATCAACGTGTGACGTGTTATGTAGAGCCACGAGACACTACATGATTTTATTTTATGAAAAAAATAATTTATTTTAAAATTTATTAAAAGATTTGATTTTCTTTAAAGAATACAATTTTTAATTATTTTTAATATATTGGAATTTTTTTTAATTTATAAAAATTCACGTGACATCATCTGGCTCGTTACCTATCAATGTGGCGAAGGTGACGTGGCATATCCTCGATCATATCATCACTTAAATGATGAAAGAACCATTTCCAAAATTTGATAAAAGTTTAGGGACTCAAAGCATCGAAAAAAAAAGTTTAAAGACCAATTCCAAAAGAGCACCTAAGTTCAGGGACTAAAAACTTAAATAAGCCTAAGCCTAAAATAAATAAATAAATAAAAGGCTTATTTATGTTTTTTATTTCTGAACTTAGGTGCTTTTTTCAAATTTGTCCTTAAACTTTTTTTTCAATGTTTTAAGTTCCTAAACTTTACTCAAATTTTGGAAATGGTCCTTTCATCATTTAAGTGGTGATATGACTGAGGAAATGTCTCATCACCTTCGCCACATCGATAAGTAACGTGCCACATGATGCCACGTGAATTTTTTAAATTAAAAAAAAAGTCAAAATTATTAAAAATAAATAAAAATTGTATTTTTTTTAAAATAAAATTGAATATTTTAATAAATTATAAAAAAAATTATTTTTTTAATAAAAAAATCATGTAGTGTCCCTTCGCTGAACATAACACGTCACTCGCCCATATTGTGAAACTGACGTGACATGTCGTCGGCTATATCATCACTTAAGTGACGAAAGGACCATTTTTAAAAATTAAACAAAGTTCAAGAACCCAAAACATTGAAAAAAAGTTTAAGGATCAATTCAAAAAAAGTACCTAAATTCAGGGACTAAAACCTTAAAAAAGTTTGAATAAAATGCTAAACCGAAAATTAAAGGGAAACGAGGAGAGTACTTGAAATTACCACGTGTCAATCATCTTGTGTGTGTCAGGAGGAAGGAGTTGAGTGAGTTGAGAGTGTAAGACTCTATGAGTGAGCAAAAGACCACAGTCACAGCTGATGAAGCCATGACTGAGACTGATGAAAATGGGAATGTGAATGTGAATACTACTCTTTTCTTTTTCTCTATCATTCTTTTCAAGGATTGGCACTTCAGCAGGTTTCATCCACTATTCATTCTTTTCTCTAACCTTGATGGCTTCACTCTGGTACTTGTTTTCTGCCCTGCTGCTACTTAGCTTCGGTTATCCACAATGCATTTCTGTTTTTTTAGCGTGTCTGTGTTCACGAACCATGACGTCTTTTTATCCATGTAACCGACCCCACCTAATAAGACAAAATCTTAGTTGTGTAATTGTAGCTGACCCCACCTAATGAAACAAAGGCTAAGTTGTTTTCCTTTCGTCGTCATTGTTCATGAACCCCACTAGTATATTCATGCTTCTCATGCTATTCATGTTTGACCCTTTTAAAATTTGAAAGGCTTAAATTTGAAAATATATTCATCATTGTTAAATACTTACAATTTTGATTGTATTAGTGATTGTGTTCCCATTGGTTCCTTATATATGCATGCAACCGTTTTTGTTTGGAAGTGTGTTGCAAAAAAAATGTGAGTGCCACCAAGATGTAGTGTGTATATTAGGGGTGATCACAATTTCTTCAATGGATTTGGACTGAAATCAATGCTAGGAGGTTATGTTTATGGTAACTTTTATTTAATTTGGATTAAAAAGGTGAGCTTCTAATAAGCTTTCCTTATGTGCTTCTCATTCCGTTGAAAGCATTAATCATTTTCTATATATCTAGCAAACTCCTCCTTGGACTGATAGGAAATTGGTTTCATTTTTATATTAATTAAAAAGGGTTCCTCCCCTCTTCCTTTTTTGTACTTTTTCGTTGTGCTTCTACTCATTGAGCTTGGGCATTCGTGGAGAAAGCTGAATTGAAAATGCCTATGTGCCCAGAGGATATTCGTTCAAATAATGGACAGTTGTGCCCAAAGGAGAGTCATTCAATCAATTTGGAGTTGCGGACTATTTTGCCTAGGGTGATGAGTATTCATGGACGCCAGATGGCAGCGGAGTATGCGAATAGGCAGCAAGTTGGGGGGAACCCCTATGAGGATGGAGATGATGGTGGACCGGAAGAAGAAAGCCCGATCCTTGATGATGGTTGAAGTGATCTTTTTCAAGTTTTTAAATTTGTGTGTCATAAAGTTGGTTAATAAGTTCTGATCCATCAATTTTATTGTGTATGACTACAGTGCATCTATCATGTTTAATGTATCTGGAAATTTGGTATTGTGTTTAGTAAATATGATCATATGGCAAAGCTTTAGTTTTAGCCTAGGACTGTCATGAGTTTCACATTGCCCTGGAAGGTTTCCAGTATCATGAAACCCTCCAAGCCCTCTCTTTTTCATTTTCACAAACTAATTTAGAGAGTTTTGGATGATTTCAAACATTCATATAAGGGAAAGGAAGCTTATTACTTAACCTCCCATTCTCTTCGCTTACCCTTCCCCTCGTACCTCTCAATTCCCAAAGGTACCCTAAAGAGTAAAGAGCATAAGGGAAACCAGCTTTGTGGTTTTTCCTTCTTGTTGGTAGTTTGTGAGTTTGTGTATCTGTATCAGTATTTAGTACAGTTCATTTAATTTTCCTACTGCTCTTTTCTTTTGAGATGTGTTCCTTTTATGGTTTGAAAACTGAACTTATTGACAGAAGTAGCTTTGCTGACTCTGATACCTTTTAAACCACCCAGAAATGGATTCAGTGTTCAATGAGAGTGATGAGGACGACGACGATGATTATGACGATGATGATACCCAATCTGTTGTCCGATGTTCTTGCTGTGATTTTGATATCGACCTTTCTGTGGTCCGCAGCTGTGTGGAACTGTTCCATTCTGACCTGGTACCTTTCTGAAACTAAAAATTTTATTTTTAGCAGAAGTTATTGCTAACATGTTTACATTTTTGTTAGACATTGTTTCTTTATTCCTACTTACCTTGATTAATTGGTAAATTATATAGCGACTGTGTTATATTCCCTGCTTAAATGCAATTTTATGTGAAACTGAACTTAAATCTGCTTGATATGGTGCACTGATATGAAACTGAAAGATAATGATTAAGTGATTCAGCTACCATTATAGTTAAAAACCAAGGAAAAATGAACTAGGACAATTGTAAACATTTTACAGAAGTATTGAAGCTATAATTGAAATTTGAAATCTAACTAACTGCTTCGATGTTCCAATATCAGCTTTGTCCTGTGTGCGATGAGAAAATAGAGGACAAGACTATGAAAAAGCATTCAAGCACAACACAGGTATTTGTTGCTAATCTTGAAGAAGTTGTGCTCTAAATGTAACCTAGATCACTTTTCACTTTAGGAGCACTAGACTAATGCTTAACTAAATTCAACATACTTGCTGGCCAGGAAAATTCACTTTCCTCACCGTTTATCTGCAACAAGGCTACTGAAGATTCCAAAAAAAATGCCTCTGTGATTTCTAATGCAAAAAGGTATGATTTTTTTTTTCAATCTATATTTTGCAATGTTGGTAAGTTGGTATGAAGAAAAATATCAAGCTTGAGAAATGTATAGTTCAAAGTGCACAGCATTTAAAAGAACGTGCTTTTATAAACAATTTTGCCTTTGCAGTATTCGCTAGTTTCCTGTTCCAAGTAATGTTATTAATGTTGAAATATAACAAATTTCACTAGTGTAAACTAAACTCATAAGTAAATTACTCTATCTGAAGTTATTACCATTGTAAGTTGTAACTCATCCATTGTCATCATCAAAAAACAACGCCGCTTAATATATATGGAAATTGTATAGCTGATTCAATTATTTAAGTTTCCAAATTATTGTATTTTATAGCACATTTCTAAGTTATCATAGGGTCGACACTCTGCAAGATATATATCACTTGGAGTTTATTCATTGGTTGATAATTGATGATCTGCATTTAACTTGAGATAGAAATAAGATTTTTGAAAAGTCTTTCATTAAAACCAATGCTCAAATGTTGCTGGTTTTATATCTGCAGCCTTTGGATACATGCACCACCGGTAGGTGATGAGAAAGATCCAGAAGAGGATGACGGAAATCTAAGGGCGTCTTTCTTTCAGAAGCTGGTATTATCTACAATGTTGTAGGAAATGCGGGGTAGAATAGACATGCATAGTCATGCATTGCTAGCAGCAGCCTACATCTTTTAGCCTTGTTGCGGGCTCTTGGTTTTATTCTGGTGCAGGTGTTCAGGAATCAGGATATCACCTGATCTAACCATTGGATAATCATAATGTCAGAATTATGGATTTGGTTGCCTCATTTAGAGGCTGAGTTATTGAACATTTGAACTATTGATTACATATTTTTCATCTATATAGAAATTTCTGTTTTAAAGTACTTTCATGTGATGATATGTCATGATTTACATATCTACAGGGTAGGTAATTAGTCATTGCTCTTTAAGAGATGATGCATTCCTGATTCCTCCAAGTTAAATGCTAGATAGGCTTTCTATCCTATTCGCTTGAGTTTATGAAAAAACCAAAGTAGAACCTGCGGTTGTACTTTTAAAATTGATTGATTGCATGTATGGATTCACGCTGGGGAGCTTCAAAATCACTCCAACGCAACTAGTTGTAGCTTTTGGTCATAATTATGTTCGAGGGAGGGGTATGCCAACGTGAAACCAAACATGCTATGATTCTATAAGACAACATAATAGAAACTGAAAAGCAATCAAAAACTAACTTTTGTTTGAAAATTTAGTTAGGTTGTTTCCCCTATAGTAACATGAACACTTTTGAAGATAGCATGTTTTTTCCCTGTTTATTCAACCACGAAGTAATAGTAGTTCAAGCTAATGTTTTCTTTAGTTTAAACACAATTTTAAAATACCGAATGGAGTGAACCTGGGTATTAGATTTTACCCTTTTTTGCAACTGTAAAACCATTATCAAACCAGAAATCCATCAATTTTAGATTCTCACTTCCATTTAAAATAATTTCAGCTTGGTCTTCATTATATTAGCTTCACCAGACTTCTCTTTTCTCTTTTCTCTTTTCCCTTAGTTTTCGTTCATTGGAACGGCCTCCCTAGGTTTCTCTTTTGGTTGAATTAGCGTCTATCCTTCACAGTCATGATTGTACATTGCTTTTGTTCATTTGAAGTATTTAGTTCCATAGTTGATTATGTTTGAAAGGGAAACAAATTTGCTAACAAAACATTGTGCCTCGAACAAGATTGCCTTAGTTGAGGATACACAAGGTTTAAACGAAAAAACAAACTATTGCGCAAACACTAATGAATAATTGTATATCCAAGTCAAAAGACACGTGGCTTTCTTAAAAGAACTTGGGTAGATAGCTGTCAGCTTTGAGCTGCACAGCTAGGCATTGAGCTTTTAGTTTTTTTGCTTCCATTGGAGAAGCTAATCCTTCCAGAATTATCTGAAGCTCTTACATAATAGAGAGAGAAAAAAAAATTACATAAGCACCAAGAAGGACAAAATAACTAACTGACTAGGTTTATCTCCTACAATTTTATGTCATGAGCAGTATACTCGATAAACACTACAAGGAATAATCAATCTTATGTCGACGCTAGAGCTAGATAAGAACGTGATCGGGATTAAGGAGGCATTACTGCCCATAGCACACTGAAGCCCCTCTAATACATGTAACACATGTATTCACCATTTTTTTTAAAACATTTTTTGGTAAACTTACGATGTCCAGCAGCATAACTAAGTAACTAATTAGTTCGATGGTAACATGTCTTCACTTCTTAATTAAATATAGCATACAAGGTAGTAAGTTGATTGACATTGACTCATCGATACATTCTTCGGTAGAGACTACTACCACATGAAAGGAAGAGGCGTGGACATAACTGTCACCAGAAATTGAACACCATTACTTCTAGCTGCCCAGAGTCCGTAACAATAACCAAATGAATAAGGCGTGGAAATTGTTCTAACAGTTCGAATGACAGCAGATACCGAGAAACACCAACTCTGGTATAGGGGAAAACTCTTCATCATTCAACATAAATCTTATCATGACAGGCAATTTAAGGAATCCAGCTCAAAAACTCGACAGATGCAACAGTAAAAAGAAGGAAGTAACATCAAAGCATTTGAAAAATATTATCCAACTTGATTAAGCATCATTTCAAACCCTACAAAATATAAGAAATCGGATATGGTAGTTGTGTAAAATGAAGAGAAAAAAAAAATTAATTGCATTAAACCATAGCATGGAGCTTCTCCACATGTAAGAGTCTCATGTAGTTGAATGCCAAGGCACATATTCATACAAATCATCACTCGATGATAGATTGAATAACACCAGCTCCAACAGTCTTCCCTCCTTCTCTGATAGCAAACCTCATTCCCTGCTCACAAGCCACAGGCATTATAAGTTCGACCACCATCTTAACTCGGTCTCCAGGCATCACCATCTTCGACTCCTCATCCTTGTCATTCATAATGGAAGCAACTCTGCCTGTGACATCGGTGGTCCTCATGTAGAATTGCGGCCTGTAACCTGCAAAGAAAGGGGAGTGCCTTCCTCCTTCTTCCTTCTTCAAAACATAAACAATTGCACTAAACTTTGTATGGGGTGTAATGGTTCCAGGCTTAGCCAAAACCATCCCTCTCTGAATGTCCGTCTTTTGAACACCCCTGAGCAACAACCCCACATTATCCCCAGCCAGGGCCTCATCCAGAATCTTCTGGAACATTTCCACACCAGTCACAGTAGTGCTCCTAGTTTCCCTCAAACCAACAAGATCAACAGTTTCTCCAACCCTAATGGTACCCCTCTCAACACGACCAGTGGCCACAGTACCACGACCAGTGATGGAAAACACATCTTCAATAGCAAGCAAAAAGGGAAGCTCAGTTTGGCGCTGAGGAATGGGTATGTAGCTATCCACATTATCCATAAGCTCATAAATCTTGTCCACCCACTGATTATCTCCACGCTTGAGTGCAGGGTTCGCCATCAAAGCTTCCAAAGCCAAGAGAGCAGAACCAGAAATAATGGGAATATCATCACCAGGGAACTCGTAAGAGGTGAGAAGGTCACGAACCTATAGAACACAATAGAGTCACCAATTAGTAACTAACTACTGATTAAGCAAACTAATGCAATTAATCTCAAACATGACAAAATTCTAAGCTGCTCTCATAACAAGAAAATTTCTCTTGCTCTTAAATTTGTGTTAAATATATGCTTTGCACGTCATAGCTATTTCCAACTTTAACTATATATTTAAGAACAAAACTTAAATATAATTCTCTCCATGTCCTATACCACCACATCATTCATGGTTAAGGCCAATAGCAACCTGATACATACCATTCCTTCACTTTTATCTCTCTTGTTTTTCAACTCCATTTCGTCGTTATGTGTCGGTTTGCTATTAGCGAGGACCATGTAATAATTTCTAGTAAAGTACACACTATATGTTCATTACGGAGCTGTTAACAGTATAACAAACATCACAAAAATTTCCTATTTTCAATTGTATAAATGAGCAATAATACAGCTTAATAGAATAATCACATTCTGAAGAAGGATATCTCTCCAATCGTATAATAACCAATTCTAATGCAGCAAATTAATACTCTTTCCGTTTCATATGTACTGTTGATATAGTTTTTTTCTTATGTTTTATATGTATTCTTCTTTTACAAAACCCAATATATTTTTCCCAACACACCCCAATTTATCACACACTCTCTTTCACTTCCAATATTTTTCTCTCTCCTCAATAATGATTATACAGGGGCATTATTGTCTTAATACCCAAATTCTTGCGCATTTCTTAAACTAGTGCATAACCTTAAAATACATTCCTTATGAAACGGAGGGGTATCGAAAAAACTGGATTAGATACCTCTAGTTCGACGAGCTCGAGAAGCTCCTCATCATCAACCTGGTCCTGCTTGTTGAGGAAAACCACCATGTTAGGGACACCAACTTGCTTGGCAAGAAGAATATGCTCTTTAGTTTGGGGCATGGGACCATCAGCGCCTGAGACGACGAGGATAGCGCCGTCCATCTGGGCGGCGCCAGTAATCATGTTCTTGACATAGTCAGCATGGCCAGGGCAGTCCACGTGGGCATAGTGCCGATTCTCGGTCTCATACTCCACGGTGGCGGTGTTGATGGTGATACCACGGGCACGCTCCTCGGGGGCAGCGTCGATTTCGTCGTATTTCTTGGGGGCGCTGTTGCCGTTGGCGGCGAGGGCCATGGTGAGGGCGGCGGTGAGGGTGGTTTTGCCGTGGTCCACGTGGCCTATTGTGCCGATGTTGACATGAGGCTTCTTGCGCTCGAACTTGCCCCTCGCGGCGCGGACCGTGAAGGAGCGGTGGTGGCGGGTGGTGGTGGTGGGGGAGGAGGAGGAGGGGGAGGGAGTGAGGTGGAGGATGGTGGAGGGGTTGAGGAAGGAGGAGGAGAGAGGGGTAAGTTTGGGGTTGGAGGAACGGAAAGGGGTGGAATTGGAGGGAAAGGAAGGGGAAGGAGAGGGAAGTGGGTGGTAAATGAGTTTAGAGGAAGCTGAAGTTGCTGCTGCTGCTGCTGAAGAAATTGCCATTAGAAATAGTGTGAAGGAGAAAGGGGAGAGAGAGAGAGAGAGAGAGAGAGAGAGAGAGAGAGAGAGAGAGAGGGAGGGTTTGGGAATGGAAGGATAGAGGGAGCGGAGGAGAAGCAGAGGAAGTTGGAATTGGGGATTATGTTATGTTATCTGTTGTGTGGATGAAGAAAGGAGGACCTCATGTCAGTTCTATCCTTATTTCTGCCTTAGTTTTGGAGTCACTCACCTCAACCCCACTGTCTCACTCTCCACTGCGGTGAGTATTGGATACGGTAAAGTTTTGGAAAGTATTTTCTTATCCATGGAAATTGGAAAGCATTGTTTTTACTGAGGTAAATGATGACAAATTTACAATATCAATTAGGGGATATAGGGGATCCATACGAGTACACGAATAAGTTGGGAATGAATCAAACCGGATTGGTTACTAATTTTTTTTTTTTTCCAAACATTATTATATAAGTGTTGTTTTCAATTTTAATTTTATTTTCTAGCCAAACAGCAATAAAAAAAACTAAGAAAAACGTATTTAATATCGGTTTCAGATTGTCAATGATCAAATGTTTGTTTCAAAGCATGAAAATTTTAGGTAAAACATTTATCGGAAACTCCTGTAAAAAAAATAGAAGTGAATATTTTTGAATTGGTATATTGATATTTATTATGCAAATTTCGCATATTATTTGGGATTTCCCAAAATTCAGTATTTATGAAATTCATTATTTTTAAAGGGACATATTGAATATGATATTTATAAATTTTTACAAGTAAAAAAATATTTTAAATTTTAAATGAATGTCATAGGTGAACCGTTATCTATCAATGATTAAGTTCGATTTGATCTTAGTATATAAAATATAGTTAGACTAAACTAGACCGAATCACTCTTATTTAATTCGTCATATCCTTAATATCCATCAAAAACCGAATCCGACCAAACTATTACACCCCAAATATCAATATAAGCAAATAATTTTTTTTTTTTTTAAAAAATAGTACTCTAGCTCATTCTTTTAATACTCCTTCTATTCCTTAATAAAAGATTCTTTTAAAAAAAATCATGTTAAAAAAAATTGATTAATTTTACTAGTAGTTTTGAAAATATAAATACTTAATATATTTTTCCAAAACTACTCTTACAATTGTTATTAAAACATAAAAAAAATACATATTGAGTAAATAAAGAAATTTATGAAAAGAAATAATTAAGTATCATTTCTTATAAATAGGCTGTGCAGCATGGGTAATCCAAAAATGGAGTCGTACGCGTACCGGGTACGTACCGAGTACGGGTACGGGTACGCCGTGGGTACAACCGGGTACGTACCCAAACAAAAAAAAATGGGTACTTCTTCGGGTATGATGGGTACTTCCATGGGTACGGTACCCATGGAAGTGGGTACGGCTGACCACTAATCTTTTTTTTTTTTAATTTTGAAACCCCATTTTTTTTGTTTTGAACCCCAGAACCAAATATACCCCCGCCCCCGGCCCTCACGGTTCATTTTCAGCTCTCCCCTCCCAATCCCCATTTCTCCATTTCTCCCCCAACAAAAACCCTAATCCCCATTTCTCCATTTCCAGCGGGGCCGCGGCAGTGAGCTTGCTACCTCTCGCTCTCCTTCTCCGCCGTGGTGGTTCATCGTTGTTTCTGCTGTGTTTTGCTCGCTGCTGCCCCTGCTAACTGCTGGAAATAGAGATAGAATACGCAGCGAAAAAAAACGAAATACCCTATTTCCAGAACAGGATCCATGCGAGAGAGCATGATTCGAGATAGAAAAACGTTTACCTCTTGATGCGAAGAGGAGAACGGCGTTGGTCAGATCGTTCACGAGCAATCCACGTCAATCACGAGCGCAACAAGATAGTCGCGCCTCTATTGGTATCCACACGAACAGATTCCCAATTGGAGTCACGTCTCTCTTCTCAGTGTTAGCGGAGAAGAGAGAGATTCAATGTATCACTCACTCTCTGATATGGACGGCTAGGGTTGCCGTTCTCTGTCTCACACGTACCAAAACCCTAAGGCTAATACTATTATTTATAATAGTATTGGACCAGCGGGCTGGGCTTGGCAGCACATATCAGAATGCGCCGCACGGTCATACGGTGCATCGCACGGACATAAATTTTATAAAAATACAACTATTATATTTTTTTTATCAAATGTGATATCTCCAATCTATCTGTTCTTAGTGTGTGACCCTATAGGTTCCTGTAACGTTGGCAATAAAGTTAAAATCCCATTTTAAGTTTACAAGCAATGAGCGGTATCTAGCAACACGTCATTGCTACCCAAGTGACAGGAATGTCTGTGATCTGACATAACCTTAGTGTGACCAATGATCATGTGTAAATTTAATCCCTTTGTCCAAATATCTTAGTTACACTCATGGCATGGAAGGTGTCACCCATGTACATGTAAAATCAAATCTCTGATTAAGGTGGATTAATTTTGATGATGACAATGTAATTAAATTATGGACTTAATTTGAAGAATGCAAGCCCAACAATAAAGAAGATCAAGTGCTTAGTTTAAATTATTCATTCTCATTTATTCTTATTGTATTTTATTTTATTTATGAGAGTGGGTAGTTTAGGTTTTTATTCTCACATAAGGTCAAATGATATTCATGCATGAAAGGTTGAGATTAAAACCAATTAGTCTTGAGAAGAGAATTGAAAACAATGTTAGAAAACTTAATTTTTCCAACATTGACCAATTCACTCGAGTGATTCTCAATTCACTCGAGTGATTTATGAATTTTCAGTAATATAGCCGTTGGATAAAGTAAAAGGCAACACTATCAGAGTTGACCACAAAACACTCGAGTGTTTCCAAAAAGACTCGAGTGATTTAGGTCTGACAGCAAATTTTTTAAACGTTAGAAGAGGACAAAAAGGAAGAATAACTTGGTTTTTCCTTCCTTTTTGTCCCCTCACATATATTCTGAATAGTGGCCATTATCAAAGTGAACAAGCTTACACTCTTTCATTGATTCTCTCTCTCTCAAGTGTTAAAATCATTTTCTCTCTCTAAACTCAACCAAGCATTCATCTTTATTATTTGTCTTAGTGAGTTAAGAGAGTGTGCTTCAATTGTAAGAGAATTATTTGTTGTAAAATTCTCAAACACTCAAACACTTTAGCTTGTTTAGAAAATCTTGGTGAGGTATCCAAGTACTTGGTGAGGTATCCAAGTTCTCAAGTCTTGGGAGGTTCTCAAGCACAAAGACTAAGAGGATTCTTATCTTGGTGGGCTCTTGGAGGTTCCAAGGAGCATAAGAAGAAGGGACTCTTCATCACCAAATCAAGTTGGGGTAGAAATTTCAAGAGTTTGGTACACTCTTGAAAAGGGTTAGGATTGAGTGAGGAATCTCAATTTATCCTTGTAATTTCTAACAATTTGATCACTAGTAGAAACTCCTAAGTTGATTAGGGGGACTAGATTAGCACTCTAGATTGAGTGTGAACCAGGATAAAATTGGTGTTGTCTCTCTCTTTTATAGCTTTCTTAGTTTCCAAGTAAAACCAAACCCTAAGCTCTCTAGAAAGGGGCTTTTATAATTCTAGTAGCAATTGGTTGCAATTAACTTGTTTTCAACTTGTTTTAACTTAGTTTAATTGCCCTCTACTTTGATTTATATCTGCCCTGGATTAGTCTTTAAGAAATTGAATCATTTTGCTAAATTTCTCTGAAACTGCTCCTTTCTGTTCTGCATAAAACACTCGAGTGTTTTACAATTCACTCGAGTATTTCGTAGAATTTCACTCGAGTGTTCTTCATTTTCACGCGTTCTGAAAAACACGCGAGTGTTTTTAAATTCACTCGAGTAAATTGCCCAGTTTCAGAAAAACAAGCTTTTGATCAATTATCTTTTAATTGCACCGAAAATTAGTCACTGTTGCTTCCATATTACTATTCACCCCCCTCTAGTAATTGCTAAGCCCGCTTGTTGGTTTCCAACAGTACAGTGTAACCTATGGTTTCTTGATCCCTGAGTGGACGCGTCTAAACAAGTCTCGTCAATATCTCATATTGACTGTCTTGAGTATGGCCATACATTTCACCGTCTCACTCAGTCAAGGGGCCCAGAGATATAATTCCTATTGACAAGGAAGGACAAATCCCATCTACGTCACTCACATCCCTCTACATGATTTGTCATATACCTGACTACAACCGTTATGATCACTTGGTTAAAGATGACGTTTGATTGCGTGAAAGCACATAATTCCTCATGTTGGGAACCGTAGCGACTTCAGGTCGAAGGACCATGTACACCATTGTCACTATGAGAATCGCTTATGACACTCACTTAATAACCCATGTAGCATTCTCATGGCGGGTCAATTCAGTACACAATTGTCCCAATGTGTACTTACGTGAAGACTTGATATCCCATATCCATGACCGGTGAGATAAAGTCATCAGTCTGCGACATACTAGTCTCGATGTATTATAGTTGTCCTTATTAACTATAATACTCGACTAGGGAATCTTTAAGGATAATTATCAATCAATAAGATCTCACTATCAAGTCATGTACTTGATATTCTTATGACATTGAACTTATAATCCTAAGGACTTTATTACATCTATTTTAATTAAACAATTAAAGCATAAATATAATAAATGAAATGCCTCATTATTATTAATAGTAATAATCCATAAACATGAAATAAGTACAAGTAAAAGAGAAAATACGATTGCCACCAGGGCACTCTCCAACACTAACACCCGTCGCTGCTGCCGCCGTTGCTGCTCATGGTGGTTCTTCTTCTCCCCGGTTAGGTGGTTCTTCTTCTCCCCGGTACGTTTCTTTATTAATTTTTGTTTTGTTTTAAATTGTTGTTGAAGCTTGGTTGTTCTCTTGTTCTGTAAATTTGCATACGGTTAATTGTTAGAAAGTGCAAATATTATTTACAGGCTGTGTAGTTATTGTTATAGGAAAAAAATTAAAATCCTATGAATTTTAATTTTTAACTTACTGATTTTATTTTTTTCATTTTTTTATAAAATTTTAATATAATTATAATAATAATAAAAATAAATTATTAAATATATATTATAAACGTACCCGAACCCTAATTTTTTAGAAAATGCCGTACCTCGTACCCGTACCCGTACCCGTATCGGGTACCGGTACCACACCCGTACTCGTGCAACACAGTTAATAGGACAAAATAAAATTTCTAAAAAGATCTTATATTAAGAGACAGAAGGAATATTATTTTTATTGTTAGAGTTTGCTTAATCTCAATCGAAAGAGTTGATGATAAGTGGTTAATTAATAATAATAACATAATAAAAAATAAAGTTTAACATTCTCAAACTATTAAATATCTAAAATTATTTTATTGGAATTTTTTGATCTCCCAAGATGTCTGGAGTAAAATTTTTAGCATTAGCATGGATTCTTGGTTGATCTTAAATCTTTCTGTTGATGTACCAGCAAGTGGACTGGGTCAACGAGTAATATAGTCTGGAAGACCGAATATCGTCCCACAGGGATCGAAGTTGTTTCTAATAACTTTCCACCAATTCGTAATTATTAGTGCAACTTGTTATTGAAGTTTAGAAGGAGAAGAATAATAATAATAATAAAATAAGATAAGAAGATTGAGGAGATAAGATGTATAGAAAGCAATAGAAAAAGGTTAGGAACTTGGTTTCATTGTATGATTCACTTATTTTAACTATGATTTATATTTTCCTTTAATTATCCTTCAATTCATGGACTATTCCTCTCAAATAGCAATAGTTAGACGTCTCTAACATTACCCTTATTTTCTATATATTTAATCCTTGATCCCTCAACAAATTACAATATAAGAAAATATCTATTCAGCACAAGGGAATTAAAAAGCCATATAATCATCCAATTATATCCCTATATTTTGGACTGATTATACCATTAATTGCATGGCTATTCAAAATCCCAACTCCCGTTGCGAATTAAGAAATCCAAAACATAAATTGCGCGGGTTTATGTAATAAAAACTCAATTAATGCATGAATTAAAAACAGCAAAATACTAAATCATAAATTAAAATAAATTACATCATACAATTTACACCATGTTCCTAACAAGAGGTTTTAGTTACACATATAGAAATAAAGAAAAAAGAAGCAAAGAGAAAACCTCATATCATAGACAATACAGGCTAACTCTCCAAGAGACCTTCAATCCTTGTGCCTTGCCTCCTTGCTCTCAATAGATGTTACTAACCTCTCTCTCTAATCCTAATTGAATTCTATGATATCAAAACCTACTGAAAACTATTTACAAATCCTCTATTTAAAGAGTAAAACAAATCCTAAAATAAATCTTAATTAAATCTAATAGATAAGGTCCATGTTTATCTTCTAATTTCTGACCAAATCTAAGATATGAAGCCAAATTAGACTTCTCTTCTTCTATTTTGTTCAGAATCTGGTCAATTGGGCCTCCAACAGGTACGCGCGCCCCAAGCGCACGTGACCTCGCGCCCCAGGCGCGCAGGTCTGGTTACTGGTTCTTTTGCACACAGGCGCGCCTCAGGCGCACCCGTCCCCGCGCCCTAGGCGCGTGGGACCTACTTCGGCTCCGTTTTGCTCCGTTCTTTTTCCATTTGCAAGATCTTTTCGTCCTCTTTTCAGGTCCATAAATATTTTCTCCATTTAAGCTCTAAAAGGTACCTGAAACACTAACAAACGGATCAAAACGTTCAAAGGACCCTAAACTACTAAAAATAATTAAAATCTAATAAAAAGTCCTAAATTTGCTAGAGAAACAAGCCAAATACATAGTATAAGGGAGTCAAATCAATGCTCAAATCTATATATATTGGACCCAAATCACTTTCTGACAAGGCTGTTGGTAATGTCTATGCAGATTGGAATATCTCTTTTGGAATATCACCAAGACGCTTCCACTATTGCTTTACTTTACTTATTTCATTTTACTTGTACCACTAGGAATTAGTTGCTCCTGCTAGGGCATTTGTACACCCATTAGGGACTTATACACCCATCAGGACTATCACCCACTAGGCCTCACCCGTTAGGACTAATACATATAATCTTATACTCATACTTATCACATTCCTTAGCATATTCAAATCACATACTTTAGTCTTTTTCACATTTTCCAGTCTTTTAGTTTTCGTTGAATTGATCATTTCGGGACATTGACTCCTAACGGGGCATTTCTACCTAATGGGGCGTTTTAGCCTGATGGGGCGTTTGTACACCTAGCAGGAACACCTAGTGTCCCAATGTCCCAATGACCAATTCAACCGTCCTTGACAACACAATACCTTCACCATCAAACACATAATTCAATTAGCCATCTACTTCAAGCAGCAAGGATTTACATTCCAGCACTTACAACATTCCAAATTTCATACATTACATAACCACAATTAATCATCATCATTTCCACTCTCACACTATTCCCCAATGCAACTCATAAACGCATATATTTTCCAATCTAAGACCAAACCCAACTTCAAGCAATCCTAAATAAACATATTTATCTTTAAATAAACAATTATCATTTAAGCTATGAAATATCCTTATGACCACTAATCCTCTTTCCTACCTATTAGGGTGCATTATTTATCATCTCATATTTAATACTTAATCACAAAATACTCCTTTCACATACATTTTCAAATAAACATCATCAACCTTAAATAAACGATTATATTACACTACTTTTTCAAACATTCAAAGCATTATCCTCATATCCATTGGTCATTACACCACCTCATAGCCAACATTAATAGTTTTATCACCTTATTTATCACTCAATCATAAATATACTCAGGCAACACACATAGTGAACATAACAACTCTCAAAAGACAACAGATATCACAAATAAATCGACATACTCAGGTATGTCTCAGAGTGCTGTAAAATAAGTCAACTCCCTAGGGTTCTTCACTTCCTACTTACAACATATATAAAGGGGTTTTAGCAATTTTTATGACAATTAAATTAAATTATTAAATTAAATCAAAATACATTCATTCTCCCTAAACCAACTTTAAACAGGTGCTATTTTTCTACCCACAACCCAATTTAACTACTTAACCCAAGTCCTATTATATATCCCAACTATCCCTAACTCAAAGTGTGGAAAAGAGACTCCCCTTACCTTAGAGAGGGAGAGAGCCCACACAAAGCTCCAGGGACCCCAAATCTACCCCGGATCTACCTTGATCCCAACTCCTTAGCCCATATTCCACTTGGATCTTGAGATTGGAGGAGAGAGAAAGGAAACCCTAGATGAGAGAGAAAGCTTGGATTCAAGAGATGGAGTATTTTATGTGTAGGATCTAACCCAAAAATCAAGATTAGATCCATGGGTGTGGTATGAAAATGGAGTTTGGGTGTTTGGGTTTGGTTTGGTGTATGTGGGTGCTTAGAGAGAGAGAACCATGGAGGTGGGAGAGAAATAGGACCTCCTTGAAAGGAAGAGAAAAAGAAAAGAGGAAGGAGAAGGGAAACTTGCCATAGGAGAAGGATTGGAGGATGAGCCATGGTGGATTTGGTGGTTGATGGTGTTTGATGATGGTTTGGAGGAGGAAGAGAGGGAGAACACGTGAGAGAAGAGGGAAGAGAGAGAGAAAGGTCGAATATGGATAAGGGAAGAAGGAGGGTGTGGCTGAAATAGAGGATAAGGGGGGTGAAAATTACGTTTCTGCCCCCTTACTTTATTTTATTTTTCTTCATCAGACCTGAAGTAATCGATTACTTGCCCAAATTAATCGATTACTTTGCCACAATAATCGATTACTTCCTCCAATTAATCGATTACTTTTGCAGCATCATACAAAAACCAGAGCACTGATAATCGATTACTTGTCCCCAAGTAATCGATTAACACCTGAGATAATCGATTACTTCCTTAAGAGTAATCGATTACAAATGCTGCAACATCAAAGAGATTCTACCAGAGAGCTAGTAATCGATTAACCCCTACAGAGTAATCGATTACTCTAATGAAAACTCCTATTTTGACAAATTCTAACTCTAAGACACTACACTTAACTTCTACCCATGGTTTCCTATGGTTTTCCTCATGACTTCTAACTTAGTTCATTCTAATTAAACTTGGAATTAAAATTTGGGATGTTACAATCTACAGGTGATTGTCAATTGTTATTTTTTATTCTTTGTTAATATGTTTTGTCAATTGTGATCGTTTTTTCTTCTCAATCTAAAGGATCCAATACAAAGGATTCTCAAACAAACATGTCAACCAAAATAAAGCGTTCAGTAGAAACATTCGAGGCTTGGAGAAAAATGTTGCCAGCCTTCCCTGATGTGTTACACCAGTTCATTCACAAAATAATTGATGTCAAGGCTGATGGAAATTGTGGCTTCCGTGTCTTATCATTGTATAGATATGGCACAGAAGAAAACTACATGATGATTCGACAGGAGGTTATAAAGGAGATGGTTAATAACAAAGTTCTGTATGTTGACATATTAGGACAATCCTATTTTGACAAAGCATATAATGCATTATATGTTGATGGATTAGGTGTTGTATCACAAGCAAAGTGGTTTGAGGTTCCAGACATGGGACATGCAGTTGCTAATTTGTACAATGTTGGGCTAGTGATTATTTCGTCAACAACAGGTGAATGTCAAACGTTCTTTCCATACAGGACATCTTTGGAAACAAGTGAAAAAAAAAAATTTGGGTGCTTGGAAATGTGCGTAAAAGCCATTGGGTACAGGTAACATTCAATTCAATATATAATGTTTTTAAAGTATTTTAATTTGTGCGAATTACTAACTTCACTTGAATTCACTTGCAGATTCATTGGAAAGAAGTTTCACCAATACCTCCAATATATATAGGATGGTGGAGAAGTGCAAGTACGGGAGTCCTTGCATGGGAATCTCATTTTCAAGAACGTCTTCAAATGTTCATACCATTTTTGCCGAAGCCTCGCATAGAAGAAGATGAGCTTATTAATCTAGACGAAGACGAAGAACACAAAGATCATAAGAAGAATGCAAGATGATCAATACTCCCTTGCTCTTTTTTTTTACTCCCTTACTCTTTTTTATTTTTTTTACCACAATACTCCCTTACTCCTTTGTTTTTTTGCTTATTTTAATTAATTTCTCATTTAATGATCAAATATGAATTGTTCTTGTTAAATTTAATTTCAAATTAGATTTATTATTTTTGGTATGAGTATATTAGTAACATTTTAGTATTAATTTTTTTAAAAAAATGTTACTTTCCAATTTTACCTTATAAAATTTATTAATGCTAATTAGTAATATTATTATAATTCCATATACAAACTACTTAATTAGTAATAAATTGTTTTGCAATTTTTACCAAAATAATGATAATGGTTTTTTATCATAAAAAAAATGAAACGTACTAGTCACATCCATATACAAACTAATTAATTATCCGAGATAACATTAACATATCCAAAACTAAAAACTAAATCAATCCTATTGGCATCTTGCACGATGTGCCCGTCCACCCCTCTGACTTGATTCTGCACCATCATGAGTCGATCCACCACCTCTGCGCCCTCTCCCAACTACCCGTAAACCCTGAACATCACGCATGGCAGGGGTGCTAGCATACAATCTGATGTCATGTGTAACATCAGGGTTGTATACCTGATCCTGGTCTGCTATATCAACAAGTCGCATAATACTACGCATTCTTGATATTAATTCGATCTGCACACGAAAATAATTACAAATTATTACTAAAAATAAATAAAATTATTAAATATATAAATTAAAATTATTAAATAACTTACATTAGCAACTTGAAGATCATGATCCACCCTGGTCGATGTAGAAAAAAGATAAGGGTGAGAGTAAGTGTGCACCCAGTTTAGATAATCCTTCGCGCACTCCTCGGCAAATCTAGCAGGAATGCCATCAACTACATGAACACCCCACTCAACCCATCGCTCCTGAATCACATCAAACAAAGGATGCGGGTGTGGTGGAGGTGGAATATGTAACACCCTGCAAATTCCTCGTATTAAATTAAAATACTAAAGATAATTATATTTTTGAAAAGGTGTTTTGAAAGAAAATTTTCCTGAATAAATTTTCTATTTTATGATTTCAAAATAATGAGTGATTATTAAAGAAAGGATTTTTCCTGAAATAATGTCAAGAGTTTAGAAATTGAGTTTTTGAAAAAGATTTTTTGTATTTGATATTTTTATGTTTTAAAGGAATTGTGACTTTTATATGAGTCATTTTATGAGGAAAAGATTTATTTTCTATGTATGTGTGTATATGAGTATTTAGTGTATATGTATGTGTATGTATGTGTGGTGTTGTTATGTGTATATATGTTTGGCATTATATGGAATTAAATTAGTAAAAGAAGATGATAATGCATGAATGTATGTATGTTTGTGTATGTGTGAAATACGTGTGTATGTGTATATGTACATGCATGTGGGGCAAACCTAGAATTTGTATTTATTGGGCAAGAAACCAAATAGGACTAAGTTAGAACCATGGAGTAACTAAATTAGTGGAAACCTTAACTAGAAGCCAACAAGCCATTAGGCCTAAATGACCCCTAGCACCCTAATCTACTCCACCTTGTCCCCTTCATTTGATAAACACCACCCATGCAACTTTTTGAAGAGCCAAAATTGCCCTTCACACTCCCTCATGACCGAGTTTTCCATAAGGGTAAAAGAGGAAGTGCACCAATTGCTTATAAAAGCCACAACCCTTGGCTCCTTTCACCCATTTTTCCATTCACTTCTTTCATTTTCCTTCACTTTCCAAACACACTTGTTGAAGAGCAAAAATCAAGCTCTCAACACATAGAGAAAAAGAGAAAGAGGCCGTGAGCTAGGGAGAGGAAGAAGAAGGAACCAAGTCCAAAAACCTAAGCCTTCCTTTGAAGAACCAAGACAATAGAAGCTAGAGGACCTTGATTTGGTGGGTAGTTCAAAAATCATGGAGAAAATTGTAATAGTTAGATTTTTCTTTTGATCTTATAATTTTTCTTCTCATTTTTCTTTGCATGTTAATTTTTCAAGCTTAAATGATGAGTACAAGCGTGTTTGTGCTTGATCACGAATTTTCAAAGCTAAAAATAACTTATAAACGTCTAAACAACAGACTCTATAACTTGATTAAGTTTTTCATGAAAGATCTTAAAGTTTTTCAAGCAAAATCTTTTCGATCTAAAGATTTGATAAGATTTTTGTGAAGTTTGAAATAAATTCTTTTGCATGTTGAATTTTCTTTCTTGAAACCATAAACCATGAAGCTTTTAAGAGGAGATTTGATAAATAAATGAACGATCTAAATTTGCTTAACAATAATGTTGAGATTTTTGGTGTTGCATGTTGATTTGATGTTGATCTTGGTGCTTTGTGTACTTGCATGTGTTGTTTATACTTGGATCTTGAGTTTTAAAGAGTAAAGGAACTTATAAAACCCTAGATCAAGAGCCAAGTGATTCGGCCTTGACTAGAAAATCAAGCCTTGATGCTTTTTAATTTAATCTAAGTCATTGCATGTTGACCTCATGTTTAGAAAAATTGATTTGAGTTATTAAAATTCTTTGATTTTTATTTGATCTTAATAAAGCCTTGATTTTTGGTTTTAATCTTTAATTTATTCATGAAAAGTTTGGTTCTTGAATTTTGCATGAAAATTCTAAATAAAAGCTTTGATCTTGTGTTGGTTCATGGAAAAGTGTTGATCCTTAACACATGCATATTGTTTTGGACAAAAAGACTTGATTTTCTTTAATGATTCATCACGGTTTTGGTCTTTTCCTACTCAAAGTAATTTTAATCTTTGATTTGTACTATTATATTTGCTTCCATGACTTGATCTACAAGAGCTAGGTGCATGCATGATGATTTTTCTTGATTCAAAGATTTTTAGTACATGCTTGAAAAAAAATTAAAATGAAAACTTGATTTAAGGAAATGATATTTTTAGAGTTTTGTGTGAAAAGGGTGCATGGTTTGATTCATGATTTTTGATGTTTGCATGTTGAAAAATGAACCTAAAAACCTTGTCTTTGTTTTGATGAGGTTCGGCCTACACATGCTAGCTAGACTAGGATTCTTTTTCCATGAAATGACACAAAGAAATGAATATGTTTTGTGAAATTATGTTGAAATAAATTGTTTGAAATTGTGTTGAGAATGTTTAATTTCTATTCGGTTTTTGGATTAGAAATAAAGGAAATAAATGAACTAATTGGTTTGGAAAAAGGTTTTGTGTTTAATTGAACATATGTGTATGTGCATTCGGTTGGGAGTAAAAGGAAGAGAAAATGATTTTTGTTGCATGAAAAAGAAAGAGGAATTTAAGTGCTTATAATAAACTAAGTTGAATTGTGTGTTTTACATTTGAAATTCTTGACTTGTTTTCTTTGATTTCATTCGGTCATATAGTGTAAATAAGTTTAGGAAGTTTAGTTGCATGAAATTAAATTTACATAGTGATTTTTGAAAGGAATAAAGTTATTTAAAGTATGAAAAATAAATGTGCTTGGTTTAAATCTTTAGTTCAAATTGGTTTTAGAATTTATGCATGTCTAAGTGTTTTTGTTTTATGAAAATGAAATAGCATAATGATGTATCAAGTTGTTTTGGTTGATTTTAAATGTCTATTTGTGAAAGTGTTTGCTTGGAAATGAGTGCTTAGTTTATAATTAAGTTAAGCGATTGGTTTTGAAATTAATCACTTCCAGATTTTTATTAAAATGATTTTTGTGAAATAATCCTTCTCTGTCCCGAATTATTTAAAATTGTTCCTTAACTTTAAAAATGTGCTTATGTAATTTAAAGTGTGGTTTTCGAGTAGTAATTGATTTAAGAAAAACCCGGATTAAAAACGGTGAATTTTTCGGTGTTTTCGAATGTAATCAAGGTTCTGTCCAAAACGGACCAACAAATAAAATTAAACGATTCAAAGTATTTTACTAAATGTTTTCCAAATGGTTTATGAAAGTATTTACGGTATTAGAAAATATTAGAGTTGTTTAAGAGAAAACGGTTATGTTTTAAGTCTTCCGACGAGGAACGAAAAGTGTTTTGAAACTAAGAAAGATTTTCTTAATAGAAGTTAATAACGTGAGCGTATTTTATTTAGTACGAGGAATTTTAAAGACGAGGGATTGGGGCAGCCGGCAGCACAAAGGATCCGAGGAGACGATACACAGTAAATTGCTGGACCTCAGGTGAGAGAGAAGCTTTCCTAAGACACCGTGGTATTTAGGTGACTTATTAGGACATTCCGTATCATCTCAAAGCTCGGAACTAAGTGGTTCGAAGTCAGTAGTATAGTGCCAATTGTTTGTGCTGTGTGCGGCCACTTATACGAAGGTGACGAGGACCACATTATTGTTGTGTGATGTTTGTGTGATGATAGTATGTTTATATGTTTATTGATTTCTGCCTTATGAAATTGAATACTATTAGTTTAAGTAAGTAACACACTGATGGACGTCTGTTACGTCCTGAATAAGAAAATGAAATTGAAAGAAAAGACACAATGATGAAGGAACAATGTTAAAGGATAAGAAATTGATTAGAAAAGAGGGAAGAGTTGAGATTGGGGAAAGAATTGATGATAATAATGAGAACGAGCCAGAGCTGGGGATAGTGACGTTGATTGTTCAAACCAGAGGTGATGTGAGCGGAGCTTGGCTCCTTGTTTATGTTTTTGGACAGGAGACTAGTGTTGAGTTGAGCTTGCTCCTCCATTAGCGCTCAACCCAAAAATGTTGTTTTTGAAAAAGGTTTTTGAAAAGAGATTGTTTTGAGAAAAGATTTTGAAAAGAAATTGTGAAATGAGATGATTAAGAAAGATTGAAAATTGTTGAGAAGGATTTGGAAATGAGATGTGAGTCCATTGATGTGATCCCAGCTCTGTGCTATGTTGAGAAAGATGAGAGAAAGATTGTGCCAAGTTAGTGGTCGGGACTCATTGAAGGGATGCACGAAGGATGGGCCGACCTTAGGATAATTTAAAAGATAAAAGACTTTAAAAGATACACGCGGTGAGGTATGAGAGTGCGAAGTAGTGGAGAGGAAGGAACCATGGGTATCTGCGGATACTCAGGAGGAGATTGCATTAGGGGAGGACGAAGACGGTGAAACGTCAAGAAGTCTTGAGTACTTTCTAGGCAGAACGAACTCCATATGTGGCGTACGAACGTGGTAGGGACTGGGTCCAATGCTGTGGTAAGTTCTGCGCGCGCAACTAGAATAGTACTGACGCCCCCTAGATTGCAAATCTTGAACAGTGAGAGGGATTGGAGTGGGGCATCTTGTTTGCCACTGTACCCGAGTTTTCTACAGTGTGCGTTGATTATATATATATGAATTGAATTGAATTGATCTGAGGCGGTAGTCCTCCTGGCCTGGGGCCAATTGATTGTGAGACAGCTGTCGTGCCCGCACGGTAAAGGTCCTGTACTCCTGTTTGTTTCCGACTAGGTTGGGTGGATGACCGAGGAGATGTAGACGTGAGTGATAGCCGAGAACGAAATGAATACTTCGATGATGTCTGATATTTCCCCCAAATCATTAAAGGTTGTGGATTAATAAGACTGGATGAAGAAAGAAGTATAACTATGAAAAGGAAAAAGGATTGAGAAAGGAAGAATGCATATGAGAAGCGAAATTAAGTTTGGAAAGAAACTGAGGGATAACAATAAGGGTAATAAGACTAATAAGAATGATAATGATGTTGATAACATGCTTGATTGTTGTGTGTATGTATGCTGTATTGTGTGTGTGTGTATAGTCCTATTATCTTGCCTATCGTAATCCCACACCGTCGACGATGCATCATTCGGATCGCTTACTCTCTCCTGTTCGTTGGCATATCGGTACTGCTGATATCTCAACGGGCAGATGGAGTATCGGATGGACGTCACTACGTGGAGTAAGTATGGAAGAGGATGGAAGCGCACCCCAGGCGGCTGGGTATGGACCGGCTATACCCAGATCATGATTCCAGATCCGGAACATCAACTGAGTGGGGCTAATCTGGAGCAGCACTTAGGACAAGTCACGGTACGAGGATATAGAGACTTCAAGGAAAAGATTCGGTATGAGACTCAGAGGAACTTTACCATTCTCAATGGAGCAGAACCAGAATCCACTAGCAATGAGGAGACAGCAACAAGGCGGGCATCATCCTCTAGAGCGAGGAGAGGACGTAAGAAGAAGGAGGGACTTCACCCAATTGTTTTCAATAGAAAGATTTAAGAGTAGGATTATTAGTTTAGGTTGTTGTGAGTGTCTTGTGTTAAGGATTACCTAAGTGATGAACTAATGATGTAACTGAATTTATTTTGGAACATGCCCTACTTTTTATACAACTTTGTGAAGAATGTCCAATGGCCTTTTTGAAGAAATGCAAAGAACTACTTTGAATTGGAACTAAACCATTTTCCTGAAAAATGTTTTTGTAAACGCAAGTGGATAAGTTTTGGTTTTAGTAGCAACTCGGTTTTCGAAAGAGAGTGTTGAAGAATATTAAGAACCTTCCAATAAGGTTTTCAACTACTTCAATAATGTTTTCAAAAAAAAAAAAAATTGGCCTCATTTTTGCAACATAAATGAACAAAAGCTGGTTATTTTTGAGTTACGAAAATCGGGCTGTTACAGAATGGTATCAGAGCTTATGGTAATCCTTAGTGGCCTTAAGCATGGGCTTACATGCTTTGTTTGTGTGACTCTGTGTGTTTGCTAGTGTAAGTATAGGAGCATAAGTTTAGGTTCTCATCCTTCTAGGATGTAAGGCTTTGTTTGTGGCTTAGTATCGACCGTGTTAGTTTAAGGAACCTGTTGGTTCTGAAGCTTGAAGGAGTAGACAGTGAATAGCTTCTAAGATTAAGACCCCATACCCTTTGCTGTTCCATTAGTGCTTGTAAGACTTAAGTTTGTTAACCTTAGCATACTTTTATACAAGGATATTTATTCCCCCTAAGGATGTAGATTGTTATCTCTGGATCCCCGTGTTTGTTGAATTGCTTCAACAAAACAGTTAGTATTTTTAAAATTAGACCCTTTTCTTCATGAGCCTTATTATCCACCTGTACCCTTATCGATCCTATTTAAGACTCCTTAGTCCAAGTTGTGGAGTTAGAAGTGCCATAGTTACCCAAATGATTTAGGCTTGAACGATTAAGGCAGGATAAATAGTTTAAGTTAAGTGAGGGTATAAGATCACAGTGGATTTAGTTATGGGTCTGATCAAAGTTGGGGATTCACAAGGAAGAAAAGAGGTGTACGTTACCGGTCATTAGAGGAAATTCTGAGGAAAGTTTGAGGATTAGAAATGCCATACACCCTAACCGGAGGTTAAGACGGTGAAAGTGATAGGTTTGATTAATGTTTAGAATGAATCTAAGGAGAAAAGTGAGGATATTTGAGGGAGTAAGTAAACCTAAGTTATAATAGAATCTCCTTAAGTTAGAGAAATGATAGACGAAAACCTTAGAGTTAGAAGGAGAATTAAAGGAAGGAGTGATTATTGTGAGATAGTGAGAACCCAAGTTGTAGAGAATAGTGAATATTTAAGAAATTTTAGGTAAAACCCTGTGTTTTTGGAGATGTGTGAATTTTGTTTGCTTGATTTTCCCTAAGTCCGTACCTATGGTTGGACTTTCTGTGACGACGATCAGCTAAGGGAGCGACATCTCCTTCGGTTAGTCAGTTGGACTTGACCCGATTCGACATGCAAGCGGTTGTGTGAGTGCGACTTCTTCATCCGAGGGCCACAAACGAGGGACACTGCAAGGTGAATTAGACCAACAAAAGAGAATACGATCACGAAGTGAGGGGAGAGTGTTCTTATGGGAATTAAAGTGACATGAGAATTTTGTGCCCTGCTGCCCAATCCACAACGCATTTCTCGGGGACGAGAAATCTGTAAGTTGGGGAGAATGTAACACCCCGCAAATTCCTCGTATTAAATTAAAATACGAATTGCCCTTCACACTCCCTCATGACCGAGTTTTCCATAAGGGTAAAAGAGGAAGTGCACCAATTGCTTATAATGTTGGAAGTCAAGCTTTCCCAAGGACTTCAAGTGCAAATATTTTATATGGTTTTGATGATAACAAACTCAAGATTCTCAAGTTCATATCAAGTGCAATCACAAGATCTTCATCCTTCAAGTCCAAGCTTCAAGTTGAAGAAGCAAGCAAATGAAGTTGAAAGCAAATGAAGATTTTAGCCTTTTCCCTTAGGACATCATGTAAGGTAATGAAGTCAAGGTTTATATTACGTTAAAAGGCCAATATAAGTTTTTCTAAATATATTTTTCATAATTAAGGAGAAGAAAAAGAAGTTTTGTGAAAATCAGTTTTTCTATCTTAGTTTTGGTGAAAATACTTGATGTTACAAAACTCTGAATATTTTTATGTATGCAAGAGAGAGTAATCGATTACTTGGCTTAGTTAATCGATTAACCTTGTTGCATCATAGAAAAATCAGAGAGCTTGTAATCGATTAAGTGAACTGTGCTAATCCATTACTTTCTTATGAGAGTAATCGATTACCTGGCTCAAGTAATCGAGTAAAATTGTTGCATCATATATTTTCCTGAGACAAAGTAATCGATTACTTGTCTTGTAGTAATCGATTACATGATGTTGCATCATATAAAAATCAGAGGCTCTGTAATCGATTATTAGAATAGTGGTAATCGATTATATGAGTTGCATCATACAATAAATAGAAGTGAAGTAATCGATTACATGCATGTGATAATCGATTACTGGTTTTTAAAATGGATTTCAAATTTTCTATTTTTAAAGGGATAATCGATTACCTCCCTCAAGTAATCGATTACCTCAACTTTTATTGAAAAACGTGTCAGAATCATTTTGATTTATTTCCTGATTTGTTTTTACTTAATTGATTCTGATTTATTTTCAAAATTCGAATTTGATTTTATTTTTGAAAATATTCCTTTTTTTTGTTTTGAGAATCAAATCCTTGATTTATTTTCTAAATCTTTTTTATTTGATTTTGATTTTAAAACTTAAATTATTTTATTTCCAAATTCGTTTTTGATTTTATTCTGATTTTATTTTCAAATTCAAAATTCAAAATTCAAATCTTTGGTTTTAATTCTTAAATATTTTATTTTATTTTTTGATTTGATTTGATTTCAAAACTATCTCTATTTATTTTGTTTTGGAAAATCATTTTCACTTCTACATCTCCTGATAATCACGTTCTTTCTCTTCTTCTCCATCAACTTCTGGTTTTCATGCTAAATCTTTTTGAAGAAAACTAAACCTTATTTTGGCCTTGTAACGTTTTTCATTTGACTTCATTATCATAGAGCTTAATTGTTGTATCTGTGTTGCTTAGAACACATAATTGTTAGAGTGGCCTTTATTGTTGTATCAGCACTATTGAGAGTGCACTATAGGTCTTGTACCAATCACTCATACCATAACCAGTGTTGTAAGGGGAGTGTAACCCTTAGTGACTAGGGAGTGAATCTCCTAGTGCGGACGTGCTGCGTTCGTGGTTGTAGGGTGAGGAATCCTTGTGTATTGGGTAGTGCTAGACGAACGGTGGGGCACCTAGTAGTTAGGCTATCTGGTTGTTGAGGTCCCTAGCGAAAGGAGGTTCCTAGTAGCTTGCGGGGCGCTCTGGTTGTACTTGGGGACGCGTGGCGTCTTGGTTTAGTGAAAAGCTCAAGCGGGACGCTTGGGGACTGGAGTAGGCAGGGTTTGCCGAACCAGGATAAAATCTCCGGTGCAATCTCTTCTATCCCTATCTCTTTTATATTCTGTTGTTATATTTATTTGTTGTGCATCATAACAACTATTTTCGTAATAATCTATTTTAAGCAAATTTAAAATAATAAGCGCGGTAACGGTTTTCGTTGTTCTTATTTAATTCGTATCCGCGCATATTAGTTTTTAATAATAGTATTAATATTATTCGCCTAAGCGCAATCATTTTCAACATTATATTGTTTTCCGCTGCAAAATCTCTTTAAGTTTGTTGAAAAAGTTTTAATAAAGCGAATATTTTCCAATGTTTTAGTAAACACCCAATTCACCCCCCCTCTTGGGTGTCGGCTGCCAATCCTATCAATAATTCTAACATATAAAAGCCACAACCCTTGGCTCCTTTCACCCATTTTTCCATTCACTTCTTTCATTTCCCTTCACTTTCCAAACACACTTGTTGAAGAGCAAAAATCAAGCTCTCATCACATAGAGAAAAAGAGAAAGAGGCCGTGAGCTAGGGAGAGGAAGAAGAAGGAACCAAGTCCAAAAACCTAAGCCTTCCTTTGAAGAACCAAGACAATAGAAGCTAGAGGACCTTGATTTGGTGGGTAGTTCGAAAATCATGGAGAAAATTGTAATAGTTAGATTTTTCTTTTGATCTTATAATTTTTCTTCTCCATTTTCTATGCATGTTAATTTTTCAAGCTTAAATGATGAGTACAAGTGTGTTTGTGCTTGATCACGAATTTTCAAAGCTAAAAATAACTTATAAACGTCTAAACAACGGACTCTATAACTTGATTAAGTTTTTCATGAAAGATCTTAAAGTTTTTCAAGCTAAATCTTTTAGATCTAAAGATTTGATAAGATTTTTGTGAAGTTTGAAATAAATTCTTTTGCATGTTGAATTTTCTTTCTTGAAACCGTAAACCATGAAGCTTTTAAGAGGAGATATGATAAATAAATGAACGATCTAAATTTGCTTAACAATAATGTTGAGATTTTTGGTGTTGCATGTTGATTTGATGTTGATCTTGGTGCTTTGTGTACTTGCATGTGTTGTTTATACTTGGATCTTGAGTTTTAAAGAGTAAAGGAACTTATAAAACCCTAGATCAAGAGCCAAGTGATTTGGCCTTGACTAGAAAATCAAGTCTTGATGCTTTTTAATTTAATCTAAGTCATTGCATGTTGACCTCATGTTTAGAAAAATTGATTTGAGTTATTAAAATGCTTTGATTTTTATTTGATCTTAATAAAGCCTTGATTTTTGGTTTTAATCTTTAATTTATTCATGAAAAGTTTGGTTCTTGAATTTTGCATGAAAATTCTAAATAAAAGCTTTGATCTTGTGTTGGTTCATGGAAAAGTGTTGATCCTTGACACATGCATATTGTTTTGGACAAAAAGACTTGATTTTCTTTAATGATTCATCACGGTTTTGGTCTTTTCCTACTCAAAGTAATTTTAATCTTTGATTTGTACTATTATATTTGCTTCCATGACTTGATCTACAAGAGCTAGGTACATGCATGATGATTTTTCTTGATTCAAAGATTTTTAGTACATGCATGAAAAAAAATTAAAATGAAAACTTGATTTAAGGAAATGATATTTTTAGAGTTTTGTGTGAAAAGGGTGCATGGTTTGATTCATGATTTTTGATGTTTGCATGTTGAAAAATGAACCTAAAAACCTTGTCTTTGTTATGATGAGGTTCGGCCTACACATGCTAGCTAGACTAGGATCCTTTTTCCATGAAACGACACAAAGAAATGAGTATGTTTTGTGAAATTATGTTGAAATAAATTGTTTGAAATTGTGTTGAGAATGTTTAATTTCTATTCGGTTTTTGGATTAGAAATAAAGGAAATAAATGAACTAATTGGTTTGGAAAAAGGTTTTGTGTTTAATTGAACATATGTGTATGTGCATTCGGTTGGGAGTAAAAGGAAGAGAAAATGATTTTTGTTGCATGAAAAAGAAAGAGGAATTTAAGTGCTTATAATAAACTAAGTTGAATTGTGTGTTTTACATTTGTAATTCTTGACTTGTTTTCTTTGATTTCATTCGGTCATATAGTGTAAATAAGTTTAGGAAGTTTAGTTGTATGAAATTAAATTTACATAGTGATTTTTGAAAGGAATAAAGTTATTTAAAGTAAGAAAAATAAATGTGCTTGGTTTAAATCTTTAGTTCAAATTGGTTTGTGAATTTATGCATGTCTAAGTGTTTTTGTTTTATGAAGATGAAATAGCATAATGATGTATCAAGTTGTTTTGGTTGATTTTAAATGTCTATTTCTGAAAGTGTTTGCTTGGAAATGAATGCTTAGTTTATAATTAAGTTAAGCGATTGGTTTTGAAATTAATCACTTCCGGATTTTTATTAAAATGATTTTTGTGAAATAATCCTTCGCTGTCCCGAATTATTTAAAATTGTTCCTTAACTTTAAAAATGTGCTTATGTAATTTAAAGTGTGGTTTTCGAGTAGTAATTGATTTAAGAAAAACCCGGATTAAAAACGGTGAATTTTTCGGTGTTTTCAAATGTAATCAAGGTGCTGTCCAAAACGGACCAGCAACTAAAATTAAACGATTCAAAGTATTTTACTAAATGTTTTCCAAATGGTTTATGAAAGTATTTACGGTATTAGAAAATATTAGAGTTGTTTAAGAGAAAACGGTTATGTTTTAAGTCTTCCGACGAGGAACGAAAAGTGTTTTGAAACTAAGAAAGATTTTCTTAATACAAGTTAATAACGTGAGCGTATTTTATTTAGTACGAGGAATTTTAAAGACGAGGGATTGGGGAAGCCGGCTGCACAAAGGATCCGAGGAGACGGTACGCATTAAATTGCTGGACCTCAGGTGAGAGAGAAGCTTTCCTAAGACACCATGGTATTTAGGTGACTTATTAGGACGTTCCATATCATCTCAAAGATCGGAACTAAGTGGTTCGGAGTCAGTAGTATAGTGGCAATTGTTTGTGCTGTGTGTGGCCACTTATACGAAGGTGACGAGGACCACATCATTATTGTGTGATGTTTGTGTGATGATAGTATGTTTATATGTTTATTGATTTCTGCCTTATGAAATTGAATACTATTAGTTTAAGTAAGTAACACACTGATGGACGTCTGTTACGTCCTGAATAAGAAAATGAAATTGAAAGAAAAGACACAATGATGAAGGAACAATGTTAAAGGATAAGAAATTGATTAGAAAAGAGAGAAGAGTTGAGATTGGGGAAAGAATTGATGATAATAATGAGAACGAGCCAGAGCTGGGGATAGTGACGTTGATTGTTCAAACCAGAGGTGATGTGAGCGGAGCTTGGCTCCTTGTTTATGTTTTTGGACAGGAGACTAGTGTTGAGTTGAGCTTGCTCCTCCATTAGCGCTCAACCCAAAAATGTTGTTTTTGAAAAAGGTTTTTGAAAAGAGATTGTTTTGAGAAAAGATTTTGAAAAGAAATTGTGAAATGAGATGATTAAGAAAGATTGAAAATTGTTGAGAAGGATTTGGAAATGAGATGTGAGTCCATTGATGTGATCCCAGCTCTGTGCTATGTTGAGAAAGATGAGAGAAAGATTGTGCCAAGTTAGTGGTCGGGACTCATTGAAGGGATGCACGAAGGATGGGCCGACCTTAGGATAATTTAAAAGATAAAAGACTTTAAAAGACACACGCGGTGAGGTATGAGAGTGCGAAGTAGTGGAGAGGAAGGAACCATGGGTATCTGCGGATACTTAGGAGGAGATTGCATTAGGAGAGGACGATGGAGGTGAAACGTCAAGAAGTCTTGAGTACTTTCTAGGCAGAACGAACTCCATATGTGGCGTACGAACGTGGTAGGGACTGGGTCCAATGCCGTGGTAAGTTCTGCGCACGCAACTAGAATAGTACTGACGCCCCCTAGATTGCAAATCTTGAACAGTGAGAGGGACTGGAGTGGGGCATCTTGTTTGCCACTGTACCCGAGTTTTCTACAGTGTGCGTTGATTATATATATATGAATTGAATTGAATTGAATTGATCTGAGGCGGTAGTCCTCCTGGCCTGGGGCCAATTGATTGTGAGACAGCTGTCGTGCCCGCACGGTAAAGGTCCTGTACTCCTGTTTGCTTCCGACTAGGTTGGGTGGATGACCGAGGAGATGTAGACGTGAGTGATAGCCGAGAACGAAATGAATACTTCGATGATGTCTGATATTTCCCCCAAATCATTAAAGGTTGTGGATTAATAAGACTGGATGAAGAAAGAAGTATAACTATGAAAAGGAAAAAGGATTGAGAAAGGAAGAATGCATATGAGAAGCGAAATTAAGTTTGGAAAGAAACTGAGGGATAACAATAAGGGTAATAAGACTGATAAGAATGATAATGATGTTGATAACATGCTTGATTGTTGTGTGTATGTATGCTGTATTGTGTGCGTGTGTATGGTCCTATTATCTTGCCTATCGTAATCCCACACCGTCGACGATGCGTCGTTCGGATCGCTTACTCTCTCCTGTTCGTTGGCATATCGGTGCTGCTGATATCTCAACGGGTAGATGGAGTATCAGATGGACGTCACTACGTGGAGTAAGTATGGAAGAGGATGGAAGCGCACCCCAGGCGGCTGGGTATGGACCGGCTATACCCAGATCGTGATTCCAGATCCGGAACATCAACTGAGTGGGGCTAATCTGGAGCAGCACTTAGGACAAGTCACGGTACGAGGATATAGAGACTTCAAGGAAAAGATTCGGTATGAGACTCAGAGGAACTTTACCATTCTCAATGGAGCGGAACCGGAATCCACTAGCAATGAGGAGACAGCAACAAGGCGGGCATCATCCTCTAGAGCGAGGAGAGGACGTGAGAAGAAGGAGGGACTTCACCCAATTGTTTTCAATAGAAAGATTTAAGAGTGGGATTATTAGTTTAGGTTGTTGTGAGTGTCTTGTGTTAAGGATTACCTAAGTGATGAACTAATGATGTAACTAAATTTATTTTGGAACATGCCCTACTTTTTATACAACTTTGTGAAGAATGTCCAATGGCCTTTTTGATGAAATGCAAAGAACTACTTTGAATTGGAACTAAACCATTTTCCTGAAAAATGTTTTTGTAAACCCAAGTGGATAAGTTTTGGTTTTAGTAGCAACTCGGTTTTCGAAAGAGAGTGTTGAAGAATATTAAGAACCTTCCAATAAGGTTTTCAACTACTTCAACAATGTTTTTTAAAAAAAAAATTTGGCCTCATTTTTGCAACATAAATGAAAAAAAGCTGGTTATTTTTGAGTTACGAAAATCGGGCTGTTACAGAATGGTATCAGAGCTTATGGTAATCCTTAGTGGCCTTAAGCATGGGCTTACATGCTTTGTTTGTGTGACTCTGTGTGTTTGCTAGTGTAAGTATAGGAGCATAAGTTTAGGTTCTCATCCTTCTAGGATGTAAGGTTTTGTTTGTGGCTTAGTATCGACCGTGTTAGTTTAAGGAACCTGTTGGTTCTGAAGCTTGAAGGAGTAGACAGTGAAGAGCTTCTAAGATTAAGACCCCATACCCTTTGCTGTTCTATTTGTGCTTGTAAGACTTAAGTTTGTTAACCTTAGCATACTTTTATACAAGGATATTTATTACCCTTAAAGATGTAGATTGTTATCTCTGGATCCCCGTGTTTGTTGAATTGCTTCAACAAAACAGTTAGTATTGTTAAAATTCGACCCTTTTCTTCATGAGCCTTATTATCCACCTATAGCCGTATCGATCCTATTTAAGACTCCTTAGTCCAAGTTGTGGAGTTAAAAGTGCCATAGTTACCCAAATGATTTAGGCTTGAACGATTAAGGCAGGATAAATAGTTTAAGTTAAGTGAGGGTATAAGATAGTAACATCCCTCGTTTCTTAAAAAGAATTTCACTTATTATTGAAACGTATTGGAAAAGTCTGAGTATGAAAATTTTTCCTTGAATGTGGTACTCAAATTTAAGCCATGTATTGGAACTAAATTCGGTAGAAGGAGTAATTATTTGCTGAACATTTTAGAATCCTTTTGAGATAACCTTTGTAGAACAAAATAGCTTTCGAAAATAATTTAGTTATTAGGTCATCCCAGGAAATCAACTTTAACAATACTTCCTTCGTGTCGAACGATAAAATCAGAGTGAGCGGAGTATATTAAAATAGTTCATTGACTCATAAAATCAGGTATATAAATTCGATGTGTACCACAATTATATTAAAATATGAAAACTAGGTTTCCTCTTGGATACATCTTTCAAAATGTATACATTGTTTCCATTATCAAAAATAGAGACGTTCCAAAGCTGGTCACTGGTTCTTCATCCCTTCGTTCATCTGGTTGAGTCCTCAGAGTTGTACAAAATAGTCTCTATCCCATGATGACTTAGTACTTAATGAACTTAAGGGTCATCCAATTCCTTTGATCTCTAGGTAGTCTAGATACCTGATCAAAACCTATTAAGGGCAAGGGGTAAGCTTATACATTCGCATTATCAAATAAGAATAAAGTCCTAGCATCCACAAGTAAGCACCCATCATGATAGAAATGCATAAACATGAGCACCTGCCATTTCATTTATTTCTCTTTCCAAATAGGTGGAATGATGCATGCTTCCCATCTCTCAATTCCTGAGATTCTTCAACTAATCACTCAGATGAACGTCCTTCCATAACACCATTGTATTCCCAGAATACAAATAATACGTTATCAAACGTATGGCGTACTTGCTCGGAAGTGATAAAAACGTCACACTATCTGGTGAACGTCACGTCGCCCAAGGACGTAAACCTATCACTTCTCAACATACAACGGGTGTGATAAAAAACGTCACATCGCCTAAGGACGTAAACCTTATCACTTGTGATACACAACAGAGGTGATAAACAACGTCACCATGTCTGATGAACGTCACGTCGCCAAAACGTAAACCTTACCACTTGTGTGCAACACACCGTTGAACCATTAAACCAACAGTATACCACATACTGCCCACATTGTCCACCTTAATGTCTCATCGAGCAAGCAGCAACATTTGGCACTCCTAGAGGCCCTCCTCATGTTCCATGAACATGACACAACGATAACTCATCACCGTTCATTGTGCATGAATGCATGCAAGTATTCCCTTAAGATTATTCATTAATCTCATTATATACAATATGTAATAAATTCATCAATGAGATATATCAATTTTCATGCTTAGAATGATGAGATTTATTTAAGGAAGTATCACATTATTCCCTTTAAGTGTCATTAGGTTTAAGTGGAAGTGGTTAGATTAAAAATGGTGTTTTCTCAACATTTTAGTAAAAAGACTCGAGTAGTAGCTTCAATACTCGAGTAGTTCTTCGATCTCCTGAAACTGTGTATCAGACTACCCAGAATACTCGAGTATTTCACAAAATACTCGAGTAGTTTACAGATCAGAATACTCGAGTATTTCACAAAATACTAGAGTATTTTGCAGCCCAGAATACTTGAGTGTTTTACAAAATACTAGAGTATTTCGTGATCTTTTGGGAAACTTGTATCAGAAAATAATCGAGTGTTTCACCAAATACTCGAGTATTTTTGACAGAAGATGCACTACAACTTGGTTTTAACATACCATTTTCAATTCTAATCAATTCTTACTTAAACCAATGATCAACAAAGCTTTACATACATAAATTAAACATGTCTCACCATAGAAATCATATCAAATTTCAGATAATCAAAACCATTCATCAATTATGCATGAAAATCACATGTTATGCAACTTAAAGTGCCAATTTCAATTCTATTCATTTTTGGCATAATTTCAGCATTGATTAAGCTCACATGCAACCAAATAAACTTGCCTTAGCATGTAGCATGCCTCAGATTGGCCTCCAAGCCACATTCCTATTTCAATCTATGCCCTTAGAGTCTCATGGTGACTCCTCCTACTTTCTAATGCAATTTACTCTTATTCTAGCAAACGGTAAGCTTCCCCCATACCTTAGGGTCGTTCTTGAACAAAAACTCCACAGAGAACAGCAACCAAATGCTCTAACCACTTCCAACCCGAACTTGCATGACGGTTTCAGCAGAGGTTCAAAACCACATCAATCGACATTCGAATCATGCATAAAAATTGGGGAAATTGGTTAGACTATGTTCTCTATAACATGAAATTTGAAAACCAATAAGTTTCAGACCAAAAGGGAGCTTGAGCTTACCACAATTGAAGCTCAAAGTCAGCTCTTGGAATCTGAACATTTGGTTTGGCAGATTTTAGCACCTAACTTCGCAGGAGCATAACTTTTTGACCAGGGACTCAAATCTAACAAACTTGGTATCAAATCGAAGCTCGTTGAAAGAGCTTTCCAATGGTATATCAGGAGTGAGGTAACTTGATTGGGGTCTAATATGTGATGTTTTTGTACTTTTTTTGCCTCCCTTTTACATAGTAAGTGGCTTGTTTCTTGAGTAAATTGGAATAAAACAATGGAATTTTGTCTTTATAAGATTTCTAGAACCTTTTGATGTGTTTGGTTTGTTTTCAGGTATTTAAGCTCTTAAAACAATGATTTTTGCAAAGGAATGAAGAATGAGAGTTTGGTACTTGATTTGGGAAGAAAAGAGGAAAAAAATGAAGAAAAGTTGACCGTCGTGCGCCCAAGCGCAGGCCATCACGCCCAAGCGCAGGCCATCACGCCCAGGCGCAGGATTTTCACGCCTGGGCACGCAAATGCGAGAAAGTGACACTATTCGCTGTTTTGATCATAACTTGAGCTACGCTTATCCAAATGAGGCGATCTATATATCATTTTAAAGCTAAGGAAAAGATCTACAACGTTGCCAGAAATAGCCTTGCTCAAATTCGTCCATCTTGGGGGTCAAAATCAGTGACGAAGTTGCTGCCAGACACAAATACGGGATTCTAGAAGGATTTTAATGATAAATTCTATTTGTAGATAAGATTCTTAAAGATTAGTTTATTCTAATAGGATCTTATCATATTATATTCAGATTTAGGATTAGTTTTATTAAAATAAAAAGCTTATCACATTAGATTGGAAATTAGGTTAGTTTTTATCTATATAATAATAGGATTAGGATTCATTCAGGAGAGAGGAGAGAGACTCATACAACTCCATAGAATAATAGTAGATTAGGATTCAAGACTTGGAGAAGGAACAAGGATTGGAGGTTTTTGTGAAGAACACGAAGTTAGCGCAAGGATTCATGGTAATTATTTTTATCATGTTTATTGTGTTTTCTCTTGTAAGTATGAACTAATTCCATCCTTGGGATGTAGGAGTAGATGAATGGAACCTTTTCAATATTTCTAGTAATAAATTAATCTTGTTTTCCGTTATTAAATTCTGTGTTTGATTATTCTTATTTGTTTCTCATGAAAGAAGCTGTTTCATGACTTTTGAAAATCCTTTATGAATAGACATATGAATTTAGGATTTAGTCATTTAATCAAACAGTTCAATTGCATAGGCACAAACATGTTTTCTATGAATTGGGTAATTTTATAAAAAGAAGTTTTGACTGAACTTAATTAAGGGTTAGGTTTTTAAGGCTCTCTTGAAACATCATTGGGAGATTAATATCTAAAATACGGAGACGTGCTAAGACATTAGGCGTTTTCTACCTTTGCAAAACAAATTCAGAATCAAGGAAAACAAATCAATTTGTTATAGAATATTTAGGAACCTGCATCGAAACTACATCCCGCCTTTCCCCTTGTCAAAGAGTCATTTATTTTAATTTCTGTTTTTATTTACAAATTCATAAATTATTTGTCTCGTTCACTAAGTAATATTAATTAGGTGGAATTAATTAAACAGTCACTCCCTTGGGTACGATACTCGGACTTCAATGTCTATATTACTTGTACGATCTGGTACACTTGCCAGAATCTCAACATAACTCTCAAGGAGGAGAGAGAATCGAAGGCAAGAAGGTGACGGGTCTGAACAGAGTTCTGGTTTTTGGCAGATTTGAAGCTCTATCTTGCAGCACTCACTACTCCTCACACACTCAACCTTAGCTCACAAATTTTGGTGCTTTTCAAAGTTCTGGATGTGAGCTTCGAAGCGGTGTATAACTTGTTGTCTAACTCTCAGAGTTGAAGAAGAATCGAAGAGAACAAGTTTAGAACCCTAACTGAGCTTCAAACTTGATTTTAATGCATAAGAGTTGAAGAATTGCTCAATTCTTCCTCCCTAAGGGTCAATAACGAATGGGGAAGGTCTCATGCGAAGCGCCACGAGTCATAGGTCGCGTTGCTGAGTTGCTAACGTGTCAACTCGTGAGGTATTCGAGTGGGTGACTCACCAAACGCACTAACTCGTGCAACACTGAGCAAAATACTCGAGTCTTTTCAGAGACTCGAGTCTTTCAGCTAAAATTTGAAAAATGAATATTTTTATTTCCTTTCCCTCCAAAATCTTTCTATTATTATTTTTAAGTCCTAAAACAAGGACTAATATGTAAAAACCTTATTTTTCACATATTAAAAACTATCTAGTCTTTTCTACATATTTGCTTTTGTCAAACACATGTATACTAAATAAATTTTTAATCAAAGATTAAAATATAAGTAACTGATTATAAATAAGCTTTATAATTAAATTATCATTAATCAGAGATTAAAAATTTGGGGTGTTACACTACTCCCCCACTTAAAAGGAATTTCGTCCCCGAAATTCATTCTTAAAATTCCACATTTTCATAACAAATTGTTTTGATGTTATTATTTTTCAAAACATAATTAGGGAGAACTCTCCCCCACTTAAAAGGAATTTTCTTATGTACATATTTTCCTTTTAAACTCTCTGCCCCCAAAATGTCACATAAAATTTTTCAAATAAAATTTTCTCGGATAAACTTTTGCGTTTCCAACACACATCAAAATCCTTCAAAAAGGTTTGCCTTATGCTTCCTTGAAATTATTTCACAATGAAACCCTTTTATTAAAACTTTTCTAAAACCCATGCCCCAAGTACATATTGAAATATTTGCAACAAACCTTTCAAAGAAAATTTTCTCCGCTGCGCACTCAGATCACTCGAGTACGAGTAAGGAATTATCTGTATGACTTTATTCCTTAACAGTATAAATATCAGGGTGATCAGTCCTAACATTTAAACTATTAGTAATAAAATCATCCATTTCAGATATAATCTTTCTCAAGAAAGACTATACGATTTATCTTTAAGTTAGATGAACTCAAAGATAAGGAACTTTATCGTCGCCATCAGACTTAGTCAGATTGTCAAGTAATAGAGACATTTCCGTTGGGGAGACAAATGCTCGTCCTATCCCGGTGGTTGTTAATCTCTCTAGTCTTAACTGATCTTTCCCTTTCTGTAGCGCCCAAAGACATTTATCACATCCAACTGTGATAAGGGTTTTGAACACAGAAACTCAAGTTAAAGACTTGCTCAGGTTTTTAGATCACAGAACGATTTAATTAACGCAATCGAAATCATTGATTACGTTAATTCAGATAAGAGGAAGGATAAATTCAGATTACCTATATCCGAATCTAACTCGCATCCTAGCAGGATGGAAAACTCTTCCACTCTTGATTTGCTGGTTGACCATTCCCTTCTTGCATTTCTTCTTCAATTAATCTGGTGAATAAGACTTAATTTTCTTGCGACTGAAATCAAATATCCCTTTCAGATATCACCACTCAATCCATGATGATGCGGCTCAGCTTCCCACCTTAAAATTGACAAACGATTTCTTTCCATTGGCTTTTCAGTTACTTTCATGCAATTGAGATTTCTCTAACCTCTTATGCATGAAATTCTGGTCCCCATAGTTAGTTCACTTATTCCTCCATATTTGATATCTGGTTTGGAATTTAGACATTATTCATTCCGGACTCCGCATGTTTGAACCTTCCATCAAAATTGCAATGAAATATACTTCCTCAATCTTTTGAACTTGGTAATGTTTTCCCCGAGATTCATATTACCCTACCTTATTTACAAAAATTCAATCTCCTTTCTCTAATTTTTCAAAGATTTCATCCTTGAATAATTCTCAAGTGACATGTCATTCCTTTGCTTCCAATATCAGATTTACATAGTTCCACTATGTTTTAGCTTCACCACTTAGCATATTAGTGTATAACCTTTACTCATCCATTTAGCTTAATTCCATAATTAACCTTCAATTTCCAAATCATCCATACTCCAAATTCTTGTCCCTAAAACGTCCACTATGGAACCTAGGTTTCTTCCCTTTCGAAATCAATCTCTTATTTGTCCTTAGCTCTTCAGTTCTTTGTTGCAATTCACAAATTCGAATTAGGAATTCTATTGTGATTTGCTACCTTCCCTTCTTACTTCTCGTCGATCTACTTGTATCATCAAACTCGTATCTATTAGACTTCTTAAAACCACTTCCTTAATCCCCGTAGAGCTTACATAATTTGCCTTTTGGCCCATTGTAATTGCCTTCGTCTTATGCTTCGTCAGGATGATGACAGAGTTTCCAATCACGAGCCTTTAAAATTCTTTTCGTCGGCGTTGTCCCTTGTTCAACTCCTTCTGATTGAATAATTACTTCGACTTTCCATGGTCATTAACACTTAAAGCATAGTGACACGGGAAAAAGGCCTCATGCCCTCAGAGCAACCATGATCGTTACAAAGCTCAAGTCATGCGTCGAGTGAATCACCTTGTGTATTCCATCACCTTGATGCATACACATCTACCCTCCTTTCTTAAAACTACCTCTTTCCAAGTCTTGGCCTCGACACATGAAAATGCACTTTAATACTTTTGCATGAATCGAGTAGGAGTAACACAGGAGGGAATGTTAACCTTCCCTTCAATGACTGAAAATTCTTGTTATTCTTCTTATTCCATATAAAAGGCCATTCCTTCCGGGTTACTTTGGTAAAAAAAAAATATTTGACTTTAGAAAGTCCACTTAAACACCCCCAATAGAATTCAATCAATCCCTTCCCAAAATCACATCCAAGCGTGATAAGGGATAATAGATCAAATCTAACTTAGTGTCGCGATCAATTATCTCGACACTATAATCTAAGCAGACTTTAGAAACAAATTTGGGTAATTTCATAGGGTCTCTATTTTTAAAACAAATAGGTGAATCCGACTTCAACCTATTCACACATTTACAATAAACAAAAGAATGGGTAACGCCCGAATCGAACACAATCATGCAAAGTTGGTTTTGAAGTAAATGGTTACCTTGCGCGAGATCAGGTGATTGGTTAACTTCTACTCTATTCAGGGTAACACTTTTCCTTGAGTCATTGGTTTGCTAGAAAGTCCGATGTGGTTACTTTTCACAGATTTTCCGCAGTAACGTGCAATATGACCCTGCTTCCCACAGTTGAAGCAAGTACTTGTTGCCCAGCAGATTCTTCCATAATGATGATGTTTGCACTTCTCACAGTAAGGGGCATTTCTGCGAGTCTTAACCCCATTCCCATCTTTGACTCTACCTTTGCCTCGTTTCTGGTTGAAATATGGATCCGTTCTCCGATGATTAAATCCTTTCTTTCTTTGTGATCCATAACTCTGCTGGTTACTCTTTGCCGGATCAGCTGCCACTTCAGCCTTCTTGTCATCCTCATACATTCGACACATGTCAACCAACGTAGGAAAACTTTGGATTTTCTGATAACTGAAGACAGATTTCAGTTCAGGTCTCAGGCCACCTTCAAATTTGATGCATTTTCTTCTCTCATCCGGATTGTTTTGATAGTATGGAGAGTACTTCATCAATTCCTCAAACTTAGCTGCGTACTCGCCCACACTCATATCTCCTTGTTTTAATTGTAGGAATTCAACTTCCTTCTTCCTTCTCAAGTCCTCTGGGAAATATTTATTGAGAAACGTTTCCATAAACATCTCCCAATTGACGTCCTTTCCCTCATAGTGTAAAAGCTGAACCGTGTGATTCCACCAATTCTCAGCCTCTCCTTCTAACATATAAACTGCATATGCCACCTTTTGAGCTTCCGTGCAGTCTAATGTTCTAAAAATCTTATCCATAGTATGAATCCACTTGTTAGCCTCCTCTGGCTTAAATCCTCCTTCAAACTTAGGTGGATTACAATTTCGAAAATTCGCTAAACTCTTAGCCTCAACATTACTGACATTACATTGATGTGGCAGATTAACTGGTTGTGGTGGTTGCTGATGTTGTTGCTGTTGCCATTGTTGCTTTGATTCCAACACAGCCGTGATCCTCTCCAGCATCGCATTAGTATGATTTCGGTTTCTTGTCGTCATATTAGACCTGCACTATGGACTTGTGGTCATATATGGTGGACTTAAGAAACACTCATCACACAACTTATACTAAAGCTGTAGCTTCAAACGGTACATCGAACTTGTATCTATTACTTGATCAAAGTAGAATACTAATATAAATCTCATCCTGTGGATACTTTGCTTGATGCTGATAACTACCTTTCTAGAACTACTTTAGCTATTACAGGATCTGACTTTTGCTCTAACGAACCCGACACTTCACGAGAGAATATCCGGGAGATTCTTCGTAACCATGACCTCTTTAATTCCCCTCTTCCTTTACCCCACTATGAGAATAACACTCAAACATCTTCGGTTTCGGATTCTCGCCTCTCTATCACAATTATTTATCACTTGATTCTTGGGTATCCAATCCAAGTCCAAGATCACACCTAATTGTGAAAAATGAGTAGACCAAGTTTACTCTGAAGAGATAGCTCAATAGAATAGCTCAAACATACGAGAGAAACAACTACAAGAAAACTTGTAGGAGTTCGATCTTGAGGTAGCAGGGTGGATCAAACACAAGAAAACACAATCGATTCTCGTCCTCACCAAGGGTTAATTAACTTCAGAGTTACAACTCTGCAAAGCAAACCACTAGGGAAAATAACCTCCTAGTACTAACTCCAGGGGTTTGTTAGTTCTCATTCTAGAAGAAAATATCATCCCTAGAGGATATTAGCTCGCCTTTAAATCCTTTGGAATCACCCCTTGTTGATTCTTTGATGCCATAATGGATCAGCACTATGAGCTTAAGGTTGGAATTGACCTAAAAGAAGTACATCACTATCATACTTCAACTTATGCTATTTTAAACACTATAGACAGGTACTTGGTCACCTATCCGGGGTCAAGGGATAGAACCTTTTACTCCAATTAGAAGTATGTAAGAGCATACTTCACAAGAAACTCTACAATTCTTGAGGACCACCGTATTGAACCACACACCCAAGGACCAAGAGTCAGGACCATTGCTCTGATACCATAAAATGTAACATCCCTCGTTTCTTAAAAAGAATTTCACTTATTATTGAAACGTATTGGAAAAGTCTGAGTATGAAAATTTTTCCTTGAATGTGGTACTCAAATTTAAGCCATGTATTGGAACTAAATTCGGTAGAAGGAGTAATTATTTGCTGAACATTTTAGAATCCTTTTGAGATAACCTTTGTAGAACAAAATAGCTTTCGAAAATAATTTAGTTATTAGGTCATCCCAGGAAATCAACTTTAAAAATACTTCCTTCGTGCCGAACGATAAAATCAGAGTGAGCGGAATATATTAAAATAGTTCATTGACTCATAAAATCAGGTATATAAATTCGATGTGTACCACAATTATATTAAAGTATGAAAACTAGGTTTCCTCTTGGATACATCTTTCAAAATGTATACATTGTTTCCATTATCAAAAATAGAGACGTTCCAGAGCTGGTCACTGGTTCTTCATCCCTTCGTTCATCTGGTTGAGTCCTCAGAGTTGTATAAAAGAGTCTCTATCCCATGATGACTTAGTACTTCATGAACTTAAGGGTCATCCAATTCCTTTGATCTCTAGGTAGTCTAGATACCTGATCAAAACCTATTAAGGGCAGGGGGTAAGCTTATACATTCGCATTATCAAATAAGAATAAAGTCCTAGCATCCACAAGTAAGCACCCATCATGATAGAAATGCATAAACATGAGCACCTGCCATTTCATTTATTTCTCTTTCCAAATAGGTGGAATGATGCATGCTTCCCATCTCTCAATTCCTGAGATTCTTCAACTAATCACTCAGATGAACGTCCTTCCATAACACCATTGTATTCCCAGAATACAAATAATACGTTATCAAACGTATGGCGTACTTGCTCGGGAGTGATAAAAACGTCACACTATCTGGTGAACGTCACGTCGCCCAAGGACGTAAACCTATCACTTCTCAACATACAACGGGTGTGATAAAAAACGTCACCACATCTGATGAACGTCACGTCGCCTAAGGACGTAAACCTTATCACTTGTGATACACAACAGAGGTGATAAACAACGTCACCATGTCTGATGAACGTCACGTCGCCAAAACGTAAACCTTACCACTTGTGTGCAACACACCGTTGAACCATTAAACCAACAGTATACCACATACTGCCCACATTGTCCACCTTAATGTGTCATCGAGCAAGCAGCAACATTTGGCACTCCCAGAGGCCCTCCTCATGTTCCATGAACATGACACAACGATAACTCATCACCGTTCATTGTGCATGAATGCATGCAAGTATTCCCTTAAGATTATTCATTAATCTCATTATATACAATATGTAATGAATTCATCAATGAGATATATCAATTTTCATGCTTAGAATGATGAGATTTATTTAAGGAAGTATCACATTATTCCCTTTAAGTGTCATTAGGTTTAAGTGGAAGTGGTTAGATTAAAAATGGTGTTTTCTCAACATTTTCGTAAAAAGACTCGAGTAGTAGCTTCAATACTCGAGTAGTTCTTCGATCTCCTGAAACTGTGTATCAGACTGCCCAGAATACTCGAGTATTTCACAAAATACTCGAGTAGTTTACAGATCAGAATACTTGAGTATTTCACAAAATACTAGAGTATTTTTCAGCCCAGAATACTTGAGTGTTTCACAAAATACTAGAGTATTTTTTAGCCCAAAATACTGGAGTGTTTCACAAAATACTAGAGTATTTTTCAGCCCAAAATACTCGAGTATTTCACAAAATACTAGAGTATTTTGCAGCCCAGAATACTAGAGTATTTTAAAAAATACTAGAGTATTTCGTGATCTTCTGGAAAACTTGTATCAGAAGATACTCGAGTTTTTCACCAAATACTCGAGTATTTTTGACAGCAGATGCACTACAACTTGGTTTTAACATACCATTTTCAATTCTAATAAATTCTTACTTAAACCAATGATCAACAAAGCTTTACATACATAAATTAAACATGTCTCAACATAGAAATCATATCAAATTTCAGATAATCAAAACCATTCATCAATTATGCATGAAAATCACATGTTATGCAACTTAAAGTGCCAATTTCAATTCTATTCATTTTTGGCATAATTTCAGCATTGATTAAGCTCACATGCAACCAAATAAACTTGCCTTAGCATGTAGCATGCCTCAGATTGGCCTCCAAGCCACATTCCTATTTCAATCTATGCCCTTAGAGTCTCATGGTGACTCCTCCTACTTTCTAATGCAATTTACTCTTATTCTAGCAAATGGTAAGCTTCCCCCATACCTTAGGGTCGTTCTTGAACAAAAACTCCACAGAGAACAGCAACCAAATGCTCTAACCACTTCCAACCCGAACTTGCATGACGGTTTCAGCAGAGGTTCAAAACCACATCAATCGACATTCGAATCATGCATAAAAATTGGGGAAATTGGTTAGACTATGTTCTCTATAACATGAAATTTGAAAATCAATAAGTTTCAGACCAAAAGGGAGCTTGAGCTTACCACAATTGAAGCTCAAAGTCAGCTCTTGGAATCTGAACATTTGGTTTGGCAGATTTCAGCACCTAACTTCGCAGGAGCATAACTTTTTGACCAGGGACTCAAATCTAACAAACTTGGTATCAAATCGAAGCTCGTTGAAAGAGCTTTCCAATGGTATATCAGGCGTGAGGTAACTCTCAAGGAGGAGAGAGAATCGAAGGCAAGAAGGTGACGGGTCTGAACAGAGTTCTGGTTTTTGGCAGATTTGAAGCTCTATCTTGCAGCACTCACTACTCCTCACACACTCAACCTTAGCTCACGAATTTTGGTGCTTTTCAAATCTCTGGATGTGAGCTTCGAAACGGTGTATAACTTGTTGTCTAACTCTCAGAGTTGAAGAAGAATCGAAGAGAACAAGTTTAGAACCCTAACTAAGCTTCAAACTTGATTTTAATGCATAAGAGTTGAAGAATTGCTCAATTCTTCCTCCCTAAGGGTCAATAACGAATGGGGAAGGGCTCATGCGAGGCGCCACGAGTCATAGGTCGCGTTGCTGAGTTGCCAACTTGTCAACTCGTGAGGTATTCGAGTGGGTGACTCACCAAACGCACTAACTCGTGCAACACTGAGCAAAATACTCGAGTCTTTTCAGAAAGACTCGAGTCGTTCAGCTAAAATTTGAAAAATGAATATTTTTATTTCCTTTCCCTCCAAAATCTTTCTATTATTATTTTTAAGTCCTAAAACAAGGACTAATATGTAAAAACCTTATTTTTCACATATTAAAAACTATCTAGTCTTTTCTACATATTTGCTTTTGTCAAACACATGTATACTAAATAAATTTTTAATCAAAGATTAAATATAAGTAACTGATTATAAATAAACTTTATAATTAAATTATCATTAATCAGAGATTAAAAATTTGGGTATTTACAAAGATCACAGTGGATTTAGTTATGGGTCTGATCAAAGTTGGGGATTCACAAGGAAGAAAAGAGGTGTACGTTACCGGTCATTAGAGGAAATTCTGAGGAAAGTTTGAGGATTAGAAATGCCATACACCCTAACCGGAGGTTTAGACGGTGAAAGTGATAGGTTTGATTAATGTTTAGAATGAATCTAAGGAGAAAAGTGAGGATATTTGAGGGAGTAAGTAAACCTAAGTTATAATAGAATCCCCTTAAGTTAGAGAAATGATAGACGAAAACCTTAGAGTTAGAAGGAGAATTAAAGGAAGGAGTGATTATTGTGAGATAGTGAGAACCCAAGTTGTAGAGAATAGTGAATATTTAAGAAATTTTAGGTAAAACCCTGTGCTTTTGGAGATGTGTGAATTTTGTTTGCTTGATTTTCCCTAAGTCCGTACCTATGGTTGGACTTTCTGTGACGACGATCAGCTAAGGGAGCGACATCTTCTTCGGTTAGTCCGTTGGACTTGACCCGATTCGACATGCAAGCGGTTGTGTGAGTGCGACTTCTTCATCCGAGGGCCACAAACGAGGGACACTGCAAGGTGAATTAAACCAACAAAAGGGAATACGATCACGAAGTGAGGGGAGAGTGTTCTTATGGGAATTAAAGTGACATGAGAATTTTGTGCCCTGCTGCCCAATCCACAACGCATTTCTCGGGGACGAGAAATCTTTAAGTTGGGGAGAATGTAACACCCCGCAAATTCCTCGTATTAAATTAAAATACTAAAGAGAATTATATTTTTGAAAAGGTGTTTTGAAAGAAAATTTTCCTGAATAAATTTTCTATTTTATGATTTCAAAATAATGAGTGATTATTAAAGAAAGGATTTTTCCTGAAATAATGTCAAGAGTTTAGAAATTGAGTTTTTGGAAAAAGATTTTTTGTATTTGATATTTTTATGTTTTAAAGGAATTGTGACTTTTATATATGAGTCATTTTATGAGGAAAAGATTTGTTTTCTATGTATGTGTGTATATGAGTATTTAGTGTATATGTATGTGTATGTATGTGTGGTGTTGTTATGCGTATATATGTTTGAGATTATATGGAATTAAATTAGTAAAAGAAGATGATAATGCATGAATGTATGTATGTTTGTGTATGTGTGAAATACGTGTGTATGTGTATATGTACATGCATATGGGGCAAACCTAGAATTTGTATTTGTTGGGCAAGAAACCAAATAGGACTAAGTTAGAACCATGGAGTAACTAAATTAGTGGAAACCCTAACTAGAAGCCAACAAGCCATTAGGCCTAAATGACCCCTAGCACCCTAATCTACTCCACCTTGTCCCCTTCATTTGATAAACACCACCCATGCAACTTTTTGAAGAGCCAAAATTGCCCTTCACACTCCCTCATGACCGAGTTTTCCATAAGGGTAAAAGAGGAAGTGCACCAATTGCTTATAAAAGCCACAACCCTTGGCTCCTTTCACCCATTTTTCCATTTACTTCTTTCATTTCCCTTCACTTTCCAAACACACTTGTTGAAGAGCAAAAATCAAGCTCTCAACACATAGAGAAAAAGAGAAAGAGGCCGTGAGCTAGGGAGAGGAAGAAGAAGGAACCAAGTCCAAAAACCTAAGCCTTCCTTTGAAGAACCAAGACAATAGAAGCTAGAGGACCTTGATTTGGTGGGTAGTTCGAAAATCATGGAGAAAATTGTAATAGTTAGATTTTTCTTTTGATCTTATAATTTTTCTTCTCCTTTTTCTTTACATGTTAATTTTTCAAGCTTAAATGATGAGTACAAGTGTGGTTGTGCTTGATCACGAATTTTCAAAGCTAAAAATAACTTATAAACGTCTAAACAACGGACTCTATAACTTGATTAAGTTTTTCATGAAAGATCTTAAAGTTTTTCAAGCTAAATCTTTTAGATCTAAAGATTTGATAAGATTTTTGTGAAGTTTGAAATAAATTCTTTTGCATGTTGAATTTTCTTTCTTGAAACCGTAAACCATGAAGCTTTTAAGAGGAGATTTGATAAATAAATGAACGATCTAAATTTGCTTAACAATAATGTTGAGATTTTTGGTGTTGCATGTTGATTTGAGGTTGATCTTGGTGCTTTGTGTACTTGCATGTGTTGTTTATACTTGGATCTTGAGTTTTAAAGAGTAAAGGAACTTATAAAACCCTAGATCAAGAGCCAAGTGATTCGGCCTTGACTAGAAAATCAAGCCTTGATGCTTTTTAATTTAATCCAAGTCATTGCATGTTGACCTCATGTTTAGAAAAATTGATTTGAGTTATTAAAATGCTTTGATTTTTATTTGATCTTAATAAAGCCTTGATTTTTGGTTTTAATCTTTAATTTATTCATGAAAAGTTTGGTTCTTGAATTTTGCATGAAAATTCTAAATAAAAGCTTTGATCTTGTGTTGGTTCATGGAAAAGTGTTGATCCTTGACACATGCATATTGTTTTGGACAAAAAGACTTGATTTTCTTTAATGATTCATCACGGTTTTGGTCTTTTCCTACTCAAAGTAATTTTAATCTTTGATTTGTACTATTATATTTGCTTCCATGACTTGATCTACAAGAGCTAGGTACATGCATGATGATTTTTCTTGATTCAAAGATTTTTAGTACATGCATGAAAAAAAATTAAAATTAAAATTTGATTTAAGGAAATGATATTTTTAGAGTTTTGTGTGAAAAGGGTGCATGGTTTGATTCATGATTTTTGATGTTTGCATGTTGAAAAATGAACCTAAAAACCTTGTCTATGTTATGATGAGGTTCGGCCTACACAAGCTAGCTAGACTAGGATTCTTTTTCCATGAAATGACACAAAGAAATGAGTATGTTTTGTGAAATTATGTTGAAATAAATTGTTTGAAATTGTGTTGAGAATGTTTAATTTCTATTCGGTTTTTGGATTAGAAATAAAGGAAATAAATGAACTAATTGGTTTGGAAAAAAGTTTTGTGTTTAATTGAACATATGTGTATGTGCATTCGGTTGGGAGTAAAAGGAAGAGAAAATGATTTTTGTTGCATGAAAAAGAAAGAGGAATTTAAGTGCTTATAATAAACTAAGTTGAATTGTGTGTTTTACATTTGTAATTCTTGACTTGTTTTCTTTGATTTCATTCGGTCATATAATGTAAATAAGTTTAGGAAGTTTAGTTGCATGAAATTAAATTTACATAGTGATTTTTGGAAGGAATAAAGTTATTTAAAGTAAGAAAAATAAATGTGCTTGGTTTAAATCTTTAGTTCAAATTGGTTTGTGAATTTATGCATGTCTAAGTGTTTTTGTTTTATGAAAATGAAATAGCATAATGATGTATCAAGTTGTTTTGGTTGATTTTAAATGTCTATTTGTGAAAGTGTTTGCTTGGAAATGAATGCTTAGTTTATAATTAAGTTAAGCGATTGGTTTTGAAATTAATCACTTCCGGATTTTTATTAAAATGATTTTTGTGAAATAATCCTTCGCTGTCCCGAATTATTTAAAATTGTTCCTTAACTTTAAAAATGTGCTTATGTAATTTAAAGTGTGGTTTTCGAGTAGTAATTGATTTAAGAAAAACCCGGATTAAAAACGGTGAATTTTTCGGTGTTTTCGAATGTAATCAAGGTGCTGTCCAAAACGGACCAGCAACTAAAATTAAACGATTCAAAGTATTTTACTAAATGTTTTCCAAATGGTTTATGAAAGTATTTAAGGTATTAGAAAATATTAGAGTTGTTTAAGAGAAAACGGTTATGTTTTAAGTCTTCCGACGAGGAACGAAAAGTGTTTTGAAACTAAGAAAGATTTTCTTAATACAAGTTAATAACGTGAGCGTATTTTATTTAGTATGAGGAATTTTAAAGACGAGGGATTGGGGAAGCCGGCAGCACAAAGGATCCGAGGAGACGGTACGCATTAAATTGCTGGACCTCAGGTGAGAGAGAAGCTTTCCTAAGACACCGTGGTATTTAGGTGACTTATTAGGACGTTTCGTATCATCTCAAAGATCGGAACTAAATGGTTCGGAGTCAGTAGTATAGTGGCAATTGTTTGTGCTGTGTGTGGCCACTTATACGAAGGTGACGAAGACCACATTATTGTTGTGTGATGTTTGTGTGATGATAGTATGTTTATATGTTTATTGATTTATGCCTTATGAAATTGAATACTATTAGTTTAAGTAAGTAACACACTGATGGACGTCTGTTACGTCCTAAATAAGAAAATGAAATTGAAAGAAAAGACACAATGATGAAGGAACAATGTTAAAGGATAAGAAATTGATTAGAAAAGAGAGAAGAGTTGAGATTGGGGAAAGAATTGATGATAATGATGAGAACGAGCCAGAGCTGGGGATAGTGACGTTGATTGTTGAAACCAGAGGTGATGTGAGTGGAGCTTGGCTCCTTGTTTATGTTTTTGGAGAGGAGACTAGTGTTGAGTTGAGCTTGCTCCTCCATTAGCGCTCAGCCCAAAAATGTTGTTTTTGAAAAAGGTTTTTGAAAAGAGATTGTTTTGAGAAAAGATTTTGAAAAGAAATTGTGAAATGAGATGATTAAGAAAGATTGAGAATTTTTGAGAAGGATTTGGAAATGAGATGTGAGTCCATTGATGTGATCCCAGCTATGTGCTATGTTGAGAAAGATGAGAGAAAGATTGTGCCAAGTTAGTGGTTGGGACTCATTGAAGGGATGCACGAAGGATGGGCCGACCTTAGGATAATTTAAAAGATAAAAGACTTTAAAAGACACACGCGGTGAGGTATGAGAGTGAGAAGTAGTGGAGAGGAAGGAACCATGGGTATCTGCGGATACTCAGGAGGAGATTGCATTAGGAGAGGACGATGACGGTGAAACGTCAAGAAGTCTTGAGTACTTTCTAGGCAGAACGAACTCCATATGTGGCGTACGAATGTGGTAGGGACTGGGTCCAATTCCGTGGTAAGTTCTGCGCGCGCAACTAGAATAGTACTGACGCCCCCTAGATTGCAAATCTTGAACAGTGAGAGGGACTGGAGTGGGGCATCTTGTTTGCCACTGTACCCGAGTTTTCTACAGTGTGCGTTGATTATATATATATGAATTGAATTGAATTGATCTGAGGCGGTAGTCCTCCTGGCCTGGGGCCAATTGATTGTGAGACAGCTGTCGTGCCCGCACGGTAAAGGTCCTGTACTCCTGTTTGCTTCCGACTAGGTTGGGTGGATGACCGAGGAGATGTAGACGTGAGTGATAGCCGAGAACGAAATGAATACTTCGATGATGTCTGGTATTTCCCCCAAATCATTAAAGGTTGTGGATTAATAAGACTGGATGAAGAAAGAAGTATAACTATGAAAAGGAAAAAGGATTGAGAAAGGAAGAATGCATATGAGAAGCGAAATTAAGTTTGGAAAGAAACTGAGGGATAACAATAAGGGTAATAAGACTGATAAGAATGATAATGATGTTGATAACATGCTTGATTGTTGTGTGTATGTATGCTGTATTGTGTGTGTGTATGGTCCTATTATCTTGCCTATCGTAATCCCACACCGTCGACGATGCGTCGTTCGGATCACTTACTCTCTCCTGTTCGTTGGCATATCGGTGCTGCTGATATCTCAACGGGCAGATGGAGTATCGGATGGACATCACTACGTGGAGTAAGTATGGAAGAGGATGGAAGCGCACCCCAGGCGGCTGGGTATGGACCGGCTATACCCAGATCGTGATTCCAGATCCGGAACATCAACTGAGTGGGGCTAATCTGGAGCAGCACTTAGGACAAGTCACGGTACGAGGATATAAAGACTTCAAGGAAAAGATTCGGTATGAGACTCAGAGGAACTTTACCATTCTCAATGGAGCAGAACCAGAATCCACTAGCAATGAGGAGACAACAACAAGGCGGGCATCATCCTCTAGAGCGAGGAGAGGACGTATGAAGAAGGAGGGACTTCACCCAGTTGTTTTCAATAGAAAGATTTAAGAGTAGGATTATTAGTTTAGGTTGTTGTGAGTGTCTTGTGTTAAGGATTACCTAAGTGATGAACTAATGATATAACTGAATTTATTTTGGAACATACCCTACTTTTTATACAACTTTGTGAAGAATGTCCAATGGCCTTTTTGATGAAATGCAAAGAACTACTTTGAATTGGAACTAAACCATTTTCCTGAAAAATGTTTTTGTAAACCCATGTGGATAAGTTTTGGTTTTAGTAGCAACTCGGTTTTCGAAAGAGAGTGTTGAAGAATATTAAGAACCTTCCAATAAGGTTTTCAACTACTTCAACAATGTTTTCAAAAAAAAAAAAATTTGGCCTCATTTTTGCAACATAAATGAACAAAAGCTGGTTATTTTTGAGTTACGAAAATCGGACTGTTACAAAATATGCTGGATATAGCAAAATTGCCGAAGCACTCGCTCCGGAAGGTACGGTCGTCTAATCTTCCCACATCGAATGTACCCGGAGTAGAGAGCAATCTCGGCAAATGGCCTGACTTTCCGATGATTGAGAAATGGTTGCCATACAATCTGATCAGCCCTAATGGTCTCCAGGTGCTGTCTGAAAGTAACTTCTGCACCATTAGGGCTTTGGGGGGACAACCACTTGAATATCCTTGGATCTGCCTCATTATAATCATCTTTTGGAGTGCCAAATCCAAGTCCTGGAAAATATTCCAAGATCCAAGCCTGCGAATGAGTTGAGACATGTTATTAATAAGATAATTAGAATATAATGCTTAAAAAATTTATAAATAAAATAAGTTATATTATAAAACATGTTACCTGAAGAAGTGAAGTGAAACCGACACACTGCACCTTCTCTTTCTTTGCAGCGTCAGCCAATCGATCGTACAAGTACGCCAACGCGCACGCACTCCATGCACATTGTCTCACAGCATGCAGATCCTCCAACGCATGCAGCCACTGAACTTCGGTGGAACTGACAATCTTGTCAATAAAAAGTGTTGACCCAACAAGGTACAATAGATAGCACCTTGCAGCGTGCTCGTACCGTTTTTGATTGATGAACTGCTCCAACCACCTGGTCAATGCCTAGAAAGAAACCGCACCACCTTTGGTGCGATCCAGCTCTTCAGCGGCCTCTGCTGTAGACAGTCCTAGAACTTCTTGTAACAATACCACTCCCTCAGGCTTCGACGGTTTATCCCAAGGGATGAGGATGCCCGTCACAGGAATATGGAGCAGGGACGAAACGTCGTCCAATGTCACCGTGATCTCGCCACAAGGTAGATGGAAGGTGCATGTGTCTCCATAAAAACGCTCCACAAATGAGCTCAGTAGGCGCCTATCCATCATGTGAAATGACGAATCGATCAGAGGCGCAAGTCCAGAACCTAGAACAAGTGTACGAACTTGTTCCGGTAACTGAGCTAAGGACCTCAACCCAAATATCCGGTTAAGAAACCGGTTCATAGGACCAGGATCCTGCAAGTAGGAGATAATAATTAGTTATGCAATTTAATTAAAAAAATAAAAAATAAAATTACATTTAACTTAAATATGCTTATATTGCTTCTCCATATCTGCTTGGCCCTGTGGCCGCTGTAGGTAGTCAAAAGGGTCTCAATCTGAGGGTCGTCGACGTCGTCGTCTGAATCCCCTATATTGACATCTGGATCGTTGTCCCCCACATTTAAATACGCTGCTGCTGCCGCCTCTGCCTCTGTAGCCTCTGCTGCCTCTGCCTGTGCTGCAGCACGTTCATCCATAAGACGCTTACGATTTGAAGCACTAGGGCGATGTCTCGGAAGAGGACGAGGAGGAGAGTCATCGCGGGATGCCATGTGAAAAGAAAAAACAAAGCAACTTTAGTATTAACTCAACGTAATATTAGTATATTTTTTTTATATGTTAGAAAGGATCTCAAACATCAAGATATATGATGATGATGATGAAGGACAACATGATAACACATATACACTACTATTTGAACATACAACTATGCAGAAGATTATCATGCAGTGTAAAAGTGTAGTATGATGACTTGAAGAAGAAGCTCATCTAATTAACCTGCAAGCATTAGCAGGTAAAAGTGCAAGCAGCCTAGGGAATAAAGGAACACCTCAAAGCTAAAAACACAAAAAAAAAAAAAAAAAAAGCTACAAAATGGATTATCCTATTCCGTTACGTAGAAAAGGCAGAATGGAGATTTTTACAAGCCAACTCAACATGGTATATTTATAGCAAAATCTAATAATACTTCATCAGCCTCTTCATGCAGACAAGCCAAAATCTAAACATGGGACATATTATACAGATTCCTGCACATAACGAAAGCAAGAAGCTGAATGCTTTTGTTCTATATGTCAAATCCAAGAATCAAAATAAATGTAATTTATGCAATGATTAATAATCACTCACTTGTGCTATCAATCATCTGGCTACAGAGGAATAGGAAGAAAATATGCACTTTTTTAATAACAAATCCATATAGATATGGAAAATCCAATAACATAGAGAGAATCTTTACGCTTTCACTGCTTGAATATGTTACCAACTGCGATTTGCGTTCAATATCTTTCATTACCGATAGATTCTCTTCCCAAAAAGCATTAGCATGCATATGGTTTCTATTAGGCACTAGGTGATTAAAAAATGCATTTAACCATTAAACTTGCTTATACTAATGCATTAACGCTTTACTTTTCATTAGGACTTAAAAACAGGCATGCCACTGGAACCTCCTCATACACATAAAATTGTTGTTGTGGTTTGTTTTTTCTTTTAGCTTTTATAAATAGAATCAACTTTTTGACAAGGAAGGATAGTAGCTTAAGGTTTCTTCTAAAACCTAAGACTAAAATAGCAACCTTAAAGTTGAAACAATTATTAAACCTGAAAGTTTAAACCATTCTTTAAAGAATTGTAGTACTTATTTAATCACTAACTTGTCCTCGTAGGTATGTTCTTCGAGTGAAGGAAAAGGTTTTCAATAAGGGTCACTATCAAGCCACTTAACTTGGCAAGGGAGGTTTCGTAGCCATGTTCAAAATTAATCTTCAAAAACGAAGTAATCAGATTTAGGGCCATCATTGATTTCTATTTAAATTCATGACATATATTGGACAAAAGCAATTTAAGTAAAGAATCCCAATCAGCCAACTACCCTCCTCCTTTTAGTAAATTTTGCTAAAAGCATTATTGAAGAATCAAGAATGAAAAGTTTTAACTAATACTAGTAAAGTGTCCTGACCTTAGGGCGTAAACCCTTTGTTAATAGAAAATGGCACTGATTGATTCAGTTTCTTCCTATATCTATCTAAAAGGTGTATCATCCTCAGAGCTGATTTACCGAAAAACTCAGTGATGTGCTTCATACCAAAAGTTGTAAAAAAATTTAAAAAAAAAAACTAAGATGTAGTTTTAATGCGAACTGGACAGACGCATAGTACAATGTAAGTCATCAAACAGGAAGTCCAACCAACATAAGATTAAAGTAAGGTGCAATTCGTCCGCGTAAGACAGCCCAGTTGGTGGCTGCATGGACACTTAGGATTTCCCCCTCCCCAGGTCATGGGTTCTAGTCCCAGACCTCCCATGTAAACCAAAAAAAAAAAAAAGTAAGGTGCAATTCAAGTAAGATCATCCTCTTCAAAAGTTACAAGAAAATACAGAAATAGCATAATATCTTATTTTCAATTTTAAAAATTATCATAATCAATTTCCTATAATATTAAGTCAATTAAAAATCTCATTCTTTAATCCACATCCAATCCATTCTCCATACAAATTAGGGTTTGTAAATTGGGGAAGAAAAATATTACCTCGGAGAAGACACGGAGAGAAATCACGGAGAAGACGCAAGTGCGATTTCAAATTTGCGAGTGAGAGTGACGGAGCGAGATGCGAGGCAGAGTGACGGCACAATGGAGATTCGAGTGAGAGTGACAGAGCAATGGAGATGCGAGTGAGAAGAATGGAGCAGCGATTTCGCCGGTGAGAAGAACGGAGAAGTGATTTCGCCGGTGAGAAGAACGGAATCGCGAGTGAGAAGATGAGAGAAGAGAAACGTGTAATTGTGGAGGCTCTGAGGAAAATGAGAATTTAGTGACTGGAAAACAAGAAATTTACACGGGTCGTAAAGGGTGATTACGACCAGCAGGTCGTAGCACTCCATTACAACCCTTTAAAAACCATGTTTTTAGACAGGTCGTAAGCAGGTGCTACGACCAGCTGGTCGTAGCACTTACTTACGACCCTTTAAAAAACCTTGTTTTCAGACAGGTCGTAAGAAGGTACTACGACCAGCAGGTCGTAGCACCTACTTACGACCCTTTAAAAATTCATGTTTTCAGACAAATCGTAAGCAGGTATTACGACTAGAAGGTCGTAGTACCTGCTTACGACCAATTAAAAAATACAATTTTTTAAAGGGTCGTAAGGGGGTGCTACGACATTCTAGTCGTAAGCATCCCCTACGACCCGTGTAAATTTCTCTTTTTTTTAAAAGGGCATAATGGGTATTCTTTAAAAAATTGGGGTGGCAACCATAGACATTGGGGTGGCAAAATAAAAACCCCAAGATTATAAATATCAAGAACAAAGAAATATCTTTGCTAATCTGTGACAACTACAGTTACCTAGCAGCTTCGCAGAATGATTAGACATTAGAGGAGCTAGTTTGATCAAGAACTTTGCAGTAGGCAATTCAACACCCAGCCACAATTTAATGACAGATAGAAGTGCAAACAATTCTGTAAATAAATATATCATTAGGCGGTGAAATTATGCTCGACAATGGATCAATATCCTTTGGTTTTCAGGGACCATACAGAGGAGGTTAAACAACAAAAATGGTTTTCAAAACAAAACAACAAATACGAATTGCAGAGGTGAGATTAGGGTTTGTGTTACCAAATATATTACACAAATAAACAAAAAAGGGGAAAATAAAAACAAAAAACCTTGAGGGGAATACAAATAAATATTCTACAACTACAATCGCAAAATAGGGAGGAGACAATAGAAGCAATGGGGGTTTTCAAAAATAGAAGGACAATAAAAAGAACACAATACCATTCACAGATATGGTTTTCGAAACATAACAACAACAAATCCAGATAAGAGGTTAGGGACTAAAATGAATTACTTAAATGTCTATTAGGGACTAAAGTGAACAACTTAAATGAACATTAGGGGCTGAAGTGAACAGCTAACAACCACGTCGCTCAATTGCTAACAGACGTCAACGGAAGTTGGGTCAAGGGACTAACGTGAAACAACTTTGTCAACATCAGGGACCAAAAAACATTTTTGACTATTTTAGAGATTAAACTGAAAGTGACTAACAAATTCAGGGACCAAAGTGACAATTTACGCTCTAAAATCCAAACATTAAAAGGGATATAAAAGGTTTTAAAGGAACATCTCACTTGATAAAGTTGTGAAAGGTTAATCAAGCACTTGAATTCAAATATTAAATTCAAATCTTAGCAACTACAGTTTCCTCTTTATTTTTTTAAAAAAAAATGCTCTTTTCTATATGACTTACTTTTTCCCTTTTTTACTATTTAGGAGGTCATAAAAAAGATTATGAGATATTATTTCATTATAAAAAATATTGAAAATATAATGAAGAAAATTGTATGAAAATAAAGTATGATTTTGATATATTATATCAATATAATTTTTATCTACATTATCAATTAGTTCTGTATTATGTTGTGTAGCCAACAATTAGCATTACGCATGATAATCGGTCGGGTTTGGAGTAGGTTTCGTTAATCATAATCCGCACCCATAAAGATGGATCGAGTTTGAGGGCGAGGATGAGAAAGTGAAACTCAAACTCATCCTCGTCAAGTTTGGGAAAATCCGCGGTTAACCCGCTGTGACGCTCTATTTTGTATCTTGAAAATAATTAATTTTTCCAAAAGATTGAAATACTTGCTATAAAAATTAGGACTAGAAAATTTTTCCTTTTTAAATCAATACTTGCTCGATTATAAACCTTTTTTAACATGAACTATTAATTGAATCCGGCTTAGTAATATCTTAATTTCAAAAAGGCTCTCGAGAGAACATTTCCTTAATCATAGAAAACGTTGTTTGTTATTCTTATTAAACGTATCATTTGTCTCTCGAGTTGGATTTGAATATATAAAACATAAACTTATTGCCGAATCCTTTTCAAATAGAAATCAGAGTTCGCGGAAGTAAAAATAATACTTATGGGGCACTGCTGAGGTAAATAAGGCATCATATATACATATATATATATATATATATATATGTCATAACATAGAAACCCCATCAGTATAGTCAGTAGCAAGTAGTAAAAAGTCGAGATAACAAGTTTGGTGAAACATATACAGACCAGCTGCATAAAATAAAACCTCACTCTAAGACCTCTCAAATATATACAATATATGACAAAATCCAAAAGTAGAAGTCCCAGAGCAAGTCATCAGTGTCCTCAGCAGCTCCTCAGATCCTCCACAGCTCTATCCCTAGGATCTAGGATCCAAAACATCTACGCTATGCAAGCTCCTATGAACCAGCGGGTCCACCTCTAGCAGAAACAGTCGGCTCAACATGCACCTCCTCCTCGCTCTCATCCTCCACAGGGTCCTCCTCGACCTCGCCCGACTGTGTGGAGGCCCTACCACTGGGTCTAGGATCTGCAGAAGCAGTCCTATCATAGTCAGTCGGACCAGGAGAGGAGTCTCCTCAGTGACAACTCTATGGGAGGAAGGATGAGAACGAGTGGCAGCTCTGAAACGAAAACTATGAAAACGACGCATAGGTCGAGCCGGGGGTGGTCCTCTATATGTATAAAAGGGTGGAACATGCATAGTATAGACTAATGGGATTCTAAATCGACGAGGTTGCACTCGCACCAGAGGGTTAGGGTGGTAGAGAGTGATCTCAACCTCCCCCTCAAAAGTGGCACGGTGCTCCTCATACGTCCATATGCCACCAGGGATAGGGCGTATCTCGATGCAAGCTAGGTATCTGGCCATCACCTAAACAGGGCACAAGGAGTAAGTATACACATATACATAATTGATAAAGACTAAAATTACAAACACAAGTATATCATGGACAGATCATAATGCAATTACATATGAGCACACCAATTTTTCAACATTATATCTCTTATAATGCAAGTGGCATGATGTATGATTTTCTATCCACAACTGAGGCCTCTAAAAGTCCATCTTGGATGTCCATCCAATACACCCTTGTGTTCCCGGAACACCGACATTCGTTCCCAGAACGTAATGCCGAACCATACTTGGATAATAAGCATCACTCCCGGAGTGTGCACCACGTTCCCAGAACGCATACGTTCCCAGAACGCATAAAAACCAGGTCCCGGACACTAGCCACATATCTATAATGTGTCATCAAGTAGGTTATAATTTGGTACTCCCGGAGTACCCTCCTCATATTCCCAGAATATGATAAACGTTCCTACCAACCAAGCTTCCAGTCTATATGGATGCACAAATATCAGGGTTGGTTTTATCTTTACATTAATTAATGTGATTTAGAAATATTCCAATTTCTCCTTTTGAATGATTTATTTGAGGCATAATCTTTGGCACAAAATTCTCCTTTGAATTATTTCAAAAACATGCCCTTAAGCTTAGATTGGGAAAAACATAACCAATGGTATTCAAAAACTTAACTTTTTATTTTTCAGATTCAGGTACTAACCGGTTACAGTTTCAGGCTAACCGGTTAGAATTACAGACCTGAACTGTTTACCATTGTAATTCAGAAAACCCTTTTTCTTGAATTCTCTACCCAATCTATAAACAAGTTTTACATTGTTTTATGCCTCAAAAATCACTGTTTTCATCATTCAAAAGTCTAAATCACTTTCTCTTTCCAAATGAACATAGTTTCCTCTTGAGTTCATCTCATTAACTTAAGGCATTTAATTCTTATCCTTCAAATCTGAACCATGACATTTTAACAACTCATATTCAGATTATTTCTGATGAAATTAAAGTATAGATTTGAGCAAAAACCACTAAAACTTCAGGACTGATTTAATAAACTGATTTTCTTTGAAATTTTACAGTGTCTAACCGGTTACAATTATCGAGTAACCGGTTAGATTATGCAGTCAGTCCACTAAAACAAGAGTTTTGACAAATCATTCTTTTCATTTCTCAAATCTAACCCAATTTCAACATTCTCAGAGTTCATATGCCTTAAGAGAAATATGTTCATACCCAGAAATACATTCAATTTGCATGCATCAAGATTATAGTATCAATTTGCATAGAAATCAATACAAACACCAATGAATACCTCAAAACTCATAATCAACAATTAATTTCAGATTTTAAACCTTAAATCACTTGCATGCATCAATTGAAATTTGCTCACACAGAATTGAGCCAGAATTTTGGCCTCCAAGCCTTTGTGCTTTAAACACATAATGCCCTTTTGAGTTTTGTTAACTCAAATCCTAAATCACTTGATTTTTAGTCTAAATCTAGTATAAGGTAGACTTCTCCCATACCTCTAAGCTGATCTTGACGACTATAAACACTGCACTTGAAGCAAAATCCACAGATTCCCACCAATCCTAGGTTATGCCCTTCACACACGATTTCCATCAACAGGGTCCAAAGACCAGAAGATTTGACATAGCAATTGGCCAAAGAAATTGGGGAAAACAATTAGGACTCAATATAGATAACATGCACTAGAGAATCAAAGAGATTTGAGGCTAAATGGTGGACTATACTTACCAAAATCAAAGCTGAAATCCAGCTCCCAGAACAAGAAGAACACAGAGTCCAGCTTCCAACACTTAGCTTCTCAGATCGATTCCTCCTCACACACACTCTTTTGACTGACAAACTTTATATCAATGGAAAGCTCTTGATTTAAGCTTTCCAAAAGTGTATCTCTCACTCGCTAACACTCAAAGAAGAAGGAGAATCGAAAGAAACGATTCTGAAACCCTAAGACAAAGCTTCCCCCTAAATTCAGAGCAACAACAACTCAATCCCTCAGAATTTCACCAATTTATAGAGCAATTCGTGTGCCATGCAAGGCGACACGCGTATTCCACTGAATTTGAGTGGGATTCGTGGCGATTAAACGAATTAATCAAGTGATTACTCATCAAATTCCACTAACCCAGTTTCTGGGTTCATCGTCTAACCGGTTACAGGGCATTACTAACCGGTTAGATTAGTTCAAAATTTAAAAATTAATATTTTTAAATCTTTCCCTCCAAGAACCTTCTCAATATTACATTTAGGTCCTATTTCAGGGACTAAAATGCAATATTCTTATATTTTGCATTTATTTGCCATATAAAAATATTTCAATTTATTTTTATATTTCTGGCTAATTAAATACAAAACATAAAATTGGAAAACCATATTAATAATAAAACTTTTATTATTAATTTCCTATTATCCGGGAGACGAAAATTAGGGGTGTTACACTACTCCCCCACTTAAAAGGAATTTCGTCCCCGAAATTCTAGCTTACAAAAACAACTCCAGATACTCTTGACGCATCTTTTCCTCTAACTCCCATGTAGTTTCAGATACGTCTGCGTTTTCCCATACAACCTTAACTAAAGGTATCTCCTTTCCCCTGAGCTGCTTAACTTCTCGATCTTCTATTTGAACTGGTCTGGTCTCAAAGGTCAGGTTTTCCTTCAGAGTTAGGTCGTCAGGTTGGAGTTTTAGAATAACTGATGGGTCATGCACATACTTCTTCAATTGCGAAACGTGAAAGACGTTGTGCAAATTGGACAAAGAGGGTGGTAAAGCTAGTTGATAAGCAACAGGACCAACTCTCTTAAGGATCTGGTATGGACCTATACACTTAGGCGAAAGCTTTCGAGTTCTCAAGGCTCTACTGATTCCTTTCGTTGAAACTATCCGAAGAAACACATGATCGCCTTCCGAAAACTCTAATGGTTTTCTCCTTTTATCAGCATAACTCTTCTACCGACTCTGAGCCGCTTTCATCTTTGCCTGAACCATCTTAATCTTCTCAGATGTCTGCTGAATCATTTCCGGTCCAACCATTAAATTCTCCCCCACTTGGAATCAACATAGCGGGGTTTGACACTTCCTTCCATACAACGCTTCAAACGGTGCCATTCCAATGCTCGCATGATAGCTGTTGTTGTATGTGAATTCTGCAAGAGGTAACACTTGATCCCAACTTCCTTGTTCTTCAAGTGCACAAGCCCTCAACACATCTTCCAAAGACTGAATCATTCTCTCCGTCTGGCCATCTGTCTGTGGATGATACGCAGAACTCAATTTCAATTTCGTTCCCATAGCATCATGTAAACTTTGCCAGAATTGCGAAGAAAATCTGGGATCTCGATCAGACACAATACTTGAAGGCACTCCGTGAAGACGAACTACCTCCTTGATATAGATCTGGGTAAGCTTGTTCAAAGAATAACGCATATTTATCGGAATAAAATGCGCCGACTTGGTCAACCTATCCACAACCACCTAGATTGCATCATGATTTGCTGCTGTCCTTGGCAAACCAGACACAAAATCCATTGAAAGGCTATCCCACTTCCATTGGGGTATACTCAAAGGTTGCAACTGTCCTCCGGGTTTCTGATGCTCTACCTTAGCTTTTTGGCAAATCAAACACGCCGCCACATATTCTGCAACATCCTTTTTCAATCCAGACCACCAAAACATCTTCTTCAAATCATGATACATTTTGGTTGATCGAGGATGCATACTCATCCGAATCTTATGGGCTTCGTCAAGAATCAGTCTTCTAACTTCCCGATCTCTTGGTATACAAATCCTTGTCCTGAAACGAAGGATTCCATCCTGTCTAATCTTGAAATCAGGTTCCTTTCCTTCTGAACCTAATCTCATCTTTTCCATCCGTTCTCCATCCGCTCGTTGCAACTCCCGAATTCTTTCCAAGAACTCATTTGTGATCTGCAGCATCCCTAACTTGATACTTGTTGGCTCCACTTGTGTCAACAGACTCAAGTCTCTGAATTCCTCAAACAACGCTGCTTCCTTAACCATCATCGCACTTATGTGGATTGCTTTCTGACTCAAAGCATCTGTAACCACATTTGCGTTACCCGGATGATAGTGGAGTTTAAAGTCATAATCTTTCAAAAACTCCATCCATCTTCTTTGCCTCATGTTCAACTCTTTCTGGTCGAACAAATATTTCAAACTCTTATGGTCACTAAATACTTGGAATGTAGTGCCATAGAGATGATGTCTCCATATCTTTAAGGCAAACACGATCGCAGCCAATTCCAAATCGTGTGTCGGGTAGTTCACCTCATGATTCTTCAATTGTCGCGATGCATAAGCCACTACTCTTCCTTCTTGCATTAATACACACCCCAGACCTTGCTTAGATGCATCACAGTACACTTCAAAACTCTTGTGAGGATCAGGTAAGATTAACATAGGAGACGATGTTAACCTTTCCTTCAACTCACGGAAACTAACTTCACACCGATCGTCCCACACGAACGGTTGATCCTTCCGAGTCAACTTAGTCAAAGGCAATGCAATCTTGGAAAATCCTTCTATGAATCGACGATAGTATCCAGTCAGCCCTAAGAAACTTCTCACCTCCGTCACGGTCTTAGGCTGTTCCCAACTTAGCACTGAACTTACATTTGCTGGATCCACCGCAATTCCTTCTTTAGAGATTACATGCCCTAAGAACTTCACTTCATTCAACCAAAACTCACATTTCGTAAGTTTGGCATATAATTGCTTCTCCTTCAGGACTTTTAACACAATCCTGAGATGCTCTTCATGCTCTTCCGGATTCTTAAAATAGACCAGAATGTCGTCAATAAACACCACCACAAATAAATCCAAATATGGTCTAAAGATCCGGTTCATATAATCCATGAAAATAGCAGGTGCATTAGTCAATCCGAACGGCATCACAACATACTCATAATGACCGTATCGAGATCGAAATGCAGTCTTGGGTATATCCTCCTCCTTTATCCTGATCTGATGATAACCCGATCTTAGATCAATCTTGTAAAATACTGCAGCTCCCCTAACTTGGTCCATAAGGTCATCAATCCTTGGCAAAGGATACTTATTCTTAATAGTGACCTTATGTAGGATTCTCATGTTTTGATGCTAACAATCTCTCTCCAAGCAACAACATTGGCAACAAGCAAGCTACACCACATGAAGATTAGAATTAGGATTTTTATTAATTCTATTTCAATGTAATCTTTATTTTATGCAATGCATCTCATTGGTGTGGGTAGCTTAGGTGATTTTAAGAATATTTAACTAATGTCTGATTAAGAGTGAAGATACTTTAAATCTTGATTAAATAGCTTGTGAAAATCATTTTAGAAAAACTTTGTTTTTATTCAGATTCTGATCAGTTTACTCGAGTAATGAGTATTGGTTCACTCGAGTAATTTATGTTCTGACAGGTTAATCGAGTAATGGTTTACACATCACTCGAGTAACTTAATCTGACATGTTTCACTCGAGTGACGTTGTTTGGTTTACTCGAGTAATTCAATCAGTGTTGGGAAAATTTTAAAAGGACTTAATTTTCTCTTTCAAAAATATAGACTTTCATTCTTACAATTTTCTAATACACTTTGAAAAGTAATTCAAGAGCTATTTTACATCTTTCAAGAGCTATCAAGATTCAACAAAGAACTTTTCATTCTTCACTCTATTTTCTATCATTGTTCAAATATTCTTGAGATCATATTTTTGTTCTTAGTGGTTGTTGAAGATTTGCAATTTGTGATTGCATCATTGAAGTTTCAACACAAGTGAAGAATCTCACAAGGAAGACTTTGAGGATCAAATCAAAGCAAGAAAAGAGGATTGGTTGGAAGCATCTTCAATCAATTATCAAGGAAATCTAGAATACTCAAAAGGGGTAGATTAGATCAAAGTGTTTGGTACACACTTTGAGTTGGGTTTTAAGATAGGAGAACTAAGAATCTAGTTGCATCTTAAAACATTGTAAAATCTACATTTGAAGATTTCTAGTGAAGAATCTCTCTTGATTTAAGAGGGGACTGGAGTAGCTTTCAAGTGGGTGAAAGTGAACCAGGATAAATCCTTGTGTCTCTTTTATTTTCATTCCTTGTATTTCATTAATTCATTAACATTTGCATTTTTAGGTTAGAATTGGGGTTTTCTTAATTCTACTAAATTGATCTAAAATTGCATGTTAATATTACTTGAAATTGTTCATATTAGTCATTCATAATTTGTTGAATCATCATAGCATTGTTATTCTTGAAGAACTCCATTGAAAACAAAGTTTAAATTGAATTTTACCCAGTTTACTCGAGTAAAGTTCTTGTCACTCGAGTAATCTGCTTTCAGTTTATAAACATTACTTGAGTAGGTTTTCTGTTACTCGAGTGATTTAAAATTTGCTTTCGTAATACTCGAGTGATTTAAAATTTGCTTTCGTAATACTCGAGTGATTTGCTGAATACTCGAGTGAAATTATTTTTGGTTGCGTATTACTCGAGTGAAGGCTTGAGTTACTCGAGTAATCTGAACTGAATTCTTAAGAAAATTTATTTTCATAAAACCATTCTCTTAGGTGGACGAAAAATCTGTAATAAGGCTTCAATATTCTATTCACCCCCCCTCTAGACTATATTGAGCCGCTTGTTGGTTTCCAACAAGTGGTATCAGAGCTCGGACGAAAAATCCGAGCCTTAAAAAGCTTTTTCGAAAAGATCCTTTTTACTTGGAAACAATGGGCTCAATTTCAAATCCTTTTGGTGGTGAAGGAACTTCCATTAATCGTCCTCCACTATTTAGTGGTGAGGGTTACGCTTATTGGAAGGTCCGCATGAAAATTTTTATTCAAGCCATAGATATGGAAATTTGGAACGCCATAGAGAATGGACCTTTTGTTCCTCAAACGAAAGTAAATGATGTTGTTTCAATTAAACCTCAATCGAGTTGGGACAATGATGATAAGAAGAAAGTTGCATTTGATTTAAAAGCTAAAAATATCATCACGTCCGCTCTTTCTTATGATGAGTTCTTTCGAGTATCTCAATGTGTTGATGCTAAACAAATGTGGGACACATTACAAGTCACACATGAGGGCACTTCGGAGGTTAGAAGGGCTAGGCTAAATACACTCATGCATGAATATGAACTCTTTCGTATGTTACCTAATGAAAACATAGGTGACATGCAAAAGCGGTTCACTCATATCATTAATCATCTTTCTGCACTTGGAAAAGTTATATCTAATGGTGAAGTTGTTAATAAGATTTTGAGATGTCTTAGCAGGGAATGGCAACCTAAGGTGACGGCCATTATGGAAGCTAGAGACGTGGATCAAATTGATTTAGCAACTCTATTCGGAAAGCTTCAAGAGCATGAAATGGAGCTTGGACGGTTATCCATGAATGAAGATGCCGATAGGAAGAAAAAGGGGATAGCTCTTAAATCAACTTCAAAATCCCTTAAGGCACAAGAGGAAAACTTTCAAGTGGATGACTCGGACTCCGATATAGATGATGAGACCCTTGGCTTGCTAGTTAAAAAGCTTGGTAGGTTCCTTAAGAAAAAGGGGAACTTTAATAGAAATAGACAAAGAGATTCTAAGGACTCACAACCAAGAAATAAGACTATCAAGGATCACATCAAGTGTCATGGATGTGGAAAGCTTGGTCACTATCGATCGAATTGTCCAACTCATTCTAAGAAGTCGGAAGGTGACAACTCAAAATTCAATTCTTCTAAAGGAAAAAGGGCTTACATAGTATGGGATGAAGTGGAGAGTCAATCAACATCTAGCTCATCGGATGATGAAGAACTTGCAAATCTATGTTTAATGACAAAGCTTGATGAAGAGGAATCTTCAAGCATTAAATCAAGTGAGAACGTCAATGAGGTAGATTATCTTTCCGATGCTAGCTCAAGTTCTAATTCTCCTTCATTCAATGAATTGTACAATGTGTATGTAGAGATGCATAAAGAGTTGAAGAAACTTGCTAAAATAAATGTTGAAAGAAAGAATTTCATAATGAAGCAACATGAAAAGATAATTGAACTTCAAAAAGATTTAGAAGAACTTAAGCTTCAAAATGAAACTCTTGAACTCATTTATGCAAACTCTACATGCAATTGTGAATTGAAATCAAATGAGACTCCATCTTGTGAAAATTGCAAGTCTTTGGAAAAAGAAGTTTTTAATTTGAATGATCGACTTGCAAGGCTCATGAAAGGAGATACTTCTTTAGATCATTTGCTTTCAACTCAAAGGAACAATAGCAATAGATCCGGTCTTGGCTATACCAAACCTAAGAAACGCAATTATCGCAAAGTTGGTGGATTTTCAAAGAATAAGATTTCTAAAAACCCAACTTGTCATTATTGTGGAATCTTTGGGCATACCACGAATAAATGTAATATAAAGAAATTTGGTATACCAAGCGGTGAATATATTTGGATTGTTAAGGGGACTTCTCCTCATGCTAACAACAAAGGACCCAAGACCACTTGGGTACCTAAGTCAACCAAATGATATCTTTCTTGTAGGTGTGTCTTCGAACCAAAGAGCGAAAATGGTACTTGGATAGTGGTTGTTCGAGACACATGACGGGAGACAAAACGCACTTCATGGAACTTACTCCAAAAAGTGATGGATTTGTGACATACGGCGACAACAACAAGGGCAAAATTCTAGGAGTCGGGAAAATCGGTAACGTATCTAACCTTGTCATAGAAAATGTCCTATACGTAGAAGGCTTAGAACACAACTTGCTTAGTATAAGCCAACTATGTGATATGGGCAATTATGTGACATTTACTCCGGAATTATGCTTCATTAAGTCTTCTATAGATGATAGTGTTAAGTTTGTTGGTCGTCGCTCTAATAACACTTACTTAATTGATTTGGATGAGATAACTTCACTGTTTTCAAAATGTTTCAAATCTTTTGATGATGAAATTCGTCTTTGGCATAGACGAATTGCTCATGTGAATGTGAATCAATTGAACAAACTTTTGCGAAAAGATTTAGTGATTGGTTTGCCTAAACTAATCTTTAAGCTTGATGGCATTTGTGACTCTTGTCAAAAGTGCAAGCAAGTTAAAAGTTCATTTAAACCTAAAAATGTGATAAGCACAACAAAGCCTTTGGAGCTAATCCATATGGATTTGTTTGGCCCTTCACAAATTAAAAGTTTAGGTGGCAATTACTATGGATTTGTTTTAGTAGACGATTTTACTAGATTCACATGGACTTTATTTTTATCCGCAAAAAGTGAAGTTTATAAATGTTTTAAAAAATTTGCCAAACTCATCCAAAATCAACTAAGTTTGAAAATTGTGTCTATTAGAAGTGATCACGGAGGTGAGTTTGAAAACACTAGGATTGATGCGTTTTGTGATAAGTTTGGTATTGATCATCAATTTTCGGCCCCTAGGACTCCGGAGAAAAACGGAGTTGTAGAAAGGAAAAATAGAATATTAGTGGAACTTGCTCGTACTATGTTGATAGAATCAAATGTTCCTAAATATTTTTGGGCTGATGCGGTAAACACCGCTTGCTATGTGCTTAATAGGGTTCTTATTCATCCGCATTTAAATAAAACACCTTATGAACTTTTAAAAGGGCGAAAGCCAAATATCTCACATTTTCATGTTTTTGGGTGTAAGGTGTTTGTTTTAAATAACGGAAAGGAACCGGTCGGCAAGTTTGACTCTAAAGCCGACGAAGGCATATTCATAGGTTATTCAACTCATAGCAAAGCATATAGAGTCTACAATAAAAGAACATTAACCGTTGAGGAATCCGTGCATGTTGTATTTGATGAATCTTCGAAAGGAGATTGTGTTGTTTCTTGTGATGATTATATAGGTACATTTTTGGATCATGAGAATTCAACACCACAACAAATGGAAGAGAATCAAAATGAAGATCGAGAGGTGCAAGCACAAGATAAAGACTTAGCACAAGAGATACAACCTCAATTACCAATAGCTTGGAAGTCCAACAAAAATCATCCGATTTCTAATATCTTAGGTGACATTGCGAAGGGAGTGGTAACCCGACGCACTTTAAATAATTTTTGTTATTATGTTGCCTTTGTATCTCAAATAGAACCTAAGAATATCAAAGAGGCTCTTCAAGATGATCATTGGATTATGGCCATGCAAGAAGAATTAAATCAATTTGAAAGAAACCAAGTTTGGGAGCTTGTGCCAAAACCCGATGATCGTCCTGAAATTGGTACTCGGTGGGTCTATAGGAATAAGTTAGATGAATCGGGTATTATTGTTAGGAATAAAGCTAGGTTGGTAGCACAAGGTTATAGTCAAGAAGAAGGAATCGATTACGATGAGACATATGCTCCCGTTGCTAGATTAGAAGCTATTCGTATTCTTCTCGCTTTTGCTTCAATTATGAATTTTAAATTGTTTCAAATGGATGTTAAGAGCGCCTTTCTTAACGGATACATTCAAGAGGAAGTTTATGTGTCACAACCTCCCGGATTCGAGAGTTTTGAGCATCCGGACTACGTTTTCAAACTGAAAAAGGCTTTGTACGGTTTGAAACAAGCTCCTAGAGCTTGGTACGACCGACTAAGCAATTTTTTATTACAAAAAGGTTTTAAACGAGGTACTGTTGACACTACACTTTTTATTGAACGTTCCGGTAAGGATATTTTATTGGTTCAAATATATGTTGACGATATTATATTTGGTGCTACTAACGATAACTTGTGTAAGAAGTTTTCAGAATTGATGCAAAGTGAATTCGAGATGTCGATGATGGGAGAGCTTACATTCTTTCTTGGCCTTCAAATAAAGCAGCTTAATGATGGTATTTATATTCATCAGAGTAAATATTGTAGAGAGCTTCTCAAACGTTTTGGAATGGATTCGTGCAAATCCGCTTCTACACCAATGAGCGTTGCATGCTACCTAGATCAAGATGAGGCTGGAAAAGCGGTAGAGGTAACGAAGTATCGTGGTATTATTGGTAGTTTGTTATACTTAACTGCATCTAGGCCTGATATCATGTTTAGTGTATGTATGTGTGCACGTTTTCAAGCAAAACCGAAAGAGTCGCATCTAACTGCTGTCAAAAGAATAATGAAATACTTAAAGGGTACAACGAATACTGGACTTTATTATCCTAGGGATGCTTTTCTAAAACTTATAGGATATTCGGACTCTGACTTTGCCGGTTGTAAAGTTGAGCGAAAAAGTACAAGCGGAACATGCCATTTAATTGGTAATTCACTTGTATCGTGGTTTTCTAAAAAGCAAAATTGTGTAGCTTTATCAACCGCGGAGGCCGAATACATAGCTGCAGGTAGTTGTTGTGCTCAAATTTTATGGATGAAGCAACAATTATCTGACTTTGGTTTAAATTTAACAAATATCCCTATAAAGTGTGATAACACTTCGGCAATTAATTTGACTAAAAATCCAGTATTACACTCAAGGACAAAGCATATTGAAATTAGGCATCACTTTTTGAGAGATCATGTTCAAAAAGGTGATTGTGTTATTGAGTTTGTTCAAACTTCGGATCAATTAGCTGATATCTTTACAAAACCATTACCAAGGGACACATTTTATAAGATTCGAAGAGAACTTGGTATTTTTGATGAATTAACTATTAGCTAATTGTATTTGATGCTTTTTATACTCACCTTCAAGCCTATTTCAATGTGACTTGTATTTTGAGTTGTTGTATCTTATTAAAGTGTTTATTTTTTTTTTATGCAGTTATGTGTGTATGTTTTCTATAATATGCTAATTGCTTTATTTGTATGTGTGTTACTTGCTACATGCTAAGTGTTTCTCTGTGTTTGTGCATGAAAAATGATTTTGCATGAAAAATTGAAATTTTTGAAATTCTGGACAGTTCACTCGAGTAACAGAAATTTCACTCGAGTAATTTTAAAAACTCTTTCGTATTACTCGAGTAATTCTGTCTGTCACTCGATTAATTTTAAAATGACTTGCGTATCACTCGATTAAGTTCATCCATCACTCGAGTAAAATCTTTTTATCTTTCGGCATACTCGAGTAACATACTCTTTCACTCGAGTACTGCTCGAATCACTCGAGTAACGTATGAACATTACTCGAGTAACTTACGTGATTTTAAAAGCTGAACTGTTGAAATCTGCATCATTTTTACGATTTTTTCTCTCTCTTGTTCGTCTTTCTCTCTTCTCTCTCATACGGATCTTCATCAAATCATCATCTTTCAGCCACAAAACTCACAAATCATACAAATTTCTTCCATATTTCATCATTATATCATCATTTCTACTCCTTTCATTCATCAATTTCACCAATTTTATCCAAAAATCCGAAAACCCCAAATCAAAACCCTAACCCCTCAAAACCGAATTTGCTTTTTCTGAATCAATGGCTTCTTCCTCTCACTATCAACCTCCTCAAAAGAAAGCAAAGCAAGGAGCAGGTCGTAATGATACTTGGTTTTCTGGAATCAACCGAGATTTGCGGGAACCGGCATTTATCAATCGCTCTTTTGGTCTTACAAGGTATGTTAAATTTGCTTGGTTGCATAAGGAGCAATTTCCGTTTGTAGAGGATTTAGAATTTCAGAATTTGCAGAGGTTTTTGGAATTTGAGACTCATTATTACCCTAGGCTTGTCAGACAATTTTATCAAAATTTTACTAAGCTAGATGGTGAGTATCAAACAATGGTTAGAGGACATCATTTTGTTATAAAGCCTGCGGATTTGACTATGATGTTTGGTTTAGAAAACAAGGGAACTTTTATTGGTGATACTGAATGTCTGGATTTGGATGTGGATACTAATAAGATTTATACTGATTTGTTGCGTACTGGTGAATCTTGGGGTGATAGAACTACTAGAACTGTATCACCTTTGCATGCTGTGGATAGGGTGCTCATGTATATTATCTCTTATTGTTTGATTCCAAAATGCAATCAAAATTATGCTCAATTGGGAGATGATGATCTTACTTTGTTTCATGGGATTAAAAAGAGGTATGAGATGAATTGGAATAAAATGTTTTTAGCTCGTATGGAAGCTGCTGCTCAATCTCCTCCTACCCAATTCTTGCCATATCCTATGCATGTCACCAAGATCATGAGGTATTATCGTGTTCCAATCCCTGATGATGAGCCAGCTGAAAAGGAAAAGAAAAATAACTGGTGTCTTAATGATTCGCACATTAGTTATATGAAAATTGCTTGGCATAGGGACAGTCGCACTTGGTTATGGAAATCACAGATTAAGGAAATGGCTGAAGCTGCAAAGGCTGCAAGAGTTTCAGGTACTAGGAAAAGGAATTTACTTGGTGATAGGGCTGGTGCATCCTCTTCTGTTCCTCCTACTTCTACTGATCCGATGGATACCGATCGTATTGAGGACTATATCGATTTGGATAATCTTGGTACTCCATTTGATGCACAAGCTGCTCATGAGTCATTAGTTGAGCACATCAATGCTCAATTCACTCAGTTGGAGATGAGACAGGATGTGAAGAATATTGCCATGGAGCATCGTTTGATGGATTACATGTCTGGATTATTTTCTCATCATTTTCCTCCTCCTCCACCTGATTCCTAGACCTGTGGATGCTGATGATGTTTGCTGTTGATTTCTGTTGCATGTTTCATTTGCATATTCTCTGTTTATGTTTCTGTTTCATGTTTCTGACTCTGTTTCTGTTTCATGTTTCTGACTCTGTTGCTACTATGACTTTAGGACCTTGTGTATGGTCTAGTTTGTTTAGTTTTCGTTTTGATTATCTGCTATGATTTGCTGCATAGTGTGATGCTCTGATACTCTGATTTCTGGTGCTATATTCGTAGTTCGTTTATATTCGTTGTTTATATACGTTGAGGCACTATTGTGGTTTATTTTGGTATTGTCTTTATTGTTATATATTTTCTATACCATTGTGAACTACTTACCTTCAACTTTTGGCAAAGGACTTTTCTCAAAAATATTATCTTTTTAATGATGCCAAAAGGGGGAGAATATTTTGTTGATGTTGTTCTTGTAGGTTAAGTTTTATTATATTTTTCCTAGATGTTTTACATTTAGGGGGAGTATGTTAAAACTTAGTGCTTAATTTGAAAGGAGGTTTGTCATCATCAAAAAGGGGGAGTTTGTAGGATTCTCATGTTTTGATGCTAACAATCTCTCTCCAAGCAACAACATTGGCAACAAGCAAGCTACACCACATGAAGATTAGAATTAGGATTTTTATTAATTCTATTTCAATGTAATCTTTATTTTATGCAATGCATCTCATTGGTGTGGGTAGCTTAGGTGATTTTAAGAATATTTAACTAATGTCTGATTAAGAGTGAAGATACTTTAAATCTTGATTAAATAGCTTGTGAAAATCATTTTAGAAAAACTTTGTTTTTATTCAGATTCTGATCAGTTTACTCGAGTAATGAGTATTGGTTCACTCGAGTAATTTATGTTCTGACAGGTTAATCGAGTAATGGTTTACACATCACTCGAGTAACTTAATCTGACATGTTTCACTCGAGTGACGTTGTTTGGTTTACTCGAGTAATTCAATCAGTGTTGGGAAAATTTTAAAAGGACTTAATTTTCTCTTTCAAAAATATAGACTTTCATTCTTACAATTTTCTAATACACTTTGAAAAGTAATTCAAGAGCTATTTTACATCTTTCAAGAGCTATCAAGATTCAACAAAGAACTTTTCATTCTTCACTCTATTTTCTATCATTGTTCAAATATTCTTGAGATCATATTTTTGTTCTTAGTGGTTGTTGAAGATTTGCAATTTGTGATTGCATCATTGAAGTTTCAACACAAGTGAAGAATCTCACAAGGAAGACTTTGAGGATCAAATCAAAGCAAGAAAAGAGGATTGGTTGGAAGCATCTTCAATCAATTATCAAGGAAATCTAGAATACTCAAAAGGGGTAGATTAGATCAAAGTGTTTGGTACACACTTTGAGTTGGGTTTTAAGATAGGAGAACTAAGAATCTAGTTGCATCTTAAAACATTGTAAAATCTACATTTGAAGATTTCTAGTGAAGAATCTCTCTTGATTTAAGAGGGGACTGGAGTAGCTTTCAAGTGGGTGAAAGTGAACCAGGATAAATCCTTGTGTCTCTTTTATTTTCATTCCTTGTATTTCATTAATTCATTAACATTTGCATTTTTAGGTTAGAATTGGGGTTTTCTTAATTCTACTAAATTGATCTAAAATTGCATGTTAATATTACTTGAAATTGTTCATATTAGTCATTCATAATTTGTTGAATCATCATAGCATTGTTATTCTTGAAGAACTCCATTGAAAACAAAGTTTAAATTGAATTTTACCCAGTTTACTCGAGTAAAGTTCTTGTCACTCGAGTAATCTGCTTTCAGTTTATAAACATTACTTGAGTAGGTTTTCTGTTACTCGAGTGATTTAAAATTTTCTTTCGTAATACTCGAGTGATTTAAAATTTGCTTTCGTAATACTCGAGTGATTTGCTGAATACTCGAGTGAAATTATTTTTGGTTGCGTATTACTCGAGTGAAGGCTTGAGTTACTCGAGTAATCTGAACTGAATTCTTAAGAAAATTTATTTTCATAAAACCATTCTCTTAGGTGGACGAAAAATCTGTAATAAGGCTTCAATATTCTATTCACCCCCCCTCTAGACTATATTGAGCCGCTTGTTGGTTTCCAACACCTTATTCAACTGTCTGTAATCTACACACATTCTCATACTCCCATCCTTCTTCTTTACAAACAGTAATGGAGCTCCCCAAGGCGAAATGCTTGGCCTGATCATCTGCTTCTGCAGCAATTCTTCTATCTGCTTCTTCATTTCTGCCATTTCCGGTGGTGCCATCCTATAAGGAGCAATAGAGATGGGACCAGCTCCAGGGACTAAATCAATTCCAAACTCTATATCTCGCTTCGGAGGTAATCCTGGTATCTCCTCAGGAAATACTTCCGGAAATTCTCTCACAACCGGAATCTCCTTTATCGGCATCGACTCTTCTTCTCCAGTAGCAGAGAACAAACACATATAACCCTCAGATTCAAGGGTCCTATATTGAATTGTCTTTTCCTCACAATTGATTATCACTGGGTTCTTCATCAACCAATCCATACCCAAGATCACATCCAATTGTAACTTAGGGAGACAAACCAAATCTACCTTGGAAAAACGACCCAAAATTTCTACATTACACCCTAGACAGACATTAGCGGTGAAAATGGTATTCCAGTAGGGGTATCTATACTAAGATAGCAAGGTGAATCGGAAACAACAAGATTCAACCTATTCACACATTCAGGAGAAACAAAAGAATGTGTAGCTCCAGAATCAAACATGATTTTGCAAGGTTGGTTATTAAGCAGAAAGTTACCTTGCACGAGATTCGGGGTTTGGGTTGCTTCATTACCACTCAGGGTAAACACTCTTCCTTGTACCACAGGCTTGCCAGCAGATCCATTTGCATCACCCTTTGCAAATTCTTTGCACTCACGAGCAAAGTGACCTTGCTTTCCACACTTGAAACATCCTCCTGTGGACCAGCAGAACTGACCATGATGATAACGTCTACACTTCTCGCAATATGGAGCATTATCGCGAGATTTGTTCTTGTTATCCGTCACAGCCTTACCCTTACCCTTGTTTTTCTGAGAATATGGACCATTATTCCGATGATCAAACTTCTTCTTCCTCTGTGGTCCATAGCTCGGTCCAACCCCTTTCCCTTGACTTCCAACCAACTCAGCTTTCTTGTCATCCTCATACATTCTGCACATATCCACAAGTGCAGGGAAACTCTGAATCCTCTGGTAACTGAAGATAGACTTCAGCTCCGGTCTCATCCCACCTTCAAACTTTACACACTTACTCCTCTCATCAGGGTTATTCAAGTAGTAGGGAGAGTATTTCATCAGCTCCTCGAATCTGGCAGCATAGTCTCCTACACTCATATCCCCCTGCTTCAATTGCATGAATTCCACTTCCTTCTTCCTCCTTAAATCTTCTGGAAAGTACTTATTAAGAAATTTCTCCATAAATACTCCCCAGTTGATTGCTCTTCTTTCAAAATTCAGCAATTGAACAGTGTGATCCCACCAGTTTTCAGCTTCCCCATGAAGCATGTAAACTGCATGGGTTACTTTCTGTTCATCAGAACACTCCAGAGTTCGGAAAATCTTGTTGATCTCATACAACCACTTGTTCGCCTCATCAGGTTTGTATCCTCCTTCAAACCTTGGTGGATTACACTTCCTGAACTCCGACAGAGTCTTAGCATCATGATTCGCCATATTGCCAACGGGTGGATTACCAGTTCGCCCTTGAGATGGTTGTTGTCGCTGCTGCTGTTGCATGCCTTCCAGCACGGTCGTGATTCGTTCTAACATTTAGTTAGTAATATTTCTATTTCTGGTTGCCATAGAAAGACCTGCACTATGGGCTTTGGGTTACTAAAAAGGTCTTTTAAAATATAAATGCTACTAACTTACTCAAGACATATTCAATTAACATTGAATACCATACTTAGCTGCATCTTCGGGGCTATGAGGAACAGGACCAATGCTCTGATACCACCAAAGGTGTGACGCTCTATTTTGTATCTTGAAAATAATTAATTTTTCCAAAAGATTGAAATACTTGCTATCAAAATTAGGACTAGAAAATTTTTCCTTTTTAAATTAATACTTGCTCGATTATGAACCCTTTTTAACATGAACTATTAATTGAATCCGGCTTAGTAATATCTTAATTTCAAAAAGGCTCTCGAGAGAACATTTCCTTAATCATAGAAAACGTTGTTTGTTATTCTTATTAAACGTATCATTTGCTCTCGAGTTGGATTTGAATATATAAAACATAAACTTATTGCCGAATCCTTTTAAAATAGAAATCAGAGTTCGCGGAAGTAAAAATAATACTTATGGGGCACTGTTGAGGTAAATAAGGCATCATATATATATATATGTCATAACATAGAAACCCCATCAGTATAGTCAGTGGCAAGTAGTAAAAAGTCGAGTTAGCAAGTTTGGTGAAACATATACAGACCAGCTGCATAAAATAAAACCTCACTCTAAGACCTCTCAAATATATACAATATATGACAAAATCCAAAAGTAGAAGTCCCAGAGCAAGTCATCAGTGTCCTCAGCAGCTTCTCAGATCCTCCACAGCTCTATCACTAGGATCTAGGATCCAAAACATCTACGTTATGCAAGCTCCTATGAACCAGCGGGTCCACCTCTAGCAGAAACAGTCGGCTCAACATGCACCTCCTCCTCGCTCTCATCCTCCACAGGGTCTTCCTCGACCTCGCCCGACTGTGTGGAGGCCCCACCACAGGGTCTAGGATCTGCAGAAGGAGTCCTATCATAGTCAGTCGGACCAGGAGAAGGAGTCTCCTCAGTGACAACTCTATGGGAGGAAGGATGAGAACGAGTGGCAGCTCTGAAACAAAAACTATGAAAACGACGCATAGGTCGAGCCGGGGGTGGCCCTCAATATGTATAAAAGGGTGGAACATGCATAGTATAGACTAATGGGATCCTAAATCGACGAGGTGCACTCGCACCAGAGGGTTAGGGTGGTAGAGAGTGATCTCAACCTCCCCCTCAAAAGTGGCACGGTGCTCCTCATACGTCCATATGCCACTAAGGATAGGGCGTATCTCGATGCAAGCTAGGTATCTGGCCATCACCTAAACAGGGCACAGGGAGTAAGTATACACATATACATAATTGATAAAGACTAAAATTACAAACACAAGTATATCATGGACAGATCATAATGCAATTACATATGAGCACACCAATTTTTCGACATTATATCTCTTATAATGCAAGTGGCATGATGTATGATTTTCTATCCACAACTGAGGCCGCTAAAAGTCCATCTTGGACGTCCATCAAATACACCCTTGTGTTCCCGGAACACCGACATTCGTTCCCAGAACGTAATGCCGAACCATACTTGGATAATAAGCATCACTCCCGGAGTGTGCACCACGTTCCCAGAACGCATACGTTCCCAGAACGCATAAAAACCAGGTCCCGGACACTAGCCACATATCTATAATGTGTCATCAAGTAGGTTATAATTTGGTACTCCTGGAGTACCCTCCTCATATTCCCATAATATGATAAACGTTCCTACCAACCAAGCTTCCAGTCTATATGGATGCACAAATATCAGGGTTGGTTTTATCTTTACATTAATTAATGTGATTTAGAAATATTCCAATTTCTCCTTTTGAATGATTTATTTGAGGCATAATCTTTGGCACAAAATTCTCCTTTGAATTATTTCAAAAACATGCCCTTAAGCTTAGATTGGGAAAAACATAACCAATGGTATTCAAAAACTTAACTTTTTATTTTTCAGATTCAGGTACTAACCGGTTACAGTTTCAGGCTAACCGGTTAGAATTACAGACCTCAACTGTTTACCATTGTAATTCAGAAAACCCTTTTTCTTGAATTCTCTACCCAATCTATAAACAAGTTTTACATTGTTTTATGCCTCAAAAATCACTGTTTTCATCATTCAAAAGTCTAAATCACTTTCTCTTTCCAAATGAACATAGTTTCTTCTTGAGTTCATCTCATTAACTTAAGGCATTTAATTCTTATCCTTCAAATTTTAACCATGACATTATAACAACTCATATTCAGATTATTTCTGATGAAATTAAAGTATAGATTTGAGCAAAAACCACTAAAACTTCAGGACTGATTTAATAAACTGATTTTCTTTGAAATTTTACAGTGTCTAACCGGTTACAATTATCGAGTAACCGGTTAGATTATGCAGTCAGTCCACTAAAACAAGAGTTTTGACAAATCATTCTTTTCATTTCTCAAATCTAACCCAATTTCAACATTCTCAGAGTTCATATGCCTTAAGAGAAATATGTTCATACCCAGAAATACATTCAATTTGCATGCATCAAGATTATAGTATCAATTTGCATAGAAATCAATACAAACACCAATGAATACCTCAAAACTCATAATCAACAATTAATTTCAGATTTTAAACCTTAAATCACTTGCATGCATCAATTGAAATTTGCTCACACAGAATTGAGCTAGAATTTTGGCCTCCAAGCCTTTGTGCTTTAAACACATAATGCCCTTTTGAGTTTTGTTAACTCAAATCCTAAATCACTTGATTTTTAGTCTAAATCTAGTATAAGGTAGACTTCTCCCATACCTCTAAGCTGATCTTGATGACTATAAACACTGCACTTGAAGCAAAATCCACAGATTCCCACCAATCCTAGGTTATGCCCTTCACACACGATTTCCATCAACAGGGTCCAAAGACCAGAAGATTTGACATAGCAATTGGCCAAAGAAATTGGGGAAAACAATTAGGACTCAATATAGATAACATGCACTAGATAATCAAAGAGATTTGAGGCTTAATGGTGGACTATACTTACCAAAATCAAAGCTGAAATCCAGCTCCCAGAACAAGAAGAACATAGAGTCCAGCTTCCAACACTTAGCTTCTCAGATCGATTCCTCCTCACACACACTCTTTTGACTGACAAACTTTATATCAATGGAAAGCTCTTGATTTAAGCTTTCCAAAAGTGTATCTCTCACTCGCTAACACTCAAAGAAGAAGGAGAATCGAAAGAAACGATTCTGAAACCCTAAGACAAAGCTTCCCCCTAAATTCAGAGCAACAACAACTCAATCCCTCAGAATTTCACCAATTTATAGAGCAATTCGTGTGCCATGCAAGGCGACACGCGTATTCCACTGAATTTGAGTGGGATTCGTGGCGATTAAACGGATTAATCAAGTGATTACTCATCAAATTCCACTAACCCAGTTTCTGGGTTCATCGTCTAACCGGTTACAGGGCATTACTAACCGGTTAGATTAGTTCAAAATTTAAAAATTAATATTTTTAAATCTTTCCCTCCAAGAACCTTCTCAATATTACATTTAGGTCCTATTTCAGGGACTAAAATGCAATATTCTTATATTTTGCATTTATTTGCCATATAAAAATATTTCAATTTATTTTTATATTTCTGGCTAATTAAATACAAAACATAAAATTGGAAAACCATATTAATAATAAAACTTTTATTATTAATTTCCTATTATCCGGGAGACGAAAATTAGGGGTGTTACACTACTCCCCCACTTAAAAGGAATTTCGTCCCCGAAATTCTAGCTTACAAAAACAACTCCGGATACTCTTGACGCATCTTTTCCTCTAACTCCCATGTAGTTTCAGATACGTCTGCGTTTTTCCATACAACCTTAACTAAAGGTATCTCCTTTCCCCTGAGCTGCTTAACTTCTCGATCTTCTATTTGAACTGGTCTGGTCTCAAAGGTCAGGTTTTCCTTCAGAGTTAGGTCGTCAGGTTGGAGTTTTAGAATAACTGATGGGTCATGCACATACTTCTTCAATTGCGAAACGTGAAAGACGTTGTGCAAATTGGATAAAGAGGGTGGTAAAGCTAGTTGATAAGCAACAGGACCAACTCTCTTAAGGATCTGGTATGGACCTATACACTTAGGCGAAAGCTTTCGAGTTCTCAAGGCTCTACTGATTCCTTTCGTTGAAACTATCCGAAGAAACACATGATCGCCTTCCGAAAACTCTAATGGTTTTCTCCTTTTATCAGCATAACTCTTCTATCGACTCTGAGCCGCTTTCATCTTTGCCTGAACCATCTTAATCTTCTCAGATGTCTGCTGAATCATTTCCGGTCCAACCATTAAATTCTCCCCCACTTGGAATCAACATAGCGGGGTTTGACACTTCCTTCCATACAACGCTTCAAACGGTGCCATTCCAATGCTCGCATGATAGCTGTTGTTGTATGTGAATTCCGCAAGAGGTAACACTTGATCCCAACTTCCTTGTTCTTCAAGTGCACAAGCCCTCAACACATCTTCCAAAGACTGAATCATTCTCTCCGTCTGGCCATCTGTCTGTGGATGATACGCAGAACTCAATTTCAATTTCGTTCCCATAGCATCATGTAAACTTTGCCAGAATTGCGAAGAAAATCTGGGATCTCGATCAGACACAATACTTGAAGGCACTCCGTGAAGACGAACTACCTCCTTGATATAGATCTGGGTAAGCTTGTTCAAAGAATAACGCATATTTATCGGAATAAAATGCGCCGACTTGGTCAACCTATCCACAACCACCCAAATTGCATCATGATTTGCTGCTGTCCTTGGCAAACCAGACACAAAATCCATTGAAATGCTATCCCACTTCCATTGGGGTATACTCAAAGGTTGCAACTGTCCTCCGGGTTTCTGATGCTCTACCTTAGCTTTTTGGCAAATCAAACACGCCGCCACATATTCTGCAACATCCTTTTTCAATCCAGACCACCAAAACATCTTCTTCAAATCATGATACATTTTGGTTGATCCAGGATGCATACTCATCCGAATCTTATGGGCTTCGTCAAGAATCAGTCTTCTAACTTCCCGATCTCTTGGTATACAAATCCTTGTCCTGAAACGAAGGATTCCATCCTGTCCAATCTTGAAATCAGGTTCCTTTCCTTCTGAACCTAATCTCATCTTTTCCATCAGTTCTCCATCCGCTCGTTGCAACTCCCGAATTCTTTCCAAGAACTCATTTGTGATCTGCAGCATCCCTAACTTGATACTTGTTGGCTCCACTTGTGTCAACAGACTCAAGTCTCTGAATTCCTCAAACAACGCTGCTTCCTTAACCATCATCGCACTTATGTGGATTGCTTTCTGACTCAAAGCATCTGTAACCACATTTGCGTTACCCGGATGATAGTGGAGTTTAAAGTCATAATCTTTCAAAAACTCCATCCATCTTCTTTGCCTCATGTTCAACTCTTTCTGGTCGAACAGATATTTCAAACTCTTATGGTCACTAAATACTTGGAATGTAGTGCCATAGAGATGATGTCTCCATATCTTTAAGGCAAACACGATCGCAGCCAATTCCAAATCGTGTGTCGGGTAGTTCACCTCATGATTCTTCAATTGTCGCGATGCATAAGCCACTACTCTTCCTTCTTGCATTAATACACACCCCAGACCTTGCTTAGATGCATCACAGTACACTTCAAAACTCTTGTGAGGATCAGGTAAGATTAACATAGGAGACGATGTTAACCTTTCCTTCAACTCACGGAAACTAACTTCACACCGATCGTCCCACACGAACGGTTGATCCTTCCGAGTCAACTTAGTCAAAGGCAATGCAATCTTGGAAAATCCTTCTATGAATCGACGATAGTATCCAGTCAGCCCTAAGAAACTTCTCACCTCCGTCACGGTCTTAGGCTGTTCCCAACTTAGCACTGAACTTACTTTTGCTGGATCCACCGCAATTCCTTCTTTAGAGATTACATGCCCTAAGAACTTCACTTCATTCAACCAAAACTCACATTTCGTAAGTTTGGCATATAATTGCTTCTCCTTCAGGACTTTTAACACAATCCTGAGATGCTCTTCATGCTCTTCCGGATTCTTAAAATAGACCAGAATGTCGTCAATAAACACCACCACAAATAAATCCAAATATGGTCTAAAGATCCGGTTCATATAATCCATGAAAATAGCAGGTGCATTAGTCAATCCGAACGGCATCACAACATACTCATAATGACCGTATCGAGATCGAAATGCAGTCTTGGGTATATCCTCCTCCTTTATCCTGATCTGATGATAACCCGATCTCAGATCAATCTTGTAAAATACTGCAGCTCCCCTAACTTGGTCCATAAGGTCATCAATCCTTGGCAAAGGATACTTATTCTTAATAGTGACCTTATTCAACTGTCTGTAATCTACACACATTCTCATACTCCCATCCTTCTTCTTTACAAACAGTAATGGAGCTCCCCAAGGCGAAACGCTTGGCCTGATCATCTGCTTCTGCAGCAATTCTTCTATCTGCTTCTTCATTTCTGCCATTTCCGGTGGTGCCATCCTATAAGGAGCAATAGAGATGGGACCAGCTCCAGGGACTAAATCAATTCCAAACTCTATATCTCGCTTCGGAGGTAATCCTGGTATCTCCTCAGGAAATACTTCCGGAAATTCTCTCACAACCGGAATCTCCTTTATCGGCATCGACTCTTCTTCTCCAGTAGCAGAGAAAAAACACATATAACCCTCAGATTCAAGGGTCCTATATTGAATTGTCTTTTCCTCACAATTGATTATCACTGGGTTCTTCATCAACCAATCCATACCCAAGATCACATCCAATTGTAACTTAGGGAGACAAACCAAATCTACCTTGGAAAAACGACCCAAAATTTCTACATTACACCCTAGACAGACATTAGTGGTGAAAATGGTATTCCAGTAGGGGTATCTATACTAAGATAGCAAGGTGAATCGGAAACAACAAGATTCAACCTATTCACACATTCAGGAGAAACAAAAGAATGTGTAGCTCCAGAATCAAACATGATTTTGCAAGGTTGGTTATTAAGCAGAAAGTTACCTTGCACGAGATTCGGGGTTTGGGTTGCTTCATTACCACTCAGGGTAAACACTCTTCCTTGTACCACAGGCTTGCCAGCAGATCCATTTGCATCACCCTTTGCAAATTCTTTGCACTCACGAGCAAAGTGACCTTGCTTTCCACACTTGAAACATCCTCCTGTGGACCAGCAGAACTGACCATGATGATAACGTCTACACTTCTCGCAATATGGAGCATTATCGCGAGATTTGTTCTTGTTATCCGTCACAGCCTTACCCTTACCCTTGTTTTTCTGAGAATATGGACCATTATTCCGATGATCAAACTTCTTCTTCCTCTGTGGTCCATAGCTCGGTCCAACCCCTTTCCCTTGACTTCCAACCAACTCAGCTTTCTTGTCATCCTCATACATTCTGCACATATCCACAAGTGCAGGGAAACTCTGAATCCTCTGGTAACTGAAGATAGACTTCAGCTCCGGTCTCATCCCACCTTCAAACTTTACACACTTACTCCTCTCATCAGGGTTATTCAAGTAGTAGGGAAAGTATTTCATCATCTCCTCGAATCTGGCAGCATACTCTCCTACACTCATATCCCCCTGCTTCAATTGCATGAATTCCACTTCCTTCTTCCTCCTTAAATCTTCTGGAAAGTACTTATTAAGAAATTTCTCCATAAATACTCCCCAGTTGATTGCTCTTCTTTCAAAATTCAGCAATTGAACAGTGTGATCCCACCAGTTTTCAGCTTCCCCATGAAGCATGTAAACTGCATGGGTTACTTTCTGTTCATCAGAACACTCCAGAGTTCGGAAAATCTTGTTGATCTCATACAACCACTTGTTCGCCTCATCAGGTTTGTATCCTCCTTCAAACCTTGGTGGATTACACTTCCTGAACTCCGACAGAGTCTTAGCATCATGATTCGCCATATTGCCAACGGGTGGATTACCAGTTCGCCCTTGAGATGGTTGTTGTCGCTGCTGCTGCTGCATGCCTTCCAGCACGGTCGTGATTCGTTCTAACATTTCGTTAGTAATATTTCTATTTCTGGTTGCCATAGAAAGACCTGCACTATGGGCTTTGGGTTACTAAAAAGGTCTTTTAAAATATAAATGCTACTAACTTACTCAAGACATATTCAATTAACATTGAATACCATACTTAGCTGCATCTTCGGGGCTATGAGGAACAGGACCAATGCTCTGATACCACCAAAGGTGTGACGCTCTATTTTGTATCTTGAAAATAATTAATTTTTCCAAAAGATTGAAATACTTGCTATCAAAATTAGGACTAGAAAATTTTTCCTTTTTAAATTAATACTTGCTCGATTATAAACCCTTTTTAACATGAACTATTAATTGAATCCGACTTAGTAATATCTTAATTTCAAAAAGGCTCTCGAGAGAACATTTCCTTAATCATAGAAAACGTTGTTTGTTATTCTTATTAAACGTATCATTTGTCTCTCGAGTTGGATTTGAATATATAAAACATAAACTTATTGCCGAATCCTTTTAAAATAGAAATCAGAGTTAGCGGAAGTAAAAATAATACTTATGGGGCACTGTTGAGGTAAATAAGGCATCATATATATATATATATATATATATATATGTCATAACATAGAAACCCCATCAGTATAGTCAGTGGCAAGTAGTAAAAAGTCGAGTTAGCAAGTTTGGTGAAACATATACAGACCAGCTGCATAAAATAAAACCTCACTCTAAGACCTCTCAAATATATACAATATATGACAAAATCCAAAAGTAGAAGTCCCAGAGCAAGTCATCAGTGTCCTCAGCAGCTCCTCAGATCCTCCACAGCTCTATCACTAGGATCTAGGATCCAAAACATCTACGCTATGCAAGCTCCTATGAACCAGCGGGTCCACCTCTAGCAGAAACAGTCGGCTCAACATGCACCTCCTCCTCGCTCTCATCCTCCACAGGGTCTTCCTCGCCCTCGCCCGACTGTGTGGAGGCCCCACCACAGGGTCTAGGATCTGCAGAAGGAGTCCTATCATAGTCAGTCGGACCAGGAGAAGGAGTCTCCTCAGTGACAACTCTATGGGAGGAAGGATGAGAACGAGTGGCAGCTCTGAAACGAAAACTATGAAAACGACGCATAGGTCGAGCCGGGGGTGGTCCTCTATATGTATAAAAGGGTGGAACATGCATAGTATAGACTAATGGGATCCTAAATCGACGAGGTGCACTCGCACCAGAGGGTTAGGGTGGTAGAGAGTGATCTCAACCTCCCCCTCAAAAGTGGCACGGTGCTCCTCATACGTCCATATGCCACTAAGGATAGGGCGTATCTCGATGCAAGCTAGGTATCTGGCCATCACCTAAACAGGGCACAGGGAGTAAGTATACACATATACATAATTGATAAAGACTAAAATTACAAACACAAGTATATCATGGACAGATCATAATGCAATTACATATGAGCACACCAATTTTTCGACATTATATCTCTTATAATGCAAGTGGCATGATGTATGATTTTCTATCCACAACTGAGGCCACTAAAAGTCCATCTTGGACGTCCATCAAATACACCCTTGTGTTCCCGGAACACCGACATTCGTTCCCAGAATGTAATGCCGAACCATACTTGGATAATAAGCATCACTCCCGGAGTGTGCACCACGTTCCCAGAACGCATACGTTCCCAGAACGCATAAAAACCAGGTCCCGGACACTAGCCACATATCTATAATGTGTCATCAAGTAGGTTATAATTTGGTACTCCCGGAGTACCCTCCTCATATTCCCAGAATATGATAAACGTTCCTACCAACCAAGCTTCCAGTCTATATGGATGCACAAATATCAGGGTTGGTTTTATCTTTACATTAATTAATGTGATTTAGAAATACTCAAATTTCTCCTTTTGAATGATTTATTTGAGGCATAATCTTTGGCACAAAATTCTCCTTTGAATTATTTCAAAAACATGCCCTTAAGCTTAGATTGGGAAAAACATAACCAATGGTATTCAAAAACTTAACTTTTTATTTTTCAGATTCAGGTACTAACCGGTTGCAGTTTCAGGCTAACCGGTTAGAATTACAGACCTGAACTGTTTACCATTGTAATTCAGAAAACCCTTTTTCTTGAATTCTCTACCCAACCTATAAACAAGTTTTACATTGTTTTATGCCTCAAAAATCACTGTTTTCATCATTCAAAAGTCTAAATCACTTTCTCTTTCCAAATGAACATAGTTTCTTCTTGAGTTCATCTCATTAACTTAAGGCATTTAATTCTTATCCTTCAAATTTTAACCATGACATTATAACAACTCATATTCAGATTATTTCTGATGAAATTAAAGTATAGATTTGAGCAAAAACCACTAAAACTTCAGGACTGATTTAATAAACTGATTTTCTTTTAAATTTTACAGTGTTTAACTGTAACACCCCTAATTTTCGTCTCCCGAATAATAGGAAATTAATAATAAAAAGTTTTATTATTAATTTATAGAAATTTTCCAAGTTTATGTTTTGTATTTAATTAGCCTTAAATATAAAAATAAGTTGAAATATTTTTATATGGCAAATAAATGCAAAATATAAGGATATTGCATTTTGGTCCCTGAATGAGGACCTAAAGGTAATATTAAAAAGGTTCTTGGAGGGAAATATTTAAAAATATTAATTTTTAAATTTTGAACTAATCTAACCGGTTAGTAATGCCCTGTAACCGGTTAGACGATGAACCCAGAAACTGGGTTAGTGGATTTTGATGAGTAATCGCTTGATTAATCCAAAATTCGCCACGATAACAGCCTGAATTGAGTGGAAAACCACCCGTCAGTGTGCATGTAAACGTGATTAGTCTATATATAGTGGAAATGTTGAAGAATGGGGTTGTTGATACTCTGATTTTGGGGAGAGGCTGTGATTTAGGGTTTCAGATTCGTGGAAGCAAATTCTCTTTCGTTCTTGAGTGTTGAGAGACGAGTGATACACGAACAAGATGCTTACATCCAGAGCTTCGTGTTGATACCAACTTTGTAAGACAAGAGTGTGTGTGGAAGGAGAAATCCATCTTGGAAGCTTGAGGTTTGAAGTCTGGGTTATGTATTTTCCTGATCTGGGAGCTGAATTCAAGCCTTGATTTTGGTAAGTGTAGCTCACCATTAAGCCCCAAATCTTTTCTCTTTCCTAGTGCATGTTACCTATTTTGATTCCTAATGGTTTTCCCCAATTTTTTTGGTCAATTGCTGTGTCAAATCCTCTGATCTTTGGACTCTGTTGGTGGAATTCGTGGCTGAGAGCAGAGCTGTGAGTTTGTGTGAAATCTGGGGATTTTCTTCAAGTTCTGTGTCAAATCTTCATCAAATTCAGTCTTAAGGTATGGGAGAAGTCTACCTTATACTAGATTTAGACTAAAAGTTGAGTGAGTTAGGATTTGAGTTCACAACACTCAAAAAGGGCATTATGTGCATTATGGCACCAAGGCTTGGAGGCCAAAATCTTGCTCATTATGATTTTGAGCAACTTTATTTTGATGCATGCAAAGTATGTTGATGCTGAATTCTGAATTTGAAAGGTTGTTTTGAGTTTTGTTGTATTAAATTGTGTTTATGTGATTTTTATGCAATTTGATGCAAAAAGCTTGATGCATGCACTTTGATTTTGTTTCTGTGAGGAAACATGTTTGGTTAAGGTATATAAACCCTGTTAAATGCTGGAATTTGGTTAGATTTGAGAAACAAAGAAAATGATGTGTCAAAACTCTTAATTTAAGGGACTGACTGCATAATCTAACCGGTTACTCGATATTTGTAACCGGTTAGACACTGCAGAATTTCAAAGAAAATTAGTTTATCAAATCAGTCCTTAAGTCTTTTGGGGATTGTGCTTAAATCTATACTGTAATTCCATTATGAATAATCTGAATATGAAGTGTCATGGTTCAGATTGAGGGAAAAGGTTTATACCTTAATTCAATGAAATAATTTTCAAGAGAAAATTATGTATTATTGAAGATAAATGTGATTTTAATTTTGAATGATGGAAAATGTGATTTTTGAGGCATAAAACATGGTTTAAATGGTGTATAGATTGGGTAGAGAATTCAAGAAAAAAGGGTTTTTCTGAATTGCAATGGTAAACAGTTCAGGTCTGTAATTCTAACCGGTTAGCCTGAGACTGTAACCGGTTAGTACCTGAATCTGAAAAATAAAAAGTTAAGTTTTTGAATACCATTGATGTGGTTTTACCCAACCTAAGTTTTTAAAGACATATTTTGAGAAAATTCAAAGGAGAATTTTTATGTCAAAGATTTTGCCTCAAATAAGTCATTCAAAATAGAAATTGGAATATTTCTAAATCACATTAATTAATGTAAAGATAAAACCAACCCTGATGTTTGTGCATACATATAGACTGGAAGTCTGGTTGGTAGGAACGTTTATCATATTCTGGGAATATGAGGAGGGTACTCCGGGAGTACCAAATTATAACCTACTTGATGACACATTATAGATATGTGGCCAGTGTCTGGGACCTGGTTTTTATGCGTTCTGGGAACGTATGCGTTTTGGGAACGTGGTGCACACTCCGGGAGTGATGCTTATTATCCAAGTATGGTTCGGCATTACGTTCTGGGAACGAATGTCGGTGTTCCGGGAACACAAGGGTGTATTGGATGGACGTTCAAGATGGACTTTTAGAGGCCTCAGTTGTGGATAGAAAATCATACATCATGCCACTTGCATTATAAGAGTTATAATGTTGAAAACTGGTGTGCTCATATGTATTTGCATTATGATCTGTCCATGATATATTTGTGATTGTAAATTTTAGTCTTTATCAATTATGTATATGTGTATACTTACTCCCTGTGCCCTGTTTAGGTGATGGCCAGATACCTAGCTTGCATCGAGATACGCCCTATCCCTAGCGGTATATGGACGTATGAGGAGCACCGTGCCACTTATGAGGGGGAGGTTGAGATCACTCTCTACCACCCTAACCCTCTGGTGCGAATGCGACCTCGTCAATTTAGGATTCCCTTAGTTTACACTATGCATGTTCCACCTTTTTATACATATAGAGGACCACCCTCGGCTCGACCTATGCGTCGTTTCCATAGTTTTCGTTTTAGAGCTGCCACTCGTTCTCAACCTTCCTCCCATAGAGTTGTTACTGAGGAGACTCTTTCTCCTGGTCCGACTGACTTGGATAGGACTGCTTCTGCAGACCTTAGACCCAGTGGTGGGGTCTCTACACAGTCGGGTGAGGTCGAGGAGGACCCTGTGGAGGATGAGAGATAGGAGGAGGTGCATGTTGAGCCGACTGTTTCAGCTAGAGGTGGACCCGTTGGTTCATAGGAGCTTGCATAGCGTAGATGTTTTGGATCCTAGATCCTAGGGATAGAGCTATGGAGGATCTGAGGAGCTGCTGAGGACACGGATGACTTGCTCTGGGACTTCTATTTTGGATTATGTTATATATTATATATATTGAGAGGTCTTGGAGTGAGCTTTTAGTTTATGCAGCTAGTCTGTATATGTTTCATCAAAACTTGCTATCTCGACTTTTTATCACTTGCTATTGTCAGTACTGATGAGGTGTATGTTATGACTTTTCTATATATATATATATATATATATATATATATATATATGATGTTTCTTTACCTCAGCAGTGCCCCATAAGTATTATTTTTACTTCCGCGAACTCTGATTTCTATTTAAAAAGGATTCGGCGATAAGTTTATGTTTTTGGTGTATTCAAAACCACTCGAGAGGCAAATGATATGTTTTAATAATAACTTCAAATAATGTTTTCTATAAATAAGGAAATGTTATCTCGAGAATCTTTTCGAAGCGAAGATATTATAAAGAAGAATTCAAAAACTGGTTTATATTACAAAAGGTTTATGTACGAGCAAGTATAAGTTTTAAAAATGAAAAATTTTCTAGTCCTAATTTTGATAGCAAGTATTCAACTATTGGAAATAATAATTATTTTCAAGTTAAAAAGATAGCGTCACACTAACCAGTTACAATTATCGAGTAACCGGTTAGATTATGCAGTCAGTCCACTAAAACAAGAGTTTTGACAAATCATTCTTTTCATTTCTCAAATCTAACCCAATTTCAACATTCTCAGAGTTCATATGCCTTAAGAGAAATATGTTCATACCCAGAAATACATTCAATTTGCATGCATCAAGATTATGGTATCAATTTGCATAGAAATCAATACAAACACCAATCAATACCTCAAAACTCATAATCAACAATTAATTTCAGATTTTAAACCTTAAATCACTTGCATGCATCAATTGAAATTTGCTCACACAGAATTGAGCCAGAATTTTGGCCTCCAAGCCTTTGTGCTTTAAACACATAATGCCCTTTTGAGTTTTATTAACTCAAATCCTAAATCACTTGATTTTTACTCTAAATCTAGTATAAGGTAGACTTCTCCCATACCTCTAAGCTGATCTTGATGACTATTGTGAGACCCACAATTTTACCCAATTTATTTGTGATTTTATAATTGAAATTAGGAAATTATGCTTGATTTTGATACCTGCATTTAATTAAAAATCATATGAAATATATATATATATGAATATATATATATATACGTGACACATGTGTATATATTATATATATATACCAATGTTTTCCCTAGCCTATTTAAATGAAATATTTTAAGGTAAAGTATTTGATTTAAATGATTTTTAGAAGATGAATTGTCTTTTGATGGATTAGAGTATCCTATCTTTAGAAATTCATATATTTTCAACCGTACGTCGAAAAATTACAAATGATATGTCAAAACGATCGTATCGAAATCTAGATTATGAAAATGTAAAGCTTTGATTTTTACTTTATAGTTTTCAAAATTTTATCACTGCTACAGTAGTAAACGAATTTTTGAGTTTTAAGAATCAATGTATGGTTTTAATGCATTTAATAACCTTTTGACTCAAGTATAATTATTTTAAAAATAAAAATACATTTCTGAAGTTGTATAATGTATTATCATTTAAAAAAATGTATTTTCGTATTTTTCTTATTTTAAAATATTTGAAAAGCTTAGGAAGTGTATTTTTGAAGAAATGACCTTAGGACTTCAAAAATTCATAACTTTCAAACCGTAAGTCCAAAAATTATAAACTTTATATGAAAACGATCGTATTAAAATGTAGTATCTGAATATATGAAAATGGAATTTTTATTTGGACATTTACAAAAATTTATGTACAGTGGGTAGAAAATCGAATTTTGATAGTTTTAATTAAGAAAAATTATTTTGGGGCATAAAGTAATTTAATGGACTATAAAATATTTTTATTGGTATATTTAAATATTTATTTTAGTGATGTTTGACTGCACAGTCCATATTTAAATATTTTCTTAATTATTTTCTGATTTATTTAAAATGATAGTTTAATATGATTGGTTAATAATGTAGGCACTGTTGGAAACCAACAAGCGGGCTAAGCAAATACTAGAGGGGGGGTGAATAGTATTTTGAAGCACTAATACCAAATATTTCGATTGATAATTGAAGAATGGAGCTTAGACTGAATTTTCTGGAATCAGAAACAAAAGACTCGAGTCTTTTGTGAAATACTCGAGTTTTTCAGGATGAACAACTCGAGTCTTTTCTGAAATACTCGAGTTTTTACTATCAGATAGCAGAAAAACCAGAAACGAAAATTCAGCAATTTAACTCAAATCAATTCAATAATAAACAGGAACTTATCCAACAGAATAGCAAGTAATCTAAATAACTTTTAACACAAAGATTCCTTGAACTTGCTACCTAATTGTATAAATCCTAATTGATTGAAATGACTTAAGTCTATTGAGTTAGAAAGTAGATTAAAAGCAATAAACCAACACTCAAGCAATTTTATCCTGGTTCACTCCAACAATGAGCTACATCCAGTCCTCCTAATCACTTAGGAGTTTCTACTAATAATCAAATTGTTAGAAATTACAAAGGATTGCTTGAGAATGGCCTCACTCAACCTAACCCTTTCAAGAGTGTACCAAACTCTTGATTTCTACCCCAATTTGATTCCGGTGATTGAAGAACTCTTCACAAAGCTTCCTTGAACTCCCTTCAAGAAACTCCACCGGGCTAGGAACCTCCTAGTCTTGTGCTTGAGAACCTCTCAAGACTTCCAACACCCTAAGCCACTTAGGGTTTGCTTGGGAACAATCCAAGACTTTGAATAATCAAGCTTTTTGTATGTGTATTACTAATCTCACAATGGATTAGCACAAATAAGCACAGCTCAATGTAAGAATTGAGGCCTAAAACTCAACTTGGAATAAAATGACAATATGAGTGAGAAGTTGAGCTTTTTGGGAATTAACACTTGAGAAGAGGAAATTAAGAAAGCTTGAATCAATATGATCTTGTTGTCTTGTTTGTTCTTGCACAAATTCAAAGAGAAATTTTACAATAAGGTTCTGAATTGCTCTCTTGGGTTGGATGAGACTCAAATGCCCTCAATTGGGTTTTTGAGTTTCTCCAACGTTCATTTTTGCTGACTGGACAAAAATACTCGAGTCTTTTGGTAAATACTCGAGTCTTTTTGGTCGGTCACGAGTGAATTGGTGCACGAACAAGACTAACGGTCATAATTGCTGATCTGGCACAAATACTCGAGTTTTTCTATAAATACTCGAGTATATACTCGAGTCTTTATCAAAATACTCGAGTATTTTGATCAGATATGGGAAAAATTATTTTTCAATTTTATTTTTCCTCTCAAGTATTAATTTTTGGTCAATCTCAACTTAATAAACATATAAAAATTTATTCCTAGAAGAGACTAACTATTTCTACCCACTCTCAACCACTCTCAACATAAATTAGAAATTTACAATTAATATTTGATTGAGAATGATTGGACACTTGTCTTCTTTTCTTGACTTCTTGTTGATGTTGATGTTGCAATATCTTCAAGGCATGATTTGTTAATTATTTTGTCATCATCAAAACATAATCCACATAATTAGGAGCATTGAATTCACAATCTCCCCCTTTTTGGTGATGACAAAATAATTAACACTTGATCCATTTGTTAAGCTTGATCCACTTGGAGATGCAACTCCCCCTCACTATATGATACTTTTCACCTATCTAAAAATTCAGCTTGAGCAAGATGTTATGACAATTTAATTTTAGCACCAAGCCTATGGTATTAGAGAATTTAACAATTATCAGAGTATATACCATAATTAGAGATTTTAGGTGCAACAATATCAAGACAAGACAAGTGTAATATCTCTCCCCCTTTTTGTCATACGCCAAAAAGATGTAACAATTTAGAAAAAGATCAAGGGAGGAGAGGTGCATAATCGGAAAACCCCATAACCAACTATGCAAATAAAACGGAGATATAATAACGATAAAGAGCTCCCCCTGAAGCTTTGCACAAACATCATAATGAAGACCAAATTCATTAACATAAAAACATCATAAAAGGTCCAAATCAAAGGTGCAATAATAAACCCAAAGTCTCAAAACACCAAGTTCTCAAAATACAGAAAATGTAACAAAGACCAACATGATAAAAACAGAATGAAAACTAAGATAAAATCCAAAGGTCAACATCATCAAAACATCGAAGGAGCTGGAGCATCTGGAGGAGAATAAAACCGAGAGAAGAGTTTAGAGGATGAAAAACTAGTAAGATTTGACAAAACTTTGAGGAAAATCTGAGTTTTGAGGAGAGAGATATGAGAAAACCGAGAGAGAAGAGGGTCGCAAAAACTTGAGTCTGAGAGTATATATAAACAGTTCAAAATACTCGAGTATATTCATAAATACTAGAGTTGTTCTTTAGGATATACTCGAGTTTTTGAAAATATATTCGAGTCGGTCGTGACTCAGCCCAGATTTCCCCAGAAAAGTCGAGTAAAAATTGAAAAACTCGACTTTGGTCCGAAAGTTCAATTTTCAGGAAAACGCAAAATACTCGAGTTTTTGGAAAATACTCGAGTTTGGTCTGAAAGTTCAAAAATTTGGGGGTTTCGAAAGACTCGAGTTTTTTGAAAAACACTCGAGTATTTTAGTAAAGACTCGAGTGTTTTTAGAAAAACTCGAGTATTTTTATCAGACCCTGATTAAAAACTTTTTCAATTTAAAACTGATTTAATTTTGAATTAAAATACTCGAGTGTTTTTGGAAAAACTCGAGTATTTTGACAGAACAGAAAGTAAAAACTCAGTTTTAAAAGACCAAACACAAATCAAACACAAATGCTTCACTACCAACTTGGAATACAGTACAGAATCACACACAATTAACATATACAATTTCAAATATCATCAAGAATAATTTAACTAAGAATCAATAACACATTAGAGTAAGACTAATATGGTGATTTTCCAAAAATGACACACAATGCAATTAGCCTATATTAGCTTCATCTAAAATACCAAGTTCTCTCCTAATATGATAAAAGGTGTCCCTTGGTAGAGGTTTTGTAAAAATGTCGGCTAATTGATTTGTGGTACTAACAAATTCAATTGTGCAATCACCCTTTTGTACATGATCTCTTAAAAAAATGATGTCTTATTTCAATGTGTTTAGTTCTTGAGTGATACACCGGATTCTTAGTCAAATTGATTGCACTCGTGTTATCGCATCTAATCGGAATATTTTCAAGTTTCAAACCAAAATCCGATAATTGTTGTTTCATCCATAACAGTTGAGCACAACAACTACCGGCTGCGATATATTCCGCTTTGGCGGTAGAAAGAGCGACACAAGCTTGCTTTTTAGAAAACCATGACACCAATGAACTTCCCAAGAAATGGCAAGTACCACTGGTGCTTTTGCGATCAAGCTTGCATCCGGCGAAGTCGGAATCCGAGTAACCAACTAAACAAAGATTGGCATCAGCAGGATACCATAAACCAGTGTTAATTGTTCATTTTAGATACTTAAATATATGTTTAACTGCGGATAGGTGAGATTCTTTAGGATTAGCTTGAAATCTAGCACACATGCATACACTAAACATAATATCCGGTCTAGATGCAGTGAGATATAGGAGACTACCTATCATACCCCTATACTTACTAACATCAACCGGTGTACCTTGTTCATCCTTGTCTAGGTAGCATGATGTGCTCATTGGAGTGTAGGCTTCCTTGCACTTGTCCAATCCGAATTTCTCAAGGAGCTCTTTGCAATATTTCCCTTGATGCACAAATATCCCCTCCTTGACTTGATTTATTTGTAAGCCTAGGAAGAACTTGAGTTCTCCCATCATTGACATTTCAAATTCCTTTTTCATCAAATTTGAAAACTTTCTACAAAGAGACACGTTAGTAGCACCGAAAATGATATCATCAACATAGATTTGTACTAACAAAATGTCATCCTTGGTTTTATAAATAAATAACGTATTATCAACCTTCCCTCTTTGAAACTTGTTTTCTAATAGAAAGGAACTCAATCGATCATACCAAGCTCTAGGAGCTTGTTTCAATCCATAGAGTGCCTTTTTCAATTTATAAACATGGTTTGGAAATTCACTATTTTCAAAACCGGGGGGTTGTTTGACATACACTTCTTCATTTATAAACCCATTCAAGAAAGCACTTTTAACATCCATTTGATATAAAGTGAATTTCATGATTGAAGCATAAGCAAGTAAAATTCGGATTGCTTCAAGACGTGCAACCGGAGCAAAGGTCTCATCATAATCGATACCTTCCTCTTGGTTGTACCCTTGAGCTACTAGTCTAGCTTTGTTTCTTATAATCAACCCGGATTCATCAAGTTTGTTTCTATAAATTCATTTAGTACCAATTATGGTATGATCATCGGGTTTAGGGACTAGATCCCAAACTTCATTTCTTTCAAATTGGTTTAATTCTTCTTGCATAGCAAGAACCCAATGATCATCCTCAATGGCCTTTTTAATTGAATCGGGTTCAATTTGAGAAACAAATGAGACATAGTGGCAAATGTTTTGAATAGACCTACGAGTAAGTACTCCCTTTGACATATCTCCTATGACTTTGTCTATAGGATGAGCCTTGACCGATTTCCAAGTTGGAGGAAGTTCTTCCCTTACTTCTCCTTCATCAACTTTTGAATTCTCTCTCTTTTTCTTCTTTTGAAAAGACAATGCCATCTTCACTAGCATCACATAAAACACTATCTTCTTTTGAAGACTCATTAAAAACCACATGAATTGATTCCTCAATAGTTAAAGTTCTTTTATTGAAAATTCTATAAGCTTTACTATGAGAAGAATAGCCTAAAAATATGCCTTCATCGGATTTGGAATCAAACTTGCCAAGGTGTTCTTTTCCATTATTTAAAACAAAAACTTGGCATCCGAAGACATGAAAATGAGATATATTTGGCTTTCTTCCCTTGTAAAGTTCATAGGGGGTTTTATCCAAAGAGGGCCTTATCAAAATACGATTTAAAACATAACAAGCCGTATTGACGGCATCAGCCCAAAAATATTGAGGTACTTGAGAATCATTTAACATGGTTCTAGCAAGTTCCTCTAGCACCCTATTTTTCCGCTCTACCACTCCGTTTTGTTCCGAGTCCTTGGTGCGGAGAATTGATGCTCAATACCATTTTTAGCACAAAATCTATCAAATTTGTGGTTTTCGAATTCACCACCATGATCGGTTCGAATAATAATTACTTTTTGATTTACTTGGTTTTGCAAAAGTTTGACATGATGTTTAAAAGATTTGTAGGTCTCACTCTTAGTAGTTAAAAATAAAGTCCAAGTAAACCTAGAGAAGTCATCAACAATTACCAATGCATAATAGTTGCCACCAAAGCTTTTTACTTGTGATGGTCCAAACAAGTCCATATGAAGCATTTCTAATGGCCTTGATGTGGACATCACCATTTTTGATCCAAAGGTGTTTTTAGTTTGTTTACATTTCTTGCAAGGAGAACAAACACCTTCAATAGAAAAATTTAGCTTTGGTAAACCAACTACTAGATCTTTAGATTGTATTTTCTTCAATTGGTTTACATTAATATGAGCGGTCCTACGATGCCATAACCAAGTGTCATTTTCTTTGCTCACTAAACAAGTAGAGACCAAAGAAGTGACTTTGTTCAAATCAACTAAGTAAGTATTATTTGACCTTCTACCAACAAATTTGATTGATTCATCTTTGTCACTTTTAATGAGGCAATGGGTAGAGGTAAAAACTACATGATTACCAACATCACATAATTGGCTTATGCTCAAGAGATTATGTTCTAATCCTTGAACATAGAGCACATTATCAATAATCAAGTTTGAAGAGTTTCCGATTTTACCAATACCAAGGATTTTGCCTTTGTTGTTGTCCCCATAAGTGACATAACCCTTTTCCTTTGGAGTAAGCTCAATGAAGTGCCGCTTATCTCCCGTCATGTGCTTCGAACATCCACTATCAAGATACCACAATTGTTTTCCCGTTCGAAGACACACCTACAAAATGAAATCACTTGTTCACTTTGGGTACCCAAACAATGTTGGGTCCCTTAGGGTTAGTGTTGGGACTTTCTCCCTTCTTAATCCACATATAAGTGCCCTTATTCATTTCAAACTTCTTAATATGGCACTCAATGTTGATATGTCCAACTTTTCCACAATAAGTACAAGTTGGTCTCTTTGATGAGTTTTTCTTAGAAAATGTTCCAACCACCTTGTACTTTTTGTCCTTTTTATGAACATATCCTAAACCGGTTTTGTTGTGATTATGTCTTTGAGAGTTCAACAACCGGTTGAGGTTTCTATCACTATGTGAGATTGTAAGTTTGTTTTTCAACTCTTTCACTTCTTTTTCAAGATCATCACATCTCTCACATGAAGTGATAATTTCCTCATGATTTGCACAATCACTTTGATGACTAGAATTAATAAGTTCCAAGGATTCATTTTGAAGTTTCAACTCATTTATAGATTTTTGCAATTCATCAATTTCATGTTGAAACTCCAAAATTTTCTTTCCTTTTTCCTTATTAATTTTAGCAAGCCTTTTAAATTGAATTAACATTTCATTGTAAGCTTCTTGCAAATCATCATATGAAATGGAGTTTGAAGATGAACAAGAAGAGCTAGAGGTTACCTCATCATCACTTTCACTCATGCCATGATTAGCTCTTGATGAGGACTCATGATTGTTCTTGGCCATGAGACAAAGGTTTGCATTTTCATCACCGGAGCTACTTGAAGATGATTCATTGCTCTTTTCCGGTGCATCCCAAACAATGTATGCACGCTTCCCTTTGGTCTCTTGGGTCTTCTTGTCATTCTTCTTCAAGAATGTGGCACATTCCATTCTTATGTGACCAACCCCACCACATTCATGACACTTAACTCCATCATTGGTACTCTTTTCTCTTTGTTTGGAGTCTTGGGTTCTCTTGAAATTGGATGAAGATCCACCTTTCTTCCCTTTGAAGAATTTGTTGAATCTTTTCACAAACATCCCAAATTCTTCTTGATTTGGTTCACCATCGGAATCTCCACTTGTAGAGCATTCTTCAACTTCTTTTGTAGCTTTGGTTGAAGCTTTGAGTGCTATGCTCTTTTTCTTTTTGTCTGATTCCTCATGCATCCCAAGTCTTGTAAGCTCCATCTCATGCTCTTGGAGTTTGCCAAACACAGTGGCTAAGTCCATGCTATTTATGTCTCTAGATTCCTTGATGGCGGTTACCTTGGGTTGCCAACTCCTATCAAGACATCTTAGAATTTTGTTAGTAGTTTCACCATTGCGAAATACTTTTCCCAAGGAAATCAAATGATTAACAATGTGAGAGAATCGCCTTTGCAAGTCACTAATGGTTTCATTTGGCAACATGTGGAACAATTCATATTCGTGAGTTAGAGAATTCAATCTTGCATCTCTAACCTCACTTGTTCCCTCATGTGTGACTTGCAAAGTATCCCACATTTCTTTTGCCGATTTACATTGGGAAACTCTATAAAATTCATCATGGGATAAGGCCGAAAAGATGATGTTTTTAGCTTTTAAATCAAATGAAACTTTTCTCTTTTCATCATCATTCCAACTACTCCTTGGAATTTCAACAATTTCATCATTTATTTTCTTTTTGGGAATGAAAGGACCATTTTCAATTGCATCCCAAATATCCATATCAATTGCTTCAATAAAAACTTTCATGCGAGTTTTCCAATAAACATATCCTTCACCATTAAATAGTGGAGGACGGTTTATTGAAGCTCCTTCTCCACCAAAGTTATTGCTAGAGCCCATTTAGTTTCCAAAAGGATCTTTTTCGAAAAAGTTGTTACACTCGATCTTTCGACCGAGCTCTGATACCACTTGTTGGAAACCAACAAGCGGGCTAAGCAAATACTAGAGGGGGGGTGAATAGTATTTTGAAGCACTAATACCAAATATTTCGATTGATAATTGAAGAATGGAGCTTAGACTGAATTTTCTGGAATCAGAAACAAAAGACTCGAGTCTTTTGTGAAATACTCGAGTTTTTCAGGATGAACAACTCGAGTCTTTTCTGAAATACTCGAGTTTTTACTATCAGATAGCAGAAAAACCAGAAACGAAAATTCAGCAATTTAACTCAAATCAATTCAATAATAAACAGGAACTTATCCAACAGAATAGCAAGTAATCTAAATAACTTTTAACACAAAGATTCCTTGAACTTGCTACCTAATTGTATAAATCCTAATTGATTGAAATGACTTAAGTCTATTGAGCTAGAAAGTAGATTAAAAGCAATAAACCAACACTCAAGCAATTTTATCCTGGTTCACTCCAACAATGAGCTACATCCAGTCCTCCTAATCACTTAGGAGTTTCTACTAATAATCAAATTGTTAGAAATTACAAAGGATTGCTTGAGAATGGCCTCACTCAACCTAACCCTTTCAAGAGTGTACCAAACTCTTGATTTCTACCCCAATTTGATTCCGGTGATTGAAGAACTCTTCACAAAGCTTCCTTGAACTCCCTTCAAGAAACTCCACCGGGCTAGGAACCTCCTAGTCTTGTGCTTGAGAACCTCTCAAGACTTCCAACACCCTAAGCCACTTAGGGTTTGCTTGGGAACAATCCAAGACTTTGAATAATCAAGCTTTTTGTATGTGTATTACTAATCTCACAATGGATTAGCACAAATAAGCACAGCTCAATGTAAGAATTGAGGCCTAAAACTCAACTTGGAATAAAATGACAATATGAGTGAGAAGTTGAGCTTTTTGGGAATTAACACTTGAGAAGAGGAAATTAAGAAAGCTTGAATCAATATGATCTTGTTGTCTTGTTTGTTCTTGCACAAATTCAAAGAGAAATTTTACAATAAGGTTCTGAATTGCTCTCTTGGGTTGGATGAGACTCAAATGCCCTCAATTGGGTTTTTGAGTTTCTCCAACGTTCATTTTTGCTGACTGGACAAAAATACTCGAGTCTTTTGGTAAATACGCGAGTCTTTTTGGTCGGTCACGAGTGAATTGGTGCACGAACAAGACTAACGGTCATAATTGCTGACCTGGCACAAATACTCGAGTTTTTCTATAAATACTCGAGTATATACTCGAGTCTTTATCAAAATACTCGAAGATATGGGAAAAATTATTTTTCAATTTTATTTTTCCTCTCAAGTATTAATTTTTGGTCAATCTCAACTTAATAAACATATAAAAATTTATTCCTAGAAGAGACTAACTATTTCTACCCACTCTCAACCACTCTCAACATAAATTAGAAATTTACAATTAATATTTGATTGAGAATGATTGGACACTTGTCTTCTTTTCTTGACTTCTTGTTGATGTTGATGTTGCAATATCTTCAAGGCATGATTTGTTAATTATTTTGTCATCATCAAAACATAATCCACATAATTAGGAGCATTGAATTCACAGGCACCTCCACAAAGAACCAATGAAAAATTTTCTCTCCTATTTTATGTATAATGTGTCGTCCAAATATTAGTAGAAAGAGGGGAAGAATAGTTCTGAAAATTGTGAGAATAAACCATGAATTAAAAGGCTTTAGGAATCAACAAAATCCCATTTAATTCTAGTTCATGTTCCAAGTAGTGTTTGAAAATTTTTGACCAAGACTTGATAAGGGGGGGGGTCGAATTTGCCTCTGAAAAGTGAAGGGAAATGGATCACTTCAACACCTATAAATAGATAGCCTTAGTTCCCACATTTTTCACACACAAAACTTTGATAGCTTTACAAGAGAAAAAAATAAAATTCTAAGAGAAGTATAGAGAGAGAGTGGCGAGTAAGCTTAAGGAAGGAGGGAGAATTTGCTTTGTTGCTTGAAGTTTTCTAAAAAGCTTAAGGAGTAGAGGTAACCCAAAATCACTTATTTATTTAAGTTATTTTTAAGTTGTTTGTTTATATTTTGTTTAAATCTTCTAAATTTCTTCTATGGTCAAGTTCTAAATTTCCTTTTCATTTTAAGGTTATTTTTGAATATATGAAATTGTTCTTAAGTCATATGAATTAAGAATGAGAAAAGGGACACAAAAAGGGGTGTTTAGAGGGATTTATCTCCCCTTTTCTTTAATTCTTAAGATGGCTAAAAGTGTAACACCCTAGTTACTTTTACTCTTAATTAATTGAGGATTTAAAAATTTTCTTTAAATACAATTAGGTGATCATAAAAACTTTTAGTTAGATTTTGCTTATTATAAAAATCTCCGTAAAATCGGACGGAGTTTCCTTTGTTTTAGGGACATTCCCAAAATATTGATTTCCTGATTAACCTGCATAAAACTTCTTTTCAACAACAATGGCCAGCAGGGCCAAAATACAACTCAGTTCAATTACACTTTTCAGAAAATGATTACAATTCTAAAGTGGGTTTGCTTTCCCAAAATATTATATATTTCAAATTCCCAAAATATTAAACTATTGACCCACACAGGGTCACTCAACTAACTAAGCAGCATTCCAAGAGGTGGAGTGTAATCCTGCCCGGCCATACTCGTGTAAGCTCCTTCTTCACCTGTAAAAATATATCAAGAAGGGTAGCATTACACAAAACTTAGAAATATAGTTTCTACAAAAGCATAGTAATAAACCAAGGACCTACCCTACACCATACTATCCAAATCATATACTACCTCACTTTCCTTTTATACAGCTCAACATTTCCTTATGATTTCAGTTACATGTTTTCCCTATGCCTTTCTAGACTTTCCATTCCTTTCTATTCTTCGCTCACCTTTCGGTGGGTCCTATTATCATTTGTTCGCTCACCACGAGGGCGGGTCCTAACTACATTTACGCACACCATATAGGCGGGTCCTAATTATATTTACGCACACCATATTGGCGGGTCCTAATTATATCTACGCACACCATATTGGCGGGTCCTAATTATATCTACGCACACCATATTGGCGGGTCCTTAACATACCAAGTCACACTCCCTACGGGAGGGTCTATAATTCACACTCCATTGTGGAGGGTCCTAATCTATACACGCTCCGTTATGGAGGGTCCATTTATGTACACGCTCCGTTAGGGAGGGTCCATTTATATATACACGCTCCGTTATGGAGGGTCCATTTATATATACACGCTCCGTTATGGAGGGTCCATTTATATATATTCGCACTCCACTTAGGGAGGGTCATTCATACCTAAACTCACCTTTTCACATTCCTATATCCACACCTAAATAGGTGGGCCTTTCTCACATTAACAATATAATTTCCCATTGTCCAATTATTACACTCATTACTAATCCATTTATTATCTAATTTCCTTTCAATTCCATTATTCAACTCAAGTCATTATCTACAACAAACATCCTTTTCACTTAGCACACTTATCTCTATATTTTCCATATTCGTTGCACCTCATCCTCCCAAATTAAAACAAGTCTATCACTAACACTTTCCCTTTTCTTTACCTATCTCTTGGTTATCCCAATAATATAATATTTCATTCCTTCCACAATTTCCATATCTTTTCAAGCTTACAACGAGTCTCTAATTATTTTCGCTCTATTATCCACTCTTAATTTCCTTTATAACTTTCTTATGATTCGTCAACTAGTTATTCTCATTACTCTCTAATTACATATCTACTTAGTCCATCATTCCCTTTCTATCCATCATCATTTATGTATTTGTTCTCACACATTACACTAGTTACTCTTTCTATTCTCCACTAATTATTTCCTTTATTTTCATTATCAAATACCCTAAGGTTTTTATGCTATACTCCCTCTCTACTCCTAGCCATCACTATAACTAAAGAGAATCTACTTCCTAAGCTAAGGTAATACGAACCCTCTTACCTTCTTAAGAGGTGATGATGAATCTCAAGTCCTAGCTCTTGGATCCTTGGTGTGTGAGTTCCTTGTCCTTGACTTGGTTTGAGTTGGAAGGCATGAAACAAAACCCTACATATTTATGAGTGCAAGAACCCTAAGGTTTTTAGAGCACAATTTCTATGAGCTAAGGAAAGTTGGAATGGAAAGGAAATGAATTCATGGTATGAAGCTAACTTACCCCAAGTGATGATGAAAATTGAAAACCAAGAATAATGGAAGGAGGGGGGTAAATCGTGTGAACCCAGGGAGGAGAAGAGATGAGCTTCAAACAACATCCATGGAGCAAGGTTTGATGGGTTTTGTTTGATTTTGGGTTGAGGTGCCCAAAGATCAAGTGTGTATGGTGAATGGGTGGTGGAGATGTTCTTGGAGTTGAGAGAAAAGGGGAGGAAAAGATGATGTTGATGATGGTGATGAAGGATGAAGGAGTGTTGTATTTTTGATGTTGTATTTGCCTTTCAATCAGCTGAGGAAATCGTGTGGCCAAGAGGCCACAACTTGGCCCCCAAGTTTTAATCCAACGCACCAGACCTGGTGCTGCTGGTCGCGCTCGCTTGGGTGAGTCCTGGCACCAGCTGGTGCTGCTGGTGCATCTGATGCGTGAACTGGTGCGGTCAGGTGTGAGTTTGGCGCGCCAAGACGCGAATCTGGTGCGGCTGGTGCGTGGAGCGGCTCGCCTGGGCGAAATGGTGCCTCGCCTGGGCGGATTTCCCACTGTCTGGTGCACCAATGAACAGTGCACCCGCCTGGGCGCATGGCTGGTGCGCCTGGGCGAAAATCTGGATTTCCAACCTTCGATTCGCCGTAACTTTTTCGTTAACCGTCGGATCGAGTCCAAATTTTTTGACAAGATTCTTCACCCCATAAACTTCATATCCAACGGTGGAATTTATTTTCTTAGCATCCCATAATAAATTTCTAATTTTCTCTTTTCGGTCGATCTCTATCATCGAAAACGCCGATTTAACTCCCGATTTCGATTATATGACTTTGCCCGAAGCCACAACTACCTTCTATACAACCCCTAGGACTTATATTTACCACTCACCTATCCACCAAAATTCGTTAAGTCATTATTTCAAATTTTTCCTAGGTTTCTAATAATAATTTCATTTAAAATAAGGTTTAGGATGTTACAAAAAGTTTTTGATAACTTTGAGTAATTTAATTTCTGGGTTTATTTTAATTAGAATATAAGAATTGTAGAGAATTTTGTGTGAACAAATAAAGTTTTTATTCATTGTCTTTTTAATTGTTTTGTTCTTTGTTTTAAGGAATGAAAAAGAAATAAGTAAATAACAATGGAAAATAATAATTTCTAATATATATATATATATATATGAACCGTGTGACATATTAGAAAAAATGAGGATTGATTGTGTATTTTAATATGTGTATTGTGTTGTTGTTTAATATAATAAAAGAGAATAGAAATGAATAAAAGATTTAAAATGGATTTTTATTTTTGGTTTTTATTTCTTTTCTTTTCTGGACCGTGTATGTATGTATGTATGTATATAGTGTGATAATTGTTGTTATTTCATCTATATTTGAGTTATAATTAAGTCTCTAAAAAGAATGAAAGCAAATAAGTATTTTCCTTAAAGTAGAAATGAAATGAAAATGACTTAAAGGAACTAGAAAGGATTTTTTAGAAATAAAATTAATTCTGGAAAATTTTGATGTTCTTGAAGTGTATGGAATTATATGTTATGCAATTTTTATGTAATTGTTATTGTTTGATTGTATGTTATTTCCTTTTTGTTTGATTTAAGTAAATGAACAAAAAAATAAATTTCTGGAAAAATAAAAATAATAGACCGTGAGGTCTATGATGTTGTTTTGAAATTATTTTTGGTAAATTGCTTGTTGTTTGATGTGTAATTAAATTATAGTTAATTGTTTAAAAGAAATAGGAACAAATGGTAGTTGTTATAAACTTATAAGAACATGTATTTTTGAATAATTGTATGAGTATGTGGTTGATGTGTTTATAAATATTAGTTGCTGGAAAAAGTGAATTATTTTCTAAAAGAGATCTATTTTATATTTTGTTAATGATTAAACCTCTTATTTTTAGTATACCAAATGATGTAATTATATTATATAGATGCTTTAGGAATTGAAAATATTTTTCTGACTTTTCTATATGCTAGTCGAATTTTAGAGAAAAAGGAATACAAGTAATTAAATTTTTCTAATTGATTTGATGATTGTTTTAGTACGTTTAGGGAATATATTACATGTTTATATGGAAAAGATTAATTTTGAAAGTTTCATTTTAATTCTGGAAATTTAAATTTTTAATCTGAAAAATTTATTTATTTAAGACCCCAAATGATTATTTTTGAGAATGTTAATGATACCTTGTTTATATATGCAAATGTAATATAGAAACAAATAGAAATAAGTATTTTTGAGTGATTAAAGTAATTTAAATAAAAATATTAAGTTGCTGTCCAGAATTTAGAATTAATGAAAAAGTAATATTTTATTAGAAATAATTGTAGTTATAAGTCTTTGGCATAAGTTAGAATTGTATATAATTGTTTTGGATTGTTTTACTTGAACTTATTGAAGTAATGCAACTTTTCTGTAGCTGTACAGAAGATGCATCTATTTTATTTTGTTTAATTTTGTCATTTTATTATAGTAGAAGTTGTAATAAGAATTTAGGAAGAAACGGCATGTGTTTTCGATTTTCTGTTTGAGAGAAATTGAATTTTTAAGTTTAAGTATGTATGCTGTCTAAAAATCTAAAGTGTGTGGCACCAATGATAGAAATTGTTTTGGATTAAATCAATATGTGAATTTTATGCTAAGACTTTTTATATATAGAGTTAAAAAGGAAATATAAAAATGACTTTGTAAATGTATGCCTAAATGTTCTAGTTGTTTACTAAATTGCTGTCTTACTGGTGCTTGTATGATAATTGTGGAATGTCTTGTAAAAGTGATTTTGAGTTTGTATTGTATACTGTCCAAATTTAATAAATTGATTTAAGTAATTATAAAAATGATTTTAATGTATGTGTGTATGTTTGGGTATAGTTATCATATTGTTTGAATTTAGTAAATAAGAAGTGGGTTGTATTTTGATGTAAAAATATAATGTTAAGAATTTTTAGGGAAGTTATAGCATTTTATTAGATAAGTAAATGTATGCTATAAATATTGTTGTCTAAGTGATACGATACTTCTCTAAATAATCCATATGTAACTATTTTTATAAGTTATGAGTATTTTTGAGTTATAATTCTTAGTTCTTTGAAAATAGAGGTTAGAACTTTAATTTGATGAAAATTGTGAGTAAGTGCAATTTGTTTGAGTGGTTGTCCAGATTTGTTTTATATTTACCTTAGTAGTATAAGATTTAAGGTGAATTGAAATGATTTAAGTGCTGCCCATAATTGAATAAGTGTGGAAAAAACATTACTTTCTTAAGCTTAATTTCATTTTTAGAATTTGGATGTGAATCTTTTAGTAAGAAATTGAAAAGAATGAATTTTTGGGTAACTGTGAAGTAATGCAACTTTATTCGTGCTGCTGTCCAGAGAAGATTTTTATATAGTTGCATGATATTTAAAATAGAACTTGTTTTGACTTGATAAGTGAATGAGTTCATAATTTAGAATGATTGTTGATGTGTTAAGTGTTTGTATTGATTTTAAAAATGTGTTTCTTGGCTGTCCAAATGATTAAAAAGGTTGCATCAAGTTTAAGTTATTTGTTTTAAGTGGCTTATGTTAATCCTTGAGTGGTAGTTGTTATTAATTTCTGAGTTAATGAAAAGTATGAAATAATCTCTTTTGATTTAGTAATTAGTTCTAAAAATTTCCATTGACGTTTTAAAGGTTTTGATTTTGTAAAGTATGATTTATTTTAAGTATTGGAAGCTGTGGTTCAAGTCTTTTGGATTCCTAAAAATGATAAAGGAAATTGTTGTTAAGGATATATGTCTTGTGGTTTGTTTAATTGAAAGTGAGTAGTTATTTACGAGATTATTTTGTAAATATTATTTAGTAAAGGCTTTCGTTCGGATTTGGGTAACGTGACTCCAAAACAAGAGGACACTAATTTTGTAGCTGCAACTCCAGGTGAGAGAGAAGCCTTCTTAAGACATAGTGGCATGTAGGGTAATATTAGGACGTTCCGTATCATCTCAAAGGTCGGAACTAGGAATCTATCGGTCGAGTAGTAAAACGGCAATTGAGTGTGTATCCCTGCCGTTTATACGAAAAACACGATTCCTCGATATTTATTGTATGTTGGTTGCTAATTGCTTATGCTATGTTGTATATTTTTGTATTGTATATTATATTTTGGAAATAATGGTTCATCTTATGGAAAGATAATTAATGTTCGGTGGTTCCTATGAAAAGAGTTCTTTGTGTTTTTCTACCGGTCGTTCCGTGAGAAGGATTTGGCATATTTTGGAAATACTATTATGAAAATATAAGAATGGTTAAAGAATAATGTGGAATTGCGGAAGCGATAGTAGTGTACAGTAATGGTGCAAGCGGCACAAAATAACTTTGCTAAATATCCCACGTGGAGGACTGTGCCGTGGAGGACTGTGTCGTGGTCTAAGTCTTGTGGAATACACTGTACTGTAGAAGGTTGTTTGAGGTTTCCCTTAGAGGTCGAGGCCCGTTAGAAGCGAGGCTTAGAATGGGTCGACCAAAACTTAGGTTTAAGAAGAGACTTAAAAGACTTAAAAGATTTAAAAGACTTAAAAGACTTAGGAACCCCTTTCCTAAACCTACACGTTGAGAGTGAAGTAGTGGAGAGGAAAGACACCCTGATTATCTATGGATACTCAGGTATGCTTGGAGGTCGATGTTTCTTCAAGTGGTGATTGCGATAGGGGAGGACAAGGACGGTGAACGTCAAGAAGCCTTGAGTGCTACTCTAGGCGGGACAAGACTACAAGGACTTATCTTTCGGTTGTAGGTAATGTCGTAGCAAGGAACTGCACGATCAACTAGAGATAGCGCTGTCGCCCCCTGGAGCAAATCTTAGATGGTGAGAGGGAACCCGAATGGGGCTAGATGTCGCTGTATTTTGGTGAAGCTGTACGAAATGATTTTATTTCGGTTGTTAGAAACTTTTGGTGCGTACCCTTCGACATCGATGCCAGCATGGTTAGGGTTCCTGTGCGTCCCATCTGCTTTCCGAACTAGGATGTGGTTGGAATGATGGAGGAGATGTAACGTGAGTGCTACCAAATCCTTGAGCTTCGGTGGTGGTACCCCTTCTCGAATTTTCGGTGGTTACGATAATAAAACTTAGAGCCTAAAGATAATTAAATATAATGGATATGGTTTCATGATAATTACCCTTTTTGGTCTTAATATTCCCCTATTGTAAGCCCGCGCCGTCGACGATCATATCGTTCAGAAGTGCTTACTCTCTCTATTTCCCTTTCCTGTGGACATTGGGGAACAATGTTCACAGATGACAGATCATGTACTATCTCGAGTAGTGGTTGCTCAAGTCGAAAGAGGATCACGAGACGACGTACATACGAGGAGGAAGCAGAAGCAGCAATCAAAGAATATTCCAGACAATTGCGGTGGAGGAAAATGATGAAGACTAATAGTCTAGGATAGTTTTTGTTTTGTATTCCATCTTTGGATGGGTAGGACATGATTACTCTATCCCGAATGTAACCCCAGTTGTAATATGGATTATTTTAAATGAAATGAAAGAAGTTTCTTTGTTATATATCATGTTCATAAAGTAATTAAACTATTTTTCCGCAAGTTAACCATCAACTAAATATGACATTGAGAAAATGAGTTTTTGGAAATGTGTTGGATGTTAACATCTCTTTTTGGGAATAGAATTTTATGACGCGAGTCTAAGTACCAAAACATTTTTGTAAACCAAATGAATGAAATTGTATTTATGAAAATCTTTTTGGTAAAAGAATTAAACCGAATCGACTTAGATAATGTTATAAAAAAAATGGCGCAAATTTTTAGTGAAAATTCTCTGTCCAAATTGGGGTGTTACAACTATAAACACTGCACTTGAAGCAAAATCCACAGATTCCCACCAATCCTAGGTTCTGCCCTTCACACACGATTTCCATCAACAGGGTCCAAAGACCAGAAGATTTGACATAGCAATTGGCCAAAGAAATTGGGGAAAACAATTAGGACTCAATATAGGTAACATGCACTAGAGAATCAAAGAGATTTGAGGCTTAATGGTGGACTATACTTACCAAAATCAAAGCTGAAATCCAGCTCCCAGAACAAGAAGAACACAGAGTCCAGCTTCCAACACTTAGCTTCCCAGATCGATTCCTCCTCACACACACACTTTTGACTCACAAACTTTATATCAATGGAAAGCTCTTGATTTAAGCTTTCCAAAAGTGTATCTCTCACTCGCTAACACTCAAAGAAGAAGGAGAATCGAAAGAAACGATTCTGAAACCCTAAGACAAAGCTTCCCCCTAAATTCAGAGCAACAACAACTCAATCCCTCAGAATTTCACCAATTTATAGAGAAATTCGTGTGCCATGCAAGGCGACACGCGTATTCCACTGAATTTGAGTGGGATTCGTGGCGATTAAACGAATTAATCAAGTGATTACTCATCAAATTCCACTAACCCAGTTTCTGGGCTCATCGTCTAACCGGTTACAGGGCATTACTAACTGGTTAGATTAGTTCAAAATTTAAAAATTAATATTTTTAAATCTTTCCCTCCAAGAACCTTCTCAATATTACATTTAGGTCCTATTTCAGGGACTAAAATGCAATATTCTTATATTTGGCATTTATTTTCCATATAAAAATATTTCAATTCATTTTTATATTTCCGGCTAATTAAATACAAAACATAAAATTGGAAAACCATATTAATAATAAAACTTTTATTATTAATTTCCTATTATCCGGGAGACGAAAATTAGGGGTGTTACACCCGCCCTATTTTTTTTAGGCAAAACTACTAGATTGGTCCTATAAGTTATTTTTTGGTTGCGATTTCGTCCCTTAACTTTTTTTCGTTTCAAATAAATCCGTAAGTTTGTAACTTGTTTCAAATAAATCCTTCCATCCAATTTTGTCTTAACATCGTTAATGGGAGCCTCCTATGTGGCAACCATTGGTCTTACGTGGCTAAAACTCAACATTACACCCCAAAATGATGTCATATGAGGCCACAAGAGAAAACCAAAACAGTTAGGGATAGCCCAATAAGCTTCTATTTTGGTCTCATACGACATCGTTTTAAGGTGTAACGTTGATTTTTAACCTTGTAAGACCATTGGTTGCTAGGTAGGAGGCTCCCATTAAAAGTGTTAAAACAGAATTGGACGAAAGGATTTATTTGAAAGAAGTTACAAACTTCCGGATTTATTTGAAACGAAAAAAAGTTAATGGACGAAATCGCAACCAAAATATAACTTACATGACCAATCTAATAATTTTGCCTTATTTTTATTGTTTTCCTAGATTATTTTTCACTATTTTAAACGTAATCATATATGAAGTACATTCTAACACAAATAATATATAAAAATAAATGTCAACAATCATTAAAATATTTTAAAAAATTAAGAGCTAAATCACAAATTTATTAGCATTTTTAATTAATCGTTTAATTACAATTGAAATATAAGTTATTATTAAGGCTAGTTTTGGAGCAAGGACGGGATGGATACTTATTATTTTAGACTCACCCAACCCCCGTCTTTTCTAACTAATCCCGCATCAGTGTATTGTGATAATAGCTCAAATATTTACTTGTCACATAATCGAGTCTTCCATAAACATATTACAAAGTATATTGAGATTGATTGTCATGTGGTTTGTGAGAGAATTCAAGGTAGTCATTTATTGCTCGCTCCTTTCTTCGCTCAATTAGTTGATACCTTCACAAAACCATTGTACACTACCTCCTTCCAAACATTTATTTTCAAGTTGGGCTTGTGTGATCTCCATCGTCCACCTTGAAAGGGGTGGAGGGGGGTGGTGGCGGTATTAGTAAACCTTACTACTTAAAAGTTACTATTTATATTGGTTAAATGCAGTTGAATGTAACTAACTTAGTTGATAGTTGTAATGATAAACTTAGCTTGCCTTCTAACATTGACTATATATAGTCTACCTACATTGTAATAGTTTGGTTGGATCAATTAATGAGTTTCACTTTTCCTTTTATGACAGGCAAAGTTATTGATGGAAGGTTGAGGGGGAAATTATGTAGTTACAAGGGTTCAAACTCAGGTGTTCGCATTTTCTGTTCAACAACTTTACCAACCATTATATGTTCGGGTTAGGACCATGGATTTGAATGTATGTGCACTATTTGGTCTTTTGGCTAAAATGTAATGGAATTATTTTTAGGTATGATTGTGACACCCTCACAAATTATATCCTTAAATTAAATTAAAATTATTAAGTTACTTGAAAATTTCGTTTAAAATTTGACAGAGTTTCTTCTATTTTTCAGACTTTCCAAAAATTTACATTTTTCACTTATTCAATCCAGTACAGTCCAGAAAGCATTTAAACATTGATATACATATTGATTAGTTTTGCATGCCCTAATAACAAATTAAAACAAAACTCAGGGCTTACAACGGTTGAATTATTTCAAAACCAAAATAAATTAATCATAACAAAATAACTATAATTTCTCTCTTAACTAATTTACACTCCACGCCGGTAATAGTGCAAGCTCAGTCTCTGTACCTGTATAAACACAGCAAGGAGGTGAGCATTACACAATACTTAGAAAATAATTTTTAAAAATACATAGTAATATACTAAGTCAAACACAATTAACAATTAGATCACATCATTCATTCGCATCCAGTTCATGCACTTTCAAGCTCTATTGCATTCTGTAACACCCTAATGATTTCTACCCTTACTTCCCAAATCATAAAAATAATAACTTAAAAATTTCTTTTTAATTTAATAAAATCAACCGTCAAACGGACGGAGTTTTGCCTATTTTTCGGACGTTCCAAAAACTTCAACCTGTTAAACACATTCATATGAATTCAACAGGAGCCAGCAGGGCTCACATATAAATATATATAGCATCGCATAGTTGCCCCTTGGGCTCAAGTGTAAAAACAGAGTTTGTCAGAGTGCCAGCAAAGTATAAAGTATGTGGCTCAAGAGACCATAACAACAACTATGCTCAAAAAGAATAATAAACCCTGCACAAAAGAACTATCCTAGCCTCACCCAAAAGAAAACAAATATAGCTCATATACATCCCAATATATGGAGGCTAAAAAAAATCAAAAGATCATGTCTAATCCCCATAACCCTACTCTCCCTGTGAGGGAGAGCACTCCTGCTCGGCCGGGGGCTGTGCAAGCTCAATTTCTGTACCTGTAATGATAGTAAGGGAGTGAGCATTGCACAATGAAATAAAATTGCAGTTTCCATATAATCATAATAAATCCACTAGGCCAAACACAATTAGTAAAATAATAGCATACGACATATACAAGTCCATTTCACAACCCATCTTTTTACCCCTTTCTATTTCTCTTATCAAGATTCTATAATTACTTTTTCTTACATGCACATATTCATTACTAATGTTCATTACCCTTTTCTTTACCCATTTTCCCGTTCATTTCCCTTTTGCATTTATCCATTCTCATATACAATTCCATTGTCATATCCATGTCCATAGATTGTACACCACTAGGATTTTGGTTACCCGCTAGGTAATTGGCACACCTGTCTAGGGACTTGAAACACCTGCCCAGGACTTTACACTCATCCATACCATAACCTGTAGGACTATGTACTTATTTACCATTCTAACATTTATTTCAATTATTGGTGTGGAAAATTGATCCTGTGGGTCACCCGGCGCCTACAGGGCGATTTGGCCTGATGGGTAATTGGCCTGGCAGGTAATTGGCCCTAACAGGTAATTGGAACACCTAGCCGGGTACCTAGTGTTCCGGGCCCCACTGATCAATTTCCAATTTCATCAACCTTTACCATGTTTTCTTATTCAACAGTCCAGTCCATTAATCATACACGTAATCACAATCATGCACCATTATTATTCATCTCAATTCAACAAACACAAAGATGTTACCATTTATTATCACCATCAACACAATTCCCATAATAAACACAATATGCATAAATATAAACCATTGCAAAAATTCAAGTACATGAAGATTTCCCTTTTCACATAATCACAAATAGGCACTTTATTATCAACAATCATTATCATAACTCATTCCAAATTCAATAAGCACATACTGCACATTATCCACATTGTCATAACAAATAAATATTCTACCATCCATAATATTAACCATTTTCCAAGCATTCGCATTTATAGTCACATTCCACATATAACATTTATGGTTCATTTTCCTTTATTATCACAATCCAATTTATCCCTTTACAATTTATATATTCATTTCACAATTAACTAGTACCAAGTTATCCCTAACCAAAAATGCATTTATGACACATTAATTACCCTAAACACATAACTCCTAGAAAACCATTATAACCATAGGGATACCCAACCTTAGATCACCCAATGCTCACTATAAACCACTCCCTTACCTTAAATTAAGAGAGATGGGGGAAACCTTCCAAGCCCTAGCTCCTAAGCTCCTTAACTCAAGAGCCCCAAGGATTGAGTGAAAGGGAGAGATTCTTGACCTCCATGAAACAATAGAGCACAAGTGAGTAATAATTTTGTCACCCCATGACACCAAATTCGTATGCCATGGGAGAGAGGAGGGAGAAATTCATGTGCCCTAGAGAGGGAGAGAGAGAGAGTGAAAACTTACCAATGGAAGGGAGGATGATTAGAGTTGAGTATTGAGCTTGAGGAAGATGAGAATGAAGCTCAATCTTGGTGGGGGAGAAGGGGGATTCGAATGGGAGGGAGGAGAGGAGGAGGAAAGTGTTTTTGTTGTTGATGGTGGTGGAATGATGAAGAATGAAGGTGGAGGTGATTTTATGAGAGAGAGAAGGCGTCTGAACGGCTGGGATTAAAAGGCCATAAAAAGATTCCCTTCGAACGGCCCAGATCGCAGCTGATACTGCATTTTTCGCTTGAGCGAAATTTATTCGCTTAAGCGAATCCAGTTCAGTAAGTTGGGGTTTTCGATCGTGCCATTTTCGCTTAAGCGAAAGCATTTTCGCTTAAGCGAAACTCTCAATTTGGGGATTTAGGGTTTGCACGAATCAGTTTCGCTTGAGCGAAACCCATTCGCTTAAGCGAATAACGTTTTGGTTGCTACTGAGTTGGTTTCGCTTGAGCGAAACCCATTCGCTTAAGCGAGTAACATTTTGGTTGCTACTGAGTTGGTTTCCCTTAAGCGAAATATTTTCGCTTAAGCGAAAGGGTCAGGTACTGCTGATTTCATTTTCTATTTTCCTTCTATTTTCTTCCTTACTTCAAATGGCTGTAACTTCTTTGTTCACCGTTGGATCTTGCTCCAATTTTGAGACAAGCTTTCTAAAAATATAAACTTCATATCCAACGGTGGAATTCTCGTTTAGAGTTGTAAATCTTTTATTCCTAATTTTCCTTATATTGTATGACTCTTTATCAATTAACCCTCGTTTAAGGTTTAATTAAATCTCCACTTAATCTTTCCTTCACCCTCATATTCTAAGTCTATTAATATAGAACTTAAACTTAGGAATTAAATCGAGGATGTTACAATTCTCTCCCACTTACCAGAATTTCGTCCTCGAAATTCAACTGTCCTGAAACAACTGAGGATAAGACTCTTTCATCTTGCTCTCCAGCTCCCAAGTAGCCTCTTCTACGTTGTTTCTGTTCCAAATCACCTTCACCAATGGAATCTCCTTGCCCCGGAGTTGTTTAATCTGCCTATCTTCAATTCTGATCGGGAGGATTTCAAAAGTAAGATTCTCCTTCAAGGGCAATTCGTCCGCTGCTACCACATGGGAGGGATCATGAATGTATTTCCTTAACTGGGAAACATGAAATACACCATGAAGCCTAGACAAATGTGGAGGCAAAGCAATCCTGTACGCCAAAGGTCCAACTCTCTCTAGAATCTCATAAGGCCCAACAAACCTCGGAGTCAGCTTCTTTGACTTAATTGCCCGACCAATGCCAGTGGTAGGGGACACCCTAAGAAATACATGATCACCCACATCGAACTCTAGGGGTCTCCTACGCTTATCTGCATAGCTCTTCTGCCTGTCTTGAGAAGTCTTCATCTTATCCTTAATCATTGCGATTTTCTCTGTTGTTTCTTGCACCAACTCTGGTCCAGTCAACAAGTTCTCCCCGATCTGGAACCAACAAAGAGGCGTTCTGCACTTTCTACCATATAGTGCCTCAAAAGGTGCCATGCCGATACTAGAGTGAAAGCTGTTGTTGTAAGTAAATTCCATCAATGGTAACAACTGCTCCCAACTACCAGCCTGCTCTAGAACACAAGCCCTCAACAGATCCTCTAAAGTCTGAATAGTACGCTCAGACTGCCCATCAGTTTGAGGATGATAGGCGGTACTAAACTTCAACTTAGTACCCAAGGCCTCCTGAAGACTCTGCCAAAATCTGGATAGAAACCGGGGATCCCGATCGGACACAATGCTAGAAGGCACACCATGAAGCTTCACTATGTCCCGAATATACAACTGTGTCAGCTTCTCTAATGTATACTTCTTATTGATCGGAATAAAGTGAGCACATTTTGTCAAACGGTCTACCACAACCCATACACCATCACAACCTGTTGCAGTCCTAGGTAGACCTGTCACAAAATCCATGGCTATGCTATCCCATTTCCATTCAGGGACATCCAATGATCGCAACGGACCACCTGGCTTTTGATGCTCAATCTTCACCTTCTAACAAGTCAAACAATGAGACACATGGTCGGCCACATCAGTCTTCAACCCTGGCCACCAATAGATCCTCCTCAAATCCTGATACATTTTTGTTGTACCGGGATGGAAACTCATTTTTGTTTGGTGAGCTTCCCACAATATGTCTCTTCGAATCTGGAAGTCCATTGGAACACATATTCTACCTCTGAACCGGATGATTTCATCTGGACCCTTGATGAAATCCGGTTCCTCTTTACTTGCCGCTCCTTCAAACAACTTTTGGAGCTCTTCATCATCTGCTTGCCTTTCCTTTATCAAATCCATGAGCTCACTAGTGACCTGTAACATTTCCAGAACAATACTCTTCTCTTTCACCAGCATGTTCAAGTTAAGATCACTAAACTCCTGGATGAGTTGCATCTCCTTCACCATCAAGTTGCTAACATGAAGAGTTTTGCGACTCAATGCATCGGCTACCACATTTGCTTTACCCGGATGGTATTGAAGATGAAAGTCATAGTCTTTCAGGAACTCCATCCATCTCCTCTGTCTCATATTCAACTCTTTTTGATCGAAGAGATAACGGAGACTCTTCTGGTCACTGAACACTTCGAACTTTGTGCCATACAAGTAATGTCTCCAGATTTTCAGGGCAAACACCACAGCGGCTAACTCCAAGTCATGAGTCGGATAATTCTGCTCATGCTGCCGCAACTGTCTAGATGCATAGACCACAACTTTACCTTGCTGCATAAGTACACAACCCAAACCTTGCTTTGACGCATCACAATACACATCAAAGGATTGGGTTGGTTCCGGCAATGTCAGAACCGGTGAGCTCGTCAATCTCTTCTTCAGCTCCAAGAAACTATTCTCACACTGATGTGACCATTGATAAGGGACATCCTTCCTGGTTAACTTTGTCAATGGGAGAGCCAGTTTGGAGAAACCTTCGATGAATCTCCGATAGTAACCTGCCAATCCCAAAAAGCTTCTGATTTCTGTAACTGTTGTGGGCCTCTCCCACTTTAACACCGCTTCCACCTTGGAGGGATCCACAGCAACTCCCTGTGCAGAAATCACATGTCCCAGAAAGTGGACCTCATCCAACCAAAAGCTACATTTAGACAGCTTGGCATACAACTGCTTCTCTTTGAGAACCTGCAGAACAATTCTCAAATGCTGCTCATGTTCACCCGGACTCTTAGAATAAATCAGGATGTCATCAATAAACACAATGACAAAAGAATCCAAGTATGGCATGAAGATCCTATTCATGTAATCCATGAATATAGCAGGAGCGTTGGTCAATCCGAAAGGCATCACCACATACTCAAAGTGCCCATAACGCGTCCTGAAAGCAGTTTTTGGAATGTCCTCTTCACGGATACGGATTTGATGGTATCCCGATCGGAGGTCAATCTTAGAGAACACTGATGCACCCCTCAACTGATCCAACAAATCGTCAATGCGAGGGAGCGGATACTTGTTCTTTACTGTCACTGCATTCAGCTGTCTATAATCTGTGCACATCCGAAGGCTACCATCCTTCTTCTTGACAAAGAGGATGGGAGCACCCCAGGGTGACACACTTGGCCTGATAAGTCCCTTTGCTAGTAGCTCCTCCAACTGCTTATTCAATTCCTCCAATTCCGGAGGCGCCATTCTGTAGGGTGCTATAGAAATTGGACCTGTACCAGGCTTCAGATCAATACTAAACTCCACTTCTCTTCTTGGAGGCAATCCGGGAATCTCCGTAGAAAAGACTTCCGGAAACTCACGAACCACAGGAATTTGACTCACATCAGAAACTTCATCAACTTCCATGGTAGATAGAGCGACATCACTAAAGATGACTGCTTTCTTACAACAGTCAATTAAGACATTATGTTGAGTCATCCAATCCATACCCAGAATAATGTCTAACTTGGTTAGAGGCAAACAAATGAGATTAACTTTGAATTCCCGCTCCAAAACTCGGAGTGGGCAATCCAAACACATTTGAGAAGTGACTACTGAAGAATTTGTGGGGGTAGAAACTGATAACTTATACGGCATGTCTACCGTGGACAACCCTAGTCTCTTCATGCAATCAATAGAAATGAAGGAATGAGATGCACCACAATCAAACAAAATACCACAGGACATGTTGTTCACAAAACAAGTACCTCGGATCAGCTCATCCTCCTCAGTCACCTCTTCTCCATCCAATGTATACACCTTTCCCTTCTGCAATGGTTGACTGCCACCTGTTTTCTGCACTCGAATATCATTAACTTCCTTCTTCATTGTGCTTTTGGGACAGTTGTTTGCAAAGTGTCCAGGCTGGCCACATAAGAAACAAAGCCCCTCATTCCTAGTATGAGCCCAGCACACACCCCTGTGTAACTTCCCACAATGTGTACAAGTAGGAACAGGACCAAGTGTCACTGCAGATTGCCCAGCTCCTCTAGGGGCTGAAGGTCTAGAATAAGGACCAGATCTTTGTATCGGACCCCTACCCCTAATAGGACCAGACAATTTCTGTGATGCCCTGCTTCGCTCCTCTGCTTGTTCCTGCTTGAGAGAATCTTCATAAGCACTGGTCATATTCACTAGTTGAGAGAGATTAGAGATTCCTTGATAGACAAACACAGTCTTGATCTTGGGATGGAGACCAGCTTCAAACTTGATGCATTTAGTGCGTTCATCCGCATCTCGGTAGCTGCCCGAATAGCGAATGAGGTCTTCGAATTGAGCTGCATACTCTCCAACACTGAGGTTCCCTTGTTTCAGCTCAAGGAAAGCCACTTCCTTCTCCCTCCTTACATTTTCCGGGAAGTACTTTCCCAGAAAACGGACCTTAAAAAGATCCCATGAAATGAGCTCATGAGCTGCTTCCAAACCTCTCCTCTGTTGGTCCCACCAATCTTCCGCCTCACCCATCAGCACATACTCCACCAGTCGCATATACTGATCACCCGGTGGCTGCAGTGAGCGAAACACCTTTTCCATCTCCTGGAGCCATCTTTGAGCTCCATCAGGGTTGTAACCCCCCTCAAACTTCGGTGGATCGCTTTTCCTAAAGCGGCCCATCCAGTCAATCTCCACTGGTGGTGGTGGAGGAGGCTGAAGGGCGGCTGCCGCAGCTGCTGCAGCTACAGCAATGTTCTGGGCTTGATTCTGCTGCAGGTTGGCCAGATTATCAGCTTGTTGCTGCTGAACTTGGGCTTGGTTTTGCTGCAATTGAACCAAAGTTTCAAGTATTGCAGCAATTCTGTCATTGTCAGCCCGTCTCCCTGCCATACTGTGGAATCATGGAGGGACAGTCAGTTAATGTTAGCACAATTAATAATACTACTAATATCTTATAACTTCACTTAGACACTAAACTAAGTACTTGGGTTACTCGCTCGGTGAGTAACCATAGGAGTAATGAGTTTATACTCCAAAGGCCGAGGGAAACTGCTCTGATACCAAAATTGTAACACCCTAATGATTTCTACCCTTACTTCCCAAATCATAAAAATAAGAACTTAAAAATTTCTTTTTAATTTAATAAAATCAACCGTCAAACGGACGGAGTTTTGTCTATTTTTCGGACGTTCCAAAAACTTCAACCTGTTAAACACATTCATATGAATTCAACAGGAGCCAGCAGGGCTCACATATAAATATATATAGCATCGCATAGTTGCCCCTTGGGCTCAAGTGTAAAAACAGAGTTTGTCAGAGTGCCAGCAAAGTATAAAGTATGTGGCTCAAGAGACCATAACAACAACTATGCTCAAAAAGAATAATAAACCCTGCACAAAAGAACTATCCTAGCCTCGCCCAAAAGAAAACAAATATAGCTCATATACATCCCAATATATGGAGGCTAAAAAAAATCAAAAGATCATATCTAATCCCCATAACCCTACTCTCCCTGTGAGGGAGAGCACTCCTGCTCGGCCGGGGGCTGTGCAAGCTCAATTTCTGTACCTGTAATGATAGTAAGGGAGTGAGCATTGCACAATGAAATAAAATTGCAGTTTCCATATAATCATAATAAATCCACTAGGCCAAACACAATTAGTAAAATAATAGCATACGACATATACAAGTCCATTTCACAACCCATCTTTTTACCCCTTTCTATTTCTCTTATCAAGATTCTATAATTACTTTTTCTTACATGCACATATTCATTACTAATGTTCATTACCCTTTTCTTTACCCATTTTCCCGTTCATTTCCCTTTTGAATTTATCCATTCTCATATACAATTCCATTGTCATATCCATGTCCATAGATTGTACACCACTAGGATTTTGGTTACCCGCTAGGTAATTGGCACACCTGTCTAGGGACTTGAAACACCTGCCTAGGACTTTACACCCATCCAGACCATAACCTGTAGGACTATGTACTTATTTACCATTCCATCATTTATTTCAATTATTGGTGTGGAAAATTGATCCTGTGGGTCACCCGGCGCCTACAGGGCGATTTGGCCTGATGGGTAATTGGCCTGGCAGGTAATTGGCCCTAACAGGTAATTGGAACACCTAGCCGGGTACCTAGTGTTCCGGGCCCCACTGGTCAATTTCCACTTTAATCAACCTTTACCATTTTCCTTATTCAACAGTCCAGTCCATTAATCATACACGTAATCACAATCATGCACCATTATTATTCATCTCAATTCAACAAACACAAAGATGTTACCATTGATTATCACCATCAACACAATTCCCATAATAAACACAATATGCATAAATATAAACCATTGCAAAAATTCAAGTACATGAAGATTTCCCTTTTCACATAATCACAAATAGGCACTTTATTATCAACAATCATTATCATAACTCATTCCAAATTCAATAAGCACATACTGCACATTATCCACATTGTCATAACAAATAAATATTCTACAATCCATAATATTAACCATTTTCCAAGCATTCGCATTTATAGTCACATTCCACAAATAACATTTATGGTTCATTTTCCTTTATTATCACAATCCAATTTATCCCTTTACAATTTATATATTCATTTCACAATTAACTAGTACCAAGTTATCCCTAACCAAAAATGCATTTATGACACATTAATTACCCTAAACACATAACTCCTAGAAAACCATTATAACCATAGGGATACCCAACCTTAGATCACCCAATGCTCACTATAAACCACTCCCTTACCTTAAATTAAGAGAGATGGGGGAAACCTTCCAAGCCCTAGCTCCTAAGCTCCTTAACTCAAGAGCCCCAAGGATTGAGTGAAAGGGAGAGATTCTTGACCTCCATGAAACAATAGAGCACAAGTGAGTAATAATTTTGTCACCCCATGACACCAAATTCGTATGCCATGGGAGAGAGGAGGGAGAAATTTGTGTGCCCTAGAGAGGGAGAGAGAGAGAGTGAAAACTTACCAATGGAAGGGAGGATGATTAGAGTTGAGTGTTGAGCTTGAGGAAGATGAGAATGAAGCCCAATCTTGGTGGGGGAGAAGAGGGATTCGAATGGGAGGGAGGAGAGGAGGAGGAAAGTGTTTTTGTTGTTGATGGTGGTGGAATGATGAAGAATGAAGGTGGAGGTGAGTTTATGAGAGAGAGAGAAGGCGTCTGAGCGGCTGGGATTAAAAGGCCATAAAAAGATTCCCTTCGAACGGCCCAGATCGCAGCTGATACTGCATTTTTCGCTTGAGCGAAATTTATTCGCTTAAGCGAATCCAGTTCAGTAAGTTGGGGTTTTCGATCGTGCCATTTTCGCTTAAGCGAAAGCATTTTCGCTTAAGCAAAACTCTCAATTTGGGGATTTAGGGTTTGCACGAATCAGTTTCGCTTGAGCGAAACCCATTCGCTTAAGCGAATAACGTTTTGGTTGCTACTGAGTTGGTTTCGCTTGAGCGAAACCCATTCGCTTAAGCGAGTAACGTTTTGGTTGCTACTGAGTTGGTTTCGCTTAAGCGAAAGGGTCAGGTACTGCTGATTTCATTTTCTATTTTCCTTCTATTTTCTTCCTTACTTCAAATGGCTGTAACTTCTTTGTTCACCGTTGGATCTTGCTCCAATTTTGAGACAAGCTTTCTAAAAATATAAACTTCATATCCAACGGTGGAATTCTCGTTTAGAGTTGTAAATCTTTTATTCCTAATTTTCCTTATATTGTATGACTCTTTATCAATTAACCCTCGTTTAAGGTTTAATTAAATCTCCACTTAATCTTTCCTTCACCCTCATATTCTAAGTCTATTAATATAGAACTTAAACTTAGGAATTAAATCGAGGATGTTACACATTCTAGTAATTTTCTTTCTCTTTTATTGTCTTTCCTCTTTTTCTTTACTTTCTTTCCCTGGCACCACTAGGATTTCACGCACCTGTTAGGTCATTTATCACCCATTAGGTATATTTGTCACCCATCAGGTCATTTTACACCCATTAGGCCATGAGACACCCGTTAGGACCGTTTCCATTTACTTTACTCTCTTTCATTTAATTCTTTTCCATATTTTGTTTCATTTCATTTACCTTAGTCTCTTTTTCACTTTTAAATTTCTGATTACTTTGCAGCATATTGATTCCTTGGGTACACAAGCGCCTAACGGGGCGTTTGGACCTAATGGGGCGTTTGACACCTAACAGGGCACCTAATGGGTCAATGCCCCCAAGGATCAATCAGTTGCACCTTTCATTACTTTTACATTTTAATCATTTCTTTCATTTGTTTAACACTTGTTAAGCATACACTCCATGTAAACATACACATATTTCATATTCATCACCCAAACATGCATATCAACATACCACATACACATATTTCCATAAATACAAAAGTGGGTTTATTTCCTTTATTTTAATACTCCAATTATTAACAATATCAACTACCCTAAGGTTCATTATCATCCCTATTTATCTACCCTTAGCTATCACTATATTCAATCTAAAACCCATTCCCTAGGTAAATGTAATACCCCCTCCTTACCTCAGGGTTCCATTATTAGAACCTGGTTTAAGGCACGACGAGCAGATCCTGCTTCGGCTCACGATGCTCCGACTTATCCCGATCCAAGTTGCTACACCGATCTGACCCGGTTCACGGTCAAACCAGTTCGGTCCACACCCAAACCACAGCAATAGCACCAACTCCTTCACGGCAGCCACAATGGTGTTCTCCACGACCGACGGCAGCAGCGGCCATGACCTCTACGACCGACGGCAGCACACAAACCAGGGAGGAACGACGGTGTTCATGAGCTCCCACATGGCGGCAGCTGGGACCTCCGCGAGTCGCGACTTTGAGGAGAGAACAGGGACGGCGTCGGTTTGTGACTCGTGAGCTTCTCTAGCGTCGATGGTGATGGCGGCGTTGACTGCACGAACCAAGGAAGGAGAGCGGCGGCGCGACCGACAAAGCCTCCGTGGGTGGCATCACGAACTCGCGATTTGAGAAGGAGGGAGGTTGAGCTTTAATGGTTGTGCGCGATACGAAGAAGGAGAAGAAGAGAGAGGGCACCGCGATGGTGGGCGGCGGCAGCGGAGAACCGCCGAAGGAGAGATAGAAGTGGACGAGAAGGAGAGAGAGAACACGAGGGAGAGAGACATTCAGGGGGGTGACGGCTGAAACTCAAGGCATTAGGGTTATCACCCTCCCTCAAACCAACATACACACTTTTTTTTAAACATATACTTTTATTTATTTAGTAGCCCAAAAAAATATTAATAATAGGACTTTAGCATCATATAGCTTCATATAGGAAAACTATAAGGTTAAAAATTAATTTGATATTAGGAAATAACAAAATTTATTTAATATTGCATCTCTATAAATACAAAAGTAAAGAATAGGAAGTCTATTTTTCAAATAGGGTAATTGTTTCAAATGAATTTACTCTAAATATAATTAAATATTCTTTTATAGTTAACATAATGTATTTTATGAAAATACCCAACACCTAAAAGATTGATTTCAAGAAAAAATTATTTAATTCAATAAAACAATTTTATAACGTTGAAGAAATCAGGGAGTTAAAATTCCAATATTTCCTAACACTTTTGTAATACTAAAAGGGACCTTAATTTGTTATTCCTGAACTTCATTATTGTTATTATTATTATTCCAATCAATTATTATCATAATTATACTAGCGGCCAAAATTGGGATGTTACAATAAATCTTTTGACATGAGTAGTCTCTACTTTTGATATGATAGGTCTCTTGCTCATCATCATCAAAATAAGGTCTTGTTTATTGTTTTAAGAGTTAAAGGGATATAATTGAATGTTGTATTTTCGGAGTTATCTTTGAATTCTATAGAATATTATTTTGTTATGGGATAATTTTGTTGTGTACAACCATTAAGTACTCTCCTTGTACTCTTGTTCTGTTTTGATAAAATAGAGGACCTTGGAAAGGGCATTTTGTAACATCCCTAATTTAATTCCAAGCCTAATTAATGAATTAATAGGTTTATAGTGTAGTGAATGGTTAGATTAATTGCTTAAAGAATTTTGGGAGCAAGGTGAGTAGTAACTATGAGTACCAGGGGTTGTGTAGGAGACATTTGAAGCAACGGGCAAAATTATCTAATCGAAATCGGGGGTTAAATCGGCGTTTCAAATGTTAGAAATCAGCCGAAAAGAGAAAATTAGGAATTTATTATAGGATGCTAAGAAATTAAATTCCACCGTTGGATGTGAAGTCTAAAGGGTTAAGAAGCTTGTCTAAAAATTTGGACCCGATCCGACGGTTAACGAAAAAGTTACGGGGAATCGAAGATTGGAAGTCTGATTTTCGCCCAGACGCGCTTCCAGCTCGCCCAGGCGGGTGCACTGTTCATTGGTGCACCAGACAGTGAAAAACCAGCCCAGGCGAGGCACCAATTCGCCCAGGCGCGTGACCAAAATTCCCAACGCGCATCAGATGCGCAGCGCGCACGCAGGCGCACGCCTTTCCGCACCCAGGCGCGCGGATGCGTGTTTCACGCACCAGCACCTTAAAATGGTGCGTCTGCCTCCCTCCTCCATCATTTTCCAACCCTCTCTTCCTCTCTCTTTACACTCCCTCTCCCTCCTCCGTCCAGCACCACCCCAAGAGCCAGCATGAGCTCCTCCCTCTCTCCCTTCCCCTCTTGATCTCTCTCTCTTGTGGCTCTCTCTCTCTCTCCCTACTCTCTTTCCCTCTCTTCTTGGAACCCCATTTCTCTCTCCACCACCATACCCACCACCATGACCACCACCACGAACCACCACCCACCACCACCACTATGAACACCCCTTCCCCTCTCTTTCCCTATTGATTTGAGTTCCCTTTCTCTCTTCCTCCTCCCTTGATGTTTCTCTCTCCTCTAGGGTTTGCTCTCTCTCTCTCTTCCAATCTTGGAATCAAATTGGGAACCGGTCTAGATAGTTGGAAATCAAGTAGATCAGGGGTAGATTACGGGTCCTTGGAGCTTCAAATGAGTCTTCTCTCTCTCCAAGGTAAGGGGAGTCTCTTTTCCACACTTTGAGTTAGGGATAGTTGGGGTTTATAATAGGATTTGAGTTTAATAGTTGAGTTGGGTTGTGGGTGATGGATTAAGAGGTAATTAGAATTAAGGAAGGGTAATGGTAATATATTGGTTAATGTTGTTATTCTGGAAATTGTTAATGTTTAAGTTTTGTATATTAAATAAGTAGGAAGTGAAGAACCCTAGGGAGATGATTTATTTTAAGCACTCTGAGACATGCCTGAGTATGTCGACTGAAATGTCTGATATTTGTGACAATTGATTACGCAAACTAAATGCTAAATGTGCAATTTTTGATTATATACTAAATGGGAAATTATGGGTTTAAATGTTAAGGGTGCCTATTTGAGATTAAGATACTAATTAAGCAAATGAGAGATGTTGATAAAATGGTTACAAATGTAAATTGTGGAATATGAAATTAAATGGGAGTACATGGTGAATGAATGTGATTATTGATGATGAATTTCTTATTTGTGAATATATGGGTGATAATTTGGAGATGGTGAATTTGTTATAATTAATGGACTAGACGTGAAAGAATATGGTTAAAAGTGTTCACATTGATGTGTGGCTAAATGTTAATGGTGAAATGTGAATCTTTGAATATTTTTGATGATCGATGATATGTGTTATTTATGAGTATATGTGGGTGATTATTTGGAGAATATTTGTGATTATGGATTATAAATGAATGATATTAAAAGAACTGGAGACTGAACATGGAATTTATATGTGCAGGGTTATGATCATAGATGATAAATGTTTAATTGTGAATATATGTGTGATTGTTAGATAATGGAAATTAAATGAATGGACTAGTTTGTTGAGTAATTGAAAATGGTAACTAAAGTGGAAACTGATCAGTGGGGCCCGGAACACTAGGGACCCGGCTAGGTGTTCCAATTACCTGTTAGGGCCAATTACCTGCCAGGCCAATTACCCATCAGGCCAAACCGCCCTGTAGGCGTCGGGTGACCCAGAGGATCAGTTTTCCACACCAATAATTGGAATAATTAATGGATTGGTAAAAGTACATAGTCCTACAGGTTATGGTCTGGATGGGTGTAAAGTCCTGGGCAGGTGTTCCAAGTCCCTAGACAGGTGTGCCAATTACCTAGCGGGTAATCCAAATCCTAGTGGTGTACGGTAAAAATGGAAGTGTTTGCAGATCACTGTCTGTGGTTGCTTACACTGTGTGTGTAGATCTCTGTTTGGGGTTACACACATTAATGGAAAAATGAATAATGGAAAGGTAAAAAGGAAAAGGGAAGTTTATGTAGATCTCTGTTTGAGGTTACATAAATGAGATGGGGTGTATGCAGATCACTGTTTGTGGTTGCATACACTGTGTGTAGATCTCTGTTTGGGGTTACACACAATGGTAAGGTGTAGATCTCTGCTTGAGGTTACACCCAATGGAAGAGGAATTAAAATAAAAGGGACTAATAATGGACAAGGTAATGTAATGGTAATGGAAAGAATTAAGGAAATGAATAGGGTAAATGGAAAATGGATAAAAAGGATTGTATAAGGAAATGGTAATGAAATGAATTGGTTGATCCCTGACTTGATTTGATTGTTATTCTTGAGTTTATATTATGAGCTTTAAATTATCTTCTGATTCACTGTGTTGTGAAAAGGTCTCACCCTTATGTGGTTAACATTTTAGGTGTATGAGCAAGGAACTTGGAGATCAGGGTGCTCAGCGGATCAGTCGAAAGAAAGGAACTCAATGTGCATTATATTATATTGTAATTGAAAGCCCCCAACGTTATTTGCGAACTCTGATTTGTAAAGTAAAATTTAAAGTCCTATATTTATTTTTAAACGTTTATTTATTATTATTCATTATAAAATCGGGGTGTTACATTTATGGTATCAGAGCAGTTTCTTCCTTTCGACCTGAGGGAAAGTAATCTCGATCCCGCTGCGACACTCTCATCTCAAGCTTCTTGACCAGAGGTGAGACCCATACAAGTGAAAACTTCTGAATAACTAGTGGATTTATATATATTTGATACTATGGTTGTGTATATTTGCAATGAACTGAATGAGTTTATGTTTGCAAATGGTAAATAGCAAAAAATGTTAAACTAAGAAATTTTTATGAAAGCGAAAAGAGAATCGAACTCTTTGGAAACTAAGCAGGATCCCTTAGTGATTCAAAGAATTGGATATTCTGAGTATTCACCCAATTTCAAACAGGAAACCTAAGTGGTATGAACACGATTAGTCGAAAGCGTAAATGTTGAGCCTTTGGATTATTCTAAAGTTAGAGTTTTATACAAAGGAAATCTAGTTAATTTCGAACAAATAGTACAGGAACTCAATCGAATTGCGAGGGCTACTACCACCGATTAAATGTAGTGTTGGAAATGGCCAATCCGACATTATATCTATCGGGAGGTGAAGTCATCGAAATTAAAAAGTTTGTACACTATTGTGAATTTGTAAGCGATTTCCTATGTATGAAACCTTAATGCCAATAATATGCTCCTCTTTGCTTCACTATGCTTAATTGTTTATGATTTGAATATATGTGTTTGACAACTAGTTGGTATCAGAGTAGTCGGATGGAGATTTGAAATGGAACCATATGGATTTTATAAATTAGAATCTCGATGCTCATCTAATCAAGTGCTTAAAGTCACATTGATTGGGCTAGTATCCGAGAGAACGGAAAAGAATGCTTAAAATTAAACTAATGGTTAATTCCATAGCTAATCTCGATTCAAACAACTGTGAGGCCAAGTGTAAAACAAGCATTGAGTACCGATCATTGAATTTAAATCGATGAACTACATCAATTTGATTGGCGAGTATAAAAGGATTTTTGCCTAACTTAGGGAACCGGTTCAAACTCAATAGAAAGGTTCTCGACATATGTTCATATGCGGAATAAGTTTAGCGTTAAAGTAAACGGACGGAAATTAGAGGTGGAACCAGGAGAATCAAAATAACTTCTTGCTCGATTCTAATCTAAACGAGTGATTTAGTTCGTATCGCTTAAATTAGAGTCCAGAAAGAACGAAAACAACTTTTATATCAGATTAGTAGCTGACTCCACCACTAGTTTAGTTTCGATAACTTTGATACTAAACAAAAGGTAAGTAGGGAGTCCTGGCAATTCATATCGATTGAACTTAAACCCCCAAGTGACAACACTTGGATTTATATATGACAAGATATTCTTTTTGTTACTCAAGCAGAACTAAGGGTTTAAATTTAATCGGGAGGTCTTTGCACAAGTTTTGGGATTAGGTCCATAATAGTAGAGGTGTGCATCTATATCTATATATATGTGTATGTGTTGTTCTACATGTATATGTGTATATATAACACACAGGATGATACTATATAAATACTAGGTGTTGGGCTAAATGATTGTTGTGCATTACATATGTTTGATTATACATATGTCTTAAGTACATGCATATACTTTATGTTTGAGCTTGGATGGTTTTAAGTTTCGCCAATGCTTAAAATTGACTTCCAAATTATGCACTTTTTGTGTTTTGTCCTAGGAGTAGGAATCCTAGATAGTCCCTGGTGAACTGCTAAGATTATGGAACTAGCTAGTAGTGGTGAAATCCTAGGATAGATAGGACTATTAATTATACATATTTGTGATTGTCTGATTTACCTATGTGCTTGGTATTGTGAGTGAATAATTTCATGATTGTTTGTTTGATAATATGAATGTTCAAAATGAGTTTCAAGATGGTGCACCGAACCACTTTATGGTGACGTGCACCAATTCAGTGTTTCAATGAATTTTCAAGTAAATTCCTTGTTCCTTCATCCAGGGAGGAACCTGTTTTCAAAGGATTTTGTTCTATAAATGCAAAACTGTTTTTCTAAAATCATCACTAGTATGGAATCTTTTTGCTAAATTCTAAATCTCCATATCTGGTGGCTGTTTAAACCAATGATTTAAAAGATTAGTGTTCTGGTTAGGTGGTTGCCGGAAAATCAAGGTTTTTACAGAAAATAGAAAACTAAATTTTTGGGCTGGGTCACTTGATTGATTTGGAAATTTTTGTATAAATGCCCGAAGGTTGAACCAAAGTTTCATGTAATCTATCAAGCCAATTGGAGCAACATCTATGTTTTAAATAAAATGAATTTAACGTGCTCTGATCGGTTTGATAATTCTATTCAACCTTTGGTTACGTTCCGGTGTTCTCCCTTTAAATTTTGAGGTCATTGGAGGTTGCGTGCTATTTTTAAATGAACTTAAGGAACTCTGACTGACCTGAAAATTTATAATAATGTTCTTCTTTATACAGGGACATCACTTGCGCAAGTTTCATAGCACTGGGGAATTGAAATGATGAAAATGTATTTATGATTGCAAATCGAACAAATCCTTTTCCCCGAACCCCTTTTTGGACCGATTTTCAAAAGTGTGGTGATTGTTATGTGTATGTGTGTAGAGGTAGGAGTTAGCCCTAAGTTGAATAAGGTAGACAAGAACTAACTTAGGAGAAAGTAGGGTAGAGTCATGTCGTTGTTTAAAATTCATGTTGCTAGGAAGTTTGTATGTATGCTTGAAACTGGTATGATGTGATACTTGAAGTATATGATATTATGAGTGGCTGTGGTGTATGTTTTAACTCTTGAATGACGATTACATGACCTATGCTTGCTTGAATAATGAATGTGGTTGGCTAGGGCCTAGGAATAGGATAAGTGTTAGATTTTGGAGCTGGAGTATAATCAACCCTTGAGGGTAATAGTGTTTAGGGTGTAATAGTACCCGCTCTAACCTTTGATGTAGAATTCCGAAGAGAAACCCAGCTGATCTTACAAAACCGATAGGATCTTCGCTTTGAGGCGGAATAAATTAAACCTTTGTCGGTACTCCTCAATGAGTACAAGAGCTTAGGGGTATACTCATGCGGAACGATATGCCGATTCTAAGTGGGGGAGTAACACCAAAGTGAAGTAAGTCTCATAGCTTAGAAACCCTTTCTTCGGGATGGTTCTCCAATTAAGGATGTTGAACGGAATTTCGGGGACGAAATTCCAATAAGTGGGGGAGAATTGTAACATCCCTAATTTAATTCCAAGCCTAATTAATGAATTAATAGGTTTATAGTGTAGTGAATGGTTAGATTAATTGCTTAAAGAATTTTGGGAGCAAGGTGAGTAGTAACTATGAGTACCAGGGGTTGTGTAGGAGACATTTGAAGCAACGGGCAAAATTATCTAATCGAAATCGGGGGTTAAATCGGCGTTTCAAATGTTAGAAATCAGCCGAAAAGAGAAAATTAGGAATTTATTATAGGATGCTAAGAAATTAAATTCCACCGTTGGATGTGAAGTTTAAGGGGTTAAGAAGCTTGTCTAAAAATTTGGACCCGATTCGACGGTTAACGAAAAAGTTACGGCGAATCGAAGATTGGAAGTCTGATTCTCGCCCAGGCGGGTGCACTGTTCATTGGTGCACCAGACAGTGAAAAACCCGCCCAGGCGAGGCACCAATTCGCCCAGGCGCGCGACCAAAATTCCCAACGAGCATCAGATGCGCAGCGCGCACGCGAATGCGTGTTTCACGCACCAGCACCTTAAAATGGTGCGTCTGCCTCCCTCCTCCCTCATTTTCCAACCCTCTCTTCCTCTCTCTTCACACTCCCTCTCCCTCCTCCGTCCAGCACCACCAACCACCTCCAGCCACCACCCCAAGAGCCACCATGAGCACCTCCCTCTCTCCCTTCCCCTCTTGATCTCTCTCTCTTGTGGCTCTCTCTCTCTCTCCCTACTCTCTTTCTCTCTCTTCTTGGAACCCCATTTCTCTCTCCACCACCATACCCACTACCGTGACCACCACCACGAACCACCACCCACCACCACCACTATGAACACCCATTCCCCTCTCTTTCCCTATTGATTTGAGTTCCCTTTCTCTCTTCCTCCTCCCTTGATGTTTCTCTCTCCTCTAGGGTTTTCTCTCTCTCTCTCTTCCAATCTTGGAATCAAATTGGGAACCGGTCTAGATAGTTGGAAATCAAGTAGATCAGGGGTAGATTACGGGTCCTTGGAGCTTCAAATGAGTCTCCTCTCTCTCCAAGGTAAGGGGAGTCTCTTTTCCACACTTTGAGTTAGGGATAGTTGGGGTTTATAATAGGATTTGAGTTTAATAGTTGAGTTGGGTTGTGGGTGATGGATTAAGAGGTAATTAGAATTAAGGAAGGGTAATGGTAATATATTGGTTAATGTTGTTATTCTGGAAATTGTTAATGTTTAAGTTTTGTATATTAAATAAGTAGGAAGTGAAGAACCCTAGGGAGATGATTTATTTTAAGCACTCTAAGACATGCCTGAGTATGTCGACTGAAATGTCTGATATTTGTGACAATTGATTACGCAAACTAAATGCTAAATGTGCAATTTTTGATTATATACTAAATGGGAAATTATGGGTTTAAATGTTAAGGGTGCCTATTTGAGATTAAGATACTAATTAAGCAAATGAGAGATGTTGATAAAATGGTTACAAATGTAAATTGTGGAATATGAAATTAAATGGGAGTACATGGTGAGTGAATGTGATTATTGATGATGAATTTCTTATTTGTGAATATATGGGTGATAATTTGGAGATGGTGAATTTGTTATAATTAATGGACTAGACGTGAAAGAATATGGTTAAAAGTGTTCACATTGATGTGTGGCTAAATGTTAATGGTGAAATGTGAATCTTTGGAAAATTTTTTGATGATGGATGATATGTGTTATTTATGAGTATATGTGGGTGATTATTTGGAGAATATTTGTGATTATGGATTATAAATGAATGATATTAAAAGAACTGGAGACTGAACATGGAATTTATATGTGCAGGGTTATGATCATAGATGATAAATGTTTAATTGTGAATATATGTGTGATTGTTGGATTATGGAAATTAAATGAATGGACTGGTTTGTTGAGTAATTGAAAATGGTAACTAAAGTGGAAACTGATCAGTGGGGCCCGGAACACTAGGTACCCGGCTAGGTGTTCCAATTACCTGTTAGGGCCAATTACCTGCCAGACCAATTACCCATCAGGCCAAACCGCCCTGTAGGTGCCGGGTGACCCACAAGATCAGTTTTCCACACCAATAATTGGAATAATTAATGGATTGGTAAAAGTACATAGTCCTACAGGTTATGGTCTGGATGGGTGTAAAGTCCTGGGCAGGTGTTCCAAGTCCCTAGACAGGTGTGCCAATTACCTAGCGGGTAATCCAAATCCTAGTGGTGTACGGTAAAAATGGAAGTCTTTGCATATCACTGTCTGTGGTTGCTTACACTGTGTGTGTAGATCTCTGTTTGGGGTTACACACATTAATGGAAAATGAATAATGGAAAGGTAAAAAGGAAAAGGGAAGTTTATGTAGATCTCTGTTTGAGGTTACATAAATGAGATGGGGTGTATGCAGATCACTGTTTGTGGTTGCATACACTGTGTGTAGATCTCTGTTTGGGGTTACACACAATGGTAAGGTGTAGATCTCTGCTTGAGGTTACACCCAATGGAAGAGGAATTAAAATAAAAGGGACTAATAATGGACAAGGTAATGTAATGGTAATGGAAAGAATTAAGGAAATGAATAGGGTAAATGGAAAATGGATAAAAAGGATTGTATAAGGAAATGGTAATGAAATGAATTGGTTGATCCCTGACTTGATTTGATTGTTATTCTTGAGTTTATATTATGAGCTTTAAATTATCTTCTGATTCACTGTGTTGTGAAAAGGTCCTCACCCTTATGTGGTTAACATTTTAGGTGTATGAGCAAGGAACTTGGAGATCAGGGTGCTCAGCGGATCAGTCGAAAGAAAGGAACTCAATGTGTATTATATTATATTGTAATTGAAATCCCCCAACGTTATTTGCGAACTCTGATTTGTAAAATAAAATTTAAAGTCCTATATTTATTTTTAAACGTTTATTTATTATTATTCATTATAAAATCGGGGTGTTACACATTTCGTCTAGCGAGAGGGAGCTCTTGGTCCTACGTACACGTTCGAATTGTGTTTTGGGGACTCAATACTATGAAATTCTTATGGGCACGTTGATATTGTGCATGAGAGGTCTATAAGCAGCGTGACGAGCTGTTCCCAAGAGAGTTCAGCGATAAGCCCCCTCTCCTAAAAGGGTTGTTTAGCGAGCCTATGTTCTCCATATGAGTAAATTGGGCTAATAGTGTAAGACCCACAAGAATTCCCGGAACTTATTATATGAATTATAGTAATAAGATATAAATTTTTCATAATTGGTTTTGGTATTATTTCAATTGGTTTGATTATTATTTTAATATTTAAAAAAAGGGTAAAATAGTAATTTTTATTATATTATGGAATTTCATGAAATAAATTAGAAAATATAAGTAAATTCAGAAATATGAATTTGGTGAAATTTTGATAATTTTAGCTATTTTAAATAAATAGAAATAGAATTAAAAACATTTTGGAGGGAAAAGGAATAAATAATATATTTTAAAAATTTAAACGTGATAATCGATTACCGTATTGTGGTAATCGATTACCACGATTGTCTGAGAGCAACTTGATGGCGGTTTGAGGTGGATTTCATTAATCAAACACGTTTTCTTCGCCCATAAGTCTCTGAACCACTCCCTTACTTCATCATGAAGTAAGTGAAAGTCTAAGATGGGAGTGGAACTTGAGCTCCATTCATTCTCAAATACACTCAAATCCGTTTTCTGCACTTAATTTCTAGTGCTCTCTTTCCCTCATTCGTTCTCCATCCACAGAGCATCTTTTTCCCTCAAACCAAAACACGAATTTAGCTCTATTTCCAATCTTGAAATAGAACCAAAAACCATCAAATTTGATTTCCTGTAGCTCGAGCTATCTTCCTGCAAAGTTCAACACACAAATCTGAAACATAACAAAACTGATTCATTTGCTCACCTAAATCGAAACGGTTTGGTAAGTACACTAAACCATTTGGTTCCCAACTTGTTCCTAATCGAAGTTGACACTTCCTAGTTACTAAACTAATTGTCCCTTTTGATTTTCACAACTTAAAAAAAGGTTTTTAAAATCGGGGTTTTAAAATCGGTCGTATTAAAGCCGATTTTAACAAAAATGCGATGGAAATTTTGTAAATAAATTCTAACTTTCAAAATCGGTCGTTTAAACGACCAATTTTAAAAGTTATTTATAAAGTTTTATTTTAAAAAAAAAATCAAACTTTTAAAATTGGTCGATTGATTTAAAAAAAACTAAATAAAAGTGCATCATATCACTTATGTTCTACGTACTGAAGTAAATTAAAAGTGCGACATATCTCTGATGCCTCTCTCACTCCTGCTTTCTTATTCAATCTTCTCTCTCCTTCACTCATTCATTCTTCACCGAGAAAGAAAGAGCACACAAAACTGAGCACTGAGCACACCACCACCGCGTCGCCAACCTTCCCTGATCCACCACCGTGGCCTCTCTCTCACCCTCTCTCGTTGTTTGCGTCTCTCGGTCCTCTCTCTTGCCGCGACCTTCGCTGATGAAGACGACGATGACATCGAAGATGACGAAGACGACGATGACGACGAAGATAATGATAAGAACAACAGTGTTGAACGCGACTACTCTTTCCTCTTTCAGATCTCAGATCTCATATCTCGGTTCTCGTCGTTCTCTTCAACGACGACAGCGACGACTCAAATCTCATTCTTGCCCTTTCAAATAATCTCAAACTTAGATTTTAGATCTAGATCTAGATGCTTATGTTTTATTTTATTTTATTTTATGTCAATATCATTATTATTATCGAATTGATTAATTTGGGGTTTGGATTTTTTTGCTGTTGTGATTATTTTATGTTCATTATTATTATTATTGATGTAATTATAACTGCACTTTTTATGTTGGTGGTTTTCATTTTAAATTAATTTGATAGTGATTTTTAGTGTTTGATTCTGAACTGTATGTATGCATTATTAGTAGTTAATTTTGTTTTTTTTTTCCTTTTATAATCGGTCATTTAAAACGACCGAGTTAGAAAGTTACTTTCAAAATCGGTCATTTTATGACCGATTTAGAAAGTTACTTTCAAAATCGATCGTTTAAACGACCTAAACGACCTATCTTGAAAGTACTTTTTAACTCGATTGCTTGACCGAGTTTAAAAGTTTTACTTTTAACATTACCGTTTTCCACATCACCTCAACGACCAATTTTAAAAGTCCAAAATGACCGATTTTAAAAGTGTTTTTTCCAGTAGTGTTTCATGGCCTATGGTTGTTGTTATTCTCTGTCAAAGACAACTCGTTGAACCTGTTTTCTGCAAACTCAGAACCTGAGCATTGAAGCTCAAAAGCTGTTCAGCCCCTTTCTTCTTGTTTCAACCATTTTTAAAGCATCTTCTAGGTAAGGGAGAAGTTATCTAAACATTAGAATGAGTTTTAACAAGCTAAAAATATAGGAACCAATTAAGGTTCATGGGCAATGAAATTTGAAATGGGGAATGACTTTGAGGTCTGAAACCCAAGCTTTTATGATTTGAAGCACTTTATTTTGAACTAATCTTTCTTACAAAACGGGTCATTTGAGTTAAGATTGAAAGGAAATAAGTTTTAGTTGTTTATGTGTTGAAAGTTTAAGTTTATGCATAATCTTGATTTGATATGGATTTGTTATGATTTGATTCAAATTGATGTGTTAAATACGTGTACTATATGTGTATTAACTTCTGTTTTTGGTTGGAAAGGGACAAGGAACCAAGGATTTTGATTTGGTGCATCAAAACCAGAAAATGGTGCTGCAGTATTCGTGGTAATCGATTACCACGACCTAGTAATCGATTACTACAGAATTAAATTAAATGAAATAAATAAAGTAATCGTGGTAATCGATTACCAGCACCCGGTAATCGATTACTACAGGTACAAGTTGAATAAATGGATATTTTATAGGTATCTTCTTCATTTTAAAATATTTTATTGTTTATGTTAGTACCAATTATCAAGAAATTAGCCCATTTGGCGGACTATCACCCTAATGGGAACTTTTAAATAAATTCTTTAAGATCCATCGACAGGTGGCTCTGTCGCCGATGGAGTTTCTAATTATGCTATATCTCTAAACACCATCAAAGATGGCTATGCCGTCGATGGAACCTTTAAATTTTCATTTCGCCTTGGATCTAATTACAAATTTCTATTGTATTTCATTAACCATCAAAGATGGCTATGTCGTCGATGGGATTTACAACTTTGATTATTATTTTGAGCATTTATATTGGTTGTAGAATACCATCAAAAGGTGGCCATGCCGCCGATGGAATTTATAGCTTTCATTATAATTTTAAATAATTATGGGACTTGTTAATACCATCACAAGGTGGTTATGCCGCCGATGGAAATTATGATAATTGAAATTGAATTAGTATATCTTTAAGCCATCAAAAGGAGGCTATGACACCGATGGAATAAAGATAGACTATGAAATGAATATCATACGAATAAGAATGGAATGTAATTGTGGAAATAAATGAATATGGATTATTGAACTCTGGAAATTGTACTTGAGAATATGGCAAAACATTGCCCGAACTCTATGAGAAATGAAATGAACTAAAGGATTGGTAATGAAACCATGTTTGCATACATATGCATGGAATGTGTCTGGTTTATGCAGGTTGAGCTACCCAGGAAGGGCCCTCCCGATGAAGTATGGCGCCCTATAGGGAATGGAATTGCTCGGGTTCACGCTAGGTTAAGCCGCCCAGGAAGGCCCCTCCCGGTGAATCGTGATGAATGGAAACACTCAGGTTCGATGTATTAGGTGGATGACTGGCCGTAACCAGATCTGATCTAACCGTGATATTTGGAATTAGGCATGCATCATACCACTAAATAAGAATTGAAAGAATGTGAAATGGGAATGTCATAGGTACTTGCATTAGAATTGCTATATGTTGTCATGTGTATGTTATTTTTAGCCTCATTTATACTCATTTGATTATGTGTTTAGCTATGACTTACTCCCTGCCCTTTTGTTTGATAGGTAATGGATCAGAATCCAATACATGTGGAATTGAGGTTACTCCCTGACGGGGAGTGGCACTGGGTGGGACATCGCATTCTTCTGGAAGGAGAAGTAGAGATTCTTATATACCCTCTCCCTCATATGCTTCCCCTCTGGATGAGGATTCCTATCCAATGGGTCGTACATATTTCGCCTGTCCTGGATGGATAATGTTGTTATCTTTTGAGTTCCGAACCATACGCTCTGGGTTACGTTCGTATTAATAGTTTGATTAACTCAGAGTCTAGTAATAGATAATGAAAATGGAACTTATGTGTTTTGAAAGAACGTGATGGAATTGTGAAGTGATGTAAGTTATGATGCTAGGATATATATATATATATATATATATATATATATATATATGAATGAAAAGTACTTTGCTCCCGCGCATGTTGAAGTTGCTTTGTTAGAATTTGAATATCGAATTTTAAAATGAATGAAAAAAGAAAAGAAAATTTGGTCACTATTTTTGGAATAAATAATTTAAAAGAGAATAGAAATTTGGGTCGTCACATTTGTGGTATCAGAGCAATGGTTCGAACTCTCGGCCTTGGAGTGTGGCTTTACACACTAACCGTTGTGTATTATAGTATTAGTTATAAGTAAGAATTAGAATAACAGAATCTAAATAAGTTTCCCTTGGATTCTGTAAGATTAAGATGGCCGCTAGAAACAACGCCAACATTGCTGAGGCTTTGACCCACATGGCTGCAGGGTTAGAAAACCTGAATCAGCCACGCCCTCCAAGCAATGGTACCCCGGCTGAGTTTCAAGGTCTAGATTCATTCCGTAAATGCAAACCCCCTAGTTTCTAGGGAGGTCGTTGTCCTGAGCGAGCTCAGTTTTGGCTCGAGGAAATGGAAAAGATTTTTCGAACGCTAACTCTCTTGGAAACGCAAAAGGTTTCATTTGCTACGTATATGCAGAATGGAGAAGCTGCAACCTGGTGGAATCAAACTCGTCAACTGTTACACTATGAGCATAGAGAACTTAATTGGGAAGCATTTGCTGAAAAGTTTCTCGAGAAATACTTTCCGGATGATGTAAGTCTACAGAAGGAAATGGAGTTTATCGATTTGAAGCAAGGCAATCTGTCTGCGGACCAGTACGTTGAGAAATTTGAAGATCTGATGAAATACTCCTCGTATTTCCAGTACCACCATGATGAGTACTCGAAGTGCGCACGATTCAAAAATGGTCTGCGATCCGATATCAAGTTGGCAGTAAGCGTGCAACGGATTCGCAACTACCCCACTTTGGTTAGCACCTGTCGCATCTTTGAGAAGAACAATACTGCAAGGGACAAAGAGCGAGGAAACTGCGGACTGCATCATCATTCGCATAAGCATCACCGAGGGAATAAAGGAGGCCCTTACTCATCCGGAGATAAAGGCAAAGCACTAGTACCGAGAACTGCCAATCCACTGACATCAGGTGATAGATGTAACAAGTGCTAGAAACTTCACCCTAGAAAGGAATGCTAGAAGGACAAGCCACCAAACTGCTACAACTGTATGACAGTTGGACACCTCTCCCGTTCTTGCTCGGCACCGCCCTGGAAGGACAACAGAAGACCAGGAAACAAGCAATGGGAAAATGGAAAAGTGTTTATGATGTCTGGAGCTGAAGCGGAGCATGCAGAGAATCTGGTGTAAGGTAATCATTCCTCTTAATGGTTTACCCTTTCGTTTCATGTTTAATTCAAAAGCAACACATTCTTTCATCTCGGAAAGAGTGTGTCAAGCGTTTGCGTTTGCTGTGTCGGATATACCGTTTAGGCTTAGAGTGTCAACCCCACGAAATGCTCCAGATATATTCATGAATTACATGAATAGAGTTTTTCGGCTTTAGCTGGATCCTTTGTAGTAGTGATGATATACTCATTTACTCAAAGAGTCCAGAAGAGCACGTTAACCACCTAAGAGTATTTTTGGAAACCTTGAAGGAGAAGAAATTATATGCCAAGTTATCCAAGTGCGAGTTTTGGCTCGAAAGAGTCAATTTCTTGGGGCATGTGATTTCAAAAGATGGGTTACTGTGGAACCCGCCAAAGTAGAAGTAGTATTGCAGTGGGAACGACCTAAATCGATAACGAAAGTTAGGAATTTCCTTGGTTTAGCTGGAGGTTATCGAAGGGTTATTGAAGGTTTTCCAAGATAACTCTCCCGTTAACCCGTTTGACCCGAGAAAGAGTAACCTTTCGCCTGGAACAAGAAGTATGAAGTTAGTTTCCAAGGACAGATTAACATCGTCTCCAGTCATAATTTTACCCGTTAGAAAATCTCACCAGATTATACACCAAAGAGATTGTGCGTTTGCATGGAATTCCATCAAGTGTCATATCCGATCAAGATCCTAGTTTCGTCTCTCGGTTTTGGCAAAGTTTGCACCAAGCTCTTGGTATGCAGTTAAGGATGAGTTCCGCGTATCATCCACAGACGGATGGTCAATCGGAAAGGACAATTTAATCGTTAGAAGATTTGCTTAGAGCCTGCGCTCTCGTGTAGCAAGATTGTTGGGATCGTTTATTGCCGCTCATGGAGTTTACCTACAACAACAGCTATCATGCAAGCATCAAGATGGCTCCGTATGAGGCTTTGTATGGAAGGAAGTGTAAGACCTCGCTATGTTGGTTCCAAGTGGGGGAGAACATGCTCGTCAGACCCGAAATTGTACAAGAAAAGACTGAAAAGATCAAAGTAATTCAAGAAAAGATGAAAACCGCACAGAGTCGCCAGAAAAGTTATGCCAATAAGCGAAGACCCAAGCTCGAATTTCAAGAATGCGATCACATATTCTTACGAGTTGTTCCAACAACCGGTATCGGACAAGTCATGAAGCTTAAGAAGCGGACACCAAAGTTCATCGGCCCGTATCAAATCTTGAAGCAAATCGGTCCCATTGCTTACCAGATTGTGTTACCACTGTTTTTGTCCAATCTTCGTGATATTTTTCATGCTTCCCAGCTTCGCAAAATTTTTCAAGACCGTCTTCGATCATTCAGTTGCAACAAGATGTCATACCTTTGAAGGAAAATCTGACTTTTGGAGCCGGTCACGTTCAAATAAAAGATCGACGAGTTAAGAAGCTATGAGGAAAAGAGATATCATTAGTAAAAGTCCTTTAGGAACGAGGCGAAGTTTTCGAGGCAACGTGAAAATTAAAGAATCGAATGAGGAAAGAGTACCCTCATTTGTTGGTTTGAGTCTAAATTTCGGGGACGAAATTCCTGTAAGTGGGGGAGGATGTAAAACCCACGAGAATTCCCGGAATTTATTATATGAATTATAGTAATAAGATATAAATTTTTCATAATTGGTTTTGGTATTATTTCAATTGGTTTGATTATTATTTTAATATTTAAAGAAAAAGGGTAAAATGGTAATTTTATTATATTATGGAATTTCGTTAAATAAATTAGAAAACATAAAAGTAAATTCAGAAATATGAGTTTGGTGAAAGTTTGATAATTTTATCGATCTATTTTAAATAAATAGAAATAGAATTAAAAACATTTTGGAGGGAAAAGGAATAAAATAATATATTTTGAAAATTTAAACGTGATAATCGATATCCGTATTGTGGTAATCGATAACCACGATTGCCTGAGAGTAGCTTGATGGCGGTTTGAGGTGGATTTCATGAATCAAACGCATTTTCTTCGCCCATAAGTCTTTGAACCTCTCCCTTACTTCGTCATAAATTAAGTGAAAGTCTATAAATAGGATGTGAGTGGAACTTGAGCTCCATTCATTCTCAAATACACTCAAATCTGTTTTCTGCACTTCATGTCTTTGATAAAGCATCTTTTTCCCTCAAACCAAAACACGAATTTAGTTCTATTTCCAATCGTGAAATAGAACCAAAAACCATCGAATTTGATTTCGTGTAGCTCAAGCTATCTTCCTGCAAAGTTCAACACACAAATCTGAAACAGAGCAAAACTTATTCATTTTCTCACCTAAACCGAAACGGTTTGGTAAGTACACTAAACCATTTGATTCCCAACTTTTACCTAATCGAAGTTGACACTTCCTAGTTGCTAAACTAATTGTCCCTTTTGATTTTCATGGCCTATGGTCGCTGTTATTCTCTATGAAAGACAGCTCCTTGAACCTGTTTTTTGTAAACTCAGAACCTGAGCTTTGAAGCTCAAAGGCTATTCAGTCCCTTTCTTCTTGTTTCAACCATTTTTAAAGCTTCTTCTAGGTAAGGGAGAAGTTATCTAAACATTAGAATGAGTTTTAACAAGCTAAAAATATAGGAACCAATTAAGGTTTATGGGCAATGAAATTTGAAATGGGGAAATGACTTTGAGGTCTGAAACCCAAGATTTTATGATTTAAAGCACTTTATTTTGAACTAATCTTGCTTACAAAACGGATAATTTGAGTTAAGATTTAAAGGAACTAAGTTTGAGTTGTTTATGTGTTGAAAGTTTAAGTTTATGCATAATCTTGATTTGATTTGGATTTGTTATGATTTGATTCAAATTGATGTGTTAAATACGAGTACTATATGTGTATTAACTTCTGTTTTTGGTTGGAAAGGGACAAGGAACCAAGGATTTTGATTTGGTGCATCAAAACTAGAAAATGGTGCTGCAGTAATCATGGTAATCGATTACCACTGCCTGGTAATCGATCACTACAGAATTAAATTAAATGAAATAAATAAAGTAATCGTGGTAATCGATTACCAGGACCCGATAATCGATTACTATAGGTAAAAATTGAATTAATGGATATTTTATAAGTATCTTCTTCATTTTAAAATATTTTATTGTTTATGTTAGTACCAATTATCAAGAAATAAGCCCATTTGGCGGACTATCACCCCAATGGGAACTTTTGAATAAATTCTTTAAGATCCATCAAAAGGTGGCTCTACCGCCAATGAAGTTTCTACTTATGCTATATCTCTAAACACCATCAAAGATGGCTATGCCGTCGATGGAACCTTTAAGTTTTCATTTGGCCTTGGATTTAATTACTAATTTCTATTGTATTTCATTAACCATCAAAGATGGCTATGTCGTCGATGGGATTTACAGCTTTGATTATTATTTTGAGCATTTATATTAACTGTAGAATACCATCAAAAGGTGGCCATGCCGCCGATGGAATCTATAGCTTTCATTATTATTTGAAATGATTATGGGACTTGTTAATGCCATCACAAGGTGGCTATGTTGCCGATGGAAATTATGATAATTGAAATTGAATCAGTATATCTTTAAACCATCAAAAGGAGGCTATGCCACCGATGGAATAAAGATAGACTATGAAATGAATATCATACGAATAAGAATGGAATGTAATTGTGGAAATAAATAAATATGGATTATTGAACTCTGGAAATTGTGCTTGAGAATATGGCAAGATACTGCCCGAACTCTGAGAAATGAAATGAACTAAAGGATTGGTAATGAAACCATGTTTGTATACATATGCATGGAATGGGTCCAGTTTATGCAGGTTGAGCCGCCCATGAAGGCCCCTCCTGGTAAATCGTGTTACCTTATGGAATGAAAATGGTCCAACTTCAAGCCAGGTTGAGCCGCCCAGGAAGGCCCCTCCCGCTGAATCGTGACGAATGGAAACGCTCCGGTTCGATGTATTAGGTGGATGACTGGCCGTAACAAGATCCGATCGAACCGTGATGTTTGGAATTAGGCATGCATCATACCACTAAATAAGAATTAAAAGAATGTGAAATGGGAATGTCATATGTACTTGCATTTGAATTGCTATATGTTGTTATCTGTATGTTATTTTTAGCCTCTGTTATACTCATTTGATTATGTGTTTAGCTATGACTTACTCCCTGCCCTTTTGTTTGTTAGGTAATGGCTCAGAATCCAATACATGTGGAATTGAGGTTACTCCCTAACGGGGAGTGGCACGGGGTGGGACATTGCATTCTTCTGGAAGGAGAAGTAGAGATTCTTATCTACCCTCTCCCACATATGCTTCCCCTCAGGATGAGGATTCCTATCCAATGGGTCATACATATTCCGCCTATCCTGGGTGAATAATGTTGTTATCTTTTGAGTTCCGAACCATACGCTCTGGGTTACGTTCGTATTAATAGTTTGATTAACTCAGAGTCTAGTAATAGATAATGAAAATGGAACTTATGTGTTTTGAAAGAACGTGATGGAATTGTGAAGTGATGCCAGGATATATATATATATATATATATATATGAATGAGAATTACTTTGCTTCCGCGCATGTTGAAGTTGCTTTGTTAGAATTTGAATATCGAATTTTAAATTGAATGAAAAAAGAAAAGACAATTTCGTCACTATTTTTGGAATAAATAATTTAAAAGAGAATAGAAATTTGGGTCGCCACAGATAATGTGGATCTAAAGGCTATGGCTCTCAGTATTGTTTGCGGTGGCCTTGGTGATGCTATGAATTCTCTACCATGGGGTTGTGTTTAATTGCCACCGTGAGGGTTGTAAGAGTTTAGGTATTTTCGCTACTAGATCTATCTTATTGGGAGTGTGGACGTATATCCTGTATACTCTATGTGTATTGGAATTATGGTTGTGGTTATGTCTAGTTGCCTTTACCCATTGGTAGAGGGTGATATTTATAGGGTTTACATGGGCTGCTAGGCCTGATGTATTTTCCTTGATAAATCTTCTATATTCATTAGGATAATCTTCCTGCAATCTTATCTTATTTAGATAATTGGTGATTATCTATAAATATGAATAATCCAACATTTATCTCCTCTAACTGAGTCATTATTTGTCGAAAATTGACTTCGTGATTGAATCTTGTGACTAACCTTTACAGATTATGCCTATACCCTAGCTCTTGCGAGCTCATCCAAGCTCTAAGTCCTTCGTTGTAGATCGTTTGAGCTCGTCTCTTGTCCTAAGGCCTTTCCCATAGGTCGTTGTAGGTCATTTAAGGGCTATCACGTAGGGTAGATGTTTCTAGCTCGCGACAGGACCGAAACATAAGCCCATAATAAAGTTGATAATCATATATAAAAATGTCAATTTATCCATAAAATAAATATGGAATATCTCAGATAAAAAGTGTTACATTTTTTGTTCATGCGAGGAAGTACAAAATTTATCAATAAAATCATTTAGATTAATTTTTTTTAAGTGTAGGGTTTGCTTTGAACTCCTACCCTTTTATAAAAATAAGTTTTTTATTGTTTATTAATAATCTTTAATTTAAAATATCAACAACCCGTGCATTGCAAGTATATATATATATATATATATATATGGCATTTACTAACTTACATTAAGTGTTTTTTTTTTAAGTACATTAAGTGTTTTTTCAGTTGCTACTTTTTAGCAAAGTGTACCAAATTTTAGTAGACAAAAATATCACTAATATTAAAAAAGCTTAATTTTAAGGATAAGAGTATTTTAATAATTTTCATATTGAAAATTAAAAATAGAAAAAAAAAATAGACCACCTAAACCTTGCTCTCATATCTCATTTCTCTTCTCCATTCTCTCTCATCTCTCTTCTCACTCTCACCACACAGACCAAATCGCTTCTCTCACTGCTTCATTTCTCCGTCAATGCTATTTGCCCAAATTGCTTAGCCTCGTCGCTGCTAAGGTTGCCCCGTCATCTCTGCTGTATCGCTCAGTCGTCGTCACTTGCTGTGAACCTTCCCTTCCTTGACTCTAAATTACTAGGTAAAGATTGCTCTCGCACTGCACTTTACCTGTTCGACTAAATTACTCCTTCCATTGCTTACTGCTTGGATTTTGTATTTGTTTTTGTTTTTCTATTTGTTGTTGGTTTTGTGTTTTTGGGTTGCTGCAGGTTGTCATCTTCCTTTTTGTACCAATTTGTGGTTGTCTAGTCCTCATTGCTTTGTTTTTGGAATCTGCTTTTTGTGTTTTCTTTTGCTGTTAGCTTGCTTATTTTTTCAGTCTTGTCTTTTTTATCTAATTTTCTTTTTACTATGATTATATAATTGGCACCATTGAGCATGTCCAGCTTATTAAGTCACCTAATCTTGAAATACCTTCTTTTAGGTTCTTTTGTGCTATAACATCAGCTACAATCTGTTCATATGGAATGGATGACAATTCGTGGCTTACTCACAATCATATGCATAAAAATAAAATGAATTGCTAGTAGCATCATGATTGTCAATTTCTCAGGATTTGCTACAAGTGTTTGTCTTCAGCTTCCAAAATTTGGTAGAGAGTAGCTGATAAAAGTTGAAGGAGTTTGTTGACTAATTTTACATGGAAAGTATGCAAAAGGAATTTGAGAGCAAGCTGAAAAGTTAAATATAGGCAAATAGGAACATTTTTGTTTGTATTGCAACCAAAAATGGTATGTAAAATAAGACTGATGTAAACTGTTGGAGTTATTGTTCTATGACCACTCCTCAAGAGTTGGGCAAGAAGATCGATGTTATTACTGTACAGATATTTGACAATAAAGTTGAACAATTATTTTACCTTTATTATCTTTCCTTTCACATTTCTTTGTATTGACAATAAAAATTGAATCATAATCTCGAAAAGGTAGTGAATTAGTATCAAAGTGTAAATCACCACATTCTTCAGATGCCATAATGCAGTGTAAATACCAAATGAATGTGACAAAATTTTTCAGAGGTGATGAATTAATATCAAGTGAATTCATAATTTTTTATTGCAATAGGACAACTTACAAGCTGGGCTGATAATTTTATGATGTGCCCATATCTTAACACCTCTTGCATATAATCAAATACTATAATGCTACACTTAATCAGATTCATTTCTTTCATACAACTAGTCATTACACTACACTAGATGTCATTGAAGACCAAGTTATCCCAGATTCATTTGTGCTTTGTTTAATTGTATTCATCCCAATCCTTCTTCACCTGCATGATACAAAATAAAGAAACTTCAGAACACATGTACACATAATGGTGATTGTGGACTATGAGTTCTACTTTAAATGGTATATATTGGCCCTCGAGTTGTTTATGACCTCTCAATTGAATTTATTGGGAAAAAAATAATTGTGAATGGGATAGTAGAAGTCATCGTCTAAATTTTCTCGACTATTGTGAGTGTGTTTGGTATGACAAGCTTATAGCTTATCTAGTAGCTTTTAGCTTATTGATTTGGTCAATAAGCTACTAGAGTTGTTTGGTGAACAAAAAATAAAAGAAACTTATAACTTTCAAAAAGGAAGCTTATAGCTTTTGAAAGCTAGTTTTTAGAAAGCTACGTCAGGTAGCTTTGAGAAAAAAATAAGAGCTTTCAATAAATCATATCTCAATTTTACCCTTTTTTTATTAAATTATATTATTATTTATTCTGGCCCAAATTAATATTACCCCCAAATTTTTTATTTTTTTCCCTCAAACCCAAAAACCTAGAATCCTTCTATATATTCAACATCTTTACGCACCACACCAAAACCACTCATAAAGAAATCATATATTTAAGTTTTAACTATTGATCCATGAGACATAAAGGTATGTGATAATTATTTCAACATTGATCATCAAATTTCTCTTTCACTTTTTTTTTATCCTCATTTTTTTTATTTTGTGAATTTGGTTCAGATTGGATTTGTGTGATTTTGTGATGGCGATATGTCCAATCAATAGGCTAAAAGTTTTGTCCTTCTTTCCTGTCATTGTTAATAAAGATACCGTGACATTTTTATAAAAATAATAAAAATGTTTAAAGTATAGTAGTACTTAGTAATAATTATTATGAATGTTATAATTTTTTTATCATTTATATCTATATGAATGAAGTATATGTCTTTCTCTGTAAGCTACTAGTGTAGCATTATCATCATTGAAACATGAATGTCAATATTAATTATTATTCTACATGTTATGTACTTTTCAATCATTTAACATGTTTAAATTAGTTGCACAGCTAGTTTTGCCAAACAGTTCTAGTTCAATAAGCTAGCTATACAGCTACAATCTCACAGCTATAAGTTAAGTTCATAGCTATCAGCTATAAGCTCACAGCTACAAGTTCACAGCTATAAGTTAGTTTTGCCAAACAGACCCTCTATCAGGTGAAGGAGGAAAATATAAAGAAATTTTAGTAGTGGATTCCTCTAAAACATGGATACTCTTGTTTGGCTTTCGTACGTGTATTAAGTATGTATTTGGTATAAGTACGACTTAGAAATTAATAAAAAAAGAAACATACTCGTCCAAAAATAGGACGGATTCGGGTTTGTTGCCAGGTTACTCGTCCCGTCCCATTACAAATCCCAAACATATAATTCTAAATCCATTCCAAATTTGATAAAACAAATAGGTCCACATGTTTTTCACCTTTTAAAATTCAAAGAAAAACTTCTTAGGTTCCTTCTCCCTTCTTCCTTACGACACCCACTATCGCTCGCACACTCACCATAACTCAGACATTGCTATCATTATGCAAACACTGCTATCACCGCCCATAAGCTACCCGTTGACCATTGCAGTTCTACTGCCCCCAATTTTCAAGACTTCAACTTATAACTTGTTAATTCCCTTCTTCTTTCAACTCTATAATTGTTTTCTCTACGGTTGATCTCGGCTGAAAGCTTTTGTTCATAGATAGAGTTCTACCCTCGTACTACTGACTCTTTATATTGTCAAATAGAAAGTGTTACTCTAATATATTTTATGACTATTTTTTGGATGACTAATACCTATAACAACGAATGAATGTAATTTCCTGAATTATTTTCTATATTAAATTTTAGTGCTACTCTCTGTTAAATAAAGATCAAATGTGTTATAATTGCTTAAATTAATTTTTCAACTATTTCTATTATGGCTTAAGCTCTTCATAAGACCGAATGTGTTATAGTTACAAACATTATACAAAAATATGAACAATTATATTAATTAATCATCAAAAATCTTATTTAATTAATTATGTCTGTGTCTTTTAAATTTTGTGTTGCATCTTCGTAATCGAGTATATCACAAAAGAATTCTTTTTTGAGGTTACACAAACATATATAAAGAATTTTGATGTTAGACGAACATCTCTTGAATAGTATTGGCAAATGGCCCGCAAAAAGCCCGCCTACCCATTAAAAGTTCTAGGGCCTAAGATTCAGGCCTTGCCCGCCCGCAATACGGGCAGGGCAGACGGCCCGCGTTTATTAAAAAAATAAAAATTAAAAAAAAAAAGCAATTACGACCCAAAAAAAAACACAGCTACGAAAAAAAAGTCACAACCCCAAACACATATCATTCTGATATTTATTTTACAATATCAATATCCCAAAAAAAATCATTAATATCATTGACTACAAATAATCAATTAAATGATGTAAAACAAAATTATAAGTAAGAGAAAAAAGAAGTACATTAACTGTTATTAAAGGAAATTTTAAGTTTATTTTTTTAATAGTCAAAGTGAGTCAACAACTAAAAAATTTAGTTTTTTTTTTTAAAAAAAAAAGAAATTCTCATGCGAGCCGTCTGCAAATGCAGGAAAAAAAACGAGCAGGGCGGGCGGGCATAATTTTAAAATGGACCTAAAATTTGTGGGCTGACCACAAAAAATTGCAGGCGGGGCCCACAGGCATAAGCCCTAATTGCCATGTTAATCTTGAATTTCATTCATTCTTATTTTTCTTTTTTACAAGCTTTAGATCTAACGATTAATAAAACAAGTGTAACATTTTTTAAATTTATTTTTTTATATTATTCTTCCAACTCATATCAACTTGGACCCATCTTATTTTTTTATATTTTTTATATTATTCCGCTCTAATTAGAGACAAGTTTGAATTTAAAATGGGATTTAGTTTATTGATCGGCAATTAATTAGCTCCCCCTGAATGCGAAAAGTCAAAAATACCCTTAAAAAATTCAAAAATAATAAACCACCCTTCCTTATTTAGTTCAATGGCTCTCTCGGGGGTCAGCTATCTTTTAATTTTACAAAGCTCTCTGACCCCCACCTAGCTAGCTCTCTCGGGAGTTAGCTAGCTTGAATTTTACAAAGTTCTCTGACCCCGAGAGAGCTAGCTTTAAAAATAGGATTTTTGACTAGCTCTCTCGGGGGTCAGCTAGCATGTAATTTTACAAAGCTCTCTGACCCCCGAGAGAGCTAGCTAGCTGGGGGGTTGCAAGCTTTGTAAAATTAGAAGCTAGCTGACCGCTGAGAGAGCTTGTGAAAAATCCTTTTTTTAAAGCTAGCTCTCTCGGGGGTCAGCGAGCTTTGTAAAATTACAAGCTAGCTGACCCCCGAGAGAACTAGTGAAAAACCCTTTCTTTTTAAAGCAGCCTTGGGGGTCAGCGAGTTTTGTAAAATTACAAGCTCGCTGACCCTGGAGCGAGCCATTGAACAAAATAAGGAAGGGTAGTTTATTATTATTGAATTTTTTAAGGGTATTTTTGACTTTTTTGCATTAACAGGATGTCAACTAATTAATTAGGGGGTCAATAAACTAATTCCCTTTAAAAATTGACTCGAGTAACGTTTATAAACTTTGTAAATGAGTAAGGAAAGCTTATTCATGCTTACATCTAGCTGAGTTGAATTTAAAAAAAATACAAAAAACAAAACGTTGCGATTTTACGCATTTTTTCATATTCTTTTCTTCTCACTGTGAGCCACACGTTTATGCACTTCTAACACCTTGTTTGGTTTAGGGGAAATTGAGAGGAAAGATTTTGGGGAGGAAAAAATGAGAAGAAAACAAGAAAATCCCCTGTTTGGTTATGTAACACCCTCACATATATTTAGTTAATTTAAGATTTATAAAAATATGGACTTGAAAATTTTGGTGAAAATCCGGCAGAGTTTCCTCTGTTTCTCGGACTCTCCCCAAAATTTCCTGTTTGCACCTGTTCAGACCAGAACAACTTTAAAACATAAACATTTAATTATTATCCAGAAACAGATCCTAATACCCCGAATATCCCAAATAGGGGCGTACAACTAATACATATCTTTAAATCACAAAACAATTGTTTTTAACATAGCTAAAACTACAGTCCGCTCATAAAATAATAAACGGACACTCCACGTAGTGGAGGTTCAACCTGCTCGGCCAGAAACTATGCAAGCTCCAAACTCGGTACCTGAAAATGGTTGTAAGGGTGAGCTTTACACATGAAATAGAAAGTAGTTTCTAACTAGACATAATAACCTACCAAGTCAAACACAATTAGCACGTAACACATATAATTTCATTTAGGCAAACCCAACATGCATCATACACAACCAACAGTCTTATTAGTATCTATTCGTTTATTCCAATCATATTACCTTTCCAATATCTTCGTTAAGTTTCATTCTTTTCCATTTCCATTCTAGTCTTTCAATTTACTTTTCTTTCTTGTTTTCTTTCTTTATCTCTTTCTTTTCTTTTTCTTTTTCTTCTACTTTGTCTTTTCATTTTCTTTCTTTTTCTTTTTCCTTTCACTTTTATTATTTGGCCACAGGGTCACTACGACCAACCTGTGTCATTTACCTTTTACTAGGCCACAGGGTCACCACGACCAACCTGCGCCGCTTTTATTAGGCCACAGGGTCACCACGACCAACCTGCGCCGTTTATCTCTTATTTTTATTAGGCCACAGGGTCACCACGACCAACCTGCGCCGCTTATCTTTTATTTTTATTAGGCCACAGGGTCACCACGACCAACCTGCGCCGCTTATCTTTTATTTTTATCAGGCCACAGGGTCACCACGACCAATTTGCGCCATTATCTTTTATTTCCTTTCTCATCATTAATTCGTCTTAGTCTTTTCTCTTTACTTTTAGTTCCTTATTTCTCTTTAATTCATTCATAACAACTAAGCACATTCATCACAACGTACACAACTCAACTAACCAATTATAACATTTACAAACATCCGCTTCCATACATATAACCCAAACAACCATTCACATATTTATATCACTCTTACTTTCCCCTCAAACATAACAACAATTAATTCAACCTCAAATACAAATTCCATCGCCAATAACCAAAACAAATCATAGATTCCTATAATTTTTTTCCAACTATACTCATACTCTTTGCTGGCGCTTAGAATCACTTTTATGTATTTTCAATAAACATGTTCATCCTAAACTAGGCAATTGTAATACTCTTATCATTCAAACATTCAGGTAATATACTCATGTTTCATTAGTCATTTTCATCACCTATTGGCCCGTATTATCATTTTATCACAAAGTGTACTTAACAATATCTCGATAAGCAACAAATATCACAATTCAACCATTCAATTTACCAAGTTCCTACTCTTACTTTTTAATTGTTCTATTCCTCATTTACCACTTATATGATACACATATATCTCTTTAAATCAACCAGGCATACAAACAATAATCACTTATAATCATTCACAATTAACAACCAGAGTTTATGTCCTTCAATAAACATACATGATAACATATAGCATTTAGCATGCATATTCATTCACAAGTATCAATTTATGGCTCATTTCATTTATTTTCCTACTTTATATTTAATCTAAATTAATTACCCGAATAATCAGTCACAAGCATACCCACATATTCTTAGCAAGTATCATATACTAATCAGAAAATAGTCTCTAAAGCAAGGTAAAGAACCCCTTACCTTTTGAAGAGAAGAGGAGAAATTGGGGTTCTCTTGGAACCCACTTACCAACTCCGATTCTTAGCTCTTTAGCACTCCAACCCTTGTTTCCAACATATTCTAAGCTCCCTTTATTGATCTTAAGACTCCATGTGGTGGATTGAAGGAGTTAGGGTTTTGGTTCCCAATTTGGGGATTTTAGAGGAAGTGATGGAAATATGTAATATGGAGGAGGAAAACACATATACAAGTGATGGGGAGATGATTTGTGCGGTTGATTTCATGTTATTTGGTGTGATTTGGTCGATTGGAAGCATTAGGGTTGAGGGAGGGAGAGGGCTCGCGGAAGAGGGCTCGCGGAAGAGGGAGGAGGAAATGATGAAGAATGAATGAAATTCGTGTTTACTGACTTAAATTTGGTTCTGTAGAGTCGTGGACATCGATGTCCACCTCCTGGATATCGATGTCCAACATCGATGTGCCAAGTCTCACATCTATGTCCAATGCTCAAAACTGGCAGCATCACTCGTATTCAATTAGCCATAACTTCATCGTTAACCGTTGGATCTTGCTCAAATTTTGAGACAAGTTCCTAAGACACTAATCTTAACATCCAACGGTGGAATTTGGATTTAGAGCTATGGATAATTTATTCCTAATTTCTAAGGATCCTATGCTCCTAATTCTTAAATAATTAATTTAAACCCTTAATTTAACCTAACATATTCCTTTCTCTACACTCTCTAAACCTATTACCTCTCTACATAATCATTCTCTTAGCCAAATTCTACATCCTAAACACATTCTAAACACTTAACACATACTAACTTACCTCTAATAACTAGTCTAAATGGGAATCGAAACTTGGGGATGTTACAATACTCCCCCACTTATAGGAATTTCGTCCCCGAAATTCGGCTAAGTTCTAAGAAACTAGAAGAGATGTTGAGCTATATTCTCTACTCAAAGGATAAATCCTATCTTAGGCAATGAATTGATTATAACTTTTGGGGATTGCTCCCCCACTTAGAACATAACTTCGGTTGGGGTTTCATTAACATAACTACTTTTCTGCTGATGAGACTTCTACTTACAAGAAGCCCTATGACCTTATGGAGGCTCACTCTTAGGGAAACTAACCTGTTCCCACATTCAGAGAAACAAAAATCTTAATCTCCCCTATAACATAACATCATTTAACAAGATATAGACATCGAGATCAGAAGAACATTTTAAACAGACAAGCATAGTTAACATGCTCAAAGAAGAACAAAAAGAATATAAAACATAATGATAAGCATAAATATAACGTACTCAAGGAGGAACAAAACATAAAGCATTTATCACTATAACGGATTAACACATCAAAACATAATTCAAGCACAAGCAAAAGAGAGAACTAACACACATTAAAAGCTTTAAAATATTATTTGTTTAACCTAAACCAAATACAAAGGGTATACTTTTAAAAGAAAAGTAAGAAAATGAGTTAAAGAGAGAGATGGCAATGCCCAAAAATATAGGCCATTACTTTTGAAGATTTACTTTGATGCTTGGTTGATAAGGAATGGTTTAGTACTTTTACAGAATCACCTTCAATGGTGGGTAGAAAAACATTCTTTATCTAAAATTAACATTGAATAATATACAAGGTTTATAAAAATATCGAGAGTTGGAACTAGGATGAAAGAATGCAAAACCAAATAGCTCCAACAATAATTTAATTCAGTATATATATTCTTAGAAAATTTGAATATAAATATATTTATATACAATTCACAGGCACACACAAATCAATAACTCTAAAACAAATAAAACTCACTTCCTATATACATCTATCTATATCCATATTCCTAAGGTTTAAACTCTAACACTCAACGAAGACGAACTTAACTTCTATCGCTTAGTTTAATCCTCACCCTATTTAAGTTCTACAGCCCACGCTAAACGAAAAATCCTCAAGCTTAGGACTCTCACTAGACCTATGTTTGTCGATTCCTCACATAGGGTTCAAGGTTTTCTAGTTGGTTTCGTGGGTTAGGGTTTAGCACAATTGCTTTCTATCTTAGGGCCTTAATTGAAACCCTCAAATTACTCTCTAGACTCTGGTGCTTAGATTTTTATAATGGATATTAAGATTGGGACTTTAATATCCAACAAACTACATTCCATGAAATAATTAACATTGGTTTGAAATTTGTTTGTGATTACAGAATATATCTTGTTCAATAATATCCACACATTTCCCTTGAGTTCTGTGTGAACTCAACGGAAGAGATATAGCATCCCTAACCTTAAATTGAGATTCTAGACTTGAATCTCACTCTATGCTAGATACGTTGCCTTTAACCCACCTTGTTACTGTCCTTTGCATTTCTCAATTCCACATCATACTATAAAACAAAGGAGTTCTAACTTGTAAGGAAAAGATTTGGTCTTTGGTGATAAAGAACTTTCAGAAATTACATTTTACCAAAAATAGGAAAAACTTTTTGTAATTTATAAATTTATGAATCAGTTTTCGTTTTAAAACTTTAGCAAAATTATTGGATGATAAAGAATATGTCAAGCTTCCAAAAGTTCAAAGTACTCATGGAGATTTCCCAAAATCATTTCACCTTGATTTTTGGAATTAATTCAAAAGTTTCGAGGACTCCTTTGTCAAAGAAAAATGAGGGACCTCAATGATCATCAAACTCAAATAAAAGGAATGCATGTATCGGGTGAAATTGAGTTTCATCCGTATTTTCAAATTTTTAATAAATGCTTTTCCTTTTATTTCAACTTTGAAGTTCAAATTTCGTTTCAAATTGACGTATGTCGTGTTCGGTGAATTCCTATTTAATTGACACTTGGTGTAATCCAAGAATAAACTACACCATTATTCCATTACTTAGGAATTCACTTTGTTAACAATACATGTTTAAAAAGTGATGCTACGACATTCGACCAATTATCAAAGTTTGAATCACTTCCACATATTGGAAAATATTAGAATACTAGTATGCTTGACATTTATTCACTACAGCATTTTTAACTTTAGACCACGGACAAAAACTGTGTTTAAAGACAAAAAAACCGTGGCCTAAAGTTTAGACCACGGTTATCTCAGCGTAGTACCTGCTGTCGTGGGCTATTCCTATAGGCCACGGTTTTTTTACTTTCGACCACAATTTTACAAAACCGTTGCCTAAAATGGTTGAAAAGGCCACGGTTATCAAAACCAAGTTTAGCCACGGTTTTCAAATATACATTTTTAGCCACGGTTTTCATAATCATTTTTAAACAACTGTTTTGGAATTAGCTTTTAGACCACAGTTTTTTGCATGTGGCTAAAATTTTTTACCACGGTTTTGACAAACTTGTAGACTACGATTTTGAAAATAACTTTTAATTTTTAAACCACGATTTGGCATGTGTGGTTATTATTTTAGACCACGGTTTTAACAATCATTTTCAGAGTATGATTCTAAAAATCGCGTTTTAGACCACGATTTTGCACTAGTTACATGTTTAAGCTACGATTTTTTTGCCATAAATGCAATGTTTTCTATTTATTGGCCATTTTAGCCATCGAAAATTGTTCACTCTTACAAATTCATAAACAAAATACAGGCCTTGAGATCAAATGAACACTTGCCACAATTTTTGGCAATTATGAAATTAATTATAGAAAATTAACATAAATCTAAAAGATGCTACAAGTCCTATGATTAAATCAACCAAAATTTAAAAACTAGCCTATCATCCAAATTGAGGCTTCCATGAATCTTGTGAACATCATTCTCCTTCTATATGTTGTATAATCTTCTTCCTCTACTGCCTGCAAATGTGAAAACATGAAATTCAATTGTAACAAGCACAAGACAAGAAAAAATAAGGAGAGAATGGGGTGGAGAAATCTCAAAAGCTTGCTTAGAGAGATTCATAAATCTAGAACCTTACAAGTTGTTTACGGAGAATGTAAACAACCAAACTTTGGAAACCAAAGAAAAATTAGATACATACAAGCGCAGCTGACGTCCCCTTGTAGATTCAATTGCTTCAGGATCTGTAAGATGTGAAAAATATATATTCAACTTTTCTTGTTTGAAGATAACATCCATGTTCTCATGTTCGTATGTATACGTACTCATAACAGTAAATACCAATATAAGAAAAAGAAAAGAAAATGATGGCAATGTCACTAAAGAGACCAGAATGCATCAACAACCGGTTTGAAGAGCTGTGTGCACAAATAGTGTGACAACATCCCTTGGAGCACGTAGGGCTACATGAAGCACCGATCTATTGTCAATGTTGTTTATCTGAAAGTCCAAGCAAAATCACAACTGAAAAGATGATAATTCAGAAAATATGGCTATTGAGTCCACAATATATACCACACATACACTGCAGCACTACTACATGGTTTAACTTATTAAAGGCGGGAATTTCAGTGACCGTAAAAAGAAAATGAATCCGAGACTTACAACCTTTAATCCAGATAGGGAGAAATTTTAAAAATGCAGGTGAGTTTGACATAAGCAAATTTGAAACTTGTTGGGTCAGTACTTGAGCACTTACATGCTCCCCATTGTACATCTGGTTTATCTTTTGTTTGAGAGATGCAACCTACATCACACAAGGAGATTCAACAGTCAGATGTTATATTCCAGTTTGATAATGAAACTTCCTTTTAAATAATGCCCTCCCTGAGAAAGAGAAGATAAAACAATTTGTTCAAATGCTAGAACGAGTGAACTGACCTCTGCCAATTTGAAGAGTTTTTTCTTTGTTTCAAGGGTAGCCTGCTGCCTTGAGTAATCCAATAGGATTCCATCAAACTCACTTCAAAAATGCAAAAGCCAGAAGGTTATACATCACACTGCAAGCGTATTGGTGTGGTTGTTCAACTTTTCTAGTGCAAACATTTTCATTCTCAAAATGCTAATCTCTTAATGCTATTATTACTACCAAAAGGAAAGTAACAGATCAATAAGATTATACAATCAAATAAATGTCATACACTGTCATTGACTGGTATGTGGCCTCAAAATTTCTTAAGAAATGTCATAAGAAATATGCTAAGATATGTGGCCTCAAAATATCATAAGAAAAAAGAAAGCAAGGATAGAACTTTAACAGGTATACTAACATTAATACATGAAACGAAACCAACTTGTTCTAAGGTTCTTATTCCAAGTATGATGACTAAATGTTGGTTTCAATCAGTGGAAAGAAAACAAGTTCCTATGGTGGAATGAATTAAAAATTTAAGTTGAAATTCATTTAACAATGATATATAAAACAGAGTGAATGTATAAAAATCCTTATACTAAGCAATTGTATTTAACAAGAATGTATGTATTTGTATAGCAGATATCATGACTCATGAGAAATAGATAGTTTTCTAACAAAAAGCTATATATTGTATTTTCTTTGGGAACATGAAGTTATCCAGATTTATTCATTTAATAATTGCCATCTATTAGGATGCAAGACTGCAGCATCAGCATAAATGCCAACATTATGAATGAAATAACACATGGTAAAGGAGCAAAAGATCATTCAGATACAAAGCACTTATAACAAATTAACACTGAACATAACTCCTTTAGGCCAGCAAGCAGCAAGACAAAGTAGGTATTCTTGTTAGCTACTACTAATATAATAAATCAACTGCAACTTGGTCCATTTAAGAAAGCATATGAAGGAGGCAATGTTACCTACAAAATTCACAAGAAATTAAGCAGGGAGAAAACTATAACAACTCATGTATGTATAGCAAAAGAGAATATTGCTTATATCTGAAAACTGGGAAAAAAATAATAAACAATTCACAGTCTCAGATTAGGGATTTCACATATTTGAGGAAAATTGGAACAAAATTTACAAAAAAAAAGTGAAATTAGAGACGCAGAGGTGAGGAAAACCCTAACATCTGAAGGGAAGAGGAAGCGCTATAGGGTTCGTTGCCGTAACGAGCTGAAGGGGCAGAGACGTCGTCGTCGTCGTAAGGGTGAGTGTCGTCAATCTGCGCTTCTGTCATCACTGCGTGAATGTCGTCGCTGCTGCGTGAATGTCGTCGCTGCTGCGTGAGTGTCGTAAGGGTGAGCAGATCCTGGTTCGGGTGGGTGACGATGATGAACAAATGAAACCTACCCTTTTGTATTTTCTTTTTCGTTCATTTAGTTCCCTTTGGATTTTTTATTAGTACAGTGGCGCTAATTTTTTTTCAATGTGGCCACGGTTTTAATTGTCAAATTTATGAACCACACAAAATAACCGTAGTATAATGTATTGTCATAAAAATTGTGGTCTATGTATAACTTCTGTTTAAAAGTTAATATTATAAGCCACATGTATAGAACTGTGGTCTAATATAATTTGTTTAAAAACCGTGGCTTTTATAGGTCCCACGTTTTCTAAACCGTTGCCTAAAAAGAATAGGCCACGGTTTAGTATGAGAAATAAAAAATCAACATGTAATTGACCACTTTTGTAAAACCGTGGTCTATTTTATGTTCTGACCACAATTTTTTAAAAGGAAAATAAAATGTGTGGTCTAAGACCAAAAATGCTGTAGTGATTAGAATTCATATTACTAATACTTTTCAAAATAAAGTCTTAAAATAGTTTGATGCAAAAACACATTTATACTTTTCAATTGTAGTGTATTCCTCACCAAACACAATGTGGAATTGTAGAAGGCACTTAGGTTTCACAGAAGACGGCATTCGGTCATCAAAGTTAAAGGCAAATACACTGGGTTGACACCTATTCACTTCCGCTGCGCATTCTGATAAAGAATGCTCGGAGTGTCTATGATGAAATGACCTCTAATACCTATCCTATTCTTGTTCATAGAAAAGAAATTTGACAATTATTTCATTGGACTTCAAGGACTCCATGATGTCATCTTCCAATGAAATGTAAACCTCGAGGGGCCCATCTCGATTCTACATTACCTTAGAGATAATACAATTTTTGTACAACCTGAATTCCAATCAAATAATAATTAAAGAAATGACTCATCCTCCATCCGAAAGAAGGCTTTGAAAACATTTTAAATAAAAGTTTCAATTTATTCGTCATATTAGAAGTTGACTTACTTAATTCAAAACTAAGGTTTGGTTCATCCCGTTGGGGTAGCGATTTCATGCTCTGACCCGTTGGGAGTTATCACTTCCCTTAGTCTCTACTTTCGGTCTCCTTCAAAGTACAACAAAGCTACAATTGAAAATTTTACTTAGCCCACTTTGAACGGAAGATTGCTAAACTATCACTAACATTATTCCATTAATACTACTAAACTATGCTAACTTTAACTAGATATGCATGCATACACTATTGCAATAGGCTACTAAGCTAACTATTGGTTAGTTACTCTCATGTGGAGTAACCCTTTGGGAGTAGGAAATCCATACTCCACAGCCGAGGAGAAACTGCTCTGATACCATAATGAAACACCCTCACATATATTTAGTTAATTTAAGATTTATAAAAATTTTGGTGAAAATTCGGCAGAGTTTCCTCTGTTTCTCGGACTCTCCCCAAAATTTCCTGTTTGCACCTGTTCAGACCAGAACAACTTTAAAACATAAACATTTAATTATTATCCAGAAACAGATCCTAATGCCCCGAATATCCCAAATAGGGGCGTACAACTAATACATATCTTTAAATCACAAAATAATTGTTTTTAACATAGCTAAAACTACAGTCCGCTCATAAAATAATAAACGGACACTCCACGTAGTGGAGGTTCAACCTGCTCGGCCAGAAAATATGCAAGCTCCAAGCTCAGTACTTGAAAATGGTTGTAAGGGTGAGCTTTACACATGAAATAGAAAGTAGTTTCTAACTAGACATAATAACCTACCAAGTCAAACACAATTAGCACGTAACACATATAATTTCATTTAGGCAAACCCAACATGCATCATACACAACCAACAGTCTTATTAGTATCTATTCGTTTATTCCAATCATATTACCTTTCCAATATCTTCGTTAAGTCTCATTCTTTTCCATTTCCATTCTAGTCTTTCAATTTACTTTTCTTTCTTGTTTTCTTTCTTTATCTCTTTTTTTTTCTTTTTCTTTTTCTTCTACTTTGTCTTTTCATTTTCTTTCTTTTTCTTTTTCCTTTCACTTTTATTATTTGGCCACAGGGTCACCACGACCAACCTGTGCCGAATATCAATTATTTTTATTAGGCCACAGGGTCACCACGACCAACCTGTGCCACTTATCTTTTAGTTTTATTAGGCCACAGGGTCACCACGACCAACCTGTGCCATTTACCTTTTACTAGGCCACAGGGTCACCACGACCAACCTGCGCCGTTTATCTCTTATTTTTATTAGGCCACAGGGTCACCACGACCAACCTGCGCCGCTTATCTTTTATTTTTATCAGGCCACAGGGTCACCACGACCAATCTGTGCCATTATCTTTTATTTCTTTTCTCATCATTAATTCGTCTTAGTCTTTTTTCTTTACTTTTAGTTCCTTATTTCTCTTTAATTCATTCATAACAACTAAGCACATTCATCACAACGTACACAACTCAACTTACCAATTATAATATTTACAAACATCCGCTTCCATACATATAACCCAAACAACCATTCACATATTTATATCACTCTTACTTTCCACTCAAACATAACAACAATTAATTCAACCTCAAATACAAATTCCATCGCCAATAACCAAAACAAATCATAGATTCCTATAATTTTTTTCCAACTAATACTCATACTCTTTGCTGGCGCTTAGAATCACTTTTATGTATTTTCAATAAACATGTTCATCCTAAACTAGGCAATTGTAATACTCTTATCATTCAAACATTCAGGTAATATACTCATGTTTCATTAGTCATTTTCATCACCTATTGGCCCGTATTATCATTTTATCACAAAGTGTACTTAACAATATCTCGATAAGCAACAAATATCACAATTCAACCATTCAATTTACCAAGTTCCTACTCTTACTTTTTAATTGTTCTATTCCTCATTTACCACTTATATGATACACATATATCTCTTTAAATCAACCAGGCATACAAACAATAATCACTTATAATCATTCACAATTAACAATCAGAGTTTATGTCCTTCAATAAACATACATGATAACATATAACATTTAGCATGCATTTTCATTCACAAGTATCAATTTATGGCTCATTTCATTTATTTTCCTACTTTATATTTAATCTAAATTAATTACCCGAATAATCAGTCACAAGCATACCCACATATTCTTAGCAAGTATCATATACTAATCAGAAAATAGTCTCTAAAGCAAGGTAAAGAACCCCTTACCTTTTGAAGAGAAGAGGAGAAATTGGGGTTCTCTTGGAACCCACTTACCAACTCCGATTCCTAGCTCCTTAGCACTCCAACCCATGTGTCCAACATATTCTAAGCTCCCTTTATTGATCTTAAGACTCCATGTGGTGGATTGAAGGAGTTAGGGTTTTGGTTCCCAATTTGGGGATTTTAGAGGAAGTGATAGAAATATGTAAGTTGGAGGAGGAAAACACATATACAAGTGATGGGGAGATGATTTGTGCGGTTGATTTCATGTTATTTGGTGTGATTTGGTTGATTGGAAGCATTAGGGTTGAGGGAGGGAGAGGGCTCGCGGAAGAGGGCTCGCGGAAGAGGGAGGAGGAAATGATGAAGAATGAATGAAATTCGTGTTTACTGACTTAAATTTGGTTCTGTAGAGTCGTGGACATCGATGTCCACCTCCTGGATATCGATGTCCAACATCGATGTGCCAAGTCTCACATCTATCTCCAATGCTCAAAACTGGCAGCATCACTCGTATTCAATTAGACATAACTTCATCGTTAACCGTTGGATCTTGCTCAAATTTTGAGACAAGCTTCCTAAGACACTAATCTTAACATCCAATGGTGGAATTTGGATTTAGAGCTATGGATAATTTATTCCTAATTTCTAAGGATCCTATGCTCCTAATTCTTAAATAATTAATTTAAACCCTTAATTTAACCCAACATATTCCTTTCTCTACACTCTCTAAACCTATTACCTCTCTACATAATCCTTCTCTTAGCCAAATTCTACATCCTAAACACAATCTAAACACTTAACACATACTAACTTACCTCTAATAACTAGTTTAAATGGGAATCGAAACTTGGGGATGTTACAGGTTACAGGAGAGAAAACAAGGAGAGGGAGAAATTGGAGTGGGACCCATAGCAAATTCTTTTCTCTCCTCATCTGGCGAGAGTTTGAGGAGAAAATTCTCTGAAGGCGCGAAAATTATCATAAAGGGCACCACTTTTGGTTGAAACCCGAAATTACCCTTGACTCTACCTTTTCTTTGAGCCCTTTCTTCTTCTTTCATTCTTCTCATGTCTCTCTAGCACTCTCCATTCTCCACCGTCTAGCTCCTCACTCTCCATGTGCTCTGCTCCAAATTGAGCACCGCCAAATTTGCTCCCATTCTTGTTCTACTTGGTATGTGCATCTCTTTCTCTTATTTGTTCTCTATTTTCTCTTTTTGTTTTTGTCCCACCATTTTCTTTATGTATAAATCTCCACTTTATGCCAACAAAATTAAAAAAAAGGCTTTATTTCCTCTGCTTTATGGTATCAGTCTTGTTCTTGTTCAGTTTTTTCTGCACATTGGATTTTCTTATGGCTGGTTTTGTTTCCTAAACATTGTTCGATGGATGTTTCAATGATGTAAGGGGGAGTCCATTGATTTTGTATCTTCAACCTTAGTTTCCCTGTTTTGTTTAATTATTTTTCTGTTACAGTGATGCTATGGGGGTTTCTTAATTATCTTTGTCTTATTACATACTGCTGCTGCTGAATTCCTTTGCTTAGGAAGTCTAAAATATTTGGCTGATGTACCTGTATTGGCTTCTTTTTTAGGTGCAATATTTTTTTGGATTAATTTTGAGTATAAGTAAGAGGGTTGGTTGTGGATTAATTTGGAAAATGTTGCATTTATTCGGCCAACTCAAATTTGCAGCACATTGCAGGACCTACTTAAAAAAGTGTGAATAAGACTTACTTAGTGGCTTGTGTTTTCCTTTCCTATAAAATTTCAATGATTTCTATGGTCATCTTACAAGCATTCAGCTTTTCTTGATCACAAGCATTATTGATCATTATTCTTTCTTGCTTTTCAGCTTTTGAACTGCTAGCCCCTTATGCTCTAACTAAAAAAATAAATTTTGACAAATACCTTGATTATGTATAAAATGATGGAACCCATTTATGATATAGAAACTTAGACCTGCAAAACTTAATCATGTTAGAACAGTGTTTTGTAGTTTTGTCCAAAAACGATACAAGATTGATTAACAATTGTATTGAACATAAAAATTCTATTTGAAAAGCTAGTATGTTATGCAGATTTTAGAGACTTCTAGGCTTAGGAGTTATTGACCAAAAGTATAGAGAGATTAAATCACCCTATAAAGTGACTGCACAAAGAGGTTTTCATCAAAACACAATTCTCACCTTAAATAGTCTTTTTTGAATGAAGTGTTACTTATACTTCTTGTTTCTTCTTTTAATAAAATTTGTTGTCTTACCTTTAAAAAAACTACCAAGTTGAATTAGTTATGTATGATATTTGTTCATATTTTCAACTTAAATTTTTTATTAACCAAGCCATTTTTCTATGCCAACCTCATGTTGAATGCTTTGTTTTGGAATGGCTATGTGATTTTAGCCAAGCTCATTATTTAAATTTGATGCTTTATTTTCTTGGTATTTCTTCAATTTGTCATTTTATTGGCATTTTGGATTCCTTATTATTGATATTGCCAAATATTTGTTACTATAGTCATATGGAACAAGCCATTAACATAAATAACGGTGAAGTTGTCAACCGTGAATCGTGATGGTCCAATTGCCAAATTAATTGCAATAGATATGGAAGAGGATGATATAACTAATGTTGATATGCCACTTCAAATGCAAATTATAAATCATGGCCTACAAAGAGTTGCAAAGGAGGCAACATATGGGTGTCATGATCCTTTTATGTTATGTTGTCCATACATTGCATTTATTGCAATTATTGTCAACACATTTTTCTACTCGCGTTGGTGATTTCTCTATACAAAGAGAGCGTAGGCATAATGAGTTAATGAGCAATCTGGTACAAACAGAGACATGTCGTCACATTATACGAATAGGCCCTCAAGCATTCATGCAATTGTGTGAGAAACTAAGAGGTACTGATATTGTGAAGGATACAATGCGATCTACGGTTGAGGAGCAAGTAGCAATATTCTTACACATAGTAGGGCATAATACTAAATATTGTGCCATGTCTTTATACTTTCACCGTTCTAAAGAGACGATTAGTCGTCATTTTCACAATGTGTTACATGCTATCATCTCGTTAGAGGGGCAATTTACGGTACAACCTTCTAGTAGAGAGGTCCCTCAAAAAATACTTAACAATAACAGATTCTATCTTCTCTTTAAGGTACTTTTATATTTTATCCAAGTTGGAGTTTTTTTTTTCTTTAATTTTGAACTCTCAATTTTGACATTCTCACCACTAACTTAGAAAACCATTTTTTGAGATAAGGATTGCATTGGAGCTATAGATGGGACACATGTTAGAGTGAAGGTCCCAAGGTCAGAAGTCCCACGTTTTCGTGGAAGAAAAGAGTGGCCCACTCAAAATGTTTTCGCCGCATGTGATTTTGACATGAAATTCACATATGTGATAGCTGGGTGGGAAGGAACAACTTCTGACTCGAGAATATTAAAGGATGCTTTAAGTAGGGAAGATCCGTTAGTAATTCCTGAAGGTTAGCAAAAAATTAACACAAATTAAATTTTGTGCAACGCATTATAAATTTAAACCATTTACTTAAAATGTTGAGGCATATTTTATGTATAATTTTTGTAGGAAAGTTTTATCTTGGCGATGCGGGATTTCCGCTAAAACGGTGGGTAATCACATGACATCGGCGTGTTCGTTATCACTTGAAGGAGTATTGTGCTCGGGGCTCGCAAATTCCTAAAGAATTATTCAACCATAGACATTCTTTGCTTCGAAATGTCATAGAGAGAAATTTTGGTGTATTAAAAAAAAGATTTCCCATTTTAGGAGATGACTGCCCAAATTTTTCATTTGAAACAATGAGGGACGTTGTCATTGCTTGTTGTATACTACATAACTTCTTAATGGGTATTGAGGATAATCAATCTATAATTGTTGAAGTTGATCGTGAGTTGCTTGAACAGGAGACAGATACATCACAAGCTCTTCAGCGTGATGAAGACTATAGACAAGGAGCACTCTTAAGAGTGAAAATAGAAACTGATATGTGGAATGCTTATCAACATTAATGCTTAGTAATGATGATCTTTTGTGGAATACTAAGAATACTAAGACAATATGTAATTTTTGTTGATATTATGTATTAGATTTGATGTGTTTGGATGTCATGTACATGTTTTATTTGATTTGATTAATGTTATGGGATCAGTTTATGAGTTTCAACCCCTATCCTGTTTGTTATATTTTCAAAATGATTTGAATTGTGAATTACAAATTATCTATCTATATAATATTTTTGTAACACAATGTTGAGAAATGACAAAGGGAAAAGGTCGCCTGACTGAAGACACTCAAGGTTCTAACAACAATGTCAAGTGGACTAATGAGATGGATGGAGTGCTTCTTAATGCATTTCTTGGAGAGGACAACAAAGGCAATAGGCATGATGACAATTGGACTACTGAAGTGTATGCTAATGTATTGGAGATTCTACGTTCTAACATCGATCCAAGCATGACTAAGCAACACATAAAAAACAAGCAGAAAACTTTGAAAGAAAATTTTGGAGTGGCATAATAACTAAGAAGTTTGAGGCTGAAGAGAGTGTTTGGGAAGACTTGATTAAGGTAAAAAAAAACATATTATTTGATTGTTGTTTTGCATATTTTATCATGTTATTTATTTTCCAAGTAAATAGTAACTCATGGTGTGTTTGGTTACATGAGAAAATTTATTTTCCAAGTAAATAGTAACTCATGGTGTGTTTGGTTACATGAGAAACCACGTGCTGTTCAATGTAAAAAAAATGGCAAATCAAACACTATGATACTTTGGTGGAGTTGTATGGTTCTGATCGAGCTACAGGAAAACAAGCGCAAACTGCAAGGCAAATACTACGTCAACCTACGAAGGATAACACTGAAATACCACATCATCATTACGATCTCATGGACTTAAATGACTTGTTCGATGATGATTCAATGCGTGACACAAGAGTTCCTTCATTTGATGAATCTCAACGTTTCTCCACAATTTGAATCATTCACTCCTCCATATGTACAGTCACAACATTCGAGTGGGACATCTGACTCTGACTCTAAGGGAGTGAAGCGTAAAGCTGCTATGTCTGACTTAATCGAGGCTCAAGTTGAGAATATGTCATCTGGACTTGCTATGGTTGCTGATGTTTTGAAGGATGATAATTTTTTATCTGACAAATTGATTCAAGTTGGAGAAGCGGAATGAAATTGCCGCATGTCATCATCATACAGCACAGTACACCTCGTGTCTATACTGAAACAGATGTTTGGGAAATGTTATCTTGCATGTTGTGGATCACATTCGCTTGCATTGTTACGAATTCTTATGTAACAATGAGTCAAAGAAGCGTCAAATCTTTGGCGTGCCTTCTCATGTACGCATGCAAGCTCTCTACAAAATGATGGTTGATGCTGGATATATCAAGCAGCAATTATATGTTGTGGTTTGATTTTATTTGGTGGTGTATGCATTGGAAAATGAGGACATCTGATACTCAAATTGAGCATACCTCTAGATATTATACTGTTTTGGCTTTAGATTATATACTGTTTTTGTAAAGCTAGTTTGTTGCATATCACTCCCTTTTTGTTTTAGATATGGGACACATGGTACACCAAGGTTTTTGTTACAATACTCACTAAGGTTGCATGGTGTATGCTGTGCTTGAATGATATTTCAAACTATGTTTGTATTAAATATTATGCTTGAATGATCCATATTTTTAAGGCGTGTAGCATATTATCGTGTTTTGATAACATGGTAGCATATTATCTTTTATGTGTGATCTTGTTATAGTTTCGTGTTTTGGCTCGTATGCACATGTTTTCTATGATTTTATACTACCTGATTTTATTTGCTCATACATAAATTGTGTTTGAGCAAGTTGGGTAACTTGTTTAAGGTGATGTTGAAGGTTTTTTTAATGAAGTTTCAAATTTTGGTCTTTGGTTTGGTTAACAGACATATGGATAATTGGGATAAGATTTTCGAAAATGTGTGAAGGGCTGCATGTCATATTATGAGTGGTTTTCAAATCCACTTCATAGTATTTGCTCATATTATATCTGAATTGTTGCTGATGCAGGAGTGTCTATATGTGCAGAGACTTGTAGTTTTTTTTCCAAGCTTAGGCTCTAAGCTTTGGTAGGCAGAAATATCAGTTTGTTTTATACTTTTCTTTTTCACATGTTTTGTTGATGCTATTGTTATATGTGCAGGTTTTTCTTTGTACAGGTTCTTTAACTTGTGTTGTTCTGTAAGGAACTTTGGTTAATATTTGTTATTAGAAGTATTCTACTCTTTCTTTAATAAATTTATTTGTCTTATAAAAAAAAAGATATTGAAGGTTTTTTAATTGTAATTTTCACTTCATCTTGGAGTTTTGTTATGTAATATTAATATTGTTTTGATTTTGCTTACCTTTGCCGTGACTTACATCTTTTGATTTCAATTTGGAATAAATCATTATTCTTATAAAAAAGCTATGGAGTGTGTGTGTGTGTGTGTTTTTTTTTTTTAAAAAGATTGATGCAACTTTTTTTACATATATTTTCGAATCTAGAACTTTGATTATTTAAAAAATAATTGAAGCCAAAAAAAATTTGGTTATGCTTAATAGAAAAAGAAAAAAAAAAACAAGAATATTTATTTGTGCCATGTAAAACAAGGATGTTTTTGATTTTTAACCAATTTATTGTTGTCTTCTCATTTTCTCTCATACCAAATAACTATAAAATCTACCCATTTTCTCATCATAATTTCTCTTCTCGTTTTCTCTATTCCCATTTTCTCTCAACTTACCGAACAAAATTGTAAGTTCTAACGCTAGTCCCAAATAACTTGCTCAGTCTTGCTCCTGCGCCCAAATCTCCTTGCTCATGTGTTTGCTGTGCCGCCGATCGCTCGCTGCTCGCCGCTCCCTCCGCTGCTCACTGCCGCTGTTCTTGGCTCTTCTTCGCTGCTTGGCTCCCCTTTCCAAGCCCAAATGCTTTCACACCTTCACGGTACTCCCTCCCTCCCCCATAACTGTTGCTTCTGTTCTTTAATTTTCTATTCGAAGTTCTTGGTTTTATTTTTTTTGTTGTGATAGAATAATGAATATTATCATGATTTAGAGCAATAAAAGTGCTTTGATGTTTATATTTTGTTTTGATTTTTTTGCACACCAAGTGTTTGATGAAATGCTTAAACTAGTTTAGGAATTCAATCTCTCTTGTTGTTGAAATTATAACTGTAATTTTGTTTTTTCAGCCCAGACAAGATAGGAACACCAGGAAAACACCAGTTGGTATTTTTGCACACCGTTTCTCTTGTTCGCATTTTGTTTGATTTTATTTTTGTTTTCAATTTTCAATTTTATAAATTTATATATAATTATATTAATAAAATAAATATATATATATATATATATACATATATATATGAAGGGCATGTTTGACAAAACTAGCTTATAATTGTAAGCGTATAGCTGTGAGCTTGTAACTGATAGTTGTGAACTTAGTTGAAAACTGTGAGACTGTAACTAAAAGCTTATAGTTGTATATCTAATGTATTGAAGTATAGCTGTTTAACTTAACAACTTGCTGAAATTTGTTAAATGATTTAAATGATATAATTTGACCAAGATATATGATAATTATTAGGAAAAAAATAAAGGACAAAATTGAGATATAATTTATTGAAAACTCTTTCATTCTTTTGAAAGCTACTTCACATAGCTTTCTGAAAGTTACCTCAAATAGCTTTCTGAAATCTAGCTTTTGAAAGTTACAAGTTTCTTTTATTTTTTGTTCACCAAACAGCTCTAATAGCATATTGACCAAGTCAATAAGTTAAAAGCCACCTAATAAGCTATAAGTTTGCCTTATCAAACATAGTCATAACCAAAAATGTACTTGTATCCTAATTTTTTAGAAAATACCATATCCCATAACCGTACTCATGCAACACAAGATTCAAACCGAATGGGCTCAAAACTTTGAACATTTTCATCTTTATGAACTAAACTAAGCTTCATTTATGCTTTCTAGAACAAATTTAATGTTTTTTTTGTCCATGGTCGGAGTGTCCACCGCCGACCGCAGTGACTAATCTCCTCGCTGGCTTGTAGGCACAGCTGGCCCCGAGATTTAACGCTGCTGCCTGCTGCATGCACAAGGCAGGATTCGAACACCTGACCTTTCTTAAGCGTGGATCAATCCCTGCCACTGAACCACACGCTCGGGGTTAGAACCAATTTAATGTTTTTTATTCTTCATCAAACTTGCCCATGTGGTAAAATTTTGAGAACCAATTTTTTCATTCTTGTTTTAAAGGTTTGATGCAATCTTAATTTTTAGAATTAAGGGTAAAAAATTAAAAAAATAGTTAAATTTTATTAGAAACTTAAATCCTCTAACCTTTAGTTATTCATTTTTTTAATACAAAAATGCAATTTATAAGAAGGTTAATAAAATCTTTATTTTAATTATTATTAAAACAATAAAGAATATTTCTACTATACAATCAAATTTTAGTTGATTGTATTAATGGTTGCTTGAAAAATCAATTACTGAGTTTAATCACTGCCACGTGCCCACGTTAGCTTTATGTCACTGCCATGTCAATCTCTAAATGAGCCAAATTTACTTATCAAACGACAATTGGTTTATTAAGGGATTATTGTACAACCATCTAACATTCTCTTCCATGAAGAGATGTCTCTTCCATGAAGGGATGTCGAACAATAAAATATATGGAACGGATATAATAATCATCACCATTTTTCGTGGGTCAATGCGCTCAAAATGTGAAAAGAGTCTTGTAAGATGGGTTTAGACAAAATTTTGAGGATTGAATATAAAACCGTCCTTGTCTTACTTCCAAGGATGCTATTATTCCAGTTCTAAGTGAGTTTGCTACAATTATGGTCTGCCACATTATCATGCTTGATCTCAATGCTCTTCTCTTTCCCAATTTCTCTTTATTCTTCCAAGATTCAGGATTCTATCTTTCCTTTTTACTTATTTTCAACTTCAGAGAAGCAGTGGCAGCAGGGGTCAACTATATTATTCAAATTCGCAAAAACCCTTCAAAGCCCTTTTTTACTTCTTATTCTCACTTGAGTTTCATGGCTCAAAAGGCGTCCTTTGATGCCATTTATTTAGAATAAAAATTTCACTTTTATCCCCTTCTTTAATGGGTCCTTTTTTTTTATTTGTTTTAGGGCCCTGCAGGTTGTTGCTTGTTCCAAGTTTGAAACAACATAATAAAGGGTTGAGAAGGGGTTTTGCCAAAAACATGTCGTTGAGTTTGGGTAGTTGTTATGACTTCAGCATTATTGAAAATAAGAGAGAGTCGGTTCATCTAGCAACAGATGCTTATGCTGCAGAAGCAGTTGAAGCTTTGAAAGCTGGCAAGGTTATTGCAGTTCCCACTGATACACTATTGTTTTGCTTGTGATGCTTGGTATGTATTATGCTTATTTGAATCTCTGCTTTTATTGCCTATTGTTTCTTTCGTAGGCTACATTTATTGGTTTTTCAATTTTTGATTTTTTTTTTTGGTTACATGGGAGGTCTGAGACTAGAACCCATGAAATTTTTGATTTTTTTAAACATAATTTAGAGTAAGAAACACTGATTATGCTCTTAATGTCTTGAGTATAATATCTTAAGTTTCATTTGTACTAGCTTTAAAATTCAAGCTTGTGATAACCAAGATAAGAGACAAATGGGGAAGAAAATGACAAGTCACAAGAGACAAATTTAATAGAACCTTTCTTCTTGGTATATTTTATTGGGGGGAATGAGAACCTTATTAATGTATAACATTGAGTAAGAATGAAGTTCAGTGTTATTGAAATCGTACGATTCACGATTTGATACGATTCGTATCTTAAACGAAACACATCGGTGCTATGAATCGAGAACGGCCTAGAATCGACGATTCTCATGTTAGAATCGTACGTTTACGAATCGGGAATCACATGAAGAAAACGATTCAGAAAGAGGGGGTTTGAAATGGGTTTCTTGAAAGCAAGTGGGTAAAAGCCGACCCGGCCCGGTTTAAACCTGATGTTCCAGGTTTTTTTTTTTTTTTTTTTTTTTTCCAGCCCCACCTTGGTCAAAACAACAAATAAGGAATGACATTAAATGCATATTGATTGAAAACGGTTTCAATGGCTGCTGATTGCAATTTTCATGGGATGCATTCTTCAATTATAATAATGTAAAGGAATATAGGATAAGAATAAGAAACGTGCAGCCAGTCAGCCATTCTCTCCTCATTCAGATTTGATTTCCTAGACAGTTATGATTGCTTACTTGCATGGGGAAAATTTATAATTGATTGATTGTTTCCTATTTAAACCAAATAATGGCTGAATGCTGATGATTTCTTCAATCAGTTTTCATTCCCTTCTTTCTCTATTCTTTTCTCAGAAACGTGCAGCCACTCCCTCTTAAATAGATGATGCACGTGCACTGCTTATGCTAAATGATGAGAGCAGTGATACTGACACTGCTTATTGCTTATGATTTATGAATTTTGGGATGTTTTTTCTTAATATATAATGCATCTAAGCATAATATATCATTCAATTGCTATATTATAAGTTATTTTTTACTATGTTCATGAATCTTACAATTCAATACGATTTACGATTCAAAATTTGGCCTAGTGATTCACGATTTGAATCGCGATTTGACAACATTGATGAAGTTTTAACTTCAACTTCACTAAATTAGTGTCATTTCAACAAATTTTAGTTATTGACTCTTAATCTAGGGAGTGGGAAGCCTCTCATGCATAGGAGAGATTCTAAAATCCTCTTAGTGTAATACTATTCATTTTTAATGATATTTTCTTTTTTAATTTAATTGCATTTATGGTTATAGTTACTGTGTGTTATATAATTCGAGTGGAGTTGTGTAATAGTATTAGCACTCCTACGGTATTAAGAATCTCTCCATGTACAAGGAATCACGATGGCATTTCGCAGTTGGTCTTACTAGGTTCAAATCGGATAGCCCAAGATATCTACTTGGGAATAGGGAAAATAAAACAGTTATAGGGAAAATAAAACAAGTATGAGTCTATAACTAGTAATATTTTGTGATTTAGATTTATGAGCTTGATATTCAGTTATTCATTGTATTTTCTGACAAAATATCCAATGAAGTTTTGTGAAAAAAAAAAAGAATGAAAACTCAAGAAAATTTGATATTCAAATTCACATGTTTATTGCAGTTCTTTTTAAAAGGAAGCAGAAGAATAATTGTTTCATTCTATATCCATTTGATACATGTTTTAATGTTTTAAGATTTTATTCGCACTTCACAGTATCCGCATATTTAAGCCAACCTTATTTCCCTGTTTCCCTGCATACAAGTGTAACCTAATTGATTGGTAATTACCTGTTACCTTATGTTGGATAATGTTGGCAGCTCATTAGAAGCAGTAAACAGGATTTATGAGATTAAAGGCCGTAGACATACAAGTCCTCTTGCTATCTGTGTTGGTGACGTATCAGTTATAAGCCGTTATGCCGTCACTGACCATTTGCCTCACGGTCTTCTTGATTCCCTCCTGCCCGGGCCTGTTACGGTTGTTCTAAGACGAGGTTTGTAAGTTATTTGTGATGTGTCATTGGTGAAAAACTAATATAGGAAAATTAAAAAATGGAAGTAAAGTATGCATAATAGAATACACTGTACAACGTATATTGATAAAAATTGTTCGAAGCAATAATGTAATCCTATTTCTTCAACCCTTTGTTCGAATATCTTCTATGAACCTCGGATTTTTTGTGAAGGTCCTATATAGTGTCTGATAAAGGATAATATACTCGATATTTTTTTACAGGTGTGTCGAGTGTTCTTGAACGATCATTGAACCCAGGATTTGATAGCATAGGAGTTAGAGTGCCTGATTGCAATTTCATCAGGGTCAGTGTCTGATAATGGATAATATACTCGATATTTTTTTTACAGGTGTGTCGAGTGTTCTTGAACGATCATTGAACCCAGGATTTGATAGCATAGGAGTTAGAGTGCCTGATTGCAATTTCATCAGGGTCATTGCCCGTGGTTCAGGAACTGCCCTGGCACTTACAAGTGCAAACCTAAGTGGACAGTCAAGTAGTGTTAGCATCAAGGATTTTGAGAGCCTCTGGGAACATTGTGCTTTTGTTTACGATGGTGGATTTCTCCTGTCAGGTCGTGCAGGTTCAACAGTTGTAGACCTCACTACACCAAACGAATACAAGATACTTAGACCTGGAAGGTAGCTAACCTAAAATCTTTCATGCTTCATTAATTAAACACATGGATATGCTGAAAAACCATTTATGTTCAGTTAATTTTTGTTATATCTAATGTAGAATGGAATGGTGGGATTTTTCTGTTCTAATTTTTCGCCGTGGAAATTTGAAAATGAATATACTAGTTTTATCTCTAATTATCAATGAGCTGTCCCCTGTGCAAAATGCATATGAATCACAGTTTTCACTTACGTTTGAATTTTGAAGCCTTTTAAGCAAATAAGCAATGGCTTAAGACTAAAAGTGTTGTGTGCATTATTGTGATAGAATATCAACCAAGGTTAAGTGTTTTGATTCAACCACTTTTCCATCTTAGTTATCTGTATTTGATATTTGATACTCCCTCTGTTTCATATGCAGTGTTTTTTAAGATTTTGCATGGGTTTCAAGAAATGGTTGAATGATGTAAGAATATAGGATATTTTGATTATAATATCCATATGTAATCATTATTAAAAAGAGAGAAAGATATTAAAGGTAATAAAGATATTGTGATAAATACGGATATAATTAAAAAAACAATATTGATTATGCATGGGGTTTGTAAAAGAACAATATATGAAACAAGAAAAAAAAAACTTCATGAACACTACATATGGAACAACGGGAGGAAGTATAAATATGAGTTTATTGTTGCATGACAGTGTTACATTGATTGTCTTCTTATTTATCTGCTGTTTGCAGTGCAAAGGAAGAGACCGTTGCCATTTTGCAGAAGCATTCTTTGATTGAGGCAGCGACCACTTGAGTGAAGTGAGGTTTATGTGCAGTGCTAGTAGCACTGTGCTACCTACGTTCTAGGCCTCATGCTCCACTGGCAAATGGCAAAACACAAGTTTTTGCTTGGAATATAATAAACTATAATCAAGCCTACTTATTTCCATATAAAGAATGGATTTGGATTCTTAACCACTACCAAACTCAGTTCCAATTATATGATTTGATTTTGAGTACAATGGTTAAAGGCTTTAAAAGGAAATTTTTATATCCCGATTTCAAAACTTTGACAAGTCCATATTTTAAATAAATTACTTTTCTGTAAGTAAGGTTAATATTAAGGAGTGTCACAGTCCACAGGAGGAAGATTGAACGTTTTTGGTCTCTAATATGGCTTACTGGGATTTGGTATATATGGCTTTGGAGAAATAACCTGGTTTTTGGTGAATGAGGTGGTGGATCGAATAAAAGTCCGATCTTGGATTTGGATAACAAGTAAATGCAACAAAGTGTGCATGTCCCTCTTTGAATGGTTATCAAATCCTCACCAAAGTTTGCTATCATACTGCACATGATTTCTGCTTTCTTTTATCTGTGGCAAATTCTGGAGGTTTTGCGGCTCTATCAAACAATATGCTGCAGGTTTCAACGGGTTTGGCGCTATGAGCAGGATGCTATTAGCTGCTTTTATGGTTCTGTCTCTTTTGGCTCTTTGCTGTTTTTGGGACTGGGACTAAAATTCATGCCCCTGTTGCTGTTCTGGTTTTCTTTTAATTACGGCGAATTTTGGAATATATCAAAAATCTGTTTCAGGTTTCAGTTGGTTTTGGCGCTGTGTAATCATTAAGCAAGATGTTATTAGCTGTCTTTTTCTATGGTTTATATTTTTCTTTTGGCTCTGTTGTTTGGGCTTGGGGCTAAAATCTTTGCCACAGTTGCTATTTTTGGCTCTGAACAATGCTTTGTAATTATCTTTTCGCAGGGAGTATAACTTATGCACTTTGTGCTGCGGAATGAAATTTTTTCTTATAAAAAACAAAATTAACAAGCTATTATTATATTGATTACAGTTTTATATGAGTCTTATTTTTATATTCTTGACCCGCAACACTGGAACTGAAGCATGAATAGGTTTTTTTTTTTTTTTAAGGTTGTATACTTTATTAAAACCTCAAAGTGAGGAAGCCATAAAAACACCATCAGAGTTAAAAAAAAAAAATTTAGACAGGACCATTGACTCATCATCAAGCCAAACATGGTTATTACAATCAAAGGAAATACTTGCTAAAAAGTCAGCAATCACTTTGTGCTGTCACGGAGTGAAGTGGAACTCAAGGCTTGAGAATTGGTCCTGTATGTATAGTTTAAGCAGTCATGATCTACTTCCTAATCAAAGTAAGATTTATGTCTTCCATTTCTCTTCCAAGCTTGGACAAGGAGCAGTCAGTCTGAAAAAATTTGAACATGTAATAGGCCATAATCAAGCATTAAGTTGAGACTCCATCATATGGCATAGATCAGCTGAAGACTCAATGCATTGCTCTCATCACTACCATGATGCACAGTGCTAGACAACCAAATAGCAAAGTCTTGAATTACTCCTTGGTTGAACTGGATAGAAAGTGGGTAGGCAAACCAAATTGGTTGAACACGTTTGCATAGTAACAAAGCAAGGGCATAGTAACAAAGCATGGGTCATAGTTTCGTCCATCTCAACACATAAAGAGTTAGTCTTGTCAATGTCCATGCCTCTAAATGCTAAGTGCTCTTTCACCGGAATAATGTTTTTACACGCCCTCCATGCTAAATCCTTTCACCTAGGTATTGTATTTATCGCCCACAGCTTCTTCCAAGTGATGTGAGTATTAGCATTAGTAGAACTTGTCCCACCTGAGTTTCCTTTGACCATAATATAATGGTACCTGAATACTTGAACTTCTAGAGTTTGGAGTCCTTTCTCCATGTTGTCATCAAGGGTATTTTTTGGATTGTAGCAGCATGGAGAGAAACTACTGGAAATTAGGTTCTAGTTCCTTGAGTTCAAGTCTGTGTATCAGCTCCTCTGCCCAATGAGATTGATTCGACCATTGGAGGCCCGTGTGAAGCAGGCCATCGCTCAAAGAGGTGCACCAAATATCCTCTCAAAGTTCGAGAACAAATTTTCCCACCCCACCTCTGAATTCCTACGCCCCACTTTTTTTATTTTTCCCAAAATGCCCTCTCACCCTCTCCCCACACACACCACCCCCATATGCCACCACACACCCCACCCCCACCCCAACACAGCACCTTACACACACAACCACGCGCCCCACCACCATAACCACCAACAACCGCCACCCTCAACTCCCACTCGCACCACCACTCACACGCCACATACCACCACACACCCACACCCCACCATACCACCCTACACACACCACTAGCCGCCCACCGCCACAGCCACAGCCACAGCCATCAACAACGGCCCCCCTCAACTCCCACTCGCAGCCACCACTCACAGCCACCCAGGGCTCCAAAGCTCGGGTCGTGATAAAGTTCACGACCGTGTCGTCAAAGAGGTCACGACTTAGTGTCGTGAGAAAAACTCAGGAGAAGACTCACGACTGCGGTCGTGAGAGGGGTGACGACTGAGGTCGTGAGAAGGGTGACGACCGAGGTGGGATGGGCTGTCGTGAACCAGGTCATGACCTGAGCAATCGTGAGGTGTGAGTGTTTCGGGGCGGGCGAAGAGAGAGAGAGAGAGAGAGAGACGGTGGGTTGCTGGGGGTAAGTGCTGTTGGCCATGGGTTGTTGGGGGTGGTGGGTCGGTGAGTGTGGTGGGGTGTGGGGTTGGGGTCGTTGGGGTGGTGGGGTGGGGGGTGGTGGGGTGGGGTGTTGGGGGTGGTGAGTCGCTGAGTGAGGTGGGGTGGGGGGTCTGGGGTGGTGGGGGTGGGGGTGGGGGTGGTGGCCGTGGGTTGTTGGGGGTGGTGGGGTGGGGTGCTATGTGGATGGGTTGGGGAGGAAGAAGAAGGTGAGGGGTATTTTTGATATTGTTTAAAAATTTGGGGTGTGAGAATTGTTTCTCCAAAGATTCTAATGCTTCTGCCATCACCCACTCGCCATGCATGAATAGGATTTAAAACTTACAATTTTGAAACAATCACTGATAGAAGAAATTATAAGATAGTTTAGGATCAAGTCTCAATTTTATCTAAATCTTTGATTTGGAATATTTTTATGTAATTTCTCTTAGAATGTTTCAAATCAAAGGCTTTGTTTGGATTGATAGAAAATAATGGAATGGAATGAAGTGGTATGGAATTGAATTATGTTCCATTGTTTGGATATTCTAATTTAGAATGGAACTTGATGGAGTGCATTCCATCCTTTTCCAGCTAATCCTTCACTTTTTGTTTCCTCCCAAATTGGAGTGTACATGATGGAATCAAAATATCCTTTATTTTAAGTTTAATTCCATTCCATCTTCAAATATCCAAGATCCAAACAATGGAATTGTAATTTCATCACATTCCAGTCCAATTCACCCCATTCCACCCCATTCTATTCCATTACTCCATCTATTTCAATGTATCCAAACATAGCCAAAGGTTTGGATTGGATTGAGATCATTGATCATGGATCATGTAATAATTTCTTCTTTAATAAATAGTTCAGTTTGCAGAGATACAAAACATTAATTGCAAGTACATGGAATAAAAATAATTCTGAAAATGGGTGGATTTGTCTTTTTTTTTTCCTTCTTGTATCCTTACCCCATCATTCCTCTCATCTCTTCCACTCCATAATTTCCAGCGCTCCTTCCCTCCTCAAGCTCCCTATTTCCGGCGACCCATCTTCTATTCCGTAGTTTCAGCCAAAATGCAGATACATCACTTCCAAAGGCATAACAGTAATGAGACTTCATAGACTCGATAGCATTACTATTTAAAATGGTTGAAATTAGCGATGGTGATTTGAAGTGAGGAGGTTTAAGTCGATTAAGAGAACAAAGGTTCAGTAAATGTACAAGAGAATGAAGAGTGCTAAGATTGCTTGTTGCCCCTAATGTGTAGTGCTGAAAGTATAAATACAAGGAAGAACATTGCACTACAGTGTTTCAAAGTTGTATTTTTTGTTTGCTTAACCACGGCTACAAGCTGAAGATAAAAGATCCAAAAATGGTACTCTCTCCGGTCTTATTTATAAGATCCTTTTGAAGTTTTTGTTTTGGTACTATTTATAAGACCCTCTTTTCAATTTTCAATAACATCTAATTACTTTTTTCCCCAAATACCTCAATAAAGTCAACACTTTTTAGAGTTCGAAAAATAATTATAGGGGTAGTTTTGAAAAAGTATATCAAATTTTCACATTTCTAATGTCACTTACAAATTTATACACTTTCCTTGATGAAAGTGAAAAAATCCAAAAGGGTCTTATAAATAAGAAAGAAATGAGTATAAATGTATGGGAAAACAAAATCACCTATTGCTTGAAGCCATAAATGTCATGTTTTTTAAAGAATGCACTTTTTTTACCCTCTTATTATCTTCGACATTTTAGGGTTAAAGCTCTTATATTTTTAGTTTTTAAAACAATGATATTTGATTTATTGAAATATAGATAAATACCTACAACTCTTTAAAAACAATTATACTACGCTTCAGAAAGAACAATTCCGGAGATTATAAATATTTTCCCCCCAAATTAACGAATTTCCGGAACTGGGAAAAAATTATTTTACAAGCTTGTCTTTATAAAATAATGACCTATTTGCAAATGATATACTTCACACAAACAAATGGTAAATATTTTCTTTGGGTTGGTCGCACAAGAAGTTGGCCAATGGTAACTGCCTTAAGACTTAACCGGTTTCGAATCTCAACCGTTGATCTTAAATTTCTGCATAATCAACCGCGTAAAAAATGAGTGGACCAGTCAATAAAAAAACAAGTGGACATTAAAATAGTTCCAAGAGTACATTGCATTATTCAATCAAATTGGTTGTACGTTTAAACACAGAAAAAATGTTGTAGAAGAAATTGAAAGTATTACAAGCAGTAATTGGACAAACCAATTCACCTTGAAGCTGTCTACAGTTTATGTGCTCATAGTCATCAACCATGCAAAGCTGATAAGACATGGTGTCAAAAACATTGAGGCAGTGATGCCAAAGGTAAATGAATAATTCAGACAGATAAATGAAAAATAATCCACGAGCAGAACCAAATGCAATTTTCCTATAGTTGACCTTAAAGCCCAGAACTCTTACTTGGGAAGACCACCGTGTCACAAATGATCATATCATATGTACAAGTATACACACTATCTATAGTTTAATGACTGTATCAGACTATATACAGATGTTCCTGGTGAATGAAATAGATATTACGCAGTCTTATGACACATCAAGGTAATTTCTCACCTCAGCCTCATGCTTCTTGGGTAAATGCAGCAAGAGCATTGAAATCCACCCTGCCGATGAGGATGTTAAGCCTTCCCCTCAACCGAATCTCTCCTGCAAAGATGACTCCAAGTTATGACTGATAAATTCCCACATCATTACAGACAACAGTCGTGCCATCAAAAAATCACCCTCTCTTGAGAATGAATCGTGAACCCAAAATATTAACAGTATGCAATCCAGTCCAAGTAGCACGCAAGTAGGTTTCAACTTAAGAATTTCACTCCTTCAAAAGTGAGTTAGAATTCTAAATGAGGAAATGCTTCTCAAGCCTCACCCTTCATTTCCACAGTCAGGCATCTGCAGGTTGCATATATTTAGGACCTTCTGGCACATTTCCGGCGGAAGTTCCTTCAAAAGATCTGAAATAGCTAAGTTGTGTTTCCTCTTTAGTTCATCTAATTCCTCTCTTTGTCTTTCCAACAAACTCTCCAGTGTTAGGGCTATTCTATTGATGTGTTCTATTTCAGAATCTTCCGAACTTCCAGACGTTTCTTCCAGAGAAGATTTTGCACTGGTTGCATCTAAATACCCAGATGTAATACTTCTTTCACTGAAAGGGGAATCAGCAGTCCCATCAGATTCCTTCTCTGCACTATAATCACCAACATCAATTCGGTCATCACTCTCCAGCTCAACTGAAATAACACCATTTGCATTCAAGCTGCCTTCCTCAGCAATTGCATCATGCCTAGATGGAGAGTTTCCACCAAATGCCTTGGGTGAGTCTGACCAGTACTTACGACCTGAAGGTAATGTTTCTAATGCAAGGCTGCCAGGAGAAGTGATAGAATCATGAATAGCAGTTGAAGTCTCGTGCCTAGTTTCAGGTGTACCTCCACTTGAAACAGATGAATCTTGAACAAAAGAATGGACATGAGTATCACCTTGATTCCAATCAGGAATGTGATGTCGAATTTCAGAGTCAATCATCTCAGCGATAGTTGTAACATCTTGATCAGTAAGCTCCAACTCCTCAACCATTTCACTTGCAACAGAGATTGAAGTGTCTGCTGCAATATCAAAAGGGAAGTGGATATTGCGAATATGGCCTACACAAAAAAGAATAATGTCAATTTCAGAATCAAGGGAAAACAAAATAGAAATCATTTCCTTTGAATTAAATAAACCAAAAATGTGAGAAAGGACCTGAGGAATCTGCTATTCGCAGTTTTAAAAATATTGTATTGATATCTCTCCTCTGACCTTCCACTGTGAATTCTCTGCCTGTCTCAGCAGAAATATCTACCGCACTTTTTCCAATGGCTTGGCTGTCATGACTATCTCCTGCATTTGATATGACAGATGGTAAACAAAAGAAGATCAACCATTTGGGAGTCTAGAATATGCAAAGTATATTTACCTGAATGAAGGATTTCAGACCTTGAAGAACGACCTACACTTTCACTATCAAAATCTGACTGAAGGAAGGGATCCATCAAGAGATCCTTTGCAGGCAACCGTTCAGATACATTCGCGATACACTTCTCTATGAATGTTTTAACTTCAAGATCTGTCACTTTTGCCAAAGATGCTGGCTTTATACCCTACCAAGAAAATAAACAATAATGATGATAATGATAAACAATAATAAAAAACCAGAAGTGTCATCTAACAAAGAATTCTAACTCTAACCAGTTATTTGATTCTTAGCACAGCATATCAGTAGGACTAGAGACAGACAGATATTTTCAACATTTTTAACAAAATTTTCAGATGCTTCTCTTTAGCTAACCACTGTCTTTTTCTGCGAGCTTTGCAACCTTAAACGGATGTATAATCCAGCCACATCAGAAACCACTTAAAAACTTTAATCATATCTCCAGGCAATTTCATACATAAGAAAAGATAAAACCTAATTTGATTCTTCACAAAGATGATATGTAAATATGTCAATTATTATGCCTGACATGCAGCAACCAAAGAAGAAAAAAATGACACCAACTCAGACATTCTCCCTTTTTTTTAGTTTGATCTATGAAATTCCTATAAAATTAACAGCTTAGGTTCATGAAATGTCCAATGCTGTTATTAATATGACAACTTAATATTTGACCAGCTAACTAGTGAAAACAAGCAATGAGCAAAAGGAAACTATAATTTTGACTGTATGATATAGTAGTTCAAAAATATTCAAATTGTGGAAATGTCACAATGTTGCATCTTAGGTACAGTTCTACTGATAAGTGGTCTTATCAAATTGGAATGTAAATTGCCGTACCATACAAAGGGGTTTGGCAAACATCAATCACTCAAAATTGACAGAGCTTTCACAACGCATTGAATACCATATCCATCACCATCAAGATGGGAGGAAATAATTGAAACACCAGTGTTATACAGTATGATAAGTAAAATAGTCCCAAAATTTTGAGGGAAAAAAAAACACTTACAGATGTCACTTTCTTGTATATTTGAGCAGCATTGGTACATTCAATGTATGGATACTCAACAGTCACCAACTCCAACAAGCACATGCCAAAAGCATAGATGTCAACAAGCTCGTTGTATTCCTCTTCATAAAGTTCCGGGGCCATGAACTCTGGGGTACCTAACCTCAGAATAAGAATTAAGGATTCCTTCAGTAACAAGATTCTCACAGTATTTCACATAACAAAGGATAACATATGCAATACTTTCACGCGAAATGATACCTATAACACTGTGAGCTGAATTGGCCTTTTGAAGAATAGCTGCTAATCCTAAATCACCAATTTTGACCTCCCCTTGATTCCCATTGACAAAAATATTGTCACACTTAAGGTCTCGATGAATAACTGGTGGATTATGACTGTGAAGATAGAAAAGGCCCTCCAAAATCTGCCTAGACCATTTCTTTAAAGCTCTCAAATCAACGTGCTTATGTTTTTGCCGGTATCTAAATTTAGAAAGTCAAACTTAAAAGCTTTAAAAAAAAAACACATATGCACCAAACTAAGCAAAGGGACTGACTCACTGGCGTAATGTTCCTGAGGTGAAAATTTCAGTTATGAAGTTGATGTTCTCATTCTTGGTGTCAACCCATGAATTATAAAATTTAATAATATTTTTATGCTTCAAAGTCTTGAGCAAATGAACTTCCGAATAAAGGCGCTCCAAATCTACGGAGTTACGCAATAGATCCGCCACTTTAACCTGATTCCAAGCCACTTCAATCCCTTCCAATTCATCAAAACCTCTATATCTATATTTACAAATTACTGTTAAAGACAAACAAAATGATCCACACATAACTAAGACACTTGCCTCCATTCAATACATAATGGTATCGGCATCGACCGAGTATCGGAAAAAAACAAAACAATAAAAAGGATACACTTTCTTGAAAGCTCCCTTCCCCAAAACTTCCTTGTACTGAGGAATCCAGCAACCAAAATTAGAAATAAGCAAAACAAAGGCATTAGGTTTAGATTATGGATCAGATCATGAAAATCAATTTACCAGACACCGTAAAACTAAACAATGATAACAAGTTAAACAATGAGCTAAATCAATGAATGAAGGAAGAGCGTGAATTTCAGAATTGTGCATTAATTTAGAAGGCAAAGAAGTGAAATGAAAAAAGGAAATTGACTGACTGACCCGGCCGTATCGACCGGTAGGATCAATCTCAACAAAATCGATGTCAGGATCGTCTTGCTCGGAAGAGTCTTGCGGCATTGCTGGAAAACCTGCAAAGGAACGAGCTTGATTAAAATAAATAATAATAGAAAGTGAAAGTGAAAGTGAAGGAAACGAAACCAGTTAGGTTTTGGATTTAGAAGAACGGTGAGCAGCAGAGCAACACCAAGCTCGGTGATTTGCTTCGTCGGCGGTCAAAGGCTTCTTCTCATTTCCGATTCATGTACCTGAAAAAACGCTCCCTTCTCTTGTCGCTTTGTTTTGTTTTTGTTTTTGTTTTTTTCTTTTTCTTATTTAAAAATATACGTATTTATAAGTATTTATTTTGCTCTCTTTTCTTCTATCGTCAGTCAGGTAGTACGTGTCATCGCAGTTGGTACAAGACGCAACTCACTCTTTAATCCTATGTTGCCATGGTATGGGTATGGATACATGTACAATGTACATCATTTTCTAAAAAAATACTGTATAAGAAAATATTCAATGGATAAATATATATAAAAAATATACAAATAAATAATATTAACAATAACGTAGGATCAAATGTTTTTGCATAAGATGTTGATGCTCAAAATTTAATGAGATATAAGGACAAGATAATAATATCGCCAAAAAAACTAAAGATAAGAAAATGATTATGTAAGTTAAATTTAAAATTATGGTGTGAATGAAAGAAAAAGATATCGAAATTCTCATACAAATATGACATAGTTTGGAAATGATGTGTAGTCAAAATATAGTCAGACATACTTGATATGTGTATCCGATACAATTATGTACCCAACTTAAAATTAATATAATACTCCCTCCGGTCCTATTTATAAGGCACACTCTAGAAGAATTCTTTGGTCCTATTTAAAAGTCATTTTGTATTTTCAAGGAGATATTTATTGTTATTTTCTCTTATTTGCTCTTTGTCCATTAATGTGAAATAATACATTGTGCTATTCCCAATACAAATTAAGAGGATAAAATTGTAATATTGAAGTACTTTTTTAAAGTTTCAAGAAACTTAACTACCCTCCTTGATCCATGTGATATAGTTAAGTATGCCTATAAATAGAATCAGAGGAGTAATAAATTGATACGTATTGGATACGTACAGCGGTACCCAATATATATACGTCTGTTTTGAAATACGCATGCCGTTGGCCAGTTGGCCTTTTCTTTTTCATGATAGTGTAAGTTAAGAATTTTTACAATTTTATCATTCATTCTTAAGATGTTAATGATTGACTTTTGAGTATTGATATATATAATATATGTATATATATAATCTACAAATCAACTTACATCACAAGAAAATGATATGTGTCACTTATTAACCAATTAACATTAAGCAAGTGATACGTGTCACTCTTTTAGTGGTGTAGGTTAATTTAATTTATAGGCTAATTTTGTAGGCCTATAAAATTTTTTTGTTGATTTTTTAGATAAAAGTAATATAAATGAATGGTTGATATTAACTTGACAGTTTATCCAACTATTTTTTACATTTATTTAATAGTTTAATATCATATATGATGTATCTTTATCTTTATTATAATTAAAATTAAGATAAAAATAAATGTATTATTGCTAATTGCCGTAATTCTTTCCAAAATGAATTTATATATATATATATATATATAACATATATCTTATGTTAAGGAGTCAATAATCAGAATTTTTTTAAAGTCAATAATTAGAAATTAACTGTCTTTGATGGTTCATAAAAGTGAGTTTTAATATACTAGTAATTTTATCCGTGCTACTTGCGGGTCTTAAATTTTTGTTATATTTTGTTTATTTGGAAGGATAATTAAATTTATGAGTTAGTACAATTTCAGAGGTTTATATGTTTTTATTATGAGTTGTAGATTACACACCCCAATTAATATCTCCATACCCCAAATCTAGTATTGAAAAGACAAAAATACCCCTGAGTTATTAAAAAAATTGACTTTTCTTCTCCCTCCCTCTCACTTACAGTTGCTCTTCTTCAAAATCAAAGGTTCCTCTTCTTCTCTCACTTACGATTCCTCCCTCTCATGTTGGTGTTCCTCTTCTCCCAAAACCAAGGCTTCATTTTTTGCTCTTCTATGATCTTTACGGTTACTGTTCGTACTTGGCTTCATATTCATCTTCTTGCTTTGTTGGTGTTCCTCTTCTCCCAAAACAAAGGCTTCGTTTTTTGGTCATCTCCACCTTACGGTTACTGTTCGTGCTTGGGGTTTGGTTCTTCATCTTCATCTTCGTGCTTCTTTGGTGTTTCCTAAAGGTACGTTCTCCTCTTCTCTTTCTTCTGGTTTGTGATTTTAGGGTTTAAGTTTTGTAATGTTCTTCTCAATTGTCACTTCGTTTTGTTTAGGGTTAGTGTTTGTAGGTTACTGTGTAGGTTATTTTCATGTTTAGGTTAGTTGCATTTGTCTTGTGTTATGAGTGAGCATTGTCTGTTACAATGTTCATATTTGTGCAGGTAATAGATTCCGACTGTCCAGTCTCGGAAATCAAATTTTTGACTCGTGGGTCTAGGAAATTACCGAGACCTGTCACTCGGAAACTCTCTTCATGTTGATTTTTTCAACTGGCCTACCATGTAACATCCTAATTTTTATTTTAAGTGAAATTATTGTTTAATACCCAAGAAATAACTGAATAAATTGCTTAAAGAATTTTGGGTGATGGGAGAGTAGTAATTATAAGTACTAGGGGTTGTATAGGAGACATTTGTAGCAATGGGCAAAATTATCTAAGCGGAATCGGGGGTTAAGTCGGCGTTTTAAATGTTAGAAATCAGCCGAAAAGAGAAAATTATGAATTTATTATAGGATGTTAAGAAATTAAATTCCACCGTTGGATGTGAAGTTTAGGGGATTAAGAAGCTTGTCTAAAAATTTGGGCCCGATCCGACGGTTAACGAAAAAGTTACGGCGAATCGAAGTTTGGAATTTCTGGTGCACGCCCAGGCGCACCAGGATGCAAATCATGCACCAGACCAGTAGAAAAACCGCAAAGGCGCGCCCTCCATGCGCCCAGGCGCGCCCTGTGCGAACCAGTCACGCATCCTCATCAGTCTGGCGCGCCATTTGTCCCACCAGTCCCGCACCAGGCGCAGCACCACGCACCAGAATGGGAGCTGCTGCCTCTCCCGCGCTCAGGCGCACCTCAACCGCGCCCAGGCGCGCGCGCACCAGATCTGGTGCGTTTCCAGCCACCAGATCTCATCTTGGGCACCAAGTTGGCCCATCCCAGCCGTCCGATTTTCTTTTCCTTGGCAAGACATAAGATAAAAACAAAAATAACACTTCACCCATTCATTTTTCTTCTTCTTCCATCATCCTTTTCCCATCCTCCCTCTTCACCCATGAACACCAAATCTCCACCAACCACCAAGCACCCAACATCAAGCCACCACAATAACTCACCCTCCATTTCCATTTAAGAACAAGCAAGGAGCTAGCCATAAAACTCTCATTTCCTCCCTAAATTCGTGTTCTCTCTCTCCTCTAGGGCTCAAACTCTTTTCACTTCAAATTGATCAAGATTCAAGAGAGTGACACTTATTCCATCATCAAGGCTTGTTGTTATCAACTCCAAGTAAGTGTTAAGTGTTGGGTTTTCCTCTTTCCCTTCCCAAATTCGTTTTTCCCTTTCTCTCTCTACCATAAATGGTGGGTTTCAATACTTAGGCATTGGAGGCTTCACTTTTCTTGGAGTTTTGACTTGATTCATGGCATAAATGATGATTCCTCTCTTTTATGACTCTAAATTAGGTTCTATCACCTCTTGTGGATTTTGAGCTCTTTGGTGGGCAAACTCAAGCATAGGACACTTGGAATCTCCCTATCCTTAAGTGTTTGAGGTAAGGGGGTGGATATTGTGAGCATTGCCTTGTTCTAGGGAGTTGGTTCTAATTAGTATATAATGATTTGTTAGAGTTATGTGTTAGGGGAGAAAATTAGATTATAAAACCCTAGGTTATTGAATATAAAATTCTAATAAATTAAATATGCAAGATGATTGGATGTTAAGACTAGGAAAAGGAAACCCAATAATATGAGAATGAAATATTTGATAAATGAAATTTGGTTAATGATTATATTGAAGTACATGAAGAATTGGGTAATGTGATAGTAAAGTTGACATAAATGATTTCTATAATTATTGATTTTATTTGTAAAGTTGGTATTTAATGATAATTGACTGCTACGGCAAATATATCAAGGCTTGAGAGATCAAGGCTTCTCCATGGTAATCATGTATTATCCTTCTATTTCTTCTATTTTTCTTCAATGTTTATCATGTAACTAAAACCCTTCGTTAGGAATTGGTGGATTTGTATGGATTAATTTATGTAGTTATTGAATTAATGTTTTTCCGTTTCTAAATCATGTGTTTGATTGTGATTTAATTGTTATGCATGAATCTGGCCAATTTATGTTTTGGATTTCTAATCCCCAAATTGAGAGGTTTAGGGTTTAGATAGGCCTTTCCAATCAAACAATATAATTAATCCAGGGGTAGAGATGCAATTGGGTAATTATATAACTTTATTTAAATCCATTATTCTTAATTATTATTCAATGAATTAATTACTTGAGAGATTGAGGGTTATGAAATTGAATAAGAAAAGATAACTAAACATGAGAGATCTGATAGTTACTAAATTAGGGATTTATTCATGATTTAGGGGAAGACAATAATTTATAATTAGATAAACGAAACATACAATGAAACCACGTTCCTAACAATCCTTCTCTACCTGCTCACAACTTCTTTTAATTTTCAGCATTTAATTAGTTTTAGTTTTTAATCTCAAATCTATTTTAATCAAATCTGAATTTTAATTATAGGATTTACTTTTAGTTGCATTAAGGTAAAAGTAGATTGAACATTCTCACAAACTCCCTGTGGGACGATATCTGGTCTTCCTAGACTATATTACACGTTGACCCAGTACACCTGTTGCCGGAGAGTTTAGAATTGTTCAATTTATTTTTGGTACTTAGTGTAATTTTTAGTGAGTTCTATAATTTTTTTTTTAGTTTTTAGTTTTATTTTTTATAATTTATTTTTTTTAGTAGTTTCTTGTCTCAACAGGTGCTGCGTAATCTTTTTGTTGTTTTTGTGCTCGCAGGTATTTTATCTATTTGAGTGCAACAAAAGATAAGTAGCACAAGAGAAGAGAACACTTAGAAGATGGCTGGAGGGGGAGGATCCGACGGGTCCATTCCACCTCCTCCTTCCCGTATGACGTTAGGCGATTATGCAACCGTGAGCATGGACATGTTTGCCTCAAGCATGGTCCATCCACCAATCTCAGCAACCGCCTTCAAAATTGATCCCAATTACATACAACTCATCAAACAGGATCAATTTGAGGGTGCGGCACATCAAGACCCACGGGAGCATATCGCCAACTTCTTGAGCCTCCTCGACTTATTCAAAATCGAGGGTGCTTCGGATGAGGCCATTCGGATGAGACTGTTTCCCTTCTCACTAAGGGGCGAGGCAAGGACATGGTTGCACAATCAGGCACCTGAGAGTCTTTCCAGTTGGAAAGTGCTTGTTTCTAAATTCATGGACAAGTTCCTTCCTGCTGGAGAGCAAGCAAAGCTGAGGCAGGATGTATACTCTTTCATGCAAGAAGAAGAAGAGTCGTTGTATGAGGCCTGGGAACGCTACAACCAGCTATTGAGGAAAAACCCATACCGTATGCCAGAACACCAGGAGATTACTCTATTTTATAATGGGCTCAATGGGCATGACCAGAGCATGATTGATGCAGCAGCTGATGGAGCATTGAGGAAGAAAACTGTTGAAGAGGCCAGAGAAATCATCACCAATTTGGTATTCAGTAGTAGTCAGTCTGTCAGAGAGAAAAACATTCATAATAATAAAGGTTCAGACTCTTCTTTAATCCCAGCCCTCATCCAGCAAAATAAGGAGATGCAACAACAGCTAAAAGCATTGGTGAAGCAAGTTGCATCCCAGGCTCTCAAGTGCAATTTTTGTGGAGGAAGTCACCGGAATGGTGAGTGTGCTTATGAAATTAGAAAGGGTCCAGCCACCATTGAGGAACAAGCGAACCAAGTCAATTCCTCATGGTCCAAGCCGGCACTCAATCAACCTCAATCACAAAAGCAAAACTGGGAGAAGGTAATTGAAGCATTGGCTGCATCAACTCAGAGCTTTATGGAAAGAAATTCAAGCTACATGGCCAAAACTGACATAACTCTCAGTAATCAGCAAGCCAACATTAAGAAATTTGGAGGTGTGAATGGACCAAATAGCAAATCAAATATCAGAAATAGCAACCCACACCAAGGAAAGATGCATGGCAGTTACCCTTCGAAGTGGCAAGTCATATAAGGAGCCACAGAAAAAGGGTGATGCAACTGAGAGGGAGCCTGAAAAGAGGGAAGAGCCCAATCCATCAGCTGAGCAAGAGGAGCCTGAAGCACCGAAAGCGCAGGGTCCACCTGCGAATCTCAATCAAGGCACACCCAAACCAGCACCATTACCTTTGAGGGTACCTTTTCCTCAGAGGTTGAAGAAGGATGAAGACCAGAAGCAGTTTTCCAAGTTCCTGGAGATGCTACGGAAGCTTCACATCAACATCCCGTTTGCTGAGGCACTTGCACAAATGCCTCAGTACGCGAGATTCATGAAGGAGTTGCTAACAAAGAAGAAGCAGATGCTCTTGACTGAGGAGACATTCCCAATAGCAGAGAAGTGCAGCAACATCATCAAGCGAAACCTTCCACCAAAGGTAAAGGACCCAGGTAGCTTTAACATTTCAGTTAGCATAGGCAAGGAGTATTCAGGTAAGGCTCTCTGTGACTTAGGAGCTAGTGTTAATGTTATGCCCTTGTCGGTGTTTGAAAAATTGAAAATAGAAAAGATTGAGCCTACCTGGGCGACACTTGAATTAGTTGATAAATCCATCCTCCGCCCTTGTGGAGTGGTGGAAGATCTTCTGGTAAAGGTGAATGATTTTATCCTGCCCCTTGATTTTATGGTACTTGATATAGAAGAGGATAAAAATATTCCTCTAATTTTTGGAAGGCCATTTTGTAACACCCCGATTTGGCAACTTGAAAACCGCAGTTGCTTAATTTCAAAGTAGTGAAAATTAGGGCCATTTTTTTAGAAGTGTTGCACAAGATGAGAACATTTGGTTTCCAAAACATAGTTGCAATTAAAAACTTATGTTCTCTCATTGTGTAATACCTTTCAAGTTCCAAACCGAGATGTTACAAGACACCGCACTTTGAAACTCGTTTTCAAAACATCGTTTAAAACGTGGCCCATTTTACTTGTTTACAAAACATCCGTGTTCAATAAAACTTCAGCCGGGGTACAGTATGATAGAGTTAAGGTAACCAAGAACTTACATGGGGTAAAATGCTCCAGGGGATTTCCTATCTTCTAGTCATAATTCCTAAGACTCCTCATCTAACTCCGAATCTTGGTAGGTCCCGCTTCTCAGTCCTCCAGTGAAGTTGTCTTCATCTGCTACCCCAGAGATCTATCCACCGAGTCGTCTCCCTTCAAAGGAGATGTTCCTACCTCCCGAACAAGCTGGATCTAGAACCTCACTCTATTTTGCATCTAATGGTCGTGCAAATTTCCCGGAGAAGAAAGAGAAGCAGAAGTACAGAAGAAAACAGGAGAAGGGGGAGAGAGTAAGCTACCCAAACAGTTATGTCGACTATGTGGAATTACATTAGACAAATACTAAGGAAAAACAATAAACAAACATCAATAGCAACATATAATCATCAACAAACTCAACATCTTATGATAGCCTTCTTAAATCCTTTTTATCACTTTCATAACTCTTATCCATTCTTCCTTCTATCAACTTTTCCAAACTCATCATTCGTTCCAAGAATCCTTTCTTATACATGGTTCATAAATCTTATTTGATTCTTAATATCTTTAATGAACTTTTCTTTGAAATATCTTTGTCTCTTAAGTTTTTAGCGTTCCGGTTCACTCAATGATGGGGGAAACATCATCATTGAGGAAGTCACACACGTCTACATCTCCTCGGTCATCCACCCAACCTAGTCGGAAGCAAACATGAGTACAGGACCTTTACCACGCGGGCACAACAGCTGTCACACAACAAATGGTCCCAGACCAGGAGGCCTTGCCTCAAATCATAATTCACATAATACAATGCACGCTCTCAGCGGCAATCACAAAGGCCCCGTTCCAGTCCCTCTCACTGTTCTAGATTTGCATCGAGGGGGCGACAGTATAATTTCTAGTTCGCGATGCGGAACTTACCACGGTATTAGACCCAGTCCCCACCACGTTAGTGCACCACATGCGGGATTCGTTCCACCTAGAAATATACTCTAGGCTTCTTGACGTTTCACCGTCCTTGCCCTCCCCTCCTGCAATCCCCACCTGTGTATCCGCAGATACCCATAGTATCTTCCTCTCCACTACTTCGATACGGCACTCATATCTCACCGTGTTTTGTAAATGTCTTTTAATTCTTTTAAAGTTTTAGAGTTTTATTAAACGGCTTAATCCTAACAGTCGGCTCGTCCTTGGTGCATCCCTTCAACGAAGCCCGACCACTAATCGCAATTTGTTCCCCCTAAAAATCTCAATGGCCCTTGGCCTCACATCACTTTCTCATATCATGCATTTCAGCATTATTCTCATCAGCTCACGCTCATCGGCATTCCTCAGTATTTTTCCCATCAGCCACTGCTCAGCAACATCGTCATCAGCATCATTCTCCTCGATGGTCGTTCAGTAGCATCATCATTACCACGCTTCCGCTCGCCTCATAGGGTATTTCTTGTTACCATCTCGAGCATTCTCTTTTCATCTCCGCTCTTTCTCAGACTTAGTCATTAATTTACTTCTATTCATTCTTTATCTCTTGTGCATTCCATTCACGCTAAAACTTATTTCTTTCTCAATTGTTTTCAACATTCTCACTTGCGTTTCTTTTCCTTTCTCAATCTTATTCATCATTATTGTTTCATGCTTTAGGGTGTGATCAAAACATCTCCGAATAAATAATTAAACTATTTCACGTACGAACTAAATCAAGTAACTCATTAACAAAATAGACATCATACCATTCCAGTAAACACATTAACTATAGACAACACTTCGGTCTCAGCGACTCGTAGGGATAGTTCGACACTCAACAAACAAGCAGACAAACAGCAACACCTACTATCCCTCTACATCGCCTTATGAGACCAGGTCCAATCTTTGAGATGATTGGACGCCTTAATATGTTGCCTAATACCACGGCGTCTTAAGGGGAGCTTCTCTCTCACCTGGATGACGACACATCCGAAAGCATTCCGAGGCTTCTCGTTGCGCTTTGCCACGTTCCCGTCACGTCCGACACCCGTGCTATAACATTTATCCCGTGCGTTAGAACGGTTTGCGAGGATTATAAATTTTCACTTTGAAAACTCGTTAAGACAATTCTTTTCTTGAAAACACATTGTTAACGCCCAAGAAGATTTCCAAATCCAATTTAGATTTATGGTAAAAAAGGTTTTCAGAAAACAATTAAAATAATCTTTTTATTAAACCAATCCATTTCTTCTTAATTCAAAAACATTCTGTTTATAAAAGTCAGTATTTTTATACTTTAAAACAGAATATCAAAAATCCAAGAAAATAAAATTTTAAAACCCCACATCGAAAATCTTTCAAGACACAAGACTTTAAGAAAATAAGATTCCAAATTGATTTGAGTTGTTTTAAATCACATCTTTAAATAAAACATTTTCCAAATCCCTTTGAAGCCCAAACATAGATTTTTTTCATAAACAGAGTTCACAAACAACATTCCAATTTAGCCCAAAACAACACAGTACATGCAACATCCAAGGCATCCATCAACACACATAATGCAAGTCACACTTTTGATCATGCAACATCCTTAATTAAATTACAATCTTAATAAATTAACTCAATTACTCCTTAGAAAATAATTTAAACTCACTCTTTTAACTAGCCCTCCAAAACCGAATCATATATGGTTAGAAATTCCTAGTTTCTAATAAATTTTAACAACTTGAAATTATAGAATTATCATTACAAAATTTCTTTTTCACATAATCAAATCAAATCATTTATTTTTGTTCCTTAAACCAAAAAGATAAAAGAAAGACACACACATCATTTTCATCAAGCATTCAGCATCATGTATCTAAACATAACCATTTACACGAGTCATTTCATAAAAACAAGTTTTTCCAACTATATTCACATGCTTGGCCGAATCATGCATATATGATTTTGCAAGAATTTAATGCACAAATGAAAACATGACATCATGAAATCATTTTCTCTCATTAATAATTAAAACCGTGAGCATCAAGGACAAATCAACAATTTTAATTCATTTCAAGGCTTTAAAGTAACACTTTAAATTATAAATCATTCCAAGGGTTCTCATGCATTTTCTTTTAAAGACTTAGTCATAGCATGCATACACTTTTATGGTTCTCATATTAAAATAGATTCATCATCTATGCAACCTAAATGAGGGACAAGCCTAGCTTCCTATTTTCCCTAGGATAGCCGAATCTCATGATGCAAGGAGACAAGGTTGTTCACTCATTTTCAACACATACACAAAAGTCACACCTTCACATCAATCTTCACAAAATAGACCTCAAGTTCATCATTTCATAAAATCAAAGTAAAGACTTTTCTTTAACTTCATGAAAATAATATGCATGAACTTTCTACAAAATAAAAAGCATGGATCTCAGTATTTTTGGACATGGCCGAATGGCCTCATATAATATAATCAAACACTAAACATGTCTATTCTTGGAAGTCTTTTTAAAACTTGTTGCTTAAACTTTTTCTTTAAAACCGTATGACATAGAGGAAGGAAAACACAATCTTTTTGCTTGAAAATCACATGTAAAGTAAATTAAGGATCTTAGTTTTTCACTTCATAAATCAAAGATCATTACATGCATCCACTTAAATCACATAGGATCATCATTAAACCTACATGCAAAACTAAAGACTTAAGTTCTTACACAAATTAAGTTTAGATCATGGTTTCTCATAAACACATAAACATATAGGGGTCACAGTTTAGCAAGAGATCAAACATGCAAGGACAAATAATTTCACTTTATTATTAATTAAACTTAGATCGTGAATTTTCTTATCCAATAAGCACATACACACATAATTCACGGTTTTAGAGAAAGGAAAGTAGTCATGCAAGACTATAAACTTGAACTTTTCACAAAACAAATTTAGATCACACATTTATTCAACAATCATCACATAAACACACATAATCCATGGTTTAAGAAAAGAAAAATAGACATGCAAGAGAATCTATTTTAGTTTTCACAAAAGTCTTAGCTTTTCTTTTGATCTTTAAGATTTAATTAGAAAAATTTCAAGATCTTAACAAAAGAGTCTTAACCGAAACATCAAGCACATATTTAACATATTACAAATTATTCTTAAGTCCATAGAGTCCAAGATCAAAGAGATCAACACTTAAAATCATCTTTGAAGCCATAGAAACAAACATGCAAGAAGAAAGAATATAGATCTAAAAAGGAAAATCTAAACTATTACAAGTCTTCTTCTTAATCTTCAAGTCCTACCATGAAGAAGGTTGGTCTTCTAATTCTCCTAGCACTTAGATCTTCAAGGATGAAAGGTTGATCAAGCTCCTAATTCCCTCCTTCTTATTTCCTATGTCTCGGCCACCTCCTTCTATTTCTCTCGATTTCTTCTCTTTTTCTTTCTCTAAGAGTTTTATGAGTCTCTTAGAGAATGTGTTTGTGTTTGTGTTGGTGGAAAGGTGAAGGAAATGAGAATGAATCAAAGCCAACCCACACACACACATACGGTTCATATAGGCAAAGCAAGGGATGGAAATTTCCTCTTTAGTCCTTGATAATTGGTTCGGCCATGACATAAAGGAAGGGGAGTTTTTGGGCTTCCAAAGGTTTGCATGGATGAGGTTTGTCAAAGTCAAGGGAACAAGGTTAGCTAGTCTAGGGTTTAGGGGTTACTTTAGGTTTAACTATTAGTTGGCTCTTAGTTAGAATTTTTCCTACTTAGTTAGCTTATGGTTACACTTGGTTGGCTTGGTTTCTTCCTCCCTAAGCTCCTAGAATCTTAGGCTTATGCACCCACACATGCACACACACACGTAGCACATATAGCACACACACACAAATGCATGCATCAACCGTGGCACCTTCATACACACACACATGTCTCTTATTTTATTTTCCAATCACATTTTCTTAAAATCCTTAATTCATATAATAATTAATTAATTCTAATAAATCACATTTTCAGCATCACACATCCAACACACATCACATACACTACATCAAACACACATCACATACAATTCATGCCAAGACAACATCACAAAACACATTTTTCTTAAAAATTCGTATTTTACAATTCTGAAAATAAATCTGTATAAATCAGACCAGAAAATTCCAAAAGTTATATTTTTAAAATCTACGTTTCATGACGATCGTTTTGATATAAAGGTTGTAAAAATTCGAGTTACGGTTCAAAAGATATAAATTTTCTAAGTTTGCAAATCCAAAATAAAAATCACTTCTTAATAAAACACAACTCTTTTCTTAAAAATCAAATCAACAAAAATTTATTCAAAAATCCTTGAAAACCAACACTTTATTTCCCTATTAGGTAAAATATTTTTCTGAAAACCTTTTGTAAAACAGACCTCCAGGTTTATTTTATCAAAAATTCGTTCACGCACGTACGGGAAAAATGCGGGGTGTTACACATTCTTGGCCACAGCAGGGGCAGTGATTGATGTGCCTAGGGGAGAAGTGATTCTCCGAGTGAATGGTGAGCAATCCACTATAAATTTTTTTCCAAAACCACCAGTCACCGCGGAGACCTTTGCTCGCTTAAATTTATTCAGCACTCTAATGGAGGGAGTGTTGGAAAAAGGTGGAGTGACCACGCAAAAGTGTTTCCATTGAAAGGGTCATGGCAACCACCTTGACCTCTAAAAAGAGGTGACCCGTCAGGCTCGTGACGTTAAACAAGCGCTTGTTGGGAGGCAACCCAATGTTAGGTAATTCCCTCTTAGGATAGTTTAGTTGTAGGTAGTTTAAAAAAAAATAGAGGTACAGACCTCGTGCGCCGCAAGCGCATGCGGTCGCGCGCCGGGCTGTGAAAGACCTTGTTTGGGGGAATTTCACTCCTACTTGATTCTCCTTAGTTTCCAACTTCCCATTCTAGCCCTTGTACCTCACCAAAAATATTGTCCTGCTTTCTTAGGCAGTTTTTCATTTTTATTTTGTAGTTTAGGATAGATTAGTTTGCTTGAGGACAAGCCAACATCTAAGTTTGGGGGAGGATATACAAAATAAAAAATTTTCAGATCTGAATTTTTTCTCCCATATTGGTATTGGTTTGTGTCCTTAGCAAGAGTAGGTAATTTTTCTAACCTTAGGACTTTTTCTCTGATGATGCATGTATATACTTAGTTTAGGATTAGACTCATTGGCTTTTGACTCTATTTGATTGAGCTGTAAATATGGTTGTGAACTAGTTATTTTGACAAATGCTTTCAGAACTTGTTATTAGTGAACTGACTTTAGCTTGTGAGCTTTTGAGCCTTATATTGAGGGGTATGAATTTTATTGAAATATTCTGATTTTGAGACCCCTATTCTTTCATGAGTGTGTTCTCTTTGATGATTGTGTTCTAGAACTTGACCTGTGACCATTTCAAAACTGATGATTGATTGCATGCATGAAGATGATTAAGGCACCTAGGTTGTGTTTTTGAGGCCTTCAGAATGTTGCATTGAAAATTGTTCCCTTAGTTGCCCACTTTGAGCCTTATAATGATATATGATTTTTCTTTGGTACACTGCAATTGTTGCATTAATTCTATTGTGAGTATGTAACATCCCTAATTTTAATCCCTAATATATTTATAAGATATATGGACTTAAATAAATGTTTCTTGAAAAATCAACTATTTAGTTGTGTATTTTTATATAAATACATTATGTTAATTACGAAAATATAAGTTTCATTTATTTTATGTTCTAAAGTAAATTCATTTAAAATAGTTATCCTATATAAAAAATATACCTTATGTGTTTTACTTTATTTTGATATATTTCATATGAAAATATTTTATTGGAAATATTTATAAGTTTCTTACTTTATAATTTTTATTTTAGTATTTAAATTGATTATTGGTATTTTGAGTTTTAAAATAAAAGAATAAATAAAATGAAATAAATAGATAAATAAAAGTGTGTATTAGTGTATATGTTTTAATAATAATAATACTAATAATAATAATAAAAAGAAAAATAATAATAATAATAGTAATAATACTAATAATAACAGTAATAATAAATAAAAATAAAAAGAAGAATAATAATAATACTAATAATACTAATAATAATAAAAATAAATAAAAATAAAAAGAAAAGTAATATTAATAATAATAATAATAATGATAATGTAATAATAATTTAAAAAAAATAAAAAAAATAAATAAATAAAAGAGGAAGGGGGTTCGATCAACCCCCCCCAACTTCTTCTCCTGCCTTTGTTTCCTCCCGCCGGCCCTAAACCCAGCCGCCGCCCTTACCCCCCTTTCACTCTCCACCTTCAACTTCTTCTTCTTCAATGGCCATTCTCTCTCACTCCCAGTCATGTTTTCCTCCATATCATGCGACTCCTTTCTCTCTCTCCTGCATCTCTCTCTCCGCCACGTCTCTCCCACTCCTCCAAGTCGCGGATCGCGACTTTCTCATGGCCACCACGAAACAGCGCTGCCGCCGTCGCGTTTCGCCCTTCCCCAGTCACGATCGCGACTCGCTGCCTTTGGGGTCACGATCCGCCGCCACCAACCGCGAGCCACGAACCTCCAGCCGCCGTGTGGTGTTTCTTCTCCCTCCAAATGTTGCAGATCCGCCGCCGCCGCCTGGGTGTTGTGGCGATGGGAGATGTCGTAGTCGGAGCTTGGAGCTCAAAGCTCGAACTCTCTCTCCTCCCTGGACCGTCAGCGTCGCCAGCCGCCGCCGTTGCTCCTCGTTGCTGCTGTCGTGGAGGCCGCCGCTGTCAAGGACGACATTCGCCTCCTCTTAGCCGTGTGTGCTTTGCTGTGGGTCCAAACCAAGCCGTCGCCGGTGGAGTTGTCACGGTGCATCAATTCGTTGCATCAGAACCGTGGCCGTTCTCACCACCGAAGTCGGTCGTGGATGCCGTGCTGCCATGAAGGAGTGGCTGCTGTTACTGCGATTTGGATTGAACCGGGTCTGAACCGAACCGGCATTCAAAACCATCTTTGAGGGTAAATCTCTAATACCTTTTTTATTTACTCTATATTGTGTTTTAATAATGATAATACTAATTATAATAATATTAATACTAATTTTAATGTTATTGGTGATAATATAGTGTTAAATTGTTTTAGTACGTGATTATTATTTTGAAAAATGAATTATACTATGAATTAGTGTTTATCTTAGTTAAAGTATTATTTTTAATGATTTTAATTAGTTATTTTGATTTGGTATAATATCGAATTAAATGTTATGCCAAATAAATTGTTTTAAAGAGTACTTTAGTTAAACGTGTTAGGTCCCTAAGTAAGTGAGCTGTCGTTTAGCTTAGTGGAATTGTCCCTAGGCTAAACAATACCTCAATTAATTAGGAACCTGATATATTTGGCGTAACGTTAATTCGAATTAAAGCGTTGAACATTAATTTCAAATTAAGGGGAAGTGTAATTAATTGAATGTTATAATTGTAACTTGGATTTATTTTTGAACCGAGAACACTTCCTTTTATTTTGGAATTAATAGTATCAAGTAACAACAACTTTTGATTTTATGGCTTAAAAACTAAAGCTAATTAACCTTAATGAATTTTTGGTGATTATGCTAGTTTCGAAAGTTAGTGCATTTTCAATAAAAGCTATACTATTTTATGAAAAACGCAATGATTTTAAATTGAAATTCTATGTTATTTTGGTTTGTACCGAGATTTTAAATTGAGTCGCTTTTGGCGCAATAAATTGATTTCTATTTGATTTAATAATATAGTCAGACTATGAAGGACTTTAGGACCAGCTAGAATGCGAGCAACGAACCGCGGAATGCTGTGAGTAGAAACAGGATCTCCTCATTGTGCCTCGAAACAAGTTCTGGTAGAACCCCCAAGGTAAGGGGTTTATTGCCGCACGGTGGTTGTGTAACTAGTATGTGTGTGCGTGTTGAGAATAATTGGTTTGTGTAGTTGATATTAGGAATTGATTTTTATGAATTATAATATGAATTGATGATTTATTGTGCAAAGTGATTAATTGATATATATGTCCTGATAATATGTTGTGATGTGCTAAATTAATGTATGTACTGAATTATGTGAATTAATTGAATAATGATATGTATTATAATATAAGTATTAAATATATTGAATGGTGTATGTATGTTGTGCTTTAGAGATTGAGTGAAAAAGGAAAGGAGTGGACAAAGGAGTGAGCTTTGGAATTAGAAGTAGCACATAGATAAAGACTTCAGGGAAATAAATTGGGGAAAATAGGAAGTGTATTGAGAAATGATAGTGAGTTAACTATATGGAAATAGATTATTTGTAGTAGAAGAGAAAAAGAGGAAAATGAGAGTAGAAGAAAAAGGTGTTAGGCGAGGGCGGATTTAAAATTGATAAAAAGGAAAAGAATAAAAAGGAAAAGAATAAAAAGAAAAGAAAAAGAGAATATTGGTATGCGGTTTGGATCCTATAAGATGCACGATGGGGTGCAATAAGTCGGGTGCGCAACACCTGCAATAAGCCGCTGGCTGGTACGTGTGCAAGGGTTGAGTTAGACGTGCGGCCTTTGGGGATCCATACGCATCGGTAAGTCGTATCCTCTGAAAGACTGGGGAACGCAGTGGCAAACTCGCATAGCCAAGGATTTTGTGGCATTCTGGCCGTGTAAGACACGCTCTCGGGTGCAGGAAACGTAAGCCGCCTTGGCAGAGTGCGCAGTGGTTGAGTTAGACGTGCGGCCTTTGGGGATCCGTACGCATCCGTAAGACGTATCCTCTGAAAGACTGGGGAACACAATTGTGAAACCACAAAGATCCTGAAAAAGTAAAAAGAAAGGAAAAGAATGAAATGAAAAGAATGAAATGAAAAGAAATAAAAAGAAGAAAGTTGAGAAGGTGGTGAATGAAATGGAGAAATGAGAGATAGAAATTAGAAATTGTCAACTGGAGAAAAATAGGAAGAATGTGAGTAAAAAGTAGGAATGGAAGAAGAATTGAGAGTTTAAGTTTAGGCGAGGGTAGAAAGCTAAGTGAACGAAAATAGAATAGGAATTGACATTAATTAGGAAATGCGAATCATTGGAGATGTTTGTGTTTGCAGTGAATAGGTGATTGGGCGTGATGTATTTGTATTATTTGGTTAATTGCTAATTGTGTATGACTTGGCATGCATAATGCATTACTAGTTCGTGCAATTCTCACCCTTACAACCACCACAGGTGCAGGTCAGGAGCATAGCTGTTATTTGGGGCCGAGCAGGAGCACACTTCCCCACGGGAAGTGTGAGTAATTTATCTTTAATTTATTTTTATTTTGAGTTGAGTCGTACCGGGCCATATTATGGAATATTATGCATTTTTGAGAATTTATTAATAAATGTATTTTAAATCTCAGTTGTATATTTGGTGGCCCGGGCTCTTTATTTGGTTTTCTCGAAAATCTAAGTATTTTTATCTTCGCATTTTATTCCCGGATATTGGGAGAATAATTAAATTATATATGTATACTCTGTCTGGATGCCTGGTTATTAGGGAAACTGTTTTGAACAGGTTACAGGTTAAAGTCAATTTTTGGGAATGTCCATAGAACAGAGGAAACTCTGTACGATTTTTTTATAAAAATTATAATATGTATTGTAATTAAAAAGAAATTTTCAAATCCATATTTTCAAAATAGGTAAAATAAATAGGTTGTTACAGAGTACCTTAGGAATTTTGGATGAGCAATTAAGTGGAATGTAATGCAAAAGAAAAAAAAAGTGAAAAGTGTTATGTGCCTACTCCTCTTCCAATGAAAAAAAAAGTGATGTAAAAATCAAATAAAAGTGAAAAGGAAGAGAGTAGAGGAATTAAAATTGAAAAGTGAGAAGAATAATAAAGTTGTGAATTGAGTTGTGATTCATAGTAATACTACTAGTTCCTCATTCATAATTTCTGAGGGAAATTTGCTTAGCATTTTAACCCTTAGTTTTATCTCTTCTTTCTTTTATCCCACGTAACACATTAACCAGGCCCCATTACAACCAATATTAAGACCTTTTGATTTTTGTGTGCAATCTATAATTTCAGTGGAGATGTTGGTCTATGGTCAAGCATATGGTAGCACTTTATCATTGACGAACTTGTGTGCTTAAATGAAATATTACCATTATACACTTTTGAGAGAAATATTTGAGAGGTTGAGAGTGTTCACTAGTCTTGAGTTCTGATTGGGTTTGTTACTCTAACTAGTTTGTGATTGTGTAAATAGTTTGTGATAATATGTGTTGGAGTCATGATTCGAAGTCTTAGATGAGGTGTATATATGATGATTTAGGGAGTTTGTCTTTTGTTTAGAATTTTATTTTACTTTTGCCTGAGACATGCAAAATGCTAAGTTTGGGGGAGTGATTTGGGTCTAATATATAGTTTTTTGAGCATTGATTTGACTCCCTTTTACTATGTGTTTAGCTTGTTTCTCAAGTATTTTGTAGGACTTTTTGTTAATTCTTAGAAATAGTTCTTAGTTTTGAACCCTTTGAACGTTTTGATCCTTTTTGGGTATGTTTCAGGTACTTATGGAGCTTAAATGCAAAATGTATTGATGGACTTGGATAGAGGATGAAAAGAGCTTCGAAACGGTCCAAGAACGGAGTAAAACGGAGTCCGGAGCAGTCCGGAGTGCCCAAAACAGTCCGGGGCACGCGTGCTGAAATTGTGCAGTACCCGTGCGCGCCCCAGGCGTGAGGACGGATGCGCCCCAGGTGCGCGATCAGCAGACAGGCCTGTTTTGGGCCGGGTTTGATGCATTTTGATGGGGATTCAATTGGGACTCAATGAGGTTTGTTTTAGGGCAGTGGCTACCATGCTCACTGATGAGTTTGATTTTTCAGAGTTACTGTGGTAAAAAGTAAAAAGTGATGCTGTAAAAAAAAATTTACCCTGTTGTAACCTTCATAGTAGGTGACCAGCAGGTTTCTTCCATTTTGCAGATTGGTCCTTAGGCTTCCAACTTGTTCTCCTCTTCTTCATCCCCTTCCTCTCTTGTTGTCTTCTTCGTCCCCTTCCTCTCTTGTTCTTCGTCCCCTTCTTCTCTTCTATGCAGCAGCAGATCTTGTTGCTATATCGATAGTGCTCTCATTGTTGTCGTATGCATCTGCATCGTGGTTGCCTTTGTGGTTCTTGTTCGTCTTCACTCCCATCTTCTTGGCTTTTCATTTGCATCCCATTCTTCCATGATATTTCTCTTTTTCTTTGGTTCCTTATTGAAAATACTGTTCAGTCTAGTTCAACCACCAAGAAAACGAGAAGTTCAGATATGTTCTTGAGTCACCCTTGTCCTTCATCATCACCAACCACCATCTTCTGCCGCTCTCTCCCTCACGATTGCAACGACCATCATCGCAACCCAGATCCAGTTTCGCCTCCACCCGCCGCGGCAGCCGCCGCTGCTGTTTTCCTTCCCCACGCTCCAGCTCCATCCGGGTTAGGTCAACCCGTTTAAGATCCAGGCCCAGCAGCGCCCAGCCCAGTTCCTAGTTCAGCCAACAAAAAAAAAGAATGCTGCTTCAACAGCGAACCAGTCCTACCAGCGAACCGGTTCAACCCGTGAACCGGTTGAACCAAACCGGTCCAGCCCATGCTTTGACCAGCATCTTGACTACAGAAGAGATTGAAATACAAGAATGATATTTTAATTTTTATCAATTTTAAAAATAAAAGGTATTTTAGAAAAGTACATTTGGGAATAAAAAAATTTGTTACATTTTTTCAAAAGTAAATACTATTTGTGACACTTTTTTCAAAAGTACTCATAATTATTGAGAATATAATAAATGTCAAGTAAACAACGGTGTTTGTCAATAAGAAATAATTACTCCTATTAAAATTTTAAATTTTGACTTATATTAAAAAAAAATTCTTCAAAATGAGATTTAGATAAAGGATATGGAAAATGTAAATATTTGATATGTATTTTCAAAATTATCCCTATTAATGTTATTTGAAGTCAAAAAGGTGTTAAATAAATAAAGGTGTTTATGTAAAGAAGTAATTAATGATAATTAAAAATTAGCAAATAGTTTTATAAATAGGGATAAAATAAAATTGTCAAAAGGTCTTAAATTTAGAGACAGATGTAGTGTTCTTTTTTCGTGAACAGATGTAGTGTTTTTAAATAAATTACAATAAGCCCTTGCCCAACCGGTACTCTAGGTTACCAAGCTCCTATTGCAGCCATAGATCTCAGCGAAGTTTATTTTATACGGCCCTCCTTTTAGCACCCTCTGTACAACAGGTGCACCTTAACGCACCAACAACCTAAAACACTAATGAGCATGGAAACTGGAAACAAAAAAGGTGCATTTTAGACCTTGCCTTGTTTTAGGCATTAAATACTAGGTTTTTCAGCAGTTTTTGTAAGCTTTTAGAGAGAAGGAGATTACATAGTCTAGACAGAGGTATAGAAGAGGAGAAGATCCAAGGATTGAGAGATCAAGGCTTCTCCATGGTAATCATGTATTATCCTTCCATTTCTTCTATTGTTCTTCAATGTTTATCATGTAACTAAAACCCTTCGTTAGGAATTGGTGGATTTGTATGGATTAATTAATGTAGTTATTGAATTAATGTTTTTCCGTTTCTAAATCATGTGTTTGATTGTGATTTAATTGTTATGCATGAATCTGGCCAATTTATGTTTTGGATTTCTAATCCCCAAATTGAGAGGTTTAGGGTTTAGATAGGCCTTTCCAATCAAACAATATAATTAATCCAGGGGTAGAGATGCAATTGGGTAATTATATAACTTTATTTAAATCCATTATTCTTAATCATTATTCAATGAATTAATTACTTGAGAGATTGAGGGTTATGAAATTGAATAAGAAAAGGTAACTAAACATGAGAGATCTGATAGTTACTAAATTAGGGATTTGTTCATGATTTAGGGGAAGACAATAATTTATAATTAGATAAACGAAACATACAATGAAACCACGTTCCTAACAATCCTTCTCTACCTGCTCACAATTTCTTTTAATTTTCAGCATTTAATTAGTTTTAGTTTTTAATCTCAAATCTATTTTAATCAAATCTGAATTTTAATTATAGGATTTACTTTTAGTTGCATTAAGGTAAAAGTAGATTGAACATTCTCACAAACTCCCTGTGGGACGATATCTGGTCTTCCTAGACTATATTACACGTTGACCCAGTACACTTGTTGGCACATCAACAAGTTTTTGGCGCCGTTGTCGGAGAGTTTAGAATTGTTCAATTTATTTTTGGTACTTAGTGTAATTTTTAGTGAGTTCTATATTTTTTTTTAGTTTTAAGTTTTATTTTTTTTAATTTATTTTTTTAGTAGTTTCTTGTCTCAACAGGTGCTGCGTAATCTTTTTGTTGTTTTTGTGCTCGCAGGTATTTTATCTATTTGAGTGCAACAAAAGAGAAGTAGCACAAGAGAAGAGAACACTTAGAAGATGGCTGAAGGGGGAGGATCCGATGGGTCCATTCCACCTCCTCCTTCCCGTATGACGTTAGGCGATTATGCAACCGTGAGCATGGACATGTTTGCCTCAAGCATGGTCCATCCACCAACCTCAGCAATCGCCTTCAAAATTGATCCCAATTACATACAACTCATCAAACAGGATCAATTTGAGGGTGCGGCACATCAAGACCCACGGGAGCATATCACCAACTTCTTGAGCCTCCTCGACTTATTCAAAATCGAGGGTGCTTCGGATGAGGCCATTCGGATGAGACTGTTTCCCTTCTCACTAAGGGGCGAGGCAAGGACATGGTTGCACAATCAGGCACCTGAGAGTCTTTCCAGTTGGAAAGTGCTTGTCTCTAAATTCATGGACAAGTTCCTTCCGGCTGGAGAGCAAGCAAAGCTGAGGCAGGATGTATACTCTTTCATGCAAGAAGAAGAAGAGCCGTTGCATGAGGCCTGGGAACGCTACAACCAGCTATTGAGGAAAAACCCATACCGTATGCCAGAACACCAGGAGATTACTCTATTTTATAATGGGCTCAATGGGCATGACCAGAGCATGATTGATGCAGCAACTGGTGGAGCATTGAGGAAGAAAACTGTTGAAGAGGCCAGAGAAATCATCACCAATTTGGTATTCAGCAGTAGTCAGTCTGTCAGAGAGAAAAACATTCAGAATAATAAAGGTCCAGACTCTTCTTTAATCCAGGCCCTCATTCAGCAAAATAAGGAGATGCAACAACAACTAAAAGCATTGGTGAAGCAAGTTGCATCCCAGGCTCTCAAGTGCAATTTTTGTGGAGGAAGTCACCGGAATGGTGAGTGTGCTTATGAAATTAGAAAGGGTCCAGCCACCATTGAGGAACAAGCGAACCAAGTCAATTCCTCATGGTCCAAGCCAGCACTCAATCAACCTCAATCACAAAAGCAAAACTGGGAGAAGGTAATTGAAGCATTGGCTGCATCAACTCAGAGCTTTATGGAAAGAACTTTAAGCTACATGGCCAAAACTGACATAACTCTCAGTAATCAGCAAGCCAGCATTAAGAAATTTGGAGGTGCGAATGGACCAAATAGCAAATCAAATATCAGAGATAGCAACCCACACCAAGGAAAGATGCATGGCAGTCACCCTTCGAAGTGGCAAGTCATATAAGGAGCCACAGAAAAAGGGTGATGCAACTGAGAGGGAGCCTGAAAAGAGGGAAGAGCCCAAGCCATCAGCTGAGCAAGAGGAGCCTGAAGCACCGAAAGCGCAGGGTCCACCTGCGAATCTCAATCAAGGCACACCCAAACCAGCACCACTACCTTTGAGGGTACCTTTTCCTCAAAGGTTGAAGAAGGATGAAGACCAGAAGCAGTTTTCCAAGTTCCTGGAGATACTACGGAAGCTGCACATCAACATCCCATTTGCTGAGGCTCTTGCACAAATGCCTCAGTACGCGAGATTCATGAAGGAGTTGCTAACAAAGAAGAAGCGGATGCTCTTGGCTGAGGAGACATTCCCAATAGCAGAGAAGTACAGCAACATCATCAAGCGAAACCTTCCACCAAAGGTAAAGGACCCATGTAGCTTTAACATTTCAGTTAGCATAGGCAAGGAGTATTCAAGTAAGGCTCTCTGTGACTTAGGAGCTAGTGTTAATGTTATGCCCTTGTCGGTGTTTGAAAAATTGAAAATAGAAAAGATTGAGCCTACCTGGGCGACACTTGAATTAGTTGATAAATCCATCCTCCGCCCTTATGGAGTGGTGGAAGACCTTCTGGTAAAGGTGAATGATTTTATCCTGCCCCTTGATTTTATGGTACTTGATACAGAAGAGGATAAAAATATTCCTCTAATTTTTGGAAGGCCATTCTTGGCCACGGCAGGGGCAGTGATTGATGTGCCTAGGGGAGAAGTGATTCTCCGAGTGAATGGTGAGCAATCCACTATAAATTTTTTTCCAAAACCACCAGTCACCGCGGAGACCTTTGCTCCTCTTAAATTTATTCAGCACTCTAATGGAGGGAGTGTTGGAAAAAGGTGGAGTGACCACGGAAAAGTGTTTCCATTGAAAGGGTCATGGCAACCACCTTGACCTTTAAAAAGAGATGACCAGTCAGGCTCGTGACGTTAAACAAGCGCTTGTTGGGAGGCAACCCAATGTTAGGTAATTCCCTCTTAGGATAGTTTAGTTGTAGGTAGTTTAAAAAAAATAGAGGTACAGACCTCGTGCGCCGCAGGCGCAAGCGGTCGCGCGCCGGGTTGTGAAAGACCCTGTTTGGGGGAATTTCACTCCTACTTGATTCTCCTTAGTTTCCAACTTCCTATTCTAGCCCTTGTACCTCACCAAAAATATTGTCCTGCTTTCTTAGGCAGTTTTTCATTTTTATTTTGTAGTTTAGGATAGATTAGTTTGCTTGAGGACAAGCCAACATCTAAGTTTGGGGGAGGATATACAAAATAAAAAATTTTCAGATCTGAATTTTTTCTCCCATATTGGTATTGGTTTGTTTCCTTAGCAAGAGTAGGTAATTTTTCTAACCTTAGGACTTTTTCTCTGATGATGCATGTATATACATAGTTTAGGATTAGACTCATTGGCTTTTGACTCTATTTGATTGAGCTGTAAATATGGTTGTGAACTAGTTATTTTGACAAATGCTTTCAGAACTTGTTATTAGTGAACTGACTTTAGCCTGTGAGCTTTTGAGCCTTATATTGAGGGGTATGAATTTTATTGAAATATTCTGATTTTGAGACCCCTATTCTTTCATGAGTGTGTTCTCTTTGATGATTGTGCTCTAGAACTTGACCTATGACCATTTCAAAACTGATGATTGATTGCATGCATGAAGATGATTAAGGCACCTAGGTTGTGTTTTTGAGGCCTTCAGAATGTTGCATTGAAAATTGTTCCCTTAGTTGCCCACTTTGAGCCTTATAATGATATATGATTTTTCTTTGGTACCCTGCAATTGTTGCATTAATTCTATTGTGACTACCTTAGGAATTTTGGATGAGCAATTAAGTGGAATGTAATGCAAAAGAAAAAAAAAGTGAAAAGTGTTATGTGCCTACTCCTCTTCCAATGAAGAAAAAGTGATGTAAAAATCAAACAAAAGTGAAAAGGAAGAGAGTAGAGGAATTAAAATTGAAAAGTGAGAAGAATAATAAAGTTGTGAATTGAGTTGTGATTCATAGTAATACTACTAGTTGCTCATTCATAATTTCTGAGGGAAATTTGCTTAGCATTTTAACCCTTAGTTTTATCTCTTCTTTCTTTTATCCCACCTAACACATTAACCAGGCCCCATTACAGCCAATATTAAGACCTTTTGATTTTTGTGTGCAATCTATAATTTCAGTGGAGATGTTGGTCTATGGTCAAGCATATGGTAGCACTTTATCATTGATGAACTTGTGTGCTTAAATGAAATATTACCCTTATACACTTTTGATAGAAATATTTGAGAGGTTGAGAGTGTTCACTAGTCCTGAGTTCTGATTGGGTTTGTTACTCTAACTAGTTTGTGATTGTGTAAATAGTTTGTGATAATATGTGTTGGAGTCATGAGTCGAAATCTTAGATGAGGTGTATATATGATGATTTAGGGAGTTTGTCTTTTGTTTAGAATTTTATTTTACTTTTGCCTGGGACATGCAAAATGTAACACCCCGATTTGGCAACTTGAAAACTTCAATTACTTGGATTAAATATAATGAAAATTAGGGCCATTTTTGTTTTAAACAAGTGGTGCACAAGATGAGAACATTTAGATTTTCAAAACATAGTTGCATTTACAACTCATGTTCTCATATTGCACACACTCTTTCAAGTTCCAAACCGAGATGTCACAAGACACCGCACTTTGAAACCCGTTTCAAAACATTGTTTAAAACATAGCCCATTTACTTGTTTCCAAAACATCCATGTTTAATAAAACTCTAGCCGGGGTACAATATGATAGAGCTAAGGTGTCTAAGAACTTACAATGGAATACATTCCGCCAGGGGATTTCCTAGCTTCTAGTCCGACACACTAACCCTCGTCGTCTAACTCCGGATCTGGATGGACCAAGCCTTCTATCCGCAAGTAGTGTCGTCCTCATCTGCTGCCTCGGAGATTTCTCCGTAGAGTCGTCTCCTTTCGAAGGAGATATTCCCACCTCTCGAACAAGCTGGATCTGGAACCTCACTCTACTTTGCATCTAATGATTGTATGAAATTTTCCAGAGCAAAAGTATAGGAGAATAGGAGAGAGTAAGCTACCCAAACAGTTATGTCGACTATGTGGAATTACAGTAGGTGAATATTAAGGAAAAACAATAAACAACACAAACAACAACAATATCACTATCATATACATATAAATAAACACAATCTTATACTTAGCTTTTCATAGTCACATTCTTAAACTCTTCCTTATAAACTTTCACAGTTCTTATTCATTCTTTCTTTCATCCTACTTGTCCAAACTCATCGCGCGTTGCGAAAATCCTTTCTTGTACTTGTCTTATGAATCTTCTCCAATACTTGATATATTATTATACTTTTCTTTGAAACATCTTTGCCTTTTAAGTTTTAGCGTTCCGGTTCGCTCAATGATGGGGGGAACATCATCATTGAGGAAGTCACACACGTTTACATCTCCTCGGTCATCCACCCAACCTAGTCGGAAGCAAACAGGAGTACAGGACCTTTACCACGCGGGCACGACAGCTGTCTCACAAACAATTGGTCCCAGACCAGGAGGACTCAGCCTCAAATCATTTCAATTCAATTCATATAATATCACATCAAGGCACGCTTTCAGCGACAATCTCAAATGCCCCGTTCCAGTCCCTCTCACTGTTCTAGACTTGCATCGAGGGGGCGACCGTATGATTTCTTGTTCGCGGTGCAGAACTTACCACGGCATTGGACCCAGTCCCTACCACGTTAGTACGCCGCATGTGGGATTCGTTCCGCCTAGAAATATACTCCAGGCTTCTTGACGTTTCATCGTCCTTGCCCTCCCCTCCTACAATCTCCACCTGAGTATCCACAGATACCCATAGTATCTTCCTCTCCACTACTTCGATACGACACTCTTACCTCACCGCGTTTGTAAATGTCTTTTAAAGTCTTTTAAAGTTTTAGAGAGTTTTACTTAACGGCTTAATCCTAACAATCGGCTCGTCCTTAGTGCACCCCTTCAACGAAGCCCGACCACTAATCGCGATCCGTTCCCCCAAAAATCTTGACGGCAATCTTGCCTCACATTTCTTTCTCATGCGTCTCGTTGACATTATCCTCATCAGCATCATCAGCATCTTTGCTCATCCGTTTTATTCAGCAGCACCATCATTGGGCTCCTCAGTGGTTGCTCAGCGGCACCATCAGCGTCTTTCTCCTCCGTTGTTGCTCAGTAGCGCCATCTGCTTCGCTCTCCTCAGATGTGGCTCCATGGCACCATCGGCCTCGCTCGTCATCACCACGCTTTCGCTCGCCTCATCGGGCGTTCCTTGTCGCTATCTCGAGCATTATCTTTTCATCTCCGTTCTTTCTCAAACTTAATTATTAATTTTCTTTCGCTCATTATTTATCTCTTTTTGCATTCCATTCACGTTGCGATTTATTTCTTTCTCATTGTTCTCGCAATTCTTATCATTTTTATTCACAATTCTTTTCTCTTTTAGTCTTAATTCCACATCATCATTTCATATTTCAGAGTAAAATCAAACATCTTTTGACAAATAATTAAACCATTCATATGCTAAACTAAATCAAGTAACTCATGCATAATTAACAAAATAGAACATCATACCATTCCAGTAAACATATTAACTATAGACAACATTTCGGTCTCAGCGATTCGTAGGGATAGCCCAACACTCAACAAACAAACAAACAAACACTCACTATCCCTCTACATCGCCTAATGAGACCGGGTCCAATCTTTGAGATAATTGGACGCCTTAATATGTTGCCTAATACCACGGCGTCTTAAGGGGAGCTTCTCTCTCACATCGATGACGAAACATCCGAGAGCTTTCCAAGGCTTCCCGTTGCTAGCTGTGCATGGTTCCCTTCGCGTCCGACACCCGAACTAGAACATTTTTCTCGTGCGTTATAACGTTTCCGATAATTTCTTAAATTCCGTTTTGAAAATACGTTGAAATAATTCTTTTCTTGAAAACACATTGTCAATATCCAAAGATTCCAAAACCAAATCAGATTTCTAAAAAAAGTTTTCAGGAAAGCTTTAAAACAATTAAGATAATATTCTTATTAAAACAAATTCATTCTTCTTAGTTTAAAAACATTCCAGTGATTATCAGTGTTTTTATACTTTAAAACAGAATACCAAAAATCCAAGAAAATAAAATTTCAAAACCACACATTGAAAATCTTTCAAGACACAAGAATTAAAGGAGATAAAATTTTCAAATTGATTCAAGTTGTTTTAAATCACATTTTTAAATAAAACATTTTTAATGTTTTTGAAATCCTAACATGAAACTTTTCACAATTGAAACTCACAAACAGAGTTCACGAACAGATCTATAACAATTCCACCACATTCAATCAGTATAAAGAACAAGCACATACAAGTTTCAAAGCATTCACAAACTTACACACAGAAAGTCACATTTTTAATCATAAAAAAATCATTAAATTAAATTATAATCTTAATAAATTAATTAAATTCCTCTTAAGAAAATAATTTAAACTTAATCCTGTAATTAACCCAACAAAACCGAATCATGCACATATAATTTTGCAAAGATTAAACACACAAATAAAAACATGGAATCATGAAATCATTTTCTTTATTTTGATGCTAAAACCGTGAGCATGCAATAGGAAAAATTAACAAATTTAATTTCATTTTTAAGACAAAATCAAAGCAACAAATTGAATTACAACTCACTTCAAAGATTCACATAAATTTCCTTTTTAAATTCCTAATCATGGAATGCAACCCCTTTTAAAACTCTTATATTCAATTAGCCTCTTTATGCATGTACCCTAAATGAGGAACAAACCTAGCTTCCTACCTAATCCTAGGTTGGCCGAATATCATGATGCAAAGAGACAAGGTTTTCATTCATTTTTCAATACACAAAAGTCAAATAATCAAATCAAAACTCATTTTTTTTAAAGCATCATTCTACACCATTTGTTCACAAAACATGCATCAACACTATTAAAAACAAAAATCTTTTCCAAACATTTTTAACAAACTTAAAATAAACTCAAATTCATCATTTAATAAAAATCAAAGTAAAGACCTTACTTTAACTTCATGAAAATGACATGCATATATCTAATATCATTAGATTTATTCTTAGAACAAACATGCATCCACTTTTTACAAAATAAAAAGCATAGGTCCTAACTTATTCAAACATGGCCGAATGGCCTCATAAGAATATCACATACAAAATCAAATACTAGATCAAATCATGCACATAATCAAATCATGCTTGTACTTAAAATCATTTTAAAAACTTACTTCTTTAATTTTTCTCTTAAAACCGAATCATATATATAAAGAAAATACAATAACATGCAAACCAAAGATCTTAACTTCTTTGTTTATCAAACAAAAATAATCACATACCTATTCATCAAAGAATCATGAAAATACATATAGATCATGGTTTTAACAAAAGATCTAACATGCATGATCAAAGATTTTCACTTTAAAAATAAACAAGTTTAGATCATGAAATTGTTCATCAAATACACATGGAAATACACATAGATCACAATTTAGCAAAAGGATTTAACATACAAAGACAAGGAATTCCACTTTATTATTAAACAAACTTGGATCATGGATTTATTCATCAAATCATCACATAACCATGCACAGATCACGGTTTAGAGAAGGAAAAATAGACATGCAAATAGATTTATTTCAAGCTTTCACAAAATCTTAATTTTTCTTTAGATCTTTAAAGATTTAGTTAAGAAAACATTTAGATCCTTAAGAAAAGCTCATCTGAAACATCAAACATAAAGCTTTAACATATTACAAATTAATTGAGTCCTTAAAGTCCAAGATTAAAGAATAATAACACACAACATCATCTTTCCAACCATAAAATAAGACATGCAAGAAAATAAAGAAGTAGATCTACAAAATAAAAAGGAAAAATCTAAACTATTACAAAGTCTTCTTTTGATCTTCAAGTCCTACCATGGAAAGGTTGATCTCCTAGCTTTCCTAGTATTTGGATCTTCAAGAACAAGGGTTTGATCAAGCTTAGAACCTCCTTCTTCCTCCTCCCTAAAGCTCACGGTCATACTCCCTCTCTTTCTTTCTATTTCTTTTCTTTTCTTTCTCTAGGAGTTTGGTGAGTCTCTTAGAGTAGTGTTGGTGTTGGAAGAAAATGTAAGGGGTGAAGGGAAGTGAAATGAGAAAATGAACTAAGGCTTTAAGTATTTATAGGTAATTTCACTCTCCCTCTTATGCCCTGGTGTGTGGTTCGGCCTTAAGCAATTGGAAAAGGTAATTTTGGGCTTCCAATTATTTGCATGGGTGCGTTTTATCAAATGGAAGGGGACAAGGTAGGCTAGTCTAGGAATTTAGGGGTCACTTAGGCTCAAATGATAGTTAGCAATTAGTTAGGGTTTTGTTACTTGGTTGGGTTCTAGTTTGGTTTGGGTTACTAACTTAGTTTCTTATTTGGTTTCCAATTTCTTAACCTCTAAGCTTCTAAAAATTCATACTCCTAACATACACACACACACGTATAACATACACTCACACCTACACATATATACCGTAGCACACACATGCACACATACATGCTTCACATTTTTATTTTCTATTATAATTTCTAATTCATGCAAGCATTTCTTTAATTAATCACATTCACACAATTAATTTCATGCATCATACATCAACACACATCAAACTAAGCACTCATCACATAAAAATTTCAAGCCAATTTAATAAATCCATTTTCTTCAAAACACAATTTCCAAAAATTCGTATTTCTTAGTTCTGAAAATAAATTTTTATAAAACAACCCAGAAAATTCTGAAAATTACATTTTTAAAATCTACGCTTCAAGACGATCGTTTTGATATAAAGATCACGAAAATCCGAGTTACGGTTAAAAAGTTACGAATTTTCCAAGATAACATACTTCAAAAACTTCATTTCAAATAAAAACCACCTTTTATAAAATCATAACTTATTTCTTTAAAAAAATCAAATCATTTCAAAACTCAATAAAATTCTTCCCTTTTCATTTATAAAAACATTTAGTTTATAAAAATCCATGAAAATCATACTTTATTTCTTTCTTATGAAAAACATTTTTCTGAAAATTCCTTATAAAATAGAATCTCAGGTTTTTATTCGTTCACGCACGTACGAAAAAAATGTGGGGTGTTACACAAAATGCTAAGTTTGGGGGAGTGATTTGGGTCTAATATATAGTGTTTTGAGCATTGATTTGACTCCCTTTTACTATGTGTTTAGCTTGTTTCTCAAGTATTTTGTAGGACTTTTTGTTAATTCTTAGAAATAGTTCTTAGTTTTGAACCCTTTGAACGTTTTGATCCTTTTTGGGTATGTTTCAGGTACTTATGGAGCTTAAATGCAAAATGTATTGATGGACTTGGATAGAGGATGAAAAGAGCTTCGAAAGGGTCCAAGAACAGAGTAAAACGGAGTCCGGAGCAGTCCGTAGCGCCCAAAACAGTCCGGGGCGCGCGTGCTGAAATTGTGCAGTACCCGTGCGCGCCCCAGGCGTGAGGACGGATGCGCCCCAGGCGCGCGATCAGCAGACAGACCCGTTTTGGGCCGGGTTTGATGCATTTTGATGGGGATTCAATTGGGACTCAATGAGGGTTTGTTTTAGGCATTAAATACTAAGTTTTTCAGCAGTTTTTGTAAGCTTTTAGAGAGAGGGAGATTACATAGTCTAGAGAGAGGTTTAGAAGAGGAGAAGATCCAAGGATTGAGAGATCAAGGCTTCTCCATGGTAATCATGTATTATCCTTCTATTTCTTCTATTGTTCTTCATTGTTTATCATGTAACTAAAATCCTTCGTTAGGAATTGGTGGATTTGTATGGATTAATTTATGTAGTTATTGAATTAATGTTTTTCCGTTTCTAAATCATGTGTTTGATTGTGATTTAATTGTTATGCATGAATTTGGCCAATTTATGTTTTGGATTTCTAATCCCCAAATTGAGAGGTTTAGGGTTTAGATAGGCCTTTCCAATCAAACAATATAATTAATCCAGAGGTAGAGATGCAATTGAGTAATTATATAACTTTATTTAAATCCATTATTCTTAATTATTATTCAATGAATTAATTACTTGAGAGATTGAGGGTTATGAAATTGAATAAGAAAAGGTAACTAAACATGAGACATCTGATAGTTACTAAATTAGGGATTTGTTCATGATTTAGGGGAAGACAATAATTTTACATTAGATAAACGAAACATACAATGAAACCACGTTCCTAATAATCCTTTTCTACCTACTCACGACTTCTTTTAATTTTCAGCATTTAATTAGTTTTAGTTTTTAATCTCAAATCTATTTTAATCAAATCTGAATTTTAATTATAGGATTTACTTTTAGTTGCATTAAGGTAAAAGTAGATTGAACATTCTCACAAACTCCCTGTGGGACGATATCTGGTCTTCCTAGACTATATTACACTTGACCCAGTACACTTGCTGGCACATCAACAATTTCCTTCTTTGCCCTTGGAAATTTCGGTCCATGTGTGAGTGTGAGGGGTAGTTTTGGCACTTTGGTTTGTTGCATGGTTTAGGTCTTATCAACCTAGACAAAAAGGAGTAAATTAAGGCACTCATCCTAATTCCTATTGGTTGGCTTTTCTCCTTAATTCACATTCTTCCACCAATTTAATTTCCATATGGTTCTAATTTATCCTATAAGCTTCTTGTCCTAAAATAAAATCCTAAGCATACACATACATGCATATGAAATAAATTTTTCTCATGAAATCACTCATGTATAAAAATCACAATTTCTTTAAAGCATAAAAATATTAGATACATAATCGTTCCAAAAACTAAATTTTAAAACTCATAATATTATCCCATGAAAACCAATCCTTTAGAAATCATTCATCACTTTAAAATCATGAGATAAGAAAATCATTCCAAGAAATGCTCTTTAAAAACATTTTCTCAAAAATAAATCTCTTTATTGCTTAAAATAATACGAGGATTTTGACGGATGTCACATACAGACCTACTCAAAATTTCTAGAACACTCCCAATCAGAACCAAGAACAACATATTCAACACAAAAATCATTTTACCAAGCATTTTTATCAAAACCGAGTTATAAAGTATAAAAATGGGTTATCTTTAACCAAATAAAACATGCATTACTAAATCAATTTTATTTTCCCCGTTATTCTTTTAATCACAGAAAGAAATAACAATCAATACATAAAGTTCAGCCAAGGTCATAAAAGAACATACAGAGCATTAAACATATCAAAACGTCAAATGGAGCATTGGATCGGGTATGGGAAAAACGAGAAAGATAAATTCCAAACTATGTCAAATTAGTGAGTTTCAGTCCCAAAATTTTCATAACACTAAAACATTTCCAAAGTTCAACTCATAAAATTTTCAAGTTATTCCAACATTTGGAACACAAGTTTTCATTTAGTTTTGTCATAAAAATCCAATCAAATCTGTTGCATCAAGAGGCAAAAGTGCAATTACTTAAAATAGTAAACTGGCTTCATTTGACACAAAATTTGGCAAAGAACATCTACACGTACTTTAGTTCACCTCATAAAAATATCAGATCATTTGGAGTTGCCTATGTCACATTTATCCAATTAAAATCCTCTCTAATTCTGCAAAAAAAGAGCAGACCTTCATACTGTTTTTTGTTTATTTAAAATACAAAATCAACTCTAAATCATCCCAAATTTTACAGAGGGTCTCCTAACACGTACAAGGTTCTACCATAAAATTTTGAAGTTCATTGGAGTAGCATAGGTTTGAAAATTCAGTTCATTTCTTATAAAAAAACTCATTTTTCTGAAATCGTTCTTACGAAAATAATTCTTGTAAAAATAGTATATGAACTCTAAAAATCATAAAAAATTTCAGAGGCACTTAAATTAGAGTTTTCAAAATATTAACCAAGTTTCACAATCATTGGACATGTGCAAGTACCATTTACCCAAATCTTTTACGCTTAAAACCTTAAACTTCCAAAATCAACACCGAACAACAAAAATTCACTAAAAATACCAAAACAATTTCAAATCAAACCAAAATTTTCAGAACATAATCAAATAGCATTAAGAACAACATACTAAATATTCAAGGCAATCTAATTAGTGAAAATACTTTTTATCAAAACCTCCTACAACCTAAGATCACTACTTTCACAATAGCTTTTTAACAAACAAAAATCCTTTTAAAATTTCAGCATATAACAACTTTGTTCTTTCTTGCACCACTAATCCAAATCATCCCCATCAAGCACAAAAAAAATGAATCATTTTCCTAATTCACTTATACTAAGACCGAATCATTCATAAGGCGTGCATCCATTTCGACTTTTACAAAACAAATCCATAAACCATCATGCATCAAGTTTTAGTCACCAATCAAAATCATTTGTCCACTCACTTTCATTTAAGGACCGAATAACAATCTAAGGAAAAAGCATAGATTCACCTAGGAATGGCATGTATTAAGAACAAAAGTTATTTTCCTCTTTTCCTCACTTTGGCCGAAACATGCAAGGAAAAGGTTAGGGATTCTTGTAAAACAACTAACACCTACACATGCAATTCTAACTCATCACAAACCAATCTTCATTTATTCATCCCAAATCATAATTTAAATCATCAAAATAAAACAAAATCATTTGGGGCAAGAACAACAATAAAACCGTGGGGACCTTAGACATACATGCATGTCCCCTTTTCATTTTTCAAACTCAAATCCATGCTTAATGAGGCTTAGAAAATCAATAGGAATCAAGAAAAACCACATGCAAAAGCTCATACCCGTCAAATCAATAGAACCCATTATGAAAGCTTGTAAGAACCGAAAATGGGAGAAGAAAAAGAAATCAAGTTTAAAGATCAATACCTTGATGGAGAAAACAAATGAATGACAAAAATCAAAAGGGTTCTCCTTCCCTTTCCTCTCCTTCCCTCACGGCTTCTCTCTCAAATTGGGGCTAGGGTTTTTGTTTCATGATTTCTTCCTTTTCCTCTCCTTCCCTCACGGCTTCTCTCTCAAATTGGGGCTAGGGTTTTTGTTTCATGATTTCTAATGGGTAAGAGCACATTAGCATAAGTATGGAAATAGATTGAAGTAAAGAAAATGGGTAGAAAATTTTACCTTAGGCTTGGGAAGAGTTTCCCCCTCCTTCTTCCTCTGCCTCACTACTCCCTCTCCCTCACACTCTATCTCCTTCTTTTTTTTTGTCTGAGAACAAGGTGTAAGAGGTGTAACACCCTATCTTAAATTATACTCTAGTTATCCCGATTTGATTTAGTGACTTGAAAATTTCTTTTAAAAACAATAGTTACTTATAAAAATCTCCGTAAAATCGGACGGAGTTTACTCTGTTTTATTGACTTTTCCAAAATATACTTTTCCTGTAAAAACCTGTGTTAACAAAGTTATGTATTCAACAGTAGTCCAGCAGGGAAAAATGTATTACAGTTCATTCATTACAACATTTCCAAAATATAAATGAGTTCTTGGAGTTATTTAGCTCCCAAAATATAAAGTATATATATATATATATATATATATATATATATAACATAGTTCGCAAAATAAAACCCCGGAATAATACATATGGTCACCCAGCTAACTACTTACACTCCACAATGTGGAGTGTACTCCTGCTTGGTCGAGACTCGTGTAAGCTCCTTCTGTACCTGTAATAAAAATAGCAAGAAGGGTAGCATAACAAAGAACTTAGGAAATAACTTTTAAGAAGACATAGTAATAAACTAAGCCCACATTATTATAAACACACAATAAACATAGCCATTCACACATTCAATCACTTTTACTTCTCGTTTTAACTCTTTTATTTATCTTATTTATATTTCCGCATTTAGTTCCCTTTACATTTCTCTTATTCTCACATTTCTTTTCATTCTTAGTTCTTTATTCATTTTACCTTTTTATATCTTTTGTTCTCTTTCTTTTCTTTCTTTTGTTCTCCTTCTTTTCTTTCTTTTGTTCTCTTTTCTTTTCGTGATAAAAATTTGGGATGTTACAATTCTCCCCCACTTATTAGAATTTCGTCCCCGAAATTCATTTCAGTTCCGTAAATGAAGAGTCATCCCTCGACAAGGCTTTCGACTATGGTCTTTACATCCCTTCAGCTTTATTCTCCCACTTAGGATACTTCTAAGTCCTTACTCCTTGACGCATTTCGACTTATGCTGGAACATTCTACTTCTTGTTCTCGCCCGGCTTTCCTTCTCATTTTCGTTTGTAAACTTTGTCAAGATCTTAGTTGGGTTACTAAGTTCTTCCCCACTTGGCATCGACATACCTGGCTATGTCCATGCCAGGGAGTAGGGAATCGAACACGTCAACTCTTGACCGCCTTTAGGACAACCTCCAATGAAGAGTGCAATGATCTAACACTGGTAGGAGATGTAACCTTTGGAATCCTGGGAGGGTTCGTGCTTTTGCCTTAAATGAAAGCAGCCTAAGATTATGCAATTTAAACACTTTTTATAGAAGACAACAACTTATGGTTCTAGCTTTCCTAATCAAAGAAATACCAAATTGGATAGACAAAGCTAAAACTCCAGGAATGATTGATATTCACGAATGAGAACAAAGAGGAAGATCAAGAGTTCCCAACCCTTAGTTGAGTGAAGCGAGAACACATTCATTTGGGATTTGAAATTGTTGCATCGAGGTTGTTTCAGAAACCAAGAAGAATATATATATATATAGAGAGAGAGAGAGAGGAGGGGAGTTTTCTTGCACGAATTAAAGCATTAATTGAGGCTTGCAAGAAACACTAATGAGGCCTTAAACGATATTTAGTGGACGTGAATTAGGGTAGGCAAACACTCACAAAGTCTACCACACTTTCAAGAGTGAAGGTCGTGTTGAATTGACTACCAGCTGGTGGTGGATGAGTTGGATTGAATTTTCTAAGGTTTCCAAAATCTCGCATCCATACACGCCAAGGTTTTTGTACTCAATGTAGAGTGCGGGTCTATTGTTTAACTTGGTGGGCCTCAGTGTGGATATTTCATGAGGTCTTCGCGATTCGCTTCTCTCTGATGATAAGGTTGAGGCCAGGCTTTGCTCCTCTCGCGGGTGGTCGTTCAAGGATCTTGTTGGTAAGACTCCCCATAGGTCTCGGACTACCAGAGTCTGGTTTGGCTTTCCAGGGAAGTTGGAGATGGTTTCTAGGGTCAGCTTGATTCCCTCAAAAATTCTGAATGAAGGATTTGGAAAGGGCACTGTTCAGGTCGACTTCCTTTCTTCTAAGGGTGGTGCTTCTTGGGAAACCCTATTCCGGGTTGGTTGTTTTTAGTTAGAAGCTCTCAATGACATCAACCATTAATACGTGCAAAGATCGAGGTGATCAGTCCCAATCTCACACGTATCAATATCAACATCGTTATCGGGTTTTGCTGATGATATCCTTGCTCAAGAGATATAAGAATCAGAGTGAGCAGCTCTAACCTTATATTCTATTAAACAACAACACCATCAATGAATTTAGTTAAGTTTAAACTAATGTCCTATAGTCTATCGTTTCTTTCTAACTGCTGCTATTGTCTCCACTTGGCTTTGGTTCATTGGAACCAAATTCTCTAGGATTGAGGCAATCCTATCGCTACCACTATGCCTCCGAGTCATACTACCTAATCCTGGAGAAGAAAACAAGTTAACACACACATAAACATGCAAATATATATATATATATATATATATAGACTCTATTCATCTAACTTAGATAGTTAGCTATTTATCGGTTACTCGCTTGGTGAGTAAACCAAAGGAGTTGTGAGTCCAAACTCCAAGGTCAAGGAAAAACTGCTCTGATACCAAATTGTAACACCCTATCTTAAATTATACTCTAGTTACCCCGATTTGATTTAGTGACTTAAAATTTCTTTTAAAAACAATAGTTACTTATAAAAATCTCCGTAAAATCAAACGGAGTTTACTCTGTTTTATTGACTTTTCCAAAATATAATTTTCTTGTAAAACTTATGTTAACAAAGTTATGTATTCAGCAGTAGGCCAGCAAGGCAAAATGTATTACAGTTCATTCATTACAACATTTCCAAAATATAAACGAGTTCTTGGAGTTATTTAGCTCCCAAAATATAAAGTAAATATATATATATATATATATATATATAAAACATAGTTCGCAAAATAAAACCCCAGACCAATACATATGGTCACCCAGCTAACTACTTACACTCCACGATACTCCTACTCGGCCGAGACTCGTGTAAGCTCCTTCTGTACCTGTAATAAAAATAGCAAGAAGGGTAGCATTACACAGAACTTAGGAAATAACTTTTAAGAAGACATAGTAATAAATTAAGCCTACATTATTATTAACACACAATAAACATAGCCATTCACACATTCAATCACTTTTACTTCACGTTTTAATTCTTTTATTTATCTTATTTATATTTCCGCATTTAGTTCCTTTTACATTCCTCTTGTTCTCACATTTCTTTTCATTCTTAGTTCTCTATTCATTTTATCACTTTATTTCTTTTGTTCTCTTTCTTTTCTTTCTTTTGTTCTCCTTTTTTTCTTTCTTTTGTTCTCTTTCCTTTGTTCTCTTTTCTTTTCATTTTTCTTGTTCTCTTTCTTTTCTTTCTTTTGTTCTCTTTTCTTATGACTGAGTCCAACAAATCATCAGTCGTTTTCTTTTCTTTTCTTTATTCTTTTTCTTTTCCTTTTCATTTCTCCTCCCCAGAGTCCAACAGACCGTCTAGGTTGGGCCTAACTATCTCCCGAAGTCCAACAGACCGTCCGGGTAGATAGGTTATCCCCGGAGTCCAATAGACCGTCCGGGTTGCGCTTCGACAGAGTCCAAAAAACCGTCCGCCGAATCCCCAGAGTCCAATAGAGCGTCTGGGTTGCGCGTCAACAGAGTCCAAAAGACCGTCTACCGACAATGTTCTTTCTTTTATTAATTATCCCCAGAGTCCAACAGACCGTCTGGGTTGCGCTTCGACGGAGTCCAATAGACCGTCCGCCGAATCCCCAGAGTCCAATAGACCGTCTGGGTTGCGCGTCGACAGAGTCCAATAGACCGTCTACCGATATATTCCTCTTTTCATTATTTAATCCCAGAGTCCAACAGACCGTCTGAGTTGTGCTTTGACAAAGTCCAACAGACCATTTGCCAATCTCATTATTTCTTTTCTCTTTATGACTATTCTTTCTTTGCTCTTTAAATCTTTTCTCATTTCTGATTAAGTATCTTTATCCATTTTCTTTTCTTACTTATTCTTTTCCTTACTTTTAAATATCTCTTAATTATTTTCTTCTCTATTTCCTTTCGTTGGTAACTTATTAACATTTTCCTATTATCGCCTAAGGGATAACAAACAATATAAACATTCACCATAACACACCTTTACAATCATTTCCTTTTATTTCTTGCTTAATATAATTTATTCTTATTTACCTCTCCTATTATCATTTTAAGTCCTTTGGTATTATTTCCATTGTCATTTATTCATACACTCATCACATACACAAGCATCTCATTTCATCCCTTAATTCATGGTGCTCCTTAACTTAATATATCTTAGGTTCATTTTAAAACCCAATCCCCCATATATTTCACACATTTAATACCAATCAAGCATCATAACACACATCATGAACATCATCATAAAACACATACATTCACGATATTAAAGTGGTCCATCCATGTTCTTTATTTTCATTCTTAACATACTGTCAACCTCAACTATCCTATTGTTTATTCTTATAACTAATATTTTCTATTCCTAGCCATCACTATATACAACCTAGAAATTACGTCCTAAATAGAGGTAAGGCCTCCTTCTTACCTGGGAGTCCTGACAATAGAAATAATGTCACGTTCACGTCTGCGCCTTACTCGGGGTTAGGGTCAACAATAACGTGTTGGATCTAAATAGGGACACACGTTAAAACTAATTAAAACATTAAAAGTGTGTGTATATATATATAATCAACTAAATTCATTTTTGTCAAAATAATAAATATATATCATTATAAAATGAAAATGTATCACTTTTCTCCAAAACATCTCTTTATTTGAAAATATAGAGATAATAAAAATATTGACGGATCGTCGAATAAATTACATGGATGGGTACAGGGAGTTGAGATGGTTATTTACCTAAGAAAGATCTGAAATTAAACGGTTGGATCTTGAGCTATTGGACCGGAAAAGTTGGAAAACTCACTCTCTTTCTTTCTTCTATGCCTCTTCTTTCCACTCTACTATTTGTAGCCTCTTCTTTCTACTATATTTCTTTGAACTATTTGTTTATGTTTAAGTTTGTGAGTTCTGTGTGTTCATGTGGTGGCCTTACTTCTTTCTACTATTTGCCTTTTATTTTGTTTTGGTTAACGTGGTTAGGGATGTAACGGTCCGGTCCGGTCCGGTCTTTAACAAATTTTAGGGACCAGACCGATTAAATCATTGTGGTCTGGTCCGGTCCGGTCTCAATGTTTTTAATATGTAAAGACCGGACCGGATCATTACGGTCCGGACCGTAACGGTCCGGTCCGGTCCGGTCTATTTAGACCATAAAAGTTCAAGACCTTTTTTTTAAAAAAAATTGGGCCTTTAGGCCCGTTTTCACTTGGGAACCCTAGTTCCCTCTGCTTCTGCGAGCAGCAGTTACAACATCTAAGGCAGCGGCGGCGGAATCGGATGAGAGAAATGGTTGGGCTTGATCTGCGGCGGTGGACGTGTGGAGGAGGGGAGATCGTGAAGAGAGAGAGAGAGAGAACGAGGAACGCGGCAGCGGCAGCGGCAGCGGCAGTGGCGACGGAGAGAGAGAACGAGGAGGAGGCAACGAATGGAAAGAGAGAGAGAAAGAGCGAGGACGGAGGGAACCGAAGGGAGAACGGCGGTGCGCATGGAGAGAGAGAAAACGAAGCGTGGACGGGAGAGAGAGAACGAAGCGAGACGGAGGGAACCGAAGGGAGACGGCGACCGAAGGAGAACGAGCAGAAGAAAGAACAGAGGAGGGATTTGTCTCTTCGTCAATCTTCATTCATGGGCGATGAACATACTAAAGGCTCTTAGACATGAACATGAGAATTGGGAAGAAACAGGAATGGTCTTAGTGGCAAGAAGATAGAATAAAGGCTTAACTTACAAGACTCGTTGAAGTAGAAAAAAGATTCTTCATGTGGACTATGTGAGGGCATGAGGCTCTTCGTGAATCTATAGGTTTTTTTATTTATTTATTAACCCTATCGGTTCGGTTCGGTCCCAGCGGTCTAGGAATATCTGAGACCATGGACCGGACCATTCTAATATGGTCTGAACTTTTTGGGACCGGACCAGACCGTGAGACCAGACCAGACTGCATTTTTCGGTAAGGTCCGGTCTGATCCGAGCGGTCTTGCGGTCTCAGACCGGACCACTTACACCCCTAAACGTGGTGGCCTTAGGGCCACGCGTTTCATTTTTTTTTAATTGTTGGGTTGGGACGGGTGTCGGGTAGTTTAGGATTATAGATATATATATTCTTATATATTATTTTATGTTTAGTTCTCGTTTTTGGTTCAATGTGTGTAAATATTTTGCATTATAACTAAAAGTTTGATAATTTCAAAAATAAATATAGGTAAAATAACATTATTTTTTTTAATTATTCAAAATAGATTAAAAATAGTAAAGTTACCGATCTAATCTGAAAAGAGACAATTTGATTAACCGGTCTTTATGGACATCTATTGTGCGACAAAAAGTATTAAAATTCAATTATAAAGATATTTTCTCAATGTTAATGTCAAACTTGGTAAAATAAAATATTCAGAATTTGGAAATAATAAGTCATTAAATATCACTTATACCGGTAATATATTAAAACCAGTCTGGGAGATAAAAATAAATCAGTCTCAAAATGCCATGAAAACTTACAGGAATCTTTAAAACATTAAATTAAACATATCTTTTCGAAGAATCAATTTATGAAAATGCCTCCAAGGCTTTCCAGTTGAGCTCCCTGTCAAAATATTAATTAAACTAAATAAAAGTACTCTTTTATTTTTGAAAAACGTATAATAACAAATTTATACTTATTTTGACTAAAAACATATTTCAATTATAAAGATAAAAATCAAAATTTTATTACGACACTCAAATCTTGAAAACATCATATTAAATCATTTAATTTCTTTATTCTTAATTTTCTATTAATATATGTTTCTAACGCTAAAATATCCCTTTTTTATCACTCATTTATCCTTGTTATTACTATTACTATTATTCCAATCTCGCTATTATTGGATTAAAATTTGGGATGTTACAAGAGGGGTGGAATGGGGGGTATTTATAATGGTTTAGGGCTTGGGGTTTATTTAATTAAAAATGGGGTCCAAAACACATTAGAGTGGGAGAGTGTGATGGGGTAAAAAGCTTGGTCCCTCATTGGCTGAAAATATACTTTAGAATAGGGTAATTAAATGTGGGTCTTGAATAATGTGTTTTAGAGATAAAGTGCATTTAACTGGGTTACCCTAGGGTCTTGTGTACTAATAAACGAATGTCCTACAAATTCAAAATTCAAATGCACAAAATACTTATTAAAACAGTGTAATGCTTAACAGTCAATAGAAAATAATAGTTTCCAATGTAGTAAATACAACGATATTTGAAAATCATAAATTCACTTTTCTCAATTAATAAAACATTGTAATTTTCCCAAAATAATTCAAAATTCATAGACTGAAATATAAATCCCAAACTTTATAAAAATAAGTTCTACGTCTCAATACGATCGTTTTGACTGTAAATTCGTCTAATTCCGATTTACCAATCAAAACAAGAGAACAACACACGCACTCCCGATCATCTTTCAAATCCCTTCGGTCGTCGTTTCCTGACGACGAAGCTCCATTCGTCGAGCCACGTACGGGTCAAATTGAATTAAGTTCGATGAGGCTTAAACAAAAAGGGGTCATCAGCATGTTCTTTCAAAGTAACAGTTTTCGAGGTCACATCAATTTACTGAAAATAGATTGGTAGAAATAGGCTACAAAATTTGTCAACAGGGTCTTGTTCATAACGTTAACTGGGTACAAATGATTTTTGGGAAATTCAGTAGCTCTTTACCAATCATTGCTTGTTCTTTACTGACTTATATATCCACTTCGTTTTAACCAAGACCTGGGGCAAAACGTCCCTTCTAATCCCATCATCCTCTTTTCAAACGCTTATAATCAAAAAGGTTCTAATCTTAAGCACTAACTTAGGCTTTACTCAAACGTTCACAGTCTCATCCATCCTCAAGGGTACAAGATCTTTATTCTAAAACCACTAAAATATTCCTTCTTTATCAGGTAATCAATATTCTTAACAACCTCAAATCCTCGAAACCTTTCATGATCATCAAATCCGTAACCAATCTTCTTCACCTAACATTCCAAGAAACACTATTCTCGAGTACTTTTGTCAATTCTTTCTCTCAACTTGGCCGGATTTCATTCTAATTTAGCCCAACTTTGATTCAACTTATAACAATAACGGTCTAACCCACAATTCTTGCTCATGTTTGACCATTAAATCGTACTTGACTTTCCAATCTCACACTGCTAAGGGTAAACTTCCTACTCTAATCCTTAAAGTTTACGCCATTTCGGGATATAACTGTCGCTTTCAAGCCTATGCTAGATTGGTATTCTTTCTCGAGTCATTCCATAGTTCACTGTTTACTGGGGATATGGTCCTCTTAAGGACGCCGCTTTTATATCCTTGGAATGATTAAAGACACTTTCTATCGTAACTCAACTTATGGTTAGGGTATATCTCTTGCGAATTGGCCTTACAATGGATCGGTTTTGTCACCAAGCTCCTTCTAGTCCTTAATTCTCACACTGCTAAGGTTGAATCACATGCCTTAATCCTTAAGGATTATGCTAATGAGAAGCGCTATTGCTACGATTAGGCTCCAACTTTAATGGTGTCCTCACTAAGGTCATTTCATACTTTCATCCTTCTTAGGTTTCTCCTCCTTAAGACATTACTTTCTAACTTCCTTTGACACGATAAAACACTTTCCGACAAGGTTACACTTCCTGACTAGGGTGTGATCCTTACCATACGACCTTAGACGGGTTAGTTTCCTTGCTAAATACTCCCTTATTTGGTTAAATTTCCACCATTTCTTATCCCGACTCGCCTTCCGAAGCACCTCAAGGAACAAACTCCCAAAATTTGCACTCCCAAGTCCTTAATCGTCTAACAATTTCACCACCTTCCAATTTTCAAAGCTCTTATGGCCAGGCCTACATGGTCTTCATTCTCACTATAGGAGCCGCAAAGATTTGGCAGAGTTACTGTAACACCTTACATTAACTACCCTTACTTACCCATGAATTAGAATAGTAAATTTAAAATTTCCTTTTTAATTATTAAAAATCTGCCGTCAATCGGACGGAGTTTCCTTGGTTTGTAGGACTTTCCAAAAATTAGTTTAACCTGCAACTTGATTAAGAAATATATCACAATTCATTCAGAAGCCAACACGACTCAAAACATAATTGTGCATCAAGTGCAACCATAGTAGTCAGGTAGTCATCAGAGTATTCAGAAGAAGTATATACAATTTATCACATACTAAAGTTTTTCCCAAAACACCCCTTTTCTAAGAGGTTGTCCTCGGCCCCCCAAAAGTAAATATTTACATTATTTACAAATCAAAAAGATATCACATAATCAACATAATGATCGGGCCCAAGACATTTCCATGTCCTATAATAATATAATCTACTCTCCCTGTGAGAGAGAGTGCACCTGCTCGGCCGGGGGCTGTGCTAGCTCGATCTCAGAACCTAAAAAATGTTAAGGGATTGAGCATTGCACATGAAATAGAAATGCAGTTTCCAAATAGACATAACAATCCACTAAGCCAAGCACAATTACCAAGTATTTCACATAACACATATTTTCAAGCATTCATCACACTCAATCATTTTCAAGTTATATATCATTAATCACTGCTAATTCCCATTATTATTTCTTTTAAATCACATTCCACATTCCCATATCCTTTCTCATTTATTCTTTTCTCATTCACACTATTCACTTATTCCCTTTTCTCTTTCTTTCCTCATTACTCATTTCTCTTTCTCTTTTTGCACCACTAGGATTTTATGCACCTGCTAGGCACGCAATTCACCACCTACTAGGGACTTTACACCTTTCAGGACTTTACACCCATTAAGGCATCTCCCGCTAGGACTATGCTTATTAATTTCCATTAATATTCATTTCTCTCAATTCCAGTCCACATTTCATTATCTTTTTCAGGTGGTTATGCAGTGAATTGATCCATTGGCGCACCGACGCCTAACGGGAATTTGGACCTAATGGGCAATTAGCCTGACAGGCAATTGGCCCTAGTAGGCAATTCACCACCTAGCAGGGCACCTAGTGTGCCGGTGCTTCCAAGGATCAACCACACCTCATTCCTTTTACTTAGCTTAGCCTCATAATCTCATTTTTCCAATATATATATATATATATGTGCACCATTTCTTGAGCAATAAATTAATTTCCAATATCAAATAACACATGTACTCATAAATAAAATTTTATCACCAATAATCTCAAACATTCATCAAATATTCACATATACGGTCACATTCAACACTTAGTTTTTATAACCATTTTATGAGCATTTCTTCCAAGTCTCATCTTATTTACATAATATCCCACTCATATATTTATCAAAGCTCACTACCTTAGGGTTTTCTAGTTAATCCTCCTCAACAAATAATTCCTAGCAAACTATTATAACTAAATGGACACTCATTCCTATGACAAGCCAATACCCACCCCCTTACCTCAAGTGTGATGAGATAAGGATGCTTGCTCTTTTGCCCTAGCTTAGAACCTTGGAACTTTGAATCTCCTTAGCCTAGCTTTCCATCTCAAGAGAGTCAAAATCCAATGATGATGAACAACCCTATTATGAGTGTTGTACTTGGGAAGTGAATGCTCCTTGTCTTGCTCTTGATTATTTGGCAAAGGGGTGATGGTTCTCCATGACTATGAGTTGAAGAAAAACCAAAGAGAGTGGAGAGAGAGGGGTATCGAATGGAGGAGGGAGTAGTGGGTGGTCTCTAGCTCATGACTTTATGATGAGAAGGAGGATTATAGTGGTGTTTGTGATTTTTCTTGGAGCTTCTATGAGGTATTGATGGTGGGGTTCATAAACCCTAGGGAAGAAAAATGATGAAGTTATATATGTGTGTGTGTTACTTTGGTTGTATATGTTGTTGTTGTTTTTGGTTCTTTTCTTATTATTTCTTGCATGGGACTGTTGATGTGTGGCTGAGAAAAGTGGCTTCCCGTGGAAGTCACAAATATGTGGTCCACACAGCTTTATCTTTTTTTTCTGGCACTGTGCGAAATACTCGAGTATTTTCTGAATACTCGAGTATTCTGTGGTTTTTCCAAGAGCTGGTGCGCCATTCAAGTGAACCTGGCGCGCCATTTTTGGTTAGATTTTTGCTCAGAATACTCGAGTCTTTCCCAAGAGGCTCGAGTAGTCGCTAATACAAAAAACATTTTTCAGACCACTTCATTAAGACCGATTCCGTGCGGAACCGGTCTGGAAGTTAAAATTTATTTAAACCAGTCTGTTCATTTAATTGACTAGTCTGAAAATATTTTAATTGAAACCGGTTCCGCATCTAAACCGGTCTAGAAATTACCATTGATTCATACTAGAGTGGTTCATTTTGACAACCAGTCTGAAAAATAGATAAATTGAATGCCCAGTGCATCGCATGGGCAAGGGTTCTACTTTACTAAAAAAAAACACTGCATCTGCTTATTTTAGGGTTCTCCATATTCTCAATCGCAGAGATTGAGAAACCCCAACCACGGCTTTGTGAACTATGCATCTGTTGGCTTGGATTCTCAACCGTCATTCTCACCTGGAACCTGGGAGACGCGACTGAGAAGAGAGAGAGAAGGCGATGTGGGAATGGAAGGAGGGAGAGAGGACACGACGGTTTTGAGAACGACGGCCGACGGTGGAGGCAAGGTGGCAGCAGCGAAGGTCGACGGTGCCTGGGAATTGTTGTTCCTCAGCGCCGGCAACAGTAAGACGATAACACCAGCAGCACCGGTGGTCATGGACAGCTTTGATCCAAACCTCGGTGGCCATGGACAGCACCGCCGCACCGTCGTCACCGTGAACAGCAGCACCTAAAATTTGGCCAGGCACCACCGCTCCTCCCTCGTCTCTCTTATAGGTTCGTTTCTTCCTCCCTCCACGAACTTCCTCCCTTCCACCATTCTCCAATTTGTCTTCTCTTTTGATTCATATTTGTTGATTTTGTGTTGATTAAAAATAAGTTCAATTTCTTCTAATTGTGTTGATTAATTAAAGATTTAATTCCTCTGTGTGCTAAATTGGTTGAAGTTAGGGTTTGTGTAAAATTCATAAAATAGGATTGGGGTTTTTTGTGTTAAATTTCTGAATTGTTGTTTTTAAATTAAGGAAAGGAAGCTATCCTCTTGTCAATTTGTGAAATGTGGTTCTGGGACCAAATTGTTGTGATTGTGGATTTTCTCCAATGTCTTGCAGTCAATTTTTATCTGTTTTTGCTTTTAATTTGTATCTATTTTTTTGGTTGATAATGAAATGGTATTCAATTTGCATATTGTTTCTTTGGCTAATAATTTTTCTCTTTTTTTTGGTTAATAATGAAATGGTATTCGATTTGCTTATTGTTTCTTTGGTTAATAATTTGCTTATTGCATCTTTGGCTGTTTTTTCGGTTGATAATTTTTCTCTGTTTAAATTGGATTTCTGGTTTGTGTAAAGTTAAATGATTTGACACTAATTCCACTAAAGCAACCACTGAAGATAGAATCTAAACGTTGATTTTTATATTAACCTCTTTTATTTATTCTGTAATTTGTTTTGTGGCAAAAATCAATCAAATAGAAAGATGGAAGTTACACTTTCCCAATACTTGGTCTTCCTTGGAACAAAGAGTATAGGTTTGTTCAATGTCAAATTGGAACAAAGGTGGTTTGCTCATTTGAGAATGTGTATAATTGTAGTAAGAACATACATTTATGAGTTAGAGTTGTACTGATGTGTAGTTTCATTTGATTTGTTCCATCCACGTTATTTATGAATGATCTTAAGTCTCATCTTTCCATTCTTGAGCCGTTGAGGTAGGTGGATGCCTCTCTTCATGGAATAAAAAGAGGAAATGTAATAAGCTAATGATCAAGTTCAAAAGATATCTTGGTGTCTAGACAAATGAGTTTTCTAGTAGTATAGTATACCTGTCTATGTAATGTCATATTGCCTCTGAAAAGTATGTTTCATGAGTACAGAAGGTCAAATACATGGGATGTCAGCCAATGCTCTTGGATATCAAAGGTCCAAACCTACTGGTTGATTCATTAGGCATTTTCAAGCTTGCAGATTTTGGAGTGGCAAAAATTGTGTGTTTTTTCAAGCTCTATTCTTCTATTTACAATTTAATTTTATCTAGATACGTAGATAGTATGCTAATCTTCTCAATTACGCTTATTAGCTTGCCTCTGCAGTTGTGATGATTTATGTATCATTGAACTTAGCTCTTTTTGTTTTGCTTTTGTTTTTGGTTGTCTTAATATTTGAACACTGTTGATATGTGCTAACATGACCAATCTTTTAGTGCATGACTAATCTTTTAGTATGTTTTTTTTTTTGCGTAGATAGTTTTGTGAATTATTATGGTAACTTTACTATGTTTACTATCTTATAATCGATTGATGGATCCAGTAACTACAGATTTGAGGAATATGAATAGTTTAGCTATGGTATAGACATATGAATGCTAGTGCTTTGTTTTAAGTATGGTTGTATTTGCAAGCTCATTTGCTCTGCTTTGAAATTGTCTGAGAAGTGTAAATATGTTTATAATCTATTAGAAAACAAGTAATGCAAATAATGCAAATACCTTTTAAGCTGACATCAGGTGTTGTGATTTTAATTGTCCTCTGTACATGAAGTGATTAAATTCCATTTATGACCTCTTTTCTGGTAATTATATAAGCTGTATGCAGTTTAGTGTTTTTTCCTTTAAAAAAAGAATTTATGTTGGTCATTTCTCTTTATATGTAATAAGCTAATTTATGTTGCTAATTTCAATTGCTCAAAAGATGGGTTCTTCTTTGTAAGTTGTAACACCATTATCTGCGGTGCTGCAGTGGGAATGCCCCTTCCATAGTCCATACAATACTCAAATTGTAAGCTGCTCGATTATGATCTTTTTGTAGTTGTATCATATCTTGGAACTTTTTCAATCTTAAGGAAATGTATAATTTTGGGGAAAGAAAAACGGAATGGGAAATGTGACTGTTGGATAATGATAGTGGAACTAAAGCTTGCTGTAAAGATAAAAAGTAGTAACTTACAAGTAATTGTAATTTAAAAGAGCAAGTACTTGGTCTTAATATTTCAATAATTTTAATTATTAAACTGTTTTGGCCGCTAAATTCATCGGTAATTGTTTGATGGGTTCATGTTGTCTTTTTTATCTTTGGCTGATAATTAAGGTACTGGAGGCACTGCACTATTGTTTTCTTGATGCACTAAGGTATGTTGAAGCTTGATCATGATATGTGAGAAAGGAATAACGGGGAGAAGCATATTGACCAAAATAGAGATGCCTAAGTTATACAGAAGTGCTAATTGTGATGCTTTGTTTTAAGTATGGTTGTATTTGCAAGCTCATTTGCTCTGCTTTGAAATTGTCTGAGAAGTGTAAATATGTTTATAATCTATTAGAAAACAAGTAATGCAAATAATGCAAATACCTTTTAAGCTGACATCAAGTGTTGTGATTTTAATTGTCCTCTGTACATGAAGTGATTAAATTCCATTTATGACCTCTTTTCTGGTAATTATATAAGTTGTATGCAGTTTAGTGTTTTTTCCTTTAAAAAAAGAATTTATGTTGGTCATTTCTCTTTATATATATATATATATATATATATATATATATATTGCTAATTACCATTTGCATGATTACCATGGTTCATCTTTTGTGGAGCTGTCTTTAGTTATTAATATGAAAATAAAGAATCACGCAGGATGTTGGAAAAGCTTATAACAAATGGAAGCAGGGCGAACCAGTTTGAGAAGACATGTTGGTCTTGTTTCTCAAGATATAGTAAGTGGACTTGTTTGACTCGTGACTTCTACTTGTTTGTGTCTGTGCATGTCTAAGCATGACTTTTGGATTTATTTTACAATGTTAATTTGCAGTGATGATTGCGGAGACCTCTCAAAAATGTAGAAACGTGTATTAAACATTCCATGTTGATTATACAACAGACATGTATGAGAAAAATGTTCTAATAATCTTAAGAGTCTATTTTTATTACATTGTTCATTTAAGTTGTTTAAACTTTTAACTTTATGTTATTAAAGTAGTGTTTTCTTCTCGGTGGCAGAGAAAGAGTTGCACCTTCTACATAATGCTTAGGTTTGATGACATAAGATGAGACTACACCGTGGTATTTAAACTGCCACGAGATGCTAGGCTCATGAGATGCAGATAAGTCTTATGAAATTAGCATACACTCATATTTTGGACGATGGATTTCCTACTTCCGAGTTCCTGTGAGATACGTCACAGACATGTTTCTTAGACATTCAGATAAATGTATCTGATTTCCAAACATGCAGATAAGTGTATCTGGTTTCCATCAGGAATGTTGCAGATGCAAGGAAAAATTGAAGGAGTGGCTTTGCAATCTTGGAGTTTTTATGCAGGGATATTGACGACTCTAGTTATGTAGTTTTTTTTATTCTTTTTGCTGGTGTAGGAGGTTAGGAGTTTTTGTTCTGTTTGTTAGTTTCCAATAGTAAGAGGTGTGTTTTCACTAGTAATTGATCTTTGTAAGCAACCCGTTAATTCTATGGTGTAATGTATTTGGTTTTGATCTTTATCTGGAAGCAATGCTTTTGCTTCTAGTTTTTAATAAAATTTTATTTGATAAATCTTTCTTTATATATATATATATATATATAATTATGTATTGCTTCTTGGCAAAAATTTTAAATTCCGATGAGCAGAGGCTTAGATGGGATGACTATAAATATGGCAAGCATTACTAAATTGGTATATGTTCAAAAATTGAGATTGGCCGGTTCAAAAATTAATTTAGATCGATTCAAAAGAATAATTCAGAGCGGTTCAAAAAGAATAATTCAGAGCGGATCAAAAATTAATTCAGAGCAGTTCATTTTTCAGAGCGGTTCATTTTTTAATTCAGAGCGATTCATTTTTCAGAGCGGTTCATTTTTTAATTCAGAGCGGTTCATTTTTCAGAGCGGTTCATTTTTTATTTTAAAGCGGTTCATTTTCATGTTTCAGAGCGGTTAATAACCAGTCTCGTTAATGTAAACCAGACCGGTTCATAACTGTTCTGGTATAACATGGTATTTTTAACAACAGGCTCTTTTAGACCGGTTCGGAAACGCTCTGAAAAATGGTTCGGAACCGGTCTGAAAAAGCTTATTTGTAGTAGTGAGTGCCTGAGAGCATTTTTTTTACTGATCAACTTCTTGATACAATACTTGAGTATTTTATGAAATACTCGAATATTGCCTGAGAGCGATTTTTCCCTTGAATGGCTTTCTGGTATAATACTCGAGTCTTTTCTCAAAGACTCGAGTGTTGCCCGAGAACTTGGTTTTTGCACACTTAAACTTTCTACTACTTCTAAGTTTCAGAATTCACCTCTATTTTAACTAGTTCTAACTTAGTACTTTCATTCATTTAACCCTATTACTACTAAAATAATAATTATACTTAAAATTAAATTAGGGATGTTACAATCCTCTCCCACTTACCAGAATTTCGTCCTCGAAATTCAACTCTGGAGGGAAACAATTGTGGATGGGACTCCTTCATTTTGCTTTCCATCTCCCATGTTGCCTCTTCCACATTTTTCCTGTTCCATATTACCTTCACCAGTGGGATCTCCTTGCCCCTGAGCTGCTTTATCTGTCTATCCTCAATTCTGATCGGAAGAACCTCAAAAGTCAGATTCTCTTTCAATGGCAAATCATCAACTGCTACCACATGAGAGGGATCATGAATGTACTTCCTTAACTGAGAAACATGAAATACATCATGAAGTCTAGCCAAATGTGGAGGCAAAGCAATCCTGTATGCCAATGGTCCAACCCTTTCTAGAATTTCATATGGTCCAACAAACCGTGGAGTCAGTTTCTTGGACTTGATTGCCCGACCAATACCTGTGGTAGGGGACACTCTCAGAAAGACATGATCACCCACATCAAATTCTAGAGGTCTCCTACGCTTATCTGAATAACTTTTTTGATCCTGAGAAGTTTTCATCTAATCCTTAATCATAGTGATTTTCTCAGTGGTCTCTTGCACCAATTCTGGCCCAGTCAACAAATTCTCACCAATCTGGTACCAACAAAGAGGCGTTCTACACTTTCTGCCATAAAGTGCTTCAAAGGGTGCCATTCCGATGCTAGAGTGAAAGCTGTTGTTGTAAGTAAACTCCATCAGTGGTAACAACTGCTCCCAACTGCCAGCCTGTTCTAGCACACACGCTCTCAGCAGATCCTCTAAAGTCTGAATAGTACGTTCAGATTGCCCATCAGTTTGAGGATGATAAGCTGTACTAAACTTTAACTTAGTACCCTAGGCCTGCTGGAGACTCTGCCAAAATCTAGATAAAAATCTAGGATCACGATCAGATACTATGCTGGAGGGCACACCATGACGCTTCACTATGTCCCGAATGTACAATTGTGTCAATTTCTCCATAGTGCACTTCTTATGAATTGGGATAAAGTGAGCAGACTTCGTTAAAAGGTCTACAACAACCCAAACGACATCGCATCCTGCAGCAATTCTGGGTAGACCTGTCACAAAGTCCATGGCAAAGCTATCCCATTTCCATTCAGGAATATCAAGTGATCGTAACGGACCACCTGGATTTTTATGCTCGATCTTCACTTTCTGACAAGTCAGGCAATGAGACACATGATCCGCCAAATCTCTTTTCAACTTTGGCCACCAATAGAGTTTCTTTAAATCCTGATACATTTTTGTTGTACCCGGATGGAAACTCATTTTTGTTTTGTGAGCTTCCCATAGTATGTCTCTTCGAACCTCAAAATCCATAGGAATGCATATTCGGCCTCTAAACCGGATGATTCCATCTGCACCCTTGATGAAATCGGGCTCTTCTTTACTTGCTGCTCCTTCAAACAATTTCTGAAGTTCTTCATCATCGACCTGCCTTTCTTTAATCAAATCCATCAATTCATTAGTGACCTGCAACATCTCCGGAACAATGCTTTTCTCCTTCATCTGCATGTTCAAATTGAGATCACTGAATTCCTGTATTAGCTGCATCTCTTTCACCATCAGGTTGCTAACATGTAGAGTTTTGCGGCTTAGTGCGTCAGCTACAACATTAGCTTTACCAGGATGGTACTGAAGATGGAAATCATAATCTTTCAGGAATTCCATCCATCTCCTTTGTTTCATATTCAAATCTTTTTGATCAAAGAGATAGCGGAGACTTTTGTGATCATTGAAGACTTCAAACTTCGTGCCATACAAATAATGTCTTCAGATTTTCAATGCAAAAACAACAATTGCTAACTCCAGATCATGAGTTGGATAGTTCTGTTCATGCTGCCGCAACTGTCTAGATGCATATGCTATGACTTTACCCTGCTGCATAAGCACACAACCCAAACCTTGCTTTGAAGCATCACAATAAACATCAAAGGGTTGAGTTGGATCCTGTAAAATTAAAACCGGTGAGCTAGTCAGTCTCTTCTTCAACTCCTGGAAACTATTTTCACACTGCTGGGACCACTGATAAGGAACATCTTTCCTAGTCAGCATAGTCAATGGAAGAGCCAATTTGGAGAATCCTTCAATGAATCTCCGATAATAACCTACCATATCCAGAAAACTTCTGATCTCTATAACTATTGTGGGCCTCTCCCACTTTAACACTGCTTCCACCTTAGAGGGATCTAAAGCAACTCCCTGTGCAGAAATTACATGACCTAGAAAATGAACTTCATTCAACCAGAAGCTACACTTAGAAAGCTTGGCATACAACTGCTTCTCTTTGAGGATTTGCAGCACTATCCTCAAATGCTCCTCATGCTCACTTGGACTCTTAGAATAGATGCGAATATCGTCAATGAACACTATTACAAAAGAATCCAAATAAGGCATGAAGATTATGTTCATATAGTCCATGAATATCGTAGGAGCGCTGGTTAAACCAAAAGGCATCACCACATATTCAAAATGCCCATACCGTGTCCTGAATGCAGTTTTAGGAATATCCTCTTCACGGATACGGATTTGATGGTATCCCGATCGGATGTCAATCTTAGAAAACACTGCTGCACCCCTCGGTTGATCCAGCAAATCATCAATGCGAGGGAGCGGATATTTATTTTTCACCGTCACTGCATTTAATTGCTTGTAATCAGTGCACATCCGGAGACTACCATCCTTCTTCTTGACAAAAAGAATAGGAGCTCCCCAGGGTGATACACTTGGCGTAATCAGTTTCTTTGCTAATAGCTCCTCCAACTGCTTTTTCAATTCTTCCAATTCAGGAGGCGGCATTCTGTATGGTGCAATAGAAATTGGGCCAGTACCAGGCTTCAGATCAATACTAAACTCCACTTCTCTTTTCGGAGGCAATCCGAGAATCTCTGTAGAAAAGACTTCCGGAAATTCACAAACTACTGGAATTTGACTAACATCAGATGTTTCATCTACTTCCATGGCAGATAGAGAAGAACTACTAAAGATAACCGCTTTCTTATGACAGTCAATTAGAACATGATGTTGAGTCATCCAGTCCATACCTAGAATGATATCTAGTCTAGTCAGAGGCAAACAAATAAGATTCACTTTGAATTCCTGCTCCAAGACTCGGAGTAGGCAATCCAAACACATTTGTGAAGTGACTACTGAGGAATTTTTAGGGGTAGAAACTGACAATTTATAAGGCATATCTATAGTGGACAACCCTAATCTCTTCATGTAGTCTATAGAAATGAAAGAATGAGTTGCACCACAATCAAACAGAACACCACAAGAAATGCCATTAACATGGCAAGTACCTCTGATCAGCTCATCCTCGTCTGTCACCTCTTCCCCATCCAGTGTATACACTTTGCCCCTCTGCAGTGGCTGGCTTCCACCTGCTTTCTGCACTTTGTTCTCATTGATTTCCCTTTTTAGCGGGCTCATAGGACAGTTGTTTTCATAGTGGTCGGGCTGACCACAAACATAACAAAGCCCTTCATTTCGGCCTAAGGACCAACATACACCTCTATGCCGCCTTCCACAATGCTTACAAGCTGGAATAGAATCATAAGTAATCGCCATCGGACCGGTTCCTCGTGGGGCTGCAACCTTAGCATTAGAATATGGGTCTGATCTCTGCATAGGACCCTTGCCTCTGGTAGGTCCCACATATTTCTGAGTTGCTTTATTTCGATCTGTATCATCTTTCCTCTTGAGTCCTTTTTCATAAGTGCTTGGTACATTGACCAGATGAGAGAGATCTGAAATGTTCTGATATTCGAAAGCAAGTCGAATATCCTCCCGAAGATCAGATTCAAACTTTATGCATTTAGCTCGCTCATCTGCATCTCTGTAACCACTGGAGTATCGAATCAAATCTTCGAATTGTCCCGTATATTCACTGACACTCAGACTCCCCTGTTCTAGCTTGAGAAACAACAGATCCTTCTCCCTTCTAACATCCTCAGGATAATATTTCCCAAGAAAGTGGATCTTGAACAAATCCCAAGTGATCATCTGATCGGCTGCTTCTAAGCTCCTTCTCTGGTGCTCCCACCAATGCTCAGCTTCACCCGACAACATATACTCAACCAGTCGAACTTTCTGATCAGCGGGTGGTTGTAAGGAACGGAGAACCTTCTCTATCTCTTGGAGCCACTTCTAAGCTCCATCGGGATTAAATCCCCCTTCGAACCTAGGCGGTTCGCTCTTCCTGAATCGAGCCATCCAATCAATTTCCACAGAAGGTGGTGGTGGAGGTTGCATGGCTGCTGCTATGACGGTCACTGCTGCTGCTGTGTTCTGGGCTTGATTGTCAGCCTGGTTTTGTTGCATTTGAACCAGAGTTTCAAGAATTACAGCAATTCGGTCATTCTCTACCCGCTTCCCTGCCATACTGTTTAGTCATGGAGGGACAGCAAGTTAAAGATTAGATAGCTAAACAACTATATATATATATATATACCTACTGCTAACTAACTTAGACACTTTATTATTCACTTTGGTTACTCGCTCGGTGAGTAACCCTTGTGTAACACCCCAAATTTCGTCTTCCGAATAAATATGTTAGTAAAATGGTTTTATAAATAAATAATAATTTCATGTTTGATTTGGATATATATTCATTATAAGTATTATGTGAAAATATTTTATGATGAGGTTTTTCCATAAAATATTAAATTTTGCAATTAAGTCCTTGGGAAGGACCTAAAAATAATAATGAAGGTCTTTTGGGGTTAAAATTAATTAAACAAAGTTTTTAGTGAAAACTGGTCAAAATACTCGAGTATTTTTGAAAATACTCGAGTATTCTGGTCAGTGTTGCACGAGTTAGTGCGTTTGCTGAGTCACCACTCGGAATACCTCACGAGTTGACACGATTGCAACTCAGCAACACGCCCTTGGACTCGTGTCGTTGTGCATGAGCTTCATGGATGGCTATTTAAGCCATGGTTGATGAATCAACCAACCCTTTTTGCTCAAATTCGTGAAGTATTGTGTGTGTTAGGGTTTCCGAATTGATTCAATCGATTCCCTCTCTCTGGGTTGATTCGAACCACAAATCATACACCAATACAAAGCTCACATCTCGAGCTTTGTATAGACACCAAGATTGTGAGCTGAGAGTGAGTAGATTGGAAGAATCGAGGCTTAGAAGTTGGGGTCTGTTTGTTGTATCAGGTTCCTGGAGCTTACTTTGGAGCTTGATTTTGTGTGGATTTTTGGAAATTCAGCTTGGAAGCTAAGTTTGGGGTAAAATCTCTGTTGATTCACATCTAAGAGGTAAGGGGAAGTAATTCTTACACTAGATAGAGTTTAAATTTCATTAATTGTGTTAGAAAGCCACCAAGAGGCTTTAAGGGCTTAGATTGAATAGGATCTTTGGTTTGGAGACCAATCCATGCTCTATGACTGTGATGAGCAAGTTTTAAATCATGCATGCAAGCTTAAATGAACATCATTTCATGAATATTGTGTTTATTTTGCAATTTGAAGTGTTGAATTGCTAAATTGTATATTTCATGCATAATGGATTGATTCTCTGTCAAATTGGTTATTTGATATGAAATGAGGATGGTAACATGTTCAATATATGTTATATGAACTATTGTGATCACTGGTTTGGGTTAAAAGTGTTTAGAAATTGAAATGGTATGTAAAAACCAAGTTTCACTCTGTTCTGTCTGCAAATACTCGAGTATTTGGCTTAACACTCGAGTATTTCGTGGTGCACCAGAGTGAAAATTGGCGCACCAACTTGAGAATCAGATTGGACACTCGAGTAATATATAAACTACTCGAGTATTCTGGGTAATGGAAAACTCGAGTATCTCATGAATTACTCGAGTATATTTATGAAGATCTGAAAACCTAAATCTCTGAAAAGACATGAACGACTCGAGTATAATTATGAACAACTCGAGTAGAATCTGGAAAATGATAAACTACTCGAGTATTTTGGAAAACACTCGAGTATTTTTAATCAGATACTTAAAAATACCATTTTTAATTCTAAGACATTTTGTAACTCTTAAAGGATAATCAACCAAGTGATCCTGGACTTAAAGGAAATTGATTGACGTTATGATGTTTTCATTTGAATAATGATACGTTGCTCGGGAGGCACGTAATGTATTAATAAAAGGATAAAACATCAATCAAATTCCTTTTAAGTAAAGTTAATGCATTCATACTGGAGTTTGGATGATGGGACATGGCTCGAGTGGCACGTCATAACGTTGGTCGGGTGGCACGTTACGTATTATCAATTGAGGAAGACCAATCAAATTCCTTAAGAGCTTGAGTGCTGGATTGTTTACTCATGTTCGGATGACATGAGTAGGACCTCTGAAATTGCTAAAAATTGCTACTAGCTCGATGACACATTAAGGTGTATAATGTGGGCAGTATGTGGTATACTGTTGATTGGATGTTCCAACGGTGTGTTGCACACAAGTGGTAAGGTTTACGTCCGTAGGCGACGTGACGTTCATCAGACATGGTGACGTTGTTTATCACCTCTGTTGTGTATCACAAGTGATAAGGTTTACGTCCGTAGGCGACGTGACGTTCATCAGATGTGGTGACGTTTTTTATCACACCCGTTGTTTGTTGAGAAGGGTGTGGTGCACACAAGTGATAAGGTTTACGTCCTTAGGCGACGTGACGTTCATCAGACATGGTGACGTTGTTTATCACCTCTGTTGTGTATCACAAGTGATAAGGTTTACGTCCGTAGGCGACGTGACGTTCATCAGATGTGGTGACGTTTTTTATCACACCCATTGCATGTTGAGAAGTGATAGGTTTACGTCCTTGGGCGACGTGACGTTCACCAGGTAGTGTGACGTTTTTATCACTTCCGAGCTAGTACGCCATACGTTTTGGTAACGTATTCGTGATTTGGAAATGCATTGTGGAATTGGATTGGCGTCCGTGAGGACATTTGATGGAGAATCTCAGAAAGAGAAGAATGTCAGGCAATCATGCCACTTAACCTTATTTGAGCTAAGGTTTGATATTAAGAATGAGTATGAATATCGTATCTGCATTAAGTGCTGCTAAGTGTTAACCGTGGCTGTTAACTGATTTGAGGTTATATGTGCATCATCATGATCATATCTACATTTAAGCTCTATTGATTATGTGTATAGATTTACTTACCCCTATGCCCTTGTAGGTAATGTCGCGTTACATCGCTTGCATCGAGGTCCGCCCACTTCTTAGTGGCATATGGATCTGCGAGGATTGCCGAGTAGTGTATGAGGGTGAGATAGTGGTTACCTTCGATCACCCTAATCCACTGGTTCGGTCACATCCTCGTAGGTTTAGGATTCCCATCATATACGCTATGCATGTATCTACTTTTTATACTTACCATGGATCATCTCCCACTCGACCAGCTCGCTTGTTTAACAGTTTTCAATTCGAACCTACCCGCTCATACCCTTTTCTCTTAGAGTCATTCGAGAGGAGACTTCCTCGTCTATTTCAAGGAGTCCTATTAAGGTCACGTTTTCATCAGACCTTGTACCCAATGATAGGGTAATTACTCCTTCAAATAAGATCAAGGAGGATCCTGTCGAATACGAGAGCGGAAACGAGCTTGTCGTTTAATCTATCGGGAGTCAATGGAGAGGCGATGATCCCTAGGTATGTGCATAAGGTAAATGATGAGGATCAAGGATCCGGTGTGATGGATGCTGTGGAGAAGATTAGCTGCTGATGCTGATGTTGGATGATGGCTGCTGCTACTTCTTGGAGACTTCTACTACTACTGCCGCGATCAGTGCTATGAGACCAGCTTTGGGAGTTTTATATATTGTGGGAATTTCTTTTGAAAACTCTGGAGCCATGGTCTATTTTGATGTACATATAAATACATAGCCTTATGGACTTGTTCTGGGATTTTGGAGATCCTTACCGCCGGACTATGTATTACGAACCTTTTGATATAAATAAAATCCATGCTTATACTAAAGTCTATTACATAGTCCTGATATTTCCGCTTACTCTGATATTGATTTGAAAGAATTCGGCTATGACATTTTGGAAATGGTATCACTTGACTAGACGAAAACTGGATGGCAATACTTGAGTTCCTTTATATGAAATATAGTATATTTATCTTCAAAGAGAATGCTATCCAAGATTTGTGAAATTATCTTTTGAGCAAAGTAAATGCTGAATTCAATTTTAAAAGTAATACGTAAACTATTCTCCAAACATCCTATGTTTTGGTTTGTGCACCCGACTATTTGGAAAATATAAAAGAAAGTTTTGAATCCAGTATTTTCTAACATTTTACAAGTCCATATATTCTCAAGTAATAGTATACATTTTGTATTAATTACTTGAGTTATTTTGAGGGTGTCACACCTTGGAGTAGTGAGTCCACACTCCATGGCCGAGGGAAACTGCTCTGATACCATAATTGTAACACCTTACATTAACTACCCTTACTTACCCATGAATTAGAATAGTGAATTTAAAATTTCCTTTTTAATTATTAAAAATCTGCCGTCAATCGGACAGAGTTTCCTTGGTTTGTAGGACTTTCCAAAAATTAGTTTAACCTGCAACCTGATTAAGCAATATATCACAATTCATTCAGAAGCCAGTAGGGCTCAAAACATAATTGTGCATCAAGTGCAACCACAGTAGTCAAGTAGTCATCAGAGTATTCAGCAGAAGTATATACAATTTATCACATACTAAAGTTTTTCCCAAAACACCCCTTTTTCTAAGAGGCTGTCCTGGGCCCCCCAAAAATAAATATTTACATTATTTAAAAATCAAAAAGATATCACATCATCAACATAATGATCGGGCCCAGGACATTTCCATGTCCTATAATAATATAATCTACTCTCCATGTGAGGGAGAGTGCACCTGCTCGGCCGGGGGCTGTGCTAGCTCGATCTCAGAACCTGAAAAATGTTAAGGGAGTGAGCATTGCACATGAAATAGAAATGCAGTTTCCAAATAGACATAACAATCCACTAAGCCAAGCACAATTACCAAGTATTTCACATAACACATATTTTCAAGCATTCATCACACTCAATCATTTTCAAGTTATATATCATTAATCACTGCTAATTCCCATTATTATTTCTTTTAAATCACATTCCACATTCCCATATCCTTTCTCATTTATTCTTTTCTCATTCACATTATTCACTTATTCCCTTTTCTCTTTCTTTCCTCATTACTCGTTTCTCTTTCTCTTTTTGCACCACTAGGATTTTATGCACCTGCTAGGCAATTCACCACCTACTAGGGACTTTACACCTGTCCGGACTTTACACCCATTAGGCATCACCCGTTAGGACTATGCTTATTAATTTCTATTAATATGCATAATGTGGTCAAGGGAAGGTGTTAGGATCGAGTTAGAGCTTAGCATGGTAGTTGTTAGGCTTGTTGGAACCGTCTTAAGTTTTGTGTAGGGTGAATACCCTGTGTTCGGCCCTGATTTCGTTAGTTTGTTGTTAGTTCAAGTGTTACTAGCTCGGTAAGGCGATTTGAGCCGAGCCGATTAAAAAGGTCAGCCGAGCAGTGCATCCGAGTGTTTGGAAGAGGAGTCTAGATTGTGCGGTTCGTTGTGTTGTCGGGTAGAACGGGGTAGGTCAGATCGATGTCTGGTCCACGATTCTTGTCCATGCCTATTTGATTCTCGAATTAGCGAACCTTGAGCTTGCCTTAGTAGAAATCCTGACCAGAAATCCAACCGAACTCATTGGTGTTGAGGAAAGAAGGTGTTAACGTGAAACATCCTTTGGTGGATTGAGTTGAACATTCATCCGAGAAACACCAAAGAGTGTGGAATTAGGAACCTCTTAAGTGAAGGAGTGAGCCCGGAAAGTGTTAGGTGCCATGGTTAGAGGTCCTGTTTAAGTGGTGGATATCCCTTCACTTGAACCAACCTGAATTTCGGGGACGAAATTCCTGTAAGTGGGGGAGAATTGTAACATCCCAAATTCTTACCCCAAGCTTAGTTCAGTAGATTTGAGTTAGAACCGAGCTTCATCCGAAGAGTCAGCTGGGATGTAGTGAGGCAGCCATAGCCAAAGCGAGTATAGGAGTTGAGGAGTATGCCATAAAGTTAGAAACCTAAAGTCTGTTGATGTAATCGATTACCGTGGGGTGGTAACCGAGTTCAACCAGTCTGTAAAGTAGTTAAGCCGTAGCCTAGGATGAGAGGGAGTTTAAGTGTAAGATCCGACCAAATTCCAACTTAACCGACCAGCGAGCGACGTTCAGGGTCGCGGATCCAGTCTTAACCATCGTAAGCCGAGTAGCGTCTGACCAGATAGTTAGATCCGAGCTCGTCAGACCCGAGCTCATGAGAACCCAGGAGTTAGATCCGAGCAGGTAGTGTTGAGCTCATATTAGCCGATTTCAAGATAACCGAGCTCATGCCGAGCTTATGAGATCCGAGCAGTTCTCATCTAGCCCATGTTAACCAACCATCTGCCGAGCTGTTAGAACAGTGTCTGTTAGAACCATGCTGTTAGAACCGAGCTATAGCCGTGCCTATTAGAATCGATCTTGCATCAGCGTTGTGTCGTCTCAACCTCTGCAGGTCGTGACCTCTTGTTTTCAGTGTCTCATCCCGAGCTGGTGCCGCCTTCGAGCCGAGCACCGAGCTTCTAGTCAGCCCTCCTGTCTTCGTCGTTATGTAGAGAGAGAGAGCTGAACCTTAGAGTGTCGGCCTTCACAGGCTGTTCCGCACCTAGTAGCTCGATCCCTTCTCCTAGGTGTGCTGTTCGACCTTGTGGTGTGAGCTAGCAGAATATCTGGGGGCAAATCCGAAATATCACCCTTGTCATTCATTTTCAACCACACATTTATGAAGCTTCTCAGAGAAGCTTTTCATGTCAACCACACATTTATTTCCTCCTTCATCGAAAGTAAACCCAAACACCATAATATCAAGTATTATGTTGTCTTTCTTCCCTTCGAAAAATCTAAGAGAAACCAAAGAGAACCACCACCATCATCCATTCCAAATTATGCTAGAATGTAGTCGTGTTCTTCCTCTCTCGTAAGTAAGGTAATTTCGTCTTCCTCTTTTCCTCACGTTTTTGTCGGGTTCTTTCTCTTCTCCATTTATTTAAAGGATTCGAACCCCGCCTCTTGAAGAATCTCCCTCTTACCATGTTCTTCATTTTCTTAGCTAGCAAGGGTAGAGCTCTTTCTCCCTCCTCTATGCTTGATCGTAAGCTTCGTGGTGGAAGCTTGAGGAGCTAGGAAAAGAGTGCAGCTAGGATTTCAGAGCTTGAGTAGTTTTCTGCTTGGTTGAGGTAAGGAGTGAGTGTTACCTTGTCTTAGGAAATGGTTTCTGGTTAGTTCATATTGATGGCTAAGAGTATATGGGTATGCTTGAGAATGATATCTAGGATATTAAATTATGGACATAGATAAAAAGCATGATAATGAACTGAAACGAGACATAGTGATCAATTGTGTAAATAAGTGTATTTCGTTGTCGATATTTGTTACTAAACTGCGAATATATTTGTTTATGCTTGTTGTGCAATGCCATGAAATATGTGTACTTTGATTGAAATGTGCGGTGTATGTGATGATCGATTGAAAGAAAAAAAAAGAAATAATATGAAAGATAAATGGAAAGAGCAACTTGTTGATCCATTAGGGGACACTGACCCACTAGGTGCCCTGTTAGGTGACAAATGCCCCATTAGGAAAAACGCCTCATCAGGTGCAAATGCCTCATTAGGTCCAAATGCCCCGTTAGGCGCTTGTGTACCCAAAGGATCAATAAGTTGCAGGGTAATTAAAATGTTAAAATTGAACGAAAAAGAAAAGGTAAAAGTGAGTGAGTGAGTGAAGTAAAAGAAAAAGAATCTAAAGGGTGATTCATGGCCTAATGGGTGAAAAGCTACCTGATGGGTGAGAAAATATACCTAATGGGTGACAAATGCCCTAACAGGTTCACAAAATCCTAGTGGTGCATTGGAAAGATTAAAAGAAACGAATTGTGAGGATTGGAAAATGGAAATGAATAAATGAAAAGGGAAATAAGTGAATGAATTAGTATGACTGTCTGGGGTGTGTATGATGCATGATTTAGAATGTTGGGATGAAATTGTGTATGCTAAATGTTTATATGTGTTTGACTTAGTGTGTTGGTATGTCTAGTTAGAAACTGCTTTTCTACTTCATGTGTAATGCTCACCTCCTTACCAATTTTTCAGGTACCGAGCTTGAGCTAGCCCTGCCCCTGGCCGAGCAGGAGTGCTCTCCCTCACAGGGAGAGTAAGTTATTAGTTAGGATTTGTCTATGCCCTGGTCATGCATGGATTTATGTTATTAAAGTCTTTTTGATGCATTTATGTATTACAAGTGTTTACCTTCTGGATGCTAAAACTTATGTGTGCTTTTGATGTGCAAAGAGTGGGTATTAAAGAAAATTTTAAGTTCACTATTTTAATATGGGTAATTAAGGGTATTTTTTGAATAGGGTGTTACAGAAGACATAGCAATCGGGTCTCAAAGAAAAGGGGCATAAAATGTTACAGGGCGTTGGCTCCATCTTGACTCAATTCGTTTGGGCACCAAATTTCGTTAGAAGCAGATTTAATAACTTGAATTTTCTTTTTTATTTAGTAAAAATCTGGGAATTTTTTTTTCGTTGGTGACATGGGCATGAATTCAGCTTGTGAAACATTTCTTTTTCAAATACGTATCCATCATTAAATAAATCATTCATGTCCCACATCACACGTCAAGTTCCAAATCGAGGTGTTACCAACACCGTGCTTTGAAGCCCAACTTATCTGAGCAAAGTTATCAGAGTCTACCTGATCATACAAAAACTAGAGATGGCTAATGACTCTCATTGCTAAAATCTGCCGCTGGCGCCTCCTTTGAAGATAATCCTTTACTCGCGTCCCTCCTCGTTCGCAGATCCACCATCTAATCGGTCGACGAAGGACCAAAAGAGACATACAACCAAAAGACAGAGAGAGAGTTAGCTTTTCTGAGCGGATAAGCCAACGGTGTGGGATTACAGCAAGCAATATATTAAGATAAAAACAATACAACAAACACATTAAGTATATACATACACATTTTGTAACAGCCCAGCCCCAGCCAGCCGTACGGTACTGGGCACTGGGGCCCAGCGCACCACCACGTGGATATTGTCCGCTTTGGGTTACGCTCACCCTCACGGTTTTGCTCTTGGTCTCACCTTCCGTGAGCCCCAAAACCCATCCACCTGAGGTAAGGTATCCACACTCTATATAAGGCATGCTTCATTCACCTTACCAACCGATGTGGGACTAAGGCTTGCCCTTACATCCACCCCCTTGGAGGCCCAACGTCCCCGTTGGCACACCGACCCGGTCCTGGCTCTGATACCAAATGTGGATGTAAGGGCAAGCCTTAGTCCCACATCGGCTGGTAAGGTGAACGAAGCATGCCTTATATAGGGTGTGGATACCTTACCTCAGGTGGACGCGTTTTGGGGCTCACGGAAGGTGAGACCAAGAGCAAAACCGTGAGGGTGAGCATAACCCAAAGCGGACAATATCCACGTGGCGGTCGCTGGGCCCCAGTGCCCAGTACCGTACGGCTGGCTGGGGCTGGACTGTTACAAATTGGAGGGTGGAGGCAGCACGAAGTTGATGCTTCTTCAGCAACTTCATCCGATTAACAAATTCCCGACGAGTCATCCCCTGGAATCGATGGGAATCGGTCTTAGTCAAGAGCATACAACTAAAATTTTCACTCAAGTTGTCCTCCCACACGGAGGAAGAGAAACTGCCAACCCCAGCAGACGCCTGACCAGCATCAAAGTGAGACGCCATAACCGGAGAACCGGATTTGTGTGTCCCCTTGATTCTGAGACTTCCTCTTCCTAACTGCAGCTTCAGGACTGTCAAAGACCACGGCGGCAGGAGGGGGACAGTTTGCAGTTGTCTTGCTTCTTTTGGCGTGTTTCCTTGGAGCATTCCCCAGTGCGGCTGCGAGCGCTGCAAGGTCTTCAGGGCTGGCCATTTTATCTGCATAAAAACAAAACATAGCGTTAATAAAACCTGAAAAGTGGATAAAAGAAGTTGATGATATGCATGATGTATCCTACCAAAGACAGAACGTAAAGAATCTAGATCTACATCCACTATCACCCTGGTATTGATGTACCCAAAGCATTCATACCACGCAAAGAAAAAAGCTATGGTGGACCTCTCTGTATCTGTTAAGACGTTGTTAGGAGTGAGGAAACAGCGGGCTGGTATGAGTGTATTTTTGGAAGACCAGAAGAGTGGGAAAAATGGATTTCCCCCATGGTCAAAGAAAATTGGCCACGAATGTGGAGCCCCTGTTATCTTGAAATATTCATTCTTAAATCCCTTCCATGTTTCCGAATAAGTCTAAAAAATTTTCCAATTTAGTCGTGATTTTATAGTAACCCAAGACCACTTTCCTTTGACTTTGCTTGAAGCAAACAGTCCAAAAAAAGGTAAAAAAAACACTGGAAGTGTACAAGCCAGATTAAAGTGGTTGCAGAAAAGCTAAAATGCTCTCAAATAGCACCTGCCATTAGGGTGAAGTTGGGAAGGAGCAAGTTCTAGATGGATAAGGACTCTACATTCGAAATCAGTAAAGGGGATCCGAACTCCACACGTATTAAAAAGAACCGCATCCATAAAGAAAAAATCTCAATGGGGCTCCCTACAGTACAAATTCGGTTTTGAGAAGAAGGGGCCTCTAAGGCATAAAAGTTAGGAGTGAGTCCTTTGACCACAAGGTTAGTTTTATTGTGGAATTCTTGTAACAGTTGGACATCCACAAATATGGAAGGTCTGCCTAAAGCATCAAGGTCTACGGTCTCATAGCCTGTTTGGTCAGCAGGAAGCATGAATTCCTCCGGGTTGGTTTGAGATCTCTTTTTCCCCATGGAAGATTCCTGAGAAGAAGTAGGGAAAGAGAATTTAGGAGGAATACTACTAACTTCACTGAACATATCTCTTATTATCCATTTCTTCACCAGTTCGTCTAAGGCTTCTCTTTCAAATTCAGAAAAAGAGGAGTTTTCGAGACAACTAGCTTGGTTAGAAGAAATCCCAGTATCAGTGGTAAAAGGCTTAGACGAGGTAGAAGAAGAAGAACATGAGAGTGTGTTGATAGGGAAGGAGTTCATGATGCAAGAAAAAACAAAAGGTGAGTATGTACCTGAAGGAGATGAAGATTCTGAAAGAGGGAAGAAGGCATGAAGGGTATCAACTCGTATGGGAATTCAGAGGGAATGGTGAAGTGAGTTATTTCAATAAAGACTCTTATCTATTTATAGAAGGAGTTCGGTTTCAGATGGGGCAAAGGAAAAGATGCTTGCATTAAAGGAGGTATAACCCAAAAGTCATATCAGTTGGAAACTCAAAAGTCATGTCAGTTGGAATGGAGCAATGATGAGTCATAGTGGTTGACAACACCTCCTCATCTCCTCAAAAACTGAACTTCAATCAATGCATCTCCTCGGAAACTGAGCTTCTCAAAAGAGTGAACTGTCTTTCGCTCGGATACCGTGAAGACAGGAATTCGGATTCCAATCCTTCTTGGGAACAGACGAATTTATGAGAAACAGAGACAGGACAAGAGAATGGCCATTGGGAAGACTGGCTTATGTCAGACCAGAGACTGACCTATGGCAAGGAATCTTTTTTCTCAAAGATTGAGCTCTTGAGACTATGGAGCTTTGAAAAAAGTTAAAATTCAAAATTTATGATCAGTTTCGAAAAGACAAAACCAACATCTTGAAACCATGATGCCGGTATGACCAATGCACCTTGGGAATAGAAGCTCTGGATAGGAATTGAAGGATGGAAGATTTGATGAATCTACTTAGAACTCATGGCTCACATTCATGAACCATGACTTGGGGGGCTACTGTTATGGACCGTATCTATTAGACCGGAATACCAGTGTGATGGCCCAATCATGTTGATACCGGCATACCAGTAAGAGGCCTTAGTGGCCTAATTGTGCTGATACTGGCATACCAGTAAGAGGCCTTAGTGGCCCAATTGTATTGATACCGACATACCGGTAAGAGGCCTCAGAGGTCCAGTTACTTTGATACCGGCGTACTGGTAAGAGGTCTCAGTGGCCCAATAGCATTGATACCGGCATACCGGTAAGAGGCCCTACTGGCCCAACTCCCTTCATACCGGTATACCGGTAATATTCCTCAACGATCTGATGTCTACCCTTAGATCGTTATACCGATAAGACGTTGTCATATCAGCTGCACGTGTAAGGGAATCCAAAAAAATCCGTTATCCCGTTGAGCATTGGATCATGCACGTTATGATACCCGTCATTATGTTCTGTCGTTTACAGAAACCCCACCTGCCTCATCATGGCAGCAATCAACACCAATAAAGCGAATATGCTTATATAAGCCTGGTAAAACAAGCAGGTATGTATTTTACTGGCTCACACATACACACACAACACCCAAGTAAACGACCAGAATGTGGGTATCTTGGTATTCAAGGTGCCCTCCTTACGTCTGATATCAACAGGTAGAATTGCTTGATACTTGGCCGGATAGTCCAAGTCCATTAATTCTACGACTAACAAGTGTTTATGATAAAAATAATTAAATATTATTAAAAATTAAAATGAGATAAAAACCAAAATAAATGTTTCAAAAAGAGTTTTAAGTATACGACATGAAAAAGTATACTCCCTCCGGTTCGAATAAGCAAAATAACTAATTTTATGCTTATTAGGAAGGTTAGTTGATTGTAGTTAATTTTTTCAAATTTATAAAAGAATAGATGTATTCTAGGAAAGTTGCATTATGAATTAAACAAAAATTAAATATGATAATAATTTTCTAAAAATATTTTAGGAAAGTAACATAATGAAATAAAATTTAAAAAAATTGATTAGTTTTACTTATATTAAAATATATATATATATATATATATATATATATATATATATATATATATATTGTCTTATATTTCAAGTAGTAGGAAGTATTTTGATTCCTTAAAAAAAAATGTTGTATGGTTAAGAAACATTCGTCTCAAATCTAAAAATGGGTTGTTGTTCACTTGCCCTCACTCACTGCCGGTCCATACGCCAGTTTGGAAATTATGCAATATTCTTTTTAAAATCCCATCAATTATGCCAATTGCCAAGGTCAGACACCTCTGGCGCCACCTAGCTTTCATATACAGCTTGTCAATCAGATCCCTATCCTCATGTTAACTGTTAATATTCCTCCCCATCCACTCTCATCTCATTTTCTTCTTCTCACCTTTTCTGCTCTAATCATCAACTAGAGATATTATTAACTCATCATCAGATTGTGAACTCAAGAACAAAGAAAATGCAAGACTCGGTTGGAATTCCAGCTTTCTTTTCTTCTTCAGGTGATCATGTTCATCATGATGCTGTAACCCGTTCAGGTCAGAGTGTTTACATGTCCGTATACAGAACAAAGATTGCTGATCACTGCCGTTTGATCACCATCACTTGGTGCAAGAACTTGTTGCTTCATGGTCTATCAGTGTCAGTGGAAGGCCCAGAAGGAGAAAGAGAAACCAAGCATAGCTGCAAGGTTGAGCTAAAGCCATGGTACTTTTGGAGGAAACAAGGTTCCAAGCGCTTCATATTAGATGGTAAATATGTTGATGTCTTTTGGGACCTTAAAGCTGCAAAATTCAATGGTGAAACAGAACCAGCCTCTGAGTACTATGTGGCAGTGGTTTGTGATAAAGAGATTGTGCTGCTTCTTGGTGATTTAAAGAAAGAAGCACAAAGAAGAATAGGGTGCAGGAAAGCTCTTATTGATCCCATTTTGGTTTCAAAGAAAGAGCACATATTTGGGAAGAAGAAGTTCTCAACTAGAGCCAAGTTCCATGAGAAAGGTAGGCTTCATGAGATCTCGATCGAGTGCAGGAACAAGAGCTGTGGTGACCAATCGATTGTTAGTGAGGTTCAGCCAGAGATGGAGATAAGATTTGATGGGCACTTAGTGGTTCATGTGAAGCATTTGCAATGGAAATTTAGAGGCAATGAGTCAGTTCATCTTAACAAGATGAGAGTGGAGGTATATTGGGATGTTCATGATTGGCTCTTTAGTCCTGGTTTAAAGCATGCATTGTTTATTTTTAAGCCAATTATGTCATCTACATCACTGTCCTCATCAAGATCATCATCTTCACCATCATTATCATCACTACTATCATCATCATCTTCATCAACTCCATTATCTACTCAGACAGAAAGCTCTGGGTCAGTGGAAGGGTTGAGTGTTAGTGGGCCATCATCATCAGATCAGTTTTCCTTGTTTCTGTATGCCTGGAAGGTTGAATGAAAAAGGATCATGTCATTTTTATGGTACCAATGTAATTCTATACATGTACAACTAACTTGGATACTTAAATGGTACTCAACTAATCATACTCCATTTGTGGCTTTTGAATACTGTACACTAATTTGATTTGAAAATACATACTCCATCCATCTTTTAGTCTTATGGTAAATAGTTATAAAATTTTTGGTTTTCAACTAATTTCATTTGAAAATATATACAGTAAAAAGTGAGAATCTTTTTCCTAATCTATAGTTAAAACAATTAATAAAAAAACTTAGAAATTATAAACTTTAAATTATGATTGATTGATCAATGTAATACAAATAAATTAATTAATTATTTGATAATTGATTAATGTGTTAGGTAAATTATTAGATACATATATATGCATTAATTTAATTACCTCATCCTCATATCATTACACAACAATATTTTATGAGAAATTATTGAATGTCAATAGTTGTGTGGACTGAACATTATTATACTACTAGTATTTTTTCAAATCTCAAATATAAAAAAAAATAACATTTCATTAGTGATTTTGAATATAAAAATTAATTAATCTTTATTTTCAATATTATAATTTCTAAAATATTTTTATAAAGTGGTTGTATCATTTTTTTTGTTTCATTCTCAATGTAAGTTTACTAAAATAATATATTTTTTTTATGAATTTGAAATAATTAAATACACTTAACTAATTTTGTTAATAATTGTGAAGTTCATTTTTCTTATTATATTTGAAATCGGAAATAGTACATTTCAAATTTAAATTTTTTTTTTGCATAGTGGTAGTAAGTATGATATCATCAACTTTGGTAAACTAAGGTTGGAAAGACACTGGGCATGTTATTGAAGTGAATGAAATGGTGTTAAGTTATGAGATAAATAAAAATATGACAATTCTGTTTTATCTTTAAGCAAAATGCTAATAAGTATTTTTAGACCATTTATTAAAGATTTTATCAAAATAAGAATATATTGAAAAATGATTTTTTTTTTAAATTTTAAAAAATTAAATACTTCATCCGTCCCTAAATATAAAGCTTTACTCTTGACACTTTTATTTTGTCCCTATTTATAAAGTCTCATATCAATTTTCAATGATCATTAATTAATTTTTTCCACAAACACTCCTATTTATTTAACACTTTTTAGATTCTCAATAATATTAATAAGGGTAATTTTGAAATTACATATCAAAAGTTCACATTTCTAATACAATTAACTAAATTATTCCATTTTCTTAATGGACGGTGAAATTATCAAAAGAAACTTTATATTTAAAGACAAGGAATATAAATTTATTAATTATTTTTTCACCATTAATAACCTTAGCAAATACAGTATTCTTGAATCATTGTTTGTGGAGAAGACTTTCATCTTTGTTGCTCGAGCGTGCCTATGTTAAACCATGCAATAATTTTATTTTTTATTTTTTAAAGTGAGGGTGTTTAGAGGGAGAAGAAGGTCAATGGAATCCGACAGAGGGGTTGTGGAAGTTAGTTACAGCTGGGATTGGACAGTAGCGCATAATGGACAAGACAGATTGGATCACACGCACATGGCTAACAATTCTCAATCTAGAGGCATCTATCTACATCTGTCGTCTACTACGTTGGAATTCTCTTTCCTCCTTCTTGATCTGATCTTGAGAAGGGAGCTACATATGTTTTTTTCTTTCAAAATCTATCAACCAAAGATGTTTACTTCTTGCGTCAAATATAATCAAAATAATCTAATTTCGCATGTATGAAAAAAATTAATTGATTATATTTAATTTTTTAAATTAAAAAATTAGTTATTTTAAAAAAGTTTATATTGAGAATAAAATAAAAATTAAATAGTATTATATTAATATTAGAAATAGAAAATTAATTAATTTTTGTTTATATATGGTATTACTAATTACAAATTTTTTTCTTATATTTAAGACCGAAAGAAGTATATTTTACTCTTTCCTATTCAAAATATAAGTTTTCTTTGACTAAAAATATCTTTTTTTTAAAAAAGTTAGTTTGTGTTATTAGGGGATAGAACATGAGTTTTATTAACAAGTGCCCTAAGTTTCCTAAAAATAGAAAAAACAATCCAAGTCTCTAGTTTTTCTTTTCTTGAAAATATCAAAACTACATCTTTCGGTGCTTTCCAACTATGTATAGCTCCTTAACAAGTGCCCTAAGCATTTTCTATAGAAAATATATATATCTTATATACTTTTTAAAAACTACCCAATAATTATTGTCGCAACGGGGTCCCGAGTGGCTCTTGGGGCCTCGCCTATGATGGGGGTCGATTGACCCAATATGGAGTTATCGTCGCATTCTGTTACCAAAACGTGGAATAAACAATTATTAATTAATTAAAAGGGATAAAACATGGTCTTGAACTCAATAGATTCTGAATCCAAGAGTCGGTTTCAAGCCATGGAAGATATTAGCATCCCGTTTGCCCGTTCGAAAATGATGCATCTGATTGACATTAATTAAAAGACCTGACTAACTGATTTGCCAAAATTATTTGTTTCTTATTTTTGTGGCTAACAAGATTGCCCTTTGTTTTATGTACCCTCATAAAATGAGGAATCAATGCTACGTAGTTTTAATCTTTTATTTTAATATTAGTATTTTAGTTTAAAAAAAAATTCTTTGTAGCGGAGAGGAATAATGTGCACAAGACCTCGACATATAGACAACAAAAGATGGATTTCCAAAACACGGGTGATAAATATTCAATTAATAAAATTTATTTAATTTTATTTCAAAAAATGTTTTTATCTTTTAATTATTTACAATTTATATATAAAAAATAAATTATTTTATATTTATACTTTTTTATACGGAGAGAAAGCCCAAAAGATTTCATCACTAAATTAAATTTAGGTGAGAAAAATTAACTAATCAAAACGTAAATAATTTTTAATATTTTCTAATCAACTAAAAAAGCTGCCAAAATATATTAAATAATAAAAATAAGGAAAAGTAATAGAAGAAAGATAAAAGAAATCAAATAAAAAAAACTAATCCAGAAATGGGGAGCACAGTTGTTGAGCAAAGGAGAGAGGAAATGGAAATTTTATTGTATGAAAATTGTGTCCCTTTGAAATGATGGAGAGAGCTATATATATATATATATATATGTATAAGTAGGATTTCTTCTAAAGGCCTTATGTGTCATATGGATTGACAACTGTCCTCACGTATCAACGTGTTTTATCCTCACTCATACGTTTCTCGAGAAAACATTTAAAGAGGTCATCTATCTCATGATTTCTTCAAGTAAACCACGATTAACTATGGAGTTCTTAAGTGATGGGTTACCAAAAAGAAGTTGTATCTTGTTGACATGGGTAGAACCAATCAATTCATTTAAGCCTTCCTTTACTTGGTCGTCCCATGCCTACACAATATCAGGATCCCCCTCTCATTCATGTGTGTTAAGGTTCATTCATATATTCCTCCCTTATAAGCTTTCTAGGAGCCGCTCCCTGTCCATGCCTTTTGTAACATCCCGAATTTTAACTCCAAGAATAATTAGAATAATAATAAGATTAGGAAATGATAATTATGATAAAGAATATTTAAGGTGATGGAATTAGGATTCCTTTGAGTGCCATAAAGGAGTTGAGAAGCATTGGCATCGGATAGGAGATTTAAAGATGAACAAAAGAGCGTTAAGAACAGTGTTTACGGTGTTATAAACATCCTATATTAGAAAATTAGAAATAAACGATTTACAATTTAAAACAAAAATTCCATCGTTGGATGTGAAGATAATGGTCTTAGGAAGCTTGTTTTCAAATTTGAGCAAGATCCAACGCTTAACGAAGGAGATATGACATTTTGAAATGCAAGGGATGCAAATCTGGCAAGGTAATTAATCCATTAATTTTGAATGTAATCGATTACCTCCTCTCTGGATGGAAAAAAATAAAATGAAATTCATAAGGTAATCGATTACTTTTGAAGGTAATCGATTACCAGCTCGTCAGAGTTGAATAAAAATGACTTGGAGGCCAATTAAGTAAAGCTTCTCCAAGAAGCCACTAATTAACCACCACACACTTCAAGCTTCCTTATGAAGTCATTCCCTCACCACCACATATTCCTTTCCATGCAAACCCTTCTCTTATCATAAAACAAAACAATAACAAACACACATACACGTATTCATTCATTCACTACTTCATTTCCATCATCTTCTCTCTAAGTCCAAAACCAAGAGCCAAGAGCTCATCACACACCATCATCATCAAGATCATCAACAAACACCAAAGCCAAGCCCAAGAACACCTCCTCAACACCAACCACATGCATATCATCATCATCATCTCCATCACAACTCATCAAACTCCAAGATCACCCACACCATTGATAAGCTCAAGAACCTCACCAAGAGTATCAACCTCACACCCAATGTAACATCCTGAGTTTTATACAAGTGTAGAAATGATAGAAATTGATAATTTAGTGTATAGGATATGTATAATGCGAAGAAATAACTTAGAAGTAAATAGAAAACATTAGAAAGTGAAATTATCAGGCAAGATTAGAGTCTTTCAGAAAAGACTCGAGTATTGTATCAAAAAATCAACCAGCGAAAATGTTGCTCTTAGGCAACACTCGAAAGACTCGAGTATTTTGGGCTAAAATACTCGAGTAAGACTCGAGTATTTTGCTCATATCAGACATTAAAATACACGAATTTTACCAACAAAAGTCATAATTTCCACCCCCAAACACTCGACCCATCTCCTTCTCTCATGCCCTAAAATCCTAAAACCTCAAATTAACACCAAAATCAACACTATAACCACTCAATATCATCTCCCTATCAAAAATCCTTCTCCTTTCCTCTCCTACATCCTATATTCACTCCCACTCCTCACTACTTCTCCATCACCACACCCAAAACCCTAACTTCAAAAATCAAGAGCTCTTGCCATAATAATTGACACAGAAGCTTAGAAAGTGTTGGAGAACAAGAATCTAGGAACTAAAGTGGGGAATTGGAACTTGGAGACTGGTTCCGACCTTCAACCTACACTTTCTCCATTTCTCTCTCTACAAGAGGTAAGAGGGGATATATTATTCTTAATTAGGAGAAGAAATTAATTATGATAGTATGTATATAATGAAGTGTATGTTTGATATGTGTATAATTTATAAATTTAACTATGTCAAGAACCTAGGGTTATGTTGGTTAATGAATGATAATGATGATGCTTGACTAATTTGTGTCATGCCAAGGAATTTAATGATTTTTTGAATACATGTTATCAATGCTTAAATGAATTATGTGGTTCTTGAAACTATGGTTTATATGAATTAGTGATGATGATGATGTTGCTTGAATGTTTATTAGGTTGGATGAATGAATATTATTGCTATTATTAATGATGCTTTTATGCTTGAATGATTATTATCTATGTTATGTTCAATTAACCTAAGTTAGGAAATCCATCCAAATTGGTAAAATAAATTAAAGGCGCGGTTATCAACAACCAATAAAACGAACTAGAAACACGTATAATTATGAAGTGAGGTGGACGTTAGGGAATAGGAAAGATGACGTGAAGATTCTATGGATTGATGGACGTTTTCGTGAAGATTCATAGAATTGATGGACGAGAGTATTGTAGTGATTTGATTGTGCTTATGAAACAATCAAGAGAACTATTATAGGGGACTTTGATCTACCCCAGAAAACACCAGTATGATGGACGTGTTCGTGAAGTACTAGCTAATTGGTGATTGGTCTTGTGCACACTATAGTAGTTCTATCGGTCACTTATATACTTCGTGACTAGTTGAGGATGGTTCCTGCTATAACACCGTATGATGGACGTTCTCGTGAAGTACAGTGTAAGCACGGTGGGGGAACATTTACTCCTAGTTGCTCTTTCGTGGAGGGCGATATGAGGAAAAAGGAAAAGTAAAGGAAAAAGAAAGCGTAGTAATCACTACAATGTTAAATAAAGTAAAAAGAAAGCATAGCCATGACTACGATGTTATGGAATGAATAAAGGAAAAAGTAAAGAGGAAGGAAATGGGAAATAAAGAAGTATATGGAAAAATGTGTATAATTATGTATTATTAATTATGTAACATGCATTGCCATTATGCCTTATTATCATTTTTAATTGTTTCCTTTGATTTTGAATGAATATCTCACTCTCTTTGTTGTCCATTTTAGGTACATCTGATAGAGATTTCCCAAATCTCCCTACAGATGAGGAAGAGTATACTCATACTAGTGGAGTATAACTCTACGTTATGAATTATGGACTTATAGCGGATGCAATCACCGAATGCTCATACCATTTGAATATTTTGTAATATATATTATTATGTCTTAATATAAAGTTATGTTTTGATGTACATACGTGGATGTCACTTTTGATGGATATCTAAATATTCTCCTCTTATTATAGTGATATTCCCTTGTTGAAATGTAAAACCTTAAATTCTATTGTTTATGGACTGTGTAACATATTATGTAAAACTTTTATTTTAATAGTGTGTAGAAAAAATGTTTTTATTTATACTATATCTGGATCTGACAGGTTATATTCTAACTTTGAAAAAGGGAAATATCTATATTTTAAAGTAAACTCCGTCAAATTTTTCCTAAAATTTTTATAATTTGAATTTAATAAAGGAAATAAAAAGTAAGATGTTACATTATGGTATCAAAGCAATGGTTGCATTCCTCGGTTGTGGAGTATGAATTTCTTACTCCTAAAGTGTTGCTCCACATGAGAGTAACATAAAAGTAATTAGCAAATAGTTAGATGTCATGAATATATATATGTATTTAAGTAGTTAGCTATAGTTTATATATTTAAGTGGTGGTTATGTTTCTCACCAATCCCATCTAAATTTCAGACTTAGAAAATGGCGATTCGAAATGATCGAGTTCTCGAGAGAATTTCTGATATTATGGAGAACCTCTCTCGAGTTAACGCTAACCAGGCCAATGCTTTGAAGAATCTAGTCCGAGCAAGTGCCAACCAAGCCAACCAAGTCGACCAACATCAACTACAGGCTGAAACTCATGGTATAACTGAGTTTAAAAAGATGGAACCTCCCATATTTGAAGGTGGTTTTAATACTGAGGGAGCTCAAAGGTGGGTGCAGGAATTAGAGAAGATCTTTCGGTCCATGCCATGCACGGATGCGGAAAAGGTTGCATTCTCTACTTTCATGATTTCTGGAGAGGCCAAGTACTGGTGGGAGGACACCAGACACTTCCTTGAGGCGGAAGCAAGGCCAATCACATGGGAACTCTTCAAGGAAAAATTTATGGAGAAATATTTTCCTGAAGATGTGAGGCGTAAGAAAGAGATAGAATTTCTGGAGTCGAAGCAGGATGCTATGACAGTGGATGAATATGCCTCTTAGTTTTAAGAACTCATCAAGTTCTCACCTTATTATCAACATCACCCAGATGAAAGGTCAAAGTGCATTAAGTTTGAGAATGGTCTCCATCCAGAGATCAAAATGGCCTTTGGTTATCAAGGCATTCGCAATTTTCCTCAACTGGTGAATATGTGTCACACCTACGAGGACGATTTAAAGGCTAAGGAGACACATGAAAAGAATGTTAGGGCCACCCAAAAAGCTAGTGAACCTATTAGAGATAAGGGCAAGGGACCTTCTCCTAGTATAGATCCTTACCCAGTTCCAGAAGTTGTTGAAGAGAAAGCCCAAGGGACGACTTCAAAAAAAGTTGTTCCTGTCTTGATGGGTCCTCCTCCGCAGTGCCCACGCTGTGGAAAACTTCATTCAGGCTTTTGTCGGAGTGCTCTGAATAAAGGAAGGGAGATAATCTGTTTCTTGTGCCAACAGCCGGGGCATATTGTCTCCAATTGCCCCCACAACCCGAATATGAAAAAGGAAGGAAAGGTTGCAAGACCTAGAGATGTCAAACCCATTACCCAAGGAAAAGCCTCTACAAATTCTGGTGTGAAAGCAAGAAAATCTTAGAAGCTTATATAAGATAAGGACCGGTTAAGTGGGTATTTAGGAATTTCTTGCATAATGCATTGTTTATATGCAAGAATAAAGTCTTAGTATATTATGATCGTCTCTAGGGATATAGTATAAGTTAGTGTGGTGCATTTCGAGTCCAAACGAATTAAGTTCAAACTCTTTTTCAAAATGTGACTTTGTCATATTTAGAAATAAATAAAAAGTCAAAACTAATGACAGTAAAAACCCCCCAACGGGCCAGAGCGTGAAATTACTACCCCAACGGGAGGGACTAATTCTTAGTTTTGAATTAAGTATGTTGATTCCAAATATGACAAAGAAAGAAAAACTTTTATTTAAATGGAAAATTTTAAAGCCCTTTATGGAACTCAATAGTATGGAAAATGATTATATCTACAATATAATGTAGAATCGAGACTGATCACCTCGAAATTTATATTTATTGATAAATAGTATCATTGAAGTATTTGAGTTCGATAAAATAAATTTTTCAAGTGTGCAAAGTCTAAGGATAGGAAAGATAGGAAGAGTCAACCAAACCTTTTAGACGCCGATCACTCTTAACCAAAGTGCGCAGCGGAAGTTATTAGATGTCAACCCTAAGTATTATGTCTCCTCATTAAGTTTATATAGGACTATAAGACCTTAAACTTCATAGAGACTAGTTCATTATGAGTCTAGCAAGACGTTTTCTATTAAGAAACCTTTCTCTTTGGGCCAAGAATTAGGAAATAGATATCGTTTAGCAAATTCTGACTAGGACCTAAGTTTAGTTAGATGGCAAATATAAGCTAAGTTTATAGGAATAAGAATCGAGTTCTATGTATATATATATGAATGATTAAATTTTATGGGAATATGTTGTAACTTCAATCTTGTTCATAATTAATTATCAAATCAGATTTTTGAAAAACAAAAGTTTTATATCTTATCATAGTGATTTTTATTCCCAATTATATTCATCCTTTAAGTATTCTTTAACATTTAGTCTTTCTTTAAGGAGAATTTTGAAAAGAAACAAAGTTGTGATTTTTGAAATGTTTTCTACTAGCTTTTGGAAATCCAAATTATATAGTCTACAAGATACACAAATCCTTATAATGTAATTCTCATATTTCTTTTGTTACGAATATATTTGTAAACTAATATCACAATTTTAGGACATCAAAAATTGTTGACTCAATGATCAAATATATCTAAATGTATGTGTTGATTGACTTTTCTTAATTGTGTTTGATTTATGTTTTGTACCTCCTTAAAGGCACGCTCTCTTGCTTAATAGAATGAAACTTCAAATTATAATACTCGTTGAAATGCTTTCTTTGTGCTTAGTTAGATAATATGATTGTCTTATAATGAATTGTTTATAATATGATGTTTTGTATTTATGATAGTCTTATAGTCTTAGATTATATTTTACTTTGATTCGTAATGTGTTATGTTTTCCATTTTGAATTTCAATCAAAGTAACAACTAGTGAAGGACTTTATCAGCAAAATAATAGTAATTAATAAGGAAACCTCAACCTAGGTTACATTCTAAGTGGGAGATTCAATCCCCAAAGTAATGAACACCTCTTTACATAAGTTAAGAACAATTCTTCCCATTATTGAAATAAACCGAATTTCGAGAACGGAATTCATATAAGTGGGGGAGTATTGTAACATCCTGAGTTTTACACAAGTGTAGAAATGATAGAAATTGATAATTTAGTGTATAGGATATGTATAATGCGTAGAAATAACTTAGAAGTAAATAGAAAACATTAGAAAGTGAAATTGTCAGGCAAGACTCGAGTCTTTCAGAAAAGACTCGAGTATTGTATCAGAAAATTAACCAACGAAAATGTTGCTCTCAGGCAGCACTCGAGTCTTTCAGGAAAGACTCGAGTATTTTGGGCTAAAAGACTCGTGTAAGACTCGAGTATTTTGCTCATATCAGACATTAAAATACACGAATTTGACCAACCAAACTCATAATTTCCACCCCCAAACACTCGACCCATCTCCTTCTCTCATGCCCTAAAATCCTAAAACCTCAAATTAACACCAAAATCAACACTATAACCACTCAAAATCATCTCCCTATAAAAAATCCTTCTCCTTCCCTCTCCTACTTCCTATATTCACTCCATCTCCTCACTTCTCCATCACCACACAGAAAACCCTAACTTCACGAATCAAGAGCTCTTGCCATAATAATTGACATAGAATCTTAGAAAGTGTTGGATAACAAGAATATAGGAGCTAAAGTGGGGAATTGGAACTTGGAGAGGGGTTCTCACCTTCAACCTACACTTTCTCCCTTTCTCTCTCTACAAGAGGTAAGAGGGGAGATATTATTCTTAATTAGGGGAAGTAATTAATTATTATAGTATGTATATAATGAAGTGTATGTTTGATATGTGTATAATTTATAAATTTAACTATGTCAAGAACCTAGGGTTATGTTGGTTAATGAATGATAATGATGATGCTTGACTAATTGTATCATGCCAAGGAATTTAATGATTTTTTGAATACATGTTATCAATGCTTAAATGAATTATGTGGTTCTTGTCGTGTCCTTCGCCAAGATCAACCTTGAAGCTATGGAGGAACTTCGAAGAATGATCCCAGCTAAGAGATTAATATAGGACTTTTAGGATTTCTGTATATCCAGTTGGGATAAACAGGTTCTCCCTAGTCAACAATGTGTGTGCTAGTGTCAACTTAGGGATGAGAAGACGTACCTTAGCCCCTATAGCATGGTGGTTCTTATAGGGGATTACCTGTGTGTCGTGGGCCGTTCTGATAAGGCTTCTGAAGAGGAAGAACTCAAGTAGGATTCGTGGGGGTTATGATAAGATAACATCCGTAAATCCTGTAAACGATAGACTTTATCCGCTACTGTTTTTATCTATCCAAGAGTCGTGGGAATCTAGGAGAAGTGGTTAAGCTTGATGAGACTGTAAATGATAGAGATAAGGATGAGAATCCTGCTCGGGGTTAATCTCATAAGCATACGACATCTCTATAAAACCTAGTTTGCTCGGTGTAAGCTTCTGACCGTAGGCCTTGTCCCAGCGTCTAACTGGTCGGATCAAGATGATTTTAGTCGGGTAACGCTCGGACTACTACAGGTCCACTACATAAGCCCCCCAAGCTCGGTTGGGTGATTTGAGCCCTGCCGTGTTGAAGAGACGAATAATCTGTTGGCCGATCAAAATCAAGTATTGTTGAGGGGAAGAGAGATTCGACCGCCTTAGTGCGTCTAACTGAGCTGTCCTTTCATTGACACTGAAGGGACCTTTCAATTCTTCTTAAACTTCCACGTGTTCTTTCTATTACCGGGAAACGAAACGTTATGATTTCAAAACGCCAGATGTACCTTTACAAGAGAAATGGGCTTTCGCTGACATGGCCCAAATCAATAGGTAGTGGAGGGAAACTTCTGAAAGAAAAGATTGGGAACGGTTTTCAAGATTCATTTGTTTCAAAATTAGAATTTCCACCCCTCAACTTCTCTCAACTTCTTTTCTCACTCACTTTTGCCTTCTTCACCTTCCTGAAGAACCTTTCTTCTTAAGTTTGAGTGACAGATTCACAGATCCTCAAAGGGAGATTTTCACTGATTTCATTCTCATACTAAGCAGCGTTCAAGTTCTTTGGCACTTGTATCATCTTCAACCTTTTTGACCGCACATTAACAAACAGGTAACGAACACTCTCTTCGAACTCTTGTATCTTCTTTCTCTTCTTTTTTGAAATATTGCATGCGTTTGTTCGTGTCCTCTGTTAGGAGTACTGTCCTTAGATTTTCATTGTTGTAACTCTGCTACTGGCCATGCATTTTGTTTTATCGATTCTGAACGAAATCTAGGGTTCGCTGAAAACCCTTGCACTATCCACCAGAATACCCTTCTATTTTTGAAATTCCTTGCCCTTCTTAGTCGTTTTTTGAGTGATCGCCGTAGTGTTTCTTAGGATTATTTTATGTTTTGCTGCACTTAATTTCTTAGGGTTTGAACCGAAGCTGTGGTAAACATGAGTGAGGATTCCGTAAACTCTGATGTACCAAGAACACATGAAGAAGAAAACCGAGGAAGTTGCGTTAGCCCAATCGCAATGTGTTTTCCTCAGAATTCTAAAGAGTTCAGAGAAGGTGTGATTCACTATAGGATCGCTGAGAGGGTAGAACAGAGGAGGTTAAGGAGGCAAGGAGAGGTATTCAGTGTTTCAATTCGTTTGGGGAAATTCTGCCCAGATAAGGGAGGTGTTCCCCAACCGACAATATTCGTAAATGTTTGATCAGAAATAACCAAGTTTTACTATTTCTGACTCCGTGTGTGCCTCCTTTTCCTCAGGTATGAAGAGAAAGTGCATTACAAATCCTGAACTTTATCCACTTCCACCAGATTCCGCCCAGTACGATTGGGTTAACCGAGAGGTTGTAGGCACCCAATCCAAGCTCTCAACTGAGGAATCTTTAGAGCAAACCAGAGCTATAATACTGTCCTGCCCTGGTGATGATGCTGGAAACTTGTATTCCGTTAGTCCGGTTGGTCCTAACGAAAGAGTCTGTACTCGTATCCCCGAGGGCAGCACTGGATTTTATTTTTATGAAGAAGTGATTACCCGTCTAGGGATTAGGATGCCTTTTACCAACTTCGAAATAGATGTTTTGAATACACTGAAAGTGGCCCCTTCTCAGTTGCACCCGAACGCCTGGGCCTTTGTTAGGGGTTTTCAGCAAGTTTGCTCTGCCATGGACTGGTCTTGTACTATTCCAACTTTTTTCTACCTATTTGCTCCGCAATGCAACGCCTTTGAAAAAGGGTCCCCAAAATGACCCTGGGTTTCCTTGAAATCATGAAACGGATACGCTCTTTTTACCAAGTATTCCGAGTCTTGGAAAGGGTTCAAACCTTTCTTTTTTAAGTATAATTTTGTTGGAAATGGTGTCTATTGGTTCACACGAACTGGTGAAGAGCGACCAATCCCTCGGTTCCCTCTTCAACGGAGTGCAAGTTTTTTCAGTCGGAGGATTGCTTCGTACGAGTCGGAATGGAAAGAGCTTGCCGAACATGAGAAGGACGTGTGCCGAGCGGTTGAAAGCTACTTGGTCACCAATGGGATGATTGAAACGAGGGATATAGTGAATATCCCCTCAACAGATGTCAAGGATCAACTTGGTAAATTATCTTTCTTTGCTTTTGAACTTGTAAATTTATTTGGATCTAATGACACTTAGTTTCCTTTGCAGATAAAATGGCTGCTCGAATGGCTGCACTGCTCCAGGGAGGGAAGAAAAGAAAAGCTCCTCCTTCAAACACAGCTTCTGGATCGTCGAGTATGAGCACTCCGACTCCTACTGCCTCGCCGATCGAAGTGTCTCCTCGGCCAACCACCAACTTGGTCGTTGTTACAGCTTCTCCAGCGTCAAGTGCACAAGCACCCTCTCCTCCTCCTCAACTTACTCGCCGTCGAAGGATCGACAAGGGGAAAGAGAAAGTTTCAGAAAGAGCAAATGTCCGGGCCGAGGGGACAAGTACCAAAGCTGCCTCTGTTCCTACTCCTTCTTCAACTCCGCCAGTGACCTCGGTTTGGGATCGCGACTTAGATGAAAAATTTGCCAAGTTTATCTGCCCAGAATCTGACTTCTCTCGGTTTGCTAGTCTTAGTGCTGCCGAATGGTCTCACTGTAATTTGAATATGACAAAGTTTTTGCTCCGAAGTGCCAATTTAACCTATTACCTGTCTCAGAATTCAGAGGATTTGTTTAAAGGCCTCAATGTTGAGCAGAAGGAGGCTCGCGAGATGCAGGCGGCTCAAGAAGCTAGCTTGTCCGACGAGCTGGTTCGGGTGAAGAATGAGTTGGAAAATCTAAAGGCTGATAAAGCTGAGCTGATCAAGGAATGAGACTCTCTGAAAGTTTACCAACAAGCTGCTGAAGATAAGAAGAAAGAGGTTGAGGAAACACTTCAAAAGGAGCTGCAGGAGAGCCGACAAAGGATTGACGAGCTAGAGTCTGAAGTGAAGAAGTCTGCTGCGACTGCCAAGAAATTTAAGGAAAAGGCTCTTGTTTTCAAGAAAAAGGCAGCGACCAACTACTATAACTGGGGTAAGGGTGTTGATGATTCCTTCGTTTCTGCTATTAAACAGATTCAACTTCTGAACCCTGAGACCGAGTTTAGAGTGGTCAGTGCGCATCCTTTCCACTGTGTAGAAGATGGAAAGTTGATTGATCTTGAAACCAAGGCTGAGGTTGATTTGCAAGCAGAGAATCTCCCCAATCCTCTAGTAGAACTAACTGAGGCCCCTGAATTTGATGATAAGGACATTGTTTTGTCTGATGATGAGGAATGATCTTGATGGGCTTGGTGGTCGGTTTTTATCTGTTCTTATCATTTATGTTCGTATGTAGGATTTCTTTTTTTCTGCTCGTTGTATTCGAGCGTTTATATATGCTTGTTTTGAACAAATTCCTTTAACTCTTTTGGAACTGATTTTCAATTAATTTGATGTGCAAGCAAATCATATCATTGCCTGGTGTATTTTTGTTGCTTTTGGTTTCGTTCGTCACGTGTCCAATAGTATTTTCTGAGTGAAAACTCTTAGGAGAAATTTATCGTAATTTTTGGGGGTAGAATCACATTATTCGTATGTAAAATCAATTATGAGTAGAACTTGGATCGCCGACTTTAGCCGAAGCGGGACCCTCGGACCGCGAAACAAGGAAAGTAATTTTCTGAGTTCGGGTGTTCTATGAATACGTTGTTAAACTCTTGAGAAGAGCTGTGCCTCGATTTCGCTCGTTGGCTAGCCGAACCAAATGAGTCGTATGTGATTTCACAATGTAAACAGATAATAGAATTACCGGAAAAATGCACTTTATTAATAAAGGAATACAAAGCTGAAACTGCTTATAACTAAGAAATGAAGTTGCTCATACCTAAAAAATTCCTAACAATTTATCTAAGAAGGGTGCTACCCTTCGTTATTCATCATAAACTAATTTGAGCAATCTATAAATGAAGTAAACTATCCTCGAACAAAGAAAATGAAATGGGAGGTTAGCTGTAATAAGCTCTGAGCTTGGCCACGTTCCAACTGTTATTGATATCGGTGCCCGAGAGAGTCTCCAACCTGTAAGCGCCAGTTCCAGATTTAGCCTTCACTCGATATGGACCTTCCCATTTTGGCTTCAGCTTTCCAACGCCAGGATTTCCTTTACCAATATCCGCTCGGCTAAGGACCAAATCTCCAACCTCAAAACTTTGCGGTCGGACCTTCTTGTTGTAGTCTCGGGCCTGTCGCTCCTTTACCTTCCTTTCATGAGCTGCCGCATTCTTTCGTATCTCTTCAAGTAGTGTGAGTTCTTCGCTGAGCATACTGTTCTTAGTTTTCGAGGGACGTTCAAGCATCCTAAAGGTGGGGATTCGCTTTTCGATTGGAATAATAGTGTCGCAGCCGTATGTCAAACGAAAAGGGGTCTCACCTGTTGAGGAATGTACAGTTGTCCTGTGTGACCATAGAACGCTCGGAAGCTTATCTGCCCAAGTGCCAGCTGCATTGCCAAGTTTCTTTTTTATACCGTCCAAAATTGTTTTGTTGGCGGCCTCGGCTAATCCATTGGTTTGTGGGTGTTCAACGGAACTGAAATAGTGAGTGATTCCCAGGTCGGCTGCTAATTGTTGAAAATGAGAGGCTGCGAATTGTGATCCATTATCAGTGACTATGGAATGAGGCACTCCAAACCGAGAGATTATTTCATTTACAAAGAAAGACTGAATTCGGGCCGCAGAGATTGTTGCTAATGGCGCCGCTTCAATCCACTTAGTAAAGTAATCAATGGCCACGACCGCAAACTTCAACTGTCCAGGTGTCGTGGGAAACTTTCCAATGATGTCCATTCCCCATTGATAGAAAGGCAGAGGAGCTCCGAGGGAATGTAGCTCTTCAGCTGGTCTTTGATAAGTGTCTCTGTGAAACTGACATTGAACACACTTCTTGACATGTTCCATGGCATCTTTTTGCAGTGTGGCCAGAAGTATCCTGCCCGGATTATTTTCCGAGCTACAGACTTTCCGCCCATATGATGGCTACAAATTCCTCCGTGGATCTCCCCAAGGATTTCTTCAGCTTGAGATGGACTAACGCATCTGAGCATAGGAGAGCCGAAACCTCTCTTATAGAGGACACCATTAAGGACCGTGTATTGAGTTGCTTTCTTAATCAACCTACGAGCCTCTGTCTGATCTTGGGGAACGAAACCGTGTTGTAAGTAGGTGAGAATCGGATTCATCCAAGATTGAGATAATGACACTGCAAGAATGACACTTGGTTTGGGAATGGTTTCTTGTATCAAAGTCTTGTTGTTTTCCGACCCCTTCGTACTTTCCAGTTTAGATAAAATATCGGCTCGGGAGTTTGAATCTCTCGGGACATGGGAAATGTCAAACTCTGAAAATTTGGAGACAATTCGCTTTACCTCTTCAGGATACTTCTGCAAGATGGGCTCCTTAGCCGAGTACTGCCCCTTAATCTGTGAGACCACTAATTGTGAATCGCTGAATACCGACACCCGACTGGCTCCAAACTCCTGAACCATCTTGAGGCCTGCCAGGACTGCTTCATATTCTGCTTGATTATTCGAAGTTTGGAATTCAAATTTTAGTGAGTATTCCATGCAAAGTCCTTCGGGATTTTCAATAATGACGCCCGCACCTGCTCCTTTTCTGTTGCTCGAGCCATCCACATAGACTGACCACAAATCCTGGGGAATGTCCGAGGGAATCTCGGTGAACTCAGTGACAAAATCAGCAAGAACTTGAGATTTCATTGCTTTCCTTGGTTCATTCACGATATCAAACTCAGATAATTCCACCGACCATGAAACCATTCTACCAGCCAAGTCAGGCTTGTGAAGGACTTGCCTAAGGGGTTGAGCTGTCTTGACCATGATTCGGTGAGCCTGGAAGTACTGTCTTAATCTCCAAGCAGATATTACCAAACAGTATGCGAGTTTCTCAAGTTTTTGGTAGCGCAGCTCGGATCCCCATAGTGCTTGGCTTACGAAATAAATGGGGGCCTCAACTCCTGAATCCTCACGTACCAATACCGAACTGACTGCTGCATCTGCCACCGACATATAGAGAATAAGGTTTTCCCCGGTAACAGGGCTATGAAGGACTGGTGGGCTGGAGAGATAGTTTTTTAACTGAATGAAAGCTTGTTCGCAATGATCATCCCAACGGAAGTCTATATTTTTCTTAAGGAGCTGGTACCACGGCAAAGCTTTCTGAGCGGCTTGAGACAGGAACCTGGATAGGGCCGCTACCCGACCCGTGAGCTGCTGGACTTCTTTTAGACTGGTTGGGCTTCTCATTTCCAGAATTGCTTTTCACTTATCTGGATTAGCTTCAATACCCCTTTCGGTTAGCATAAAACCGAGAAAGGATCCCGCTGGGACTCCAAACACACACTTTTCAGGATTTAATCTCATGGAGTATTTTCTTACTCGGTCCAGTATTGTCTTGAGGTCTTGGGCATGGATCTCTTGTTGTCTGCTTTTTGCAATAATGTCATCAATATAAACTTCTATATTCGAGCCGATCATCCCTTGAAATACTTTGTTCATCATTCGCTGATATGTAGCTCCTGCATTCTTCAAACCGAAGGGCATGACATTGTAACAATATGTTGCTCTATCGGTGATGAATGCGGTTTTGTCTTGATCGGCAGGGAACATGGGTATCTGATTATACCCGGAGTAAGCATCCATGAATGAGAGGAGTTTGTATCCGGCCGAATTGTCGACGAGCTTGTCAATAACAGGAAGTGGATACTGATCTTTTGGACAAACTTTGTTCAAGTCCGTATAGTCCACGCACATCCTCCATTTCCCATTGGGCTTTTTGACTAAGACGATGTTAGCTAACAAGTCTGTATAGTCAATCTCCCAAATGAAACCAGCTCAGAGTAGTTCGGCAACTTTTTCCTCTATAGCTGTGGCCTTTTTTGCACTAACCTTCCTTTTGCGTTGTGCCACTGGTTTTGCCCCTGGAAGAATGCTCAGCTTGTGGCAGATAAAGTTAGGATCAATTCCCGGCATATCAGCCGAGGTCCAAGCAAACAGATCCTTATTAGCGACTAGTAAAGCGGAAAGTTCTTCTTTAACATTGACGGGAAGATCAGAACCGATTTTAACTTGTCTGATAGGATCAACACTTAATGTCAAGAACTCCCACTGTCCCTTCGGAGTTGGTCTGTTTCTGTCAGATTCATCACGGACATCAAGGTCGGCCAAATTAATATTACCTTTGCCGAGGGAAACTCTTTCTAAACGGTCCTGGTCCTTGTTTTTAACCTTACCCAGACTTGCATTGTAGCATTTCCGAGCTGCCTCCTGCTCGTCTTTGACTGTTATTACCTTGTCATCAGTTCCGACGAACTTCATAGCCAAATGGACCGTTGAAACTACTGCACCGAAAGCTTGTAAGGAAGTTCTTCCGAGGATAGCGTTGTAGGCCGCTGGGCAGTCGACCACCAAAAACTTGATTATCTCTGTTCTGGCCGAAGGTTGCTGTCCGAGGGTAACAGGAAGTTGAATGTAACCTTTTGGTTCGACAATGTCCCCAGTGAAGCCGATCAGCTCTCCTTCAAATGGAGTGAGATTGCATTCCCTAAGTTTCAGTGCTTTGAACAAAGGGAGGAACATGATATCCGCTGAACTCCCTTGATCGATAAAGACGCGTTTTACTTGGTAATTACCAATAAGGGCTGTGATTACCATGGGATCATTATGACCTGGGAGGATCCCGTCCAAATCGTCATCATTGAAAATGATGGGAACATTTTTTGTTGATCTTTTGAAAATAGGCTTCTGGCTCACGGCTAGGATTTGGTTGATGTACTTCTTCCTGTCGGCTTTTTTATCCCTTCCCCCGGCGAATCCTCCGGCAATAGTGTTAACTAAAAACTCATTGTTCGTTGGATTCGTGTCAGTGACCGGGGTGGGCTCAGTTCTTTGTTTCCCTGCATTCCTATCATCTGGTGATCTACTTCTTTGGCGTTTGGCCTTCACTCGTGAATGGGATCTATTCCTGCCTCTTCTTCCCGCTGCATCTCTGATATACTGTTGCAGCTTACCATCTCTGATCATTTCTTCGATCAAATCTCTCAACCAGATGCATTCGTCGGTTGTATGTCCATAGCCCTTGTGGAAGTCACAATATTTTGACCTATCACGCTGTGCGCCCTTCCTTAAAGACGGAGGTCTTTGGGCAGAGCGTAAGTCGGTCTACATCGTTTCCCGAAGGATTTGGCTCCTTGGAACAGTCAGAGGAGTGTATTCCTGATGTTTATTCCTTGGAGGTATCCTTCAGTCCCGATTGTTCCTGTCCGGTCTGCCCCCAAAACTTTCGTCACGTTATTGTTTATTCTGTCCTTGAGGGTCAGCCCATTGCCTATCGTCTCTGAATTTCTGCCCTTTGTGGAATTCCTCCAAGTTGATGAATTTATTTGATCTCTACCTGAGCTCCGCCATGTCTTTTGGAGGTTTTCCGATCAGCGATTTTCTGAAATCCCCTGGTTGTAAACCTTGTGTAAATAACAACACCGCCACACCTGGCTCCAACCGGGGAACAGAACTAGCCTCCGTATGAAAGCGTGACAAGTAATCTTTTAATGGCTCATCTTGTTTTTGCGTAACTGCGGCCAGTGTGTGGTCGGACTTTGGCTGGATGCAGTTGGGTGTGTATCTGTTTAAAAATACTCGTTTCATCTCTTCCCAAGAATTAATGGAATTTCGAGGGATAGAGGAATACTAGCGCAATACCGAGGGCTCAAGGGTCATGGAGAAAGCTCGGAATTTCATCCGATCGCCACCTCCATAATAATTCATGGCCCCTTCGTAAGAGACTATATGGTCAACTGGGACGGTCAGGCCGTTGTAATGTGGTACGTTGGACGGGCCTAAGTATCCCTGAGGGGTTTCAAAGTCCATGATATATGGGGTAAAAGGATGGCCAGGGTGGAAATCACCCTGATCGTGATTTGCAGCTGGGTTGGTATGGAAATTTTGAGGTGGAGGAAGTTGCATTACGGGGAGAGGCTGAGGATCTATAGTCTGGGTTATTTGGTTATGAGGGTGTACGGTAGCTGGTTGGTTTTGAGCGATCCTTGCCATTGCTTGTTGTTGGAGGTCGGCGATTGCTTGGCCTTGCTGCTCAATTAAAGTTGTCTGTCTGTTGAGTATGTTAATCATCTCTTGCTCACGAACACGAGCCGATGCAGATGTGGCATAAGATCTACTAGTGGAATGGCTATGGCGGGAATTACCATGGGCAGTTCTTCCTGGGTTTAACCTAGTTCTAGGGGTTATGCTTATATGATCAGGGTTGGGTTGAACAGGTGGGGTCGGGGTTTGACGGGTATTTCTACCATGGTGTGCCCGGGTTCCAGTAGATCTGGCTGTATTACGGGTGGTTGGGGCTGTGCTGCTTGAATCTCCATGGGTGGAGGGAGGTGGTGGAGGAGGGGGTGGAGGAGGCGGCGGGGGAAGTAAATTCCGTAGGATTTGAAGTGGTTGGGGATTGCTCCCGGCTCTATGGTGAGGAGATTGTGGTGGTTGAGAATGGGTGGCATGATTTCCACTATGATTTTGGTCATGATTTGGGGGTGGTTGATTATGCGAATTGTTTGGTGGTTGCGGATTGTTTCTTGCTCCAGAATGAGACGTGCGTGGTGGCTGCGAGTTAATTTCACGATTTTGGTTAAGAATGTCTCGCAAGTCACCAACAGATTGCGGCTGTGAATCATTGTTGTTAGCGTTTCTGGGTCTGCCGCGAGAACGGCCAATGCGATCACGGAGATCACCAACTTGGCTCCTGGTTGTGACCATGGTGATGGGAATGATATGTTATTCAATCCCCACAGACGGCGCCAATGTCGTGTCCTTCGCCAAGATCAACCTTGAAGCTATGGAGGAACTTCGAAGAATGATCCCAGCTAAGAGATTAATATAGGACTTTTAGGATTTCTGTATATCCAGTTGGGATAAACAGGTTCTCCCTAGTCAACAATGTGTGTGCTAGTGTCAACTTAGGGATGAGAAGACGTACCTTAGCCCCTATAGCATGGTGGTTCTTATAGGGGATTACCTGTGTGTCGTGGGCCGTTCTGATAAGGCTTCTGAAGAGGAAGAACTCAAGTAGGATTCGTGGGGGTTATGATAAGATAACATCCGTAAATCCTTTAAACGATAGACTTTATCCGCTACTGTTTTTATCTATCCAAGAGTCGTGGGAATCTAGGTTAAGTGGTTAAGCTTGATGAGACTGTAAATGATAGAGATAAGGATGAGAATCCTGCTCGGGGTTAATCTCATAAGCATACGACATCTCTATAAAACCCAGTTTGCTCGGTGTAAGCTTCCGACCGTAGGCCTTGTCTCAGCGTCTAACTGGTCGGATCAAGATGATTTTAGTCGGGTAACGCTCGGACTACTACAGGTCCACTACAGTTCTTGAAACTATGGTTTATATGAATTAGTGATGATGATGATGTTGCTTGAATGTTTATTAGGTTGGATGAATGAATATTACTACTATTATTAAGGCAAAACCACTAGATTGGTCCTGTAAGTTATTTTTTGGTTGCGATTTCGTCCCTTAACTTTTTTTCGTTTCAAATAAGTCCTGAAGTTGTTGCCATGTAACAAATAACTCCTTTCCGTTAGTTTTTTCTATTAAGTGACACGTGCCACTCAACTAATGGTGTCACGTATTAAAAAATGATTTAATGATTTTTTTTTAAAAATTTTATTATGGTGACACGTGTCGCTTAATGAAAAAAATTAATGGAAAGGAATTATTTGTTACATGGCAACAACTTCAGGACTTATTTGAAACGAAAAAAAGTTAAGGGACGAAATCGCAACCAAAAAATAACTTACAGGACCAAACTAGTAGTTTTGCCTATTATTAATGATGCTTTTATGCTTCAATGAATATTATCTATGTTATTTTCAATTACCCTAAGTTAGGAAACTCATCCAAATTGGTAAAATAAATTAAAGGCGCGATTATCAACAACCAATAAAATGAACTAGAAACACGCATAATTTTGAAGTGAGGTGGACGTTAGGGATTAGGAAAGATGACGTGAAAATTCTATGGATTGACGGACGAGAGTATTGTAGTGATTTGATTGTGCTTATGAAACAATCACGGGAACTATTATAGGGGACTTTGATCTACCCCAGAAAACACCAGTATGATGGACGTGTTCGTGAAGTACTGGCTAATTGGTGATTGGTCTTGTGCACACTATAGTAGTTCTATCGGTCACTTATATACTTCGTGACTAGTTGAGGATGGTTACTGATATAACACTGTATGATGGACGTTCTCGTGAAGTACAATGTAAGCACGATGGGGGAACATTTACTATTAGTTGGTCTTTCCTAAAGTGTATGTGGAGGGCGATGTGAGAAAAAAGGAAAAGTAAAGGAAAAAAAGCGTAGTAATCACTACGATGTTAAATAAAGTAAAAAGAAAGCGTAGCAATGACTACAATGTTTGGAATGAATAAAGGAAAAAGTAAAGAGGAAGGAAATGGGAAATAAAGAAGTATATTGAAAAATGTGTATAATTATGTATTATTAATTATGTAACATGCATTGCCATTATGTCTTATTATCATTTTCAATTATTTCCTTTGATTTTGAATGAATATCTCACTCTCTTTGTTGTCCATTTTAGGTACATCTGAATTTCTCAAATCTCCCTACAACTGAGGAGGAGTATACTCCTACTAGTGGAGTATAACTCTACGTTATGAATTACGGACTTATAGCGGATGCAATCACTGAATGCTCATACCATTTAAATATTTTGGAATATATATATATATATATATATATATATATATATATATATATTGTCTTAATATAAAGTTACGTTTTGATGTACATATGTGGATGTCACTTTTGATGGATATCTAAATATCCTCCTCTTATTATAGTGATATTCCCTTGTTGAAATGTAAAACCTTAAATTCTATTGTTTATGGACTGTGTAACATATTATGTAAAACTTTTATTTTAATAGTGTGTAGAAAAAATGTTTTTATTTATACTGTATCTGGATCTGACAGGTTATATTCTAAGTTTGAAAAAGGGAAATATCCATATTTTAAAGTAAATTCCGTCAAATTTTTCCTAAAATTTGATAATTTGAATTTAATAAAGGAAATAAAAAGTAGGATGTTACACCCAACACCACCCATCCCCACGCCACCCTCACCATCCCTTTCCCTTGAGCTTTCTCTCAACATAACCGTGGAGGCTCAAGCTTTAAGAGGTTCAAGGGCAAGGAATAAGAAGCTAGGTTTTTGGGGATTTGCAAACTAAGTGTGGAGGATGCAAGGAAAAAGGGAGAACAACTTAGGATTTGAGGTTCTACCTCTCTCTCATCAAGGTAAGAAGGTGGTATTACCTTGATTTAGGGCATGATTTCTAGGATGCTTATAGTGGTAGCTAAGTGTAGTTAAATGGTTATAAGAATAAACATTAGGGTAGTTGATATATAAAGTAAATGAAGTATAGGAGTGAAGGAAATGAACCCACTAGGGATTTTATGATCTTATGAAATTATGTGAATAATATATATATTGTGAAGTAATGTTTGGATATTGATGATTGTGTTGATGTGTGTGAAGGGTTGGGGTTTGAAATGAACATAAGATATATAAAGTTAATTGATGGATGCTTGGGTAGTGATATAAGTGACGACCTAGAATTATGAGATGGATGCTTGGGTAGTGTTAAGTTTAGTTAATTGTATGAAATGGATAGGGAAATGGAAAAGTTAAGTAAAGTTAGAAACTAATGGTGAGAAAACAAAGAGGGTAGGGCCATGAGGGCCCAATAAATTCTAGCGCTAAATAATGATCCGGTTGGGTGACACGCCCCATTAGGTGCAAAGGTCATGTTAGGTGACAAAGGTCCCAGTAGGTGCAAAGGTCCTGTTAGGTGACAAAGGTCCCAATATGTGTAAAGGTCCTGTTAGGTGCAAACGTCCCATCAGGTGCAAACGTCCCATTAGGTAAAAAAGTTCTAGTTAGGTGTAAACTGTGTCATCGCGGATCATTATGCGCAACTAAAAGATGTTAAGTAAAAATATAGGTAAAAGAGAGGAATCGTTAGGAATGGTAAAAGATAATGAAAGGTCCTAACAGGTATAATACGTCCTAATGGGTGTGGAAAGGTCCTGATGGGTGATAAACGTCCTAACAGGTGTAAACGTCCTATTGGGTGAAAACGTCCTAGCAGGTGTAAACATCCTAATGGGAGGGAAACAAAGGAAAGTGAATATGTGTGGATATGTGTGAATATGTGCGAATATGGGTGTATGTGTGTGAATATGCTTGTGATTTCTTTGTGTTGTAGTATTATGTCAGGAGTATAATAGGCTTAGTTTATTACTATGACTTTTTAGAAGTTATTTCCTAAGTTCTGTGTAATGCTACCCTTCTTGCTATTTTTATCACAGGTACAGAAGGAGCTTATACGAGTCATGGTAACTGTTACGAACCCAATAACTGTTTTTCTAGCCAAAACTAGATAACAGGTTTCCCTAACGAAATATTGCTATTCTCTTTAACTTTAAAATGAGACAAAAAAAATGTAATTTTTCGATATACAATTAAGGAGATATGCAGTAATCATAATTATTATATTGCAAAACTTAATAAAAAGATGGTAATGCTCAACCTAGACAGCATTGAGCAATGAATTACTTAATAAGTTTTGCAATCTAATGCAGACCAACAGTGTAACATCCTCACTTTTATTAGTTAATCTTAAGTTTTATTAAAATTGGTGCTAGAAAATTCCTTTTTAAACTTGATTACTTATAAAAACTTTTTACGAAAATCCGGCAGAGTTTCCTCTGTTTTTCGGACTTCCCAAAATTTTCTTCTTTAAACCTGTCAGTCCAGAAATATTTAAAAACATGAAACACAACAGCCTAATAATCAAATCAGATCCTAACGTCCGATTAGTATAAGCTTTAGGGCATACGACTATTACATATTCTAAAATTACAAAAATAGTTGTCCACTCATAATAATAAATATGCATTCCACGTAGTGGAATGAAAATCCTGCTCGGTCATGTCCCATGTAATCTCCACTTCAGTACCTGCAAAATATAGCAAGAAGGGTAGCATTACACAGAACTTAAAAAGATAAATTCTGCAAGAGACATAGCAATAAACTAAGCCTACCCTATTATTAATACTCGTTACTCATAAATATCCATATAATTATTTTTCTTTTAGTTCTTCACTTATTCTCACTTTCTTTTAACTTTTAAATTCTCTTTTCATTTTCCCACATTTTATTCCACTTTTAATCCGCTATTCCTTTCTAAATCATTTCTCTTTCCATTCTTTCATTTCCATTCTTTTTCCTTTTAATGCCGACACGCCTCGACAGGCTCGCATCGGTCTTCCATCTTTTATTATCGACACGCCTCGACAGGCTTGCGCCGATGCCGACATGCCTCGACAGGCTCGCATCGGTCTTTCATTCTTATTATTATCGACACGCCTCGACAGGCTCGCGCCGCAGTGTTCTTTTAATACCGACACGCCTCAACAGGCTCGCATCGGTGCCGACATGCCTCGAAAGGGTCGCATCGGGCTACTTTTATCTTTTATTTTCGACACGCCTCGACAGGCTCGCGCCGCTTTTATTCTTTTAATACCGACACGCCTCGACAAGCTCGCATCGGTGCCGACACGCCTCGACAGGCTCGCATCGGTCTTCCTTTACCTTTCTTTCTTTTTCTTTTTCTTTTTCTTCTTCTCTTCCTTTATCTTTTTCTTAATCATATATCTTTTCTCTTCTTTTGGTTTCTAGTATTATTCTCTTTTCTCTCTTTTCTTTCATTAGTGACTTATTCTCATTTCAATTATTTTCCTATATTTAAGTATTTCTCCTTCTTTTCTTTTTCTTCTTCTATTTATTAAATTATCCTAATTTGTATCAAATTCCACTTAGCGTTAGTATAGTCGTTATATTTTAGTTCCCTTTTCGAATTCTTAATTACTTCTATAATTCTTCTCTCTCACACTATTATTTGCTTATTTTTCCTTTATGATTTCTTTATTATATTTATCTACTATTATTACATTCCCTCTCATTGTCTTATTATCTTTTCACGAAATTCTTTACTTATTACCTACTTGTATTTAAAATTTAGTTTAGCATTTTGTTTCTATTTCATTACTACCCGACAACTCTTAACTAAGACCACTCTGAGCTTTCTTATGGTGTTCATATTTTCGCTCCTCTTTTTACCTCGCATTTAATTTCAATCACTCTACTCTCCTTGCCTATTACAATTACTCTATATTCTTTTACTCCCATGCTTCGTTGGTTTTTCCTCAACTAATTTCCCTTGGTTTTATTTAATGTTTACCTACATTTTCAATTCTATATTAACTCTTTTAATATCCTAATACACTCATTCACTCCAGACTTTATTCTATGCACATATATTTTATTCCCTAAAGTGTGGTTTTCATTAACTATTTTAAATAAATCATTTATATTAGCGGGGACTACCCTAAGGTTCATTAACTCATTTCTTAATTACATTATTCTTAGTCACCACTATAGAATCCTAGAATTTACTTTCCAAGTAAAGGTAACACAGCCCTTCTTACCTCGGGCTTTTTAAAAAGAACCTGGGTTGTCGCTCGGCAACGATGACGGCGTCGGTGTTGCTCCTCGTTAGCGAGAACGATCGCGGCTGGACCAAGGCAAGAGCTTCGAGCCTCGAGGTACCCTACACAAGCCTGGTACTATCATGAGTCGGTGACGGCGCCGGTGAGATCCGTGGAGAGAGAGAGAGATTCGAGTAAGAGGGAGAAAGAGAGGGTGAGAGGAGGTTTATGATGGTGGTGGTGGATCGTGGTGGTTTGCAGCCGCGGTGGCGGCCACGGTGGTGGAAAAGGAAGAGAGAGAAAGAGAGCAAGGAGAGAGAAAGGGCCAAGAGAGAGAGAGAGAGATCTATGGAGAGGAGGAAAGGTCAAGGAGGTGGCGGCGGTTTTGGGTGGCTCCGGCGGTGGTTCGTGGTGGGGGTTGAGGAGGAGAGAGAGAGGGGGGGAGAGTGGAGAGAGAGAAGGAGGGGTTGGGAATGGGGGTTTGGGGGGAGCCAGCGCACCATTTTATGGTGCTGGCACTGGTGGGTTTCGCGCCGCGCGCCTGGGCGAGGCCTCCGTGCGCCTGGGCGAGAATGCTGTTGTGAGCTCAGGTATGATGCGTGTCGGCGCGCCTGGGCGTGAGTCTGTTGACTTGCATTGACCATTCCATAACTCCTTCGTTAACCGTCGGATCTTGCTCAAATTTGGAGACAAGCTTTCTAAGACCCTTATCTTCATATCCAACGGTGGATTTTATGGTTTGAGTTGCAAATCATTTATTCCTAATTTTTCTATTATTAGACGTTCTCTAACACTAAACCTCTCATTTTAATACTTAATTAAGGCTTGTAATTATCATTCCATTTACTCAAACCTATAATTAGCCTAATTATATTTGAGATTAAAATTCGGGATGTTACAAACAATTCAGATTCGGAGATACTGATAGGTTGAACAATACCCTCTTTTTATTAAGTTTTGCAATGTAATAATTATGATTAGCGCATATCTCCTTAACCGAATATCGAAAAATTAAGTTTTTGGTCTCATTTTAAAGTTAAGGAGAAAAGCAGTATTTCATTAGTGAAACCTGTTATCCAGTTGTGGTTATAAAAATAGTTATTGGGTTCATAAGAGACCTTAGTTACGTAAATAAAATCAGGACAACATGAATTTTAAGTTTCTTGTTTCTAAACTAAAACTCTAACTCATGAACTTTCAAAAATACTTAAAAATCATAAAATAACATCATAATGGAGATATAAATAATCTAAAAAATGAATAATTAATTTTAATTAAAAGGAAGAACAAAAGAGAAGAGGACATAAATTTAATAAAAAGCAAAAAGTATATAAGTTTTACATACTGTTTAAGATGTTTATACTCTAGTACACGTCCATAAATACCCAAAGCAAAGATTAAATTAAAGTCCTAAAATTCCTCATGATTCCTAAAAGTCTTTGCTAGGAATAAAATGATTAAAGAAGTTCTTCATGACAGACTATGGAAGAAGCTAAGTGTGTGAAGAAATTATCTAAGAAATTGATTCTAAAAGAGTTTACTCACCAAGTGAAAGACATTAACTAAGAAATGAAAATTCTAATACTTAGAGAATAATATGAAGATTATAACACAACTCTTAAATATTGAATTCAAAATTTAGCAAGGAATGATGAAGGAAGTGTGTATTTATAGGCCAAGAGTTAAGGCATTGTTTGGATGAAGAAAAATGAAAAATTCACTCTCTTTAGATTCTTAATAATTTTTGCCCAAAACAAAAAGTGGCCAAGGGAGTGATTATTTTAATTTTATGCTTGCTCATCCGACAAATAATTCATAGACAAGAGTTGATAGCTTTTACTTTTTTCTTTAAAAAGTTTGAATAATGGGAGACAAAAACAAAACCACATCTTATCCCCTTACCTTCATCTTGAAATGAGCAACTAAGAGTAGTATGTATGGAAAGGGTATTTTTTTTGCTGTATTGGCACAAAAATACGAGGTGTATTTGGTAGATTATGAAAGTCTCTTGTACTAGTTTTTGTATACAGAGCTTAAAGAATGATATAAAGAATCTAATTGGTTGTAAAAGAGAAATTTCATGTTTCTTTATATTGTTTAAAATTCAGTATTGAAAATGTAAAATAGGATAAAAATATTTCATTAGTGATTTAAGAATAAAAAACATGAAATTGTGTCAGTAAAAACTATTAAAAATGGTGAAAAAATATATTCGTTTCATTATTTTTTAGTGAAGAGGGTAAAATGGTAATTTTCATACTTTATACTAATATTGAGTCAAAATATAGTTGAGTAGATTTTTCTACTAAATTTTTGCCTATTGAATTATTTGGTTCTGATTTTTAATGAAAAAATTACGTTAACCATAAAAATTGTTATTGTTTGAAATTCATGTATTAACATAAAATTATCTTTGAGTGAACTTTTTTATAAAATAAAAGACAATAATTATTTCGATTGAAATTAAAATTTCAAATATGATTATTCAAATCAAAATTTTAGTATCATGCTTTGATTAGACGAAGTGACAATTAAAATCCCATGTTCTAAAAATTAAGATTGGGAAAAATATACGACGTCACATTGGTAGCCCAATGTAATATTCATTTTTATTCCTAAATCAAATCTTTCAAATTTTGTTAAAGATGGACTCCTGATCTTTTTTAAATAAAAACAAATTTGATAATAATCTTTTCATTAATTTTAATTTTTACACTCAACATTTTCAATTAGTTTTTATTTTTCTTTCAATCTATTAAATTAATTTTATTTTCAATCTCAATCCTTTCAAAAAAAAATTGATGATAATCTTTTTCAAATATTAATCTTTATTCTAAAAACTAATCAACTCTTTTTCCCCTTTTTCTCTAACTTTTTTTTAACTCTATCCTTTATCTTTTATCCTTCCCTATTTTTTTTAATTCTTTTATTTTTCCCTCTTTTTCTTTCTACTTTTTTTCTTTTATTTCTTTGTTTTTATCCTTTTTGTTAAGGGGGGACAAATTTGGGTATCTACACCTGCCCCTCTTTACCTGTTGTTTACTTGATAACATGTGATTCCAAGGGTTTCACAAGTTATCGTTGTAAGGAAGGGGAAAAGAAATGGATACCAATTTTGTTTGGGAGATGGATGAAAGACCCTGGTCACATATGAAATGTTCCCAATTGTGAAAAGACAAAATAACTTTGGATACGTGACGAAAAATATGACCTTGGATTAGCCACTCGAAATAAGTTGAGACAACCTTGGATCAGTCGCTTGAATGATGAGTAGATATAAAGGATTGCCCGCCGTGCCCAGAAATATATCACGAATTGTCTATCGTGTCGAGTATCATATCATAGATCGCTCATCGTGCCGAGTGTCATATCACGAATTGCCCGTCGTGCCGAGTAACATATCACGGATTGACCATCGTGCCGACAAAGATATAACGGATTGATCGTCGTGCCGAGTATCATATCACGAATTGCCTATCGTGTCGAGTAACATATCACAGATTGACCGATGTACTGAGAAAGATATCGCAGATTGACCTTTGTGCTAAGTATCATATCACAAATTGTCCATCATGCCAAGTAACATATCAAGGATTGCCCACCGTGCCGAGTAACATATCACGAATTGACCGCTGTGCCGAATAACATATCACAGATATACCACTGTGCCGAGAAAGATATCACAGATTGACCGTCGTGCCGAGGAAGATTATCATTATTGTTATTTCCTTTTGAATGCATGCTTGGAAGCCTATTTTGAAGATAATGATTTTAGATCAGGTTAACTGGGGAAAAGAATGTGCGGTCCAATGTCTAGAACATCACATATTTTTCAATGATGTTATTTACAAAAATACTATGTTTGATGATGTTATGTGAATGTTCTACTATCTTGGTGATATGTTTTCAAAAATGCAATGGTTAGCGTTAATATGATGGTATATAATGTTGTGATAAGACACTATGTAACTTTCACTGCTCTGTTATTTAAAAATGGTATATCTAATGCTATGCAATGTTATGCTATTTTCAATGATGATAGGTTTGGTGTTATCATGATTTATATATGAAATGCATATTGATTTTATTGGGAAAAAACATATTTACATATGTATGTGTGAGAAACCACTAGGAAAAAAGTGTGTTTGACACAACTGTTATTGCTCTATTGAGAATAATAAATGCAAAAACATGAAAAATTTTGATGATTTCGGTCAAATTACTTATTTTGCCACTTTCACTCTTGAGCACCTTTAGCGAACAAGATCACAACTTGCATTACGGGTTAAAAATGAGTTGCATAAAAGAAACTTTCTTCAAAAAAGCTACCTTAATGTACCACTGGGTTTGTTGTATCGATATCTCTAGGGATAAAAAATCAATTGTGTTGAATTCAAAAATCTACCCTAGTATAATCAATTCAAAATGGCCCCAGTGTCAACTACAATATTCTCATGAATTAGAGACCTGTTTTTTTTTTTCAAAAACTGCCCCAATTTACTAGAGATCATATCTTAACATTTCCAATCTTCTGCTCAGGTACTTCCTCAAAATTGCCACAGTGTAAGAATTTTTCTAATTATTTGTTCATTTGCTGAATTGCTATATTCTCCATGACAAATTATTTCTTCTTTGCATACATATTTAAAAAGAAATGCTAATACAATGATCATTTCAACATGGATTGTGTTAAGACTATGAGTAGTAGTGTAATGAGGATGAAAATGAATGAAAATTAATTTATGCATTAAAGATGAGATATTTTTATCAAAATTTCATAAGATTTATTGGAGTTAGTGTTTCTCTGCTTAGATGTGTATCTCAAGAAAAACAATCCTCAACAAGGTCTTTTTAAGCTTGTAATGTGGCTTGGCTAAGGGCTGTGAAATAAAAGAATAAGGCTCAAAGATTTTTGTGTTTCCCACCCTTTCCTGTCTCCTTTATCTTCCATATCCTATTTCTCAAACAAATTTTGCTCAATATTCAAATTATCAAGAGGATTCTTCAAGGGTTGTAATGTGGGTAGTGGGGTGATAATGTGCCTTATGAAATAATGGATGTAAAAGCCCAAATTGATGTTGAGTTTTAATGAGAATCTTCCCTTTGGATTGTAGTGGCTCTTAATTGTGATCTTTTCAAGTGTATTTTATCATTGACAACACTTATTGGGTTTTACTCATGATTTTGCATACATCACCAATTCCAAACTAACATTTTCTACTTTTGCTTTTACTCATTTGACTTTACTTTATTTGGTACATCCACGAGATACTTGCTTTTCTACCTTGCATTTTGACCACAGAAACCTCTTTCTTTTTATTAGATTTTCATTATTGCTCGGGTAAAAATATTTTTTTGGTTTTCAAAAGAAATATTTTATGTTGGAGTCCAAACAGGGTGAACAATGAATGAAAGAAAAAAGTAATCATCTTTGATATTTGAGTGATTGACAAAAATTGTTTGAAAAACTACCCACCCCAGGTCATATACGTGTTATGGGTTTAAAGAAATAATCTCCTTTCAAAATGTCAAAGCTCAATGGGGTGGCTAGGGATATCTCCATAGTGTTTGGGAATTGAATGACACCTTGTATCATCAAAATGACCTTCTTGAGAGTCCACACGACTTCAGGTTTTACATTTACATCAAACTCCTTATTTAATATTGAATCAAATATCTCAAACTAAATGCATAAACTGATTTTATTTGGGATTTTTTTGGAATATTTTTGTGGTTATTTTATGTGGAATGGGATATGAGATGGCAAGTTCAAATGATCAATGCAATAGTATAGACTTAATAAAAATATATGCAACAAAGAGTATGAACTGTAATCCTTTAAACAGTCAACACAATGAAAATTTAGTCCATATGGATAGTCAACATAATATGCATTCATGATTCTGGCTAGCAATCAAATTCGATAATGGTGCCCTTGAGCAATAGTGACCAAACTTTTCTAGTAAAATGAAACATTAATTTTTTTTTTAATTTTTTTATTCAATACATGAGATGAATGAAATGCTTATGAATGATGCATTTAAATATGATGATAAGAAATGCATGCCCTAGGATAATGAATCGTTTTTTGAGGAAAGTGAGCATTTACTACTATTACAAAATGTCGAGATGGATCAACAACAATCATATAGTTCTTGCAAACCTCGAAATGACAATAGTTTGTCCCATTCCAAGCTTTTGTGATTATTTTTTAAATTTTGGGATGAAATGATATGATGCAAATACAATACGTGCCTGTAGGGTAAGTGACCCTATTTGGGTCAATCAAGCCTTCATTACAAAATACGGAATGCCAAGATAAAGTGACAATTTTCATATAGCTCAGGCCAACTAGGAACAATAATGGGTCGCTCCAAGTTTGGATATGAAAATGAAATTGGCCCTTAGAATGATGGGAGCTACCATGGGTTTTTATACATGTAAAGGGTGACCTTCCTCATGGCATAAGGATACCGAAGTACAATGGCATCTCTTACATTGTCCTGGTTTTGAGGATGGTGGGTCACCCAACTTCTACGGATGGTGATTCCCGACTTACATTAAATAAAATGCAATAAAAGATAGGGAATATGCCCCCTCATGGTAAATCCTACAAGGTTTTTGAAATATCTATAGGCCACAGTCTTACGACATTGTTCTATGGTAAAATTAAAGTGTAACACCCCAATTTGGTAACTTGAATTGTTTTTTTAAAAAAAACATATTTGCGACCGGCACAATTCCCATAGCTTTTTCAAAAGTCAAATAGGTAACAAATGAACTGTTTTGACATCTCTTAACCTTTGATAGTGAATGAAGAGGAATCATGACAAATGTACCCAAAATTTTAATATTTCAGTCCCAAAATAGAATACTACATACTCCATCCGATTCGAATTATAAGCAATTCTAACAATTTTACGCTTATTAAGAAGATTAGTTGATTGTATTTAATTTTCTCAAATTTATTTAAAAAAATAGAGGTATTTTAGGAAAGTAGTATTGAGAATGAAACACAAATTAAATAAGATCACAATTTTCAAGAGATGTTTTAGGAAAGTGGTATTGGAATGAAACAAAATTTAATAAAATTAGTTAATTTTGCTTATATTTTAAACCAAGAGAAGTATGTTTTTTGTTGCTTATAATTCGAGCCGGAGGAAATATAGTTTATTCCATGATGGTTCTAGACTTCTAAAGATCCCCATATTGCCCTCACTTTTTAAGGTGAAGACCCATCTCCCAAACGAACGGCAAGAGGTCGGCTACACCTACCAGAATGGGTCGGACACAGACCATTGATCCTTGATCCTTGATCGGCAAGAGGTTGGCTACACCTACCATTGATCCTTTCACTTTTTAATTTTATCTTCAATCTCAATCCTTTCAAGAAAATAAATTCGAAGATAATCTTTTTCATTATTAATCTTTATCCTCAAAACTAATCAAATCTTTTTCCCCTTTTTTAACTCTTTTTTTTTTAATTCTATCCTTTATCTTTTATCCTTCCCTATTTTTTAAAAATTCTTTTATTTTTTTTCTCCTTTTTTTTTTCTTTCTTCCTTATTTATTTTCTTTCTTTGTTTTTTTTTTTTAAGGTGAGACAAAATTGAGTATCTATAGTTATTATTCGTACTTTAAAAAGTATTGAGTAAATACAATATTTGTGAACAAAAAGTAATTATTGCCATTAAAAAAAAAAACTCTGACATTTAAGACCGGAGAGAATCCACAACAATGTTTGGATGTTGCAAAACAATTAGCCCTCAATGATTAGCCTAATAGTTAAAGTTGGGACACATAAAGTACCATCATCCGAATTCGACCTCTTACAATTGCATAATATTAACATTTGTTCTCCCGTTGAAAATTTTATTTATAAAAAAAAAAAAAAAAAAAAAAAAAAACTTCAACAATTTTTATTTATTTATTATTTTTTTTTTAAAATGCTTATTTTATAACCAGAATTCTATGATTGTTTGGTCAATTTCCTTTTTAGGTAATACCATATAACAAGGTTTTTATTAGTATAATTCTAAATTCAATGGACGTTGCTACTTGCTAGGTTCTTCGCTTTTCTTCCCTTTTTTTCACCTTGAGACTAATCAATCTTGTACGACTCATTCCCAAGTTTTCAAGTTGGTAGGATTGTACCACTTGATAATGTTCGTTGGTCTTCGCTTTTTCATGAGAACGCAGTATATATTACTACCACTCCTTGTTTTTATTTATAAGGCAAATGTTAAAAAACTCAAATATATTATAAATATATTATAAAGTTATTGAAAATATAATTTTTATAGTTTTTGAGAAAACAGTTAATACCAATTTATAATTGTTTTTCTACCTTTATCAAGACCATTATTTATAATTATACTAATATTTAGCCCGTGCAAATGCACAAATAATTTAGTTATTTTTAAAAATTGTTATAATTATTATAAATACATTAGAGTAAAAAGAATAATATCTTGTGTCATGTAGTAGTTATACGATCAAATATATTTAATATCATGATGATATAATGGTTGATTATCTCACTTGGTTCCTTAACCAATTGGTCTCGAGTTCGAGCCTTGGGTATGGAGCAACCCCCGCTGGGAGACCCCTTACCGCTTAATGCGAGCTCAGCTAGGTCAGACCGGATGAGTCGAATTCTGAATAAACCAGATCCGGGTACCGGTTGGTATACCAAAAATAAATCTCACCTTTTTGGACCATTGAACATTTTTGATGTTAAACTCTTAAAGATGGTATAAACATAAACAACTTTAATTTAATACATTTAATAGTATGATAGGTCATAATAGATTAAGAAGACACATATAAAAACCTATGATACACATAAAAAACTTTACCATTGCAATATGTTAAAGAGAAGAAATTAAAAACCCGAAAGAAGAAAATAAAATAATGAAAGACTTGCTCTTAAATTAAAATTATTATTTTTTCATGAGAACACATGGAATATTATGTTCCTGCAATATTATAAAATGGTGGGAAAATATTTGCCTTCTAACAAAAATCTTATTATTAGGTATCTCTTTATGAAAAAATGTTAAAAGATAGTTTTTTATGTGTTCACTTCCAAATTGCAATATTATGAAAAGGTGACACGTGACATGCCCATAAGCCATGAATTTTCCAACTTTTACGGTGAGAATTCCATTTTGTGAGAAGCTTTTCGATTGCAATAAATAGGTTCTAAAATATAATATAGGAGTTAATTTCTATTTTATCTACTATGCATTAATGGCTTTCACTTCATTCGCAAAAGTGATCATACATGGCAACCTCGAATTGTTCTACTATTAGATTGCAAACTACAAATTACGTTTCTACAGTATGAAAATCTAATAGAAATAAGGTTAAATTTTGGTTAATTTAATTTAAACCAACTTTTAGAGTTGGTCCATAAACTTTAATTATTGTTTTTAACAAGTCCTCCCAATTGGCAACGCAATCAAATTTTAAAAAAAAAAAAAAAAAAAAAAAAAGAAAAACCTCATTTAAGAAGTTTCTCATTCCAGCTTAAAACCATGCCTAAGCTAAAAAGAAGAAAAGTAACTGCTAAAAATATGAGCAGAGCAGTCACTTGGTCACTATCAGAGGAAAAGTTTTCACTGAATACTAGTATTTGAAGAGCAATGAAGCAATGCTGTGAACGGTTTTGCAACACAAATCACAATTGGCAAGAAAAGCATGAGAAAGCTAGGTAACCTCTATTGATGTTACTGCATGTGCATGATGTATCGTTGCATATCTCAAAAGAAAAGAATAACTTGGCAGAAATTGGCTGATTCATAAACTTGCTAGTTTCCAATACCTGCTCTACTGAGTTATTCCAACTATAAATTAAAATTTAAATGTGGATAATTAGTAAAAGAATAGGTGTCTTCTAAACACCAACACATCCTATCATTACAAATAGACTTGAGGATTAAAATGCATATCTGTACTCTCCATTCTGTCAGTACCAACAAGTGATATTCTGTCATCATAAACATCAACATTTCCAAATGCATATGTGCCAGGAGGACATTCCAGAGCAGCTTCAAGAACTCTATGGTGCACTCCATGAGAATCAATGGAATACCCAACTTTGTGCTCATGTCCTGCAAGACAGACCTTCACGCAATTGTATCTGTGTATCACATCCATCACTTCATCATAATTCCACAATAGTGACTCCTCTGTCGATGAACCAGGATCTAGAGGTAGATGGCAACAGACCACCACCTTCTGTTTCAATTCTGTGGCGTCACGAAGAACACCATCCAACCACTCCATCTGTTCCTTTCCAACTGCTCCATTGAACATGAGAAACCTTCTTTCAAGGCCCACCAATCCATTTGGACTATTTTTATCCTCATTTGGATTCTTCTCCCTCAGGAATTTCAAAGCCTCCAAAGTTTTTGGATGATCATTAGGCCGACCGAAGGCACTGATGTCATAACCATCCAGAACTACAAATCTATATTCAGGCACAGGTGAAAAGTCATAGTGAGCACGATCATCAAGAGTTTGGATCTTCAATAACGGAAGTAACTTGCTGCGAGGAAGATTGTATAGGCAGTGATTGCCAATCATATGATAGATAGGCCCCTTGAACATCTCAAATTCCTCTACAACTTTCTTTACAGTATCAAGAGATTGATCTTTCGGACAAAACCCATCAACAATATCTCCAAAATTCACCACAAACTTGTTCTTTTGGTGAGTATTCCATTCTTGAACTGCTCTTCGCAACACAAGAATGCTATGCCTATAGTACCGTGGAACACCAAGGAATGAGCGACCATCAGGAATGTCAGCATACTGGACATCGGAAATCAATCCAAAAGAAAAGAGAGGTTGTCTCCCTTGTGCAGTGGCTAGTCCACTAGCAGAACCCATTGTGTACCACTCCACAAGCTCCTATTATCCATACAGCATCCACAATGTCATCAAAATTGTACTACTATAAGTGAAATTTAAAACCTAACAAAATACCATCATCATAACATCTGAATATAGTATACTGATCTACATCTATCATCATCTACCAATCAGTTTCTACTTCCTAATTTTCTTTCTGTCATCCACTAATCAATTTTCCAGAGTTATAGGGAAGATTATTGAAACTACAAAAAGCACACTTAAAAGGTTTTAAACAGCATAACGCGCATATGTCTCCATAGCGGTGGCATCCGCAACCCCATCAGGCCATTGCGGATTGTGTAAGTCGCAATTGGCCTACATCAAGTCTCAACAGCATTGACACAACCATGACCATAACCATAATGCAACCACGAGCTTATTTAAAACAACAAATTATATATCAGGCTAAAAAGACAAATTGCAAATTAAAACAACAAATTGCAAATTCGGGCTTTATAATTCGGGCTTAAAAGACCTGAGATCTATTCGGGTTGTATTTTAAGAGTATAAGCCCGCTTATATATCAGGTTTATTCGGGCCGGCCCAATCGAGCCGGGTTTTTTTGCCAGCTCTTATGATTCCACTGTCTAGAGTCCACCATTCTGAAATTAGTAAATGCAACTTCCATTCCTCGAGTATTTTTTTTTTCCCATTATGCTCAAATCAAATATAAGGAATTAGTTAGTAGATATTAGAAAATAAGTTTCTCTGTTTCTGAGAATGAGTTTCGGTTTTCATGCTTCTGTACTCTGTAGGACTCATGTCAGAAACTTAATTTGCAGTGAAAAGAAAAAGTAAAGAAAATGAATAACAAACACACACAAAAAAATAAAAAATAAAAAAGCAATACAGAATCTTTTTCCTTTCAAATAGAACTTCAAATCAAATAAAACCACAAAACACAGCATTCAGTAAAATTTAGAAAAGCAAGGGCTTGGTGTGAATCCTTTTTCCATATGTAATATGCACAGTGATCAATTGCATCTATGTTAAAACAGACCCTTAATTTTACTAAACAAGAGTAAAGTAATCTTTCCTTTTTAACCGATGTGCTTACTCAAAACCAGTAAAAAATAAGGCACAAAACGACCTGACCCCTCATATAAAGCAAATGAAAAGTTAAATTTTGCATACAAACAAAGAAACGAACAATTGGTTTCAGAGCAGCAAAGGAAATAAAACAAATAAAGGACGTGAGAGTGTTAATGACCTGAAATAGGAGCGGTAATCGTTGTTGTCGACGAGTGGCGTCGTTTATCGAAAATAAAGAGCATAGAACGGAGCAGCAAAATGGATGGGTTCGGTAGGTCGAGATTCGGAACTTGGAATTGGAAGGAAGCCAAAGAAAAGCTGAATGTTTGTGCTTTTAAGATTCCTTGTCAGAAACACGGGACTGCCACTATTCTTATCAACGCTTAACACGTCGTTATTTCTGTCTCAAGTCTCACCTATTCTGTAACGCCACCTGTGTTCAAAGTTGCTACGCCATCCATTTCAATTTACTCCCGTGGGTAAGTAAACCTACCAATCCCGCAACTTTTTATTTTCCATACAATTATTTTAGACTTATTTATAGTTTTATTCCTAAAAGTTCAGCATCTTTTTATTTTAGTTTTTAAAAATTATTTTGATCGTGACTAGTTCTTAATTTTTCAAAATATTTTGGTTTTGGTCCCATATGTTAGAAAAAATCAATTATTTGTTGATGTGGTTAACATGAACTCACACAAACAACTACATGGTGTGAGATAGCGCCAAATTAAATAAGTTTTGTGACATGGATGATTCAGGTTCATAAACGCAAAATTCTGCGTATGAGACCATTTTGCGAATGGGACCATTTTGTGTTCATGGATTAGTATCATCCATGTCATATCACTTATTTGTCGTCTTCTCACACTACGTGACTGCTGATATGGTGTTTCGCTAGTCACATCAGCAAATAACAATTTTTTCATAATGGAGTGGATCAAAACCAAAATGTTTGAAAAATTAAGGACTAGTCCCGGTCAAAATAACTTATAAAAATTAAAACTAAAACACACTAAACTTTTAGGGACCAAAAGCATAAATAAGCCATTATTTTAACTTTTTTTTTATAAAGTAGGCTGGAATATAATATTTTTTGAAAGAAAAAATTTTTAAATAAATTCTTGTAACTCCTTTGCAAAGAGCAGGGTAATACATTGAAGTAAACCCACCACTAATAACCAAAGCATACAAAACCTCAACTACAAAACCATTGAAGCAATCAAAGAAGAAAAGAAAGACAAGCCCATTGGGAATTTGGGTACCTTTGATTTGGGAATTAGCAATTCAAATATGTGAAACAGGGTCTTAATGTAAGTTGTTGAGGGCTTGGGATTGTGACTTGTGGAAGCAATTTACTTTTAGAAAAGATTTATATAGCAGGTGAAGTTTTGGACGTGAGGATATAGGATTTATGTATTTAAAAAGGTTGAAGAAGATCTTTAAACCGTTGGATTAGATAGATTAGGTTATAGCCATCTGATTGAAATATGAACGTTAGGTGCCGAAGATGAGAGCTATTAGGGCGACCACAACATAGTCGTAATAAAGTCTGGTGGAGGATCTTAACATCATATTTCCTACTAAACTTTTTAAAGACTCTAATTTTCAAAATACGTGGAGGGTCTTAAGTTGAATCTGTAAAATAAGATACCCAACTTAAGATGTGGGATCCAATTTGTTTTGTCCTTTATCTCTTTGTTTTATAATACCCTAATAAATAAATAAATAATAAAAATAAATTAATAATAAATAATAATAACAATAAATAATAGTAATTAAAATAATAATCATATTATTTTTTAAATAATAAAAATAATATTATTAAATATATATTTTTTCTCTTTTATTTTTAAATATATTGTCTTGTCATGGAAAAATAAATAAATAAAAATAAATACTTTTATATTCAAATAAATAAATTAATAATTTTAAATAAAGAGTCGTTAAAGTAATATTTTAATGCATTATGTTATATTTTTTTATGCACTTTATACTACATATTAGGTAAAATTAACTTCAATTATTGTAATGTTAACTTTTGTTCAATTTTAATATTTAAATATTATTTGTGATTATTTTCATAAATTGTAAGTAATTATTATCATTGAAATTATATTACAAAAGTATTATTAAAATAAAATCGTGTCTAAAAGTATATGATGATATAATGCTGATGCATGAGTTTGGTGAGTTTGACGTTAAGACTCTGCTCTGATGGAAAATATGAAAAGTCTGAAGTTGAATCTTATAACATAATGATGATGATATAATGCTAATGTATTAAAGTATGGTAAGTCTGATGTTAGACCATACTGTGGATGCCCTTAGACTCATGATAATGTGCACCCCATCTATTCGCTCGAGCAATCTGTAATGATGCATCAACGACAACAAACGCCAAGAATAAAATTGATGCAATCTACGTTTTTCTATCTCAGAAACCAAAATGCAATTTCGCAAATATCAAGAAAAAAAAATTGATCGATGTATAAAGTCAGAAACCAATATAACATAATATTCCATTGTTTAAATTTAAAGATTTTATCCCATACTTGTTATCTTTCTTTAAGTAGATGTAGTAATAACTCCATAATCGATACACGTATGCTTTTAACAGTGAAAATATGATTATGATGGAGGAGAGACCAAGTTTTATTTATCCACTAGTAGTTGTCCCGTGCAATTAATGCACGGGTTTGTACACTTTTTTTTATTTATCTAATTGGTACTTGGTTTTTTTTAATAGTTAATTAGTAATGATTGTATATTAAATTTGTTGTATCAATTTAGTTCTTATTAGAGTAGTTATAATAATAGAATAAAAATAAAAAAACTTAAGCAAAATTGTCCCAATATGAGATACTTATAAGTCAATTCTAATTGAGAAACACTATTTAGAATCCAAAAAAGTAGTCAAATACAATTCAAGGAACATTATTAAAAACCCTTAAAAAGTAACATCAGTAACATTATTCAACCATGCACGTAAAATAAAACTAAATATAAGAGTATGTAAGACTATATATTGACTCTTTTTCCCTTCTTCTTCGACTTTGTTGATGAATATTGGTTTGAGACATCTTCATTAGATAAATCTTCTTTTTTCATTTATGATTCTGTTACCATTATCATGCATAAATCATTCTAGTGTCTAAAATTTTATTTGAGATTTTATGAAAGTGCCTATGCAAATATGTTTTAATGCTATGAAAAATAGTAGTAGAACTAAGGCCTGCACTGAGGTAGAATATGCTAAAATTGGCATTTACATGTCCTTCATTTGAACCTCAAATCCTCAAGCATATACTTGATCCTATAGGTCATACTATCACAAACAAAAAACACCAATTAGGCTTTTAATAAAAAATATATATTACTCTTCAAATTTTCTACTTGAATGATTCTAGAAAGATATAACAACTTCAATCTTCAATATAAATGAATAGTTAGGATTAGCCTACATCTATATAAATCAATTCTTTCTTATACGCTTTAAAAAAGAAATTCTTTCTTATACTACCATCTCCTTTCTAATAATATATCTCAACATTGTCAATGCTTCAAATTGCAATAAGGAAGATTAGGATGACTACATAGTAAGGCTTCAAAATTTAATGAATAAAATGTGAACGAATATACATGAGAATTGATGACTTATGATAAAAAATGCAAATGAAAAATGTAATAATTTTCCAACAGAAATATGAAAAATGGGAATGATGATTGAAAATGATGATAATAAAAATACAAATTGGTAAAAATCAAAAAGCTGGATAGAATGGAATCCTTCACAACATAGATATACCATAAGAAGAAACTGACATAAGAAGTGTGAGTGACGACTTCTAATTTCAAAAAAGAATTAAGTTAAATGGTCATACCGATCTTCACCCAAATAGCATTCATTTTCTCAAAGTTTACCCAAATAGCCTCCATCCTTTCAAACTGAGTACGAAAAGTATGTGGCCAAAATTGAGAAGATAATGAAATTATACATTTCCGAAACATGAAAACCTAAGCACCACCACTTCATGGGCATGACAATCAGAGATTTTATATATGTAAGACAAACTCAAGTTTTGTTTTTTTTAATCTCTATTTTTGCCATTCACAAATTCACAAATATGTATATGCTTGTACATATGTCTACCTGCCAAGTTTCCTTCTACTTCACGTGTAACCCGCCAGACCCTCAAATAACTACTTGAAACAAAATCTATAATAATCAGCGGTTATCACATGCTGAATGTAGTTACTATTCAGAATGAGAAAGTGTAACTTGCTTGTAACTTCATTTTCAAAATTTAAAATTAAAGCATGACATGTGGCAGCATAAAATTGTAATATTTTGCAACTTTTAATGTGGAGGCTCCATTTTGAAATGGGAGAATGTGGAGCCTCCTTTGAGACATCTTTTTATACTAAAGGGAAAGATTGTTAGAAGCTGATGTATCTTCATCTTTCTAATGAATGAAAAATCCTTTACCTTAAAAAAAGAAAAAACACACCCAAAAAAAAAAAAAAAAAACCCACAAAACTATTGTGAATAGAAAACAGGGACATTGGAATGGGAGAGCGCGAATGAAACGAGTCCTGCTGGACTCCAGCACAGAGTGCTTCTCCCATAAACACTCAAACATGATTCATGATCATCATCATCATCACCATCATCCATCACGTCACAATTCAATTTCCCATTTCCCATACAATAATGTAAACTACTAACATTCTTCATCGTCATCGATTTCAATTCCTTCATTTTTCCTTTCCATTTTCCGTTTCTCAATGGCGTCAAGAACCACCGCCAGAAAACTCTCCTTCCGAATTCTTAACCAAACTCAAGAAGAACAAGACGATGAAGAACAACATCAATTCTCCTCCATCCACCGCACTAAATCCGATCCAACCCAAACCTCTAAGAAGAAGCGAAAGCACAGAGCTTCTAAGAAGAAAAAGAACCTTCTCGATCCTTCCAATTTCATTCCCGAGCACTCTCTCACCGATTCCCAAAAACCCGTCAATTCAAACTCCGTTTCCGACGATCTAAAAAGAGTAGAAGAAGGAGCTCCGTTACAAAACGGACGGGCGTGTAACGGTTTCGAGATTAACGCTATTAGCTACTCCGTCGCGGAGAGCGTTTGTACGGTCGCGGCGCGTGAGGATGGGAATGAGTTCCCCGCGAGTGTGCGCGAGGGTTTTAATTTCGGGGAATTGAGGCAGAGAGCTGTGAATGGAGAAGGTTCCACGGTGGCAGTGGCAGTTATCGATGACGGTGAGAAACACGACGGTGGTGCCGGTGGGGGAGTTGTGAAGGCGACTGTGGCGACCAAGCCGAATGAGCCTGATCGCAGCAATGCTGTTACGAAATTGGAGAAAGAGGAATCTCTGGACTGGAAACGTCTCATGGCAGAAGATCCCAATTGTGAGTGGAATGTTCATTGATATGTTTGAAAAAAAAAAGATAGTCCCTATTTATTCAGTAGAGGAAATTAGTTTTCCTTCTGAAATTTGTTTTCAATAATTAATGATCTGTTGCTACTTAAGCAAATAGTTGGGGGTTCGATCCTCGACTCTTGCGAATGTAAGAGGTCTCGCTGGGAACTACCCAAAATGGTCAGACAATGTCGAAAGGATTAGTCACCTAGTTGCACAGGTGGATACCTTGGGAAACCAAAAAAAAAAAGTTACTCTAGGGAGAGTTTTGCCCTTGGTGGTCTTTACCCGGATCAAGCATGATTGCTTCCCATGGAGAATATATATCTGTAGTTCAAACAAAAAATTAATACGATAAAACACTGAAATTGCTCCAAATTTTTTGCATGCATTTTCCAATTAGTTGATGGATATGGTTAGCAAATTGCATGCAACTTTGGTTATGGTAGTGCTCAAACTGAATCCAAATCAAAATCTGACATCTCATTCAGTATTCAAGGTTGTAACTGGCATGGTGGTATCCAAGTAGCTACTATGAAACTGTGCTTGTTATTTTATATGTTGCGTTTCTGGCTTTGTTTCATTAGTAATTTATGTTATATCTAGGGGATATAGTCTAGGAAAATCAAAGCTGGGTTGACCCCATGGCCCCATATGTAATGTGATTATCATTGATGGGATGGCTACATTAGAATGATATCGATGCATGGACAGAAATGCTTGATGCTTAAAAATAGGGAGATGTTATTTACACCCTTAACATTGCTACTTACACCCAATTTTTATAATTTTTTACACCAACTTTCCAATATTATCCTTATCCTATTACTCACACACATATATCTATTATTTACACCTACTCCTATTATTTACATCCCTAATCGCAAAAACCTATATATATCAATACTTACACCCTATATATTACTACTCACACCCACCTTCTCCATAAAAATCCTCTTCTTCATAAAAACCTTGCTCACCCAAAACCTTTCATACTTTCTTAATCATTAATCACTGAAAACTTTATTGTGAATATTATTTGTTCACTTGTTGTTTTTAATTCAAAGGTATTCTTCTTATCTTTTTAAAATTAGGTTGCGTCAATGTATTAGGTTGCGCTGATTGAACTATCAACACTTTGGTCGATGCATGTGAGATAATTGTTGAATTGAAATTTGGATTTAGCAGGATCTTAGTATAAGACTTTTAGTCTTTTAGGGGATGGTCCCAAATTTCTTGAAGGTTAAATTAGAGTCCAAATCGATGCTTGGCTATTGAGGGGTCCTACGTGTGTCATTGATTTATTGAATCCACATATTTACACACAGTGTTCATTGCAAAATGTTTAAAGAAATTATCATGAATATATTGCGGGAGAACATATGGAAACAAGTAAAGAAAAAATGGATTGTTAAACCTTAAATGTGTTTCAATTTCAAATCTATCTTTATGAAGGAATGGATGAAGAAGAAGAGAATACATAACAGTGAAGAAGAAAATAGATTTTAAGGTTGAGTGTTTGAATAGAGTGGGTGTGGAGAAGATAAAATAGAGAAATGAGTAGTTTTAAGAGTAATGGGCGTAAGTAAAAATGAAAAGAATGTTTAGTTTTTTAGGAGGGTAATATTGAAATGTTGGTATAAAAAATTATAAAAGTTGAGTGTAAGTAACAATGTTAAGGGTGCAAATAACATCAGGGCTATTTTCACAGGGATAACCTTTGGCCATTTTCTTTTAATGCTTGGATGCTCATTTAGTCATTAATGAATAAAATCTAGTCAAATGGTCTGTTTGGTCCTTTTTACATGAAGCAATTTGCAGCCTCAGTTTCTTACCCTGTTGTTAGTGTTCTTTTCCGTGCATTCTTTTCTGCTTAGTTAACCTCATGGTGATGGATTTTTGATGTCAGATGTGTTTACAGTGGAAAAGTCTCCTGTAGCATACTTCTTGGAGGAAATGCATAATGGAAATTCTTTACGGAGCACAACAACTCTTGGCAATGAAAAAGAACGAGAGAGAGTCTATGACACGATCTTCCGTTTGCCATGGAGATGCGAATTGGTATGCTTCCTATCTCAATTAAAAAGGGAAAGAGAAATGAAAATTACTCTGTCAGCAGTTTTGTGATGTCAGCACTGGATCTTTGCTTCTGGTTTAGCTGTCTGTATTTTCCTTCACTCTAATCAGAATAAATTCTAAAGTTTTGGAAGTAACCTTTAGTAGCATATTTCTATCAATACATTCTACATGTTGTGTTGCGGTATCTAAAACATGGAATACAACTGCAGCTTATAGATGTTGGCTTCTTTGTCTGCTTCGATTCATTTCTTTCGCTGTTAACTGTCATGCCAACAAGGATCACGATGACCATTTGGAGGCTTTTAAAGACGAGGTTTGTCCCCTTTCCTAAATTTTCTTCCCTTGTAATAAATATTTGTTGGTCAGGCCTGTGAGCATTTAGTAATAGATTAATCCTACGGCATCTGTTTCTTTAATTTAGATTAGTTAGTGTCCATCAAGTACTGTCTTGCCAGTACTTCAGAGTGATTTTGCTTGAACCATGTCATCCCTGATTAAGCAGTTGGTTCAATCAGACATTCTATTTTATACTAGCCGGAGTTTTTCATTTTGTCTAAGCTATTACTCCCTGATTTTCTGTTAGATGTTAGCTGAACACATACATCTGAGAAATCTCTCCATAATACAAACTCGTTCTTGTGATTTGATTTATGTTCTTTCCTTTGGTCCAACTTTTGTGTTCTGTTTAAAATTTGCGGCATTCCATCATGGTTTCTAGTATTACAATATGACCTAATCATGCTTGTGGCAGGCAGTTCAAGAGGCTGTCTACAATTGAATTATCGGATTTTGGCTGTTTTCTTATTATGAGCTGTGGAGTCATTCTTTTGGAGCGAACAGGTATAGTGATTCTCTTCTCCCATGATTAGTTGTTATATCATCCATTTTTGTATTGATCAGGTTTGATGTTATACTGATTTTGTTTTATGGTCCCTTTCAAACATGCTGCCTCAGATATCAGTTTAATATATCATATGATCCGTGGTCAAGGAACAATCAAATTGTATGTGGTCTACAATGTTTTAGAGGTGAGCATAAATTAATTTATGAATTTGGATAATAGCGAGTTATTTGCTCTCCATATTTCCATGTTTCAATAAAGAAGTTTCTTATTATTTGAAGTTCGTGTGAGCAAGTTCTCAGTGTGTCAATGAAAAGGGATTTTGCATAGTATGGAAGATTAGAATTTTACTTTGTGATTTTTAAATCATGAACTTTGAAATCTGAAGAGATAAAATGTTGCTGTATTTGAAAATTAATATCCAATTATCAATATGCTATCTCCGTATGATAGATACTGGTAGAATTGAACACAAAAAACAATAGAGAAAACTCTAGAATTTATTGAAGAATCCTAACTTCCTGAATCAATATCCATGTGATATGATTTCAGGAGTAGGTAGAAGAATCACAATGAGTATACCAGAGGTTATTTCGAGAGAACCTCACTCCCCAAGTTCCCAACCAAACTAACTGTCTAAAAAGATAACTAGCTACCGTAGAGCTGTTTATAGGCATGTACAAGTCTAGCTATCCTATGTCCCGACTGGCTGAAATCAGTTAGTTACTATTAGGTTCTGCACCTGCTTCTCTCCATCTTTTCCCTACTGTACCCTATCTCGAATCTATCACCTTTTTCTTTGGTCATAAACACTCCTTCCATCTCTATTTATAAGTCACTTTTTTGAAGGTTTGTTTGTCCCTAAATATAAGTTACTTTACAATATCTAGGCAGCATTAAATAATCTATACCGAATATACCCCTAATGATTCTACTGTATATTCCATATTTCAAGAAACCTTTTTACTTTTCCCATACATCAATCTAGGTAGTATTTAATTTTTAATAGGGGTAATTTGGAATGTTGACATGTTTTTTTGACAAATTTGAGAGTGGTAACTACCTTATTAATAGGGATGGAGGGAGTACGACCAACAAACCTTCAAAGTGACTTACAAATAGGGATGGAGGGAGTACTCATTTTGAATGCAGTACTGCTGCTCTCCACGAAAAAAGAAAATATGCCCACTTGTTTGGATCATGTAAAGTAGCAAACCTGAATTAGTGACAATTGCAGGAAGCTCAAAATTTTAGATATGGCGCTTGGACATATAAGAACAAGAATAGTGGACTTGTATCATCTTGGGGTGATATTTAGGATAATCCATAATGAAAATGATACAAAAGGAGCACGATGGATGGTGTAAATCATAATGATTCCTATCAAAACTTGTATTGTAAGTTTGTCACTGATTTTTGAACCTTCTTGCAGATATTTGATAAATTATGTCAAAGTTTTAATGGGGATGTGTTGCAAACATTATTTCATACAGCTGAAGGACTTTCAAGTTGTCCCCCTGAAAGTATGAGATTTTGGATTTGGAGATTTATCTGTGACCAAGTTTTAGCCGTGGCTGCTTCAAATATCCTTTTTCTTTTGAATAATATTCTTTTTTCCAGTTGTTTGGGTAGTTGTCTTCTTCTGAGAAGGTAAAAGAAAAAAAACAGTGGTAGTTTGGTTCCTTGACCATTCTTACTTATTCATTCTTTTATCTTATTAGCTCAGGCAATCACTTTATCAACCTGTATAGTGGCTCACAACAACGCACTGTTTGCTTTGCTGGTGTCAAATAATTTTGCTGAGATTAAAAGCAATGTGTTTAAGCGATACAGTAAGGATAATGTTCACAGTTTGGTTTACTTCGGTAAGTTATCCTTCCTACAATAGTTTCTTTTCTTTTTTTGATCTCAGTATATTGTTCTTCACTCCTTTCAGACATGAAAAGACCTTAATGTAATCTTATGGACTCAGTGTGAGAATTCTATTCTAGCTAGTCCTGTGAATTAGTTGATTTGTCAAGGACATATGCCTTTCTTTAATAATAGTATAAACCAAAATAATTATTTCTTGTGTTTTTTAATACTAGTAATTGAATCTAAAATATAGCTCCTACCTTTTTTTGTCTCTTTGGCAACCTACCCACAAAAACAGGATCATGAGAAAGCTTTTGCTCTAAAATGTTTAACTCGATTGATATTTAAAATATTCAGGATCATGCACACACATGCTTCATTTGGTCCATTTTTAATTTATCTTTTTTATTTCCCCTTCAATTATGTTGTCAAACAGATTCTGTGGAGAGATTCCACATCTCAGCATTTATCTTATTTGTTTTGGCTCAAAATATTCTGGAGGCAGAGGGTCCATGGTTTGAAAGTTTTCTCACTGTAAGATTTGAATTATTTTATCTCTATTTTTTTAATAAGTTTATCATGTGGAATCCATTTCTTTTATTGGCCGAGTCTTCCTCCTAACACACATTTTCGGTGATGCAGAATATCCTCCTTGTTTATGTATGTGAAATGATTATTGATATTATCAAGCATTCGTTCATTGCCAAGTTCAATGACATTAAGCCCATTGCATACTCTGAGTTCCTTGAAGACCTATGTAAACAGGTATTTTTGTTTGTTTATGGTTACTAATAAGTTTAGTATGATTGGCTTTTCATCATTGAAAGGGTATAAACAGATCAAACCACTTTATGATATAGTTGTATTTTCATTGAAATCGCTAGTTAGGGCAGAAAACTTGAGTGGAAGTGGATTTATGAGCAACATACCTGAATGCCCCAATTTTTTCAAGTGTTAACTTTATTTTTCTTCTCAATTCTCATTTCATCTCTGCTTTCAGTTTTTTTGTTTTGTTTTGGGGTTTTCCTTCATAATTTAATTCCATACTGATCTCATTTTAAAACTGAAATACTTAACTATGTAGCCGTTTTTCATATAATGTGCATTTGTGCATAGAACTGTATTTTGTGCCTGGAAGCAAGAATATGGCATTTAGTTAACACTTAAGAAAGTCTTCAAGTACTGTGTTACAAAAGATGTATAATTCTGGATTTTCGAGTTGGTTTATTCTTTAATATTTTGAATATCCTTAGCATGAACATTTTGTCCCATTTCTTCCATGGAGCTAAGCCTCAGAATATATGCCTGACCCTTCCACTGATTTCATTCTGTAGACTCTAAATATGCAAACTGAGGGTTCAAAGAAAAATCTGACTTTTGTCCCCCTTGCTCCAGCATGTGTGGTAAGCAAAACTGATTTTAAATGTATATTGTTTTTCTGGTATTTTCTTTGCTGATTCAAAGTCTGTGAACCGTTTCCTTTTATTCCTTGTTCATAGGTTATTCGTGTGCTCACTCCAGTATATGCTGCAAACCTTCCTTCCAATCCCCTTCCATGGAGGCTTTTCTGGATTCTGCTTTTTTCAGCTATGACCTATGTTATGCTTACAAGCCTCAAAGTCCTTATTGGCATGTGCCTACAGAAACATGCCAGTTGGTATGTCAATCGCTGCCGAAGGAGGAAGCACCATCTTCACGTGGATTAGTTTTGAACGCAAAATATTGCTGTCTTGAGTTAATGTGTTCTGCTGTCCAAGGATTCCCTTACAGTTGTGCCATCATTTGTGGAAATCATCGGAGCCTGGCACATAAAAGGACAACTTTATGTTTGGTATGAGTTTATTTGACAAAAAGGCGAGCCTGTGGATGGTTGGTTTCTCCTTCAAATTTTGATATCAAGATATAATTTGATGATCACAGAATAAGAAGACTAATTTATATAGATGGCATCCATACAACCTCTAGCACTGTTCTATATCTCCACCTCATAGATCGTTCAAAAGCAATTTGCTTAAAAGAAAATTAGTTTCATATACCTTTTTCTTTGTCCTGTCCAGTTTTGTACCCCTACATTTTCATCCTTCGCCTTTGAAATTCTGTTGTACACAGTGCAACGATGTTTATTCGAATGAAAAATGAAAATTCCATTTTCAGTTTGGTTACAATAGGTCCCCTCAACAAAAACTCTATTTCGGTCTGGTAGTATTTTTTTGGGTTGACGTATCTATTGTAATTGTAAGAATCGCAGTATATTTCATTAGTTTGATGTGCATAAAATTTTGAAGTGCCTAACACCATGTTTTCGGAGAGACTCATGACGATGGCTTCCCAGTGTACGATCTGTGGTTTTGGTTTGGTCATGGTAGTTTCTCAAGTTCTAGGAGAATGAAGAAAATGGTTCCTTTTTTTGGATGCTTGGCAAGGCTCTCTTTGGTAGAGATTCGGAGGGGCTAAAGTGAGGACAAAATTTACAGCAATTATGATAGCAAACTTTTTATGGAGGTTGATTATACGTAGCCGTTTGATGTGGTGCCAAGTTTTTTGGCACCAGCCATGGTTCCATGCTTTGTCACCGTTGATTTTGCCTTTTTTTGAGATCGATGGCCAATATTAAGCAACCCACTACCATGTGTACAGGTTACCGTATTTCTATACATATATAATACGGAAATAATAAAATATAATAAAGGAATATAGGTCATTTGCTTTCTAGTCCATTTAAGGAATATAGCTCATTTGCTTTCTAGTCCATGAGTTATTTTTTCTGCAATTGTCAATGGATTACAACCATTAGTTGGACCTCTTGTCAATTATTCCGTAAAGAATAATTAATTAGTTAATGAAGTAATTTGTAATCTTGTGACAAATGGACATAAAAATTATTTTGTAAAGATTAATTATTTAGTTAATAAAGCCATTTACGAAATTATGATTACACTTTGAGTGGGCATATTTTTTATTTATTTATTTTTTTTTTAATCTGGTCTGCATGTTTGTATGGCTTGAAACTTACAATTAACTTGAGATTATTCAGCTTTAGATTTAAACTTATAAGTTGGAGAAATTAATTATAATTAATTAATTATAATTCCTTTAACTTGAAAACAAGAATAGTTTTGTAGGTTGCCAAAAAACCATTTCAAAAACAACAATAGTTAGTGAGAATCAAAAACGTCGTATATTCAATCCGCAATATCAAAATTTGAGAACCCAAAATTGTTTTATATCTCGAAGATACTAATAATTATTTTTTATCTCCAATTTATCACACGTAGTGTTAAAATTAACAAATAGCAAATGTAATTGTTTGGTTATCTCCAATTTATCACACCTAGTGTGTTAAAATTAATAATTAGCAAATATAATTGTTTTTTGTTGAACATAATCAACTACAATGTTCTTAATCATCAACAATAATAAGTAAAACTACAGAGCGCCATTAAAAACAAGTTTTACAACTTTGATCCCTAAATAGAAGATAGGTCAGATTTTGATTTTGTGGAATTCCAGCATGATTTGGTCAGCATCATTAACGTAAAGCTTAATTTGGAACTCATCATCATCAGCGAATCCATTTTCAACAGCAAATCTGTTCCATCCATTTGTTAAAAAACAAGTGGATTTTGTTGGGTGAGTAGACATAGTTACAAGTGTGCAATTCTGCTTGTAGATTAAAATGGCTTCATGATCCATCTTTGCGCTGAGGTACTCTTGAACATGAGATCGTGCCAATTGTTGTAATGGAATGGAAGTAGTGAGATGAATTATGAATCATTGAAAACACTTAGCAATTGAGTTGGTTTAAATATGTTGTGAGATAAAAATTACCATGGAATCCGCCTGTATCATGTAATCCTTGATGGTAAGGTTGAAGGTTGGTGCATCCTAGTCGTCTGCAATCGATTGTCAATGTTGTAACATTACATTAAAGCAAATGTATCTAAAGAAAGGGTAGACATTGTCACCTTGCAATGGGGGATACAGAATTTCGCAGCAACAATGAAATTCCAACGCTTTCACTTGGAAGATGCAAGTGTCGGTGAATGTGAAGCACAACCAGCCTTCATTCTGCAGTGAAAGTTCCGAAACAAATTTCTTCCAACCGGTGTGTAGCCAAGCATCACCGTAGTAGCAGTTGAGTTCGATCTCCCAGATTCGTTTGGTCGGAACCTCCACCACAATAGGGTTTGGGATAGAAGTCCAAAAGCGATGCGCAAAGAGAGGAGGTAGCTTCTATTTAACAAGACAACAACAAAGTCAACTAATCAAAAGCGATCTCCATACAATAAGAGAGAACAATAAATATGTGTACAGTATTTGAAGGTGCATACTTCAGTTCCAACCTCATAGTTGTGTTGGCACAAGTGGATGATGAAACTTCTATCATCTTTAGGGAGCAAATTGGATATCGGTGTGGGCATTGAGATAGATTGCGAACATGTATTCTAGAGTTGAATGATGAATAACCAGAGTATGGATTTGCCAGGTTGAGAACTTATGATGCTTTTAGAACTTGTTTGTACGATGATGGAGAAAGAAAGAGGTAGAGGTTTTGGTGTGTTGGGGAATCGGTAGTGCGACGGTAGGGCAAATGTGGAGGGGAGGAAGGGTTTTTCTTTGTGTATAGTAAAAGTGGGTCAGTTTCAGTAGTGGGCTTTGATTGTGGTTAAAGGAAACTGAGTAGCCAAAAGGCCCAATGTGATTGAATTAATCTTTTAAAAATCTTGATTTAATAATGTAAAGTATTAAATTAAGTGTACCGAAAAAAAAACCCACTAAGCCCCACTATCGTGAGTCCTTCCCTTCCCCCATCCTTCCATTCTAGGTTGCACCATCTCCACTGCCACGTTGAAGGTCAGCACCACCATTGTTCTCACTTCATCGTTTTCTGAGGTATGTTTTTTTCGTTTTCGTCTTAGTTTTCTCAGTTGTTTTCGTTTCTCGAATTTTGTTCTGTGTGATTTGTTTTTTGTCATGCAATCTCCTCTTCGTTCTTATTTTGTGTTTTTCGTTTTCCCTTGTTGTTGAAGCTTTTTATTGTTCCTGTTTGCTCCTGCTTCTTCTTTGTTTTTTCTTTGCTTTTTTTGTTAGTTCTTGTTCGTTTTTTCTTCTGGTTTTTGTTCGATCGTGTTTGATTGTACGTGAATGTTCATTAATTTTTTCTTGTACTTGATTTTAGGGATTTTGATTTTAGGAATGGAATCCGTTTTGCTAATTATCTGTATAACATAATAATGCATTCCCATCCATGCATTCATCTTCCCTAAGCTTCCTCCTCGACATTAAAAAAAAACAATTTCGTTTGGGTTAACGGTTAATCCACCACCGTACAGCATCAACCCACCTCCATATATGTTGCTCCTGCTTCTCTCTGCAATGGCTTACTGCGTTTTGTTTGCCCTCTTATGTGATGGAGCTTGGTGGGTTCGTTTCATAGTGAGTGGGTGGGTTAGGGATTTTAAACAATAAGGGTATAAGTGTAATTGTAATTTTTGGTTACTTTTAATCTGGACCATTGCCTTATTTTATTAATAAATCCAAGGGCAACAGTTTGCTCAACTTCACTTGCATCATCATAACAAAAACTCAACTTGCACCATTATAGAGGTTGCCTTGTTTTATATCTACCCCTTCTTCAATCCTCATACTTGTTCCATGTAGATTTGAATTTTGTTTGTTGGAATTTGTCACATGCACTCGAAGAACAACATCTTCTTTTAAACTTAAATTCACATTATTAGTTGTTAATAGGTTGTCTGTTGTTTTTGTAATATTTCAGCTTTAATGGAGCGCATGGACGAGGAGATTGATGATGTGCACAACATGGATAGCCTTCAAGTAGAACCGTTTGGATTTCCGGACTATGGGAATGCCTTTTGCCGTGATCATACATTTGCATCCCGTGAAGAGATTGTGACATTTGTTAAAAGGGTTGGTCTTGAGCAAAGTTTCGTTTTGAAGATTAGTAGGTCTAACTCAGGGAGAAGACATAGGGTACAGTTTGGATGTGAAAGGGGTGGTGTTTTGAAGCTTGATAAGATATCAAATGGGATAAATAGAACCAGATCAAAGAAATTTGGATGTCCATTCAGTATTTATGCTACGGCAAGTGCAAAGGAGGCCCAAAATTGGACACTAGTGGTGAAGTGTGGAAAACACAACCATCTCCCGTACGATTCCCGTGTGGAACCTATAGAGGCTGCGGCTTTTAAGTACCATTGTATTGGACTACCCCTCGTATCGGAAGAGATTACCAAGCTTGACAACGAGGCCGAGTTGGATGATTCGTTGCGTGAAGAATTACGGGAAGATTCCCAACCATGCCTAGCTTCGCAAACTTCGAAGAAGAAACAAACGTCAAGAAGGAGATCATCGAATCAAGGTCAAACATGTTCAAATCCACAACTGCGATCTCGGATACGCACTCGGAGTAATACTGGGTTTGTCCCTCATCATGATTTGGAGCCTTACATTGAGGAGGTGCATGACGTTGTCGGCGATGGCAATTGTGGCTTCCGTGCCATTTCAATTCATCGCCATGGAAGGGAGGATGACCATCATTTAATTCGTTTAGATTTGATAAACGAATTGAAAGACCATCAGCAGTTATACGTTTCCCTTTTGGGGGGAATCCATGAGTATGATGCTATGATGAGTAAGCTTGATGTATCCATAGGCTCTGTAGGAAAGGATAAGTGGTTAGGGTTTCCGAATATGGGATGCATTATTGCCTCGAAGTACAATGTTGTAGTGGTTTATACTCCAAGTTTAACTACTGGCGCATGCATCACGTTTCTTCCGCACAATAGAGCGCCTCCTGCGAATGTTTGTGTATGGGCAATTGGACACAATGTCAGATATCATCATTTCGTTCAGGTAGTTTATATTAAACAATATTAGAACAATTGATGTGGTTTATTAATATATATATATATATATATATATATACCTTTATTGCTTCATGTTCCTAATTATTGCAATTGCTCATGGAACACATGTCAAGCTACGAAAGGGATCGCCTTTACCTCCAGTATATCAACTTTGGCGTACACATTTTACCCAGGGAGCAGGAGCTTGGGAGGCAGTCATATCCGATAGGATAACACTGTACACCCCTCTATTACCAGAGGCACGACGAGAAGGAGAAACAATAGTTATTAGTTGAATATTTTTTATGGGCATATTTTGTTGCTTTTGAATGTTTATAACCTCTTTAAATCAGAAAGGTTGGATGTTTAGAGTTCATCAACAAGTTTTATTTGCAATATAAATTTTGATTGTGCTACCAGTAATTATAACCAGATGAGAACATGTGGCTACAAACAAAATTTTCAATGGCTATGATTTAAATTAAATTTTAAATTGAAAAAGAAAAATTAAAAATTAAAGCAGCAGTATCTGATTCTGATGTCCTCTTTCCAGCAACTCCCTTCCAACGGCAAAACAGTCCACCCCTTTCACCGCTGTGTAGTCCACCACTCCTTCAAAACCCACCCCTTTCATTGAGATTTTCATAGAAATGAAATGGGTGCAATCTCATCAATCAAAAACAAGTTTATTAATGCAATCCTCATAAATTAAAAACAAACATGATGTAGGAAAATAAATTTGACATTCTTCCTCGGATTTTCTTCAGTCCAAACAGAAAAAAATAATCAACAAAAACAATTTATTCATTCATTTACAATTACCAGTCCAGAAGAGAGACAAAAAATAAATTCAATTTTACATATTTGAAAATTAAAAAGAGAAAAAGGAAAAGGGATAGTGGTCATGAGGGAGGGAGGGAGAGTGGTCGTCCAGAACAGTGGCCATGAAGGAGGAACGCACACAAAGGTTTAGAGATAACTATGAGGCAATGAGTGGCCACGGAGGAGAAGAAGAGGAGAGGAACTCGTGACCACCGTGAGGGAGTGAGTGAATCGCGAGAGTGGAGAACTAGTTTTACATAATTTGGCACATCACAGACAAAATAGTACATCTAGATACCCAGCAAGTGCCAAATGGAATCTACAAATACATTTCCCTTGGGCCGGACTACCCGAAATTGACAAAAGGCAAAGGCCAAACATAATTGCCCATGACGCAACACAACCAACAATGAGGAATCTCACCTTCATTCTTTCATTAGCCAATTTTTTCTGCACTTTATTCACTTTTTTCTTTGAAACTTGACACCCCTGGCAGACATATGGGACATTTGGCATAGGGGTTTTGATCTCCTCATCCTCCCCCTCCTCCTCTGATGCCTCGTCCTCCCACCTAAAGTAGACACATTTTTGTCCATCGGTCTGCTACAGTTATCACAAAGGAAAGGAATGAATGAGAATGAGTGAGTGGGTGTTGTAACGTACAAAGGGAAATCTGGAAAAAATATACAAACAAGGGGTGTACGTACATTCCAATTTGCACATTTCCAGAATCTTCTTTCAGGGTTTCTTTGTGTACGATATGTTAGGAGATGCGCAAAAGAACTGCAGTTGTAGCATTTCTTCCTTGAAATCATCACAGTAGGAGCAACAGGGTTGGAACTTCGAGAAGAGGATTCCATTGTTGCTGCACCAAAAAATGCAAAAAGAAGATTAATTAAAACAACATCATTATGACAGCACGGTTGAAACAAAAGCAAAAAACAAAATCCACAAACTTGACACCAGAAACCAGAAAAATTACACAACTTAGTTGAAACTTGTCCCTAATTCATAATACCCGAATATCATTGTCATAAATTTTAATGACACAGTCATAGTAGCATCCTAACACAATGGTGCTTACAAGGGTGATCAACTTAGAATGGTGTTTTTTTGGGAAAGAAATCAAAACACAATTACCTCAATTATCGGTGACTGTCACAAGTCTATTATTAAACAAGTTAGACAAGTATCCCTTAAGACCCTAATATGAGGCACATAGTGAGGATTAATAAAAGTAACCTACCATCAAACTATGAAAGCATTAGGCATTGTTTATACAAGTGTTTTTCATATGTTCCTAAATTTAAAAGTACATTTGCAGGGGACTCTAAAAGGCTTATTTAAATTGTAAACCCATTTTTATTGGGACATCAACACTCATTTTAAAATCTCACTTTCCTAACCCATTTTCAAAGTCGGTTGACTCACAGAGATGTAATTTTTAATTTTTAGTAAAAAAGTACTTGGGTAAGGGGACCATGACAACCACAGCTTGGTTGCAAGCAAGAAGTCAGCCTTTGCTTTCACATCAGTACAAATAAATGGATTTGTGTTGTACAATAGAGAGAACTAGGCATCTGAGAACAAAGATATGACATGTACAAGAAGAAACAACTGGTCGTACCTTGTTGGTTCACCGAAGGATGAAGACCGAACGGCGGGGGAGAACGCATGGCGGAGAAGAACGAACTGCGGTGCAAAAGGAAGGGTTCTGACGAGTGAACAGAGAAGATGAACAACGGTGGAAGAGTGTCGATGCCAGAAAGGGAAGAATCGTCGTGAAGTGGTCGCACGGAAGAGGAACCGTATGGTTTGAAGCCCAACCCTAACCCTAGCACAGGAGAAACTTTGAAACCCTAACCCCAACACAATAGATAGTTGATAATAACGAACAACCAAGCGTCATCCAAACCTCCAACAAAAGTCACAGATCGAAGAAGTATGAGCCGTGAGATTCGTGCCAATCGACGGTCGAGATGGGCTCAGCTTTGTTTCAAGCGGATCACGGACTATGACCGTTGGATAAATCATTATCAACGACTAGGATTGATTTGTTATGACATCCTTTTTTAAGAGAAAATTATTTAATTTTTTATATGTTTACTAAAATGATTTAATTATGAACTATTATGTATTTATGCCCAATAAAATTTTATTACAATTTCACTTATACATATTACAGCTTTTCATCATTACTATGTATATTATAATAAATTTATTGAATATTACTAGCACATGTGCCCGTGTGATGCACGGGCCCGTGTTTATTTGGGTTTTGTTAGATCAAGCTAGACAAGTGAACCTTACACTTAGATCAAGTTAGACAAGTGTACCCCACACTTTGATGAAGTGAACCCCACACTTGGATCAAGTTAGACAAGTGAACCCCACACTTTGATGAAGTGAACCCCACACTTGGATCAAGTTAGACAAGTGAACCCTACACTCTATTGAAGTGAACCTCACACTTAGATCAAGTTAGACAAGTGAACCCCACACTCTATTGAAGTGAACCCCACACTAAGATCAAGTTAGACAAGTGAACCCCACACTTAGATCAAGGTAGACAAGTGAACCCCACACTTTGATGAAGTGAACCCCGCACTTAGATCAAGTTAGACAAGTGAACCCCACACTTTTATGAAGTGAACCCCACACTTAGATCAAGTTAGACAAGTGAACCCCACACTCTATTGAAGTGAACCCCACACTTAGATCAAGTTAGACAAGTGAACCCCACACTTTGATGAAGTTGGACAAGTGAACCCCACACTTTGATGAAGTGAACCCCACACTTAGATCAAGTTAGACAAGTGAACCCCACACTTAGATCAAGTTAGACAAGTGAACCCCACACTTTGATGAGGTGAACCCCACACTTAGATCAAGTTAGACAAGTGAACCCCACACTTAGATGAAGTGAACCCCACACTTCGATCAAGTTAGACAAGTGAACCCCACACTTTGATGAAGTGAACCCCACACTTGGATCAAGTTAGACAAGTGAACCCCACACTCTATTGAAGTGAACCCCACACTTAGATCAAGTTAGACAAGTGAACCCCACACTTAGATCAAGCTAGACAAGTGAACCCCACACTTAGATCAAGTTAGACAAGTGTACCCCACACTTTGATGAAGTGAACCCCACACTTAGATCAAGCTAGACAAGTGAACCCCACACTTAGATCAAGTTAGACAAGTGTACCCCACACTTTGATGAAGTGAACCTCACACTTAGATCAAGCTAGACAAGCGAACCTCATACTTTGATGAAGTGAACCCCACACTTGGATCAAGTAAGACAAGTGAACCCCACACTTTGATGAAGTGAACCCCATTGTTCAGAAACTCCAACCTCAATGTTGGGTCGTGTAAACCCCACACTTTTTGGTCAAGTGAACCCCACACCAGTTATACAATTTAAAAAATATTAAGAATATTTAATGTACTTAAATACAATTTTATACAAAAATTTTATAATTAAAATATTTAAATTATATAAATATCACTATACGTAGTCAAAAAATATTTAAAATTAATGCAAAATTAAAATTACTATTATTAATATAAATTTAATTATATAAATATATGTTCTATAATAGTAAAAATAGTAAGAATAGTGGAAAAATTTAATTGCAAATTAAAAAATAAAATTTAATTATATAAAATATATATTTTATAAGAAGAGTACTACATAATATAAAATTAAACCAGAAAAAGTATCAGTGTTTTCACCGGGGAGGGAAAACGTTTTCTGACTCCTCCATTGCTATGTATTTAAATTTCAAAGGCAAAAGGAGTGAATTAATGTGTTTGTCTTGTAGCATTTGGTGTCTTCCCAATGCATTTAACGCGTGGCCATAAAGCATCCTGACGCTTCTGGTCCTCTGCACACAGTGAAGGTGACCTCTTTAACTTTTCCTATAGTTCCCATGTGAGTGAAGCAAATTACGAGATCAAGTCAAAGAGATACATTGGAGAAACGAATGAACTTTATACTCATTCAATTAATTCGTAGAGTACCAACCCCATCCCATTTCAATTCGTATGGATTTGCTTCTCAACTACCTTGGAAGGTATTCATCAATGTCTACCAAACGAAATAAAGAGTCTATGGGTCTGGTGCTTTTATATATTTGTAATTTTCTTCTTGTTATTGGTCACAGAAGGTGAAGAAGTGGTAGAATGGGACGATTTTATATAGGATTAAATCCAGGCGTGTATAAGACATGGGAAGAGTGTGCAAGGAAGATCCATGAAGTCAGTGGCAATATACATAAATCATTCTGTTTTGAGCATGAGGCAAAGGAGGAATTTATGAAATATCAAGTGAAGAAGAAAGTGGAGCAACCCAAAACTGGAGTGTAGCACACCTTCCTCATACAGGAAGGAGACAAAGAGTTTCAGTATGGATCACTCAAAGATGCTTTGAATTTAATAGGTAAGATGTATTTAATCACCTTATTAGTTTTCAATTTGTATTTTCTTTAATACAAATATGATACCATTACATTATAACACAGTTAGGTTAACTTTACATTATAATATATTTTATTATCAAAATAACGAGCCACTGATGTGTTACGCAGATGGCCCAACGAAGGAGTTTGTTCATAGTTTGGATTATCTCATCGGTACAAGCATGGAAAGTTGGCTAAAAAATTCACATTTTTCCTTACACTTAGACCGAGCATGCAAGGAAAGTTGTGTCATGGAAAATGGAATGGAGTATTGTCGTTATTATGTATGTGTCAACACAGCTTTAATTGGGGATCAACCTTTTGGCATTTTTGGTTAGACTACCAACAAGCAGGTTTTTGACTACAATTATCATAAACTAAAAATTGAAGAAGAAATTATGGATACTCTGCAAGCCCATAATTATGTAGGAAAAAAAAAGGATTAAGGGAAGAGGTTTATGTGATTAGGGAGAGGTTCTGTAGGTTTACTCACTAGTTAATTATTTAATTATCGGGCGTGTAATTAAATGAAGTAGTATGAGGGGAACTTGTATGATAACTTAATATCTTTATCTATATTCCAATATTTTACTGCATATGTCATATTTGGGAGTTTCATATTACCAAGAGTAGGTTTTTTTTCTTTTTTTCTATTTGCGTGTAATTTTCCAATGGTTGACTCTGTTCCTACCCTGCAACTTTCTAGTATATGGTCATATGCATAAATTGGTAAAGGAAAGAGGAACGTGTTGGTAGTTTATTTCACCCAAATGGAAAAAAATTCATATATTTTTTAAATGAAGCTCATCCAAGGCTGCATATGATGATATTTTGGTATTAGCATAGTTAAATGCCCTCTGTCTTGATTTGGTGCAACATAGTGGACAAGTCATTTTTGTGCCTGGGTAACTGATCTCTAAACCTAATTGAGATGAAATGTAACATCCCTCATTTCTTAAAAAGAATTTCATAAATTATTGAAACGTGTTGGAGAAGTCTGAGTATGAAAATTTTTCCTTGAATGTGGTACTCAAATTTAAACCATGTATTGGAACTAAATTCGGTAGAAGGAGTAATTATTTGCTGAACATTTTAGAATCCTTTTGAGATAACCTTTGTAGTAAAAAATAGTTTTCGAAAATAACTTAGTTATTAGGTCATCCCAGGAAATCAACTTTAACAATACTTCCTTCGTGCCGAACGGATAAAATCAGAGTGAGCGGAATATATTAAAATAGTTCATTGACTCATAAAATCAGGTATATAAATTCGATGTGTACCACAATTATATTAAGGTATGAAAACTAGGTTTCCTCTTGGATACATCTCTCAAAATATATACATTGTTTCCATTATCAAAAATAGAGACGTTCCAGAGCTGGTCACTGGTTCTTCATCCCTTCGTTCATCTGGTTGAGTCCTCAGAGTTGTAGAAAAGAGTCTCTATCCCATGATGACATAGTACTTCATGAATTTGAGGGTCATCCAATTCCTTTAATCTCTAGGTAGTCTAGGTACCTGGTCAAAACCTATTAAGGACAGGGGTAAGCTTATACATTCGCATTATCAAATAAGAATAAAGTCCTAACACCCACAAGTAAGCACCCATCATGATAGAAATGCATAACCATGAGCACTCGCCATTTCATTTATTTCTCTTTTCAAATAGGTGGAATGATGCATGCTTCCCATCTCTCGATTCCTGAGATTCTTCAACTAATCACTCAGATGAACGTCCTTCCATAACACCATTGTATTCCCAGAATACAAATAATACATTATCAAACGTATGGCGTACTTGCTCGGAAGTGATAAAAACGACACACTATCTGGTGAACGTCACGTCGCCCAAGGACGTAAACCTATCACTTTGCAATATGCACTGGGTGTGATAAAAAACGTCACCACATCTGATGAACGTCACGTCGCCTAAGGACGTAAACCTTATCACTTGTGATACACAACAGAGGTGATAAATAACGTCACCATGTCTGATGAACGTCACGTCGCCTAAAGATGTAAACCTTATCACTTGTGTGCACCACACCCTTCTCAACAAACAACGGGTGTGATAAAAAACGTCACCACATCTGATGAACGTCACGTCGCCTAAGGACGTAAACCTTATCACTTGTGTAACACAACAGAGGTGGTAAACAACGTCACCATGTCTGATGAACGTCACGTCGCCAAAACGTAAACCTTACCACTTGTGTGCAACACACCATTGAACCATCAAACCAACAGTATACCACATACTGCCCACATTGTCCACCTCAATGTGTCATCGAGCAAGTAGTAACATTTGGCACTCCCAGAGGCCCTCCTCATGTTCCAAAGACATGACACAACGATAACTCATCACCGTTCACGGTGCATGAATGCATGCAAGTATTCCCTCAAGATTATTCGTTAATCTCATCGTATACAATATGTAATGAATTCATCAATGAGATATATCAATTTCCATGCTTAGGAATTATGGAATTTATTAAAGGAAGTATCACATTATTCCCTTTAAGTGTCATTAGGTTTAAATGGAAGTGGTTAGATTAAAAATGGTGTTTTCTCAACATTTTAGTAAAAGACTCGAGTAGTAGCTTCAATACTCAAGTAGTTCTTCAATTTCATGAAATTGTGTATCAGACTGCCCAGAATACTCGAGTATTTCCCAAAATACTCGAGTAGTTTACAGTTCAGAATACTTGAGTATTTCACAAAATACTAGAGTATTTTTCAACCAGAATACTTGAGTGTTTCACAAAATACTAGAGTATTTTTCTGCCCAAAATACTAGAGTATTTCACAGAATACTAGAGTATTTTGCAGCCCAGAATACTAGAGTATTTTACAAAATACTAGAGTATTTCGTGATCTTCTGGGAAGCTTGCATCATAAAATACTCGAGTGTTTTACCAAATACTCGAGTTTTTTTACCAAATACTCGAGTGTTTTACCAAATACTCGAGTGTTTTTGACAACAGATGCACTACAACTTGGTTTTAACATACCATTTTCAATTCTAGTCAATTCCAACTTAAACCAATGATCAACAAAGCTTTACATACACAAATTAAACATGTCTCAACACAGAGATCGCATCAATTCACAGGAAATCATAATCATTCATCAATTATGCATGAAAATCACATATTATGCAACTTAAGGTACCAATTTCAATTCTACTCATTTTGGCATAATTTCAGCATTGATTTAGCTCATATGCAACCAAATAAACTTGCCTTAACATGTAGCATGCCTCAAATTGGCCTCTAAGCCATATTCCTATTTCAATCTATGCCCTTAGAGTCTCATGGTGACTCCTCCTACTTTCTAATGCAATTTACTCTTATTCTAGCAAATGGTAAGCCTCCCCCATACCTTAGGGTTGTTCTTGAACAAAAACTCCGCAGAGAACAGCAACCAAATGCTCTAACCACTTCCCACCCGAACTTGCATAACAGATTCAGCAGGGGTTCAAAACCACATCAATCGACATTCGAATCATGCATAAAAATTGGGGAAATTGGTTAGACTATGTTCTCTATAACATGTACTTTGAAAACCAATAAGTTTCAGACCAAAAGAGAGCTTGAGCTTACCACAATTGAAGCTCAAAGTCGGCTCTCTGAATCTGAAATTCTAGTTTGGCAGATTTCAACACCTAACTTCACAAGCCCATAACTTTTCATCCAGGAACCCAAATCTCACAAAATTGGTATCAAATCGAAGCTCGTTGAAAGAGCTTTCAAATGGTATAACAGGCGTGAGGTAACTCTCAAGGAGGAGAGAGAATCGAAGGAAAGAAGGTGACGGGTCTAAACAGAGTTCTGGTTTTCGGCAGATTTGAAGCTCTAACTTGCAGAGCTCATCACTCTCACCACACTCAAGCTTAGCTCGCAATTTATGACTCTTTTCGAAGATCTGGATGTGAGCTTCGAAACGGTGTATGGTTTGTGTAGTATGACCCTGAAACGAGAGAGAATTGAGAGGACGAAGTTATGAACCCTAACTTGTGGAATTCTTCACGAAATTGGTAAAAATGGGTTGGTTGATTCATCAACCAGGGCTTAAATAGCCCTCCACCAAGCTCATGAAGCTCGACACGAAGGCCTTAGACGTGTTGAAGGACTGATTTCGTGTCAAACGACGGTGACTCGGTGGTGGTGACTCACCAAACGCACTAACTCGTGCAACACTGACCAGAATACTCGAGTATTTTCAAAAATACTCGAGTATTTTGACCAGCTTTCACTAAAAACTTTGTTTAATTAATTTTAACCCCAAAAGACCTTCCATTATTGTTTTTAGGTCCTTCCAAGGACTTTAATGCAAAATTTAATATTTTATGGAAAAACCTTACCATAAAATATTTTCACATAATACTTATAATGAATATATATCCAAATCAAACATGAAATTATTATTTATTTATAAAACCATTTTACTAACATATTTATTCGGAAGACGAAATTTGGGGTGTTACACGAAACACATTATATAAGTATTGGTCTTGTTTTCATTTGTATTAAGAGTGCAGGGAGAGTAATGGATAAACCAAACATGTAAGTCACTCCATCACTCTTCCCTCTTCCTATTCAAGTTATTTTTTTCCCTCATTTTTCCCCTTAACTCACTTTAACATCACTGGCAGGGATGTGCAAGCCAAGATATCTGGTAACCAACCTCAGCTGGATTCAGAGTCTATGTTTACTGCTGGCAACGTGGTGGATGATGAAGCTTTAGCCGCTGGTATGGGAGCTGATTCACACACACTTGTCCCAAAATTAATGCAAGCTATTGAGGTATGAACAAAAACACTTGTGTATCAACACCCTTCCATTACCCTTCTCTTTCTCTTCTTTAGTATGTTTGAATGGTTTTTGTGAGTAGTGATATTGACCCATCTGAAAATGATATAACTTGTACACACACTACTCATATTCATCTACAAAAGTGATATAATTATGCCATTATGATCTCTGTCACAGTTGTCTCATTTGCTTACCCTCAGTCTTGATGATGAGATTGGTGTTGGTCGTAATGTGATCATTTAATGGCATAGTTTTTATTTTATTTAAATATTAAATATGCATACATAATGGTTTCATATTAGGTTCAGTCTCTTGCCATGGTATTGTTGGTTCATGACTGAGCTAACTCTTTCCTTGTTTGCTTGTTTTTTAATGTCTAAACTACAAGTAATTACAAAAACGTGTCACCACTCTTGAAGAGCATGATGCTGGGCACATGAATGCCATCAAGTTGCTTGAACTTGTGGTGCTTAAGAAAAAGGATGTTATCATAGAAGGTGAGAAGGGGACTGGTGGGAGTGAGGCAAGGAAGGTTATCGACCTTGATTCTGAGAACAATGACAAGGAGCAAGCAGGTGCACATTCATCACCAGATTTTGAGTTCCCACATGACTTCCCACATTCATCACCAGGTTTTGACTTCCCACATAATAGTCTCAGATGAAGAAGGAGGTTCTGAGCGTCATAGCACTTTCTCAAGTCCCAATATAAAGCTGGGAAACCTTTATCATGATTATGGTGCTCCTAGGTCCTCAAAGGTAAAATATAGCCCGGGTTCATGTGCTTGGTTTTTAATTTTTTCACATGTTCAATACCTTATACATTTCTCCTGATGTGCATAAATGTAATTTTGGAAAGGCAGAAGACCTACTCGCATCAGGGAAAAAGCTATTTTATTCACCTACAAGCAACAAGCAAACACCAATGCCAAGGCCACCAAGGTCTGGTGGAGGACTATCCACCAATGCTTCTCAAATTCAGACATCATCGAGTGGTTCCAAGGGCAAGGCTGTTAACACTGGATCATCCCAACCCAAGAACACACCTAGACAGAAATCGGTGGCGATTCCTTGTATCATGAAACCTCTGTTCAAGCCCCCTGCTGACCTGAACCTCACGCTTTCTGAGGCTATGATGTTTTCATTCATATTTGGTGAGGAAATGGAGCTCTAGTAAGTGTTCGTATATACATGGATAACTTATACATTTGTCATGATTGCTAAAAAATGAGGTACCTAACTTTCAACTTAATTCCAAATATGCAGTGAAACACTAGTGACCACGGGAGATTTGCTACTTTGGAGGCTTGACTTCCTCTGCTTTATGCCTGAGAACGAGATAAGTGAAAAGGCAAGTAATGATCGTTATTCAACTTAATTACCTTAAATTCTAATGTAAATATAATTAATATGCCCCTTGTAAATGATGATAGTAAATTGTTGTTGTTGTACAGGTCTTAGCTGTCTATGTTAGTTCCATGATGAACATGATGAATGTTTTGATAATGACAAAGTGTTTTTAAACAAGCTACAAGTGTTGATCAAGTTTCAAGCTCAACAAGCAACAACAAACATCAAATGAAGAAGAGAGAAAGCAAGCTCATGAAGACCTAAGTTTGAGTGTATTTGTATTTTATCTTTTGCCTCTCAAGCTTCATAGGTTTTTTATTTGGGTAGATTATTATAGAGGGTAGTGAATCTCATTCATAAGTCATGATTTAATCATAATTTGAGTTTTCACTTAACCTAGAATCAATAGGTGGCTTAAAGGTTTTAAAGGAAAGGTTGGATTTTGAGAAAACAAGTTTTGAACATGTGCAGTACCAACTTAATCGATTAAGTGACTAACTTAATCGAGTACTACTCGAGTAGTTTGCAACTTAATCGATTAAGTACTACTGAATTGATTTTTAAAATACGTTTTTCACTTCTCAAAATCAGTTTTCAAGTGCTACAACTTTTGGGTATCCTATATAAACCTTTTCCTATTATTTGTGATAAATTAGAATCATTTCATACAAGTTTTAAAAAGAATCAAGCCACTCTATTCTCTCTCATTTTCTAAAGATCAAAGTTCTCATATTTTCATATTCTTTGATCAAGAACCTTTGAATCTCTTATAGTGAATTGTCATAACTCTTGATTGAGATTCATAGGATTGTTTTGTGTTTTCTATTGTGCTGTAATCTTTGCAAGAAGGCAAGCCACTACAACAAACAAGAAGCCTTGGTGTGTCGATTTTATCATCAAGCAAGTGCATTCTTATTGAAGAAGAAGAAGAAGTCTTGGTTGTGAATCAAGCAAGTGAAGCCTTGGTGTGTGGTTTATCATCAAGCAATTGAAGACTTGTTGTGTCGATTATCAACAAGGGGTAGAGGTTAGATTAGAGAGAAGATCAATATGATTACAAGGCAAGGGTGTCGGTTATCTCTTGTAAGCTAGCAAGAAGGGAGTCTTGTGAGGCAATCACTTGTAATTTGAGAACTCTAATTCCTCGTAGTGAAGAATCTCTCTTGGTTGAAGAGGGGACTGGATGTAGCTTTCAAGCGGATGAAAGTGAACCAGGATAAATCACTGTGTCGTATCTCTAAACCCTTACTCTTTATATTCAAGTCATTTGATTGCGTTCTTGGTTGAAAACCTAGAAAGATTGATTTTCATAATTGATTGAATTGAATCTTTAATTGTTCAAATTGATAAATGGAAAATCATTTTCATAACTAGGTTAATCAATAAGAATATAGGTGTTAATCATTTCCGTTGAATCTCTGATCTTTCGTGTGAATTGATTGATTTTCGTATGCGAATGAAAACTTGATTTTTCTGGTTTCTGCAAGTAATACTCGAGTACACGACTTGCTTAATCGAGTAAGTATTTTTGATCTCTCAGACTTAATCGATTTAGTTGCAGATTAATCGATTAAGTTAGTGAAAATTTGCAAAAATCTGTTGTTTTGATTGTTTCGATTTGTTTCATTCGAAAATCTTTCAAGGTAGCTTCAACACCTATTCAACCCCCCCTTCTAGGTGTTTTCCTAGGGTTCCTAAGTCTCTCCAACCACCAATTGCGGTTTCCTCAATTGGTATCAGAGCTCGGTCGAAAGACACGAGCATAAGAGCTTTTTCGTAAAGATCCTTTAAGAAAATCGCAATGGGTTCCATGAATCCCTTTGGTGGTGAAGGTGCTTCAATAAGTCGTCCACCATTGTTTGCCGGAGAAGGCTATGCATATTGGAAAGTCAGAATGAAAATCTTTATCCAAGCCATAGATAGTGAAATTTGGAAAGTAGTTGAAAAAGGTCCTCATATCCCCTCTAGTTTAGTTGAAGGTGTAGAACAATTGATCCCCGAGGATAAGTGGAAGGATGATGATAGAAAGAAAGTACAATATGATTATAAAGCAAAGAATATCATCACATCCGCTTTATCCTATGACGAGTTCTTTAGAGTTTCTCAATGTTCTAGTGCTAAGGAAATGTGGGACACTTTACAAGTGACTCATGAAGGAACTAGTGAGGTTAGGAGAGCTAGATTGAATGCTTTAATGTGTGATTATGAATTGTTTCATATGCTTCCAAATGAATCTATTAATGATATGCAAAAGCGTTTTACTCACATTATAAATCATTTACTTGCTCTTGGTAAAACTTTTCTTAAAGGTGAACTTTCTAACAAAGTGTTGAGATGTTTAGACAGGAATTGGCAACCAAAAGTAACGGCTATTGTTGAATCTAAAAATTTGGATGCTATGGATCTAGCAACACTTTTCGGAAAGCTTCAAGAACATGAAATGGAGCTTGGACGATTAAGTATCAATGAAGAGTCGGATAAGAACAAATCAAGGAAAGGACTTGCTCTTAGAGTCAAAAGTGCATATAAAAAGAAAGATAGTTCCGATGATGATGATAGTGAAGATTCCGATTCCGATGTTGATGAAAAAGACATGAAACTTTTGTTAAAAGAGTTTGACAAGTTTCTAAGGAGAAAAGGAAGGTTGAACAAGGACAAAAGTAAAGAGAAGGATTCCCCACACTATAAGACCAAAACTTCAAAAGAAGGTGTAGTTTGCCATGAATGTGGAAAGCCCGGACATCTCAAGTATTCATGCTCTAGGTATCTCAAGAAGAAGGAGAAAGACAAGAAGAATTCTAAATCTAAAAGAGCATACATAGTTTGGGATAGTGATGAAGATGACAAGAAAAGCACATCAAGTAGTTCATTGGATAATGAAGAAGCCGCTTGTCTCAACTTGATAACTCTAGTAGATGATGAAGAACAAAGTTCAAATGATGAATCAAGTTATCAAAGCGAGGATAGCAATGTAAGTGAATCTAAATCCGAAATTTCTTCTAAATATGAATTGTTACATAATGCTTATGAAGAAATGTATGAACAACTTGAAAAACTAGCTTTGAAAAACATTGAAAGAAAGAAGCTCATTTTGAAACATCAAAAAGAGATTTTAGAACTTCAAAAACAAGTTGATGAGCTTAATCTTGAAAATGAAACTCTTGATCTTATATATGCTAGTTCTTCTTGTGATTGTGCTAGTAGATTGAATATTGTGGTTGATTGTGAGAATTGCAAGTTGCTTAAAGATGAAAATGCTATTTTGAAAAATAAGCTTGCAAGTTTCACCATTTGTGATATTAGATTGCGCACATTGTTAAATTTTCAAAGAGAAAATTCAAACAAATTTGGTTTGGGTTATACTAATGCTAAGAGTAAATCTCATAGAAATGTTGTTGATTTTTCTAAAGTTGATTTTTCAAATCCTCCAACATGTTTCTATTGTGGTACTCATGGACATACTTCAAATGTGTGTTATGTTAAAGTGCATGGTATACCTAAAGGAAATTTTGTTTGGATGAAAAAGGGTGAAAGTCCCTACACTAACAAAAATGGATCCAAAACCATTTGGATACCAAAAAGCAAAGCATGATTGTTTTGAAGGTTTGATTGAAGATGCAAATGAATGACACATGCCCTCAATTGGTCTCAACTATGAATGTCTATATTCACATCTTCAATTGGTATCACACTTGCATCTCAAGTGAATGTCCTACAAAGTGGTAATATTTGATATTGATATATTATCTCAATTGGTATCTTCTCAATTGATATTACTTTTCTAAATGTTTAGTTAATTCAATTGGTATCATTGAGTTGATTAAAGCATGATGATCATATAATTGAAATCTTATTAAAGTATGATGCTTTGGTGTTATATTTCTTTACATTGATATCTTCTTTGTTAAGTGATACTATGATCTTTTTAGTTCTCAATTGGTATTATATTTCATTGTTATATTCTCTTACCAATTGATATCACATTTCAAAGTATAGCTCTATTGTATTTGTTCAATTGGTATCAATGTTGTGAAGAAATGATCATTGATTTCTTACCTTGGCTTAGATCTTATATTTCAATTGGTATATATTTCTTTTTGATAATGCCAAAGGGGGAGAAATGGTATGTTTTGAAACATGGGAGAAATATGATATTATATTTGGAGAAAGGTTGTTTTGTTGTTTTTATGTAGGTTGAGCTAAGTTGTTTAAGATAGGGGGAGAATCAAGCTTCTATCTCAATTGGATTCAAGTGTTAAAGCATTGATTGAGGGGGAGAAAGAGTCTTCTCAAGTGATCAAATGTTTCAAGCATCAACAACTTCAAGCGATTTCAAAACATGGGTTGTCATTTTCAAAAAGGGGGAGATTGTTAGTTCCATGATGAACATGATGAATGTTTTGATAATGACAAAGTGTTTTTGAACAAGCTACAAGTGTTGATCAAGTTTCAAGCTCAACAAGCAACAACAAACATCAAATGAAGAAGAGAGAAAGCAAGCTCATGGAGACCTAAGTTTGAGTGTATTTGTATTTCTTTTATCTTTTGCCTCTCAAGCTTCATAGGTTTTTTATTTGGGTAGATTATTATAGAGGGTAGTGAATCTCATTCATAAGTCATGATTTAATCATAATTTGAGTTTTCACTTAACCTAGAATCAATAGGTGGCTTAAAGGTTTTAAAGGAAAGGTTGGATTTTGAGAAAACAAGTTTTGAACATGTGCAGTACCAACTTAATCGATTAAGTGACTAACTTAATCGAGTACTACTCGAGTAGTCTGCAACTTAATCGATTAAGTACTGCTGAACTGATTTTTAAAATACGTTTTTCACTTCTCAAAATCAGTTTTCAAGTGCTACAACTTTTGGGTATCCTATATAAACCTTTTCCTATTATTTGTGATAAATTAGAATCATTTCATACAAGTTTTACAAAGAATCAAGCCACTCTATTCTCTCTCATTTTCTAAAGATCAAAGTTCTCATATTTTCATATTCTTTGATCAAGAACCTTTGAATCTCTTATGGTGAATTGTCATAACTCTTGATTGAGATTCATAGGATTGTTTTGTGTTTTCTATTGTGCTGTAATCTTTGCAAGAAGGAAAGCCACTACAACAAACAAGAAGCCTTGGTGTGTCGATTTTATCATCAAGCAAGTGCATTCTTATTGAAGAAGAAGAAGAAGTCTTGGTTGTGAATCAAGCAAGTGAAGCCTTGGTGTGTGGTTTATCATCAAGCAATTGAAGACTTGTTGTGTCGATTATCAACAAGGGGTAGAGGTTAGATTAGAGAGAAGATCAATAGGATTACAAGGCAAGGGTGTCGGTTATCTCTTGTAAGCTAGCAAGAAGGGAGTCTTGTGAGGCAATCACTTGTAATTTGAGAACTCTAATTCCTCATAGTGAAGAATCTCTCTTGGTTGAAGAGGGGACTGGATGTAGCTTTCAAGCGGATGAAAGTGAACCAGGATAAATCACTTGTCGTATCTCTAAACCCTTACTCTTTATATTCAAGTCATTTGATTGCGTTCTTGGTTGAAAACCTAGAAAGATTGATTTTCATAATTGATTGAATTGAATCTTTAATTGTTCAAATTGATAAAGGGAAAATCATTTTCATAACTAGGTTAATCAATAAGAATATAGGTGTTAATCATTTCCGTTGAATCTCTGATCTTTCGTGTGAATTGATTGATTTTCGTATGCGAATGAAAACTTGATTTTTCTGGTTTCTGCAAGTAATACTCGAGTACACGACTTGCTTAATCGAGTAAGTATTTTTGATCTCTCAGACTTAATCGATTTAGTTGCAGATTAATCGATTAAGTTAGTGAAAATTTGCAAAAATCTGTTGTTTTGATTGTTTCGATTTGTTTCATTCGAAAATCTTTCAAGGTAGCTTCAACACCTATTCAACCCCCCCTTCTAGGTGTTTTCCTAGGGTTCCTAAGTCTTTCCAACCACCAATTGCGGTTTCCTCAATTGGTATCAGAGCTCGGTCGAAAGACACGAGCATAAGAGCTTTTTCGTAAAGATCCTTTAAGAAAATCGCAATGGGTTCCATGAATCCCTTTGGTGGTGAAGGTGCTTCAATAAGTCGTCCTCCATTGTTTGCCGGAGAAGGCTATGCATATTGGAAAGTTAGAATGAAAATCTTTATCCAAGCCATAGATAGTGAAATTTGGAAAGAAGTTGAAAAAGGTCCTCATATCCCCTCTAGTTTAGTTGAAGGTGTAGAACAATTGATCCCCGAGGATAAGTGGAAGGATGATGATAGAAAGAAAGTACAATATGATTATAAAGCAAAGAATATCATCACATCCGCTTTATCCTATGACGAGTTCTTTAGAGTTTCTCAATGTTCTAGTGCTAAGGAAATGTGGGACACTTTACAAGTGACTCATGAAGGAACTAGTGAGGTTAGGAGAGCTAGATTGAATGATTTAATGCGTGATTATGAATTGTTTCATATGCTTCCAAATGAATCTATTAATGATATGCAAAAGCGTTTTACTCACATTATAAATCATTTACTTGCTCTTGGTAAAACTTTTCTTAAAGGTGAACTTTCTAACAAAGTGTTGAGATGTTTAGACAGGAATTGGCAACCAAAAGTAACGGCTATTGTTGAATCTAAAAATTTGGATGCTATGGATCTAGCAACACTTTTCGGAAAGCTTCAAGAACATGAAATGGAGCTTGGACGATTAAGTATCAATGAAGAGTCGGATAAGAACAAATCAAGGAAAGGACTTGCTCTTAGAGTCAAAAGTGCATATAAAAAGAAAGATAGTTCCGATGATGATGATAGTGAAGATTCTGATTCCGATGTTGATGAAAAAGACATGAAACTTTTGTTAAAAGAGTTTGACAAGTTTCTAAGGAGAAAAGGAAGGTTGAACAAGGACAAAAGTAAAGAGAAGGATTCCCCACACTATAAGACCAAAACTTCAAAAGAAGGTGTAGTTTGCCATGAATGTGGAAAGCCCGGACATCTCAAGTATTCATGCTCTAGGTATCTCAAGAAGAAGGAGAAAGACAAGAAGAATTCTAAATCTAAAAGAGCATACATAGTTTGGGATAGTGATGAAGATGACAAGAAAAGCACATCAAGTAGTTCATTGGATAATGAAGAAGCCGCTTGTCTCAACTTGATAACTCTAGTAGATGATGAAGAACAAAGTTCAAATGATGAATCAAGTTATCAAAGCGAGGATAGCAATGTAAGTGAATCTAAATCCGAAATTTCTTCTAAATATGAATTGTTACATAATGCTTATGAAGAAATGTATGAACAACTTGAAAAACTAGCTTTGAAAAACATTGAAAGAAAGAAGCTCATTTTGAAACATCAAAAAGAGATTTTAGAACTTCAAAAACAAGTTGATGAGCTTAATCTTGAAAATGAAACTCTTGATCTTATATATGCTAGTTCTTCTTGTGATTGTGCTAGTAGATTGAATATTGTGGTTGATTGTGAGAATTGCAAGTTGCTTAAAGATGAAAATGCTATTTTGAAAAATAAGCTTGCAAGTTTCACCATTTGTGATATTAGATTGCGCACATTGTTAAATTTTCAAAGAGAAAATTCAAACAAATTTGGTTTGGGTTATACTAATGCTAAGAGTAAATCTCATAGAAATGTTGTTGATTTTTCTAAAGTTGATTTTTCAAATCCTCCAACATGTTTCTATTGTGGTACTCATGGACATACTTCAAATGTGTGTTATGTTAAAGTGCATGGTATACCTAAAGGAAATTTTGTTTGGATGAAAAAGGGTGAAAGTCCCTACACTAACAAAAATGGATCCAAAACCATTTGGATACCAAAAAGCAAAGCATGATTGTTTTGAAGGTTTGATTGAAGATGCAAATGAATGACACATGCCCTCAATTGGTCTCAACTATGAATGTCTATATTCACATCTTCAATTGGTATCACACTTGCATCTCAAGTGAATGTCCTACAAAGTGGTGATATTTGATATTGATATATTATCTCAATTGGTATCTTCTCAATTGATATTACTTTTCTAAATGTTTAGTTAATTCAATTGGTATCATTGAGTTGATTAAAGCATGGTGATCATATAATTGAAATCTTATTAAAGTATGATGCTTTGGTGTTATATTTCTTTACATTGATATCTTCTTTGTTAAGTGATACTATGATCTTTTTAGTTCTCAATTGGTATTATATTTCATTGTTATATTCTCTTACCAATTGATATCACATTTCAAAGTATAGCTCTATTGTATTTGTTCAATTGGTATCAATGTTGTGAAGAAATGATCATTGATTTCTTACCTTGGCTTAGATCTTATATTTCAATTGGTATATATTTCTTTTTGATAATGCCAAAGGGGGAGAAATGGTATGTTTTGAAACATGGGAGAAATATGATATTATATTTGGAGAAAGGTTGTTTTGTTGTTTTTATGTAGGTTGAGCTAAGTTGTTTAAGATAGGGGGAGAATCAAGCTTCTATCTCAATTGGATTCAAGTGTTAAAGCATTGATTGAGGGGGAGAAAGAGTCTTCTCAAGTGATCAAATGTTTCAAGCATCAACAACTTCAAGCGATTTCAAAACATGGGTTGTCATTTTCAAAAAGGGGGAGATTGTTAGTTCCATGATGAACATGATGAATGTTTTGATAATGACAAAGTGTTTTTGAACAAGCTACAAGTGTTGATCAAGTTTCAAGCTCAACAAGCAACAACAAACATCAAATGAAGAAGAGAGAAAGCAAGCTCATGGAGACCTAAGTTTGAGTGTATTTGTATTTCTTTTATCTTTTGCCTCTCAAGCTTCATAGGTTTTTTATTTGGGTAGATTATTATAGAGGGTAGTGAATCTCATTCATAAGTCATGATTTAATCATAATTTGAGTTTTCACTTAACCTAGAATCAATAGGTGGCTTAAAGGTTTTAAAGGAAAGGTTGGATTTTGAGAAAACAAGTTTTGAACATGTGCAGTACCAACTTAATCGATTAAGTGACTAACTTAATCGAGTACTACTCGAGTAGTCTGCAACTTAATCGATTAAGTACTGCTGAACTGATTTTTAAAATACGTTTTTCACTTCTCAAAATCAGTTTTCAAGTGCTACAACTTTTGGGTATCCTATATAAACCTTTTCCTATTATTTGTGATAAATTAGAATCATTTCATACAAGTTTTACAAAGAATCAAGCCACTCTATTCTCTCTCATTTTCTAAAGATCAAAGTTCTCATATTTTCATATTCTTTGATCAAGAACCTTTGAATCTCTTATGGTGAATTGTCATAACTCTTGATTGAGATTCATAGGATTGTTTTGTGTTTTCTATTGTGTTGTAATCTTTGCAAGAAGGCAAGCCACTACAACAAACAAGAAGCCTTGGTGTGTCGATTTTATCATCAAGCAAGTGCATTCTTATTGAAGAAGAAGAAGAAGAAGTCTTGGTTGTGAATCAAGCAAGTGAAGCCTTGGTGTGTGGTTTATCATCAAGCAATTGAAGACTTGTTGTGTCGATTATCAACAAGGGGTAGAGGTTAGATTAGAGAGAAGATCAATAGGATTACAAGGCAAGGGTGTCGGTTATCTCTTGTAAGCTAGCAAGAAGGGAGTCTTGTGAGGCAATCACTTGTAATTTGAGAACTCTAATTCCTCATAGTGAAGAATCTCTCTTGGTTGAAGAGGGGACTGGATGTAGCTTTCAAGCGGATGAAAGTGAACCAGGATAAATCACTGTGTCGTATCTCTAAACCCTTACTCTTTATATTCAAGTCATTTGATTGCGTTCTTGGTTGAAAACCTAGAAAGATTGGTTTTCATAATTGATTGAATTGAATCTTTAATTGTTCAAATTGATAAAGGGAAAATCATTTTCATAACTAGGTTAATCAATAAGAATATAGGTGTTAATCATTTCCGTTGAATCTCTGATCTTTCGTGTGAATTGATTGATTTTCGTATGCGAATGAAAACTTGATTTTTCTGGTTTCTGCAAGTAATACTCGAGTACACGACTTGCTTAATTGAGTAAGTATTTTTGATCTCTCAGACTTAATCGATTAAGTTGCAGATTAATCGATTAAGTTAGTGAAAATTTGCAAAAATCTGTTGTTTTGATTGTTTCGATTTGTTTCATTCGAAAATCTTTCAAGGTAGCTTCAACACCTATTCAACCCCCCCTTCTAGGTGTTTTCCTAGGGTTCCTAAGTCTCTCCAAGCACCAATTGCGGTTTCCTCAGTCTATGCTATGAATGTTACCATCAGTCAAAAGTATTACTCAATCATTCGAACTTGGCACCTGCCCCCAACATTTGGTGTAAGTTTAAATCATTTTTAGGGCCAATCACTGAATCAGGATAACACAAAAATCAACTTAACGAACTTTCAAATTGTGTGTAGGATTTTATTAAATAAAAAAAGTAAACAGTTTAGTGTTTCGTGTAATTCAGGAACATCTGAAATACGGAAAGAGTACAGATGAGATGATAGAGACATACAAAGATACATGGATGACTACGTCATCTGATCTGAAATTCGTGAGTATGTAATCTCAATCAAATGCTTATTAGGATATAAGACAATCGTTACTCATAACCCAATATAATTCTGACATGGTCATATTTTAATCCATTCCTCATATTTATGTTCCTCTCATTGAGGGTAACCATTGGTATCTGATGGTTATTAGCTTGAGGGATCGAACTGTGTATCACATGGATTCACACCTAGGGGACTATGATATCCCGAACAGACATGTTGTGATACGCAATGTGGTTAGTGCAAATGACGAACAGATTATTTATTTAAATTTTTAAAATGTGTGTAAATTTGTTTAAAATGTTTTAATTGACTCGAATATAATTGCACCCAGTGTGAAACCATTTATAAGATGATGAGCTCTGTTGCATTTGGAAACTCGGCTGTTTATTGTCCATATGACCTTGATGCTTGGCCCATTGACATAGCTAGGGGGATACCTAATATGGGAACTAGGTATTCATATACTCAGAATAGTACATGTTACATTTTGCTACCAATAATTAATGACTTCACTAGTAAGCATCTGAATTCACTTGTTAATGTATGTCTTGATTCATAATCAGTGCTAACTCAAGTGTCTAGGTGCTTCAATGGATGCTTATGGAAGACTCGTTTGTGCCAAATTTGCCTGGTGTTGTAAGTGAATGCAGTTTCAAGTTAATGAAATCCACAATTTACCCTAACCCCAATATAATTGTGTGCACTATTTCTGAATGACATTACTCGGTTGAAGGAGATGAGCGTGCGAGTCAAAACGGCCTTGATGATGGTCATGGATCCATTCAACCAGATGAAGATGGAGATCGAGCGGCAGGCAGCACAGAGATGGGAGAAAATTATCTCTGAACTTGGAAAGGCCAAGTGATCCATCTTTGAGTGGATGCTAGTGGCTGATGTTTCATTTTTGTTGTAATATACAGTATGGCTAGACCATTAAGACTTGTGTTATGCTTTTTGGCTATTTTTTGGTATTTGAGCTAACCTCTGTGGCCACCCTTCCAAAATGATCTAGTTGGGTTTATGGTTCCCATGTTAATTATGTCTCTATTTCAGATTATTTAAGATGGTAATTAGGTTTCTATTTAACTTTATATGTCACTGATTGGCGAATGAATGCAAATATGTTTTGATGTGTTCATTATTTAATTGGTAACGTGTGATCATGACCTTTGTGACAAGCCTCATGAAAGAACACTACATTCAAAGGGAGGTGTTACTTTTTATGGATTAACTCTGAAAAGTGACAAGCCTATGCTTGTCTATGGCTCAGCCCTTTAACCATTGGAAAGTGTTGCAAGTGAACCCCATTGGCCCTTTGTAGTTACTGTTCCCATGTGAAAGTTATTGTTGCATCTTTTCAAAGTGAATAATTCCAAGTAGTGGAGCATGCGTTTTTTTTGTTTATTATTTTTTGCAGGACTACCATGGATCTATTTAAGGACGGGGCTTGGATCTTTGAAGTCACTCCACATCTCCACTCATCGCAAAGGTGCATAAGGTAATATATTCTCTGCTTAGCCTCATTCTTCTTCTCGTTTTTGTTTAATATTACATTCAAGTTATTAACTTCAATATCAGAACTTGGAACATGACAATGGCAGAACTCCCTTCTGTGTTTGACCTCCCGGTTCTGTATGAATTGAACGTCCTCACATTACTGCGAAGGTGAGTTGAAAAACCAGTGATTCATGTATTCAAATATTGTTGTTTGTGTTAGAGTTAAGGATGTTTATGTATTGTCCATGGATTGTTACATTATAGTTATTTCATTGGAAAGTTTCTGTATTATCCAGGATTGCTTTGATCTGCCAGTTGAGTTTGTTAAAAGATTTCATAACCAACTTGGGGTGGTATGGACAGTACATTCACTTGATGGCAATACTTGGCACCTTGACTATGTTGAGAATGCCATAACTGGAACTTGGGGAGCTATAGTCGGTGGCTGGACATATTTCGTAGAAGCCTTTCAGATCGGGGATGGAGAGATAGTGACTATGAAATTTCTGGGAATGCCCAAGTTTCGAATGGACCTGCAGTAGCCCAATGATGGAGGAAATAACGAGGAAGAGGAAGGAGGAGCCGAAGGAGAGGATGAAAATAATGAGGAAGCAATCGAAGGCATGATTAATGTGTTTGGAGGGTAGATTTGGTTTTGATGAATTCCCAGAGTTGTTTGAATTCCCAAAGTCTTTAGCCTATTTGATCTAAGTTTATTATGTGTTAAGTGTTATGTGGATGTGCTACTTTAATCAAGTGTTATGTGGATCTAAGTTTATATTGCTTAAGCAAATTCTTCTTTTGGATCACACTTGCAATTTAGTTTCTTTAGTCACACTTCTCCTAAATCATGTCAACATTTGTTATAATAAGTAATTTTTCAAAAAAACTTTTAAATGTAAATAACTCTAACCACATCAAAGTCCAAGTGTAACTAATTATCAAGAATTAAGAAACTCCAATTGCAAGCGAATCCATCTGAACCAAATTATTAAACAAATTCCATTGCATCCGATCTTTCCATAATTTTTGAGGAAAGTCAAAGTGATTCAATCTGTGTGATTTTGTCAAGTAATGCTTCATTGATTGAATAGTACTAATGCACAAATAATCTAAAATCTAACATAACATAAATTAATTGTTCAAAACATTAGTACAACCAAAGGAAAATCATTGTCATAACGATGACAAATACTTCATCTTAAACACTTCCATCCAAACGGGGTACATTGTTCAACCGGGGTACATTGTTCAAGCCTAACTTAAAATCAAAAGTCTAAACAAAATAAAGAAATTAAGCAAATCCAGCAGAGCTTTCATAGCAAATATCACCGCACCTACAATGGAAAAAATAGCTGGTAATGTCAGAATATATAAAAGTAATGGAGAAATTACGAACACATAATAAGAAAACAAAACAGTGAATCTAAGGCAACTGGATTTAATACATAAACCATTAATGAAATTGAGAAAAATTGACAAGTAAACCTATCAAATTAAAATGAGACAAAGAAAAAAAAAACCTCATGCCCATTCCTGTAACTGATCCTTCAGTAGCACTCCCAATCATTTTGACTACCACCATAACCACCCTGCAATATAAAAGTAAATTGGTAATCACCAATAGACAATAACATAAAAAATAACTTAATTAACTTACATGCTCATCGTCGTCCAGATCCACACCGGGTCCAAACATTCCCTTCTTCAGCTTCTCAACTTCTGCAGCAAGAGGACAAGACTTACGGGTGTGCCCTTCAACCTTGCATATGCCACAGCTTATGATTCTTTTCCTTTTCGCTCTAGGAGGTGATAAATCATTGGTTGATCTAACTCTTTTCAGGTCTCACACATGCTTACCAAATGTTCAGGTTGAAGGACCCCCACTGTCATCCTCATTGGCAGCAACATCCTTTCCCTCAATTTCCAATGCTTCTTTGCTGAGCGTCTGTCTCGTCCGGTTGAACTCCTCAATGCTACCACTAGAAGCTTTGCACAAACGTTTGGCCCACTCTAACAAACCGGCATATCTACAGTACTTCTAAGCTTCTTCAACCCAGGGCCCTTGTATTGTAGATAAACCAAAATTTTCCTTCGCATTCTTTGTCCAACTGTCTAGAACCACACACTTGGGCAACTCGGCTATTCCCAGGAAAACAAGACTGAAACCTGATGTGCACAAGGAATCCCATATGTTTCCAACCGTTCACAGGAACATTTCAGCCCTACCTCTCCATCATCCTCACTGTAACAAACATGCCAGCAAGTGTGTTCTCTTTGGTATCTGGTCACAGTGTATATATTGTACGCCGGTGTGTCCTTTCACCCTATTACCTTCATCCAAATAGCATCCATTATGTATGGTCGGAACATTTCAAATATTTCCCTTATAAAAACTTGTGCTGCATGTCTCTCAAGTGAGTACAAGTGGGTTTGGATTACCGGCTCACCATAAGTAGAGTTGAAATCGGCCTCAAGTTCTACATTCCGCATAACACTTAACGCACTCTGGATATGTTGGAGAAGTTATGTCAAATCATTTCGGTAGCAAATAAACTTCCCGAGCTGGGCATGCAAAGACTCACATCGGGAGGTAGTTTTGAATCCAGCAAAGAACTTGCCTCTCATATATGCTACAACCCACATCTCTTTTATCTCAAACATATCACATGCCCATTTAACACTGGAATCACCATGAACATGATCCAAACACAAACTCCACATACGATGGAAACGGCCAATCTCATAATCGGTAAGCATGCACTTTCTGAACAAGTGGGTGAATTGTGTGTTCAAAACTCTTTTCCTAGCATTCCGAAGCAAATGCCAGGCGCAAACCCTATGGTGAGCTTCAGGGAAAACCCTCTGAATGGCATTCCTCATTGCATGATCCCCATCTATTATCACTGATTTTGGTGTCTTGCCATTCATTGCTTCAACGAATGTTTCAAGCAACCAATTGTATGTTTCCTCCGATTCATCGCTTATCACGGCACAACTAAAGACAACAGTGTTGTTGTGGTGATTTACCCCTGAAAAAACAACAAGAGGATAATTGTACTTGTTCTTGCGATATGTTGCATCAAAAGCAAAAACGTCACCAAATACTTGGTAGTCATAACGGCAAATTGCATCACACCAGAATAACTTGTCTATCCTCCCACTTGAAGAAACTGTGTGCTTCCAAAACACACCAGATTCAGTTGTTGCCATCTCAGTAAGGTACACTATAGCGTTGCTTTGCTGACCCTCCTTGGTATACCTTTGTTTTTGAATCTGATTGTACATGTGCCGCTTCCTAAATGGCACCTTATCGTAACCTCCTGCTTGGCTTGCAAATGCGGAATATATATGTGGAGTGCTTATACCAACATCCCTCATATAGTTCATTTGAGTAATGTCCGCATCGGACATGGAGTTATGAGATCGAAGTAGCATAACATACCTCCCACCAAATAGTTTATGATTATGCTGGTCATTGAAGTAAAAAACACTCCACCAACCAGACCTCTCATCCAAACGGATGCGCATTTTTGCTTCACATCCAAAACGAGTAACCGTCTTCGGGTTTCGCTTTCGGTTTTCCACCTGTATATAACTACGGTTACGAAAGTCTTCGCTACTGCACAAGAAATATTGCCTAACAATCTTCCCCTCACAGTTTTTTGCCAACTTGCTTTTCCCGATGCTGAAACCTTGAACAAGACCGTAAGAGTTATAAAATGAGTAAGCAAGTTCGTTGTCAGCAAACTTGTAGTGCTTCATAGAATCACTTGTTAATTTCGTGAAATCAACACCTCCTATATCATCCATGCCCTTGATTTCAATGGAGAGAGCATTTCGATCAAATTCTACATCACTGTCATTGTCTGCAATCACTTCTTCTTGAAGTTCAGGGGAGCTTGCCTCTTCAGCCATTTATAACCTAACAATCATAAACAGAAATCTTATTCTTTTCTTTAAATAATAAACCGATATCTTTACCAATATTCCAAACTTAAATAACTAAAAAATAACCAAATTACTAACTAAAAGTGACACCCAAAACTAAATATGTTCTATACCACTCGCTACTAACATTCAAGAAAAACCAGACTTGAGGTATGGGTTGGGATTAGTGAAAATATGCAAATGGGTGTTAGATTCAACCATGCCATCAGGTGATTTTGTAAATACATTGCCAAAAAAATATACTAACCTCGCAGGTAAACCACACGTCTTCCTCTCCGACCTCGTATCTTCACAAATCTGGATTCTCGATTCGATGCTTCTGAATCTACTTATGAACTCCACGAGTGGTGTGATTGTCAGATGAGATTTGCTTTAATATGTGGGTTTTGTCACAAGGTTATAGATATTCCAATAGATTTAGGGTTCTTCATCAAGAGAGAGGGAGAGAGGTCCAGAGACACATAGAGGAGAGAGAGATGGCACGAGAGAGGGGGTGCTTTAGAATTGTAAAGTGTTTTAGGGAGAGGGGTACTTTGATGTTTTTGCAAAATAGTACCGGTTGAAATTGCAATTAAGTCCAATTCTGACCCACTAGGAGCGGTCAAATACTGGCACCAGCCAAAACCGTTCGTTAGCATACTAGTTGAACTGAGATATGGGAGCGGACTAACCTAAAAGCAATCGGAATATTAGAGCGACATGGCATTAGACTGTCTCAATCTCGTTTATGAAGGTGTTTTGACAAGGTATGAAAATTTTGAGTGCTTTCTTTTATCAAAAGTTTTTCAGGCCTCAACATCATATAATTCCCATTACCAAAAAAAATAAAAATAAAAAATAAAAAATGTTTTGGATTTTCTGTGTTTTTTTATGTGTATGTTTTTGTTATTTAGATTTGAATTTTTTTTATTATATGCTTTCTGACACAGGTAAAAAATTATATTGAGTAAATCTATATTACAAATTGACATGTTTTAATAAATCTGCATTAAAAATCTATATTAAAAAAATATTTGAGTAAATCTGTATTAAAAAAATTAAAAAAAAAGCTAAGATGCCCGATGCATCTTAGAATTTCCCTCCTTTTTTCATGTTATCTTAAGCATCTAGTTCTCTAATGCCTTTTCTTTCTTTTACTTGGGTAATGCCTTTTTCTTTTCATTCTTTGCCCATTTTCTTTCCTTTTGATAATGGCTCTTACTTTGAACTTCTTGCCCTTTTTTTTAATTTTTGGAAGAGCGACTCCCTTCTTTATTCTTTTAGTCATGATCTTTCCTTCCTTCCTCAGATGAGACTGGTATTCTGGTAATGATCTTTTCATGTCTGCATCATACTAAGAGTGCATCATTTGGACTAAGCAAGTGAGCGAGGAACATTTGCCCCATACTTTCTTTGGTCAATGAGAAATTCTCAAGATTTTAAGGTGGCATGAAGCATCTTTCATTCTTAATCATTCTTTAGAGAGATTTCTCTTTTCTTTGTTATTCTTATTCTTTTTCCAGGACTTTTTTGAACAATCGATCTTTGTACTCACCCAAGGGCACCATGCTTATGCTTGACATCTTTGCTTTCTCTCTTGAGGGCGATTGTAGAGATGCCTGATCCCAAGGAATACACAACTTACGAGTATTCATTCTATTACGCTCTTGTTCTGAGTCTTTCTTTGAAGGCTAGACCTTCGTACTTACCGGAGGGGACTGCTCTTACGCCCGATCTTTGTTTATTTCTCTCTCTCTCTCGAGGGCGTCTGATCTTATGCCCGATCTTCAAGGAATATGATTATTAGGAAAGCGCCGATACCTTCACTCTTGTTCCGTAGACTTTCTTTGTTCTTATCTTTAATGTTCACCCTTACAATTTCATCCAAGCAAACACGTTTGGAATATTATTACATTTCTTATCTTGTTCCATTCTTTTCCCTTATTGTTGATCTTATCTATTCTAGTTTGCATATTGCAAACGCGCTCTTCGCTTGTTCGTCCTCGTTAAATTAAACTGCTATATATCACGAAAAGCTTTTCGTTCTATTTTCACGAATGATGTGGAAATTATTTTTTAATTAATTTATTAACTAACTAAATTTAACACAAAAAAAAAAGATTTTAGAATTCTCCATCTGTACATATGCGTTTCCTGCCCACTCTCTCAATCACGTTTCATCACCGCACCTCACCGTCTCACCACCGTCGATCACCGTCGTTCACCGTCGATCACCGTCTCACAACCGCACCTCACTTTCAGTCACCGTCTCACCACCGTACCTCACCATCTCGCCACCACACCTCACCATCGATCACCGTCTCACCTCCTCTGCACTTGTGAGTTGCCTTCCTCCTCTGAACTTGTAGTGTTCTCTCCGGGCCTTATCGTCTTCCATCTCTTCTGGTTGTGACTTCTTTCCAAGCTTTGTCGTTTGTGTCTGTTCCTTGGACCTGCAACGTGTTCAATTCAACTACGAGTAAGAAACTCATTATCAATTAACGTTATTTCATTATTATTTGTTCTTATTTATTTGGTTAGTTAGTTGAAGTTTATTCTTTCAATTTTTGTTGCATAAGTGGAAGAACAATTTGCCTCTTGTGACAAAGAAGATGTAAATGAAGAAAATCAAAATTTCAAAGATGATTTAGAAGAAATTGTTGACTATGAAAATGAAGAACCAAAGGTTGGGATGAAATTTCGCTCTGAAGATGAGGTTATTAACTACTACACATATTATGCTAAGTGTAAGGGCTTTGGGATTGCAAAAATAAGCTCAAAGAATGGAGATGATGGAAAAAAATATTTCACACCAGCGTGTAGTCGTGCAGGAAAATATGTGAGCACTAAAAAGAATATGTTCAAGCCAAATCCTATTACAAAAACACTATGCAAGGCAAGGTTGAATGCATCTGTAAGCTTAGATGGTTAAGTTATAGTTTCAAGAGTTGTTGTTGAGCATAATCATGAATTGAGCCCAACCAAGGCACGTTACTTTAGATGCAACAAGAATTTGGACCCTCACATAAAAAGGTGGTTAGAACTTAATGATCAAGCTGGGATTAACTTGAGTAGGAATTTCCGTTCTATAGTTGTTGAAGCAAATGGTTACGAGAATCTCACATTTGGTGAAAAAGATTGCAGAAACTTTATAGACAAAGTAAGGCGACTACGACTTGGAACAGGAGACGCTGAAGCAATTCAAAATTATTTTGCTAGAAAACTAAAGCAAAATAGTCAATTTTATCATTTAATAGATGTGGATGATGAAGGTCGGTTGCAGAATGTATTTTGGGCAGATGCGAGATGTAGAGCTGCGTATGAGTATTTTGGAGAAGTTGTAACTTTTGACACCACATACTTAACAAATAAGTATGACATGCCCTTTGCTCCTTTTGTTGGAGTAAATCATCATGGACAATCTGTGTTATTAGGTTGTGCTCTACTATCAAGAGAGGATACTAAAACCTTTACTTGTTTATTCACAACATGGTTGGAATGTATGTCTGGACGTGATCCTATTGGCATAATTACTGATCAAGACAGAGCAATGAAAAACGCAATTGAGATTGTCTTCCCAAATTCTCGTCATCGGTGGTGTTTGTGACATTTAATGAAGAAAGTTCCTCAAAAGTTAGGTAGATATTCTGATTATGAGTCTATCAAAGCACTTTTGCATGGTGTTGTATATGATTCTTTGGACAAAGACGAGTTTGAGAAGAGGTGGGTCAAAATGATTAAAGATTACAAGTTGGGCGATAATAAATGGTTGAAAGAGATATTTGATGAGCGACATCATTGGGTTCCTGTGTTTGTGAGAGACACATTTTGGGCTGGAATGTCAACAACACAACGAAGTGAAAGTATGAACTCATTCTTCGATGGGTATGTAAACTCAAAGACTACATTGAAGCAATTTGTTGAACAATATGACAATGCATTGAAAGATAAAATTGAAAAGGAGAGCATTGCTGATTTTGGCTCTTTCAATACAACAATTGCTTGTATAAGTCATTTTGGCTTTGAGTCTCAATTCCAAAAAGCATTTACTAATGCGAAATTCAAAGAATTTCAACTTGAGGTTGCTTCTATGATGTATTGCAATACTTGCTTCGAGAGATCACAAGGCTTGAAATCAATATTTTCTATTGTAGAAAGCACGAGGATATTTGAAAAAATTAAAGATGTGAAGTTCAATGTTTCCTTCAATATAGAAAGCTGTGAACTGCAATGTACATGTTGCTTGTTTGAGTTTAAAGGTATTTTATGTAGGCACATCCTTTGTGTGCTTAAACTCACAGGTAAAACTGACTCAATGCCACTTGATTACGTTTTGTCACATTGGAGGAAGGATATAAAGCGGAGGCATACATCTATTAAATGTGGTTTTGATAATTTAGCTGGAAATTCTGAATTACGACTACTTAATAAAGCTTGTGATGCCTTTTATGAAGTTGCTTCTGAGGTGATAAATACTGATGATGATTTGTTGAAGGTAATGAATTGGATTAAGGACTTTAAGATTGCATTTACAAGCAAAGAAATGACACCCTTGACGAATAAAGCATCATTTGTAAAGCAAGATAGTGCAGTTCCAAAGCAAACAACTACAATTCTTGATCCTATAACGACTCGAAGTAAAGGGCATCCTCCTCTAAAAAGAAAGGCTTCTAAAGTTTATCAAATCATAAAAAAGAAGCTAGCAAGAAAAAGAACCCAAAAAACCAGGAAAAGAAGTGATCAAAACCAGGTAATTTTTAAATTTATTTTGACCAATATGTTGAGAGTAAAAACATAGCTGTCTCATTTGTTATATTTGATGGCAGAATCATTGTTCAACTTCAGTCCAAGCAAGTGTGAATAAAGGCTTTTTAGGATCTAAGTTATTGATGGAAGTAGCACACAACGTAACACTGAAGTAAAGATAAATTATTACTCCCATTCAAGTTTTTTATTTGATTGAAAGTGTTTGAAAACTTTGGTTTAAATAAATCTATTACTCCCATTCTAGTTTTTTTTATTGAAAGTGTTTGAAAACTTTGGTTTAAATAAATCATTATGACATTGCAGGAACCTGATACTTCACATTTAGCTCCCTTCAATCCAAATTATCAGCATATTGGTCATGTAAATCAATTGCAGGAACATGTTATTTCACAGTTATCTCCATTCAATCCAAATTATCAGCATAATGGTCATGTAAATCAATTTCAGGAACATGGTATTTCACAGTTATCTTCCTTCTATCCATTTTACTCCTAGACAATAAACCATGGCTGTTTTGAGCTTCTACAGGTATAGTGTAACACCCCAAAATTTTAATCCCCGATTAATGAAATGTTAATTATAATTTAATTATAATTAATATTTTCTATATTAGTCCTTGATTAAAATATGTGTTCATGTAACTAGTTTGTGTGTGTGAAATTATTTAATAAATATAATAAATGCCTAAAATGAGTATTTTGCATATTAGTCCCTGGGTTGGGACCTAGAAGCAATTATAGGAAAGATTGTGGAGGGAAAGTAAATAAAATAATTATTTTTCAAAAATTGGGAAAATGTTGAGAAAATGCCTAAGCATGGGTAGTTTTGATGATTACAAAGTGAAAGTCAAGGCAAAAGTCCACAACATTGAAGCTTAGACTCAAGTTAGTCAAAAAGGGATTCTTATAAACTTGTAATGTTAAATTTACTTTTCTTAGAGTTCCTTAGGTGCTTAATGGTTAAGTCTAAGTTAGAATGAAGCTAAATCATAATCTAAAGAAAAATAGTATGCATGTTAAGTTACATCAAAAGTGGGTGGTTTTCAAAAAATAAAAGAAAGTATTTTTTCAAAATGAAAATGAAAAGAAAGTGTTTTTCGAAATTAAAAGAAAGTGATTTTCAAAAATAAAAGTAAAAATTATTAAGAAAATTTTTTTTAAATGTTTTTGAAGTCAAGAAAGTATTTTAAAAAAAAATAATAAATAAAAAAAAATAAAAATAAAAATAAAAATAAAAAATTGAAAAAGTGTATCTGATCAAATGTACCCGGATACATCCAAAAGTATCCGGATACTTTTTAAAACAACAGTTAAATTTTTGAAATCAAACACGATGTATCCGAATACTTTCAAAAGTATCCGGATACAAACAGTTAAAACTGTCATAAACATAGCCGTTTGCTGTCCTAACTGATATATATATGTTCCAAACGATTTCAAAACACAAGACAACATTCCAACACTTCTCTATCTGCTCTGAACTTTCTGAAAAACATATTTTCCAGAATCATTGAGTGTTCTTCATGATTAAACAACATTTTCACATATGATTAAGAAGAACATTCAAGTGTTGCATTAAACTATCACAAATACCCACTTTGATATACACTTGCATTCATTCTCATTGATCTAGATTTTGATTCAGTACTAATAGTGTTCTTAAGTAAGTTGCTAATCCACACAAGAAAGGTGCAAGCACCATTGATCTTCATTGGAGTTGTTCATCCGCACAACAAGGTGTAAAGTGCCAACAACAAGACTTTGACAAACGCAAATTGGTGAAAGGTTTTCATCAAGTATACTTGAAGGTTTCAAGTGGAATTGAAGAAGGTTTCTTCAAGCACAAGGTTCGCTGTGGTTCGAGGAATTGTTTGCGAAGACACAAGTTCCAAAGAGGTTCTTTGGAGGGACAAGTCTAAGGGAAAGGTTTTCTCTTACACATTACTTGTACTTACAATTCTTGTTCATAGTGAAGCAAATCTCCTATCTCAGAAAGGGAGGACTGGATGTAGCATTAGTGTTCGTTAACACACTAATGTGAACCAGGATAAAATCCTTGTGTTTGCTTCTCTTTCATTATCTCTTTACAATTCCGCGCGCTTGATTTTCATATATTTAAGTATATGCGTTTTATATGTTTTTACTCTGATTATTTTAAAGGCCTTAATAAGCGATAAATTTTTAATTGGTGAAGATTCGTACTCTTTGCCTATTCACCTCCTTTATAGGGAATAATACTACCCGCTTGTTTTCCAAAAGAAAAGTACTCGAGTATTTTCTGAAAAACTCGAGTATTCTGGGTCAAATTGCACGAGTTAGTGCGTTTGATGAGTCACCATGAACGATTCCCTCTTCCCGCCACGAATACTCCTTCCCCAACACCTCAAGGCTTTCGTGTCGCCTTGCATGAGAGCTTCCTTTCTCTATTTAAGCTCAACAACAACAGATTCGTGAAGCTTTTTGGTTAAGTTTGGGTTGTTGATGAAAGTTAGGGTTTCGGATTTGCCCTCTTCGATTCTCCTTAAATTCTGAGTGTTAGGATTCGAGTGATACACGAATACAAAGCTCACATCACGAGCTTTGTATAAACACCCAAAATCGTGAGGATTGAGTGAGTGTGTTGGAGGATTCAAGGAGTTGAAGTGAAGCTGTTCTTGGTCAAGTTTGTGTCTGGAGCTTACTTTGATCTTGATTTCTGGTAAGCTCATGAATCCCTGAGTCTCAAATTCAATTCCTTTAGTTAGATTATGTTGCATAGAGTCTAGAAAACCTAATTTCCCCAATTTTATTCTCTGTTTCATATGTAAACCAATCCCACTTTGGTGTTGCACTCAAAATGCTCTGCATATGGTGCTTGAAGTTGGTCTGAGAGTTGTGGAGCTTTTCTTTGGGATTCTTGGTTTCATTCACGTCTGAGAGGTAAGGGGAAGTAATTATATTCACTAGATAGAGATTAAATTCCATTATTTGTGTTAGAGAGCCACCAAGAGGCTCTAAGGGCTTAGATTGAATAGGATCTTTGGTTTGGAGACCAAGCTTTGCTCTAAAACTGTGTTGAGCAAGTTCTATATCATGCATGCAAGCTTAAATGAACTTTGTTTCATGAGTATTGTGCTTATTGTGTAAATTGAGGTGTTGAGTTGTTAAAATGTGTTTTTATGCATGATTTATTGATTCTCTGTCAAATTGGTTATTTGATATGCAATGAGTATGGAAACATGTTCAATATATGGTATATGAACTATTGTAATCACTGGTTTGGGTTAAAAATGTTTAGAAATTGAAGTGGTATGTAAAAACCAAGTTTCAGTCTGTTCTGTCTGCAAATACTCGAGTATATGGCTTAACACTCGAGTATTTCGTGATGCACCAGTGTGAAAATTGGCGCACCAACTTGAGAACCAGGCTAAGCACTCGAGTATTTCAGATGCAACAAGAGTAAAAATTAATGAACAACTCGAGTAATATGTGAACTACTCGAGTATTCTGGGTAATGGACTACTCAAGTATCTCATGAATTACTCGAGTATATTTTTGAAGATCTGAAAACTTGAATCTCTAAACAGACATGAACGACTCGAGTATAATCATGAACTACTCGAGTAAAATCTGGAAAATGATAAACTACTCGAGTATTATGGAAAACACTCGAGTATTTTTAGTCAGATACTTAAAAATACCATTTTCAATTCTAAGTCATTTTGTAACACTCAAAGGACGATAAACCAAGTGATCCTGGACTTAAAGGAAATTGATTGACGTTATGATGTTTTCATTTGAATAACGATACGTTGCTCGGGAGGCACGTAATGTATTAATAAAAGGGTAAAACATCAATCAATTCCCTTTAAGTAAAGTAATGCATTCATTCTGGAGTTTGGATGGTAGGACGTATATCATGTTTTTGGTAAACATGTGGAGGGCCTCTAGGAGTGCCAATACGCTTGCTTGATGACACGTCGTTGACGTGGTCGGCTTAGTGGATGCCGATATGGTTATACCGTTTGGATGACAGTCCGTTTGGATGATGGGATATGCTCGGGTGGCATGGATACCAAGCTTGACGCGTACATTCTAGGTGAGTGTACGAATTGTTGTATACCTAGGAATACAACGCACTGTTGAGTGCTGGGTTGTCAGGGATGGACGTCAGAGAGTGACATAGTATGATGGAGATAGGCTTGAGAGCTAAAGACATGCATCATGCCATTCATTTAAATTAATTGTGATAAATAAAATAAGTGTGAGCATCCTATGTACATTAATTAACTGCTAAGTGTTATATGTGATTGTTGTTAATTGATGCATAGTTACATACTCATATTGCACAATTTATTCTCTGTTGATTATGTGTATAGAATTGCTTACCCCTATGCCCTTGTAGGTGATGTCTCGTTACATTGCTTGCATCGAGATCCGGCCACTTCCTAGTGGCACATGGATCTATGAGGACCATCGTGCGGTGTTCGAGGGAGAGGTAGAGGTTACCTTCTACCACCCGAACCCGTTGATCCGATTCCGTCCTCGTAGATTTAGGATTCCCATCATATACACTATGCATGTACCCCCGTTTTGCACTTACCATGGACCACCTCCCACGCGACCAGCTCGCTCCTATCACAGTTTCCGTTTTCGACCTACCCACTCTCACCCTTTTACCTCGAGAGTCGTCCGCGAGGAGACTCCCCCTTCTGATCCGAGGAGCCCAGTCAGGGTTTCACCATCACCTGACCCGGTACCCAGTGGTAGGGTACACTCTCCCTCGGATGAGATCGAGGAGGATCCGGTGGAGGACGAGAGTGGGAGCGAGCCTGTCGTGCATTCTACTGGGAGTGATTGGAGGGACGATGATCCCTAGGTTTGTGCATAGGGTATGTGATGAGGATCAGGGGATCCGATGTGTGGAGGCTGTGGAGGAGATCTTGCTGCTGCTGTGTTGATGATGATGCTACTACCTTACTACTTATGTTTCCTGGAGACTGCTGTTATCACTACTACTACATCTGATGCTGCCGGATCTACGTGACCACCCTTAGAGTTTTATTTTGGTTATGTATATATGTTGTAGATATACTTTTGGGGTTCTCTAGGGATTTGGTCATATTATTATGTAGATCTGTTTATGGACTTGTATTTTGGGATCTTGGAAGCTTTGATATGGGGCTATGTACTTATGACTCTTATTATATATATATGTACCTATGTTTATCTTACTAGTAATTGCATAGTCCAATAATTTCCGCTTACTCTGATTTAATCTACTTAAGAGCTTGGCTATAAATATTATTTAATGGTATCAGTTTTATCGAACAAAGCATGGGTAGTTTTAATTACTTGTATGGTATAAAGATGTTTCCAAAGAACGAATTGTTACTCTATTTGCGAAAAGGTTTTAGAGATCGCCGAACTCGATACAAATGTTTTGAAATGGTTTAGAGCTTATTCTCCAAGAATTCCAAGTGACGATTTGTGCACCCGTTTTAAAAGAAAATTTTATTTCCATATTTTCTTAACACTCACAAGTCCATAAATTATCCAATATACAAGTATAATTACTATACTATATTTGGGTAATTCGGAAGGGTGTTACACTGAGTGGTATCAGAGGAAAAGTCAGATCCTGTAATAGTGGAAGTAGTTTCAGAAAGGTAGCCATCAACATCAAGCAGGTATCTCCAGGGCATTTACACTATTTGAATGTTATCATTTTGTTTGTTGAGCTTTAGATACCCTTGATTTGTTTGTATCTTGTCTCTTTTGAGTACAAGACACAATTGATTGTTGATTTAAGAGTTTAAAATATAGCCCTAGTATAGGTGGTGTAATTGAAGTTTCTGTAGTTCAACATATGTGACCATAAGCCCATAGCGCAGGTTTAATATGGCAACTAGAAACCAAAATCACACCAAAGTGATGTTAGAACGAATCACCACAGTGTTGGAGGCTATGCAACGATAATCTCAACAACCATCTCAACCGGTTAACCCGCCTCATCAGTGTAATGTGGGTAACGCTGAGGCGAAGACTTTGGCTGATTTTAGGAGCTGTAATCCACCAAAGTTTGAAGGAGGATTTAAACCGTAAGAGGCCAATAAGTGGATTCACACCATGGATAAGATTATGAGAACATTGGAGTGTTCTGATGCTCAAAAGGTGGCGTATGCAACCTACATGTTAGAAGATGAAGCTGAGAATTGGTGGAATCACACGATGCAGCTTCTGCAATATGAAGGAAGGGAGGTAAGTTGGGGAGTATTCATGGAGAAGTTTTTCCATAAGTATTTCCCTGAAGATCTAAGGAGAAAGAAGGAGGTGGAATTCTTGCAGCTGAAGCAAGGGAACATGAGTGTGGGTGAGTACGCAGCCAAATTTGAGGAGCTGATGAAGTACTCTCCATACTATCAGAACAACCCGGTTGAAAGAAGCAAGTGCATAAAGTTTGAAGGAGGCTTGAGGCCCAAGTTGAAGTCAATCTTCAGCTACCAGCGAATCCAAAGCTTTCCTGCACTGGTGGACATGTGTAGGATGTATGAAGACGACACAAAGGCTGAGGAGGTGCAAGCCTCAGAGAGGAAGGACAATCAGAGCTATGGACCCCAGGGGCGTAAAGGTTTCAATAACAGAGGCAAATGTCCGTATGATCGCCGAGGGAAAGGCAAGGGAAAAGCTGGTGGTTCGGATGGAAGGAATTTTCGGAGCGAGGCTCCATTCTGTGACAAGTGCAAGTGCAACCACTATGGCCGTGTGTGCTGGGGAACAAGTGGTTGTTTTAATTGTGGGAAGCCGGGACATTTTGCAAGGGACTGCAAGGAGCCGGTTAAAGCCAATACAAGAGGAACTGTTGATAGACCTATGGCTCAAGGAAGGGTTTTCACCCTTAGTGGTGTGGATGCAAACCGATCTTCTGATCTGGTGCAAGGTAAATACTTGCTTAATGGTCAGTTTTGTCATGTTTTGTTTGATTCTGGTGCAACGCATTCATTCGTTTCGTATGAATGTGTAAACCGGTTAGGCTTGATGATATCTGAAATGCCTTATACTCTCAAAGTAGAAACCCCTACTAATGCTCCAGTAGTAGTTTCTAGAGCATGTCTTAACTGTTGTATAGAAGTGTTAGGACAAACCTCTAAAGTAGATTTGATCTGCTTACCCTTGGCACAATTAGATGTGATCTTGGGAATGGACTGGTTAAGTCAAAACCAAGTAATCATTGATTGTGATAGAAAAGTAGTGACCTATAGAAATTCAAAACCCTCCAGCTACGTGTGCCTGTTCAACTCTGAGGTGGAGGAGAATGGTCCAAGGATGGAAGAGATCCCTATTGTCAGAGACTTTCCAGAAGTTTTTGCTGATGAGATCCCTGGGTTGCCACCAAGAAGAGAGATTGAATTTGGTATTGATCTAGTTCCGGGAGCTGGTCCCATTTCTATCGCTCCCTATAGAATGGCACCACCGGAAATGGCAGAAATGAAGAAGCAGATTGAGGAGCTACTACAGAAGCAGATGATTCGACCAAGTGTGTCACCTTGGGGTGCTCCGGTTCTGTTTGTCAAGAAGAAAGATGGTAGCATGAGGATGTGCATCGATTATCGGCAACTGAATAAGGTGACCATCAAGAACAAGTATCTGTTGCCGAGGATAGATGACCTTATGGATCAAGTTCGTGGGGCTTCAATATTTTCCAAGATTGATTTGAGGTCGGAGTACCATCAAATCAGGATAAGAGAAGAGGATATATCTAAGACTGCATTTCGATCCCGATACGGGCATTATGAGTATGTCGTGATGCCGTTCGGATTGACTAATGCACCAGCTATCTTTATGGACTACATGAATCGAATCTTTAGACCTTATTTAGATTCATTCGTGGTTGTGTTCATAGATGATATCTTTATCTATTCCAAGAACCCGGAGGAGCATGCTGAACACTTGAGGATGGTGTTGAGCATCCTAAAGGAGAAGCAATTGTACGCCAAACTTACAAAATGTGAGTTCTGGCTAAAGGAGGTTAAGTTCTTGGGGCATGTGATTTTAGACAAAGGGATAGCCGTTGATCCGACGAAAGTGAGTTCAGTTTTGCAATGGGAGCAACCAAAGTCGGTCACGGAGGTGAGAAGCTTTCTTGGCTTGGCTGGGTACTATAGAAGGTTTATAGAAGGTTTCTCGAAGATCGCACTGCCTTTGACGAAGTTGACTCGGAAAGATCAACCATTTCTTTAGGATGAGAAGTGTGAAAGGAGTTTTCGGGAACTGAAGGAAAGGTTGACATCGTCTCCGGTATTGATTCTGCCCTATACACATAAGAGCTTTGATGTGTACTGTGACGCGTCGAAACAAGGCCATGGGTGCGTTTTGATGAAAGAAGGGCAAGTCGTCGCCTATGCCTCGAGACAGCTAAAAGTTCATGAAATGAACTATCCAACTCATGATTTGAAGCTGGCAGCTGTGGTGTTTCCATTAAAGATCTGGAGGCACTATCTCTATGGCACTACGTTCCGAGTGTTCAGTGATCATAAGAGTTTAAAGTACCCCTTCGATCAAAAGGAGTTGAATATGAGGCAGCGTCGATGGATGGAGTTTTTGAAAGATTATGAGTTCGAGCTCCATTACCATCCGGGGAAGGCCAATGTTGTGGCAGATGCATTGAGTATAAAGGCAATGTACATCAGTACAATGATGGTCAGAGAAGCTGCACTGATAGAGGAATTCCGGGATTTGAGTCTGACGATGCAAGTGGAGCCGGCAAGTATCAAGATGGGGATGCTGCAGATTGCTAATGAGTTTCTGCAAAGGATTCGGGAATTGGAGCACAAGGATGAGAAGCTTATGGAAAAGAAGAAATGGATGGAAGAAGGCAAGGAATTGGAATTCCAAGAAGGGAAGGATGAAATTCTGCGTTTTAAGACAAGGATATGTGTCCCTGCTGATTTAGAAGTAAGAAGGATGATTCTGGATGAAGTGCATAAGAGTAAGATGAGTATGCATCCGGGAGCTACCAAAATGTACCAGGACTTAAAGAAGCTATTTTGGTGGCCTGGTTTGAAGAAAGATGTAGCTGAGTATGTGGCCTGTTGTTTGGTGTGTCAAAAGGCGAAAGTGGAACATCAAAGGCCAGGAGGAGAGTTACTTTCCTTGGAAGTTCCTGTGTGGAAATGGGATAGTATCTCGATGGATTTTGTGTCGGGATTGCCAAGAACGTCTACTGGTCATGATGCAATCTGGGTGATCGTGGATCGTTTGACCAAGTCAGCGCATTTCATTCCCGTGAATATGCGCTACTCGTTGGGAAAGCTTACCCAGTTGTACATCAAAGAAGTTGTTTGTCTGCACGGTGTACCATCAAGCATTGTATCTGATCGCGATCCGAGGTTTACATCGAAGTTTTGGGAAGATCTGCATAGAGCCTTGGGTTCAAGATTGAAGTTGAGTTCTGCATACCATCCTCAGACTGATGGTCAAACGGAGAGGACTATTCAGTCGTTGGAGGACATCTTACGAGCCTGTGTTTTGGAAGGACAAGGGAATTGGGAGCAGATGTTGCCACTTGTGGAGTTCACTTACAACAACAGTTATCACACGAGTATTGGAATGGCACCATTTGAAGCTTTGTATGGAAGAAAGTGTCAGACGCCGTTATGCGGGTTTCAAGTGGGGGAGAATTCTCTGGTTGGGCCAGACTTTGTGCAAGAGACCACGGAACATATCAAGATGATACAAGAGAAGATGAGGGCAGCTCAAAGTAGGCAGAAAAGCTATGCTGATAGGAGAAGGAAACCTTTAGAGTTTACCGAAGGAGACCATGTATTCATTAGAATAGTACCAACCAAAGGTGTTAGTAGGGCCCTGAAAACTCAGAAACTATCACCTAAGTTCATTGGTCCCTATCAAATCCTCAAAAGAGTTGGCCTAGTAGCTTATCAGTTAGCCCTGCCTCCGTCATTAGCTAACCTTCATAATGTATTCCATGTGTCTCAATTAAAGAGATATGTCCATGACCCCACCATTGTCCTTAGAATCCAACCTGATGACTTAGAAGTTCATGAGAATCTAACCTTCAAAGCTGTGCCAGTTCGCATTGAAGATCGAAGGATCAAACAGCTTAGAGGGAAAGATATTCGTCTGGTCAAATTCGTCTGGGTTTGTGGAGATGTGATGGAATCATCTTGGGAATTAGAGGATAAGATGCGTCAGGATTATCCTGACTTGTTTGTATAAATTGAATTTCGGGGACGAAATTCCTTGTAAGTGGGGGAGTAGTGTAACACCCCAAAATTTTAATCCCCGATTAATGAAATGTTAATTATAATTTAATTATAATTAATATTTTCTATATTAATCCTTGATTAAAATATGTCTTCATGTAACTAGTTTGTGTGTGAGAAATTATTTAATAAATATAATAAATGCCTAAAATGAGTATTTTGCATATTAGTCCCTGGGTTGGGACCTAGAAGCAATTATAGGAAAGATTGTGGAGGGAAAGTAAATAAAATAATTATTTTTCAAAAATTGGGAAAAATACTCGAGTATTTTCTGAAAAACTCGAGTATTTTGGGTCAAATTGCATGAGTTAGTGCATTTGATGAGTCACCATGAACGATTCCCTCTTCCCGCCACGAATACTCCTTCCCCAACACCTCAAGGCTTTCGTGTCGCCTTGCATGAGAGCTTCCTTGCTCTATTTAAGCTCAACAACAACAGATTCGTGAAGCTTTTTGGTTAAGTTTGGGTTGTTGATGAAAGTTAGGGTTTCGGATTTGCCCTCTTCGATTCTCCTTAAATTCTGAGTGTTAGGATTCGAGTGATACACGAATACAAAGCTCACATCACGAGCTTTGTATAAACACCCAAAATCGTGAGGATTGAGTGAGTGTGTTGGAGGATTCAAGGAGTTGAAGTGAAGCTGTTCTTGGTCAAGTTTGTGTCTGGAGCTTACTTTGATCTTGATTTCTGGTAAGCTCATGAATCCCTGAGTCTCAAATTCAATTCCTTTAGTTAGATTATGTTGCATAGAGTCTAGAAAACCTAATTTCCCCAATTTTATTCTCTGTTTCATATGTAAACCAATTCCACTTAGGTGTTGCACTCAAAATGCTCTGCATATGGTGCTTGAAGTTGGTCTGAGAGTTGTGGAGCTTTTCTTTGGGATTCTTGGTTTGATTCACGTCTGAGAGGTAAGGGGAAGTAATTATATTCACTAGATAGAGATTAAATTCCATTATTTGTGTTAGAGAGCCACCAAGAGGCTCTAAGGGCTTAGATTGAATAGGATCTTTGGTTTGGAGACCAAGCTTTGCTCTAAAACTGTGTTGAGCAAGTTCTATATCATGCATGCAAGCTTAAATGAACTTTGTTTCATGAGTATTGTGCTTATTGTGTAAATTGAGGTGTTGAGTTGTTAAAATGTGTTTTTATGCATGATTTATTGATTCTCTGTCAAATTGGTTATTTGATATGAAATGAGTATGGAAACATGTTCAATATATGGTATATGAACTATTGCGATCACTGGTTTGGGTTAAAAATGTTTAGAAATTGAAGTGGTATGTAAAAACCAAGTTTCAGTCTGTTCTGTCTGCAAATACTCGAGTATATGGCTTAACACTCGAGTATTTCGTGATGCACCAGTGTGAAAATTGGCGCACCAACTTGAGAACCAGGCTAAGCACTCGAGTATTTCAGATGCAACAAGAGTAAAAATTAATGAACAACTCGAGTAATATGTGAACTACTCGAGTATTCTGGGTAATGGACTACTCGAGTATCTCATGAATTACTCGAGTATATTTTTGAAGATCTGAAAACTTGAATCTCTAAACAGACATGAACGACTCGAGTATAATCATGAACTACTTGAGTAAAATCTGGAAAATGATAAACTACTCGAGTATTATGGAAAACACTCGAGTATTTTTAGTCAGATACTTAAAAATACCATTTTCAATTCTAAGTCATTTTGTAACACTCAAAGGACGATAAACCAAGTGATCCTGGACTTAAAGGAAATTGATTGACGTTATGATGTTTTCATTTGAATAACGATACGTTGCTCGGGAGGCACGTAATGTATTAATAAAAGGGTAAAACATCAATCAATTCCCTTTAAGTAAAGTAATGCATTCATTCTGGAGTTTGGATGGTAGGACGTATATCATGTTTTTGGTAAACATGTGGAGGGCCTCTGGGAGTGCCAATACGCTTGCTTGATGACACGTCGTTGACGTGGTCGGCTTAGTGGATGCCGATATGGTTATACCGTTTGGATGACGGGATATGCTCGGGTGCCATGGATACCAAGCTTGACGTGTACATTCTAGGTGAGTGTACGAATTGTTGTATACCTAGGAATACAACGCACTGTTGAGTGCTGGGTTGTCAGGGATGGACGTCAGAGAGTGACATAGTATGATGGAGATAGGCTTGAGAGCTAAAGACATGCATCATGCCATTCATTTAAATTAATTGTGATAAATAAAATAAGTGTGAGCATCCTATGTACATTAATTAGCTGCTAAGTGTTATATGTGATTGTTGTTAATTGATGCATAGTTACATACTCATATTGCACAATTTATTCTCTGTTGATTATGTGTATAGAATTTCTTACCCCTATGCCCTTGTAGGTGATGTCTCGTTACATTGCTTGCATCGAGATCCGGCCACTTCCTAGTGGCACATGGATCTATGAGGACCATCGCGCGGTGTTCGAGGGAGAGGTAGAGGTTACCTTCTACCACCCGAACCCGTTGATCAGATTCCGTCCTCGTAGATTTAGGATTCCCATCATATACACTATGCATGTACCCCCGTTTTACACTTACCATGGACCACCTCCCATGCGACCAGCTCGCTCCTATCACAGTTTCCGTTTTCGACCTACCCGCTCTCACCCTTTTACCTCGAGAGTCGTCCGCGAGGAGACTCCCCCTTCTGATCCGAGGAGCCCAGTCAGGGTTTCACCATCACTTGACCCGGTACCCAGTGGTAGGGTACACTCTCCCTCGGATGAGATCGAGGAGGATTCGGTGGAGGACGAGAGTCGGAGCGAGCCTGTCGTGCATTCTACTGGGAGTGATTAGAGGGACGATGATCCCTAGGTTTGTGAATAGGGTATGTGATGAGGATCAGGGGATTTGATGTGTGGAGGCTGTGGAGGAGATCTTGCTGCTGCTGTGTTGATGATGATGCTACTACCTTACTACTTATGTTTCCTGGAGATTGCTGTTATCACTACTACTACATCTGATGCTGCCGGATCTACGTGACCACCCTTAGAGTTTTATTTTGGTTATGTATATATGTTGTAGATATACTTTTGGGGTTCTCTAGGGATTTGGTCATATTATTATGTAGATCTGTTTATGGACTTGTATTTTGGGATCTTGGAAGCTTTGATATGGGGCTATGTACTTATGACTCTTATTATATATATATATGTACCTATGTTTATCTTACTAGTAATTGCATAGTCCAATAATTTCCGCTTACTCTGATTTAATCTACTTAAGAGCTCGGCTATAAATATTATTTAATGGTATCAGTTTTATCGAACAAAGCATGGGTAGTTTTAATTACTTGTATGGTATAAAGATGTTTCCAAAGAACGAATTGTTACTCTATTTGCGAAAAGGTTTTAGAGATCGCCGAACTCGATACAAATGTTTTGAAATGGTTTAGAGCTTATTCTCCAAGAATTCCAAGTGACGATTTGTGCACCCGCTTTAAAAGAAAATTTTATTTCCATATTTTCTTAACACTCACAAGTCCATAAATTATCCAATATACAAGTATAATTACTATACTATATTTGGGTAATTCGGAAGGGTGTCACATATAGCTTCTTAATTTTTGTACTACTTGAGGAGTTTTAAATTTTAACTATATAATCACCATTTTTTCATGTGTTTTTTTTGTAGGCACAACATCAAATGTATAATCAATCAATATTCGAGAAGATTCCTGACAAGACTCAACTTAAAGATATAAATGATCAACCAACATCTTGAAGACATTAGGATTATGTTAGCAAATATTAGGCTTTATTTTGTTTTACCAATTTATTTGGAATGATTTTGTTCACTTTTGACCAATATTTGAATTGGTTATTTGTAAATATGCTTTTGCTATTGAACCAGAATGGTGAATGGTGTACACAACTGTTTTCAATAACTTTAACTTTCAAATGTTACAATAGTGTCAAACTGACAATACAATAACACTGTGTGTATGACAAATGCACAAAAATCCTAGTGTATATACAATAGCACCTAGTCATTTCTCCTAATACAATTTAAGTTCTATAGCTTGAGCATTCTCGTGATCTTTCAAGAGATGTGTGGCAATATGTAAGGTTAGCTCATGCAATTCCTCTTGACAGTGTGCTTTGCAATTCCTCACGCAATTCCTCTTCACAGTATGCTTTGCAATTCCTCACTAACTTTGGGAACTATGTCATCATGTAACTCAAGACCAGTGTCTCATTAACTTTGGGAACTATTGTTTGGGAACTTTGGGACCATACCATCAAGTTTCTGCAAAAAGATTAGCATAACAAAACAAAACTCTTTCATATTTCAGAGCAGAGCAGTACAACATCTATCTAGCCAAATTAGAGTACAGAGTAAAGCAGAGCAGAGCAGTTCAAATTATAAATCCAACAAGCCTAGAGTAAAGCAGAGCAGAGAAGTACAACATCTATCTAGCCAAGTAATAGTACAGAATTATGACAAGCAGTTGTAAGCAGTTCTTCAATTCGCCCCACTATAAACCAACATGATGATCAGGCAAACATAGTTGAACATAAACCAGAAATCTCCTTCACTAGACCAGAAAAAAAAATCCAAAAATTGCATGAGCAGATCCAATAATTGCATCTCCTTCAAGTGGTGTGTTATACTTTATCAACAACACAATCAGTAACTTAATTTGCACAAATAGTTCAAATAGACAAACAACAAATTAACTTGTTCACTTAATCAGATGAAAGTCCATGTTCTTTTGTTAAATGTGCAGTCAAATTAGCAATTACATAATTCAAATATTCCTATTGCAATTAATAAATCAAATGCAAATGTAGAGACATGATTGACACAGGCTCAGAAAAGCATTGGGCATGATGATTAGTGTTACATTGTTTAGAAAGAAAGTTACATGTTTTATGGGAAACTCTCTAGCTTTTCAATCCAATTGAATACGAAACCAGCAATTAAACATTACATCTACAGTGATATAATTGAAAGCCTACATGCTATGCTAGTTCAAGTAATTCAGCATGCAGATAAGAGAGTTTGAATTGCCTAAGGTAAAATTACTGAAGTAATAAGCAATAAAACTCACTTGGAGAATGTCTCTACATCATCTCCTTCATTAGAGATCACAAGTTTGCTCTTAGTTCTTTATTTGGGTCAGGAATGGGCTAAACATTGAATACCACATGGTAAAGACAAGGACAAATTGATGAAAATCTGGGAAAAGAAAAAAACAAAAATAAAGCATATCCAAAGCATCTCCAAGGAACTGGTTTCAGACTGAGGAGATCATGGAAGAATTCATCTCAAAGGCATCCCCAATACAGAACCCCAACCCTATATAGCCGCCATCACCAATCCACTCTCCAATCAACCACCACTACCAACCTCAAATCGAACCACCCTTTTCAACCAACATCACAAGCCCCCATCATCCCCACATGCTTCCAATACCACACCATGACCGACGACCACATCCACATCCACGCGAACCTGGTCATCTCCACCGTATCGAAGAAAAAAATGAAGGCATCGGTTCTAGCAGAGAGACAAGGCAAGATAAAGAATAGAGGCTGATTGAGAAAAGACAAGATAAAGAATGGAGGAATGGAGATGTCGTTTTGGGTAAATCCTCAGTGTCGTTTAGGAATAAAAGTTGGTTATAAGGATGGGGCAATTGGGAGTGCCACATCACTCGTGAGATTTCTACGAAAAATAATTCGTAGGAAGTAGCATTTTCCTTAAATTAAACTGGTGCACATGCTTACGTTTTATTTTATATCATGTATTAAATAATTACTTTATTTCTTTCAAGGAATTTATTGCAATGATCGTTGCTAGAGTGCATCACTTATGCATGCATTTACCATTTCTATCATGAAACCATGTTTGATTTCATATCCTTTCATCTTTTAAGAATTTACATCATGCTTCATCCTGCAACGCTTAAATCATGCCACGTCCAAGAACAATAATCTTATAAACTTTCATGTGATAGTTTTCAAATCATACTTGATGATGTACACATATTAAGCAGATTATCGGTGCTTAAATCACATACTAGCATCTTGAAAAATTACTTTTTAGATCATTTGATAACCTTACCATGCACATCACATTGAATTCACACTAGGAAATTGCCCCTGCGATGCATGGGTCTTAAATTTTGTTATCGTTTCAATTTTTTTTGAAGGGATTTCTATTTGTTCAAACATTAAACATTAATTTTATTTAATGTGACTTTTTTTAGAGGACAATAAATTTATCATTTTATAACACTCCTTGTATATCATCTTACTTTATAAGAAAAGTAAGAAGTTTATGAAAACTTGGGCTTGTTATCGTTGGAAAAAGATCTGAAAATAATAATTTTCCCTTCCCTTGAAAATTCCTTTTCACAAACACTTGATTAGTAATGAGGTTGACTAACAAAATCAGAGTTTGCGGAAACATAGTAAAATCATCATATTGTACCCCCAAAATATATCAAGTGTAACAAGTCCATTAATACCAAATAAGTATAATTATGAAACTGAATTCCTCTTATGATATCTTTTTCCAAAATATGTATCATATAAGTTCTATTAAAAATAGAAATGTTATAGAGCTGGTCACTGGTTCTTTGTCCAAACATCCTTTTGGTCGGATCCTCGATATCTGCACAACGGGTTCCCAACCCACACTTTCTATACTCTGCATGCACCTAAGGGACATCTTCCTTTACTGATTCTTGTGCAAGCTAGATGCACGATCAACACCTAATAAGGGCATGGGGGTTAGCTATACATATTCGCATAATCAAATGAGAATAAAACTAACATCCACAAGTTAACATGTAGCAAATCATGATGCGTAATCATATGAGCACACCCGGTTAATCATAACAATTCTTTCAATGCAGGTGGCATGATGCATGATTTCCTTCCACAACTGAGGCCTCTAAAAGTCCATCTTGGACGTCCATCCAATACACCCTTGTGTTCCCGGAACACCGACATTCGTTCCCAGAACGTAATGCCGAACCATACTTGGATAATACGCATCACTCCCAGAGTGTGCACCACGTTCCCAGAACGTGTAGAAACCATACTTGGAATAATAAGCACCACTCCCAGAGTGTGTACCACGTTCCCAGAACGCATACGTTCCCAGAACGCATACGTTCCCAGAACGCATAAAAACCAGGTCCCGGACACTGGCCACATATCTATAATGTGTCATCAAGTAGGTTGCATATCAATGTGTTCCCAGAACACTCACATACGTTCCCAGAACGTATAAAACCAGGTCCCAGACACTGGCCACATATCTATAATGTGTCATCAAGTAGGTTATAATTTGGTACTCCCGGAGTACCCTCCTCATATTCCCAGAATATGATAAACGTTCCTACCAACCAAACTTCCATTCTATATGGATGCACAATCATTAAGGTTGGTTTTTATGTTTAATTCTATTATTATACCAATGTGTTCCCAGAACACTCACATACGTTCCCAGAACGTATCGCAAACCATACTTGGAATAAAATCAAGCACCACTCCCAGAGTGTGCATCACGTTCCCAGAACGTATCCAAGAAACCATGTCCCAGACAATGGCCACATTCCCAGAATGTGTCATCAAGTAGGTTGCATCAGTTTAGTACTCCTAGAGTACAGGGTCAAGTACCCCGAACATCACAAACCATCCTTGCCAACCTATTTCATTACCTTTCTCTATGCATGCATTGCATACATAATTACTAAGGTTGGTCTTTCCATTAATTCCATTATTATGACTTAGAAAACACAACTTCTGAATGATATCTCGAGGCATGACTTTACTCATAAAATTCACCTTTGAATTTAAATTTGACATATGCTCATAGACCTGGATTGAGAGAATGTAATATTTGGTATCAAAAATCCTTACTCAAAAACTTAACTCTTATTTTTAAGTTTCAGGTACTAACCGGTTACATATCACCTAACCGGTTAGAATTACAGACCTGAATACAAAACCATTGATTTTCAATAAATCTTTTCTTGAATTCTCTACTCAATCCAATAACAAGGTCTTAGCACAAAAGAATACCTCAAGTTCAACACATAATATCATTCAAAAGATCTAAGTCATAATCCCATTTCATTTGTGCATAATTTCCTCTTGAAATTATCATTTGATGTTAAGGTATTAACTCCCAATTTTCAATCTGAATTATTACAATAAAATCAACTTCATTTCAGATTGAATTCCAGTGAAATTAGGGTCTAGATTTGAGTAACATTGATAAGACCACAGAACTGATTTCAGAAACTTATTTTCTTTGACAATTTTACAGTGTCTAACCGGTTACAATTATCGAGTAACCGGTTAGATTGTGCAGTCAGCACACTGAAATATGAGGTTTTGCAAACCATTCTTTTCATTACTCAAATCTAACCAATTTCAACATTCAAAAGAGTTCATATACCTTAAGTAAACATGTTTAATCACAGAAACACATTCACTTTGCATGCATTCAATTTAGATACTCAAATTGCACATAATTGCACATATTTCACAACTTAATGCATCAATTCACATAATATCCAATTAAGTCATGAAATCAACATCAACATAGCTTGCATGCATCCTGATAACATTGCTCAAAACAACAATTGAGCTCAAATTGGCCTCCAAACCATTTATCCATTTCAACTTATGCCCTTCGAGTCTCTTGGTGACTCATCCTATATTCTACCACAATTTATTCTCATTCTAGCAAATAGTAAGCTTCCCCCTTACCTTGGGTTCGTGCTTGAACAAGATTTGAGCAGAGATTTGAGGTAGAACACCAAAATCCACTAATTCCCCTTCTCTGCTGGACATGCAACACAGTTTCGGTGGGTTCCCAAAATCAGAGAATTTAACATAGAAGACATGCATCAAAATTGGGGAAAATAGTTAGGACTTAATCTCTGCAACATGCTTAAGAGGTTAGGAAAGATTTGGGACCAAGGGATAGCAGGAGCTTACCAAAATTAGATCTTAAACCTAGCTTCCAGAACCAAAAAACTCAGAGCTCAACTTTCCCAACCTCAACTTCTAGTGATGATTTCTCTTCACACAAGGACTCTCAGCTCACAAACTTTATGTCAACACAAAGCCCTTGATGTAAGCTTTGTGGATGTGTATCACTCGTTTAACAACACTCAAAGATGAAGGAGAATTTGCCCACACGAAACAGGAACCCTAATTCAGCCTCTCAACACAGAACTTAGCAGAATCAACCCCCAAACCTTCAGAAATCAATCTATTTATAGAGGAATTGGAGTAACATGCATGATGATGCGTGTTATCCACGAGATTTAGGCTGTGTTCGTGGCGATTCCATGATTCCCACGACTCTTGGTTAGATAAAAACAGTATTGGATTAAGTCTATCATCTACGGGATTTATGGTTATGATCTTATCATAACCTCTACGAATCCCACTTGAATTCTTCCTCTTCAGAAGGCTCATCAGAACGGCCCATGACACACAGGTAATCCCCTATAAGAACCACCATGCTATAGGGGCTAAGGTACGTCTTCTCATCCCTAAGTTGACACTAGCACACACGATTGTTGACTAGGGAGAACCTGTATATCCCAACTGGATACACAGATATCCTAAAAAGTCCTACATTAATCTCTTGATTGGAATCATTCTTCGGGGCTCTTCCATAGCTTCAAGGCTGATTCTAGTTAAGAACACTACATTCGCGCCGTCTGTGGGAATAGAGTAACATATCATTCCCACCACCACCATGGTCACCACCAGAAGTCAAGTTGGTGATCTTCGTGATCGCATTGGCTGCACTCGTGGCAGACCCAGAAACGCTACCAACAATGATCCGCAGTCGCAATCTGCGGGTGATTTGCGTGATATTCTCAACCAGAATCGTGTGAATAACTTACAACGACCACGCGCGTCTCACTCTGGAGCACGAGATAATTCGCAACCACCGAGTAATTTACAAAGTCAGCTACCCCCAAATCGTAGCCAAAATCATAGTGGACATCACGCCACCCATTCCCAAACACCACAATCTCCTCACCCTAGAGCTGGGAGCAATCCCCAACCCCTTCAAGTTTTACGAACAATATTACCCCCACCACCTCCGCCACCCCCTCCTACACCACCTCCCTCCACCCATGGTGATTCAAGTAGCATAGCCCCAACTACCCGTAATACGGCTAGAACCACTGGAACCCGAGCGCACCATGGGAGAAATACCCAACGGACCCCGCCAATCCCACCTAACCCCGACCATGTAAGTACAACACCTAGAACCAGATTGAATCCAGGAAGAACAACCCACGGAAACTCTCGTTATAGCCATTCCACCAGCAGATCTTCTTTAATCGACATACTTAACAGACAAACTGCTTTAATCGAGCAACAGGGACGTGCTATCGCCGACCTTCAACAACAAGCTATGGCGAGGATCGCTCAAAGCCAACCGAATGCCATACCACCACATAACCCAATTGTAAGAACTACAATTGGTGGGTGAAATAACTAGGAGACACTAGGAGAACACCTAGAAGGGGGGTTGAATAGGTGTTAGAAAGACCTTGAAAGATTTTCGAAAGAAACAAATTGAAATGATTAAAACAAAATGATTTTTACAAAAAATATATTGGTTAATCGATTAACTTCAGTATTAATCGATTAATGCCGAAGCTTACTTTCAAACTAATTGATTAACTAAGGTACTAATCGATTAATGCCGAAAGCAACTTAAAAATTAATCGATTAACAATCGACTTAATCGATTAATCTGAACAGTATCTGAAAAATCACTTTTCAATCAAATACGAAAATCAATCAATTAACACATAAGATTAGAGATTAAGCGGAATTGATTAACACCAATATTCTTATTGATTACCTAGGTTATGAAAATGATTTTCCCCAAATCAATTTGCACAATTAAGATTCAATTCAATCAATTATGAAAATCAATCTTTTCTAGGTTTTCAACCAAGAACAAATGAAATGACTTGAAGGTAAAGAGTTAAGAGTTTAGAGATACGACACAGTGATTTATCCTGGTTCACTTTCATCCACTTGAAAGCTACATCCAGTCCCCTCTTCAACCAAGAGAGATTCTTCACTATGAGGAATTAGAGTTCTCAAATTACAAGTAAATGCCTCTCAAGACTCCCTTCTTGATAGCCTACAAGAGATACTCCTCACCCTTGCCTTGCAATCCTATTGAATCTAATCTAACCTCTTCCCTTTCTTGTTGATATCCCCACAACAAGTCTTCCACTTGCTTGATGATGCCACACACCAAGACTTCCAATTGCTTGATTCACAACCAAGACTTCCAAATGCTTGTTTGCTTGATTCACAACCAAGACTTCCTTTGTTGTAGATAGCTTGCCTTCTTTGCAATGATTACAACTCAAATGAAAAACAATAACAATCCTATGAATCTCTTTCAATAGCTATGAAAATATCAACATAAGAGATTCAAAGATTCTTGATCAAAGAATATAAAAATGAGAACTTTGATCTTGAGAAAGTGAGAGAGAATAGTGTGGCTTTGAGAAATTGATTTGATCTAAAGTGTAATAATGATTCACAAAGGTTAGGAAAAGGTTTATATAGAATACCCAAAAGTTAGGAAACAATATAAATTGATTTTGCCTTGAAAAGCTTATTTTAAAAACTGCTACTGTACGTGTTACTCGAGTATCATAAGTGTTAATCGAGTAATCTATGCCTTACTCGAGTAAGTGCGCAAGCTTTGAAAATTCTAATCGATTAACATAAGCCTTAATCGATTAGTTTAGTGAAAAATCAATTAAAACTTGTTTTCTCAAAAACTAAACCTTTTCTTTCAAACCTTTAAGCCACCTATTGATTTTAGGTTAAGTGAAAACTCAAAATATGATATAATCATAACTATGATAGAGATTCACTACCCTCTAATAACTCTACCCAAACTCATAAACTAAAAGACTTGAGAGGCGAAAGATATTACAATAAAACATAAACTACCAAACTAAGTCTTCATGAGCTTGCTCTCTCTTCATCACTTGATGTTTGTTGTTGCTTGTTGAGCTTGATCTTGATCAACACATTTTTAGCTTGTTCAAAACCTTTTGTCATTTATCAAAACATTCTCAATGGATCTTACAATCTCCCCCTTTTTGAAAATGACAAACACGTTTTGAATTTGTTTGAAGTTGTTGATGCTTGAACCATTTGATCACTTGGTGAGACTCTTTCTCCCCCTCAGTTAATGCTTTGACATTTGAATTCCAATTGATAGAAGCTTGATTCTCCCCCTATCTTCAACAACTTTGCTCAACCTATATAAAAATAACAAACAACCTCTTCTCCCCCTTTTGGCATTATCAAAAAGTAATAATATATACCAATTGAAATATAAAATTCTAAGCCAAAATAAGAGAAATCATATTCATTTATTTCTTCACAACATTGATATCAAATGTACAATCACAAGAACTATACCAATTGTATAAACAAATGTAAGAAGTATACTTTGAAATGTGATACCAATTGGTAAGAAAATATGACAATGAAATATAATACCAATTGTAACAAACTAATTGAAAATAGAAAGTCATCACATCACTTAACAAAGTAAGATATCAATGGTAAAGAAATATCATAAAAGCAACAATAGCATGATAATCAAATAATGATCAAAATGATACCAAATGAGATTATAAAGAAGTAATACCAATTTTAAAAACAGTACCAATTGTAACTTATTAAAGAAATAATATCAATTGAGAGAACTATGATCAAAATCTAACAATATCAAATGTTACCAATTTGTAGGATTTTCTCTTGATACCAATTGAAGATGCAAATAATGAATAACACTTGTAATCCTTTTGATCTTCAATCATACCTACAAAAACAATCATGCTTTGCTTTTTGGTATCCAATTGGTTTTGGATCCATTTTTGTTAGTGTAGGGACTCTCACCCTTTTTCACCCACAAACTTTCCTTTAGGTATACCATGTACTTTAATATAACATACATTTGAAGTATGTCCATGAGTACCACAATAGAAACATGTTGGTGCATTTGAATAATCAACTTTAGAAAAATCAACAACATTTCTATGAGATTTACTCTTAGCATTAGTATAACCCAAACCAAACTTGTTTGAATTTTCTCTTTGAAAATTTAACAAAGTGCGCAATCTAATATCACCATTTGTGAAACTTGCAAGCTTATTTTTCAAAATAGCATTTTCATCTTTAAGCAACTTGCAATCCTCACAATCAACCACAATATTCAATCTACTAGCACAATCACAAGAAGAACTAGCATATATAAGATCAAGAGTTTCATTTTGAAGATTAAGCTCATCAACTTGTTTTTGAAGTTCTAAAATCTCTTGTTGATGTTTCAAAATGAGCTTCTTCCTTTCAATATTTTTCGAAGCTAGTTTCTTGAGTTGTTCATGCATTTCTTCATAAGCATTATATAAGATTTCATATTTGGAAGAAATTTTGGATTTAGTTTCACTTACATCGCTTTCGTAGCTTTGCTCACTTGATTCATCATTTGAACTTTCCTCTTCTTCTACTAGAGCTATCAAGTTGAGACAAGCGGCATCTTCATCATCCGAAGAACTATTCGATGTGCTTTTCTTGTCATCTTCATCATCACTATTCCAAACTATGTATGCTCTTTTAGATTTTGAATTTTTCTTTTCTTTCTCCTTCTTCTTGAGATACTTAGAGCATGAGTACTTGAGATGACCGGGCTTTCCACATTCATGGCAAACTATACCTTCTTTTGATGTCTTGGTCTTGTAGTGTGGGGGATCCTTCTCTTTACTTTTGTTCTTGTTCAACCTTCCTTTTCTCCATAGAATCTTATTGAACTTTCTTAGTAGAAGCTTCATCTCCTCTTCATCAATGTCCGAATCGGAATCTTCATTATCATTACTATCGGAACTCTCTTCCTTTTTATATGAACTTTTGGCTTTAAGAGCAATTCCTTTTCTTTCCTTGTACTTATCCGACTCTTCATGCATATGCAAACGTCCAAGCTCCATTTCATGTTCTTGAAGCTTTCCGAAAAGTGTTGCTAAGTCCATGGTGTCCAAGTCCTTTGATTCAACAATTGCGGTAACCTTAGGTTGCCATTCCCTACTTAGACATCTTAAAACTTTGTTAACAAGTTCACAATTCAAGAAAGTTTTACCAAGAGCAATGAGATGATTAACAATATGAGTAAAACGCTTTTGCATAAAACATATAGATTCATTAGGCAACATACGAAACAATTCATATTCATGCATCAAAGAATTTAATCTAGCACGCCTAACTTCACTAGTTCCTTCATGTGTGACTTGAAAGGTGTCCCACATTTCTTTGGCATTACGACATTGGGAGACTCTAAAGAACTCATCATAAGATAAAGCGGAGGTGATGATATTCTTAGCTTTTAAATCATATTGAATTTTCCTTTTATCATCATCGGTCCACTTATCTTTGGGAGTTAGTGTAAGTACACCTTCTACTTCTTTTGAGGGAATATAAGGACCATTTTCAATGGCTTCCCAAATGTTCACATCTATGGCTTCTAAAAAGATTCTCATCCTAATTTTCCAATAAGCATAACCCTCTCCACCAAACATAGGAGGGCGGCTAATTGAAGCACCTTCACCACCAAAGGGATTCGTAGAACCCATTGTAGTTTCCTCAAGGATCTTAACGAAAAAGCTCTATGCTCGTGTCTTTCGACCGAGCTCTGATACCAATTGTAAGAACTACAATCGGTGGGTGAAATAACTAGGAGACACTAGGAGAACACCTAGAAAGGGGGTTGAATAGGTGTTAGAAAGACCTTGAAAGATTTTCGAAAGAAACAAATTGAAATGATTAAAACAAAATGATTTTTACAAAAAATATACTGGTTAATCGATTAACTTCAGTATTAATCGATTAATGCCGAAGCTTACTTTCAAACTAATCGATTAACTAAGGTACTAATCGATTAATGCCGAAAGCAACTTAAAAATTAATCGATTAACAATCGACTTAATCGATTAATCTGAACAGTATCTGAAAAATCACTTTTCAATCAAATACGAAAATCAATCAATTAACACATAAGATCAGAGATTAAGTGGAATTGATTAACACCAATATTCTTATTGATTACCTAGGTTATGAAAATGATTTTCCCCAAATCAATTTGCACAATTAAGATTCAATTCAATCAATTATGAAAATCAATCTTTTCTAGGTTTTCAACCAAGAACAAATGAAATGACTTAATGTAAAGAGTTAAGAGTTTAGAGATACGACACAGTGATTTATCCTGGTTCACTTTCATCCACTTGAAAGCTACATCCAGTCCCCTCTTCAACCAAGAGAGATTCTTCACTATGAGGAATTAGAGTTCTCTAATTACAAGTAAATGCCTCTCAAGACTCCCTTCTTGATAGCCTACAAGAGATTCTCCTCACCCTTGCCTTGCAATCCTATTGAATCTAATCTAACCTCTTCCCTTGCTTGTTGGTATCCCCACAACAAGTCTTCCACTTGCTTGATGATGCCACACACCAAGACTTCCAATTGCTTGATTCACAACCAAGACTTCCAAATGCTTGTTTGCTTGATTCACAACCAAGACTTCCTTTGTTGTAGATAGCTTGCCTTCTTTGCAATGATTACAACTCAAATGAAAAACAATAACAATCCTATGAATCTCTTTCAATAGCTATGAAAATATCAACATAAGAGATTCAATGATTCTTGATCAATGAATATAAAAATGAGACCTTTGATCTTGAGAAAGTGAGAGAGAATAGTGTGGCTTTGAGAAATTGATTTGATCTAAAGTGTAATAATGATTCACAAAGGTTAGGAAAAGGTTTATATAGAATACCCAAAAGTTAGGAAACAATATAAATTGATTTTGCCTTGAAAAGCTTATTTTAAAAACTGCTACTGTACGTGTTACTCGAGTATCATAAGTGTTAATCGAGTAATCTATGCCTTACTCGAGTAAGTGCGCAAGCTTTGAAAATTCTAATCGATTAACATAAGCCTTAATCGATTAGTTTAGTGAAAAATCAATTAAAACTTGTTTTCTCAAAAACTAAACCTTTTCTTTCAAACCTTTAAGCCACCTATTGATTTTAGGTTAAGTGAAAACTCAAAATATGATATAATCATAACTATGATAGAGATTCACTACCCTCTAATAACTCATGTTCATGTTTTGTATGTCTGAAGTAAGCTGAGCAAAAGCACTATCAATTGAAAGCATGTGGGCTTCATGTCGCCGCATGTGATCGTTAGATCGTTGCATGTAGCCCCGGACATCATCCATGAAGGTTTGCATATAGGAAGGAATGTGATCGGGTGGCAAAATAGTTTGTAGTGGCGGAAGATTAGGATCATGAGCTGGTGCTTGTGCATGATCTTGATCATCTTCAAGATCATATTCCATTGCCGACTTGCGCTCTCAACGCATAATCATGGGTCTCCAACCCCTTTCATCCAGCCAATTCCAACCCATGTTACCAACAAATGTAGCATCCATGCAGATATCAGCTGTTGGAACAGTTCTCGATTCTCCATTTAACGGAACACTGAAGCGCTTGAGAATCAGGATAATCAATGTGACATATGGAAGTCTGGTGGTATTCAGTTTCATATTTCGGTCGATCGAGCGTCTGACTTTGTTTGCGGTTTCTGTCAAGTGATACAACACGTACCAACCCCAGTTGATAGGTTTATTGTGAAACCACGCCCAAAGTATGATATAGTCGATGTCCATGACTCTGAAGTAATTGCCTTGACGAGGGATCAAGCACTTGTTAAGGATAAAGTAATATATATATGTGTGTGTGTGTGTGTGTGTGTGTGTGTTTTCATGGATTATAAGCTATATATATTTATATATATATGTACAGGTTCTATTATATTATAAGATGCCCAAATATTTTGTTTTAATTATTTTAAGAAGTCAATTGGAATATATTTTGAGCAGAATTATTTTAACATGATTTTGCTAGGTACCTATTTATATTTGTGTGTATATATATATATATACACACACACACGTGAGATATATATATGTATATAATTATAATTTTCCTTGATAAATTTAAAGTGTACTCTTGACATGGAAATATTTTATTAAGTATAGCCTTTCATTATTGAAATGTTATTTAGTTTAGGTTTGGAAAATGAAATGATTTTTAAAAAAAAAGTTAGTGTTATATCTTCAAAAATTCATATCTTTTTAACCGTAAGTCCAAAAATTACAAACTTTATATCAAAACGATCGTATTTAAATGTAGATTTCAAAAAGGTAAAGCTCAGGATTTTATTTGAAGGTTTACGAAAATTTTATATCTGTACAGTAGGTGGACGAATTTTTTGTTTTTAAACTTAGAAAAATTATCTTTAAACCTACAATTAATTATGGGACTTAAAAATAATTTGTGTTATAAAAATATAAATTTTTGGAGGCCTCTTATTGGCTCACCGTCCAGACCACATAATTTTTATTTTATTTTTGAATTTTGAATTATTTAGACTTGATTTTCATTGGGTGAATGAGAGATGAGTTATTGTATGGGTAAAAACCAAATATTTTCTCCCTTCAAGCCTTAGAAAACCATCCAACATGAGTTAGCATGGAGTAGGATTCATTCGTCTTTAGCACATGGTTCTTTGCATTATTTTAAATTTGCATGAGTTTATGAGAAACATTAAATGATTCACCACAAACAACTAGGTTCTCAACTATTACCAAGTAAGAAAAAAATTCTGAACTTGGCCACCAAGCCATACCCCATTCGTCTGACCCCTTTAGGATTGGGGTGGGATGACCAAATTTTCCTAGTTATAAATAGAAGCATTCTTAGAATAATTTTCACTTCACACATTCCACACTTGGAAAATTTGTGAAAGAAACCTAGAGAGAAAGAGAGGCCGTGGCCTATAGGAGAAGGAAGGGAGTAGATTTTGTGTCAAAAAGCTTGAAGTGTTCATCTTGATTCATAAAAAGTTAAAGGTTCATGTAAAGCGGATTCGGATAATCAGAATCAGTTGTCTCTAGCTTCAAATCTAGGTGAGAGAGAAGCTTTCCTAAGACATAATGGCCCTATGGGTAGCATTGGGATGTTCTCAATCATCTCAAAGATCAGAACTTCGTAGTTATTAGTAAAAACGCGTAACGACAATTGTTTGGGGTTTTGTTTAGCCGTTTTACGCTGAGACGATAACTTTTTAATTGTTTAATAGTACTTATTAAATTATATCCTGTAATATGAATTATTTACTATACTGTTGGATGAATTATCTGTTGAGATTATTACTGCTCTGATGTTATTTTGTGATAACTGATTTACTATTTGAAAGAAATTGATATAATCGAATAAATCATTGTCAAAAGAGTATTTCGGAATTATAAAATTTTGTAAAGCATGCGATGTCTTCTGATTTAGTATACAATGAAGGTGCGCGAAGCACAAATAATGATTTGATGTATATCCCCAATCGCACTGTCCTTAGACGTACTTGATTTAAGGTAGCTGACCACGTGAATGAAGTGTCGTGGTTGCGAGCTTTGTGAATTCCACTGTATGTAGGGAGGTGTTTGATGGTTTATCTTTTATCCTTAGAGGTCGAGGTCCGTTAGAAGCGAGACTTAGAATGGGTCGACCAAACGCTTAGGTTAATAATTAAAAACCTATTTCTAAAACGCTTAAAGACTCTAAAAAGCTTAATCTTTCCTAACTAGGCGAAACAACGTTACATTGGTCCGAGGTCCCTGATAGGCCTCGATCGTAGCAAGGACTGCACGTAAAATTAATGCATGAAAAATGTTGGGATTACATAAAATTATCCCTTGAGAAGAGAATTGAAATTAATTTTAGAAAAACTTAATTTTTATCATCTCTGGGCAAAAGACTCGAGTAATCTGAAAAAGACTCGAGTATCTATGTGTCAAAAGACTCGAGTAATCTCCAAAAGACTAGAGTATTTTTGCCTCAAATCAGAGGTATGACCGTTAGTTTAGTACATGGGCATTTCTATTGAAAGATGGGCAAAAGACTCGAGTAGTGTCAAAAAGACTCGAGTATTTTGGTCCTGACAGAAAATATGGAACTTTCAACTTTGTTTCACTCTCTCATTTACTCTTCCATATATCCCATCTGATTGCCTTTGTACTACTAACAACAAGAGACAAGAAGAACATACAAGACACAAGCTTAATATTCACTTTGCTCATTCTCTCTCTCAAGTGAAAATTCTCTAACTCAACTATTCATTCATTGTTATTATTTTGTCCAAAGAGTTAGAGATTGTGCTTAATTGTTGTAGAAATCATTTGTTGTATTTCTCCACATACGCTTACATATCTTGTTCCAAAATCTTGGTTGGTAACCAAGTATACCTAAGTGGGTCTTAGGTTCATCCAAGTCTTGAGAGGTTCTCAAGCAAAGTCTAAGAGGTTCTTAGCTTGGTGGAGCTCTTGAAGGTTTCAAGGAGCTTAAGAAGAAGGAGTCTTCATCACCAACTTCAAATTGGGGTAGAAATTCAAGAGTTTGGTACACTCTTGGAAGGGTTAGATTGAGTGAGGCATCTCAATATCCCTTGTAATATTTCTAACAATTTGATTTTAGTAGACACTCCTAAGGTTCTTAGGGGGACTGGATTAGCTCTCTTAATAGAGAGTGAACCAGTATAAAATTGGTGGTGTCCTCTTTTTATTGCTTTCTTTTCTTTCAAGTAAAAACCATACTTAATTTTCTCAAAAGGGGATTTTTAATTAGAGTAGTAATTTCGCAGCAATTAGGTTGTTTTTAAGTTATAGCCTTATTTAATTGCTTACTACTCATTTATTAATCTGCTCTGGACTGGTTTTATTCGTATTGATTTAAAGTGCAATTTTCACAGAAATTGTTTTCTGCACTCTGCACGATTTACTCGAGTGTTCTTGCTATTTTACTCGAGTAGTCTGAAAAAGACTCGAGTGTTTTTGCTCTGTTTCAGAAAAATCTGCACAAAATCAATTATATCTTAATTGCACTTGAAAATTAGTCACTGTTGCATTCAGATTACTATTCACCCCCCCTAGTAATTGCTAAGCCCGCTTGTTGGTTTCCAACAAGTGGTATCAGAGCTCGGTCGAAAGATCGAACGTAAAAGCTTTTTCGAAAAGATCCTTTGGAAACTATGAGCTCTAGCAATCACCAAGAAGGATCCTCTTCAATAAACCGCCCTCCATTCTTCAATGGTGAAGGGTATGCTTATTGGAAGGTTCGGATGAGAGTTTTTATTGAAGCAATAGATACCGATATTTGGGATGCAATAGAAGATGATCCATATATTCCTAGACATATGATAAATGCAGAAATCGTTGAAATTCCTAGGAAAAGTTGGAGTGATGATGATAAAAAGAAAGTATCTTTTGATTTAAAAGCTAAAAACATCATCTTCTTCGCCTTGTTAGCACATCAAGTCAATTAGCCGATATTTTTACAAAACCATTGCCAAGAGATACCTTCTATCACATAAGAAGGAAACTTGGAATTTTAGATGAGTCAAGCATTAGCTAATTGATTTGTGTTTTTGTTGAAAAATCACCAAGTATGTCTAATTAAGTATGTCTAATCACCAAGTATGTCTGACGAATTCACTCGAGTCTTTTCAATTTCACTCGAGTATTTTTCATTTTACTCGAGTCTTTTAAGCTATACTCGAGTGATTCGTATTTCTCAAATTTGCATGGTTTCAGGTAACCCAAAACACTCGAGTAATTTTCAGTCCACTCGAGTATATTTCAGATCCTGAAAATTGAACTTTCGGACTAGGAAAAATACTCGAGTCATTTCCTCAAGACTCGAGTCATTTTACTTAGAACACTCGAGTGTTTTGAAAAACACTCGAGTAAATCGAACAGTTCTTAAGCAGTTGCTGCGTGTTTTCTCCTCATTTTTCACGACTTCTCTTCTTCTCACTCGAGTCCTCTCGACCTCTCACTGCAAAAATACGTTTTCAACACCAATTTTTCCCATTTTTTAACTCCTAATCACTCTCTTATCAATTTTTAACCCTTATTTCACATCAAATCACTTCAAATCACCCTTTAATTCAAAACCCTAACTCCCAAACACCCAAAATTCATCAATTTTTCTTCAAAAATTGTGCAAATGTCTACTTCTATAGGTCCAAAATGCCCAAGGAAGCAAAGGAAGACTCCCACTCCTCCATCTTCTTCATCATCTTCAGAGGAGGATGACTTCTTTTCTGCCGAGGAGTGTGCTAGGAGGGAGGCTCTGTTTGTGTCTCATACATACGGTGTTCAGAGTTGGACGTCGGAAAGCTTTCTTGAGGGTAATGGCTTTTATTTTGTTCAAAAGCTTAGAGACCAAAGACTCATGTCTTTCATTTCTTTTCATGGTCCAATATACCTTAGGCTAGTTCGCCAATTTTATGCAAACATTAGGTATGTTGACAACTCTAGGTATGAATCCTGTGTAGAGAGTACTCAATTTCAGATTCGCCCTAGGGACCTAGAGACTGTTTTTGGTATGTCACGAACGGGGATGAACAATTACACTGCTAATACTGATGCTATTTTTAGAAACTTACTTCGCCCCGATCGTAGATATACCGGAAACGAGAAGAAAGCTGTTACAATGACTGCACCCAACCGAATCCTACATTACATAGTATCTCACCAACTTGTTCCCCAAACCTCTCCAAACTACTCCAAGCCAACCCAATTAGAGCTAAGAATTATGGATGCCATTCTAAATGACAACTTGCTAAATTGGGCTACTATCATTCTCTCTCGGATGGCGAAGGCAGGGAGCTCCAAAGCTTCCCAGAGTTTGCCTTATCCGATGCATGTCGGCAGACTCCTCCAACACTTTAATGTGCCCATTCCTGCAGATGAGGAGTCCTTTGATCCTTCAGAGGACTTGCATGCGATTAATGATGGGTTACTTAGGCAGATGAATATGAGGCTGCATGGTGGTAGATACTATTGGAAGGATGAGGTGGCAGCTATGGAGGCTCAGGCGGCAGCTGAGCACGCTGCAGCTCAGCAAGGTGTGGATGCTGAGCAGTTGGCTTAGGAGCAGGCTGGGTTTGACCAGGCTGCTGCTGGTGGTGCTGCTGAGGATGATCCTGCTGATCATATCGATTTCAGTAATCTTGCCTTTCAGGGATATATGACTCACTTTGATGCTCGATTTGATCATTTCGATAGTCGCATGGATAGTCTCGAGCATCGGATGTATGAGCAGCAGGATAGTATTAGCAGGCTTGAGACATAAATGGGAGTTCAGTCAGCTATGCTCTACTCTAGGTTAGACCAGCATTCAGCTAAGATGGATGCTCGTTTTGATGACATGATGACTGCTTTTGGCCGATTCTTTCCTCCACCTTCTAATGACCCTCCAGCGCCGGACATGTTTTGAGACTTGCGAACTTTGCACTTTATTTTAGATCTTTCATGTTTTATGTCATATCTTTCATGGTTTTTTTAGTCTTTAGTTTTGTCTTTATCTTGGGAGTTAGTTTGTTTTATGTAACCCCTGTGTGGGTATTTATCAGTATCTGTGTGTTGACCTTTTGGTTTCAAACTCTGATTAAGTTTTTATGATATTTTATGATATGATGTCTTTTGATTTATTTTATGCTTTGATTTCTTTTGGTTTATACATGTTTTATGTTCTCCAGTAGTCATGATTTTTTTCTTGCTAATATTTAGGGAGAGTTTTCGTTATTGGTATCCTTCTTCTCTCCTCCGCCGTTTCCAAATGACATCTTTTTGATTATGACAAAAAGGGGGAGACAAGTGGAATGAGAAGAGCAAGCATTTTTTTTACTTTGATATAATACTATATATGCTCTCACTCTGATACCAAGTATATATTGTGCACTTGACTATAATTATTATGATATTATGTTGTGCTTGGAATTCTCTGGATTGACGGGTTTATAGGTTCCTACATTGAGGGGGAGCTCTCAAAAGTGATGGAACATTTTAATTATTTTGTCATCATCAAAAAGGGGGAGATTGTAGAATCAAGTCTCCAATGAGGTGGTTTTAGTTTTGATGATGATAATATAATTAGATCATGGATTTAAAGGAAGAATTCAAGCTCACCAAGTCAAGAAGATCAAGTGTATCATTAGCTAGTCATTCTCTTTTTTATTTCAATTGTAATTTTATTTCTCTAATTGAGAGTGGGTAGCTTAGGAAGTAATCTCATCCTAGGATAAATAATTTTAATGCATGAAAAAGGTTGGGATTACATAAAATTATCCCTTGAGAAGAGAATTGAAATTAATTTTAGAAAAACTTAATTTTTATCATCTCTGGGGAAAAGACTCGAGTAATCTGAAAAAGACTCGAGTATCTATGTGTCAAAAGACTCGAGTATTTTTGCCTCAAATCAGAGATATAACCGTTAGTTCAGTACATGGGCATTTCTATTGAAAGATGGGGAAAAGACTCGAGTAGTGTCAAAAAGACTCGAGTATTTTGGTCCAGCAAATTTTTTAACAGTTGGAAGAGGGCAAAAAAGGAACTTTCAACTTTGTTTCACTCTCTCATTTGCTCTTCCATATATCCCATCTGATTGCCTTTGTACTACTAACAACAAGAGACAAGAAGAACAAACAAGACACAAGCTTAATATTCACTTTGCTCATTCTCTCTCTCAAGTGAAAATTCTCTAACTCAACTATTCATTCATTGTTATTATTTTGTCCAAAGAGTTAGAGATTGTGCTTAATTGTTGTAGAAATCATTTGTTGTATTTCTCCACATACACTTACATATCTTGTTCCAAAATCTTGGTTGGTAACCAAGTGTACCTAAGTGGGTCTTAGGTTCATGCAAGACTTGAGAGGTTCTCAAGCAAAGTCTAAGAGGTTCTTAGCTTGGTGGATCTCTTGAAGGTTTCAAGGAGCTTAAGAAGAAGGAGTTTTCATCACCAACTTCAAATTGGGGTAGAAATTCAAGAGTTTGGTACACTCTTGGAAGGGTTAGGTTGAGTGAGGCATGTCAATATCCCTTGTAATATTTCTAACAATTTGATTTTAGTAGACACTCCTAAGGTTCTTAGGGGGATTGGATTAGCTCTCTTAATAGAGAGTGAACCAGTATAAAATTGGTGGTGTCCTCTTTTTATTGCTTTCTTTTATTTCAAGTAAAAACCATACTTAAGTTTTTCAAAAGGGGCTTTTTAATTAGAGTAGTAATTCCGCAACAATTAGGTTGTTTTTAAGTTGTTATAGCCTTATTTAATTGCTTACTACTCATCTATTAATCTGCTCTGGACTGGTTTTATTCGTATTGATTTAAAGTGCCAATTTCTCATAAACTGTTTTCTGCACTCTGCACGATTTACTCGAGTGTTCTTCAGAAGACTCGAGTGTTCTTGCTATTTTACTCGAGTAGTCTGAAAAAGGCTCGAGTGTTTTCGCTCTGTTTCAGAAAAATCTGCACAAAATCAATTATATCTTAATTGTGTTGGAAGTCAAGCTGGTTGGAAGGCATGTTTCAAACTCTCTATGGACTTTAAAGGGATACAATTATATGTTATGATGATAACAAACCAACTCAAGTTCAAACTCACAAGTGCAAGTCTAGAAGATTGAAGACTCAAGCAAGCATAGAATAGAAGCCTTATCTTTAGATCAAATGTAAGGTAATGAAGTTTTGTTTCTTTAAGTAGTTACAAAGCCAATAAGTTTTTCATTTTAGAGAGAAGAAGAAAAACGTGTTTTTGCATGAAAAATGTATTTTCTGCATTTAACCTTAGTAAAATAATTGATGTTACAAAACTCTGTATATTTATATGTGTGCAAGAGGGAGTAATCGATTATTTGCTAAAGTAATCGATTAACTTTGTTGCATCATAGAAAAATCAGAGAAGTTGTAATCGATTAAGTGATTTGTGATAATCAGTTACTTTCTTATGGAAGTAATCGATTACAATGGTCAGGTAATCGATTATAATTGTTGCATCATATATTTTTCAGAGGCTTTGTAATCGATTACAAGGTTTGTAGTAATGGATTACATGATGTTGCATCATATGCAAACCAGAGGCTTAGTAATCGATTAACTCCTTAGTATAATCGATTATTATAGTTGCATCATATAATGAACAGGAGTGATGTAATCGATTAACTATTCTTAGTCTAATCGATTACATGTTTTTTCAAATGTTTTAAGAATTTCTATTTTTGTAGAAGTAATCGATTATTGCTTCTATGTAATCGATTATTTCTTGATTTATTGAAAAACGTGTCAGAATCATTTTTATTATTTCCTGATTTGTTTTTATATAAAAGATTCTGATATATTTTATTTTATTTCTAAAATGAATTTAAATTTTGAATTGTTTCCTTTTTGGTTTTAAGAATCAAATCTTTTTATTATTTCGAAAATCGTTTTGATTTTATTTTGATTTTAAAACTTATTACAAATCTATTATTATTCTGATTTGATTTGTTTTACTTAATTCAAAATTCCTTTTCTTTTTAAAAAGGTTCACTCCAACACGTTAAAGAAGAATTTTGATCAGAACATTTTTTCATTCTTGCTGCATGTTTCTTCTTCATCTTCTTCTCTAAACTTGTGCTTTTTATTGTTCATACTTTTTGAAGAACAAACTCTTATTGGCTGAGTAACATCTAGAGAACCACTACTTCACTATCATAGAGCTTATTGTTGTATCAGTGTTTTGAGAACACACAAAGCTATTGTAATCGCAATCGCATTCATTCTAAACCTTAGTGATTAGGGAGAGAATCCCTTAGTGGACGTTGTGATACGTCGTAGGGCGAGGAACCCTGCTGTGTGATTGAGGCCCCTAGCGAACGGAGGTTCCTAGTAGTGTGCGGGGTGCTCTTGGTTGTAATAGGGTGCGGCTCTATTGCTTGGTTATAAGAACTCTCAGGCGAGTCGCTTGGGGACTGGACTAGGCCTTTCGACGGGAAGGCTGAACCAGTATAAAATCACCGGTGCAAGCTTTTCTAACCCTTATCTTTTACTTTCCGCACATTTACTTTACTTACGTTTCCGCGCTACTCGATTATATTTTTTCTAACGTTTTTGCGATCCATAACAACGCTTAATCTCTCCGTCTCAAAACTATTTTTTTAAATTGGTACGAATTTTTCAATACATAATAAAACTCGATTCATCCCCCCTCTCGAGATTTTGAGGCCAAAACCAACAATTGGCATCAGAGCTAGTCTCTTGTGTTAAGACTTAACCGTCTCATGAGTATGGCTTCAAACTCTCTGTTTGGAGGTGAAGGGAGTTCTATTAACCGTCCTCCCATGTTTGATGGGGTAGGGTACGCGTATTGGAAAGCCCGTATGAAAATTTTTATTCAAGGAGTAGGATTAAAAGTTTGGGATGCCGTCGATGGTCCCTATGTTCCTACCTATGTGGTTAATGGTAACACCGTCGAAAAGCCTATGGCTGAGTGGACGGAGGAGGAGGAACGTAGAGTCCAATACGACTTGAAAGCGAAAAATATTATAACATCTGCTTTGAGCTATGATGAGCTTTTCAGGATTTCAACATGCGAGACAGCACAACAAATGTGGGATACACTGGAAGTCACGCATGAAGGAACAACGGAAGTGAAAAGATCAAGAATCAACACGCTGACTGGTGAATATGAGTTATTCAGAATGAAGGATGGAGAATCAATTCAAGAGATCCAAAAATGCTTCACGATGATAGTAAATCAACTAACAACATTGGGGAAGAAATTCACCAATGAGGATCTCATCAACAAAGTTCTAAGATGTTTGGGAAGAGATTGGCAACCTAAAGTGACGGCAATTGCTGAATCAAGAAATCTCTCAACAATGACGTTGGCAACTCTGTTTGGAAAATTACAAGAACATGAAAGTGAACTGAAGAGGTTGGCTCAGCATGAAGAAGAAAACAAGAAAGTCAAAAGCTTGGCTTTCAAGGCTGAAGCACCTGCACCAGATAGTGACTCGGACAAAGAACTGATCAGTGATGAACACATGGGTCTATTGGTGAAAAAGTTCGGGAAATTTCTGAAGAAGAAGAATTTCAATAGAAGAGACAAAAGTGGAGGCTCAACCATCACATGTCATGAGTGTGGGAAGCCTGGTCATATTCGAGCAGATTGCTATCAATTGAAAAAGAAAGAGAATTCAAAAAAAGGCACCTCAAGTTCAAAGAAGGGAAAGCAAGCATACTTGGCGTGGCTGGACAATGATGGAAGTTCGGATGAGGATTCAGACGAACAAGAAGAAACCGCCAACCTGTGCTTGATGGCTCACGAGAATGAGGTAACTTCTTAACCAAATTTTTCTTATGATGAATTACTTGAAGCTTTTGGATAATTGCATGAGGAATCAATGAGGATATCCTTATTGGTTTCTCTAGAAAAGAAAAATTCAGCCTCTCTTTTAGAAAAATATAAAGAACTTTCAAAAGAAAATGAATTTTTGAAAAATCAAAATAAGGAGCTGAATTTGACTTTAAAAAATTCCTCAAACACTTCTAGTAATGACATTAAACTTAAAGCGAGTTCTTCTTCTTGTAAATTCTGCAAGGATCTGGTTAAAGAAATTGAAGATTTAAAAGAAACCCTTGCTAAGTTTACAAAAGGTAGAAATACTTTAAATTTAATGTTAGGTAGGCAAAAATGTTTCTTTAATAGAGCGGGTTTAGGATATCAACCCGGTAGGCATCAAAAGAAACTTAGTACCATTTTTGTCCCTGCCAGTAATCATAAGAAACCTCTTATTATATGTCATATTTGTGGTAAAAAGGGCCATGGTGCACACGAATGCATACACCGAAAAGTGAAGTTCGTTAAACCGAACAATGAAGCTAAAAGGTGGAATGACTTAAACTATGGCTATACTAACACTCAAGGACCCAAAAAGATATGGGTACCTAAAAAGAAACCTTGAATCTTTGCTTGTAGGTTACTGCAGAAGGAAGAAAATCATGGTGGTACTTGGACAGCGGATGCTCAAAACATATGACTGGAGATAAATCCAAATTCTCGCATCTCGTGCCTAAGGACCAAGGATATGTGACCTTCGGAGATAACAATCAAGGAAAGATCATTGGAATCGGTAAAATTGGTACACCTCCTAACCCTTGCATTGAAAATGTATTACATGTTGAGGGCCTAAAGCACAATTTGCTAAGCATTAGTCAATTGTGTGATAAAGGCAATAGGGTTATATTTGATTCTGATAGATGTATTATCGAGGGAAAAATTGATAATCTTATTAAGCTTATTGCTCGCAGGATAAACAATATATATTATTGATTTTGATTCAATTCCCTCAAATGATGCTAAATGTTTATTATCTAAAGAGGATGAATCGTGGCTGTGGCATCGTAGAATAGGTCACATCCTGATGGCTTATTTAAATAAAATTTCTTCTAAAAACTTATTAGTTGGTTTGCCAAAGCAAAATTTTTCTTTTTCTGAAAAATGTGATCCTTGTTCAAAATCAAAACTCACAAGGGCCAATTTTCCTTCTAAAAATCTTGTTTCAACTCAAAGGCCTTTGGAACTTTTACATATGGATCTTTTTGGACCATGTCAAACTAAAAGCTTTGGTGGCAACTATTATTGTTTGGTTATTGTGGATGACTATTCTAGGTATACATGGATGCTTTTTATTACTCATAAAAATGACGCATTTCATGAATATAAAAAGCTAGCCAAGATTATTCAAAACCAATTGCATTTGAGAATTGCATCCATTAAAACTGATCATGGTGGAGAATTTGAAAATCATCTTTTTGAAAAGTTTTGCGAAAAACATGGAGTTAAGCATTATTTTTCTGCTCCAAGGACTCCAGAGCAAAATGGGGTTGTGGAGAGGAAAAATCGTTCATTAAAAGAGCTTTCTAGAACAATGCTTAATGACATGAATTTACCTGCATATTTTTGGGCCGATGCAGTGAGTACAACATGTTATGTTATGAACCGTGTTTTGATTAGGCCTATTCTAAAGAAAACCCCCTATGAGCTGTACAAGGGGAGAAAACCTAATATTTCCCATCTTCGAGTTTTTGGATGTAAATGTTTTGTGCATAATAATGGTAGAGAAAATCTAGGATCTTTTGAGGCTAGAGCTGATGAGGGTATATTTCTTGGTTATTCTGCTTCTAGCAAAGCCTATAGGATATACAATAAATCTCGGAATACTATTGAAGAATCTATTCATGTATCATTTGACGAATCCGATCCCAGAAGGTTGGGAAAGGTATCTGCTAATGATTTTTCAGGTATTCTTGGAGAATTATTCATTGATGAGGATGAGGAGCAAAATGATAAATCAAAGGATCAATCCAGAAGCAATGAAATTTTAGTTCAGGAGAAAAATCAAGAACAATCAATGGAACTCAACTCTGATTTGCCTAAGGAATGGAAAACATCAAGGCATCATCCTATTGATCAAATCATCGGAGACATTTCTAAAGGTGTAAGTACTCGCAACTTTATTAGCAATCTGTGTAACTTCTTTGCATTTGTTTCTCAAGTAGAGCCAAAGAATTATTCTGAGGCAATACTTGATGAGCATTGGCTTTTGGCAATGCAAGAAGAATTAAACCAGTTCGAAAGAAATCAGGTATGGGAACTTGTTCCTAGACCTGAGTCTCATCCGATTATGGACTTAAGTGGATTTATAAAAATAAACTTGATGAGGCTGGTTTAATTGTTCGAAACAAATCTAGGCTAGTTGCACAAGGTTACAACCAGGAAGAGGGGATAGATTATGAGGAAACATTTGCCCCTGTTGCTCGGTTGGAAGCCATTAGACTGCTAATAGCATTTGCATGCATTTTAGATTTTAAATTATATCAGATGGACGTAAAGAGTGCCTTTCTTAATGGTTTTATAAATGAAGAAGTTTATGTGTGTCAACCGCCTGGCTTTGAAAGTTATGAACACCCTGATTATGTTTATAAGTTGAAAAAGGCTTTGTACGGTTTAAAACAAGCTCCTAGAGCATGGTACGACCGTCTTAGCAAGTTTTTATTAAAAAATAACTTTGAAAGAGGGAAGGTTGATAACACACTTTTTAACAAAAAGAAAGGAAATGACATTCTTTTAGTTCAGATTTATGTAGATGATATTATATTCGGTGCTACTAATGAAATCCTTTGCAAGGAGTTTTCTAGTATGATGCAGGAAGAGTTCGAAATGTCTATGATGGGCGAGCTGAACTTTTTCCTGGGTTTACAAATAAAGCAAGCAAAGGATGGAATCTTTATTAGTCAAACTAAATACTGCAAGGAATTATTGAAAAGATTTGGCATGTATAAAGCCAAGGCAGTTGCAACACCGATAAGTACATCATGCTACTTGGACAAAGACGAAGGAGGTAAATCCGTAGAAATTACAAAGTATCGAGGTATTATCGGATCCCTTCTATATTTGACGGCAAGTAGGTCGGATATCATGTTTAGTGTGTGTCTTTGTGCTCGGTTCCAGTCGAATCCAAAAGAAACGCACATGGTTGCTGCCAAGCGAATAATGAAATATCTGTCTGGCACAACTGATATGGGTTTGTGGTACCCCAAAGGTTCATCTTGTAATCTTGTCGGGTATTCTGATTCTGACTTTGCTGGTTGCAAAGTAGATAGAAAAAGCACTAGCGGCACTTGTCATCTTCTTGCCAATTCATTGGTATCATGGGCTAGTAAGAAACAGTCTAGTGTTGCCCTATCTACAGCTGAGGCTGAATATGTAGCCGCGGGTAGTTGTTGCGCTCAGATTTTATGGTTAAAACAGCAACTCGTAGACTTTGGTGTACGTCTAGATCACATTCCTATTAAATGTGATAATACCAGTGCTATTTCTATTACCAAAAACCCAGTGCAACATTCTCGAACGAAGCATATCGAGATTCGACACCATTTTATTCGTGATCATATTCAGAAAGGTGATTGCATTATTGAGTATGTTGATACTTCGCGGCAGTTGGCTGATATCTTTACGAAACCGCTTCCAAAATAAAATTTCTTTTTTATTCGTAGAGAAATTGGTCTAGCTTCTGCCTCTCACCTCTTTTGAATATGTGAATCTTTTATCTCTCATGTTATTATTGATGCATCTTCTTAGTGTTTCAGGGGGAGATTGCACATCTTTTTGATGATTACAAAAGGGGGAGAGAGATTCTGATATTATCTGATATTTGGATTATTGGCTAATTTTTATTGGCTAATACATTCAGGGGGAGAAGATATAATCCATTATTCTGGAAGGATGCTTGAATCGATATGATATATTTTTAAGCATTCATACAGGGGGAGATGAAATAATTCATTATTTTTTCCTGTATTTTATGATTCTAAGGAAGGTTTCATTATTATATATCTATTTCTGCTTGTATAACACTTGTGATGCAGATAGTAAAGAGCATATCAGAATGGGTGTTTATCATCATCAAAAAGGGGGACTGTTGGAAGTCAAGCTGGTTGGAAGGCATGTTTCAAACTCTCTATGGACTTCAAAAGGATACAATTATATGTTTTGATGATAACAAACCAACTCAAGTTCAAACTCACAAGTGCTAGTCTAGAAGATTGAAGACTCAAGCAAGCATAGAATAGAAGCCTTATCTTTAGATCAAATGTAAGGTAATGAAGTTTTGTTTCTTTAAGTAGTTACAAAGCCAATAAGTTTTTCATTTTAGAGAGAAGAAGAAAAACATGTTTTTGCATGAAAAATGTATTTTCTGCATTTAACCTTAGTAAAATAATTGATGTTACAAAACTCTATATATTTATATGTGTGCAAGAGGGAGTAATCGATTATTTGCTAAAGTAATCGATTTAACTTTGTTGCATCATAGAAAAATCAGAGAAGTTGTAATCGATTAAGTGATTTGTGATAATCAGTTACTTTCTTATGGAAGTAATCGATTACAATGGTCAGGTAATCGATTATAATTGTTGCATCATATATTTTTCAGAGGCTTTGTAATCGATTACAAGGTTTGTAGTAATCGATTACATGATGTTGCATCATATGCAAACCAGAGGCTTAGTAATCGATTAACTCCTTAGTATAATCGATTATTATAGTTGCATCATATAATGAACAGGAGTGATGTAATCGATTAACTATTCTTAGCCTAATCGATTACATGTTTTTTCAAATGTTTTAAGAATTTCTATTTTTGTAGAAGTAATCGATTATTGCTTCTATGTAATCGATTATTTCTTGATTTATTGAAAAACGTGTCAGAATCATTTTTATTATTTCCTGATTTGTTTTTATATAAAAGATTCTGATATATTTTATTTTATTTCGAAAATGAATTTAAATTTTGAATTGTTTCCTTTTTGGTTTTAAGAATCAAATCTTTTTATTATTTCGAAAATCGTTTTGATTTTATTTTGATTTTAAAACTTATTACAAATCTATTATTATTCTGATTTGATTTGTTTTACTTAATTCAAAATTCCTTTTGTTTTTAAAAAGGTTCACTCCAACACGTTAAAGAAGAATTTTGATCAGAACATTTTTTCATTCTTGCTGCACGTTTCTTCTTCATCTTCTTCTCTAAACTTGTGCTTTTTATTGTTCATACTTTTTGAAGAACAAACTCTTATTGGTTGAGTAACATCTAGAGAACCACTACTTCACTATCATAGAGCTTATTGTTGTATCAGTATTTTGAGAACACACAAAGCTATTGTAATCGCAATCGCATTCATTCTAAACCTTAGTGATTAGGGAGAGAATCCCTTAGTGGACGTTGTGATACGTCGTAGGGCGAGGAACCCTGCTGTGTGATTGAGGCCCCTAGCGAACGGAGGTTCCTAGTAGTGTGCGGGGTGCTCTTGGTTGTAATAGGGTGCGGCTCTATTGCTTGGTTATAAGAACTCTCAGGCGAGTCGCTTGGGGACTGGACTAGGCCTTTCGACGGGAAGGCTGAACCAGTATAAAATCACCGGTGCAAGCTTTTCTAACCCTTATCTTTTACTTTCCGCACATTTACTTTATTTACGTTTCCGCGCTACTCGATTATATTTTTTCTAACATTTTCGCGATCCATAACAACGCTTAATCTCTCCGTCTCAAAACTATTTTTTTAAATTGGTACGAATTTTTCAATACATAATAAAACTCGATTCACGCCCCCCCCCCCACCCTCTCGAGATTTTGAGGCCAAAACCAACAAATTGCACTTGAAAATTAGTCACTGTTGCATTCAGATTACTATTCACCCCCCTCTAGTAATTGCTAAGCCCGCTTGTTGGTTTCCAACACTTCCCAAGTGAATCATATCAAAAAGACTTGGGAAGTGTTCGAAACCAACAAGCGGGCTTAGCAATTACTAGATGGGGGTGCATAGTAATCTGAATGCAACAGTGACTAATTTTCGAATGCAATTAAGGTTTAATTGATTTTGTGCAGATTTTTCTGAAACAGAGCAAAAACACTCGAGTCTTTTTCAGACTACTCGAGTAAAATTGCAAGAACACTCGAGTCTTCTGAAGAACACTCGAGTAAATCGTGCAGAGTGCAGAAAACAGTTTCTGAGAAATTGGCACTTTAAATCAATAAGAATATAACCAGTCCAGAGCAGATTAATAGAAGAGTAGCAAGCAATTAAATAAAGCTATAACAACTTAAAAACAACCTAATTCCTGCGGAATTACTACTCAAATTAAAAAGCCCCTTTTGAGAAAACTTAGGATTGGTTTTTACTTGAAAGTAAAGAAAGCAATAAAAAGAGAACACCACCAATTTTATACTGGTTCACTCTCTATTAAGATAGCTAATCTAGTCCCCCTAAGAACCTTAGGAGTGTCTACTAAAATCAAACTGTTAGAAATATTACAAGGGAGTATTGAGATGCCTCACTCAACCTAACCCTTCCAAGAGTGTACCAAACTCTTGAATTTCTACCCCAATTTGAATTTGGTGATGAAGAATTCCTCTTCTCAAGCTCCTTGAAACCTTCAAGAGCTCCACCAAGCTAAGAACCTCTTAGACTTTGCTTGAGAACCTCTCAAGTCTTGAATGAACCTAAGACCCACTTAGGTACACTTGGTTACCAACCAAGATTTTGGAACAAGATATGTATGTGTATGTGGAGAAATACAACAAATGATTTCTTCAACAATTAAGCACAATCTCTAACTCTTTGGACAAAATAATAACAATGAATGAATAGTTGAGTTAGAGAGAATTTTCACTTGAGAGAAAGAATGAGCAAAGAGAATATTAAGCTTATGTCTTGTATGTTCTTGTTATTCCCTCTGTACAAAGGCAATCAGATGGAATATATGGAAGAGGGAGTGAAAAAGTGAAAACAAAATTAAAGTCCCATTTTTGTCCTCTTCCAACGGTTAAAAAATTTGCTGACATGACCAAAATACTTGAGTCTTTTTGACACTACTCGAGTCTTTTGCCCATCTTTCAATAGAATTGCCCATGTACTGAACTAACGGTCATATCTCTGATTTGAGGCAAAAATACTCGAGTCTTTTGGAAATTACTCGAGTCTTTTGACACATAATTACTCGAGTCTTTTTCATATTACTCGAGTCTTTTGCATGATAAAAATTAAGTTTTTCTAAAATTAATTTCAATTCTCTTCTCAAGGGATAATTTTATGTAATCCCAACCTTTTTCATGCATTAAAATTATTTATCCTAGGATGAGATTACTTCCTAAGCTACCCACTCTCAATTGTAGAAATAAAATTAAATTAAAATAAAAGAGAGAATGACTAGCTAATGATGCACTTGATCTTCTTGGCTTGATGAGCTTGAATTATTCCTCTAAAATCAAGATCTAATTATATTGTCATCATCAAAACTATAACCACCTCATTGGAGACTTGATTCTACAATCTCCCCCTTTTTGATGATGACAAAATAATTAAACCGTTCCATCACTTTTGAGAGCTCCCCCTCAATATAGGAACATATAAACCTGTCAATCCAGAAAATTCCAAGCACAACATAATATCATAATAATCATAGTCAAGTGCACAATATATACTTGGTATCAGAGCGAGAGCATATATATTATCAGAGTAAAAAAAATAAATGTGCTTGCTCTTCTCATTCCTCTTTTCTCCCCCTTTTTGTCATAATCAAAAAGATATCATTTGGAAACGGCGGAGGAGAGAAGAAGGATACCAATAACGAAAACTCCCCCTAAATATTAGCAAGATAATTAATTATGACTACCGGAGAATATAAAACATGTGTAAAGCCAAAAATAGTGAGTGCATAAAACGCATAAAAACATAACCAAGGTTTAAAACTAATATCCATCACACAAAGAAAGATAAAGCACCCACACAGGGGTTTACATGAAATCAACTAACTCCCATAAAGAAAAACTAAAAACTCCATGAAAGACATGATAATAAACATGAAATATCTGAAAAATAGTGCAAAGTCCTCAAATCTCAAAACATATCCGGCGCTGGAGGATCATTAGAAGGCGGAGGAAAGAATCGGCCAAAAGCAGTCATCATGTCATCAAAACGAGCATTCATCTGAGTTGAATGCTGGTCTAACCTAGAGTAGAGAATGGCTGACTGAACTCCCATTTGTGTCTCAAGCCTGCTAATACTATCCTGCTGCTCAGACATCCGATGCTCGAGACTATCCATGCGACTATCGAAATGATCAAATCGAGCATCAAAGTGAGTCATATATCCCTGAAAGGCAGGATTGCTGAAATCGATATGATCAGCAGGATCATCCTCAATAGCACCACCACCAGCAGCCTGGTCAAACCCAGCCTGCTCCTGAGCCAACTGCTCAGCATCCACACCTTGCTGAGCTGCAGCGTGCTCAGCTGCCGCCTGAGCCTCCATAGTTGCCACCTCATCCTTCCAATAGTATCTACCACCATGCAACCTCATATTCATCTGCCTAAGTAACCCATCATTAATCGCATGCAAGTCCTCCGACGGATCAAAGGACTCCTCATCTGCAGGAATGGGCACATTAAAGTGCTGGAGGAGTCTGCCGACATGCATCGGATAAGGCAAACTCTGGGAAGCTTTGGAGCTCCCTGCCTTCGCCATCCGAGAGAGAATGATAGTAGCCCAATTTAGCAAGTTGTCATTTAGAATGACATCCATAATTCTTAGCTCTAATTGGGTTGGCTTGGAGTAGTTTGGAGAGGTTTGGGGCACAAGTTGGTGAGATACTATGTAATGTAGGATAAGGTTGGGTGCGGTCATGATCACAGCCTTCTTCTCATTTCCGGCATATCTACGGTCAAGATGAAGCAAATTTCGAAAAATAGTATCAGTATCAGCAGTATATGTGTTCGTCCCCGATCGTGACATACCAAAAACAGTCTCTAGGTCCCTAGGGCGAATTTGAAATTGGATACCCTCTACACAGGTTTCATACCTAGAGTTGTCAACATACCTAATGTTTGCATAAAATTGGCGAACTAGCCTAAGGTATATTGGACCATGAAAAGCTATGAATGGCATAAGTTTTTGGTCGATAAGCTTTTGAACAAAATGAAAACCATTACCCCGAAGAAATCTTTCTGACGTCTAAGACTGAACACCGTATGTATGAGACACAAACAGAGCCTCCCTCCTAGCACACTCCTCGGCAGAAAAGAAGTCATCCTCCTCTGAAGATGATGAAGAAGATGGAGGAGTGGGAGCCTTCCTTTGCTTCCTTGGGCGTTTTGGACCTCTAGAAGTAGACATTTGCAAAATTTTGGAAGAAAAATTGATGAATTTTGGGAGTTTGGGAGTTCGGGTTTTGAAAGGGGGTTTTGAATTAAAGGGTGATTTGAAGTGATTTGATGTGAAATAAGGGTTAAAAATTGATAAGAGAGTGATTAGGAGTTAAAAAATGGGAAAAATTGGTGTTGAAAACGTATCTTCGCAGTGAGAGGTCGAGAGGACTCGAGTGAGAAGAAGAGAAGTCGTGAAAAATGAGGAGAAAACACGCTGCAACTGCTTAAGAACTGTTTGATTTACTCGAGTGTTTTTCAAAACACTCGAGTGTTCTAAGTAAAATGACTCGAGTCTTGAGGAAAGGACTCGAGTATTTTGCCTAGTCCGAAAGTTCAATTTTCAGGTTCTGAAATATACTCGAGTGGACTGAAAATTACTCGAGTGTTTTGGATTACCTGAAACCATGCAAATTTGAAAACTCGAATCACTCGAGTAAACTTGAAAAGACTCGAGTACAAATAAAAAGACTCGAGTAAATTTGAAAAGACTCGAGTGAATTCGTCAGACATGCCCAAAAACTTTTTCTAATTAAAACTGATTTAAATTGGAATTAAAATACTCGAGTAAATTTTCAAATACTCGAGTGAATTTATCAGACAGACAGTTTTAAACGCATTTTGAACACATTTGCACAAATCCAACACATTGAACATCAACACAAACTTGGAATTAAAATCACCCACAATCAAAATTATATATTTCACAACATCTCAAGGTCCAATTGTTCATCAAGCATCAATGTACATTTAATTAGACATACTTGGTGATTTTTCAACAAAAACACAAATCAATTAGCTAATACTTGACTCATCTAAAATTCCAAGTTCCCTTCTTATGTGATAGAAGGTATCTCTTGGCAATGGTTTAGTAAAAATATCGGCTAATTGATTTGATGTGCTAACAAATTCAATAGTACAATCACCTTTTTGAACATGATCTCTAAGAAAATGATGTTTAATTTCAATATGCTTGGTTCTTGAATGATAAACCAGATTCTTAGTTAAGTTTATAGCACTCGTATTATCGCATTTAATAGGAACACTTTCTAGTTTTAAACCAAAACTCGATAGTTGTTGTTTCATCCATAATAGTTGAGCACAACAACTTCCGGCGGCGATATATTCCGCTTCGGCGGTAGAAAGAGCAACACAAGCTTGCTTTTTAGAAAACCATGACACTAATGAACTTCCCAATAAATGGCAAGTACCACTAGTGCTTTTACGATCAAGCTTGCATCCCGCAAAGTCGGAATCCGAGTAACCTACTAAACTAAGATTAGCATCACAAGGATACCATAATCTGGTATTTATTGTTCCTTTAAGATATTTAAATATATGTTTAACCGCGGATAGATGTGATTCTTTAGGATTAGCTTGAAATCGAGCACACATGCATACACTAAACATAATATCCGGTCTAGATGCAATGAGATATATAAGACTACCTATCATGCCCCTATATTTACTAACATCAACCGGGTTACCTGAGTCATCCTTGTCTAGGTAGCATGAGGTGCTCATTGGAGTGTAGGCTTCCTTGCATTTGTCCAATCCAAACTTCTCAAGGAGCTCTTTGCAATATTTTCCTTCATGCACAAAAATCCCCTCCTTGACTTGCTTGATTTGAAGTCCTAGGAAGAACTTGAGCTCTCCCATCATAGACATCTCAAATTCCTTTTTCATCAAATTAGAAAACTTTCTACAAAGAAACTCGTTAGTGGCACCAAAGATAATATCATCATCATAAATTTGCACTAACAATGTGTCTTCTTTATTTTTATAAATGAATAGGGTATTATCAACTTTTCCTCTTTGAAAGTCATTTTCCAATAAAAAGGAACTTAATCGATCATACCAAGCTCTAGGAGCTTGTTTCAATCCATAAAGTGTCTTTTTCAATTTGTAAAGATGATTTGGAAATTCATGACTTTCAAAACCGGGAGGTTGCTTAACATACACCTCTTCATTTATAAAACCATTCAAGAAAGCACTCTTAACATCCATTTGATAAAGAGTGAATTTCATAATTGATGCAAAAGCAAGCAAAATTCAGATTGCCTCATGTCGTGCAACCGGAGCAAAGGTTTCATCATAGTCGATACCTTCCTCTTGGTTTTACCCTTGAGCTACTAATCTCGCTTTGTTTCTTATAATCAATCCGGATTCATCAAGTTTATTTCTATAAATCCATTTTGTGCCGATTATGGTATGATCATCGGGTTGAGGGACTAAGTCCCACACATCATTTCTAGTAAATTGATTTAGCTCTTCTTCCATAGCCATAACCCAACGTTCATCCTTAATCGCCATTTTAATGGAATCCGGTTCAATTTGAGAAACAAAAGAGACAAAATGACAAATATTAAGGATAGACCTACGAGTTAATACTCCCTTTGAAATATCTCCTATGATTTTGTCAATAGGATGAGCTTTTACCATTTTCCAAGCCGGAGCAAGTTCTTCTTTGACTTCTCCTTCTTCTTTTAAAATCTCCTTCTCTTTTTCTTCTTTTGAAAAATCAAAACCTTCATCACAAACATCACTCAAAACACCATCTTCTTTTGAAGACTCATTAAAAACAACATGAATAGATTCTTCAATAGTCATAGTTCTTTTGTAAAAGATTCTATATGCTTTACTATGTGAAGAATAGCCCAAAAATATTCCCTCATCGGATTTGGAGTCAAATTTTCCAAGATGATCTTTTCCATTGTTTAAAACATACACTTTGCATCCAAAAACATGAAAGTGGGATATATTTGGTTTTCTTCCTTTGTAAAGCTCATAGGGGGTTTTCTTGAGCATGGGCCTAATTAAAATTCTATTCATGACATAACAAGCCGTATTAACGGCATCGGCCCAAAATTAATGAGGTACTTGAGAATCATTTAGAATGGTTCTTGCAAGTTCCTCTAGCACCCTATTTTTCCGCTCTACCACTCCATTTTGTTCCGGAGTTCTTGGTGCGGAGTATTGGTGCTCAAAACCATGTTTATCACAAAATCTATCAAATTTGTAGTTTTCAAATTCACCAACATGGTCGGTTCTAATAGTAATCAATTTTTGGTTTACTTGGTTTTGCACAAGTTTAACATGACGTTTGAAAGATTTGTAGGTCTCACTCTTTGCACTTAAAAATAATGTTCATGTAAATCTAGAAAAGTCATCAACAATTACCAAACCATAATAGTTGCCACCAAAGCTTTTTACTTGAGAAGGTCCAAACAAGTCCATATGAAGCATTTCTAATGGTCTTGTTGTGGACACATCATTTTTAGATCCAAAATGATTTTTGGTGTGTTTGCACTTCTTACAAGGAGTGCAATCACCTTCAATTTTAAAATTTAGCTTTGGTAATCCAACTACTAAGTCTTTTGATTGTAGTTTCTTTAATTGATTTACATTAATGTGAGCGGTCCTACGGTGCCATAACCAAGTATCACTCTCATTGCTAACTAAACAAGTAGAAACCAAAGAGGTGATATTGTTCAATTCAACCAAGTAAGTATTATTAGACCTTTTGGCAACAAATTTGATAGATTCATCTTTGTCACTTTTTATGAGACATTGGGTAGAGGTAAATAATACATGGTTACCAATATCACATAATTGACTAATGCTCAAAAGATTGTGTTCTAATCCTTGAACGTAAAGTACATTATCAATAACCAAGTTGGAAGAATTACCGACTTTACCAATACCAAGAATTTTCCCTTTGTTGTTGTCTCCATAAGTGACATATCCACCTTCTTGAGGAGTAAGCTCTATGAAGTTCCGCTTATCTCCCGTCATGTGCCTTGAACATCCACTATCAAGATACCAAAGTTTCTTTTCGATTCTAAGGCACACCTACAAGACAAAATTATTTGCTCATTTTGGGTATCCAAATTATGTTGGGTCCCTTTGCGTTAGCTTTGGGTGTTGCTTCCTTCTCAATCCAAACATAAGTGCCCTTTTTAATTTCAAAGTTCTTTATGTGGCACCTATTGTTTGTATGTCCAAACTTTCCACAATAAAAGCAAGTTGGTTTCTTTGTAAAATCAACTATAGAAAATGAACCAACCACCTTATTGTTCTTTTTCTTGTGGACATAACCTAAACCGGTTTTGTTTGAATTGTTCCTTTGTGAACTAAGTAACCGATCTAGGTTCCTATCACTATTGGAGAGTGTGTTGAGTTTGTTTTTCAAATCTTTAACTTCATTTTCAAGTTCACAACACTTCTCACAATGTGTGATAGATTCCTTAGGATTTGCACAATCACAAACATGACTAGAGTTAACAAGTTCTAAGGATGCATTTTGGAGTTTCAAGTCATTTATATATTTTTCTAATTCATTGATCTCTTTTTGATACTCCAATATCTTCTTTCCTTTTTCCTTGTTAACTTTAGCAAGTTTTTCAAATTGAGTTAACATTTCATTATACTCATTTAGCAAATCATCATAAGGAAAAGTGAAAGAGGAAGAGTTAGAATTTTGAGATGATACCTCATCATCACTTTCACTATTGTCATTTAAGGCTTCATTGTTGCTCCTAGCCATGAGACAAAGATTTGCAACTTCGTCATCCGAGCTACTTGATGAGGATTTTGCATCCTTCTCCGGTGCATCCCAAACAATGTAAGCTCTCTTGCCTTTGCCCTCTTGGGTCTTCTTTTCACTCTTTCTCAAGTATGTGGGACATTCCATCTTGATATGTCCAATGCCTCCACATTCATGGCATTTTACTCCATCACTTGAGCTCTTGTTCTTTGACTTGTACTCCTTGGGTCTTTTATCTCTTGATGATGAACCACCCTTTTTACCCTTGAGGAATTTATTGAATCTTTTTGCAAATAATCCAATTTCCTCCTCATTGAGTGCATGATAGGAGTTCTCACTTGTAGAGTCATCTTCAACCTCTTTTGAGACTTTGGTTGAGGCCTTGAGAGAGATGCTCTTCTTCTTTTTGTCCAACTCCTCAGGTGTGCTAAGTCTTGATAGCTCTATCTCATGTTCTTTGAGCTTCCCAAACAAGGTGGCCAAGTCCATAGTGTTCAAATCCTTGGACTCCTTGATGGCAGTCACCTTTGGTTGTCATTTTCTATCAGGACATCTCAAAATTTTGTTAGTAGTTTCACCATCACGAAATTGCTTTCCTAGATAAATCAAGTGACTAATGATATGTGAAAATCTCTTTTGTAAGACATCAATAGATTCATTAGGGAACATGTGAAATAATTCATACTCATGAGTTAAAGAATTTAATCTTGCATTTCTTACTTCACTTGTTCCTTCATGAGTGACTTCCAAAGTTTCCCACATTTCCTTAGTCGACTTGCATTGAGAGACTCGATAAAATTCATCATGGGATAAGGCGGAGAAGATGATGTTTTTAGCTTTCAAATCAAAAGACACTTTCTTTTTATCATCATCACTCCAACTTTTCCTAGGAATTTCAACGATTTCTCCATTTATCATATGTCTAGGAATATATGGACCATCTTCTATTGCATCCCAAATATCGGTATCTATTGCTTCAATAAAAACTCTCATCCGGACCTTCCAATAAGCATACCCTTCACCATTAAAGAATGGAGGGCGGTTTATTGAAGAGAATCCTTCTTGGTGATTGCTAGAGCCCATAGTTTCCAAAGGATCTTTTCGAAAAAGCTTTTACGCTCGATCTTTCGACCGAGCTCTGATACAACTTGTTGGAAACCAACAAGCGGGCTTAGCAATTACTAGAGGGGGGGTGAATAGTAATCTGAATGCAACAGTGACTAATTTTCGAATGCAATTAAGGTATAATTGATTTTGTGCAGATTTTTCTGAAACAGAGCAAAAACACTCGAGTCTTTTTCAGACTACTCGAGTAAAATTGCAAGAACACTCGAGTAAATCGTGCAGAATGCAGAAAACAGTTTCTGAGAAATTGGCACTTTAAATCAATAAGAATATAACCAGTCCAGAGCAGATTAATAGAAGAGTAGCAAGCAATTAAATAAAGCTATAACAACTTAAAAACAACCTAATTGCTGCGGAATTACTACTCAAATTAAAAAGCCCCTTTTGAGAAAACTTAGGATTGGTTTTTACTTGAAAGTAAAGAAAGCAATAAAAAGAGAACACCACCAATTTTATACTGGTTCACTCTATTAAGAGAGCTAATCCAGTCCCCCTAAGAACCTTAGGAGTGTCTACTAAAATCAAATTGTTAGAAATATTACAAGGGAGTATTGAGATGCCTCACTCAACCTAACCCTTCCAAGAGTGTACCAAACTCTTGAATTTCTACCCCAATTTGAATTTGGTGATGAAGACTTCCTCTTCTCAAGATCCTTGAAACCTTCAAGAGCTCCACCATGCTAAGAACCTCTTAGACTTTGCTTGAGAACCTCTCAAGTCTTGAATGAACCTAAGACCCACTTAGGTACAGTTGGTTACCAACCAACATTTTGGAACAAGATATGTATGTGTATGTGGAGAAATACAACAAATGATTTCTTCAACAATTAAGCACAATCTCTAACTCTTTGGACAAAATAATAACAATGAATGAATAGTTGAGTTAGAGAGAATTTTCACTTGAGAGAGAGAGAATGAGCAAAGAGAATATTAAGCTTATGTCTTGTATGTTCTTGTTATTCCCTCTGTACAAAGGCAATCAGATGGAATATATGGAAGAGGGAGTGAAAAAGTGAAAACAAAATTAAAGTCCCATTTTTGTCCTCTTCCAACGGTTAAAAAATTTGCTGACAGGACCAAAATACTCGAGTCTTTTTGACACTACTCGAGTCTTTTGCCCATCTTTCAATAGAATTGCCCATGTACTGAACTAACGGTCATATCTCTGATTTGAGGCAAAAATACTCGAGTCTTTTGGAAATTACTCGAGTCTTTTGAAACATAGTTACTCGAGTCTTTTTCAGATTACTCGAGTCTTTTGCCCAGAGATGATAAAAATTAAGTTTTTCTAAAATTAATTTCAATTCTCTTCTCAAGGGATAATTTTATGTAATCCCAACCTTTTTCATGCATTAAAATTATTTATCCTAGGATGAGATTACTTCCTAAGCTACCCACTCTCAATTGTAGAAATAAAATTACAATTAAAATAAAAGAGATAATGACTAGCTAATGATGCACTTGATCTTCTTGGCTTGATGAGCTTGAATTCTTCCTCTAAAATCAAGATCTAATTATATTGTCATCATCAAAACTATAACCACCTCATTGGAGACTTGATTCTACAAAATATATAAACAAAATTAATTTATTTTTCTAAATAACACAATTAAATTGGGCCTAAATTGGGGGTCTCACAATCCTCCCCAACTTAGAGATTTCTCGTCCCCGAGAAATACTGACCACATTAACAAAAGCTTACAAGGTTCATACACATAGGCAATTTCCAACAACCATATTCATACCTTACATGCTTTACACGACTTTCCTTGAGGCACTTCGTACTCTCCAATCCATACTCTTAATGTGACGCCGTACGAGAGTTGAATTGAGTTAAGTTTCAAGAATCCAAAAATAGTAAAGGTTTGGTAGGTATGAGTTTGATTAGAAAATAGTGTAGCTCAAATGTTAATTTTTAGGTAAGGAAGGTTTGTCATTTCAAATTTTTGTATTTCTACGGTAGAGAAGAATTGATTTGTATGCATAACATTACCGCAATCACTTAATAATGAGACTACTTCATACCTTCATACTGCCAAAGTTACATTCTGGTACTTGTTACTAATCAATATCCTGTGACACATGACTCCCCAACTTTGGTTAAACTTACTCAATACTATCCATTGACTCATACCTATCCTAATTTGTCTAGAACTTTACTCACTTCCTAATAAACCATCCTTCATTTCCTACCATGGATCTATCTTAGGAGTTGACTCACACTCTTACTCTCAAGGTTTTGAGCTGACATTTTGAATCAGGTTCTATTCTTGCCCCCATGACCTTCTATGATTCCGGTGTTACGCATACAAATGTCACTTCTTCTATACAGAGGGTTTGGTTTGGGTGACTAGATCGTATTTTTGTCACAAAATATTGGTGATAGAGAACTTGAATTTAAGGTTTTGTCAAAGGTTTTGTGGGTTATATCTTCAAAGACTGGTATATTTTCCGGTAAGAAGGGTTACTTTTGAAGTTATGAAGGGTATAATCATTATAATAGTGTAAAATCAAGCTCAAAAAGTCGACAAAATGGAAATTGGGCTTTCACAAGAATACAACAAGGCAAGATGAGATTCTTTCTTGAATTTGATTTGTCGTCCAACTCTGTCAGCTTCCTCCAGTAGTTGATTCTTTTTGCTTAATCACGGGTTTTCCAATACAAATTCAAGCACACACATCCATTGATCTCACAAATGTCTTCATCATTTATTATAGCATAAGAAAATAAAGACAAACAATCTTCAATTCAACCAACAAAAGGCAGAGTTTAAACACTGAAAGACATAAATTCAATCTTGTGGACAACTCCACTACGCATCAATCAAGCATTCAAAACAACACAATAGACTGCTAGCGACACTAACGCCTTCATTCTCGACCATCACAAACATTCTTCCATCCTTTTGCAATAGTAGCATCCATTTTACCTTTTGGTTTCCAGCAGTTCCTTGCAAGATGTCCTGGTTTGTTGCAGTTGAAACAATTGTGGTTATTCCAAAAACAAGTTGGTCCATAATGATTCCTATTGCAACGATTACAAAATGGAATTTCTCCCCCTACACTTTTTATACCATTTCCATTCTTGCTAAGTTCATCCTTAAGATTCTTGCGGTTACAATTTCCACCATTCTTATTGAAGCTGTTGCGATTTCTATTACTGCCTTGCTGAAATGGATTGCTTCCAGAACCCTTAAGAATACATTCACCTTTTGCGGGTTTTCTTCTTTCTTCTCCATCTTGCTGGTAAGAGTCGTGACGCATCTTGCTCCTCTTGTCCAACCTCTTATCAAGCCGATATTTCCTCGTATAGCTTCGTGTAGCCAGGTAGTTAACTGGTTTTGCCTTCACTTTGCTTGCCGGAGTTTGAGAACCATTTCGTCCTCTACCTGGTCTGATTTTTGGAATATTCATGTGAGGAAGAATCAACTCCAATCCCAACCTTAGTCCTCTTATGAACTCAGAATGTGCATCATTGTTGTTGTTTCTCTAATTAGCTGATCTTACGAAATGTCCATGCACCATCTTTTGTGCATACCCTTAACTCTTAGATTACTCACATCGTTAAATACAAACAAACACGACTACACAATCAGATCGACACACCAGAGTCACACAAAAAAAGCATATAAGGCTATGCTTAAGGCCACTTAGGACAACCATTGCTATGATACCACTAAATGTAACACCCCAATTTGGACATAGAGTTTTAGCAAAAATTTGCGCCATTTTTTTTAAATACAATAATTATTTTCCAACTTCTTAATCAAAAAGGATTTCCATTACCTTAGTTTAACTTTTGAAATAACTTAATTTGCAAAATATCCTTTCATATTATTCTATTCCAAACTGAGACATTACAAAACACATTTCCAAAAACTCATTTTCTCACAACATTATTTTTCTCCAATGGTTTCCTTGAAAAACATTTGATTATATTGAAATTTCAATAAACCACTGATACAAAAATTATACTGAATGGTCACTTTATTAAAATGGTCACTACCTCAAAAGGCATGACATTGATTACAATGAAGATACTAAACAAAAGGATCTATGCCAATACTAAAGGGTACATCAGTCCTAACAGAGCAGACTTAATCTACTTAAATCTTATGACAAACATAAAACCCTTCATCATCACTATTCTCAACAGCAGGTGCCTCCTCTGGGTCGAACTCCCACTCCATTGGCCCTTCTTCTTGAACTTGCTCCTCCTCAGGTTCCCATACCTCAAAGTCTTCCTGTAGATCATCAAGCTCCCAAATGGCTCCATCTTCATCCAATTCCATATTCAACATCTCGATGTCCTGCTCTTCTTCTAACACGTCCTCTTGAATTTCTTCTTCTGGTTCTTCTTCCTGGATATCTTCTAATCCTTCCTATGAAGCTATCTATTCTTCGCTCTCAGACGCCGCATTTGGATCTTCTCCATCGGAGATATTCTCGAAGTCCATCTGCCTCATTGCCGGGTGAATCTCATGATAAGTGACAGGACCACCAACCACTTGGTCGCGAAGATACAACACACATGGGTTTACGTCCGTCATCCTCCCACTAACAACGAATTCAGGGTCAATGATCTCTATCCTGGCCGGTCCTTCCCATAACCATCCAGTCTGATTAACCTCCCAAACCCCGAAATCTTCCAAAGACATAACTCCACTATTGGAAATATCTACCCGACACATAACTTGATCTGCCATCTGTGGAGATCATTCCCAATGTCCACAGAAAGGAGAAAACAGAGAGAGTAAGCAATCCGAACGATATAATCGTCGACGGCATGGACTTACCCTAAGGGATCACATTAGGATACACATGCATAACCAATATAAATAAACGGATAGGAACAATTCCATATAACATCATGCTTTACCATAACAACATATTCATTTCAAAAAGTTGTTCTCATAGAAATTACTTTACTGCAAATAATGTTTCATTAAAATCTTTGGTAAGTTTTCTCAATTTGCTTATGTGAAATCATAACATAACCGTCAATGATTTAGGGAAGGAAATCATTGAGGCGAAGGGAAAGTAAGCACACACGATACATCTCCTATTCAATATCCAACCACAATCTAGTTCGGAAAGCAGATGAGATGCACAAGAATCCTAACCACACAGGCATCGAAAGTCAAAGTGTACGTACCAAGCTGAAGCGACACATCTGGCCAGCAAAATAAAATCATATCACACATCTATAAAAAGATCAGCGACTACTAGCCTTGATTCAGATTCCCTCTCACCATCTTTGATTTTCTTAAGGGGGTGACAACTCTATCCCTAGTTGTACGTGCAGTCCTTGCTACGATCGAGGCCTATCAGGGACCTCAGACCATTGTAACGTTGTTCCGCATAGGGAAGCGCTCAAGGTTTCTTGATGTTTCACCGTCCTTGCCCTCCCCTATCACAATCACCACTTGAAGGTAGCACGGGCCTCCAAGTATTTGGTATCTTTCCTCTCCACCACTTCACTCTCAACGCATAGTTAGGAAAGATTAAGCTTTTTAGAGTCTTTAAGCGTTTTAGAAATAGGTTTTTAATTATTAACCCAAGCGTTTGGTCGACCTATTCTAAGCCTCGTGTTGAAACTCATGTGTCTCTCTCTCAATGTTTTGATGATGACACAACAACATCATATATTGAATATATTTGGTTGACAGGTTCAGGTACAAATGAAGATTGCAAAGGCTGGTTCTGTGTTAGATTTAGCCTTAGGTTTAGAAGTCTTTGTGAGACAATTTAATTATCTTAAAGCACTTAGAATTATAGTCTATGAGATGATGATTGTGCTTTCCTTTGAAATCGTAGAAGAAGCATTTTTATAAAACTTTTGCTCCAGGATATCTCTTGTGAAAAATGTTTTTGTGAAAACCTGGTTACAACTTTTTCATGAAAATCTAATTCATACTGGGAGTAATCGATTACCCTTCTGGTCTAATCGATTATTCAATGCAACTTGTAACCAGAGAGCATGTAATGGATTATTTAGGTTCTTATAATGGATTACTTCTTTGAACTGGTCATTTGGGAGTAAGTAATCGATTATCAGAAACTAGTAATCGATTATATGTTAATGCTGCAACTTTTGTAAAAAAAACCTGAGAGCTTGTAATCGATTAGCCTGACCAAAGTAATCGATTATTTTAATTCAAATTTTGAAAAACGTGCTGAAATCAAACATGATGTCCAGAATGATTTGTTTCCATTTTTGGAGGATCACATTTTGATTATTGGCTGCTTCTTCTCCTTCTTTAAAACTCTATTTCATTTTTTGAAAATAGAGAGTTTTTTCTTCTTCTCATTTTCTCTACTCTTTTTGTATATCTTTTAGAAGAAAAAGTTCATCATCATCATCATAGTTCTATTGTCTTGTGTTTGCTTTAGATTATTAATATTGTCACAGGTCTTGATTGTTGTATCCGCTGTATCTAGAGAGTATATTGTTAGTTGCACAAATTCATTCGTGCATATTCTTATCATTGTAAGGGGTGTGACAACCTTAGTTATTAAGGAGTGTTTTCCTTAGGATTGAACGTGTGTCGCGTTCTTAGGGTGAGATAAACCCTTGTGTATTGGGTAGCGCTATACGAACGGTGGGAGTCCTAGTAGTTAGGCTATTTTGTGTATCGAGGTCCCTTGCGAACGGTGGGATTCCTAGTAGCTTGAGGGGTGCTCTGGATGTACTTGGGGACGCAGTTGCGTCTTGGCTTAGTGAAAAAGCTCAAGCGAGTCGCTTGGGGACTGGAGTAGGCTGGGTTTGCCGAACCAGGATAAATTCTGTGTGTACAATTTCTCTATTCCTTATCTTTTACTTTCCGCACATTTAAATTGTTTTAAATCTTATTTTCGTGGATAAAAACTATTTTCAAGTTTTAACATATATCACACGAGTATTGCGTTTTGTATGTGTTGTTCTTTCTAATCAATCTCGTGTTTATGATGATTTCAATATTCATAATAATAATATGTTTACTTCTTGCTTAAAAACGTTTTAAATCGTTCTTTAAGTCTTCCGCTCAATTTAATCTCTGATATTTTGTAAAAGAACGTTTTAATTCGATTAGTTTTCAAAGTTTTCTAAACACCCAATTCACCCCCCTCTTGGGTGATTCTCGCCAATTACACCGATTATTCCAACAATTGGTATCAGAGCTTCGTGCTCTGGTAACAAGCTTAATCGCTTGAGTTAAAGATCCTTGGTTAATTGGCTTATTGGGATTTTGTGTTTTTGATTTTAAAATGGAGGGAAATTCATTCGATGAAGCACCAATTTTCAATGGAGAAAATTATTCTTATTGGAGTGCTAGAATGAAATTTTATTTACAGTCGATGAATTATCGTTTATGGATTATTGTGCAAAATGGTTTTGATTTAAATCCAAAAAATGTTTTAAATGATTTTGATAAAAAATGTTTTGCCTTGAACGTTCAAGCAATGCAGATTTTAAGGAATACCTTAAACGATGACGCATATGCTAGAATCAAGGATTGTGTTAATGCTAAAAATATTTGGGATACCTTACACACTTATTATGCTACTAATGATCTTTGTGAAAGTGTAAGTATTCACAGATGTTATCAAGAGACCCAGGAAGAGAAAATCTCAAAGGATGAGTGGACTATTTCTCATAACAAAGTTTTGAATGATGACACCCATAGTATGAGGAGCAGTTCATCAGACGAAAAAGATGATGATGAGTTAGAGAACTTATTTGAAGCTTTCTTGGAAACTCTCGAGGAATCAAGTTCTTCAGATGAGGAGTCAGTAGAAAACGAAAATGCATTACAGTCATTTACTCCTCACGAGGTAACTGTGATTAATTCTAATGTCCAAAACCCTCATAGTGCTAATAATATTTTGAGAGATGATTTAAAAAATAATTTTGAAAATAGCACCTCTTCAAGTAATGAAAAATGTATTTTTATTAAAAACTCTGAGGTTGCTTCTTGTGACTCTCATTGTATTTCACAATCTATTTGTTCAAACTCTTCTCTTGACAATTCAAATAAAAATGTGGTAATTCAAAAGTCAAGTAAAGAGGTTGGCAAATGTGATTCTGAGTACAAAGATCACAAGTTCTGCAAAAATGATTTTATAAAATCCAAAACTTCTCCCAAAATCATTATTTGTAACTATTGTGGTCGTTCTGGTCATATTTCTCATCTATGCATATTTAAGAAAAATCATTACTTGAGAAATAAAATGAAATGGGTTCCAAAAGTTTCCGAGGAATCTAAAATTAACCCCCGTGGACCCAACATGAGATGGTTACCAAAAACTTCTGCGTGTAACAGGAAAGAAGATTATTTTCTACCCAAGGAAAAACCAAGAAGAATTCTAAGAGACAATCTCACTATTTGGTCACCGTGGAAATCTGAAACAAGATGGAATAACCAAAGGAGATCAATGCCATCAAAGTCAAATATGTCACATAGAAGAAATGAAAATCACATATGGACAAAAATTCGTAAAAGGAATCATTGGCAAAAAGGAAGTGATAAGAGGAATTATTGGCAAAAAGGAAGTGACAAAAGGAATCATTGGCAAAATTCAAAATCTTCATGGCATGCAAAAATTGAGGTAAACAAATCATATATTTCTCATAACTATGATTATTCAAGAGCATACTTTGATTATTCCAAGCTAAATTATTTTTAAAATAAATCATGTGTTGCTAAGTTTATCTTCACATGATCATTATCCCTTGGAAAAATCAAAGATCTTCATAAGATGTCATTTAGTGCAATTTTGAGGAAATCAAGATAGCATCAAATGCATATTATGATTAATCTTGATATATCTTATAATTATGATAAACATATGATTTGGTACATTATTGTCATTGATTTATTTCAATTAATTAAAAGTGCTCATTGTGATTATCATGAATATTATCTAACTTGAGCGTCAGAGATAGCCAGATTTATCTGTTTTGCAGGAAACAGGAATTTTAAAGGTAAGTTGTCCACAAGCTTAACGTCACTGAACGGATTCAGGCATCAGGAATCATGTATCAGAAGGTATTGGGTTGTATCAGTCAGAAAAGGAAGAATTCTGGAGATTTGTGCAGAAGTAATCGATTACTCTGCAACAGTAATCGATTACCAGATGGATTTTTGAATCAGTGTTGAAGAAATAATGGATTAGAAGATCAGAATAATGGATTATATTTGTTGCATCATTCAACTCACCAGTGGAGAGATAATCGATTAAATGTCTCAAGATAATCGATTATGGAAGTTGCATCAGTTATGGACAAAGAGGCGGTAATCGATTAAGAGAATGGAAGTAATCGATTCTTTTGCAAAAGTAATCAATTATATCAGTAAGATAATCGATTATTTGCATCAGTATCTGAAGAAAAAAAAAGGGAAAAGTGCAGAAGATCGTGTGGGCCTTGACCCATGTTTGACCAAGTGTGGACCACAACCTTAAACCCTAGCCACACACTTTATTACACACACTCTCTCTCTTTCCACAACATAAAAAAAAAATACACGGCCTCCTCTTTCTCTCTCTCCCTCGACCTCTACTTTTTCTTTTTCTCTTCATATTCTTCAACCTCCAACACCCACAACCTCCATAAAACCTTCATAGTCCTTCACCATACTCACTCATACTACTTCTTTTCTTCATAAAACTTCACCCTTTCTACTTCACTCAACCAAAACCGCCCCAACCTCTCTCTCTCTCTTTATCATACGGTTTTCACTCACAAAACACCATAACCACCATTAAACCTCTTGCTCTTGCTTCACCTTGTCCAAAACCTTCTCTTCACACTTGATTAAACTTGGTATTTACAAGGGTTTCATGATTCTTGGCTCTTGTTCTACAAGTTTCAGATCCGGTTCATCTTTGGTTCATGCATGTTGATGAAGGTATTGGTTCACTGGTTTGAGCATTCGGTTTGCTGATCAGATTCAGACTCGGTTCACTGGTCCGGTTCGTTTTTCTGCTCTGGCTCAGTTTTTGGGTTTTCGGTTCAGTCATTGGTCTGGTTTGCTGGTCTGGTTCTTGGTTTCTGGTTTGTTCTGGTCTGGTATATGCTGTTTGTTGCTTCGGTTCAGCTTCAGTTCAGGTTCACAGTATATTGGTTATGCATTATCTGTACCTTCATGCTTTCTATTTTTGATATGAAGATTATCTGCCTTTGATACTGTGAAGTTGATTCTGTTAAGTTGTGTATTTGGGTTATACTCTGTGCTGCATTCTGGTTAGAAGATTTGGTTGTTTCAGAATTCAGAATTTCTTTTGAGATAGTTGTGCTGTGCTGCATTCAGCTGAGTTGATTTAGCTGTTATTATCGGTGTTGCAATCATGTCTCGTCACTCTAAAAGGAGAATGGTAGTTGAGGAATCTGAGGATGATGAGCCTTCACCTCCTATTGCTCCAAGAAGGGCTCAACCATCTTCCAGTCGAGTTCCTAGGCCTCCGAGGACACGTTAAAGTGAGGCAGGTCCTTCAGCTCCACCTCCACCGGTTCATCAGCCGATAGCTTTGGAGAAGCTTAATCGTTGGTTTTCTAATCCAGTACAAATAATGGATTATGAAAAATATTTTGCTGCATGTTCAGTTATTACTCCAAGATTTCTGGATGCTGATACATTTGGTGGAGAGGACTGTAATCTCCCGGCTGTTGTTCTGTTGAAAGAAAAAGGACTTTATGAGTTTTGTACCATTGGAGGAGATTATTATGAGGACTCAGTCACAGTGTTTTACTCAAACCTTGTCTGGAATGCGGATGAACAGACACTCTATTCCGAGGTCAAAGGAAAGGGCATCAAGATCAATCTAAATACTTGGACTAACATGACTCACTTGCCCATGGATGGTGTTACGTTCACTGGTTCTGGTTCAGACAGTTTATGGGGTGATGAATATGACAAAAAGGCTGCTAAAGAGGAATTTATTGATGATCGTATTCCGGCTGGGAAAGTAATGACATCTGGAAATCTGAAGTTTGTTTATCGGATTCTACACTTCATTTTGACTCGTTGCTTAATCCCTAGGCAAGGGAATTATTTTCGGATTCTTGAATCTGACTACATTATCTTCTGGGCGTGGTATCATAACAAACCAATTAATTGGGGATGGTTTGTGTTGAATCATATGATTGAAACGACTGCTAAGGTTCGACGGTCTATTAACGAAGATAAGAAGAATAAGACGTCGAAGCTCCCTTATGCTACTGTGATCACTAGAATCCTCAGGCGATTCAGAGTTCCTGTGAATGGGGAAGCTAGAACAGCTCCCAATGCTGACATGAGGATGGATTCTAACTTCTTGGGAAATATGGGTTGGATCAACATGGAAGGAACTGGTTGGAGACCAACGGCACAAAGGCGTGAGCGCAAATCCAACCACAATTATGATCCTGATGAAGATGAACAGCAGCAGCAGCAGCCACCACAGCCTGATAGTGCACCAGTTCATGATTCAGATTATGTTCCGCTACAAGCTCTTTATCCGCCCGAGCACATTCCTCCATACATGCAGTTATTCATGGATGATGTTCGAGGGTATATGAGGCGATCAGATGAGCATATGCATACAATTGATACATCTCTCGCTCAGCTCACATCCGGCATGGAGCAGATGCACTTGGATATGGAGTCAGTGCGTGAAGAGATTTACCATCTGAGGCATCAGAATCGTCCTCCGTTTCAGTGATTGTGGCACCGCACCTCACTTTATCTATATCTATTTTATTTGGATTTGGATATTTGGATATTTTTTATACTTGCTCTTAACCCCTAGTACTTTTATTTGGATAACTTGTTCCTAGATTTAGTTTGGTTTTCTCTTAAGCCTCGTGTTGAAACTCATGTGTCTCTCTCTCAATGTTTTGATGATGACACAACAACATCATATATTGAATATATTTGGTTGACAGGTTCAGGTACAAATGAAGATTGCAAAGGCTGGTTCTGTGTTAGATTTAGCCTTAGGTTTAGAAGTCTTTGTGAGACAATTTAATTATCTTAAAGCACTTAGAATTATAGTCTATGAGATGATGATTGTGCTTTCCTTTGAAATCGTAGAAGAAGCATTTTTATAAAACTTTTGCTCCAGGATATCTCTTGTGAAAAATGTTTTTGTGAAAACCTGGTTACAACTTTTTCATGAAAATCTAATTCATACTGGGAGTAATCGATTACCCTTCTGGTCTAATCGATTATTCAATGCAACTTGTAACCAGAGAGCATGTAATGGATTATTTAGGTTCTTATAATGGATTACTTCTTTGAACTGGTCATTTGGGAGTAAGTAATCGATTATCAGAAACTAGTAATCGATTATATGTTAATGCTGCAACTTTTGTAAAAAAAACCTGAGAGCTTGTAATCGATTAGCCTGACCAAAGTAATCGATTATTTTAATTCAAATTTTGAAAAACGTGCTGAAATCAAACATGATGTCCAGAATGATTTGTTTCCATTTTTGGAGGATCACGTTTTGATTATTGGCTGCTTCTTCTCCTTCTTTAAAACTCTATTTCATTTTTTGAAAATAGAGAGTTTTTTCTTCTTCTCATTTTCTCTACTCTTTTTGTATATCTTTTAGAAGAAAAAGTTCATCATCATCATCATAGTTCTATTGTCTTGTGTTTGCTTTAGATTATTAATATTGTCACAGGTCTTGATTGTTGTATCCGCTCTATCTATAGAGTATATTGTTAGTTGCACAAATTCATTCGTGCATATTCTTATCATTGTAAGGGGTGTGACAACCTTAGTTATTAAGGAGTGTTTTCCTTAGGATTGAACGTGTGTCGCGTTCTTAGGGTGAGATAAACCCTTGTGTATTGGGTAGCGCTATACGAACGGTGGGAGTCCTAGTAGTTAGGCTATTTTGTGTATCGAGGTCCCTTGCGAACGGTGGGATTCCTAGTAGCTTGCGGGGCGCTCTGGATGTACTTGGGGACGCAGTTGCGTCTTGGCTTAGTGAAAAAGCTCAAGCGAGTCGCTTGGGGACTGGAGTAGGCTGGGTTTGCCGAACCAGGATAAATTCTCTGTGTACAATTTCTCTATTCCTTATCTTTTACTTTCCGCACATTTAAATTGTTTTAAATCTTATTTTCGTGGATAAAAACTATTTTCAAGTTTTAACATATATCACACGAGTATTGCGTTTTGTATGTGTTGTTCTTTCTAATCAATCTCGTGTTTATTATGATTTCAATATTCATAATAATAATATGTTTACTTCTTGCTTAAAAACGTTTTAAATCGTTCTTTAAGTCTTCCGCTCAATTTAATCTCTGATATTTTGTAAAAGAACGTTTTAATTCGATTAGTTTTCAAAGTTTTCTAAACACCCAATTCACCCCCCTCTTGGGTGATTCTCGCCAATTACACCGATTATTCCAACACCTCGCTTCTAACGGGCCTCGACCTCTATAGGGTAAAAGATAAACCATCAAACACCTCCCTACTTACTGTGGAATCCACAAAGCTCGCAAGCACGACACTTCATTCACGTGGCCAGCTACGTTACAGTGGAATCCACAAAGCTCGCAACCACGACACTTCATTCACGTGGCCAGCTACCTTAAATCAAGCACGTCTAAGGACAGTGCGATTGGGGATATACATCAAATAATTATTTGTGCTTGGCGCACCTTCACTGTATACTAAATCAGAAGACACCGCATGTTTTACAAAATTTTATAATTCCAAAATACGTTTCTTTTCACAATGATTTATTCAATTACATCATTTTCTTTCAAATAGAAAATCGGTTATTACAGAATAACATAAGAACAGTAATAATCTCAACAGATAATTCATCCAGGAATATAGTAAATAATTCACATTACACGAAATAATTTAGTAAGTACTATTAAACAATTAAAAAGTTATCGTCTCAGCGTAGAACAGCTAAACAAAACCCCAAACAATTGTCATTATGCGTTTTGACTAGTAACTAGGAAAATTTGGTCATCCCACCCCAATCCTAAAGGGGTCACACGAATGGGGTATGGCTTGGTGGTCAAGTTCAGAATTTTTTTCTTACTTGGTAATAGTTGAGAACCTAGTTGTTTGTGGTGAATCATTTAATGCTTCTCATAAACTCATGCAAATTTAAAATAATGCAAAAAACCATGTGCTAAAGATGAATGAATCCTACTCCATGCTGACTCATGTTGGACGGTTTTCTAAGGCTTGAAGGGAGAAAATCTTTGGTTTTTACTCATACAATAACTCATCTCTCATTCACCCAATGAAAATTAAGTCTAAATAATTAAAAATTCAAAAATAAAATAAAAATTCTGTGGTCTGGACGGTGAGCCAATTAGAGGCCTCCAAAAATGTATATTTTTATAACACATTATTTTTAAGTCCAATAATTAATTGTAGGTTCAAAGATAATTTTTCTAAGTTTAAAAACATAAAATTCGTCCACCTATTGTACAGATATAAATTTTTGTTAACCTTCAAATAAAATTCTGAGCTTTACCTTTTTGAAATCTACATTTAAATACGATCGTTTTGATATAAAGTTTGTAATTTTTCGACTTACGGTTAAAAAGATATGAATTTTTGAAGATATAACACTATAACTTTTTTTTTAAAAAAATCATTTCATTTTCAAACCTAAACTAAATAACATTTCAATAATGAAAGGCTATACTTAATAAAATATTTCCATGTCAATAGTACGTTTTAAATTTATCAAGGAAAAATATAATTATACATATATATATCTCACGTGTGTGTCTATATATATATATATATATATATATATATAGACATCTAGCAAAATCATGTTAAAATAATTCTGCTCAAAATATATTCCAATTGACTTCTTAAAATAATTAAAACAAAATATTTGGGCATCTTATAATACTAATATGTGTTATAAAACAAAATAGAACTTGTACATATATATAAATATATATAGCTTATAATCCATGAACACACACACACACACATATATATATATATATATATATATATTACTTAAATCACATACTTAGCACAAAATTAAATTAAATATATAAACAAAATTAATTTATTTTTCTAAATAACAATTAAATTGGGCCTAAATTGGGCGAGACTGCCTCTGACTTTGTACAACGGTAGGTGAGGGCTCATCATCAGATTCAACAATCTGAGCTCTTTCTTAGTCTTCTACCAAACATGACCTCAAAATGCAGGCAAAACCAAATTGAATCGGATAACCAAATAACCAGATGCAGAAATACTACTAGCGAATTAACTGATCAGATAACCAAATCAAACTAGCACTTGAACAAAAACTCAGCCCTGATCAATCACTAATGATTTCAGGAGTTCCAAAGCAATGAGACTTGAATAGCCAATCAATAACTTACGTATGCATAGATCATCAACATTTCAACATAAATCCCAGTAGCAACATACCATGAATGAAGAGATGTGGCTAGAGGAGAAGAATGCTTTAAACCGACCTGAACCGACGAGCTGAACCGGAGTACCGAACCGATTTGAACCGAAACACTGAACCAATCTCTGAACCGGAGTACCCAAAACCAGCATTGAACCAGAATCTTCACCAAACTAGTGAACCAGAGAAGAGAGAACCAATGAGCCAATGAGTCCTTGAGAACCACGATTTGGACCAATAGAGAACCGGTTGAGTCTAAGGGTTGAGGTTTGATGGTAATGGATGAAGGTTAAGGTTGAGGAGAGGTTGGGTATGGAGGAGAAGGTATGGTTAATGGTGGTTGAGAAGTTGAAGATTGAATGGTTATGGAGAGAGAGAGAGAGACGATTTTTGAGTGAGAGGGAGGAGGAGATGAAGGTTTAATGGTGGAATGATGGTGTTTGAAGGTTTATGTGTGGCTATGGAGGTTTTTGGTTTTGAAGGAGAAGAAGAAGTTGAGAAAGAGTGAGAAGGAGGGAGGAACGTGTTTTTGGAGAGAGAGGGGAATGAGAGTGACGGCTAGGTTTAGTCTTATGAGGTTCTCACTCGGTCAACCTTAGGTCAAGGCCCATACACGATTTCCCCCCTTTTTTTCATATCTGATACGAGGTAATCGATTACTTGTTGAAGGTAATCGATTACTCTTCCTCTGATGGCTGAATGATGCAACTTGAATAACCGATTACTTTGATTGCTATAATCATTTAGCCATCAGAGGAAGAGTAATCCATTACCTTCAACAAGTAATCGATTACCTCGTATCAGATATAAAAAAAGGGAAAATCGTGTGTGGGCCTTGACCCAAAGTTGACCAAGTGAGAACCTCATAAGACTGAACCTAGCCGTCACTCTCATTACCCTCTCACTAAAAACACGTTCCTCCCTCCTTCTCCTTCATTCCTCAACTTCTTCTTCTTCTCCATCAACCACCAAAAACCTCCATAGCCACACATAAACCTTCAAACACTATTATTCCACCATTAAACCTTCATCTCCTCCTCCCTCTCACTCAAAATCGTCTCTCTCTCTCTCTCTCTCCATAACCATTCAATCTTCAACCTCTCAACCACCATAACCATCTCCTTCTCCTCCATACCCAACCTCTCCTCAACCTTAACCTTCATCCATTACCATTAAACCTCAACCCTTAGACTCAATCGGTTCTCTATTGGTCCAAATCGTGGTTCTCAAAGACTCATTGGTTTTCTCTTCTCTGGTTCACTGGTTTGGTGAAGATTCTGGTTCAATGCTGGTTTTGGGTACTCCGGTTCAGTGTTTCGGTTCAGAAATCTGTTCGGTACTCCAGTTCAGCTCGTCGGTTCAGGTCGGTTTAAAGCATTCTTCTCCTCTAGCCACATCTCTTCATTCATGGTATGTTGCTACTGGAATTGATGTTGAAATGTTGGTGATCTATGCATACATAAGTTATTGATTGGCTATTGAAGTCTCATTGCTTTGGAACTCCTGAAATTATTAGTGATTGATCAGGGCTGAGTTTTTGTTCAAGTGCTAGTTTGATTTGGTTATCCGGTCAGTTAATTCGCTGGTAGTGTTTCTACATTTCGTTATTTGGTTATCCGGTTCAATTTGGTTTTGCTTGAATTTTGTGATCATGTCTAGTAGAAGACTAAGAAAGAGAGCTCAGATTGTTGAATCTGATGATGAGCCCTCACCTCCTGTTGTACAAAGTCAGAGGCGGTCTCGCCCAAATCGAGATGGGGCAGGACCTTAAGCACCTCCACCTCCTGTTCATCAACCCGGAACTGTCGAGAAGTACAACAGATGGTTTTCTTCAGCTGCTCTGATTATCGAGTTTGAAAAATACTTTGCGGCTTGTTCTGTTATTTCGCCAAGATTTCTGGATGCAAACAATTGATAATGAAGAATGTGATCTCCCAACGGTCGTCTTGTTAAAAGAAAAGGAATTGTTTGAGTTCAATACCATTGGCGGTTATTTTTACAAAGACCTTGTTCGTGTGTTCTGTAACATCCCGCGTTTTCCCGACTAGGATAAATAAAATTTGATTAAGGAAAAGTTTTGAAACATGGTTTTACAAAAGGTTTTCAATGAGTATTTTATTCGATTACGAAGTAAAGTATTGATTTTACAGAATTTTGATAAACAAATATTTTTATGAAGTTAGTAAAAATGATTTTTATGAGAAATGATTTTATTGAATGGTGATTTGTAAAAATGAATTTCTTTATGGACTTTCTAAGATTTATCAACTTCCGAAATTCATAACTTTTTAACCGTAACTCCGATTTTTATGATCTTTATATGAAAACAATCGTATCGAAACGTAGATTTCAAAAATATATCTTTTATAATTTTCTGGATTGGTTTGCAAAAATTATTTTTCAGTGTTGTAAAGTACGAATTTTAAAGGAATTACTCATAAAAAAAATAGTTTTTGATTTTTAATGAATTTTTCCTTTTGGGATTATCTTCAATATATTAAAGTATGATTTTAGAAAGTGAAATGAGGGCTATAATTGCAACCAATAAGTACAGTTTATTATTTAAAGGAAAATATGTTTAATTGTTAATGTGTATGTTTGATTATTTAATTAAAGAAGAAATTATTTTGTGATTAAAGTGTGTGCTTGATTGTGAATGTGTGCATGCATGATATAGGTGTGATATGTGTATGTGTGACACGTGTGTGAATGGGTATATGTGTATTTTGTGAGGCCTTTGCTTGGTGACTAAGCTAGAAGGGAAATAAAATAAAAAGTGTTGGAAGTCAAGCTTTCCCAAGGACTTCAAGTGAAATCAGCATATGGTTTTGATGATAACAAACTCAAGATTCTCAAGTTCATATCAAGTGCAATCACAAGCTCTTCAACCTTCAAGTCCAAGCTTCATGTTGAAGACTCAAGCAAATGAAGTTGAAGATTCAAGCAAATGAAGACCTTTTACCCTTTCCCTTAGGACATTATGTAAGGTAATGAAGTCAAGGTTTATATTATGTTAAAAGTCCAATATAAGTTTTTCTAAAATATATTTTTCATAATTAAGGAGAAGAAAAAGAAGTTTTGTGAAAATCAGTTTTTCTATCTTAGTTTTGGTGAAAATACTTGATGTTACAAAACTCTGAATATTTTTATGTATGCAAGAGAGAGTAATCGATTATTTGCCTAAGTTAATCGATTAACTTTGTTGCATCATAGAAAAATCAGAGAGCTTGTAATCGATTAAGTGAACTTTGCTAATCCATTACTTTCTTATGAGAGTAATCGATTACATAGCTCAAGTAATCGATTAAAATTGTTGCATCATATATTTTCCTGAGACAAAGTAATCGATTATTGCTTTGAGATAATCCATTACATGATGTTGCATCATATAAAAATCAGAGGCTCTGTAATCGATTATTAGAATAGTGGTAATCGATTATATGAGTTGCATCATACATTAAACAGAAGTGAAGTAATCGATTACGCGCATGTGAAAATCGATTACTGGTTTTTAAAATGAATTTCAAAGTTTCTATTTTTAAAGGGATAATCGATTACCTCCCTGAAGTAATCGATTACCTCAAGTTTTATTGAAAAACGTGTCAGAATCATTTTGATTTATTTCCAGATTTGTTTTTACTTAATTGATTCTGATTTATTTTCAAAATTCGAATTTGATTTTATTTTTGAAAATATTCCTTTTTTGTTTTAAGAATCAAATCCTTGATTTATTTTCTAAATCTTTTTTATTTGGTTTTGATTTTAAAACTTAAATTATTTTATTTCCAAAATCGTTTTTGATTTGATTCTGATTCTTTTTTTTTTCAAATTCAAAATTCAAATTTCAAATCTTTGGTTTTAATTCTTAAATCTTTTATTTTATTTTTTGATTTGTTTTGATTTCAAAAATAACTCTATTTATTTGTTTTTCAAAATCTCTACACTTCTACATTTCAACAATTCTGATCACGTTCTTCTTCTTCTTCTTCTTCTTCTTCAATTCTCTGGTTTTCACGCTCAATCTTTTTGAAGAAAAACTAAACCTTATTTTGGCCTTGTAACAACTTTATATCGACTTCATTGCCATAGAGCTTAATTGTTGTATCTGTGTTGCTTAGAACACATAATTGTTAGAGTGGCCATTATTGTTGTATCAGCACTATTAAGAGTGCACTATAGGTCTTGTACCAATCACTCATACCATAACCAGTGTTGTAAGGGGTGTGTAACCCTTAGTGACTAGGGAGTGAATCTCCTAGTGCGGACGTGCTGCGTTCGTGGTTGTAGGGTGAGGAACCCTTTGTTGTGTTGGGTAGTTCTAGACGAACGGTGGGTCACCTAGTAGTTAGGCTATCTGGGAATCTAGGAAAGGTTTTCCTAGTTGTGTATCGAGGTCCCTGGCGAAAGGAGGTCCCTAGTAGCTTGCGGGACGCTCTGGTTGTACTTGGGGACGTGTGGCGTCTTGGTTTAGTGAAAAGCTCAAGCGGGTCGCTTGGGGACTGGAGTAGGTCGGGTTTGCCGAACCAGGATAAAATCACCGGTGCAATCTCTTCTATCCTTATCTCTTTTATATTCCGTCGTTATATTTAATTGTTGTGCATCATAACAACTATTTTCGTAACAATCTATTTTAAGCGAATTTAAAATAATAAGCGCGGTAACGGTTTTCGTTGTTCTTATTTAATTCGTATCCGCGCATATTAGTTTTTCATAATAGTATTAATATTATTCGCTTTTGTGCAATCGTTTTCATCAATATATTGTTTTCCGCTGCAAAATCTCTTTAAGTTTATCGAAAACGATTTAAATCGATTATTTTCCAATGTTTTCATAAACACCCAATTCACCCCCCCTCCTGGGTGACGGCTGCCAATCGTATCAATAATTCTAACAATTGGTATCAGAGCTGCGTGCTCTGGTAAAGGCCTAACAGCCTGAGTAAAAGATCCGTTGTATATTGGCAGTGTTGGGATATTTTATTTGTTTTAATATGGAGGGTTTTACATTCGATGATGCACCATTTTTTGATGGAAATAATTTTCTCTATTGGAGTGCTAGAATGAAAATATTTCTTCAATCTATTAGTTTTCGTCTATGGCATATTGTTCTTCATGGTTTTGATCAAAAACATGTTTTAAATGATTTTGATGAAAAATCTTTTTCATTCAATATTCATGCTATGCATATTTTAAGAAATGCTTTAAATGTTGATGCATATGGTATAATTGAAAATTGTTTGAATGCCAAGGAAATTTGGGACACATTGAATACACACTATGCTACTAATGATCTTCATGGAAGTGTTAGTGTCCACAGGAAAAAGGAGGAGAAGGAACAAGAAGAAAATGATATTGAGCATGAGATATCAAACTCCCTGGACGAAGATTATGACGATGAAACAGAAAGCGTGGGGAGTAGTTCATCATGCGATGAAGTTGAATTAGAGAGACTATTTGAAAGCTTCATGGACTCAATGAAGGATTCAAGGTTTTCGGATGAGGAATCAATGGCAGATGAACATGAAACATCCGATCACTTGGCTCATAAGGACCATGAGGTAACTTCAATTATTCCCTATTCTAAATTTCTACAATATTCATTTAATGAGTTACATGATGGTTTGACACATTTGGAAAATAGAAACTTGGACTCTTTACAAAAATTATCTCTAATTGAAAATGAAATCAATATTTTGAAAAATGGAGATATTTTTGATAAAGAGATGTTTTTGGAAAATAGTTTCTCAACCATTTTTGAAAAATGCATAAATCTTGAAAATCATGTTGAGAACGTATTTGTTGAGTGTGATGATATTGAAAAATCTATTTGCTCAACTTCTTTACTTGAAAGTGAAATTGAAAATGATATTGATATACAAAAATCAAGTGAAGCTGTTGACAATAGTATTTCTCACTATCATGACAAAAATTCCAAGTTTCATGAAAATAATTTTGAAAAAGTCAAACCATCATCTAAACCCATTACATGTAACTATTGTGGTTGTTTAGGACATATTTCTTACTTGTGCTTTTATCGTAAAAATTATAATATGAGAAATAAATCTGTGTGGGTTCCAAAGGTTACTAAGGAATCTAAGACTAACCCCCAAGGACCCAAGAAAAAATGGGTACCAAAAGGTTCTCCTTGTGTTAAAAGTGTGCAGGAAATTAAATCAAAGGGTGAACCATTTGGACAACGTAAGGGGAAGTCAATGAAGTCAAAGGGTCATTGGTCCAAAAATAAGCAATATGGTCGAAAGAGAAAGATGATCCAAACAAAAGCTTCTCACGTGCCAAAAAATAAATTCATAAGGTCAAGGACATCAAGCAAGAAGCAATGGCATAAATCAAAAGGAGGAGAAAAAGGGAAAATGTCAAAGATGGTACCTAAGAGGACAAGAATTAGTTGGGACGATCAAAGGAGAAAGATGCCTACCAACACCAAAGCTTCACATGAGAAAAATGGAAGAACCAATCAAAAGGTGAAGCAATGGGTAAAGGCAAGAACTTCATTGGTCAACAAACCTAAGGTATCAATCCCTTATTCCTCTTATATCAATGATTATACAAAGGTATACTTGGACTATTCTAATTTTTATTCATACTAAGGTGGATCATGGGTGCTAAATTTTTTTAAAAAAATATTTTTAATTATCATGATCACTCCTTGGTTGAATTAAATCATGTGTGCATTACACCTTTTGAAAATTCTTTTTATCACATGATTATTTTTGGTATAGTCCTAGATACTCGTTATATATCGTGTGTTACATCATGTGTGGTTAAAATTTTGTTATCTTCTATCACATGATTACACTTTATATGTAATGGTATTGCATTGATATATGAGGACATGCTTATATTTGTAAGGACATGTTTGGTACGGCATGGACTTATAACATAAGCATGGTGTTATTTTCTTTTATGATTAGCGCATATTTTTTAAAATTGTTCATTCATATTTTGCCTTCACAATATCCTTGATATTTGTGAGGAAATGTAACTAATCATAGAGGATCCAAGTCTTTGGATACCAAAAGAAAATTCCTTAAGCAGTTTTGTAGGTATCACTACTAGTGTCGAGCCTTGGAATTCTCACAAGGAATGCATGCACGATGGACTTAAATGAAAAGATACCAAATAAGGACAATGACTCAATCAAGGGAAATGTGACTTGAATAGACACAAGTGGAGCTCTTATCATGATGTCAAACAAGGACGAGAGACGTAAAGGAAGAACTCCACAAGTGCACAAACAATCCCTATTACATGTGAAAAATCAACACTTACGATAAGTATCACCGCTCTTATTTTTTTTACTATATGATATTTATCTTTGTGTCACACATGTTTATCATGGTGCTGAAATTTTATTTATTCCTTCTTCGATATGCGTGTACAAAACCTTTTTTTGAAGGATAAATTATTTTTTCAGCATACACTATATTCATGTGTTACTAACTCCTAAGGATCCAATTAACTTGGATACCAAGAGATACATGTGCTAATTAGTTTTGCAGGTATTCCTACAAGTATCAGTATGCAAGTCCTCTACAAACTTGGTTAATGGATTCAAATGAAAAGAGAACTGGGCAATACTCAAATACTTGAAGGTGATACGGCAATATCAAGATGATCTCTTGGAATGGGAAAAGGTTCAACACATTGAACAAGAGGAGACCATCCTTCAAAATGCTACATGATGAACTTATCAATAGAAGGAACTCCAAAGCTCTCGATTTCAAATCATCACTATAAGTATCACTGATATTTCTTTATTTTAATCATTTTATGATGATTCTACTTATGATATGTGCTACATGATATTTTGTGCTCAAGTGCATTAAATATTTATTGTCATAGCATATAGGTCTTCAAATTTTTGTGATGATTATAAGCATACACATGTTTTAATGATGCATTTGATCTCCCTTTATATCTTGCTTGGTTGAATCATTCTTTTAGAAAGGGGGAGAAAAACTTTTTCAAATTTGCATAAAAACATGTTTCGCCTTTTCACCTTATCTTGACATCATGCGCTTTTTTAAACTATGCTTTGGGACAAAAAAAATTTTCCCATAACTCCTTATGCTGATGTCAAATAGGGGAAGATGTGAAAGTCTCTTACTTTAATCTCCTTGTTATTATTAATGCTTCTACCCAGTGTTTCGGGGGAGTTTAGCATTTTGTTTAAATTGATCAAAAGGGGAGAGATATTTGACAAAAGACATGGGCTTAATGAAGACAAAAGAGGAAGAGAACCAAATGTCGTCGTCAAAACAAAAGGGATCACGTGATAACTCCCATGGAAAGAAAAGTGAGAAGTCAAGCTTACTCATGGGGAGAAGAATTCTGAGCTTCATAGCATATCTGAAGAATTACAAAAGGGGGAGAAGAAAAGTTCAAGCATATCAACAAGAGAAGAATTCTGAACCCACTTTTTGCTGTTGACAAAAGGAGGAGAAGAATTCCTGAATGATGCTTAATGATGCAAGGATGCGAAGCATTTAATTTGTTATATATCCTTTTTGTATCCTTGTTGTATTATTTGTGTTCTAGGGATAAGGATTTGTTTATTATATATACATTTGCTTGTATAACACTTGTGATGTAGATCATTCAGAATACAGGTTTGTCATCATCAAAAAGGGGGAGTGTTGGAAGTCAAGCTTTCCCAAGGACTTCAAGTGAAATCATCATATGGTTTTGATGATAACAAACTCAAGATTCTCAAGTTCATATCAAGTGCAGTCACAAGCTCTTCAACCTTCAAGTCCAAGCTTCATGTTGAAGACTCAAGCAAATGAAGTTGAAGATTCAAGCAAATGAAGACCTTTTACCCTTTCCCTTAGGACATTTTGTAAGGTAATGAAGTCAAGGTTTATATTATTTTAAAAGGCCAATATAAGTTTTTCTAAAATATATTTTTCATAATTAAGGAGAAGAAAAAGAAGTTTTGTGAAAATCAGTTTTTCTATCTTAGTTTTGGTGAAAATACTTGATGTTACAAAACTCTGAATATTTTTATGTATGCAAGAGAGAGTAATCGATTATTTGCCTAAGTTAATCGATTAACTTTGTTGCATCATAGAAAAATCAGAGAGCTTGTAATCGATTAAGTGAACTTTGCTAATCCATTACTTTCTTATGAGAGTAATCGATTACATAGCTCAAGTAATCGATTAAAATTTTTGCATCATATATTTTCCTGAGACAAAGTAATCGATTATTGCTTTGAGATAATCGATTACATGATGTTGCATCATATAAAAATCAGAGGCTCTGTAATCGATTATTAGAATAGTGGTAATCGATTATATGAGTTGCATCATACATTAAACAGAAGTGAAGTAATCGATTACATGCATGTGATAATGGATTACTGGTTTTTAAAATGAATTTCAAAGTTTCTATTTTAAAGGGATAATCGATTACCTCCCTGAAGTAATCGATTACCTCAAGTTTTATTGAAAAACGTGTCAGAATCATTTTGATTTATTTCCAGATTTGTTTTTACTTAATTGATTCTGATTTATTTTCAAAATTCGAATTTGATTTTATTTTTGAAAATATTCCTTTTTTGTTTTAAGAATCAAATCCTTGATTTATTTTCTAAATCTTTTTTATTTGGTTTTGATTTTAAAACTTAAATTATTTTATTTCCAAAATCGTTTTTTATTTGATTCTGATTCTTTTTTTTCAAATTCAAAATTCAAATTTCAAATCTTTGGTTTTAATTCTTAAATCTTTTATTTTATTTTTTGATTTGTTTTGATTTCAAAAATAACTATATTTATTTGTTTTTCAAAATCTCTACACTTCCACATTTCAACAATTTTGATCACGTTCTTCTTCTTCTTCTTCTTCTTCTTCTTCTTCTTCTTCTTCTTCTTCTTCTTCTTCTTCTTCTTCTTCAATTCTCTGGTTTTCACGCTCAATCTTTTTGAAGAAAAACTAAACCTTATTTTGGCCTTGTAACAACTTTATATCGACTTCATTGCCATAGAGCTTAATTGTTGTATCTGTGTTGCTTAGAACACATAATTGTTAGAGTGGCCTTTATTGTTGTATCAGCACTATTAAGAGTGCACTATAGGTCTTGTACCAATCACTCATACCATAACCAGTGTTGTAAGGGGTGTGTAACCCTTAGTGACTGGGGAGTGAATCTCCTAGTGCGGACAGTGACTAGGGAGTGAATCTCCTAGTGCGGACGTGCTGCGTTCGTGGTTGTAGGGTGAGGAACCCTTTGTTGTGTTGGGTAGTGCTAGACGAACGGTGGGTCACCTAGTAGTTAGGCTATCTGGGAATCTAGGAAAGGTTTTCCTAGTTGTGTATCGAGGTCCCTGGCGAAAGGAGGTTCCTAGTAGCTTGCGGGACGCTCTGGTTGTACTTGGGGACGCGTGGCGTCTTGGTTTAGTGAAAAGCTCAAGCGGGTTGCTTGGGGACTCGAGTAGGCCGGGTTTGCCGAACCAGGATAAAATCACCGGTGCAATCTCTTCTATCCTTATCTCTTTTATATTCCGTCGTTATATTTTATTGTTGTGCATCATAACAACTATTTTCGTAACAATCTATTTTAAGCGAATTTAAAATAATAAGCGCGGTAACGGTTTTCGTTGTTCTTATTTCATTCGTATCCGCGCATATTAGTTTTTCATAATAGTATTAATATTATTCGCTTTTGCGCAATCGTTTTCATCAATATATAGTTTTCCGCTGCAAAATCTCTTTAAGTTTATCGAAAACGATTTAAATCGATTATTTTCCAATGTTTTCATAAACACCCAATTCACCCCCCCTCTTTGGTGACGGCTGCCAATCCTATCAATAATTCTAACAAAAAGAAAAGAAAATAAAAGACTTGGGGACCAAGTAGCTAGAAGTCTTAGAGTGCCAAAAATACCCTCCTTTTATGCATGTTGGCCGAACCACATTTGGGCCAAGGAAGGGAAATGAAGTTCACCCCTAGTTCACTTCCTTTTATTCCCATTCTTTCCATTCATTTCCTTCATTCTTTCATTTTCTTCATTTCACACTCACACCAACACAAACACATAGTCTCAAAGAGCCACACTAGCTCTTGAGACACATAGAGAGAAAAAGAGAGAAACATAGAGAGAAAGAGAGAAAAAGAAAGAGAACCGTGAGGGAAGAGGAGGGAAAGCCATGATCCTTAGCTTATTTCTATTAATCTCCTTAGCTATTAACCTTGATCTTTGTTGTTCTTCCTTTTCTATCATTTTTATTTTCGGATTTTATTGTAAAAATGTTGATTTATTCAAAGTTTATTCATGCATGTTGATTCTTGGTGTTGATCTATGTTTTTCATAGAGTAATAATTAAAGATTAAAGTTTTAAAACCACAAATTGAACATGCAAAAAGGTTTTGAAGAGTGATTCGGTTTTCCAACTATTTTGTGTAAAGGATTTTGTTTTCTTTGATGAACTTTTGTTTTATGCATGTATTTGGAAAAAGAAATTGATTTTTGAAGTTGTTCTTTGATGCATGTTGATTTTGAAGCTAGATCTAGTGTTTTCTTTGCATTAATATGATTTTCTCAAGTTGATCTTGAATTTTCTTACATGCATGTGAAAGATCTTGATTTAAAAATAAGAAATCTACCATGTTTAAGAGCTTGATGATCAATACGGTTTTAAAAGAATTTTTGTGCTCATGATTTTATTTTCTTACTTGATTCGGTTTTATATGCATGTAAAGGAAATTATTTTAGTAAGAGAGTTTAACTTAAAAGCATGAGATTTTTGATAATTAAACTCATTTTCATATGTATGTTTCGGTGAGGGCTTAAATTTTTAAAAATGAATTTTTACTTGAAGTGTTTGATGCATGCATGTGAAGATCTAGTAAAAAGGAGTATGTTTTAATGTTAGTTTTGATTTTTCTCTTAAAGTCTTGATTTGGTTCTTGAGTGTTGATGCATGTGTAATTTTCTTTGAGATCTAGTAATTTTAAGTATGTGCATGTCTAGATCTAGGTTAGTTTAATTTAATTCTTGATTTTTAGTTTGAAAGGCTTGATTTTTATGAATGTTGATGCATGTTGAATTTGAATTAAAGAAAATTGTTTTCATAAAATATTAATTCGGTTTTTGAAAGGAAAAATAATTGATGGATTGATGTTTGTGTTGATTTGTATGTATGAGTGTACCTTAAATTTTCATGAAAGGAAATGAATGAACAAGTTTTTTTGATAATGTTTTGTGTTGAAAATGGTGATGTATGTGTTTTTAACTTTGATAAATGATGTTTTTGTATGTTCAATGATTCTGGAATTTTGTCACTAAACTAAGTATGCTAAAATGAACTTCTCTGAATTTTTGGATGATTTTTGGAATTGATTTTCCATTTCTTTAAGAGCAAACCTTGTGAAAACAATTTTGAGAAAACAAGTTTTTCAGTTTAAAGAGAAACATAATTTTCAAACTTGTGCCACTTCAAATTGTTTGAAATTTTTATAGTAGCTTCCTGAACCTCTCTAGATGCTCTCTGTAAAATTTGAAGATATTTGGAGTTGATTTGATATTTTTATTAAAGGTGAAACAGTGAACCTTTTGGTTCAGATTTCTGGACTTAGTGATGAATTTAATTGGAAAAGTATGACTTGCACAACTCCAAATAATCTGAAAATTTTATGAGATAGTCTTGACTGCGTAAGGAAGATTTATACAAATATTTATGCAATTCGGAGTTGAACAACTTTTTTTAATCATGACGTTTTTGCCTCGGACCAGCAACAGTACCGTTTTGTTTTTCATGTGAAATCTGATTTGAAACCTAGCTTAGGATTGTTTAAATAACTTGAAAATTTTACCTAATGAACTTTGGCATGTATGTGTGTGTTCTGGAAATTTTGAGAATTTAAAAAATTAATTTAATATAGTTTTGAATTTTATCTTTTGTGTTTTACTTGTAATCGCACTAAGATTCTATTTGAATGTTTTTGATGAATATGAATTTTTATACTTGATGTTATGACTTGGTTGCCTTGTATGATAATCATGATGCTTTGAAATGATTGAATGAGTGATTGTTTGATGATATGTTTAGGTTATGCATGAATAAATTATTTAGCTAATCAAAGTGTTGTGTTTTATCTTGTAATCGGTTTTGAAAATTAATTGTTTTTGAAATAATTTAATCTTGATTTAATTGAATAACATTGGACTTAGTGGTTTCTGCCCTTAATTCATTTCACGGTTTTAAGTTTGAAAAATAAATCATTTAAGTGTGTATTTTAAAGCAAAGTGTTATATGAACTAAAGTACGATTTTTCGGTGTTTTTGAGTTTTGGTTAATGGCTGTCCGGAACGGACCAGCAACCAAAACAAATAATTTTAAAGTGTTTTGTCAATTGTTTTAAAAATATTTTTTAGATGTTTAAAGTATTTTCAAAAGTCGAATTTGATTTGAAAAAGTTTTGACGTTTTACGATTTTCCGTAAAAAAAGAGTTTTCGAAAACGCGTTTTGATACTAAGAAGGACGATTATTTAAGATAGACTTATAACGTTAGTATCATCTCCCTTAGTACAAGGTACGTATAAGTCAAGAAGCGGAACGACCGACTTGTTGGGAAGGACCCGCAACGATTTCAGATGCTGGAGCGAGAGGTGAGAGATGCAGTAGGCCTAAGTCATCGTGACACGTAGACTCGGTTCTAAACTGAGTACATCGAGTCTAATTGAGTAATTGTCATAGGTTATGTGCTGCATAATTATATGTGCTGCATAATTGTCATAGGTTATGTGCTGCATAATTATATGATTGATATTGTTATGTATTGGATTTCTCTGTGATTATACTTTTGAGTATGTCTTGTTCTGTCTGGAAAAGCTGATTGTGGATATATGTAATAATGAGAATCATGAGAAAGAAATAAGTCATGAGATGAATGAATTGTGAAAGAGATAAATAATAATAAATGAAAGAAAATTAATCGATGAGTTGAGAAAGAATTGAGAAGAAGAGATGACCTTCAAGACGATGAGGAGAAATACCCGACGAGGCGAGCGGAAGCGTGGTGATGATGAGCGATGCTGATGGTGTCGTGGAGCAACAACTAAGGAGAGCAATGCTGATGATGCTGCTGAACAACAACTAAAGAGAAGAATGCTGATGATGCTGCTAAGCAATGGCTGCTGAGAAAGATGCTGAGGAATGCTGTCGAGCATGAGAATAGTGCAGATGAAATGCACGAGAACGAAATATGAGGCAAGATGCCATTGAGAATTTAGGGGGAACGTATTGCGATTAGTGGTCGGGTTCATTGAAGGGATGCACCAAGGATAAACCGACTGTTAGGATTAAGCCGCTAATTAAAAGACTCTAAAAGAATTAAAAGACTTTAAAAGACTTGAATATACGCGGTGAGGTATGAGAGTGCGAAGTGGTGGAGAGGAAGATACTATGGGTATCTGCAGAAACTCAGGTGGAGATTGCATGAGGGGAGGGAAAGGACGGTGAAACGTCAAGAAGCCTGGAGTATATTTCTAGGCGGAACGAATCCCACATGTGGCGTACTAACGTGGTAGGGACTGGGTCCAATGCCGTGGTAAGTTCTGCACCGCGAACTAGAAATCATACTGTCACCTCCTTTAATGCAAGTCTAGAACAGTGAGAGGGACTGAACGGGGCATTTGAGATTGCCGTTGAGAGCGTGCATTGATAATGTATGAAATGATATGATATGAATTGAATTGATTTGAGGCTGTAGTCCTCCTGGTCTGGGACCAATTGTTTGTGAGACAGCTGTCGTGCCCGCGTGGTAAAGGTCTTGTACTCCTGTTTGCTTCCGACTAGGTTGGGTGGATGACCGAGGAGATGTAGACGTGTGTGACTCCCTCAATGATGATGTTCCCCCCATCATTGAGCGAACCGTTTGATAAGAATAAATAATGATAAAAGATTAAAAGAAAGAAAGCATAAAGAATTTATGAAGAATTTATTAAGAAAGATTCAAAGAAGAAAAGTGTAACACCCCGCATTTTTCCCGTACGTGCAAGAACGAAATTTGTTAAAATAAACCCTGAAGTCCTGTTTTATAAAAAGATTTTTTTCGGAAAAGTAATTTACGTGAGAAAGAAATAAAGTGATAATTTTCAAAAATTCTTATAAACCAAATGTTTTTATAAAAGAAAAGTGAGTGATTTTGTTGAAATGAAAATGATTTGCAAAGTTTTTTTGGTAAATAAAATTTTTTATTACCAACTTGCAAAAGAATATCTCAAAACAAATAAAGAGCACCTTAGACACAAGGCCACCTTCTAGGAAGGGTTCCCTATGACTAAGGCCTCAAAGAATGAAAATAAATTCAACAAAAAAAGATAAATTAAATCTCTCCCATAATCCGATCAACTAGCACCCTATTGCTCCAATTCCTAAACAAAGGAAAAACCGCAGCTAATCTACGAGCCAATTCCTTAATTGCAATTCTAAAAACTTGATCTGGATTCACCTTTGGCTGCCCAAAATTCCTGCGATTCCTCTCATTCCAGATATTATAAATGGCTGCAGCTATGAAAGCTGAATATATCTTCCTCTTGATCTTCTGTCTTGCACTTATTCTTAGCCATTTGGTCCAATTGATATACCTATAGTAAACATCATCCAAACACAGCCAATTAGCCATCAAGTGCACAAGCTGCCTGCTCCAGTGACATTGAAAGAACAGATGATCCCTTGTTTCCAAGTTAGCATTGCACAGCAGACATAAAGTTGACTCCAAATGCATAAATCTGCTGACCCTATCCCTTGTTTTCAACCTATCTTGGACAGCCATCCAGAAAATGAAGCAATGCTTATGCACAGAGGCTGAATTCCACACCTGTCTACTCAATTGGAATTTTGTTTGAGGACCAAGTAAGAATTTGTATCCAGATTGAATACTATATAATCCATCAGAACTATGCTGCCAGTTATCATTCCTGAATCCTGATTTAAGCTTTTCCTTTACCTTGAGAATTTGTTTGAAATGCCAACTCTGATTCTGAGCAATTTGAGTCTGCCAAAGATGCTTACCTATAGCTGCCTGGTTCCATATGATGGAGTTTCTGAAATTAAGACCTCCATACTTCATGTCCCTGCAAACCTGAGCCCAACTGATTGGAGCAGCCTGAGAACCCCATAAATACTGCCTGCAAATCCTATCAACCTCTCTCAACACAGTCTTTGGAATTATAAAGATTGAGGCCCAATAGCTGTGTAAAGATAGCAGCACAGAGTTGATCAACACACACTTGCCTTGATAGGAGATGTTTCTTGTTTGCCAAGTATTGAGCCTCTTTGTAACTTTATCTACTAGAGAATGACATGTTGCCATTGACCATTTTCTAGATGATAAAGGAATACCAAGGTATCTGAATGGAAACCTACCAAAAGAGAAACCTATGATAGTAGAAATCTGGTCTCTGATCTGAGGTTTAACACCAGCCAAGAATAACTGAGACTTTTCTCTGCTAGCATACATCCCTGAATTCGTAGAGAAGTCCTGAATAGCCTCCAAGACCACAGTAACACATTTGGGTTGGCCTTTGCAAAAGATCATTAAATCATCAGCAAAGCCCAAATTCACAAGTCTCAGCTCTCTACACATAGGATGGAATCTGAAATCAGAATGGAAAGTAGCAGCCTGAAGCCTTCTGGATAGAACCTCCATTGCAAGCACAAATAACAAAGGTGATATTGGATCACCTTGTCTAATTCCACTGTCACCCTTAAAAATGGGAGAACACTGACCATTCACCACAATACTGAATGAAACTGAAGAAATGCATTCCATAATCCAGCCAATGAATTGATATGGAAAGTTCAAGGCAATCAACATATTCTGAATAAAAGACCAATTGAGAGTATCATAAGCTTTCATAAGATCTATTTTCATGCAACACCTGGAGGAGGCATTTTTCCTGCCATAAAGCCTAAGAAGATCTTGAGTTATCAGCACATTGTGAATAATGCTCCTACCCTCTATGAAAGCAGCTTGGTTGTTATTAACAAGAGCTGGAAGGACAGATTTCAATCTCATACACAACAATTTAGCAATACACTTATATAAAGTGTTGCAACAGGAAATTGGCCTAAAATCCTTAGTATGCAAAGCATTTTCAGTTTTAGGAATCAGAACTAAGGATGTAGTATTCCAGGCTTTTAAGATCTTACCAGTTTGAAAAAATTCCTCTATGGCTTGACAGCATTCCTCCCCTACCACCTCCCAGGAGACTTGAAAAAATCCAGAACCAAATCCATCCATGCCTAGAGAGCTATCCTTGTCAATGGACCAAAAACAAGATTTAATCTCCTTCCTGTTAAAAGGCTTCAAAAGACCAAGCTGCTCTTCAGTATTCAACACCCTACCATACTGTCTGATGGTTTCTGTCATACTCCAGTTTGTACGCTTCTCCTTAAAAAGCTTCTGATAGTACTTGATAAAAGCATCCATAATATCCTCCTGAGACTGAAGCATTTGACCTCCCTTATCTCTGATTCTTAAGATTCTATTCTTATATTGCCTCATTTTGATGGATTTGTGGAAGTAACTGGTGTTTTGGTCTCCATCTCTAATCCAGTTCTCTTTGGATTTCTGCCTCAGATAAGAAACAGCAGCCTGCAAAGCTTTCAAGTAATTACCATAAGCAGCCCTCTCCTCATGTTGAATTTTGGCATCATGAGGGTTAAGCCTCAGTCTATCCTGCTGCTTTTCCAAATCCTGTTTCATTTGTATCTCTTTCAAGTGAATGTCTGCAAAATCCCTATTATTCGAAAGCTTCATAGGATTCCTGAGCATTTTCAGTTTTGAGCTTACTCTAAACATGGCATACCCAGGAACTTCAGAGTTCCAAACATTTTTAATAATATCCAGAAAGTCTGATGCCTGGGAGCAATGATTGAAAAACTGAAATCTTCCATTTGTCTTACTCATCACTGCTGATTCTCTAATGAGCGCAGGACTGTGGTCAGAGATACTCTCATTCATAAAATTAGTTTCCATAGTTGGCCAACACTGGAACCATTGATAATTAATCAAGGTCCTGTCAAGTTTACTATATATCCTAGCTGATCCCATTTGTTTATTATCCCAGGTGTAGAAATTTCCAAAGAATTTCATGTCCTGTAATTCACAGGAATTAATACAATCTCTGAAATCATTGGCTCCCTCCCAGTCTATATGATTCCCTCCTAGCCTTTCATTATCATTCAAACAGCAATTGAAGTCCCCTTCTACCAACCAGGGTCCAGAAACTGAGTCATGAACCGAAATCAGATCAGACCACAAATCCCTCCTTATGTTCACATCATTTGAGGCATATACAAACGTGATAAAGAATTCTTTCTGATTTGTCACCAGAACAATATGGCAATGCAACAATTGGCTAGAGGCCCTAAGAACCTGGATCTGAAACATATCAGGCTTCCATAAAATACATACTCTCCCAACTGGATGATAATCAATGTTTGAAGCATACCTCCATCCAGGAGCAAAGTTTTTAAGAATTGCCTCATAGGAATTAGCCCTAAGCTTGTTTTCCAAAATAGCTACTATACCTACCTTATTCATACTACAAAGAGATTTTAAATCTCTTTGTTTTTGAGGGTTGTTAAACCCTCTAATGTTCCAAATAAGAAAACTATCCATTGGCCTTAAAGGCCTTATCAGAAAGCTCATCAGTCCTGACCTGTTTTGTATCATTCCTGATCTGATTCTTGCTTCTTGTCCTCACTGTTATCCAAGGCTGTGCATCTCCAAATTCATGATCTGGATCAGATAAGCCTTTAGAGGTTGCTATATCAGGACTTTCAATACTTTTCCTTACATTAGCAGTTTCAGCCACCACTGTGTCATTTGAATTAGAACCTTTCTCTACAGAATTTGCTACTGCTGTTGCATTTTCCACACCATTCTCATCCTCGGCCCTTATAGCATCATCAATTTTCTCGATGTCCTCCCTTGAAGACTTCTTCTCCACCCATTGTTTCTTAACATTCTTCCTACATGATTTAGAATCATGACCAAAATTGGAGCAATTAGAGCAGAGAGGAGGCTTCCATTCATAAGTAACCTTCTGTGTGATTATATTGCCATTGACATCCTCAAAAAAAATCTCATCTGGAAGCATTGCTGGATCAACCTCTATTAGGATTCTGGAAAAATTCACTCTATTCCGTTCCTTTGTGACTTGGTCCACCATGATTGGTGTCCCAATAAGACTGGCAATCTTGCTCAAAGCAGCTTGGCCCCAAAACTTCAGATTTAAACTTGGTAACTGTATCCATACTGGGAAGCGATCTAAATGTGTCTTCATTCCAGTATTTCCACTCCAAGGTGCTATGATGAGCGGTTTCCTATCAAAGTGATAAATACCAATTTGAAGGACAGCATCCCTAGCTTCCATAGTCGTAAACCGCACTATCATGGTGCCATCATTGTTCATTAAAATTTTATCTATACCATGATGTCCCCATATTTTTTTGATGTAGCCACTCAGGACTGAATATGGAGGTTTAGCACCAAGTACATAGAAAATCAGTGCATTCTTCCAGTATATCAACTCACTCTCCACATCTACCGACTCAATATTGCCTATGGCCACACCCTCTTTTAGTTCAGGCTGAACAAAGGAGAGTTTGTCTCCTGCATTTCTCAATTTCAAAATGTCAAAGTTATCCCATACAGAGGGTTGTCTCATAGAGAAACAAACAGCTTCTGACTTCTATTCTGGTTGTGAGTCTCTCATAGGGCTTGATTCCACATTCTCATTATCAGCCTGATCAATTACTGTCTTGGATTTGATCTTCTCACGCAAAACATCCAGGTTTCTCAAAAGGGCTTCCGCTTTCTTGGGAGTCAAGCTATCCAAGTCCTCCAGGTCTTCATCATCCAATTTAGTGAAGTCCAGAACTGGATGATCATCAACAACATTCGAAGGCTTTGATGGAGTTGCCTTGGCAGAAGATGAAGGAGTTTTCGGGGGTCTGCCCCTCTTCCTCGCCATGGAGGCAGGGATGACGGCACGGAGGAGATGCCGTGAAGGAAGAGAGAGAAGAGAGAAAAAACCCTAATCCTAATTTTTGTATACCTAAATAACTATTTTCTTTTAAATTTATTTGCAAAGTTGTGATTTAATTAAAAGATGATTTTGTTAGAAATGAAGTTTTTGGAACTATATCTTTGAAAATTCATAACTTTTAAATCGTAACTCGGATTTTCGCGATCTTTATATCAAAACGATCGTCTTGAAAAGTAGATTTTAAAAATGTAATTTTCAGATTTTTTTGGGTGGTTTTATAAAAATTTATTTTCAGAAATATGAAATACACACTACAACATTTTTGATTTTTTACAACGGCATAAAACCGTTGCCGAAAGTGGCAAAACCGTTGCTGAAAGATTACGCAACGGTTTTTGAACTGTTCTCTAGGTGAGTGTTGCCTATTCTCATAGGCAACGGTTTTTTACTTAAGGCAACATTATTTTAAAAACCGTTGCCGTTTGTAAGATAAAAGGCAACGGTTTCGCACAAGTTTAAAGGCAACGGTTTTTGTGTATGATTAAAGGCAACGATTTTTTTATGGAGAGTGTTTAGGCAACAATTTTAGAACCGTTGAAATATGTTTTAACCAAAATTATATATTTAGCTCCTGACATATTTATATAAACAATTATTTTTCTTTTGCTTATATAGGCAACACCGTTTTACTTGTGGCACACAAACAATATAGGCAACAATAATTATACAAACATAAATGTGCATTTATATATGATGTTATCGAAGTAAAATGATCATGTATATATCAAAAAGAGAAATACATTGTTGAATGTCGCTTAACTACAAAAAATTTACCAAAAGTTTGACAGTGCTTTATAAGCCAAACGAGTATAAGACCAAATTAAGTGCTTGCTAATTAATACTCCTACAACAATTTCCTTCTAAAATTCAAAATAGAATAATTCATAAAGTTAAATGCATAATTCATATGCTTGTCATTAATATCATTCCCATTCGTCTTCTGCCCGGTCTTCCTCAGCATTCAAATTATGACGCAACATGGCAAAAGATATGTATCTGTAATTAAAAATAGAAAACATCAATATCAATAAAAAAAATAAAAATTAAATAAGACTTAAAAAAATTCTCAAAAGAAGCTTATAAGGACTGAAGGAAGTAGCTTATTAGAGTATATTTAAAGTACCAGAAGAAAAACATTTAGACGAACTATCACTAAAAGCTACAAACAGATTTCAACTACATAGAATTTCATAAAGCTTTCAATTTCAACTAGTTTCAACTATCTATAAAACTTTTATGCCATTTTCAAAATATTTTGCTAGCTGAACTTCTATTAAATAGGTGGCATAAATCCTTGTCCTTTCAGATATCTGTTAGTGCAGATATATATTTAGTAATTTGGAAGCAAAATTAATTGATCTGAGAAAACATACATGAAAATCTTCTGAACTTTCTCTTTGAGGACATGGACAACGGAGCTTTGTGCTTTTAAATACTTGCTATTTAGTTACCAAACATTCTCTAGCATTCTAAAGAATATTTAGTTACAGAGCATTTTCTGATTTGAAAACTTATAGGGTGCTGATTTGAAACTAGACACAGATACCTCACTCAATGTGTACCCCTACACAAAGCAACATTGAAAGGTGACTGGAAAGAAGCTAGAAAATTCTTGGAACAAGACTGGACACTGCTACATGCTGCCATAACAAAAGGGTGGGAAACTGTTATGAAAAAAGAGCCTCTAAAGGAAGTTGTGTGTCTCACACTCAGCCAATGTAAGACTCACGCTCCATGGTCACATATTTATGTTCTGGCCTTTAGATCAAATTGGGATTTTGGTTATAGAGTTAGTAAACACATCTTCAATCACAGACCCCTGCCATGATTATGATTCTCAACACACTCAATATATTATTTTGAGTTCAAGATATTTATACTAATTAACTAATGTCATATAAGCACTAAATAAATATCTCAAAGTATAACAAAATCAAAGATTTAAAAAAGCATAATATAAAATAACTATTTCAAAGATGACCCATGGAAGATAGTCCGTGGTCAGGTGAACCCGAAAACTTACTAACAAAATCCTCTTCTTTTGAAGAAGGTAATATTATCTTAACCCCTGTCTCCTCTTCTATCTTTTTCTGCGTGGATCCCCTGATAAAAGTATTAAGAATAAGAAACGAGCATATAGTCTAATTTACATGTCAATCAATAATGCCTCCATAGGAACAAGACTTGTGTAGTTGTATCCCATAAGGTGTACATGAATTTCAACTCCCAAGTCAAAACCATTTAAAATTTCTAATACTCATTACTATTATCATTTTCAGCATATATTATCTAAGCCCACGCTTTTCTCTAGTTCTTTCACAACCATGGAAAAAACAATTAAACTAGTTTTTACCCTTTTCCTTTGATAAATTGAAATAGTGACGTACCAACCTACACAACAAACACAATGAGAACATATATGAAAAGGCTAGAGCTTTTGACTATTCAGTGCAAATTCAGAAAAGAGAAGCAAATGGAAGTGTAGTTTTAAAAAAAGGAGGATGAAAAATATATCAAAACAGAGGAGGCAGATAAATAATACAAGCGAAAACAAGTGATACGACTTCTTTCCTCTGTCAATTTGTGAAAATGTGAATAAAAACAGCAGACAATAAACAATAAAGACTGTATTAAGAGTTAGGGAAAAATTAAAAAAAAACACAAAACAAAATCTGTAGCATAGCCTTGTAAAAATCCTAGTCTTAGTACCTGAATCTGAAATAAAGCATCATAACTAAAGTAAAGATTGAAGAAAAATGGCAACTTAGGCATTTTATCAAACATAAAATGTGCATCTAGTATAAAGACTAAGTTAAAAGGGTTAAACTAGAGCAAAACATTGCAAATCAGTTTCCATGAAATGTAAATCGAAATTGGCAATCAAAGGGAAAAGTTTGTGCAAATCAAAATTACAAATTAAAGGCTTAGGGTTTGTGCAAATTAAAATCGTAAACCAAGGACTTAGGGTTCATGAAAATAAAAATCCAGTACCAAACCATCATCGAAATGTACAAGAAAAAAGTGGAAAGTGAGAGATGAGCAAACCCTTATTGGTGGTGGAGCTCATGGAAGAGCGACGTGTTCGCAACCAGAGAAGGAAACGCCGACATGTTCGCAACCAGAACCGACGGGAGAGCATTGGATAAGGCAGCGCCGTCGACTAAGCTTTGGTGAAGGCAGCGCCGTCGGGAGAAGCAGTGAGGACGTGTTCGCAACCAGAGCAAAGAGAGCACAACGAAGAGAGCACAACGGGGTCGTGGTGTGGTGGCGGCGGCGTCGTGTGGGTACGAAGAGGAAGGGCACGCAGAATGATTTTGGAAGAAGAAGGCATGAAGAAGAACTGATCGATGAAGAAGCATAACTAAATAATAATGGAAGAAGAAAGGAATTTTGGGTTTGATAGATAGCACCAATAATAAAATAATTCATTTGTGACTGTTTATTGAGTGCTGGGACGGTTATTTCTATCAATAAATAAAAAATGTTTAACTTCAATAGGAACGGTTTTTTCATGAAGTTTTAGGCAATGGTTATAAAAATGTGGTCCTTCTCATCAACAATGAAAACCGTTGCTCATTCGTGTCAATTGGCTACACACAAAAAACCATTGCTTATTCTATATAAAAACCGTTGCCTATTTCATATTAAAAGGCAGCGAAACAAAACTGTTGCCTATTCCACATATAAGCAACGGTTTTTTATCCGTTGAAACTTTCAATGTTGCTTAAACTAAAAACCGTTGCTTATTTCATATTAAATGGAAACAAAAAAAAACTGTTGCGTATTCCATATATAAGCAACGGTTTTTCAACCGTTGAAACTTTAAGTGTTGCCTAAACTAAAAAATGTTGTAGTGACGAATTTTTGGGATTTATGTTTTGAAGAAAATAAATTTAATGATTTGGCTTGAAGTTTTTATGTGATATGTGTGTGTGTACTGTATGATACATGAAAAGTGTTGTGTGAATGTGAATCGTGAATTAATTGTCTTGTTGTGTGTGAATTGATGAAATGGAATAAATACGATTAAGAAAAATAAAATGCAAAATGTATGTATATGTGTGTGCATGATACGGTGGTGTGTATGTGTATGTATATATGTGTATGTGTAGACGTGTATGTGTGTGTGTGTGTATGTATAAGGTAGGTTGGTAATTTTGTAGAAGCTTAAAGGCTAAGAAACTAGAAACTAAGTTAGTAACCAACCCAAACTAGGGCCAAACTAAGTTAGTCATGGAACCAAACCCTAACTAAATGCAAACTAATACTTAAGTCTAGCTTGACCCCTAAAACACTAGCCATGCAACCTTGTCCCCCTTGGTTTTGATAACTTCCACCCATGCAAATAATGAGAAGCCCAAAAACGCCCCTCCCAATTGAGCTATAGCCGAACCCACCATCAAGGGCACAAGAGGGAAATTGAATTTGCTTATAAATATTTCGAGCCTTAGCTCATTTCACCCCATTCTAATTCATTTCCCCACTTCCAACACCAACACATCTCTAAGAGAAACTCTAAAGCTCTTAGAGAGAAAAGAAAAGAAATAGAGAGAAGAGAGAGAGAGTTGGCCGTAGACATGAAGAGGAAGAAGGAGGTGATTCCAACTAGATCAAGCCTTGTCCCTTGTTGATCAAGAGCATTAGGAGCTAGAAGACCAATTCCTTTCATGGTAGGAACCGAAGACCAAGAAGAAGAGTTGTAATGGAATAGTTTTCCTTTTTGTTTGTAGATCTACTTCTTTTTCTTCTTTGCATGTTGTTATTATTTGTTGACCTTGCTTGATCATGAACTTTAAGGACTTAAAGATTATTTGTAATATGTTAAGCTTTATGTCTTGTGTTTCGGTTGAGTCTTCTTTTGCTAGATCTAATATTTTTCTAACTAAATCTTTAAAGATCTAAAGAAAACTAAAGTTTTTGTGAAAACTAAAATGAACCTCTTTGCATGTCAAATTTTCTTGCTCTAAACCGTGGATCCTATGTGTTTATGTGATTCTTTGACATGAAAATTCATGATCTAAACTTGTTTATTTATAAGTGAAATTCTTTGTCCTTGCATGTTAAATCTTTTTGTTAAATCTTGATGTATGATGTGTTTCCATGAATAAGTCTATGATTTAATCTTGATTTGTGAGAAGTTTTAAGTTTTTGGCTTTGCATGTTATTTTTTTTCAAGTGAAAAGATTGTGTTTTCCTTATGTATGATTCGGTTTTTAAGAAAAATTAAAGAAACCAAGTTTTCAAATGATTTCAAGCATAAAATGTTTTGATCTAAGTGTTTGATTATGTGCATGTGATGATCTTTGTTTGATAAGTGAAAAATTGTGATTTTTGATCTTGCATGTCATTTTTCAAGAAAAGGTTGTGTTTTCTTTTTATATATGTTTCGGTTTCTAAGAAAAGAATTAAAGTACCAAGTTTTAAAATGATTTTCAAGCATAAACATGATTTTCATTGAGTATTTGATTATGTGCATGAACTATTTTTTTTAGAGGCCATTCGGCCATGATTAGGAAAAAGTGGAATTTATGCTTTTTATTTTGTAAAAGTTGATGCATGTTTGTTTTAAGGTTAAATCCATTGATTTCAAGTGCATGCATGTTATTTTTGGAAATTTAAAGTGTAACCTTGATTTTTATAAAATAATGAAATTGAAGTTTATTTTGTGAAGGTTGATGTGAATGAATGATGAGTACTTTACATGCCTTGGTTGTAATTATGTGATTTTGTGTGTGTTGAAAATAAATGAAACCATGTCTTTTTACATGTTGACTTTCGGCTATACTAGGAAAAATAGGTAGCTAGGTTTGTCCCCTAAATAGGTTGCATGCATGAAAAAGTTAATTGACTTTAAGGTTTGAAAAGTACATGCATGAAATAATTAAGTTTCTAAAAGAAATACATGTGAATCCTTGTGGTTTGAATTGCTGCTTGGTTCTGCTAATGAAAATAAATTGAAGAGTGTTAATTTTCTTCCTTGTGTGCTCATGGTTTTAGTTAGAATAAAGGAAAATGATTTCATGATTGTATGTTTGTATTTGTGCATTAAATCTTTGCAAAATTGTATGTGTAATATTCGGCCAACATATATTTAATTGGTAGGAAAATTATTTTCATAAAATGATTATGATGATGGTTATATTCCTAGATGCCTAGTGTCATGTGTGATGAAAGTGATGTGTGTGTGTTGTTTGGTTCTTTTGATTTTAGAAATAAAATTGAATAAGCTGATTTAATTTTGCAAAAAGGAATCTTCGTAATATTGATTCAATGATTTCATGTTTTAAAATTTATTTGTGTGTGATTCGGTTTATGTTAAATTAATTAGAAGATTAAGTTTAAATTATTCTCTTAAGTGTAATTAAATTAATTTATTAAGATTATAACATAACTAATGATTTTTAAGTGATTAAAAATATGATTTGTATGATGTGTGCTTTGTATGCTTTAAAACTTGTGAGTGTGCTGTTTTGTGCCAATTGGATGTACTGAATTGAAATTGTTTTGAATTCTGTTTAATGGTTCCGGGAATTGATTTTTATTAACAGAGTGTTTTTAAATTCAAAGAGATGAAATTGTTTTAATAAGAAAATTATTTTAAATTGTTTCAAAGTTTTCCTGAAACCCTTTTTATTAAAATCTGATTTGGTTTTGGAATCTTTGGACATTGGTAATGTATTTTAAAGAAAGGAATTATTCCAAAGAGTTTTCAAAACGAAAATTAAGAATTTATCGAAAACGTTCTAACGCACGGGGAAAAATGTTCTAGTTCGGGTGTCGGACGCGGAGGACACGTGGCAAGGTTAGCGACTGGGAGCTTTGGAAAGCTTTCGGATGATTCGTCATCCAGGTGAGTGAGAGTGCAGTGATCCCGCAACGTGGTTGCTCGCAATCCGAACAGATGGATTGTGATTATACTGCGAATTAGGCAATAGAAATTTGTGTGCTAAATGTTTACTTGTTTTAGTTACATGCTAAATGTTTACTGGTTGTGCATATTCAATTCTGTTTGGAATTGTTTGATGATGTGAATAGGGAAACCGTAATAAGAAAACCGTGAAAGTGATGAGATGAGATTGAAAAGAGAAAAGAGAATGCGAATGCGAAACATGAGTATAATTAAGTGAAAGATAAGCAATAAGTAAGATTAAAGAGAAGGATGTTGGAATGATGGAGAAAGAGAACGCTTGATGCAATTGGAATGCAAAATAGATAAAGTAAGAAATAAAGTGAAATTGAGTTGAAAAGAAATGAAACATCCGATGAGGCGAGCGGAAGCGTGGTTGTGAAAGTGTGATGTGATTGAATGGAGATGTGATTCCTCGTTCATGTTTTTGGAAAGAAGCTTAGTGTTGAGTTGAGCTTGCTCCTCCATTAACACTTATCCAAAAATATGATTTTTTTTTTTAAAAACGGTTTTGAAAAGAGATTTTTGAAAAGATTTTGTGAAAACGATATTTTGTGAAAGTTTTTGGAAATATTTTCTTTGAAAAAGTTTTGCGAAGAGGTTTATGAAATGAGGTTTTTGAAAAAGTTTTGTGAAATCATGTTTTCGAAAAGTTTTACGAAAAGATCTTTTGAAAAAGACGAGGGAAAGAGACTGATGATGTTGATGAGGAATATGTTGAGAATGAGCTTATGAGAATCATGATGATGAGATGAGAATTTGATGTTGAGGCCAAGGGCCATTGAGATTTAGGGGGAATGGATTGCGTTTAGTGGTCGGGCTTCGTTGAAGGGATGCACCAAGGATGAGCCGACTGTTAGGATTAAGCCGCTAATTAAAACGTGAAAACATTAAAAGACATTTACAAACGCAGTGAGGTATGAGTGTCGTATCGAAGTAGTGGAGAGGAAGGAACCATAGGTATCTGCGGATACTTAGGAGGAGATTGCATGAGGGGAGGACGATGACGGTGAAACGTCAAGAAGTCTAGAGTATATTTCTAGGCGGAACAACTCCACATGTGGCGTACTAACGTGGTAGGGACTGGGTCTAATGTCGTGGCACGTTCTGCACTGCAGACTAGAAATATACTGTCGCCCCCTTGATTGCAAATCGAGAACAGTGAGAGGGACTGGAACGGGGCATTTGTGTTTGCCGCTAAGAGCGTGCCTGTTTATGATATGATATGATTTGAGGCTGAGTCCTCCTGGTCTGGGACCATTTGTTTGTGTGACAACTGTCGTGCCCGCGTGGTAAAGGTCCTGTACTCCTGTTTGCTTCCGACTAGGTTGGGTGGTTGACCGAGGAGATGTAGACGTGTGTGAGCTCAATGATGTTTCCCCCTCATCATTGGTGCTAACCGAGATAATAAAACTTAAAAGACAAAGAAGTTTCAAAGAAAAGTACAATAGAGATATTAAGTATCGAACAAAAGTTTATAAGACAAATACAAGAAAGAATTCTCGAGATGATGGATAAGTGTGGAAATTGTGATGAAAGAAGGATTGAGAAAGTTATGAAAGTTCACGAGAAAGATTGTGAGAGTGTGATTGTAAGAGCATGAATGATTTAAGTGGTTATGAATGATGGTATCGATGTGTTTAGAAAATTATGATATGTTTTACGTGATTCATATATGCTATGTGCATTACTTGTTATGTATGTTGATGATGTTTTAGTTACGTTGTTTTATTATACTACCCGTTTTCTTTATATTCAATCTACTCTGAGACCGCATGGTCAACCCATTGGTGTTCGGAACACTGACTCTCTCCTACCGTGTTGTCGTATTGGAAAATGCTGATATTACAACCGGTAGATGGTATAGTGTGTAGCGATACAACTGTATCCCGGCAAGGAGAAGCGAGTACCAGACAACTCTCTGAGTGAGACTCCTGAGATGGTTGGAGGCGACAACTCTGCTAGTGGACCGAGAGTGTGGGCAGCCAAGATGCGAAGATAAAGAGACAGTTTTGGTGTGCATGACTAGAAGTTAGGCAATCCCCTCAGAGCTTTGTACTCCATTGTAAGTACTTAGTTACCTAGCTCTATCATACTGTAACCCGACAACTGTTTTATGCAACACGGATGATTTGGAAACAAGTAAACGGGCTAATGTTTTAAATGATGTTTTGAAAACGAGTTTCAAAGTGCGGTGTCTTGTGACATCTCGGTTTGGAACTCGAAAGGTTTATGCAAAGTGAGAACATTAGTTTTCATTGTAACTATGTTTTGAAAATCGAAATGTTCTCATCTCGTGCAACGCTTGCTAAAAAAAAAATTTGGCCCTAATTTTCACTATATTTCATTAAAGTTTCAAGTTGCCGAATCGAGGTGTTACAAAAAGTATAAGTGATTGTTGGAAAGATTGAGGAAGATGATTATAAGACTTGAATATTTGAAGGCTTGTGATGCCAAGTGAAGTGATGTATATTGTGATGAATTATGATTCTGATATTTTTTATATGCTATGATGTGCTTTGTTTATATTTGTTTCCTATATGCTTACGTGAATATATTTGTCATATGCATAGTATGAGTAATTGTTAGTGCATGAGAATTAATAGATCATATGTTTTTATCATATGCCTCCAGTCATTGTTACGTTCTAATTAGTGATAAGTGTCTGTCAAGTCCTGCATTTTATTTACATAGTTTACTATGTTCATTTATTTTATGTGGAGTCAGTATTCTAGTGTCTTGTCATGATTGTACTTCTGGAATGCTGACCATTTCTCCTATCATGTTGTCGTATCGGGTTATTCCGGTATTGCAACGGATAGATGGCCGACCCTGCAGTAATTATGTACGTTATCTCGAAAAGGCTGCTGCAGTGGACTTCAGTTAGGAAAAGTAGACATCCAGATTAGCAGTAGGTAATCCCCTTCAAGCACTGTATTCCCTGCAGCTACTTGGTTGACTTTGCTATATCATTTTGTACCCCGCTTGGTATTTTATTGAGTATGGCTTTTAAGGAATGAGGTTTTATGAAATAAGAAATGAAAGTTATTTTCTTAAATCAGATTTATGAAGCCAAGTTACAAAGTGCGATGTTAAGTAACATCTCAGTTTGGAACTTGACTCGTATTGTGTGACATGAGAATGTTATTTTATTCCAATTAAGTTACTGAAATGTTTTTGAACTTAAAGCTTCTCATGTCCATGTCACCATGTAAAAAAAAATTTCTCAAATTTTTACTATAATTTGTTAAAGAGATGATGTTTTCAAGTTGCCGAAATCGGGGTGTTACATGTTCTATACGAATCTGAAATGGGATATTGATGAGAAGATCCTTTTATCTGAGGTCAAAGGCAGAAAGATCAAAATCACCTTGGAAATCTGGACAAACCTCACTCACCTCCCAATGGATGGCGAATTCTTCACTGGTTCGGGTTCTGATAATCTATGGGGTGATGAATATGCCAAGAAAAATGCTAAAGATGAGTTTATTGATCCAAACATTTTGACTGGGAAAGCAATGATATCAGGAAACTTGAGATTCGAGTATCGGTTGTTGCACTTTATCCTTAACAAGTGCTTGATCCCTCGTCAGGGCAATTACTTCAGAGTCATGGACACCGACTATATCATACTTTGGGTGTGGTTTCACAATAAACCTATCAACTGGGGTTGGTACGTGTTGTATCACATGACAGAAACCGCAAACAAAGTCAGACGCTCGATCGACCGAAATATGAAACTGAAGACCACCAGACTTCCATATGCCACATTGATTACCCTGATTCTCAAGCGCTTCAGAGTTTCGTTAAATGGAGAATCGAGAACTGTTCCAACAGCTGATATCTGCATGGATGCTACATTTGTTGCTAACATGGGTTGGAATTGGCTGGAAGGAAGGGGTTGGAGACCCAAGATTATGCGTCGAGAGTGCAAGTCGGCAATGGACAATGAACCTGAAGATGATCAAGATAAAGCACAAGCACCAGCTCATTATCCAAATCTTCCACCACTACAAGCTATTTTGCCACCCGATCACATTCCTCCCTATATGCATACCTTCATTGATGATGTTCGGGGCTACATGTAACACCCATTTTTTTTTAATTAAAATAGTAATTTAAAAGTTTAATATCCAAATAAGGACATTAAAATTTCTATTCATAAAAACAAGTTTACAAATGGTTTGGGCATTTCAATTATAATACAAGAAAATACAATATAGAGTTCCCTTCTTTCCATTCTTCCGCTGCGACACTCTGATCTTGAGCTCCTTAGCATTCACCTAAAATGATAACCACTAAGGGTGAGACATTTTCGCATCACAGTGAATCAAAAGATAGTATATAATTCATAACAGGGATTCAAGTATAATAATCAAATCAGACCATGGACCAACAAATTCACCACATTCATATGCCAAATTTTTCTTACACATATACACATCGAAATTCACTAAATTCCACATTAACAACAACAACTTTCATTATCGAACATCAATTCTTGCATCAAGCATTCCATCATTTTCAAACTTTCAACTTTTCTTCTCTTTTCATACTCTTTGAGTTTTTCATAAACTTTAGAAATTATTACGTGGATCCATCATTGCGTACAGTCCCACAACCCGGACAACGTCTTACAGCTGCGCACCATGTGCGTCTTACGCGATCTATGCGTACAGTCCCACAACCCGGACAACGTCTTACAAGATCTGGATCGCACTAGTCTATGCGTACAGTCCCACAACCCGGACAACGTCTTACAAGACATGAAAACACACCGGTCTATGCGTACAGTCCCACAACCCGGACAACGTCTTACAAGACATGAAAACACACCGGTCGATGCGTACTGTCCCACAACCCGGACAACGTCTTACACGACCTAAATCACACCAGTCTATGCGTACAGTCCCACAACCCGGACAACGTCTTACAAGACCACTAATCAAACCAGTCGATGTGTACAGTCCCACAACCCGGACAACGTCTTACACGACCTGAATCACACCAGTCTATGCGTACAGTCCCACAACCCGGACAACGTCTTACAAGACCACTAATCAAACCAGTCGATGCGTACAGTCCCACAACCCAGACAACGTTTTACACGACATCAAATCAAACCAGTCTAAGCGTACAGTCCCACAACCTGGACAACGTCTTACAAGACATCAAATCAAACCAATAAATAAATACGTACAGCTTCCAATTATCACAATAATTCACAAAATAATTCAATTCAATGCTCTACATAATTTGGCAAAATATCCAACCACACAATCAATTATCAATCATCATTCTCATTTTCCTTTGATATTATTCTAATCAACCATCAATAATCAAAAGCCACCCACACTAATCACTTATTTGAACATCCAAATAATAATCATCACATATCAACAATTAGTCGACATACTCAGGTATGTCTCAGGGTGCTTAAAATAAATCAATTCCCTAGGGTTCTTCACTTCCTACTTTACTAATATACAAAAAGAATTAACATAAACATTATCAATAATTTAACAAAATCAACCAAAAATATAACAGTCACCCCAATCAACTCTTAGCAACTATTTATTTACCACTCATAACCCAATTTAACTATTAAACCCAAATTCTATTATAAATTATAACTATCCCTAACTCAAAGTGTGGAAAAGAGACTCCCCTTACCTGGAAATCCTAGCAATAACGACAGAGCCACGTTTACATCCGCGACTTGCTCCAGGGTCAAGGTCAATAACAACGTCTTGAATCTATGAAGGATTTGAGATTGAAGGGTAGGATCTTGAATTATTGGATCGGGAAGTTAATAAAAACCAAAGTTTTCTCCTTCTCTCACGACCCCTTCTCTCTCTGTCGCTAGTACTTTCTTCTACCCTTTCTATCTTTTGATTCTACCTCTCCTTGTTTTTTTTCCTCTACGGAACATTTGAAGGCCTGAATACAGTGTAACCATTGGCCAAACTTGAGTAATTTTGATAGTAAGAGTAACTATCATTCTCTGTGTTCCTCATGCCTAGATAAGATAGATCGGATCCAGCCACCTGCCATTGGTTTTGCATAAAACCATCTATTTTTCATTTCCATAAGGTAGCGTGCTTGCAGCCTGTTGAAGATAATCCCTCCGTGAGTCAAAGTGGCCACTGGATGAGCTATACCCTTGTTGAAACCCAGAATCATGGTAACTATTCAATCTCTCAAACCTACAAGAACTGGTTGAGGATCCCAAATCATCATTTGTACCTATGTCTCCAGGAAAAGTGAACTGCCGATTTAGCAAGTGTGGTCCTTGTTACTTCTCCTTGTTACTGTTTCTTTTTTTTTTTCTTCTAACTCACGCTGATGGCCTTATGGCCACAGCCTTTTCTTTTTTTTTTCTTTTACTTTGGTTTACAGTGGGGTGGGGAACTTGGGTAGTTTAGGAAATTAACTAATATTTTATGTTTTGTTCTCGTTTGTGGGTCAATGTGAGTAGGTATTTTGAATTATAGCTAAAAGTTGGATGATACTAAAAATAAAATATATTTAGGTAAAACAATATTGTATTTTGAATTACTCAAAACTTATTGAAAAATAATAAAGTTACTAGTCCCTCCGAATAGCTATTGCGTAAGAAAAATTATCGAAATTCAAAAGTAAATATACTTTCTGAATCTTGATATTAAACTTGATAATATATAATATTTAAAATTTTGAAGTAGAAGATTATTATATATAACTTAAACCGGTAATATATCAAACCAGTCCAGAAACTAAAAATAAAGCAGTCTCCGAACACTATGAAAATTTACAGGAACACTCAAAATATTAAGTTAAACATATGTTTCTGAAGAAACTATTTATAAAAATGCCTCTAAGGCTTACCACTTGAGCTCCCTGTCAAAATGTTAATTAAACTAAATAAAAGTACTACTTTATTTTTGGAAAACGTATGATAACAAATTTATACTTATTTTAACTAGAAAACATAGTTCAAATATAATGATGAAATCGGAATTTTATTCCGAGACTCAAATCTTGAAAACATCATATTAAATCATTTAATTATTTTGCTATAGGTATTAGAAATAACGGGATGTTACACTACATGCAACGATCTGACGATCACATGCGGCGACATGAAGCCCACATGCTTTCAGTTGATAGTGGTCTTGCTCAGCTTACTTCAGACATGCAGAACATGAACATGAACATGGAAGCAATGCAGCGAGACATCTACGATTTGAGGCATCGGCATAGGGAACCTTTCAATCGTGGCTTCAAGCTTGTTGCACCTGATCTATCTCTTTTCTACTTATTCCTGGACTTTATCATATTTATGTTTCTATTTCTGACCCCCTTAGTCTTTGAAATTGCATAACTGTTTCTGATTCTGGTTTTGGATATTTTTTGGTATTTCTCTGGATGTTTTAGTATGATTCCTCATGACATTGGTTAATTGATTATGCTATATTGTTTAAGTCATGTGGCTTCATTTGGTTTTTATGTGGTTATGCCACCTTTTTGTTGTTTACAAAAGGGGGAGAATATGTGTTATGTGCAAAACAGGATCAGAACGCAAAACAGGAACAGAACAGGTTACAGGATATAGGGGAGAGCAAAGAAAAGGTTATCATAAGTTCGGGGGGAGCTAGCTTATGAGTTTTGAGAATATTATGAGCTTATGAGCTTATAATTTGTACGTATAGCATGTTAATGCGTATTTTGCAATTTGATATATTATTGTCTATGTACTAACATCTGTTTTGCAGAGAATGTTTGTCATCATAAAAAATGGGGAGTGTTGAGAATCATCTTCCCCATGATGATATTTTGATGATGACAACATGAACTTTAATATGTATACAAGTACATGGATGATGTCATGAAGATTGTGCGTGCTTGTAGTATTCGACCATTTAGGGTTTAGTATTTTATGTAAAACAACGATTAGTCTAAGACACTCAAGTCAATTTTAATTTTGCTAGATTTTTTACATATCTTTGCTCCTGGAAAAGTGTTTTGCGAAAACCTTTTACGAAAACCTCTGGTTACAAGCTTTTCATGAAAATCTATTTTTAAGCCAGAGTAATCAATTAAGCTTTTGGAATAATCGATTACCTTGTGCAAATTTTGTAACCTGAGAGTATGTGATGGATTATTTAGCTTCCTGTAATGGTTTACTCTCTTGGGCTGGTTACCTGAGTGTAAGTAATCGATTACTTGAAGATAATAATCGATTATCTTTGATGCTGCAATCTTTCTTTGAAATTCAGTGAGTAGATAATAGACTACCCAAACCAAAGTAATCGATTACTGATGCTGCAATTTTTGAAAAACTGTACCAGAGAGTAGGTAATCGATTACCCTTTCCCAAGTAATCGATTACTCATTTTCAAATTTTGAAAAACGTGTTGAAATCAATTTGATTCTCAAAATGATTTATTTCCTTAATTGATTGATCACGTTTCTGATTTTAAAAACCCTTCTTCTTCATTTTTGAAAAGGCTATTCACTATTCTTTTCTCTCCAACATAATTTCATTTGCTTCATCTTTTTGAAAATCCTTTTTGGATAAAAATCATCATCATCATCTTCTTCTTCACTCATTTCTAAAAAGATCAAAACCTTGAGTGTGCCTTAGTGCTAAAAGTTGTTATAGGACTTTCATTGTTGTATCCGGTCTAATCTAGAGAGCATTATTGGTTGTTTCACCAAATTTCTCTTGTAAACCTTTATCTGTAAAGGGAGTGTTACCCTTAGTGTTTAGGGAGTGTTGTCCCTTAGTGTGAACATGTGTCGCGTTCTTAGGGTGAGAAAACCCTTGTGTTTGGATAGTGCTAGACGAACGGTGGGGCACCTAGTAGTTAGGCTATCTGGGAAATCTAGGAAGGGTCTTCCTAGTTGTTTGTATTGAGGTCCCTAGCGAACGAAGGTTCCTAGTAGCGCGTGGGGCGCTCTTTGCTTGTATTTGGGGTTGACTGTCCCTGTTTCAGTTATTGAAGAAAAGCTCAAGCGGGTCGCTTGGGGACTGGACGTAGGTCTTTCGCTGGAAAGGATGAACCAATATAAAAACAACGGTGCACAAATTTTCTATCCCTTATCTCTTTATGTTTCACGTTTCTATTTTGCGTTGTTCATATTTTAGCAAAGTAAACTATTTTCATGTTTTAATTTATCTAGCGCGAGTATTGCATTTTCGTGTTGTTAATTTATTCAATCTCGCGAATAATAGTTTTCCAATGTTAATATAAATATATTGTTTCGTTTGCGCTTAAAACGTTTTCAATCGTTCTTTAAGTCTTCCGCTATGTAAAATCTCTTTAATCTTTTTAAGAACGTATTGAATCGATCGTTTTCCAATGTTTTTGTAAACACCCAATTCACCCCCCTCTTGAGTGACTGTTGTCAATCCTAACAAGAGACTTAATGTCGATCATAATATGTTTTATGCGCATGCTTATCGTGATCAGAGATTGCAAAGATGTCCCATATAAAGGATAAACGAAGGGTTTATAGGCAGATATTGGGTAAAAGTGGCAAGCAGAACCATTATCCAAGGTGTCGAAGTCCTTCTGAAGGATGGAATTGTCGAAAAAATGTTATCATTAAGCATGCATGTTTTGCTTACAAGTCTTCCTAAGGGTTGCAATAAGATGTTGACAGGAGTTCTAAGGATCTTGATGTTGATATTTCAAGTGGGCATGAGATCTTTGTAAAGCGTCCCTAGCTAACGGCTTTTAAAGTGGAAGGAAAAATATTGGAGTCGACGATGTCATGAAGAATATTGTCGAAGCAAGGTGTTGAAGCCATGCATCAAGATTAACATTGAAGACTAAGTGTCAGTATAGGCGGTTATTAGTTCTTATTTTGAATTTTGAATGTAATGAATAATAGTCATCCATTTATCAATAAATTGCATAGGGAGTTATTTATTTTTGTTTATAAATAGCACAATTCACGATGTTAGAACTTTGTTATTCCTAACATCTCAATGAGAAGATTATTAGAAAACATCATGTAACTTCTCTTTTATTTTCAGTGAAATATACTATTCTCGGTCCTTTATCTTTCAGTCTTTTAAGTACTCTGCACTTTACTTTCATGTCTTTTATTTAAATGCACTTTACATTTTCCTTATTGCTTTCAACCCTTTTCTCTTAACGAACCGTTGCTAAAAGGAGGTAAAGAAAACCATGGCCAAATGAATGTTGAGAAAACCGTGGCCTAAATAAAATCGTGGACTAAATGCCCTACATAAAAACTTGGTCTGTTCATGTTTTTAGGCGACGGTTTTTTAAAATCGTGGCCTAAAGTCAAAAAACCGTGGCCTATTAGAATAGCCAAAATTGTGGCCTAAAGTCAAAAAACCGTGGCCTATTAGAATAGCCCATGCCAGCAACTACTATGCACGTAAAACCATGGTGTAAAGATTAGGCCACGGTTTTTGAGCGTGGTGTAAGACCAAAAATGCTGTAGTGTTCTTACTTGGGAAGATTACCGGTGAAACTTGTCGAAACCCACTCATATTTACATTTAATGTGAAACATTAAATTTCTATAGCAAAATCATTTTTCCAGTTAAACAAATTTTCGACTTTCTTCTCATTGTCTTCGTTCTCTCTTGTTACTACATATAGAGCTCTACATTGGAATGATCAATTGTTTCGGTCTCTCTTTTTTCTTTTAACCTGATCAAATAATAAATTTCTGAGCTCATAGGTTTAATGAGATGTATATGGTAGAAGGAATGCAATGTTTTATGACATGGAGAGAACAATGAAGCTGTAACACCTAAGATTTTTACCCTTAAATCCCCCCTTATAATAAAATACGGACTTGAAAATTCCTTTTTATTACATTAAAATCAACCGTCAAACGGACGGAGTTTTGTTTGTTTTTCGGACTATTCCAAAATTCAACCTATGGTAAAGAATTTTAATTAAACATCCAATAGCCAGCAGGACTTCAGATTATATATATAAGTCATATCAAGGCCCAATGAGCTCCAAACATATCAGAGTATGAGCGGAAATGCTAAGTTTGAATTTCAAGAACCAAAACATAATATTCTATCAAAACAAAGTGTCCTAAGCCTCACTCAAATATATATATATATATATATATATATATATATATTAAATTTACATCAAAATAACGTAGGAGACTTAGGTCTATAATATACTCTACTCCCCAATAACAACCCTACTCTCCCTGTAAGGGAAAGTACTCCTGCTCGGCCGGGGGCTGTGCCAACTCAATCTCCGTACCTGAAAAATGTTAAGGGAGTGAGCATTGCACATGAAATAGAAAGCAGTCTTTAACTAGACATAACAACCCGCTAGGTCAAACACAATTAGCAAAATAAGCATATATTCACATATTGCACATCATACTCATTTCATTATTTCCATACTCATTATTTATTCCACATTTCCATTTTCATTATTCCATTCAACATCCATTTCCTTTCTTTTTATTCATTTCACATACTCATTTTATTTCGGTACATCACCTCAAATCAGAGGCCAATGCACAAATTTCATTCAACACATTTATCACCTCAAAACAGAGGCCCTCATACTTCTCCTTATTTAAATTATGTGTCCCTCAGGTCAAAGGTCAACACCCAATCACTTTAATTCATTTTGTGTCCCTCAGGTCAGAGGTCAACACATTATTCATTTTAATTCCTTTCGTGTCCCTCAGGTCAGAGGTCAACACATTAATAATTTATTTCATTTAGTGTCCCTCAGGTCAGAGGTCAACACAATATTCATTTATTTCATTCTGTGTCCCTCAGGTCAGAGGTCAACACACTATTGTACTTCACCTCCACGTAGGAAGGTACCTCATACATTTGGCCTATGGGTACTTCACCTCCACACCGGAAGGTACCTCATACCATTGTACTTCACCTCCACACCGGAAGGTACCTCATACAATTTGGCCGGTGGGTACTTCACCTCCACACCGGAAGGTACCTCATACCACTACATAGGTTATACTTAAACATCATTCTCATTATAAACAATTCATCACAATTTAAGAATCGTCACCTCAAAACAGAGGCCAACATATATACCACATTCTTGTTCAATCAATCATAACACATTTAATCACAACCAACCACAATCAACACATAATCATTCATGTAATTCCCTTATTCATTTCCTTTCTCAACTATCACAATCATACCAAGTAGTATTCTCTTTTATAGCCCAACATTTAGATTGCCCTTCATTTTAATTTACATATATCACCTTTTTCCTTTTGTTTACACATAATCATTTTACTTCTGTTTCCTATATTCACAAATTTAATTCATAAGCCATGACCTTTGTTCACAATTGTTAATACTTAACATTTATACTCATTTCCCGTATTAATTACCGAATCCTCTTAAATAACATTCATGTTCTCAGTTAAACATATACCATACATTTAAGCACAATTGAACAAATTTAACATAAGGGGACAAATATACACAATCAACTCATACTTGTCACATAATTAATATCATCGTTTCACTTTTAATTTACATGTAATTATTTCATTCCCTTTTTCCACCTTTATTTATATTTTCACATTTAGTGTACAAATATATTCAACCAAACATACATAATATCACCTTCTCATATTTTTGATTTAACAACACATATATTCGTTTCCATTTCATTTTCTTCTTATATCAATTTATTCCATAACACATACATATATTAGCAACAGTAATTAATTATCATTTAATTCACAACTTTACAAATAAAGTCAATAATCATAGAAATCATTTATGTCAACTTCACTATCACATTACCCAATTCCTCATGTACTTCAATATAATCATTATCCAAGTTTCATTTATCAAATAATTCATTATCATATCATTGGGTTTCCTTTTTCCTAATCTTTACATCCAACATCCAACATCATACATATTTATTTAGTTAGAATTTCATATTCAATAACCTAGGGTTTTATAGTCTAATTTTCTCCCCTAACACATAACCCTAACAAGCATTATATACTAATTAGAACCAACTCCTTAGAACAAGGCAAAATCCACCCCCTTACCTCAAACACTTGGAGAGAAGGTGATTTTACTTGCTCTAAGCTTGAGAGTCTTGCCACCAAATGAGCTATGATCCAAGGAAGAGGGAGGAACCTAATACAATGGGTATAACAAAACAAATTGTTAAGCTTTAACCATAAGCTTGGAGAAATTCATGAACCAAACTAGAGTTCCCTAGGTGGAAGATTGAAAACTCCAAAGGAGCAAGAGAGAGAGAGAATCGAACCAAAAGAGAGAGAAAGAGGAAATTAAGAACTTGGGCACTTACTTGGAGTGAAGAAGGAAGAGATTTGTTGATGGAATGAAGAAATCCCACTTGTTCTTGGTGGATTTGATGATGGAGAATGAACCCTAGGGGAGAAAGAAAGAGTGGTTCGAATTTGGAAAGAAAAGAACGTGTGTTTTGCCTTTATTTTTTCCTCAGCAGCAGTACTTAATCGATTAAGAGGCGATTAAGACTTTTCACTCAATCTGACATTAATCGATTAAATTGCAGCTTAATCGATTAAGCTGCACAATTTTGCAGTATCCAGACTTTGAAAGGCCATAACTTCTTCGTTACCCGTTGGATCTTCCCCAAATTTTAAAGCAAGCTTCCCTACATACTAATCTTCACATCCAACGGTGGAATTTGTGTTTAGAGTTGTCAATCTTTTATTTTAAATTTCCTAAGGTTCTATGTTTTAAACCTAGTTCTACATGTATTTTTGGCTAAATTCTAACTTATATCTCCATTTCTTCTACCCTAAGACCATCCCAACATAGATTATACTTGGAATTAAATTTGGGATGTTACAGAAGCTCTCATGATAGACCTTTGTAGGAAAACCTATTGGAGTGCCCAACACTATGTTATTGTCGTTTTTGATTCGGTCATTGTGGTTTTTGGTCTTGGTGGTTTGTCACGTTCTAAAACATAGGGTATAAAGTGTGGAAAAAATTTACAGCATCTGTGATAGTGGACTTTTCTAGAGGTTGATTTGTTAGATAGTGGACTTATCGAATTGAGTTATGGGAGCGGACTAACTTAAGAGCGACCAAAATCTCAAAGCAACGTGGCATTAAGACGTCCTTATCCCTTGTCTATCATGAAGGAGTCTCGGCAAGATTTGAATGTTGGAAAATTGATGGCATATACTAAAGAGATGAAAACCATCATCTAACCAAGACACAATCATGTCAAATCATCAAGAAGGAATGAAGCGGAAGCGAACCTGGATATATTCATGAAGAATATGATGAACATGTGAACTTGAATTGAATTGCCCTTGAATCTTGTATCTAAATGCATACCTATGAGAGAACATGAGGGTGAAGGTTGGTCTTCCAAGCCATTATGCACAATTGCTCTATCCTTTCTAATGATGGAGTTAGAGAAGGGAATTGGATGCTTCTGACTTGGGGACCATAACCTATTTATAATAAGTTCGTACCCTTTCGCGAATGGTTACGACTATTGAACTTTCTTATTTCTATTTCGGCCCATCAACAAATATAGAAATAAGACTTTGGTATCTACACATTATAAAATCCATACCAAATGAGACGTCCTCAATCCCAACACTTTAATCCTTTAAAAATCACTTTAATAGAGCTAAATCTTTACGATAGCATATAATACATGATTAATGATATATGTAGGCTCACATATTAGATAAATATCTAACAATCTCCCACTTGAGCCACATATATCGGTATACAGTCATGCATTATAGAATAACCATATGAGCGCTCAAAATTAGCTATATATACCAAAAGGTCATCTCTAACAATCTCGTCCATCAATTATATCAACATAGGATCAAAGTGATCTTCGTTACATTTATATCGTAACTAGACCCATCAGTGGTCACATATATCAATATAACCAAAGACACAGATCAAGTATGGATGTGTAGCATGGAAATTACATACAATGTGATCTAAATATGTCTATTTCCAACTGGTCCTACTTTATTCTTTAGCGAGATCCCAATGAATAAATTCAGAGTGAAGCTGAACCATAAACTTTTTTTATTTTTTATTTTTTGCAGAAAATATATCCATAGATATGTCTATACCAGAAAAACACCCAAATACAAACTCCCACTGAACCAACATATCATCAAATGATATAATGCCCATATACATGAGCAATGTTATCAAGAAAGACCTTAGATGATAAACCTTTAGTGAGCAGATCTGCAACCATGGAGTTTATGCCAATGTGCTCTATAGACTCTTAACTACTCTGAACTTTTCCTTAAGTGAGATATAGCACTACTAACATTTTGTCACAAAGTAACTTTAATAATGGCCTTTCAATTTATCCAAAATTCGCAGCCAAGTGATAAAATTTCATAGCCATATCCATTTACTAGAAGTCTCAAAACACACCATTGCAATATCGGAAGAAACTATTAGTGTCTGCTAAGCACTTTACCGAAATAGTTCATCCACCTAACAAATAAATATAGCATGGCACAAACTTAATGCCAACCTTATGTTCTTATGTTCTTGACGAAATCATCCTCCATCACCTTAATGCCAACCTTATGTTCTTGACGAAATACAACATAGTCATTCAGAAGTGCATTTCTTCTCTCACTCATAACTTTCCATAATAGCATTACTCGAGGTTTTTAAGGTTGATGAGTTTGACCTCAAGGATCAATCTATTGATTTTGAATAGGAGTTAGTCAATATTGCCCTATTCTAGATTTGTTATTCAACCAATGACAAAGTTAGAAAACCTTATCATTTGTCAGTAACAACTGTAGGAAAAGAAACCAAATAAATTCCTCTTCAAAAGCAATATTTATAACCTTATCTCCCCCCTCAAACTCAATCATCCTAAAAAATTCAAGAATTTCCTCTCTCAAAGAACCTAATAGTGGAGTCATAAAACATTAACTCTTAACTATAATCAAAATATCCAATAAAGTAACAACTCACTGTTTCTTTTCATTTGGCCTAAAAGACCTTGCCTTAGTTGGACAACCACAATTATGAAAATATTTCACGATAGCCTTTTATATGTCCATGATTTATGAGGGTCTTTGCTACTACTTTAATTGGGACTTCATTTTCGTTTCTCAATGAACATCATTCATAATGGGATTACGCTAATTTGCATTTTGTGCCACATTAACTTAAATGCAAGATTACAATAAACGAGGCAACAATATCAAACAAATTAAAAAATAGTTTATTATGAAAATTTAAAGAACATGTAATGATAAATTTAAATCTTGACATTGACATGAATTAGCCTTATTATTTCCAAATGAACAAGATAACCAAATTAGTTCATCAAAGAAATTTAAAAAAAATATTGTCTACATGACAACATAATACATGTCTCTTAGCTTTCAGATTTAAATAATCATAACACTTTACCAATAGCCTAAAAGTTGATATTGTCTTTATCTTAACTTATTTGTTATTGCCCATAAAAAAATGTATCTTTCAACATCAGATGACAATGAACAATTTAAGCAACCATGCATAGACATACTTATGTGAGTAGTAAAACCCAATCTACTCACCATGTGTGTGTGGACACAAAAAAATTAAATTAACTCAAAAACAAACCAAAATGAAAGATGTACCCTTCTTTAATTTGCACCCTGATGTGATTCTTAATATCACTTTAGTCATGTTTATTTACTTTTGCAAGAGAAACAAACAAATAATTCATTATGTTTGGGAGCGCATTGTAACTACATCATCATTGTTCCCTTTTGGCCTTTAGAGGCATATGCCAAATTAGCACCATTAATCTTGTCTTGCTTCAACACTTTTCTTGTACACAGTATCTAATGATCTCTAATGAAATCATTTGTCCATTGGAAATGTAACTTAATTTTAACTAAATTGTGTTCAAGCTTATCATAACCAAATGCTCAATTAAAGCTTTTGGATAACTTTACTTTTGGTCCTTACAATTTTGAAGCAAGATTAGATATATACATGTAGTACTTCTTTATGTTCCATTGTCCGTATACCTTCTTGAAACAAACATAATAATATTATATATGTTAGTTTCACCCTTTTCCTTAATGGCCAAATGCCTTTCAATTTCCTTATGGAACAATTTGGCATTAGTCTCTTAAGACATAATATTCTTGAATTGCACACCTATTGATCATGAGAGTCATGCAATAGCAACATCCCAATTTCTCAATATAATGTTCCATTTATCCTTATAGGAACCTTATACCATAAGATCAATATGTTCATTCCAAATTGCAAAATCTAAATTCATGCAATCAGATAAATGTCACAATGCTTCCTTCCCAATTCTTAAAGTTTGTGCCTTTAAAATGAATAAATTAATTTAATTTATATTGCAGATATTATAAAAGCAGAAAATTAATAGAACAAAGAACTAAAAAACACAACATAAGCTCACAATAAACTTTAATCAATAAATTCAAATAATGGTGGGGCCCATCACAAGGTACCTAGTACAACATTAACATTCAGTCTTTGGATAGAAATAGTAACTTGTAAGTGCTACACTCAATGTAGTAATCAAATAATAATAGTCAATCCTGTCAAACAATAAGCCTTTCTTTGGATCGACTTATTATTCACATGGAAAACCTAATGAGTATCAAATATTTATTACCACAAGTATATTTGAAATTCGGCCAAATAATAATCTTCCTTTGGGGCGATCATTATCCGCATAAATTACAAACATACTCTTGCCTTGATATTCCAAATCAATTAATCTACGCATGAGAGGTTACTTTGGCAATATGATGCTTTAATTAAATAATTTAGAATATTAGACGTTAAATCATAAAGACACCAAAATTTGAATTCATTTTGTTCCCCTATAAATAAAATAAATAAATAAATAAAATATGGGAACACTTTAGCGGCGATCGAAGAATGTTGCCGTAAGTGATATGATTTCTCAAAAAACTGTTGCAACGGTTTAAAACTATCACTATATGTACAAATAAAATTTAATGAAAAATGCGACGGTTCGCAACCGCTGCCAAAAAAAATGTGCAAAACATATCTGTTTTCTGTCGCAACAGTTTCAATTTCATTTCTAAGTATTTAAAGAAAAAATAGTGAGGAAACCGTCGCCAAAGACCACACATAAAGCAAATAATTTCTGCACTAAAGAAAAAACTGTGGCTATAAACTTGTGCAGAAAATAAAATGAAAAAAAAACTTTGCCCGTGGGTTTTGAAACTGTGATCATTGCAACATAAGGCTGACACGCCAAGTCACTAAGAGATGCAAGTTTTGGTCAAAATATTTGCTTAAATTTATTTACCATTTAATAAAAATAAACAAAAAAATAAGGAAACCATTTGCATCCGCTGGGTGTAGACTGTAGAACCCGTGACCGAAACATTGCATGGCTAGATGCTCAACCGTCGCACCATCTTAGTTCTAACAGGGGCCATGGACTGTACTAAAATTAAAGTTTGATGGTGATACACTAATGCCTCTATGTACTAAAGAGCCAATGCTAGGACCTCACGGTGCATGCATTCATGGTGGCCAATAATAGAGCCTCCAATATACATTACTTAAACTTCAAATGACATGGCCAGAACTAGATGCAGCAGGCAAATTAATATTTCATGCATTTCTAAAATCTTGTAAGTACAAAATATTATCATAAACATTATCTTTCAAAAAAGATAATCACATGTATAATAATTTGAAAAAAAACAATTAACATCATATCTTCAAAAATTTATATCCTAATGATCCAACATGAGAGTGGCTCTGATGCCACTTGTTGGAAAATTGATGGCATATACTAAAGAGATGAAAACCATCATCTAACCAAGACACAATCATGTCAAATCATCAAGAAGGAATGAAGCGGAAGCGTACCTGGATATATTCATGAAGAATATGATGAACATGTGAACTTGAATTGAATTGCCCTTGAATCTTGTATCTAAATGCATACCTATGAGAGAACATGAGGGTGAAGGTTGGTCTTCCAAGCCATTATGCACAATTGCTCTATCCTTTCTAATGATGGAGTTAGAGAAGGGAATTGGATGCTTCTGACTTGGGGACCATAACCTATTTATAATAAGTTCGTACCCTTTCGCGAATGGTTACGACTATTGAACTTTCTTATTTCTATTTCGGCCCATCAACAAATATAGAAATAAGACTTTGGTATCTAAACATTATAAAATCCATACCAAATGAGACGTCCTCAATCCCAACACTTTAATCCTTTAAAGATCACTTTAATAGGGCTAAATCTTTACGATAGCATATAATACATGATTAATGATATATGTAGGCTCACATATTAGATAAATATCTAACATTGAATACCTTGTCCACTTTTCTTCACCCAAAGCTTTCTAGACTACAAAATCAAATACTTCCTTCGGTCCTATGTATAGGTCACATTCTATAAAGTTTTCTTGGTCCTAATTATAAGTCACTTTATATTTTTTATACATCATTTATTGATTTTTCTCTTTTTTGCCCTTATTAAATGCTTTGACTATCTATGTGTTTTTTGTTATTCATTAATGAGTACGAATTTCCCAAGAAAAGTTAAGAGGGTAAAATTGTAATGTTACAATATATTCTCATAGAATTCATAAAACCAACCACTTTCCTTGGTATGTGTAATTCGGTTAAGTATGCCCTATAATAAGGACCAGAGGGAGTTCCTAATACCATATGATATTGTTCTCAATAATTTGTTGTATCAATTACAATTAAAGCAACCCCATTGGTAAACTATTGTAACATTAACACTTAAATATCAAAATGGTCCCTATAATTGTTGCTTATTTTGATATTAGTCCCTATAAAAAATTTTATTTGATTTTGGTCCCTGGCATTATATATTGTTTTGGTTTTAGTCCCTGACATTATTTATTGTTTTGATTTTAGTCCCCCATATTTAAATTGGATGGAAATCAATGATGTGGCCTACCAGAATGGTGGTCAAGAGACTGTTACTACTGGGAATGGTGGTCAAGAGGTTGTTGCTGGTAGGAACGAGCAACCGTCTGCACAGTCATGTAGAAAGAGGGCTAGATCAACTGATAAAGCCCTCTTTCTAGATGACTGCGTAGGTTGTGTAGACAGATGATCATTCCTAGTAGTAGCAGCCTCTTGACCACCATTCACAGCAGCAGCCTCTTGATCACCATTCTGTTAGGTCATGTTAACGATTTCCATCCAATTTAAATGTGGGGGACTAAAACCAAAACAATAAATAATATTAGGGACCAAAACCATAGAAAAAATTTTATAGGGACCAATTTCAAAATGAGCAACAATTATAGGGACCAATTTCAAAATGAGCAACAATTATAGGGACCATTTCGGTATTTAAGCCTAACATTAAATTCGCGAATTAGGACACGTTTGATTTTTTTTTGAGATATTAGCAAAGTATAAAAAAATAAAAATATTTTCTTCAATCCTAAAGAAAATGTAACCAAGGAGCAATGGAATTCATGACAATTGTACTCTTTTCTTAGTGATGGACCATGCGTATAAATATTTTTACATTTTTTTTATAAACAAATTTATTTTCTTTTCTTTTTTCATAAAGGTGAAAAAACACAATCATTAAGATTTTTTTACTTATTAACTAATACTCCGTATTGAATTGTCACATTAATAATAGTTTAATACGTTTTCTAAATGATAGCCTCAAGCCAAGAGGCATAGGATTCAAACAATTTCTCTAAGGCAAGGATTCAATAAATTCTAAACTTTCTTACAAAAGGAAACCAAAAACTATTAACTGACATAAGATAAACGATCCTAAGGTTCAAAGTCTATGAGATCTACAACTTAAGAAGAGAGGAAGTCGATTGAAGTCTTATCAATAACCACACGGTTTTGTAATGATGCAACACAAAAGTTTAGACCAAAAACAAGTTTAATCCTTCTAGGAAAGAAGTTGTTTCAAGTGATTGACTGTTGCATCAAATTGGAACTGAAATGTAAAAGAGAATCAAAGGATTGAAAGACTCAACTATAAAGAAACGAATTGAACAAGGAAAAGAGATAAGATAAGGAAACTACTTACAAGATAGGGTGGCACCACATTCAATGAATGATAAGCCAAGGTTCTTCACACAAGAATCACACTTGCTATGAACCAAAGTTTCTGACCAAGAGAGTATCACACTCCAAGGAAAAGGGAAACACGATTTTGTCTTAACCAAACTCATTCTACCTTTATTCATGATCAAGGTTATATTATATAGAAGTTTTAGGAACCCATCCATCTCTTAAGGAATTACACGAATTGAAGGAGAATTAAAGTTCAATCAATTAGCTTAATCCTTAAGTGTAACCGCCCATAAATGCTTGTGAGTGGAAGAGATGCATTAAATGAGCACTTCACTTGATTATTCCTTCATTTAATGAAGACTTCATGACTTCCTTGGAGGTTGCAAAATCGTGAGCTCCTAATGGCTTCAAGAGATGACCTTTGATCTTCTAAGTTGCATTCCAAGTGGGCTTCAAGTGGGCTTGTCTTCATCTTCATTGGTGTGAGCCCAAGAACAACATCACTGGATCTTCTTAAACTTAAACAAACATAAGTATAAGAAAGTGTTCATTTGGGCAAACTTCCGAAGCCCATTATTACATAACTTGTTTATACACAAAGTTGCACACTTAAAAGATAAAACATTAAGGTTTGAGAGTCATTCTCTCAAAGGTTAATCTCATCCTTTTCCTAGGAGGTGACTCATCCATTGCTTCAATTGCTTCTTCATCCTTCCATTGATTGGCACTTTGACTCTTGTCATAACCTTACTGAGTTTGGATTGATTACCTCTTGGATGGCCTTCATCACTAAAAAATATACTTATCATCTTAGTTGTCAAAAGAATTTTTGAACCAAATACATATCCCAAAGATCAAAATGGCACCACATTCATTTTTTTGTTCATCTCTCTCTGTTATTTGTTATTTGTCTATTATGTGTCACGTGACACTTTCTCATTGGCTAATTAATTCTCTTAACTTATCTACCAACGGAACTACCATATAACCGTTGGATGGCTTAGATTATAAGATAAAAAAAATTAAAAGAAAAAAAACCCTGTTCTTCTTTCCTCATCCTCAATATAGCCTTGTTCTTTGACCCCCAAAATCTGCTTTTCTCCTCCTTGTTCCTGATATTTTTGTTCTTATTCTTCTTCTAGCTACTGCATGCTTGTTAATTGTTATTCAAAGATGTGCAATATAATCTCGTCCAGAAGCCATAGCCGCATGAGATCCTCACAACATACGGTTAGCAAGGAATCCTTTCTTGTTAGTAATCATGATAGAATTGTTTTTACTGACGATGAAGGAACAAGTCTAGAGCTTCTATCAGAATTGCCCACAGAGCGTCTTGATTCAAGTATCAATACTCATGTTTGGAAAAAGACATCACAAAAAAGCCTCAAAGCATTAAAGTCAATGGAAATTAACATGAAATCATCATATTTACTTTCCCTCTTAGATGTTGACCATCATCTACTAATAGTGATAAATGTGCAAAGAGAACTAAGTGCCATCACCATCTCATTCCTCCACAAACTCATACATTTCATGTATGGAAAAAAACACTTGTGAATGGTCCATGTTCTCCAAATGGGAGTAGAGGGTGGTTCTGTTTGAGGTGATGAAGGAAGCACCATGGTTTTGGGGTAGGTGGAGAGGAAGGCATGGTGGAGGTTGCAAATGGTGGGGTATTGGGCCAGTTTGGCGACGGGAGGAGTAGGCGATGGAGGTTGAAGGCAAGAGAAGGAACGATGGAGGACCTGAGGAGTGAGGAGGACCTGAGGAGTGAGGAGTAGACGGATAAGGGAAGAAGAACAAGGTTATTATTATTTTTTTTTGCCTTATTTAAGTTTTTAGTCCCTAAACTTAGGTGCTCTTTTGAAATTAGTCCTTGATCTTTTTTTTTGTTGCTTTGGGTCCCTAAACTTTTTCAATTTTTGGAAAATGACCTTGTTGTTGCTTAAGTGATGATATGACCGATGAAATGCTACATAACCTTCGCAGTATCGATAGATAACATACTAGATGATGCCACGTGAATTTTAAAGATTAAAAAAAAAATCAAATTTATTAAAAATAATTAAAATTTGTATTTTTTTAAAAAAATAAAATAAAATCCTTTAATAATTTTGAAAAAAAAAATTAATAAAAAAAATCATGTGGTGTTACAAAAGGCTACATAGCACTTCATTCTTCGATGTCGGACAAGTGACGTGACATTTCATTGGTCATATCATCACTTAAGTAACAATAGGGTCTTTTTCCAAAAATTGAAAAAGTTTAGGGACGCAAAACAACGAAAAAAAGATCAAGGACCAATTCCAAAAGAGCACATAAGTTCGGGGACTAAAAACTTAAATAAACCTATTTTTTTATATAAAAAGATTTCTTCTCATCTTTAAAAAAATTCCTGGGAGGAGTTATATGGTGGTCCACATGACCATAACGAAACAAATAACGGGTAGATAGACAAAAGAATGAATATATATGGTGCCATTTTGATGTGTTTGGTTCAAAAATTCTTTTAAGAACTAAATTGATGGCAAATGTATTTCCTTGTTGATCTATTAGAGTTTTATCTCTTATTAATATCGTTTGACTCTTGAAAAAACCACACTTAAATTTACACGTACTATAATAATTTGAGATTGATTGTCAATTGCATAAAAATTAAACACTTTTTCAAATGGTCTCAAAGACAATTCTTAAAATAAAATAAAATAACAAATGACAATTTGCATAATACTCCCTCCGTTTCATATGTAGTGTGTTTTAAGATTATGCACATGTTTTAAGAAATGGTTAAATGATGTAAGGACTTGTTGTATTTTGACTATAATGTCCATATACAATCATTATTGAAGAGAGAAAGATATTTGAAGTGAAAAATAGAATGTAATAAATATGAGTGTGTTTGAAAAAATAAGATGGATTATGTATTGAGTTTATAAAACAATAAAACTAATGAAACATAGTATAAATGCTAAAACAACATTGCATATGAAATGAAGGAAGTAATAACACTAATACTTAACCTTCATTTTCTATTAGGATTTAGCACAACACAACTTTATTACAATTTTCCAAAACAAAAAATTTTGAAGAAAAGAAAGCGGTACTGAATTCAAGATACACGAAAAATTAAAATTTCTAAGAGATTTTGACACAACATTCAAGATCCAATATTGTGAAGGTATCCCAAGGTTTATATTGATCCAAATGAGTGTAGAGTTGGTTGAAGAAGAAGTGGTATTTTTTTGGTAAGAGTGAGCCCAACCATCTCTTCCATATCTATTTCCTCCATTAGTTTATCTTTCTCAGCAAGCTTCCAGTCAAACCAATACAAAAGGTTAGCTAGCACATGCTCAATAAAAGCCAGTGCAAATGAATATCCAGGGCATCCCCTTCTCCCCATGCCAAATGAGACTATTTGAAAATCTGACCCTTTCAAATCAACTTGACTATTTTCAAATCTTTCAGGAATGAACTCTTCAGGATTTTCCCATATTTCAGGGTCCCTTTGGATTTGCCATGCGTTTAGAAATACCATTGTTTTGGGGGGAATATCGTATCCTCTTAGTTTACCACCAAATTCTTGTTTACGAACCACAAGAGGAACCGGTGGATGTAATCTTAATGTTTCTTTGATTATACATTTTAGGTAGCTCATTTGACTCAAATCATTTTCATCTATTTTCTCTTTGATCCCTACAACTCTTCTTACCTCTTCTTGGGCTTTCTTCATAATTCTTGGATCTTTAATGAGCTCCGCAAAACCCCATTCCAAACCTGACGAAGAAGTATCACCTCCACCAACAAACATGTCCTGAGATTAAAAAAATATATATAAAATTTTGAAGAGAATCACATAAATGTTGAAAATTGGACTTTCAATGATGGTTCTCTTTCATGGATAAATTTTAGGCTTAAATAAGTTTTTGTAGTCTTTCTATTTTTTTTCTTTTGGTAAACTAGTCTTTCTATTTTTGTTCACGTAAATAAATTGTAAAAACCAATTCAAAACATCAACTTATTGCAAGAATTAAATGCAAAACAAAAACACATTATCAATTAATAGGATTAAAATTAAAATAAACGAGTTTACAGGACTTAGAACAAGTTGTTTTTGCACAAACCAAAATTAAAAAATTTCTACTCCTCCGTCCCTTTTTAGGAGGTACCACTTTGATAGATTTATTGTCCCTTTTTATAAATCGTTTTAAAATATCTAGGTAGCATTAAAGAGTTTATTTTAAATACATCTCTCATAATTTCATAGGGATAATAAGGTGATAATAACAATAGAGAGAGATAAATAAAGTTATAGTAAAATTTTTAATAAGGGTAAATTTGGAATGACAACATATTTTGTGATAAATTTAAGAGTAATAATTATTTTTTAAATTTGCGTGAATTAAATAAAAATGACTTATAATAAGAGATAATTAAAGTATCTTATAGAAATTAAAACCATATTAAATTTAATTTTTTTTTATGTGCACCAAAGATATATCCTGCCGATAGCCGAAGACTAATCCCCTTTTAAATGAAAAAAAATACTTATATAATATTTCTATTCGTTAGCCAATCGGTCTGAAGAAAGAATTCAATTTCAATTTAAAAAATTGTAAGACACAAAATAAGTTAACTTTTTTTTTTCAATTTAATTTATTGAAAATATGAAACAAACTTAAATTTAATTTTTAAAATCTAACCTACCGATACAAAATTTGTTGTAGAACTTCATAATTTAACAATTTTCTTTTTAATTCAAAACCACCCGGTGTTTACGAGCAAGTCATTGATGTTCAAAACAATTAGAGTATGTTTGTTTGTTTTATATGCAGAAACCGATATAGATATCAATTTTAGATGCATACCTAATGTTAGTGAAACAACTGGGAATAAGTGAAATCAGAGAGCTAGATAAATAGAAAGTTACCATGACGATTGCCTTGATGCACTCTGGAGTGAGATCAAATTTCAGAGTACCACTTTCTTGAAGTTGAAGGAGTATCTCCACAAAGTCTTTATATTGGTTTGTTTCCTTCCTATCCCTTCTCTTATGTTCTGCAATCACCTCATCAAAGAAAGCATTTAACGCAACAAAAGTTTTCTTACTGTCTGGAATTCTTCCCGTGAGAACATCAATCCAACTCAAATAAGGAAAAAAATCTCCCACGTATAAGGCAGCGAATTGGCTCACCAACTTCCTCCCCAACACTCCAAAAGTGCTACTACTATCATATTTTTCTCCAAGAACACATCTAGACACTATGTCATTTGATATGTCAAATAACATCTGAGACACGTCAACTGAAGATTCTTTACTTTGGCAAGCTTCGCGCAAAGTGTTGACCAACTTCGCGGTTTCATCTTGGTAGACAGGGTGAAAAGATTTCACCCTTTTCAAGCTAAGAAGCTCAAGTACACATATTTTCTTCTTTTGTCTCCAATCATCACCGTAGGGCGCGAAAGCGACGTCCTTTCGGCCGTAGAAAAAGATTCTAGCGGCCGCAGTCTCGAACCTGTTGGAGAAATCGACGTCATGCGAATTACCAATCTCCTTGCACATATCCGCGGATGAAACGACAAGAAGTGGAGTGTTGCCAAGATGAAGCAACATGAGAGGGCCATGCTTCTTGGAGAATGCTCCTAAGGAGCGGTGAGCCAATTCTCCAAGCTGATGAATGTTGCCAAGGATGGGTAACTTTGGTGGGGATGGTGGCAGATTTAGTTTGCTTCTTCTTGTTAGCTTAAACACATATAGGAGGGTTATAAAACAGAGAACATACAGGTAAAGGGTTGAGTTTGGCACAGACTCAAATTGCTTTTGAACAGAAAGAAGGTCCATTCTTTCTTTCTTTGTTTTTTCAATTGGTCACTCATATACTTACACGGGCAACAATCATTATATAAAGCCAGGTGCTTGGAAAAACATGCTGCATAGACCATAGTGTAGGTTGATTTTTCAATTGGTATTGCCACATGGTAGTAGGTAGCTTTCATTTCCTAACTTTTTAATATTTTGTGGATCTGATTGTAAATTTGTTTTGGCATTTTTAAGTTTATTAATATTGTTGAATTTTATATTAAAATTGATATGTTTTTCCAAAAATACCTCTCTATCATTTATTAGAAAATAATAAATTTTTTCATTATTCAATAATTAATTTAATTCCTAAATACTCCATTATCTATATTTAATGCAGTGAATCAATTTCTAAGTCATTTACAACATTAAACAAGCTCAATTTCATATTCCAATACAATTTTACTTATTTCTTCTCACAAAAACATACACCACAATGATTAGATGTAAGGGTAATTTTGGAAAAAATTACAAAAGGGTCTTATACTCATAACCAAATTTTTTTACCCAAGAAAACCTTATAATTAGGGACGGAGGGAGTAATATTTAATTAGATCTTTTACATACTCCCTCCGGTCCTATATATAGGACATATTCTAGAAGTAATCTTTGGTCCTATATATAAGACATTTTGTATTTTCTATGCATTATTTATTGTCTTTTCTCTTTTTTGCCCTTATTAAATGCATGTGCTTTTTGTTGTTCATTAATGAGTGTGAATTTTTCAAGAAAATTTGAAAGGGTAAAATTGTAATGTTACAATATATTCTCATAGAATTCATAAAACTAACTACTTTTTTTGGTCCGAGGAATATGGTTAAGTATGTCCTATATATAGTACAGTAGGGAGTACTTTTTTAATTTTTTAACCACAATTATTATATATTTATTTATCTAAATTAATGGATTTACTTAAATAATACAGTAATAAATTAATACTCTATCCGCTCCAAAAGTTATATCATTTACTAGTTTTTTTTACTTAGTATCATAAGCTATGTATTTTTAGAAAGTCAATACTAATTTAATTTATACTTTTTTTATATGTATACTCTTATTTATTACTATATTTTCTTTTTCACCGTTCATTCTTTCATCTATTTTCACATTTTTTTTTGGGTTCGTATTCCTTGCGGAACCACCGGTATCCTCAAGAGTACCCTTAATACCAGCGGGATGTTTTTAGTGGGATCGGACACGGGGCTACTAGCACCTGTATCCCATTCCCAAGATTTCAGTTGGGGCCTTACACCAACTGAACCAAACTCTCTTGGTATTATTTTCACTTTAATCTTTATATATTAATTATTACTTTCAAGGATTTAAATAGGACGTATTTAGTGTGCAAAAGTTTTTTTTTTTTTTTCACCGTTAACCACTAATGTTTTGTCTCAATATTAAGAATTAATTTTAGTAATTATTACCTTCAAATGTCATACAAAATGTGATGCGCGATTTCTTTTATAGAATATTTTAAATTGAGTTCACATGGTGTAGTGTGCTGACAATTTAAAATTTTGTACAATATGCATCAGCCCATAAATTATTATGAGAAATGCTAACAAATGCACTTGTTAAGAAGTCAAATGAAATAAATAACCATTAAAAAAATACATTTTTTAGATTTTCGAGACATAGAATAACGTGCACTTATGATTAATGTTCTAACTTTAAAAAACTCAACAAGTAACTTAAAAGCACTTGTTAGCAAGACCCAATTATTATTTATATATCTTACTTTCACTTGTCCATAAAATTAGGTGATGCACTTCATTAAAAAAAATATCCTTACACCGTTACACGTATTCAACGCCGAAACATTTTTTATCATTAGTTTTTGTTTGTCAAACACGTAAACATTTAAATAAAAAAATGCATCATAGTGATTCAACATCAATATCTATATTCTACAAATGATAACATAATTATATTTTTAAAGTTCATATACATCATATACATATACTAAGGGACTTGTTTCTCCTTGGGGGCGGCTGCCCAAAATTTCTATCACGTACTGAATATTATATATATATATATATATATATATATTATTTATTATTAAATTAATATTCACTTTGATTTCCGAAAAATATATTACTCATCAATTTAATCTTCAAACAATTTTTGCCATCAATTTATTCCTCCAAAAATCAAGATGACATCACAAAGTGTAAATTTTGGTCCCGGAAAAAGATTCAATGGACATCAAATAAGTCCCTAAAATGATAAATGTTGTGTCATATTAATATTTGGGAGACTAAATTGATGCCAATTTTTTTTTTTTTTTTGAGAAAATGGAAAATGGACCGACAATGTAAAGTTTTTTACATCATCTACCATTTATCCGTTTATGATCGTTGACTTTTAAATTAAAGTAATACAAATGCATGATGAATGATAGACTGATGGTGTAAAAAACATTACACCGTCAGTGCATACTCATTAATCTCAATTTTTTTTGGGACTAAGTTGATGACCGGTGTATCTTTCGGGGACCAAAATGACTATTAACTCTTTATTATTTAAGGAAAATGCTAATGGTAAAAACATTTGTTAAAATGTAAATCATAGTAAAAATTCACGAAGAATGTAAGGATATGATTGATTTGCGAAAACATTTCTTATTTTTATTTCCTTGTTTTTCTTTTTTTGAAAATAGTTTCCATTTTCTAAAAATAAAAAGTTAAAAAACAACTATTTTGTTTTAAAAAAGCATGCATAAACTATCAAGACCTTCTATCGGAGAGGTTTCAACTACTGGGAAGTCACATTGCTCTAGGGTCATGGAAATAGTGAGAAATCATTTATAAGTGAGACATCACATCCTTAACCAAAACCTTAAGGCTTTGGTTCAAGATGTGGTGTCTCACTTATAGGTGACTTCTCACTATTCCTATGACCCTGAAACAATGTGATTACCGGTGGTTGGAACCTCCCTGGTTGTAGGACCCGACAGTGGTATCAGAGCCGGTCGTTCGGCTGGGACATGGTGGATCAAGGGGGAGTGATCGGTAAGTGTGGGGATTCACACTTGAAGAATGAGATTCCTGAATATTCAATTGTGAGATAAAGTCCCACATTTGATAGGATGAGATGGATGAGAAGGTTTATAAGTACCAAGACCCATAGAACCATTGCCTTAAAGTTTTGGTTCAAGATATGGTGTCTCACTTATAGGTTGCTTCTCACTATTCCCATAACTCTGGAACAATGTGATTACCGGAACCTGTATGGTTTCACAGCAAAGAGAGAAAACATGATTTTTTAAGCTTCCTAATTTTGAGCTTTTTCTAGAAATAAATTTTTATTAAAGCCTGATAATCAAACACAGGTATTTTCTATTTTTATTAAAAATGAAAATAAAAAATGGGTAAAACAAATATATCCTAATTTTTTGTATTTTCAAAATATGAAAAAATACAAATGCAATTATTTTTTTAATACTAAAAACTTTAACAAATATCCTGACAAAATTTATTACTATTTAATTAAACCAAACTTTAGACTTTCATTTAAGAATTTAAGCTAGACATAATTAAGTTTATGTTAAATTTGGACATTCATTTTTCTTGGTTTCGTCCCTGAGTTTGATGGGATATGTCAAATTTTCGAAAATTTTCTTAGAATCAATTTTAATATTTATGAAGTACAATCAAAGTTTTTTTTTTAAGTGTAATATAATCAAATTTGAATACAAGATAAATTAATATATCTTTAATTTGCTCGTAAAATATATCAGTACGATTTGTATCAACAATTGATGATAGTGTATAGATAGGGTACACATTTCCATATCCACATTTGCTTAAGTACCAAAATGGTAGCAAATACTAAAATGGTCATAGTAAATATTGACTTTTTGAAATTGATCTCTCAAAAAAAAAATTGATTTTGGTTCATGTATTTATAAAACATTTTGGTTTTGGTCTCTCCGATTAAATTTTAGTTCTCATAATTATGTTGATAATTTATTTTGGTCCCTTTATTATTAGATTTGATAGGTTTGGGTGTCATAGTTTTTGATTGGTTCTCTTATATAATGGATGTTGTCTTTTTATTCTTAAGAATTAAAGCAAGAATATCATCTTTAATTAGTTATAGAATATAATACATTACGTTTTATGTGTTTTCCATTCACATTTAATAGAAAAGACCAAAACCAAAATGTTTTGTAAATTTAGGGGCCAAAACCATTTTTGTTTTTGCAAGGACCAATTTTAAAAAGGGCAATATTTACCAGGACTATTTTGGTATTTAAGCCTTTTTAAAAAAGTATTTATATCTGTCCTCATCACGCTCGAGTGGGTAGAAATTTTGACATCCATTCCTGTAGTGGACCTGACTCCAGTCTGACCGGTTTGACTTTACACCGACCAGTTAAGCACTGAGTTTAAGAGCTCCGACCACAATCTGGTCGGATTCACAGTACACCGAGCTAGGGACACTTGAGTGAATTACAGGCTTATGGGATGAGGACCGAGCACAGGATCTTCATCCTTATCAGAACTAGATACGGTCCCAATGGCCTAACCACCACTCCTACATTCCCGCACAGCTCGGTTAAACATGGGATAAAAGCTAGAGTTTATCGGTTACAGGATTTACAAAGGTTATCTTATCAGCACCTTTACAAATCCTATCCAAACACTTACTTCTCACGGGCCTTATCCGAAAGCCCACAGGATACACGTATCAAGTAATCCCCTATAAGAATCATCATGCTATAAGGGCTAAGGTACGTTCTCTCCATCCCTAAGTTGACACAATCACACATTTTGTTGACTAGGGATACCCCGTTTATCCCAACTAGATATTCAGAAATCCTACGAAGTCCTACATCAAAACTCGATTGGGATCAGACCTTTGGTTCCCTCTATAACTACAAGGCCGTTCTCAGTCCAGAACACGACAATTCCCATATTGGATGAGTACCTATATACCTATACCCATTACTCGCAAATGCAACATAACCAATATAAAATATTTTAGCTTAATGAATTTCACTTAAATTTTTCTTATAATAGATTATAGTACCCTTTGTTCTCTTAATAGTTTTTTTTTAAACTTCCGAAGTAGAACATAACAAATTGAATAGAACATAAAAAATTGAATGATCGAATTGTCAAACAATTTTCTAATGGATTATAAATTTTAAAGATGAAAATGTTGCTATCTCTACATAAAAATAGATATTAAGATAGCTTTAAATGTAGTGTTGAATATATAAGTAAATTATCAATTAAAGATATATTAAGGATCAGGGATTTTGTTAATATTACCATATCAGCCAATTAGTTTCTAACATTTCCTATGGAACAAAATTAATATATATATATATATATATATATATATATATATATGTGTGTGTGTGTGGGGTATGGGATGGATTGGGTAGTGTAGTACCCATTCCGAAAGAATTTTAAGCATAAATCCCCATAGGGTAAATATCCTTTCCATTATAGATAATTTATTTCGTGAGTACTCATTAGATCTGGGTGATGATCTGTTAGAACCCTTTTAAGAAATTTAGACTAGTGAGAAATGCTTAGTTTATCATTAAAACTTGCATTTGTATGCAAAGTAAACTTTCTTTCTTTTTTTTTTCTGTACTCTATGCGAAGTAAACTTTTATGAAGTAAACTGAATGTTTGAAAGTTTATTTTTATGCGAAGTAAATTTTCAAACTTTCAGTTGAAATTTTAACTGAAAAGATTATTTTAATTTAAGAGTAATTGTCATTTAGGTTCTACACTTTTCACACATTAGTCATATTGATTCTTATATTAAGGAAGTAATAATTTAGTCTTTGACATTAATTACCTTCGATAACATTCTCGAGCCAACGGGCATTAGCACATCTTAACGGAGATGTCACATGGGTTGTTAAGTGATATAAAACGATGTTGTTTGGTATAAGATGATTAACTATTGACAGTTTGGTGTTTGACTTTTGCATTCATCGATCGTATTAGTTCCTAACATTAAATAATTTTCATTTTAGTTCGTGACTTTAACAAACGTTTGTCACATTAGTTCTTGGGAGTAGTAAAGTCATAACTTTTTTATTCTTTTCTGTTATTCTATAATTCATGATTTTTGTGAATAGATAAGTCATAATACTATTCATTCCTTTTCAATATAGAAACTTGTTTTACTTCTTTGGCTTTAATCAAGTTTCTATGTTGAACTGCATTGCGTTATCAAATACATAGCTCCTGTTGTTGTATGAGACTAATCATGTTAGTTCTAATCGGACTATTGCTAATGGCTTGATAATGTAGTTTATAACTACAATATTGGTTGTGATATGCAGAAAGCTTTCCAATTGCTAATCAATATTTTATACAAAACCAAATTGTAAGGTATGGTGTTTTATTCATATTTCAAAGAAATTAAGTGATTAAAACCTATATATTTGACAATGCAATGTAATGCGACAAATAAACTTGTTTCACTTCTTGATTTTTGGTAGAAAGGGAATAAACGGTGATTTGGAAAAGTGATCTCGCCAATTGATCCACTACGTACAGTCCTTAGCCCATATTCGACCTCATCGGTAACTCATCACCGAGTTGCACAAAACATATTTAAATCTTGGATTGGCCATGTCCACATCATAACCGGCATTGATTAATTTTTTTTCTCTAAGAATAAGTCATAATAAACTAATAACGAAAAAGGATGCACATCAAACCCTAATCTAGAGATAAATCCTAGAAAATATTGTAAGAAAACCCACAAATAAAGGATAAACATCTCAACATATTACGTCTCAGCTTGTCAATCAGGGATAAATGCAATATATGAAAAGAGATGACTTATCCTCTAAAATCCCACAAAAATCTAGAGAAGACTGTAAAGATAGAGGTCTTGTCCAACAAAGAGACTCAAGACAACCAGAAACACTCAGCATCAAAAACTTTATGCGCAAGCATAATCTAAAACCCCAAAATTTAAATCTCCGATTAAGAATTATAATTATAAGTAATTACATTAATTATTATGGAAATTATAATGTAATTATAATGTAATTGCAATAATTGTAATGTGATTATTTGTAATTAAATAAGTAAAGGTGTGAAATTAATTAAGAAATAATTAGAAGGAATTGTTTTATTAATTAGAATATTTCATTTTGGAAATATATAGTTAATATTTAAAAAGAATTGTGGAAAGAAAAGAATAAAATATAATATCTTCAAATTTTTCCAAAACTGTACGCACTAACCGGTTAGTGAGATGAGTAACCGGTTAGCGCGACTCTGAAGTCAAAATATGAGGCTGAAATTGCATTGAACAAAGAAAGGAGTCACGTTTTTACCTTAGGAATTCGCCAAGCTAGCTTGTAACATTGTCATTTCATGGCTTAGAGATAGAATTGACAGAGGTTAAGATAAATTAAATTAATATTCACTCACAAACCTCATAAACCAAGCTCCACACTTCAGTTTTCTGGTGTGACTGAAAGTGGATTCGTGTCCTTGTTCTTGTCCATAAAAACCCACGAAACTTACACCAAATTGAAGCTCTCTCAACCCTCTTGAAGTAGAAATTGATCTCACTTGATTTGGTGAACCCTAAAGAAAGTTATAACCTTCACAACTTGACCCCTCGAATATGAAAAAAAGCAGAATCAGTGTTGGGAAGCTCTGTTCTTTAAATTCGTTTGGTAAGCTCAAGCCTCCTATGAACCTCAAATTTGTTTTAATCTTGAGTTGGTATCTCCTAGTTTTGATTCTAATCCTTCTTGCACGTTTATTCCACTTATTCATGTTGAAAATCTCCGATCAATACACCCTGTTGAAACTGAAAATAGGGCATCTCATCTGAGGTGTGTTTGCACCAAAATCGTGTGAATCCTTTTCTCTTGCTTCCAAATCAGTTCTTAAAGCTTCAATAGGTAAGGGAGAAGATATTCATTTCACTAGAATGGTAGTTAATGGACATGGAATGTATAAGAGCTTTACAAGCTCTAGGGCAATTACTTTGAATTGGGATTTTGGTTTGGAGACCAAAATAGGCATTGAAATTAATTGGAATAGGTTCTAATAACTTGGTATGAACTGAAGGAAAGCTGAACTTAACTTATTTGGCTTTGAAATTGAATTTCGTATATTGAGCGTACCATTATGTGTTTATATGCTTATGTGATGAAATGAACATGAATCTTGAGTAATTGATGTGGGTTACTTGGGTAAACATGTTTAAAAATGTACAAATATGTTTCCTATGTGATTGATTATGCTTTAAAGTGATAAACTAATAAATTGATGTGCAAAAACTGAAATTTAGAACTGATATCTGCAGCATCTAACTGGTTACAGGACTCACTTACCGGTTAAATTGTGCAGATCAGTGAAAGAGCGAAATTTCAATATGAAAAGTTACAGTAGCTAACATGTTATCAAATTCACTGACCGGTTAGACACTGTATAAAATTTTAAATAAACTTTATATTTTGTGTTAATATTTTTAATAAGACTTTCTACTAATTATAATTTCTAAAAAATTTCCTTTAACGTCAATTTGATAATAATTCAAATATCTTTATGGGTGAAATTGATTCAATGCTTGTGATTGAAGTCATGCATGGTGATAAGAGTTAAGATAAGATAGTGGAAATAGAAACTTTCAATTTAAATAAATCTAATTGAGAATACGTAGAGATTAGGTTTGTGACAGTGATACGTCAAATAACTGTGGGGATTAATTATAGGTAAAATAGTCCTATGATGAGTAGGTTATGCAGACTTTACTCGGGATAATTTTACGATAACAATAAATAATCTTATCGATCTCTAGGGGTATTTCGAGGCTGCGGAGGACGGTCTTTTGTATAAATTACAAACGAGTTGTAATTGTATACTCGGTAGAAAGACGTTTATTCCCAGTTGTTTTTCCTTACTTGGTATCGTTTGGTACGTCGTCGTTAAACGTAAAATGGAGAGTTTTGGTACGTTTTCGTTAAAACGTAAATGAAATCGTTTGGTACATTCTCGATAAACGTAATTTGAATCGTTTGGTACGTTCTCGTTAAACGCAAATTGCTAAGTGCACGATATTCGTCGAATATCACCGAGGAAATTACATTAAACATGCACATTGCACATGCATTAGAAAAGATACATTATTGCTTGATAATTATTGTTTGATTATTTAAGTGTGCTTATATGTTTATGTGACTTTAGCTGCTAATTGAATACTTGTGTTTGTTTATTCTTTGCCTATTTAATTATTCATTTGTACGTGAATGACAATGTCTTACTCCCTTTGCCCTAATTGTTTCTTAGGTGATGTCTCGATACCTGGTCTGCCTGGAGATGCGTCCTGTGAGAGGGATGTGGAAGTTTGAGAAGCGTAAAGCCACCTTCGAGGGGGAGGTGGAACTAATATTCCGCCATCCAAATCCCCTGGCCTATATGCGTCCTCGTCGTTTTCGCATACCTATGATCTACGCCCAGCATGTCCCTCCCACGTTTACTTATCGCCATGGCACTCCACCACCCCAGCCAGCACGTCGTCGTTCCCGCTTTCGTTTCAGGCCAGCTACTCCCACTCGCACTCCTTCTGAGCGGGTTTCACCAGAGGATCCTTCTCGTTCCGGTCCATCTCGTACTATGAGGTTTGCCCCATCACCAGAACATGTGCCTAGTGATAGGGTACAATCTTAGGAGGACTCCGAGCCTAAAGAGGATCCCGAGGAGGGTGAGAGTGAGGCAGTTGAAGATGACGATGCACCGACTGGGAGGGAGAGTGATCAGGTGGTTCCCTCCACCGGGAGCCAGTGGATGGTCGATGAGCCGTGAGGCTATATGCTAGGTTTATATCATTAGCACGTGAGTTTACTATGATTATAGAGTTTTGTGGACTGCTCTGAGTTACACCTTTTTATATGTATATATGGACTAAAAGAGATCAACTAACTCAGAGTTATGATGCTATTACTTATCTTTTTGGGTGTAAATGATATAACATGATGTAAATTGTGAAAAACTCTTTTATGTGTATAATGAAAGCAGTACTTATGCATTTGTCTCGGGTTTAAATTATCCTTCATTTTCATGAATTATCATAAACATCAACACTTTTCAATTAAATCATATAATCACATGTTTTCAACATTATTATAATTAATATACAAATTAGGTCATTACACTTATGGTATCAGAGCAATGGTCCAAACTCTTGGCCTTGGAGTATGGCCTTAACATACTGTAACACCCCTAATTTCGTCTTCCGAATAAATATGTTAGTATAATGGTTTTATAAATAAATAATAATTCCATGTTTGATTTTAGGTTTGCATTATATGTATATCGATATATATTATGTGAAAATATTTTATGATGAGGTTTTTTCCATAAAATATTAAATTTTGAAATTAAGTCCTTGGGAAGGACCTAAAAAGAATAATGGAAGGTCTTTTGGAGTTAAAATTAATTAAACAAAGTTTTTAGTGATAACTGGCCAAAATACTCGAGTATTTGGCTGAATACTCGAGTATTCTGGGTTTGACAGCTCAGGATTGTGCGTGATAGCTGTCCAGCCATGGAAGAGCCACGAATTCAACTCTCTTGCTCTGGTGTTGCCACGCCATCTAGTCGAGACATGCCTAGGACTCGTGTCTTTATGCATGGAGTCTCCCAATCTTCTTCAACAAGGGAGAGGAATTGATATAGGGTCAACAAATTCAAGATTAGGGTTCTTAACTTGAGGAGCTCAATTCTCTCTCGTCCCAGGGTCATACTACACAAACCATATACCGTTTCGAAGCTCACATCCAGAGCTTTGAAAAGCACCAAAAATTGTGAGCTAAGGTTGAGTGTGGGAGGAGTAATGAGCTCTGCAAAAGAGAGTTCGAAATCTGCCAAGAACCAGAATGTTGTTCAGACCCGTCATCTTCTTGTCTTCGATTCTCTCTCGTGCTTGAGAGTTAGATCGTTAGTGAGATACCATTGGAAAGCTCTTTCAACGAGCTTCGATTTGATACCAAGTTTGTTAGATTTGAGTCCCTGGTCGAAAAGTTATGCTCCTGCGAAGTTAGGTGTTAAAATCTGCCAAACCAAACGTTCAGATTCAAAGAGCTGACTTTGAGCTTCAATTGTGGTAAGCTCAAGCTCCATTTTGGTCTGAAACTTATTGGTTTTCAAAGTTCATGTTATAGAGAACATATTCTAACCAATTTCCCCAATTTTTATGCATGATTCGAATGTCGATTAATGTGGTTTTGAACCCCTGCTGAAACTGCCATGCAAGTTCGGGTTGGAAGTGGTTAGGGCTTTTGGTTGCTGTTCTCTATGGAGCTTTTGTTCAAGCACGACCCTAAGGTATGGGGGAAGCTTACCATTTTCTAGAATGAGAATAAAATGTATTAGAAAGTAGGATGAGCCACCATGAGGCTTAAGGGCATAGCTTTGAATTAGAAAATGGCATGGAGGCCGATCTGAGACATGCTACATGTTTGAGCAAGTTTCTTTAGCTGCATGTGAACTTAATCAATGCTGAAATCATGCCAAATATGAGTATAATTGATTTTGGTAACTCAAGTTGCATAAAGTATGGTTTTATGCATAATTGGTGATTGGTTTTGATCATCTGAGATTGGATATGATTTCTATGTTGAGACATATTTAATTTGTGTATGTAAAGCTTTGTTGATCATTGGTTTAAGTTAGAATTGATTAGAATTGAAAATGGTATGTTAAAACCAAGTTGTAGTGCATCAGCTGTCATAAATACTCGAGTATTTGGTAAAATACTCGAGTATTCTCTGATGCAAGTTTCCCAGATGATCATGAAATACTCTAGTATTTCCAGAAATACTTGAGTATTCTGGGCTGTAAAATACTCTAGTATTTTGTGAAAAACTCGAGTATTTTGGACTGAAAAATACTCTAGTATTTTGTGAAATACTCAAGTGTTATGGACTATAAACTACTCGAGTATTTTGTGAAAAACTCGAGTATTCTGGGTAGTTTGGTACACAGTTTCATGAAAATGATGAACTACTCGAGTATTGAAGCTACCACTCGAGTCTTTTTATTATAATGTTGAGAAAATACCATTTTTAATCTAATCACTCTTATTTAAACCTAATGACACTTAAAGTGAAAAATGTGATACTTTGTTTGATAAATCTTGTCATCATGGAAGTTGAAATGTCTCATTGATACATTTATCGCATGTTGCACATAACAAGATTAATGGATAGTCTTAAATGAAGAATTTGTGTGCATTCATTCATGATGATAAAACGATAGGATACCATTTGTCATGCTCGCAGAACATGAAGGGGGTACTCTGGGAGTACCAAATGTACACGATAAGTTTGATGACACATTCTAGGAATGTGGGCAACATTCAAGGAATGTTGTTGATTCCGTTCTGGGAACGTGGACATACATTCGGATTGGGACGTATGATACCAAGCTTGATTATTAATGTCATACATTCGGGGAACGTGAAAATGTACTCTAAGAGTACCAACGGTTGTATGACAAGCTTGATAACATATTTTGAGAACATAGGCAGCATTCAAAGAATGTCGTTGAGATTGAGGAGAATGCGTTTTGAAAACGTGCACGTACAATCCGAATGGGACGTTTTGCTTATGAGCCAAACTTGTCGTTACATTGGTACATTTATTGCATGTTGCACATATGGAGATTAAGGAATAACCTTAAATGGAACATTGGTATGTATTTATGCATGGTGATGTGTAACATATCATTTGTTCATGTTCGAGGAACATGAGGAGGATAATCTGGGAATACCAATTTGGTTACGACTTGCCTGTAGTCACATTTTGGTAATGTGACCAGCATTGGTTGCTGTGAACGTTGGATATTCGTCTTGGTGACGAAAGGACTATTATAGTCACATTTTGGTAATGTGGCTAGCATTGGTTGCTGCCAACGTTGGATATTCGTCTTGGTGACGAGATGTGCACATCGATATCGGTATTATGGACCACGTTCCAGGCAAAGTCGTGTGGCTTGCTCGATGACACATTTTGGTAATGTGGGCAGCATAGGAGATGCTGTTACGTCTTGGTGACGCGACGTACACTTTGGTAGTGTCGTTATGGATTATGGTCCGAGCAGGTTCACTATACGTCCGAGGCACGTATACGGGTTGTTTGGATGGTCATGCATGAGAGCATTGATTAGAGAATCTCATGACTTGAGAAATAGTAAGCAAGCATCTGGACATATAATCAATGGGTTTGATTATCAACTAAATTGGTGTGCTCATAAGTTGTGCATATAACTTGACTATTTGGTACACGTGTATATGCATTGGGATCATGATGAATTGCTTAATTGTGCATGTTAGTACTTTATTCTCATTTGATTATGTGAATGAGTATAGCTTACCTCCCTGCCCTTATTAGGTGTTGGCCAGGTACCTAGACTTTCTAAAGATCAACGATCATGGGATAGAGACTCCTTGTGCAACTCTTGAAGACCTGGCCAAACAGGATTATTGGACGAAGGACCATTGACTAGCTCTGAACGTCTCCAACTTTTGATAGAGATCATAACTTTATGATTTGAGAGATGTATCAGAGTAAAACTTAAATTTCATCACCTGGTTAAATATCTCTTTGATCAGAAGGAGCTCAACATGAGGCAACATCGTTGGATGGAATTCTTAAAACATTATGATTTTGAGCTTCGTTATCATATCGGCAAGGCAAATGTGGTAGTAGATACTTTAAGCCGAAAGACCCTTCATATGAGTGCTATGATGATCAAGGAGATCACACTAATCAAAGAGTTCAGAGATTTGAGTTTAGTCATGCAATTGGAAGAAGGGAGCATCAGATTGGGAATGTTGCAGATTACTAATGAGTTTTTAACTCAAATTGGTGAAATGCAATGAAGAGACATAGAACTTCAAGAAAAGAAGAAGTCATCAGTCGAAGGAAAAGAATCAGGCTTTCAAATTTGTATGGACGAAATCCTTTGATTGAAAGGACGAATTTGTATCCCGAGCCATCATCAGTTGAGGAGAATGATTTTAGACGAAGCACACAAAAGGAAGATGAGTATCCACCTAGGATCGACCAAAATGTACCAAGATATTTTATTGGTCGGGATTGAAGAAAGATGTAGCTTCTTATGTCGCATCTTTTCTGACTTGTCAAAAGGCAAAGATCGAACATAAGAAACCTGGTGGAGAACTAAAACCTGTGGAGATTCCCACCAGTGGAAATGGGATAACATCTCTATAGTTGTGTCTGGATTGCCTAGGACTTCATCGGGTCATGAAGCTATTTGGGTAGTCGTAGATAGATTATCCAAATCGGCACATTTCATCCCTGTGAATATGCATTATTCCTTAGAGAAGCTAACTCAACTCTACATAAAGGAAATTGTATGTTTGCATGGTATACCTTCAAATATCGTCTCTGATCGAGATCCAAGGTTTACCTCAAGATTCTGGCAAAGTTTGCATCAGGCTTTGGGAACGAAGCTGAGTTTGAGTTCTGCTTATCATCCGCAAATAGACGGGCAATCAGAAAGGACCATTCAGACACTAGAAGATCTCCTAAGGGCTTGTGTCCTGGAATACCAAGAAAATTAGGAACAGTTGTTGTCGTTAGTGGAATTCACTTACAACAATAGTTACCATGCAAGTATTGGAATGCCACTGTTTGAAGTGTTATATGGAAGGAAGTGTCGAACCCCACTATGTTGGTTTCAAGTGGGGGAGAACTCGATTATTGGTCCTGACATTGTGCAAGAAACCACAAAGAAGATCAAGATAATTGAGGACAAGATGAAGGCAGCCCAAAGTCGCCAGAAATGCTACGCTGATCGAAGAAGAGATTCTTTAGAATTTAAGGAGGGTGATCACGTATTTTTGAAGGTGGTACCAATGAAAGGAATTGGTCGTGCTCTTAAGCCAAAGAATTTTTCGCCAAAATTTGTTGGACTATATCAAATCCTGAAAAGAGTAGGTCCAGTCGCGTACCAGATTGCTTTACCCCCTTCTCTTGCTAATCTCCATGATGGTTTTCATGTCTCGCAACTTCGGAAATATGTGCATGATCCTGAAGTTATAATTCAAGTTCAACCAGATATTTTGCCAATCAAGGAAAATATCACTTTTGAGACTGGTCCTGTGCAAATTGAAGATCGGAGAATGAAGCAGCTTAGAGGAAAAGAGTTTCCATTAGTTAGGGTTTTGTGGAATCGAGGCGATGTGTCTGAAACAACTTAGGAATTAGAAGATCGTATGCGTAGAGAGTATCCTCAGTTGTGGGAGTAAGTGTAACACCCCAAAATTTAAATCCCCGATTAAGAATTATAATTATAAGTAATTACGTTAATTATTATGGAAATTATAATGTAATTATAATGTAATTGCGATAATTGTAATGTAATTATTTGTAATTAAATAAGTAAAGGTGTGAAATTAATTAGGAAATAATTAGAAGGAATTATTTTATTAATTAAAATATTTCATTTTGGAAATATAAAGTTAATATTTAAAAAGAATTGTGGAAAGAAAATAATAAAATATAATATCTTCAGATTTTTCCAGAACTGTACGCACTAACCGGTTAGTGAGATGAGTAAACCGGTTAGCGTGACTCTGAAGTCACAATATGAGGTTGACATTGCATGGATCAAAGAAAGGAGCCACATTTTTACCTTAGGAATTCACCAAACTAGCCTGTAACATTGTCATTTCATGGCTTAGAGACAGAATTTACAGAGGTGAAGATAAATTAAATTAATCTTCACTCACAAACCTCATAAACCAAGCTCCAAACATAATTTTTCTGGTGTGACTGAAAGTGGATTCGTGTCCCTGTTCTTGTCCATAAAAACCCACGAAACTTACACCGAATTGAATCTCTCTCAACCCTCTTGAAGTAGAAACTGATCCCACTTGATTTGGTGAACCCTAAAGAAAGTTATAAGCTTTACAGCTTGACCCCTCGAATATGAAAACAGAGCAGAATCAGTGTTGGGAAGCTCTGTTCTTTGAATTCGTTTGGTAAGCTCAAGCCTCCTTTGAACCTCAAACTTGTTTTAATCTTGAGTTGGTATCTCCTAGTTTTGATTCTAATCCTTCTTGCACGTTTGTTCCACTTATTCATGTTGAAAATCTCTGATCAATACACCCTGTTGAAACTGAAAACAGGGCATCATAGCTAAGGTGTGTTTGCACCAAAAACGTGTGAATCCTTTTCTCTTGCTTCCAAATCAGTTCTTAAAGCTTCAATAGGTAAGGAAGAAGATATTCATTTTACTAGAATGGTAGTTAATGGACTTGGAATGTATAAGAGTTTTACAAGCTCTAGGGAAATTACTTTGAATTTGAATTTTGGTTAAGAGACCAAAATAGGTATTGAAATTAATTGGAATAGGTTCTAATAACTTGGTATGAACTGAAGGAAAGCTGAACTTAACTTATTTGGCTCTGAAATTGGATTTGATATATTGAGGGTACCATTATGTGTTTACATGCTTATGTGATGAATTGAACATGAATCTTGAGTAATTGATGTGGTTACGTGTGTAAACATGTTTAAAAATACACAAATATGTTTCCAATGTGATTGATTATGCTTTAAAGTGATAAACTAATGAGAATTGATGTGCAAAAACTGAAATTTAGAACTGATATCTGCAGCATCTAACCGGTTACAGGACTCACTAACCAGTTAAATTGTGCATATCAGTGAAAGGGAAATTTAAATATGAAAAGTTACAGTAGTTAACCGGTTATCAAATTCACTAACCTGTTAGACACTGTATAAAATTTTAAATAAACTTTATATTTTGTGTTAATATTTTTAATAAGACTTTCTACTAATTATAATTCTAAAAAATTTCCTTTAACCTCAATTTGATAAAAATTCAAATATCTTTATGGAGACACTGATTCAATGCTTGTGATTGAAATCATGCATGGTGATAAGGAGTTAATATAAGATGGTGGGAAAAGAAACATTCGATTTAAATAAATCAGATTAAGAATATGCAGAGATTAGGTTTGTGACGGTGATACGTCAAATAACCGTGGGGATTAATTATAGGTAAAATAGTCCTATGATGAGTAGGTTCTGCAGACTTGACTCGGGGTAATTTTACAATAACTATAAATAATACTATCGATCTCTAGGGGTATTTCGGGGCTGCGGAGGACGGTCTTTAGTATAAATTACAAACGAGTTGTAATTGTATACTCGGTAGAAAGGCGTTTACTCCAGTTGCTTTTCCTTACTTAGTATCGTTTGGTACGTCGTCGTTAAAAGTAAAATGGAGAGTTTTGGTACGTTTTCGTTAAAACGTAAATGGAATCGTTTGGTACATTCTCGATAAACGTAAATTGAATCGTTTGGTACGTTCTCAATAAACGTAAATTGCTAAGTGCACGATATTCGTGGAATATCACCGAGGAGATTGCATTAAACATACGCATTGCACATGCTTTAGAAAACATACATTATTGCTTAATATTTATTGTTTCATTATTTAAGTGTGCTTATATGTTTATATGACTTTAACTGCTAATTGGATACTTGTGTTTGTTTATTCTTAGTTTATTTAAAAATTCATTCGTACGTGAATGACAATGTCTTACTCCCTTTGCCCTAATTGTTTGTTAGGTGATGTCTCAATACCATGCTTGCCTGGAGAAGCTTCCAGTGAGAGGGACGTGGGAGTATGAGGAGCGTAGAGCCACCTTCGAGGGGGAGGTGGAACTGATATCCCGCCATCCAAATCCCCTGGCCTATATGGGTCCTCGTCGTTTTCGCATACCTATGATGTACGGCCAACATGTGCCTCCTGCGTTTACTTATCGCCATGGCACTCCACTGTTAGATCCAGTGAGAATGTTTTGATAATGACAAAGGTTTTGAACAAGCTATAAATGTTTGTGATCAAGCTCAAGTATGAAGAAGTTCATCAATCAACAAGAAACAACAAATGATGAAGAGAGAGCAAGCTCATGAAGACTTAATTTGTAAAATTGTAATATCTCTAGTTTGAGTCTTTTATTTTAATGAGTTTGGGTAGGGTCTTTAGAGGGTAGTGAATATCTATCAAGGTCATGATAATATCATAATTTGAGTTTTCACTTAACCTAAAATCAATAGGTGGCTTAAAGGTTTGAAAGGAAAGGTTTAGTTTTGAGAAAACAAGTTTTTAATTGAATTTAGCAGTGGCTAATCGATTAATGGGTTAGGTTAACCGATTAACACACATGTTACAGTGGTTAATCGATTAAGCCAAGTGTTAATCGATTAAGACCTGTAAAACTGGTTTTTAAAATACGTTTTTAACTTCTCAAAATTAGTTTTTAATGATCCTAACTTTTGGGTATTCTATATAAACCTTTTCCTAACCTCTTTGAATTATTAGAACACATTAGAACAACTTTTTACATCAATTTTACAAAGATCAAGCCACACTATTCTCTCTCACTTTCATAGATCAAAGCTTTCAACTTTTACATTCTTTGATCAAGAATCTTTGAATCTCTTATGTTGATATTTTCATAGCTTTTGAAAGAGATTCATAGGATTGTTATTGTTTTCATTGAGTTGTAATCATTGCAAAGGAGGCAAACATTCTACAACACAAGGAAGCCTTGGTGGTTGTTCATCAAGCAAAGTTATCTTGGAAGTCTTGTTGTGTTAACAAGCATTCGGAAGCCTTGGTGTGAGGTATCATCAAGCATTTGGAAGTCTTGTTGGGTAAGCAAGCAAATTGGAAGACTTGTTGTGGGGATATCAACAAGCAAGGGAAGAGGTTAGATTAGATTCAATGGGGTTGCAAGACAAGAGTGTGGTATCTCTTGGAGGCTATCAAGAAGTGAGTCTTGAGAGGCATTTGCTTGTAATTTGAGAACTCTAATTCCTCATAGTGAAGAATCTCTCTTGGTTGAAGAGGGGACTGGATGTAGCTCTCAAGCGGATGAGAGTGAACCAGGATAAATCTCTGTGCAGTATCTCTATTCTCTTAACTCTTTACATTCAAGTCATTTCATATGTTCTTGGTTGAAAACCTAGAAAATATTGATTTTCATAATTGATTGAATTGAATCTTAATTGTGCAAATTGATTTGGGGAAAATCATTTTCATAACCTAGGTAATCAATAAGAATATTGGTGTGAACCAATTCCGCTTAATCTCTGATCTTACATGTTAATTGATTGATTTTCGTATTCATTTGAAAAGTGATTTTTCAGTTTTAACAGTGATTAATCGATTAACTGAAGCTGTTAATTGATTAACCAAAATCAAGCTTTCGGCATTAATCGATTAACTGAAGTATTAATCGATTAACCATTTGAAGCCTTTCGGGTGTTAATCGATTAGTTGTATAATCGATTAAGAGCCTAAATTTTTGTAAAAATCATTTGTTTTAATTGTTTCAATTTGTTTTCTTCGAAAATCTTTCAAGGTTTCTCTAACACCTATTCAACCCTCCCTTCTAGGTGTTCTCCTAGTGTCTCCTAGTTATTTCACCCACCGATTGTAGTTCTTACAATTGGTATCAGAGCTCGGTCGAAAGACACGAGCATAGAGCTTTTTCGTTAAGATCCTTGAGGAAACTACAATGGGTTCTACGAATCCCTTTGGTGGTGAAGGTGCTTCAATTAGCCGCCCTCCTATGTTTGGTAGAGAGGGTTATGCTTATTGGAAAGTTAGAATGAGAATTTTTATAGAAGCCATAGACATGAACATTTGGGAAGCCATTGAGAATGGTCCTCATATTCCTTCAAAAGAAGTAGAAGGTGTATCTCAACTTACCCCCAAAGATAAGTGGACCGATGATGATAAAAGGAAAATTCAATATGATTTAAAAGCAAAGAATATCATCACCTCCGCTCTATCTTATGATGAGTTCTTTAGAGTCTCCCAATGTCATAATGCCAAACAAATGTGGGACACCTTGCAAGTCACACATGAAGGCACTAGTGAAGTTAGGCGTGCTAGATTAAATTCTTTGATGCATGAATATGAATTGTTTCGTATGTTGCCTAATGAATCTATATGTATTATGCAAAAACGTTTTACTCATATTATTAATCATCTCATTGCTCTTGGAAAAACTTTCATGAATTGTGAACTTGTTAACAAAGTTTTAAGGTGTCTAAGTAGGGAATGACAACCTAAGGTTACCGCAATTGTTGAATCAAAGGACTTGGACACCATGGACTTAGCTACACTTTTCGGAAAGCTTCAAGAACATGAAATGGAGCTTGGACGTTTGCATATGCATGAAGAGTCGGATAAGTACAAGGAATGAGAAGGAATTGCTCTTAAAGCCAAAAGTTCATATAAAAAGGAAGAGAGTTCCGATAATGATGAAAGTGAAGATTCCGATTCGGACATTGATGAAGAAGAGATGAAACTTCTACTAAGAAATTTTATCAAGCTTCTAAGGAGAAAATGAAGGTTGAAAAAAGACAAAAGTAAAGAGAAGAATTCCCCACACTACAAGACCAAGACAACAAAAGAAGGAGTGGTTTGCCATGAATGCGGAAAACCCGGTCATCTCAAGTACTCATGCTCTAAGTATCTCAAGAAGAAGGAGAAAGAAAAGAAAAATTCAAAGCATAAGAAGGCATACATCGTTTGGGATGATGAAGAGGAAAAGAAAAGCACATCAAGTAGTTCTTCGGATGATGAAGAAGGCGCTACACTCAACTTGATAGCTCTAGTAGATGAAGAGGAAAGTTCAAATGATGAAACAAGTGAACAAAGCGAGGATAGCGATGTAAGTGAAACTAAATCCGGAATTTCTTCTAAATATGAAATTTTATATAATGCTTATGAAGAAATGCATGAACATCTTAAGAAACTAGCTTTGAAAAACATTGAAAGGAAGAAGCTCATTTTGAAACATCAACAAGAGATTTTAGAACTTCAAAAACAAGTTGATGAGCTTAATCTTGAAAATGAAACTCTTGATCTCATATATGCTAGTTCTTCTTGTGATTGTGCTAGTAGATTGAATGTTGTGGTTGATTGTGAGAATTGCAAGTTGCTTAAAGATGAAAATGCTATTTTGAAAAATAAGCTTGCAAGTTTCACAAGTGGTGATGTTAAATTGCGCACATTGTTAAATTTTCAAAAAGGAATTTCTAACAAGTTTGGTTTGGGTTATACTAATGCTAAGAGTAAGTCTCATAGAAATGTTGTTGATTTTTCTAAAGTTGATTTTTCAAATACACCAACATGTTTCTATTGTGGCACTCATGGACATACTTCAAATGTGTGTTATATTAAAGTGCATGGTATACCTAAAGGAAATTTTGTTTGGGTTAAGAAGGGTGAGAGTCCCTTAACTAACAAAAATGGATCCAAAACCATTTGGATACCAAAAAGCAAAGCATGATTGTTTTGTAGGTATGATTGAAGAGCAAAAGGCTTACATATGTTATTCATTATTTGCATCTTCAAATCTCAAGTGAAAGTCCTACAAATTGGTAAAATTGATATTGTTGGACATTTACAATTGGTATTACTTCTACAAAAGTTCAATTGATATCATTGTGTGATTATTATATAATTATCATGCTATTGTAGTTATTGTGATAATTCTTTACAATTGATATCTTACTTTGTTAAGTGATATAATGACTTTTTAGTTACAATTGGTATTATATTTCATTGTCATATTTCTTGCCAATTGGTATCACATTTCAAAGTATGTTTCATTAGTTTTACATTTGGTATCATTGATTTATTGGTATCAATGGTGTGAAGAAATGAATGTTATATTTTCTCTTATTTTGGCTTAGCATTTTATATTTCAATTGGTATATATTACTTTATGATAATGCCAAAAGGGGGAGAAAAGGTTGTTTTGTTGTTTTTATATAGGTTGAGCAAAGTTGTTGAAGATAGGGGGAGAATCAAGCTTAACTCAATTGGATTTCAAATTTCAAAAGCATTTATTGAGGGGGAGCAAGAGTCTCACCAAGTATCAAATGGTTCAAGAATCAACAACTTCAAACAAATTCAAAACATGTTTGTCATTTTCAAAAAGGGGGAGATTGTTAGATCCAGTGAGAATGTTTTGATAATGACAAAGGTTTTGAACAAGCTACAGATGTTTGTGATCAAGCTCAAGTATGAAGAAGTTCATCAATCAACAAGAAACACCAAATGATGAAGAGAGAGCAAGCTCATGAAGACTTAATTTGTATAATTTTAATATCTCTAGTTTGAGTCTTTTATTTTAATGAGTTTGGGTAGGGTCTTTAGAGGGTAGTGAATCTCTATCAAGATCATGATAATATCATAATTTGAGTTTTCACTTAACCTAAAATCAATAGGTGGCTTAAAGGTTTGAAAGGAAAGGTTTAGTTTTGAGTAAACAAGTTTTTAATTGAATTTAGCAGTGGCTAATCGATTAATGAGTTAGGTTAATCGATTAACACACATGTTACAGTGGTTAATCGATTAAGCCAAGTGTTAATCGATTAAGACATGTAAAACTGGTTTTTAAAATACCTTTTTAACTTCTCAAAATCAGTTTTTAATGATCCTAACTTTTGGGTACTCTATATAAACTTTTTCCTAACCTTTGTGAATTATTAGAACACTGATGAGCATTTTATTTCCCATTTTTCCTTGCATTATTTTACTCCTATTATTGATACTTGTTGCCTATTTGACATTGTTTAGCTTGATTTAGTGATTTAGAGTTTATTGGATTACTATTCTGAATATTGTTTAATTTGGGATTATTTAGCCTAATTAATTCTATTTCTATTTTCAGGTCATATTTGGCACAAGGGCTTTTTGGACATTTTGGGAATGAAGATTTAATGTTGGAAGAGAAGATATATGATGAAGTGAAGATTGTAATCTATCTTTAGGATTAGTTGAGATTTAGTTATATCTTTTAAGATTTAGATTTTATCTATAAGATATTTTTTAGATTTAATTTAGAGATTAAGCTTTCCTTAGGATTTGGGCCCATGATTTAGGCCCGTTTTGTGATTTAAAAAGCCAAATTCGTGTAAACCCTTGAGAGAGCTTCCATTCACGTTTTTTACATTCTCTCTCATAGAGAAGGCTTAGTTTTTCTCTCCAAGCTTGTGGTGGCTGCTAGGGTTTCTCTCTCTTCCCTTTTCTACACGTTTTTGGTATTTTTCTTCATGGAAGGCTAAACTCTTAGGTTAAATCCCTTTGGTAATGTATCACATACTCTTGAGGTTCTGTTCTTAATGCTATTTCGTTTTTATTCACTGTTTTCATGCTTATTGATATGTTATGGTTCGCTTAGTTCCATTCTATAGAGATAATCCATGTGTATGAATGCTTAATTTATGCAAACTCGTAAAAACTCCATGAATACTAAGCGAAAATTCAATTCTCACCCCAAAACCCAAACCTCTAATTAAGCATTAAAAGCGAGTTGGACAGTGAAGAGGAAAGAAATTGATCTTTTGTGACCGATGATAGAGTTGTGAACGCAAGCCAAAGGGGTTTATCCGCTTTTCCTTATCTGTTTCTTCGTTTTGATTTAATTCTGTCTTGATTTCAATTATTCAATATTCAATACAAAAAAAAACCCCCTGTTTTCTATGCATACTATGTGTTCGACCTTTTGCTTGATAAGATATTCCTTGGGAGACGACCTAGGAGTCACTTCCTAGTACTATACTTAAACTGTTTTTATTTGTATCGGGTACGGCCTCGATCAAACACATTAGAACAACTTTTTACATCAATTTTACAAAGATCAAGCCACACTATTCTCTCTCACTTTCATAGATCAAAGCTTTCAACTTTTACATTCTTTGATCAAGAATCTTTGAATCTCTTATGTTGATATTTTCATAGCTTTTGAAAGAGATTCATAGGATTATTATTGTTTTCATTGAGTTGTAATCATTGCAAAGGAGGCAAACATTCTACAAGTTTTGCTATTTTGTTGCAATTAGTGTATTTGATTGATTCTGTGGTTGCTAGTTCACACAGTTGTGGGTGGAATTTTTGCACGAAAATTTATATCCACACTACTTTTATCATATAAAAAGGTTTTGAGGCACCGCGATCACTCAGATCACCACTGGTTGTGAGTTCCAGAAAAATTTTCCAAGTTTTAGCAACACTTTCTTCAAATCGTCGCAACTTTTGACCCGTAACTCGGAATTTGACGAATTTTATATCAAATCGAAGGGAATTTTCTGAATAATCTGATTTTTATCACTTCGTTAGAAAACTCCTTCGTCTGGATCCTGAAAAAGCCGTTTTACTATTTCTTTTTTATTTTACAAGTTTTATTTTCTTAGTTTTTGGTCTCTGATTTAATTGTTTGACTTGGTTCCCTTTTGACTTTTGTCCTCAAACTTTTTGTGGTATGTTTTCATGATTTTAGGGTGCTGAAAAAAATAAAGAAAAAATTTTAAAAAATAAAAAAATTTTGTTGCCTCTTTTGGTCATGTATATTAGTGACAGTTTGCTATGATACATGGTGTTCTGTTCAGTACATGACTAGGGGCAACCCAAGCTACTTGCATCCATATAACCCTGAAATTGATAGAACTTATCACAGACTAGTTAGACAAAATAGGAACCAGTCCATAGGTAGTGAGTCTATTCAGTCTTTACATAGTGAGTCTGCTTCTTTTTCTTCTATTCCTATAAATTCTGATTCTTATTCTGATTATTCTGAAAATATGGCTCAACCTCCACCACGTGAGAGGACATTGAGGGAGCTGGCTGCACCTGATTTCACTATTGAAGATTTGTGCATCCAGTATCCCGATGACCCGTATGAGCTAAGGTCTGGACTAATTCATTTGTTGCCCAAGTTTAATGGTCTTGCAGGTGAGGTCCTCATAAACATCTCAAGCAGTTCCATATTGTCTGTGCTACTATGAAACCACATGATGTGCAAGAGGATCATGTTTGTCTTAAGGCATTCCCACACTCCCTAGAGGGGCTAGCCAAGGACTGGTTGTACGATCTGGCCCCTGGTTCTATCACAGTCTGGGATGACCTGAAGAGGGCATTTTTGGAGAAATTCTTCCCTGCATGCAGAACAACAGCAATCCGAAAGGATATATCAGGCATCAGGCAACAAAGTGGAGAAAGTCTCTATGAGTATTGGGAGAGATTCAAGAGACTGTGTGCGAGCTGCCCCCACCATCAGATCTCAGAGCAGCTGCTTATTCAATATTTCTATGAAGGTCTCAACCTCATGGAGAGAAACATGCTTGATGCTGCAAGTGGTGGTGCCCTAGGAGACATGACACCTTTAGAAGCCAGAGTCAAGATTGAGAAGATGGCTTCCAATTGTCAACAATTCCATGCAAGGGGCAACAGCGATGCAATCATAGTGAGAGGAGTGAATGATGTTGGCACAAGTTCTGGTAAGGTTGAGAAGCTTGAACAGAAGATAGATTCACTTACAACTTTGGTCACTCAATTGGCCATCAACCAGAAGAAGTTGTCTCTGCCTGCTAGATTATGTGGCATATGCACATCCGCTGAGCACCCCACAGATGCATGCCCTTCTGTGCAGCAGCAGCCCACGACTGGTGCTGACCAACCTGAGGCATATGCCGCCAACATCTTCAACAGTAGAAACCAGCAGCCACAGAACTTTGATCTCTCTACCAATAGATACAACCCTAGTTGGAGGAACCATCCCAACCTGAGATGGTCTGATCAGCAGCAACAGGTTCAATTTCAGAACAATTCTAGACCACCATATGTACCTCCTCCAGTCCAGCAACAGAGACAACAACAGGCTAATTCTGCACCACCAGCTCCTAGTACTGAGCAGCAGCCTTCATTGGAAGAGCTGATGAAACAGATGACCATGCAAAATCTCCAATTCCAACAGGAAACTAGAGCATCCATTCAAAGACAAGAGGCCTCCATTCAATCTTTGACCAATCAGATGGGACAGATGGCAACAACAATCAACACTATGCAATCTCAGAATTCTAACAAGTTGCCATCCCAAACAGTGATCAATCCAAACCAGAATGTGAATGCCATTAGTCTAAGGTCAGGGAAGCAGATTGTCACACCCACACCAGAATCTGACCTCAACAAAGATGATCTAGTTTCAACCAACAAGAAGAGCCAAATGGTCGAGGAGAGTGAGCACACAAGTACCAGAAAATCCCATCCAGCTCAGCCTTCCACAAGCACAACACCTACTGCTACCCAACAACCACCCCCCATTCCTCTTCCTTTCCCACCAAGGGGGGTGACTCAAAGCAAGAAAATGGAAGAGATTGACAAAGAGATACTTGACACATTTAGGAAGGTGGAAGTCAACATACCCCTTCTTGATGCAATCAAGCAGATTCCAAGGTATGCAAATTTCTTGAAGGATCTATGCACACACAAACGGAAGCTCAAGGGCAATGAGAGGATCAACATGGGAAGAAATGTCTCTGCTCTTATAGGTAAACCCGTCCCTCATATTCCTGAAAAGTGTAAGGATCTTGGAACTTTCTCTGTGCCTTGTATCATAGGTAATACTAAATTTGAGAATGCTTTGCTAGATTTAGGAGCATCTATTAATGTTATGCCTATGTCTGTTTTCAAGTCTCTTTCACTTGGACCCCTTCAACCTACGGGTGTGGTTATTCACTTGGCAAATAGATCTACTGCCTACCCCGCAGGTTTGATAGAGGATGTCCTGGTTCGGGTTGAAGAGCTTATCTTTCCTGCTGATTTTTATATTCTTGATATGGAAGAGGACACCTCTCGTAGTGCTGTCCCTATCATATTAGGGAGACCATTTTTGAAAACAGCCCGAACCAAGATAGATGTGCATGCAGGTACACTTTCCATGGAATTTGATGACAATGTGGTTCGATTCAATATTTTTGATGCTATGAAACATTTTTCTGATGACCACTCTGTTTTTCATGTTGACTTGATTGATGATTTGATTGATGAGCATGTTCTAGACTTTTTGCATGATTATGATTTGCCATCTTTCACTAGCTCATTTACTTGTTCTGCATGTTCTGATTCCGAAATGTGCACTGCATGCATTGAAATTGACCAGTTTTTAAATTCTGCTACTGCATCTGTTGATTCATATGATATAGATTCAGATCATGCTAACCCCATTTCTGTTTTGCATGAGTCTAATTCACTTGTTCAGGTGCAGGCGACAGAATCCAATTCTGCTGCTCCTTTAGTTCCATCTGTGATGCAGGCACCTTTATTGGACCTGAAGCCCCTTCCTCCTCATCTCAAATATCCTTACTTGGAGGCTGAGCAGAAACTTCCAGTGATCATCTCTACCTCCCTTTCTGTTGATCAAGAGAAGAAGCTGCTGGATGTGATTAGAGCAAACAAAAGGGCAATAGGATGGACTTTGGCAGACATACCTGGTATTAGCCCCTCCATGTGCATGCATCGGACTTTATTGGAGGATGGGGCTAAACCAGTGAGACAACCCCAGAGACGGTTGAACCCCCAGATTCTTGATGTGGTGAAGAAAGAGGTCACCAAGCTGCTGCAAGCTGGCATTATCTACCCCATTTCAGACAGCACTTGGGTAAGCCCGGTTCAAGTAGTTCCCAAGAAGTCTGGGGTGACAGTTGTCAAAAATGAGAAGGATGAGCTGATTCCCACTAGAGTGCAGAACAGTTGGAGAGTCTGCATTGATTATAGGAAGCTCAACCAGGCGACCCGCAAGGATCACTTTCCTCTTCCCTTCATTGATCAGATGTTGGAGCGCCTGGCAGGTAAATCTCACTATTGCTTCTTAGATGGTTTCTCTGGTTATTTCCAAATCTGTATTGCACCAGAGGACCAACATAAGACTACATTTACCTGTCCTTTTGGTACATTTGCTTATAGGAAGATGCCTTTTGGGCTATGCAATGCTCCTGGCACTTTTCAAAGATGTATGATGAGTATTTTTAATGACTTACTTGAGCATAGCATAGAGGTCTTCATGGATGATTTTAGTGTATATGGTTCCTCTTTTGATGCATGTCTTGATAGTTTGTCTAAGGTGCTTAATAGGTGCATTGAGACTAACCTTGTCTTGAATTTTGAAAAATGTCATTTTATGGTAGAACAAGGCATAGTCTTAGGGCACATTATTTCGCATAAGGGCATAGAGGTTGACCCTGCTAAGCTGCATGTAATATCACATTTGCCTTACCCCTCTTGCGTGTGAGAGGTGCGTTCTTTTCTTGGCCATGAAGGTTTCTATCGCAGGTTTATTCAGAACTTTAGCAAGATAGCCCTTCCACTATCCAACTTGCTTCAAAAGGATACCGCATTTGAGTTTGGAGACCAATGCAAGAAGGCATTTGATGAGCTAAAGAGAGCACTCACCACCACTCCCATCATCCAACCACCTGACTGGACTCTCCCATTTGAGCTCATGACCGATGCCTCGAATTATGCTTTGGGAGCAGTTCTCTCCCAAAGGGTTGGTAAGATGTCTCATGTGATTTATTATGCATCTAGGACTTTAGATTCAGCACAAGTTAATTACACCACAACTGAAAAAGAGTTGTTAGCCATTGCCTTTGCACTTGATAAGTTTAGATCATATCTATTACGTTCTAAGGTTGTGGTGTATACTGATCATGCTGCTCTGAAGTATCTTTTGAAAAAGACAGATTCCAAACCTAGGTTGATTAGATGGATGTTGCTCCTCCAGGAGTTTGATCTTGAGATTCAGGATCGGAGTGGTGCACATAACCTTGTCGCAGACCACTTGAGTAGAATAGAGAGAGAGGAGGATGCATTTCCTATCCGGGATGACTTCCCGGATGAGCAGCTTTTAGTTTTGCATGTTTCACATCCCCCTCCCCTTATTCCTTGGTTTGCTGATATTGTAAATTATATAGTTGCATCTGTTTTTCCACCCTTGGCATCCAAAGCTCAAAGAGACAAATTGAAGAGCGATGCCAAGTATTATGTATGGGATGACCCCTATTTGTGGCGTTTTTGCAGTGATCAGGTCATTCGCAGGTGCATTCCAGACCAGGAGATCCAATCGGTTCTCCAATTTTGCCATGCTTCACCAGTTGGAGGCCACCTTGGCACTCAAAGGACAGCACGAAAGGTGCTGGATTCTGGATTTTATTGGCCTACCATCTTCAAGGATGCAAGCAAAATCTGCAGCTCATGTGAGCAATGTCAAAGGGCAGGAGGCACCCTATCTTGGAGGCAACAGATGCCGCAACAACCTATGTTGTTTTGTGAGGTGTTTGATGTCTGGGGTATAGATTTCATGGGCCTCTTTCCTGTTTCTTTTGGTTTTTATTATATCGTACTTGCTGTGGATTATGTATCCAAATGGGTGGAAGCTAAGGCCACCAGGACTAATGATGCTCAGGTTGTTGTAGATTTTGTCAGGACTAATATCCTTTGCAGGTTTGGCATACCTAGAGCCATAGTCAGTGATCAAGGCACACACTTCTGCAATAGATCCATGCAAGCTTTGCTCAAGAAGTATGGGGTTGTGCACAAAGTTTCTACACCATATCACCCCCAAACCAATGGGCAAGCTGAGATTTCAAACAGAGAGATCAAGCGGATTTTGGAGAAGATGGTGAAGCCTAATAGAAAGGATTGGAGCACACGATTGGAGGATGCTCTATGGGCCCATCGGACTGCTTACAAGGCACCCATAGGGATGTCACCTTATCGGGTTGTCTTTGGTAAGGCATGCCACCTGCCTGTGGAGATAGAGCACCGTGCACATTGGGCTGTGAAGCAATGTAACTTAGCTCTTGATCAAGCGGGTGAGGAGAGGAAGCTGCAGTTGAGTGAGCTAGATGAGATCCGTTTGGAGGCCTATGAGAATTCCAAGTTCTACAAAGAGAAGACCAAGAAGCTCCATGATAGCTCAATTTGCAGAAAGGAGTTCTTGGTTGGTCAAAAAGTGTTGCTCTACAACTCTAGGCTTGGACTCATGAGTGGAAAGCTCCGCTCTAAATGGATTGGACCGTTTGTAGTCACCCAGGTGTTTCCTTATGGCACTGTGGAGATCAAGAGTGAGTCCACAGACAAGAGCTTGAAAGTCAATGGCCACCGAATCAAGCCTTTCCTCACTACCCCTTCTTTGGATGATGCACCTGTGGAGGAAGCCTCATTGGTCGACCCCATTTTTGACCCACCATGATTTCGGGAGTCTTCTTTTCTCCTTCCTTACTCTTTTTATTGCACTTGTCTATATCTGTCTGATTCTGCTATTTGTTTTCCATTGAGGACAATGTGTGATTTAAGTGTGGGGGGGAGAGTAGTTTAGGTTGCATATTTTTGCTTTGATTTTTTAGGTTTTGCTAAGTTTTGGGCATTTTCTTGCATGTTTTTGCTTCATTTTAGTAGAGTCTTGGTATCTTGTGTCTGAATTCATGCATTTCTGTGTGTAAAGTTGCTTTTGATAATTAAGAGGTGGTAACACTGTGATAGAATTGTCCCTTTTGTGAGGATTTGAGCCTTAATTGTGGGTGGATTGCTATATATGCCACCTAATTTTCTTTCATGTGTGATTGCACTCTGGATTACTTGCACTCTAGAACTAGACTTGACTCTTGTTGATACTTGATATTCCCATGCACATTTTGAAATGATTTAGGCATTGTTTTTTCTTGAATAAGCCACTAGCCATATGAGCCTACCTTGAATGAATTTATCCTTTGATAGCCCCTTTGAGCCTTTATATCCCTTTTCTTTGTTCTTTAGCTCATTACAAGCCTATGACTGAAAAACCATGATTGTCCTAACCTTAGGGAATGTTGGAGCTTTGGAATTGTTTTGGGAATGGGTATTAAGTAAGCGAGGGTGCTTTGTTCTTCATCTCTTGTGAGTTCTGGGTTTTGCCTCTATGGTCGGTGATGTAATTATGGCTTTATCTCATTATGCCATTTTTGTTGTTTCTTCTTCCCTTTCGTTCATGAAGTTCTGCAATGAAAAATAAAAAAAAAATAAAAAAAAAATTTGAAAAAATGAATGATGAAAAAAAAAAGGAAGAAGAAGAAAAAAAAAAAAAGGAAAAAAGAAAGAAAAAAAAATAAAATAAAAGGTTGATTGAGGCATAGAGGATTGGAATTAGAGGTTGTTGTTATGTTTATCATTTCATTTTGGGGTGGTTTGTGCTTATTTTTTACTTATTCCCCATTGCTCCTTTATTTCCTTGGGTTTTAGCTACATTTCCCATATTTTTATCCTACCTTGTCCTTGACCCCATTACAACCCTGAAAAGACCTTTTGATCTTAATGTGCATGTGTATTGATTGTTGATGTTAGAGGCTTGTCAAGCCTATGGTTGTGTTTGTTTTTCATGATGTGTCTTGAGTGTAAACACTGATTAACCTTAAACACTTGAGTGTAAACACTTTTGAGTGATCCTTGTGAGTTTCTATCACTTTGTGACTACCCTCTTGATGTCATTGGTTTTCTTTGCATATTTGAAATAATTGGATGATGTTCATGGATGCTTTGATTCTTTGGTCCTTATTCTCTTCGTGTGCTCGATTTTGCCCATTTCTTTGCATTTCCTAGAATTCATTGTGAAGTATGTAATCTCTTAGGTTTGCATTCATTAGTTTTAGTAATCTTGTTACATGATTCACTTTGGTGCATATTGATCTTCTCAGTCCTAATTATTAGTTTTGCCCAGGAGTGCAAAAGGATAAGTGTGGGGGTATTTGATGAGCATTTTATTTCCCATTTTTCCTTGCATTATTTTACTCCTATTATTGATACTTGTTGCCTATTTGACATTGTTTAGCTTGATTTAGTGATTTAGAGTTTATTGGATTACTATTCTGAATATTGTTTAATTTGGGATTATTTAGCCTAATTAATTCTATTTCTATTTTCAGGTCATATTTGGCACAAGGGCTTTTTGGACATTTTGGGAATGAAGATTTAATGTTGGAAGAGAAGATATATGATGAAGTGAAGATTGTAATCTATCTTTAGGATTAGTTGAGATTTAGTTATATCTTTTAAGATTTAGATTTTATCTATAAGATATTTTTTAGATTTAATTTAGAGATTAAGCTTTCCTTAGGATTTGGGCCCATGATTTAGGCCCGTTTTGTGATTTAAAAAGCCAAATTCGTGTAAACCCTTGAGAGAGCTTCCATTCACGTTTTTTACATTCTCTTTCATAGAGAAGGCTTAGTTTTGCTCTCCAAGCTTGTGGTGGCTGCTAGGGTTTCTCTCTCTTCCCTTTTCTACACGTTTTTGGTATTTTTCTTCATGGAAGGCTAAACTCTTAGGTTAAATCCCTTTGGTAATGTATCACATACTCTTGAGGTTCTGTTCTTAATGCTATTTCGTTTTTATTCACTGTTTTCATGCTTATTGATATGTTATGGTTCGCTTAGTTCCATTCTATAGAGATAATCCATGTGTATGAATGCTTAATTTATGCAAACTCGTAAAAACTCCATGCTTTGGCTTTTAATGCTTAATTAGAGGTTTGGGTTTTGGGGTGAGAATTGAATTTTCGCTTAGTATTTAATTCTCACGAGTTGGACAGTGAAGAGGAAAGAAATTGATCTTTTGTGACCGATGATAGAGTTGTGAACGCGAGCCAAAGGGGTTTATCCGCTTTTCCTTATCTGTTTCTTCGTTTTGATTTAATTCTGTTTTGATTTCAATTATTCAATATTCAATACAAAAAAAAACCCCATGTTTTCTATGCATACTATGTGTTCGACCTTTTGCTTGATAAGATATTCCTTGGGAGACGACCTAGGAGTCACTTCCTAGTACTATACTTAAACTGTTTTTATTTGTATCGGGTACGGCCTCGATCAAACACATTAGAACAACTTTTTACATCAATTTTACAAAGATCAAGCCACACTATTCTCTCTCACTTTCATAGATCAAAGCTTTCAACTTTTACATTCTTTGATCAAGAATCTTTGAATCTCTTATGTTGATATTTTCATAGCTTTTGAAAGAGATTCATAGGATTATTATTGTTTTCATTGAGTTGTAATCATTGCAAAGGAGGCAAACATTCTACAACACAAGGAAGCCTTGGTGGTTGTTCATCAAGCAAAGTTATCTTGGAAGTCTTGTTGTGTTAACAAGCATTCGGAAGCCATGGTGTGAGGTATCATCAAGCATTTGGAAGTCCTGTTGGGTAAACAAGCAAATTGGAAGACTTGTTGTGGGGATATCAACAAGCAAGGGAAGAGGTTAGATTAGATTCAATAGGGTTGCAAGACAAGAGTGTGGTATCTCTTGGAGGCTATCAAGAAGTGAGTCTTGAGAGGCATTTGCTTGTAATTTGAGAACTCTAATTCCTCATAGTGAAGAATCTCTCTTGGTTGAAGAGGGGACTGGATGTAGCTCTCAAGTGGATGAGAGTGAACCAGGATAAATCTCTGTGCAGTATCTCTATTCTCTTAACTCTTTACATTCAAGTCATTTCATATGTTCTTGGTTGAAAACCTAGAAAAGATTGATTTTCATAATTGATTGAATTGAATCTTAATTGTGCAAATTGATTTGGGGAAAATCATTTTCATAACCTAGGTAATCAATAAGAATATTGGTGTGAACCAATTCCGCTTAATCTCTGATCTTACGTGTTAATTGATTGATTTTCGTATTCAATTGAAAAGTGATTTTTTAGTTTTAACAGTGATTAATCGATTAACTGAAGCTGTTAATCGATTAACCAAAATCAAGCTTTCGGCATTAATCGATTAACTGAAGTATTAATCGATTAACCATTTGAAGCCTTTCGGGTGTTAATCGATTAGTTGTATACTTAATCGATTAAGAGCTTAAATTTTTGTAAAAATCATTTGTTTTAATTGTTTCAATTTGTTTTCTTCGAAAATCTTTCAAGGTTTCTCTAACACCTATTCAACCCCCCCTTCTAGGTGTTCTCCTAGTGTCTCCTAGTTATTTCACCCACCGATTGTAGTTCTTACATCCACCACCCCAGCCTGCACGTCGTCGTTCCCACTTTCGTTTCAGGCCAGTTGCTCCCGCTCGCACTCCTTCTGAGCGAGTTGTACCAGAGGATCCTTCTCGTCCGGATCCATCTCTTACTGTGAGGTTTGCCCCATCACCAGAACATGTGCCTAGTGATAGGGTACAACCTCAGGAGGACTCCGAGCCGGAGGAGGATCCCGAGGAGGGCGAGAGTGAGGCAGCTGAAGACGACGATGAACAGACTGGGAGGGAGAGTGATCAGGTGGTTACCTCCACCGCGAGCCAGTGGATGGTCGATGAGCTGTGAGGCTATATGCTAGGTTTATATCATTAGTATGTGAGTTTACTATGATTATAGAGTTTTGTGGACCACTATGAGTTACACCTTTATATATGTATATATGGACTAAAAGAGATCAACTAACTCAGAGTTACGATGCTATTACTTATCTGTTTGGATGTAAATGATGTAACATGATGTAAATTATGGAAAACTCTTTTATGTGTATAATGAAAACAGTACTTATGCATTTGTCTCGGGTTTAAATTATCCCTCATTTTCATGAATTATCATAAACATCAACACTTTTCAATTAAATCAAATCACATGTTCTCAACATTATTATAATTAATATAAAAACTAGGTCGTCACACATAACACCTATTATATAAGAACTACGTAGTTTTGAATCCCTTTAGCAACATTGACAGGTACGTAGTCTTATATCTAGAAAAGACTGCAAAGATAGATGTCTTGTCCAGCAAAGAGACTCGAGACAACCCAAAAACTCTCAGCATCAAAAACTTTATGCATAAGTATAACACCCATTATATAAGAACTATGTAATCTTGAATCCCTTGAACATCTTTCACATCATCTTTGGCAGGTATGTAGGGCTGAGATTCCGTCCTGCAAACTTAATCTCTTTTGTTTTGCGGATCCTCCAAAATCGTAGACTAGAAGAAGGACGACATCCCAAAAAGGGTTGTTGTGAATATCTCAATAATTATGGATGTCCGTCTTCCAAGTCCTTACATATTCTTCCATAATGTTGTAACCCCCGTTTGGTTCATATTCTCGGATTAATCGAAGTGAGAGCTTTGAGTTTCAAGATGCATATATAATTTCATGTGTATTGCTGGATAAATTGATGAAATAGAAATTCTCTCATTCCCTTTCTGGCAATATAAATAAGCTTACAAAATTAATCTACAAATCAACCTACATAATAAGAATGCGACATGAGTTACTTGTTAATCAATCAATAATAAACAAGTGACACATATCAAGATTGATTTGTAGATTTATTTTGTAGATTGATAAATCATTTTTGTTCCCTTTGATCTGTTTGGTTTGTCCATTATTTTATAACAATTAAATGCTTTATTTTTTTTGTCTACTTTGGCATGCTGTTTTTGAGTTCTTTAGGAAAATTTTAATTTTTAGCTTCATATAATTTTTTTTAGCTAAAATATTATATAAAATTATATCTTTAAGGAAATTTTCAGCTGCTTCTTACTTCTTTCGGTTCTATTTGTAAGATCCTTTTTGAATTTTTCACTTCCGTCAAAGAATGTAGTTAAATTTGTAAGTGACATTGAAAATGTGAAAATTTGATATACTTTTACAAGATTGCCCTTATAATTATTCTGGAGACTCTAGAAGGTGTAGAGTAAATAGATGTGTTTGTGGTAAAAAGTAATTAAATGCTATTGGAAATTGAAATAAAGTCATATAAATAGGACCAAAGTAAAAAGAGTAATACGTCATATTGGTCCCTGACATTGTGAGCACCGCTCAAATTAGTCTCCAAGATTATCGAAATTCCAAATTAGTCCCCGATATAGGAATACTTTAGTCATATTAGTCCCTTACGTTAATGGTCTATACAGTCAGGGACTAATTTGATCGGTTTCGACAATCTCAACAACTAATTTGACCATTACTCAACTGTCTTTGTTTTTTTCTGTCAAAACGACGTCGTTTTGGCCATTCTGTTAGTCCATATTAAGAACCAAGGATCACTAACGGTCATTAACGTCAGAGACTAATATAAATGACGTATTTTTATCTCAGGGATCAATTTGAAATTTCGAAAATCTTTAGGACTAAATTAATCGGTACCTACAAAATCAGAAAAAAATAAAAAATAAAAAGAAGTTTGTGATATTTTTTAGGCTTAAATATCAAAATGGTCCCTATAATTATTGCTCATTTTGAAATTAGTCCCTATAAAAAATTTTCTTTGGTTTTGATCCTTGACATTATTTATTGTTTTGGTTTTGGTCCCTGACATTATTTATTGTTTTGATTTTAGTCCCCCATGTATAAAATTGGATGGAAATCACTGCCGTGGCCTACCAGAATGGTGGTCAAGAGGCTGTTGCTACTGGGAATGGTGATCAAGAGGTTATTGCTACTGGGAACGAGCAATCATCTGCACAATTTGCACAGTCATGTAGAAAGAGGGTTAGATCAATTGATAAAGCCCTCTTTCTACATGACTGTGCAGGCTGTGTAGACGGATGATCATTTCTAGTAGTAGCAGCCTCTTAACCACCATTCTCAGCAGTAACAACCTCTTGACCATCATTCCGTTAGGCCATGTTAACGATTTCCATCCAATTTAAATGCGGGGGACTAAAATCAAAACAATAAATAATGTTAGGGACCAAAACCAAAGAAAAAATTTATAGGGACCAATTTCAAAATTAGCAATAATTATAGGGACCATTTTGGTATTTAAGCCTATTTTTTATATTGTAACACCCCTAATTTTCGTCTCCCGAATAATAGGAAATTAATAATAAAGAAGTTTTATTATTAATTCATAGAATTTTTCTAAGTTTATGTTTTGTATTTAATTAGCCTTAAATATAAAAATAAGAGGAAATATTTTTATATGGCAAATAAATGCAAAATATAAGGAAATTGCATTCTGGTCCCTGGGTGAGGACTAACAAGCAATATTAGAAAGGTTCTTGGAGGGAAAGATTTAAAAATAATAATTTTTAAATTTTGAACTGATCTAACCGGTTAGTAATGCCCTGTAACCGGTTAGACGATGAACACAGAAACTGGTTTAGTGGATTTTGATGAGTAAACACTTGGATTACTCGTTAATCGCCACGATTGCTGCATGAATTGAGTGGCAATACACGCGTCAAGGTGCATGTAATCTGGATTTGGCTATAAATAGGTGGATTGTTGATGGATTGGGGGTTGATCAACTGATTCTTACTGAAGAAGGGTGAGTTAGGGTTTTGATTTCGTGAGGACGATTTCTCCTTCGTTCTTGAGAGTTTGAGAGTGAGAGATACACTTCTGAAAAACTTACATCAAGAGCTTTTCATTGATATATACCTTGTGAGTTGAGGGTTCTTGTGTGTGGAGAAATCAACCTTAGAGATTGGAGCTGGAGAACTGAACTCTGTTTTCTCTTGGTTCTGGAAGCTGAGTTCGAGCTTCGATTTTGAACTTTGGTTCTGAGAGGATCTGTGGAGTTTCCTGCAAATCAGTGTCAAACTTTCATCCAAATCAACTTAGAGGTATGGGAGAAGTTTCACTATACTAGATTTAGACTAAATGTCAAAGGATTTAAGATTTGAGTTCATGAAACTCAAAAGGGCATTATGTGTTTTTAAGCACAAAGGCTTGGAGGCCAATTTCTTGCTCACTGTGGTTTTGAGCAAATTTTAATTGATGCATGCAAGCTAAATGATGACTGAATTCTGTGTTTAAGTGTTTGATTTCAGTTTTGTGGTGCTAAATTGAGTTTATGTGAATTTTCATGTAATTTAATTCAATAAACTTGATGCATGCAATATGAATGTGTTTCTGGGTGTAAACATGTTTAATTTAAGGCATAAGAACTTGGTGTATGCTGGAAATTGGTTCGATTTGAGAAAGAAAGAAAATGAGTTGTTAAAACTCTTGTTTTAATGGTCAGACTGCATAATCTAACCGGTTACACGATTTTCGTAACCGGTTAGACACTGTAAATTTTCAAAGAGAAATCAGTTTGCAAATCAGTCCTGAAACTTTCAATGGTTTTTACTCAAATCTAAGCCTTAATTTCCATACACAGAGTCTGAATATAAGTTGTGATAATGTTAACAAATTCAGATGGGAAAGATTTCCATTTGTGCCTTAAATTGATGGAATAATTTCAAGTGAAATTATGGTTATTGGAAAAGGATATGTGATTTGGACTTTTGAATGATAAAATAATGGTTTTTGAGGTATAAGAATAAAGTGTTTTGGATTGGGTAGAGAATTCAAGAAAAAGGGTTTTTCTGAATTGCAATGGTAAACAGTTCAGGTCTGTAATTCTAACCGGTTAGCCTGAAACTGTAACCGGTTAGTACCTGAATCTGAAAAATAAAAAGTTAAGTTTTAAATACCATTGAAGTTATACTACTCAATCTGGGTTTTATAAAGGCATATTGTGAGAAAATTCAAAGGGGAATTTTTATGCCAAATATTATACCTCAATTAAATCATTCAAAAGTAGAAATTGGAATATTTCTAAATCACATTAAGATAAAGATAAAACCAACCCTATGTTGTGCATACATATAGACTGGAAGTCTGGTTGGTAGGAACGTTTATCATATTATGGGAATATGAGGAGGGTACTCCGGGAGTACCAAGGTATAACCTACTTGATGACACATTATAGATATGTGGCCAGTGTCCGGGACCTGGTTTTTGTGCGTTCTGGGAACGTGGTGCACACTCCGGGAGTGATGCTTTTTATCCAAGTATGGTTCGGCATTATGTTCTGGGAACTAATGTCGATGTTCTGGGAACACAATGGTGTAGTGGATGGACGTCCAAGATGGACATTTAGAGGCCTCAGTTGTGGATAGAAAATCATACATCATGTCACTTGCATTATAAGAGTTATAATGTTGAAAAATTGGTGTGCTCATATGTATTTGCATTTGATCTGTCTATGATATATTTGTGATTGTAACTTTAGTCTTTATCCATTATGTATATGTGTATACTTACTCCCTGTGCCCTGTTTAGGTGATGGCCAGATACCTAGCTTGCATCGAGATACGCCCTATCCCTAGTTGTATATGGACGCATGAGGAGCACCGTGCCACCTTTGAGGGGGAGGTGGAGATCACTCTCTACCACCCTAACCCTTTGGTGCGTGTGCGACCTCGTCGATTTAGGATCCCATTAGTCTATACTATGCATGTTCCACCTTTTTACACTTATAGAGGACCACCCCCGGCTCGACCTATGCGTCGTTTTCATAGTTTTAGATTTAGAGTTGCCACTCGTTCCCATCCTTCATCCCATAGAGTTGTTACTGAGGAGACTCCTTCTCCTGGTCCGACGGAGTATGATGGGACTGCTTCTGCAGGCCATAGACCCAGTGGTGGGGTCTCTACTCCGTCATGCGAGGTCGAGGAGGATCCCGAGGAGGATGAGAGCGAGGAGGACGTGCATGTTGAGCCGTTTGTTTCTGCTAGAGGTGGACCCGCTGGTTCATAGGAGCCTGCATAGCATAGGGGTTTTGGATCCTAGATCCTAGGGATAGAGCTGTAGAGGATCTGAGGAGCTGCTGAGGACATGGAGGACTTGCTCTGGGACTTCTGTTTTTGGACTTTTGTTATATATTGTATATATTGAGAGGTCTTAGAGTGAGCCTTTATTTTGGTACAGATGGTCTGTATATGTTTTACTAAAACTTGCTATCTCGACTTTTATCACTTGCTACTGTAGTACTGATGGGGTTGTATTTGATGGTATGATCCATATATCTATGATGTTTATTTTCCTCAGCAGTGCCCCATAAGTATTATTTTCTTCCGCGAACTCTGATTTTAATTTACAAAGGAATTCGGCGATAAGTTTATATTTTATATAATCAAATCCCACTCGAGAGGCAAGTAATGTATTTAACTGATAGATACTAGTAATTTTCTTGATAATCTATAAAATGCGTTCTCGAGAGTATTTCTAAAATCTAAGATATTACTAAGCCGAATTCAGATAAGGATTTATATCGAAAAGATGTTTTTGATTGAGCAAGTAATGATATTAAAAAGGGAAAAATTTTCTAGTCCTAAATTTTGATAACAAGTAATAAACTATTTGGAAATATGAAACCTTATGCATATTTCAATTAGATTGCTTGGGCCTATTGAAAAAAGTTCAGGCTGCCTGGTCAAATTGACTATGTAAACTTTGACTTGGGTAAATGAATTTTCAATAGTGTCACTGTCATCTGTCAAGACTACTCAAGACATAATTCTGGCTGGGGAACTGTACTATAGGAAATGTCAAGAGAGAAAACTTAAAATTGGTCTCTCGCATGCTTGCGTTTCGCAGTTCGCGCATCATAAAATACAAGAATTTCAAGATGAGGATACGAAATTAAAAATATAAATTGAAAAGTTAAGTTTATTATTTTTTAAAATATTTTATATTTAGTTTCTTAATATAAAAGTATATCTTTTAATAAGAATGAAGCTAATAAAATTTATAAACCCTCTAAATCCTATATATAATTCTTTTTGGAATTTTTATTTGAGTAATATATTATATTGGTTTCTGATTTTGTGAATACCGGTCAAATTAGTTCTTAAGATTATTGAAATTTCAAATTAGTCCCCAAGATAGGAATACGTTAGTCATATTAGTATCTAACGTTAATGATCCATAATGTCAGAGACTAATTTAATCGGCTTCGACAATCTCAGGGACTAATTTAAACGATACTCAACGGTCTTTTTTATTTTTAGCCAAAATGACGTCGTTTTGCCTGTTTCATTAGTTCACGTTAAGAAGGACCACTAACTATCATTAATGTCATAGACTAATATGACTAACGTGTTCCTATCTCAATGACGAATTTGAAATTTCGAAAATCTCATAGACAAATTTATCGATATCTACAAAGTGAGGAATTAATCTAACATATTACTTTTTTTGTTTTGGAAATATTAAAATATATCATAAATATTTATTTATTCTTTTTTCGAAAATATTAAAATCTACGTTTTTCAAGAATTTTTTTACTACTTTTGTTTGATAAATGTATTTAAAACATTTGTCAGCATTTTATTTAAAAAATTATATCGATGAAAATGAACTTTCAATATATCAAATTCAATTAACTATTTAAAAGTTCAGTTATGTAAGTAAAAGTTTACATAGTCAATTTAAACTGCTGTCTAATTAAAAATGACTAATTATATATAGTCGTCAAAGTCTACGTTGTCATTTTTGAAATATCTACCAATTAAATAGAAAGAACATGACGAATAACTGAGTTTTGGATGCAAGTTAAAGAATAGAAAAGAATGGAACTTTGACTGGTTCAAAACATGTACGTATATATATACACGTGAATTTTTTTTTTTTTTTTGGATAATTAAGTATATACATGTTTATTAAGGATGGAAGATGAATAATGAAATAGAAATTTGGATTTAATAGGCACTGTGGCATCTCATTTTTGTGGTCACCGTAATCACGATTGAGGTCCGAAAAGGATTAGATATGAAAGAAAAATAAAATTGAAGGATAAAAGAGAATTAAAGAGAGAACGTGAATCTGCAAGAAGCCAAGAAGTGTGGTTAGGTACAAGAGTTGGAAAATGGCACCAACCTGTTCAGATTTGCGGTTCTCAGTAAACCTCGTCTAAAATTACTCCTATAGGTTAGAAAATAATATGGCCCTACATGAAATAGATTATAGACTTAATAATCACATAGGTCCCCGAAATATACATGTGGAATCAGTTAGGTCCCTGAAAGATTAGTGGAATGTCTTAAACCCCCAAAGATCATTTTGGAATCAGTTAGGTCCCTGAAAGATTTGTGGAATATCTTAAACCCCTCAAAGATCATTTTGGCATCACATTAGTCTCCCAATGAGGGACCTAACGGAATCCTATGTGACACATTAAATGTTTTGTTGGCCCAAACGCGACACCTTCTTAACATTCGAACATCACATTGGGGCCGACAAAGCATTTAACGTGCCACGTAGAATTACATTAGGTCCATCCTGACGAAATTGAATGGGGGGACTAATGTGATACCAAATTGATCTTTGGGGGGTTTAAGAGATTCCACAAATCTTTCAGGGACCTAACTGATTCCACATGTATCTTTCGGGGACCTATGTGATTATTAACTCAAAGTGTTCAACGTGGGATTTGTTCTGTCACACTCTCTTTACATATGGAAAACTTTATAAATAATCTTATAAAATAGGTTGTATATGGACTTGATTGATTGTAATAAGATCATAATGTAAATTAAAAACTAACTCGAGTTATTGGATCATAAAAATCAAATCTAGCTTGAGATAAATCTAGCTTGAGATAACATTACTTTCACTTAAAAGATGGATATAGATACAAAATTAATTACTATAATTATCGTTATCTCAAACGTGGTTTTAAATTCAAATATTTTCCTTTGATCTAATTCTTTCGTCAAATAATCAGAGTTTGCGGAAAAAGAAATAGTAATACCCTTTGATCATTTGTACAACAAAACATAGAATATATATATATATATATATATATATATATATATATAAATATAAAGTGAGTAGATAAAGAGTACATCATCATCATCAGTGTCAAGCCCATGAGTCCAAAATACAAGTCCATAAATTAAAACAAAAGATAGACCATCACTCTGAAAAATCTCTCGAAACTATATACAATAAGTACATATCCAAAATAAAGAAAGGTCTCAGAAATGGTCCGGTGATCCTTCATGAAGTCATCATCCTCCTCCAGTCAGGTCTCCTGCAGCTGCGAACACATCCCTCAACCCACTACCCACATCATGCATCTCCCAGTGGATCTCTAACTTCCACTGCCTGCCAGTGGAATGGTCAACTGGCTCCTCCTCATCCTCTGTGTAACACCCTATCTTAATTTACCCTTGATTAGGCATAGCCAAAATTATAGACTTAAAAATTTCTTTTAAAACACTTGTTACCTTATAAAAATCTCCGTAAAATTGGGCGGAGTTTACTTTGTTTTAGGGACTTTCCAAAAATATGAGTTTACCCTGAAAACCTATATTAATACTTTCATATATTCAACAGTATGCCAGCAGGGCAAAATGTAATACATTGCATTCAAATACATCATTTCCAAAATAATAAATAAGATACAAAATAGTTTGATCCCCAAAAGATAATACATAGCGTATATATATATACACACACACACATCAAAGCCAACTTAAAGCCTCAGACCAACATATGGTCCCACCCCTAATATTCACACTCCACGGTGTGGAGTGTGCCCCTGCTCGGCCACGACTCGTGCATGCTCTGCCTCTGTACCTGTAATAAAAAATGGCAAGAAGGGTAGCATTACACAGAACGTAGAAATATAGCTTCTACAAAAGCATAGTAATAAACCAAGGTCCTACACTATGCCATAATACCCAATTCGTATACTATCTACTTTCCTTTTTATTCATCTCAATCTTTCTTATCTTTTCATTCTCATACTTTCCATATGCCTTTCTAATCTTTTAATTCCTTTCTTATCTTTCGCTCACCTCTCGGTGGATCCTATTATCATTTCTTCATACACCACTAGAGCGGGTCCTATTTACATGCTACACACTCCATCTTGGAGGGTCCTATTACCTATTACACACTCCATGGAGGAGGGTCCATAAAACACATATTTACGCTCCCTTAGGGAGGGTCCATTATTCACATATATTCACACTCCCTACGGGAGGTTCAATTATTCTCACTCCATTATGGAGGGTCCATTTATATACACGTTCCGTTATGGAGGGTCCATTTATATACACGCTCCGTTATGGAGGGTTCATATATATACACATTCACGCTCCCGATGGAAGGGTCTTTCATACTTACACAATCATACACATCATCACCCATCTTTTCACAATCTTATATCCACACACCTTGATAGGTGCTCCTTCTCACATTAGCAATGTATTTCCATTATTCAATTGGTACACTCATTACTAGTTCATTCATTACCTAATTTCCTTTCAATTTTATTCCAAGTTTTAGCGTTCTTAATCTAATCTAATCATAATTACACTATCCATTATTAATCTACACTATAACCAGTTTACCATTCATGTTTCCCTTTTTCCTTCTCTACTTCTCAATTATCCCTATAATTTTGTTATTTGTATCTATCATACTTTAACTCTTTACAATCATACAAGTAAGTCTCCTCTCCCTAATTACCTTAGAATTTATTATTACCCTTACCTTCTCTAGTTTTCGCTTTCCATTTTATTTACTCATTCTTAGTCTTTTATATTACTTTCTACATTTTATATTCCTTTTTCCTCATTATCTTACTATTATCCGTCCTTAACCCTTATACACTCTTCTTATGAATGCTCTACTTATCTATTCTTATCACTTCCTAATTTACTAACCATTTAGTCAATCATTCCTTTCCCTAACCATAATTACCTACACTTACTTTCCTACACTATAATTAGTTTTCCTTCTATTTTTATTTTTATTAATTACTTCTTTTTATTTTCAGTATCATCTACCCTAAGGTCTTGTATTCTAGTCATCCCTCTACCCCTAGTCATCACTATAACCAAAGAGAACCTATTTCCTAAGCTAAGGTAACACAACCTTCTTACCTTAATGAAGAGAGAGGGAGATGAAAACCTCAATGCCCTAGTCAAGGCTTTGCCCTAGCTCTTTAAATCTTCCACCAAGGGGCCACCAAATGAGTAGTGAGAGGAAAGAGGAGAGTTTGATGCTCTATAAGCCATGAAATAAAGAAAACATAAGAGTGTCGTTCTTCAAGAGGTGGGATTCAAATTTCCCAAGTGAGAAGGAGGGAGGAAATTCGTGAGACTTGTGAGGAAGAGAGGAAGATGAGATTTACCTTGTGTTAAGGAGAAAATAAATGATATGATGATGACTCTTGAGGTTAATTGGTGATGAGCTCTTAAAATCTTCAAGAGGAGAAAGAACAAACTTGATCTTGGTGGGAGAGAGAGAGAGAGAAATTCGTGTATGATGATGAGGATGGAGAGAGGAAGTTTGTTTTGTGATGGTGGAGATGAGATTGAAGATGATGATCTTGTTCTTGACTTAGGGTTTGATGTGGTTGATAAGGTGGATGTTGAGTTGTTCTTGCTCTTAGAGCTACAGAGAAAGAGAGTGGATTTCATGAAAGTGAAGAAGAATGAATGAAGAGGAATGAGTGAATGAGGGCTTTGTTTTTGTTTTATTTTGGTTGGAAACGAATGTGTGGCTATGGTTAGAAGCTTCTCCTAGAAGCTTGGAAATGAGTGGTGGAGAATGAAGCTTCCATAAGAAGCTTTGACTTTTGGCCTTTAATTGATTTTTTTTGTTCAGCCACGAGTGGTAATCGATTACCCCAGCCAGGTAATCGATTACATCCCTATTTTCACAATTAATGGACTCCTCACAGAGGCCAGGTAATTGATTACCTTCCCTAAGTATACCGATCACACAAGTAATAAAGAGTAAGTAAATTATCGTTCCACTCGGGGATTGCAAATTGTTTCTAATTTCATTCACCTAATTGTGATTACTATGTATAACTTGTATGAGTTTTGAGTTTAGAAAGGAATTGTAACATCCCTAATTTTAATCCCTAATATATTTATAAGTTGTATTGACTTAAATAAATGTTTCTTAAAAATCAATTATTTAGTTGTGTATTTTTATAAAAATACATTATGTTAATTACGAAAATGAATTTCATTTCTTTTATGTTCTAAAGTAAATTCATTTAAAATAATTATCCTATATCAAAAATATACTTTATGTGTTTTACTTTATTTTGATATATTTCATGTGAAAATATTTTATTGGAAATATTTATAAGTTTCTTACCTTATAATTTTTATTCTAGTATTTAAAGTTGATTATTGGTATTTTGAGTTTAAAATAAAAGAATAAAAAAAAATAATAAAATAAATAAATAAATAAAAGTGTGTATTAGTGTATATGTTTAAAAAAAAAAATAAAATAAAATAAAAATAAATGTTTATTAGTACATAATACTAATAATAATAATAATAATAATAATAATAATAATAATAATGATAATGTAATAATAATTATAAAAAAAAATAAAACAGGGGAAGGGGTTCGAACAACCCCCTCCTTTCTCCTCCCAGCCGGCCCTAACTCTTCTTCCCTCTATCTCCACCTCTCTTCATCTCTCTCTCCCTCCTTTGTACCGCCGCTTCCGCTGCCGGCCGCCAGCCACCATCACCACCGTTTTTCTCTCTCAGTCCCAAGCTCTCTCCTCCCTCGAGTTCACTCTCTCACCATCGCCTCTCTCTCCTTCACTCTCTCACCTCTGTCTCTTTCTTCCTCGGGTTCGCGCCGCAGCCACCCTGAACCAGCCCAATCAGCGACGAAGACGGCGAGACTGGGACAGCGATCGCGACCTCCTCCTCCTTCGGCTGGCCCTTCAATCTCGCGTCTCTCTCCCCCATGGGTTCTCGCCGCCACCGCCGTGGTGGTTGGTCCTCCATTGCGAACCGACTTTGCCTTGAACTGGAGATTAATGGAGCCCTAGAACCGAACCAAACCGCCATCACCCTCGTGAACGAAGAACCGAACCGACGCCGTCACCGTCACCGTTCTCGCCACCGACGCCGGTATCACCATTATCGTCATCGGTATCGTGTCCAGCCACTCGTTGTGCTATGAACCGGATTAACCGAACCGGCCTCCACAACCATCTTTGAGGGTAAATCTCTAATATCCCTTTTTAATTACTTTATGTGGTATTTTAAAAATAATAATGATAATAATATTAATAATATTGGTGATAATTATAAAGTGTAAATGGTTTTGGAAAATTAGTGTTTTGGAACTTTATTATTGTTTTGGAAATTTGATGGTAGTATGATTTCATATTAAGTTTAATATATGGTTGTTGATAATAACTCCTTAGTTGCTTTGACTTTCTGTAATACCGGGTTAATGGTTATGTCGAATGATTAGTTTTAAAAATATTTCTGCTAAATGCGTTGGGTTCCTAAGTAATTGGGTTGTAGGTTAGTCGGGCTGAATTGTCCCTGAACTAACAATACATCAATTAAATAGGAATTCGATATATGTTCGACATACGTTAATTCGGGTTAAAGACTTTAACTTTGATTTTGAATTGAAAGGAAGTGTGATTGCCTGAACGTTAGAAATGTAATTTGGACTTATTTTAAATCGAGACATTTCCTTTTAATTCGGAATTAATAGTGTCAAGTAACATTAGCATTTGATTCTACGAGTTAATATCAAAGTTACGTGATTTTGGTTTGTTTTGAAAGATTATATTAGTTTTGAAAGTTAAGGCGTTTTCAATAAGGAACAGTACTATTTTATTAAGAATGCAATGGTTCTAAGTTTAATTTCTATTTAACTTGGGTTTATGAATTTCGTTCAAACAATTTCTTGATGTAATAATCTATTAAAATAGGATATGGTAATACTTATCAGTTTTGAGGATACTGAAGTATTGTGTTTTGATTTCCTTTTCTAAACTCCCTGTACGTAAAGTACTAAAGTGTTTGTTTTAATACAATTTTTAAAGTTGGTTCTTTATGTTAAGATTAATTAAGTACTTAAATTTTAAATTGGTATTTGTTAGAAAACACTGAATGATTGGTTATCAGTATTAGTTAAAGTGTAAATAAAGGTTTAAGCAAACATTAAGTGATTGACTGATCATAATGTTCGAATAGAATTTTGTGAGTAGAGTCATTTGTTGGTTGACTTTCTGTGCTATGATTAGGGAAATTAAATAACTTTGGGTTGATTGAGACGCGAAGGCAATGGTCCCTATACGTCTGGGCATCGTCAAATGAAAAGAAAACAGGTTCTGGTAGAACCCTAAGGTAAGGGGTTCTTTACCTTGCTTTAGGGAGTATTTTCTAATTAGCTCATAGTACTTGCTAAGAGTATATGTATATGTTTGGTTTGGAATTTAGATAGTTATTATAGGCTTGACGATCAAGAATGAAATTAAATGAAATGGTTGTTAAATTGATATATGTGATAAATTTTGTATGCTAAGTGCTAAATGTCATTATTTATGCCTATCTGAAATATATGGAGACTTGGTTGGTAACTAGAAATGATTATAAATGATAGTTGTTATGTATGTTAGAAAAAGTATAGAGTGGTGCTCTTTTGTGAATGATTATGGTGATTTATATTTGAATGGGTGATGTGGTGTTTTGTTAATTTATGTTGGAATCTAGAATTATAAAAGGATAAGAAAAATATTTGGTTTCATGAATTGAATGCAAAATGAAAATAATGTAAGTGTGTCTCAAAAGATTAAATGCAAATTAAGTGGTTGAGCCAGTCTTGTAAGACATTATCCAGGTTGTGGGACTGTACGCTTAGACTGGTGTGAATCAAGTCGTGTAAGACGTTGTCCGGGTTGTGGGACTGTAAGCATCGATTGGTTCGATTTGAGGTCGTGTAAGACGTTGTCCGGGTTGTGGGACTGTACGCATCGACCGATTTGATTTGATGTCGTGTAAGACGTTGTCCGGGTTGTGGGACTGTACGCATCGACCGATTTGATTTGATGTCTTGTAAGACGTTATCCGGGTTGTGGGACTGTACGCATAGACTTGTGTGATCCAGATCTTGTAAGACGTTGTCCGGGTTGTGGGACTGTACGCATAGATCGCGTAAGACGCCATAGAGCGCAGCTGTAAGACGTTGTCCGGGTTGTGGGACTGTACGCAATGATGGATCCACGTGAATAAACTTCCAAATGTTATGAGAAACTCACGGTATATGTAAAGAGAAAATAAATTATGGAAATCAAGAGAATTGATGAAAAAGGCATATGTGAGAATCATGTGAAAAATACATGTGGTAAAAGATTAGTGAATGGTGCAAAGAAAGAATTGTGATGTTATATATGAGATTAAGAAATATGTAAATTTGTATAGTTTGTTAATGTATGAAATAATGAAATTAAAACCATGAAAGAACTATTTTATTATGGAAATGAAAATAATTGAATTGATTGGGAATGCTTATTGGACTATGTGCAATATATGGCTAAATGTGTTTGACTTAGTAGGTCATTATGTCTTGTTAGACACTTGTAAAGCTCACCCTTACAACTATTTTTCCAGGTTCAAAGTTTGAGCTGCACTATATTTGGCAGAGCAGGAGTACACTCCACCCAGTGGAGTGTAAACTAGCTTAGAAGAGAGAGTTATTTTACTTTGTTTTTATTTTGTCATAAATAAGTCTTGTTTAGTTTTATTTATTTTTCATCCGTGAGAGCCTTGTGGAGGTTTTATTTGGTTACCAGGGCACGAAAAGTAAATCAAATTATTTATAAATATTGTCTGGACCGTGCTGGTTGACAGGTTTATAAATGTTATTTTTGGGAAAGTCCGATAAACAGAGGAGACTCTGTCCGTTTTTCCGGAAAAATATTCTTAAGTATTTTAATTTAAAAAGAAATTTTCAAGTACCATTTTTGATGAAACATCAATTTAATTAAATATTTGTGAGGGTGTTACAGGAATGGAGAAAAGGTAGAATGAAACAAATCAGAAACTAAAAAGGATTTAGAAGCAAATATGGAAAAGGTTAGGAACTTGGTTTCATTGTAGGATCAGGTTATTAATTATGAAAATATGTTTTCTAATAAATCAAAAACTCCAGAAACAGTAAAAGCTAGATCCCTCATGGCTATTACGTTTCTTACCCCTTAATCCCTTAAGTGAGTTCTAATTTATAAGAGTTATACAATTACCCAAAAATATTCCTACGAATTGAATAATTATATTGTTTGGTTGAAAGGCCTAATCTTAATCCTAATTTTCCAATTAAGGTTCAGATTACCAAAGCAAAACATAAAGTGATCAATTTTATGAATTGTAATTAAAACACAACCAAGCAATTGATTTGAAAGGAAAAACATTAATTCATAAATAAACAGCCAAATTAAGATCTATACAAATTCACTTTATTCCTAACAAGAGGTTCAATTATACATATTGGGAGAAGAAATACAAGGAATGGGAAAAACTAATAATCAATTTACCCCCAAGAGATCTTCAATCTTCCAATCTTCAATCCTTGTGCCTTGCCTCTTTGCTCTCAATTGCATAACAACCTCTCTTTTCTAATCCTAATTCTATTCTAATCTCTTATTTGGCTTTGAAATGTCTACCTAACCTAAAGGAAAAACCTATATTTAAAGTCTAAAACTAATCCCAATTGATAGGAAGCAAAACTGATCAGAAATCAGCCCAATTGGGCTTCTGCGTCGCTCGCGCGCCCAGAGCCACATGCCTGGGCGCACAGGTCTGATCTGATGCATGTTGACCAGAGGTCGCGCGCCTGGGCGTGCGGATTCCATGCCTGGGCGTGCCAGCCCACTTCCGACTCCGTTTCTCTCCGTTCTTGCGCCATTTTTAAGATCATTTCATCCTCTTTTTAGCTCCATAATTGTTTTCCTCAATTAAGCTCCGAAAGTACCTGAAACATACACAAAACGGATCAAAACGTTCAAAGGATTCTTAATTACCTAACGTCCTAAAAACTATACAAAAAGTCCTAAATTTACAAGAAAAACAAGCCAAATCCATAGTAAAAGGGAGTCTAAATCATGCTCAAAACATCATATATTAGACCCAAATCAATTATCTCTTTAAAACTCAATTTTAGGGTTTTTCACAGAAGGTCAGTAATCGATTACTTTCCCAAAGGTAATCGATTACCTCCTTTAATTCAATTCTTGGGGCTTTTCACAGAATGTTGGTAATCGATTATCTCCCCAAGGTAATCGATTACCCTACTGTATTTTCATATTTTAAGTGTTTCTAACCCTAAGACATTTCCCTTAACTCTTATGTACATTTCAGTCATGAATACCTCATTCGATCCTAGCTTATTCTTATGATTTCCATTAACTTGGCTCAAACTTATCCTAATTAAGCTTGGAGTTAGAATCAGGGATGTTACACTCTGCCTCCTCAGGATCCTCCTCGATCTCGTCCGACTGAGTCGGTACCCCTCCACTGGGTACTGGGTCAGCTGATGGAGTCTCATGAAGTGGACTTGTCGGACCAGGAGTATGAGTATCCTCGCGGATAACTCTGGAAGAAGATGTATGAGATTGGGTGGCAGCTCTAAATCAAAAACTATAAAAACGTCGAGCTGGTCTGGGTGGGGATGGTCCATGGTAGGTATAAAAAGGGGGCACATGCATGGTGTAAATAATCGGGTTCCGGACCCTACGAGTACAGAAACGAGCCAGAGGGTTCGGGTGGTAGAATGTCAACTCTACCTCCTCCTCATAGGTGGCTCTATGGTCCTTGTAGTACCACACTCCATTAGGGAGTGGGCGTAACTCGATGCAGGCTAGGTAACCTGCCATTACCTAAAAAGGGCACAAGGGTAAGCAATACAATTCACATAATCAAATAAGAATAACAGGAATTTAAACAATCATATACACAAGATATCATGTAGCATGCATATAAATATGATCAAGCCATTTTCAATTATAATTAATTATATTCCTTTAATTATGGTGGCATGATGCATGTTTTCTATCTCTCAAATTCCTGAGATTCTCCAACTAGCACTTTCATGAACGTCCATCCAAACAACCCAAATGTACTCCCAGAGCACAATCATACGTTCTCATAACGTATAGCGAAACTTGCTCGGAACGTGATACATAACGTCACTCCTCAGGTGAACGTCACGTCTCGAAGACGTAATAATCACATCAACAATACCCCACAATACTGGCCACATTTCAACTCATAAATGTGTCATCAAGCAAGTCGCAATCATTTGGTACTCCCAGAGTACCCTCCTCATGTTCCTCGAACATGACAAACGATAACTTATCACCATTCACCATGCATGATTGCACATAAATCTTTTCTTTAAAGATTAGCCATTATTCTCTTTATATGCAACATGCTATAAATATGCAAATTAATATATCAAACTTTCATGCATCTCATGACTGATAATAAAATTATCAAGTAAAGTATCATATCATCCACTTTATGTATAATTAGGTTTAAATAAAATAAGTTAAATTAAAAATGGTATTTTAAGCATTTTCAGCCTTGGTAATCGATTATCAATTCTGGTAACCGATTATCACGTGTATTTTCAAATTCTGCATCAGACATGCTCTGATAATAGATTATTACATCGTGGTAATCGATTACTATATCAGTAGATGCACTAAAAATTGAGTTTTAACATACCATTTTCAATTCTAACTAATTTTAACTTAAATCAATGATCAACAGAACTTTATTTACCTATAATGGACATGTTTCAACACTGAAATCATTCCAATTCACAGAGATTACAAATCATTCATCAATTATGCATAAAAATCATGAAATTCACAACTTATGACAACAAATTCAATTTCACTTATTCGAGACATGAATTCAGTGTTTCTACTGTTCACATGTGTGACACCCTCAAATTACCACGAGTAATTAGAATAATAAATAAGCTATTACTCGAAAAGATATGGACTTGTTTGAAGGTAGAAAACATAGGGTTAAATTTTTCCTTTTTATTTTCTAAAAGAAGCGGGTGCACAAACCAAAATATAGGATCTTGGAGAATAGATTACGTATTACTTTAAATACTGAATTCGACATTTTCCTTAATTAAGAAATCATTTAACTCCTGATGTCATTTCAAAACTTAGATAACATCCGCTTTGAGTAATAAAATAAGTTACAGTTCTTATACTGAAAACTTAAGTGATGTCATCCATGATTTCATCTAACGTAACTGATACCATTTGTAAATATTGTAGCCGAATCCCTTTAAATTTATTATCAGAGTAAGCAGAAATAATAGGACTATGAAACAGAGTTGTAATATAAACATAAACTTATATACTTATAAAAGTTAGAAAGTACATAGTCCTAATAGAAAAGTCTCCAAGCCCCACATTACAAATCCATAGTATTATTTTATATATATATATATATATATATATATATACACACACATCATCAAAATAGGTCAATGCTCTAGAGTTCTCAAAAGGTAATATATACAATATCTACATATCAAAATAAAACACTCTAGAGCTGATCACATAGCATAAGCAGTAAAAGTAGTAGTAGCAGTCATCATCATCCATCAGCAGAACTCCTCCACAGCAGCAGATACACCAGATCCCTGATCCACATCACCTATCCTATGCACATACCTATGGGTCATCATCCCTCCACTGATTCCCGGTAGAATGCTCGACAGGCTTGCCTCCGCTCTCGTCCTCGACAGGATCCTCCTCAATCTCACCCGACGGAGTAGATACCCTACCACTGGGTACAGGGTCAGGTGTAGGTGTGACCCTAATAGGACTCGTCGGATTAGGTGAGGAAGTCTCCTCTCGAATGACTCTAGTGGAAAAGGGATGTGAGCGGGTAGGTTTGAATCGGAAACTATGATAAGAGCGAGCTGGTCGAGTGGGAGGTGGTCCATGGTAAGTGTAAAAAGGAGGTACATGCATAATATATATGATGGGGATCCTGAATCTACGAGGACGGAACCAGACCAGTGGATTAGGGTGATAGAAGGTCAGCTCGACCTCACCCTCATACACTGCCCGATGATCCCCATAGATCCATACTCCACTAGGAAGTGGGCGGATCTCGATGCAAGCGATGTATCGCGACATCACCTACAAGGGCACAGGGATAAGCAATACTATACACATAACGGATAGAGCATAAAAGATGAAGCAATATAAGCATTAAGAAATAGTATCGAATCAGTTAACAGCCACAATTAACACTTAGCATATACTTGATGCAAGAAGAATGATCACACTTATTTTCAAGTAATTAACTTCAAATTAATTAAGGATGAGTGGCTTGATGTATGAGTCTAACTCTCAAATCTTAACTCCATCAATCTATGTCACTCTCTGACGTCCATCCTTTACTTCATATCTGTACTCAACAGTACGTTGTACTCCTAGTTGTACAACATTCGTACATTCCTCCCTGAATGTACACGACAAGCTTGGAAATGATACATAACGCGCTTCCTCAAGCAGCGTCCCGTTGTCCAATACGGAATAATCATATCAACAGCGCATCACTCACGCTGGCCACATCGTCAACCATAATGTGTCATCAAGCGAGCCATCAGTTTGCACTCCTAGAGGCCCTCCTCATGTTACCAAAACATGATAAACGATCTAACATCCGAACTCCAGGATGAATGCAATCTTTACTTGAAAGAATTGACTGGTATATCACATTTAATAATGTCCCACATTATTAATTCAATAATTCATACCATCATTAATCAATATCTTTAAGTCTCAAATCATATGAATGATTAACATAATGATTAAGAATTAAAAATGGTATTTTTTCAGTATTCTGATAAAAAATACTCGAGTCTTTTCCAAAAGACTTGAGTAGTTCATCAGTCTGTCCAGGATACACGAGTGGTTCATAAAAAAAAACTCGAGTGGGTCATCAGTTTTTCTGAAAATTTATGTTTCAGGTTTTCTCAAAATACTCGAGTCGTTCATCAACCCAGAAGACTCGAGTGGTTCATGCAAGACTCGAGTGGTTCATGCAAGACTCGAGTGGTTCATCACAAAAGTTCATTTGTGCATCATTCAATACTCGAGTCTTGACTCAGATACTCAAGTGTTGGTGCTGTCAGACGCACTGGTGCGTCAGGAAACACTCGAGTCTCGAGCCAAATACTCGAGTCTTGACAGATAGTAAACACTGAAAAATGGGTTTTAACATACCATTTTCAATTCTGACCAAATCTAATAAGATCCAATGATCAACAGAGTTCATATAACATATATTAAACATGTTCAAACACTTAGAACACATCAAATTACATAGATTGCAGAGTGTCATAAGATTATGCATAAAACTTGGAAAATCAACAACTCAACATACCAAATCACAGAATACTCAGCAAACTCATGATTTTAAGTTCAAAACAGCTTGCATGCATCACATAAGACTTGCTCAAAACAGTTTTAGAGCATAGGTTGGTCTCCAAACCAATTTCCTTATTTAAACGAAACCCTTAGAGCCTCTTGGTGGCTCTCTAATCAATTTCACATAATTTAAACTCTATCTAGTGTATAAAAAGCTTTCCCCTTACCTCTCAGACGTGAATCAATAGAGAATTTGCAAAGAAAATCACCACAACACCAAGAACCACTTCAACCACCAAAGTGCAGAACAGTGTGAGCAAAGGTCCAAGTTCAGAGTTTTTGGATGAGTAAACATGCAAGAGAATTGGGGGTTTTGATTAGAAATCATTCTCTGAAACATGAACTAAAATCTAAAACGAATTTGGAGTTGATTAGACTCAAGATCTTACCAAAACCCAAGGCCAAATTAAGCTCCAAGAACCAGTTGACAACCACAGACCCAAACTTTCGATCCTCGATTCTTCTAACACACAAACTCTCTGCTCACGATTTTGGTATCTATACAAACCTCGTGATGTGAGCTTTGTATTGATGTATAATTTGTGGCTTAACTCTTAACAGGGAAGGAGAATCGATTGGGAGAAATCGGAAACCCTAAAATATGCAATCCTTCACGAAATTGGCAAATGGGTTGGTTGATTCGTCAACCATGGCTTATATAGATAGATTGAACGTTCATGCAGCTCGACATGGAGGCTAAGACGTGTTGATGAGGCTGTTTTCGTGTCAACAATTGGGAATTGTTGGGTGCTGACTCACCAAACGCACTAACTCGTGCAACTCTGTCCAGAATACTCGAGTCTTTTCAGAAAGACTCGAGTCTTTTGGTCAGTTTTTGAAAAATAATTATTTTATTTTCTTTCCCTCCAAAATCTTTCCTAAAATTACTTCTAGGTCCTAAAACAGGGACTAATGTGCAAAAATACCATTTTCACACAAAACTAATTATCAAGTCATTATTCACACATTCACTATCAACATATACATTCATAACAAATAGATTTTAATCGAAGATTAAAATAAAAATAATTAATTATAAATAAAATTTATAATTAACATTTTATTAATCAGGGATTAAAATTTTGGGGTGTTACAACATGCAACATAATAAACTTCCTCAAATTGAGTTTTGAGCTCTGTGTGGCCTCTAAGCCAAAATCCTTTTTCAAACTTAGCCCTTGGAGTCTCATAGTGACTCTTTACATAAAATACGATATATTATTCTTATTCTAGTGAATGTATAGCTTCACCCTTACCTCTAGGTCGTGCTAGAACAGAGACTTCACAGAGAAAAGCAATTGAACTCCAATTTCCACAAAATCCCCTTCAAAACCGAACATGCAAAGCGGTTTCAGTAGGACCACAAGACCAGAGAATTTGACCCATGAAGCATGCATAAAAATTGGGGAAAAATATCAATAGAGGTTCCATGCAACATGGTTTTGAAAATGAAACAAGTTTGAGAGTGAATGAGAGCTTGAGCTTACCGAAATCGAGCTCCAAAGATAGCTCCCAGAATCAGAAATTACTTTGACAGGTTCTTATCCTCGAACTTTGTAGGCTTGCCACTTGCTCTATACTCACTCTCAACTCACAATCTTGGTATCTTTGTAAAGCTCGTGATGTGAGCTTTACAATGGTGTATCGTATGTTGGTTATTGTTCAGAAACGAAAATGAACGAAGAGTTCGATTTCAGGAACCCTAATCGAGCTTCAGAACACACTTAGCAAGAAAATGGGGCTGAATTCTTCAATAATATGGCCTTATATGGGCAAAATTGGTTGCCATGCACATTGACACGTATTTCCCACCGAGTTTAGGGTGGATTGCATGTCAAGTTATGGATTAATATGGGTTTATTCGAGTGATTACAACCAAAACGCACTAATCTTGACTCTACTGCACTATGGTAATCGATTACTTTATCGCGGTAATCGATTACCACGACAGAAATTTTGAAAAATTCATATTTTAATTCTTTTCCCTCCAACAACCTTTCTAACAATGTAATTAGGTCCTCCCCAAGGACTTAACTACAAAACTAATATTTTAATGCAAAAATATCAACCAAAATTATTTTTTACATATTGCTAATACATAATACACACCAACAATCAAACATTGAACTTTTATTTATTTAATAAATAATTACTATAATTACAACGAATAATATTCGGAAACAAAATTAGGGGTGTTACACTACTCCCCCACTTAAAAGGAATTTCGTCCCCGAAATTCTATCTTACATAAACAACTCTGGATATTCCTTATGCATCTTATCCTCTAATTCCCAAGTTGTTTCAATAACATCCCCACTTTTCCAAATTACTTTTACTAAAGCAATTCCCTTTCCTCTGAGCTGTTTAATTTTCCTGTCTTTAATCCGAATTGGGCCAGATTCAAAGGTTAAGTTTTCTCATAAGGTTAAATCATCAGGACGAATTTGGAGAATAACGGATGGGTTATGCACATACTTTTTCAATTGAGACACATGAAAAACATTGTGCAAATTGGTAACGGATGGTGGTAAGGCTATCCAATAAGCTACAGGGCTAAGTCGTTTGAGGATTTGGTAGGGGCCAATAAATTTAGGTGAAAGCTTTCGAGGTTTTAAGGCTCTACTCACTTCTCTCATTGGAACAATTCGAAGAAACAGATGATCACGCTCCGAAAATTCCAATGATCTTCTCCTCTGATCAGCATAACTTTTCTGATGACTTTGTGCAATTTTCAACTTTTCCTGAATCATTCGGATCTTTTTAGTTGTTTGCTGCACAACCTCAGGCCCAATAATCATATTCTCCCCCACTTGAAACCAACATAGTGGAGTTCGACACTTTCTTCCATATAAGGCCTCAAATGGTGCCATGTCGATACTCGCATGATAGCTGTTATTGTAGGTGAATTCAGCGAGCGACAATATTTGATATCAACTTCCTTGTTCCTCTAATGCACAAGCCCTTAAAATGTTCTCCAAGGACTGAATGGTTCTTTCTGTTTGTCCATCAGTTTGAGGATGATACGCCGAGCTCATCTTCAACCTTTTCTCCAGAGCTTGATGTAGTCTGCTCCAAAATTTTAACTTAAATCTTGGATCATGATCGGAAACAATACTTGAAGGTACTCCATGCAACCGAATCACCTCCTTGATGTATATCTGAGTGAGTTTCTCCAAAGAGTAACACATATTCACAGGAATGAAATGCGCTGCCTTTGTCAAACGATCAACAATCACCCACATTGCATCATGGTTCGCAACTATCCTTCGCAATCCAGATATAAAGTCCATGGAAATAATGTCCCATTTCCATTGTGGAATATCCAAGGATTGCAACTTTCCTCTGGGCTTTTGATATTCCACCTTAACCTTCTGGCGCACCAAACATGACGCTACATACTTTGCCACATCATTCTTCAAACCCGCCCACCAAAACATCTTTTTCAAGTCCTAATACATCTTAGTTGATCCAAGATGGCTACTCATCTGACTCTTATGTGCTTCATCCAAGATTAGCCTTCTTACTTTTGAATTTCTTGGTACACAGATTCTCATTTGAAACGGAGAATCCCATCCGATCCTTCATAAAAATTAGGCTCCCTTCCTTCTATCATCAGTCTCCTCTTCTTTTTTAAATCCTCATCTCCTTGTTGCAAGTCACGAATTCGAGTCAAGTATTCATTAGAAATTTGCCACATTCCCATCTTGATGCTTGTTGGTTCCACTTGCATCACCAAACTCAAATCCCGAAATTTTTTAATCAGAGCACCTTCTTTAATCATCATCGAACTCACATGAATCGCCTTTCGACTCAATGCGTCTGCCACAACATTGGCCTTACCAGGATGGTATCGAAGCTCAAAATCATAATCCTTCAGGAATTCCATCCACTGACGATGTCTCATATTCAACTCTTTTTGGTCGAATAAGTACTTCAAACTCTTATGGTCACTAAACACCCTGAACGTAGTGCCATAGAGATGATGCCTCCATATGTTTAGAGCAAATACTATTGCAGCAAGCTTTAAATCATGGGTTGGATAATTCACTTTGTGCGTCTTCAATTGACGGGAAGCATAGGCTACAACCTTTCCTTCTTGCATCAACACGCTTCCAAGTCCTTGCTTTGACGTGCCACAATACACCTCGTAACTCTTACCGGGATCAGGTAAGATTAACACAGGTGACGATGTTAACCTTTCCTTCAATTGTTGGAAACTTCATTCACACTTCTCATCCCATAAGAAGGGTTGTTCCTTCCGAGTTAACTTTGTAAGAGGCAATGCGATTCTAGAGAATCCTTCGATGAACCTTCGGTAATATCCAGCCAGTCCTAAGAAACTCCGAACTTCGGTAACAGACTTAGGTTTTTCCCACTGCAGAACTGAGTCCACCTTAGCTGGGTCTACCGCTATACCTCCTTCTGAGATCACATGTCCCAAAAACTTAACTTATTTTAACCAGAACTCGCACTTGGAGAGTTTGGCATAAAGCTGCTTCTCTTTCAGGATCTTCAAAACTATCCCGAGATGCTTCGCATGCTCTTCTGGATCCTTAGAATATATCAGGATATCATCAATAAACACCACTACAAATGAGTCCAGATAGGGTCTAAAAATCCGGTTCATGTAATCCATGAAAATAGCTGGGGCATTTGTCAATCCGAACGGCATTACAATATACTCATAATGTCCGTATCGAGATCGAAATGCAGTCTTAGGGATATCTTCCTGTCTAATCCTAATCTGATGGTATCCTGACCTCAGATCAATCTTTGAGAATACTGAGGCTCCCCGAACCTGATCTATAAGATCATCAATCCTCGACAACGGATATTTATTCTTGATAGTAACCTTGTTCAGCTGCCTATAATAAACACACATTCTCAGGCTTCCATCTTTCTTCTTCACAAACAAAACCAGGGCTCCCCATAGTGATACACTTGGTCTAATGAGTTGCTTCTGTAATAATTCCTCAATTTGATTCTTCAACTCAACCATTTCCGGTGGTGCCATTCTATAAGGAGCAATAGAAATGGGACCAACTCCTGGAATCAAATCAATCCCAAACTCAATCTCCCTTCTTGGTGGTAAACCTGGCACTTCCTCAGGAAATACCTCTGGGAAATCCTGGACAACAGGAATTTCTTCAATAGGTTTCTCCTCCTCTTCAGTTCCAGTGATAGAGAATAGACACAAGTATTTCTCGAAGACAAGGTTTTTATAGAAAATTTTCTTTTTATCACAATCAATGATCACTTGGTTGCTCATCATCCAATCCATGCCCAAGATCATTTTTGGAAATCAAGCTTGCCCTGAAGGACGTAAAGAGTCAATGCTAGAAGATTTCTAGAAGATGATAGAGTTTTGATGATAACAAACAAGTTTCAAGTTTCAACCATCAAGTTGCATCAAGTCAAGCAGTTCAAGGCTCAAGCTTCAAGTATCATGTTTTGTTTAAGCCTTGTCTATAGGAAATTTGTAAGGTAATGAAATTTTATTACAAGTGTGTATTGGCCAAATGAGTTTTTCAGTTTAAGGAGAAGAAAAAGAGATTTTAGTGAAAATCAGTTTTAATCTTAGTTTCTGTGGAAGTGCACGATGAAACATCTATGGATAATTTTATCTAAGTTATGAAAATCTATTTTTACATGTGCAAGAGAGGATAATCGATTACCTTCTAAAAGTAAGCGATTACTTTTGTTGCATCATAGAAAAGCCAGAGTGTGAATAATCGATTAGATGAACTTGAATAATCCATTACTTTTTTAATGAGAGTAATCGATTACCTAGATCAAGTAATCGATTATCAATGTTGGATCATACATTTTCCTGAGGCAGAGTAATCGATTACTGCCCTGATGTAATCGATTACATGATGTTGCATCATACAAAAATCAGAGTATCTGTAATCGATTATTAGATAAGTGGTAATCGATTATATGAGTTGCATCATATACTAAACACGAGTGAAGTAATCGATTACTTGGAATGAATAATCGATTACTGAATTTTTCAAATGAATTTCAAAATTTCTATTTTAAGGGAGATAATCGATTACCTCCTGAAGTAGTCGATTACCTCTAGTTTTATTGAAAAACGTGTCAGAATCATTTTAATTTATTTCCATATTTGTTTTTTACTTAATTGATTATGATTTATTTTCAAAATTCGAAATTGTTTTTATTTTTGAAAATATTCCTTTTTGATTTAAGTTTCAAATCTTTTATTTTATTTCTTAAATTTATATGATTTGTTTTTGATTTCAAAAATATTCCTTTTACTTTTTTATTTCTAAATCAGATTTTATTTTTTATTTCATTCAAACAAAACTCACTCCTACATCATTCATTCTTCTGATAATTCTGATAACGCTTTTTCTCTTCTTCTTCTCCACATTCTTCAAGTTTTTCATCGTTCATATTTTTGTGAAGAAAACACTTGTATTGGCCAACACTCTTGTGATTTAATCTCATTATCATAGAACCTATATTGTTGTATCTGTGTTGTTGAGAACACACTATACGATTGTAATTACTCACATCATACTGTATTGAAACCTTAGTGGTTAGGGAGTGAATCCCATAGTTGAACGTGTGAGACATTTGTAGGGTGAGGAACCCTGCTGTGTTATTGTGGCCACTAGCGAACTGAGGTTCCTAGTAGTGTGCGGGGTGCTTTGGTTGTAATTGGGTGTGGCTCAATTCAAGTATATAAAAGGCTCAAGCGGGTCGCTTGGGGACTGGACGTAGGTCACTCGCTGGATTGACTGAACCAGTATAAAAAGTGGCTTGTGTGTTCTTCTTCCTTATCTCTTTTAATTTCCGCAATTTCTATTATTTACGTTTCCGCGCAATTCTTATTTTCATTATTTATCGCCGTCGCTCTCCATCACAATCTCTTAATCTCTCCGACGCGAAAATATTTTTAAATTATACGTGGTTTAGCAATAAACTAATAAAACTCGATTCACCCCCCCCCACTCTCGAGATTTTGAGCCACGATCCTAACAATTGGCATCAGAGCTAGTCTCTTGTGTTAAGACTTAACCGTCTCAAGAGTATGGCTTCAAACTCTTCGTTTGGTGGTGAATGGAGTTCTATTAATCATCCTCCCATGTTTGATGGGGTAGGGTACGCTTATTGGAAAGTCCGGATGAAAATATTTATTCAAGGAGTAGGATTAAAAGTTTGGGATGTTGTCGTAAATGGACCATATGTTCCGACTCATGTAGTTAATGGTAACACCGTTGACAAGCCTATGGCTGAGTGGACAGAAGAGGAGAAACGTAGAGTCCAATACCACTTGAAAGCGAAAAATATAATAACATCTGCTTTGAGTTATGATGAGTTTTTCAGGATATCTACATGTGAGACAGCACAACAAATGTGGGATACATTAGAAGTCACACATGAAGGTACCAATGAAGTAAAGAGATCAAGAATCAACACTCAAACGGGAGAATATGAACTTTTCCAAATGAAAGATGGAGAATCAATACAGGAGATCCAAAAGCACTTAACAATGATAGTCAATCAGCTCGTAACCTTGGGGAAGAAATTCACCAATGAAGAACTGATCAACAAAGTGCTAAGGTGCCTAGGGAGAGAATGGCAACCAAAAGTGACTGCCATAATGGAATCCAGAAATCTTTCAACCATGACTCTCTCTACACTATTCGGGAAACTACAAGAACACGAGAGTGAATTGAAAAGATTAGCACAACATGAAGAGGAGACCAAAAAGGTGAAGAGTCTCGCATTCAAAGCTAAAGCACCATCAACCGAAAGCGACTCCGAGAAGGATTCAATCAGTGATGAACATATGGGGTTACTTGTCAAAAAATTCAGGAAGTTTCTGAGAAAGAAGAGCAACTTCTCTACTCAAAATAAAAGGAATGCTAACAAAGGTGGTGGGTCTGCTATCACATGTCATGAGTGTGGCAAGCTTGGTCACATCAGAGAAGAGTGCTGCTATCAGTTGAAAAAGAAGGAAAATTCAGAAAGAAACACCTCCAACTCAAGGAAAGAAAATCAAGCATACTTGGCGTGGTTAGACAACGAGGGAAGTTCGGATGAGGATTCAGACGAACAGGAAGAAACGACCAACCTATGCTTAATGGCACATGGAGACGAGGTAAATTCTGAACTTGAACTTGAACCTTCTTATATTAAATTACAAGAGGCATTTGAAGAATTACATGAGGAATCGATGAGGTTATCCTTATTGGTTTCTTTAGAAAAGAAAAGTTCAGCTTTACTTTTACAAAAGAACAAAGAACTTTATGAAGAAAATGAAATTTTGAAAAATGAAAATAAAGAGCTGAATTCTACTTTGAAAAATTCTTCAAACACCTCTAGTAATGAAATCAAAATTAAGGCTAGTTCTTCTTCTTGTAAGTTCTGCAAGGATTTAGTAAAAGGGAATGAAGATTTAAAAGAAACACTTGCAAAATTTACAAAAGGCAGAAATACCTTAAATTTGATGCTAGGGAGACAAAAATGTTTTTTCAATAGAGCCGGTTTAGGATATCAACCCGGCAAGCACCAAAAACAATTAAGCACCATTTTTGTCCCCGCTAGCTCTCATAAGAAGCCTCTTATTATTTGTCATATTTGTGGTAGAAAGGGCCATGGTGCACATGAGTGCAAACACCGAAAAGTGAAGTTCATTAAAATGAACAATGAAACTAAAAGGTGGAACGATGCAAACTATGGTAATACTAACATACAAGGACCCAAAAAGATATGGGTACCTAAAACGAAAACGTGAAATATTCTTTTGTAGGTTACTCCGGAAGAAAGAAAATCACTGTGGTACTTGGATAGTGGATGTTCCAAACACATGACTGGAGACAAATCAAAATTCTCACTTCTCACTCCTAAGGACCAAGGATATGTAACTTTCGGAGATAACAACAAAGGAAAGATCCTCGGAATCGGTAAAGTAGGTATTCCTCCAAACACTTGCATTGAAAACGTTTTACATGTTGATGGCCTTTAGCATAACTTGCTAAGTATTAGTCAATTATGTGATAAGGGCAATAGGGTTATCTTTGATTCTGATAATTGTATTATTGAGGGTAAAATTGACAATCTTATTAAGCTTCTTGCTCGCAGGGTAAACAATGTGTATTTAATTGATCTTAATTCAATTCCCTCAAATGATGCTAAATGTTTAATTAGTAAAGAGGATGAGTCTTGGCTATGACATTGTAGGATAGGTCACATCCACATGAATCGTTTGAACAAACTATCTTTTAAAAACTTAGTAGTTGGTTTGCCAAAGCAAAAATTTTCTATTTCTGAAAAGTGTGATCCTTGTTCAAAGTCAAAACTCTCAAGGGTACCTTTTCCTCCTAAAAATATTGTTTCTACTCAAAGACCCTTGGAACTTTTACATATGGATCTTTTTGGACCATGTCAAGCTAAAAGCTTTGGTGGCAACTATTATTGTTTGGTTATTGTGGATGACTATTCTAGGTATACATGGACTTTATTCATTACTCATAAAAATGACGCGTTTCATGAATTAAAAAAGCTAGATAAGGTTGTTCAAAACCAAATGCATTTGAGAATTGCATCCATTAAGACTGATCATGGCGGTGAATTTGAAAACTACCTTTTTGAAAAGTTTTGCGAAAAACGTGGAATTAAGCATTATTTTTCAGCTCCAAGAACTCCGGAACAAAACGGGGTTGTGGAGAGGAAAAATTGATCTTTAAAACAACTTTCTCGAACAATGCTTAGTGACATGAACTTGCTTGCATATTTTTGGGCCGATGCAGTGAGTACAGCTTGTTATGTTATGAACCGTGTTTTAATAAGGCCTATTTTAAAGAAAACCCCCTATGAGCTGTATAAGGGGAGAAAACCTAATATATCACATTTGAGAATCTTTGGATGTAAATGTTTTGTGCATAATAATGGTAGAGACAATCTAGGAAGTTTCGATGCTAGAGCTGATGAGGGTATTTTCCTTGGTTATTCTGCTTCGAGCAAAGCCTATAGGATTTTCAATAAGACTCGTAATACTATTGAAGAATCTATTCATGTTACATTTGATGAATCTAACCCCAGAAAGCTGGGAAAGGTATCTGTTGATGATCTTGCAGGTATTCTAGGTAAACTATATCTTGATGAGGATCTTGATCCAATCCTGGAAGAAAAGAAGGAATCCCGAGGAAACGAAAAGGCAAATGAATCAAATGCAAAATCAAGGGAATTCCATCGAGCCTAATGCAGATCTTCCAAAGGAATGGAAAACATCAAGACACCATCCAATCGATCAGGTTATAGGTGACATAACCAAAGGTGTAAGTACTCGTAATTCTCTTAGTAATTTGTGTAATCATATGGCTTTTGTTTCTCAAGTGGAGCCAAAGAATACTTCCGAGGCTACAATTGATGAACATTGGCTACTGGCTATGCAAGAAGAATTAAACCAGTTCGAAAGAAACCAGGTTTGGGAACTTGTTCCTAGGCCTGATTCTCATCAAATTATTGGTACAAAATGGATTTTTAAAAACAAACTTGATGAGGCTTGTATAAGTATTGGAAACAAAGCTAGATTGGTTGCACAAGGCTACAACCAGGAAGAGGGGATTGAATATGATGAAACTTTTGCCCCTGTTGCTAGGTTGGAAGCTAATAGATTATTATTGGCATTTGCATGCATTTTAGATTTCAAATTGTAAAATCAAATCTCCGATTAAGGTGGATTAATTTTGATGATGACAATGTAATTAAATTATGGACTTAATTTGAAGAATGCAAGCCCAACAATAAAGAAGATCAAGTGCTTAGTTTAATTATTCATTCTCATTTATTCTTAATGTATTTTATTTTATTTATGAGAGTGGGTAGTTTAGGTTTTTATTCTCACATAAGGTCAAATAATATTCATGCATGAAAGGTTGAGATTAAAACCAATTAGACTTGAGAAGAGAATTGAAAACAATGTTAGAAAACTTAATTTTTCCAACATTGACCAATTCACTCGAGTGATTCTCAATTCACTCGAGTGATTTATGAATTTTCAGTAATATAGCCGTTGGATAAAGTAAAAAGGCAACACTATCAGAGTTGACCCAAAAACACTCGAGTGTTTTCAAAAAGACTCGAGTGATTTAGGTCTTACAGCAAATTTTTTAAACGTTAGAAGAGGACAAAAAGGAAGAATAACTTGGTTTTTCCTTCCCTTTTGTCCCCTTACTTATATTCTGAATAGTGGCCATTATCAAAGGGAACAAGCTTACATTCTATCATTGATTCTATCTCTCTCAAGTGTTAAAAATCATTTTCTCTCTCTAAACTCAACCAAGCATTCATCTTTATTATTTGTCTTAGTGAGTTAAGAGAGTGTGCTTCATTTGTAAGAGAATTATTTGTTGTAAAATTCTCAAACACTCAAACACTTTAGCTTGTTTAGAAAATCTTGGTGAGGTATCCAAGTACTTGGTGAGGTATCCAAGTTCTCAAGCCTTGGGAGGTTCTCAAGCACAAAGACTAAGAGGATTCTTAGCTTGGTGGGCTCTTGGAGGTTCCAAGGAGCTTAAGAAGACGGGACTCGTCATCACCAAATCAAGTTGGGGTAGAAATTTCAAGAGTTTGGTACACTCTTGAAAAGGGTTAGGATTGAGTGAGGAATCTCAATTTATCCTTGTAATTTCTAACAATTTGATTACTAGTAGAAACTCCTAAGTTGATTAGGGGGACTGGATTAGCACTCTATATTGAGTGTGAACCAGGATAAAATTGGTGTTGTCTCTCTCTTTTATAGCTTTCTTAGTTTTCAAGTAAAACCAAACCCTAAGTTCTCTAGAAAGGGGCTTTTATAATTCTAGTAGCAATTGGTTGCAATTAACTTGTTTTCAACTTGTTTTAACTTAGTTTAATTGCCCTCTACTTCGATTTATATCTGCCCTGGATTAGTCTTTAAGAAATTGAATCATTTTGCTAAATTTCTCTGAAACTGCTCCTTTCAGTTCTACATAAAACACTCGAGTGTTTTTCAATTCACTCGAGTATTTCGTGGACTTTCACTCGAGTGTTCTTCATTTCACTCGAGTAAATTGCCCAGTTTCAGAAAAACAAGCTTTTGATCAATTATCTTTTAATTGCACTGAAAATTAGTCACTGTTGCTTCCATATTACTATTCACCCCCCTCTAGTAATTGCTAAGCCCGCTTGTTGGTTTCCAACAAGTGGTATCAGAGCTCGGTCGAAAGATCGAGCGTAAAAGCTTTTTCGAAAAAGATCCTTTTGGAAACAATGGGCTCTAGCAATCAACAAGAAGGGTCTATGTCTCTTAACCGACCTCCATTCTTCAATGGTGAAGATTATTCTTATTGGAAGGTTAGGATGAGAGTCTTTGTAGAAGCAATAGACACTGATATTTGGGATGCAATTGAAAAAGGTCCTTATATTCCTAGAAGAGTGATTAATGGTGAAGCCATTGTTATTCCTAGGACAAGTTGGAATGAAGATGATAAAAAGAAAGTTTCATATGATTTAAAAGATAAAAATATCATCTTCTCCGCTTTGTCCAAAAATGAATTTCATAGGATTTCACAATGTCAATCGGCTAAAGAAATGTGGGATACCTTGCAAATTACTCATGAGGGAACTAGTGAAGTTAGAGACTCAAGATTAAATGCTTTAACTCACGAATATGAGCTCTTTCATATGTTCCCTAATGAGTCTATCATTGATATGCAAACAAGATTCACACATATCGTTAACCAATTGATTGGCTTAGGAAAGGAATTTAGAGATGGTGAAACTACTAACAAAGTCTTGAGATGTCTTGATAGGAGATGGCAACCTAAGGTGACCGCCATCAAGGAAGCTAAGGATGTAAAATCTATGGACTTGACCACCTTGTTTGGAAAGCTCCAAGAACATGAGATGGAACTATCAAGACTTCACTTAAATGAAGATTCGGACAAGAAAAAGAAGAGCATCTCTCTAAAAGCCTCAACTAAAATGTCAAAAGAGGATGAAGATGAATCTTCAAGTGAAAGCTCCGATCGTGCTCTAAATGAGGAAGAGATCGGCTTATTTGCCAAGAGGTTCAACAAATTCCTCAAAGGCAAAAAGGGTAGTTCATCATTCTCTAAGGACAAGAGACCTCAAGACAAAAGATCCAAGGATAACATGCAAAGAAACAAGAGCTCAAGTGAGAGTGTGAAATGTCATGAGTGTGGAGGGATAGGACACATAAAAATGGAATGTCCCACCTACTTGAGAAAGAATGAGAAGAAGGCCCATGATGGGAAGGGGAAGAGAGCTTACATTGTTTGGGATGAACCGGAAAAGGATTCCAAGTCAACCTCAAGTAGTTCGGATGATGAGGAAGCCAAGCTTTGTCTAATGGCCAAGAATGACAATGAAGCCTCCTCAAGTAGTGAAAGAAATGACAATGAGAGTGAGGATGAGGTATCATCTAATTATTCTTGCACCTCTTCTCATACTATTTCTTATGATGATTTGCTAAATGAGTATAATGAAATGTTAACTCAATTTGAAAGACTTGCTAAAGTTAACAAAGAAAAAGGAAAGAAGCTTTTGGAGTATCAAAAGGAAATCAATGAATTAGAAAAATCTATTAATGATTTGAAACTCCAAAATGCATCCTTGGAACTTGCTAACTCTAGTCATGTTTGTGAGAATGCAAATCAATCGTATACCATCACTCATTGTGAAAAGTGTTGTGTGCTTGAAAAAGAAGTTAATGATTTGAAAATCAAACTCATCACTTTTAACAAAAGTGATAGAAACCTAGATCGGTTAATTGGTTCTCTTAGACACAATTCAAACAAAACCGGTCTAGGATATGTCCACAAGAAAAAGAAAAATAAAGAGGTTGGTTCATTCTCAAAAATTGATTTTACAAAGAAACCAACTTGCTTTTATTGTGGAAAATTTGGACATACAAACAATAAGTGCCATATCAAATCTTTTGGAATTCAAAATGGTACTTATGTTTGGATTAAGAAGGAAGAATCATCCAAGACTAACAAAAAGGGACCCAACATAATTTGGGTACCCAAAATGAGCAAGTGATTGTGTCTTGTAGGTGTGCCTTAGAACCAGAAAGCAAATTTGGATACTTGATAGTGGATGTTCTAGGCACATGACGGGAGATAAGCGACACTTCATTGAGCTTACTCCTAAGGAAAAGGGATATGTCACATATGGAGACAACAGCAAAGGCAAAATACTTGGTATAGGTAAAATTGGTAATTCTTCCAACTTGGTTATTGATAATGTACTTTATGTTCAAGGGTTAGAACATAATCTTTTGAGCATTAGTCAATTATGTGATATTGGTAACCATGTATTATTTACCTCTACTCATTGTCTCATAAAAAGTGACAAAGATGAATCTATCAAATTTGTTGGAAAAAGGTCTAATAACACTTACATGATTGAATTGAATAATATCACTTCTTTAGTTTCAAAATGTTTAATTAGCAAAGAAAGTGATACTTGGTTATGGCATCGTAGGACCGCTCACAATAATGTAAATCAACTTAAGAAACTTCAATCCAAAGACTTAGTAGTTGGTTTACCAAAGCTCAATTTTCAAATTAAAGGTGATTGCACTCCTTGCAAGAAGTGCAAACAAACTAAAAATCATTTTGGTTCCAAAAATGATGTGTCCACAACAAGACCATTGGAAATGCTCCACATGGACTTGTTTGGACCTTCTCAAGTAAAAAGCTTTGGTGGTAACTACTATGCCTTGGTGATTGTTGATGATTTTACAAGATTTACATGGACATTGTTTTTAAGTGCTAAGAGTGAGACCTACAAGTCTTTTAAACGCCACATTAAACTTGCACAAAACCAAGTAAATCAAAAAGTGATTATTATTCGAACCGACCATGGAGGTGAATTTGAAAACTATAAATTTGATAGATTTTGTGATAAGCATGGAATTGAGCACCAATATTCGGCAACTAGAACTCCACAACAAAATGGAGTTGTTGAGAGGAAAAATAGGGTGCTAGAGGAACTTGCTAGAACCATGTTAAATGATTCTCAAGTACCTCAATACTTTTGGGCTGATGCCGTTAATACGGCTTGTTATGTAATGAATAGAATTTTAATTAGGCCCATGATAAAGAAAACCCCCTATGAGCTTTACAAAGGTAGAAAACCCAATATATCCCATTTCCATGTTTTTGGATGCAAAGTCTACATTTTAAACAATGGAAAAGATCAACTTGGAAAATTTGATTCTAAATCGGATGAGGGAATATTTTTGGGTTACTCTTCTCATAGTAAAGCATTTAGAGTTTATAATAAACGAACTATGACTATTGAAGAATCTATACATGTTTTTAATGAGTCTTCGAAAGAAGATAGTGTTTTATGTGATGGTAGTGATGATGGACTTGAGATTTCAAATGTTGACAAAGAGATGGAAAAATCAAAGGACGAAGGAGAAGTGAAAGATGAACTTGATCCGGCTTGGAAAACGGTGAAAGCTCACCCTATTGACAATGTCATAGGAGACCTTTCAAAGGGAGTATTAACTCGTAGGTCAATTCAAAATATTTGTCATTTTGTTTCCTTTGTTTCTCAAATCGAACCAAATTCAATTAAGGAAGCAATTATGGATGAACATTGGGTTATGGCCATGCAAGAAGAACTAAATCAATTTATTAGAAATGATGTTTGGGAATTAGTGCCTATGCCCGATGATCATACCATAATTGGTTTAAAATGGATTTATAGAAATAAACTTGATGAATCCGGTTTGATTATAAGAAACAAAGCGAGACTTGTTGCCCAAGGGTACAACCAAGAGGAAGGTGTTGATTATGATGAGACCTTTTCTCCGGTTGCACGTCTTGAGGCAATCCGAATCTTGCTTGCCTTTGCATCAATTATGAATTTTACTCTTTATCAAATGGATGTCAAGAGTGATTTCTTGAATGGTTTCATAAATGAAGAAGTGTATGTTAATCAACCACCCGGTTTTGAAAGTCATGAGTTTCCAAACTATGTTTACAAGTTGAAAAAGGCACTTTATGGATTAAAACAAGCTCCTAGAGCTTGGTATGATCGATTAAGTACCTTTCTATTAGAAAATGGCTTTCAAAGGGGAAAGGTTGATAATACACTATTCATCTATAAAACCAAAGAGGACATTTTGTTAGTGCAAATATATGTAGATGATATTATCTTTGGTGCCACTAACGTGTCCTTGTGTAGAAATTTCTCAAATTTGTGTAAAAAGGAATTTGAAATGTCCATGATGGGGGAGCTCAAGTTCTTCCTAGGACTTCAAATCAAGCAAGTCAAGGAGGGGATTTTTGTGCATCAAGGAAAATATTGCAAGGAGCTCCTTGGAAAATTCGGAATGGACAAATGCAAAGAAGCATACACTCCCATGAGCACAACATGCTACCTAGACAAGGATGACATAGGTAAACCGGTTGATGTTAGTAAATATAGGAGCATGATAGGTAGTCTTCTATATCTTACCGCATCTAGACCGGATATTATGTTTAGTGTATGCATGTGTGCCCGTTTTCAAGCAAATCCTAAAGAATCACACCTATCCGCAGTTAAACATATTTTTAAATATCTTAAAGGAACAATTAACACCGGATTATGGTATCCTAGGGATGCTAGTCTTAGTTTAGTAGGCTATTCGGATTCCGACTTTGCGGGATGCAAGCTTGATCGCAAAAGCACTAGTGGTACTTGCCATTTATTGGGAAGTTCATTAGTGTCATGGTTTTCTAAAAAGCAAGCTTGTGTTGCTCTTTCCACCGCCGAAGCGGAATATATCGCCGCCGGTAGTTGTTGTGCTCAACTCTTGTGGATGAAACAACAATTATCGGATTTTGGTTTAAAATTAGAAAGTGTTCCATTAAAATGCGATAACACGAGTGCCATCAATCTAACTAAGAATCCGGTATGTCACTCAAGGACTAAACACATTGAAATTAGACATCATTTCCTAAGAGATCATGTTCAAAAGGGTGATTGCACAATTGAATTTGTAAGTACCACAAATCAATTAGCGGACATTTTTACAAAACCATTGCCAAGGGATACCTTCTATCATATAAGAAGGGAACTTGGTATTTTAGAGGAGTCAAGTATAAACTAATTGATTTGTGCCATTTGAAAATCACCAAGTATGTCTAAATTTAGTGTGTGATGATACTTGTTTGAAATTACCTTGAGATGTTATGAATTTATGTCTTTAATTGTGTGTGATTAAGTTTCCTATTTGTTGTTTTCATTACATGTGGTGAATTTTGTGTTTTATGTTTTAAAACTGTGATTTTCAGCATAACTGATAAAAACACTCGAGTGTTTATAAAATCACTCGAGTGACTTTAATTCAAAATTAAATCAGTTTTAATTGAAAAAGTTTTTGAGCATGTCTGATGGAAATCACGCGAGTCTTTTATAAAAGACTCGAGTCTTTTTGGCCGACACTCGAGTGAATCCCATTTAACTCGAGTGAATTAAAAGTTTCTGAAAATCCCTCTTTCGGCCATCACGCGAGTGAATTCAATTTCACGCGAGTGTTTTAAAATTCACTCGAGTGAATTTCCTCAGATATAGCCTACTGTTGCGATTTTCTTTTCATTTTACACGAATTTCTCTCTTTCTTCACTCGAGTTTTCTCTGTTCTCTCACCTCCATCTTCACAAATCTCACCAAAAACTCAAATTTCTTTCATATTTCAACTCTATTTCATCTTCTAAACTCATTTCTACTCCTATTTCACATCAAAGTCAAGTTTTTGAGCATCAAATTCATCATTCCCTTTCCAAAACCCTAACTCCCCAAAACCCCAATTTCTCAAAATTTCTTCTAGTTTTTCACTTATAAGTGCAAATGGCTTCATCTTCGGACAATAGAAGAAAAGGGAAAAAGCCAAGGGTGGAGGAACCTCAACCAATTGAAGAGGAGGAAGATGATTTCTATCAAAGGGCAAATTGCATTGAAAGGGAAAGAAAATTTGCTTCCAATGATTATGCAACACAATCTTGGGTAAGTGAAGCTTATCTCCTTAGTAGAGGATTCCCCTTTGTAAATGCCCTTAAAACTCAAAAACTCATGGGTTTCCTATCATATAATGGCCCTATCTACATTAGGTTAGTTAGGCAATTTTATGCAAACTTTAGGCAAAATGGAAACTCATATGAGACCTCTGTGTTAGGACAACGATTTGAGGTTACCCCTAGGGCTTTATTCCAAGTCTTTGGGTTGTCACGATCGGGCGAGGGCACATCTAAAGGAGATGTTGACCCAATTTTTCAAAACTTGCTCCGCCCCGATCGTGTATATCTCAAGGGCGAGAAGAAAGCAAACCAAATGACTGCCAACAATAGAGTCCTCCACTATCTCATTTGTCATATCCTGTTACCCCAAACATCTCCAAACTACTCCCGCCCAATTCAAATTGAGCTTCGTGTTATGGATGCCATTCTTAATGGAAATGTCTTGAATTGGGCCTCCATTATCCTTGCCAGAATGAAACAAGCCTCCGACTCCAAACCTAAGCAAAACCTACCTTACCCGATGCATGTCTGCAGGCTCCTTCAGCACTTTGAGATTCCTATTTCGGAAAAGGAGCCTGTCGTTCGTCTTCCTGCAAAAATCCATGCCTTTTATGACAACTCTTTGGGTAAGATGGACATCGAATACTTCGGTAATCGATGTTTATACTTTGATGAGGCAGCTGCTCTAAGAGGTCAGGGCAATGTTCAGCAGGCTGCAGATCAGCTAGGCGTTGACCTTCAGCAGTTGGAGGAGGAGCAGGCCGCTTTCGATCAGCAGGCCGGAGGGAGTGGTAGTGTGCCCCAGGATGATCCTACTGATGGGATCAACTTTGATATGCCGGGGTCTTGGAACACCACATTTGCAGAGCACAGGGTATATATGGATGAGCGAATGGATGATTTTGATGGGAGGTTTGCCTCATTGGCTCATGAGGCTCAGGACTTTAGGACCTATATGACTGGGAGAGCTGATCGCATTCATGGGCGCTTGGATGCCATTGACAATCAAATTCAAGAGCAACGTGCAACTATGTTTGATATGAGGACTCAGATGGATCTCCAGCACTCCGCTCTTCATGGTAGGCTTGATGCCCATTCTGCTAGTGTGGATGCTAGTTTTGGACATGTGCGCTCCGATCTTAGTCAGATTCTGTCAGCTCTTGGGAGACTCCAGCCCTATCCTCGTGATGATGATCAACAGCCACCACCCGCTTGAAGTCCATGATGTTCCTTTGCACTACTTTTTATGTCTATGACTTTATTTTTAGCTATGTTGAAACTTTTGCGTATTTTGCTGTTTTTGGAGTTGGGTGTACTTTGTTTAAAACTCATGTTTCATGGTCTATGGATGGTGTGTGGAATGATGGATTTATGATATTTATGCATTAATCATGTTTTCTTCATGGTTTTCATGTTCTTTAAAGTTTTTTTTATTGCTTCATAGTCATATTTTGCTTCTTATTTACTCTTAAGGGAAAGTTTTCTTATTGGTATCCTTCATTCCCCACCTTTGTTTCCAAAATGTTATATTTTTTATCATGACAAAAAGGGGAGAAAGGAGATCAAAGAGAAAAAAAGGAGATCAAAGAGAAAAGAGCATTTTTTTTTCTGCTTTCTTGTTTACACTCTGATGATATATACTCTTACTCTGATACCAATGAGCACTTGATTATGATTATTATTGTATTACGTTATGCTTGGCATTTTCTGGATTATACAGGTTAACAAGGTTCCTAGATTGAGGGGGAGCTCTCAAGTGCTAGAGGTTTAATTATTTTGTCATCATCAAAAAGGGGGAGATAGTAAAATCAAATCTCCGATTAAGGTGGATTAATTTTGATGATGACAATGTAATTAAATTATGGACTTAATTTGAAGAATGCAAGCCCAACAATAAAGAAGATCAAGTGCTTAGTTTAATTATTCATTCTCATTTATTCTTAATGTATTTTATTTTATTTATGAGAGTGGGTAGTTTAGGTTTTTATTCTCACATAAGGTCAAATAATATTCATGCATGAAAGGTTGAGATTAAAACCAATTAGACTTGAGAAGAGAATTGAAAACAATGTTAGAAAACTTAATATTTCCAACATTGACCAATTCACTCGAGTGATTCTCAATTCACTCGAGTGATTTATGAATTTTCAGTAATATAGCCGTTGGATAAAGTAAAAAGGCAACACTATCAGAGTTGACCCAAAAACACTCGAGTGTTTTCAAAAAGACTCGAGTGATTTAGGTCTGACAGCAAATTTTTTAAACGTTAGAAGAGGTCAAAAAGGAAGAATAACTTGGTTTTTCCTTCCCTTTTGTCCCCTTACTTATATTCTGAATAGTGGCCATTATCAAAGGGAACAAGCTTACATTCTATCATTGATTCTCTCTCTCTCAAGTGTTAAAAATCATTTTCTCTCTCTAAACTCAACCAAGCATTCATCTTTATTATTTGTCTTAGTGAGTTAAGAGAGTGTGCTTCATTTGTAAGAGAATTATTTGTTGTAAAATTCTCAAACACTCAAACACTTTAGCTTGTTTAGAAAATCTTGGTGAGGTATCCAAGTTCTCAAGCCTTGGGAGGTTCTCAAGAACAAAGACTAAGAGGATTCTTAGCTTGATGGGCTCTTGGAGGTTCCAAGGAGCTTAAGAAGAAGGGACTCTTCATCACCAAATCAAGTTGGGGTAGAAATTTCAAGAGTTTGGTACACTCTTGAAAAGGGTTAGGATTGAGTGAGGAATCTCAATTTATCCTTGTAATTTCTAACAATTTGATTACTAGTAGAAACTCCTAAGTTGATTAGGGGGACTGGATTAGCACTATATATTGAGTGTGAACCAGGATAAAATTGGTGTTGTCTCTCTCTTTTATAGCTTTCTTAGTTTTCAAGTAAAACCAAACCCTAAGTTCTCTAGAAAGGGGCTTTTATAATTCTAGTAGCAATTGGTTGCAATTAACTTGTTTTCAACTTGTTTTAACTTAGTTTAATTGCCCTCTACTTCGATTTATATCTGCCATGGATTAGTCTTTAAGAAATTGAATCATTTTGCTAAATTTCTCTGAAACTGCTCCTTTCAGTTCTGCATAAAACACTCGAGTGTTTTTCAATTCACTCGAGTATTTCGTGGACTTTCACTCGAGTGTTCTTCATTTCACTCGAGTAAATTGCCCAGTTTCAGAAAAACAAGCTTTTGATCAATTATCTTTTAATTGCACCGAAAATTAGTCACTGTTGCTTCCATATTACTATTCACCCCCCCTCTAGTAATTGCTAAGCCCGCTTGTTGGTTTCTAACACAAATTATATCAAATGGACGTAAAGAGTGTCTTTCTTAATGGTTTTATAAATGAAGAAGTGTATGTTTGTCAACCTCCTGGTTTTGAAAATTTTGAACATCCTGATTATGTTTTTAAATTGAAAAAGGCTCTTTATGGACTCAAACAAGCTCCTAGAGCATGGTATGAGCGATTGAGCAAATTTTTATTAGAAAAGGATTTTGAAAGGGGGAAGGTTGACAACACACTTTTTATCAAAAAGAAAGGAAAGGACATTCTTTTAGTTCAGATTTATGTTGATGATATTATATTCGGTGCTACTAATGAAACCCTTTGCAAGGAATTTTCAAGTGTAATGCAGGAAGAGTTCGAAATGTCTTTAATGGGAGAGCTTAAATTCTTTCTTCGATTACATATCAAACAAGCAAAGGATGGGATCTTTATTAGCCAAACAAAGTACTGCAAAGAATTGTTGAAAAGATTCGGCATGGATAAAGTCAAAGCAGTAGCAACACCAACGAGCACATCATGCTATCTTGATAAAGATGAAGGAGGTAAATCCGTTGAAATTACAAAGTATCGAGGTATGATCAGATCCCTTCTATATTTAACGACAAGTAGGCCGGACATTACGTTTTGCGTATGCATATGTGCACGTTTTCAGGCGAATCCAAAAGAAACGCACATGGTTGCTGTCAAAAGAATAATGAAATATTTATCTGGCACAACTGATATGGGTTTATGGTACCCTAAAGGTTCCACTTGTAACCTTGTTGGGTATTCTGATTCTGATTTTGCTGGGTGCAAAGTAGAAAGGAAAAGCACAAGCGGCACTTGTCACCTCCTAGGTAGTTCCTTAGTGTCTTGGGCTAGCAAGAAACAGTCTAGTGTAGCCCTATCCACAGCTGAGGCTGAATATGTCGCTGCGGGTAGCTGTTGTGCACAAATCTTATGGTTAAAACAACAACTCCTAGACTTTGGTGTAAGTCTAGATCACATTCCCATAAAATGTGATAACACTGGTGCAATAAACATAACCAAAAACCCAGTGCAACATTCTCGCACAAAGCATGTAGAGATTCGTCACCATTTTATTCGTGATCATATTCAAAAAGGTGTTTGCATTATTGAGTATGTGGACACTACAAGGCAGTTAGCTGATATCTTTACGAAATCACTTCCTAAAGAAAAATTCTTTTTTATTTGTAGAGAAATCGGTCTAACATCTGCCGCTCACCTTGATTGAATATGTGAACATGCATATTTACTCCCTTGTTATTATTTAATGTATCTATTCAGTGTTTCAGGGGGAGAAATATTAATTTGATTATTGACAAAAGTGGGAGAAGGATTACTTATCTCCACCATTTTTTGATGTTAATAAAAGGGGGAGAAGTATTCTAAGCTTCATATAGCCTTTTATGCATAACAAAAAGGGGAGATGAATTGCATATCAAAATGAGAGAAGGATCATGAGCTTCATAGATATATTTTTCATACTAACCATTTGTGCAGGGGGAGATTATGAAAAGATTTTATTATTATTCCCTGTCATGTGAAATTTCCTATGTTTTTATTGAATTATATTATGCTATACTGTATTGGCTAACGACTGTGATGCAAAAACAAAGAAAAGGACTTAGAAACTCAGAAAAGGGTTTTCATCATCAAAAAGGGGGAGTGTTGGAAATCAAGCTTGCCCTAAAGGACGTAAAGAGTCAATGTTAGACGATTTCTAGAAGATGATAGAGTTTTGATGATAACAAACAAGTTTCAAGTTTCAAGCATCAAGTTGCATCAAGTCAAGCAGTTCAAGGCTCAAGCTTCAAGTATCATGTTTTGTTTAAGCATTGTCTATAGGAAATTTGTAAGGTAATGAAATTTTATTACAAGTGTGTATTGGCCAAATGAGTTTTTCAGTTTAAGGAGAAGAAAAAGAGATTTTAGTGAAAATCAATTTTAATCTTAGTTTCTGTGGAAGTTCACGATGAAACATCTCTGGATAATTTTATCTAAGGTATGAAAATCTATTTTTACATGTGCAAGAGAGGATAATCAATTACCTTCTCAAAGTAATCGATTACTTTTGTTGCATCATATAAAAACCAAAGTGTGAATAATCGATTAGGTGAACTTGAATAATCCATTACTTTTTTAATGAGAGTAATCGATTACCTAGATCAAGTAATCGATTATCAATGTTGCATCATACATTTTCCTGAGGCAGAGTAATCGATTACTGTCCTGATGTAATCGATTACAAGATGTTGCATCATACAAAAATCAGAGTATATGTAATCGATTATTAGATAAGTGGTAATCGATTATATGAGTTGCATCATAAACTAAACAGGAGTGAAGTAATCGATTACTTGGAATGAATAATCGATTACTAAATTTTTCAAATGAATTTCAAAATTTCTATTTTAAGGGAGATAATCGGTTACCTTCCTGAAGTAATCGATTACCTCAAGTTTTATTGAAAAACGTGTCAGAATCATTTTGATTTATTTCCATATTTGTTTTTTGCTTAATTAATTCTGATTTATTTTCAAAATTCGAAATTGATTTTATTTTTGAAAATATTCCTTTTTGATTTAAGTTTCAAATCTTTTATTTTATTTCTTAAATCAATTTGATTTTTTTATTTCAAAAATATTCCTTTTACTTTTTTATTTCTGAATCATATTTTATTTTTTTATTTCATTAAAAAAAACTCACTCCTACATCATTCATTCTTCTGATAATTTTGAAAACGCTTTTTCTCTTCTTCTTCTTCTCCACATTCTTCAAGTTTTTCATCGTTCATATTTTTGTGAAGAAAACACTTGTATTGGCCAACACTTATGATTTAATCTCATTATCATAGAACCTATATTGTTGTATCCGTGTTGTTGAGAACACACTATACGATTGTAATCACTCACATCACACTGTATTGAAACCTTAGTGGTCAGGGAGTGAATCCCATAGTTGAACGTGTGAGACGTTCGTAGGGTGAGGAACCCTATTGTGTTATTGAGGCCCCTAGCGAACGGAGGTTCCTAGTAGTGTGCGGGGTGTTCTGGTTGTAATTGGGTGCGGCTCAATTCAAGTATATAAAAGGCTCAAGCGGGTCGCTTGGGGACTGGACGTAGGTCACTCGCTGGATTGACTGAACCGGTATAAAAAGTGGTTTGCATGTTCTTCTTCCTTATCTCTTTTAATTTCCGCAATTTCCATTATTTACGTTTCTGCGCAACTCTTATTTTCATTATTTATCGCTGTCGCTCTCCATCACAATCTCTTAATCTCTCCGACGCGAAAATATTTTTAAATTATACGTGCTTTTGCAATAAACTAATAAAACTCGACTCACCCCCCTCTCGAGATTTTGAGCCACGATCCTAACAATCTCTAATTGTGGCAAAGGTAGACAAATCAAATCTAATCGAGAAACACAGTCTAATACCTTAACACTACAGTTAAGGCACACATTTGAGGCAATCCCAGGAGAATTTGTAGGGGTTTCTACTCTAAGATAATAGGGTGAATAAGACACAAGCAACTTCAAATGATTCACACATTCAAAGGAAACAAACGAAAGGGTAGCTCCTGAATCAAACAAAATCATACAAGGTTGATCATTAAGCAGATGATTACCTTGCACGAGTTCAGGAGTTTGGTTTGCCTCAACACCACTAAGAGTGAACACCCGACCTTGAGTCACTGGCTTACTTGCAGGTCCTTTCAGGCTGTTCCTTGCTGGTTCCCTTCTATCACGAGAAAAATGGCCTGGCTTCCCATAGTTAAGTTAAGTTTTGTTTTGTTTTTTGGTAGTTTTATTTTTAATTTTTATGTGAATAATTTTCGGAGTGTTTTTAGTTTATTCCCGTATTAAATACATATATATATATCCCAAGTACAGGGTCTGATGCCCAAGCCCAGGCGTGGAAGACCCACGGCCAGGCGTGGGTGGGGTGAAAAAGTTGAAAAAGGGGTTCAAAATTGAAAAAAGGGACCTCACAGCAGAATCGGTGCCTAGGCGCGGGGGCCCACGCGTCAGATTATATGCACCCCAAAGGGGGTTTCACCCCATTCTTTCCCATTCTCCCCCACCAACTCCGAACCCTAACCCCCTTTCCTCCCCAAATTCTCAAAATTTCCACACATTTCACATAAATCCTTCCATAATCTTCCATTATCATCATTAATCAAGTGCTCCTCTCCTCCACATTGTGCATGCAAGTGTTGATTTCTTCTCTTCTCTCCCCAATTCGGTTTTGAGTTCTCAAGGGCAAAGGGAACCGATTTTTGCTTGGATAGTGGGTAACAACACTCATCTAATATTTTTTATTCTCTTCTGTATTGGATTAGTATGGGATTGTGGGTTGAGATTTAGTGTTCTAGAGCTTGTAAATTGAGTGATTTTTAGTGTCTACCAGTGTTTGAGAAATTGTCTAAGAGAAAAATACAATGCCTAAGGGGAAGTGTGTTGTTGTGGGGAGTAGTAGTAGGAAGGGTTAGACATTTGAGCACTCTAGGGGATCTGTTTATTATGAGAAGAAAATGACCAAGAGAGGTATTGTGCCAAAGGCGAGTATGCTTTACCTTCCCGAGGGTAACCTTGCACGTCATATTATTGGTGTTAGGGAGATTGAGGAGGTCAGGTAGGCTTTGGAGTTGAATGGGTAGTTTGATTTTATTGGAGAGCCGAACGAGTTTTTTAGCAGGACATTAGTGTGGAAGTTCTACGCTAATGCCTGGTGGAGAGCCCGGGATCCGGATGCCCCGCGAGTTAGTTATGTGCGGGGGAGAGAGGTGCCGTATGATGCGGCGACTATTCGTCGTGTTATAAGCTTACCGAAGTACCCGCCCACTGTTGAACTCGCCATGTTTACTTGGAAGAGTTTTCAGGATGATGATACTTACCGTCTTGATATTTTAAAGAGGCATATGTTTTTGGAGGGTAAGGAATGGAACTTGAATGCTGATGATGACCGCGTGAAGCATGTGAATCAGAAAAATTTGAGCGGTCCGACAAGGTTTTGGGTGAGGTTTATTTTGCACAATCTTGCACCATCGTTCCATGATACTGAGATCCAACCAGGGGTGTGTAGCTTGGTGTATGCGCTTCTCCATGGGATTGTGGTGGACGCAGGGTCCATTATTTCTAAGAAGATGCACCAATGTGCCACTAAGTAGACAGGTTATGTTGGTTTCCCGTGGGTGATTCGCAAGTTGTGTACACACTTTGGTGTGTATTTTGCTAAGGATTTCAGAGACCTGAAAAGGTCGCCATGGATGATGTTGTCCACCTGGGACAATTATATGGAGCTGGCTAGGAAAGCAACAAGAGAGGGACGACTACCACCATCACAACCACAACAGTACCCACCTGCAGCACCTGAGTTTGAGGCAGGTCCTTCCCAGCCGGTTCAGCAACCGGCTAGCATGGAGGATCTGATGAGGATGATGCAGTCCTTGATATAGGGACAAGCTGATTTGAGGAGTGGACAGACCAGTGTTATATAGGGTCAGGAGCGCATCTGGCGTAGGCAGTTCTGTGTAGTTGAGTTCACTCGCAGGGAGCTGCGGAGGAATCAGGCTAGGGATGACTTTATCAGAGGCTGGGGAGCAACCCAGGGTATGCCTTTTGAAGTGCCTCCTTACACGAAGGAGGATTTTGGCTTTGTTAGACACATCTTGAGGAGAGGGGATAGATGAGGATCACTAGTGAGAGGGGTGTTTATTTTTCTGATTTGCTTATGTAACCTCTATGACAGACCTTGTATTGAGAAAATTGTAATAACATTCGTTTTTCTTTTGTTTTTAGGATTTTTGTTTTTGTTTAATTGCATGTGCACGTGGTTTTTCAGTTTTCGTTTTATATTACATCTGTTTGGATATATATTGTGCTTGTTACAAGCGGGAGTTGATGTTTTCCCCCTGAGATGGTGCTTTATTGTACTTGAGTTTAATGACCAGCAGGTACATAAGTTTGGGGGAGCATCTTCTCCCTTACAAGTGTTTAACATTGCAGCAGGTGTAAAGGGAAGTGAATTCTGATCTTTCTTGCATTTTTATTTTGTAGTTTAGGTTAGATTAGTTTGCTTGAGGACAAGCCAACCTCTAAGCTTGGGGGAGTGGTACAAAATAAAATTTTTTATGACTTGAATTTTTCTCCCATTTTTGGCGTTGGTGTGTGTTCTTGGTAGGGGTAGGTAATTATTCTAGGCTTAGGACTGTTTTTCTTTTGATAGGTTTAAATACTTGGTTTAGGATTAGACTCATTGATTTTATGATACAAATTTGATTGAGTTGTAAATATCTGTTGAGAGCTGGTTATTTTGACAAACTGTTTAGGAACATGTGATTAGTGAATTGACTTTAGCCTAGTGAGATTTTGAGCTCATACACTTGAAGGGGTATGTATTTGATGAATATTTGAATTGAACCCCTATTTCTTTCATGGTGCGTTCACTTTGACTTTGTGTTCTAGAATTTAACCGGTGACCATTTTGAAATTGATAATTGTTTGCATGCATTGAGATGATTAAGGCACTTAGGATGTGTTTTTGTGGCCTTCAACTGATTTGAATTGATAATATTTTCCTTTAGTTGCCCATTTTGAGCCTTATGGAATGATGATTTTTTTTTGGTACCCTGCATTGTTTGTATAATTTTTGTGAGTACCTTTGAAATTTTGAATGAGCAATTGAGGGAATGACTCAAGAAAAAATGCTAAAAGTGTTGTGAGTTCTATTTCTTTTCCTTTGAAAAAAAACAAATGAAAAATAATGAAAAGAAATAAATAAGAAGGAAGAGAGTAAAAGGAAAAAAATGAAAAAGAAGAGAAGAATGAAAAAGATTTTAAGTTGCGTGTGAGTCTTAGTTGTATTCATTACTCACTCATGATTTTAGAGAGAAATTTTTTTTTGCATTTTAACCCTTAGTTTTATCCCTTCTTTCTTTTATCCTACCTTACATTTTTAACAATGGCCTCATTACAACCAAAATTAAGACCTTTTGATTTTTGCATGTATTCAATAATTTCAGTGGAGATTTGGGTCTATGGTCAAGCATATGGTAACACTTTGTCATTGTATGAACTTGAGTGAATTGTTATATAACCCTTGATACACATGAGAGATACACTGTGAGGTTGAGAGTGTTCACTAATTTCTTGTTCTTTTGGAGTTTGTTATTTTAACCAGTTTTTGATTGAGTTAACTGCTTGTGAAGATAAGTGTCTGAGTCAGTGAGTCGAAGTCTTAGATTGGGTGTGTATATTTTGATTTAGGAAATAGTCTTGTGTTCTAGAGTTTTTATTTTACTTTTGCCTGGGGCATTCAAAATGCTACGTTTGGGGGAGTGATTTGGGTCTAATACATGATGATTTTGAGCATTAATTGACTCCCTTTTACTATGGGTTAGGCTTGTTTCTTAAGCAAAGTTAGGATTTCATTATGATTTTAGGAATTTTAGGTAGATTAGAGTCCTTAAACGTTTTGATCCGTTTTGGGTTTGATTTCAGGTATTTTGGAGCTTAATTTGATGATTTATACAAAGGAATGAAAAGGAGCTTATAAGACCAAGAGATTGGAGTCAAAATGGAGAAAAACCAAGCCAACATCTGCTGTCTACGCCCAGGCATGAGCTAAGCATGCCTAGGCGCGTGACGTCTGAATGCCAAGAATGGGGTGCAAAGTGCTAAATTTTGGGAGCTCTTCACAGTCAAATCTGCACCTAGGCGCAGGGGGAAGCGCGTCCAGACGTGCAAGCAACGTGCAACAACCCTGTTCCAATTATGATGACCACGCCTAAGCGTTCACGTGCAGATCTTCAAGGATTTCTGATAGATTTGTTTTAGGATTAGCTTTTTCTATTTAAACTATGATTTAGAATTAGGTTAGCAGCTTTTAGAGAGGGAGATTACATATTTTCTGAGAGCATTAGAAGAGAAGAAGGTTGAAGATCCATCAACGGAGGAATCTGGAGTGAAGATTGAAGACCTATTTGTGGTAATTCATTATTGTCTATGATCATGAATTCCACATCTTATTCTTCTGTTTATTCTTTAATCATGTGTAACTAGAACCCTTTGTTAGGAATATGGTGGATTTGCATGGATGATTTTAATTAGTTTATGAATTAATGTTTTTTCTTTAAATCAATTGTTTGATTGTGTTTTTAAAGTTATACATGAACCTGATAAATTTATGTTTTGGATTTTTAATTCTTCAATTGGAAGATTAGGGATTAGAATAGGTCTTGCAATCAAACAATATAATTATTCAACTCGTAGGGATACTTTTGAGTAATTGTATAACAATTAATAAATTCCACTGTTTTTAATAAAAGGTTATTCGATGGTTTAATTTCTTAAGGAATTAAGGATTATCAAGTTGAATAATAAACGATAATTATACAAGAGGGATCGAATAATTATCACTTTTGGAATTGTTCTTGATTTATGAAAAACATAGATTCATAGTTAATAAATTGAAGTCCTGCATTGAAACTACGGTCTAACCCTTTTTCCAAATCGCTCACAAATCTTATTTAAATTATGTTTTGTTTTATTTCAATTCAAATCAAACCTAAATAATCAAACACCCATAGATTTCATTTAATAACTACAACTTAGGTGAGAAATAATTGATAACAATTTACAATCCCCGAGTAGAACGATAATATTACTTACTCTTTATTATTTGCTGATGTAACACCCTCACAATTAATTAGTTAAAATTGAGATTTATTATAATAGGTACTTGAAATTTTCTTTTTAAACATAAACTTCTTATAAAAATCTCCGGAAAATTTGGCAGAGTTTCCTCTGTTTTTTGGACTTTCCAAAAATTCTTGCTTTTGCACTTGCACTTACCCAGAACAGAATAATTTAAAACATAAAACTTATATAACTACAGTCAGTTTAGCCCTAATGCCCAATTAAACTATACCACAAGCTCCAGGACATACAACTACTTCATAAATTAAATTACAAAATAAAAGTCTTGATCATTAATAGTCTACAGTCCTCTCATGACAAATGAACACTCCACGTGGTGGAGGGTACTTCTGCTCGATCAACACTAGTGTAAGCTCTGCATCTGTACCTGTAATAAAACAGCAAGAAGGGTAGCATTACACAGAACTTAGGAAAATAGTTTCTAAAAAACATAGCAATAAACTAAGCCTAACATTTTTATTAACAACATAACCACCATAAATATTTTCATACTTTCATTCTCATTTACTCCTTTTCTTAAGTCGTTTACTTTTCTTACTTCACTTAGCTCTTTCTCTTTCGTTTCTCTTTTGTACATCTTCCCCATCGGGGATACATAGTACGTTCATTTTATCTTTTGTTCATCTTCCCACAGGGGATACATAAAACGTTCATTTTTATCTTTTGTTCATCTTCCCCACAGGGGATACATAGAACGTTCACTTTTATCTTTTGTACATCTTCCCCCTCGGGGATACATAGTACGTTTCTTTTTATCTTTTGTTCATCTTCCCCACGGAGGATACATAGAACATTCACTTTTATCTTTTGTACATCTTCCCCCTCGGGGATACATAGTACGTTTCTTTTTATCTTTTGTTCATCTTCCCCACAGGGGATACATAGAACTTTCACTTTTATCTTTTGTACATCTTCTCCCTCGGGGATACATAGTACGTTTCTTTTTATCTTTTGTTTATCTTTCTCACAGGGGATACATAGAACGTTCACTTTTATCTTTTGTACATCTTCCCCCTCGGGAATACATAGTACGTTTCTTTTAACTTTTGTTCATCTTCCTCACCGAGGATACATAGAACGTTTACTTTTACCTCATTTCTCTTTCTTGCTTTACTCATTCTTTCTCTTACCGTTAATTCTTAGTTCTCTTTCTTTATTTATTTATTACTTATCTTTACTCTTCTTTAGCTTCTATTAATTATACTCTTCTCTCTTTCTTTTCATTTGTATCTTATTATTATTTTCGTATTATCTCTTAAGGGTTAACAAATAACTCATACATTCATAATAAACATACCCAAACACTTTCCTCTTCTTCCTTACTTATCATTATTCTCTTAATATTAGTCAAGTTCTTTTGTTTTATTTTTATCATCAAGTACTCATCTATTCAACACGCGTACAAGTATATCCAATCATCATTTTCTTTATAACAACAATTAAGTTTACACATATCAACACAATCACATCATTCAAACATTTCACATTTAGCATTTTTTTTAACTTATATTCTTTCATTATCCAATGTTACCCAATTAGCTCTAAGTTACTTCAAACATTAAATCACTACATGCACAATCATTTCCAATTTCATCATTTACTTCATAATAACTAATTCAACTTATAAGACTTATACTCATTTCAATCATAACACTTCATACATCTCAACTCAACACTATCTTTCAAACATCACACCTTTAACACACACATTATCTTTCAAACATAATAACACAAATCATGTACACATATATTCACAAGCTTTCAAGTGGTTTCATTTTCTTTCTCTTCATGCTTAACTTATTAACAACATTTTCACTTAGTGGGTTCATTTCATTCATTCTTATACTCTATTTATTATCTCTATCAACTACCCTAAGGTTCATTAACAAATATACATATTACCCTATCCTTAGCTATCCCTATGACATTCCTAGAATCCATCCCCTAAATAGAGGTACTACTACCTTCTTACCTCAATGAAGAGAGAGAGAGAGAGAGAGCAAACCCTAAAACCCTAGCTTTACTCATTTAGTGATTCTTGAAGAAGATAAAACATTAGCGAGAAACGATCTCCATGGCCATGGTCCTAGTGAGAGAAAGCTTCAAAGTAGATGATGATGGTGATGATTTTCGTGTGGTAGTGTTTGAGGGGTGATAATGTTCTTGAGTTCTTTGTTCTTGGGGTTTAGAGAGAGAAAGTGCCCCCCTTGGTGATGGAGAGTTTGCGAGAGAGAACTCAATGGAGATGATGATGGCGGTGTGGTGAAGCTTGAGCTTGGTGATGGTGGGTGGTGATGGGGTTTGTGCTTGGTGTTTGTGTCCTTGAGGAGGAAGAAGAAGAAGTGTGTTTGTGTGTTATGAGGATGGGAGTGAGTTTGGGTGTTGTTTTTGTGTGGTGTGGGTGCCAAGCTTACCCAAGAAGATTGCCACTTAAGGGCCAATTCATGGCCCCCAAGTTCCTTCTTTTTTTTCCTGTCTGTCGCGTACTAACCGGTTAGTGGAATGGCTAACTGGTTAGTGCCCTACTTCTTTTTTTTTTCTTATATTCCATTGCACTTCAAAGTGCCATATCTCCTTCGTTACCCGTAGGATCTTACTCAAATTTGAAAGTAAGCTTCCCTACATACAAATCTTCACATCCAACGGTGGAATTTGTGTTTGGAGTTGTAAATCTTTTATTTCTAATTTCCTAATATAACATGTTTATAACACTGAAATTGTCGTTTCTAACACTCGTTTTCTCCTCTTTCAACCTCTTATTCTATACCAAGGCTATCTAACTACTTCATAGCACTGAAAGTGGTCAAAATCCATCACCTTAACTCTTCTTGAGCATAAGTTATTATTTTATATTCTTATTATTATTTCTAATTATTCTTGGAATTAAAATTCGGGATGTTACAATTCTCCCCCACTTATTAGAATTTCGTCCTCGAAATTCCATTTAGTTCTTAAATAGAGAGCCATCCCATTGACAAGGTTTTTGATTATGGTTCTTAAATAGAGAGTCATTTCGGTTCCGCTCTCCCACTTAGGATACTCCTAGTGCACTCTACGTCTTGTTCTCGCCAGGCTTTCCTTCTCGTTTTTTGTTTGTCAACTTTCTCGTTTCGTTGTCGCTCAGACCAGATCTAGATTGGGTTACTAAGTCCTCCCCCACTTGGCATCGACATACCTGGTTGTACCAATGCCAGCAAGTAGGCTTGGTCGATATTAAGTTTGGAAGAAGTAAGTTCTCCACCACTTTTCGAAATTGAACGCTGTGCTTAGTTGGTTACTTAGTGGGGGTCGATGGGTTGGAACGAAATCCTAAGGTTCACTGAATCTTTTATCCGCACACATCCAGATTCTTGTACTCAACGAAGAGTACGAGTCAATTGTATAGCTTGGTTGGTCTACGTGTGGAGACTTTATGAAGTTGTCATGGTTTGCTTCTCTAACGGGTGACCGTTCAGGAACCTTGGTAAGATTCCCAATGAGTTTTGAACTACTAAAATCTGGTTCGGTTTTCCATGAAGGTTAGAGATGATTCCTATAGGGTTTTCTCGATTCTTTCGAGGATTCCGTATTCGGCTACTCTAATCTTAAACAAGTAACATAGCTTAAAGCTCTTATCATTTAGTTTTGCTTTGGGTCTACTTCCCGATTCTGCGTAAAGGCTCGGAAAGGACACATTTCGGGTTGGTTTCTTTTCTTCTAAAGGATCTATTACGTGGAGTGTTCCTATGACTGATGTTTCAATTTTATTTGGGAGGTTGCAATGATATTGACCATCAATAGGTGTGAAGACCGAGGTGATCAGTCTCAATCTCACATCTATCCACAACAACATCATTGTCGGGTTTGCTGATGATATCATCCCTTAACAGAGGTAATAATTAGAGTGATCAGCTCTAATCTAACCTTTTATTAGTGATAGTACCATCACTGTGTTTGGCAGAATTTTTTTTAAATAAGAGTACTATCTGTAACACCCCGATTTGGCAACTTGAAAACCATCACTGTTTATAGTGAAATTTTGGGCCAATTTTTTTTTTTTAAAACAAGTGTTACACAAGATGAGAACACTTAGGTTTTCAAAACACAGTTACAATTTAAAACTCATGTTCTCATAATGCATAAGACCTTTCAAGTTCCAAACCGAGATGTCACAAGACACCGCACCTTGAAACTTGTTTTTCAAACATCATTTCAAATTAATAGCCCATTCAACTTAATTCAAAACATCAGTACTGAAAATGAACTTAGTTAGGGTTACAGCGTGTTAGAGCCAGGACTCTAAGTAACTTGCAATGGAATTACAAAACTTTGAAAGGGAATTACCTAACCTCTAGTCATCTATGCTAACGCTCACCGGCGAACTCTGAATCTTGGTAGATCAAGCACTCTGGTCGCAAGTAGCGTCGTCCTCATCAGCCTCCTTAGAAACACTCTCCATGGCAGCTTCTCGTGCTTTCTTCTCCTCCTCATAACGAGCTAGCAGTCTCTCCATGATTTCCTTTCGATTCCGTTTCATCTCAATATAAACTATGACACGACCAGTCATAGTTATATTGTCTCCCTTTAAAGGAGATGCTCCTATCTCCTGAATGAGGTGAAACTTCGCTATGTTTTCCATCTAAAGACCGCACAGAAATTTTCCCAATACAAAACAGCAGTGCGAGAGAGTGAGCTACCCAAAACATGTAATGTCGACTATGTGGATTTACGATAGGCAATCATTAAGATAACAAAATAAACAACATACAAACCAAATAAACAAACGTAATCTTCATCATTATGTAAACAACATCTTATTCTCACTTCTCAAATCTCGTTAAATACTCAATACCATTACTGTACTATTCTTTTTAATCTTTAAGTTTTATTAAGTCTTATCATCTCAGTCCACTCAATGATTAGGGGAACCAACATCATTGAGGCAAACAGCTCACACGTCTACATCTCCTCGGTCATCCATCCAAACCTAGTCGGAAGTAAACAGGAGTACAGGACCTTTACCGTGCGGGCACGACAGCTGTCTCAACAATCAAATGGTCCCAGACCAGGAGGACTCTGCCTCAAATCAATTCAATTCAATTCAATTCATATACATAATCAAGGAACACTGTCTCACTACAGTGGCAATCACAAATGCCCCACTCCAGTCCCTCTCATTGTTCTAGATTTGCAATCAAGGGGGCGACAGTACATTTCTAGTCTCGAGTGCAGAACTTACCACGGCATTAGACCCAGTCCCTACCACGTTAGTACGCCACATGTGAAGTTGTTCCGCCTAGAAAAGTACTCTAGACTTCTTGACGTTTCACCGTCATCGTCCTCCCCTCATGCAATCTCCTCCTAAGTATCCGCAGATACTTATGGTTCCTTCCTCTCCACTACTTCGACACACACTCTCATACCTCACCGCGTTATTCATGTCTTTTAATAACCTTTTTAAAGTTTTAAGGATTTTAAAGTTTTACTTAAAAGCTTACTCCTAACGGTCGGCTCTTCCTTCGTGCATCCCTTTAACGAGTCCCCACCACTAATCTTTCAAACTGTTCCCCAAATCATCACATCACACTTTAACATCTCGTGTCACACTCTTTCTCATCTCATCTCATCAACTTTTCTTATCACATTTCATCATCTTTCTCATCTCATCTCATTACACAAAATTCCTCTCTTTCTCCAGGCTCATTTCCTCATTTTTCTCAAAAACATCTTTTCGTAAAACTTTTTCGAAAAACATCATTTCATACGACTTTTACTTCACAAAATATCTCCAAAAATATCATTCCATAAATTTTCTCAAAAAGATCCTTTCACAAAACTTTCTCAAAATAATGTTTTCCAAAAAAACTTTCACAAAATATTGTTTTCACAATCGTTCACAAAAATATTGTTTTCACAAACTTTTTCTCAAAAATATCATTTCATAAACAAAACTTTAGATCTTTAAGTTTTTAGTTAGAAAAATGTTAAGATCTAACAAGAATCATAAACCGAATCACAAACAAATATTACAAGTCATTTTTAGTCCATAAAAGTCCAAGATCAAGAAAGAATAGCACATAATTTCACTTTACAAATCATGGAAATAAACATGCAAGAAGAAAAAGGAAGGGATCTACAAACTAAAAAAAAGAAAAGACTAAACTATTACATTCTTCTCTTGTTCTTCGAATCTCTACCAAGAAGGGTTGGTTCTTCAAGCTCCTAGTGCTTAGATCTTCAAAGGGAAGGCTTGGTCAAGCTTTGGATTTTCCTTCTTCTTCTCCCTAAGTCTCGGCCACCACTCTCTTTCTCTTTCTCTATTTCTTTCTATTTCTCTCTAAGAGGTGAAGGAGCTCTTAGAGTGTTTGTGTTGGTGTTTGGAAGTGTGGAAATGAAATGGGTGAAGGTGAAATGAACTAAGGCTACATGCATATATAAGTCACGAATTGTCTCCCTTTTGCCCTTGGCTAATGGTTCGGCTAGCACACAAGTAGGAAGGGCGAATTGGTCATCACAATTTTGCATGGGTGGAGGTTAACAAAGTCAAGGGGACAAAGTGGAGTGGGCTAGGGCTTTAGGGGTCATCTAGGTTCAAGTATTAGTTAACTATTAGTTTGGGTCTTTGGCTAACTAGTTTGGTTTGGTTACAACCTAGTTCCTTGGTTTCTTACTCCCCAAGTTTCCACATGCACACCCACACTCACACACACACGGATACACACACATACACACCTATATGCACATACACAATACCTACATCTAGACACACAAACCGTGGCACTCTCACATACACACACATGTCACACACTTTTTATTTTCTAATCACATTTACCATTAATATTTAAAATTACGAATTCATATACTAATGTAATTAATTTTAGGAAATCATATTCACAACCATTCTCATGCATCACATATTACACTCACATTAAATCAAACACACATCCACAAAAATCCATGCCAAAACAACATCATAAAATACATTTTCTTAAAAATTCCCATTTCTTATATTCTGAAAATAAATTTTTACAAATCACTCCAGAGAATTCTAAAAATCACATTTTCAAATCATTTCAACTCAACAAAATCATTCATTTTTCTTATAGAAAATATTTTGTTTGGAAAATTCATGAAAATCAACACTTCATTTCTTTCTTATGGAAATATTTTTTTCTAAAAACATGATTTCAAGGTTTCTTTCATTAAAAATCGTTTACGCACGTACGGCAAAAATGTGGGGTGTTACATTCTCCCCAACTTGAAGATTTCTTGTCCTCGAGAAATGCTGCGTAGAGTCTGGCCAATCCGTGAACAAGTAGCTTCTTGAAGAAATCCTTTTCTTCTTCAGCTGTAACAGTCGTCGTACCTTCGAATACTTACTGCCTATTCATCGTTCTCAAGAACAATTCAAATAGATTACTTGCAAAAGTAATCTCTTGGGGTACTTTCAACAACAAACAGGAGGGGTAAGACAATACGCTTTCATGAAAAACAAAGAACTGGGGATTCAAGGGCATCAAAACAGTGTCCAAGGACAACAGGGTTTCATTTATTTAGGGTCAAGACACCATCACGCCTAGGGTTACATCCTTGTCAACAATTCAAGCCTAAACAAGTTACTCCTCAAAACTTCACATTTTCTACTACTCCCCAAATTAGACGACTCATATCTCTACATATCACCTTCATCTTCACAAACTTAACCTCTAAATGATCCTATCCATCACTATTCTTTGACCAATTCTTACAAAATTTCCCATCACTTAACTCCAGTCTATCCTCTTGTTGCCTTATGTCTCACTAAATAATGGTCCTCTTCAGACTCTCATGATCACTATTTTATCCTCCTTTTGCTCTAACCACCATTAATCCTCAAGAAACACGCACTATCTCACACTTATCTTAAACACTTGATGTAACACCCTCACAATTATTTAGTTAAATTAAGTTTTATAAAAATATGGACTTGAAAATTTCGATAAAAATCCGGCAGAGTTCCCTCTGTATTTCGGACTTTACCAAAATTTCCAATCTTGTACCTGTCCAGACCAGAATATTTTACAACATAACATTTACTCAAAACACATAATTAAGCCTAATGCCCAACATAATCCAAGCGAGGGCGTACAACTAATACATTTTTTTTAAATTACAAAATATTCATCTTTAACTTAATTAATACTTTAATTCACTCGTGATACATGACCACTCCACGTGGTGGAGGGTAATCCTACTCGGCCAAAAACTGTGCAAGCTCCAAGCTTAGTACTTGAAAAATGGTTGTAAGGGTGAGCTTTACACATGAAGTAGAAAGTAGTGTCTAACCAGACATAATGACCTACTAAGTCAAACATATTTAGCCATATATTGCACATAGTCCAATAAGCATTCTCAATCAGTTCAATTATTTTCATATCACTAACACTTGGTTTTCTTGGTAATTTTCCTTAAATTCAATATTTCTTACATTTCAAACTTATGAAAATGTTATACTTTCACATTTCTTATTTAACTTCACAATTCCTTTATATTCATATACTCTTTGAGTTTTGCAAAGATTTTTATAATTTATTACGTGGGTTTCCATCATTGCGTACAGTCTCCTTCGGACAACGTCTTACAGCTGCACACAATGTGTGTCTTACGCGGTCTATGCGTACAATCTCCTACGGACAACGTCTTACAAGACCTGGATTCCACAATCGGAAGGTGCATCCATCATTGCGTACAGTCTCCTTCGGACAACGTCTTACAGCAGCGCATCAAGTGCGTCTTACGCGATCAATGCGTACAGTCTCCTACGGACAACGTCTTACAAGATCTGGAGAGGCACAATCCAATTATATCTTTAATTAATATATGGTGTGTGTGTCCATCGTTGCGTACAGTCTCCTTCGGACAACGTCTTACAGCTGCGCATCAAGTGCGTCTTACGCGATCTATGCGTACAGTCTCCTTCGGACAACGTCTTACAAGATCTGGATCACACACTCTTTGTTCTTTAAATCTTTCAATATCTTACTTCACATCTTTCATTTCTTTGAAAACACATTCAGTAACTTATCAATTTCACCAACTCTATATTTATGAATTCCAATTATAAAGGGAACTTCCAACAAGACAACCATTTCCATTTCAATTATTATAATCATTATCCTTTTATATTCCAAATTCCAATATATATTAACAAACACCACATCACCCATTCAAATATAAATCACCGTAATCATTCACAAAATAGCACAACTCTATACTTTTTCTAACATACATAACAACCATCATATATAATCATTTCTAGTTACCAACCAAGTCTCCATATACTTCAGTTAGGCATAAATAATGACATTTAGCACTTAGCATACAAAATTTATCACCTATATCAATTTAAAAACTATTTCATTTAATTTCATTCTTGATTGTTAAGCCTATAATAACTATCTAAATTCCAAACCAAATATATACATATACTCTTAGCAAGCACTATGAGCTAATTAGAAAATACTCCCTAAAGCAAGGTAAAGAACCCCTTACCTTGGGGTTCTACCAGAACCTGTTTCGAGGCACGACGAGGGGATCCTGTTTCTACTAACGGCATTACGCGGTTCGTTGCTCGCATTTTAACTGGTCATAGAGTCCTTCATCGTCTGACTATATTATTAAATCAAATAGAAATCAATTCATTGCGCCAAAATCATCTCAATTTAAAATCTCAACAATTAACATGAAGTTTTCAAATTAAAATCGTTGTTTTCTCAATAAAGTAGTGCAGTTTCTTATTGAAAAGCATTTAACCTCCAGGCTAATAGAATCGTTAGAATATGTTTAAAGTTAGGTAACTTTAATTTGGAATTCGAGACAAGTTAATCTCGAAACATCATAAATCAAGGTCAAATAGAAATTTAAACTTAAGACCATTGCTTTCTCAATAAAATACTAGATCTTTTTTGTTAAAAGTACGCTAACTTTCAAAAGTAACATATTCGTCAGAAATACATTAAAGTAAAGAAATTTTAGTTTTAAGTTAAAAAATCAAATAGTGTTACTTGACACGATTAATTCCGAACTAAAAGGAAGCGTTCTCGAATAAAAAATAAGTCCAAATCACTATTACAACATCAAAACAATTATACTTCCCTTCAGTTTGAAATTAATGTTCAAGGTCCTAACTCGAATTAATATCATGTCGACTAAATTAGTTTCCTAATTAACTGAAGTGTCGTTTAGCTCAGGGACAACTCAACCAAGCTAAGCGACAGCTCACTTACTTACGAATCCACATATTTAACAAAATATACTTTTAAAGAAACTCATTATTCGGCATACGTTTAATTTGACGTTGTTATAAATCAAGTAAGCAATTAAAGTCATCACCAATAACAACGTAATTAAAATCAATATAAACTATAATACAAGTTTAATATCCAAAACAGTTTAATATTAAATAATTAGTACCAATAGCATTAAGATTAGTATTAATATAAACATTAAAACACAACGTAGAGAAGTTAGAAAAGTATTAGGGATTTACCCTTAATTCAGCTTTTGAAGGAACAAAGAAGATCGGTTCGGTTCATAGGCTCCACCCATGTCCGGTTCACCGTAAATGGGTCTGAAGTGAACTATCAACACAGCCCCCAGCAAGAGCAAAGGTTGGCTGTTCGATTTGCACCCGTAGCCGACGCCGGTGACAAGAGGTGCGAAGATTGAGGCTGCTCCATGACCATGGTTCGCGATCACAACCGTGACTGTAGGAGTACCCAAGAGGCGGCAGCGGCGGCCAAAAACAGGCAACAAAGACGGCGGTTCGAAGAGGGAGAAAGAGAAATCGCGTACAGGGACCTCTTCCATGGAGGAGCAGCGGCGGCGGCGGTCCTAGAGCACCAAGTCGCGAATCGCGATGGAGGCGGGGACACGCGATGGTGGATGACAAGAGAGAGGCGCGAGGGAAGAGAAAGTCATGGCGGTGATGGTGTGGTGCGGCGCCGGCGGTCCAAGGAGGAGAGAGAGAAAGCGCCGGAGAGGGAGAGTGACGGCTTTAGAGAGGAAGATAGAGAGACTGGGACGGTGGCCTCAGGAGAAGGAGTAAATTTTTGTGAAGATTGGCCATGGGGAGGAAGAGTCGAAGGTTGAAGCTAAGGGGGGTAGGGTGGCGACTGGTCCTTAGAGAAGAAGAAGGAAACTAGGGCACAGCACACACCCACAACACGTTTTCTTCTTCTCAATTCTTTTTTTTTCAACACATACCTACACATATACTTACTTACTCTTTTATTTTAAAACTCAAAATACCAATAATCAATTTAAATACTAGAATGAAAAATTATAAAGTAAGAAACTTATAAATATTTCAAATAAAATATTTTCGTATGAAATATATCAAAAGTAAAGTAAAACATATAAAGTATATTTTAATATAGGGCAATTGTTTCAAAAGAATTTACTTTGAAATATAATTAAATATACTCGTAATTTAACATAATGTATCTTTTATGAAAGTACCCAACAACTAAATGATTGATTTCAAGAAACAAATATTTAATTCATTAAAACTTATAATTATATTAGGGATTAAAATTAGGGATGTTACACTTGATCGCATAACTTAGACACTCTAAACCTTTTTCCACTTTCCCACAATTTTCCTCATATTCTAAACCATTAGAATTGCTCAACTCAAAGACCTATTACCCCTTACCACATCAAATCTTAGATTTTTCACCTAACCTTGGGTCAATACTTAGGGACTCTATCCACAAATTCCACCATCATATCCATTCGACTTTATCATATCATCACTTATTCGCTTCTACCTAACCATTTGCCGATTCAATCAAGACACTTATAACTCTAAATTCTCATTATTACCTTAATTTCTCCCTCATCTTACCACCATCTAAACCAGTAATTTAATCACTCCGGCATCAAAATTCTTAATTCTAATTACTTTTCCTAAAAAAAGGATCCTCCTATTTTCTCTAAGACTCATACTTCTTCCAATCTATACTTGCTAATCCTTATTCTCTTTGCAACTTTTTCCTAACTTCATCTCCATGACTAACTCTCCATTCTAAAACTATCTACTTGACCGCTACTAGGTGTCAAGCCCCAAATTCTCAACAAAATTTTAGGAAAGAATAGATGTCTAGTCAAAGATCAAAAAGTAGGCTTTGGGTTCATTAGCAATCAAGGCTTGGTTAAAATAATGGTTTAGGATCCTCAGAAAAGGCTTCTTCAAATGTCATGCCAAAGCAATTTGGCACGCATAGGGTTTTCGCAGGAGAAGTTTCAATCAAGAAAGGAAGGGTTCTAGTCACAAAACAAATCTTATGGATTAAGGGTCATCTCAAACAAACAAGTTCACGTCAAAGAGAAATTCAACGAAGAAAGCTCAAACCGCGAACTAACGTTCCATGACGGCACTGATCACTGCTCCTCGTCTTTGCTGTAGACGAAAGCTGACACTCTTCGGGGATACGTCAGCATACTCCTAGCACTTCTAGTCCCGTCTATTGCTATCTTAATACTAACGCGCACACAGAGTATGTAAATCCATGCAAAATGTTACTTAGAATCAAACACTGCTCTGATACCACTTCTGTAACACCCCGATTTGGCAACTTGAAAACCACCACTGTTTATAGTGAAATTTTGGGCCAATTTTTTTTTAAACAAGTGTTACACAAGATGAGAACACTTAGGTTTTCAAAACACAGTTACAATTTAAAACTCGTGTTCTCATAATGCATAAGACCTTTCAAGTTCCAAACCGAGATGTCACAAGACACCGCACCTTGAAACTTGTTTTTAAAACATCATTTCAAATTAATAGCCCATTCAACTTAATTCAAAACATCAGTACTGAAAATGAAATTAGTTAGGGTTACAGCGTGTTAGAGCCAGGACTCTAAGTAACTTGCAATGGAATTACAAAACTCTGTAAAGGAATTACCTAACCTTTAGTCATCTATGCTAACGCTCGCCGACGAACTCTGAATCTTGGCAGATAAAGCACTTTGGTCGCAAGCAACGTCGTCCTCATCAGCCTCCTTAGAAACACTCTCCATGGCAGCTTCTCGTGCTTTCTTCTCCTCCTCATAACGAGCTAGCAGTCTCTCCATGATTTCCTTTCGATTCCGTTTCATCTCAATATAAACTATGACACAACCAGTCATAGTTATATTGTCTCCCTTTAAAGGAGATGCTCCTATCTCCCGAATGAGCTGAAACTTCGCTATGTTTTCCATCTAAAGACCGTACAGAAATTTTCCCAATACAAAATAGCAGTGCGAGAGAGTGAGCTACCTAAAACATGTAATGTCGACTATGTGGATTTACGATAGGCAATTATTAAGATAACGAAATAAACAACATACAAACCAAATAAACAAACATAATCATCATCATTATGTAAACAACATCTTATTCTCACTTCTCAAATCTCGTTCAATACTCAATACCATTACTGTACTATTCTTTTTAATCTTTAAGTTTTATTAAGTCTTATCATCTCAGTCCACTCAATGATTAGGGGAACCAACATCATTGAGGCAAACGGCTCACACGTCTACATCTCCTCGGTCATCCATCCAAACCTAGTCGGAAGCAAATAGGAGTACAGGACCTTTACCGTGCGGGCACGACAGCTGTCTCAACAATCAAATGGTCCCGATTGCTAATCCCGCCTCGTTTCCTTTGCGTCGGTCGTCCGAACTATAGCATTTTTCTCCGTGCGTTAGAAAACGTTTATAACGGATTCATTACTTTATTTTAGAAAATACTTTGAAATCGTCCCTTTTTGAAAACACATTGTTCACATTCCCAAAAGGTTTTCAAATCCAAATCAAGTTTAGAATAAAACGTTTTTAAGAAAACTTTGAAACAACTTTAAAATAATTTTCTTATCAAAACCGAATTCATTCTTCTTTAGGGAAAACTTACTTTAAATGTTTATGTTATAAAAATCATTTTTCTTAGTTACTAAACAAAATTCAAAACTTAATAAAATAAAATTTCAAAATCAATTTAAATTTCTTAAACTGTACTATTCAGAAAAACATTTTTCAATTCTTTGGAAATTCAAATATAGAAAAACACATTCAAACAACACTTCTTTAAGACTCCCAACTTCACATAATGTTGGTCACATTAATAATCCTTGAATTATCAACACAAAATTCCTTTTTAATCATTAAATCAATTTATTTATTTTATTTCTAACAAAACCGAAAAGATCAAAACAGATAATACATCATACACATAGCATCATGCAAACAAAATATAGCCATTCACAAAGGTTATTTCATTAGACAATTTTCCTAGCTACACTAGCATACTTAGGCCGAATCATATGGGTGCAATTTAACAAAGATTAATGCACACATAAAAGCACAAAACAAATGAAATCAATTTATTTCTTTTTAGATTGAAACCGAGAGCATAAAAGAAAATTTAACAAATCTAAATCAATCAACAAATTAAATTACAAATTACTTCAAAGCCTCATTCTTATCTTTCTTTAAACTTAAAGGATTTCATGCACATACTAAACCTTTAGATTAATTTCATTTCATCTTATATGCAACCTAAACAATGATCACATACCATTTCCTATTTCTATCCCTCATGGCCGAATACTAGCATGCAAGAATGCGAGGTTTTTAGTTAAATTCTCAATCATACAAAATCACAAAACCAATCAAAACATCATACCACATCATTCATCCATATCGTCATGCATTAACTTTATCATACAACAAAAGCATGAGATTCATTTTTATTAAATATGGCCGAATGGCCTATTACATAACATAACATGCATAAAATCAATTTCCAAAGCTAAATCATGTTCACACTTCAAAAATCATTTTAAAACTTGTCCTTTAAATTTTCTCTTACAAAACCGTGACATGCATTAACCAATAACATGATTTTTCTACTTAAAATCAACATGCATGCTTTAAGGACATGGATCATAAAATACATGCATATAGATCAACAAGGTCATCATCAAATAGCATGTAAAGTAAAAGATCTTGACTTTATTTTTCAAACAAATTTAAATCATTTATTGCTTCACAAAGAAATCACACAAACACAACATAGATCACAACTTAAACAAGGAAATTTAGCATGCAAGACTAAAGACCTTAAATTTATCATTTATCAAATTATTTCTTAAAAATGCCCGAGCTCACGGTTTTAACAAGAAATCCAACATGCAAAGAGGTTCCTTTTAGTTTTCACAAAAATATTTAAGCAACACTTTAGATCATAGATTGATTTGTCAAATAAACACATAAACATACATAGATCATAATTTAGGACAAGAAAAATACACATGCAAGAAAGACCTATATCAAGCTTCACAAAATCTTAAACAAAACTTTAGATCTTTAAGTTTTTAGTTAGAAAAATGTTAAGATCTAACAAGAATCATAAACCGAATCACAAACAAATATTACAAGTCATTTTTAGTCCATAAAAGTCCAAGATCAAGAAAGAATAGCACATAATTTCACTTTACAAATCATGGAAATAAACATGCAATAAGAAAAAGGAAGGGATCTACAAACTAAAAAAAAGAAAAGACTAAACTATTACATTCTTCTCTTGTTCTTCGAATCTCTACCAAGAAGGGTTGGTTCTTCAAGCTCCTAGTGCTTAGATCTTCAAAGGGAAGGCTTGGTCAAGCTTTGGATTTTCCTTCTTCTTCTCCCTAAGTCTCGGCCACCACTCTCTTTCTCTTTCTCTATTTCTTTCTATTTCTCTCTAAGAGGTGAAGGAGCTCTTAGAGTGTTTGTGTTGGTGTTTGGAAGTGTGGAAATGAAATGGGTGAAGGTGAAATGAACTAAGGCTACATGCATATATAAGTCACGAATTGTCTCCCTTTTGCCCTTGGCTAATGGTTTGGCTAGCACACAAGTAGGAAGGGCGAATTGGTCATCACAATTTTGCATGGGTGGAGGTTAACAAAGTCAAGGGGACAAAGTGGAGTGGGCTAGGGCTTTAGGGGTCATCTAGGTTTAAGTATTAGTTAACTATTAGTTTGGGTCTTTGGCTAACTAGTTTGGTTTGGTTACAACCTAGTTCCTTGGTTTCTTACTCCCCAAGTTTCCACATGCACACCCACACTCACACACACACGGATACACACACATACACGCCTATATGCACATACACAATACCTACATCTAGACACACAAACCGTGGCACTCTCACATACACACACATGTCACACACTTTTTATTTTCTAATCACATTTACCATTAATATTTAAAATTACGAATTCATATACTAATGTAATTAATTTTAGGAAATCATATTCACAACCATTCTCATGCATCACATATTACACTCACATTAAATCAAGCACACATCCACAAAAATCCATGCCAAAACAACATCATAAAATACATTTTCTTAAAAATTCCCATTTCTTATATTCTGAAAATAAATTTTTACAAGTCACTCCAGAGAATTCTAAAAATCACATTTTCAAATCATTTCAACTCAACAAAATCATTCATTTTTCTTATAGAAAATATTTTGTTTGGAAAATTCATGAAAATCAACACTTCATTTCTTTCTTATGGAAATATTTTTTTCTAAAAACATGATTTCAAGGTTTCTTTCGTTAAAAATCGTTTACGCACGTACGGGAAAAATGCGGGGTGTTACACTATCACTTATCGATTCCTACTAAACTAGGTGAAACATGCTTGTTCCTTGCCGAAATACTCTAATTAAAACATTTGGTACATTATCAATGCAAAAGTACCTTGAACAAGATCATTCGCCCCCTTCAACCCCTTGTGAAGTCGGATTTGGGCAGCTAGTGTCTACATGACCTCGTTGCTTGCAAAGAACACACCTCTTACGCACATCCTGCTTCCAGCAAGCACCATAGTGAAGTCTCCCGCACTGTGGGCAAGGTGTTTGGGTACCTTGAGTACCCAGTTTCCAGCGGGAACCATAATGGGGTTTCCCACACTGTGGGCAAGTCACTCAGGAAGATAGGGCGGTAAGAGTACTTGGAGCAATTACATTCCGGCCCGTATGCCTTGGAATTATTTGCTTTAGTGTCGGCGACGGCATATGGATCCGATTCCTGAGCCGGTTCCTTACCCTTGTTAAGACCTCCTTCATCCCGCATCTTCTTGCTCCTTTCCTCTGCCTCCTCCTGCTTCAAACTCTTCTCATAAGTGCTAGCCATATTCACTAGTTGAGACAGGTCAGCTATGTTTCGGTACTCAAGAGCTAGCTTGATCTTAGGGCAAACACCATATTCAAAGTTGATACACTTTGTCCTCTCATCGGCATCCTTATAACTTCTAGCATATCGAATGAGATCTTCAAAGGGTGTTGCATACTCGCCCACACTCATGTTCCCTTGCACCAGATGCAGAAAGGCGATCTCCTTCTCTCTACGAACATCCTCAGGGAATTACGTTCCCAGAAAACGAATCTTGAACAGATCCCAAGTGATCTCCTGATTGGCTGCCTCCAAATCTCTTCGCACTCGTTCCCACCAATACTCCGCTTCATCAGTCAACATGTACTGTGCTAGAAACACGGTTTGTTTAGCAGGTGGTGCCATAGTGCGCAAGATCTTTTCAATCTCCTTGAGCCATTGCTGGGTCGTCAGGATTGTACCCCCCCCCCTTCAAACTTGGGGTGGCTCGCTCTTTCAGAATCGTGCCAGCCAGTCAATCGCGGGTGGAGCTGGTGGTTGGGGATTCAGCGCTGCTGCTGCTATATTATGTGCCTGGTTCTGGTGCATTTGAGCTATACTCTCAGTCTGGTTCTGCTTCATATGAACCAGATTTTCCAGGATAGCAGCAATCCTGTCGTTTTCAGCACGTCTCCAAGCTATGATAGCTAAGTCCTGGAGAAGGTACAAGTTAATACTCTAGAAATTAATTGCATAAGAATCCTATTTGTCTAACTTAGACACTTGACTAGACACATCAGTCACTCGCTCGGTGAGTAACCACTGAGTTGTGAGTCCACACTCCAAAAGCCAAGGGAAATTGTTCTGATACCAAAATGTAACACCCTAACAATTAATTAGTTAAAATTGAGATTTATTAAATTAGGGTAATTGAAAATTTCTTTTTAAACATAAACTTCTTATAAAAATCTTCAGAAAATTCGGCGGAGTTTCCTCTGTTTTTCGAACTTTCCAAAAATTCCTGCTTTTGCACCTGCCCAGAACAGAATAATTTAAAACATAAAACTTATATAACTACAGTCAATTTAGCCCTAATGCCCAATTAAACTATATCAGAAGCTCCAGGGCATACAACTACTTCATAAATTAAATTACAAAATAACAGTCTTTATCATTAATAGTCTACAGTCCTCTCATGACAAATGAACACTCGACCACAGAACATAGGAAAATAGTTTTTAAAAAGCATAGCAATAAACTAAGCCTAACAATTTTATTCTTAACAACATAAATATCATAAAAAATTTCATACTTTCATTCTCATATACTCCTTTTCTTAACTCGTTTACTTTTCTTACTTCACTTAGCCCTTTCTCTTTCTTTTCTCTTTTGTACATCTTCCCCATCGAGGATACATAGTACGTTCATTTTATCTTTTGTTCATCTTCCCATAGGGGATACATAGAATGTTCACTTTTATCTTTTGTTCATCTTCCCCACAGAAGATACATAGAACATTCACTTTTATCTTTTGTACATCTTCCCCCCAGGGATACATAGTACGTTTCTTTTTATCTTTTGTTCATCTTCCCCACAGGGGATACATAGAACGTTCACTTTTATCTTTTGTACATATTCCCCCTCGGGGATACATAGTACGTTTCTTTTTATCTTTTGTTCATCTTCCCCACAGGGGATACATAGAACGTTCACTTTTATCTTTTGTACATCTTCCCCCTCAGGGATACATAGTACGTTTCTTTTAACTTTTGTTCATCTTCCTCACCGGGGATACATAGAACGTTTACTTTTATCTCATTTTTCTTTCTTGCTTTACGCATTCTTTCTCTTACCTTCAATTCTTAGTTCTCTTTCTTTCTTTATTTATTACTTATCTTTACTCTTCTTTAGCTTCTATTAATTGTTACTCTTCTCTCTTTCTTTTCATTTGTATCTTATTATTATTTTCGTATTAACTCTTAAGGGTTAACAAATAACTCATACATTCATAATAAACATACCCAAACACTTTCCTCTTCTTCCTTACTTATCATTATTCTCTTTATATTAGTCAAGTTCCTTTGTTTTATTCTCATCATCAAGTACTCATCTATTCAACACGCATACAAGTATATCCAATCATCATCTTCTTTATAACAACAATTAAGTTTACACATATCAACACAATCACATCATTCAAACATTTCACATTTAGTATTTTTTTTTTACTTATATTCTTTCATTATCCAAGGTTACCCAATTAGCTCTAAGTTACATCAAACATTAAATCACTACATGCACAATCATTTCCAATTTCATCATTTACTTTATAATAACTAATTCAACTTATAAGACTTACTCTCCTTTCAATCATAACACTTCATACATCTCAACTCAACACTATCTTTCAAACATCACACCTTTAACACACACATTATCTTTCAGACATAATAACACAAATCTTGTACACATATATTCACAAGCTTTCAAGTGGTTTCATTTTCTTTCTCTTCATGCTTAACTTATTAACAAAATTTTCACCTAGTGGGTTCATTTCATTCATTCTTACACTCTATTTATTATCTCTATCAACTACCTTAAGGTTCATTAACATATATACATATTACCATATCCTTAGCTATTCCTATGACATTCCTAGAATTCATCCCATAAATAAAGGTAATACTACCTTCTTACCTCAATGAAGAGAGAGAGAGAGAGCAAACCCCAAAACCCTAGCTTTACTCCTTTAGTGGTTCTTGAGGAAGAGAAGACATGAGCGAGAAACGAGCTCCATGGCCATGGTCCTAGTGAGAGAAAGATTCAAAGTAGATGATGATGGTCATGATTTTTGTGTGGTAGTGGGGGAGGGGATGATGATGTTCTTGATTTCTTTGTTCTTGGGGTTTCGAGAGAGAAAGTGTTCCCCTTGGTGATGGAGAGTTTCCGAGAGAGAACTCAATGGAGATGATGATGGTGGTGTGGTGAAGCTTGAGCTTGAATTGGTGATGGTGGGTGGTGATGGGGTTTGTGCTTGGTGTTTGTGTCCTTGAGGAGGAAGAAGAAGAAATGAAGAAGAAGAAGAAGAAGAAGAAGAAGAAGAAGAAGAAGAAGAAGTGTGTTTGTGTGTTATGAGGATGGGAGTGAGTTTGGGTGTTGTTTTTGTGTGGTGTGGGTGCCAAGCTTACCCAAGAAGCTTGCCACTTAAGGGCCAATTCGTGGCCCCCAAGTTCCTTCTTTTATTCCTGTATGTCGCGTACTAATCGGTTAGTGTAATGGCTAACCGGTTAGTGACCCGCTTCTTTTTATTTTCTTGTATTCCATTGTACTTCAAAGTGCCATATCTCCTTCGTTACCCGTCGGATCTTGCTCAAATTTGAAAGAAAGCTTCCCTGCATACAAATCTTCACATCCAACGGTGGAATATGTTTTTGGAGTTGTAAATATTTTATTTATAATTTCCTAATATAACGTGTTTATAACACCAAAATTGTCGTTTCTAACACTCGTTTTCTCCTCTTTCAACCTCTTATTCTGTGCCAAGGCTATCTAACTAGTTCATAGCACTAAAAGTGGTCCCAATCCATCACCTTAACTCTTCTTGAGCATAAGTTATTATTTTCTATTCTTATTATTATTTCTAGTTATTCTTGAAATTAAAATTCGGGATGTTACAGCTGACCTAGTATACTTGCCAGTAGTCCAAGTATTTTCTTTTTTTTTAATGGGTGTTGGGCTTGCATGTAAAAACACGAAACACTCATGATGCAGACATAAAGAACATTTTTGCAACACGATTTTAAGTAGAAGTGTAAGCGATTTGGTCCCAGAGCGTGAGATCGGTAAGATTGTGCCGGACCGGACCAAAAAATATGGTCTGATTCGCTCCCCAAATTCCTAGACCGTTCTTTTATGGTCCGATCCACGATCCCATAAATTTTGAGATTGTTGGGACCGGACCGATAATTTAAAGTAATAATAATAATAATAATAATAATAATAATAATAATAATAATAATAATAATAATAATAAAGCAGTTATGTGTCCTTTCGTTTAATGGACCATGAGGTGTAGTTCATATTTAATGACCAAGTGTTATAATGCTATTGAAATTAGGTAATTGGGTCACTAGGTACTCGGGATATTGGATTCTAAAGGCTTTTGCTTGTATTTATGTATTTAGAGTTTGTATTTCTGGTGCTCAGCAGGTCGTAAAGCTCTTACTTCCTTACTGTTTTGGTAATAAATTTTTTATCTTATTAAAAAAAAGCTCACAACTTATATTCTCTCACATAATTTATAAATTATAAATTGTATATATCAATTATGTAGTTTACTAATTCGGTATGCTTTGCCTTTTCAATGTCATGTTTTTTTCTCTCCCTATTATGGTTTGATAAAGCATTAAAAAAAAGTTAAATAGACCGGACCGGACCATTTATGAATGGTCCGATCCAGTCCGGTCTTTAAACATAAAAAATGTCTGGATCAGATCGGATCGGACTATGTTAATTTAATTGGTCTAATCCATAATATCTACCAAAGATCGGACCGGACCGTTACACCCCTTAAATCCATGTTTTTTTTATACGACATACTAAAAATCCGAACCCAAACCAAATCAGACACAAGCACAATCGGATAACACGAACTGTCACCTCTAGGGTAGACTCCGGTAGTCAGAAATGAGAATTTATTATTAAAAACAAAATTTTACAGAGTATTAGAAAATGATAATGTTAAAAACGATGGAAACCGAGGGAACGGTCTTAACAATCTACTAGAGGGGGGTGAATAGTAGTTGGAAGCAATAATACCAATTTTTCGTGATGTATTAAAATCGGTCGGATAAAGCTAGTTGTTCAGAGTAGAAATCCCGACTTTGAGCCGAGCAATTCTTGATAACCAGTTTCTTAGACTGAGCATTGATTATCCGAGCTGCACACTCAAAGGATCAGGTTTGTAGCGGAAAAAATTACTAGCACTGTCCGAGCGTTAAGTTAGAGCTAAAGCAATTCAATCAAATGCTCAGAATATAAATGAAAGCAGTAAATAAAATGAGACACCGAGATTTATCCTGGTTCACTCACCAACACGGTGAGCTACGTCCAGTCCCCCTTAACAACCTTTAAGGAGCTTTTAATAAAATCAAATAGATAGAGATTACACGGGATCAATTAAACCCACCAAGAGAGTACCAAACTCTTGGCTTCTACCTACTGATACAAAATGCCGAGCATAGCGTCGAACTTTCACAGTCTTGAAACCTTCAAGACACCTTGAAAACTTCAAGGATTTTCACCATAGAACCTCCTTGGATTTTTGCTCAGGAACCTCCTAAGACTTCAATCGCCAAGAACCTCTTGAACGAACTTGGAAACCTTCCAAGATTTTCACCGTGCTTGAGAACAACTCAAGACTTGAAGAAATGGTTGAGTGAAAGAGATGGCTCCATCCCGAAACTCAAGTGTATAAGATTCTGAAGGTTTAATGAACAAATGAGTTTTCGGTTAAGTGTTTGAGAAAGGCTTTTGAGGATGTAGAGAACTGATTTGAGTCTTGTTTTATGAGTATGAAAGATTTGCACTCACACTCTCACGGTTCTCTTTTCTGCAGTTTGAGCACTTGTAAAACAGAGAATGAATATGAAAGTTTTTGGCTTATGCTCTCTGTTCTTTTCTTTTCTTTCTATATGTGTCCGTGTGTTGTTCTGCCCTTTCTGAAGAGACTAAGGTTCTCCTTTCATAGTGGAGTAACCACGTATGAGGTAGGAAAGAAAGGAAAGATTATTTTGGAATATGCCTTGATGCTCCCAACGGATATACCAGAACATTTTCTACCATTTTTCTGCAAGTTCTGCTTTGTCTGTTCTTTATCAGACCAGTCCAAAACTGTCCCTTTCTAATATTGAAATTTGAAGCTTGATGACAGTTGGGCGCCGTTGATATGAGGACAAAACTGCCAGCCACGCATAGTACTAAAATACTGGTACGTAATTAATGAGGTGCATGTGGGTTGTACTTGCTGAAAGTTGAAGATGATGAACAGTGTTGCCGAGCCTGACGACAGTTCGAGCTTGGCATCTTGTTTTAGCTTGACATCTTTTCGAGCATGGGAACTTTTAGAGGTAAAATCAATTTTTCCCTTGCTGAGCTGATCCCTCGGGCCGACTGAGAGACTCTGAGCGACGGCTCGGATTGATCACTTCCGAGTGCGTCTGAGCTTAAGATGATTAACTCCGACATCATTTACAACGGTCTGATCCACTAATCCTTCCGAGCTAGATGACGAGAGCACCGAGTGTAACATCCTAAATCTTGATTTTTAAGTGAAATAAATACTAAAAACCTTAGAAAAATTGGAAAAGTGATTTAATGAATTTTGCCAGATATGTGGGTGGTGATTATAGGTCCTAGGAGTCGTATAGGAGGTATATATGGCCTTGGGCAGGGTCAAACAAGCGAGATCGGGAGTAAAATCGGCGTTTTAGGTGTTAGAAATCAACTGAAAAGAGAAAATTAGAAATTCATTGTAGGAAGCTAAGAAAATAAATTCCACCGTTGGATGTGAAGTTTGTGGGGTAAAGAAGCATGTCTAAAAATTTGGACTCGATCCGACGGTCGACGAAAAAGTTACGGCAAATCGAAGGTTGGAAACCCTGAAACTCGCCCAGGCGCATGAGTCACTCGCCCAGGCGAGTCACTATTCATTTGGTGCACCATTCAGTGAGATTCCCGCCCAGGCCAGCCCACCATTCGCCCAGGCGGGCGCAACACCAACCCAGCCGCACCAGTTTGCTCCTTGGCGCACCAAAACTCGCACCAGCCGCACCATTTCCATTTCTGACCGAGCCAGCTACGCACCAGCTTGGTTCTGGTGCAGTTTTCTCGCCCAGGCGAGGGAATGTCTCGCCCAAGCGAGATGATGCGCACGCCAGCCACACCAGAAATTCTGTTGGCGCGCCAGAGCCCCCACCAGCACGCTCCAGCCTCCCACGTCGCGCACCAGCAGCACCAGCTGGTGCCAAGACTCGCCCAAGCGAGTAATGGGCTCGCCCAAGCGAGCATCGTGCACCAGATCAGATCTGGTGCGTCCAAATAGAAACTTGGAGGCAAAGCATGGCCTCATGGCCACACGATTTTCAGCAGGACCTAGGCTGATCAGGAGGCACTAAAAATACACCATTTCATCACCTTTCAACTCCAAGACAACTCACCACCTTCATCCATTTCTCTCCACCTTCATCACATTTTCAATCATCAAACCACCAAAACACATTTGATTCTTGGGCACCTCAACCCAAAATCAACCAAAGCTCATCAAGTTGCATCATGGAAGTTGATTAGAGCTTCAATCCTTCCTCTCTCTTGGCACACGAATCACACCCACCTTCTCACTCTTTGGTTTTTCATTTTTCATCATTTATTTGAGGTAAGCTAGCTCTATTTAATGATGTTATTCCCTTTCCATTTCAAATCCTCTTAGTTCATGGATTTTATTCTAAAACCCTAGGATTCTTGCACTCTTCATGATATAGGAATTGAGTTTCATGCCTTCCAACTCCAACCAAGGCAAGGATAAGGATAGTTCTTCTTGTGCTCTCACAAATAGGGTGGTATATCATCATTTCATCATTTCCTTGTTGAGGTGGCAAGCTAGACTTAGAAAGTTCAAGTTCCCAATATTTTGAGCTAGGGCTCACTAAGGTTCTATTTTCTCTTTACAAATTTAAGGTAAGGAGTGGGTTATAGTGTGTATTGCCTTACTCTGGGCTCTAGTTTACAATATGCATATAATGTGTACTAAGAATTATGTGTTAGATAGGGTTTTGTGCCATAGGTTAATTGATAGAAAGGATTTATGAGCTAAGAATAATAGAAATGATAACATGAATGTGCTGGAATTATGTTGTTTGAATTATGGAATTTAATAGTGACGATGTGGGTAACATGCCTGGACTGTGAAAGTGATTTATAATGGATAATTGTGATAATTGGGTAACTAAAATATTTAGTGTGATAATTTAAGAGGGGAATGTAATTGTTTATGAGTAAGAATGGGTTAACGATTGAAAGAATGAGAATAAAATACACCCGGACGCAGTAAGTCGTGACCAGCACATTAGTGCAGGACGCAGTAGGACGTGACCAGGGACAGAATAAAATATACCCGGACGCAGTAAGTCGTGACCAGCACATTAGTGCAGGACGCAGTAGGACGTGATCAGGGACAGAATAAAATATACCCGGACGCAGTAAGTCGTGACCAGCACATTAGTGCAGGACGCAGTAGGACGTGACCAGGGACAGAATAAAATATACCCGGACGCAGTAAGTCGTGACCAGCACATTAGTGCAGGACGCAGTAGGACGTGACCAGGGACAGAATAAAATATACCCGGACGCAGTAAGTCGTGACCAGCACACTAGTGCGGACGCAGTAGGACGTGACCAGGGACAAAATGTATAAGTAATGTGAATATATTGGAAGAGAATAGAACAAGAGACTTGATTAAAATGTTGAATTAATAATGATGTGGAAGTAATTGAATTATGAAATTGATGAACATATTGTGTTGTGTGGAGTTTTATTATGTTGTGATTAAAGTGTTAAGTGTGTTTGACTTGGTATTGCATTATGTCTTAATTGGAAACTGCCTCCCATTTTTGTGCAATACTCACTCCTTACTATCTCCACAGATACTGAGGAAGAGTTTGCACCCGATCAGGCCGAGCAGGAGTACTCTCCCTCACAGGGAGAGTAGGTTACCTTTCATCATGTAGGACATGGGAATGTCCTGGGCCCGATGATGTGAATCATTTTTGGTTGTGTATAAATGTAAATAGTTTTTGGGGCCCAGGACTACTCCTTTTGGGAAAAGGGATCTTTATTTTGGGGAAAAACTTATTCCCTAAAAACTTGTTTATATTCCGCTTACTCTGATGACTATGTTCTGATGTTTTAAAAACTTGTTTCTGATGTGTGCACGAAGATGCACTAGCTGGTATATATATATATATGTGAATAGCCCTGCTGGCTTTGCGATGTGAAAATGTTATTGTTTATCAGGTTGTAGGAAAACAGAAATTTTGGAAAAGTCCAATAAACAAACGAAACTCCGTCCGTTTGACGGGAGATTTTCAGTGAATTAAAAGTACTTAAGAGTTTTTCCTAATCAATTCTTGAGTCGAAAAAGGAATTTTCAAGTTCCTATTTTGTAATTAAGGGTTCAAAAGGGTATATAAACTTAGGTGTTACATTTTATGGTATCAGAGCAGTTTCCCTCAGCCTTTGGAGTCTGCACTCACATCTCCGATAGTTACTCACCAAGAGAGTAACTGAATTACTTAGCTAAGAGTCTAGGACCAAGACTAGGAAGTTTATATTCTTATTTAATACTAAATGCTTAATTGTTTATCTCCTCAATGGCTTAGCAGTATGGCTGGGCGACGAGGTGATAATGATAGAATGGCGGCGATACTGGAGAACTTAGTGCAAGTGCAACAGGCCCAAACCCAGATACAGCAGGATCATGCAGCAGCTTTGGCACAAATGCAACAGAACCAAGCGGGAAACATTGCAGCAGCAGCAGCAGCAATAAATCCTCCACCAGCTCCTGTTGATTGGATGTCAAGGTTCAGGAAGAACGATCCACCTCGGTTCGAAGGGGGATTCAATCCAGATGGGGCTCAAAAATGGCTCCAGGAAATGGAGAAAATCCTTCGCTCGCTGCAACCACCAGTAGATCAATATGTCAGACTAGTGGAATATGTTCTGTCAGGTGAGGCAGAACACTAGTGGGAGCATCAGAGGCGTAGTTTGGAAGCTGGTACTGAGGTGATCAATTGGGATCTTTTTAAGATCCGATTTCTGAACAAATACTTTCCGGAAGAAGTCAGGAGGGAGGAGTTAGCATTCTTGAAGTTGGAACAGGGAACAATGAGTGTCGGAGAAAATGCAGCTCAGTTTGAGGATTTGATCCGATACTCTGGAGGGTACAGAGATGCTGATGAACGAACCAAGTGCATTAAGTTTGAAGCGGGGTTGAATGCTAAGATCAGAACCATCTTTACTTATCAGGGCATTTCAAATTTGGCTCAATTAGTGAACATGACTAGTGCATTTGAAAATGCTCTAAAGCAAGAGAAGGCGGAGGATAAGAGCAAAGCAATACAGCGGACCGGCCCGATCATGGGAAAGAGTTCGGTGCAGCGACCAGGTCCTTACTCCCAGCCTAGGATAGGCCCGGCAGTGAGTGCCTATGGTCCTATTCCGACTTGTCCACATTGCGGTAGACAGCATAAGGGAACTTGCTGGAGATTGGATCCAAGTAAGGGGGGACCAACCTGCTATAGGTGTGGTCAGCCAGGTCATATTATGTTGAATTGTCCTAATAATGCAGTCAAGAAGGAGGTGAATGTGGCTAAGGTTCAGAAAGCTGGAGACAACAGGGTGACTCGAAAGGGCAAGGTTTATACTCTGGACGGCGAGGAGGTTACTGATGCTGATGAGCTGATTACAGGTACCGGTTATGTTAATAGTATTCCTTGTGGTATTCTCTATGATTGCGGAGCCACTCATTCATTTGTTTCTTCCGATTGCATGAAGAAGTTAGGGTTGTCTGCAATAGAAATGCCTTATAAATTATCTGTTTCCACACCCACGAATTCTTCTGTAGTCACAACAACTATGTGTTTAGATTGCCCACTTCGAGTGTTGGAGCGGGAATTCAAAGTCAATCTAATTTGTTTGCCTCTAACTAAGCTTGACATCATTCTGGGCATGGACTGGATGTCTCGGCACCATGTTCTGATTGACTGTCATCAGAAATCAGTTACTACCAGTGATCTTTCTTTATCTGCCCTGGAAATGAATGAGGATGCAGAGATCAGTCAGATTCCGGTAGTCTGTGAGTTTCCAGAAGTCTTTCCTTCAGAGATTCCTGGATTACCGCCAAACAGAGAAGTGGAGTTTAGTATAGATCTAATGCCCGGTGCAGGTCCTATTTCTATAGCCCCGTACCGGGTGGCACCTCCGGAGTTAGAAGAGTTGAAAAAGCAGATAGAGGAGCTATTGGCTAAGGGATTGATCAGACCAAGTGTGTCACCTTGGGGAGCTCCGATTCTTTTTGTTAAAAAGAAGGACGGAAGTCTCCGAATGTGCATCGACTATAGACAATTGAATGCGGTGACGGTGAAAAACAAGTATCCTCTTCCTCGCATTGACGATTTGTTGGACCAATTGCGAGGAGCAGCTATATTTTCTAAGATTGACCTTCGATCGGGATACCATCAAATCCGTATCCGAGAGGAGGACATTCCTAAAACGGCGTTCAGGTTGAGATATGGACATTTTGAATATGTTGTTATGTCCTTTGGTCTCACTAATGCTCCGGCCATCTTTATGGATTATATGAACAGGATATTCAGGCCGTACTTGGATTCTTTCGTCATAGTCTTCATTGACGACATTCTCATCTATTCTAAGAGTCCAAGTGAGCATGCTGAGCATCTGAGAATAGTGCTGCAGATTCTCAAATCCAAACAGCTTTATGCAAAGCTTTCTAAGTGTAGTTTTTGGCTGAATGAAGTGCAGTTTCTGGGGCATGTCATTTCTGAGAAGGGTGTTGCTGTTGATCCTTCTAAGGTGGAAGCGGTACTTAAGTGGGAGAGACCTAAGTCCATCACTGAGATCAGAAGCTTTCTTGGTATGGCTGGGTATTATCGAAGGTTCATTGAAGGGTTCTCTAAGTTGGCTCTTCCTTTGACGACTCTTACACGGAAAGGTGTTCCGTTTGAGTGGTCCCCAGAATGTGAAGGTAGTTTTCAAGAGTTGAAGAAGCGGTTGACTAGCTCTCCGGTGTTAGTTTTGCCGGACCCGACTCAATCCTTCGTGGTGTATTGTGATGCTTCTAAGCAAGGGTTGGGTTGTGTGTTAATGCAGCAAGGGCAAGTCATAGCTTATGCATCCAAACAATTGAGGCAGCATGAACAGAACTATCCCACTCATGATCTTGAGTTGGCGGCAGTAGTTTTTGCTTTGAAAATCTGGAGGCATTATCTATATGGTTCAAAGTTCGAGGTCTTTAGCGATCATAAAAGTCTTCGCTATCTCTTCGATCAGAAAGAATTGAACATGAGACAGAGGAGGTGGATGGAATTTCTGAAAGACTATGACTTTGATCTTCAGTATCATCCGTGCAAGGCCAATGTAGTGGCTGATGCACTAAGTCGTAAGACTTTGCATGTCAGCAATCTGATGGTGAAAGAGATGGAATTGATTCAAGAGTTTAGTGACCTCAACTTGAACATGCAAGTGAAAGAGAAGAGCATCGTTCTTGAAATGTTGCGGGTTACTAATGACTTGATGGGTCTTATCAAAGAAAGGCAAGCCGATGATGTTGAATTGCAAAAGTTGTTAGAAGGGGCATCGAGCAATGAAGAGCCCGACTTTGTGAAAGGTTCTGATGGCATCATCCGATTTAGGGGTCGGATATGTGTTCCTATGGATTTCGAAGTTAGAAGAGATATCCTATGGGAAGCACATCGAACCAAGATGAATTTTCATCCTGGTGCAACAAAGATGTACCAAGATCTAAAAAGGATTTATTGGTGGCCGAAGTTAAAAACTGATGTGGCCGATCACGTGTCTCATTGCTTAACTTGTCAGAAGGTTAAGATTGAGCATCAAAAGCCTGGTGGTCCTTTGCGATCACTTGAGATTCCGGAATGGAAATGGGACAGTATAGCTATGGACTTTCTGAAGAGACTAAGGTTCTCCTTTCATAGTGGAGTAACCACGTATGAGGTAGGAAAGAAAGGAAAGATTATTTTGGAATATGCCTTGATGCTCCCAACGGATATACCAGAACATTTTCTACCATTTTTCTGCAAGTTCTGCTTTGTCTGTTCTTTATCAGACCAGTCCAAAACTGTCCCTTTCTAATTTTGAAATTTGAAGCTTGATGACAGTTGGGCGCCGTTGATATGAGGACAAAACTTCCAGCCACGCATAGTACTAAAATACTGGTACGTAATTAATGAGGTGCATGTGGGTTGTACTTGCTGAATGTTGAAGATGATGAACAGTGTTGCCGAGCCTGACGACAGTTCGAGCTTGGCATCTTGTTTTAGCTTGACATCTTTTCGAGCATGGGAACTTTTAGAGGTAAAATCAATTTTTCCCTTGCTGAGCTGATCCCTCGGGCCGACTGAGAGACTCTGAGCGACGGCTCGGATTGATCACTTCCGAGTGCGTCTGAGCTTAAGATGATTAACTCCGACTTCATTTACAGCGGTCTGATCCACTAATCCTTCCGAGCTAGATGACGAGAGCATCGAGTGTAACATCCTAAATCTTGATTTTTAAGTGAAATAAATACTAAAAACCTTAGAAAAATTGGAAAAGTGATTTAATGAATTTTTCCAGATATGTGGGTGGTGATTATAGGTCCTAGGAGTCGTATAGGAGGTATATATGGCCTTGGGCAGGGTCAAATAAGCGAGATCGGGAGTAAAATCGGCGTTTTAGGTGTTAGAAATCAACTGAAAAGAGAAAATTAGAAATTCATTGTAGGAAGCTAAGAAAATAAATTCCACCGTTGGATGTGAAGTTTGTGGGGTAAAGAAGCATGTCTAAAAATTTGGACTCGATCCGACGGTCGACGAAAAAGTTACGGCGAATCGAAGGTTGGAAACCCTGAAACTCGCCCAGGCGCATGAGTCACTCGCCCAGGCGAGTCACTATTCATTTGGCGCACCATTCAGTGAGATTCCCACCCAAGCCAGCCCACCATTCGCCCAGGCGGGCGCAACACCAACCCAGCCGCACCAGTTTGCTCCTTGGCACACCAAAACTCGCACCAGCCGCACCATTTCCATTTCTGACCGAGCCAGCTACGCACCAGCTTGGTTCTGGTGCAGTTTTCTCGCCCAGGCGAGGGAATGTCTCACCCAAGCGAGATGATGCGCACGCCAGCCACACCAGAAATTCTGTTGGCGCGCCAGAGCCCCCACCAGCACGCGCCAGCCTCCCACATCGCGCACCAGCAGCACCAGCTGGTGCCAAGACTCGCCCAAGCGAGTAATGGGCTCGCCCAAGCGAGCGTCGTGCACCAGATCAGATCTGGTGCGTCCAAATTGAAACTTGGAGGCAAAGCATGGCCTCATGGCCACACGATTTTCAGCAGGACCTAGGCTGATCAGGAGGCACTAAAAATACACCATTTCATCACCTTTCAACTCCAAGACAACTCACCACCTTCATCCATTTCTCTCCACCTTCATCACATTTTCAATCATCAAACCACCAAAACACATTTGATTCTTGGGCACCTCAACCCAAAATCAACCAAAGCTCATCAAGTTGCATCATGGAAGTTGATTAGAGCTTCATTCCTTCCTCTCTCTTGGCACACGAATCACACCCACCTTCTCACTCTTTGGTTTTTCATTTTTCATCATTTATTTGAGGTAAGCTAGCTCTATTTAATGATGTTATTCCCTTTCCATTTCAAATCCTCTTAGTTCATGGATTTTATTCTAAAACCCTAGGATTCTTGCACTCTTCATGATATAGGAATTGAGTTTCATGCCTTCCAACTCCAACCAAGGAAAGGATAAGGATAGTTCTTCTTGTGCTCTCACAAATAGGGTGGTATATCATCATTTCATCATTTCCTCGTTGAGGTGGCAAGCTAGACTTAGAAAGTTCAAGTTCCCAAGATTTTGAGCTAAGGCTCACTAAGGTTCTATTTTCTCTTTACAAATTTAAGGTAAGGAGTGGGTTATAGTGAGTATTGCCTTACTCTGGGCTCTAGTTTACAATATGCATATAATGTGTACTAAGAATTATGTGTTAGATAGGGTTTTGTGCCATAGGTTAATTGATAGAAAGGATTTATGAGCTAAGAATAATAGAAATGATAACATGAATGTGCTGGAATTATGTTGTTTGAATTATGGAATTTAATAGTGACGATGTGGGTAACATGCCTGGACTGTGAAAGTGATTTATAATGGATAATTGTGATAATTGGGTAACTAAAATATTTAGTGTGATAATTTAAGAGGGGAATGTAATTGTTTATGAGTAAGAATGGGTTAACGATTGAAAGAATGAGAATAAAATACACCCGGACGCAGTAAGTCGTGACCAGCACATTAGTGCAGGACGCAGTAGGACGTGACCAGGGACAGAATAAAATATACCCGGACGCAGTAAGTCGTGACCAGCACATTAGTGCAGGACGCAATAGGACGTGATCAGGGACAGAATAAAATATACCCGGACGCAGTAAGTCGTGACCAGCACATTAGTGCAGGACGCAGTAGGACGTGACCAGGGACAGAATAAAATATACCCGGACGCAGTAAGTCGTGACCAGCACACTAGTGCGGACGCAGTAGGACGTGACCAGGGACAAAATGTATAAGTAATGTGAATATATTGGAAGAGAATAGAACAAGAGACTTGATTAAAATGTTGAATTAATAATGATGTGGAAGTAATTGAATTATGAAATTGATGAACATATTGTGTTGTGTGGAGTTTTATTATGTTGTGATTAAAGTGTTAAGTGTGTTTGACTTGGTATTGCATTATGTCTTAATTGGAAACTGCCTCCCATTTTTGTGCAATACTCACTCCTTACTATCTCCACAGGTATCGAGGAAGAGTTTGCACCCGATCAGGCCGAGCAGGAGTACTCTCCCTCACAGAGAGAGTAGGTTACCTTTCATCATGTAGGACATGGGAATGTCCTGGGCCCGATGATGTGAATCATTTTTGGTTGTGTATAAATGTAAATAGTTTTTGGGGCCCAGGACTACTCCTTTTGGGAAAAGGGATCTTTATTTTGGGGAAAAACTTATTCCCTAAAAACTTGTTTATATTCCGCTTACTCTGATGACTATGTTCTGATGTTTTAAAAACTTGTTTCTGATGCGTGCACGAAGATGCACTAGCTGGTATATATATATGTGAATAGCCCTGCTGGCTTTGCTATGTGAAAATGTTATTGTTTATCAGGTTGCAGGAAAACAGAAATTTTGGAAAAGTCCAATAAACAAACGAAACTCCGTCCGTTTGACGGGAGATTTTCAGTGAATTAAAAGTACTTAAGAGTTTTTCCTAATCAATTCTTGAGTCGAAAAAGGAATTTTCAAGTTCCTATTTTGTAATTAAGGGTTCAAAAGGGTATATAAACTTAGGTGTTACACCGAGCGTGTCTTCGGAATTTTAACTTCTGTTATTCTGGTCGGATTCAATTGTTTCCGTCGGTGGCCGAGATCAGAGATACTTCACGCTGATCTTGTTCATTTGTCATTTATTTGTCGTCATCAAAATCTTTGATTCAACAATCTCCCCCTTTTTGATGATGACAAATTCTTGTTGATTTTGTACGAATGTGTGAAGATCTTGATCGGTTTTTCTGAATGTAAGATTGAGAAGATACTCCCCCTGAACATCAGGTCTTCAGAAACCGAGCCATACAAGCTATCTTTCTCCCATTACACAGCATTGTTCCTTTCTTTTCCTCCCCCATTGTGTGAGGATTGATCAAGTAATTAATTTCCTTGATACCAATTGTTAATACATGTCTCCCATCTGAAAACAACAAAAACAACAACTACCTTTCTCCCCCTTTTGGCATGATCAAAAAGGAGCCGAAGAATTAAGCGCATTTGCCAAAGGAATATAATTAATAGTTAATTGAAAGTTGGAAATATATATGCCTGATACCAATTGTTGGATTAAATTAAAGAAATTCAACGATCTCCCCCTGAAGATAATGTAAAAGTTCGAATTTCCTCCAGAAAGGGAATAGGCAATTTTTAATATGCGGCCAAGCTATCCGAGTAAACAATCTTTTGAAAAACTTAGACGCAAAGGAAATCCGAGTGGTTTGATATTGACATAAGACAATGAATTTTGGTGACTGAAAAACACTGACCGATCAGTTAGCGTATACTTAATTCGTCCAGTATGTCGAGCTCTCTTACGATATGAAAATGAGTGTCTCTCGGCAAGGGTTTTGTAAAGATGTCGGCTAACTGATTTTCAGAGCTTACAAATTCAATAACACAATCGGCTAACTGATTCTTAGTTAGGTTGATTGCACTTGTGTTGTCACATTTGATAGGAATGTGATCCAATTTTATACCGAAGTCCGACAGTTGTTGCTTCATTCAAAGAAGCTGAGCACAACAACTACCGGCAGCAATGTATTCGGCTTCTGCGGTAGAAAGGGCAACACAAGCTTGCTTTTTAGAAAACCAAGACACTAGAGAACTTCCCAGAAGATGACAAGTTCCACTAGTGCTTTTTCGATCAAGCTTACATCCCGCAAAATCCGAATCGGAATATCCGACCAAACTAAGACTTGTAACACTTGGATAAAACATACCAGTGTTCTCGATTCCTTTTAAATATTTAAAAATTCTCTTAACAGCAGTAAGATGAGATTCTTTTAGATTAGCTTGAAACCGTGCACACATGCAGACGCTAAACATAATATCAGGCCAAGATGCAATTAAATATAGAATACTTCCTATCATGCCTCTATATTTACTTACATCTACGGATTTACCTGATTCATCCTTGTCGAGGTAGCAGGAAGTACTCATCGGTGTGGCTGCAGTCTTGCAATTTTCCATCCCGAATTTCCTCAGAAGCTCTTTACAGTATTTGCCTTGATGTACAAAGATGCCTTCGTCGGCTTGCTTGATTTGAAGACCGAGGAAGAATGTAAGTTCTCCCATCATCGACATCTCGAATTCACCTTTCATTAGTGCTGAAAATTTCTTACACAAAGACACATTAGTAGCACCGAAGATTATGTCGTCAACATAGATTTTTACTAATAAAATATCTTTGTTAGATTTTAAAATGAATAAGGTAGTGTCAACCTTCCCTCTTTCAAATCCTTGTTCTAAAAGAAAAGAGCTCAGCCGATCATACCAAGCTCTCGGAGCTTGTTTCAGACCGTACAGAGCCTTTTTAAGTTTGTAAACGTGATTTGGAAATTCATGACTTTCAAAACCAGGAGGTTGTTTCACATACACTTCTTCATTTATAAATCCATTTAAGAAAGCACTTTTGACATCCATTTGATACAGGGTGAATTTCATGATAGATGCAAAAGCAAGTAAGATTCGGATTGCTTCAAGCCGAGCAACCGGAGCATAGGTCTCGTCATAATCGATACCTTCCTCTTGGTTGTAGCTTTGAGCAACTAATCTCGCTTTGTTTCTTATAATTACTCCTGATTCATCCATTTTATTTCTAAAAATCCATTTTGTGTCGATTATAGAATGATCATCAGGTCAAGGAACTAATTCCCAAACATCATTTCTGATGAACTGGTTCAGCTCGTCTTGCATAGCAATGGCCCAATGTTCATCCTCAATCGCTTTACTAACAGAATCAGGTTCAATTTGAGAAACAAAAGAGACGAAATTGCAAAAATTCTGAATTGACCGACGAGTTAGAACTCCCTTAGATATATCTCCTAGCACATTCTCGATTGGATGGTTCTTGTTTGTTTTCCAAGCAGGAGGTAGGTCATCCCTAGGAGCTTCGATTACAGCGTCGTCTTGATGATACCCATTGTTAGAAGTGTTGTCTTGATGAGCTTCTTTTTCGATTAAGATTAGGTCATCATCATTTTGCTCGTCTTTTGAGTTTTCTGCACTTTTTACACAACTCAAGGTGTCCCCTCTTGGAGACTCATCAAATACCACATGTATAGATTCTTCCATATTGGAAGTGCGTTTATTGAACACTCGGTAAGCCTTACTCCGAGCAGAATAACCCAGGAATATACCTTCATCAGCCTTCGAATCAAATTTTCCAATATGATCTTTTCCATTATTTAAAATAAAAACTTTACATCCAAAAGCAAGAAAATAAGATATATTGGGCTTTCTACCCTTGTAAAGCTCATAGGGCGTTTTCTTTAAGATTGGTCGAGTAAGAACTCGGTTCAAAACATGACAAGCAGTGTTAACTGCGTCCGCCCAGAAATAATGAGGAATTTGAGATTCATTCAGCATAGTCCGAGCAAGTTTCTCAAGTACTCGGTTTTTCCGTTCCACGACTCTGTTTTGCTCAGGAGTCCGAGGAGCTGAAAATTGATGCTCAATGCCGAACTTAGAACAAAACTTATCAAATTTGTGGTTCTCGAACTCGCCGCCATGGTCTGTTCGGATAACAACAACTTTTTGGTTAACTTGATTTTGAATTCGTTTGACTAGCTCTTTAAAACAATGAAAAGTTTCACTTTTTGCAGTTAAAAATAAAGTCCAAGTAAATCGAGAAAAGTCATCAACAATCACTAGGGCATAGTAGTTACCCCCAAAGCTTTTCACTTGAGATGGTCCGAACAAGTCCATATGAAGCATTTCTAATGGCCTTGTTGTGGACACCATCTTTTTGGATGAAAATTTATTTTTGGTCTGTTTACACTTCTTACAGGAAGTGCAAACACCTTCTATATCAAATTTTAGCTTTGGCAGTCCAACCACTAGGTCTTTGGATTGAAGTTTCTTTAACTGATTTACATTTATGTGAGCAGTCCGACGATGCCATAACCAAGTATCATTCTCTCGGCATGTAGAGACCAGAGAGGAAATTTCATTTAAATCTACCAAATAAGTATTGTTTGACCTTTTTCCCACAAATTTGATTGAATTGTCTTTGTCACTTTTAATTAGACAGTGAGTGGAGGTAAAAACAACATGATTACCGATATCACAAAGTTGGCTTATGCTCAAAAGATTGTGTTCCAATCCTTGAACGAATAAAAAATTTTCGATAATCAAGTTGGAAGAATTTCCGATTTTACCTTCACCCAAAATTTTACCTTTATTGTTGTCTCCATAAGTGACGTATCCTTTCTCAGTTGGAGTAAGCTCGATGAAGTGCTGCTTATCTCCAGTCGTGTGCTTCGAGCATCCGTTGTCCAGATACCACCGTGTTTCCCTTGCTCGATAGCACACCTACAAAAAGTGTTACTTTTTCATTTTGGGTACCCAAACAGTTTTGGGTCCTTGTTGGTTAGTGTTGGGATTTACTCCCTTAACAATCCAAACAAAAGAGCCGTCAGCTACACCATAGTGTCGGATCTTGCACTCATTAGGTGTATGTCCGATCAAACCATAGTAAGAACACGTTGGCTTTTTAGCATGTTTAACATTTGAGAACGAGCCAATTTTACAGAAAGTTTTCTTTTTGGCATTCTTGTAGCCGAGACCAGTTTTGTTCGAACTACTTCTCTGTTGAACAAGTAATCGGTCCAACATCCTATCACTTTGTGAGAAAGTTGCATAAGTGGTTTTCAAATTTTTAATTTCTTTTTCATACCTAATGCAATCTTCACACTTTTGATCTTTCAAAGAAGTGATAGTGGATTCTAAGGAATCATTGTTGCATTTTAAAATTTCAATGCGTTTTTCCAGTTCGAGAACTTGCTCTTTATAGTTTAAAATATTTCTTTTCACTTTAGCATAACTCTTAGCAAGTTTTTCGATCTCGGATTGCATTTCAGCGTAGGCAGTATATAATTCCTCATAATCATCAAGTTCGGACTCAGTATTAGATTCGGTATCCGAGTATATCTCATTTTCATGTGTAGTTGAGCCGAACCCTGAGCTCGGTGAAGCTTTTTCATCATGTCTTCCCCTTAAGCACAGAATCTTGCCTTCATGCTCGGTTGAGGATCCAAGACTTCCCATTAAGCACAAGTGATTGATTTCGTTTTTGGTGGTGCTGAGTGTAACACCCTATGATTATTACCCTTAAAACCCCGCTATCAAAAATGTGAATTTGAAATTTCATTTTTAATTTAATAAAAATCACCCGTCAAACGGATGGAGTTTTGTTTGTTTTTAGGACTATTCCAAAATTCAACCTGTGATAAATAATTTCAATTAAACAACAAGTAGCCAGCAGGGCTTCAGAATATATATATCTATTTCATAACAAGGCCCTATGGGCTCCAAATATATTAGAGTGCATAAGATAATCAAATATTCAGAGTTTTCAGCGGAAAATAATAAGTTTGAGTGTCATAATCAAAACATATAACTTTGCCAAAACAAAACATCCTAAGCCTCATTTAAAATATGCATATTAAATTTACATCAGAATAATATAAGAGGCTTAGGTCCATATTATACTCTAAACCCATAATACCCTACTCTCCCTGTAAGGGAAAGTACTCCTGCTCGGCCGGGGGCTGTGCCAACTCAATCTCCGTACCTGAAAAATGTAAGGGAGTGAGCTTTGCACATGAAATAGAAAGCAGTTTCTAACTAGACATAACGACCCACTAGGTCAAGCACAATTAGCAAATAAGCATATATTCACATATTACACACCATACTCATTTCATTATTTCCATACTCATTATTTATTTCACATTTCCAAATTCATTATTCCATTTCAACATCCATTTTCATTATTCATTTCAACATCCATTTTCATTATTAATTCATTCATTTCACATACTCATTTCATTTCAGTACATCACCTCAAATCAGAGGCCAATGAACAATTTTCATTCAACACATTTATCACCTCAAAACAGAGGCCCTTATACTTTTCCATATTTAAATTATGTGTCCCTCAGGTCAGAGGTCGACACCCTAAAACTTATTTCATTTTCGTGTCCCTCAGGTCAGAGGTCAACACTTAAACATTTTATTCATTTGATTCATACACATGCCCTTTTCATAAATTCTCTTAACTTTCATAATTTCTTTTCTCTGTACATATACCTTGAGTTCCTCATAATATAGGGAAATTTATTCACGTGGATCCATCATTGCGTACAGTCCCACAACCCGGACAACGTCTTACAGCTGCGCACTATGGGGTCTTACGCGATCTATGCGTGCAGTCCCACAACCCGGACAACGCCTTACAAGATCTGGATCGCACAAGTCTATGCGTGCAGTCCCACAACCCGGACAACGTCTTACAAGACATTAAATCAAACCAGTCGATGCGTACAGTCCCACAACCCGGACAACGTCTTACACGACTTGATTCACACCAGTCTAAGCGTACAGTCCCACAACCCGGACAGCGTCTTACAAGACTGGCTCCTTTAACCAATTTACCTTTAGCCTTTTGGAAGTGCACCACCATATTTTTTTAAAGTATTGCATTCAATGTCATTAAATCATTATTTACTTTATCCAATTATACTACTAAATTTCCATTTTCTTGTTCAATCAATCATAACACATACATATATTTTCAACAATAATAGATTATCATTTAATTCACAACTTTACAAATAAAATCAATAATCATAGAATTCATTTATGGCAACTTCCCTATCATATTACCCAACTCCTCTTGTACTTCATTATAATCATTATCCAAATTTCATTTTATCAAATAATTCATTCTCAAGTTATTGGGTTTCCTTTTCCTAGTCTTAACATCCAATCATCACGCATATTTAATTACTAGAATTTTATATTTAATAACCTAGGGTTTTATAATCTAATTTTCTCCCCTAACACATAACCCTAACAAATCATTATATACTAATTAGAACCAACTCCCTAGAACAAGGCAATGCTCACAATATACACCCCCTTACCTCAAACACTTAAGGATGAGGAGAGTCCAAGTGTCCTATACTTGAGTTTGCCCACCAAGAGCTCAAAATCCACAAGAGAGTGATAGAACCTATTATAAAGCCACAAAAAATGAGGGTTATTGCTCATTCCATGATTCTCAAACTAAACCCCATGGAAAACTTGAAGGTTCTATGCTTAGAAACGAAACCTCCATGAGAGGGAGGAGAGAGAAAACTCGAATTAGAGAGAGAAAGGGAAGGAATTCAAAGGCTTGAATACTTACTTGGAGCAAGGAGGAAGAGATTTGTTGATGAAATGAAGAAATCCCACTTGTTCTTGGAGGATTTGATGATGGAGAATGGAACCCTAGGGGAGAGAGAAAGGGAGAAACGAATTTGGGATTGGAATGAACGTGTACTGCACCTTTATTTTTTTCTGCATCTACAGCAGTTAATCGATTATTAACCGATTATGCCATTTCCCATTTTCTGACCTTAATCGATTAAGCTGCAGTTTAATCGATTAAGCTGCAGTTTAATCGATTAAGCTATTCAGTTTTGCAGTACCCAGACTTTGAGAGGCCATAACTTCTTCGTTACCCGTTGGATCTTCCTCAAATTTTAAAGCAAGCTTCCCTACATACCAATCTTCACATCCAACGGTGGAATTTGTGTTTAGAGTTGTAAATCTTTTATTTTGAATTTCCTAATATCCTATGTTGTTAACCCTAAATCAAGCCTTCAATCCACTATTTTTAACTCAATATCGTTATTTCCTTCACTCTAAGCTTGACCATCATCAATTATACTAGGAATTAAATTTGGGATGTTACACTGAGATTCGAGCTTGTTGAGGCTTCCTCAGTGCATCTACCCATTAAGCAAAAATTAGTTGTCTCTTCATCGTCCGAGGAGCTTGTCACAGATGATTCATTCTGCTCGGCTGCATCCCAGACGATGTAAGCTCTCTTTGATTTGGGGTTCTTGTCTTTCTTCTTCTCGGTACTGCTTCGTTTCTGCAACCTGGGACAATTTGGTTTGATATGTCCAGGTTCACCACATTCATGGCACTTGACTTTGTCTTTTGAGCTTGTGCCTAGATTTTTAAAGTTCCTTCTGTTTTTGAAGAATTTTCCGAACTTCCTGACTACGAGGCCGAGGGTTTCGTCATTCATGTCTGAGCTAGAGTCGCTGTCCGAGGAGACATTGGTCGACTTAGCTGAGGCCTTGAGTGAGATCCCTTTCTTCTTTTTGTCGGATTCTTTATGCATGGTTAGTCTTCCGAGCTCCATCTCGTGCTCCTGCAATTTGCCGAACAAAGTTGCTATGTCCATGGTATCCAGATCTTTTGATTCCATGATGGAAGTAACCTTCGGTTGCCATTCTCTGCTAAGACATCTCAAAACTTTGTTAATAACCTCGGCATTTTGAAAGGTTTTTCCGAGAGCAATAAGATGGTTTATAATATGAGTAAATCGTTTATGCATGTCATTTACAGATTCGCTCGGCAGCATACGAAATAACTCATACTCATGCATCAAAGTATTTAATAGAGCTTGTCTAACTTCACTTGTCCCTTTGTGAGTCAGTTGTAGAATGTCCCACATTTGTTTAGCATTTTTACAGTGAGATACTCGAAAAAATTCATCATAGGACAGGGCCAAGGTGATGATGTTTTTAGCTTTTAAATCGTAAGAAACTTTTCTTTTATCATCATCATCCCAGCTTATCCTTGGGATTTCTACAACATCGTCTCCGATTTTCCTTCTCGGAATATGAGGGTCGTTTTCAATCGCATCCCAAACATCAATATCAATTGCTTCTATAAAAAATTTCATTCGAGCTTTCCAATAAGCATAACCATCACCGTTGAATGGTGGTGGTCTGTTTATTGAGGAGCCTTCACCTCCGAATGGATTGTTAGAGCCCATGGTTTCCTAGGATCTTTTTCGAAAAGCGGTTAAGCTTGATCTTTCGACCAAGCTCTGATAACAATTGTTAAAAACGATGGAAACCGAGGGAACGGTCTTAACAATCTACTAGAGGGGGGTGAATAGTAGTTGGAAGCAATAATACCAATTTTTCGTGATGTATTAAAATCGGTCGGAAAAAGCTAGTTGTTCAAAGTAGAAATCCCGACTTTGAGCCGAGCAGTTCTTGATAACCAGTTTCTTAGACTGAGCACTGATTATCCGAGCTGAACACTCAAAGGATCAGGTTTGCAGCGAAAAAAATTACTAGCACTGTCCGAGCGTTAAGTTAGAGCTAAAGCAATTCGATCAAATGCTCAGAATATAAATGAAAGCAGTAAAGAAAATGAGACACCGAGATTTATCCTGGTTCACTCACCAACACGGTGAGCTACGTCCAGTCCCCCTTAACAACCTTTAAGGAGCATTTAATAAAATCAAATAGATAGAGATTACACGAGATCAATTAAACCCACCAAGAGAGTACCAAACTCTTGGCTTCTACCTACTGATGCAAAATGCCGAGCACAACATCGGACTTTCACAGTCTTGAAACCTTCAAGACACCTTGAAACCTTCAAGGATTTTCACCAAAGAAGCTCCTTGGATTTTTGCTCAGGAACCTCCTAAGACTTCAATCGCCAAGAACCTCTTGAACGAACTTGGAAACCTTCCAAGATTTTCACCGTGCTTGAGAACAACTCAAGACTTGAAGAAATGGTTGAGTGAAAGAGATGGCTCCAACCCGAAACTCAAGTGTATAAGATTCTGAAGGTTTAATGAACAAATGAGTTTTCGTTTAAGTGTTTGAGAAAGGCTTTTGAGGATGTAGAGAACTGATTTGAGGCTTGTTTTATGAGTATGAAAGATTTGCACTCACACTCTCACGTTTCTCTTTTTTGCGGTTTGAGCACTTGTAAAACAGAGAATGAATATGAAAGTTTTTGGCTTATGCTCTCTGTTCTTTTCTTTTCTTTCTATATGTGTTCGTGTGTTGTTCTGCCCTTTCTGAAGAGACTAAGGTTCTCCTTTTATAGTGGAGTAACCACTTGTGAGGTAGGAAAGAAAGGAAAGATTATTTTGGAATATGCCTTGATGCTCCCAACGGATATACCAGAACATTTTCTGCCATTTTTCTGCAAGTTCTGCTTTGTCTGTTCTTTATCAAACCAGTCCAAAACTGTCCCTTTCTAATTTTGAAATTTGAAGCTTGATGACAGTTGGGCGCCGTTGAGATGAGGACAAAACTGCCAGCCACGCATAGTACTAAAATACTGGTACGTAATTAATGAGGTGCATGCGGGTTGTACTTGCTGAAGGTTGAAGATGATGAACAGTGTTGCCGAGCCTGACGACAGTTCGAGCTTGGCATCTTGTTTTAGCTTGACATCTTTTCGAGCATGGGAACTTTTAGAGGTAAAATCAATTTTTCCCTTGCTGAGCTGATCCCTCGGGCCGACTGATAGACTTTGAGCGATGGCTCGGATTGATCACTTCCGAGTGCGTCTGAGCTTAAGATGATTAACTCCGACTTCATTTACAGCGGTCTGATCCACTAATCCTTCTGAGCTAGATGACGAGAGCATCGAGTGCGTTTTCGGAATTTTGACTTCTGTTATTCTGGTCGGATTCAATTGTTTCCGTCGGTGGCCGAGATCAGAGATACTTCACGCTGATCTTGTTCATTTGTCATTTATTTGTCGTCATCAAAATCTTTGATTCAACAGATAAGAACCTCTAAGAACGTGAACCACTTTTTCACTTCACTCATAAACCTACTTTTCGTTCATAAATGGGTCCCACTACCTACCCCACACTCCTAATATTTTATAATAAATATAACCATCATCAACTAACCATATTTTTTTACCGCCAAAAAAACTTACTACATTTTGAATAATTTATTTTTGAACGGCTATTTTTTTTTAACTTATTCTGTAGTGGTAATTTTTTTTTGCCCACTTGAAAAATATCCCAGATAATTGTAATATTTACAACTTTAAACACAAATTCCACCGTTGGATGTGAAGATAAGTATGTAAGGAAGTTTGTCTTCAAATTTGAGCAAGATCCAACGGTTAACGAATAAAATTTGGAGTTTTGAAGTTTAAAAAAAAGTAGCCACACTTCTCGAGTAGCACTCCCTTTGTGTTCTCTTCGCAATTTCTGTTTCCTTATCCCTCCTCTTTCTATTTTTTTTATTAAAAAAAATCAAACGCTCAGCTCATGAACTCGTAGCGAAATAATGCACGGTTGTGAAAAATGAACGAACGGGAGCATCTCCCCACCGGTGATGAACGTTGACGAACGTTCATAACTGCTAAAAACGATCGAAAAGTTAACCGCTGAAAATTCTCTAAGTACTAATCCATGTAAAGTTACTACCTCTGGCTGGCTGTTCATTTACAAGTAGTCATACTAACTATTGTTGTACCTTTTCAATGTATTACCGGTGTCTACGTACTGTAATACTCCCTCCCTTTCTAAATATGGGATCTCTTTGGAATATTTTATGTACATTAAGAAAGTAAAATAATTTAGTTAATTATTTTGGAAATGTGAATTTTTGGTATGTATTTCCAAAATTAACCCTATTAATATTATTGAGAATCTAAAAAATGGTAAATAAATAAGGATGTTTGTGAAAAAAAAAAGTAATTAATGATTATCGAAAATTGGTAAAGAGTCTTATAAATAGAGACAAAATAAAAGTGTCAAAAGGGTCTTATATTTAGGGACGGAGGAAATAATAATCCGAAAAAACTGAATTAATTATGACTTATTTTGAAAGTGTAAAACTGAATGATTCTTTAATTTTTTTTAAGGATATTTTAGGTAATACTCCCTCCGGCCTTAATTATAAGCAAAAAAAAAATTAATTTCGCACTTATTAAAAAAGTTAGTTGAGTTTGAAATGATAAAAAAAATATACTACTTTAAGAAACATGCATTGGGAATGAAACAAAAATTAAATGATGCAACCACTTTATTGAATTATTTTAGGAATGATTGTATTGGGAAAATAAAATTAATTAAATTTTGCTTATATTTGAGACCACAAATGAGATGTTTTTAGTTGCTTATAATTGAGACCGGAGAAGTATACTTTACTTTTTTATAAATTTGACATAACTACCATTTTTTAATAAAGGTAGCGTAAATAGAGTTAATTTTGCCAATAATTTGAGTTGAAGGAAGTAGCATTTTCCAATTGATCAATTTGAAGAAAGTCTATTGAACCATTAAAAGGGATTACAAGAAATTTAGAGAGTCAATGGAGAGCTGAGAATAAAGACAGCAAGAGAAAGTGATGAGAATAAAGACAGCAAGAGACGGTAGTAACAAAAAAGGAACAACTGAGATTACATAAACTAAAACATTAAATATCGCTTACATAATTGCTTGAAAAGACGACAACTAAAAATAAGATCACCCACAAACTACAATTAAAGAAAACTAAAATATAAAGTTCATAATATCATCCTTCCACTAGAGCAACAATCAACAACGTTAATCCATGAGAAGCTTGTGAGTTGTGACCAATCTTGTAAGACGCATGCATAAGCATCAATGCAACCATACTCAACTTGTTCATTGCTCAACACTCTTGCCTCCCAGTTGCTCATGCACACATGCTTAGGCTTCCTCATATGCAGACCAACCAAATCAGAAGCAAGATCTTTCAAACCAGGCCTCCGAAACCTAACAGGATATTTTTTCTTTGCAAGCTCCCTAATGTCAGCACATGAACTACAATCTAAGCCATAATCATTTCTAAGCGGGGAAGGCTCCGGTGCATGTTAATAGATAACATGCATCGGTGCATATGAAAATTTTATTTTTGATTTTTATTTTTTTTTTAATACAGATTTATTAAGAATATTTTTTAACACAAGTTCGTATACAGATTTATTAGAATATATAAATTAAATTTTGAATACAGTTTTACTCAGTACAGTTTTTTAAGAACACAGAGTAAAAGAAAAAAATAAATCCAAATTATAAAAATCAGTTCATATCGGTAAAAAAGAAAACGCATAGAATATTTTTTAATTAATTAAATTTTAAAAAAATAAATAAAAAAACCAAAAAGAAGGCATGCACCGGTGCATGTTATTATGTTATCTATTAACATGCACCGGAGCCTCTGCCTTTCTAAGCTTAGCAATGTCATCAGCAACTTCAATACCAACAAAGGTGAAGCATTAATCCTTCAAAAAGTTCTTAAGTGATTGGGGTAAATAATCTATGTAAAAGTGCTGAACAATTAAACACTTATCATCTATGCAAAGTTGCAACGTTGCTGATTTGTTACTGTTAACGGAAAATTGAAATCGACAAAATGGTGAGAATGTCGGATGTATATAAGTGACATCGACAGAATTGTACTTAGACATTTTTGTTTAAAAGTGACTTCGAGGGAAGTGAACGTACAATCCGACAATGGGTAGATTTCGATTAAAGGATGTGTGTCGATAACATAAGTGATGTCGAAGGAGGTGTACTTAAGTTGCATAACTTAAAAGTGACTTCGAAGGACGTCAACGTGTGTCGATAGAAGGAAGAGGCGAAAACAAGAGGCCTGCGTCGAACGAATATTGGCGCAAGAAAAGAGGAGTCAGAAACGTCATGTCAGCATTGGGAACGGAAGAGTAATTATGGAGGCATTTAATGCTACTTGTGGCTATAAAATCCTCATTTTTTACACTGGAAAAGCCACGAGTTACAATGGAGAAACATAAGGAATGCCTTCATGAATTCTGGAAAGAGGAAAAAAGATTCAAGTTTCACATGAACATGAGCCCACAAAAGGCTAAACATGTGGGATTAAGGTGTTCGGGTGAAGACAAGGAAATGAAGGGATGTCCACCCCGAATACCCCCTTTATCCTCTTGAATAGCAAAAGGCTAAACATGTGGGATTACATAGAACCCATTTCTGATGTGTCAGATCACAGCAAAGAACTCCGAATTGGAGGAAGCAGTGAGCCTGATAAATAAACATTGGAAAGGTCTTTGCAATCCCCTAAGCCAAGGTTTGTATCCTGCTAGGGTCGACTATGGCTGCCTTTCCTATTAAAGAGTTAAAGGAAAAAAGTCCTTTGACGGCATTCTACTAGAAACGTCGGAGGCATGTCTTTTGATTGAATGCTGGTGAAACAGCATTTATTTGAACTACATGTCACCGATATCAATCGAATGCGTCTAAGGCCGACAGCAGGTCGAAAGTCTATTTCGACAAAAGGCCTGTTTGTCGAAAGGAGCTCGATGTCGGCTGACATCTCAGAACCAAGAGGCGGGAGCACAACAACGTCAATGCTTTGAGCAACAAAGAGACTTAAACAAAAGTCAAATGGTTGCAGTTGAAGAGAAGTGCCAGACGAAGGGGTTTCAGCAAAGATGTCACCACGGGATTCGACAGAAGTATCCACTAAGCCCAAACCACGACGTGGGCAGTTACATCGTGGGGGATAGCATAGTGGGTAGTTATTAGGACGTGGGTTTTGCGGTTATGCAGAACGTGCGAGTATGCTTTGTAAATAGTTTTCGGATTCCTATACCTATAAATAGGAAGTCCTTAGGTTGTAATCGGGGTTGGTTGCTAGGTTGACACACATAGGCCAAAATCCTAAACGTCTCACCAGAGCAGACAAACGGAGAAACGCCATTGTAAATAACCTCAGCCTTCCACCCCATTTTATTTTCAATGCAATCTTTACTTTTCCCTTGCAACTTTTAATTACACGCAATTTACTTTCATGCAAACTTTAATCGCTTTCCTTTCAATTCCAAGTCATTTACTTTAACGCAAACTTTAATCGCTTTCCTTTCAATTCCAAGTCATTTACTTTACTGCACCTTTGAATTCCACCGCATTGTGTTCTTGGTGTCGGTTTTTACTCTTACTCGCATTTATCTTTACGCTGTTCAAAACCAATACCCAAAAATACCAAAAAAAACGGTCAAGTTCCTTCACAAGATTACCACATAACCTGTCGTTACCCACACCCCACACATCACTGTCAGTTCGGCAGGCGTCGGACGAAAAACCCGCAAACAAAATTGGCACGCCCAGTGGGACCGGTTCAGAGTAACTTGTGCTTGTTTGCATGCATTTGAGAAGTGGCATAACTTTGTCATCTTCATCGTCAATGGTTGTTACAAGTCAAGGTGGTCAATAGACCACCGTTATTTCAGAGATTATTACACCAAGCGTTTCGACAAGTGCTCCTCAAATGACCGGAGGAAGCGGTTCCGCCGTGGAATCAACTATCGTAACCACAATTCAACGGCCAAATAATGGCCCAAACGGGGGAAACCTCACCAGTGGGTTTACTTTTGGTAGCAGTTCTAATACCGGAGGACAAGTTCCTCCGTATGGTTTGCCACCTGGTTTCGTCCCAAGGTCGACGTTGACGTGGCCTTTGAGCAGTTCGATAGGCAGTACTAATACGACGATGGGGGCCACTAATATGGCCTTTATGCGTTCTGCTATGGATATGGTTGGCACGAGCAACGGTTCGAGATACATGCCTATCAATCCCGTTACGCATATCCGTCAACAAATCGAAGAGGCTAACGTTCAACTGGTCGATCAGCTGACGGCTCAATTGGGTTCGGTGATTAACCCAGCGATGTTGGTGACAAATGAGACTTGTGGAAAAATTGCACAATACATGAAAAGGTTAAACCAAGTCTTAGGCATCGATGACAACGAACATAGCGAGTCCGTCAATACTCCATCTATTGATAGAAATCTACCGAGGCCAATCTTGGTACAAAGTTATCCTGATGGCCAAGATGTACGACACACTGCTTGAGTGTCGTCACCGCAGCAAGATAGTAGAGTCCCGACAACGTGCGATCATGTTCGTACTAACCCAATGTTTAGTGTAGGTAATGCGATGCCGGAAAACCAGCAAATGGTCTTTTACCCAGGTGTCGAAGCCCCTCAACATGTTCAAAATCCAGCCCAAGTTGCATTCATGCAAAGAGGGGAGGATCTTCAAGCAGCACTGGCGAGACAGAATTTGGCTCGACACTTGCTCCGACAAGGAAGAAAGACACGCGTCGAGCCGGACGACGTAAACCGGATAGTTGAACAAGCACTGAGTCGGATAGGGTTCAACGTTGGCATGGCTAATCATCCAGGTTTCAATTCGCCCTTTCCGGAATGGGTACAGTTGACAGAAATCCCGAGAGGAAAAAAGGTGCCGAAGTTGTCAAAATTTGCCGGAGAAGCGGGAGAATCTACTGTCGAACATATCACCCGTTACATCATCGAATTGGGTGATTTGGCCGTTGATGAAGCGATCAAAATGTGGCTATTTCCTAGTTCTTTGACAAGAAATGCTTTTTCTTGGTTCTCAACCTTACGATCTAATTCTATCCATGCTTGGGCCCAGTTAGAGAGGTCTTTTCATGAACAATTCTATAGAGGCGAATTGAGAGTTGCCTTGACAGATTTATTTAGTGTGAAAAGATTTGCTGGGGAGCCTATCGATGACTACTTGTCGCATTTCAGGCAGATGAGAAGTAGATGTTTTACTCCAATTCCTGAACCGGAAGTAGTTAAGATGGCTATAACCGGTTTAGAGTATCACATTCATAAGAAGTTAGTTACCCAACATCTATTAGATTTGGCTCAATTAGCCGCTTGTGTTCGGCAGATTGAAAATCTAAGAGATGAAAAAACAAAAGGGAAAGACCCTAAAGTTCCAAAAAGGGAACGCATCCATTATGTTGATTCTCAGCCTTCTGACGGGGAGGCGTTCGACGGTGGTTCAGAGGTGAATGTGATAGAACTAGGAAACGAGAAACCTTATTCATGTTCTGCCTTAAGACCATCTAAACCCGTTAGTGAAAATTTGTATAAGAAAACATACACTTTCGACGTTTCCAAAACTGAACAAGTTTTTGATGCGTTGTTAAAGGATAAGCAAATTAGATTGCCAGAGGGTCATAAATTGTTGAAAAAATAAGAATTGAGAGGAAGAAAGTATTGCAAATATCATAATAATTGCACTCATAATACCAACGATTGCTTTGCTTTCAGGGACTTAATTCAACAAGGAATCGACAAGGGAAAATTGAAGTTCTTGGAGAAAGACATGAAGATCGACACTGATCCTTTTCAGAAGGAGGTCAATGAGGTCGAAGCTCAAGGAGTGTTTTCCATTAGCACTCTTTCATTAGCTTACGACGCAGAAGTGTTTCCTGAAGTCGAAGAGTCATTCCGACATTTCTGTAAAAGGAAGCAAGATGGAGACCTTCAAATCTGCCCAAGATGTCAAGTGGTCTATGATCGAAAGACTGCAGCACAGAAAGAGAGGGGGTCCAAAAGGGAAGACTTGAGAAAGAAAATAAGGGCCAGGGTCCAGGAACGGGAACACATCCGACGAGAAATGTCCCGAAAGGCTCGACGGTCTTTGTCCAGTCAAAGGATTTATGGAGGACGTCCCTCAAGGTCAACTGCATATGATCGATTCATGAAAAAGAGGCAGCAATCAGGGTCGACATCTGGGTCGATCTACGAAGGACTAACACGGACTCAGAAAAGGAGGCTCCAAAGAATACGGAAGGCAGAAGCTGAAGGAGTCAACATTGACGAGTTACCCACGAATGATCAAGGATGCCTAGTTTCAAGCATGAAGTCGAAAACGGCTAAAGGCCGACAAGGCGGCAAACAAAAGCAGAAGTGGGTGAAGAGATCTGAAGGGTCGAATCAGATGAGTGAATCATACGAAGGGGACTCTGAAGATAGCTTGGACATCATTGTCAACGATCAAGACATGGTTGATGCTCAAAGTAAGAAAATTAGCAGCCTTTCAAGCAATAATGTCGGCTTACCTTTCGACATGCCAGGAGACCATGCACATGAAGAAGGAAACGAAAGCGATAGTTCCGACGATTCATATCTGAGTGACGAGGTGCCAGGACTTCCTGAATGCCTTTTCCTTTTGGATCGGCTCCATTTGGAGGTAGATATCGGACACATTGCTCAATTCGAACCTTTGGAGTAAAGTAAGAGGGAACGCTTGAGGCCTTTACATATCAAGGCCATTGTTGACGGGAAGCCTCTGAATCGAGTGTTAGTAGATGGAGGGGCAGCCGTCAATGTCTTGCCATGGAATGTGTTCAAGAGAATGGGAAAAGCGGAGTCGGACTTAATACCGACGAATGTGGTTGTAGTTGGTTTTACTGGGAAAATCGCTCAATCACATGGTGTGACGATGTTGAAAGTCGAGGTGGGATCAGTCGTAAGAGATACTTTGTTCGTTGTTGTCCCATCTAAAGCTAGCTACAACCTGTTGTTAGGCAGGGATTGGATTCATGCTGTGGGGGCCGTTCCGTCAACAGCTCATCAGAAATTAGTCTTGTGGAATCACGAGAACAAGGTGGAAGTAATTGTTGCAGACGATAGTCCATGCTACATGCAGCAGATGCACGTGGACTTCAAGGTCTACAACCCAAGCATCAAGCCGATTCGACTTGATGCAGAGAATTTTCAGAAACCCATAGTAGATAAGTGCTTGATGGAGAACTATGGGATCTCAATTGTGGAAATGGACAAGGCCGTCGAGCAGCAGCCTTCGACCAGCACTGATGGTTGATCGACAATTGGAGAGACTGTCGGCTTACGTGGCCGACAGAATGCAATGCACCATTCAGACAGGTGCATTACAGGATTGTATCGTAGATGACAGCCCTTTGGGATTCGAAAGAGGGTGGGCAGATGAAGAGTCTCGATTCATCAGTGAGGATCCCAGAGACGAAGTAAATTTGGGAACGGCTGAAAAGCCGAAACCAATTTATGTAAGTTCGTTGCTAAAGGAGGAATTCCGACAGAAGCTCATTGATCTCATCAGAAGAAACAAGGATTGTTTCGCTTGGGAATACGAAGATATGCCAGGACTCGACAAAGAGTTAGTCGAACACAGGCTGACTTTACGGCCTGATCACAAACCAATCAAACAAGCGGTTCGACGGTTCGCACCTGATGTAGTCCTCAAGATCAAAGATGAGATCGAAAGACTGTTGAAAGAAAAATTCATCAGAACGGCAAGGTATGTCGAATGGATGGCAAATATAGTACCTGTTGTAAAAAAGATTGGGAAAATGCGACTGTGTGTCGATTTCAGGGATCTAAATAGTGCCACACCAAAGGACGAATACCCAATGTCGATAGCTGATATGCTGGTGGATTCAGCGTCTTGTCACAAGGTAATGAGCTTGCTAGATGCTTTTTCAGGTTACAACCAGATTTTTATTACTGAAGGCGACGTGTCGAAGACTGCGTTCAGATGTCCAGGTGCAATAGGAACTTTCGAATGGGTAATGATTTCGTTTGGACTGAAGAATGCAGGGGCAACATATCAAAGAGCAATGAATTTGATTTTTCATAACATGATTGGCAAGTTCTTGGAGGTGTACATCGACGATGTAGTGATCAAGTCAAATACCCAAGAAGAGCATTTGGAAAGCCTGGAAAAGGCATTTCATAGGATGAGGAAGCATAATCTAAAGATGAACCCAATCAAATGCACTTTTGGAGTCACTGTTGGCCAGTTTTTAGGATTCCTTGTCCACAAAACGGCATTGAAGTCGACAAGAACAAAGGCAAGGCCATCATAGAAGCATCTCCTCCAACCAACAAGAAAGAGGTTCAGTCATTTCTTGACAAGGTAAATTATTTGAGAAGATTCATATCGAACCTGTCGGGAAGAACCAGAGCCTTTGCACCTCTCGTAAAGTTGAAACGAGAAGAAGATTTTAAGTGGGGACCGGAACAACAAGCGGCGTTCGACGACTTAAAGATTTATCTGTCGACACCACCAGTAATGATGCCGCCTCAGCCAGGTTTTCCTTTAAAATTGTATATATCAGCCTCTGATTACACTATAGGAAGTATGTTAGCCCAGGAAAATGAAAATGGTGTAGAGAGAGCTGTGTTTTATTTAAGTAGAGTGTTGAATGATGTCGAGACACGGTATAGTGCAATAGAAAAATTATGTTTAGCACTCTATTTTTCTTGTACAAAACTTAAACATTATATGAAAAGTTTTCATGTTTTGGTTTTGTCGAAGTCTGACGTTATTAAATACATGCTATCCAAGCCAATTATACATGGTAGGGTTGGCAAGTGGATGTTAGCGTTAACTGAATTTTCACTTCAATATGTATCATTGAAAGCCGTCAAAGGCCAAGTGGTAGCCGACTTTTTGGCAGATCACCCATGTGTAGACATGGCCTTATCTGTTAATTTTGTCGGCTTAAGGCCTTGGACGATGTATTTTGATGGATCGTCGTATAGAAAAGGGGCAGGAGTTGGAATTCTGCTCATATCCCTTGATGGAATTCCCACGGAATTCATGTTCAACCTTAAATACCAATGTTCGAATAATGAGGCTGAGTACGAGGCTATCTTAATTGGCCTTGAGATATTAATTTTCTTAAAGGCCAAAAATGTGGCCATAAAGGGAGATTCTCAGTTAGTCATTAAACAATTGGTTGACGAATACAAGTGTCTAAGTCCAAAGTTGGATAAGTATCGCAATATGGAACGGAAAATGATGTGCCAATTTGACGATATTTCAGTTGAACATATATACCGGTGTCATAATAAAAAGGCCAATCATTTGGCTCAAATCGCATCTAGATACCGTATATCGAAGAAGACTTTGGATAATGCGACACGGATCGAAGAGCTGTTATACCCCCCTCATGAAAGAGAAGTAATGGTAAACGCATTAGCATCCGACGATGATTGGAGGAAACCCATAGCCGACTACTTGGCGAATCCATCTCCCAATGTCGAACGGAAATTGAAGTTGAAAGCCACCAAGTTCACGTTACTAGGCGGTGATTTGTATCACAAATCGGTCGACGGCAATTTGGAGGTATGTCTTGACAAGGAAGATTCTTTCATAGCTTTAGCGGAAGTTCATGAAGGGATATGTGGAGCGCACCAAGCAAGAGAAAAGATGAAATGGGTACTCAGAAGACAAAGGGTTTTTTGGCCTACACTAATATCGGATTGCATGAATTTTGCAAAATCATGTGAAGAATGCCAAAAACATGGCTACATTCAGAATGTTCCTGCAGGAGAATTACATTCAATTATCAAGCCATGGCCTTTTAGAGGATGGGAACTACATTCTTCGAAAGGCCATTCAAGGATCTTGGTAGGTGTTGATTATTTTACCAAGTGGGTGGAAGTGATACCTTTGGTGAAGGTCGAACAAGAGCAAGTGATTGATTTTATTGAAGACCATATCGTTTGTCGATTTGGAATTCCTGAGACCATAACTACAAATCAAGCATCTATTTTCTTGGGAAGCAAATTGAAAGGATATTTGGAATCAAGAAGAATCAAGTTACTAACTTCAACACCTTATTATGCACAAGCCAATGGACAAGCGAAAGCAGACAACAAGTGGATTATCAACATCATCAAGAAGCAAATTAAAGGTAAACCACGGAATTGGCATGAAGCATTAACACCTGCGTTATGGGCTATCCGGAATTCTCCAAATGAAGCAACAGGTACGACTCCTTATATGTTAACGTATGGCCATGAGGCCATGTTACCAGTCGAAATAAACTTCGAATTGATACGATTTCAAAGGCAGCATGAAATGCCTACGAATGACTATTGGAATTCAATGTTCGACGAATTGAATGGGGTGCATGACGAAAGACTATTGGCGTTGGAAAATATTATGCGACAAAAGGAAAAAATTGCTAGATATTACGACGCCAAAGTTAAGTTTAAGTCGTTTTTACCGGATGAATTAGTATGGAAAGTAATCTTACCCATTGACAAGCGTTCTAATGAATACGGCAAGTGGTCACCGAAGTGGGAAGGACCATTTAAAGTATTAAAGGCTTTTTCAGGCAACGCATACGAATTAGTCGAAGTCGAATCGGGAAAGAAGATTAAAGCAATTAACGGCAAGTATTTGAAAAGATATAAGCCGACAATGACGGAAGTAAACATGCATTGAATTAAATTGCAAAAATCCATACGACAAGAAGCAAACACAACAAAGGGAAAAACAAAAATTCATCCGAAAAGATTGCCAAAGGAACGCCATTCCCTGGCGAAAGCATCTCGACGTCGGAATCCAGCCTTGTATTCTTGCAAATGGATAGCCAAAGCGTCCGTAATCTGCTGATAAGGCGCCACCAAGGCATCAACTTTGACAGCCAGTTCCTGTCGAGTGACTTTAACAGCTTCCATATACTGGGTCATGTCCAATTGATCTTTCTCCCGACGGCCTAATTCTTCTTTCAGTTCCCGAATCTTGGCTCCATTCTCTTCTAATCGCCGGAGTGTATCATCGAGCTTGGAAGAACAGTCTGCATCCTCTCGTTCCGAATCCATAAATTCAGCCTCCATCTTGCTTTGGTTTGCTTTGACATCTTCATAAACTTTGATGTCTTTCAAAATCTTTGGACTCTCAGTGGTCCAATTACTCACAAATCGTTGCAAACCGGTCAATCTGGATTCGACATCTTTCGGAACAGGATGCTGCAAAAGCGAAGCGATGGTAGAAGACAAGAGCTCAAGAGTCGTAGAATCGGCCAATAACTGATCAAAAGGCCGACAACAGATGTTCTTCAAGGTCACCATCATCTGATCCGTAACCGGTTCGGCGTCCCTCAAGGGAGAATTCATGGCTTCTTCAACAGAACGTGCTTTAGCCATTAATTCTCGAAGAGCAACGAAAGCAGTGGAATGGGAAACCTGAATTGAAGGAGCCATGGCGGTGGATGGAGGCATGCAAGAAGGAATCTCAATGGAAGGAGCAGCGGCGGAAATAGATGCACAAGGAATTGACAAACTGCCATCAAAATCTTCAAGTTGGACTGGGTTGTTGGGGATCTAAGGAAAAAACAAAAAGAGGAATATGGTAAGGTTACTTTAATGCTGCATAAAGGGTGAATGAGTAAATTCGCAAGTACCTCAAATGAAGGGCCGCATGCATTAGTGGCCTCAGGACCTATGACAGCAACAGGGGAGTCCACAACATGAGGGTCAATGTCAAGAGGCTTACTGTCGACAACACCTTGGTTAAAGCCTTGAAATACAACCTCAACTGCAGCCGAAGATGAAGTATCATCAAGACACCTCTGCATAGAAGCCTCAATGGAGTGCAATTTGTCGGCTTGGTCCAATGAAACGTCAACATGAGGTTCATCCGAAGACAGGTCATCTATAATCACTTGCTGACGAACGGGACGCCTTTGCAAATGAAAGTTGGTGTCTTCGACAATATCTTCTTCAACAAATGGGTTAAGGGTTGGAGTCGGAAGAAATTCGCCAGCATGAGGGTCGTGACGGGAAATGTCGACAAAGAGGTCGGCCGCATCACCATGTATTCTCTGAGTAGTGACATGGGGAGACGGCTCTCTAATGACGATTCCTTTGGCTTTTGGATGTGGATGCGTATGAGTCTTGGATGAAGGATTCGAAGAGGGATGGATAGGAGGAGCAGATGAAGCAGTAGACACCTGAAGCTTCTTCGAAAGAGGACGAGCCGGAGAACTGTCGGTCCTTTCAGGATCAGCTTGATGTCTATTCGACGGTTGCTCAGTTCGTCCCCTGTGTTGTCTCTTGGCTTCTATAAAATCATCAATAGCATTGGAATGGCGCCGTTTCTTGGGCGATGAAGGGTCACCACCTTTCTTTTTCGACGCGTGGGCCTTGATTGCCGCAGAATAATCAATGAGGTTCGGCTTGGCCACTGCAAAGAAAATAGGAAATGAGAAAGCCAAAATGAAAAAAGTTTAAGATACAGGAGGTTAAGCGTTTATACCAGTTGTGTCGACTGCTACATCTGACGGAGTCCTTGCACTCATCCTTTCAACAATAGTATCATAGTCCACATGGTACGTGTTGAAGTAAGACTCCCACCAATGCACGAAATTTGGGCTAGCCAAGAAACAAGGAGTGAAGCCGACAGGATTGAAACGGCCAATAGAGGCAAGGTTCTTCGACACAAACCTATTCAGCATTGTCTTCCAAGGAGACTTGTAATCCATTAACTGGCCATGATGGAATTCTTGCGACACTAACGAAAGCATAGGAGCAGGCAATCCTTGACAAAGGCCGAACTGCCTTGACACACAGTTGGGGTAATGCAGAAAGACTTCTTTTTCTTCGTAGGCAGTAGAGTTGGGAAAACCGCCGAATAGAATCCGTTGACTCAAATAATGTCCCCAAAGGACATCATTCAACTGCCTCTCTTCTGCATTGGAACCAGGAAAAGGAAGTCGAAACCAGTCAGGCCCTACGGCTCTCTCAGCAAAAGGAGAGAACTCAATGTCCTCAGATGACATGGAGATGTTAGCAAAAATCTTCATAAAATGAAGAAAGGTGTTGGTACGAGATGACAAAGTAGGAACGTCATAGTTCACCGCCAAACAACCATAGTTGAATCCGAAACGGCAAACACTGTCATGAGTGGAAACTAAGTGACGTTTCAGGATGGCATTCAGCCACAAATGCAAAAGCCAAGTAGGACCTCCGACATTAGTCACCAGTTGCTCGTTGAACCTAATGGTGTCGGAGACATGGCTTATTGTCGAGTATAGCTTCGCCAGAAGAAGTTGACTTAAAGCCACTTTTCTTTCTTCATGCAGGATCGTGGCTAAGGGCACCAAAGATTTGTTGACTTGTCGAGATTTGGTGCAAAAGACGAAAGCACTAAGCCACACTGTTAAGAATTCGACATGCTCCTTGTCACTAACTGTTGGGCTGCCTCTATAAACATCTAGGCGCGCTTCGACGTAGTTACTGAAGGCATAAGACCCGCCACTAATGTGCACAACATCGTTAGGTTTGCTTTCTACAGTCAAGATTTCTCCGTCGGGACGAAGACTAGTCAAAGCAGCAACGTCGAAGAGCGTGGGAGTCATCATGCCGTAACGAAAGTGGAAGCAATTGGTTTGGCGACACCATAAATAGCATGCAGTGCCGAAAAGTCCATCGTCGTAACGAAGACCAGAAGTGGTTAAAATAAGAAGGTCTTCGAAACCGGCCCTCTTCCATGACTGATTCTTGTGAGGCCGAAGCCTATCAAACCACTCTATAAACTTGGTGAATGGTTTCACATTCCGTAGAACCCTACGAGAATACTCTTTGTCGAAGTGGCAAGTGTAAACACGGGTTAAGAGTGGCCACGGGACGAATCTAATTAGGATTGGAAAGGGGAAAGTTGACACTCATGGTAGGGTTTTGAGCCTCCACTGGAGTCATCAAGGGACCCAGGAAAGCAGGAGAAGGATTGACGGGTTCACCATTGACAGGAATGAAAGAAGTCGCAGGAATGATCAAACTACGCTCATGGTATGGGACTTCCAAATCGATTTTAGGATCAAGAACTCCTTGAATCGCCATGATGAAAGAAGGGTTTTTGAAAAGGAAAAAGGGTTTCAAGTCAAAGGATGCAGTGGCAAGCAAGAAAAGATAAAAGGGGGATAATGATAAGCGATCAAGTTTAAATAAGAAGTGAAAAGACGTGTAAGACAACCGCAATGGTCCAATAAGAAACTTCAATTCAAAAGGATAAACTCGTCGTTTTAGAATCCTAATGCTGAAAGGACAGTTCGGAAAAATACAACTTTTGGCATCCTCCGAAAAGACGCGTCGCATACCAAAACTTGGGGGACCTCTGTTAACGGAAAATTGAAATCGACAAAGTGGTGAGAATGTCGGATGTATAAGTGACGTCGACGGAAGTGTACTTAGACATTTTTGTTTAAAAGTGACTTCGAGGGAAGTGAACGTACAATCCGACAATGGGTAGATTTCGATTAAAGGATGTGTGTCGATAACATAAGTGATGTCGAAGGAGGTGTACTTAAGTTGCATAACTTAAAAGTGACTTCGAAGGACGTGAATGTGTGTCGATAGAAGGAAGAGGCGGAAACAAGAGGCCTGCGTCGAAGGAATATTGGCGCAAGAAAAGAGGATTCAGAAACGTCATGTCAGCATTGGGAACGAAAGAGTAATTATGGAGGCATTTAATGCTACTTGTGGCTATAAAATCCTCATTTTTTACACTGGAAAAGCCACGAGTTACAATGGAGAAACATAAGGAATGCCTTCATGAATTCTGGAAAGAGGAAAAAAGATTCAAGTTTCACATGAACATGAGTCCACCAAAGGCTAAACATGTGGGATTAAGGTGTTCGGGTGAAGACAAGGAAATGAAGGGATGTCCACCCCGAATACCCCCTTTATCCTCTTGAATAGTGAAAGGCTAAACATGTGGGATTACATAGAACCCATTTCTGATGTGTCAGATCACAGCAAAGAACTCCGAATTGGAGGAAGAAGTGAGCCTGATAAATAAACATTGGAAAGGTCTTTGCAATCCCCTAAGCCAAGGTTTGTATCCTGCTAAGGTCGACTATGGCTACCTTTCCTATTAAAGAGTTAAAGGAAAAAAGTCCTTTGACGGCGTTCTACTAGAAACGTCGGAGGCATGTCTTTTGATTGAATGCTGGTGAAACAACATTTATTTGAACTACATGTCACCGATATCAATCGAATGCGTCTAAGGCCGACAGCAGGTCGAAAGTCTATTTCGACAAAAGGCCTGTTTGTCGAAAGGAGCTCGATGTCGGCTGACATCTCAGAACCAAGAGGCGGGAGCACAACAACGTCAATGCTTCGAGCAACAAAGAGACTTAGACAAGAGTCAAATGGTTGCAGTCGAAGAGAAGTGCCAGTCGAAGGGGTCTCAGCAAAGATGTCACCACGAGATTCGACAGAAGTATCCACTAAGCCTAAACCACGACGTGGGCAGTTACGTCGTGGGGGATAGCGTGGTGGGTAGTTATTAGGACGTGGGTTCTGCGGTTATGCAGAACGTGCGAGTATGCTCTGTAAATAGTTTTCGGATTCCTATACCTATAAATAGGAAGTCCTTAGGTTGTAATCGAGGTCAGTTGCTAGGTTGACACACATAGGCCAAAATCCTAAACGTCTCACCAGAGCAGACAAATGGAGAAACGCCATTGAAAAGAACCTCAGCCTTCCACCCCATTTTATTTTCAATGCAATCTTTACTTTTCCCTTGCAACTTTTAATTACACGCAATTTACTTTTATGCAAACTTTAATCGCTTTCCTTTCAATTCCAAGTCATTTACTTTAACGCAAACTTTAATCGCTTTCCTTTCAATTCCAAGTCATTTACTTTACTGCACCTTTGAATTCCACCGCACCGTGTTCTTGGTGTCGGTTTTTACTCTTACTCGCATTTATCTTTACGCTGTTCAAAACCAATACCCAAAAATACCAAAAAAACGGTCAAGTTCCTTCACAAGATTACCACATAACCTGTCGTTACCCACACCCCACACATCACCGTCAATTCGACAGGCGTCGGACGAAAAACCCGCAAACAGTTACTCATGTAACTAACTGCATGGGGCCTCCATTCAACACCCAATCCTACTACTGTGGCTCTTCCAGCATGTAACATGTTGATCTCCTCCACCCAGTGATCAACAGTAATGGCCTTATCAGTCCCGCACTACAAGAAAAACCCTTTATTGCAACGACAAAAGTCGTTGCAAAAAACTAAAGGTCGTTGCAAAAAATATTTTCTGCTGGTAAAGCCGTTGCAAAAGGGTATAGCAACGACTTTTCTCGTTGTTATAAAGAACGGTTTCTAGCAACGACCTGGGGTCGTTGCATAGGAAATGTCTTTGCTAAACAAGGCTAGCAGAGCTATATTGTAATCTATTTCGCATGTCGTTGCAAAACACCACTGTTTTTTGAAACGACAAAATTTTTGTTGCAGTAGTCTTTATTGGCAACGATATTGTCGTTGCAAAATACATTTGATTTTTGAAACAACAAAGTTGTCGTTGCAATAACCTTGATTGATAACGATAATGTCATTGCAAAAGACCCTTAATATTTGAAACGACCAAATTGTCGTTGCAATAGCTTTTATATTAAAAAAATAATAATCTTTTTAACCTGATATAACCATTTTAAATTCTAAAGTATCATGAGAATAATTAAAAATAATTAATAAATTTTATATTATTAAATTGCTCATAAATAAAGAGCTCAAATCTCAATAATCTAATACAAATAATGTCATTAGCATTCTATTGATCAATCTATCAAAAGTACAAACAAAAAAAAAGAAAAAAATATTGATCCACACTATCATGTGGAAGAAAAAGATTGCACATGCGAAAGGCTCTTCCATATCCATGTATATGGCATTATCAATTTCAACTTCAATTCCTCGTATCGTACAAAAATATATCAACATATGATAAAAAAATAAGAGTATAGTGGCAATCTAAACATAAAACCTTCCTTAAAATAGCAATAGCCACATGATACTCTTTATATTTTTGATAATAAGATCTCTATATTCGTTACACAAATGGCCAAATAATCATTCACTTTCTGCTTCAATTCACTTAGAAATAAGAATACAAAACAACTAAACCAAAAATCTTGTGGAAAGGGAAAAAAAACAAAAAATAAAGTTAGCAAAGAGAATGAGATGTCAAAAAAACTAATATAAAGAGAAATTCAAAGCAACTTTAATTTTGAGGCACTTAATTTTTTAAGCATGTTTCTCGATCCTTTGTAATTCTTAGTTTCTTAATAAGTAAAGTTAAATGTCTCTTGGATCAACTTTACCTGGTGGCTGGTGAGTGAACTGCCTTTTCAATGAGGATGATGATACTATGTGAACTCTGTTTAATTTTTCAGGCCAAAGTAGACACTTCCTCTTTTTGAGTAGACTAACTAGCTACATACATATAACGGCTACAAGACACTTCCAAAATACAAAAATGACATAGATGAAGGAAGAAACTAAAGTTACTAGCAGTATCCCACAATTTATAATGCCCATATCCACAACAGCATTTGCATTTTAGGTTGTCAAAGACAGATGGAACATAGTCCTGGTGCCAATGGATCACAAAGAAACACTGTCACAATTACTAGTATGAGAAAATTCCTAATCAAGAGGATAGTATAATTAGATGAAGATAAGAGCACTAAAATTATAGGAATCAGGTAAATGAAATCTGCTATTTGCTAGTTTACTCTAAGTCCTAATATTTATTAGCATGATCCCAAAGAAAATTAAGAGCGACAAAGTTAAGATAAAAATTAAATTGTGTCCACTCTAAAAAATGATCTTAGAAACTGCGAGTAGTTATGTGAAATTTTTGGGTTTCTTTCTCTTTGTTGTCATCCTTCATCCAAGGCTTTGCTAAGTCACAAGAAACATGCATCAAGTAGTCATGTCAATTTCAAATGATCAAGTCATTTCCATAACCAAAAGCTTTATAAATCAGTACCTTTCATCTAGTAAAAATGAATACCAGTCTGAATTAGGATCTTGTGGGCTTGGCTTGCTACCTCATGGTCACTGTTGCCATCATCCACAGGGTGCTTCACGAAAAAAATAAAAAACAAACCAAGCAACAACTACGGAACTACAGAACCAAGCAACAACTACCGAAACACAGAACCAAGCAACTGGATCCTATTGCATGTGGCCTGAATAACTGGATACCGTACGGTTACGTTATTTCTATAGTCTTTCTGTCACAGCTTATTATGTATTTTGAGGTGGTTGGATTGAAAGTTACAGCTGAGGTTACACCACCATAAGAGTTCATTGTACTCCGTATTTTAATTTGTACTCTATTATCTGTCACTTAAGCATTTTTAACTTGTTTCAAATTATTTGTCGCTTTAGGAATTCGAGGATGTATTAATTGATTTTTTCCACCTTTAACCTTGCATTTAATGTGTTGAAATATGTGAAATGGGTGATAATTAATGTACTTTGAGGGTATTATAGTAAAGTTATCTAATAATTATTTTGAAAATTGAAATATTAAATGACTTTCTTAATCCGTGTGAAATTTCTAAAGTGACAGTTAAATTGGAACGGAGGGAATAGTATTTTGTAAGGTGTGAGAAGAGATGTTGAAATGAAAAGGTTTTAATATTGGTATGTATTTATAGTGTGAAGAATGTAACCCTCATTAACCCTTTTTCAATTCTCTTTTGCTGCCAATCACAATTTAACCTCATTAAATAATTAAATAAATATATATATATATATATATATATATGTATGTATATATTAAAATCATTTTTCCTTATTTTTTTCACATTTCAAAATGTTATATCACCTTTTTTTTAGAAGGAAGAAGTATTCCCTATGTCCCTTAATATAAGTTACTTTTACCTAATTCACGCAGATTAAGAAAAGTAATTATTACTCTCAAATTTATCAAAAAAATATGTTATCATTTCAAGGTTACCCATATTAAAAAATTTACAACTCTATTCATTTCTTTCTCTATTGTAATTATTACTCTATCACCCCAATGTAATTATGAGGGTGTATTTGGAAATAAACTTTTTAATACTACCTAGATATTCTAAAACGACTTATAAAAAGGATATCAATTCTACCAAAATGGTACCCTATATTATTAAAGGACGGAGGGAGTATAAAGTTAATCTAAAAAAAATTAAAAACTTCATGTACTAAATGTTACTCCCTCTGGTCCTATATATAGGGCATACTTAACAGTATTCACTGGATCAAAGAAAGTGATTAGTTTCGTGAATTTCATGAAAATATATTGTTACATTACAATTTTACACATCCACTATACTGAATAATGATTGCATTTTTTAAATGGTGTGCTTTATTTGAAATAGGACAAATAAATAGGGTCGGAGTGACTAATATTATTAAATATGAACTATATATAAAATTAAAAAAAAAAAACAAGATACTCCCTCCATTTCATTATGTTTGGCTTTTTTGAGCACGTGCAACGACACAATTTGTTTGGTTTGTCACCAAATGAGGAAAAGCACGATCGTCCCTCCCTCACGAACGTTATCTATTTCACAACAAGTTTGAACGTGTTTTGTCCCAATATTTTAACAGTCAAAATAAGATGGGAGGAGAGAGAAAAACACCAATAGAAAATACATAATTCTTTTTTTTTTTTTTTTTGCATTTCAAATGTAATCAATTAAAAAAATATCCTATGTAGTTTTTTTTCACAAATACATACATACATATATATATATATATATATTTTTTTTTTTATTCAGATTTAATTTTTTTTTAATATGTGCTCTTCGACAAAGGTTTAATTTTTTTTCATGTTTTCAAATGTAGTCAATTCAAAAATATTTTATGTGTATTCTTTTTCATTGATATGCACTAGTTTTTATGATTTGGATTTTTTTCCCTCTTTGCTCTGAAAAAAAACTATATTGAATAAAAACTGTATTCAAAATTGACATATTCTAATACTCCTCTGGTCTCAATTATAAGCAACTAAAAATATCTCATTTGTGGTCTCAAATATAAGCAAAATTTAACTAATTTTCTATTTCAAATACATTCATTCCTAAAATAATTCAATAAAGTGGTTGCATCATTTAATTTTTGTTTCATTCCCAATGCATGTTTTTAAAGTAGTCTATTTTTTCTATCATTTCAAGAAAATTAAATGCACTCAACTAATTTTCTTAATAAGCGTGAAATTCATTTTTTGCTTATAATTGAGACCGGAAGGAGTAATTTTGTATACGAATATGTGTAAAAAAATGTTTTGAATAAATAATATGTGTTAAAAAAATTTAAAATGTAGTTAGTTTTTTTTTATGGTTAAAAAATATGGTTAGTTGATGGTGGTTATATTTATTACTCCCGGACACAGATTAAGAAAGTGATAATTATTGTAAGTATTATATATGGTTTATCCAAAATGCCTATTTAATCCTTATTGAAAATTGTAGTAGCATTTAATTTTTATTAGTAAGTGTGTCCATTAATTAATGTATAGTAGTTTATAGATGAGAGATATGATAAAAATATTATTAATTAAAGGTAAGAGGAATGATTGAATGAAAGGTTAAAATTGGAAAAATAAATATTATTGTGTATTGAAAATGTATGTAAAAGGCCAAACTTTGTGAAACAAGAAAAAAGACTAAAAGGCCGAACTTTCTGAAGGGAGTATAAAATATTAAGAGTATAGGGTAGGCATTGGGATCCATTTATGAATGAAAAGTAGGTTCATGGGTGGAGCGAAAATGTGATTGAGGTTCTTAAAAGTTCTTAAAATATGGAAAGATGTGAAGAATAATAAAAATATGTGGGATTCATTTAAGAACGAAAAATTCGTTCACTAGTAGAAATGCTCTTAGGTCTGGACACACATATTAAGAAAGTATTAATTATTGTAAGTATTATGTATAGTGTCAAAAATGCTCATATTTAATTCTTATTGAAAATTGTAGTAGCATTTAATTTTTTAGTAAATGTGTCCATTAATTAATGTATAGCGGTTTAGAGATGAGAGAGATGATAAAAGTAGAATTAATGAGGAGTAAGAGAAATGATTGAATGAAAAATTAAAATTGGAAAAAAAATCATGTATTGAAAATATAAAAGCCAAAACAATATGAAAAAAGAAAAAAACTAAAAGACCAAACATAACTAAGAGGTAGAATAGATATTCTCATCATTCGTATATTCTCATCATTCAAGTTACTCGTATATTGTATTTTCGAGATGGACCTTTATTATTCTGAGTTTTTTTTTCATGATAATTATTATTCTGAGTTTTATTGTTAAGTTATCTTGTATTTTCGAGTTATATTCTCATCATTCAAGTTATATTGTATTTTCGAGATGGACCTTTAGTATTCTGAGCAGTTTTATTGTTAAACACAATGAGATTGGAATTAATGCAGTTCGTAAAACACAGTGAGATTGGAATTAATGTAGTTTTGAGATTAGGATATCCTATTAATTCGTTAATTAGCTGTATCCATGAATAGGATCCTAAATTATACTCCCTCCGTTTCATTTTAAGCGTCTTTTTAACATCAAAATTTTGTTTCAAAATAAGTGTTTTTCTACCAAATTTATGCAACATTTAATATTGTTTTTCCTTATTTACCCTTACATTTAATGTTGTTTTATTTTTGAAATTCGTAATACTGGTAATGATGCATTGACAAAATAAAAATATTAAATAGGGGCATTTTTGACAAAATACACATATAACTTACAATAATTCCAATCTATGTGCAAAAGTCCAAAAAGACACTTAAAGTGAAACGGAGGAAGTACATTTTTTTCAAAAAAAAATAAAAATTAATGAAAAATATTCCTATATTTTTTACACATGTTTTTTTAACCAATAATAAGTTTTTTTTCCTTTTATAATGAACACATGCACATATAAAGTTAAGAAAATGTGAAAATTTTATCCTTTTTTAGGGGTGGTGGATCTGCCCAAACCTAGCAGGGTAAGAACCCGAACCGATCGGACAGGGCTAAAAAGCCTGGATTGAATAAATATGTTATATTAAAAAGCTCGAGCCTACGATTTTTCGGCCCGACACATTTTGACAGCTCTAATCCTAATCAAGTCATATCAAAGTTACAGTCTCCATTTTTATTTATTTGTCATATTTTAAATAAAACACATCTTTTAAAAAATTAATCATTATTTAGATTCTCAATACATTAATCGTGTCTTTTCTCATTATTTTGGGACAAGGAGAGTATAAAAACTAGTGTTGGATGTTCTCCTGAGAGTATAAAAACTAACTAGCTAGTGTTGAATGTTCTTTTGTTTTGAAATTGAATTGTTATGTTACAATGCCAGCATTGTATGATTTTTATATATTTCTTCTATTTTGTAAAGGTTCACTATTGAGTGTTTCTTTGATCACACTAGTAATTAATATGTTTTTTTCTTAAATATATTGCTTACTTTAGCTCATTCTATTTATAAGTTATATTTAATTTTAACACACATATTTGCATTTTTTTAAAAGAGTAATATGTCAGATTGATTGCTAACTTTGTAAGTATCGATCAATTTAGTTCATGAGATTTTCGAAATTTTAAATTGGTCCTTGAGATAGAAACACATCAATCATATTAGTCCCTGACGTTAATGACCGTCAGCGGTCCTTAAAGTGGACTAACGGAATGGCCAAAATGACATCGTTTTGGCAAAAATAAAAAAGAAACAAAGACCGTTGAGTATCGGTCAAATTAGTCCATGAGATTATTGAAGTCAGTCAAATTAGTCCCTAACTTTATGAACCATTAATGTCAGGGACTAATATGATTGATGTATTCTTATCTCAGGGACTAATTTGAAATTTCGATAATAATCTCAGAGACTAATTTGACCGGTACACACAAAGTCAAGGACTAATATGACATATTTCTCATTTTTAAAACTTTAAAAAGTACTATAACATTATAATTTTACCCTTTTAACTTGCATTAAAAATATCACAATGTTGTGCTTCATAGAAAATACAAAATGACTTATAAATAAGACCCAAGAATTATTTTAAAAGGTACACCCTCCAGCTCAAATTATAATCAACTTTAACTAATTTTACGTTTATTATGGAGGTTAGTTAATAGTATTTAATTTTCTAAAATTTATAAAAGAATATTGGTATTTTAAAAAAATTGCATTGAGAATGAAACAAAAATTAAATAAGATAACAATTTTCTAGGAATGTTTTAGGAAAGTTGCATTGAGAATGAAATAAAATTAAGAAAGTTGATTAGTTTTGCTTATATTTTAAATCAAAAGAATTGTTATAAACAATTCATATCTATCTAATTAGTGGATGACTATCGATTGGATTGTGTTTATATTTAGTTGAAACCACTTCATATTAGAGTTTCCTATCTCCCTATAAATACGACTCAACTATGATGTAAAATGTACACTGAATATATTGTTTCCTCTCTTCTTCTCTTCTTCCTTATTTTCATATGTTTCATAACACGTTATCAGCACGAAGCTCTAACCAAAAAGTGTGTTGAAACTTATACATCAAAGAGTATTGAAGCAAGGTAAATTTTAATATTTTTAATGATTTATTTATTTATTCATTTTTTTTCTTTTGATATATTATATATTGATCCCAAAGTATCAATATTATATGGACATGAACATTTTATAAGAGATACAAGTTTTTGAGAATTATAGCATTTATCATGTCCATCATAAAAAAAAAAAGGATACGAATCGAAACAGATTTGAAAAGATGAAAACATAAGCAGTGTTGATTGATTTGAAAAGGAGAACTCATCGATGCAAACAAGGCAGAAGCAATTTAAAGCTCTGCAGTAACCGTGGTATTTATATATATTATGTTTGCATTTCATGCCAAGCAGTTGGCATATTGTTAGCAATAATCACTGCAAGTATGGCAAGTCATGGGTTCAAGACTGATCCTTGAATTCTATTTTATATATTTTCCAAAGAATGATCGAAAAATAAAATATCAAAATTTTTGTAAGATTGGAATCTATAGAACCCGATGTGGGATTTGGTTTGTTCCACCAGTCTAAGGAGTTACAATCTATTTAATACTATGTCAATGAGGAGTTCCAATCTATTTAATACTACGCCAAAGGATGACAAGGTTCTCAGAACCCAAATCTTACTATTCATGGTGACAACTTCTTAAAGCAATCGAGGGACTTGTATTCATTCCTCATCTCCAATTTGTAATGTCTAACTCTTGCTTCAACTGTATGCAAATTCCACAAAAATGAAGAATACATATCGAACCAAGATGTGCATAATCATGTCTAGTGCTAAGGATTTCAAGTATTGCTGGAGAGTTTAAAGAGTAAATACATCATTGGAATGGAATTTGAACACACACTGACACTTATCATTGTGCAACTCCAACCATTTGGGCTGATTGTCTTATTGAATTAATAAAATTTATATCAAAAAAATTTGTTGTTTTCACCGAGTATTGTACTCGGGATCCCACGGGTTATTTCAATCGCACCAGGTTGTTGTTGTGCCTTTATTGATGAAATCAATATTTGATATCATTTTATTAAATTAGATAATTTCACTATTATATCGATAAATTCTAATTTTAATGCAAATATTTCTTTGGTAGTGGTAATCATTATTTGATGTATCAATGACACTGCTCATGTGTCATAAATTATTAGTTTTAAATGTTAGCACATTTATTTTTATGATGCAAAGACAGTCAAGTAAGTATGATTTTACTTTGAGAAAAAAAAATTTTTTATTTTGCCTTAAATATTTAATTGCGTTTATTGTCAATTATTATTGAACGTTATATTGAAACATGAAAATATCAATGTTTTTCATAAAGTAAATTAATATGATTTATATATTTTATCATTAACAATTTGATATTAAAGTAGAGTTTTATTTGATATAATTTTTGTTATTGTTCCCTAATGATCTCCCTATGAGTTGTTTTGAAAGTTATATAAGGAAGAATATGCTTCATCAAGTTGACTCATATATTATGTCGGCTTCTATTTTCTTGGCTCTACACACATGTTGAGTAGTACATTTTCCGAGGTTAGCTATAAAATTTTTAAGCTACTGTAATATTAAGAATATGCACAAGTGGAGAAATTTATCCTAAATGAGTACATGTGCCTTGTCGTTTTGTTTTTCAATATGAAATTTTAAGAATGCGATAATCTCACAACATGAAATTTATGTGCTTCTTTATTGGCATGTTTTAAAACTATTAGTGATGAAAAATTCTAATATTTTTTTATTGAAAATGATTACTGCCATTATGATAAAGAGAAAAATTTGCCAATATAATTATGGATATATTTGCGCATTTGTTTAAACCATTGAGTGGCGTCAGTACTTGTTTGAATATGATATTATTGAATGATATTGATCACATATGTTTTTTTGGAGATATTTGATGCTTGTTAGTTTTAGCAAGTAAAACTATGCAAGATCTCTTGTGGTCTTGTTTTGAATTCTATTTTCAATATAAATATTTTTTTTTATATTTTCAAAAATTAAGTCTCCGCTTAAATATACTATTTAAAAAGTATTTAAAAATAATAATAATAATAATTTAATAACATGTGTTAGATATATAAATCGGTTACCGAAGAAAAATGTGGTTTTTTTTTAAATAATTAGATTGGACTGTACGAACCACATAAATAATTGATCACATGTATACATAATATATTTTTATAACAAAAATTTATGGATATAAAAATTTTAAAATAGCATATCCTATTTTTTTTATTGAGGTTAACAATGTGTTATAATGTAGTGGATCATGAATAAATATGTCAAGTTTCAAATGTATATGTAAAATTTTATTTTCAAAATAGCTTAGTATATTTTATAAAAATTAATTGTTCCAATATTTATTTTAGTGAACTTATGGACAATGAGTTTTAGTGCATTATCTTTTAATCTTTTATACAAGTATGTGTATATAATTGACTCAATTAAAGAAATAAAAATCAAAACATAGTTTACGAAGTAACCTTTTCATACTTGTTTACGTTAATTTGCAATATTAACTATAATAGAGTATTTTTTATGGTGGAAATAGTTTATTCGAAATGTTTTGAAATGTTTTAAAATGTTTCTTCCATACTCTACTAATTATACAAAATTTTTCTTCTATTTAGTATTGCTAGAAGCCATTGTTAACACTATATTCGTGTACGATGATAATTTAGAGATCTAAAAGATTTGTTATCCAGAGGTATTAGAAAATTTTTCAGTTTACACGTATATAGTTGAAATACCTCATATCGTAAAACCAAAAGTTTATAAACTAGAAGTTTATAAATTATAATATAATTTTATTTTTTTTTTTGACTTGACTGGTTAGACCATCCCGAATCAACTATATGATGCGAAAAAAAAATTAAAACGTATGTTGACATCCAATGAAGAAATCGAAGTTTCTTCAATCTGATTATCTCAATGTGCTAATAATTGTTCCAAAGAAAGTTTGTTCGGTCATCACCATAAAATTTGGATTGAATCTGAAATGAATACAAGGTGATATTTATGTGGATTATTTAGGTATTTTATATTTTTAATTAGTGCATCATCTGATTGGTCACATGATTGTTTATTGGCAATTCAAAACCAGAAGTTTGCGAGATTACTTGTGCAATTGAATAAACCAAAATCTAGTTATTAACTATTGTATGTCTATTGCCATTACTAATTGGGAACATGTATGACACTGATTCGCATCAAGCCATTAAAATTATCATGAGTTTCCCCTTTTACAAATGGTTTTTGATCAAAAACTTTATATTTCCCATCTAAGAACTTTGGATGTGCGGTATATTTTCCACCACAATGCACTAAGATGGGACCTCAAAGAAGGTTGGGAATATATGTTGTCATTCATTGATCGATTTTCGATCATCGCTTTGATGAATTTGTTTCCCAACATTAGGGGGAGAAAATAAGCAGTTAGAAAAAGAAATAATTTCGAAAGAGTCATCATCTTGATCCTCGAAGAAAACGATTTGAACTTAAGTTCAAAAGATAATTCATTTGCAAAATTTAGATAACCAATTTCCAGACGCATTTACTGACCTAAAAAGAGTGACTAAGTCACATATTCCAGCTGCTAATGCTCCAATGAAATTGTTGTCCCTCTTGGACAAATTAAAATTGCAAATGAGTATGAGGCACGCTTGAAGCGTGACACACCCATCGGTTCCAAAATATAAAAAAAATACAAAAATCCTCGAAAAAGAAAGGAGCAAAGAAATAATAAGATGGTCAATTCGAGGATGTAGAGACTCCTGAAGAGTCCTTAGACATAATTAATAGTTCAGTTCAAGAGAAACTCGGGTACGTGAAAAGTGTGAAAACAAAGAGATCTCAATAAATTATGTCATGACTGAAATACAATGGAACCGAAATGAAGTGAACGTTGACGATGCTTTTACATATGATATAGCGCTTAAATGATATAAGATGAGGATCATGCATCAAAGTCTATTAAGAAATATAGACAAAGAAATGATTAGCCAAAATGGAAAGACACAATATAATTGAGCCATAATTGAATTCGCTTGAAAAACAACAGGTATTTGGACCTATAGTCCGTACACCTAAAGGTGTAAAGTCAGATGGATACAAATGTGTTTTTATACATAAGCGAAATTGTAAAGAAGAAAATATGAGATATAAAGTAAGATTGATTGCCCAAAAAATTTCACAAAGACCTGACATTGATTATGAGGAATAATACTTCCATGGGGTGGATGCAAGTATTTTTCGATACTTGATTAGTCTGGCAATATAAAAAGGATTCAAATTGTGTCAAATGATTTTATAGCAGATTTTTATGGCTAACTTGATTAACAACATATATATGAATACCCCTTAAGGACTCAATATGCTCGAAGCATATGCTTGAACTATTTAATATGGTTGAACCATATCCATGAATAATTAAAATGTTTGAAGCATAAAGTGTAATATGTCGACACATGCACTTTAATTAGTTAAATTGCAAAATGCAATAATTTTGAACTTATAGTTCAAACTCCAAGAGATTTTTAATAGACTTGAAGTTATAATTCTAGCAAACATAAAATGCATTATATGTTTGCAGCCATTATCATGATTGTTATGGACCACGTGAACGGAACCGGTATGCCGGATTCAGATACCGGTATGAGGCCATAAGAGGCCCAATAAAGCTGGAATCGGATACCGGTATGAGGCCATAAGAGGCCCAATAAAGCCGGATTCGGATACCGGTATGAGGCCATAAGAGGCTCAGTGAAGCCGAATTCGCATACCGGTATGAGGTCCTAAGAGGCCTTATGAGGCCGAATTCAGATACCGGTATGAGGCCTTAAGAGGCCCAATGATACCGGATTCGGATACCGGTATGAGACCCTAAGAGGCCCTATGAAGCTGGATTTGGATACCGGATACCGGTATGGGTATTGGACATCTAATGTCATACTACGTACCGTTATACCGGTAGGAATTCAGACACGTGTGTTAGGGAATTCGAGGAATTCCGTTATCCTCACAAGCATAGGATTTTACCTGACTTAATACCCACCATTACACTTGGGCCGTTTAGAGGGAACCTCATCTGCCTCATGAAAGCGCCAATCAACACCATTTATGCTGGTATGCTTATATAATACCCGGTAAGGCAAGCAGGTATGATCTATCTCATCTTACACAAACACACACACCGCCCCAAAGTAGAACGACCAGAGTGTGGGTATCTTGGCATCCAAGGTGCTCACTTCAAGTCTGATATCAAAAGTGGAATTGTCGAATTCTTAGCCGAATAGACTAAGATCAGTAATTCTACGACAGAACAATGGTTCATTCGAGAATGATATCATTATATCAATATAAGAAATTTCAGAAGAATTAAGGATATTTATATATACATGTATATATCTATTTAGATTTAGCTAATAATTTATGTTTTTTAGTTATATATTGTTTGACTTATATATATGATGCCATGTCATTCAATCATGGATATGTTTATTGCAATTGTTTGAGAATACTTATATGATTATGGTTCATGTTATGTGTTTATTTTAGTATTTATGTAGTTTTATTTTAATATTGTTTGAATTACCTAAAGTTAAAGGAAACATTTCAAAATGAAATACCTTGGCCTGAAGATCGAGCATTTAGTAAATTAAATTTGTGCCTATCAAGTTGGGGAAAACAACTTCTAAAGTGAGTTGCTTTGATAAATAACAACTAATTCATATGCTAATCTCTATTAGATCGTTAAATGTCATATGTGACTTAATATGTCATCTGATATTAATTTATTAGCAAGATATTGTTATTCATTCACCGGAAGATGTTGGAATGAGGCAAAACACACATTTTAGTATGATAAATTGAATATTATTAGAATTCCTGAAGAGTTTCCAAATGTTGTAAATTGCTTAAAGAAAGTATTTGAAATGAAAGATTTGGAAAGAACAAAATTTCGTCTTGAATTACAAATGGAATATTTAATGAAATTTTGGTACATCATGAAACCTATGCTGCGAAGGTAATAGTGGAATATTTAAAATGTGAAATCTATCTTTATTTATAAGTCGCGTTAGATTGAACACACTGATCAATGTGGGTGGGTAGTTAACTCATTGCTTTTTAAATAAAAAATATTATCAATTTTACAATTTTATCCATTTTACTTTCATTATTCAATTTATGAGGAATTAAATTAAGCTAATTAGAATACTCATTTAATAGGGTAGTTTTTGGAAAAAATACTTCCTCCATTCCACAAGGATAGTAAAAAATGACTAAATTTTTTGTCCCAAATTATAATTAAAATAATTAATAAAAAATTTAGAAATTGAAAACTTTGAATTGTGATTGACTTTTTTTTGGTAAAATAAAAATATTATTAAACCACCAGCAAAAAATAACTCATACAAAAAACCTTTGGTCCAATGCCACCTTCTAGAAAGAGTTCATTAGACCAAAGGATAAAGTCACACAAAAAAGATTACCGGCCGAACCAAACCCAACAAACCAAAAGACAACCAAATCTACAACTCAGCCAAAATCTTGGCCACAAGATCTATATCCTGCCAGTTCCGGAAATGTGGAAAAGAGGCTTCATAGCAATGTTGCGCTTCAAGCCTCCCATCACCACTGCAACAGTATGCTCCACACCAGCAAAAATTCTACCATTCCTTTCTCGCCAAATGAAGTAGATGAGAGCTGTAAAAACGGTATACATACACTTCCTTCTTCTTTTATTCTTGAAAGCGTACTTAATCCATCTCACCGAGTTCTGGAATTTGTAGGGACAGAAGCTGATTCCAACCCAAAGGCAAATCTCCTCCAGAAGAGCTCTGGACCAAGCACACTCAAACAGAATATGATTCCTTGATTCTTCATTATTATTGCACAGTACGCAGGTTAGATCTTCAACATGCATTCTATCTTTAGTCTTCAATTTGTTTTGAATCGCAAGCCACACAATAAACGAGTGTTTAGGAGTAGATGAAGAATTCCACACAAATCTATAAAGAGGAAAGGAAGCAAGATTCCCTAGGAGAAAGGAATACCCACTTGATATGGTATAAACCCCATTAGAAGTAGCATTCCAAACATCTGATGTGTAGCCACTTATCAGTTTATCCTTAGCCTTCACAATTTGTTTCCAATGCCAACTATCTCCCTGTCTAATTCCCACCTGCCAAAAATCAGCATCTTTCAAGTAGATAGAGCTTATCCATTTGACCCATAAACAGTCTTTCTTAGAGCCTATATGCCAAACTTGCTTCCCCACTGCAGCCACATTCCACAAAATAGTATTTTTAATTCCCATACCTCCGTTCCTTTTCGGCCTACACACAAAATCCCAAGCCACAGAAGCATGATAATGTCCATTAGAGTCCAAACCCCACAAAAACTCTCTACATTTCCTCTCAACACCCTTTAGCACAGCCTTAGGGATGATAAAAATAGAAGCCCAGTAGACATGTAAGGACATTAGCACAGAATTTATCAACACACATCTAGCTTGGTAAGATAAATGTCTTGACTTCCAGGAATTGATTCTACTACTTATTTTATCAACCAACAAAGAACAAGTAGCATTAGACCACTTCCTAGCTGACATAGGAATGCCCATGGGAAAATACATTAAATTAGTTGTTTGATAATTAATTAATGTCTTAGACAAATCGTTAAATGCATGTCTACTTAATTTATTTACTTTTGAATTTTTTAACCATCCTCGTGGGACGGAGGAAGTAATTAAATATCTCAAAAAAATGACTAATATATAAAAAAATACAATTCTTCTGTAATGTGACGTGCATATAAAAATGGAGAACAACCAACGTGGGGTTGGTCAAGTGGTAGCTCACTTGGTCCCTTAACCAACTGGTCTCGAGTTCGAGCCTTGGGTATGGAGCAATCCCCACTGGGAGACCCCTACCGCTTAGTGCGAGCTCAGTTAGGTTGGACCGGATGAGTCGGATTCTGGGTAAATCATATCCGGGTACCAGTTGGTATACACAAAAAAAAAATAAAAATGGAGAACATAGTTATTTATAAATCAATCTACTTTTTAAAAAGTTACGAATGTTTAAAAAAAATGAAGTTTTCTACTTAATGTAATAAAGAAATCTATTTTTATTGTGTCGTAAGGTTTTTGGACTTGAACTAGGTGGTTAAACGATCCGGTCGTCACCGTTGTTGTATGACTTTGCTCCAAATGTTTTTCGTTAGACTGGTTGTCCATCTTTAATCAAGAGGTGGTGGGAATAGGTATCGCGCTCCATATGTGATCATCAATGTTGTGCCGTAAGGTTCTTGGACTTGAATCAAGCGGTCAAGCCTTCACTACTGCTATATGACTTTGAGAATGACATGCACCTTTTAAGCAAGGTCATTGTTCTCCCATCAGTATGTTTGTGTGTGTACTTGTGTAAGAATTCATATACATACCTTCTCCTTTAACCTATTCTTATAGTCATCCTCACTATTATGCTGGGATATAGTCTTTTAAGTTGATCTCGTGATTCCTGCTAACGGAGTAAAGTTTAAGGTGACGTTACCTGCGGGGAGCATCTAATATCCAACGGATAGTTTCTTAATGGTCTAGATGCTCAGTTACTTATGTTAGCAGTTATCCAGCTGAGGGTGCAAGGTAATGGGCTAGTACGTTGTATATCTGTGAAATCGGTACCACTGGATATTGGGCCCTGATGGTCCCAACCTGTCAAACCGGAGGGAGTAAATGAGTAATTAAATAGTAGTGGAAGTATACAAGATTTGAAACTGACACCGTCATAAAACTGAAAACTGACTGTTCACAAAAAAAATATAAAACTGAAAACTAATTTTGATTTTTTAAAATTTTAAAACTCAAAACTAAAAAACACACCTCGAACGGACCATAAATTAAACAATTCCGTGCTAAACTATGCCACCTGATGTTGTGATATTCTTCTTTCAAAAATTTTAGTTCTTATCAATTGATTTGTTATTTCCATTTAAAATGTGAAATCTATCTTTATTTATAAGTCACGTTAGATTGAACACACTACACTGATCAATGTAGGTGGGTAGTTAACTCTTTGCTTTTTAAATAAAAAATATTTATCAATTTTACAATTTTATCCATTTTACTTTCATTATTCAATTTATGAGGAATTAAACTAAGCTAATTAGAATACTCATTTAATAGGGTAGTTTTTGGAAAAAATACTCCCTCCATCCCACAAGGATAGTAAAAAATGACTAAATTTTTGTCCCAAATTATAGTTAAAATAATTAATAGAAAGTTTAGAAATTGAAAACTTTGAATTGTGATTGGTTGATCCATGGAAAATACATTAAATTAGTTGTTTGATAATTAGTTAATGTCTTAGACAAATCATTAAATGCAAGTCTCCTTAATTTATTTACTTTTGCATTTTTTAACCATCCTCGTGGGACGGAGGGAGTAATTAAATATCTCAAGAAAAAAATAAAATGACTAATATATAAAAAATACAATTAAATGACTAATATATAAAAAATACAATTGATCGAGGTCGTACCCGATACAAATAAAAACAGTTTAATTATAGTACTAGGAAGTGACTCCTAGGTCGTCTCCCAAGGAATATCTTATCAAGCAAAAGGTCGAACACATAGTATGCATAGAAAACAAGGGGGTTTTGTATTATTTATTTTTTTTGAACAGAGGGGGGTTTTGTATTGAATGTTGAAATCTAGAATCAAAACAGAATTAAATAAAAACGAAGTAACAGATAAGGAAAAGCGGATAAACCCCTTTGGCTCGCGTTCACAACTCTATCATCGGTTACAAAAGATCAATTTCTTCCCTCTTCACTGTCCAACTCGTGAGAACTAAATACTAAGTGAAAATTAAATTCTCACCCCAAAACCCTAACATCTAATTAAGCATTAAAAGCCAAAGCATGAAGATTTTACGAGTTTGCATAAATTAAGCATTCATACACATGGATTATCTCTATAGAATGGAACTAAGCGAACCATAACATATCAATAAGCATGAAAACAGTGAATAAAAACGAAATAGCATTAAGAACAAAACCTCAAGAGTATATGATACATTACCAAAGGGATTTAACCTAAGAGTTTAGCCTTCTATGATGAAATAAGTCTAAAACGTGTAGAAAAGGGAAGAGAGAGAAACCCTAGCAGCCACCACAAGCTTGGAGAGCAAAACTAAGCCTTCTCTAAGAGAGAGATTGGGAAAAGCGTGGAATGAATAGATGACTGCTAGGTCTACACGAATTTGGCTTTTTAAATCACAAAACGGGCCTAAATCATGGGCCAAATCCTAAGGAAAGCTAATCTCTAAATTAAATCTAAAAATATCCTATAGATAAAATCTAAATCTTAAAAGATATAAACTAAATCTCAAATAATCCTAAAGATAGATTACAATCTTCACTTCATCATATATCTTCTCTTCCAAATTAAATCTTCACTCCCAAAATGTCCAAAAAGCCCTTGTGCCAAATATGACCTGAAAATAATAATAGATTAAATTAGGCTAAATAATACAAATTAATTAAAATCTGGAATAATAGTCTAATAAAGTCTAAAATACTAAATCATTCTAAACAATGTCAAGTAGGCACCAAAAATCATCAATGAGAGCAAAATAAGGCTATGAATAATGGGAAATATAATGCTCATCAAATACCCCCACACTTATCCTTTTGCACTCCTGGGCAAAACTAAGAAATAGGACTAAGAAGACTAATATGCACCAAAGTGAATCATGTAAGGAAAAATACTAAAAACTAAGAAAATGCAAAACCTAAGAGATTACATACTTCACAATGACTGCTACGAAATGCAAAGGAATGGGCAAAATCGAGCACACAAAAATAATAAGGACCAAAGAATCAAGGCATCCATGAACATCGTCCAATTATTTCAAATATGCAAAGAAAACCAATGACATCAAGAGGGTAGTCACAAAGATGATAAAAACTCACAAGGATCACTCAAAAGTGTTTACACTCAAGTGTTTAGGGTTAATCAGTGTTTACACTCAAGGCACATCACGAATAACAAACACAACCATAAGCCTGACAAGCCTCTAACATCAACAATCAACACACATGCACATTAAGATCAAAAGGTCTTTTCAGGGTTGTAATGGGCCAAGGACAAGGTGGGGTAAAATATGGGAAATGTAGCTAAAACCAAGGGAATAGAGGAGCAATGGGGAATAAGTAAAAGGTAAGCACAATCCACCCCAGAATGAAATGATAAACATAACAACAACCTCTAATTCCAATCCTCTGTGTCTCAATCAACCTTTTATTCTCTCTTTTTTTTCAGTTTTTTTTTTCAGTTTTTTTTTATTTTTTATTTTTTGCATTTGAGAACATCATGAACGAAAGAAAAGAAGAAACAACATAAATGACATAATGAGATAAAGCCATAATTACAACACCGACCATAGAGGCAAAACCCAGAACTCACAAGAGATGAAGAACAAAGCACCCTCACTTACTTAATACCCATTCCCAAAACAATTCCAAAGCTCCAAAATTTCCTAAGGCTAGGACAATCATGGTTTTTCAGTCATAGGCTTGTAATGAGCTAAAGAACAAAGAAAAGGGATAAAAAGGCTCAAAGAGGCTATCAAAGGATAAATTCATTCAAGGTAGGCTCATATGGCTAGTGGCTTATTCAAGAAAAACAATGCCTAAATCATTTCAAAATGTGCATGGGAATATCAAGTATCAACAAGAGTCAAGTCAAGTTCTAGAGTGCAAGTAATCCAGAGTGCAATCACACATGAAAGAAAATTAGGTGGCATATATAGCAATCCACCCACAATTAAGGCTCAAATCCTCACAAAAGGGACAATTCTATCACAATGTTACCACCTCTTAATTATCAAAAGCAACTTTACACACAGAAATGCATGAATTCAGACACAAGATGCCAAGACTCTACTAAAATGAAGCAAACACATGCAAGAAAATGCCCAAAACTTAGCAAAACCTAAAAAATCAAAGCAAAAATATGCAACCTAAACTACTCTCCCCCACACTTAAATCACACATTGTCCTCAATGGAACACAAATAGCAGAATCAGACAGATATAGACAAGTGTAATAAAAGTAGTAAAGAAGGAGAAAAGAAAACTCCCTAAGTCATGGTGGGCCAAAGGTGGGTTCGACCAAAGAGGCTTCCTTCACAGGTGCATCATCCAAAGTAGGAGTGGTTAGGAAAGGCTTGAGTCGGTGGCCATTAACTTTGAAGCTCTTGTCCGTGGACTCACTCTTGATCTCCACAGTGCCATAAGGAAACACCTGGGTGACTACAAACGGTCCAATCCACTTAGAGCGGAGCTTTCCACTCATGAGTCCAAGCCTAGAGTTGTAGAGCAACACTTTTTGACCAACCAAGAACTCCTTTCTGGAAATTGAGCTATCATGAAGCTTCTTGGTCTTCTCTTTGTAGAACTTGGAGTTCTCATAGGCCTCCAAACGGATCTCATTTAGATCACTCAACTGCAGTTTCCTCTCTTCACCCGCTTGATCAAGAACTAAGTTACATTGCTTCACAGCCCAATATGCACGGTGCTCTATCTCCACAGGCAGGTGGCATGCCTTACCAAAGACAACCCGATAAGGTGACATCCCTATGGGTGCCTTGTAAGCGGTTCGATGGGCCCACAGAGCATCCTCCAATCGTGTGCTCCAATCCTTTCTATTAGGCTTCACCATCTTCTCCAAAATTCGCTTGATCTCTCTGTTTGAAATCTCAGCTTGCCCATTGGTTTGGGGGTGATAGGGTGTAGAAAATTTGTGCACAACCCCATACTTCTTGAGCAAAGCTTGCATGGATCTATTGCAGAAGTGTGTGCCTTGATCACTGACTATGGCTCTAGGTATGCCAAACTTGCAAAGGATATTATACCTGACAAAATCTACAACAACCTGAGCATCATTAGTCCTGGTGGCCTTAGCTTCCACCCATTTGGATACATAATCCACAACAAGTAAGATATAATAAAAACCAAAAGAAACAGGAAAGGGGCCATGAAATCTATACCCCAGACATCAAACACCTCACAGAACAACATAGGTTGTTGCGGCATCTGTTGCCTCCAAGATAGGGCGCCTCCTGCTCTTTGACATTGCTCACATGAGCTGCAGATGTTGCTTGCATCCTTGAAGATGGTAGGCCAATAAAATCCAGAATCCAGCACCTTTTGTGTTGTCCTTTGAGTCCCAAGGTGGCCTCCAACTGATGAAGCATGGCAAAACTGGAGAACCGATTGGATCTCATGATCTGGAATGCACCTGCGAATGACCTGATCACTGCAAAAACGCCACAAATAGGGGTCTTCCCATACATAATACTTGGCATCGCTCTTAAGTTTGTCTCTTTAAGCCTTGGATGCCAAGGGTGGAAAAACAGATGCAACTGGATAATTTACAATATCAGCAAACCAAGGAGTAAGGGGAGGGGGATGTGAAACATGCAAAGCTAAAAGCTGCTCATCCGGGAAGTCATCCTGGATAGGAAATGCATCCTCCTCTCTCTCTATTCTGCTCAAGTGGTCTGCGAAAAGGTTATGCGCACCACTCCGATCCTGAATCTCAAGATCAAACTCCTGAAGGAGTAACATCCACCTAATTAATCTAGGTTTAGAGTTTGTATTTTTCCAAAGAAACTTCAGAGCAGCATGATCAGTATACACTACAACCTTAGAACCTAACAGATATGATCTAAACTTATCAAGTGCAAAGACAATGGCCAACAACTCTTTTTCAGTTGTGGTGTCATTAACTTGTGCTGTATCTAAAGTCCTAGAAGCATAATAAATCACATGTGACAGCTTACCAACCCTTTGGGAGAGAACTGCTCCCAAAGCATAATTCGAGGCATCGGCCGTGAGCTCAAATGGGAGGGTCCAGTCAGGTGGTTGGATGATGTGAGTGGTGGTGAGTGCTCTCTTTAGCTCATCAAATGTCTTTTTGCATTGGTCGCCAAACTCAAGTGCGGTATTCTTTTGAAGCAAGTTAGATAGTGGAAGGGCTATCTTGCTAAAGTTCTGAATAAACCTACGATAGAAACCTGCATGGCCAAGAAAAGAACGCACCTCTCGCACGCAAGAGGGGTAAGGCAAATGTAATATTACATGCAGCTTAGAAGGGTCAACCTCTATGCCCTTATGCGAAATAATGTGCCCTAAGACTATGCCTTGTTCTACCATAAAGTGACATTTTTCAAAATTCAAGACAAGGTTAGTCTCAATGCACCTATTAAGCACCTTAGACAAACTATCAAGACATGCATCAAAAGAGGAGCCATATACACTAAAATCATCCATGAAGACCTATATGCAATGCTCAAGTAAGTCATTAAAAATACTCATCATACATCTTTGAAAAGTGCCAAGAGCATTGCATAGGCCAAAAGGCATCTTCCTATAAGCAAATGTACCAAAAGGATAGGTAAATGTGGTCTTATGTTGGTCCTCTGGTGCAATACAGATTTGAAAATAACCAGAGAAACCATCTAAGAAGAAATAGTGAGATTTACTTGCCAGGCGCTCCAACATCTGATCAATGAAGGGAAGAGGAAAGTGATCCTTGCGGGTCGCCTGGTTGAGCTTCCTATAGTCAATGCAGACTCTCCAACTGTTCTGCACTCTAGTGGGAATCAGCTCATCCTTCTCATTTTTGACAACTGTCACCCCAGACTTCTTGGGAACTACTTGAACCGGGCTTACCCAAGTGCTGTCTGAAATGGGGTAGATGATACCAGCTTGCAGCAACTTGGTGACCTCTTTCTTCATCACATCAAGAATCTGGGGGTTCAACCGTCTCTGGGGTTGTCTCACTGGCTTCGCCCCATCCTCCAATAAAATCTGGTGCATGCACATGGAGGGGCTAATACCAGGTATGTCTGCCAAAGTCCATCCTATTGCCCTTTTGTTTGCTCTAATCACATCCAGCAGCTTCTTCTCTTGATCAACAGAAAGGGAGGTAGAGATGATCACTGGAAGTTTCTGCTCATCCTCCAAGTAAGCATATTTGAGATGAGGAGGAAGGGGCTTCAGGTCCAATAAAGGTGCCTGCATCACAGATGGAACTAAAGGGGCAGCAGAAATGGATTCTGCCGCCTGCACCTGAACAAATGGATTAGACTTATGCATAACAGAAATGGGGTTAGGGTTAGCATAATCTGAATCTATATCATATGAATCAACAGATGCAGTAGCAGAATTTAAAAACTGGTCAATTTCAATGCAAGCAGTGCACATTTCGGAATCAGAACATGCAAAACAAGTAAATAAGTCAGTGAAAGATGGCAAATCATAATCATGCAAAAAGTCAAGAACATGCTCATCAATCAGTTTATCAAGCAAGTCAACATGAAAAACAGAGTGATACTCAGGAAAATGTTTCATAGCATGGAAAATGTCGAATCGGATCACACTGCCATCAAACTCCATGGAAAGTGTACCTGCATGCACATCAATCTTGGTTCAGGCTGTTTTTAAAAATGGCCTCCCCAAAATAATAGGAACAGCATTACGGGGGGAATCATCTTCCATATCAAGTATGTAAAAATCAACAGGGAAGATCAGATCTTCAACCCGAACCAAGACATCCTCTATCAAACCTGCGGGGTAGGCAGTAGATCTATTTGCCAAGTGGATAACCACACCCGTAGGTTGAAGAGGTCCAAGTGAAAGAGACTTGAAAACAGACATAGGCATAACATTAATAGATGCTCCTAAATCTAGCAAAGCATTCTCAAATTTAGTATTACCTATGATACAAGGTACAGAGAAAGTTCCGGGATCCTTACACTTTTCAGGAATATGAGGGACTGGTTTACCTATAAGAGCAGAGACATTTCTTCCCATGTTGATCCTCTCATTGACCTTGAGCTTCCGTTTGTGTGCGCATAGCTCCTTCAAGAACTTTGCATACCTTGGAATCTGCTTGATTGCATCAAGAAGGGGTATGTTGACTTCCACCTTCCTGAATGTGTCAAGTATCTCTTTGTCAATCTCTTCCATTTTCTTGCTTTGAGTCACCCCCCTTGGTGGGAAAGGAAGAGGAATGGGGGGTGGTTGTTGGGCAGCAGCAGGTGTTGTGCTTGAGAAAGGCTGAGCTGGATGAGATTTTCTGGTATTTGTGTGCTCACTCTCCTCGACCATTTGGCTCTTCTTTTTGGATGGAACTAGATCATCTCTGTTGAGGTCAGGTTCTGGTGTGGGTGTGACAATCTGCTTCCCTGACCTTAGATTGATGGCACTCACATTCTGGTTTGTGTTAATCACTATTTGGGATGGCAACTTGTTAGAATTCTGAGATTGCAAAGTGTTGATGGATGTTGCCATTTGTCCCATCTGATTGGTCAAAGATTGAATGGAGGCCTCTTGTCTTTGAATGGATGCTCTAGTTTCCTGTTGGAATTGGAGATTTTGCATGGTCATCTGCTTCATCAACTCTTCCAATGAAGGCTGCTGCTCAGTACTAGGAGCTAGGGGTGTTCAAAACCAAACCGATCCAATTAAAAACCGCAAACTGATCCAAAAAAACCGAAAACTGAAAAAAAAAACCGCATTTATTGATTTTTTTTTTGACTGATTTTATATAAACCGATCTGTTCGGTTCGGTTTTCGGTTTGTGCTGTGAAACCGAACCGATCCAAACCGAACCGATTATTTCATGTGCTGCACAAAACGCAGCGTTAGGCCTAGGTTTTTTAGTTGTTGGCTTGTTGCTACTTGCTCAGTTCTCACAGCGCCTCTTCCCAAACCCTCAGCAGCAGCCACACGCACAAGCACAGCTCCTCTCTCCCTCACTCAACAGAGCACCGATTCTCTATCTCTCTCCCTCAGCAGTGGCGCCGGCTGCCACACGCCTTCCGCGTTCCACCTTCTACCTTTGATTCTCCATCTCAGCATCTCTCTCCCTCAATAGCCACACCGATCCATTTCCCTCTCTCTCAAACCCACCGAACGCCGTCTCCCTCTCTATCACAGGCTCACAGCTTCAATCGAACGTCGTCGCCCACCGAACGTCAACTGTCGCTCCCCACCGATTTCTCTCACCAATTTTTGCTCGCCACCGTCGTTGGCTTGTTGCATGGAGGTATTGTTACCATTTTCGATTTGTATTTGCCCTTCCATTTCTTACTTTTTTATTATTTGCATAAAGCATTCAAGACTCGAGTAGATTTTATGAATGATTGTATGAAATATAAAGGATAAAAATTAGATTCACATTGACTTGACTGTTTTGTTTCTATTTCAATTGTAAGAGTTACTGTGTTTAGAAATTTATTTATTAGCTTTGCAATTCAAGTTTGTATTGCTTTTGTCAAGACTAATTTAGTTTGTATTGTGATTTATACTGTTAGCATGGACTAATTAAGGAAGCATTTTAGATTGCGGCTGCAGCCTTTCAAACAAAATACTTTCAGTGACTGGTAGAACATGAAATTATGCAATATATAGTTGAAATCTTAAACTAGTATGTTATGCATTGAATCCAAGTGATGAGATTTTGAAACGTATACAGGTGGATTTTGAAACATATACAGGTTCTGTATGCCGGTATAGTGATCTCCTACAGCTTGTAATATACTAGATGAAGAGAAGTATGTGGCTAAAATTTGAAACAGGGAAAATTAAAACAGAGTTGTATGTGGCTGAATTTTATGTGCAATGAATTCTCTTTAGTTACACTTTATAGTGTTATATAATGTGTATCAAAACAGGAAGTACAATCACGCTTGCTGCTGATGATTGTGCATCATTGATTTTTCATTTTATATTTTTATGAAAGTAAAAGGTGGGAAAAAGAGGTTAAATTATTAGCCTGGTGTAATGCTACGAGGGAAGTAGCATATGGAGACCTTAATGAAACCATCCAATGAATGCCAAATTTGGGTGAGATGAGTAGTAGCAAGGGCCAATTCTTTTTTTTTTTATTTTTTTGAAGGGAGCAAGGGCCAGTTCTTACTTGTGAGAATAGGCATCTCTTTTTTCAGCATTCACTTCTGTCTAACGCTTGGTTATCACTATCTTTCCATCACGCCAGCAAGTAATATATTGCATCATCAGCATAATTTCTTTTGGTTTCTTTGGCATCATCAAGTGATTCGTGATTGTGCATCATTAGCATAATTTCTTTTGGTTTCTTCTACATAATGAAATTTGAAACCGAGCCGAACCGGACCAAAACGCAAGGTTTTCTTTGGATTGGATCCAATTGGATTTGTTAATATAATGGACCGATCCAAACCGAACCGCACGTATATTTTGTAATCGGATTGGATGGTATTTTGCCTCAAAACCGAACCGAACCGATCCGCGAACACCCCTACTAGGAGCTGGTGGTGCAGAATTAGCCTGTTGTTGCTGCTGCTGTTGTCTCTGCTGCTGGAATGGAGGAGGTACATATGGTGGTCTAGAATTTTTCTGAAATTGAACCTGTGAAGGTTGCTGCTGATCAGACCATCTCAGGTTGGGTTTGTTGGAAACCAACAAGCGGGCTAAGCAAATACTAGAGGGGGGTGAATAGTATTTTGAAGCACTAATACCAAATATTTCGATTGATAATTGAAGAATGGAGCTTAGACTGAATTTTCTGGAATCAGAAACAAAAGACTCGAGTCTTTTGTGAAATACTCGAGTTTTTCAGGATGAACAACTCGAGTCTTTTCTGAAATACTCGAGTTTTTCCTATCAGATAGCAGAAAAACCAGAAATGAAAATTCAGCAATTTAACTCAAATCAATTCAATAATAAACAGGAACTTATCCAACAGAATAGCAAGCAATCTAAATAACTTTTAAACACAAAGATTCCTTGAACTTGCTACCTAATTGTATAAATCCTAATTGATTGAAATGACTTAAGTCTATTGAGCTAGAAAGTAGATTAAAAGCAATAAACCAACACTCAAGCAATTTTATCCTGGTTCACTCCAACAATGAGCTACATCCAGTCCTCCTAATCACTTAGGAGTTTCTACTAATAATCAAATTGTTAGAAATTACAAAGGATTGCTTGAGAATGGCCTCACTCAACCTAACCCTTTCAAGAGTGTACCAAACTCTTGATTTCTACCCCAATTTGATTCCGGTGATTGAAGAACTCTTCACAAAGCTTCCTTGAACTCCCTTCAAGAAACTCCACCGGGCTAGGAACCTCCTAGTCTTGTGCTTGAGAACCTCTCAAGACTTCCAACACCCTAAGCCACTTAGGGTTTGCTTGGGAACAATCCAAGACTTTGAATAATCAAGCTTTTTGTATGTGTATTACTAATCTCACAATGGATTAGCACAAATAAGCACAGCTCAATGTAAGAATTGAGGCCTAAAACTCAACTTGGAATAAAATGACAATATGATTGAGAAGTTGAGCTTTTTGGGAATTAACACTTGAGAAAAGGAAATTATGAAAGCTTGTGATCAATAATGTGTTGTTGTCTTGTTTGTTCTTGCACAAATTCAAAGAGAAATTTTACAATTAGGTTCTGAATTGCTCTCTTGGGTTGGATGAGACTCAAATGCCCTCAATTGAGTTTTTGAGTCTCTCCAACATTCATTTTTGCTGACTGGACAAAAATACTCGAGTCTTTTGGTAAAAACTCGAGTCTTTTTGGTCGGTCACGAGTGAATTGGTGCACGAACAAGACTAACGGTCATAATTGCTGACCTGGCACAAATACTCGAGTTTTTCTACAAATACTCGAGTGTATACTCGAGTCTTTTTCAAAATACTCGAGTATTTTGATCAGATATGGGAAAAATTATTTTTCAATTTTATTTTTCCTCTCAAGTATTAATTTTTGGTCAATCTCAACTTAATAAACATATAAAAATTTATTCCTAGAAGAGACTAACTATTTCTACCCACTCTCAACCACTCTCAACATAAATTAGAAATTTACAATTAATATTTGATTGAGAATGATTGGGCACTTGTCTTCTTTTCTTGACTTCTTGTTGATGTTGATGTTGCAATATCTTCAAGGCATGATTTGTTAATTATTTTGTCATCATCAAAACATAATCCACATAATTAGGAGCATTGAATTCACAATCTCCCCCTTTTTGGTGATGACAAAATAATTAACACTTGATCCATTTGTTAAGCTTGATCCACTTGGAGATGCAACTCCCCCTCACTATATGATACTTTTCACCTATCTAAAAATTCAGCTTGAGCAAGATGTTATGACAATTTAATTTTAGCACCAAGCCTATGGTATTAGAGAATTTAACAATTATCAGAGTATATACCATAATTAGAGATTTTAGGTGCAACAATATCAAGACAAGACAAGTGTAATATCTCTCCCCTTTTTGTCATACGCCAAAAAGATGTAACAATTTAGAAAAAGATCAAGGGAGGAGAGGTGCATAATCGGAAAACCCCATAACCAACTATGCAAATAAAACGGAGATATAATAACGATAAAGAGCTCCCCCTGAAGCTTTGCACAAACATCATAATGAAGACCAAATTCATTAACATAAAAACATCATAAATGGTCCAAATCAAAGGTGCAATAAGAAACCCAAAGTCTCAAAACACCAAGTTCTCAAAATACAGAAAATGTAACAAAGACCAATATGATAAAAACAGAATGAAAACTAAGATAAAATCCAAAGGTCAACATCATCAAAACATCGAAGGAGCTGGAGCATCTGGAGGAGGATAAAACCGAGAGAGGAGTTTAGAGGATGAAAAACTAGTAAGATTTGACAAAACTTTGAGGAAAATCTGAGTTTTGAGGAGAGAGATATGAGAAAACCGAGAGAGAAGAGGGTCGCAAAAACTTGAGTCTGAGAGTATATATAAACAGTTCAAAATACTCGAGTATATTCATAAATACTAGAGTTGTTCTTTAGGATATACTCGAGTTTTTGAAAATATATTCGAGTCGGTCGTGACTCAGCCCAGATTTCCCCAGAAAAGTCGAGTAAAAATTGAAAAACTCGACTTTGGTCCGAAAGTTCAATTTTCAGGAAAACGCAAAATACTCGAGTTTTTGGAAAATACTCGAGTTTGGTCTGAAAGTTCAAAAATTTGGGGGTTTCGAAAGACTCGAGTGTTTTTCAAAACACTCGAGTGTTTTAATAAAGACTCGAGTTTTTTGAGAAACACTCGAGTATTTTTCTCAGACCCTGATTAAAAACTTTTTCAATTTAAAACTGATTTAATTTTGAATTAAAATACTCGAGTGTTTTTGGAAAAACTCGAGTATTTTGACATAACAGAAAGTAAAAACTCAGTTTTAAAAGACCAAACACAAATCAAACACAAATGCTTCACTACCAACTTGGAATACAGTACAGAATCACACACAATTAACATATACAATTTCAAATATCATCAAGGACAATTTAACTAAGAATCAATAACACATTAGAGTAAGACTAATATGGTGATTTTCCAAAAATGACACACAATGCAATTAGCCTATATTAGCTTCATCTAAAATACCAAGTTCTCTCCTAATATGATAAAAGGTGTCCCTTGGTAGAGGTTTTGTAAAAATGTCAGCTAATTGATTTGTGGTACTGACAAATTCAATTGTGCAATCACCCTTTTGTACATGATCTCTTAAAAAGTGATGTCTTATTTCAATGTGTTTAGTTCTTGAGTGATACACCGGATTCTTAGTCAAATTGATTGCACTCGTGTTATCGCATCTAATCGGAATATTTTCAAGTTTCAAACCAAAATCCGATAATTGTTGTTTCATCCATAACAGTTGAGCACAACAACTACCGGCTGCGATATATTCCGCTTCGGCGGTAGAAAGAGCGACACAAGCTTGCTTTTTAGAAAACCATGACACCAATGAACTTCCCAAGAAATGGCAAGTACCACTGGTGCTTTTGCGATCAAGCTTGCATCCCGCGAAGTCGGAATCCGAGTAACCAACTAAACTAAGATTGGCATCAGCAGGATACCATAAACCAGTGTTAATTGTTCCTTTTAGATACTTAAATATATGTTTAACTGCGGATAGGTGAGATTCTTTAGGATTAGCTTGAAATCTAGCACACATGCATACACTAAACATAATATCCGGTCTAGATGCAGTGAGATATAGGAGACTACCTATCATACCCCTATACTTACTAACATCAACCGGTGTACCTTGTTCATCCTTGTCTAGGTAGCATGATGTGCTCATTGGAGTGTAGGCTTCCTTGCACTTGTCCAATCCGAATTTTTCAAGGAGCTCTTTGCAATATTTCCCTTGATGCACAAATATCCCCTCCTTGACTTGCTTTATTTGTAAGCCTAGGAAGAACTTGAGTTCTCCCATCATTGACATTTCAAATTCCTTTTTCATCAAATTGGAAAACTTTCTACAAAGAGACACGTTAGTAGCACCGAAAATGATATCATCAACATAGATTTGTACTAACAAAATGTCATCCTTGGTTTTATAAATAAATAATGTATTATCAACCTTCCCTCTTTGAAACTTGTTTTCTAATAGAAAGGAACTCAATCGATCATACCAAGCTCTAGGAGCTTGTTTCAATCCATAGAGTGCCTTTTTCAATTTATAAACATGGTTTGGAAATTCACTATTTTCAAAACCGGGGGGTTGTTTGACATACACTTCTTCATTTATAAACCCATTCAAGAAAGCACTTTTAACATCCATTTGATATAAAGTGAATTTCACGATTGAAGCATAAGCAAGTAAAATTCGGATTGCTTCAAGACGTGCAACCGGAGCAAAGGTCTCATCATAATCGATACCTTCCTCTTGGTTGTACCCTTGAGCTACTAGTCTAGCTTTGTTTCTTATAATCAACCCGGATTCATCAAGTTTGTTTCTATAAATCCATTTAGTACCAATTATGGTATGATCATCGGGTTTAGGGACTAGATCCCAAACTTCATTTCTTTCAAATTGGTTTAATTCTTCTTGCATAGCAAGAACCCAATGATCATCCTCAATGGCCTTTTTAATTGAATCGGGTTCAATTTGAGAAACAAATGAGACAGTGGCAAATGTTTTGAATAGACCTACGAGTAAGTACTCCCTTTGACATATCTCCTATGACTTTGTCTATAGGATGAGCCTTGACCGATTTCCAAGTTGGAGGAAGTTCTTCCCTTACCTCTCCTTCATCAACTTTTGATTTCTCTCTCTCTTTTTCTTCTTTTGAAAAGTCAATGCCATCTTCACTAGCATCACATAAAACACTATCTTCTTTTGAAGACTCATTAAAAACCACATGAATTGATTCCTCAATAGTTAAAGTTCTTTTATTGAAAATTCTATAAGCTTTACTATGAGAAGAATAGCCTAAAAATATGCCTTCATCGGATTTGGAATCAAACTTGCCAAGGTGTTCTTTTCCATTATTTAAAACAAAAACTTGGCATCCGAAGACATGAAAATGAGATATATTTGGCTTTATTCCCTTGTAAAGTTCATAGGGGGTTTTATCCAAAGAGGGCCTTATCAAAATACGATTTAAAACATAACAAGCCGTATTGACGGCATCGGCCCAAAAATATTGAGGTACTTGAGAATCATTTAACATGGTTCTAGCAAGTTCCTCTAGCACCCTATTTTTCCGCTCTACCACTCCGTTTTGTTCCGGAGTCCTTGGTGCGGAGAATTGATGCTCAATACCATTTTTAGCACAAAATCTATCAAATTTGTGGTTTTCGAATTCACCACCATGATCGGTACGAATAATAATTACTTTTTGATTCACTTGGTTTTGCAAAAGTTTGACATGATGTTTAAAAGATTTGTAGGTCTCACTCTTAGTAGTTAAAAATAAAGTCCAAGTAAACCTAGAGAAGTCATCAACAATCACCAATGCATAATAGTTGCCACCAAAGCTTTTTACTTGTGATGGTCCAAACAAGTCCATATGAAGCATTTCTAATGGCCTTGATGTGGACATCACCATTTTTGATCCAAAGGTGTTTTTAGTTTGTTTACATTTCTTGCAAGGGGAACAAACACCTTCAATAGAAAAATTTAGCTTTGGTAAACCAACTACTAGATCTTTAGATTGAATTTTCTTCAATTGGGTTACATTTATATGAGCGGTCCTACGATGCCATAACCAAGTGTCATTTTCTTTGCTCACTAAACAAGTAGAGACCAAAGAAGTGACTTTGTTCAAATCAACTAAGTAAGTATTATTTGACCTTCTACCAACAAATTTGATTGATTCATCTTTGTCACTTTTAATGAGGCAATGGGTAGAGGTAAAAACTACATGATTACCAACATCACATAATTGGCTTATGCTCAAGAGATTATGTTCTAATCCTTGAACATAGAGCACATTATCAATAATCAAGTTTGAAGAGTTTCCGATTTTACCAATACCAAGGATTTTGCCTTTGTTGTTGTCCCCATAAGTGACATAACCCTTTTCCTTTGGAGTAAGCTCAATGAAGTGCCGCTTATCTCCCGTCATGTGCTTCGAACATCCACTATCAAGATACCACAATTGTTTTCCCGTTCGAAGGCACACCTACAATATGAAATCACTTGTTCACTTTGGGTACCCAAACAATGTTGGGTCCCTTACGGTTAGTGTTGGGACTTTCTCCCTTCTTAATCCACATATAAGTGCCCTTATTCATTTCAAACTTCTTAATATGGCACTCAATGTTGATATGTCCAACTTTTCCACAATAAGTACAAGTTGGTCTCTTTGATGAGTTTTTCTTAGAAAATGTTCCAACCACCTTGTACTTTTTGTCCTTTTTATGAACATATCCTAAACCGGTTTTGTTGTGATTATGTCTTTGAGAGTTCAACAACCGGTTGAGGTTTCTATCACTATGTGAGATTGTGAGTTTGTTTTTCAACTCTTTCACTTCTTTTTCAAGTTCATCACATCTCTCACATGAAGTGATAATTTCCTCATGATTTGCAAAATCACTTTGATGACTAGAATTAATAAGTTCCAAGGATTCATTTTGAAGTTTCAACTCATTTATAGATTTTTGCAATTCATCAATTTCATGTTGAAACTCCAAAATTTTCTTTCCTTTTTCCTTATTAATTTTAGCAAGCCTTTTAAATTGAATTAACATTTCATTGTAGGCTTCTTGCAAATCATCATATGAAATGGAGTTTGAAGATGAACAAGAAGAGCTAGAGGTTACCTCATCATCACTTTCACTCATGCCATGATTAGCTCTTGATGAGGACTCATGATTGTTCTTGGCCATGAGACAAAGGTTTGCATTTTCATCACCGGAACTACTTGAAGATGATTCATTGCTCTTCTCCGGTGCATCCCAAACAATGTATGCACGCTTCCCTTTGGTCTCTTGGGTCTTCTTGTCATTCTTCTTCAAGAATGTGGCACATTCCATTCTTATGTGACCAACCCCTCCACATTCATGACACTTAACTCCACCATTGGTACTCTTTTCTCTTTGTTTGGAGTCTTTGGTTCTCTTGAAATTGGATGAAGATCCACCTTTCTTCCCTTTGAAAAATTTGTTGAATCTTTTCACAAACATCCCAAATTCTTCTTGATTTGGTTCACCATCGGAATCTCCACTTGTAGAGCATTCTTCAACTTCTTTTGTAGCTTTGGTTGAAGCTTTGAGTGCTATGCTCTTTTTCTTTTTGTCCGATTCCTCATGCATCCCAAGTCTTGTAAGCTCCATCTCATGCTCTTGGAGTTTGCCAAACAAAGTGGCTAAGTCCATGCTATTTATGTCTCTTGATTCCTTGATGGCGGTTACCTTGGGTTGCCAACTCCTATCAAGACATCTTAGAATTTTGTTAGTAGTTTCACCATTGCGAAATACTTTTCCCAAGGAAATCAAATGATTAACAATGTGAGAGAATCGCTTTTGCAAGTCACTAATGGATTCAATTGGCAACATGTGGAACAATTCATATTCGTGAGTTAGAGAATTCAATCTTGCATCTCTAACCTCACTTGTTCCCTCATGTGTGACTTGCAAAGTATCCCACATTTCTTTTGCCGATTTACATTGGGAAACTCTATAAAATTCATCATGGGATAAAGCCGAAAAGATGATGTTTTTAGCTTTTAAATCAAATGAGACTTTTCTCTTTTCATCATCATTCCAACTACTCCTTGGAATTTCAAGAATTTCATCATTTATTTTCTTTTTGGGAATGAAAGGACCATTTTCAATTGCATCCCAAATATCCATATCAATTGCTTCAATAAAAACTTTCATGCGAGTTTTCCAATAAACATATCCTTCACCATTAAATAATGGAGGACGGTTTATTGAAGCTCCTTCTCCACCAAAGTTATTGCTAGAGCCCATTAAGTTTCCAAAAGGATCTTTTTCGAAAAAGTTGTTACACTCGATCTTTCGACCGAGCTCTGATACCACTTGTTGGAAACCAACAAGCGGGCTAAGCAAATACTAGAGGGGGGGTGAATAGTATTTTGAAGCACTAATACCAAATATTTCGATTGATAATTGAAGAATGGAGCTTAGACTGAATTTTCTGGAATCAGAAACAAAAGACTCGAGTCTTTTTTGAAATACTCGAGTTTTTCAGGATGAACAACTCGAGTCTTTTCTGAAATACTCGAGTTTTTCCTATCAGATAGCAGAAAAACCAGAAACGAAAATTCAGCAATTTAACTCAAATCAATTCAATAATAAACAGGAACTTATCCAACAGAATAGCAAGCAATCTAAATAACTTTTAAACACAAAGATTCCTTGAACTTGCTACCTAATTGTATAAATCCTAATTGATTGAAATGACTTAAGTCTATTGAGCTAGAAAGTAGATTAAAAGCAATAAACCAACACTCAAGCAATTTTATCCTGGTTCACTCCAACAATGAGCTACATCCAGTCCTCCTAATCACTTAGGAGTTTCTACTAATAATCAAATTGTTAGAAATTACAAAGGATTGCTTGAGAATGGCCTCACTCAACCTAACCCTTTCAAGAGTGTACCAAACTCTTGATTTCTACCCCAATTTGATTCCGGTGATTGAAGAACTCTTCACAAAGCTTCCTTGAACTCCCTTCAAGAAACTCCACCGGGCTAGGAACCTCCTAGTCTTGTGCTTGAGAACCTCTCAAGACTTCCAACACCCTAAGCCACTTAGGGTTTGCTTGGGAACAATCCAAGACTTTGAATAATCAAGCTTTTTGTATGTGTATTACTAATCTCACAATGGATTAGCACAAATAAGCACAGCTCAATGTAAGAATTGAGGCCTAAAACTCAACTTGGAATAAAATGACAATATGATTGAGAAGTTGAGCTTTTTGGGAATTAACACTTGAGAAAAGGAAATTATGAAAGCTTGTGACCAATAATGTGTTGTTGTCTTGTTTGTTCTTGCACAAATTCAAAGAGAAATTTTACAATTAGGTTCTGAATTGCTCTCTTGGTTTGGATGAGACTCAAATGCCCTCAATTGAGTTTTTGAGTCTCTCCAACGTTCATTTTTGCTGACTGGACAAAAATACTCGAGTCTTTTGGTAAAAACTCGAGTCTTTTTGGTCGGTCACGAGTGAATTGGTGCACGAACAAGACTAACGGTCATAATTGCTGACCTGGCACAAATACTCGAGTTTTTCTACAAATACTCGAGTGTATACTCGAGTCTTTTTCAAAATACTCGAGTATTTTGATCAGATATGGGAAAAATTATTTTTCAATTTTATTTTTCCTCTCAAGTATTAATTTTTGGTCAATCTCAACTTAATAAACATATAAAAATTTATTCCTAGAAGAGACTAACTATTTCTACCCACTCTCAACCACTCTCAACATAAATTAGAAATTTACAATTAATATTTGATTGAGAATGATTGGGCACTTGTCTTCTTTTCTTGACTTCTTGTTGATGTTGATGTTGCAATATCTTCAAGGCATGATTTGTTAATTATTTTGTCATCATCAAAACATAATCCACATAATTAGGAGCATTGAATTCACAGGGTTGGTTCCTCCAACCAGGGTTGTATCTATTGGTAGAGAGATCAAAGCTCTGTGGCTGCTAGTTTCTACTGTTGAAGATGTTGGTGGCATATGCCTCAGGTTGGTCAGCACCAGTCATTGGTTGCTGCTGCAAAGAAGGGCATGCTTCTGTGTTATGTTCACTGGATGTGCAAATACCACATAATCTAGCAGGCAGAGACAACTTCTTCTGGTTGATGGCCAATTGAGTGACCAAAGTTGTAAGTGAGTCTATCTTCTGTTCAAGCTTCTCAACCTTACCAGAACTTGTACCAACATCATTCACTCCTCTCACTACGATTGCATCTCTGTTGCCCCTTGCATGGAATTGTTGGCAATTGGAAGCCATCTTTTCAATCTTGGCTCTGGCTTCTAAAGGTGTCATGTCTCCTAGGGCACCACCACTTGCAGCATCAAGCATGTTTCTCTCCATGACGTTGAGACCTTCATAGAAATATTGAATAAGCAGTTGCTCTGAGATCTGATGGTGGGGGCAGCTCGCACACAGTCTCTTGAATCTCTCCCAATACTCGTAGAGACTTTCTCCACTTTGTTGCCTGATGCCTGATATATCCTTTCGGATTGCTGTTGTTCTGCACGCAGAGAAGAATTTCTCCAAAAATTTCCTCTTCGGGTCATCCCAGCCTGTGATAGAACCAGGGGCCAGATCGTACAACCAATCCTTGGCTAGCCCCTCTAGGGAGTGTGGGAATGCCTTTAGACAAACATGATCCTCTTGCACATCATGTGGTTTCATAGTGGCACACACAATGTGGAACTGCTTGAGATGTTTATGAGGATCCTCACCTGCAAGACCATTAAACTTGGGCAACAAATGAATTAGTCCAGACTTTAGCTCATACGGGTCATCGGGATACTGGATGCACAAATCTTCAATAGTGAAATCAGGTGTAGCTAGCTCCCTCAATGTCCTCTCACGTGGTGGAGGTTGAGCCATATTTTCAGAATAAACAGAATCAGAATAAGAATCAGAATCAGAATTTATAGGAATAGAAGAAAAAAAAAGCAGACTCACTATGTAAAGACTCAACAAACTCACTACCTATGGACTAGTTCCTATTTTGTCTAACTAATTTGTGATAAGTCCTATCAATTTTAGGGTTGTAGGGATGCAAGTAACTTGGGTTGCCCCTAGTCATGTACTGAACAGAAGACCATCAACCATAGTAGACTGTAACAGATATACATGACCAAAATAGGCAACAAATTTTTTTTATTTTTTAAAATTTTTTTATTTATTTTTTTCATCACCCTAAAATCATGAAAACATATCATAGAAAGTTTGAGGACAAAATTCAAAAAGGAACCAAGTCAAACAATTAAGAGAGGGACCAAAAATTAAGAAAATAAAACTTGTAAAATAAAAAAGAAATAGTAAAAAGCCTTTTTCGGGGTCCAGACGAAGGGTTTTTATGACAAAGTGGTAAAAATCAGATTATTCAGAAAATTCCCTTCGATTTGATATAAAATTCGTCAAATTCCGAGTTACGGGTCAAAAGTTGCGACGGTTTATAGAAAGTGCTGCTAAAACATGGAAAATTTTTCTGGAACTCACAACTGGTGCAAATCTGAGTGACCGTGGTGCATCAAAACCTTTTTATATGATAAAAGTAGTGTGGATTCAAATTTTCGTGCAAAAATTCCACCCAGAACTATGTGAACTAGCAAAAACAGAATCAATCAAATACACTAATTGCAGCAAAATAGCAAAACAGCAAACAGTGCAACTTCAACCAGTTATCAGAATTGACTACTAGACCCTAAATCAGACACAACACACTATAATAACTATGATACTAACTACGACACTAACTAACTACTAATGACCTTTGGCAAGAACCGATATTCCCCGGCAACGGCGCCAAATTTGATCGAGGCCGTACCCGATACAAATAAAAACAGTTTAAATATAGTACTAGGAAGTGACCCCTAGGTCGTCTCCAAGGAATATCTTATCAAGCAAAAGTTCGAACACATAGTATGCATAGAAAACAGGGGGGGTTGTATTGTATGTGTAACATCCCTAATTTTTAATCCCTAGTATAATTATAAGTTTTAATGAATTAAATATTTGTTTCTTGAAATCAATCATTTAGTGTTAGGTATTTTCCTAAAATGCATTATATTAATTACGACAGGATATTTAGTTATATTTTAAAGGGAACTTTTTTAAAGAAAATTAACAAAATGAATGGATACTAATAAGACTGTTGGTTGTGTATGACGCATGTTGGGTTTGCCTAAATGAAATTATATGTGTTACGTGCTAATTGTGTTTGACTTGGTAGGTCATTATGCCTAGTTAGAAACTACTTCTCTACTTCATGTGTAAAGCTCACCCTTGCAACCATTTTTACAGGTTCAAAGTTTGAGCAGATACAGTTTCCGGCCGAGCAGGGGTGTGGAGTGTAATTTAGTTAAGAGGGAATTATATTCTTTTTATTATAATTAATTTAATTTGGTGTTGAAACAATTCGTTGTAAGCCCTGAGTTTTGTTTTACTTTGTTAGCAGGGCAGGAAAATCAAATTAGTATATTTATAAATATTTTCTGAACTGTACTGGTTTGGCAGGTGTATAAAATGTAATTTTTGGGAAATCCGAAAAACAGAGGAAACTCTGTCGGATTTTCATCAAGATTTAAAAGAAATTTTCAAGTCCAAATTAAAAATCAACTTAATTAATTGTAATTAAGCTATGTAAATGTTAGGGTGTTACATTATGGTATCAGAGCAGTTTTTCCTCGGCCTTGGAGTTTAGACTCACAACTCCTATTGTGTTACTCACCAAGCGAGTAACTTGTAATTAGTAATGGATTAGTTTAGGACTTAAAGCAAGGTAAAGAACCCCTTACGTTGCTTTTCAAAAGACACGCTCCTTTTTGTACGACACTATCCAAAAGTATCCAAGCTCATTGCTTACACGTGGCGACAAGTTCTCAAGTTCTTTCGTCGTCTAATCATATTATATAAAATAAATGACAATCAAGATAATGCGCCAAGGCCTACTCAAACACAATAGAAAAACAACTATGCAAACGCTTTTATTTAAGCTAAACCAATATCGACATTAGATTTGTGGTTTTGATTCCATACGTTATAAAAATATTTTTTTTTCCTTATACGTGAAGTAGACTAACAAAGGGGGTCATTTGCTGTTCTCAAAAACAGATTCTAAAATGAATACTTTCAAACTAATAGCAACGTAGAAACATGTCAAAGTCATATTTAAAATGAATACTTTCAAACTTTACGAAATAGGGAATTTAGAAAGGGAAATCAAAACAAACTAACTTCAAAATCTCGAAAATTGACAAGTATTAATGCCTTGTATTTTTGATAAGCTTTTAAGTCATAAAATCATTAGATTATAATTCATAAACAAGAATTAAATAGAATCTTGGATTAGCACCGTTGCCTTCTCGATAAAATAATATAGCTTTTTATTGAAATACGTTAACCTTCAAAACTAATGTAATTATCAAACTAATTTGAATTCAAGTAACTTAAATCATGACTCACAAAAATCAAATGGTACGCTACTTGACACTATTAATTCCGAATTAAAAGGAAGTGTGCTCAATTCAAAAATAAGTCAAAATCTCCATTATAATCTTAAAACAATTATGCTTCCCTTCAGTTTGAAATTAATGTTCAATGCTTTAACTCGAATTAACGTTATGCCGAATATATATTTAATTCCTAATTAATTGGTTTATGGTTAGTTCAGGGACAATCCAGCCCAACTAACCTACAGCCCAATTACTTAGGAATTCAACGCTTTTAACAAAATACTTTCAAAACTCATCATTCGACATAAATTTAATTCGACGTTATTACAAATCAAAGTAAACAATTAAAGTCACCATCAATACAGCATAATTGAAATCAATATAAACTATAATACGGTTTAATTTCCAAAACACTTTAATACTAAATAATTATTACTAATACTCTATTATAATTAGTATTTTATTATGAAAACACAATGTAGGGTAATTAAAAAAGGTATTAGGGATTTACCCTCAAATATGGTTTTGAAGCAACAGGGAAGACAAACCCGCTTCGGTTCACGACGACCCGGCTTACAACCACAATAAGATATTTAGTTATATTTTAATTACGACAGGATATTTAGTTATATTTTAAAGTGAACTTTTTAAAAGAAAATTAACAAAATGAATGGATACTAATAAGACTGTTGGTTGTGTATGACGCATGTTGGGTTTGCCTAAATGAAATTATATGTGTTACGTGCTAATTGTGTTTGACTTGGTAGGTCATTATGCCTAGTTAGAAACTACTTCTCTACTTCATGTGTAAAGCTCACCCTTGCAACCATTTTTACAGGTTCAAAGTTTGAGCAGACACAGTTTCCGGCCGAGCAGGGGTACACTCCACACCATGGAGTGTAATTTAGTTAAGAGAGAATTATATTCTTTTTATTATAATTAATTTAATTTGGTGTTGAAACAATTCGTTGTAAGCCCTGAGTTTTGTTTTACTTTGTTAGCGGGGCATGAAAATCAAATTAGTATATTTATAAATATTTTCTGAACTGTACTGGTTTGGCAGGTGTATAAAATGTAATTTTTGGGAAATCCGAAAAACAGAGGAAATTCTGCCGGATTTTCATCAAGATTTAAAAGAAATTTTCAAGTCCAAATTAAAAATCAACTTAATTAATTGTAATTAAGCTATGTAAATGTTAGGGTGTTAGATATTGAATGTTGAAATCTAGAATCAAAACAGAATTAAATAAAAACGAAGTAACAGATAAGGAAAAGCGGATAAACCCCTTTGGCTCGCGTTCACAACTCTATCATCGGTCACAAAAGATCAATTTCTTCCCTCTTCACTGTCCAACTCGTGAGAACTAAATACTAAGCAAAAATTCAATTCTCACCCCAAAACCCTAACCTCTAATTAAGCATTAAAAGCCAAAGCATGGAGATTTTACGAGTTTGCATAAATTAAGCATTCATGCACATGGATTATCTCTATAGAATGGAACTAAGCGAACCATAACATATCAATAAGCATGAAAACAGTGAATAAAAACGAAATAGCATTAAGAACAAAACCTCAAGAATATGTGATACATTACCAAAGGGATTTAACCTAAGAGTTTAGCCTTCCATGATGAAATAAGTCAAAAACGTGTAGAAAAGGGAAGAGAGAGAAACCCTAGCAGCCACCACAAGCTTGGAGAGCAAAACTAAGCCTTCTCTAAGAGAGAGATTGGGAAAAACGTGGAATGAATAGATGGCTGCTAGGTCTACACGAATTTGGCTTTTTAAATCACAAAACGTGCCTAAATCTTGAGCCAAATCCTAAGGAAAGCTAATCTCTAAATTAAATCTAGAAATATCCTATAGATAAAATCTAAATCTTAAAAGATATAAACTAAATCTCAAATAATCCTAAAGATAGATTACAATCTTCACTTCATCATATATCTTCTCTTCCAAAATTAAATCTTCACTCCCAAAATGTCCAAAAAGCCCTTGTGCCAAATATGACCTGAAAATAATAATAGATTAAATTAGGCTAAATAATCCAAATTAATTAAAATCCGGAATAATAGTCTAATAAAGTCTAAAATACTAAATCATTCTAAACAATGTCAAGTAGGCACCAAAAATCATCAATGAGAGCAAAATAAGGCTATGAATAATGGGAAATATAATGCTCATCAACAATTCTTCTGTAATGTGACGTGCATATAAAAATGGAGAACATAGTTATTTATAAATCAATCTACTTTTTAAAAAGTTACGAATGTTTAAAAAAATGAAGTTTTCTACTTAATGTAATAAAGAAATCTATTTTTGTTGTGTCGTAAGGTTTTTGGACTTGAACTAGGTGGTTAAACGATCCAGTCGTCACTGTTGTTGTATGACTTTGCTCCAAATGTTCTTCGTTAGACCGGTTGTCCATCTTTAATCAAGGAAGGTGGGAATAGGTATTGCGCTCCATTTGTGATCATCAATGTTGTGCCGTAAGGTTCTTGGACTTGAACCAAGCGGTCAAGCCTTCACTGCTGCTATATGACTTTGAGAATGGCATGCACCTTGTAAGCAAGGTCACTGTTCTCCCATCAGTATTTTTGTGTGTGTACTTGTGTAAGAATTCAGATACATACCTTCTCCTTTAACCTATTCTTATAGTCATCCTCACTATTATGCCGGGACATAGTCTTTTAAGTTGATCTCGCGATTCCTGCTAACGGAATAAAGTCTTTAAGGTGATGTTACCTGCGGGGAGCATCTAATATCCAACGGATAGCTTCTTAATGGTCTAGATGCTCAGTTACTTATGTATGCAGTTATCCAGCTGAGGGTGCAAGGTAATGGGCTAGTACGTTGTATATCTGTGAAATCGGTACAAGTGGATATTGGGCTCTGATGGTCCCAACCTGTCAAACCGGTGTTTGTAGGTATTGGTTCATAGGGGATCTCAATCCCTCATACCGGTACTGGCAAGTAGTGGGCCATGTGGGACCTCAGTCCGCCATATCGATAATAGTAGGTACCAGGCCACATGGGACCTCAGTTTGACATACCGGTACTAGTAGGTATTGGGCTACGTGGGACCTTTCCCTTTAATTTATTGGCTAATCGGTAGACCAATAAAAGGATATCCTTATTACCGTTCCATAACAGTTCTTATGAATACTCTCTTCGTTCTTATTTATCAGTTATATTTCAAACAAAACACACCTTTGGAGAAACGTAATCATTGTTGCTTAGATTTTCAATATATTAATTGTATTTTCCCCACTATACCTTTTCTTTCTCTATAATCATTAATTTTTCTTCACTATTTACGTAAATCAAGACCTATTGAATAAAGGTAGAGGTGCAACTCGTGCTACCCGGCCGTGCTCGTGTCCGCCAGGTTCGAATTTAGGCTTTGACCATGTCATGCCTAAAAACCATGACTTAAAATCATGCTTCAAAAATGGTCTTTATGCCCGCACCGTGCGTGTTTCGGGTTTTTGCGTGTCTGCCCGACAACCATTTAAAAAATATATACGTATGATGATATCTAATAATTGGTAGTAGCACTAGTTATTGTATTAAATGACATATATGTATTAGTAAATAAGTAAATAAACATTGTATAGTGTTGTGGATCAGTGGATCATTTCCTTTTCTTTCCAGATTCAGCAAAAAACTTCAATGAATTAAAAATAACAATAAAATAAATCGGGTTGGCAAGTCGTGCCGTGTTAGCCTGAAAAAAGCCCGGTCGTGTTTCGTGCCATTGTGGGCCGTGGTAAAAAAGCACGGGTATAATTCGTGCTCCAAAATTGTTGCCTAAGCCTGATATTTTGTCGTGCTTATTCGGACTGGCCCGATCGTGTCGTACTTTTTTGTCGGCTCTAAATAAGGGTAAACATGAAAAGTAGCATTTATCATACTCTTGAAATCCTCAAAAGAATAGATAAAAGAGAACAAAAAACCTTTCATTTTTCCCTTTTTTTATTGGATTCAATCATTGAAATATGCATATGCATGACTTTTCCCTTTTTTTTCACTTTTCACTTTTCGTTTACTTTTCGTCGCACACTTTTCATTTTCCTTACATCACCCTCCACTCCTGGGAAAAACCGACCGGGAGTAAGCATCCCCCAACCGAAACTTACTTGCACACTACTTCACCCCATTTTTGGGGTTCCTCATACAACTTGGTTTGATTCGTCCAAGTTGGCTATAGTCGGGATCACCCTCAACCGGCCACAAAGAGCCAAAGTGACTGACAAAAGTATTATGGTTCCGGTAAAGCCAATCCCCGACACGAGTAATGAACCCGGCCCTTTGGAAGATCAAAGCTTTCCATAATAATTCTTAGCGATTGTTTCAATAGCCCTCACAAATAGAAACATATGTTTTTCCCATACCCTAACGTCCACCTTAACACCATGTATGATGCATGACTTAATATGCTTCCTAATTGAATTTGAACCCTTTAACTTATGAAAATCATAATTATTTGAATTCAAATTCGATTAGAGAGTATTATATCCTAACATTGTGCCTATAATTTCATTAACCATCATACATTAAATTAATAGATCAATATCAATTTCCTACCATTCATAAGCAAATAACACCTAATAATACAAGCCGTGAACATATATTCATATAGAAAGCACCTAAGTTAGCATATTCAACATACAAACAATCACATACAAAGAGGACAAAATCTCATTATTTCATATAAATTTAATTCTAATCCCTAACCAACATTTATATACACATACATATATCCCTATTATTATCATTAAATCTCTTCCCTAATTTATGAGAAATAACCCCCTCTTACCATGGAGAGGAGAGAGAGAAGGAAGTATATGTGGAACTTATCTCCAAGCTTTGATTCATCCACTTTGGTTTCTATTTTCTTGTTCCCCATCATTTTCAGGCGCGGCCCTGGGGTGGGCATTGAGGGCAACCGCCCAGGGCCCAAAAATTTTAGGGGCCCCATAACTTTTTTTAAAAGTACTTATACTTAAAAAAAAATTAATAGTTGCATATTTTTTATCTTTCAATCATTAATAGTTTAGCATAATATTTTAATTTATTTTTTTTATTTTCTCACTTGACTTATAAATAGGTTAACTAATGAACTTTATTTTTATAACTTACTCTCTTTGTCCCTAAATATAAAATCATTTTGAGAATTTTATTTTGTCTTTATTTATAAGACCTAATACAAATTTTCAATGACAATTATGTACTTTTTTCCACAAACATCAATATTTACTCAACAATTTTTAGATTCTCAATAATAGTTATAAGGATAGTTTTGAAAAAAAAAATATCAAATGTTCACATTTTCAATACAATTAACCAACTTTAGTAATGAACATGAATTCAACCAAAAGGATATTATATACAAAGACGGAAGAAGTAACATGAAAATGATTTTAATTACCTATTTAATTAATAAACTTTTTTATTTTAACTCTATTTTATATAATACCTATTTTTATTATTGATTGTTATCATTGTTTTAATTAATTAAATATATAAACATATAGTGTTTTAATTGACTTATTTTTAATAAATTTTTTTAGGGCCCCAAAAAAAATTTCGCCATAGGGTCCAAGATAGGTTAAGACCGGACCTGATCATTTTCTACCCTTTCTACTTCACATCTATAGCAAGAACTACTTGATTTCATGGTTAGGGTTTGTGGGTCTTTATGGAGATGAGAGGACAGGGAGTGAAATATGGATTTTAGAGAGAGAGAGAGAGAGAGAGAATGATTGAATGTTGGTAGGAAGTGGATTTGGGATGGTGATTTGTTGAGTTTTAGTGTTGATTTTGAGTTTTGAAGGTTTTAGGGTTTGAGAAAGGGGAGAGGTCGTGACTTTGGGGAAGGGAAATTATGAGACAAATGTCTCCAATTCGTGTATTTAATCTCTGAAATTTCCAAGAATACTCGAGTATTTTGCATAATACTCGAGTATTTCACTAAAATTTGTGATATCTGATTGATTTATTGATAGAATACTCGAGTATTCCTTGCAATACTCGAGTATTGGCCGAAAGCTTTATTTTTCTCTGATTGACTATATGATAGAATACTCGAGTATTCCTTGCAATACTCGAGTATTGGCTGAGAGCTACTAATTGTTTGATTAATGGAATACTCGAGTATTTCCAGCAAAACTTCATTTTTCTACTGCATTTTAATTGTTTCTAAGTTACTTATATGCATCTTAAAGGACATACATCCTAAATTCTTAATTTCTAATATTTTCTACATAATCATAAAACTCAAGATGTTACATACTCCCTCCGTCCCTTATTACAGGGCACCATTTTGGTAGAATTGGTGTCCCTTTTTGTAAGTCGTTTTAGAATATCTAGGTAGTATTAAAGAGTTTATTCCAAATACACCCCTCATAATTGCATAGGGGTCATACGATAATAATTACAATAAAGAGATAAATGAATATATAAAGTTGTAAAGTTTTAAATATGGGTATGTAACTTTGGAATGACAACATATTTTTTGATAAATTGAGAGTAATTATTTTTTTTTTGCGTGAATTAGGTAAAAGTGACTTTTATTAAGGGGCAGAGGAAATAATATATTGTGTACTCAGCTCCCTCCTACTCAAATTATAAGAAAAAAAATGTCTTAATTGGCTTAAAATATTAAGCAACATCAACTACCGTAATCAAACAAAAAATTTTCATTCCAAAATTACCCTAATTTAATATGTATACAATTTTCAAAAATTTAATTTCTCTATTCATTGTGATCACACCATAATTACAGTACCCATTCAATATTAACAGGTGAACGGCGAATGAATTTCCCAAGTTTCAAGTATTCTCTCTGTTTTGTTTTTTTTTTTTTTATACCCAATTTCCCAACTCATTAGTGCCATTCTCTCTCTACCAAAATAAGTAAGGGTTTTAGTTCGGTATCCTTTCAAAATAAAGGGTTTTGGTACCCTCTAATATTTATCCAATCAAATTATAACAATTGCAATATACTATCATGTGAAAAAAGTGTATAAGTTTAATAAAATTTTGCAATCAAATCCGTGTGATCTTATTTGCAAGACTTTTTAACTAAATCAATTCACAACCACTCCCAAATCATGAACCTTAATATCAAATTTTTATTCATCTTGGACAAGCAACATCAACATCATGCCACTCATATCAATTTTCTTTCTAGATAGATGAAAAAAAAAAAAGAACACTTTACTGTATTTTTATTTTTATGATCAGCTTAAAAATTTGTATTACTGCAGTTGAGATATAATCTTTAGTACACAAAAACATATGTTTTCGTCTAAATTTAGTGTAGATTTTTTAGCACAAAAAATATATAAAAAGTGGAGAACATCTTAACATATAATTTTCAGTCTTTATAGAGTACCAAGAATATCTCGGTGTTTTTTTACATAATAGTATATTATACTTGTCATGATTTGATTAAAAAAATATAAAAGAATACCAAAACTCTTTATTTTGAAAGAGTACCGAAGGAAAACCCATATGTAAAGTGTCTACGTACTAATCCATATAAAGTTATTACCTCCGGCTGGCTGGCTCTTCATTTACACGTAGTCATAATAACTATTGTTGTACCTTTTCAGCGTACTACTTGTGTACCATAATACTCTCTCCCTCTCTAAATATAGGTTTCCTTTAGAAAATTTTACATCCATTAAGAAAGTGGAATGATTTAGTTAATTGTATGAAATGTGAACTTTTAATATATACTACCTCCGTCCCTAATTATAAGGTCATCTTAAGAGATTTCACGTCTATTAAGAAAATGGAATAATTTAGTTAATTGTATTGAAAATGTACACTTTTGATATGTATTTTCAAAATTACCCCTATTAATATTATTGGGAATCTAAAAAGTGTTAAATAAATAGGGGTATTTGTGGAAAAAAATAATTAATGCTCACTGAAAATTGGTAAAGGGCCTTATAAATAGGGCCAAAATAAATGTGTTAAGAAGACCTTATAATTAGGGACAGAGGAAGTATTTCCAAAATTAGCTCTATTAATATTATTGAAAATCTAAAAAGTTATAAATAAACAGAAGTATTTGTGAAAAAAATAATAATTAATTATCATTAAAAATTGGTAAAGAATCTTATAAATAGGGATAAAAAAAGTGTCATTAAAATCTTATATTTACGGATGGAGGGAACAGACGAAGGTAGTAATTAGGAAAAACTGAATTAATTATGACTTATTTTAAAAGTGTAAAACTGAATTAATGATGCTTTTTTTTAAGGATATTTTAAATAATATACTTTACATTTTTATAAATTTGACATAACTACCATTTTTTAATAAGCGCAATGTAAATATAGTTATTAATTTTGCTTATAATTTGAGCTTAGGAAATAACATTTTCCAATTGATCAATTTTTGGAAACTCCCCTATGCTATTCCCGAATATCAGTGCTTGATGAAATTCTATTGAACCAGGGATTACAAGAAATTTAGAGAGTCCATGGAGAGATGAGAATAAAGAAAGCAAGAGAAAGTATGATGAGAATAAAAACAGCAAGACACCGACGAGCTGTTGGTGCAGTGGTACCATGAACTGTATTTGGTAGAGCGAACCATGATTCGATCCCCCGCAACAACGTTAAGACACTACTAGAAAAGTCTGATTTAGAGACGGAACGAAATCCGTCTCTAAATAAAGAAAAATCCGTCCCTAACAACTTTAGAGACGGAATTAGAGACGGATTTTAGTCCGTCCCAAAATATGGCGTCGAAAAATTCGTAGAGACGGATTTTCCTTTCCGTCTCTAATCCGTCTCTAAATTATTAAGTTCCGTCTATTTATTTAAAATTCCGTCTCTAACAATGACGGAAATTTCCATCTCTGTTCCAAATAATTCCGTCTCTAATTCCAAGAGTGATTATCCATCTCTAACTAATAAAATTCCGTCTCTAATTCCAAAATCTGCTACAACAGTTCACAAATCTTAAAATCTGTAATTTTTAAATTCTATTTTTTTGACAAAGCTGTTCAAAACAATACAGAAACAACAATAATTCAATAGAGAACATATCCATTACTTGTGCAAACAAAGAAGTCACAATACAAAAAATATCTAATCATAATTTAAAACAAAACAACACTAGAGCTAAATAATCCAAATAAAAATTACATATTTAAGTCATTTTTCTAAAAGATAAACTAATAAACTGCATCAATCATTATTATCCATTTGATCTTCATCAATGTCATCTTCCCCTAATGGTTTCAAGTTGTTAAGAGCTATCATCTTCTTAAACATTTGCTAAGAAGCAGAACACCAATAAAAAAGGGAAACTTTTTTCAAGAAAAAAAAGAGAGCGAAAGAAACTTACAAAATTATAAAGGTTCCTTCTTCCCTTTGGACTATATGACAAGGATGAACATAGAACAGGATAAGCTTCGGTTGCAAGCAATCCAGCAAGGACTCTAGGATGAACATAGACCTAAGACAAGGCCCTATCTTATTCTGAATTATATTCTTTTCCTTTCTTATAACTATTTTAATTGACCAAATTACTTCTCAATCCATGACTAGTATTTTAATGAACCACCCTTTTTAGTGTTACCGACCAGCAAGTGAATATAATAAACTAGCAATATCTCTGATGAATAATCATTGCAAAATTATTAGAGCTAGAACAAAATGGCTGGTTGTACGATGTAGCCAATCAAAAACGTTATAGCAACTCCAAGAGGGAAAAAAAATAATGCTAAGTACAATAATACTGCATTATTATCTATATTAGGATTCGTTTAAAATTTTAAATATACAATTAATTATTGTAAAAGGTATACAAAGAAATATGAACTTTGTGTATTAGATATGACTGGTGCTGTTGCAGAGGTATGATGCTCGAAGTTAATTATCTCTGCTGCTTAACAAAATGGAAGTGGAGTAAATATTGAGATATGAAAATAGCAGAAGCACACTCACATCAAGTGATAGACCAGCAGCAAACCAGTGCCCTCCACCTGGATGATTATCCACCTTGATATTTTGAACTACCGGCATGAAAGTCAAATAAATTAGATGAATGTTAGACCATGAAGAGGTTAGCAACCATCTATTATCAATCAAGTAATTATAGCAATTACAAAACTGCAACATTCGAAGAAAATTGACTGATTAAAACAATATGGTGTGTGCTTCTAGGACCTTAAGCTTCCTGAGAAACATATTTGCAAACTAAAAACACACGGACTCTAATTTTATAATTCAAGGGCAACACTAGAACACATAAGAAATAATGGATGTAAAAGTGAAATTTGTGTGATATGAATTTTATAGTTCCTGAAGTTTAAAAACATGTGAAATTGACCCTAAACTTTAGTTAGGATGTAAATTGTAAAAGAGAATGATCATTGCACAGCCAAATCAAAAGGCTAAGCAAGTAAGAGCCTTCAAATCATTATTAAGCATTAATAAAAAGGCTAAGCAAGTTGCATAGAAACAAACTGATCTGAAAGCAACTAATTTTCTTATTGCAGAATAGGACCATCTGAGGGAAAAAGGCTGCCTCTGGTTAGATGGTCCTGCCTGTATTATTAATGAATGCATTATAAATATTTGATTGAATTTGGATGATATTTAATTTTCCTAATTTTTGGTAGTACTTTTAATTTTCCTTATTTTTTATCCATATTTTATGATTTTTTTTTAATTCCTTTTCATTTTTTTTGCAAAAACACCCAAATCTTTGCATGTTGGGTTGGTTTTGTTTTTATAACCAGATGTAATGCAACCTGAACCGAACCATCTCAATATATTTTGATCTGGTTGTGATGTTTAACCTCATTCAAACCTAATTCAACCCGTTACACCCTTGATTAGGACTTGCTTGGACTTTCACTGAATTAATCAGCAATAGAAAATGGAGAGTATGCAGGACTTGTCTTGTAATGAGACCACATGAATATATTTATACTAATACAGCATTACTTACAGTAATTACATTCCTAATTACAAGGATGAGTCAGCTGCATCATAAGAGCACTAATTGACCACACAAATACCAGAGGTATTTTCTACCACACTTTAAATCAAGGCTAACCCCTAAACTGATCTATATTAAATTTAAAACTTTTAAAGAACACTCAATGCTCATGGAACCTCTAGTGTAAAACAGAAGCTAAAATCAAAGTAAGAAAGAAGCCGTTCACTCACTGTATTAAAAGCTCAACAGCTTGTGAACCATATCCAAGCTGAAAATAAAGAATGAAAATCAAAGATAAGAGGACTGTTACTACTTCAAAAGAATCTGGTTAAACAAAACCATACACTAGAAAATAGAAGTTACCCTCATGGCACTAGGGTGTGTAGCAATGCGTACGATGCGACCACCTGAAAGTGAAGGAAAAGCTATGTCTTGGAATTGCTCAAAGAATTTCCATGGTATTTGATCTCCAGAAGGTTTAAGAGCCTCGAACTTTTCTATATTGAAACACTAGATATCTTCCCTTCAAGGCAAACCTGTAAATTTAAGTTATGGAACGTGGGATTTCACAAGAAAAAGCAACCTTAATAATAAAAATAAAACAGGAGCACAGGTATAATCATCTTGAGTATTACCATAGATAACAAGAAATCACAAACTTAAAGCAAGCAGCAAACACAAAAGGGAAATCACACAACCAAAAATGCAAACCTGGATAACCTCTGAGAAACCCTTCCGGGTACGAACCTAAGCGTGCTCCCGAAATTCAACCCATCCCGAAGGTTCCTCCCATGCTCGCTCCGCTGCCACACGGAGGCGATGGAGCTCTGCATAACCATGGACGCAAGCGCGAAGAGGAACCCGACGGCGATAACCGTGGCGTAGAAACGAGACTTTCCTTTGAAGAAGAAGAAGAAAGGGAATAGGCATAGGAGGCCCTTGCGAGTGAAGCGATTGTGAAGAAGATGAGATCGATAATTGGTGTTGTTATTGGGGCGAGGTAATTGGCGATCGGGGAAGGACCTGTGTCGGTGGTGGTTAGGGTTTCGTTTGAAAGGGAAGAGGCCGCGGATCGAGTGGAATCCGACGTCGTTAGCGGCGGCGTCGTCGATCTCCGAGTGAAAGAGGTAGAGAGGAAGATTGGGTTTGTCTTCGTGAAAGAGGTAGAGAGGAAGAGTGGGAAAGAGGCAGAATGGGAAAGAGTGAAAAACTTGGAGCCTTTTTTTTCATTTAACAAAGGACAGCGTTTGGTTTTTTTTTTTTTTTTTAAGTTTAATTTATGCTTTTAAGTTTAGAGACGAAAACGTTCCGTCTTTGACAAAACTATGTATTTTTACAAATTTATATTTTTATGTTTGAGACGGAATATTTCCGTCTCTGACAAATAATTCGTTAGAGACGGAAATTTCCGTCTCTATCTTTGATTATCCCATTTAATTAATCGATTAGAGACTTTTAGAAACGGTTTCAGAGACGGAATATTCCGTCTCTAATGCAGAAATTTTCCGTCTCCAAATATTTTATTTGGATAATTAAAAATTTTGTTGAAATTCCGTCTCTAATGCTAAATTTTGGTCGCTAATTCCGTCGAATATTTTCCGTCTCTAAATCGGACTTTTCTAATGAATAAAACCTTAACCCCAGGATCCCCTCGAACTGAATTAGTTAACCCAATGGGCCGGATACCAAGTGAAAATAAATAAAAAAAGGACAGCAAGAGACAGTTTTAACAAAAACGGAACAACTGACATCACATAAACTAAAAACGACAACTAAAAATAAGATCACCCACAAACCACAATTAAAAAAAAACTAAAATATAAAGTTCTTATCCATCATCACTTCCACTAGGGCAACAATCAAAAGCATTAATCCATGAGAAGCTTGTGACCAATCTTGTAAGACGCGTAAGCATCAATGCAACCATACTCAACTTGTTCATCGCTTAACACTCTTGCCTCCCAGTTGCTCATGCACACATGCTTAGGCTTCCTCATATGCAGATCCACCAAATCAGAAGCAAGATCTTTCAAACCAGGCCTCCGAAACCTACCAGGATATTTTTTCTTTGCAACCTCCCTAATGTCAGCACATGAACTACAATCTAAGCCATACTCGTTTCTAAGCTTGGCAATGTCATCAGCAACTTCAATTCCAACAAAGGTGAAGCTTGAATCCTTCAGAAAGCTCTTAAGTGATTGGGGTAAATAATCTATGTAAAATAGCTGAACTATTAGGCATTTGTCATTGATGCAAAGTTGCAATGTTGCTGATTTGTTACTCATGTAAGAAACTACATGTGGCCTCCATTCAACATCCAATCCGACCACTGTGGCTTTTCCAGCATGTAACATGTTGATCTCCTCCACCCAGTGATCAACAGTGATGGCCTTATCCGTCACGGTTGTTTCTATTGTCTTACTGTCATAGCTTATCATGTATTTTGATGTGGTTGGATTGAAAGTTACAGCTGAGGTTACACCACCGTAATAGTTCATTGAACTCCGTATTTTAATTTGTATTTTGTAAGGTGTGAGAAGAGATGTTGAAATGAAAAGGTTTTAATATTGATATGTATTTATAGTGTGAAGAATGTAACCCTCATTAACCCTTTTTCAATTCTCTTTTGCTGCCAATCGCAATTTAACCTCATTAAATTAATATATATATATATATATATATATAATATATATTAAAAGCATTTTTCATTTTTTTTTATTTTTCAAAATGTTATAGTATCACCTTTTTTGAGAAGGAAGAAGTATAAAGTTAATCTATAAAAAATTAAAAACTTCATGTACTAAATGTTAGTACATTTTTCAAAGTGAAATTTACATTAAAGTATTTACTTTTTTATTATTTATTTTTTTTATTAATATAAAACAATACATTTTAAAAAAAATTATTGTAAGTTAAGTGGATAAAATTAAACTTCATTCGTCCGACAAAGATTTTAAAAAAAAATGGAAAAGACAAAAATTTAAGAAAACATGCATTTAATAGTTTGTCTAACACATCAACTAATTATCAAACAACTAATTTAATACATTTTTCATTGATCAACCAATCACAATTTAACGTTTCCAATATTAAATTTTTGATTAATTACTTTAACTATAATTTAGGACAAAAAATTTTGCATTTTTTTCACCAACGGAGAAAATAATGTTAAAAAACTTTATTTAATCCATATAATCTATCTTCGTTCCTTCTTAACTGTCTTTCTTCAAAGATGTTTTTTATTCTTTTTTATCGGTCCTTTTTATAATTTTAAGAGTATAATAAATGTTGTTTTTTATGTTTACTCCTATTTAAATTGGTATTGATTTACATCATTAGTGGAGAAAAAGTCATAATTATAGAGTATTTAATTTTTTTTAGTAAATGTGTCCATTAATTAATGTATAACGGTTTAGAAATGAGAAAGGTGATAAAAATAGAATTAATGAAGAATAAGAGAAATGATTGAATGAAGGATTAAAATTGGAAAAAAAAATAGGGGAAATTGCACTCACCTCCCCTAATATTTGCCCTAATGACACAAACACTCCCTCTAGTTTGAAAAATGACACTCATCTCCCCTCCTTAACTATAAAAGTGTTAAAAAAGAATATTGACTATAATAAGCATGTTAGCCCCGCAGATCCCCTGTTATATGCACTCTAAATCCCACTACTTAGCATAATTTTTGGTTGCCTATGATCGATTGACTTGTAGAAGTGGCTTGGTTAGTCATTACATTTTCTTGTAAAAAAAATAATTTTATCATATTATTGTAAAAAATGCACCAAATACATTTAAAATTTGTATGAAATGCCTCTTGAGCAAGTCAATCTTAGGCAACCAAACCAAGTCAATCTTAAAATTTGTATAAAAGTCTTTTTTAATCAGAAGCATATCATTTTCGTTAATAACCTAACCATTTATTACAAAGAGATAGTGTAAGTGCAATGCTTATTGTTAAGGAGGGGGTATGAGTGTCATTTTCCAAATTAGATGGGGTGTTTGTGTCATTAGTGAAAACCTCAGGGGATGTGAGTGCAATTTGCCCAAAAAAATAAATTTGTGTATTAAAAATGTAAAAATCAAACAATATAATATGAAACAAGAAAAAAAAAAGCTAAAAGGCCAAGCATAATAAAACGGAGGTAGGATAGATATTCTCATCATTCGTATATTCTCATCATTCAAGTTACTCGTATATTGTATTTTCGAGACGGACCTTTATTACTCTGAGTAGTTTTATTGTTAAACACAATGAGATTGTTATATTGTATTTTCGAGTTATATTCTCATCATTCAAGTTATATTGTATTTTCGAGATGGACCTTTAGTATTCTGAGTAGTTTTATTGTTGAACACAATGAGATTGGAATTAATGTAGTTCGTAAAACACAATGAGATTGGAATTAATATAGTTTTGAGATTAGGATATCCTATTAAATCGTTAATTAACTGTATCCATGAATAGGATCCTAAATTATACTCCTTCCGCCCTTAATTATAAGTCATTTTTAACACTTTTATTTTGTCCCTATTTATAAGGCCTTTTATCAATTTTCAATGAACATTAATTATTTTTTTCCACAAACACCAATATTTATTTAGCACTTTTTAGATTCCCAATAATATTAATAGGGGTAACTTTGAAAATACATATCAAAAGTTCACATTTCCAATACAATTAACTAAATTATTCCACTTTCTTAATGGACGTGAAATCTCCCATGAGGATCTTATAATTAGAGACGGAGGTAGTACATTTTTTCAAAAAAAAAATTAATGAATAATATTCCTTTATTTTTTACACATGTTTTTTTAATCAATAATAAGTTTTTTTTTCCCTTTTATGATGAACACATGGACATATAAAATTAAGAAAATATAAAAAAAATTCCTTTCTTTAGGGGCGGTGGGCCTGCACAAACCTAGCCGGGTAAAAATCTGGACCCTATTGTACAAGGCTAAAAAGTCTGGATTGAATAAATATGTTATATTAAAATGCTTGAGCCTACGATTTTTCGGTCCAACCCATTTTGACAACTCTAATCCTAATCAAGTCATATCAAAGTTACACCCTCCATTTTTATTTATTTGTCATATTTTTAAAAAAGAAATGTACATCTTATAAAAAATGTAATCATTATTTAGATTTTCAATACATTAAATGTATCTTTTCTCATTATTTTGGGACAGGGAGAGTATAAAAACTAGTGTTGGATGTTCTTCTGTTTTGAAAAGAGTATAAAAACTAGTGTTGAATGTTCTTTTGTTTTGAAATTGAATTGTTGTGTTACACACTTACACTGCCAGCATTATATGATTTTTATATATTTCTTTTATTTTGTAAAGGTTGACTATTGAGTATCTCTTTGATCACACTAGTAATTAATATGTTTTTTTCTTAAATATATTGCTTACTTTATCTCATTTTACGGTATTTGTAAGTTATACTTAATTTTAACACACATATTTACATTTTTCAAAAGAGTAATATGTCAGATTGATCCTTAACTTTGTAAGTATTGATCAATTTGGTTCTTGAGATTTTCAAAATTTTAAATTGGTCCTTGATATAGAAACACGTCAGTCATATTAGTCTCTGACGTTAATGACTGTCAGCGATCCTTAAAGTGGACTAACGGAATGGCCAAAATGACATCGTTTTGGCAAAAAAAAAAAAACAAAGACCATTGAGTATCAATCAAATTAGTCCACGAGATTATCGAAATCGGTCAAATTAGTCCCTAACTTTATGGACAATTGATGTCAGGGACTAATATGACTGATGTATTCTTATCTCATGGACTAATTTGGAATTTCGATAATCTCAGAGACTAATTTGACCGGTGCACAAAAAGTCAAGGACTAATCTGACATATTACTCATTTTTAAAACTTTAAAAAGTACAATAACATTATAATTTTATCCTTTTAACTTACATTAAAATATCACCATGTTGTACCTCAAAGAAAATACAAAATGACTCATAAATAAGACCCAAGAATTATTTTAAAAGGTACTCCCTCCGACTCAAATTATAATCAATTTTAACTAATTTTATGCTTATTATGGAGGTTAGTTGATAGTATTTAATTTTCTAAAATTTATAAAAGAATATAGGTATTTTAGGAAAATTACATTGCGAATGAAACAAAAATTAAATTAAATAACAATTTTCTATAAATGTTTTAGGAAAGTTACATGGGGAATTAAATAAAATTTAAGAAAGTCGGTTAGTTTTGCTTATATTATAAATCAAAAGAAGCATATATTTTTTTTTTTTATATTTCAAGGCTTATAAATAAGACCAAATGTAGTAGTATCATTTTGTAGATAATATATTATATTTTTAATTTTACATATTTAAACACATGTCACTCCCACTAGCTACTAAATATTCCTGGATCCGTCACTAACCGCTGCCGCCGCCAAATCCTCAAACCCCCCCCTCCCCCCGTCCCATCTCTTCCCTCTACCAAAACCATATAAATTATCACTCTAGACTGAAATCACTGTAAAAACAATCATCACCTTTAACTAATAATGACACCAACTACATGAAAGTTGTTACTCCCTCCGTCCCTAAATATAAAGTCTTCTTGACATTTTTATTTTGTTTCTATTTATAAAGTTCCATACCAATTTTCAATGATCATTAATTGCTTTTTTCAACAAATGTCATTATTTATTTAACACTTTTTAGATTCCCAATAATATTAATAAGGGTAATTTTGAAATTACATATCAAAAGTTTACATTTTCAATACAATTAACTAAATTATTTCACTTTCATAATGGATGTAAAATCCCCTAAAGAGACTTTATATTTAGGGATGGATGGAATATTAAATAATGGTAGGAGTATACAAGATTTGAAACCGGCGACATTATAAAACTAAAAACTGACTGTTCACAAAAAAAAACACCTGCAAACTAGTTTTGATTTTTTAAAATTTTAAAATTAAAAACTAAAACCACACCTTGAACGGACCATAAATTAAACAATTCCGTGCTAAACTATGCCACCTGATGTTGTGATATTCTTCTTTCAAAAATTTTAGTTCTTATCAATTGATTTGTTATTTCCATTTAAAATGTGAAATCTATCTTTATTTATAAGTCACCTTAAATCAATATTGTCAGAACTAAACCGGAGATAAAAACCGAAAGAAACTCCGTATAGAATTTAACCGGATTAATCGGTTAAGCCGGATGGTTAAACCGGTATTTATATATATAATAAAAACATGCCACTAGTCAAATACAAATAGAAACAAATAAAAATTAAAATATAGCAAAAGAACAGATCTTAGAGAGAGACAGATCTATTTTCTAAATAGATGAAAAGAGAAACAAGAAAGCAAAAGAAAAAGAGAAGACAGACATATCTGCGAGAGAGATACCGGACATGAGTTGTTTGTTGGTCATGATAATACCAACGGAGCTGACAATGTTCATTCCACATGCTCCTACATCTAATATTTCCGACGCTTTTTTCTCTGCCTCCATTTCTTCTTCTGCTTCTTAATTCTGTTCTAAATAGATGATAGAGGAAAGAAACTTATTGATTTGATGCACTGCTTCGTATTGAGGACGAGTGACGAGCGGTCGGTGACGTGCGACGAGCGGTGAGCGGCGGTAAGCGTTCCTTCCTCCGTTTTGTGCTGCACTGCTTCATTTCTTCTTCACTTGGAGCTGGCGAGCGGCTGCTTCTTCTCCTTGATCCATATCTTTTTTTTTTAATTTTTTCAAACCGATCCAGATCTGTTTGTTTTTTTTTTATTTAATGGGTTGAACCGGTACCGGTTTTCGTGGTTAATCACCGGTTTTTTTTGTTCAACCCGGTTTTCGGAGTTAATCATCGGGTTTTTTCGGCCCAAATTTTATAACGATTTAAGACATTGAAACAGACCGGATTAATTACCGATCGATGGTTGGACCGATCGAACCGTCCGGTCCGATCCGGATTTCATAAAACTATGGTAAATTGAACACACTGATCAATTTAGGTGGGTAGTTAACTCATTGCTTTTTAAATAAAAAATATTTATCAATTTTATATTTTTATCCATTTTACTTTCATTATTCAATTTACGAGGAATTAAACTAATCTAATTAGAATACTCATTTAATAGGGTAGTTTTCTGAAAAAATACTCCTTCCATCCCACAAGGATAGTAAAAAAATGGCTAAATTTTTTGTCTCAAATTATAGTTAAAATAATTAATAAAAAGTTTAGAAATTGAAAATTTTGAATTGTGATTGGTTGGTCCATGGAAAATACATTAAATTAGTTGTTTGATAATTAGTTAATGTCTTAGACAAATTATTAAAGGCATGTCTCATTAATTTTTTTACTTTGAATTTTTTAACCATCCTCGTAATTAAATATCTCAAAAAAATATAAAATGACTAATATATAAAAAATACAATTCTTCTGTAATGTGACGTGCATATAAAAATGGAGAACATAGTTATTTACAAATCAATTTACTTTTTAAAAAAGTTACGAATGTTTAAAAAATGAAGTTTTGTACTTAATCTAATAAAGAAATCTAGTTCTTGTTGTGTCGTAAGGTTTTTGGACTTGAATTAGGTGGTTAAACGATCCAATCATCACTGTTGTTGTATGACTTTGCTCCAAATGTTCTTCGTTAGACTGGTTGTCCATCTTTAATCAAGAGTTGGTGGGAATAGATTTTGCACTCCAACTGTTCATCAATGTTGTGCCGTAAGGTTCTTGGACTTGAATCAAGCGATCAAGCCTTCACTATTGCTATATGACTTTGAGAATGGCATGCACCTTGTAAGCAAGGTCACTATTCTCCCATCAATATTTTTGTGTGTGTACTTGTGAAAGAGTTCAGATTCATACCTTTTCCTTTAACCTATTCTTATAGTCATCCTCACTATTATGCTGGGACATAGTCTTTTAAATTGATCTCGCAATTCCTGCTAACGAAATGAAGTCTTTAAGGTGATGGTTATCTGCAGGGAGCATCTAATATCCAACGGATAGTTCCTTAATGGTCTAGATGCTCAGTTACTTATGTTAGCAGTTATCCAGCTGAGGGTGCAAGGTAATGGGCTAGTACGTTGTATATCTATGAAACTGGTAGCAGTGGATATTGGGCCCTGATGGTCCCAACCCGTCAAACCGGTGTTTGTAGGTATTGGTTCATAGGGGATCTCAATCCCTCATACCGGTACTGGCAAGTAGTGGGCCATGTGGGACCTCAATCCGCCATATCGATAATAGTAGTTACTGGGCCACATGGGACCTCAGTTTGTCATACCGGTACTGGTAGGTATTGGGCCACGTGGGACCTTTCCCTTTAATTTATTGGCTAACCGGTAGACCGATAAAAGGATGTCCTTATTACCGTTCCATAACAGTTCTTATGAATAACTCTCTTCGTTCTTATTTATCTGTTATATTTCAAGCAAAACATACCATTGGATAAATGTAATCATTTGTGCTTAGATTTTCAATATATTAATTGTATTTTTTTCCACTATACATTTTCTTTCTCTATAATCATTAATTTTTCTCCACTATTAACGTAAATCAAGACCTATTAAATAAAGGTAGAGGTGCAATTCGTGCTACCCAACCGTGCTGGTGTTCGCTAGGTTCGGATTCAGGCTCTGACCGTGCGTGCCTAAAAAACACGACTTAAAATCATGCTTCAAAAATGGTCTTTAGGCCCGCACCGTGCCTGTTTCGTGTTTTTGCGTGCCTGCCTGACAACCATTTAAAAAAATATATACGTATGATAATATCTAATAATTGGTAGTAGCACTAGTTATTGTATTAAATGACATATATGTATTAGTAAATAAGTAAATAAACATTGTATAGTGTAGTGGATCAATGGAACATTTCCTTTTCTTTCCTGTTTCAGAAAAAAACTTCAATGAATTAAAAATAAAAATAAAATAAATCGGGTTGGCGAGTCGTGTTGTGTTAGCCCGAAAAAAGCTCGGTCATGTTTCGTGCCTTTGTGGACCGTGGTAAAAAAGCACGGGTATAATTCATGCTCCAAAATAGTTGCCTAAGCCTGATATTTTGTCGTGCTTATTCGGACTGGCTGGCCCGATCGTGTCGTGCTTTTTTGTCGGCTCTAAATAAGGGTAAACATGGAACGTACTCCCTCCGTCCCATTATCTTGGTAAAAAAATGCAAAAAAATTTGTCCCATATTAAAGTAAAAAACTAAATGAAAAATCTTAAAGATTGTATATTGTATCGATGATTGACAACTAAGTAAGGAAAACATATTTAAAGATTTTTTTTACGCAATATTGCAATACGTATTAATTGTAATGATATGAAAATTTGTATAATATCAATTTGTAATTAATGAATGAGTCATGCATTAAATTAAACATATACTCTCTTATTTTAATTAACTTGTTTGACTTTTACCAAGATAATAGAACGGAGGAAGTAGCATTTATCATACTCTTGAAATCCTAAAAAAATAGATAAAAGAGAACAAAAATTTATCCTAAAAAGGTCAAATAATAAGGAAGAGACGGAGTACTTCCTTCATTCCAAATTAATCATCTCCTTTAAGGTTATATCGAGTAGATTAAGAAATACACCCTTCATCCCTAAATATAAGACCCTTTTGACACTTTTTTGTTTCTATTTATAAGACCCTTTGCTAATTTTCAATGATCATCAATTATTTTTTTCCACAAACACCCCTATTTATTTAACACTTTTTAGATTTCTAATAATATTAATAGGAGTGATTTTGAAATTACATATTAAAAGTTCACATTTCCAATACAATTAACTAAATTATTCCACTTTCTTAACGGACGTGAAATCCCCCAAAGGGGTCTTATATTTAGGGACGGATGGAATACATATAATGTATCTTTTTGTAGTAAATCAATGTTTGTTTTACCATTTTTGTTTTTATCCTTTTATAGCAATTGACCATTTTTTTCCACTTATTATCTCTCCTATGAATAAGATGATGATAGAGTTGTAAAAATGATAATTAATATTGATGTGATTTTAAAGAATGATAATTATTTAGGGACATTTATTTTGCTAAAGTGACTATTATTTAGGATTGAAGGGAGTAGTTAGTTTTGTCTATTTAAATTAATTATTTATAAAAGAAAATGCAAACAAATACCTTTAGGATACTTGTTAAAAAGTTATAAGTAGTCGTAAAACATCGAAAAATGTAATTATTTATATTCTCGAGAAAATACTCCCTCACATTCTAGAATAATTCTCTGGTTCTATTTATAAGTCACTTTGTATTTTTGGGAAACATTTATTACTCTTTTTTCATATTTGTCCTTTGTTTGTTAATGTAAAACAATAAATGTGTAAAATTTTCAATGCAAGTTAAAATAATAATTGAAATGTTAAAGCATCCTTTTAAAGTTCCAAAAAAATGTAACTAACATTCTTGATCCATGTGATATGGTTAAATATGACCTATAAATAAGATAAGAGACTATAAAATGAGAAATTGCACTGTTCTTTCTATTTTATAAAGATTGACACTTATAATCTCTAAAAAATTTACTCCCTCCGGTCCTATTTCTTTTGGGGTTTTTCACTCCCATCAAGGAGAATGGATAAATTTGTTAATGGCATTACAAATGTGAAAATTTAATATACTTTTTCAAAACTACCCCTATAATTATTATCTGAACTCTAAAAAGTGTTAACTTTATTCGGTTATTAATGGAAATAAGTAATTAAATGCTATTGAAAATTGAAAAGGGTCTTATAAATAAGACTAAAATAAAAACCTCATAATTGTCTTATAAATAGGACCGGATGGATTAGTTTTTATCAATTAATTGGTTCTGTTCATTTAAATTAATTATTTATAAAAAATCTAATAAAAAATTTAGTTTATAGATAAATAAGAATACTTGACACATAATGTCATGAATAACACCATTTTTATGCTACGGATATTCTTTTCTTAAGAGAAGGATTAAAAAATGAATATTAAAGAAAAATTAATAATTTAATAATAATAATTGATAATTGATGGAAGAAATTAAACAAACATGATATAACACCAAGTTACTCCAAAAATTTAAGGAGATAAATATTTAATACTGTAATTTATTTAGCTCATTAATTAATTACTGTATTAAACAACTACTTAATGCATTTTGCGTTATTCAACCAATCACAATTCAAATGTTATAATTTTTAAGTTTTTTTAATAATTACTTTAACTTTAATTTGAGATAATGTTTTTAATTTTTTCTTCCATTTTTTAACATTTTTTGGGACGGAAGGAGTATTTAACAATTCCTTAGTATTCAATAAAAATGATTTTGATAGCCTCAACTTTAGAAACAAATTTTAATACAACTCTGGTTTAAAAGAACCAAAAGCGTAAATAAACTTTATTTTTGTAAGTAACTTGATTTAAAAAAAAAAAGTATTATTGGAAATTTTTTTATAAGTAAATGTTTTTTATTATGGTAATAGAGAAAAAACACATCCACCTAAAGTTTAATTAAACTAACTAAATGTCTCCCAACTATAGATTAGAACCATCAAACCGTGTGGTTCTCTTCCTATAAACATAGCATACAATGTTCAATCTTAAAAGGAAAACCAAAAGTAAAAGGAGTTGAATGCATGCAAATACAAGAAACAGCCGATCGACAACAAAGTAAAGAGTAATTAATTAAGCACAAACCAGCAAAGATTATCTTGTACTCCCTGCATTTTCAAAAGAAATAAAAAATTGTAAAGAAAAATATTCCAAAATGAAATTCTTATAATAAATAAACATTTTTAGAAATAATATATTCCCTCCGGTCCATATTATAAACCCTGAGAAAAAACGTGCTTATAATATGGACCGGAGGGAGTATATACTATATATGACCTTTGATTGGAAAAGCAATGAATGATAAATTAAATTATTAAGTTGATAATTAAGTCATTTGTTTTACAAAATATTAAAAGTTAATCCCTCCGTCCCTAATTATAAGGCTCTCTTAGCATTTTTATTTTGTTCCTATTTATAAGGCCCTTTACCAATTTTCAATGAGCATTAATTATATTTTTTTCCACAAACACCCCTATTTATTTAACACTATTTAGATTCCAAATAATATTAATAGGGGTAATTTTGAAAATACATATCAAAAGTTTACATTTTCAATACAATTAACTAAATTATTCCACTTTCTTAATGGACATAAAATCTCCCAAGAGGGCCTTATAATTAGGGACGGAGGCAGTATTTCTTTTATTTTTCAAAATGTTAGTGTAATTTTTTTTTTGGTTTACATGGGAGGTCTGGAACTAGAACCCATGTCCTGGGGAGGGGGAAATCCTAAGTGTTCCTGCAGTCACCAACTGAGCTGTCTTACGCGGACGGTTAGTGTAATTTTTTTGATAAGGAGAATAAATTTTAAGCGCTGACAAAATCTTAACGTTAAATTAGATAGTTATAACTCGTACAAACACACTAAACCCACTTAGACATTCAAAAGGTGACTTACATGATGCTTACAGTACTTGCTTAGCTTGCATGAAAATAAAAAATATAAAAAACAAGACAACTAACTAACGGACCACTTTGATAACCTAAAAACATATATAACACTTCAGAATTAAAGACCAGAGCACGCACGCACACACACAAAAAAAAAAAAAAAAAAAAAAAAAGACCAAGTGAGCAACTAACAATCCAATTTAACATTTCTCGTGCACTTGAAGATTAAAGAGTAACAATCAACCCTCCATTAAAAGCCTGTGACCAATCTTGTAAGACGCATATGCATCAATGCAACCATATTCAACTTGTTCATTGCTCAACACTCTTGCCTGCCAGTTGCTCTTGCACACATGCATTGGCTTCCTCATATACAAACCCACCACTTCCAAAGCAAGATCTTTCAACCCTGGCCTTGAAAACCTACCAGGCCATTTCCTCTTTGCAAGCTCCCTAATGTCAGCACATGAACTGCAATCTAAACCGTACTCATCTTTAAGCTTAGCAATGTCTCCAGCAACCTCAACACCCACAAAAGTGAAATTTGAGCTCATGAGAAAGTTCTTGAGTGAGATGGGTAAATAGTCCATGTAAAATAGCTGCACAATGAGGCACTTGTCATTGATGCAAAGTTGCAATGTTGCTGATTTATTGCTCATGTATCGAACTGGATGTGGCAACCATTCAACATCCAATCCAACCACTGTGGATTTTCCAGCATGTAACATGTTGATATCCCTTACCCACTTATCAGCAATGAAGGCCTTATCGGTGACGGTTGTTTCAATTTGCTTTCCATCATAGTTTATGATGTATTTTGATGTGGTGGGATTGAAAGCTACGGCAGAAGTTATTCCAGAAAAATTCATTTTTCTTGGAAAGGCTAATGAAATGTATGAAAAGATCGGTTGTCACTGTATTAGATATGTAGAAAGCTGGTACGTATTTATAGGGTTAGGAATGTAACCCAACTCAATTCTTTAACGAGTAAACTGTCACTTTCGTCCCTGAATTTACACAACACTTTCATTTTAGTCATGAAGTTAGCAAAAATGCTTTTAGGTCTCTGACTTTGTAAAAAGTCATTCACATTAGCCCCTGCCCCTGACCCCGTCAACAGATGTTAATGGAGTGATAACGTGGTTGACTGAGGGCCTTAAACGACGTCGTTTTTGCGTCCTCGTGCATTTATAATGGAGTAAATTTTCATGTTAGTCTCATCAGTTGCACCAGTGTCATGTTCAGTTGTACCAGTGTTAAGTTAGGATTGAGGTTAAGAAAATTCTTTAAGTTATTACTTTCTCCCTTGCTAAAAAAAATTGCAAATTTTTAAAAACAAATAAAAAGTCATGCATTTAATGGTTTATTTAACATATTAATGAATTAATGAAATATCAAATAGTAATTAATTTAATGTATTTTGTATTAATCAATCAATTACAATTCATAGTTTACAATTTTTAACCATTTTTATTACTCTTCCAATCCAAATCTTTTGACATTTTATGTTTGAGCACACATATTAAGAAAATGTTAATTATTGTTAAATTTTATATGTCTTTTGTCTAAAATTAATAGAGTACCCGAGCATTGTGCGGGCTTAAATCTAATTAAATTTTGAAATTATATAGAATTCAAATTTAATATCTAGATTATGATGATTGAATCATGTATTTTTTTATTCCTAACGTAAATTCTTATTGAGCATAGTAACAGTAGTATTTCATTTTTTTAGGAGACTTGTTCAATTAATTAATGTCCAGTGGTTTACCAATGAGAGAGATGGTAAAATTATAATTAATGAGAAAAGAAATAATTGAATAAATGATTAAAATTAGAGAGAAAAAAACATGATTATACAATGAAATTATAAAAAGACAAAAATTGTTGAATTAAAAAAAGCGAGTAAACTGTTACTTTCCCTCCATTTGCATTGGACTTTCACTTTAGTCCATAGAATTAACAAAATTGTTTTTAGGTCCCTGACTTTGTAAAAAGTCTATCACATTATTCTCCGACTCTACCATCCGTCAAGGGACTTTCACTTTATTAGCCTTGACCATTGATCTAAATACCTTAATGTCATCCAAGTGAACCTCAAACTTCCTTTTGAAATAATCCTTAGCCTTGGGACACTTCATATCATGGTGCTTAAGAAACTCGTCAATCTTAGCCTACAACAATTGTATGTTATTGAATATCTTTACTTAAAAATTGTTTGTTTGTTTGCTGTATGCACAGTCTATCAACTAGGGCCAACTATCCTGCATGCACTTTGCCGTCCTTGCTCTATCTTTATTATTTTTCGCCCACTCCACTGACACATCCTCTTTCAATTAACGCCCTTTGACGGATGTTAGAGTCAGGGAGTAACGTGAAAGACTTTTTACAAAGTCAGAGATCCAAAAACAATTTCGTTAATTTTAAGGACTAAAGTGAAAATCCAGTACAAATTAAGGAACTAAAGCAACACTTTACTTAAAAAAAATCTTACAAATCAAAAAATTTGAAACGGAAGAAGTAATATTTACTTTAATTTTATGAGAGGCATCAAGTATTACATTTTCAAGAATCGACTTTTAGTATTCTGAACTTTATTGTCGAACCCAATGAGATTGGACTTAATGTAGTTTTGAAAATAGGATTGTGCATTGAGATAGCTGTATACTTTACATTGAACATTTGAACCGTTACATTAATCAGTCCAGACTCCGGTTAGTTGTTTCATAGTGCTACTGCTTTCATTTAAGCTGCTGGTTCTCCGTTGGGTTTGGATAAACCGATTAACACTTTGCTTGGTTTTGATGAAAAAAAAAAGGGCTTAATTATGCTTTTAATCCCTAAAAGTTGGAGGTGTTTTGTTTTTAGTATTTATAAATTTATTTGATCTTGACTAATCCTTAATTATTTTGAAAATTTGGTTTTAGTCAATGTCGTTAGGAAAAATATGTTAACTGTTGGTGTGGTTAACGGAATGCCGCATCCATATACACGTGTGCGTGTGCAAGTTTTGCATACTACCAGTATGATGACATGGATGATCTAGGTCCGTAAGAGCAAAAGGGTCAAAGCCCAATTCACAAACACATGCATTTGGATTGGACTTTGACCCTTTTGCTCCTATGGGTCCGGATCATTCATGTTATCCTACTGGTGGCACGCGGTACTTGCACACGTGTATGTCAATGTGGCATTCCATTAGCCACGTTAGCAGTTAACAAATTTTTTCTAATGACAGAGACTAAAACCAAATTTTCAAAACAATTAAGGTGGGTCAAAGTCAAAAAAACTTTCATGGACCAAAATCAAAACACTCTCAATTTTCAGAAACTAAAGACATAAATAAGCCAAAAAAAATTGGTATAGGTGATAAGTGTTTTAAAGACTCTTAAAAGTATAAAAAAAAAATATTTTCCTCTTCGCTTCACAATATATTTTCTTCGTTTAGTTATTTTATTTTTCTTATGGGTCTTGCTAACAAGTAGGACACTTGTTAAGGTTTTTAGTATTGGAAAATCAATTATAAGTGTTTTATAAACAATTCATATTTATCCAATTAGAGCATGACTCTCTTTTGGATTGTGACTCTCTATTGGATTGAGTTTAGACTTGAGTTTATCTATCTTTAGTTGAAACTACTTCATATCAGAGTTTCCTATCTTCATATAAATAGGACTCACCTATGATGTAACCATTCAACATCCAATCCAACCACTGTGGATTTTCCAGCATGTAACATGTTGATATCCCTTACCCACTTATCAGCAATGAAGGCCTTATCGGTGACGGTTGTTTCAATTTGCTTCCCATCATAGTTTATGATGTATTTTGATGTGGTGGGATTGAAAGTTACGGTAGAAGTTATTCGAGAAAAATTCATTGTTCTTTGAAAGGCTAATGAAAAGTATATAAAGATCCGTTGTTAGTATATAATATGTGTAGAAAGCAGCTGGTACGTATTTATAGGGTTAGGAATGTAACCCAACTCAATTCTTTATCCGAGTTATTGATCACCCTCTATTCTCATTTAAGTTTGCTTAATCTCGTGAAGTAAAAAATTAGAAAAAGTATTGGAAAAAATCTCCTGAAGTAATTTTTAAATTATCAAATAGGAGTATATTTTTTAATACAAATATATATTTTTTTTAAGTTTCTTATCCTTAGCTTATTGAGGATAAGAAGAAAATTCTTTAAGTTATTACTTTCTCCCTTGCTAAAAGAAATTAACATATCATGTATTTAACGGTTTGTTTAATATATCAATAATTAATATATTTTGTATTAATCAATCAATCACAATTCAAAATTTACAATTTTTATTACTCTCCAAATCCAAATTTTTTGGCCTTTTAGACTTGAGCACACATATTAAGAAAATGTTAATAATTTTAAATTTCATATGTATGTATTTTGTTTAAAATAACTCAATTTAATTCTTATTAAAAATTGTAATAGTAATATTTAATTTTTATTAGGAGATGTGTTCATTAATATTAATGTTAATAGTGGTTTAGGGACGAGAGATGATAAAATTATAACTAATGTAAAGAGAAATAATTCAACGAATAATTAAATGAATTTCCTAATCTCAGCCTTAAAGACTAAGGATTAAGGCTGAGGATAAAAGATTAAAAAAAAGCATGTGTATATTGAAAAACTAAAAATTTAATACTTTAGTGATAATGAACTTAGTTTTTCAATGCATTTTTACTCATTTTGGCTCATTTTGGCTTCTTATCCTCAGCCAGAAGTTAAGCATTCCCATAATTAAAATTGAAAAAAAAAAATGATAGTGCGTTGAAATTATAGAAGGACAAATGTTACGAAAAAAACAAAAAAAACCAAAAAATTTGAATGAATAAATAATACTTCCTTCGGTCCTATTTATAAGGCACATTCTAGAAGAATTCTTTGGTCCTATTTATAAGTCACTTTGTATTTTCAAGGAGACATTTATTGTTATTTTCTCTTATTTGTCCTTTGTCCATTAATGTGAAATAATACATTGTGTTATTCCCAATACAAATTAAGATGATAAAATTGTAATATTAAAGTATTTTTTTAAAGTTTCAAGAAACCTAACTACCCTTTTTGATCCTTGTAATATGGTTAAGTATGCCCTATAAATAAAATCAGAAGAAGTAATTACTTTAACTTTAATTTAATAAAAAAATTTGTCGTTTTTCATCGACTATTACATTAAGTTCAATCTCATTGGGTTCGACAATAAAGTTCAAAATACTAAAAGTCCATTCCCATAATTAAAATTGAAAAAAAAAAATCATGACAGAGCATTGAAGTTATAAAAGGATAAATGTTACGAAAAAACATAAAAAACCAAAAAATTTGAATGAATAAATAATAATTACTTTAACTTTAATTTAATAAAAAAATTTGTCATTTTTCATTGACTATTATATTTTCAAGAATCCACTTTTAGTATTCTTTTTTCTTTTTTATTAAAATCCACTTTTAGTATTCTGAACTTTATTGTCGAACCCAATGAGATTGAACTTAATGTAGTTTTGAAAATAGGATTCTGCATTGATACAGCTGAGTGTGTATATATATACTCCCTCCTTTCACAATGTTTGCCCTTTTAGCCTTTTTTTCTTGTTTCACAATATTTGGTCTTTTACATTTTCAATACACAAACATATTTTTTTTCCCAATATTAACCTTTCATTCAATCATTTCTCTTACTCCTCATTAATTCTACTTTTATCATCTCTCTCATCTCTAAACCACTATACATTAATTAATGGACACACTTACTAATAAAAATTAAATATTATTACAATTTTTAATAAGGATTAAATAGGGGCATTTTAGACAAACTATACATAATACTTACAATAATTAACACTTTCTTAATTTGTGTGCCCAGACCTAAAAGGCCAAACATTGTGAAAAATTGCTAAAAAAGTATCATGTTTGGCCTTTTAGGCCGGACACACAGATTAAAAAAGTATTAATTATTGTAATTATTATGTATAATTTATCCAAATTGCTCATATTTAATCCTTATTGAAAATTGTAGTAGTATTTAATTTTTATTAGTAATTGTTTCATTAATTAATGTATAGTGATTTAGAGATGAAAAGATGATAAAAATATAATTAATAAGGAAGAAGAGAAATGATTGAATGAAAGCTTAAAATTGAAGAAAAAAATGTTTGTGTTTAAAAATGTAAAAGGCCAAATAATATAAAACAATAAAAGACCAAACATAATCAACGGAGGAAGTAATACTTGCTTGGTTTTGATGAAAAATACTAAAGAAAAAAGGTATAGCTGAATAGCTAATGATAAGTGTTATTAAGGGTTTATTCAAGGGCCGGGTATATAAGAAACTAAAAAAAATGGTAAAGTGGTATTGAAAAATGAAATTCACTATCATTTAAATATTAAATTTTTAATTTTTTTAATGTAAAAATACTATTTTTAAACCTTTATATCCTCAATCCTAAAAACTGAATTAAGAAAATTCTATAAATAAAACTCTTAAAACTATAAAAAATAGTTTTCTCTTCGTTTCACAATAATTTTTTTTGGCTTCGCAAATTAAGTTCATTTAGTCATTTCATTTTTCTTATAAGTTAAGTAATTTTAGAAACTCAATACTCTTTAATATTTTCTTCCAAACATACCCTTATGTATTACATTTTATTTTTCATCACTTACTCCCTCCGATCCTATTTATAAGACTCTTTTTGAGTTTTTGTTTTGATCCTATTTATAAGACCCCTTTTCAATTTTCAATAGCATTTAATTACTTTTTTTTCCACAAATACCCCTATAAAGTCAACATTTTTTAGAGTTCCAATAATAATTATAGGGATAGTTTTGAAAAAGTATATCAAATTTTCACATTTCCAATGCCACTAACAAATTTATCCACTTTCCTTGCTGGGAGTGAAAAACCCCAAAAGGGTCTTCTAAATAAGAGCGGAGGGAGTATTTCTCTTTCTCTCCTCAATATAATCTTCATACATTATTTATGCATTAACATTTCTCTCTTTAATAAATATTACTACCTCTGTCCCTAATTATAAAGCCTTCTTAGAAGATTTCACGTCTATTAAGAAAATGGAATAATTTAGTTAATTGTATTGGAAATGTGAACTTTTGATATGTATTTTCAAAATTACCCCTATTAATATTATTGGGAATCTAAAAGTGTTAAATAAATAGGGGTGTTTGTAGAAAAAAATAATTAATACTCATTGAAAATTGGTAAATAGCCTTATAAATAGTGACAAAATAAAAGTGTTAAGAGGGCCTTATAATTAGGGACGGAGGGAGTATTTTCCATGTTTAATAAGGTATTGGTTTTCGTAAGCAGTAGAGAAAAAGTAATGATTACGGATAGAGAAAGGGTATAGTGGGAAAAAACATAATTAATGTATTGGAAATATAAGTAATGATCGCATTTCTTAAAAGGAGTGTTTTATTTAAAATATGATAAATAAATAGGAGCTGAGAGAGTAAGTGTTTCTACAATACCAATGCAACATTAATTATGTTTTTTACAATTTTATCTTTAATTATTATAAAGAGATAAGTCTACAAAAAAAAAAGAGATAATAGTGGATAATTAATTACAGAGAGATGATAAAGGGAAAAGTAAAAAAAAAAATTAAATAAAAAATATTACTCCCTCCGTCCCTAAATATAAAATCTCTTTGGGGTATTTCACGTCCATTAAGAAAGTGAAATAATTTAGTTAATTGTATTGGAAATGTAAACTTTTGATATGTAATTTCAAAAATTACCCCTATTAATATTATTGAGAATCTAAAAAGTGTTAAATAAATAGGGGTGTTTGTGAAAAAAAGTAATTAATGATCATTGAAAATTGGTATGAAGCTTTATAAACAGGGATAAAATAAAAGTGTTAAGAGAGCTTTATATGTAGAAACGGAGGTAATAATTACGTACTTTAATCTATGTGTTACAACCTTAAACAACCTATACTATGAAATGGAAGGAGTATAAGTTTTAGGGTCGTTATTCTATACTAGCTAAAAAGTGGTTAGTATAGATACTAAATATTGTGTAACTTTGTGTTTTTGGTTGCTCACCATTTACCGGTTTTTTCTTTATATTTTTTTGTTGTTTATGCTTTTACCAAAATGGTCCATACGTTTTTGCTCACCATTTAACGATAGCTTTTTCAAACCAAAGCATCCTCCACCATACGTTTTCATCAGTGTTATCAATAACATTGATTTGATTTTTTTTTCACACAAATCAATAATAAATAATTCTTCCTTCGGTCCCTAATATAAGTATCATTTGACCAATTTTCACTCCCTTTTAAAAAGTTAGTTAATATTGTTAGTGATATTGAAAATGTAAATATTTGGTATACTTTTTCAAACGTATCCCTATAATTATTATCGAAAATCTAAAAAGTGTTAAGTAAATAGTGTTGTTTGTGGAAAAAAGTAATTAATGTTATTGGAAACTGAAAATGAGTCTTATATTAAGGACAAAAAAAAAGTCTTCAAAAGAGGCTTATATATAGGACCGGAGAGAGTAAAAATTAATGAAATAATAAAAATTAATAAATAACAAAAATTACCGAAAGCGTTGACTATTGTATGTTTTTTTTGTGTACTTCGTCTAAAATGTCACAATTTAATCCTTATTGAAAATTTAATCCTTATGATATGACTGAGGATATGTCACGTCACCTTCGCCACATCGATAGATAACGTGTCAGATGATGTCACGTGAATTTTTTAAATAAAAAAAATTATAATTTATTAAAAATAATTAAAATTGTATTTAAAAAAAGTCGAATCTTTTATTAAATTTGAAAAGAAATTATTTTTATAATAAAAAATCAGGTATTGTCCTGTGGCTATACATAACACATCGCTTGTAGATATTGTGAAAGTGACGTGAGATGTCGTCGTCTATTTCATCACTTAAGTGACGAAAAGACCATTTCAAAAAATTAAACAAAGTTCAAAGATCAAAATCTTCGAAAAAAAAAGTTTAAGGACCAATTCCAAAAGACCACCTAAGTTGAGGAATTAAAATGTTTAATAAGCCTTAAAAGATTATGCGTTGAAATATGTAATACTCCCTCCGTTTCACAATATTTGGCCTTTTAGGTCTGAGCACACAGATTAAGAAAGTGTTAATTATTGTAAGTATTATGTATAGTTTGTCTAAAATGCCCCTATTTAATTCTTATTGAAAATTGTAATAGTATTTAATTTTTATTAGTAAGTGTGTTCATTAATTAATGTATAATGGTTTAGAGATGAGAGAGATGATAAAAGTAGAATTAATGAGGAGTAAGAGAAATGATTGAATGAAAGATTAATATTGAAAAAAAAAACATGTTTGTGTATTGAAAATGTAAAAGGTCAAACATTGTGAAACAATAAAAAAAAGAAAGATAAAAGGCCAAATATTGTGAAACGGATGGAGTAATAAATGTAGAGTTAATAGTCACATAGGTCCCCGAAAGATGCTTGCGGAATCAGTTAGGTCCCTGAAAGATTTATGAAATCTCTTAAACCCCTCAAAGATGATTTTGACGTCATATTAGTCCCCCTCATTCAATTTCGTCAGGATGGATCTGATGTAATTCTACGTGACACGTTAAATGCTTTGCTAGCCCCAATGCGATGTTGGAATGTTAAGAAGGTGCCACGTTTGGGCCAACAAAGCATTTAATGTGTCACATAGGATTCCGTTAGGTCCCTCATGGGGGACTAATGTGATGCCAAATTGATCTTTGGGGGTTTAAGAGATTCCAAAAATCTTTCAGGAACCTAACTGATTCCAAAATGATCTTTGGGGATTTAAGATATTCCACTAATCTTTCAGGGACCTAACTGATTCCACGGGTATCTTTCGGGGACCTTTGTGACTATTAACTCATAAATGTATGGAGATTATATTAAAGAGAGATGGAGAGATGAGTGATGAAAATGATGATATAATAAATAAGGGTATGCTTGAAAAAAGAATTATAAATGAATATTGAGTTTCTAAAAGAACACATATTATGAGACAAATAAAAAAGCTAAAAAGACTTGAATTATGGGGTGGATTCATTTATTTTTAATATTATTTTCATTTATTTTTCCTAATTTTTAATTTATTTTTAACAGAAATAAAATTAACACAAAGACTATGCTAGTTTAAAAAAAATTTTAAAAAAAAAATTAACACAAAGACGTACTATGCTAGTTTAAAAAAAATTATTTCAAAAAATTATTTTAAAAGCAACCGAAAATGGGAAGAAAAGTTTTTTAATGAAAGTGGAGGGGTACATCTTTGGTACTCCTATGCTACTTGGAAGTAATCCAATTCCAGGTAACCGGTTTTAATCATCACCCTCCATTCTCCATAATGCACCATAACCATGGATTATGCAGTTAGTATACATACCCATTCACTTTTGGTGAGTATTGCATACATGCCCTAAGTTTTAACCGAAATTTTAATTATTTCTTCTCGGCAAAATTTAAAAAAATTTTCAATATTTTTTAAGCATGCTTAGCTTCTTAATAAATTTCCCAGAAAAAGTTGTTAACATTCCCTAAGAAAACAAAATGCATTTTCTTACTTGCTTGTGGATAAGGAGTTAAAATAATGTATTCCTTTTGGTTTTTTATACTCCATTCGTTCATATACGTGTGTGTATATAAACACTAGATAGTGAGAATATCTTGATTATTTTTATAAGTATTTGATCCAATTTTTAATGACATTAATTACTTTTTTTTCTTCATAAATACCCCTATTAATTCAATATTTTTTAGAATTTCAATGATAATAAATTTTCTAGGGAAAATTGTTCACATTCCCTAAGAAAACAAAATGCATTTTCTTACTTGCTTGAGATAAGGAGTATTCCTTTTGGTGTTTTATACTCTCTGTTCCTATATATAAACACTAGATAGTGAGGATATCTTGATCATTTTTATAAGCACTTGGTCTTATTTTTAATGACATTAATTACTTCTTTTTCATAAACATTCCTATTAATTTAACATTTTTTAGAGTTTCAATGATAATTATAGGGGTAATTTTGAAAAATTATACCAAATGTCATCAATTCCAATACAACTAACAGTATTAACTAATTTCCTTAATGCATGTGCAAGTCCACTCTAAGGGCTTTATAGGAGTATATATAAGTACATTTGACTAAAAATCACACCCTTTAAGAACATTAGCAAGTATTATCAGTGAGATTGAAAATGTAAAGTATTTGATATACTTTTTCAAAATTACTCATATAATTATTATTAAGACTCTAAAAAATGTTGATACTCCTTTTTCATACAATGTGATTATTGGTATACCTACTTTGAATGCTTTGAAAGCTGTGATTTCAACACCACACTTGGCCTTGAAACTCCCATCAAATGGGCTTGTCATAACTCTTAAAGGACATCAACCGCTGGCTAGGAAAGTCTATTATCAAAGTCTCTAAATCCACAAGCTCGAACAAAGAAGGAAGGATATCAACTTTGACCAAGACAACTGAAAAGATCGTCGAAGGTCGAACTATCACTTTGATTCCAATTTTTGATTTTATCAAATAAGTCTGAATTAGGACTTAGTTACTTGAATTTTGAAAAGTAGATACGAGTTAATACTCCCTGGTTAGGATGATGATAATTGACCACGTCATTGAATAAAATTTTATGAAGTTACACTTTACTCAAAATTTGTTGGAATTTGAGCTATTAACTTGAAAAATAGTTCTCGGTAAAACACTAACCCAGAATTTTAACTTGCCACTAGGATCCAAGGAGAGACGGGGTGCGAGAACGCCCCTCAACTCAAGATAGTTGATGTAGCAGCACCGTACTTAACTTGTGTACAAAGAGTAGTTGATCCAATAAAGACAACATGATATACCGATATATGCATCATCAACTAAGGAGTTCATATACGGCTAGAAAGGTTAGCAAAAGAGTTATTATCCAGATCCAGCTTGGCTTGCTCTCTAATCATAGTGGACGGAAGATAAATCCTGCCCTTAACCACCTGACATTGGGGATGAATCCCCTTACTCTTGAATTGAAGACCAAGATTTACGGTCTTCACCAACTTAAGGCATGAATGAAAACTATCCTTCCCAATTGTTGACAAGTCATGTAGAGCCCGATCCAGACGTTCATGAATATTTTTATTTGCTGCTTCAAGAACACCCTTCTCCTTAACTTCAAGGTCAAACCGTTCTTACATTATCTTAATGAGGTTGACTTTCATCTGAAGGTCGAGACTTGCTGTTCGAGCACCATAATTTTATATTGAAGGGAGGAAATAAAAAGTTTGGCTTGAGTAATGCACAACTCTATAACACGTTGTCTGGCCACAACCGATCTTGCCTCAAGCTCCAAAGCTCAGATGTCAGGGATAGAAACAAACTCTCTCCTTGTCGACGAATAGAAGGCAAATTCATACTTAGTATCAGATATCGTGAAGAAGAATAAAGTGAAAAAAATGCGTACCTCAAGAAATTTGAGAATAGGAAGTCATAGGTTAGGATTTCATAAAAGATGCAAGAGTTCAAATCATAAAATTCAGCATTATACCTACGACTGTCCAAGTCGTTAGAATAGCTCGCAGCTCAAAGTTCACTTCAGAGCAATGACCTAAGGCATTATGTTCCGAACCTGTCACGAGTTAAGGACACCTATCATGCATAATGACCCTCAGACAACCTACTCAGACCTACAAGAAGACCTTAAGATAAGAGGCAAAACTTAAATGATCTACGCTGAAGGACTTAGAGCCTGAACCAAATCGGAGGAGCTCGGATATTAATCCAACTCACATATAAGCCATGAAACTTATTCCAAAAATCAATCTCTATCAGATAAACAGCTCAATCAGAAAATATTATCATTGGATTATCAACATTTAATTTATAAGGAATCATCGCTTATCTAAATAAAATAAGATTACACGAAGATTATTCTCAGAGATAGAAGATTTATCAAGGAAATACATTAGGCCAAGCTGCCCATCCTGATTCTATAAGCACCAGCCTCAAGCAGGGGGCTGAAGACACAACTAACACACAACCTCAACCTCAAAATTGTTCACAGAAAGTATAGACATATTATACCAACACTGTGAAAATCTAAGCAGAGAGTTTGCTCAAAATCCCTGCCATCCTCACGGTTACAGTTGATCCCGATCCCATTGCAAAGACTCAACATCACGAAGGTCACAACCAAACAATATTGAGAGCTTTAGCCTCAAGATCCGAAATGGTGTGCCCAGCTCATCCATACAGGGGATACAAGTCCACAAACAATCTTCCTAAGAGCAGAGGGCATTTCACCGAACACTCTTAGGAATAGCTTAAGCACTACAAAAGTTGTTGCCATTTTCGACGACCAAAATTCGCTGGAAATTCCACTTCTCCGATGAACCAAAACCGTTGGTAAAAATGGCATAAAAAAATGATTGTGACGAAATTTTTAAACCATCGAAAATATTGATGAAAAAATCCATCCAAAATTCCGTTAGATAAAAACAATTTCGTGACGAAATTTCCATAAGAAATGATAATGATTTACCGATGAATTGTCTGTCAAAAAACCCGTCGATAACAACCGATATTAATTTTCTTTATTTTATAACTTTCCAATAGAAATTCCATCCGTAACATTTTTATTTTTTGAAACTCTTTTCCCTATTTTATAATTCTAGTAAGCAAGCTCGTGCATCTAGCAAGCCTGCGCAATGCACAGGCCATTACGCGAAACCCCTAATTTAAACGTGAAATTATTAAAGGTTTCATGATAAGATAATTTATAAACATAATTTAAAAAATTTAAACACAATGAATTTATCCAACTAAATAAGTTTGAAAAATCAATGCCTAAGCAAACAATTGCAATCCAAGCAATCTAAAAAGATCCTGACAAATAAAAAAGTCTGTTTCTAAGAGAAAATAAGAAATAAATGAGCCACTTGTATATTATTTCAGATTTTAAAGTATATAATGATAATAATAATCATGTAAGGTTTGCTTAATAGTTAAATCAAGAATTATTCCTACAATCTAAAAAAAAGCAGTCATACTTGCACTAAAGAGTCCCTTTCAAATGTTCAAAACCGAAATAGAACGGGTTTCCAAAAGCAAAAAAGTAATATAACTGATAGAGGACATTTTAGCCTGAATAGTCAAACATAAAGTTGCAGCAGATGAACATGTAGCATTAGTTCAATATAAGCTTCCACTAAAATAAAAAGAAATACGAACTAAAATAACCTAGGGACTTTTCTTTTCATCATAATGCTGGCATACAAAGCAACTACTCAATACTTAAGGGCTAAGGCTCATAACCACGATAGGCTAACACGAAGATCCATGTTATCTTGTAGAATTCAATCCATCCGATCTTGAGCAGGTTTCTTTGGATTTTGCCCTGGCTTAGTGTTGCCACCCTGGAGGGGAAAAAAGAAATTCAAAAATAATGAGCATCTGTCCATACTGGAGACTAAAAGAAAGAGGTACCAAGCAGCAAAAGGTAAATCATTCTCAAACTGTAAAACTCAAAAATCCTTGAACTCATAAAATGCCATGAAATTTATCTATAATTAGCCTATTAAAGGAAAGAAACATATTGACTTTATTTAGCAGCTATGGAAGATGAGAAACAAACATTCAAACCATAAAAAAAGGTTCAACAATCCATGACTTACTGCTCCCTTTTGGGAAGTCAACCTTCGGGTTGATGGAGCTCGTGCCACTGAGGAAGCAGCCGCGGTTGAGGCCACATGTATTCTACAAAATAAAATTTATGAGATCAACATTCAGATTTGCAGTAGTTTCATCCATCTTTGCAACTTAAAATTTTGAAAAAGTTTTTACTCTCTATTCTCTGTTACCTCTTATGAACATCAACATATTCATCCGTCTCATATAGCCAGATTTAAAACATTCCCCTGTCAAGCTTCAAAAACACAGTTTACTTGTACGAAAGGTTTAAAACATAAGTATTGCCTTTCACTTATACAGTTAGGTTTAAAACATTCCCCTCTAAGGTCTATGATATAAAGAAAGATAAAGACAAAGAAACCAGACAAACAAAATTGAAGAATCCCAGCCATTCGGAAATCATGAAATAAACAAATTGCATAATTGAAAACATATTGAAACACCAAGAGGCAAGAGTTGCTGCTCTCTTGATCTTGAGCAAATTATGCAATTTCCTATATTTTCTTTAATCTTAAGCATAATTTCCTATATTTCCAGTTTGTTTATTTTAAGATGTCGAGTTATAAGATTAAGAATTTGCAAGTATGCTATTCAAACAAATTCTTACAAAAGGATGGATAAAGAACAACTTTAAGAGATATTAATGTTATTCTAAAACTTGTGTGCTAAAGCATAAATGGACTAAATCATGAAATCTTTGATGTTCCAGGTCAATAGGCTCAAAACTACAAAAATCCCATTTCACATAACCTCTAATGCACAACAGCGCTTATTAACTAACATAAGTATTATGAATAAGTCACCAGCATATTATAAATATAGCGACATCAATTCCTCTTTCTTCTTACTGTCTGATAACTTTTCAAATCATAACTTCACCAAATTCATCTATTAAATACCAATTATAAATGCACAAAAAGCGAAATTTGATCACTACATACTATTTTAGTACACAACTAAAGGATATCTAGATGGGACGGTAGTTAACTCAGAGAAAAATACATATGGCAGAATTTTACTTTGAAAAAATATGAATCGAACGCAAAACTAAAAAAAAGAAACAACATCAGTCGTAAATATTGAAAAAGAAAAAGCAAAAGCATATCGGCAAAGCTTACCTTTCTGGTTTTAAGTGATGCATAACGTGTATTTTTTAACCATTTGCTAACCTGCATTTTCTAACTTGTTAGTAAAAGGAAGTTTGAAAAGATCAAGAGCCGCTAGACATAAATAAAGACCAAAGGCAATGCAAATAACTGCTAGGATCTAGGTGAATTAAAATTCCAAAAGCCTCATATCTTAAGTATAATTTCCTATATTTTTTCTATCTCTAATATGTAAGCCCCATTATAATGGTTTCAGGTACCCCTAGTGCTTGCTTATATATAACCAGTTTGTTTATAAAAAATACCTTTTAGGATTAGTGTTAGACTATATATTTTAACTTTCTATCAAACACTGCAGCTATCAAAACACTAAAAACCACACAAAAAGTTCCTAATGAATATTATATGCAAACAACCATGAAATAGGACTAACCTGCAAACTTTGAATCATTGAATCATGCTGTTTATCTATAATTTCTGATCTTGCTTTAACTACAATAATTGAGCAACTTGTTTTTTCAGCTGAATGTTTTGTTCTTTATCTATCTTGTGTTTATCCGACAGAAAAATATGCCCCAACTGCAACAAATAAAATTAAAATCTAGCTCACATGGTTGAATCCTTCATATTCAAAGCTAACAATCAAGTTTGACAAAACAATATCATCATTTGCAAGCATTAGGACGCATCTTGCAGCAAAAAAAAAAAAATCTATGCCACTAAACTAAATAAAGTGCATATGTTATTAATCTATTTAGAAGAATGAATCACTAAAAAATAACTATCCTTGTAAATTAAAAGAAGTGATTAAATTCATAAAAATACCTATTTGAAGGGGAAAAAAAAACAAAACCCATTATTAGGAAAACAATAGCAAACCCCAAATCAAAAACTCCAAGAATAAAAAAAAAACAGTGAGTGTCGTGTTACCGTAAGTGATGGTGAACCACCATGAATCCAACAACACCATGACAAATCTCCATCCTTAAATTTCAATATAAGCCATAACCTGTACAGAAGCAAGAAAAAAAAACGAAATGGGTTAGGAATTTGAGGATGAGAATGAAAACATTTAAAATACCCAAATCCAGAAAAGAGAGACATGGTAGAGATTGATGAGATAGAGAGGGAGGGCGAAATGGGTGAGCGGAGCGGGTGATGGTGGTGGCCGCCGCGATTTCCGGCGGTGTGATGATGGGAGAATGAGAGAGCAAGAGAGAGAGCGGGTGGTGGTGGCGGCGCGATTCGCGGCGACGTGGTGGCGGCGGCGCAATTCGCGGCGGTGTGGTGATGAGATGATGAGAGAGAGTGCGGGAGTGATAGAGTGAGAAAGAGAGATAGAGAGATAGAGTTGAGAGAGAGAGCAATAAGAAGAAAGAGAGTCGTGAGGCAGAGAGGTTTTTGTTTTTAATTATTATTATTATCACACACAAAAATTGAATAACTGTCAGTCTATCATGCATACATTGTCTCTTCAGCTTCTAGGAAGCTTCTTCAAGACTCCACCCAATAATAATTAATAGTGTTATTAATAAATGTTTTGAGCGGGAAATGAGTATTAGAGTGTATCATATCCATTTGGATTTATAAATATTATTGAATTATTGATTATTGATTATAATTTTCATGTGTTGATAATTAATATTATAATTTCAATAATCCTATAACTTTCTTATAATACTATAATTTCGTAGATAAATAATATACTATTTATCTACAAATGACCACTCAATAAAATTAAAGTATCAATAAAATATAAGTTCAAACACACATTAAATCCAAATAATAATAAAATAAAAGTAATCCATGCAATGGCACATAATCCTAGTAATCCATGACAATACAAATCCAATAACTTGAAATCCTTCTAATAGTAAAATATAAATCCTAATAGTTCTCATTGTAACCATTTGATGTTCCCTCTTCTTCATCATCATGTTATTGGGGGGGGGGGGGGGGGGTTGGGAAGTATCTTGCTGCATCTCCTCATCAGTGGGCAACACACCAGGTGGAATGGATCACGAGAGAGCCTCGTACAATATGTTGTGTAGCATAGTGAAGTGTGTGACTTGCTCTTTTAGGTGATGTTGCTTTTCCTGACTGTCCTCCAATTTTACTACTTGCTCCCTCAACTTACGTTGTTCTTGTTGATTAGCTTGCAATGCTTGCCTCGTCTCAACAATATCCTCAAGGTTAGGTATGTATTCGGAAGAAGTGGTGAGTGGTGGCTGAGAATTAAAGGGCATACCGCCATACCCCTTGATGATATGAGGAGCGGTTTTTGCAGCCCCATAAAGTCAACCCTTACACTCTTCGCCTATAGCTTGAATCCAACATAGAAGTTGAGCTCTATCTTCTTTAGGAGAACTCAAACCTGAACATGAAGCATTGTTAGATGGAGCATGCTGAGACTTGTGTTGAGAAATCTTTGACGAAAATCCTTCTATTAAAGAAATTACAAGGGGAAAAACTAGAAACTACTAATAACAAGTAATAAGAAAGAAAGGGAAAAACATGTTAGACTATTATGAATAGGGTGATTGGTAAGAAACGAAAAAAAATGAAGGGAAAAACAAAAACCAAAGATTTGAGCTTTAAAGAGTTACAAGTGAAGGATTCCATAGTCTACAGTACAGTATGTGCAAAAGCAAGAGGCCTAAATTCTTTCTAGGATTGAAAGCAATTAACCATCTGTGTTTATGTGAAATGTGCAGTCAGCCTCCGCACATTTTCAGTCAATTGAGCATTCTGCTGTCGACCTTCTTCAAGCGCCTTCCGAGCCTCTTCCAGAGCTTTCTTTGATTGTTCACTCTCCGTGCGGGCAATACTTTCAGATTTTTTCAAGTTATCTCTTTCTTTCACAATTTCACCATGATCCGCACGGAGGTTTTCTAGCTCGGATCGAACTCTGAGCAGCTCGTCTGACAAACTAGCTTCTTTAGCAGCCAAGAGGCCCCTTGCTTCTTTATGCTCAGCGTTAAGACCAGATAACACATCTTCTTGATGCTGAAACAGAGTGCACTATCAAAATAAACACAGATAGTAAATTTTTTGACCCTTCTTTCATATATTTAGTAAATTTTGACATAGGATTTAATGTCATGATGTGCTTGAATCAGTTACTCTACCAGCTCCATTTTAGTATAAACTAGACATCACTGAAAACCTAAACAAATGTTTTCCAGAATAGGAAATGCTCTTTAAAAAGAACATTTCCATAATTCTTAGAATTTATTTTATCCACTATAAAAGGAGAGAGATCTCACTTATTTAAACTCTCAAAAACAAATTCCTTTGTTCTTATATTCTCGCAATGGAACATAGTCATGATTTAAGAAAATTTGACATTTTTTTTGGTAAAGTGACAGAGTAAAATAATAAAGAAAAACAAGTTAAATTATAGAAACTGGAACAACAAAAATACACAGGGAATCATGAAATGCTTATTATTTCCATGATTTCCATTTCATTATAGCAAATTTTGGACATTGCAAATGACACTGCGGTACATTTTAGGCCATCTTAATTCTCATTATTGCATTAGCGACAAACAGTAGAGAAAATAAATAAATATTGATGTATAATATTAAACATAGTGATTGTGGCTTGTGGCAACTAGCAACTGGTCATACGAATTGGTCATGGGCCATTTAGTCACAGTTTCTGTGACCATGACTATTACTATTCGAGTGTTACATTACAAACTCTCATTTATATTCCCAAACCCCAAATTTATTATTGAAAAGACAAAAATACCCTTGAGAGTTTTTAAAAAAAAAGGGTGGCTGCATAAAAAACGTGTTTCCAACTCTCCTTTCATGGAAAAAAATTTCGGATATCTATCCCTCGGAAAAGTATAAACTTTTAAAGGGGGAAAATACACAACAGGCATTTACAACAATAATAGATAGTGTGATAAGTGAAAGAGGGCAAATATATAAACAGTAAATCTGCGAAATTAGATTCATCTAAAGTAAAGATTTCAATGGATATTTAAACTTCCGCATACCTTGCTCAAGTAACCAGCTTCAAGCTTCTGCCTTTTGGATAATTCGCCATCTCTGACACCTGTGTAGTTTAAGAATGACAGATATATGAAGGATAAAAGAGAGAAAAGGAAGAAGTTTAAAAATAAAAACTTCACATTCAGAACCAAAGAGTAAAAATGTGAAGAGGGTAAAAAAACATTGATATAAGGAAAAGAGATAAGTCAAGAAAAAAGAGGGTTTAATTAGTTTCAGAAACCTTCTGGAGACAACAATGAATCAATAATGAATCATTAACCTTTTTCCGAGATGATGTGGTCGGAATGTTTGGCAAATTTCAGAGAGTCCGACTCGGAAAATGGTTTTCCGACAAGTACTGAAAAATCGGAAAATTGTTTTGGGGTTTGAAAATATAAAATGGAGTTTGTATTCTAGTAATTTTTTAATTAAGTCATTATGGTAATTTCAGGTTTAAAATTGGGGTTTGGAAATATAGCGTGGGGTTTGTAATCTAACACTCTTGCTATTCAAAGTCTTTGGGCTAGAGCATTTCCTCGGAAAGAGTTTTCTACTAATATATTTTTTTTGGGATTCATTTTTTTACCCATCTATTTATTTTGCTGACCTCCTTTACACATTCGCTGGGATTAACGTATGTGCAATTTTTTATTCAATTCGTTGACCCCTCAACATATGTGTAAAAAAAATGCACATACGCTGACCTCCAACGTACGTGTAAAAGGAGGTCAACAAGGAATCAGGGGGTCAAAAAATGAAAACCCATTTTTTATTTTCCCCTTTACCCACTCTTTTGGCTCCATTAGCTGACTTGGTAACAGATTGCCCACTCAGTATGATTTTGATGAATACTTCGTACCAAACAATCATGCTATGGGAATTGACTTAGAGAGCATGTACGAAGAAGTGCTTTATAGTTTATAGTGCTACGGCCTTAAAGAAAAAACATTATAATTATGGAACAATAAAAATTATAATAGTTATTAGCTTGATAGCCTGTACATAGAATAATCAACATGTATACAAAATGTACCTTTCTCAATATACCTAGCATATATACGGGTTTGCTAATACGAGTAAGGTTATTTTTGTTAAGGATTATATTAGTAAAGTGTATCTAAATATTTGGACAAAAAATATCCTTTTAAGCTTTATTGTTACAAGTTTGTTACTAAGGTTATATTAGTAACTTGGCTTTTATTTTAAAAATAAATAAATTAAAAATAAATTCTTTCTCATACTTTTCCTTATTTTTCTCACTCTCCCTCCCTAACTCCAATCCTGTCCTCCTTCATGCATGCTTCAATGGCTTGCGATTTCATGTCTCTTTTTTTTATGAGACAAATTTTTATCTTATAATATTATTTATCAAGGTGTTTTTCATTTGGGATTGCCTTCTCACAATTCTCTTTTTACATTATAGCACACTCATTAAAAAAAATTCAGTTTTATTTTGGATGTTAGCTTTTTCCATTTACACACCTTTGGTTGATGAATGGTGGAGTGCAAAATGTAACATCCTAATTTAATTTACATTTTATTAATTAACTGTAGAAAATTTTCTGAAAATTTTGACGGAGTTTACTTTAAATTATTCACTTTCGCATATTAAATAATATACCTGTCACATCTAGAGACAACCAGAAAACATAAACATGCAAATATATTATCATAATAAAAGTTTACATTGTAGTTCCAAAGTCCATATTATGTTTTTACATTGCTAAAGGATATCACTTAAACAAAAAGGAGGATATATGAATATCCGTCAAAGAGAGGATATTTAAATATCCATCAAAATGATATCCATATATTTACATCAAAACAGAATTTACTACATTGAAGTATAAAAGTGTAATTATATTCAAAACAGCTAGATGTTCAATGAGCCACATGGTTGCACTTTCTTCTATGATGTGATAATCACAGAATAGAGTTACACTCCACTAGTAGGAGTGTACTCATCCTCAGTAGGAGGAAGGTCAGAATACTCTCCATCAGATGTACCTAAAATAACAACAAAGAGAGTGAGATATTCATCCAAATAAAAGGAAACACATAGAAATAATAATAAAGTATAATAAAATACATGTTACACAATCAACAATTATAAGAGTATGCAATGCAATAAAATCTCCATAATCCATTGTATTCATTCTTTTTTCCCATTTTCCCTTATTCCTCACAACTCCCTCCACACATTAGGAAAGATCAACTAGGAGTAAATGTCCCTCAACCGATGCTTGTAACACACTCACAATTAAGTAGCTTAATTACTAATAAATAGGTTGAAATTAATTAGGACCTAAAAATTTCTAGATAAAATCCGATAGAGTTTCCTCTGTTTATCGGACTTTCCCAAAAATTACATTTTATAAACCTTCCAGAATCAGAGTAAATTTAAACTTAAACTTAAATACTAAATCTTCGTACAATTTGGGTCGTTTTACCCAAATTGGCTATAGCAGGGACCATTCTCACTAGTCATGATGTATTTAAGTGACCGATGGAATTATTATAATGCGCATAAGACCAATTTCCAACACAGTGTATTTTCCGTGTTCTCTAGTAGATCTAAGTCCTTCTACAATAATTCCCACGATTGTTTTATTGACACAATCTAATCACTATAATACTCTCATCCGTCAATCGTATGAACCTTCGCGAAATGTACTTCAGTTCCTAGAATTTTCACGAATCTTCCCTAATTCCTAACGTCCACCTTACTCCCAAATTGACGTGTTTCTAATTAATTTTAATTGATTTATATATAGTCAAGCCTTAATATAATTATGTTAATTAAGATATGTTGTTCTAACTTAGGGTATTCCTAACTAACAATGAAATAATTCATCATTCAAACATAAGAACAACAATCAGTACTCATTCAATTCATGAAATAAATTCCTATCTATGGTCAATTAATCATTCGTTCTCAATATCATATATTCACATACCAAGTCAAAACCCTAGGTTAGGAATGAATTCATTTTTCCTTAATACACAAATAAAACATGTATAAAACTATGTCTCCGTCACTATAACTATATTCTTCTTCTAATTAAAGATAATATCTCCTCTCTTACCTTAGATTGAACCAAAAAAAGGATGAACCTAAAGAGAGGGAACTCGAATTTGAGAGGGAGAAGGAGATGGGTCTTGAGAATCCAAGCTTATTGATGTTGAATACTTGATATAGGGTTGATATTTGTTGATTAGAATTGATTTGGGTGATGATTTTATGGAGGTTTTTAGAGAGAGAACCGAGCTGTGGGAGAGAGAAAGGGGAAGATCGTGAAAGAGGAGAGAGAAAATATGGGTTGAATGGTCAAAATCGTATTTTTATTTTTCCTGATCTGACCAAAATACTTGAATAGTACTCGAGTGTTTTTGCCCAGAATACTCGGATATTTCATGAAATACTTGAGTGTTGCCTGAGAGCAATATTTTCACTTATCGATTTTCTAATACAATACTCGAGTGTTTTCTGAAAGACTCCAGTATTGTCGATAGTATTACTTTCTAATGCCTTCTATTTACTCTTAAGTTATTTCTATACATTCTATATATTCTAAACATTAAAATATCAATTTCTAACATTTCTACACATATATAAAACTCAGGATGTTACACAAAAAAATAAAGAAAATGGTAGAAATACAAAAGAGAGTGAATAAGGGAAGTGGAGAAGATGTAGGAGAGGAGGGAGAAAATTAAGGGCTAAAGAGTGGCAGGTGAGTCAAATGAGAGGATTAGAGAAGGAGACTGAGAAAAATAAGGAAAAGAATGAGAAAAAATTTACTTTTTAATTTACTTATTTTTAAAATAAAAGCCAAGTTACTAATATAACCTTAGTAACAAACTTGTAAAAATAAAGCTTAAAAGGGTATTTCTTGTCCAAATATTTTGGTACATTTTGCTAATATGATCCTTCACAAAAACAATTTTACTCATGCATGTTAGCAAACCCTATATATATATATATATATGAGGAGGGATCCGTTTACACCAAGTTAAGTTACACCAATTCTTACACCATTTATAACTTTTTATATAACGTGAATTTCACTAATCCATCCGTTGAATTATCTATTACTTAACAAATGCAGAAACCCCTCCAACCTCTGATTCACTGTTCATTTCCACGTCAGCACAATGCTTCCCTGTTGTTTTCAAATTCGAAATCAACTTTATGTGCTTGCCGCCTTACATTCGTCTACTTTTTCGCCGTTACCTCAGTTCTTTTTAATGTTGCAATTATTATTTCTGACCACCGTACCATAGATGGCTATGTTTCTTGTCCCCCTACATGCGGCCAATTTATTGAATATTCTTGCCGTACCTCCTCTGCCCCTAAATCCTATATGGTTTTAATAATTGAATGGTTAAATTAAATGCTGTCAGTGTTTCTATTTTTCTCCTCTTTAAATACCGAAAACCGGTTGTCATTCATTCCATGTATCCACCAGTTAACTAACTTCAACTATATGTTCATGTAATATATCTTCCCCCCTTTTCCACTTTTAAATTTCTTTTTGCCATACCATCCATGGGTATTAAGTTTGATCTTTTGACTTCTGTCAAACTTCAGCATGAGTCATATCGTTTCAGGGTCCGTGTTGTTCGTAAATGGTTTGTTCCTGGCTTTATAAATCCATAGCAACCTATGTCAATGGAGCTCATTCTAATGGATGAGAAGGTCCTTTGTTATTATCTTATTTAACTATTATTTTTTAAACCGACTATTACATTATCTTTATTGAAATTATATATTATTGTTTAGTTGTTTGTTCCGTAGTTTATGTTTTTTGGTATTTATTATCCAGGGTCATAAAACTCAAGCAACCGCTCGTAAATCAGTGCTCTACAAGTTTTCTGATGTTATTAAAGAGGGTGTTGTGTACCGTATGTCCTACTTTGGTGTTGTTGCAAATTCTGGTTCTTATCGTTCAACTATGCATGAAAATAAGCTTATTTTTCTATTGAGGACCACTGTATCTGAGGTTGATTTCACCTCCATCCCTTTTTATGGGCTCACCCCAACCACCTCTGAAGTGATTTCGTCAATCACCTGTGATTATGACTATTTAATTGGTACCCAATTTTCATTTACTCAATTTCCAATCCATACTCTAATTTTTTTTTGTGCCACATTGTATTCTGTCTCTTATCTTATTAGTAAACAACCACCAATTTTTTGAAACAGATGTTGTTGGCCTCATGACTGCTGTTTCTTCACAGCGGGAGTACCTCCGTGATGGCAAGGTCACTAAGATGATTGTAATTGAGTTAACTGACCTCGGGTAGTCGTTCCTATCTTTACATATTTTTTGGTTTTTCCAAATGCTTGACTCTGACCATTTTACATTGTGTTAATGTAGTGGTAAAATTGAATGCACACTTTTCGGTGATTTTGTTGATCAACTGATGGGTTTTATCAACGATGGGCATGTTACCGCTCCAATGATTGTTCTTCAGTATGCTAAGGTCAAGATTTTCAAGGGTATGTGTGATTACCCCGTCAATTTTTTGTTATTGAATTTCTAAATTTAGGTTTAATTTTTATATCCCCATTTGTTAGGTAAGCCAGTTGTTCAGAACTGTATGCATGCCTCTAGGCTGCTTATTAATCCTGACATATCTGACGTTTCTAATTTGAAACAGAGGTATGTTCCGTTGTAATGACTGAGTTTTTGAACCATATTTTTTGGGTCGGTTAATTTTTTCTCTTCCATTGCATTAGTCTTCTTTCCGCTGGTGTTTCCCCTTCTCAAGACTGTACCTCATTTGTTTCTGGCCCTAAATATTCGGTTGAGGATGAATTTCTGAGGCTGCACCCAAAGAGGACTATTGAAGAGCTTCTTTCCGTCAATGAGGTTCCAGTTGTTTGTGTTGTAATCTGTAATTTTCATTCCGTCCCCTATTTAAAGGATGTTTTAATTATTTACATGTTTTATATATCGCAGGATGGCATGTCCATTCTACTTGTTACTGTTCAGGATGTTATTGATGACGATCTATGGTGGTACCCTGCTTGTAAGTGTATGAAGGCTGTTACTCCTGATAATGGTTTTTACTTTTGTGGCAGCTGTGCACGCCATGTATTCATTGTGACCCCAAGGTAATTATGTTGACATAGTCGTGCATATGATTAACCTTTCCGTCTCATCAAATTACAGTCGCACTTATTGTCAGTTGTATTTCCATTGATCATATAGGTTTAGGCTTAGGATTGATGTTGCTGATGCTACTGGTTGTGCAATACTTGTGATGTTTGATAATGAGGTTGAATATCTTCTTGGTCAAAGCTGCGCCGACGTCCTTTCTTCATTTAAGGAGGTTTTTTATTTGCATAATTAAATTTTATGATTCGATATCTGTCCATTCCGACAAGGTTGCAATATTAAATGATCTAATTTTATTTTGAATTTCAAATTCCAATAGGCTGCCGACGAACATGATTATCCTCCCATTTTTCGGAGCCTAATTGGGAGGAAGATTTTGGTTAAGGTTACTAATCCATCTGAAAGCACTTCTTCCGAGGTCCCTGTCATTAAGGTTCGTGCCTTATGTGATGACCCTAATGTTATTGCTATGTACGAACTTCCAGGTTCCGACCTATCTCCCCGAGAGGTATTGATTTCACAATTACGACTTTTTCCATTCGTTTCCTTTGCATCCTTTTTCTCTATTTTATTGTCCCCATGCTGACATCATTGTATTATTGTCTGTTTATTTGATTATTCTACAGGGTATAATTGTCCAGAATTCTACTCCTGGTTTGGATACAATTTCAACAACTTTTGTTGATCCTGCGGACTCCATTGCCTTTACCTCATCTGTCCTTGTCACTCCTCAATCCAATGAGTCTGTTGGTCTTGACACTGTTGATCTCTCCCTTGATGAAGTGCTGCCATCACCGACCAAGACCGCCAAAAGGAATCTTGCAAGTGCGTTTGCTGATTGTTCTTCTCCTGTTAATGCTGGTCGGAAACGCACCTCTAAGAATTTTAAGAAGTGAATGGTTTTCAAGTCACCTTTGTTATGTTGACTTCCGTCCGTTTAATGTTTCCGTTTTATTTCCTTGCCGTTGTTTTTAAGTTCCGTTTCTCTCTTAGCAGATGTTTAGTTACCACTCTGATGGTTCGCTCGGTTGTAGTTTGGTTTTACGTTTGTTTGATGTATTTGTCTTGTATGTGGTCGGTGATCCTTCTGTAACTTTCCTTCCTTATATATAAATAAAATTGTATAATAGTCTACCCTATTTGCCTTGTCTATTTCTTCTCCCCCTCCGTTTAATCCCTTTTTTTAATTTCATCTTCTTGTTGATGTTTTTCCTTCGCATGCACTTTCCATATAGGTCGACCCTATATTTACCACCATTTTAATAATCCATTTGTTCACTTTCTACTCAGCGCACATGATGAAACACACCAAATTGATGTTCTGTGCGTATGGTCGGCCTAGACTTTCCGTTAATCATATCATACATATCTACGCCCATGTTTCTCCATTATTTTAATTATCTTTCTATTCCTTCTTATTCTTTCATCTAAGAATATCTACATCATATTATTATGTATTTGTAAGCTACCGTTACATACTTATTTCAAGCTGTCATTTATCTTCCCAACTTCCTGATGTATTTTCAAGAGGATCTTCGTGTTCGTCGGCGTGGTCCATCATTCACCGCTACTAACATGCGTATGTTATTTTTTTAAAGGTTTTGACTATTAAACAAATTTTCTTTTTTTTTAATTTGTATATCTCATGTATGAACTATGCTTAGTGATTTTTTTTGTAGTTGCCTCTCATCAGTTCCAAACGCAATCTGTTTTCTGTCCGTTCGACTTTTCACATGTGTTTGGTCTCTACTCTTCCCTCTCTCACTCTATTAAATGCACTTGTTTAATTCCTCATTAATTCAATAAAACTATTTTTGATAATGTAATTTCGCAAATCACTAACAGGTGATGAAATTGCTGATTTGTATGTCTCCGACAATGCGTCCTACTGTGAATCTCTAATATCAACATTGTCGCATAACCATTTATTGTTTGACATATCTGAAAATACAGGTACTCTTACACCTCGTTAGCTATATTGGTTTTTATATATTTAGTGTCTTGTGATGAAAATTCCGTTCCTGCACAGCATATTTTGATTTTGGCGACAAGGAACTCACATGCAAAAACTGCAGTGCTTCTATGTGGCATGATGAAAGGAGTGATAAGAATAAAAATGTTATGCTGACTGAATTTTCTTTGTGTTGTATGAAAGGTGATGTCACACTTCCACCATTGTCTATTCCACCACCCCTTATATATGGGCTGATGTCTGGATCTGATGATCGGCAGATGAACTTTTTCCAAAATATAAAGACTTATAATAGTATGTTTGCTTTACATCGCTCGGAGGTAATGTGAACAATTCAAGTAATGATGGTCGTGGTCCTCCCCAATTTATAATTGGTGGACAGAATTATCACCGTATTGGTTCTTTGTTCCCAGAGCATTTGAACAGCCCAAAATTTATGCAGCTATACATTTATGATACTGACAATGAGATCTCTAACTGCATTAGCCACTTTGGGTAGGTAGCAATTAATATGTAATAAAATTTTTTGTTCATTTGTCTCATTTTTTAATACTTGTTTTTTTTCCAGATCCAACGATAGTGGTATGCAACTTGATATATCACTGGTCCGTGATTTTATATCCATGTTTGATGAATTCAATGTTTTGGTTAAGATCTTCAGACAGATAAGGGATTACAGTCATAACCAATTTATCCCCCATTTTTCTCTTCGTTTGTTGCGTCATCGGTCTAATGATGCCCGTGTTTATAATCTTCCTTCAGTAGATGAAGTTGCTGCTTTGATTGTCGGTGATTTTGATGGCCCCAATTTACTTCGAGACATCGTCGTTCGTTCCACTTCTGGTTATCTTCAACGGATACATGAAACTCACCCTTCTTATCTTCCTCTTCAATACCCAATCCTTTTTCCGTATGGTGAGGATGGTTTTCATGAACAAATTCTTCGGTCTGGTTTACCTGCTGATCATGTTCCTGGTTTCCGTGATTGCGTTACTCTGCGAGAGTATGTTGCCTTTCGAATACAACATAGGCAGAATGATCCAGGTCTGTTGCTTAGGAGTCAGCGTTTATTTCAGCAGTTTGTGGTAGATTGTTACTCAATGGTTGAGTCACAGAGACTTTCGTTTATAAGAGGTAAACAAAAAGAGATAAGGTCTAAATTTTTGAAGGGTGTTGAAGATGCATTAGATCGCGGTGACCTTCAAGCTTCTACTATTGGTAAACGTATTGTTCTACCATCATCATTTGTTGGTGGTCGTAGATATATGTTCAACAATTGTCAAGATGCTATGTCTATATGTAAAAAGTATGGTTACCCAGATTTTTTCATTACATTCACATGTAATCCTAAATGGCCCGAAATTGAAAGATACATGGTTGCTGAAGGACTTAGTGCTGCTGATCGGCTAGACATTGTTTGTCGTGTTTTCAAAATGAAACTGGATGCAATGATGAAAGATTTCAAAGATAGATCTGTATTTGGACCCTTGGTTGCTGGTACGCATTATAAATTGTTATACATATATCTTGTATTGTCTTAGATCCACTCTAATATGAATATATTACACAGGTATGTATACTATTGAGTTTCAAAAGTGCGGATTGCCACATGCTCACATTCTTCTTTGGTTAGAACCATCTTCTAAGTCCAACCCACTTGATTTAATTGATAGTGTTATTTGCGCAGAACTTCCAAGCCCTGACCTTTTTCCTGAATTATATGCCGTTGTTTCATCTTTCATGATACATGGTCCCTGTGGCCATGCTCGGCCTACTTCACCTTGCATGCAGAATGGAAGATGTTCTAAACTCTTCCCAAAGAAATATAATCCCAACACTTACTTCGATGATGCAGGGTATCCAGTTTATAGACGTCGAGATCTTGGTATTACTGTTGAGCGTAATGGTGTTATGTTGTGCAATGGTTATGTTGTTCCTTACAACCCTTTGCTTCTTATGAAGTATCGGGCTCATATTAACATTGAATTATGTAACCAATCAAATTGCATAAAATACCTGTTCAAATATGTTAGCAAAGGTCCAGACCGTGTCACTGTTGCTGTTGATCGTATAGATAATTCCGCACCTGATGTTGTTGTTGACGAAATAAAGGAATACTATGATTGCAGATACCTTTCCCCTTGTGAGTCTGTTTGGAGATTATTTGCTTTTCAAATTCACGAGAGATGGCCAGCTGTTCAGCGTCTTACCTTTCATTTACCTGGTGAACAAAATATAGTTTTCCGTGACCGAGAGCTTATTGATACTGTTGTTTCCCGTTCCCGTGACTCAACAACAATGTTTCTTGCATGGATGCGTGCAAATCAATTTTATGAAGAGGGTCGTTCCTTGACTTATGTTGAGTTTCCAGCTAAATTTGTATTCAATTCATATCTTAAAGAATGGCGTCCTAGGCGAAAGGGATTTTCAGTTGGGAGACTCAATTTTATCCCAGCTGGTACTGGTGAGTTACATTTTCTGCGTATTTTGCTAAACTTCCAGCGTGGATGCACAAGCTTTGACAACATTAAGACTGTTAATGGAGTTATTTATGAATCGTTTAAGGAAGCATGTTTTGCCCTGGGATTGCTTGCTGATGATAAAGAATATATTAATGGTATTCATGAGGCTTATTTCTTGTCTTCTGGTAAATTTATTCGGAGGTTATTTGCTGAACTCCTGATGTCTAATTCCATGAGTAATCCTGCCAATGTTTGGGACAAAACATTTGACTTATTGGCTGATAATTTGCGTCGTAAAAAAATTCCTCATTGTCCAGGTATAATATATATTTGTTACTTATTAGTGATTTAATTTTGATTTATATTCATGTCATTCTAATATTTTTAACTAATTCAGATGCTCAAATCTCAATTGGTGATGCTGCTAATATTTGCTTGAAAGAGATTGAATCTTTGTTGCATCTCAATGGACGATCTCTCAAAGATTTCCCTGGAATGCCATATCCAGTTGACATTGACTACTCCATATATGAAAATATTTATATAATTAATGAGTTGAATTACAACGTTGAAGAGATGTGTTTACTTCATCAACGTAATTTTGAGTGCTTAAATTCGGATCAGCTGCGTGCCTATAATTGCATTGTAAATGCTGCTAACTCCGACCATGGTGGATTTTTCTTTGTATATGGTTTTGGTGTCACAGGCAAGACATTTCTGTGGAACACATTGTCATATCTATTTAGATCTCAGAAGAAAATTGTTATAAATGTTGCTTCAAGTGGTATCGCTTCTCTCTTGCTTCCTGGTGGACGTACTGCACATTCAATTTTCTCTATTCCTCTTGATTTAAATTCGGATTCATGTTGCAATATTAAGCAAGGCAGTTTAAAGGCTCAACTACTTTGGTCTGCAACATTGATAATATGGGATGAGGCTTCGATGGTTAATAAATGGGCATTCGAGGCATTTGACAGAACAATGCGTGATATCATGCGTTCTGAATCAGATGGCAATTTGGATATTCCATTTGGCGGAAAGACATTGGTTCTTGGAGGTGACTTCTGACAGATACTTCCTGTTATTCCCAGAGCTAATAGAGCAACTATAATTATGTCCACTGTGAACTCATCTTATCTTTGGAGTAGATGTACTGTCATTGTACTTTCACAAAATATGAGGTTGTCATCCAATATTGGCGATGTTGACTCTGCTCAAGTAGCCAACTTTGGTGAGTGGATTTTGCGTATTGGTGATGGTAGGGTTGGTGTTGATGTTGATGGAGAATTCAAAATCCAGATTCCTTCTAATCTCTTGGTTGATCGTTCGGTTAATCCTGTTATTGATATTGTCAATGCTACCTATCCCGAATTGGAAGCTAACTTTGATAATGATAAGTATTTTGAGGAGCGTGCTGTCCTTGCTCCACGGTTGGAAGTTGTTGAAAAAATTAATGATTATGTATTATCACTGGTTCATGGTGAAGCTAAGATATACTTAAGCGCTGATACCATCCCTGTTGTCGAAAATGATATTTCTCCTGATATTCAATGGGTGAGTACTGAATTTTTGAATATGATAAAATGTTCTGGCATCCCCAACCATAAACTTGTACTGAAGCCTGGAGTTCCTGTTATGCTTCTTCGTAATATTGACCAAGCAATTGGGCTGTGTAATGGCACAAGACTAATTGTTATTGACCTTGGAAATAATGTTATACATGCTCGGATTGTAACTGGTGCAAATGCTGGTCAAAGGGTTTTTATTCCTCGGATGAATTTGATCCCGTCTGATCCTAATTTGCCATTTAAGTTTTGCCGCCGTCAGTTTCCGTTGGCCTTATGTTTCTCAATGACTATCAATAAAAGTCAGGGACAGACACTTTCTCATGTTGGCCTTTACCTAAACAAGACAGTATTTACTCATGGTCAACTTTATGTTGCCCTTTCAATGGTTAAATCTCCACTCGGATTGAAGGTTTTGGTTGAAAGTACAGATGACCAACCATATGGAACTACCAATAATGTTGTTTATCAAGAAGTTTTTAACCGCATTTAGTTCTAATTTCTTTGGCATGTAAATTACATTGTGCAAACTACTCCAACTTCGTCGGCTTAATATTTGTATGTTTGTGTGTGCTTGTTGGTTTTTTATATCGTTCCTTTTATCATCTTTTCAAACTATAATGCACGGAAACAATGTTATTGCCATATCCCTTTTAGAATTTTTTCCTTCCCTGTGATGCTACATTATATAATCCATCGCACTAATTGTTGCTATTTATCTTGTACTGAGTGTTTTTCACTTTTTTAATGTCCCAGTATGCATGACTCATTACGTGGTCTGATCCTATTTTAAAATTAATTATTACCATGTGTTTGATTTTTTTTCTTTATCTTTAATGATATCATGCAAAGCTAACTCCTAATATATAATGAAACATTCCACATCAACGAATATACTGGTTTGTTTGCTCAATTAATTGTTTTATAGTGTTACCGACTTAATATCAACTTTAACATTTTATACAGTACTTTAGCCGAGCTATTAAGTTATTACCCTTTAAAATTTAATCCTTATATGCGTTTTTTGTTTTTTGTAATCTTTTAGTGATCAGCATTGATTGCCAGATCTTATTAATTTTGTTAATTTTTTTACCCACCATTTTTTTCAAATTAATATATTACCAGCTCAATGTGTTAAATTGATTTAATGACCTTTTAATTGCCTCACATTTAATCTATCGTGTTTGATCAACAAGTTAACAAAGCTAACTCCGACCATCAGTGATCATTGCTCGGTCATAGATGACTAAGAAGCTAATAAGGAGCACATGGACCTTGCTCGGCTTTTCCTATTGCATATTCCATGAACTCGATCGGAACTTACTCTTTAGTGAACCTCCATTTAGTCAGATCATTGAACTTTTTTCCATCTTCCTCGTTATAATACATTACCAACATACTAGCTAGGCTGCCGAGGCTATGTCAATGTTTGTTTTGACTTAGCTAGGTTTCTAGCAATTAACGGTGATGATACCGAATTTGCTCGGTTCTTTGTCCGCTTTGATTGTAAACAAGCAAATAGTCGAGTAGTGATTTTGGTCAGCTGCTCGATTTACCTTGCTAAGCAAGCTAAAAGTGAGAATAGTGTTACCGACATAATATCAACTTTAACATTTTATACAATACTGTAGTCGAGCTATTGAGTTATTACCCTTTAAATTCTAATCTTTATATGCCTTTTTTTTGTGTAATCTTTTAGTGATGAGCATTGATTGCCAGATCTTATTAATTTTGTTAATTTTTTTACCCACCATTTTTATCAAATTAATATATTACCAGCTCAATGTGTTGACTTTATTTCATGACCTTTTAATTTCCTCACATTTAATCTATCGTGTTTGATTAACAAGTTAACAAAGCTAACTCCGACCATCAGTGATCATTGCTCGGTCATAGATCAATGGGAAGCTAATAAGGAGCACGTTGAACTCGCTCGGCCTTTCCTATTGCATATTTCATGAACTCGGTCGGGACTTACTATTTAGTGAACCTGCATGTAGTCATATCGTTGAACTTTTTTCCATCTTCCTCGGTATAGTACATTACCAACATACTAGCTAGGATGCCGAGGCTATGTCAATGTTTGTTTTGACTTAGCTAGGTTTATAGCAATTAATGTGATGATACCGAATTTGCTCATTTCTTTGTCCGCTTTGATTGTAAATAAGCTAATAGTGAATAGTGATTTTGGTCAGCTGCTCGATTTTCCTAGGTAAGCAAGCTAAAGGTGAGAACACCTGCATTCGATCGGTACTTGTTCACAGCCTGTTGAACGTGGTAATCTGCTGGTCTTATTATCATTCCATTGATGATGGATTTTATATTTTGGGCAATCGTAATAAATATGGGATTTTATTATATGCCCCAAACCCTTTTGTTTTCCTTTTAACAATTTGTGATATTCTTTTATATATCCTCAATTAGTAACTATCATCTGTAATTATTATAAAATCCCATATTTAATACGATTGCCCAGAGCTTTAAAATTTTTTACCTACCATTCAGTCTAGGTTTGCCAAAGTAACTCTTGTCTGTTAAGTGTTACCCTCTTTTTTATATCTAAATATAACCCGAATCTTTTGATGATTTACATACGACTCTGATGAGTTTCTCGTTAAACTTTATTTCATTTATTTACTTACTAAAATATTATTTCATTTATTTGATATATTTAGTATTTAGTATTTAAAACAAACCATGTTTATTTCTGTCAATTTTCTACTTTTTATGCCCTTCTAACTCTAAACAAATTCAATTTTTTATTTATATTATTTTTGTCTAACAATATCGTTGTTAATGTAGTTAGTAAATAACACATACAATTTTTTATACAAACTAAATTATCTAATTTAACTAAATTTGATAAGGTTTACGGCTTCCTTTCTCTATTTCTCATTTTCATTTAGAAATCATAATAAATCCCATTATGAGTAGGATATTGTAAAATTTATTACCCTTCACAGTAATCACTCTTTCCTAAGTTGGGTAGTTGGACCAGCTTTATTAATATGCACCCTGATCTTCCTCACGGCTCTACCATCATTGTACCTGCCTATTAATTTTTAATTGTCATCCATATGTCAGTTTTGTTCCCTACGTTCCATTACCCTTATTTATCTCTTTACTTTTGGTATAGATTTAACTTCAACTGTTCTTTCTTTATTAGTACTATGCAATGACTGTAGTTCTATAATTCAAACATCTATAAATGTAAAAAGGCAGAAACCCAATTTTGGATATTTATAAACTTTTTTGTATTATGTACTGTACCCTATTTTATCATAATATGGTTAGATTTTATTATAATTGCATTATTTTATGTACAAACTTTCTATGAATAGTTCTTACTTTATCACTCATTATATTTTTTTTAAATTAATTCTTATCCTTTCATAACAATTTGAACAGCTTTCATTACTCTTCCCATAAATTTATCTTCCTTTCTCTATTTATCCCATGTTTTTGATATAATTACTTAAAGTGTAGTCTTTTTATATTCTTTTGCAATTCCATCTACGTTTATAATTACATACATGTGCATGTATATAAGTATAGATATAAGTATAGATACACACACATATATATATATATATGTATATATATATGCCTACACATTACACACTTACCTTTAGGACGTTACCTTTTTCCTTCTTTTCTTTTCCTTTGCTCAAACTGCACTTAACTCTACTCAATAGCTTTTTTGAAGCTAAACGCAATGGAACATCCTCACACTCCAATTCGTTTTATAAACGATGAATCAAAATCTATTTCCATCCGATCAAGGGTCAACATGTTGTGGCATGTTCCTATGGATCCATACTCTATGATTTCCGATGGTTTACATTTGATACTCATGGATCATATGGTATAAATTGTTTTAATCGTAAATTTTATGAAAATTTCAAACAACAAATTTAAACTTTAACTCTATTATTTATTTTCCTCAGGGTGATACCATTGAAGCTACTGTTAAAGGGCCTCATGTTAAATTTTTCCTCAGGACTTTGCATGAGGGTTTCGTGTATGAATTTTTCAGTTTCTCTGTGGTTAAATATCCTGTCACTTATAGAGCAACAAGTCACTCTTTTAAATTGGAATTTCAATTTTCAACTAATTTTCATGAAGTCACAACTTCTGCTTTCCCTTGTTGGAGTCTAAACAAGAACTCTGTTGACGATGTAACTTGTATCAAGAACAATACTACTCATCTCACCGGTTTGTTTTTCATTTTTACCTAACTTAAATCTATTATTACCTCATTTGTGTTTTATTAAAACATTTCTATTTCATCTTAGATTTTGCTGGATTTGTTACGGCTGTTTCTTTAGAGAAAACATTTGTGATTGATGGTTATCAAGGTCGTGTTATTGGATTAGAACTATGCAATGATCAGTAAGTATTTAATCATTAATCTATTACATAGAACAATGACAACTATTATTTTTCCGAACTATATTTCAGATTCTTTTTTTTCCATTTCAGTGGATCATTTGACTGCCTTTTAGTTGATTACTACATTGACAACTTCCTAGCATATTCCAATCGTAGAAAGGATAAGTCAATTGTATTGCTCATGAAGCTTGTTAAACCTGAATACAACCGTGGTATACAAATGATGAACTAAGTTTATTATCTTTTATCGTTATAATAAAAGTGTATATTTTATACTTTTCTTAATATTATTTATATATCATTTATATATATTTCTAGGTCGAGTTGTTTTTCACACGGTGTTATTTACATCTAGGATGATTTTTGATTCTGATATACCTGATATTATCGCTTTCCGTCGAAGGTAATATTTTGCCATTAGCTGTCTACGGTAATCATTATATATTACCATTCTGTTGATTTTTTTCCCTTTCCTGCTCAGGATGATATTGCAAGGGTTTGGTTCTTCCCCTCCAATAATTTCATTGTTTTCCATCGGCTTAACTATCCATCAACAACTAATGGATAATAATAATCGTATTGATATTGCGCAGTTGAGGAATATAACAAAGGTATCTATAATTATTCCTAAACAAATATTTTATGTATTATATATTCCATGGTATTTCATTATTTGTATTCCCTTGTTTATATTCCTTTTCAGCCTGGATACTACCATGTTCTTTGCACTGTTCTTGGCCTTTCCACTGATATTCCTTGGTTCGCAAATGAATGCTATTGCTCTACAATGTTGTCGGATTACTCCTCCATGTCAATGTGTTCAGTCTGTTCATCTATTGCTTATAACCCTTTACCCAAGTAATTTTTATATCTTTCACAGTAACCCAAACTCTTGTCACCGTTAACAATATGTTTTCCGTTATAACATTTTCCCTTTTAACTAGGTATCGTGTTCCTCTGCTTGTTAGTGATTCATCCGGCACACTTACAGTGATTCTCCTTGACCGTGATTCTCGGGTGCTATATAAGAAACCATGCTCTGAACTATTTCCACTTGATGCCTCTGTAAATTTTTTCCGCTTAAAATATTTTTTTTTTAAATTTCTTTTTTCGTTATTAACCCTGCCATTTATGTAGGGGTCAATTCTGAATACGTACCCATCAGTACTTTCATCATTGTTTGGTCACCGTTTCAATATGAAGATTGAAGTGAAGATTGCTCGGGAAAATCCTTCCAATCCCGAATATTTTATTATACGGATTGGTGATTCTGGTCTCAACAGTGCAGCCTTATTTCCCCCAGTCGCTTGTGTCACACCTCCTAGGGTATTAAAATAATTATGTATCTTTTGTGAACAAAATATTTATACTCTTTGTTTCATAACTTTAAAACATATACAGCTTATTTTTCGCCCGCCTTTCCCTGATCTTGAAGAAACTTTTCATTCGTCTGCTGCAACCCCTTCTCAGATGTGTAATGTATATATCTATTAGTCGTTTTGTTTTTTATAAAGTTTATCTTTACCTTAATTTAGTTATATATTGATTTTATGTTATCCTCCTCTTTTTTGCTCAGCCACATCAGTTCAAAGGCAAAGCGTCCATTGATTCGCTTGTTCCATTTTATTCCAAAGAATTTACCAACAAGAGCTTGATTTCTAAGTCTGAACCAAATTTCCATCCCCAGGCTTTCAATGGTTCAAAGAATGCCCTATGCCTAGGTTCTTCGTCGGTTGATGTCATATCTCAAAATGAATCAATCTCGTCCAGCACAGATTTTATCAACACTGCCGAGTTTCTTCCTAATATTATTTGAATTTATTGCATTTCCTTAAAATATGTCTCGATCTTGCTTTGTTATTGTGAACAATTTAATTTCCTTGTAATTTTTATTAAATATGTTATGGTATTTAATTTTATGTTTATGTCAATATAATCGATGTAATGTTTATATTATTTTACTTTTGTTTCTTTAATGTATTCTCTATCTGAAATCTATCTTCTACTATTATAATTTATGTGATTTTTCAATTTTCGCATATTTCATGCGTGTGTTATAAAGTAATCTAATCGTTCATCATTTTTCCTTATATCATTTCCTTAGTTTTTACCATAATAACTATTTTTTATTTTTCTCACCGTACCAAGTTTATGAATAAATCTAACATTTCTTATACCCTTATACATAGCTATGTCTCAAATTTGGCATCAAGTAATGTATTAATAAAACTCAAAGTATGGTTTCGATTTTATCAAAGTATAAAATAGGATAATATTTAGTATTTAAAATTTTAATTTTTTTCCATCTCCATTCTTGCTTAACTGAATACCATCCACTTTCATCGATTAATAATGTCATGATCGTAAATAAATATCTTTGTATACCATTTCATTTAACCCCTTTTCTTGGTGAGAGTTTTTCGTACGCACTTTGTATATTTAATAGTCTCCTGTACAGTCAGTTTTAATTCAATACTCATAGGTGCTATCTACTCTGAATATTCAATTATTGCTATGTACTCTACTTTCCCTTTTGTAACTTCAGTTCGTAGCTGTTACTTACTTCTTTTCAGTTTCGTCAGCTACATGAAGTACTAGCATGTCTGGTTTGTTTAGTTTCGTTAGCTACAATAAAACTATAAAATTTATTGTGGTTTGTTTAGTCAAACGTACCCCCTTCTCTTCTTTTTTGGTACTTGAATGTTGTCCTTTTTGGGATTATACTAGAACCATCCATCATTCTTTAAACCTTGAGTTATAAAATCTACCTCGTTCTTCCATTTCTTAGTCTTACACTCTTTTCAATACTCGAAATATCATCGTTTTTGTTCTCATAATGTCTTTTAATATTTTCCCTTTAGCTTCTGTGTCATTGGAATATGCATCTTGGAATGTGAAGGTGCGTGTTATCCATTCTGCTGTTGTGCACGGTGTTTGGGACGGTGTTCCCAAAACTGAACTTCACCTGCTCTTAGTGGATTCATACGTATGTTACCATTTTAACAATATTTTTCTATTATTTTTACAATTTATTTTTCATCGTTCACATTGCTTACAGTTTCTTCAAACTTTCTTTAAGGGCACTAAAATACAAGGTCGTGTTTGTGATGCTTATTTTTCAAAGTTTCTTAACTTATTGCAAGAGGGAGTTGCATATACTCTCACATCCATTTCAAGTGTACAAAGCATTGGGAAGTTCCGCTGGACCTCTCATCCTTGTGTTTTGTCATTTAATGAATATACTCAAGTGAAACCTGACAAGTGTAACATGATTCCAATCCACTCTTTCTCCTTTGGTAGTGTGGACAGTGTTTTTATGCCTTACTACTCCACTGATATTTTGCGAGGTATATCTCTATATATTTTCGCCCATTGTCTTTTCATTACTTCAAATTCACTCTTTTACAAAAATTTTTACATTCGTGACCAAAGCTCAATTTATTTTATTAATAGATGTAATTGGCCTTTTGACCGCTGTGACAAACGAGGTTACCTACCAAAAGAATGCCATTGTATCTCCCTCCGTAATGCTTGAATTATCTGATCAATAGTAAGTGTATTTGCAAGTATATGTGTTTGAACTTGTTTTTTTTTGTGTCGTTTGAATAATTTTTTCGTTTATTTACTTCATTTGCAGTGGTACTGTTGACTGTTGTCTGTTTGGGGACATGTATTTGAGCTCAACCAGTTTTTGGCATCCAATAATTCTTTTGGAGTTGTCGTCGTTATTCAGCTTGGAAGGATGCAAATAAACAATGGTATTGATGTCTTCTTCCAATCTCTATCTTTTCTTATAATTATATCATATTGATCCTTTTTTTTATTTTTTGTTTCACTCTTAAATAGGTAAGATTGTTTTCCATGCTATTCCTGGAATATCGAATCTGTTATTTAACCCTGATGTCCCTGAAGCTCTTCAATTAAGGATCAGGTGTGATGTCTTTGCGTTCTAATATGAATTTTCTACATTAATTATTTTTTTCATTTTAATATTTTTAATTGGTATGTATTTATTTTGTTTTTGAAAAAAATAAAACAGACTGTGTCAACATGGTTTCTTTGATTACATTCCACCTGCTGTTACGACGAAGAGGAAATCTTTTGTTATGGATCAGTTTATGGTTTCCTATCCTCATGTTATGCTTGATCAACTTTCACATGTTACTGAAGTACGTTATTAAATACTTTAATGTTTTATCTATTCATATTTTTCATTTATTATTTTTTCATATAGTATGTATTCTATGTTCTTAATATTTTCATTCAGAGTGGTATGTATGTCGTCTTTGCCACCATTGTCGGACTTGATACTTCGTTTCGTTGGGCCTTCAACGAATGTATTTGCAAGGGATCTCTTCTGTCGAAGTCTGGTGCACTATACTGTGAGAACTGTGGCAAGTTTGTTTTCCGCTTTGTTCCTCGGTATATAAAATAAATTTTTTTATCTTTTTTCTTATTAATTATTACTATTTCTTAATATTTGTTTACTTGTTACATTCGTTTTTTTCTATGTATTATTTGTCAATTGTTATCTTTTTAATATTTCATATTCCTTCTTAGCTATGACCTTAAGCTTGCTGTTCGAGATTGTGATTCTGCCGCTACATTTGTTATGTTGGACTGAGATGCTAGATTTCTTATATCTCATTCATGCCAAGATTTGCTTAACATGTCTACTCAGGTTTATTTCTTACATATCCAGTCTTTTCCATAGATAATCTTAAAACGGTTATTTAAATTTATATATTTTCTTATCCACCAGTGTGATGCATTTGCTTATGCCAAGATCATGAATTCTTTGGTTGATAGAAGTTTTTTATTCAAGATATTTGTCAAGGTTGGATCTTCCTCACAATCTTCTCCTTTGTACTCCATTCGGAGGATGTTTGAAATCAAGACCTGTGACATGTTCCAATCATATTTTCTTTTCTCTTCTCCTACCAAGGTATATTTATTATCTTTGGTTTTAATTTTCTAATACTTTATTAAATACAAAGTTATATATAGATTATTCATTTAATTCAAATTAATCTAAGTAATAGTTTTATAATTAATAAAATTTCACATCTTGTAGGATGTTACTTCCTTCATTTTTCCTGAAGTTGACCCTGAGGACGTCAGACCTCATGCCCACAAACCTAACCAACCGGTCGGTATCAATCCATTGCCCTAATTGTGCTCCAATTTGTTTTTCGTTTATCTGCCATGTTGATGTTTTAACATTTCCTCACACCTGATGCAGATTGTTAATGTGAAGACTACTGTCAAACCTATTTTATTTTCCTCTGCTGCTTCTGTAACTGATCCAACAACCTTTCCAGTGAGGAAAAATACACTCAATCCGTTTGATTTTGTTTCCGAGGATGTTCATCATTCTGACTCTGATACTTTCATTGGGGAGTCAACTGTTGATCCTCCAGCTGACCCCAAAGGATTGTAATTTTTGTGCCTCACATTTTTGATTCTATTTTGGACAGTACTTATGTAATGTTAATGTTGTTTGGTTTTTATCGACTTTTTAATACTGTTGAATGATAATATTATCCAATTTTCATAAAATTTATTATGAAATGTTCCTAAATTTTTAATACTATTTCATTATTACATGCCTTCTTTTTCATTCAAAATAAATTAGGCTAGATCCCTTCTCAAAAACCGGAAGACATCGAATAAACACTATTTTTGCACTTAAAAATTTAGAAAATAACTTAATACTTGGTTAAACCAAAAAGTTGTATGCTTAAATTTAACCTATTTTCAAATTATAATAATACATAATGTCATAGAATAAAATTAGACTCAAGTGAAACATTCACAACCTTGTTGCGAATCATAATGTCTTCTATGTATCGTTGTCTGATAAGTTCATCCCTGAATCATCAAACGGCGGTTCCTCAACAATATCGACCAGTGGATTGGGGAGATTTTCTGCTTTTAGATCTACCTCGGATCTATCTCTTAAATCAATCATTTTCCCTCCTTGAACTGCATGGAATGGATGAGCTCCAGCTACCCTTACATCTGCTTGGGGGTTCAAGTATTTAATTTGTTGTACTGCATTGACAAATGAATCAAAAATACCTTTTTCGCAATCAAAGAAATTTGTTGCTGCCTCCTTTTTGTGCTTAATTTCCTTTGATCTTAGCTTCTCTAAAATAATGTTCTGATTTTGTTTTTCCTCTTTCATTCTCTGCAATGTTGATGCTAGGTCTTCATTGTCTTTCTGTATTTTTTCCAGAGTCGTCTTCGCAATCTCTATATTACTCTGCAATGTAGTACTAGATTGTATCAAACTTGCTTTTTCGTTCATGAGTTCTCCATTATCAATACGGAGATTTTCAAGCTCGGAATTAGCTCTTAGAAGCTCATCAGCCAAGCTAGCTTCTCTAACAGAGGAGAATTGCCTTGTTTCTTTCTGCTCTAAGTTAATGCCCTCGAACACATCTTCTCGGTGTTCAGATAGAAAATGAGTTATGTTCGCCCCTTGTAAAAGAATCTTTGTCATACCTGTCAAATATGGGCTCCATTGTGTTGCTGTCATTCCTGAGAATTTCGCCTTGTCTTTATCCGTGCAGATAAAATTTGCAAAATTTTCATCTATTTCTTTTTCCCATATCGATCCTTCTGCACATATTTCTTCTTCCGCGTCCTCTGCTACAGAATAATCTCTGCTCTCTTCAATCATCAATCCTTTCCCTTTATTTAAATTTCGCTGCCTTATCTCTTGTTCCGATGAAGATGCACTATATTTAGTAACATCATCAGCTATAATCTGTCACATAGATGTGCATTTCCATGTTCCACCGTCTCTTCGGGAGTACCCCGAATTGATCCCTTGAACCCCTCCACACATTGTTGTGAAGAATTAGTATTCACTCTCTTCTGTACGCTACCTATAAGTCTTGAATCAATTTTTCTTTTCCTGCCTCTCAATGTCAGGTTTTTACAACGGTCGGCCAGTTCATCTGCAAATGAAATCAATTTTAGTCCACTGTTTCAGTTTCACAATTAAAAGCGTTGTAGAAGATCTTACCAAGTTTGTTTTTGATTTGTCCCTCCGGTATGTCCAATATTTCCCGTGTATTAATTGTTCCGTTTGTTGTTATGTACTCTTCGTATGCTCGGCAGACTTCCTTTTCAAACTCATACAAATCTTTCCACTCAGAGGTGTAACTGTTGCAATGTCTTTGGTAGAAATATTTGCTCCACTGTAGTGGGAAATGTGGTATTTGTTGTTCCTCACCTTCCCTCATGAACCAGCTAAATCCATTGCCATGATACGTGTACTTGAAATAGTAAGGCTTGAATGACTGCCAATTCTCCTTATAGATTTCGAACATGCTATATCCGGTTCGTGCCATGAATGATACCCAGGTTCTTTTTTCTGAATCGCTTTCAAAGTTGTTAGCCTGAGGTATAAAAAGGTAGAAGAATATTTGGGTCGTGCATTCCCATCCCATAGCCGCGCATAAAAGCTGAAATGCACGTACTATTGCCCATGCATTAGGGTGCAGTTGCGAGGGAGCAATTCTCATGGTTTTTAGAACTTCCATTTCAAAATCTGTGAACGGCATTCTTACTCCTAGCCTTGCTACAACTTCTTCGTAGAAAAAGAATCCAGGAATACTTCTTGGAAGTCTTGTGCATATATGCTCGTCTGTTCCGACAGGAAGTATGCGGTACGCATTTCCACTTTCATCCCCAGGACATGGAAGCAATATTGCTCGACTTTGAGAAACCGACCTTTCTGATGTTAATTTCGAGCATGTTTCAATGACTTCACTCTCCACCCATTCATATTCGTTCGCATCTGACGGCAATTTAAAACTTTGCTCGTTAGCCATATCCGTCTGAATTAACCCTGTTCATATTGAGGAAATAAAAAATCATTTCTGCAAAAATCTTAATATCGTATTTTTGTATTTATACTTACCAAAAAACAGATTACTTAGTTATATAAAATTTTTCAGATTTTAGAGTAAATACGATAGTGATTGCATCAATACCTTGTAAAATAATAAAATAATCTAACTCTTGTATTTTATACCTCTTTGTTGTCTCATTTTTTCTTTATTCTCTGCTATTTTGTAATTTATCAATCTCTGCCGAACTTCGACCAAACTTGTAGGGAAATATGCAGTTATTGGTTTAACAATTATAATATCACCTTCTTCCTTTTCGGACAACTCCGGTTCAGTATTCGATGTATTCATCACACCCGCTATTGAAGTTTCAAAATCCCTGAAATGGGGTTTTTTCGATTCACAATAACTACGCAACTTCCTAAACATAGTAAAATATATGATCTTTCTCTGAAATTGAGCAGATTTGCAAAACTCTGTTCATAAAAGATTTAAACTTTGACCAGGGGTGAATTTTTGAAGAAAAAAAAACCCTCCAACCAATCCCAACAGAACCATTTTAATTTATTTAATTGTTTACTATCTACTGAATCTTTGTTTCATCCCTCTTAATAATTTCTAATTTATATAAAAGACACAACAAATATGACATTCAAGTATTTGATATCTAAGTGTTGAATACTTACCTGAGTTATCTGTGAAATTATCGGTGTTGAAGATGATTGACGATTTCCTTCTCCTGAACCCTTAAATACCAGCTTTGTCCCCAAGTATATTCTTTATATTTGAAAAATTGAACAACGAACCTAAACTACTTAAAGCAGATACAATGTACTGTGAATTTAGTCTTCCTTATTATCCAATTATCCCCAATTTTATGATCAATACTTGCAGTTTAAATCATAACCTTCTGATAGAACTGCACTCAATTAGAATTCTAACCGTTTTTCCTTCGCAGGTTTCCCTCCACTACTTAGTTAAAGCCCATACTGTAAAAGCCCACAACCAAATCAAGTATCTTTTTACATTGTAATAATTTTTAGATATAAGCGTTTCAGTTACTTTATATAAAACACATATAAACCCCAAGTTGAATTGTTACGCGTAGATCTATTTGAAATGTATATTTAGAATTTAAACCTTGTTTTGCCTATTTTCTTTCGATTTTTTCTCTATTCTCTTTTTTTAACGATTAAATCAATATATTTTTTTTTAAAGCTTAATTATCATTTGTCTGATATTGAAATTTTTTATACAAAAAAAAATTGATATGTGTTTATCCACCAAAAATTTAGAAGATAGGTAACCAACTTCTTTCAAATATATGACTTTCGTTTTCTCTCCACATGTCAAATATTATGAATTGCAAGAAGGTTTTATATTTAAAACCAAATTTTTTACCCCAACCGTAAGTTATAAAAAAAGAACGGAGGGAGTATGTTTTATACATCAATTTTTTCTGATGAATATTTTTCAATCTAACTTTTTAAAAAATTTATAAATAAACGAAAACTTTTAATTTTTGGTTTCAAATTAAATATTCTTAACTTTAAACAAAACATAGCAAGATGTTCATGTACCAATATTCAAAACAAATGCGCAGTTCTTAAATTTCTTTTCCTACCATAATTCAAAAACATGAAGCTATAAAAAAACAAGACAAAATCAGGCAAGTCTTCAGCATCCAGATGGCGGTTCTTCCACCTTCCCACCTCTAAGACTCAATGTTTGATAGGTTAATATTTGAATCATCAAATGACGGCTCTTCCACTATATCAATTAGTGGATTAGGCAAGTCTTCAGCATCCAGATCCACTTCTGATTTTTCTGTCAGATCAATCATCTTTCCATCCTTAATGGCGTGGAATGGATATGCGCCAATGACCCTTAATTCTGTTTCACCATTCAGATGCTTAATCTGTTTAACTGCATTAAGGAATGAATCAAACACACTTTTTTCACAATCAAACAGATTAGTTGCCGCTGCTTTTTTATGCTTCAGTGCCTGCTGTCGCAGCTTATCTGAAATCCTTGCTTGCCTCTTTGTTTCAGCCGTCATCCTCTGCACACTTTCTGTTAAATCTGCATTTTTTTGATTAGCATCTTCTAACGCCTTTTTTATCCGATCATTTTCTGTCTTTGCATTGTTTTCAGTTTCCTTCAAACCATCTCTTTCCTTGATCAATTCATTGCGATCAGCATGCAAGTTTTCAAGTTCCGACTGAACTCTTTTTAGCTCGTCTGAAAGGCTTGCTTCTTTGGCTGCCATTACTCCCCTTGCTTCTTTCTGCTCGTTGTTAATGCCTTCATACAAATCTTCTTTGTTCTGGAACAGAAAGTGTGTGATGCATGCACCTCGTAACAGAAACTTTGTGAGGCTGCTCATACGATCTCCCCATCCATTTGCCGACAATTTTGAAAGATACTCCTTATCCTGCTCTGTGCAAATGAAATTTGGGAACTTCTCATGTAGCTTTCTATCCCACACCGAGGCAGTCTCTTCTTGTTGCATTTCCTCTTGTTCGATATTCTCCGATCTTGGAACTTCAACGACTATTGCTTTTCCTTTACTCAGCCTTCGTCTCCTGAACACTTGTTCTGGTGATACTGATCCTTCGTCGTTAGCCACCTCAGTTATTATAACCCCCTGATCATTACCTCCTGGTTCTGAAATTGTTTGCACTTCATTCAAAAGCGTAACAGGACCAGATTTACCTGTGGCAGTTTCTTCAGATGCTTGAGTTGTTGTGATTTTTGGAGTTGAACTTCCTTCTGTACCTCTCGTACTTATATTCTTTCGTTTCCTCCCTGTTTTTGCTAATCTCTCAATCCGATCAGCCATTTCCTCTGTAAAGGAAATAAAACACATCATATTGATATTCTCTAAAGCATATATGAAATACTAAATTTCTTACCAATTTTCGTTCTAACTTGGTTCTCTGCAATGTTGACTATTTCTTTCGTTACAATCATATTTTTTTTTAATAAATATTCCTTGTATTGTCTGCATACAATCTTTTCAGAGTCTGTCAAATCTTCCCAGTCAGTGGTGTAACTTTTCACACTGTATTGATAGAATGTTTGACTCCAATGCAGTGAAAAGTAAGGTATTGGGTGATTCTCACCAGCTCTCATGAACCAACTAACTCTATTTCCTAAATATCTATACTTGAGGTAAAAAGGTTTGAATGTTTTCCATGAATCTGTAAATTTTGTAAATAAATTGTATCCATTCCTTGCTTTCAATGATACCCATGTTCTTTTATTTGAACCTTTTACAGATGGATTAGACTGAGGTACAAAAAGATAAAAGAATGTTCTCAGTGTACATTGCCATTCCATTGCACCACATATTTGTTGGAATGCTCTTACGAATGCCCAAGCGTTCGGGTGCAATTGTGAAGGAGCAATTCTAAGAGTCCTCAAGACTCCCATTTCAAAAATGGTAAATGGCATTCTTATCCCAAGTTTTGTTATCACTTCTTCATAAAAATAAAAACCCGGATTCTCTTGGGGCACTGTTGTGCAAATTCGCTCGTTTCTTCCAACTGGGAAAATTCCATAGTCATTCCCTCCATCTTCTGCATTGTTTGCCAGCAGGATTGACTTGACATGGTCAATTGACTCATTTGTTGTTAGTTCTGAGCATGTTCCGACCACTTCTCTGTCAACCCATTCATATTCGTTTGAGTTGTTTGGCAATGGGTAATGCTCAGGTTGTTTTGTAACTCTGCGACCCATACCTGGGGAAAAGGAGGCAAATCGAGATCAGTATCAACGCAGAAAAACCATAAATTAAATTATGTACTTTATCAATTGAGGTACCATCCCTCGGTAACTTTGGCATGGACCTCAATCGATTGTGTTGTACCTCTCTTATGCCTCCTTAACCTCCTTCTCCCACTTGCCCGACATGTCCATACTGCACGGATCTACCTCTATTTTTCAATTAAATCTATAGCAGTTCATTTTCATTCTATATCAACGATGATTTCACAGTTTTCATTCACTCCAAACTTTAATCCCCTCTTATCGAACTCATCTAATCAATCAAAATTGGGGTTTAAAAGAATGGAGTAACTTATCGCAGAAACCAGCAAAGATCATGCTTCAATAAATATCAGGATAGTAATTTAAAATTTTACCTTATAATCAAATTCACCAGTTACCCTTTTTCAATACACAATGCAAGAAATTAAATCGCTTCATTATCAGTGAATTTTCCTTTTCCTTTTTTTTCTTTTCTTATTTCTGTTTATTATGTGTCCAAACACACATATTAATGGCTTTTGATGACAGTATAAATTTCATAAATCATACATACAAAATATTGAAGAGGTGAAGTTAATTTTTTACCTGGTTGATGTCGAAGTTGAAATGAACCCAAGATTTTCGATCCTGCTTTCTTTCAAACCCTTGAAAATCACTTCCAAAGCTCAAAAACTATATCAGTTTTCTCGAAGCCTCTGATACTTTTGTAGTTTCACCACACTGACGAGAAATTTAGGTTTCTAGATAATTCCTTCTATTAATATCTTTACTGATTTTTGATATATTGTTCCCTGAATGTCGAAGTACAGTGTAGTATTTCCGTTCAAATTTTTATGTAACCGTTCTAATTGTTAACTTCCCTCCACCACTACAATAAAGTGGGCCTTACTTTCCTAAGCCCACTGACAATTCAATTTTGTTTTCTTTTTCTCAGATTTATAAAAGAAACTGCAGAATGTATACTCTTATAATGTTATTGTAAATTTTAATTTATAATTAAATTATTTTTTGCAAATTGCTAATTTATTACTTTACCTATTGCACGTTTTGCTCTCATCGAATTTAGACCTGTATGTTCCACCAGTGACTAAATCATTGTTTCTTAGTACAATAACGTGGTATCAATTTATAGTTAACTTTTTTCCCCTTATAAAAAACGTGGCCATTAATACTGTTAGAGGAAATATTTATTTCCAATACTACCACAATCATAATTTTTTTTCAATCATATATACCCTTTTTTTCTGTTTTTTTATTTCAAACTTCTAATCTAACTTCCAATCTTAAATTTTTTGGCAACTTCATAAATGAATATTTTATGTCTTGCATATTTTGCTCTCCTCAAATTTATATCTACGTCTTAGTGTCTTCCCCACTACAATAAGTTAGCATCAATTTTTTGTTAATTTTTTTCCTCATATAAAAAATGTGGCTTGTAATATTTTTAGAGGACATATTTATTGCCAATACTCCCACAATCATTTTTTTTAAATCAAATAAAGCGTTCCTCCTGAGTATTTTAATTTCAAATAATATTCTTAATAGAGGTAATTTATGAAATTGTCATATATTATTGATATTACGAACACAATCATTAAATAAGATATGAATAGACCTTTATATAAAATTATCGCATTATAATTTATTATGCATTTTTTAACATACTATGCCAAATTTATATTAGTAGAGACCATATTTAGGTATTCTGAATTAAATAGAGGTAGGTTCACCATATACAATATGGAAATGAGATGATGATAAACATGTCACCTGCACTTCATGCCTATATTTTGTCCATTGAACGGTTTTTTCCATAAGATTCACTACAATTACTCTCTCGCTAACCGATACAATTATTGCAACTCAACCGACCTTTAGCCATGCAACCGTTTGGGGTATTAAATATTAATAAATAAAAAACCATTTTCAATGCAGAAAGCTAAACAACTGTGTCTCTTCAGTTGAAAAGACGTTTCCCTTTCCATACGATTTAGTCTTGAAGTATATATACTAAGTCCCTGAAACTACTAATAACAACAGTTATCAACAATCACTAAACTATTTGTTCTTGAAATGCACGGTATAGTCCTATTCTAAGCGTTTCTATCAATATCTTTTTATCTTCGTCAATATTTTTCTAACCATCATTTATTCATCTGCTTCATCAACTAATCAATTTACATCTTTATTCATCTGTTTCAGAATCACCATGACTCTTGCAAACAACGTCAACTTCTTGCCACTTTTATACCGTCAGATTGTAATCAATGACTCCAGGAAGGTATATGATAGTGACTTTTTAGTTTTTGCGAATTTTTTCTACTATGACTTCTTTATTTCTAAACTACTTTACGCATCGTTTAATAATTTTTTCACGTTTTGTATGAATAAATACGCAGACTATGTTTTCTATTGATAAGGAGTGGTCGAATAAATGGTCGAAAGAAGCTGGTGGATATTGGACATGTCATCTTCCAGATGCAGATGTCATACGCCTCCATATCTGCTACGCTGGTGAACAAATATTCAAAGGGTGGACAATTATTCAGAATCGTTATGGTTTGGTTGATGGTCAGGAAGTTCATTTCTGTTATGTTGGAGGAGAAAGATTCCGCGTTGAAATTCCTCAGTGGGATGGCCTCATTCGACCTGATTCACCATTGTACCTTTATGAAAGTGAAGATGAGGTTGAATTTGAGGAGAGTGAGGACACAGACGAGGAAGATGAAATGTGGGATTCAGAAGAGGACTGGTGTGATGATGAAGATGAAGATGAAAGCGATGAAGGTGGAATGTGGCAATCGGAAGAGGACACGGATGATGAAGATGATTTTTTTTAATTTACTTGTCTCTATTTTTCTTATATTTTTGGTGGCTTTTGGACTTCGTTAAACTTTTTTTATCTTGTTTTTTTGGTACTTTGTGACTGAACACTGGTTATCTTTTGGTATTCTACTTTAATTTTAATGCTTTTTATGAATTTTAAAATTTAATTTTGTCTATTGTTATTGGTTATTCATGTTATATCCTCTTATTATATTTTAAGTCTTTTTAATTTTGGTGTACTTCAAGACTATGATTAATCATCATTAATTGAAGTACAGAATATATAGTTGGTCGGAATAGACATTGAAATTTATTCGTCCACATTGTTAAAGGTAATCTCTTTGATTAAAATTAATCTCATTATCTTTTACTTCTCCTTCCCAATATATAAATTGCAACTTAATAATGTTTTATATTTACTTATAATCAGATGTACTATACATTAATCATGTAAATTATTGAAGTTTTCCAATGATACAGTTTATATTTTTCTAACTTTGACAGATATGGTCTTATAAGAAGAATATTAATATTCCTTTTATTCCACCTTGATAATGCATATATTGCTATATTATATATAATTTACAATATTCCATTTTTAGTTTATTATATACAAAATATGCACTGTGTATTGTTTGATTTTTTTGTATCATTTTCTCTTATATAATCAATTACATTTTTTACCTTTTTTTTAAATTAAGATAAAAAATTTTACCAATATTCTTCATAATGATACCGTTCAATTCTATTTACCGTGCAATATGCACGGGTATGGTACTAGTAATTATATATATGTCATCTAGATCATTTGTGTCAAATTTGAGAAAATTTGAACATCATTGAATATATATTCAAATAGCTCCATTTTCATATATTTTTAAGACATATATTTCGTTAATTTTAACGTATATAATTGAAGTACTAAATGATTTTGGATTTTTATAAAATTTGACATAGACGATCTACAAGATAGAAACTTTCAATCCAATGGTTCATTCTATTAAATTTGACTTGATGTAAGAGTTATGAGTGATGTAAGAATTGGTGTAACTTAACTTGGTGTAAACGGATCCCTCTTGTATATATATATATATATATATATATATATATATCAAACCTATTGTTCTATTTTAGAGACCAAATACTGGATCAGAGAGCTCCTTGCAAAACAGAGCCCTCGAAGAAAAAGTTGAGAAAATAAAAACTTATAGACTCACAAGTGTCGGTTATTACAAAATTAATTCCTTTGATCATGTGTTTTTGAAGTATCCTTTTAAAAAAAAAATCAAACGAAAAAGTTTGAAACATTATTACTAAAAAAAACATCTATACGGCTATAAAACACATGCATGGAAAATTTGAAATTGTGCAACTAAAAATCCAATGTACATTATTCAAAAAATTAATTATTACAAAAAAGAAATTATGAAAAAGTGCTATAAAAAACATAGAAAATTTAGAAACAGTGCTACAAAAAATAGAACAAGTCAATTCACTAAAATCTCTTTACGAAACATCCTTTCATAAAATAAAATATTTAATATTACACGAAAATGTTGTGTATATATATATATATGTAATTCACTCAATTTTTTAATCTCTATAGATAGTTGTAATTAGATCAATTTTTTTAGTTTACATATCTTATGAAATACAAAATATTCTTACTTATACTTAAATCTGCTCATAATACCATAAAAAATTTGAATGTTTAATGCTTATTTAATTAAGATTAAAATAAATGTGATAAAGCAATGCAAAAACACTCTAATTTGTTCATCAAGTAAATAAGAAATATTTTGCTTTAGTAGCGATCAAACTCTATGTTATATTTTTTAATCCAAACCTTACAATCAAAAAACTTCTCACACAATGGAACTCTCACACAAAAAATTGAGAAAATGGTTTAATTCATTGCGGGAGAAAAAAATTCTACTTCGCACATGAATATACTTCTTCTATCAGAAACAAACGTATCTCAATTTAAAAATAATAATCCTAGCATTTTAAAATTTTTCTATTTCTTTAACAATTTCAAACAACAATTCTAAGTTTCTAACCCATATAATTCAGTAATATTTCTCACTTGCAAAATATTTAAATTTTAATTTAAAAAAAATAATAACCCGTGCATTGCATAGGATAAATACTAGTGTATGTGTATATATATATAATCTATTTTATAATCCTAGAAAGTACTTGCAAGTTTCTCTGTACATAACTACACACATTTGCTCAAGTTCTTTGCATAAATATTATAAATTTCTCATCAAAGTGATTTGTTCACATAGCTCATCAATGAATATGAGGCAATTCAACAAATACTTGTTGTGCATCTGAATAAATATGTTTTATCAACTCACTCAAAACATATAAAAAACCCAACCATTTTTGTTTCAATTTCAATTTCATTAGCAACTATAACCTAGAAATAAAAAAACCTAAAATTTATAAATATTTTTTTAAAAAAATATAAAATTCTTAAATAAATAAATAAATAGCCTCAGCAACTTCGACAGAGAGAAGGAAAGAGGGGTGAACGATTGAGAAAGTGAGAGATTGGGAAATTGAAAAAATAGGGTTCAACATAAATGAGGAATCACACCTTATTAGAGATGGTGAAGCGGATGTGAAGCAATGATGGAGCACCAAGCAAAGAATGAGTAGCGATGGGTGATATGTCGAGAGTGAGGAGTGACTACTGTGCAAGCTTTGACTGAACCCTTCCTTTTTTTTAAAAAAAACTTTTTCCTTTTATTTAAATTCTAATAAGAATTTTTTAATAATATTTTTCAGGGAAAATAATTTTCCAACAGAAAATTCCATTGGGATTATTTTTTTTATTTTTTTTAAACTGTGATGCATTTTTCGTCGGAATATCTGTCAGTATAATCAAATTATTTTTTATTTAATTTTTCAAAAAATCAAACTTTATCGATGGATTTTCCATCTATAATCCAAAATTGTCAAATCTGTCTAAATTGCACATACTAACATTTATTTCCATCGGAAAAGGCAAAATTAGAAACGAAAAAATTCTATCGATAATATATAAGGGGTATTTCTTGTAGTGTATGTTGTCTATATCTCCACATGCAATATATCTACGTTCCTAAAAGAATTACATAGTCTTGATACCTATAAGAATGAGAACACTGGTTCAACGGGCACTTAGGACCAAAAGTTTCCTCTTACCAGACAAAAAATCTTTAACAAGGACCTTCGTCTGATCTTGACAAAACAAGTAGTGTTGCTTTGCCAATGGTGGAGCGAGTTGGCTCACGATGGTAGTTAATCGATACAGACAGATATGACAATCTGATACAAATATGAACAGAGATGACAATCAGAGTTCTATTGATAGAGTCATAGGAATATATATCAAGTTCTATCGATGAAACGGTAACAAGTCTAAATATTTTGGATAAAACTAACATTGTTATGACAGAATGGTCAAATTATGATTTTTTTTGAAAACAAACATTAAGGATCAAAATAGTAAAAAAAAGATTAAGGACCAAAATAAATATCGAAAATAAGATAAATGACAAAAAAATATAATTAAGCATTTAGTTTAAATATAAAATTCTTTTACAACATTAAATTATTCCTTCATTTACATGCATAAACTTAAACAAAGTAACTTATGGAATGGAGGGAGTAAGTATGATTTAAGACATTCGATCCACTATTTATATTTTTTTCTTGCATACTATCATCATTGAGACTTACTCACTCCGTTCTAAAATGAAGGTAAAAAGTGTTAAAAAAAGTCTCTAAAAATGAAGTTCCAATAATAAATGAAAATGCTTAACAATTGTATATTATAGTATGTGATTGAGTAATAAATGAATAACCCATTAAATTATTGGATTAATGATTAGTTAATTTAGTAGACAAAATATTAAAAACATGTTCTCTTATCCATTTTTTTTTTAACTTTTCAAAATTTTACAATTTTTTCAACGGAAAGAATAACAAAATATCAAAGTCGTCCAAAAAAAAAAAGGCTTTAATTATGTCACAAGTCCTTGAAATTTGAGGTACTTTTGTCAGATACCCTTATTCTTTTTTTTCCAACGTCTGACTCCCCGAAATTACTTCTAAGTTTGTCATATATCCCTACTAACAATTCTGGCCAATTTTGCTGACATATAACAACATAATCCTGATCAGATGCAAGAGGTTGGTCATGTGGTGTCGAGTGACGTCACACGGGCGAAGACGACCTCCCTCTTCAATTTTTTTTCTTTTTTTTATTTAACTAAAAATATAAAAATTTTAAGTTTTTTAGTTTTTTAAATTTTTTTAAAAAAGGATCTTCGACCACGGGAAACCAGGTGCTTAACCTCCCGCGTCTAATCAGGATTCCGAAGTTACATGTCAGCAAAATTCGCCAAAATTGATAGTAGGGGTATATGACAAACTCATAAGTAACTTCGGGGAGTCAGACATTGGAAAAAAAAGAATAAGAGTATTTGACAAAAGTACCCCAAACTTAATGGACTTATGACATAATTAAGCCAAAAAAAACTTCAGCAAAGTAGAAGTCCCGGACACTCTAATGTCCATATTGGGCATGAAAAAAGGGTAAGGTTGTCTCATAACATCAACATAACATCAACATGTGTTTTATTATAAGTCATTTTTTAAAAGGTTTTTTTTTATTCTAATTTTAAGTTATTATATATTTTTATGCATCATTTATTACTTTTTTTTCGTATTTTCCTTTATTAAAAGCTGTAACTATCTATGTATTTTCTTTTGTTTGTTGATGAGTGTGAACTTTTCAAAAAAATTTTGAAGTGTAAAATTTTAATTTTTAATTTTACAATATCTTCAAAAAAAAAAATTAACTACTTTTATTAATATACGTAATTCGATTACGTATGTGTAACACTCCATATTATATCCCTTTATTATCCTCGTTCATTATCATGTTTATCAGTAAAAATAGGAAATTTTTAAACTTTTTTTTATATTAATTTTTAAACTTTTTAAAACACTTGAAACCGTTGTTCTAATATAATAGGCTAAATTACTCATTTGGTCCTTTACTTATTTTTCAATTTCAAATTGATCCCTTATCTTTTTTTTGATTTCAAATTGGTCCCTTGTGTTTCTTTTCGTTGTCAATTTGGTCTCAGAATCACTGTTCATCCTATGTGGATCAATATGTTATTGACATGTGTCACTTTCTCTCTCCAACAATGTATACGTGGACCAATATGATATTGACACGTAAGATGAATAGTGATTCTGGGACCAAATTGACAACAAAAAGAAACATAAGAGACCAATTTGAAACCAAAAAAAGGTAAGGGACCAATTTGAAATTGAAAATTAAGATAATGAATCAATTTGAAATTGAAAAATAAAATAAGAGACCAAATGAGTAATTTAGCCACTATAATACTACTTATGTGATATTAAAAAAAAAAAACCATACAGTACAATATCATAACGTGACTCTAGACTATAAAGTCCATAACAATATCTTATATATAAAACATATTAACTATCACTAACAACCCTGCTCAGAGCCATGGTTCAATCCAAAAAGTATATAAAATATTTAGTCCATCCGGGACTAATCCCTCATGCTCCTGTAACAGGGGAACTACAAGTCTCCTCGGCTTGGGGAGGTTCCAGTACCTAAAAATAGTAACAAGGGAGAGAGACTCTCTGTCAACATAGAATAAGAATTAGATTACAATTAATTATTCATATCATTCACTAATGATACCAATACACAATCACAAATATATAATTTACATTCATAACAATATAATACAATTATGTATAACATACACAAAGCAATTATGTGCAGATGATGCATGCTCCATTACAATTAATGCATATGAATGCATGTTTGCCTCTCAATTAAATCCTATCACTGGATCCATTTTCTCTTAAATCCAATCTTTGGATTCAACTACCAAATTTGGATTATTACAATTGGATCCAATCACTGGATTTCTTACATTTCATTTTTCATTTCCCAATCCAGATTCCTCGATTCATTTCCAATCCATAACCTCACATCTCCCTCAACTCCTGGGCAAGACTAGACAGTAGTAAACACCTCGCAACCAATGCTTGCACAGTATTTGGCCTCTCTCACGTCCAAGTACAACTTGGGGTGCGAACCCAAGTTGACACTAGCCGAGGCCACCCTCAACCAGTCATGATGTGCCTAAGTGTCCGATAGAATAGTTATGGTTACCGTAGAAACGATCCTGACATGGGTAGATAATCCGGCCCTCTAGTGGATCAAGGTTCTACCCACAAACAATTCTCGCGGTTGTTTCTTTAATACGACCTAGACATTAGAATTATTTAAGATAGTTAATAAATAGGTTATAATGTCTGCATATGGTTAAACAGTTATTAAACAGTTATTAACCTAGTATTTAAGACAGGTGCAGTCATTGATGAAAATTTAAATAGTTAATAAATAGGATATGAATTATTATTACTATAGGGATTCTTAAATAGTTTACAATTTAGAGCGAACACTTCACATAAATATTATAAAGTTTTTAAAAAATTCAATATTTTCAGGAATATTATATAATTAATTTAGGATAAATGAAGGGGGGTAATATATGAGATGTTACAACTTCATTTGAGAGCTCCTTAGAGGTTTCAGGTTGTGTGGAAAAACATAACCTAAGAATCACAAAAGACTTCCAAAAGGATGCATCGAAGGTTACAGAAGTGCAAAACGAAGATTACGTCAAAAAGCTGCATTAAAGGTTATGTCGAAGACAACTATCAAAGCATAATAGTTAAGATTTTGAAGCGTGTTTATCTTGTAATTTTTAAATATTTGAATGTAAGGTACGATGGGCATCCCCGGGTCGTTAGATTACGTAGGCGGTTATTTGAATTTTATCCTATAAATAGGCTCTTAGTCGATGTAAAGAGCGTTGACACTTGGTCATTCCTATATATTTCATCGAGATGGAAAACACATGTAACATTCCATTTCCATTACAATTTCAATAAAACTTTTACTTTACATTGCAACCTTTACATTCCAGTCATTTATATTTTGCATTTATATCTTTTGCACTTTAATTCAAGCATTTATTGCATTTCATTTACATTTTACACTGCCATTAATAAACGGAAAGAAGATTACCATATAAACTTGTCAAGAACTCACTCTTCATATACACATATCATGTAAACATTGATCACTCTCTAGCAAGTATACTAGATCGGATAGTAATATAGTCAAGGAAGACCAGATATCGTTCCCATAGGGACCAAGAATTATTTAATCTATTTCTACCTAGGAGTAATTAAAAGTAAAATCTATTAAATTCAGATTTAAATAAATTAAATAAAGAGGATGTTTTGCTGCTGAAAATAAATAACAACTACTAATCAATGGGTGAATGGTGGTTAGGAACTAGTTTCATTAATTATTTCATTTATTTATTTTGAATCAATGTTTTCCATTTAAGTCAAGAACTAATTCAGAAAATTAGTAATTCCTAATGAAATTACTGTTTATTATTCAATTTGTTAAATCCTAATTCCTTAGAAATTTAATCTATTGAATAATCATGATTAAGAACAGTGAATTATCAAGAGTTATATAAAAATCCAAAAGTATTCCTACAAGTTGAATCCTTATATTGTTTAATTGCATGGCTTATTTTAAATCCTAATTTTCCAATTCAGATATAAAAATCCATAACATGAATTGATCAAGTTCATGCATAACAATAAAAACACAATTAAACACTTGATTTAAAAACTGAAAAACATTAATTCATATAAATAAACTACATAATCAAATCCACATGTTCCTAACACAAGAGGGTTTAGTTACACATCATATAGAAGAAGAACAAATAAGAATTAAAGTAATTCATTACTAAATTACCACTAATCCTTGCTTTGAATCTTCAGCCTTAATTGGATTCCTCCTCCGAATGCTCTCCAGAGAATGCAATCTCCCTCAATAATTTTTGATTATGACTCCCTAATCTGTTCCTAAACTAATCCTAAAAACATAAATAAGTAGATAAAATCTTAATCTTATCAAAATCCTTCAAAACTGATCAGAAATTTGCCCAATTGGGCTTTCTCGCACTTCGCGCGCCTGGGCGTGCAGACCAGCACGCCTGGGCGCGCTGTATCTGATGCCCCATAATTCACCGCTACAAGCGCGCCTGGGCGCGCAGATCCCGCGCCTGGGCGCTCAAATCCCGCGCCTGGGCGTGTTGAGTAACTTTCGACTCCGTTTCTCTCCGTTCTTGTGCCATTTTCAAGGTCTTCTTATGCTCTTTTCAGCTCCAATAATATTTTCTCCAAATGAAGCTCCGAAACACCTGAAACATACCCAAAACGGATCAAAACGTTCAAAGGATTCTAATAAACTAAAAATTCCTAAAACTAATACAAAATACATATATTTACAAGAGAAACAAGCTAAAACCCAAGCAAAAGGAAGTGAAATAAGCCTTAAAATATCATATATTAGACCTTCATCACACCCCCAAACTTAGCATTTTCCATGTCCCAAGCAAAAGTAAAATAAAAATTCATAAACACAAGACTATCTTCTAAATCAAAATGTACAACACTTAATCTAAGACTACGACTCATCAACACAACCACATATTTACACAGCTATTAACATATCAAAACCTGGTTAAAGAAACAAAATAAATCAGAACTCAGAACTAGTAAACACTCTCAACCTCTCAGTGTATATCTCTCATGTGTATCAAGGGTTTAAATCAATTCACTCAAGTTCATACAATAGTTAAATGTTACCATAAGCTTGACCATAGACCCAAATCTCCACTGAAATTATTGAAAACATGCACAAATCAAAAGGTCTTTATTTTGGTTGTACCGTGGTCATGGCTAAAAGTGTTAGGTGGGATAAAAGAAAGAAAGGATGAAACTAAGGGCTAAATGCAAAACAAATTTCCCTCTAAAAATTATGAATGAGCAATGAATACTATGAAGACTCACACTCAAATCACAACTATTTCAAACTTCTTCTTTTTGAATTTTACTCTACTACTTCTTCCAAACAAAATCTTTTCTCTTTTTAACATTCATCAATTTTCACTTTTTCTCAATTTTTTTCTTTTGGAAGAAGAGTGACTCAATTACACTTTCACAATTTCATTACTTTTGAAATGTCCCTTTCTCAATTGCTCATTCAAAATTCCTAAGGTACTTCACAAAAATAAACGATCAATGCAAGATACCAAAGAAAAATCATTTTATCTTATAAGGCTCAAAATGGGCAACTAAGGGAAAACAAATTCAACAAAAATCTCTGAAGGCTACAAAAACACCATCCTAAATGCCTTAATCATTTTCATGCATATAATCAATTATCAATCTCAAAATGGTCACAGGTCAAGTTCTAGAACACAAAACTAAAGTGAACACACTCATGAAAGAAATAGGGGTCTCACATCAAAATAATTCAAATTAATCATACCCCATCAAAAGGCTCAAAATCTCACAGGCTAAAGTCAGTTCACTAATTTCAAGTTCTGAAAATTTTTGTCAAAATAACCAGATTTCAAAAATATTCACAGCTCAACAAATAAGTAACATGAATCAATGAGTCTAATCCTAAACTAAGTATATACACCTATCATTAGAAAAATAATCCTAAGTCTAGAATAATTACAAAACCTTTACCTAAGACATAAACCAACACCAAAAATGGGAGAAAAATTCAGATCTGAAAAAAAAATTATTTTGTATCCGCTCCCCCAAACTTAAAGGTTGGCTTGTCCTCAAGCAAACTAAACTAAAAATAGCTAACTACAAAATAAAAAATTGCATGGAATAAATTTGGAACACTTATTACTTGCATCTTAAAAATAATTAGCACTAACAAAAGTGAGAAAACATTCCCCCAAACTTAATATGAGTCATGAAAAACAAGTGCCCAAAAATAGCACCTCGAATGGGGAAAATATTAACTTATATTTGTTACTCAAAATATAGCTTGATGCAAACAACAAATAATCCAAATAAATATCCAAACAATAAAACTAAAAAAAAATCCTAGAAAACAATTACATATTTTTGTTGCACAGGTACAGGGACTGGCTTGGTGAGGAAAAAGACACAAAATATATCAAAAATTTACAACCCCACATTTTCTTGACAAATTCGCCCAGTGCGCGCCTGGGCGCGCCAGGTCTGTACCTGATGCTTTTTTTTATATATAAATTAAAATGCAGAAAAAAATAAAAAAATAACCTACACTAATTTCCTAAGAACTACTAAACTAAGTGAATACTACCTAAACATTGGGTTACCTCACAATTAGTGCTTGTTTAACATCACGAGCCTGACGGGTCACATCCTTTCGGAGGCTAAGGGAACTGCATCTGATCATTAAGGGAATTTTCAGCACTTGAGTGCTGAACCAGATTTAATGGGGTAAAGCACCTCGCCGTACATGGTGGTTTTTCAAAAATATTAATGACACTTTGCTCACCATTGACACGAAGAATAACCTCTCCCCTAGGAACATCTATCACTGCCCCAGCTGTGGCCAAGAATGGCCTTCCAAAAATCAGAGGAATATTTTCATCCTCATCAATATCAAGGACAATGAAGTCCATGGGCAGTATGAAATCATTAACCTTTACCAAAATATCTTCCACCACTCCATAAGGACGGAGGATGAACTTATAGCTAATTGTAATATTGCAGGGGTAGGTTTGATTTCACCTAAGTCTAGTGCATTACAAACAGATAAAGGCATTATATTCACACTAGCACCTAAGTCACAGATGGCCTTACCAGAGTACTCCTTGCCAATGCTGACTGGAAGGTTGAAGCTTCCAGGGTCCTTCATTTTCGGTGGCAGGTTGCACTTGATAATGTTGCTGCATTTCTCCAGAATTGGAAACGCCTCTTCTGAGAGCATTCCCTTCTTTCTTGTCAGCAAGTCTTTCATAAACTTCGCATACAAAGGCATTTGTGCAAGAGCCTCTGCGAATGGGATGTTTATGTTAATCCTTTTGATCATATCCAGAAACTTGGAGAATTGCCTCCGGTCCTCTACTTTCTTCAACCTCTGAGGATAAGGCACCCTCAAAGGTAGTGGAGCAGGCTTGGCTGATTCCCGGTTGTGATCCGTAGGTGGACCCTGCGTTTTCGATGCTCCTTTCTTGCCTTGCTCTTTCTCCACTTCTTGTTTCTTTTGTTCCTCTTCTTTCTTCTTTTCCGATGCAGTTGCATTACTCTTAGGAAGTGGCTCCTCACACGACTTGCCATTCCTAAGAGTCACTACCATGAGACTCTCCTTTGGATTGGTGACAGTGTCACTAGGAAATGTCCCTAGTGACCTCTCTGATAGCTGCTTTGCAAGTTGGCCCACTTGCACCTCCAGGTTCCGAATACTCGCCGCTTGATTTGCAAAGTTAGCCCTTGTCTCCTCCACGAATGTGGTCGTGTTGTTTGCTAACTTCTCCATTGCTGCTTCCCAAGTTGGTTTTTGAGGCTGTTGAGTCTTCATTGGTGGGTTGAGAGCTGGGCTGTTCCATGAAAAGTTCGGATGATTTCTGTAGGCTGGGGTGTAGGTGTTGGAATACATGTTGTTTCTTTGGCCTCCACCGCCCACGAACTTTGCTTGCTCCTCAATGGCAGCCGGTGCCTTCCCCACATCTGGTGAGCAATCTCCATTTTGGTGATTTCCTCCACAGAAATCACACACCAGAGTGTTGACTGCAGCCACTTGTGTCTGAGCCATCTTCTTCACCAACTCAGAAATTTGTTGCTGAAGCTCTTTGTTTTGCTGAATGATTGTCTGGACTTAACTTGAGCCTAGATCATTGTTCTTCATAATCACCTTGTCAGAAACTGCTTGACTGCTATTGTAGGCCATTGTTTCAATTATCTCCTTTGCCTCTTCAACAGTCTTCTTGAGGAGGGAACCACCAGCTGCTGCATCTATCATAATTTTGTGTGACATTCTCAGCCCAAAGTAGAATAACCAGATTTGCATTCAGTCTGGAATTGCATGTGTGGGGCACCTCTTCAGCAACTGATTGTACCGATCCCAGGCCTCATGCAAGTGTTCACCTTCCTCTTGCATGAACGAATTGACGTCTTGGCGCAGCTTGGCTTGCTTCCCCGCTAGAAAGAACTTGTCTATGAATTTTTTGACAAGCACATCCCAGCTGGAAAGGCTTCCGGGCGGCTGATTCTTCATCCACTGATAAGCATGTTCCCTCAAAGAGAGAGGAAACATTCTCATCCTTATTGCCTCCTCTGACGCACCCTCGATCTTGAAGAAGTCGAGCATGTTCAAGAAGTTGGCTACATGTTCCGTTGGGTCTTGATTTGGTGCACCCGAGAATTGATCCTGCTTGATAAGATGGATGTACTGGGGATCAATCTCGAATGATGTTGCAGTGATCTCTGGTCGGACAATGCTGGACATGCAAACATCCGGGTCCCCAACGGCATAGTCAGCTAGTGTCTTCCTAGGAGGGGGTGTGTTGCCTTGTGAAACTCGTTCAGCCATCTTCCTTTCTTGCTCATTTCTTTCCTTCTTTGCTTGTTTTTTCCTCCTCTTTGCACTCAACTCCACGTCAGGGTCAAAATGCAACTCCTCACGGTTTCCTGAAGAACGTAGAAGCATAAAAGAGGGTTAAGCAGCACCCGTCAAGAAAAGAAAAAAATAAGAAAAGGAAAAAATATAAAAACAAAAAAAATAAATTCTACTTAAAATTACTACAAAGTACCAAAAATAAATTAAATAAATTCTAGTCCCCGGCAATGGCGCCAAAAACTTGATCACTCTCTAGCAAGTATACTAGATCGGATAGTAATATAGTCAAGGAAGACCAGATATTGTTCCCACAGGGACCAAGAATTATTTAATCTATTTCTACCTAGGACTAATTAAAAGTAAAATCTATTAAATTCAGATTTAAATAAATTAAATAAAGAGGATGTTTTGCTGCTGAAAATAAATAACAACTACTAATCAATGGGTGAATGGTGGTTAGGAACTAATTTCATTAATTATTTCATTTATTTATTATGAATCAATGTTTTCCATTTAAGTTAAGAACTAATTCAGAAAATTAGTAATTCCTAGATTCCTCTAATGAAATTACTGTTTATTATTCAATTTGTTAAATCCTGATTCCTTAGAAATTTAATCTATTGAATAACCATGATTAAGAACAGTGAATTATCGAGAGTTATATAAAAATCATAAAGTATTCCTACAAGTTGAATCCTTATATTGTTTAATTGCATGACCTATTTTAAATCCTAATTTTCCAATTCAGATCTAAAAATCCATAACATGAATTGATCAAGTTCATGCATAACAATAAAAACACAATTAAACACTTGATTTAAAAACTGAAAATCATTAATTCATATAAATAAACTACATAATCAAATCCACATGTTCCTAACACAAGAGGGTTTAGTTACACATCAAAGAGAAGAAGAACAAATAAGAATTAAAGTAATTCATTCCTAAATTACCACTAATCCTTGCTTTGAATCTTCAGCCTTCAATGGATTCCTCCTCCGAATGCTCTCCAGAGAATGCAATCTCCCTCAATAATTTCTGATTATGACTCCCTAATCTGTTTTTAAACTAATCCTAAAAACATAAATAAGTAGATAAAATCATAATCTTATCAAAATCCTTCAAAACTGATCAGAAATTTGCCCAATTGGGCTTTCTCGCACTTCACGCTCCTGGGCGTGCAGACCAGCACACCTGGGCACGCTATATCTGATGCCCCATGATTCACCACTGCAAGCGCGCCTGGGCGCGCAGATCCCGCGCCTGGGCGTGCTGAGTAACTTTCGACTCTGTTTCTCTCCGTTCTTGTGCCATTTTCAAGGTCTTCTTATGCTCTTTTCAGCTCAAATAATATTTTCTCCAAATAAAGCTCCGAAACACTTGAAACATACCCAAAACGGATCAAAACGTTCAAAGGATTATAATAAACTAAAAATTCCTAAAACTAATAAAAAAATACCTATATTTACAAGAGAAACAAGCTAAAACCCAAGCAAAAGGAAGTGAAATTAAGCCTTAAAACATCATATATTAGACCTTCATCATAAACACAATTCATTTGACAAGAAAATCAAATTTTCCATTAAACAAATTGGCACGCCTAGTGGGACAGGTTCAGAGTAACTTGTTTTCATTGCCATTTGTATGCACTTGAGGAGTGGCCACATAGTGCCATCTCCATTGTCTAAAGAATTGCCATCCGCAGTGGCAGAGTCATAGACAAACGCGCTTAATGAAAAATCATTGGTTGGACCACTAACTCCTGTAGTTGAAACCGCCAACAACAATGGTGGAAGTGGCAGTTCGAATCATGTAACCGCCAATACCATGTTGCGTACTAGTAGTAATAACACTGATCCCACAACCATGGCACAACCTAGCATTATGGTTAGACCCATGGGAGGCAACGTCTCCCCTGGGCATGTTAGAAATGCGAGTTTTCCTCCATATGGATTATCGCCAGGATTCTTTCAGAATTCGACGGTGTAGTGGCAAGGGAACACTAGTGCTCAAACTCTTGGCGGTGGTATGCTACTTTGGTGACAGGAACATCAATGCCAGTTTTTTTTTTCGATATTTTTGACGGAGCCTGCCAGCACAAGTGGCTATTCTCCATCTAGATACACACCAATGAATCCTGCGACACACATCAAACAACAAATAGAAGAATGTAATGCATAGATAGTGGATCACTTGATAACTCAATTGGGAACCGTCATCAACCCTGCCATGATGGCTACAAATGATATTTGTCAAAGATGGTGATCCTAATGATCCTATAATAAGACATGTTAGGGACGGTAAACAGGGAGTTAGGTATAGTATGGTGCAAAACGATCCTAGTGGTGTCGATCCAAGATTTTGGCCATCAAGACAAAACACACAAAACTCCAATGTTCTAGCATCGCCTTGTCCCAAAATCCTACTAATACCATTGTCGAGACTACTCCTACCCTTAACCAAACCTTGCCTCAAAATGCAAACACTCCCAATGTTAAGGTCGAAGGACCAGTTAATGTAGTCTTTGACCCTAATATCGAAGCTCCTGCCTAATGTAACATCCCTGAATTTTAGTTCCCAAATAATTCGTGCTTTAATGTTTTGCTTTAGTCTGATGTGTTAGAGTTTAATCGTGTTTAGATAGCAACTCGTGATTAGGGTTAGATCAAACCTAATTTATTAGGTTTAGACTTGTGTGGTTTTAAGTTGATTTGGTTTAGTTAGCTAATAGTTAGTCTTGAGTTAGATTAGCTTGGTTAATGAATGGCTTAAGAGTTAAGTGGACTAGATTAAGCCTAAGTGAACCAAATGGGCCTTGTGAGTGATGTTGGGCCATGAATGTGTGTTGGGCCTTGTGTGTGAAGTGTGTAGGCCGTGTGGAGTGTGTGTGTATGGTGAATGGTGTGTGTGTGTGTGCATAGGAAGGCCGTGTGGTGTGTGTGAATGTGAAGCCATGGAGTGAAATTGTGAATGCATGAAGCAAGTGAGGTGTCAAGCCCACATTTCATGCATGTGGTCAAAGCATTAGGTGTCAACACCACCTTTCCTCCCTTTGCATGAAGAGTTGAGGTGTCCACACCAAAACTCACCACTTAGCCATCCTAATGACTCACCATTTGACCATGAGCTTTTATAAAAGTGGCCTTATGTTGATGAGCTTCATTTTTGCTTTTCCTTTCTTCATGCCATTGTCTTCTTCTTTCTTCTTCTTTGAAGAGGCTCACGGCCACCCTCCCTAAACATCACCATCCAACCATTTTCTTCCATGAAAAACCAAGAAATCCTTACATACTCTAAGCCTAGATCAAGAATGCACAACATGCATTAGTGATTAAGACTTAGAAGCTCAAATTCAACCTTTCCTTTTCTAGAGAAGCTCACGGCCTCACCTCACCACCACCCTAAATCAACCTAAACACTCACCAAACACAAGAAACCTTGGCATATTCATACCCTAGATCATGAATATGCCACTTGATTTAAGATTGTGTTGAAGGAAATTCACTCAAGACCAAATAGACCTCACGGCCACACCATCATCAAGGCATTAGGATCCTTAGCTTGGTAGATCAAGTGGAGTCTTAGAAGTTTGGATGCTTGGAAGTCAAATTTCAAGTGTCCAAGGAGGGAGTGTTGCTCACGGTTTTGGAGAAGAAAAAGCCCAAAGGTTCTAAGTTTTTCTTTAGTGTCTTCAAGAGGTAAGAGAGAAGCTTACACTTTTTCTAGAATAGGTCTTGAAGCTTAGAACTAGGTTGAGTCACAATGAGACTCAAGGGCACTAGTTAGACTTTGATTTTTGGGCTTGGAGGCCGAATTTGATGAGTTTTGATATATGTTTGTTTAATGTTTCTATGCTGAATTTTATGACCATGTTTAGTATTGATGAATGATTGTTTTTGTGAGTACCATATGTTTGATGCTGAATTTTATGAGCATACTTTGTGTTGAGGAGAAACTGAATTGACTATGTTGTTAATTCATGATTAGCCCTTAGACGAACTAGGTTTAGGTGTTAATCCCAAATGGTTTTAGGACCTTAAGTCTCGGTTAAGGACTTAATTTAGTAGCCAAAGTGAGTTAGTCAACTAATCCATGATTAGTTGGACTTAATCCTTGATTAGTGACCTTAACCGTGATTAGTCAACTAATCCATGATTAGTTGGACTTAATCCTTGATTAGTGACCTTAACCGTGATTAGTCAACTAATCCATGATTAGTTGGACTTAATCCAAGATTAGTAACCTTAATCCCTGATTAGTCAACTAATCCATGATTATTTGGACTTAATCCTTGATTAGTAACCTTAATCCCTGATTAGTCAACTAATCCATGATTAGTTGGACTTAATCTTCGATTAGTAACCCTAATCCCCTGATTAGTCAACTAATCCCCGATTAGTTGGACCTAATCCCTGATTAGTCGGATTTAATCCGAGATTAGTCAATTAAGCTTGACTTAACCCATGATTAGTGAGACTAAACTCCTGATTAGTGAGATTTAGTCCAAGATTAGTGGACTTAGTCCATGACTAGTCAACTGAAATCAGTTAAACCTAATCTTAAGTGATTAGGACTCACTTAACCGAAGTCTTAAGTAGTTAGGACTTGCTTATCCCAAGTTTTAGTCACTCAAGGTGACTTAGGTCAAGAAATGATGGGACCTTGACCGAACACTCAGACATAGACGTAATCTAGAACGAATACGACTTTGCTATGTCATCTGTATGCTTAGATGCTTATGGAGACATGTTGGATGTCTATGGCTATGTATGTATCCATGCTGGACTAATGTCAAATACTTATGACATAGTTGGACTAATAGTAAACCTGGAACTTAAACATGTGCATGATAACCTAGGATTGCAAGAGTTGCATCGAGAACATACATGACATGAGCTAGGTTATCAGACCAGTCCCAATCTGAGGAACACCTACGCAGGTGGAAACACCGTAAGGCCTGCCTTTCCTACGCCGGTGAACCTGTGAACCGTTTTGAAACTGAACTTGATATTTTATAAAAGCCTGCACAGGGTTCACCGTAAGTCGTGCCGTTTACACTGGTGGAAACACTGTAAGTCGTGCCTGTTTACGCTGGTGGAAACACTGTAAGTCGTGTCGTTTACGTTGGTGGACGCACTGTAAGTCGTGCCTTTTACGTTGGTAGAAATACTGTAAGTCGTGCCTTTACGCTGGTGGAAACACTGTAAGTCGTGTCTTTTACGCTAGTGGAAACACTGTAAGTCGTGCCGTTTATGCTGGTGGAAACACCGTAAGTCATGCCTTTTACGCTGGTAGAAATACTGTAAGTCGTGCCGTTTATGCTGGTGGAAACACCGTAAGTCATGCCGTTTACGCTGGCAGACGTGCCGTAAGCCGTGCCGCGTCTGGGACGCACCGTTCCTCAGATCTGGACCCGGTGGACACAGAGGCCTCAGAGTTGGAGAACATGTTCATGCATCATGCCACCTAACTTGAAGATAATAACTAAACTGGTGTTTGCTCATATGTATATGCATTTTTCTGCACTGGTGATTGCTGCTGCTTATCTGGATGTGAATGTTAGGGCTTAGGCTTATTCGATAATGCGACTGTGTTAGGCTTACTCTCCTGCCCTTGTAGGTGATGGCCGAACGCCTGCCTTGTATCGAGATCCGCCCGCTCCTTGATGGTGCTTGGGAGTATCGGGATCACCGGGTTGTTTTGAGGGAGAAGTAGAGATCCCTCTCTACCATCCCAATCCCGTAGTTCGCTTTCGTCCTCGTAGGTTTCGTGGGACGAAACCGGTGATCTCTGTCTATGGAATAGCTGCAGTGGACCGACGACCAGCTCTGATGATACCCTTTCTTTTTGAGTTTTACCTTTTGTAAATTTTGCTTTTGGTGAGGTGTTGTCAGAGTGTTTTATTTCCAATGGACTTGTAACCATTTTGTATCAGACCTTTCATGACTTATTATCTACAACTAAGGTTCACTTCACGCATCTAAACATTCCGCTTGCTTTTAACATGTTTTGGGAATCCGGTATGAATCACTTTTATTTTAAAAGAACTCGCAATTGAGGGACTAAAGGTTTCATTTACGAAAATAATGTTTATTGCGAAAACCCTCGACTGCTTATCAACTTCTTTTAACTTTCCGGATTTCAACTCTCTGATTTTACTTTCCAATCAAGTGTTTTAAAAAGAAAAATTTTTCCACCCTAATTTTTGGAAAACCTTACAAGTCCAAATGATTTTCGAAACTGAGAGCGTCACACCATTTTTGTGGTATCAGAGCTGAAGGTCCTGCACCTGGTCCATAGTTGGTTCTATCTAGATTAAGATAGTTGTAGGATTAGGATAGTCGTAGGACTTCAGTTCCCTCAGGTCTATTGTGATACTTAGCCTTTAGTGCAGGTTCACAATGGCAGCTAGGAATCAACGTAACTTAGCTGACGTTTTAGATAGGATCACTACGGTGATCGAGAACATGCAACAACAAGCTAACCAACCACCCCCAGACCAAGCGGGACAAGTCGAGTTCCGTAGTCTGTCCGAGTTCCGAAACTGTAACCCTCCTAGGTTTGAGGGAGGTTTCAAACCCGACGAGGCTAACAAGTGGATAAGCGAACTGGACAAAATCTTCCAAACCTTAGGATGTACGGACGCTCAGCGGGTGACCTACACCACGTACATGTTGTTTGGGGAAGCTGAAAACTGGTGGAAGCACGTTGTTCAACTCTTGGCTCACGAAGGTTGGGAAGTCACATGGCAAGTGTTCACGGAAAAGTTTCTGGATAAGTATTTTCCTGAGGATCTGAGGCGGAAGAAGGAGGTGGAGTTTCTGCAATTGCAGCTAGGCGACATGAGTGTGGGCGAATACACGGCTAAGTTCGAGGAGTTGCTTAAGTATTCTCCATACTTTCAGCAACACCCTGACGAACGAAGCAAGTGCATCAAGTTCGAGAATGGGCTAAGGCCAGATTTAAAAGCCGCTTTTAGTTATCAGAAGATTCAGAACTTCTCAACTCTGGTCGACATGTGCCGGGTTTATGAAAATGATAAGAGGGCTGAGGAGCTATACCTGCGAAGTAAGAGGAGTCAGCAGAGTTCTGGGTCACAGTGGCGCAAGGATTCAAACTTTAAGGGAAAAAGGCCACACTTTAAGGTCAAGGGTAAAGTCAAGACGTTGGGACAAGTAGCGAGTTATCACGGAAGTGCTCCGTTGTGCGATAAGTGCAAACGTCATCACTTCGGAGAAGTTTGTCGGAAGCCGTTTTCTGGTTGCTACAAGTGTGGTAAACCGGGTCATTGGTCAAGGGACTGCAGAGAACCCGAGAAGAATGACTCAAAGGGATCGGTGAATAGACCTATGGCTAGAGGGAAGGTGTTTACTCTCAGTGGTGCTGAAGCCAATCAAGCCCCTGATCTCGTGCAAGGTACCTTTCTTCTCAATAGTCAACCTTGTAAAGTTTTGTTTGATTCCGGAGCCACTCATTCTTTTGTTTCATACGAATGCGTGAATCGTTTGAACTTGCCCCTATTTGATTCACCATATTGCTTTAGAGTAGAAACCCCAACTAATTCCCCTGTCCTTACTTCCAAAGTCTGTTTAAACTGTTTGGTTGAGGTATTAGGCCGCATCTCGAGTGTAGACCTAGTCTGTTTACCTCTGTCACAGTTAGATGTCATTCTGGGTATGGATTGGATGATGAGGAACCGAGTGATCATCGACTGTGATAGGAGAATAGCCTTGTACAAAGACCTTAAACCCTCAAACCCCGAACCCAAAGGCTTCATGTGTTTGTTCTCTGTAACGAGGGAAGAAGAGGAGAAAGAGATAAAAGGAATACCAGTAGTAAAGGAGTTTCCGGAGGTGTTCACGGATGATGTGCCGAGGTTGCCGCCAACTCGAGAAATCGAGTTTGGTATCGATTTAATCCCAGGAGCTGGCCCAATCTCTATAGCACCATATAGGATGGCGCCGACAGAAATGGCCGAGTTGAAGAAGCAAGTAGAGGAGTTGCTACAGAAACAATTGATCAGACCAAGTGTGTCTCCCTGGGGTGCGCCGGTGTTGTTTGTGAGAAAGAAGGACGGAAGTCTGCGTATGTGTGTGGACTATCGGTAGTTGAACAAGGTGACCATCAAGAACAAATACCCTCTGCCGAGGATAGACGGTCTTATGGATCAAGTTCGTGGAGCTTCTGTTTTCTCGAAGATAGATCTAAGATCTGGGTACCATCAGATAAGGATTCGGGAACAGGATATTCCCAAGACGGCGTTTCGGTCTCTTTATGGGCACTATGAGTATGTGGTAATGCCGTTCGATTTGACGAATGCTCCTGCTGTTTTTATGGACTACATGAACAGGGTCTTCAGACCGTACCTGGACTCGTTTGTAGTGGTCTTTATAGATGATATTCTGGTCTACTCAAGGAGTCCAGAGGAACATGCAGAACACTTAAGGATTGTGTTGGAAGTTTTAAAGGAGAAACAGTTGTACGCCAAACTCTCGAAGTGCGAGTTTTGGCTGGAGGAAGATCAATTTTTGGGACATGTGATCTCGAAAGGAGGAATAGTTGTCGATCCAACAAAGGTTGAATCAGTTCTTCGATGGGAACAGCCTAAGACGGTAACGGAGGTCCGGAGTTTCGTAGGACTTGCCGGGTACTATCGAAGGTTTATAGAAGGATTCTCGAAGATCTCCCAACCTTTGACGAAGTTGACCAAGAAGGATTAACCTTTTGTTTGGAACTCGAAGTGCGAAGAGAGCTTCCAAAAGCTGAAGGAAAAGCTGACCACTTCACCGGTGTTAATCCTACCTGATCCGCAGAAAATTTTTGATGTGTACTACGACGCTTCAGGGCAAGGCCTCGGATGTGTGTTGATGCAAGAAGGTAAGGTTGTGGCATACGCATCAAGGCAGCTGAAAGTGCATGAGGTGAATTATCCGACGCACGACTTGGAGTTGGCCGCAATAGTTTTCGCTCTGAAGATCTGGAGGCACTATCTCTATGGCACTGTGGTCCGAGTATTCAGTGACCATAAGAGCTTAAAGTATCTCTTTGACCAGAAAGAGCTGAACATGAGACAACGTCGGTGGACGGAGTTTCTCAAGGATTATGACTTCGAACTCCACTATCATCCTGGAAAGGCGAATAAGGTTGTCGATGCCCTAAGCAGAAAGGCATTGCATGCGAGTGCTATGATGATCAAGGAGGCTGCGTTACTAGAGAAGTTTCGGGATATGAGTTTGGTAATGGAAGTCGAGCCAACAAGCTTAAAGTTAGGAATGCTGCAGATCACGAATGAGTTTATGACTCTGATCCGCGAGCGACAACAAGAAGATGGTGAGCTTAAGGAAAAGAAAAGATTGGCATCTGAAGGGAAAGAACTAAACTTTCAAGAGGGAAAGGATGGACTTCTTCGTTTCAAAACGAGGATATGCATTCCAAAGGACGCAGAACTTAGAAGAATGATATTGGAGGAAGCGCACAAGAGTCGGATGAGTATGCATCCAGGAACAACTAAGATGTATCAAGATTTGAAAAAGATGTTCTGGTGGTCGGGATTAAAGAAAGATGTGGCTGAGTATGTAGCATCATGTCTGGTTTTCCAAAAAACGAAGGCCGAGCATAAGAAGCCAGGAGGAGAGCTACAATGTTTGGAGGTCCCTCAGTGGAAATGGGACAGCATATCGATGGATTTTGTGACAAGTTTACCAAGGACGGACCGAAATTTTGATGCCATATGGGTTGTGGTAGATCGGTTAACTAAATCAGCGCATTTTATCCCCGTAAATATGCAATATTCGATGGAAAGGCTTGCTCAACTCTACGTTGATGAGGTGGTACGACTGCATGGTATACCTTCCAGTATACTGTCTGACCATGATCCAAGGTTTACGTCTCGTTTTTGGAACCGTCTGCATCAAGCCCTGGGAACCAAGTTAAAGATGGGATCTGCTTATCATCCTCAAACTGACGGACAAACAGAGCGAACCATTCAAACGTTGGAAGATATGTTAAGAGCGTGTGCTTTGGAAGAACAAAGAAGTTGGGATAAGGTGTTACCGTTGGTGGTAGAGTTTACCTACAACAACAGTTATCATGCGAGTATTGGGATGGCACCGTTTGAAGCGTTGTATGGTAGAAAGTGTTAGACCCCACTATGTTGGTTGCAAGTGGGGGAGAATGCTTTAATCGGTCCAGAACTGGTGCAAGAAACAACTGAGAAGATCAAGATGGTACAAGAGAAGATGAGGACTGCTCAAGGAAGGCAAAAGAGTTATGCAGATAAGAGGAGAAGACCTCTTGAGTTTGCAGAAGGAGAGCATGTGTTTATCAAGGTATCCCCGATGAAAGGTGTAGGCAGAGCGTTGAGAACCAAGAAACTTTCACCCAGGTTTATCAGTCCGTACCAAATCCTAAGGAAAATTGGCCCAGTCGCGTACCAGATAGCCTTACCACCATCCTTGTCTAGTCTGCACAATGTCTTTCATGTTTCACAACTTCGAAAGTTTGTGCATGACCCTAACTCTATCCTAGATATCCGACCCGATGACCTGTCTGTGCGAGAAAACCTAACTCTAGAAGCTGGCCCAATTTTTATAGCAGACCGCCGAATCAAACAACTTAGGGGAAAAGAGATACCCTTGGTTAGAGTTGTTTGGGAACACAATGGTGTTCAAGAGTCAACCTGGGAACCCGAAGCTATGATGTGTAGAGAATATCCTGAGTTGTTCAGATAGAACCGAATTTCGGGGACGAAATTCCTGTAAGTGGGGGAGAGTGTAACATCCCTGAATTTTAGTTCCCAAATAATTCGTGCTTTAATGTTTTGATTTAGTCTGATGTGTTAGAGTTTAATCGTGTTTAGATAGCAACTCGTGATTAGGGTTAGATCAAACCTAATTTATTAGGTTTAGACTTGTGTGGTTTTAAGTTGATTTGGTTTAGTTAGCTAATAATTAGTCTTGAGTTAGATTATCTTGGTTAATGAATGACTTAAGAGTTAAGTGGACTAGATTAAGCCTAAGTGAACCAAATGGGCCTTGTGAGTGATGTTGGGCCATGAATGTGTGTTGGGCCTTGTGTGTGAAGTGTGTAGGCCGTGTGGAGTGTGTATGTATGGTGAATGGTGTGTGTGTGTGTGTGTGCATAGGAAGGCCGTGTGGTGTGTGTGAATGTGAAGCCATGGAGTGAAATTGTGAATGCATGAAGCAAGTGAGGTGTCAAGCCCACATTTCATGCATGTGGTCAAAGCATTAGGTGTCAACACCACCTTTCCTCCCTTTGCATGAAGAGTTGAGGTGTCCACACCAAAACTTACCACTTAGCCATCCTAATGACTCACCATTTGACCATGAGCTTTTATAAAAGTGGCCTTATGTTGATGAGCTTCATTTTTGCTTTTCCTTTCTTCATGCCATTGTCTTCTTCTTTCTTCTTCTTTGTAGAGGCTCACGGCCACCCTCCCTAAACATCACCATCCAACCATTTTCTTCCATGAAAAACCAAGAAATCCTTACATACTCTAAGCCTAGATCAAGAATGCACAACATGCATTAGTGATTAAGACTTAGAAGCTCAAATTCAACCCTTCCTTTTCTAGAGAAGCTCACGGCCTCACCTCACCACCACCCTAAATCAACCTAAACACTCACCAAACACAAGAAACCTTGGCATATTCATACCCTAGATCATGAATATGCCACTTGATTTAAGATTGTGTTGAAGGAAATTCACTCAAGACCAAATAGACCTCACGGCCACACCATCATCAAGGCATTAGGATCCTTAGCTTGGTAGATCAAGTGGAGTCTTAGAAGTTTGGAGGCTTGGAAGTCAAATTTCAAGTGTCCAAGGAGGGAGTGTTGCTCACGGTTTTGGAGAAGAAAAATCCCAAAGGTTCTAAGTTTTTCTTTAGTGTCTTCAAGAGGTAAGAGAGAAGCTTACACTTTTGCTAGAATAGGTCTTGAAGCTTAGAACTAGGTTGAGTCACCATGAGACTCAAGGGCACTAGTTAGACTTTGATTTTTGGGCTTGGAGGCCGAATTTGATGAGTTTTGATATATGTTTGTTTAATGTTTCTATGCTGAATTTTATGACCATGTTTAGTATTGATGAATGATTGTTTTTGTGAGTACGATATGTTTGATGCTTAATTTTATGAGCATACTTTGTGTTGAGGAGAAACCGAATTGACTATGTTGTTAATTCATGATTAGCCCTTAGACGAACTAGGTTTAGGTGTTAATCCTAAACGGTTTTAGGACCTTAAGTCTCGGTTAAGGACTTAATTTAGTAGCCAAAGTGAGTTAGTCAACTAATCCATGATTAGTTGGACTTAATCCTTGATTAGTGACCTTAACCGTGATTAGTCAACTAATCCATGATTAGTTGGACTTAATCCAAGATTAGTAACCTTAATCCCTGATTAGTCAACTAATCCATGATTAGTTGGACTTAATCCTTGATTAGTAACCTTAATCCCTGATTAGTCAACTAATCCATGATTAGTTGGACTTAATCTTCGATTAGTAACCCTAATCCCCTGATTAGTCAACTAATCCCCGATTAGTTGGACCTAATCCCTGATTAGTCGGATTTAATCCGAGATTAGTCAATTAAGCTTGACTTAACCCATGATTAGTGAGACTAAACTCCTGATTAGTGAGATTTAGTCCAAGATTAGTGGACTTAGTCCATGACTAGTCAACTGAAATCAGTTAAACCTAATCTTAAGTGATTAGGACTCACTTAACCGAAGTCTTAAGTAGTTAGGACTTGCTTATCCCAAGTTTTAGTCACTCAAGGTGACTTAGGTCAAGAAATGATGGGACCTTGACCGAACACTCAGACATAGACGTAATCTAGAACGAATACGACTTTGCTATGTCATCTGTATGCTTAGATGCTTATGGAGACATGTTGGATGTCTATGGCTATGTATGTATCCATGCTGGACTAATGTCAAATACTTATGACATAGTTGGACTAATAATAAACCTGGAACTTGAACATGTGCATGATAACCTAGGATTGCAAGAGTTGCATCGAGATCATACATGACATGAGCTAGGTTATCAGACCAGTCCCAATCTGAGGAACACCTACGCAGGTGGAAACACCGTAAGGCGTGCCTTTCCTACGCCGGTGAACCTGTGAACCGTTTTGAAACTGAACTTGATATTTTATAAAAGCCTGCACAGGGTTCACCGTAAGTCGTGCCACTTACGCTGGTGGAAACACTGTAAGTCGTGCCTGTTTACGCTGGTGGAAACACTGTAAGTCGTGCCGTTTACGCTGGTGGACGAACTGTAAGTCGTGCCTTTTACGCTGGTAGAAATACTGTAAGTCGTGCCTTTACGCTGGTGGAAACACTGTAAGTCGTGTCTTTTACGCTAGTGAAAACATTGTAAGTCGTGCCATTTATGCTGGTGGAAACACCGTAAGTCATGCCTTTTACGCTGGTAGAAATACTGTAAGTCGTGCCGTTTATGCTGGTGGAAACACCCTAAGTCATGCCGTTTACGCTGGCAGACGTGCCGTAAGCCGTGCCGCGTCTGGGACGCACCGTTCCTCAGATCTGGACCCGGTGGACACAGAGGCATCAGAGTTGGAGAACATGTTCATGCATCATGCCACCTAACTTGAAGATAATAACTAAACTGGTGTTTGCTCATATGTATATGCATTTTTCTGCACTGGTGATTGCTGCTGCTTATCTGGATGTGAATGTTAGGGCTTAGGCTTATTCGATAATGCGACTGTGTTAGGCTTACTCTCCTGCCCTTGTAGGTGATGGCCGAACGCCTGCCTTGTATCGAGATTCGCCCGCTCCTTGATGGTGCTTGGGAGTATCGGGATCACCGGGTTGTTTTGAGGGAGAAGTAGAGATCCCTCTCTACCATCCCAATCCCGTAGTTCGCTTTCGTTCTCGTAGGTTTCGTGGGACGAAACCGGTGATCTCTGTCTATGGAATAGCTGCAGTGGACCGACGACCAGCTCTGATGATACCCTTTCTTTTTGAGTTTTACCTTTTGTAAATTTTGCTTTTGGTGAGGTATTGTCAGAGTGTTTTATTTCCAATGGACTTGTAACCATTTTGTATCAGACCTTTCATGACTTATTATCTACAACTAAGGTTCACTTCACGCATCTAAACATTCCGCTTGCTTTTAACACGTTTTGGGAATCCGGTATGAATCACTTTTATTTTAACAGAACTCGCAATTGAGGGACTAAAGGTTTCATTTACGAAAATAATGTTTATTGCGAAAACCCTCGACTGCTTTTCAACTTCTTTTAACTTTCCGAATTTCAACTCTCTGATTTTACTTTCCAATCAAGTGTTTTAAAAAGAAAAATTTTTCCACCCTAATTTTTGGAAAACCTTACAAGTCCAAATGATTTTCGAAACTGAGAGCGTCACACCTAAAATAACCAAAACCCCACTGAGGTAGTCTTCATGTATAGAGGGGAAGATTTGCAGGCAACTTTGGCAAGGCAAAACTTAGCAAGGTTTTTACTCTAGAAGAACAATAGGGGAGAGGCTAGGTTTGAGCCTAATGATGTAACTAGAGTGGTCGAACAGGCCTTAAATAGGATAGGCTTCAATGTAGGACTTGCTAACCAACCCAACTTTAGTCCTGCCTTTTCTGAATGGGTCCAACATGCTGAAATTCTAAGAGGGATGAATATCCCTAAGTTATCTAAATTCTCTAGAGAGGCTGGAGAGTCTACTATCAAACATATTGCTCGATACACAATTGAGTTAGTAGACCTAGCATTAGACGAAGCCCTTAAAATGAGATTTTTTCCTAGCTCTTTGACCAAAAATGCTTTTTCTTGGTTCTCCGCTCTGAGGCCAAATTCGATGCATGCTTGGACACAATTAAATAGAGCATTCCATGAGCAGTTCTTTAGAGGAGAGTTGAGAGTTGCTTTGATAGACGTGTTAAGTATAAAACGCTACTCCGGTGAACTTGTCGATGATTACCTGTCTAGAGTTAGGCATATGCGTAGTCAATGTTTCACTCCCATATCGGAATTGAACCAGAAGTGGCCAAAATGGCTGCAGCGGGGCTAGATTATTATGTTCGGAAGAAACTGCTAACCCAATCATTAGTGGATCTACCCCAGTTAGTTGCTTGTGTCAAGCAAATTGAGAACTTAAGAGAGGAAAAGTACAAGAAGAAGGGAAGTAAATATCTCAAAAGTACAATCCATACTATACTAAGGACAAGGCCTCGGTTCAAATAGTCTTTTATGTCTTAACTTCATACCTTGGCACAAGCCTTTCGACTTATACCAAACAGGGGCATATGTAATAGACCTAAATTGACTAGTCAAGCCGAACCTACAATGTCGACCATCAAACCCTCGTCACTCCTTAATTCTTGCCCACCATAACTACTAATTAAGCATCAAATAATCACACAAAGAAATATTCTCCATATTCTCCTCCTATTGTCCGCCTAATAGGTTCAGTCCGCTTGAATTAGGTCAAGCAACTCCCCCTATAAGTACCATGCTTATCACAACTGTAACACCCTTACTTTTACTCAATTTATAATTATGGAAAATAGAGAGTTTCCAAAGAATATTCTACGGACTTGATAAAGAGAAATAGCTTAGTAAAAATTTTCTTTTACTTTTATCTTATATTTCATGAAAATACTTGGACTTGTGTTCCAACATTAAACCTTAACGTTTGAGAGTAAATCGAATTCGGCGTACTATTATTTTTATACCAGGTTGTAGAAAAACACCTCGAGACAACATTCTTTTCGTTTTAGCAGAAATTATAAACATACAAGGTTACAAACTTATTGTTGCCTCGAGAGATTGGATAATGCTATATTATCGATAATTGTCGAATTCCTTTTTAATCAAAATCAGAGTGCGCAGAATAAAAACAGTACTTAAGGATCATGTGTGATATGAACATCATATACATATATAATATGAAAAAGATCTCATAAGTACACATAGTCGTCTTCAAAAGTGATACAAGTCCCAAGTACAAAGTCCATAAACTGAAAATATAACGGAGCATAATATAAAATACCTCACCTCCCAAACATCTAAAAAATATATACAATATATCACAAATCAAAAATAGATGTCCAAGAGCAGGTCAACTGGTCCTCCAAGCTCCAACAGGGTCTACTGCAGCTACATCACGGTCTGGGATCCGTACCATCTATGCTATGTCTAAACCTAGGAACCACTCGCTCCTCCACGAGGCCTAGAAACTGGCTCGACTGGTACCTCCTCCTCGCTCTCCCCCTCCTTTGGGTCCTCCTCGACTTCGTCCGACAGAGTAGATGCCCTACCACTGGGCCTAGGATCTGCGGCTGGTGCAGCCCTACCAGTACCTATCGGATCCGGTGAAGGAGTATCATCGGTAAAAACTCTCGAAGTAGAGGGGTGAGAAACAGTAGCTTCCCGAAAACGAAAACTATGAAACCTACGTGCTGGTCGAGCTGGTGGTGGTCCTCTGTAAGTATAGAACGGCGGTACGTGCATAGTATAAATAATCGGGATCCTAAACCTACGAGGTCGCACACGAGCAAGGGGGTTAGGGTGATAGAGAGTAATCTCAACATCACCCTCAAAAGTAGCTCAGTGCTCCTTGAATGTCCATATACCACTAGGGATGGGTCTGATCTCGATGCAAGCTAGGTATCTGGCCATCACATAATAAGGGCACAAGTGTAAGCATATACATACACATATTCGAATAAGAATAACTAGAAATATACATTCACATATAATCAAGTTATCAATCAACATGTATATGCATATGATCAAGCCATATTCATTTATAATTAATTCCTTTAATTATAGTGGCTTGATGCATGTCATCTCTCAATTCCTGAGATTCTTCATCTAAACATTCTCACGGACGTCCATCCATAACATCGGTGTATTCCCAGAATACTTTAATACGTTCCAAGAACGTATGACGAACTTAGCTCGGAAGTGATACATAACGTCACTCCTCCGGTGAACGTCACGTCGCAAAGACGTAATAATCACTTTATGATACTTAACGCCGCTCCTCTTGCGTGTGTCATATCGCGAAGATGTAATAATGATAACAACAGTATGTCCACATACTGGCCACATCATCAACCTTAATGTGTCATCAAGCAAGTCGCATCAATTGGCACTCCCAGAGGCCCTCCTCATGTTCCTCGAACATGAATACGATAAAATTCCCCAGCACCATGCATGAATACATCAATAACTCAATTGATTTGTCTTTCAATTTATTTTATAATAATCAGCTAATTATAAAATAAATATGTGAATTATGCTTCCAAACTTTGAAATAATAATCAACTATTATTTTAGGTAAGATTTCAGTGTATCCTCTGTGAAAATTAAAACTTAATTATAGGTTAAAATTATTTAAAATAAAAAATGGTAATTTTGCTGAATTTTTGGCACTGGTAATCGATTAGCATATACTAGTAATCGATTAACATGTTAAAATTTCCAATTCAACATCAGTCTAATCGATTAGCACACAATCTAATCGATTAGGCTGATGACAGAATGCACTAAATTTTGAGTTTTAACATACCATTTTCAATTCTAACTTAAACTCATCATTCACAGAGATCAATTGACAATATTTAAACATGCTCCAACACTGAAATCACACCAATTCACAGAGAATTCCTCAATTCCATGAATTATGCATAAAACACTAATTTCAACAACTCAAGGTATCAAATCTTTATTCTTCCAATCAAATCATGTTTTCAGGCATTGAACACATTGCATGCACATAATGTGAGTTGCTCAAATCATAGAGAGAGCAAGAATTGGTCTCCAAACCAAAATCCTATATCAAACTAAGCCCTTTGAGTCTCAAGTTGACTCCCTACACAAAACACAACAATCGCTCTTATTCTAGTGAATGTAAAGCTTTCCCCTTACCTCTAGTTCGTGCTTGATCAAAGACTTTGCAAAGAAAGAGGCTCCAACACAGAAATCCACTAAATCCACAAAATCGGGCTTCAAAGTGAACTTTAGAAATCAGTTTTTCAGGTTCTGCAGAATTGAGAACCGAACTTGGGAAGCTTGATACTCTCAGTACATGCACTCTCAGCTCACAATCTTTATAGCAATGCAAAGCTTGAAGATTAAGCTTTGCGATGGTGTATCACTCGTTGGTTATCATTCAGAATCAAAGGAGAATTTAAGGGATGAACACAGTAACCCTAATGCAAGCTCTCAGACCCATTCATGCTCCATGCACAGCGACACACGTTTCCCACTACATTAGGAGGTGATTTCGTGGCAATCAATTGAGAAATTTGGGGTTAATCAAACACTTAGTCATCAAATGCACTAACACTTGACCTGTTGCACATATTCTAATCGATTAGCCCTTGGTCTTAATCGATTAGATTGGCCAAATTTTTGAAAAAAAATTATTTTATTTCATTTCCCTCCAAAACCTTTCTAACATTGCAATTAGGTCCCACCCCAAGGACTGAATTGCAAATCTTATATTTTTGTACAAAATTTTTATATAAAAATATATCTCATATTTTTATATCTCTTAATGCACATAATGTACAAAAATAAAAACTTCCAATAACTTAAATTAATTATAAAATAACAATTATAATTAATTTACTTATTATTCTGGAGACGATAATTAGGGATGTTACAACAATGGTCAAGCAAGCAACATGATACACATCAACACATATGTTCAGTACCCTCAACTATGCTCTCTCAACTATTCTACTAATAACTATGTGTCCCCTTGATTCCCTTTTCACTAGGGATATATAGAATTGAGGTCACCCCATCAGGTGCAACAATCTCAAAAACATATTGCGGTGTGTTGATAAGCGATATCTCCCCGTGTTCACTTGGCACTTGGGTACTCGACAATAGTGATTCGCTATCATAGTGTAAGTTAATTTTATAAATATATTAGGTCTTTCTAATCTATGCACCGGGTTGCATAGGTTAACCTAATCTCAAAAATGTTTATTGAAAATCAATACACTTATTGAATTAGAAAAGAATTATTTAATTCTTCATTATAATTTTATCATTTATATTATCTTATTATATATATAAAATGCATAGAATAAAAAAAAAACAAACTCACACTATATATATATATATATCATTTTTCAATATGTATTTATGCAACATAATTTCTACCAAGTCAATCATGATTGCATTACATGTGGTTAAACAGAACAAAAATTCTCATATAAAGTCACGGTTTCATTCAAAGTGGAACCCAAGTAGGACAGGAAGAAAAAAAAGTGACCAATATTGAAAAAGAAATGCGCAAAATCCAAACGGCACACGCGATTGTGATGCGTCAGTGCCTTTTACTGATAAGTCTTTGACGGGATAGAGAGGCAGGAAACCGCACTTAATTTGTGGTGTAAATCATAAAATCTTTAAAGTATGGAGTACCATGCGCGTATTGGGTACGTACCCGTGTCTGATATATCCCGGGCATACTTGGATAATATAAAAAAACGGATATTTTAATGGGTATGGTAAGGTATTTAAATGGGTAAGTATCTATCATGTAGATATGTTTGAACATAAATTTTTTCCCAAATGATACGTTTTGTTCATAAGCACAAGGATTTTCAATAATTTTTCATAATCTCTCATTCTAACCTTAAAAACACTCTCAAATCTCAAATCTTTTTTTCTTCTCGTCGGCTTGATCCCCTCTGTCACTGTGCTTGACCCCCTCCACCACTTGTTGTGCTTGACCTCCTTCGCTCCGTGCGGTGTCCCTTGTTATGCTTCCCATCTTTCATCAGTTCGATGCATTTCTCTAAACTGTCTCATCTGTCTCTGTTTTATTCTCTAACTAACAGTTACTTCTGTTTTTCATATTTTATAAAACTTCTCTGTTTTCTTTTTCTTTGTTGTGATGGAATAATGAATACTATCTTGATTCAGAACAATGAAAATGGTTATACTCCGTACCATTTTAAATGTAAGATTTACTTTTTGAAATTTACGCTTAATAAAAAATAAATTAATTTTGTGATATTTTTGGATGTTTTTGATTTAGTTGTTACAAAGTGCAAACATTACAGGTTGTCTAGTAGAAAATTATTAATTCCTATAAATTTCAACTAGTTAATTGTATTTTTATTTTTGCAATTTTAGATTTTTAAATTTATATATAATTATATTAATAATATATATATATAAAAGAACGTACCTGTACCCTAATTTTTTAAAAAATATCATACATCATACCTGTATCGTGTATCGATATCGTACCCGTACTCATGCAACGCAGCATGAAATCACTCCCCGGTCCTCGCTAATTATGTGGCCCAGGAGCATCCAAAATAAGTTATTCGTACTTGTCTTACTTGTAAGATTTTTTAAAAAAATTCACATAAAATTAATAAAGATTGTTAATGGTATTATAAATATAAATATTTAATATACTTTTTCAAAATTATTTTTATAATTTTTATTAAGAATCTAGAAAGTGTTGGCCTAATAAAGATACTTTTAAAAAGAAAGAATTAAGTGTTATTAAAAATTGAAATATATATGATATTATAAATAAGATCAATTTTTTTCTTAAAAGAATCTTATATATAAAATTAAATGGAATACACATGTAAGAGTCTCGTGAAGTTTACTTCAAATTAGTAAAACAATTGTTATACTCCGAACCACTTAAAATATAATATTTATTTTTAGAAATTTACGTTAATAAAAAAATAAATTAATTTTTTTAGTAATATTAAAATGTAAATGTTTAATATATTTTTTCAAAATTAATTTTATAATTATTATTTGAATTCTAAAAAATGTTAATAAAATAAGAGTATTTTTGAAAAGAAATAATTAAATGTTATTGGAATTGAAATGAGGTCTTATTTAAAAAAATTCAAAAGAATTTTACATTTAGGAACAATGCAAATATTATTTTATCTTTTGAAAATATATAAAAAATATAATCTTTTAATGATATTTTATTACATTTAGTATAGGGATGAGCGGAACCCGACAAGTTTCGTCCCAATAACTTCGAATTAAGTATGATCCGTTATAATTGACACAAAAGGGATAAATAAAGACAAAAGGAAAGACCCGATACAAGAGATGACATGTTCGCGTATATCTCTGGGTTACCCATTGTTGTGGTAGGCCCGAGGCCATTGATTATGATGAGGATGAGGATGCGGTGCTAGAAATCAATTTGTTGCTCCCATTATGATCGATAATTTTGTGGATTGTTATCTCACATGCACTAGTAAACTGGTATGTTGATGTATGACAATACTAACGAGTTCTCGATCAAGAGAACTCTACCAGCCGAGTCAAGATATTTGGGATGGTGTGTGTGTCGTGTGTAAAATGGGAGTTTAGAGTGTTTGTCATACCTTGGCATTTTACCTTGTTTATATAGGGATATGTAAGAGACATTATGTCGCCTTTCATCTTTATTGCAATAATACGGGCATGGTACCAGAGTGTTCGTCATACCTTGGCATTTTATCTTTTTTATATAGGAATGCGTAGGAGAAATTGGGATGCCTTTAATTTGTGTTGCAATGATACGGGTACGGTAATGGTACCTAATACGGGTATGGGTACATGGTATGTCAATTTCTAAAAAATTAGGGTACAAGTATGGTATTATAGATTCAAAATCAATAAATAAAAAATATACAAACAAATAATATTGACACTGATTTAGAATAAAATGTATTCGAATAAGCAGTTGATGCTCAAAATCTACTGAGATATAAGGACGAGATACTCATTATGTAAGTTAAATTTCAAATCACAGTGTGAATGTAAGAAAAAAAAAAGAGAAAATATCGAAGTTCTAAGGCAAATATGACATAGTTTTAAAAAGATTCTTATTCAAAGTGTAGTCAGACATATCTAATATGTTTACCCTTACGTATACCCAACATAAAATTAAAACAGTAATAAACCCGGTACATACCCAAGAGTATCGTACGTTTACTGGTACCCAATATGTAGCGAATATAGTTATATCACCTATTTTGCATTACTCATTCTTGAGAGCCTTTAAAAACGCTAATGATGAGTAATGATGGACAATTTATGGTCATCCTTATTGTAAGGGAATCCTAAGAGTAATGGTCTCAAGCTATGTTTCACAAATATGGGTACAGTACCGGATACGGATACAGTATCGGGTATGGGGTACTACATTTTCTAAAAAACTAGGGTACGAGTACGACAATATAAATTTTAATTTTATAAATACATAAATAAGGTAAAAATAAATGATTTTGGCATTGAAATAGCATGAGTATCGCAAAATTAGAGGTTGATCCTCAAAATAAGTTAAGATATAAGACCGAAAGATTGATTATAACATTAAAATATAAATTCTAAGGCAAAAACTACATTATTAGTACGATATACGCCTAAAATATACCTTAACATCATACCAGCTACAAGTACCCATGAGTACAGTATGTGTACCGGTACCCAAGATATACCCGGTAGGGATACGTCATAAGTTTAGGAGTACTCATGTTTCAGAGGTCTCAAGGTTTTGTGGCACCTTTATGATCAGTTATACCAGTTACCCGCAGTCAATTGGTGTTTGTTGGTCCGTTATATTGATGCTTATTAATCCATGGTATCGATGCTCATTGATTCGTGGCACTGGTTCATAACACCCATCCTCTCATGCATATTAAAGTTCTAGTATGCTTTTGTTTAAAATTTAATGTCATAAGTATAATAGCTTAAATGGACACAACTTTTTTTTTTGGATGAACCGGGGTATCCACCCGCGCAACTGGGTGACTAATCCCTCGCACCACGGTCGGGCCCTTTCGGGGGCGATGCTCCCAATAAGGCTTGCTCCATTCACATGCGCCTCGGGTACAACTCGAACCCGCGACCACATGCTTAAGGGACACAAGCCCCTTCCACTTGTGCCAGCCTCCACTGGTAAATGGACACAACTTTAAAAATGTAATATTCCCTATATTTCTTTACTATACAATTAATAATATAATATGAGTGTCTTATTTAAAATATTTGATCGAGTGATAAATTAAAATTTTGGTGATGTGTGCACTGAATCATAATATGAGAGGTACTTGCTAGTAAAATATTAATTTTTATATCTTTGATAGCAATTCCTGATAATATTTTCACTTTTTAAATCATGCACAGTACTTAAATTACGTAGAGTGATCATAATAGGAAGTGGAATGGGTAAATGATGCAATCACTTGATATTTAAATTTTAAATATCATTTTAACAATATGACAAATAAAGAAAATGCTTATTTATGTCTGGGGTCCCTGTAGTTTTTACCTCTTTTGTGAAATACCCCTTTGTTTTTTTTCAATGAATATACCCCTGTAATTTACTCCGGTTAGGTATTTGCCCCCAGTTCCTTTTTCGGCGAGTTTTTGGGTGAGCTAGACCACCAGATCTCCACCTGGAGCCACGTGTTATACACATGGCAGTCTCCTAAATTTTTTTTAAATTAAAAAAAAATAAGGCTTAATTATGTCTGGGGTCCCTGTAATTTGGACCTCTTTTGTGAGATACCCAGGCCTGGTCCTAACCTAATTTGGGCCCTAGGGCGAAAAAAAAAATTTGGGGTCCTAATTCACAAAAATAAAAATTATTAAAAGTAAATCAATCAAAAATTTAGTATATATACATGAATAATCAATTAAAACAATGACAACAATCAATAATAGAATTAATTATTAAAAAATAAGATTTGAAATAATATAAAAAATTATTTAGTAAAGAGGTCATAAAATACTTTTTTCATGTTGGATTACAAAAGTAAAGTTCTTACTTCATACTTCCTCTGTCCCTTTATATAAGACAGTTTTACCTAATTCACGCAGATTAAGAAAAATAATTATTACTCTAAAAAAATTTATGGGCACCTAAATTTTTTGGGCCGCCCTTGTCGCCCTCCCTCAGGGCCGGCCCTGGAGATACCCCTATTTTTTTTCAATGAATATACCCCTATAGTTTACTCCGGTTAGGTATTTGTCCACAACTCCTTTTATGGCGAGCTTTTGGGTGGGTTGGACCGTTGGAGCTCCACCTGAAGCCACGTGTTATACACGTGACAGTCACTTAAATTTTTTATTAAATTAAAAAAATAATAATAAAACAATAGAATAAACTAAGAAAAAAACGTGGCTTATTATAATCCCTCACATTTCCTTCCATTCGATCCATCTATCTCCCTCGTTCTTTTTCTCTCACTCACAACCAGCATCTCCCTCCGGCGTTCTCACTCCATATCCCACGGTGTAGCTGTCATCTTCTCCTTCCCTCAGTCCTTCCTCTTCTTCTTCTTCTTCTCTTCAAGGTAGAATGCGAAAATGAGCAGCACACGAGCAATTGACATTTTTATTATAAAAATGAAAAAATAAAAAAGAAACAGCAAATAGAATAGAAACAGGTGAAGTAGAAGATGAGGCTTTGAAAAAGGAACATACATACAGAAGCATATACCCATGTCAAGGGACATATAGTGTTTTCATTTCCAGAAAATTGATTAATCAAGCACAGACATTAATCCTTTGACACATCATTTCATCTAAATTATAGAATTCAATCTTTGCATGGTATATCAGCAAATTGATTTCGATTGTTTTTTTTTAGTTTATTCTATTGTTTTATTATTTTTTTAATTTAATAAAAAATTTAAGTGACAACCACCTCTGAAGCATGGGTACTCCTAAACTGGTGACGTACCCGTACCCGGTACACCTTGGGTACCGATACACGTATCGTACTCCTGGGTACTTGTAACTCGTATGTTAAGGTATATTTTAGGTATGGATCTTACCAATAATGTAATTTTTGCCTTATAATATATTTTTTAATGTTATAATCAATCTTTTAGACTTATATGTTGACTTATTTTGAGTATCAACTTCTAATTTTACGATACTCATATGCTATTTCAATGTCAAAATCGTTTATTTTCATCTTGCTTATATATATTTATTTATAAAATTAGAATTATATTGTCGTACTCGTACCCTAGTTTTTTGGAAAATGTCGTACCCCGTACCCGGTACTGTACCCGTATCCGGTACCGTACCCGTATTGGTGCAACATAGTGCCACGTGTATAAGCTCCAGGTGGAGCTTCGGTGGTCCAGCTCACCCAAAAACTCGTCGGAGAAGGAGCTGGGGGAAAATACCTAACCGAAGTAAACTATAGGGGTATATTCATTATTGGAAAAAAAAAGCATAGGAGTATCTCACAAAAGAGGTCAAAACTACAGGGACCCAGACATAATTAAGCCTTATTTTTTTAATTTAAAAAAAAATTAAGAGACTGCAGCTCCGACAGTCCAACTCACCCAAAAACTCGCCGGAAAAGGAGTTGGGGGCAAATACCTAACCGGAGTAAACTACAGGGGTATACTCATTGAAAAAAAAATCATAGGATATCTCATAAAAGAGGTCCAAACCTGAAGGACTCCTGACATAATTAAGCCTAAAGAAAAACATACCATGATGAACTTATTGCATCATATCAATTTTTGTCATTTTTGTCTCAAGGATAAATCCATATTTTTTTTATAAATTATATGCTTATTGTTATTGCCTCGAGGCATCCTTATCTTGTCTCGTCTCAATTTGGACTTATTCTTATCATGTCTCATCTCGTTCTAATTATGGACATGTTTAGGTCCAAAAATTGACTCAACCAATATTTGAGAACTGATGAAGGACAAATCTAACTCATAGCATCTCGTTTCACACTTATCCCTATTTAGTTTATGAACAAGTAGATTAAGAGAACTTGTTAGCTTTTGTCTTTTTCGCAAACTTAAAACCATTGGTGAGGAGAGGTTTGGTGATAAAGATATTATTGGTCGGTCTTAAATCGCTACATCACTCATGATATTGATTATTAATAATAATTAATATGACACTCCCATCCTCTCTAAATATAAGTATTATATTAGCCTTTGACGAAAATTAAGAAAATTATTTAATATTGTTAGTAACATTAGAATTCACAATATTTGATATATTTTTCAATATTTACTCTTATAATTATTATTAAAACTCTAAAAAGTGTTAAAGTAAATAAGGATGTTTGTAGAAAAGAAGTACTCTCTTCGGTCCTATGTATAATACCCTTCTGACATTTTTATTTTGGTCTTATTTATAAGACTTCATTTCAATTTTCAATAGCATTTGATTACTTTTTTTTCCAAACATCTCTATTAACTCAACACTTTTTAGAGTCATAATAATAATTATATAAGTAATTTTGAAAGTATATCAAATTTTCACATTTCTAATGTCACCAACAAATTTAACTTCATTCCTTGATAGAAGAGAAAAACCGCAAAAAAGTCTTATAAATATGATAAGAGGGAGTAATTAATATCGTAAACATACTAAAAAGCGTACTACATACTATTCCATATACCATTTATTGTGATTGATTGAAAAATATTATTCAAGTCAATTATTTAATAAACAAATATTTTTCAAACAATTACAACAAATAACATTTAATAACCACACAAATTTTAACATGCAAAATGTTGTCTCATTAATATTATCGAAAATTAAAAAAAGAAACTTATGAAAAAAGAAAATGACAAGGTTATGGAACAAACTAGACTGAAGGAGTGTTATATATATATATATATATATATATATATATATATATATATATATATTAAAAATGAATACAAAAATGTTAAACAAACATCTGTATGGGACATTAGAATGAGACACCTGCTTTTTTAGGTAAAAACTGATGGGTCTGATAAGAAAGAGAAACTGCAGGACCTACCAGTTTTTACCTAAAAAAAAATATTTCGTATAGATGTCAAATGCTGATGCTTGAATAAAAGAGTTGAAATGAAGACTCTTTCATTTTATTTCTATAACTTTTTATTTTCATTTTGTTCGTGTTGCGTGATGATAGGATCAACCGATAAATACCGAGCATATATCTACACTCTAGAATGAGTGAAGATAGTCATAGCACTCAGTTTATCAAATGGCTCTGCTTCAATGGCTGAAGGAAAACAGCACACCCTTCTTTCTCTTAACTCTCATCTTCACATGCTTACTGATAAAGTTTCTCTTGATAGACAAGTTGAAAAAGAGAATTTCCAATCTCCCTCCAAGTCCTCCCATGTTACCCTTCATTGGCAACCTGCACCAACTTGGCACCATGCCCCACATATCACTGCAAAATCTTGCAGATAAATATGGACCCATAATTTATCTACAACTTGGTCAAATCCCAACAGTGGTTGTTTCATCAGCTAAACTAGCAAAGGAAGTGTTAAAAACTCATGCTCTTGCACTTGCAAGCCGTCCACAACTTTATTCAGCTAAGTACCTCTTCTACAACTGCACGGATATTGTGTTCTCTCCTTATGGTGCATATTGGAGGCATATCAGAAAGATTTGCATACTTGAACTTCTAAGTGCCAAAAGGGTTCAGTCATATAGTTCTGTTAGAGAAGAAGAAGTTGCTCGTTTGGTTCAAAGGGTAGCAGAGTCTTCTTGTCAGGGAACGACTAATTTATCTAAGATACTGGGACTGTATGCAAATGATGTCCTTTGCCGTGTAGCGTTTGGGAGGGACTTTTCAGGAAAAGGAGAGTTTCAAAAATATGGGTTCCAAAAGTTGCTTGATGAGTATCAGGAACTACTTGGAGGGTTCAGTGTTGGTGACTTCTTTCCTTCGCTCGAGTTCATACACAGCTTGACTGGTATGAAATCAAGACTACAGGATACTTCTCTACGATTTGATCAACTATTTGATGAGATAATTAATGAGCACAAGGCTTCTGAAAAGGTGGAGGAAAATAAGGATCTTGTAGATGTTCTACTTGAGGTGCAGAAGAATAACTCGGATGAGGTGCCTCTCACCACTGATAATGTCAAGGCAATCATCTTGGTTAGTTAAGCCTTCACAATGTTTGATTATCTTTAGTTAGTGTTTGTCTAGAGACCCTTACATGTTAAGTGGCTTAAATACCATGTTGATTCCTGGATATGTTTACCTCTTTAAAATTAGTTTTGAATTTAGTCTCTCCATTTTATTGTTTTTTTTTTGGTTCCTGGTTTTTCGTTTCGTTTTGGTTTTGATTCCCTACGTCAGCAATGGTTTAAGATAATGCAAATATAGTTTTTGATTTTGATCCCCTTTATAGTGTTCGGAGGTTTTGATCTCTACTTTTCTGTTTCGTTTTGGGTTTGGTCCAGCTTTTTCGTTTTATTTTTGTTTTGGTCTCTGTCCCGTTAGGCCACTTCAGCATTTTTCATCTATAGTTGACCGCGGAAACCAAAACAAAAATGAAACTAAACCAAAACAAAAAATAAAATATAGGGTTCAACTTCGTATTAAGCCATTTTAGGAAATAATTGTTTTTCTTCATAAATTTTTTTAGAGCTAACGATTAGAAGCTATTTTCAATACTAAGAGAGCTAATCAAAACACACAGTATTTTAAATGAATACAGTTTTCATTTTGCTTAATCAAAGCAATCATCTTAGGTAGTGAATACTTCATAATCATGAGTTGGGTTATCTCTCATTAGTAATGCCTGAAACCCTTCAAATTTTGTAAAAATAAGTGTTTTTTTAACTCAAGAAAATTCAGTCTTTTAATTATAGGCTGTTTCAGAAACGAATAAACTAGTTCAAACTCTCATAGGTTGAAAGTGAATTCAATTTTCACTTTGCTTAATTGACAAAGGACAACTTTTCTTGTTACAGCAGGACATGTTTGCTGCTGGAACTGATACAACATACATTACTCTTGATTGGGGAATGACAGAGCTACTAATGAACCCCCATGTTATGGAAAAGGCACAAAAGGAAGTGCGGAGCGTAGTCGGAGAAAGAAGAGTTGTTGCAGAGAGTGATCTGCATCAGCTGCAGTATATGAGAGCTGTTATCAAAGAGATATTCCGGTTGCATCCTCCTGTTCCGGTATTAGTCCCTAGAGAATCCATGGAAGATATCACAATAGAAGGGTATAAAATTCCAGCTAAAACAAGAGTTTTCGTCAATGCTTGGGCAGTAGGTAGGAGCCCAGAAAGTTGGGAAGATCCGAATACATTTAAACCAGAGAGGTTTCGAGGGAGTGACATTGACTACAAAGGACAAGATTTTGAGCTAATACCTTTTGGCGCGGGTAGAAGAAGTTGTCCTGCAATTACATTTGCGGCTGCAGTTGTTGAGCTTGCTCTAGCTCAGCTCCTCTACAGTTTTGATTGGGAGCTTCCTCCTGGTATCACTGCTAAAGACTTGGACCTCACTGATGTATTTGGCATCTCAATGCACAGAAGAGAAAATCTTCAAGTTGTTGCTAAACCGTGCCTTTTGAAAAATTAATGAGAGATACAAACTATCATCTAAAACTGTGAATTCATCAAGAATAAATATAGCGTAAGGGAAAGCGTACCTATATATATATATATATATGTATATATATATATATATATATATATATATATATATATCCATAAGGAATCTGATGAACGTACAAACTTGTATTTCCTTAATCTCCTATCCAAATTCATGTCCATGCATAAACATGTAGGTTTATTGATCTTCCTAGTCATGAAAACACTGTTGCTCTTGAATCTTTTCTAATGACGAAATGTTATAAAATATACTTGGATACATATGACTTGGAGATCATAACAAATTTGTAATAAGTTCATGGCAAATCTTTCTTATTTCTATTTGGACTCATCACAATATAAAAATTAGACTTTTGGTATCATCAAATAAGATGCCCTCAATCCCAATACATTAAGTCTCAAAAGATCACTTGAATATGACTAAATCTTTATGATAAGATATAATATTTGATCAATGTCTAGGGGTGGGCATGGTTCAGTTTGAACTGAGCCATGACGGAATCATATAAAATCAATAATATAGTTTGGTTTTTAAAATTGAATTGATTTCAAAGACAGTTTCAGTTACAATTTTACAAAAAGATATAATTTCAGTTACAGTTATAACTATAGTTACACTTTCGGTTCCAATTTAGTTGCTAATTGAGTTATAATTACATTTTTTGTTCTAGTTTCAGTTATAATTACATATTCGGTTCCAGTTTTTGTTATAATTACAAACTTTGCTCACAAAATCAAAAAAAAGAAGGAAGTTGATCTTAGAGGTGTTCAAAATAATCAATTCGACTGAACTGAAATGGATCTAAACCATTTAGAATTGGATTTTTGTTTTTAAATTAAAAATGGGTACACTTTGAAATGGATCGACTAAAAAAATGGTAACTGGTTACAATTTTTTCACACTTTCACTTAAACTGAACTACTTGAAGGTAATAATCATTAAGCTCTTTTATAACTTCAATCAGTTCCTTATTGTTCCTTGACACCACCATTGCAAGCTCCGACGCATGGTAATTGTGTTGGTGGTGGCGAAACAGGGTGCAAGCTCTTTTTTATAATTTCTTTCCTTATGTGGTTTTGTGAACAAAGTTTGTAAAAATTGAAATTAAAACTAAAACTAGAACCCAAATTGTAATTATAATTGAAACTGAAACTGAATATGTAATTATAACTGAAACGAAACTAAAATCGAAATGGTAACTATAACTAGAAATGGAACTGAAACTATAACCATTTGTAAAGCTGTAACTGAAACCACTATTACACGGTTAGAAGAAATTGCTTCCGAACCATGAACTGGTTCATTTGACCCGGTTCGCCGGACACTTTCGTTCTAGTTCGTAACGGGACGCGAACTGGTTCATCAACATCCTTGAACCGCAATCTGGACAAGGAGGAAGAAAAGGAACCGACGGCGGTAGCGACGCAGTTGAAAGAGAAGGTCAAGGGAGAGTAGGAGATGAGGATGAAAAGGCCAATATTGAATACTTCGTGTTTTTGAGATTATGGCTTTGGTTTGTCTGCACTGTGTTTATGCTTTTTGGTGTTGGAAACTTAAAACTTGAAGTCCTGTACGAAGAAGGAGAAGAGACAGAAGTTGTCTGCCAAGGAACCAAGGAACTCTGAAGTCTGTACGAAGGAGTTCAAGGAAAATGGGTTGGAAACGCATACGGGGAATATCAATCAAGTATTGCCTTATTGGGCCAACAAAAAAGTTTAATAACGTATTAATAATGCATGTATTGAGAATTGGGAGATTGCTATTATCAATATTATTAAGGCTGAAAATATATTGCCTTTTTGAATTCTAAGTTTAAGTTGATCTAATTTTGGATCTAATATAAATTTGAGGAGATATTGTGATATTTTCTTTCTAAATTCAAGTAGCAAAATTAGAATTTTTATACTCTATAAAACAAATATACAATTATAAAAAGAACGAACCGAACATAAACTTAAAACGTATCACGTCCCGAAACAGCGAACCGATTAAGTTTACCCCTTCCGTACCACACTTTTAATCAATTACCGTACCGCGTATTCGAACCCATACCGCGAACCAAATCGTACCGCGTGCCATGTAATTATGACTAAAAATATCTTCGAAATCAGTTCAGTTTTAAAAACCAAACCACATTATTGGTTTTATAGTTTAAATATAGTTTATTTCCGGTTCTACAAAATTGGTTATGTTGAATACCCTCAATTATACATATAAGCTCACATATTAGATAAATATTTAACAATAATTTCTTTGAAGACTCATGATGCTGCAAGTGAAAAGAGCATGTGAATTATTATCAATAAGTAATAGAAGTTTGCAGTTATTTAGTACTAAGGAGTTGATTAATTGGCATTGAAAACCAAATAAGAGCTCATTTGGTTTTGCGGTAGGAGAACCAAAACGAGCTTTTGCCCCTATGAAACCTGAATTCGAGATATGTATCTCTGTTTGATGATTGCGTTTGGTCAGCAATTATGCGTTTGGCCCCTCTGAATCGCGCATCTCCAGGAAGCAACAAATCGAAGCTTTCATGGTGGGCAGCAATTGATGGACTTGGTTGTGCCATTGTAATTTTTTCTATCTACCTCATCTACCCTCGTTACTCTCTCATAGTTTTCTCTCTGTAACAATCGTTCCTTCTTCAAATTTCTCAAACACAAAAGCATCCAAGATATGGTTTTCTTCCTTTTCAATCCATTTCACTTTGTTATTTCATTTCTAAAATGTGTCGATCACTTTCTAATCATCTCTTTGTTTATTTTTCAGTTGTTGTTCTTACTTTTTACGGGTTTTGTTTATTTTTCAGTTGTTGTTTTTGCACTTTATGGGTTGCTTATGCAGTTTTTCATTTCTTTTTGCTGCAAGTTGCCATACCTAATTCATTCAACTTCTATTGATTGGTTTGTCTTCTGGTTGTTTGATGATATGCCAATGTGAAATACTTGCTAAAATGCATTGTTATAGATTTTAATTTTTCTCATCTTTTGCTTATGTTTCTTCTCAGCACTTTATTTTTTGGTAACACTATTTTTCATTTTTCCACTTTACTGATATTTATTGTTTCCATGAGCAATAGCATGTGTGTCATCAAAAGGATGAACAATTTATTTGTTGAAAGAGTAAATTGTTTGCTTTCTTTCACAAGCAGAGCTTCCGTAGTGTGAAGCATTGAGTACAGTTGTGCATGTCTTAAATCTTTAAAATATGTGCCTTTGTAGTATAAAGTAGCAGAGAAGAGATTTGGTGAGGTAAGAATTGTAGAAAATATAAAGAAATGAAAGAACATTTCTATTAATTGTGTTGTTCTGAATGAAATGAATATGCAATAACATGGGGTATTTATACTTTTCTCTTTTTCTATTGTTAGTGACTCATCTCTATTCTTTAGCATATTTGTTTTTCTATTTTTCTTCTTTGTTATTTACAAATTGATTACATACGTAGAATTACATGCAAAACAAGTTGGCAGCTTTTGTTTTGCTAACAATAGTAATAATGATTGTTTATTCAATACTCCCCCTCAATCATTATTCTCTTTAACTTTAGATCTAGTCTTCATACCAAGTTGTTCTATGTGTCTTTCGAACTTTTGACGACTTAATCCTTTAGTAAAAATGTCTGCAATTTGATCATCAGTGTTGACAAATTTCATCTTTATATCTCCCTGTAATACCTTTTCACATATGAAGTGGTATTGGACTTCTACGTGTTTGGTGCGAGCATGAAACATCGGATTCTCAGCCAAACAAATAGCTGATTGATTATCACTATACAAATGTATAGCATAATCTGTTGATTGATGCAAATTTTTCAAAAGTTCTAAGAGCCACGAGCTTTCTTGAGCGGTCATGGCTGCTGCTCTATACTCTACTTCTGTGGTTGATAATGATACTGTTGGTTGTCTTTTACTGCACCACGAAATAGGTCTGGTACCCAGACTAAATATGTATTCGGTTGTCAATCGACGTGTATCATAATCTACAGCGTAGTCAGCATCACAATGTCCAATTAACTTTGCATTTTCATTTCTTGAATAGAAAATACCATAGTCAAGTGCACCTTTAATATATCTTAGAATTCGCCAAATAATATCCAAATGACACTTCTTTGGATTTTGCATAAATCGGCTTGCTACTCCAACTGCAAAAGAAATATCTGGACGTGTTAGTGTCAGATAAATCAAGCTGCCAACAATTTGCCTGTACATAGCGGTATCTTCTAAGTCATTGCCTTCGTTCGCATGAATCTTGGTATTGGCCTCTATTGGAGTTGTCATCGACTTGCAATCGAGCATTCCGAATCTTTCTAGGAGATCTCTTGAGTATTTCTGTTGACATAAGAATAGTCCTTGGCTCACATGGTCCATTTCAAGCCCGAGAAAATGTTTGAGTTTCCCAAGCTCTTTCATCTGAAAACGAACAGAAAGATTCCTTCTAATCTGATCAATTTCTTTTGTATCATCTCCTGTAATGATTAGATCATCAACATAAACACGCACAATTGCTAATTTCTCATTTTGGATTTTAATAAATAAACTGGAATCAGCTGGTGCCAATGAAAAACCATTGCTTAGTAAAAACTCAGCAATTTTTTCATACCAAGCCCTTGGAGCTTGTTTCAAACCATATAGAGCTTTCTTTAACTTGCAAACATACGTGGGTTGAGATTTTAACTCAAACCCTTGTGGTTGATCCATATATATTTCTCGATCCAACTCACCATATAGAAATGCATTTTTGACATCCATTTGCCATAGATTCCATGATTTACTAGTTGCAATTGCTAATAAAACACGAACAGTGGTTATTTCTGCAACTGGACCAAAAGTCTCATCATAGTCCAATCCATATTCTTGAGAAAAGCCACGAGCTACCAATCGAGTTTTATATTTATCAATTGTTCCATCAGGGCATACCTTTAGCTTGTAAACCCATTTGCATGAAATAGGTTTAACATTTTCAGGTTTGGCACTAATTCCCATATTTGGTTCTGCTTTAGAGCAAGGATTTCTTCTTCCATAGCCTTCTTCCATTCTTGCTTTCTCGAAGCTTCATCATAAGTAGATGGTTCCTTAACCATGTCCAGTTCTGCTAAAGCCATGTTAGCATATTTTGGGTTTGGTTTTGGCACCCTATTTGACCCTCGAAGTTCAGGTTGAATAAGTTCTTCTTCCGGCTCATTAGAGTGATTTTCTGAATTTTGATGATATACTCCGGTCTTCCATGGACTTCTCTCCACTTGAGATTCATCTCCTATTTGTAGTGTTGATTCTTTAGAATTTCCAGGTGCTGAGGACGATTCACCTGTTTTCATATCAAACTTCTTGAGTAGGTCATCCTTTATTTCTTTAGTATCAGAAAGTACCACCTGTTCTGGGGACCACCAAGACGATGCTTCGTCAAATACAACATTCCTTGACACATGTATCCGATTAGTAGTTGGATCCATGCATCTCCACCCTTTTCTTTGATCGTCATAGCCGACAAAGATGCATCGTATTGCCTTTTTATCAAACTTACTTCGAAGATGGTCAGGAACAAACACATAGCAAACACTTCCAAAAACTCGAAAGTGACTTACCACTGGTTTAAGGTTCCATAAATGGAGAAACGAAACCTAATCTTGCTTGAGGCAATCTATTGATTACAGAGTAATATATCAGATTAGTCCCTGACTTAACATCGGTCAAGTTAGTCCCTGACTTTATCGAAATAGCAATTTAGTCCCCGAGATCTCATTTTAATTCACATACGTCCCTATCTTTATCCCATTTTAAAGAAAATACATCCCTGTGATAGTGATGGCAGGGACTAACTTGATCGATGTTCTCCTATCTCAGGGACTAAATTGCTATTTCGATAAAGTCAGAGACTAACTTGACCGACGCTTACAAAGTCAGGGACTAATCTGACATATTACTCATTGATTACATGGGCAGCGGTCTTCACACACTCGACCCAAAATCTAGAAGGCACACTTTTAGCATGTAACATACTTCGACAAATTTCTGCTAAATGACGATTCTTTCTTTCAGCTACTCCATTTTGTTGTGGAGTATTTGGAAAAGTGAATTGTCTTTTAATTTTATGCCCTCGAAGATACTTATTGATTTCATCATTTTTATATTCTCCACCATTATGTGAGCGGAGATATTGTATTCGTTGATTAACTTCACTCTCTGCCTTTTCTTTGAGTTCTTTAAATTTCGACAATGTATCTAATTTTTCTTTCACAAAGAAAATCCAAACATACCTTGAAAAGTCATCAATAAAAGTTACCATATATTTTAATCCACTTACAGACAGTTGCTTAACGGGTCCGAATAAATCTGGATGAATTAACTCCAGAGGTTGCTTTGCTCTAAAGCTTGACTCCTCAAATGGAAGTTGATGTGCCTTTCCATATTGACATCATGCACTGATAGTATGCGATCTAATGTCCAATTCTGGAAGGCCTTTAAGCATAGACTTCGACATCATTATTTTTAGCTTGTGATAGCTAACATGTCCTAATCGAGCATGCCAAAGGTATGATGTTTCATTATTCCTTATCTTATCTATGTATGTTGATTCAGCCGACATCACATAGACAGATTCTTGCTTCTTCCCTACTATAATTGGTTTTCCAATAATTTCCACCTCCTCATACACTTTTACATCATCAGGGCCAAACACAACATAGTTATCTGGAGCCGTCAATTGAGACACCGATAATAAATTTTTCTTCATTCTAGGTACATGATAGACACCCTGAAGTTGCACCTGCTTCGAGCTATACTGGGGTACAACCATTGTTTTACCAATATGACTTATTGGTAATCTTGAATTATTTGTCGTGACGACCACTTGATCACCTTTATATTCTGATATGTTGAGGAGCTTCTCTTTATCACCTGTCATGTGATTAGAGCATCCAGAGTGAACAATCCAGCTCTTGGTGTAATCAATTTTATTTGAGGTAGATGTCATTAATGTCAACTCGTCCTTCGTTGTCACAACATCACTATTTGTGATTATATTACTGAAATCTTTAGTTACAGCATAAGATGCTTCCATATCCCATTCTTCTTCACTATTTTTTGACCACTTGATGTAGCTGTGTTACCTTCTACCTGTTCGCCGTTTAGAACGACAATTTCGAGCAAAGTGACCTATCTTTCCACAATTATAACATTCAATATTGTGGAATTTATTTTGTCTATTATTAAAGCCTTGGCTCTTGTTAGCTCCCCCTGCTTTGTTGCTTTTATTTTGCCACCTTTTTGAATTGTCATACTTGTTAGAATGTATGTTTCTTGGCCGATTCAATCTTTTATTACTATAGAGTGCTTCCTCTTCATTTTTTAAAGACACACCAGCTACCTGCTTTACAAGAGTCTCCTGATTTGCTAGCAAACTTTCTAACTCTTCCAATGATGGTTTCGTTGGCCATCCTTGGATAGCAGTGATGAAACTTCTATATTCAGGCTTTAAGCCATGAATAATAATTCTTCTTTTTATATCCTCATTGATATTTGCAGTAGTGTCTAATTCTGCAATTTCACGACATAACGACTTTACTTTTTGTAAAATACTGATTTATTGTCAGATCACGTTGTGTGATTGACATCAGTTCATTTTCCAAAAGCCGAAGTCTCATGTCATTTTTCTCAGACGATCTTGAGTTAAAAACATCTCAAGCCTCTTTTGGAGTTTTAGTATGCCGAATGTGTTCCAACATCTCTTCCTCAATAGTTGTTTTGATTACAAACATTGCTTTTCCAGTTTTGATGCGCCAATTTCTCAATGACTCCGCATCTGTAGGTTGTGTGGTCTCGCTCCCATTTACTACTTCCCACAGGTCTTGTCCTTGCAGATATGACTCCATGCAATTCTTCCATGTGCTAGTTTTGGTTATTGAGTCTCTTGATGCTACCGACAGAAATAAAATCCATCATCGTGACGCTTGTTATAACCTTCTTATATATAAAATATAAATATAAGAAAGTGTGGCCCTGGACCAACAAGCTTTACAGTCCCTGACTGTATCACCACTATGGGTACCAATTCTCGGGCGCCTCGGTTAATAGTCCCTGACTATTAAACTTTCTTTATAGCACCTCAACTCTATAGCACATAACTTGCTCCTGGACCGAATAGCTCTTGATACCGATTGTAAAAAATATAAAGAAATGAAAGAACATTTCTATTAATTTGTTGTTCTGAATGAAATGAATATGCAATAACATGGGGTATTTATACTTTTCTCTTTTTCTATTGTTAGTGGCTCATCTCTATTCTTTAGCATATTGTTTTTCTGTTTTTCTTCTTTGTTAGTTACAAATTGATTACATACGTAGAATTACATGCAAAACAAGTTGGGAGCTTTTTTTTTTGCTAACAATAGTAATAATGATTGTTTATTCAATAAGAATGTTTGTTACAAATATCTATGTATATTTTTTTTTGTCCGTATTCCTTGCGGAACCACCGATATCCCCAAGAGCACCCTTAATACCAGGGAGCCCTTGAGACTAATCCGGAGCGAGCTGCGTGGCTGACTCTCCCAGCAAGATGTTTTTAGTGGGAATTGAACCTGGGGCTACTACCATCTGAATCCCTAAACCTACGTATATTTGGGTATAAAGCATTTGTGCATGTTCCAAAAGAAGAAAGTTTTAAGCTATATAAGAAGATCATTATTCATTTGAATCCCTCATAACTGCCTTCTCTACCCTTGCTCTTTCTTCTCTGCTTTCTCTCTCTCTCGTCTTTTTCATCCAGCGACATCAGCAATGATACCGCCAGTGCCCCATTGTCATTTGGGGTGCTTGACGCCACCACCACCCCTTCCTCTTTGGTTCGAACCCTACCATAATACCACCTCCACAGAGCCACCATCCCCTCTCAGCTCATGAATCGCCACCACCGATCTCTCTTCCTCTCCGATTCGAAATGCCCGAGCCACCATGAACGCGACCTTCGTAGTCACATGAAGCTTCTGTTGTTGCTGTTAATGACGAATTGACTAGTCTCCTTCTCAAATCGCCACCATGGAAGATAGATCTGCTCACGGTGGTCCAGTTCTTTTCTGGTCCAGCTATTTGTTGGCTTGAACCGGTCTGGACCATAAGGGGAGAAAAGGGTGGCGGTTCAATGGAGAAGGGTGAGAGATGGTGGTGGTGACGACGGAAGGTGCGTAGTATGTTTGGGTGGTGCATAAGGAATAATACAAAGGGCAATAAAGACTTTTGCTAATTAATTTAGTTTTTTATATTTCATTTTACTTTTAATCTTGACCATTAATTTATTTTATTAATATATCTAATGGTTAAAAAAGAAGAAGATAAAATGGTGCATGAGTTTAAAAAACTCATTGGGTGCATCAAAGAACCACCCGTACCCTTCACATAACGTAGAGCTGTTTTTATTAACTTGAAGTGATTAAACCATGCATAGCGAGCCTAACACAAGCAATGCAGTGAGTGCCTTTTTCAATTTCCAGACATCATTAGGAACGTCAGTGTCCTCAAATCCCGAAGGCTGAGAAACCATAAACTGGCTTATGCACATATGACATACCAATATGTCTGTTTTATTTATTGACTTGAGGTTTTTGACAATGTTGTTTATTCAATCAACTAGATCCCATCTTTAATTTACAAGTTTGTTTATTTATCTTGATCAAATAGAGATTTTCCAACTAAGCATAGGCCATCTCATACATAGTTTTGAATTACTATGTATAATCATGAATAGGTTCAAATGTTCAATCGAGTTAGAGTCTTTGCTCAAGGTGGTCGATTATTCATCGAGGAGGAACGCGTGCTCCACCAACATGAGTCAAATTGAACCATGCAAGGCTTGGTTGGGTTGGAATTAGATCGAACCGTGGTGCTGTTTGTTGAGCTTAAGGAAATAAAGTTGCACCCTGATTAACAGCTATGACTTTTGACCTAGTGTTAAGACTTAAGAGCTTAATCCTACATATCATCCAAACAATTGGCACAAGTATCTCTCAACTAATAAAACCAAGGTTACCATACGTGACAATTTGGGAATGAGGTCCAAAGAAAGCCAAGACTCGCCTAATTGATAATTCAAGATTGTGAGGTGCAATGAAATGAAGTTAATGATAATGAAGAGGCTCCAATACCATGCACTAGTGAAGACTGAAGAGTGAAGAGTGTGATCAACTAAACATGAGTTATGACCAGATGTTCTACCAAGTCTACGAAAGTCTCAACTAAACATAAGAAGATAACTTCGTAACATATAGCTGAAAATTTATTCAAATTTAAATTCAAATAATGCATTATAAGAAATCACTGACTAGAATGCAAGAATAAACCCTTGATACTTCGAGAATCATACTTCAGTTTCCAAAACTGCTTAAGGGTTGACCTCTGATTGGAAGATATGCTTCTTAGAATTACTCATCAACCTAAGATAACACAAATTCGAAAGGAACAAATGATTGGAAGTAAATCTAGAACAAAGATAAGTTACTTGCAATGCAAAATGGACACACGCACACATGAATACATTAAACAATCACTGCATGGAAAGCTTCTTTTGGGACAATACTAAGGATCATTGAGGAATATTAACCACTTCCGGTTACAGTATAGAGACAACATTTACCAAGACAATAACATAAATGGAGCAGTAACATGACAAAATTGATTTTTCTTTTTCTAAAAGAAAAAATACAAGAACGTAGCTGAAAAACGTAGACGGCTAAATTACAGTGAATGTAGAACTAAACTTGCATTTACAATCCACTAGTGACTAAGAATAAGATGACCCAAATTACCACATAAAATCTCAGAAAGCACCTTCTCTGGTAGATCATATTTATTAAAGGGTGGGCACTAAGGCTCTGAGAAGGGTTAGCATCCAAAATTGAGTTCCTTAGCCCTTTGTCTCTTAATGCTCATCCATAAGAGGGAGCAGTATCTTCAAGAAGATTAATCAATAATTTCAGTGCAGTCATAGTACCTCAATGGGTCTTGATATCCTGAATATAGCGCCCAATTTGCTGAGCACCAATATATAATGCATCAGCAAGAAGAACAACTCCAAGCTATGCCAGAAACAATGAAAATTGTGAGCATCAAGAAGGAAAAATATGAGTTACAACCAAAAAAATACAATAGATACATTACCAGGCGTGCAGAAAATACTAATCTATAACCCCAACCTTCCTTGGCTGCAGCCGCTCTTTGTTGATCAGTCCAACTGAAAATAATGACAAGTTAGAAATTTGCATTTTCCAAGTGATAATATAATGAAACCATAATTAATCAAAGCCCTGAATTTTTAGATAATATAAAGTCTCCATTGAAAACTGCAAGTTGTAATCATTATCATATAAAAGTGTCATGCAATTATGTCCACGTAATTGATTGTCCAACAAGCTAGGGGCATATATTTATATGGGATATTATGATACATGTATGCTACATGTAGGAAAGTTGTAGATGATGACCATATCTCAGCTCTGTATGTTACACTCTTCACATTAAATTTTTCTGTATGTGATGCAACCTGGACATTAGGCTATACAATTTTCTGTTATCTCAGCAAGCACTGACTGGATCTTCTATCATGAATTCTTGCTGATCTGGAAATACATAAAAAAGAGGTTTCTGTATCATCTCTTGATGAAATCTTCCAGACCTCTTTGCCTTTGTAATTTCAGTTTAATTACTTGCAATACTCACACCCAACTTGCAAACTGATCTGTAAACTCGCAGGTAATTTTATCTTTTGCCATTATATGATAAAAACAAGAGCTAATAGACTGTCAATCTGCCTTTGACAAAATAAGACTATTAGGATACTCTTAGTTATTAGCTGCAGTTATGAAAATTTATCACCAAAAAAAAAATCTTCAGGCATTGAAGTTCAAAAAATGGGACTTAAATTTGCAAAACATAAGTTGTAATTTCGACCAAGTGTACAGCAGACCATTATAGGATGATTTTGAATGGAGATTTTGCACTAGTATTTCCAATAATTCATAACTGTGAAAGAAGTAAAATGTCCTAATGTGGTATAAATTTTTAATAAAAACAATGCTAATTTATATTTTATCCAACACAGAAAAGTTCATAGTGAGAAAGCAAAAGAAACTCATCGACAATATTAGATTGCATGCATTAGAAGGGGAGACAACAGTGAGATTAGATAGTCACCCGAGGAATTCTGAAACGCCACCAATTCCAGCAAATTTAAGGGGCACTGGACCCTCTACAGCAAGATCCTGCTCCGTAGTAGTATTAAGGGCCAAAATGAGTAAGTTCACCAGATAAGCTATTTTTCTTTTCTCAGATTTGATGAAAATTGAGCATAATAGAAATTCCAGAAAAAGTGAAATTAGAAAACATGCCTCTTCATCAGCAGCCTCTAAGCCACCTTGAACCCAGAACAGATTTTGGTAACCAGCATTGTACAGTAGTTCACAAGCAGCTAAAGATCTGGCAGAAAATGAGGTTCAGAACTACACAAGTGAAATGATCAAATAACATCATGCATTCGCCAAAACTAATTTTACGGGTCTGGTGATTAAAAAACTGAAAAAGGATTCAAAAAGGCAGGGAAAGTACCAAATGCATTGTGATGAAACGGAAAATAAGTATCAGCAACAATAGCAATTTGTTCAAGAAACGAGATTGGTTGTGCACTAAATTTAATATATAAAGCTCACCTCAGTCCCTTCTGGCACGCAACAATTAGTTCTGTATCTTTCGAAAATTTCTCCGAAACTTTGGCTAAGAACTGACTGTTGAAGAAAGGAAAGAAATGATTCATGTAGACAGACAATGAATGAGTAATACCGTGAATAGCTTATGATACCTATCATAAGAGAGTGTAGGCATGCCACTCCACCAACCTCCTGTTCAACACAACACGATGTCAAATGTAATAAAATTTCTAATAAATTGTTGAGATATATAACATAAATTAAGAAAGTCTAGCAGTAGTAGGGAGGATAAAGATAATCAAGAGCCACATGGATCTTTTGATACCCATAACGAAATTAGTGATTTTTCTGGGAATGGTTCCAGGATCTAGTCCTTTATCAACATCAAAAATTGGAATCCAGGTTGAAGCTCTCACCCATGCCTTCAAACATGCAAAAGAAGATTATAAAGAGAATATCACAACAATAAATATAACAGTGTGCAGACTGCAGACTTTTTACAAGAAGAGAAAGTAAAAGCAAAGGAGTCAGATTACTTATCAGTATCAAGAGCTATTATCGCTAAGGTTAAATAAAATGAAATGCAATGGGAAATGCCAATCTGAAGCTTTCAACAGGTCACGGCTACTGGGATCAATTACCATCATGATAATTAGCTATGTAAATATCTGATTACGAGAATAGCATGTTTGACATCTCAAACTATTTTCCTTTTTCCCTCCTTCTGTAAGAAAATAACTAATTTATGTGCATATTGGCTAAGTTAAACAAAGTGCAACAGCTTCATCAACAGAGATACCTTGTTGTGTTCATTTGAGGGCCGAACATCAAGAAGGGGCTTGTTTGAAAGCTGAACTGCATACCCAGCTTCCCTTGGGGTAAGAACTTTAACTTTTCCATCCCTAATCTTCAAAATGAACAAGCAAGCAAAGCATATAAAATTATGAGTTCCACATGTGAATCAACACCATGGTATAAAATAGCTTAATTAATCATAGCAAAGAGAGAACCATCCAATAACATGGACTTGATTGTACCAATTAATATAGAAGCTCAAGCAGTTGAGAAATCCCTAAACAATGTAATGAATGCATATCATCGATAAACATCTCTACTCACTAGAAAGGAGGAAAGAATATCACAAAAAAAAAAAAAAAAAAAAAATTTAATTCGATTAGATAGTCCTCAATAGGAATTATAATAACCAACTCTACTGGTCTGAGGGACAAGAAGATCGGTTCCCCTTGAACAAGGAGCCGTGTTCATGTCTTGTGAATGAAAAGTAGTTGCTGCTAGAGCTTTCACCCCTTAAATGACGAAATGAGTTTTCGTGGCTCGACTAGGATTAGTCAGAGTCCAAAGTGATTTCACAAAACCTAGGGTCTTGATCATTCATGAAATTGTAAGTTGTTTCATGGGGTTTGAACCAGGTATTCTCTCTTATTGTCTGGCAACTAAAAAAACTGAGCTGACTCTTTGGGTCAGGACAAGAGGGTTAGTAAAAGAAGTTGAATGAAATACCAGAGCTTCCCATCTCTTTCTGGCAGCAGCCATGTCCCTCATTTGCTTCAATTCATAATCCTCACTCTCAGCTTGCACGCGAACAACACTCTTCTGCAAAATAAATGCAATTATAATAATTTTTCAAAAAAAAAAATTATCTTTCCTTTAAACCAGTCCCTCCGTCTCTAAATATAATAAGCATCTAGGATGAACTTTCACACAAACTTTCGCACAGATTAAGAAAGTTAATTAATATGGTCACTGATATTGGAAATGATGATATTAGATATACTTTATCAAAATTACCGCTATAATTATCATTGGAACTCTAAAAATAAAAATTGTTGAGTAGGGCTTGTATTTAGAGATAAAGAAATCTCACATTCTCACTATCTAGTGCTTATATTTAGAGACGGTACTAGTAAAACAAAAGAACATAAAAATTTAAAGAAAAAGAGAGTGAAAGGATGAATACCAAAGTGAGGGTTCTGGTTGTGCAAGAAGGAGGGAGCTGTAAGGAAGAGAGTGAAGCATAATTGGAAGTGGCAGTCAGAGAAATGTAATTGGCAGTGGAATTATTTGTGAGAGAGTTAATGGGAAGAAGGGATAGTGCTTCCATTGCCTACTAACTAAACACTCATGCGGTGCAATCCTCTCAGAATGAAAAAGAGACAAGCTGGCTCTTACTCCTATCCCTATCTTCACTTTCACTTATGACTTAACTCACCTTTTCCTTTTTATCCGGTTACACGGGCTTTTTCACTTGAGTATGGTAGTTTTGCAAACAATTTACAAAAATGAGGTAATTTTGAAACTATTTACATAACATGGGATAGTCAACAAAATTATTTTCAAAAATGGGGTAGTCAAAGTCAAAATTCATCAAGTCAAACAAGTCATCCGGAATGACTTCTTCTACATGACACGTGGCGCAACCAGGTGGGTTGAGTCACTCCGGTTGATTTAACATGTTGCGTCAACCGAAGTGACTCAACCCACCTCCCCCGATCTCCAATGAGTTTCATCGCTATTTCCCCCTGTCTCCTCTAATTCAATATATCTTCTTGTCAAAAAAAAATTTCTCAATCATCAATTTATACAAATTTTTGGTATATTTTTCGAGGTAAATTTTTAAACATCTACAATTATTTTTTATTTTAATTTTAAGCAATTTTAAATTTGTACACGGTCTATAAGAAGTAATAATTTTTTAATTTTTTTAAACTTTTTATTTTTACGCATTAATACATAGAGTGTGACATTGTTATTTATATAAATAAATTACAAATAATAAATTAGAAACAGTAAATAAATAAGTGTATTAAAATAGCTAAATAAATAATTACCAAAAAAATAGCTAAATAAATAAGTGCATTAAAATAAATTACAAATAAGTGCATTAGAAATAATAAATAACTAAGTGCATTAAAATAGTTAAACATTAATAACAATGTAAAAGCACAAAATTAAAAATAAATTAAATATATAAAAAAATTAAAATAAAAAAAAACTATAACAAAAATATACAAAAATTACACCTAAACTTATATTACACCTAAACATTATAATAATAAATAAAAACACAAAAATAACGATAAAGTAAATATGTACATATAAATTTAAAAAATTAAAAACATAAGGTGGATTTTATCTTTTGATACTAGTGGGTAGTGACAGTGATTACACTATTGTTTTTCTTGGACATTGAACAGTATTTTATGTCAACTACTATATGGAAGGATAAAAATGTAAATATAATGTATGCTTTTTTTTAAATCAAGGAATAAACTACTTTTAACTGTATTAATTGGTCCGAGAGATTTAGTTAAATATAACCTATATATATGACCGCAAGGAGTAAAATATATAAAAAAAATTAAATGAGAGAATTACAATCTATGTACAATAGCATAAAAATAAAAAGCACAATTTTATATATATATATATAATAGTGCTAATGCATAAAAACTAAAAAGCATAAAAAAAATTAAATAAGAGTATCACTTTTTTATAAACTGGTGCATAAATTTAACATTATTAAAATTAAAAAAAATTAATAAAAATAAAGCTATAAAAATTTACCTCAAAATATACCGGATATTTCTGTAGAAAGATGATTGACAAAAAAATAAATATATGAAAAATATATATTAAAGGATGATATGTGTGTTGGAATGTTGGGAGACCGGGGGAGACAGGTAGGGCACGTGGCGCAACCAGGTGGGTTGAGTCACTCCGGTTGACGCAACAGGTTGAGTCCGGAGTGACTTAATCCACCTGGTTGCGCCACTTGTCATTTAGAAGAAGTCATTCCAGATGACTTGTTTGACTTGAGGAATTTTGACTTTGATTGTCCCATTTTTGGAAATAGTTTTGTTGACTATCCCATGTTATGTAAATAGTTTCAAAATTACCCCATTTTCGTAAATTGTTTGCAAAACTACCCAACTTAAGTAAAAAAAAACCCACAAGAGAGAGATCGATTCATACCAAAAAAAATTTTCCTTTCGGTGCTTATTTAGTTACATTCGGATCCGACTGAAGACGTGTGTCTGGCTATTACAATTGAGTCTTCCAGCATAAATTTTTCTACATCCACTAAAAATTGAACTCGAGACCTTATTTAAGCAACAGCAAGCCGTTTAACACTCGTCCCAACCCATGTTGGATATACCAAAAAAAAAAAGTTTCATACCAAATTAATTTACATAAACTTTTTAGCTACTCATAATTTTTTTATGTAATATATAAATTAGTATCAAATTATACGTTGATTAATAATTAGTATTCCCTCCGTCTCTAAATATATAACCTTTTTGAGAGATTTCATGTCTATTAAGAAAGTTGGTTAATTTAGTTAATTGTATTGGAAATATGAATATTTGATATGTATTTTCAAAACTACCCCTATTAATATATAGTATTGAAAATTTAAAAAGTGTTAAGTAAATAGGGATGTTTGTGAGAAGAAGTAATTAATTGTCATTGAAATTTGAATAGGATCTTATAAATAGAAACAAAATAAAAGTCTCAAAAGAGTTTTATATGTAGAGACGAAGGTAGTAGTATATATTATATAGATTGTTTGTCTTAAATTAAAAAAAAAATCAAATATTAATAAATATATAAACAAATAATTTCATTTTTTATCATAGTATTTTAAAGTATATATTATGTTATTCTTGACGTATATAAATAAAGTATTAAACGAGTTTATATTTTTTTTTTTAAATATTGGTATAGAAGATCTACCCAATAAAAATTTTCAATTCAACGGTTAGTTTGATTAGGTTATATACATGAACGGTAGGACTAAGTACCTGGTCAAGTGCACGCTCCGACTCAGTACCTGAAAAATGGTAAGGATGTGAGTATTACACAAATTAGGAATAGCAGTTTCTAATATACTATAATACCCCACTAAGTCAATCACAAACAGTACATAGAATGCAGATAAGCAAAAATCCAAGTGATGCCATACTCAAGTACAGAGAATGCATATAAACAAAAATCCAAGTGATGCCATGCTCAAGTACAGAGAAGGTCCTCTATAAACATTAGACATTATTTAAATTTTAGTTCAACTTTTCAAATTTAGAACCATTGAAGTCTTTTATGAATTTTTAGTATCTTTTGGGTATTTTATTAAAATTGAGGAAGTCTTTTAAATAATAAATAACTAGTCCTCTTCGCGTTCTAGCCGATTCGCGCACCCGCAGTCGGTCGCAGGAGGATTAGTTACTATACCCCTTCGCGTTCTAGCCGATTCGCACACCCGCAGTCGATCGCAAGGGTTTATGGTGAAATCCTTTGACGCGGGCAATCCGATTCGCGCACCCACAGTCGGACCCGATTCGCGCACCCGCAGTCGGCCACAAGGGATTATCACCAAATATTACGGACTATCCGATTCGCGCACTCGCAGTCGGATTCCGTACATTATTATATTTTATATCTGGTTGCGGATTATCTGATTCGCGCACCCAAAAATTTCCGCACATTTTAGTGTATCTTTACTCTTTGTTGTGGACTATCCGATTCGCGCACCCGCAGTCGGATTCCACACATTTATGTTTCTTCTCATTCATTATTAGGTACTTTTCCCAATCTTGTTACTTAACCAATTATTTTACTCTTTTTCCTCCTTAAATCATTAACCACCATCACATTATTTTCTATTTTCTTAATCATTTAGTAAAGTTGGCAGTATTTTATTTGTTATTATATTTTCTTTTTATCTAATATATACTAACATATACGTACACAACAATACATAACATCATCATCAATGAGTTAACATACCAAACTATCTTCCTAGTTATTTATTTAATTTTCTAAATTCAAGTTATCAATATTATCAAGTACCCTAAGGTGCAAAATCCTAAAGCTAACAACAATCTTAGCAAGCATTATATATACACTAGAAACTTATCCCTAAGATAAGGTAATACTCACTCCTTACCTCAAATTAATAAAAAGTAAGAAAAAACCTCAATTTGTGCTTTAGAATCTAGGGACTTTAAACCTCCTTAATCTTGCTTGCCATCTCAACAAAGCCAAAATCCAATGTTGATAGAGGACCCTATTGTGAGTGTTGTAGGAAGGGAGATTGTTGTTCTTATCTTCTTCTTGGTTAGAAGGCATGGAGTGGTGAGTTCTTCATGATCAAAAGCTTGAAAAAAAACAAAGAGAGAGGGAAAGAGAGAGTGTGAGAGGCGTGAGGTTTGGAAGTAAAGAGGGTGATGAATTTATTTTATTTACATAGTTGGAGGTTGATAAGGGTGATGGGAGTAGAGGGTTTGCTGATTAAGGGAAAGGAAAATGATGATGCTGCTTCGTGCCCTAGAGGAGAAGAATAAGGTGTTGTACTTGTTTCTATGTATTTCAAACCAAAAGAGCTTCTCCATGAAGGAAAATTGAGTAATGGGGGTTTGGTGGCTTCTCAAAGAAGCCACCCGCTTTTGTGGTTTCAATGGTGTCACGCGCACCAGCTATAGTTTTTTTTTCGCCTTTACGAATGCCGTATTTCTTCGTTACCCGTCGGATCTTGCTCGAATTTTGAGACAAGCTTCCTAAGACCTTAAACTTAACATCCAACGGTGGAAATTGTATTTGGAGGCTTGGGCGCTATACTTATAATTTCCTAAATTAGGATGTTCTTAAGATCAAAAATACCCCTAAATTCCTCTTAATTTAACTAAAATCTACACTCTAAAAATTCTAAGTTGATTTTTTTATAATACTTATACTTGAAAATTAAAATTGAGGATGTTACAATCCTCTCCCACTTACCAGAATTTCGTCCTCGAAATTCAGTTAGCAGCGAACAAATGTGGATGAGATTCCTTCATTTGACTCTCCAATTCCCATGTAGCTTCTTCCACATTGCTCCTGTTCCAAATCACTTTGACTAAAGAAATGTCCTTGCCTCTAAGTTGCTTCACCTGCTTGTCTTCAATTCTGACCGAATAAACTTTAAAAGTCAGATTCTCCTTTAAGGGCAAGTCATCAATTGTAACTACATGCGACGGATCATGAATGTATTTCCGGAGTTGAGAGACATGGAATACATCATGAAGATTTGACAAATGAGGAGGAAGAACAATCTTATAAGCAACCGGCCCCACTTTCTCCAAGATCTCATATGGTCCAACAAACCGTGGAGTCAGCTTTTTGGACTTAATGGCCCGACCAATTCCTGTGGTAGGAGACACCCTCAGAAAAACATGATCACAACCTCAAACTCTAGAGGTCTCCTTCGCTTATCAGCATAGTTTTTCCGACGATCCTGAGAAGTTTTCATTTTGTTCTTAATCATAGTGATCTTCTCAGTAGTTTCCTGTACAATGTCTGGACCAGTCAATAAATTTTCACCAATCTAAAACCAGCAGAGAGGCGTTCTACACTTCCTGCCATAGAGTGCCTCAAACGGTGCCATACCGATGCTAGAGTGGAAGTTGTTGTTATAAGTAAATTCCATCAACGGTAACAACTGTTCCCAACTTCCAACCTGTTCGAGCACACAAGCTCTCAACAGATCCTCCAAAGACTGGATAGTGCGCTCAGATTTCCCATCAGTTTGTGGATGGTATGTTGTACTGAATCTCAATTTGGTACCCAAAGCCTGCTGGAGACTCTGCCAAAATCGAGACAAGAATCGTGGATCACGATCGGATACTATATTGGAAGGTACACCATGTAACTTCACTATATCCCGGATGTACAACTATGTCAACTTTTCCAAACTATACTTCATGTTTATCGGAATAAAGTGAGCACACTTTGTCAATCGGTCCACCACCACCCAAATAGCATCACATCCTGCAACAGTCCTGGGTAAACCGGATACAAAATCCATAGCAATGCTATCCCATTTCCACTCAGGAATGTCTAGTGGCCGCAACGGACCACCTGGTTTCTGGTGCTCAATCTTAACTTTCTGACAAGTCAAACAATGAGACACATGATCTGCCACATCTGTTTTCAACTTTGGCCACCAATAAATCTTCTTCAAATCTTGATACATCTTAGTTGCACCGGGATGAAAATTCATTTTGGTTCGATGAGCTTCCCATAGGATATCCCTTCTAACTTCAAAATCCATAGGAACGCATATCCGACCCCTAAACCGAATAATACCATCAGAACCCTTCACAAAATCGGGCTCTTCTTTGCCCGATGCTCCTTCAAACAACTTCTATAGCTCTTCATCATCAGCCTGTCTTTCTTTGATAAGATCAATCAATTCATTGGTAACCTGCAACATCTCCAGAACAATGCTCTTTTCTTTCACCTGCATGTTCAAGTTGAGATCACTGAACTCTTGGATCAACTGCATCTCCTTCACCATCAAATTGCTGACATGCAAAGTCTTGCGACTTAGTGCATCAGCCACCATATTAGCTTTGCCTGGATGATACTGGAGATTAAAATCATAATCCTTGAGGAATTCCATCCACCTCCTTTGCCTCATATTCTACTCTTTTTGATCGAAGAGATAGCGGAGACTCTTGTGGTCACTAAAAACTTCAAACTTAGTGCCATACAAGTAGTGTCTCCAAATTTTAAGAGCAAAGACAACCGCGGCCAACTCAAGATCATGAGTGGGATAATTTTGTTCATGCTGCCGGAGTTCCCTAGATGCATAAGCAATCACCTTTCCCTTCTGCATCAATACACAACCTAACCCTTGCTTTGATGCATCACAGTACACCTCAAAAGTTTGGGTTGTGTCAGGCAAAACTAACACTAGTGAGCTTGTCAATCTCCGCTTCAAATCTTGGAAACCGTGCTCACACTATGGGGACCATTCATAAGGAACATCTTTTCTAGTTAGCATGGTCAAAGGAAGAGCTATTTTAGAGAAACCTTCAATGAATCTCCGATAATAGCCTGCCATGCCTAGAAAACTTCGGATCTCGGTCACTGATTTGGGTCTCTCCCACTTTAGCACTGCTTCCACCTTAGAAGGATCCACAGCAACACCCTTCTCAGAAATTACATGACCCAAAAAGTGTACCTCTTTTAACCAAAAGCTGCACTTAGAAAGCTTTGCATAAAGCTGCTTGTCTTTGAGAACCTTCAGCACCGTTCTCAAGTGTTCATCATGTTCACTTGGACTTTTAGAATAAATTAGAATGTCGTCAATGAACACTATGACGAACGAGTCCAAGTAAGGCCTGAAAATCCTGTTCATGTAATCCATGAAGATAGCAGGAGCATTCGTAAGACCAAAAGGCATCACCACATACTCAAAGTGCCCATATTGAGTCCTGAATGCGATTTTAGGAATGTCCTCCTCTCGGATACGGATCTGATGGTACCCAGATCGGAGGTCAATCTTTGAAAACACCGCTGCTCCCCGAAGCTGATCTATTAAATCGTTGATGCGAGGGAGTGGGTACTTATTTTTCACTGTCACAACATTTAATTGCTGACAGTTAGTGCACATCCTAAGGCTCTCATCCTTCTTTTTAACAAAAATAATTGGAGCTCCCCAAGGTGACACACTCGGTCTAATTAATTTCTTAGCCAAAAGATCCTCCAATTGCTTTTTCAACTCTGCCAACTCTGGAGGTGCCATTCTGTATGGTGCTATAGAAATTGGACCTGTGCCAGGCATGAAATCAATGTCGAACTCCACTTCTCTAACTGGTGGTAATCCGGGAATCTCTGCAGGAAAGACTTCCGGAAATTCACGGACTACAGGAATCTGACTGACATCGGACTTGTCATCCACTTCCATAGCCGATAAGGAAAGATCACCAAAAATAACTGACTTCTGATGGCAATCAATTAGGACATGATACTGTGACATCCACTCCATGCCCAAAATGATATCCAGATTAGCCAGAGGCAAACAAACCAGATTCACCTTGAATTCCCGCTCCAACACTCTAAGCGGGCAATTTAAACACATCAAAGATGTGACTACCGCAGCATTTGTAGGAGTGGAAACAGATAATTTATAAGGCATTTCAATTGCAGATAATCCTAACTTCTTCATACAATTAATAGAAATAAATGAATGAGTTGCTCCACAATCAAATAGAATACCACATGGAATAGAATTAATATAACCAATACCTCTTATCAATTCATCAGCATCAGTTACTTCCTCGCCATCCATGGTATACACCTTGCCCCTTAGAAGTGGCTGACTGCCACCAGCCTTCTGTGCTTTAGTCACATTCACCTCTTTCTTAACTGCATCCTTAGAACAATTGTTTGCGAAATGTCCCTGCTGACCACATCGAAAGCAGGTTATCTCTTTTCTACTCGGGTTCAAATTCCAACAAGTTCCCCTATGCTGCCTTCCACAATGCGGACAAGTCAGAATAGGACCAGGAGCATTCCCAGCTGGGCCTGATTTAGGCTGGGGATAAGGACCTGGTCGCTGCACCGGAACTTCACCCCTAACAGGACCACCTGATCTCATAACTGCTCTGTTCCTGTCATTAGCCATCTTCCGCTTGAGACCCTTCTCATAAGTACTTGCCATGTTCACCAGCTGAGAGAGATTATCAATGTTATGATATTCGCAAGAGAGACGAACATCATCACGAAGACCAGCCTCAAATTTAATGCATTTGGTGCGCTCATCAGCATTCCTCTAACTGCTAGAATAGCGGATCAAATCCTCAAACCGAGCTGCATAATCACTGACAGTCATTGAACCTTGCACCAGCTGAAGGAAAGCAATCTCTTTCTCCCTGCGGACATCCTCCGAAAAATATTTTCCAAGAAAGCGAGCTTTAAACAACTCCCAAGTGGTCGCCTGATTAGACATCTCCAATCCCCTCCTCTGCTGATCCCACCAGTGCTCAGCCTCACAGGTTAGCATATACTCAGCCAATCTCACCCGTTGCTCAGCAGGTGGTTGAAGAGAGCGGAGAACCTTCTCGATCTCCTGGAGCCATCTCTGTGCCCCATCAGGATCATTGCCTCCTTCAAATCTAGGCGGCTCGCACTTCCTGAATCGCGCCATCTAGTCTATCTCATTAGGAACTTGGGGTGGAGGCTGCACCGCCGCCGCTGCTGCAGCTGCTGCAATGTTATCTCCCTGGTTGTGGTGCAATTGTGCAATACTAGAAGTAAGATTGGCAGCTTGAGCTTGCTGCATTTGCACCATACGATCCAGGATAGCATTGATGTCATCATTACCAGCCCTTCTACCAGCCATACTGTTAAGTCAGGGAGGAACAGACTATTAATACTTAGCAGAATAGATAACAACATGAATATCCTAATTCCTAAATTCTAAAATTATAAACATCGATTACTCGCTTGGTGAGTAATCATTGGAGTAATGAGCTACTCCCAAGGCCGAGGAGAAACTGCTCCGATACCATAAATGTAACACCTACAATTCTACCCTTAACTCCCCATTAATAAATTCGTGAACTTAAAATTTTCGGTTTATAATTATGAAAATTCACCCGTCAAACGAATGAAGTTTCATTTGTTTTTCGAACTTTTCCAAACTTTACCAAAATTTCCTACAACCTGTTTAGCACATAACTATATCATAATCAAGCCAACAGGGCTATCAGCATATTTCGCATAGCAGCATAGAAGTATATCAGAGTAACAGCTATAAACAAGTTGGTGGAACAAGTTGGTTTCCCAAAAGAACTCCTTCTTCCTAAGGAGTTGTCCTGGACCTCCAAAAGATACTATTTACATATATACATCAAAACATAAATATCTCATGTCCTCCTAAAATAAACCCCACTAAGTACCTGGTCAAGTGCACGCTCCGACTCAGTACCTGAAAAATGGTAAGGAGGTGAGCATTACACATAAATTAGGAATAGCAGTTTCTAATATACTATAATACCCCACTAAGTCAATCACAAACAGTACAGAGAATGCATATAAGCAAAAATCCAAGTGATGTCATACTTAAGTACAGAGAATGCATATAAACAAAAATCCAAGTGATGCCATGCTCAAGTACAGAGAAGGTCCTCTATAAACATTAGACATTATTTAAATTTTAGTGCAACTTTTCAAACTTAGAACCATTGAAGTCTTTTATGAATTTTTAGTATCTTTTGGGTATTTTATTAAAATCCAGGAAGTCTTTTAAATAATAAATAACTAGTCCTCTTCGCGTTCTAGCCGATTCGCGCACCCGCAGTCGGCCCTGATTCGCTCACCCCCAGTCGGTCGCAGGAGGATTAGTTACTATACCCCTTCGCGTTCTAGACGATTCGCGCACCCGCAGTCGGCCCCGATTCGCGCACCCACAGTCGGTCGCAAGGGTTTATGGTGAAATCCTTTGACGCGGACAATCTGATTCACGCACCCGCAGTCGGACCCGATTCGTGCACCCGCAGTCGGCCGCAAGGGATTATCACCAAATATTACGGACTATCCGATTCGCGCACCCGCAGTCGGATTCCGTACATTATTATCTTTTATATTTGGTTGCGGATTATCCGATTCGCGCACCCGCAGTCGGATTCCGCACATTTTAGTGTATCTTTACTCTTTATTGTGGACTATCCGATTCACGCACCCGCAGTCGGATTCCACACATTTATGTTTCTTCTCATTCATTATTAGGTACTTTTCCCAATCTTGTTACTTAACCAATTATTTTACTCTTTTTCCTCCTTAAATTATTAACCACCATCATATTATTTTCTATTTTCTTAATCATTTAGTAAAGTTGGCAGTATTTTATTTGTTATTATATATTTCTTTTTATCTAATATATACTAACATATACGTACACAACAATACATAACATCATCATCAATGAGTTAACATACCAAACTATCTTCCTAGTTATTTATTTAATTTTCTAAATTCAAGTTATCAATATTATCAAGTACCCTTAAGGTGCAAAATCCTAAAGCTAACAACAATCTTAGCAAGCATTATATATACACTAGAAACTTATCCCTAAGATAAGGTAATACTCACTCCTTACCTCAAATTAATAAAAAGTAAGAAAAAACCTCAATTTGTGCTTTAGAATCTAGGGACTTTAAACTCCTTAATCTTGCTTGCCACCTCAACAAAGCCAAAATCCAATGTTGATAGAGGACCCTATTGTGAGTGTTGTAGGAAGGGAGATTGTTGTTCTTATCTTCTTCTTGGTTAGAAGGCATGGAGTGGTGAGTTCTCCATGATCAAAAGCTTGAAAAAAAAACAAAGAGAGAGGGAAAGAGAGAGTGTGAGAGGCGTGAGGTTTGGAAGTAAAGCGGATGATGACTTTATTTTATTTACATAGTTGGAGGTTGATAAGGGTGATGGGTGTAGAGGATTTGTTGATTAAGGGAAAGGAAAATGATGATGCTGCTTCGTGCCCTAGAGGAGAAGAATAAAGTGTTGTACTTGTTTCTATGTATTGCCAACCAATAGAGCTTCTGCATGAAGGAAAATTGAGAAATGGGGGTTTGGTGGAGAAGGCACCCGCTTTTGTGGTTTCAATGGTGCCACGCGCACTAGCTACAATTCTTTTTTTTTTTTCGCCTTTACGAATGCTGTATTTCTTTGTTACCCGTCGGATCTTGTTCAAATTTTGAGACAAGCTTCCTAAGACCCTAAACTTAACATCCAACGGTGGAAATTGTATTTGGAGGCTTGGGCACTATACTTATAATTTCCTAAATTAGGATGTTCTTAAGATCAAAAATACCCCTAAATTCCTCTTAATTTAACTAAAATCTACACTCTAAAAATTCTAAGTTGATTTTTTTATAATCCTTATACTTGAAAATTAAAATTGAGGATGTTACATTTCTCAATCATCTTAATTTATATTATATGATTCTTAAGTTTCTCTTTAATCGCTTATTTCAATTCAGTATGCAATTCCTTCGATTTTTTTTTGGAATAGATAAAAATCATTATATATAATAATAGGATTTGACTCTATACTTGATGTAAATATTTTAAAAAAAAATTGTAGAAGAGAATTAAAACTACAATTTGAAATCATTATCCACAATCAAATTTGAAATTAGATAGATTATTCATGTTTTTTCAGATCATTAATTTTTTTTAAATAAACACACATTAAATAAGTTGAATTTGTTATTCATTTTGGATAAATCTTTATGGGTAAATAATCATTATCTCTAACCAAAATATTACAATTTGAAATTAAATAAATTATTCATATTTTCTAAATCATTATCCCCAATGAAGATATTACAATAGGAAATTAAATAGATAATAAATAAATAAATTATTTATTTTGGATAAATATAACTTAAATCTATAAAATTTCTAAAGAAAAGTAATCAAACACGTGGCCAAAGATAAACTGCATACAAATTCCATAATTTAAGGAAATATAGAAAAATCGGTAAGATAAATATGAAAAAATAAATAATTTTTTATTGTAACACCAAGATTCAACTTTCCTTCTCAAAATAAACAAAAGACATTCTGGTTTTTTATCATTCATTATGTTCATAATACCATCAAACAAAAAATGTCAAAATGTTTAATTCTGATTTAATTTTGATTTATCACAATAAAATAGATAATCATATAAAAAATATTAATTTACTCATCAAATAAATAGAGAATATCTGAGATAAAAAGTTTTATTTTTTATTTATATGGGGAAGTATAAAATTTATCAACAAGATCATTTAGATTAATTTTTTTATGTGTACGGTTTGGTTTGAATCTCTGCCTTTTTATATAATTATTTTTTATTGTTATTAATAATAATAATCTTTAATTTAAAATATTTAATATAAAAAATTCAAATATCAACAACTCGTGCATTGCACGGGGTAAGAGCTAGTATTGATGATGATGATGATGATGATGATGATGATGATAATGATAATAATAATAATAATAATAATAATAATAATAATAATAATAAAACAAATCGGTTGCATTAAAAAAGAATTAAGAAAGATATGTTATGGGTTTAGAATAGATAAGATAATAAAAGATTATAAGAGGATAATGAAGAAAAGATATTTTTTTATTTTAGAAAAAAATAGAAAAGAAAGAAAGAGAGGAAAGGATTAGGATAAGGCTCGTTATTCCCCTTTTCTGTACAACATTTAATGCTCACGTATACATCTTGATGAGAATTTTGTTGAATTACTTGCTGAATTAAAGAAAATAAATTATACTTATATGACTACTATAGAGGTCCTATGTAAATTAAGGCTTGAGTATTTAAGCAAAAGTTTTGTTTAGAACTCCATTGCACATATTGTATAGTGTATTAAAGCCTTTGATTTTTACTTAATGACAATATTTTAGTTTCATCTTAAAGTGGCATCCAAATAGTTTTAGTTTTGAACTTGTATTGAGGAATAGTAATGTGAGAAATATCCTTATTGGATAATAGAGAAAATTCATGTATTTACCATGTTATGGTCAAAAAAGAATTCAGATAGTAAATAGAGAGGTTAAGAGGACGTTCTTAACATAAAGTGAGCTAACTAAGAGGTGGCATAATGAATCAAGAAAGAAGGACTATGTCCCTGATAGGAATGTTGTAGATTACTAATGAGTTTGATCCTTGATTGTGGTAAGCTCGTGTAACCATTCGATCTCAAACTTGTTTCAATCCATAGTTCATGTTACAAACAATAAAACCTAACCTTTTCCCCCAATTCTTATGCATGTTTGATTTATCAAAATCTTTGGTTTTGTGACCCTGTCGAAAATGGTTCTGCATGTGCAGTTCTGAAGGGGTTTTTGTGGAATTCGAATTTGGTTGCTTTCTCTCTGTGAAGTTTATGTTCAATCACGTCTGTGAGGTAAGGAGAAAGCTGTTTATACACTAGTTAGAGTTTAAAGCATGTGATTTTATATTGAGAGCCACCAAGAGGCTCTAAAGGGCTTAGTTGAATTAGAATTTTGGTTTGGAGACCAATTTGTACTCTATGTTTGACTTGAGCAAGTTTCTTTGGATGCATGCAAGGTGTTTGAACTCTGAAATCAAGATTTAAATGAGTATATTGAGTTTTGGCGTTATGAGTTGTTGGTTTAATGGTTTTTATACATAATTGAATGGATTTGTTCAATCTCTGTAAAATGATGTGTTTTCAGTGTTTGAACATGTTTAATATATGTTAAATTAACTCTGTGAATGATTGGTTTGTATTGAAATTGGTTAGAAATGAAAATGGTATGTTAAAACCCAATTTTCAGTGTTCTGCTGTCATAAGTAATCGATTACCAGCTTGTATTTGATACAGAGTTTGCAAAATACACGTAATCGATTACCAGTTTCTGATAATCGATTCCCAGTGCTAAATAAACTTAAAAATACCATTTTAATTTCTGAATCATTAATTTATAATTTAAATTGATTTTATGGACTGGTTATATGTCAGAAAATATCTGATTGGATAATCTATAATTTTTTGGAATTAATCATGGAATGTAATTTTGATTACTTAGTGATAATGTTGGAAATTATCAAGTAAATCAAATGCCAATTAAATGAGTTTGACTTTGGGGCATTCATTCATGGTGATTGGATGATAGATTCGATTTCATGTTTATGTAACATGAGGAGGGCCTCTGGGAGTACCAAATGACGACTCGCTTGATGACACATTTATGAGTTAGAAATGTGGCCAGTAATGGTAGATTATTGATGATGTGATTATCACGTTTTGGAAACATGACGTCTGCTGGAGATGCGGCGTTTTGTATCACTACCGGGCTTATACGTAATACATTCGGGGAATGTATTGTGTTGTACCACGGTGGGTACAAAGTACAGGAATTGTACACCGGAGTTTGAGGATGGACGTCCGAAAGTGAAATAGTTATGGAGCTCAGGATTTGAGTGATAGACATCATGCATCATGCCACTCATATTTAATTAAAAGAGAATTGATTGATAAATTGAGTTTGGACATATGATAAGCATCCTTATCTATCATTGATTTATATGTGTACTATTTGTGTCTGATGACATATCTGGTTGATATCTGCTTTACACATATACCATACTTCTTTATTCTCTTTCGATTATGTGTATGTTCTGCTTATCCCCATGCCCTTGTAGGTGATGTCTTTCTATCTAGCCTGCTTCAAGATCCGTCCTCTCCCTAGTGGAGTATGGATCTATGAGGACCATAGGGCAGGATATGAGGGTGAGGTGGAGTTGACCTTCTATCACCCTAATCCACTTGTTCGTATCCGTCCTCGTAGATTCAGGATCCCCATTATCTATACTATGCACGTACCCCCTTTCTATACCTATCATGGACCACCTCCAGCTCGACCTGCTCGCTCGTATCATAGTTTTCGTTTTAGATCAGTTTACCGCTCTCACCCTTTTACCTCTCGAGTTGTCCGGGAGGATACTCCCACACCTAATTCGACGAGTCCAGTCAGGGTTGCACCATCACCTTACCCAGTACCCAGTGCTAGGGTACCTTCCCCGTCGGATGAGGTGGAGGAGGATCCTGTCGAGGCAAGGAGCGGAGACGAGCCAGTCGAGCACTCTACAGGGAGCCAGTGGAGAGATGATGACCCTTAGGTATGTGCAGAGTATAGGTGGTGAGGGTCAGGGACCCGTTTTGGAGCTGTTTTGGACCTTTTTGATGGATGGAGGATGACCTGCTCATGACTTGGACTACTACTGCTACTACTACTACTGGATCAGCTTTGGAGCCTTTATTTTGAGTTGTTATATATTGTACATATTTTTGAGAGAGCTCTAGAGTGTTGGTCTTTCTTTTCAGTTTTTATGTTTATGGACTTGTACTTTGGACCTGGATCCTTTTGACTTACTGGACTATGTATCTTTCCTACTTTTGATATATATGCATATATTATGTTTATATTTACCACTACTCATAGTCCAATGATTTTCCGCTTACTCTGATAATACTTTTAAAAGGATTCGGTTATACTAATTATGAAGGATATTGTCTTATGTTATGAAATGACGAGAGATAGCATTACTATTTATTTTAATTATGAAAACATATTAATTATTTAATGACCAGAGGATGCAACCTCAATCTTTATTTTTAAGAGTTTAAATTAGTGCTTCAAATGCCGAATTCAGTGTTTACTAAATGTATACTTGATCTTCGAGGTCCAATGTTTTGTGTAGCACACCCGACTGTTTAGAATTTAAAAAGGAAAAATTTATTTCCAATAATTCTATTTATTCTACAAGTCCATACTATTTTCGAGTAACCGTTCTATATTTACTTAATTACTCGACGTATTAGTTTAGGGTGTTGCACATGGTGGTATCAGAGCATGATTGGTCCTATAATTGAAGAAGTAGTCCAAAGAGCTAGTCATCCACATCAAACAGGTTACTACAAGGTATGTTTTTATGTTTTGATTGGATAGTATCTCACCTAAACAAGTGATAGATACAAATTGTGATGTATGAGTTGAGCTATTGATATAGCTTCATCTTAGGTTAGATAGCTGCGTGTTTCTTTTGTCAATCATATATGACCATAAGCCCATAGGTTTAATATGACGACTAGAAACCAAAATCATACGAATGCGATGCTGGAAAGGATCACAACTGCTTTGGAAAACATGCAGCAACATTAGTAGCAACAACAAGTTAATCCGCCTCATCAGTATAATGCCGGAACTACTGAAGCCAAGAGTCTCGCGGATTTTTCGTAGTTGTAATCCACTTAAGTTTGAAGGAGGATTTAAACCAGAAGAGGCTAATAAGTGGATTCATGATATGGATAAAATTATCAGAACTCTTGACTGCACTGATACTCAGAAGGTGACATATGCAGTCTATATGTTGGAAGGAGAAGCTGAGAAGTGGTGGAACCATACCATCCAGCTGTTGAATTATGAAGGAAGGACTGTCAACTAGGGAGTATTTATGGAGAAGTTTCTCAATAAGTATTTTCCAGAGGACTTGAGGAGGAAGAAGGAGGTGGAATTCCTACAGCTTAAGCAAGGGGATAAGAGTGTAAGGGAGTACGCTGCAAAGTTTGAAGAGTTGATGAAGTACTCTCCCTACTATCAATACAACCCCGATGAGAGAAGTAAATGTATTAAGTTTGAAGGTGGATTGAGGCCAAAGCTGAAGTCTATTTTCAGTTATAAGAGAATCCAGAGTTTTCCTGCATTAGTGGATATGTGTAGGATGTATGAAGATGACAAGAAGGCGGAAGGCGTGCAAGTGCAGGAGAGAAGGGATCATCAGAATTATGGACCGCTAAGGCGTAAGGGGTATGATCACAAAGGTAAGGGTCCATATTCTAACAAGGATAAAGGCCAGGGAAAGGCCAAAGTGGGTGATAGAGGCAAGTCTCGCAATGATGCTCCATATTGTGAGAAGTGCAAGCGTCACCATTTTGGTCGCTTTTGTTGGGCTGCAAGTGGTTGTTTCAATTGCGGGAAGCCAGGTCATTTCTCTCGTGATTGCAAAGAACCGGCCAAGACCAATCCGAAAGGATCAGCTGATAAACTTGTTGTTTCTGGCAGAGTTTTCACTCTTAGTGGTGTGGAAGCAAACCAATCCTCTAATCTCGTGCAAGGTAATTACTTGCTCAATGGTCAGTCTTGCAATGTTTTGTTTGATTCAGGAGCTACACATTCTTTTGTTTCTCATGAATGTGTGAATCGTTTGAAAATACCTGTGTCAGATTCACCTTATGTTCTTAAGGTAAAAACCCTACAAATCTTCCTGTTTTTGCTTATAAGAGGTGTCTTAGTTGTCATGTGGAAGTGTTAGACCGAGTCTCTAGAGTAGACTTGATCTGACTACCTTTGTCACAATTAGATGTGATATTGGGAATGGATTGGATGAGTAAAAACCAAGTGATCATTGATTGTGATAAGAAGACAGTTTCCTATAAGAACCCAGAACCTGCAGGTTATGTATGTTTGTTTACCTTAGAGGTAGGAGAAGGAGATCAATCAATTGAGGAAATTCCTGTTGTTAGGGATTTTCCAGGGGTGTTTGCTAACGAAATACCGGGTTTACCGCCGAAGAGGGAAATCGAGTTTGGAATCGATCTAATTCCGGGAGCTGGTCCCATTTCTATTGCTCCTTATAGAATGGTACCACCGGAGATGGCTGAGTTGAAAAAGCAAGTGGAAGAGCTGCTGCAGAAGCAACTAATCACACCAAGTGTGTCTCCGTGAGGAGCTCCGGTTTTGTTTGTGAAGAAGAAAGATGGAAGCTTGAAGATGTGCGTTGATTATCGGTAGTTGAATAAGGTCACTATTAAGAATAAGTATCCTTTACCAAGGATAGATGACCTTATAGATCAAGTTCGTTGAGCTTCGATATTTTCCAAGATTGATCTGAGATCGGGGTATCATCAGATCAGAATCCGGGAGGAAGATATCTCTAAGACCGCATTTCGATCTCGATATGGACATTATGAGTATGTAGTAATGCCGTTCGGATTGACTAATGCACCTGCAATCTTCGTGGACTACATGAATCGAATCTTTAGACAGTATCTAGATTCATTCGTGGTACTGTTCATTGACGATATTTTGATCTATTCGAAGAGTCCTGAAGAGCACGCAGAGCATTTAAAAATTGTGTTGAAGGTCCTAAAGGAGAAGCAGTTATATGCTAAACTCGCTAAGTATGAGTTCTGGCTAAAGGAAGTTAAATTCCTAGGCCATGTAATCTTTGAAGAAGGGATAACATCCGACAAAAGTGGATTCAGTTTTGCAATGGGAACAACCAAAGTCAGTTACTGAAGTTCGGAGTTTCTTAGGACTGGTTTGGTATTATAGATTGTTTATAGAAGGATTATCTAAGATTTCTCTACCATTGACCAAGTTGACTCGAAAAGATAAACCTTTCTTGTCGGATGAGAAGTGTGAAAATAGTTTCCGTCAGTTGAAGGAAATGTTAACATCGTCTCCTATGTTAATCTTACCTGATCCGCACAAGATTTTGAAGTATATTGTGATGCATCCAAGCAAGGGCTCAGAAGCGTGTTGATGCAAGAAGGAAAGGTGGTAGCTTATGCTTCTCGACAGCTGAAGACGCATGAAGTGAATTATCCAACTCATGATTTAGAGCTCGCAGCTGTTGTGTTTTCTCTAAAGATCTGGAGACTTCATTTGTATGGCACTACGTTTCGGGTGTATAGTGACCATAAGAGTTTGAAGTTTTTCTTCGATCAAAAGGAGTTGAATATGAGGCAACACCGAAGGATGGAGTTCTTGAAGGATTATGATTTTGAACTTCATTACCATCCTGGGAAGGCGAATGTGGTGGCAGATGCATTGAGTTGAAAGGTAATGCATATTAGTTGGATGATGGTAAAGGAAGCTGTTTCGATTGAAGAATTTAGAGATTTGAGTTTGACAATGCAAGTGGAGCCGTCAAGCATTAAGTTGGGAATGCTGCAAATCACCAATGAATTCTTGAAGAGAATTCGGGAGTTGTAGCAAAAAGATGATGAGTTAAAGGAGAAAAGGAGATTAATGAAAGAAGGAAAAGAGCCAGAATTTCAAGAAGGAGAAGATGGAATCCTTCCTTTCAAAACAAGGACTTACATACCGAGTGATCCAGAAGTTAGAAGGATGATTCTGGATGATGCACACATAAGCAAGATGAGTATGCACCCTGGAGTGTCGAAGATGTATCAGGACCCGAAGAAATTGTTTTGGTGGTCTGATCTTAAAAAGGATGTGGCTAAGTATGTGGCTTCTTGTTTAATTTGTCAGAAAGCTAAGATAGAACATCAAATGCCTGGAGGAGGATTACATCCCTTGGAGATTCCACAGTGGAAGTGGGATGGCATATCGATGGATTTTGTATCTGGTTTGCTAAAGACAGTTACCAACCACGATGCAATCTGGGTGATTGTGGATCGTTTGACGAAGTCGGGGCATTTCATTTCGGTGAATATGCGTTATTCTTTGGAGAAGCTCACTCAATTGTATGTTAAGGAAGTAGTTCGGTTGCACGGTGTACCATCAAGTATAGTATCTGATCGTGACACCAGGTTTACATCGAGGTTTTGACAGAGTCTACATCAAGCTTTGGGGACAAAGTTAAAGTTGAATTTTGCATATCATCCCCAGACTGATGGTCAAACGGAGAGGACTATTCAGTCATTAGAATACATTTTAAGAGCTTGTGTTCTGGAAGAGCAAGGAAGTTGGGAACAAATGTTGCCCCTCGTAAAGTTCACTTATAACAATAGTTATCATACGAGAGTATTGGAATGGCACCATTTGAGGCTCTGTATGGAAGGAAATGTCAGACCCCGCTATGTTGGTTCCAAGTGGGGGAGAATTCTCTTATTGGTCCGGAAGTTGTGTAAGAAACAACTGAGAGAATCAAGAGAATCAAGATAATCCAAGAAAAGATGAGGACAACTCAGATTCGACAAAAGATTTATACTGATCAGAGGCGAAGACCATTAGAATTTTTTGAAGGGGAACATGTGTTTATCAGAATAGTTCCAACCAAAGGTGTCAGCAGAGCTCTGAAAACCCAGAAATTATCTCCTAAGTTTATTGGTCCTTACCAAATCCTCAAACGAGTGAGTCCTATAGCATATCAGATAGCTTTACCCCCGTCTTTAGCCAATTTGCACAATGTTTTTCATGTATCTCAGTTGAAAAGTATGTCCCAGACCCAACCACTATTCTTTAAATTCGTCCTAATGAGCTAGATGTCCGTGAGAACCTAACCTTTAAAGCCATTCCTATTTGGATTGATGATCGAAGGATAAAGCAGCTCAGAGGAAAAGGAATTCCTTTGGTTAAGGTTGTTTGGGTAAGTGGTGATGTGATCGAAACCACTTGGGAGCTAGAGAATAGAATGCGTCAGGATTATCCTGAATTGTTTTTGTAAGTTGAATTTCGGGGACGAAATTCCTTGTAAGTGGGGGAGTAGTGTAACACCCAAATTTTTAATCCTTGATTAATAAAAGTTAATTATAAAGTTATTTTATAATTAATTACTTTTATTTTAATCTTTGAGTAATTATGTGTGTTATGTGTGTGTTTTGATAAAAGAAAATATGTGAAAAATATATATATACTTTTTTTTTGGGTAAAAATAAAGGTTTTGCAAATTAGTCATTGTTTTAAGACCTAAAAATAATATTAGAAAAGTTTTTGGATAAAATGAAATAAAATATGAATTTTTGAAAATTCAACCGCGATAATCGATTACCATAGTGCAGGAGAACCAATGTTAGTGCTTTTGATGAGTAATTAGCCACAAATCACCATGCCTTGACACGAAATCAACCCAGAACAAGTCCCTAATTGCGTGTCAACATGCATGTTAATTCAATTTGGCTATATATAGCTGTCTTGTTGATGAATTTGGTCTCATTTTACCCAAGTTCTGAAAATTGCTCTATTCTAGGGTTCATAGTTTGCCCCTTTTCATTCTCCTCCGATTCTAAACGATAACACCTAAATTATACACTGTTGTGAAGCTCACATCTAGAGCTTTACAAAGACCTAAGAATCGTGAGCTGAGAGTGAGTGTGCTAGGAGTATTGAGCTTGCAAAGTGGAGGTTCCAATTTTTCAGAAAACCAGAAACAGTGTCTTGGAGCTCACTTTGATCCTTGATTGTGGTAAGCTCGTGTAACCATTTGATCTTAAACTTGTTTCAATCCTTAGTTCATGTTATAGAGAATAAAACCTAACCTTTTCCCCCAATTCTTATGCATGTTTGATTGATCAAAATCTCTGGTTTTGTGACCCTGTCGAAAATGGTTCTGCATGTGCTGCTCTGAAGGGGTTTTTGTGGAATTCGAATTTGGTTGCTTTCTCTCTGTGAAGTTTATGTTCAATTACGTCTGTGAGGTAAGGGGAAAGCTGTTTATACACTAGTTAGAGTTTAAAGCATGTGATTTTATATAGAGAGCCACCAAGAGGCTCTAAAGGGCTTAGTTGAATTAGGATTTTGGTTTAGAGACCAATTTGTGATCTATGTTTGACTTGAGCAAGTTTCTTTGGATGCACGCAAGGTTTTTGAACTCTGAAATCATGATTTAAATAAGTATATTGAGTTTTGGTGTTATGAGTTGTTGGTTTAATGATTTTTATGCATAATTGAATGGATTTGTTCAATCTCTGTAAAATGATGTGTTTTCAGTGTTTGAACACGTTTAATATATGTTGAATTAACTCTGTGAATGATTGGTTTGTATTGAAATTGGTTAGAAATGAAAGTGGTATGTTAAAACCCAATTTTCAGTGTTTTGCAGTCATAAGTAATCGATTACCACGATATAGTAATCGATTACTAGCTTGTATTTGATACAGAGTTTGCAAAATACACGTAGTAATCGATTACCAGATTTTGATAATTGATTACCAGTGCTAAAAATACTTAAAAATACCATTTTAATTTCTGAATCATTAATTTATAACTTAAATTGATTTCATGGACTAGTTATATGTCAGAAATATATATGATTGGATAATCTATAATTTTTTGGAATTAATCATGGAATGTAATTTTGATTACATAGTGATAATGTTGGAAATTATCAAGTAAATCAAATGCCAATTAAATGAGTTTGACTTTGGGGCTTTCATTCATGGTGATTAGATGATAGATTCGATTTCATGTTTATGTAGCATGAGGAGGGCCTCTGGGAGTGCCAAATGACAACTCACTTGATGACATATTTATGAGTTAGAAATGTGGCCAGTAATGGTAGATTACTGATGATGTGATTATTCCGTTTTGGAAACGTGACGTCTGCTGAAGATGCGTCGTTTTGTATCACTACCAAGCTTGTTCGTAATACATTCGGGGAATGTATTGTGTTGTACCACGATGGGTACAAAGTACAGGAATTGTACACTGCAGTTTGAGGATGGACGTCCGAGAGTGAAATAGTTATGGAGCTCAGGATTTGAGTGATAGACATCATCCATCATGCCACTCATCAATACTATTATAAAAGCAGCTGGGTATTTCAATCTTGATCCTAATTTTTCGGCCTAATCACCTTCTAATTTTGACTAATTTTGACTGATTTTACTCCACTAATACACTATAACACACTAAGTTAACATTATTGCTCTGGATAATTAATGGAGCAGCCCTTGAAACCTGAAACGTCATGGGAAGCTCAAGAAATACAACCTAGAGCCAAAAAAAAATTAATGAGCTTCCAGAAGAAGCATCTTTCTCTTTCTCATCTCCCACTCTCTTTCACATTCTTTCTCTCATTCTTTCTCACTCTTTCTATCTCTCCCTCTCTCCCTCTCTCTCTCTCTCTCTCTCGCATTCTCACCCTCCGCTGCAGCAGGTAAATAGTCTGCACGCAAGGAAGGGTGCTGTTATGCACAGCAGCGGCGGTGACGGCAAGCGCGGGGCAGCGAGGGGCACGCCATGGGGGAGGAAAACAGCGGCGGCGCCAGCCAAGGAAGTCGCAGTGCTGTTCTGCTCCGTCCACGACGGTCGCGAATCGGCCAAGGAACTCTTAAGAGGTTTGCAAGGCCTATTAACTCCGATCCACTCAGCCTTATATGAGTTAGGCCACCACTACCACCGCGACAGGCATCATAATGGTGTTCGCCGGGACCGACACCATCACCGTCGAAACAACGCTGCAGCAGGTAAATGGCTTTTCAAAACTCGGATGTTATCACCTCCATTAAGACACTTCATACTCCCTCTATTTCTTTTTTGGTTATAGGGACTTGATTTATGAGGATTTTTGGTTTTATGAGGATTTGATATACTCTCTCTCCATTCGTTTTCGGTTTCAGGTCACAAGAACAATTTTCCATAACTCAGATTTATGAGGAAGGTGAGATTTTGGTTTCAAGTCCTTTTAGATTGCATGCATATCTTATGTGAATTCAGTCTTCAATAGTTAGTTGATGCTGCATCAAATATTGGATTTTATTGCTAGATACTACAAAAGGTGTTTGGTGAAAAGAAGGAAGAAATTGAAAGAAACGAAAAGTCAGAAATTGAAAGAAGAGAAAAGGTGCTAATATATTCTTATGGTCACTTTTCTACCTTTCAGGCTGTTAAAATGGTTATTATATGTGCCCCGGACTCAGAACTTAGAAAAAAGTCATTTGCTGTGCTGAAAGGAGTGAGTTTCTGATTCTTCAATGATGCATTAGTTACTCATGTTGGTTATGATGTTTGTTAAACCCCTCTTTGGTGTCTTTTTCTTAAGATTTTCATTTTTACTGTGCTCATGTTACTCAAATTAGGTACTTGCTGATATGCCTTTTACTTTGATGGGTTTTCTTAAAGCTTCAAACTTTCCTTCCATTTTAGGTAAGAACTAAGAAGAAGTAAATAATTTCCTTTTTTTTACGAAGATGTTTTGTGAGTTCACATGATCCTATTGTTGTTCTCAGGTACGAAGAAATGACAAACAAATACAATGTGGAGTACATTGCTGGAGGTTATAGACCAGATCTGAATCATCGGGCTTCATGTTTGAGATTATTGCTTTGCTTTTTAATATCATTAAGAAAAGCAAAAAATTGAAATGCGCATTTCATAATGACAATTCCTGTAATTTTCATATTGCCATGTGCCACTCAGAAATTCAATCAATGTTGCTCAGGTATGTAGTATGTACTTTCTTCTATAGGGAGTATTGAATCTTGAGTTGTTGTGGTTTACAACTTTACGCTACTTACCTTATACATTTGTGTCTTATAGTGGCTCCTTCAAGTAGCTGGTGCAACAAGTTACATTGGTTGCATATAGGGAGTTGGAATTGCAGTTAGCTTCTTCATTCAAACTTGATGCATCTCAGAAAGAGGTCCCCTGTACTGTGCAATGTTCAACCGCAACTGTCATCACAGCTTTGATAACTGTTGCATTTCTACATGAAGAGCTACATGTTGGAAGGTAATACCTTTCTTTTTTTCCTATTAATGTATTTTACTAATACTTTGGTCATCAATAACTCATCAAACAATGTTGTCTGACCAAGGCTGCTCTTAATTTTACTAATACCTTTCTTACTTATATTTGAATGTGTAGGGGTTAATTATATTTGCTATACTATTTATTCTTCAATGATGCATTAGTTACTCATGTTGGTTATCCTCTCGGCGATACTATCCATGCGGAGGGGTCAATAACATTGGTTATACTATCTATGTGTAGTAGTTACTCATTTTGTTTTGAAACTTCAAATGTCTGATACTGATTTTTTTAAAATTATTTTGTGTCTAGATGTCTAATATTGAGGGATGTTATATCAATGTCATTTTAGGTGTTAGGTTGAGTAGATGTTATATCAATGTCATTTTTGTCATTTTAGGTGTCTAGATGTCTAATATTGTATTACTTCTCCTATAATTTTTGGAAAGCACTATTATGACTGAATTTTAACTTTCTGAGTTGATCCATTTTAAATATTTCTAACTTTGAATGTTTCCTATCTAGGTGCTATGCTTGAAAGGACTATGAACAGCACTGATGCGTTAACTCTATGAACAAGCTGTCACTCTTTCTCTTTTTTGATTTACAAAAACAAAGATAAGTTTCTATTGAGTCATGAAATATCTTTGCAAAACAATATAGTCTACGCATTTTGGACATAGGTATTGGTACTCAGTTCCAAAATCACATCTGTACTTGGTCAAATTGGATAGCAAACAATTACTATATGTGTTAACTCTTTGTCACATACTATTTATTGATTCGGCAATTTTCTTTTTCTTAGCCTTGATTTCATGATTATTATTGTGTTTTAAATCATGTGTCCTTATCTTTACGTGTCCTTATCATTCTGGAGATTTCTTAGCTGTTTCAAAGATCCGTGGTAGGTGGGGCGGCTTTGAGACACTAGAAAAGTGGGTAACCGGTGCATTTGTCGGTCATACAGTAGTCTGCTTGAAGGATGATATGGGAAATTTATGGGTTGGTGAATCAGGGCATGAGAATGAAAAGGTATAAACTATTAAATGTTGCAAATTTAAGATGTGTACCACCAACTCACTCTTACACATATTTATACATTTTACAGAGTTCTTTACTTATCAAATTTGGTTTTGTAAAAATGTTCATGTCATCAGTGCCTGTTGAATAATTAATTTTGTAATTGATTCACAGTTTCTGTGGGTAGTTACTCACCTCCATTTTCTTTTTATTGATCCTGTTAACATAAGACATGAGTATCTTATCTGGATGGTCTGTCTTTGTGCAGGGTGAAGAAATAATAGCAATAATCCCATGGCATGAATGGTGGGCGTCTGCTCTTAAAGATAGTTCTAACCCCCAAATAGCCTTGCTTCCTCTGCATCCAGAGATTCGTGCAAAAATTAACTCCACTGCAGCATGGGAATATGCTCGGAGCATGTATGGCAAACCATATGTTTATCACAATATGATATTTAGTTGGATTGACTAAGTAGCAGACAACTATCCTCCACCTCTTGATGCTCACTTGGTATGAATCTTTTCCTTATTGGTGTAAGTGTAACATAAGTATTCCATTGAACCAGCATTTGTGTGAAGAACGTGTCTTACCAGGAGGTTACTGTATTATTTTACCAATGGAGTTTGGAGTAAGCGCTAACTAATTTACTGTCTAGGGAATAAATAGTTAGTGCTTAGGGCTTTTAGAAAGCAGCTTATTGCTAAACATCACTTATCACTTATCTTACCTATCCATTGGTTGCTATTTATTGTGGTCATTATTAACTATAAAATTAAAATGAATATTATTTTAAATTTAAAAAGTGTTAAATAAATAGTTTTGTTTGTAGAAAGAAAGAAATAAAAGTGTGAAAAGGGTTATATTTTATTTGAGCAAAGAAAGTGGTATTTTTATTTCTCCGTAAAGAACTAAGAAAGTTTTGTCACTTGACATGTTTTAATCATGTTTTAATTTGAATTTCTTTAGAATTTGGTTATTTTTAAAATATAAAATTTAAGTCATGATAACAAATTTTAATCAATTGTTTGTTAATAAAATTTAAGTCATGATATGAAATCTTTAATAATTTAACATTTAAATTAGGGGTTTCGCGTAATGGCCCCGTGCATGTGCACGGGCTTGCTTACTAGTATTTAATTAAAAGAGAATTGATTGATAAATTGAGTTTGGGCATATGATTTGCATCCTTCTCCGTCATTGATTTATATGTGTACTATTTGTGTCTGATGACATATCTGGTTGATATCTGCTTTACACATATACCATAATTCTTTATTCTCTTTCGATTATGTGTATGTTCTGCTTATCCTCATGCCCTTGTAGGTGATGTCTCGCTATCTCGCCTGCATCGAGATCCGTCCTCTCCCTAGTGAAGTATGGATCTATGAGGACCATAGGGCAATGTATAGGGGTGAGGTGTAGTTGACCTTCTATCACCCTAATCCACTGTTTCGTATCTGTCCTCGTAGATTCAGGATCTCCATTATTTATACTATGCACGTACCCCCTTTCTATACCTATCATGGACCACCTCCAGCTCGACCTGCTCGCTTGTATCAAAGTTTTCGTTTTAGATCAGTTTACCGCTCTCACCCTTTTACCTCTCGAGTTGTCCGGGAGGATACTCCCACACCTGATCCGACGAGTCCAGTCAGGGTTGCACCATCACCTGACACACTATCCAGTGCTATGGTACTTTCCTCGTCGGATGAGGTGGAGGAGGATCCTGTCGAGGCAGGGAGCGGAGATGAGCCACTACTACTACCACCACTACCACTACCACTACGACGACTATTACTACTACGACTACCACCACTACCACGACCACTACCACTACCACGACTACTACCACCACTACTACCACTACCACTACTACTACTACCACTACTACTGCCACTACCACTACCACTACCACTACTACTACTGGATCATCTCTGGAGCCTTTATTTTGTGTCGTTATATATGAGTAATTGGTTATATATTGTACATATTTATGAGAGAGCTCTAGAGTGTTGGTCTTTCTTTTCAGTTTTTATGTTTATGGACTTGTACTTTGGACCTGGATCCTTATGACTTACTGGACTATGTATCTTTCCTACTTTTGATATATATGCATATATTATGTTTATATTACCACTACTCATAGTCCAATGATTTTCCGCTTACTCTGATAATACTTTTAAAAGGATTCGGTTATACTAATTATGAAGGATATTGTCTTATGTTCTGAAATGACGAGAGATAGTATTACTATTTATTTTAATTATGAAAACATATTAATTATTTAATGACCAGAGGATGTTACCTCAATCTTTATTTTAAGAGTTTAAATTAGTGCTTCAAATGCCGAAATCAGTGTTTACTAAATGTATACTTGATCTCCGAGGTCCAATGTTTTATGTATGCACACCCGACTCTTTAGAATTTAAAAAGTAAAAATTTATTTTCAATAATTCTATTTATTCTACAAGTCCATACTATTTTCGAGTAACCGTTCTATATTTACTTAATTACTCGACGTATTATTGGAGGGTGTTGCAAGTATTTAGTTGCAGCTAGCAGGAAAAATCTTGATGCACATCAAAAATGATAAAAAAAAAGGTAAAACAAAATTTATTATATTAAAAGAAAAAAGTTTACCACCAACCAAACTTATTACGAGAGAATCATAGGAAAATATTTAAGAAAAATCAAAAGGTTAATTTTTTTTTAATACCTATAGTCTTTTAACACGATAAATACCGAACATCGGACAACATGCTTCAAGAATCAATTATTTGTCATTGTCACTTTTCCTTTGTAAATCATTATGATCATTAAGATACAATTAACCTAAATTCTAAAATTTATCAAAATCTTGCTAAACCATTATGGATTGAAATTAGAGATACATGTTAAGGATAATAACTTGGCTTTTCATCGGTTGGTTGCTCTTCTCGATGCAAAAGTGATATTATATTATTTTTTAACATAATTTTTTTTTTACTATTTTAACAAATAAAAATTTCAATCATGAGGGTATAATTATGGTAGTTCTTCCTCCATTGATGTTTGAGGTAATGTACAAAGATTAAAGTAATAATTGAAAATGTTAATTTAACGATATAAAATGTTATATTTTGATTTTTTTTTAATAACTCATAATCATCATTACACTATATATTTAACGTATGATACTTCTTTCGCCTTTTATTATAAGACTCTTTTGAAGATTTCATATTTTTTTAAAAAATTAATTAATATTGTTAGTAACATTGAAAGTGTAGATATTTTTATATTCTTTCAAAACTACCCTTTTAATTATTATTGAATTCCTAAAAAGTGTTGAATAAATAAGAGTATTTGTGAAAAAATTAATTAAATATTATTGAAAAATGAAATGATGTCTTATAAATAAAAACAAAAGGATTTAAAAAAAAACAGAAGGAGCAATACATCAAGGCAAATAAAAAATTATTAATACTTCTTGATTTTCTAATACCTCAAAATAAAGTGTCAAAATGATAATTAAAATGGAACATAAAGGAATATATAACTATATATTTTGAATTAATCGTTAATTTATACTCCTTCTGTAAACGTATTTTAAGGTTATGCACGTGTTTTAAAAAATAATTAAATGATATACAAATTTAGGATATTTTCAGTATAAAACCCTTATTTTTTTTTTTGGGTGTGTGTGTAAAACTCTTATGTAATTATTATTGAAAAGAGAAAATAATATTGGAGATAAACGTTGTGATAAATTATAGTATTGGAGGAAGTAATAAACATTATAACCACCCTTCTTTCATAGTCACATATCTCAATCACAGTTCCTATGATTGACGATAGACAAACCACAAACAAACAATGCCCATGGTTAGGGCCCATGGTATCCATTATCAACCATTATAAATAAATCAAATAGTAACAAATGTCTTAATATACTTGTTAATAAGTCAAATATAATAGATAATTATTAAAAAATATATTATTTTAAATTTTCGAGACAAAATAATGTATTCGTGATTATTTATCTAATTATAAAAATATTAACAAACACCCCTAAATACTTGTTAACAAGATCTTTATTAATAAAAAGTCCCTTCTTTCAGAAGAAATAAAAAGTTCTTTATACAATAAAGTTTGGGAAGTTACATCTTTCTCATTCAAGTTAACAATTTGTCTAATGGATATGTTATAGTAATAATCAAGTCAAATAATTTCTACATTCAACCACCATGATAGCTTGCCAATCATATACGGAAACCTAGTGTAATGTTGTAATGTTAGGAAAGGTTAGTTCTGGGTGCATGCCATACTAACAAAGTAGTAATAAGGGGAAATAGATTCCTTAACTTAATGTTAGGGCAATATAAATACAAAATCATTAAAATGCAAAATAAGAAATTTTGGGTTTATTTTGGATTTTAGTGGATTTTATACTAATGTCTCTCTAACATTAATTCCAAATCCGTAATAAGGATTAGTGTTATTAAAGCGGGTGTTTTTTAAGGGTTAATTAAGAGAGAATAAATTTAATGGAAATTGTTACATTAAAAAAAATGTCTTTAATTCTTTAATAAAAAGTGTCTACTTTTTAAGTTTTAAGAAGTTCTTTTTTTTTAATAAAAAATCACATGTTTAAAATAAACTAATTTTGGATTTTTTTTATAAGACTATTTAGTTTATCAATAGAAGTTTATATTTTATGTTTGATAAAAAATGCTAAAAAGAATTCTAAAAATACTAATTAATAAGTTAAGTGTGATTAAAAAGCATTGAACATAAGACAAGATAATGCAAAGGAGCTCATCCTCTGGTGCCTGAATTTATTTATGAGTTTACTTTTCATATCAGTTTTTAAAGTTGAGATAAAGAATTAATAAAAGAAATGAATACATTGAAAAAATAAATTAATCATTTTTTAAAAATTTAAAATTTTAATTTTTTAATATAAAATTATTATTTTTAATATTTTATTATGAACTCCAAAGGACCGAAATTAATAAAATCATTTATTTATGAGGGAAGACCCACTTTGGTCCCTATCGATTTTGCACAGTACTAATTTAGTCCCTGACAATTCATAATACCACATTTAGTCCCTAAAAAAAAAATTTCCATACCAATTTGGTCCCTCAACTTTTTTTCATATCAATTTAGTCCCTCAAGATTTTCAGATGTACCAATTTGATCCTTAAAATTGAGGGACCAAGTTGGTATGGAAGAAAATATTACGGGACGAAATTGGTATGAAAAAAAGGTTAGGGACAAAATTGGTATGAAATATTTTTTTTGAGGGACTAAATGTGGTATTATGAATTGTCAGGGACCAAATAGTTATTGTGCAAAATCGACAGGGACAAAGTGGGTGTTCACTCTTTATTTATTAAATCTGAACACGAGTTGAAGTAAACCTAATTTTATGAAGACACAATGGAGAAGGATGGTTGAGCCATCCAATTTAGTTTGATTTATTTTTCAATTTTATTAAGTAATTATTTTTCTTCTCACTTGAAAACTTGTAAATTTAAATCTTTAATATTTTTTTCCTTTTATTTTATTTTTAAATTTTAATTTGGTCTTTTAGTTTAAAAAAAAATTAATTTAGTCCTTTATGTTTTTAATATTTGTCAATTTCACTTTTTCATCATAACGATGTTAGGTTTTTCACAGAATATGTTGCTTTTGTTGGAGATCTTTTTTTTAGTCACTGAATATGCATTTTTCATCGTATTTGATATTTAAATTGGAGAAATGAAAATAATGTTTAACCTATTTTTTAGTAAAATTTCACCCAAATTTTTTGTCTTTATGATTTTGTAGTCACAAGTTTTGGTGGATCAAAAAACTAATTTTCCAAAATCAGTATATTTCACTGAAAATCTAATATCGTTATGACATAATGATAAAATTGACAAAAAATAAAAATATAAAAATTTAAATTGACTCCTTTTAAAAATAAATAATCAAATTGAGACTAATTATATAATAACAGAAAGAATGAAAGAGTATTTAAACCTAAAATTAACTTTTGAAGGATATCATTCACATAAGTGAATATTGTCCGAGTTGGGGTAATGTTTAAAATGGTGGGAATGAAGTTATTTTCTTACACAAGACTTGATTATTAGTTATTGCTAAGATGACTATGAATATATACCACTTGAAGCAATTGTTCATTCACATAAAATTAACTTAAAAATAAAAGAATTAGTGTATGTTTGGAGATAAGCTAAGTTTGAACCTTCCTGCAAATGACATTCTGAAGTTTCAAACGTGATTTTAATGTTAAAGCTTGTTTGGTGGATTCCTTTTTAATGAAATTTACAATCCAAAAACACGTTTGACCAGATGTAGCAAATTGAAGCTTTTACCTTTCATAGTTAGAAAATTGAATCCACAGTTAGCTTAAGTGGTGTGATCCTGCCAACTTGAAAATTTGGGAATGAGATCAGAGACTAAAAAATCTTAGGTTTGATTCCCGGTTAACACATTTTCGCTGGGAGAGGTATAGGAAAGTAACCTCGTCCAGAATTAGCCTCAAAGATGTCTTAATATTAAGGGTGCTCTTGAGAACACATATTGTATTGACCAAAGAGTACAAGAAAAAAAAAAGTTAGAATATTGATTGTCATAAATGGCTATCTCGCTCATTTTTATCCCCAACTATTCTCATTTCTTTTCCACTCCTTACGTGTAACATTAATTAGCATTTCTTCATAATATCATCATTTTTATCCCTTTTGTGAAATTAGATTAGTAGATGACTCAAAAGCATAGGAATTTTTGAATTTTCTCTTGATTTTCAAATTTGATTCCCTTAATTGTAATGCACTTTAAAAAAATTATAGTATAGTCTTATTTATAATTTTTATTTAGATGTTTTGTCATAGTTATGTTATTTTTTATTCAACTGTATATATCAAAAATAGAAAAAACTATACACGAAATATTTAAACCCATTTTAATAATTACACATGAATTTTTTTGGGATAAAACTATCTGAATAATATTTATACTAAACCATTATCGATAAAAATGAAAAATATAAATCAATTTATTTCAAATTACTCAAAAAGAAAAACTTCAAATTAACTTTTAACTATAATTGTCTCTAATAAATAAATAATTTACTCCATCCTGTCTTATTTATAAGATTTTTATGGAGTTTTTATTTTGGTCCTATTTATAAGATCTCTTTACAATTGTCAATAGCATTTAATTACTTATTTCCATAAACACCCCTATAAAGTCAATACATTTTAGAGTTCAAATGATAATTATAGTGGTAGTTTTGAAAAAGTATACCAAATTTTCACATTTCCAATGCCACTAACAAATTTATCCATTTTTCTTGATGGGAGTGAAAAACTTCAAAAAGATCTTATAAATAGGATTGAGGGAGTAGTTGATGAAACTTGTAAAAACCGTACAATTTCCTAAGCTTTGGTTATATAAAAAAAAATTGCACAATTTTCACATTGTTTTCCATTAAAAACTTTACTTAGAAGAAAAACTAAAATGAATTTTACGAAATGACGTTGATACAAAGTCATATTTATAAGGGATTATTGCAAGAGGTTAGCACAATTGATAATTCTAATTATTGTTATTCAAGAAAATGCTGATTTTTGAGGATGTAAGAAATTTTGTTGAAAAAATCGTCCCAACATACTCTCTCCGTTCCTTGTTATCTGTCGTTTTTTGGAGAGATTTTTTGTTTCTTTTTATATGTCGTATTGAAGATTTCAAGAGTGTAATAAATGATATTTTTTCATGTTTGCCCCTATTTAATATGTCTTGGTTTATATAAGTAGTGGCGAAAAATTAATGATTATAGAGAAAGAAAGGGTATAGTGGGAAAAAATATAATTAATGTATTGGAAATGTGAGCAATAATTAAATTTTTTAAAAGATATGTTTTGTTTGAAATATGACATATAAAAAGAACTTACTAGACAAAATTAATCACGTTATGACATACTCCATCCGGTTCGAATTATAAGCAACAAAAAATATTACTCTTGGTTTAAAATATAAGCAAAACTAATTAGGTTTAAAATATAAGCAAAACTAATTAGCTTTATTAAATTTTGTTTCATTCCCAATGTCACTTTCCTAAAACATCTCTAGAAAATCGTAATCTTAATTAATTTTTGTTTCATTCCCAATGCTACTTTCCAAAAATACCTCTATTTTTTTTATAAACTTAATAAAATTAAATGAAATCAACTAACATTCTTAATAAGCATAAAAGTAATTATAATTGCTTATAATTCGACTCGGAGGGAGGTGTGGATAACTGGATACCTTAAAAAAAGAACTACTCGTAATTGTTTTGGTTGGCTTTTCCGAGTGGAGTGCAGACAGACAAAGAGAAACTTCGTGGAAACAACCTTCCACCGTTTAGTCACCAGCATCATCTACCAACATATCTATTACCACTTTGATACTGACATCTCCACTTTCTAATGCTCTTTCATCACTTCTTCATTCTTTCTCTCAACCCCTTCACGGTATCATTCTTCTTTTCACAACTTTTTCCATTTTTTCTTTATCTATCTACTATCTACATTTCATTTTCTCATATATGGATGGAATGCCAAAAAAAAAAAATTATAATTTTGAAAGGTAGGTCTTTTTTCTATATGAATAATAATAAATCTGAGTTAAATTAAACTTAAACAAAGGTAGAATGTGACTATGTGAGTGTATTAAATTGCAAATTGGTGTAGCTTTTGTATAATTTGAATTGTACTTTTCATGCTTACCCAAAAAAAAAAAAAAATGAATTGTACTTTTCATGCTTTTTAAGGTTGGGAAAAAGTAAATTTTCCAATTAGATTTTCTTTCCCAGCTAGAATGTGACTTGAACTTGACTAAGTATAGTTCTTTTGGATATTTTATTTTTAATTCTTTTTATGGGATTGCTTGAATTTCTCTCTCAGTTCCTCTTACTCTTCAAGGTATCATTCTTCTTTTCACATAGTTTTCCAGTTTCACTTTCTTTTTCTGTCTGCATTTCATTTTCTGATTTGGATTTTGAAAGGCAGGTTTTTTATTTTTGGAAGGAAAAAATTTTAATTTAAATAAAAATAAAAAAGTGGGTAAATTAAATGAGTTGAAATTTGAAACCAATGTCAGTGTATTATAATGCAAATTGTTGCAGCTTTTGTATAATTTGAATTGTACTTTTCAAAGGGAGAAAAAGTAATCTTCTTTTTTTTTCAATTAGATTTTTTTTCCCTTTCAAGATTCTAACTTGAACTTGTTTAAGCACAGCTGTGAGACTTTTAATTTTTAATGCTTTGTTGTTGTTGCCAAATTTTTGTAGAATAAATAATTCATGGGTGGATCAGTTTCAAAAAGGAGGAGCTCTAGGCCAAGTTCATCATCAACAAGTTCAAGTTCAAGTTCCTGGTATCCTCAATACCAATCACCGTATCTGCCACAAAGCCAAGACAATGTGCCTCAGGGGTATTATGGGAATCCATCTCAAAGCTATGGTGGTGGTCACACTCCAGAGCAAAGGACCAGGCAAGTCAGGAAGTATTCAAGGATAGATGATAATTATAATAGCTTGGAGCAGGTAACTTTTGCAGGATAGTTATGTGTGTGAATTGGTCTTTTAAGAATCTATACCAAATGAATCTGTCCCTGTATATTGAATTTAAGCTGTGAAGTTTGAGAAACAAGGGTCTGTTTCTGTATTAAACAAGGGTCTGTTTCTGTATTGAAATCATTTGGAATAATTTAGTGCTATTAATTGATGTTAAAGTTCCATCTCAAAACCAATTGGCAATGTGAGGAGTAGCCGCCATATATTATGAGGCAGGCGATGTGGGGCTTCCAACATGCCCCCTCCAACGAAGCCTGCCGGACCAGGCAAAGGGTCTATTGACCCATAACAAAGGGAAAGAAGTTGGGCTCTGGCTCTGATACCATGTTAAGGTTCCATCTCAAAACCAATTGGCAATGAGAGGAGTAGCCCAACAGGTATTTAAACCATGCCATATATTATGAGGCAGGCGATGTGGGACTTCCAACAATTGATCAAATCTTTTAAAGAGGATGGTATAATTTTGAGAAGCTGAGGGAAACAATTTCTTTTTTTGATCTTTGTAACATTTTTTTAATTGTTATTGTCAATCCTTGACATTGTCATTATTATAAAGATGGTTTTTTTTTATAGGCAAATATTTTTTATTTTTTGTGGGGAAGTGGGAAAGCGTCGTCACCGGGGTTCGAACCCAGGTTTCATATTATAAAGATGGTTGAATCTGCTAAAAAAATAGTTTCCTTTTGTTGTCTATTGTTGCAAGCTTTATATACACGTCTCTTGACAATTATCATCATTTTTATCAACGTCCTTCTCTAGCTACTAGTTTCATGTCATTACTATATCTGGAGGATGTAAATTTCAGACTAATGTGCTGAATGATCACACTAGACCAGTAATTGTTATTTTAAATTAACTTGTATTTTTGAGATTCTGAAGTAAATTGCCATATTGGTAGGTAACTGAGGCTCTGGCAGGTGCTGGTCTAGAGTCTTCCAATCTCATTGTTGGCATTGATTTTACAAAGAGCAATGAGTGGACAGGTTTTGCTTCATTTGTCTTCACTTCTTAATTTTCTCCATTCTGTAATTGTGTTAACATGCTTGACGTGCTTTTACATTAGGTGGAAGGTCATTTCAAAGGAGATGCTTGCATCACATCAGTCATGAACAAAATCCATATGAACAAGCTATATCTATCATTGGAAAAACATTGTCTTCCTTTGATGAGGATAACTTAATTCCTTGTTTTGGATTTGGAGATGGTAATTTGATAAACATTATTAGGAATTACACTTGTACTTTAGAATCTATTGTTGCGGTGAGTTTACATTGTGTTGGGTTTACATATTGGCAGCATCAACTCATGACCAGGAAGTTTTTAGTTTCTTTCCTGATGAGAGATTCTGTCATGGATTTGAAGAAGTGTTAGCAAGGTATAGGGAATTGGTCCCTCAATTGAAGCTCGCAGGTATTGGAACATTGATCAAACTTTTTTTTTTCTTTCTATGTTCACAATCAGCTCTTTGCTCATGTTATTTTTGCCTCACAACTCATGGCAGGACCAACATCATTTGCCCCGGTCATTGAGATGGCAATCACCATAGTTGAGCAAAGTGGAGGCCAATACCATGTCTTATTGATCATAGCAGATGGACAGGTAGAGCATTTTCTGAACTGTTATTGAAAGAGTGTTCTTTGAGATTATATAGTATGGACATGATTTTATTTTTATCTGTGGTTTTCTTTTACGTGAGGGGGGGGAGTTGGGCTTATTGTTGATGAAAATAAGATCTTCCCTTAAATACTACAATACCTTAGAACTAGTCCATATTTAACCAAGGGATTAGTAACCCGAAAAGCATTATATTTTCTGAACAAGGTTAGAGTATTGGCTATTGTGATCATGTTTGCTGTTGGCTACCAATTAGCAATTGGAGACTAAGTATGATAAACAAATTGATGTTGTGGATCGTTTATTTGTCTCAGGTGACGAGAAGTGTTGACACCCAGAACGGGCAGTTGAGTGCACAAGAAAAGAAAACTGTAGAAGCTATTGTGAAAGCTAGGTAATTATCTGTCTGTGTTGCTTTTGTTCTTTGCCATGGTTATCATATTTCTGAAATGTATTGATTGCCAGTGAATATCCGCTATCAATCATATTGGTTGGAGTTGGAGATGGGCCATGGGACATGATGAGAGAATTTGATGATAACATTCCTGCCCGAGCATTTGATAATTTCCAGGCATGCAACTCCTGTTCAAAAGTTGTCAGTTTTTGCGTTTCTGTATGGCATGTATCTCTTTATGCTCTTAGTACTTGACTTTTTTTTTTTTTTTTTTTTGTCTTTTGTAGTTTGTGAATTTCACAGAAATAATGTCAAAGAACATGGATCGATCCAGAAAGGAAGCAGAGTTTGCACTTTCTGCCTTGATGGAAATACCCTCCCAGTACAAGGCAACACTAGAACTTAATATATTGGGGTAAAGATGTTGGTTCTTTCTTTATTTTTCATAATCTTTGCTGCATTAGATACTGCATCTGTTTATGAAGCCACCATTTAAGGTCTGTTATTTTTCGAACAGTACTCGTAGAGGGAAAGATATAGACAGGATTCCTCTACCGCCACCTCTATATGGTGCAGCATCTTTCAACTCCCCAAAAGCTTCTCGGCAGAACAGTTTTCGCCCCACTGCACCATCTCACAGTCAGAGACATGATGTTGGCACAAATCGTTCTGCAAGTTCTGCTTCTGATAATCAGGTAACTCTTCGCATTCTTTTGCTGTTGGTTTTTCTTTTCACAGTGGATGTCAACCTCTCTGGGAATGGATCTTCTCATGTGTATTTTTCACATATCATTAATTTGAAGAGAGATGCCATTAACAGACCCCTTTCTAAATATGTAAAGTAAGATGCTTATGTCTATCTTTACATGACCTTCTCATGAGAAAAACACACGAGGGAGGATCTATAACATACATGAATCGATTCAAAGTCGTATTATGTTATAGTTTCATTATTTGAACACTTAAAGTACCATGCCTAGATGACATCCCACTCATATGCACGCGGTACATCCATTTCAGCATGACATACAGTATGACAGATTCATACCCATTCTCATAAATTTATGGTGTTATATGAGGTGTAAAATCTTGGCGTTCGAAACATGTTGTTGACTGCATTACCATAAAAAACATAGTTGACTCTGTTCTGTGATCCATACAGTTTTGTCCCATTTGCCTCACCGATCCCAAGAATATGGCTTTTGGTTGCGGACATCAGGTAAAGAAGCCAAGCAGTTTGCTCCTTTTTCATATACATTATAGATGATTGAATGCTTATTATGTAGGAGTATGTTGCTCATCTTTATTAATTTGCAGACATGCTGTGAGTGCGGACAAGATCTTGAGCTATGCCCCATTTGCAGGAGTACCATTGACACTAGAATAAAACTTTATTAGATGATATCTATGAAGACTTTAAACTTGTCATGGCTTTTCATGTTGAGGTATAAAACCAAGTTCTGTGCGTGTTTCTTGGCGACGTGGGTCAAGGAGGGTGGGCGGAAGAAAATGTTTGCTTATTAGCTTCACATTGTAAATATTTTTTTATATTTATTGCTTTTAGTCTATGCTTTGAGCGCATAATATATATTAGAGTTGGGTTCAGCATTGTATTATTACACTAATATTAATATTAGTATTAATTGTGGCATTCATCAATATAATGCTCATTGTCTCTTGATGTTGGTTTGTTTCTTGATCAGTGTGCTTGGTCATCTCTATCTTCTGTTTGTTTCCATTGGTTCAAAACACTATTAGAAACCATGGTATTCTGAAATCAAGAGATCAAGAGGTTGAAGATGGAGATTGCGATTACTTGGATAGCAAGTTTCTGAGACAGAAAACGAGAGGGAAAATGGTAGAGAAAGATGTAAAGGAATACCGAATTGTCGTTAAGGTTAAAAATGAACTTTAACAAATACTACTATATACACAAGTGATTAACAAAGGTTATACAAAGCTAACTTTCCTAGCAAGTTAATTTCTCCCTCCATTTCAATTATTGTGTTTATAGCGTTTTTTTGTTTCATATGTATTATTCTTTTATTCAATGTATAATTAATACTGTTATTTTTTTTTCAATTATATCTTTATTTGTTACAATTCTTTTTTCATCTTCAATATATATTTTTTCTCTTTTCAATAATGATCATATACGAATATTATAGCCAAAATATTTTAAATTCTTACATCATTTAATCATTTCTTAAAACACACTGTATATGAATCAAAGAGAGCGCTACATCAAATGTCAAAACAACTTGCTGACTTGCTTAACTTAACTAGCTAACTTTCTAACCAACTTCAACCAACTAATTAATTCCTTGAAGCTGATATGGTTGCGAGCTTTGCTGTTATGAGATGCCTTTCTGCATTGATTTCTAACAAACAAAGATGATTTTTGTTTGTGAGATCGCGTCAATGTGAATGTGTTTCATTGTTCATGTATGTCATCATACTGGAATAGTGATCTACCATATCTTCATGTGGGTAACTTGTCATTTGGGTGCATATCTATAATTCTCTACTTAAGGCACTCTAATATATCTTAGAAATGTGATCATAAAATTTAATGTAAATTCGTACATAAAATGCTACCATTTTTGAAGAAAGCTCATAATAAAAATTTGTACATTTAAATATAATAATCCACGGTTGACGTGACGATCCAAAACTAACCAATAATTTCTAATAATATATTCATCCCTAATTAGGGCCAGACAAGGTAAAGGCGTGTTTAAATTATGACAAGTTTGAATAAGGATGGGTCCGTATGTTGGAAAAATATTTATTATTTTATTTCAAAATAATTTAATTTATAATTGAAATTATTAAATACTATTTATTAAGAGCATTTTATTTTAAATATTTCAGTTACATATTGATGTTACCGTTATTTTTATTTAAAGTTTTGTATTTATGTCATTTATTTTTATTTAACTATTGCGGTTACATTTCATAAAGCAACTGTTACAAATTTATTAGATATTATTATTTCATTATGATACAACAAAAGGAGTGTCACGCTCTCTTATTCAATATTATAAGTTGAGTAAATGATTGTCTTATAGAAGTTATATGGACTTGTAGTATATAAAACGTATATTATAAAATAAAGTGGTGATATTTCGAACTCATAAGATACAACTTCATTTTGAAATATTTGAAATTTATGAGATTATATATCTTAATATCAAAGTAAGCGGAAATACTTAAAATAGTACCCTTGATTTGATGAACACCAAAAACATGATATATAAGTACATCATCATCATCAAGGTCCAGAGTGGCACAAGTAAAAGCCTCATATACAAGTCCATACAAACTTAAATATAAAAATAGACCAACTCTCCGAAATCTCAGAGATGGTATGATGATCCTCCAAACAACAATGATCCTCCAAACAACCATGATCCTCCATCTGGTCTCCTGCAGCTGCTCCACTGTCCCTCATCCTAGTAACCCATATCATGCATCGCCCGGTGGATCCCCAACTCCCCACTGGCTCCCAGTGGAGTGCTCGATGGCTCGCCCTCGCTCTCTGCCTCCTCGGGGTCCTCCTCGACCTCGTCCGACTGAGTCGGTGCCCGACCATTGGGCACTGGGTCAGCAGATGGAGTCCCATGAATCGGACTCATCGGACTAGGAATTGGAGTCTCCTCACGCATAACTCGGGAAACAGAGGGATGAGACTGGGTAGTTGCTCTAAAACGAAAACTGTGAAAATGTCGAGCTGGTCGAGCCGGGGGTGGTCCATGGTAGGTATAAAAAGGGGGCACATGCAGGGTATAGATAATAGGGATGCAGAATCTACGAGGACGGACACGAGCCAGATGGTTCGGGTGATAGAGTGTCACCTCTACCTCCCCTCAAAGGTAGCTCTGTGGTCCTCGTAGTACCACACTCCACTAGGGAGTGGGTGCAACTCGATGCAAGCTAGATAGCGATCCATCACCTACATGAGCATAAGGGTAAGCAATACAGTTAACATTATCAAATAAGAATAATTACAAAAGTAAACATTCACATTTACCAAGTAATCAAGTAATATGCATAAACATATGAGCAAACCATTATAATTAATTTCTTTGATTATTGTGGCATGATGCATGTTTACTATCTCTCAAATTCCTAAGATTCTCCATCTATCACTTTTTTGGACGTCCAACCAAACAACCCGAATATGCTCCCAGAGCACAATTATATAACGTATAGCGAAACTTGCTTGGAATGTGATACATAACGTCACTCCTCAGGTGAACGTCACGTCGCGAAGACGTAATAATCACATCAACAGTATCCCACAATACTGGCCACATTTCTCACTCATAAATCTCACGAGTTGACACGAAATCAACCCATAAACACGTTCATGGATGCGTGTCGAGCTGCATGCACTCTGGGATTGCTTATATAAACCTAACTTGTGTTGAATCAAACCTCATTTTGCCCAATTTCTTCAGAATTGCATACTTTAGGGTTCCTGATTTCACCCTTTCTATTCTCCCTAGTCTCTGAGAGTTAAGTTACAATCTATACACCATTGTGAAGCTTACATCCTGAGCTTCAAAAAATACCAAAATCGTGAGTTGAGAGTGAGTGAGCAAAGAGAATCGAGTCTTCGAAGTTGAGGAGTTAAAGTTGTCAAACCTCAGTTTCAGTTTCTGGAGCTTACTTTGAAGCTCGATTTTGGTAAGCACACAAACTCTCTTGTTCTCAAATTTGTTCCTACCTTTAGTGCATGTTGCAGAGAACCTAATTTGACCGTTTTCCCCAATTGTTAATTTGGTTTTGCATGTCAAAATCTCTGGTCTTGGTACCATGTTCAACTCTGTCTGCATATAGTTGATTTAGTAGGATTCAGTGGTGGAACCTTTCTTTCTGCAAATTTTTGGATCAAGCACGACCTAAAGGTAAGGGTGAAGCTATACATTCGCTTGAATAAGATTAATTTGTTGTGATTAATGTGTAGAGTCACCATGAGACTCTATGAGCTTAGTTTGAAATAGGATTATGGCATGGAGGCCTTTCTGTGTAACATCCCAAAATTTGATATTAAATAATATAATTTTAATATATAAATATCTATTTAAGGATAAGGTTAAGCCTTAGAAATTGTACAAGGTTAGAAGGGTAGTATGAGCATAGGCCGACCTAGGATGTGAGATTAAGGCCTCGGCCCGATCTCGGCCGAGCTAGACAAGATTGTGTACTTCTGAACCGAGCTGAAAGGGAACCCAACGTGAAACCCATTGTCCAGTTCGGATTAGCCGACCTCAGCACACCTCACAGTAACATCCGAGAAGGAGGCTCGGACTACTGCTGTTCCTACGAACCAAGCCGACATGTCCCAGCCGACGTGCTCTATCCGACACATCCTAGCTCTTCCGTGCCAGCTCATGTTGGGCTATTGACCCTTTGGTTTCCGTGCCATCCGTACGGTACTATCTTTCACTTTATGTCACTATCACTACTTTATGTCCCTTTCAATGTACTATTCATGGCTTCCTCAAGAAGCCAATGAATCTTGGCCATAAAATCTAGCTTCCACAAGAAGCCAATGAATCCTAGTCACACAAATATTTTCCCTAAATGAATAAAAGAAAGCCCAAACACCCCATAACACACTTTGCATTTCTCATTCCCTTCCTCCTACGGATCTCTCTCTCATTTTCTCTTTCAAGTTCCAGCAACAACAAACCCTCAACACACCTTCTTTCCCTCTTCTCACTCACACATCTCCCTCTCCTCCACCAAGTCTCACAAACCGGAGACCCACCTTCTCTTCGTCCCCGTTCTGTTCCGACGCCCCTAGACCGCCGGAGCTCGTGTGCAGCTTGGAGTAAGAAGGATTCAAGGGTGCTAAGATCAAGGACAAGCAACAAGGGGCCATTCTCAAACTCTCAACTCTTATCTCACACGGTTTGAGGTAAGGAGTGAGTGTTACCTCTACTTGAGTTTGGGTTTCTAGGGTGTTCATAAAGGGTACTAAGAGTGGGTGTTAGATTAGGGAATGGACATAGGTTAATGTTAGAAGAGAAATGGTAAAAAGGGAAAAAGGGAATTAATGAATGAACTAGAAACCTGGATTTTAGGTGAAGATGGAATATCACTTTTGATTACCTGCTATATTTCATATGCTGTATTTTATATGATGGATTGACTAAATGTTTTGTGCATACGGTTGTTGTGGTATAAGTGTTTACGAGCTTTGATATTTGGTATTTGTATCTGTGGCCGAGCCAAGAGAGGGTGAGAATGGAGAATGAGAAAAATGGTAACCAGGGTGGATCGAAAAGACAAATTAATAAGTTACATAATGAGTTAGGTAGACGAGGTAGATAATAGGATTAATGGAATCGGGAAGGGGTGAAGGGTTGAGCCGAGATAGATGCAAAGAGGAATAAACTAAAGAGGTGAACTGAGGTGGGCCGAACTAAAAGTAATGGTTAATAAGATAAAGGGAATTAAAGAGAAATGGTTGTGTGGTCGGGTCATAGCAGACGCGTACTGGGTGCGTGCATTGATCGCGTAAGCCGAGCATTGTGGTGCTCGCAGCTGTAAGACGAGCATGGTGGTGCTCGCAGTTATGACACACAAGGTTTCGAGAACGAAATCGGTACGAAGTGTTCCTGGTCATAGCAGACGCGTACTGGGTGCGTGCATTGATCGCGTAAGCCGAGCATTGTGGTGCTCGCAGCTGTAAGACGAGTATGGTGGTACTCGCAGTTATGGACACTCCTTACTCCATAGAATGATCGGCGGTAGTGTTCCTGGTCATAGCAGACGCGTACTGGGTGCGTGCATTGATCGCGTAAGCCGAGCATTGTGGTGCTCGCAGCTGTAAGACGGGTATTGTGGTACTCGCAGTTATGGACGCTCCAATATCCGACTTAAATGGTGTAAGACATGCACTGGGTGTATGCATCCGAGAAGAGTAAAAGATTGTAAGCTATGTCAAAGTGAAATAATGAGTAAGGAATCCGAGATAGAGATGGTAATCAGAGGTAAGAGAATGTAAACCGAGGTATAGCTAGTATTGAGTTAACTGGTTGATGATGTGAGCCGAGCCAGACGAGGTTGTGGGTTTGCGAACCGAGCTAAATGTTGATATATGCATGAGATATATGGGTTTGATTACTTGTGATTTATTTGCTATTTGACTACTTGTGTTTGGCTTGGTAGTTCGGTATGTCATCTTAGAAACTGCTTATTTAAGTTCTGTGTAATGCTCACCTCCTTACCATTTTTCAGGTACTGAGCCCGAGCAGACGCAGTCCCCGGCCGAGCAGGATCACTCTCCCTCTCAGGGAGAGTAAGTTATTTAGAGTCAGATAGGTGGATGGGTCTCGGCCAGTTGGGCCGAGCTAAAACACTGATTGTATTTTGAATGACCGAACTGAATGTACCTAAACTTATACTTTATGTATTTGATGCATTTAAGTCTTCCGCTTTATTAACTCTGATGTTTTTGTTATTAATGAAAGGAAATATTATTTTGGCAAATATCATATCCATATTAAAAGAAATTTTAAATCGTAATTTTGGGGTAATTAAGGGTAATTATTTCATAGGGTGTTACATTCTGTGTTTCAAATTCAGTTTGAGCAAGCTCAATATGTTGCATGTGTGCTGTATAAACACTGTTTTCCATGAAAAATGCGAGTGAAATTTGTAACATCCCAAATTTTAAACCTAAGTGCAAATAAATTAATAATAGTTTGAGATAATTGAGATAATAATAATAAAACCATAAATAGGTATTAAAATAAGTGTTCAAGCATTAGAAAAGATAAATAATAATAATATTGGTTTAGGAAAAGAAAGGAGCATTAAATTGAAATTAGGAACATGCCAGAAAAATAGATAATTCGGTACTAAAACATAACATAGGGTAGAAAATCAAAATAAAAGATTTAGGACTCAAAACGCAATTTCCATCGTTGGATATGAAGGTATGATTTTTAGGAAGTTGCTCGTCAAATTTGAGCAAGATCCGACGGTGAACGAAGAAGTTATGGCTATTTGAAGTTGGGGAAAAAAATAGCTGAAAAATAGAAAAATGAAGTAGCAGTACCTGTGAATTTCGCTTAAGCGAAAATGTCACAGTTTCAACATTTCAAGAATTCGCTTAAGCGAATGGGTTCGTTTAAGCGAAATGGTTAAGAGGCCTTACTGAAGTGATTTCGCTTAAGCGAAAATGTTTCGCTTAAGCGAAAATTCTGCGATCTGCAATACTGAACATGCGTTTTTAAGGGCATTTCCGACATTCCCCCACCCCAAAACCCATTATACACCCCCCAAACACTCCCTCCCTCACTCATTCGAACCTCCACCCTTCTCCCTCATCTCCTTCCTCTTCCATGGAGCTAGGGCTCCCTCCCTTTCCCTCTCTTCCTCCATTAATGGCCTAATTTAAGCTTTCAAGCTTCAAAGCACCCATCAAGCTCTCTTTTCCCTCTTTCAATTGATAGTTTCATCACCATCCATCATCACTCACCTTCTCCCTCTTCCATGAGTTAGAGTCCCACACCAATCCACCTTTTTCCCTCATCACCTCCATTGAAGATCATGAGTGAAGCTTGAAGCTCCAAGACCATCAAGCTCTCCCTCTCCTCTTCCAATCAATATCATCCCTCACTCTCCATTTCTCTCCTTCAAGCATTTGGGGTAAGTTGATCAAGCCTCCCTCTTTGCTTTCAATCCTTTCACTCCCTCCTATGATTTGGGTACTAGTATTATCATTACTCATTATTAATATTGTTATTGTTTCTTGCCTCAATGTTTCAAGAGCAACATGGGGCCTCTATGCTCTTAGAAGCTTCGAACCATATAGGATAGGAGGGAAGCTCATAAAGCTACTCAATTTAGTGTATTGATGGACTCTGGCACCTCTCCAACTTACCATTGCGGACATTGGACTCAATCGACAACCCTCATGCATTAGGACCCCTAATCCGGTTAAGGTTCACTCTATCTTAATTATTTTAAGGTAAGGGGTTTATTGCCGCACGGTGGTTGTGTAACTAGTATGTGTGTGCGTGTTGAGACTAATTGGTTTGTGTAGTTGATATTAGGAATTGATATTTATGAATTATAATATGAATTGATGATTTATTGTGCTAAGTGATTAATTGATATATATGTCCTGATAATTATGTTGTGACTTGCTAAATGCTAATTGAGGCCATGAATTAGGTGTAATTGTTGAAAATATGAGAATGATATGTATGTACTAAATTATGTGAATTAATTGGATAATGACATATATTATAATATAATTATTAAATATATGGAATGGTGTATGTATGTTGTATTTTAGAGTTTGAGTGAAAAAGGAAAGGAGTGGACAGAGGAGTGAGCTTTGAATTTAATAGTAACACATAGATGAAAATGTAAGGGAAACAAATCGAAAAAAAAAAGAATAATAGGAAGTGTTTTTAGAAATGATAGTGAGTTAATTATAGGGAAATAGATTAGTTGGTGTAGAAGAGAAAAAGAGGAAAATGAGAGTGGAAGAGAAAGGTGTTAGGCGAGGGCGGACTAAAATTGATAAAAAGGAAAAGAATGAATAATGAACAAGGGAACTCCTAGCGCTCAGTACCGTACGGCTGGCTGGGGCTGGACTACCTAATGTAAAATGAAAAAGAAAAGAAAAAGAGAATATTGGTATGCGGTATGGACCTTAGAAGGCATACGGTGGGGTGCAGTAAGGCGGGTGCGCAACACCTGCAATAAGTCGCGAGCTGCTCCGTGTGCATGGGTTGAGTAAGACGTGCGACCTGTGGGGATCCGTACGCATCGGTAAGTCGACACCGGGATGGGTCGCAGTGGCAAATTCGCATAGCCAAGGGATTTTGTGGTAATTCAGGACGTGTAAGTCATGCTCCCGGGTGCAGGAAACGTAAGCCGCTTGGGAAGTGTGCAGGGGGCCGCTCGGGTCCGCCTTCGGGCGCGCGGAGCCGTAAGTCGTACCCGGGATGGACGCAATAGTGAAACCACAAAGATCCAGAAAAAGTAAAAAGAAATGGAAAAGAATGAAATAAAAAGGAAAGAGAGAAGGAAGTTGAGAAGGTGATGAATGAGAGGGAGAAATGAGAGATAGGGATTAGAATTAGTTAGCTTAGTAAAATAGGGTGACTGTGAGAAAAATAGGAGTGAGAGAAGAATTGAGGGATTAAGCTTAGGTGAGAGTAGAAAGCTAAGTGAACGGAAATAGAATAGGAATTGACATTAATTAGGAAATGTGGATAACTTGAAGATGTTTGTGTTTGTAGTGGGTAGGTGATTGGGCGTGTTATAATTGTAATATCTGATTATTTGCTAATTGTGTATGACTTGGCATGTATTATACATTACTAGTTTGTGCAATTCTCACTCTTACATCCACCACAGGTACAGGTTGAGTTTGCAGACATTGAGGCTGAGCAGGAGCACACTTCCCACAGGAAGTGTGAAATCGAGTCATTTTATTATTCTGAGTCAAACCGGGCCACATTTGAGTACTTGATGTATTTTATATAATTGTGAATTATGAATGTATTTCAATGTGTATTTTGGAAACAATGGTGGCCCGGGGTATTTAGTTTTATTTGCAAAAATTTAAAAGTTCCTACTTTAATATTTGATGTTAAAAGAGTCTAAGTATGTTATATATTATATCTGGATATCTGGTTGTTATTGAAAACTGTTTTGAACAGGTTACAGGTCAACGATAATTTTGGGAATGTCCATAAAACAGAGGAAACTCTGTCCAATTTTCCGGGAAAATTTTAATCAGTATTTTAATTAAAAAGAAATTTTTAAATCCATATTTTTAAAATAGGTAAAATAAATAGGTTGTTACAAAATTGATTTTGGCATCTTAAGTTGCTCAAAATGTGATTTTATGCATAATTGATGAATGACTTTGATTCTCTAAGATTTGATGTAAAATCAGTATTGAGACATGTTTAAAATGTGCAAACAAAATTCTGTTGATCATTGATTTAAGTTGATTATTATATCACTTTCTTGCATATATCACATCAATTATATCTCTTAGCATAACTATTATGTGTTTTGCGTTATATATATATAATAATGGAGAAGTTTATAGTGCAATTTGTAGTATTCCTCTCAACCTGCCATGATGCTTCTTTCATCACCGATGAGCTTCTTCTACATCTAATCGCAAGGCTCCAACGTCTATATATATATATATATATTATATATTCTTCTATGTATAGAAAAAGAATTATATTCCCTTGTATGTGATAGAGAGCAAGAGAGTAAAAAGGCATTGCCTTATATTTTCAGAGTTGATGATGATGTAATTCTTGTTAAGTTTTGGAGCCTAGATGTTATCATGGAAGAGTCTGTTAAATCTTGGGGAAGTTTCGTATCTAAGGCGAAATAATACTTAAAGATAGTGTATTTATACACGTCTCAGACTATAAATTTATTATATTGATTTTCATCTCTTCTCCATCTTTTCTATTTAATTTATTTATTTATTTAAGGAACCAATATTTCTAACACCGCATTGATCCGAGATAAGGATGAATAGTATAAAAAAATGGATTTAAAAATGTTTCTCTCGTTTTTTTTATCATTACATCTAAAGTTTGTAAAAATAAAAAAGAGCATTAGTGAAACTCAAGATATGTTTGTCTAACCTCAAAATCCTTAAGATTTGTTTGTCTAACCTCAAAAGAGAATTCTTTTGTGATATACCTAATTACAAAGCTACAACACAAAAATTAATGAAGTATACATAATTAATTAAATAGGATTTTGAGGATAAATCAGTATAAATGATCATTTTTTTATAATGTTTGTAACAATAACACATTCGGTCTGATGAAGAGCTTAAGCCACATTGAAAATAATCGAAAAACTAATTTGAGCAATTATAACACATTCAATCTCTACTTAACACAGAGTAGCATTCAAAAATAATAAAGAAAATAATTCATGAAATTATACTTATTCTCTGTTACGGGCATTATTCAACCAAGAAATAGCAGTCATAAAACATACAAGAGAGTAGCATTTTCTACTTTAACTTGGTCACCCCCAACATCCAATAACAAGTTTCTTGCTTTTTCTTCCAAACCGAAACAATTCTTGCATGAGCCCTACTTTGCTACTCAGTCGGAGCTCACCAAACTTCAAATGTTATTATCTGGGCACTTTCCTCAAATTTTGGAAGTCTGTTGTCACACATTTCACATTAAGCAAACTAAAATATAGCCAAATTGATCGCTCCCTTTCAATTGCATGACACTAGTAAATTGGCTCCATTGCAAAACGCACGATGTGCTATATAAAAGCTCCATCCCTTCTAATCCTATGATCATCACTCATCACCCTCTTGCTATCACATGGAATATCTAAACAACTTCTTCATCTCTTTCACTAAAATCATGATCCCTATCCTTTTCTTTTTTCTTTCTCTTGGATTTAGTGATGGTGCCAATAATGTAATAAGATCCAAAGGGCAGTGGCAGCTCCTCCTTAAAAGCACTGGAGTTGTTAGCATGCATATGGCATTAACACACAAAAACACTGTCATAATGTTTGATCAAACTGGAGCTGGCCCATCTAGTTACAAACTTCGAAAACGCTTCGGTGGAAGCTTGTGCACCAATAGCCATCATGATTTGGTGGACTCTACATGCTATGCTCATTCTGTAGAGTATGACATTAGTGATAATAAAGTGAGAGCTTTGAGGCTTGACACTGATCCTTGGTGTTCCTCTGGTTCTTTCTTAAGCAACGGGACACTTCTTCAAACAGGTGGTTGTTATAGAGATGGATCAAGGGAGGGCGAGGAGGGTTGTTTGCCCCCTTGCATATATTTTTGAATAATTAGTTATATACAATACTTTTAAAAAAAAAACCTTTTTTAAAAAATGGGAAATGCTTAAAATTTTTAGTGCACATATATTACAAAGCATTTGATTGCCTGGTCAAATTTTATAAGGGTTTTCTTAGCTCAATTGTTAGAGTTGAGGATAAAAATTTAAAAGGATATAAGTTTTATTTGAAAATTTTGTCTTAAAAAAAATAAAAGACTTTGTATTTATTTTTTCAATAAAACTTATCCTTTGAAAAAAAACTGAGGTTAAAAAAACCTTTTTTTATAATTAACTTCTTTTTTTAGAAAACCTCTTTTTAGAAAACCTTTTTTCATCCTACTGATTTCTGATTTTTTTCCTCTTATCTTACTGATTTAATCTATATTCATTATTATACTTATCAAAATTTGCCATGCTAAGGCTAAATAGCACAGCCTTTTTAAAAACATTATGTACGTAATCCTCCGGTTTGTACTTTGTAACATGAAAAAAAAAGGAAAACCTTATTTTAATTTAAAATATAAGAAAAAGTTAATTAATCCGATATCTTTAATTTTTATTTCATTTGCGATGCTATTTTTTTTAAAATATATATTTAAAGTAGTTATTTCATCTAATTTTGTTTTATTCTCGATACTATTTTAAACTAATTTTTTTTATGAATTTAAATACATTCAACTAATTTGAATATTTTTTTTTTCAAATATTATAAACCAGAGTAGTACATGATGTATATTATATTTTTATATTTTGTTTATCATGCTCTTCCTGCACCAATAATTTCTGGACATGTCTTATGTAGGTGGATTTCACAAAGGTGCCAAAAGGATTAGATCTTTTAGACCATGTGGAAAGAATCACCTATGTGATTGGAGACAATCAAATAAGTACTTATCTGATGAGAGGTGGTATGCTTCTACTCAGATACTATCAGAGCATGATAGGATAGTTGTTGTTGGTGGAAGAAGGGTTTTCACATATGAATTTGTGCCAAAAACCCATCCTGGAGAAAAATCATTCGCACTTCCATTCTTGCACCAAACCAATGACAGAAATGCAGAAGGGAATAACCTTTATCCCTTCCTTCACCTTTCATCAGATGGCAACTTGTTCATTTTTGCAAACCGTGATTCTATCTTAATCAACTTGAGACTAGACAAAGTGATCAAGAGGTTTCCTCGGATTCCAGGACATGGTTCAAGAAACTACCCAAGTTCTGGCTCATCTGTGTTGCTCCCATTAGACCACAAAGATAACTTCCAGAAGGTGGAAGTTATGGTGTGTGGAGGTGCAGCCACTGGAGCACTAAGAGCTGCTGGTGAGGGCAGGTTCATAGAAGGGTTAAGATCTTGCGGGAGAATGGTGATCACAGGTATCACATTTTATATTTGCACGTAAAAATTCTTCATTTTTACTCTTAAAAAAAAAAAAAAAAGACTTACCTCATTTGAAGTTCATATTTGAAATCCATAAATTTAATTTATAATTTTTCTTAACTTATGCATCAGGTACATGTTGATGCATAAAATAAATAAACTAAACTTTAAAAAAAAAATAAGTCTTTAATTTATGGAAAAATATGTATATAATAAATAATTGGGATTGCTTAACCTCAGCCCTAAGGGCTGAGGATAAGAGGTGAAAAAGTAGAAAAAATATCTTGAAAAGCTAACCCACTAACTTTTAAAGTCTTAAACATTTATTTTTTCAATGCAAAAATACTTTTTATAGCTTCTTATCCTCTGCCCTAAGGGCTGAGGTTAAGAAAATCCTAAATAATTATATAATTTTTTAAGAAAATTTACTCTCACTGTTTTATCCTGTACATAGATATATACTAGATTAGAAAAATCATAAATCTATTTCTCTCTGATTTGATTATTTTTTATTTGATATGTACATATGTATCAAAGTATATAAAAATTCGAAAAGACATAATTTATTATCTCACAATTAGTAGTAATATACTTAAAACATTATTGCTTCAAAAATAAACGCACAAATAATTTGAATATATGCAAATATGGGCTCTCTGTTCGGCAAAACTAACTTATAGCTGTGAGTTTGTAACTTGTAATTGTGAACTTATAGCTGTGAAACTAGTTAAATGCCGTGAATTTGTAGCTGCGAGCTTATATCCGTTTAGCCGACCGTACGAAATAGCGTTGTTCGACAAAACTAACTTTTGATGTAGCAAAAAGTTATAAAATGATCGAAAAGAAAATGTAACATTTTATTATTTATATTATATTATTTTAATTTATTCTTTTATTCTTTATGAATTAAATAAATAGTTAATTAATTAATAAAGTATACAAATTATTAAATTATAGTTAATTAAATTCGTTTTTTCTCTTAATAATGTGATTAATTAATTAATTATAACAAAATTATTGACTTATAATTAATAATTAATTAAATACACAATTAGTTAAAAATTAAATTATCATCCGGGTAGGTAAATAATTTTAAAATTTTTTCGAGAGTATATTTGATATATGAATAATTGAAAGTTAGTTTATTTTCTTGAAAGCTACTTTTAAGTAGCTTTCGAAAAATTAGTTTTCAAAAGCTACAAGCTCTTTTTTAAAAGCTATAAGTTTTTTCCTAATTTGTGTTCATCGAACGAGACTAATAACCTATTAACTAAATTTAAAAGCTCATAACTAACTAAAAAGCTCCAAACTAGGCATACCGAACCGTAACCATATTCAATTTGTTAGACCGTAGGGTATAAATTCTGAGCATAGGAGTTCATCATGAGTTAGACCCTTTTTATTATTATTTTTTCACTTTTTATCTTTTTGTGCAACCTTCTATGTGTCTCCCTCAAAAAAAAAAAAAAAAAACCACAAAATGATGTTTCCTATCAAACTTTTATATCATTTTTATGTTATAAAAGGTAAACTCCATAATAAGACAGACTATGTTAATTATTTGTTCGACATAGATTTTTTGATGAATGAATCATTATTGTTCAGGCAACAAGCACAAGTGGGATATGGACTACATGCCTCAACCACGTCTACTACACGACATGCTACTTCTCCCCACCGGTGACATCCTCATAATCAATGGAGCTAAACATGGTTGTGCAGGATATGACAATGCAAGAAACGCTTCTCTTGAGCCTTATCTTTACAACCCAAACAAAAGACTAGGAAAAAGGTTCACGGTCCTAAAGTCCACAAAGATAGCCAGAATGTATCACTCATCAGCAATTCTTCTCCCTGATGGAAGGGTCCTTGTTGGGGGTGGTAACCCTCATGGAAGGTATACCTTTCACAATGTGGCATACCCTACAGAGCTTAGACTTCAAGCATTCGTTCCTCATTACATGGATAAGAGTTACCATAGCATGAGGCCAAATAACTTGACCATAGAATCATATGATAATGGAATTGTGTATGGGAAAGAATTTGTGGTTCGGTTTTCGATTGAGAAGTTGGGGAGAAAGAATGAGGTGGAGTTTAGTGCTTATTCGCCTCCATTTACTACCCATGGTATTGCAATGAATCAAAGGATGTTGAAGCTGAGGTGCAAGAGGATAGAGAAGAATGGTGGTGGAGGGTGGGTGTCTGCATTTCTAGAAGCACCACCATCACCTCATGTTGCACCAGCTGGTTATTATTTGCTCACTGCTGTGAATGATGGAGTTCCAAGCATGTCTCTATGGATTCAGTTTAAACATGGCTAGGCTTGTTTATCATTGACTCTAATTTCTTCGATATTTTGGGGTTTGGTATTCGAGATCTCTAATTATATATTTAGGTATGAAAGTCAATATGGAATGCTTATATTATACGCTTATGTAATGAGAAAAGGCTTTAGTTAATTCAATATAGTTTAAAAGCACCTAAATAAGATTCGTGTGCAATCAACAAATTTGAAGAGTTAAAAAAAAGGACTAGGGTTTGCTATATATACCTTTTATTTATTTGTTTGTTAACTGAGGTACTCCATTATTTATAAGCTCAAAGATTTCTAATTGTAGGTAGGGATGAGAGCGTTCATTGGATTTATCACATACATCAAACCAATTAATCAAATAATTTTTTTTAGAGTTGTGTTATATATATGTATATTCAGAATTGACATTTGAATATACATCTATTTATCTTATATGCAAAAACAAATCGTTTCTGCATATAAGGCAAGTAGGCGTACACCTAGCTATCAGGTCTGGATGTACACGTAACATTATTGATTTTTTTATTATTGATTCCAACATGAGCTAATAAACGGTTCGACCATAAAGTTTACGGATTCAAAATACAAGTTAAATTAATACTCCCTCCGAAGCAAACACAAAGACAATTTTTGAATAATCAACAAAAATAAGGGAACATGTGTAACATCCCGATTTTGTTTATTCAAAAATATTCATTTAATTATATTTTAAAACTTAATAAAAATGAGAGTAAACTTTTTTTTTGAAACATTTATGTACATGACACCTTAGTTCATTTTATTTATTTACAAAATATTATTATCATTATTTATTTATTTAAAAAAGATAGCTTTATATATTCATTTATTTTCAAAAAGATACCATTGTCGTTCACCATTCACAAAATCGAGCTGTTACTGACATCCACAACATCACCACCCAAAATATACTTGTTTCATACTTTTAAAACATCACCTATCAAATCCTATCAGTACTACATACATACATACATACATAAGTTTGATACTAGTACGAAAAGTTGATCAAAAGAGTTACAGACTTGTAATCCCAGAATACATCAAAACATCAAAAGAGTTACATCATTAGTAATCGAGAGCACGACATCCTCAGTTAGAACAAGACCCACTACTAACACCAAAACAACGACACCTAACAGCAGCATACCTAAGAGACACCTCCTACAGTCCACCAGCTAAATTAGAGTCAGAGTCAGAGTCCCCCACCGGAACATACTCCTCGTCCGACTCAGCAGCAAACTCCTCCTCTTCCTCTTTCAGACTCAACCTCCTCGGGCTCCACCACAACAGGCGACACAGGCTCCGCAGGCTGCTCATGGTAATCTCGGGGTCCACCATCCCTATAGTCCCTCAGAGTGATGCCACCAATGTGCAAATCAATCCTAGCTCCTCTCAAAACATGTTGCGGGTCCAAAATATTTAACCGGGTGTTGCCTCTCCAGATCCACCCGTCACGGGTGACTTCCCACACTCCCCCCACTAGGGGCCACATTTGAATCTTGATGCGGTATTTCATCTGCCCGATGCGTCGTCCACGAATAACGAAGAGAAACAACGAGACAAGAGAAAGAATAAGCTTTTTCGGACGTATATCACGTCGACAAACACTACTACAGAATAGCTAAAAAGTTCCCGAACATTAATCCCGGTTCCGTTTCGGAACCGGGATTAATAGACAAATGATAATTAAAAAATAAATAAATATATAATGTAATATAACAAAAATATAGTGAATTTATTGATCCCGGTTAAAAAAACACGGAACCGGGATTGTTATTTTTAAATATATAATTTTTATTTTTTTTGAATATAAAAATCACAGTACTATTTTTTATCCCACTGTTTAAATTTAACAGGGATCAATAAATCCATTACTTTTTGCCAGGGTCAAACTTTTGTTCCATTTTTTCCCTTTCTTTCTTTCTGTTCTCCCACCAAGGTAACCCTTGTCTCTCTGTCTCTTAGTCTCTTATTCCTCTCTACGGCGGCCCTGCTCACGGCGGCCCTTTGTTGATGATGGTGAATTCGTCGCGGTGCTTCTCCTTCCCCGTTGATGAATCTTCGTTGTTCGAAACTGAAGGTTTCAGTGCTTCCCCTTCGGTGCTACCTCTCCACCATCGACCGTGACTGATCTCTGCTCCACTCATTAGTGGCGTTCGAAGTCCTCAGCCGCGATCTCCGGTGCTGCCCCTTCGGTGCTAATCTCCGCACCGGCACAAGCCTTCGCTTATGCTTTATTTGTCACCGCGGCAGCCAAGCTTTGATTCGGTGGACACAACGATGACGGAAATCGTGGACACATTGGTGAGGGAACCAGCTTGCTCCCCTCACCGCCAACACCGTCACCTGCGTGAAGCAGCCGCTGCACTTTCCAGCCCTCGTGGATCCAGGAACAAGGAGAGGGAACCTAGGGTTCCCAAAAACAATGGAAGCTTTCTGGTGAGGAACATCCCTCTTGATTTTTGGGTCACAGAAGACGTATAATTTTGAAAAAAAAAATATAAATATTTATTTGATGCAATGATGCTTCAATAACTTTGAGCGCTTGAAATTGGTACGTTATTCTTTTTTTTTCTTCATTGTGGTTTGTTCATTTATTTATTCTAAACTTATTGTATATATGTATGAACTGCAGGTTCATCCTCTCACTCACCATGTTAAGCTTTGTGATTTCGGGAGTGCAAAAGTTATGGTATGTTGGTCTGCATTCTTCTTGTACATATTGTTTCATGTATGATAATGGCGGACTACCAAAATGAGGAGCTTCTCAATTAACATAAAGTTGCATAAGATCTTTTAAGATATTTCTCTGTGTAATCTTAATGTTTTTACATTCCTGTAAATGTGCTCAAAATCATGTGGGATATCAAATGGGACTTAAAGTTGTTGACTTGTTTTTCTTGTTTGATCTAGGGTCACTTTAACTATTATATGAATGATGAACTGCAATAGTTAGTAAAATAAGTTGTGTTTCCTCCCTTACTGAACTTTGTTTTTTCAATGTTTGTTTCCTTGTTTAAAGTATCTTTTGGAATATGTTGCAAATGGCTTCTCTCTTCTTAGTACAACTATCTTTCTGCAGTCCTTTGGAGTTCACTGGTGCCCCTTCGGTAACTTGACCAGACTCCCTTCACCTTTTGAGTAAGTTTAGTTAACACACAAAGAAATGTGCATGCTTACTAATATCTGTTGGTATTGATACCATCTGAAGTCTAAACTAGATTATATTGAGAAAAATGTTAAAAACTTGAAGCCAACAAAGTTAGTGGAATTTGAAAAGTTGGTTTCCTAATTCTAAGCTTCTCCTTAAAGTCTTGTTATCAAGCAAGTTTTTTTGTTTGCATTTTGAATTTGTTTGGTAAGGTTTTTGGGTCTCTGGAGTTTGATTTTTTAGTTTTTAACATGGGTAACATGTTTGATTCACTGATATAACATGGCCGTTGTGTTATATTTTCAATATTTAACTACTTCACTTCAAACTTTTCATTTTAGGCAAGATTAAAGACAGAAAAAGAGCTGGAGAGTAAGAAGAAGGTAGAGGCTCACTAGCACACAATCATAAAGGTTATAACCCTATCTATCCCTTCCCATTTCGGAATTCTCAACCTTTATATGCTTTCATGGTAAGCATGGTTCAAAGATAAGTTGTTCATTTGTTGGCCTCAGGTTGCACGCGATGCAGATTTGCATGAACATATTGGAAAGGATATAATTTTTGGGCTAGTGGATCATGATAAAGTGCGGAAATGTTGTGTTAAAAAACAAACTTTGATAAATTTTGTGTTAAAACCTCCATCTCCTCCACTTAGAGGTTCAAGGTATGCTTCCAAGACTATGAACATGCAAACAAGCGCAACAGCTGAGAAGGTATGTTGTACGATAACCACCGTGAACTTATTTTCTTTAGTTCAAAGTTCAAACATATTAGTTTTGTTAAGGGTGTCTTCTGTTTTTTGTAGTTGTTTTCTCTTGGAAAAGATGAACCACACAAATATTCTGGAGTCAAGATATCAGCTAACAGCTCACCACAGATTTCATTTTCCAGAAGCTCCAGTAGGTCTTATCAGGATGATTTTAATGATCTTGATTTTACTTGTCCCTTTGATGTAGATGATGACGATATGACAGATGCAGGGAATAGGTACTTTCTGGCTAAATTCACTACCATTTATGCTTCCTTATGTGATAATTTTGCACATAAGATGTCTGCTTTATCTAGTAGTTGATGCTTCCTATGGAGGTGTTTGAATTCCTAAAGAAAGTAGCATAACTGCTACACAGTGAGGGTAAATCAGGATGATCAGGAGCATTTCCATCCTACTATAACTGCTATATTGTGTTGTAGATTTAAGTTTGTGAGAATTCATGTCCTTTTTGCATAGTAGTTAATTTAATTTGGTTGAATTTCTTATTCATCAGTCCTTTTTGACATGATTCCACCATTGGTTTGTAATTTTCATTATATGGTTTATGTTTATTACATATTTGATAATAAATATATCGTTTAGTTTATCAACACAATTCTAATTCCATTTTCTATTAAATTGTATAGTATTTTGAAGATTGCCAGTACACCTACTACTCCGATGAATTGCTGAATGAAGTCAAGGATGAATGGGCAACATATGTTCTTGACGAGTTACCTTAGCTTAGTTTTGAATTTAGGGCACCATATATATTTTTGAATGTGACTATGTAGCATCTATATGATCGAGCTTGTTTAGTCTTTTGTATGTATGGAGCCATTTGTTTTGGTTTGGGAGTTATTTATCTTAAATGTGTATTGACATTCACGTTTCTAATGTATATAATTATGGTATTTATTTGTTGCAAAAAAAAATGTTGAAAATTTATTTAAATATATGGATATAGCAAATATTATATATATATATATATATATATATATATATATATATATATATATATACATATATAAACTAAAGATCCTGGTTCATTTTAAAAAACTCAACAGTGATAATATATACTAAAGATCCCGGTTCATTATAAAAAACCCAACAGTGATCATATATGTTAAAGATCCCGGTTCCTTGTATTTTATTGATCCCAGTTCCTTGTATTTTATTGATCATGGTTCCGTGTTTTCTAAAACACCTGGGATCATAAGTGTCAGACTTGTTATACCAGTGGATACAATCCCGGTCGGAACCGGGATCAATGTGGGTGCGGAACCGGGATCTTTTTGCATTTCTGTTGTAGTGAAAGCAGATGTACCACATTATATAACTCAAAGCAATAAACAGATAACAAGATAGATGCACATATGAATGTATGAATGATCATCATCATCATTTATTAATTACAACTTAAACTTTTGTATCAATGCCATCACTTAACTCATGTCCAGAATTCTCAAGTTATTATGAACCAAAATCTCTTCTTAATCTTTTTCATTAAGTTTTATTGAATTCGAGTGCAGTCCACTAATGATGTGGGGGAACAAGACATCATTGGGACGAAGGGTAATTTAGTTAGCTCACACGTCTACATCTCCTCCATATCCTCCCAAGCCTAATCGGAAGCAAACGGGACGTACAAGAACCTTAACCCACGCAGGTCCAACTGTCGAGAATTCATCATCATAATCATAGTCACATATCACATTATTCATCATATCAATCGGGGCCCAATACCATTCGACAGCCAGCCTCGTTCAGGTTCTCTCTCATTGTTTTGAATTTGATCAAGGGGGCAACAGTACTTTTCTAGTTCGTGATCCAGAACACGCTACGATCCCCTGGGTATTAATCCCCGATCACATATAGACTAGTTCCACCCAGAAAAGCACTCTAGGTTTCTTGACGTATCACCGTCATCACCCTCCCATATCACAATCGCACACCTGAATATTCGTAGATAAACAGGGTATCTTCCTCTCCACTACTTCACGCTCATCTCGCCGCATTAGTCAATTTCTTTGAGTGTTTTATTAAAGTTTTATTAATCCTAAGTGTTGGCCGATTCATTCTTGCTCATCCCTTCAGTGAACCTCGATCTCTAATTAAAATATTCACATTAACCTTCCCCATCAAAACTTGCTCAACAAAATCAAGGGCTCGAAACCACTGCATAAAGCTCACGTGGCCAGCACCATTCTCAACCTGGCAAGCACGTCACAACAACCGTGCACATCAGGGAGCACAAATTTCACAAACTTGGAACATTCACGACAAATCGTCACCTCAAATTCCTCTTAACCTTTCACATAACTTTAATTTCTTTGAACATCTCTTTATTTAATTAAAACACTTAAAAACAAAACATTACAAATACCTTTCAGATCATAAGCATGCTTCACATTAATCAAAATGAAATTGAACAAGTATCATGCATGAATAAGCATAATATAATCATGTCATCATGTGAGCATAAACAAGTCATACATCAGCACATAAATAAAGTAGTGACCTTAGTCTTTCGCATGAGAAGCCAAACAGACAAACAGGTTGCCCTCATACTACTTAACCTTTTAGATCACGGTTCCGATTTAAAAGGATCAAAACTAAAAATCAAACCAACATGACATAACATTCCAGATAAGCTTTCATTCTCACCTTGATTGTAAGAAGAAACTCTTAAAGGATCCACAAAGCTTTGGTCCTCCCTTCCACGATTTAGGTTGATACCTTTAATCCCTCGAGTTAAACATAACACATTAATATAAAATTCCAAATGAAGTACTTACTTATTATTACTCTTGCGAAATCTCAAGACTTAGATTAAATCCTTTCGGGTAAAACAAAAACACAATTCTTTTTATCAACTTATTTCAATGTAGCACAATAACTTAAATACGTCAAAACACTTTGAGAATAATCAACTGACAAGTTTTAAATAAAGTATTTAGCTATTGGTCCGTCTTGGACAGCAACCTATCCGAACCCGAAAATGCCGAAAAACTCAACTTTTTCAATCGAACTTTTCCCTAAATCAAATATCACTTGAAACTTAAACTTTAAATCACTTGAACACATTTTTAAAATTGAAAACAAGTTAAATAAAATATGGACAACAAAAGTTTAAGTCCATAAATCACTTTTTAGAAACCCGAAAACACCGTAAAGCCACACTTTAATTCATATAGCATTTTGGCATAAAACAAGCACTTAAACACTTTATCTTTCAAGATTTAACACCAAAAACAAAGCTTGGGCAGCAACTACACTCACCCAGTATTTTCAATTAAATCAAACTAAATCAATCCATAATCAATTAATTTTCCAAAAGCTAGTCACGTAATCAAGCACCCTTTAAACATCACTTAGACACTTAAACGACAAACAACACTTTAACAAATCAAACCACATAGTCAAGTATCTCATGTTCCATCAACACACAATCAAATTAAGCAAGTAAACACAGCCAATTAATCAACAAGTAGCACTTAGAACAATTTAACTTAACCCTTAAACTAAACACTAAAACCGAAAATAAACAACGACATTAACTCTTTAATTTTATTTTCACATAATCCATACATGCTTCAAATATCACTTAGCATTCAACAAAATAAATTCCTCCCCTAAGAACATGCAAAAGCCGAATCATACATCAAAAAGGAACCAAGATCAATTTATTTTCTAACACTCCCTAAAAACATTTAAACAAACATTTCTCAACCAAACTTTAACATACAATGAATTAATTAACTCTAAACCAAGCATATAACACATAATCAATTCAAAAACAATCAAGTTTTCATGTCCTTGCTCTTAAACAAAAAGGGGCCGAATTGAACAACACAAACACGCCAAAAATTACAATTCTCAAACACTTAAACCAACTTAATCACTTCAAAGCATTAACATACAATTTCATTTGAAAGAAACAAAAATCATTTAATCATTTTCACACGCATGGCCGAACCTCATCATGAATCTACACACAATTTCAAATCAATCTATCACATGCATACTCCCGAGGCCAAAACCGTATAGCATCAACAACAACCAAACCAAAACAAAATTAATCCATTTACTTATTTCTCATAAAAACCGAAAAATAAGCCAAGAAAATAACAAACATTTATTACACTTTTGAATTTAAAAATTAAGGCTCTAAAGGTACTTTCTCACTTAGCTTGTAGGATAAGCTTAAAATTTTTCTTCTCCCTCTAGGCTTGGACGTGGTACTCTATTAGAGAAGGAAATTAAATTTTTCTCTCTACTTTAAAGGAAGTACAAAATAAAAACCTAATTTAAATAAAATAAATAATAACCCACGGTTTTAATAAAACAAAATACAAAATTTACAATTTTCTCAATTCATGAAAATTCAATTAAAATACTAACTTAATTTAATTATGGAAATTGAATTTCTTTCCAGAAATCAAATACACTAAGTAAATTTCTATTTTATTTTCAATAATAAAATTAAGCGAGGAAATTGCGGGTATTACAACATGTTTTTAATGTTTTATTTATTACTACGTTTACCAATTTTGTAGCTAGTAATTTAATGCATCATTCATTAATTACCGAATCACATATCATATTATACAATTTTCAAGCATTTTTAATTTATTTATTATTGAAACTTTAATTTGGGACAATAATCTTCGTAAATTTATTTTTACCTTCTTTTTTGGATGGAAAGAGTACAGATTTCGAGATTATTCCACAGGATGCAACTTCTACCGATCTCAAATTCTTAGATGTTTTTGGCTTGCAATAGTATAATGCTTAACAAGAATAATAAATGGTGAAACGCCACCAGCGAAGTCAATACCGATGTTGGTGACTAAATCACAGCAAAGTTTTGTAGAAGGACGTCCAATATATGTTCCAAGTATGTCGCGAGTGAAATGAAAGTTTGATATAAACCTAATGAAAAAGTTTTTGAAGAAGGATATTTGAGTGAGAAATTGAATTAAGAACAATTGGAAGCACCAATTGCAAAGATGGAATCGTATGAAATAGAAGACAAATGAAACATGGTCAGAACGAGTTGAGCGTGAAGAAGTAGATTTGAAGAAGGTAGATCAAAAGAGACAAAGGAGACACCTTAAGCATCAACGTGTAATACTTTTGATATTTTTGAAGTTGGAAATTCAAGAAGAAAGCAAGACTATCACTAACCTGAGATGATGGAAGGAAAGACAATGGGGGGGGGGGGGGAATAGAAATAAGAGATGACAACTGGGAAAACATTGTTGCTTGCTACTTTCTTAGAGTAACCCCTTCACATAAATGGCTACCTGAGGATAATATGGGGCAAACCAGGTTTATATATAGAAATTTCAGATGAATAATGATGGAACAATTATTGCTGGATTATATTCAACTCCACTAAAGCTTGGGATCAAGGTTTTAAATATCGTTCCGTTAAGGCTGATGCGGGCGCAACATAACGGTATCAGTGCCGACCGAAACCGAAACAAGACGATTTAACGGTGTGAATCCAAATCACACAATAATGTCTGCAACGGAACCCTGACACGCCGTTACGGGACGATTTTTCGTTCATTACCGACGAGACAACCAAAACACAGTTCAAAACGTCATTTCAAGGTATTAAAAGTAAAATTGTGCAACCCTACCTCATAAACTCTCCCTTTGCTGCCGAGTGTCGCCTCTCCACTGTTCACAAATCACAATCGCTTTCAGATCGCGATTTCAGATCCGCCTCTCCGCTGCGTTTTCACAGAAGAGAGAGTAGCCGCCGCCGCCTATTCTCCCTTCGCCGTCGCTGCCCGCTGGTTTGCTTCCTTGCTGGTTCCGTCACTTCCATGGTTCGTCTTCGACTCTTCGTCCTTGGCGTTCGCTGCTCGCTGGTGAAGCTGCCGTGAAGAGTGGTTGGTCTTCGCTCTTCCTTCTTCAATCTTCGTAGATCTTCACGGTTGGTGGCTCTCTGATCCCTTAAGTACCATTTATTTGTGGAAGAACAAATATGCTTTTGCTGTTGTATGGAGTATGGACTATGGAATACTGATTCAGTGATTTGCTCCCTTCCTTTTTTATTTGGTGATGATTCATTTATTTATTTATTTATTTTATGACTGGATTATGGAATGGCTGGCCCAATTTTTTATTTTGAAATGGTCCAATTAGTCACTTACTAGTAAATGATTAAATCTTAATCCTTAATTCCTAGTTACTTTTTTTTCTTTTTTTTAAAATATAATTGGTGCTACTTAATATTTATTGCTTAATAAGAAAAGGTTAATAAAAATTAGAATAGACTTCGGGAATCTAAGAATTGTTATAGAATTGGATTATTTTCTTAATTATTTTTTTTACTATCTTAATTTTTTTTAATGTGGGTTTGAATATTTTAAAATATCAATTTTTTATTTATTTATATGTAGGTTGGTTGAATAATGACACAACCAAGCGAAGAATTTCCGATGAAAGGAGCAGATGCTGCTCCAAGTGAGGATATTGGCTGGCACTTTGGAACACTTGTTCCTGGGAAGAGCAGAAACAATATAACTTGCAAATTTTGCGTAAAAGTAATAACTGGAGGAATTACCATGTTAAAAGAGCATCTTGCACACAAAATCGGAGAAGTTAAAGCTTGTGGTAGGGTCCCATCATTGGTAAGAGAAGGTATGGTGAAACTTCTCTTGGATGCCGCAGCAAAGAAGCAAGACAAGAAAAGAAGAATTTGAGACTCGTTTAAGAGAAGAAGATGATGATGACGAGGTCGAGGGTTTTCTTAATGAAGATGCAGCTATGAGGCAAGCTACACAAGAAAGTTTGATGTCACAAAGATAATGGGAAGACAACCAGAGATATAGACAACAAACTGGAAGAATAGATGCTGCATTTGAACGTGGAGGTGGTAGTGGTGGAGCATCTTCTCAAAATCAAGCAAGAAAACTCCAAGAGTGATTGAGGTCAATGGATGTTGATTTGAGTAGGAGTAAAAGTTCAAGGCAACCTAAAATCAAGGGATCAATGATGAAGACACTAAGAAAGAAGTTAGGAGAAGCAGTGGCAAAACTGATAATATTTGAGCGACTTCCAATGAACTTGTGTAATTCTCCATGGTTACATAATTTGCTAGTTGCAACTGCTGAGTTAGGACCTGGTGTTAAATGTCCTACTCCTTATGAGGTTTCAGAGGTCTACTTGGAAGAAAAGCATAGAAAAATGAAAGAATGGATAAATGAGTTGAAACCAACATGGAATGACAAAGGGGTGACTATAATGTGTGATGGTTGGACAAATGTATTAAACCATATGCACATCATGAATTTTTTAGTATATTGCAGCAAAGGAACAATCTTTTGGAAATCTGTTGATGCTTCTGATGTTGTTAGCAGAAACACCGAATATTATTTTAAGTTGCTTGACCAAGTTGTTGAAGATATGGGAGAGGAGAATGTTATTCAAGTAGTCACTGATAATGAGGTTGCACTAAAAGCCGCTGGTTTGAAATTAATGGAAAAGCGGCCACATCTTTATTGTTGAGCGTGTGCTGCTCATTGCTTGGACTTATGCTTGGAAGACATTGGGAAAAAAACAAATATTCAAAAGGTATTAGATCAAGCAAAGAAAGTGAGTTTGTTCATCTACAACCATATCTGGACAGTGAATCTCATGAAGAAGTATACCGGAGGTCAAGAACTCATTCATCCTGCAATCACTCATTTTGCAACACAGTTTTTGCAGGTTGAATCAACTGTGAAGCATAAACAAGGTTTAAAAAACATGTTTGATGCTGAAGAGTTCAAGAAGTCGAGGTATGGGAAGGAGAAATCTGGACCAACATATGATTTAAATAAAATTGTTATGGACAGAGAATTTTGGAGCAAGGCTGTTGAGATAATGAAGGTGTTTGAACCACTCGTTAAGGTTTTGAAATTGGTGGATGGTGATTTAATTAAAACCAACAATGGGCTTTCTCTATGAAGCAATTGATAGACCTAAGCAAGCCATTGAAAAGAATTGTCGTTACCATGATCGTTACAACTCCATAATCGAGAAGAGATGGCATTTCATGCATTTTGATTTGCATGCTGCAGGTATGTTATGTTACATGTCTATATCTTTAATTTGATTTTAGTTTAAATTTTCATACTCTAACCCACATTTTGATAAATTTTTACTTTTTTTTTATGCATAAGGTTATTATTTGAATCCCCAATTTCAATTTGGAATTGAGCATGGAAGCAACGTAGCTTGGGAAACCTTGGATGGAGCTACAAAAGTGATAATTAGATTAGAGCTGAATATGGATACTCAAATAACGGCTATTAATCAGGTGAGTTATAACAAAATACATAAGTAAAAGTAATACTTTAAATTTCTGAGATGAAATATATATTGATTTGGGTCTAACATATGATGTTTTAGAGCTTAATTTGACTCCCTTTTGCTTAGTTTTGGCTTGTTTCTCTTGTAAATTTAGGAATTTTTGTATAGTTTTTAGAAAGTTAGGTAATTTAGAATCCTTTGAATGTTTTGAGCCGTTTTGGGTATGTTTCAGGTACTTTCGGAGCTTAAATGAAGAAAATAAATATGAAGCATGAAAGGGGATGAAAAGACCTTGAAAATGGTGCAAGAACGAAGCAAATCGGAGCCGGAATGAGTCCCGCACGCCCAGGCGTGGAGCCCCCCACGCCCAGGCATGCATGCAGCGAGAAGTTGCATCCAGTACAGACCTGGCATGCCTGGGCGCGGAGCCCTGGGCGCCCAGACGCGCATACCGCGTGAAAGTGACGCTGTTCGGTATTTTGACCATAACTTGAGCTACGCTTATCCAAATAAGGCGATCTTGGTATCATTTTAAAGCTAAGAAAAAGATCTAAAACTTTTCCAAAAATAGCCTTGCTCAAATACGTTCATCTTTGGGGTAAATATCAGGGCCGAAGTTGCTGTCAGATACGAGAAAGCCCAATTGGGCCACTTCCGGATCAGTTTTGCTCCAATTCAATTAGGATTAGTTTTATCTTTTAAATATACGCTTTAGAATTAGGTTAGGCAGTCATTAGCAGTCATTAAAGAGAGAGAGAGGGAGATTACATAATTTTAGAGAGTTTTAGAAGAGGAGAAGATCAAGGATTGGGAGATCCAAGGCTTTTCCATGGTAATCATGTATTCTTCTATTTCTTTTGTTCTTAATTTCATGATATGTAACTAAAACCCTTTGTTAGGAATTGGTGAATTTGTATGGATTAGTTTATTGATTTCATGAATTGATGTTTTTCATATTTTAAATCATGTGTTTGATGGTGTTTTTACTGTTATGCATAGAAGTAATTAATCTATGTTTTGGATCTCTAATTCTTCAATTGAGAGATTAAGAATTAGAATAGGCCATGCCTTCAAACAATATAGTTATTCAACAAGTAGGGATACAATTGGGTAATTATATAAAATTATTGATTCCCTGTTCTTAATTAAGATTATTCAATGGTTTAATCTCTTAAGGAATTAAGGATTATCTAATTGAATAAGAAACGGTAATTATACAAGAGGGATCTAATAGTTACTAATTTAGGAATTTGTTCATGATTTAGGGAAAAACAGAGATTCATGATAAATAAACAACGCCTACAATGAAACCATGTTCCTAACATCTTTCTCAAATTGCTAACAACTTCTATTTATTTTCTGTTTTTAATTTAATTTCTATTTTTATTTCAAATCAATCTCAATTAGTTAATTAGAAACCTATGGATTTTACTTTTAACTACTCTTTGGTGGAAATTAATTGAACAATTTGCAATCCCCGAGTGGAACGATATCTGGTCTTCCTAGACTATATTACTTTGCGATCTAGTATACTTTCTAGAGAGTGATCAAGTTTTTGGTGCCGTTGCTGGGGATTGAAATTCGTTTTCAATTAATTTTCTGTACTTAGTAGTAGTTTTAGGTGAAATTTATTATTTTTAGTTAGTTTTCTTGTCTCAACAGGTGCTGCGTAATTTTTCTCTTGTTTTTGTTTTGTGCAGGAATTTTTATTAATTTAAGTGCAAAGAGGAGAAAAATTCAGCACTAGAAGAGGGGAAAGACCAACATTAAAGATGGCTGGAGGAGGAGGATCACATGGATCCTCTCCGCCTCCTCCTCCCAGGAAGACTTTGGCGGAGTATGGAACAGTGGACCCGGACCTCTTTGCTTCCAGCATAGTCCGACCAGCCATCACTGCAACTGCATTTGCATTTGAGCCACAATATATCCACCTCATCATGAAGTATCAGTTCAGTGGTGTGCCGAATCAAGACCCCAGGGACCATATCGCTAACTTCCTGGGCATGCTCGACTTCTTCAAGATCGAGGGTGCTACGGACGAGGCCATCAGAATGAGGATGTTCCCTCTCTCACTGAGGGGCGAGGCGCTAACTTGGGTGAACAACCAGGCACCAGGGAGTTTGTCCAGCTGGAAAGTACTTGTCTCCAAATTCATGGATAAGTTCCTTCCAGCTGGGAAGCAAGCGAAGCTGAGGCAGGATGTTCATTCTTTCATGCAAGAGGACAACGAGCCGTTGCATGAAGCTTGGCAGCGTTACAACCAGCTACTGAGGAGATGCCAAATATATATGCAAGACTGGCAGCAAATTCAACTGTTTTATAATGGGCTCAACCGATTCAATCAGAGTATGGTTGATGCAGCAGCTGGTGGATCGCTAATGAAGAAGACTGTTGAAGAGGCCAAGGAAGTTATTGCAAATATGGCATTCATCAGTAGTCAAGGATTGAGGACCCAGGTGGAGCAGAGCGTCTTGAAGAGCAATGATCTGGATTCAAGTCAAGTCAAGATCTTAATCGAGCAGAACAAGCAAATGCAGCAACAGATGGCTGCATTGACAAAGCAGATAAGCCAGATCACTATGTCAGCTGCAACGAGCACTCTGAAGTGCGACTTTTGTGGAGGAAGTCACTAGAATGGTGATTGTGTATTTGAAGTTAGTAAGGGTCCAGCAACCATTGAGGAACAGGCCAAGTTTGTGAGTGATGGAGTACCTAAAAAAAATACGTACCCCAACATCTACAATCCAAGGCCAACAAATCAGTCTCACACCTCATGGTCCAGCTCAACACCCAATCCATCACCACCACAGAAGCAAGGTTGGGAGAGAGCACTTGAAGCAATCGCTACCACAACCAATACTTTCATGGCAGAAGCAAGGGCGAATTTCGCCAATCAGGAAGTCAGCATTCGCAAATTGGAGGTGCGATTGGCTCAAATAAACAATCAGATATCAGAGATTGCAACCAACTACAAGGAGCGATGCATGGCGGTTACCCTTCGAAGTGGCAAGTCGTATGAGGAGCCACAGAAGAAGGGTAACGCAATTGAGCATGAGAAGAAGGATGAGGGGCCAGAGCAACCAAGTGGAAGAGGCTCAACTGCAAGGCAACAGATGCAGGATCCACATGCGGATCAAGAGAAAGGCACACCCAAACTAGCACCACTACCTTCGAGGATTCCTTATCCTCAGAGGTTGAAGAAAGTGGACAACCAGCAACAATTCTCCAAGTTCTTGGAGATGCTACGGAAGGTGGAGATCAACATCCCGTTTGCAGAGGCACTCTCACAAATGCCTATGTATGCGATATTTATGAAGGAATTGCTGACAAAGAAGAAGAGGATGCTCACTGACGAGACGTTCACGATAGCAGATAAGTGCAGCAACATCATCAAATCCAACCTTCCACCAAAGCTGAAGGACCCAGGTAGCTTCACTCTTCCAATTAGCATAGGCAAGGAGTACTCAGGTAAGGCTCTATGTGACTTAGGAGCTAGTGTTAATATGATGCCTTTGTCTATTTGTGAAGCATTAAACTTAGGAGAGATTAAGCCTACCCCGGCATTACTTCAGTTAGCTGATAGAACCACCTTCCGCCCATATGGAGTGGTGGAAGATATTCTAGTTAAGGTGAAAGATTTTATCTTGCCCTTAGATTTCATGGTTTTAGATATAGAAGAGGATGAAAATATTCCTCTAATTTTTGGAAGGCCATTCTTGGCCACAGCAGGGGCAGTGATTGATGTGCCTAGGGGAGAAGTAATTCTTCAAGTGAATGGTGACCAAACTATAATTAAAATTTTTGAAAAACCACCAATCACCGCGGAGAACTTTGCTCCTCTCATGTGCATTCAACACTCGAATTGAGAGAGTGTTGGAAAGAAGTTGAAAAGCAAGGTGCCACCCTTGAAGGGATCTTGGCGACCACCCTAACCTCTTAAAGGAGGTGACCAGTCAGGCTCGTAACGTTAAACAAGCACTAGTTGGGAGGTAACCCAATGTTTAGGTAGCATTCCCTTAGTTTAGTAGTTTTTAGGAAATTAGTGTAAGTTTTTTTTTTTTTGTATTGTGTTATCTAAAAAAACAAAAAGTATCAACTACAGACCTGGCGCGCCTAGGCGCGCACTGGACGAAATTGTCCAGAAAATGGGGATTGTTATTTTTTGATATATTTAGTGTTTTCTTTCCCACCAAGCTAGTCCCTGTACCTGTGCAACAAAAATATGTAATTGCTTTCTTGGATTTTTTTTAGTTTTATTGCTTGGTTATTTATTTGGATTATTTGTTATTTGCATCAAGCTATATATTTTGTAACAAATATAAGTTAATATTTCCCCATTAGAGGTGCTATTTTTGGGCACTTGTTTTTCATGACTCATATTAACTTTGGGGGAATGTTTTCTTATTTTTGTTAATGCTGATTTTTCATATGCAAGTAATAAGTGTTCCAAATTTATTCCATGAAACTTTTTATTTTGTAGTTAGGTATGTTTAGTTTAGTTTGCTTGAGGACAATCCAACCTTTATGTTTGGGGGAGTGGACAAAATAAAAAAAATTTCAGATCTGAATTGTTCTCCCATTTTTGGTATTGGTTTGTGTCTTAGGTAGAGGTTTTGTAATTATTCTAGACTTAGGATTATTTTTCTGATGATAGGTGTATATACTTAGTTTAGGATTAGACTCATTGATTCATGTTATTTATTTGTTGAGCTGTAAATATTCATGAAATCTGGTAATTTTGACAAAATTTTTCAGAACTTGAAATTAGTGAACTGACTTTAGCTTAGTGAGATTTTGAGCCTATTTGATGGGGTATGATTTTATTGAAATATTTTGATTTGAGACCCCTATTCTTTCATGAGTGTGTTCACTTTAGTTTTGTGTTCTAGAACTTGACATGTGACCATTTTGAGATTGATAATAGATTACATGCATTAAAATGATTAAGACACTTAGGATGTGTTTTTGTGGCCTTCAACTGTTTAGTATTGATAATGTTCCCTTAGTTGCCCATTTTGAGCCTAATGATATTATGATTTTTCTTTGGTACCCTGCATCTATTGAAATATTTTTGTGAGTACCTTGGAAATTTTTGAATGAGAAATTGAGAGGAATAATAAGAAAAAGTGAAAGTAATTGGTGAAAAGTGTCATGAGCTCTATTTCTCTTCCAAGTAAAAAAAAAAGAAATTGAAAAAAATAATAATAAATAAAGGAAGAGAATAGAAGGAAAAAAGTGAAAAGAAAAGAAGTATGAAATTGATTATGAGTTGAGTGTGAGTCCTCTAAGTATTCATTGCTCATTCATGATTGTAGAGGGAAATTTGTTTTTGCATTTTAGCCCTTAGTTTTATCATTTCTTTCTTTTATCCCACCTGACACTTATAGCCATGGTCACGTTACAACCAAAATAAAGACCTTTTGATTTGGGCATGTATTCAATAATTTCAGTAGAGATATGGGTCTATGGTCAAGCATATGGTAACACTTTACTATTGTATGAACTTGAGTGAATTGATTTATACCCTTGATACACATGAGAGATATACACTGAGAGGTTGAGAGTGTTCACTAGTTCTGATTTCTGATTAGTTTTGTTTCTTTAACCAAGTTTTGATATGTGAATAGCTTCTATAAATAGGTGGCTGTGTTGATGAGTCGAAGTCTTAAATTAGGTGCTGTACATTTTGATTTGGATGGTAATCTTTTGTTTTAGAATTTTTATTTTACTTTTGCATGGAACATGCAAAATGCTAAGTTTGGGGGTGTGATTTGGGTCTAACATATGATGTTTTAGAGCTTAATTTAACTCCCTTTTGCTTAGTTTTGGCTTGTTTCTCTTGTAAATTTAGGAATTTTTGTATAGTTTTTAGAAAGTTAGGTAATTTAGAATCCTTTGAACGTTTTGAGCCGTTTTGGGTATGTTTCAGGTACTTTCGGAGCTTAAATGAAAAAAATAAATATGGAGCATGAAAGGGGATGAAAAGACCTTGAAAATGACGCAAGATCGAAGCAAAACGGAGCCGGAATGAGTCCCGCACGCCCAGGCGTGGAGCCCCCCCACGCCCAGGCGTGCATGCAGCTAGAAAATGCACCCAGTACAGACCTGGCACGCCTGGGCGCGCAGCCCTGGGTGCCCAGGCGTGCATACCGCGTGAAAGTGACGTTGTTTGGTATTTTGACCATAACTTGAGTTACGCTTATCCAAATAAGGCGATCTTGCTATCATTTTAAAGCTAAGGAAAAGATCTACACTTTGCCAGAAATAGCCTTGCTCAAATTCGTTCATCTTTGGGGTAAAAATCAGGGCCGAAGTTGCTGTCAGATACGAGAAAGCCCAATTGGGCCACTTCCAGATCAGTTTTGCTCCAATTCAATTAGGATTAGTTTTATCTTTTAAATATACGTTTTAGAATTAGGTTAGGCTGTCATTAGCAATCATTAGAGAGAGAGGGAGATTACATAATTTTAGAGAGTTTTAGAAGAGGAGAAGATCAAGGATTGGGAGATCCAAGGCTTTTCCATGGTAATCATGTATTCTTCTATTTCTTTTGTTCTTAATTTCATGATATGTAACTAAAACCCTTTGTTAGGAATTGGTGAATTTGTATGGATTAGTTTATTGATTTCATGAATTGATGTTTTTTATATTTTAAATCAAGTGTTTGATGGTGTTTTTACTGTTATGCATAGAAGTAATTAATCTATGTTTTGGATCTCTAATTCTTCAATTGAGAGATTAAGAATTAGAATAGGTCATGCCTTCAAACAATATAGTTATTCGACAAGTAGGGATACAATTGGGTAATTGTATAACATGATTAATTCCATGTTCTTAATTAAGATTATTCAATGGTTTAATCTCTTAAGGAATTAAGGATTATCTAATTGAATAAGTGACGGTAATTATACAAGAGGGATCTAATACTTACTAATTTAGGAATTTGTTCATGATTTAGGGAAAAACAGAGATTCATGATAAATAAACAACGCCTACAATGAAACCATGTTCCTAACATCTTTCTCAAATTGCTAACAACTTCTATTTATTTTCTATTTTTATTTCAAATCAATCTCAATTAGTTAATTAGAAACCTATAGATTTTACTTTTAACTACTCTTTGGTGGAAATTAATTGAACAATTTGCAATCCCCGAGTGGAACGATATCTGGTCTTCCTAGACTATATTACTTTGCAATCTAGTATACTTGCTAGAGAGTGATCATATATCCATCGACTTTTGTAATGCATCGGTACTTGTAGTTATTACTTTTTCGGGATAAAAGTCAATCATTTGGATCACCTCAAGCTCAAAGAGCATGGTCTAAAATGATTCCTGGTAAGTTTTTCAGTTTTTGTACTTTATGTTTTTATGCACAAGCTCAAAGTGCATGTTGTAAGAAGGATTTTAATTTTGCATTTTAGTAATATATTCATTTTCATAATTATTACACATACTAATAAAAGATTGTTTATCTAATCAGCTGAATGGTGGATGATATATGGACACTCTGCTCCTGAACTTCAACGTATAGCAATAAAAGTTCTCAGTCAAACAACATCAGCTTCAAATTGTGAGATAAATTGGAGTACATTTAGCTTCATTCATACAAAGACAAGAAATAAATTGAAATACAAAAATTACATAAACTTGTCTTTACATTTTACAACATGAAGTTGAAAATGAGGCATACTATGAGGAGCAGTCAGCAAGAGATTGAAAAGAGCTTCAACCCCATCAATCTTGATTATATATTTCAAGAAGAAGACCCTTTAGCTCCATGGCTTGAGGAGACAGAAGGGCCTTTATTGGATGGGGTGCAAAATTCAGAATGGCTCATTGTTGATTCTGATGATGAAGATAATGGTAATGATAATGATAATGATAATGTTAATGAAGGAGAAGGCGGTGGGGATAATTTAGACTCAAGTGAATCACATAACAAAGGGGTTTAAGTCCACCAAGTGATGATAGTGGTGGAGGTGGTAATACAAAATGTAACATCCTAACTTTTAAATCCTTAATTAAACTCTTAAACAAAATCAACAACTTGAAAATTTCTTTTTAAAACATAAACTTATTATAAAAATCTCCGGAAAATTCGGCGGAGTTTACTCTGTTTTTCGAACTTTCCAAAATTTATCTTTGCCCTGTTTAACCTGTGCAAAACATTTTCAGATATAGCCAGACATCCAGGGTTTCACATCATATCATTTTACATTATAACTCGTCATATCATGTCACACGATATGATAACATGCCACAGGGTATGATATCGTACCATACACGTAGCTAAACACCAGCAGAGAGATATAAACATGTATGCAGAAACAAGGCTATCACCCATAATACCCCAAATCTCAAAAGAGACACGTCCTGGGCCGGCCCTGTTGAATATCTACATCGAAATACATGTATAAAAGTCCCAAAATAAACAACACAACATCAAAAGACTCAAAATCCGGCCCAAGACCCAACATCAGTCCTATATTTGACACTCACACCCCCTGGAAGGGAGTGTGCACCTCCTCGGCCTCATTATCTGTCCGCTCAGTCTCTGTACCTGTGTAAAAACAGTTAAGAGGTGAGCATTACACATAACTTAGTGAATGAAATCTAAATAGGCATAATAATAACTAAGTCATACACAAATAAACAGTTAGTCACATAATTATCAGACAATTCAAACCCATATATTTCAGTCACATACACTTATCATTTTTAATATCGTTTCAATATTCTAATCTTGATCCTGCTTGCTCTCTATACCCTGTCCTTAGTAAACTCTTTTCCACCCAACTATTCTCACTCAAAACTCATCCAACCTCTTTCTCATTATGTCCTTAATCTCATTCACTTTCGACATCCTAATACCTTTCTTTTTCACGGCTTTGCGAACCCACCACTGCGTACGACTCCATGAATCGGGTGTCTTACTGCTGCACACGCCATTAAATCGTGCGGCTTACGCAACCAATGCACCCAGCGGGGCGTACTTACTTGGCCTGGCATTCGCAAAACTGTAACTAGGGTACTACGGACTCACCACTGCGCACAACTCCATGAATTCGGCGTCTTATCGCTGCACACGCCATTAAATCGTGTGGCTTACACAACCAATGCACCCAGCGGGGCGTACTTACTTGGCCTGAAATCCGTAGACCGCATCAACATGTCCTATCAGAGTACTGTGAACCCACCACTATGAACGACTCCATGAATCGGGTGTCTTACCGCTGCACACGCCATTAAATCGTGCAGCTTACGCAACCAATGCACCCAGCGGGGCGTACTTACATGGCCTGGCATCCACGTACCCAAATCCCTAAATTCTCTATCACTTTATCTATCATTACTCGCATCAGAGTACTGCGAACCCACCACTGCGTACGACCATGAATCAGGCGTCTTACCGCTGCACACGCCATTAAATCGTGCGGCTTACGCAACCAATGCACCCAGCGGGGCGTACTTACATGGCCTGGCATTCGCATACCCAAATCCTTAATTCTCGTATCACTTTCTCTTCCATTTTTCTAACTCAATCATTCAACCACATTCTTCCTATTTCTGATATCACCCTATTCCCATTTCCTAGATCATTCTATTCTCATTTTCTAATCTCGAGTACCCGTCAAATTGCTTAGTTCCCTACACTTACTAATCCAACCTATACTTACCCCATGTTCATATCTAATTCTTAGCCAACCGTTCCTATTTATAAACATCTATCATCACGCAACACTTTATATAATACAATCACATAATATCACAATTCCAAGAAAAAGCCAAATATCAAATAACAATAATTCGGCATTCTACCACGCATACATAATTTCAAACATCAAATATCAAATAAAATATCCAAACATCAAGTCATAAAATATCAAGCCCTGCATATAATACATAAATTCCAAGTAAAGTATCAAATATTAAAAGCCAATCATCAAGTCATGCATATAATACATAAATTCAAGTGAGGGTTTCTATTCTTTTCTTAAGTCATTATTATTTATTATTACCGGTTACCCTAGGGTTCATTAACATACAAACTCACCCAATCTCAATCATCACTATACACTACCTAGATTTACATTTCCTAAGCTAAGGTAACATTCCCCCTTACCTTAGAAGCTACAAACAAAGCAAACCTTAGCCCTTAGTAGTAAGACCCTAGCCTTTGCACTTTATAACCGGGTTGAGAAGTGAATTATGTTGGTGTTCAGGTGCTCCCTTTTTCTCTAGTGGCGGTGGCAGCATCAAAAAGAGAGAAGAACCATGATCCTTGAAACAAAGAAAACAGGTAATGGAAAGCTTAGAGATGATGATGGTGTTGTGTGTTGAGAAGGAAAAGAAAGAGAAGCTCTTGAACTCTCACCTTGAGGTTTAATTGATGTGAGGGAAGAACCTAAGAGAGAGGATGATGGTGGTTGATGTTCTTGAACCAACCAAAAGAGATGAAAAGAAGATGTAGCTTGAAGATGATGAGGGACCTTGAAGCTTGGCAACAATGGAGTTTTGTATGATGAAGAGGATGATGCTCCAACTCTTCTTGCCCTAGAACCCTCGAAGGTTAAGAGGAAATGAGGAATGGAAATGAGTCTTAGCCTTGAAGGGAGAAATGAGTGACTAAGAATGGGCTTGGAGTGGGCAAAATCCTGTTTTTGCCCTTGTTGGTGCTGATTTCCGCACCAGTCTTCAGCAGCGCGCGCCTGGGCGGTTTTGGCACTGGCGCCTGGGCGCCCATGGGTCTGTAGACACGCACTGGTGCGCCTGCGCGGATGGCACGGTGCGCCCGGGCGTGGCCGGTGCCATAATGGACCTCTCACATTCAAAACGTCATAACTTTTGCGTTAACCGTCGGATCTTGCTCAAATTTTAAAGCAAGCTTCTCCTCACACTAAACTTCATATCCAACGGTGGAATTTATGTTTTGAGATATAATTCTTCTATTTTTAATTGCCTAAATTCTTATGTTTTTAACTCTAAATCGGCTCTCTACTCCACTAGTTTTGGCTTAATATCGTCATTTCTCTACACCTTAAGTTCATATTTATATTAATTACACTTGGAATCAAATTAGGGATTTTACAATTCTCCCCCACTTATTGGAATTTCGTCCCCGAAATTTCGTTCAATTCCGTAAATGGAGAATCATCCCATAGACAATGCTGTCGACTATGGTCGTTACGTCCCTTCGGTTTTGTTCTCCCACTTAGGATACTTCTAAGTCCAAACTTCTTGACGCTCCCGAGTTTATGTTAGAACACTTTACGTCTTGTTCTCGCACGAATTTCCTTCTCGTTTTTGTTTTGTTAATCAAACAACGTCTTAGTTTGGTTACTAAGTTCTCCCCCACTTGGCATCGACATACCTGACTATACCAATGCCCGGAGGTAGGAAATTGAATGCGTCAACTTATGATCACCTCTCATACGACTCTAACGAATCGGGTAAGATTCTAGCAATGAAAGGGAAGGCAACCTTTGGAATTCACAAGGAATTGCGCTTCTGCTTTAAGGAAAATAGCCTGAAATCATAAGATTCGAAAACTTTTATTGAATACAACAACTTAGGGTTCTAACTTTCCTAGTGAAAGTGGAACCAAATTGAATGGATGAGATTGGAACTCCAAGAGTGATTAATATTCAAGGATGTGGAACAAGGAGAAGAGCGGGAGTTTCACAATCCTTAATCGATTGCAGCGAAGAGGCCTTTGATGGTGTTCAAATCGTTGCTTTAGAATTAAATATGACCAATGAAGAACAAGGAGTAAGAGGTTTACTTACCCGAATTGCAACATTGTTCTAGGTTCAACCGAAGCACTAAGTAAGTCTTGGGTGATACTTGGTGGCCACTAGTTGGGATAGGCAAACCCTCTTGAGATTTAGACGCCCTATTAGGCACTATTTGAAATACACGACACTTAGGTCACACCTTGGGTGTATGCCAGCAATTCCATTTAAACTTATCTGGAGCTGGAACTTGAGAGAAGTTTGAATGAGTTGGATACAGATCAAGGATGCTACTAGAGTCCGGCCTTTTATCACTCTTGAGGTTCGATTTGGTTTCAAAATCGAGAGTCGCGTTGAGTTGACTACCAGATGGCGGTCTGTGGGTTAGACTAAATTTTCTAAGGTTTGCGAAATTTCACATTGGCCTACATTTAGATCCTTGTACTCAACGAAGAATACGGACCAATTATTCAACTTGTTTGGTCCCGGTACGAAGACTCCACGAAGCTGTCAGAACCGGTTTTTCTAACAGGTGGTGATTTCAAGAACCTGGGTAAGATATTTAGGAACCCCGGTAGGATTCCCGGGAAGCTCTAGGTTATCTAGAATTCAGTTTGGCTTTATCGATGGTTAGGGGTGGTCCTTATAGAATATATTCCACCTTTTTGGGGATTCGACATTCGGTTACGCTACTCTTAAATAGAATAGATAGGTTAAGGTCCTCTTCTTACGGTTTGGTTATAAGTTTACTTCTCGATTTCGTGTGAAGGTTTGGGAAGGAGACTTTTCGGTTGGCTTATTTCCTCCCAAGGGATCTATTTCTTGGTGGATTCCTATCTTGGTTATCTTGATTTCATTTAAAAGGCTACCATGATATCGTCCATCAGTAGATGCAAAGATCAAGGAGGTCAATCCCAACCTCCTATCTATCAACAGTGCACCGTTGTCGGGTTTCGCTGATAATATCGTCACTTAATAGGTATAAGAGTAAGGACGGCCAGCCCTAACTTTACACTCTATCAAATGATAATACCATCGTCGGATTGGTTAGGTTTCAATTATGGCTGTGTGACTCATTGATTAAAGCTTAGGGATATTCATGATTTCCTAAAACTGGACTAATCTTAACATTGTACCTTTTCATGCAGGTTGACTCCCACCTGCCTGTTGCGTCTGCGGTGCGCTCCCCCCCTCATCGCAACGCTCTCGGAACAGTTTGCAACCAAATGTCCTGGTTGGCCACACTGGAAACAAAGTTTCTCCTTCCTTCGTCCGCTCACGGTCCATCAGACACCACGGTGAAACTTCCTACAGTGCGGACAAAGTGGTTTAGCTTCTGGGACAATCCTGCAATCGTCTGTTCTTTCTTTGCCTCTACTGGGGCCCCCTGAACTCTGCACATTCCTGCCCGTGCTATCAGATACTTCCCGCTTCAAACCCTCCTCGTAGGTGCTGCACATATTGAACAACTGGGGAAAATTACCACCTCCACAACACGCAAAAGCTATCCTTAATTCCGTATTAAGTCCCGATACGAACTTGGAACACTTAACCCCAGCATCAGCATCTTTGTAGTACGATGCATAGTGAATAAGTTCTTCAAACTTTGCGGCGTACTCAGTTACACTCATGGTTCCCTGGGTCAGTCTCAAAAATCCCAACTCCTTCTCCTTAAGGATATCCACTGAGCAGTAGTCTGCACGAAATCTCCTCTTAAATATGTCCCAAGCTACACTCTGATCCTTCACTTCTAAGAATTGTTGCAGGTGTTCCCACCATCGCTCTGCCTCCCCTGCTAATGCACACGATACTAACAAGGCCCTTTGGTTGTCCGGAGGACGCATCGTGCGGAATATCTCCTCTATTTCCTGGAGCCACTTATGCGCTTCCTCGGGGTTATAGATACCCTGGAATTTCGGGGGATCGTTCCTTCTGAATTCAGCGAACCAATCAATTTCAGCTGGTACTGGGTTCTTTTGTGCTTGTGGCTGCTGATTCATTGTTGCCCTTGCTGCTGCAATTGCGGCTACTGCTACCCTTTCGGCTTGATCTCGATCCATATGAACCAAATCCCCAAGGATCGCATTAAGCTTGTTCACGTTGCTGAGATTCCCATCCATACTGTCTAGTCCTAGAGAAGACAATAGGTTAATACTCACATAAGCAACAACACATATACATTAGTACTCTAACCTAGACACTTAGCTACTTATTGGTTACTCGCTTGGTGAGTAACCACAGGAGATGTGAGTCCACACTCCAAAGGCCGAGGGAAACCGCTCTGATACCAAATTGTAACATCCTAACTTTTAAATCCAAAAATTAAACTCTTAAACAAAATTAACAACTTAAAAATTTCTTTTTAAAACATAAACTTATTATAAAAATCTCCGGAAAATTCGGCGGAGTTTACTCTATTTTTCGAACTTTCCAAAATTTATCTTTGCCCTGTTTAACCTGTGCAAAACATTTTCAGATATAGCCAGACATCCAGGGTTTCACATCATATCATTTTACATTATAACTCATCATATCATGTCATACGATATGATATCATGCCACAGGGTATGATATCGTACCATACACGTAGCTAAACACCAGCAGAGAGATATAAACATGTATGCAGAAACAAGGCTATCACTCATAATACCCCAAATCTCAAAAGAGACACGTCCTGGGCCGGCCCTGTTGAATATCTACATCGAAATACATGTATAAAAGTCCCAAAATAAACAACACAACATCAAAAGACTCAAAATCCAGCCCAAGACCCAACATCAGTCCTATATTTGACGCTCACACCCCCTGGAAGGGAGTGTGCACCTGCTCAGCCTCATTATCTGTCCACTTAGTCTCTGTACCTGTGTAAAAACAATTAAGAGGTGAGCATTACACAGAACTTAGTGAATGAAATCTAAATAGGCATAATAATAACTAAGTCATACACAAGTAAAAAGTTAGTCACATAATTATCAGACAAATCAAACCCGTATATTTCAGTCACATACACTTATCTATACCCTGTCCTTAGTAAACTCTTTTCCACCCAACTATTCTCACTCAAAACTCATCCAACCTCTTTCTCATTATGTCCTTAATCTCGTTCACTTTCGACATCCTAATACCTTTCCTTTTCACGGCTTTGCGAACCCACCACTGCGTACGACTCCATGAATCGGGCGTCTTACCGCTGCACACGCCATTAAATCGTGCGGCTTACGCAACCAATGCACCCAGCGGGGCGTACTTACTTGGCCTGACATTCGCAAAACTGTAACTAGGGTACTACGGACTCACCACTGCGCACAACTCCATGAATTGGGCGTCTTACCGCTGCACACGCCATTAAATCGTGTGGCTTACACAACCAATGCACCCAGCGGGGCGTACTTACTTGGCCTAAAATCCGTAGACCGCATCCACATGTCCTATCAGAGTACTGTGAACCCACCACTGCGTACGACTCCATGAATCGGGCGTCTTACCGCTGCACACGCCATTAAATCGCGCGGCTTACGCAACCAATGCACCCAGCGGGGTGTACTTACATGGCCTGGCATCCACGTACCCAAATCCCTAAATTCTCTATCACTTTATCTATCATTACTCGCATCAGAGTACTGCGAACCCACCACTGCGTACGACTCCATGAATCGGGCGTCTTACCGCTGCACACGCCATTAAATCGTGTGGCTTACACAACCAATGCACCCAGCGGGGCGTACTTACATGGCCTGGCATTCGCATACCCAAATCCTTAATTCTCGTGTCACTTTCTCTTCCATTTTTCTAAGAGTGAAGGCCCAATTTGATCCCTCAAGTTTTCCGTCTGGGACACTTTAGTCCCTCAAGAATTATAATTCACTTTTGGTCCCTGAAGAATTTAAAAAATACCACTTTAGTCCTTGTTTTCATTCCATTAACTACTGTCACTTTTGACATAAACTGTAACATTTCATTCCCAGGTGCTAATTGTTGGAAACCAACAAGCGGGCTTAGCAATTGCTAGAGGGGGGGTGAATAGTAATATGGAAGCAACAGTGACTAATTTTCGGTGCACTTAAAAGATAATTGATCAAAAGCTTGTTTTTCTGAAACTGGGCGATTTACTCGAGTGAAATGAAGAACACCCGAGTGAAATTCAACGAAATACTCGAGTGAATTGTAAAACACTCGAGTGTTTTATGCAGAACAGAAAGGAGCAGTTTCAGAGAAATTTAGCAAAATGATTCAATGTCTTAAAGACTAATCCAGGGCAAATATAAATCAAAGTAGAGGGCAATTAAACTAAGTTAAAACAAGTTGAAAACAAGTTAATTGCAACCAATTGCTACTATAATTATAAAAGCCCCTTTCTAGAGAACTTAGGGTTTGGTTTTACTTGAAAACTAAGAAAGCTCTAAAAGAGAGAGACAACACCAATTTTATCCTGGTTCGCACTCAATATAGAGTGCTAATCCAGTCCCCCTAATCAACTTAGGAGTTTCTACTAGTAATCAAATTGTTAGAAATTACAAGGATAAATTGAGATTCCTCACTCAATCCTAACCCTTTTCAAGAGTGTACCAAACTCTTGAAATTTCTACCCCAACTTGATTTGGTGATGAAGAGTCCCTTCTTCTTAAGCTCCTTGGAACCTCCAAGAGCCCACCAAGCTAAGAATCCTCTTAGTCTTTGTGCTTGAGAACCTCCCAAGGCTTGAGAACTTGGATACCTCACCAAGTACTTGGATACCTCGCCAAGATTTTCTAAACAAGCTAAAGTGTTTGAGTGTTTGAGAATTTTACAACAAATAATTCTCTTACAAATGAAGCACACTCTCTTAACTCACTAAGACAAATAATAAAGATGAATGCTTGGTTGAGTTTAGAGAGAGAAAATGATTTTAACACTTGAGAGAGAGAGAATCAATGATAGAATGTAAGCTTGTTCTTCTGGATAATGACCACTATTCAGAATATAAGTAAGGGGACAAAAGGGAAGGAAAAACCAAGTTATTCTTCCTTTTTGTCCTCTTCTAACGTTTAAAAAATTTGCTGTCAGACCTAAATCACTCGAGTCTTTTTGGAAACACTCGAGTGTTTTTGGTCCACTCTGATAGTGTTGCCTTTTTACTTTATCCAACGGCTATATTACTGAAAATTCATAAATCACTCGAGTGAATTGAGAATCACTCGAGTGAATTGGTCAATGTTGGAAAAATTAAGTTTTCTAACATTGTTTTCAATTCTCTTCTCAAGTCTGATTGGTTTTAATCTCAACCTTTCATGCATGAAAATTATTTGACCTTACGTGAGAATAAAAACCTAAACTACCCACTCTCATAAATAAAATACATTAAGAATAAATGAGAATGAATAATTAAACTAAGCACTTGATCTTCTTTATTGTTGGGCTTGCATTCTTCAAATTAAGTCCATAATTTAATTACATTGTCATCATCAAAATTAATCCACCTTAATCGGAGATTTGATTTTACAATCTCCCCCTTTTTGATGATGACAAAATAATTAAACTTCTAGCACTTGAGAGCTCCCCCTCAATCTAGGAACCTTTTTAACCTGTACAATCCAGAAAATGCCAAGCACAACGTAATACAATAATAATCATAATCAAGTGCTCATTGGTATCAGAGTAAGAGCATATATCATCAGAGTGTAAACAAGAAAGCGGAAAAAAAATATGCTCTTGTCTCTTTAATCTCCTTTCTCCCCCTTTTTGTCATGATAAAAAAAATAACATTTTGGAAACAAAGGTGGAGAATGAAGGATACCAATAAGAAAACTTTACCTTAAGAGTAAATAAGAATCAAAATATGACTATGAAGCAATATTGAAAAACCATGAAGGAGCATGAAATCCATGAAGAAAACATGATTAATGCACAAACATCATTAATCCACCATACACAAACCATAAAACATGAGTTTAAAAAAAAGGTACATCAGACTATAACTGATGAATTCACTCGAGTGAATTTTAAAACACTCGCGTGTTTTTCAGAAAACCTGAGAAACACTCGCGTGAAAATGAATTCACTCGCGTGTTGGCCGAAAGATGGATTTTCAGAAACCTGTAGTTCACTCGAGTGAAATGGGATTCACTCGAGTGTTGGCCGAAAATACTCGAGTCTTTTTAGAAAGACTCGCGTATTTTCCATCAGACCTGCTCAAAAACTTTTCCAATTAAAACTGATTTAATTTTGAATTAAAATTACTCGAGTGATTTAAGAAACACTCGAGTGTTTTTATCAGTTACGCTGAAAATCACAGTTTTAAAACACAAAACACAAAATTCACCACATGTAATGAAAACAACAGATATGAAACTTAATCACACACAATTAAAGACATAAATTCATAACATCTCAAGGTAATTTCAAACAAGTATCATCACACACTAAATTTAGACATACTTGGTGATTTTCAAATGGCACAAATCAATTAGTTTATACTTGACTCCTCTAAAATACCAAGTTCCCTTCTTATATGATAGAAGGTATCCCTTGGCAATAGTTTTGTAAAAATGTCCGCTAATTGATTTGTGGTACTTACAAATTCAATTGTGCAATCACCCTTTTGAACATGATCCCTTAGGAAATGATGTCTAATTTCAATGTGTTTAGTCCTTGAGTGATACACCGGATTCTTAGTTAGATTGATGGCACTTGTGTTATCGCATTTTATTGGAACACTTTCTAATTTCAAACCAAAATCCAATAATTGTTGTTTCATCCACAAGAGTTGAGCACAACAACTACCGACGGCGATATATTCCGCTTCGGCGGTGGAAAGAGCAACACAAGCTTGCTTTTTAGAAAACCATGACACTAATGAACTTCCCAATAAATGGCAAGTACCACTAGTGCTTTTGCGATCAAGCTTGCATCCCGCAAAGTCGGAATCCGAATAGCCAACTAAACTAAGACTCGCATCCCTAGGATACCACAATCCGGTGTTAATTGTTCCTTTAAGATATTTAAAAATATGTTTAACTGCGGATAGGTGTGATTCTTTAGGAGTTGCTTGAAAACGGGCACACATGCATACACTAAACATAATATCTGGTCTAGATGCGGTAAGATATAGAAGGCTACCTATCATGCCCCTATATTTACTAACATCAACCGGTTTACCTATGTCATCCTTGTCTAGGTAGCATGTTGTGCTCATGGGAGTGTATGCTTCTTTGCATTTGTCCATTCCGAATTTTCCAAGGAGCTCCTTGCAATATTTTCCTTGATGCACAAAAATCCCCTCCTTGACTTGCTTGATTTGAAGTCCTAGGAAGAACTTGAGCTCCCCCATCATGGACATTTCAAATTCCTTTTTCATCAAATTAGAGAACTTTCTACACAAGGACACGTTAGTGGCACCAAAGATAATATCATCTACATATATTGGCACTAACAAAATGTCCTCTTTGGTTTTATAGATGAATAGTGTATTATCAACCTTTCCCCTTTGAAAGCCATTTTCTAATAGAAAGGTACTTAATCGATCATACCAAGCTCTAGGAGCTTGTTTTAATCCATAAAGTGCCTTTTTCAACTTGTAAACATGGTTTGGAAACTCATGACTTTCAAAGCCGGGTGGTTGCTTAACATACACTTCTTCATTTATGAAACCATTCAAGAAAGCACTCGTGACATCCATTTGATAAAGAGTAAAATTCATAATTGATGCAAAGGCAAGCAAGATTCGGATTGCCTCAAAACGTGCAACCGGAGCAAAGGTCTCATCATAATCAACACCTTCCTCTTGGTTGTACCCTTGGGCAACAAGTCTCGCTTTGTTTCTTATAATCAAATCGGATTCATCAAGTTTATTTCTATAAATCCATTTTAAACCAATTATGGTATGATCATTGGGTATAGGCACTAATTCCCAAACATCATTTCTAACAAATTGATTTAGCTCTTCTTGCATGGCCATAACCCAATGTTCATCCATAATTGATTCCTTAATTGAATTTGGTTCGATTTGAGAAACAAAGGAAACAAAATGACAAATGTTTTGAATTGACCTACGAGTTAATACTCCCTTTGAAAGATCTCCTATGACATTGTCAATAGGGTGAGCTTTCACCGTTTTCCAAGCCGGACCAAGTTCATCTTTGACTTCTCCTTCATCCTTTGATTTTTCCATCTCTTTGTCAACATTTGAAATCTCAAGTTCATCATCACTACCATCACATAAAACACTATCTTCTTTCGAAGACTCATTAAAAACAACATGAATTGATTCTTCAATAGTCATAGTTCGTTTATTATAAACTCTAAAAGCTTTACTATGAGAAGAGTAACCCAAAAATATTCCCTCATCCGATTTAGAATCAAATTTTCCAAGTTGATCTTTTCTATTGTTTAAAATGTACACTTTGCATCCAAAAACATGGAAATGGGATATATTGGGTTTTCTACCTTTGTAAAGCTCATAGGGGGTTTTCTTTATCATGGGCCTAATTAAAATTCTATTCATTACATAACAAGCCGTATTAACGGCATCGGCCCAAAAGTATTGAGGTACTTGAGAATCATTTAACATGGTTCTAGCAAGTTCCTCTAGCACCCTATTTTTCCTCTCAACAACTCCATTTTGTTGTGGAGTTCTAGGTGCCAAATATTGGTGCTCAATTCCATGCTTATCACAAAATCTATCAAATTTATAGTTTTCAAATTCACCTCCATGGTCGGTTCGAATAATAATCACTTTTTGATTTACTTGGTTTTGTGCAAGTTTAATGTGGCGTTTAAAAGACTTGTAGGTCTCACTCTTAGCACTTAAAAACAATGTCCATGTAAATCTTGTAAAATCATCAACAATCACCAAGGCATAGTAGTTGCCACCAAAGCTTTTTACTTGAGAGGGTCCAAACAAGTCCATGTGAAGCATTTCCAATGGTCTTGTTGTGGACACATCATTTTTGGAACCAAAATGATTTTTAGTTTGTTTGCACTTCTTACAAGGAGTGCAATCACCTTTAATTTGAAAATTGAGCTTTGGTAACCCAACTACTAAGTCTTTGGATTGAAGTTTCGTAAGTTGATTTACATTAATGTGAGAGGTCCTACGATGCCATAACCAAGTATCACTTCCTTTGCTAATTAAACATTTTGAAACTAAAGAAGTGATATTATTTAATTCAACCATGTAAGTGTTATTAGACCTTTTTCCAACAAATTTGATAGATTCATCTTTGTCACTTTTTTATGAGACAATAAGTAGAGGTAAATAATACATGGTTACCAATATCACATAATTGACTAATGCTCAAAAGATTATGTTCTAATCCTTGAACATAAAGTACTTATCAATAACCAAGTTGGAAGAATTACCAATTTTACCTATACCAAGTATTTTGCCTTTGTTGTTGTCCCCATATGTGACATATCCCTTTTCCTTAGGAGTAAGCTCAATGAAGTGTCGCTTATCTCCCGTCATGTGCCTAGAACATCCACTATCAAGTATCCAAAGTTGCTTTCCGGTTCTAAGGCACACCTACAAGACACAATCACTTGCTCATTTTGGGTACCCAAATTATGTTGGGTCCCTTTTTGTTAGTCTTGGATGATTCTTCCTTCTTAATCCAAACATAAGTACCATTTTGAATTCCAAAAGATTTGATATGGCACTTATTGTTTGTATGTCCAAATTTTCCACAGTAAAAGCAAGTTGGTTTCTTTGTAAAATCAATTTTTGAGAATGAACCAACCACTTTATTTTTATTTTTCTTGTGGACATATCCTAGACCGGTTTTGTTTGAGTTGTGTCTAAGAGAACCAATTAACCGATCTAGGTTTTTATCACTTTTGTTAAAAGTGTTGAGTTTGATTTTCAAATCATTAACTTCTTTTTCAAGCACACAACACTTTTCACAATGAGTGATGGTATATAAGTGATTTGCATTCTCACAAACATGACTAGAGTTAGCAAGTTCCAAGGATGCATTTTGGAGTTTCAAATCATTAATAAATTTTTCTAATTCATTGATTTCCTTTTGATACTCCAAAAGCTTCTTTCCTTTTTCTTTGTTAACTTTAGCAAGTCTCTCAAATTGAGTTAACATTTCATTATATTCACTTAGCAAATCATCATAAGAAATAGTATGAGAGGAGGTGTAAGAATAATTAGATGATACCTCATCCTCACTCTCATTGTCTTTTCTTTCACTACTTGAGGAGACTTCATTGTCATTCTTGGCCATGAGGCATAGCTTGGCTTCCTCATCATCCGAACTACTTGAGGATGACTTGGAATCCTTTTCCGGTTCATCCCAAACAATGTAAGCTCTTTTCCCCTTGCCATCTTGAGTCTTCCTCTCATTCTTTCTCAAGTGGGTGGGACATTCCATTTTTATGTGTCCTATCCCACCACACTCATGACATTTCACACTCTCACTTGAGCTCTTGTTTCTTTGCTTGTTATCCTTGGATCTTTTGTCTTGAGGTCTCTTGTCCTTAGAGAATGATGAACTACCCTTTTTGCCTTTGAGGAATTTGTTGAACCTCTTGGCAAATAAACCAATCTCTTCCTCATTTAGAGCACGATCAGAGCTTTCACTTGAAGATTCATCTTCATCCTCTTTTGACATTTTAGTTGAGGCTTTTAGAGAGATGCTCTTCTTTTTCTTGTCCGAATCTTCATTTAAGTGAAGTCTTGATAGTTCCATCTCATGTTCTTGGAGCTTTCCAAACAAGGTGGTCAAGTCCATAGATTTTACATCCTTAGCTTCCTTGATGGCGGTCACCTTAGGTTGCCATCTCCTATCAAGACATCTCAAGACTTTGTTAGTAGTTTCACCATCTCTAAATTCCTTTCCTAAGCCAATCAATTGGTTAACGATATGTGTGAACCTTGTTTGCATATCATTGATAGACTCATTAGGGAACATATGAAAGAGCTCATATTCATGAGTTAAAGCATTTAATCTTGAGTCTCTAACTTCACTAGTTCCCTCATGAGTAATTTGCAAGGTATCCCACATTTCTTTAGCCGATTGACATTGTGAAATCCTATGAAATTCATTTTTGGACAAAGCGGAGAAGATGATATTTTTAGCTTTTAAATCATATGAAACTTTCTTTTTATCATCTTCATTCCAACTTGTCCTAGGAATAACAATGGCTTCACCATTAATCACTCTTCTAGGAATATAAGGACCTTTTTCAATTGCATCCCAAATATCGGTGTCTATTGCTTCTACAAAGACTCTCATCCTAACCTTCCAATAAGAATAATCTTCACCATTGAAGAATGGAGGTCGGTTAAGAGACATAGACCCTTCTTGTTGATTGCTAGAGCCCATTGTTTCCAAAAGGATCTTTTTCGAAAAAGCTTTTACGCTCGATCTTTCGACCGAGCTCTGATACCACTTGTTGGAAACCAACAAGCGGGCTTAGCAATTACTAGAGGGGGGGTGAATAGTAATATGGAAGCAACAGTGACTAATTTTCGGTGCAATTAAAAGATAATTGATCAAAAGCTTGTTTTTCTGAAACTGGGCAATTTACTCGAGTGAAATGAAGAACACTCGAGTGAAATTCAACGAAATACTCGAGTGAATTGTAAAACACTCGAGTGTTTTATGCAGAACAGAAAGGAGCAGTTTCAGAGAAATTTAGCAAAATGATTCAATGTCTTAAAGACTAATCCAGGGCAAATATAAATCAAAGTAGAGGGCAATTAAACTAAGTTAAAACAAGTTGAAAACAAGTTAATTGCAACCAATTGCTACTAGAATTATAAAAGCCCCTTTCTAGAGAACTTAGGGTTTGGTTTTACTTGAAAACTAAGAAAGCTCTAAAAGAGAGAGACAACACCAATTTTATCCTGGTTCACACTCAATATAGAGTGCTAATCCAGTCCCCCTAATCAACTTAGGAGTTTCTACTAGTAATCAAATTGTTAGAAATTACAAGGATAAATTGAGATTCCTCACTCAATCCTAACCCTTTTCAAGAGTGTACCAAACTCTTGAAATTTCTACCCCAACTTGATTTGGTGATGAAGAGTCCCTTCTTCTTAAGCTCCTTGGAACCTCCAAGAGCCCACCAAGCTAAGAATCCTCTTAGTCTTTGTGCTTGAGAACCTCCCAAGGCTTGAGAACTTGGATACCTCACCAAGTACTTGGATACCTCACCAAGATTTTCTAAACAAGCTAAAGTGTTTGAGTGTTTGAGAATTTTACAACAAATAATTCTCTTACAAATGAAGCACACTCTCTTAACTCACTAAGACAAATAATAAAGATGAATGCTTGGTTGAGTTTAGAGAGAGAAAATGATTTTAACACTTGAGAGAGAGAGAATCAATGATAGAATGTAAGCTTGTTCTTCTGGATAATGACCACTATTCAGAATATAAGTAAGGGGACAAAAGGGAAGGAAAAACCAAGTTATTCTTCCTTTTTGTCCTCTTCTAACGTTTAAAAAATTTGCTGTCAGACCCAAATCACTCGAGTCTTTTTGGAAACACTCGAGTGTTTTTGGTCCACTCTGATAGTGTTGCCTTTTTACTTTATCCAACGGCTATATTACTGAAAATTCATAAATCACTCGAGTGAATTGAGAATCACTCGAGTGAATTGGTCAATGTTGGAAAAATTAAGTTTTCTAACATTGTTTTCAATTCTCTTCTCAAGTCTGATTGGTTTTAATCTCAACCTTTCATGCATGAAAATTATTTGACCTTATGTGAGAATAAAAACCTAAACTACCCACTCTCATAAATAAAATACATTAAGAATAAATGAGAATGAATAATTAAACTAAGCACTTGATCTTCTTTATTGTTGGGCTTGCATTCTTCAAATTAAGTCCATAATTTAATTACATTGTCATCATTAAAATTAATCCACCTTAATCGGAGATTTGATTTTACACTAATGGCCTCCCAGTAAATGTCTCTGGTGCTTCTGGAAACAGTGTCAGTAGTTAACGGAATGAAAACAGGGACTAAAGTGGTATTTTTTAAATTCTTTAGGGACTAAAAGTGAATTATAATTCTTGAGGGACTAAAGTGTCCCAGTCGAGAAACTTGAGGGACCAAATTGGGCCTTCACTCTTTTTCTAACTCAATCATTCAACCACATTCTTCCTATTTCTGATATCACCCTATTCCCATTTCCTAGATCATTCTATTCTCATTTTCTAATCTCGAGTACCCGTCAAATTGCTTAGTTCCCTACACTTACTAATCCAACCTATACTTACCCCATGTTCATATCTAATTCTTAGCCAACCGTTCCTATTTATAAACATCTATCATCACGCAACACTATATATAATACAATCACATAATATCACAATTCCAGGAAAAAGCCAAATATCAAATAACAATAATTCAGGCATTCTACCACACATACATAATTTCAAACATCAAATATCAAATAAAACATCCAAACATCAAGTCATAAAATATCAAGCCCTGCATATAATACATAAATTCCAAGTAAAGTATCAAATATTAAAAGCCAATCATCAAGTCATGCATATAATACATAAATTCAAGTGAGGGTTTCTATTCTTTTCTTAAGTCATTATTATTTATTATTACCGGTTACCCTAGGGTTCATTAACATACAAACTCACCCAATCTCAATCATCACTATACACTACCTAGATTTACATTTCCTAAGCTAAGGTAACATTCCCCCTTACCTTAGAAGCTACAAACAAAGAAAACCTTAACCCTTAGTAGTAAGACCCTAGCCTTTGCACTTTATAACCGGGTTGAGAAGTGAATTATGTTGGTGTTCAGGTGCTCCCTTTTTCTCTAGTGGCGGTGGCAGCATCAAAAAGAGAGAAGAACCATGATCCTTGAAACAAAGAAAACAGGTAATGGAAAGCTTAGAGATGATGATGGTGTTGTGTGTTGAGAAGGAAAAGAAAGAGAAGCTCTTGAACTCTCACCTTGAGGTTTAATTGATGTGAGGGAAGAACCTAAGAGAGAGGATGATGGTGGTTGATGTTCTTGAACCAACCAAAAGAGATGAAAAGAAGATGTAGCTTGAAGATGATGAGGGACCTTGAAGCTTGGCAACAATGGAGTTTTGTATGATGAAGAGGATGATGCTCCAACTCTTCTTGCCCTAGAACCCACGAAGGTGAAGAGGAAATGAGGAATGGAAATGAGTCTTAGCCTTGAAGGGAGAAATGAGTGACTAAGAATGGGCTTGAAGTGGGCAAAATCCCGTTTTTGCCCTTGTTGGTGCTGATTTCCGCACCAGTCTTCAGCAGCGCGCGCCTGGGCGGTTTGGCGCTGGCGCCTGGGCGCCCATGGGTCTGTAGACACGCACCGGTGCGCCTGCGCGGATGGCACGGTGCGCCCGGGCATGGCCGGTGCCATAATGGACCTCTCACATTCAAAACGTCATAACTTTTTCGTTAACCGTCGGATCTTGCTCAAATTTTAAAGCAAGCTTCTCCTCACACTAAACTTCATATCCAACGGTGGAATTTGTGTTTTGAGATATAATTCTTCTATTTTTAATTGCCTAAAGTCTTATGTTTTTAACTCTAAATCGGCTCTCTACTCCACTAGTTTTGGCTTAATATCGTCATTTCTCTACACCTTAAGTTCATATTTATATTAATTACACTGGGAATTAAATTAGGGATGTTACAGAGAACAAAGTCAAGGAAGAGGTGGAGGCTCATTTCATTCTTTTCAAGAAGAGCCGTATATGAGACATGATTAAAATCTCATAGTCGACTTGAGTCACTTGACACAAAATAGAAGGAATGAAAATCCTTCTACTAGTGGTAGTAGGAGAGGTGGAGCCAATCCTAGGAGAAACAGAAGGCAAAATTCTATGTTGGGTGATTCTTCCTCATCTAGCATAGGTGTGCCACAATCCCTTGGTGATGATGGTGCTGGTACATCATCTGGTAGTAGCCAAGGCAACTATCCACCACCATATCAACGTCCTGTTAGATCCAGTGAGAAGGTTTTGATAATGACAAAGGTTGACAAAGGTTTTGAACAAGCTATAAATGGTTTGATCAAGCTTAAAGTTTGAAGAAGTTCAACAAACAATCAACACTCAACAAATGATGAAGAGAGAGCAAGCTCATGAAGACGTAGTTTGTGTTTTATTGTAATATCTTTAGCCTCTCAAGTCTTTTATTTTGATGAGTTTGGGTAGAGTCATTTAGAGGGTAGTGAATCTCTATCAAGGTCATGATTATATCATATTTTGAGTATTCACTTAACCTAAAATCAATAGGTGGCTTAAAGGTTTGAAAGAAAAGGTTTAGTTTTGAGAAAACATGTTTTTAATTGAATTTAGCAGTGACTAATCGATTAATGTGTTAGGGTTAATCGATTAACATACATGTTACAGTGGTTAATCGATTAAGCCATGTGTTAATCGATTAACACGTGCAGAATCAGTTTTTAAAATAAGCTTTTGAAGGCAAAATCAATTTCTATTGTTTTCTAACTTTTGGGTATTCTATATAAAATTTTTCCTAACCTTTGTGAAAAGTTTAGAACACAATATACATCTTTTTGATATTCATTTTACAAAGAATCAAGCCACTCTATTCTCTCTCACTTTCATAGATCAAAGCTTTCAACTTTTACATTCTTTGATCAAGTATCTTTGAATCTCTTATGTTGATATTTTCATAGCTCTTGAAAGAGATTCATAGGATTGTTATTGTTTTTAATTTGGTTGTAATCATTGCAAAGAAGGCAAGCTATCTACAATACAAGGAAGTCTTGGTGGTTGTTCATCAAGCAAAGTTATCTTGGAAGTCTTGTTGTGATAACAAGCAAGTGAAAGTCTTTGAAGCATCTCAAAGAAATTGGAAGACTTGTTGTGGGGATATCAGCAAGCAAGGTTAGAGGTTAGATTAGATTCAATAGGATTGCAAGGCAAGGGTGTGGTATCTCTTGTAGGCTATCAAGAAGGGAGTCTTGAGAGACATTTACTTGTAATTTGAGAACTCTAATTCCTCATAGTGAAGAATCTCTCTTGGTTGAAGAGGGGACTGGATGTAGCTTTCAAGTGGATGAAAGTGAACCAGGATAAATCACTGTGTCATATCTCTAAACTCTTAACTCTTTACACACTACTACAAAAAGGTCTTTTGAAGGAGGTTATTTAACATTAAAGAGGTCGGTTCTGAACCCCCCTTAAATCAATTGTCGTTAAAAGTACTATCTTAATTAGGGTGGTTCGGAACCGCCCTCTTTTTCTTTCAAAGAGGACAGTTGGGAACCTCCCTCTTTTTACAGTTCGGAACCGTCCTCTAATTACAATTCGGAACCGCCCTTTTTTATCTTAAATAACCTCCTTCTTTACTTTTATTTCTAACCAATTTGTTTCTGAAAATCCACCTTTTTTTTTCTTTTTTTAATAGTCTAATTTATTTTCGGATTTTTTAATTATAGAACTAATGTCCAAATTTTTAATTTCCCTGTTTGCATTATTTTGCAATGACATAAATTAAATAATTGCAATAGCATACATAATCGTTCTAAAAAAACCATATACCAAACATATTAAATCCAACAAAATGACTTCATTATATAATTAAAGTGTTGCATGTAATCCTGGATCGAAAAAAATACCAGCATTAGAGTACTAGATTGAACAAAATACCAGCATTAGAGTACTGGATTTTAGAGCAGGAGTAGTGGACTACTTTAGAGTACTTGAGTAGACAATAAACTTTAGAGTTCTGGAGTAGTGGACAAAATACAAACATTAAGGTACTAGATGACAATACAAGTATGATGAAGGTTTGCATCACAAAATCACTAGCATAGCAAAACAAAAACTGATCTTTCACAAAACCCTTTAGTACTGTAGGTCGTATGCTTAGAGTTCTTCAAGCAAATAAGAAGCCAATTCTTCTTTCACTTCATCAAGCATTTCATGACTGTATGATTTATGATTGCAGTCAGGGAAGTACTATAAAATGGAAAAAAAGTATTGAATTAATGATCAAATATTATTATTCTTTGTAAATATTTAACAAATAAATCACAAACTAACCGTTGGAGGAATCTTGCTATCGTTAGAGTGGAACTGAACAATTTCCTTCATAAATCGCATCACATAGTATCCACAGTCAATGTCATTTGTTTGTTTAGGGACCTATAAAACGCATGCATGACAAGTACATTAATTAGTGAAGTTGTACATGGAAGACAAGAAACACCTAAAGATTTTAAAACAAGAGAAATAACCAATTCCAGGACAGCATAAACAAGAGAAATACAACCAGTTCCAGGACAACATAGACACCAAACCAGTTCCAGGCCAGGATCAGCATATTAAACACAAATATATACTAAAGTTAAATATACTAAATCGAAGACTTTAAAACACCCAAAGACACCAAACCAAAATAGTTATGGTTAGCAATGCTTGAATTCAGTATTTCTCTTTCCTTGTCTGATTTTCTGCAATGTAACAACTGTTTAGTAATGCCAATAATAACTAGTAGAAACATTTTTCTCTCTAATTTTATTGCTAAGTTAATATCCGAAAACCATGTCCCTCTAAAGCTTGTCTCCAAGAAGTATAAGATCCAAAAATATTATGACTTTTCTAACTTACCCATGGCTCAGGATTCCACCCTGGATATGAGCCTTCATACTTTTGTACCTTCTCCTGTAAGCACTGAACATACTCAATCATCGGCAAAGAAACAAGATAAATAAAAAGGTTCAAAGATATATTCTCAACCAAGTTAAAGAAAGAAAAATATAATTATTTCTCACATTTTATTTCAATATACCTCTAATAAAAATGATGTTGTGTCCCTCTTTTGATGACAATGAGGTATGAGATCCCTCAGTATCTGGAATCTGAAGGAAAGGGTCACCAATCATCATCTAGCTCGGTGACAAATTATGGAAACTTCAACCAAAAATACTAAATTTCAAGCTCTCAAGATTATATTGCAAACAAAAAAGGCCCAAAATCTCCGATAAGAAATTCTGTTCAGGCTATGTATCAAAAGATTTAGATATAAAAAAGAAAAAAAGTAATTCAAGAACTTAACAACAAATTGATTTTCATGCTTTTATACTCTCACATCACATTATCTAAGTAACCTTCATAATGATTAACATGAAGAGTATCAACAACATGAAGAAATACCTAAGGCTAAGGTAAGAACAAGGTAAAATAACCATCAAATGGAGAAGAAAGGTCAGTTTACTTTTACAAGGAGAATGATATAGCCATGTGGGTAGAGCTAGACACAAAAAGAATACCTCAAAGATCTGCATGAGGAATGTCTTGATGGATTTGCTTTTATCTATGACAGTCTTGCTGCCTACTTCGAGACGACCAATTTGCTTAGGATAAATCCCATACTTGTCAAGAAGGGAAGTAACTACAATCAAACTGAAGATGCAATACTTAGCTACAATTGAGTCATACACTCATACTGCTAGCCTACTACTGTAATACGGAAAAAGCAGTAAGGCAATAGAATAGAATAGAGTATGAAATCCAAAGTAGAAAGAAAGAAAGAAACCTCATGGAGATGACATCTTCGACCTCGGTACAGAATGCCATGCAATCTTGTCCAAGTCCAATGGTGTATTTCCCTTTACTGGCACCATCATGAGCCTCCAATACTTCCTGCACAAATCAAACAAAGGCATGAATTCGGATGTATGTAGAGCGTGATAGTATAGTATAACTCAAAATTTGAGCAAAGTTTAGGGACTCAAAGCATAAAAAAAAAGTTTAAAGACTAATTTCAAAATAACACCTAAGTTCAAGGATTAAAAACTAAACCTAAAATTTTTATGACACAACTTGTATATCAGAGGGAGTGCAAAGTAAGAGCCCAAATCATAAGTGATACATAATTAATTGCAGAAGAAATAAATTAATACCATCAACTCATCCACATCAATCTTGATGAACTCAACATCTGAGTATTTAGCAGCAAACTCTAGGATAATTGGGTCCATGTATTTGCACGGTCCACACCATGTAGCCGTGAAATTGATCACCATCTTTAGCAACCAAAAAAAAATATATATGTAAGATAATATCATGAAATTGAAAAAAAAAAGTGACTGATTAAAGATTGTGGCTGCAAATTAACATACCAGCTTGTTCATCCCTTTGGAGGCATCAAAATGAGCCTTCCATTTAGCAGTGGAATGGAATGTGAGAATGTGAGATGATTGTGATGATGCATGAGGATAGCACTGATCCATGTTGGATATGTTGGCTCCCATCTTGTTTCTGTCTGAAAAATGATGAGAAACCAAAATGTGTCCATAGACTCTGTATTTAGAAGAGGTTTTGCTTCTAAATTGTTTTGATGAAAGCATTTTCTAAGAAGGCCTCATCATTTATAGGACTAGCAAAGTAGGGGGGAGAAGCCACTAAATCACTCCTTTTAAAAAGAACCGAATTCATCATCCTCGTACTCTTCCTCTTCCATGTTTCCTTTCCCTGCTCTCATGTTTCTACTCAAGGGGTATCACGCACCGGTTCTGAACCATAAAAAGATAATAACTTTGAATAAAGAGCGGATACCCAGATGCAAAAAAAAAAAGTTTGATCAAATATAAAATACCGTCGAATCAGATCTGAATGGTTACTAAATTGTGCAGATTATTACTTACAGGAGTAAGTTAATTAATTTCTAGAAGGCCAGAACTTGACAATTATCATATTCATTAACCTCCTACTCTATTTCAGTATGTTTAAACACCAATTAGTTTTTGTTTTTATTGGCATTGTTAATACTCCTTATTGAAATGGTTTTTGCACTCAAGAGCGTTTATACCTGGACATAGTAGCCACCTGTAAGAAGGAATAACATTAGTATCAAAGAAGCAACCATCCCAGCTCTTTGAATACTCATACCTGCAGCTCCAAATAGTTCTCCTGCCCCCTAGTGACAACAATGCATTCGTCAAAACATTTTAACATATGCTAACAATCTAAGGCTATTCTGAATATTGACATAACTTACTTGACTTTAAAAAATTACAAAGTAAATTGCAATATTGATTTTTCCCTACTTTCATCGTGTCATCAAAATCCCTAAATAGAAACATGCACAAAATCAGTGTGAAAACCCCAAATCAGTGGAAAGTAGGGAAAAATAAAAAACCCTAAACCTCTCCTCTAAACCCAGAATCAAAAGGGGGAAAATCAAAAACCCTAAACCTCTCCTCTAAACCCAAATTCAAAATGAGGGCAAAACCAAAAACCCTAAACCTCTACTCTATTACCAGAATCAAAAGAAGGGGAGAATCGAAAAAAAACGAAAACTTAAACCGAGAATGAGAGAAATATGACATGTATGCTTACTTAGAATGAGGTGAGCGTAGAACGGCAAGCCACAGTGGACGATGGTGGGTGAGAGGGCGACGATGGGTGCGAGGGCGACGGGCTACGGTGGGTGAGAGGGCGACGGTGGGTGAGAGAGCAAGCGAGACGACGGTGAGAGTGAGAGGGCGACGGTGTGTACGTTGTGTTGTGAGTGAGAGTGTTTAAGTGTTGGTGTTTCTTTTTTTTTTTAATTTAAGGTTTAAGTAGGCGGTTCAACAACGGAACCCTCTTCAATACTGTTTTGAATTTTTATTTGATTTTAATATTTTTTAAATAGACAAAACGAAGATGGTTCTGGTATGCAACTGCCTTTAAAAGTTAGATTTTTAAGGCTGGTTAAGGAAAATAACCCTTCTCTTATAACTTTTAAACTAAAGAGGGCAGTTCCGTTAAGGAACCGCCCTCAAAATACCGCCTTCAAAAACCTATTTTGTAGTAGTGACATTCAAGTCATTTCAATATTGTTCTTGGTTGAAAACCTAGAAAAGATTGATTTTCATAATTGATTGAATTGAATCTTAATTGTGCAAATTGATTTTGGGAAAATCATTTTCATAACCTAGGTAATCAATAAGAATATTGGTGTTAATCAATTCCGCTTTATCTCTGATCATATGTGTTAATTGATTGATTTTCGTATTTGATTAAAACTGAATTTTCATCAGATACTGTTCAGATTAATCGATTAAGTTAATTGTTAATCGATTAATTTTTAAGTTGCTTTCGGCATTAATCGATTAGTACCTTAGTTAATCGATTAGTTTGAAAGTAAGCTTCGGCATTAATCGATTAATACTGAAGTTAATCAATTAATCAGTATATTTTTGTAAAAATCATTTTGTTTTAATTGTTTCGATTTGTTTCTTTCGAAAATCTTTCAAGGTTTCTCTAACACCTATTCAACCCCCCCTTCTAGGTGTTTTCCTAGTGTCTCCTAGTTATTTCACCCACCGATTGTAGTTCTTACACGTCCTTCTTACATGCCATATGGTCACAACCAACATATGCCAAACCCTCCATATTATCCACCACCGTACTATTATTCACCTCTGTATTTTCCACCTTCATATTATCCTCCTCATGTAACTTACCAAGAGCCTTACTACACTTCATCAAATTTTTCCTATGGTCAACAACAACAAATGGAAGCATCGAGAAATTTAGGAGCTTTTGATTATATCTTTGAAGGAGCAGGCAACAATGATGGTCAAGGTGAGAATAGTGGAGGTTATGATTCCGCACACCACTCTACTATGTGGTGATCAACCATCCTTGTTTGAACTTTGTTAAATGTAATACTATTTTTTTATTTGCTTATTTTGATTCTTGAAATAATAAGAACTGATATTTGTTGTGTACTTGTGTTCTAATTTATCTATTTAGGAGATACTCAAACCCACGTATAGTTATACAAATTTGGTTAACTTATTGAAAATTTAAAATTGTCTAATCATTTTTTTTACACACTAATACCTTATATAATGCAAAAAAGAAACATATAAACTAATAGTTATTATCAATTTTAGAATAAAATATATAAATTTTATGGTGTTGTGAAAAATTCTGAACAAATCACGCCGCAGTGACCGCAATCCACATCGCAACATCCTTAACATCTGTTATCGCGAAAACCGCAACGCGACCGAAACCGTGACCGCGACCACAATTTAAAACCTTGTTGGGATAATGTATAAAATATTGGCATTTTTCACTTTGATGGCAAACCAGTGATTACGTCTCCACGGACTGGTAGGAAAGATTCACAATGTTCAACCTATATTTACATTGGATTTTGTTAACAAGTGCCGGCACTTGTTAAAAATTTTAAAAGTGGAAAAAATTTATAAGTTTAAATAATTTATTCTCTGGAAAATCTAAAAAAAGTGTATTTTCTCGTACATTTAATCACTTTTAATTTTTTAATAAGTGCTTTAAAAACATTCTTTAGAATTTTCCATTTACTTTTTTTAAACAACCTGACTCATCCTTGACATGACACCACGTTGGTATAACTGACGATTAAATGCTTATTTGTAAGTTGCATCTGCAATTTTGTCTTAACTTTGTTTCTTTTTACGTTTAAGCAATACCCGCCATTCACCAGATTTATGCTCGTTATTACTATCTCCGATTGACTGATTCTATACATAATATCCTGTTGACATTTTTATTTTATTTATAAAATTCTATATCAATTTTTAATGATCATTAATTATTTTTTATAAATATTCTTGTTTATTTAACATTTTTTATATTCCTAATAATATTAATATGAATAATTTTGAAAATACATATCAAACGTTCACATTTTCAATATAATTAACTAAATTAATCAATTTTTTAATGGACGTAAAATCTCTAAAAGGGTCTTGTACATAAGGACAGAAGGATTATTATTTTATTGGTTTGTTTAATATATGTAACAAGTAGTACATGGTAGGGGTGTAAATTTAAGTTGGTGTAAATTTGTCTATGATTTAATTGTCTAAAAATATTTTCTCATAAAACTATATGACCTCGAAAATGATTAATTTAACTCCAACTCAAGTTTTTTAATGACCCATTTAAAATTTTCAACTTGTCTATAACTAATTTGGTTGGGGTGAAAATCTTGAAAAATCAAATTGGACATTCACTCTTTATAACTTATTTGTTTGATGAGGTTCAAATGAAATAAATTTGTATGAAAAAATTAATCCGATATTTTTGAAGTATTAAATTCAATTTTTTTTATGCAAAATTATTTTTTTAAAGTTTTTATCTTTGAACCTAAAGATTCAAATTAATAAAATCTTATTCATAAAAACTTATAAAAGAATTTTTTTTTCATTAAAATTGATGTTTCGAAAGAATAAAATAATTATTAATTTAGCTTTTCAATAATTTATATTTTCTATCCTTATAACTAAGGTTAATTTTTTTTTCCATAAAAATCGTGTGTTGAATGCACAACCTTAAAAAGTTCCAACAATATATAGAGTTTTTTTTTTAAGGGAACAATATATAGAGTTAAAATAAATAGAAGTAAGACTTTTCGCATGGTATTTGTTGGCCATTTGTTGTGCTAGCAGAGATATCAATGTAATTCATATGGGATGCTCCGAATAAAATGTACTCACTTTCTTCAAAAAAAAAATAAAAATAAAATGTACTCCCCTTTTTTTAATATAAAATTATTTTAGAACTTTTTTTATTTTATTTATAAGATTTCTTTATAATCAGTAAATTGTATTAATTATTCATTTTAAAATTTCTTATATTAAATTAAAAAAATAATTAATATGTGATAATTTTCAATAATTATACTCCCTCCGTCCCTAAATATAGGATCCTTTTAGAAGATTTCACGTCCATTAAGAAAGTGGAATAAAATAGTTAATTGTATTGGAAATGTGAACTTTTAATATGTATTTTCAAAATTACCTCTATTAATATTATTGAGAATCTAAAAAGTGGTAAATAAATAGGGGTGTTTGTGGAAAAAAGTAATCAATGATCATTGAAAATTGGTAAAAAGTCTTATAAATAGGGACAAAATAAAAGTTTCAAAATGGTCTTATATCTAAGAACAGAGGGAGTATACTGCTAATTTTGAATTAATATGTCAAACAATAATGTTGTTTGTATTTTTAAATCTAATACTCAAATTTAACAACTATCATAGTAGATAATGATGATGTGACCAACAAAACCCAACACAGTTGGAATTGGTAGATAGTTGAGTTCATTAACTATTATGTCAGTGGTTTGATACTTGTCGTGGGTATAAAAAAACTTTGTTGGTAGATGCAAAACCTACTTCGGTGATCTTTACGTTTTGCAGGAAATTAGTCTTCGGCTATCGATTGTTGGAGGATATCCTTAATGAAAAAAAAATAATGATGATGTGAGAAATAATAAAAAAAAAATTAAAATTGAAGGACCACAAAAGCATGAATAATCTTTTCTATTGTATGAAAAGATGTACAAGTAGAGTTTTCACATTGTTTATTTTTGAAATCTTGGAGTGTGAGCAAGAGTTGAAAAAACTTCAACAATGAGACATCCATGTGCCGGTTGTTATAATCCACCTCAATTTTTAATTTTTGAATTTTTTTTTAAATTTTAAACATTGTTTTAGTTACGATTTTAACCGTTACGAACTATTTTTTTATTTATAAAATCTCCCAATTTAAATTATTGGTTCAGCAATGATTTTAACTGTCGTTATATTTAATACTCTCTCCGATCCTTATTATAAGCGTCTTTGACTAATTTTTACACCCTTTAAGAAACTTAGTTAATATTGTTAGTGGTATTGGAAATGTAAATATTTGATATACTTTTTCAAAAATACTCGTATGATTATTATTGAGAATCTAAAAAGTGTTGAGCAAATATGAGTGTTTGTGGAAAAAAAGTAATTAATGTCATTGGAAGTTGGAAACGAGACTTATATTAAGAACCAAAGAAAAGTCTTCGAATGAGGCTTATATATAGAACCGGAAGGAATAAAATTTTAAATTTGAGCTAGGCGATCATTTCAAAAATTGCAACAATTTTTTAAGTTTACAAATAAATCGATACAAATAAGTTGAACACAAATAATTTAATGGCGATTTTTTTCTTCAAAATTTTATATTTACGAATAAATTAGTACTAATTCAATTCGAAAATACAAAATGATTAACAGTTACTTAAGCATGATGGGAATCAAGAAATAATACTCTATCCGTCTCACAAGGATGGTAATACTCCATTTGAAACTATAGTTAAAATAATTAATGAAAAGTTTAGAAATTGTAAATTTTGAATTGTGATTGGTTGATCTATGCAAAATGCATTAAATTAGTTGTTTGATAATTGATTGATATGTTAGATAAACCATTAAATGCATGTTTCCTTAATTTTTTTACTTTTGAATTTTTTAACTATCGTTTCAAATGGAAGGAGTATAAAGTTTAAAGAAAGAGAAGAGAATGGAATCATTTAAAAAAATAGATTAAAACATATAGTACTTTAGCTGATGTATCATGATACCACCTCAATCCCTTGTCTTGATGTACTCTTTTTTCGTTTTATTCATACGACCATTTTGAGGTTTTTATTTTGATCCTATTTATAAGACCTATTTTCAATTTTTAATAGTATTTAATTGCTTTTTCTATTAACACCTTATAAAGTCAACATTTTTTAGAGTTTCAATAATAATTATAAGAATAGTTTTGAAAAAGTATATAAGTTTTCACATTTCCAATGTCACTAAAAATTTATCCAATTTCCTTCGTGTGCGTAAAAAACTACCTAAGGATGTTATAGATAGGACATGAGAGAGTTATATCTAGATTGAATTTTGTCTGCCGCCCTTCTTATTTATCCTCTTCATTCATCAAAACGACGCAAGAGAACCCTTTAACAGTTACCTACCTACACTTGCAGCTTCCAAACGCCGGATTACTTAGTTCTGCTTTTCTTCTTCAATTATTTATTCCACGTTGGTTTAGCTTTTGGCTGCAAAGATGACGATCACGGCGGTGCCGACGGTGAAGGATGGGTGCCTTACGGTGGGGGGCAAGGTGGTTTTAACTCATGTCCCTGAAAACATTGTGGTTTCTCATGTTGGCAGTGGCACAGAAGGGTCTGCAGCTTTCTTGGGTTCAACTTCCACTCTTCAAAATTCTCGTCATGTCTTCACTCTTGGAAATCTCCGGTCAGTGTGTCTCGATCTTGACTCTTTTCTCTGTTTCACTGCCCCTCCAATCTTCTTTTTCATCCCCCCTTTCACCTTTCATTTTGCTTTTTTCATTATCAGCATCTTTCTTTTAATTGATACACCTTTTTCGGATAATTTTCACATAAGACCAATTAAATCACTTTGGTCCATTTGCTGTTCTACAGTCACACATGAATTATTATATCCCCTTTCTCTTCTACAGTTGTAATAGTACTGTTCATAATTTTTTTTAATTACAACGGAGATACCTTTATTACAACGGAGGTATCTGAGATGAGAATTCAGGAGCCTAAACTACCTTGGTGTCTTTGGAGCTACAAACCGGACTGATTGGTTTTGTGATCGTCCGTTCTTTAGTCTCGTGATTTAAAGAAATGGTGTAGTTTTCCGCAAGAGTCTTTTATGTAATTTAACTTAGAACGGTGCATGTGCGTGTTAATTTTTCAGATTGATTGATGCATGATGCATCAATATCTTAAATTGTGTTTATTTGGTTGGGCGAGTTTGGTGTTGCTTTTTTGGGCATTACTTTCATGCAACCTAATTTTGGGTTGTTGTCATCCAATCTTTTGTTTAACCAATAATACTTTGTCATCTCATATATTTTTGGGTTGACATTTATGAGTTTTGACTTTTTAAAAAATGACATGACAACAATACATGAGGTGGCAATGCATCATTGGTTCATACAAAGGATTGTTTAGCAACAACCCAAAATTAGGTTGCATGATAGAAATTTCCTATTTTTTTATGAGTTAGGTACCTTTAATACTTAGTATTACTCCCGGTTTTCTAAGTAATGTATATTTAGGCATTTTATTTTGTCACTTATAAATCATATTTTTTAGAAATTTAATATTTATTTATATTTCTTTTTCTAAATATACCCTTATTTATTACATCATTTTTTTTTACTTCTTGTTTTTATGTCATTTTTTAACATGCTCTTTATACATTTATTATTATTTGATCCTATTATTAAGTGGATAATTTAATCAAATAAGTGGGATAATTTAATCAAAATATACTAAATTTTTAGAGAGTTACTTTTCAGCTCCCACCAATTTCTCTTGAACTCCATTTTCTTCCGCCCAAGAGGCGGAAGTGTAAAATTAATGGTTTTTCCACCTTCCATGAGGCGGGAAACAAAAAAAATTACACTTCCGCCTCTCAAGAAGCGGAAAAAAATGGGATTCAAGAGAAATGGGTGGGGCTGAAAAGTAACTCTCAATTTTTATACCATTTACTTATTTTTTAATTTTGATCTTATTGTATAATGGCCTAAAAGACATAATTTATGGGGCGGAAGGAGTAATGTTAGATAATGAATTGCAACAAACCAAATTTTCTCTATCTCACATCTATTTTTATGATTTTTTCTTTTAAGGAATTGTTTACGTTATTTTAATTTTATTAACAATATTTTTTACACATACTTAGTAATTATTGATGAAATTTTTTGTATTCTCAAATACTTAGTAAAAGTCTTTTAATCAATTATTACTATTTTTTTTATACATGCGGTCTTCTCAAAAAATAACGATGTATTTATTTATATAAATAAAAGGTCTGTTAAAAAGAAGGCTTATTTATGGTTTTGGTTCCTAAAATTCAGTGTGTTTTGGTTTTAGTCCTTAAAAGTTATTTTGACCGTGACTGGTCCTTAATTGTTCAAACATTTTGGTTTTGGTCCCATCTGTTAGAAAAAATCAATTATTTGTTCACGTGGTTAACGGAAATTCACATCAACAACTACGTGGTATGAGATAGCGCCAAATAAGTATTGTGAAATGGATGATTCAGGTCCTGTTTGCGGGATTTTCGTCCGACGCCTGCCGAACTGACGGTGATGTGTGGGGTGTGGATAACGATGGGTTATGTGGTAATCTTGTAAAAGGAACTTGACCGTCTTTTTGGTATTTTTGGGTGTTTGAGAATAACAATAAATGCGAGTAAAGTAAAACCGACAGCAAGAACACGATGCGGTGAAATTTAAACGGTGCAGCGAAGTAAATTGCGGAATCGAAAGGGAAAGCGATTAAAAATGTGCAGTAAAATAAATTGCATGAAATTTAAAGTGCACGGAAAGGTAAAGATTGCATTGAAATTAAAAAGGGTGGAAGGCTGAGGTTCTTTACAATGGTGTTTCTCCGTTTGTCTGCTCCGGTGAGACGTTTAGGATTTTAGCCTATGTGTGTCAACCTAGCAACCAACCCCGATTACAAACTAAGGACTTCCTATTTATAGGAATCTGAAAACTATTTACAAAGCTACTCGCACGTTCTGCACAACCGCAGAACCCACGTTTTTGATAACTACCCACTACGCTATCCCCCACGATGTAACTGCCCACGTCGTGGTTTGGGCTTAGTGGACACTTCTGTCAGATTCCGTGGTGACATCTTGGCTGATACCTCTTCGACTGACATCTTCCTTCGACTGCAACATTTGACTCTTGTCTAAGTCTCTTTGTTGCTCGAAGCATTGACGTTGTTGTGCTCCAGCCTCTTGGTTCTGAGATGTCATCCGACATCGAGCCCCTTTCGACAGACGGGGCTATCGCTGAAATAAGCTTTCGACCCGCTGTCGGCCTTAGACGCATTCGATTGATTTCGGTGACAAGTAATTCAACTAAACGCTGTTTCACCAGCATTCAATCAAAAAACATGCCCCCGACGTTTCTAGTAGAATGCCGTCAAAGGACTTGTTTCCTTTAACTCTTTAATAGGAAAGGCGGTCTTAGTCGATCCTAACAGGACACAAACCTTGACCTATGGGACTACAAAGACCTTTCCAATGCTTATTTATCAGGTTCATTGCTTCCTCCAATTCGGAGTTTTTGCTATGACCCGACGCATCAGAATGGATTCTATGTAATCCCACATGTTTATCCTTTCACTATTCAAGAGGATAAAGGTGATATTCGGGGGGAACATCCCTTCATTTCCCTGTCCTCACCCGAATACCTTAATCCCACATGTTTAACCTTTGGTGAACTCATGTTTATGTGGAATATGAATCTTTTTTCCTCTTTCCAGAAATCATGAAGGCATTCCTTAAGTTTTCTCATTGTAACTCGTGGCTTTTCTTGGTAAAAACTGAGGATTTTATAGCCACAAGTAGCATTAAATGCCTCCATAATTACTATGCCGTTCCCAATGTTGATAAGACGTTTCTGGCTCCTCTTTTCTTGCGCCAATATTCCTTCGACGTGAACCTCTTGTTTCCGCCTCTTTCTTCTGTCGACACACGTTCACGTCCTTCGAAGTCACTTTTAAGTCATGCCACTTAAGTACACCTCCTTCAACATCACTTATGTTGTCGACGCACATCCTTTTCCCTGTCGAAATCTACCCAATGTCGGATAGTACGTACACCTCCTTCGAAGTCACTTTTAAACAAAATGTTTAAGTACACTTCCGTCGACGTCACTTATACATCCGACATTCACAACCTTTTGTTGATTTCAATTTCCCGTTAACAGGTCCATAAACGCAAAATTCTGCGTATGAGACTGTTTTGCGTATGGGACCATTTTGTGTTCATGGATCTGTATCATCCATGTTATATAACTTATTTGACGTCTTTTTACACTACGTGACTGCTGATATGGTGTTCCACTAGCCACGTAAGCAAATAAAAGTTTTTTCATAATGGAGTGGATCAAAACCAAAATATTTGAAAAATTAAGGACCAGTCCCGGTCAAAATAACTTATAAGAACTAAAACCAAAACACGCTGAACTTTTAGGGACCAAAAGCTGAAAAAATTTCTCTCTGTGCCACAGCTATTCCATCTGATTCACCCCGAGCTGACGAGAAGCTTCCAAATACATACTCCCTCCGGTTTTATTTATAAAATTCTTTTGAGGTTTTTATTTTGGTCCTATTTATAAAATTTTTTTTCCAATTTTCAATATCATTTAATTAATTCTTTCCACTAACACTCTTATAAAGTCAACACTTTTTATAGTTCCGATGATAATTATAGGGATAGTTTTGAAAAAATATATCAAATTTTCATATTTCTAATACTACCACTAACAAATTTATCCACTTTATTTGGTGATAGTGAAAAATCCCAAAAAGATGTTATAAATAAAAACAGAGCGAATACATAAAACGTGTTTGAACTTTGAATATGCTGGCGGCCACACGGTCACACTTTTCTTGTTACGGTTATTAATTTTTTATTATTCATTCTTTTTGGCTTCAGCGCTTCACCAATTATTTAATACAGTATATCGTTGTAAGCACTTATATTCGGTAAAGCTGTATAACCAATTCTCAATCTCACGAAAGTGGAGGTGTGGAGTTCATTCCTATTTCTAAATAGGATTTTATAAATATATAAAGTCATTCATTCTTGTGCCTTCACGCAATAACTTTAAGCTTAAAAGAGTGATATCACAACCTCTATGCCTATGACCGAGTGGTTAAGAATTTGATTGTTGGCATCTTTATTCTACTAAATAACTTAACAAGTTTCCTTAACATTCATGACAAGTCAACGGCTCCATTCAATTAAATGAGAATTGCTTACCTAAACTTTTTTTTTTAAAAAAAGTACAAGTACATTTCGTTTGTTTAAAGAAAAAAAATGAGATCGTGGATTTTTAAATTTTTTTCAAGATTTTAAATAAGTTAATGATTCTTGAAAATATGATAAATATTTGATTTTAGTTTTCGGAATTTTTTTTTAATCTTCACAAATGCACAATAATTTTTTGATCTGGTATTTGTTGTTATAAAAAAAGGTTAGCTAGTCACTATGTAACCATTACCATGTGGGTCTACATCGAATTTACATTTAAAATATTTACTTAATTTAATAAAAGATGTTGAGCATTGAGCAAGTTGTAAAGGTTGAAAATACAAGAGATCAAAGATTGATTTTAGCAGCAGTTCCAAAATACAGAAAAGAAATTGTAAACCATCTCGCTTTCAATCCAATCAATAACGTACATGATGGCAGGTATGTGGCAAGTCATTAGCCATGTCACAAGTTAACATTTTCTTTTAAAGTCACAGTGAGAATTCAAAATAAGAACATTTCAAAATAAGAACATTTTCGAGGATTAAAACTAACGAAAAAGAGTTTAAGGACTAAAATCAAATCTTACATATTTGGACCATTAACTTATTTAAACCTTTTTTTAAATACATGAGATTAATTAGTCAAAAATCTGTAGAGGATCAAAACCTATGTCTTACATTTTTACGCAGTTTTTACATCAACATGGCTGCAGCTACTTTCTTCTAAATTTATTGTTGCTAATAACTATAGTACTATACACGTGTTCTGCCTAGTTTCTGGCACTTAGTTATACAAATGTTTGAACCAATTGCAGGGAATATAAGTTGTTATCTCTGTTTAGATTCAAAATATGGTGGATGATACCGCTTATAGGGAGATCAGCTAGTGATATTCCAATTGAAACTCAATTGCTTCTACTGGAAGCAAGAGAAGAGTCTGCCCTTGAGGATGAATTTTCTTCTGGCTCCGAGGAGCCAAAAGCAGAGAACACAACCTACATTCTCTTCTTGCCTGTTTTGGACGGACAGTTTCGCGCAACATTGCAGGGAACTCCATCAAATGAGCTTCAGTTCTGCATTGAAAGTGGTAAGCAAACTCTTATTTCACACTTTGTTTACTATGTTGGTAAACATTGCCAGAGCAGAAAAGAGAAAGTGAAATTGTGTAATTGATTGAGATAAGAACAGTGATATAATGAGTGTAAAATAGAACTTATATATTATAAATATTCTATAACATTCTAACTAACCTCTAACAAATTGTAACTAACACATTAACATTTAACTAACTGTAACATACTTCATTAGTAAAAGAAAGAACAAAATAAATAAAAGATATTATCATCATTTGATCCTCAGCTGTTTGATAATTGATACCTAATATGACTTCTAATTCTCTAGGAGATGAACATGCCCAAACTTCCCAATCACTAGAAGCGGTATTTGTTAATTCAGGGGACAATCCATTTGAGTTAATCAGGAACTCTATCAAGTATGTTTCTATTTTTGTCCTAGAATGTCCTTACTCTTTATCTTGTCCATGCCAATATGTTACAAGTCATCTGAACATCCTACATTTTAATTTTATCTATATTGGCCCAGAATATTGGAGAAACAAAAAGGAAGTTTTAGTCATGTTGAACACAAGAAGATCCCAACACAAATTGACTGGTTTGGATGGTGTACTTGGGATGCCTTTTACACTGAAGTGAGTCCGCAAGGAATAAAAGAAGGCATTCAAAGGTAACATTGTAAAGTAACATCATCTATGTGATAGCCTACAAAAATTGAAATGTCGTGAATGCCATTGATGAAATCTTGCTTGTTTTTAACAGTCTCTCAGATGGAGGTTGTTCACCAAAGTTTCTCATCATTGATGATGGATGGCAAGAGACAATCAATGAGTTTCGCAAAGAAGGTGAACCGCTAATTGATGGAACCCAGTAAGTTTCTCTTATTAATTAAGGCCATAAGTTTTTCACCATTTCTTAGTCATCACACTCAAATCTTTGGTTAAACTATAGGTTTGCAACCAGACTAACATGCATTAGGGAAAACAGCAAGTTCAGCAATGCAGGCTCCAATAATTCCTGCAACAATCTCCATGACTTTGTCGATACTATCAAACAGAACTTGAATGTAAAGTAAGCTTCCTGGTCTCAAAAAGGATTGTGCATTCGTCATCGCTATGCGATTTGTCTATAAAGTTATGCCATTAGAATTCCCAATTACATAAGAATTGATGAATAAGTCTAATGCTTCAGATACGTTTACATGTGGCATGCTTTAGCTGGTTACTGGGGAGGAGTACTCCCTTCATCAAATGAAATGAAGAAATATAATCCGAAGCTTGCATATCCAATTCAGTCACCTGGTAATATAGGGAACCTTAGAGATATAGCCATGGACAGCTTGGAAAAATACGGAGTGGGAATCATAGACCCACAAAACATATACGATTTTTACAATGATTATCACAGTTATCTTGCAAGCTGTGGCGTTGATGGGGTCAAAGTAGATGTCCAGAATTTGATAGAAACCTTGGGTTCGGGGTACGGTGGACGTGTTTCATTGACTAAACGGTATCAAGAAGCACTAGAGCAGTCCGTAGCAAGAAACTTCATGGAGAATAACATCATTTGCTGCATGTCTCATAACACAGATTCAATTTACAGGTTTGCCAACAGAGAACTTTTTTTCCTTTTTCATTCTCAATGGTTAGTTCTAAGACCCGATAAGTGGCAAGAAACCAAGAATATTCAAGATTTTTTTACAAGTGGTCCAATTTGGATCAAATGCTAAACACTAGACCACAAGTTATAGTTATTTAAACCAACATTTTGATGAACTGTACTGCCAAGTCCATCAATTAAATCCTTAGAGAGATGCAGACCCAATATTAAAATGTAACCTAGAGATTTGAACCAATGGCCAACTCTGAAACTACTTATTGGATCAAACACTTGCCGCTAGGCCAAAAGTTGTAGTTATTGGCAGGTGTAACTTTATTTCCTTAAAGCTGATGAGAATTACATCTAACTTGAGGGGTTTCACTCATATTGATGCCATGGGCTGGGATCATCAAATCCTAAAGGAAAGGCTTATCAAATACTCCCTCCGTTTCACAATGTTTGGCCTTTTAGCCTTTTTTTTCTTGTTTCACAATGTTTGGCCTTTTACATTTTCAATACACAAACATATTTTTTTTTCCAACATTAACCTTTCATTCAATCATTTCTCTTACTCCTCATTAATTCTATTTTTATCATCTCTCTCATCACTAAACCACTATACATTAATTAATGGACACACTTACTAATAAAAATTAAATACTATTACAATTTTCAATAAGGATTAAATAGGGGAATTTTAGACAAACTATACATAATACTTACAATAATTAACACTTTCTTAATCTGTGTGCCAAGACCTAAAAGGCCAAACATTGTGAAACGGAGGGAGTAAAACTATCAAACACCAAGCATAGCCCAGTTGGTAAAGGGTGAGCATAAAGGAGCCTAAGGTTCTGTGTTCAATCCCCAGCTAAGCTGGACATGTTTCGATTTATGAGGGAAGCGCTCAAGTAGCTGGATAGATACTCCCCCCAATTTGGCAAGACTCGTTAGGTCCAATGTGGCCTGGTGGGTTCCAGGTTCTGGGTATAAAAAAAAATATAAAACTATCAAAAACCTCATTTTGTTGCATGTCTCACAACTCAGATTCAATATACAGGTTTGCAAACTGACAATCTCTTTTTTAAATCTTTTTCATTTGTCAGTTCAAAGATGAGTGCGGTGGCAAGAGCATCTGAGGATTTCATGCCAAGGGAACCAACATTTCAAACCTTACACATTGCCTCTGTAGCTTTTAATAGTCTTCTACTAGGGGAGATTTTTGTGCCAGATTGGGACATGTTCCATGTAATATTCCTGTTTCATTACTTTTCAAGACCTATATAATGTCTGCAAATGTTAATGAGTTGCATTATATGATTCTGAAATGTTTTTATTCCAGAGCAAGCACCAGACAGCTGACTTCCATGCAGCAGCAAGAGCAATAGGTGGTTGTGCAGTATATGTAAGGTAAAGCATCATAATAGATAGAATTTTTATCTCAATAGCTTCACTTCTTGAAAAAAAAAACTATTTTCTAATGCTTATATATAATAACAAAGTACATGTTTGATGTCACAATTGGAGTACAAATAAAATTGCTGTTATAAAAATATGAAAGAATCTTAACAAATTTAACACATTACAGTGATAAGCCTGGCAATCATGATTTTAAAATCCTCAAGAAGTTAGTACTGCCTGATGGATCAGTGTTGAGAGCAAGAAATGCAGGCCGTCCTACCCGAGACTGTTTATTTGAAGATCCCATTATGGATGGTAAAAGGTAAATTAACATTTTACTATCTGTCTCTAACAATGACCAAAACTTTCTTACTGGTTTCCATTCTTTACTAAACAACAACCATATTATTTATTATTTTTTGAAGTCTGCTGAAAATATGGAACTTGAATAAGCTGACTGGGGTGGTAGGCATCTTTAATTGCCAAGGAGCTGGAATCTGGCCAATGAAATCAGTGGAAGCCGAACCAACACGCATAACCATATCAGGGAAAGTGAGACCCCTGGATGTTGAATTTCTTGAAGAGGTTGCAGGTGAAAACTGGAGTGGAGATTGCGCAGTTTATGCATTCAATGCAGGTACAGATTTCAACTTCACCACATTTACTCTGCAAGTCTTTTACAGCCTCAATTCCATTTTTTGTACCACTAAATTTGAATCTTAATTTACATCTCTCTCACACTAGCATATAGTATGCATCTAGAAATAATATGTAATACCTCCATATAATCAGTGTCCAAAGTCCAAACTAGTAGCACGAAAACCATCTTTGTTCAGAAACTAACATATCTTTTTCTATAGAATTTCCTACTTACATGCTAATGTAATTTAAATGCAGGCTTGCTTTCCAAGCTGCCTTACAGAGGAAAACTAGAAGTCTCACTAGAGACTCTCCAATGTGAAGTATATACAGTATCTCCAATCAGGGTAAGTTCCTAACATTCCAATCTTCATTTCAAGAAAAATCATCTTTGCCAAGTCTTGACATGCAAAAATATTAACTATTTTTTGTGAACAGGTGTTTGGTCATGATGTCCAATTTGCACCAATAGGATTACTTGACATGTACAATTCAGGAGGAGCAATTGAAGCCCTGGACCTGGACTGCACAATGGATGTTGCAGAGTGCATAATAAAAATCAAAGGAAGAGGATCTGGCCGTTTTGGAGCATACTCAAACGTTAGACCAAAACGTTGTGTAGTGGACACGAAGGAGGAGGAGTTCTCCTACAACCCTGAGAATGGATTATTGACAATTAAAATTGATTGTGAAGGCAATACAAGGGACATTGAACTTGTATATTGATGTAGCTCTGTTAAGTCAAAGTGAATCTAATCCCATTCTTTTTGAGTGTTAAAGTTTTCTAATTACCTAAATATGAAAGTAACCATGTGAAGTAACTATAATTTTGTGTCAAGGTGTGAAAAATATTGTACCATCTATATGATGATAATCATGTCACAAATTCTTATTGTTTAATAGTTTTTTATTATCATAAGATATTCTCCTATGTATTGTTCTTCAAAATCGAAGATACTACCAACCTCAACCAAACCTTCCTGATAAGATAGATGGTAATGGTATCTTGTCCAAATAAAAACTTAAAAAGAAACTCAAGATTAAGATTTTTCATCTAAATGTTTATGAATTCATCTCTATTTTTAAGGGATGCCATTAAAAGAGATTCTTTTAAGAAATAATTGAAGCTAAAAATGATGTTGAGAAGCTCATAATAAAGTGACTATTCTCATAGTTAAAACTGACTCAATTATAAAATGAAATCCATTTCTCATTGAATAATTAGTTGTTAAGCTAGTCCTGTGCATCACAAGCTAGCCGTTAATGAAACTAACCAACTTTTGAAGGAAAAACTTCAGCTGCAAAAGGACTAAGCTATTGTTAAGCTAACCTACATTGCCATACATGAGTTTATTTTTATGAGGAGGCTCGTAGAAGCCAACTGAATATCGAATTTAGGTGTAAAAATATTTGAGTTGTTTATTTTTTAAATTTTTTTTAGTAAGGTAATGGTGTTGTTATTAGTATATTTGAAGTTGTGGGGGGGTGAGAGTTTTGATTGGGCTTTTAGAGCATCTCAAGGAAGGTCAGGGGGCATCTTATGCATCTGGAATAAAGACAAGTTCTTGAAGGAGAGTGTGTTTCAAGGTGAGGGCTTCGTAGCTGTTCAAGGAGTTTGGTATGTGGGACGGATGTGTGGTGGTCATCATTTATTCACCTTGTAACTTAACAGATAAGAGGAAGCTTTGGGCAGAGATATACCAATTAAAGTGCAGCAGTGCTATTCAGTTCTGGTGTGTGATGGGTGACTTTAACACCATAAGGGATCGAGCAGAAAGAAGAGGGTCTGTGTTGTCAGTGGATACAAGAGGTATGCGTTTATTCAACTCCTGGATAGATGAAATGGAGTTGGTTGATCTCCCTCTCATTGGGAGAAGGTTTACGTACTATCAAGCTGGGGGAGTTGCCATGAGCATAATTGATAGGATCATGGTTTCAAATGAGTGGTTATCTTACTGGCCTTCGACTTCTCAGTGGGCAATTCCCAGGGAATTCTCGGACCACTGCCCAATCCTTCTAAAGTACCAAAAACCAGCCTCTGGCCCAAAACCATTCAGACTCAACAACTGTTGGTTTCATCACCAAGACTTTAAACCGATGGTTAGATCTTGTTGGGAGAGATTGGAGGTTCAGGGATGGAGAGCTTTTGTGGTAAAAGAAAAGTTAAAGTTACTAAAGGCGGAGATCAAGAAGTGGAACAAGGAGATCTTTGGCTGTTTGGAGCTGAAGTTGGGGGATTTGAACAAAAAAATCCTTGACTTTGATCTGTTAGGTGAGGTTCAGGAGCTTACTGCTGGCCAACTCACGGATAGGAAACTGACTCTAGCTGATTTGTGGAAGACGGCGAGTCTAAAGGAAAATTTAATTGTCCAGAAATCTAGAAGTAAGTGGCTAAAAAGTGGGGACGCAAACACATCATTCTTTCATTCCTGCATTAATAGTAGGAGGAGGGCAAACCAGATGTTGGGAATTAGGATAGGTGGGGATTGGATCGATGAGGATCACTTGATGATGGAGGGAATAAGGAGTTTTTTTGAATCTAGCTTTAAGGAAGAGGAAGTGAGGAGGCCAAGGCTGGACGGTGTGCCTTTCGCAAGACTCTCTGAAATGCAAATGGAGTCTCTAGAAGCAAGGTTCAGTGAAGCAGAGATAAAGGAGGCGATTTGGAACTGTGCGAAAGACAAAAGTCCGGGCCCCGATGGATACAACTTCACGTTCTTTCAGGAGTTCTGGGAGGTGGTTAAGGAGGATATATGTGCCTTCATATGGGAGTTTTATGAGAACAATAAGCTTCCAGTAGGTTTAAATTCATCTTTTATAGCAATGGTTCCCAAAGTCCCCAATCCAGTGAGTATCAATGAGTACCGCCCAATTTCCCTTGTGGGCTCGTTATACAAGATTTTATCTAAGGTGCTTGCGGAAAGGTTAAAAGAGGTTTTGCCAAGTTTGATTTCCTCTTCTCAGTCTGCTTTCATTAAGGGTAGGAATATTCTGGATGCAGTGGTCATTTTGAATGAAGTAATTCACAGTGCTAGGCATGCTCCTTACTCAGCAGATGGATCCCTGTTGATGAAGGTAGACTTTCAGAAAGCCTATGACTCCGTTAGTTGGGAGTACCTGGATTACATGCAGGATCGGTTTGGCTTCCCGAGGAGGTGGAGAGGTTGGATCATGGAGTGTCTGAAATCAACCTCAGTATCAGTATTGGTAAATGGTAGCCCGACAAGAGAGTTCAAGGTGTCAAAGGGGTTTAGGCAAGGAGACCCGTTAGCGCCTTTCTTGTTTTTACTGGCTGCCCAGGGTTTCACAAGCTTGATAAGTAGTGCAGTGCAGAAAGGGATGTTTGAAGGGTTCAAGGTGGGAGCAGACCGAGTGGACATATCAAGTCTGCAGTACGCAGATGACACTTTGGTGGTGTGTAAGCCGACTTATGAGAATTTGTGGTGCATCAAGAGCATTTTAAGGTGCTTTGAGCTGGTTTCAGGTCTTAAGGTAAATTTAAAGAAAAGTTCTCTCTTAGGTATTAGGGTGGAGTCAGTTTTTATGGAGTCTGCGTCTAATTTCTTGTTGTGTAAAATTGAGTCCCTGCCTTTTAGGTATTTAGGTCTCTTGGTTGGTGCAAACTCTAGGCTAGAGTCCTCTTGGAGTGATGTAGTTAAATCTGTTTCTAGGCGTCTGGCTAGTTGGAAAAGGAAATATATCTCTTTTGGGGGAAGGGTTGTGCTTTTAAAGGCTGTCCTGTGTAGTATCCCTGTCTATTTCTTCTCTCTGTATAGGGCTCCTAAAAAGGTTATTTCTTCTTTAGTTAAGTTGCAAAGGTCTTTCTTGTGGGGTAGATCTAGTGGTGGTAGAGGTATAGCTTGGGTGTCTTGGGGTGAGGTTTGTAAATCAAAAGAGTGTGGGGGTTTGGGCGTTAAGGACTTATTCAAATTTAATAGTGCCCTTTTAGCTAAGTGGAAGTGGAGGTATCTTCACGAGAAGGAGGCTCTCTGGAACAAGGTTGTGAGATCTAAGTACTCCAATCCGGTCACTTTTAATGCTGCGACAAACAGCAGGACCTACTCCAGTTGGTGGAAAGAAGTGGCAAATTGTTCTATGTCACAAGATGTTGATTGGTTCGCTGATAGTTTGCGGAAAGAGCTGGGTGATGGGTCAGAGACTAACTTCTGGACAGATAAATGGGCAGGTGATTTGGCTCTAAAGGATGTTTTCCCTCGTCTGTTTCAGATTGTAGTTAACAAAGACGCTAAGGTGAAGGATTTTGGGCTTAGGGTGGGTAATAGCTGGATTTGGCAAATCCCTTGGAGAAGGACTCTCTACACTTGGGAAGAGGATGAGGTTCGGGAATTATATGCAAAAATTCAGCATAAAGTCTGCATAGAAGGTTTAGAGGATAGATGGAAATGGGGTGAATCAAGGGAGGGAGTTTTTGGAGTGAAGGAAGCCTACGACTTGCAGGTAAGGTCAGGGCAAAATGAGATGTGTAGGATCTTGAATATGTGCTGGATAAGCTGCGCACCTTCCAAAGTTTGCGGCTTTGCTTGGAGGTTGATTAGACATAGAATTCCGACCAAAGATCTGTTGCAGAGAAGAGGAATAGTGTTTAACGCTGACAATTTGCTTTGCTGTTTTTGTAAAAATCACCTAGAGTCCATTGATCATTTATTTGCTTCTTGTAATTTTGTTAAGAATATTTGGAACTCTGTTTATAGTTGGCTGGGTGTACAGGGGGGACATGCTGTCTCTGTTATAGAACACTTCACAGCACACTCTAACATGAGAAGAGGTAGAAAACAGGGTCAAGTGTGGAGATGCTGCTGGTTTGTTGTGGTTTGGTCAATTTGGCTAATGCGTAATGATGTATTATTCTCTGATGCAAAGTTTAGTCTTATACAAGTTATGGACTTGATCCAAATCAGATCATGGAGGTGGTTCTGCGCAATTAAATCTCAAGATCTTTATGACTTTATGCAGTGGTGTAATGATCATTGGGAATGTATTGTTTCAGCCTTGTGATTGTGAGCCTCTTGGTTTTAGTCTATCTTTTGTATAAGGGTTAAGCACCCCTTGTGCTTCTTTAATTCCACTCTTTTGCTCAGCAAAAAAAAAAAGTATATCGTTTCCCCTACATTTTCAGGTTTTTGGCCAAAGACTAGAATTGCTCCAATTGGTTTGCTTGATATGTTCAACTTAGGAGAAGCAACTGAAGCTATATTGGGAGCTAATTATATAAACGAAAGTAAATGTGTTGTGTAAGTGCAATTATGAGGATATGGTCGTTTGGGAGCATACGCATATTCCAACTTAAAACCGAGCTGCTGTGTAATTTACAAAGCAGAGATGGACTTCACTTACCATGCTAGCAATGGGCTACTGACCATTGAGCTTCAAGTTGGTTGCAAATTGAGAGACTGGATCTTGTATGTCAAGATTTTCATGTTACCATTTTTTTTGGGTAAAGATATGATTTATTAATACCAAAGGACAAACAAAACAAACACTAGCCAAAAGCCAAGCAAACCCAATCTAGCAGCCAAAGCTTCAGCCAACTGAGCAGCATTAGATTAGATATTCTCCTATTGCATTGACCATGCACTCTCATCTTCACATCAAATTCAATACGTTTAGCAACCTCCTCAGCAGGCAACTAAACTTTCTTGAAGATCTTCCAATTCCTAGCAATCCACAAATAATATACTGTAGCAAAAATGAAGGCATTGGCAACTCTCTTTTTAATTCCAGAAAATCTACTGAAATGCACAATCTATCTAGTCCAATTTCTGAATCTTGTTGGAATTTTGATGCCAAGTTTACCACCAATCAGATGCACAACTCTTTGAGAGAAGGTGCAGTCAAAAAAGAGATGATCAACAGCTTCCATGCTATTTTCACATAAATCACATAAAGCATTAGGAGGCATAACATTAAATTTCATCAATCTGTCTTTTGTAAGAACTCTTCTCTTGAAAACCATCCAATTCACAAGAGTGCTTTGGAATGTTCCATATACTCCAATGAAAGATGTAGCAGGTATCTTGTTTCTATTCTGACTTTGCCAATTGTATCCAGACTGGATTGTATATCTACCATCCTTGCTCTGACACCAGATTGAGCCATTCATTCCAGCTTTCATTTTAACTTTAAGCTGGACCAATTCCCTCTTATGCTATGAAGCATCTGTCTTACAATCATACTCCCAGATACTGCAGCCTTTAAGATAATATCCATGGATCCATTTGATCTGTAGATATCACCATTACAATCAAGAGCAAAAGCTTCTTGGTAACATAAACTTGATTCCAAAGGGCAACATCTTTCACATCCAAACCACCTCTAGATTTCTCTTGACAAATCTCAGTCCAACTAACCAAGCAGATTTTGTTTTCCTGATTTTCCAGAATTCCATAAGAAAGCTCTACAATGGTTTTCAATCTGCCTAATGATACTCATGGGGAGAATATAGATTTGGGACCAACAGATGTGAAAGGTAAGCGGTGCTGAATTAATCAAGAGCAATCTTCCAGCATAACTAAGGTGTCTTGTTGACCAACACTTTAGTATAGCTACAATCTTTTCAATTAAGTTCTAGCAGTCCATCTGAGACCAACGATTAGGTGAGAGTGGAACCCCAAGATACCTAACTGGAAACATTCCTTCACTGAAACCTGACATCTCCAAAAGATCATTTCTCTGCTCCAAAGACAGACCACCCAAAAACAGTTGAGACTTGGACATATTAGCCTCTAATCCAGAAGTTTCAGTAAATTCTTTCATAACTTGAAGAATGGTGCCGACTGATTTAGAATTAGCTCTGCAAAAAATCATTAAGTCATCAGCAAAGCATACATTAGTAATCCTTAGCCTTTTGCACTTAGGATGAGATCTGAACTCGAGAGACTGTGCAGCCACTTGCAGAGCTCTAGTTAAGTATTCCATAACTATAACAAAGAGAAGAGGAGACATAGGATCACCCTGTCTTAGCCCTCTTGCTCCCTAGAAATAACCTGTTATGCCACCATTAATAACAACAGAGAAAGTGATGTCTGAACACAATTCATTATCTAAGTAATAAATTGAGGAGGGAACTGGTCGCCTTTTAAGACTTCTGTCAAAAATTCCCAATCAATGCTATTATAAGCTTTTCTGTGATCAACTTTAAGCATACAACTACGTGTACAGTTCTTTCTGTTATAAACCCTCAACAATTCATGGCTTAAAAGAACATTTATGTGATATTGATCTGCCTGCCACAAAAGCATTTTGGTTCATATTCACAATTCTGTCCAAGACCAAGACAATTCTATTACAAATGATTTTAGGATTGCATTTGTAAATAGTATTGCAACAGGAAATAGGCATGTACTCACTAGCATTAGTTGGAAAATCCTTCTTCGGGATCAAGGGCTATCAAAGTGGCATTCATCTGTTTCAGTAAATGACCTGAGTTAAAAAATTCTCTTACAGCTGCATTAACATCATCACTAACTATGTGCCAACATGCTTGAAAAAAAAAACCACTCCCATAGCCATCAGGCCCAGGGCACTAGTTTTCGTCAATACCGAATATAATCCTTTTAATTTCTGCATTAGTTACAGGGCAGAGCAAGTTTACTTGATCCTCTTTACTTAGCTTGTATCCAACATCAAAGATATTCTACTTAGCATTATTTCTCAGACTTCTTCTCTCCCCAAGCAATCCTTGAAAGTAATGGATAAAATGTTGTTCAATTGTTGACTGCTTAGTTGAAATTTCCCCTTGGTTAGTTAAGAACCTTGAAATCTTGTTTCTTCTTTGCTTCTGTTTTATGGCAGCAAAAAAGAAAGAAGAATCTTGTTCTACTTTTGCTTTCTGAGCTAAAAAACTATTTAAAGCATTGTGAGTAACTGCATAGAACCTTGCTGCTTCTCTTTCCAGTTCCTGATTTCTCTGATTAGTGGGATCGATATGCAAAATAGCTTGAGCGGTTGAGCCTTTATCAGATCATCATAAGCTTTTGCATCCTCAACTAAATTTCAATAAATCTTCTTTTATTCAGCATTCTCAAATCACTCTTAAGCCATTTTAACCTTTCAAGTTTCAGCAATTCTGAACATTGCTGAACCATGCACCTCTCTTTCCCACCCTCTTTGGACAATAGCCCCAAAATCCTCAGCTTTGCTCCACATATTAAAGTATCTAAAAATCTTCTTCTGCTGCACATAGGGCCTAAAAAGATTAACCAACAAGGGGCAATGATCTGAAATTCCTTCCGGAAGAATAAGGGTTTCAGAATGCTCCAATTCATTCAACCATTTTTCATTTATAAAGGCCCAGTCAATTTTAGAATAAACCCTTCCACTCTCATGTTTATTGTTCTAGGTAAAACTGCAGCCACTTTTTTTAAGCTCACGCAAATTACTTGTATCTAAGCACAATCTAAACTCTGCAACTTCACTGAAAAGTACATAAGTACCACCAATGCCATCTTCAGAATTCAGAACTCAATTGAAATCACCAATCACTAACCAAGGGCTATTAGCATTCATGTTGCAAGTTACACCTTTTTTCATCTTTTTTGTCCACCAAGTTGATGACACATGTTTTTGAAGTATTAATTCCTGGTTTGGAATATAAGAAAAAAATATATTTTTTTAAAATATAAGTAACCTTCTTAAATTTTGTTTCATTTTTAAAGCTATTTTCATAAAAGATCCTTAAAAAATTGTTATCTTATTTAATATTGTTTCATTCCTAATATTACTTCTCTAAAATATTTCTATTTCTTTTTAGAGATTTGAGAAAATTAAATATAATCAACTAACTTTCTTAATAAATAAGTGTAATTTTAGTTTTTTTTCTTATATTCTAAACCGCAAGGAGTACAAGTTACACTGACCTTTTTTTATGTGTTTTATTTTTTCTTTTTATAATGTATGATTAGTAAGTTTTAAATATACACGCCGATAATGATATACTTTCGGCAACAGGGCACATAATTTTTTTTTTGTAAAAATTAACATTTTCCTAAAAAATATAAAAAATAATGTTACTGACAAGTGTTCTTAGGACAAGAACATTTGTTAAGATTATTACAATAAAAAAAAATTAATCATAAGTGCACATCATTCCATTCCTCGAAAATCCAAAAAAATGCAAGTTTCAATAAGCTTTTATTCTAATTAACTTGTTAGCAAGTGCACTAAGAACACTTGTTAGTATTTGTAAAAAAGGATCTAGTTTTTTAACCCCCTAGTTAATTAGTTAACCCCCTTATTTAAAGAAAAATTTCATAATAACCTTACAAACTTTCAACAATCCCAAAATACCCCCCTCTTACTCCATCCTTATCTCTCCCCTTCTTCTACTCATTTTCAAATTTGAAATTCAAATCTCATCTCTTTCCTCTCTAACCTTTCCACATTCCACATTCTTCATATCATATCGTCACTTTTAGCACACCATTCAAATTCATATCTTTCAAATTCATTATCATTCTTCTCAGCAGTGCAGTCACAACCGCAGCACACCTCCATTCTTCTCAGCAGTTCGTGCTCAAGCACATCGCAGCACACCTCCACCACACTACTCTCCACCACAGGCACAACCACAGGCCAGGTCATCGAGGTTTCCTTCTAATCCTTCTCATGCTTTCCTTCCCTTCTGCAACTGTTTTTTTTGTTTTTTGCTTAAAATTGTAGAATGTTGTTAGAAATCATGGGTTATTGGTTAATAGTTATAGGTTTTTGTTGTTTAATGTTTAGGGCTGTTTATTGCAAGTTTTGTTTAAGTTTGTAAATGATTTATAGGTTTAAGTTTGTAAAAATCGTGTCTATTGTTTCAGTTTCGAATCTGCCATTGTTTAGGGATAGCTCGCTTAGGGCTTAGCGAGGGTGTTAAATTTCTGGAATTTTAACACCCTCGTTGTGGGTGCAGCGAGGGTGTTAAAGACTTTGTATATATTTTATATTTTTGAAGTCGTGAGTATCCATTTTTAATTTGATGGTACACATTAATAATTACTAATGTAATTAATATTAATAATATTACTAACTACTAATTTTATTTATTTTTTTTCATTGTATATTTTATAAATATCTTTTCATGTAACCACTGTTTGGTAGAGAATTTTTTTTAAAAAAAGAAAATAAAAGAAAAGGAAAGAGACTTTTTTTTTTGGAGATTGCTCTTATCATAATTTTAAGTTCCATTTTTTCTATCCAATTATATTTGCAAGATTTAGCAACATTGCTTTCTATTTACTCTCTTCCCTTTTTTTTTTTGCATTGTATATTTTATTAATTTGACATTGTATTTTTAAATTTTAGATGTCGATGATGAAGAACGCAACCGTCAACGACAACGAGGACAACGATGAGATGCCCTTGAGGGAGTATATGACAGTGTCGGGTTGGCGGCGATGGGCGGAGCGACGGATGGAGCAAGGAGAACCTTCCAGGGCCGCTCCTGATGGGCGAGCGACGGAGCGAGGAGTGTAACATCCTAGAAATTAATAGTAATATAATAAATGGATAAAATAATATATATAAATATTTATTTAAGGATAGGATTAAGCCGTAGAAATTGTATAAGGGTAGTGAGGTAATAGGAAGCATAGGCCGACCAGATAAGCAGATGTAGGCCCTCGGACCGACCTCAGTCGAGCTAAAGAACTAAATAGGAACAAAACGCGAAGTCTATTGTCAGCTCGGATTGGCCGAGCTCATCGTTCATTGCATTGTTAAGCCGACCGAGCTAAATAGAGTCAGACGCGGAACCTGTTGTCAAGCCGAGCTAGCCGACCTCAGCGCACCTCACGTCCGTATCCGAGATGGAAGCTCGGACTACTGATCCGACATACCGAGCCGACGTGTCCTAGCCGACACGTCCTAGCTCCTCCGTGCCAACTCATGTTGATTTGTTGGCCCTTTGGGATTCGTACCATCCGTACTATGTACTATCCCTCACTTTATGTCACTATCATTGCTTTATGTCCCTTTCAAAGTACTATTCATGGCTTCCTTTGGAAGCCAATGAATCCTGTCCACACATGCTAGCTTCCCCAAGAAGCCTCCAATGAGGACCACACAAATATTTCCCCTAAATGAATAAAAGAAAATCCCAACACATAACACAACACTTTTCACTTCTCTCATTCTTCTTCTCCCTACGTCTCTCTCTCTCTTTCTCTCAAAGTTCCAGCAGCCCCAACACTTTCTTTCTCCCTCTCTTCTCATGAACATTTCCCTCTCTTCCACCAAGTCCCACCCAACCGGAGACCTCCTCCCCGCCGTCTTTTCTTCCGTCCCGAACGCCCCTGGACCGCTGTGGAGTTCGTGTGTGGCTGGTGGACCTTGTGTGCAGCTTGGAGAAGCTCGTGGCAGCTTGGAGAAAAGGAGTCAAGGGTGTGAAGTTCAAGAGATCAAGCATCAAGGAAACCATTCTCAAACTCTCAACTCTTATCTCTCACGGTTTGAGGTAAGGAGTGAGTGTTACCTCTACTTGAGTTTGAGTTTCTAGGGTGTTCATAAAGGGTACTAAGAGTGGGTGTAGATTAGGGAATGGATATTGGTTAATGATAGAAAGAAGAGGTAAAAAGGGTAAAGGGAACTAATGAATGAACTAGAAACATGAGATTGAAGTAGGGAGGAATATTGGTTTATGCTATATGTTGGTATTTACATGATGGATTGGTTGAATGCTTTTATTCTTATTGTTGTTGTTGTATAGGTGTTTATGAACTTTGTTGTATAAATGTTTATGAGCTTTGATATTTGTTATTTATATCTGTGGCCGAGCTGGGAGAGGTTGCGAATGGGTTGAGAAAAGGGTAGATAGGGAAAGTAGGAGAGATATAGTGATGAGTCTGATAATGAGAAAGATTAAGAGGTTGAACCGAGAGAGGCCGAGCTAAATAGATGGTTAGCAGGATTAAGAGGTTGAGCCGAGAGAGGCCGAGCTAAGAGAATAATGAGATTAATGTAAAGAGGAATAATTTAAAGGGTTGAGCCGAGATGGGCCGAACTAAAAGAGATGATTAATAAGACTAAGAGGAATTAAAAGAGATGCTGAGCCGAGATAGGCCGAACTAAAAGATGGTTAACAGGATAAGAGGAATTAAAGAGAAACGGTTGTGTGATCGGGTCATAGCAGACGCGTACCGGGTGCGTGCATTGATCGCGTCAGACGCATGCTGGGTATGTGCAGCTGTAAGACGGGTACTGGGTACTCGCAGTTATGATTCACACAAGGTTCCGAGCACGGAATCGGTGGGATGTGTTCCTGGTCATAGCAGACGCGTACTAGGTGCGTGCATTGATCGCGTAAGTCGTCGAGATGCGCCGCTGTAAGACGAGTACTGGGTGCTCACAGTTATGGACACTCCTTACTCCATAGAATGATCGGCGGTAGTGCTCCTGGTCATAGAAGACGTGTACTGGGTGCGTGCATTGATCGCGTCAGACGCATACCGGGTATGTGCAGCTGTAAGACGGGTACTGGGTACTCGCAGTTATGGACACTCCGACATCCGACCTTAAATGGTGTAAGACATGCACTGGGTGTATGCATCCGAGAAGAGTAAAAGATTGTAAACTATATATGAAAAGTGGAATAACGAGTAATGAATCCGAGGTAGAGATGGTAATCCGAGGTAAGAGAGTAGTGGCCGAGAAGTCGAGGTATGACTAATAGGTAATGGGTAAACTGGATTCTGATGTGAGCCGAGCTAGATGAGATTGTATGCATGTGAGCCGAGCTAGATGAGAGTGTATGCATGTGAGCCGAGCTAGATGAGAGTGTATGCATGTGAGCCGAGCTAGATGAGATTGTATGATGTGAACCGAGCTAAGTGTGATTGTATGAGGTGAGCCGAGCTAAATGACGATGTATGCATGTGATATATGGTTTGATTACTTGTTATTATATGCTAACTGTCTACTTGTGTTTGGCTTGGTAGTTCGGTATGTCATTTTAGAAACTGCTTATTTAAGTTCTGTGTAATGCTCACCTCCTTACCATTTTTCAGGTACTGAGCCCGAGCACACGCAGTCCCCGGCCGAGCAGGTTCACTCTCCCTCACAGGGAGAGTTAGTCATTAGAGTCTGATAGCTTAGATGGGTCTCGGCCAGTTGGCCGAGCTAAACTACTATGTATTTTGTATGGATCTCGGCCCGATGGCCGAGCTAAACGTTATTTTGTATTTCTGGATTACTGAACCTCGGTGTCATTGTTTCTTAACTTTTATTTAATGATGAATGAAGTCTTCCACTTTTAACTCTGATGATTTGATATTAATGAAAAGAAATATTATTTTGGCAATCATCATATTTGCTTTAAAAGAAATTTTAAATCCTAATTTCCGGGTTTAAGGGTAATTATTATATAGGGTGTTACATTTTTGGTATCAAAGCAGTTTCCCTCGGCCTTTGGAGTGTGGACTCACATCTCCAACGGTTACTCACCAAGAGAGTAACCAGGAAATAGTGTCAAGTTCTATAAGTAGTTGCTTAGGTTTATAGTTATAGACTTCTATGTAGTTATGCACTAAGTTATGTAGATGTCTGCATCAACAGAACCCTTTGTTACTACATGGTAGCAACATGGAAAATCAGTCTTTCCATTCTCATGCTAGCAGTTTGGCTACTGATCATAAGATCAACTCCCCAGCTGATTCTTTAAAATCCAAGCCGTATGATATCTGCTTTCAAGAAGGGCAAACTTCTGCAATGGGTAAGTTTAGGTCGACTACTGAAGACAAGGAGCAACACGTGGGGGTACAAGTTGGTGAGAAGGAGAGTATGATGTTGAGGCCGGGAATGATCCTTCTGAAGCAGCACTTGGCTCATGAAGGACAGGTAGACGTAATAAAGAACTGTCGTGAGATGGGCCTAAGTCCTGGGGGTTTCTATCAACCAAGCTTTACAAGTGGAGCCAGACTCTGATTGAAAATGATGTGCCTCGGCTTAGACTGGAATCCTCAAACCCGAGCGTATGGACACAAAAGGGTAATTGATGGAAGCGAACCACCCGATATTCCTGACCATTTCATTCGGCTGGTTATGGGAGCAATGCAAGAAGCACAATCTTTGATTGAGAAAGAATGCGGTGCAAGCGAAGTGGAGGGCATACTCCCTTCCATGTCCCCTGATGTCTGCATTGTCAATTTCTATGAAGAAAATGAAAAGCTTGGTCTTCATCAGGACCGTGACGAATTGGAAGCCTGCAAAGAGGGATACCCGTAGTATCATTCTGCATTGGTGACTCGGCTGAGTTTCTCTATGGAGACCAGAGAGATCCAAGGAGGGCAGAAAGAATTATCTTGGGGTCAGGCGACGTACTAATATTCGGTTGCGAGTCTCGTCACATTTTTCATGGCGTGTCGGCAATCATACCAGAAACAGCCCCAGAAGGATTACTCAATGACACAGGACTTCGCCCTGGACGTCCCAACCTTACATTCCGACAATATCAGTTTCCTGGCCCGCACCTTTGAGGTCTACGGTACAGCTACTCAGGGAAATCCGGGCCAAACCAGAAAAAGGTACGAGACGATCCAAAAGTTAGATAAACATTTTAGGTACTTTCAATCTGCATCTCTATTAAGTTTCAGTGTAGAGTACCCTAAATTAGTTCTCTTGGAATTTTAAATTCCTAATCCTGTATTTCTAGGTGTTGTGGAACCTAATAAATACTCATCTTCAATCCAATCTTGAGTACCATCTAGTTATGAGACCGTAACAAGATGTGATGTCCTAGACGGCGAGGTCCTCCAAGGGTATATGAGAAGACCTTCAAAGGAGCCTCTGTCTAGGGTTAATATGTGATGTTTGGTGGGAGTCCTCTGGTGGCTAAGGGGAGAGCCAAGAAGCAACCCTAATCACTGGTGTGTGAGGGTGATGATTAGGGTTAGAGGACGTACCTGAGCCCCATGTAGAACGGAGCTACTTATAGGGGGAGCTGGTTGCCCTAATGGGCTTGCTTTAGGCCCAAGTAGGACCAGCCTGTATTGAGCTATGAGTGGATGAGCTGTCCTTGTGGATAAGGTGATGAGCTGTCCTTGTGGATAAGATGGGGAGACGTCATCATGTCCTTGGTGTCGGAATCTTTGGGAGGTGTCGGACTTGGGAAGGTGTCGGCCTTGGACGTCGAACCTGAATTGGAGCACGAGGTCGGCCTGTATCTGGCGTCTGTTCGGCCGTTGAGCTTTGAGCTCGACCAAGCATTCAGAAGGCTTCCTGAAGGGTCCTTAGGCCTTTGGCGAGGGCTATGGGGAGTTCGACCTAGCCGGATCCACCACATAAGCCCCCCAGCTCGGTCAAGGTTAACTGAGCCTTGTTTCGAGGTCTCGTTTCAGGTCCCTTTCCCAAGTCCACCATATCAGGGCGGAGTTCACCACATAAGCCCCCCAGCTCGGTCGATGCTATTTGAGCCTTGCTCCGAGGTTCTAAGGAGTTCGGACGTTGGGTCGTCGAAAAGTTGGATCCAGCTGTCTCTGATGTCCTTTCATTGTGACGGAGCGGGTTTGACAGCTGTCTACTCACCAGTACCGAAGTGACGTTTGCTTTTACCGGATCTGACACGTGTCAGAAATCACGACCTACGAAGCGTCACCATCATTGTGACGTTGCTCGAGGTCCATTATTTCAGCTGATATGGCTGCATGCTAGGTTGGGCCTCTTGGGCCAAGCCCAAATTTCGAAAGTGAGGGGAAAACGGTTTCTCTCCCCCCTCTTTCCCAAAACCGCTGCTTTCTCTCTCTTTTCCACAGTTATTCTCTCTCTCAACACTATCACTATTGCCTTCTCTCTTTCCCTCTACCGAAAACTGTTTCTCTTCCCCCCGAAAACACCGATTCCGCTCTTCCATAATCGAATTCCATTTTTCTTTTCTGTATTTCACTGCCTTCTTCTCTTATCAGCGGATCCTGCTTTGATTCTTCAAGCTTCATTCTCCTTCGATCTCCAACTCCTGAGGTACTGGTTGCTCTTTCCTTCCTTCTTCTTTGTTCTTTGGTTTTTCTTTTTTCTTTACTGCTTCACGATTTACATGGTGGGGGATTAGTATTTGTTTTCTGTTTCCATTTTCATGGCGGTGGGGTTTTTTCCTTAGGTTTTGTGGTTTTGATTTTGGGGAATAATGCTGGGGTTTGAGGTTTTTTTGGATTTGGGTGTTTTGATTCTAGGGGTCGTTCTTGGGGTTTTGGCCTTCTTTGGGTTGGGCGTGTTTTGAGATTTTTGGAGAGTTTTTGATTAATGTTTTTTGTTTATTTTTCAGAAAACCAAAGGAGTAGATTGGGTTCAGTATGAGTAGGGAATGGTTTAGGAAATGGGCTGGGGTAGTCTCCCTGTCATCTAGCAGTAGTGAGGAGGAGGACGGCTCTTCCTCCTCGTCCTGTTCCTCTACGGAGGTAGACGAGGCGCTCCGTCGCCAAAGGGAGTATAGGCAGAAATACGAGAGGCGGGTTCTGGAGGTTGATCCCGTTGAGGTAATCTATCCTCGGGATTGGGAGGAGAAGAGGGAGTGGATACGGCAGTACGCCTGGGCCGAGTTTGTTGACGGTAGGGAGCGTGCCGACTTCGAGAGGATGGAGAAGGAGGGGATGAACGAACGGGGGGTACCTGTGGTAGAGGGGAGATGCTCGCCCCTCGGAACAACTTCGAGAGGGTTCTCTGGGGGGTTATTTTTTGTAACCCGTAGGACTAATACCGAGCTCCCCTGTTCTTCCCCAGGTACCATGTCGCCCAGGAAGTGCGTCAGTCGACCTGAACTTTACCCTGCGCCTTTCGATGCCGATCAATATGAGTGGGTTGACGTGGAGCCCAAGGGAGTCCAGTCCAGCCTTTGTTCCGAGGACAAGCTTGCCGAGGTAAGGAGGGTCGTGCTGCCTTGCCTAGGGGACGCCACCGGGACCTCTTATGAAGTACTCTCCTGTTCGGCAAATGACAGGATATGCAGCCGGACTGACAATAATTCTTTCTTCTTTTATGCCGACCTGATTTACAATCTCGGAGTGACCCTCCCGTTCACCGATCTGGAAATGAGGGTCTTAAACGAGCTTGGACTGGTTCCTTCCCAACTTCACCCTAATACTTGGTCGTTTCTCCGAGCATTCCAGAGGTACTGCGGAGCCCGGAATTTAGTATGCACTGTTCGGCTATTTTTGTGGATGTACAACCCGTTCGTCAGCAATAAGGACGGGGTCACTGGTCGCCTTTGGGTATCGACTAAGGCCCGAGCTCACTGTGGGCTGTTCGGCATGTTCTCCGAATCTTGGAAACATTTTAAACCAAGATTTTTTAAATACAAGTACGTTGGAACGAGGCTACCTTGGTTTCGGTCCGAGATGGGACCGAAGTTCCCTTTGGAGTGGACCCCCGAGTTCTTTAATCGCCATACCAGCACGTCGCAAAGGTGGTCGGGCGTAACCTTGGATGCCGACGAGTCCGTAACGGCCCACCATTTTCAGACCAAATATCGTGCTCGGAAATTCCAGCTTGATATTGGTGTTTTCATGCAGTGTCCTGACAACGAAGTCTTGACGAAAATTGGTAGTTACTTTTGATCTTATACTTGTACATTTCCTTTCAGCTTTTTTTATTAATTTTCTCTTTTATCTTTCGTGTTTGCAGAAGAACATTGGTCGAACATGTCGTCCAGGGCGGTGAAGGCTGTGCTAGATGCATGGAAGAGGAAGAGGTCTGAAAACCCTTCCACCGAAGCGGTGGCTGCCGAGGTCTCCACTGAGACGACCTCGACCGATTCCGCTCCTCTTCACCCAACTCCGCCTGCAGTGATCATAGCCCCACCTCCTCCTCAATCTCCGAGTCCAAGTACTGAGGTGATCCTTGCTGCGAGTACCCCGCCCTCGGAAGCTGATGCTTTTTCAAGGCCACCGACCACCCTTGCCAAAACTTCGGTCAAAGACGCTCTCATCAAAATGTCGGGAGCTGAGTGGAAAAAGAAGGCTGAGGATATGGCCTGTCAGCTGAAAAGGGCCACAACCATGTTTAATGTGCTGGCCGAAGTCGCTGACGATGGGGCTGATGGAGTGTCACCGGCCAAGAAAAAAGCTCGGTCTGCTATGGCTGCCGAGGTGGAGGAGCTGAAAAATGGCAAAAAAGCTGCTGAGCAAAAGCTGGCCGAGTTGGAGGGGAAGCACCGCCAACAGACGGAGGAGCTTCTAAAAAATCATGAGGAAGCTTTGGCCCAAGTGAAAGCGGACGCTAGGGAGGCTGGTCGGCAAGAGGGCCTAACTGAGGTTGAGAAGGTTAGGACTTTGCTGAAGCGAAGGGCTGCTCAAGCTCTCAAACATAAGGTAGCCGCATCTGAGTCAGACTTCAATCTTGAGAGGGTGGCGAGCAAAATTTTTACCAGTGCAGTGGAGCAAATTCTTCATCTGAACCAAGGGCTCCGCATTCGGTATGTCGGTGCCTTTGCCGGGTTCGGGGTGGAGGATGGGAAGATGGTCGATTATGACAAGGATGGAATCGAGGTTGACCTGGACCAGCCCGAGGAGAACCTTCCCAACCCCTTGATGGAGAAGCCAAATAAAGAGTTCGACCCGAGCTCGGTTGTCCTTTCTGATGTTGAGGATGAGGCAGCGTAAGTCCCTTATGCTGGGCAGCTTGTGATTTGTCTATGTTCTTTTTTGTAACATGTTTGACCATGTTGGGTTGTATTTTATTTTTCAACATTTTATTTTTATGCAAGTTCTTTCTAGTATTAACTTGTTGCATGTTGTTATATTTATGCAAGTTTTTATTCTAACTTGTTGCATACGTACTATGTCCGAGGTCGGAGTTAAGCAAGCCTTTTCTTTAACTTGTTGCACGAACGCGAGTTTTTCTTTACCAAATCGTTACATGTTTATTCGTTCGACCTCGGATCCGAACTGCGATCAGTTAGGTGGTCACCAAAAAGGCTTTAAAAAAGAATGCAAGTGTTTGAGACTTGTCGCATATTGTAACTTTTATGCAAGTTTTTGTTTTAACTTGTTGCATATATACTGTGTCCGAGGTCGTTTTTAAATAACTAAGTAAAACTACTTTTGAGAATACAAATCCTTTACCAACTTGTTGTATTCAGGCCTGATCGGACCTAAAAAACTTGTACCCACGACATTGGTGTTTAAAATCTAGTATAAATAACTCGGATAAACTCGGATGACTCAGTGAGTGCAGTAATCTTATAAGTTTTCCTCTGATAAAGGTACTGTATATAAGTGCATACGGTAGGGAACTCGGATCTACCCGCCTTAGCCGAGGTGGGTGTCCTCGTCCTCGATGTAAAAGAGAATGTTGAGTGAAGCTATGTGGAAACATTTCACAGCAGTCTGTTCTTTATCGGGTGTCCCTTGTACACTGTGCATATGAGCCGATCTTATCTAGAAGACGTTGGCTGTGCATAGCGCCATGCAACATTTAGGTGGCTAGTGCTAAATGAGAAGCTAGTACGTACGTATATAAAACTGTGGCACTTGAGTATGAGCAAGTTTGTACTTTTCATTAATTATAGTCATGAGTACATTGCTTTTTGGAAAAGTGGATATCTCACAATGGAAATGTAAAAACATGAACAGAATTTAAAGGAAGCAAAATTTAAAATGAGTTTGAATTTGAATTTCTCAGATGGGGATGTTGATGACTGCCGATGGTATTTGAGGTAAACCTGTTTGAAACAGGTTCTCAGTGTTGTAAAGTCTTGGGAATCCATGAGCTCGGTTCTTTCGGAAATTTCCCAGAGTATGTTTCCAGAACGCCTCTGTTGGGACTTCCCGATTTCGGGCTCATTTCCCACTTTTTCGGTAGTTAAGACCGATGTCTGCTCCTCGGGGCGCGAGGTGATCAGACTCGGACAACCCGGGTTTTGCTGTTTTCTTGTCTTGGTCGGCTAACTCTTCCATTGCTATCTTCCTCTGACCAGGAGCAGCTTCTCGGATTTCCTCTGCTTTGTGATGGTCACCCGAGGTGAACTGATAGGAGAGGCTGCCGAGATTGTTGGTAATGTTGCAAAGTGGGAGCTTTTTCATCTTGAGGCACCAGAGCTTGGGAATATGAAAAGCTCGGCTTAAGAAATAGGCAGGAAATTTACTTCGGCCCTCAATTCGGAGCTGTACCGAACGGAGGGTAGGGTTATTAACAGTTAGAGAAATGAGAAAGTTCTCCCCTTGTGGGGGGTTGGAGAGGACTGAAAAAGAAAGGGACTTTCCTTTAAATGCATCTTGGATTTTCTGGGGAAGGTTGGCATCCTTGTTGACATCTTTGCTTGGGACAGAGGTGAAGGGGGGGATTACCGCCCATTCTTCATGAGGGAAGGACCTAAGGATATCTCGTTCGAACTGAACCTCGGCCAATAAGACTCTTCCCTTGGACAATGTCGGATCAGTGAACTCTTTCTGCTTCTTTTTTACCTCCCGTAGGCTCGCATTGTAGCAGAGCCTGGCTTTCACCTGGTCAGCTTTGACCGTAACAACCTTGTCGTCTGATCCGACGAATTTCATTGCCAAGTGTACTGTTGAAACCACTTCCCCAAAAGCTTGTAGGCAGGTTCGTCCCAGTATTACATTATACGGGGAGTCAGAGTCAACCACTAAAAATTTGATGATCTCCGTTCGGGCCGAAGGCTGGTTGCCTAGGGTCACCGGGAGATGAATGGCTCCCAGGGGGCGGATTGCCTCGCCTGTGAAGCTGATGAGATTGCCTTCGAACTGAACGAGGTCGGCGGACTTGAGCTTCAGCGCTTGAGAAGTATGAAGGAAAATAATATCGGCCGAGCTTCCTTGGTCGATGAAAACTCGGGCGACTTCAAAATTGCCGATTAACGCTGTTATCACCATTGGATCATTGTGATCCGGGATGACGTCTTCCATGTCTTGGTCAGAAAAAATAATAGGGATGTTCCTAGATGGTTTTTTGCCAACGGGTTTGTGATGGACAGCGAGAACTTGGTTGACGTACCTTTTCCTCTCTGCCCTCCTTTCTCCGCCACCAGCGAAACCTCCCGAGATAGTTTCAACTCGGAAGTTTTCTGGTGACTTGTCTAGATCTTGTACCACAACCATGTTCACTCGCTGTGGTTCTTCTTCCTTCTTTTCAGAGGACGGGTCGGCTTTGGCTTTTCCCTTATCGTTGTCTGGGCTGCGAGACCTTCTTCGGCCCCGTCTTTCCACCGCTTCGCGCACATACTGCTGTAGTTTGCCCCTTCTCACCATATCCTCAATGACATCCCGAAGCCAAGTGCACTGATCGGTATGGTGGTCGTACTCGTCATGGAAGTTGCAATATTTGGATTTGTCCCTAAGATAGTTTTGATTTCTGAGAAAAGGGGGCCGAGGTACACTCCTGAGTTCGGTCTGCATGGTCTCTCTCCAGACTTGAGACCTCGGGACCGTCAGGGGGGGTGTAAGAATCATACTTAGTGATGTACGGACGTCGGCGGTCCTCTTGTTGTCCGACGTGAGAGCGACCTCGGTCTCCTTGGTCTGCTCTTCCTCCTCTTTCATCCCTGTTGCCACGAGGACGACCTCGGGGCAGGGCATTCTGCGAGGTGGCTTGAGCGTTTTCCATCCTACTTGACTGTCCTTTGTTGAATTCTTCAATATTGATGTATTTGTTTGATCTCTGTCTCAGCTCGGCCTTGTCTCTTGGTGGCTTTCCAATAAGTGAATCATTGAACCCTCCTTCGGCCAATCCTTGGGTCAAAAGGAGGACTGCCACCTCGGGAGATAGATTGGGGACTGAGCTGGATTCGCTGTGAAACCTGTGCAAGTATGCACGTAAGGATTCTTCTGGTTTCTGCGTCATTGTTGCTAGCGTGTGGTCCGACCTGGGTTGTACACAGCTAGCAGTGTATCTGTTAAGGAAGACCCGCTTCATTTCTGCCCAGTTGTTGACAGAATTCTTGGGAAGTGTTGAGTACCATCGGAGGACTGGGGCCTGGAGGGTCATGGAGAAAGCTCGGCACTTGAGCCGATCTCCTCCACCATGAAAGTTCACAGCTCCCTCATAAGAAAGGACATGCTCCTGAGGGTCTGTGAGGCCATTGTATCTGGGAATATTGCTGGGCCCGAGATACCCAGGTGGTGGTTCATAAGCCATGACGGCTGGTGTAAAAGGATGCCCAGGGTGGGAATCATCCGAATCAGGTTATTGCTGGTCAGGGGGTGGTGTAAGTTGTGTGATGGTTGTGTGTGGTGTTGCAAAGGTTTGTGGAGTTAATGGAGGTTGTGGTGGAAGAGGTGGTGGAGAGGGTGGTGGGGGGAACTCATTTGGGGCCGGAGCTTGAACAACAGCTCGTTCAGCCAAACGTTGCATAGCAACTTGTTGGAGATCTGCGATAGCTTTACCTTGCTGTTCTACAATTCTCATCTGCTGTCTCATCAAGGATAAGATTTCTGCATCTCGAGAGAGCGTAGACTGTCGAAAGGGGGAACGGTGTGTTGTGCTGACAGAGTGGGAACGTTCGCCGCGGTGGCGGTGCTGTTCAGTGTTGGTTTCTCCGAGCTCAGAGCGTAACTGTACGCGCCGACCTCCGCCGTGATGCTGTGTTGGATTTGTAGTGTCTCCAGTGTGGATGGTGTAAGGTCCACTGTGGGTATGGGTGAATTCTGGTGGTGGAGGTGGCGGTGGAAACGGGAGTGGCGGCGGGGGAGGAGGTGAAGGTGGTGGAGGGGGTCGTGGTGAGGACCTCGCTGCCCTGTTGGCTTCGAGATGCAGGCGCAGGTCCTCCGTTGACGGCACCCTCCTTGGACGCCCCCTCCTTCTCCTCTGGACTGGTTGTGTCTCAGACATGGTAGAGTTTCTGGGAATGAAGTTTATCTTTCCCCACAGACGACGCCAATGTGATGTCCTAGACGACGAGGTCCTCCAAGGGTATATGAGAAGACCTTCAAAGGAGCCTCTGTCTAGGGTTAATATGTGATGTTTGGTGGGAGTCCTCTGGTGGCTAAGGGGAGAGCCAAGAAGCAACCCTAATCACTGGTGTGTGAGGGTGATGATTAGGGTTAGAGGACGTACCTGAGCCCCATGTAGAACGGAGCTACTTATAGGGGGGAGCTGGTTGCCCTAATGGGCTTGCTTTAGGCCCAAGTAGGGCCAGCCTGTATTGAGCTATGAGTGGATGAGCTGTCCTTGTGGATAAGGTGATGAGCTGTCCTTGTGGATAAGATGGGGAGACGTCATCATGTCCTTGGTGTCGGAATCTTTGGGAGGTGTCGGACTTGGGAAGGTGTCGGACTTGGGAAGGTGTCGGCCTTGGACGTCGGACCTGAATTGGAGCACGAGGTCGGCCTGTATCTGGCGTCTGTTCGGCCATTGAGCTTTGAGCTCGACCAAGCGTTCAGAAGGCTTCCTGAAGGGTCCTTAGGTCTTTGGCGAGGGCTATGGGGAGTTCGGCCTAGCCGGGTCCACCACACAAGAGACTTAACCAAAAACCTTGTGATAGTGTCATCCTTTAATAGTGCACGGTCAGGATTGGTCATCCTTTCCTTGCATCTGTTAAAAGATAAGGCTATCATTCAATAACGCAGTGATGTACAGTTGATGAATGCGGGATTGGGACTGACCACCTCGTCTTCGCGTTTATTGACGTGCTATATTATTGCAATTATCTAGTTTAAATCCGACTAAACCATCTAAGAATTCTAACCCTGTCGAAAACCCGATTGAAACTTTAATCCTATAGGATCTTTACTAAGACTCATAAACAGTGATTCGCATAGAAAATTCGAAACAAACCCAATAATAACGATTAGCAGTCAACTGAACCCCATGTACCACTCTAGCTCCACCTACTCAAGTTGAGGGGTAGGGTAAGGGCTACTCGGAATAACTTCGGTTTATCCCACACCAAAGGTGCTAAACACTATTCCAACTCTATTGGTGCTCTGATGAACCCTTGTTAAGGTTCTAAATCACTAAAAGGCCTTAGGTGGGGTTCTAACCAATAGAAGAAAATGCTCCTCTTTTTCATCCTTCTAGGCTCGAATCGCTCTTGGAAGAGTTGTCCTCGGATCTTAACCAAGGATCCGTTTTAAGTGTGCTGGCAAATAGTTGTGAATTCGGTGTTCCTCGTGTCTATCGATCTTAAGCTTAAATTGTTCTCGGAACCCCAGTCTTGTTTCTTTCCTCTGATTCCTCACAAGAGAGAACATTTCCTCCATTGGTTATGGTACCTCGCAGCAGGTTCGTGACCCTGAAAATTTGAGTTGTCTTCTTTCATGAAAAGCATGAATCTCTTATGGATCCCAAAGTACTCGGATCCTTTGTTAATCGCTGAAGTATAGGAGGTTCGTTTCCTCGGTCATGTGATATCCGAGCACGGTGTTGCGATTGATCCCTCCAAGGTGGATGCTGTGCTCAAGTGGGAGAGACCCAACTCGGTAACCGAGATCAGGAGTTTAGTGACCTTAACCTTGGTGTACAGAAGAAGGAAAACAGTGTTGTACTGGAGGTGCTGCAAGTAACCACTGACTTCGTGGGTTTCATCAAGGAAAGACAGGCTGCCGACCTAGAACTCCAAAAGCTACTAGAAAGAGCAGGAGACAAGGATGAACCCGACTTCTCTAAGGGACCCGATGGTCTCGTACGATTTCGGGGCCGAGATTGCATTCCCATGGACTTTGAAGTCCGAAGAGAGTTGATGGAAGAGGCTCATAAAACGAAGATGAGTCTTCATCCGGGAGCCACAAAGATGTACCAGGATCTGACGAGGTTATTTTGGTGGCCGAAGTTGAAGACCGATGTGGCAGATTATGTGTCTCGGTGTTTGACATGCCAGAAAGCCGAGATAGAGCATCAGGAACCAAGAGGATTACTCAAATCCTTGGAGATTCTGCAATGGAAGTGGGATAGCATTTCGATGGATTTTGTGTCGGGTCTACCAAGGACGAGATCAGGGCAGGAAGCCATTTGGGTTGTGGTGGACCGACTTACGAAGTGTGCCCATTTCCTGCCGATCAACATGAAGTACAGCCTTGAGAAATTGACGCAGTTGTACATAAAGGACATTGTTCGGCTTCACGGTGTTCCGAGCAGCATAATGTCGGATTGTACCAGATATCGGAGAAGGTCGGACCAGTAGCTTGCAGAATTGCTCTACCTCCGCACTTGTCTAAGATCCATGATGTATTTCACGTCTCGCAACTTAGGAGATACATTCATGAGCCCTTGCATGTGATAGCATTGGACGAGCTGCCGCTAAAAGACAACCTGACTTTCGAAGTTCTTCCAGTCCGAGTTGAGGACAAACAAGTCAGACGGCTCAGAGGGAAGGAAATCTCTTTGGTCAAGGTCGTCTGGAATTGGAATGATATGGAGGAAGCTACTTGGGAACTCGAGGAGAAGATGAAGCAGTCATATCCGCAACTGATCAAGGCCGACTAAATTTCGAGGACGAAATTTCTGTAAGTGGGAGAGGAATGTAACATCCTAGAAATTAATAGTAATATAATAAATTGATAAAATAATATATATAAATATTTATTTAAGGATAGGATTAAGTCGTAGAAATTGTATAAGTGTAGTGAGGTAATAAGAAGCATAGGCCGACCAGATAAGCAGATGTAGGGCCTCGGACCGACCTCAGCCGAGCTAAAGAACTAAATAGGAACAAAACGCGAAGTCTATTGTCAGCTCGGATTGGCCGAGCTCATCGTTCATTGCATTGTTAAGCCGGCTGAGCTAAATAGGGTTAGACGCGGAACCTGTTGTCAAGCCGAGCTAGCCGACCTCAGCGCACCTCACGTCCGTATCCGAGATGGAAGCTCGGACTACTAATCCGACATACCGAGCCGACGTGTCCTAGCTGACACGTCGTAGCTCCTCCGTGCCAGCTCATGTTGAGCTATTGGCCCTTTGGGATTCGTACCATCCGTACTATGTACTATCCCTCACTTTATGTCACTATCATTGCTTTATGTCCCTTTCAAAGTACTATTCATGGCTTCCTTTGGAAGCCAAAGAATCCTGTCCACACATTCTAGCTTCCCCAAGAAGCCTCCAATGAGGACCACACAAATATTTCCCCTAAATGAATAAAAGAAAATCCCAACACATAACACAACACTTTTCACTTCTCTCATTCTTCTTCTCCCTACGTCTCTCTCTCTCTTTCTCTCATAGTTCCAGCAGCCCCAACACTTTCTTTCTCCCTCTTTTCTCACGAACATTTCCCTCTCTTCCACCAAGTCCCACCCAACCGGAGACCTCCTCCCCGCCGTCTACTCTTCCGTCCCGGACGCCGCTGTGGAGTTCGTGTGTGGCTGGTGGAGCTTGTGTGCAGCTTGGAGGAGCTCGTGGTAGCTTAGAGAAAAGGAGTCAAGGGTGTGAAGTTCAAGAGATCAAACATCAAGGAAACCATTCTCAAACTCTCAACTCTTATCTCTCACGGTTTAAGGTAAGGAGTGAGTGTTACCTCTACTTCAGTTTGGGTTTCTAGGGTGTTCATAAAGGGTACTAAGAGTGGGTGTAGATTAGGGAATGGATATAGGTTAATGATAGAAATAAGAGGTAAAAAGGGTAAAGGGAACTAATGAATGAACTAGAAACATGAGATTGAAGTAGGGAGGAATATTGGTTTATGCTATATGTTGGTATTTACCTGATGGATTGGTTGAATGCTTTTATTCTTATTGTTGTTGTTGTATAGGTGTTTATGAACTTTGTTGTATAAATGTTTATGAGCGTTGATATTTGTTATTATATCTGTGGCCGAGCCGGGCCGAGCTGGGAGAGGTTGCGAATGGGTTGAGAAAATGGTAGATATGGAAAGTAGGAGAGATATAGTGATGAGTCTGATAATGAGAAAGATTAAGAGGTTGAGCCGAGAGAGGCCGAGCTAAGAGAATAATGAGATTAATGTAAAGAGGAATAATTTAAAGGGTTGAGCCGAGATGGGCCGAACTAAAAGAGATGATTAATAAGACTAAGAGGAATTAAAAGAGATGCTGAGCCGAGATAGGCCGAACTAAAAGATGGTTAACATGATAAGAGGAATTAAAGAGAAATGGTTGTGTGATCGGGTCATAGCAGACGCGTACTGGGTGCGTGCATTGATCGCGTCAGACGCATACTGGGTATGTGCAGCTGTAAGACGGGTACTGGATACTCGCAGTCATGATTCACACAAGGTTCCGAGCACGGAATCAGTGGGATGTGTTCCTGGTCATAGCAAACGCGTACTAGGTGCGTGCATTGATCGCGTAAGTCGCCGAGATGCGCCGCTGTAAGACGAGTACTGGGTGCTCGCAGTTATGGACACTCCTTACTCCATAGAATGATCGGCGGTAGTGCTCCTGGTCATAGAAGACGCGTACTGGGTGCGTGCATTGATCGCGTCAGACGCATACCGGGTATGTGCAGCTATAAGACGGGTACTGGGTACTCGCAGTTATGGACACTCCGACATCCGACCTTAAATGGTGTAAGACATGCACTGGGTGTATGCATCCGAGAAGAGTAAAAGATTGTAAACTATATATGAAAAGTGGAATAACGAGTAATGAATCCGAAGTAGAGATGGTAATCCGAGGTAAGAGAGTAGTGGCCGAGAAGCCGAGGTATGACTAATAGGTAATGGGTAAACTGGATTCTGATGTGAGCCGAGCTAGATGAGATTGTATGCATGTGAGCCGAGCTAGATGAGAGTGTATGCATGTGAGCCGAGCTAGATGAGAGTGTATGCATGTGAGCCGAGCTAGATGAGATTGTATGATGTGAACCGAGCTAAGTGTGATTGTATGAGGTGAGCCGAGCTAAATGATGATGTATGCATGTGATATATGGTTTGATTACTTGTTATTATATGCTAACTGTCTACTTGTGTTTGGCTTGGTAGTTTGGTATGCCATTTTAGAAACTGCTTATTTAAGTTCTGTGTAATGCTAACCTCCTTACCATTTTTCAGGTACTGAGCCCGAGCACACGCAGTCCCCGGCCGAGCAGGTTCGCTCTCCCTCACAGGGAGAGTTAGTCATTAGAGTCTGATAGCTTAGATGGGTCTCGGCCAGTTGGCCGAGCTAAACTACTATGTATTTTGTATGGATCTCGGCCCGATGGCCGAGCTAAACGTTATTTTGTATTTCTGGATTACTGAACCTCGGTGTCGCTGTTTCTTAACTTTTATTTAATAATGAATGAAGTCTTCCACTTTTAACTCTGATGATTTGATATTAATGAAAAGAAATATTATTTTGGCAATCATCATATTTGCTTTAAAAGAAATTTTAAATCCTAATTTTCGGGTTTAAGGGTAATTATTATATAGGGTGTTACAAGGAGAACCTTCCCAGGCCGCTCGTGGTTGCTCTTCTTCTTCTTCTTCTTCTTCTTCTTCTTCTTCTTCTTCTTCTTCTTCTTCTTCTTCTTCTTCTTCTTCTTCTTATGATGATGATGATGATGATGATGATGATGATGATGATGATGATGATGATAATGATGGCGCTGATGAAACATAGACCGAGATCGTCATTGAGGATCATCATGATACTTCTTTGTTGAAGTCATACAACGAGCACCAGGCGAAACAAATATGACAAGGACGGGTAAGTATTTGTAACGAGACCAAAAATTAATTTAAATTTAATTTTATCTATTTCTTTAATTAATTGACATTTATTTTTATTTATTTCTTTAACTAATTTGACTTATTTTAAATTTTGCAGGATCCTCTCTTAAACCGATGCCACAACCATGCATTTGATATGCTCTCATTAGACGTCGTGCCACAGCAAGTGCGGAAAATCGTGGAGGCATCCGGCTTGGCTCCACTGATCTCATCATCATACACTATAGTGGATAGGCGGTTGCTGGGAGCATTCGTTGATAGATGGTACGAGGACACGGACACTTTTCATCTTCCATGTGGGGAGATGATTATCACCTTGGATGACGTGTCATCTATCCTGCATATCCCGGTGACAGAGGTTTTGATCGGTTGGGATAATCCCAATCAGGCAGAGGCAGTGGAGTTCATGACTACGTTGCTTGGCATGGGCCATGTCGAGGCTACAAAAGAGGCGTTGAACATTAAAAGTGGTGCAATAAGGTTCAGCACACTGTAGGATGTGTACACCAGAGCAGTTAGGAGTCGACGATTTGATATTGCGGCTAGGTGTTACTTCCTCCGTTTCATATCTTTTGTCCTTTTGGACTTGGGCACATAGATTAAGAAAATATTAATTATTGTAAGTATTATGTATAGTTTGTCCAAAATGCCCCTATTTAATCCTTATTGAAAATTGTAGTAGTATTTAATTTTTATTAGTAAGTGTGTCCATTAATTAATGTATAGTGGTTTAGAGATGAGAGAGATGATAAAAGTATAATTAACGATGAGTGAATGAAATGATTGGATGAAAGGTTAAAATTGGCAAGAAAAATATGTTTGTGTATTGGAATTGTAAAAGGACAAAAGATGTGAAACAAGGAAAAAAGTCTAAAAGGACAAAAGATATGAAACGGAAGGAGTATCTCCTTTACTTGGTTTGTAGTAAATTGTTCGCAAATAAGACGAACAATTCTATTGGGTGTCACCTGCTGCGCGCCTTGGACGACCTCGCCATGGTTGATCAATACGCATGGGGTGCTAGTGCACTAGCGTATTTATATGACCATTTGTCCTTCGCCAACAAGGCAAATAAGGTCTCTTTGGCCGACTACATGTCTTTGCTGCAGGTAAACAAATATAAATTCATTATGTTTCTTTAAAAAATATTCATCATGTTTATTTAAATTAATTATGTTTCTTTAATTTCATTATGTTTATTTAATTAATATTTAAAATAATTAATTGATGATCTATTTGCAGACATGGATACTGGACCATTTTCCAACCATTGGTCCATGTGCTATACATAGAGGTGATTATGACGAGACCATGTCTAGAATCTTCAAGTGGAGTCCACAGCAGTCCGTGCCAAACTCTGAATACACATATCACATGTTTCTGGAGAGGCTCACTGCTGAGCATGTTGTATGGCAGCCCTATGACCCCGAGCACTGAGATTCCTGCCCCTTCGAGGAGGTAGCTTTATATTTCGAATATCTGCAATATGTCATGATGCATAGGGTTTATCTTCCTAATAGGGTTTTGCGCCATTTCGGGTACATTCAGAGTATTCCTCCGAATCCACCTGCCGGAAGACCCCTCCACTTAGCCATTGATGAGAGTTTTGCGGAGTGACACCTCCATCTTTTGGACAACGCTACGAGAGGAGGTCACATCACCTACGGTGGTGAATGTGAACCGCAATACTATGACTGGCGGCACAGGGTTTCCCATCCTTTTCTCTTACCCACCTCGGTCAGGGTGGATCGTCCTGAAGCTACATTATTACTTGTAAGTTCATTCATTACTTGTAAGGTATATTAATATTATATTAAATTTTTTAGTATTAGCTATTTTTTGATGTTTTGTTACATTTGTAGGCTCGCGCTCAGCGAAGATTTTCTGAATAAACCCAGTACCTCGAGCCATTGTTGTTGGAGCTTCAGAATCCTTATACGGACGCTTTGAGGCGGGTGCATCAGTTGGCTGTGACACTTTTCACAGAAGATATGACTCATGTTGTCCAGATAACTAGGGGTAGGGGAAGGGGTAGGCAACGGTGAGAGTAGGAGTTGACTTTGTGTTTTGTGACTTTTCATTTATTTGATTTTATGTTTTATGACTTTGTGTTTTATGACTTTGCGTAGGAGTTGACTTTGTGTTGATTTTATTTTATTATAACTTTATTTATTTGATTATCCTTTTTTAAATGTTAATGTTTGGAACAAAAATAAATTTAATATTTTATGATTATTATTATATAATTAAACTAAAAGTCTACAAAATTAATAAAAATTATTTTATAATAAGGAAAAGTTGACAAAATTAATAATATATTAATTATCAGGAGTATCATGTACAACACCGTCCCACCTCGAAGGAGGTATTAAATCTCTAAATAATGCAATGCGATCCAAAAATATGCTACCCCAAGGAGCCCCATATTCGTTAAAATGATGTTTTCAAGAAGGATGAATAGATGGTAATGGTGACCCTTCCTTCAAGAAAACTTGAACCCAATGATTTGCCTCACTCTTAGGATCCAACGAATAGCAAATATCGACATTCCCGATTACCCAAAGTTTTGGATGCATGGGAGGTGCTTTAGTGTATGGTAAAAACGTAACACAAGCTCTCATATGACGAGCCATCGAAACAAGAACCACATTGTACCTGTTAACAATGACATGCATCAAGTTAGTATGCGGTAAAAATGTAAAACAATATTTCATATGATGATACAATGGAAAGAAGAGCCACATTATACCTGTTAGCAATGATATGCCCCAATGTTGGAACAATCAACCATTTATCTGAAGGAACACCGCCAATGTTGCCTACATGTAGTGATCTGAGCACAACGTCATAATCATCGGTCCCAATCAACTAAAGGTACATCTCCTTGTGGTGCTTGATCTCGTGTACAAGATCATTCCAGACAAGCATATAGGAATCCTCAGACTGATACTCATACAAGCTAATTAATCGAAAACCACAATTTCCATTTGCTCTCACATCAACAATTTGATCGATATATTGTTGCATGCAAGAGGTGCTGGAAATAGGGATAGAATACGCAGCGGGAAAAAAAACGAAATACCTTATTTCCAGAACAAGATCCATGCGAGAGAGCATGATTTGAGATAGAAAAATGTTTACCTCTTGATGCGAAGAGGAGAACGGCGCTGGTCAGATCGTCCACGAACAATCCACGTCAATCACGAGCGCAACAAGGTAGTCGCGCCTCTATTGGTATCCACACGAACAGATTCCTAATTGGAGTCACGTCTCTCTTCTCAGTGCTAGCGGAGAAGAGAGAGATTCAATGTATCACTCACTCTCTGATATGGACGGCTAGGGTTGCCGTTCTGTGTCTCACACGTACCAAAACCCTAAGGCTAATACTATTATTTATAATAGTATTAGACCAACGGGCTGGGCTTGGCAGCACATATCAGAATGGGTCGCACGGTCATATTGTGCATCGCACGGACGTAAATTTTATAAAAATACAACTATTGTATTTTTTTTATCAAATGTGATATCTCCAATCTATCTGTTCTTAGTGTGTGACCCTATAGGTTCCTGTAACGTTGGCAGTAAAGTTAAAATCCCATTTTAAGTTTACAAGCAATGAGCGGTATCTAGCAACACGTCATTGCTACCCAAGTGACAGGAATGTCTGTGATCTGACATAACCTTAGTGTGATCAATGATCATGTGTAAATTTAATCCCTTTGTCCAAATATCTTAGTTACACTCATGGCATGGAACGTGTCACCCATGTATAGTGTAACCTATGGTTCCTTGATCCCTGAGTAGACGCGTCTAAACAAGTCTCGTCAATATCTCATATTGACTGTCTTGAGTATGGCCATACATTTCACCGTCTCACTCAATCAAGGGGCCCAGAGATATAATTCCTATTGACGAGGAAGGACAAATCCCATTTACGTCACTCACATCCCTCTACATGATTTGTCATATACCCGACTACAACCGTTATGATCACCTGGTTAAAGATGACGTTTGATTGCGTGAAACACATAATTCCTCATGTTGGGAACCGTAGCGACTTCAGGTTGAAGGACCATGTACACCATTGTCACTATGAGAATCGCTTATGACACTCACTTAATAACCCGTGTAGCATTCTCATGGTGGGTCAATCCAGTACACCATTGTCCCAATGTGTACTTACGTGAAGACTTGATATCCCATATCCATGACTGGTGAGATACAGTCATCAGTCTTCCACATACTAGTCTCGATGTATTATAGTTGTCCTTATTAACTGTAATACTCGACTAGGGAATCTTTAAGGATAATTATCAATCAATAAGATCTCACTATCAAGTCATGTACTTTATATTCTTATGACATTGAACTTATAATCCTAAGGACTTTATTACATCCATTCTAATTAAAAAATTAAAGCATAAATATAATAAATGAAATGTCTCATTATTATTAATAGTAATAATCCATAAACATGAAATAAGTACAAGTAAAAGAGAAAATACGATTGCCACTAGGGCACTCTCCAACAGGAGGGAAATTGTTGTAAGTATGGAGATATCACATTAGCTTGTTGAGAGCTACTTTTGGAGGATTGTTGAGAGCTTTGTTGGGAAGCTTTTGGAGAATTTTTTAGAGCTTTGTTGGGAAGCTTTTGGAGGATTTTTGAGGGATTTTTGAGAGCTTTGTTGGGAAGCTTTTTATGAAGCCTTTTTATTCTTTCTCGGCATATTCCCATCTTGATGGATCACGCTTTGTTGATCTCTCATGATCACTCGTACGCCCTTTTGTCTTTGCTTTTTTGTTCGGTGACAACAATGAGGTAGTTGCTAGATCCACAACCTAAACAAAACAAAATTAATTGTCAACATTAAAAAAATTGATAATATTAAAAAAAATGTTAAAATCCAAAATTGGTAATAATATAAATTGTTAACCTCTCGAAACTTGTTCGTCAAAATCTTCTTTCCTACATCATTGGTACCATTAAATACTCGCCAAAACTCCGCGATCAAAGGAGTTGGGTCGATGTGTACCTCTTCTTTCTTGCCTGTATTGTTGAATGTGAGAATCTTCCAATGACCATGAATTTCCGTCAAAGGAATAGGTTTACCACTTTTCCTGTATCCATCAACCTCGCATGCACATGGTAAGCCATATGTGATTCTCAACTTGCAATCATAATGGCCACACTCATCGAACTTCTCCATTCGGGTGAAAATAATGCTCAATGCTTCCCTTGACACATAATAATGTAAATTCCGGAAAAACATAATATTCACCCTGTGATCCAATCTTGTGAGGCTCTTCTGGAAAGAATCAATATTGAGAGTGTGTTGACATGTCAACATCTTATGCATAGCTGTTAAACATGTGCAGAGATCCCCGTTGCTGTTTGCCAACATTCTCTTCAACGTCGAGTGAGCACCTTTCACCCTAAAAATGATGAAATTTAAATGTATTATAATATGCAAAGAATCATGCCAAATTAATACAACATGCCAAATTAAGTAAAAAAAACTTACTGGTTTGTTGTAGTATTACCAAGATGCATATGCTTACTTGTCCATGCATCAACAAATTTTTCCTTCTGTTCGGCTAAGTAAGTCCGATTCACATAATCAAGATGACCAATCGCCTTCCAACACAATTTCTGAAATCCAGTGAATGAAGCTTCATAGTCATCCTCATCCTTGGAATGGACTACCTTGTCCTAGACATTCTCAAGTAACGACACATCAGCGAGATCACGAACATAATTCCTCATATGTGTTGTCATGTTCTTCTTAATATGATATTGACACAACAAATGCGCCGAAGTTGGAAAAACAGTCTGGATTGCTTTCACCAATGCACCTTCAAAATCAGAGACAATCACCTTGGGCATGTCATCATCATCTTTCAACAATATCTTCACTTGTTCTAATGCCCATAAGAAACTTGGATACTGCTCCGCCTCCATGTAAGAAAATGCAACAGTAAATGACTTCTCCGTAGATGTTTGCCCAGCCACCTCAAGCAAAGACCATTTGTATATGTTAGTCTTGTAGGTGTTGTCTACGATGAGCACAGTATTAAACGAATTCAAAAGACTAACACATTTTGGATGAGCCCAAAAAATTTGCTTCACAATATCCGTGGTCTCGTCCTTTCTGTACCAGGTGTCATAATCATCCTCCCTCAAAGTCTTCAAAAGATGTTGGATCTGTGTTCTCGGACGCCTGACCTCTCTTCTCCATGTATTGCGGATATTGTAAACTTGCATCAATGTAGTGCAATTATTTGGGTTTTCCTCCTTCAATGTGGCCAATATGTATCTCGGCTTCACTCCATTCTTCATCATAGTGACGATATTTTCATACTCTTCGGGCGTAGGTCTTCTGAGGAATGAGTGTCCGATTAATGATTCACACTTATCGTGGTTATGGGACCCACAAGATACCCTTACCCTCCACCCTCCGAGTGACGAATATGGTCGACCATGCACCTTGAATGGACAATTTCTCTTCTTTGTGCCGGTGGCATACTCCAACTTCTCCTTTTTTTGGTTTGTATATGTCAAACCTTTCACAACAAAGTGTAATCCTATGCTTCTAGCCGATTCCTTCTTTATCAGACCTAAGGATCCTTAGAACATGTCCCTATGAATATGCAACTTCACGAACTCATTTCACTAGAGCTTCACAATCTGAGAAAACCATGCCATTCTCAAACGCACTAGTAAAATCTGGATATTCGACCTCTTCATCATCCACCGATACACTATGATTCATCTTGGCATCGTTGTTGTCTTGCATGATTAAGCTGCAAAACATAAATAGAAGTTAAAATTAAAAATTAATAACCCTCGCTAACCCAACAACGAGTGCTATAAATCAAAATTTTGTAACACTCGCTGATCCCCCAACGAGGGTTATAAAATTTTGATTTTATAACACTCGCTTAGGGGTCAGCGAGCTAATGTTTTTGTTCGGCTCACTTACCCTTAAGCGAGCCACCCCGCGATAGTGAAAAAAAACCTAACAACATGTCTATGTCTAACTTAATATTAACCACTTCAAACCCTTTATGCTTCAAATATCAACCTAAAGGATCAAGTTTATGGTGATATAATTACCTTGATGAATATATATGGATTGATTGCAACTGAAGAAAGGTGGAGGAGAAAAGGGGTTTTGGGTTGATGAAGAGTGGAAGAGGCTGCTAGAGAGTTGACGTGAAAAAGAAGAAGAGAAGGAAGAAGAAAAAATAGGTTTGCATGCATGGGAGAAGTAGGAGCATTTTGGGTAATTTACTTTATAGTAAGGTTAGTAGGGTCTTTTAAAAAAAAGAGGGTTAACTAATTAACTAGGGGGTCAAAAAACTAATTCCCAAAAACTAATGGAAATTGCTTTTTGGCCCCCATGTTAGACTTTTTGGCCCCCATTTCATATTTCTGTGGACCAAAATACCCTTAAGGTTTTTAAAGTTTCTGGTAATACCCAACCGAAATCATTCCGGTTTACCTGAACCGGAATAAATTTAGCCCCCATTCCGGTTTTGATTGAGCCAATTGCGCATAAAAACCTATTCGGAATAATTCCGACTATGTAGAACCGGAAGAAATTCGGTTATCCAAAACCAGAATCTGTTCGGTTAAGTAAAACTGGATTCTGTTCGGTTAAGCCAAATCGGAATAAATTTAGACCCCATTCCGGTTTTGATTGAGCCAGATGAGCGTACATAACTGTCGGAATCATTCCGACCAGGCCAAACCGGAAGACATTCGGTTATTTAAAACCGGAAGAGGTTCGGTTCAATAAAACGGAATCTTTCAGATTAAACAAAACTGGGATAATTTTAGACCCCTTCCGATTTTGTGTGAGCCATTCGAGCTATCTATTGCTGTCGGAATGTTTCCGACTTTACCAAACCGGAAGGAGTTCGGTTATTTCGAACCAGAATAATTTTGGTTTGCCTGAATCGAAACGATTAAAAATTTAGAGGATGTTTTCGTCTACACAAATTACAAATGAGGGCCAAAAGGTCAGAAATGGGATCGAAAAGCAATTTCCAAAATTATTTCCCTCTAAAAAATCTCATAGCCCACGTTAGTTGGGAAAGAGAGGCCCAGACATAATGTGAATCGGCCACGTCAGCGCTCAAAACTATCTATCAAACACCACCAATCCACCACCATTTGTTGCTTTCTCTTATTTTGATTCTGATATAATTTTGGCAGCAAGTAGCAAAACCCTCAACTCACATTCCAAATCATTTCCAAGCATCCAACTCCCCTTATCCTCACCCTCCCTCCTTCCCTTCCCTTCCCTTCCCTCCCCCTTCTCTCCTCACCTCTCCATGTCTATCACTTCCTCTTTCAAGATGGCCGACTCATGCCTCCTCTCTTCCCCTTCCTCCCTCTTCCACGTCACCACCAAACATCACTTCCTCCCTCTTCCACGTCACCAACAACTCTCATGCTTCAACAACCTCAACCACAACCTTTCTCTTTCCCTCACCACCAAAACGCACCGTTCCCCTTTCACCCCATTCGTCGCACAAACTTCCGACTGGGCCCAGCAAGATGACAAAAACACTGCTACCGTTCAAGACGAGGATGAGGGAGTCAGCGAAACTGAAGCCAAGTGGGAGCCCAATGGCGAAGACGCCGAAATCGAAGGCGAGCCTGCTGAAGAGGAAGAAGAAGAAGAGGTGTTTGGTGGTGATTATTCCGAACCACCCGAGGATGCCAAGGTTTTCGTCGGAAACTTGCCTTATGATGCTGATAGTGAGAAATTGGCCGTGCTTTTCGAGGAGGCCGGAACCGTTGAGGTTGCTGAGGTGAGAGTCGTTAATGCTTTCCATTTTTTTTGTGCCTTGAAAAAAAAATTTTGTGTTTGTTAATGAGAGTGTGGTTGGTTGCTTTGATTTTAGGTTATTTATAACAGGGAAACTAACCAGAGTCGTGGGTTCGGATTCGTGTCCTTTAGTACCGTCGAAGAAGCTGAGAAGGCCGTGGAGAAGTTCAACCGCTATGTAAGTCGTTGTTCATTTATATTTATCAGCGAAATTTTGCCGTAACTTTTGAAATAGTGATATGAAGTTGGACATTAGTTTGGTATTACATGGTTTTAAATTGTGGAGGAAAAGTTGCTGTTTTGGTAGTCTTTAATTAAAACTCCAATTGTGACCTATTGTTCCTGCAATTGTATGTGGTAACTATGACTGCAACTGCAATTTAAAACCGTGGTATTGATGCTAGGGGTGACAATTTCAGCAATAGATTTTTGTATTCAAATTGAACTTGATTCTTATTTTTTTTAACCCTTATTTTTAAGGGTTACCATAGATAGTCCCTGTTTTGTGTTTAGTTCTGTTTTTGTGTTACTTTATTTAAAAGGGCTATATGTATGATAAAATTTAGTGCCAGAAAATGCCTCTTAGAAAATGGAAGGGGGAGAATGCTAGAATTACCATTTACTAGTTGATGTATTCTTAATTCTTCAATGCTTGTGACCTGTTGTATTCAAAGATGTACAAGGTTGTCAACTTTTAATTCTAAGTTGCATTCTAGTTGTACATTCCTCCTGCATTTACTCATGCTGCAATAGCAACGAAACAATAAATTTTTTGTCCTGAACAAATAAAGAAGAGGAAACTGAACATATCAATAAGTTTGATATCTTCCTTTTCCATAGGTTACATTAGTTAATTTTTCTCGGTAGTATGACTGTTCAAAAATTTTGAATAGTATTTCTTCTGCTCCTTTGGACCTGCAACACATCTTTTGCGTGTCTCAATTCATCCCTCAAAGAAAAATATATGGCACTTCTTATGCTATAGAGATGAAGCGGTTTGTGCTTATGACATTTGAATACCTTCCTACAAAGTATATCATGGAATCGAGATCTCTAATCTATACTAAATACATTATTAAATTGGAATACCTTTATCTTAAAATTAGGAGCTGTAATCCATAGACCATAGCCATACAACTGTTATCCATACATTTTTTTTTTCTAAACCACTGACTTGGACTTTTACTGAGTCAATTAGAACAGAATTTTTAGAATTTTGCTTTTGTTAGGCTTATCGCTTTGAAATTATTTTACATATGCAAAGGAGTTGATTTGTCACTGTTTATCTGTTTTTACTTCAAATGTGTCTTCAATGTCATTTACAGGCAAAAGCACATGTATATTTTCTTTAGTAAGTTTTCTAGTTATTATTATTTTTTTAGTTCTTTTGATCTTAACCATCTTTTCTGTCACAGAGCTTAGATGGAAGACTGTTGACTGTTAACAAGGCTTCTCCAAGAGGATCTCGGGCTGAACGCCCACCTCGTACCTTTGAACCTGGCTTAAGAGTCTATGTTGGTAATTTGCCATGGGATGTTGATAATACTCGCCTGGAGCAAATTTTCAGTGAACATGGTAAGGTTGTGAATGCTCGGGTAGTCTATGACAGAGAGACTGGCCGATCACGTGGCTTTGGCTTTGTCACATTTTCTGATGAGACAGCAATGAATGATGCCATTGCTGCTCTTGATGGTCAGGTATTACTCATGTACTTTGTTACACTATCAACTGTTACATGCATTAATAATTAAATAATTAAATGTGCTCAAAGCCTGAAGGGAACAGGATTGTTATCGGCCTATGTTCATTAAGAAAATGGTTTGAATTATTTTGTCTGTTGGGAGCAGAGTTTTCTTTTCTTTTTTTTTTTGGGAAAAATGATACCCTCACACTGGTCATTAAAATGTCTATTTTTATGGTATTGAATGATTTTCTGATATGGTGGTTCTGCTATTGCAGAGTTTGGATGGGAGGGCCATCAGAGTGAATGTTGCCGAGGACAGGCCCAGGCGTAGCTCCTTCTGAGTGATACCTCAAGTAATCCACATTGTCAGCTGCTGCCGTTTTTGTTTTATATAGCTGAGGATATAGTCTCAATTTTTCTGAAATTTTATTTCTTGGGCTTCCAGTTTCAGTTTAGATATAAATATTTAACTGTTATTAATTTGTTGTCCAAATGAAAATTTTTAAAGTTGTAAGATTTTTGAGGAAGTCTTTGTTGCTGTTGCTTTTGGCTATTTGTTGTTGCTATATATGAATTGAAATACCCAAAAACTGAAAAAAGAGTGTTTTTTTTTTTTTTTTCCAACTGTTTTAGTTGTCTGAGTAAAATTCTTCCTGTATGCTTTCTGGCTTGTTTGATTGTATTTAAGGTTCAGTTATCCAATTTACATATTATTCCCAACGGCACCTGTGTTTTATTTTTGGAGCATTCTTTGAGAGAAGGGAGCTGAAGAGGTTTTTTCTTTTTTGGCTATATGGCTCTCTTGAAGACAAGTTTTTGTTATTTCATTTTTCAATTTTTTGTTTTTTGGGTTGGGTAAAACAGCGAATGATATGAGCATAATTTTTATGTATTCTACCTTCTTTTTTTTTTTTTTTTTTTTATATATAAAGATTTTGACACTATCATTGTGTTAAGCATATCATTGAAAAGGGAGCTCATCTGCGATCCCATATTGGGTCATTCCATGTCTCACATTGTAGGGCACCAGTCACCAGATGTTTTAATCGAAAGAGTTTGAAGATGTGCCATAGCATATATTCTTGCTGTCCATTCTAGGTACCTACAATAGTGCCATTTACTTTATCCTCTATGGAGGAGGTAATTAAGTTGTAGACATCCATGTTAGATGTTTCCTAATTAAAACATCACATCATTCGATAATTGCTGTAATTCAAGCTCATGAGAATGATCCGGGATTAAATATTAAAAAAAAAAATAAAAAAATCTCACGGGGTAAGTAACGTATTGAGGTACTTAGTCATAAAGTTAAGTGTTTTATCTCCCCTTGCACGGTTTGGTTGTTAGACTTGGTGTTATTATTTAGAGTTATGCTATGGAGTATTCCAGGGTAAATGTTAACAATACTTTAACGTTGTGTGTGTGTGTGTTTTTTTTTTAAAAAAAAAATGAGAAATGGTTTATTTAATGTCTTGGAACGTGATATTTTTAATTTTACGTGGATAATTTACTCTTTTAAATATATTTAGCATGGATTTTGCTATTCATTCTCCCAAGGATAGTGTATAAGCAACTTAAAGTAGAAAGTCAATTTAGAGAACAGAGTATTTACGTCCTCCATTCCTTAACTTTTTACCTTTTGGCTTATTTTTCTTTTCATTCCAAAACTTTTTTTCTTTTACAATTCCAATGAACAATCTTTTCTTTTTTTTTTAATTTCAACGATTCATTCAATTATTTTTCTTATTCCTCATTAATTCTACAATTTCAATGCATAATCAAGCTTCTTGTATGTATGGCTCACTTAATAATTAATAACATATATATGAATATCCTTTAAAAATTCAATATGCCCAAAACATATCCTGAATGATTTAATATGATTGAATCATATTCATGAAACATTTAAGATTTTTGAAGCATATAGGGTAAAATGTCGAAATGTGCATTTTGTTAAAATGCAAGAATTTTGAACCTTCAGTTCAAACCCTTGAAGAGGTTTTAATAAATTGTAGAAAGCATAAAATATGTTCATAGTCATTATCAACATAAGAAATCCTATGAGGATTAAGGATATTGATATACGCGGGTATATATCTTTTTAGATTTAACTAAAATTTTATATTCTTTGGTTATGTGTGTGTGACACCCTCAATATTCCCCAAGTAATTAGTACAATAATTGCACTAATACTCGTAATAGTTATGGACTTGTTAGTATTTAGAAAATGTGGAAAAATAAAATTTTCTTATTCTTCTCTATAGGGCGGGTGCACAAACCAAAACATAGACTTCTTGGAGTATAAAATCTCTATTATTTTGAACATTATACTGAGTTCGGCATCTTCTACTATAAGGTACTCTTTTCTCAATCCGGATAGCATCGATACTTTAAAATAGAATTTATATCGTAGAAATTAAACGATGCCATCCATTCATATGTTTTGTGAAACTGATACCATTTTCAAATCTCGAAGCCGAATTCTTTAAATAATCTTTATCAGAGTAAGCGGAAATAGTAGGACCATGCACAATTGTAATATAAACATAAGATATATATATATATATATATATATATATATATATATATCAGTAGGTCATAAAATATATAGTCCATAGTCGTCTCCAAGAACCTATACAAGTCCATATAAGATCTATATCAAAAGAAAACCATAACCCTAGAACTCTCAAAAGCATAACTACAATATGTACATCTCAAAATATGGAACTCTAGAGCTGGTCACATAGATCTGGTAGCAGCAGTAGTAGTAGAAATATCCAGGTAGCAGCAGTAGTCACCATCCAACATCACAGAAGCAGCATCAACTCATCCACAACATCTACCACATCGGATCCCCTGATCCTCATCATCTACCATATGCACATACCTAGGGATCATCGTCCCTCCACTGACTCCCGGTAGAATGAACGATTGGCTCACCTCCGCTCTCATCCTCCACTGGGTCCTCCTCGATCTCATCCGATGGAGTGGGTACCCTACCACTGGGTACAGGGTCAGGAGATGGTGAGACCCTAACAGGGCTCCTCGGATCAGATAGGAGACTCTCCTCGCGGATGACTCTCGAAGAAAAAGGGTGTGAGCGGGTAGGTCGAAAACGAAAACTGTGATACGAGTGAGCTGGTCATGTGGGAGGTGGTCCATGATATGTGTAAAAAGGTGGTATGTGCATAGTGTATATGATGGGAATCCTAAACCTACGAGGACGGAACCGGATCAGCGGGTTCGGGTGGTAGAAGGTAACCTCTACCTCTCCCTCGAACACTGCGCGGTGGTCCTCATAGATACATGTGCCACTAGGAAGTGGCCGGATCTCGATGCAAGCGATGTAACGTGACATCACCTACAAGGGAATAGGGGTAAGCAATTCTATACACATAATCAATAGAGCATAAATATACGTACAACATGAAGGTATAGACATGCAACAATAATCAACCACATTTAGCATTTAGCAAATACTGGATGCAAGTAGGATGCTCATACTTATTTCATTTATCAACTTTTAAGTTAAATGAGTGGCATGATGTATAAATCTAACTCTCAAGCCTAACTCCATCATTCTATGTCACTCTCTGACGTCCATCCTTTACTTCCCAGCACTCAACAGTGCGTTGTACTCCTAGGTGTACAACATTCGTACATTCACCAAGAATGTACACGACAAGCTTGGAATTCGTGCTACCCGAGCAACGTCCCGTCATCCAAACGGTATAACCATATCATCAGCATCTCACAGTACCGACCACGTCGTCAACCATAACGTGTCATCAAGCGAGCCATCAGTTGGCACTCCCAGAGGCCCTCCTCATGTTACAAAACATGAATAAAGATCTAACATCCGAACTCCAGAATGGATGCATTATATTGAGTTTAAAGGAATTGATTGATGTATATTTTTCTTTTAATAAAACATTACGTGCCACCCGAGCAACGTATTGTATTCCACAGGAAGTTACCATATCATCAATCAATTTCTTTTTAAGTCTAAGATTACTTGGATTATTGTCATTTAAGTATTAACAGTATGATTCTGAATTAAGAATAGTATATTTAAGTTTCTGGTTAAAATACTCGAGTATTCTTCATTATACTCGAGTAGTTCCTCAGTTTCCAGTTTTACTCGAGTAGCTCATAATTATACTCGAGTCATTCTTGCTTTTTCAGAAAGTCAAGTTTCAGGTTTTCTAAAAATACTCGAGTAGTTCATGAAATACTCGAGTCATTCATCAACCCAGAATACTCGAGTAGGTTCATGCATTACTCGAGTCGTTCATCAGACTATACTCTTGCTGCATCTGTTAATACTCGAGTCCCAAACCTAATACTCGAGTCGTGGTGCCAAAAGACACACTGTTGCATCACGAAGTACTCGGGTATCGAGCCATCTACTCGAGTATTATCAGACAGAACAGACTGAAAACTTGGTTTTTACATACCATTTTCAATTCTAACCATTTCTAATCCAATCCAATGATCAACAGAGTTCACATACCATATATTAAACATGTTTAAACACTTGGAACACATCAAATTACAGATTTGACAGAGAATCTCAAGATTATGCATAAAACATGAAAATTCACAACTCAACATACCAAATTGCAATATACTCAATAAACTTGTGAATGTAAGCTCAAAACAGCTTGCATGCAGCACATGGGACTTGCTTATAACAATTTTAGAGCACAACTTGGTCTCCAAACCAATTTCCCTATTCAATCTAAGCCCTTAGAGCCTCTTGGTGGCTCTCTACTTAAATTCATGGAATTTAAACTCTATCTAGTGAATAGAAAGCTTCCCCCTTACCTCACTGACGTGAAACAACAGGAAATTTGCAGCATCCCCATCTTGACACTTGTCGGCTCCACTTGCATTGTCAGGCTCAAATCTCTAAATTCTTCTATCAATGCAGCTTCTCTGACCATCATCGTACTGATATGCATTGCTTTTTGACTCAATGCATCCGCCACAACCTTTTCTTTCCCAGGATGGTAATGAAGCTCAAACTTATAGTCCTTCAAGAACTCCATCCATCGGCGTTGCCTCATATTCAACTCTTTCTGGTCAAAGAGGTACTTTAGACTCTTATGGTCACTAAACACCCGGAACGTAGTGCCATAGACATAGTGCCTCCAAATCTTTAGCGCGAAGACAACAGCTGCCAGCTCTAGATCATGAGTTGGGTAGTTCATTTCATGAACTTTTAGCTGTCTCGAGGCGTAAGCGACTACCTTCCCATCTTGCATCAAAACACTCCCAAGACCTTGTTTCGATGCATCACAATACACCTCAAAATTCTTCTGTGGATTAGGCAAAACCAACACAGGAGATGATGTCAGTCTTTCCTTCAACTCTCGGAAACTCCCTTCACACTTCTCGTCCCATATAAATGGTTGATCTTTCCGAGTTAACTTCGTCAAGGGTAGCACAATCTTTGAGAAACCTTCTATAAACCTTCTATAGTAACCAGCCAAACCAAGAAAGCTTCTCACCTCCGTGACCGACTTCGGTTGTTCCCATTGTAAAATTGAACTTACTTTCGCCGGGTCAACCGCTATCCCCTTGTTTGAGATTACATGCCCTAAAAATTTAACTTCCTCCAGCCAGAACTCACACTTTGCAAGTTTGGCGTACAACTGCTTCTCCTTTAGGACATTCAACACTATTCTCAAGTGTTCAGCATGCTCCTCCAGGCTCTTGGAATAAATGAGGATATCGTCAATGAACACAACCACGAATGAATCTAAATAAGGTCTAAAGATTCGATTCATGTAGTCCATGAAAATAGCTGGTGCATTAGTCAATTAGAATGGCATCACAACATACTCATAATGCCCGTATCGGGATCGGAAAGCAGTCTTAGAGATATCCTCTTCTCTAATTCTGATATGATGATACCCCGATCTCAGATCAATCTTGGAAAATACTGAAGCCCCACAAACTTGATCCATAAGGTCATCTATCCTTGGTAAAGGATACTTATTCTTGATTGTGACCTTTTTCAACTGCCGGTAGTCGATGCACATCCTCATACTACCATCTTTTTTCTTGACGAACAAAACCGGAGCACCCCAAGGCGACACACTAGGCCAGATCATCTGCTTTTGCAACAATTCCTCAATCTGCTTCTTCATCTCGGCCATTTCCGGTGGTGCCATTCTATAAGGAGCGATAGAAATGGGACCAGCTCCCGGAATTAGGTCAATTCCAAATTCAATCTCTCTCTTCGGTGGCAAACCAGGTATCTCGTCAGCGAATACCTCCGGAAAGTCTCGAACAACATGGACCTCTTCAATCCTTGGGCCCTTCTCCTCCACTTCAGTGTTGAACAAACACATGAAGCCTGAAGGTTTCGGGTTTCTATAGATCACTACTTTTCTATCACAATCAATGATCACTTGGTTTTGACTTAACCAGTCCATTCCCAAGATCACATCTAATTGGGATAAGGGTCAACAGATCAAATCTACCCTAGAGGTTTGTCCTAACACTTCTATACAACAGTTAAGACATGCTCTAGAAACAACTACAGGAACATTCTTAGGGGTTTCTACTTTAAGATTGTATGATAATTCAAACATAGGTAGACTCAAACGATAAACACATTCATATGAAAAAAATGAATGCGTTGCACCAGAATCAAACAAAACATTACAGAGCTGACCATTTAGCAAGTAATTACCTTGCACAAGATCAGAAGATTGACTTGCCTCCACACCACTAAGTGTGAAAACCCTTCATTGAACCACGGGCCTATCAGCTGCCCCTCTGGAATTGGCTTTGACCGGTTCCTTGTAGTCCTTCACAAAGTGTCCCGGTTTCCCACAGTTGAAACACCCACTTGTTCCCCAACAAAAACGGTCATAATGACGGCGCTTGCACTTGTCACAGAATGGAGCCTCGCTCCGGAAATTTCTTCCATCACTACCTTCAACTTTTCCTTTGCCTTTCCCTCGGCGATCATACGGACCCTTGCCTCGGTTGTTGAAACCCTTGCGCTTCTGAGGTCCATAATTCTGACTATCTCTCCTTTATGATGCTTGCGATCCTTCAGCTTTCTTGTCATCCTCATACATTCTACACATGTCCACTAGTGTAGGAAAGCTTTGGATCCGTTGATAGCTGAAAATAGACTTCAGTTTGGGCCTTAAGCCTCCCTCGAACTTGATACACTTGCTCCATTCATCGGGGTTGTTCTGATAGTATGGAGAGTACTTCATTAGTTCCTCGAACTTGGCCGCGTACTCACCCACGCTCATGTCTCCTTGTTTCAGCTGCAAGAACTCTACCTCCTTCTTTCTCCTCAAGTCCTCAGGGAAGTATTTATTGAGAAACTTCTCCATAAATACACCCCAATTCACATCCCTTCCTTCATAGTGTAGGAGCTGAACCGTATGATTCCACCAGTTCTCAGCTTCATCCTCTAGCATGTAGACTGCATATGCTACTTTCTGAGCTTTCGTGCAATCCAAAGTTCTCAAAATCTTGTCCATGGTGTGAATCCACTTATTGGCCTCCTCAGGTTTAAATCCTCCTTCAAACTTGGGTGGATTGCAACTCCTAAAATCCGCCGGACTCTTCGCCTCGGTGTTACCCACATTGCATTGGTGAGGTGTAAAACCGGTTGAGGTGGTTGCTGAGATTGCTGTTGTTGCATGGACTCCAGCACCGAGGTAATTTTCTCTAACATCGCGTCAGTGTGATTTTGGTTTCTAGTTGCCATAATAGACCTGCGCTATGGACTTATGGTCACATATGTCGAACTAGGGAAACATTCATCACACCACCTATTCTAAGGCTATAACCATAACCTCAAACAAAACATTCAATTGTATCTAATGCTCAAAACAAGCAAGATACTAGCATTCAAACAATAAATATGCCCTGTGGATACCTGCTTGATGTTGATGACTACCTTTTTGGACTACTTCAACTACTACAGGATCTGACTTTTGCTTTGATACCACTCAGTGTGACACCCTCAATATTCCCCAAGTAATTAGTACAATAATTGCACTATTACTCGTAATAGTTATGGACTTGTTAGTATTTAGAAAATGTGGAAAATTAAAATTTTCTTATTCTTCTCTATAGGGCGGGTGCACAAACCAAAACATAGACTTCTTGGAGTATAAAATCTCTATTATTTTGAACATTATACTGAGTTCGGCATCTTCTACTATAAGGTACTCTTTTCTCAATCCGGATAGCATCGATACTTTAAAATATAATTTATATCGTAGAAATTAAACGATGCCATCCATTCATACGTTTTGTGAAACTGATACCATTTTCAAATCTCGAAGCCGAATTCTTTAAATAATCTTTATCAGAGTAAGCAGAAATAGTAGGACTATGCACAATTGTAATATAAACATAAGATATATATATATATATATATATATATATCAGTAGGTCATAAAATACATAGTCCATAGTCGTCTCCAAGAACCTATACAAGTCCATATAAGATCTATATCAAAAGAAAACCATAACCCTAGAGCTCTCAAAAGCATAACTACAATATGTACATCTCAAAGTACGGAACTCTTGAGCTGGTCACATAGATCTGGTAGCAGTAGCAGCAATAGTAGAAATATCCAGGTAGCAGCAGTAGTCACCATCCAACATCACAGCAGCAACATTACCTCATCCACAACATCCACCACATCGGATCCCCTGATCCTCATCATCTACCATATGCACATACCTAGGGATCATCGTCCCTCCACTGACTCCCGGTAGAATGAACGACTGGCTCACCTCCGCTCTCATCCTCCACTGGGTCCTCCTCGATCTCATCCGATGGAGTGGGTACCCTACCACTGGGTACAGGGTCAGGAGATGGTGAGACCCTAACAGGGCTCCTCGGATCAGATAGGGGAGTCTCCTCGCGAACAACTCTCGAAGAAAAAGGGTGTGAGCAGGTAGGTCGAAAACGAAAACTGTGATACGAGCGAGCTGGTCGTGTGGGAGGTGGTCCATGATATGTGTAAAAAGGTGGTACGTGCATAGTGTATATGATGGGAATCCTAAACCTATGAGGACGGAACCGGATCAGCGGGTTCGGGTGGTAGAAGGTAACCTCTACCTCTCCCTCGAACACCGCGCGATGGTCCTCATAGATCCATGTGCCACTAGGAAGTGGTCGGATCTCGATGCAAGCGATGTAACGTGACATCACCCAAGTAAGGAGAATGATTTTGAGCTTCCGTGCAATCCAAAGTTCTCAAAATCTTGTCCATGGTGTGAATCCACTTATTGGCCTCCTCAGGTTTAAATCCTCCTTCAAACTTGGGTGGATTGCAACTCCTAAAATCCGCCAGACTCTTCGCCTCGGTGTTACCCACATTGCATTGGTGAGGTGGGTTAACTGGTTGAGGTGGTTGCTGAGATTGCTGTTGTTGCATGGACTCCAGCATCGCGGTAATTCTCTCTAACATCGCGTTAGTGTGATTTTGGTTTCTAGTTGCCATAATAGACCTGCGCTATGGACTTATGGTCACATATGTCGAACTAGGGAAACATTCATCACACCACCTATTCTAAGGCTATAACCATAACCTCAAACAAAACATTCAATTGTATCTAATGCTGAAAACAAGCAAGATACTAGCATTCAAACAATAAATATGCCCTGTGGATACCTGCTTGATGTTGATGACTACCTTTTTGGACTACTTCAACTACTACAGGATCTGACTTTTGCTTTGATACTGATTTGGGTCCAATATATATAAATTTGAGCATTATTTGGACTCCCTTTTACTATGTATTTGGTTTGTTTCTCTAGCAAAGTTAGGACTTTTTATTAGATTTTAATTATTTTTAGTAGTTTAGGGTCCCTTGGAACGTTTTGATCCTTTTTGGGTATGTTTCAGGTACTTATGGAGTTTAAATGCAAAATATATTGATGGATTTGGATAGAGGATGAAAAGAGCTTCGAAACGGTCCAAGAACGGAGTAAAACGGAGTCCGGATGAACCCGTGCGCGCCCCGGGCGTGAGGACGGATGCGCCCCAGGCGCACAAACCGCGTGGAAGTGACGCTGGTTGGTATTTTGGCCATAACTTGAGCTACGCTTATCCAAATAAGGCGATCTTGGTATCATTTTAAAGCTAAGGAAAAGATCTACAACTTTGCCAGAAATATCCTTGCTCAAATTCGTCCATATTCAGGGTCAAAATCAGGGCTGAAGTTGAGTGTCACACATGAGAAAGCCCAATTTGACCAGATTATGAACAAAATAGAAGAAGAGAAGTCTAATTTGGCTTCATATCTTAGATTTGGTCAGAGATTAGAAGATAGACATGGACCTTATCTATTAGATTTAATTAAGATTTATTTTATGATTTATTTTACTCTTTAAATAGAGGATTTGTAAATAGTTTTCAGTAGGTTTTAAGATCATAGAATTCAATTAGGATTAGAGAGAGGTTAGTAACATCTATTGAGAGCAAGGAGGCAAGGCACAAGGATTGAAGATCTCTTGGAGAGTTAACCAGTATTGTCTATGATATGAGGTTTTCTCTTTGCTTCTGTTTTCTTTATTTCTATATGTGTAACTAAAACCTCTTGTTAGGAACATGGTGTAAATTGTATGATGTAACTTATTTTAATTTATGATTTAGTATTTTGCTGTTTTTAATTCATGCATTAATTGAGTTCTTATTTTATACATAAATCTGGCCAATTTATGTTTTGGATTTCTTAATTCGCAACGACAGTTGGGGTTTTGAATAGGCCATGCAATTAATGGTATATTCAGTCCAATACATAGAGATATGGTTGGATGATTATATGGCTTTTTAATTCCCTTGTGCTGAATGGATATTTTCTTATATTGTAATTTGTTGAGAGATCAAGGATTAAATATATAGAAAATAAGGGTAATGTATAGAGACATCTAACTATTACTATTTGAGAGGAATGGTCCATGAATTGAAGGATAATTAAAGTAAAATATAATTCATAGTTAAAATAAGTGAATCATACAATGAAACCAAGTTCCTAACCTTTTTCTATTGCTTTCTATACATCTTATCTCCTCAATCTTCTTCTTCTTATCTTATCTTATTTTATTGTTATTCAAATTCTTCTTCTCCTTCTAAAATTCACTAACAAGTTGCACTAATAATTACGAATTGGTGGAAAGTTATTAGAAACAACTTTGATCCCTGTGGGACGATATTCGGTCTTCCAGACTATATTACTTGCTGACCTAGTCCTCTTGCTAGTAAATCAACAAGTTTTTGGCGCTGTTGCCATGGATTGAAATTCGATTCTAATTTCTTTTCGGTACTTTTTGTAATTATTTGTGTAATTTGTACTTTCTCATGTACGATTATAATTGTAATAGTGATTCAGATTGTGATAGATTTATTCCTTATCCTTATCCTCCATACTATGTTGCACAAAATATAACTCCTAGGAAAGCTCAATGGGAAATAGCTCTAGAGAAATTGGAACAAGCCACTGAGGATTTTGTTAAAGATAGCAAAAATAATTTTAGATCCCCTCGTGTTGAACCAATTCCTCCCCCTGTGGAGAAAGAAAATATCACTCCTAGGAAGGCCCAATGGGAAATAGCTCTAGATAGATTGACTCAAAAAGTTGAGGATTTTGCTAAAGATTGCAAAAATTTTAGATCCCCTCATGTTGAACCAATTCCTCCCCCTGTGGAGAAAGAGTCATGGGAAATTAACCAAGATAAATTAGCTCAAAAAATTAGTAGTAATGTTCAAAAAGTTAATTTTATAGAAAAAGAAAACAGAAAAAATTTTGAGAACATAGAAATAGCACTTGAGCAAAATTCAAAATATGTATCTGAGGAGTTACAATCATTATCAATAATTTTTTACTCTCCTAAAAAAGAGGAGGAAGTTGTGGTAATGGATATGACCAATGATCAATTCCCTTTAGAGGAGCAAAAATCTGAAAAAGAAATTGTGCATGATAGGTTTGAGGAAGAGGATCAAAAAATGAAAAACGAAGGTTTGAAAATTATAGAAAAAATTGAACCACCCTTGCATGAGGAATTTGTTGCTATAAAGAATTTAATTAAATCTAGTTCATACTTGGGTGATTCACAATTTTTCTATTATATTCAGCCTAAGTACTTTTATGAAAATTATCTAGAACAATCTGAATCATTATTAGGCAATAAGAAACATGAGAAAGTAATCTTCTTGACTATTGGACTTAACAACTTCATGATGGATGATGGAAGAAAAGATCACCTAAGGTCTTTCCCATGGGATGTGGGCATAACTCATTATTGTTGCATCACATGGGATTTGACCTATAGAATTTGGGATCCTAGTGGATTTATTTTGTACATAAGTTGTAGCATAAGTTTCAATTCTTAGGTAGTTTTTGTAAAAAAAAAAAAAAAAAAAACTTGAGGAACAGACCTTGTGCGCCCCAGGCGCACGCGGTCGCGCGCCTCAGGCGCGCGGGGCTGCTGCAGATTAAGTTTGGGGGAATTTCACTCCTACCTTTTAGGAACAGATATTTTTTTTAGTAATAGATATTTTTTTTTATCTTATCTTTTAGGATTGGATTAGTTTTTTATCTTTTTATTTTTTTTATTTTTAGTTTTTTTATCTTTTTATTTTTTTTTATCTTATCTTTTAGGATTGGATTAGTTTTTTATCTTTTTATTTTTTTAGGATTAGATTAGTTTTATATCTTTTAGGAATTTGTTTTATCTTTTTAGGATTAGATTTATCTTTTTAGGATTATTTTTAGAATAGATTTTTTTTTATTTTCGTTTTTTTTATTTTTCTATTTTTTAGGGATAGATTTATTTTAAGATTAGATTTGTATTTGTAGGATTTGGACCCCATTAGCCCATTTTTTTATTGCACCCTAGGCCCCTGTACCTCACAACAACAAAAAAAATATTGTCCAGTTTTTTTAGGTAGTTTTTAATTTTAATTTTTTATTTTAGGCTAGATTAGTTTGCTTGAGGACAAGCCAACATCTAAGTTTGGGGGAGTATATACAAAATAAAAATTGATTTTTCCAGACTTGAATTGTTTCCCCATATTTGGTATTGGTTTGTGTCTCTAGTGAAAGTAAGTAATTTTTCTAACCTTAAGACTTTTTCTCTTTTGATGCATGTGTATATTTAGTTTAGGACTTAGACTCATTGGCATTAGAATCTGTTTGATTGAACCGAGCATGATTGCGTACTGTGTTATTTTGATAAGGGCATTCAGAACTTATGATTAGTGAATTGACTTTAGCCAAGAGTGAGATTTTGAGCCTATTGAGGGGTAAATTTTATTTTGATATTGAGACCCCTATTTTTTCATGAGTGTGTTCACTTCGATATTGTCTTCTAGAACTTGACCTGTGACCATTTCAAAATTGATAATTGATTGCATGCATTAAGATGATTAAGGCACCTAGGATGTGTTTTTGTGGCCTTCAGATGTTTTGCATTGATAATTTTCCCTTAGTTGCCCATTTTGAGCCTTATGAGACATTATGATTTTTCTTTGGTACCTTGCATTTATTGAAATATTCTTTGTTAGTACCTTGGGAATTTTGAATGAGCAATTGAGAGGAATATAGAAAGAAAAAGTGAAAGTAATTGGAGAAGAGTGTATGAGTTCTATTTCTCTTCCAAAGAAAAAAATAAGTAAATAACAAATGTAAAGGAAGAGAATAGAAGAAAAGAAAAAAATTTGGAAAAGAAAGGAAGAATAAAATGTCCTGATGTGAGTGTGAGTCTTTATTGTATTCATTGCTCATTCATAGTTTTTGAGGGAAACTTGTTTTTGTAAATATTTTTGCAAGTTAGCCTTTGTTTTATCCCTTCTTTCTTTTATCCCACCTGACACTTGTAGCCATGGCCCCATTACAACAAAAAATAAGACCTTTTGATTTTTGCATGCATTCAATAATTTCAGTGGAGATGTTGGTATATGGTCAAGCCTATGGTAACACATTATCATTGTTGAACTTGAGTGAATTGAAAATATGACCCTTATACACTTTTGAGAGAAACAATTGAGAGGTTGAGAGTGTTCGCTAATTCTGAGTTCTGGATGGGATTGTTATGTTAACCAGTATGTAATTGTGAATAGGTCATGATAATAAGAGTGTCGAAGTAGATGAGTCGTAGTCTTAGATTAGGTGTATTCATGTTGATTTAGGGAATTTGTCTTTTGTTTAGAATTTTTATTTTACTTTTGCCTGGGACATGCAAAATGCTAAGTTTGGGGGAGTGATTTGGGTCCAATATATATAAATTTGAGCATTATTTGGACTCCCTTTTACTATGTATTTGGTTTGTTTCTCTAGCAAAGTTAGGACTTTTTATTAGATTTTAATTATTTTTAGTAGTTTAGGGTCCCTTGGAACGTTTTGATCCTTTTTGGGTATGTTTCAGGTACTTATGGAGTTTAAATGCAAAATATATTGATGGATTTGGATAGAGGATGAAAAGAGCTTCGAAACGGTCCAAGAACGGAGTAAAACGGAGTCCGGATGAACCCGTGCGCGCCCCGGGCGTGAGGACGGATGCGCCCCAGGCGCACAAACCGCGTGGAAGTGACGCTGGTTGGTATTTTGGCCATAACTTGAGCTACGCTTATCCAAATAAGGCGATCTTGGTATCATTTTAAAGCTAAGGAAAAGATCTACAACTTTTTCAGAAATATCCTTGCTCAAATTCGTCCATCTTCAGGGTCAAAATCAGGGCTGAAGTTGAGTGTCACACATGAGAAAGCCCAATTTGACCAGATTATGAACAAAATAGAAGAAGAGAAGTCTAATTTGGCTTCATATCTTAGATTTGGTCAGAGATTAGAAGATAGACATGGACCTTATCTATTAGATTTAATTAAGATTTATTTTATGATTTATTTTACTCTTTAAATAGAGGATTTGTAAATAGTTTTCAGTAGGTTTTAAGATCATAGAATTCAATTAGGATTAGAGAGAGGTTAGTAACATCTATTGAGAGCAAGGAGGCAAGGCACAAGGATTGAAGATCTCTTGGAGAGTTAACCAGTATTGTCTATGATATGAGGTTTTCTCTTTGCTTCTGTTTTCTTTATTTCTATATGTGTAACTAAAACCTCTTGTTAGGAACATGGTGTAAATTGTATGATGTAACTTATTTTAATTTATGATTTAGTATTTTGATGTTTTTAATTCATGCATTAATTGAGTTCTTATTTTATACATAAATCTGGCCAATTTATGTTTTGGATTTCTTAATTCGCAACGACAGTTGGGGTTTTGAATAGGCCATGCAATTAATGGTATATTCAGTCCAATACATAGAGATATGGTTGGATGATTATATGGCTTTTTAATTCCCTTGTGCTGAATGGATATTTTCTTATATTGTAATTTGTTGAGAGATCAAGGATTAAATATATAGAAAATAAGGGTAATGTATAGAGACATCTAACTATTACTATTTGAGAGGAATGGTCCATGAATTGAAGGATAATTAAAGTAAAATATAATTCATAGTTAAAATAAGTGAATCATACAATGAAACCAAGTTCCTAACCTTTTTCTATTGCTTTCTATACATCTTATCTCCTCAATCTTCTTCTTCTTATCTTATCTTATTTTATTGTTATTCAAATTCTTCTTCTCCTTCTAAAATTCACTAACAAGTTGCACTAATAATTACGAATTGGTGGAAAGTTATTAGAAACAACTTTGATCCCTGTGGGACGATATTCGGTCTTCCAGACTATATTACTTGCTGACCTAGTCCTCTTGCTAGTAAATCAACAGATACCACTCAGTGTGACACCCTCAATATTCCCCAAGTAATTAGTACAATAATTGCACTATTACTCGTGACAGTTATGGACTTGTTAGTATTTAGAAAATGTGGAAAATTAAAATTTTCTTATTCTTCTCTATAGGGCGGGTGCACAAACCAAAACATAGACTTCTTGGAGTATAAAATCTCTATTATTTTGAACATTATACTGAGTTCGGCATCTTCTACTATAAGGTAATCTTTTCTCAATCCGGATAGCATCGGTACTTTAAAATAGAATTTATATCGTAGAAATTAAACGATGCCATCCATTCATACGTTTTGTGAAACTGATACCATTTTCAAATCTCGTAGCCGAATTCTTTAAATAATCTTTATCAGAGTAAGCGGAAATAGTAGGACTATGCACAATTGTAATATAAACATAAGATATATATATATATATCAATAGGTCATAAAATACATAGTCCATAGTCGTCTCCAAGAACCTATACAAGTCCATATAAGATCTATATCAAAAGAAAACCATAACCCTAGAGCTCTCAAAAGCATAACTACAATATGTACATCTTAAAATATGGAACTCTAGAGCTGGTCACATTGATCTGGTAGCAGCAGCAGTAGTCACCATCCAACATCACAGCAGCAACATTACCTCATCCACAGCATCCACCACATCGGATCCCCTGATCCTCATCATCTACCATATGCACATACCTAGGGATCATCGTCCCTCCACTGACTCCCGGTAGAATGAACGAGTGGCTCGCCACCGCTCTCATCCTCCACTAGGTCCTCCTCGATCTCATCCGATGGTGTGGGTACCCTACCACTGGGTACGGGGTCAGGAGATGGTGAGACCCTAACAGGGCTCCTCGGATCAGATAGGGGAGTCTCCTCGCGAACGACTCTCGAAGAAAAAGGGTGTGAGCGGGTAGATCGAAAACGAAAACTGTGATACGAGCGAGCTGGTCGTGTGGGAGGTGGTCCATGATATGTGTAAAAAGGTGGTACGTGCATAGTGTATATGATGGGAATCCTAAACCTACGAGGACGGAACCAGATCAGCGGGTTCGGGTGGTAGAAGGTAACCTCTACCTCTCCCTTGAACCTCGCGCGGTGGTCCTCATAGATCCATGTGCCACTAGGAAGTGGCCGGATCTCGATGCAAGCAATGTAACGTGACATCACCTACAAGGGAATATGGATAAGCAATTCTATACACATAATCAATAGAGCATAAATATACGTACAACATGAAGGTATAGACATGCAACAATAATCAACCACATTTAGCATTTAGCAAATACTGGATGCAAGTAGGATGCTCATACGTATTTCATTTATCAACTTTTAAGTTAAATGAGTGACATGATGTATGAATCTAGCTCTCAAGTCTAACGCCATCATTCTATGTCACTCTCTGATGTCCATCCTTTACTTCCCAGCACTCAACAGTGCGTTGTACTCCTAGGTGTACAACATTCGTACATTCACCAAGAATGTACACGACAAGCTTGGAATTCGTGCTACCCGAGCAACGTCCCGTCATCCAAACGGTATAACCATATCATCAGCATCTCACAGTACTGACACGTCGTCAACCATAACGTGTCATCAAGCGAGCCATCAGTTGGCACTCCCAGAGGCCCTCCTCATGTTACAAAAACGTGGATAACGATCTAACATCCGAACTCCAGAATGGATGCATTATATTTAGTTTAAAGGAATTGATTGATGTATATTTTTCTTTTAATAAAACATTACGTGCCACCCGAGCAACGTATCATATTCCACTGGAAATTACCATATCATCAATCAATTTCTTTTTAAGTCTAAGATCACTTGGATTATTGTCATTTAAGTATTAACAGTATGATTCAGAATTAAGAATGGTATATTTAAGTTTCTGGTTAAAATACTCGAGTATTCTTCATTATACTCGAGTAGTTCCTCAGTTTCCAGTTTTACTCGAGTAACTCATAATTATACTCGAGTCGTTCTTGCTTTTTCAGAAAGTCAAGTTTCAGGTTTTCTAAAAATACTCGAGTAGGTTCATGCATTACTCGAGTCGTTCATCAACCCAGAATACTCGAGTAAGTTCATGCATTACTCGAGTCGTTCATCAGACTATACTCTTGCTGCATCTATTAATACTCGAGTCCCAAACCTAATACTCGAGTTGTGGTGCCAAAAGACACACTGTTGCATCACGAAGTACTCGAGTATCGAGCCATCTACTCGAGTATTATCAGACAGAACAGACTGAAAACTTGGTTTTTACATACCATTTTCAATTCTAACCATTTCTAATCCAATCCAATGATCAACAGAGTTCACATACCATATATTAAACATGTTTAAACACTTGGAACACATCAAATTACAGATTTGACAGAGAATCTCAAGATTATGCATAAAACATGAATATTCACAACTCAACATACCAAATTGCAATATACTCAATAAACTTGTGAATGTAAGCTCAAAACAGCTTGCATGCAGCACATGGGACTTGCTCATAACCATTTTAGAGCACAAGTTGGTCTCCAAACCAATTTCCCTATTCAATCTAAGCCCTTAGAGCCTCTTGGTGGCTCTCTACTTAAATTCATGGAATTTAAACTCTATCTAGTGAATAGAAAGCTTCCCCTTTACCTCACTGACGTGAAACAACAGGAAATTTGCAAAATAAAACTCCACAGCACCAAGAACCTCTTCAAACATCACATGCAGGACAGTTTGAGTGGGGGTCCAAAATCAGAACATTTGAATGGGTTAACATGCAAGAGAATTAGGGGTTTTGGTTAGAATTCATTCTCTGCAACATAGACTAGGATTTACAACAAGTTTGAAGCAAATTGGATGCAAGAGCTTACCAGAATTCGATTCTAAAGTAAGCTCCAGAGAATGGTTTGACAGCAACAAGCTCCACTTCCAAGCTTCAATTCTTCCTCCACACACACTCTCAGCTCACAATTTTGCTCTCTATACAAAGCTCGAGATGTGAGCTTTGTATCGATGTATAATTTGTTACTCAAATCCAAACACAGAGGGAGAATCGAAGGGAACGATTCAAGAACCCTAACTCACAAACTCATCAACAATTTGGCAAAATGGTTGATCTTCAATCGGTTTTGAGCTTAAATACTAGGTTTGGAGGGTCATGCATGGCGACACGAGGCTGTTGATGTGTTTAGGGTGGAGTATTCGTGTCACCATGGCGGAATCGTTGGTGGTGACTCACCAAACGCACTAACTCGTGCAACTCTGACCAGAATACTCGAGTAGTCTCAGGAATACTCGAGTATTTCGTCCAGTTTTTGAAAAATAATAATTTTATTTTCTTTCCCTCCAAAATCTTTCCTATAATTACCTCTAGGTCCCAAATCAGGGACTAATATGCAAACATTTATTTTATGCATAAATATACTTACAAAATAAATTCATACATCCACTAATAACATATTCACAGATTTTAATCAAAGATTAAAAATAGAAATGATTAATTATAATAAATTTTATAATTAACTTTCCATTAATCAGGGATTAAAATTTTGGGGTGTTACAGTGTGTGTATATATTCTCAAGTTGCTAGACATCATATTACTAAAAGGGAAATTGAGATGTTCTATTGATAATATATTTAAGTGATGTAAATAAAATTGAGATGATAAAAAAATATCATTTGAAAGGAAATGTCTTCTACCTACTGTAACTATGAAAACAAAATTGATATATATAATTACAAGTCCAAGTTTTATATTATGGGCATGCTGACATTCATGTGATTAATGACTAAAGTATAGGAGTTTTTAGAAATTATCAAACTACTTTCGTGAAAGTAACTAAATTAATTGGAGTTTTTAGGAAGAAGTTCCACTCCAAAATATTTGGATATGTATATGTCAAAGGAAAAATTTAGTACTTCCCTTAGCAATTTTAAAGTAAGGCCGAATTTTAATATATAAAGAAAGAGAAGTAATTGAATTTTTATTTTTATTTTAGTAGTAGTAAATTAACAATTATTTTATTTAGTGTTAAAAAAAATGTGTTTGGTATTATTTTGATATTATGGTTAATTTGGCCTTTAGCAAATTAAAGAAATATTTTTTTTTAATTACGATGGAAAAATATTAATGTCTGATAATTTTTTTTGATAAAATATAAAAGCTTTATTTTAAGATAAAGTTTGTATCAAAGATTAAAGTTTTGGTGTTCCAATAAAGATATGAATTTTATGAGCATGCATATAGTAATGTCTAGGTCACGAAATGATTAGATATTAACCTTCTACGTTGTTTGAAATTAAGGAAGTACAAGCTCACAAGCACCCAAAACTTTTGGAACAGTTGCAAATCAATCAGTTACAAGAAATTTCTCAGGTGAGAGGGAAGTCATCTTACGACGCATTGGTAGCTAGTTATAATATCGCGACACTCTGTATTATCTCAAAAGTCGAAGTAAATGGTTTGTGTATAATAGTAGTATGAACGGTAAATTATATGGTTGGAGTATACCAACTCATATGAAGATCTAAGACCATACTTGTGTTATTGAGTTTGTGAATTTGTAACACAAACTCTTACCTTGATTTAATGTTGATTATAAGCTTATAGTCATATCTTTACCGCTAATAATTATATCGCACTATTATATCATTATATGACTATTGAGAACTATCAAGAGTTAAATAATTAATGAACTCTATTAATTGTCGTTGGGTATGATAAAAGAATTTTTTAGGCAATGATGTTTGGAAAATATAATTGACATGGACAGTAAGGATTTTGAAATGAAAAATTATAAAAGTACCAAATGCTGCAAAATAAAAGACATATTATTGACATGTTGACAGAAATTTTTTATAACATGGTCTTTATGATATGAAACTGTCATACCCTTTTAGTTGGTCGCTCACTATTGAGTGATGTTGGTTGCAGCGGTGGCTGACGCCTCTATGCCTATGTCGCACCTTTGTCAAGTGTCAACCTGTGAAAGAATTAAGAACAAGTCCCATAGAAGCATCCCACTTAGTGTTGAACATACTTGTGAGTTTTATACCCTAAGAGTGGCTCGCTAAGCTGGAGATGGGCTTAGGATGGGTCAATCACTTGATTGAAAGACTTATAGGTTGGTAAGTTGTTTAACTGTGAGGCTACACGTTATTAGAGTAGTGGAAAGGAAAGAAATCAATGATTAGGAGAGGGGAAGGCAATGACGGTGAACGTCAAGAAGCCTGGAGAAGTCTTCGAGGCAAGAAGTGTCATAGGTGACCTGCTATGAGTTGTGTACCTACAGTGTAGTGGCAAGTACTGCACGCGACTAGATTGACGACTGATGCCCCCTTGACTAAATTTGGATCAATGAGAGGATCTCAAACGCGGTGAGACACGGCCTCGTGTAATGCTCTAGTACTTATTGATAGATGGTATTATTTTATTGCCCAAAGTCCTGATAAACCAGTGTGGTGGGGGATCATGCACTCCTGCTGGTTGCTTTCCATTTAGGTTATGGTTGGGAAGTAGAAGAGAAGATGTAAACGTGAGAGTTACATTAACATGTTGGTGATAACATTTCTAATACTCAAATATTAACTTAATTATCATAAAACACTCCTCAGATATTAGTCAAAGGGTAGATATATGATTATTGATGTTACCGTAGTCTTGATATTATTACTAGTGTAATTCCAAGACGTCGATGAAGGTAATTCATTTCAATGATTTACTCTCTCTATTTCTTGTGGTGTGTTTTCTATGATTATATTAGGTGGTGGAGCATCATACTTTCATCATTACCGCGTCCCAGGACGGGACGTGGACCCATTACGCTAGTGGTTAGACCTTCTCGTGCCCAACAGACCTACACATCACCATTACTACTAGTAGCATTGGCAAAACGGGCGAGCGGGCGGGCATGGCCCATGCCCGCACTCGGCCCGCAAAAATGGCCACCCGTAAAATTATTTAGGGCCCAATTTTCAGGCCCTGCCCGCCCTAAGTGCAGGCGCGGGCTAATTAATATTTTGTTCTTTATTTTAAGACAATTTTTTTTTTAAAAAAAAAGTGCGGGCGGCCCGCTTGCCCGCAAAATTGCCCGCAAACCATGTTGATACTAAGGTGATTTTATTTTTTTATTTTTAATATTCAAGCTCGCGGGCGGCCCGCCCGAGTTTGCCCGCGAAAAATAACGGGCCGGGCAGGCGGGCATGATTTAATTTTTTTTATAAAAACTTGTGCCCTGCCGGCAAAACATTGCAGGCGGGCAGGCGGGGCCCGCGGGCCTAGGTCCATTTTGCCAATGCTAACTACTAGCGATGCTGATGATGTAGACATTGGAAGATCCCGCAACTATTTTGTCCTAATCAACCAAGGTAATGATGGTCCTCTTTCTCGCGTTTTTTCTGGATGCAGATTTGCTGGGTATCCAGTTACCTATTGTGGAGACAACTACATCTATGAGCCCACCTAGTGTTGAAGTCACCAGGCATCGTAGATCCCGGGACGTTGCCAAGTGTTCTTTTGACCTTCCTTCTGGTAAGCGTCAGAAGGTAGATGAACCCCTATCAGATCTCACAGATGAGATAGAGGAAGGTCTTTTACGAGCGTTGCGAATTCTGACTGGGGTGCTATTCCCAAAGATTCTTTATGTTCCTGGTCCTGTAGCTTTGGAGGAGGACTAATTGACAAGGCTGTCCCAGTTCCAGCAGAGCATCCAGCTTCATCACATGTGAAGGATGATGTATAGTGTCCGGACCCATTATTTTTTCAAGAAGAGGAAGACTCAGAGGAGGACCATGATGAGTTTCCAAATGATGATGAACCAGCTAAGGACCTCCCTGAAGATATTGTTGAGATCCCTGCTCCTCCATAGGTTGTACCACTAGATCCTTCGATTGAGGAGGAGGAGTTTTTTCAGGGACAATGTCATGAGGACCTAGGGATGTTCGAGAATGCTATACTTGTCGATCTGGACAAGGAGTATGAGGAGGTGGAGTTGCAGGACTTATCAGATGATGAGTCATTTTCTAGTATCACGAGTACTCCCTAGTACTCGCCTGCTACACCATCTGAGGGTTCTTATGCCAACAATTATGATAATTTTTGAGGTAGTAGTGTCAGTATTTTTAGTATTCATCTTAGATGTAATTGTTGGGACCCATTTGTAATATACTACTATGTAAGCATTTCATGCTTTAGTGTGTGTAAGTATTTTTAGTCAAAAGTTCATTGGGCTTCAATCCCTTTTTTATCAATGAAAGAGTGTTTGCAGTTATGTCATATATTTATATTATTATTGTTATTTCATTATGAGTATGAAGGCAAATTATATCTATATTTTGAGAAGAAAGGTTATACAATGTAATGTCTTGGTTTGGGACTTAGAATAATAATGTTAAGTGAAATGGCGCTACAGAAAATGATTTTGATGAAATGAGACAACGTTACTTATTCATGTTTTTTTTTAAATAAATTACCCTCAAATTTACCATTTCATAAAGTGAAGTAAATTAAGTTTGTTTGAGAGTTTCCAAATCTAGATGTTACACCTCTGCTAAGATTCTCTCTGAGGAGTATTGATATAATTTGTGTATACTTTCTATGAGCATAGTAGCTGATGGAATTGTGTGTTGGATATGCGTTCAACCCCCTACTTGTTGCTAGTTTTAATAGAATCAGAATGAGTAGCTTGGCTTGATGTATTTCTTTGATAAATTTTCTTTCTATGAGGATAATCTTCGTGTAATATTATCATATTAAGATGAGTGGTGATCCCTTATAATTGTAGATAATCAAATTATGATCTTGTTTGATTAAGTAGTTTACCTGTTGTAGATTGCCTTCATAGATAAGTCTTCTGGCCTATCCATGGGCCAGGTCCATATCCGAGTTCCTCCAAGTTGGTACAGGCTCTAAGTCCTTTGATGTGGGTCGGTTGATCTATATAGTGGTGAAACTGATCATAGATCTAAACTTCTTGTGTCTGCTGATACCCTTTAAATCGGTATCAGTGTGAAGCAAAAAAGGTCTCTAGAGATGGATGACGTAAAAAAAAGAAAATTCAACAACAATAACAACAAAAAAGACCATCACACTTTTATGGGAGTAAGCATGGACTTTGGAGATACATGATGCAAAATTCCTTGAGAAGCAAAGATGGAGAAGTTCTAACTATTGTCAAGAATGGAGACAAAAGCTACTCATGCGAAGATGGAAAAATCAAGACAAAATATCAACTCTGTGTTGAAGATGACGACATGTTGAAGGATAACTTAAGAGCCACAACATGGCTTACATAAGCTAAGGTATTGATGAATCAATCTTCTCATAGTTAAAAGCTGCAACACAAGAAAAGAGATGTGCAATGAAAGATGAAGAAGTCACAATGAAATGTAAGATTATCCTAGTAAATGTTCTTTCTAGTTAGAACAGGAATCCTTGTTAAGGATATTTAGTCTGATAAGAGTGGGCTCTTGGGCCTACGTACCATTTGAAAGTTCAAACTAGGTTCTGGAGATCAAAACTACGTAGTTCTATCAGGCATGTTGAAATAGTGCTTCAAAGGAGAGAAATATGGGCTTTGAATTGTCCATAAGAGTAGTCGATGATATGACCCCTACTATTAGAGAGGTTGTTTGCGATCTAGTGTCTCTTTATGATTGAAGTGGCACACCGCTTTGGGTCTTGAGGTTAAGATTGTTAGTATTGTTTGGTGATGAGCTTCAATGAATTCATGGTCCACGAAAGATGTATGTCAATAATGAGGTGATGCAGATGGCACAATGACAATCATTCCTTCACCAATTAAGAGGTGATGAGTTTTAAGATTTGGATCTTGCAACTTTTATTTTAAGGGATTTGTTATCTTAAGTTCTAAGGAGGGATAAGGGCTAAGGTTAACCCATATTTTGAATAATAATTTACTCAGCGAAAATGAATCATCGAATTATCCATTCTCCACTCAAGTTGAGCTAGTATAACGGCATGATTCAACCAATTTATTAATACTATTTTGGTTGTTAACGTTTTTTATTATAGTGATTAGACCAGAAAGAGGTTTGGGTCTCGAGTCAACTGTCTGGTTTGATTTTGCAAACTCAACTTTTAGAATATAGACAAGCAAAACACACATCTCTTTATAAAATAGACAAGCAAATCAACAATATGTAAAAATGATATAGGGATTAAGACATACAAAAGTTATTATTATGCTATATACAATTCTTCATGTTCCGTAGAGATAGTGGGAGCTTGCTTGTTTATGTGAGGAGATATGAATCATCAATGGCAGGGTTAAAATTCCCTCAACATGCTCCCAACTTTTCAAATTTTCTCTTCTCTTACTTATTGTGAGTTTGAGCCTGCGTAAGATAGGTTTAGCTTAACTTGAACTTGATTTGATATTTTGATAATGTCCTTTTTTTAGACCCAAATCTAACTATATAATGATCCTTAAGGTAACTATATTAACCATATAATATAATTGTTTTACCTGATCTATATTAAAGAAGTAAAAACTACAATAAAGTCTATTTACGAAAAATTTTGCAAGATATATTTATAATATAATTATGCTACAAATGGATAGCAATTTTAGTCAGAAACTCTTATTACATATATCTAATACTTAAAAAGTATAGATTTTCAAGGAATATTAAATATTGGGTGGGTTGGGATGACCCAAAATATAACTATATGTCTAATTTATAAATCACGAATTCGTCAATATGAGCTTCAGAATGGGATGAGTCTTGTACACAAATACTTGAGATAAAATAAAATAAGTCATAAACTTCCGTTCAACATATTAAATAGAAATATTACTAAAACACCAAGAAGTATTATGCAATGGTCTATAAAACTTAAAACTTAAAACTAACAGTGAACAATCTAATCAAATCATGAAGTTCAAACTAAAAATTATCCCTAGTGAACATTAAATTTAAGATACCAATTGCATTGTTCAATTTTACCACTTATGATATTTTCAGGTACTCATCAACACTATGTTGGGATGCAGACATGGTACATAATTTCTCTGCAAGAGCAAGGAACAACAAAGTTTTTGTCATATATGTAAGAAGGAAGTTACTTTAGGAGAAATATAAGGCAATTTTACTATATTATCATCACACTATATTAATTATCACATGTACATTTTACAAATTTCAAAATGTAAAAAGCAATATTAAAATTGAAAAAATTAATTAATGTATCCTCCAAATCCTAAAGCGACAAATAATTTGGAATAAGGTGAAAAGTACTAAAATGACAAATAAATTGGAACGGAGAGAACAATTGTAACTACCTGGTGATACAATTTTCAGTAATTAAGATATGGATCATTGGGAGCACCATTTGTCTCAAATGTCTAGCCATATAAACCATTTGGAAATTCCCTGAAAATTGAAAGTCATGAAAGTTTTCAACTTTTTTCTTCCCAAATTATATATGACAGTGAACACAAAAGAGATGGTGAAAAGAAGAAGCCAAGAAATGGGGGATGAAGGACAGTGAACCTTGGACTTGGGCCAGAAGAGGGGTTTGATGGATTGACATTATGAACTTCATTCCTTACATCTTCTGGATTATTCTTTGTTTGTTGTGGCACATGGGTTATTCCACCATTTTCTATTCGAGATGAACCCTCCTGTAACCATTCAACATAAACCAAGTAAAATAACCTTAAAATCTCATTTCATGTTTACACATTCTTTATCAAAATACAAAAATTAGAATTACTATTTCATCTTACAGTATCATCACTCTAATACTAAATACTAATTAAACTATTAAATAAAAAATTAAAACATCAAGTATATTAGAAATGCATAAAACATTTAATATTATCTTAGTTTAGTAATGAGAGAATTGTTAAAAGGATTTATAATTACTAAATTTAAAATAAGATTGTCACAAAAAAATGGCTATATTAAATTTTTTATATATAAAATTGGCAAATAAGCATAATGCTCGATTTGATAAAGTACAACATAGCTTTCAATAAATCTGAATAAATCTAAGCTTACATATACAATTTTAGTTTCAATTTATTCATTCAGCTGTAGCTAAGAAAAATAGGTACCTTTATCTCTTGATATTTAGGATATTGAGATGATGATTCTCCAACCTCGGATTGTTTTCGAGGACGACCAGGACGTGGCGGTTTGTATTCCTCACCCTGTAGTGAAGATACCATATTTGTGTAAAACTCATAAAATATGATAGAAAGATTTACCATCTAAGTATCCTATTGGCAACAATGTAGAACCGAGAAATTTTATGTGAAATATATATATATATGCACATAATCATTTCCATACAAGATAAGAAGTTATTTGGAAACTGCAGCCCTTACATTTTTGCCCTTCCAATTCTTCCATATCGAAGGCTTATTTGTAGAAATGGGAGTCACTTGCTGCAGTTGTATAGCTGGCACTCTTTCGGGACTTGCCAAACTAAAAAATTCATAAATTTTGTGACAATTGATAATATTTTAAAAATGAATGATTAATTAACATATACAAGTTTACATAATGTTAAATTGTAGACCATACCATTAAAAACAATATTTATGGACCAAAAATGTCAGAAAATATAATTTTGTAAGTCTCACAACCATATCCGAATTTGTAATAAATGATGCAACAAAATTAAAACTCTAAAATAATTTTCAATTTTATAATTTTAGTTTATGTTTCTTTTTTTTTCGGTTTAACAAAATAATTACTAATTATAAAATTTCATGGACCCTGCCACCACCACACCTTCCAGTACTATAATCATTATCCTTATTCACCACTACACCTTTCATCTTTATTACTACCACCCAATATACATTATAATTCCAACAACATTAGGGTGGTAGTGGTTGTCGGGATGTTGATGATAGTTGTCATTGAAGTGATATATAAGTGATAAATCATAAATCATAAATTTTTTTATTTTAACTTTTTTTATATATAAGTGATGCGAATTCGTTTTGAAATGGTTAATGAACTTTCCTCCAGACAATTTTTTTTCGAACAATTTAAAAAAAAATTAAAATACCATTTCAAAATAAAAAATTTACAACTACCCAAGTGAGGTCTCAAAGAGTTATGTTAAATTGACAACTACATCAAACTGTCACATCAATGTTTACATCATAACTTATTTTGATAAAATGACGAAGACAATATGTATTGAAATGCATATGCTTTTACTCCTTCTGATCCTATTTATATGCCAAACTTAATAATATTATACAGATCAAGAAGGGTTGTTAACATTATTATTTTACCCTTTAAACATTTTTTTATTAGAAAAAGTAATTTATTAATTTTACCTTTTTAACTTGTATTGGAAATTTCACAAATTTATGGTTTTACATTAATAAAAAAATAACAAATAAGAGAAAAACAATAAATGTCTCATAAGAAATATAAAGTGATTTATAATTAAGACATACGATTTCTTCTTGAATGTAACTTATAAATAAGCCTAGAAGAATATATTTTATCATAAAAAAAAGAAAGTGCCAAAATGATATAACGAATTGGATGCTCAAATATAAATTATTTTACCTCAAAAGACTTGCATTCTCGGGCATTGGAACTTGTGAACCCATTCCCTCAATCGTTCTAGAATCTAAAAGCCCCATGATCCTTGAGTTCATTGTCTGTGAATCTATAAGGTTGGATGGTAGAGTTGTAGGTAAGTACATTGTGGAGCTTTGACCCTGTAGATTTGGGACATCCAATAATTGGTTGTGCTCTTCATTTCTCTGGTCTAGCATCCCCAATGACCTTTCATATTTTGGAAAAAAAATCTAATTATCATATAGAAGTTGATATAATTTTAAGTTGTAGTTCATAACTGCAATTGACCTCATAATACATTATTAATATTTTGCAATCTCCACAACTTCACCACAACATCAATTGAAGCTATGTTGCTAAAAAAAATTATTTTCCCACATTTGCGGTAAATGTAACATCACTACAGCTACAACCGCAATTAAAAACGTTGAAAATTTATATTAGAAACAATGAATCATGTCTGCATCTCAAATCGATACGCCACATATGAACTTAGCATAGATATCCAACAATATCTTCTAGAGGGAGAAATAAAGATTATGGGTGAGAGTTTCACAAAGCTACCAACAGCTTGATCGACATGATCATTAGGCATAATGGCATGTGAATGATACTGATTATTATGATTATCATATATGTAATGGGGCATAGTTATCATTATGAATATACTACGTACTCTTTCCGTTTCATATAGTGTTTTTCAAGGTTATGAATGAGTTTTAAGAAATAATTAAACGAAAAGTAAGAATTGGGGTATTTTGACTATAATACTCATATGTAATCATTATTGAAGAATTAGAAAGATATTGGAGATGAAAAAGAGGTTGTGATAAATAAGGATGTAGTTGGGAAAAACAATATTAATTACGCATTAAGTTTATAAAAAAATAATGAGAAAATGGGTAATACACCGACAGTGTAAAGTTTTTTACACCATTAATGCATCATCCACCATTCATCCGTTTATGGTTGTTGACTTTTAACTTTACACCATCAGTGCATACCCATTAATCTCAAAAATAATATATATGAAACAAGAGAGAAAAGAACTATAAGTACTATATGTGAAACGAAGAGACTAGAGAGTAGTTTCATGTTCAATAAAGGGATACATAAAATGGAGATCTAAATTAAATAATATAATACTTTATAGGCGCTAAAAATCCATGCAACCCTCAGGAATTGCTTTTTATTGTTAGAAAATAAATGTATAGTTGTATTTCTAAAAGTCATGTTGATATTAAGGGCATTATGACGATAAAAAATTTTAATTTAAAAATAAGTTCCATAATTTTGCAAAATTTATAGCTCATATGTTTCATTTAAATTCTAATTAGTGAGAACATGGTATTTTTAAATTTATTAAGGATGTGCTAAAACATATCAATGTACCTAACAAAGTCATTAAATAAAGTATAATTTTGGTAACCAAAAACATATGTATTAAAGAGTTATGTCCATGCATGGTATGTCAACTTGCCATATCGTAACATTCTTTTGTAAAATGTTATATTGGTACTCCAAAAATAAAATAGCTTCAAAGTTTGTCTTCCAAAATATGACTACCAAATAAGTTTATGAAAGTTAAAATGACTATCCTTTAATATAAATTTGTTTAAAGAAAAAATGACGAATGGAGTATACGATGCATGCTTTTATGTGTATCGTGAGAGAAAGAAATACTTTCAAAATGATATAATGAAATCGATGCTAAAAAATTATAGTAATGTAAATCATGTAAAAACTTTGTTTTTTTTAATAGGTCATGTAACAATTTGTACATCAAATATTGATAATTTTGTATTTTGGGAAAGAAATGAGTGACCCACAAATTCTTTTTTTCATTTCCATATTTTGTTTTCTCATAAATTAAAGGAAGTAGTGAAGTTATGTTGTAGAAAATTTTATTTTTTTCGTGTATAATTACTATAGTACCTTGAAAGGTGCGGAGTCCCAGACAATAGAACTTGTGAACTCATTTCTTCAGTTGTCATAGATCCCGCAAACCCCACAATCCTTGAACTCATTGCTTGCGAACCAAATAGGCTAGATGATAATGTTGTATGTCCATACACTATGGAGCCATGCCCCTGTAAATTATGGGCATCCAATAACTGATTGTACTCATTATGTCCTTGATCCAGCACTTGTATCGACCTTCCATATTTTGAAAAGCAATGAATTATATTTTATAGAAATGAATAGAGTTTTCAGTTGCAGTCTATAATCACAATCGACAACACATTATTATTTTGGTGGTTTTCGCAAATGTAAGACCATAATTGAGATAAACTCAAATCAACATTAACCACAATTTCAATTTTAAAAAATAAGGTAAAATGTTATTAATTATATAAGCATATGAAATTGATGGATTGCACAACTATAAGAAAATATATGAAACAACAATATATGATTGTTGATCTAATTAGAAGTTGCCTGAGTCACTTAAGCATGCACTATTGTGTTCGATCTTTAGATTAATGTGCATGTAAACGACTTCATTTCTTGTGATACCTACTTATGCGTAACACCAAGACGTTAGTCTATATATCATTTCTAACATATTCGGAAAATTTTTCAAAAGCATCTTTTAATGGAAAAAATAATGGCTACTGGTTGCTTACCCTCCAGAGAGTTGCACAAAGGTTCTGGCACCTTGCTCCACATGACCATAAGGCATCATGCCTTGGGAATGATGCATATTACTCTGATTATAATATCTATAATGGGAGAAACCACTTATTGTTATGAATATGCATTAATATTCAATGTTCAATAAAGGATATGTAAAAAGAGGAATCTAAAGTTGATACATTATAGGCATTGAAAACCCATCCAACCCAAAATAATTGCTTGTTAATGTCAAATTGCCAGGATGTGTATGATAATTAGGGTACACTGCAGGCCTACACCATAAAATAAACTAGATAAGTCAACTTCAATATCTGACTTTATGGGAGTGAGAGTCATGTTAATACTATTTCATTATGATAATCGAAATTTGAAATTAAAAGCAAGTACCTGTAAGAGGCGTGACTCTCATGCAACAACGGTATATAAGCATTTTGATTACCATACTGACTCGGTGGCATTGGAACAAGAGTAGACTGAATGTATGACTCTAATCTATATTATAAAAAAAAACCAGCAACAACATGAGCCTTATATAGTTGGGATTGAGGTTAGTTAAAGTAGTTATATATCATGACTTAACTATCACTTTAAAGTTTCATATGCACGTAATTTGAGACAATAACCAATACTTTATGTTGCTATCATAAGTTACTTTTGACCATAATAATAAAGAATTCATTTCATTTAAAGTTATTTTTCCAGAACATGAACATGAAATAAACTAAATATACATAGGATAAGTTGGGAAACATGCGGGACATAATGTTCGGGTTGTATATGATAAATGTTATGGAGTCCAAAGTCATGATTATCTTGATGCAGCAGAGTAGTTAACATATATACCATTCAGTCTCAATAAAAAAAAATAGATTGTGCTTATATTTTCTAGAATATCATCATATTTACAAGAAATCTTTTTAATCTAAAGAGAAATTCTTAGATGCTAAGCAGATGCAATAAGAAAAATATATTTGTTTTATTTGATATATGTTGTATCAATATTTTCTATTATCATCATCTTTCACCCCTAAATAAAGTGGCCACCAACTAAACAATCTCAAAGATGAAATGGCCACAACGTTGGTCCTCAATCACAAAAGGACCGACGTAGTGGACATTTAATTTTTGAGAGATCTAGTTGGTATTCAATTTCTTTTGAGACTAACCACCAAATCTTGAGTATGAGATACATTCATGGATTTTATACTTTTATCCAAGTTTCACAAAGAGATGGAATCAATTTGGTGAGATACAATTTTTTCTATTCTTAGTTTTCAAATCAAAATGCAAATCAAACTTTGTATTAATATTGAAAACCAATATAAAAGGGGAAAAAAAGCATAATTTAATCACATACCCTTGTGAATACCATGTCATATAAGGGTTGACATCATAATTCTGAATATGGGATGACAAGAATATTTGGCTAATCATATATTGCTCATTTGGAATTCCTATACCCAACCCTGACCTTGCATATACCTGCTTTATGATAAAAATAAACAACAAATTATCAAAATGGCTCACAAAACATACTTCAAGTAATGCAACTATATTTTCAGAACAAGTTTATTTAGGATGATTATACTCACAGGATTATGCTGGAGCAAGGTTGAATAAAAGGAAGTCTGAGCATTGAAATAAATGTTGTTCTGAAATAATTCTGGATTATGAACTTGAATAAAGCTATTCATTGTGGTCATATTCTGGTTCTGAATTAATGAAACTTCTCCTTCTGGGATCAAGCATGCCTGACCAAATAAAATATACAAAATTTTGAGATGGTTCCATTATGGTAAAAGCCTTTGGTAGAAGATTAATTGTTCAGGTTATGACACCTATAGGAAAATAATGTTTATCTAGATAGCTAATTATGTTCTTTTTGTATGAATATAATACAATGGATGCAATTACATTTTACTATCCTTTCACTTTCAACCCATTATAATTTTATTTTTCCCTTTTATTTTGTTTGTCCTTGTCATGGTTCTAAATTGTGGTTATGATTGTGTTATGCTTATTGTAATAAAGTTTGTGATGTGATTGTTGAAACCCTAAAAATCACAATATTGCCGTCAATTTTGTGGTTGCAGACCACAATCCAAAACTATGATCCTAAAAATCACAATATTGCCGTCAATTTTGTGTTTGCAGACCACAATCCAAGCTAATACCACAGATTGTAAAAAGTCACCAATTACAATTACAACTAACTAAAGACATGTAATATGAATGAAGGCATAAAATTATGAATTATGATGATATGTCAAAGGTATATGTTGATCACAAATAACTAATTTACCACAGATGGTGACAGATAGATTGGTTGCGCTTCGTTCTGCAATGGAGCAAAAGTGTTTGGAAATAATTGCGGCGACAAATCCCGACCATCCATAACAACTAGTGAAGTGTTTGGTAATAACTGGGGTAACGAGTTTCGATCATCCATAATAACTTGTAGATCTGCTAGTAAGTCTCCCCTGCTAAAGGAGGTAGGTTGCGTGCTTAGCTTAATTCAATAGTTTGGGACTAGTTTGTTGCTACGCGTAATAAAGGCAAAGAGTTTGGTAATAACTGGGGTAAAAAATTATGATCATCCATAACAACTGGTGGTATTTTTGATAGATTTACCCTATTGGAGAAAGTTACTTAGTTAGTAATGCGAAATGTAGATTCTGTATTTTGACACATCTACTAAAAATTCATGAAATATGTCAAATATTATTATTTAGGCAAAATTTGTGAAATCATCTTCTAAGTTATTTTTGGATTTTAATATGTTCTTAAAAAAAAAAATTTCATGTAGGTCCTAACATTTTTTTTTCAAATGGGTCCTAAAATCCCTTAACTTTTGTTATGGAACAATTTTTTAAAATGTAGTGATTAATGAGTTTTGAAGATCTTTATATTCTAAACCTAATAATATCAAAATTATGATTTTTTTTTAGAATTGAGAGAGTTGTGAGAGGAAAAACATGTTGATAGGAACTATTTGAAACAAGAATTTTTTTTAGGACCAACTTGAAATACGAAATAATATTCAAGGACAAAAGCATTATTTTTGTATATTATTTATTGTGTATCTTTTGTACTAAACAGTCGTGTATATAAAATAAAGAGTAAATAGTCATATAGGTCCCCGAAAGATACATGTGGAATCAGTTAGGTCCTTGAAAGATTTGTGGAATCTCTTAAAGCCCCGAAAGATCATTTTGGAGTAAGTTAGGTCCTTAAATGATTTGTGGAATATCTTAAACCCCCCAAAGATCAATTTGACATCACGTTAGTCCCCCATGAAGAGCCTAACAGAATCCTACGTGACACATTAAATACTTTGTTGGCCCAAATTTGGCACCTTCTTAATAGTCCAACATGGCATTGGGGCCAACAAAGCATTTAGCGTGCCACGTATGATTCCATTAAGTCCCTCCTGACGAAATTGGAAGGGGGGACTAAAGTGAAGCCAAATTGATCTTTGGGGAGTTTAAGACATTCCACAAATCTTTCTGGGACCTAACTTATTCCACGTGTATATTTCGAGGACCTATGTGACTATTAACTCTAAAATAAATGATACATATATAGAATTGTTTTAAACTTGGAAAAAATATAAACTTGAGAATAAATGATTACTTTGTATATGAAGCTAAATTTGTTAATATATAATGCGATTTATGAATTTATTGAAGCAAAATAATTAAAAAATATAATTTGATAGAATTTGGTTTCTAATTCACTTTTTCACATCAAATTACAATCCTTATGACAACTTTATCCCAAATATTGAATGAAGAACAGGGTAAGAAATTAAAGTTAGATATAATTAGGATAAGATATGAGTGTAATAAGTTGGATATGAGATGATCGAGATATTAGCTGGATATGACACATTCCACTACATTCCGCTTACCATGGCCCGAAAAACTACAAGGCCTTAGCAACTAAATAGGATGCTTTTTTGAAAACCTTGCTTTTTAGCCCAAACCATTTGGGTTATATGGAAATCGAGTTCAGGCTGGGTTTTCCTCGACTAGGTTCACGCTGGAACATCCTAATGCATCGAATAAACAAAGACTCTTGATCATGACAACATCACTTTGGACGTGGCTTCATCGGGTACATGCATGTCTAAGCCCCTAATCACGTTTACTTAGCCCCAATTCACAAAACTTATCCTCAATCGCAATCTTTTATCCCCAAATTCGAAACCCTAATTCATAAATAGAAAATTTAGTAGCAATAATTTCAAGTACAGAGCATACTCAAATATGGGATATGAGATTATTGATTGCTTCACAATTAGGGGATAAGGGTTTGTGATTCGTGGAAGCAATTTCAAATTTCGAACAAAGATGAGGATGTGAGATTATTGATTTAGTGCTTTAGGATTTTGGTTTTTAAATAGGTTGGATGAGGGAGGTAAGGTTATAATTGTTGGATGCGAAGTTTTGGCCACTCTGTTAGTCCATATGGGTTCCCCGTTACGGACCACTGATGGAGCAAAAATCCTGGGATCAACGTGTAACACCCCGATTTAGTAACTTGAAATTATTTTTATTTAGTGAAAATCTGGGATTTTTTTTAAACATTGATGACATGGACATGGACTATTCTCACAAAACAATTCATTTTCAATGTTTGCATCACAACAATCGTCTTGTCATGTCACACGTCATCTGTCACGTTCCAAACCGAGATGTTACCAACATCGCGCTTTGCAACTCTTTCCCTTCATCGTTATAAAATATTTTGTTCACTAAAATAAACAATGGTTCATGAATACCATAGGTGAACATATCAAATTCATCAGGGTTATTAGTTTCTCAAAATATACCGTAGAATAAAGCAAGTTACATCATGGTAGAGCAATATTATCTTAGTAATCTCAAGGGGTACCTTACATTCTTAGACCACATGGATTAGACGTCCTAATCTACTGATCTCCTTCTGATTTCGTTTACTCCTCGACATCGGCATGAATTCCTCGGTCAATGCTTATCTTCCTTCTCATTCGAGGCTCCTCCTCGTGTAACACCCCGCATTTTCTCGTGCGTGCATAAACGAATTCGCTAAAAGTAAACGTTTAAAATTTTGTTTTCTAAAAAAAAAGGATTTTCTAAAGAGATGATTTCTTTATAAAATAAATTTGCACTTGGATTCATGAACTTTGAAAATGTGACCCTTGCATTTTCTGAATTTATTTACAAACTTGTTTTTGAAAATCTTGGGAGGACGAATTTTAAGAAAATGTGATTTTTTGAAAATAAGAGATTTCAATTGTCTTTTGGGAAACTCCTTATGGTATAAAAAGTTTGATTTTTAAAGGTCATTTATATATATATTTTAATTTTGTGTGTGTTATGTGTAGATAATTGTTTTACTTTGAAATAGCCTAAGTTTTATTTATAATGAAAATAATATGTTCTTGTAGGAAAATTAAATAAACTACCATGACATGAAATCAATTTATGCTATATGCTCAACATGATATATGTTTGATTCAATATGTGAATGTTGCTTGGAAAATAAATACATGTGTATGTGTGTGTGAATAATGTTACGGTCCTATGTGTGTGTGCATATGATCTTTGAATTCATGATTTTAATGCATTTTAGATGTAAAAGCATGGAAAATAAAAATGAAATTGCATGAAGTGTGTGCATGTGTGATGCTACGGTGGTGAGGTGTGTGTGTTTGGGGTAGGTGTTTGAATTATGGGGTAAGGAAAATCCTTGGCAAGCTTAGAAGCTACCAAGTGTACCATGCAAGAAGAAAATAGTGGCCTTGGCATGACTATGATGATGAGACCTAAGTCCTAGACTATGCATTTTGTCCCCTTGACTCAACCCTTGCCATGCAAACTTTGAGAAACCCAATTTTGCCCTTCCACATGGTGTCTTGGCCGAACCTCTAACCAAGGGCAAAAGAGACCAATTCGGTGCCCTTAAATCCCCATTGCCTTAGTTCTTTTCTATACTTTCCTTCTATTTCCTTCACTTACAACTCAAACACTCTCTAAAGGACCAACACACCCTTAGAAGAAATAGAGAGAGAGAAATAGAGAGTGGCCGTGGGAGACAAGAGGGAGGAAGAAGGAGACTTAGGCCAAGACTAGAACTTCCTTTGAAGATCAAGGACCTTAAAGTAGGAGATCAACTCTTTTGGTAGGTTACTTCGAAGATTAAAGGGTAGAATCATGAGAGTTAGAATTTTCTTTTGGTCTTGTAATTTTTCTTTCTTTTCTTTCCATTGCATGTTCATTTTTATAGCTTGAGAGTTGAGTGCAACTATGGACTTTTACATTGGTTTGTAAATATGTGAACTTATGGACTCTTAAAGCTTCGATTATGGCTTCATTAGGTAGATCATCATGATTTTCTAAACAAATTTCTAATGGATCTAAATAACTACTTGGGATTTTTGTGAAAACTAAAATTTAAAACCCCATGCATGTTGGATCTTTCCTCTTAAACCGTAAACCATGAGGTTTTTATGAAAAGGTTGAGTAAATAATTTATGTTCTAGGTTGATTTGTGACAAGGTGAAGAATTTGTGTCTTGCATGTTGATCTTTTGTGCCCAATCCGTGACCTAGGTGTATATATGTGAATGTTTGCTTCACAATCTCACGATCTAAGTTTATTTGAGAAGAAAATAAGGATTTTTTAGCTTTGCATGTTGATCTTGTGATGATTTTGATTGATCTTTGTGTGTGCATGTTTTAATCTATAATTTAATCTCTCACACATTAGGGATTTTGAGGCTTTGCATGTTAAGTTTCAAATGAAAAAGGCTATGTTTCTCTTTTATGTATGTCTCGGCCTAGAAGAAATAATAGGGTAATGGTCTTTAAATTGATTTTTCTTTTATGAGCATGATTTGATTTAAACATTTGTTTTATGTTTGTTGTGTTGATAAGAAGGCCATTCGGCCATAAGTGATAAAATTGTTTTAGTGCATGATTTCTAGGTACATGTAGGCATTAAAGGAAGATATGGTGGTCTTAAGCATGCCATTCTTTTTTAGAAGATCAAGCTATAAACCATATTTCTATTTGAGAAAAAATTATAAGTTTAAGTTTTAATAAAAAGTCTAAGGAAATCTCTTGATGATTCATGCATGATGATGCAATGTGATTTGCTTTAGTTGTCTTTAATGCATTGAAAAGAGGACTAAGATTCTTGCCCTATGCATGTAAATGTTCGGTCTTGAGATAAGTGTATAGGGGAGTGTGCCTAATCATCATTTAGATTACATATAGACTAGGATTGAACTTATCTAGGAGCATAAAGCTACATGCATAAGATGATTTGTGGTCTTACTTGTTTTCTTGAATTGAGTCATGAAAGATGAAATGGAACTTGTTACCTCATTCCATAATGCTTACGGTTTAGTCTTAAAATAAATGGGATGATTTCATTGTTTTGTGATCTTGGTGATTTGATATATTTTATAATATTTTGTTTGAGTGATTCGGTTAGTGCATGTTTGGATGCTTAGAATGATTTTCCTTCTTAAATGACTTATGGAAGTGACTTTATTCCATGATTATGTTCAATGCCATGATGTGTTAATTTCTCTTGCTCTTTTCGGACTAGGGAATTAGGAGTAAGTGAGGTTAATTGAATTGGTTCTCATGATATTGCTAGTATGATCTCAAGGTTTAGAATCTGTTAATAGTTAAGAAATGATTACATGCAATTCGGTTCTTGTTATAATTAAGAAATCAAGTTTAAATTCTCTTCTTGTGCATGATTGGATTTGTATGAGGGTGTATTAATCTAAATGGTTATTTTCTCTAGCATAAGAGTGTATTGCCGTGAGTGAATAATGAATGTTTTGGAATTTGATGAACTAATTCGTGTGATCCTAGAGTTTTATCTTTTACTCTTTACATTCTGAAAAATATTTTAAGAATTGTATTTTCATAACATACATGTTTCCAATTTTATTTTAATAATGAAAGGAAATTTATTTTAAATTATTTCCAAACGTTTTTCCCAAGAACCGTTTTTAACTGAATTTGAAAGCATGATAACAAGTTTTCAAAAGAGAAATTATTTTCAAAACGAATTAAAAGAACGTATCGAAATCGTTTCTAATGCACGAGAAAATGTCTTAGTTGAGCGAAGGATGCAAGGACATGAGGCGAGGAGAGATGATCAAGAGAGCGTGGAGCGCATTAGGACGTTCGTCATCGAGGTGAGAGAGGGGCATTCCCTTAAGACGCCGTGGTAATTAGGTAACATATTAAGGCGTCCAATCATCTCAAAGATTGGACTCCAATCTCATTTAGCGTAGTGGTGTATGTGATAGCGCTTGTTTGATTGGTTTAGCTATCCACCCGAATGACTGAGATTGGTTTATGAAAATGATGGTATGTTTTATGATTGTTCATATTGTGCTATTTAAGTATTTTGAGAGTTGTTTAATTGTTATTTAAGATGATATGGTTGAGAACCGTGTGAGTAAGCGATAATGACTAAAAGTATAAAATAGTAATCAAAGAAATAAGAGACGGAAACGATAGATGTCAAAGACGTGATTAGTCGAGGAGAAGATGCTAAGATGACTATGAGGAATGTAAGCGAGCGGAAGCGTGGTGATGAGGAATGGAACTAATAATGCTGCGAGGCCGAGCTGATCGGAAAATATGCTAATGACGCTGCTGAGTTATAGAAGTAAAGAATGTGGAGGATGCTATTGATCCACAGCTGACGAAGAGGACAACGATGATGTGTTGAATTACAAATTGATTCGAGATTGTGTTGCTCATGTTGATGAGAACCAATGTTGTTGTGAATTGAGAAAGAAAAAGATGATGCAACGATGTTGTGATGATTCACGTGATAGTATATGAGATTTAGGGGGATTAGATGCGAACGATTAGCGATCGGGTTTCATTGAAGGGTTGTACTAAGGATGAACCGATCTTTAGGACTAAGCCGTAATTAAAACTCTTTATAAGACTATTAAAAGACATTGATAAAAGGCGGTGAGGCATGAGTGTCGAATCGAAGTAGTGGAGAGGAAGGAACGATAAGTATCTGCGGATACTTAGGACGAGATTGCATTAGGGGAGGACAATGGCGGTGATACGTCAAGAAGTCTAGATTACTTTTCTAGGCGGAACAATCCCACAAGTGGCGCACTAACGTGGTGGGGACTGGGTCTAATGTTGTGGCACGTTCTGCTTTCGAAACTAGAATAAGTACTGTCGCCCCCTAGATTGCAAATCGAGAACAGTGAGAGGGACTAGAACAGGGCATTGTGTTTTGCCACTGTGAGACAGTGAGCTTGATTGATATTATATGTGATTGAGGCTGAGACCTCCTGGCTTGGAGCCATTTGTTGTTGACAGCTGTTGTGCCCGCGTGGTAAAGGTCCTGTACTCCTGTTTGCTTCCGACTAGGCTGGGTGGTGAACCGAGGAGATGTAGACGTGTGCGAGCACAATGATGTTTCCCCCTCATCATTGATGCTAATCGAATTAATAAGACTTAAATAACCCAGATGTTCCAAAGATAAGTGTAATGTTAATAAAGATAATATTGATGATGATGTTCGCCTCAAGTGATGGATAGGATTTATGTATGAGAAATGATATGAGTACCTGTGATGCATTTGATGTGTGTGAGGAATGAGAGAGATTGGAGGAAAAGTATTATGGTGGAGAATGTGATTGTCTTGAGCTCGCAAATGCTGGAATGAATAATCGGGTGATTATGTATGTGTTCAACCTGATGGTTATATATGTGGTCTTGATTTACCTTATGCTATTGTTGGATTTATGTTTGCCTTTGTATTTATTTTGTCTTAATATTTACCTAGTGTAATCCCACATAGTCGACATTGCCGTTTTGGGTAGCTCACTCTCTCTACTCTATCTATCCTTTCTTGTATAAAATTTGTATGGAGTCTAGATGGCCAACATGGTGCGACTCCCCGAAGAGGTAATAATAGCACTACGCCAGTCTATCAGATGATTTTTGATGAGATTCCGCGTCGACGAGTGGATTTAGAGGAAGAAGAGGAGGTAGCCGAAGAAGAAGAAGAAGAGGATGGACATGATGATTCTGAGGAGGAGATTGCTGATGAGGATGAGGAGGAAGATCCCGACCTCTGGTCCGACAGAGATGACCCATAAGAATACTACAGTGATGGGAGTTGGATCATTACTCCAGAAGATCTTCTGGCAGATGATGACGAGTGGTACCGCAAGCTTGCAAAGCTAGACTAGTGAGATTATGACTAGATGTTTAGGTATTTCCCTTTTGAGTATGTATCCCCACTACGAGTTCTTAGAAACCTAACGGTCCTGATGTAACCCCAACAAATTAATCTTTGTATTGGTACTATGACAAGAAATCATAGGGGCTATTTTAAGTATCTAATGTTTTTTTTTTTGGAAATCGAGTTTCGAAGCGTAGTGTCACGTGACATTCCGGTTTGGGACTTGAGAGAGTTGGTTCAACATGAGAACATGAGTTTGCTATACAATTATGTTTTGGAAAATAGAAGTGTTCTCATTTTGTGCCCTACTCACTTTAAAAAAAAATGGCCCTAATTTTCGTTCAAAACGATGAAAGCTTTCAAGTTGCCAGATCGGGGTGTTACACCTCGAGCTTTTCTTCATAAGCCACCACTTGCAGAGTCGGCATATGGAAATCTACTCATGCTGATATCTGTGAACATCATCACCGAAGTCCACAGGGAAAAAGGGAAGATAGAGAGAGTGAGCATCCCGAACGAATCATCGTTGACGGGGTGGAATTACAATAGGCAAAAGTATCAAGACATAAAAACATCAACATCACAACAACATATGAGAATACACAACATATTTCACTTTATCATTACTTATTCATACGTTTCAAGCTTTCGGTCCTCTTTTCAACGTCATTGATCTCTTTCTCAATTCATTTCTCAACGTTATTTCGTAACCTCATTGCCATAACAACATTTCTTCCTTCGCCTTATCCATAGTATCCTCATCACTTGGTCATTCTCATTCTCATCATCAATATCCTTATTATTTTCAACTCATAATTTGTAAGTGTTTTCAACATTCGTTAACTTTTCTTATTAAGTCTTATTGAATCGCATCCATCGATGATAGGGGATAAGAAAACATCACCATGGACTTGGTTAGCACACATACATCTCCTCCAATCCTCCCAAGCCTAATCGGAAGCAAATGGGACGTACAGGAACCTTAACCCACGCAGATCGAACAACCGAGAATACATACATGCTGCAACCACTCAGGGTCAGCCACAATAATCATATTCATAATCATTGAAAATCAATATTCCATTTTTGCGCGATATCGCAAGGGCCCAAAACCAATTGACTGCCCGCCTCGTTCAGGTTCCCTCTCACCATTTCGAAATTGATCAAGGGGGCGATGGTACTTTTCCAGTGCGCGGTGCAGGACTTGCTACGGTTCCTCGGGTCTTGCAGCCCCAACCACATGTAGAACTCATCTCGCCTAGAAAAGCACTCTAGGTTTCTTGACGTATCACCGTCATCACCCTCCCCTATCACAATCGCTCACCTGAGTATCCGCAGATAAACAGGGTATCTTCCTCTCCACTACTTCACACTCAACTCACCGCATTATTCAATGTCTTTTAGTGTTTTATTAGAGTTTTGTTAATCTTAAGGTTTGGTCGATTCACTCTTGTCCATCCCTTCAGTGAACCTCGACCTCTAATCAAATCATTCACATAAATACTCTTCCATCAATTTCATCATTATCACAATAGGGGCTCGAAACCACGGTATAAAGCTCACATGGCCGACATCATTTTCAATCTAGAAACTCATCTCCACAATTATACACGTCAGGGAGTTCCTCGACCTAGCAAGCACGTCAAATCAATCGTGCACATCAGGGAGTGCCTCCACCTTTCACAATCTCATCAATTGAATCCACTTCACAGTCACCTCGATGTCTTACGAAGCATAACTTATTTGACAAACACTTTTACCTTTCTCTTGTATCTTTCACATTATCTCACATAAATTCCACATCCTTAAAAATCACTTATCCATCGTCTCATTATCATTTTTCATAATTTCCATTGCCTCACTTAAATAACATACAGAATCAAGATGTCGCAGACGTCTCTCAGCATATAAATCATGGTCAATATCAGATAAACAAATATTCGACATGCATAATTTAATAGAGACATATCATGTTATCATCAAGGCATATTCACAATATTAACATCATACAATGATACGTGGTCCTAGTCTCCTTCGTAAATGTGGCCATACACACACATCAATTGCCACTATACTACTAACCCAGACACCACTAGGTTCCGATATTTGAGATAATTAGGAACGTCTTAACATTTTAGCTAAATACCACAGTGTCTTGGGGAAGCCCCTCTCTCACCTCTAGTTCAGCAAATACTTGTCCGAAATCGTCACTGGTCCTCCCAACTGTCAGCTGCTCCAACCTCATGACTTATGAATACCTTGCACTAAACAACACGCACTAACATCACAACTCTATCCAACTAATCATCACACATAGCATTAAAACATTTTTCCGAAAACTCATTTGTTTCTTGTCGGGTAATCGTAAAACGTCATTACTTTATCGAATCAAATCCAAATTTTTACTATACTTTAAATACTTCAAAACCCTCATAAATAAGTCAAGAAAACAAATTATCTAATTTGTTTAGTGGCTGGTCCTTGCTGGACAGCAGCTCCCTAAAGCCCGAAAACACTGAAAAACTTTACCTTTTAATTCCAACCTTTTTCTAAATCAAGTACTATTGAAAACTCAAGCTTTAAACCATTTGAAAACATTTTAAAGATTGAGAAACAATTTAAATAAGTTCTGGAGAGCCATGCAGCAAGTTCCAAAATCACTTTTTTGCAAAATCCGAAAACACCGAAAAATCATACTTTAATTCATATAATATTTTACTTTAAAATAAACACTCCAACAATTCATTTTTCAATCTTAACACCATGAAATGAAATAGGGCAGCAACCAAAAAACCAATCATTTTTCACTTAGATCAATAATAAACCCTTTCAAAATGAATTTGCTTTTCAAAGTTAGTCACGTAATCAAACACAACATTTTAACTAATTTAATAACTCCCTTAAGCTTAATGTAACACCCCAAATTTTAATCCCTGATTAATATAAGTTTAATTATGAAGTTTATTTATAATTAATTATTTTTTCTTTTATTTTAATCCTCGATTAATTATGTGTTTTGTGTGTGCAATTGATTAATGATAATGCATGAAGAATAATTTGAAAATCATTAATATGTGAAAATAAGGTCTTTGAATGTTAGTCCCTGTTTTAGGACCTATAAGAAATATTAGAAAGGTTTTGGGAGGGAAAGGAAATAAAATAATTATTTTCCAAAAGTTAGCCAAAAGACTCGAGTCTTTCTGCTAAGAGTCGAGTATTCTGGACAACAATGCACGAGTTAGTGCGTTTGATGAGTCACTCACTCGAATACATCGCGAGTTGACAAGAAAACTTCTCCTCAACACGTCTTCGTGTGTGTGTCGAACTGTATGAATACCTTAGCGATCTATTTAAGCTTATGGTTGATGAATCAAGCTCTCATTTTGCTCAATTTCATGCAGAATTTGTGGTTAGGGTTCCTGAGTTCTCTTGTTCGATTCTCTCTTGTTCTTGATAGTTGATACACAAATTATACACCGTTGTGAAGCTCACCTTCAGGGCTTCACATAGATACCTAAATCGTGAGCTGAGAGTGTGTGTGAGAAGAATCGAAGCTCGAAAGTTGGGATCATTTTTCTGTCAAAACTGAAAACTGGATCTTGGAGCTTGCTTTGGTCTTCGATTCTAGTAAGCTCGTGAACTCTCTCGACTTCAAATTCGTTTTATTCTCTCATGCATGTTGCAGAGAATAGTTTCTAATCATTTTCCCTAATTCTTTTGCATGATTTATTGATCAAAATCTTTGGTCTTGGAACCCCACCGAAACTGAGTTGCATGTCCAGCAGAGAAGGGGAATTAGTGGATTATGGTGCTCTAGCTCATTTCTCTGCAAAGTATTTGTTCAAACTCAACTTAAAGGTATGGGGGAAGCTTTCCATTTTCTATAATGAGAATGAAATGCAATAGAAAATAGGATGAGCCACCATGAGGCTTAAGGGCATAGTTTTGAAATAAGGAATTGGCATGGAGGCCTCTCTGAGCTTAAATTTCAGTTTGAGCAAACTCAATATGTTGCATGTGTGCTGTGTGAACAATAAATTAATGCCAAATATGAGTGAAATTGATTTTGGTACCTTAAGTTGCACAAAATGAGGTTTTTATGCATAATTGATGATTGGATTTGATTTGCTGTGATTTGATGTAATCTCAGTGTTGAGACATGTTTAAAATGTACAAATAAAGTACTGTTGATCGCTGGTTTCAGTTAAAATTGGTTAGAATCGAAAATGGTATGTTAGAACTAAGTTGTTGTGTATTTGCTGTCAGAAATACTCAAGTCTTTGGGAAAAGACTCGAGTATTGCCTGTTGCTGGCTACCCAGATTTTCATGAACCACTCGAGTCTTTGATGAAATACTCTAGTCTTATGGGCTGAAGAATACTCGAGTATTTGATGAAATACTCGAATCTTCTGGGCAGTCTGATACACAGTTTCAGAAAAATTTATGAACTACTCGAGTCTCTGAAGCTAATACTCGAGTCTTTGTACTTGAATGAAGAAAAATACCATTTTCAATATATCCACTTTTATCCAAACCTAATTTTGCTTAAAGGGAATGACCTAATGCTTTAGTTGATAAATTTTTATCACCAATTATGTTGTGCAAGAAGTGGTCATGTTCAAATTGTCATACTTAATGTATGTGGCTTATAAAGAGATTAATGGTTAATCTTTAATGGAGTATTTATGTGCATTCATGCATGGTGATAAGGCGATAAGATATCATTTGCATGTTCGTGGAACATGAGGAGGGTACTCTGGGAGTACCAAATGGACACGACAAGTTTGATGACACATTCGAGGAATGCGGGCAACATTCGGGGGAATGTTGTTGAGGATGACACGTACATTCGGATTGGAACGTCTTGGTACCAAGCTTGTTTGTTGTTGTTATTCGTTCTGGGAACGTGAGATTGTACTCTGGGAGTACCAAAGGTTATATGACAAGCTTGATGACACATTCTGGGAATGTGGGCAACATTCAGGGAATATTGTTGAGATTGATGAGAATGCGTTCTGGGAACGTGAACGTACAATCCGAATGAGACGTTTTGATAATTGTGCCAAACTTGCTCGTTGAGACATGCTTGATGACACATTATTGGTAATGTGGCCAGCATTGGTTGTTGTGAACGTGGATATTACGTCTTGGTGACGCGGCACACACTATTGGTAGTGGGGTCATGGACCACGTTCCAAGCATAGTCGTGCCGCTTGCTCGATGACACACTATTGGTAGTATGAGCAGCATTATAGGATGTTGTTGATGTGGATATTATGTCTTGGTGACGTGACAGACACTATTGGTAGTGGCGTTATGGATTATGTTCCGAGCAGGTTCGCTATACGTTATGAGAACATATACGGGTTGTTTGGATGGACGTCAGCTAGTGTGATAGTTAGAGATTTCTTAGGAATTGAGAGATAGAAAACATGCATCATGCCTATTGCATTGAAAGAGAATAAAATGGAATGGCGTGTGCTCATGTGTATATGCATTTCTATCGTGTTGGATTGCTTACCTGTGAATGTTAGAGCTTAATTCTCATTTGATTATGTGAATGTGTATAGCTTACCCCTGCCCTTATTAGGTATTGACTAGGTACCTAGATTGCCTAGAGATCAGTGGAAGTGGATGACCCTTAGGTTCATGAATTACATAGTCATCTTGGGATAGGAACTCCTTGTACAGCTCTTGAGGACCCGACCAGGTGGACGAATGGACAGAGGACCAATGACCAGCTCTGGAACGCCTCTATTTTAATAATGAATATATTTTTCACATTTTGAGAGATGTATCAGAGAGAGAACTTAGTTTTCATACTTTAATATAATTGTGGTACTCTTGGAATTATTATACCTGATTTTATGGATCAGTGTCCTACCTCACGTTATATAAACTCCAAGAATATAAATGAACTATCTTATTATACTCCGCTGACTCTGATTTTATTATTTGAGCTCGGTACAAAGAAAGTATTGATGAAGTTAATTTCCTAAGATAACTTTATTTATTAATTAAGTTGTTCATCAAGGAAACATAAGTCTTTGAAAGCTATTACAAGCTATCAAATTTATCTCTAAATGATTTTTAAATACTTAACGAACAATCATTTCATCTACCGAACTTAATCTCAAATTATAATTTCATGTTGAGTACCATGTTCAAAAGCATTAAGAAAATAAAATTTTATATTCCAATTTTTCCAAGGTTGGCAAGCTGTTATAATCACAATTTCCTTTATCAGCTTTTATTATTGTTTAATAAAAGGGTGTTACACTTTTATGGTATCAGAGCAATGGTCCTGACTCTTGGTTCTTGGATGTGTGGTCCAATACGTTGGTCATCAAGATTTGTGGAGTTTTGTATGAAGTATGCTCCTACATACTTCTAATTGGAGTAAAGGTTCTATCTCTTGGCCCTTGGTATGTGGCCTAGTATTTGTCTGTTAGTGTTTCATGTAGTCTAAGTTGAAGTATAATAGCAATATACTTCATTTTAGATCTGTTTTAACCTTAAGTCCATAGTGCTGGTCTACTATGGCAACAAGAAATCAATGAGGAGTGATTTCTAGGATCTAAAAGTAAGCTAGTACTCTGGGGAGGGTGTTTACCCTCGGTAGTATGGAAGTTAACCAATCCCCAGATCTAGTGCAAGGTATTCATCTCCCTAGTAATATGCTTTACAGAGTTTGTCGAACTCTGAAGTTGTCTATTCTTTTGTGAGGATGTGAATCAGTTGAATTCTCTTGTGTTTGTTCCACCCTGCTACCTCAAGGTAGAACTCCTACAAGTTTTCTTGTAGTTGTTTCCAAAGTATGTTTGAGCTATTCTATTAAGTTATCTCTTCGGATTAAGACTTAGTCTACCCACCTTTGTCACAACTAAATGTGATATTGGGTTGGATTAGATGTCGAAAAACCAAGTGATCATTGATTGTGATAAAAGGTAATTCTGTATAAGAACCCAGAACCCAGGAGGTATATGTTTTGTTCTCGGCAATAGCTGAGAAAGGGAAAAGAGAACTGAGCAGATCTTTGCTGCGAAGAATCTCCTGGATATTTTCTAATGAGATATCGAGCTTGCCACCGAATCGTGAAGATCAAGTTTAGTATTGATTTGGTTCTAGGAGTTGGCCCCACCTATGTTGCTCCTTATAGAATGGCACCACCAGAAATGGCCGAGTCAAAAGGATCTAGTGGAGGTGTTACTGCAAGGGTAGTTAATCTGGTTAAGTGTGTCTCCGTGGGGAATTTCAGTTAAGGACAAGAATGAGAGTATTGCGCAAATGTGTTGACTTATGGCAATAGAATAAGAACACCATCAAGGACGAGTACCTTTTCGAACCAGAATTAGCAACAACACAACACACATGCTTATTATAACATTCTGTTACAACTCACGTCTATTTCTACAAGTCATGCCACCTTTTACAAGTTTTACCACCTTTTGTTAAATTTATTTTTAGTATGTTCCTTTGTTATAAATACCATGCATGCATGTAACATAAGCGGAGATAAATATAATTTTTGAATATCAATTCATTTCATTGAGGATTTTCTATCTTAAGAATTCTCTCCTTAGGCTCCTGAGCTATATTGGTATCAGAGCAAGGTTTCCAAAGCTTCCCATGCCCTTAGGTTTGTGTAAAAGAGTGTCTGTGAGTTTTCTCCATTGGTGCCAATTCGGGTTCCTTTCGAAAACCCACTATACAAGCCTTTTCGTCAAAAACCGACTCCGTAGAAGTGTCTGGAAGGTCCCAAAACCTTGGGATACAAAGTCTCGTCCATTGGGAACCACCGCAGGTGCCTGAACGAACCACCGCCAGAATTCTCTTGGCATCCTCTTGCTAACAGCATCGTTGTTATGGCTGGAGGTTGAAGACAACCGTGCAATTACCATATTGCCCCTAGTCTTCCAGCAAATCACAAAATTGCCATTATCCAGTAATTACAAAATTGCCATTAGTTTTGTAATTACTTTTATGCCCCTCGGTTTATACATAATTACCAACATACCTTTAACTCTCAAAAATTACCAAAACACCCCTGACCCCCAAAATTACCAAAATACCCTTGAATACCAAAAATTTACCAAAATACTCTTACATCATAAATTTACCAAAATACCTTTTTAATCCCAAATTACCCTTTTATCCTTTAACCCACCAAATTACTATTTTACCCACAAATCAAAATGGCTCTGAAACGAAATGTTATTGGAAATGAAGTAGAAGAATTAAGAAGATTAATTCAACAACTTCAAACCACTTTAGAGATGCAACAAACACAATTGGAAGAACAAGCAAGACGATTGGATGGAGCATCTGATGACAGTGATTCATCTACTAGTGCTAGTCGTCAACCACAACGACAACGAATTTGGAATGATAACATCAGAGTGGATATCCCATATTTTGAAGGTCAACTTCAACCTGATGAGTTTGTTGACCGGCTACAAACCATTGAACGAGTATTCAAGTTAAAAGAAGTCCCTCATACTCAAAAAGTCAAAATTGTCGCAGTAAAGCTCAAAAAACACGCTTCCATATGGTGGGAGAACTTAAAAAGAAGCGTGAACGAGAAGGAAAAAGTAAAATAAAATCTTGGGACAAGATGCGTCGTGAACTAACACGCAAGTTCTTACCCGACCATTATTATCAAGATAATTTCATTCAATTACACAACTTACGAACAAAGTCTCCGTCGGTGCGTGGAAGAATATACCAGGGAATTTGAGAAGCTCATGATGTAATGTGACATTCAAGAGAAGGACGAACAAACCATAGCCCAATATCTTGGAGGACTAAATGTAGAAGTTGCCCATCTGGTCCAACTACAACAATATTGGACTTTAGACGACGTAATTCGTCTATCTATTCGAATTGAAAAACAACTCTCCAAGAAACTACAATCCTCTTCCTCTAGAAACCCTTTCTACACCCAAAGGACACAAACCATACAACCATCCACCACAAACAAACCCCAAACACAATCCTCCCATCCTTATTCACCAAATAAAACCCAAGCCACCAAGCCCACTAAAGACACCTCTCCAGGCCCTTCAAAATCCAAAACAAACCTTCAATGTTTCAAATGCAAAGGTTTTGGACACATTGCATCAGACTACCCAAACCGTAGGGTCATCACCATTATCAAAGGAGAAGCATATGAGCTCTCTGATGAAGAACCTAAAGAAGAAATTGCATCTGTTGTGTACGATGAAGAAAACACGCCTGTAGATCACGGAGAATTACTCATGGTAAGGCGAAGTCTACACACAGAAACAATAAAAGAAGAACCTTGGTTGAGACACAACATTTTTCACACTCGATGCACAGTTTAAGGCAAAGTCTGCGATGTCATCATATATAGTGGAAGTTGTGAGAATGTAGTGTCCAGCTACATGGTGGACAAGCTAAAGTTGCCAACCCAGATTCATCCACATCCTTATAAACTACAGTGGTTAAATAAAGGAAATGAAGTCAAGATCTCCAAACGTTGCCTTGTTTCATTTTCAATAGGGCAAACATACAAGGATGAAGTTTGGTGTGATGTCATTCCAATGGACGCCTGCCATCTCCTCCTAGGAAGACCATGGCAATATGATCGACAAGTCCAATATGATGGGTATGTAAACACCTACTCCTTCACCAAGGATAGAGTTAAGGTTAAATTAACTCCACTACCTCCAAGCGAGGCCAACCATAGCACAAAGGAGGCAACTCCGATAGTATCACTCGTCACCAAGAACCATATCAAGATATCTAAAGATGAGGTCAATCATCTGGGGTTCTTGTTATTGGTTGAGAAAAATGGTGAGACAAGCCTGCCACCGGAGATAACTGATCTTCTATCAAAATTTCCAAGTGTTGCTCCACCAGAGATTCCTTCGGGATTACCGCCTATGCGTGACATACAACACACGATAGAATTTGTTCCAGGTGCTGTAATCCCTAATAAACCTGCCTATTGAATGAACCCACAAGAACATGCAGAGGTAAGAAGACAGGTTGAAGGCTTACTGAAAAAGGACTAATTCAGGAAAGTGTGAGTCCATGTGCTGTTCCTGTGATATTAGTCCCTAAAAAAGATGGAACATGACGGATGTGCATGGATAGTCGAGCAGTCAACAAGATCACTGTAAAGTATCGATTTCCGATACCAAGACTCGACGACATGCTAGACCAGTTGCATGGTGCTACAATCTTCTCAAAGATTGATCTAAGGAGTGGATATAATCTGATCCGAATTTGTCCAGGAGATGAATGGAAAACTACCTTTAAAACTCGAGACGGATTATACGTGTGACACCCTTTCTCTCTTAAAATAATCAAATAAGATTTATGGACATTGATAGTTTGGATAAATTAACTTTTATTAAAAACATGGAATAAATTAACGAATTCGGCTCCGTTCGCTTAATCAATAGTATATTGAAACAATTAATAATTTGCAAGACAACGAATATTTGTTGTTCACATAAAACTATTTTCCATGTAATAACAATCGCCGAATTCTCTTTTAACAAAATCAGAGTGCGCGGAAAAATAGCAGTACTCGAGGATCCATGTTATAATAAACATCATATATATATATATCATCGTAATAAAAAGGGATCCATAAGTACAGAAGTCATCAAAGTACAGGTAGTCATGTCCATAAACTGAAAATACTGAAAATACATATAAAAGACTGAAAATATGACCTAAACTCTCAAACACTCTCAAAATATGTACAATATGTCACAACTCAGAAATAAGGAGTGTCTGAAAGCAGGTCAACTGGTCCTCCATGCATATGTCTGGTCCACTGCAGCAGCAAAGTCGGTCCGGCTTCCCTACTAACTATACTATATGTCCTAGGAACCACTGGGTCCTCCTCGAGGTCTGGGAACCGGCTCGACTGGTACTCCCTCCTCCCCGCTCTCTCCCTCCTCGGGATCCTCCTCTATCCCATCCGACTGAGTGGCAGACCTACTAGTAGGTCCAAAAGTAGTAGCTGGTGCAGTCCCACCAGCTCCAGTCGGATAGGATGTAGGAACATCCTCGTCAGTGAAAACTCTGTAGGCAGAGGGATGAGAATGAGTAGCAGGACGGAAACGAAAACTATGAAATCTACGTACAGGTCGAGCTGGCTGTGGTGGTCCTCTATAAACATAAAAAGCAGGGATGTGCATAGTATATATAATAGGTATCCTAAACCTACGAGGGCGCACCCGAACGAGTGGGTTAGGGTGGAAGAGTGTGAACTCACCTCAGTGTGACACCCTCAATATAATACTTGAAATTAGAGTAATAATCACAATATTACTCATATTAGTTATGGACTTGTTAGTATTTAGAAAATGTAGGAAATAAAATTTTCTTTTTATTTTTTATAGAGGCGGGTGCACAAACCAAAACATGGAATTCTTGGAGTATAAAACCTTTATCATTTTGAACATTATACTGAGTTCGGCATTTTCTATAATAAGGAAATCTTTTCTCAATCCAGATAGCATCGATACTTGGAAATTGTATTTATATCGTAGAAATTAAGCGATGCCATCCATTCATACGTTTTGTGAAACTGATACCATTTTCAAATATTGTAGCCGAATCCTTTGAATAATCTATATCAGAGTAAGCGGAAATAGTAGGACTATGCAAAATTGTAATATAAACATAAGCTATATATATATATATATATATATCAGTAGGTAATAAAATATATAGTCCAAAATCATCTCCAAGAACCAGTACAAGTCCATATAAGATCTATATCAAAAGAAAACCATAACCCTAGAGCTCTCAAAAGCATATCTACAATATATACATCTCAAAATAGGTAACTCTAGAGCTGGTCACATAGATCTGGTAGCAGCAGGAGTAGTAGTAGTAATATCCAGGTAGCAGTAGTCTCGATCCAACATCACAGGAGCAGCAACAACTCCTCCACAGCATCCACCACATCGGATCCCCTGATCCTCATCATCTACCATATGCACATACCTAGGGATCATCGTCCCTCCACTGACTCCCGGTAGAGTGTACGACAGGCTCGCCTCTGCTCTCGTCCTCCACAGGATCCTCCTCGATCTCATCCGATGGAGTGGGTACCCTACCACTAGGTACAGGGTCAGGTGATGGCGAGACCCTAACAAGGCTCCTCGGATCAGATGGGGGAGTCTCCTCGCGGACGACTCTCGAAGAAAAGGGGTGTGAGCGGGTAGGTCGAAAACGAGAACTATGATACGAGCGAGGTGGTCCATGGTAGGTGTAAAAGGATGGTACGTGCATAGTGTATATGATGAAAATCCTAAACCTACGAGGACGAAACCGGATCAGCGGGTTCGGGTGGTAGAAGGTAACCTCTACCTCTCCCTCGAACACTGCGTGGTGATCCTCGTAGATCCATATGCCACTAAGAAGTGGTCGGATCTCGATGCAAGCGATGTAGCGTGACATCACCTACAAGGGCATAGGGGTAAGCAATTCTATACACATAATCAATAGAGCATAAATAAAAACACAATAAAAGTATGTAAACATGCAACAATAATCAACAACCACATTTAGCATTTAACAATTATTGGATGCAAGTAAGATGCTCACACTTTTTCTATTTATCAACTTTAGGTTAAATAAGTGGCATGATGTATGAATCTAGCTCTCAAGCCTAACTCCATCATTCTATATCACTCGCTGACGTCCATCCTTTACTTCATCCAACACTCAACAGTGCGTTGTACTCCTAGGTGTACAACATTCGTACATTCACCAAGAATGTACACAACAAGCTTGGAAATGGTACATAATGTGCCCCTCGAGCATCGTCCCGTCGTCTTAACGGAATAACCATATCATCAGCATCTCACATCGCTGGCCACGTCGTCCACCATAACGTGTCATCAAGCAAGCCGTCAGTTGGCACTCCCAGAGGCCCTCCTCATGTTACCAAAACATGATACACGATCTATCATCCGAACTCCATCATGATTGGTGTATTTTTTTTAATATTACATAACGTGCCACCCGAGCAACGTCTCGTTCCCCAAAGGAAGTCACCATATCATCAATCAATTTCTTTTAAGTCTTAGATCACTTGGATTATTGACATTTAAATATTAGCAAAATGATTCAGGATTAAAAAAATGGTATTTTTAATATTCTGGGAAAATATACTCAAGTGTTCTTCAGAATACTCGAGTGGTTCTTTAGTCTTTCCAGTTTACTCGAGTAGTTCATGGCTACTCGAGTCGTTCATGCATTTCAGGAAAATTAGGTTTCAGGTTCTTAGAAATACTCGAGTAGTTCATGAATACTCGAGTGTTCTTCATCAAACCCAGAATACTCGAGTGACTCATATATTACTCGAGTGGTTCATCAGAAAGTGTTCTTGTACATCAGTTGATACTCGAGTTCTGGGCATGGTACTCGAGTGTCTGAAGCAAAAGACACACTATTTTAACACAAAATACTCGAGTATCAAGCCAAGTACTCAAGTCTTTTCATACAGAACAGACTTAAAACTTGGTTTTACATACCATTTTCAATCCAATCCAATGATCAACAGAGTTCATATACCATATATTGAACATGTTCCAACACTTAGAACACAACAATTTACAGATTTAACAGAAAATCATGAGATTATGCATAAAACATGAAAATTCACAACTTAACATATCAAATTGCAATAAACTCAATAAACTTGTGAATTTAAGCTCACAACAGCTTGCATGCATCATATGGGACTTGCTCAAAACAACTATAGAGTACAAGTTGGTCTCCAAACCAATTTCCCTATTCAATCTAAGCCCTTAGAGCCTCTTGGTGGCTCTCTAATTAAATTCATGAAATTTAAACTCTATCTAGTGAATAAAAAGCTTTCCCCTTACCTCACTGACGTGAATCAACAGAAAATTCGCAAGTGAAACTCCTCCAACACCAAAAACGACTTCAAGCACCACATGCAGGACAGTTTGAGTGGAGGTCCAAAATGGAATTGGTTGACATAGAAAATAGAGATAGAAATTGGGGAAATTAGTATTTCTAAACTTTATGCAACATCTACTAACTATAGAAACCAATTTGAGACTCAGAGAATTCGTGAGCTTACCAAAATCAAGGATCAAAGTAAGCTCCAGAATCAACTTGACAGAAACCAGCTCCAACTTCCAAGCTCAATTCTTCCACCACACTCACTCTCAGCTCACGATTTTTATCTCTATACAAATCTCGTGATGTGAGCTTTGTATTGGAGTATAGTTTGTTACTCAAACCCAAACATAGAGGGAGAATCAAAGTGAAGAACTCAGGAACCCTAACTTAAGCAACACACACAAATTTGACCAAATGCCTCAACAATTCGAGTTTAGATGGCTTATATAGACTGGTTGGAGACTTATGCATAGCAACACGACACCATTGAGGTGTTGAGGGTGGTGTTTTCGTGTCAACGGTGGGGAATCGTTGGTGGTGACTCACCAAACGCACTACTCGTGCAACTCTGACCAGAACACTCGAGTCTTTTCAGAAATACTCGAGTGTTTTGACCAGTTTTTGAAAAATATTAATTTTATTTACTTTCCCTCCAAGACCTTTCCTATAATTACCTATAGGTCCCAAATCAGGGACTAATGTGCAAAATATTTATTTTATGCATAATTATACTTACTAATAAATTCACACGTCCACTAATAATTAAAATCACAGATTATTAATCAAAGATTAAAATAGAAATAATTAATTATAATAAATTTTATAATCAACATTTCATTAATCAGGGATTAAAATTTTGGGGTGTTAAACACCTCACCCTCAAATGTCGCTCGGTGCTCCTCATATGTCCATATCCCGCAAGGGATGGGCCTGATCTCTACGCATGCTAGATAACGTGCCATCACCTATCAAGGGCACAGGGGTAAGCATATACAGACACATAATCAAATAAGGCTGAGCAATAAATATGCAAAGTGAGCAGTTAACACTTTATAATCATATCAAATTTAATCACATAGATAAACCAATGATGATATGATGCATAATATCTCACTTTTCTTAAAATTCTCCAACTAATCTCTCAAATGGACGTCCTTCCATAACTTCATTGTATTCACAGAATACAAAATAATACGTTATCAAACATATGGCGTACTTGCTCGAAGTGATAAACAACGTCACTTTATCTAGTGATCGTCACATCGCCAAAACGTAAAACTATCACTGCATTACATAGTCATCCAAACATAAGACCCACAACGTCAACGGTCGAGCAAGCAGTAACTTTTGGCACTCCCAGAGGCCCTCCTCATGTTCTAAAAATACGTTATCAAACGTATGGCATACTTGCTTGAAAGTGATAAACAACGTCACTCTATCTAGTGAACGTCACGTCGCCAAAACGTAAAACTATCACTTGTATTACGTAGTCATCCAGACATACGACCCACAACGTCAACCTTGAAGTGGGGTCAAGCAAGCAGTAACTTTGAACATGACAAAATAACGACGTATCCCAAACACCATGCATGAATGCATTAACATATTCCATTTAAGATTAAATCCTCTTTAATCTTAATGTATATCCAACATGGAATAATTGATTCACAAGTACTCAGAGCAATTGATGTAATCTCACGATTTCATTAATCTCTTGGAACATGCTTAATCATCTTGAAAATTCATAAAGTAGGTTAAAACAACTTGGTTAGATTTTTAAAATAGAAATTTTAATGTTCTGATCAAAAAGACTCGAGTGACTCATCACAAGACTCGAGTAGTTCATGTGTTTCTGAAAAGTCAAATCTCAGATCTTCCAAAATACTTGAGTGGATCATGAATTACTCGAGTAGTTCATCCTAATTTCCAGAATACTCGAGTAGTTCATCATGACTCGAGTGGTTCATCACAATTTCCAGAATACTCGAGTTTCAGCTCGAGTAATCGAGTGCTGGTGCTGTTATACGCACCAGTGCACCACAAAATACTCGAGTGTTCTGCAGAATAATCGAGTGGTTTCTAACAGTAAACACTGAAAATTGAGTTTTCACATATCAAAATCAATTCTAACCAATTATAACCAAAACTAGTATTCAACATAGTTCAATTTAGGTAAACTAAACATGTTCCAACACAAAAATTACATCAAATTACACTGGATCAACATTGAGCATTCATTGTGCATAAAAATCATATTTCAACAACTCAACATATTAATTTCAATTCTGAGCATCTTTAACACGATAATAACTTGTATTTAGCTTGCGTGCAACATATCAAACATGCTCCAACAAGTTTCAACACTCAGAATGGCCTCCAAGCCAATATACTAATTCAAACTAAGCCCTTTAAGCCTCATGGTGGCTTCCTACACAATTTCATTAAATCAATCCTTATTCTAGTGAATGTATAGCTTCCCACTTACCTCAAAATCGTGTGAGAACTGAATTGGGACAGAAAAACGACCTCCAAGCTAGTTTCCCCAAAAATCATATGACAGCAACACAGTTTTGAATGAGGTCATAAAACCAGGGATTTTAATTGTGAAATCATGCAAAACAATTGGGGAAAATGATTATAAATCGTTCTCTGCAACATGCATAAGAGAATGGAATGAAATTGAAGTCTCAAAAGTTCAAGATCTTACCAAAATCGATGGTCCAAGTAAGCTCCAAGAACTGAAATCAGCTTCAACTCCTTCCCTTCTCAGATTCGATTCTCACTCTACACTAGATCTTAGCTTATGATTTTAGTGTCTCTACGAAGCCCTGGATGTGAGCTTCGTAACCGTGTATCACTCGAAATCACACATTCAGAAACGAAGAGGAATCGTGGAAAACGAATTCGAAACCCTAGCCTCAGGAATTGATCAACAAAGGATCAATTTTCGTGGTTGATTGCCTTAAATAGGCAATTTCCTTATGCATGCAGACCGACACGACACCATTGAGGTGTTCCTGGGACGATTTTGTGTCAACGTTTGGGATTTTTGGGTTGATGACTCATCAAACGCACTATCTCCAGCAACTCTGCCCAGAATACTCGAGTGTTCTTAGGAATACTCGAGTCTTTTGACTCAAATTTGAAAAATAATTATTTTATTCCTCCTTCCCTCCAAAATCTTTCTAATATTGCACTTAGGTCCTACAGCAAGGACTAATATGCAAAAATCTAATTTTTGCACAGAAAATAATTTATTTTCTACCTATTTGCAATATTTAAATATCTAATTTAATCAGGAATTCATAATAAAGATTAATTATAATTAGAATTTATAATTAACTTTTATTAATCCAGGATTAAAATTTTGGGGAGTTACAATACTCCCCCACTTAAAAGGAATTTTGTCCCCGAAATTCTTGTATTATAAAAACAAACCTGGATATTCCTGACACATCTTACTTTCTAATTCCCATGTCGCTTTCGACACGTTCCCGTTTTCCCATAAGACCTTTACTAAAGGAATTTCTTTTTCTATGAGTTGCTTAACTCTACGGTCTTCTATACGATCAGGACAGGTTTCGAAAATAAGGTTCTCTCTTGAGTTGAGACACATGAAATACATTGTGCAAATTAGCTAAGGACGGAGGTAAGGCTATTTGGTATGCGACAGAACCTATTCGCTTGAGGATTTGGTAAGGGCCAATGAATTTGGGTGAAACTTTTCGGGTTTTCATGTCTCGGCTAACTCCCTTCATCGGAACGATCCGGAGAAATACATGATCCCCTTCTGAAAATTCCAATGGCCTTCTTATATCCGCATAGCTCTTCTGTCTACTGTAACATCCTAGAAATTAATAGTTATATAATAAATTGATAAAATAATATATAAATATTTATTTAAGGGTAGGATTAAGCCGTAGAAATTGTATAAGGGTAGTGAGGTAATAGGAAGCATAGACCGATCAGATAAGTAGATGTAGGGCCTTGGACCGACCTCAGCCGAGCTAAAGAACTAAATGGGAATAAAACGCGAAGTCTATTGTCAGCTCGGATTAGCCGACCTCAGCGCACCTCACAGTATCATCCGAGAAGGAAGCTCGGACTACTACTGTTCCTACAAACCGAGCCGACGTATTCGAGCCGATGTATCCTAGCCGACATACTCTAGCTGACACGTCCTAGATCCTCCGTGCCAGCTCATGTGAGCTGTAGCCCTTTGGGTTTCGTACCATCCGTACACTGTCCTTGCCATTCACTTTATGTCATTGTCATTTCTTTATGTCCCTTTCAATGTACTATTCATGGCTTCCTCAAGAAGCCAATGAATCCTTGCCACTCATTCTAGCTTCCCAAAGAAGCCTCTAATGTGGACCACACAAATGTCCCCCCCTAATTGAATAAAAGAAAATCCAACACACAACACTCAACACTTTGCACTTCCACTCTCTTCCTCCTTCATCTCTCTCCCTCATTCTATTCTCTGAAAGTCCAACGACAACAACTCCACCTACCTTCCCTCTTCTCATTCAAACATATTTCCTCCTCACTCACATATTCTTCCTCTTCTCTTTCAAGATCCACCAACCGGAGACCCTCCTTCTCTCCGTCCCCATGCTGTTCCGGCGTCCCTGTTCCGGCGTTCCCTGGATCCTCTCCGTTCTCTTCCGTTTCGGGCGTCCCTGGGGCAGCCGGTGTTGAGTGTGCAGCTGGGAGGAACTCGTGGAAGCTTAGAGAAAAGGACTCAAGGGTGTGAAGCTCACAAGGTCAAGGTCAAGGAAAGCCATTCTCAAGATCTCAACTCTTATCTCTCACGGTTTGAGGTAAGGAGTGAATGTTACCTCTACTTGAGTTTGGGTTTCTAGGGTGTTCATAAAGGGTACTAAGAGTGGGTATTAGATTAGGGAATGGACATAGGTTAATGTTAGAAGAGAAATGGTAAAAAGGGTAAAAGGGGAATTAATGAATGAACAAGAAACATGGATTTTAGGTGAAGATGGAATATCACTTTTGATTACATGCTATATTTCATATGCTGCATTTTATATGATGGATTGACTAAATGTTTTGTTCATGTGGTTGTTGAGGTATAAGTGTTTATGATGCTTTGATATTTGGTATTTGTATCTGTGGCCGAGCCGAGAGAGGGTGAGAATGGAGAATGAGAAGAATGGTAACCAGGGTGGATCGAAAAGACAAACTAATAAGTTATATAATGAGATAGGTAGATGAGATAGATAATAGGGATATGGGAAATCGGAAATTTGTAAAGGGTTGAGCCGAGATAGGCCAAGCTAAGTAAATAATGAGATTAATGCAAAGAGGAATAAATGAAAGAGGTGAACTGAGGTGGGCCGAACTAAAAGTAATGGTTAATAAGATAAGGGGAATTAAAGAGAAATGGTTGTGTGGTCGGGTCATAGCAGACGCGTACTGGGTGCGTGCATTGATCGCGTAAGCCGAGCATTGTGGTGCTCGCAGCTATAAGTCGAGCATTGTGGTGCTCGCAGTTATGACTCACAAGGTTCCGAGAACGGAATCGGTGGGATGTGTTCCTGGTCATAGCAGACGCGTACTGGGTGCGTGCATTGATCGCGTAAGCCGAGCATTGTGGTGCTCGCAGCTGTAAGTCGAGTATTGTGGTACTCGCAGTTATGGACACTCCTTACTCCATAGAATGATCGGCGGTAGTGTTCCTGGTCATAGCAGACGCGTACTAGGTGCGTGCATTGATCGCGTAAGCCGAGCATTGTGGTGCTCGCTGTAACACCCCGATTTGACAACTTGAAAATAAAGTTTCTTAATTAATATAGTGAAAACTTGGGCCAATTTTTTTTTTTAAAACAGTGTTACACAAGGTGAGAACACTTAGATTTTCAAAATCATGTTTGCAATTTAAACTCATGTTCTCACATTGCATAAAACCTTTCAAGTTTCAAACCGAGATGTTACGAAACATCGCACTCTGAAACTTGTTTTCACAAAACACATTTAAAAGCCCATTTTGTTAGTTTTAACCGTAAAACTTAATCTCGGTTATCCAGTTTTATAAAACATAATTCGGGTGCACCTGTGAATGTAGCTAATGATGTCTAAGTACCTGGTAAGGGAGTACAATACTTGAACATAGACATTATAATGATAGATCTCCGTCCAACGTATGCTCCTCCGAAGAGTAGAACCATCAACCATCGAGTCCTCGAGCCGAACTTGACCGTCTTCTCCTTCGAGACTCCATCTCGGTCGTGTCTCCGTAGGCCATCACGTGAAGCGCCGACTCCGAATATAATATACTTACTCTGTCGCCTGTGGACATCATCACAGAAGTCCACAGGGACGGGAAAAGACAGAGAGAGTAAGCATTCCGAACGACGCATCATCGACGGTGTGGGTTTACGATAGGCAAAATATTAAGACAATACAGGCATACAACAATACACATTCATAGCACAACAATATAGCAGATATTTATGCAGAATGCAATGCGATCGTCGCATTATCTAACACTTTATCTCTCACTTAAGGGGATTCTCTTAATTAGCTCATCTTGCAAAGTCAAAGTCTCTTAACCAGATCATCTCGCAAAATCGAAGACTCTTGTCCACATATCTCAAGTGTATAACATCGGAAATTCAGGCTTTATGGTTTTGGGTCTACATCTCCTCGGAATCCAACCACCTAGTTCGGAAGCAATCAGGAGTACAGGATCTCTAACCACACCGGCTTTTACTGGATGGCAAAACAAATGAATACATAAAATGCCCGGGAAATAAGCACATCCGGCCGTGTTCGAGCATCCCTCTCACTGAACAAGATTTGGTCAAGGGGGTGTCAGTCCTCTGTCTAGTGATCATGTGGTACTTCGTCCACACCACTGAGTGACCAGCTCCGACCGGTTCAGCCAAGGCCCCTATGGTTTTTCCCACCTAGACAGACTTCCCAAGGCTTATGACGAATCACCGTCATCACCGTCCCCTATCTCAATCATCCAGCTGAACACCACAAGGGTAATTCAGGTGTATCTTCCTCTCCACTACTTCGGGTTAGGGTTTCGAATCATGAGGTTATACTTATTCGTTCAATCGTCGACCCATCCTAAGTCATCTCCGCCATACAGCTCCGACCATATGCGGAATGCTTCTGTGGGACTCGACCACTGTGTCTGACGGGCTCTGACCCATCCTGAATCATTCTCGGCATATGGCTCCGACCAGTATGCAGGCTATCCACAATCTCTCTGATGGGCTACAACCCATTCAGAGTCAACCTCGCCATATAGCTACGACTATATGCGGAATATCAAACATCATTCTGACGGGCTACGACCCACTCAGAATCACCATCGTCATATGGCTCCGACCACATGCGGGATATCCATCAATCATCAATAGATAGGCTCCGACCTATCCCATGTCACCCATACTCAACATATGGCTACGACCATATGGAGGCTATCTCAACACATGGCTACAACCATGTAGATACACTCTCAACATATTCCACATTCATTGCATCCATGTTTAAAACATTGTCGTCACATTCACATCATCAGCTCGATCCACGTACTCGGCGCATCAGCATCATCCAGTTCCATTGCGTGTTCCATCCCTTAAAGCTTTACTCTAATCGTTGGGGAATTCCTTATAGTTTCTATGTCTCTTCTACTCTTATCTTATGTCGCGGGATGATGAATTATGCTCATGCAATGACAATATAACAACAATGTATCTCAACATAAACAAATATAGCAATCAATCAATACCATGTAATGGTATAGGTCTGAGTCTTCGTATACCGCGATACAAACAAGCACACAATTTATCAGGTATACTACTAGCTACAATAGACCTTTACTCCGACTTTGAGAGAGTACGGAGTGTCCTAATAGATCACCTAAATACCACGGTGTCTTAGGGAAGCTTCTCTCTCACCTCAACTCCAGCAAATACCTCGTCCGAAATCGTTGCGGGTCCTCCCGACTGCCAGCTGCTCCAGGTTCTTGACTTATACGCACCTTGTACTAGATAGGAGACACTAACGTTAACAGTCTATCTAACTAATCGTCATACTTAAAATCCAAAAATGCGTTTTCGAAAACTCCTTTCACTTCTTGTCGAAAAATCGTAAAACTTCAAGACTTTCTCAAATCAAAATCCAACTTTTCTTAAATCACGTACCATTTAAAACTCAAACTTAAAACCAACAAAACACATCTTCAAGATTGCAAAACAATTTAAATAAATCTGGACAGCAAAGATGCAAGTCCATAAGCCACTCTTTTAGAAAATCCGGAAATACCGTAAAATTGCACTTTTCAAACCAACTTTATACTACATTAAAAACTCAACTTCAAATCACTTTAAAAACATTTTAAAACAAGAAATACATCTTAGAAAAATTCTGGACAGCATCATATGCTAAGTCCCAAGTTCATTTTTCATTATTCAAAAACCAACTTTAAATCCATAGAAAACTAAGTATCTTGAAAACAATCAAATAAACACCTTGATTAACAATTTTTCAATCAAATAAGGTAATGAAACATATAGGCACATATAAACTGAATCATACTCATATAAACACTTTAAATAAACAAATTGGTTGCTGGTCCATTCCGGACAACCACAACCAAGATTCGAAAACACCGAAAGATCGTTATTTAATCTCTTTAATACTTCATGTTAAAATGAACATTTGAAATGATTTATTTTCAAACATAACACTTATGAAATAAAATAAGGCAGCAACTAGTAACCCAATACTTTTTCAAATAATCTAATTCTTTTTAAGATCAATCAACTTCAGAAAATTAATTACATCATCGTAATTTGTCGAATAACTCATTTTCCTTTACTCCTTTTGTCAAATAAACAATTCCTAGACACTCAAACAAATAAATTCAATCAGCATGTATCACCTAAAGCAAACCATTTAGCACATAGCACATAGCATATTTTCAGATCATAATTTCAAACTAATAGCCTAGATCGAAACACCGTAGACAATCAATCTTGTAAACCCATTCATGCATAGTCTAAACATATCATCAAGAAGTCATTCATTCAATTGCTTCAAGACATTATAATCGTCATGCAAGTCCAGCCAAGTCACAAAACAAAGAACAAAATTCACGTTTGTCAAAAACATTTAAATAAGGCTTTTGTTCAATTACGGAAAAAGCACAAAGGATAAAATCTAAAACTATACCAAATCAATTTGTTTAATTCTCAAAACTTCCAGAACATACCAATATATGTCAAAGTTCATCATATAAAATTTCCAAGTCATTTGAACAATCTTAAGTTAGGTTTCCAATCAGATTTTGCATAAAAAGCAAGATAGAACTGTTTCTGGTCTGAGGCCAAAATGCCATTATTAAAATTAGTGTTTCAACTCCGAATTGTATGAAAATTGGTATAGAGCTTCCTTACACAATCAAGATAATACCATAAAAATTCCAGATCATTTGGATTTGTGAAAGTCATACTTTTTCAATTAAATTCGTCACTAAGTCTGGAAAATCTGAACCAAACGGTTCACTATTTTTCAATTGGTAAAAATATCAAACCAACTCCAAATCACCTCAAATTTTACAGAGAGTCACAAGACATGTTTAAGGAGCTACCATAAAAATTTCAAGAAATTTAGAGTAGCACAAGTTTGAAAATTCTGTCCATCTTTAAACTGAAAAACTCGTTTTCCCAAAATCGTCTTCACAAAATTGGTTCTCATGGAAATAGGAAATCATTCCTAAAAATAATTCAAAAATTCAGAGAAGCTCATTTTATCATACTTAGATTAGTGCCAAAATTTCAGAATCATTGAACATGCACAAATATTATTTATCAAGGTTAAAAACACACATATCCAAACTTCAGCACAAAACTTTATCAAATAAACTTGTTCATTCATTTCAAACATTACATAACCACAAGTTGTCAAGTTGAACATACATATATCTTAATCAAATAAAGAAATCAAACTCATGAACACATACAAACCGAATCATGCCTCATACCAACACTTAGACAAATTTCAATTTAATTCACACTTAATCAATTATATCTTAGCAAAACTTCATCTCATTACACTTATCTTATGCCAAAACCGTATGCTTCATTAGTTGCTCAAAACTTATTTTCTCAAAGAATAACTTTACAAATCAACATGTAGTTTCAGGGCATCAACATACATACATCTAAGAAAATTTAACTCAAAGTCTAAGGTCCAAACCGTGACCTTGACTAGGTTTTCTCAAAAACATTTTTAAAGATTCAAAACTTAAAGACAATTCCAAATTCAACAACAATTCCATATAATTCATCAAGTAAGTAAAACATAACCTTAGCATGTATTTCCTATATGAAACCGTGAGCATCATTATCTCTCTAACAATTTTGATTTCACATTTAACACATATAATCAACTCAATAGTTCATGGAAATCACTTATTCATCAAGTAAACTTAAGAAAATTTTAATCCTTTCATTCACACCTACAAACCGTGACTATCACAAGAAATCACAACATCACAAAATTTTATATTCATCATTAAACCTCAAGATCATGACATGCAAAAGATCAAGCAAAAGAAAATCAACTTTCAATCATATCATCATCAAAACCGTGGCCATCTTTAAAGAAAATTATCAAGAAAATTCAATCATCCACAAAGATCTTCACATTAAAAACTCAAACATCAAGTAAATCATAGATCAAGTATAGATCTTGACATGCATGAAGTCAAAACACTAGATCCTTGAAAAATCCTTTATGGAACTTCAAGAATTAAATTCTTTTTCAAAAAACGTTTAAGAATTTAAAAGGAAAACTTTAAGATCATGGAAGAAAATACTTTCTTAGTAAAACTTCAAGATCAAGTTCAAAGATCAACATGCATGTTAGTGAAATCTTTAGATCTAACATAAAAACAAACATGCATCACACTTTTTCAAGTAAAATCAAAGTTTAGAAAGAAAGCATGAAGAATCAAAGAAAAAGGTTTAAAACTTTTAAGATCATGAAACAAAATTCTTACTTAATCAAAAACTTTCAAGAATCAAGTCCAATTCCTTGGTTTCTCTCCTCTCTCCTCACGGTTCACTCACTCTTCCCTTTGGGTCCATGGTTTCTCTTTCTTTTCTTTACTCTCTTGTCTTGATCTAGCTTAGGTTATGAAGAGTCTAAAGTGTTGGTCCTTCTTCTCTCTATTCGGCCACTCTCTCTCATTTCACTAAGAGTTTGATTTTCTCTTAGTGTTTGTGTGTTTGGTCTTGGGAAGAAATGAAGGAAATGAAGGAATGGAAGTTACATGAAGTGTGTATGTTTGATCACTCTCACGGTTTAGGGTTGGAATGAATGGATGGGATGAAGAACCGAATGGGGCTGTGTGAGTGTTGATGTTTGGCTTGGAATGAGGAATGAAGAAGAGAAGAAATGGAAATGAACTCACTCACTCTCTCACACAGTTTTGCCCTTCTTTTATCCTTCTTTACTTTTTCTTAATTGCCATCAAGGGTTTGCATGGAGGGCTTGCTTGCAAATACTTGGGGACTAAGTTACAAAACTTGGGGACCAAGTCTTGCTTCTAAGTCCCTCCACGGCCCACTCTTCCTTTCTTTCCTATTTCTTTTCTTTTCCCTTTTTCTAGGTCATGCTTTGGTCATCTTGATGATGTCATGTGTTTGACTATAAGGCATGCAACTTGGTGACTAAGCAAAGCTACTTGGTTGCCAAGTTTCTCACCTAGTATTCGACCATAGGGTGGTTTAGGGTAGGTTAGTTTAGCTTAATTAGGTTTAAGGCACTAATTAGGGTTTAATCGTGATTAGGGTAGGATTAGGATAATTAATCCAGGTTTAGTCCACTAATCCTTAGTGATTAGGGCTTAATCAAGGATTAAGGCACTAATCAAAAACTTAATCATGGGTTTAAGGAAAACTAATTCTAGGTTAGCTCACCAACCTTGAGGATTTAGGTCTTAAGAGAGTGATTAAGTCCTTAATCAAGGATTAAGAACTCGATTAGGGTTTTAATAAAAGGTTAGGATACTTATTAGGGTTTCCTAGAGACGGTTCTAGGTCAAGACGATTTGGACTTTGATTTCTTTGAACTTAGAGAAAATAATTTTCCACGAAATCATATAAATCAATAAAACAAAGTCTCAAACAAAACCTTAAACACTCATGCACACAAAGTCACAACACAAGCAAATCAAATTTCAAAACATAAGGGTTCATTATGAAATCGAAACTCTTTTAAATCGATTCTTAAATCAATTAGGTTAAATCCACAGAGATGTATAAAGAAATTCATTTCTCAAATGAAATCACAAATAATAAAATTATTTTAAACTCAATAAAATCATTTGCTTGAACTCTATAAAAATCTTTGTTTACCAAAATACCATAAAATCGACAACCGATTACGTAATCGAATAAAACACTCATTAAAATCCTTTGTAAAACAACATTTCAAAATTCCTCTTTGGTGAAAACTTATTTATCGTCGTTAGGAAAATAGGGGATGTCACACTCGCAGATGTAAGTCGAGTATTGTGGTACTCGCAGTTATGGACACTCCTTACTCCATAGAATGATCGGCGGTAGTGTTCCTGGTCATAGCAGACGCGTACTGGGTGCGTGCATTGATCCGTAAGCCGAGCATTGTGGTTCTCGCAGCTGTAAGCCGAGTATTGTGGTACTCGCAGTTATGGACACTCCAATATCCGACTTTAAATGGTGTAAGACATGCACTGGGTGTATGCATCTGAGAAGAGTAAAAGATTGTAAACTATGTGAAAATGGAATAATGAGTAATGAGTCCGAGATAGTGATGGTAATCCGAGGTAAGAGAATGTGAACCAAGGTATAATTAGTCAGGGAAGGATATAGTGGATGAGAATGGGAACCGAGGTAAAGTTAGTAGGTAATGAGCAAACTGGTTTATGATGTGAGCAGAGCTAGATGAGATGGTAGGATGCGAGCCGAGTTAGATGAGATTGTGTGTATGTGAACCGAGCTAATGTTGATATATGCATGAGATATATGGGTTTGACTACTTGTTATTTATATGCTATTTGACTACTTGTGTTTGGCTTGGTAGTTCGGTATGTCATTTTAGAAACTGCTTATTTAAGTTCTGTGTAATGCTCACCTCCTTACCATTTTTCAGGTACTGAGCTCGAGCAGACGCAGTCCCCGGCCGAGCAGGATCACTCTCCCTCACAGGGAGAGTAAGTTATTTAGAGACTGATAGGTGGATAGGTCTCGGCCATTTGGGCCGAGCTAAAATATTTGTTTTGAATTGGGTCTTGGCTAGTTGGGCCGAGCTAAAACACGCTTTTGTATATTTTGATCTCGGCCCAATGGCCGAGCTAAACATCATTTTTTATAATTCGAACTAATGAGCTCGGTGTAGCTATGTTTCTCAACTCTTATTTAATGATTAATGAAGTCTTCCGCTTTTAACTCTGATGATTTGATATTAATGAAAAAGAAATATTATTTTGGAAATCATCACATTTGCTTTAAAAGAAATTTTAAATCCTAATTTTTGGGTTTAAGGGTAATTATTATATAGGGTGTTACATCTACTCTGTGCCGTCCTCATCTTATCCTGAACCATCCTAATCTTCTCAGTTGTTTGCTAAACCATTTCTGGACCAACCATCAAATTCTCCCCCACTTGAAACTAACATAGCGGGGTTTGACATTTTCTCCTATACAAGGCTTCAAATGGTGCCATTCCTATACTGGTATGATGGCTGTTGTTGTAAGTGAATTCAGCAAGAGGTAACACTTGATCCCAACTTCCTTGTTCCTCAAGTGCACATGCTCTCAAAACATCTTCCAAGGACTGAATCATTCTTTCTGATTGTCCATCAGTCTGAGGATGATATGCAGAACTCATCCTAAGTCTTTTGCCCATTGCTTGGTGCAAACTGTTCCAGAATCTGGACGTGAATCTGGGATCACGGTCTGATATGATACTCGAAGGTATCCCATGTAATCGAACAACTTCCTTGATATATAATTGGGTAAGCTTCTCCATAGAGTATCGGGTGCTTATTGGGATGAAATGTGCCACCTTCGTTAAACGATCTACTATTACCCAAATTGCATCATGATTTGAGGTCGTCTGAGGTAAACCTGATACGAAGTCCATTGATATGCTCTCCCATTTCCATTGAGGTACATTCAATGGTTGAAGCTCTCCTCCAGGTTTCTGTTGTTCCGTTTTGGCTTTTTGACACAGCAGACACGAAGCTACGTATTTAGCAACATCTCTTTTCAATCCTCACCACCAAAAGATCTTCTTCAAATCTTGATACATCTTGGTTGAGCCTGGATGCATGCTCATTCTGCTTTTATAAGCTTCGTCAAGATTCAGCTTTCTTAGATCAGAATTCTTTGGGATGCAAATTCTTGTTCGAAAACGAAGAATCGCATCTGAGTCAAGGTGAAAGTCCTTCTCTCTTCCTTCTGTCATCAGTCTCTTCTTTTCAGCCAATTCTTCATCCTTCTGTTGTAATTCACGAATTTCATTCATGAATTCATTTGTGATTTGCAGCATGCCCATCTTGATGCTTGAGGATTCGACTTCCATTGTTAAGCTTAGATCTCTGAATTCTTCGATCAAGATGGCTTCTTTCACCATCATCTAGCTTATGTGGATTGCTTTTCTGCTCAGTGCATCTGCCGCCACGTTCGCCTTGCCAGGATGATATTGAAGCTTGAAATCATAGTCTTTAAGAAACTCCATCCATTTTATTTGTCTCATGTTTAATTCTTTCTGATCAAACAGATACTTCAAGCTTTTATGGTCACTATATACTTGAAAAGTAGTGCCATAGAGATAATGCCTCCATATCTTTAAGGCAAATACAATAGCAGCTAACTCCAAGTCATGCGTCGGATAATTCACCTCGTGCGTCTTCAGTTGTCGTGAAGCATAAGCGACTACTTGTCTTTCTTGCATCAGCACACTTCCAAGTCCTTGTTTTGACGCATCACAAAATACTTCAAAACGCTTGTTGGTTTATGGCAAGATTAACACAGGAAATGATGTTAATCTTTCCTTCAATTCTTGGAAACTTCTTTCACACTTGTCGTCCCAAACTAATGGTTGATCTTTTCGAGTAACTTCGTCAATGGTAGTGTTATCTTTGAAAATCCTTCAATGAATCGACGGTAATATCCCGCCAATCCCAAGAAACTTCTTACTTCCGTCACAGTTGCAGGTTGTCCCCATTGCAATACAGAATCCACCTTTGTAGGGTCCAATGCTATTCCTTCTTTAGAGATCACGTGACCCAAGAATTTGACTTCCTTCAGCCAAAACTCACACTTAGAGAGTTTAGCATACATCCGCTTCTCCTTTAGGATCTTCAACACGATCTTCAGATGTTCTGCATGCTCTTCTTCATTCTTGGAGTAGATCAAGATATCATCAATGAATACTATCACGAACGAATCCAAGTATGGTCGGAAGATTCGGTTCACGTAGTCCATGAAGATAGCAGGTGCATTCGTTAGTCCGAACGGCATTACTACATATTCATAATGTCCGTATCAGGAGCGAAATGATGTCTTGGGTATGTCTTCCTCCTTTATCCTGATCTGATGATATCCCGACCTCAGATCTATCTTGGAAAATACTGAAGCTCCTCTAACCTGGTCCATAAGGTCATCTATCCTTGGCAGAGGATACTTGTTTTTGATGGTGACCTTGTTCAGTTGTCTGTAATCGACACACATTCGCATACTCCCATTCTTTTTCTTTACAAACAATACTGGAGCTCCCCAAGGTGATACGCTTGGTCTGATAAGTTTCTTTTGTAATAACTCCTCTACTTGCTTCTTCAGTTCCGCCATTTCCGGTGGTGCCATTCTATATGGAGCAATAGAGATGGGACCAGTTCCCGGAATTAATTCTATTCCGATTTCAATTTCTCTCTTCGGGGGTAATCCTGAAATCTCTTCAGGAAATATTTCGGGAAAGTCCTTCACAACTGGAATCTCCTCTAATGGTTTCTCCTTCTCCTCTCCCATAATGGAGAACAAACACATGAATCCTTTGGGTTCGAGGGGTTTGTATATGATTGTTTTTCTTTCACAATCTATGGTCACTCGGTTTTTCTCTAACCAATTCATACCTAGGATCACATCTATTTGCACAGAGGGAGACAAATCAAATCTACCTTAGTGACGCGATCAAATATCTCGACACTACAGTCTAAGCAGACTTTGGAGGTGATTACGGGTAATCCCGTAGGGGTTTCAATTTTAAAACAATTGGGCGAATTTGACACTGCTAACTTCAACCTATTTACACATTCATAGGAAACAAAAGAATGCGTAGCTCCTGAGTCAAACAAAATCATGCAAGGGTGGTTATTGAGAAGATATTTACCTTGCACGAGATCAGGAGACTGGTTAGCTTCTACTCCACTCAAGGTAAACACTCTCCCTTGAGTAATTGATTTGCTAGCAGGTTCATTGGAATTACTCCTCCCAGGTTCTTTGCAGAGACGTGCAATGTGACCTTGTTTCCCACAGTTGAAACAAATACTGGTTGCCCAGCACACTCTTCCATAATGATGACGGTTGAACTTTTCACAGAGAGGTGGATCATTACGAGGCTTTGCTCTATCACCACTTGCAATCTTACCCTTGCCTCGATTCTTGTTAAAGTATGGACTCTTTCAACGATAACCAAAACCTTTCTTTCTTTGTGGTCCATAACCTTGTTGACTGCTCTTCTCTTGATTAACCACTCCTTCAGCTTTCTTATCGTCTTCATACATTTGACACATGTCCACCAATGTCGGAAAACTCTGTATTTTCTGATAACTGAAAACAAACTTCAATTCTGGTCTCAGTCCACCTTCAAACTTAATACATTTGCTCCGTTCATCTGGGTTGTTCAAGTAATAGGGAGAATACTTCATCAGTGCCTCGAACTTGGCAGCATATTCCCCTACACTCATATCCCCTTGTTTTAGTTGCATAAATTCTATCTCCTTTTTCCTTCCCAAATCTTCTGGAAAGTACTTGTTGAGGAACTTCTCCATGAATACTCCCCAGGTGACTTCCCTTCTTTCATAGTTCAATAGTTGCACTGTGTGGTTCCACCAATTTTCAGCTTCATCCCCCAGCACGTAGACAGCATATGCCACTTTCTGTACATCAGGACATTCCAGAGTTCTGAAGATTTTGTCCATCTCATAAATCCACCGATTAGCTTCCTCTGGCTTATATCCCCCTTCAAACTTTGGAGGATTGCAACTTCGAAATTCCGAGAGAGTTTTAGCCTCTGAATTACCCAAGTTACATGGGTGTGGCTGATTGGTTTGCTGCTATTGATGTTGCTGCATGTTCTCCAGAACAGCAGTAATTCTATCCAGCATAGCATTGGTATAATTCTGGTTTCTAGTTGCCATAACAGACCTGCACTATGGTCTCTATATCACTTAAAGGTCTCTTTTGGATTGGAATAACTATCCTATCTTATCCTTACTATATTCGATCTATTCGAATAGCGTGCCTAACTGCTTCCAGTTGAGCTAGGAGGAACAAGACCATGCTTTGATACCATAAAAAGTGTGACACCCTTTCTCTCTTGAAATAATCAAATAAGATTTATGGACATTGATAGTTTGGATAAATTAACTTTTATTAAAAACATGGAATATATTAACGAATTCGGCTCCGTTCGCTTAATCAATAGTATATTGAAACAATTAATAATTTGCAAGACAACGAATATTTGTTAATCAAAATTATTTTAGACTTCCATAATTTTAAATATAGCGTTGCCTTGTTGTTCACATAAAACTATTTTCCATGTAATAACAGTCGTCGAATTCTCTTCTAACAAAATCAGAGTGCGCGGAAAAATAGCAGTACTCAAGGATCCATGTTATAATAAACATCATATATATATCATCGTAATAAAAAGGGATCCATAAGTACAGAAGTCATCAAAGTACAGGTAGTCATGTCCATAAACTGAAAATACTGAAAATACATATAAAAGACTGAAAATATGACCTAAACTCTCAAACACTCTCAAAATATGTACAATATGTCACAACTCAAAAATAAGGAGTGTCTGAAAGCAGGTCAACTGGTCCTCCACGCATCTTTCTGGTCCACTGCAGCAGCAAAGTCGGTCTGGGATCCCTACTAACTATACTATGCATGTCCTAGGAACCACTGGGTCCTCCCCGAGGTCTGGGAACTGGCTCGACTGGTACTCCCTCCTCCTCGCTCTCTCCCTCCTCGGGATCCTCCTCTATCCCGTCCGACTGAGTGGCAGACCTATTAGTAGGTCCAAAAGTAGTAGCTGGTGCAGTCCCACCAGCTCCAGTCGGATAGGATGTAGGAACATCCTCGTTAGTGAAAACTCTGTAGGCAGAGGGATGAGAACAGTAGCAGGAAGGAAACGAAAACTATGAAATCTACGTACAGGTCGAGCTGGCTGTGGTGGTCCTCTATAAACATAAAAAGCAGGGATGTGCATAGTATATATAATAGGTATCCTAAACCTATGAGGGCGCACCCGAACGAGTGGGTTAGGGTGGAAGAGTGTGAACTCCACCTCACCCTCAAATGTCGCTCGGTGCTCCTCCTATGTCCATATCCCGCTAGGGATGGGCCTGATCTCTACACATGCTAGATAACGTGCCATCACCTATCAAGGGCACAGGGGTAAGCATATATATACACATAATCAAATAAGGCTGAGCAATAAATATGCAAAGTGAGAAGTTAACACTTTATAATCATATCAAATTTAATCACATAGATAAACCAATGATTATATGATGCATGATATCTCACTTTTCTTAAAATTCTCCAACTAATCTCTCAAATGGACGTCCTTACATAACTTCATTGTATTCACAGAATACAAAATAATACGTTATCAAACGTATGGCGTACTTGCTCGAAGTGATAAACAACGTCACTTTATCTAGTGATCGTCACGTCGCCAAAACGTAAAACTATCACTGCATTACATAGTCATCCAGACATAAGACCCACAATGTCAACCTTGAAGTGGGGTCGAGCAAGCAGTAACTTTTGGCACTCCCAGAGGCCCTCCTCATGTTCTAAAATACGTTATCAAACGTATGGCGTACTTGCTTGAAAGTGATAAACAACGTTACTCTATCTAATGAACGTCACGTCGCCAAAACGTAAAAATATCACTTGTATTACGTAGTCATCCATACATACGACCCACAACGTCAACCTTGAAGTGGGGTCAAGCAAGCAGTAACTTTGAACATGACAAAATAACGACGTATCCCAAACACCATGCATGAATGCATTAACATATTCCATTTAAGATTAAATCCTCTTTAATCTTAATGTATATCCAACATGGAATAATTGATTCACAAGTACTCAGAGCAATTGATGTAATCTCACGATTTCATTAATCTCTTGGAACATGCTTAATCATCTTGAAAATTCATAAAGTAGGTTAAAACAATTTTGTTAGATTTTTAAAATAGAAATTTAATGTTCTGATCAAAAAGACTCGAGTGACTCATCACAAGACTCGAGTAGTTCATGTGTTTCTGAAAAGTCAAATCTTAGATCTTCCAAAATACTCGATTGGATCATGAATTACTCGAGTAGTTCATCCTAATTTCCAGAATACTCGTGTAGTTCATCATGACTCGAGTGGTTCATCACAATTTCCAGAATACTCGAGTTTCAGCTCGAGTACTCAAGTGCTGGTGTTGTTATACGCACCAGTGCACCACGAAATACTCGAGTGTTCTGCAAAATACTCGAGTGGTTTCTGACAGTAAACACTGAAAATTGAGTTTTCACATATCAAAATCAATTCTAACCAATTATAAACAAAACCAGTATTCAACAGAGTTCAATTTAGGTAAACAAAACATGTTCCAACACAAAAATTACATCAAATTACACTGGATCAACATTGAGCATTCATTGTGCATAAAAATCATATTTCAACAACTCAACATATTAATTTCAATTCTGAGCATCTTTAACACGATAATAACTTGCATTTAGCTTGCATGCAACATATCAAACATGCTCCAACAAGTTTCAACACTCAGAATGACCTCCAAGCCAATATACTAATTCAAACTAAGTCCTTTAAGCCTCATGGTGGCTTCCTACACAATTTCATTAAATCAATCCTTATTCTAGTGAATGTATAGCTTCCCACTTACCTCAAAATCGTGTGAGAACTGAATTGGGACAGAAAAACGACCTCCAAGCTAGTTTCCCCAAAAATCATATGACAGTAACACAGTTTTGAATGAGGTCATAAAACCAGGGATTTTAATTGTGAAATCATGCAAAACAATTGGGGAAAATGATTAGAAATCGTTCTCTGCAACATGCATAATAGAATGGAATGAAATTGAAGTCTCAAAAGTTCAAGAGCTTACCAAAATCGATGGTCCAAGTAAGCTCCAGGAACTGAAATCAGCTTCAACTCCTTCCCTTCTCAGATTCGATTCTCACTCTACACTAGATCTTAGCTTATGATTTTAGTGTCTCTACGAAGCCCTGGATGTGAGCTTCGTAACCGTGTATCACTCGAAATCACACACTTAGAAATGAAGAGGAATCGTGGAAAACGAATTCGAAACCCTAGCCTCACGAATTGATCAACAAAGGATCAATTTTCGTGGTTGATTGCCTTAAATAGGAAATTTCCTTATGCATGCAGACCGACACGACACCATTGAGGTGTTCCTGGGACGATTTCGTGTCAACGTTTGGGATTATTGCGTTGATGACTCATCAAACGCACTATCTCCAGCAACTCTGCCCAGAATACTCGAGTGTTCTTAGGAATACTCGAGTCTTTTGATTCAAATTTGAAAAATAATTATTTTATTCCTCCTTCCCTCCAAAATCTTTCTAATATTGCACGTAGGTCCTACAGCAAGGACTAATATGCAAAAATCTAATTTTTGCACATAAAATAATTATAAATTATTTTCTACCTATTTGCAATATTTAAATATCTAATTTAATCAGGAATTCATAATAAAGATTAATTATAAATAGAATTTATAATTAACTTTTATTAATCCAGGATTAAAATTTTGGGGTGTTACAATACGAATGGACAGTTATGCCCTTCGTACTCTCCAATGCTCCAAGCACCTTCATGCGTCTTATGAATCAGGTACTTCGACCTTTTATCGACAAATTTGTAGTTGTCTATTTCGACGATATTCTGATCTACAACAAGAATAGAGAAGAGCACCTACAACATATCAGAAAGGTCTTAGAGGTTCTTCAAGAACAGAAACTCTATGCCAACTTGTAAAAATGCTCCTTCTCAACTGAAGAAGTGATTTTTCTAGGATACATTGTTACTACTGAAGGTATCAAGGTAGATCCAAGCAAGGTCGAGGCAATCCAAAACTGGCCCATTCCCCAATCTGTTCATGATGTCAGAAGTTTCATGGATTAGCATCCTTTTACCGCATATTCATCAAAAACTTCATCACCATAGCAGCACCCCTTACTAATTGCATCAAGGGAGACGAATTTCAATGGTCAGAATCAGCTCAAACAAGTTTTAACCACTTAAATGAACACCTAACCAAGACCCCTGTGTTAGCACTTCCAAATTTTGATCAGGTATTTGAAGTTAATTGTGATGCTTCTAACATTGGTATTGGTGCAGTTCTAAGCCAAGAAGGTCGTCCTATAGCTTTCTTTAGTGAAAAACTCAATGACGTCAAACTAAAGTATTCCACGTACGACAAAGAATTCTATGCAATCGTAAGCGCACTACAATACTGGAGTCATTACCTGCTTCCTAAGGAATTTATTCTCTATTCCAATCATGAGCCCCTCAAGCATCTCAGTTCTCAACAAAAGATTAGTCGCAGACATGCTTCATGGATTGAGTTCTTACAGGCGTATTCTATTTTGATCAAGCACAAGGCAGGACGACAGAATACTGTTGTAAATGCATTCAGCCGACGTCAAATCTTACTGTCAACACTGCAGATGAAGGTTGTCGGCTTTGAAATCCTCTCTGAACTATACCAGGATGACCCAGATTTTAAAGATGTTTGGAAGTCTACTGAATGTCAACCTTGTCAAAGGTACCGTCGTCACCAAAATTTCTTGTTCAAAGACAATATGTTGTGTTCCACGTTGTTCCTTAAGGGAATCCATCATTTGGGAAGCCTACAATGGCGATTTAGCCAGACATTTCGGCCGAGATAAGACCGTTTCACTCGTGAAAGATAACTTTTACTGGCCTTAGATGGAGCGCGATGTTATCCGACATATTCAACGCTGCCGAACTTGTCACCTAGCCAAATCCAAAAGCCAAAACACCGGACTGTACATGCCTTTACCGGTACCAGCTGCCCCATGGAAAGATGTTAGTATGGACTTTGTTCTTGGATTACCAAGAACCCAAAGGCAAAAGGATTCTATTATGGTAGCTGTCGATCGATTCTCAAAGATGGCTCATTTTGTTCCCTGTCAGAAAACTAATGATGTTGTTCACATTGCTGACTTATACTTCCGAGAAATTGTTCGACTCCTTGGGATTATAAAAACCATCACTTCCGATCGAGATGTCAAATTCTTAAGCCACTTTTGGCGCCTACAATAACTCAACTAACCAAGCTACAGGGAAATGTCCATTTGAAGTAGTATACGACATTCGACCTCTTAGTCCTTTGGACACTACAAGAAAAACCCTTTATTGCAACGACAAAAGTCGTTGCAAAAAACCAAAAGTCGTTGCAAAAAATATTTTCTGAAAGTCGTTGCTGGTAAAGCCGTTGCAAAAGGGTATAGCAACGACTTTGTTCGTTGTTATAAAGAATGGTTTTCAGCAATGACTTTGGTCGTTGCACAAAAGATGTCGTTGCTAAACAGGGTTGCAAAACTGTGTACAAATAATCTATTTTGCAACGACATTTACAATGTCGTTGCAAAACATCTTTGACTTTTGCAACGACATTGTCGTTGCAAAACACCTTCGACTTCTGCAACGAGAATGTCGTTGCAAAACACCTTTTGCTTTTGAAACAACAAAAATGTCGTTGCAATAGCCTTTGTTTAATTAAAAAAAATATTTGACTAAATAAATCTTGTTTTTGCTTCAAATTCTGAAGTACTTTTAATAGGTTTACATAACCACTAAATTTATAGCACATACATTAGACAAAAACTTATTCAATTATCGTAAATTGTGTTTATTACAAGACACAAAATAAGACTATTTATGGACAATCTTTCCTTGCAACAGTATCCAAACTCATACAAAACTCCAAGTCTTTTTTAACTAGATGATGTCATCTACAAGGAAGAAAGACACCACTATGCTCTATCAACCTAAATCTTGAAAGTGACCATTTTCGTTCTTAATGGTTTCAAGTATCAGTTAAAGTGTCTTCCTCTTCACCTAATCATGGGGCTATCCTCCACCTCATCAACACTTCTTAGAAAGACAGTCCAGCGCAAACTCATCAATCACATTATGATAGAAGCCAAAGTAGAACGAAGTGAAAAATCCAATGATAGTTCCTGAAAAAAATGTTATAAAATATTCAAAATCTACATGAGGAAATTAACAAATTTAGACTCCGTGTGCTTACAGCGAAGACAGAAAGGCTTGCCTCCGTGTAATTAAGTTTTGATTACTGAATCATCCATGTTATAAAATATTCAAAATCTGCATGGTTAATAAGTTTTGATTATTGAATCATCCACGTTGAATGTCACAATATATGAAAATAACAACATAAAAGCAATGACAGAACAAAAAAGAGTAAACACGATCACCCATCAATTTTACAAATAATGAGGAGCAATTAGTAATGAAGCAAGTACATATTTGGTGGTTAGAGTATTAGACTACATGTTCATAAATCAATTATCAATTTTTTCACTCAAAACCCTAAAATCGAACCCTGGTAAAAGAAAACCACCCTGAGCTTCACCATCACTTTTAACCTCGAAAATTCTTACAAAGATCCTATCTTAAGTATCATCAAATAGAGATCATAAGGTTGACGCATATTTCAAACAAAATGAACTTATTAGACTATTGTAAAGTTTTTTTTAAGGAATTAGAGTATTAGACTACTGTAAAGAGAACAAGAAAATTAGGAAATTTGTGGCTATAACTTATGATATTCACATTACCCCTCTTTCAGCAAAACACTTCAAAAATTATAACACTCAAGATTATATTAATAGAAAATTATTTATCAAGTCAAGCAGACAAGGTCTCCAACTTCTAGATAATGAATTTTAAGTAAGTACTATTAGCCATTAGGTGAGTACCCCTAAGAGGAAACAAGGGCCAAATCAATATAGTAAAGCAAGAAATTAGCACAACAATAAGACAGGTTTGCTAGCCATGTTTATAAATTAATCATATTTAATATTAACTACCAGTAAGTACCCTTTTCCTCTCTTTCTAGAAATTCTCTTTTGCTTAAGCCTATGACAAGTACTTGAAGTTGATGTTCAAAGAAGCCACCTTATCCACAATTTTACACCCTATGTTGAACTAGAAATTAAATTGAGATTAACAAATAGGATACAATCAGATTGAAGACTAAATAAATAATAGCACAAGCAACAATTTAAAACAAAAAAATAAATGGCAACATGACACAGATAATTACACTTCCCAAACCAAAACAATTACTAAAAATTTAAAGAAAGTCTGATGACTATATAAAGGGAACAAAACCTTTTCTCCCTTTCTCCGAGGAAGGAATGATTTCTGATTGACTTTCGTCCAGCAAGCAGAAAACAATATATATCCTCAATAATTGAATACACGGAAAAGAAAATGCAGAAATAAATTTACTACATTTTTTCTTATCGGACGGTTTTTATCATCAAAATACAGTAGGTTATTAAAAACTAGAATTGCCCAAATTTGAAGCAATGCAATGGCCACATACCTTTTCCTTTTCCATATTACTCTTAGAATTCTGTTCATGAACCAAATTTATAATATTCTCATGAATGGCTCTTTTCCTTTTCATCACATCAACCCATTGGCCAGAAGGTCCTTGCAATTAAGCATCTTCACCATGTAAAGCAAAAAGTAAAGAAAACTAGGAAACCATGTACATCTTAACAGATATTTCTAGAGGTTTTCAAAAGGGCAAGCCACTCATCATTTAGATCAGAAAAACCAGAAAGTAACAAACCAGAAAAATGTGTAACTGATTATACAGATAAGCCAGCTTTCACAATAGAGTGTTTTCCACGCTTGTCTTGGTAGGATGTTACAGTTCAGGAGAAACTGAGAAAGATTGAGCAAAAAAAAAACTGAAGCTGGATCATCCAGTAAACAGATATTTAAAAACAAATTGAAATTCCGATGATTCAAAATGACAAATTGAGGGCTTTTATTTTTCAGATTCTAATTTGAGTTTGTTCTATGCAATTCAAAAACACAGATGTGAAAACTATGGATTACTGAATGACATGGTAATATCACAAAGGAAATTCAATCAATCCACCAAGACACTCTATACACTTATGTTTGCAGACAGTCTTGCACGTTTGGCCAAAAGTGAGCAAGCTTCTATTCTTAATATTTATTGTAAAAACTATAATCAGCTTCTATTCTTATCCAGAAATGAAATTCAAGATTCATCTGCATAGATGCTAAAGCCATCAATCAACCCCATAAACAAAAATAAATTCAAAAACAAAAAAATGAGATAGGTAGCATGTAACAACAATTAAGGGGGTATTTGGAAGAGCTTATTTGCGTTTATGAGAACAACTTATGAAAATATGAAATTAGCAATTAGAAAACAAGCTGCCAAAAACCCTTGTTACAATATGTCTTATGAGAAAGGCAATGAATGAAGTGGATCTAAAACTAACCTCAACTTGTCCTTGAAGAGACTGAAGTCCTGAACATAGTCAAGGGAATAATATTGCAACTTTAAGCACCAACGACAAGTTATTTACAACCTTATGGAAGCGATATAAGTAGGTGCCTTTAGTCTTGCCTTCCAATCTTGTGAATTAACAAAGGAAAACCAAAAACAGTTAATGAAAATTTTAGAACGCATTCTTTCATAGACAGAACATAACCACTAATAAAATAGTTTTATCTAGCAGTAAAAGAATTTAATCTTATATGCCGACAATTTCCAAACCTAGCACAAGTTCCTTATTTCCTAAACATAACTTCATACAATATAACATTTGCAACAAGTTTCCCTGCCCCCTTATATCAATTACAGAAACAACAAGAGTAAAAAAGGCTGAAAAATGAGAAATAAGAATGAAGCAGATGCAACATCTAATATAACAAAAAAATGAGATAGGTAGCATGTAACAACAATTAAGGGGGTATTTGGAAGAGCTTATTTGCATTTATGAGAACAACTTATGAAAATAGCTTGTAAGTTTCCTATAAGCTTTTTTCCAGCTTATTTCAATAAACCTATCAGATAAGCTTACAAAAAAAGTTATTTTCACCTTATTTCATTAAATAATAATAATAATAATAATAAAATAAAAATTAAAAAAAAACATTGATTAACCGTTTAATTTAGCTGGTGACCCAAACACACCCTAAGTCCAACAAAAATAGTGAATTTCAATGATTATGAGTTGAATTTTTCTTTTAGGGGGTTAGTTCATAATTAATGAAAAACCAATACTATACTATATTTTAGAATGTATGACTAAAAATAAGATCTTTGACGAGAATAAATAATGAAAAGAGCAAGACCTGGTTGGCATAAGCATCACCAAAAGCAAGACTGATCCCTTGTATATCTAGGAGATGAACAGCTTGTAGTTATGACCACTGAGTATGAGCAACCCGCGTTCTTCATCTATTTATTTATTTAGTAGTATTTAACATAAACAAAAATCACATACATAAAGTAAATCAAAAAAAACACAGAACAGCAGCAACCCACGCCCAAGTCGCATCATTTGCACAGTATCAACTAACCTATCAACCCACTCCACAAGACAAGCAGTTGGATATTGAGGAATGACATCCGCAGACAGATAAAAAATTAGATAAAAAGGGATAAAGGAATGGAATTTTATCATAAGTAAAGAAGCATCAACCATGAACATCAAAAATATATTTAGCACCCTAAACAGAAATTACATTTTGGTGGACAAGAGGGTGGAAAGGCAGCCTAACTTAAATAGACTAGTTTTCAAGGTTCAAATCACCAAATAATCCCCCTTCCATTTGGCACTTAATGCCTTCCAAAAGCAAGCATATTTGTTTGATAAACTTCGCTTTGCTAGAATCTTAAACAATGTATACTGAACCTTAAATCCCAAAGGAAAACAAACGATTGGAACAAAATATCATTGATCAATCCCAGAGAACACAGTGACATTTATGAACTAATGCTCTTTAATTTTCATACTGCTGAGTACTAATTAATTTGATTAGTTAACTGCTTCCTCCCCCTCTGCTTTTGCTCTTTTCTTTCCCTGCTCTCTCTCTCTCTCTTTTTACTAGTCACTAATGGTCCTGCTCCTACATTGTATACTAAAATCAAAATTTATTTTCTTTTAGGCAGGAACTGAACCCATGATCTTTCTGTCCACACAGATAAAAATTACTGATCACAACAGAAGAAAGTAACAGTGGTAACACGCTTAACAAAGGTTACAAAAGCAAAAAGGTAAATGCCAAAAACCAACCTCAAAGCCAAAAACACCCCTCCAATCACGATCTACTTGAGCAAGCACCTCACCATTAATATCTTTCATGGTGAATGTCCAATTCCAAAAGCCAGGATTCTCAACCACTGCAAATTGCTTATTCCTGAGAATCTTATTCTCTTAGACTTGTATTTATACAATACACAAAAGCAAAACATCTGTCTAACTTGCATTCATACAACAGATAGAAAAGTTAAAAGCAATGGTATCCAATATAATCCTATTTAATATACGTTAAATAATAATACACCCTTCATTACTTCCCATGTCAACTGTATAATAACTTCAGATAGTTTTCAAGTTTTGGTCAGTGGTGTCAAGTTGAACCTAGTGGTCATACAAATGACACAAAAATGAACATCAAAGCCAACCTGTTGTGATACAAGGATATAGAGATAGAAAAGAGTGAGAAAGATTAAACTAGAATTCACAGTTTCACACAAAAACATTGGCGCTCCCATCACTGTACAGACAACCAAAGGGATAAAAGCAATTAAAGTGTTTTTAATCAAACTTGTACAGACAACCAAAGCAATTATATAAGCCAAATCGGAACTAATATCACCTTTATACTAAAACCAAATAGACTAGATACATCAAGAAATCAAAAGTATCAAAGTAATCATATTTTGCATTGAATCAAAACTTGATATAAAGGGGAAGAATATTAAGAACCTTTTATACTATCAAGAACCTTTTATTAAGAACCACAGATTTCGCGCATGGAATGAAGGAGAACAAAAATTGCGAATTCACTGTTGAGATAGAACACGAATCTGAGAAAATTGGGGGCTAGGGTTTTTGTTTTTGCTGTTGTGGTTGAGAGAGAATGATGGAGAAGGAAGTTAGAATACAGGTGCCCAGTTTGGGCCAACCGGTTCATGCCCCCAAACCGCCCCCTTTTCATTTTTAGGTTTGGTGAAATGTGATTTGGGGTTTTTGGTTAGGGTTTGTGAAATGATAGTTGTGATTTCTCTTTGGCTTGCGGTCACGATGTGTTGGCGACAGTGGTGGTTCACGACTGGCGACGAGGCTGCGCGGTGGTGGTCTTTGAACATGGCTGAGCTATGCGAGACAAAGAAAGAAGAACAAAGATCTGAACCAGATTGAAGCCTCACAAATTTGTGCTCGCAGATCTGAACCAGATTGAAGCCGTGACAGTGATGAGGTCACAATGGTGGAGAAGACGCGATGGCGACGCAAGAGATGACATCGCTTGAGAAGGAGAAGGAACGAGGGGATGAGAGAAGAGAAGGAATGAGGGTATGAGAGAAGAGAAGGAACGTGGGTATGAGATAAAAAGATAGTGTGAGTGTGTGACTAGCATATGAAGCGTGGACGAGTATACCTTATTTTAATTATTTAATTGTTTTATTTTTTATATAAAAAAAATTATTTAATCTTATTAGCAACGATAATGTCGTTGCAGAAAACAAGTGTTTTGCAACGACTTAAAAAAGTTGTTGCAGAAAACAGGTGTTTTGCAACTATTTCAAAAGTCGTTGCAAAACACATGTTTTTTGCAACGACTTTTTTAAGTCGTTGCAAAATACATGTTTTCTGCAACAACATTTTTAAGTCGTTGCAAAACACCTGTTTTTAGCAACGACTTTTTTAAGTCGTTGCAAAATGTCGTTGCAATAAAGGGTTTTTTTTGTAGTGGGACATGGCGCCTTGTTCAACCAAAAACCAATTTAGTGCCGATGCTAAACAAAGAGCCAAGGAAATTAAGAAACTTCATGAGCAAGTACGAGCTAGGATTGAGAACCAGAATTCAAAATATAAAGCCCAACGAGACAAGCATCGAAAGCCACAAAGTTTCAACGTAGTAGACTTGGTATGGATACACCTCCGAAAAGAAAGATTTCTGAAGCAGCCCAATGCCAAGTTATCTCCAAGAGCCGACGGACCATTTAAAATCGTTCAAAAGATCAATGACAACGCCTATAAAATCGAGCTACCGAATTCATATGGAGTATCAACTACATTCAACGTTGCAGATCTTTCACCTTATGTGGGAGAAGAAAGTAATTAGCCTCGAGGACGAGTCTTCTCCAACCCGGAGAGAATGAACCAGAATTAGAAACACCACAACACACATGCTTATTATAACATTCTGTTACAATTCACGTCAATTTGTACAAGTCATGCCACCTTTTACAAGTTTTACCACCTTTTGTTAAATTTATTTTTAGTATGTTCCTTTGTTATAAATACCATGCATGCATGTAACATAAGCGGAGATATATATAATTTTTGAATATCAATTCATTTCATTGAGGATTTTCTATCTTAAGAATTCTCTCCTTAGGCTCCTGAGCTACTTTTTCCAAGGAAAGATAATTGGGTATGGAATAAGTTCATGGAGCCCCAATATTTTCTAAGGATGACCTAAGCTCCGGAATATCATCAAATTGGAATCCGGAAAGAAGACTTTCCCAAGGCAACATTTCAATTCCGATGCGGACACTATGAAAAATAGTGATGCCATTTGGATTGACTTATGTTATCTTCATGACCTACATGAACAAAATTTCCAGATCTTATCTGGATTCATTTGTGCTAGCGCTCATTGACGATATCCAAATTTATTCGAAGAGTTTCAAAGAGCATGCGAAATACTATGAGATCATGTTGTAGGTCTTAAGGAGAAGTAGTTGTATGCTAAGTTCTCTAAGTGCAAGTCTGGTTGAATGAAGTTAAGCTTTTGAAGCACGTGATCTCTAAGGAAGAAACAACTATAGATTCAACAAAGAAGGATGCAATCTGTAACGGGAACAACCTAAGTCAGTTGCTAAAGTTTGAAGTTTCTTAGGACTGATTGGGCACTATTGCAGGTTCACAAGTGGACTTTCTAAAGTTAAATTACCCTTAACCAAGATAACATGGAAGGATTAGCCTTTCATTTGGAATGAGAAGTGCGATGAAAATTTTCAGTAATTGAAGGGAAGGCTAATATCCTCTCCTGTGATATTCTTGCCCTATCCGTGTAAAAGTTTTGAAGTGTACTGTCACGCATCGAGGCAAGGACTTGGAAGAGTGTAGACACAACAAAGGAAAGTGGGTGTGTATGCATCAAAGCGATTGAATACACACAAGGTGAATTATTTGACGCATGACTTGAGCCCTGCAATGATCGTGGTTCTCTGAGGATTTGAGGGCATTTCTATGGCATTACGTTTCAAGTGTTGAGTGACCATAAAGAGTTTGAAGTAATTGTTCGATCGGAAGGAGTTGAACTAGAAGACAACGCTGATGGATGAAGTTTGAAGGGTTATGATTTTGAGCTCCATTACCAACCTATTAAAGTGAAAGGTGATGGCAAGCATTGAGTTTAAAGGCGATTCATGCGAGCTCTAAAGTAACTAAAGAAGTCGCTCTAAGTGAGGAATTTAGAAACTTGGGTTGGATGATGGAAGAAGATCAACAAGTGTTAAGACGGGAAGGTTGCGAATCACAAATGAATCCTTGGTTAGGATTCATGAATTGCAACAAGGCGATGAAAAGTTGAAAAGAAATAAGAGATTGGCTTTGAAAGGGGAGAAACCTAACTTCCATGAGGGGACGAATGAAATTCTTTGTTTCAAGACAAGAATTTACGTTTCGAATGATCCGGAAGTTGGAAATTAATTTTGGAATTAAGCACACAAAATATGGATGAGTAGAAGGTTATGTCACTTATATGCTAAGTGGTGAAGTGAAGACATGGTGGAACCATGTAAGACAAATGTTGGAAGCGAAGGAGTGGCACATCACCTGGAAAATACTCAAAGAGAAGTTTTTGGAAAATTAAAGTGATTTCTCGGGAGATGTGAGGAGGATGAAGGAGGTTGAAATGTTGGAAATAAAACAAGGAAATATGAATCTCGGAGAAGACATTGCTAAGTTCAAAAGAATGAGGAAGTATGTTTCATGACAACCCTGATGAGAGGTCCAAGTATGCGAAGCTCAGAATGGATTACGTCCGAATTTCAAGCCAGCTATCAACTATCAGGGAATGAGGAAGTCTTCGACATTGATAAATATGTGTGAGATTTATAAGGATGATGGAAAAGCACATGACGTTCATAAGAAGGACGTCCGAACTCAAGATAAGAGGAAAACTGACGAAAGGATGACTCAATTAGAAGAAAAGGAAAAGTGGTTAAGTGAATCAATTATGGAAAAATGACAAATTGAGAAACCAGGGTTTCATGCATAGGGGTTACGGAAACCTCGACTGTAGGAAAATAACTGAAAAGTCAATGGAAAGGAATCACTTGTCCATCTCAATATGGAAAGTGTAGGGCACATCACTTTGGATTAAATTGTGATGTACCCAAGGAGATAGTTTGCTTCGACTGCAAGGAGCCAAGGCTTTATTTCGCCAAATTATTCAGGGGATAAAAGCAAGGAAGGAATGGACAACCAGCAAATCAAGCTCGGAAAGGTGTTCACCCTGCTAGGATGCGAGTCAGATCCGGGAGTAGGTAATATGAGTTTGTCTTTTCCCCTTATCTGAAATAATGTAGTCAAATGTATTTCGATTGCGTTAATTAGATCGTTTGATAATCTGAGAACCTAAGCAAGCCCTTGGCTTGAATTTCTGTGATCAAAACCCTTATCACAGTTGGATGTGATAAATATCTTGGACACTACAAAAATGGAAAGATCAGTTAAGGCAAGAGATATTAACAACCACCAGGAAAGGACACACGTTTGTCTCCCCAATGGAAATGTCTCTAGAACTTGACTATTTGACTAAGTCTGATAGTGATGATAATGTTCCTCATCTTTGAGTTCATCCAACTTAAAGATGTATCGTATAGTCTTTCTTGAGAAACATTTTATCTGTAAGAGATGATTTTATTGCTGATAGTTTAAATATTAGGACTGATCACCCTAATGTTTATAACTGTTAAGGAATAAAGTCATACAAATATTCCCTTACTCGTGCTTGAGTGATCAAAGTGCGCAGTGGAAAAAGTTTTTCCTCAACGGGTTATCTTCAAAATGTTTTAATTGAGAAATATGTATTTGAAACGTGTTATTCAGAATTTTGCTCAAAAAGATTCATTTGAAACGGTTTGTGAGATATTTTTAGACAAGAAATTTGAGGAAATATAAGAAACTTTTAAATGGGGGAGAATTTTCCCCTAATGATTTTTGAGGAATGACAACAGGAAAACTGTCTCTTATAAAATTTTGAAACTGCAGAGTTTTGAGAGTGAATTTCGGGGACGAAATTCCTATTAAGTGGGGGAGTAGTGTAACACCCCAAATTTTAATCCCTGATTAATATAAGTTTAATTATGATGTTTATTTATAATTAATTATTTTTTATTTTATTTTGATCCTCGATCAATTATGTGTTTTGTGTGTGCAATTGATGAATGAGAATGCATGAAAAATAATTTGAAAATCATTAATATGTGAAAATAAGGTCTTTGCATGTTAGTCCCTGTTTTAGGACCTAGAAGCAATAATAGAAGGGTTTTGGGAGGGAAAGGAAATAAAATAATTATTTTCCAAAAATTAGCCAAAAGACTGGAGCCTTTATGCTAAGACTCGAGTATTCTGGACAACAATGCAGGAGTTAGTGCGTTTGATGAGTCACTCACTCGAATACCTCGCGAGTTGACACGAAAACAGCTCCTCAACACGTCTTCGTGTGCGTGTCGAGCTGCATGATAACCTTAGCCATCTATTTAAGCTTATGGTTGATGAATCAAGCATCATTTTGCTTAATTTCATGTAAAATTCGTGGTTAGGGTTCCTGAGTTCTCTTGTTCGATTTTCTCTTGTTCTTGAGAGTTGATACACAAATTATACACCGTTGTGAAGCTCACATTCAGGGCTTCACAAAGATACCTAAATCATGAGCTGAGAGTGTGTGTGTGTGATAAGAATCGAAGCTCGAAAGTTGGGATCATTTTGCTGTCAAAACTGAAAATTGGTTCTTGGACCTTACTTTGGTCTTCGATTCTGGTAAGCTCGTGAACTCTCTGGACTTAAAATTTGTTTTATTCTCTCATGCATGTTGCAGAGAATAATTTCTAATAATTTTCCCTAATTCTTTTGCATGATTTATTGATCAAAATCTTTGGTCTTGGAACCCCACCGAAACTGAGTTGCATGTCCAGTAGAAAAGGGGAATTAGTGGATTCTGGTGCTCTAGCTCATTTCTCTGAAAAGTCTTTGTTCAAACTCAACTTAGAGGTATGGGGGAAGCTTACCATTTGATAGAATGAGAATGAAATGCAATAGAAAATAGGATGTGCCACCATAAGGCTCAAGCGCATAGTTTTGAAATAGGGAATTGGCATGAAGGCCTCTCTGAGCTTAAATTTCAGTTTGAGCAAGCTCAATATGTTGCGTGTGTGCTGTGTGAACAATAAATTCATGCCAAATATGAGTGAAATTGATTTTGGTACCTTAAGTTGCACAAAATGAGGTTTTTATACAAACAAAGTACTGTTGATCGTTGGTTTGAGTTAAAATTGGTTAGAATCGAAAATGGTATGTTAGAACCAAGTTGTAGTGTATCTACTGTCAGAAATACTCAAGTCTCTGGGAAAAGACTCGAGTATTGTCTGATGCTGGCTACCCAGATTTTCACGAACCACTCGAGTCTTTGATGAAATACTATAGTCTTCTAGGCTGAAGAATACTCGAGTATTTGATGAAATACTCGAGTCTTATGGGCAGTCTGATACACAGTTTAAGAAAAATTTATGAACTACTCGAGTCTCTGAAGCTAATACTCGAGTCTTTTTTACTTGAATGAAGACAAATGCCATTTTCACTATATCCACTTTTTTCCAAACCTAATTATGCTTAAAGGGAATGACCTAATGCTGTAGTTGATAATTTTTTATCACCAATTATGTTGTGCATGAAGTGGTCATGTTCAAATTGTCATACTTAATGTATGTGGCCTATAAAGAGATTAATGGTTAATCTTTAATGGAGTATTTATGTGCATTCATGCATGGTGATAAGGCGATAAGATATCGTTTGTCATGTTCATGGAACATGAGGAGGGTACTCTGGGAGTACCAAATGGACACAACAAGTTTGATGACACATTCGAGGAATGTGGGCAACATTCGGGGGAATGTTGTTGAGGATGACACGTACACTCGAATTGGAACGTCTTGGTACCAAGCTTGTTTGTTTGTTGTTATTCGTTCTGGGAAGTACCAAAGGTTGTATGACAAGCTTGATGACACATTCTGGGAATGTGGGCAACATTCAGGGAATGTTGTTGAGATTCATGAGAATGCGTTCTGGGAACGTGAACGTACAATCCGAATGGGGCGTTTTGATAATTGTGCCAAACTTGCTCGTTGAGACATGCTTGATGACACATTATTGGTAATGTGGTCATCATTGGTTGCTGTGAACGTGGATATTACGTCTTGGTGACGCGACGCACACTATTGGTAGTGGCGTTATGGACCACGTTCCAAGCATAGTTGTGCGGCTTGCTCGATGACACACTATTAGTAGTATGGGCAGCATTGTGGGATGTTGTTGATGTGGATATTACGTCTTGGCGATGCGATGCACACTATTGGTAGTGGCATTATGGATTATGTTCCGAGCAGGTTCGCTATACGTTATGAGAACGTATACGAGTTGTTTGGATGGTCCACGAAAGATGCATGTCAATAATGAGGTGCTGAAGATGGCACAATGACAACCATTCCTTCACCAATTAAGAGGTGATGAGTTTTAAGATCTGGATCTTGCAACTTTTATTTTAAGGGATTTATTATCTTAAGTTCTAAGGAGGGCTAAGGTTAACTCGTATTTTGAATAATAATTTACTCAACGAAAATGAATCATCGAATTGTCCATTCTCCACTCAAGTTGAGCTAGTATAACGGCATGATTCAACCAATTTATTAATACTATTTCGGTTGTTAACGTTTTTTATTATAGTGATTAGACTAGAAAGTGGTTTGGGTCTCGAATCAACTGTCTGGTTTGATTTTGCAAACTCAACTTTTAGAATATAGACAAGCAAAACACACATCTCTCTATAAAATAGACAAGCAAATCAACAAGATGTAAAAATGATATAGGGATTAAGACATACAAAAGTTATTATTATTCTATATACAATTCTTCATGTTCCGTAGAGATAGTGGGAGCTCGCTTGTTTATGTGAGGAGATATGAATCATCAATGGCAGGGTTAAAATTCCCTCAACATGCTCCCAACTTTTCAAATTTTCTCTTCTCTTACTTATTGTGAGTTTGAGCCTACGTAAGATAGGTTTAGCTTAACTTGAACTTGATTTGATATTTTGATAATGTCGTTTTTTTAGACCCAAATCTAACTTTATAATGACCCTTGAGGTAACTATATTAACCATATAATATAATTGTTTTACCTGATCTGTATTAAAGAAGTAAAAACTACACTAAAGTCTATTTACGAAAAATTTTGCAAAATAAATTTATAATATAATTATGCTACAAATGGATAGCAATTTTAGTCAGGAACTCTTATTACATATATCTAATACTTAAAAAGTATAGATTTTAAAGGAATATTAAATATTAGGTGGGTTGGGATGACCCAAAATATAACTATATGTCTAATTTATAAATCATGAATTCGTCAATATGAGCTTCGGAATGGGATAAGTTGTACACAAATACTTGAGATAAAATAAAATAAGTCATAAATTAAACTTTCGTTCAACATATTTTTCTAGTGCGCGGTGCAAGACTTGCTACGTTTCCTCGGGTCTTGCAGCCCCAACCACATGTAGAACTCGTCCTGCCTAGAAAAGCACTCTAGGTTTCTTGACGTATCACCGTCATCACCCTCCCCTACACAATCACTCACCTGAGTATCCGCAGATAAACAGGGTATTTTCCTCTCCACTACTTCACACTCAACTCACCGCATTAGTCAATGTCTTTTAGTGTTTTATTAGAGTTTTGTTAATCCTAAGGTTTGGTTGATTCACTCTTGTCCATCTCTTTAGTGAACCTCGACCTCTAATCAAATCATTCACATAAATACTCTTCCATTTCATCATTATCACAATAGGGGCTCGAAACGTGGCCGGCATCATTTTCAATCTGGAAGCCCCTCTCTCACCTCTAGTTCAGCAAATACTTGTCCGAAATCGTCATGGATCCTCCCAACTGTCAGCTACTCCAACCTCTTAACTTATGAATACCTTGCACTAAACAACACACACTAACATCACAACTCTATCCAACTAATCATCACAGATAGCATTAAAACATTTTTCCGAAAACTCATTTTGTTTCTTGTCGGGTAATCATAAAACGTCATTACTTTCTCGAATCAAATCCAACTTTTTACTATACTTTAAATACTTCAAAACCATCATAAATAAGTCAAGAAAATAAATTATCTAATTCGTTTAGTGGCTGGTCCTTGCTGGACAGCAGCTCCCTAAAGCCCGAAAACACCGAAAAACATTACTTTTTCATTCCAACCTTTTTCTAAATCAAGTACTATTTAAAACTCAAGCTTTAAACCATTTGAAAACATTTTATAAATTGAGAAACAATTTAAATAAGTTCTGGACAGCCATGCAGCAAGTTCCAAAATCACTTTTTCACAAAATCCGAAAACACCGAAAAATCATTCTGTAATTCATATAATATTTTACTTTAAAATAAAGACTCAAACAATTCATTTTTAAATCTTAACACCATGAAATGAAATAGGGAATCAACCAACAAACCAAACATTTTTCAATTAGATCAATAATAGACCATTTCAAAATCAATTTGCTTTTCAAAGTTAGTCACATAATCAAACACAACATTTTAACTAATTTAATAACTCCCTTAAGCTTAATGTAACACCCCAAATTTTAATCCATGATTAATATAAGTTTAATTATGAAGATTATTTATAATTAATTTTTTTTCTTTTATTTTAATCCTCAATTAATTATGTTTTTTGTGTGTGCAATTGATGAATGAGAATGCATGAAAAATAATTTGAAAATCATTAATATGTGAAAATAAGGTCTTTGCATGTTAGTCCCTGTTTTAGGACCTAGAAGCAATATTAGAAAGGTTTTGGGAGGGAAAGGAAATAAAATAATTATTTTCCAAAAATTAGCCAAAAGACTGGAGTATTTCTGCTAAGACTCGAGTATTCTGGACAGCAATGTACAAGTTAGTGCGTTTGACGAGTCACTCACTCGAATACCTCGCGAGTTGACACGAAAACAGCTCCTCAACACGTCTTCGTGTGCGTGTCGAGCTGCATGAATACCTTAGCCATCTATTTAAGCTTATGGTTGATGAATCAAGCTCTCATTTTGTCAATTTCATGTAGAATTCGTGGTTAGGGTTCCTAAGTTCTCTTGTTCTTGAGAGTTGATACACAAATTATACACCGTTGTGAAGATCACATTCAGGGCTTCACAAAGATACCTAAATCGAGAGCAGAGAGTGTGTGTGAGAAGAATCGAAGCTCGAAAGTTGGGGTCATTTTGCTATCAAAACTGAAAACTGGTTCTTGGAGCTTACTTTGGTCTTCAATTCTGGTAAGCTCGTGAACTCTCCTGACTTCAAATTCGTTTTATTCTCACATGCATGTTGCAGAGAATAATTTCTAGTCATTTTCCCTAATTCTTTTGCATGATTTATTGATCAAAATCTTTGGTCTTGGAACCCCACCGAAACTGAGTTGCATGTCCAGCAGAGAAGGGGAATTAGTGGATTCTGGTGCTCTAGCTCATTTCTCTGCAAAGTCTTTGTTCAAACTCAACTTAGAGGTATAGGGGAAGCTTACCATTTGCTAGAATGAGAATGAAATGCAATAGAAAATAGGATAAGCCACCATGTGGCTTAAGGGCATAGTTTTGAAATAGGGAATTGGCATGGAGGCCTCTCTGAGCTTAAATTTCAGTTTGAGCAAGCTCAATATGTTGCATGTGTGCTGTGTGAACAATAAATTCATGCCAAATATGAGTGAAATTGATTTTGGTACCTTAAGTTGCACAAAATGAGGTTTTTATGCATAATTGATGTAATCTCAGTGTTGAGACATGTTTAAAATGTACAAACAAAGTACCGTTGATCATTGGTTTGAGTTAAAATTGGTTAGAATCGAAAATGGTATGTTAGAACCAAGTTGTAGTGTATCTGTTGTCAGAAATACTCGAGTCTTTGGGAAAAGACTCGAGTATTGTCTGATGCTAGCTACCCATATTTTCACGAACCACTCGAGTCTTTGATGAAATACTCTAGTCTTCTGGGCTGAAGAATACTCGAGTATTTGAAGAAATACTCGAGTCTTCTGGGCAGTCTGATACACAGTTTCAGAAAAATTTATGAACTACTCGAGTCTCTGAAGCTAATACTCGAGTCTTTTTACTTGAATGAAGAAAAATACCATTTTCACTATATCCACTTTTATCCAAACCTAATTATGCTTAAAGGGAATGACCTAATGCTATAGTTGATAATTTTTTATCAGCAATTATGTTGTGCATGAAGTGGTCATGTTCAAATTGTCATACTTAATGTATGTGGCTTATAAAGAGATTAATGGTTAATCTTTAATGGAGTATTTATGTGCATTCATGCATGGTGATAAGGCGATAAGATATCGTTTGTCATGTTCGTGGAACATGAAAAGGGTATTCTGGGAGTACCAAATGGACACGACAAGTTTGATGACACATTCGAGGAATGTGGGCAACATTCGGGGGAATGTTGTTGAGGATGACACATACATTCAGATTGGAACGTCTTGGTACCAAGCTTGTTTGTTGTTGTTATTCGTTCTGGGAACGTGAGATTGTACTCTGGGAGTACTAAAGGTTGTATGACAAGCTTGATGATACATTCTGGGAATGTGGGCAACATTCAGGGAATGTTGTTGAGATTGATGAGAATGCGTTCTGGGAACGTGAACGTACAATCCGAATGGGACGTTTTGATAATGGTGCCAAACTTGCCCATCGAGACATGCTTGATGACACATTATTGGTAATGTGGCCAGAATTGGTTGCTGTGAACGTGGATATTATGTCTTGGTGACGCGATGCACACTATTGGTAGTGGCTTTATGGTCCACGTTCCAAGCATAGTCATGCGGCTTGCTCGATGACACACTATTGGTAGTATGGGCAGCATTGTGGGTATTACGTCTTGGTGACGCGACGCACACTATTGGTAGTGGCGTTATGGATTATGTTCCGAGCAGGTTCGCTATACATTATGAGAACGTATACGGGTTGTTTGGATGGACGTCAGCTAGTGTGATTGTAACACCCTTCTCCGAAATCACATGCCCCAGAAAATGCACCTCATTCAACCAAAAACTACATTTACAGAACTTTGCATAAAGATGCTTGTCTTTGAGAACTTGGAGCACCGTTCTCAAATGCTCTTCATGCTCCTTCGGGCTCTTGGAGTAGATAAGAATGTCATCAATGAATACAATGACGAATGAGTCTAAGTACGGCCTGAAGATCCTGTTCATATAATCCATGAAGATGGCAGGAGCATTCGTGAGACCAAAAGGTATCACCACATATTCGAAATGCCCATACCGGGTTCTAAACGCAGTCTTGGGAATGTCCTCCTCTCGGATACGAATTTGATGATATCCAGATCGGAGGTCAATCTTTGAGAAAACTGCAGCTCCCCTAAGCTGATCTAACAAATCATCGATGCGTGGGAGTGGATATTTATTCTTCACTGTCACCGCATTCAACTGCCGGTAATCAGTGCACATACAGACACTTCCATCCTTCTTTTTAACAAAGAGGATAGGAGCTCCCCACGGGGAAACACTTGGCCTTATGAACCCCTTAGCCAAAAGCTCCTTCAACTGCTTCTTCAAATCTTCAAACTCTGAAGGGGCCATTCTATATGGTTCTTTCGATATCGGGCCGGCACCAGGCATAAGATCTATGCCAAATTCTACTTCTCTGGCTGGAGGTAGTCCGGGAATTTCAACAGGAAAAACATCCGGAAACTCACTAACCACTGAAATTTTATTGATATCTGATGTTTCCTCAACATCCATGGCCGACACCGAGACTTGACAGAAGATCACTGACTTCTGACTGCGATCTAGAAGGACACGGTTCTGGGACATCCAGTCCATGCCTAGAATAATATCCAGCTTGGTTAAGGGCAAACATATTAAATTCACTTTGAATTCCCGCTCCAATACTCGGAGTGGGCAATCCAAACACATCAAGGATGTAACCACATCTGAATTAGTAGGGGTAGACACAGACAACTTGAAAGGCATCTCAACCGCAGACAGTTTTAATCTTTCCATGCAATTGACAAAAATAAAAGAGTGTGTAGCTCCACAGTCAAAGAGAATACCACATGCAATATCATTTATATGACCAATACCTCGAATAAGCTCATCAGCCTCAGTTACCTCTTCTCCATCAAGAGTGTACACCTTCCCCTGCTGAAGTGGACGGCCATCACCAACCCTCTGCGCCCTAGTCACATTGGCTTCTTTCTTAACTGCATTCTTTGGGCAGTTAGTTGCGACATGACCAGGTTGTCCACATTTGAAACAAGTGACATTGGGTTGATTCTGATTCAGATTCCAGCATACACCTCTATGTTGCTTGCCACAATGAGGACAAGGCGGAATAGGACCAGAGGAACCCCCTATAGGGCCTGCTCTAGGCTATGGATAGGGGCCTGGTCGCTGCACCACTCCCTTGCCCCTTACAGGACCACCACTCCTTTGCACCGATCTGCTTTTATCTTCAGCCATCTTTCTCTTAAGACCTTTCTCATAAGTGCTTGCCATGTTGACCAAGCGGGCCAAGTTGTCAATATTGTGATACTCACACGAAAGGCGAATATCAGTCCTAAGCCCAGATTCAAACTTAACACATTTGCCGCGCTCACTTGCATCCCGATAGTCAGAGAAACGGATGAGGTCTTCAAACCGAGCTGCATAATCCCCAACTGACATAGAGCCTTGAGTCAATTGGAGAAAAGCAATCTCCTTCTCCCTCCTAATATCTTCAAGGAAATACTTCCCCAAAAAGAGCTCCTTGAATACTTCCCAAGAAATAACCGGATTGGCCGCCACCAATCCCCTCCTTTGCTGATCCCACCAATGTTCTGCCTCATTGGTCAGCATAAATTCAGCTAGTCGAACATGCTGCTCCATTGGTGGTTGAAGATAACGGAGAATCTTCTCGATCTCCTATATCCATCTCTGTGCTCCATCAGGGTCATTTCCACCTTCAAAGCGAGGCGGATCATCCTTTTGGAACCGAGCCATCCAGTCAACCTCAACTGGAGCTGGTTGCAGAGCTGCTGCTGCAGCTGCCATCTGTTCCCCCTGTTGCTGCTGCATCTGAGATAGATGCTCAAGAATGGCTGCAAGCCCATCGTTACCAGCCCTTCTTCCATCCATACTGCTTAGCCAAAGAGAACAGACCAGTAAGACTCAACTACTAAATATATGCATATTACTATAAGTATCCTATCATAATCTTAAACTATTACTATGAGCATCAATTACTCGTTAGGTGAGTAATCATTTGGAGTTTTTATAACTCCAAGGCCGAGGAGAAACTGCTCTGATACCATAAATATAACACCCTATGATTTATTACCCTTAATTCCCCCTTAATTAAAAAATGCGGACTTAAAAATTCCTTTTTATTTTGTTAAAATCAACCGTCAAACGGACGAAGTTTCGCTTGTTTTTCGGACTTTACTAAAATCTCAACCTGCTTAACACATTCACATAACATCAACAGTAGCCAGCAGAGCTTAGATCATATATATATATATATATATATATGCATCATATAGTTGCCCCATGGGCTCAAAAGTAAAATAAGCTGTATCAGTTTCAGAGTGCCAGCTAAACTACCAAGTATGTGAATCAAGGAAACACAACACCAACTATGCCCAAAATAAAACATCCTAAGCCTCACCCAAAAAGTATATACATCACATATACATCAAAAAGAATACAGGAGGCTTAGGTCAGTAAATGCATCTAAAATCCCACAACCCTACTCTCCCTGTGAGGGAGAGTAATCCTACTCGGCCGGTTCTGGTGTATACTCCGACTCAGTACCTGAAAAATGGTAAGAGGGTGAGTATTACACAATAAAATAGGGAAGCAGTTTCTATTATGCTATACTGAACCATCAGGCCAAACACAAATAATCATATAATTCACATAAGTCAGTACAACATTCCCAAAACAATTCAATTGATTCCATTTCAATAATGAAGTAATTTAATTTATAGCTTTAGTTTCAATATTTCATACTTTTCTAAGTTATACCTAATTATATAGTAGCCATAATCTTGTATAAGATTACTATCCATTTTTACTCACATACTCTTTGTGTTTTTATAAAGACTTTTAGAAATTTTTACGTGGATTTCCATCATTGCCTACAGTCTCCTTCGGACAACATCTTACAGCAGCACATCAAGTGCGTCTTACGCGGTCTATGCGTATAGTCTCCTACGGACAACGTCTTACAAGACCTGGATTCCACAATCGGAAGGTGCATCCATCATTGCGTACAGTCTCCTTCGGACAACGTCTTACAACAGCGCATCAAGTGCATCTTACGCGATCTATGCGTACAGTCTCCTACGGACAACGTCTTACAAGATCTGGAGAGGCACAATCCAATTATATCATTAATTAATATATGGTGTGTGTGTCCATAACTACGTACAGTCTCCTTCGGACAACGTCTTACAGCGGCGCATCGTATGCGTCTTATGCGATCTATGCGTACAGTCTCCAAAGGACAACGTCTTACAAGATTTGAATCACACACTCTTTGTTCTTTAAGTCTTTGAATTTCATTTTCAATTATTTCATTTGTAGTTATCCTTATGAATTCATCAACTTAATCATGTAATTATATTTCCAATTTCCAACAAATCATTCATACCAATTCCAACATCATATTCATTATCATTCATAAATTCTAGGGCTCAATATAATTTAGCAAAATATCAACCACATAATCAAGTATCATTGTTACATTTAAGCACAACATAACATATCAAAATACTTTATACATAATCACATTTTAACATATTATTAACTACCCTAGGGTTCTTTATCCTAACTAACACATATCTCCTAGTAACCCAATATATACACAATACAATCTACCCCCTAGAATATGGTAACACAAACCTCCTAACCTCAAGTTCTTAGAGATAGAGAGATTTGTACTTGCTCTAAACTTGAGTCTTTCCCACCAAGAGCCATAACCCACAAGAGAAATGGAAGAATCTAATACAAGAGTCATAAGGAGAAAAGATTATCATTTATACCATGGTTCATGCCAAGACTCAAGGAAAAGTGGAGCCTCCATGGCTTGGAATTGAAAACCACCATGGATGGAGGAGAGAGAAAGGAGAGGACGAATTTGAATGGAATAAAGGGGGAGATCCAAAGCTTAAATACTTACTTGGAGTTGAGAAGAACAAGTTTTGATGATGGATTTGGTGTGAAATCAATTTCCCTTGATTGATTTGAGGAGAATAAAATGGAGCCCTATGGTTGAAGAGAGAAACTCGTATGAGAGAGAGGGAGGAGGAAGAGGATGAGTGAGAGTGAATGAATATGAGAGTGAGAGAGATTGTTTTATTTGTTTAGGGAGAAAACATGTGGCTAAGAATTTCAGCCCTAAAAAGAGATTCCATTTGTGTGGTGGAGAGTGCATCACGTGCACTCTATTATTTCCCTTTTTTTTACAAACCCCATAGTAATCGATTACCCTAGCCAGGTAATCGATTATCTCTTCAATGCAACATTTTATGGGTTCCAACCTGAGGCCTTGTAATCGATTACTTGACCAGAAAGTAATCGATTACAACTTGATGCAACATTTTTAGTGTTTTCAGCAGAGGCTCAGTAATCGATTACTTGCCCAAAAGTAATCGATTACCCTTCAATGCAACATTTTAGTGCCTTTTAAGCTGAGAGCTAGTAATCGATTAGCTTGCCACCAGTAATCAATTACTCTAGTGTTTTTCTATCTTTTCATAGCTACTAACTCCAACACATTTTCCTTAATTCCACTACCCATATGGCTATGATTCCTATACTAAATCCTAGCTCTTATTCTTATAAGTCTCATAAATTCATCTCAATCTAATACAATAACTTGCATATTTCACATCCTATTAAGTATTTTCAATTGAGGATGTTACAGTGATAGTTGGAGATTTCTCAGGAATGGAAAGATAGAAAGCATGCATCATGCCACTTGCATTGAAAGAGAATCAAATGGAATGGCGTGTGCTTATGTGTATATGCATTTCTATCGTGTTGGATTGCTTACTTGTGAATGTTAGAGCTTAATTCTCATTTGATTATGTGAATGTGTATAGCTTACCCCTGCCCTTATTAGGTATTGACCAGGTACCTAGATTTCCTAGAGATCAGTGGAAGTGGATGACCCTTATGTTCATGAAGTTCATAGTCATCTTGGGATAGGAACTCCTTGTACAGCTCTTGATGACCTGACTAGGTGGACGAATGGACGGAGGACCAGTGACCAGCTCTGGAACGCCTCTATTTTGATAATAAATATATTTTTCACATTTTGAGAGATGTATCAGAGAGAACTTAGTTTTCATACTTTAATATAATTGTGGTACTCTTGGAATTATTATACCTGATTTTATGGATCAGTGTCCTACCTCACATCATATAAACTCCAAGAATATAAATGAACTATCTTATTATACTCTGCTGATTCTGATTTTATTATTTGAGATCGGTACGAAGAAAGTATTGATGAAGTTAATTTCCTGAGATAACTTTATTTATTAATTAAGTTGTTCATCAAGGAAACATAAGTTTTCGAAAGCTATTACTAGCTATCAAAGTTATCTCTAAATGATTTTTTAAATACATAACGAACAATCATTTCATCTACCGAACTTAATCTCAAATTATACTTCCATGTTGAGTACCATGTTCAAAAGCATTAAGAAAAGAAAATTTTATATTCCAATTTTGCCAAGGTTGGCAAGTTGTTATAATCACAATTTCCTTTATCCGCTTTTATTATTGTTTAATAAAAGGGAATTACACTTAAAAATAATCCAAGGCAAATAAACACATAATCAATTAATTAGCATGTAGCTCATAGAACAAATTATTCTAAGCTTAAAACTAAACACCTACACCGAGACCCAACCGTAAGCAATTACCTTGCAAATTTATTTTCATATAACGTAGACGCAACTTCAAACAATTATTCATTTAATTACTTCAAAATATCATAATCAGCATACCAAGTTCAGTAAAGGCACAGAACAATGCACAAAGGTTTAAACATATCAAAAAGCGTCAAGGAGAATGTTTGATTAAACACGTGGAAAACACAAAAGATAAATTCTAAAGTCATACCAAATCAAAAGGTTTCGGTTCCAAAATTTGCAGAACACTAAAACACATATCCAAGTTCAACTCATAAAATTTTCAAACCATTCAGACATTCCGAACTTAGGGTTTTATTCAGATTCGGCGTAAAAATCCAAACAGTTCTGCTGCTGGTCTGAAACTAAAACGCAATTGTTAAAAATAGCAAACCAACTCCGAATTGCATGAAATTTGGTACAGAACTTCCTCACACATTTAAGATCATCTCATAAAATTTTAAACTTATTTGGAGTTGTTTAACTCAATCTTTTGCAATTAAAACTCCTCCCAATTCTGCACCTAACACTACTTGGCTGATAACGATTTACATTTAATAAAATAGTGAACCAACTCCATATGACATGAAAATTTACATAGGGTCACACGACATGTTCAGGGTTCTACTATAAAAATTTCATGCCATTTAGAGTAGTTTAAATTCAAAAACTCTGTTCGTGTTGTGAGGTGTTATCCCACATGTAGTTGATGTACGACGATGATAACAGGTTCTCGGTTAAAGAACTCCGCCATCGAGTCGGGATATTTGGGGGTGGTGTGTATTCTGTGTGAAATGAGAAAGTTGAGAGCTTAGTTCATACCTTGGCCATTACCTCTATTTATAGGGTGAAGGGTATGATGTGCTATGATGGGCCATTAAGGTGGCGGCTGTAACGGCTCCATGAATGTCATGATGAGCGACAATAATAACTAACCGTTATAACGGTTACATATTGATTGACTATTGATGCTGAATTGCTGGTATGCCGAATTGATGCTTGTTGGTCCGTGATACCTGTAACACCCCGCATTTTTCCCGTACGTGCGTAAACGATTTTTAACGAAAGAAACCTTGAAATTATGATTTTGAGAAAAAGTATTTTTCAAGAGAAAGAAATGCAATGATGATTCTCCATGGATTTTTATAAACAAAGTATTTTCTATAAGAAAAGTGAATGATTTTGTTTGGTGATTTTTATTAAAAGATGATTTTGTTAGAAATGAAATTTTTGGGATCTGTTATCTTTGAAAATGTGTATCTTTTAAACCGTAACTCGGAATTTAATGATCTTTATATGAAAACGATCGTTTTGAAACCTAGAATTTGAAAATGTAATTTTTAGAATTTTATGGGCTGTTTTATAAAAATTTATTTTCAGAATATAAGAAAAACGAATTTTAAGAAAAATGTGTTTTGTGATGATGTGTTTTGGCATGAATTTTATGTGTTGTGTGTTTAATTTAATGTATGTGTAATGTGTGCTGCATGAAAATGGTTGTGAATATGATTTCTTAAATTGGTTGCATGATTGTGTGAATTCATGATTTCTAAGTAAAAATGATTAGAAATGAATAAATAATTTAGGAAATAAAAATAAAGGACATGTGTGTGCATGAGTGAGTGCCACGGTTGTGTGTGCATGTAGGTGTGTGTATGTGTTATGCGTGTGGGTGAGCATGTGTGTGACTAAGCTTAAGATTCTAGAGACTTAAAGGGTAAGAAATCAAAGAAACCAAAAAACTAGAACTATAAGCCAACTAGTTAGAAAAACCCTAAGCAAGAACTAACAACCCATTAGACCTAATTGACCCCTAAGACCTAGACCACTTCTCCTTGTCCCCTTGACTTTGGAGACATCTAGCCATGCAAAATTATAAGGACCAAACCGCCCCTCCCTTAATTGTGTGTTGGCCGAATTGAACCAAGGGCAAAAGAGGGAGAACTCGTGGCTTATATGTGTATGTGGCCTTGATTCATTTCCTTTCACCCATTTCATTTTTCACTCTTCCAAACACAAACACTACTCTAAAGGACTCATCAAACCTTTAGAGAAAAATAGAGAAAGAGAGAAAGAGAGTGTTGGTCGTGAGGCCTTAGGAAGAAGAAGGAGAAAATCCAAACCTTAGATCAAGCCATTCCTTGGGAGATCAAGAGTGTTAGAAGCCAAGAGACCAACCTTCTTGCTAGGAAATTCGAAGAACAAGAGGAAGAAATGTAATAGTCTAGTTTTTCTTTTTAGTTGTAGATCCCTTTCTTTTCTTCTTGCATACTTGTTTCTATGAGTTGTAAAGTGAAATTATGTGTTATTCTTTCTTGATCTTGAACTTTTATGGACTAAACATTATTTGGAATATTTGTGACTTTATGTTTATGGTCCGGTTTGTGCTTTCTTTGTTAGATCTAAATATTTTCTAACTCAAACCTAAAGATCTAAAAGTTTTGTTTGTGATTTTGTGAAGCTTAACCTATATCTTTCATGCATGTATATTTTTCTTGTTTCAAATCATGATCTATGTGAGTTTAAGTGTTTATTTGACAAATCAATTTATGATCTAAGTTTAATAAATGGTAAAGAAAAATTACTTGGTCTTGCATGTTAGATTTCTTGTTGAAACCGTGAGCTCTCATGACTTTAAGAAATAATTTGGTAAATTAATTTGTTCTTTGAACTTGATTAATAATAGATCTAGAATTTTTAGTCTTGCATGTTAAATTTTGTTTGCTTAAATGAAGATATATGTTGTGTTTGTGTGATTTTTTCATGGATAAATAAATGATTTGAACTTGCTTGAAAATAAAGTGGAAATCTTTTATTTTTCATGATTACTTGATGACGACTTGTTGATTTATATGCCTATATTTCATGATCCAAGTTTTTAAATCATGCATGTTGATTTTAAGTAGAAAAATCATGTTTATATGTGATACATGTCACGGTTTTGGAAGACAAATTTAATAAGCAAGTTTTAAAATAATTTTTGATGAATGAACATGATTTAGCTTAAGTATTTAGTGTTGTGTGTGCTATGTTTTGTAAAAGGCCATTCGGCCATATTTAATAAAAATGAATCTCATGCTTTTTAGCTAATGCATGTGCATAATAGGGTTAGATCTAATAATTCTAAGTATGTGCATGTCATTTTTAGAAGTCTAAGATGTAATCTTGATTTATATTTGAAATTAAGTGATGAACCTAAGTTTTGTTCTTTAATAATAATTTGCTTTGATAAAGTGATGAATGTTGATGTGGTATGATGTCTTGGGAAGTTTGTTTTGAATTCCTACATGTCTTGATGATTTAATTTTGTGGCTTTGGTATGTTGGAAAATTTAACTAAAAACCTTGCATCATTGCATGTGGGCATTCGGCCATAAAGAGAAAGAAATAGGATATCATATTTGATCATTGTTTAAGTTGCATATATAATGAAATTAATTTAATTTAAAGGCTTAGGATGTACATGCATGAAATAATTGAATCTAAAAGAAAATAAAAATGAAACTTTGGAGTGATTTGCAATTTGACTTATTGTTTGATTTAGGATTAAGAAATTAAATTAAGTTTTCCTTTTCATGCTCTCGGTTTCTAATCTAAAAAGAAAGAAAAATGATTTCAATTGTTTTGTGCTTTCAAGTGTGCATTAATCTCTGTAAAATTATGTCTATATGATTTGGCCTAAGCATACTAGTGTAGTTAGGAAAATTATTCTCATGAAATAATCTTTGTGAATGACTATGTGCTGTGTATGTGATGCTTGGTGTGTGATTGAATTGGTGTTCTGTTTGTTTTAATCCCTTTCGGTTTTTTTAAAGAAATAAACTAAATAAATTGATTTAATAAATGATTTTTGGTAATTCAAAGTGTGACTTGCATTGTATGATGTGAATTTGTGAATGTTTTTAAATTGATGTGCTGTTTTTATGCTGCTTGAAGATGTTTTACTGGAAAGTATAGTTTGAGAAACTTAAATTGATTTTCTTAAGTTCTGAATTTTGTTTAATAACAAAGAATAATGATTTTTGTAACATGAGTTCTGTTTTAAAGTAATTAATTTTAAGATGTTTCAAAGTTTTCTTAAAAACATTTTATTATAAACTTGATTTGGATTCAAAAAACCTTTTTGGGGATATGAACAATATGTTTTCAAAAAGAAATGACTTCGAAGTGTTTTCTAAAACAAATTAAATGAATTCGTTAAAACGTTTCTAACGCACGGGGAAAAATGCTATAGTTCGAACGACGGACGCAAAGGAAACAAGGCGGCTTTAGTGATCAACGGATCTTGGAAAGCTGCGGGAGCTTACGGTATTTGAGGTGAGAGAGGGGCTTCCCTTAAGACGTCGTGGTATTTAGGTAACTTATTAAGAGGTCCAATCATCTCAAAGGTTGGACTCCAATCTCATTTAGCGTAGTGGTGTATGTGATAGCAATTGTTTGATTGTTTGTTTGGCTATCCACCCGAACGGCTGAGATTGGTTTTTATCTATGATTTTATGCTTTCTGGATGATTATGTTTGAATTATTTAATGGCATTATGATCGACTTACTGATTAAGTAATTATGTTGTTGTTTGAGAAATATTGTGTGCGGAATAACGTGTGGATAAGAAATAAATTGTGGAAGTAAGAAAGTGTAATTGAGAGAAAGAAGAGTGATGATAAAGATTGTGTATGTAAGGGATAATGATGAGAAGTTGGAATGTAATGGCAAAGATATACAGAGATAAGATTGAGATGAGTTATGGAAGTGAGTTGAGATATGGGATTGGGATGTGGTTTGGCTCTTGTTGTTTTTGGTTTTAGTCTGGGACTAGTGTTGAGTTGAGCTTGCTCCTCCATTAGCGCCCAGCAAGAATGTGATTTTATTTACGTTTTTGGAAAGAAGCCTAGTGTTGAGTTGAGCTTGCTCCTCCATTAGCACTCATCCAAAAACATGCCTTTTTGAAAAATGGCTTTTTGAAAGGAGGTTTTTGAAAAGAAATTTTGGAAGAAGGGTTTCGAAAAGATATTTTGAGGAGGTGTGAAACAATGTTTTCAAACGAGTTTTATGAAACCATCTTTTTGAAAAGATTTTTGTGAAAGGATATGTTTTTGAGAAAAGTTTTTGGAACCAATCTTTTTGATAAAAGTTTTTGGAATGATAAAATCTTTTTGAAACAACATTTTAAGGGAGTCTTTTAATGATATTTTTGGAAGTCTTTTCGAAATAATATTTTTGAGAAAAGGCTTGGTGAAAACAATATTTTGTGAATGTTTGTGAAAATAGATTTTTGTGAAAATCCTTGGAAATAGTACTCTTGAGAAAATTTTGTGAAAGGTTATCTTGGGAAGGTTTTGTGAAATGTTTTGTGTGAGAAAGTTTTGTGAAGTTATGTGTTCGAAAAGTTTTTGCGAAAAGAGGTTTTTGAGAAAAATGAGGAAATGAGCCTTGAGAAAGAGAGAAATGTTGTGTAATGAGATGAGATGAGAAGGATGATGAAATGTGATAAGAAAAGTTGATGAGATGAGATGAGAAAGAATGTGATATGAGGTTGAGAAAATGTGATGTGATGAATTGGGGAACATTTTGAACGATTAGTGGTCGGGTTCATTGAAGGGATGCACCAAGGGTGAACCGGCCGTTAGGAATAAGCCGATAATAAATCTTCTAAAACTTTAAAAGACTATTAAAAGACATGAATAACGTGGTGAGGTATGAGAGTGTGTCGAAGTAGTGGAGTGGAAGGAACGATAAGTATCTGCGGATACTTAGGACGAGATTGCATTAGGGGAGGACGATGACGGTGAAACGTCAAGAAGTCTAGAGTACTGTTCTAGGCAGAACGAACTCCATAAGTGGTGCACTAACGTGGTGGGGACTGGGTCTAATACCGTGGTAAGTTCTGCACTCAAGACTAGAACTGTACTGTCGCCCCCTAGATTGCAAATCGAGAACAGTGAGAGGGACTGGAACGGGGCATTTGTGATTGCCGCTGAGAGCGTGCACTGTTAATTATGATTATGATTTGAGGAAAGGCCTCCTGGTCTGGGACCATTTATGTGTTGTGACAGCTGTCGTGCCCGCGTGGTAAAGGTCCTGTACTCCTGTTTGCTTCCGACTAGGTTGGGATGGATGACCGAGGAGATGTAGACGTGAGAGATGTTTTTCCTCAATGATGGTTCCCCAAGTCATTGAGTGAACTGAGATGATAAAACTTAATAACTTAAAGATTTCAAAAGAAAGTACAGTTGCGGTATTTAAGTAATGAATGAGAATTGAGAAGTGATGATAAGATGATGTTATATGAGGATGGAGATGATGATATTTGTTTATTTGGTTTATCTGATTTGTTTGTGATTTACTGCTTTATCTTAATAATTGCCTATCGTAAATCCACATAGTCGACATTACATGTTTTGGGTAGCTCACTCTCTCGTACTTCTGCTTGTATTGGGAAAATTGTGTATGGTCCTTAGAGAGGGAAAACACGAGGAGCTACTATGGAAAGAATCACTAAGGAGGCTGCTAAGGATGGCGCTGCTGATAATCCGAGAATTTAACAAGAATCAGAGTAGCGTAGCGGAAGCGTTAGTGTCGATGACTAGCAGCTAGGTAATTCCCTTTCAGAGTTTTGTATTTCCACTGCAAGTTACTTGAAATCCTGGCGCTATAGTGCTGTAACCCCAACTAAAGTTTATTTTAGTACTAATGTTTTGAAATGAGTAACGGGCCGTGTTTTAAACAATGTTTTTGAAAACGAGTTTCAAAGTGCGGTGTCTTGTGACATCTCGGTTTGGAACTTGAAAGGTTGATGCAATGTGAGAACATGAGTTTTAAATTGTAACTGTGTTTTGAAAACCTAAGTGTTCTCATCTTGCATAACACTTGTTTAAAAAAAAAAAAATTGGCCCAAAATTTCACTATAAACAGTTGTGGTTTTCAAGTTGCCAAATCGGGGTGTTACAGAATGGTATCAGAGCTGTGGTTGGATTTTAAGTAACATTGTGCATGGATTTACATACTCTGTGTTTGGGTTAGTATTAGGATAGCAATAGACGAGCATAGGAATGCTAAGAGTACGCGGATACAATCCTGGATAGTGTCAGCCTTCGTCTACTATGGAATCAAGAAGCAGTGCATAGAACCATCCAGAGATATTGATGTGTGAGATTCGGATCTTTCTGTTGAACCCATCTTTAATGTGAACCCATCTTGTTCGTGATGACTCTCAAACTCTTGCTGTGTGATCTTGTCTTGTGACTAGAGCACTTCTTTTCCTGATTGAAACTTTTGTATAAGCCCTATGCGTGCCAAATTGCTTTGGCATGGTGTTTGAAAAAGCCTTAAATCATTGATGAACCCAAAGCTTTTTATTTTGACCTTTTCCCAGACATTTATTCTTCCTAAAATTTTGATGGTTTAGAGTAAGAAGAAAAGTGTGGAGAGTGGAAAGAGGTTTAGAATGTTTAAGTTACGTGATCAAGTGTTTGAAATAAGGAGTGAGATAATGTGTGTTTCTTGAGGATTAGTGGTTGTTAGAGTAAGAGAAGGATTTAATAGTGATCATAGGAATCTGAAAAGGACAAGTCTTTAGTGAAACATGAGAGGATAGATTGGAGTTAAGTGATGGGAAAATTTTGTAAGATTTGATCAAAGGGTAGTGAAGGATAAGAGTAATTAGAGGTTAAGCTTGTGATGATGAGTGTGGTGTTGAGGAATATGAGTCATTTAAGTTGGGGAGTAGTTGGAAACTTGTGGTTTTGAGGATGAAGTTTGTTTAGGCTTGAATTGTTGACAACGATGTAACCCTAGGCGTGATGGTGTCTTGACCCTAAATCAACACAATCCTATTGTCCTTGAACATTGTTTTGACACCTTTGAACCCCCAGTTCCTTGTTTTCCATGAACCCATATTGTTTTACCCTACCTTGTTTGTTAGTAAAAGTACCCAAGAGATTACTTTTGCGAGTAATCTGTTTGATCTGCTCTTGAGAACGAGGAATCCATGGTGTCAATTTCAGAAACGCGACAATTGTTCCAGTTGAAGAAGAAAAGGATGACCCCAAGAAGCTATGCGTTCACGAAATTGCCAGACTTTACCCAGCATTTATCGAGGACGAGAAATCTTTAAGTTGGGGAGAATGTAACACCCCGCATTTTTCCCGTACGTGCGTAAACGATTTTTAATGAAAGAAACCTTGAAATTATGATTTTGAGAAAAAGTATTTTTCAAGAGAAAGAAATGCAATGATGATTCTCCATGGATTTTTATAAACAAAGTATTTTCTATAAGAAAAGTGAATGATTTTGTTTGGTGATTTTTATTAAAAGATGATTTTGTTAGAAATGAAATTTTTGGGATCTGTTATCTTTGAAAATGTGTATCTTTTAAACCGTAACTCGGAATTTAATGATCTTTATATGAAAACGATCGTTTTGAAACCTAGAATTTGAAAATGTAATTTTTAGAATTTTATGGGCTGTTTTATAAAAATTTATTTTCAGAATATAAGAAAAACGAATTTTAAGAAAAATGTGTTTTGTGATGATGTGTTTTGGCATGAATTTTATGTGTTGTGTGTTTAATTTAATGTATGTGCAATGTGTGCTGCATGAAAATGGTTGTGAATATGATTTCTTAAATTGGTTGCATGATTGTGTGAATTCATGATTTCTAAGTAAAAATGATTAGAAATGAATAAATAATTTAGGAAATAAAAATAAAGGACATGTGTGTGCAAGAGTGAGTGCCACGGTTGTGTGTGCATGTAGGTGTGTGTATGTGTTATGCGTGTGGGTGAGCATGTGTGTGACTAAGCTTAAGATCCTAGAGACTTAAAGGGTAAGAAATCAAAGAAACCAAAAAACTAGAACTATGAGCCAACTAGTTAGCAAAACCCTAACCAAGAACTAACAACCCATTAGACCTAATTGACCCCTAAGACCTAGACCACTTCTCCTTGTCCCCTTGACTTTGGAGACATCTAGCCATGCAAAATTATAAGGACCAAACCGCCCCTCCCTTAATTGTGTGTTGGCCGAATTGAACCAAGGGCAAAAGAGGGAGAACTCGTGGCTTATATGTGTATGTGGCCTTGATTCATTTCCTTTCACCCATTTCATTTTTCACTCTTCCCAACACAAACACTACTCTAAAGGACTCATCAAACCTTTAGAGAAAAATAGAGAAAGAGAGAAAGAGAGTGTTGGCCGTGAGGCCTTAGGAAGAAGAAGGAGAAAATCCAAACCTTAGATCAAGCCATTTGTAACAGCCCGATTTTCGAAAACTAAAACAATTGACTTTTGTTTCTTATTGTTGCAAAAATGAGGCCATTTTTTTCCAACATTGTTGAAGGTCTTGGAAAACATGTTTGAAAGAGTTATTAACATCCCCCAACCTTCTCTTTCGAAAACCGAGTTGTTACGTGATACCAAAAAACTCTTTTATTTGGTTTTCCGAAAACGTTTTACGGAGGAAACAATTTAATTTCTACTTTAAATGATTTCATAAAAAAAGTTCTTGCGAAATAGGGCATGCATCAGAATGAGTCATGTTACAGTAGGAGCTCATCACTTAGGTAATCCTGGTTACAAGCACAACTTATTCTAATCCTATTACTGGTTCCTTTCTCCTATCAAAGACGACCGGATTCAGCTTCTTCTTCTTCTTCACAGGGGTCTTGATACCGGAAGATAATGCGACCGCGTCCTAAGGCTCTTCTACAAAGCTTGGCGTCAGTTCCACTCCGAAGAGTCTTACGGAGTTTTCCTTCCCTTAACTCCGAGGCGGCGATTGAGGACTATGCTCCACATAAGACATGCTCCCCAGACACGGGCTCGCCGTAGTTCCGCTTAGCTCATGCTCCGGTTCTTCAATTGCTAGCTGAGTGCGTCCCGTCCAAACCCATCCATGACGTGTAGCCCTCCATCCATATCCTTCATGAGACCAGACACTGACATCCAAACGATGATCCATCTACCCGTTGGGATACCAGCAACGCCGATGTACCAACGAACAGGAGAGAGTAAGCGTTCCGGATGCGTAACGTCGACGGTATGGAATTACGGTAGGTAAAATAATAGGACTCACACAAATAACACACAACACGTACAAAACAACATGCAACATAGTACTACTATACCGTTCATTATTAATTCCTTCTTAGCTTTCCACTTTTATCTCTTCTCCCACTCAGGGGCATAATTTCTTTTCCAATTTCCTCTTTCAAATCTCTGTCTCATTGTCCACACTTCTCAGCTCTCATTCTTCTATAGACCAGTCTTTTCTTATAATGTCTTATTGAATTATAACCATCGATGATCAAGGGAGTTAAAGGATCATCGAGGTACGCGTTTCATTCGAAGTTAGCACTCATGTTACAAGCCTACATCTCCTCGGCCAACCAACCACCTAGTCGGAAGCAAACAGGAGTACAGGACCTTTACCGTGCGGGCACGACAGCTGTCATTCACAAATGGTCCCAGACCAGGAGGCTCAGCCTCAATGCATAATAACATGGCACACTGTCTCGCAGTGGCAAACAATTGCCCCACTCCAGTCCCTCTCACTGTTCCTGAACTGCCGTAGGGGTGACAACACTATTCTGGTCCCGGGTGCAGAATTTACCACGGTATTAGACCCAGTCCCCACCACGTTAGTGCACCACATGTGGAGTTCGTTCTGCCCAGAATAGTACTCAAGGCAACGTGACGTTTTACCGCCCGAGCCTACCCTAATGCATTCATCAACCCGAACATCCCTGATATTCGGGGTAACTTCCTCTCCACTACTTCGCACTCTCGTCTCTCACCGTGTTCGCTGTTAATGTCTTTTAGAATCTTTTAATTAATTACCCTACTGGTCGGCTCACCCTCAGTTCATCCCTTCAGTGAGCCCCGACCACTATCTTTGCACTTTTAGAATCACATGTAGCACAGAGCTGGGAGTTCCTCAATCGAATTGCATCTCATTTATCAAACTTAATCACACTCTCATTGTTTCTTCCAATTCTTCCTTTTTACCATCCTTCTTAAATCTCTATTCCACAAATTTCCACAACTCCATTCCCAAAATTTTCGCAAAATCAACTTTCTTCAAATCTCGTTTCAACAAGACTTTCCCAAAAACATCGTTCAACTAAATATCCCTTTTTCCAAAACTTTTCCAAAAGATTGTTTCACCAAAACTCTTTTACAAAAAATATCGTTTCACGACTTCCTTTAAAAATCCCATTTCTAAAGCCTTTTCGAAAATGTTTCTTTTCTCCACTCCTTATAAAATTTCCTTTCAAAAATTTGTTTTTTAAAACTCTTTTTCAACATCTTCGTGCTGAGCGCTAGTGGAGGAGCAAGCCCAGCTCAACACTAGCTCCCAGGCTAAAACCAAGAACAGAGGAGCTCAGCTCAACTCAGTTCACTTCTCCTCTCAACAATCAGCATCACTCCCCAGCTCCGGCTCTTTCTCATCATTATTATCAACTTCCCTTCCAGTCAACTCATCTCTCTTTCCCACTCAATCTCTTATTATCATCTTTATGTTTTATCACACTCTCACTTCCAACCTCACACTTTTTCAATTCTTTCCTTTTACTTTCATTCTTTTATTCAGAACAACGTCCGACACCCGTTTACTCATCATGGCAATAAGCATCATAATTAAATAAACAATTAAGTAACAAAGCATGCTATCACACATCATATCACATGATAATGTTGTGGTCTTTGTCACCTTCGTATAAGTGGCCACACAAGGCAACCAATTGCCACTTATACTACTGACTCCGACCACCGAGTTCCGATCTTTGAGATGATACGGAACGTCCTACTAAATCACCTAGCTACCACTGTGTCTAAGGGAAGGCTTCTCTCTCACCTGAGGTCCAGCTGTTGAAGGTTTGCTCTCTTTGAATCTTTGTGCTGCCATCTGCCCCAACCTCTTTTCTTTATCATTCCTCATATTAGATAAAACATTTTACGTTATTAACGTACTTGAGAAAATCTTCTCTTAGATTAAGACTTGTCCTTTCTTTGTTGAGAAACTATGGAAATATAACCTAAATCGTTTGTTACTTGAAAGCTTGGCTTTAAATCACATGAAAACATTTTTAGACATGAAAGCAAGTCCAAGTAATTCTGGACAGCAGAATGGTTTTATGAAATCACTTTAATAAAACTCTGGAAGTATTATAAAAACATCCTTTGATTTAAATGGCTTGTTATATTAGAATTAACACTTTAAAATCCAAGTTTTAGCATACAATAATTTAGGACAGCTATGACATTCAAATAATTCACACCACTTGACAGCAACAACACTTAACTTATTAGAAGCATTTAAACAATTTCATCAAGGAAATTATGCAACTTACACATAATTTATCAACATAAAACACTTAGTCATGCAAGAAGTTATAAACCAAATTGAATCAAGTTCCAAACCAAGCACATCGGTATTTATTTTTCTTACTTTAAACAATTCGGGTTCTCCTCAAAATCATCATGCATATGCAATCAAACTCCCTAGACCTATTTTGACCACATAACCGAATAGAACAAGAAGAATAAATCACACGCCCTAAATTAAATCACATGAATCAACTCATTCTATTTTAGCCATTAGGTTTTCATTTTCTTTTAATCCTAACCGAATGCACATGACTTACATAAACACACATTCTTTCAAGATTAGTTTAATTTATTTATTTATTTTATCATTAAGTAAGGAACCGAATAGAAAATAGATATTCACAACATGGTTTCAAGTAATTTATTTTAGCTTAATTTCCTTAAGAGCGTGCCTATTCCTTTTAAGTCAATCTATTGAAAAGAGATCCTAGACTAATTAACATAAATAAGCCGAATGTCAATCATGATAAAACAAGGTTAAATTTTAAAATGTTCATCATACATGCATATGGGGCATGGATCAAAACAAAGATCATTTTTAATAAACTTGTTTTCTAATTTTCTTTGTGGAAACCTTGAGCTTCTCACCGATTTTAGCAAACAAACATTTAATTTATTAACACAATAAAATCAATAACCATGTCATGGTCTCTACCTTTTAAGAAAATACATGCATGCACCTACAAATCTATATGTGGTACTATTTTCAACATACATGTAAACAAAATGATGATCTAGCATGGTTTCCTACTCTTCCTAGACTTGACCGAAATGGTGGTGCGCAAGAAGCAAGGTCTTAAAATTTTAATTTCACATGCAAGCATCTAAATTCATGGATCACATTATGCAAAGCATCATTTTGCCCTTTTTAAAATTACCAACCTAATCATTATCGTCACACACCAATTCTTGATTCAATTTCTTTTCACCCTAGAAATTATTTTTAAAGCCTATTTTCTTTTGAAAACCATAACTTACATATGAGGAAATCAAACTTTATACTCAAATAAGACACACCAAGTTCAAGCTTCATGTCGTCTTAAAAATCACTCATGGATCAAGACATGCAAAGACAATCAAAGCAAAATCTTAAACTTAAACTTAAATCTTCAATTAAACCGTAAGGAACAAGCTAGATTTTAGCACATTAAATCATGGAATCGTTAAGATCAAGTCAAGAACATCAAAACCTTATTTCTTCTACTCATGGCCGAATCATTCAGTTCTTGGTTTGGGTGGTTTATAAGTTCATTCGTTCATCAAATTTCGAGATCAAGGCATAAAAAGAACATGCAAATAGGAACAAGGATCATCAAGCCACAAAATCGACATGCATGTGAAATTTAAAGCCACACATGGATTTTTAAGCATGACCTCAAACAAAACCGTGATGAAGAAGAATTACAAGTAGGAGATCAAAGTACAAAATAACATGTAAGACATGGGGATCTCAAGATCACTTAGAAATAATCACATGCAACACCAAATTTAGTTCAAAGTCCATTAAAAGTCTTTTACAAAATTATTTAATTAGAACTCTAGCTACCTTAATTCCTATTCTTAAAACTTTAACTCTCTCCTTCTCCTCCTCTTGGTTGCCTCGATCTCCTTCTTTTTCTTGGGGCTAATGGGTTTTCTTCTTAATCTTGGATGAAGAAAGTGGTTGAAAAAAGGAATTAGGAAAGTTTTGATTAGAGGCTTGGAGGTTTTCACTCTCTTCTTCTCTTTTCCTCCTCACGGTTTCTCCCTTTCTCTCCTTATCTCAAGGACTTGATGATGCTCTTGAGGGAAATTGTGTTTTTGTTGGTGTGGGAAAGAATGGGTGAAGGAGATGAAAATGTGAATCAAGTCTACATTCACCCTTCCACGCGAGTTTTAGGCTGGGCAAAGGATGGACAATTTTCTTTCTAGTCCTCGGTTTATGGTGTGAAATGAAGGAAATTTTGGGCCAACTCATGGTTGCATGAAAGGGTCAACCGTGGGACACATGGAGGGAAGGGGAGTCCACACTAGATTCATGACTCACTTCTTCTAGTCTCTCCTAGCCTTATGACTCATGCTTCCTACTTCTCTCCTCATTTCTACTCAAAATTCATTTTCTTAAGACTTAAGGGAATTACTCCTTCTTGGTTTCCTTTTCCTCACTCGGCCGAACCTCTCACACATGCACACATGATTCTTGTTTTCATCCCACATGACATACACTCATGCCTACACTTATCATACATGCATATTTTAATTTTAATCTCATGTCAATCATAACAACACATAGCACACATCCATGTATACACTTAACACATGTATGAGCATACACACAATTAACATCTTGATGGTATCTTGTTGGTACGGCACACACATATCACACATATAAATTCACACACACTACAAGAAATATAGCTGTTTTCTGACGGATTTTTTCCGACGGACATTAAGACGTCAGTGTTTTTTGTGTTTATTGACGGAAATTGCTGTCGGAAAACACGTTTCCGACGGATTTGTGATTTTTCGCGTTTTCCGACGGATTTTCCGACTGATTTTTTCGACGGAAATTATTTTTGATTCTTTTCCGACGGATTTTCCGATGGAAAGTATTCTCACTCTTTTCTGACGGATTTTCCGACGGATTTTATTTGCCCCTTTTCCGACGGATCAAATCCGTCGGGAAAATCAGGTTTCCAACGGACTTTCCGACGGAAAATATTTTATTATTTTCCGACGGATTTTCCGACGGAAAATTCCGTCGGAAACTCTCTCTTCAGTAAAAAATAATTAAAACTAAAGATTATAATTAATTTTATTTATTTTAAAACAAAACTTATGTTAAATTATTTTCAAAAAAACAAAAAATAATTAATATTATTTTTCAAAATATTTTATATATGCCTTCTGAATCTGTCCATCAGAAACCGTTATTATTGTTTATTTTAGTTTAATTTTGGGTCTTGCAAATGAGTGTTATATAAGGGCATTTTTAAGCAATCAATAAAAAACAATATGCAATTGGAAAAGTAACATACACATAAAACCTATCAATTTATTTAATATAACATTTTTCAATAACATTTTAGGGTTTAGGGTTTAGGGTTTAATTAGGGTATATTTATTGAATTGGTATATTAAAGAGTGTGTTCTATGGATACTTATTATTGGTATTTTTCTTTATTTTTTAATTCTCCCTCCGGTTTTTATTATAAGTCACTTTTATTAATTTCCACCTCCTTTAAAAAGTTAGTTATTATGGTTTGTGGTATACTGGTATTGAATTAATAATGTAAATATTTGATAGACCATCCAAAAAAAAGGTACTATCTCTAACCATTAATTACTTCTTTTCTTTCCACATATACCCCTATTTATTTAACACTTCTTTTTCCAAGTAATATTAATAGTGATAATTTTGAAAATACACATCAAATGTTAATATTTCATATATAAATAATTAAATTAACCAACTTTCTTAATGGACGTGAAATATCCCAAAAGGTCTTATATAGGAAGTATATTTTTTGTTGTTTATTATATTTCAAACCATAGGGAGTACTCATTAGGTTTTTTTTTTATTACATGGTCTCTTCGGTCTTATTTATAAAACACTTTTGATATTTTTCTCTTCTATCAAGGAAGATTGTTAAATTTTTTAGTGACATTGGAAATGTGAAAATTTAATATACTTTTTCAAATCTAACCCTTAATTAAAAATGTATACTCAAAAGGATCGGAGAGTATACATTTACAAAATTATCCCTATAATTATTATTGGGAATTTAAAAGTGTTGAATAAATAGATGACACATTTATGGAAAAGAAATAATTAATGTCAATGAAAATTGAAAATAAAAGGGTCTTGCTAACAAGTATCTTTAAAACACTTATTAAGGTTATTACATATAGAAAAAAATTTAAGTCCACATTTATTACTCTTTCGGAAACATAAAAAATCACATTTTCCAACAATAACTTTTATTTACAATAGGTTTCTTAACAAGTTCACTTAGGACACTTGTTAGCATTTTTCTTAAATTTATATTAAGAATAAAAAGTAGTGTTAAATATAAAGGTTTTAGGGGCTGACCCAATACAAAATATTAAAAGTAGTCTTCAATATAATGGCTTTAGGGGCTGACCCAATACAAAAAGATAAAAAATAAAAAATATTGAACACTTTTCACGATCGGACTAAAGAAATAAGATATTAAAAAAAATACTAAAGACGTCAGATTTAAAAAAAAATAAAAAAACCATCTTTCAGTAAGTCACAATGAGGAGTTGAAACACTCAAACAAGCTAATAAGGGTTTCAGTAGACGGTTCCGAATTCACCATACTTGGTTGCAGCCTCCAATATCGATAAGCAGCACAACTTCACCACCTCCACCGCCGGCGAACCCCTCAAAACCCAGAAGCCACCTCCACCGCCGGCATAACCCCCACAACAACGACTCTCCACAACTTCCATTACTCCCTCTCTACATCACTTACGTCGTCTTCTTCGGCCTCTTCTTCTCCGTCGCCTATTTCCTCCTCCACCGTTGGCGCGAATAGATCCGCACTTCCACCCCCCTCAACATATAACTATTAATGGTGGAGCTATTATTGACACTACTTGCACAACATCTACTCCTAGTAACCTTCTTCGCGTGTTCTTCTTCTTTCTCCAGGTAACCTTCTTCTTCCTTCGTTCTCTATTTCCTTCTTTCTTTGTTTCCCTTCGTTCCCTTCTTCCTTCTTCCTTCGATAGGCGATTTAATTTAGAAAGATATGTTAAAATAATTTAGGGGTAAACTGTTATGACATAAGGGAAGGGAATTAAAATATAAAGAAATAGGGAAATTGAGGGAATTGGGTTGGGGATTGGGTTCGATTTCTTCTATCATCATGAACCAGGAATAGAATTAAAATATAATGAAATTCCTTTTGTTTTTTATTTTCTATCATCATGAACCAGGAATAGAATTGCAAGTGTTATTTGTTGATTGGAATATTGAATATTGGATATTGCAAATGTTATTGTAAAATTGTAAATAACCTATCTTAGGATGGAAGTGAGTTTAATTTGAAGAATGATTTTGGGAGTGAGAGGGGAAACTCTCCCCATATCAGCCATCATAGGATATTTTTAGTTTTTATTGTAGGAAACCATATAAGCATGTCTGTGGTACGGTTATTGTTTGCACTAAAACTTGGCCATTATAAATTGATGAGCTCATTCAGTTTAATTGTTACACACTAAATATCGAAAATTTGATGATAAACTAGGGAATTGGAATATAAAATATGTTTTGTATACTAAAGATTCCATGCATTACAGCAAAGCTTACTTGAATTTCATTTTCTTAAGGAGCTTAAAAAAAGAAGGGTTTTGATTTTCTTTTATAATTAGTTTCTTTAACCTATGTCATAATCCTTGCCTACTATGTGCTTTGTCAAAGTCATACTTGAATGGTTATATTACAAAAAGAGTTTTGCCATATCCTATGCTATCTATACTCCTAACGCCATCTTAATATTAAATAAAGTAACTACATAGTGCAAAATTTGATAGTACGGCAAGATGGGCACCCAGTCTTACAATAACCTTATGCTAAGACTAGTTAAGCTTTTCCTATGTTACTGACTTTGCATTTGTGTCTTCAAAAAAGGACATATGCTTAAGCAAGAATCAATCAATATGAATCATCAAAAGCAAAAACAGTTGCAGTACACTGAATACGTTTTCACTAGCTATATTTTTCATTTTTGTGTTTAATCATTTTGCACCTCAAGCAGAAACTGTTTTAGTTAACAAGCATTTTCATCTGGTAACAATATTTTCAATAGAGCTCAACAAGTAGCATCTTTGGTTCATGAGTATTATGTTGCACTTGATGCTTTTATTGGCTATACTTTTACTGATAATGTTTTTTAACAGGAAAGAGTTGGGAGCTTAAAGGAAGGTGTGAGGTTTCTTGAGCTCTGTGGGTTTGAAAAAAGAGGTGACTTCTTTTATCTTCCTCGGGAAAAGGTTGACATTGCATTACTAAATTTAGTTGGCATTGTGTTAAATTCAGCATTGTCAAATCCTTATTTTGGAGTTTTAAGTACTTGTAATTAAGTTTCAATGCTATCAGTTTGGAATTTGCATCTCGATGTACAGAACTTGCTGAGCAATTTGCACCAAGTAATCATTGATTAATACTAGTAATTGAAATTGCTGTCCTCATATTCAGATATTCTTGATTTTACATTTTTTTACATATATAATATATTAATTGATAACTACGAATATCTGGTACTTCGGTTACACAGACCATGAATAAAGTTTTTGAGCATGCTGGAGATCTTGTTAATATTAAGTTGGCACATAATTTGATGCGATTGATTGCTTAAGGATTTGGAGAGGATGATGATGCTACATATCATCAGTTGAGATCATCTGCTGTATGTTACTTTGATAATTGCTCTGTTTTATTTAATATGTGCAAAACACATTGCACATGTGCTTTACTGAATGGAAACTGTCTTGCTGTATGTTACTTTGATAATTGCTCTATTTTATTTTATATGTGCAAAACACATTGCACATGCTTTTACTGAATGGAAACTGTCTTGTGTAGGTTGAATCATATTTGCACATTATTGAAGAGCCAAAGCTTCCATCTATGTTACCTGAAGAAGAGATGCAAGAAATTCTCCCCCAAAATAACCAAGTTGATCAGCAGCATGATGATAATGGTGATTGAGATGACGACTCTTATCTCAATTATTAATAAGTAGGACTTACATTTTATTGCACTTTGGATGTATTGTGATGAGTTGGTTTTGTAATTTTGTTTCACTTGAGTGTTTTGTGATGAGTTGATTTTATTTTACTTGGATGCATGGGTTGTGAATTACGTATGGATTTATTAGTTATTTAAATTATGAAATCTTAGTTGATATCAATATGTAATTATTGAATTTCTATTTTTCAGTTTGATATGAAAATTTTAACATTTGAAAATAAATAATACAGAATGATTTGTAATTAGTTAAAAATAAAGAATGATTTTTTACCAAAAAAATTTATTAATAAAAAAACCCTTTTCGATGGATTTTCTGTCCCACAGTTGACATTTCCGACGGATTATTCCGTCGGTAAAAAAATAAAAAATAAATTTGTTTTCTCAATAAAAGTATTACCGACGGATAGTTCCGTCGTAAAATTTAATAAAATATTTGTTCTATTTTCCGACGGATAAAACCGTCGGAAGTTGTTACTTTCCCACGGATTTTCCGACGGAATTGTCCGTCAGTATTTGCGACGGATGTGTATTTCCGTTGGAAAGTTTTCCAACGCCCTTTTTTACGACTGATTAATGGCTGTCGGAAAATCCGTCGGAAACAAACAATTTCCGACGGATTTTTCCGTCGGTAATAGGCTTATTTCTTGTAGTGTACACCTATACACAGGTACTCATCACAAAATAAATCACACTTTCGATGAAATTATCAAGCATACGAATTTTCTCAAAACCAAGCTTTTAATTGTTGAGCATTATTTTTAGAAAATCAATTCTTTTAAAATCGTTCGTTGTTTAAGAAACATGAATTTAGGTAAATTGTTTAAGAAGATACTCTTTCAAAATAATTTTCTCAAAATAATTTTCTTTAGTGTTTTAATTTAATATGAGGAATTTACGGGGTGTTACACCATTCCTTGGGAGATCAAGAGTGTTAGAAGCCAAGAGACCAACCTTCTTGCTAGGAAATTCGAAGAACAAGAGGAAGAAATGTAATAGTCTAGTTTTTCTTTTTAGTTGTAGATCCCTTTCTTTTCTTCTTGCATACTTGTTTCTATGAGTTGTAAAGTGAAATTATGTGTTATTCTTTCATGATCTTGAACTTTTATGGACTAAACATTATTTGGAATATTTGTGACTTTATGTTTATGGTCCGGTTTGTGCTTTCTTTGTTAGATCTAAATATTTTCTAACTCAAACCTAAAGATCTAAAAGTTTTGTTTGGGATTTTGTGAAGCTTAACCTATATCTTTCATGCATGTATATTTTTCTTGTTTCAAATCATGATCTATGTGAGTTTAAGTGTTTATTTGACAAATCAATTTATGATCTAAGTTTAATAAATGGTAAAGAAAAATTACTTGGTCTTGCATGTTAGATTTCTTGTTGAAACCGTGAGCTCTCATGCCTTTAAGAAATAATTTGGTAAATTAATTTGTTCTTTGAACTTGATTAATAATAGATCTAGAATTTTTAGTCTTGCATGTTAAATTTTGTTTGCTTAAATGAAGATCTATGTTGTGTTTGTGTGATTTCTTCATGGATAAATAAATGATTTGAACTTGCTTGAAAATAAAGTGGAAATCTTTTATTTTTCATGATTACTTGATGACGACTTGTTGATTTATATGCCTATATTTCATGATCCAAGTTTTTAAATCATGCATGTTGATTTTAAGTAGAAAAATCATGTTTATATGTGATACATGTCACGGTTTTGGAAGATAAATTTAATAAGCAAGTTTTAAAATAATTTTTGATGAATGAACATGATTTAGCTTAAGTATTTAGTGTTGTGTGTGCTATGTTTTGTAAAAGGCCATTCGGCCATATTTAATAAAAATGAATCCCATGCTTTTTAGCTAATGCATGTGCATAATAGGGTTAGATCTAATAATTCTAAGTACGTGCATGTCATTTTTAGAAGTCTAAGATGTAATCTTGATTTATATTTGAAATTAAGTGATGAACCTAAGTTTTGTTCTTTAATAAGAACTAGCCCCCAACCCCGTGCAATGCACGGGAGAAACACGAAATCGATAAAACATTTCATAAAGTTGCAATTAATATTAGTTTTAATATATTGATAAAACATTTCACAAAGTTACAATTAATATTAGTTTAAATTTATTATTGAATAGTTATGAAGAATTTTAATATGAATAATGTTTAAATGTAAACAAAGTATAATAATGTAAACATTATTGTTTAAAAATTGTTTAGAAAGGAATTTTCAATTTGGGCGGGCGGAATTTTCAATTTCAATTGGAGATTGGGCAGCTATTGTGAGAGGGGAAGTTAGGAAGGAGGAAATGGACAGTGGGGACCACGCTAGGGAGCAAATGGGCGAGATGCAGTAGTAAATGGGGGGAATCACCGGTAATATAATATTATATAGATTAGTTTTAATTTATTATTGAATAGTTATGAGAAATTTTAATATGAATAATATTTAAGTGTAAATAAAGTATAATAATGCAAAAATTGTTGTTTAAAAATTGTTTAGGAAGGAGTCGATTAATATTATTATTTACGAAAGAGTCAATAAATTGAAATCGATTAACATTCTTGTATGTAATATTTTTAAACTAAAAAATTCGCTTTTAAAAAAAGCGAATAAAATTGTTTTTGAAAAAGAAGTAATTAATGGCATTATAAATTCAAATCCAAATAACAAAAACATGTACATAAAAAGAATACAGAAAACCCAAAGCATAGTTTTTTTTTTAATATATTAGGTTTGTTAAATAAAAAAATTAAAAAAAGAGCCCGAGCACCAAAAACCAGTGCATGGTAGAAGCACCTTTGTTTTATGTTTTATTTGTTTGGAACATTATTTGTGTCAGAAAACATATAATAAAAAAAATTCAAATCCAAATAACAAAAACATTCATATAAAAATAACACAGAAAACCCAAAGCATATTTTTTTAATATATTAGATTTATTAAAATAAAAAAAATAAAAAAAATAAAAAAAAGAGCCGGAGCACAAAAACTGGTGCATGGTAGAAGCACCATTGTTTTATATTTTACTTGTTTGGACCACTACATGTGTCCGGAAGAATATATACAAAAAATTCAAATCTAAATAACAAAAATATGTACATAAAAAGAACACAGAAAACCCAAAGCATATTTTTTTAATATATTAGATTTATTAAAATAAAAAAATAAAAAAAGAGCCGAAGCACCAAAACCGGTGCATAGCAGAAGCACCCTTGTTTTATACTATTTTACTTGTTTGGACCATTACATGTGTCCGGAAGAATATATAAACAAAATTCAAATCCAAATAACAAAAACATGTACATAAAAAAAACACAGAAAACCCAAAACATATTTTTTTAATATATTAGATTTATTAAAATAAAAAAAATAAAAAAAGAGCCAAAACACCAAAAACCGGTGCATAGGAGAAGCACTCTTGTTTTATATTATTTTACTTGTTTGGATCATTACCAGTGTCCGAAAGAATATATATAAAAAAAATTCAAAATCAAAATAACAAAATATGTACATAAAAAGAATACAGGAAACCCAAAGCATATATTTTTTTAATATATTAGATTTATTAAAATAAAAAATTAAAAAAAGAGCCGAAGCACCAAAAACAGGTGCATGGTGGAAGCACCCTTTTTTTATATTTTACTTGTTTGGACCATTACATTTGTCCGGAAGAATATATAAAAAAAATTCAAATCCAAATAACAAAAACATGTACATAAAAAAAACACAGAAAATCCAAAACATATTTTTTTTAATATATTAGATTTATTAAAATAAAAAAAATAAAAAAAAAGCTAAAGCATAAAAAACCGGTGAATGATAGAAGCGCCCTAGTACTGTTTGGACGGGATTGTCGAAACAAGAGGGAGTAGTTAAAAAATAAAGGTGAGGAAATGGGTGGAAAAAAAAAAGAAGAAGTTTGGGGGAGGGGGGTCCACATGCGAGAGAGAAAAAGGCGGGATAATTTGGGGTGGTGAAAAATGGGGGGAAACTTTGCTAATATAATATGTACATATATAAAAAAACACAGAAAACCCAAAACATATTTTTTTAATATATTAGATTTATTAAAATAAAAAAATAAAAAAAAGCCAAAACACCAAAAACCGGTGCATAGTAGAAGCACTCTTGTTTTATATTATTTTACTTGTTTGGATCATTACCAGTGTCCGAAAGAATATATATAAAAAAAATTCAAAATCAAAATAACAAAATATGTACATAAAAAGAATACGGGAAACCCAAAGCATATATTTTTTTAATATATTAGATTTATTAAAATAAAAAATTAAAAAAAGAGCCGAAGCACCAAAAACAGGTGCATGGTGGAAGCACCCTTTTTTTATATTTTACTCGTTTGGACCATTACATTTGTCCGGAAGAATATATAAAAAAAATTCAAATCCAAATAACAAAAACATGTACATAAAAAAAACACAGAAAATCCAAAACATATTTTTTTTAATATATTAGATTTATTAAAATAAAAAAATAAAAAAAAAGCTAAAGCATAAAAAATCGGTGAATGATAGAAGCACCCTAGTACTGTTTGGACGGGATTGTCGAAACAGGAGGGAGTAGTTAAAAAATAAAGGTGAGGAAATGGGTGGAAAAAAAAAGAAGAAGTTTGGGGGAGGGGGGTCCACATGGGAGAGAGAAAAAGACGGGATAATTTGGGGTGGTGAAAATGGGGGGAAACTTTGCTAATATAATATTAGATAGATTTGCTTTGATAAAGTGATGAATGTTGATGTGGTATGATGTCTTGGGAAGTTTGTTTTGAATTCCTACATGTCTTGATGATTTAATTTTGTGGCTTTGGTATGTTGGAAAATTTAACTAAAAACCTTGCATCATTGCATGTGGGCATTCGGCCATGAAGAGAAAGAAATAGGAAATCATATTTGATCATTGTTTAAGTTGCATATATAATGAAATTAATTTAATTTAAAGGCTTAGGATGTACATGCATGAAATAATTGAATCTAAAAGAAAATAAAAATGAAACTTTGGAGTGATTTGCAATTTGACTTATTGTTTGATTTAGGATTAAGAAATTAAATTAAGTTTTCCTTTTCATGCTCTCGGTTTCTAATCTAAAAAGAAAGAAAAATGATTTCAATTGTTTTGTGCTTTCAAGTGTGCATTAATCTCTGTAAAATTATGTCTATATGATTCGGCCTAAGTGTGATGGACTCGGCCTAGCCGAGCTCCACGTGGCCCCCACTCAGGACCTGAGGACCCTTCAGCAGGCCCTCTATATGCTCGGCCGAGCTCAAGGCTCAACGGCCGAACAGACATCGGACACGAGCCGATATCATGCTCTCACCCCTCTGTGCTCTGGGCCGAGCTCAAGGCTCAACGGCCGAACAGACACCAGATACAGGCCGACCTCATGCTCCTACCCAGGTCCGACGTCCGAGTCCGATACCTTCCCAAGTCCGACACCAAGGACATGATGACATCTTCCCTCCTTATCCACAAAGACAGCTCATCCGCTCATAGCTCATTACAGACTGGCCCTACTTGGGCTTCAAGCAAGCCCATTAGGGCAACCAGCTCTCCTATATATATCCCCCTCTCCCTAGGGGCTAAGGGAACAGGTCTCTCTAAACCTAAGAACTACGTGTGGCTTGATTCCCCTCTCATGGGATACGTAGGACCGGGGTCACCCTCGTCAGCTGCAACAACCCCCAAACACCTCATGTGGTGCTTCTGGCCTAGGGACATCACATTGGCGCCGTCTGTGGGGACGATAAATTTCGATCCCCATCCACGTTCAAAGACAACAAAAACCAATATATAAAAAAAAAGGAGGGAGGAGGAACACGTTGCTGCCGACGCCGTTCGCGGTGCTGTTCGCGGTGTCATTCCCGGTGTTGTACACAGTATCGTTCGTCTCTTCCATGGCACCGACCTCACCATTCTCTTCGACCAGCGGAGTCACCAGCAACTTTACGCCGCCACCGCCTCCGCCGTCGGTCTATCTCCTTCCTATGGTTCGAACATGGCTGATCTTCTGGTTCCAACACGGTTCATGATCGTCTCTCTGTGGACGTGGAGCAGCCATCGGCTTCCATGGCTTCGAACTCAGATCTGCGTTTTCAAACCGCAGCAACCCATCATCATCAGCGAAGATCGAAGAGGAAGGTTGGGCCTCTGGCTACCGACGGTCGACTTCTTCCCAGCCTTCACAGATCTGGACCGTCGCCGCCGCTCCAAGTTGCCTCCATCGCCCAGCGCGACCCCTTCTCCTCAGTGAACCGAATCAAAATCCAGAACCAAGCGCGACCTTGAATCGCGATCTTGATGGCGATGGTGAGAGCCTTGTATCGCGACCTCGAGGACGATGACGTCCTTCGCCATTCGAGACCCACCACCACCATCCTCTTCCGCTCCCACGCTCTCTCCGCCTTGGGCTGGCTCGAGTATCCATCGCCGCCGCCGATCAACCTCCACGGTCTCGGTCCTGTCGCTTCCATCACCGCTGCAAACTCCCTTGTTCCCGGTGCTTTGGAGACGCTTCCACCACTCCCCACTCTCGCCGTTTCATCTGCCACCACCGGCGTAAGCCGTACCAACAGTGGTGACCTTCGACCCATGCTCGCCGATGGCGCTGTAACACAGCTACTCCACATAGCAGCATCAACACGCAGCTGCTGCCAACCCCATTAGGGTTTCAACCCTAATGGGCTGTTGGTCCATTCCAAAAAAAAAAAGGGCCAAAGGCCCAAATAAAAAAAAAAGCATCAACAATTACCTAACGGGCCAGCATGCCCAGGTTAAAAAAAAAACACAAAGAAGAAAAAGGAAGAAATAAGGAGGAGAGGATTGGGCTATCAACGTACCATGAGCCCAACAACTCAATACTCATTCCTATATCAGGGTAGTGTTCTATATCAAGTCTTGCAAATTATTTTTATTACACGTCATTATTTTGATGCATGATTCGCATTGGTCAAAAATATGTTTTCGCCTGTTAATGTAATCAAATATTATTTACGACAATCAAGTTCCCTGCTTTGAGCTCGTGTTCCTAGCATAGTGAAGCTCGTGTTCGGCTCCCTGTTTTGGATACATGTGCCAATCCCGTTCAATCTTCGGCAGTGTCATCCCTTTTTATATCTCGTACATTTGGAATATCGGAAACCATTCACTACTCTTCTCTCCTCGGATTTACATGATTTCGGAAATCATAATACGAGTTTACTCTCTCTCCTCGGATTTATATGATGTCGAAAGTCATAATTCGAGTTCACTCTTCTCTCCTCGGATTTACATGATTTCGGAAATTATAATCCGAGTTTACTCTTCTCTCCTCGGATTTACATGATTTCGAAAATCATAATCCGAGTTCACTCTTCTCTCCTCGGATTTACAAGGTAATTTCGGAAGACTCACACAGTGTTTCACACTCGAGCCGATCTCTTAATCCGAGTATGACAACTATTCTACTAGTTTCTCTCGCTCGACATCACACTAAGGAAAACGGAGGTCGGACCTCAAAGATCGACAAAGCCCATTCGAAAAGGACGGATTGCATACTCCTTCTATCCGACATGCTTCAGTCCGACAAACTTCAACCCGATATCACTCACCTCACTAAATCAGGGAAGAGATTATAGTTCTCATATTATTTTCCTATCTTTTCACTTTTCTATGTGTTTACTCTACATGCTTTTTGATATTTATTTACCTGGTGCACTATTCTGACATGTGCTGTTAATCCTTGCTTCTTTATAGTTTCTCTTCTCGGTGCTTATTTGGCATTCTACATGTTGCTACCCGACGTACCGCTGAACAAATTGCTTATCTGGTCTTCTTGCTGTTAAATATTCAGGAAAATGATGGTCGAAAAAAGGAAGGCCGAGGTGCTACGATTGTCTCTATTTGGAACGAAGCCATCTTACGATCTTTATTCTCATCTCGGCTTGGATCTTTTTTGGACGAACTGCTATGTTTGCCTCTATTATCTTGCTGGCCCCACTTTTCATCTCGGCTTGGATCTTCTTTGGTTTTCACAGTACCACCACGGCTTCTCGAAGGTGAACAATTCCAAAGGCATATATTATTTCTTAGTTCATGTTTATTTCTGAGCTCGGAGATTCTCTTTTTCAAATTGCGCGGTTTATCGAAAAGGGAGGCCGAGCTACTATTATTCTCTTTATTCCACGTTTATATCTCACCTGCCGAGCTGCTATTATTCTAACTCATGTTTCTATCTGATCTGCCGAGCTGCTTTTATTCTCTTTAATTCATGCTCCCACCGAGCTGTTATCATCTCGACCCTACCTTTGTGGTAGAACGATCAATTCATGCTCCCACCGAGCTGTTATCATCTCGACCCTACCTTTGTGGTAGAACGGTCAATTCATGCTCCCACCGAGCTGTTATCATCTCGACCCTACCTTTGTGGTAGAACGGTCAATTCATGCTCCCACTGAGCTGTTATCATCTCGACCCTACCTTTGTGGTAGAACGGTCAATTCATGCTTCTACCGAGCTGTTAGCATCTCGACCCTACCCTGGTGGTAGAACGGTCAATTCATGCATTCACGCATACGGTTATCATCTCGACCCTACCTTTGTGGTAGAACGGTCCCCCCTGTCACCGCACTTATATGCATTCACGCATACAAGTCGGTACTAGTGCTACAGACAGTGCGTACGTACAAATCCTCTCATTTAGCATTAGCCACCTAAATGTTGCACGGCGCTTATATACAGTGAACATCTTCTGAGATCGGCTTATAAGCTCAGGGTACAAGGGACACCCGGTAAAGTACAGCTTGCTGTGAAATGTTCTCACATAACTTCACTCAGCAACCTCTTTTACACTGGGGCCGAGGATGGCATCCGAGTTCCCTACCGCATTCACTTATATACAGTACCTTTTTTCAGAGGAAAACTTATAAGTTACTGCACTGGTCAGGGGGAGTCGTCCGAAGTCAAAGGTTTAGACAACCACATCCTATGTGCAACAACTTGCGTTGAAAGTTCACTGTCCTCGGCGAATGGTGCAGGATCCGAGCTCTCCTTACCGCATGCAGAGCACAACCCTCATCGGGTCTAAAACAACGATCAAAAATCTATTTCTCCTTCTCGGCAAGGGGGGCAGGCAGGTTGTCAGCCGATCTATCAACCTCGGCATTGTAATCCACCAGCACGCCGTCTTCAACCCTGAACACCTTGAGGCGAAGGTCGGGGTTGAGGATATTAATCTGACTCACAGCATTCCCGAAGGTGTCAAAGATGTCGTCTGCCACCTTCTCTAGGTCAAAGAGGCATTCTCGGCCAATATTTTATGGACTGCATTCCTCTCCGCCTTCTGCTTTGATAGAGGTCCCCCGTGAGCCTTGACAAGCTCGTCGGTTCGCCTACAACTTGGCATTTCCTAGGCTCTTTTGCACAGACACCACGACCTTGCTCGGCGATTCCTTGCTTTGCATGTTTGCCCCTGGCGCTGTTGTTCTCGAATCAAAGGTTTTGGAAAAGTAAAGGGGAGAGACACTCCCGACAACTCGTGAGATTTTGTCCGACTTCTCGAATTCCGAGGAACTCAGCAGTGGCGGTTAATTAACAGCATGGATGAAGAAATTAACGCTACTTCTCTCCCATCCACAAGGAATCTGTTCATATGACTACACTCATAACTTCATCACCCTCATCTCGGAGCATCCCCAAATCCATTCTGGAACTCCCCCCGCGGGAACTCGGTTCGAGATGTTCCTCACCGAGCTTGGACTCGGTTCGAGATGAGCCTCACCGAGCTGGTGTCGGATCCCCCCTGCGGGACCTCGGTTCGAGATGTTCCTCACCGAGCTTGGACTCGGTTCGAGATGAGCCTCACCGAGCTGGTGTCGGATCCCCTCCGTGGGACCTCGGTTAGAGATGTACCTCACCGAGCTTGCACTCGGTTCGAGATGTTCCTCACCGAGCTTGTACTCGGTTCGAGATGTACCTCACCGAGCTTGCACTCGGTTCGAGATGAGCCTCACCGAGCTTCCACTCAGTTCGAGATGTTTCTCACCGAGCTTGTACTCGGTTCGAGATGAGCCTCACCGAGCTTCTGGCAGATCCCCCCGCGGGAACTCGGCTCGAGATCGGGATACGCTTTCAGTTTCATCATCCGAGCACAAAAGAGCACTATCAACCATCCGCAACACTCTTCCGAGCGGAAGGCCATGCCTGCAAGCATGTTTCTACCTCATCACCAACTCAACACTGATCAGACGGACGCAGAAAGGACCTCAACTTGGCACAGAGTCTCTACGACTCTTCCCGAGTTGGGGAGCTCACGTGGCGGATCGATTTCTCCTAACCCACCTTGTCGTCCTTCGCTAGCCTTGAGCACATGATTGTGGACTAGTACTCAAACCCTTCCTAGAAGGTGGGGGGTACTTAGTGCTATGATGCTTAAGTGCTATGCTTTCTTTCTCCTAACTCGGCTCGAGACTCACAAAGTCTCGCCGAGCTGGGGGGCTTATGTGGTGGACTTGGGAAAAGGACTCGAACCAAGACCTCGGAGCAAGGCTCAAATAGCCTTGACCGAGCTGGGGGGCTTATGTGATGGACTCGGCCTAGCCGAGCTCCACGTGACCCCCACTCAGGACCTGAGGACCCTTCAGCAGGCCCTCTTTATGCTCGGCCGAGCTCAAGGCTCAACGGCCGAACAGACATCGGACACGGGCCGATATCATGCTCTCACCCCTCTGTGCTTTGGGCCGAGCTCAAGGCTCAACGGCCGAACAGACACCAGATACGGGCCGACCTCATGCTCCTACCCAGGTCCGACGTCCGATTCTGACACCTTCCCAAGTCTGACACCAAGGACATGATGACGTCTTCCCTCCTTATCCACAAAGACAGCTCATCCGCTCATAGCTCATTACAGGCTGGCCCTACTTGGGCTTCAAGCAAGCCCATTAGGGAAACCAGCTCTCCTATATATATCCCCCTATCCCTAGGGGCTAAGGGAACAGGTCTCTCTAAACCTAAGAACTACGTGTGGCTTGATTCCCCTCTCATGGGATACGTAGGACCGGGGTCACCCTCGTCAGCTGCAACAACCCCCAAACACCTCATGTGGTGCTTCCGGCCTAGGGACATCACATTGGCGCTGTCTGTGGGACATCACACTAAGCATACTAGTGTAGTTATAAAAATTATTCTCATGAAATAATCTTTGTGAATGACTATGTGCTGTATATGTGATGCTTGGTGTGTGATTGAATTGGTGTGCTGTTTGTTTTAATCCCTTTCGGTTTTTTTTAAAGAAATAAACTAAATAAATTGATTTAATAAATGATTTTTGGTAATTCAAAGTGTGACTTGCATTGTATGATGTGAATTTGTGAATGTTTTTAAATTGATGTGCTGTTTTTATGCTGCTTGAAGATGTTTTACTGGAAAGTATAGTTTGAGAAACTTAAATTGATTTTCTTAAGTTCTGAATTTTGTTTAATAACAAAGAATAATGATTTTTGTAACATGAGTTCTGTTTTAAAGTAATTAATTTTAAGATGTTTCAAAGTTTTCTTAAAAACATTTTATTATAAACTTGATTTGGATTCGAAAAACCTTTTTGGGGATATGAACAATATGTTTTCAAAAAGAAATGACTTCGAAGTGTTTTCTAAAACAAATTAAATGAATTCGTTAAAACGTTTCTAACGTACGGGGAAAAATGCTATAGTTCGAACGACGGACGCAAAGGAAACAAGGCGGCTTTAGTGATCAACGGATCTTGGAAAGCTGCGGGAGCTTACGGTATTTGAGGTGAGAGAGGGGCTTCCCTTAAGACGCCGTGGTATTTAGGTAACTTATTAAGAGGTCCAATCATCTCAAACGTTGGACTCCAATCTCATTTAGCGTAGTGGTGTATGTGATAGCAATTGTTTGATTGTTTGTTTGGCTATCCACTCAAACGGCTGAGATTGGTTTTTATCTATGTTATGCTTTCTGGATGATTATGTTTGAATTATTTAATGGCCTTATGATCTACTTACTGATTAAGTAATTATGTTGTTGTTTGACAAATATTGTGTGTGGAATAACGTGTGGATAAGAAATAAATTGTGGAAGTAAGAAAGTGTAATTGAGAGAAAGAAGAGTGATGATAAAGATTGTGTAAGTAAGGGATAATGATGAGAAGTTGGAATGTAATGGCAAAGATATACAGAGATAAGATCGAGATGAGTTATGGAAGTGAGTTGAGATATGGGATTGAGATGTGGTTTGGCTCTTGTTGTTTTTGGTTTTAGTCTGGGACTAGTGTTGAGTTGAGCTTGCTCCTCCATTAGCGCCCAACAAGAATGTGATTTTATTTACGTTTTTGGAAAGAAGCCTAGTGTTGAGTTGAGCTTGCTCCTCCATTAGCACTCATCCAAAAACATGCCTTTTTGAAAAATGGCTTTTTGAAAGGAGGTTTTTGAAAAGAAATTTTGGAAGAAGGGTTTCGAAAAGATATTTTGAGGAGGTGTGAAACAATGTTTTCAAACGAGTTTTATGAAACCATCTTTTTGAAAAGATTTTTGTGAAAGGATATGTTTTTGAGAAAAGTTTTTGGAACCAATCTTTTTGATAAAAGTTTTTGGAATGATAAAATATTTTTGAAACAACATTTTAAGGGAGTCTTTTAATGATATTTTTGGAAGTCTTTTCGAAATAATATTTTTGAGAAAAGGCTTGGTGAAAACAATATTTTGTGAATGTTTGTGAAAATAGATTTTTGTGAAAATCCTTGGAAATAGTACTCTTGAGAAAATTTTGTGAAAGGTTATCTTGGGAAGGTTTTGTGAAATGTTTTGTGTGAGAAAGTTTTGTGAAGTTATGTGTTCGAAAAGTTTTTGCGAAAAGAGGTTTTTGAGAAAAATGAGGAAATGAGCCTTGAGAAAGAGAGAAATGTTGTGTAATGAGATGAGATGAGAAGGATGATGAAATGTGATAAGAAAAGTTGATGAGATGAGATGAGAAAGAATGTGATATGAGGTTGAGAAAATGTGATGTGATGAATTGGGGAACATTTTGAACGATTAGTGGTCGGGTTCATTGAAGGGATGCACCAAGGGTGTACCGGCCGTTAGGAATAAGCCGATAATAAATCTTCTAAAACTTTAAAAGACTATTAAAAGACATGAATAACGCGGTGAGGTATGAGAGTGTGTCGAAGTAGTGGAGAGGAAGGAACGATAAGTATCTGCGGATACTTAGGACGAGATTGCATTAGGGGAGGACGATGACGGTGAAACGTCAAGAAGTCTAGAGTACTGTTCTAGGCAGAACGAACTCCATAAGTGGTGCACTAACGTGGTGGGGACTGGGTCTAATACCGTGGTAAGTTCTGCACTCGAGACTAGAACTGTACTGTCGCCCCCTAGATTGCAAATCGAGAACAGTGAGAGGGACTGGAACGGGGCATTTGTGATTGCCGCTGAGAGCGCGCACTGTTAATTATGATTATGATTTGAGGCAAGGCCTCATGGTCTGGGACCATTTATGTGTTGTGACAGCTGTCGTGCCCGCGTGGTAAAGGTCCTGTACTCCTGTTTGCTTCCGACTAGGTTGGGATGGATGACCGAGGAGATGTAGACGTGAGAGACGTTTTTCCTCAATGATGGTTCCCCAAGTCATTGAGTGAACTGAGATGATAAAACTTAATAACTTAAAGATTTCAAAAGAAAGTACAGTTGCGGTATTTAAGTAATGAATGAGAATTGAGAAGTGATGATAAGATGATGTTATATGAGGATTGAGATGATGATATTTGTTTATTTGGTTTATCTGATTTGTTTGTGATTTACTGCTTTATCTTAATAATTGCCTATCGTAAATCCACATAGTCGACATTACATGTTTTGGGTAGCTCACTCTCTCGTACTTCTGCTTGTATTGGGAAAATTGTGTATGGTCCTTAGAGAGGGAAAACACGAGGAGCTACTAAGAAAGAATCACTAAGGAGGCTGCTAAGGATGGCGCTGCTGATAATCCGAGAATTTAACAAGAATCAGAGTAGCGCAGCGGAAGCGTTAGTGTCGATGACTAGCAGCTAGGTAATTCCCTTTCAGAGTTTTGTATTTCCACTGCAAGTTACTTGAAATCCTGGCTCTATAGTGCTGTAACCCCAACTAAAGTTTATTTTAGTACTAATGTTTTGAAATGAGTAACGGGCCGTGTTTTAAACAATGTTTTTGAAAACGAGTTTCAAAGTGCGGTGTCTTGTGACATCTCGGTTTGGAACTTGAAAGGTTGATGCAATGTGAGAACATGAGTTTTAAATTGTAACTGTGTTTTGAAAACCTAAGTGTTCTCATCTTGCATAACACTTGTTTAAAAAAAAAATTTGGCCCAAAATTTCACTATAAACAGTTGTGGTTTTCAAGTTGCCAAATCGGGGTGTTACAATACCGGTTATTATTTGTCCGTGATACCAGTCCATAACAGTAGCCTCCCAGCTCGGTGCTATGATGTAAGGAGGAGCGTCGAGGTATGAATAGGAAAGACCTGTATAAGAGTTGAATTTTTGTGACTATGAAACTGATCCTTAACTCCGAATAAATTCTTCAAATTTTTCAATTGATTTCAAAGGAGCAAAAACAAAACAATATTCTCCCTATCCAGAACCAGAGATTGAAGAGGGCAACTCAGTGCGAGGTTTCTCGAGTCGCCTAGAGAGCTCGAAGAAAGAAATCTAGCATGAAGATTCCTTTCTTTCCGGATACAAGACCTAAGGGGGAAGCCCAATTGAGGGTTCCTCACTCTTGGCAAGAGTCCGGGAAGGAGAACTCAACATGAAGTTCTTCTCATTCTAAACCCTAAAGCGAATAGGGAAACTCGACACAAGGTTCCTCGTCGTCAACAAATGAGTCCAGATAAGGGAATATAGCAACGTGTTCCAATGTTTTGGGGTGTTATCCCACATGTACCGGCAAGCCGGTTCGTTGATGTACGACGATGATAACGGGTTCTCGGTTAAAGAACTCCGCCATCGAGTCGGGATATTTAGGGGTGGTGTGTGTGCCGTGTGAAATGAGAGAGTTGAGAGCTTAGTTCATACCTTGGCCATTACCTCTATTTATAGGGTGAAGGGTATGATGTGCTATGATGGGCCATTAAGGTGGCGGTTGTAACGGCTCCATGAATGCCATGATGAGCGGCAATAATAACTAACTGTTATAACGGTTACGTATTGCTTGACTATTGATGCTGAATTGTCGGTATGCCGAATTGATAATTGTTGGTCCGTGATACCGCTTATTATTTGTCCGTGATACGGGTCCATAACAGTTCGTCTTTAACCCGAAAAATCTGTTTTTCGAAGTCGTTTTCACAAATTAATTCTTATAAAAATAGTATACCACTTCTAAAAATCACACAAAAATTCAGAGAACCTCATATCTACTTAACTGAAAGAGTGCCTAAGTCTTAAGACCACTGAACATGTGCAAGTGTATTTTATCAAAACCTCTTGCACCTAAAGCACCAATTTTTCTCAAACTGGCCTCAACAAATAAAATTCATTTGAAATATCTAAACATGTCCAAATCAATTCAAAATTTCCAGAACACACTCAAATAACATCAAGATTAACATACTAAATTTTTAAAACTATCTAATTAGCACAACTAGCATTTATCAAAACCTCCTGCAAGTTAGAACAATATATCCTAAAAATTCAGCATAGGATCAAATTGACGTTTTCTATATCACTATTCTTCGAATACAACCCCTATAGGACTCTAATCACACACAATAACACATAACAAATCATAACATGCATCAAAGAAAATTAATTTCTTTAAAATACATACACACACCAATTTGGTCCCCTTATGAGAGGAACATTTTCTCAATCTTAAAAACTCAATTTTTATTCTTTATATCACATACACAAATCAATGTTTAAAACCAAAGTCCAAACATTTGTTCTTCATGGACCCATTCGATCCAAGCAATAAAATGAAGAAAAACATTTTTCAACTTCAAAAATTCCTTCTTCTCAAATAACCTTTTCATAAAAGTTCAAAATCAACTCTTGCATGTACCAAATAAATCATTGATCGTCAACAAGGACATAACATTGACATGCAACACTAAATAAAAGTTCCAATACACATTCTTTTTAATAAAAACAAGGTATCAATGCTTAAAACAAACTTTAAATCTCCTTTCCACTTTCTAGGGCCAATTCGGCCAAAGTCCATAAATAGGAAAAATCACTTTTTGTTTTAAAAGCTCATTATTTGCTTACATTAATTACATGAAAACAAATACTTATACATATCAAACTCACACAACTACATGCATGATCATCAAATACTCATTTTCATGAAAATACTTACTTTTAATTCGGGTACTCTTTCAAACTACACATGCAAAGAAAAACCTCAACTTTTACTAATTAGATCATGCACATGCAACATCCTAGAACTTGTTAATTGTAAAAATCAAGGCTTTTGGGGCCAAAATCTATTTTAAATAGATCCATACAGCCACATACATATGTATACTACACATGCAAATATCAAAAATATCACTTCAACTATAATCTAATTTCATGTAATTTAAATGGGATAAAATAGATTAAAATGGGTTAGGGATTATTACCCACAAGCAAAAAGTTGATGAAAATAGGTTCCCTCTTCCCCTCTATGCCACGGGTTCCTCCTCCTCTTCAATGGGGAGATTTGCTTCCACTTGTTCTTGACCACCATGATAACACCAATGAAATGGGTGATTGATTTTTGAACTTAAAAAAAATTGGAAGAAGAGGGGTTTTCCATTGTTACTGTTTTATGGAGAAGAGATGAGAAGTTGTAGGTATGAGAAGGGAGAGAGAGAGATTCGTGTGTTAGGAGGGAGTAAAAGGGGTTGTTTTGATTTGCTGTTTGAGAGGAGAAGAAAAATGGAAATTTTCATGCTAGGGGAAGGGAGTATGTCGTGAGTTACATAGAGGGAGTATAGGCTGTTGTTGTTTGATTTTCCACGGAGAAGAAAATAAAGCCAATCTTAAAGAAGAAGGAGGTGAGAAACATATAAGAGAAGATTGGGGGTTATCTTTTTATTTTTTATAAAGACAAGCCAAGAGACATCAAAAATACATAAAAAAGAAAAGAGAGAAAGAAGAGGGGTACGGTTCTTACCCAAAAAAAATAGGGATCTCATTTGTTTTAATTAAAATACCAATAGGATAATTAGAGTGGTAATAAAATGAGCATTGTAACTACTTGGAGGTTTATTTTTCAAAAGACTTTCTCTCTTCCTTATTTATTTTCAAACCGTAAAAACAAGTATGCATGGAAAACAATGAAAATTCCTTTAGATTTTCATGAGGCGCATTAAAATCACGCTCTAATAAATTTACAAAACACAATAACAATACTTTTATATTTTAAATCCTCAAAATAATGATCTTGCTCAACCCATAGAAATTAAACTTTTATTATAAAAACAAAACTCAATATTTTTATACAAATCATTTTGACCGTAACAAACTCAATAGTCATTCCTCTCTTTTAAAACATAAATTTTTCTTCCAATTAAATATCAGTATTAAGACTTTTAATTTTGACTAAAATTTCTAATATTTTGCAATATATTCCTTAATACTTCCTGGTCTCGATTACGAGAAGAAAATAAAAACATCTCATTAATGATCTCAAAAATAATAATAAGGTAACTAACTCTTTAGTATTAAATTTTATCATTCCCAAAATATCCTTATAAAATGATTGTCTTAATTAATTATTGATTCATTCCTAACGCTATTTTCTTAAAATATGCCTTTTTTTTTAATTTGAGAAAATTAAATGCATTCAACTAATCTTCCTAATAAATGTGAAATTAATTTTTTCCCTTATAATTGAGGGAGTATTATTTATTATAGAGGGTCCAGTTAATATACAAACCAGCAAAAAGTTTGTACTGGTAGTCTGGTACGTACTTTTTATCCAATGGGTATCAAACAATATTAGTTATAGACGGTAGATATTAAAAAATGATAATTAGTAAATCTAAATTTAGAAGGATACAACAGAATCCCATAAGACTCACTATTCATCACACCCTTCCTTATTTCCACCGTAGAATCTCTTTCATGTTTATTTTATTCACCTCTGTGTAAAGCATATATATGAGGAGTATGCCTGATTTAAGTGGTTTTGATCAAGACAATGTTTCGAAGAAGCTCAACCATGAAGAAGATCAACAAATGACAGAACAAAATCAACAATAATGAAGAGAGCAAGCTCATAGATTTAATGCGTATATTGTTTTTATAGTTTTGTTTGAGTCTTTAGAGTTTGGGTAGTTTAGAGAATTGGGTAGTGAATCTCAGTCAAGTGCATGATTATATTAATCTTGAGTAATTCACTTAACCAAAATCAATAGGTGGCTTAAAGGTATTTTAGAAAAGGTTTAAATTTGAGAAAACAAGTTTTTAGAAGTGATTTTACAGTCATTAATTGATTAGGATGGTCCTTAATTGATTAGCTAATTTGAGCTCTTAGGCACTAATCGATTAGCTTGATGAATTAATCGATTAGCCTGTGTATAAAAAAGTGCTTAATCGATTAGCCCGAAACCTTAATCGATTAACACGGGTCTGATTGCTTTTTAAATCAGTTTTTCACACTGCAAAATCTGTTTTTATGTTTTTCAAACCTTATGGGTCTTCTATATAAACCTTTTCCTAATCATTGTGAGTTAGTTACTTCATTTTCACATCATTTCAGAAAAGATCAAGCCACAATTTTCTCTCAACATTCTCTCTCACTTTTACAAAGATCAAAGTTCTTATTTTCATATCTTTTGATCAAGAAGCTCTTGAATCTCAAGTTCTAATAGTTCATAGTTCTTGAAGGAGATTCAATAGGTTTTATTGTTTTTTCTTAGAGTTGTAATCATTGCAAGAAGGCAAGCTTTCAATACAACAAAGAAGAAGTCTTGGTGTTGTTGTTCATCAAGCAAATTGAAGAAGAAGAAGAAGAAGTCTTGGTGTGTCATCAAGCAAGTGGTGAGGTATCCACTTTTGGAAAGAGAAGAAGGTTAGATTAGAGATTCAATAGGATTGCAAGCCAAAAGTGAGGTTATCTCTTGGAGGCTATCAAGTGGGGTATCTTGAGAGGCTTTTATTTGTAATTTAAGAACTCTAATTCCTTAATTAGTGAAGAAAATATCTCTTGTGGAAGAGGGGACTGGATGTAGCTCTTAGTGGAGGAGAGTGAACCAGTATAAAATCTCTGTGCAGTATATCTTTCCCTTAATCTCTTTAATTTCTGCACTTTCATATTGTTCTTGATTGAAAACCTAAAAAAGTTTGATTTTCATATAATTGAATGAATTAGGTTTTATTATATCAAATTGATTTGGGGAAAACCTTTTTCATAATCTAGGTAATCATTAACAATCTTTGTGTTAATCAATTACATGCTATCTCTGATATTCTATGATATTTGATTGATTTTTCGATTTCGGTTGAAAAGTAATTTTTCTGTTTTGTACAGTGATTAATCGATTAACCTGTTGCTTAATCGATTAACTCGTGTTGTGCTGTCAGGTGTTAATTGATTAACCCTTACCTTAATCAATTAAGAGCTGTTGTTTTTGTGAAAATCATTCGTTCTAATCATTTCGGTTTGTTTTGTGTGAAGATCTTTCAAGGTTTCTTTAACACCTATTCGACCCCCCCTTCTAGGTGTTCTCCTAGTGTTCTTTAGTTCATTTCTCCACCGATTGTAGTCCTTACACTCTGCTTCTTCCTTTTCAATGGAAAAACAACACTACAAAGGGTACCATTCAATGACTTGTTTGTCAATGAAACCCAATTCATATTTCCTTTTATATATACTACTCTCTCCTGCTTGAAATATAAGTAAAAAAATATACTTTTTTGGTTTAAAATATAAACAAGATTAACTAACTTTTTTCTTAAATTTTGTTTTATTTTCAATACTACTTTTCTAAAACATCCCAAAAAAATTGATATCTTATTTAATTATTGTTGTTTCATTCCATATGATACTTTCTTAAAACACCTCTATTATTTTTTATAAATTTGAGAACATTAAATACAATCAACTAACCTCCTTAATAAGCGTAAAATTAATTTTTGCTTATAATTCAAACCGGAAAAAACGTGTTTGTTTGTTTTTTTTAAGCTGGGGTGTAAAAATGACAACTAAAAGTACACTTACAGGAAAACAGAAAAAAAAGTATGTTTTTAAGTTTTCAAATGCAAAATTATTCATTTAAACAACTTTAACATGTGATTTAAGACACACATTAAATTAGAAAATATCATTTATAAATACTACTAATAAACATTTAAAAAATATATACTATCACCGTCCCTATATATATAAGACCTTTTTGACACTTTTACTTTGTCCCTATTTATAAGAACATATACCAATTTTCAATGACAATTAATTATTTCTCTCCATAAAAACCCCTATTTATTTAATACATTTTAGATTTCCAATACTTTTAATAGGGGTAATTTTGAAAATACATATTAATGTTCACATTTCGAATAACATTAACTAAATTAACCAAATTTCTTCATGGATGTGAAATATACCAAAAGGGTCTTATATATAGGGACGGAGGAAGTACTCTTTTTAATTTGATCCTTGATATAAGATCATTTTGAATAAATTTATGTTCATCAAGAATTTTTTTATTTTATTAGTAGAATTAGAAATATGAATATATTTTGTATATTTTGTTAGTATTGGCAGTCGTCATCCAAGAGGAGGGTGAATTGGGTTTTTATAAAATCATTGGTAAAAGTTCGAATTAAATCGTTTTCAAAAAAACATATATGATTTACAGCGGAAAACTCTTAACACAATGAAAACGATTATGCAGAAGCAATCAATAACAACGATTAATATTACGCGCGAAGTAAGAAACACTATAACAAAGAAAAGTCTAATGCGATAATATTTATATATAATATTTACCTTGCGGAGAAGAGATAATCAACACAATAAAAATATGCGCAACAATAAAAAAAGAGATAAGGGATAGAGAAATTGCACCAGATATTTTATACTGGTTCAGCCTTTCCAGCGAAAGACCTACGTCCAGTCCCTAAGCGACCCGCTTGAGATTTTATCGATTATAATCACAGACGCCTCGCCCCCAATTACAATCAGAGGTCACAGCCTCACACTAAGGTAGCCTATCTACTAGGAGTCCCACCATTCGTCTAGCCACTACCCCAGATACACAACAAGGGTTCCTCACCCTACAAACACAAATGTGCCACACGTTTGAACTAGGGAGTCACTCCCTAAAAGCTAAGGGTCACACACCCCTTTACAACAATGGTTATGATAAGAAGTTTGGTACAACTAACAATAGTGCACTCTAAATAGTGCGGATACTACAATAAGACTATCAAATATACGTTCTAATCAACACGGATACAACAATATAGCTCTATAGCAATGAAATCAATTCACAAGTACTAAGGCCAAAATAGTTTTTCTTTTCAAGAAATAATATCAAAGTTTAAGAACTGGTTGATGGAGAAGAGAAGAACGTGAAAATCAGATAAGAGAAGAAGAATTAGGATTAGTGAAATGATTTTGAAAAACAAATATATAAAGTTAATTTAGAAATCAAAATCAAATCAAAAAGATTTAAAAGATAAAATAAAAGATATGAATCTTAAACCAAAAAGGAATTAATTCAAAAATATATTTAAATTCGAATTTTGAAAATAAATCAGAATCAATTAAGTAAAACCAAATCTGGAAACATTTAAGATTGATTCTGACACGAATTTCAAGAAAACTTAAAGGTAATCGATTACTTTACAGATATAATCGATTATCTCTTCTCTGCGAAAACAGTGAAATTAATTTTTAACAAAGTAATTGATTATATAAAACAAGGTAATCAATTATCAACTCTCTGTGAGAAAGGTAATCGATTATTAAAACAAGTAATCGATTATTTTCACTTAAAACACCCAGGTCACAACTCAGATGCATGGTAATCGATTATTCAGGAGAGGTAATCGATTACTTCTGCTTATTTTCATAAAATGATTTTCTAAAGCGAGTATGTAACCATAGGTTTTCAAAAACATTTTTAACTCAAACTAACTTAACACATTTTCACAAAAGTTCTTTTCTTCTCCTTAAATTAAGAAAAACAATCTTGGCCATAAACACTTGGAATAAAACTTTATTACCTTAAAATTTTTCCTATGGACAAAGCTATACAAAAAACTATTTGCTTGAGCTTGAGCTTGAATGAGCTTGTTTGAAACTTGTTGTTTGTTATCATCAAAACCTTCTTCTAGAAATCTTCTAGCATACAACTCTACGTCCTTGGGAAATCTTGACTTCCAACACTGTCCCTTTTTGATGATGACAAACTCATTCCGACTATCTGCATCACAAGTGATAAGCAAGCAAATATATATAGCAATATATCCGAAACTTTAACCCAACTAGGAAAAATAAATGAAATAGCAGGGAATAAAATATTCAAATGATAAACTCCCCCTACATAGATGGTTAAATATATTCAAATATCATAGCTCTCATGTGAGAATCTTCTCCCCCTTTGTTAACATCAAAATGGATTGAAGACTTTAGCAGTATTGGGGTTCTTCTCCCCTTTGTACTATACTCCTCCTGAAACACTGAATAGATCCATTAATAATAACAAGGGAGTAAAACATTCATAGACACATATTCATTTTTCTCCCCTTATGTGACATCAGCAAAAGGAATTATAGGAAACAAAAAGAAATTCTTCCCAATACATACTAAAAAGCCGCATGATGTCAAAATGGGACGAAGAAGCAAAAACATGTTTTCAAAGCAAATATTCCAATAATATTTTTCTCCCCCTTTGTAAAAGGTTTTTCCAAAAGAAGCATAATATAAAGTGAGATAAAACAAATGCATCATAAAAAACATGTGAATGCTCACTGGAACGCATCATTAAAACTTTATAAACCTATATGCCATGAAAAAAAATATATATATTCAAAACGATTCAGCAGAGAATGTCATGTAGCATATATCAAGAGTACAAGTATCACAAGACAAAAATTAAGATAGTGATACTTATCGAGATGACGCTTTCCATGTATGTAGCATATTCCATTTGTGGAGTTTCTTCCTTTGATAAAGTATCATTACGTATTTTGAAGAAAGCTCTACTTGTTCAGTATGTTGCACTTCTTCCATTCCAAGAGATCATTCACATATCACAGAATCACTTTCAAGTGCTTGAAAATTGCCAGGTCCTCGCTGCAATTAACAACGTTGAACATACAATTATAGAGAACATTGCATGCTTGATAATTGAATTAAAGTAATACCTGCAAGACTAATTAGCATGTTTCTCTTGGTATCCAACATAATTGGATCCTAAGGAATTAGTAACACATGCATATATCACCAATTATGACTTTTTCAAACATCATTGTACATGAAGATAGAACATGAATGACATCATATTCAGATGCATGAAATACAATGATATACTCATAAGAGGTAGACAATGAACATGTAAAACATGTAGTCACATAGATATAGCTCAAGAGATAAGATATGCTGAAAAGAATAGATTTTCCTTCAAAAAATGGATTTACAAATATAACACAGAAGGAATAAAAATATTTCAGCATCCAAACAAGCAAAACACATATCAAGCACATATTACAAAGACAAGTATCACAAGATATATTTAAACAAAAACTAGGACCAGTGATTCTTATCGAGTGTGATGATTTTCCATGTCATAAGGGATGTTTGTGCACTTGTGGAGTTCTTCCTTTAGGTCTCTCCTTATTGAATAAATTGATGAGAACTCCACTTGTGTCTATCATGTCGCATTTCCCTTGATTAAGTTCATGTCCTTCTTTGGTATCTTTTCATTTAAGTCCATAGTGCATACATTCGTATTGAAAATTCCAACGCTTGGCACTAGTAGTGATACCTGCAAAACTACTTAAGAATTTTTCTTTTGGTATCCAAAGACATGGATCCTTATAGATTAGTAGTATTGCTCTTCACAAATATCAAAGATATTGTGAAGGAAGTATATGAAAAGGCAATTAATCAAATGCACTAATCACAAAAGAATGAGTCATGCTTCATGAAGATATTTCAAGATAAAACAAGCATGCTCATGAACACATATGCATGTCCTTAATATCAATATATATCTCTAGTATGCCATGACATGACATCAACATATAAAGAGTGTATTCATGTGATAAAAAGAAATTTTAAAAAATATTTCAATACACATGGTACAAATCACTATGTGGTGAAAATAATGCAATGCACAAAAAATATATATAATCATGTGCTTAAAAAGATTTTTAAATAAAGCAAGGCACACATGATTAATTTTATCCAAGGGGTGATCATGATAAATAAAATATTTTTAAAAAAATTCAGCACTCATGATACACCTTGGTATGTGCAAAAAAAATAGAGTAGTCTAGATATACCTTTGTGTAGTCATTGCCATAGGTCAAATAAGAACTTGATACCTTGGAATTGTTGATCAAGGAGGCGTTTGTCCTTACCCATTGCTTCTTGCTTGAGGTCCTAGACCTTAGGATTTCACTTTTATGCATGTGAGAAGCTTTGGTTGTAAGTAATTTTCTCCTTTGACCAATCCATATATTCCTTGGCTTAGATATCACCCTTGATAGTTTCTCCTTTTCTCCATCACTTGGTTCATCCTTTTGAATAATTTTCTGCACATTTGAAACACTAGGAGAACACTTTGGTACCCATTTCATCTTGGGTCCTTTAGGGTTAGTCTTGGGTTCCTTAGGTAACTTTCGAACCCATTGCAAATTATTTCTTACATTAAAATTCTTTCTAATATATCACAAATGAGAAATATGTCCTAAGCAAGGGAGTTGGGAGCGAATGTTGCCGCTCATGGAGGACATTTTCAGTCATTGGAGGACATCTTGAGGACTATTCAGTCATTGGAGGACATCTTGAGGGCTTGTGCTTTGGAAGACCAAGGGAGTTGGCAGCGAATGTTGCCGCTCGTGGAATTCACGTACAACAACAGTTATCATACGAGCATTGGCATGGCACCATTTGAAGCTCTGTATGGAAGGAAGTGTCAGACTCCGTTGTGTTGGTTTCAAGTGGGGGAGAATTCGCTGGTTGGACCAGATTTTGTGCAAGAAACCACGGAGAAGATCAAGATGATACAAGAAAGGATGAAGACGGCTCAAACTAGGCAGAAAAGCTATGCCGATAGAATGAGGAAACCCTTAGAGTTTGCCGAAGGTGACCATGTGTTCATTAGAGTAGTTCCAACCAAAGGTGTTAGTAGAGCCTTGAAAACCCAGAAACTATCACCTAAGTTTATTGGTCCCTATCAAATTCTCAAAAGAGTCGGCCCCGTAACCTATCAATTAGCCTTACCCCCATCACTAGCTAACCTACACAATGTATTTCATGTGTCTCAGTTGAAAAGATATGTCCATGACCCCACCATTGTTCTTAGGATCCAACCTGATGACCTAGAAATTCATAAGAACTTAACCTTCGAAGCTAAGCCTGTGAGCATTGAAGACCGAAGGGTCAAGTAGCTTAGAGGAAAGGATATTTGTCTGGTCAAAGTTGTCTGGGTTTGTGGTGATGTGATAGAAGCATCTTGGGAATTAGATGATAAGATGCGTCAGGACTATGCTGACTTGTTTGTATAAGTTGAATTTCGGGGACGAAATTCCTTGTAAGTGGGGGAGTAGTGTAACACCCCAAAATTTTAATCCCCGATTAAGGAAATGTTAATTATAAAATTAATTATAATTAATGATTTCTATTTTTAATCCTTGATTAAAATCTGTGTTTATGTAGTTAGGAAATGTGTGTGGATTTGTTGAATAAATATAATTGTGCATGGAATAAGTATTTTGCATATTAGTCCCTGGGTTGGGACCTAGAAGTAATTATAGGAAAGATTTTGGAGGGAAAGTAAATAAAATAATTATTTTTCAAAAATGGGGCAAAATACTCGAGTATTTCTCGGAAAACTCGAGTATTCTGGTTAGAGTTGCTCAACGTTAGTGCGTTTGGTGAGTCAGCACCAACGATTTCGTGTCGTTGACACGAAATCATCACCACTCCATGTCCATGGAGGTCGTGTCGCCATGCATGAGTCCTCTCTTTGTCTATATAAGCCAACCAACACCAAATTGTTGAGATTCTTTGTCAAATTCGAAGTTGAGTGTTGAGTTAGGGTTCCTGAGTTCAAGCGATCGATTCTCCTTCTCTGAGTCAAATTGAACTACAAATCATACACTAATACAAAGCTCACATCACGAGCTTTGTATAAACACTAGAATCGTGAGGATTGAGTGAGTGTGGTGGAAGAATTGGAGCTTGGAAGTGGAGCTGTTCTTTGTCAAACCCTTCTCTGGAGCTTACTTGGAGCCTTGATTTTGGTAAGCTCCCGTATTCATTGAGTCCCAAATTCAATTTCTCTAGTTAGGATATGTTGCATAGAGTATAGAAAAACTGAATTCCCCAATTCTTATCTCTGTTTCATGTGTGAACCAATTCAATCTTGGTGCTGCACTCAAAACTATCTTGCATGTGGTGCTCAAAGTCATTTTTGGTGTTGGAGAGCTTTTTCTTTGGAATTCTCTGTTGGTGCACGTCTGAGAGGTAAGGGGAAGTTGTTTTATGCACTAGATAGAGTTTAAATTCCATGATTTTCATTAGAGAGCCACCAAGAGGCTCTAAGGGCTTAGATTGAATAGGAACTTTGGTTTGGAGACCAATTCATGCTCTATGGTTGTTGTGAGCAAGTTCTATATCATGCATGCAAGCTGTAATGAGTATTCTTTCACAAATTTGTTGAGTATTTTACAAATTGAAGTGTTAAGTTGTGAAATTATGTGTTTGATGCATAATCTTGTGATTCTCTGTCAAATCTGTAATTTGATATGTATTAAGTGTTGTAACATGTTCAATATATGGTATATGAACTGTTTTGATCATTGGTTTAGGTTGAAAATGTTTAGAAATGAAAATGGTATGTAAAAACCAAGTTTTCAGTCTGTTCTGTCTGATAAAACTCGAGTATATGGCTCGATACTCGAGTATTCCGTGATGCACCAGTGTGGATTTTGGCACAATTCGAGTATCTGGCTTGAGACTCGAGTATTAACAGATGCAACAATAGTCAAGTGTGATGAACGACTCGAGTAATGCATGAACTACTCGAGTATTCTGGATTGATGAATGACTCGAGTATTTCATGAACTACTCGAGTATTTTCTTGAAAATCTGAAACCCAACTTTCTGAAAATATGAGAACAACTCGAGTATAATGATGAATTACTCGAGTAAAACTGGAAACTGATGAACTACTCGAGTATTATGAAGAATACTCGAGTATTTCAGTCAGAAACTTAAAAATACCATTTTCAATTCTAAGTCATTTTGTTAACACTTAAAGGACAACAAACCAAGTGATCCGGGACTTAAAAAGAAATTGATTGGCATAATGAATGTTTTCATTTGAGTAATGATACGTTGCTCGGGAGGCACGTAAGATATTAAGAAAAGAATAAAACATCAATCAATTCCTTTTTAACTAAGTAATGCATTCATTTTGGAGTTGGATGGTAGGTCGTTTAACATGTTTTGGTAACATGTGGAGGGCCTCTGGGAGTGCCAATACGCTTGCTTGATGACACGTTGAAGACGTGGTCGGCTTAGTGGATGCCGATGTGGTTACACCGTTTGGATGACGGTCCGTTTGGATGACGGGATGTGCTCGGGTGGCACGGATTCCAAGCTTGTCGTGTACATTCTTGGTGAATGTACGAAATGTTGTATACCTAGGAATACAACGCACTGATGAGTGCTGGGTTGTCAGGGATGGACGTCAGAGAGTGACATAGATTGACGGAGATAGGTTGAGAGTTAAAATTCATGCATCATGCCATTCATTTAAATTAAATGTGATAACTGAAATAAGTGTGAGCATCCTACTTGCATTCAATAACTGCTAAGTGCTAAATGTGATTGTTGTTCATTGTTGCATATTTACATATTGTACATTTCTACTCTACTGATTATGTGTATAGAATAGCTTACCCCTATGCCCTTGTAGGTGATGTCTCGATACATCGCTTGCATCGAGATCCGGCCACTTCCTAGTGGCACATGGATCTATGAGGACCATCGCGCGGTGTTCGAGGGAGAGGTAGAGATTACCTTCTACCACCCGAACCCATTGATTCGATTTCTTCCTCGTAGATTTAGGATTCCCATCATATACACTATGCACGTACCCCCGTTTTACACATATCATGGACCACCTCCCACACGGCCAGCTCGCTCTTACCACAGCTTTCGTTTTAGACCTACCCGCTCACACCCTTTTTCCTCGAGAGTCGTCCGCGAGGATACTCCCCCTTCTGATCCGAGGAGTCCAGTCAGGGTCACACCATCTCCTGACCCCATACCCAGTGGTAGGGTACACTCTCCATCGGATGAGATCGAGGAGGATCCCGTGGAGGATGAGAGCGGGGGCGAGCCTGTCGTTCATTCCACAGGGAGTCAGTGGAGGGATGATGATCCCTAGGTACGTGTATAAGGTGTATGATGAGGATCAGAGGATCCGATGTGGGGATGTTGTGGAGGAGATTCTGCTGCTGCTATTGATGTGGATGTTTCTTTTGCTACCTGGAGACTGCTACTGCCATTTCACTATTACTGCTGATGCTGCCAGATCTATGTGACCACCTCTAGAGTCTATATTTTGAGATGTACATATTGTATATATACTATGAGTACTCTAGGGCTATGGTTTTATTTTGAGCATAGATCTTTATGGACTTGTGTAGGGATCTTGGAGACTTATGACGAGACTATGTATCACCTGACTTTTTATATATATGTATATCAAACCTATGTTATAGTTCTAGTAGCTGCATAGTCCTCTACTTTCCACTTACTCTGATTTAATCTTTTTTAAAGAGCTCGGCTACGAAAAGGATTAGATGGTATCAGTTTTACAAAAAAAAAGAAAGGATATCTTCATTTACTTTCTATCATAAAAAGACGATTTCAAATACGAATGCTATTCCGCTTATGAAAAGGTTTTAGAGATCGCCGAACTCAATACAACTGATTTCAAATGGTTTAGAATTTCTTCTCCAAGAATTCTAAGATTTGGTTTGTGCACCCGCTTGAAAAGAGAAATTTTAATTTTCATCATTTCTATACAATAACAAGTCCATATATTTTACAAGTAATACTTATTTATTGTAATAATTACTTGAATGGGAAAAGGGTGTCACACTGAGTGGTTTCAGAGCAAAAGTCAGATCCTGTAGTAGTGGAAGTAGCTCCAGAAAGGTAGCCATCAACATCAAGCAGGTATCCACAGGGCATATTTATTGTTATGAATGTTTGTATCTTGTCTCTTTTGAGCACAAGACACAATTGAATGTTAATTTAAAGTTATAAGCTATAGTCTTAGTATAGGGGGTGTGAGGAATGTTTCTTTAGTTCAACATATGTGACCATGAGCATATAGCGCAGGTCTATTATGGCAACTAGAAACCAAAATCACACCAATGCGATGTTAGAAAGGATAACCGCGGTGTTGGAGACCATGCAGCAACAATCTCAGCACCCACCTCAGCCGGTTAATCCACTTCATCAATGCAATATGGGTAACACCGAGGCGAAGAGTCTGGCTGATTTCAGGAGTTGTAATCCACCTAAGTTTGAAGGAGGATTTAGACCTGAGGAGGCCAACAAGTGGATTCACACCATGGATAAGATTCTGAGAACCTTGGAGTGCTCGGAAACTCAGAAAGTGGCATATGCAACCTACATGTTGGAAGATGAGGCTGAGAATTGGTGGAATCACACGGTTCAGCTTCTGCGTTATGAAGGAAGGGATGTGAATTGGGGTGTATTTAAGGAGAAGTTTCTCAATAAATACATCCCTGAAGATCTGAGGAGGAAGAAGGAGGTGGAATTCTTACAGTTGAAACAAGGGAGTATGAGTGTGGGTGAGTACGCGGCCAAGTTCGAGGAATTGATGATGTACTCTCCCTACTATCAGAACAACCCCGACGAAAGGAGCAAGTGTATCAAGTTTGAGGGAGGTTTGAGGCCCAAGTTGAAGTTGTAACATCCCGCATTTTCTGGAACTCAAACAAATTAATAAGATTTTCTAGATTTAAGAAATGTTTTCAGTAAATATTTTAGAAATGATTTTTATCTGGGTTTATTTTCATAAAAAAAAAGAATTTAGTTGCGATTTTTTTAATTGGAAAATGAATTATCTTTTCTTTTATTAAACCGATTTGAGATTTAATTAAAGTTCCTCCTTTCTTTTGAAGACCTTTGATTTACACGGAAGTGGGGGTTATTTCAAATTTGAGTAAAGTTTATTTTGAGATTAGATTAGTAGGATAAATTGATTACCTTAGGATTTGCATTTTTGGAAATTTTTGGAAGAATGTTTGTGTGTACATGAGACTTAATTGATCGATTTAAGTAACTAAATATAGGATTTGTGAAAAATATGCATGATGTATATAGGAGAATGTACCGAAGTATGATGCCCAAAATATTGTGTACATGCTCAAATATGTGTTGAAAATGTGTTCTATGTGTAGAAACATGCATAAAAATTAAGTAGTTAAATTAAATGAATAAATGCATGAATGGTGTGAAAATAGAAGCATGTATGTAATATGTGTGCCGTATGCCTTAAGTAGAAAATATAATGAGTAAGTGTTATATGCATTCATGCTATGTGATGATGATTTGAAATTTGTATGTACATGTGTGTGCATGTGTTCGACCGTGAGAGATGAGAGGAATCAACTAGGAGGTGTCTCTTAAACCTCATGCAAGTGGAAACTAAGTGGCAATCAACTAGGAGGCTTAGAGTGGTGAGTAAGGAAGCCTAGGGTGTGTGACTCATAAGGCCTAGAAAAGACTTTCCTTCCCTTCTTGCCTTCCCCGTAGAAGACCCCATGCAACATTAGGAGTGGACTAGATTGCCCTTAAACCCACCCCATGAACCGAGGACCAAATGGGGACATTCCAAGCCTTCCTCTTGTTCTTTAAACTGTAAGGAGGAGTGTATGTTGGCCAATTCATTTCCATTCTCTTCACCAAACTCAAACACATAGTCCAAGAGTGCATCAAACTCTTGTGACATTAGAAAGAAAAGAAAGAGAAACCGTAAGGGAGAAGAGGAAGTAAGAAGTGCAAGTCTAAAGTTCTTAATCCAAACATTCCCAAATTCCTTCTCAACCTTATTTCCTTCAAGGATCAACCAAGAAAATCCACCTTCAACCTTAGAGAAAAGGAGACCGAGGCACAACCTAGGAGAAAAGGAGAGAAGAGGACTTGAAGTTGAAGATTTAGTTAGAGCCTTGACCTAAGGTAGTCATTTAAGAAAGTTTAGAGTAGAAATTTTAGTTTGAAAAAGGACTTTAATGTGGACATTATTTAATTGTGATATTTGTGATACATGTCTTTACTTCCTTATGATCCTAAAGCTTTGATGCCTTGCATGTCATTTGTTGGATTTCATCTTGAATAAGTGTGTCTAGATGTTTCTATTTTCAATGTGTTCTCCACGGTTTTGAGTGGACTTTGTATCAAGCTAAGTTTTGTGTTGATTTTTGCATGTGTTTAATTTCTCATAATCTTGAAGCCTTGAATGCCTTGCACGATGTTTTGTGATTTGACCTTAAATACTTGAACTTGGATGTTTTAAATTCTTACATGTCCTTCACGGTTTTGCCTAGGTTTTGTGTTTAAGCTTGTGCTTTTGCTTTGATTTTACTTTGCATGTTTCAATATATGCTTGACCCTTAATGAAATGCGAACCTTAAAATTGTGTGTTGTCTTGGTGTAAAGTCTTGATTCTTCCTTTTGGTGCATGACACGGTTTTAAGAGGAAAATCAATATAGCATGCTTTGAAAACAATTTTTTTTTGAAAGAGAATTGGAATCAAGAGTTTTGTACATGATGGTGATGATTCGGTGATGGCTTGAAAAACAAAATGATGCTTTGGAAATCTTATATGATTTGACCTTGAATTTGCTCCTTGCATGTGAAAATGATTTGTGAGATTACCCTTATACATGTTACTTATTCGGTCAAGATTAAGGAATCATGTTGGATCATTGTTTTATTTACATGCATGATGAAATTATTTCATTTAGAGACCATAGGTACATGCATAGATGCTCTTAGATGTTTTGATATGATTTTGATTTCATTGTGTTATGAAATTAAAATTTCATCTATTAAACTTCCATGTAGAGCTCACGGCTTTGTGGGCATAAGGGTATAGGAGAATTCATTTTACCTTGCATGTGTGCGTTATGATTATGATTAAGGATTTCTAAACCTATGGGACTCGAATCTTTGATTGAAAACTTAAAAGTAATTTTCATGATCCCATTCGGTTTAGGGACAACCGTAAGCCTTTTGCTTCATTTTCCTATGTGACATCATTTAACTTAGCCTTAAAGGAATTGATTGGATGAATGGTTGTGTTTTTCCTTGAAATTCATTCGGTTTTGGTACAAAAATCTTTTTAACCTATTTCATTTTTATTGTTTGAATTAATTCTTGAATGAATGAGGTTGATTTGATAAAGGTCGGTGTTGAGCATTTTTCTTCATGTGACCCATTCGGTTTTGGCATAAATCTCTTTTTAAGCTATTTCAATTTCTTATGTTAGGAGAGTTGAGTTGATCTTGAATAAATTAAATTGATTGGTGTGCGTTGCATGATTTTCTTTGTGTTCTATTCGGTTGGAGCATAAAAGTAAAGAAAATAAATTAATTTCTCCTTGTGTATTGATTTATATGATGATTAACATTATTCTAAGTAAATGTATCCTTTTCTTTTATTACTATGTGATACATTAAGTTAGGAGTGATGTGTTTTCATAAATACATGTGTTAGTAATCATTAGTAATTGAAATATCCGCCTTGTTTCATATAGGGTAGAATTCGGCCATGTATAGGGATTTGGTGCCTGTGTTTTGTTTTGTCCTATGTGCATGAGTTTGATTGTGTATATGCTTGAATGCTTGGGGTGTTTAATATTTGTTTATATGTGTGTTTGAAAATAAACTTGAGTGCTTAATATTTTTAAGAAAAGCTTTTACTTTTATGTTGTTTTCTTTTAATTCGGTTTTAAGGAAAATAAGGTGAACCAAATGATTTAAAAGTATTTCAAATAATCCTTGAAGCTCATTGTTTTCAACTTAAATGATTGTACAAGAAAATCTTTAGACAAATGTGACATTTTAAAGAAGCCAAGAGATTAAAGGCGTTTTCAAATAAATGTTTTTCAATAAGGAAATTTGGAAGTAATACTTTATTTGAAATGATTTTGTGAGAACGATTTTTAATAAGAAGAAAACTATTTGAGTTCCAGTAACAATCGGGAGCGGTTACGAGCATCGTCGTGGAAAAGCGAGAAGCGTATCAAGGATAAAATCGTCAATCGAGGTGAGAGAGAAGCTTCCCCTAAACAACCGTGGTCTTTAGGTAAATATTAAGAGGTCCAACCATCTCAAAGGTTGGACTCCAATCTCATTTAGCGTAGTGGTGTATGTGATAGCGCTTGTTTGATTGGTTTAGCTATCCACCCGAACGGCTGGGATTGGTTTCTGAATTGTGTTGTTGTGTTTACTGTTGATTTTACCTGAACCATTTTAATTGCCCTATTAGATAATGATTTATCCGTTGATTAAGTAATCCCGATGTTGATACGTTGTGGTGACGAATTGAGAATGACCTTGTGAAAAGTAATGAATAAGAATAAGAATTAAAAGGTGAGAACTAAGCAGAGAAAAGGCGAAAGCCGTTGCTGAGAAAAAGACTAAGTGATGAGAGCTGAATGTTGAGCCAGAGCTGGAGGAGTGTGATGCTGATTAATGATGCGAAATGTGAACTGAGTTTAGCCGAGCTCCTCTGTTCTTGGTTTTAGCCTGGGAGCTAGTGTTGAGCTGGGCTTGCTCCTCCACTAGTACCCAGCAAATATGTGTTTTTTTTTTTGAAAAAGAGATTTTGAAAAGAATAGAGAAAAGGGAACTTTTGGAAACTGTTTGCGAAAGGGATTTTCGGAAAAGAATTTAGAAAAGATTTCTGAAAAGCAGTTTTTGAAAATGATTATAAAAAAAAAGAGTTTTTTTTTTTTGAAAATATTTTTGGAAAGGGATTTTGTGGAGGATGGAGAAAAGAGATTTTTAGGAAGGAGTTGGTGAAAATAAATTACTTGGAAAACGTTTTGAAAGGAGGTTTTGAGCACGATTACAAAAAGTATTTGCAGAAAAGCTTTTGAAAATGAAACTTTGTGAAAGGTTTTGAAAGAGGATTTTATGAACTGGAGAAAGGAGAGTTTTGAGAAAGCTTATGAAAATTTTGTGATTTGAGTTGTAAGCAAAAGTTTTGGCATGGTGAGATCTTGAGAAGGAGGATGATATGAGATTGTTGAGGCAAGTGATGTAGTGAGATATAAGTGTGATGATGTGAACACAGCTCTGTGCTTTTATATGTGCAAAGATAGCGATCGGGACTCACTGAAGGGATGCACGAAGGGTGAGCCGATCATTAGGTTAATTAAAAGATTTAAAAGACTTTTAAAAGACATAGACTTATGCGGTGAGATATGAGAGTGCGAAGTAGTGGAGAGGAAGGAACGATAGGTATCTGCGGATACTTAGGACGAGATTGCATTAGGGGAGGACAATGACGGTGATACGTCAAGAAGTCTAGAGTATGTTTATAGGCAGAACAACTCCACATGTGGCGCACTAAAGTGGTGGGGACTGGGTCCAATGTCGTGGCACGTTCTGCGATCTCACTGGAAACATATTGTCGCCCCCTAGATTGCAAATCGAGAACAGTGAGAGGGACTGGAACGGGGCAATGTGTGTTTAATTGTGATATCACCTGTATTTGAGGCTGAGACCTCCTGGCTTGGAGCCATTTGTTTGGACAGCTGTCATGCCCGCGTGGTAAAGGTCCTGTACTCCTGTTTGCTTCCGACTAGGATGGGTGGTGACCGAGGAGATGTAGACGAGTGTGCTAACTTGAGAACGTTTTCCTTAATGATGCTTTTAATTCCCTTTCATCATTAATGGTTTCGAATTCATAAAACTTAAATAAGAAAAGAAAATAATAGAATGCGTAAAGAATTCTTGAGGAAAAGCGTGAATGAGATGATGAACTTGTATGGAGGAAGAATCAGAGTGCGCAGCGGAAACAGTTTATGGAATGTAATGTAAGAGAAAATGGAATGAAGTAAGTATTCACTTGAATAAGCATGTTTGTTTTATATGTTGCTTTTTTGTATGTGCTCGTTTATTCTTAATATTCTACCTACTGTAATTCCACAACTGTTGGCATCACATGTCTGGGAATGCTTACTCTCTCAATTCTTCTGTCTATGGCTACGTGTCTATCCCTATGTTTTCCAACCATAGCACATGGACCCTATTAAGTTACCTTTGAGGTGCACAACGAAGGATGGTAGGAAGTGAATCGCCATGGTTGGGAATGGCATGGAGCGGCTGAGATTCGCATCCAGGACCCTGATCATACCCATGGAGAAACCGAACCTGCTTCCCGTAGGTGTCATTTCGTGCTGTCCGACTTACAGATGGGGGGACCGGCGGACTATCATGGCGGCTATCCAATACCGTTACCTGTACGTATCGACCCCGAGGCGGAAGAGTTAGAGGAATATCCAGACGCTGAGGAAATTGAGGCCGACCCGAGTGCGGTACCTCCAGCTGTTTCTTCACCATCGGTCTAAAGGATGCATTGGTAGTTCCTTTTCTTTTCCTTTCTCAAAGTATTATATCTCCTTGTATTTGCTACCGCTAAACCAGAACGATGTCCTGCTGTAATCCCCGAACTAAACTTAATGAATGACATTTTGGGCACCACTGACTCTGATTTCAAAAGGGAATAATTAAGAGATGAATTGAGAAGATTCAAGTTGCAAACTAAGGTGTCACGTGCCGCTTCAGGTTGGAACTTGAAGCTTAGTATGATGTGTGTAAACGTCATTGTTATTTCTAAAAAAGTAGTTTTGGGGAAACACGGTACGGTTCACACACTCATGCTGTTCAATAAAAAAAATGGCCGTATTTTACCTCATTTTGTGAAAAGAGGCAAGTGGTTTCAAGTTGCCAAATCGGGGTGTTACAGAAGTCAATTTTCAGCTATCAACGGATTCAATGCTTTCCTGCACTCGTGGACATGTGTAGGATGTATGAAGATGACAAGAAAGTTGAAGAGTGGCAAGTCTTAAAAAGAAAGGACAACCAGAATTATGGACCTCAGAAGCGGAAAGGTTTCAACAACCGAGGAAAGGGTCCGTACGATCGCCGAGGGAAAGGCAAGGGAAAAGTTGGTGGTTCGGATGGAAGAAATTTTCGGAGCGAGGCTCCATTCTGTGACCAGTGCAAGCGCCATCATTATGGTCGTGTTTGTTGGGGAACAAGTGGTTGTTTCAACTGTGGGAAACCGGGACACTTTGCGAGAGACTGCAAGGAACCGTTCAAAGCTAATTCCAGAGGAGCTACGGATAGGCCTATGGCTCAAGGAAGGGTTTTCACTCTTAGTGGTGTGGAAGCAAGCCGATCTTCTGATTTGGTGCAAGGTAAATACTTGATAAATGGTCAGCTCTGTGATGTCTTGTTTGATTCGGGTGCTACGCATTCATTTGTTTCGTATGAATGTGTAGATCGGTTAAGTTTACCTACGTCTGTACTACCTTATACTCTGAAAGTAGAAACCCCTACTAATGCTCCTGTAGTTGTTTCTAGAGCATGTCTTAACTGTTGTGTAGAAGTGTTAGGACAAACCTCTAAGGTACATTTGATCTGTTTGCCCTTAGTACAGTTGGATGTGATCTTGGGGATGGACTGGTTAAGTCGAAACCAAGTGATCATCGATTGTGATAAGAAGATAGCGATCTATAGAAACCCGATACCCTCTGGCTACATGTGTCTGTTCAATACTGAAGTAGAAGAGAATGGTCCGAGAATTGAGGAGATACTCGTAGTCAGAGATTTTCCCGAGATATTCGTTGATGAGATCCCTGGTCTACCACCAAGAAGAGAGATTGAATTTGGCATCGATTTAGTTCCGGGAGCTGGTCCCATTTCTATCGCTCCTTATAGAATGGCACCACCGGAGATGGCTGAAATGAAGAAGCAGATTGAGGAGTTATTGCAGAAACAGATGATTCGACCAAGTGTATCACCTTGGGGTGCTCCGGTTTTGTTTGTTAAGAAGAAAGATGGTAGTATGAGGATGTGCATTGACTACCGGCAGTTGAATAAGGTCACAATCAAGAACAAGTATCCATTGCCAAGGATCGATGACCTTATGGATCAAGTTCGTGGGGCTTCGATATTTTCCAAGATTGATTTGAGGTCGGGATACCATCAGATCAGGATTAGAGAAGAGGATATCTCTAAGACCACATTTCGATCCCGATACGGGCATTATGAGTATGCTGTGATGCCATTCGGATTGACTAATGCACCAGCTATCTTCATGGACTACATGAATCGAATCTTTAGACCCTATTTAGATTCATTCGTGGTTGTGTTCATTGACGATATCCTTATCTATTCCAAGAGCTCGGAGGAGCATGCTGAACACTTAAGGATGGTGTTAAGTATTCTAAAGGAGAAGCAACTGTATGCCAAACTTATAAAGTGTGAGTTCTGGCTGGAGGAGGTTAAGTTTTTGGGGCATGTGATTTCAAGCAAAGGAATAGCGGTTGACCCGGATAAAGTAAGTTCAGTGTTGCAATGGGAACAGCCGAAGTCGGTCACAGAGGTGAGAAGCTTTCTTGGTTTGGCTGGTTACTATAGAAGATTTATCGAAGGTTTCTCGAAGATTGCGTTACCTTTAACGAAGTTGACACGGAAAGATCAACCATTTATATGGGACGAGAAGTGTGAAAGGAGTTTCCGAGAATTGAAGGAAAGGTTGACGTCATCTCCTGTGTTGGTTTCGCCTGACCCACAGAAGAATTCTGAGGTGTATTGTGACGCATCGAAGCAAGGTTTTGGAAGCGTTTTGATGCAAGAAGGGAAAGTCGTCGCTTACGCCTCAAGATAGCTAAAAGTTCATGAAATGAACTATCCAACTCATGACCTAGAACTGGCAGCTGTTGTCTTTGCATTGAAGATTTGGAGGCACTATCTCTATGGTACTACGTTCCGGGTGTTTAGTGACCATAAGAGTTTAAAGTATCTCTTTGATCAGAAGGAGTTGAATATGAGGCAGCGTCGATGGATGGAGTTCTTGAAAGATTATGAGTTTGAGCTCCATTACCACCCTGGGAAGGCAAATGTTGTGGCAGATGCATTGAGTCGAAAGGCAATGCATGTTGGAAACCAACAAGCGGCTCAATATAGTCTAGAGGGGGGGTGAATAGAATATTGAAGCCTTATTACAGATTTTTCGTCTACCTAAGAGAATGGTTTTATGAAAATAAATTTTCTTAAAAATTCAAGTCAGATTACTCGAGTAACTCAAGACTTCACTCGAGTAATACGCAAGCAAAAATAATTTCACTCGAGTATTCAGCAAATCACTCGAGTATTACGAAAGCTATTTTTAAATCACTCGAGTAACAGAAAACCTACTCGAGTATTGTTCATAAACTGAAAGCAGATTACTCGAGTGACAAGAACTTTACTCGAGTAAACTGGGTAAAATTGAATTAAAACTCAGTTTTCAATGGAGTTCTTCAAGAATAACAATGCTATGATGATTCAACAAATTATGAATGATTAATATGAACAACTTTAAGTAATATTAACATGCAATTTTAGATCAATTGAGTAGAATTAAGAAAACCCCAATTCTAACCTAAAAATGCAATTGTTAATGAATTAATGCAATACAAGGAATGAAAATAAAAGAGACACAAGGATTTATCCTGTTTCACTTTCACCCACTTGAAAGCTACTCCAGTCCCCTCTTGAATCAAGAGAGATTCTTCACTAGAAATCTTCAAATGTAGATTTTACAATGTTTTAAGATGCAACTAGATTCTTAGTTCTCCTATCTTAAAACCCAACTCAAAGTGTGTACCAAACACTTTGATCTAATCTACCCCTTTTGAGAATTCTAGATTTCCTTGCTAATTGATTGAAGATGCTTCCAACCAATCCTCTTTTCTTGCTTTGATTTGATCCTCAAAGTCTTCCTTGTGAGATTCTTCACTTGTGTTGAAACTTCAATGATGCAATCATAAATTGCAAATCTTCAACAACCACTAAGAACAAAAATTATGATCTCAAGAATATTTGAACAATGAGAGAAATAGAGTGAAGAATGAAAAGTTCTTTGTTGAATCTTGATAGCTCTTGAAAGATGTAAAATAGCTCTTGAATTGCTTTTGAAAGTGTATATAAAATTGTAAGAATGAATGTCTATCTATTGTGAAAGAGAAAATTATGTCCTTTTAAAATTTTCAAACACTGATTGAATTACTCGAGTAAACCAAATAACATCACTCGATTAAAACATGTCAGATTAAGTTACTCGAGTGATGTGTAAACCATTACTCGATTAACCTGTCATGACATAAATTACTCGAGAGATCCAATACTCATTACTCGAGTGAACTGATCAGAATCTGAATAAAAACAAGGTTTTTCTAAAAGGATTTTCACAAAAATTTTAATAGAGCTATTTAATCAAGATTGAAAGTATCTTCACTCTTAATCAAACATTATTTAAATATTCTTAAAATCACCTAAGCTACCCACACCAATGAGATGCATTGCATAAAAATAAAGATTACATTGAAATAGAATTAATAAAAATCCTAATTCTAATCTTCATGTGGTGTAGCTTGCTTGTTGCCAATGTTGTTGCTTGGAGAGAAATTGTTAGCATCAAAACATGAGAATCCTACAATGCATATCCGTACGATGATGGTTAGAGAAGCTGCACTGATAGAGGAATTTAGAGACATGAGTCTGATGATGCAAGTAGAGCCAACCAATATCAAGATGGGGATGTTGCAGATTACTAATGAATTTCTGCAAAGAATTCGGGAATTGCAACATATAGATGAAGGACTTAAAGAAAAGAAGAAGCTTATGGAAGAAGGCAAGAAATTGGAGTTTCTAGAGGGGAAGGATGGAATCCTTCGTTTTTGAACAAGGATTTGTGTTCCTAATGATCTGGAAGTAAAGAGGATGATTTTGGACGAAGCACATAAGAGCAAAATGAGTATGCATCCGGGAGCTACCAAAATGTATCAGGATTTGAAGAAGGTATTTTGGTGGCCTGGTTTAAAGAAGGACGTGGCTAGGTACGTGGCATGTTGTTTGGTGTGTCTGAAGGCGAAAGTGGAACATCAAAGGCCAGGAGGAGAGTTACTTTCCTTGGAAATTCCGCAGTGGAAATGGGATAGTATCTCGATGGATTTTGTGTCGGGATTGCCAAAGACTGCTACGAGTCATGATGCAATTTGGGTGATTGTGGATCGTTTAACCAAGTCGGCGCATTTCATTCCCGTTAATATGCGCTATTCTTTGGAAAAGCTCACCCAGTTGTATGTCAAGGAAGTTGTTCATCTGCATGGGGTACCATCAAGCATCGTGTCAGATCGCGATCCGAGGTTCACATCAAAGCTTTGGCAAGATCTACATAGAGCCTTGGGTTCAAGATTGAAGTTGAGTTCTGCATACCACCCTCAGACTGATGGTCAAACGGAGAGGACTATTCAGTCATTGGAGGACATCTTGAGGGCTTGTGCTTTGGAAGACCAAGGGAGTTGGGAGCGAATGTTGCCGCTCGTGGAATTCACGTACAACAACAGTTATCATACGAGCATTGGCATGGCACCATTTGAAGCTCTGTATGGAAGGAAGTGTCAGACTCCGTTGTGCTAGTTTCAAGTGGGGGAGAATTCGCTGGTTGGACCAGATTTTGTGCAAGAAACCACGGAGAAGATCAAGATGATACAAGAAAGGATGAAGACGGCTCAAACTAGGCAGAAAAGCTATGCCGATAGAAGGAGGAAACCCTTAGAGTTTGCCGAAGGTGACCATGTGTTCATTAGAATAGTTCCAACCAAAGGTGTTAGTAGAGCCTTGAAAACCCAGAAACTATCACCTAAGTTTATTGGTCCCTATCAAATTCTCAAAAGAGTCGGCCCCGTAGCCTATCAATTAGCCTTACCCCCGTCACTAGCTAACCTACACAATGTATTTCATGTGTCTCAGTTGAAAAGATATGTCCATGACCCCACCATTGTTCTTAGGATCCAACCTGATGACCTAGAAATTCATAAGAACTTAACCTTCGAAGCTAAGCCTGTGCGCATTGAAGACCGAAGGGTCAAGCAGCTTAGAGGAAAGGATATTTGTCTGGTCAAAGTTGTCTGGGTTTGTGGTGATGTGATAGAAGCATCTTGGGAATTAGAGGATAAGATGCGTCAGGACTATCCTGACTTGTTTGTATAAGTTGAATTTCGGGGACGAAATTCCTTGTAAGTGGGGGAGTAGTGTAACACCCCAAAATTTTAATCCCCGATTAAGGAAATGTTAATTATAAAATTAATTATAATTAATGATTTCTATTTTTAATCCTTGATTAAAATCTGTGTTTATGTAGTTAGGAAATGTGTGTGGATTTGTTGAATAAATATAATTGTGCATGGAATAAGTATTTTGCATATTAGTCCCTGGGTTGGGACCTAGAAGTAATTATAGGAAAGATTTTGGAGGGAAAGTAAATAAAATAATTATTTTTCAAAAATGGGGCAAAATACTCGAGTATTTCTCGGAAAACTCGAGTATTCTGGTTAGAGTTGCTCAACGTTAGTGCGTTTGGTGAGTCAGCACCAACGATTTCGTGTTGTTGACACGAAATCATCACCACTCCACGTCCATGGAGGTCGTGTCGCCATGCATGAGTCCTCTCTTTGTCTATATAAGCCAACCAACACCAAATTGTTGAGATTCTTTGTCAAATTCGAAGTTGAGTGTTGAGTTAGGGTTCCTGAGTTCAAGCGATCGATTCTCCTTCTCTGAGTCAAATTGAACTACAAATCATACACTAATACAAAGCTCACATCACGAGCTTTGTATAAACACTAGAATCGTGAGGATTGAGTGAGTGTGGTGGAAGAATTGGAGCTTGGAAGTGGAGCTGTTCTTTGTCAAACCCTTCTCTGGAGCTTACTTGGAGCCTTGATTTTGGTAAGCTCCCGTATTCATTGAGTCCCAAATTCAATTTCTCTAGTTAGGATATGTTGCATAGAGTATAGAAAAACTGAATTCCCCAATTCTTATCTCTGTTTCATGTGTGAACCAATTCAATCTTGGTGCTTCACTCAAAACTATCTTGCATGTGGTGCTCAAAGTCATTTTTGGTGTTGGAGAGCTTTTTCTTTGGAATTCTCTGTTGGTGCACGTCTGAGAGGTAAGGGGAAGTTGTTTTATGCACTAGATAGAGTTTAAATTCCATGATTTTCATTAGAGAGCCACCAAGAGGCTCTAAGGGATTAGATTGAATAGGAACTTTGGTTTGGAGACCAATTCATGCTCTATGGTTGTTGTGAGCAAGTTCTATATCATGCATGCAAGCTGTAATGAGTATTCTTTCACAAATTTGTTGAGTATTTTACAAATTGAAGTGTTAAGTTGTGAAATTATGTGTTTGATGCATAATCTTGTGATTCTCTGTCAAATCTGTAATTTGATATGTATTAAGTGTTGTAACATGTTCAATATATGGTATATGAACTGTTTTGATCATTGGTTTAGGTTGAAAATGTTTAGAAATGAAAATGGTATGTAAAAACCAAGTTTTCAGTCTGTTCTGTCTGATAAAACTCGAGTATATGGCTCGATACTCGAGTATTCCGTGATGCACCAGTGTGGATTTTGGCGCACAACTTGAGTATCTGGCTTGAGACTCGAGTATTAACAAATGCAACAATAGTCAAGTGTGATGAACGACTCGAGTAATGCATGAACTACTCGAGTATTCTGGATTGATGAATGACTCGAGTATTTCATGAACTACTCGAGTATTTTCTTGAAAATCTGAAACCCAACTTTCTGAAAATATGAGAACAACTCGAGTATAATGATGAATTACTCGAGTAAAACTGGAAACTGATGAACTACTCGAGTATTATGAAGAATACTCGAGTATTTCAGTCAGAAACTTAAAAATACCATTTTCAATTCTAAGTCATTTTGTTAACACTTAAAGGACAACAAACCAAGTGATCCGGGACTTAAAAAGAAATTGATTGGCATAATGAATGTTTTCATTTGAGTAATGATACGTTTCTCGGGAGGCACGTAAGATATTAAGAAAAGAATAAAACGTCAATCAATTCCTTTTTAACTAAGTAATGCATTCATTTTGGAGTTGGATGGTACGTCGTTTAACATGTTTTGGTAACATGTGGAGGGCCTCTGGGAGTGCCAATATGCTTGCTTGATGACACATTGAAGACGTGGTCGGCTTAGTGGATGCCGATGTGGTTACACCGTTTGGATGACGGTCCGTTTGGATGACGGGATGTGCTCGGGTGGCACGGATTCCAAGCTTGTCGTGTACATTCTTGGTGAATGTACGAAATGTTGTATACCTAGGAATACAACGCACTGATGAGTGCTGGGTTGTCAGGGATGGACGTCAGAGAGTGACATAGATTGACGGAGATAGGTTGAGAGTTAAAATTCATGCATCATGCCATTCATTTAAATTAACTGTGATAACTGAAATAAGTGTGAGCATCCTACTTGCATTCAATAACTGCTAAGTGCTAAATGTGATTGTTGTTCATTGTTGCATATTTACATATTGTACATTTCTACTCTATTGATTATGTGTATAGAATAGCTTACCCCTATGCCCTTGTAGGTGATGTCTCAATACATCGCTTGCATCGAGATCCGGCCACTTCCTAGTGGCACATGGATCTATGAGGACCATCGCGCGGTGTTCGAGGGAGAGGTAGAGATTACCTTCTACCACCCGAACCCGTTGATTCGATTTCGTCCTCGTAGATTTAGGATTCCCATCATATACACTATGCACGTACCCCCGTTTTACACATATCATGGACCACCTCCCACACGGTCAGCTCGCTCTTACCACAACTTTCGTTTCAGACCTACCCGCTCACACCCTTTTTCCTCGAGAGTCGTCCGCGAGGATACTCCCCCTTCTGATCCGAGGAGTCCAGTCAGGGTCACACCATCTCCTGACCCCATACCCAGTGGTAGGGTACACTCTCCATCGGATGAGATCGAGGAGGATCCCGTGGAGGATGAGAGCGGGGGCGAGCCTGTCGTTCATTCCACAGGGAGTCAGTGGAGGGATGATGATCCCTAGGTACGTGTATAAGGTGTATGACGAGGATCAGAGGATCCGGTGTGGGGATGTTGTGGAGGAGATTCTGGTGCTGCTGTTGATGTGGATGTTTCTTTTGCTACCTGGAGACTGCTACTGCCATTTCACTACTACTGCTGATGCTGCCAGATCTATGTGACCACCTCTAGAGTCTATATTTTGAGATGTACATATTGTATATATACTATGAGTACTCTAGGGCTATGGTTTTATTTTGAGCATAGATCTTTATGGACTTGTGTAGGGATCTTGGAGACTTATGATGAGACTATGTATCACCTGACTTTTTATATATATATGTATATCAAACCTATGTTATACTTCTAGTAGCTGCATAGTCCTCTACTTTCCGCTTACTCTGATTTAATCTTTTTTAAAGAGCTCGGCTACGAAAAGGATTAGATGGTATCAGTTTTACAAAACAAAAGAAAGGATAGCTTCATTTACTTTCTATCATAAAAAGACGATTTCAAATACGAATGCTATTCCGCTTATGAAAAGGTTTTAGAGATCGCCGAACTCAATACAATTGATTTCAAATGGTTTAGAATTTCTTCTCCAAGAATTCCACGTTTTGGTTTGTGCACCCGCTTGAAAAGATAAATTTTAATTTTCATCATTTCTATACAATAACAAGTCCTTATATTTTACAAGTAATACTTATTTATTGTAATAATTACTTGAATGGGAAAAGGGTGTCACACCTCATCCGAAAAGTTTGATTCCTCCATTGAGTCTATGAAGCTTTCAAATAGTCTCTCTAGTTCATCCTCATCGCTTATTGAGCTACTCCCCATGCTTTCAGTTTCATCATCATATTCTTCTTCCAGGGAGTTAGTCTTTTCAAGCTCTAATCCATTTTATTTATCCTTCTCTTCTTTAGTGTGGACACTAACACTTTCATGAAGATCATTAGTAGCATAGTGTGTATTCAAAGTGTCCCACATATCCTTAGCACTCAAACAATTTTCAATTATAGCATATGCATCATCGTTCAAAGCATTTTTCAAAATTATCATTTAAAACTTGAATATTGAATGAAAAAGATTTTTCATCAAAATCATTTAAAACATGTTTTGCCTTAAAATCAAAACCATTAAGAACAACATGCCATAAACGAATGCTAATAGATTCCAAAAATATTTTCATTCTAGCACTCCAATAATGAAAAGCTTAGAAAGGGACTAGGATATTTGAAAGACTAATTTTTATATTGTTTTAAGAAAGTAGCAGTGACTACTCGAGTAGCTTGTGCACTACTCGAGTAGCCTGCTAAACAGAAAAGATGTAATTTCAGTGTTTACTCGAACTAATTGAGTAGTGGCTCAACTACTCGATTAGTCTACCAAACAGAGAAACCACAACTTCTCTGTCTGCTCAAACTAATCGATTAGTTGCTCAACTACTCGATTAGTCTGCTCTTCAGGAAAACATTTCTTTCTCTGTTAACTCGCACTACTCGAGTAGTGCACCAACTACTCGAGTAGCACGAGTCAAATCAATTAGTAATTATGTTTCATATATGGCTGTTGAAGAGGTAATCATGGGGGAATCTTTCCAAATTGGTTTTCTCAAGCTCCTCCCTGATTCTTGTGATTTCAAAAATAATATATTGATTACCTCTTCCAACAAGAGCAACACACTGATCATTTGAGCAAAAATTTTGAGAACTTTGCACGAAGAATTTTTTATTCAATCCCTTTCTAAGACCTAATCTCAATTAGTATTCAAGCTTTCATATTCATTGTCAATTGAGATTGTTTGGAGCCGCTTCTCTGTTATCTGAATTTTCCATTGAAGAAAGGAATGATCTCTTGAAGGTTTCAAGGAGTCCTGCTGTTAGAAGCGTTGAAGAGGTTCTTCAACCGTCAAGATCAACAAAAATTGGGGTAGACTTCAAGAGTTTGGTACACTCATGAAAGGGATAGGTGTGATAAAGTGAGGTTCACTTGTATCTCCTATTGTAACCAAATTTAACTGATTTTGAGTAAAACTCTCCCTATGGTTTAGGGGGGACTGGACGTAGCTCTCAAATGGGTGAGAGTGAACCAGTATAATAATTCTCTGTATTCTCTTTTTATTGCTTTCATTTATTTCCGCATATTTAATCTCTCCACTTGAACCTTCACTTAGCAAATCATCTCGCTTCTGTTCTTGGCATTCTTGCCCGTGAAACCTGTTCTTTGAAACTCTGTTTTCTGCCCAAAACTGAACGTACTACTCGAGTAGTTCATCAAATTTTGGACAGAAACTTAATTTTGTTTTATATCAGTAAGCGTGTTATTTGTTAATATCAATTATATCCGAAAAGTTAATATCGTTACTTCAATTTACTATTCACCCCTCTCTAGTAAATTGTTAAGCCGCTTGTTGGTTTCCAACAAGTGCTGCCAATTTACAAGGAATGTTTTAACTCGGGTTGTTAAGCCTTTAAACAAAGCTTTGATACCAATTGTTAGGATTGGCAACCGTCACCCAAGAGGGGGGTGAATTGGGTTTTTATAAAATCATCTGTAAATGTTTGAATTAAATCGTTTTCAATAAAACATATATGATTTGTAGCGGAAAAATCTTAAAACAATGAAAATTATTATGCAGAAGCAATCAATAACAACGATTAATATTACGCGCGAAGATAAAAAACACTATAACAACGAAAAATCTAACACGCGTTGATTAATTTAAAATAATTAAATTAATATATATAATATTTACGTTGCAGAGAAGAGATAAGTTACACAATAAAAATATGTGCAACAATAAATAAAAGAGATAAGGGATAGAGAGATTGCACCAGATATTTTATACTGGTCAGCCTTTCCAGCGAAAGACATACGTCCAGTCCCAAAGCGTCCCTCTTGATATTTTATCAATTATAATCACAGACGCCTCGCATCCGAATTACAATCAGAGGATGACACACCCTCACACTAAGGTAGCCTATCTACTAGGTGTCCCACCGTTCGTCTAGCCACTACCCCAGATACACAACAAGGGTTCCTCACCCTACAAACACAAACGTGCCACACGTTTGAACTAGGGAGTCACTCCCTAAAAGCTAAGGGTCACACACCCCTTTACAACAATGGTTATGATAAGAAAGGTTTGGTACAACTAACAATAGGCACTCTAAATAGTGCGGATACAACAATAAGACTCTCTATCAAATATGTGTTCTAATCAACACGGATACAACAATATAGCTCTATAGCAATCAAATCAATTCACAAGTACTAAGGCCAAAATAGTTTTTCTCTTCAAGAAATAATATCAAAGTTTAAGAACTGGTTGATGGAGAAGAGAAGAACGTGAAAATCAGATCAGAGAAGAAGAATTAGGATTAGTGAAATGATTTTGAAAAACAAATAAATAAAGTTAATTTAGAAATCAAAATTAAATCAAAAAGATTTAAAAGATAAAATAAAAGATTTGAATCTTAAACCAAAAAGGAATTAATTCAAAAATATATTTAAATTCGAATTTTGAAAATAAATCAGAATCAATTAAGTGAAACCAAATCTGGAAACAATTAAGATTGAATCTGACACGGATTTCAAGAAAACTTAAAGGTAATCGATTACTTTACAGAGATAATCGATTATCTCTTCTCTGTGAAAACAATGAAATTAATTTTTAAGAAAGTAATCGATTATATAAAACAAGGTAATTGATTATCAACTCTCTGTGAGAAAGGTAATCGATTATTAAAACATGTAATAGATTATTTTCACTTAAAACTCCCAAGTCACAACTTAGATACATGATAATCAATTATCCAGGAGAGGTAATCGATTACTTCTGTCTATTTTAATAAAAATGATTTTCTAAAGCAGAGTATGTAACCATAGGTTTTCAAAAACATTTTTAACCGAAACTAACTTAACACATTTTCATAAAAGTTCTTTTCTTCTCCTTAAATTAAGAAAAACAATCTTGGCCATAAACGCTTGGAATAAAACTTCATTACCTTACAATTTTTCCTATGGGAAAAGCTATACAAAACTATTTGCTTGAGCTTGAGCTTGAATGAGCTTGTTTGCAAGTTGTTGTTTGTTATCATCAAAACCTTTTTCTAGAAATCTTCTAGCATACAACTCTACGTCCTTGGAAAATCTTGACTTCCAACATAATTTTTTTAAATTATTATTTCTACAATTGTTATCAAAATTTCATAAAATATTAAGTAAATAGAGATATTTATAAAAAAAAAATGCAACTGAATGCAACTGAAAATTGGAATGAAATCATAAGACAAAATAAAATTTTCAAAATGATCTTATGTAAAACATTGGAAGATGTATATTGATTGTTGTAACAACAGTATACGAACAGAAGAGTAAGAGAGAGAAAGAACACATAGAATTGGTCACGCAGTTCGGCCAATGATTCGTATGTCTGCGACTATAGAGCAGCTATAGTTCCTTATTATTTCTTGTGCTAATCAGGGTTACAGAGTACAAGCATATATAGTAGAAAATATATTACATTAAGGACCATAACCTGCACCCCCCACACCCTAATCGCCCCCCCAAACGTCAAATTGGGCCGTGGTGGGCAAAGGGTCACAAGATGGGCCATACTCAACAATCTCCACCTTGGCGAATATCAGACCCCTGTGAAGATCCTCTGTGCAAAGTCTTTCCTGGCAATTAGGGTGTACTTAATGCTGAGAAATATGTAATAAGTCCAAACAATGTTTGAACTTGTCATTGGTAACTGTCAGCATATCAGCTGCATTTTCTGAGGTGTGAATCTTCTAAAGGAATATCTGTTTGGATGCCAACAACTCCCTGATTGTGGAATCTTCCTCACAGAAGCCCTTTTGCAGCACCTATGAGCCATACTTAACATATATAAATTAGTGTTAAAGTTTCAGAAAATTTTAAAAAATATTAAATTATTAAAATAAAAGATTTTTTTAACCTCGGCCCTTAAGGCTCAGTACCAGAGGCTTAATAAAGTACTTTGGCATTGAAAAAATAAAAATTTAATATTTTACAGAAAATAAACTTAACTTTTCCAATATGTTTTTACTATTTATTATCTCTAGAACTGAGGTTAACCAAACTTTTTAAAAAAATATATATTACAAAAAATTATCATGACCGAATGTGAAGGTGATAATTGAAAAGTGTTATATCTCTCGTGTTCTTCTTCAAATCCAGTGCATCAGTATAACTTTTCAATCTTAAGCATTCATTTTTAATATCAATTGACATCCATTAGATATGTGGTATGTACCACTACAAACCTTTGCACGGTTTGTATTTTAACCGAATCCTTATTACGGAATATATATCAAGAAATAAATTATATTTTTAGTTTATATTTCTTTAAATCTATGATTTAGCTATCGATAAAATTCATATTTATCCATGTCCTTTCATACCGGGTAGACTCATTTTCATTAGGGTTTTTGTTTGTTATGATTGGGTCGGGTATGGGTCCAAATTAAAGAAATTACGAAATCAACTTTTGCAAAGGGTTCGAGCTAAGTTAAACCCTTCATCAACATTTCTTACATTCACCTAGTGAAGATGGTGCTAATAAGGGTAGGGGAAGTGATGGCATAGCCACAATAACATGATCATATGGTGAGAGTTGGGTTGGCGAAAATTTTGGTGAAAGATGATTGTATGGTGATGACAATGGCAGTAAGATGATTATGTTTGGACAATAGTGTCACAGCGGTGGTGGTCAAGACAATGGTAGTGGTGGTAAAGACAATGGTGGTGATGGTAACATTGGTAATGGTAGTGGTTGTAGTGGTGTTGATATTGATGATGTTTGGGGATGCATTTAAGATGGAAAATTAAATACACTATATCATATGCTTTTGTTTCCTAACTCGGTTTCCTTTAGCATAAAAAAACATACTAGTGATTAGGATAGAATGAGGTAGTGTGATAAGTTTATCTTATTAAATTGGGCTATTTTTTTAGATAGAATAAGTTTATCCTAATCAAGTATGCAAATGCAGATAGACTCAATGAAAAAGATCAAAACATGTTCACATCTCTATCAAATTATCAAAAAAGGATCAAACAATCTCACCGAGATATAGACATCGAGAGAAGATGAGAGTCTATCATCTTAGAAAAAAAGATTAGTTCTTTGAGAACTAAGGAAAATAAATGATTGGTCCACTAAATAAAATTAAGACATCAGAAATATTAATTTAATGTAACTAGAAAAATCAAAAAGACAGTGAGGATTAGTCATTTCTCTTTTACCATAAAGGAAGATTGATCTAGAAAGAAGTGAAAGACTCTGATATGAAGTAATACATAAGATGCCTATGAAAAAGATCATATGAAGAGTTGCATTGGAAATCAAAGCTGACCTATAAAAGGATAATAAGAGATCTTTACACTGAATCAGAGAAATAGATAGGCCCTCATATGGTAGTGTGTGTTAAGAAGGAAAAGAGCAGAAAGACATAATAATGGAGAACTTTGTGCTAAAAGGATAAAGGTAGAAAAGCATGCATAAAGGAATGCAAAACAGAATCACTCAAAAGGAATCAATATAATAGAATTAATTTGTCAAGAATAATTATCCATCTGTGAAACAAAGTAGATACAAGAAGAAGTTGAAGAATATGCTGAAAATACTCTTAGAATGCATATCAAGGAGAAGAGACAGAAAGATCTACCTATATGAACTAGCCTATAAGAACTTGCTTTCCAAAGAGTAAAGCACTCACGAGGATATAATCATCACGGAGAGGGGACACGAGGAATATAAGATCAAAACTTAATGATTTGTTTAGATCAAACAAAGGTCCTTGTTAAGGATTTTTAATGTGACAAGAGTGAGCTCTTGGTCCTATATGCCTGTTCAAACAAGGTTCTTGGAATCAAAACTACGTAGTTCTTTCAAGCATGTAAAACTAGTGCACGTGAGAGATAAATGCAGCTTCAAGCTATTCCTAAGTGTATTTGGCGATATGCCCCCTATTCTTTGGAAGGTTGTTTGAGGACTTGTATCCCATATATGAATGAGCTAGACACACCGCTTCAGATCTTGAGGTTGGGACTCTTAGTACTGTTTGAAATGTAACCGCCCCATTTAATGATCATGAGTGGATTTGTGTTGCATTTATTGAGCACTAAGCCTTCATTAAGAGTTGATGATTCCTTCTTCCATTGAATGTTGAAACCGCCATCTTTTTGTCTTCAAGGATGATCTTCAAGCTTCTTCCTTGCTCCACAAGTTGACTTGACTTCTTCTTCATTGAATTGAGTCCACCAAGAACATGTTTGGCCTTCTTTAAACTAAACAAAACATAACATAATTAACATATAAAAGTTTGTTGGGAAAACTTCCTAAGCCCATTATTACATAACTCATTCACAAACAACATTTATTCTTTAAACAGTCAGAAAAACACTAAGGATTGAGAGTCATCATCTCAAAAGTCATTCTCATTTTCTTCTTAGGTGGTGATTCCTCCATTGAGCTGCTTGGTCCTTCCTCTTCTTGATTAGAACTTGTAGCCTTTGTCATGTATGTCTTCATTGAGTTTGGTTTGAGTGACCTTAGGTTGCTCCTCATCAATTGATTTATTATTAAAAAAACCAATAGCGGATATCAAAGGTGTTCATTAGCAATTATACCCTTTGTTTTTGAGGTCCTCTATTTGTTGTTGTTGCCCCACTCTCCACTACAACCAACCTTAACCCCGCAACGCAACCAATCTTCTATCTCCACTGTCGTCAGTAAGGGTGTTCCAATCTGGTTCGTTCGGTTTTGAATTAAAAGTCATCCGATCTAATCATAAAATATACATGCGGTTTGGTTTGGTTCTATCCAATTACATTATCAAATTCAATACCATTCAATTCCAAAAAAAATGCGGTTTTGGGTCGATTCAGTCCGTTTTTAATTTAATTAAAACTTTTATGTAATTTTTATAAAAACTAATTATTTGGTCATAGCTATATATGTTTTTGCTACAAGTCATAAACATATATGCATGAAAGCAAATATCATTGTTGTTGGCATTCCTAATTAGCACAAAATGAGATATCATTGTCCATATGTGTAGTGTGTGCATGAGTATTAAGCTCAATCGAGTGTGTTTTATGTGTATATATTTATAGCTAGCAGTCCCATTCAGTCCAAATCGTTTCTTGGAACTAAAACCAAAAACCAAAATGAACCAATCGGTTTTTCAATAATTAGTCCAAAAAATCCAAACAAATTCGGTTTTTTGGTTTTTTTTATCGGTTTGGATTTGAAAACCCCTAGTCGTCATGCTCACTCCAACTATTAACTTCTTCATCCTCGTTGTTTTGGCAGAAAAAAAAACCATCATTATTGTTATGGCTACTTTCACAAAATTCAATGCAAGTCAAGTGTGAATCATGGTGGGAATCCAGACTCTGAATAGAGGGAGGAATGACGGTATGGGGTGAGGATTAGGAAGATGATGGATCAACGGGATGTTGGATAAAGAGTGGAGGAAGGACTAGGTAGTGGTTGTGACGATACGTAGGAGATAGGGTTGAATTGGAAATTTCAAAAGTCGAATGAGAGATAATAGAAATGCCAAAAGTAAAATATAAAATGAGTATCAAACTCATTAACTCAAAATGAGTATTTTAGCCATCACCTAGGGTTTCACCTACTCTTGTAAATGGAATTTTTATTGTATTGTAAACTTTGCCTAAAAAGTAAATACAATTTCTCCTTTTTCTCTTTTCTCCCATATTTGAGAAGTTTACATTACAATACTTCTCCCAATTCAATGTTAATATTATTTACTCCCTCTGTTTCATATTTAGTATTTATATAACTTTTATCCCATGTTTTCATATATATTGTTCTTTTACGAAACTCAATACATAATTAATGCTATTTTTTCCAACACACCCCTATATATCACACTCTCTTTTTCCATTTCAATATCTTTTTCTCTCTCTTCAATAATGATTATATAGGGACATTAAAGTCAAAACACCCTAAATTCTTACATCATTTAATAATTTCTTAAAACACATACATAACCTTAAAAAAAACACTACTTATGAAACGGAAGAGTATTTCATAACACGGACAACTTATTTATTTCATATGGTAAAAACTTATCAGTTGTGTTATATAGACAACTTTGACTAACACCTATACACCCACTGTATGTACCCACTTGTGCAAAACTAATACCCATATGACCTATAGCTTAAAGCAACCTACAGGAAAGTCTTTTTTTTATATAAAAAAAATTAAATAAATAAAACACAAATAAAGCAAAAGAAACTCATTGAACCATTCATTCTCTCTCTGTAACCTTTCCCTCCAAACTCACGAAGCAACCTCTCTCCAATCTTCCCTTTTCTTATCTTCCATCATTTCCCTCAATCATCAAGCATCAACCGTGTTAGTATAATGAAGTCCAGCACCACTCAGTCAAACTACTCTTTACCATGACCCATTGTTGCTCTTCAACAACTGTTGGCAAGCTTCTCTGTTCTCTCCCATTGTGAAGCTTCATTGGGTCATCTTTTCAAGGTTGCCCCTGTAACATCCCAGATTTTTAACCCCTGATTAATAAAAGGATAATTATAAAGCTCATTTATAATTAATCATTTTTATTCTTGGTTTCAAAGTAATTTATTATGAATGATAATATTAGAGAGTTTTAATATGAGAAAATAAGTATTTTGCACATTAATCCCTGTTTGGGACTTTGAAGTAATTTTAGAAAGATTTTGGAGGGAAAGAAAATAAAATTAATATTTTTCAAAAACTGGGCAAAATACTCGAGTGTTTTTGGGAGTACTCGAGTATTTTGGTCAGAGTTGACGAGTGAGTGCATTTGGTGAGTCACCACCAACGAGTCACCGCCGTTTGACACGAAATCAAGCATTCAACACGTCCATGGCTTTCGTGTCGAGCTGCATGAGCTTCATGAATGGCTATTTAAGCCATGGTTGATGAATCAATCAACCCCTTTGCTCAATTCGTGAGTTTTGCTTGAGTTAGGGTTTCTGAATTGATTCAATCGATTCTCCCTCTCTGGGTTGATTCGAACCACAAATTATACACCAATACAAAGCTCACATCTCGAGCTTTGTATAGACACCAATATTGTGAGCTAAGAGTGAGTAGATTGGAAGAATCAAAGCTTGGAAGTGGAGTCCGTTTGCTGTCTCAGGTTTCCTAGAGCTTACTTTGGAGCTCGATTTTGGTAAGCTTAGGCAACCTCTCCATGTTAATCTTGTGTCTTTAGTTAGTACGAATTGTAGAGAGTATATAGAAACTAATTTCCCCAATTTTTATGTCTGTTTTATGCATCAACCAATTCAATCTTGGTGCTCTGCTGAAACTGCTCAGTTTCAGTGTGGAGTTTTGGGGAATCCAACTTGGAAGCTAAATTTTGGGTAAAGTCTCTGTTGATTCACGTCTAAGAGGTAAGGGGGAAGCTCTCTATTCACTAGATAGAGTTTAAATTGCATGCATGATATTAGAGAGCCACCAAGAGGCTCTAAGGGCTTAGTTTGAATAGGGAAACTGGTTTGGAGACCAACATGCACTCTAAAATTGTTCTGAGCAAGTTCTATATGTTGCATGTGAGCTATATGAAAGTTGTTTTCATGCTAAAAGTGTTTGGAACCGAATTTGGTATGTTGAGTTGTTAAAAATGTGTTTTTGTGCATAATTGTTGCTCAGATTTGATTCAGTGTAATAAGTGGTGGTTTCTGTGTTGGAACAAGTTTAATATGTACAATTTAAGCTCTGTTGATCATTGGATTGGACTAAAAATGGTTAGAATTGAAAATGGTGTATTAAAACCAAGATTTCAGTCTGTTCTGCAACAAAAGACTCGAGTATTAGGCTGGTTACTCAAGTGAAATTTTGGTAAAACAATGTATTTTGAGCAAGAACACTCGAGTACCATGCCCAGAACTTGAGTAATCGAGTGATGCATGGGATATGTTGAGGTAAACCACTCGAGTAATGCAGGGGTCACTCGAGTATTCTGGAAATGATGAAGAACACTCGAGTAACTCATGAATCACTCGAGTATTTTTATGAATTTGTAACCCAAATCCCAGAAAGACATGAACACTCGAGTAGTCTGAAGAACACTCGAGTAATATGGAAATAGTTGAAAAACACTCGAGTCTTCTGAAGAACACTCGAGTAATTTACCCAGAATCTTAAAAATACCATTTTCAATTCTGAACTATTTGGTCAACACTTAGATGACAATAATCCAAGCGATCTAAGACTTAAAAGAAATTGATTGATGATATGATTATTCCGTTTGGATGACGCGACGGTGCTCGGGTGGCACGTTATATATTATCAATTGAGGTAGACCAATCAATTTTCTTAAAGTTAAGATCTTGAGTGCCGGATTGTTTATTCATGTTCGGGTGACATGAGTAGGACCTTTGGAAATACTAAAAGTTGCTACTAGCTCGATGACACATTAAGGTGGACAATGTGGGCAGTATGTAGTATATTGTTGATTTGATGGCTCAACGGTGTGATGCACACAAATGGTAAGGTTTACGTCCTTGGGCGACGTGACGTTCATTAGACATGGTGACGTTGTTTATCACCTCTGTTGTGTATCACAAGTGATAAGGTTTACGTCCTTGGGCGACATGACGTTCATCAGATGTGGTGACGTTTTTTATCACACCCGTTGTTTGTTGAGAAGGGTGTGATGCACACAAGTGGTAAGGTTTACGTTTTGGCGACGTGACGTTCATCAGACATGGTGACGTTGTTTATCACCTCTGTTGTGTATCACAAGTGATAAGGTTTACGTCCTTAGGCGACGTGACGTTCATCAGATGTGGTGACGTTTTTTATCACACCCATGGTATGTTGAGAAGTGATAGGTTTACGTCCTTGGACGACGTGACGTTCACCAGGTAGTGTGACATTTTTATCACTTCCGAGCTAGTACGCTATACGTTTTGGTAACGTATTCGTGATTTGGAAATACATTGTTGAATTTGGATTGGCGTCCGTGAGGACATTAGAGGGAGAATCTCAGAAAAATAAGGATGTCAGGCATCATGCCACTTACCCTTAATTTAGTTAAGGCTGGATATCAGGAATGAGTGTGTGAACATCTTATTTGCATTAAGTGTTTGCTAAGTGTTAACTATGGCTGTTAACTGAGTTGGGGTTATCTGTGCATAATCATGTTACTTCAACATTTATGCTCTATTGATTATGTGTATAGATTTGCTTACCCCTATGCCCTTGTAGGTGATGTCACGTTACACCGCTTGCATCGAGGTCCGCCTACTTCTTAGTGGCATATGGATCTGCGAGGATTGACGAGTAGTGTATGAGGGTGAGATAGTGGTTACCCTTGATTACCCTAATCCACTGGTTCGGTTACATCCTCGTAGGTTTAGGATTCCCATCATATACCCTATGCATGTACCAACTTTTATACTTACCATGGATCATCTCCCACTCGACCAGCTCGCTTGTATCACAGTTTTCAATTCGGACCTACCCGCTCATACCCCTTTTCTTTTAGAGTCATTCGAGAGGAGACTCCCCATCTATTTCAAGGAGTCGTATTAAGGTCACGTTTTCATCAGACCTTGTACCCAGTGGTAGGGTAACTACTCCTTCAAATAAGATCAAGGAGGATCCTGTCGAAGACGAGAGCGGAAAGGAGCTTGTCGTTCATTCTATCGGGAGTCAATGGGAAGGCAATGATCCCTAAGTATGTGCATAAGGTAAATGATGAGGATCAGGGATCCGGTGTGATGGTTGCTGTGGAGGAGATTTGCTGCTGATGATGATGTTGAATGATGATTGTTGTTACTTCTTGGAGACTTCTATTACTACTGCTGCTACCAGTGCTATGAGACCAGTTTTGGAGTTTTGATATTTTGGTTCTGGGAATACTCCTTTTGAAAATTCTTGAGTTGTGGTCTATTTCGATGTTCATATATATATACATAACCTTATGGACTTGTTCTAGGAATTTGGAGTTCTTTATCGCTGGACTATGTATTACGTATCTTTATATATAAATAAAATCCATGTTTATATCATAGTTTATTACATAGTCGTGTTATTTCCGCTTACTCTGATATTGATTTAAAAAGAATTCGGCTATGACATTTTGAGATGGTATCAGTTGGTTAGATGAAAAACTGGATGGCATTACTTAAGTTCTGTTATGTGAAATTCTATCTTCAAAAAGGATGCTATCTAGAATTTGTGAAATTATTTTCTGAGCAAAGCAAATGTCGAATTCGTTTTTTAAAAGTAATACGTAAATTATTCTCCAAATATCCTACGCTTTGGTTAGTGCACCCGACTTTTTAGAAATAAAAGAAAAATTTTGAATCCAGTATTTTCTAACAATTAAACAAGTCCATATATTCTCAAGTAATAGCATTTTATTTTTATTAATTACTTGGGATATTTTGAGGGTGTCACAGCCCCACTGTTGTTCTTTCCCTCCTCATGTGAAGCTTGTGTATTCTCAAAGTTGTGAGGCTGAAATGAATGAGGTAAGAGAGTTAAAGTTGTTTACTTTCTTTCTTAATTTTTTTGTAAGATAGTTATGTTATTCTTTCTTTTGATTTTATTATTTATTTTCAGTGGTGGTTTTTTTTTTTGAGGGAGGTGGGGTTTGATTTGGGGCAAATATATGTATTTTAGGGTATTGCATTTTTTTAACATGATTTGAGACTTTGAGGGTGGAATAAGTTTGTTAGTAAGAGGGAAATGGGTTAAGTATTCTGAAAATGTGGCAAATAATTTTCTGATCATTGTTTGTAACTGTGACGACCCGACTTTCTATTCTAAATAAAATATTTTAAAATCAAAAACATGACCATTTTTTTTTATTTATTTTTCCTTTTATCATAAGTCAAGTCATCATCCATTTCAATTTTTGCGGAAAATATTCGAAATCTCATGAAACTGGCGGGTCTGCTCCCAAGAGAGCTCGCGATGATCATATTCCAAAAACTGGCGGGTCTGCTCCCACCAAGTTGCAGCTTCACCATTCAGCATGTAGGCCGTAAATGTGACCTTCTGAGCTTCCGTGAGGGTCAGCGTTCGGAAGATCTTATTCATTTCAGCCAACTAGAACTGAGCTTGCTCGGGACAACGGCCACCCGAGAAGCCAGGGGGTTTGCATCTAAAAAATGAATCTAGGCCTTCAAATTCCGCCAGGGTTCCATTGCTAGGAGGACGGTTTGCTGCAAGTTTTCCAGAACCGCAGCCATACGGGTTAGAGCCTCAGCAATGTTGCCGTTATTTCGTCCAGCCATCTTATCCTACAGAATCCAAAGGGGAAAACTTAATTAGATTCCGCTATTCTATCCCTCAAAATACAATCATCATTCTAGAATACGCAATGGTTAGTGTGTAAGGCCACACTCCAAGGCCGAGAGTTGAACCATTGCTCTGATACCACTAAATGTGACGACCCGACTTTCTATTCTAAATAAAATATTTTAAACTCAAAAACATGACCATTTTTTTTCATTTATTTTTCCTTTTATCATAAGTCAAGTCATCATCCATTTCAATTCTTGCGGAAAATATTCGAAATCTCATGAAGGAGAACATCAACTTTATATTTCTTCTTAAAGTAGAAAATACATATTCATTACATCAAAAGTTGACAACACTAAACTTAACTTAAATACTCTAGGTCATTACATTATATTACATATATTACAACAAAACTTATAACAACCTAGAGCAATAGGTTCGAAACTCAAAACATAAGATAAGTAAGAGAAACCTGATGAATTATACTATCCACATTCCACCATCCAGAACTCAACTCAATCATCAGTTCCCCACTGACTTCCAGTTGAGTTGTCCGTGAAATCATCATCCGCCACCGGATCGGCATCCTCCACCGGATCCTCATCCTCTATAGGATCCTCCTCCTCCTCCTCTTCCTCATGTGCCGGATCAGATGGCACATAAACTGGATTCCGGGATCGGGCTCTAGTGGAAGGACGAGAGGGAGCGGGATCCTCTAAAATGATTCTTTCCTCAGAGGGTGATGGACTTGGTGGGAGGGTGCGTCTCGGAAAACGTCTTGGTGGTGGTGGTGGTGTTCCATGGCGAAACACAAAATTTGGCGGAATGTGCATAATGTACATCATTGGGATTCTCGTCCGACGCGGCCGCATTCGGGACCATGGGTTTGGGTGACGGAAAGTGACTTCCACGTCCCCTTCATAAATAGCCCGATGATCCTCGAAGTTCCACTCCCCATTAGGGAGCGGCCTCATTTCCACGCAAATCATATTCCTGGCCATGACCTACAACAAGGGATTAGGAGTGAGTCATAGCTAAATACAATAACAAATGAGCATAACAGAGGCTAAAAATAACAAGCACATGTAATCAAATAGCATCAAGAGTGTAGTTGTATGCTCAAACTGGTTTAACACATATTTAGCTTCGTTAATGACATGATGCATGCCTACTCCTCATTCATGTTTCACAGTTCGGCATCCTTTCGGGGTATTCATTTCAAACCTATGTTTCATCGAACTGGAGCGTATCCATATCCCATGCATCACGATTGATTGGGAACTAGCCTTCATAGCATTTTCATGCTACGGTATCCAAATCATCGTAGCACCTTCAGGGCTATGGCATCACAACACTTTCAATGCTGCGGAATACATCTTCTATCCTATGCTAGGTTCCACAATCGAAATCGGAGCAACTCCATGCATGATAATGCCACATTCGAATTTCATTTCTTTTCTTTTCATTATTCTCATCAGCATCTCATTTCATTAACTCTTAATTAGTTTTTCTCTTAGCTGGCGCTGGTGCTTTTCGAAAAATACCAACAGAGGCATAGCCAGTTAATGATGGGTTTACTTGATTTCATTCTTTATTGTAGAAAATCCATCAATGGTCCAACCACTTTGTGATGGTTTTAGGAATAGCGTAGTTATTTATTTAATAATCCGTCGGGGCCTAGCCTCCTATTGGCGGATATTTATTGCAACAACCCAATTGGGACTCCCTTAGAAAATATCAACCAAGTGAATAAGACTTTCACTGGGACGTTAGGGATAATATCAACCAAATGGGTGTACGCACTTCCGTTGGGACTCCTGTAGGGAAATAATCAACCACTGAATAAAAATTCCAGTAGGACACCTCCAGGATAACCATCAACCAATGGGATTAAGATATTATAGTATTAAATGAGTTAATTATAATAGAATTTTAGAAAGTAAGTGTTTTCTGAAAAATTGTTCAAATTACTCGAGTATTTCTTGGCTACTCGAGTTGTTCATGCAAAAATACTCGAGTCTTTCATGATCCACTCGAGTGTTCTTCCATTTTTCCAGAACACTCGAGTCTTCCTTAAACTACTCGAGTCTTTTTGCTGCAACAGCACCAGTTTCCTGCACTTTTAATACCAACTCGAATTCCTTGCTTTATGTCTTCATTCCTATGCAAAACAGCAACTTAGGCACATAAAATAAACATGTTAAAACACTTAAACACCACTGAAACAACATCAACTAACATCAATTCACAGATTGTATCAAAACTTGCAAATATCCGACTTATACACTCAACCAGACTGCTCGATTTACTCGAGTCTTTTCCACATCACTCGAGTCCTTTTCAGAATTTCAAAGAACACTCGAGTCTTTTATGAAAGACTCGAGTCTTTCGACTAAAATTCAAATTTCCTTAACAGTTAGTGATTATACTCGAGTCCTCTCCAAATCACTCGAGTATTTTAACCAAATTTCAGAAAATTCAATATTTTATTCAATATAATAACATTATTATTTTAAATACTAAATATTTATTTAAATATTTATTTATTTATTTATTCGAAATATAGGGTCTTACATCCTCCCCCACTTAAACAGAATTTCGTCCCCGAAATTCCGATTTACACAAAAAGATGCGGATACTCCTCTCTCATCTTAGATTTTAATTCCCATGTCGAGTCAGATACTCCATTCTGACCCCAAAGGACTCGCACTAACGGAATCTCTTTCCCTCGCAGCTTCTTGATTCGTCGATCTTCTATTCGCATTGGCCCAATATCGAACGTGAGATTCTCTTTCAATGGTATCACATCTTGTTGCAACTGAACGATCGAAGATGGATCTTGGACAAATTTGCGAAGCTGGGAGACATGGAATACATTGTGCAGATTGGACAGAAATGGGGGTAAGGCGATCTGATACGCAACAGGGCCCACTCGTTTCAAAATCTGATAAGGGCCGATAAACTTTGGAGATAACTTCTTTGGCTTCAATACCCTTCCAATACCAGTCGTTGGTACCACTCGCAAAAATACATGATCTCCTTCTTGAAATTCGAGCTTGGATCTTCGCTGATCGACGTAACTCTTCTGACGACTTTGTGCAGTCTTCATTTTTTCTTGGATTACCTTGATCTTTTCGGTCGTTTCTTGAACTAATTCAGGTCCGATGAGAGCATTCTCCCCCACTTGGAACCAGCATAGCGGGGTTCTACACTTTCTTCCATAAAGAGCTTCGTACGGGGCCATATCGATGCTTGCGTGATAACTGTTGTTGTAGGTGAACTCTACAAGAGGCAACAATCGGTCCCAACTTTCTTGATATTCCAAAATACATGCTCGAAGCAGATCTTCCAGGGATTGAATCGCCCTTTCTGATTGACCATCCGTTTGCGGGTGATAAGCTTAACTTATCCTTAGCTGTGTTCCCAAAGCTTGATGCAAACTCTGCCAGAACCGGGACACGAAACAAGGATCACGATCCGATACGATACTTGAGGGAATACCATGCAATCTTACGATTTCCTTGATGTACAATCTTGCAAGCTTCTCCAACGGATACTGCATGTTGATGGGAATAAAATGAGCTGATTTCGTTAAACGATCGACTATAACCCAAATCGCATCGAAACCTTCTCTTGTTCTCGGAAAACCACACACAAAGTCCATTGCGATACCATCCCACTTCCATTCTGGTATGCTCAAAGGTTGCAATTCTCCTCCAGGCTTCTTTTGTTTAATCTTCGCCTTTTGGCAAACGAGGCAAGACGCAACATAAGATGCAACATCTTTCTTCAATCTGGGCCACCAAAACATCTCCTTCAGGTCTTGGTACATCTTCGTCGTTCCAGGATGCATACTCAGCCTGCTCTTGTGTGCTTCATCCAAAACTGCTCTTCTTAAATCCTGATTAGCTGGGATACACACACGATCTCGAAATCTTAGGATGTCATCAGCTCCAACTTGAAAGTCAGGTTCTACATCATCCATACCCAATCTTCTCTTTTCTACCAATTCTTCATCTTCTTTTTGCAAGTCCCTCACTTGAGTAAGGAATTCATTTGTTACCTGAAGCATTCCTAGCTTGATACATTCCGGCTTACACTGAACTACCAGATTCAAGTTTCGGAATTCTTCAATTAACTGATCTTCCTTCACCATCATCGTACTCACGTGCAGCATTTTCTACTTAGGGCATCGGCTAAAACATTAGCTTTGCCGGGGTGGTAATGTAATTTGAAGTCATAATCCTTCAAGAATTCCATCCACCTACGTTGTCTCATATTCAGTTCCTTTTGGTCGAAGAGGTACTTCAGACTTTTATGGTCACTGAATACTTGAAACGTATTACCGTACAGGTAATGTCTCCAAATCTTCAAAGAAAAGACAATGGCAGCCAATTCTAAATCGTGAGTAGGATAATTTTCCTCATGCACTTTCAACTGACGAGAGGCATAAGCAACAACTTTTCCTTCTTGCATCAAGACACAACCCAAACCTTGTCTAGACGCATCACAATAAACATCGAAGCTTTTCCGAGGATCGGGCAAAGTTAACACTAGAGACGATGTTAATTTGTCCTTTAACGTCTGGAAACTAACTTCACACTTTTCGTCCCAGACGAAAGGTTGCTCCTTCCGAGTCAAATGGGTTAACGGAAGAGCTAACTTGGAAAAACCTTCGGTGAACTTCCGATAATATCCAGCTAGCCCAAGAAAACTCCTAACTTCGGTAACTGTCTTCGGTTTTTCCCATAGCAAAACTGTTTCCACCTTAGCTGGATCCACAGCAACACCATCCTTTGAAATTATATGTCCCAAGAAATTGACTTTTTCAAGCCAAAATTCACACTTGGTTAGCTTAGCATATAATTTCTTCTCCTTCAAAGTCTCCAAAACAATCTTTAAATGATTAGCGTGCTCCTCCGGATTCTTCAAATAGATGAGAATATCATCGATAAACACCACAACGAAGGAATCCGGATAGGGCCGGAACACTCGATTCATATAATCCATAAATATTGCTGGGGCGTTGGTCAGGCCGAATGGCATCACCACATACTCGTAATGTCCATATCGTGACCAAAAAGCAGTCTTTGGAATATGTTCCTCCTTCACACGGATCTGATGATAACCCGATCTCAGATCAATCTTCGAAAATACAGATGCTCCTTTTACTTGATCCATAAGATCATCAATTCTCGGCAACGGGTACTTGTTCTTGATCGTAACCTTATTGAGCTGTCTATAATCAATACACATCCGCATAGATCCATCCTTCTTCTTCACAAACAAAACTGGCGCTCCCCAAGGCGACACGCTTGGTCTGATGAACTGCTTCTCTAACAAATCTTCTACTTGCTTCTTCAACTCAGCTAATTTTGCTAGGGCCATACGATGCGGGGCAATAAAGATAGGACCAGTACCGGGAACTAGGTCAATACTGAATTCTATCTCTCGATGTGGCGGCAAACCGGGCACTTCCTCGGGAAAGACTTCGGGGAAATCTCGAATGATCGGAATGTCTTCGATCTTCACTTCATCCTTCATTTCTTCAGCGATGGCCGAAAATAGGCACACATAACCTCCAGGTTGAATGGCAGAAGATTCCTTGCTAGGGAACACGATTGTTCGAGCCTTGCAGTCGATTACTACATGAGTGGATGCCATCCAATCCATGCCCAAGATAACATCGAGGTTGGATAACGGCAAACAAATCAGAATCACACGAGAAATCTGACTTCCTATGCTAACCATGCATCTGACACATGCTCTTGTTGCAACAACAGGAGCATTCGTGGGGGTAGATACACTCAGGTTAAACGGGGTCTCCGAGACAGACAAACTTAAATGCTTGGCACATTCTTCGGAGATGAAAGAATGTGTCGCTCCAGAATCAAATAAAAAGCGACAAGGCATGCCATTGAGGAAATGGTTACCTTGCACAAGATTATCGGCTTGCTCCGCTTCTGCTCCTGACATAGTGAACACCTTTCCATTGACCCAGGGCTTGATTCCTTGTCCTTGATTAATTTGGCGTTGGGGTTGGCGGCATGCACGGGCAATGTGACCGATTCTTCCACAATTGAAGCAAACTGGTGGCTTGTCTCTCCAGCACTCTTGACCAGGATGGGAACGTTGACACTTGCTACAATTCTCTGCTGGAGTCGGAAGGCTGACTGCTCCAAAGGGTGTTGCTCTTCCCTTCCCTTTATGCGAATAAGGGCCTCCACGATTCCCGCGATTATTCTTGTGCTGATGTCGGTGTGGTCCATGGCCTCCTTGACTGACTTCCCTCTTGAAATTATTCTTCTCGAAAATGTGACATGCACTGATCAATGTTGGATAGTGGCGAATCCTTTACACGCTCACGGCCAGCTTGATGTCCGATCTCAGCCCATTCTCGAATCACGTACACTTCGAGTATTCGTCAAGATGATATTGGAAGTACGGAGAGTACTTCATCAGTTCCTCAAATTTCTCAGCATACTGATCGACGGTCATCCTGCCTTGTCTCAAGTCTAGGAATTCCATCTCCTTTTGGATCCTAACATCATCAGTAAAATACCTCTCTAAGAATTTCTCCGTGAAGACTTCCCAAGAGAGCTCGCGATGATCATATTCCAAAAACTGGCGGGTCTGCTCCCACCAAGTTGCAGCTTCACCATTCAGCATGTAGGCCGCAAATGTGACCTTCTGAGCTTTCGTGAGGGTCAGCGTTCGGAAGATCTTATTCATTTCAGCCAACCAGAACTGAGCTTGCTCGGGACAACGGCCACCCGAGATGCCAGGGGGTTTGCATCTACGAAATGAATCTAGGCCTTGAAATTCCGCCGGGGTTCCATTGCTAGGAGGACGGGTTTGCTGCAAGTTTTCCAGAACCGCAGCCATACAGGTTAGAGCCTCAGCAATGTTGCCGTTATTTCGTCCAACCATCTTATCCTACAGAATCCAAAGGGCAAAACTTAATTAGATTCTGCTATTCTATCCCTCAAAATACAATCATCATTCTAGAATACGCAATGGTTAGTGTGTAAGGCCACACTCCAAGGCCGAGAGTTGAACCATTGCTCTGATACCACTAAATGTGACGACCCGACTTTCTATTCTAAATAAAATATTTTAAACTCAAAAACATGACCATTTTTTTTCATTTATTTTTCCTTTTATCATAAGTCAAGTCATCATCCATTTCAATTCTTGCGGAAAATATTCGAAATCTCATGAAGGAGAACATCAACTTTATATTTCTTCTTAAAGTAGAAAATACATATTCATTACATCAAAAGTTGACAACACTAAACTTAACTTAAATACTCTAGGTCATTACATTATATTACATATATTACAACAAAACTTATAACAACCTAGAGCAATAGGTTCGAAACTCAAAACATAAGATAAGTAAGAGAAACCTGATGAGTTATACTATCCACATTCCACCATCCAGAACTCAACTCAATCATCAGTTCCCCACTGACTTCCAGTTGAGTTGTCCATGAAATCATCATCCGCCACCGGATCGGCATCCTCCACCGGATCCTCATCCTCTATAGGATCCTCCTCCTCCTCCTCTTCCTCATGTGCCGGATCAGATGGCACATAAACTGGAGTCCGGGATCGGGCTCTAGTGGAAGGACGAGAGGGAGCGGGATCCTCTAAAATGATTCTTTCCTCAGAGGGTGATGGACTTGGTGGGAGGGTGCGTCTCGGAAAACGTCTTGGTGGTGGTGGTGGTGTTCCATGGCGAAACACAAAATTTGGCGGAATGTGCATAATGTACATCATTGGGATTCTCGTCCGACGCGGCCGCATTCGGGACCATGGGTTTGGGTGACGGAAAGTGACTTCCACGTCCCCTTCATAAATAGCCCGATGATCCTCGAAGTTCCACTCCCCATTAGGGAGCGGCCTCATTTCCACGCAAATCATATTCCTGGCCATGACCTACAACAAGGGATTAGGAGTGAGTCATAGCTAAATACAATAACAAATGAGCATAACAGAGGCTAAAAATAACAAGCACATGTAATCAAATAGCATCAAGAGTGTAGTTGTATGCTCAAACTGGTTTAACACATATTTAGCTTCGTTAATGACATGATGCATGCCTACTCCTCATTCATGCTTCACAGTTCGGCATCCTTTCGGGGTATTCATTTCAAACCTATGTTTCATCGAACTGGAGCGTATCCATATCCCATGCATCACGATTGATTGGGAACTAGCCTTCATAGCATTTTCATGCTACGGTATCCAAATCATCGTAGCACCTTCAGGGCTATGGCATCACAACACTTTCAATGCTGCGGAATACATCTTCTATCCTATGCTAGGTTCCACAATCGAAATCGGAGCAACTCCATGCATGATAATGCCACATTCGAATTTCTTTTCTTTTCTTTTCTTTTCATTATTCTCATCAGCATCTCATTTCATTAACTCTTAATTAGTTTTTCTCTTAGCTGGTGCTGGTGCTTTTCGAAAAATACCAACAGAGGCATAGCCAGCTCATGATGGGTTTACTTGATTTCATTCTTTATTGTAGAAAATCCATCAACGGTCCAACCACTTTGTGATGGTTTTAGGAATAGCGTAGTTATTTATTTAATAATCTGTCGGGGCCTAGCCTCCTATTGGAGGATATTTATTGCAACGACCCCATTGGGACTCCCTTAGAAAATATCAACCAAGTGAATAAGACTTTCACTAGGACGTTAGGGATAATATCAACCAAATGGGTGTACGCACTTCCGTTGGGACTCCTGTAGGGAAATAATCAACCACTGAATAAAAATTCCAGTAGGACACCTCCAGGATAACCATCAACCAACGAGATTAAGATATTATAGTATTAAATGAGTTAATTATAATAGAATTTTAGAAAGTAAGTGTTTTCTGAAAAATTGTTCAAATTACTCGAGTAGTTCTTGGCTACTCGAGTTGTTCATGCAATAATACTCGAGTCTTTCATGATCCACTCGAGTGTTCTTCCATTTTTCCAGAACACTCGAGTCTTCCTTAAACTACTCGAGTCTTTTTGCTGCAATAGCACCAGTTTCCTGCACTTTTAATACCAACTCGAATTCCTTGCTTTATGTCTCCATTCCTATGCAAAACAGCAACTTAGGCACATAAAATAAACATGTTAAAACACTTAAACACCACTGAAACAACATCAACTAACATCAATTCACAGATTGCATCAAAACTTGCAAATATCCATTTTAAAATATGAAATCCATTTCCACTTGATTTTAACTTCGAAACACGTTACAGTGAGCTTGATTAGGTTCATTTAAACTTGTTTGAGTCATAAAATTATGGGTCTCTGACCTCCAAGTCAGAATCCCAATTCAAGTTGCATCCCTCTTTGAACCTTTAGTGGTTCCTACATTTCTAGCTTGAAATTACTCATTCTAGTATTTAGGTAACTCCTCCCTTACCTCAGAGAAGCTAAAGAAAGGTTTGATTGAACCAAAAAGAGATTGAATAAAAACTTGATTCTGGACCGGTGCAAAAACAATTGTACTTGCATGACTTTGGCCATCAATTTCACAACGAATAAGACATGAAAAAGAATGAAACAAGTTAGCTTTAGAAACTAGGAAATGCCAACTTTAAATGGAAACAAGTTTGGAATTAAAAGGGTTCCTGGATTTACCAAACGGATTCAAGGAAGATGAGTACTTGATGCTGAAAGTTGCTATGTTTTTCACAGCTTCAAGACCTCAACTTTGATTGTATAAAACTCGATCTACAGGAGGCTATTTGAAGTGATTTCGAGTTCTAACTCAAGATTGGAATTAGAACTTCAGTTTGTGTTTAGGTTTCGAAGGAAAAGGATAAGAATTGAGAGAGAACGAAAGGACTAAAGTGATCTCCTTAAAACAGAGAAATTTTGCCAACAATTCGGGTTTGAAGAGATTTGAGGGTGTTTGGGTTTCATTGATCACCTATATATAGTCTAGGATTACCCTCCTTCGAAGTAAGGTCCTGCTCTATGCTTGGAACCTCAAGAAAACGCGTTTTGGTGCGAAGTTCAAATGAGAACCGACTTATACACTCAACCAGACTGCTCGATTTACTCGAGTCTTTTCCACATCACTCGAGTCCTTTTCAGAATTTCAAAGAACACTCGAGTCTTTTATGAAAGACTCGAGTCTTTCGACTAAAATTCAAATTTCCTTAACAGTTAGTGATTATACTCGAGTCCTCTCCAAATCACTCGAGTATTTTAACCTAATTTCAGAAAATTCAATATTTTATTCAATATAATAACATTATTATTTTAAATACTAAATATTTATTTAAATATTTATTTATTTATTTATTCGAAATATAGGGTCTTACAGTAACTTGTTGAAAAAAAATTGGTAATCAGTGTCTGATTCGTTGGCAACTTATAAAATTTGTTGGAAACGTTTGCTGAAGTATTAAGTTTGGCTTCTTTTTTTTTTTGTAGGAGGGTAGTTCAAGTCATCACGAATCAATTTCAAATATATGTATTTTAAAGTATTGCATTTTTTAACATGATTTGAGACTTTGAGGGTGGAATAAGTTTGTTAGTAAGAGGGAAATGGGTTAAGTAATGTGAAAATGTGGCAAAGAATTTTCTGATCATTGTTTCAATTGACCATATTAACAATATGTGTAACATCCCAAATTTAATTCCTAGTATAATTGATGATTGGGTCAAGCTTAGAGTGAAGGAAATAATGATATTGAGTTAAAAATAGTGGATTGAAGGCTTGTTTTAGGATTAATAACATAGGATATTAAGAAATTTAAAATAAAATATTTACAACTCTAAACAAAAATTTCACCGTCGGATGTGAAGATTAGTATGTAGGGAAGCTTGCTTTAAAATTTGGGGAAGATCCAACGGGTAACGAAGAAGTTATGGCCTTTCAAAGTCTGGATACTGCAAAATTGTGCAGCTTAATCGATTAACGTCAGATTGAGTGAAAAGTCTTAATCGCCTCTTAATCGATTATGTACTGCTGCTGAGGAAAAAAATAAAGGCAAAACACACGTTCTTTTCTTTCCAAATTCGAACCACTCTTTCTCTCTCCCCTAGGGTTCCATTCTCCATCATCAAATCCACCAAGAACAAGTGGGATTTCTTCATTCCATCAACAAATCTCTTCCTTCTTCACTCCAAGTAAGTGCCCAAGTTCTTAATTTCCTCTTTCTCTCTCTTTTGGTTCGATTCTCTCTCTCTCTCTTGCTCCCTTGGAGTTTTCAATCTTCCACCTAGGGAACTCTAGTTTGGTTCATGAATTTATCCAAGCTTATGGTTAAAGCTTAACAATTTGTTTTGTTATACCCATTGTATTAGGTTCCTCCCTCTTCCTTTGGATTCTAACTCATTTGGTGGCAAGACTTTCAAGCTTAGAGCAAGCAAGATCACCTTATCTCCAAGTGTTTGAGGTAAGGGGGTGGGTTTTGCCTTGTTCTAGGGAGTAGGTTCTAGTTAGTATATAATGCTTGTTAGGGTTATGTGTTAGGGGAGAAAATTAGACTATAAAACCCTAGGTAATTGAATATGAAATTCTAACTAAATAAATATGTATGATGTTGGATGTAAGGATTAGGAAAAAGGAAACCCAATGATATGATAATGAATTATTTGATAAATGAAACTTGGATAAGGATCATATTGAAGTACATGAGGAATTGGGTAACGTGATAGTGAAGTTGACATAAATGATTTCTATGATTATTGATTTTATTTGTAAAGTTGTGAATTAAATGATAATTAATTACTGTTGTAAATATATGTATGTGTTGTGGAATAAATTGATATAGGAAGAAAATGGAATGGAAACGAATATATGTGTTGTTAAAGCAAAAATATGAGAAGGAGATATTATGTATGGTTGGTTGAATATATTTGTACACTAAATGTGAAAATATAAATAAAGGAGGAAAAAGGGAATGAAATAATTACATGTAAATTAAAAGTGAAACGATGATACTAATTATTGACAAGTATGTGTTGGTTGTGTATATTTGCCCCCTTATGTTAAATTTGTTCAATTGTGCTTAAATGTATGGTATATGTTTAACTGAGAACATGAAAGCTATTTAAGAGGATTCGGTAATTATTATGGGAAATGAGTATAAATGTTAAGTATTAACAATTGTGAACAAGGGTCATGGCTTATGAATTGAATTTGTGAACATAGGAAACGGAAGAAAAATGATTATGTGCTGATTGTGGTTGGTTGTGATTAAATGTGTTATGATTGATTGAACAAGAATGTGGTATATATGTTGGCCTCTGTTTTGAGGTGACAATCCTTACATTGTGATGAATTATTTATAATGAAAATGATGTTATAATATAACCTATGTGGTGGTATGAGGTACCTTCCTATGTGGAGGTGAAGTACCATCAGGCCAATTTGTATGAGGTACCTTCCAGCGTGGAGGTGAAGTACAATGGTATGAGGTACCTTCCTTTGTGGAGGTGAAGTACCCATAGGCGAAGTGTATGAGATACCTTCCTGCGTGGAGGTGAAGTACAATAGTGTGTTGACCTCTAACTTGAGGGACACGAAATGAATAGAATGTTTAAGTGTTGACCTCGGACCTGAGGGACACAAGAAGAAATGAATGTTAATGAGTGTTGATCTCTGACCTGAGGGACACCGGATGAAATGTGTATTGGTGTGTTGACCTCTGACCTGAGAGACACACCGTGAATTAAGAAATTGGAGTGTTGACCTCTGACCTGAGGGACACATAATTTAAATAAGGAAAAGTATGAGGGCCTCTGTTATGAGGTGATAAACGTGTTGAATGAAAGTTTGTACATTGGCCTCTGAGGTGATGTACCGAAATAAAGTAAGTATATGAGAAGAATAAAAAGTAAAGGAAACGGATGTTGAAATGAATAATGAAAATGGATGTTGAAATGCATAATGAAAATGGATATTTGGAATGAATAATGAGTATGGAAATAATGAAATGAGTATGGTGTGCAATATGTGACTATATGCTTATTTGCTAATTGTGTTTGACCTAGTGGGTTGTTATGTCTAGTTAGAAATTGCTTTCTATTTCATGTGCAATGCTCACTCCCTTAACATTTTTCAGGTACGGAGATTGAGTTGGCACAGCCCCCGGCCGAGCAGGAGTACTTTCCCTTACAGGGAGAGTAGGGTGTTATGGGTTTTAGATCATAATATGGACCTAAGCCTCCTATACTATGTTGATGTAAATTTGTTATAAATCTTTTTAAATGAGGCTTAGGATGTTTTGTTTTGATAAAGTTATAAGTTTTGGTTTTTGATACTCAAACTTAGTATTTTCGCTGAAACTCTGATTATATGATGCACTCTGATATATTTGGAGTCCATTGGGCCTTGATATGATTTATATATATAATCTGAAGCCCTGCTGGCTATAAGTTGTTTATTTAAAATTGTCTATCACAGGTTGAATTTTGGATTAGTCCGAAAAACAAACAAAACTCTGTCCGTTTGACGGTTGATTTTAATAAACTAAAAAGGAATTTTCAAGTCCGTATTTTATCATAAGGGGAAATTAAGGGTAAAAATCCTAGGTGTTACATTTATGGTATCAGAGCAGTTTCTCCTCGACCTTGGAGTTATACAAACTCCAAATGATTACTCACTTAGCGAGTAATTGATGCTCATAGTAATAGTCTAGGATTATAATAGGATAATTATAGTACTATGTATTTACTTAGTATTTGAGTCTTATTGGTCTGTTCACTCTGGCTAAGCAGCTGATATGGTCGCAGGTAACTAACGATTGGCAAGTCCATACAAAGTGCTTTTAAATTCGAAGTTGTGAAGTTAGTTTGCTCTTATGTTAGCTAAATATTGAACTAGTAATGTTTTAGGATAGAAGTGTTTAAAACACTTTGGATTTGCCTTTCCAAATACAATCCTGTTCTTATAGAGAACGTATGAAAGACCTTATAAGGAATTCTTCAGTTTGAGAATTCTAGTATCAAGTAACCAATATTATGTTGTGATGTTGTTATTTGATGTAATGTAAGGTTAGAATTGATCACTCTAATCCTTGCATTTGTTAAATGATGACATCATTGACAGAACCTGACAGTGATGTCTTGTTGGTAGACGTGAGGTTGGGATTGATCACCTCAATTCTTGCATCTATCAATAAATGCTATCATTGTAACCTCTAAAGTGAAAATAGACAACCAAAGTAGTGTAGCTAAATGCTGAATCCTAGGATTAGTTAAGAAAACTCTACAGAAATTATTCTTAACCATTATATCCACCAAACCGATCTTGAACAATTTGACATTTTCTTCGAATCTTTTTCCCGGTTCTTAGATAACCATTCATAAGAATAGCCGGTTGCGCCAAATTTGTAAAATCCCTGAGTTAAGACCAAACAATCTTGATAATTGACCCAGCCAACGGCAAGTTGTCGTACCCTTCACCTTTGGTAGTTGGGTAAATCTTGGAACTAATGTGGACTTCTTCCTTCCTATTATTTTTAATCGATTCATGGAAGAAGTTGATTGTGGAGCATTTAGTAGGAATTGTGTCTGCTCTAATCAACTAAGCATTGGGGGGAAACTCTTAACCTTTGGGGGTGCTTCTTGTTCATGAATGCTTGTGTTTTTGAAAGGTTCTAAATCTTACCGGTGCTAGTCAATCCTTGTGAGGAGACAAACTCTAAGGCGTTCTATCCTACAAAAATCTTCGCATGCCACGATCCCAGGGTATCTATTCTGGGAAAGATTCTAAAACTATTCCGGAATGCTAAATATTGCGAGTTTTCCCGTTTCTAGCTAATGCAACACCTGCCTTACATTTATCCGAAGGACGATCGGAGGCGGATTCACCCGATCCCACATCCTTTAGCATAGCGGTAATTGGGTAAGTCGATGCCAAGTGGGGGAGCACTTCCTACCCTAATTTAAATTCTGTCTAGGTAAGGGCAAATCAAAAGACTGATGGAAGAAACCAAAGGGAATTAAAGATAGGAATCACAAGTCCTATCACCGGGGTGATTCTCCATTTACTGAACCTAACGAAATTTCGGGGGCGAAATTCCAATAAGTGGGGGAGGATTGTAACATCCCAAATTTAATTCCTAGTATAATTGATGATTGGGTCAAGCTTAGAGTGAAGGAAATAATGATATTGAGTTAAAAATAGTGGATTGAAGGCTTGTTTTAGGATTAATAACATAGAATATTAAGAAATTTAAAATAAAAGATTTACAACTCTAAACACAAATTCCACCGTTGAATGTGAAGATTAGTATGTAGGGAAGTTTGCTTTAAAATTTGGGAAAGATCCAACGGGTAACGAAGAAGTTATGGCCTTTCAAAGTCTGGATACTGCAAAATTGTGCAGCTTAATCGATTAAGTTGCAATTTAATCGATTAACCTCAGGTTGAGTGAAAAGTCTTAATCGCCTCTTAATCGCCTCTTAATCGATTAAGTACTGCTGCTGAGGAAAAAAATAAAGGCAAAACACACGTTCTTTTCTTTCCAAATTCGAACCACTCTTTCTCTCTCCCATAGGGTTCCATTCTTCATCATCAAATCCACCAAGAACAAGTGGGATTTCTTCATTCCATCAACAAATCTCTTCCTTCTTCACTCCAAGTAAATGCCCAAGTTCTTTTACATTTGAGGGCAATCCAGTAAATTCAGGTTTAAAAAATGTTTTGTACTCTACTATGTACATATGGATGTTACCGTATGGTGTTGGCATTAGTTGTCAACCAAACATTTTCGAAAACTTATTTCCTGATATCAAGTCATATAAGCCAACTTACTTTTGTTTACAAGCTGAAAGTACGTTTGGTAGCATCCAGAAATCAATCTTCATGTTTCCCAAGCAAATAAACAGTTGAAGCTTTTTTTTTTCTTTCTTTTATAAGCTCCCATTCGGAGCTAAAAATTATTCTTCACTTTTAAATTTTAATTCTTTCTTAACATCAAGCCCCTCCCAAATTAACTACCATTTTCATAATTTACAACATAAATGCAATTATTTCTACACAACCCGAAAAAGAAAATTATATAAAATTGTTTTTGAGTAAACATACCTAAACATAAATATATTCAATTTATAATCTAAACGATTACTCCCTCCGTTCCAATTTAACTGTCACTTTAGCAATTTCACACATATTAAGAAAGTCATTTAATATTTCAATTTTCAAGAGAATTATTAAATAACTTTACTATAATACCCTCAAAGTACATTAATTATCACCCATTTCACATATTTCAACACATTAAATGCAAGGTTAAAGGTGGAAAAAATCAATTAATACATCCTCGAATTCCTAAAGCGACAAATAATTTGGAACAAGTTAAAAATGCTAAAGTGAGAGATAATATGGAATGGAGGGAATATAATTCTAATCTAATTTTTTCAGCCATACCAGACAGACATACTTAATACTGAACATTAGAACCTTTTCTCGAAAAACATGCAAAAGCTATACAAATTATAAAAGCATACGAGTGCATCTAAGTTCCAACTTCTGATATCTGCATAATAAGCCTTACATGACTTAGAAAACTTTTAACTACACAGATTACAAAGGCATGTGGGCTGTGGCTACATAAAGCTTGGAAGCATTAGCCTTGTATCCACTTCAGTAACCTCGCAGTTGAGCTTCTCGACTAGTGAGGGGCACATAACGAACAGAAGTCTCCGTCCGGACACTAATAGAACCATCAGACTTCTTATCCACCACCTTTAAATCTTGAAATATGTTTCCAACAGGTATCACCATTCGGCCTCCGGGCTTCAACTGGTCAATAAGAGGCTGAGGTATTTCTGGCGCTGCTGCTCCAACGTGAATGGCATCATATGGACCAAACTCTGGCCAACCTTGCCTTCCATCTGATAACTCAACATTCAGATATTTGAAATTATTAAATAATTTTATTTTTGGCCCTCATAATCGACTCTTTGGCCCCCATTTATCCTTCGGAAACTATTTAACACCGAGGGTATTTTAGTTTTTTCTGCAAAATAAATGGGGGCTAAAAATTCGATCATGGGGGCCAAAAATTAAAACTCTTATTAATCCCCGAATATGAATAAGCATAAATTTTACCACCAAAATCCTATTCCCACTAGGAAATATCCATAATTTTACTGCTCAAGAAAATTTAATATATCATGTAGCTATTGTGGAATAGTGGTTATGACATCACACTCAAAACTCAAAGGCTTGGATCAACTCTACTTTCATCTTTAGTGGACTCGATCAATACAAACAAATCATAAATCATGACAGTAAGTTATATCTTCTCTGTTTAATTCATTGACCTAGTACTATTACTCCCTCCGTTTCTTATTATCTGTCCTTTTTTAGAGAGATTTTTGTTTCTTTTTAAAAGTCCTTTTTTAGAGAGATTTTTTGTTTTTTTTAACTGTCCATTTGAGGATTTTGAGGATTTCAAGAATGTAATAAATGTTATTTTCCATGTTTGCTCCTATTTAATGTCTTTGGTTTATGTAAGTAGTGGAAAAATATTAATTATTATAGAAAGAGAAAGGGCATAGTGGAAAAAAACATAATTAATGTATTGGAAATCTAAGTAATGATTAGATTTCTTAAAAGGTGTGTTTTGTTTGAAATAGGACAGATAAATAGGAACAGAAAGAGTAAAATTTAAAATTATTAAACCATTTGCATTAATGCCTTAGTCCCCTATAAATGAAAACAAGGACTACATTCAACTGCCACGGACAAAACTAGATTAAAAGGAACTGAATCAGGCTAAAACGGACAGTTTCACTCTTTCAAATTGGCAGAAGTTTCAGAAACCGTACCACCAACATGAACAGAAAGGGAGCCATCTTCTAATTGTGGAGCTGCAGCACTTTTCTTAATATTCCCTACTGAAAACGAAACCAGTTCTGGAATATGCTCCACACCAACAGCGCGGCCTTGGGGTCCAACCATCAAGGCAAAGCATGCAGTCAGATATCCCGTTCCTGCAATGAGGCAAAGAAATTGCTGTCACATACACAAAAAATTGCTGTCAAATAGAATAACATTGATCCCACCCATCTTGAACCTTCAAAATCTCCACTTTGAATTGGGATTACGCAAATCAATAGGAGAAACCTTATTGCCGGGTCAACAAACACAATTAAGGCTTTACATCATAACATATTAGAATCTTCACATTGTATTGCCATGCCTATAACTGGAGCCTCCTCCACGGAAGGAGGTTGTGAAAGAATCTGCTCTTCATCCATACTATAAAATCTGGTGCTATTCAGGCAATATCCACCTTTTAAACTAAGTGACAAACACTTATTAATACAGCTGTCATCAACTTGTATAAGCTCTCTACCATCTATCCTGATCATCACTCTCCACTTCACCCTTTTATCTATAGCAAATTTATACATCCACAGCAAGAAATCAAACACACGCGATAGTAACAGAACGCTTAACTTAGAAAGTTCTAATTCTCTATCTCGCAACTCGCAAGCAACTACCATCGTGATTTTTTTTTTTTTTTTTTTTTGCAATAACATCAATTACTCTGGTGCATAGATTATACCAGAGCCAACGTCCAGGGCATGCATCCCAGGCTGCAAATTCTCCTCGAGCAACTGAAGGCACGTAGCATGCATATGCGGCGCAGAAATAGTGGCATTATAACCAATCGCCATGGGGCTGTCAACATAAGCTTCCGCTCCATTGGGTACAAACAAAGCTCTATCAATTGTTTCCATCACTTCAGCCACCTTAGTTGATGAGATTACTCCGTAACGCCGCAAACTCTCCACCATTGCTTTGTTCTTGCTGATGCTACTCCCTGAGCAGATTCCCTGTTATTTATTTTTGGTAAAATACATTAGTTTGTTCACACAGAAAATAAGACGACATGATTAAGGAACATAAGTTACAACATTATTTGGTTTTCTTACTTTTCAACCTTTGATAAGAGGGCATTCATATACTCCCTCTATTTCGATTTATCTATCACTTTAACATTTTCAACTTATTTTAAATTATTGCATAAATTATTTTTTTCCAACTTTAACCTTACTAAAATATATGATACTCCCTCCGGTCCTATATATAGGACATATTCTAGAAACAATCTTTGGTCTTATATATGACATTTTGTATTTTCTATGCATCATTTATTGCTTTTTCTCTTTTTTGCCCTTATTAAATGCTTTGACTATTTATGTGTTTTTTGTTGTTCATTAATGAGTGTGAATTTTTCAAGACAAGTTGAGAGGATAAAATTGTGATGTTACAATATATTCTCATAGAATTCATAAAACTAACTACTTTTCTTGCTCCGAGGAATATGGTTAAGTATGTCCTATATATAGGACCAGAGGGAGTAATTAACATAGCCCGAGGATAATATAGAAAAGTTGTTTTATACGTCTTTTCAAATTTGAAGTATTAAATACATGTGAAACTCCTAAAACATGTTATTGCCAATATACATTTTTCTATTATTACGATGTAATTAATTACCTTCATTTTGAGGAAGAGAGAGTTTCCCGTGAGGAAATTAGGGTTTGGGAAGAAAGAAATGTTGGTGATGGTGGAGGAGCGAGGTGGTGATACAGAAGAAACAGAACGATGCTGCTGTAAGCTGAAGAGGGTTGTTAGAGAAAGAGAGCGAGTGCGAATGAAAGATGAAGAATATGATGCATAACAGTAGCGGTAACCAAACGCCAAGGCATCATAACTGTACACAAAAACACTCATTTCTCTCTTTTTTTTTTTTGTTTTCTCGTTCTTTCCACACTTTTCCCCTTCACACGCTCTCATCATATACCATCCACACGTGTCAACACCATCATACCCTTTAGTCCAGGCCCTTCTTGGGCTTTATGTTCGTTCACACGATTTGGACTTGTGTTGGTTAGACATCAAGAGTAGTTTTGGTTCTAGGCAAATTATTTGAGAAAAAATTTGCACACCCCATATGCAAATATATACACACTCCACTAAAATTTGAAAAACCCAAAATACCCCTTAATTCAAAATAAACCCTAAACTAAAATTGCCCAACCACCACCCTTCTTCACTTCTTCCCTACACCCCACTCTCTTGTACCAACCACAACCCACTCTCTACTCTTTCCCTTTCCGGCACCACCCTTAAACCCCACCGCCGTCGTCATTGGCCTCAAACGTCTCCGCCGTCGTTGCCTCACACGGTCGCTCCCTCCTCCTCCCGTCACACCCTCTCAGACGCGATCTTATCCTACTGTCATCACTCCCTCTAAGTAGCGATCTCTCCTATTCTCTGCAGGTGCGATTTTCGAACTCGGGTCTTGAACTGGACTGGTTCACGACCCTGACCGTGCCAGTGGTTGAGGTCATGAGGTGGCTGTGGGGTGGGGTTGTGAAGAGGGTCACAACCCGATCGTGCCAGTGGTTGGGGGCATGGGGTGGTTGTGGGGTGGGGTGGGAAGGGAAGGGAAAGAGAGATTTTTTTAGGAAAGGGTATTTTTGGTATTTTTTAAAAAATGGGGTGTATAAAGTTTTATGTGGGGTGTTAAAATTTTTTCTCAATTATTTTGCTACCTCAAGGTCTACTAATGTCATCCCAATAGTTAAAATTATAATTTTACAGGGGGTAGGGGTTGCTTACGACCTGAAGGTCGTAGCACCCCCTTACGACCCATGTAAATTTTTTTTATTCATATAAAATCCCCCTGAAACCATTTTACCTGGTGAAACTTTCTTTTGGTACCAACTCTTAATCTCCATCATACTGATATTTTTGCTTTTAATGGCTAGCATTGAACCTGAATTACCTGAGAGACAATGTAATCTCCAAAAGTCATGCATAAAGTATTTTAACATGTATTCGATTTGTATTTTTAATCAAGATGAATTTTTTTAACAAGTAACTGTACTTGAATTAATTCTTTTAAGAATTTTGTTTGGTCGTAATTAAGGCTTACGACCTAGTAGTCGTAAGGAAGACACACGAATACTGAATTTTATGGCTGGTCGTAACACTGGATTACGACTTGTTGATTTTGGCCTGGTCGTAACCAACTGCTACGACCTTTGTTTTGGTGCCTGGTCTTAACACTGGGTTACGACTTCTGTTTTTAGCCTGGTCATAACCATGTGTTACGACCTCTTTTTTTTAAAAAAAAATACTAATAGAACTTTGTTTTTTTTTTCAATTTTTTTAAATCCCTAATATAACTTTTTTTTCATTTTTTTATTTCCTAATATAACATGGTTTTTTTCCTTTTTTTTAAATTTTATATTCCTAATATAACTTTGTTTTTTTCATTCAATAATGTTATTGCAGATTATAGTGATTACTTTTCACATAATAAGATTTTCGCAAGTAGAGACGAATTGATTCGTTGGGTTCAATCTCTTGGAAGAGAACAAAAACATGTGATCGTTATATATCAGTCAAACACAGGCAGAGAGACGTATAAGAGAAGACCTAAGGTTTTATTGGCTTGCGAAAGAAGTAGAAAATATAGTAAAAGAACAAAAGGTGTGGTGATGTCAATGTCCTTCCCTCTTCTAATCATTCCCATGAAGTCCTAAGGGAAATAAATGTATCTTTCCTCTTCACCACTTCATTAACAATTTGAATTCGCAAAACGATTTATGTTTGATTCAAAACTTTTAACAATTTCAATTCAAAGGCAATCGACCCATCTAAGGCAGTTCTTCACTGGCCATCTTCGCTCCACGATTGCTTGTCGACAAACCACTCAGGACACAATGAATGCCAATAAGAATGTTGCTTATGAAACTCGATCTCAAGCTTGACTACCATGACCTCCTTCGCTCTAAGACAACATGTTGGCCAACCATTCAACACTAGGAAACCTTATGTACTAGGCTAAGGACATCTACCCTATGAAAGGATCCTAGAAGACCTATTATGACATGAAGAAAGACATTGACGAGGTAGTTGTTCACTCTCTAGCAAGTATACTAGATCGCAAAGTAATACAGTCGGTTAAGACCAGATATCGTCCCTCAGGGATTGCAAATTGTTCAATTAATTCTCACCAAAGAGTAGTTAAAAGTAAAATCTATAAGTTTCTAACTAATTAATTAAGATTGAATTAAAAACAAAAAATAAATTAAAAACAGAAAATAAATAGAAGTTGTGAACAATTTGAGAAAGATGTTAGGAACATGGTTTCATTGTATGGCGTTGTTTATTTATCATGAATCTTTTTTTTCCCTAAATCATGAACAAATTCCTAAATTGGTAACTATTAGATCCCTCTTGTATAATTACCGTTTCTTATTCAATTAGATAATCCTTAATTCCTTAAGAGATTAAACTATTGAATAATATTAATTAAGAACAGGGAATTAATCATGTTATATAATTACCCAATTGTATCCCTACTTGTTGAATAACTATATTGTTTGAAGGCATGACATATTCTAATTCCTAATCTCTCAATTGAAGAATTAGAAATCCAAAACATAGATTAATTACTTCTATGCATAACAGTAAAAACACCATCAAACACATGATTTAGAATATGAAAAACATCAATTCATAACATCAATAAACTAATCCATACAAATTCACCAATTCCTAACAAAAGGGTTTTAGTTACATATCATGAAAATAAGAACAAAAGCAATAGAAGAATACATGATTACCATGGAAAAACCTTGGATCTTCCAATCCTTGATTTTCTCCTCTTCTAAAACTCTCTAAAATTACGTAATCTCTCTCTCTAAAAGCTGCCTAACCTAGTTCTAAAACCTATATTTAAAAGATAAAACGAAATCCAAATTAATTCCCTGAAAAACGCATCATAAATCAGCCCAATTGGGCCTCCACGAGGTTCGCGCCTAGGTCTGTTAGTTTAATAATTAACGATGTGAGCGCGCCTGGGCGCGCTAAGCTCCACGCCTGGGCACGCACCTCTGATGACCCACTTTTTCTCGCTGCATGCGCGCCTGGGCGTGCTATTTGCACGCCTGGGCGTGTAACTTTACTTCTAGCTCCGTTTCTCTCCGTTCTTGTGCCATTTTCAAGGTCCGTTCATCCTCTTTTCAGCTCCATATTTATTTTCTTCATTTAAGCTCTGAAAGTACCTGAAACATACCCAAAACGGATCAAAACGTTCAAGGGAATAAAATTTCCTAAACTAATTAAAAACTAAACAAAATATACCTAAAATACTTAAAAAAACAAACCAAAACTAAGCAAAAGGGAGTCAAATTAAGCTCTAAAACATCATATGTTAGACCCAAATCAGTAGTCTGAACTCAGATTACTCGAAGCACGAGAATATTTGTTCGGAAAGATCATAGAAGAGCTCGGATGCAGTGTTTACAGAAAAGGGACACCTATTCACCCTACTCAATCTCCAAGAGATAAAGAAACTTTATAAGGGATTGACTACTGATTATCTCCAGAGTGTACAGAATACTGAAAGATCACTGCTTATTCTCATCGAAGATAAAATCACCTGAAGATCTCTCTCAAATATTGAAGATTCTCCAAGAGAATAAATCAGACTAGGAAACCTCCCTAGTCCTATAAATACCTGTCCGGGGAAAGGGGCTAAAGAATCAAGTTGATAGCAACGCATCATCATATCTTCCTCATACACACAGAAATCTCATACACATATATAGTGTTCATACTCTGTCCTATATACTCTGTATAGGCACATAGAAGTCACGTTCCACTCCAGAAGAAGAACGCTGCAATCACTCCCCATCGGGAGCAGCTATAGAAGCAATAAGGAATTTTCTTACTGTTCAAGAAATAGGTGGTCTTTGTTCACAACCCCATCTCGAAGGCTTATCAGCCCTCAAAGCTTGTCGCCCTTCGTAGTTGGCCACACCAATCAAAGGAGAGTTTTGACCATACAGACCTCCTCACGAGTAAGGGACGTTACCCTCACTTACTCTTAAAGGCTGCCCTGATCAGTTTTGCTCTACCCCTTTATGCACTTCCTATGCGTTTCCATTAGAACTACGTTGTCTTGATCCCCAAAATACAGTTTGCACAGTTACTTTGGATCGAGAGAAGCAGGACTTAGCGCCCACTCTTGTCAGACTAAACATTCTTCACGAGGAGCCCTATCCTAGGCTAGGGGCTTAGCGCCCGACTTAAGGGCTCTGTCCGAATTGGACAGAATACGTTTTGTTTGTGAGATTTTCTTCCATTATGCTTTTAAGAATGTTGATTTTACATACAAACTTCCAAGATTGCCTCACTTGAAAAGCTTCGATACATTAGAGGATGCCTCACCCCTAACAAAGATACAAATTGTAACGTCCCTGGCAGGCAAATGGATTGTGACTATCCCCACATACCAACACGGGTCTTTTCAGAGTGCTTTGTCCTCACTCGCACACTTCCCGGGAAAACTTCCCAGGAGGTCACCCATCCTAGAATTATCCCACGTTAAGCACGCTTAACCATAGAGTTCTTATGTGGTGGGCTACCGAAAAGAAGATGCATCTTGTTGATATGGGTAGTGCTAATCAATTCATTTAAGCCTTCCTGTACTGTATAGTCCCATTCCTACACAGTCTCAGGATCACCCTCTCATTCCGGTATGTCGGTTCATCCATGTACCCCTCCCTTAGAAGCCTGCCAAGAGCCGCTCCTTGTCCGTGCCTCTTTGCACCGGTGATCACTCCCCTCCCTCATCAGCCCAGGTCTTACATGCCCACCAGCTTCCGCCTGGTTCGTCCCCGAACCACACCGTACTGGGAGAGGAGCCGCTCTGATACCATTTGTAACATCCCTGGCAGGCAAGTGGATTGTGACTATCCCCACATACCAACACGGGTCTTTTCAGCGTGCTTTGTCCTCACTCGCACACTTCCCGGGAAAACTTCCCAGGAGGTCACCCATCCTAGAATTATCCCACGTTAAGCACGCTTAACCATGGAGTTCTTATGTGGTGGGCTACCGAAAAGAAGATGCATCTTGTTGATATGGTTAGTGCTAATCAATTCATTTAAGCCTTCCTGTACTGTATAGTCCCATTCCTACACAGTCTCAGGATCACCCTCTCATTCCGGTGTGTCGGTTCATCCATGTACCCCTCCCTTAGAAGCCTGCCAGGAGCCGCTCCTTGTCCGTGCCTCTTTGCACTGGCGATCACTCCCCGCCCTCATCAGCACTCAATCCTTTGTAGTGTATTGTGATGCTTCAAAACAAGGGTTGGGTTGTGTGCTGATGCAGCAAGGACAAGTCATAGCCTATGCATCCAGACAATTGAGGCAGCATGAGCAGAACTATCCCACTCATGATCTTGAGTTGGCGGCAGTAGTTTTTTCTTTGAAAATTTGGAGGCATTATCTATATGGTTCAAAGTTTGAAGTCTTTAGCGACCACAAAAGCCTTCGCTATCTCTTCGATCAAAAGGAGTTGAATATGAGACAGAGGAGGTGGATGGAGTTTCTGAAGGATTATGATTTTAACCTTCAGTATCATCCGGGCAAAGCCAATGTAGTGGCTGATGCGCTAAGTCGCAAGACTTTGCATATCAGCAATTTGATGGTGAAGGAGATGCAGCTAATCCAAGAGTTCAGTGACCTCAATTTGAACATGCAAGTGAAAGAGAAGAGCATTGTTCTAGAAATGTTGCAGGTTACCAATGACTTGATTGGCCTTATTAGAGAAAGACAAGCTGATGATGCAGAATTACAGAAGTTGTTGGAAGGGGCATCGGGCAATGAAGAGCCCGATTTTGTAAAAGGTTCTGATGGCATCATCCGATTTAGGGGTCGGATATGTGTTCCTATGGATTTCGAAATTAGAAGGGATATCCTATGGGAAGCACACCGAACCAAAATGAATTTCCATCCCGGTGCAACAAAGATGTACCAAGATTTGAAGAGGATTTATTGGTGGCCAAAGTTGAAAACCGATGTAGTAGATCATGTATCTCATTGCCTTACTTGCCAGAAAGTTAAGATTGAGCATCAAAAGCCTGGTCGTCCGTTGCGATCACTTGATATTCCGGAGTGGAAGTGGGATAGTATAGCTATGGACTTTGTGACAGGTTTACCTAGGACTGCTGCAGGATGTGATGCAGTTTGGGTGGTTGTGGACCGTCTCACAAAGTGTGCTCATTTTATTCCGATTCACAAGAAGTACACTCTGGAGAAGTTGACTCAGTTGTATATCAGGGACAAAATGAAATGAACCATACCTGGACGCAGTAAGACGTCATGCGAGTGCGGACGCAGTAGGTCGTGACCAGGGGAGAATAAAATTAAAATATACCCGGACGCAGTAAGTCGTGACCAGCACATTAGTGCGGACGCAGTAGGTCATGACTAGGGGAAAGGATGAAAATGAAACATACCCGGACGCAGTAAGTCGTACCTGCACGTTAGTGCGGACGCAGTAGGTCGTGACCAGGGACAAAATGAAAGAGAAAAGTGAATTTAATGAAAGAGAAGAAGAAAAGGAAAAGAAAATAGAATGTGAAAATAAATCAAAGAAACTAAGAATAGAAATAAAAAGGTTTTTGGAAAAAGGGAACAGGAATCATTTCGTTATTCATGGCTTGGTTTGATTATGATGCTTGAGTTTTCATTATGTGCCTTTTTACTATCTTATAATCCACTGTGTTGTGAAATGGTCTCACCCTTATGTGGTTAACATTTTAGGTACTTGTGCAAGGAGCTTGAAGATCAGAGTGCTCAACGAACGACTGGAAAGAAGGAACGATAGTTATGCTATCTATATTGTAAATGGATGCTCAATTTTAATTTGTAAACTTGATTTGTAAAAGGAAATTTTTAAATACACTATTTTAAATATAGACTTTTACTAATTATTTTGTATATGAAACAAGGGTGTTACACAAATCATTCACTATTCTTCAAAAACTTCAATGGAACCTCTAATTCCGAAAATACCTCGCTCCTATAGATCTTTCTTCAAAGAATTTTCTTGTTTCTTTATGTAGACACCTCAAAGTGCAAATAACATAACTCACTATTAAAACTCACTCTTGAATCTCATATGAATTATATGAAGAACAATGATGCCATGAGTTTAATAGTGTGAAAGAGATGAAAAAGAATGTAAAAGTTTCTTTTGATTTCTTTTGAAGAATTGGCTTTTGGGTTTTTTTGACTAGATTTTCTTAATTGGGAATGAGCTAATGAATATCCCTTCAATAATGGGTATTAATATCTCAAGTGCATTAAAACATTCAGTTTAAGAAAAAAACTTATTTCGGTCCATAACTGATAGAGTCCTCCCAAGAGGACTAGGAGTCAACCAAGAGGAACATGGACCAAGCCTTCCAAGAGAAGGAAAAGGGTGAGATTGACCCTTGAGGTCTAGAACCTTAAGCTTTTATGGTTGTTTTCTGATGGTAGTAAATAAAGTTTGAGTGTAATAAGGGCTAGTTTGTGCAAAGCCCCAACGAACCTTTATGTTTGCGTCTTATGTTTGTGATAATGTTTTAATAAAATAAATCAAGCAGGAACTTGGGCCGTGAGACTCATGCCATTGAAGAAGAAGTAATCATCAAAGAAGGAAAAGCTTCATGATGAGCCATCAAGTCATGCCATGAAGATCATTCAACTCATGATTAGTGAGAAGGAGTTACAATCAAGCCTTCATGACAATTTAATGAGGAGTTACAAAGTTAATCTCCATCATGTTGCAATTATTGATTTCGGTTACAAATTAATAGCCATGAAAGTGATCATCATTGCAATCATCAAAGCCATCAATGAGGTGAAGGTTACAAGAACTTAAAGGTCCATCAACAAGATCATAACTCACAACCATGGAGGCTAGGCTAGGATATTTTCATCATTAAAGTTTTGTAACTCCCTTCCCATGATTAGCTTCTAATTCACGTCCAAATTCTAGGCTTAGCATTAAGTAGATTCCTTTCATTTATGTCATTTAATTCTTTTCCCTTAAGTTGCTTAAAGTTCACGTCCAAGGCATGAAAGGTCCATCAATTGGCGTGAATCATAAGCTAAGTAGTTTCCTTGTATTCCTATATAATGTAACCTTGTTCCATGAGTGAAGACAGAATGGAGTTTTGAGAAAACCTTTGTGGTGTGAAAACCGTGAGGAAGAGTGTGGTACTCTTAACAAGCTTGGTCATAGCAAGAGTGATTCTTGTGTGGAGACTAAGAGGCATAACATCCTTGGATGTGTGGAGCCAAACCTATCCTTGTTATTCTTAGGTAATTCATTTCCTTGTTTCTTCTTGTTTCCTTCTCTTTTAATTAGTTCCATTTTGAGTCTTGTTCAATTGTGCAAATCTGTTAGAGTCTTCCTAGGATTAAGTTTTCTATAATCCATCTTCTTGTTTTGTTAAAGCTTGTTTGATTTCTTGAGTTCCTTTCTTTCCAATTCGGTTTCACTTGGATTTGGTTGCATCAAACTATATTCAAGAACTTGATCACAAATATAAGATTTCAATCATCAATTTATAACAACGTCATTGATTTGAGTGTTGAATCATTAGTTTGTATGCTTAAAAGTGTGAATCTTGTGCAAACCAAACCCTTTTTGTTCTTGAGTCTAGGTTTGACTGAATCTTTCCTTAGAGAAATAAATTGAATCATTGGCCTCTTGGCTTGCGGCTATCAATAACAGACATGATAATTGATTAACAAATCTTATTAATCGATTATCATGTTTCTTTAAAAGTAAATCTGCTAAAATTTCACTCAGTTAATCGATTATAGTATTTCAAGAAAACAAGATTTTCAAGAATTTTTGCCTAGTTAATCGATTAATAACTAATGTTAATTGATTAACGCTGTTACGGACTAGTTCCACGAACTAATAAGTATCGGTACCATGGACCATCAAGCACTGACTAACTATGGGTAACCGATATAACGGCTCATAATGGCATCATCAAGCCTTGTGGACGTTACTCATAGGATTCCTTGATAATAATGACTATCATAAACTACCCATCATTGCTACAATAATGGCACGCTATCATTGCTCATTATGGTTATTCATCACAATGTCTCCTTCCCACCACCCTATAAATACAAGTAGAGGCTAAGGTATGAACTAACTCTTGACTCACACGGCACATACCCCAATCCAAATACCTTGACTCGACTGGCGAGTTCTTTGACTGAGAACCCGTCACCATCATCATACATCAACAAACTGGCTTACTAGCACATGTGGTATAACACCCCACAATGACCAAGAAAATGATGATAATCAATTAGTTTCATCAATTAATCAATTTACTTCAGGATTTACTCAAATTGAACTCAATTTAAAGCTAATTCATGACGCATGATTTCAGATATAAAAACTTTATGAGTTTTAATGAATCATTTGAAAAGAATGGAAAATGCAATGCATCATGACATAATTATTCATCATATAAACCTTATTGTGGAAACCTACAATCGGTGGGAGAAACAACTAGGAGACACTAGGAGAACACCTAGAAGGGGGGGTTGAATAGGTGTACAAGATACCTTGAAAGATTTTCGAAAGAAACAAATCGAAACAATCAAAACAAATGATTTTTGCAAAAACTCTCAGGTTTACTCAAGTACTCTGAAATTTACTCGAGTATTACTCGATTAAATTCTCTCTTACTCGAGTAGATCTGACAGAAACTGAAAAATCACTTTTTCAATCGAATACGAAAATCAATCAATTAACACTTAAGATCAGAGATTCAGCGAAAACAATTAACACCTATATTCTTATTGATTACCCTAGTTATGAAAATGATTTTCCCTTTATCAATTTGAACAATAAAGACTCAATTCAATCAATTATGAAAAATCACTTTTTCTAGGTTTTCAACCAAGAACACAATTAAAGACTTGAATTGTAAAGAGTAGAGAGTTTAGAGATACGACACAGTGATTTATCCTGGTTCACTTTCATCCACTTGAAAGCTACTCCAGTCCCCTCTTCAACCAAGAGAGATTCTTCGCTATGAGGAATTAGAGTTTCTCAAATTACAAGTAAATGTCTCACAAGACTCCCTTCTTGCTAGCCTACAAGAGATACCACACCCTTGCCTTGTAACCCTATTGATATCTAATCTAACCTCTTTTCTTGCTTGCCGATACCCCACAACAAGACTTCCAATGCTTGCTTCACTACAAGACTTCCAATTGCTTATTAACACAACAAGGCTTCCAAGTGCTTGATGAAATGCCTCACCAAGGCTTCCAAATAACTTTGCTTGATTCACAACCAAGACTTCCAATTGTTGTAAATAGCTTGCCTCTTGCAAAGATTACAACTCAAATGAAAACAAATAACAATCCTATGAATCTCTTTCAAAAGTTATGAAATATCAACATGAGAGATTCAAGGTTCTTGATCAAAGAATGTAAAAGTGAGAACTTTGATCTTGAGAAAGTGAGAGAGAATAGAGTGGCTTTGATTCTTTGTAAAATTGATTATGAAAGTGTAATAATGATTCACAAAGGTTAGGAAAAGGTTTATATAGAATACCCAAAAGTTAGGAATGGTTAAAAGTGCTTTTGAGAAGTGAAAAACGCATTTTAAAAACCATATCTGATCGTGTTACTCGAGTAGAAAAAGTGTTAATCGAGTAAAACATGATTTAATCGAGTAAGCCGAAAGATGAAAATATTTTACTCGAGTAAAAGTGCAGATAATCGATTATCAAAAGTTTGTTAATCGATTATCAGTTCAAAATACACTGTTAATCAATTATCAAAATCTGTTAATCGATTATTAACATTAAAAATCACTTAAAACTTGTTTTCTCAAAAACTAAGGGTGTGTTTGGTTTGCGAAAACATTTCTTATTTTTATTTCCTGTTTTCATTTGTTGAAAATAATTTCCATTTTTGAAAAATGAAATTTAAGAAACATGTTTGGTTTCCTATGGTGTTTTTTGTATTCAAAATACAAAAAACAGAAACAATGAAAATACGTTTGTTTTATGCCTTGTCAATCCACTTTTCTATTTCTTTTTACATGATGAAAATATGTCTATACTTTATACTCACAAATAAACTCAAATTTTTTTAGTAAAGTTAAAAAATTAGGTTGGGATAAGCGGTAAGCAGTTCGGTCTCACTTAAGCAGAGTTTGATTTCTTGTTAATACAAAAAATTTATGTTCGGAAACATAGATCAGAACATAAGCAAGCTAATCAGAACACAACAGAAATTATCTTAGTTGAGATTTTTCCAGAAACATATTTGTGATGCTTGTTGCATAAAATGATATATTCCTTCTTTGGGCAAGACAACTTCAAAACCAAGCCACAAATTTGTTGCCAAGTACGATATGCAGTTTTGCACAAGGAAAAAAGATGATTGTCATTTTCATCATTCACCCCACACAAATGACAACTGTTGTTATTTGATAGTAGTACACCTTTTGTTGCCATATTTGATTTACATTGTAGTTTTTCTAGCAGAATCCTCCATCCTAAGGAGATGGTTTTCGTTGGTGCCAAAGCTTTCCATAATTTCCTGTAGAGCCACGGGCCACCTATCTTCAAACTCTCTTTATTGCGGAATTACTTTGTAGGCAGACCTGACCATGCGTGCTAGTTTTGAATTGTAAAGGTAAGCCGTTAAATATCATTGGCAACATGATATGGGTATTGATATGGTGGTGCAAAATAAGAGAAAAAAATCGAATTTATTCTCTTAGCTTTTCCACACCTTTACCGAAAATAAAACTCTTTCCCAGAACCCAAAATAAACACTTCCTAGCTTCAACCTTCATCATCTTCCTTCAATCTTAATCTTCATAGCAAAATCACCTCCAACCGCTGTTTGACTTCTCTATTTCTTTTCAATTTCAACATAGTATAATTAAAATATGAGAAATCCAAATAATATTGAAAGAGAAACGAAATAAGAGAGTGGAAAAAATGGAATTAAAGAGACATACCTTGATGGAGGTTGAAACAATGCCAAAGCACAACAAAAAGAACCAGAGACATTGAAAGGCAAAACAAAGAGATTGAAAGAAATAGAATATTTGAAGACAGAAGAGAGACACGGTGCAACAAAAGACTGAAAGAGAGAAGAGTTAGATAGAAAGTTTTCAAAAATTTCAAGTTTGCCACCGCCCTAGTCACAATTCATTTTCCGTGTTTTTCAAGTTCTTTAAGAAAACGGTGAAAACGTGGTTTTCACATTTTCAGATTTTCAGCTTTTTTAGGAAATGTTGTCAGAAAATATTTTCATTAAAACTGAACCAAACATATTTTCTGTTATATTTTCTATTTTCATTAAAAATGAAAACAGAAAATGGGTAAAACAAACGGACCCTAAACTTTTTCTTTCAAACCTTTAAGCCACCTATTGATTTTAGGCAAAGTGAATACTCAAAATATGATATAATCATGCAATCAAAAGAGATTCACTACCCTCTAAGAGACTCTACCCAAACTCATAAACTAAAAGACTTGTGAGGCAAAAAATAAAACAATAAAACACAAACTACCAAACTAAGTCTTCATGAGTTGGCTCTCTCTTCATAACTTGATGTTTGTTGTTGCTTGTTGAGCTTGAACTTGATCAACACATTTGTAGCTTGTTCAAAACCTTTTGGCATTTATCAAAACATTCTTCATGGATCTTACACTTATAAGATTCACTACCCATCATAATACTCTACCCAATCAAACATTTTTGGAATCTAGAAATGTAAAAACAACTTAAAATAACTTGTCCTATCTAAGCTTGATCCTTTGAGCCTTTGTCTTATTAGTATTTATTCAATGTTGTCTGTTGTATTAGTTGTCTTCATAAAAATCAAATGCTTTTATACTTGCATTCACATCTTTTACTTCGTTTGATCCTTATCGTTTTGGATTTTTGATTGCTTGTTTATATCTTTGTTTTTGCTTCTATTATTTGTGATTGGTTTATATAATCGAAAATGTTAACTTTCTTAAATTTTTATATGATGTGATATTTTGTCTTGGGTTGCTTTTTATGAGCCCAAGTGTCATTTGTTTGATTGAACTGAGTTATATTGCATGGTCTAAAAACATAGGAAAAAACTATCCTTTTATTTTTTTTTTTATGAATAGAATTGAAACATGCCTTCTGCTAAATATGGTTTTTGCTATTTGATGAATGTATGCTTGATACAAATTATTTGATGAAAATATGCTTTATACAAATTAAAATTATTAAATTGTTGGTTGAGTTAATTTCATTTCTTTAATGAATTTTAATGGAGTATCCTTAGTTGAAGATATATGGTTGTTTCTTTTTTAATTGTTGGGTTTGGAAATATTAAAAAAAACATAAAGATCAAATGTCAATTTTCATAAATAAATTGTTGAAAACTTTAAAAAGAGCAAACTAAAAAAAAATTAATCGCATTCTTGACAAGTATTTTTTCTCTACAAGATATTTCGTACCTCATCTTCATATTAAAGGGGATTATTTTTCCTTTTAATATAAAATAAAAAAATTTTAGCAATTGAGTATTGAACCACTCGCGTTTTTTTGGCAAGTTGACGTTTTCTCTATACTATGAGATCTTTCATACTTCTTCTTCGTATTTAAAAATTATTTTGAAATTTAAACAAACTTAAAAATTTAAATTAGAACTCCATAGTCTTGATTCTTCTTTTTATGAGAGTGTGTAGGACCTGAGGCAAACCTGTCAGGTACAAAAATAAAAATAAAATAAGTTAGGCAAAACCAACTAATTAGATTTATTAATTAAAGAGGTACCATTAAGAAACGGGTGGTTGGAATACTAACACTTTCCTTGTCCTAACTGACTCCCAAGCTAGAATTTGATGAGTTCAATACCAAGTTTTTCCCTTTAATGTTTTAAATTGATTATTTGGTGCTTTGGTGACAAATCGCTTTGGTGACCCTGTTCGCGACAAGGATAAATTAATTTGGACTGTATGAGTTTACTTAAATTTTCGAGTTCATAAACCTTGATTATACATACATATTGCTAAAAATTCATGTAAAAAAGAGCGACATATATTGTTTTACACTTTGTGTTGCTTAATATGTCAAAGGTGTGAGTATTGATCAAACAATATAGAATAAAAAAAATTTCAATAAAATTTTTTTTTTTTTTAAAGCTGAATGAAGAATCCTCACACTATGGTGGCTAGAGTGACACAAAATGTAGACTATGACAAAAGTTGGTTATGTAAAAAAAAAGTAAGAGCAATAACAACTAAATGGTAAAATCTCTTTGGTACGTCAACGAAGTTGGGCCAAGCTATGAAAAAGCCCACTATAGCAGCAGGTCGGCGAAGTGAGACCCTGCAGTTGACTAACACAGTCACAAAGCCAAGCACCACATCAGCGCTATCAGAGGAAGAAAAACAATGGCGGAAACAAAGAGAACAGAAGGTTTTGCATTCCATGAGAAACATTCAAAGGCAAGGTAACAATGGGCTTGACGGATGGACTACACAAGTCTACTATCCTAATGCGGTTGAGGCCGATTATGCACAACTGTAGAGAGGCAAGAACTGTGTTATCAATTTCATTGGGGAACCGCCAGACAAGAAGGTTCTGTCGAAGGAGTCTCCAGCCTCCATGGAAGTTGTAACACCTAGGATTTTTACCCTCAGAACCCCGCTATTAAAAATGTGAATTTGAAATTTCTTTTTAATTTAATAAAAATCACCCGTCAAACGGACTGAGTTTTGTTTGTTTTTCGGACTATTCCATAAATTAAACCTGTGGCAAACAATTTCAAGTAAACAACCAGTAGCCAGCAGGGCTTCAGATTATATATATATAAATCATATCAAGGCCCAATGGACTCCAAATATAGTAGTGACATCAAATATTCAGAGTGTCAGCGAAAATACTAAGTTTGAGTATTGAAACCAAAACATATAACTTTATCAAAGCAAAACATCCTAAGCCCCACTCAAAAATATATATATATATATATATATAATCAATTTACATCAAAATAATGTAGGAGGCTTAGGTCCATAATATACTCTAAAATCCCATAACAACCCTACTCTCCCTGTAAGGGAAAGTACTCCTGCTCGGCCGGGGGCTGTGCCAGCTCAATCTCCGTACCTAAAAAATGTTAAGGGAGTGAGCATTGCACATGAAATAGAAAGCAGTTTCTAACTAGACATAACAACCCACTAGGTCAAACACAACTAGCAAATAAAGCATACCATCACATATTGCACACCATACTCATTTCATTATTTCCATCTACATTATTTATTCCACATTCCCTTTTTCAATATTCCATTCGAATTCCATTTCCTTTACTTTTCATTCTTTTTACTTTCTCTTTATTCAGGTACATCACCTCAAACCAGAGGCCAATGTACAAAGTCTCATTCAACACATTTTACCACCTCAAATCAGAGGTCCTCATACTTTTCCTTATTTAAATTATGTGTCCCTCAGGTCAGAGGTCAACACTCCAATTTCTTAATTCACTGTGTGTCTCTCAGGTCAGAGGTCAACACACTAATACTTTATTTCATTCGGTGTCCATCAGGTCAGAGGTCAACACTCCAATTCTTTATTTCATTTTGTGTCCCTCAGGTCAGAGGTCAACACACTTTCATTTTAATTCATTTGGTGTCTCTCAGGTCAGAGGTCAACACTCATTCACTGTATACCATTCTGTGTCCCTCAGGTCAGAGGTCAACACATTATCCTTTATTTTCATTATAAACACTTCATTACAATTCAAGGAACGTCACCTCAAGTCAGAGGCCAACGTATACCACATTCTCAATGTTCGGCACCTTAATTCAGAGGCCAAATGAATTATTCACTTTCTTGTTCAATCAATCATAGCACATTTAGTCGTAGTTACTCATATTTATAGTTTCCCATTCATAACTCATCCATACTCTTTTCCTATGTTAATTACCGAAATCCTCTCAAATAGCATTCATGTTCTCAGTTAAGTATATGCAATACATTTAAGTACAGTTATACAAATTTAGCGTTAGGGAGCAAATATACGCAACCAACTCATACTTGTCACATAATTAACATCATCGTTTCACTTTTAATTTACATGTAATTATTTTATTCCCATTTCCACCTTTATACATATTTAGAATTTAGTGTACAAATATATTCAACCAAAACATACATATTATCCCCTTCTCATAGTGTTGCTTTAACACCACATATAATCATTTTTCCATTCCATTTTATTCCTATATCAATTTACTTCATAACACATACATATATTTGCAACAGCAGTCAATTATCATTTAATACAAAACTTTACAAATAAAATCAATAATCATAGAAATCATTTATGGCAGCTTCACTATCATATTACCCAAATCCTCTTGTGCTTCATTATATTCATAATTCACATTTCATTTATCAAATAATTTTATTCACGTCTCATAGGGTTTTCTTTTCCTAGTCTTTACATCCAACAACATACATATTTAATTAGTTAGAATTTTATATTCAATAACCTAGGGTTTTATAGTCTAATTTTCTCCCCTAACACATAACCCTAACAAATCATTATATACTAATTATAACCCACTCCCTAGAACAAGGCAAAACCCACCCCCTTACCTTAACCGAGAAAAGTAAGGGTGAACCTCCAAGCCCTAACACTTAGCACCACAACCAAAGAACTCCGGAAGGAAATGAGAAGGAGGAGAACGGTCTTGAGTTCCTTTAAGCCATGTAAATGAAAAAAAACATGAGGAAGTGACACTACATAATATGGAGCTCAAATTTCATGGGGGAAAAGAGGGGAAATTTGTATGACCAAGGGGGAGGAGAGAAAAAATGGAATTTACCTTGAATTTGAGGGAGAGAAAGTGAGATTGATGATGGTTCTTGATAATAGTTGAGATTGGAGCCCTAAATCCTTGAGGAGAAGGAAGAACAACACTTGTTCTTGGAGAGGGAGAGAGAAATCCGTGAGAGAGAGAATAATAGGAGAGATTGATGAAGGAGATGATGTTTGTATGTGATGGGGATTGACTTTTAGTAGTTTATTATGGATTAGAGTGGAGAAATGAGAAGGAATTTAGAGAGAGAAAGGGGAAGAATTTGTGCCCTAAGAGAGAGAAACAATGGGGAAATGAATGGGGAAGAAGACCCAACGCGTTTTATTTATTTATTTTCCTGTTCTATCACGTACTAACCGGTTAGTCACTGATTCTTTTTATTTTCTTTTATTTCTTTGCACTTCAAAGTGCCATAACTTCTTCGTTACCCGTCAGATCTAGCTCAAATTTGAAAGCAAGCTTCTACATAATTCCCACTTCACATCCAACGGTGGAATCTAAGTTTAGAGTTGTAGATCTTTTATTTCTAATTTCCCAATTTAGCGAATTTAAAACACCGAAAACGCCGCTTTTAACCCTCGTTTGGTCTTCCTTAAACTTCCTATCCGATGCCAACGCTTCCTAACTCCTTTATGGCACTCAAAGAAATCCTAATCCTTCACCCTTAATATTCTTGAACATAATTATCATTCTCAAAATCCCTCATTATTCTAATTATTCTGGGAATTACAATTCGAGATGTTACAATTCTCCCCCACTTACTGGAATTTCGTCCCCGAAATTCCGTTCAGTTCCTTAAATGGAGAACCATCCTAATCACTCTCCCCTTCGGTTTCATTCTTGTACTTGTAATACTTCCAAACCCATTCGACTTCTTGCTCTTGTCTGACTTTCCTTATCGTTTCCGCTTGCTACACCGTTAAGTCCTTAGTTGGACCACTAAGTTCTCCCCCACTTGGCATCGACTTACCTGATTATTCCGATGTCAGGAAGCAGGAAATTGAATGTGTCGGCTTCTAATTGCCTTTCGAACAGATTTAAGGCAGGAGTTGCATTAGTTAGGTATGGAAAAACTTGAAATATTTAGCATTCCGGATTAGTTTTAGAATCTTTCCCAGAATAGATACCCTGGGATCGTGGCATGCGAAGATTTTTATAGGGTAAAACGCCTTAGAGCCTAACTCTTGAAAGAGATGCATAGCACTGATAGGGTTCAGCTTTTGGTTTTACTGCAAGGGAACAAGTAGCTTAGACTAAGGTTTCCTTTCTTTAGTCCTATTCTCTGTCTATCCTCTAATTTTACCCGAAGTTTTTAGAAAGGGTGCTTTTTGGTTGGGTTGAATTTCACATACAAGGATTCTTTCCTTGGAAGTCACTACTTTGGTTGTCTTCTTTCACTTCAAAGGTTACAATGATAGCATTTATTGATAGATGCAAGAATTGAGGTGATCAATCCCATCCTCACATCTACCAACAACACATCACTGTCGGATTCTATCAATAATGTCATCATTTAACAAATGCAAGGATTAGAGTGATCAGTTCTAACCTTACATTACATCAAATAACAACATCACAACATAATATTGGTCACTTGATACCAGAATTCTCAAACTTAAGAATTCCTTATAAAGTCTTTCATACGTTATTTATAAAAACAGGATTGTATTCGGAAAGGCAGATCTCCAAAATGTTTTAAATGCTTCTACCCTAAAACATTACTAACACACTATTTAGCTAGCCGAAGAGCAAACTAACTCCACAACAATCGAACTTAAAAGCATTACGCATGGAATTGTCAAACGTTAGTTACCTGCGACCATATCAGCTGGGTCCACCTCGTCACCCTCTACGGTGAATAATTTCCCCTTCTGCAATGATGGACCCCCACGGGCCTTCTGTGCCTTAGCAGCATTAATCTCTTTCTTCACTGTGCTCTTAGGACAATTTGAAGCAAAATGTCCGGGTTGTCCACAGTGAAAACATTACCCCTCCTTTCGACTCAAAGTCCAGCACACTCCCCCATGCATCCTGCCACAGTGCTGACAAGCCGGTATCGGACCATAAGCATTCACTGTTGGTCCGGATTCCCTAGGAAACGTGACCCCGGGATGGGAGTATGGACCTGACTTCTGAATCGGTCCTTTGTCCTTATTTTGACCACCGGTTCTCCGGTTTGCCCTATTTCTCTCATCCTCTAGCTTCCGTTTGAGACCCTTCTCATAGTGCTTGCCATGTTGACCAAGCGAGCAAAGTTATCAATGTTGTGATACTCACACGAGAGGCGAAGATCACTCCTAAGCCCAGCTTCAAACTTAACACACTTGCCACGGTCACTTGCATCCCGATAATCAGAAAAATGGATGAGATCTTCAAACCGAGCTGCATAGTCCCCAACCGACATAGAACCTTGAGTCAATTGGAGAAAAGCAATCTCCTTCTCCCTTCTAACATCTTCAGGGAAATACTTCCCCAAGAATAGATCCTTGAACATCTCCCAAGGAATCACAAGATTAGCTGCCACCAATCCTTTCCTCTGTTGATCCCACCAATGTTCTGCCTCATTGGTCAACATGAATTCAGCTAGTCGAACATACTGCTCCATTGGTGGTTGAAGAGAACGGAGAATCTTTTCTATCTCCTGTATCCACCTCTGTGCTCCATCAGGGTAATTTCCACCTTCAAAGCGAGGCGGATTATTCTTTCAGAATCGAGACATCCAGTCAATCTCAACTAGAGCTGGTTGCAGAGCTGCTGTTGCTGCTGCTGCAGCAGCTGCCATCTGTTCCCCCTACTGCTGCTGCATCTGAGATAGATGCTCCAGAATGGCTGCGAGTCCATCGTTACCAGCCCTTCTTTCAGCCATACTGCTTAGCCAACGAGAACATACCAGTAAGACTCAATTACTAAGTAGATACATAGTACTATGATTATCCTATTAAAATCCTATACTATTACTATGAGCATCAATTACTCGCTAGGTGAGTAATCATTTGGAGTTTATACAACTCCAAGGCCGAGGAGAAACTGCTCTGATACCATAAATGTAACACCTAGGATTTTTACCCTCAGAACCCCGCTATTAAAAATGTGAATTTGAAATTTCTTTTTAATTTAATAAAAATCACCCGTCAAACGGACGGAGTTTTGTTTGTTTTTCGGACTATTCCATAAATTCAACCTATGGCAAACAATTTCAAGTAAACAACCAGTAGCCAGAAAGGCTTCAGATTATATATATAAAAATCATATTAAGGCCCAATGGGCTCCAAATATAGCAGTGGCATCAAATATTCAGAGTATCAGCGAAAATACTAAGTTTGAGTATCGAAACCAAAACATATAACTTTATCAAAGCAAAACATCCTAAGCCTCACTCAAAAATATATATAATCAATTTACATCAAAATAATGTAGGAGGCTTAGGTCCATAATATACTCTAAAATCCCATAACAACCCTACTCTCCCTGTAAGGGAAAGTACTCCTGCTCGGCCGGGGGCTGTGCCAGCTCAATCTCCGTACCTGAAAAATGTTAAGGGAGTGAGCATTGCACATGAAATAGAAAGCAGTTTCTAACTAGACATAACAACCCACTAGGTTAAACACAACTAGCAAATAAAGCATACCATCACATATTGCACACCATATTCATTTCATTATTTCCATCTACATTATTTATTCCACATTCCCTTTTTCATTATTCCATTCGAATTCCATTTCCTTTACTTTTCATTCTTTTTACTTTCTCTTTATTCAGGTACATCACCTCAAACAAGAGGCCAATGTACAAAGTCTCATTCAACACATTTTACCACCTCAAATCAGAGGCCCTCATACTTTTCCTTATTTAAATTATGTGTCCCTCAGGTCAGAGGTCAACACTCCAATTTCTTAATTCACTATGTGTCTCTCAGGTCAGAGGTCAACACACTAATACTTTATTTCATTCGGTGTCCCTCAGGTCAGAGGTCAACACTCCAATTCTTTATTTCATTTTGTGTCCCTCAGGTCAGAGGTCAACACTCATTCACTGTATATCATTATGTGTCCCTTAGGTCAGAGGTCAACACATTATCCTTTATTTTCATTATTAACATTCATTACAATTCAAGGAACGTCACCTCAAGTCAGAGGCCAACGTATACCACATTCTCAATGTTCGGCACCTCAATTCAGAGGCCAAATGAATTATTCACTTTCTTGTTCAATCAATCATAGCACATTTAGTCATAGTTACTCATATTTATAGTTTCCCATTCATAACTCATCCATACTCTTTTCCTATGTTAATTACCGAAATCCTCTCAAATAGCATTCATGTTCTCAGTTAAGTATATGCAATACATTTAAGCACAGTTATACAAATTTAGCGTTAGGGAGCAAATATACGCAACCAACTCATACTTGTCACATAATTAACATCATCGTTTCACTTTTAATTTACATGTAATTATTTTATTCCCATTTTTACCTTTATACATATTTAGCATTTAGTGTACAAATATATTCAACCAAAACATACATATTATCCCCTTCTCATAGTGTTGCTTTAACACCTCATATAATCATTTCCATTCCATTTTCTTCCTATATCAATTTACTCCATAACACATACATATATTTGCAACAACAGTCAATTATCATTTAATACAAAACTTTACAAATAAAATCAATAATCATAGAAATCATTTATGGCAGCTTCACTATCATATTACCCAAATCCTCTTGTGCTTCATTATATTCATTATTCACATTTCATTTATCAAATAATTTTATTCACATCTCATAGGGTTTTCTTTTCCTAGTCTTTACATCCAACATCATACATATTTAATTAGTTAGAATTTTATATTCAATAACCTAGGGTTTTATAGTCTAATTTTCTCCCCTAACACATAACCCTAACAAATCATTATATACTAACTAGAACCCACTCCCTAGAACAAGGCAAAACCCACCCCCTTACCTTAACCGAGAAAAGTAAGGGTGAACCTCCAAGCCCTAACACTTAGCACCACAACCAAAGAACTCCGGAAGGAAATGAGAAGAAGGAGAGCGGTCTTGAGTTCCTTTAAGCCATGTAAATGAAAGAAAAACATGAGGAAGTGACACTACATAATATGGAGCTCAAATTTCATGGGGAAAAAGATGGGAAATTTGTATGACCAAGGGGGAGGAGAGAAAAAAATGGAATTTACCTTTAATTTGAGGGAGAGAAAGTGAGATTGATGATGGTCTTGATAATAGTTGAGATTGGAGCCCTAAATCCTTTAGGAGAAGGAAGAACAACACTTGTTCTTGGAGAGAGAGAGAGAAATCCGTGAGAGAGAGAATAATAGGAGAGATTGATGAAGGAGATGATGTTTGCATGTGATGGGGATTGACTTTTCGTAGTTTATTATGGATTAGAGTGGAGAAATGAGAAGGAATTTAGAGAGAGAAAGGGGAAGAATTCGTGCCCTAAGAGAGAGAAACAATGGGGAAATGAATGGGGAAGAAGACCCAACGCGTTTTATTTATTTTTTTTTTCTGTTCTGTCACGTACTAACCGGTTAGTGGAATGACTAACCGGTTAGTCACTGATTCTTTTTATTTTCTTTTATTTCTTTGCACTTCAAAGTGTCATAACTTCTTCGTTACTCGTCGGATCTTGCTCAAATTTGAAAGCAAGCTTCTACATAATTCCCACTTTACATCCAACGGTGGAATCTAAGTTTAGATTTGTAGATCTTTTATTTCTAATTTCCCAATTTAGCAAATTTAAAACACCGAAAACGCCACTTTTAACCCTCGTTTGGTCTTCATTAAACTTCATATCCGATGCCAACGCCTCCTAACCCTAATCCTTCACCCTTAATATTCTTGAACATAATTATCATTCTCCTAATTCCCTCACTATTCTAATTATTATGGGAATTAAAATTCGGGATGTTACAGAAGTCGAATTGATTGCTTCGTCTTCTTCTTCTAGGGATTCGAAGGCATAGAGGGATGTTAATCATCCAAGCAAGATGAACCTCGCGGGTCTCAATAAATGACAACCTCAATGATAATTATTTCATGGAATGTGAGGGGAGCGGTTGGCCGCGAGTTCGGACGATATTTCCAGGATTTAATGGTGGTCCATAAACCTGATATTTTTATTATTCAGCAACCTAGATGCAGTGGATATAGAGCTAAGTATATCATTAAAAAGCTTGGTTTCCGAAACTCGTTAATTAGTGAAGCTACTGGGTATGCCGGTGGAATCTGGACGCTTTGGAACAACAACAATATCAAAATCCAACTCATCCAGAGGGAGACGCAATTTATGGTAGCCCGCAAGATGAAAATCGAGGTAATCTCTGGAAGTCTATCTTTAATATTAGTCTTCAGTTTGATGATGCTTGGTTACTGATAGGTGATTTTAATGATATATCTAATCCTACAGAAATGAAATGGGGTGCCCCCACTGATATGTCTAAATGTCGCAATTTCTCTAATAGAATAAATGATTGCAATCTTTTGAACATAGGCCAAATTGGAGGTCTCTACACTTGGAGGGGTCCCCTTCGTAATGGTTATGACTGTGTGTATAAAAGATTAGATAGAGGCCTTTGCAATGTTAGGTGGAGAACCAAGTTTCCGGACGCGGTTGTTAAGGTTCTGGAACGGGTGCATTCTGATCATCACCCTCTTTGCCTCAACCTTCAACCAAATATCACGATTAATCATGCTAGACCTTTTAGATTTCATGCCATGTGGTTACAGCATAACGATTTTCAATTTTTTTATGAAATCTAATAATTGGCGTAAGGATTTTCTATTGATTGATGCTATTAAAAGCTTTATACCTAAGCTTAAAGATTGGAATAAACATGTTTTTGGGAATGTGTTTCAAAAGAAAAAAGAGTTAATTGCTAGAATAAGGGGAATTCAAAATTCCCCTTATTATGATACTAACTCGTTTTTGAAGAACCTGGAAAAAGACCTTCAAAGGGAGTTGGATGCTATTCTCAAGTATGAAGAATCTCTTTGGTATCAAAAATCAAGAAAGGAGTGGATTGCAGATGAGGACAGAAGTACAAGATATTATAATTCTCGTGTTATAGCCCACAGCAGGAAAAATAAAATTATGTGCCTTAAAGATGATGCGGGTGAATGGTGTTATAAACAGGACTCTATTAGTACCACAGTGAAATCCTTCTTCCAAAATCTTTATTCTGAGGAGATATCTAATAGGCCTAATATTAATTGCAATATTTCTTATCCTATTAGCATTTGTGATCTTGCTAATTTAGCTATTATTCCTAATGATGATGAAATAAAAAAGTCTTTTTTCTTTAGGTTCCTTAAAAGCTCCAGGGGAGGATGGTCTTCCGGGCATATTTTACAAACATAATTGGCATTTGTTAGATCTAAATTTTATAGAGTTTGTTAAATATGTTTGGAACCACCATGAAGCTATTAGAGCCATAAATTCTACCCTTCTTGTTCTCATTCCTAAAGTTGATTTTCCTCAATGGGCTTCCCAATTTAGGCCTATAGCTCTTTGCAACGTTATTTATAAATGTATTACTAAGATTTTGGCTAATAGGCTCAAACCTTTTTAGAATAATTGGATATCGCCTAATCAAGCTGGTTTTGTCCCTGGTAAGAATATCCAAGATAATATTATTATTGCTCAAGAGCAAGCTCATTATATGAAAATTTTGAAAGGCAAAAAGGGTTATATGTCAATTAAATTTGACCTTGAAAAAGCCTATGATAGACTTTCTTGGGATTTTGTTAGAAAGTGTCTTATGGAGCTGAATCTCCCCCCGGCTTTTATTGAATTAGTCTATTCTTGTATCAGTACGACCTCTTTCAAAATCCTATGGAATGGGGACAAAACTGATAGTTTCCTTCCTTCAAGAGGCTTAAGACAGGGAGACCCTCTATCTCCTTTCCTCTTTGTGATTTGTATGGATAAACTTGCCCATATGATAAGTGAAGAAGTCAATAAAGGGGATTGGGTCCCAATTAAAGCTGGTAGACATGATCCTTTGATCTCTCATATAATGTTTGTTGATTATCTCCTTATTTTTGCAGAGGCTTCTATGGATCAGCTTGGTAAAATCTTACATTGTATTGAAAGATTTGGTGAAAGTTTGGGTCATAAAATCAATGAATCAAAAATATTGACGATGCAGTGGCCAAAAATATTGTTGATAATAGTGGGTTTAAATGGGCTAAAGGTTTAGGGTCCTATCTCGGTTCTATTGACCATGAGAGTAGACGTAAAAAAGATAATTTTAAATCCCTTATTGAGAAATTGAATAATAAGCTTCCGGGATGGAAAACTAATTGCTTATCTTTGGCTGGTAGAACTGTTCTAGCTAAGAGTATTTGGGGATCGCTTGGTAACCATGTTATGCAACATTCGGTTGTTCCTATGTCTATATGTAAAGAGATTGAAAGAGCCCAAAGAAATTTTGTGTGGGGCAGTAGTAATGATCAACGTAGAGCTCATATGCTTAGCTAGGATAATCTTTGCCTCCCGCGTTCCCAAGGAGGTCTTGGTTTTAAACGTATTTTCAATGTTAATAATGCTTTTATTATGAAACTTGGTTGGAATATTTTAAATAAACCTAATGATCTTTGGGTGCAGGCTCTCAAAGGTAAGTATGCAAGAGGAAGAGACCTATCTCAAAGGGCTCATTCTTCTAGCAATGATTCCTCTCTGTGGAAGAGAATTGTTTATTTATGGCCTAAAATTATTGACAGTATTGAGTTTTCTATTGGTAATGGCAGGGGTACCTGGTTTTGGAAGGACAAGTGGCTAGGAGATAATAGCACCCTTGAAAATTGGGCTCTTCACACGACTGATTTGTCCCTTGATTGCACTCTTGTTAAGGATATGGTTGGGGCGAATGGCAACTGGAACTTTTCTCTTTTGCAAAATATCATAAACCAGTACGCCATTGACAAAATTAGATGCATCCCGCCGCCTAGTGATGAGATGGGCAGTGACAAATTAATTTGGGGAGGGACAAAAAATGGGGTTTTTTCAGTTAATCATGCTTATTCTCTTCTTAATTCTGAATCACCCACGGTGGAAGCCATTCTGTGGCAGGATGTTTGGAAAACAAAATGCCCTGAAAGATGGAAGTTTCTCCTTTGGCAAGCTGGTCACAAACGTTTATTAACTAACAGAAGGAAAGCCAAATGGGGATTGGGATGTAGTGATTGTAATTGGTGTAACGGAGTGGAGGAGTCTACCCTTCACGCCCTAAGGGATTCTTCAAAAGCTAAACTTTTGTGGAATTCTTTGATTAATCCGGGAGATTGTGTTGAGTTTTTCAGTTCCGACCTTTATTCTTGGATTCGTATAAACATGAATACAAGAATAGAAGTTATGCAAATAGCGGAGTGGAAAATCATTTATATGTGTGCTTTATACTTCATATGGCAATGGAGAAATAAAGCCAATGCTGATTCAAACTTTGTTTACCCTTCTAATTTAAAACTCTTTATTGTTTTGCAGGTTCAAAATTTGGGCAGGAGAAGAGAAGGGAATTTCATGAAAAGAGTGGAGACTACATTCATTCAATGGAAAGGTCCTCCGGAAGGTTGGATAAAGTTAAACACTGATGGAACTTCAAAAGGAAACCCAGGATTAGCTGGATGTTGAGGAGTTTTTAGAGATAGTAAAGGCAAGTGGATGCTGGGATTTCACAGCAAGATTGGAACCACTACAACTTATTCAGCCGAGTTATGGGGAATTTGGTTGGGCCTAAATATCGCTTGGCAGGGGGTTTAAAAACCTCATCCTAGAGTGTGACTCTCTTTAAATCATCAACTTCATCAAGAAAGAAGAAATCTGGTGTAAGGATTCTGCCTATCACCCTTTGATAAGAGGTTTATTCTCTTTATGCCGAAAAGAGTGGAGAATTCAGTTCAACCATACTATGCGTGAAGGAAATGCTGTAGTAGACTATTTAGCTAACTTTAGCTTGTATAAGGAGTTTGGACATCATCTCCTTGAAAAACCTATTTCTGCTCTCAATAGATTACTTTATCTTGATTACTGTGGGACTGCTTTTCCCAGAGATGTATAATTATGGTTTAAGTTTTTCCTTTGTTTTTTGGGCTTTTGCCCTTTTTGCTAAAAAAAAAAATCTCTTTGGTACGTATACACACAGAGGGTGATTGATTTTGATTAAAATTATGTTTTGAGATTTTTTTTTCAAAAACAATCATAATCAATGTGTTTTATTGACAATGTAGATTATAATTTTAGATTATATTTTTTTTAGAAAAATAATCAAATTAAATCTTAACATCTTCCCCTCATATATGGTGTAGATTATTGTTTTAAATCCATGTAATTTTTCTATTATACCTTTATCACTCCAATAACAATAACTACCTCTTATTATTCCAATAGCTTAAATCTATTTTTCAGCTAAGAGACTCAAATATAAACCTATTATAATTTTAACAAATTATAATCACAAATAAAAATAATCGTAATATAATTTTATCAGTTATATCAAATACGCACATAATAGTAAAAGTTTTTCAGGAATGATAGAGAGTTATGTTTCTTGATAAGTATGATGTTTTTATGGGATTTGATCATTGACATGTATAGGAAAAAAAACTTTATTGTTTGAGCCAAATCCAAAATCTACTACGGTGATTTCTATATCCTGAGAGAGAGTGAGAGAGAGAAAACTCTTAATCTCACCGAAAAAAGAAACAATATATGCATGAATGTGTATAGAGCTGGAATTTACCATATTATCCTGAGCTCCATTCCAAGTAAAACAACAACACATTACTCGCTAAAGTAATTTGATTAGGGAAAACGCAAACAAATATTTTAGGGTAATAATTAATATAGTAAAAAAAAATTATCTTAAAAAGTAATAAATTTACTATATAAAAAATTAGAGTATTTATATTTTTAATAAAACTTTTTAATTATTGTATTTCTTTAACAATATTCTTAGGATATTGGTTACTAAAACCTTTTAGTTAACTTATTAGTAAAACCTTTTACTTTCTTTCCGTACTAGCTAGTTGCTTTCATTTTATACTTCTAAATCTTTTATATTTTTTTTTTGGGTCAGAGAGTTTGTTTTGAGTTTCAATCTAAATCTTTTATATTTAAAAAATTTGAAATATTAGGGTAAAGATAATATTATCCCTTCATAGATTTATCTGAATGTGGCCCTTTATGACTAATTAATTAAATTCCCTCTACTTTTTCCTTTTTTTTTACTCCCTCCGTCCCATTATTTTGATAAAAAAAATGCAAAAAATTTTATCCCATATTAACGTAAAAAAATCAATGAAAAATTTTAAAGATTGTATATTATATCAATGATTGATGAGTAAATAAGGAAAATACATTTAAAGATTTTTTTTGGAGGCAATATTGAAATATGTATTAATTGTAATGATATAAAAATTTGTGTAATATCAATTTGTAATTAATGAATGAATCATGCATTATACTAAATAGATATTCTCTTATTTTCATTAGCTTGTTTGACTTTTACCAAGATAATGTTACGGATGAGAATCATTTAACTCTCCCAAACTGATCAACTACTTGAGTTGGAAAAATATTCTTGGTAGGTAGAGGTACCGAAATAACTGAAGTAAGGCAAGTGACGTGGCCTCTGTGACGTCAGGAAGCCACAAATTTCACCTTCTTTATTTTTAAAGCTGAAATCAATATATGTTTACGCTAATGTTACTATATATGGAGTAGTATGGATACAAGAAAAACTTTTAACTTTGTGTGCCTATGTGTGCGAAGTAAATAACATGTGGGGATGAATACAACACATACAACTAATAAAGGATTGGTTTCTTTAAAGAATATCTTACATGCCTTTTCTGTTATCATCAGAGTATATTTATTGAAGGTGAATACTAGAGATACTTTATCCAAACCTAGAAGAATGTTTATAAGAGAGATTAAATATATATAAGATTTTGGACTCATACATCAATTTTTATAAAAAATTTGGTATTCACATAATACATCATTAAACTAATATCAAATATAATTTTCAATGAGTTTAATAACCCTTTAATATCCACCTCTTCATCTTGAAAAATAACTTTGTTTCTGCGTAGGATAAGGCGATAAGCACACTAACACCATACCATTGCACTCATGTTTTTCGGTTTTTTTCCTAACAAACATCTTTCAATGTATCACAAAGAATTCAGCCATTGTTTAATCATTATCTTGTAAAAAAGAATTATTAATGAAAACAAAGTTTGTTTTCATAATTTTTACACCAACTCAAAATTATTAGTTATCAACAGTAAAATAACCTTAATTTAAAAAAGATTTACGTACATGTAGGGGCCAACTATGAATAGCTAAGCCATGTGTATCCTTATCCTATTAGGATCCATGATTGCTTTAGCTTTTCTTAAACACCCTCTTACAAGCAAGGTACTTGTTCAATATGGCTTTATTCCGGGGGAGGCTCTGGTGCATGTAAACAGATAACATGCATCGATGCATGCCTTTTTTTTTGGTGTTTTTTCATTTATTTTTTTAAAATTTAATCAATTAAAAAATATTCTATGCGTTTTTTTTTATCGATATGAAGTGATTTTTATAATTTGAATTTATTTTTTTTACTCTGTGTTCTTAAAAAATTGCACTGAGTAAATCTGTATTCAAAATTTACATATTCTAATAAATCTGTATACGAACTTGTGTTAAAAACTATTCTGAATAAATCTATATTAAAAAAATTTAAAAAACAAAAAAAGAAATTTCACATGCACCGGTGCATGTTATCTAGCCTCCCCCTTTATTCCACCTCCTCTCATTATATAAGCTCTAGTTGAGTTACAACTATAGTCACGTACTCAAACCAAAAAAATTAACTAACCCTACTATTGCCTGGCCTATTGATATCTTAAGCTTGCGCCATATCACTAACATGGCTAGCCACCCTCGCCAACTACCATCAGCCCCTAATAGGATGCAACAAAAGAGGGAGAGACGCTTGTTTTCAACATCTGATGACAGTGCCATGATGAAGCAGGTTCAAGCCACCCATGCCCCGGATGGTCGTGAAGTTGATGTCAAGCCTATTATCCAAATCTTGGATGAAATCTTGATTCAAGTCATTGCTCGCAGCGTTGAGGGTCATCATGTAAGACTACGTTTTCATATTTTTGTTTAATTTGTTATGTATTAGAGAGTAGAGACACTAAAGAATGCATGTTCATGTTAAATACATTATTTCACATTTTAACAAAACAAAATTGTATTTGTATATACTCTTGGATTGATACTTTATAGGCATAATCATGACATTTGCTTTTGTGCTAGTGTAAAACATGTGAAATTGTGAATCATGAGATAGGCATAGCTAGCTAGGTGCTGCATGTTTAACTGTAATTTATTTAAATTTTTATTTTCATTGCTCTGTTCCATCAGAAATTCTGAAGTGGACATGGTTTAATTATTACATGTCTACTTAAGAAACCGTAATGTTATTGGTACATGTTTTGCATGATCTCCAACTCTTCATAACCTCATACATAGTAACATAATTCTTTTATTTATCTTACATATCGCATACTAAATTCAACTTATTATGCGGTGAATACATCTAAAAAAAATATCTTGTAAATTTTTTTTCAAAAATGTCAAACTCATTCAACATACCACGTGTTATGATTATGACCTCACAATCACATGTCTCTTAAATTACAAAACAAATAAATTATAATACACTAATCGGTGTAAATTTTTTTTACAGTGTCATATATCATTCTTTAATTATGTTTTAATAATCAGTCACTCTTAAATAAAATAAATATTCATGGATGTTATTATACATAACGTGTGGACAGTAGACGCATGTCTATTAAGCTCTAAATTTTTTTGGTCAGCCAAATTATATTATATTAAGGAGATTTCTAATATGCAATCCAAAATTGGAGTGTTGTCATGCAACCTCTTCTTAAACCAATAGAAAATTGTCATTTAATTTATTTGTGTCATGTCATCATTTGAAATAGTCAAATTTAATTTTTTGCAATTTGGTCCAACTTAAATAGTAAATTAAAATTTTAGTCCTTTGAGAAGTGAAAATGAGTTCTGGGTTTAAGAACTTTTTTTTTATATAAAAAAAATTAAAATTTATAATTTGTCTAAAAGTACAAAATGACTAAATTACAATAATTTAGTTTTTATGTTGGACTAAATTGCAAAATTTAATTTTGACTAATTTAAGTAATGATGTGACATACATGTCTTAAGTGGCAAGGTTTTATTGGTTTAACAATGTGTTGCATAGCAACCATTCAATTTTTGATTGCATGGTAGTAACACCCTTATATTAAACTCTAAATTACAATTCCTATAATGTATCATATATCTTTGTGGCCATCTATTTTGCAGGAAAAACGAGAACAAGACACGTTGGAGACGGCTGCTGCTTTGGCTGAATTTGACATGCTTGACTCGCTGGCTTTTATCATACAGAAAATTTTTTGCGAGGTTATTATCAAAATTCAAAATCTTTCCAACTTTTATGAAAGTTATTATTATTGCTGTTGTCACGGATAAAGCATACTTCCTAAAGTTGCTGCCTATTGTTGTTTAAAAAGGAAAAAAATAGTTGAAGAGTGATTCTTTTCCCTATTTTGCTTGTCCATAGAATATTCTTATCTTTGATATACCGATGGAAGTCTTATACAATACACAAAATTTCGAAAAAGTTCCGACACATAACACGTTATTGAACTCCAATTATTAATGTATGAATTAAAAACATTTTTATATACCAATGTGTGCTTAGTGAAGAGTAAAAGGTTTGAGTCACTGTAACATAATGTCTTAGGTTTAATACTTAAATTTGTTTATTTGTATATGTAAAAATATTAGAATATTATAGGAGGAGTCTCCATTAGACTCCTAATCATATCTCGAGAGATAGATCAATATCTGATTTACGGGATTGGCCCTAATCATAACTATATAATATAATTATTTTAATTATATATTGGCCTAAATATGTTTTTCTTTATCGGTGACCTAAATATATTTTTAATTCTTGTAAATATAGACAATTTCAGTTTTAGTTCCTCAAATGTAATTTAATTTTTAGTCTTTCATTTATTTGGTTATTTTAATTTTAGTTTTTGTCGAAAATATATCAACACTATAATTTATCACATCATATTTTAAAATAACCTGACATAGATGTTAGCACTTAGCGGTGTATATGCTTTTTCTAGTTCAGTTTTCTTATAATTGTTTGGCTTATTTATGGTTTTAAACTCTAAAAGTTTGGCGTGTTTTGGTTTTAGTCCTTATAAGTTATTTTGATCGGAACTAATCCTTAAATTTTCAAACATTTTGTTTTGGTCCCTTCCATTAGTAAAAATTCGTTATTTGTTTGTGTGATTAGCGGAACATCACATCAGCATTCCATGTGATCTGATGTGACATCAAATAAGTGATATGACGTAGATGATACAAATCCAAGGACGCAAAATGATCTTATACACAAAATGGTCCCGTACGCAAAATTTTGAGTTCATGGCTTTGAATCATTCATGTCACATCACCTATTTGGCGATAGCTCACACCACGTGGCTATTGGTGTGGATTTTCGTTAACCATGTCAGCAAATAACAGATTTTTACGAATGAAAGGGACTAAAACCAAAATTTTTGAAAATTTAAAGACTAGTCTCAGTCAAAATAATTTCTAGAGATTAAAACCAAAAACGCTGAACTTTTAGGGACTAAAACCATAAATAAGCCTAATTGTTTTATAAGATGTTGCCTAAAACACATATGTCCAAAAACAGAGAAAGTAATAAACTAGTACCATTTGAAATGGAGCAGTAGTCTACGAAGCCAAGTCTTTGGATCCCAAACTTCATTTTTTTTCGATGAGATTCTATCGAAATATTTTCGATACCCCGAATCGGAAAAATGCATTTTCCGACCGAAAGTATTCAACTTTAAAAATGATTTTTTTAATAAGAAAGTATTTGTAAAAATACATTTTCCGACTCGGGAGTATCGAAAAATATTCCGACAGAACCCCATCGAAAAAAGGGTTTGAGGACTAAAACTCTTTGAAATGTTGTAGCATGTGTCAGGACTAAAACTATATTGTTGTAGACTTACAAGCATTAGTTATATATTATAAAAGTCCTTATTTTAGGAGAATTTCTAGAAATTTAAAATTTATAAATTAGTATTTTTATTTAAATTTTAATGGTAAAGTTGAATGTTTGTTAAAGTATTACCTTGTTCATTTATATGAGTTTTTTCTGTCTCTTAAAGTCTAAAACAAATTGATACATAGAAAAATTATTAAAGAGTGGTTCATGACTACATTGGCAGCTTTCATGCAAGTGCTCAGGAGGTGGAGATGCACATGCATCAACCATGGTGTTACTGAATTACCTGTCCAACTATGCATGGCATGCAAAAGTTGTGTTAACCTTAGCAGCCTTTGCTGTTATTTTTGGAGAGTTTTGGCTTGTTTCTGAGATGAGTGCTGCAAACACACTTGCCAAGTCTGTGGCCCTCCTGAAGCAACTGCCTGACATTGTGGAGAATTCAACTTCTCTGAGGCCTCAATTTGATGCACTCAACAAGCTCGTGAAGGCGGCAATGGATGTGAGCATGTGCATTGTTGAATTCAAAGAGCTGCCATCTGAATATATCTCAGAGGACACACCTCCTATGTCTGTTGCCAGTACTCATATTCCTATTGCTGCTTATTGGGTCATCAGAAGTATTGTGGCTTGTGCCTCTCAAATTGCAAGTCTAATTGGCATGAGAAATGAGTGAGCATAGCTCCCTTAATTTCAATCACTTGAATAAACTCAATCACTTTCTAAAATAGTAATGAGACTTCTAATGACTTTGCAGGTCCATTTCATCTGCCACAGAGGCATGGGAATTGTCCAGTCTGGCTCACAAAGTCAGTAGTATATATGAGCACCTCAAGAACCAACTGGCTCAATGCTACCAATATATTGGTAAACACTATAGAAAATTACAAGGAAAATTCTTAATTGGTTAATTGAGATTATCTGTATTCTGTAACCTGAATTCAAGATTATTGTTGCAGCATTTGGTTACTCAATAAGAAATTAATACATTTGCCTAATCATAACCATATTCACTTTGACCTTCCTTCATTCATTCATTCCTGGTAAAAGGATTTTGTTTCATGATTGACAATTGCATCCTTGACCTGATGCAGATGAGAAGAGGCATGTAGAGGCCTTCCATAATCTGATACGTCTTTTCGAGTCGGTTCATGTAGACAACATGAAAATTCTCAGAGCACTGATATATGCAAAGGATGATCTTCCCCCACTTATACAAGGAACAACTAAAGCATTGGTTTGTGTTTAGATTCTAGAAAACATATGTAGTAATTTAATTAGTAGATATATTTAAGTTTATATAAATACTTGAGACAACTACTTACCTCAGTATTCACAATGTGTTCATATCAAATGTTGTCCCAATGTTATCTAGAAATGTCATAGTTTAATACATTTTATTATTATTTGTTGACAAGCAGGCTAATCTCGAGGTTCTAAGGAGGAAAAATGTGTTGCTCCTCATATCCGATCTCGATCTATCACAAGAAGAGATTATGATACTTGATAACTTGTACAAAGATGCACAATCTAGGGGAGAGACACACTATGAAATGGTATGGATCCCAATAGTGGACAAAGCCTCCTGGAATGATGTCAACAAACAGAAGTTTGAGTATTTGCAGTCACTGATGGCATGGTACAGTGTGAGAGACCCTTTCATCATTGAACCATCTGTGGTCAAGTATATCAAAGAAGTGTGGAATTTCACAAAGAAAGCCATTGTTGTGGCCCTTGATCCACAGGGCAGATTGTCCTCCCCCAATGCTCTCCATATGATCTGGATTTGGGGAAATTTGGCCTTCCCCTTCACACGCGAGAAAGAAGAATCCTTGTGGAAGCAAGAGCTTTGGAGCCTTGAGCTTCTTGTTGATGGCATTGATCCTATGGTTTTGGAATGGGTAACAATATAATCTTTATATATCTTTCTTATCTGGTTATGATTTTTACAATTAAGTTTTGTGTATGCGAAACACGAGGCTAAAAGCTAAAGAGAAATGCTAGCAACACACTCTTTCCATATTTCATGCCAGACTCACTAAATCACACGAGTTCATTCTCTATCTAGTGAACCCAGCATAAATTTCACTCAATAATAATAGAGGCAAAATAATGGTCTCAGGTGGTTAAAGATAGATGTGCCTTCATAAGAAAGAAATTAAAAGAGTACTGAAGGAAATGACAAATTTTATATTAACATACACATGAAGTTTCTCTTGTCCTTGTTACAGATGGCAGAAGGTAAATTCATATGCCTTTATGGAGGTGAAGATCTTGAATGGATTCAAACATTCACAACCACGGCGATGAATGTTGCGAAAGCCGGAAGGTTCGAGTTAGAGATGGTTTATGTAGGAAAGAGCAATGCCAAAGAGAGGATGCAGAAAATGATCAATACTTTTGCCACAAGAAAGTTCAGCTACTATTGGCCTAATGTGACATCCATTTGGTTCTTTTGGGCAAGACTGGAGAGCATGTTGTACTCAAAGTTGCAACATGGCAGGACCGTCGAAAACGACCAGATCATGAGTGAAGTCATGACTGTGCTTAGCTTTGACGGCAGTGATCAAGGTTGGGCAATTTTCTGTAGGGGTGCAGGTGAAATGGCTAGAGCTAAAGGTGACACTGCTCTAACAAGTTTGAGAGATTTTGATAAGTGGAAGGATAATATTGAGAAAGATGGTTTGGTGCCAGCACTGAAGGATTACCTGAACCAACTTCATACACCACATCACTGCAACCGCCTCATACTTCCTGGGAGCACTGGGGGCATACCACAGAAGGTTGTGTGTGCTGAATGTGGCAGACAAATGGAGAAATATTTCATGTACCGCTGCTGTGTGGAGTAAGAGAATGGTCCTGTTTTATACTATATCGTTATTCATTTCAAAAAAATGTTATATGTATAACCCGCATTAACAACTGTGTGACAACTTTTGACTTTATAACACAAAATACTGGTATTCTATGTTATAAAACAAAAGTTATCCCAAAAGTTGTTATGGGAGGTTGCATATATAACCCTGCTCTATTTGTATTATCTTTACATGTGATGTTGGTTTGGATATATGTTATTTATACAGTCTTATGACTTGTCTGATATGCGTAGTTATATTGATATGGTTATGCTGTTTGTGTTCACTAGCTTGCTCTTCAGGTCTCAGAAGGACCAACTGTTTGGGCAATTGAGTTCCTTGATAGGAGAGTGTTGTAAAACTTTGACATTTCAATAATTATTTAATGTCGTACATGTAACATGTGTTGTATGCATCTCCTTGAATTTATGTTAATCTTCTTACGCCTTCCTTTTTACTTATTTTAAAAATGCAATGCAATGGCAATCACAACCAGAAAACAAAAGAGCAACACAAAAGACTGGGTTGGGCAAATCAATGAATTGAGGGTGAAAGACTGAAAGTATTACCATTTCTAATTATTTATTCACATCACATCTCTCGATAAATAATGAAAAGTCCGTAGAATAAAAATAGGAAAATGTTAAAGAGTGTCCTTAGGGCACTTGTTAAGTAACTAAATGTGGTTAAAAGTTATGGGAAAATGTACTCTTTTGGATTCTCGAAAAAGTAAATACCTTGGACTTTTGAATTTTTTCCACTATTGGTATCCTTGACAAGACCCATAAAAATATATGATTAGGTAGTGCTTTTTTTTTTTAAAAAAAAATAAAAACATTTTGAATAGCTAGTAGTGTTTAAAACTATAGTTAGTTTAGTTGGTAAGGAAATACACTCTTAGTTCTCAAGATTGTGAGTTCAAATTTGAGTTAATTGTCACTCTGGTCCCTGAAATTACATACCGCTTTCATTTTCGTCCCTCAAATTACGAAAATAGCTTTGAGGTCCTTGGATTTGTAAAAACGTGTGCACGTTAATCTCTCCGTCAACGTCCGTTAACGGAGGCGTGACATGCACTTTAAATAATTCACTATAGTCCTTGTAATCACTTTAAATAATTCACTATAGTCCCTGTAATAATTTTAAGTTATTCATTATAGTCCCTGAAACTATACAATTTATTCACTTTAGTCCCTATATCAATATAGTTCAAATTCTAGATTAACTCAAACAATCAGTGAAGAAATTAACCAAAAAGATTAAGGGGTATGGAATAGCTTCTGCATATTTGAGATGAAGTTTCATCTTTGCTCTTTTAAGGACAATGTTTAAGTAATTAAAAGTGTAAAGTCAATATTAAAAACTGTGTACCAAAAACAAAACATTGAAAACTTTCAAAATTTATTCTTAATATATTAAATATATAATTTCAGGGACGTAAGTTTTACATTTTTGGTTGCATAAATATATATATTATCTTTGGTGCAATGAAGAGAAAAAATCAAACAGTGTTAATAATAAAAAAAAAAACTCAAAAACAAAACGGCACAATTTGGAAAACATACAAAACGATGTTGTACATAGTAAAACATCACTTTTACTGATTGTTTGAGTTAATATGGAATTTGAACTATACTGATATAGGGACTAAAGTGAATAGATTGTATAGTTTCAGGGACTTAAATGAATAACTTAAAATTATTGTAGGGACTATAGTGAATTATTTAAAGTGATTACAAGGACTATAGTGAATTATTTAAAGTGCATGTCACGCCGTTGTTAACGGACGTTGACGGAGGTTAATCCAGGGACTAACGTGTCCACGTTTTTACAAATTCAGGACCTCAAAGCTATTTTCGTAATTGCAGGGACGAAAGTGAAAGCGGTATGTAATTTCAGGGACCAAAGTGACAATTAACTCGTTCAAATTTTGATGCCAATACAATGATTTTGTTGGTGGCTATCTATGTGTAGTGTCCTAATCACTATATGTCCTTAACCCTCTAAGTGCTCAAGATTATGGCAACCAGGAGAGGATCGAGTATTAATGTATGACTTATGGTATTTCTGCAGTTCCAGTTGGGAAAAGCAGGATCTCCCTAGTTAACGTGTGTGTGCAGAGTGTCAACTTAGGGATGAGATTACTTACCTGAAACCCTAGCTATGATGAGTTATTTATAGGGTTTGGAGGAGGCTGATATGGGCCCTGTATCAGAGTTGTGCTGAACCAGGATTCTGTGAGATAATATCGGACGATTATGCTTCTAGAATCTGGATAGGATCAGCTGAAGATCTCATGTCTAGTCTGTTGCGAGAATCTAGGAGAGATTTGCGGAAGGGATAAGAAGCCTCGGCGAGCCTAAGCTTATCCTCGAACCGACGGTATGTCTCGGTCCTAGAGTCCCGAGCCTGATGGATTGGGGACCGATCGTAAGGCTCGGTTCCATCAAGTCCGAGCCTGGCCCTCTCGTATGCTCGGATCCCACGAGTCTGAGCGAAGGACTTTCATGACAGGTAAACCGAGTAAAATGCCTTTAGAGGAACCCTTTGGTGAGGCTCGGGTCCATATATGGTCGGCAGACCCTACAAGCCCCCCAGCTCGTAAGACTTGGAAAGTCTGTGGCAAGGTAACAAGTGGCTAGGATTGACCTTTAGCATGTCTTGGTTCAGAAGTGTGTGACAACTGTTTCCAACCTTAACCATGTAGCCTGTTCGAGGTGACGTTTTAGGTTCTTTAGGTACGACACGTGCCCCGGGAAGTTGTGCCAAATCATTTCAAATTTCGAACTTTGAAAAAGTAACTCCAATAACTGCCACGTCTTTCCCGGTGGGTGGCTGAGCGAGGTAATGGGCCTTTGGCCCAACCGGTGCATCGTGGAAGGAGGGAAGCTGAGGGGTTTTGAGGGGTATTTAAACCCTTCATTCATACCCTTCCACTACTTTACACTCATTTGCAATTTCATAAACCAGAAACTTTCTTTATTCTCTAACTCCAAACACATTTCTGTGCATCTCCTTAACACATTCACGATCAATCATCGCAATCAAACTTTTCCACAAAGATCAAGCAGCAACCAAAAACAGGTAATCTTTTCTTCCCTTCTGACTCAAACAACTACTTCTGGTTCTGTCATTTCTTCTTTTTGAGAGGGTTTTGCTTTTTCTGGGTTTTGCAGGGATTTGGGGTTTTAGTTCTAGGTTGGTAGTTAAAGGGTTTGGTATTAGGATTTCTCAATTATGAGGGGTTGGAGATACTTTCAGAAGTTTTACTATGAACTCTGTGAGAGATTAGGCGAATAGCCTTCCAGTGATTCTAGTTCCTCTGGGGATTCTGGGGATTATGAGGCTGAATCCGTTCCTTTAGAAATTGGTTATGACACTGCTAATACTGGTAATAAAACTGTAAATCCTCCTACCCCCCCTTGCGGTGAAAGGATAAACGAGTCATCCGAGGTAGAACCTTTGACCACGGAGTATCCCACCGATCCCGCAGAGGAAAGTAGGAGGCTATTAGCTTATAGGTTTGCCGAGCGTCGGGCTCAGGTTAGGACTAGCCCAGAGTGCTTTACAAGAGGGAAAGAGTTTTGGGGAAAACCTATGAGGGTGAGGGGAAAAGGTCCAAGGCTCGGCCTTAGGTTTAGAATTAAAAATACATGTTATGAAAAATGCTAACGCCGAGCCTTTTACTTTTTCCCCAGATATGGTGGAGCGCAGGTGTGTGACCCATCCCGAAGAATTCCCTTTACCACCCAACCATGTGGAGTATGACGAAACTTTCGATCGAGAAGTACTCGGGACGAGGCCCTCTTTGCTTACTACGAATAGTTTGAACCATCTTCGACCTATTTTTACCCCTCCGAACGTAAACGAGAATATCTCGGAATTTGCTTTGACGCATGTGAGCATAGACGACCGCATATGCTTCAAAGTGCCAGTAAACCAACATTTTTTCTACTTCTACGAGGAGATAGCCACGAAGGTCGGAATTCGTTTGCCATTTTCCACCTTCGAGATAGAGGTCCTCAACCATCTAGGCATAGCCTCGAGTTAGCTGCATCCAAGCGGGTGGGCCTTTGCCAGAGCATTCCAGCAATTTTGCGATGCTGAGGGTTTGGTCGCGACGTTACGAGCCTTTTTTTGGATATATTCCCCTCAAGTAAACAAATTTGGTAACTCCAAAGGGCTTTGGGTGTGTTGAAGGCTCGGAAAGACCATGCTCTTTTTGCTAAGGTTACCGACTCTTGGAAATCCTTCAAACCTCGCTTCTTCAAGTATGAATATACGGGAGCCGAGGTATGCTGGTTCATGAAGCAAGTTGAAGATGAAGAAGAAGTTAAGGTCGTGCCTCAGTTCCCGCTAAGCTGGTCGGGCGATATTTATCAGAGAGGAGCCTCCTTATACCAATTCGACTACAAAGTGGATTTGAGTAGGGCCGAGAGACGTGTATGTGATCGGGTTTGGGAATATCTCCAAGAAAAAGGCCAGATTGATACGAAACAAATACTTTTGAAGAGAACAAAGGCTGAAGTGAAGACCGAGTTGGGTATCCATTTTTTTTTGCTCGGTATAATACTGACATACTCTTTCTGTTGCAGAGAAAATGGTGAAAAAAGTATCTAAGGCCAAGAAGAGCGCTGCTGCCTCATCTAGGATGGCTCAGCTAGCTGCGATGAAGGCAGGTTCTGGTTCATCGAGTAGGAGCCAGTCCTCCGGGCCAACACCAACTGACAGTCCAACCGTTACTCCCAGTGCTGCTCCTGCCGAGGGGGTCTTGGCAGCCGAGGGCATTGAGCAAGTAGTTACTGGGCACCGTGTTGTCGAAGTTGCTGAAGTTAACGCGAAGGCTCAACCGAGTGCCGAAGGTACTCCCGAGCGTCCCCCCAAGAGGCCTCGGATGGACAAGGGAAAAGGGGTAGCTGGGGAGTGGCTTAACCTTAGTAAATCCCACAAAGGGATCCAAGGCTCTGAGGGCAGGGAGGACATTGTTGCAAAAACAGTGTGGGCGAAGAAGACTCCTGATGGCTTCAATGCAACAGTCTTCCCACCTGAAGATGCACAAGTGATGGATGCCTGGCCTGCATCGGTTTGGGAAAACAACTGTTCCGCCTTGGTAAAGGGTCTTCTAAGGAGTGCGAGCATTCTTCGCTACCTTGGTCAGCGTGGTGAGGATGTTTATGCTGGCGTGGCCACCGAAGGGAAGAAAAAAAGACAAGAAGCTGACGCTCGGGAGGATTATTTAAACCTCCAGGTAGAAGCCTTTGAAAGAAGACTTCAAACATTGGCTGCAGAGAAGGAAGGGCTGCAAAAGGATAAGCAAGAGGCTGAAGATGCCAAGGCTAGAGCCGAGGCTGACAAGGAGAAGGCTGAGAAAACTCTTCAGGAGGCCAATGAGAGGATGAGGAGGGTCGAGGAGATCCTGAAGAAGGCCAAAGAGGATGCCACAGATCTGCGGGAGGCTACAGAGAAGGCTCGGAAAGCCGAGGAGGATGCTGCAGTGGCTCGAGAGCAACTCGAGTATGCCAAGGATGAGGCCACCGGACTCCGAGCATCTCTAGACAAAATGAGAGCGAAAGCTCTTAAGCACAAAAGGGTAGCCAGAGAGAATCTTTATAACTGGGATCATGCAGTTGAAGACTCTTTCCTCAATACCGTCGAGCAGCTTCGTATCCTGAATCCTGGCCTCATAACCAAAGGTGTTGCCCCCAACTTCAGTGTTAAAGATGGTCGGATCGTGGGTGAGAACGGAGTCGAAATATATAGACATGGGTGGAAACGATCTACCTGACCACTTTGCTGAAGAGTCCGAAGAAGACGGGGCTGAGGGTGAACAAGGAGAAGCTGAAGGCGACGAAGAAGAGGATGATAAATTTGATACTGAAAGTATAGTGTTGTCCGATATAGAGTATATTTACCCTTTTGCTTTTCAACTTATGTATTTTCCCCATTAGATGGGCTTGGACCTTTTGCTGTAACCACTTTGAATATTTATAATATCCGTTATGACTTTTTGCTTCTCTCATATTATTCTTTTAGTTATGAATTCAAGTGTTAATACCTCGGAACTCCGACACTCTAGCCAAGGTGGGTTCCTCTATCCGCGATGTATAAAATGATTTTATGCCAATCACGTTTGAATCGGGAATCTTTTAAAGTACTTGACGAGTTATAAGCTCTTGTTCGAGCTGTTTATAATCGTTCGCGTCATAAACGGTGGCTAATCGGTTATGAGGAAAAGTACGTAAATACAACGAATTCAGAAACAAAACTTTCATTTAACTGAAGCAGTAAATACAATGGGCTCGGAGTTCCACCGAGCGTACACCATTATCAAAAATAAACAGACCTATCACTTAGCAAAAGTAACAATGAAACTAAAAACAGAATTGAAATGGGGATGAAAAACTTTAGCTGAAATACACTTTAAGCTTTGCCACATTCCAAGTGTTATTGATGAGAGCCCCAGAGAGAGTTTCGAGTTTGTAGGCCCCTGTTCCCGTCTTGGAAGCTATTCGATAGGGCCCTTCCCAGTTTTGAGCCAGTTTCCCGTCTTTAGCGTTTTTCAGGCCAATGTCAGCTCTTCTTAGGACGAGGTCACCTACTTCGAATTCTCTGGGTACTACCAAGCGATTATACTCTTTTGCTTGCATTAGCTTGGCATGTCGTTCTCGCTCGGCGGCTAGATCTCTGACTTCATCAGACAGAATGAGGTCTTCACACAGTAAAGTGTTGTTGAGGGGGTTTGGTTGTTGTATGGTTCGAAATGAGGGGATGATCCTTTCCATCGGGATGACCGCGTTGCAGCCGTAGGTAAGCCGATAAGGAGTTTCCCCCGTCGAGGTTTGTATTGTGGTGCGGTATGACCAAAGTACTTCATGCAGATTATCCAACCAATTTCCCTTTGCACCAATAAGCCTCTTCTTAATTCCCTGGATGATGGTTCGATTCACTGATTCCACTTGTCCATTGTAACACCCCGATTCGGCAACTTGAAAACTTAAGTTCAATGTTATGAAAATTAGGGCCATTTTTTTTATAAGTGTTACACAAGATGAGAACATTTAGGTTTTCAAAACGAAGTTGCATTTAAACTCATGTCCTCATATTGTGCAAACCCCTTTCAAGTTCCAAACCGGGATGTCACAAGACATCGCACTTTGAAACCCGTTTTCAAAACACGTAGCCCGTTTAATTGTTTCAAAACATCAGTAGAAAATAAAACCTTTGCCGGGGTACAGTATGAGAACTAGAGCGAAGGTAACCAAGGACTTACACTGGAAAATATTCCGCCAGGGGATTCCTAGCTTCTATTCAAACACTTTAACACTCGGCGTCTAAGTCCTCGATCCACCAGTAGAGTTGTCCTCCAAGCTGCCCAGGGATTCCTTCACCGAGTCGTCTCCCGTCGACGAAGATGTTCTTATTTCTCGAACAAGCTGGATCTGGAACCTCAATTTCTTTTGCGTCTAATTGATGTACGATATTTTCCAGAGGAAGAAAGAGAAGCAGAAATACAGAAGAAGAGGAGAGAGTAAGCTACCCAAACAGTTATGTCGACTATGTGGAATTACAATAGGCAAATACTAATGAAAAACAATAAACAACATACAAACAACAACAATACCATTTCCATACACTCATATAACGGAACACAAACTTTATCCCTCCTTATAATCTTTCACAGTTCTCTTAATCCTTCTTTCCCTTATCATACTTTTCCAATTTCATCACGCGTTCCGAGAATTCCTCTTTATATACTCGTCTCATAATTCTCATTCGATACTGAATATTTTTATTGTATATCTCATTAAACATCTTTGTGCTTTTAAGTTTTATTATTTCGGATAGTTTCAATGATGAGGGGGAGGCATCATTGAGCTCACACACGTCTACATCTCCTCGGTCAACCACCCAACCTAGTCGGAAGCAAACAGGAGTACAAGACCTTTACCACACGGGCACGATAGCTGTCACACACAAATGGTCCCAGACCAGGAGGCTCAGCCTCAAATCATAATCATATCATTTAATCAATGCACGCCCTCGGCGGCAAACACAAATGCCCCGTTCCAGTCCCTCTCACTGTTCTAGATTTGCATCGAGGGGGCGACAGTATAATTTCTAGTTCGCGATGCGGAACTTACCACGGTATTAGACCCAGTCCCCACCACGTTAATGCACCACATGTGGGATTCGTTCCGCCTAGAAATATACTCGAGGCTTCTTGACGTTTCACCATCCTTGCCCTCTCCTCCTGCAATCTCCACCTGAGTATCCGCAGATACCCATAGTATCTTCCTCTCCACTACTTCGATTCGACTCTCATACCTCACCGCGTTGATAAATGTCTTTTAAAATCTTTTAGAGCTTTAACGTTTTAATTATCGGCTGAATCCTAACAGTCGGCTCGTCCTTGGTGCATCCCTTCAACGAAGCCCGACCACTAAACGTAAATCCTCTCCCCCTAAAATCACAATGGCCTCAAGCCACACATCAATCTCATCTCAATATCAACATTCTCGTCAGCTCATGCTCAGCATAATTCTTTCCAACTTCCTCAAAACTCATTCCCTCTTCTTTCTCAAAACTCTTTTCGCAAAACCTTTTCAAAAGATGACTTTATAAAATTCTTTTCAAAAGTTTCTTTTCACAAACTGTTTTAAAAAAAAGTCATATTTTTGGGTGAGTGTTAGTGGAGGAGCAAGCTCAACTCAACACTAAGCTTCTTCCCAAAAACATGCATGAGGAATTACATCTTTACTCCACCACTTCTCACTTCCAGAATCACGTTCTCTTTCAACTCTTTATCTTTTTCCTTTACTCGCATCACCTTTACCTTTTTCTCCATTGTTTCTTATAACTTTCTCTTTAGTCTTATTGCACCATCTATTTCTTTCTCAATTCTTTCTCATATCTCTTATTCGCATCTCGTTTCTCTTTCAGTCTCATTTCCTCATTGTTGTTATTATTTCGGGTCTCAGGGTAAAATCAAACATCTCTTAACAACTTAATTAATTACTTCACACACTAAAGTAACCAACAGCTCATGCATAGTAAACATTATATCATCAAAGTAACTATAGACAACACTTCGGTCTCAGCGACATGTAGGGATAGCCCACACTTAACAACAGACAAACAAACAAACACTCGCTATCCCTCTTCCTCGCCTTAACGAGACCGGGTCCAACCTTTGAGGTGATTGGATGCCTTAATATGTTGCCTAATACCACGGCGTCTTAAGGGGAGCTTCTCTCTCACCTGGATGACGACACATCCGAAAGCTTTCCAGGACTTCCCGTTGCTAGCTTTTCGTCGTTCCCTTCGCGTCCGACACCCGAACTAGACATTTTTCCCGTGCGTTAGAACGGTTTGCGAGGATTATAATTTTTCATTTTGAAAACTTGTTAAAACAATTCTTTTCTTGAAAACACATTGTTAACGCCCAAAAAGCTTTCCAAATCCAATTTAGACTTATGGTAAAAAGGTTTTCAGGAAAACAATTAAAATAATCTTTTATTAAACCAATTCATTTCTCTGAGTTTAAAAGTACTCTGATAACAAGAATCAGTGTTTTCATACTTTAAAAACAAAACACTAAAAATCAAAGAAAATAAGATTTCAAAACCATACTTTGAAAATCTTCTAAGTCACAAAATCAAAAGAGACAAAATGTCCAAATCAATTGGAGTTATTTTAAATCACATTTTCAAATAAAACATTTTCAATTTCTTTAGAATTCAAACATATCATTTTCACAAATACAGTTCACAAATATTAAAACAAAGTCAATTCAATACAATTAGCAGCATACACAATTTTCTAAACACACAAAAACTCACATAAGGCAAACCACACCTCAATCATTCAAAACCAATCAATTAAATTCTAATCTAAATAGATTAACTAGATTAACTAGATTAGATTTAAGAAAATGATTTAAATTAGTCTCTTAATTATCTCAGCCAAAACCGAATCACACATGGTCCTTATTTGCCAATTACAAATAAATTTTAAAAGTAAAGGTCATTGATAAGAATTCGTTTCTCATAATCAAATTAAATCATATATATATATATATATATTGGAATTAAAACCCAAAAGATAAAAGAAAGACACACACATCATGCTCATTAAGCATACAACATCATGTACCTAGGACATAGCTATAATCAAAAGTCATTTCATGAAAACAATTTTCTAACTTCAAATATATGCTTTGGCCGAATCATGCATACATGGTTTTGCAAAGATTTAATGCGCAAGGAGCATATAAATTCATGAAATCATTTTCATTATTTTAATCTAGAAACCGTGAGCATACAACAGGGAGATTATAAATTTTAAATTTCTTTTCAAAACTCAAATCAAGACAATTAGTTAAACCACAAAGCATTCCAAAGATTCACATACTTTTTCTCTCAAAGCTTAATCATGGCATGCAAACACTTTCAAAAACTCTTATATTTAATTAGTCTCATTATGCATGTACTCTAAATAAGGAACAAAACCTAGATACCTACTTCTCCTAGGATGGCCGAATCTAATGATGCAAGGAAACAAGGTTTTCATACATTTTTCAACATGCATGGATCACAAAAGTCAAAGCACATCATCAAATACTTAATTGAAGTATGCTTAAACTCAAAATCCTTTTAAGTCTTACTTCTTTAATTTCTTTGAACCCGTGGCACACATAAAAGAAGAGCATGATCTTTTGTTTTAAAATAACATGCAAATCAAAGATCAACAAAGATATTTTCATATACATACTTAGATCAACTAAGATCACCATGAAAGTAACCAAAAACTTAAATATTTTTACAAACCAGGTTATTATAAAATTATTTATCAACAAACATAGAAATACACTTAGATCTATCATGAGTCAAGATATGCAAGAAAATCAAAGCAATTACATGGGCTTAAACACAAATCTTACATAAAACCGTGAGGAAGAAGATGTACAAATTAGAGATCAAAGCTTTTAAAATACTCAAGATCACTACAAAAAGTAACATGCAAGCTATTTAAAGTCATACAAGTTCACGGTTTAGAAGAGAAAAAGTAAACATACAAGGAGATCTATTCTAGTTATCACAAAAATTTTAGTTTGTCTTTAGATTCTTGAGACTCACTTAAAAATTTTAGATCTAGTAAAGAGGAACCTTAACCGAACATCAAGCACAAGTTAATCATATTGCAAATTATGCTTAGTCCATAAAATTCAAGATCAAAGAGATCAACTCATGAAAATAACATGCAAAGAAGAAAATAAGGGATCTATAACTTAGAAAGAAAAATCTAAACCATTACAAATTCCTCCTTGATCTTTGGTTCCTACCATGAATGGTTGGTCTTCTAGCTCCTAAGGCTCTTGATCTTCAAAGAAAGCTCCTAGGTTTTGGGCTTGAATTCCTTCCTTTTTCTCTTCAAGTCTCACGGCCAACTACCCCTCTCTTCCTCTCTATTTCTTTTCTTTCTCTAAGAGGTTGATGAGCCCCTTAGAGATGTGTTTGTGTTAGTGTGAAGAAATGGGAAGTGAATTGGGTGAATGAACTATGGCCAATTCTATATAAAGGCAACTCAAAATTTCCTTCTTTAGCCTTAAGAGGAAATTCGGTCATGTGCAACCAAGAGGGGCGATTTAGTCCTCTCAATTTTGCATGGATGAGGTTTGTAAAGTCAAGGGGACCAAATGGAATAGACTAGGCTTTTAGGAGTCATCTTAGGTCTAACTAGTAGTTGGCTTTTGGTTAGGATTTGTCATTTGGTTAGGTTCTAGTTTGGTTTGATAGCTAACTTAGTTTCCACTTGGTTTCCACTTTCTTATCCTTTAAGCTTCTAGAATTTTAGTCCTAGCTTGTGCATACTACACACACACACGTGTAACACATATAGCGCGCGCACACACACACACACACACACACACTCACTTACATGCATACACTAATGGTGGCACCTTCATACACACACAACACACACACCTATACCGTAGCACACACACACACCTATGCACATATTCCACATTTTATTTTCCATTATCATTTCTAACTCATGCAAGCATTTCTTTAATCATATTTTCTTATTCATTTCCATGCATCACATATCAAATACACGTCACATATGCACATATATACATACAAACCGCATCACACATACACACATGCTCATCTCATGTTTTTATTTACTTAAAATCACCATTTCACATAATGATGTAATTAAGTCACACCTCTCATTCACACAATTAATTTCACGTAACACACAGCACACACATATTAAATCAAACACTCATCACGTAAAAATCCCAAGCCAAATTATTAAATTCATTTTCTTCAAGATACAACTCAAAATTCGTGTTTTACAGTTCTGAAAATAACTTTTTATAAAACAACTCAGAAAATTCCAAAAATTATATTTTCAAAATCTACGTTTCGCCACGATCGATTTGATATAAAATTTGTAAAAATCCGAATTACGGTTCAAAAGATACAAATTTCCAAAGATAACATTCCCAAAAAGAAAATCTTTTTCAAAAATCATCTTTTCTTAAAATCACCATTTAGCAAAGTATTTTTATTGCAACAAAATCATTCACTTTTCATTTACAAAATGTTTTGTTTATAAAAATCCATAAACTACTTTCTGAAAATTCCTTATAAGACCGAATTCTGGGGTTTATTTTAACAAATTTCGTTCACGCACGTACGGGAAAGATGCGGGGTGTTACATTCTCCCCAACTTGAAGATTTCTCGTCCTCGAGAAATGCCGTATAGAGTCTGTCAAATCCGTGGACGCGTAACTTCTTGAAGAAATTCTTTCTGTAACACCCCGTAATATAATGAATAATAAACAATAAACGTTTGAAAAATGAAACATTGGACTTTAAATTTTCTTTTATAAATCAGAGTTCACAAATAGCGTTGGGGGCTTTCAATTACAATATAATAAAATACACTTGAGTTCCTTTCTTTCGACTGATCCGCTGAGCACTCTTATCTCCAAGCTCCTTGCTCAAGTACCTAAAATGTTAACCGCATAAGGGTGAGACCTTTTCACAACACAGTGGATTAAAAGATAGTAAAATGGTATATAACAAAAACTCAAGGATAATAAGTAAATCAAGCCATGGATTAACAAAATGTATCATAATCACATATTTTCAATATCCAAATACATTTCCATATTCATTCTCTTTCCAGGTTCATATAACTGTATGTCACCTCACGGTCAGAGGCCAACATACCCACTTATACATTGTATGTCTCCTCACGGTCAGAGGACAACATACAAACCACATATACATTGTATGTCTCCTCACGGTCAGAGGACAACATACAAATCATATTCTCTTTTTCTTTTTATCTTTGCACCACTAGGAATTAGCGCACCTGCTAGGCAATTCCGCACCTACTAGGGACTTTACACCTGTCAGGATTGAGACACCCATTAGGCATCACCTGTTAGGACAACGCAATTAATTACCTTTCCATTAATTATTCATTTCTCAATTCCAGTCCACAATTTATTAACTTTTTCAGGTGGTTATGCAGTGTATTGATCCATTGGCGCACCGACGCCTAACGGGAATTTAGGACCTAATGGGCAATTCGCCTGACAGGTAATTCGGCCATGCAGGCAATTCACCACCTAGCAGGGCACCTAGTGTGCCGGGGCATCCAAGGATCAACCACACTGCATTCCTTTTTATTCCAGATCAGAACTCATTCACAAAAAGTCAAGCACCACATTCACACCATTCATCAAATACTCAGAGAATTGCAAGTAATATCAAATATTCATTTTCATCACTTTTAGCAGACATAATCATTCCTTTAATTCACATATCAAACCACCATTTACCAAGTATTACTCAAATCTCACATTTCCAAACATTCTTCACACACAACAATTTCAAGTTATATATATATATATATATATATATATATATATCCAATTCCAATTTATTATTCCTTTTTACATCACATTCCCGTTTCAATATTTATACACATACGCCATTAATTACTCACATATAGGGTCACATCAATTTATCAACCATCAACCAATATCACCAATCAATCGACATACTCAGGTATGTCTCAGAGTACATTGAATGTAAGTCAACTCCCTAGGGTTCTTCACTTCCTACTTTAATATTAATAAAAAGAGAATTTAATATAAACAATTTAATTAATATAAAATTAACCATAAACATACTAATCACTCCTAGATCAATTTTATTTCAAAACCATTTTGCTACCCACAGCCCGGTCTAAGTATTAAACTTAAATCCTATTATACACCCTAACTATCCCTAACCCAAAGTGTGGAAAAGAGACTCCCCTTACCTGGAAATCCTAGCAATAACAACAAAGTCACGTTTTCATCCGCGACTTGCTCCAGGATCAAGGTCAATAGCGTGTTGGATCTAAATAGGGACATTTGATAAAACTAATTATAACATTAAAATATATATCAAATAAATTCATTTTTGTCAAAATAATAAATATATATAATTATACAATAAAAATATATCACTTTTCCTAAAACATATCTTTATTTGAAAATATAGGGATAATAAAATATTGACGGATCGTCGAATAAATTACATGGATAAGTAGAGGGAGTTGAGAAGGATATATACCTGAAAAAGATTTGAGATTGGACGGTTGGATCTTGAATTATTGAACCCGGAAAATAAAAAAAACGAAAACCTTCTCTGTCTCTCGCGGTTTCTATTTCGCTCCCTCTGGACATGTTCCTCTTTTCTTAATTTTTCTTCTTTTGATCTCACGGCCTTGTGGCCACATTCCTTTATAATTTCTTTTTCTTTTCCTTCACGTGGTGGCCTTATGGCCACACCTTCTTTCTTTTTTATTTTATTCACGGTGGGGTGGGGCACTTGGGTAGTATTAGGGATATATATATTTATATATATTTGTGGGTCAATGTGTGTAGGTATTTTGGATTATAATTAAAAGTTTCACGATCCAAATCATAAAATATATTTAAGTAAAACAATATTGTATTTTTAATTACTCAAAACTAATTAGAAAACAATAAAGTTACCGGTCCCTCCGGTTAGCTATTGCGTAAGAAAAATTATCAAAATTCAAAAGTAAATATATTTTCTAAATTCTGATATTAAACTTGATAAAATATAATATTTATAATTTTGAAATAGAAGATCATTATATATAACTTATACTGGTAATACATTAAACCAGTCCAGAAGCTAAAAATAAAACAGCCTCCGAACACTATGAAAATTTACAGGGGCGCTCAAAATATTAAGTTAAACATATTTTTCTAAAGAAACTATTTATAAAAATGCCTTTAAGGCTTGCCACTTGAGTTCCCTGTCAAAATGTTAATTAAACTAAATAAAAGTACTTCTTTATTTTTGGAAAACATATGATAACAAATTTATACTTATTTTGACTAGAAAACATATTTCAAGTATAATGATGAAATCAGAATTTTATTCCGAGACTCAAATCTTGAAAACATCGTATTAAATCATTTAATTATTTTATTAAAAGTATTAGAAATAACGGGATGTTACAACTCTCCCCCACTTATTGGAATTTCGTCCCCGAAATTCCGTCTGATTCCTTTAATGGAGAACCATCCCTTATACAAGGTTTCTTGGCCGCGATACTCACTTCTCTTGGTCTTACTCCCCCACTTGGATTAGGCGTACTACTTGGCATTAAGAAGCAGCTAATGTCTTGCACTCCACGAAGAGTACAATCTATGGTTCCTTTCGGTTGGTTTCGATGTGGAAACACTATAGGGTTTGATTATAATCTAGCCCTAAACATACCACTTAAATTCTACTCCTAGGCCCTAATCACACACATTCATCATTCAAACAAACATAAATCATATAAATGTCATTCAAAGTTTAAACATTCACAACAACAATCCACAACATCATAAGCTCCAAACATAAACATGACTCAACCCTACATCCTCCTAAGCTAGTCCTTGTCTACCCTGCCTAACTTAGGGCTAAATCCTACCTCTGCACCCACACACATTCATAACGATCACCAAATATATGAAAATCAGTTCAAAAAGGGTTTCAGGGGAAAGAAAAGGGGCTTGTATGATTTGCAATCATAAATTCATTTTCATAAATACAATTCCCCTAGTGTTATGAAAATTGTGCACGTCACCATAAAGAGCTACCTCCATCTAGTTTCACAAGAATCTAGATGAGGAAGTGTAATCTTGTTCCAATTCGTCAGACTTAAAGAATAGGGATATGCTGTTACTTTAAACAAAATTAGTTTAGTAAGTTTTCAAGATTTAGAACAATTACATTCCCTTTTTCTCCAAGTTTGAAAATTGAATTTCATTCCAAATTGACTTGGATTTGTATATAGAGAATTCCTATTTAATCGACGAGTGACTTGATTAAAGTAATTGAGCTAATTCACTGATCGATTACTTAGAAATCCTTTCATCCTTTATTACTTTCTTAAAAATTTGTCGTGTAACCTCACAATCCATTTGGGATGATTGTGGTTCGGTGCACCCTTTTAAAACTTATTCTGAACATCCATATTATCAAACAAACAATCACGATGTTATTCACTCACAAACATCAAGTACATGTGTCAATCGGACGGACACAACTATGCACAATTAACAATTCTATCTATCCTAGGATTTCATAGCTACTAACTAGACCCGTAATCCTAGCTACTCGCTAAGGACTATCTAGGATTCCTAATCCTTGGACAAAACACAAAAGCTCATAATTTGAAAGTCATTTGAAAACGCTTGCAAAATTTGAAACCATCCAAGTTAAACATGAAATGTATACATGTACATATATTGATATATACATACACCAACATAGTCAAGTTTTTATTTTGAAAGCAAATCCTGAAAATAATACTTTTAATCGCTGTTGTGATTGAAATGGATTTTGGGACTTTTAAATATGGGGATGGTAATTGAAAAGTTCTTAGTCCAGATTATCGTTTGATAGCATTTTCGAAAGTTTAAATTCATCTCAATCATAACATAAACTTTTTGGTATATGCACATATGCAGATATATTCTTTCAAATATACAAAAATAATTTTGAGTCCGAAAATAGGAGTTCCCTTTTATATCGGGAAGCCTTTTGAAATCGAACGGGAACTACAACACAATTAGTTTTAGAAATGGTTTAGAATCATGTTGAAAAAATGTTTAATAATTTGGGTTGTAAAAATATCCAACACACAAATGCAACAACCATATATAGTAACAACCCAGAAATATTAATACTATAGGGTGACCATCTTAATGTACAAATAAGAAAATAACTTAGTAGCGTTAAGCAAAAGCACACATGAATGCAAGACATATGAATAAACAAACATATGCAATGAACCACGATCATTTAGTACAACACCTGGTATTTATAGCTATATCATCAAGTGTAATATGCATACATACACATACAAGTAATTCAATAAGTATATACATATAGATATGCACATATACTACTATGGAACTAATCCAAAACTTGTGCAAAGACTTCCCGATTGAATTTAAACCCTTGGTTCTGATTGAGTAAAATCTCTTGTCATGTATAAATCCAAGTGTTGTCACTTGGAAGTTTAAGTTCAATCGATAGGAATTGCTAGGACTCCCTACTTATCTTTTGTTTAGTATTAAAGTTATCGGAACTAAACTAGTAGTGGAGTCAACTACTAATCTGATATAAAAGTTGTTATTGTTCTTCGTGGATTCTAATTTAAGTGATGCGAACTAAATCACTCGTTTAGATTAGAATCGCGCAAGAAGTTATTTTAATTCTCCTGATTCCACTTCTAATTTTCGTTCTCTTGCTTTAATGCTAAACTATTCCGCGTATAACATATTGTGAGAACCTTTCGATTGAGTCTGAACCGCTTCCCCAAGTTAGGCAAAAGTCCATTTATATTCGCAAATCAAATTGGTGCGGTTCAGCGATTCAAATTCAATTGGTCAGTACTCAATGCTTATTTCACAATTGGTGTCACAGTTAGTCGAATCGAGATTAGTAATGGAATTGACTATTAGTTTAATTTTTAAGCATTCTTTTTTTGCTCTCTCAGGTACTAATCTAATCAATGTGAATTTAATCCCTTGATTAGATTGGCATTGAGATTTTAACTCATAAAAATCCATATGGTTCCATTTCAAATCTCCATCCAACTACTTTGATACCAAACTACTTGTCAAACCCACATATTCGAGTAGTAAACAATTAAACACAACGAAGCAAAGAGAGTCATATAATTGGCATTAAGGTTTCGTACATCAGAAATCGTTTACAACTTCACGATAGTACACAAACTCTTGAATTTCGGTGACTTCACCTCCCAATAGATATAATGTCGGATTGGTCATTTCCAACACTACATTTAATCGGTGGTAGTAGTCCTCGCAATTCGGTTGAATTCCTGTACTACATGTTCGAATGCTTAATTAGATTTCCTTTGTATAAAACTTTAACTTTCGATTAGTCCAAAAACTCAACAATTACACTCTCGACTAATCGTGTTCATACCAATTAGGTTTCCTGTTTGCAATTGGGTGCATACTCAGAATATCCAATTCTTGGAATCACTAAGGGATCCTGCTTAGTTTCCAAAGAATTATATTCTCTTTGGTTTCCATAAATGATTTCTTTTACATTGTCAATTGTCGGTGTTCCCTATGCAAACATAAACCCATTCGGTTGATTGCAAATATGCACAACCATAGTAACAAACATATACAAATCCAATTGTTATTCAAAAGTTTTCACTTGTATGGGTCTCACCTCTGGTCAAGAAGCTTGAGATGAGAGTGTCGCAGCGGGATCAAGATTACTTTCCCTCAGGTCGAAAGGAAAGAACTGCTCTGATACCATAAATGTAACACCCCGTAATATAATGAATAATAAACAATAAACGTTTGAAAAATGAAACATTGGACTTTAAATTTTCTTTTATAAATCAGAGTTCACAAATAGCGTTGGGGGCTTTCAATTACAATATAATAAAATACACTTGAGTTCCTTTCTTTCGACTGATCCGCTGAGCACTCTTATCTCCAAGCTCCTTGCTCAAGTACCTAAAATGTTAACCGCATAAGGGTGAGACCTTTTCACAACACAGTGGATTAAAAGATAGTAAAATGGTATATAACAAAAACTCAAGGATAATAAGTAAATCAAGCCATGGATTAACAAAATGTATCATAATCACATATTTTCAATATCCAAATACATTTCCATATTCATTCTCTTTCCAGGTTCATATAACTGTATGTCACCTCACGGTCAGAGGCCAACATACCCACTTATACATTGTATGTCTCCTCACGGTCAGAGGACAACATACAAACCACATATACATTGTATGTCTCCTCACGGTCAGAGGACAACATACAAATCATATTCTCTTTTTCTTTTTATCTTTGCACCACTAGGAATTAGCGCACCTGCTAGGCAATTCCGCACCTACTAGGGACTTTACACCTGTCAGGACTGAGACACCCATTAGGCATCACCCGTTAGGACAACGCAATTAATTACCTTTCCATTAATTATTCATTTCTCAATTCCAGTCCACAATTTATTAACTTTTTCAGGTGGTTATGCAGTGTATTGATCCATTGGCGCACCGACGCCTAACGGGAATTTAGGACCTAATGGGCAATTCGCCTGACAGGTAATTCGGCCATGCAGGCAATTCACCACCTAGCAGGGCACCTAGTGTGCCGGGGCATCCAAGGATCAACCACACTGCATTCCTTTTTATTCCAGATCAGAACTCATTCACAAAAAGTCAAGCACCACATTCACACCATTCATCAAATACTCAGAGAATTGCAAGTAATATCAAATATTCATTTTCATCACTTTTAGCAGACATAATCATTCCTTTAATTCACATATCAAACCACCATTTACCAAGTATTACTCAAATCTCACATTTCCAAACATTCTTCACACACAACAATTTCAAGTTATATATATATATATATATATATATATATATATATATATATCCAATTCCAATTTATTATTCCTTTTTACATCACATTCCCGTTTCAATATTTATACACATACGCCATTAATTACTCACATATAGGGTCACATCAATTTATCAACCATCAACCAATATCACCAATCAATCGACATACTCAGGTATGTCTCAGAGTACATTGAATGTAAGTCAACTCCCTAGGTTCTTCACTTCCTACTTTAATATTAATAAAAAGAGAATTTAATATAAACAATTTAATTAATATAAAATTAACCATAAACATACTAATCACTCCTAGATCAATTTTATTTCAAAACCATTTTGCTACCCACAGCCCGGTCTAAGTATTAAACTTAAATCCTATTATACACCCTAACTATCCCTAACCCAAAGTGTGGAAAAGAGACTCCCCTTACCTGGAAATCCTAGCAATAACAACAAAGTCACGTTTTCATCCGCGACTTGCTCCAGGATCAAGGTCAATAGCGTGTTGGATCTAAATAGGGACATTTGATAAAACTAATTATAACATTAAAATATATATCAAATAAATTCATTTTTGTCAAAATAATAAATATATATAATTATACAATAAAAATATATCACTTTTCTTAAAACATATCTTTATTTGAAAATATAGGGATAATAAAATATTGACGGATCGTCGAATAAATTACATGGATAAGTAGAGGGAGTTGAGAAGGATATATACCTGAAAAAGATTTGAGATTGGACGGTTGGATCTTGAATTATTGAACCCGGAAAATAAAAAAAAACGAAAACCTTCTCTGTCTCTCGCGGTTTCTATTTCGCTCCCTCTAGACATGTTCCTCTTTTCTTAATTTTTCTTCTTTTGATCTCACGGCCTTGTGGCCACATTCCTTTATAATTTCTTTTTCTTTTCCTTCACGTGGTGGCCTTATGGCCACACCTTCTTTCTTTTTTTTTTATTCACGGTGGGGTGGGGCACTTGGGTAGTATTAGGGATATATATATTTATATATATTTGTGGGTCAATGTGTGTAGGTATTTTGGATTATAATTAAAAGTTTCACGATCCAAATCATAAAATATATTTAAGTAAAACAATATTGTATTTTTAATTACTCAAAACTAATTAGAAAACAATAAAGTTACCGGTCCTTCCGGTTAGCTATTGCGTAAGAAAAATTATCAAAATTCAAAAGTAAATATATTTTCTAAATTCTGATATTAAACTTGATAAAATATAATATTTATAATTTTGAAATAGAAGATCATTATATATAACTTATACTGGTAATACATTAAACCAGTCCAGAAGCTAAAAATAAAACAGCCTCCGAACACTATGAAAATTTACAGGGACGCTCAAAATATTAAGTTAAACATATTTTTCTAAAGAAACTATTTATAAAAATGCCTTTAAGGCTTGCCACTTGAGTTCCCTGTCAAAATGTTAATTAAACTAAATAAAAGTACTTCTTTATTTTTGGAAAACATATGATAACAAATTTATACTTATTTTGACTAGAAAACATATTTCAAGTATAATGATGAAATCAGAATTTTATTCCGAGACTCAAATCTTGAAAACATCGTATTAAATCATTTAATTATTTTATTAAAAGTATTAGAAATAACGGGATGTTACACTTTCCTTCTCTAACCGCAACAATCGTCGCATCTTCGAACACATACCATCTATTCGTCGCCTTTTCAAATGAATCGGACGGATTACTTACAAAAGTAGTCCCTCGGGGTATTTTCAACAACTAACTTGATGGGTTCCAAACAACATGGTTCCACTGGTAGCAAGAGAATGGGGGTTCAAAGGTATCAAAACAGTGTGCAAAGACAACAGGGTCACGAACAATTGGGGTCAAGACGCCATCACACTTAGGGCTAAACTCTTATCATAAATTCAAGCCTAGACGGTTTATTCTTCAAAACTTCACATCTTCAACTACTCCCCAACTTAAATGACACGTATCTCTAAAGACCACTTTCAGAATTACAAACTTAGCCCCTAAATACTCCTATCCTTCACCACTTTTTGATCAATTTCTAACTTCGTTCGATCCTCTAATTGTCGTACTTCTCACCATGTACTTTCCTTAATCAAACTCTTAGAGTTACCATTAAATCTTCCCTTTTATGGTGATGGGCGAATAAACTTTCTTTGGAAACAATTATTAGCACATTGAGATAATCAGATTGAAGAAACTTCGGTTTCTTCATTGGATGTCAACATAAGTTTTAATTTTTTTCTTTGCATCATATAGTTGATCTGGGATGGTCTAACCAGTCAAGCCAAACAAAAAATTATATTATAATTTATAAACTTCTAGTTTATAAACTTTTGGTTTTATGATATGAGGTAATTCAAATGTATTATATACGTGTAAACTGAAAAATTTTCCAATACCTCTGGATAAAAACTCTTTTAGAGCTCTAAATTATCATCGTACACAAATATAGTGTTAACGACGGCTTCTAGCAATACTAAATAGAAGAAAATTTTTGTATAACTAGTATAGTATGGAAGAAACATTTTGTAGAACATTCGAATAAACTATTTCCACCATAAAAATACTCTATTAAAGTTAATATTGCAAATTAATGTAAAACAAGTAAGTATGAAAATGTTACATCATAAACTATGTTTTGATTTTTATTTTTTAACTGAGTTTATTATATACATATACTTGTATAAAAGATTAAAAGATAATGCATTCCTTGTCCTCAAATTTTGGAACAATTAATTTTGATAAAATATACTAAACTATTTTGAAAATAAAATTTTACATATACCTTTGAAACTTGGTATATTTATTTGTGATCCACTACATTATTACACATTGTTCACCCCAATAAAAAAAATTAGGATATGCTATTTTAAAATTTTTATATCCGTAAACTTTTTGTTATAAAAATATATTATTTATACATGTGATCAATTAATTATGTGATTAGTACATTCCAATCTAATTATTTCAATAATGATAATGAAAAAATTAAAGATTAATAAATTTCTCACAAAAGAACCACATATTTTCAATAACCAATTTATATGTCTAACACATGTTATTAAATTATTATTATTTTTAAATACTTTTCAAATAGTGTATTTCAGCGGAGACTTTATTTTTTTTTATTTTTTAATTTTTTGGAAATATCACAAAAATATTTATATTGAAAATAGAATTCAAAACAAGATCATATGAGATCATGCATTGTTTTACTTGCTAAAACTAAACAAGCATCAAATATCTTCAAAAGTACATATTTGATCAATACCATTCAATAATATTACTCAATGTTATAAACAAATGCACAAGTATATCCATAATTATATTGGCAAATTCTTCTCTTTATCATAATGGCAGTAATCATTTTCAATAGAAAAATATTAGAATTTTTTATCACTAATATTTTTAAAACATGCCAATAAAGAAGCACATAAATTTCATGTTGTGAGATTATCGCATTCTTATAATTCCATATTGAAAAACAAAACGACAAGGCACATGTACTCATTTAGGATAAATTTCTCCACTTATGCATATTCTTAATATGACAATAGCTATAAAAAATTTATAACTAACCTTGGAAAATTTACTACTCAACATGTGTGTAGAGTCAAGAAAATAGAAGCCGACATAAGATATGAGTCAACTTGATGAAGCATAATCTTCCTTATATAACTTTCAAAACAACTCATAGGGAGATCATTAGGGAAAAATAACAAAAATTATATCAAATGAAACTCTACTTTAATGTCAAATTGTTAATGATAAAATATATAAATCATATTAATTTACTTCATGAAAAAACATTAATATTTTCATGTTTCAACATAACATTCAATAATAATTGACAAGAAATACAATTAAATATATAAGGCAAAATAAAAAAAAATTATTTTTCTGAAAGTAAAATCATACTTGTTTGACTGTCTTTGTATCATAAAAATAAACGTGCTAACATTTTAATTTATGGCACATTAGCAGTATAATTGATACATCAAATAATAATTATCACTTGCTTCAATGCCCTTTGATGCATCAACACACCTTTTGGTTAGAGCTTCGTGCTTATAACTTATTATGAATTAATGAAAATAAGAAGACATAAGAGATTGAGGGAGAAAAGAGAATCAGGGAGAAATTGTATTTTATTTCTTGTGGTCAAAGTTTACAATACATATGAGTCCTTTTTTATAGGAAAAGATGAAACCCTATCATGAATTTATTTCAACTAAAGATAAACATAAAGTAGGGATAAACTCAAACTATGATAGAGTAGTCATTCACTAATTAAATAAATACAAATTATTCATAACAAAAACAAAATAATCATTGCATTTTTTAACAAATAATTTTTGTTTTCTGAAATATAACGTATAAATAAGAAAGGTAGGATTACTACTTATGAGTTAAAGAATTATTTCCTTTGCTCCATCCTCGATAATGCATATTATTATGGACACTTGAAATTATTTATTGTTTACCGTATTATTAAGTATTATTGTCTCCGTTTCATATGTAATGTGTTTTAAGATTATGCGCGGATTTTAAGAAATCGTTAAATGATGTAAGAATTTGATGTATTTTGATTATAGTGTCTATATATAATCATCATTGAAGAGAGATAAAAAGATTGTGAGTGAAAAAGAGAGTGTAATAAATAGGTGTGTATTGGGAAATATAACATTTATTATGTATTGAGTTTTGAGAAGGAACAATACATATGAAACATGAGACAAAACTCTAAAATCACTATATATGAAACGGAGGGAGTATTAGTTTAACTTTAGATGACATAATGTTTAGCAAAGATGAGTCTTGGAAGCTTAACATTGTCTGGGTTAAGGCTTTATAAGAGATTACATGTATATTCATAGTGTAGGGTCTGTCGACCATATACGGACCCGAGCCTCACCAAAGGGTTCCTCTAAAGGCATTTTACTCGGTTTACCTGTCATGAAAGTCCTTCGCTTGGACTCGTGGGATACGAGCATACGAGAGGGCCAAGCTCGGACTTGATGGAACCGAGCCTTACGATCGGTCCCCAATCCATCAGGCTCGGGACTCTAGGACCGAGACATACTGTCGGTTCGAGGATAAGCTTAGGCTCGCCGAGGCTTCTTATCCCTTCCGCAAATCTCTCCTAGATTCTCGCAACAGCCTAGACATGAGATCTTCAGCTGATCCTATCCATATTCTAGAAGCATAATCGTCCGATATTATCTCACAGAATTCTGGTTCAGCACAACTCTGATACAGGGCCCAAAGGGCCCATATCAGCCTCCTCCAAACCCTATAAATAGCTCATCACAGCTAGGGTTTCAGGTAAGTAATCTCATCCCTAAGTTGACACTCTGCACACACACGTTGACTAGGGAGATCCTGCTTTTCCCAACTGGAACTACAGGAATACCATAAGTCATACATCAATACTCGACCCTCTCCTGGGCTCCTGGTTGCCATAATCTTGAGCACTTAGAGGGTTAAGGACATATAGTGATTAGGACACTACATTTGGCGTCGTCTGTGGGAAACGAATAACTAATATTCCCACATCCAGTGTTTTTGTGGCAAACAACAACGTTAATGAAGGAGATCTCCGCCATCACCTCCGTGGGAGGCCACCCAAAAACGGAAGAGGAAATATCAGGGACAGGATCGCTCCGGGAGGGCCCCCTGAAGGCAATCAGGCTCCTCCTGTTAACTCTCCCCCTCCAGTTCCTCCTGAAAATCCCCTTCAGGCACAGGCTAATGTCCCTCCCCTTATTGAAGGCGGCGGAGGACGATCTAATTCTCACACTGTTCCTGATGGTCATGTTTCAGAGTGGCATGATACTGCAGATTCTGGACCACACGTATCTCGGAGGGCCCCTTCTGGATCACGAACTGATGAGACCCATCGAGTAAAACATTCCGCTCGTCATGATCATTCCCGAGCCGATAGATCCCAAAGAGAAGTACCTCACTTGACGAGGGGCCACTTTAGAACGCTTCAAGGTGGACCACGTTCCACTGAACTGAGGGCAGGTCTTACATGACTACCTCTTCGGCTCGAAGGCGAGAAGAGTCAATCATGGAAATTTTAAGAACTCAGACTTCCTTGATCGAGAGACAGAATCAGGCTATTGCTGCTCTTCAGCATCAGAGCATGACAAGAACAGCCGAGCAAAGCCCTCGCGTGGCTTCCGGCAACCCAAGCAACCTTCCTCCTCCTCCACCTTTTAACCCGAGCGTGGTTCCCGAACGTATTACTGGGGAACCTCATCCTGGCCATCCTTTCACAGCAAAGATCATGGCATACCAAACCCTGCAGACTTATGTAGGACATCAAAATATTCCTCGCTATACTGGGACAACCGATCTGATGGACAATATTGCGGCTTACAAGTCCTCCATGATGTTTTATAGAGGAGGGGACTTCATGAAATGCTGCGCTTTCTCAATGACTTTGGGCTCGGCTCCCTTACGGTGGTTCAACTCTCTACCAACAAATTCAATTCACTCTTGGGCTGAACTCAGAAGAACGTTCTTGAATAGGTACACTGCCAGTATGTCACAGCCAAAATCCGATCATTCATTAGCTGGAGTTGCACAGAGACCAGACGAGTCTCTACGAGACTACTTAGCTCGGTATCAACAAGAGGCTAGTGGCATATCGGGTTTACAATCTGGAGTATTTGTTCTCTTGCTTACTCAAGGGTTATGAGACGGAGATTTTAAAGATTCTTTGATAGGAGAACCACCTAAGGATATGGCCGAGCTCAGGGAAAGGTCCAGGAAGTTTGTAAATTTGGAAGAGTTTCACAGAATCAGTACTATAGCGCGTAGTAAGGAAGAGCGTCAAGAGCAACGCCCTCGGCAAAACGATCGGTTTCGAGATGGTAGAGGGAGGAAGGATAAAAGAGAGAGAGAGAGAAAGAGAAGAAAAACTGCCTCCAAAAGGCAAATATGACGAGTATACTCAGCTTACAATAACAAGGAGTCAAATCCTTCGGGAGACTATGCACACCGAGATGCGCAATATTACTAGGCCTCCAGCTTTGAGAAAAGTTGCTCAGAAAGATAAGACTAAGTATTGTGACCATCATGGTGGATGGGGACACACCACTTACCAACGCACCATGTTAAAAGACTTGATTGAAGAAATGGTGAGGGACGGAAAACTCCAACAGTACATTGGCGAAGCAATGCGGAAGCGTACTAGGAGAAAAAGCCAGTCCCCACCCAAACCCGAGCAGAAACAAAGGAATAGGAGCCCCTCACCACCTGCGGGGGGAGCTTCTATCCTACTGTCCTAACAGGATAAGGGTCGAGAGGGTTTTTTGATCAACACCATTGCTGGAGGATTCGCAGGTGGAGGGGAGAAAAGAGGTGACCGAAAGAAGTACGTGGGTCAAGTTCTTTCTGTTGCCAGCCGACCAATTCAAAAGCCTAAAAATAAGAATATCGTCATCAGCTTCAGTGACGAGGACTTCGCTGACATAATCCGAGACCACAACGATCCCATGGTAGTTACGGCTCTGCTCGATAATTATGAAGTGAAGAGGATTCTTGTTGATCAGGGAAGCTCAGCAGATATTATGTACTTGGATTTGTTTGAAGCCCTGAAGCTGAAGAGGTCTAATCTAACTCCATTCGAAGGAAATTCGATTGGCTTTACGGGCCATTCTATTGTTCCCCTAGGCCATATCCACCTCCCAGTCACCCTGGGGGAACAACCATCCGCTCGAACAGAGATAGTGAAGTTTCTGGTCGTCTAGGCTCCGTCGGCATACAATGCCATCCTCGGTCGTACTGCACTCCAGTCTTTTGGCGCCGCTTTTCAACTGTCCACCTAGCTATGAAATTTCTAGGGTCTGACGACAAGGTGGTCACGGTGCGTTCTGAACAAGAGCTGGCTCGGAAGTGTTACAATATCAGCCTGGGTAAACTGAAGATCGAAGATGAAAAAATTATGCAAGAGCCACTAAATAAGGGAAGTGTTAACCTGGCAGATCTTGATGTAAGGGAGGATGACGAAACCAGACCAACCCCTCAGGGGGTTTTCAAGAAGATAATCTTGGGCTCCGATCCATCCCGCTGTGTCAAGATTGGTGTTGGTCTTGCCGAGGAAGTTGAGAAAGAGTTGAGAGAACTGCTCATTGAGAACAAAGATCTATTCGCTTGGACCTCGGCAGACATGTCAGGCATTGACCCGAATATCATCTGCCACAAATTAAGTGTCTATCCTGGCGCTAAACCAGTTTGCCAGAAGAAGATGCGGGTCGGAACCGAAAAAGCTCAAGTCACGGAGGAAAAGGTTGCTGAGCTGCTTGAAGCAGGGTTCATCAGGAAAGTGGTATACACCGATTGGTTGGCTAATCCCGTACTGGTCAAAAAATCTAATGTAAAGTGGAGAATGTGCGTGGATTATACAGACCTGAACAAGGTCTGCCCCAAAGACCAATATCCACTTCCTTGCATAGACAAATTAGTAGACAGCTCGGCAGGATACCAGAGACTATCCTTCATGGACGCTTATTCTGGCTACAATCAGATTCCGATGTATCCTCCGGATCAGGTGAAAACTTCCTTCGTTACTGAAAACGCTACGTACTGTTATAATGTCATGCCCTTCGGAATCAAGAACGCTGGGGCAACTTATCAGTGAATGATGAATAAAGTGTTCGGCCCACTTATCGGGCCCAGAATGGAAGTGTACATCGATGACATGATTGCCAAGAGTTTGAAGGAAGAAGACCATGCCAAGGACTTGAAGATCATTCTTGACAGAATTCGGCAGTACGATATGAGGCTGAATCCTGAAAAATGCACCTTTGGGGTTCCCGGTGGATCATTCCTCGGATTTATGCTCACTGAACGAGGAATCGAAGCGAACCCTGAAAAATGCCAAGCTATCCTCAAGATGAATCCATCTAACATTAAGGGTGTACATCAATTAGCAGGTCGGGTATCAGCTCTTTCCAGATTCTTATCCCAATCAGCTCGGAGGACCCTACCATGGTAGCAACTGTTGAGAAAGGAAAAAGAGAAGGCGTTTGAGTGGAACGATGCATGCGAAAAGGCCTTCACTGACCTTAAGAAATACCTGGCATCCCCCCCGATCCTATCTAGCCCTGTAATTGGAGAGACTCTGTTCCTATACTTGTCAGTGGGTGATTCAGTTGTCAGTTCAGTTTTAGTTCGAGGAGAATCAGGCAAGGAATCCCCCGTTTATTTTGTTAGCCGAGCGCTTCAAGGACCAGAACTGAGATACCAAAAGGTGGAAAAATTGGCTTTCTGTTTAGTCATCACGGCCATAAGACTGCGTCAGTACTTCCAAAGTCATCACATTAAGGTCAGAACAGCTCAACCTATCCGACTTAGAAGGAAGAATGGTAACTTGGGCCATTGAACTTTCCGAGTTCGACATCACTTTCGAACCAAGGAAGGCAATGAAGTCTCAAGTTCTAGCTGATTTCCTCACCGAGTTTACTGAGCCACTGACGAGCTCAAACTTGGACTAGAGCATTTACGTTGATGGATCGAGCAACAAGCTTGGGGCAGGTGCTGGTTTAATCCTGGAAAACTTCGATGGTGTTACCCTTGAGTATTCTTTGAAGTTTGAATTTCCTACTTCAAACAATCAGGCAGAATACGAAGCTCTAATGGCTGGTCTCAGGATGGCAAAGGAGGTAGGGGCCCGAGAAGTCAAGATTTTCAGTGATTCTCGGCTGGTGGTCTCTCAAGTCAAAGGAGATTATCAAGCCAAAGAACCCATCCTCCAAAAGTATCTTGAGAAGGTGAAGTTCTTGTCTTCAGAGTTTGCCAAAGTTGAATCCTGTCATATTCCAAGGGAAAACAATGGGAAAGCAGACATTCTTTCAAAACTTGCATCAACAAAAGGCCCTGAAAATAACAAGACATTGGTCCAGGAAACGGTGCACGGACCTAGCGTTGTCCTCTCCGTTTCGGTGGATCCAAATTGGACTGCTCCGATCACGAGTTACTTAGAACAAGGAACTTTGCCTACTGATCCAACCAAGGCTAAGAAGCTTATCAGGAAAGCATCGCAATTTTCTCTGGTTGAAGGAATTTTGTTTCGCCGAGGGGTCAGTGGCCCTATGCTCAGATGTTTGGATCCCACTGAAGCAAAACAAACACTTGAAGAGGTTTACGGAGGAATCGGAAGCCATCATGTTGGGGGTAAATCATTGGCCAAAAAGATTCTAAGGGCAGGATATTATTGGCCGACCCTTCAGCAAGATGCAATTAATCATGTGAAAAGATGCGGAGAGTGTCAATTCCATAGCGATGTGTACCAGAAGCCGGCCGAGGAACTCCACTCACTTTCATCTCCCTATCCTTTCTATCAATGGGGAATGGATTTGATTGGCCAGTTCCCCACCGCACCAGGATAGCTGAAATGGGTGGCAGTTGCCATAGATTATTTTACCAAATGGGTAGAAGACGAGCCTCTAGCAACTATCTCGTCTGCCAAAGTTCAGAAGTTTTTTGAAAGGCAGGTCATAACTCGGTTTGGAGTTCCACAAGTTCTGGTGACTGACAACGGAACTCAGTTCGCAGCAAAGGCGTTCCAAGATTTGGTCAATGCTTTAAACATCAAGCACACTTTTTCCTCGGTTGAGCATCCTCAGACCAATGGATGTAACACCCCGCATCTTTCCCGTACGTGCGTGAACGAAATTTGTTAAAATAAACCCCGGAATTCGGTCTTATAAGGAATTTTCAGAAAGTAGTTTATGGATTTTTATAAACAAAACATTTTGTAAATGAAAAGTGAATGATTTTTTTGCAATAAAAATACTTTGCTAAATGGTGATTTTAAGAAAAGATGATTTTTGAAAAAGATTTTCTTTTTGGGAATGTTATCTTTGGAAATTTGTATCTTTTGAACCGTAATTCGGATTTTTACAAATTTTATATCAAATCGACCGTGGCGAAACGTAGATTTTGAAAATATAATTTTTGGAATTTTCTGGGTTGTTTTATAAAAAGTTATTTTCAGAACTGTAAAACACGAATTTTGAGTTGTATCTTGAAGAAAATGAATTTAATAATTTGGATTGGGATTTTTACGTGATGAGTGTTTGATTTAATATGTGTGTGATGTGTGTTACGTGAAATTAATTGTGTGAATGAGAGGTGTGACTTAATTACATCATTATGTGAAATGGTGATTTTAAGTAAATAAAAACATAAGATGAGCATGTGTGTATGTGTGATGCAGTTTATATGTATATATGTGCATTTGTGATGTGTATTTGATATGTGGTGCATGGAAATGAATAAGAAAATATGATTAAAGAAATGCTTGCATGAGTTAGAAATGATAATGGAAAATAAAATGTGGAATATGTGCATAGGTGTGTGTGTGCTACGGTATAGGTGTGTGTGTTGTGTGTGTATGAAGGTGCCACCATTAGTGTATGCATGTAAGTGAGTGTGTGTGTGTGTGCTATATGTGTTACACGTGTGTGTGTGTAGTATGCACAAGCTAGGACTAAAATTCTAGAAGCTTAAAGGATAAGAAAGTGGAAACCAAGTGGAAACTAAGTTAACTATCAAACCAAACTAGAACCTAACCAAATGACAAATCCTAACCAAAGGCCAACTACTAGTTAGACCTAAGATGACTCCTAAAAGCCTAGTCTATTCCATTTGGTCCCCTTGACTTTACAAACCTCATCCATGCAAAATTGAGAGGACTAAATCGCCCCTCTTGGTTGCACATGACCGAATTTCCTCTCAAGGCTAAAGAAGGAAATTTCGAGTTGCCTTTATATAGAATTGGCCATAGTTCATTCACCCAATTCACTTCCCATTTCTTCACACTAACACAAACACATCTCTAAGGGGCTCATCAACCTCTTAGAGAAAGAAAAGAAATAGAGAGGAAGAGAGGGGTAATTGGCCGTGAGACTTGAAGAGAAAAAGGAAGGAATTCAACCCAAAAACCTAGGAGCTTTCTTTGAAGATCAAGAGCCTTAGGAGCTAGAAGACCAACCATTCATGGTAGGAACCAAAGATCAAGGAGGAATTTGTAATGGTTTAGATTTTTCTTTCTAAGTTATAGATCCCTTATTTTCATGAGTTGATCTCTTTGATCTTGAACTTTATGGACTAAGCATAATTTGTAATATTATTAACTTGTGCTTGATGTTCGGTTAAGGTTCCTCTTTACTAGATCTAAAATTTTTAAGTGAGTCTCAAGAATCTAAAGACAAACTAAAATTTTTGTGATAACTAGAATAGATCTCCTTGTATGTTTACTTTTTCTCTTCTAAACCGTGAACTTGTATGACTTTAAATAGCTTGCATGTTACTTTTTGTAGTGATCTTGAGTATTTGAAAAGCTTTGATCTCTAATTTGTACATCTTCTTCCTCACGGTTTTATGTAAGATTTGTGTTTAAGCCCATGTAATTGCTTTGATTTTCTTGCATATCTTGACTCATGATAGATCTAAGTGTATTTCTATGTTTGTTGATAAATAATTTTATAATAACCTGGTTTGTAAAAATATTTAAGTTTTTGGTTACTTTCATGGTGATCTTAGTTGATCTAAGTATGTATATGAAAATATCTTTGTTGATCTTTGATTTGCATGTTATTTTAAAACAAAAGATCATGCTCTTCTTTTATGTGTGCCACGGGTTCAAAGAAATTAAAGAAGTAAGACTTAAAAGGATTTTGAGTTTAAGCATACTTCAATTAAGTATTTGATGATGTGCTTTGACTTTTGTGATCCATGCATGTTGAAAAATGTATGAAAACCTTGTTTCCTTGCATCATTAGATTCGACCATCCTAGGAGAAGTAGGTATCTAGGTTTTGTTCCTTATTTAGAGTACATGCATAATGAGACTAATTAAATATAAGAGTTTTTGAAAGTGTTTGCATGCCATGATTAAGCTTTGAGAGAAAAAGTATGTGAATCTTTGGAATGCTTTGTGGTTTAACTAATTGTCTTGATTTGAGTTTTGAAAAGAAATTTAAAATTTATAATCTCCCTATTGTATGCTCACGGTTTCTAGATTAAAATAAGGAAAATGATTTTATGAATTTATATGCTCCTTGCGCATTAAATCTTTGCAAAACCATGTATGCATGATTCGGCCAAAGCATATATTTGAAGTTAGAAAATTGTTTTCATGAAATGACTTTTGATTATAGCTATGTCCTAGGTACATGATGTTGTATGCTTAATGAGCATGATGTGTGTGTCTTTCTTTTATCTTTTGGGTTTTAATTCCAATATATATATATATATATATGATTTAATTTGATTATGAGAAACGAATTCTTATCAATGACCTTTAGTTTTAAAATTTATTTGTAATTGGCAAATAAGGACCATGTGTGATTCGGTTTTGGCTGAGATAATTAAGAGACTAATTTAAATCATTTTCTTAAATCTAATCTAGTTAATCTATTTAGATTAGAATTTAATTGATTGGTTTTGAATGATTGAGGTGTTGTTTGCCTTATGTGAGTTGTGTGTGTTTAGAAAATTGTGTATCCTGCTAATTGTATTGAATTGACTTTGTTTTAATATTTGTGAACTGTATTTGTGAAAATGATATGTTTGAATTCTAAAGAAATTGAAAATGTTTTATTTGAAAATGTGGTTTAAAATAACTCCAATTGATTTGGACATTTTGTCTCTTTTGATTTTGTGACTTAGAAGATTTTCAAAGTATGGTTTTGAAATCTTATTTTCTTTGATTTTTAGTGTTTTGTTTTTAAAGTATGAAAACACTGATTCTTGTAATCAGAGTACTTTTAAATCAGAGAAATGAATTGGTTTAATAAAAGATTATTTTAATTGTTTTCCTGAAAACCTTTTTACCATAAGTCTAAATTGGATTTGGAAAGCTTTTTGGGCGTTAACAATGTGTTTTCAAGAAAAGAATTGTTTTAACAAGTTTTCAAAATGAAAAATTATAATCCTCGCAAACCGTTCTAACGCACGGGAAAAATGTCTAGTTCGGGTGTCGGACGCGAAGGGAACGACGAAAAGCTAGCAACGGGAAGTCCTGGAAAGCTTTCGGATGTGTCGTCATCCAGGTGAGAGAGAAGCTCCCCTTAAGACGCCGTGGTATTAGGCAACATATTAAGGCGTCCAATCATCTCAAAGGTTGGACCCGGTCTCGTTAAGGCGAGGAAGAGGGATAGCGAGTGTTTGTTTGTTTGTCTGTTGTTAAGTGTGGGCTATCCCTACAAGTCGCTGAGACCAAAGTGTTGTCTATAGTTACTTTGATGATATAATGTTTACTATGCATGAGCTGTTGGTTACTTTAGTGTGTGAAGTAATTAAGTTGTTAAGAGATGTTTGATTTTACCCTGAGACCCGAAATAATAAAAACAATGAGGAAATGAGACTGAAAGAGAAACGAGATGCGAATAAGAGATATGAGAAAGAATTGAGAAAGAAATAGATGGTGCAATAAGACTAAAGAGAAAGTTATAAGAAACAATGGAGAAAAAGGTAAAGGTGATGCGAGTAAAGGAAAAAGATAAAGAGTTGAAAGAGAACGTGATTCTGGAAGTGAGAAGTGGTGGAGTAAAGATGTGATTCCTCATGCATGTTTTTGGGAAGAAGCTTAGTGTTGAGTTGAGCTTGCTCCTCCACTAACACTCACCCAAAAATATGACTTTTTTTGAAAACAGTTTGTGAAAAGAAACTTTTGAAAAGAATTTTATAAAGTCATCTTTTGAAAAGGTTTTGCGAAAAGAGTTTTGAGAAAGAAGAGGGAATGAGTTTTGAGGAAGTTGGAAAGAATTATGCTGAGCATGAGCTGACGAGAATGTTGATATTGAGATGAGATTGATGTGTGGCTTGAGGCCATTGTGATTTTAGGGGGAGAGGATTTACGTTTAGTGGTCGGACTTCGTTGAAGGGATGCACCAAGGACGAGCCGACTGTTAGGATTCAGCCGATAATTAAAACGTTAAAGCTCTAAAAGATTTTAAAAGACATTTATCAACGCGGTGAGGTATGAGAGTCGAATCGAAGTAGTGGAGAGGAAGATACTATGGGTATCTACGGATACTCAGGTGGAGATTGCAGGAGGGGAGGGCAAGGACGGTGAAACGTCAAGAAGCCTCGAGTATATTTCTAGGCGGAACGAATCCCACATGTGGTGCACTAACGTGGTGGGGACTGGGTCTAATACCGTGGTAAGTTCCGCATCGCGAACTAGAAATTATACTGTCGCCCCCTCGATGCAAATCTAGAACAGTGAGAGGGACTGGAACGGGGCATTTGTGTTTGCCGCCGAGGGCGTGCATTGATTAAATGATATGATTATGATTTGAGGCTGAGCCTCCTGGTCTGGGACCATTTGTGTGTGACAGTTGTCGTGCCCGCGTGGTAAAGGTCCTGTACTCCTGTTTGCTTCCGACTAGGTTGGGTGGTTGACCGAGGAGATGTAGACGTGTGTGAGCTCAATGATGCCTCCCCCTCATCATTGAAGCTATCCGAAATAATAAAACTTAAAAGCACAAAGATATTTAATGAGATATACAATAAAAATATTCAGTATCGAATGAGAATTATGAGACGAGTATATAAGGAGGAATTCTCGGAACGCGTGATGAAATTGGAAAAGTATGATAAGGGAAAGAAGGATTAAGAGAACTGTGAAAGATTATAAGGAGGGATAAAGTTTGTGTTCCGTTATATGAGTGTATGGAAATGGTATTGTTGTTGTTTGTATGTTGTTTATTGTTTTCCTTAGTATTTGCCTATTGTAATTCCACATAGTCGACATAACTGTTTGGGTAGCTTACTCTCTCCTCTTCTTCTGTATTTCTGCTTCTCTTTCTTCCTCTGGAAAATATCGTACATCAATTAGACGCAAAAGAAATTGAGGTTCCAGATCCAGCTTGTTCGAGAAATAAGAACATCTTCGTCGATGGGAGACGACTCGGTGAAGGAATCCCTGGGCAGCGAGGAGGACAACTCTACTGGTGGATCGAGGACTTGGACGCCGAGTGTTAGAGTGTTTGAATAGAAGCTAGGTATCCCCTGGCAGAATATATTCCAGTGTAAGTCCTTGGTTACCTTCGCTCTAGTTCTCATACTGTACCCCGGCAAAGGTTTTATTTTCTACTGATGTTTTGAAACAATTAAACGGGCTACGTGTTTTGAAAACGGGTTTCAAAGTGCGATGTCTTGTGACATCCCGGTTTGGAACTTGAAAGGGGTTTGCACAATATGAGGACATGATTTTAAATGCAACTTTGTTTTGAAAACCTAAATGTTCTCATCTTGTGTAACACTTATAAAAAAAATGGCCCTAATTTTCATAACATTGAACTTAAGTTTTCAAGTTGCCGAATCGGGGTGTTACAGAAATGGTATCAGAGCAAAGGTTGAACTAAGTAACCTTACACAAGGACTTACATACCCTGCTGTGTGTCTCTGTGTGTGAACTAGTATTAGGATTGCGCCAGACGAAAATAGGAACGTTGAGAGTGCGTGAATGTTCTCATGGAGCATGCTAGACTCGTCTATAGCAAGACTTGAAGCAGTGATCAGTGACGCTATGAGCTGTTGATGCGTAATTCGAATCTTCTTTTGTGGATCCTTCTTTGATGTGAACCCCTTTTTGTGAGTGACTAGAACCTAACTTTTATTGTTGAAGTCTTTCTTATGTAAACCCTATGCATTGCCAAATTGCTTTGGCATGGCATTTGAAAGAACCTTTTTCTGAAACTCCTGACCATGATTTTTGATGAAACTTTGATTTTGATGAACCTGAAATTCCTTTTAACCAGACATTTGTTCCTTCCTGAAGTCTTGATAAAAGAGTTTTGAACCCTGACCCTTGTATCCGGTCGAGTAGATATTCCTAAACCGGGGAGTAAGTGATGGAGTGTAGATTGGGTAGAGGATGTAAGGATTAAGGAGAATGAAGATGAGTTAGTAGGAACGAAGGAAGTATGAGTCTTAGATGAGTGGTGAGTCATGAAAAGTGGTTAAGAATAAGAATTTTGATGACGAATTAATCAACATGATGGTTTAGATGGTGATAAGATGAGGAGGAAATTAAGGTGATGTTCAAGATTTAGAGTCGTAAGTGTCTGAATTTGGGTCGTAAAATGGATAGATGTAGGTGGATAAGTGATAATATGGTAGAGTCGAGGTGATAAGGTGATGAAAATGGTGGTTAGAATCATTAAGCGATTGACTCAAGATTAAGTAACAAGTTGGGATTTAATGTGATAATGGATAATAGGTCTTGGAGTTGAGAAATTTTGATAGTCTAGAATAGGAGGGGAACTGTAGAAAATAGAAAGAGGTTTAGAGTGTTTAAGTTATATGATCCCGCGCTAGAGATAAGGAGTGAGATAATACATGTTTCTTGAGGTTTAGTGGTGGATTAGAATGTTTGGATTGAATCTGGAATGAATATATACAACGTGATATTTATGTGTCATCACTTCCATCATGTGGATCATTTAGGTATTTTATATTTTTAATTGATGCATCAACTGGATGGTCACATGATTTTTCATTGGCAATTCAAAGAAGTTTGCGAGATTACTTGTGCAATTGTATTAACCAAAAGGGACATCAATTTGTATCTAAGCACGGACACGACACGAGTCTCTAAAGAAATAAGATGGTCAATTCGAGGATGGATGTAGAGACTCCTGAAAAGTCCTAAGACATAATTAATAGTTTAGTTCAAGAAGAAACTCAGGTACCTGAAAAGTGTGAAAACAAAGAGATCTCAATAAATTATGTCATGACTGAAATACAATGGAACCGAAATGAAGTCAACGTTGACGATGCTTTTACATATGATATAGAGCTTAAATGATATAAAATGAGGGTCATGTGTAACACCCCAAATTTTCATCCCCTGGTGTAATGAAAATGTTGATTATGAAAGGTTATTTCATAATTATTTTCCTTAATCATAATTATATATTTCATAATTAATTTGGATTAATTATGTGTTGGTATTGGTGCCTGGGTAAGGTGGAAAAGTATTTTAATAAAATATAATATGTAAAAATAATGTTTTTGCATATTAATCCCTGAATTAGGACCTAGAAGCAATATTAGGAAGGTTTTGGAGGGAAGGACATTAAAATAAATATTTTTGAAAAATTGGCCAAAACACTCGAGTATTCCAGGAAACACTCAAGTATTTTGGACAGTGACGAACTCGTGAGTGCGTTTGATGAGTCAACACTCGACGATTCCTTTCGTTGACACGAAAACACCTCCAGGACACGTTAATGATCTTCGTGTCGAGCTGCATGATCAATGGGAATGACTATTTAAGCTTTTGGTTGAAGAAAATGGACCATTTTGGTCGAATTTCTCCTTAGACACCAACTTAGGGTTTCTGAGTTCGTGCTTTGATTACTCGATCGTTGCTGAGATTTAGGTTAAGTTTGATACACCATTGTGAAGCTCACATTTCGAGCTTCACAAAGATATAAGATTCTTGAGTTGAGGGGCTGTGTGGAAGGAGAATCAAAGATCGAAAGGAGAAGGATTTTTGCTGTCCAACCAAGTTCCTGAGGTCTGGAGCTTACTTGGAGCTAGGATTTTGATAAGTTTATGAGCTCTCTGAACCTCAAATTCGTTCCTACCTCTAGTTTACGTTGCAGAGAATAATTCTTAACCTCTTTCCCTAATTTATACAACGATTTTGCATGTCAAATCCTCTGGTTTTGGTACTCTGTTCAACTATGGCTGCATGCAAAGAATTTCTGGGGTTTAGCATTTCCAACCAATTTCTCTGCAATCTCTGTGTTGATTCATGGCCTAGAGGTAAGGGTGGAGCTATTAATTCACTAGAATAAGTTTAAATCATGTGAATTTAGGTTGAGAGTCAACAAGAGACTCTATGGGCATAGTTTGAAATAGGATTAAGGCTTGGAGGCCTCTCTGGGTTCAAATGTTGGTTTGGACAAGTTTATTATGTTACATGCAAGCTGTACCATAGTGGTTTTCCTGCTAAATGTGCCTAAAATTGGATTTGGTATGTTGAGTTGTTGGAAAAATGGATTTTATGCATAATTGATGCTATGGTGTGATTCAGTGTAATATGTTGTTAATTCTGTATTGGAACATGTTTAATATGTGTAATGTAAGCTTTGTTGATCATTGGTTTTAACTGGAATTGGCTAGAATTGGAAATGGTATGTTAAAATGCAATTTACATTCTTATCTGTCAGAAAACACTTGAGTATTGGGGTTGATACTCGAGTATTTCGACCAAACCTGAGACATGGATTTCTGGAAAACAAAGAACACTCGAGTACTCATGAAGAACACTCGAGTATTTCTAAAATCTGAGGAACACTCGAGTATTTGTGAAGGACACTCGAGTATTTTGGTAAAACCTGAAAAATGAATTTCTGGAAAATGAAGAACACTCGAGTGATTCATGAATTACTCGAGTATTTTTATGAAAAGTATGATTCACTCGAGTCCAGGAAATTTCACTCGAGTCTTTTGCTCAGGGACAGGAAAATATTTCTTTAACATACCTAAATTATTTCCAATTTAATCAACTATGCTTATGGGGAAAATATCATGTTACAATAAAAAGAATGGGATGGTTAAGAACAACATTAGGATACACTGATGACATATTATTGGTTGCACATAATAAGATTATTGGTTATTCTTAATGGATCAATTTATGTGCATTCATACATGGAGAAAGGAGATGGATAATTAATTCGGTGGAACTGGCTCGATGACACATTTTGGTAATGTGGGCAGCATTGTGGGATGCTGTTACGTCTTGGTGACGTTGTGTGCACACTATCCGAGTAGTTTCACAATACATGTTGGTCATGTATTCGAATTGATGGATTGAACGTTCAATGGATAATGGAAATGGGGAGCATGCATCATGACACATATATGATGGGACTATTTATCAATGAACCATGCTTGCTCATTTATTTATGCACATGATTACTTGGTACTCGTGGATGTTACTTGTATTATTTATACTTATTCGATTATGTGAATTATTTTTCTTACCCCTTATGCCCATTGTAGGTGATGGCTCGCTATCTAGCTTGCATCGAGTTGCGCCCACTCCCTAGTGGAGTGTGGTACTACGAGGACCACAGAGCCACTTTCGAGGGTGAGGTAGAGGTGACTCTCTATCACCCTAACCCTCTGGCTCGTGTCCGTCCTCGTAGGTTTCGCATCCCTATTATCTATACCTTGCATGTACCCCCGTTTTATGCTTATCATGGACCACCCCCGACTCGACCAGCTCGTCGATTTCATTCCTTTCGTTTTAGAGCTGCTACTAGATCTCACCCCTCTTCTTCCCGAGTGATTCGTGAGGAGACTCCTGTGCCTAGTCCGATGAGTTCGGTTCATGGGACTCCTTCAGCTGACCCAGTGCCCAGTGGTAGGGCACCCACTCAGTCGGACGAGGTAGAGGAGGATCCTGAGGAGGCGGAGAGTGAGGGCGAGCCAGTCGAGCACTCCACTGGGAGTCAGTGGGGAGTTGGGGATCCATTGGGAGATGCATAGTATAGATGGTTAGGATGTGGGACATGTGGAGCAGCTGCTGGAGATTCTGGAGGATTATGCTATGGAGGAGGATCATCAGACCACCGTTGGGATTTCATGTTTTGCTCTGTTGATATATTGTATATATTTTTGAGAGATCTCAGTGAGGCGGTCTTTTATTTTGGTACTTTACCATGGACTTGTATTTTACAAACTTCTGCTACCTCGACTTTGACCTTGATGTCTTTTGGTACTTTTATGTTATGTTATATTATGGATATATATCTATCTTTATATGACTTGGTATGTGGAGTATCAAATCAAAGTCACTATTTTAATTTAATTCCGCTTACTCTGATAACTAAGCCATTTTACTATAACTGGAAAGATCGTTGCTGAGTTGGGAAGTTTTAATAATCATAAATGAAAACCCAACTTATGCTAGCAAAGGTTACTTTTATCTTATGTATGGTATCAAGGAATTTTTCATTATTTCTCCAACTCCTCCATTAAACGCAAGTCCATGTATATTATATAATTTAAGAAAAAGTCCATATTCTGTAAGTAAAGGAGAGGGTGTGACACTTTTTATGGTATCAGAGCATAATGGTCCTGATTCTTGATCCTCTCAAGCATGATCTGCCAGAAGATGCTACAGCTGGGTAAAGTTTCTTAGTTATTTGATTTATTTCAAATAGCTTGAGTTCTATTAACATTGGTTTAGAATAGAACTAGATAGATTTCAATGGTGTAGATAGATCTTTAACGACCTAGGTCCATAGTGCAGGTCCACTATGGCAGCGCGTTATAGAAACCATACGGACGAGATGCTAGAAAGGATTACTGCGGTATTGGAAAATATGCAGCAGAATCAGCATCGGCAACATCAATCTCAGCCCGTTAATCCACCTCTAGTGGGTGTAGCAGCTATGGAGGCCAAAACTTTGTCGGACTTTAGGAGTTGCAATCCCTCAAAGTTTGCTGGTGGGTTTAAGCCTGAAGAAGCTAATAAGTGGATCTTAGAAATGGACAAGATCCTTAGAACTTTGGAATGCTCCGATGCGCAGAAAATAGTTTATGTTGTTTTCATGCTGGAAGGCGAAGCGGAACATTGGTGGAATCATACTGCCCAGTTACTGGCTCATGAAGGAAGAGAGGTAACTTGGGAAGTATTCATGGAGGAATTTCTAAAGAAGTATTTTCCTGATGATCTGAGGAGAAAGAAAGAGGTGGAGTTTTTACAACTCAAGCAAGGCAGCATGAGTGTGGGTGAATATGCTGCGAAATTTGAAGAATTGATGAAATACTCTCCTTATTATCAGATGAATCCTGATGAGAGGAGTAAGTGTATTAAGTTTGAAGGAGGACTGAGACCTGAATTAAAGTCAGTGTTCAGTTATCAAAAGATTCAAAGTTTTCCCATGCTGGTAGATATGTGTAGAATGTATGAAGATGATAAAAAGGCGAAGACAGTTCAGATTGTGGAAGGAAAGAAGGAACATCAGGGATATGGACCGCAGGGCGGAAAGGGCATGATCACCGTTACAAAGGTCCTTATTCCCATAAGAATCGAGGGAAGGGCAAGATGTCCGGTGACTGAAACACCTCTTACAATAACGCTCCTTATTGTGAGAAATGCAAGCGTCATCACTTCGGAAAATTTTGTTGGTCTCACAGTGGATGTTTCAACTGCGGGAAACCTGGTCATTTTTCTCGCCATTGCAAGGAACCACCTAAGGACACTCAAAGAGGATCGGTGGACAGGCCAGTGACCCAAGGGCGAGTTTTTACTCTTAGTGGTACTGAAGCAAACCATACTCCGAGACTCGTGCAAGGTACTTATCTGCTCAATGACCAAACTTGTGGAATTTTATTCGATTCAGGAGCCATTCATTCATTTGTTTCCTTTGAATGTGTGAATCGTTTGAAATTGTCTGTGTCTGAATCACCCTATTGTCTTAGGGTAGAAACCCCTACTAATTCTCCCGTGATCGCTTCAAAGGTGTGCCTTAATTGTAGAATTAAGGTATTAGATCGAGTCTCTCAATTAGATTTGATCTTCTTACCTTTGTCCCAATTGGATGTGATTTTGGGCATGGATTGGATGGTTAGCAATCATGTGGTTATTGACTGTGATAAGAAGGAAATTTTATATAAGGAATCAATCTCAGAGAAGTATCTCTGTTTTGTCTCTGCTGCTGAATCGGAGGAAGGAGAAAGGTCTGTGGAGGAAATTCCAGTCGTTCGGGAGTTTCCTGAAGTATTCCCTGAGGAGATGCCGGGATTACCACCCAAGATGGAGATTGAGTTTGGAATCGAATTGATTCCAGGAACTGGTCCCATTTCTATTGCCCCTTATAGAATGACACCACCTGAGATGGTCGAATTGAAGAAACAAATAGAGGAGCTGCTGCAGAAACAGCTTATTAGACCCAGCGTATCTCCGTGGGGCGCTCCGGTGTTGTTTGTTAAGAAAAAGGATGGAAGCCTTAGAATGTGTGTAGACTACAGGCAGTTGAATAAGGTGACGATAAAGAACAAGTATCCTTTGCCGAGGATTGATGATCTCATGGATCAGGTAAGAGGAGCTTCAGTATTTTCCAAGATTGATATGAGATCTGGGTATCATCAGATCAGAATTAAGGAGGAAGATATCCCTAAGACTGCATTTCGATCTCGATACGAACATTACGAGTACGTTGTAATGTCGTTCGGATTGACAAATGCACCAGCTATTTTCATGGACTATATGAATCGGATTTTTAGACCATATCTGGATTCATTCGTGGTAGTTTTCATTGATGATATCCTGATATATTCTAAGAATCCGGAAGAGCATGCCGAACATCTTCGGATAGTATTGAAGATTTTGAAGGAAAAGCAACTCTACGCCAAAATCTCTAAGTGTGAATTTTGGTTGAAGGAAGTTCAGTTTTTGGGGCATTTGATTTCAGAAGGTGGCATAGCAGTTGACCCAGCTAAAGTTGAATCGGTTCTGCAGTGGGTTCAACCGAAGACAGTCACTGAAGTCCGAAGTTTCTTAGGACTGGCTGGCTACTATAGGAGATTCATTGAGGAATTTTCGAAGATCGCGCTACCTCTCACCAAGCTGACTCGGAAGGATCAACCATTTATATGGGATGAGAAGTGTGAGAAGAGTTTTCTGATGCTTAAGGAAAGATTAACATCCTCGCCAGTGTTAATCTTACCTGACCCTCACAAGGAGTATGAAGTGTACTGTGATGCATCAGGACAAGGGCTTGGGAGTGTTCTAATGCAAGGAGGAAACGTCGTGGCGTATGCATCTCGTCAATTGAAAGTTCAAGAGGTGAATTACCCCACCCATGATTTGGAACTCGCTGCAATAGTTTTTGCACTGAAGATATGGAGGCATTATCTCTATGGCACTACATTCCGAGTGTTTAGTGACCATAAGAGTTTGAAGTATTTGTTTGATCAGAAAGAATTGAATATGAGGTAGCGTCGATGGATGGAATTCTTAAAAGACTACGACTTTGAGCTTCATTACCACCCCGGTAAGGCTAATGTTGTAGCAGACGCTTTGAGCCGTAAAGCGATTTATGCAAGTTCCATGATGATTAGAGAAGCGGCTTTGATTGAAGAGTTTCGGGATTTAAGTTTAGTGATGCAAGTGGAACCAAACCACATTAAGATGGGTATGTTGCAAATTTCAAATGAATTCTTGGCTCGAATTCGAGAATTGCAACAAGAGGACGAAGAGTTATCGGAAAAGAGGAAGTTGATGAAAGAAGGAAAAGAGCCTAATTTCTTGGAAGGGCCGGATGGAATTCTTCATTTCAAAACGAGAATTTGCATATCGAAGAATTCGGAGATTCGAAGGTTAATTTTGGATGAGGCACATGAAAGTCAGATGAGCATTCATTCGGGATCAACTAAGATGTACCGGGATTTGAAAGGCATGTTTTGGTGGTCGGGCCTTAAGAAGGACGTTGCGGAGTATGTGGCGTCATGTTTAATCTGTCAAAAGATTAAGGTGGAACATCAGAAACCCGGAGGAGTACTGCAACCCTTGGATATTCCACAATGGAAGTGGGATAGTATTTCCATGGATTTTGTGACTGGATTGCCAAGGACAGTTGCAAACCATGATGCAATCTGGGTAATTGTGGACCGTCTGACTAAGTCGGCGCATTTCATTCCGGTGAATATGCGCTATTCCTTGGAAAATCTAACCTAACTTTATATTCGGTAAGTGGTACGATTGCATGGAGTGCCATCCAGTATTATTTCTAATCGCGACCCGAGGTTCATGTCTAGATTTTGGTCAAGCCTACATCAAGCTCTGGGGACGAGACTCAAGATGAGTTCAGCATACCATCCTCAGACCGATGGGCAGACAGAAAGAACTATTCAAACCATGGAAGACATTCTGCGAGCTTGTGTGTTGGAAGAACGAGGAAGTTGGGATCAGATTTTACCACTCCCAGAATTCACATACAACAATGGATATCATGCAAGCATTGGTATGGCACCGTTTGAAGCGTTGTATGGAAGAAAGTGTCAAACCCCGCTCTGTTGGTTTCAAGTGGGGGAGAACTTACATCTTGGTCCGGATGTGGTGCAGCAGACGACTGAAAAGATCAGAATGATTCAAGAAAAGATCAGGACTGCTTATAGTCTTCAGAAAAGTTATGCTTATCGGAGAAGGAGACCTTTAGAGTTTGCAGAAGGTGACCATGTGTTTCTCAGGATTGTACCGCTGAAGGGAGTGAGTAGAGCGTTGAAACCTCAGAAGCTTTCGCCTAAGTTCATAGGTCCCTACCAAATTCTTAAGCGAGTAGGACCGATAGCTTATCAAATAGCTCTTCCACCATCTTTAGCCAACCTGCACAATGTTTTTCATGTTTCTCAGTTGAAAAAGTTCGTGCATGATCCAACCATTGTTCTTTAGATTCGTCCGGATTACGTAACCATACGAGAAAACTTAAACTTTAAGGCTGGTCCAGTTAAAATTGAAGATAGAAGGACCAAACAGCTTAGAGGAAAGGAGATCCAGTTAGTCAAAGTCGTGTGGCAAAGTGGAAATGTGTATGAAACGACTTGGGAATTAGAGGATAGAATGCGCAAGGATTATCCTGAGTTATTTATGTAAGTTGAATTTCGGGGACGAAATTCCTGTTAAGTGGGGGAGTAGTGTAACACCCCATATTTTCATCCCCTGGTGTAATGAAAATGTTGATTATGAAAGGTTATTTCATAATTATTTTCCTTAATCATAATTATATATTTCATAATTAATTTGGATTAATTATGTGTTGGTATTGGTGCTTGGGTAAGGTGGAAAAGTATTTAAATAAAATATAATATGTAAAAATAATGTATTTGCATATTAATCCCTGAATTAGGACCTAGAAGCAATATTAGGAAGGTTTTGGAGGGAAGGACATTAAAATAAATATTTTTGAAAAATTGGCCAAAACACTCGAGTATTCCAGGAAACACTCGAGTATTTTGGACAGTGACGAACTCGTGAGTGCGTTTGATGAGTCAACACTCGACGATTCCTTTCGTTGACACGAAAACACCTCCAGGACACGTTAATGATCTTCGTGTCGAGCTGCATGATCAATGGGAATGACTATTTAAGCTTTTGGTTGAAGAAAATGGACCATTTTGGTCGAATTTCTCCTTAGACACCAACTTAGGGTTCTGATTTCGTGCTTTGATTACTCGATCGTTGCTGAGAGTTAAGTTAAGTGTGATACACCATTGTGAAGCTCACGTTTCGAGCTTCACAAAGATATAAGATTCGTGAGTTGAGGGGCTGTGTCGAAGGAGAATCAAAGATCGAAAGGAGAAGGATTTTTGCTGTCGAACCAAGTTCCTGAGGTCTGGAGCTTACTTGGAGCTAGGATTTTGGTAAGTTTATGAGCTCTCTGAACCTCAAATTCGTTCCTACCTCTAGTTTACGTTGCAGAGAATAATTCTTAACCTCTTTCCCTAATTTATACAACGATTTTGCATGTCAAATCCTTTGGTTTTGGTACTCTGTTCAACTATGGCTGCATGCAAAGGATTTATGGGGTTTAGCATTTCCAACCAATTTCTCTGCAATCTCTGTGTTGATTCACGGCCTAGAGGTAAGGGTGGAGCTATTAATTCACTAGAATAAGTTTAAATCATGTGAATTTAGGTTGAGAGTCAACTGAAGATGCAAGGCAAGGCATTAGCATTCAATTGAGTGTTTTGATGAAGACAACATGATGTGGAATTACCTACAACAACAAGTCACAAAGGACAATTCTATTATTCATTCTTGTATATGTATTATACTTGTTTTTATTATTTTATATGAGAGTGGGTGGTAGAATTAGGATAGGAATCTCAATTGGAACTAAAGAATTAATTTTGTTTAGAATTTAGATTGCATTGATAGAGAAAAATGGCTCAAGACTTTTTCTAAATAAATTGGTGAAAAATGAAAATTAATAGAAAAGGTTTTTTAGCAGTGTTTAATTGATTAAGTAAACAGGTTAATCGAGTAGTACTCGATTAAGGCTTCGTTTAATCGATTAAGTACTGTTATAACTGAACTTTAAAAGGCTTTCATTTTCTACATTTCAAATGTTATGAACCTTGATTTTCATACAGCATTTTTCACACATTCTTTCAACATTCTTGAGCAAAATATTCTTTCTTACATCATCTCTATCAATGTTCATGTGAATCTCAATTTGAAAATTCAATTCATTCTTTTCATTCCATATTGAAGATTCATAGTTTGTGAACATTCTTTTGTGGTTGGATCAATTTGTAACAACAAGGTTACACACATCAAGATTCAACAAGACAAGTTTTCTATTGAAGAAAATTGAAGAAGGGTTGGAGCATTACTCTTAGAAATTGGATTGGAATTGCTCGAAGCTCAAAGGATTGAACACGAAGGATTCAATCAACGAAGGAACAAAGAGGATCGACTCACAAGAATTGGGGTAGAATTGTATGAAGTGGTACCTCATACAATAAAGGGTTAGGATCGTGAGAGGAGAGGATCTTAACTATTCTTGTAAACTGATTCTTTTGTTCATAGTGTAGCAAATCACCCAAGTCAGAAGGGGTGGACTGGATGTAGCTCATCGTTTATGAGTGAACCAGGCTAAAATCACTGTGTTCTTCGTTTTGAGCTTTTTCGTATTTTCGTTTCTAAAATCAATCAAGAAATTAAAAGCAATTTAGGATAAGAATTGGGTTTCTCAATTATCTAAATCTTTACATATGTGTTAATTGATTGGTAATTGATTCTCTGAGTTTTAATTCTTGATTCATTGAATTTCGGTGAAGAATTGTTTAGAATTGAATTCTGAATTTTCTGTGTTCTACAGAGTTTAATTGAGTAGTACTCGATTAAGTAAAAACAATCATTCAGGTGTACTCGATTAAGTTGCAGGATAATCGAGTAAGTTAGTGCAAATTGGACAAATTTGAACTGTTTTTGATTACTTTGCAAAAATCGGATATCGTAGCTTATCTCTTCTATTCACCCCCCCTCTAGAAGGTTATTTTGCCCGCTTGTTGGTTTCCAACATCAACAAGAGACTCTATGGGCATAGTTTGAAATAGGATTAAGGCTTGGAGGCCTCTCTGGGTTCAAATGTTGGTTTGGACAAGTTTATTATGTTACATGCAAGCTGTACCAAAGTGGTTTTCCTGCTAAATGTGCCTAAAATTGGATTTGGTATGTTGAGTTGTTGGAAAAATGGATTTTATGCATAATTGATGCTATGGTGTGATTCAGTGTAATATGTTGTTAATTCTGTATTGGAACATGTTTAATATGTGTAATGTAAGCTCTTTTGATCATTGGTTTTAACTGGAATTGGCTAGAATTGGAAATGGTATGTTAAAATGCAATTTACATTCTTATCTGTCAGAAAACACTCGAGTATTGGGGACTTGGGGTTGATACTTGAGTATTTTGACCAAACCTGAGACATGGATTTCTGGAAAACAAAGAACACTCGAGTACTCATGAAGAACACTCGAGTATTTCTAAAATCTGAGGAACACTCGAGTATTTGTGAAGGACACTCGAGTATTTTGGTAAAACCTGAAAAATGAATTTCTGGTAAATGAAGAACATTCGAGTGATTCATGAATTACTCGAGTATTTTTATGAAAAGTATGATTCACTCGAGTCCAGGAAATTTCACTCGAGTCTTTTGCTCAGGGACAGGAAAATATTTCTTTAACATACCTAAATTATTTCCAATTGAATCAACTATGCTTATGGGGAAAATATCATGTTCCAATAAAAAGAATGGGATGGTTAAGAACAACATTAAGATACACTGATGACATATTATTGGTTGCACATAATAAGATTATTGGTTAATCTTAATGGATCAATTGATGTGCATTCATACATGGAGAAAGGATATGGATAATTAATTCGGTGGTAACTGGCTCGATGACACATTTTGGTAATGTGGGCAGCATTGTGGGATGCTGTTACGTCTTGGTGACGTTGTGTGCACACTATCCGAGCAGTTTCACAATACATGTTGGTCATGTATTCGAATTGATGGATTGAACGTTCAATGGATAATGGAAATGGGGAGCATGCATCATGACACATATATGATGGGACTATTTATCAATGAACCATGCTTGCTCATTTATTTATGCACATGATTACTTGGTACTCGTGGATGTTACTTGTATTATTTATACTTATTCGATTATGTGAATTATTTTTCTTACCCCTTATGCCCATTGTAGGTGATGGCTCGCTATCTAGCTTGCATCGAGTTGCGCCCACTCCCTAGTGGAGTGTGGTACTACGAGGACCATAGAGCCACTTTCGAGGGTGAGGTAGAGGTGACTCTCTATCACCCTAACCCTCTGGCTCGTGTCCGTCCTCGTAGGTTTCGCATCCCTATTATCTATACCTTGCATGTACCCCCGTTTTATGCTTATCATGGACCACCCCCGACTCGACCAGCTCGTCGATTTCATTCCTTTCGTTTTAGAGCTGCTACTAGATCTCACCCCTCTTCTTCCCGAGTGATTCGTGAGGAGACTCCTGTGCCTAGTCCGATGAGTTCGGTTCATGGGACTCCTTCAGCTGACCCAGTGCCCAGTGGTAGGGCACCCACTCAATCGGACGAGGTAGAGGAGGATCCTGAGGAGGCGGAGAGTGAGGGCGAGCCAGTCGAGCACTCCACTGGGAGTCAGTGGGGAGTTGGGGATCCATTGGGAGATGCATAGTATAGATGGTTAGGATGTGGGACATGTGGAGCAGCTGCTGGAGATTCTGGAGGATTATGCTATGGAGGAGGATCATCAGACCACCGTTGGGATTTCTTGTTTTGCTCTGTTGATATATTGTATATATTTTTGAGAGATCTCAGTGAGGCGGTCTTTTATTTTGGTACTTTACTATGGACTTGTATTTTACAAACTTCTGCTACCTCGACTTTGACCTTGATGTCTTTTGGTACTTTTATGTTATGTTATATTATGGATATATATCTATCTTTATATGACTTGGTATGTGAAGTATCAAATCAAAGTCACTATTTTAATTTAATTTCGCTTATTCTGATAACTAAGCCATTTTACTATAACTGGAAAGATCGTTGCTGAGTTGGGAAGTTTTAATAATCATAAATGAAAACCCAACTTATGCTAGCAAAGGTTACTTTTATCTTATGTATGGTATCAAGGAATTTTTCATTATTTCTCCAACTCCTCCATTAAACGCAAGTCCATGTATATTATATAAATTAAGAAAAAGTCCATATTCTGTAAGTAAAGGAGAGGGTGTGACACTTTTTATGGTATCAGAGCATAATGGTCCTGATTCTTGATCCTCTCAAGCATGATCTGCCAGAAGATGCTACAGCTGGGTAAAGTTTCTTAGTTATTTGATTTATTTCAAATAGCTTGAGTTCTATTAACATTGGTTTAGAATAGAACTAGATAGATTTCAATGGTGTAGATAGATCTTTAACGACCTAGGTCCATAGTGCAGGTCCACTATGGCAGCGCGTTATAGAAACCATACGGACGAGATGCTAGAAAGGATTACTGCGGTATTGGAAAATATGCAGCAGAATCAGCATCGGCAACATCAATCTCAGCCCGTTAATCCACCTCTAGTGGGTGTAGCAGCTACGGAGGCCAAAACTTTGTCGGACTTCAGGAGTTGCAATCCCTCAAAGTTTGCTGGTGGGTTTAAGCCTGAAGAAGCTAATAAGTGGATCTTAGAAATGGACAAGATCCTTAGAACTTTGGAATGCTCCGATGCGCAGAAAATAGTTTATGTTGTTTTTATGCTGGAAGGCGAAGCGGAACATTGGTGGAATCATACTGCCCAGTTACTGGCTCATGAAGGAAGAGAGGTAACTTGGGAAGTATTCATGGAGGAATTTCTAAAGAAGTATTTTCCTGATGATCTGAGGAGAAAGAAAGAGGTGGAGTTTTTACAACTCAAGCAAGGCAGCATGAGTGTGGGTGAATATGCTGCGAAATTTGAAGAATTGATGAAATACTCTCCTTATTATCAGATGAATCCTGATGAGAGGAGTAAGTGTATTAAGTTTGAAGGAGGACTGAGACCTGAATTAAAGTCAGTGTTCAGTTATCAAAAGATTCAAAGTTTTCCCATGCTGGTAGATATGTGTAGAATGTATGAAGATGATAAAAAGGCGAAGACAGTTCAGATTGTGGAAGGAAAGAAGGAACATCAGGGATATGGACCGCAGGGCGGAAAGGGCATGATCACCGTTACAAAGGTCCTTATTCCCATAAGAATCGAGGAAAGGGCAAGATGTCCGGTGACTGAAACACCTCTTACAATAACGCTCCTTATTGTGAGAAATGCAAGCGTCATCACTTCGGAAAATTTTGTTGGTCTCACAGTGGATGTTTCAACTGCGGGAAACCTGGTCATTTTTCTCGCCATTGCAAGGAACCACCTAAGGACACTCAAAGAGGATCTGTGGACAGGCCAGTGACCCAAGGGCGAGTTTTTACTCTTAGTGGTACTGAAGCAAACCAAACTCCGGGACTCGTGCAAGGTACTTATCTGCTCAATGACCAAACTTGTGGAATTTTATTCGATTCAGGAGCCATTCATTCATTTGTTTCCTTTGAATGTGTGAATCGTTTGAAATTGTCTGTGTCTGAATCACCCTATTGTCTTAGGGTAGAAACCCCTACTAATTCTCCCGTGATCGCTTCAAAGGTGTGCCTTAATTGTAGAATTAAGGTATTAGATCGAGTCTCTCAATTAGATTTGATCTTCTTACCTTTGTCCCAATTGGATGTGATTTTGGGCATGGATTGGATGGTTAGCAATCATGTGGTTATTGACTGTGATAAGAAGGAAATTTTATATAAGGAATCAATCTCAGAGAAGTATCTCTGTTTTGTCTCTGCTGCTGAATCGGAGGAAGGAGAAAGGTCTGTGGAGGAAATTCCAGTCGTTCGGGAGTTTCCTGAAGTATTCCCTGAGGAGATGCCGGGATTACCACCCAAGAGGGAGATTGAGTTTGGAATCGAATTGATTCCAGGAACTGGTCCCATTTCTATTGCCCCTTATAGAATGACACCACCTGAGATGGTCGAATTGAAGAAACAAATAGAGGAGCTGCTGCAGAAACAGCTTATTAGACCCAGCGTATCTCCATGGGGCGCTCCGGTGTTGTTTGTTAAGAAAAAGGATGGAAGCCTTAGAATGTGTGTAGACTACAGGCAGTTGAATAAGGTGACGATAAAGAACAAGTATCCTTTGCCGAGGATTGATGATCTCATGGATCAGGTAAGAGGAGCTTCAGTATTTTCCAAGATTGATCTGAGATCTGGGTATCATCAGATCAGAATTAAGGAGGAAGATATCCCTAAGACTGCATTTCGATCTCGATACGAACATTACGAGTACGTTGTAATGTCGTTCGGATTGACAAATGCACCAGCTATTTTCATGGACTATATGAATCGGATTTTTAGACCATATCTGGATTCATTCGTGGTAGTTTTCATTGATGATATCCTGATATATTCTAAGAATCCGGAAGAGCATGCCGAACATCTTCGGATAGTATTGAAGATTTTGAAGGAAAAGCAACTCTACGCCAAAATCTCTAAGTGTGAATTTTGGTTGAAGGAAGTTCAATTTTTGGGGCATTTGATTTCAGAAGGTGGCATAGCAGTTGACCCAGCTAAAGTTGAATCGGTTCTGCAGTGGGTTCAACCGAAGACAGTCACTGAAGTCCGAAGTTTCTTAGGACTGGCTGGCTACTATAGGAGATTCATTGAGGAATTTTCGAAGATCGCGCTACCTCTCACCAAGCTGACTCGGAAGGATCAACCATTTATATGGGATGAGAAGTGTGAAGAGTTTTCTGATGCTTAAGGAAAGATTAACATCCTCGCCAGTGTTAATCTTACCTGACCCTCACAAGGAGTATGAAGTGTACTGTGATGCATCAGGACAAGGGCTTGGGAGTGTTCTAATGCAAGGAGGAAACGTCGTGGCGTATGCATCTCGTCAATTGAAAGTTCAAGAGGTGAATTACCCCACCCATGATTTGGAACTCGCTGCAATAGTTTTTGCACTGAAGATATGGAGGCATTATCTCTATGGCACTACATTCCGAGTGTTTAGTGACCATAAGAGTTTGAAGTATTTGTTTGATCAGAAAGAATTGAATATGAGGTAGCGTCGGTGGATGGAATTCTTAAAAGACTACGACTTTGAGCTTCATTACCACCTCGGTAAGGCTAATGTTGTAGCAGACCCTTTGAGCCGTAAAGCGATTTATGCAAGTTCCATGATGATTAGAGAAGCGGCTTTGATTGAAGAGTTTCGGGATTTAAGTTTAGTGATGCAAGTGGAACCAAACCACATTAAGATGGGTATGTTGCAAATTTCAAATGAATTCTTGGCTCGAATTCGAGAATTGCAACAAGAGGACGAAGAGTTATCGGAAAAGAGGAAGTTGATGAAAGAAGGAAAAGAGCCTAATTTCTTGGAAGGGCCGGATGGAATTCTTCATTTCAAAACGAGAATTTGCGTACCGAAGAATTCGGAGATTCGAAGGTTAATTTTGGATGAGGCACATGAAAGTTAGATGAGCATTCATTCGGGATCAACTAAGATGTACCGGGATTTGAAAGGCATGTTTTGGTGGTCGGGCCTTAAGAAGGACGTTGCGGAGTATGTGGCGTCATGTTTAATCTGTCAAAAGATTAAGGTGGAACATCAGAAACCCGGAGGAGTACTGCAACCCTTGGATATTCCACAATGGAAGTGGGATAGTATTTCCATGGATTTTGTGACTGGATTGCCAAGGACAGTTGCAAACCATGATGCAATCTGGGTAATTGTGGACCGTCTGACTAAGTCGGCGCATTTCATTCCGGTGAATATGCGCTATTCCTTGGAAAAGCTAACCTAACTTTATATTCGGGAAGTGGTACGATTGCATGGAGTGCCATCCAGTATTATTTCTGATCGCGACCCGAGGTTCATGTCTAGATTTTGGTCAAGCCTACATCAAGCTCTGGGGACGAGACTCAAGATGAGTTCAGCATACCATCCTCAGACCGATGGGCAGACAGAAAGAACTATTCAAACCATGGAAGACATTCTGCGAGCTTGTGTGTTGGAAGAACGAGGAAGTTGGGATCAGATTTTACCACTCCCAGAATTCACATACAACAATGGATATCATGCAAGCATTGGTATGGCACCGTTCGAAGCGTTGTATGGAAGAAAGTGTCAAACCCCGCTCTGTTGGTTTCAAGTGGGGGAGAACTTACATCTTGGTCTGGATGTGGTGCAGCAGACGACTAAAAAGATCAGAATGATTCAAGAAAAGATCAGGACTGCTTATAGTCTTCAGAAAAGTTATGCTTATCGGAGAAGGAGACCTTTAGAGTTTGCAGAAGGTGACCATGTGTTTCTCAGGATTGTACCGCTGAAGGGAGTGAGTAGAGCGTTGAAACCTCAGAAGCTTTCGCCTAAGTTCATAGGTCCCTACCAAATTCTTAAGCGAGTAGGACCGGTAGCTTATCAAATAGCTCTTCCACCATCTTTAGCCAACCTGCACAATGTTTTTCATGTTTCTCAGTTGAAAAAGTTCGTGCATGATCCAACCATTGTTCTTTAGATTCGTCCGGATGACGTAACCATACGAGAAAACTTAAACTTTAAGGCTGGTCCAGTTAAAATTGAAGATAGAAGGACCAAACAGCTTAGAGGAAAGGAGATCCCGTTAGTCAAAGTTGTGTGGCAAAGTGGAAATGTGTATGAAACGACTTGGGAATTAGAGGATAGAATGTGCAAGGATTATCCTGAGTTATTTATGTAAGTTGAATTTCGGGGACGAAATTCCTGTTAAGTGGGGGAGTAGTGTAACACCCCATATTTTCATCCCCTGGTGTAATGAAAATGTTGATTATGAAAGGTTATTTCATAATTATTTTCCTTAATCATAATTATATATTTCATAATTAATTTGGATTAATTATGTGTTGGTATTGGTGCTTGGGTAAGGTGGAAAAGTATTTTAATAAAATATAATATGTAAAAATATTGTATTTGCATATTAATCCCTGAATTAGGACCTAGAAGCAATATTAGGAAGGTTTTGGAGGGAAGGACATTAAAATAAATATTTTTGAAAAATTGGCCAAAACACTCGAGTATTCCAGGAAACACTCGAGTATTTTGGACAGTGACGAACTCGTGAGTGCGTTTGATGAGTCAACACTCGACGATTCCTTTCGTTGACACGAAAACACCTCCAGGACACGTTAATGATCTTCGTGTCGAGCTGCATGATCAATGGGAATGACTATTTAAGCTTTTGGTTGAAGAAAATGGACCATTTTGGTCGAATTTCTCCTTAGACACCAACTTAGGGTTCTGATTTCGTGCTTTGATTACTCGATCGTTGCTGAGAGTTAAGTTAAGTGTGATACACCATTGTGAAGATCACGTTTCGAGCTTCACAAAGATATAAGATTCGTGAGTTGAGGGGCTGTGTGGAAGGAGAATCAAAGATCGAAAGGAGAAGGATTTTTGCTATCGAACCAAGTTCCTGAGGTCTGGAGCTTACTTGGAGCTAGGATTTTGGTAAGTTTATGAGCTCTCTGAACCTCAAATTCGTTCCTACCTCTAGTTTACGTTGCAGAGAATAATTCTTAACCTCTTTCCCTAATTTATACAACGATTTTGCATGTCAAATCCTTTGGTTTTGGTACTCTGTTCAACTATGGCTACATGCAAAGGATTTATGGGGTTTAGCATTTCCAACCAATTTCTCTGCAATCTCTGTGTTGATTCACGGCCTAGAGGTAAGGGTGGAGCTATTAATTCACTAGAATAAGTTTAAATCATGTGAATTTAGGTTGAGAGTCAACAAGAGACTCTATGGGCATAGTTTGAAATAGGATTAAGGCTTGGAGGCCTCTCTGGGTTCAAATGTTGGTTTGGACAAGTTTATTATGTTACATGCAAGCTGTACCAAAGTGGTTTTCCTGCTAAATGTGCCTAAAATTGGATTTGGTATGTTGAGTTGTTGGAAAAATGGATTTTATGCATAATTGATGCTATGGTGTGATTCAGTGTATTATGTTGTTAATTCTGTATTGGAACATGTTTAATATGTGTAATGTAAGCTCTGTTGATCATTGGTTTTAACTGGAATTGGCTAGAATTGGAAATGGTATGTTAAAATGCAATTTACATTCTTATCTGTCAGAAAACACTCGAGTATTGGGGACTTGGGGTTGATACTCGAGTATTTCGACCAAACCTGAGACATGGATTTCTGGAAAACAAAGAACACTCGAGTACTCATGAAGAACACTCGAGTATTTCTAAAATCTGAGGAACACTCGAGTATTTGTGAAGGACACTCGAGTATTTTGGTAAAACCTGAAAAATGAATTTCTGGTAAATGAAGAACATTCGAGTGATTCATGAATTACTCGAGTATTTTTATGAAAAGTATGATTCACTCGAGTCCAGGAAATTTCACTCGAGTCTTTTGCTCAGGGACAGGAAAATATTTCTTTAACATACCTAAATTATTTCCAATTTAATCAACTATGCTTATGGGGAAAATATCATGTTCCAATAAAAAGAATGGGATGGTTAAGAACAACATTAGGATACACTGATGACATATTATTGGTTGCACATAATAAGATTATTGGTTATTCTTAATGGATCAATTTATGTGCATTCATACATGGAGAAAGGAGATGGATAATTAATTCGGTGGAACTGGCTCGATGACACATTTTGGTAATGTGGGCAGCATTGTGGGATGCTGTTACGTCTTGGTGACGTTGTGTGCACACTATCCGAGCAGTTTCACAATACATGTTGGTCATGTATTCGAATTGATGGATTGAACGTTCAATGGATAATGGAAATGGGGAGCATGCATCATGACACATATATGATGGGACTATTTATCAATGAACCATGCTTGCTCATTTATTTATGCACATGATTACTTGGTACTCGTGGATGTTACTTGTATTATTTATACTTATTCGATTATGTGAATTATTTTTCTTACCCCTTATGCCCATTGTAGGTGATGGCTCGCTATCTAGCTTGCATCGAGTTGCGCCCACTCCCTAGTGGAGTGTGGTACTACGAGGACCACAGAGCCACTTTCGAGGGTGAGGTAGAGGTGACTCTCTATCACCCTAACCCTCTGGCTCGTGTCCGTCCTCGTAGGTTTCGCATCCCTATTATCTATACCTTGCATGTACCCCCGTTTTATGCTTATCATGGACCACCCCCGACTCGACCAGCTCGTCGATTTCATTCCTTTCGTTTTAGAGCTGCTACTAGATCTCACCCCTCTTCTTCCCGAGTGATTCGTGAGGAGACTCCTGTGCCTAGTCCGATGAGTCCGGTTCATGGGACTCCTTCAGCTGACCCAGTGCCCAGTGGTAGGGCACCCACTCAGTCGGACGAGGTAGAGGAGGATCCTGAGGAGGCGGAGAGTGAGGGCGAGCCAGTCGAGCACTCCACTGGGAGTCAGTGGGGAGTTGGGGATCCATTGGGAGATGCATAGTATAGATGGTTAGGATGTGGGACATGTGGAGCAGCTGCTGGAGATTCTGGAGGATTATGCTATCGAGGAGGATCATCAGACCACCGCTGGGATTTCATGTTTTGCTCTGTTGATATATTGTATATATTTTTGAGAGATCTCAGTGAGGCGGTCTTTTATTTTGGTACTTTACCATGGACTTGTATTTTACAAACTTCTGCTACCTCGACTTTGACCTTGATGTCTTTTGGTACTTTTATGTTATGTTATATTATGGATATATATCTATCTTTATATGACTTGGTATGTGGAGTATCAAATCAAAGTCACTATTTTAATTTAATTCCGCTTACTCTGATAACTAAGCCATTTTACTATAACTGGAAAGATCGTTGCTGAGTTGGAAAGTTTTAATAATCATAAATGAAAACCCAACTTATGCTAGCAAAGGTTACTTTTATCTTATGTATGGTATCAAGGAATTTTTCATTATTTCTCCAACTCCTCCATTAAACGCAAGTCCATGTATATTATATAAATTAAGAAAAAGTCCATATTCTGTAAGTAAAGGAGAGGGTGTGACATCATGCAATAAAGTCTATTAAGAAATATAGACAAACAAATGATTAGCCAAAATGGAAAGACACAATTTAGGCATAATTGAATTCGCTTGAAAAACGACAGGTATTTGGACCCATAGTCCGTACACCTGAAGGTGTAAAGTCAAATGGATACAAATGTGTTTTTGTACATAAGCGAAATTGATTGTAAAGAAGAAATTATGAGATATAAAGCAAGATTGATTGCTCAAAGAATTTCACAAAGACTTGACATTGATACTTGATTAGTCTGGCAATATATAAAGGATTCAATTTGTGTTAAATGATGTTATTATAGCCTATTTTTATGGCTAACTTGATTAATAACATATATATGAATACCTCTCAAGGATTCAATATACTCGAAGCATGTGTTTGAACTATTTAATATGGTTGAACCATATCCATAGATAATTAAAATGTTTGAAGCATAAAGTATAAAATGTCGACATGTGCTCTTTAATTAGTTAAATTGCAAAATGCAATAATTTCGAACCTATAGTTCAAACTCCAAGAGATTTTTAATAGACTCGAAGTTTTGATTCTAGCAAACATAAAATGCATTATATGTTTATAGTCATTATCATGGTTCATTCGAGAATGATATCATTACATCAATATGAGAAATCGCAGAAGAATTAAAGATATTGATAAATATATATGTATATTTAACTAATAATTTATGTTTTTTAGTTATACATTGTTTAATTTATATATACTAGCATGACGACAGACACTCTCGTGCCTGCCGTTCCGCATTTCCCATTGTCGTGTTTTTGTCGTAAAGAGTTGTTTATAGTATAATGATATATCTAAAAGTCGGTTTTTATAAATGTTATTTATATGTTAAAGATGCTCATTATTGTGTAAATTTTTATTAATTACAGTATGCATTCTTGTTTGTCATGCTCAAGAATATGAATCGTAGAACTGAAAATTCTTGTTATAGAATTAACTATAAAAACTAAAGGAGTAATTAACTATAAAAAAATGTAAGTAATTACCTATGCTCATTTTTAAGATGCTCTAGAAGGCTGATATTCGGGACAGATCTTCCCTTCCAGATTTCTGTTTTATCTTCTGTCCAGTGGTTCTACCTCCACAGATCTGAGATTCTTTGTCGCCGAAATGTGCTTACTTCCGGCATCGATGAGATAGTTATCTTGGAAACAAAGACTAATGTTGATGATGATTCATGTCCAAAGGGAGTTTGCTGTCATTGCTGAGTATCTAGTCTTTCTAAGCAATTTTTATTGTATGGAAAATATGTGCTTTGTTGTTGTAACGTTGGATCTACTTGTACTATTCTATGTTATGGAATGAATTATATATTTTTCCTCTAAAAAAATAATAAAAACAGGAGTTACTATTTTTTTTTGTTAAAAAAGTACCGTGCTTATTTATTTATAAATAACAACCATACTAACATAGAGGTTTTACTTAACATATAATGATAAGATATGCTAATTGATATAAAAGAGGATGTGGTACTTTCTTAGTTTTTTTATATAACTAACGTGAATTTTTTTTATTTTTTTATAAAAAAAGAGATAAGATGATAAAAAGATGACACAAAAGGATAAGATGAAAATATCAATCAGACTCATCCAACAGTACCTTTCCAAAAGGGTAAGATAAAATTAATTGGTTACGTTGATAATGATGGAATGATAAATGTAAAAGATATGGAATGATAATGATGGTAAAATTTTGTTTAGCGTTGGTCATCTATAGTCCTAGGCACAACAACATTGATAAGCTTACTGCATTAAGCATGACATATATATATATATATATATATATATATATATTAAAAGCAAAACCAAAGCCCCATTTATCAGACGGATGAGATTCTGATGCATGAGATGGATCCAAACTACCATGGGGAGCTCCACCATCGAATTTGACTTCTTCTATAGTAGAGGTATATATGTTAGCCAACTTTGGAGCTTCCTAATGCCAACATGGATCCAACACCAAGTGCACCATTATCATGTTTTTCTTCAACCTTCAAAAATATAACACAGATGATCAGGCAAATGAAAATGCAGCACAAAATTTAGGCATCCATCATCATCATCATCCTCATTTTCTTCCACTGAATCTAAATTCAAATTATTCGAATTGGTAGCAGAACCATTGGATATCGACAGGCATGGCACGATCTGCATTCTCATTGTCGTGTTTTTTTTGTAAAACGATATACTTGTAATTAGCATTTTTATCGTAAATGAAAATATGCACCAGTGGAGGCTGGAACAAGTGCAAGGGGCTTGTGTCCCTTAAGCATGTGGTCGCGGGTTCGAGTCGTTCCTGAGGCGCATGTGAATGGAGCAAGCCTTACTGGGAGCATCGCCCCCGAAAGGGCCCGACTGTGGTGCGAGGGATTAGTCACCCAATTGCGCGGGTGGATACCCTGGTTCATCCACAAAAAAGATGAAAATATGCATGTAAATTAATATTTTTTGGATGCATTCTTAATTGACTTGTGGTGTCTAGCAACTAAAAAAATAGTCAAAATATCAATCAATCTTTCTGCTGCTGTATTGATAGGACCAAAGCAACAAAGTAGTACCAGCCACATCTCTTATAATACAGCAAAATATTACACATCTCTTGCAACATAGCAGCACTTCCAGGAACAACATACATAATGTAATAGTTGCAACAGTAAATAGTACCTCATCTATGTCTTGTCTAGTAGATATATAAGGAATCCTGAAACATTAAACAAAACATAAAGGGTTTAAATATTGCAAGGCATTAATATTTTCAAGGAATAACCAATGGTATGTCTTTAACAGTTTCAAAATGTATGTGAAATTGAGAAAATTGACAACGCACACTTTAATGAAATTAGACATTAGAGTTAGACATGAGAACAAAAAGTCTCTGATGGTGATAGCAAAATAGACAAAGTAATTTACTAATATTATCGATCGCTACATTTTCAAAGGAATTCTTATCATTCTCAATCACTACATTTGCTACCTCAAGTGAAGTTGCTCAGAATTAGGAAAAAACATTGCAAGTTCCCTCTCTGTTATATATTTTCTCAAAAGACAATTATTCAATCCAATATACATTTAGAACTTGTCTTCAAGGAAGCATACCTTCAAATTTTCTTCATAACCCAACCAAAGAAAGTGTTGCTTCATAATTGTTGCTCATCCTAAATGGTAACTTGATTCCACAATGCGAATTTTAGAGTAGTTTTCTTGAATGTATCTGAAAGAAAAAAATCGATCAAGATGACAGAGCTAGCACAGCAGTAACTTGATTGACTACAAAAAGTACTCAGAAATTGCGGCAAACATCCAAATGTATGTTGCTTTTCTCTAATCTTCACAAAAACAGTGACCTAGTGAGAACTTGATGCAACAATGGAGATAAGAGAAAGGACATTTAAAACTACCCAGGGTCATCATCATGCTTTTAACAATACAACATCTATGTACTGGTTCCTATTATTCATAAGATTAGTTGCCCAAATCCTGAAAATCTTATGTACAAATCAAATATTAGCTCCATAATAGAGAGACTGGTGATTATTCCTCTTCCTTGGTCTTAACCAAGTATATACATTACAAATTCAGCGAAGTGAAACCAGAATAAGAATTTTTTTTTTCCTTTAAAAAAAATTGAAAGAAAGGAAACTGACTATCCAAGATATACTTGAGCTCCTCACCACCACTACGAACCATGTAGTAGATCACCGAAACAATACAGTTAATTAGAGTGAACTTAATAGTTCAACATGTTTTAAGTACAGATGCAGAAACCATCACCTCTTAATCCTTCTGCTAACAGATTACTACTGTGCATGGAGTCTAATAAATTAAGATCATATTGTTCTGCCGCATTTTTTATCTTATTCCTTAATAACAAATCATTTGAATCCCATAAGACCCTAAAAACGTTCATAGTTCCACACTATTATCCCAACAACAAAAAATCCCTTCACATAAATTCATTCAAAATTCAACATACGAATTTGATGATGATATGAGAATTAAAAAATTAAATGACCTAAAAAAATTACAAAAAAGAAGAAAATGTTGCAAGTGCAATCAGATTCAGAAGAATTAAGAATGGAGAAAAACTGAATGGCAGGTCGTAATGGAAAAGAGAGAGAAAGGGAAATAGAAGTTACTTTTGCAATTGAAACTTCTCTACTTCGATGATTTGCAGCAGCAGCAACAACAAATGAAATATTGGAAGTTATATTTTTTCTGTAACACCCTATATTAACTACTCTTAAATTTCCATTGATGAAAATAGTGAATTTACAATTTCCTTTTTAATTTATAAAAATATCCCGTCAAACGAACAAAGTTTCCTTTGTTTGTAGGACTTTCCCAAAATTTAATTTCACCTATAACCTGTTAAAACAAAATATTTATATTCATCCAGTAGCCAGCAGGGCTAAAACAGACTTTGTGCAACATTGTGCACCCATCAACAGTCAAGTTATCATCATAGTTTTCAGCAACTATTTACAAGTTTTACATAATTAAGTTTTCCAAAGCACCTCTTCCCAGAGAGACTGTCCTGGGCCCACCCAAAAGTATATATTTACATTTTTACAAACAAAAACAAATCACTTCATCATAATGCTAATCGGGCCCAGGACATTTCCATGTCCTATTATACTAGACTCTACTCTCCCTGTGAGGGAGACTGCACCTGCTCGGCCGGGGGCTGTGGTAGCTCGATCTCAGTACCTGAAAAATGTTAAGGGAGTGAGCATTGCACATGAAATAGAAAGACAGTTTCCAAATAGACATATCAACCCACTAAGTCAAGCACAATTACCAAATAATTCTCATATTACACATTTCAACCTTTCACAACATTCAATCATTTCCAAGTTACAATTCATTATCATTTCCCATTTCCATTAATACTTTCATTTGCATAACATTTCCATTTTCCTGTTCTCATTAACCTTTTCTCATTCCCATTTTTACGTACACCACTAGGATTTGAGCACCCGCTAGGTAATTGGAACACCTGTCTAGGGACTTTTGGCACCTGCCCAGGACTTTGCACCCATCAAGACCATAACCTGTTAGGACTGTGCACATTATACCATTCCATTAATTATTCCATTTATTTAGCAGAGAACTGATCCATGGGTCGCACCGGCGCCTAACAGGGCGGTTTGGCCTGATGGGTAATTGGCCTGGCAGGTAATTGACCCTAACAGGTAATTGGAACACCTAGCCGGGTACCTAGTGCTCCGGTGCCCCAAATGATGAGTTCCCACTTCGAATCATAAATTACATTTCCAGTTCTTTCCTTTACAATTTATTTAGCCATTTCCACAACCAAAAATCCAGCATTAAAAATATATATATCACACCCATTTCCAATAACAACACACACTCTTAAATAAACATTTATAGCACCAATAATCACAAGCATCCACAACATATCCACATTCTTAATAAAGCATTTATAGCACAAATAATCACATATATATATATACATTTAGCACTTTGCTTGCACAACCACTTTTTAAGCAATCTTATAAGTCTTATTTCATTTATTTAATTTCCTAATCACACTAATGTCATAGCTCACTACCCTAGGGTTTTCTAGTTACTAAACTAATCAAATAAATCCTAGCAAATCATTATAACTAGTTCGATACCCATTCCTATGACAAGCCAATACCCACCCCTTACCTCAAATGTGGTGAGATAAGGATATTTTTCTTTGCCCTAGCTTTAGAACCTTGGAACCTTGAACTTCCTTAGCTTAGCTTGCCACCTCAAAATTGTTAATATCCAATGATGACGAACAACCCTATTGTGATGATTGTATGTGGGAAATGAGCTCTCCTTGTCTTGTCTTTGATTAGAAGGGTTGCACATAGATATAGTCCTCCATGGTTGTGAATTGAAAAATCAAGGGAGATAGGGATGGAGAAAGAGATTCGAATAGAGGAGGGAGTAAAGGAAAAGATCTCTAACTCATTTTCCTTGAAGAAAGTTTGATGAGGATGATTGATGGTTGATGATCTTGTGTGAGGATTCAATGGAATGAAAATGGTGGATTGAATCTTGGAGCCCTAGGAGAGAGAGAGAGGGTCGAAAATGATGGAGGGAAGGAAGAGAAGATGATGCTTTGTGTTGGTGTGCTTTTGTTTCTTGCTGCATGGGCTGGAATTTGTGCCTGGTGTTGGTGGCTTCCTTAGGAAGCAAGGAAGCCACGATTTTGGGGTCCAAAACGCATTTCCCACTAAGCTGCTCAGACCATTCTCGCTCGAGCGAGCGATTTTTCGCGCGAGCGAAAATTGATCAGTGATTCTGGGTTTTACACGAGCCATTTTCGCTTGAGCGAAAAGCTATTCGCTTAAGAGAACCAAATTCTCGCTGGAGCGAGCCTGTTCTCGCTGGAGCGAAAACTACTCAGAGAATTTGGGTCTGAATTAAAGCGTTTCGCTTGAGCGAGCATATTCTCGCTTGAGCGAAAGAGGAAAAATTGACTTTATAAGCTAAGCTTGCACTTCAAAAAAGCTATAACTTCTTTGCAACCCGTTGGATCTTGCCCAAATTTCAAAGCAAGCTACTAAATATATCCAACTTCACATCCAACGGTAGAATTCATGTTTTGAGCTAAAAATCTTGTATTCTTAATTTCCTAAAGCTCTATGTTTCTAACTTTAAAACTACACTTCTATTCCACAAATTTTAACTTAACATTTTCCTTCCGTTCACTCAAAGCTTATTAAAATAATAATTATACTTGGAATTAAATTAGGGATGTTACATTTTCTCATAGAGAAAGGGAAATAGAAGTTACTTTTGCAATTGAAATTGCTCTGCTTTGATGATCTACAACAGCAGCAACAACAAATGAAATATTGGAAGTTATATTAAGAATCATTATTTTTTGTTCAAGGCCTAGAGAGTCATTGATATCATGTTTCACATATAGCTTTTCTGGATATGAAAAATAAAATAAGCTTTTTTTCTCTTGAATCATTGATAACACATAGCACACACATGTAGTTGGAAAAAAAATGTGCCCATGGGCATCAGAATTTAGAGATGAACCTGTGAAGCAAGGTCTCATCATGCGAGCAAGTTGGATCTCCAATTATTTTTTTCTGCAGTTTTCCTTAGTTTTCATAATTACTTCCAATAACTTCCCTTCCCCTCACTTTATTTTAATTTGTGGTATTTGAGCAGTTTCATTTTAAACAAATCAGTATGGAAGAAGTGGTAATTTTTTCAATTAGGGAGGGTATAATAGGAAAAGACAAATTTATGTACAAACAGTTAACAAACACTGTTGTTTCTTTATATAATAGTATAGATGATATCATGTCATGCAATTTATACTTGTTGTGTTTTTTATTTTAGTATCTATGTATTTTTATTTCAATATTGTTTGAATTACCTAAAGTTATAGGAAACATTTCAAATTGAAATACCTTGGCCTGAAGATCGAGCATTTATCAAATTGAATTTGTGCCTATCAAGTTGGGGAAACAACTTCTAAAGTGTTTTGCTTTGATAAATAACAACTAATTTATATGCTAAATTATTAAATGTCGTACGTGACTTAATATGTCATCTGATATTAATTTATTAGCAAGATATTGTTATTCATTCACAGGAAAATGTTGGAATGAAGCTAAGCACACATTTTAGTATGTTAAATTGAATAAAAGTCTTTATGGTTTGAAGTAAATTGAGATGTGGTATAATCATATAAGTGAATATTTAATCAATGAAGAATATAAAATGGACGAATTTGTCCATGTATTTTTATGAAAATATGTGGCAAGAAATTTTTTATAATTGATGTTTACGTGTTTTAAATATTATTGGAATTCCTGAAGAGCTTCCAAAGGTTAAAAATTGCTTAAAGAAAAAAAAGTCTGAGATGAAAGGATTTGTAAGGAACTAATTTTTATTGTCTTAAATTACAAATGGAATATTTCATGAAATTTTGGTATATCATGAAACTTATGCTGCGAAGGTAATAGTGTAATATCTCAGAGATAATTGTTCGCATCAGGGGGAGAAATAAATACTCACTGTTTTTAATGAGACAGCATCAAATTACGTAAGAAGAATTGTATACTCTTTTCTTTTTCCTTCACTAATTTTCCTCATAGGGGTTTTCTGATCTTATGAACGTTTTTTTTAAAGAGGCATATTCTCTTAATAGTCATTCAAGGGGGAGTGTTATGAAAAATTTGTATTTATCTAATTAGTGGATGACTCTATCATAGTTTGAGTTTATCCCTACTTTATGTTTATCTTTAGTTGAAAAAATTCATGATAGGGTTTCATCTTTTCCTATAAAATATGACTCATATGTATTGTAAACTTTGACCCCAAGAAGTGAAATATGATTTCTCCCTGATTCTCTTTTCTCCCTCAATCTCTATGTCTTCTTATTTTCATTAATTCATAACAGTTTTTCAATAAATTATGTTTTTCCTTAATAGTATATCCTTTCTCTCTTTATAGTTATTATTTTTTCTCAACTGCTTATGTAATCAATAATCTATTAAATAAGAGGATAAACATGAAAAATTATATTTATTACACTATTGGATTTCAACTGCTTTTGCTTGCCTTGCCGCTCTTGGGAAGCTTGAAACTTTGGATAGGTTATGTTTTATGAATATTCCTAATCATTGTTGCTTGTGCTTATCGTCTGCTGAGTTTAGGAATCATTTATTTTTTGAATGTAATTGGAGTGGTAGTATTCTTGATTGTTGTTGCCTCTGGATAGGGATTGACAGGTATCCTTATAAGTATCATAATCGGGCAAGGTGGATTTGTCATGCTTTTAGGGATAAAGTCCGCTGCAAGTGTGTTTTTGCTTTGTTTGCAGCATTGATCTATCACATATGGGAAGAAAGAAACAGTCGCACTTTTAAGAATTAGAAGAGGAGTTTGCAGCTTATTTTCAGTACTATTAGGAGGGAGATTGCGCACAGGATTAGTTTTTGTTTTCCTAATTTTGTAGATTGGAGAAATAGTGTTTTAGTTGATAGAATTAGATAGGAACTCTAGTATTATTATTTATTTTCTCTATGCCTTTGGTTGTTTTGAACCCTTCATAGAAGGTGGCAAAATAACCTTGGGTTTCAGGCATTTGCATTAGTTTTGAACCCTTCCTAGAAGGTGGCAAGACTTTTGCTTATGTCCTTTTTTATTGTTTCTAAATTTTGCTCGTGGTAATGAATTATTTCTTTTACCGAAAAAATAGTTTATAATCATAAGCACTAGCTATTGTTCGTCAAAATGCTATGATATAAGCCATTGAATATGATAATATGATAAATGGCCAAAATTATCATAACTTAACTAATATGTGGATGTCAAAATTTTAATACAAATTGTTTAATATAATAATTGGTTGTGTTATGGACCAGAAGTTTGCACCTAACTATATCGAAGCGATCCACGGTTTTAACTGACCCTTAAGCAACTTTAATTTTTGGGAAATTATTTTGCCACCCCATGATCTACTAATGCCACCCCAATATTACAATTTATTCCTTTTGCGCCCTTTTAAAAAAATAACTACTTTTACACGGGTCATAGGGGTTGTTCACGACCTGTGGTCGTAACACCCCCGTACGAACGGGTCGTAAGGAGGTGTTACGACCTACAAGTCGTAGGGGTTGCTTCCGACCTACAGGTCGTAGAACCCCCTTACGACCCAATCAAAAACTCAATTTTTGATTGGGTCGTAAGGGGGTGCTACGACCTATAGGTTGTAAGCAACCCTTACGACCTAAGGTCGTAACACCTCCTTATAACCCGTTTAAAAATTCAGTTTTTTATTGGGTCGTAAGGGGGTGTTACGACCGTAAAAGTAGTTTTTTTTAAAAGGATACTAAAGGAATAAATTATAGTATTGGTGTGGCATTAGTAAATCATGGGGTGGCAAAATAATTTCCCTAATTTTTTGTTTTAAATTGTAAGCCATAGGACCAGATAGAATCGAAGACATCAAGCAATTTTCCACCATAAGGCCCAAACTAGAATGGGTAAGCTAACAATTATTAAACCTGAAAGGTTTAGGCCCCAAATCCTTAATTCTGTCATACCTCATGATAACAAAGCGGTGATCAGAGACATCATGGAGAAGAGGCCATTGATTACAACTCCCCCACAAGGACAGCCACCCTGACGAGACAAGAATATGGTCCAACTTGTTCAAGGAAGTACCATTAGGATGGACCCAAGTAAACCGGTCCCTGTAAAGAGGCCGGAAGATCAACCAAGTTCATATGAGTGAAGAACTGCATGAATTCCATGGCTTCACCAACATCAAAGTCATTAGATAAACCGACCCTTTCATCTCGATTGCAAACCGAGTTAAAATCTGCAAGGACACACCAAACCCCGTTGTAATGTCCCTAGCTGGCAAATGGATTGCGACTGTCCCCAAATACCAACACGGGTCTTTTCAGCGTACTTTGTCCTCACTCACACGTTTCCCGGGAAACTTCCCAGGAGGTCACCCATCCCAGAATTACCCCAAGTCAAGCACGCTTAACTATGGAGTTCTTAAGTGATGGGCTACCGAAAAGAAGATGCATCTTGTTGATATGGGTAGTACCAATTAGGGGTGTAACGCACTGGTCCAGTCCGGTCCGGTCTTTCATGGACTTTATGGACCGAACCGTTTAAATTAATGTGGTCCGGTCCGGTCTGGTCCGGCTTGGTCTATTTAGACCATAATAATAAAAAATAAATAAAAAACCTGTTTTTTTTTCATTTTTTTCCACTGGATAACCTGTTTTTCCTGTTTTAACAGGTATTTTTCTTTATTGAAAAAACTTATTATTCCACTAGATAACAACATTGCAAAGAAATAGAAAATATCTCTCAACATATCTTGGAGACCATCATCCATTCATCCTAATATATGACTTTTAAGCATACAAACGTAATATTTCCATCCTCATATCCTGGACAGCATACAAACATAGCATCATCCTAAATTATGTCAAAGTGCCAAGTTCTTAGAATAGATGCATTAATCATTACAAAAATTTAAAAGACTAAAGCATCCTGTTCAAATTATATTACATCAATCCAATACAACAATTTCATTCATCATAACTTACAAAAGAAGCTCCAACTTCATCACCAAATATACTCCATCATTCATTCATTTCAATTTCCTGGATCCTGCAACTACAAGGCATGAAAAATAAGTTATAAATACTACATGAATTTGATATAATTAACTGCTGAAATACTAAACATAAATATAATTACCAAATATCACACATCACCTTAAGTATCACCACTAACATTTTCGTGCAGTAATCCGTTAATGCCCGACAACTATAATAATAGGAGAAAAATATAACAAATATTAGTGCAAGTCTACAATAAGATATCGAAAGTAACAACATAATACAAAGTTTAACATTATACCTGATTCAACTTGAGCCACATGACTTGCAAAATCAACTACTTTTGTTGGTTTAACCTTCAACCAATTTTGAGCACAAATCAAAGCCTCAACTGTGGTGGGGCGCAATGAACTATGATAGGCATCAAGAACGCGTCCCCCAGTACTAAATGCTAGGGGTGTAACGGTTCGGTCCGGTCTTTCATGGACTTTAGAGACCGGACCGTTTAAATTAATGTGGTCCAGTTCGGTCCGGTCCGGACGTTATCTATCTGTAAAGACCAGACCGGACCGGGCCGTCCATGAACGATCCGGTCCGGTCTATTTAGATCATAATAATAAAAAATAAATAAAATACCTGTTTTTTTTCATTTTTTTTCCACTGGATAACCTGTTTTTCCTGTTTTAACAGGTATTTTTCTTTGTTGGACAACTTATTATTCTACTATATAACAACATTGCAAAGAAATAGAAAGTATCTCTCAACATATCTTGGAGACCATCATTCATTCATCCTAATATATGACTTTTAAGCATACAAACATAATATTTCCATCCTCATATCCTGGACAAGATACAAACATAGCATCATCCTAAATTATGTCAAAGTGCCAAGTTCTTAGAATAGATGCATTAATCATTACAACAATTTAAAAGACTAAAACATCATGTTCAAATTATATTACATCAATCCAATACAATAATTTCATTCATCATAACTTAAAAAAAGAAGCTCCAACTTCATCACCAAGATACTCCATCATTCATTCATTTCAATTTGTTGGATCCTGCAACTACAATACATGAAAAATAAGTTATAGACACTACATGAATTTGATATAATTAACTACTGAAATACTAAACATAAATATAATTACCAAATATCAAACATCACCTTAAGTATCACCACTAACATTTTCGTGTGGTAATCCGTTAATGCCCGACAACTATAATAATAGGAGGAAAATATAACAAATATTAGTGCAAGTCTACAATAAGATATCGAAAGTAACAACATAATACAAAGTTTAACATTATACTTGATTCAACTTGATCCACATGACTTGCAAAATCAACTACTTTTGTTGGTTTAACCTTCAACCAATTTTGAGCACAAATCAAAGCCTTAACTATGGTGGGGCGCAATGAACTACGATAGGCATCAAGAACGCGTCCCCCAGTACTAAATGCACTCTCCGAAGATACTGTAGAAATTGGAATAGATAATATATCCCTAGCCATTCGTGAAAGAACATGATACTTATGTGTCTTGGCTCTCCACCATTGAAGAATATCAAATGTATTGGATATTTCCTCAACATCATCATCCAAATATCTATCAAACTCATCTTTCTTTATCCCATCTTGCTTTTTCTTTACCGTTTGTCTGAACATTTCCTTGGCTAGAGCACTAAGGTCATCATCATCTTGATCACCTTTTGTTTGGGTAGAAGTATCTGATGTTTGGTCACTAGTATCACTGATTTCATTTGGTATAGGATACCATACATCATACTCACCAAAGATCCTTTTGACTAAATCTTTCAAATTTTGTGATGCATTCTTAGCTTCATCTTGTGCATACATAAGACCAAAGCAAAGCTCAACATAAGATAACTTATACCTTGGATCAAGGACAACAGCAACAAACAATAGATAATTTATATGTCCTAAGTCCCAATATCTATTATATTTCTGCTTCATATTTGTTGCCATCTTTTGTAGCACCAAATCTGAACTATGCATCCACTTACCCAATATTGCTTGAATTTGGAAAAACTTATCAAAGAAAGCATTAGAAGTGACATTCAATGAACCAGAAAAAGCAAAGGTAGCCTCATAAAAAACCTTTAAGAATTTGACAAAAACACGAGCACGATCCCAATCATCAGGTGTTGGTTGTCCCCCCTCACTAAATAGAGCCACTTTAAAATCACTATCATCCTTATTTAGACGAGCAAATGTCTTTTCATATTTCACTGCAACTTCCTACATCAAATAGGCGAAATTCCACCTAGTAGGCATATCAAGAATTATCTCCCTAGTTTCAACTGAATTTACAAACTCAGCACATCTTCTGAAAAACATGGCTCTAGATGGAGATGACCTCACATATTTGCAAGAAGCTCGTATCCTAGCAATGAAACTATCTATTTCCTTCATGCCTTCACTAACAATCAAGTTTAAAATGTGAGCATTACATCTCATATGCATGTATGCACCTTTCAATATGGTAGTACCATTCCAATCATCAATTCCTCTAATCAAATATGATAAAGCTGTGTTGTTAGCACTCGCATTATCTACAATTATAGTGCAAATTTTAGAGATTCCCCAATCCTTCATGCATTTCTCTAAGGCCCTTCCTATGGTTTCTCCCTTATGGTCGGGAATCAATTCAAAACTCAATATCTTCTTGTTCAATTTCCACCCTTCATCAATATAATGAGCAGTTACACACATGTAATTCATATTTTGAATGGATGTCCAAGTATCAGTTGTGAAAGAAACCATTTGATTATTAAGCTCCAACAAAGATTTCAATTTTACTTTTTCTTCCATGTAAAGTTGCAAGCAATCCTTGGCGACAGTTACGCGACTAGGAACTTTGAATCGAGGTTGAGCCTTACACATAAAATCTCTAAACCCAAGGTTATCAACAAACTTAAATGGGAGCTCATCCATTAATATCATTTAGCCAATTCAGATCTACAATCTTCTTGCTTAAATTCAACAAGCTTCATAGAAACAGTTCCCTCACCCTCACTTTGTTTTCCTAGTGCTATGGTCTTTTGCTTCTTATCAATTTTTCTATTTGGGTTCTTGTGATAACCAATAGTATGTCTACCCAAGGTAGATGTTGCACAAGAGGATGAATAAGATTTGTCACAATAGTTGCAAAAGGCCTTATTATTTTTTTAGTGAAATGGTCCCACGCAGAGGATGCAGGTCTACAAGATTTTCGTTTAGCAATTACCTCTTTCGCTGTTTCCGCCAATGGAACTTGTGGTACTTGGGATGGATCATCCACATGCATTCCACTTGGAGGTATTCCACTTGGAGTTGGTGCACAACCTGCTTCAGTTCCACTTGTTTCAGTCATCTTGTTGCATATGGAAAGATATTTAGTTCATCTTATATTTGTAGTTTCTATATAAAAATCAATTAATCAACATGACAAATTAATACCATACATGAAAGTAATTAAAAATAGTCATCTTGCTGCATATGGAAAGATATTTAGTTCATCTTATATTTGTAGTTTCTAAATAAAAAATCGATTAATCAACATGACAAATTAATACCATACATAAAAGTAATTAAAAACATAAAGTTATTTGTTGATGGCTTGCTACATAGCATATAGAAATTAGAAAGATATATAGTTAATCTTTAAAAAAAAATACAACTCATTCATCTTTTTAGTTCATAAATAAAAATATTTATAAAAATTCTATTTTTGATTATATTCTAAAAATAACTAAAAAAAAAAAAGCTAACCTGGAAGTCTGGAACTGCCGAACTGGAAGCACTACAAAAATTTTCTCAGACAGCTACGGAATTTAGCTAGGGAATTACTCTATAGCAATTTAATAGCAAATTAGCTACGGATTAGATACGAATTTAATTTCAGTAGTTATTTTTCGATTGCATAATAAACATTTATTATCAGGAAAACAACTACGGAACAACTACGCCTTAGCTAGGGAATTTTGCTAACAATATAAATTCCGTAGCTGATGTGTTTGCTAGGAAATATTTCGTAGCTAATGTTAAAATTTTTATTTTTATTACGTATCCCTGATATTTTGCTAAACCCGCGAATTTTACATCTCCTCCCGCTACTCCATTTTGTGTCCCTTCAGTCACTCTCTCAATACTCACTTACCCAATTGCTCTCTCATTCACCCTCATTCCCTCTTCTCCCTCTCGTGAGTCACCGCCACGACCGCCCTCCTTTGCGATCACCGCCCTCCTTCATGATCACCGCCCTACTCCTTCCCTCCTTCCCTGCTTCCTCGTCATGTGAACCCAAAATCCCTCACTCTCAATCTTGCCTCCATCGTTCTCTCACTCTCCCGTGGTCAATCATTTCACGGTGACTCACCGAGGTTTCACCGTGACTCACCACCGTTCACCAGTCAATGTTCTGGTGAGTAAAGACCGAACCCAAATTGAAGCTTCTATTTCGATTTTTCCCTTTTCAAAATTACCCTTTTTTCATTCTTCTTTCTTTTTGTACCTTCTGCGTTTTAGGGTTTGTACTATCTGCGATAGTTGTTTGCATCTCTGGGATAGCTGTGATAGTTGTTCACAATACTGTTTCTGCTTCACTTGTTTTCTTTCCTTTGTTTTCAATATGCACTTCAATGTCAATATGCACACCAAAAAGGGTTTCTCTCTTGAATTCACGACTTTCCTTTGTTAGTCTTTTGGAGCAGAGGTTTTTTTTAAGGTGAAAGGGGTTTCTTTTTTGATAGAATTATCAGTTTTGATGCTTTTGAGGTGAAAAGGGTTTTTTTTTAAGTGTTGTTTGCAATATTTAAGTTCACCCTCTTAGAAGGTATCATTATTATTGTTGTTGTTGTTGTTGTTTATTGCTACGTTTATTGTTGCTAAAGTTCTTTTTTTTTGTTTTTATGCTTGCTTTAATATTGGTGTTTTTACCTCATACATATAGTGTTCATCCATCTTGTTTGTAGAGTCCACTTCATTTGCACTTGATTGCCTTGTGGAGTCTGTGTTATGTTAAGTATGTGCTCTGCTATGCCTTCTGGAGTCTGTGTTGTGCTATGCTATGCTATGCTAATATAGGCAGCTATATATGCCATGACACCACTCAATTAATTAGATTATATAAACAAAAATTAAATTGAAGAATTCTACTCTGAATATGTTATTCCTGATTGATGGAAACAAGGATGTGAAATTGAAGAATTCTACTCTGAATAATGATTAAATACATGTGCAGCTTTTGCTTGGATATCTTCCACCAGATCGTGGGCTATGGCCATTTGAATTAGCAAATAAGAGGTCCCAGTACAAACAATTCAAGGTTGATATTCTCATGAATCCTGTAAGTTAGTTGCCTATGTTATCATATCAGACAATATTTTGTTTAACTTTAAACATATAAGGGGTTATTGTTTTAGTGGGGTTAAAAAGATGTCTTAATAGTAACATCAAGCGATCAACTATGGTAACCGTTAGTGGTTGAACTAAAGCTGCAAAATCAAATCCCCTCCCCCGCCCCATCTCCTTTCACATCATTATATTATTCTTTGATCAAATTATGGCTAGGGGAAGCTAGATAATTAAGGAATATGTTGCCCTGTTGTTTTTTTATCTATTTGGCTATCTAAATGTTTCTGTGGCTAACTTGTCAGAAATCACAAGGAGGACGTACAACTCCACGAGTTGCGAAACTGATGATGCCAAACGTGAGAGTAGGACCTTGATCTCTAGATCAGAAATCCCTCATGGAGAGCGTCCTTTGAGTCTTGGGAAGACCAGCGTATGGAATCAGTTCTTTCAGGTACAATGCAAAGTGCTTTATTACATATCATTTTGAGGAAATATCATCAGATACATTTAAGCTTAAAACTATATAAATTTATTCTGCATTTTTTCTTAGATGCATGCGAAGTTTCATTCTCCAGGAACTATGTTGCTTACATTCCATTAAAAATCAGTCTTATGATGCATCATTCCTTGATGCTTATCATTTTGCTTGATCGGGTGACAATTGAACACCATTCTACTTGGAAACTTCCTTTACAAATAAATAAGTAAACATAAAAAAGGTGGATTGCTAATCTTAATCAGTTCACAACTATATAAATTGCATGCTTATTCACTACCATGCTATCTGATATGTAAAGGTTTTGTGATGATAAATTTTCCTCTTTGCATTTTGTAGGACACAGAGATCATAGATCAGATTGACCGAGATGTAAAGCGCACTCATCCTAATATGCACTTTTTCTCTAGTGATTCTCAATTTGCAAAATCTAATCAGGTTGTTCCTTTATTTCTCTCGAAATTCATACAAACTCCAAATTCAATTTTATTCTGCAATGAACCTTCTGATTTTTTTTGGCCATTTTCAGGAGGCTTTAAAGAACATATTAATCATTTTTGCAAAGTTAAACCCTGGTGTAAGATATGTTCAAGGGATGAATGAGATATTGGCTCCTCTATACTGTTAGATCCAGTGAGAATGTTTTGATAATGATAAAGGTTTTGAACAAGCTACAAATGTTTGTGATCAAGCTCAAGTATGAAGAAGTTCATCAATCAACAACAAACAACAAATGATGAAGATAGAGCAAGCTCATGAAGACTTAATTTGTGTATAATTGTAATATCTCTAGTTTGAGTCTTTTATTTTGATGAGTTTGGGTAGAGTCTTTAGAGGGTAGTGAATCTCTATCAAGGTCATGATTATATCATAATTTGAGTATTCACTTAACCTAAAATTAATAGGTGGCTTAAAGGTTTGAAAGGAAAGGTTTAGTTTTGAGAAAACAAGTTTTTAAGTGAATTTAGCAGTGGTTAATCGATTAAGGGTTTGGTTAATCGAATAACATACACATGTTACAGTGGTTAATCGATTAAGCCAAGTGTTAATCGATTAAGACCTGTTAAAATGGTTTTAAAATACGTTTTTAACTTCTCAAAATCAGTTTTTTAAGTTTCCTAACTTTTGAGTATTCTATATAAACCTTTTCCTAACCTTTGTGAATCATTAGATTGAATAAGCATCATTTTTACATCAATTTTACAAAGATCAAGCCACACTATTCTCTCTCACTTTCTCATAGATCAAAGCTTTAACTTTTCACTTTTATATTCTTTGATCAAGAATCTTTGAATCTCTCATGTTGATATTTTCATAGTTCTTGAAAGAGATTTATAGGATTGTTATTGTTTTCATTGAGTTGTAATCATTGCAAGGAGGCAAGCTATCTACAACAAAGGAAGCCTTGGTGGTTGTTCATCAAGCAAAAGAAGATTTGGAAGTCTTGTTGTGTTAACAAGCAATTGAAAGCCTTGGTTTGAGGTATCATCAAGCAAGTGGAAGTCTTGTTGAGGGGAATCGACAAGCAAGGGAAGAGGTTAGATTAGATTCAATAGGGTTGCAAGACAAGAGTGTGGTATCTCTTGGAGGCTATCAAGAAGTGAGTCTTGAGAGGCATTTGCTTGTAATTTGAGAACTCTAATCCCTCATAGTGAAGAATCTCTCTTGGTTGAAGAAGGGACTGGATGTAGCTCTCAAGCGGATGAGAGTGAACCAGGATAAATCTCTGTGCAGTATCTCTATTCCCTTAACTCTTTACATTCAAGTCATTTCATATGTTCTTGGTTGAAAACCTAGAAAAGATTGATTTTCATAATTGATTGAATTGAATCTTAATTGTGAAAATTGATTTGGGGAAAATCATTTTCATAACCTAGGTAATCAATAAGAATATTGGTGTTAATTAATTCCGCTTTATCTCTGATCTTACGTGTTAATTGATTGATTTTCGTATTCAATTGAAAAGTGATTTTTCAGTTTTAACAGTGATTAATCAATTAACTGAAGTTGTTAATCGATTAACCAAAATCAAGCTTTCGGCATTAATCGATTAACTAAGGTATTAATCGATTAATCATTTGAAGTCTTTCGGTGATAATCGATTAATTGAAGGCTTAATCGATTAAGAGCTTAATTTTTTGTAAAAATCATTTGTTTTAATTGTTTCGATTTGTTTCTTTCGAAAATCTTTCAAGGTTTCTCAAACACCTATTCAACCCCCCCTTCTAGGTGTTCTCCTAGTGTTTCCTAGTTATTTCACCCACCGATTGTAGTTCTTTCATATACTACATGTTAAAAAATGATCCTGACGAGGAAAATGCAGTGAGTATAGAATATCCTTGTACTCTTTTAACTTTCTGTCATATAATCTATAATGGGATCTGCATTATGAAACCCTTGATTCCTGTTGTTGTCCTTGTAATCCATGCTCTACTAACTCTGTCTATAGTACTGTTAGGCCTTAGTATATACAACGGTATATGGTAGGTATCTGTTTATTGCAATATCAAGTTTTTGATAGTTAATTATGTTAAACCTGCAATATTAACATTTCAGTCAATGCGACCAATTCATCCTATAAACTTGCTATTAAGTAGCATGGATATGGGTAAGAATACTGGTATTGGAACGGGTACTGCTATCGCTCTGTATGGAAGATTTATAAAAATTAGAGTACGAGTATAGATTGAAATATCAGAAACTGTTTTTGGATGTAGCACTGCTAGGGATATTATGTCACTGACTCTTAAAACCCATGTTGTCCAACATTGGATCTAGGCCGCTCAGTTGAACCCATAGAATATTTTTTTATTAGCTCAAACACTGTCAGTCTGAGAAGAAATATGATTTGTATTTTTTAATATATTTTTTCTATTAGATAACCATTTTGGCATCAGGAACTGATTCTCCTGCCCTCTAATGTATGTCCAAATATGAAGTAGTTTGTTTGGTTATTTAAAATTTTGAACATGCTTCTTGGTGGAGATTTTACTACTTTCCAAACTATTAACCAAATTATTGTCTTTGCAATTTGAGTTTAGGTTAAGTTCAAATAACGACAGTATATGCTTTAATATTAAATAAATAGTTTAAATAGATACAAGTGTAGCCTGCATAGAGTGGTGGACATATATTACTCCTAAAGAATGTTATCCTCGATAACCCAGGAGATTATAATTTATAAGTGCAAAGAAGGGTATATAGATATGGCATCTTTTGGCTTTGTGGCTTTGCTACTTTTTTGATTACCAAGAAATATGTTCCATCTATTAGTTGACCTCTATTCCATTCATACCCTGCTGCAGCAGTATATTTACATCCTTACTTTCAATCCACTTATCTTGTGCAAATCCTGCTTTAAATCTGTCCCTTACCTTAATTAAATTTTTCCAGTGCCAACTGGAATCATTTTTTAACACTATAAGCCCAGAAGTTGCTATTTTTCAAGTATAGAGCATGTATCCATTTTATCCATAATGAATCCTCCTTCTTTGCTATAGCCCAAATCTGCTTAGCTAATGCAGCTTCATTCCATAATTTCAAAGACACTACATCCAATCCTCCAGCTTTCCTTTCACCACTGTTACCTCCTTTATATATGGTTTTTTTGAAAGAGCTTTGTCCAAATTCATCTTAGTCTCTTTTGCAAGGTGTTGGCTCCTAAGTAGGGAATGTTGGGCAGCAAGCACCATTTCAGTGTGGAGGAGCCACAAATGATCATGAGGATGATGATATAGATAACTTAGACTGATTAGAGCATTATATTGCTAGCTTGTTTATAGACTAATTACTAAGATGATGGTGATTGTATTGACAACTTGTTCAGAACTGACTTTGACTTGGGTTTTTTTCAATCTTAGGAGATAGTAATGAAAACTTGTTTTGAGAGCTAAACTTGACTTGTTTTGCATGCTTTGTTTGAAACATTCTATATGGATGTTATTATGAATACAATTTTGATGATATAAAAATTTAGTTTGTTTTGTAATGTCATTATAGAGCTATTGCCAATGCAATGCAGTTATAAAATTGCTAATGAGTAACTAGGAAATAGAACTAGAGAATTGCCAAGAAATTGCTACAGAATTGCAATTCAATGCAGTTACAGAATTGCTACAGAATAGCTAGGAAAAAGAGATACTGAATAGCTTCCAAATCGCTAGGAATTATGTGATTACCTTATATGCATCAGCTAGGAAATAGATGCAACATTGCTACCGATGGGACAATAATGGGGCACGGATTAGCTACGGAAATTTCTCTAGCAGAATAGCTACGGAAAAATACATTTTTTTCTTCAAAATGAGCAATTAATCTGCTGCCATATTGCAACGGATTAGTTACAAATTTTTTATTTTTTGCTTCGGAATTGCTACGGTATCATTCCGTAGCAAAATAGCGACTCGATTTACGCCACGCACGTGTTGGTAGCGATTCCGTTGCTATTCCAAAGTTAAGACTAGTTTGCTAGAGATCAGCAACGGAATTGCTACGCAATTTTCCGTAGTTGTCCGTGCAATTTCTTGTAGTGAAGTGAGAACTGAGAACAAGCAAAGAAGACGGTGGCGAGCAGACGGCGGTGGCGGCGAGGGAGATCTGGCGGCGTCGAGCGGCGAGCGATTGAGGGTTGAGAACTAGAGCAGACGAGTGGCGGTTAAGGGTTGAGAAGACGGTGGCGAGCAGACGAGTGGCGAGCAGCGAGGCTTGAGAACTGACGGTGGCGGCAAGGGAGATCTGGCGGCGTCGAGCGGCGTTGAACGGAGGGAGAGAGCTTGAGAAATGAGAACGAGGGAGAGAGAGAGGGAGCGCTTGAGAGGGAGGGAGAGAGAGAGAGCGGACGGAGAGGGAGGGCAAAGGGAGGGCGGCAGCGGCAATTAGGGTTGTGTGAAGAGAGAAAGTGAGAGAGCGTACTGAGAGAGAGAGCCAGAGAGGGACGTTTGATTAGGGTTATGACTTATGAGGGCTGTGTGACTGTGTGAGTGTGTTACTAAGTTTTATTTATTTTTTATTTTTTTTTTATATTTCAGCTATCGGTCCGGTCCGGTCTTGGTGGTCTCAAAATTTGTGAGACCATGGACCGCACCAATTGAGAACGGTCTAGAAATATCCAGACCAGACCAGACCGCGAGACCAGACCGGACCATATTTTTTGGTCCGGTCCGACCGGTCTCGCGGTCCGGGACCGGATCACTTACACCCCTAGTACCAACCAATTCATTTAAGCCTTTCTGTACTATGTAGTCCCATACCTACACAGTCTCAGGATCACCCTCTCATTCCGATGTGTCGGTTCATTCATGTACCCCTCCCTTAGAAGCCTGCTAGGAGCCGCTCCTTGTCCGTGCCTCTTGAACCGGCGATCATTCCTCGCCCTCGTCAACCCGGATCTTACATGCCCACCAGCTTCCGCCTGGTTCGTCCCCGAACCACACCATACTAGGAGAGGAGCCGCTCTGATACCATTTTCAACGTCCCTGGCAAGCAAATGGATTGTGGTTGTCCCCTCATACCAACACGGGTCTTTTCAGCATCCTTTGTCCCCACTCACACGCTTCCCGGGAAACTTCCCAGGAGGTCACTCATCCCAGAATTATCCCAAGTCAAGAACACTTAACTATGGAGTTCTTAAGTGATGGGCTATCGAAAAGAAGATACATCTTGTTGATATGGGTAGTACCAATAAATTCATTTAAGCCTTCATGTACTATGTAGTCCCATACCTACACAGTCTCAGAATCACCCTCTCATTCCGATGTGTCGGTTCATTCATGTACCCTTCCTTTAGAAGCCTGCCAGGAGCCGCTCCTTGCCTGTGCCTCTTGCACCGGCGATCACTCCCCGCCCTCGTCAGCCCGGCTCTTACACCCGTCACCAAAATCTTTTTTAATATCAACAAGCTCAAACCACAAAGCTCTTTTTTCATGAATATCACATGAGAATAAACATTAACGACATAAATTCGGGAACAATCAGAAGCTTGTAGACAAATACCAGCGTACCTGACATCGTTAATCGATGAGACCAAATTATAAAGATCAGCATTCCATAAATTAATCAGCCCACCAGATCTTCCCACAGAAGGAACAAACGACCACCCAAAATTGCCAACCCCCCCCCCCCCCCCCCCCCCCACCAGAAGGACGCACATAGGAATTGATCAACATGCTCACACCTAGATTCTTGAATAGCAAGAAAATCCAACCTTTCCGCAGAAGTTATAGAATGAACCTTTCTCTTCTTCACCCAAACCCCTAAGACGTATATATTAAAGGTCCCAATAATCATTTAAAAATTGGTTTTTTCCCTTTCCTCTTAGCCAGAGCATCCCTGGACTCCATATCCTCAATCTTCTTAAGAGCAGCAAATTCACCATTTTTCAAAGTCAATCCAAGAGCACATCCTCGTCTTAAAATACTATCTGCATCAGATACCGAAGCCTTTTTATCAGGACCCACTGAATCAAAACTTTCCTTATTGGCCACTGAATTAAATGAGCGAGACCTAGCTTTACCTGAACGCTTAGCGTTACTTGCAGAAAGAATGAGAGATGTTATGAACATAAGATTTGAGCCACCCACTCCCAATACAGGCTTCACCCCAACTTTTTCTTCGCTGAACAACTAGGAACAACAGTTCCTCCCTCACACTCTCGACGTTAGATAGAACCTAGCTTACAAACGGGTTTCTTCATTCCTTCTTGTTGGGCCACAAGGTTCAAACCCTTCACAGGATATAGGATTCATGCTTAGTTAAATCCCTTGTGTTTGAATAAAAAAATTTTGCTTATAAAAAAAACATAAAAATACAAAGTAAAAAATAAAATTAACAATTAATTATAATACAATAAATTTTGGAGTAAAGTACAACTTTGGTCCCTCATTTTTTTAGATGATACTCTTTTGTAACACCCCATATTTCCCGTACATGCAGAAACGAATTCGCTAAAGAAAAACGTTGAAATTTCTGTTTTCTAAAAAGGATTTTCTAAAGAAATGATTTCCTTATGAAATATATTTGCATTTTGGAGAGGTGATCTTTGAATTTCTGAAATCATTTACAAAGTTGTTTTGAAAACCTTGGGAGAACGAATTTTAAGAAAATAAGATTTTTTGAAAATAAGAGATTTCAATTGTCTTTGGGAACTCCTTATTGCATAAAAGCTTGATTTCTAAAAGGTCATTTATATATATACTTAATCACGTGTGTGTTATGTGTAGATAATCATTTTAATTAGAAATAGCCTAAGTTTTCTTAGAAGGAAATGTGTTCTTGTAAGAAAATTAAATTAATTGCCATGACATGAAATTGATTTATGCCCAACATGATATATGTTTAATTTGATGAGAGTGTGTACTGCTTGAAAATAAATACATGTGTTTGTATGTGTGTATGATGTTACGGTCCTATGTATGTGTGTATGTGTATAACCCTTGAATTTATTTACATGATTTTAATGCATGTTATAAGTAAAATAATGGAAAATGAAAATGAAAATGCATGAAGTGTGTGCATGTGTGTGGAATGCTACGGTGGTGTGTGTGTACATGGGTTAGGAGTTTTGAATTAAGGGGTAAGGGAAAATCTTAGGGAGACTTAGGTGTCCACCAAATGGACTAGATTACTTGAAGAGAGGGGTGTTGAAATGACCTTGCATCATGAGCCTAGCCCTAGTCTAATCACCTTGCTTCCTTTGATTCAAACTCTCCCATGCAAACTTTCATAAACCCAAAATTGCCCTCCCATTTAGTGTGTTACCCGAAACCCATTCCAAGGGCAAAAGGGCCCACTTCGTGCCCTTAAATCACCAAGCTTTGCTTCATTCCCTTACTTTCTTCAATTCATTCCACAAACAAACTATAAAAAAAACACATTCTTAGGGACCAACACACCCTTAGAAGGAATAGAAGAGAGAGGGAGATAGAGAGTGGCCGAGGAACATCAAGAAGGAGAAAGAAGATTTGGACCTAGACTTTGAGTTCCTTCGAAGATCAAGTACCCTTGGAGTAGGAAACCCACTTCTCTTGGTAGGTCATTCGAGGATTAAAGAAAAGGATCATGATGTTTAGGATTTTCTTTTGGTCTTGTAACTTTTCTTTCTTCTCTTTTCATTTCATATTTATTTCCATAACTTGAGAGATGAGTGAGGATGTAGTGTAGGTTTTTCATGGACTTTTAAATTGGTATGTAAACTCAAGGACTCTATGTGCTTTGGTTATGTTTTCTTTAGGTAGATCTTGATGATTTCCTAAACAAATCCCTAATGAAACTAAATAACTATTTGAGTTTTTGTGAAAACTAAAATTTAAAACCCCATGCATGTTGGATTTTCCTCTTAACCATAACCAACGAATGTTTTGTGGATGGACCGAACCTAAATTGCATGATCTAGGTGTGGTATGCTAGGAAGTAAAGGATTTGTGTCTTGCATGTTGAATTCTTATACCCATTCCGTGATCTATGTGTGTGCGTGTGTAAATGTTTGATAACTTCTTCATGATCTAAGTTTATTTGAGAAGAAGATAAGGACCTTTAGCTTTTCATGTTGACCTTGTCATGATTTTGACTAACCTATGTGTGTGCATGTTTTAACCCATGATTGTTGTCTTGCAAGGTAACACTTTGAGTCTCACATGCTAAATTTTAAGAAAAAAAGAAACTAAGTTTCCCTTTTTTTTGTTTGCTTCGACCTAGAGAAAGTGATTAGGGTAATGGTTTTAAAAATGATTTTCTTTTAAGAACATGATTTGATTTTAAAGAAATTGTTTCATCCATGTTATATTGGTGTGAAGGCCATTCGGCCATGAGTGCTAAATTTGTTTTAGTACATGATTTTGGGTGCATGTATGTGTTAGGAGTAGATTTAGTAGTCTTAAGCCCATGCATGTCATTTTCTTAGAAGATCAAGCTATAAATCATATGTTATTTGATAAAATTTATGAGTTTAAGTTTTAATAAAAGTCTAAGGAAATATCTTGATGGTTCATGCATGGTGATGCAATGTGATTTGCTTTAGTTGTCTTTAGTGCATTGGAAAAATGAATTAAGATTCTTGCCCTATGCATGTAAATATTCGGCCTTGAGATAAGTGCATAGAAGAGTGTGCCTAATCATCATCTAGGTTGCATAAGGAATAAGATTGACCATATTTAGGGGCATAAAGTCACATGTATCCATGAAATTATTTATGACCTTAATTGCTTTCTTGTGGTGAGATGAGAAAATGAATTAGAACTTGTTGTATTTTTCCTATGATACCCACAATTTTAGCCTTAAACAAATAAGATGATTTCATTGTTTTATGTCCTTGGTGGTTTGATATATTCTGTGAAACTTTGCTTGAATAATACGGCTGGTGCATGCTAGGTGCTTCGGATAATTTTTCTATTGAAATATATAATGAGAATGATTGTATTCTATGTTGTGCCACTATAGACTTAATGCAATGATGTGTTAATTTCAATTCTTCTTTTCGGTTTAGGGACTAGAAGTAAGTGGAATTAATTGAATTAGTCCTCATGATACTGGTGCTATGATTTCAAGGTTAGAATTCGTTGATAATTAAGAAGTGTTGATTAAATGCAATTCGGTTCTTGTTATAATTAAGAAATCAAGTTTGAAATTACCTTCCTATTCATGATCAAACTTATATGTGTTTGTGTTAATTCAAGTAGTCAATCTCCTTAGCTTAAGAGTGTGTTGTCGTGAGTAAATGATAAATGTTTTGAATGTGATGAATTAATTTGTGAGATCCTAGAGTTTTATCTTTTACTTCTTACATTCTGAAAAGTATTTTAAAGAATATATTTTCATAACATTAATGTTTTAAACTATGTTTTGATAATGAAAGGAAATTTATTTTTAAATTATTCCAAATGTTTTCTCAAGAATTGTTTTAATCATGCATTTGAATTAAATTTGAAAATCTTGAACAATGATGACAAGTTTTCCAAAAGAGAATTGTTTTCAAAACAAATTAAAAGAAAATATCGAGAATGTCTCTAATGTACGAGGAAATGTCTTAGTGTGAGCGAAGGATGCGAGGACATGAGGCGAGGAGAGATGATCGGAGGATCTCGGAGAGTGTTAGGACATTTGTCATCAAGGTGAGAGAGGGGCATACCCTTAAGACGCCGTGGTAATTAGGTAACGTATTAAGGCGTCCAATCATCTCAAATATTGGACCCCAATCTCATTTAGCGTAGTGGTGTATGTGATAGCGCTTGTTTGATTGGTTTAGCTATCCACCCAAACGACTGAGATTGGTTTATGATATGTTTTATAATTGTTCATGTTATGCTATTTAATTATTTGGTGAGATGTTTAATTGTTATTTAATATGTTATGGCTGGAAACCGTGTGTGTAAACAATAAAGACTAAGAGTTTAAAATAAGAAATAAGAGACGGAAACGATAGATGTGAAACACGTGATTAGTCGAGGAGAAGATGCTAAGATGACTATGAGGAATGTAAGCGAGCGGAAGCGTGGTGATGAAGAATGGAGCTAACAATGCTGCGAGATCGAGCTGATCAGAAAATATGCTAACGACGCTGCTGTATTATTTGAGGAAAGGGCTGTGGGGGATGTTGTTGATCCACAGCTGACGGAGAGGACAACGATGATGTGCTGAGTTACAAGTTGATCTGAGATTGTGTTGCTCATGTTGATGAGAACCAATGTTGTTATGATTTGAGAAAGAGAAAGACGATGCAATAATGTTGCGATGATTCACGTGATAGTATATGAGCTTTAGGGGGATTAGATGCAAACGATTAGTGATCGGGTTTCATTGAAGGGATGTACTAAGGATGAACCGATCATTAGGATTAAGCCGTAATTTAACCCTTAAAAGACATTTATTAAGCGGTGAGGCACGAGTGTCGTTCCGAAGTAGTGGAGAGGAAGGAACGATAAGTATCTGCGGATACTTAGGACTAGATTGCATTAGGGGAGGACGATGACGGTGATACGTCAAGAAGTCTAGAGTACTTTTCTAGGCGGAACAATCCCACAAGTGGCGCACTAACGTGGTGGGGACTGGGTCTAATGCCGTGGCACGTTCTGCTTTCGAAACTAGAATAAGTACTGTCGCCCCCTAGATTGCAAATCGAGAATAGTGAGAGGGACTGGAACGGGGCAATGTGTTTTGCCACTGTGTGACAGTGAGCCTGATTGATATTATTTGTGATTGAGGCTGAGACCTCCTGGCTTGGAGCCATTGTTGAGACAGCTGTCATGCCCACGTGGTAAAGGTCCTGTACTCCTGTTTGCTTCCGACTAGGTTGGGTGGTGGACCGAGGAGATGTAGACGTGTGTGAGCACAATGATGCCTCCCCCTCATCATTGCTGCTAATCGAACTAATAAGACTTAATTAACTCAGATGACCTGAAGATCAATGTAATGATAATACCTATACTAAAGATAATATTGATGATAATGTTAGCTTCGAAAGATGGATGAGATTTGCTAGTGGTGAAGGATATGAGTACCTTTGATGCATTTATGAGTTTGAGGATGAGCAAGGAAAGGGAAGTCTGATGGTGGAGAAGGTGACGTTAACAAATCTTGAAATTATTGTTAAAGATGATAAATTATGTGTTTCTGTTTATATCTTGTCATTAAATGTTGAGGTTTGATTATGTTTCTATTTATTGTTTTACTTTAAGTTGTTATACTTATTTTGTCTTAAAATTTACCTAATGTAATCCCACATAGTCGACATTGCCGTTTTGGGTTGCTCACTCTCTACCTTATCTGTTATGTATTGTATATCCTGGTATGGATCCTAGATAGCTAATATGGTACGGTATCAGCAATTGCGGGAGATCGGAGAAACTCCCCGTAAGGGTAAGAATAATATTATGACAACTTAAAAAACGATCTACGAGGAGATTCCACGACGACGAGCTAAGCTAGAAGAGGAAGAGGATGAGCCCGTTGAGGAAGATGAAGAGGCCGAGGATGGACCTGAGTATTCTGAGGAGGAGATCGCGGATGAGGGTGAGGAGGAAGATCCTGATCTTTGGTCCGACAGGGATGACCCAGAAGATTGCTACAGTGATGGGAGTTGGGACATTACTCCAGAAGATCTATTGGCTGATGACGAGGAGTGGCATCGTAAGCTCGAAAAGCTTAGGAGAGATTATGAATAGATGTTTAGGCAGTTCCCCTTTTGAGTATGTATCCCCACGACGAGTTCTTAGCAACCTAATGGTCCTGATGTAACCCCAACAAATTATTCTTTGTACTGGTACTTTGACAAGAAATCATAGGGGCTATTTTAAGTATCTAATGTTTTAGAAATCGAGTTTCGAAGCGTAGTGTCACGTGACATTCCGGTTTGGGACTTGAAAGAGTTGGTTCAACATGAGAACATGAGTTTTCTATACAATTACGTTTTGAAAAATAGAAGTGTTCTCATCTTGTGCGCTACTCGCCTTTCAAAAAAAAAATGGCCCTAATTTTCGTCCCAAAATGATTAAAGTTTTCAAGTTGCTAGATCGGGGTGTTACATCTTTAATCCCTCAAAATGTGGAAATTCACTTTTAATCCCTAAAGATTTTTTATGGGTCACTTAAGTCCCTCCGTCCACTCCGCCAACTGCCTCAACTGCGAACTTAAATGTCCCATAAAAAATTCTTGAGGGACTTAAGTGTCCCATAATAAAATCTTCAGGGACTAAAAGTGAATTTCTACATTTTGAGGGACTAAAGTGTCCTATCTAAAAAAATGAGGAATCAAAATGTTAATTCACTCTTTTTAAAAAAATTGTGGTGGGGACTATGCTCCAAGTAAGCCCGACCCTAGTCATGAGACACAGGAAGCTGACGAAGTCAGTCATGATTTTGGAAGGGAATTAGTCTACAAACCCCCACTTTATCCCCAAACCCCATTAAACATGAAATGTCCATTTTGCCCTTTAACATTCAAAAAACAAAAGAAAAGAAAAAAAACTAAGAAACCCCTAACCCCAAAACCTTACACATTCCCCAAACCCCACCACCTTTTCACCTTCTAACACAAGAAAACCCCATGAACCTCTTCATTTTCCACATATCAAACTTCTCTCTCTTTCCCTAATCTTCTCTAGAGCAAAAGTCATTTGAAGAATATAATTTTTTTCTCACCCACGTTCGTGAAGAAGGAGTTCCAGTGGCCTTTCTTGCTCCTTGTTGAAGGTAACATTCGTCTCTTTCAGTTTCTTTTTGTTTTTACGTTGCTGTATTATTTTCGATTTAACAGTGTTAGAATTTTATAAGTAAGTCTGGGATTATTTTACATGTTTTCCGATAAGTAAGTCTCGGATTATGTTACATGTTTCTATACCGAGTCAAACCATCGGTGAATGCATCATGTTTCTCCCACACAACACCGCACCTGCTGCGAACATACATGTTTGGCAGTTGGGCAAAATGTTCTTAAAAATCATTTTGTTCAAGTATTGTTGATAACGTAGTATATTTTTTAAGGTTTATGTTGATGAGTAAGTTCGTTTTTTTAATTATTGAATTTTTATGATAACAGGTCAAGCTACGTGATGGATCACCCTTGCTCTGATATATCAACTTTGGCGTACACATTTTTCCGGGGGTGCAGGATCTTGGGAAGCGGTTATAGGCGATCGTCTGCGTGCTTATAGGCCTTTCCTACCAAAACCAAAACCACGTGAAGAAGTTGAAACAATAGTTTTGTAATTGTGAAACTTTTTGAAAAGTTTCATTGTAACAGCCCGATTTTCGAAAACTAAAACGATTGACTTTTATTTCTTAATGTTGCAAAAATGAGGCCATTTTTTTTTAAAACATTGCTGTAACATATTGTTGAAGGGTTTAAAAATATATTTGAGAAATTATTGGTCTCCTTCAACATTCTCTTTCGAAAACCGAGTTGTTACTTGGAACCAAACTCATTTACTTCAATTTCTGAAAACATTTTATTTAGAAAACAGTTTAGTTCCACTTAAGCAACCCCATTCATTTCCTTAAAGAAGATTGAACGCATTTCATAAAGATATAAGAAGTCGGGCAGTCTTCAGAATAAGTGAAATTACATCAGCATACCATCGCTCAGGTAATCCTTACCACAATACATTCACTACAATCTAAACTAGCCATACTATTGTTCAACTAATCTATTGAAAGCAATCGGATGAAGGTCCTTCTTCTTCTTATGCCCTTTCTTCTTTCCCAAGGATGATGCTCCTCGGGTTGCGGTCTTTTCTGTGTCATCGTGCCCCGACTTCCCTTCGTCTCTGGTAATATAATTCCACCGTTTCTCATACTGCGCCTTCTCCTTGTAGTTCTTATATCCTCGCACGGTGACTTGTCTCAGAAGTGGTCCTAAATCAGCTCCGCTCAGTTGATGCTCCGGGTCGGGGATCACGATCTGAGCATGACCGATCCATACCCAACCCCTTGCGGTTTGCTTCCATCCTCTTCCATATTTACTCCATGTGGTGACATCCATACAGCATTCCATCTGCCCGTTGAAATGCCGGCAGTACCGATACGCCAACGAACAGGAGAGAGTAAGCGTTCCGGACGCGTAGCGTCGACGGTGTGGAATTACGGTAGGCAGGATAATAGGACACACACATAACACACAACATACACACAAGATAACAAGCAAGCATACTATCATCATTACTCCCAATCCATATTTATTTCATGTTATTATTATTATTTCCTTCATACTTCTCCACTCTTGTTTCCATTCTCTTTCATAGAACTCATTATCTTTTCCACATTTCCATTCTCAATTTCTTTCTCACTTTTCACACTCTTGAATTCTTTCTCTTATAATTCTTTCATTATAATGTTTTATCGAATTATAACCATCGATGATCGGGGATAAATAATCATCGAGGTATGCGTTTTATTCGTAGTTAGCACTCTCGTATCAAGCCTACATCTCCTCGGCTATCCATCCAACCTAGTCGGAAGCAAACAGGAGTACAGAACCTTTACCACGCGGGTACGACAGCTGTCTCACATAAATGGTCGCTGACCAGGAGGTCCAGCCTCAATAATATCAATTCGTAATAATCATGGCACACTGCCTCGCAGTGGCAAACACAATGCCCCGTTCCGATCCTCTCACTGTTCTCGATTTGCAATCTAGTGGGCGACAGTATTGTTGTAGTGCGTGCACAGAACTTACCACGGTATTAGACCCAGTCCCCACCACGTTAGTGCACCACTTATGGAGTTCGTTCCGTCTACAACAATACTCTAGACTTCTTGATGTTTCACCGTCATCGTCCTCCCCTAATGCAATCTCGTCCTAAGTATCCGCAGATACTTATCGTTCCTTCCTCTCCACTACTTCGATTAACTCTCATAACTCACCGCGTTCGTTGTTAATGTCTTTTAAAAGTCTTTTCTCTTTTAATAACCTCATAGTCGGCTCACCCTTCGTGCATCCCTTCAATGAGTCCCGACCACTAACTTTGCACAATCTTTCAGAATCACGCATGGCTCAGAGCTGGGAGTCACTCACTTGAATCACATCTCATTCCTCACTTAACCATACTCTCATTATTTCCTTTAAATCTTCCTTTTCACCATCCTTTACCACAATCTCAATTTCACAACTTTCCAAATCGCCAATTTCCAAAAACTTTCACCAAAGATACTATTTTAAATAACCCTTCATCACGTCTCGTTTCAGAGAGGCTTTCTCAAAAACATCGTCTTCACAAAATATCCTTTTCATAAAACCCTTTTTCAAAAGTTCATATCATAAAACTTCTTGGAAAATGTTGTTTCACAAACTTCTTCAAAATCCCGTTTCAAAACCTTTTCCAAAACTTTCTTTTCACAAACCCTTTTCAAAAGTTATTTTCGCAACCCAAAATTTTCTTTTCATAATTCCTCTTTCAAAAACCATTTTTCAAAACACATTTACTTTGCTGAGCTCTAGTGGAGGAGCAAGCCCAGCTCAACACTAGTTCCCAGACTAAAACCAAGAACAGAGGAGCTCAGCTCAACTCAGTTCGCTTCTCATTCCAACAATCAACATCACACTCCCCAGCTCTGGCTCGTTCTTATCATCATCAATTTCTTTTCCAATCAACTCTTATTGCTTTGTCACTCAACCTCATATCTCTTATTATCATTCTTATTCCTTATTGTACTATCACCTCCAACCTCTACACTTTCTCAACACTTTCATTTTACTTTCGTTCTTTTATTAGGGACACAACAACGTCCAACACCCGTCCACTCATCATGATAATAAGCATCATAATTAAATAAATAAGTACACAACAAAGCATGCTATCACACACCACATCACACAATAGAATTGTGGTTTTTGTCACCTTCGTATAAGCGACCACACAAAGCAAACAATTGTCGCTTATACTACTGACGCTAACCACGAGTTCCGATCTTTGAGATGATACGGAACGCCCTACTAAATCACCTAGCTACCACTATGTCTTAGGGAAGCTTCTCTCTCACCTGGGGTCCAGCCACTAAATGTGTGCTCCCCTCGAAATCCTGTGCTGCCATCTGCCCCAACCTCTTTTCTTTATCCTTCCTCATATTAAATAAAACACTTCACGTTATTAACTCATTTGAGAAAATCTTTTCTTAATTTATTTCTTATCCTTTCTTTGTTGGAAAGCTTTGAAATTATCACCAACTATTATTTGAAAACTCGGTTTTTGATCATACGAAAACATTTTTAAGCCTGAAAAGCACGTCCAGATAATTCTGGACAGCAAACATAGTTTTACGGAATTACTTTAATAAAACTCCGAAAATAATATAAAAATATCCTTTACTTCAAATAACTTTTTAATTTAAACTCATCACTTTAAAAATCCATGTTTTAATCACAAAACAACTTTGGGCAGCCATGAACATAATTTAAAAATCTTAAGTAAATCAAAAAAATTTTCTTAAAACAACTTGTTTCAAAACCGTCCATGCACAACAACAATAACAACAAACAACACTTAATTTATTTGAAGCACCTAAATAATTTAATCACCAAAGCAATTATACATCCATACATAATTCATTTTCGTAAAACACTTATGCATACAAGTATTCATAAACCAATTTGAGTCAAGTTTCAAACCAAACACATCAACATTTATTTCCATGCATAGTTCATTCATGCAATTAAACTCCCTAAACTCATTTAAACTATATGGCCGAATAAAAGCAAGGAAATAAATTAAACATCACAACTTGAATCACAAGCATCAATTTATTTTGTTTTAGGCACTCAAGTTCCATTTTTCTTAATCTCAACTGTAACACATGTAAACGCAATTCATTCCAACACAACAATCAATTAATTTAATTTATTTACTTCATTCCCTAAAATTTACTTATTCCTTTTAAATCATTTTATTGAAAAAGAGATCCTAGACTAGCTAACATATGTAGACCGAATAGCATCATAGTAAGGCAAACATCAAATATTCAACATGTATGCACATAGATCATGGACTAATGCAAGGATCATTTTCTAAAAACTTGTTTACTCATTCTCTTTACAAAAACCGTGAGCTTCTCAAGAGATTTAGCAAATAGTAATTCAATTTCTTAACATAATAAAATCAAGAATTGTGTCAAGGTCTTTATCTTTTTAAAGCAAACACATGCATGCACCTACAATTTCTAGGGGAGAAAATTTTCAACATGTCTGTAAACAAAATGATGATCTAGTATGATTCCCCACTCTTCCTAGACTTTGGCCGAATGATGACATGCAAAAAGGCAAGGTCTCACAATTTTATTGTCTCATGCAAACACCTAAAGTCATGGATCATATCATGCAAGACATAGAAGCATTCTTTTTCTTTTTACATTATTCACCGAATCATCATCATCATTACACACACACAAAATCTTGATTCAAACTCTTTTCATAATAAAATTATTTTTAAAGCTTGTTGGGTGCATTCTCTTTAGAAAACTGTGTCATGCATACAAGGAATCAAGATTTTATTTTCATTTTAAGCATGAAAAATTCAAGCTTCATGTTTTCTCAAAGATTAACCATAGATCAAGGCATGCAAAAGAAGATCAAGACAAAAACATAAACTCAATCTTCAAACAAACCGTGAAGAATAAATTAGAGATCAACTTCTCTAAACATAGAAATAGCATGAAAACACTTAGATCAAATTAAAAACATCGAGACCTAAACTTCCTACTCATGGCCGAATCATTTTAGCTCTTGATTTAGGGATTTAATTCATTCATTCCTTCCTAAGAATCCAAGATCAAGTATAAAGGGAACATGCAAAGAAAATAAGGATTGTAAGGCCACCAAAATCAACATGCATGAGGAAATCAAAGAAATCTATGGATTCTAAACACAACCTCAACAAAACCGTGACAAAGATCATTTACAAGTAAGAGATCAAAGCACAAAAATGACATGCAAGACACTTAGGCTTCAAGATCAAATAATTACATGCATCACCCAAAAATTAAATCAAAGTCCAAAATAAATTCTTTTACAACACAAAATAGTTCAATCCAAACTCTTTCTTTCTACCTTAATTCCTAATCGTAAATCTTCAAAGCTTCTCTCCTTCTCCTCTTGGGATTTTGCCTCGGTCTCTCCTTCTCCTAGGGTCGATGGGGGTTTTCTCCTTGATCTTTGAAGACTAAAGTGATTGAGAAAGGAATTGAAGTAGTTTGGTTTAAGGCTTTTGAGATTTTTCACTCTTCTTTCTTCTCTTCTCCTCACGGTTTCACTCTTCTTCTCTATGAGTCTCAAGAGTTTGATGTTACTCTTGGACTTGGTGTGTTGGTGTTGGAAGAGTGTGGAATGAAGAAGGAAAATGAATTAGCCTAACACACCTTCATTCACATGGTTTAAGGGCAAGGGTAAAAGGGGTGGACAATTCCCTTTCTAACCTCGGTTCATAGTGTGGGAGGAGGGGCAATTTTGGGCTAGTTCAATTGTTGCATGGGAGGGGTCAACCGTGGGACACATGGAGGGAGGGTAGTCTCACTAGGCTTCATGAGTCACTTACCCTACTTCTCCTCCCAATTTCTATTTAATTTCACTCTCTTAAGGCTTAAGAAAAAGGGTTCCTAGTTGGTCTTTCTATCCTCATATGGCCTAACCACATACACACACATATGCACATGTAGTTTTATTTTCATCATCACATAACATAGATTCATACATATACTTAACATACACATAAGCATGCACCTAATTAGCATTGATAGAATCTTGCTCACACGAGACACACACATATATATATATATAGGCATTATACATATTCATGCATCATACACATTTACACATCACATACATGTTCATTTTCTTTATCTAATTAGTTTTCATGCATTCCTAAGCTCATGTACATTAAAACCGGGTATACACATATAATCACCAAAATAAATCACAAACATTTTGTAAAAACATCAAGCACATAAGCTTTTTCACAAACTACATTTCTACACCTTGGGCATTACTCCAGAAAATCATTTCTTTTAAAAAAATTATTCATTATCTTGGAAACGTGAATTTAAGAAAAGTCATTTAGGAAAACACTTTTTCAAAACAATTTTCTCAAAAATAATTTCTTTTAGTGTTTTAATTTAATATGACGAATTTACGGGGTGTTACATTCATCATTTTGGAGAATTATGGATAATTATGGAATTTTATAATTTTATGGATAATTATGAATTTTATAATTTTATGTATTCTGAATTTTATAATTTTATACATGTGTTTCAGAATCTCTTGGAAATTTTATAATTTTACATTGTTCAAAATAAGCAATGTTCACTGAACTAAGATTCCGATACATTAAATACAGAATTTTACTAGTTCAAAATAAACAATGATCACTAAAACTACGATTCCGAAAATATAAATTCAGAATTTTATGAATTCTGACAATGTAAATTCATAATTTTATATTGTTCAAAATAAGCAATGTTCATTGAACTACGATTCTGAATATATAAATTCAGAATTTTAGGAATTCTGACAATGTAAATTCAGAATCTTATATTGTTCACTGAACTACGATTTTGAATATATAAATTCAGAATTTTATGAATTCTAACAATGTAAATTCAGAATTTTACATTGTTCAAAATAAGCAATGTTCACTGAACTACGATTCCGAATATATAAATTCAGAATTTTATGAATTCTGACAATGTAAATTCAGAATTTTACATTGTAATAAGTGATGTTCACTGAACTACGATTCCGAATATATAAATGGCTTAAATATGTCAGGGGTCCTTGTAGTTTGTCTCTCTTTTGTCTGATACCCCTGTTGTTTTTTTTAATGAAATTACCCCTAAACTATTCTCCGGTTTGAAATATACCCCTTCATGCCATTTTCGGCCACCGGTGCTGATGTGGATGACCGAAAAATCATGTCATCCACTCGTATTTTGACATGTGGATTTTTTTTATTTTTTTTAAAAAATTAAAAATTAAAAATTTGTTTTTATTTAAAATAAATAATTTATATTAAAAAATTATATAAATTTAAAAAAAAAAGAGAAACGGAAGAAGATCGAAGAAGAAGAAGAGTAGGAGAGGGAAGGGAAGGAAGCAACCACCATCGCCGCCGCCGCCGCCGACGGAAGGAAGTGGGTAGGAAGAAGAGGAGCGGATCTCTCTATCTCTCTCTCGATCTCTCTTTCCTCTCCTCCCTCGCGATTTCTCTCTCTCTCCCGAGCTTCGCGTCGCCACCCAGCCCAGTGGTCTCGCCGCCGCCACGAACCGAGCTCCAGCACCTTCGTCTTCCTCTAGCTCTCCTCTACTCCTAAGAGATTCGCGAATCGCGATCTCTCTGTAGGATATGCGATCGGTTCTCGCCGCCGCTGGAAGAGGGAGAAACAGAGAGATCGAGAGAGAAATCGAGAGAGAGATCGATCGAGAGAGAGAAACAGAGAGATCGAGAGAGAGATAGAGAGATACTCGCCGCCCCCGCCTTCCTTCCCTCTTCCTTCCGCCGGCGGCGGCGGCGACGACGTGGTTGCTTCCTCCCCTTCCCTCCCCTCCTTTTCTTCTTCTTCGATCTTCTTCCGTTTCTCTTTTTTATTTTTTTAAAAATTTATATAATTTTTAATATAAATTACTTATTTTAAATAAAAACAAATTTTTAATTTTTTTTTAAAAAAAATAAAAAATCCACGTGTCAAAATACGAGTGGATGACATGATTTTCCGGTCATCCACGTCAGCACCGGTGACCGGAAATGGCATGGAGGGGTATATTTCAAACTGGAGAATAGTTTAGGGGTAATTTCATTAAAAAAAACAGGGGTATCTGACAAAAGAGAGGCAAACTACAAGGACCCCTGACATATTTAAGCCTATATAAATTCATAATTTTATGAATTCTGACAATGTAAATTCAGAATTTTACATTGTTCAAAATAAACAATGTTCACTGAACTACGATTCCGAATATATAAATTCAGTATTTTATGAATTCTGACAATGTAAATTCAGAATTTTACATTGTTCAAAATAAGCAATGTTCACTGAACTACGATTCCGAATATAAAAATTCAGAATGTTTAAAAACGTTTTTTAAATTTCAACAATTTGACATTATTAAGTTAACCTGATAGTGCAACAAAACATTAAGTTATCCTGATAGTGCAATAAAACAAATTGATCAAACTATTCATTAATTCAACTAACCATAATCCATGTTCAAAAACTAACAATCCATGTTAGAAAACTAACCTTAATCCAGGTTCAAAAACTAACAAGTTTAAAAGGCTATTACAACTTAAGATGAAATACATTGATCCAATAATAAACAAAGTAAAGTCTTCTCAATTTCTTCTTCCCCGGACACGTCTCCCTCGACCCCTTGCTTCATTATCCGCCTTTTCTTCCCGCTCGGCCCTACTACCCCTAGGGACCTGACCACCTCGTCTTCTGGTATGCATATGAGGAACATATTTGATGATCACTTTGTTACATAATTCCATGAACTCCTCATAAACATCATCCGGTAAGTTGGCCCCATGCGGTTGGAACAGGTTACCAACTAGCCCCAACCTATCCTTGTATCGAACCTGTACAAAAATTAATGTTAGTATTTGATAATGTTAAGTATTGTTCTGAAAGTAATGTTTTGAATGTAATATCAATTTACATTAAGAAGTTCGTGATACTGAACCCTAACAGATGTTGGCAAAAGATTGGGGTGAGAATATTGATGCGCCCAATCAAAGTATTCGTTCTCAACTTCACCCGGGAACCTCACACGATCACCTTTGTCTTGTTCTTCAAACATATGCTCCGCCCAAGCGCCAAATGGTTTGGAAATGATATCCAATGAAGGGATTTGAAAAGGTGGTGCATGAGGGATACCTTGAACATATCCAAATTGACGAAGGACATGCTCGGGCAGATACACCTCCTTATCTTTGCAACATCTAAGCCAACCAGAATAAAAGCAAACGTCATGCAATGGTCGATGGGCGCTGTGGTCTGGATCGTAGGGCTGCCATTTTACTTGCTCAATACGCAAGATCTCAAGATGTTGTCTGTAGTTGCCCTCTAAACTTCCTACACCTACACTCTGGTCCCATTTCCACACTCTTGGCATAAACTCTTTATAACCAGACCTTGGAATTGAGCAGCCAATCTCAGGGAAGTGTTCCTTGATCCATGCCTATTGAAACAATACAAAGAATAAATAATGAACATGACAACAAAATATAACTATTTCAACAATACAAAGAAGAAATAAATTACCTGAAGTAGAGTCATGTAGCCTCCTAATTGTTTCACATTTTTCTTACTAATGTGACTGAGCTCCCCATACAGATGTGCAAGTGCACTTGCTCCCCAAGCTCACTCGTGTTCATATCCACCAAAGCGAGCACGTACTGCATTCCAACGTAGGTCATACTTGTGGTGTCCTTAATCAAGACCACCCTTGAAGCTATGGAAGAACTTCAGGAATGATCTCAACCAAGATTTTGATGTAGGACTTTGTAGGATTTCTGAATATCCAGTTGGGATAAACAGGGTCTCCCTAGTCAACAAGGTGTGTGAAAGTGTCAACTTAGGGATGGAGAAAACGTACCTTTGCCCCTATAGCATGGTGGTTCTTATAGGGGATTACCTGATACGTGTGTTCCTGGGCTTTCTGATGAGGCCTATGAAGAAGAAGTGTTCAACTGGGACTAGTAAAGGTTCTAATAAGACTGCCTTTGTCAATCCCATATGTGATGAACTCTTATCCTTATCGTGTAATCCAACCAAGCTGTGCGAGAATATAGGAGAAGCTGTTAGGCTGGTTGAGACTGTAAGCGTTTATGATAAGGATGAAGATCCTGTGCTCGGCTGTGATCTCAAAAGCCTGTAGCTCCCCTAAGTACCCCTAGCTCGGTGTGTTGCGTGCCGACCGGATGATGGTCTGTATACCTTGTTCCAGCGTTCAACTGGTCGAACCAAGATAATAACGGTCGGACAGACTCTCGGTCCACCACATAAGCCCCCCAAGCTCGGTAGGGTGATTTGAGCCCTGCCGAGTTGAGAAGTGTAACACCCCAAAATTTTAATCCCCGATTAATAGAATGTTAATTATAATTTAATTATAATTAATAGTTTCTATATTAATCCTTGATTAAAATATGTATTCATGTGACTAGCTTATGTGTGTAAATTATTTAATAAATAATTTAAATGCATAAAATCAGTATTTTGCATATTAGTCCCTGGGTTGGGACCTAGAAGCAATTATAGGAAAGGTTTTGGAGGGAAAGTAAATAAAATAATTATTTTTCAAAATCTGGGCAAAATACTCAAGTATTATTCAGAATACTCGAGTATTCTGGGTCAAACTGCACGAGTTAGTGCATTTGATGAGTCACAGCCAACGATTCCCCTCCGTTGACACGATTACTCTGCCATCAACAGCTCAATGCCTTCGTGTCGACGTGCATGATCTTCCTCTAGCTCTATTTAAACTCATCAAAGATCCTTGGTGAAGAATTTTGCTCATTCTTGTTGTTGTTGTTGAAGTTAGGGTTCCGAATTTTCTCTCTTCGATTCTCCTTCTCAGAGTTAAATTGAAACACAAATCATACACGAATATAAAGCTTACATCTTGAGCTTTATATAAACACCAAAATCATGAGGATTGAGTGAGTGTGTTGGAGGATTCAAGGAGTTGAAGTGAAGCTGTTCTTGGTCAAATTCTGTTCTGGAGCTTACTTTGATCTTGATTTCTGGTAAGCTCATGAACCCCTGAGTCTCAATTTCGGTTTCCTTAGTTAGATTATGTTGCATAGAGTTTAGAAATCTAATTTTCCCCAATTTAATTCTCTGTTTCATGTACAAACCAATTCCATTTTGGTGTGGTACTCAAAATGCTCTGCATGTGGCATTTGAAGTTGGTCTGAGGATTTTGGAGCCTTTTTCGTGTCAATCCTTGTTTGGAAAACATCTGAGACGTAAGGGGAAGTAATTATATTCACTAGATAGAGTTTAAATTCCATGAATTGTGTTAGAGAGCCATGAAGAGGCTCTAAGGGCTTAGATTGAATAGGAACTTTGGTTTGGAGACCAATCCATGCTCTAAAACTGTGTTGAGCAAGTTATATATCATGCATGCAAGCTTAAATGAACTTTAATTCATGAGTATTGAGCTTATTCTGCAAATTGAGGTATTGAGTTGTGAAAATGTGTTTTAATGCATGATTACTGAATTCTCTATCAAATCTGTGTTTTGATATGAAATGAATGTTGTAACATGTTCAAATTATGTTGTATGAACTTTGTGGATCCCTGGAATGGACTAGAATTAAGTAGAAATGAAAATGTTATGTTAAAACCAGGTCTCAGTGTTATCTGCTACGAAACACTCGAGTAAAAGTCAGGGTACTCGAGTAAAATGCTTTCAAAACAATGTAAAATGAACAAGAACACTCGAGTATTTTTTCTGGTACTCGAGTATCGAGCATGACCTGAGGACAAGTTTAGGTCAAACACTCGAGTCATTCAAGGTCACTCGAGTATTCTGGAAATGTTAAAGAACACTCGAGTAACCCATGAACTACTCGAGTAAATTGTTGAATTGAAAACCCAAATCCTCAGGAAGTCATGAACACTCGAGTAGTCTTAAGAACACTCGAGTAATCTGGAAAAGTTGAGTAACACTCGAGTGTCCTGAAGTTTACTCGAGTAAATAGTTCAGAACCTGAAAACACCATTTTCAATTCTAACTTATTAAATTAAGGAATTATTAATAATAGTCCAAGGGATCAAGACTTAGAGAAATTGATTAATACAAAAAGATCGTTTGGTGACGGTCCTTTTTGATAAAGAAAATAAAGCCTAGGTGGCCTGTAAAGTATTAATCAACTTCCCTTAAGTCTAAAATATAAAATGCATTCATTCTGGAGTTTGGATGGTAGGACGTATTTCATGTTTGTTAAACATGTGGAGGGCCTCTGGGAGTGCCAATACGCTTGCTTGATGACACGTTGTTGACGTGGTCGGCTTAGTGAATGCCGATATGGATATATCGTTTGGATGACGATCCGTTTGGATGACGAGATATGCTCGGGTGGCATGGATACCAAGCTTGTCGTGTACATTCTAGGTGAATGTACGAATGGTTGTATACCTAGGAATACAACGCACTGTTGAGTGCTGGGTTGTCAGGGATGGACGTCAGAGAGGGACATAGTATTATGATGGAGATAGGCTTGAGAGCTAAAGTCATGCATCATGCCATTCATTCAAATAAACTGTTATGACTGAATTAAGTGTGAACATCCTATGTGCATAACCTACTTGCTAAGTGTTAAGTGTGATTGATATTAATTGATGCATGTTACATATTTATGTTGCATAATTTATTCTCTATTGACTATGTGTATAGAATTGCTTACCCCTATGCCCTTGTAGGTGATGTCTCCCTACATTGCTTGCATCGAGATCCGGCCACTTCCTAGTGGCATATGGATCTATGAGGACCATCGTGCGGTGTTCGAGGGGGAGGTAGAGATTACCTTCTACCACCCGAATCCGCTGATACGATTCCGTCCTTGTAGGTTTAGGATTCCCATTATATACACTATGCATGTACCCCCGTTTTACGCTTACCATGGACCACCTCCCACGCGACCAGCTCGCTCTTACCATAGTTTTCGTTTTCGACCTACCCGCTCTCACCCTTTTACTTCGAGAGTCGTCCGCGAGGAGACTCCCCTATCTGATCCGAGGAGCCCAGTCAGGGTTTCACCATCACCTGACCCGATACCCAGTGGTAGGGTACACTCTCCCTCGGATGAGATCGAGGAGGACCCGGTGGAGGACGAGAGTGGGGGCGAGCCTGTCGTACATTCTACTGGGAGTGACTGGAGGGACGATGATCCCTAGGTACATGCATATGGTGTATGATGTGGGTCTGAGGGTCCGATGTGTGGAGGCTGTGGAGGAGATTTGTTGTTGCTGCTGTGATGATGATGTTGCTACTATCTTACTACTACTTTTACTTTTGGGAGACTACTGCTACTACTACTCCATCTGATGCTGCCAGATCTATGTGATTACCCCTGGAGATTATATTTTGTTTATATATATATTGTAGATATACTTTTGGAGCACTCTAGGGCTTGTAGTTACACTGTTATATAGATCTGATGATGGACTTGTATATTTTGAAACTTGGAGACTTTACTCATGGGCTATGTACTTATGATTCTCTATATCTATGAAAACCTATGTTTATATTCTATCAGTTGCATAGTCCAGTAATTTCTGCTTACTCTGATTTAATTTGTTTAGGAGCTCGGCTATAAATGGTATCAGTTCTATCGTACAAAGCAAGGGTAGCTTAAGCTACTTGATACAAAGATATTTTCTAAGAGATCGAATGTTACTCTATTTGCGAAAAGGTTTTAGAAATCGCCGAACTCGATACAATGATTTTGAGATAATATAGACTTTGTTCTCCAAGACTTTCAAGTGACGATTCGTGCACCCGCTTTAAAAGAAAATTTTATTTACCTATTTTCTTAACACTCACAAGTCCATATATTATCCAATATAAAAGCATATCACTATCTTATATTTGGGATAATCGGAAGGGTGTCACAAGAAGCGAGTCGAGCAAAGAACCGAGCATTCGACCTTCTTTAACTGGAAGTGGAATCCAGTTGTTGATCATAGTCTAATTTTTTGACCCTTTGTCTGCACGGAAGTGATGTTTGAACATTTCCTCTAACCTCCACGTGTCTACCCTTGTGTTTGGAATTGAAACGTGATGATTGTACCGGAACTGAAAATTTTTTCCATCTTACGCCGTTTATACAACTGTCCTTGTTGTGGGCTTAGTACCATACGGCCCAATCCATTTTTGTAGAGGAGGGAAGGTTTGGAAAGAGGAAACAGTTAGATTCTTGTTTGATTATTTTGATTTTGCATTCTGCCCACCTCTTTGCATACAATTTCCAAGTTTCCAAGAACCCTCATACCTCAAACCTTTGCATTCCTATCAATCTTCTTGTTTTTGCAACCTCGCTCTTCAAGGTCTGGTCCTACAGTACTGCTGGGTTCACTGCATTTACAATACCTTCAACGCTTCTTCTTAACCGAAATCACAGGTAACACTTGATTTTCTATCCTTTTCGTGTTTGCATGCTTTTTCTGTATCTGGGTCTAAATTGGTTTCTGCTTAAGTTAATTTCTGCTTTGTTCCGTGATCATTGCTTATACACTGAAATTATTCCTGCTTCTACTAAAGAGCTATCAAAACAAACTGCTAGAAACTGTCCCTTTTCCGGTAAAGGCTTCGACTTTCTTTCTGTTGAGTGATGAGGACTCTATCTTTTTCCTTTTTTGAGTGATTCCTGCGTTTTTGAGGGACGTTTATTGCCCAGGGTCCCGATTCATCAGGAGAGAGGTTAGATGACTTCAACGAGTTCTGAATCGCCTTTTCCAGACGTGGAAGATGATTAGAGTATCGGACTTAAACCGATTGCCATGTATTATCCTAGAGATTTGGTGGAATCACGGGAGGGAATCCTATATTACAAAATTGCCGAGCGAATAGAAAAATCGAGGTTAAGGAGGCAGCAGAGAGGTACCAATAGATTCGATTGGGGGATATGCTGAGGCTCTCCGAGGGAGGGTCCCCCAATTGATAGCGTAAATAGTTTAATTTTTGGATTTTGTGTTGATACTGATCTGCGTATGCCTCCTTTTCCTCAGGTATGGTTCGCAAAGTTATAATAAACCCTGAGCTCTTTCCCCTGCCTCCTGATGTCGGGCAATATGAATGCGTCGATCGAGAGGTCGTGGGCACCCGTTCTGAACTTTCAACCGTTGATTCTACCGAGCAAAGTAGGGCAATCATGCTACCGTGCCCAGGAGATGAGAGTGGAAGCTCCTATACCATTTCCCATGTAGGGGTTAATGAACGAATCTGCACTCAGATCCCACGCGAAAATCCAGGCTTCTACTTTTATGAAGAAGTCATCACACGACTCGGTGTGAGGATGCCATTCAGCGATTTTGAAATGGGGGTTCTGAAGACTTTAAGGATTGCACCTTCACAATTACATCCTAATGCCTGGGCATTCGTCCGAGCCTTCCAGCTGGTATGCTCTGCTATGGAATGGGAATGTACCCTTCCCATTTTTTTCTATCTCTTCGCCCCTCAGGCCAACGCTTTTGAAAGGGGGTCAGAGAAACGACCATGGGTGTCGTTGAAAGCTCGGACCAGCTACAGCCTCTTTACCAAATATTCTGAATCTTGGAAGACCTTTAAATCATTTTACTTCAAGTATAGCTACGTCGGGGATGGGGTTTACTGGTTCATGAAACCTAGGGATAATCAACCAGTACCATGCTTCCCTCTGTCTTGGACGGAAGCTTTTTTCCAACGTAGAATTAAGAATTATAGCACGGAATGGAAGGATATGTTTGACTTTGAAAAAGACGTATGCCGAGTGTATGAGGATTATTTTTCGAAAAATGGAATGATTGAGACGAAAGAGATAGTTATTCTCCCACCGAGCCATGTTAAAGCCCAACTTGGTATGAGACTTAGTGTTTTCTGTTTATATTGCCTTGTGACCTCGTTATAATTCTGCTAATTCCCTTAACTGATATTTGTTTCATTTCCAGGGATTATGGCTGACCGTATAGCGATATTGGCAAAGGGAAGTAAAAATAGGAAGAACCCCTTGGTCAAGATTACCTCGGAAGGCTCGGCCCCGAGCACTCCAACTCCAACTGTCTCTGGGTCATCACTTGAAGGCTCCCCACGGTCCGTGACCATCCTAACTGTTGCCCCCATAACTACCATTCAAGTTCCGAGCGTTGAGGGGGTAGTTGCTGGAGAAGCCTTGAATACTGAAACAGCATCTCCCACAGAGCAATCATTCAGGTGCCGGAGATTAGATAAGGGCAAGGCTATGATTGGCGAAGGTTCTAGAACTGAAGCCGCTGCGGAAGAGGAAGAATCAGAGGTTGTGATTGGCTCGGTATGGGACCGAAAGTTGGACGAGAAATTTCCAAATTTTGTTTGCACCGAGCAAGACCACACAAAGTATTTGGGAATGTCTGCTTCTGAATGGGGTCAGCATGTAACACCCCGATTTTCTTAATATAAAAATATACAGAAATAAAAGTTTTGAAAATAATTGAGGAACTTTAAAAGTAGTTTTCCTTAACAATACATAAACCAGAGTTCGACACAACGGATACTTTAAAAAAATTACATTTTACAATTTAAGTTAGTACAAAATGTGGGCACCCAATTACAATATAGAACATATGTACAAAGTCAGTTTCCTTTCTTCCGACTTGTTCCGCTGCGCACTCTGATCTCCAAGCCTCTTGAACTTGTACCTAAATTGTTATCCACTAAGGGTGAGATCTTTCACAGCACAGTAAATTAGAGGATAGTAAACAATTCATAATGAAGACGTGAGAGTAATAACCAAATTAAAGATAGCGGCAATAATAAACAATCACATTCTCCAATTGGAGCCCATTTATGTTATCCATATTCCTTCTTAGTTTTCCACTATTTACTTTGTTTCTCATTTCACTTTTAATCCAAATTCCAATTCCATAAGAAAATTCCAATAACAGCACACTCTCATCATTAAGCCATTATAACACTTACTTCAAGAATATAAACATTTAGCAATTAGGTTGACTAACAATTATCACAATCAATGGCAATCGACCAATTAGCGGATAACCAACAACCAGTCGACATACACAGGCATGTCTCAGAGTGCAATAAAATAAGTCAACTCCCTAGGGTTCTTCACTTCCTACCTTACAATTTACAAAGAAATAATTTAATATAAACATTTATAAAAATATCAAAGTTATTTAAAAATACAAGAACGACTCTAATCAAACACTAATTGCTACCTACACTCTAATTCAATTATTAACCCCAAATCCTATTATAAATTCTAACTATCCCTAGCTCAAAGTGTGGAAAGAATCTCCCCTTACCGGTTGAAGAGTAAAGGAGAAAGAGAGAGAGAGCTCCACCAAACTCTAGGGACACACTCCTAAGCTCCTAGTTCCTTGCTCCAATATCAATTTCTAGCTCCCTTGATGATTGCCCAAAGAAAAGAGAAGGATTGAGGGAGTTAGGGTTTCAAATTGGGAATTGGGGATTTGAGAGATTGAGAATGAAATTGGGGTTTTTTGTTGATAGAAATTCATGGGGAGTTGATGGGAAATGATTATGGGGTGGTGGATTGAAGTTATTTGGTGCTAATTTGGTGATTGAGAAGGATTGGGGAAGAGAGGAGAAGAAGAACTCGAATGGGGAAAAGAAACAATGGCTACCACACACTAAAAATCGTGTTTTTAAGTCTGATCAGAGTAGGTTAATCGATTAACCACTTTGGTTAATCGATTAACTCGCTTAATTTACAAAGGGGCTAATCGATTAACTCATGTGTTAATCGAGTAATGCCGAAAGTACCCAAAGATCTACTCGATTAAGCTATGCCTTAATCGATTAATGCCGAAGGGTGCTCAAAATTTAATCGATTAACAGACCCATTAATCGATTAATGCACTACTTTTTCCTTTCTTTCAAGCCTTCTAAGAGTTCTAAGCCGATCCTAATGCACCCTAACTTGTCCGATCATAATACCACTATCTAAACACCTTCTAAACACCTCCTAACACACACAAAACATCACAATCATAAATCACAACAATAAACACACAATTCACATACACGAAAAGACGAACGAATCGACACTCCGAAATCTAGACTTAGCCTATTCTTAAACACTCGATCTAACTCGATCGATCTAAGCTATGTTCTATAACCACTCAACCCTAAAACCAACCACTCTCGAGGCATAATCAATAGGATCGAATCGATCCCGATTGCCTCACACATTCACTAAGTTCCGGAACTCCATCGAAACATGTATTCGAGGGAATTCTCCGCACATAGACCTTAAGGTCTACCTTTTAACTCGAGGCTCTATCCTAAGATCCTTATCCACTCACTCTATCGAGATCGAACCCTAAAAGCACTTCTATGGCTACGGAACTCTCTGACACCCGATCCTACACAACCCTGATTGCACGATCAAAGCCACGCCGATCTAAACCTAAACCAATTGCCCTTCAACTTATAACTAACGGCTCTAGAACACTTCCCTATCCAACCTAACGATGCGATCACACCACGAATACACGCATACACACAAGGACACGAACACAAACACTAACACCTAAGAATACACACGAGCACACACATATACATACACATAAACACATATCCTAGCTTGACCTAAATGCATATACCTATACATACATACATATAGATGTACTCATACAAATACACACACATACATATACACGAGGATATAGTTACTAATAATAGTATCTACTCAAAGATATATTTATACAAATATATACCTATACTTAGGAAAATAGTTGTAATTCATTTTTCTTATGTAAATAAAATATTCATAATTATACTTCTAGCATGACTCACTTTCTATTTCAGCACCAAGAGGACGTGTTTGCGGGTATTAATCCCGAGCAAAAAGAAGCAAGGGGCCTCACTGCTGCCAAAGAAGCAAGTTTGTCGGACGAGCTGACTAGGGTTCGATCTAAACTAGAAAATTTCCGAGCGGATTATGGGGAAATTGTAAAATAAAGAGACAACTTGAAGAAGTCCGAAAAAACTGCACGAGTGGAGAGTGAGCAAACGAAGAAGGCTCTGCAAGAGGCTAGGCAAGCGCTGGAAGAGGGTCGACAGCAGAATTCTGAGCTATCTGGGAATGTGCAAAGGCTTACTGCTAAGGTGCGGAAGGAAACTGCCCTTTCTGAAAAGTTAAAGGGTCAAGCTCTCAAGCACAAAAAGGCAGCTGCTACCAACCTTTATGACTGTGAGAAAGGTGTTTGTGACTCCTTCCTTTCTGTTGTTTGTCAAATAAAATTTTTGAACCCTCAAGTGGATCTTAGGGTGGCTGGTGCCCATCCTTTCCATGCTGTCCGGGATGGGAAACTGATTGATCTAAGTGACCAGACTGAGGTAGATCTTGGAGCTGAAGATCTTCCCAACCCCTTGGTCGATCTTGTGGAAGAGCCACCCTTTGATGATTCAACTGTGGTCTTATCTGACGAGGAGGCGTAAAAACCCTTATGTTGGGTAGCCTAATTTCTGACCAACATTGTCTTGACTTTTTGCTTAGTTCTTGTGTATATCAGTATCTTGATATTTATTTAAGCTCGTTGTATCCGAGCATCTTTACTTATGTTTTATATTTCGAGTATATTCGCTTGTTATCTCTGGTTTTTAATCCGTCGTTGTTCAAACGTATTTACTTGTTGTAAGCAAGTCTTATATTATAGTTCGAGCTTTCTTGCTTGGTGCTTCCGAACGTAAACCCTTCATCATTCGAGTGTATTTACTTGATTCATTAATGGATATTGTGAGGAAGAACTCGGATCGCCGACTTTAGCCGAAGCGGGATCCTCGGACCACGATGCAAGGAAAGTAATTCCTGGGATCGGGCGTTCTTATAGTACGATGTTAAACTCGCAATAGGAGTTGTATCTCGACTTCACTCAGTGGCTAGCCGAGCGAAATGAGTCGTACGTGTATTCACAATAATACATATTCTGAATAGAAACTTGCTCAATTTTATTGATGAAAGAATACAAGTAAAAATTTCCTAAACAATTGCTCGATTGAGTGGCTACCTAACAATAACTCAGACGAGTTGTACTACGTAAAGAACTCAGTTCCGAGCGGTACTATATGAATGATATCCTATCCTACTTATTGAAAAACAAAAGAAAAAGTAAATGATGAGAGCTTACCTATATTAAGCTCGAAGCTTGGCTACGTTCCAACTGTTGTTGATCTCTCTGCCCGAGAGTGTTTCCAACCTGTATGCTCCAGAACCTGACTTGGATTTGATTCGATAAGGTCCTTCCCAATTCTGACCAAGCATTCCAACCCCAGAATTTCCTCTTCCGATGTCTGCTCATATCAAAACAAAATCTCCGACCTCGAAACTCTGGGGCAAGACCTTTTTGTTGTATTCCCTAGCCTTCCTTTCCTTGGCCTTTTTCTCTTGGAGAGCTGTTGCCTCCCGGATTTCGTCTGCAAGGACCAGTTCGTCTTGGATAAGGGCGTCGTTAACTTCTGACGAGTGTTCTCGCATTCTGAAAGTCAGGATCCTTTTTTCGATCGGTATGACTGCATTGCAGCCGTAAGTCAATCGAAAAGGGGTTTCCCCTGTAGAATTGCTTATGGTTGTTCGGTGTGACCAGAGAACGCTCGGAAGTTTATCGGCCCAAGTCCCTTCCGCACTGAACGGCTTTTTCTTGATCCCTTCAAGGATTGCTTTATTGGTCGCTTCAGCAAGCCCATTGGTCTGCGGGTGCTCTACCGAACTGAAATAATGGTTGATCCCAAGGTCGGCAGCTAGCTCTTGGAAATGAGTAGCAGTGAACTGTGAACCATTGTCTGTGACGATGGAATGAGGAACCCCAAACCTGGAAATCACGTCATTGACGAAAAACTTCTGAATTCGGGCAGTTGAGATGGTGGCAAGTGGAGCTGCCTCAATCCATTTTGTGAAATAGTCAATTGCTACTACCACAAACTTAAGCTGACCCGGGGCAGTAGGGAACCGGCCGATTATATCCATTCCCCACATGTAGAATGGCCACGGGGATCCGAGGGAATGCAGTTCCTCAGCAGGACGTTGAATAACGTCACTATGAACCTGACACTGAATACACTTTTTAGCATGATCCATAGCATCGTTATGCAAGGTAGGCCAGAAGTATCCTGCGCGAATTACCTTCTGAGCCAAAGCCTTGCCACCCATGTGATGGCTGCAAATTCCTCCGTGGACTTCGTCTAAGATTTCCTTGGCCTGAGAAAGATCGACACATCTGAGTAAAGGAGAACCAAAACCTCTTTTGTAGAGAATTCCATCTATGATTGTGTACTATGCTGCCTTCCGGACCAGTTTTCGTGCTTTGGTAGGGTCCTGAGGGATGAGCCCGTGCTGAAGATATGCTAAGAACGGGTTCATCCAGGAAGAAGTTAGAGATACAGCAAGAATTATGCTCGGCTGGGCAATGGTTTCCTGGACAAGAGTTTTATTATTCTCTGACCCCTTAGTACTTGCTAACTTGGATAGAATGTCGGCTCGGGCATTTGAGTCCCTCGGTACATGGGATATTTCGAATTGCAAGAAATTCAGAGTTAGTCGCTTCACTTCTTCTAAGTACTTCTGCAAGATTGGCTCCTTGGCTTGGTACTGTCCTTTGATCTGAGAGACAACCAACTAAGAGTCACCGAATACCTTTAGCCGAGATGCACCGAGTTCCAAAACCATTTTGAGACCCGCAAGAACCGCTTCATATTCTGCTTGATTATTTGAAGTCTGGAACTCAAATTTCAAGGAATATTCAACACAGAGCCCGTTCGCGCTTTCTACAATGATTCCTGCCCCAGCTCCTTTCCTGTTACTCGATCCTTCGACGTAAACTGACCAAGAGGAAGAATCCGAACCTTTACCTGGCTCGGTGAATTCTGAAACGAAGTCAACTAAGACCTAAGATTTCATTGCCTTACGCGGTTCGTACACAATGTCAAACTCTGAGAGTTCGATAGACCAAGACACCATTCTGCCAGCTAAGTCAGGTTTATGGAGGACCTGGCGCAAAGGTTGTGCAGTTTGTACTATGATTTTATGGCTCTGAAAGTACTGCCTCAACCTCTGAGCCGATAGGTTGAGGCAATAAGCGAGCTTTTCTAGTTTCTGATATCTATTTACGGGCCCTTGTAACGCTTGGCTAATAAAATAAACGGGAGCTTGATTGCCAGAATCCTCCCTTACCAGAACCGAGCTAACGGCTGACTCAGGTACTGCCATGTAGAGAAAAAGATCCTCCCCGGAAAGAGGGCTGGAGAGAACTGGTGGACTGGACAAATATTCCTTCAATTGAGTAAAAGCTTGCCCGCAGGAAGCGTCCTAATGGAAGGCTTTTGCTTTTTCTGAGGAGCTGATACCAGGGGAGAGCTTTTTGAGCGGCTTGAGAAAGAAACCTTGACAAAGCAACGACCCGACCAGTGAGTTGTTGAACTTCTCGAACATTAGTCGGGCTTTTCATATCCAAGATCGCTTTGCATTTATCTGGGTTTACTTCAATCCCTCTTTCTGTCAGCATAAAACCGAAGAAGGAACCTGCAGGAACCCCAAACATACACTTTTCTGGGTTGAGCCTCATGTTGTGGTCTCTCACTCGGTTGAGGATAGCAGCTAGATCCTGAGCGTGATTGATCGGTGTCTAGCAAGTATACTAGATCGAATAGTAATATAGTCGGTTAAGACTAGATATCGTTCCCACAAGGACCAAGAATTATTTAATCTACTTCTACCTAAGAGTAATTATAAGTAAAACCTACTAAATTCAGATTTAAATAATTAAATAAAGAGGATGGTTTGATGCTGGAAATTTTAATAAAAACGATAAATCAATGGATGGAAGGGTGGTTAGGAACTTGTTTCATTAATTATTTCATTTATTTATTATGAATCAATGTTTTCCATTTAAATCAAGAACTAATTCAGAAAATTAGTAATTCCTAGATTCCTCTATGAAATTACTGTTTATTATTCAATTTGTTAAATCCTAATTCCTTAGAAATCTAATCTATTGAATAACCATGATTAAGAACAGTGAATTATCAAAAGTTATATAAAAATCCAAAAGTATTCCTACAAGTTGAATCCTTATATTGTTTAATTGCATGGCCTATTTTAAATACTAATTTTCCAATTCAGATCTAAAAATCCATAACATGAGTTGATCAAGTTCATGCATAACAATAAAAACACAATTAAACACTTGATTTAAAAAAACTGAAAAACATTAATTCAAATAAATAAACTACATAATCAAATCTGCATGTTCCTAACACAAGAGGGTTTAGTTACACATAATGGAGAAGAAGAACAAATAAGAATTAAAGTAATTCATTCCTAAATTACCACTAATCCTTGCTTTGAATCTTCAGCCTTCAATGGATTCCTCCTCTGAATGCTCTCCAGAGAATGCAATCTCCCTCAATAATTTCTGATTATGACTCTCTAATCTCTTCCTAAACTAATCCTAAAAACATAAAATAGTAGATAAAATCCTAATCTCATTAAAATCCTTCAAAACTGATCAGAAATTGGCCCAATTGGGCTTTCTCGGACTTCGCGCGCCTGGGCGTGCAGACCAGCATGCCTGGGCGCGCTGTATCTGATACCACTGATTTACCGCTGCAAGCGCGCCTGGGCGCGCAGATCCCGTGCCTGGGCGTGCTAGGAAATTTTCGACTCCGTTTCTCTCCGTTCTTGTGCCATTTTCAAGGTCTTCTTATGCTCTTTTCAGCTCCAATAATATTTTCTCTAATTAAGGCTCTGAAATACCTGAAACATACCCAAAACGGATCAAAACGTTCAAAGGATTCGAATAAACTAAAAATTCCTAAAACTAATACAAAATACCTATATTTACAAGAGAAACAAGCTAAAACCCAAGCAAAAGGAAGTGAAATTAAGCCTTAAAACATCATATATTAGACCTTCATCACACCCCCAAACTTAGCATTTTGCATGTCCCAGGCAAAAGTAAAATAAAAATTCATAAACACAAGACTACCTTCTAAATCAAAATGTACAACACTTAATCTAAGACTTCAACTCATCAACACAGCCACAAATTTATACAAGCTATACACATATCAAAACTTGGTTAAAGAAACAAAATAAATCAGAACTCATAACTAGTGAGAACTCTCAACCTCTCAGTGTATATCTCTCATGTGTATCAAGGGTATAAATCAATTCACTCAAGTTCATTCAATAGTAAAGTGTTACCATAAGCTTGACCATAGACCAAAATCTCCACTGAAATTATTAAAAACATGCACAAATCAAAAGGTCTTTAATTTGGTTGTAACGTGGCCATGGCTAAAAGTGTTAAGGTGGGATAAAAGAAAGAAAAGATGAAACTAAGGGCTAAAATATATGAAATCAAACAACATCCCTTAAAAATTATGAATGAGCAATGAATATTATGAGGACTCATACTCAAATCACAACTATTTCAAACTTCCTCTTTTTCAATTTAACTCTACTACTTCTTCCAAACAAGATTCTTCTCTCTTTTCTTTTGTCAATTTTCACTTTTTCAATTTTCTTTTCTCTTGGAAGAAGAGTAACTCAATAAACACTTTCACAATTTTTCACACTTTTGAAATGTCCCTCTCTCAATTGCTCATTCAAAATTCCTAAGGTACTTCACAAAAAAAAAATATACAATAAATGCAGGGTACCAAAGAAAAATCATATTTATATTCGGCTCAAAATGGGCAACTAAAGGAAAAAAATCCAATAAAAATCTCTGAAGGCTACAAAAACACCATCCTAAATGCCTTAATCCTTTTCATGCATGTAATCAATTATCAATCTCAAAATGGTCACTGGTCAAGTTCTAGAACACAAAACTAAAGTGAACACTCATGAAAGAAATAGGGGTCTCACATCAAAATAATTCAATAAATCATACCCCATCAATTAGGCTCAAAATCTCACAGGCTAAAGTCAGTTCATTAATCTCAAGTTCTGAAAAATGTTGTCAAAATAACCAGATTTCAAGAATATTCACAGCTCAACAAATAAATAACATGAATCAATGAGTCTAATCCTAAACTAAGTATATACACCTATCATCAGAAAAATAATCCTAAGTCTAGAATAATTACAAAACCTCTACCTAAGACACAAACCAACACCAAAAATGGGGAAAATAATTCAGATCTGAAAAAAATTTTATTTTGTATCCACTCCCCCAAACTTAAAGGTTAGCTTGTCCTCAGGCAAACTAAACTAAAATTACCTAACTACAAAATAAAAAATTGCATGGAATAAATTTGGAATACTTATTACTTGCATCTGAAAAATCAGCATTAACAAAAATAAGAAAACATTCCCCCAAACTTAATATGAGTCATGGAAAACAAGTGCCCCAAAAATAGCACCTCTAATGGGGAAAATATTAACTTATATTTGTTACAAATATATAGCTTATGCAAATAACAAATAATCCAAATAAATAACCAAACAATAAAACTAAAAAAAATCCTAGAAAATAAATACATATTTTTGTTGCACAGGTACAGGGACTGGCTAATGGGAAAAAGACACAAAATATAGCAAAAAAAAGTAAAATTCCCCAATTTCCCAATTTTCTGGGCAAATTCGCCCAGTGCGCGCCCAGGCGTGCAGATCTGCGCGCCCAGGCGCGCCAGGTCTGTACCTGATGCACTTTTTTTATATTGCAGAAAAATAATAAAAAAAATAACCTACACTAATTTCCTAAGAACTACTAAACTAAGAAAACTCTACCTAAACATTGGGTTACCTCCCAATTAGTGCTTGTTTAACGTCACGAGCCTGACGGGTCACCTCCTTTCGGAGGCTAAGGGAACTGCATCTGATCATTGAGGGAATTTTCAGCACTTGAGTGCTGAACCAGATTTAGTGGGGTGAAGCACCTCGCCGTACATGGTGGTTTTTCAAAAATATTAATGACATTTTGCTCACCATTGACACGGAGAATAACCTCTCCCCTAGGAACATCTATTACTGCCCCAGCTGTGGCCAAGAATTGCCTTCCAAAAATCAGAGGAATATTTTCATCCTCATCAATATCAAGGACAATGAAGTCCATGGGCAGTATGAAATCATTAACCTTTACCAAAATGTCTTCCACCACTCCATAAGGACAGAGGATGGATTTATCAGCTAATTGTAAAATTGCAGGGGAAGGTTTGATTTCACCTAAGTCTAGTGCATTACAAATAGATAAAAGCATTATATTCACACTAGCACCTAAGTCACAGAGGGCCTTACCAGAGTACTCCTTGCCAGTGCTGACTGGAAGGTTGAAGCTTCCAGGATCCTTCATTTTCGATGACAAGTTACACTTGATAATGTTGTTGCATTTATCCGCAATCGAAAACGTCTCTTCCGAGAGCATTCCCTTCTTTCTTGTCAGCATGTCTTTCATAAACTTCGCATACAAAGGCATTTGTGCAAGTGCCTCTGCGAATGGGATGTTTATGTTAATCTTTTTGATCATATCCATAAACTTGGAGAATTGCCTCTGGTCCTCTTCTTTCTTCAACCTTTGAGGATAAGGCACCCTCAAAGGTATTGGAGAAGGCTTGGCTGATTCCCGGTTGTGATCCGCAGGTGGACCCTGCGTTTTCGATGCTCCTCTCTTGCCTTGCTCTTTCTCCACTTCATGTTTCTTGTGTTCCTCTTCTTTCTTCTTTTCCGATGCAGTTTCATTACTCTTAGGAAGTGGCTCCTCATATGACTTGCCATTCCTAAGAGTCACTACCATAAGACTCTCCTTTGGATTGGTGACAGTGTCACTAGGAAATGTCCCTACTGACCTCTCTGATAGCTGCTTTGCAAGTTGGCCCACTTGCACCTCCAGGTTCCGAATACTCGCCGCTTGATTGGAAAAGTTAGCTCTTGTCTCCTCCATGAATGCGGTCGTTTTGGTTGCTAACTTCTCCATTGGTGCTTCCCAAGTTGGTTTCTGGGGCTGCTGAGTCTTCATTGGTGGGTTGAGAGCTGGGCTATTCCATGAGAAGTTCGGATGATTTCTATAGGCTGGGGTGTAGGTGTTGGAATACATGTTGTTTCTTTGGCCTCCACCACCCACGAACTTTGCTTGCTCCTCAATGGTAGCCGGTCCCTTCCCCACATCTGGTGAGCAATCTCCATTTTGGTGATTTCCTCCATAGAAATCACACACCAGAGTGTTGACTGCAGCCACTTGTGTGTGAGTCATCTTCTTCACCAACTCAGAAATTTGTTGTTGAAGCTCTTTGTTTTGCTGAATGATTGTCTGGACTTGGCTTGAGCCCAGATAATTGTTCTTCAGAATCACCTTGTTAGAAACTGCTTGACTGCTGTTGTAGGCCATTGTCTCAATTATTTCCTTTGCCTCTTCAACAGTCTTCTTGAGAAGGGAACCACCAGCTGCTGCATCTATCATTATCTTGTGTGACATTCTTAGCCCGAAGTAGAATAACCGGATTTGCATCCAGTCTGGAATTGCATGTGTGGGGCACCTCTTCAACAACTGATTGTACCGATCCCAGGCTTCATACAAATGTTCACCTTCCTCTTGCATGAAGGAATTGACGTCTTGGCGCAACTTGGCTTGCTTCCCAGCTGGAAAGAACTTGTCTATGAATTTTTTGACAAGAACATCCCAACTGGAAAGGCTTCCGGGAGGCTGCTTCTTCATCCACTGATAAGCATGTTCCCTCAAAGAGAGAGGACACATTCTTATCCTTATTGCCTCCTCTGACACACCCTCGATCTTGAAGAAATCAAGCATGTTCTGGAAGTTGGCTACATGCTCTGTTGAGTCTTGATTTGGTGCACCCGAGAATTGATCCTGTAAGTTCCATTGAGAATGTTTTGATAATGACAAAAGGTTTTGAACAAGCTACAAATGTGTTGATCAAGTTCAAACTCAACAAGCAAACAACATTCAACAAATGAAGAAGAGAGAACAAGCTCATGAAGACTTAGTTTGTGTTTAATTGTAATATTTTTAGTTTAAGTCTTTTATTTTGATGAGTTTGGGTAAAGTATTTAGAGGGCAGTGAATCTCTATCAAGGTCATGATTATATCATAATTTGAGTTTTCACTTAACCTAAAATCAACAGATGGCTTAAAGGTTTGAAAGAAAAGGTTTAGTTTTGAGAAAACAAGTTTTTAAGTGATTTGAACTATCTTAATCGATTTAAGGCATGTTCTAATCGATTAACATATTCAAAGCTACAGTGCTTAATCGATTAAGCAACAGTCTAATCGATTAAGAGCTATACAACTGGTTTTTAAAATACGTTTTTCACTTCTCAAAATCAGTTTTTAGTGCTACTAACTTTTGGGTATTCTATATAAACCTTTTCCTAATCATTGTGATTATTAAGCATCATTTTCATATCAATTTTATAAATATCAAGCCACACTATTTTCTCTCAACTTTAATAGATCAAAGCTTTCTCTTTTATATTCTTTGATCAAGAATCTTGGAATCTCTTATGTGATATTGCCATAACTATTGAAAGAGATTCATAGGATTGTTATGGTTTTCATTTGAGTTGTAATCTTTGCAAGAGGCAAGCCATCTACAACAAAAGAAGAAGCATTGGTGTGTCGATTATCATCAAGCAAAGCAATCAAATTGAAGAAGAAGTCTTGGTTGTAAATCAAGCAAAGTGAAGTCTTGTTGTGAGGTATCAACGAGCAACGTGGAAGACTTGTTGTGTGGAGTTATCAACAAGCAAAGGGTAGAGGTTAGATTAGAGGGTCAATAGGATTGCAAAACAAGAGTGTGGTGTATCTCTTGGAGGCTATCAAGAAGGGAGTCTTGAGAGGCATTTGTTTGTAATTTGAGAACTCTAATTCCTCATAGTGAAGAATCTCTCTTGGTTGAAGAGGGGACTGGATGTAGCTCTCAAGTGGATGAGAGTGAACTAGGATAAATCACTGTGCAGTATTTATATACCCTTAACTCTTTACATTCTTGCCATTTCATATGTTCTTGGTTGAAAACCTAGAAAAGATTGATTTTTCCTAAGTGATCGAATTGAATCTTAATTGTGCAAATTGATTAGGGAAAATCATTTTCATAACCTAGGTAACCAATAAGAATATTGGTGTTAATCCTTTCCGCTGAATCTCTGATCATACGTGTTAATTGATTGATTTTCGTATTCGATTGAAAAAGTGGTTTTTCAGTTTTCAACAGGCTTAATCGATTAAGTGAAGCTCTAATCGATTAAGTGAAAGTAAACTTTCTGGTCTTAATCGATTAAGACACAGTTTAATCGATTAAGAGTTGAGCTTTTTGGAAAAATCATTCTTTTTGATTGTTTTGATTTGTTTCTGTTGAAAATCTTTCAAGGTTTCTTAAACACCTATTCAACCCTCCCCCCCTTCTAGGTGTTCTCCTAGGGTTCCTTAGTTGTTTCACCCACCAATTGCGGTTTCCTCAATTGGTATCAGAGCTCGGTCGAAAGACACGAGCATAAGAGCTTTTTCGTAAAGATCCTTTAAGTAACCGCAATGGGTTCCATGAATCCCTTTGGTGGTGAAGGTGCTTCGATAAGTTGTCCTCCACTATTTAATGGTGAGGGATACGCTTATTGGAAAGTTATAATGAAAATTTTTATCCAAGCAATAGATATTGATATTTGGAAAGCAATTGAAAAAGGTCCTCATATTCCCTCTAGTTTAGTTGATGGTGTAGCACAATTAACCCCCGAAGATAAGTGGAAATATGATGATAGAAAGAAAGTTCAATATGATTTTAAAGCAAAAAATATCATCACCTCCGCTTTATCTTATGACGAATTCTTTAGAGTTTCTCAATGTGCTAGTGCTAAGGAAATGTGGGACACTCTTCAAGTGACTCATGAAGGAACTAGTGAGGTTAGGAGAGCTAGGTTAAATGTTTTGATGCGTGAGTATGAATTGTTTCAAATGCTTCCAAATGAATCTATTAATGATATGCAAAAACGTTTTACTCATATTATTAATCATTTACTTGTTCTTGGTAAGACTTTCTTACAAGGTGAACTTTCTAACAAAGTGTTGAGATGTTTGGATAGGAATTGGCAACCAAAAGTAACGGCTATTGTTGAATCTAAGAATTTGGATGCTATGGATCTTGCAACACTTTTCGGAAAGCTTCAAGAACATGAAATGGAGCTTGGACGTTTGAATATGCATGAAGAGTCGGATAAGAACAAAGGAAGAAAGGGACTTGCTCTTAAAGTTAATAGATCATACAAAAAGAAAGAGAGTTCCGATGATGATGATAGTGAAGATTCCGATTCGGATGTTGATGAAAAAGAGATGAAACTTTTACTAAGGAAGTTTAACAAGTTTCTAAGGAGAAAAGGAAGGTTGAACAAAGACAAAGGTAAAGAGAAGAATTCCCCACACTACAAGACCAAGACATCAAACTAAGGAGTAGTTTGCCATGAATGCGGAAAACCCGGTCATCTCAAGTACTCGTGCTCTAAGTATCTCAAGAAGAAGGAGAAAGAAAAGAAAAATTCAAAACACAAAAGGGCATATATCGTTTAGGATGATGAAGAAGAGAAGAAAAGCACATCAAGTAGTTCTTAGAATGATGATGAAGTCGCTACTCTCAACTTGATAACTCTAGTAGATGAAGAGGAAAGTTCAAATGATGAATCAAGTGAACAAAGTGACGAAAGCGATGTAAGTCATACTAAATCCGAAATTTCTTCTAAATATGAATTGTTATATAATGCTTATGAAGAAATGCATGAACAACTTGAGAAACTAGCTTTGAAAAACATTGAAAGAAAGAAGCTCATTTTGAAACATCAACAAGAGATTTTAGAACTTCAAAAACAAGTTGATGAGCTTAATCTTGAAAATGAAACTCTTGATCTTATATATGCTAGTTCTTCTTGTGATTGTGCTAGTAGATTGAATATTGTGGTTGATTGTGAGAATTGAAAGTTGCTTAAAGATGAAAATACTAATTTGAAAAATAAGCTTGCAACTTTCACAAGTGGTGATATTAGATTGCGCACATTGTTAAATTTTCAAAAAGGAAATTCAAACAAGTTTGGTTTGGATTATACTAATGCTAAGAGTAACTCTCATAGAAATGTTGTTGATTTTTCTAAAGTTGATTTTTCAAATGCACCAACATGTTTCTATTGTGGTACTCATGGACATACTTCAAATGTGTGTTATATTAAAGTGCATGGTATACCTAAAGGAGATTTTGTTTGGGTTAAGAAGGGTGAGAGTCCCTTAACTAACAAAAATGGATCCAAAACCATTTGGATACCAAAAGGCAAAGCATGATTGTTTTGTAGGTATGATTGAAGAGCAAAAAGGGCTTACAAGTGTCATTCTTTGATTTGCATCTTCAAGTTTCAAGAGAATGTTCTACAAATTGGTAACAATTGATATTGTTAGATATTGACAATTATAGTTCTCTCAATTGGTATTACTTTTCTAAAAGTTCAATTGGTATCATTGAGTGATCATTAGATGATTATCATGCTATTGTTGTTATTGTGATATTTCTTTACAATTGATATCTTACTTTGTTAAGTGATATTATGACTTTTTAGTTTTCAATTGGTATCATATTTCATTGTCATATTTCTTGCCAATTGGTATCACATTTCAAAGTTTAGTACTTGTTTTTTTCAATTGGTATCAATGTTGTGAAGAAATGATCATTGATTTCTCTTATTTTGGCTTAGCATTTTATATTTCAATTGGTATATATTACTTTTTGATAATACCAAAAGGGGGAGAAATGATTGTTTGGAGAAAGGGTTGTTTTGTTGTTTTTATGTAGGTTGAGCAAAGTTGTTGAAGATAGGGGGAGAATCAAGCTTCTATCAATTGGATTTCAAATGTCAAAAGCATTTATTGAGGGGGAGCAAGAGTCTCACCAAGTGATCAAATGGTTCAAGTATCAACAACTTCAAAACATGTTTGTCATTTTCAAAAAGGGGGAGATTGTAAGTTCCATTGAGAATGTTTGGATAATGACAAAAGGTTTTGAACAAGCTACAAATGTGTTGATCAAGTTCAAGCTCAACAACCAAACAACATTCAACAAATGAAGAAGAGAGAACAAGCTCATGAAGACTTAGTTTGTGTTTAATTGTAATATTTTTAGTTTGAGTCTTTTATTTTGATGAGTTTGGGTAAAGTATTTAGAGGGTAGTGAATCTCTATCAAGGTCATGATTATATCATAATTTGAGTTTTCACTTAACCTAAAATCAATAGGTGGCTTAAAGGTTTGAAAGAAAAGGTTTAGTTTTGAGAAAACAAGTTTTTAAGTGATTTGAACTATCTTAATGGATTAAGGCATGTTCTAATCGATGAACATATTCAAAGCTACAGTGCTTAATCGATTAAGCAACAGTCTAATCGATTAAGAGCTGTACAACTGGTTTTTAAAATACGTTTTTCACTTCTCAAAATCAGTTTTTAGTTCTACTAACTTTTGGGTATTCTATATAAACCTTTTCCTAATCATTGTGATTATTAAGCATCATTTTCATATCAATTTTACAAAGATCAAGCCACACTATTCTCTCTCAACTTTAATAGATCAAAGCTTTCTCTTTTATATTCTTTGATCAAGAATCTTGGAATCTCTTATGTGATATTGTCATAACTATTGAAAGAGATTCATAGGATTGTTATGGTTTTCATTTGAGTTGTAATCTTTGCAAGAGGCAAGCCATCTACAACAAAAGAAGAAGCATTGGTGTGTCGATTATCATTAAGCAAAGCAATCAAATTGAAGAAGAAGTCTTGGTTGTAAATCAAGCAAAGTGAAGTCTTGTTGTGAGGTATCAACGAGCAATGTGGAAGACTTGTTATGTGGAGTTATCAACATGAAAAGGGTAGAGGTTAGATTAGAGGGTCAATAGGATTGCAAAACAAGAGTATGGTGTATCTCTTGGAGGCTATCAAGAAGGGAGTCTTGAGAGGCATTTGTTTGTAATTTGAGAACTCTAATTCCTCATAGTGAAGAATCTCTCTTGGTTGAAGAGGGGACTGGATGTAGCTCTCAAGTGGATGAGAGTGAACCAGGATAAATCACTGTGCAGTATTTCTATAGCCTTAACTCTTTACATTCTTGTCATTTCATATGTTCTTGGTTGAAAACCTAGAAAAGATTGATTTTTCGTAAGTGGTTGAATTGAACTTAATTATGCAAATTGATTAGGGAAAATCATTTTCATAACCTAGGTAATCAATAAGAATATTGGTGTTAATCCTTTCCGCTGAATCTTTGATCATACGTGTTAATTGATTGATTTTAGTATTCGATTGAAAAAGTGGTTTTTCAGTTTTCAACAGGCTTAATCGATTAAGTGAAGCTCTAATCGATTAAGTGAAAGTAAACTTTCTGGTCTTAATCGATTAAGAGCTGAGCTTTTTGGAAAAATCATTCGTTTTGATTGTTTCGATTTGTTTCTGTCGAAAATCTTTCAAGGTTTCTTAAACACCTATTCAACCCCCCCCCCTTCTAGGTGTTCTCCTAGGGTTCCTTAGTTGTTTCACCCACCAATTGCGGTTTCCTCAGATCCTGCTGGATGAGATGAATGTACTGGGGATCAATCTCGAATGATGTTGCAGTGATCTCTGGCCGGACAATGCTGGACATGCACACATCCGGGTCCACAACGGTATAGTCAGCTAGTGTCTTTCTAGGAGGGGGGGTGGTTCCTTGTGAAGCTCGTTCACCCATCTTCCTTTCTTGTTCCTTCCTTTCTTTCTTTGCTTGCTTTTTCCTCCTCTTCGCACTTAACTCCACGTCAGGGTCAAAATGCAACTCCTCACGGTTTCCTGAAGAACGTAGAAGCATAAAAAAAAGTTAAGCAGCACCCGTCAAGAAAAGAAAAAATAAGAAAAGGAAAAAAAAATAAAAACAGAAAAATAAAAATAAAAAAATATATTCTACTTAAAATTACTACAAAGAACCAAAACTAAATTAAATAAATTCTAGTCCCCGGCAACGGCGCCAAAAACTTGATCGGTGTCTAGCAAGTATACTAGATCGAATAGTAATATAGTCGGTTAAGACCAGATATCGTTCCCACAGGGACCAAGAATTATTTAATCTACTTCTACCTAAGAGTAATTATAAGTAAAACCTACTAAATTCAGATTTAAATAATTAAATAAAGAGGATGGTTTGATGCTGGAAATTTTAATAAAAATGATAAATCAATGGATGGAAGGGTGGTTAGGAACTTGTTTCATTAATTATTTCATTTATTTATTATGAATCAATGTTTCCCATTTAAATAAAGAACTAATTCAGAAAATTAGTAATTCCTAGATTCCTCTATGAAATTACTGTTTATTATTCAATTTGTTAAATCCTAATTCCTTAGAAATCTAATCTATTGAATAACCATGATTAAGAACAGTGAACTATCAAAAGTTATATAAAAATCCAAAAGTATTCCTACAAGTTGAATCCTTATATTGTTTAATTGCATGGCCTATTTTAAATCCTAATTTTCCAATTCAGATCTAAAAATTCATAACATGAGTTGATCAAGTTCATGCATAACAATAAAAACACAATTAAACACTTGATTTAAAAAAACTGAAAAACATTAATTCAAATAAATAAACTACATAATCAAATCCACATGTTCCTAACACAAGAGGGTTTAGTTACACATAATGGAGAAGAAGAACAAATAAGAATTAAAGTAATTCATTCCTAAATTACCACTAATCCTTGTTTTGAATCTTCAGTCTTCAATGGATTCCTCCTCCGAATGCTCTCCAGAGAATGCAATCTCCCTCAATAATTTCTGATTTTTACTCTCTAATCTCTTCGTAAACTAATCCTAAAAACATAAAATAGTAGATAAAATCCTAATCTCATTAAAATCCTTCAAAACTGATCAGAAATTGGCCCAATTGGGCTTTCTCGGACTTTGTGTGCCTGGGCGTGCAGACCAGCACGCCTGGGCGCGCTGTATCTGATACCACTAATTTACCGCTGCAAGCACGCCTAAGGGCGCAGATCCCACGCCTGGGCGTGCTAGGAAATTTTCGACTCTGTTTCTCTCCGTTCTTGTGCCATTTTCAAGGTCTTCTTATGCTCTTTTCAGCTCCAATAATATTTTCTCTAATTAAGGCTCCGAAATACCTGAAACATACCCAAAACGGATCAAAACGTTCAAAGGATTCTAATAAACTAAAAATTCCTAAAACTAATACAAAATACATATCTTTATAAGAGAAACAAGCTAAAACCCAAGCAAAAGGAAGTGAAATTAAGCCTTAAAACATCATATATTAGACCTTCATCAGTGATGCTCATACAGCTTACTTTTGGCGATGATGTCGTCGATGTATACTTCCATAGTTAAGCCGATCAACCCTCAAAAAACCTTATTCATAATACGCTGATAGGTCACGCCGGCATTTTTCAAGCCGAATGGCATGACGTTGTAGCAGTATGTGGCAGTATCGATAATAAAAGTGGTCTTGTCTTGATCCTAGAGATACATGGGAATCTAATTATAGCCTGAATAGGCATCCATAAATGACAAGAGTTGATAACCTGCCGAGCTGTCGACCAGTTTGTCTATGACAGGAAGTGGATATTGGTCTTTTGGGCAAACTTTGTTTATGTCTGTATAATCAACACGCATCCTCCACTTCCCGTTAGACTTTTTGACTAAGACGGTGTTAGCCAACCAGTCTGTATAGTCAATTTCACGTATGAAGCCTATTAGGAGTAGCTCGGACACCTTTTCTTCAATTGCAATAGCTTTCTTTGAATTGACCCTCCTCTTTCTTTAAGCAACTGGTTTGGCACCAGGGTTAATGCCTAGCTTATGACAGATAAAATTCGAGTCAATTCCTGGCATGTCATCCGAGGTCCAGGCGAATTAGTCCCTGATAGCGATCAAAAGTTCAGAAAGTTCAGCCTTCAGCGGTGAGGAAAGATCTGAGCCGAGTCGGGTCTGTTTGAGTGGGTTGGTTCTCAATGTTAAATACTCCCATTCCCCTTTAGGGAGCGGACGAGATTCATCCAGCTCGGCTCAGACATCGAGATCGGCAAGGCTTACATTCCCCTTACCGAGAGAAGGCTTTTCTAGTTGTGGTTGACTCTTGTTTCTGATCTTACCCAAACTTGAGTTATAACATTTCTGGGTTGTTTCCTACTCGGCTTTTACTATTACCACCTGATTGTCTGCTCCAATAAACTTCATAGCAAGATGGACTGTTGAGACCACTGCGCCGAACGCTTGTAGGGCGGTTCTTCCCAGTATAGCGTTGTAGGCAGCGAGGCAATCAACGACCAGGAACCTGATAATCTCGGTTCGGGCTGAGGGCTGCTGTCTCAACGTTATCGGGAGCTGAATATAACCGAGAGGCTAGATGGTGTCCCCAGTAAATCCAATTAACTGGCCATCGAACGCGACAAGATTACTCTCGCTCAATTTTAGTGCCTCGAACATGGGGAGGAACATTATATCAGCCGAACTTCCTTGGTCAATAAAAATACGTCTCACCTCGTAGTTCCCAACAAGGGCAGTAACGACCATAGGGTCGTTGTGGCCAGGCAATATTCTTTCAAGATCTTCATTACTGAATGAAATTGGAATGTTCTTCCCCGACCTTTTCATGGTCGGCTTTTGGTTGATGGCCAGAATTTGGTTGATGTATTTTTTTTCCTTTCAGACCGTTTTTCCCCTCTGCCTGCAAAACCTCCTGCAATGGTGGTGACAAGAAAATCATTTGGGGACTTGTCTGCCTCAGGAGCCGGGTCAAAGCACTGTCGACCAGGATTTTTGTCATCTGGGGATCTACTCCGTCGGCGTTTAGCTCTATCAGGGGAGGGTGATCGATTTCTAGTTCTGCATCCAACTGCATCCCTGATGTATTGCTGAAGCTTTCCATCCCTAATCATTTCCTCAATTAAATCTCTTAGCCAAATACACTCATCGGTCGTATGATCGTACCCCCTGTGAAAGTCACAATACTTAGACCTATCACACTGTGCACCCTTCCTCAAAGCTGGAGGTCTCTGGGCTGAGCGTAAGTCAGTCTGCATTGTTTCTCTGAGAATTTGGCTCCTCGGAACAGTTAGACGAGTGTACTCCTGATACTTATTCCTGGGAGGAGGCTTCCGATCACAATCACTTCTTTCACCTCTGCTAATGAATTTGTCCTCCCTTCTATTTTTGTTTTGACCCTGTGGGTCCGATTTGAGCCGATCCTCTCTCACTTTCTGTCCTTTGTTAAATTCTTTCAAGTTGATAAACTTATTGGAACGTTGCCTCAGTTCAGCCATGTCTTTCGGGGGTTTACCAATCAAAGAGTTATGAAAGTCATCGTGTTGTAATCCCTGAGTAAAAAGCAAGACTGCAACCCCTGATTCGAGCCTAAGAACCGAGCTTACCTCGGCGTGGAAACGTGACAGATAGTCTCGGAGAGATTCGTCAGGTTTCTGGGTAACTGCAGCCAAGTTGTGACCAGATTTGGGCTGAATGCAAGTAGCAGTATAACGGTTCAAGAAAGTCCTTTTCATTTCCTCCCAAGAATTAATTGAATTCCTTGGGAGTGAAGAATACCAACGCAAAACCGAAGGTTCTAGGGTCATTGAAAATGCCCGGCACTTCATCCTGTCACCCCCTCCGTAATAATTCATGGCTCCCTCGTACGAAATGATATGATCAACAACGTCTGTAAGACCGTTATAATGAGGGACATTTGACGGGCCCAAGTATCCTTGTGGAGTTTCAAAAGCCATTATGAACGGGGTGAAGGGGTGGCCAGGATGATAATCACCGTGGATTGGATTAATGCTCGGGTTTGATTCGAACTGAGGAGGCGATAGAAGGTGAAGATTATGTGCCGAGTTAGGTAACTGTGGAGGAGGGGGAGGTTGTGGATTTGACATTCTTACCATTGCCTGCTGCTGGAGGTCAGCTATTGCTCTTCCTTGTTGTTGAATGAGAGTTGTTTGTTATCTTAAGATGTTAATCATTTCTTGTTCACGCGACCGAGCAGAGGCAGTACTCGCGTAAGATCTGCTAACTGAACTATCCGTTCTAGTGTTTTGTGGGACGGTGAGGAGCCGCTCATCACGAGGTGGTTGACTTGAATGTCTTCTGTTAGCGGTAGAACTAGGGGCCTGGGTATTTCTGGCTTCTCTGGAAGTGACAATTTTTCGTGTCTGTGGAGCTGTACTACTGGAGTCCCCTTGAACAGTATATGGACCACTATGTGTCCTAGTGGGGGGTTGTGGGGGAGGTGGGGGGTGGTAGGAGATGGGCTGGAGATGGAGGGGGATTTGTTGGAGGAGGGTTTAGATCCATTAATGGTGGAGGGTTTGAGGGTGGCGGTGATTGTGAGGGTTAGGAACTTACTCCGCGACTGTGGTTCAGGCGATCTCGCAAATCACCAGAGGTGTGATTGGGGGGTGGTTGAGAATTTGCTCCACAGTTCTGGTTTAATTGTATTAGCAGAACGCTAGTAGGTGGGTTTGGGGAACGTTGTGGTCTACCACGATTTCGTGTGATGCGGTCACGATGGTCACCGGCATTGTTCCTGGTGGTTACCATGGTGGTAGTAGGAGTGATGTCTTATTCATTCCCCACAGACGGCACCAATGTGGTGTCCTTAATCAAGACCACCCTTGAAGCTATGGAAGAACTTCAGGAATGATCTCAACCAAGATTTTGATGTAGGACTTTGTAGGATTTCTAAATATCCAGTTGGGATAAACAGGGTCTCCCTAGTCAATAAGGTGTGTGCAAGTGTCAACTTAGGGATGGAGAAAACATACCTTTGCCCCTATAGCATGGTGGTTCTTATAGGGGATTACCTGATACGTGTGTTCCTGGGCTTTCTGATGAGGCTTGTGAAGAAGAAGTGTTCAACTGGGACTAGTAAAGGTTCTGATAAGAGTGCCTTTGTCAATCCCGTATGTGATGAACTCTTATCCTTATCGTGTAATCCAACCAAGCTGTGCGGGAATATAGGAGAAGCTGTTAGGTTGGTTGAGACTGTAAGCGTTTATGATAAGGATGAAGATCCTGTGCTCGGCTGTGATCTCATAAGCCTGTAGCTCCCCTAAGTACCCCTAGCTCGGTGTGTTGCGTGTTGACCGGATGATGGTCTGTATACCTTGTTCCAGCGTTCAACTGGTCGGACCATGATAATAACGGTCGGGCAGACTCTCGGTCCACCACAATACTCTTCTCGATGAACAATGTAGAACCCACCAATGTCAGCAAGTAACACCGAGCAGCTAGCTTCATTCTCCCATTAGCAACGTGGGTCTCGAACCAATCTTGGATAATGCTAAATCGAATGGCTCCTCCCCGATTTTGTCTTGTTTCACCAGCAGCAATAGCGGCGTCAATGCCTAGATGTTCAGTCATCAGCAAAGCACCGTCCCTCGCATTTGGCTTCTTCCATGGGAATAGTTTGCCGGAAACAGGAATGTGAAGAATGGATGTCACGTCGTCCAACGTCATGGTCATTTCACCAACAGGAAGGTGGAAGGTGTTGGTGTCTGGGTACCAGCGCTCAGCAAAAGCAGTCAACAGTTTCTTGTCAATCTGCTCATAGGAAGCGCCAACGAGCCGTTTAAGCCCCGATCTTCTAACAATAACACGAACCTCATGTGGCAACTCAAACAAAAGTGGCAAACCCCACGTTCTATTGGTGCCTCTACCAAGAACACCACGTTCCTTGAAAAAAAAAGGAAATTATATTTACTTTAACAAATACAAAATATAAATATTCGAACAAATTAAAAGGTAAAAACGATACTTACAATGCCTTGCCATATATCATGAGCGACATTGTTTGCATATGATCTAAGTAAAGTCATGTCTTGAGGATCAGGAATCTCCTCTGGCTCCTTTTCTTCTTCGAAGATGGAATCCTCACCATTTCCTTGCCCTTCCTCGGCTGCATCATCAGCATCATCTTCACCTTCCTCGCCTGAGTCATGAGCATCATCTTCATTAGCATCTTCGCCTGAATCATGAGCATCATCTTCACCTTCTGCATTGATGGTTTCACTTGCCGGATGTGACGGATCAGCAGCATTGGAATCTTCAGGTGATGGCTCGATAGGGTGAGATGCTAGTGGTGTTGATGGACGTGATGATTCTACAACAGTGGGTTGAGGTTCCGGGGCCCCTTGAGGTGAAGTTTGCGCTTGAGCTGCTGTTTTCGATTGTGGTTGAAGTTCCGCTGCCAATGGTAATGGTTCAGAGGGTCCTGATGATGGCAATGGTGGTTCAGAAGTTGATGATGTACCGGTTCCAATGATGTCGCTTGATGATGGCAATGAACTAATTTGATTGCTCTCAGCCTTTTCCCTCATAGCCGATGCAGTGGGTGGTCGTCTCCACTGCTCTTCTTCCTGAGCCTTTCATGCACGTTCTGCTTCCTCTTCTGCTCGGACAATTTCTGTTGTACGTTTCAATTTAGCCATAACTGAAATTTCAACCAATTTAAAATGAGTTATCAAATTATGGAAAAAAACAATATTCATGCATTTAAAAACCAAAAGTCAAAAATCAAAAACAATATTCATACATTTATATTGTAATAATCAAAAATCAAAAACATCAAACATAACAATAACACACACTTCAAAAAAATTCACTGATAAATTATCGACATGACATATTCGGAAAATTAAAATTCCGACACCCCCAAATCGGAAATTTACAGCGATAGTAGAGGAAAAAACGGCGATAACAAAGAACACAAGAAAGGAAACCCAAACCGTTTTTATTGAAAACAAAAGAAAACTCTAAAGGAAAGAAACACTAAAACTACAATACCCTTTTATTGAAAATAAAAGAAAACTCTAATGATTAAAAAAAACAGAGAAATAACACTAAACAAAAAGGGAAACCAAACCAAATGCAAACTACAAAACCTAAACCCTTCATCTACAGGGAGGACGAAGTTCGTACAAACAAATGACAGAGAAGAAAAACCAAAGAAAAGAGAACAAATAAATGACACAAAAGAAAAAGGAAAAACCAAAGGCAAACCAACAACAAAACCTAAACCGTACATCTACAAGGAAGAGGAAGTTCGTACCTTTATTGAGGACTCCAAGTGGCAGCGGCAGCGGTGGTGGAGGAGGCGACAGTCGCATGGAGAAGGAAAAATGAAAGGGTGGAAGTTGGTTGAGAAAGTTGAGAAGGTTGGGAGAATTGGAAACGTTTGGGTGAGTGGGGTTTATAAAATGAAAGGGAGGGAATGTATATTCAGATTTTAGGAGGGTAGAATTGGAATATTGTTTAAAATGAGATTTGTGGGATAAAAGTAGGAATTTGTAGACTAATATCCATTTTAGTATATAACTTTAATCTAATTTATCCATTCAAACAACTAAAATTTATAGACTATTTTGATTTATACTTCCTGAGTTTTGATGATTGATTAATGCAGAAATTGCACAGGGAGTTGATTGCAATGCAAAGTTAATATTACTTCCCTCTTCTCTTAAATATAAGACCATTTTCATACTTTTATTTTGTTTCTATTTATAAGATTTTATACCAATTTTCAATTGTCATTTATTACTTTTTTCCACAAATACCCCTATTTATTTAACACTTTTTAGATTTCCAATAATATTAATAGGGGTAGTTTTGAAAATACATATCAAATGTTCACATTTTCAATACCATTAATTAAATTAACCAACTTTCTTAATGAACATAAAATCACCCAAAAAGGTCTTATATATATATATATATATATATATATATATTTTTTTATATTATCTCTCGTAGATAAAATAAGTATACTTGATTGAAATTTCAAATAATATGATATATTTTTTCCGACCCAAGCAATTTATAGGTCGTCTTCTATAAAAATCCGTTGTTCCTATTTATAGGTTTTTTTTTTTTATATCAAGGGTATCTCCCAGTCGAGAGCCGAAGACTAATTCCCTCTGAGGCGTAGAGAGCCGAAGACTAATTCCCTCTGAGGCGTAGAGAGCCGAAGACTAATTCCCTCTGAGGCATAGAGATCATCGAAGTGAGTTTTGCCTCTACCAACAAAGTTTTTTCCATGCCCACGGCAGGGATCGAACCCCTGACATCATGCTTAAGGAACCCAGCTATCTACCAACTGTGCTGGGCCTTGTTGGTTTGTTCCTATTTATATGTTATTTTATATTATTTAGAGATATTTATTGTGTTTCTCTTATTTGTTCTTTGTTCATTAATGTAAAATAATATATTTGTGAAATTTTCAATAAAAATCGAGAATGTAAAATTATAAAGTTAAGGTGTTTTTTTTTTAAGTTTCAAGAAAAGTAACTTGATCTTTGTAAAGTAGTTAAGTGCGACCCATAATAAAAACCGGATGGAATATATGATTATTATAAATATATTACTCCCTCCGTTTCATATATAGTTTTCATTGAATATTTTTCTCATATTTTATATGTATTATTCTTTTACAAACTCAATGCATAATGAATACTCCTTCTGATCTCTAATATAAGAAAAACAAGACATACTTGTTTTGATCTCAAATATAAATAAAAATCAACTAATTTTCTATTCTCAATGCAATTTTTCCTAAAATATTCTTAAAAGAAAGTAGTGATTTCATTTAATTTTTGTTTCATTCCTACTGCAATTTTCCTAAAGTAACTATATTTTTTATGAACTTGGTATGATTTCGATTACTTTTTCTTATAATAAAGACTAGATACAGTGCTATTTTTTCCAACTATACATTTATTCATCGCAACATCTTTTTCACTTTCAATGTCAATACTGATTACATAGAAATTACTATTTTGGTTCATAAATATAAAACCCCTTTAACATTTTTATTTTGTCCTTATTTATAAAACCACATACCAATTTTCAATGACTATTAATTACTTTTTTCCACAAACACCCTTATTTATTTAACACTTTTTAGATTCCCGATAATATTAATAGGGATAATTTTGAAAATACATATCAAAAGTTCACATTTCCAATATAATTAACTAAATTAATCAATTTTCTTAATAGACATGAAATCTCTTAAAGGGGTCCTATATATAGGGACGGAGGGAATTCTTACTCCTATATGTCACTTTAGTCTTTTTAAGTTATTCCAAATTATTTGTCGCTTTAGGAATTCGAGGGTGTATTAGTTAATTTTTTCCAACTTTAATCTTGCATTTAACAAGTTGAAATATGTGAAATGAATGGTAATTAATGTAGTGTTTTTTTTTCCGTATTTCTTGCGGAACCACCGGTATCCCAACAGCACCCTTAATATCAAGGAGCTCTTGAGACTAATCCGGAGCGAGCTGTGTGACTGACTCTCCCAGCGGAATGTTTTTGGTGGGAAACGAACCTGGGGCTACTAGCACCCGTGTCTCATTCCCAAGATTTCAGTGGGAGCCTTAGACCAACTGAACCAAGCCCTGTTGGTTAATGTAGTGTGAAGATATAATAATAAATTTATTTAATACTTCTCTTAAAAATTAAAAGATTAAATGACTTTTTTAATCTGTGTAAAATTCCTAAAATACCAAATAAATTAAAATGGAGGGAGTATATATTTTACTTTTTCTTAAAACCTATAAAAACCTTAAAATACATGACACATAAAAACGAGGGAATTCTAAATTTCTTTTTTGCACTAACAATACGTCAAAAATAAACCCATTATACAATTTCAATACGCGACTTTCCCCGAGAATCAATTCAATTCCACCTGTCTCTTTTGTTATTATATATTTGTACAGGACTCTGGCCAGGAGTGAAAAACACGGTGAACCAAAAAAAAAATTAGGACTTTTGTCATCCTATTTATTTTAGGCTAAAATACAGTTTTGGTCCTTTAAGTTTTCAAATGTGTAGATTTAGTCCTTCGATTATTTTTTGAGCTAAAACAGATCTGCGTGTTAATTTTCTGTGCAGTTTCAGTCCCTCCGTCATACTTTCGATAAAAAAAATAGTTTTATATTATGTGGCAACATCTATCAACCATATGTTGTCACGTGACATTTTAATTACCCAATTATTAATTAAATATTAAATAAATAAAAATTAAATGACAATTACTGCAAGTGGAGTAGTCGAATTTTTATTTAATTTTGATTTTTTTAATATTTAATTAATAATTGGATAATTAAAATCAATGTGACAGCATATGGTTGGTGGATATTGCCACATAAGATAACATAGTTTGTTTTTTAACGAAAGAATGATGGATGAACTGAATCTGCACAGAAAATTAAAGAGACTATTTTAGCTAAAAAATAATTGAGGAACTAAATATGTACATTTGAAAAACTTAAGAGACCAAAACTGCATTTTAGCCTTTATTTTATTATTTCCAATTTTATTTTTATTTTTTTATATTTAATGTCAGAGTAGTAAGTAAAAAACAATTATGAATTATAACATAAGTGAGGTGTCTCTTACAACTACAAGAGTGATGAAAAAAAAAAAAAAAAAATCCCTTTTGTAACGTTTGAGGTTATAACAAAATCAGCAAAGAAACATTTTGCTTGACTTTTAATACCTGATCTAATTCATCATGGTTTTTTCACTTTTTGAGGTGCATAATTCATCTTGTCAATTAACTCTATATCAAGACAGTTAGGGCTTTCATTGTCCTCCTTCCGTTGTTGATACGCCGATATGGGCAAAATAACGCACCACTAATATAGTAAAACGAAAATTGAAGATACTCCTAAATCCTAATAGGCAAAGTCTAAGTCAGGCACTTTTTTTTTTTTTTTTTGGAAATGCTAAGTCAGGCACTTATACTATGAAAAAAAGAAAAAAAATAAGGGCCAACCACCCACCATCAGCTAGCCTTAGCGACGACTTGTTGACTTCATCGGTTGACTTGACCCAAAAAATCTAATGGGGGAAAAGAGATTATGTTATTCACTCACTCTCTCGTTTTTAAATACTCTCCGTCTCTCACCGTCCTTATTATTAACAAATCACCATTTTTAAAATGAGATTAATCAGTGTGTATTGACGGTATAACATTTTTTACACTATCAATTCATTTCCACCATTTATTTGTATTACTTTTATTTGAAAATCATAAACACATAAACACATAAATGATGGATGATGCACTGATGGTGTAAAAAACCATTACACTATCGGTGCACCATCTATTTTCTCTTTCAAGATTTATTTGTCCTTAAATATAAGTTATTTTATACTCATATCTATGCAACATTATATAATCAAATATACCCTTAATAAATTCACTTTATATTTCATATTTCAAGAACTTTTTTACTTTTCTCATAGTAACAACTATATCCCTTAAAAAAAATAACTATATCAATTTAGGTTGTATTTAATTTAATATGGGAATAAGTTTTGGAACTTTGATATATTTTTATAATTTTGAGAATAGTAACTATATCTAACTACTTTTTTAATGTGTGTGAATTTGTTAAAAAAACCTTATAAATAGAAACATAGGGAGTAATTTTTACATAATTAAAATGAATTTAATTTTTTTAAAAAATTAATTTTACGAAATTTAGGCAACATTTATTAATATTTTTATAGCTATACCGTCATTTAAATAATAGTAAAGATAATAATTAAAAAATATCAATCGTTATAGAGAGATAAAGATAAAAAACTTATTGATTTAATAAACAAGGGCATCAAATATATTTTTTCATCTCAATTGCTATAATCTTAAACAACGATTATATTGATGATATTATTTTAACCTCTCACTATAGTTACAATTCCTCGACCAGATAGCAAACCAATGATATATAGGCAATAAAATAAAATTATTTTGGTTAAACTACTCATTTAATTTCTTATGTTATTTTTTTTATTTTAATTTGGTTCCTTGCGTTTATTTAGTACCAAAATGGCCCCTTACGTTTGAATCCGCTTACGTCGTTAATCCCAACCGTGAGATAGAGCTGTCAAAACGGGCTTGCGGGCCGGGTTCGGGTCGGCCCGCTTCGGGTTCGGGCCAAACCGGGCTCGGGCCAAAAAGTCTGGTTATGAATTGAGTACCTTAGTATCAAACCCAAACCCGCCCTAAGCGGGCTTCGGGCCGGGTGTGGGCCGGCGCGAATCACCTTTTTCTTTTCTTTTCTTTTTTTTTTTTACAATTCAACCACTTTCAAAAAAATTAATGAATAAACTTCCTTTATTTTTTACACATATTTTTTTAAACAATAATAAGTGTTTTATTCTTTTACAGATTTTTTAGAGGATAAATTTGATTTTCTATTCTTATATAAATTAAAATGTATGTATAAATCATATAGGATAATTAATGTTGTGCTTTGATTTGTTCAGGTGCATTTTTGATATGTAAATATTGATAAAAATTAAGGGAATTTTATTATAAGTGTTTTTTTACACATATAAAATAAACAAAAATGTGAATTTTTTTCTTTTTTTCTGGGCTACCGAGCCGACCCGAACCCGACCGGGTTTACCCGGTCCGAACCCGAACCCGGCCGAGCCGGGCTAAATAGCCTAGGTTGAATAAATAGGCTATATTAAGGAGCCCGAGCCCTATGATTTTTCGGGCTTTTTGACCCAGCCCGACTGGCCCGGCCCATTTTGACAGCTCTACCATGAGATTCTATTGACAGTGTCAGTTTTAATACCACGTGACTATTAATTGTCCACCTTGGTTGTCATTCATTTCCCTTAGCTTTCTCTCTCCACATAAGTCTTGTACCAAAAACTTGAAGTGAGTGGTAGTGAAGCTTGAAGTGACGATTTCACGATTATGATTTGTGCCCTAGGAAAGGAAATGTTTCCCTCCACTTGCCCTCGATTTTTGATACAAGTTTTCCCTCTCAAGACATAGAATTAGGTAATAGTGAAGAAGATGAAAAATTTCCTTATCAAAACGACACTGTTTCGGGTCCAAGACTCATGTGGAGAGAAAAAGGGACACATGATAGTCAAGGTGGACTGTAACATCCCTAATTTAATTCCAAGCATAATTAGTGAATTAATAGGCTTAAAGGTTAGGGAACGAATAGATTAATTACTTAAAGAATTTTGGGAGCTAGGTGAGTAGTAATTTTAGGTACTAGGGGTGGTGTAGGAGACATTAGTAGCAATGGGCAAGAGTATCTAAGCGGAATCAGGGGTTAAATCGGCGTTTTAGATGTTAGAAATCAACCGAAAAGGGAAAATTAGGAATAAAATATCCATAGCTTCAAACCCAATTCCCACCGTTGGATGTGAAGATAAGGGTCTTAGGAAGATTGTCTAAAAATTTGGACCCGATCCGACGGTTAACGAAAAAGTTGCGGCGAATCGAAAGTTGGAAATTTTGACCCACGCTCAGGCGCACCAGCCTGCGCCCAGGCGCGCACCACTGTTCATTGGTGCTGGGCCAGACAGTTTTACGCCCAGGCGCGTCCTCCCGTGCACCTAGGCGCGCCCTGTGCACATCAGATTACCATCAGGCGCACCAGACGCGCGCCATTCCTTCCTGACCACACCAGATCTGGTGCTGGTGTTGTTGCCGCGCTCAAGCGCGCGAGACCCGCGCCCAGGCGCACGCGGTCAGCTGATGCCAATTTTAGCCACCCGTTTTGGCTTCTTGGAGAAGCCTTTGAATCTCCACCACCCACCCCAACCCCTCAGCCAAGAAAACACGATTTGGGGGTCAAAAGCAACACAAAAATCATCATCCACCCTATCCATTCTTCATCTTTCTCTTATTGGGGCCAAGAACAAAGCACTATTCATCCTCTTCTCCATGTCTCTCTCCACCCTCTTCATGGTTCCAAGAACCACTTATCACCATCAACACCCACCATCATCCACCCTCCTTGATGCTTTCCACCATAACCCTCCATCATGGATCAAGCACCAAGAGCCACCCAAACTCCTTCATCTTTCTCTTCTCTTTCCAACACCCCAAGAGCACCAAACCATCATCAAGCTTCACCACCCAAAATCAAGCCACAAAATCCAACCACTCATTATCTCCATCTAAGATCAAGCAAGAAATTGGCTATCAAACCTTTTCCCATTTCTTGCTAAATTCGTGGCCTCCTCCCTCCAACCCTTAGGGTTTTTAAGTTCCATAACAAGGAGGAGCCACTCATACTCAAGCCTTCATCACAAATCGAAGACTTCACATCATAGGAACTCTCACACATCATGGGCATGGGTTTTTGGTGGGATCTAGGGATTCAAGAAGCTAAGGATGGGGAACCCAAGCACCAAGGAGCTAAGACTTAGGATTAATGCTTGAGATTCATCACCACCTTTTAGGAAGGTAAGAGGTGTTTGTGTTACCTTTGCCAAGGAAATAGATTCTAGGTTGTTGTAATGATGAATAGGTGTAGATAATTGATTTAGAGAATACACCATAGAATATTTAAATTATAAAGTGCATAAAATGAACCTTAGGGTGTAATTGCTACTAAATGCGTAGGATATATGTAATTAAGTAGGAGGTTAAAAACCCTAGGGAGTTGACTTAATTTATAGTACTCTGAGACATACCTGAGTATGTCGACTGTTTTGTTTACCATCTGTGGATTGTTATTTGTCATTGATGTATGTTCATATTGTGCTGGGTTTGGTGACTCGTAAAGAAAATAATGGACTAGGAATTAACGTAGGCAAGTCATATAGAAAGGGCTAAGTAAGGAGGAAAGGATGGAAAATTATGAGCGAGTAATTAAAGAATGGATTAAGGACAAATAGTTTGGTAAAAGGGAAGTGATGTTAATTGAGTTATAAGTTAGAGAATGGTGATTGTGTGACAAGGAACCTTGATGGATGTCGTGCCCGATTAAATGTGTTAAGTGTACACGTGACCATTACGGTTGAATGATAATATGTGTTATTGAGATGATGTTGTGCTTGAATATTCATGACGTGTGATTTGGTGATGTTTATAAATTAAGTGCGTATTTTGTTAAATGATTGTGATATGATGTTGATTAGAAACCAAGGCAAAGAATGGTAATCAAGTATAAATTAAATGATAATGGAAAGTGCAGTTGAATTGAGTATTGGTGCATTGGTAGACTAGGTGCCCCTACCGGGTGTATCAAAGGCCCGAGGGCAAAGTCTCACCAGGCCAAATGCCCATTAGGTCCAAATGCCCTGTTAGGCGTCAATGCACCAAGACTTAATTCACTGCCGAAATAAAAGATATAAAATGTGTTGGAAATGTGAAAAAGAGAATGAAATGAAATAACTGAAATGTACATTGATAATTGGAAAATATGATAGCATAGCTTGACAGGGTGAAGCCTTTTGGGTGTAAAAGTCCTGGTTGAGAGAGAGTCCCTTGGGTGTTCCAAATGCCTGGCAGGAGCATTAAAATCCTAGTGATGCAAACCGGTTGTAACCGGGAGAGTTACCCGGGCGCAGTAAGACGTTATTGCGCATGGGTGCGAACGCAGTAGGTCGTGACCAGGGGAGAGTTACCCGGGCGCAGTAAGACGTTATCGCGCATGAGTGCGAACGCAGTAGGTCGTGACCAGGGGAATGAGATAATATACCCAGGCGCAGTAAGTCGTACCGGCACGTGAGTGCGGACGCAGTAGGTCGTGACCAGGGACGAATTGAAAGTGAAATGTGAATTTAACGAAATTGAAAAGTGACTTAAGGTTGAATGTAGGATTGCTAGGAAGGTAGTATGGACATAAGGCTTAAGTTGTCGAAAATGAGCTGTATGTAATAACCTGAAAAGAATATTAGGTTAATAGATAATTTCTATTGTGATAGGGCCTAGTTTGTCAGCTATGCTTCTTAGAAGCTATTTTCCTTAGTACTGTGTAATGCTACCCTTCTTGCTATATTTTTACAGGTACCGAAGGAGCATACACAAGTCTGGCCGAGCAGGAGTACATTCCACCACGTGGGATGTATATAGTATTTAGCGACCATCTATCGGTCATGGGTTATTTTGGGAAGCTTTATTGTATTTCAATTACCTTGTATTTTTGGAAAACTAAGAGCTTGGGAAGTTATTTGTATTTCTTTTGAACTAATGTTCTAAGTGGACTAAACAATATTTTGGGCCCTGCTGGCCTCTGATGAATATAAATGTGTTTTTCTAAAATGTGCAGGTTAAACTAAAACTTTGGAAAATCCAATAAACAAAGGAAACTTCGTCCGATTGACGACAGATTTTTATAATTAAAAAGGAAATTTCAAATTCATTATTAATTTTACGGAGAAGTTTTATAAGTGAACAACAGGATTACGAGCTTTCTTATGAAAGGAAACTAATCAAACGTTTTAAAAAGAAATTTTTAAATCACTATTTTTAATCTTAAGGGTAATTATGGGAAAATAATTTAGGTGTTACATGGACAATTATCGACCACACTCACGATTGAGACTAACGATGTAAATGAATCCAAACATAATGGACCATTTTGATACCAAATAAACGTAAGGGACAAAATTGAAATAAAAAATAACATAAGGGACCAAATGAGTAGTTTAGCCACTTATTTTAAGCTCGTGATATTATGTTGATAATAATATATATGCACAATAAACTTGGTAAATGATGTAGAACATACTAACTAAATGAGCATCTTCTTTCTTTTGTTGAGTTCAAAATGTACTCGTTTGATATAAATGAAAATTCGTTCAAAGGAATGCGGGAATTTTCCACCAAAGTAACAATCATGTACTTTATGAAGTACATTTGGCATTCATGTCTTGTAGGTATGAATGAATCTCCATTCATATCTACAGCCAATTTTTCCAATTCGAAAAAAATTTCCCTTTCTCTAGTCATGCTCAAAATTAGAAAGGGCTTCAGATTTAACAATGATTCGTAATTACCGACACTGTAATGTAAAGAACAGAAAACTGTGGTAGTATTATCCATTGTTAAAATAGAAACATTAATAATAATAATAATAATAATAATAATAATAATAATAATAATAATAATAATAGTGAAGTATCAATAATTTCGTCTCCAATGTTTTTTCAGTGTACCAATTTAGTCCCTGAAAATTTATAAATTCATATTTAGTCCCTCAAGATTTTCGGACGTACCAACTTGGTACCCCAATTTTTTTAACGAACCAGCTTAGTCCCTCAAGATTTTCATGTTTTAAGGATCAAATTGGTACATCTGATAATCTTGAGGGGGTCAAATTGGTACAACCCAAAATTTGGAGGGATCAAGTTAGTATTTACACATTTTCAGGGACTAAATTGGTACACTGAAAAAACATCAAGGATGAAGTTGGTACTTTACTCTAATAAAAGAGGAAACGTGAAAACAAAACACATAATATATATAACCTCTTAATCAAGTACAACCATATCTAAAATAGATTTATGATCATTCATGTTAAAGATTGATATCCAGAGTCTTATGATTCACACTCGTATTTTCCATGCATTCTTGACATCTGCCATGTTAACATCCGTGATCATATGTAATAAATCTGTCATTTTTTATTTTTTGATTAGAAACTCAGTTGCTTATCTAGTTAAACTATAAGTGAGTTCTTATTATTTAAAAAAAAAATTAAGATAACATCTATAATTTATTGTGTTTACAATTCAAAATATCTTATTATTTATAATTTTACACATAAAGAACATTTTCATCTCACAACAAAAACCGATGTTTGCTTGATTCTCTGTTAAAATTATCAAAAACAGAATCTTCTTTTAGTTGTTGGTTCTGTGATTTAAGTTTAAAGCTATCCAAAATTGATCTTTTAGTTGTTGGTTCCGATCTTTATGAATCATTATTTAAAAAAAAATAATAATAATTGAGAAATTATGAGAAAGTTATCTTTTAAGCTATCGCAACAACTCATCCTTTAGGTGATTTTTGTTTTAATACAATAATTGAAAAATTGTGAAAAAGTGTAACATAAGCATTTATTATCTAGAAAGTTTCTTAATATATAATTGATTGATGTCAATTATTTTGAAACGAAGAGAATAAAATCTAAGGGTTGATCCTAAGCAAAAAGAGCACTTAATATGACCAATAACGCAATAAAAGGGCAAATATTGAGATGAAAAAAGTTTTAAAATATAAATTTAATATTTTTTCCGTTTCTAAATATATGAACTAGTTTTAAACTTTATTTTGTTATTTCTTATAAACACCTAATCAATTTTATTTACACATTAATTATTTTTTTTTCAAAAATACCTCCATATTTTATTTTAGTCAACAAACATTTAATGCAACACTTAACTTTCTTTCTACTCAATAGGGATGACAATTAAACCCACACCCGTGGATACCAGCTTGAACCTGACTCGATTTTGATGGAGAAAACCCGTTCTGATTGGGTTTGAGGAAACTTGAAACCGAAATCCGCTTTAAAAAGTTGGGGTGTGGATGTTGTGAGATTGTATGTAGCCGCCCCCCGCCCCCAAACCCGTCTTGATATAAGAATTAAATAATTTTTATTATAATGATAGTTAAATGGTGAAGTCAAACTAATATATTTGACTAAAACCATGATTTAATTCTCAAGTTTTAAATAATTTTAAAATTTGATATTTATTATTATATATTATTTGTTTTATAATGTATTTCATATATGATTTTTGTTTGATACAATGAAAGAAAATTTTAAAAATAATTAAAAATAATTGGATGATTCACCTGTGGGTTTCCCCAAACCTGACAGGGATGAGTTTGAGTTTCATTTTTTTCATATTCGCTCTCCTTCAACCCATACCCGAATCAGGCGCGCTCTTAATGAGTATGCGGTTGATATTGGTGAAACCCGCCCTAAACCCGATTCGTTGTCATGCCTACAACAATTTTATGTATTATTACTATATAAAAAAATATGTTCTTATATTAAATATAGAAATATACCTCTAATTATCAATAAATTTAATATTATCACATATTTTAACAAAAAATTTTAAATGAACTTATATTTATTCATTTTTTTTAATTAAGGGTGTCATTCGGTCGATAATCAGAGACTAATCCCTTTTGACTCAAAGAGATTATCAAAGTGGTACAACCTCTCCCATCAAACATTTTTCATACCCATTATAGGAGTTGAACTCCCTAACATCATACTTAAAGAACACAATTATCTATTAATTGTATTGAGCTTTATTGGTAAATGATTTTATATTTAGGTTCGATGTTAGTAATAAAAATTTGAAATGGTGAATGTGATTAACGAGAGTACGAGACCACTAAGCCTGTGGAAGAAAACTCAATTAAAGGGACCCAATACAATGTTTTCCACACGGTTTACCACTATAAGAATAAACAAAGAAATTAAAGCTCTTCAAGCATTACACAATACACAGTCACATATCCGCCATTACCAACATGGCAGCATCCGCTCACAATTTTTTTGCAACAGTTTGCCAAAATCATCTCATTCTCTTTTCACTCTTGTCCCTCTTTTCATTCACCATCCATGCCAAACTTGATCTACACCCTTCAGACCTCAAGGCTCTAAAAACTCTCCATAAGGACCTTAGAGTCAACGGTCAACTCCAGCCCCAAACCACCACCCACCCTTGCAACACAGAGGGTGTTTTCTGTGAGAGGAGGCTCTCAAACAATGAGACCTATGTCCTCAGAATCACAAGGCTTGTTCTTAAGTCCAAACAACTTAAAGGGGTTCTTTCTTCTGCTATAGGAAACCTCACAGAACTCAAAGAACTCACTCTTTCAAACAACCAAATTGTTGACTTTATCCCACCCCAGATTGTTAACTGCGGAAAGCTTGAGATTCTTGACCTTGGAAATAACCGTTTCTCCGGCGAAGTACCCTCCGAATTGTCCTCTCTTATTCGCCTTCGCGTCCTCGATGTCTCTTCCAATAGTCTCTCTGGAAACTTGAACTTCCTCAAGTATTTTCCAAACTTGGAAACTCTCAACATAGCTGATAACCTCTTCACAGGAAGAGTTCCACCTGCCATACGTTCCTTTCGAAATCTTCGACACTTCAGCTTCTCAGGGAATCGTTTTCTCGAAGGCTCAACGCAATCGGACACTGTCCCTAAACGTTACATATTTGCTGAGAGTTCGAATGGAAGAAGAAACGGTTCAGCACCTGCTCCAAAATCTAGCAGGAGTAGTTTTATCGCTGCTCCAGCTCCTGCGCCATCAGCACCGAAAAAGCATCACCATTCAACCAGGAGAAAAGTTGCAGGGTGGATTCTTGGTTTTCTAGCTGGAGCATTTGCTGGAATTATTTCAGGGCTCATATTTTCTCTCATGTTCAAGTTGGCTATGGCTTTGGTCAAAAGAGGTAGAAATAAAGCAGGTGGGCCTTCGATTTTCAGCCCTTTGATTATTAAGAAAAAAGAGGACTTAGCCTTCTTGGAAAAAGAAGACGGACTTGCCTCATTCGAAATCATTGGAAGAGGTGGGTGTGGAGAGGTTTATAAGGCTGAATTACCTGGAAGCAATGGCAAAATAATTGCCATAAAGAAGGTTGTTCAGCCTCCGAAAGAAGCCGTGGAGTTGAATGAAGAAGATAGCAGGCTTTTGAATAAGAAGATGCGCCAAATTCGATCGGAAATTAACACTGTTGGCCAAATTCGCCACCGCAACCTGCTTCCTCTGCTAGCTCATGTGTCTAGGCCTGATTGTCACTATCTTGTTTACGAATTCATGAAGAACGGAAGTTTACAAGATGTGCTGAATAAAGTCGCGGCCGGCGAAAGGGAGTTGGATTGGTTAACAAGGCACAAGATTGCGGTCGGTATTGCATCAGGCCTTGAATACCTTCACTTGAGCCATAGACCGCGTATAATTCATAGAGATCTCAAGCCAGCTAACGTTCTTCTTGACGATGACTTGGAAGCTCGAATTGCCGATTTTGGATTTGCGCAAGAAATGAAGGATGCTCAGACGCACATCACGACTTCAAACGTGGCTGGCACCGTGGGGTATATAGCTCCTGAGTATCACCAGGTACTAAAGTTCAGTGACAAGTGTGATATATACAGCTTTGGGGTTCTGCTTGGAGTCTTGGTGATGGGAAAGCAACCATCTGATCCCTTTTTCCAGAACACAGATGAAATGAGTTTGGTCAAGTGGCTGAGAAGGGTGATGACTTCAGAAAATCCTAAGGAAGCAATTGATCCGAAACTCATCGGAAATGAATATGAGGAACAAATGCTTCTGGTTTTGAAGATTGCCATCTTTTGCACCATGGATGACCCTAAGGAGAGACCTAACAGCAAGGACGTTAGGTGTATGCTGTCCCAAATCAAGCACTAAACCTGTTTAAAAAATGGGGATATAATGTGTACATTGTCTGTATTTTATCATGAACTGTGTGTATTTTAAGGGTATCAGTGATAACTATATGATAGGTTTCGGTTCAATATGTAAGTGAACCAATAAAATATTGTTTGCGTCATCACAGCTTGCTGAATTTCAAGAATAGAGTAAGAGTCTGTGAAAAATTTAGCATTGTAATGATCTGTCTCTATAATATAAAACTGCTAGTTTGCAATATGAGCATGTTCCTTGTTAGTATTATCATTAATATTATAGTAAGTATCCTTTCCCTATTTCCTTACCTTCTTTAGTTTCTTACTAAAGTCTGGTTGGAAATAATGTTTAGTCCTACGATAAAAGGGCATGGAAATGGGTCCAAATTAAAAACCAAATGACATCATTTGCAAAGTTAAACAATCGCCACGATCTTCGTACTATATATATGTTGGGTGGCTCTCCTTAATTCTATCTTTACCATCAAAATAGTAATGGCTGTTAGTGCATTTGCCATTTTCACTTCTTGGTTGTTATTCATTTTTATTTTTCATCCGTATGTAACTGAATGGTTTCTAACCATTATGGTCTCCTATATAAGGAGATGCATTTCTCAGTTTTCATAGCATTTTTCCCATTCTCCCAATTTCCATTTTGTTCTCATATACAGTAATACATTAGAAAGTTCCTACATTCTCATTTTGCCAATTTTATTTTATTTACTTCTCTTTAATTCTCTAATTGATTTGATCTTGTGCTTCCGCTTAGTGCATATACCTTAACAAGTGGTATCTAGAGCACTTACTCAATTGAGAATTTAAAATGTCTACTGTTACCAAATTTGACATCGAGAAGTTTGATGGCAAAATTAGCTTTTCTATTTGGCGTGTCCAAATGAAGGTCGTTCTTATCCAGAACGGTTTAAAAAAGGCTTTAGATGGAAAGTCGAAGAAACCGGCTTCTATGACTGACGAGCAATGGGACGAATTGGACGAAAAGGCGCTTTCAGCAATGCAACTTAGCTTATCCAAGGAGGTTCTCCGTGAGGTAGCAAATGAAACTACCGCCGTCGGATTATGGTTAAAGTTAGAAACTTTATTTATGACCAAAAGCCTTGCAAATAAGCTTCGTCTCAATGAGCGCTTATATACGATCCGCATGGGTGTAGGTACATCTATTCAATCTCATCTTGATGACTTCAATTCCATTATCATGGATTTGGAAAACATGGATATTAAAATTGACGATGAGGATAAATCTGTTTTGTTGGTTGTCTCTTTGCCTTACACCTATAAACACTTCAAAGAAATAATGTTGTATGGTAACAATGATACATTATCCTTCGAAGATGTTAAATCCAATTTATTGTCCAAAGAAAAATTTGATTTAGAAGTTCATTCTGAGGACAAGCGTGAAGGTTTGAATGTCAGAGGCAGAACTCAAGAAAGGTGGAATACCAGTAATAGAAGGTTCAGGTCTAAATCTAAGGGCCACAAATCCAGCAAATTCTGTCGCTATTGCAATAAACCAGGGCATGATATTTCAGATTGTTATATCTTAAAGAAGAAACAAGAAAAGGAAGGAAAAGGAAAGCCTCTACAATCCGCCGAAGTCGGAAATGTTGAAAATGATTCTGATAGTGATGTTTTGTTATCCGTTGTTGCTTTTGATAAAAGTAGCAAAACCGAATGGATTCTTGATTCTGGGTGTACCTTTCATATGTGTCCTTATAGGGACTTGTTTTCCAGTTTTGAACCTATTGATAATGGTGTTGTCTTGATGGGCAATGATGCTCGGTGCAAGGTTGCTGGAATAGGTACTATTCAAATCAAGACCCATGATGGTATTGTCAGGACTTTGACTAAAGTTCACTATGTTCCTGACTTGAAACGGAACTTAATTTTACCAGGCACCCTCGAGTCTCTTGGGTGCAAGTACTCAGCTGAAGGTGGAGTCCTAAAAGTTTCAAAAGGTTCCCTTCTCTTGATGAAAGCTAATCGAATTGGTAGCTTATATGTCCTGCAAGGCTCAGTTGTGACAGGTTTAACAACGGTATCCTCTTCCATGACCAACAATGATGACACATGATTATGGCACATGCGCTTGGGCCATATGAGTGAAAAAGGCTTGCACCTTTTAAGCAAGCTAGTTCATCTTGGAAAACATGTTACCGGAAAGCTGGAGTTCTGCGAGCATTGTGTTTTTGGGAAACAGAAAAGAACCACTTTCTCTACTGCTACTCACCGCACAAAAGGTATTCTTGATTACATTCACTCTGATCTTTGGGGTCCTTCTAAAGTACCCTCTCATGGAGGACACCGCTATATGATGACTCTTATTGACGATTTTTCTCGTAAGGTATGAGTTTATTTTCTTAGATATAAAAATGAGACTTTCCCCACTTTCAAAAGGTGGAAAACTCTTGTTGAAACCCAGACGGGAAAGAAAGTCAAGAAGCTCAGAACAGACAATGGTCTAGAGTTTTGTGCACATCATGGTATTGCTAGACATAAAACTATTCCACGAAAGCCCCAGCAGAATGGTGTTGCATAGAGAATGAATAGAACCATACTTGAAAAGGCTCGTTGTATGCTTTCATATGCAGGGTTATGGCATCGACGTGATTTGTGGGCCGAGGCAGCATCTACTACATGTTACTTGATCAACCGTTCTCCACATTCCGCACTTGATTTCAAAATGCTAGAAGAAATATGGTCAGGTAATCCTATTGACTATTCTAATTTGAGAATTTTCGGGTGTCCTGCATATGCACATGTCAATGATGGCAAATTAGCTCCAAGAGCTGTAAAGTGCATTTTTCTTGGCTATGCATCCGAGTCTAAAGGATATCGTTATTGGTGTTCTGATTCAAAATCAAGAAAATTAATTCTTAGCAGAGATGTGACCTTTAACGAGGATGTATTATTATCTTCTGGAAAACACTCTTCTATGTCTTCTTCTACTAGTACAAGTAATTTGCAGGGTAACAACGAGAAGGTGGAGTTGGAAGTGAAGTTTACCGCTACAACCCCAAATTCATCTCCTGATGAATCTAAAAGTGATGATAATGGTGATCGTGAACATGAAGTCAGTACCACTTCTCCTATCCAGCCACAAGAAGATGATCATGTTCTTGCCCGAGATAGACCAAGAAGACATATCAAAATGACAGCTAGATACACTAATAGCAATAATTTAATTGCTTATGCATTGTCTGTTGCACAAGAGGTCAATGATATTGTTGAGCCTACCAGCTATACTGAAGCTGTGTCCTGTGCTGATTCCTCGAAGTGGCTAGTGGCTATGAATGAAGAAATCGAGAGTCTCCATAAGAACAATACATGGAATTTGTCAGAGCTTCCACAAGGCAAACAACCTTTAAGATGTAAATGGGTCTACAAGAAGAAAGAAGGCATTCCCGGAGTAGAAGATCCTAGATGCAAAGCACGACTTGTTGTCAAAGGCTTTAATCAAAAAGAAGGTATTGACTTTAGTGAGATTTTCTCACCTGTTGTTCGTCATACCTCTATTCGTGTTCTACTTGCTTTTGTTGCTATGTTTGATTTGGAATTAGAGCAACTTGATGTGAGGACAACTTTTCTACACGGAGAGCTAGAAGAAGAGATCTATATGGATCAGCCCGAGGGATTTATTGTTCCTAGTAAGGAGCATCTTGTATACCGCCTAAAGAAATCTTTGTATGGCCTTAAGCAAGCTCCGAGGCAATGGTATAAAAGGTTCGATTCTTTTATGATTGGGCAAGGTTATTCCAGAAGTCAGTTTGATGATTGTGTTTATTTCAAAATGTTTCCCGATGGATCTTTTGTATACTTGTTACTTTATGTTGATGATATGCTGATAGCATCACGTGACAAGTCTTTAATTAGAAAATTAAAAGCTCAACTTAGCAATGAGTTCGAGATGAAAGAATTAGGTGCATCTAAGAAGATTCTTGGTATGGATATTAGAAGGGATCGTCAAGCTGGTAAATTATTCTTATCTCAACAAAATTATATTGAGAGAGTGCTTGATAGGTTCAATATGAGTGGTTGCAAACCCGTTTCTACTCCACTTGCTGCACATTTCAAATTATCATCAAACCTTTGTCCAGAGACAGAGGAGGAGGTGGAGCGTATATATCACGTTCCTTATGCTAGTGCAATTGGCAGTCTTATGTATGCTATGGTATGCACTAGACCCGATTTAGCCTATGCTGTGAGCATGGTGAGTCGATATATGCATAATCCTGGAAAGGATCGTTGGAATACTGTCAAATGGATTTTTCGATACCTAAAAGGTTCTTCCGATATCAGCTTGGTGTTTGATAAAAACAAGGCTATAACTAATGGCATTGTAGGTTTTGTTCATTCAGACTATGGTAGTGATCTTGATCGAAGAAGATCTTTTTCTGGTTATATATTTAATCTTTGTAATTGTGCTATTAGTTGGAAGGCTACACTTCAATCTATTACTGCATTATCTACCACTGAAGCAGAGTATATGTCAACAACAGAGGGGGTGAAGGAAGCTATTTGGCTTCGAGGTTTGGTCAATGAACTTGGTCTAAGACAAGAAACTTTAATTGTGTTTTGTGATAGTTAGAGTGCTATTCACTTGACCAAGAATAATCGTTATCACGACAAGACTAAACACATTGATGTGAAACATCATTTTATCAGAGATATTGTTGCACTTGGTGAAGTTGTGGTGAGGAAGATTCACACATCGGAGAATCCAGCAGATATTGTAAAAACTACAATCGGTGGGTGAAATAACTGAGGAACCCTAGGAGAACACCAAGAAGGGGGGGTTGAATAGGTCTTTAAGAAACCTTGAAAGATTTTCGAAAGAAAAAAATCAAAACAATTAAAACAAATGATTTTTTACAAAATCCTGCAGCCCTTAATCGATTAAGCTTTCAATTAATCGATTAATCCTTTGTAAAACTTTGAGTTAATCGATTAATCAGATCAGTTAATCGAGTAGTGCCTGAAAGCTTACTTTTGCTTAATCGATTAACACATTCAGTTAATCGATTAACCACTGTTAAAACTGAAAAATCACTTTTCAATCGAAAACGAAAATCAATCAATTAACACATAAGATCAGATATTAAGCGGAATTGATTAACACCAATATTCTTATTGATTACCTAGGTTATGAAAATGATTTTCCCCAAATCAATATGCACAATTAAAAAGCTTAATTCATTCAATTATGAAAATCAATCTTTTCTAGGTTTTCAACCAAGAACAATATGAAATAACAAGAATGTAAAGAGTTAAGGGAATAGAGATACTGCACAGTGATTTATCCTGGTTCACTCACAACCACCGTGAGCAACATCCAGTCCCCTCTTCAACCAAGAGAGATTCTTCACTAAAGGAATTAGAGTTCTCAAACTACAAGTAAATGCCTCTCAAGACTCCCTTCTTGATAGCCTCCAAGAGGTACCACACTCTTGTCTTGCAACACTATTGAAATCTAATCTAACCTTCCCTTGCTTGTTGATATCCCCACAACAAGTCTTCCAATTGCTTGTCAACACAACAAGGCTTCCAATTGCTCGTTAACACAACAAGACTTCCAATATGCTTGTTTAACACAACAAGACTTCCAAGACGATTTGCTTGATGAACAACCACCAAGACTTCCTTTGTTGTAGAATGTTTGCCTCCTTTGCAATGATTACAACACTATAGAAAACAATAACAATCCTATGAATCTCTTTCAAGAACTATGAAAGAGGTGTGTTTTGTTTTTGTTTAAGAGGCCCCTTGCCATAGAGAAGAAGATCTAAGGGTGGAGATTGGCCAACTTGGTGCCCAAGTTGAAATCTGGTGGCTGAAAACGCACCAGATCTGTCTGCGCGCGCCTGAACGCGAGTTCGCGCACGTGAGCGCGAGTCACGCACCAGGCTGGTGCTGGTGGACAAGTTGGTGCGCGTTTTGGTGGATTGGTGCAAGTTTGGCGCATCATCTGGTGCCCAGTTCATGGTCTGATGCGCACAGAGGCGCGCCTGAGCACAGGGAACACGCACCTAGGCGCATGGGAGGGCGCGCCTGGGCGAAAATCTGACTGGACCAGCACCAATGAATAGTGGCACGCGCCTGGGCGCAGGCTGGTGCGCCTGGGCGTGCATTAGAATTTCCAATCTTCGATTCGCCGTAACTTTTTCGTTAACCGTCGGATCGGGTCCAAATATTTAGACAAGCTTCTTATTCCCTTAAACTCCATATCCAACGGTGGAATTTAATTTCCTAGCATCCTATAATAAATTCCTAATTTTCTCTTTCCGGCTGATTCCTAACATTTAAAACGCCGATTTAACCCCCGATTCCACTTCAATAATTCTACCCCTAGTTACCGATGCACCCTACACAACTCCTAGTACTTAAAATTACTACTCACCTTGCTCCCAAAATTCTTTAAGCAATTAATCTACCCATTCTCTACACTATAAACCTATTAACTCACTAATTAGGCTTGGAATTAAATTAGGGATGTTACAATTCTCCCCCACTTATTAGAATTTCGTCCCCGAAATTCTGTTCATTTCCTTCAAATGGAGAACCATCCCATACCAAGGGTTGCTAAACTATCATACTCACTTAGCTTCGGTTCTACTCCCCCACTTGAAATCGACATACTACCTTGCTCAGTACGCCACCGGATTCTTGCATTCCATGAAGAATACAAGTTATGGTTTAGTTGAGTTAGATCCAAAGCAAAAATTCTCTAAGGTCTTTGAGGCTTACTCCGATATCGGTCAAACACTTCAAGAGTCCTACTAGAAAGACTCTCAATAAACCTTGGGTTTATAAAATCAAGACAATCCTCCAATAAGTTGGAGACAGTTTCTAAGGTCCACTAGGTTTTTCTCAGACATTATATGCTTAACGTCTGGAAGGGTACTAGTCAGATTGGTTTTCTACATTCTAGGCCTGATTGGTTTTGTGCCATTTATAGTCTTCCAATGACATCGGACATCGATAAACGTAGGAATCGAGGTGTTAATCCAAATCTCACATCTATCAATGGCAACGTCATTGTCAGGTTTACAAATAGCACTGATACTTAATAACTGCCGCATTCAATACAATCCAGATCTACTTCTATACTCCATCTAAACGGCAACATTAACAGGGGTCTAATCATAATCTACCTGGTGACACACAACTTAGGTACTATTCTTAAGTCCTAAGCAATCACACTCATTGACAAGAAAACAATTAGCACATACATAACAATCAAAATTTAAATATGCACATCAACATTTCACATCAGCACATAATTGCAAACACTAACTTGGGCAATCTCTACTTCATTCTAATCCAATCCTGATCTACCTGAATCAATCCTAGGATTCAGGTCTAAATCTATATACACATCTTAGATAAGCTACACACATTTCAAATGCAATCCAAGAAGAGTTTGAAAATTTTCATGGTTTTCCATGAGTTGTTCACACATTCATGTTATGCATGCCAAGTTAAAAACTTTGATAAAATCAACCACTTTGTATGGTTTCAAAGTTCAATAAATAAAATCCCATACATTCAAAGTATTTATGTCTTTATGGAAACCCAAATTAGTGTACGGGAAAACTACTTATGCATTTATGTAATTATAAAACCAAAGAATATGCCGGAAAACATGTATGCGTTCGTCTATATTTAAAAATTAAAGTAGCATACAAGAAAGGCATTTAGTTATATACATATATAGTCAAGGTAGCATACCAGAAAAAAAAATATTGATGGGGGTGGTATGCTAATAAAAATCGAATTCCCTCCTTGATGGAAAGACATTTTATTTCATGTAAAATCCTAGTGAAAGACTAAATCATCCAAGTTAATTTGTACTTTACAACCTTAACATTTTTCTTGTAAAATGACTTGGATGAAACCTTGAAAATAGCTTTATAAATCAAACGTCTTGTCAAAAAGAATTCCCTCCATCTAACTTCGCGGGAACTCGGATTGAGAAGTATGAAATCCTTCAGGATTAACAAACTCAAGGAAAAGGAATATGCTTTTGACCTAGAAAATTTTATTTTGACCCGTCTCCAAAAGCTGGAACAATCACATTCCCCTTGACTTTGAGTTTGAAAAGTAAGTGTCTTTTCAAATCGATTTGAGTCGTATATAAGGGTTCCCATTTAATCGGCACATGGCTTGAGTAAAACAATGAATTAATTTTACCGCCCGATTACTTAGGAGTCCTTAGTTTACTCCCTAACGTTTCAAAATTTCGTGATACGACTTAGCACTCAATTTGGAATGATTTCCGATTCTGTTAAAAACAGTGCAATTCATTTTTGAATTCAATTTCAAGACATGAAAATTCATTGGGGTTACTATCACACTTAAGAGTCGAATGGTTCCTGACTTTTGTTGGGAACCGAGCGATTTGTTGATAACAACACCATTTTATAAAGAAGTTTTCAAATGGTTTTATACTCAAAACAGTTTGCAACACTCACTTGTACAAACAATAACGAATATCATCAAGATTCACAATCAAACAATTAGGCAAACTCAAAACAGTACATAACATCACATTCATTCATTACAATCATATACGTTATCCCTATGCATTACCTAGGGTTTTCAAGCATCTAATCGTCTAAACTAAAGCTATCACTATGTACTATTTTAGGGTTTCCTATGTTCAATTCTAAACGTATAAATCCTAGCAATCTATCATAGCTAACTAGGATTCCTGAACTAGCTACTTCTCTTATCTTAAGACAAGACGATATTTCCTACACTTCCGCTGCGTAACTCTAATTCTAAAATATTTACGCATATGGAAACCTACGACAATAACCTATAATCCTTCTAAATTTGGGATCTCACTAAATTCCCAAAATACTCGCCGAAACTTAAGGACAGGATGATGATATCTCCCAATAGATGTACACTTGAGGTGATCAGGCTCAAATACACATCGTATCAGTGATAAGACCATTCTCGTCCTACTTAAGTTTAAATTTTTCAACCTATTAGTTTTAAAATGTTGAAATCTTGTTTGGTGTCTCACATTTAGAATTGGTTTACTTGGCGCGAAACTAAAGATCGCTTCCTCCCGGTGGGGTAGCAATCTAGTGCTCTTGCCCGTTGGGGTATTGCTTTCCTTAGTCTCGACATTCATCCACTTCTGAATATGACTCGTTGATTTCCACAAGATTTTCAGGTTTTGCATGGTAATTTTAACATACTTAAATGAACTTAGAAAAGATTTTCAAATGCTTACCATGCTTCTCGAAAGAAATCGTCAGATGCTAATCGCGCCCCTCAAATAACTCAGTCTAACCTAAGAGAATCTAGAGTACTTACCACACTAGACTTCGTAACTATTTCTATTACCATGCTAGTAATGATACTCACTAAATCAGAAAGCAGTTCTATTTCTATTTCAAGTTACTCGCTTGATGAGTAACTATAGGAGTAATGAGTTACTCCCTTCAGGCCGAGGAAAAACTGCTCTGATACCAAAATGTAACACCTAGAATAATTACCCATAATATTAAAATAGTGACTTGAAAATTTTAGTTGAAAACCATTTGATTAGTTTCAATTCATTTAAAAACTCATAATCCGGTTGTTTGTGACACCCTTCTCATTAACCTTTAATTAATATACTATTTATACTATTGTACCGAATAATATATGGACTTGTAAGTATTTAGAAAATGTAGAAGTAAAATTTTCTTTAAAAGCGGGTGCACAAATCAAAATATGGAACTCTTGGAGAGAATAATTCGTATCATTTGAAACTTTGTATTGAATTCGGCATTCGCTAAAATAAGAAAATCTTTTCATAACCCGGATAGCATCGGTGCTTTTGAAAACGTATTGACATAGTAAAATTAAACGATGCATATCCATTCTTTCTTTCGCGGAATTGATACCATTTAAATAACATAACCGAATTCGTTAATTAATCTTTATCAGAGTGAGCGGAAAGGGTAGGACTATGCACATTTGTAATATGAACATAAGTTATATATATATATATAGATATAAGTCATGTAATACATAGTCTCAGTAGTCATGTCTCCAAGATCCAACTACAAGTCCATAACAGATCTATAACAACATAAAACCATAGCCCTAGAATTCTCAAAAGCATATCTACAAAATATACATATCAAAATATGAACTCTAGAGGTGGTCACATGGATCTAGTCGCAATAGCAGTAGTAGTGATAGTAGTAGCAGTCTCCAGGTAGCAGAACTAAACATCATCATCAACAGCAGCAGCAGCGGTATCTTCTCCACAGCATCCATCACATCAGATCCTCTGATCCTCATCATCTACCATATGCACATACCTAAAGATTGTCGCCCCTCCACCGACTTCCGATAGAGTGCACGACAGGCTCGCCTCCGCTCTCGTCCTCCACAGAATCCTCCTCAATCTCACCCGAGGGAGTGGGTACCCTACCACTGGGTACAGGGTCAGGAGATGGTGACACCCTAACAGGGCTCCTCGGATCAGATAGGGAAGTTTCCTCGCGGACGACTCTAGTAGAAAAAGGGTGTGAGCGGGTAGGTTGAAAGTGAAAACTATGATATGAGTGAGCTGGTCGTGTGGGAGGTAATCCATGGTAAGTATAAAAGAGGGGTACGTTGTTGATATACCAGCAAGTGGACTGGGTCAACGAGTAATATAGTCTGGAAGACCGAATATCGTCCCACAGGGAGTTGTGTTTTTAGTATATTTTCACCTTAATGTAATTAAAAATAAATCCTATAACTAAAAAGTTGATATAAATTAAAATTCAGATTTAAAATCACTGATTAACTAAACTACTAAGTTGCTGAAATTAAATTAAATTTGAGAAACTATGGGAGAAAAGTGGTTAGGAACGTTGGTTTCATTGTAGGTTTCACTTATTCAATTATAATTCAGATATTCCTTTAATTATCCTTCAATTCATGGACCATTCCTCTCAAGTAGCATTAATTAGATCTCTCTAATATTACCCTTATTTTCTAAATACTTAATCCTTGACCTCTCAACAAATTACAATATAAGAAAATATCAATTTCAGCACAAAAGAATTATAAAGTCATATAATCATTTAATCATATCTCTATAACTAAACTGATTATACCATTAATTGCATGGCCTATTCAAAATCCCAACTTTCGTTGCGAATTAAGAGATCCAAAACATAAATTGCGCGGGTTTATGTATGCAATAAAAACACAATTAATGCATGAATTGAAAACAGCAAAATCCTAAATCATAAATTGAAATAAGCTACGCCATACAAATTCACCGTGTTCCTAACACGAGGGTTTTAGTTACACATAGAAATAAGAAGAAGAGAAGACATAATAGGGAAATTCATAGACAAATTACCCCAAATTCTTCAATCTCCAAATGCTCCAAATCAATGCAATCTCCCTCTTCAAATATAAATTCTGTTTTCTCCTCTAATTGGCTGCCTAACCTAATTCTAAATCACTAATTTATAATTACAATCTATCTCTAAGTAGAATCCCAATCAATTTCTGAAGTTTTGGCCCAATTGGGGCTTTTTCTGGTGCACGCGCGCCCCAGGCGCACGCGGTGTCGCGCCCCAGGCGCGCGCGCCTCTGCTGCTGCTGTTGTTCCTCAGATGGCGCGCCCCAGGCGCACCCGTCCACGCGCCCCAGGCGCACCGCGTGGACCTGTTTCGGCTCCGATTTTCTCCGTTCTTTTTCCTATTTCAAGGTCTTTGAATGCTCTTTCCAATTCCATAATTATTTTTCGCATTTGAGCTCCAAAATCATCACCTGAAACACTGAACAAACGATCAAAAAGTTCATGGGAAACTACAATTACTAAAATTCCTAAAAACTAATAAAAAGATCCTAAGTTTGCTATGAAAACAAGCCAAATCAAAGTAAAAGAGGATAAAATGAAGTCCAAAAGGTATATATATCAGACCCAAATCACTCCCCCAAACTTAGCATTTTGCATGTCCCAGGCAAAAGTAAAATAAAAATTCTAAATAAAAGACAAACTCCCTAAATCAACATGAACACACCTAATCCAAGACTACGACTCATCACTTCGACACATATTATCACAAACTATATACACAATTACATACTAGTTAACATAACAATCCCATTCAGAACTCAGAACTAATGAACACTCTCAACCTCTCAATTGTTTCTCTCAAAAGTGTATAAGGGTCATATTTTCAATTCACTCAAGTTCAACAATGATAATGTGTTACCATAGGCTTGACCATAGACCAACATCTCCACTGAAATTATTCAAAGTATGCAAAAATCAAAAGGTCTTATTTTTTTGGTTGTAATGGGGCCATGGCTAAAAGTGTTAGGTGGGATAAAAGAAAGAATGGATAAAACAAAGAAGGGATAAAACAAAGGCTAACTCGCAAAAATATTTACAAAAACAAGTTTCCCTCAAAAACCATGAATGAGCAATGGATACAATAAAGACTCACACTCACATCAGGAACATTTTATTCTTCCTTTCTTTTTCAATTTTTTTCTTCTATTCTCTTCCTTTACATTTGTTATTTTTTTAATTCTCTTTTTTTTTCTTCTTTGGAAGAGAAATAGAACTCATACACTTTTCACCAATTACTTTCACTTTTTCTTTCTATATTCCTCTCAATTGCTCATTCAAAATTCCCAAGGTACTAACAAAGAATATGCAATAAATGCAAGGTACCAAAGAAAAATCATAATGTCTCATAAGGCTCAAAATAGGCAACTAAGGGAAAATTATCAATGCAAAACATCTGAAGGCCACAAAAACACACCCTAAGTGCCTTAATCATTTTCATGCATGCAATCAATTATAAATTTTGAAATGGTCACAGGTCAAGTTTTAGAACAACAATACCAAAGTGAGCACACTCATGAAAGAATAGGGGTCTCAAAATTAGAATATTTCAATAAAATTCATACCCCTCAATATAAGGCTCAAAACCTCACTGGGCTAAAGTCAGTTCACTAATCACAAGTTCTGAAAGCATTTGTCAAAATAACTCGTTCACAATCATATTTATAGCTCAATCAAATAGAGTCAAAAGTCAATGAGTCTAAGTCCTAAACTAAGTATGTACATGCATCAAAAGAGAAAAAGTCCTAAGGTTAGAAAAATTAATTACTCTTGCTAAGGACACAAACCAATACCAATATGGGAGAAAAATTCAGATCTGAAAAATTTTTATTTTGTATATACTCCCCCAAACTTAGATGTTGGCTTGTCCTGAAGCAAACTAATCTATCCTAAACTACAAAATAAAAATTAAAATTACCTAAGAAAGCGGGACAATATTTTTGGTGAGGTACAGGTCCTAGGGTGCAATATTGAAAAAAAATTGGGGCTAATGGGGTCCAAATCCTAAAAATACAAATCTAATCCTAAAAAAAAAATTTATCCCTAAAAAATAGAAAATAAATAAAAAATAAAAAATCTATTCTAAAAAAATCAACCTAAAAAGATAAATCTAATCCTAAAAAGATAAAACAAATTCCTAAAAAGATATAACAAATTCCTAAAAGATATAAAACTAATCTAATCCTAAAAGATAAGATAAAAAAAATATATGTTGCTAAAAAAAAATAAATCTAATCCTAAGAGATAAGATAAAACTAATCCTAAGAGATAAAATGGTGGCTGCAGGGACACTTAGGATTTCCCTCTCCCCCAGGTCATGGGTTCTAGTCCCAGACCTCCCATGTAAACCAAAAAAAAAAAAGAGATAAAATGGTAGAATCAGAATTTGACCCCAAAACTGAACTTTTGCACCCCAAGAAGGAGTAAAATTCCCCAAACAGGGCTTGTAGCAGCCCGCCGCGTCTGAGGCGCGTCACCGCGTGCGCCTGGGGTGCACGAGGTCTGTACCTTTTTTTTTTACAATAACAACTACCTAAGAATTGAAACCTACACTACTGCTTATTAACAAGGAATCCACCAGGATCCCAAATTCTATGGGTCAAATCCCATGTGATGCAACAATAATGTGTTACTCCCACATCCCATAGGAAAGACCTTTGATAAGGATGATGGTGGATTAAGGAAATTTCAAAATTAAGTTCAAACCCACCAGGGTCAAAGGGCATGTTCCTTAATCCATACACCACCCTAGAAAAATTTTCTTTTCTTCCTTCATTCATCATGAAGTTGTTAACTCCATTAGTCAGGAAGATCACTTTCTCATGCTTCCTATTGCCTAACAAAACTTCAGATTGATTTAGATTTTTCTCATGAAAGCACAAAGGTTGAATATAATAGAAAAAATTTGAATCACCTAAACATGAATTAGATTTAATAAAATTTTCTATAACAACAATTTCATCATGCAAGGGTGGGTCAACTTTTCCTACAATTTTCAAACCTTCTAATTTTGTATTTTTATCCTCCTCCTCAAACTTATCATGCACACTTTCTTTTTCAATTTTTTCAACTTTCTCCTCCTCCATAGGGAATTGATTATTAGTCATATCCATTACCACAACTTCCCTAGGGATTTGCTCTATAGGGGAAGGGATTGGCTCAACATGAGTTTGAAAATTTTCTCTGCTCTCTTTAATAAAATCCTTAGTGTTTTGAGTCAATTTCTCTATAGCTATTTCCCATGGGGCTTTCTTTGGAGGGTGAGGCTCCAATGGAAGTTGCATATTTTTGAGTTGTTCAAGTAAAATTCTGCCGCTTTGAATACATTCATATGCAACTTTTTCCAATGGGCTTTCACTACAACTAGTGTTTTGTGCATAATAATATGGGGGAGAAGAATACAAACTAAATCTATCAAAATCTGAATTATTGTTATAACTATAGTTATACATGAGGAAGTACAAATTACACAAATAATTACAAAAAGTACCGAAAAGAAATTAGAATCGAATTTCAATCCCCGGCAACGGCGCCAAAAACTTGTTGATATACCAGCAAGTGGACTGGGTCAACGAGTAATATAGTCTGGAAGACCGAATATCGTCCCACAGGGAGTTGTGTTTTTAGTATATTTTCACCTTAATGAAATTAAAAATAAATCCTATAACTAAAAAGTTGATATAAATTAAAATTCAGATTTAAAATCACTAATTAACTAAACTACTAAGTTGCTGAAATTAAATTAAGTTTGAGAAACTATGGGAGAAAAGTGGTTAGGAACGTTGGTTTCATTGTAGGTTTCACTTATTCAATTATAATTCAGATTTTCCTTTAATTATCCTTCAATTCATGGACCATTCCTCTCAAGTAGCAATAATTAGATCTCTCTAATATTACCCTTATTTTCTAAATACTTAATCCTTGATCTCTCAACAAATTACAATATAAGAAAATATCAATTTCAGCACAAGGGAATTATAAAGTCATATAATCATTTAATCATATCTCTATAACTAAACTGATTATACCATTAATTGCATGGCCTATTCAAAATCCCAACTCTCGTTGCGAATTAAGAGATCCAAAACATAAATTGTGCGGGTTTATGTATGCAATAAAAACACAATTAATGCATGAATTGAAAACAGCAAAATCCTAAATCATAAATTGAAATAAGCTACGCCATACAAATTCACCGTGTTCCTAACACGAGGGTTTTAGTTACACATAGAAATAAGAAGAAGAGAAGACATAATAGGGAAATTCATAGACAAATTACCCCAAATTCTTCAATCTCCAAATGCTCCAAATCAATGCAATCTCCCTCTTCAAATCTAAATTCTGTTTTCTCCTCTAATTGGCTGCCTAACCTAATTCTAAATCACTAATTTATAATTACAATCTATCTCTAAGTAGAATCCCAATCAATTTCTGAAGTTTTGGCCCAATTGGGCTTTTTCTGGTGCACGCGCGCCCCAGGCGCACGCGGTGTCGCGCCCCAGGCGCGCGCCTCTGCTGCTGTTGTTGTTCCTCAGATGGCGCGCCCCAGGCGCACCCGTCCACGCGCCCCAGGCGCGTGGACCTGTTTCGGCTCCGATTTTCTCCGTTCTTTTTCCTATTTCAAGGTCTTTGAATGCTCTTTCCAATTCCATAATTATTTTTCGCATTTGAGCTCCAAAATCACCTGAAACACTGAAGAAACGATCAAAAAGTTCATGGGAAACTACAATTACTAAAATTCCTAAAAACTAATAAAAAAGATCCTAAGTTTGCTATGAAAACAAGCCAAATCAAAGTAAAAGAGGATAAAATGAAGTCCAAAAGGTATATATATCAGACACAAATCATACGTGCATAGTATACATGATGGGAATTCTAAATCTACGAGGATGAAACCGGATCAGCGGGTTGGGATGGTAGAAGGTATCTTTTACCTCTCCCTCGAACACCGCTCGGTGATCCTCGTAGTTCCATATGCCACTAAGAAGTGGCCGGATCTCGATGCAAGCGATGTAACGTGACAGCACCTACAAGGGCATAGGGGTAAGTAATTCTACACACATAATCAATAGAGCATAAATGTATGCACAATGTAAAGATATAAACATGTAACAATAAACAACAATCACACTTAGCATTTAGCAGATATAAGATGCAAGTAAGATGCTCATACTTATTTCATTTATCAACACTATTTTTAAGTTAAATGAGTGGCATGATGTATGAACCTAACTCTCAGGCCTAACTTCATCAATCTATGACACTCTCTGACGTCCATCCTTTACTTCCCGGCACTCAACAGTGCATTTTACTCCTAGGTGTACAACATTCGTACATTCGCCAAGAATGTACACGACAAGCTTGGAATCCATGCCACCCGAGCATGTCCCGTCATCCAAACGGTATAACCATATCAGCATCCACTAAGCTTACCACGTCGTCAACCATAACGTGTCATCAAGCGAGCCATCAGTTGGAACTCCCAGAGGCCCTCCTCATGTTACAAGAACATGAATACGATCTAACATCCGAACTCCAGAATGAATGCATTATCTTGGGTTAAAAAGGAATTGATTGATGTATTTTTCTTTTATTAACACATTACGTGCCTCCCGAGCAACGTATCATTATACAAATGAAATCATCATATCATCAATCAATTTCTTTTTTTTAAGTTTAGATCCCTTGGATTATTGTTATTTAATCATTAACCAATTGATTCAGAATTAAAAATGATATTTTTAATATTCTGGGTGAACTACTCGAGTGTTCTTCAGAATACTCGAGTGTCCTTCATTTATTTCCAGATTACTCGAGTATTCTTCAGGATACTCGAGTGTTCATGTCTTTCTAGGGATTTGGGTTTCAGCTTCATAAAAATACTCGAGTAGTTCATGAGTACTCGAGTGTTCTTCATCAATTCCAGAACACTCGAGTGACCCCTGTATTACTCGAGTGGTTTACCTTAAGAGATTCCCATGAATCAGCTATTTCTCGAGTCCTGGGCCCGATACTCGAGTGTTTTAACACAAAATACACTGGTTTATCATAATTTTACTCGAGTATCAAGCCAAGTACTCGAGTCTTTTCTCATAGAACAGACTAGAAACTTGGTTTTAACTAGAGCTGTCAAAATGGGCCGGGCCGATGCGGGCCGGGCCAAAAAACCCGGGATAAGTGCGGGCTTGAGTGTCATAATTTGACACATAAAAGTAACCCGGGTGTATTAGCCCGGACCGGCCGGGCCTTAAAAAAAATCGGGCCCGGGCCGGGTTTACCCGTCCGGGTTTCAGCCCGGTATTAAGCAGCCACACAAATTTCTAAACCTAAAGTGTAAAGTCCTAAAATAACTAAATAAGCAGCAGCCAACCAGGAGCCAGCCACACAAAGTCCGTCTTCTTCTTCACGATTCACCCATTCCTTCTTCTTCACCGTACGGCTCCACAGCAACACCTCCCAAGCCACGCCTCACTCCACAGCAGCACCAGCACCGCATGGTTTTTTTTTAATTAAAAAAATTATACTCTGTTGCCACAAAATTATAGTCAGTATTACTTATATTACTCAAGGACTCACGGTTTTCCTAATTTAATTTCTTGTTGGTTTCAAATTTATATGCAGATAATGGTTTAAAAAAAAGAGTTTTTTTTTTTTTTTGCAAAACAGGTATTAGTTTTTTTTTCTGTAAAATTGAAAAAAAATTATGCGGGCCGACCCGCACAAGCCCGCAACCCAGTATAGTGCGGGTTTGGGTTTCATGATTGCGTACATACTTTGTACCCGGGCTATTTAGCCCAGGCCCGTTATGGCCCGCACCCGGGGCGGGCCGGCCTGAACCCGGGCGGGCCGGCCCGTTTTGACAGCTCTAGTTTTAACATACCATATTCAATTCTAACCATTTTTAGTCCAATCCAATGGTCAACAGAATTCATATACCATATATTAAACATGTTACAACACTTAGCATATATCAAATTACAAATTTGACAGAGAATCATAGGATTATGCATAAAACATACAATTTCACAACTTAACATCTCAATTTGCAAAATACTCAACAAACTTGTAAAATAATGCTCATTCCAGCTTGCATGCATCATATATGACTTGCTCAAAACAACCATAGAGCATGTGTTGGTCTCCAAACCAAAGTTCCTATTCAATCTAAGCCCTTAGAGCCACTTGGTGGCTCTCTAATGAAAATCATGGAATTTAAACTCTATCTAGTGCATAAAACAACTTCCCCTTACCTCTCAGACGTAACTCAACAAGAGAATTTGAAAGAAGAAGCTCCACAGCACCAAAACTTCTTCAAGCATCACATGCAGGACAGTTTTGAGTGAAGGTCCAAAGTTGAATTGGTTGACACATAAAACAGCAATAAGAATTGGGGAAATTAGTTTCTCTAGACTCTAGGCAACACATACTAACTAGAGAAAACGAATTAAGACTCAAAGGACTCGTGAGCTTACCAAAAATTGAATTCGAAGTGGGCTCCAGGAACAAGTTTGACAGCAACAAGCTCCAACTTTCGAGCTCCAAATCTTCCACCACACACACTCTCAGCTCACGATTTTTCTCTCTATACAAAGCTCGAGATGTGAGCTTTGTATTGGTGTATATTTTATGGTTTGAATCAGAACACAGAGGGAGAATCGAAGTAAACAATTTAAGAACCCTAACTTAAGCAACAAACCCAAATTTTGGCCAAATGCTTCACGAATTCGGGTTGATTGGATTTTATAGATGAAGAACAGATCCATGCGAGTCGACACGAAGGCTGGGACGTGTTGGGGGAGACGATTTCGTGTCAACACACGAGAATCGTTGATGGTGACTCACCAAACGCACTAACTCGTGCAACTCTGTCCAAAATACTCGAGTAGTTGAGAAAATACAACTCAGGGTCTAATATGCAAAATGCTTATTTTATGCATAATTATACTTAAATAAATGCAAACACATCTCCTAAATACATAACACAGAATTTTAATCAAGGATTAAAATAGAAATAATTAATTATAATAAACTTTATAATTAACATTCCATTAATCCAGGATTAAAATTTTGGGTTGTTACATTGTTTATTTGTAAAACTTCTCCGTAAAACCGAACGGAGTTTCCTATGTTTGAATAACTTTCCGAAATACTACTTTAACCTGAAAATAAATCAGAAAGCAGATTTAAATTCATCAGAGGCCAGCAGAGCCCAAAATATTGTTTAGTCCACTCAGTACATTATTTCCAAAGAAATACAAACATTTTCTCAAACTCTTAGTTTTTCAAAAAGACAAAGTAAATGAAATACAATAAAACTTCCCAAAAGAACCCGTGACCAGAAGGTGGTCGCTAAATAACTATATACATTCCACGTGGTGGAATGTACTCCTGCTCGGCATGACTTGTGTATGCTCCTTCGGTACCTGTAAAAATATAGCAAGAAGGGTAGCATTACACAGTACTAAGGAAAATAGCTTCTAAGAAGCATAGCTGAAAAACTAGGCCCTATCACAATAAAAATTATCTATAAACCTAATATTCCTTTTCAGGTAATTACATACAAGTTCATTTTCAATAAATTAAGCCCTATGTCCTTACTACCTTCCTAGCAATCCTACATTCAACCTTAAATTACTTTTCAATTCCACTTGCATTAACTTTTCCATATTCCAAATTCCATACTCATAAATTACCAACTCACGTACATATATCATTTATTAATTGGCTACATGTTCATCACAACCAACAAAGCTCAACACATCACTATTCATTCTCAAAATATCCTTTGGTTTCTCAATTCAATTTTTTTCCGCTTCATTCTTAGTCATTATTTTCATAAAGCCTTTTTTTCTCTTTTCTTCCATTAAATTCACATTTCTTCTTCGTTTTGGCCCGGTCACGACCTACTGCGTCCGCACCCACGTGCAGGTCACATCTTACTGCGTTCGGATATTTTCTCTTTCATCTTCTCCCGGTCACGACCTACTACGTCCGCACTCACGTGCAGGTCACGTCTTACTGCGTCCGGTACTTTTCCCTTTCATCTTATCCCGGTCACGACCTACTACGTCCGCACTCACGTGCAGGTCACGTCTTACTGCTTCCGGTACATTTCCCTTTCATCTTATCCCGGTGACGACCTACTACGTCCACACTCACGTGCAGGTCACGTCTTACTGCGTCCGGTACATTTCCCTTTCATCTTATCCCGGTCACGACCTACTGCGTCCGCACTCACGTGCAGGTCACGTCTTACTGCGTCCGGTACATTTCTCCTTCTTGGATCATAACAACATCACATCTCATTAATATTCAAGCACAAACATCATCTCAGTGACACATATTATCATATAACCGTTATTGTCACATTTACACTTAACAAATTTAATCAAGCACGACATCCATCAAGGTTCCTTGTCACTCAATCACCATCCTCTAACTTATGATTCATTTAATAATAAACATCACTTCCCTTTTACCAATCTATTTATCCTTAATCCATTCTTTAATTACTCGCTCATAATTTTCCATCCTTCCCACCTTACTTAGCCCTTTCTATATGACTTGCCTACGTTAACACTTAGTCCATTATTTGCTTTACGAGCCACCAAACCAAGCACGATATGAACATACATCAATGACGAGTAACAATCAACAGATGGTAAACAAAACATTCGACATACTCAGGTATGTCTCAGAGTACTATAAATTATGTCAGCTCCCTAGGGTTCTTAACTTCCTACTTAATTAACATATATTCTACGCATTTAGTAGCAATTATACCCTAAGGTTCATTTCATGCATTTTATAATTTAAATATCCTATGGTTTATTCTCTGAATCAATTATCTACACCTAGTCATCATTACAACAACCTAGAATCTATATCCTAAGCAAAGGTAATACAAACCCCTCTTACCTTCCAAATGGGTGGTGATGAATCTCAAGCCTTAATCCTAAATCTTAGCTCCTTGGTGATTGGGTTCCCCATCCTTAGCTTCTTGAATCCCTAGATCCCACCAAAAACCCATGCCCATGATGTGTGAGAGTTCCTATGTTGAGAAGTCTTAGACCTTGTGATGAAGGCTTGAGTATGTGTAACTCCCTCTTGCTATAGAACTTAAAAACCCTAAGGGGTGAAGAGAGGAAGCCACGAATTTAGCAAGAAAAGGGAAAAGGTTTGATAGCCAATTTCTTGCTTGATCTTAGATGGAGATAATGGGTGGTTGGGTTTTGTGGTTTGATTTTGGGTGATGAAGATGATATTTGGTTCTTGGAACCAAGGAGAAAGGGAAGGAGATGAGGAGGAAGGAAGGAGAAAGAGGTGTGTTTTGTTTTTGTTTAAGAGGCCCCTTGCCATAGAGAAGAAGATCTAAGGGTGGAGATTGGCCAACATGGTGCCCAAGTTGAAATCTGGTGGCTGAAAACGCACCAGATCTGTCGCGCGCGCCTGAACGCGAGTTAGCGCGCGTGAGCGCGAGTCACGCACCAGGCTGGTGCTGGTGGACAAGTTGGTGCGCGTTTTGGTGGATTGGTGCAAGTTTGGCGCGTCATCTGGTGCCCAATTCATGGTCTGATGCGCACAGAGGCGCGCCTGAGCATAGGGAACACGCACCTGGGCGCATGGGAGGGCGCGCCTGGGCGAAAATCTGACTGGACCAGCACCAATGAATAGTGGCGCACGCCTGGGCGTAGGCTGGTGCGCCTGGGCGTGCATCAGAATTTCCAATCTTCGATTCGCCGTAACTTTTTCGTTAACCGTCAGATCGGGTCCAAATATTTAGACAAGCTTCTTAATCCCTTAAACTCCATACCCAACGGTGGAATTTAATTTCCTAGCATCCTATAATAAATTCCTAATTTTCTCTTTCCAGCTGATTCCTAACATTTAAAACGCCGATTTAACCCCCGATTCCACTTCAATAATTCTACCCCTAGTTACCGATGCACCCTACACAACTCCTAGTACTTAAAATTACTACTCACCTTGCTCCCAAAACTCTTTAAGCAATTAATCTACCCATTCTCTACACTATAAACCTATTAACTCACTAATTAGGCTTGGAATTAAATTAGGGATGTTACACCCAACGTTGTTGCGGGGGATCGAACCGTGGTTCGCCCTACCAAGTGTAGCCCCTAGCACCACTGCACCAACAGCTCGTTGGTAAAAAAAATTAATTAATTTTCTTAAATTTTGTTTTATTTCATGTATTATTTTTCAAAAATATATCTAGAATATTGTTATCTTATTTATTTTTTTTTCTCAATACTACTTTCCTAGAATATCAATTAGTCATGTATGTGAATTAATTACTTTGTATCATTATAAGGAATTGAGAGAGTTTTGAATAGATTATCAAAGATGGTGTAATCAATTACTTTTATACTGTAAAATAATCGATTACTTTTTTGCATAATTCAATTATTCAGGGAGTTTTGAATCGATTACTTTTACACAGTTTATTAATTACTTAATTATCAACATATTATAAAATAGGAGAAGTTGAGGGCATTTTTGTCATTTTCATTTCCCCCCCTTCATCCTTGATTTTCCCTCCAAATTTGTTTGTCCGTGCATCGCACGGGAATAAATATTTATCTTAAGTTATTTTTAATAAATTTTTATAAGTACAATTTGGATTACACATAAATATAAAAATTGCCCGCAAACATACAATTTGCATTTCGATATTATTTCAATTTGCACGGGTTATTAATGATCTTTTCAAAAGGAAATAATTTGAATCAAATATTGACATAAAAAATATATAATGCATAAACGACCCGCCATGTGATAATTAACCAGAAAAAAAAACGAATATAATGTAATTTCAGAAATTCTAATACAAACAAGTCATAATATAGGCAAATTGGTATTAAACATTTAAACAGAGCATCATTATGAATAATAAATTTTGGGTACAACGGAAAAAACGGATATATAAGTATTAAAGATGAGCTATAATTTGGTATAATGATTTAGCTTAATACAATCAAATATTTACTCGGTCATGAATTCAAATTTAAAAAAATCCAAAAATTTATACAATATGTTGAAATTTAAATTGTGAAAAATAATGATGCGTTATTTTATACTTTAGACAATATACTTATTTACAGTTATGAAGTTCTAATACAGGCAAGTAATTTGAAAGTTCGAATCTTATAAACACGAATTAATTAAAAGTGTGAAAACATGTCTTATATTTTGGGACAGATGTAATAATAATGACGATGATGATGATGATATATATGGTAATAAAAATAGCTGCATTTGGACTTGCAAAACGAATTACTAACAAAGTGCATTTGGAATAAAGGATTAAATAAAACAAAAATCAAAATGAGTTGGATTTTTTTTAATATAAGAAATTATGTTGTTAATTAAAATTAGAAATCGCATAGTTGATACATTATTAGTTAATTTTTATTAATGAAAAAGTTGGTAGCTGATACTAGATTCAAAGGTTAATGTTTATGACTATCCATTTCTAAATACATGTAAATCATTTTTATAAAAAGTTTATATTAACTTATTATTTAAAAAGACATATTTCCAAAATCTATAATCAAATTTTTTTTTATAAAAAAAATTTAAATTACTAGTTGTGGTGGACTCAGCTTAGCCGAGCTCCTCGGAACCCTCACCCAAGGCTTAATGACCCTTTAGGAAGCCCTCTGTGTGCTTGGCCGAGCTCAAGGCTCAACGGCCGAACAGACACCAGAAACGGGCCGATCTTATGCTCCTACCAAGGTCCGACTTCCTTGTCCGACATCACGCAGAGATTCCGATATCAAGGACAGGATGACGTACGCACCTTATCTACAAGGACAGCTCATCCACTCATAGCTCATTACAGGCTGGCCCTACTTGGGCCTCAAGCAAGCCCATTAGGGCAACCAGCTCCCCCCTATAAGTAGCTCCGTACTACATGGGGCTCAGGTACGTCCTCTAACCCTAATTGCCACCTTCACACACCAGTGATTAGGGTTACTTCTTGGCTTCCGACCTTGCCACCGGAGGACACCCAAAAACATCACAGATAAACCCTAGACAGAGGTTTCCTTAAGGTCTTCTTCCCTTACCTTGAGGTCCTCTCAGTCTTGGACACCACAATGGCGCCGTCTGTGGGGAAGAGCAAAACTTTTTCCCCACCCAAAGAATCTACCATGACTGATATACCGCCGGTTCAGAGGAGGAGGAGGGGGCGTCCGAAGAGGGTGCCAACAACAGAGGACCTGCGCCTTCACCTTGAAGCCAATAGAGTAGCAAGGTCCCCACAACCACCCCCTCCACCACCTCCACCTCCTCCCCCACCCCCACTCCCACCACCACCGCCACCTCCACCTCCCCCACCACCCCCAGAGTTAACCCACACCCATAGTGGACCTTACACCATCCACACTGGAGATACCTCAAATCCAACTCTGCACCAGGAAGGAGGTCGGCGCGTGCAGCTACGCTCCCAACTTGGGGAAACCAACACAGAACAGCACCGCCGACACGGCGAATGTGCCCACTCTGTCAGTACTACACATCATTCTCACTCACGTCAATCTTCACGCTCTCGTGATGCAGAGATCTTGACCATGATGAGACAACAAATGAGGATCATAGAGCAGCAAGGCCAAGCCATAGCAGATCTTCAGCAGCTTACCATGCAGCGTTTGGCTGAACGAGCCGTCATACAAGCTCCAGCCCCAAACGAACTTCCACAACCTTTGGAACTTCCAGCTCAAAACTTACCACCACCACCACCGTTAACACCACAAACGTTAACAAAACCACATACCGTCATCACCCAACTAACACATACACCACCTCTCCGTGACCATCAACAACCCGACTTAGATGATTCTCACCCTGGACACCCTTTCACAGCAGCTGTTATGTCCTATGAACCACCACCAGGGTACCTCGGACCTAGCAACATACCAAGGTATAATGGCTTGACAGATCCTCAAGAGCACATACTCTCTTACGAGGGAGCTATGAACTTCTATGGCGGTGGAGATAGGCTCAAATGCCGAGCTTTCTCCATGACCCTCCAAGCTCTAGTTCTCCGATGGTATGCGACATTACCTGACGCACACGTTTCTCAATAGGTACACTACTAGCTGTGTGCAACCAAGATCCGACCACACACTAGCAACAGTGACACAAAAACCTGACGAATTGCTACGTGCTTATCTACATAGATTTCATAACGAGTCCAGCTCGGTTCCCAACTTATCTCCAGAAGTGGCCGTCCTCCTTCTTACTCAAGGTCTTGTAGAGGGTGGGTTCAAAGACTCACTAATAGGTAAGTCACCAAGAGATATGGCTGAGCTTAGACAAAGATCCAACAAGTATATCAACCTGGAGGAGTTCAGCAAAGGTCAAACAAAGAGGATGGAGAATGCCCAAGCTGCTTCACAGAATGTTCTTCCTCGAGGTCGCCCTCGAGGAAACAAGGACGACAGAGGTGGAAGGGTGGACCAAGGTGACCGGCGACATCCTCATGTCGGCCAGCAGGATGACCGCCGACGTCCTTATGTCACCAAGTATGATAGTTATACCCCACTGACAGTTCCGAGGTCGCAAGTATGGAGGGAAACCATGCAGACTGAACTCAGACATGTACCCAGGCCACCTTTCCTTAGAAACCAAAATAGCATCAGAGACAAATCTAAGTACTGCAACTTCCACGATGGGTATGGCCACCATACCGACCAATGCACCTGGCTTCGAGACGTTATCAAAGACATGGTGAGACAGGGTAAGTTGCAACAGTACGTACGAGAAGCTGTGGAGAGAAGAGGCCGAAGACGGTCTCGGAGCCCGAACAGAGACAAAGGAAAAGCCAAGGCTGACCCATCTCCAGAAAAGAAAACCGAAGAGCCACAACGAGTGAATATGGTCGTGGTGCAGGATTTGGATAAGTCACCGGGAAATTTCAGAGTCGAAACCATCTCGGGAGGTTTCGCCGGTGGTGGTGAGAAAAGATCAGAAAGGAAGAGGTATGTCAATCAAGTGTTAGCTGTTCATCATAAACCCATCTGTAAGAAACCATCTCGGAATATCCCCATTATTTTCTCCGATCAGGACATGGAGGACATCATCCCGGATCACAATGACCCAATGGTGATCACGACGTTGATTGGTAACTTTGAAGTCGCCCGAGTATTCATTGATCAAGGAAGCTCGGCCGACATTCTTTTTCTCCACACCTTTCAAGCACTAAAGTTGAGGTCAGCTGACCTCGTTGAATTTGAAGGCAATCTTATTAGCTTCACGGGAGAGGCGATTCGCCCCCTAGGAGCCATCCACCTCCCGGTGACCTTAGGTAAGCAGCCTTCGGCCCGAACGGAGATCATTAAGTTTCTAGTTGTCAATTCAGAATCCCCCTATAATGTGATACTGGGAAGAACTTTCCTGCAAGCTTTTGGGGCGGTTGTTTCAACGGTGCATCTAGCTATGAAATTTGTTGGTTCAAACGACAAGGTCGTCACTGTCAAGGCTGACCAGGTCAGAGCCCGACTATGATACAACGCAAGTCTACGGGGAATAAAAAAGAAACAAGAGGAAGACTGACTGGTCCGACGTTGGCCAAAGGAAGAGTTTTATTAGCTGAGCTGGATGTTCGGGCCGAACAGGATGATCTTAGGCCTTCCCCTCAAGGGGAGTGGTTGGCAATTCCCATTGATCCTTTCGATCCCAACAAAACTGTTAAGGTGGGAGCCGACCTCCCTCAGAAAATCCAAGTCGGGATCATCAACCTGTTAAGGGCCAACCGAGATTTGTTTGCTTGGACCTCGGCCGACATGCCGGGAATTGATCCGAGTTTCATCTGTCACAAGCTCAGCGTGGACCCGAAAGCAAAGCCAGTAGCACAAAAGAAAAGAAGAGTTGGAGCAGAAAAAGCAAAAGTGATTCAGGAGAAGGTCTCCGAGTTACTCGAAGCTGGGTTCGTCAGAGAGGTGCCATATGCTGTGTGGGTTGCAAACACAGTCTTGGTAAGGAAGGCAAACGGTAGTTGGAGGATGTGTGTGGATTACACCGACCTCAATAAAGCCTGCCCCAAGGATCAGTACCCGCTACCGATTATAGATCAGCTCGTTGATAGTTCGGCAGGCTACCAACTGTTGTCATATACAGATGCCTATTCAGGATACAATCAGATCCCAATGTATCCTCATGACCAGGATAAAACCACATTCACGACTGGAAAGGCGACGTACTGTTATACTGTTATGCCTTTCGGTCTAAAGAATGCTGGAGCAACGTATCAAAGAATGATGAACAAGGTCTTCGATGGTATCATTGGTACCACCATGGAGGTTTACATTGATGACATGATTACAAAGAGCAGGAAAAAGGAGGACCACATCCGAGATCTGACCATGGTGCTGGAAAGGGTAAGGGCACACAGTATGAGGCTGAATCCAGAAAAGTGCACCTTCGGGGTCCCCGCGGGCGCCTTCCTCGGCTTCATGCTATCCGAGAGGGGGATAGAGGCAAAACCCGACAAGTGCCGAGCTATCTTAGAGATGAGGAGTCCTGCCGATCTTAAAGGGGTGCAACAGTTAACCGGCAGAATGGCAGAACTGTCAAGGTTTCTCCCTCAAGCCGCAAAAAAGGCTTTACCCTGGTACCAACTTTTGAAAAAAGGAACAACTTTCAATTGGGATCAAAACTGTGAAGCATCTTTCCTGGCACTTAAAGAGTATCTCGCTTCTCCTACAGTTCTTTCCAGTCCTCTGCAGGGAGAGAGTCTTTTCATTTATTTATCTATTGGTGATTTAGCCCTTAGCTCGGTGTTGGTCCGAGATGAGGGAAGAAATGAGTTTCCCATTTACTTCATAAGCCGAGCTCTACAAGGTCCCGAGCTCCGGTATTCCAAGGTTGAAAAATTCGCATTTTGTTTGATCCTCGCTGCACGGTGGCTACGATAATACTTCCAGAGTCATCCTATTATCGTAAGAACCGCCCAGCCCATTAAGCAAGTTCTTCAGAAGCCCGACCTCGCCGGGAGAATGATGGCGTGGGCAGTCGAACTTTCCGAGTTCGATATTTCCTATGAACCGAGGAGGGCAATTAAATCACAAGCGTTGGCAGATTTCTTGTCCGAGTTCACAGAGCCCCACCAAAGCTCTAGCTCGGACACTTGGGTAATATATTTTGATGGTTCAAGCAATCAGAGGGGAGCAGGAGCCGGGGTGATCTTGGAGAACGCGGAAGGTCTCAGCATTGAATATTCCCTGAAATTCGAGTTCTTAACCTCGAATAATCAGGCTGAGTACGAAGCGGTCCTTGCTGGCCTCCGCATGGCTAAAGAGCTCGGAGCAGTTGAAGTTCAAATACTAAGCGACTCCCAGTTGGTGGTTTCCCAGGTCATCGGAGATTACCAAGCGAAAGATCCCATTCTGCAAAAGTATCTGGATAAAGTTAAGACTCTGGCTCAGGACTTTGCCAAATTCTCCATCACCCACATTCCCCGTTGCTCAAATTCCCGCGCCAATGTGCTTTCTAAGCTGGCGAGCACAAAAGGCGCAGGGAATAACAGAAACCTCATTCAAGAACAGATTTCGGCTCCTAGTGTAATAATGGCTATTGCTGTATCACCGAACTGGATGCATTCGATCAGGGCATATTTAGAGCATGGAATACTCCCCGCCGACCAGAAGGAAGCGAAGAAGCTGACCAGAAAAGCGGTCGAGTATGTCATTGTTGATGGAATCCTCTACAGGAGAGGAATGTCTTCCCCACTCCTCCGATGTCTCACCTCCGAGGAAGCCCAAGAAACCTTGAACGAGGTTCATGGAGGAATGGGGAGCCACCATGTGGGAGGCAAGTCCTTAGCAAGGAATGTATTAAGGTCTGGTTATTTTTGGCCTACCTTGGTAACAGATTCCATCGATCATGTCAGAAAGTGCCGTCAGTGCCAATTTTTTAGTGATGTGTATCAGAAGCCCGCTGAGGAGCTCCATTCTCTTGCTTCCCCTTGGCCTTTTAGTTTGTGGGGAATGGACATTGTGGGACAGTTCCTAACAGCTCCAGGTCAGCTAAGGTTCATTGTGGTAGCAGTAGACTACTTTACTAAATGGATTGAGGCCGAACCATTAGCAACCATCACTTCTGCAAGAATCCAAAATTTTTTGTAAAACAAGTCATCTCTCGTTTCGGACTTCCACTCACTCTGATTATTGACAATGGTAGCCAGTTTGCTGCCAACAGCTTCCAAATATTGGCTGAAAACCTCGGAATCTCTCATCGGTTCTCCTCGGTCGAACACCCCCAGACTAATGGGCAGGCTGAAGCTGCTAATCGGGCTATTGTTGATGGCCTCAAAAAGAGAATTATACAGGCTAAAGGAGGGTGGGCCGATCTACTACCTGAGGTCCTCTGGTCGATCAGGACCACAGTACAGACCTCAACAGGGGAAACTCCTTTTAGACTCACTTACGGCTATGACGCAGTCATCCCCATCGAACGAAGGATCCATACCTTCCGAATGAGGGACAGGACCGAGGAAGAAAATGAGGATCTTATCAAAGAAGACCTAGTATTACCCGAGGAGATCCGAGAAGCCGCTTCAGTTAGATAGGAGAAAGCGAAAGAAAGACAAGCAAAACAATACAACAAGTCAGTGCAACCCAGTTCCTTTGAGGTCGGAGACCTCGTACTCCGAAGAGCAGACATTGGGCTCAAAACTCGAAGGGATGGAAAGTTTGCTCAGAATTGGGAAGGCCCCTACATAGTCGTTTCAAAAACTTACTCTGGGGCATACAAGTTAGAAACCCTCGAGGGAGTCGAGCTCAAGAATTCCTGGAACGTAGCGCAGTTGAGAACCTATTTCAGTTAGGATTACCCTGGATATCATCAGCAATCACCTGCACCTTCACTTCAAGTTCAAGTTTAATTTCATTTTAGTTTCTGTTAAAGTCTTCACATCTGCTTCCTTTGTTTACATCTTGTTCCATTGTTATATACTCACTTTTAAATTCCCTAAATGGCAATAAACTCATATTTGTGATCAATGAAATAGTACAAACTTGCCCTTACTCAAGTGCCACAGTTTTATATACGTACGTACTAGCTTCTCATTTAGCACTAGCCACCTAAATGTTGCATGGCGCTATGTACAGTCAACATCTTGTAAATGAGATCGGCTCATAAGCACAGTGTACAAGGGACACCCAATAAAGTACAACTTGCTGTGAAATGTTCTCACATAACTTCACTCAGCAACCTCTTTCACATCGGGGACGAGGATACCCACCTTGGCTATGGTGGCTGGATCCGAGATCCCTACCGTATGCACTTATATACAGTACCTTTTTTCAGAGGAAAACTTATAAGATTACTGCACTTACTGAGTCGTCCGAGAACAACCTAATTATTTATTTTAACGATGGACAACAAAATTGTCTTTATCATGTGTTTTTCAGGTCCGACTAAATCCGAATACAACAAAAAAAAGGACTTGTATTCTTAAAAACAATTTTACTCGGTTACCTAACAGCTGACCACAGCTCAGGTCCGACTAAGTTCGATCACAACAGGCAACTAAACAAAATGCAACAAGTCTCAAAGACTTGCGTTTTTAACAGAACAAGTTTCCTTGATGACCCGACAACTAATCGCAATTCGGATCCGAGGTATCAATAGCGAACATGCAACGAGTTAACAATACAAACTCGCATTGTGCAACAAGTTAAAGAAAAGACTTGCATAAAAACAATCTCAGATACAGTATATATGCAACAAGTTAAAACGAGAAACTTGCATAAAAATGACATGATGCACCAAGTTAGACAAAATAGAACTTGCATTAAACAGGAGGAAATGTTATACAAAGACAAAACCAGCGAAATAAAACAGTTCAAATGCTGTCAAACATGTTGTACAAGAACATTGACAAAATACAAGCCGCCCAGCATAAGGGACTTACGCTGCATCATCTTCAATATCGGAAAGCTGGACCTTGGTCGGATCGAACTCTTCCTCGGGTTTCTCTTCCAAAGGGTTGGGAAGGTTCTCTTCCGGTTGGTCGAGATCTACCTCGGCTTCGTCGTTGTCAAAATCCACCATCTTCCCATCAATGACCCCAAACCCAGGACTGGCGCCGACAACCCGAACTCGGATCTCCTTGTTCAGAAATTGAATCTGCTCAATGGCACTGGCAAAGATCTTACTTCCCCCCTTCTCAAAATCGAAGGTTGCCTCTGCCACAGCTATCTTATGTTTCAATGCTTGAGCAGCCCTTTTCTTCAGCATAGATCTGACTCTCTCAACCTCGCCAAGGCCTTCCTGCCGACCTGCTTCTTTAGCAGCCTCCTCCACCTTTTGGGCATCTTCTTTAACTTGGGCCAACGCCTCCTCATGGTTTTTGAGAAGCTCCTCCATTTGCTGACAGTGCTTCTGCTCCCATTCGGCCAGTTTCTGGTCAACAGAATCTCGACTTTTCCTCAAGTCAACCACCTCAGCCGCCAACTCAGCCCTGGCCTTCTTCTTAACAGGAGATAAACCCTCAGCTACATCATCCGAGACCTCCGCCAACACATTAAAAATGGTGGTCGACCGCTTCAGTTGGCAGGCAAGCTCCACGGCCATTTTCTTCCATTCCACCCCGGACATCTTTATCAAAGCGTCCTTAACCGAGGGTTTGGCAGTGGTGGTCGGCGGCCTTGGAAGAATATCAGTTCCCTTCCTCGAACTTGACGGTGAGGGAGGGGGATCAGCAACAGTAACCACCTCAGTGTTAAGGATCGGAGACCGAGGAGGAGGGGCAAAAATCACTGGAGGAGGATTAGGTCGCGGCCGAGGAGCCGAGTCAGTGGAGGCCGTGTCAATAGAGACTTCAGCAGACACGGTTTCGTTGGAAGAGCTGTTCGTCCTCTTCCTCTTTCGAGCCTCCATGGCAACTTTGAGCGCCTTCGACGACATGTCCGACCAGTATTTGTCTGAAAACAAAATAATAAAGAAAATCAGTCAGGAGGTTAAAAGAAAAAATACAAGTGCAAGAGTAAAGTTAACTACCAATCTTTGTAATGACTTCATTATCAGAACACTTCATAAAAACCCCGATGTCAAGCTGGAACTTCTTGGCCCGGTACTCGGACTGGAAGTGATTGGTCGTTACAGCTTCATCGGCATCAAGAGTTGCAGCCGACCACCTCTGTGGCGTACCGACTTGGCGAGTGAAGAACTTCTGGGTCCATTCCAAGGGAAACTTCGGCCCTGTCTCGGCCCAAAACCAAGGTCGCCCCGTACCCACATACTTGTACTTAAAGAATCTTGGCTTGAAATGCTTCCAAGAGTCGGTGAACATGCCGAAGAGCCCGAAATGACCTCGGGCCTTGGTCGACACCCAAAGCCGACCAGTTACCCCTTCTTTGTTACTTACGAAAGGGTTGTACAGCCATAAGAAAAGCCGAACTGTACACACTAATCCTTTGGCTCCACAGTATTTTTGGAAGGCTCGATGAAATGACCAAGTGTTGGGATGTAATTGGGAAGGAGCCAATCCGAGTTCATTTAAAACCCTCATCTCCAAGTCAGTGAAAGGGAGGGTCACGCCGAGGTTATGTATCAGGTCGGCATAGAAGAAAAACGAGTTCTCATCGGTCCGCGAGCATATCCTATCATTTACGGAGCAAGGCAAAACTTCATAGGAGCTTCCAGTAGTATCCCCAGAGCATGGCAGCACAGCCCTCTTTACATCCGCAAGTTTGTCCTCGGAATCTAGGCTGGACCGAACTCCTTTGGGCTCAATATCAACCCACTGGTAGTGATCAGCATCAGGAGGTGCGGGGTAGAGCTCGGGGCGAGTGATGCACTTCCGGGGTGGCATGTTACCTGTGGAAGAACAGGGGAGCTCGGCGTTAGTCCTACGGGTTGCGAAAAATAACCCCCCAGAAAATCCCCTCGAAGTTGTTCCGAGGGGCGAGCATCTCCCCTCTCCCACAGGAACCCCCCGTTCAAACAGCCTTTCTCTGTTCATCATTTCAAAATCGTAACTCTCCCTACCATCGATGAACTCGGCCCAGGCATACCGTTTCACCCACTCTCTCTGCTCTTTCCAATCCCGAGGGTAGATGACCTCAACGGGATCGACTTCCAGGATTTCTTTCTCATACTTATGCCTATACTCCTTCCGACGACGAAGCATCTCGTCTACCTCCGTCGAGGAGCAGGACGAGGAGGATGAGCCGTCCTCCTCCTCACTGCTGCTGGTTGACAAGGAAACCAACCCAGCCCATTTCCTAAACCACTCTCTACTCCTACTCATCTTCCCACTTCCCCAATCCACTCCTCTGGGTTTCTGAAAAGCAAGAACAAAAACAAAAATCAACAACTCTCCAAAGGCCTAAACACTCCAAACCCAGGAGCGCCAAATCCCCAAGACTATTTCCTAAAACCAAAGTCTACAAAATCTCAAACCCTGGATATTAGCCATAAAACACGAGACAACCAGGAGAAACCACTCCACTTCCATAAAAACAAAAACAGAAACAGAAAATTCCAACCCCTTCCATGCAAACCAGAAAGCAGTAAAGAAGGAAGGGAAAAGAAATGACGAAAGAAAAGAAGTGAGTAAGAAGCAGTACCTTAAAAGAGTAGAAGCGTGAAGGAGAGTATGGAAGAAGGAAGAAAAGCTGGATGAAACTCGTGAAAGATCAAGAAAGGAGGTTGCAGAGAAGGAGAAACCGGTTCAGAGTGGGAGAGGAACGGTTGTGAATATGGGAGAAGTGGAAAAGCGAAAAAGGAGGGGTTCGGGGGGTTTAAATAGGGAGTTTCCCCCTCTTTTCTGCGCTGTGGGCTCGGCCCAACAACCCATCCCAGCATGCAACCATATACATAGAGACGTGTGGCACGAAGCGAGTGGAACGGCAGACCTCGAACAACGTTGCAGTGATGACAACGCTTCGTTTAACGTGGTTTCTGACACGTGTCAGATGTGGGGAAAGCAAACGTCGCGTCGGAGTAGGTGAAAGGACAGCTTTCAATTCTGCTCAGTCAAGGTGAAAGGACAGCAGATACAACTGGATCCAGCTCTCGGCAACTCCTCTTCAGAACTCCCTGGAACCTCGGAACAAGGCCTGAATAGCCTTGACCGAGCTGGGGGGCTTATGTGGTGGACTTGGAAAAAGGACCTGACCCAAGACCTCGGAGCAAGGCCTGAATAGCCTTGACCGAGCTGGGGGGGCTTATGTGGTGGACTCGGCTTAGCCGAGCTCCTCGGAACCCTCACCCAAGGCTTAATGACCCTTTAGGAAGCCCTCTGTGTGTTTGGCCGAGCTCAAGGCTTAACGGCCGAACAGACACCAGACACGGGCCGATCTTATGCTCCTACCAAGGTCCGACTTCCTTGTCCGACATCACGCAGAGATTCCGATATCAAGGACAGGATGACGTACGCACCTTATCTACAAGGACAGCTCATCCACTCATAGCTCATTACAGGCTGGCCCTACTTGGGCCTCAAGCAAGCCCATTAGGGCAACCAGCTCCCCCCTATAAGTAGCTCCGTACTACATGGGGCTCAGGTACATCCTCTAACCCTAATTGCCACCTTCACACACCAGTGATTAGGGTTACTTCTTGGCTTCCCACCTAGCCACCGGAGGACACCCAAAAACATCACAGATAAACCCTAGACAGAGGTTTCCTTAAGGTCTTCTTCCCTTACCTTGAGGTCCTCTCAGTCTTGGACACCACACTAGTTTGAAAAATAAAAATAACAACTCTGGATCAATTGTATTTATTACATGAATTGTTTTTTTATTTATTAGTGTTCGATTTTCGGATAAAAGGGTCAAGGATCAAAATTTCAAAATAAAGTTTCAATTAGAAATTTTGAAAATCTCAAAAACTATAGATCGATACTTATAAAGTCAGTGACAAAGGTGTCATATTACTTTTGTATAGGACACAATGGTTGATTACTGATAAGTAACTGTAGCCACCCAATTTTGTCCGGGGTCAAAAATATTATTTTTTAAAATTTTGGTTAATTAAGTTTTTATTCTCAAATTTTTATAATTGAATAAATCGTGAGGAAAAATAAAAAGCTTGTTTGAATGTATTATTCTTGTGTATTGAGTTATTTTTGGGGTTATTTAAAAAATAAGATTTAAAAAAAAAGCTTTTAAATAAAAAATAAAAAAAGTTTGTTTGAACATTTTTTTTAGTTCTTGTGCATTAAGTTATTTTTGGGATTTATTTTAAAAATAAAAAAAGGATTTAAAGCAAAAAGGGCTTAATACAAAAAAAAAAGGTTTGGGCCGGGCTACAATGTTGTTGTTCTTCCCCCTTTCATCAAATTAAAAAAACCCTAGGTTCCCAATCTCTATATCTTCTCCAATCTTCAATCAATTATTGATTCCATCTCCCAAAGCTTTCCTTTTCCATCCCAAAATCACGAATCAATCCGTGATTCATAGACAAAACCGCGATTCTTCTCTTCTCCTCGGTTCCTTGTGTGAAATCCGGTTTCCCCTTCTTAATCTTCAAGCACGTGTTTTGCAAGGGTAAAAATTAATTGTGCATGATTTCATATTGATTCTTTCTTCTCTTTGATTCAACATTCAAGACCTATAAAAGTAACACAACAACAAGCACAGAAAGAAAAAGAGAGAACAAGGAGAGAATGACAGAGTGATAGGATTTTTAGTGAAAAATAGAGAGATTTATTGTAATTTTGTTCAGTGATTAAAGTGTTAAGGTTATTGTTGATGTACCCTCCTTCAATTTGAAGTCTTCATAGGTATGAAATGGTTTTCATAATCTCTGTTATGTATGAAGTTTGGATTCAATGTAAATAATTATCCCTTTGATTTTTTTTTAAATTTTTTTCCTGACCTGGTTATGCGCTGCTACTGTTTGTTCTAATTCATTTATTTTATTTTTTTTAATATGTTCACGTAATTTGTTTCTTATTCTTCCTGTTATAATTGGCACAATCTAATTATAATACATCACATTCGGTGTTCTTGTGGTTCCTGACATTGGTATATTTCATGCAGTTTTTTATTTTTTTTATTTTTTTATTTTATTTTTTTATCAAGTCTGTAAAGTAGGAGCATTCTGCTCACAAGATTTCTTTGTTTACTTCATGCATTTTTTTTCTCTAAACTTTGCATTTGCTATAGTAATTTTTTTTTCAAACAATTTGGTCCATTAAAAAATAAGTAGTTATGTCCTTTATTTATTTGGTCTATTTCGTTGATTGTGTTTTGGTAAGTCAATTTTTTTCACCCAAAATTATTTAGTGGTGAGATCTTAAGGACTTCCTCTCCACACTCAAAATATAAGTATTACATAATTCCTTTTAAAATAATAATTAATTAAATTTTATTAATTAAGTATTAACGCGTGCTTTGGAAACTCATTTTTCTTTGTGTAAATGTGGAGGTCTTGTGTGTTTTCCTGTTCGCATAAATTCTTTTTTTTTTTGAAAAAGTAATAAAATAAAACGTTAACTTAATTTGAATTACGTTACAAATAAATAGTAAATTAAAAACATTTTTCTTTATAAAATTACATGAATTTTATTAAATAAGTATTAACAAAATGCGTTTTGGAAATCCACATTTCCTTGTCTAAATGACAAGATCTTGTGCATATTTCTTTTCTGCATCAAATATTTTTGTAATAAATTAAAAAACATTAAAAGTTAATTTAGAACTACGTAGCCTTGATTCCTCATTTTATGAGGATACGTAGGACCAAGGGCAACCTTGTCAGGCACAACAATAAAAAAGCAAATATTTTTTTGGCAAACCAATTGTTTAGGTCTTTTAATTAAAATCAATCAAAGGTACCATTTTCGAATGGGCGAACGGGGTGCTAATACCTTCCCCGGCTCGTAACCGACCCCGAACTCGGAATCTATCTAGTTCGAGACCAATCTTTATCTGTTTTAATTAATAATTATTTTTTCCGCGTTTTTGTAACAAAAAGCGGTGGCGACTCCATATTGGGTCAATCGACCCCCACTCATAAGCGAGGTCCCGAGGGCGACCCGGGACCCCGGCCGCGACAGCTGGCGACTCCGCTGGGGACAAAACTAAATAAGAGAGTTAGGCCTAAATGATTGATTATTTTTAATAGACCTATTTTCTTTTCTAATTGGTTTGAATTTAATTAATTGTTTATTGTATATATATATATATATATATATATTGTTGCTAAATTGTATATTTATTCTTTATTGTAATGTCTTTTGTTTTTTTTTATTTAAAAAAACGGGTTTGTATGCCCCCGAAATAGGTTTTTTACACGAATCTTTGCACACACGAAAACCCTATACCTGGGTACTATTATTTAAACCTAAGTTTAGGGGTGTTTTTGCCCTACCTTTGACTTACCAAGTGTATAGTCTCTTGTAGTGTGCGAAAGTACCACTCGGATTGCAAACCATTTCTTGTAAGAACGATTTTTGGAAGGTACGTCTAACCTATTTTGGGAGGCGTAACCAACCTCTTGTCGACCGTTTGCAAAGTGGTTCCTTACCTTAAAGAGTGAGGGCGATCCGAGGGTCTTTAGACGTCTAGAGCCACCATGGAGTACACTTTGTGTAGCATTCTATTTTGAAACTTGAATAAGTCAGTCATGGTTCCCCTTCATTCACTATCAAAGATTAAGAGGTATCAAAACAGTTAATCTGTTACCTACTTAACCTTCGAAAAAGCTGTGGGGATTGTGTCAATCGAAAATTAAAAAAAAATATATACAATTTTTCAAGTTATCAAATTAGAGTGTTACACTTTAGTTATGCCATAGAACAATGTCGTAGGACTATGGCCAATAGACATCCCAAAAACCTTGTAGGATCTACTATGGGGGCATATTCTCTCTTTTATCGCATTTTGTTTAATATAAGTCTGGACCACCATCCCACATAAGTGGGGTGACCTACCGTCATCCAAGCCAAAATGATGCAAGGGGCACCATTGCACTTTGGTAACCTTATGCCATGAGGAAAGCCTTTTCTTTTCATATGAATTAAACCCGCAATAGGGCTCACCGCCCTAAGGGTAAATTTCATTTTCATATCCATCATTTCACTTGGGATAATCCCTCATCATTCCAAGTGGACCCGAACTATATGGCTATTGTCAATTAATTATGGCATTCCATGTCCTGTAATGAAGGCTTAATCGCCCCCACATAGGGTCACTTACCCTAGGGGCATGCATCTGCATTTGCATCATAACATTTCTTCCGAATGAAATAAATAAAAAATTTTGAGTGACCCACCGTCATTCTAAAGTTGGCCAGAACTATATGAATGCTATCAATCCATCCTGATACCTCATATTGGTAATGAAGGCTTAATCGCCCCCATATAGGATCTTTTGGATTCTAAGGGCACTGCATCATGCATTTTTGCATTTAGTGCATCATTCATAAAGCAAAAATCTAAAAAAATATATTTTTGAACAAGTCTAGGTTTTGTCACTATTGCTCATAAACACCGGTACCAAACCAGACTAAGAACCAAGATCATGGCTGCTGAAAATGAGAGCATAGAAGAGCTTCGAACAGAAATGCTTCTAATGAAGGAGCAAATGAATACGATGGGCCAGTCAGTGGATCAAATGACTAAGGTTGGTCTATGCTAGAAAGATTGATAAGGGTGAATTTCGAGATGCCTAGTGAAGATGAACGACCTGTCACAAATCTTGGAGATTCTTCTAAGCCTCCAAAAGATCCACAACACAAGGTTATTCCCCATTTTTCTCCCTCTAAAGAATCACCATATGACAAGCTCGATTCTATTGCAAACTGCAAAGTGGAAAAGACTTAGTCAAACCCCGAGACCAAAGAATTGCTACAGTCTCTAACAGCCCGATTGGAAGCTGTGGAAGGAAATAAGCCATCTTAGATCAAAAGCGCCTTGGATATGTGTTTAGTGTCAGGGCTAGTGGTGCCCCATGACTTTAAGGTGCCTGATTTTGAAAAGTACCGAGGAAACACTTGTCCTAGAGAGCACTTAACCATGCATGCAAGGAGAATGACCAATCATGCTGAAAATGATAAAATGATGATTCATTTTTTCCAAGACAGCCTTGCTGGAGCTACATCAAGTTGGTACATGAGGTTGGAAAGAGACCAAATTCGTACTTATGAAGATTTATCTGAAGCTTTCATCAATCAATACAAATTCAACATGGATATAGCACCTGATCGCATCGAACTGCATAACATGGCTAGAAAGAATTCTGAAAGTTTCAGAGAATATGCTTTAAGGTGGAGGGCTCTGGCTGCTCAAGTAGACCCTCCACTAACTAAGAGGGAGATGAACTCAATGTTTCTAGATACTTTTCCAAGCTCTTACTATGAGAAGATGGTTGGTCTCATAACTGTAGACTTCGTTGACATGATAGTAGTGGGTGAAAAGATCGACGGAGGACTCAGATTTGGAAAGATGTCTAATGGAGATCGAGGGGATCCTTATGGTACAAAGAAGCCCGATTTAATGAAGAAGAATGTAGGAGAAACCAATGCTGTGATGATTGAAAGAAGAGACAAGCAAACTCACCAAAACCAAGCCAAGCCCACAAATCAAAGAAACTCATTCACCCTACAAGATCATTCTTCACCAGTCATTAACTTCAAACCATCCTATACTGGCCAAGAAGACTGTTCGACCCTATACCTATGACCTACACTGAAATTTATCAATATTTGTTGAAGCAAGGAGCAATTGAACCACAGCCAGGAAAAATTCCTTCACTTGACCCACCACCTCCATGGTATAAAGCTGATCAACGTTGTGATTATCACATGGGTATTGCTGGACACTCTTTAGAAGGCTGTTTGAATTTGAAGCATCAAGTTCAGAATCTGATAGATCGTGGTTCATTAAACTTTCAAGTCAACGCTCCTGATATGAAAAACGAACCTCTACCTAATCACACAAGCTAATCAATTTTGAAGTGGGAACCAGATAGTGTGCATCCATGTTTTTCATTCTGTCTTCAATTAGTGTAGGCCATTTTTGGCCATCTCAAAGTTACTCCTTAATGAAATTTTCATTTTCATTGCATTTCTCTTTAACAATTATTTACTAATGTTTTGATCATGTGAATAAATCATTTCACCGCACTTCCAAAAAAAAATTGATTCCTGCATTAACTTGAGATATTTGATTCAGATTTAAATTAGAGAAGGATGATGCAAATCTAAGACCCAAGAATAGTGTGGACCCTCAAATAGGTAAGTCCAGTGATACAAGGCTTCGTTGAATTCCCAAACACTAAGGAGATATCCCTAGTCACCCCGTTAAGCCAAGACATTTTGAAGTGGAGATCATTTCTCTCAAACCAACAACATGTGATAAACTGGGATGGGTAGTTTTCAACAGCTTTTGCCAACATGCGAATATCAAGAAGGATTACATTTTCTTTCATAAACCCAAACACATATCATCCATTGTTCACCCCATTGGGCCTCAACACAAAATTTTCTTCTTTTAAACACAAAAAATATTTTACCCGAGTATTAATGAGAATCAAACCAAGGAAGGAAATTTCCATGGTCAAGAGTGTCATCATAAAAAAGATCCAAAGTGGATGTTGGCAAGCACAAATAATTAACCTAAAACAAAAAAAAAACAAAAAAAGCAAAAAAGCAAGTGTGCTTGTCTAAATAAGGCAAAGCCCATGAATCAATTATGTGATGAAAAAGAATAATTTCAATCCTTTTGAATAAAAGATTCTCATTAAAAACTCAACATAAATTTTAGGCCTTTATATCCATTCTTTCATTTGCCATATTATTACCCCCATACCATGTTACAACCTTTTGGAAAATCCTCTTGATGATTTGAGTGTTGTGCAAAATCTGCTGAGAAAATAGGGAATTGAAGAGAAAGGAGAAAGGAAGGGAAGAGAAATAAAAAATTTGAGCCTTATACCTTTTATTGTCAACCCTTAGCCATGCCACATTACAAGCTTTAAAAGACCTTGTTGAGGATTGGTTTGCTTGAGTTACACACTAGGGCTGAGAAATGTTGACTTCATTAACCCCAATTGAAACTATGATGAAAAATATCTCATTTTTAATGCATAAATAAATTGATTCCATCACCTAAAACATTTTCCGAGTTCACATGATCATTAGATTAGTGTTTCTTGTTAAGAAGATATGTGAGAAAAAGAAATTGAAAGGAACTTGATCGGTTGAATATGGCTAGGGATATTTTGTTATTAAAAACATGTCCTCTGAAAGGGTCCTAACCTTGAGTGAAGTGAATGAAAAATATTTGCAATTTCCAGTCAATTCAAAAGCAGTTGAGAAATTATTGAGTTTGAGGGAAAAATAAAGAGCTCGCTAGGTTGAAAATCCAGAAAAAGGACGATGTAGGCAAAAGTTAGAGTGATCCGCTAAGTCGCAAAACTTGAAAGGGGCGGCTTAGGCAAAAATTAGTGGCAAAAAAAATCCCTCAAAATTTAGGATGATATAAAATCCCGCTACGAGCCTACATTGGTTTCCTAGGCAAAATTTAGGGGCAAAAAAAAAAGAAGAAGAAGAAGAAGTCCTCAAACGCAAACTAGTTTGTTTTTAACAAAAAGATATTGGAAATTGCAAATAGAACCAGAAAAGAAGTCCTGAAGGTTGCATTGGGGCAATTTTGAAGATTCCCTACCCTCGGTGAAACATTTCCCAAACTAGGGCAGTTTTGGAAACTTTTAACAAGCCCTAGAAGGAAATACTGGGGCAGTTTTGAAGAGAGGTCAAGCGGATTGTTCGTTCCTTTGCAAATATTGCTAATATAGTCAACTCTAGTAGTTCTGGAAATTTTTTTTGAATAAATCCTTGAATGAGATACTGGGGCAGTTTTTGAAGAGAAAATTAGAAGTATTGATCATTCCCTTGCATTTGTTGGTCAAACAATAAACTGGGGGAGTTTTTGAAGAGATTAATTGTTGAGCTCTGGATGAAAGATATTGGGGCATTACTTTGATTCCCCAATAATTGTTTTTAGCACAATATACTGGGGCAGATTTTGAACAAATTCAGGTTGTTTGATGGTGATTAATTATCGACAAATGTTAGACAGTTGAGCTTTCAAAAGATTTTATTAAGGATAAAGGTTGTCACGTGCCTGTCTTGATCAATAAGATTTTGGGTCTAGTCTGGTATTGGTGTTCAAGAGCAAAAAAGTTGAAACCAGTTTATCTTGTTTTTTTTTAAAAAAAAAAATACGTTGTAGACGCATTAATTCCTGATTGGTTTACATTAGAAAAAAGTTGGAGTTACATTGTTGATTCCAAATCATATTCATTTCATTGTCATTAACATCATTTGCATTAAGTTCATCTTGCATTATGCATTTTTGACATCATTTGCACCAGTTACATTATCCATTGCATTATACCAGTTGCAACATACCAGTTTTTCATTAAGAATATCATTTGCATTGGTTGTCTTCTATTCATTACTATTTGCATTGTTTGCATCACCAGAACTTGGTTATTCAAAAATAATAATTTCAAAAGAATCATCTTGGGTCCTTTGACGCTCGACACAAACGCCGAAAGTCATTTTGATGTTGGTTGGGCTTTTTGATGCCCCGACAGAAATGTCGAAAATCATTTTGGGTCTTTTGACGCCCAGCATAAACGCTAAAGTCATTTTGATGTTGGTTGGGCTTTTTGATGCCCCGACAGAGATGTCGAAAATCATTTTGGGTCTTTTGACGCCTGGCACAAACGCTAAAGTCATTTTGATGTTGGTTAGGCTTTTCATGATATCTTGACAGAAATGTCAAAGCATCATCGTTGTTATTAGGCTTTTCATGATATCCTGACAGAAATGTCGAAGCGTCATCATTGTTATTAGGCTTTCGTGATATCCTAACAGTAATGTCGAAGAATCATCGTTGTTATTAGGCTTCCGTGATATCCTGACAGAAATGTCGAAGAATCACTGTTGTTATGTCGAAGAATCATCGTTGTTATTAGGATTTTCATGATATCCTGACAGAAATGCCGAAGCGTCATCATTGTTATTAGGCTTTCGTGATATCCTGACAGAAATGTCGAAGAATCATCGTTGTTATTAGGCTTCCGTGATATCTTGGCAGATATGTCGAAGAATCATCGTTGTTATTAGGCTTTCATGATATCCTGGCAAATATGCCGAAGAATCATCATTGTTATAAGGCTTTTCATGATATCCTGATAGATATGCCAAAGAATCATCGTTGTTATAAGGCTTTTCATGATATCCAGAATGAAATGTCGAAGTATCATTGTTGTTATTAGGCTTTTCATGATATCCTGACAGAAATGTCGAAGCATCATCGTTGTTATTAGGCTTTCATGATATCCTGATAGAAGTGTCGAAGAATCATCGTTGTTATTAGGCTTTTCATGATATCCTGACAAAAATGTTGAAGCATCATCGTCGTCCTTAGGCTTTCATGATATCCTGGCGGAAACGCTGAAGAATCATAGTTGTTATTGGGCTTTTTGATGCCCCGACAGAAATCTCGAAAATCATTTTGGGTCTTTTGATGTCTGGCATAAATGCCAAAGTCATTTTGATGTTGGTTGGGCTTTTTGATGCCCCGACAGCAATGTCGGAAATCATCTTGGGTCTTTTGACGCCCGACACAAACGCCGAAAGTTATTTTGAGGAGGATTTATAATATTTTTCTGCAATAGGAATTTCCAGATCTAACAGGTATGTTTCCCATTTCTTTCCCGAACAAAATCGGTGTCTATATCTTTACTCGTTCCTTAACATGATAGCATGCAAACCCCGGTTTGCCTGCTCTCTGATAAGAAACAAGTAAAGAGGGGCAGCTGTAGCCACCCAATTTTGTCCGGGGTCAAAAATATTATTTTTAAAAATTTTGGTTAATTAAGTTTTTATTCTCAAATTTTTATAATTGATTAAATAGTGAGGAAAAATAAAAAGCTTGTTTGAGTGTATTATTCTTGTGTATTGAGTTATTTTTCGGGTTATTTAAAAGAAAAAAGTTTTAAAATAAAATATAAAAAAAGTTTGTTTGAACATTTTTTTTAGTTCTTGTGCATTAATTTAGTTTTGGGATTTATTTTAAAGATAAAAAAAAGGATTTAAAGCAAAAAGGGCTTAATACAAAAAAAAAGGGTTTGGGCCGTTTGGCCCAAACCGGGCCACAAAACCCGGTTCCCTCCCCTAGTTTCATTTCAATGCAGCCAGCAACAGCAGCAAAAGCTACGCTGCTGTTGTTCTTCCCCCTTTCATCAAATTAAAAAAACCCTAGGTTCCCAATCTCTATATCTTCTCCAATCTTCAATCAATTATTGATTCCATCTCCCAAAGCTTTCCTTTTCCATCCCAAAATCACGAATCAATCCGTGATTCATAGACAAAACCGCGATTCTTCTCTTCTCCTCGGTTCCTTGTGTGAAATCCGGTTTCCCCTTCTTAATCTTCAAGCACGTGTTTTGCAAGGGTAAAAATTAATTGTGCATGATTTCATATTGATTCTTTCTTCTCTTTGATTCAACATTCAAGACCTATAAAAGTAACACAGCAACAAGCACAGAAAGAAAAAGAGAGAACAAGGAGAGAATGACAGAGTGATAGGATTTTTAGTGAAAAATAGAGAGATTTATTGTAATTTTGTTCAGTGATTAAAGTGTTAAGGTTATTGTTGATGTACCCTCCTTCAATTTGAAGTCTTCATAGGTATGAAATGGTTTTCATAATCTCAGTTATGTATGAAGTTTGGATTCAATGTAAATAATTATCCCGTTGATTTTTTTTTTTTCCTGACCTGGTAATGCGCTTCTACTGTTTGTTCTAATTCATTAATTTTATTTTTTTTCAATATGTTCACGTAATTTGTTTCTTATTATAACACCCTCACTTTTATTCACTTTTATTAATTAGCTTTTAGGTTTTAAATAAAATGAGAGTTTGAAAATTTCTTTTTACTTTAAATATTTATAAAAATTCTTAGGAAAAATCCGGCAGAGTTTCCTCTGTTTTTCGGACTTTCCCAAAATTTCCTTTTTGTACCTGACCAGACCATAATAGTTCAAAAGCTTAAATCATAAATATTACTATAAAAGAAAACCTAATGCCCACAAATACCCAACTCTAGGCATACACTAATACACACATTTAATTATAAAAATACATTATAAAACTTAATTAAAATTCACTCTTGGTATCATGAAAGACACCCCTCGTGGTGAGGGTTTCCTGCTCGACCAGCACTGGTGTATGCTCCACTTGTGTACCTGAAAAATATTAACCACACAGGGGAAGCATCACACAGAACTTAAAGAGAGATCACACAGAACTTAAAAAGAGATTAACCACACAGGGGAAGCATCACACAGAACTTAAAGAGAGATTTCTAAGCCTATATACGACACACCAAGACAATTCAAGCCTATGCTATACTACTTAATTCATGTTCTTTTTTTTTTCCTTTTTACTTCCTATCTGTTGCCCAATTCTTTTTCTTTCTAATTGTTTTCTTTTAAATAATCCCTAACCTCTAATTATTCTTGTTCCTCATTACTTTTGCTCTTTCCTTTTTATTCCTTTTTCCTAATCACTCTAGTTTCTCTACTCACTCTCTTTCCAACTAACCTATTTCTTTTTCTTCCTTTCCCATTCTACTCTTTCTCACTCTACATCTTCTACTCATTCTTTCCCCTGTTTATTTTCTTTATTTTTATTATATTTATATTTATTATCTTTTCCTTTTTATTCCCTGTCGTGTGTAACCCCAAACAGAGATCTATACACCGTGTTTCCAACCACAAGCAGTGATCTGCAAACACTGTGTATGCAACCACAAACAGTGATCTGCATACGTGTATACAACCACAAACAGTGATCTGTATACACCCATATATTAAATTTTCTTTTTATTCTTCACTTATTCTCACATTCTCTTAATTTCTAATTCTCTAACAGTTCTCGTATTTCATTACACTTTTTGGTCCGCCAATCATTTCTTTCAATTCTTAATTCGCTATTCAATTTACCTCATTCATTTATTTTCATTCTTAGTTCTCTGATTATTTCTACATTCTCTTTTTCTTTTCTTTTTCTTCTTCTCTTCCTTTTCTTTTTCTTTTTCTTTGTCTTTTATTTTTCTTTTTCTTTATCTTTTTCTTTTCTTTTACTTTATCTTTTGGCCACAGGGTCAATACAACCAACCTGCGCCATTTACAATTTATCTTTATTAGGTCACAGGGTCAATACAACCAACCTGCGCCGTTTACCATTTATTATTATTGGGCCACAGGGTCAATACAACCAACCTGTGCCGTTTACCATATATTATTATAGGCCACAGGGTCAATACAACCAACCTGCGCCGTTTACCATTTATTATTATTGGGCCACAGGGTCAATACAACCAACCTGTGCCGTTTACCATTTATTATTATAGGGCCACAAGGTCAATACAACCAATCTGCGCCGTTTACCATTTATTATTATTGGGCCACAGGGTCAATACAACCAACCTGTGTCGTTTACCATTTATTATTATAGGGCCACAGGGTCAATACAACCAACCTGCGCCGTTGACCATTTATCTTTATTAGGCCACAGGGTCAATACGACCAACCTGTGCCGTTTATCTTTTATTCTCATTCTCTTTATTAATTCGTCTTAGTCTTTTCCCTTTACTTTTAGTCCCTTAATTCTCTTTAATTCTTTTAATTTCTTAACTCTTCCTTAACCCCTATTATCTGTTTACTTGACTTGTTCCTTTCCTTTATTTTTCGTATACTAAGTGTTTCTCTTTACTAGTTCTTAGTTATTTCCCTGTTCTCTTTCTTTTCTTTTGCCACACCCTACCGATCTAATTGATTAGTGATTCTGTTACCTATCTTTTTATTCGTTACTATTTGGTTCCCCTATTTACTCCATCTATCTTTCTTCATTATTAGCGGGCTACTCTAAGGTTCATTAGCAATTAACATTTCCCCCGGTCCTAGCGATAGATATAACTACCCAGAAATACACCCCTTAAGGACTGGTAATGAAATCCCTTACCTCAATCGATGACAGTGAGAGGGGTAACCTTAATCTGACGCTTTACTCCCCGACTCACGCTTTAGCTCGGCTCCAACTTGATCCTAAGCTTCCCCAATCTTCGATTCCAAGCACGGTGGGGGAAATCGATCTCGATCACGGTGACGGTGTTGCTCTTCGACACCGGGAGGAGAGAGAGAGAGAGAGAGCACGGTAGAGAGGGGATATGGGGATGAAAGGTGACTATGGTGATTTGGTGATGGTGGCGGTCACCACCACGAGTGGCGGCGATGGCGGCTGTGGTGGTGAGGGGCGGCGGTGTGTGTGGGTGGTGGTTGGGAGGCGGTTTTGGGTGGTTGAGGGGCGGAGGAGGTCCGGTGGAAGGTGGAGGAGGAAGGGGGTTCGAAGTTGGGGTGGGGCAAGGGTTTTGGGGAGGAAATGGGGCTGCTGGTGCCCTAAATAGAGCGGGGCGCGCCTGGGCGCAGTCCCCGTGCGCCTGGGCGCACATCGTTTTGGCTGGTGCAGTTTTTAGCCCCTGCGCCTGGGCGTGGGTGGTGTGCGCCTGGGCGCACAACCTTTGACCTCAGGTTGACTTTGCCATAACTCCTTCGTTAACCGTCGGATCTTGCTCAAATTTGGAGGAGAGCTTCCTGAGACTCATGTCTTCATATCCAACGGTGGAATTTGGGTTTAGAGTTGTAGTTATTTTATTCTCAATTTTCTCTTATTTAGCATTTTCTAACACTAAACGCTCTCCTTTAGCACCTAACTAAGGCTTGAAATTATCGTTCCAATTGTCCCAAATTCTAATTAATTTAATTTCAATTGGAATTAAAATTCGGGATGTTACACTTATTCTTCCTGTTATAATTGGCACAATCTAATGATAATACATCACATTCAGTGTTCTTGTGGTTCTTGACATTGGTATAATTCATGCAGTTTTTATTTTTTTATCAAGTCTATAAAGTAGGAGCATTCTGCTCAGAAGATTTCTTTGTTTCGTTCATGCGTTTTTTTTTCTCTAAACTTTGCATTTGCCACAGTAATTTTTTTTAAAACAATTTGGTTTATTAAAAAATAAGTAGTTACGTCATTTATTTATTTGGTCTATTTCGTTGATTGTGTTTTGGTAAGTCAATTTTTTTCACCCAAAATTATTTAGTGGTGAGATCTTAAGGACTTCCTCTCCACACTCAAAATATAAATATTACATAATTCCTTTTAAAATAATAATTAATTAAATTTTATTAATTAAGTATTAACGCGAGCTTTGGAAACTCATTTTTCTTTGTTTAAATGTCGAGTTCTTGTGTGTTTTCCTGTTCGCATAAATTCCTTTTTTTTGAAAAAGTGATAAAATAAAACGTTAACTTAATTTGAATTACGTTACAAATAAATAGTAAATTAAAAATATTTTTCTTTATAAAATTACATGAATTTTATTAAATAAGTATTAACAAAATGTGTTTTGGAAATCCACATTTCCTTGTCTAAATGACAAGATCTTGTGCATATTTCCTCTCTGCATCAAATATTTTTGTAATAAATTAAAAAACATTAAAAGTTAATTTAGAACTACGTAGCCTTGATTCCTCATTTTATGAGGATACGTAGGACCAAGGGCAACCTTGTCAGGCGCAACAATAAAAATCAAATATTTTTTTGGCAAACCAATTATTTAGGTCTTTTAATTAATATCAATCAAAGGTACCATTTTCGAATGGGCGAACGGGGTGCTAATACCTTCCCCGGCTCGTAACCGACCCCCGAACTCGGAATCTATCTAGTTCGAGACCAATCTTTATCCGTTTTAATTAATAATTATTTTTTCCGCGTTTTTGTAACAAAATGGGGTGGCGATTTCATATTGGGTCAATCGAACCCCACTTGTAGGCGAGGTCCCAAGGGCGACCCGGGACCCCGGCCGCGACAGTAACAAACACTTGAAAAGAATAAATAAATAGTCTATATGGATCTTCAAAGATTGTTTTATCATCCATTTAGTCCTCTAAAGATATTTCTCATTAATATAGTATCTCAAAGAACTATTATGTCACAAATTTTACCCTCCAAAGTTATTTGCCACCAATATAGTTCTTCAAAGATCAATTGTGTCACTAATTTACTCCCCGAAAGATATTTTTTATCAATATAGTCCCTTAAAAATCAATTATTCCACCACATTAGTCATTCTATGTTGCTTCGTTACATAGCAATCTAACAGTGCTTACGTAACATGTTAAATAAAAAAAATAAAGTTACAAAACTTAAATAAATAAACAAACACAACAACAAAAAAAATACCCAACACATGTTTGCTTGAGTTGGGACAAAAAAACTATTGAAAAAAATAGCAAAAGAAATTAGATAATTATGCTTATATTGGAAAAATAAAAATGACTTATCATTTAAAAATTTGATTGAAGCGTGCACAAATGCATAGTTCTTAAGAGTATTTGCTGCCACAAATGTATCTCTTGGTGTAGAAGACCTCCAATTGACTAATACCCTCTACACTTGAACTCTACAACAATTACATCTCATCAACTCTACACTTGAGCTTATAAAATATCAAGGAATAACTTATTTAGATTGTTCTTGGAATAAAAAAAATATTTACACATAATAGTGAATATTAAAAAAAAAAGAAGCATTTTACGGTAATGAGAAATTGGGTGGCAATCAGTTGGATTGGAGGCTATTGATGAACTTAGGGATTGTGTCAACAACTGTGATTTACAAGACATGAAGTTTTATGGTAATCTCTTTACTTGGGACAACAAGCATTTTGATTCAGATAAAATATTTTGTAAGCTGGATAGAAATTTGGTGAACTCATCTTGGATTCAGACATGGCCTCAATTGGAAACTCATTTTCTGAATAGTAGCATTTCTGATCATAGTCCTGCTCTGATCAAAGGTTCCTATCAACCAATTCAAAGAGCTGGAGGGTTCAAATTCTTTAACATGTGTACTCAAGCAGCTGATTTTCTTTACACTGTCAGAGGTGTATGGCAGTCAAACATTCCTGGTTATTCAATGTTTAGGGTGATGACTAATCTTAAATTGCTTAGAGAACCTCTAAAGGAGCTGAACAGAAGGGATTTTACTGGCATTGATTTGAGGGAGAAGCAGTTAAGGCAGGCTTTGGATGAGATGCAGACAAGACTAAGGCTTAATCCTCAGGATAGCAGTATCCAGGAAGAGGAAAGGGTTGCTTATTCAAATTATAAGCAAGCTCTCAATGCAGCTATCTCTTTTCTGAAGCAGAAGGCAAAGGAAAACTGGCTTAGGGATGGTGATCTGAATACTTCCTATTTTCATAATTCTATTAAGCTGAGGCAATATAGAAACAGAATACTGAGAATTAAATCAGAAGTAGGTCACATGATTGAGGATCAAGATGGTATTATGATTGTGTTTGTGCTGTATTATCAGAAGCTGTTCAAAAGGAAGCATACACGATGGAATATGTCTGATGTGATTAGTGTAGTGTCCTTAACTGAGATCAACCTTAAAGCTATGGAAGAGCCTTGAAGAATGATCTCAGCCAAGATGTTAATGTAGGACTCTTTAGGATTTCTGAATATCCAGTTGGGATAATCAGGTTCTCCCTAGTCAACAATGTGTGTGCTAGTGTCAACTTAGGGATGAGAAGACGTACCTTAGCCCCTATAGTCTGGTGGTTCTTATAGGGGATTACCTGTGTACTGTGGGCCATCTTGATAAGGCTTCTAAAGAGGAAGAATTCAACTAGGATTTGTATAGGATATGATAAGATAATATCCATAAACCCTGTAAGTGATAAACTCTATCCAATGTTGTTTTATCTAACCAAGAGTCATGGGAATCTAGGAGTAGTTACGGCTAGATGAGGCTGTAAACGATAAGGATCAGATTGAGAGTCCTGTGCTCGGTGGTAACCTCATCAGTACGTACCCTACACGTAACAACCCAGTTTGCTCGGTGTAAGTGTTCGACCGTTTACCCTGTTGTAGTATCATACCATTCGTAGCAATGAGGCTTCGGCCGGTCATCGCTCGGTTTACTACAAGTCCACTACATAAGCCCCCCAAGATCGGTTGGGTGATTTGAGCCCTACCGAGCTTCTGAGACGAACGGATCTTTTTCCGATTGAAAGAGAGGTCCGAGCATTTTTGCACTTTGATCAAAGCTGTCGTTTGATTGACCCCAGAGTGACCTTCCGCTTCTCCCTGTGCTTACACGTGTCCTTAACTTTATTGGAAAATGTAACGTTATGATTTCAAACCCATCAGAGGTGCCACGTACTCCATTTTCAACGCTAAACGGGCTTTTTCCGCCTTAGGCCCAAACCTTTTGAGATAGTGGAGGGAAGTTTTAGAAAGAATATCAAAGGGCGGTTTTCTCACTTACTCATTTCTTCAAGCATTTTTCGAACTCTCTTTCTTCTTGTTTCTTCATTTCTCTGAAATCTTTGTCAAACAAAGCCAGAAACTTCCAAGGATGTTCTTATTCACTGCTTCGATTCTCTTCACCATACTGAGTGCGCTTCTCGGTGTTGATTTCGTATTTTTCTTGTCACTTGATAATTCTTGGCTAGCAGGTACCGTACTCTTTCTTTTTCAGATTAATTTATTTTTTTCTTCTCTGAATGATGTCTTGCATGTTCTTCCTTCTGTGATGTCTTGCATGCGATTGCTTCTGCTTTCTTACTGTGTTTGTATATGTAGGATTTTGTTTTTCAAGTATTTTTACCAGCCCTTCTTCTCTGATTTTTTGAAAAGATCGTTCTTGGGTTCTCCATTTTTGGGTTTATTTATTTTTCTGGGTTTATTGAGTTTGTCCACTTTTCTGGGTTTTGTGGGTGTTGTTCGTTTTTCTGGGTTGAGATTGTTCTGGGGTTTGTTTTCTGGGTTTAGTGAAAACCCCAAATCGTTGCTGTTGTTGGTGTTGCTGTGATCCCCCACTCGCCCTTCGCAATTCTTTATCAGCTTTATCACCTATTGAGTGATCGTTGTAGTATTTCTTAGGTTTGCTTTATACTTTTCTGCACTTAATTTGTTAGGGTTGGTATTGGAGCGTCATTTACCATGAGTGAGGAATCCGTAAACTCTGATGTGCCAAGAACATATAAAGGAGGGAACCCAGAAATTTGTGTTAAACCAATATCCATGCATTTCCCTCAGACTTTGAGAGAGTTCAGACAGGGTGCGATTCACTATAGGATCGCCGAGAGAGTAGAACAGCGGAAGTTAAGGAGGCAGCATAGAGGTATTAGACATTTCAATTGGTTTGGGGAAATTCTGCCCAGAAAGGGAGGTGTTTCCCAACCGACCGTAAGTATTTGATCAGACATAATCAAGTTTTTGTGGTTCTGACTCCAAGTGTGCCCCCTTTTCCTCAGGTATGAAGAGGAAGTGTGTTACTAATCCTGATCTCTACCCACTTCCGACAGATTGGGCTGAGTATGATTGGGTGGACCGAGAGGTTCTTGGTACACAATCTGAGCTTACAACACAACGATCACTAGATCAAACTCGAGCTATAATTTTGCCGTGTCCAGGAGACAATACTGGGAGTTTGTATTCCATTACTCCAGTGGGTGAGAACGAGAGAGTTTGTACCAAAATTCCGGACGGTAGTATAGCTTTCTATTTTTACGAAGAAGTGATTACTCGGCTTGGGATAAGAATGCCTTTTACCGATTTTGAGATGGGCGTTTTGAATTTCTTAAGAGTGGCTCCTTCTCAACTACATCCGAATGCTTGAGCGTTTGTAAAAGCCTTTGAACAAGTCTGCTCGGCAATGAATTGGAGTTGCAACCTTAATATCTTTTTTTCACCTTTTTGCTCCTCAGTGCAATTCCTTCGAGAAAGGTTCGGCAAAGAAACCCTAGGTTTCTCTGAAATCTCATAGGGGATACGCTCTTTTCACAAAATACTCTGAATCTTGGAAGGGCTTTAAACCTTTTTTCTTTAAGTACAATTTTACTGGTAATGGCGTCTGCTGGTTCACTCGGCCGGGGGAAAGACGACCACTTCCCCGATTTCCTCTCCAATGGAATGCCAGCTTCTTTAACCGATCGATTGCTTCATACTCATCAGACTGGAAAGAACTTGTTGAGTATGAAAAGGATGTGTGTCGGGAGGTTGAAAGGTATTTGCAGAAACATGGCATGATAGAGACGAGGGATATCGTGAACATCCCATCTTCGGATGTTAAGACCGAGCCTGGTATAGTGCTTTATTTTTTGCTTTTATATTTGTGATTTGATCGGCTCTAATGTTTCTTTGTTTCCTTTGCAGAAAAAATGGCCGAGCGTATGGCAGCTCTTGTTCAAGGTGGCAAGAAGAGGAAGACACCTGCTACTTCAGGATCTTCGAGTCTGAGCACTCCAAGCCTGAGTGTTTCCACCCCTACACCTTCTGACTCAGCTCCCGAGGCTTCTCCTCACCAAGCCACAAATGTGGTTGCTGTTGCTTCTATTGTCTCAGTGGCCCCTAGTGGTCAAGTTCAAGCTACTTCTCCTCTCCAACTTTTAATCTGTCGCCGACGACTGGATAAGGGAAAAGAGAAAGTGCCAGAGGGTGCCAACCCAAGGGCTGAAGGACCAAGTGTTCGAACTACTGCTACTCCTACTGATGTTGCTCCAACTTCTGCTGCGATCCCTCGGGAAACATCCATATGGGATCAGCAGTTTGATGAGAGGTTTGGGAAATATATCTTATCTGAGACTGACTGTTCTAAGTTTGGAAATTTGAGTATTGATGAGTGGTCTCGTTGCAATATGACCTTTGCAAAATATTTTCTTCGAGGTGCCAATCTCGCCTATTTTTTGGGCTAAGCACCCTGAGGGACTCTTTTCTGGTTACAATGTTGAGCAAAAGGAAGCTCGTGAGGTATCAGCTGCTCAAGAGGCTAGTCTCTCGGATGAGTTGACCCGAGTGAAGAATGAACTGGAGAACTTGAAGGTCGACAAGGGGGAATTGATTAAGGAGAGAGATTCCTTAAAGGTTTCTCAAAAAGCAGCTGAAGTTAAGAAGAAGGAAGCCGAGGAGACTCTGAAGAAAGAACTCCAAGTGCATCAGCAGAAGATGGATGAACTAAAATCTGAGGTTGAAAAGTCTGCAGCAGTTGCTCAGAAGTTGAGGGAGAAAGCACTTTTCCACAAGAAGAAAGCAGCAACTAACTTCTACAATTGGGGAAAAGCAGTGGATGACTCCTTTGTGTCGGCCATCAAGCAAGTTCAATTTCTGAACCCTGAATTAAAGTTTAGGGTGGTCGGGGCTCATCCATTTCATGCTGTTCAAAATAGGAAGTTGGTCGACCTTGAGACCGGGGCCGAGGTAGATCTGCAGGCAGAAGATCTTTCCAATCCCCTTGAGGAGTTGACTGAGGCGCCAAATTTTGATGATTCAAACGTAGCTTTATCTGACCTTGAGGAGTGATGTTGAACTTTTTAATCTTTGCTGTTTTGTTGATTTTCCTTTTTCTCGCTGTTTTCTGAGTGTTTTTAACTTGCTAATGTTGCAACAATTTGTCTTTAACCTTTTGCTACGCCGAACAATTTGCTATGTCTTTCAATTGCTCGTGCTATTCGAGCGTCATTTTGAACAGTTTATATCAACTTGCGATTTATGATAATGACATCTTTATTTGACGTATTATCATTGCTTTTGGTTTCGTTCGTCACGCTTCCAGTGTTTGCCAATTAACGAGTTGTAAGATAAGTTTTGAGAATTTATAAATATACAATTCATTGTGAGTAGAACTTGGATCGCCAACTTTAGCCGAAGTGGGATCCTCGGACCGCGAAATAAGGAAAGTAGTTTCCTGGATTCGGGTGTTCTATAAGTACGTTATTGAACTCTTGTTAGGAGTTGTACTTCGATTTGGCTCGGTGGCTAGCCGAAGCAAATGAGTCGCGTGTTACTTCACAATGTTCAAACGAGGATTTCGAATAAATTGATGCACTTATTGATAAACGAAAACAAAAAATGAAGTTGCTCATCTGTTAACAAATTCTTATCAATCTAATTCCTAACAATTGTCACTAATCTAAGAAGGATGTTACCCTTCGTTTATTCGACCTAAACATTACTGAGCAATAAATTTACCTATCTATAAAAAACAAGGTATGAGCTTAACTGTAATAAGCTCTGAGTTTGGCAACGTTCCATGTGTTACCGATTTCCGTGCCCGAGAGAGACTCCAATTTGTATGCCCCAGATCCGAATTTAGCCTTCACTCGATATGGTCCTTCCCATTTTGGTTGGAGTTTTCCGACTCCAGCATTTCCTTTGCCAATGTCAGCTCGACGAAGGACTAAGTCACCAACTTCAAAGCTTCTTGGACGAACCCTCTTGTTGTATTCCCGAGCCTGCCGCTCCTTCATTTTGCTTTCATGGGCTGCGGCATTTTTTCGAACTTCTTCCAATAAAACAAGCTCCTCACTAATCAAATGGTCATTTGTCTCCGAAGGACGTTCAAGTGTCTTGAAGGTAGGAATTCGCTTTTCGATTGGAATGACTGCGTCACAGCCGTATGTCAAACGAAAAGGAGTTTCACCTGTGGACGAGTGTATTGTTGTCCTGTGTGACCATAGGACACTCGGAAGTTTATCTGCCCAAGTGCCAGCAGCATTTCCGAGCTTCTTTTTGATCCCATCCAAGATGGTTCTGTTGGCTGCCTCGGCTAAACCATTTGTCTGTGGATGTTCAACAGAGCTAAAATAGTGAGTGATGTTTAGGTTGACTGCTAATTGTTGGAAGTGAGATGCTGCAAACTGTGATCCATTGTCTGTGACTATGGCATGTGGAACTCCGAATCGAGAAATCACCTCCTTGACGAAGAAAGACTGAATCCGAGCTGTTGAGATTGTTGCTAATGGCATTGCTTCGATCCACTTGGTGAAGTAATCAATAGCCACTACTGCAAACTTAAACTGGCCTGGTGCGGTGGGGAATTTTCCGATGATGTCCATGCCCCATTGGTAAAAGGGCCAAGGTGCACCAAGAGAGTGCAACTCTTCAGCAGGTTTTTGATAGATGTCACTATGAAATTGGCACTGAGTACATTTCTTGACATGTTCCATAGCATCTTTCTGCAGTGTAGGCCAAAAATAGCCTGCTCGGATTACTTTTCTTGCCAAGGACTTTCCTCCCATATGGTGACTACAAATTCCACCGTGAATCTCCTCCAATATTTCCTCAGCTTGGGATGGGTTGACACATCTGAGCATGGGGGATCCAAAGCTTCTCTTGTACAGGACTCCATTTAGAACTGTGTACTGAGCGACCTTTTTAACCAATTTCCGAGCCTCAGATTGATCTTGGGGGATGAACCCATGTTGCAAATAAGTAAGAATTGGGTCCATCCATGACTGAGGTAATGAGACCGTCATAATGACACTAGGTCGGGGAATGGTTTCTTGTATCAGCGTTTTGTTATTTTCCGACCCTTTTGTACTTGCCAATTTGGATAGAATGTCGGCTCTGGAATTTGAATCTCTCGGCACATGTGAAATGTTAAATTCGGAAAAGTTTGAGATGATTCGCTTTACCTCTTCAAGATATTTTTGTAAAATGGGCTCCTTTGCCGAGTACTGACCTTTGATCTGAGAAACTACCAGTTGTGAATCGCTGAAAATTGACACTTGCTCTGCTCCGAACTCATGAACCATCTTGAGGCCTGCAAGAACTGCCTCGTATTCTGCTTGATTTTTCGATGTTTGAAATTCAAATTTCAATGAGTATTCCATGCACAATCCTTCGGGGTTCTCAATGATGACTCCAGCCCCTGCGCCTTTTCTATTACATGATCCGTCCACATAAACTGACCAAAGATTTTGAGAGTTGTCCGAAGGGATATATGTGAACTCAGTAACAAAATCAGCAAGCGCTTGAGATTTCATTGCCTTCCTTGGTTCGTAGGTAATGTCGAATTCAGAAAGTTCGACAGACCATGAGACCATTCTGCCAGCTAGGTCGGGTTTGTGAAGAACTTGTCTGAGAGGTTGAGCGGTTCTTACCAATATTCTATGTGCCTGAAAATACTATCTCAATCTCCGAGCTGACGTGACCAAACAATATGCAAGTTTCTCCAGCTTCTGATACCTCAATTCCGATCCTTGAAGTGCTCGGCTAACGAAATATATTGGAGCTTCAGTACCTGAATTATCTCGTACCAAAACCGAACTGACCGCCGCTTCGGCCACTGACATGTATAGAATGAGGTTCTCACCAGGAAGAGGGCTGTGGAGGACCGGTGGGCTGGAAAGATACTCTTTTAACTGAATAAAAGCTTGCTCCCATTGCTCGTCCCAAAGGAAATCCTTGTTTTTCCTAAGGAGCTGGTACCACGGCAAGGCTTTCCGAGCGGCTTGGGACAAGAACCTGGAGAGTGCCGCCACTCGGCCCGTGAGTTGTTGAACTTCTTTAAGATTAGCTGGGCTCCTCATGTCGAGGATTGCTTTGCATTTATCAGGATTGGCCTCAATTCCTCTCTCGGTTACCATAAAACCGAGGAAAGAACCGGCTGGGACTCCGAATACACACTTCTCCGGATTCAACCTCATGGAGTATTTTCTCACTCGGTCAAGTATTATTGTGAGGTCCTTGGCATGATTTTCTTGCTGTCTACTTTTTGCAATGATGTCATCTATGTACACCTCCATGTTCGAGCCAATCATACCTTGAAAAATCTTGTTCATCATCCTCTGATAAGTAGCTCCCGCATTTTTCAACCCAAAGGGCATAACGTTGTAACAGTAAGTTGCCCTCTCGGTGATAAATGCAGTTTTGTCCTGGTCGGCAGGGAACATTGGAATCTGGTTGTAACCAGAGTAAGCATCCATAAATGATAAGAGTTTGTAACCAGCTGAACTGTCGACGAGTTTGTCAATAACAGGGAGTGGGTATTGATCTTTAGGACAGACTTTGTTCAAGTCTGTGTAGTCAACACACATTCTCCATTTTCCATTGGGCTTTTTGACCAAGACGGTGTTAGCCAACCAGTCTGTATAGTCAATCTCCCTAATGAAACCCGCTCGGAGTAGTTTAGCGACTTTTTCCTCAATTGCTACGGCCTTTTCCGCACTAACTTTCCTTTTACGCTGTGCCACTGGTTTCGACCCCGGAATGATGCTTAACTTGTGACAAATAAAATTGGGGTCAATTCCTGGCATATCGGCTGATGTCCAAGCGAACAAATCTTTATTCGCGATTAATAGTGCGGCCAATTCTTTTTTAACGCATGCGGGCAAATCAGTACCGATTTTCACTTGCTTGAGGGGGTCGTCAGATAGTGTCAAGAACTTCCATTGTCCCTTTGGGGTCGGTCTATTTCTGTCGGATTGGTCTCGCATATCCAGGTCCGCCAGGTTAACATTTCCCTTACCCAAAGAAACTTTCCAGATTTCTCGGATCTTTGCTTTTCACCTTCCCCAGGCTGGCATTGTAACATTTTCTTGCTGCATCCTGTTCGGCTTTGACCGTTACCACTCTGTCATCAGTTCCGACGAACTTCATAGCCAAATGAACTGTTGATACAACTGCCCCAAATGCTTGCAAAGAGGTTCTCCCAAGTATGGCATTATATGCTGCTGGACAATCAACCACCAAAAACTTGACTATCTCGGTTCTAGCCGAAGGTTGTTGTCCGAGAGTTACAGGAAGTTGGATGTAGCCCTTTGGCTCAACGGTGTCTCCAGTAAAACCAATTAGTTCTCCCTCAAAGGGAGTGAGATTACACTCCCTGAGTTTTAAAGCTTTGAATAATGGGAAGAACATAACATCCGCCGAACTACCTTGATCAATAAAAACTCATTTTACCTTGTAATTGCCAATCAGAGCAGTTATCACCATGGGGTCATTATGGCCCGGAAGGATTCCATCCAAATCTTCGTCGTCAAAAATGATGGGAATGTTTTTTGTTGATCTTTTGGCAATCGGTTTCTGGCTAACTGCCAAGATTTGGTTGATGTACTTCTTCCTGTCAGCTTTCTTCTCCCCTCCTCCAGCAAAACCTCCTGCAATAGTGTTGACCAAGAATTCATTTTTGCTAGCATTTGCGTCAGGTACTGGAGCGGATTCGGTTTTCTGTCGTCCTGCGTTTCTATCATCTGGTGACCTACTTCTCTGGCGTTTAGATTTTACTGGGGATTGAGATCTGTTTCTGCTTCTTCGGCCAGCTGCATCTCTGATGTATTGCTGTAACTTGCCATCTCTGATCATCTCCTCAATCAGATCTCTCAGCCAGATGCATTCGTCGGTGGTATGGCCATAACCCCTGTGGAAGTCACAGTATTTCGACCTATCACGCTGTGCGCCCTTTCGTAAAGACGGCGGTCTTTGGGCAGAGCGTAAGTCAGTCTGCATAGTTTCCCTCAAAATCTGACTCCTTGGAACTGTTAGAGGAGTGTAATCTTGAAACTTATTCCTTGGGGGAACCCGTTGGTCCCGATCATTCCTATCTCTGTCTTGTCTCCCACCAAAACGTTCGTCACGTTTTTGTTTGTTCTGTCCTTGGGGATCGGCTCGTTGTCTATCTTCTCTGAACTTCTGTCCCTTGTGAAATTCTTCCAAGTTGATGAATTTATTTGACCGTTGTCTCAACTCGGCCATATCCCTTGGAGGTTTACCAATCAGAGATTTTCTGAAATCCCCAGACTGCAAACCTTGTGTGAATAGTAGCACTGCTACTCCTGGCTCTAACCGTGGAACGGAACTTGCTTCCGTGTGGAAGCGTGATAAGTAATCTTTCAGTGGTTCATCCGACCTTTGTGTAACAGATGCCAAGGTATGGTCGGATTTGGGTTGAATGCAGCTAGCAGTATATCTGTTAAGAAATACACGCTTCATCTCCTCCCAGGAATTAATGGAGTTAGGAGGGAGGGAAGAATACCACCTTAGAACCGAGGGTTCGAGTGTCATAGAAAATGCTCGGCATTTCATTTGTTCACCGCCCCCATAATAATTCATTGCCCCTTCATAAGACACAATATGGTCCACTGGGTCAGTTAGACCGTTATAATGTGGCGCATTAGAGGGGCCCAAGTATCCTTGAGGGGTTTCAAATGCCATTATATATTGAGTGAAAGGATGACCAGGGTGGAAACCGACCTGATCTTGATTTGTGGAGGGGTTAACATGAAAATTTGGTGGAGGAAGCTGCATTATCGGGGCTGGTTGTGGGTCCATGGTTGGTTGGTTTTGTGGTGGAATAGAGGTTGATTGATTTTGAGCAATCCTCGCCATAGCTTGTTGTTGAAGGTCGGCAATAGCACGTCCTTGTTGTTCGATTAAAGTGGTCTGCCTATTAAGAATATTGATCATCTCTTGCTCCCGAGCCCGAGCGGAGGCAGTAGTTGCATAGGATCTGCTGATGGAATGGCTATGACGAGAGTTTCCCGGAGCAGATCTACTTGGATTCAGTCTGGTTATAGGTGTTGTACTTATATGATCAGGGTTATGTGGGATAGGAGAGGTACGTTGGGTGTTTCACCCATGGTGTGCTCGGGTTCCAGTGGTTCTAGAAGTGTTTCGTGTGGTAGGGGCTGTGCTACTTGAATCACCATGGGTAGAGGGAGGTGGTGTTGGAGGAGGTGGTGTTGGAGGAGGTGGTGGCGGTGGTGGAGGCTGTATGGTACGTAAAACCTGAAGGGGTTGGGGATTGCTCCCAGCCCTAGGATGGGAAGATTGTGGTGTTTGGGGGTGTACAGCATGAGCTCCACTACGATTTTGGCTTTGGTTTGGCGGTGGTTGGCCTTGCGAATGGTTTTGTGGTTGGGGGTTATTCCCTGGACCAGAATGAGATCTTCGTGGTGGTTGCCCATTATTTCCACGATTATGGTTGAGGACGTCACGCAGATCGCCCGCAGAGTGAGGCTGTGGCTCATTATTATTAGCATTCCTGGGCCTGCCACGGGTGCGGGCGATGCGTTCACGGAGATCACCGACCTGACTTCTGGTAGTGACCAGGGTGGTGGTGGGAATGATATGTTATTCAGTCCCCACAGACGGCGCCAATGTAGTGTCCTTAACTGAGATCAACCTTAAAGCTATGGAAGAGCCTTGAAGAATGATCTCAGCCAAGATGTTAATGTAGGACTCTTTAGGATTTTTGAATATCCAGTTGGGATAATCAGGTTCTCCCTAGTCAACAATGTGTGTGCTAGTGTCAACTTAGGGATGAGAAGACGTACCTTAGCCCCTATAGCCTGGTGGTTCTTATAGGGGATTACCTGTGTACCGTGGGCCATCTTGATAAGGCTTCTAAAGAGGAAGAATTCAACTAGGATTTATATAGGATATGATAAGATAATATCCATAAACCCTGTAAGTGATAAACTCTATCCAATGTTGTTTTATCTAACCAAGAGTCATGGGAATCTAGGAGTAGTTACGGCTAGATGAGGCTGTAAACGATAAGGATCAGATTGAGAGTCCTGTGCTCGGTGGTAACCTCATCAGTATGTACCCTACACGTAACAACCCAGTTTGCTCGGTGTAAGTGTCCGACCGTTTACCCTGTTGTAGTATCATACCATTCGTAGCAATGAGGCTTCGGTCGGTCAACGCTCGGTTTACTACAAGTCCACTACAATTAGAAATCATGGCAGGGTGTTGAATGCAGATGATCAACTTGGCCTTATTAAGCCTTTCAGCATAGAGGAGATTAAACAGGTTTTATGGTCTATTGACAAAGACAAATCACCTGGTCCAGATGGTTTTGGGTATGGTTTATATCAGGCAGCATGGGAGGTTGTTGGTGAAGAGTGTTGTGATGACATTGAGGAGTTTTTTCATTCGGGTAAGATTCTGAAATCTTGGAATACTACTTTCTTGGTTCTCATTCCTAAAAATGATAATCCTCTGTATGCCAAAGACTTTAGGCCAATTGCTTGGTTCTCATTCCTTGGTTCTCATTTAGGAGTTCCGCTTGGATGTTGGTCGGGAGTTCGGATCCCATCTTAATAGTGCGAGCAAGATCTGTGTGATCAATCGGAACATTCTCCCACTCACCCTAAGGTATTGGCCTTAGATCATCCTGCTCGGCCCTAACATCCAACTCTGCCAGTTGTATATTTCCCTGACTCGTATTCCGTTTCGAGAGGTTCTCAACTTTATTCTTCCTGACTTTGCTGAGGCTGGCGTTGTAGCATAAACGCGCTTTCTCCTGTTTGGCTTTTATGGTAACAATGCTATCATCAGTTTCGTCGAACTTCATGGCCAAGTGGACAGTTGACACGACCGCCCCGAACGCTTGTAGACAAATTCTCCCCAAAATAGCGTTATAAGCTGACGAACAATCAACCACGAGGAATTTGATGATCTCAGTCCTTGCGGATTGCTTTTTCCCCAAGGTTATTGGTAATTGAATAGATCCAAGTGGTTGAATTGCGTCTCCTGTGAAACCGATCAGGTTTCCATCAAAGGGGGTAAGGTCAGCCTGTCGCAACTTCATTTCTTTGAACCCGTGCAAGAAGAGGACGTCAGTCGAGCTCCCTTGATCCACGAAAACACTTGCTACTTCAAAGTTTCCAACCAGAGCTATGATAACCATCGGATCGTTATGATCTGCTATAACTCCCTCCAAATTATGATCCGAGAAACAAATTGGAATACTTCTTGATGGCTTCTTTCGAATTGGGTGATGACTGACTGCAAGGACTTGATTAACATACCTTTTCCGGTCCGATCTGCGTTCTCGTCCTCCTGCGAAACCTCCCGAAATGGTTTGCACCTTGAATTCTCTTGGAGACTTATCCAACTCGTCCACCGAGACTAGTTTTATACGTTGTGTATCTCTTACCTGATTGTCGGGGGATTTTTCTCTTCTTCTTTTGCCTTTCTCGAGACTTAAGGAATTTCTTTTCGTTCTTCTTTCAGGGGAAGAGGATCTTCTTCTCATTTTCTTTTCCATCGCCTCCCGCACGTACTCCTGTAACTTGCCGACTCTGATCATATCTTTGATCACGTCTCGGAGCCAGGTGCACTGATCCGTAGTGTGACCGTAACCCTCATGAAAATCACAGTATTTTGTTTTATTTTTCTGGTTTTTCAAGAAGGGTGACCTGTGGGCTTGACGGAGATCGGTTTGCATTGTTTCCTTCCAAATCTGTGATCTGGGGACAGTCAGTGGGGTGTACGTGTTGTATTTGGATTTTGGCCGATGATCATCCTTCTCATCTCGTTTCTGTCGTCCTCGATCTTCTTGTTTTGATCGGTCGTTAGAGTTTTCTCCCTGATTTCGGCCTATTCTTCTCGCCTGACCCTTAGACAATACTTCAAGATTGATAAACTTACTGGCACGTTGTCTTCGTTCGGCCATGTCCCCGGGGGGTCTGCCGATCAGTGAATTTTGAAAATCGCCAGGAGCTAGGTTCTGTGTAAAGAGGAGGACAACTACTCCTGGTTCTAAGTTGGATATCGAACTTGACTCGTTGTGGAAGCGAGAAAGATAATCACGGAGTGGCTCCTTAGGCTTTTGTGTCACTGTGGCCAGTGTGTGATCGAATTTTGGTTGCACACAACTGGCGGTATACCGGTTGAGGAACACTCGCTTCATCTCGTCCCACGAGTGTATGGAGTTTTGTGGGAGGGAAGAATACCAACGTAGCACCGACGGTTGCAACGTCATGGAGAATGCTCGACACTTCATCCTATCTCCTCCTCCATAGAAATTCATGGCCCCTTCGTAAGACGATATGTTCTTGGGGGTCGGTGAGGCCGTTATAACGGGGGATATTAGTTGGACCGAGATATCCCTGAGGTGTCTTGTAAGACATAATGTGATGAGAGAACGGATGGCCAAGATGGGAACTTCCGAGATCTGCTTCCTGATCGTCCCGCGCATGCCGAGAGCACGCTAGTTCGACATTTCTACTTGAGGGAGGTCTTTGAATTGGATCTGGTCGGCGAGGGAGTTCGTTTGCGACTGGGGCTACTGATGGTGCCCGTTCAGTCACACGATCCATGGTTCTCTGTTGGAGGTCGAGTATTGCTCGTCCCTGCTGTTCCATTATTCTCATCTAATGTTTCATCATTGATATTATTTCATCTTCCCTTCGTCTGACTGACGAACTTGTCGCCCGAGACCGAGTTCTGTGTGAGTGTTCGGGAGAGACATTTTGGGTTCTCTGGTGGCGTTGTTGGGTATCGGAGTTTTCTTCGAGTTGAGACCGCAAGTCATCCTGCCGAACGCTTCCATTTGTTTCGTTCCCCCGGTATTCGTGTGGCCGTTCTCTCCGAGGTGAGGATGGCCCTGACACTTCTGTGTAGGGTCCACTATGGGTGTGTGGTGGGGGAGGAAGAGGTGGGGGTGGCGGGGGATGAAGTGGCGGTGAAGGTGGTGGATGTGGATTGGCCTCTCTATTTGCTTGGAGATGAAGGCGCAAGTCCCCACTTGGTGGTGGAAATTGTTGAGCCAGCCCCACCTTTCTGGGCCGCCCCATCCCTTTCTTCCTCCTTGATGTTGTCTTTCAGCCATGGTGTTTGGTGGGAATACTGTATTTATTCGTTCCCCACAGACGGCGCCAATGTAATGTCCTAAACAATGGATGCCTTATTAGACTAAGGAATAGCCTTTAAGAGGGACCACTGTCTAGTGTTACTATAGGATTCTCAGGTTCTCCAAATATCCAGTTGGGATACCGGAGTTTCCCTAATTATAAAGTGTGTGAGTTTGTAATTGGGGGTTAGAAAAATGTACCTTAGCCCCATGTAGCACTGTACTACTTATAGGGGTAGCTGTGAGCCTTATGGGCTAGTTGAGGCCCATGAAAGCTAGCCTGGATATGAGTTGTTGGCGTATGAGCACGTTGAGTGGGGTGTTGGGTGGCAGCGTGAGTGGGGGACATAGTGGTGCTTTGAGTGGACTATTAGGTGGCTCTGTGAGTGGGATGTTAGGTGGCGTCATGAGTGGAATGCTGAGTCACTGTGACGTCCTCGACCCGTTCCTGGAGTGGTGGTCGAATCGTGGTTGTTGATCTCGGCCAGGTTTCAGGGGACATGTTAGTATTTATACTCGGCCTAAGGATGTTCGATCGGATTAGGTGGTTTCCTTTCTCGGCCAAAGGTAAGTCCATCACAAAAATAGCAAAAGAAATTAGATAAGTGCACAATAATAACATAATTTATAAAGAAAAAAAATAAAAATGACTTATCATTTAAAAATTTGACTGAAGCATGCACAAGTGCATTGGGCTTAAAAGTATTTGCCGCCACAAGTAAATCACTTGGCGTAAAAAACATTCAATTGGCTAATACCCTATAGGATACAACAGTCACTATTCATCAATTCTACACTTGAACTAACAAATCTCAGAGAACTAACTTATTTGGATTGCTCTTGGGAATAAAAAAAAATAAAAACACATTCCTTTTTTCCATCATATCCCCCTTATACCACATCACCTATTGTTTATATGACAATTAAAAAAATAGAGAAGAATTTTTCTGTTTGGATATTTAAAGAATATTATAGCCCAGATAATTCTTTTTTCTGTTGAACTTTTATTGCTGTCTTAAATTACTTTTCATTGCAACTTTATTGTAGAATTATTAGTGTTATTATTATTTTTTTTTACATGAGAGGTCTGGGACTAGAACCCATGACCTGGGGGAGGGAAAAATTCTAAGTGTCTCTGCAGCCACCAACTGGGCTGTTTTACGCGAACAAAATTATTAGTGTTATAACTGCTACATAGCTGCTGCTAGATGGAGGAGAACCGAAAAATAATGACCATATTATAAAGAATAATAATTAATAATAAAGTAAATTAGAAAAAATAATAAATATTAAAATGTATAATATAATTTATTTTAAAATAAATATTATCAATAAAAATATTCTAAAAAATATTTGAGGTATTAAAATTAAAGGGTTTTCTTAATCTTAGCCCTTAGGGCGGCTGAGGATAAACATCTCAAAGAGGTTATTATTTCTTGAAAATGATACATCAAATAAATCAAAGGGCTTATATTTTTATTTTTATAAGAAATAATAACCACTTTAAGGTGTTTATCCTCAGCCCTTAAAAAAACCCAAAATTAAAGTAGGGATGGCCATATGTTTTGGGATCCCATAGAAACTTTTAGGATTCTAGGGATAGGAATTTTTTCTTGTAGGGATGTTGATAGGGAATAAAATCTCCCTGAAGGAAATTATTATACATAAAAATATAGTACATTATTAAAATTCTTTTTTCATTTTATATGTTAATTCATTATATTATTAAATTAAATTAATTGGAATGATTGAATTTGATATTTTGATTTTGATTATTTTTTATCATTATTTGAGTTTTTTTGTTTTTTTCAACTTCATTGTTTAATTTAATATGAACTTATTATGAAGTATTTGAATTTTATATTTAAAATTTATTTACTTTATAATAATATTGTTTTCTAATTTATTTTTTAAAATTTTATAAATATTTAATTAGTGAGAATCCATGAGGATGCGGTGGATTGAGATTGGAAAACAATACTCTTCCAAACGAGAAAGGGGATGGGGAAAATATTAGAAGTGGGGATAGGGATAACAAAAATGCTCTCTTCACATTTTTCTCTCTGTTATTGTCATCCTTATTTAAAAAATTGGGTGTTGGGTTATTTTTTTTAAATTATGTTTCTTTATTTATTTAAGTTTTTGAAATTTTATTTAAGTTTTTATTCAACTTGTCACCTAAGCATTGTTAAATTTAAATTGCTTTATAACAGAGCAACACGAATGGATTAACATGGTGGCTCAATGGACCTTTGAGAGAATATATATAGGCTTAATTATGTCTGGGGTCCATGTAGTTTGGACCTCTTTTGTGAGATATCCCTATGCTTTTTTTTTTCAATGAATATACCCCTGTAGTTTACTCCGGTTAGGTATTTGCCCCCAGCTTCTTTTCCGGCGAGTTTTTTGGTGAGCTGGACCGCCGGAGCTCCACCCGGAGCTGACACGTGGAAGTCTCTTAAATTTTTTCTTTAGATTAAAAAAAAATAAGGGTTAATTATGTTTGAGGTCCCTGTAGTTTGGACCTCTTTTGTGAGATGCCCCTATGCTTTTTTTCTAATGAATATACCCCCATAGTTTACTCCGGTTAGGTATTTGCCCCCAGTTCCTTTTCCGACGAGTTTTTGGGTAAGCTGGACCGCCGAAACTCCACCTGGAGCCACGTGTTATACACGTGACGGTGGCAGTCACTTAAATTTTTTTTGTTTAAATTGAAAAAAATTAATAAAACAATATAATAAACTAATAAACTAAAAAAAAAAGTGGCTTATTATAATCCCTCCCATTTCCTTCCATTCGATCCATCTATATCCCTCGTTCTTTTTCTCTCACTCACAACCAGCATCTCCCTCCGGCATTCTAATTCCATATCCCACGGTGTAGCTGTCATTTTCTCCCTCCCCTTCCTGCAGTCGTTCGGTTCTTCTTCTTCTTCTTTTCAGTCATGAAGTCCTCCAGCTCCAGATCTGCAGCTTCTTCGAGGTCACCGTTTAGGATCAAGGTGGCATGCGAAAATGAGCAGCACAAGAACAATTGAAGCTTTTATTATAAAAATGAAAAAAAAAGAAACAACAAATAGAATAGATACAGGTGAAGTAGAAGATGAAGCTTTGAAAAAGGAACATACATACAGAAGCATATACCCATGTCAAGGAACATATAGTGTTTTCATTTCCAGAAAATTGATTAATCAAGCACAGACATTAATCCTTTGACACATCATTTCATCTAAATCATAGAATTCAATCTTTGCAATATCAACAAATTGATTTTGATTTTTTTTTAGTATATTAGTTTATTCTATTATTTTATTATATTTTTTTCAATTTAAACAAAAAAAAATTAAGTGACTGCCACCGTCACGTGTATAACACGTGGCTCCAGGTGGAGCTCTGGCGGTCCAGCTCACCCAAAAACTCGTAGGAAAAGGAACTGGGGGCAAATACCTAACCGAAGTAAACTAGGGGTATATTCATTGAAAAAAAAGCATAGGGGTATCTCACAAAAGAGGTCCAAACTACAAGGATCCCAAACATAATAATTAAGCCTTATTTTTTTTAATTAAAAAAATAATTAAGAGACTGCCACGTGTCAGCTCCAGGTGGTATCAGAGCTTTTTCGTTATTAAACAATTGGTATCAGAGCTCGGTCGAAAGACACGAGCATAGAGCTTTTTCGTTAAGATCCTTGAGAAACTACAATGTGTTCTACGAATCCTTTTGGTGGTGAAGGTGCTTCAATTAATCGCCCTCCTATGTTTGGTGGAGAGGGTTATGGTTATTGGAAAATTAGGATGAGAATCTTTATAGAAGCTATAGATGTGAACATTTGGGAAGCCATTGAAAATGGTCCTTATATTCCCTCAAAAGATGTAGAAGGTGTGCTTACACTTACTCCCAAAGATAAGTGGACCGATGATGATAAAAGGAAAATTCAATATGATTTAAAAGCAAAAAATATCATCACCTCCGCTCTATCTTATGATGAGTTCTTTAGAGTCTCCCAATGTAAAGATGCCAAAGATATGTGGGACACCTTGCAAGTCACACATGAAGGCACTAGTGAAGTTAGGCGTGCTAGATTAAATTCTTTGATGCATGAATATGAATTGTTTCATATGTTGCCTAATGAATCTATATGTTTTATGCAAAAACGTTTTACTCATATTGTTAATCATCTCATTGCTCTTGGTAAAACTTTCGTGAATTGTGAACTTGTTAACAAAGTTTTAAGATGTCTAAGTAGGGAATGGCAACCCAAGGTTACCGCAATTGTTGAATCAAAGGACTTGGACACCATGGACTTAGCAACACTTTTCGGAAAGCTACAAGAACATGAAATGGAGCTTGAACGTTTGCATATACATGAAGAATCGGACAAGAACAAAGAGAGAAAAGGAATTGCTCTTAAAGCTCAAAGGTCATATCAAAAGGAAGAGAGTTCCGTTGATGATGATGATGATAATGAAGATTCCGATTCGCACATTGATGAAGAGGAGATGAAGCTTCTACTAAGAAAGTTCAATAAAATTCTAAGGAGAAAAGGAAGGTTGAACAAAGACAAAAGTAAAGAGAAGATTTCCCCACACTACAAGACAAAGACTTCAAAAGAAGGAATAGTTTGCCATGAATGTGGAAAGCCCGGTCATCTCAAGTACTCATGCTCTAAGTATCTCAAGAAGAAGGAGAAAGAGAAGAAAAATGCAAAACACAAAAGGGCATACATAGTTTGGAATAGTGTTGATGAACAAGACAAGAAAAGCACAACTAGTAGTTCTTCGGATGATGAACATGCCACTTGTCTCAACTTGATAGCTCAAGTACATGAAGAGGAAAGCTCAAATGATGAATCAAGTGAGCAAAGTGACGAAAGCGATGTAAGTCTTACTAAATCCGAAATTTCTTCAAATTATGAAATGTTATATAATGCTTATGAAGAAATGCATAAACAATTTAAGAAACTAGCTTTGAAAAACATTGAAAGGAAGAAGCTCATTTTGAAACATCAACAAGAGATTTTAGAACTTCAAAAACAAGTTGATGAGCTTAATCTTCAAAATGAAACTCTTGATCTTATATATGCTAGTTCTTCTTGTGATTGTGCTAGTAGATTGAATATTGTGGTTGATTGTGAGAATTGCAAGTTGCTTAAGGATGAAAATGCTATTTTGAAAAATAAGCTTGCAAGTTTCTCAAATGGTGATATTAGATTGCGCACATTGTTAAATTTTCAAAGAGAAAATTCAAACAAGTTTGGTTTGGGTTATACTAATGCTAAGAGTAAATCTCATAGAAATGTTGTTGATTTTTCTAAAGTTGATTTCTCAAATGCACCAATATGTTTCTATTGTGGTACTCATGGACATACTTCAAATGTATGTTATGTTAAAGTGCATGGTATACCTAAAGGAGATTTTGTTTGGATGAAAAAGGGTGAGAGTCCCTACACTAACAAAAATGGATCCAAAACCATTTGGATACCAAAAAGCAAAGCATGATTGTTTTTGTAGGTATGATTGAAGAGCAAAAGGACTTTCATGTGATATTCATTCATTTGCTACTTCAATTGGTATCAAGGAGAAAATTCTACAAATTGGTGTTATTCTATTCATGCTTTGGTTATATTTCTTCTATTTTGGCTTAGATCTTATTTCAATTGGTATATATTTCTTTTTGATAATGCCAAAGGGGGAGAAATATGATGTTTTTGAAACAAAGGGAGAAATTTTTAAATGGTATGTTTGGAGAAAGGTTGTTTTGTTGTTTTTATGTAGGTTGAGCAAAGTTGTTGAAGATAGGGGGAGAATCAAGCTTACTCAATTGGATTTCAAATGTCAAAAGCATTAATTGAGGGGGAGCAAGAGTCTCACCAAGTGATCAAATGGTTCAAGCATCAACAACTTCAATGAACTTCAAACGATTTCAAAACATGTTTGTCATTTTCAAAAAGGGGGAGATTGTAAGATCCATGAAGAATGTTTTGATAAATGCCAAAAGGTTTTGAACAAGCTTCAAGTGTGTTGATCAAGTTCAAGCTCAACAAGAAACAACAAACATCAAGTTATGAAGAGAGAACCAACTCATGAAGACTTAGTTTGGTAGTTTATGTTTTATTGTTTTATCTTTTGCCTCACAAGTCTTTTAGTTTATGAGTTTGGGTAGAATTTATTAGAGGGTAGTGAATCTCTTTTGATTGCATGATTATATCATATTTTGAGTATTCACTTTGCCTAAAATCAATAGGTGGCTTAAAGGTTTGAAAGAAAAGGTTTAGTTTTTGAGAAAACAAGTTTTAAGTGATTTTTAATGTTAATAATCGATTAACAGATTTTGATAATTGATTAACAGTGTATTATGAACTGATAATCGATTAACAAACTTTTGATAATCGATTGTCTGAACTTTTACTCGAGTAAAACCTTTTTCACTCGAGTGAAATTTATGCAGCTTTCGTATTACTCGAGAAACACTTATTTCACTCGAGTAACTTGATCAGATATGGTTTTTTAAATACGTTTTTCACTTCTCAAAAGCCATTCTAAGTGCTCTAACTTTTGGGTATTCTATATAAACCTTTTCCTAATCATTTCTATCAACTAGAATCATTTTGATACACAATTTTACAAAGAATCAAAGCCACACTATTCTCTCTCACTCTCTCAAGATCAAAGCTCTCATTTTCATATTCTTTGATCAAGAACCTTGAATCTCTCATGTTGATCTTTTCATAACTTTTGAAAGAGATTCATAGGATTGTTATTTTGTTTTCTATTGAGTTGTAATCATTGCAAGAGGCAAACATTCTACAACAAAGGAAGCCTTGATTTTGTGAATCAAGCAAGTTTAGTTGAAAGTCTTGAAGAAGCATTTCATCAAGCATTTGGAAGGCACTTTGAAGAATCTCAAAGTACTTGGAAGTCTTGTGAGTGAAGCAAGCAAAGAAGACTTGTTGTGGGGTTATCAACAAGCAAGTAGAGGTTAGATTAGATATCAATAGGGTTACAAGGCAAGGGTGTGGTATCTCTTGTAGGCTAGCAAGAAGGAAGTCTTGTGAGGCATTTACTTGTAATTTGAGAAACTCTAATTCCTCATAGTGAATAATCTCTCTTGGTTGAAGAGGGGACTGGAGTAGCTTTCAAGTGGATGAAAGTGAACCAGGATAAATCACTGTGTCGTATCTCTAAACTCTCTACTCTTTACAATTCTTGTTATTAATTGTGTTCTTGATTGAAAACCTAGAAAAAGTGATTTTTCTATATTTGATTGAATTGAATCTTTATTGTGCAAAATTAATAAAGGGAAAATCATTTTCATAACCTAGGTGAATCAATAAGAATATTGGTGTTGATTGTTTCCGCTTAATCTCTCATATAATATTTGTTAATTGATTGATTTTCATTGGTTTTAATCGTTTAGATTTGTTTCTTGCGAAAATCTTTCAAAGTTTCTATAACACCTATTCAACCCCCCCTTCTAGGTGTTCTCCTAGTGTTCCTATTTGTTTCAACCACCGAGTGTAGTTTTCCAACAGCTCCGGCGGTCCAGCTCACCCAAAAACTCGCCGGAAAAGGAGCTGAGGGCAAATACCTAACCGGAGTAAACTACAGGGGTATATTCATTGAAAAAAAACATATGGGTATCTCACAAAAGAGGTCCAAACTACAGGGACCCCAGACATAATTAAGCCATATATATATATATATTGATGCTAAAGATTTTTCGAGAACTAAATTGGTAGAAAAATTGATCTTTGAGGAACTATATCGATGGTAAATAATTTTAGGGGACAAAATTGATGACATAATTGATCTTTGAAAGACTATATTACTATCAATTTTTATTTTTTTTGACTAAGTAGGTGACAAAACAATCTTTTGAAAGAACAAATAGAGTATTTAATAGAAGGGTCTGTATGCAATACTCACCAAAAGTGGATGAGTATGTATACTAGCTGCATAATTTATGGTTGTGGTGCATTATGGAGAATGGAAGGTATTAAAACCGGTTACCTAGAATTGGATTACTTCCAAGTAGCATAGGAGTACCAAAGATGTGTCCCTCCACTTTCCTTAAATTTTTTTCCTTCCCATTTTCGGTGGCTTTTAAAATAATTTTTTTTAAATAATTTTTTTTAAACTAGCATAACACGTCTTTGTGTTAATTTTTTTTTGTTAAAATAATTTTTTTTAAAACTAGCATAGTCTTTGCGTTAATTTTATTTCTGTTAAAAATAAATTAAAAATTAGGAAAAATAAATGAAAATAATATTAAAAATAAATGAATCAGTTCCATAATTCAAGTCTTTTTAGCTTTTTTATTTGTCCCATAATATATGTTCTTTTAGAAACTCAATACTCATTTATAATTTTTTTTTCAAGCATACCCTTATTTATTATATCATCATTTTCATCACTCATCTCTCCATCTCTCTTTTTTTTTATATATTCTATCCACCTCTCCTTAATATAATCTCCATACATTTATTACTCCTTCCGTTTCACAATATTTGGCCTTTTATCCTTTTTTTATTGTTTCACAATGTTTGATCTTTTAGATTTTCAATACACAAACATGTTTTTTTTCTTCATATTAACCTTTCATTCAATTATTTCTCTTACTCCTCATTAATTCTACTTTTATCATCTCTCTCATCTCTAAACCACTATACATTAATTAATGAACACACTTACTAATAAAAATTAAATACTATTACAATTTTCAATAAGAATTAAATAGGAGCATTTTAGACAAACTATACATCATACTTACAATAAATAACACTTTCTTAATCTGTGTGCTCAGTCAAATTTTGTGAAACGGAGGGAGTATTACATATTTCAACGCATAATCTTTTAAGACTTATTAAACATTTTAATTCCTCAAGTATTTTAGTCCCTGAAGTATTTTTTATGGGACATTTAAGTCCCTTTGTCCACTGCCTCAACTGTGGATTTAAGTGTCCCATAAAAAAAACTCGAGGGACTAAAAAGTGAATTTTCACATTTTGAGAAACTCAAGTGTCACATCCAAAAAAAATGAGGGACCAAAGTGACACTTCACTAAATTTTTAATATTTTAGAATCTAGTAATAAATATAAAATAATAAATGTTTGTGTAAATATTTTTAAATAATATAAAAAAAACAAAAATGGTTACAAAATAAACAATAACGGGGACGGGAAAAAATAAAAATGTAACAGTGAAGTGTGACGGAAAAAAAATAAAAGAATTTTTTTTAGTTTGTTGTCCCTCCTCCGACTTGAAATATAAGAAAAAAACATACTTCGAGGAAAAAAATATTTCCTTTGATTTAAAATATAAGCAAAACTAACCAAGTTTTTTAAATTTTATTTCATTCCTAAAGCAACTTTTCTAAAACATTTCTCGAAAATTGTTATTTTATTTAATTTTTGTTTTAATCTCAATGCAACTTTCCTAAAATACCTATATTCATTTATAAATTTTAGAAAATTAAATACAATAAATTAACCTCCTTAATAAGTGTAAAATTAGTTAAAATTGTTTATAATTTGAGTCGGAGAGAGTATTCTCTCCGGTCCTATTTATAAGACTCTTTTAAGGTTTTTATTTTGGTCCTATTTATAAGACCCATTATTAATTTTCAATAGCATTTAATTACTTTTTTTTCACAAACACACATATTAAGTCAACACTTTTTAGAGTTCCAATAGTAATTATAGTGGTAGTTTTGAAAAAGTATATCAAATTTTCACATTTTCAATGTCATTAACAAATTTAAACACTTTCCTTCGTGAGAGTGAAAAACCTGAAAATGGTCTTATAAATAAAATCGGAGGGAGTAATATTTTTTTAATGTGTAACATTTTTTTTTAGTTTTACGAAAAGCAAAAAAGGTAGTTCAAAAAAAAAAAGAGTGAAGAAGAAGGTAGTTGAAGTTGCATATGCACGAAGGAAAAAAAAATTAAAGGCAAAAAACGGTTAATTTTGAACAAACCGGTAATAGTGGGTGACAACAGTTAGTATAGAAACTCACCCACTATTGATGAGCATAGAAAACGGACCCTTAATAGAAAAGAAAAAAAAAACTAAACTAATTACGTTACAAACTGTTAACTTAAACATTGAAACAAAATCAGATCCATACATTATTTTAAAATTTCACACGCACCTGATTTCACGAGACAGGAGTTAACAATAAAACCTAGAAATAAACCATAAAACGTAAGGAATCCAGCAACGAATGTGCATCAACCTAATTATTTAATAGAAACACACGACTTGTCAATATGGAATAAATGAAGTTACAAATCTGAATCCTTTCTATTTAAGTTATCATGCATTCATGCTCTTCACATCATCACTTGCATATAAATCCTTAAAGGACATATATTTAGTAACAATGTCATATCCTTTCCACACAAGAACAACACCCTCAATGTCTTCATGGGCCATCATTGTTCTTACATTTGTTTTGGCCACAATGACACAGGTCTCTGCCAAGGGCACATACAGCCCCATAGAGCACTGCCTAAGGCGGTCAATGAATCAATCTCCGCCGCTTGCCACTAAAGGAAAACTTCGAGGGTGGAATAATCTTTGATCAAATTTTTTGTAAAGACCAATTCCGTGCAGTGGGGATTTACACGCAGTTAACACGTAAATTGCCGTCGTATTACTTGGAGGCCCTTTGTAATATCTTTAGTAACAACGAGGAAAAGGTGAAGCGTTACATTAGTGACACATATCGCAAAACTAGATTACAAGGGCTTATGGCTGGTCGTTCTTGTGCTACCATTAGAAATACGCTAGCAACACCTTCTTGAACCCTCGTCTTAGTGGATCTAGACTTTGATATATCTATCTATCTATCTATCTATCTCTCTCTCTCTATATATATATATATATATATATATATATATATATATATGTGTGTTGGTGATCCATTCTGGTGAGATGAGCATAAATAATTGGGTCTTTGACATATGCGTTCCTTACCATCGTTAAGATTCTACCTTAGCTACCAGGATCCGATAAGTAATTGAACAAATGAATGGTGTAGGAGATGAATCTATTTCATTTTTTTCTTTTCTAAGTAGAATATTTTCCCTTGAGCTATGCTTTTGTTATAATATTATTGATTTTCTCATTCAATATAAAAAGAAGGAATTCAATCACATCTTCTTTATTTTGTTTTGGATGCAGTTTCGTTATATATTATGAAAACATATCTATTATATATATAAAAAATGCTTATTCGAGGTATTACTGCATTTGTCGGAGAAATTTTCGAGGCACCACATTTGTTTGCTTAAGGAATACTCACACCAGAGCGATTTTAGGAAGATAATCATTATCTATCTGTGAAATAATTATCCTTAATTGTCGAAAATTAAATAAATAATTCAAATTTATTTAATTTTACCTTCATTTCAAAATTTATTTAATCTAATATGTGAAATCATTATCTTTAGATTTAAAATTTATTTAATCTTATCTGTTAAATCATTATATATAGTACGCAATATGCATTTGATGGCTCCTCAATAATGTTTTAGCATTTATGTGAATTGACTCACAAACTCATGGTTATTCAGGTAAGCAACAATCTCACAATTATATTCGCCTTCAATTTTTTTATTTATTTTTCGGTCATTAAATTTTTCTGATTCTAATAATTTTTGCTCATTTTAATTTATATTATTTGATTCTTGCTTATTTATAGTGACCGATTCTTTATAGTGACCGATTCTTCAATTGCGGGTGACAATAGAGTGCATCAAAATCTAATGTTGCATTATTTTAGGGTGACTATCATAAACTACTAAGGAAGATGGTTATTTAGTGTTATATGCACCCATGGTCTCTTTAATTACACAAACAGTGGAACATGACATGTGACAGTGACCGATATACTCAGTCATACCGTTTCATCTTCTTGAGAGATTCAAGCTTTAATTTAAGAAGACTTTATTTATGATTGCGGCAATATAATAATAGTTTTTATTTTTCTTCTATAATATATTTTGTCTATTGTAATAGATAAAAATCATCCTCTATAAAAATAGGATTTGATTTTATGTTTGATGTAAATTTTTTTTTTGTTTTTTGTTTTTTTATTATGACAAGAGAATTAAAACTATTAATAACAAACCAAATGTAATCATCCTATATAATAATAAGATTTGATTTTCCTTCTATAATATATTTTGTCTATTGTAATATATAAAAATCATCCTATATAAAAATAGGATTTGATTTTATGTTTGATGTAAATATTATTTGGTTTTTTTTATTACGACAAGAAAATTAGAACATTTTTTCTTTTTAATGAAGAAAATTAAAACTATTAATAATAAACCAAATGTTTTTAACCATATTATCTTTCTATTTTTTTCTGAACAATTAATAATTTTAAATATCAATTGCAAAAAAATTAAAAATTACGTTGATAAATTAAATTTATGTTTAATAACTCACACCGCTATTAAGATTTAGTATATCATTAAATATTTTTTATGTTATGTTGTTGTTGATTTTTATATTAATTTTTGTTTATATTGTTGAGTTTTCAAGAAAAATAGTCTTCCTCATGCGCCTATTCTTCTATTCCTAAGCTTCAATGACAAATATCCAATTGCTCGCTCGCTAATAGATGACATCATCTTTGCAGAAGAAATTTAAATCAAAATGATTAGAAAAATAAGAATAAAGATTTTTAGTATTCAATCTTATTATTAACTTGAGATAAGATAATCGATGAAAAAGATAAAAATATTTAATTATGATTAATAAGAATAAATGTGGTAATCATATGTAAAAAAAACTAATTGTAAAAAAAAAAACTACTCCATCCGTCACATAAATATAAGATTTTTATCTCATAATATCATCAAACAAAAAAAATCTGTTTAATTCTGATTTAATTTTGATTTATCGTAATAAAGTCGATAATCATATATAAAAATGTCAATTTATGCATAAGTGTTGGGTCACCGGCAAGTATATCGGATCGACAAGTAATACTATCAGTAAGACCAGTTATCATTTCCACAGAGATCGCAAATTGTTTCTAATTTCTTTCACCTAATTGCGATTACTATGTGAAACTTGTATTGGTTTTGAGTTTTGAGATGGGAGTGCAGAATTAATAGAATGAGACAAAACAGAAAATAAAAAGGGTTTAGAAACAATTATGGAAAAGGTTAAGAACATGAATTCATTGTAGAATCAAGTTATTAATTATGAAAATCTGTTTTCCAATAAATCAACAATTCCAGAAACAATAAAAGCTAGATCCCTCATGACTATTACGTTTCTTACTAAACTTTACCCCTTAATTCCTTAAGTGAGTTTTAGTTTATGAAAGTCATACAATTATCCAAAAGTATTCATATGAGTTTAATAATTATATTGTTTGGTTGAAAGGCCTAATCTAAATCTTAATTTTCCAATTAAGGTTCAGATTACCAAAGCAAAACATAAAGTAGCTAATTCAATGAATTGTAATTAAAACGCAGCCAAACAATTGATTTAAAAGGAAAAACATTAATTCATAAATAAATAGCCAAATTAATATCCATACAAATTCACCATATTCCTAACAAGAGGTTTAGTTACTCATATTGGAAGAAGAAGATACAAGAATGGGAATAACTCATAATCATAGACAACAATGAATTTACCCCCAAGAGATCTTCAACCATCAAGTGGATCCTTCTGCAATGTTGATTTTCAATCCTTGTGCTTTGCCTCCTTGCTCTCAATTGCAAAACTAGTCTCTCTTCTCTAATCCTAAATTTTATTCTAATCTCTAATTTCCTTTGAAATGTCTACAAAACCTAATGGAAAAACCTATATTTAAAGTCTAAAACTGGTCCTAATTGAATCAGAGAAAATCTGATCAAAAAGTGGCCCAATTGGGCCTGGACGAAGAGCACGCGCCTCGGCGCCCAGGGCATCACGCCTGGGCGCGCCAGGCTGGTCTGGTGCTGATTGACGGGGTGCGTGCGCCTGGGCGCCCTAGCCTGGGTGCTTGGGCGTGCGTCAACTGCTCCTGCTCCGGCTCCGTTTCGCTCCGTTCTTGTGCTACATTCAAGGTCTTTTTGTCCTCTTTCCAATTCCATATTTATTTTCTTTAATTAAGCTCCGAAAGTACCTGAAGCATACCCAAAACGGATCAAAACCTTCAAAGGATCCTAATCTACTGAAATTCCTAAAACTATACTAAAAATTCTAAATTTTCAAGAGAAACAAACCAAATCCTTAGTAAAAGGGAGTCTAATTCATGCTCAAAACATCATATATTGGACCCAAACCACTCCCCCAAACTTAATATTTTGCATGTCTCAGGCAAAAGTAAATAAAAATTCTAAAACAAACGACTACCTTCTAAATCCAAAATGTATACACCTAATCTAGGACGTCGACTCACAGACTCAGACACTTATTTTCACAAGTAACTCATACAATTGAAACCTGGTTAGAATCACAAGCTCAACAAGAACCAATGATTAGTGAACACTCTCAACCTCATAATGTATCTCTCATGTGTATCAAGGGTTATATATATGCAATGACAAAATGTTACCATAAGCTTGACCATAGACCAAAATCGCCACTAAAAATATTGAATACATGCAAAAATCAAAAGGTTTTAAATGGGTTGTAATGGGGCCATGACTAGAAGTGTAGGTGGGATAAAAGAAAGAAGAGATAAACTAAGGGCTAAAATGCAAAGCAAATTTTCCTCAAAAATCATGAATGAGCAATGAATACTTTAAGAGGACTCACACTCAACTCACAATTATTCTATACTTCTTTTCTTTTCACTTTTTTCTCTCTACTCTCACTCTACTCTCTTCCAAATTTCTCTTTATTATTTTTTTTATTATTTCATTTATTTCATGGAAGAGAAGTAGACTCACAACACTTTGTACCATTTTTTTTTCACTTTTCCTTATTGAATCGTTCCTCTCAATTGCTCATTCAAAATTCCTAAGGTATTCACAAAAATTATGCAATCAATGCTGGGTACCAAAGAAAATTCATATATCATTAGGCTCAAAGTGGGCAACTAAGGAAAATATTATCAATGCAAAACATTTGAAGGCCACAAAAACACATCCTAAGTGCCTTAATAATCATCTTAATACATGCAAACAATTATCAATCTTGAAATGGTCACAGGTCAAGTTCTAGAACACAAAGCCAAAGTGAACAACACTCATGAAAGAAATAGGGGTTTCAAATCAGAATATTTCAATAAATCACATACCCCTTCAATGTTTAGGCTCAAAATCTCACTAGACTAAAGGTCAGTTCACTAATCACAAATTCTCAAAAATTTGTCAAAATAACCAGATCTCAAAAATATTCACAGCTCAATCCATTCAGTATCAAAACTCAATGAGTCTAATCCTAAACTAAGTATTTACGCCTATCATCAGAAAAACAGTCCTAAGTCTAGAATAATTATCTACTTCTACCAAGGGCACAAACCAACACCAAATATGGGAGAACAATTCAAGTCAATTTTTTTTTTATTTTGTACCACTCCTCCAAACTTAGAGGTTGGCTTGTCCTCAAGCAAACAATCTAACCTATACTACAAAATAAAAATTAAAAACAAGTGCAAGTAGTTAGGAAACTTCCCTTTGTAGCACAACATTCTCTCTTGTTGCACCATGGAGAAGACTCCCCCAAACTTATTCACCTGTGTCACATGTACAACTAAAAATAGTGCTAAAAGCATCTCATTAGCAGTTACATATAGAAAAAGCTCCAACTCTTTATTCACTAACTAACTAAAAAAAATTTAAAGCAAAACATAAAGTAAAACATAAAGTAGCTAACTCTATGAAGTGTAATTAAAACGCAGCCAAAAATTGATTTAAAAGGAAAAATATTAATTATTAAATAAATAGCCAAATTAAGATCCATACAAATTCACCATATTCCTAACAAAAGGTTTAGTTATTCATATTGGAAGAAGAATATACAGGAATGAGAAAAACTCATAATCATAGACAATAATGAATTTACCCCAAGAGATCTTCAATCATCAAGTGGATCCTTCCAGCAATGTTGATCTTCAATCCTTGTGCCTTTCCTCCTTGCTCTCAATTGCAAAACTAGTCTCTCTTCTCTAATCCTAAATTCTATTCTAATCTCTATTTGCCTCTGAAAAGTCTACAAAACCCAATGGAAAAACCTATATTTAAAGTCTAAAACTGATCCTAATTGAATCGAAACAAATCTGTCAAAAAGTGGCCCTATTGGGTATGGACGAAGAGCGCGCGTCTGGGCGCCCAAGGCATCACACCTAGGCGCGCCAGGCTGGTCTAGTGCTGATTGATGGGGTGCGCGCGCCTGAGCGCCCCAGCCTGGGCGCCTGGGCGTGCGTCACTTGCTCCGGCTCCGTTTCGCTCTGTTTCGCTCCGTTCTTGTGCCATTTTCAAGGTCTTTTCGTCCTCTTTCCAGTTCCATATTTATTTTCTTCAATTAAGCTACGAAAGTACCTGAAACATACCCAAAACGGATCAAAACGTTCAAAGGATCCTAATCTACTGAAAATTCCTAAAACTACACTAAAAATCCTAAATTTGCAAGAGAAACAAACCAAATCCTTAGTAAAAGGGAGTCTAATTCATGCTCAAAACATCATATATTGGACCCATATCAATAAGATAAATAAGGAATATATGATATAAAAAGTGTTTCATTTTTATTCATATAAGGAAGTACAAAATTTATCAACAAAATCATCTACATTAATTTTTTTTAAGTGTAGGGTTTGGTTTGAACTCCTACATTTTTATATTATATTTTATTGTTGTTTATTAATAATATTTACTTTATAATAAAAATAATAATAATCTTTAATTTAAAATATTTAATATAAAAAAATTAAAATATCAATAACTCGTGCATAACACAGGGTAAGAGCTAGTTATATTTTATGTTTGCCAATATAGAGTGTTTGTAACACCCTCACACTTAAGTAGCTTAATTACCATTAATTAGAATGAGTCTTATTATGACTTGAAAATTTCTAAATAAAATCCGACAGAGTTTCCTCTGTTTATCGGACTTTCCAAAAATCTGTTGGAAGTCAAGCTTTCCCAAGGACGTAAAAAGTTATGTTAGAAGACTTCTAGAAGAATGTTTTGATGATAACAAATAAGCTCTATCAAGCTCAAGGCTCAAGCTCAAGCAAGTAGATTAAGTAGATTAAGCTTTGCCCAGAGGAATCTTTGTAAGATAATGAAGGTTTAGTTTTCCAAGTTCATAAGGCAAAAATAATAAGTTTCAATTTAAGGAGAAGAGAGGAATGTTTTTGAAATCGTTTTAAGTTTAAATTTCAGTTAAATTTTTTTTTGAAAACCTATGGTTACATACTCTGCTTTAGAAAATCATTTTATGAAAATAAGCAGAACTAATCGATTACCTTCCCTGGATAATCGATTGCCAAGCTTATGAGTTGTGACCTGGGAATTTTAATTATAAATAATCGATTACCTTATTTAATAATCGATTACCTTTCTCGTAAGAAGTTGTTAATCGATTACCTTGTTTTAAATAATCGATTGCCTCTCTCAAGTAATCGATCACCTGTAGGTTTTATTGAAATCCGTGTCGTAATCAATCTTAAATGTTTCCAAATTTGTTTTTACATAATTGATTTTGATTTATTTTCAAAATTCAAATTTAAATGTCTTTTTGAATTATTTCCTTATATGTTTTGAGAATCAAATCTTGGATTTATTTTTTAAATATATTTCATTTGTTTTTTATTTTAAAATTTATTTATTCTATTTTATTTTAATTCTGAAATCTTTTTGATTTGTTGTTGATTTCAAAAATTAATCTTATTTATTTGAATCTCCAAAATAATTTTCTAATCCTAATTTCTATTTTCTGATCGAAAATCATGTTCTTCTTCTTTTCCTTGAACACGTTCTTCATCGTTTATATTATTTCTTGAAGAGAAAAATCTTTTTGGCCTTATCACTTGTGAATTAAAACTTCATTATCATAGTGCTATCTTGTTGTATCATGTTATTAAGAACACAACAAATTGTATCACTCTCATATTCATCATATTTCAACCGTAGTGGTAGGGAGTGAAGAACGTGTGGCACGTTCTTAGGGTGAGGAACCCTTGTGTGATATTTGAGGTCCCTAGCGAACGGAGGTTCCTAGTAGTGTGTGGGGCGCTCTTGGTTGTAATTGGGTGCGGCTTAATTTCAAGGTTATAAAGGCTCAAGCGGGTCGCTTGGGGACTGGACGTAGGTCTTTCGCTGGAAAGACTGAACCAATATAAAATTGGTTTGTGTGTTCCTCTTCCCTTATCTCTTTATTTTCCGCATTATTTTTGATTAAATCGTCTCCGCGCTACTCTATTTTATTTTAATATCTATCGCTTCGCCTTCACGCTCAAAAGTTTAATTTCTACATAAAACAATTTTTAACGTTCGAGTAATTTCCAATATATTTAATAAAACTCGATTCACCCCCCCTCTCGAGGTTTGAGGCCGATTCTAACAATTGGTATCGGAGTTAGTCTCTTGTGTTAAAGGACTTAACAGTCTCAAGAGTGATGGCTTCAAACTCTCCGTTTGGTGGTGAAGGGAGTTCTATTAATAGGGCCCCCATGTTTGATGGTATGGGGTACACTTATTGGAAAACGAGAATGAAATTTTTTATTCAAGGAGTAGGATTAAAAGTTTGGGACGCTGTCGTTAATGGACCCTACGTTCCTACCTATGTGGTAAATGGAATCAACGTCAACAAACCTATTGGTGAGTGGACGGAAGAGGAGGAACGAAGAGTCCAATACGACTTGAAAGCGAAAAATATAATAACATCTACTTTGAGTTATGGTGAGTTTTTCAGGATATCTACATGTGAGACATGACAGGAAATGTGGGATACATTGGAAGTTACACATGAAGGTACCAATGAAGTCAAAAGGTCGAGAATCAACACCTTGACTGGAGAGTACGAACTGTTCAGAATGAAGGAAGGAGAATCAGTGCAAGAAATAAAAAAGCGGTTCACAATGATAGTCAATCAACTCGTGACACTGGGAAAGAAATTTACAAATGAGGAGTTGATCAACAAAGTGCTGAGGTGCTTAGGGAGAGAATGGCAACCTAAAGTGACGGCAATTATGGAGTCAAGGAATCTTTCAACAATGACACTTGCAACCCTCTTCGAAAAACTTCAGGAGCATGAAAGTGAACTTAAAAGATTAGCACAACACAAAGAGGAGAACAAAAAGGTGAAAGGTCGCGCATTCAAAGCTGAATCACCAACATCTGAAGGAGACTCTGACAAAGAAACAATCAGTGATGAGCACATGGGACTATTGGTGAAAAGGTTTGGGAAATTTTTGAAAAAGAAAAACAACTTCAATACGCCCATGAAGAAGGATGCAAACAAAAGTGGAGGTTCTTCTGTCATATGTCATGAATGTGGCAAGCCCGATCAAATTAGAGCGGATTGCGTTCAATATCTGAAGAAGAAGGAAAACTCCGAAAGAAATGCAACAAGCTCAAGGAAAGGGAGACAAGCATACATTGCATGGCTGGACAATGATGAGAGCTCGGATGATGATTCAGACGAGGAGAACGAAACGGCCAACCTATGTCTCATGGCACATGGAAAAGAGGTCACTCCGGAAGACAAGAAATCTTGCTGGTACTTGGATAGTGGATGCTCTAAACACATGACTGGAGACAAATCCAAATTCTCATATCTCACTCTCAAGGACCAAGGACACGTGACCTTCGGTGACAACAACAAAGGAAGGATACTTGGCATTGGTAAAGTAGGTACTCCTCCTAACCCTTGTATTGAAAATGTATTACATGTTGAGGGCCTTAAGCATAACTTGCTAAGTATTAGTCAGTTATGTGATAAGGGCAATAGGGTTATATTTGATTCTGATAGTTGTATTGTCGAGGAAAAAATTGATAATCTTATAAAGCTTGTTGCTCGCAGGGTAAACAATATTTATTTAATTGGTCTTAATTCAATTCCTTCAAATGATGTTAAATGTTTATTAAGTAAAGATGATGAATCTTGGCTGTGGCATCGTAGAATAGGGCATATCCACATGAACCATTTAAATAAACTATCTTCTAAAAACTTAGTAGTTGGTTTGTCAAAGCAAAAAAAATTTATTTCTGAAATTGTGATCCTTGTTCAAAATCAAAACTCACAAGGGTATCTTTTCCTCTTAAAAATCTTGTTTCAACTCAAAGACCCTTGGAACTTTTATATATGGATCTTTTTGGACCGTGTCAAACAAAAAGCTTTGGCGGCAACTATTATTGTTTGGTAATTGTGGATGACTATTCTAGGTATACATGAACATTATTTATTACTCCTAAAAATGATGCATTCCATGAATTTAAAAAGCTAGCAAAGGTTGTTCAAAACCAAATGCATTTAAGCATTGCATTAAGACTGATCATGGCGGTGAATTTGAAAACCGATTTTTTGAAAAGTTTTGCGAAAAACATGACATTAAGCATTATTTTTCAGCTCCAAGAACTCCAAAGCAAAATGGGGTTGTGGATAGGAAAAATAGATCTTTAAAAGAAATTTCTCGAACCATGCTTAATGACATGAATTTACCGGCATATTTTTGGGCTGATGCTGTGAATTCTGCTTGCTATGTTATGAACCGTGTTTTAATAAGACCCATTTTAAAGAAAACCCCCTATGAGTTGTTTAAGAGGAGAAAACCAAACATATCCCATTTGAGAGTCTTTGGGTGTAAATGTTTTGTGCATAATAATGGTAGAGACAATGTAGGGAGTTTTGAAGCTAGAGCTGATGAGGGTATATTTCTTGGTTATTCTGCGTCGAGCAAAGCTTATAGGATTTACAATAAATCTCGTAATACAATTAAGGAATCTATTCATGTATCATTTGATGAATCTGATCCCAAAAAGCTGGGAAAGGTATCTATTAATGACATTGCAGGTATTCTTGGAAATCTATATCTTGATGAGGATCATGAACCATTCTTGGAAGAAAAGAAGGAATCCCAAAGCAATGAAAGGACAATTGAAATAAATGAGGATCAAGCACAACCTCAAGGAGATTCCACTGAACTCAATTCGGACTTACCCAAGGAATGGAAAACATCACGACTTCATCCAATCGATCAAGTAATAGGTGATATCTCAAAAGGTGCAAGTATTTGAAACTCTCTTAGTAACCTATGTAATCATATGGCCTTCGTTTCTCAAGTGGAGCCTAAGAATATTTCTGAAGCTTCAATTGATGAACATTGGCTACTAGCTATGCATGAAGAATTAAACCGGTTCGAAAGAAACCAGGTTTGGGAACTTGTTCCTAGGCTTGATTCTCATCAAATTATTGGAACAAAATGGATTTTTAAAAACAAACTTGATGAGGCTGGTATAATTAATCGAAACAAAGCTAAATTGGTTGCATAAGGCTACAACCAACAAGAAGGGATAGATTATGATGAAACACTTGCCCCTGTTGTTAGGTTGGAAGCTATTAGGTTGCTATTAGCTTTTGCATGAGCTTCAAATTTCAAATTATATCAAATGGGCGTAAAGAGTGCCTTTCTTAATGGTTTTATAAATGAAGAAGTGTATGTTAGCCTACCTCCCAGTTTTGAAAATTCTGAACATTGTGATTATGTTTTTAAATTGAAAAAGGCTCTTTATGGTCTCAAACAAGCTCCTAGAGCATGGTATGAGCGATTGAGCAAATTTTTATTAGAAAAGGATTTTGAAAGGGGGAAAGTTGACAACATGCTTTTTATCAAAAAAAGAAAGGAAATGACATTCTTTTAGTCCAAATTTATGTTGATGATATTATTTTCGGTGCTACTAACGAAACCCTTTGCAAGGAATTTTCGAGTATAATGTAGGAAGAGTTCGAGATGTCTATTATGGGCGAACTCAATTTCTTTCTTGGATTACAAATCAAACAAGCAAAGGATGAATTTTTCATTAGCCAAACAAAGTACTGCAAGGAATTATTGAAAAGATTTCGCATGGACAAGGCCAAGGCATTTGTAACACCAATGAGCACCTCATGCTACCTAGGCAAAGATGAAGGAGGTAAACCCGTTGAACTTACAAAGTATAGAGGTATGATCGGTTCCCTTCTTTATTTAACGGCATGTAGGCCAGACATTATGTTTAGTGTATGCATGTGTGCACGATTTCAAGCGAATCCAAAAGAAACACACTTGGTTGCTGTCAAAAGGATAATGAAATACTTATTTGGCACAACCGATATGGGTTTATGGTATCTCAAAGGTTCCGCTTGTAACCTTATTGGGAATTCTGATTCTGATTTTTCTGTGTGTAAAATAGATAGGAAAATCACGAGCGGCACTTGCCATCTTTTAGGCAGTCCTTTAGTGTCTTAGGCTAGTAAGAAACAGTCTAGTGTAGCCCTATCTACAGTTGAGGCTGAATATGTCGCTGCGGGTAGCTGTTGTGCACAAATCTTATGATTAAAACAACAACTCCTAGACTTTGGTGTAAGTCTAGATCACATTCCCATTAAATATGATAACACTAGTGCAATTAATATTACCAAAAACCCAGTGCAACATTCACGCACAAAGCACATAGAGATTCGTCATTATTTTATTCGTGATCATATAGCTAAAGGTGATTGTGTGATTGAGTATGTGGACACCACTAAGCAGTTAGCTGATATCTTCACGAAACCGCTTCCGAAAGAAAGCTTCTTTTATATTCGTGGAGAACTTGGCTTAACTTGCGCATCACTTGTTGAATGAATGTATGACATGAATATTTATTCCCTTGTTATTATTAATGTACCTATTCAGTGTTGTAAGGAGAGTAAAGTGAAATTAAGCTTCTGTCTTCCCTCCATTTTTGATGTTGACAAAAGGGGGAGAAGAATTCTGACTGAGATGATATGGATGGCTCATATATTTGCTCATATATTTTCATATTATATTAAGCATTTTTGAATTAACCTGCTAATTCAATTTAATTTCCTAGTTGGGTATATTGCTATTGGATTATATTGTTATATATTTGCTAGCTTAACGCTTGTGATGCAGATAGTCAGAAAGTGTTTGTCATCATCAAAAAGGGGGAGTGTTGGATGTCAAGCATTCCCAAGGACGTAAAGAGTTATGCTAGAAGACTTCTAGATGAATGTTTTGATGATAACAAACAAGCTCTATCAAGCTCAAGGCTCAAGCTAAATTAAGTAGATTAAGCTTTGCCCATAGGAATCATTGTAAGGTAATGAAGGTTTAATTTTTCAAGTTAATAAGGCCAAAATAATAAGTTTCAATTTAAGGAGAAGAGAGGAATGTTTTTGAAATCGTTTTAAGTTTAAATTTCAACTAAAAATGTTTTTGAAAACCTATGGTTACATACTCTGCTTTAGAAAATCATTTTATGAAAATAAGCAGAAGTAATCGATTACCTTCCCTGGATAATCGATTATCAAGCTTTTGAGTTATGACCTGGGAATTTTAATTATAAATAAACGATTACCTTATTTAATAATCGATTGCCTTTCTCACAGGGAGTTGTTAATCGATTACCTTGTTTTAAATAATCGATTACTTTCTCAAAAATTAATTTCACTATTTTCACAGAATGAAGATAATCGATTACCTCTATCAAGTAATCGATTACCTTTAAGTTTTATTAAAATCCGTGTCAGAATCAACCTTAAATGTTTTCAAATTTGTTTACACATAATTTATTCTGATTCATTTTCAGAATTCGAATTTAAATGTCTTTTTGAATTATTTCCTTATTTGTTTTGAGAGTCAAATCTTGGATTTATTTTTTAAATCTATTTTATTTGTTTTTGATTTTAAAATTTATTTTATTCTATTTTATTTTAATTCTGAAATCTTTTTGATTTGTTGTTGATTTAAAAAAATTATCTTATTTACTTGAATTTCCAAAATAATGTTCTAATCCTAATTTCTATTCTCTGATCGAAAATCACGTTCTTCTTCTTCTTCTCCTTGAACACATTCTTTATCGTTCATATTATTTCTTGAAGAGAAAAACCTTTTTGGCCTTATCACTTGTGAATTAAAAATTCATTATCATTGTGATATCTTGTTGTATCCGTGTTATTAAGAACACAACAAATTGTATCACTCTCATATTCATCATATTTCAACCTTTTTGGTAGGCCGATTCTAACAAAATCTACATTTTATAGACCTGTCAAATTAGAGTAAATTAAAACTTAAAAACTTAAATACTAAAAATAGTCAGAATATCCTAATGCTCAGATACAAAAATAATACAAGTTGCGAGCTCCAAAATTTAAAGTATATTAATTACACACTTTGATTATAATTCTCTCAATGCCTAATTTACACTCCACGGTGTGGAGTGTGCTCCTGCTCGACCATGCGTAGTGTAAGCTCCAGCTTCGAACCTATATAAAAAAAGGCAAGAAGGGTAGCATTACACAGAACTTAGGAAATAGTGTCTAACAAGGCATAATAACAAACTAAGAACAAGCACATTATTCAATCATAATTTATAATACACAATACACAATTATTCCTAATCAACTTAGTCCCAATCTCAGGACTTAATTCTCTTGTCCACAGGGTCACTCGACCAACCTGTATCCAATATAATATCCACAGGGTCACCTGACCAACCTGGGATGAGTGTTTTTAATTAGAGGGTCATCTGACCAACCTGTAATGTGTTCCTAGTCACAAGGTCACCTGACCAACCTGCACATGTTTTCTATTCACAGGGTCACCTGACCAACCTGTGATGTGTCTCTGCTATCCTGTCTCCAGGGTCATATGACCAACCTGGGTCCTACCTCTAATCACAGGGTCACCTGACCAACCTACGATGTATTCTCTATTCCTATTTCGTTTCTTACCTATTCTTTTTCTCTTTCTATTCTTTTCTTTCCATCTAAATTCTTATTCCCCTTTTCTATCCTCTTGCACTATTCTTAACTCTATCTCAATACCTACTCATTCTTTATTCTCTTTTAATTCTTACTCTTGTCATTTCGTAACATATTATTTACTAATCCATAACTCACTTCTTTTTTACCATTTTCTAGTTTCTCTTGTGTTTTTCTACTAATCGATCAACTCCCATTTCATGTTTACGTTCTCGATTCTAATATCTATTAATCCTTAATTCGATCTCGTTCATCTTAGTCTTTCATTTGTGTTTAAGTGTTTTTGCAAATCCTCAATTAGGCCTATCATCTTTTAACTTCCCTCATGTCTTAGTTCACTTTATTTAGTCTTGTCTAGTTCTAATATGCTTACGTCCTTTATTTTAACCTCAACTAATCTACACATTTCAATTAAAGTTGATTAACTTTCTAATTCCTTACTATGCACTTAGTGTGCCTTTTCTATTACCCTAAGATTCAATTATATACTTATTTGTGCACAACCTTAGCTATTCACTTATTCCAATCGATTTACCTATTTCTTATTTACTACTTAAGTTTGTTTGCTTAAGTATTTCTATTTCACTCACTAATTACTCCCTAGCCCAACCACCCTAACTATCTCACTATTATCATTTTATTAAGTTTTTCATCTTTTAGCTTTTTACATTATTTTATTACAACCTATCTTACTTAGGGATTTCCTAATTTTATTACAACCTATCTTAAATTAGGGATGTACTCAAGCTCCTACCTTGCCTTATCACAAACCTAGATTATCTAGGGATTTACTACTATCCTTACACTATACTTTACCTTCTACAAGTACTAGAACCTACACAAGTACATAACATCACACAAACATACATTCAACAATCATCACAACAATTTTTGTAATCCCACTTCTAGCTATTTAGCCCTATTCAAATCAATTACCCTAAGGTTTAACACTATCACTACCATCCCTCTTACACATCACTATACACCCTAGTTAGAACCCATGCCCTAAAGAATTGGTAATACCACCTCCTTACCTTGATGAGAAAGGGTGGTCGAACCTTAAGCCCCAATATGATCCCTTTTTTCCCTTGTGACCTTTAAAGCTTGAATCTCCTAGGTTTGGCTTGAAACCAAAACAAACAACCAAGAGGAGAATGAGGTGGAGGAAGTGAGCTCTCTTCCACTTGTTGATGGTGATGATGTCGTATGATGAGGGTGAGGATGGGATGATGAAACATAGTCGTGTGGTGCTTGATGAGGATTATTAGCTCTTGGAGCTTAGAGTGATTAAAGCTCAAGAGGTAAGATGGAGAGAAAGAGAGAGAGAGAGAGACGCGTGGTGATGGGGTGGTGAGACTTGATCTGCTTGTGCTCTAGAACTTGGTTTAGGGCTTGATGATCTTGGATGATGGGGGTTGATGTTGTGCTCTTGGTGTTCTTAATGCTTGATTATGGTGGGTGATGGTGTTAGTCTTAGAGCTTGAGAGATGATGATTGTGAGTGAGAGCTCTTGGTCCTTGACAATGGAGGATGTAGTCTTGGTGGCGAGTGGTGAGGGAGCTTTGTTCTTGATCTAGGTTTTGTGTTGATGATTGAATGGAGGTGGTGTGGTTGATGGTGGATGATGAGCTCTTGATCTGGGGAGAAGAAAGAAGATGAAATGAAGTTGATGAAGGAATGAGTGAGTTTTGTTTTATTTTTATGAAAGGAAAAGAATGAGTGGTTGTGGTGAATGGCTTCCCTAAGAAGCTAGAAGATGTGTTGTGTATATGGGTTGGGGAAGGGGGTGAAAAACCCGTTTCGCCCTCCAAATTGGGTGCATTTTTGCACCAATTCGCAGACCGCGTGCCTAGGCGGTTTATTGGGGCGCCTGGGCGCTAAGCTCCCTGAGTTGGGCGTTTCAGGTTGTTCTGCACGCCTGGGCGCAGACCCTTTTTTAATTGGGACAGTTTTCATTCAAAACGTCATATATCTCTTTCGTTAACCGTTGGATCTTGCTCAAATTTGGAGGTAAGCTCCCTAAGACCCTTATCTTCACATCCAACGGTGGAATATGTATTTAAATGTTTAATTCTTTTATTCTTAATTTTCTAATACAGGGTGTTTCTAACACCGAAAACACCGTTTCCTACACTTTGTTGTTAACCTTTAAATCTCATATCTGATGTCAATGCTTCCTAACTCCTTCATGGCGCTCAAAGGGATCCTAATCTATCACCCTAAATCATCTTTAACATAATTCTCATTTTTTCAATCTAATGATTATTCTTATAATTAAAATTCGGGATGTTACAGTGTTTTTTGAGCCAATTTTTTCTTTATTATTTTACTTATTTATTTGAGAGTAAGTCTCGGTGTAACAGTGCGGTTGTTTCCTTGAAAAGTAATTTTTTTTTGATAAATTAAGGTCACATTGTATGATCTCTGAGATTGTTCGACGAAAGAATGTGTATATCTACCTTTTCAATAGGTGAAAAACTTGTGCTATGAATTATTTTTTTTAAGGATTTTTTGACCTATGTATCAAATTCATAGGTTAATTAAACCTTAAAAGATAAATGTTTCTTGAAAAATTAATACACTTAATGAATTAAAAATTAAAATAATTATTTAGTTTTCAAATACAATTTTACTATTTATATTCTCTTATCGTATGCATAGGATGTATAGGATAGAAAAACTGTTTCTTAAAATATGTCTTAAGTCTTAACCCCTTTTTATAAGTCACATTTACTTAATTCTCGCAGATTAAGAAAAAAAATTATTTCTCTCAAATTTATCAAAAAATATGTTGACATTCCAAAGTTGCCCCTATTTATAACTTTACAACTTTATTATTTATTTATCTAATTATTACCCTATCATCCTTGTGAAATTATGAAGAGTGTATATGGTATAAACTCTTTAATACTACCTGAATATTTTAGAATGACTAATAATAAAAGCCAAAAAAACCTTCAAAATAGTGACTTATAATAATGGACTAAGAGAATACATACATTAATTAAAAAACCTACAAAATTTAAGTTATGTGATCACTTGCTTCGCTTCATACATAAACCCGATGATTTGATTTTATTTTATTTTATTGGACTTAACTCATTTCCCACAAAAAATCTACAGGATGTGTACAATATCTGGACTGTACGATTATGTGATTTATGTGAAGAGTACAATAATGTTGTAACTTGTGTTTGGAACATCCACACTTCGATCACATAAATAAATGACACTTTTAACTTTCTCTTTACCTAAAAAAGTCCAATTTCAACACACCCCGACCCCCAACCCCACTCCTCCCAACCATCGCACCTCTAGGAGTCTAGGTTTTGTTTAAATTGATGATAAGTGAGGGAATTGAGTGAAGTGGAAAGGAATGAAATTATATTCCATTGTTTGGATTGTGTAATTTTGGATGGAACAGAGTGAAATATAATGAGATGGATTCCACCCAATTCCATCCAATCTCTCATTTTTTGATCCCTCTCACAATTTGGGGCGTAAAGGATGGAATGAGTAAACATAATTCCATTCCATCATGAAATACACAAATAATAGAGTGATAATTTTGTCTCATCACATTCCATTCCACTCCATGTCATCTTACTCTATTCCATTCCACTCCATTCATTGTTGATATCCAAACACAGCCCTAACAATCAGTGTCGCCTTTTAATTAAATAGATTTGAAGGGTTACATGTATGCTTCGATGGTCGTTGTACGACGTAACAAATACTCATCTTTATCTTTGAGAAAACGAACCTTTACTCCGAGTCTCCGACCACTGTTGCTAATCTTGCTTCAGAATTCATTTCATTTGGATCACCCACAACATCAACTACGTCAAAATATATAGTTTTCAAAGGTAGCTGACTTGGTAAAGCAACGACATATTAAGTGTCAATTCGTGATTCAAACTCAACTGATTGCATTTTTTTTTATCCTAAATAAATGTTTGTTTATAAAAAAAATTCGATAGAAAATCTTTTGGAATTTCGTTAGGATTCTTATCATATGCTATATGTAACACCTCATAAATATAATATGTCAGATTAGTTCTTGACTTTATAGGCAGTTAGGCACCGATCAATTTAATCTTTGAAATTTTCGAAATTTCAAATTAGTCCCTGAGTTATGAACACATCGGTTATATTAGTCCCTGACATTAATAACCATCAATGATCCTTAACGTGAACTTACGAAATGGCCAAAATGATGTTGTTCTGGGCAAAAACATAAACAAAAATCGATGAGTATCAATCAAATTAGTCCATGAAATTGTCGAAACCATTCAAATTAGTCCTTGACTTTATGGACCATTAACGTCATGAACAAATAAGACTGATTGTTCCTATCTTAGGGACTAACTTGAAATTTCGATAATCTTATGAACTAATTTGACCAATATCCACAAAGTCAGAGACCAATATGATCACATATTACTCATAAATAATTAACATGTAACTTGCCTAAAATATATGATCATAAAAACGGTTTGCAGTAATCAACACCTTTATATATTATTTGTGATGAGAGTTCTCTCAAAAACTACGTTTTGGTAGAGTAAAAAAAACTTACCAATAAATACTTGACACATCGTATAAGGATGCCAAATCATTTTGTTTTTGTTGTTGAGGAAGGAAACTATGTCTTATAGCTATTTGGTCCTTAATGTTTAAATTATTTTTTATTTATTAAACTTAAAAAATTAATTAAAATCAAATTAATTTTTTTTAAGGGATAGAATCAAGGTGACTAAGGTTTCTTATTTACTTATTCTCCTTACTCTTTCTCGTGGAATAATAGCCTCATCGTCTCCATGACCTCACCTCCATAACCGTCACTTCCAACCATCACCTCCGACCACACTTCCTATTATTTATCTGAGATCTCTTGAATGATGTCTAAGTTTTCCAAATATAGTATGCAACTCATGTAGTTGATGAAATGGTGGCACAAGCATGCTTTTATTTGTCTTCCTGTTCACGCTAGTGAAAAGGGATTCAAGAGATTCGATGCGGAGCACGCCAGTTCGCCAATTCGGGCGAACATGATTCGAAAATGGGGATGAAGGTATCAAGCGATTGCCGGATTTGATTGATTAAATGGTAATCTTTTGTTGTAATTAGGTTGTTTTTGGTCTTTTTGGCTTTATCTTGACGAAAACGTAAATGGGCTTGAGAAAACATAAATGACGAGAAGATAAATCGACAGAAACGCAAACGGAAAGCAATAAAGTGCACGAATTTAAAGGTACTGGAAACGTAAAGGCAGAATTTAAATGTGGTGGAAATGTAAATGCAGAATTTAAAGGTGCTGGAAAAGGTAAAGGAAAATGAAAACATTGCAATTGAATTTAAAAGTGCTGGGAATGTAAGGTGGTTATTACAATGGCATTTTCTCCGTTAATCTGCTTGCCGTGAGATGTTAGGATGATTACCAATGTGCCAACCTCGATTACAAACAAGTAATTACCTATTTATAGTCCTAGAAATCAACTACCCTTACACTATGTTATTGGGCATGTTCTGCATAACTGCAGCAACCACGTTCTAACTAAACAACTACCATGATGCAGTTTCTTCGTTTGTTCTCCTTTTGCCACGTGTCTTCGGTAGTCTTCGATTATTTCTCTTCGAAAAACATCTTCCCATAACTGAAATAAAGCCGCTTTGAAACTCTTGGTATTTTTGACAAGTCCTAGCTAGCTTTGTCCAAGTGACATTCTCCTACCTGTTGGGCTTTTAGGATCCCCGTCAACACCAAGCTCCTTTCGACAAGGTGTCGGCCTCTAATTGAAATAATCCCCTAGTCGATATTGGTGACCTGATTATTGACTTGGCCATATTTTTGGCCATCAACCTAACCAGTGATCATGTTGCAATCTCTCCCGAGGGATTATCCATAAAGGACTTTTCTTTTCCCTCTTTAAATGGAAAGATACACAAAGTTGTTCCTGGGAAAAAGTTTCAACTTTGAGTTACGGAAGACTCCTAGGTACCACCTAAACGAGTATCTCAACTGGAGTATGCACTTCATCTAGGTTTTTCATCTCAGCTCGAAATACAAGAGGTGATCCCTATGTAATCTCACGTGTTTAATCTTTAACCATAAAGAGGGAAAAGTGGGAATTCAGAGCAAAGATTTTGAAATTGTTCCTCTCTCTTCCAAATCCCATTAATCTCACATGTTTAATCTTTGAGATTCTTCATCCTCATTCTTTCGAACAACTTTTCTTCTTTCCAGAAATTACAAAGTTTGTCCATCATTTCTAACATCAACACACTTTGGCCTTTTGAACCTTGGAAGTGACATATTTATAGTCATGATAAAGTGTATTAAATGTTGATGTGACCGTTCTTTAGTTCCAAATCCGTCATCATTCTCCGCTATTACTCTGACCTCCTCAATTTCCACATTAAAGCTTCTTCGACGCCGTCCTCATTATGACTCTTCCATCTGTCGACGTATGTTCATGTCCCTCGAAGTCACTTTTGAGCGATTTTGCTTAAGTACTACACTTCCGTCGACATCACTTGTATCGTCAACCTTTCTCATTATGTCGATAGACGTACATATCCCTCGAAGTCACTTTTAGATGACTTGTCTAAGTACACTTCCATCGACATCACTTATTTATTCAACATTTTACTTTCTTGTCGAATTTTGACCTCTAGTCAACAGAGGCCCCCCTAAGTTTTGGCATTCGACGTACCTTTTCGGAGGATGTCAAAAGTTGCACCTTTTGTGAAACGTCCTTGGGTTTCGGGATTTGGGCTGATGACGTGAAAAGGTAAGGCCCACGTGGCCTTTTCCTCGATGCCTTTTCGTGAACCAAGACTGTGGTTCAAAACGTCTTTTCACTCCCTATTTAAACTCAAGTCTCCTGCCATTATATTGCCATTTTGTTTCCTTGAGTCGTATTGCACTTCTTCCTCTTTGCCCTAAACCCCTTTTCTTGTCTTGTAATTTCTGTATTCAAATCGAATAAAACATGGCTATCATCACTAGAGTTGCTGACCCTGAGATTGATCTCAATGTTTCCCACAACTTGCGAAGCCTTATGATCCTTGTTACTAACTGTGTCCCTGTAGATGGCAAGCCTGTAAACCTTAGACCTTACTTCCTTGGCCCATTACTTACATTGGACGAGACTAAACACCTTGACATTGTTGATTACTTTCCTTTGTGCAGTCCAAATAAACGAAACTCGCCCCTTGATCACTCTTGATCAGATTAACACTTCCCACTTCAACAAAGAACAAGCAGCAAGAGTTTTTCGTAGTTCTGTTGAGATGCCAGCAAGTTTACTGGGTCAATGTGTAATATAGTCTCAGGAGGACCAGATATCGTCCCACAGGGAGTTTGTGAGAATGTTCAATCTACTTTTACCTTAATGCAACTAAAAGTAAATCCTATAATTAAAATTCAGATTTGATTAAAATAGATTTGAGATTAAAAACTAAAAGTAATTAAATGCTGAAAATTAAAAGAAGTTGTGAGCAGGTAGAGAAGGATTGTTAGGAACGTGGTTTCAATGTATGTTTCGTTTATCTAATTATAAATTATTGTCTTCCCCTAAATCATGAACAAATTCCTAATTTAGTAACTATCAGATCTCTCTTGTTTAGTTACCTTTTCTTATTCAATTTCATAACCCTCAATCTCTCAAGTAATTAATTCATTGAATAATAATTAAGAATAATGGATTTAAATAAAGTTATATAATTACCCAATTGCATCTCTACCCCTGGATTAATTATATTGTTTGATTGGAAAGGTCTATCTAAACCTTAAACCTCTCAATTTGGGGATTAGAAATCCAAAACATAAATTGGCCAGATTCATGCATAACAATTAAATCACAATCAAACACATGATTTAGAAACGGAAAAACATTAATTCAATAACTACATAAGTTAATCCATACAAATCCACCAATTCCTAACAGAGGGTTTTAGTTACATGATAAACATTGAAGAACAAGAGAAGAAATAGAAGGATAATACATGATTACCATGGAGAAGCCTTGATCTCTCAACCTTGGATCTTCTCCTCTTCTAAACCTCTCTCTAAACTATGTAATCTCCCTCTCTAAAAGCTTCCAAAAACTGCTGAAAAACCTAGTATTTAATGCCTAAAACAAACCCTCATTGAGTCCCAATTGAATCCCCATCAAACTGCATCAAAACGGGCCTGTTTCGGGCCTGTGCAGCGTTCGTGCGCCCCATACGCATGGGTTCGCGCGCCCCGGGCGCGCACGCTCTGTACAGCAAAATTTCAGCACGCGCGCCCCGGACTCTTTTGGGCGCTACGGACTGCTCCGGACTCCGTTTTACTCCGTTCTTGGACCGTTTCGAAGCTCTTTTCATCCTCTATCCAAGTCCATCAATATATTTTGCATTTAAGCTCCATAAGTACCTGAAACATACCCAAAAAGGATCAAAACGTTTAAAGGGTTCATAACTAAGAACTATTTCTAAGAATTAACAAAAAGTCCTACAAAATACTTGAGAAACAAGCTAAACACATAGTAAAAGGGAGTCTAAATCATATTCAAATCACTATATATTGGACCCAAATCACTCCCCCAAACTTAGCATTTTGCATGTCCCAGGCAAAAGTAAAATAAAATTCTAAACAAAAGATAAACTCCCTAAATCAACATATATACACCTCATCTAAGACTTCGACTCATAACTCCAACACATATTATCACAAACTATTTACACACTCACAAACTAGTTAGAGTAACAAACCCAATCAGAACTCAGGACTAGTGAACACTCTCAACCTCTCAAATGTTTCTCTCAAAAGTGTATAAGGGTAATATTTCATTTAAGCACACAAGTTCATCAATGATAAAGTGCTACCATATGCTTGACCATAGACCAACATCTCCACTGAAATTATCGATTGCACACAAAAATCAAAAGGTCTTAATATTGGTTGTAATGGGGTCTGGCTAAAGTGTTAGGTGGGATAAAAGAAAGAAGAGATAAAACTAAGGGCTAAAATGCAAAGATAATTTCCCTCAGAAATTATGAATGAGCAACTAGTAGTATTACAATGAATCACAACTCAATTCACAACTTTATTATTCTTCTCACTTTTCAATTTTAATTCCTCTACTCTCTTCCTTTTCACTTTTATTTGATTTTTACATCACTTTTTTCATTGGAAGAGGAGTAGGCACATAACACTTTTCACTTTTTTTTCTTTTGCATTACATTCCACTTAATTGCTCATCCAAAATTCCTAAGGTACTCACAATAGAATTAATGCAACAATTGCAGGGTACCAAAGAAAAATCATATATCATTATAAGGCTCAAAATGGGCAACTAAGGGAACAATTTTCAACGCAACATTCTGAAGGCCTCAAAAACACAACCTAGGTGCCTTAATCATTTTCATGCATGCAATCAATCATCAATTTTGAAATGGTCACAGGTCAAGTTCTAGAGCACAATCATCAAAGAGAACACACTCATGAAAGAATAGGGGTCTCAATATCAGAATATTTCAATAAAATTCATACCCCTCAATATAAGGCTCAAAACCTCACAGGGCCAAAGTCAGTTCACTAATCACAAGTTCTGAAAGCATTTGTCAAAATAACCAGTTCACAACCATATTTACAGCTCAATCAAATAGAGTCAAAAGTCAATGAGTCTAAGTCCTAAACTAAGTATGTACATGCATCATCAGAGAAAAAGTCCTAAGGTTAGAAAAATTAATTACTCTTTCTAAGGACACAAACCAATACCAAAAATATGAGAGAAAAATTCAGATCTGAAAAATTTTTATTTTGTATATACTCCCCCAAACTTAGATGTTGGCTTGTCCTCAAGCAAACTAATCTAGCCTAAACTACAAAATAAAAATGAAAAACTACCTAAGAAAGCTGGACAATATTTTTGGTGAGATACAGGTCCTGAATGGGGAACTAGAAAAATTCCCCCAAACTGGGTCTGTGGCAGCCCCGCGCGCCGAGGCGCGCTACTGCATGCGCCTGGGGCGCGTGAGGTCTGTACCTATATATATATATATATATATATATATATTTAATTAAGGCAAAACAATTCTACCTAAGACCTATCCTAACTAAACTAAACTACCTAACCTAAGGGAGAATTACCTACAATTGGGTTGCCTCCCAACAAGCGCTTGTTTAACGTCACGAGCCTGACGGGTTACCTCTTTTTAGAGGTTAGGGTGGTTGCCATGACCCTTTTAATGGGAATACTTTGGAGTGATCACTCCACCTCTTTCCAACACTCTCTCCATTAGAGTGCTGCATAAATTTGAGAGGGGCAAAGGTCTCCGTGGTGACTGGTGGTTTTGGAAAATTTGTTATAGTGGATTGCTCACCATTCACTCGGAGAATCACTTCTCCCCTAGGCACATCAATCACTGCCCCTGTTGTGTCTAAGAATGGCCTTCCAAAAATTAGAGGAATATTTTTATCCTCTTCTATATCAAGTACCATAAAATCAAGGGGCAGGATAAAATCATTCACCTTTACCAGAAGGTCTTCCACCACTCTATAAGGGCGGAGGATGGATTTATCAACTAACTCAAGTGTCGCCCAGGTAGGCTCAATCTTTTCTATTTTCAATTTTTCAAACACTGACAAGGGCATAACATTAACACTAGCTCCTAAGTCACAGAGAGCCTTACCTGAATACTCCTTGCCTATGCTAACTGAAATGTTAAAGCTACCTGGGTCCTTTAGCTTTGGTGGAAGGTTTCGCTTGATGATGTTGCTGCACTTCTCTCCTATTGGGAATGTCTCCTCAGTCAAGAGCATCAGCTTCTTCTTTGTTAGCAACTCCTTCATGAATCTCGCGTACTAAGGCATTTGTGTAAGTGCCTCAGCAAACGGGATGTTGATGTGCAGCTTCCGTAGCATCTCCAGGAACTTGGAAAACTGCTTTTGGTCTTCATCCTTCTTCAACCTCTGAGGAAAAGGTACCCTCAGAGGTAGTGGTGCTGGTTTGGGTGTGCCTTGATTGAGATCCGCAGGTGGACCCTGCGCTTTCGGTGCTTCAGGCTCCTCTTGCTCAGCTGATGGCTTGGGCTCTTCCCTCTTTTCAGGCTCCCTCTCAGTTGCATCACCCTTTTTCTGTGGCTCCTCATATGACTTGCCACTTCGAAGGGTGACTGCCATGCATCTTTCCTTGGTGTGGGTTGCTATCTCTGATATTTGATTTTCTATTTGATCTACCCGCATCTCCAAGTTCTTGATGCTAGCTTGTTGATTATTGAAATTCGCCCGAGACTCAGCTATGAAGGAATGGGTATTGAGAGTTAATGCTTCAATCGCCTTCTCCCAATCCTTCTTTTGTGGTTGAGGTGGGTTAGGTGCCGGCTGATACCATGTTGCATTAAGTTGATTTACTTGCTCCTCAATGGTGGTTGGTCCCTTTCTGACTTGATAAGCATAGTCGCTATTTCGGTGACTTCCTCCACAAAAATCACATTTCAGAGCCTGGGATGCAACTTGCTTCACCAATGCTTTTAGCTGTTCTTGCATCTCCTTGTTTTGCTGGATGAGGGCCTGGATTAAAGGAGAGTCTGAACCTTTATTATTCTGAATGTTTTTCTCTCTAACAGACTGACTACTGCTAAATACCAAATTGGTGATGATATCTCTGGCCTCTTCAACTGTAATAGCCCGATTTTCGTAAACCAAAAATAATTGACTTTTACTTATTAAAGTGGCAAAAATGAGGCCAATTTTTTTTTGAAACGTATTTGAAAAGTCATTGGTGTATTTAAAAATTCTTTCGCTGAAAACCGAGTTGTTACTAAAACCTTCTTTCACATAAAACATTCATTTCCATAAAATGACTTGGTTCAAGAACATCACGATGGTTCCCAAAAATTACATTGTTCAATCTTTCAAGATAAAGTGGACCACAATATAGATGGTAAAGACTTAGCTTAATTACATAAGTGGCACATTGCTTGGTAATCCTTGACTCGAAACACAAACAACAAACTTAAACTAAACACACTACTTTAGCTTCCTTTTGATGAAGACAACCGGATGCGGTTTCCTTTTCTTCTTGCGCCCTTTCTTCACTCCCGAGGATGAAGCCACCTCTGTCGTTGCTTTCCCGTTGTCGTTAAGCTCCAGCTCCAATTCATCTAGAGAGATGATCTCCATACGATGCTCCGTCTGCCCGTTGAGATATCAGCAGCACCAATATGCCAACGAACAAGAGAGAGTAAGCGATCCGAACGACGCATCGTCGACGGTGTGGGATTACGGTAGGCGAGATATCAAGACAATACAACAAGACGAGCAACATACATACAACATAGCATACAATCATATTATCATTATCGTCATTATTATCACTATTTCCATCATTATTATCACCTTTCATTTTCTTACCAACTTACTTTCAATTCTTATAAACATTCTTTCTTTCTCATTCATTTCTCTCTCATAATTATAAATCTCTTCTTATCCAGTCTTATCCATTCACGACCTTCAATGATTGGGGAATTTTAAGTTATCATCGAGGTATCCATTTCGCTCTCAACTAGCGCTCACGTCTACATCTCCTCGGTCGTCCACCCAACCTAGTCGGAAGCTAACAGGAGTACAGGACCTTTACCACGCGGACACGACAGCTGTCTCAGTCATCAATTGGCTCCAAGCCAGGAGAACTGTAGAAAACTCGGGTACAGTCTCAATTCAATTCATATTATATCAATTCATATCATATAATCAAGGCTCACTGTAGAAAACTCGGGTACAGTGGCAATCAAGATGCCCCGTTCCAGTCCCTCTCACTGTTCTCGAAATGCCATAGGGGTGACAGCACTATTCCGGTTCCGGGTGCAGAACTTACCACAGCATTAGGACCCAGTCCCCACCACGTCTGGTTACCACATATGGAATTCGTTCCGCCTAGAATAGTACTCAAGGCCTCATGACGTTTTACCGCCCTAGCCTACCCTATTGCATTCACAACCCGAATATACCTGATATCCGGGGTACCTTCCTCTCCACTACTTCGCACTCTCATACCTCACCGCGTCAATGTCTTTTAAAGTCTTTTATTAATTAACCTAAGGTCGGCCCATCCTTCGTGCATCCCTTCAATGAGTCCCGACCACTAACTTTGCACAATCTTTTCTCATCAGAGCACAGAGCTGGGTTCGCATCACCATACTTGCATCTCATTTCTCAATCTCTTTCTCAACATTCTCTTTTCACGATCTTTCTCAACATGACATTTCGTCATCTTTCTCAAAACCTCACTTCATCATCTTTTTCAAAATCTCAAATTCATAAACTTTCACAAAATCTCATTTCTTAAACTTTCTCAAAATCTCCTTTCATAATTTCCTCAAAAGTCTCACTTCACAAAATTTCCTCAAAGCCCCATTTCACAAACTTTCAAAAATTCTTATTTCACAAACATTCTAAAAATTTTCTTTCATCACTTTCTAAAAATCTCATCTCACAAAATTTCTGAAAATCTCTTTTTACAAAATCGTTAAAAATCTCAGTTGACAAACCTTTCTTGAAAACACACTTCATAGACTTTTACAAAATCTCTTTTCACAAATTTGCTAAAAAAAATCTCGTTTCAAAAACTTTTTTCAAAAATTCTTATTTTCAAAAACCTCTTCAAAAACCTAATTTCACAAACTTTTCTTAAAACGACATTTCACAATTTTCTCAAAAACCTTGTTCCACCATCTTTTCGTAAAATTTCATTTCGCAAACCTTTCACAAAATTTCCTTTCGCAATCTTTTTCAAAATACCATTTCACAAACTTTTTCAAAAACCTCGGTTCGTAAATTTTTTCAAAAATCCCATTTCAGTGAGCGCTAGTGGAGGAGCAAGCTCAACTCAACACAAGCCTCATTCTAACAACATTATCAAAGGAGCCAAGCTCCACTCAGATCACATCTCATTTCGATAAACAACGTCACTTTTCCCAGCTCTGGCTTAATCTCATCATTATCATCAAATCCTTCCCCAATCTCAACTCTTTATCTCTTTTCCAGCACATATCTCATTTCCAATCATTATTCCTTTCTCTTTGTATCTTTTACTTTCACAACTTAATCATTTCATTTTCATTTTCAGGACGTAACAGACGTCCATCAGCATGTTGCTAATGTTAATCAACAATATTAAATTCCATCATGCATAATTAAATAAATAAATAAATACGAGCATGTCATCAACACACAATCATCACACAACAACAACGTGGTCTTTGTCACCTTCGTATAAGTGGTCACACAACACAAACAATTGCCACTATACTACTAACGCCGAACCACTAAGTTCCGATCTTTGAGATGATACGGAACGTCATAATATGTCACCTAAATACCACGGTGTCTTAGGAAAGCTTCTCTCTCACCTGAGGTCCAGCAGTTAAACGTACTCGATCTCCGCAGATCCTTGTCGCTGCTAGCTGCCCCAATCCCTCGTCTATACCACTCCTTGTATTAAATAAAACACTTTAAGTTATTGACTTGTACAATAAAATCTTTTCTTAACTCAATACTCGTTCCTTTCTTCGTCGGAAGACTTAGAAACATAACCGTTTTCTCAAAACAACTTTAGCATTTTTCTAGTACTTTAAGTACTTTAAAATCATTTGAAAACATTTAATAAAGTTGTTTAAACCATTTAATTTGGTTGCTGGTCCATCTTGGACAACCCCTTAATCACGTTCGAAAACACCGAAAAATGCACCGTTTTTAATCCGGCTTTTTCTCAAATTAATTACCACTTGAAAACTATACTTTAAATCACTTGAACACATTTTTAAAGTTAAGAAACAACTTTAAATAATTCTGGACAGCAAAGGAATACTTCACAAAATCACTTTAATAATAATCCGAAAACATCGTAAAAACACTTTTGTCTCAAATAATTCTTTAGTTTAGAATTAACACTTTAAAACTCAAGCGTTTATCTTAAAACAAATCTTGGACAGCCCTAAACACAATCTAAAAATCTCAAACAAATCAAATGGATTTATCTTAAAATCAATTAATTTCAAAACCAATTACGCAGTCAATATTTTTCAAACATCAACTAGCACACAACCACAACAACACTTAGATGAATTAAGTCATATAAGCAATTAACCAATCATTAAATTTAAATTTAAATCAAACATTAATTTTTACATAAACTCTTTCACAATCAAACACTTATTCACTTAGGCAACACATAATTACTTTTCAAAACAATTTCATTTAGATGAAACAAAATCATTTACTCCTTCTTTCCCTTAAGGCCAAATATAAGTATAACTCTAAGCAAAGATTTATTCAATATTAAGGACATGAAATCATGAAGTCTTTCATTCCATTTTGTTCCAAAAACCGTGAGCCCTTCTTAAAATTAAACAAACTTTAATTCATTTTCTCAACTTAAATTAATTTATCAAATCAAATATAGTTTCCTTTATCTTTTTAACCAAAACCGAATTGAAAGAAAAATAGTCACAATATGTGACACCCTCTTCTTGTTCCAAGTAAATATTACAATAATTAAGTATTACTTGGAAAGCTATATGGACTTGTTATTATATAGAAATTGTGAAAATAAAATTTCTCTTTCAAGGCGGGTGCACAAACCAAAACATGGAATTCTGGGAGAGGAAAATCTATATCATTTTAAACATAGTGTTAAATTCGGCATTCTCTAAAACCTTTTCACAAACTGAATAGCATCGGTATTTTGAAATCGTATGTATATGATAGAAATTAAGCGATGCCATCCTTTCTTTCGTTTTGCAGAACTGATACCCTTTATTTCTTTTATAGCCGAACTCTTTAAATAGATCAAATCAGAGTAAGCGGTAATAGTGGAACTATGCATAGTTATAAGATAAACATAATTTGCATATATATATATATAAGTAAGTCATGAAGTACATAGTCCCATGGTCATATCTCCAAGATCCGTATAGAAGTCCATCAAAAGATCAATATCAAAAGAAACCATAACTCTAGAGTTGTCAAAAGTATATCTACAATATATACATCACAAAAATATGAACTCTAGAGGTGGTCACATAGATCTGACAGCAACAGTAGTAGTAGTGATAGTAGTAGCGGTCTCCAGGTAGCAGAAATAATCATCATCAACAGCAACAGTAGCAGCAGCATTAGTGTCTCCTCCACAACATCCCCACATCGGATCCCCTAGTCCTCATCATATACCATATGCACATATCTAGGGATCATCGTCCCTCCACTGACTCCCGGTAGAATGAACGACAGGCTCGCCTCCGCTCTCGTCCTCCACAGGATCCTCCTCGATCTCATCCGATGGAGAGTGTATCCTATCACTGGGTACCGGGTCAGGAGATGGTGTCACCCTAACTGGGCTCCTCGGATCAGAAGGGGGAGGCTCCTCGCGGATGACTCTCGAAGAAAAAGGGTGTGAGCGGGTAGGTCGAAAACGAAAGCTGTGATATGAGCGAGCTGGTCGTGTGGGAGGTGGTCCATGATATGTGTAAAAAGGGGGTACGTGCATAGTGTATATGATGGGAATCCTAAACCTACGAGGACGGAATCGAATCAGCGGGTTCGGGTGGTAGAAGGTAATCTCTACCTCCCCCTCGAACATCGCACGATGGTCCTCGTAGATCCATATGCCACTAGGAAGTGGTCGGATCTCGATGCAAGCGATGTAACGTGACATCACCTACAAGGGCATAGGGGTAAGCCATTCTATACACATAATCAATAGAGCATAAATATATGTACAATGTGAATGTATAGACATGCAACAATGAATAACAATCACATTTAGCATTTAGCAGTTATTGAATGCAAGTAGGATGCTCATACTTATTTCATTTATCAACATTATTTTAGATGAGTGGCATGATGTATGAACCTAGCTCTCAAGCCTATCTCCATCATTCTATAACACTCTCTGACGTCCATCCTTTACTCCGTCCAGCACTCACCAGTGCGTTGTACTCCTAGGTGTACAACATTCGTACACTCACCAAGAATGTACACGACAAGCTTGGAATACGTGCCACCCGAGCAACGTCCCGTCATCCAAACGGTATAACCATATCAGCATCTCACTATGACGACCACGTCATCAACCATAACATGTCATCAAGCGAGCCGTCAATTGGCACTCCCAGAGGCCCTCCTCATGTTATTAAAACATTATAAACGATCTATCATCCAAACTCCAGAATGAATGCATTATTTTTTTAAACTTAAAGGGAATTGGTTAATATATATATATATAACGTGCCACCCAAGCAACGTCTCGTCTTCCAAACGGTATACATATATTAATCAATTTCTTTTAAGTCCAGATCCCATGGATTATTATTATTCAATCATTAACCAAATGATTCAGAATTAAAAATGATATTTTTAATATTCTGGGTGAACTACTCGAGTGTTCTTCAGAATACTCGAGTGTTCTTCAATTATTTCAAGATTACTCGAGTAGTTCTAAATTACTCGAGTTGTTCATGTCTTTCTGAGGATTTGGGTTTCAGATTCATAGAAATACTCGAGTGATTCATGATTACTCGAGTGTTCTTCATCAATTCCATAACACTCGAATGTCTCCTGCATTACTCGAGTGGTTTACCTTAAAGTGTCCCCATGACTCAGTTAATACTCGAGTTCTGGGTCTGGTACTCGAGTGTTCTAACACAAAATACACTGTTTTATCACAATTTCACTCGAGTATAAAACCAAGTACTCGAGTCTTTTCTTACAGAACAGACTGGAAATTGGTTTTAACATACCATTTTCAATTCTAACCATTACTAATCCAATCCAATGATCAACAGAGTTCATATAACACATATTGAACATGCTCAAACACTTACAACTCATCAATTAACATATTTGACAGAGAATCAAGAGTTTATGCATAAAACATACAATTTCACAACTTAACATATCAAATTGCAAAATACACAATAAACTTGTGAAATAAAGCTCAATACAGCTTGAATGCATCATATGAAACTTGCTCAAAACAACCATAGAGCATGAATTGGTCTCCAAACCAAATTTCTTATTCAATCTAAGCCCTTAGAGCCTCTTGGTGGCTCTCTAATGAAAATCATGAAATTTAAAATCTATCTAGTGCATAAAAAGACTTCCCCTTACCTCACTAACGTGAATCAACAAGAGATTTGCCAAAGAAAGCACCACAACACTAAAAACCTCTTCAAGCATCACATGCAGGACAGTTTTGAGTGGAGGTCCAAAATGGAATTGGTTGACACATGAAACAGAGATAAAAATTGGGGAAATTAGAATTTCTACAATCTATGCAACACGTTTTAACTATAGAAATCAAATTGAGACTCAAAGAACTCGTGAGCTTACCAAAATCAGGGATCAAAGTAAGCTCCAGAACCAACTTGACAGAAAACAGCTCCAACTTCCAAGGTTCAATTCTTCCACCACACTCACTCTCAACTCACGAATTCGGTGTCTATACAAAGCTCGAGATGTGAGCTTTGTATTGGTGTATAATTTGTATCTTAACTCTAAGCACAGAGGGAGAATCGGAGTGAAGAATTCAGGAACCCTAACTCCAGCAACACATGAATTTGGCCAAAATGCTTCAACAATTCGGTTTGGATGGCTTTTATAGACCTAAGTCGAGTTCATGCTCGTCGACACGACTGCATTGAGGTGTTGAGGATGGAGTATTCGTGGCAAGGAGAGGGAATCGGTGGTGGTGACTCACCAAACGCACTAACTCGTGCAACTCTGACCAGAATACTCGAGTATTCAAGAAAATACTCGAGTATTTTGCCCAGTTTTTGAAAAATAATAATTTTATTTACTTTCCCTCCAAAACCTTTCCTATAATTACTTCTAGGTCCCAACTCAGGGACTAATATGCAAAATGTTTATTTTATGCATAATTATACTAATTAAATAAATGCACACACATTTCCTAAATACATAACACAGATTTTTAATCAAGGATTAAAATAGAAATAATTAATTATAATAAATTTTATTATTAACATTTCATTAATCGGGGATTAAAATTTTGGGGGATGTTCCACCTTGGCTTTCTGACACACCAAACAACACGCCACGTACTTAGCCACATCCTTCTTTAAGCCAGGCCACCAAAACATCTTCTTCAAATCCTGATACATTTTGGTAGCTCCTGGATGCATACTCATCTTGCTCTTATGCGCTTCATCCAGAATCATCTTCCTTACCTCTGAATCGTCAGGCACACAAATCCTTGCTCTAAAGCGAAGGATTCCATCTTTTCCTTCTTGAAATTCTGACTCCTTGCCTTCCTCCATAAGTTTCTTCTTTTCCTTAAGCCCCTCATCTTCATGTTGCAATTCACGAATTCTTTGCAGGAACTCATTGGCAATTTGCAGCATTTCCATCTTGATACTTGTCGGCTCCACTTGTATTGCCAAGTTCAGATCTCGGAATTCTTCTATCAATGCAGCTTGTTTAACCATCATTGCACTAATATGCATTGCTTTTCGACTCAACACATCAGCCACCACGTTTGCTTTCCCAGGATGGTAATGAAGCTCGAACTCATAATCTTTCAAGAACTCCATCCATCGGCGTTGCCTCATATTCAACTCTTTCTGGTCAAAGAGGTACTTTAAACTGTTATGGTCACTAAACACCCGGAACGTAGTGCAATAGAGATAGTGCCTCCAAATCTTTAGAGCGAAAACAACCGCTGCCAGCTCTAGATCATGAGTTGGGTAGTTCATTTCATGAACTTTTAGCTGTCTCGAGGCATAAGCGACTACCTTCCCATCTTGCATCAAAACACTCCCAAGTCCTTGTTTTGATGCATCAAAATACACCTCGAAACTCTTCTGAGTATCAGGCAAAATCAACACAAGGGATGATGTCAATCTTTCTTTCAGCTCTCGAAAACTCCTTTCACACTTCTCTTCCCAGATAAAGGGTTGATCTTTCCGAGTTAACTTCGTCAAGGGTAGCGCAATCTTCAAGAAACCTTCTATAAATCTTCTATAGTAACCAGCCAAACCGAGAAAGCTCCTCACCTCCTTGACCGACTTCGGTTGTTCCCATTGTAAAACTGAGCTCACCTTTGCCGGGTCAACCGCTATCCTTTTGTTTGAGATTACATGCCCCAAAAACTTAACTTCCTCCAGCCAGAACTCACACTTTTTAAGTTTGGCGTACAGCTGCTTCTCCTTCAGGATATTCAACACTATCCTTAAGTGTTCCGCATGCTCCTCTGGACTCTTGGAATAAATAAGGATATCGTCAATGAACACAACCACGAATGAATCTAAATAGGGTCTAAAGATTCGATTCATGTAGTCCATGAAAATAGCTGGTGCATTAGTCAATCCAAACGGCATCACAACATATTCATAGTGTCCGTATTGGGATCGAAATGCGGTCTTAGAGATATCCTCTTCCTTGATCCTGATCTGATGGTACCCCGATCTCAGATCAATCTTGGAAAACACTGAGGCCCCACGAACTTGATCTATAAGGTCATCTATCCTTGGTAAGGGATACTTGTTCTTGATTGTGACCTTATTCAATTGCTGGTAGTCGATGCACATCCTCATACTACCATCTTTCTTCTTGACGAACAGGACCGGAGCACCCCGTGGCGACACACTTGGTCGGATCATCTGCTTCTGCAACAATTCCTCTATCTGCTTCTTCATTTCAGCCATTTCCGGTGGTGCCATTCTATAAGGAGCGATAGAAATGGGACCAGCTCCCGGAACTAAATCAATTCCGAATTCAATCTCTCTTGGTGGCAGACCGGGTATCTCATCAGCGAAAACCTCCGGAAAGTCTCTGACAACAGGGATCTCTTCCATCCTTGGACCATTCTCCTCTACTTCAGTGTTGAACAGACACACGTAGCCAGAGGGTTTCGGGTTCCTATAGGTCACTATCTTTCTATCACATTCGATGATCACTTGGTTTCGACTTAACCAGTCCATCCCCAAGATTACATCTAATTGTGATAAGGGTAAACAGATCAAATCTACCCTAGAGGTTTGTCCTAACACTTCTATACAACAGTTAAGACATGCTCTAGAAACAATTATAGGAACATTAGTAGGGGTTTCTACTTTTAGGGTGTATGATAATTCAGACATAGGTAGACTCAAACGATCTACACATTCATATGAAACAAATGAAAGCGTTGCACCAGATCAAACAACACATTGCAAAGCTGACCAATTAGCAAGTAATTACCTTGCAGCAGATTAGAAGATCGACTTGCCTCCACACCACTAAGTGTGAAAACCCTTCCTTGAACCATAGGCCTATCAGCAGTTCCTCTTGAATTGGCTTTAGCCGGCTCCTTGCAGTCCTTCGCAAAGTGTCCCGGCTTCCCACAATTGAAACAACTACTTGTTCCCCAACAAAAACGCCCATAATGATGGCGCCTACACTTGTAACAGAATGGAGCCTCGCTCCGAAAGTTCCTTCCATCACTGCCTCCAACCTTTCCCTTGCCTTTCCCTCGGCGATCATACGGACCCTTGCCTTGGTTGTTGAAACCCTTACGCCTCTGAGGTCCATAATTCTGGTTGTCTTTCCTTTCTGAGGCTTGCATCCCTTCAGCTTTCTTGTCATCCTCATACATCCTACACATGTCCACAAGTGCAGGAAAGCTCTGGATCCGTTGATAGCTGGAAATAGACTTCAGCTTAGGCCTTACGCCTCCTTCAAACTTGATACACTTGCTCCTTTCATCAGGGTTGTTCTGGTAGTATGGAGAGTGCTTCATCAACTCCTCAAACTTGGCCGCGTACTCACCCACACTCATGTCTCCTTGATTTAGTTGCAAGAATTCCACCTCTTTCTTTCTCCTCAGGTCCTCAGGGAAGTATTTATTGAGAAACTTCTCCATAAATACACCCCAATTCACATCCCTTCCTTCATAGTGTAGGAGCTGAACCGTGTGATTCCACCAATTCTCAGCTTCATCCTCTAGCATGTAGGTTGCATATGCTACTTTCTGAACTTCTGTGCAATCCAAAGTTCTCAAAATCTTGTCCATGGTGTGAATCCACTTATTGGCCTCCTCGGGTTTAAATCCTCCTTCAAACTTGGGTGGATTACAACTCCTAAAATCCGCCAGACTCTTCGCCTCAGAATTACCCACATTGCATTGGTGAGGTGGATTAACCGGTTGAGGTGGTTGCTGAGATTGTTGTTGTTGCATGGACTCCAGCACCGCGGTAATCCTCTCTAACATCGCATTGGTGTGATTTTTGTTTCTAGTTGCCATAATAGACCTGCGCTATGGACTTACAGTCACATATGTTGAACTAAGAAACATTCATCACGCCACCTATACTAAGGCTATGACCCTAACTTCAAACAAAACATTCAATTGTATCTAATGCTCAAAACAAGCAAGATACTAGCAATCAAAACAATAAATATGCCCTGTGGATACCTGTTGGGTGTTGATGGCTACCTTTCTGGAACTACTTCCACTACTACAGGATCTGACTTTTGCTTTGATACCACTCAGTGTGACACCCTCTTCTTGTTCCAAGTAAATATTACAATAATTAAGTATTACTTGGAAAGATATATGGACTTGTTATTATACAGAAATTGTGAAAATAAAATTTTCTCTTTCAAGGCGGGTGCACAAACCAAAACATGGAATTCTGGGAGAGGAAAATCTATATCATTTTAAACATAGTGTTAAATTCGGCATTCTCTAAAACCTTTTCACAAACTGAATAGCATCGGTATTTTGAAATCGTATGTATATGATAGAAATTAAGCGATGCCATCCTTTCTTTCGTTTTGCAGAACTGATACCCTTTATTTCTTTTATAGCCGAACTCTTTAAATAGATCAAATCAGAGTAAGCGGAAATAGTGGAACTATGCATAGTTATAACATAAACATAATTTGCATATATATATAAGTAAGTCATGAAGTACATAGTCCCATGGTCATAACTCCAAGATCCATATACAAGTCCATCAAAAGATCTATATCAAAAGAAACCATAACCCTAGAGTTCTCAAAAGTATATCTACAATATATACATCACAAAAATATGAACTCTAAAGGTGGTCACATAGATCTGGCAGCAGCAGTAGTAGTAGTGATAGTAGTAGCGGTCTCCAGGTAGCAGAAATAATCATCATCAACAGCAACAGCAGCAGCATCATCAGTGTCTCCTCCACAGCATCCCCACATCGGATCCCCTGGTCCTCATCATATACCATATGCACATATCTAGGGATCATCGTCCCTCCATTGACTCCCGGTAGAATGAACGACAGGCTCGCCTCCGCTCTCGTCCTCCACAGGATCCTCCTCGATCTCATCCGATGGAGAGTGTATCCTATCACTGGGTACCGGGTCAGGAGATGGTGTGACCCTAACTGGGCTCCTCAGATCAGAAGGGGGAGTCTCCTCGCGGACGACTCTCGAAGAAAAAGGGTGTGAGCGGGTAGGTCGAAAACGAAAGCTGTGATATGAGCGAGCTGGTCGTGTGGGAGGTGGTCCATGATATGTGTAAAAAGGGGGTACGTGCATAGTGTATATGATGGGAATCCTAAACCTACGAGGACGGAATCGAATCAGCGGGTTCGGGTGGTAGAAGGTAATCTCTACCTCCCCCTCGAACACCGCACGATGGTCCTTGTAGATCCATATGCCACTAGGAAGTGGTCGGATCTCGATGCAAGCGATGTAACGTGACATCACCTACAAGGGCATAGGGGTAAGCCATTCTATACACATAATCAATAGAGCATAAATATATGTACAATGTGAATGTATAGACATGCAACAATGAATAACAATCACATTTAGCATTTAGCAGTTATTGAATGCAAGTAGGATGCTCATACTTATTTCATTTATCAACATTATTTTAGATGAGTGGCATGATGTAAGAACCTAGCTCTCAAGCCTATCTCCATCATTCTATAACACTCTCTGACGTCCATCCTTTACTCCGTCCAGCACTCACCAGTGCGTTGTACTCCAAGGTGTACAACATTCGTACACTCACCAAGAATGTACACGACAAGCTTGGAATACGTGCCACCCGAGCAACGTCTCGTCATCCAACCGGTATAACCATATCAGCATCTCACTATGCCGACCACTGTCAATTGGCACTCCCAGAGGCCCTCCTCATGTTATTAAAACATGATAAACGATCTATCATCCAAACTCCAGAATGAATGCATTATTTTTTTAAACTTAAAGGAAATTGGTTAATTTATATATATAATGTGCCACCCGAGCAACCTCTCGTCATCCAAACGGTATACTTATATTAATCAATTTCTTTTAAGTCCAGATCCCTTGGGTTATTATTATTCAATCATTAACCAAATGATTCAGAATTAAAAATGATATTTTTAATATTCTGGGTGAACTACTTGAGTGTTCTTCAGAATACTCGAGTGTTCTTAAATTATTTCCAGATTACTCGAGTAGTTCTAAATTACTCGAGTTGTTCATGTCTTTCTGAGGATTTGTGTTTCAGATTCATAGAAATACTCGAGTGATTCATGAGTACTCGAGTGTTCTTCATCAATTCCAAAACACTCGAATGTCTCCTGCATTACTCGAGTGGTTTACCTTAAAATGTGCCCATGACTCAGTTAATACTCGAGTTCTGGGTCTGGTACTCGAGTGTTCTAACACAAAATACATTGTTTTATCACAATTTCACTCGAGTATCAAACCAAGTACTCGAGTCTTTTCTTATAGAACAGACTGGAAATTGGTTTTAACATACCATTTTTAATTCTAACCATTACTAATCCAATCCAATGATCAACAGAGTTCATATAACACATATTGAACATGCTCAAACACTTACAATTCATCAATTAACAGATTTGACAGAGAATCAAGAGTTTTTGCATAAAACATACAATTTCACAACTTAACATATCAAATTGTAAAATACACAATAAACTTGTGAAATAAAGCTCAATACAGCTTGCATGCATCATATGAAACTTGCTCAAAACAACCATAGAACATGAATTGGTCTCCAAACCAAATTTCTTATTCAATCTAAGCCCTTAGAGCCTCTTGGTGGTTCTCTAATGAAAATCATGAAATTTAAACTCTATCTAGTGCATAAAAAGACTTCCCCTTACCTCACTGACATGAATCAACAAGAGATCTGCCAAAGAAAGCACCACAGCACCAAAAACCTCTTCAAGCATCACATGCAGGACAGTTTTGAGTAGAGGTCCAAAATGGAATTGGTTGACATAGGAAACAGAGATAAAAATTGGGGAAATTAGAATTTCTACACTCTATGCAAAACGTTTTAACTATAGAAATCAAATTGAGACTCAAAGAACTCGTGAGCTTACCAAAATCAGGGATCAAAGTAAGCTCCTGAACCAACTTGACAAAAAACAGCTCCAACTTCCAAGCTTCAATTCTTCCACCACACTCACTCTCAACTCACGAATTCGGTGTCTATACAAAGCTCGAGATGTGAGCTTTGTATTGGTGTATAATTTGTATCTTAACTCTAAGCACAGAGGGAGAATCGGAGTGAAGAACTCAGGAACCCTAACTCCAGCAACACATATGAATTTGGCCAAAATGCTTCAGCAATTCGGTTGGGATGGCTTTTATAGACCTAAGTCGAGTTCATGCACGTCGACACGACTGCATTGAGGTGTTGAGGATGGAGTATTCGTGGCAAGGAGAGGGAATCGGTGGTGGTGACTCACCAAACGCACTAACTCGTGTAACTCTGACCAGAATACTCGAGTATTCAAGAAAATACTCGAGTATTTTGCCCAGTTTTTGAAAAATAATATTTTATTTAATTTTCCTCCAAAACCTTTCCTATAATTACTTCTAGGTCCCAACTCAGGGACTAATATGCAAAATGTTTATTTTATGCATAATTATACTAATTAAATACATGCACACACATTTCCTAAATACAAAACACATATTTTTTTTTGGTATAAGAAAAAATCTATTATTACTTGAAAATATAACACAAACCTAACGCCATTTAAGAGAGCTTTGCCACCTTCTAAGAAGGGTTCAATACTATCAAAAATGCCAAATCAAAGTTCAGCTCTAATTCTATTTACAAGAACCTTATTAAGCCAATTAATAAATAAAGGAAAACAAAAATTAACTCTAATAGCTACTTCATGCTTAATACGTGTAACCAGCTGAACCTTTGAGTGCACTTGATGAGTGAAAAGTCTCATATTCCTTTCAGTCCACAGATTGTAGATGATGCTAGCAAAAAGACCAAACACACTTCGTCTTCGGCGCTTGTCTGGAAAAGCTCGGAGAATCCAAAATCTCCATCGCTGAAATTTATAGTGTAACACATCCAAGCAAAACTAGTTGCAGCACTCCTCAAGGATCGAACGAGTCCAAGCACATTCGAAGAATAGATGTTCATGCGTTTCAACCGCCAAGCCACAGAATGTACAGAGAAGATCAGGTACATGCATTCTATCTTTTGTCTTCAATCTTATGTGCTTAGTTAACCATACAATGAATTGATGCTTTGGAACTGAAACTTGATTCCACACAAATCGATGCCAGGGAAAGGATTGAAGAGGACCCAACAAGAATTGATAAGCGCTGGAAATTGAATAATCTCCAGATTGGGACAAAATCCAGGTATTATTCACAAACCCAGGCCTTAACTTGTCTCTAATTTTGATTATTTGCTTCCAATGCCAACTATCAGTAGGTTTAGCAACATAACCCCAGAAATCTAAATCTTCTAAGTAGATCGAGCTTATCCACCTAATCCATAAGCTTTCAGTGTTATTGATTAACTGCCAAATCTGCTTTCCCAAAGCTACATAGTTCCATAAAATCGTATTCTTAAAATTTAAGCCACCTTTGGATTTAGGTCTGCACACTGTTTCCCAAGCTACACCTGCTGTGTAGTGACCATTCTGATTCTTTCCCCAAAGAAAAGCTCTGCTCTTTTTCTCAACCTCACAAAGCACAGCCTTAGGGATAATAAAGATACTAGCCCAATACACATGTAGAGACATAAGCACTAAATTTATTAAACAACACCTGGCCTGATAGGAGAGATTCCTTGAGCTCCAATACATAATCATGCTGCTGACCTTATTCACCAGTATTTGGCATGTGTTATTAGACCATTTCCTAGCTGAGATAGGCATACCTAGGTATCTAAAAGGAAAAGAACCTTTAGAAAACCCAGTTAAGTCTATAAGCTCAGCCTGTTTGATTTCATTCAACCCAACCATGTACAATTGAGACTTCTCCACATTAGCATAGAGACCAGAGCTTTGAGAAAAGGCTTTAAATCCATCACAAATAATCTTCACACTTGCTCGATGACCTTTACAAAATAACATAAGGTCATCAGCAAAAGCTAGACTAATGAGCCTGTTGTCCTTACACATAGGATGATACCTGAAATTCCTATGAAGGGCTTGTGACACCCTTCTGGATTACCCAAATATAATATAGTAATTAAGCTTTTATATTGGATAATATATGGACTTGTAAGGATTAAGAAAATATGGAGATAAAATTTTCTTTTAAAAACGGGTGCACAAATCAACACTTGGAATTCTTGGAGAATAAACCCTAAGGTATTACCAAAACAGTTATATTGAATTCGGCGATTTATGAAACCTCTTCGAAAGTTGGGTAGCATTCATCTTTTGGAACCGTATTTTATATTATAGAAAATAACTGAAGCTACCCTTGCTTTATTTGATAAAACTGATACCATCGAATAGTTTTCACAGCCGAGCCCTCAAATAGATTAAATCAGAGTAAGAGGAATTATCGGACTATGCAATTACTAGTAAAATGAACATAGGTATATTTATATATATATAATAAGAGTCATAAGTACATAGCCCCATATCAAAGCTTCCAAGATCCCAAAATACAAGTCCATAAACAGATCTACATAATAACATGACCAAATCCCTAGAGAACCCCAAAAGTACATCTACAACATATGTACATAATCAAAATAAAACTCTAAGGGTGGTCACGTAGATCCAGCAACATCAAATGTAGTAGTAGTGATAACAGCAGTCTCCAAGAAACATAAGTAGTAAGGTAGTAGCATCATCATCAACACAGCAGCAGCAGCAAGATCTCCTCCACAGCCTCCACACATTGGATCCCCTGATCCTCATCACATACCCCATGCACAAACCTAGGGATCATCGTCCCTCCAATCACTCCCAGTAGAATGCACGACAGGCTCGCTCCCACTCTCGTCCTCCACCGGGTCCTCCTCGATCTCATCCGAGGGAGAGTGTACCCTACCACTGGGTACCGGGTCAGGTGATGGTGAAACCCTGACTAGGCTCCTCGGATCAGAAGGGGGGGACTCCTCGCGGACGACTCTCGAGGTAAAAGGGTGAGAGCGGGTAGGTCGAAAACGGAAACTGTGATAGGAGCGAGCTGGTCGCGTGGGAGGTGGTCCATGGTAAGTGTAAAACGGGGGTACATGCATAGTGTATATGATGGGAATCCTAAATCTACGAGGACGGAATCGGATCAACGGGTTCGGGTGGTAGAAGGTAACCTCTACCTCTCCCTCGAACACCGTGCGATGGTCCTCATAGATCCATGTGCCACTAGGAAGTGGCCGGATCTCGATGCAAGCAATGTAACGAGACATCACCTACAAGGGCATAGGGGTAAGCAATTCTATACACATAATCAACAGAGAATACATTGTGCAATATGAGTATGTAAATATGCATCAATTAACAACAATCACATATAACACCTAGCAGTTAATTAATGCATATAGGATGCTCACACTTATTTCATTTATCACAATTGATTTAAATGAGTGGCATGATGCATGACTTTAGCTCTCAAGCCTATCTCCATCATATTATGTCACTCTCTAACGTCCATCCCTGACAACCCAGCACTCAACAGTGCGTTGTATTCCTAGGTATACAACAATTCGTACATTCACCAAGAATGTACACGTCAAGCTTGGTATCCATGCCACCCGAGCATATCCCGTCATCCAAACGGACTGTCATCCAAACGGTATAACCATATCGGCATCCACTAAGCCGACCACGTCAACGACGTGTCATCAAGCAAGCGTATTGGCACTCCCAGAGGCCCTCCACATGTTTACCAAAAACATGATATACGTCCTACCATCCAAACTCCAGAATGAATGCATTACTTTACTTAAAGGGAATTGATTGATGTTTTATCCTTTTATTAATACATTACGTGCCTCCCGAGCAACGTATCGTTATTCAAATGAAAATATCATAACGTCAATCAATTTCCTTTAAGTCCAGGATCACTTGGTTTATCGTCCTTTAAGTGTTACAAAATGACTTAGAATTGAAAATGGTATTTTTAAGTATCTGACTAAAAATAGTCGAGTGTTTCCCATAATACTCGAGTAGATTATCATTTTCCAGATTTTACTCGAGTAGTTCATGATTATACTCGAGTCGTTCATGTATGTTTAGAGATTCAAGTTTTCAGATCTTCAAAAATACACTCGAGTAATTCATGAGATACTCGAGTAGTCCATTACCCAGAATACTCGAGTAGTTCACATATTACTCGAGTTGTTCATTAATTTTAACTCTTGTTGCATCTGAAATACTCGAGTGCTTAGCCTGGTTCTCAAGTTGGTGCGCCAATTTTCACACTGGTGCATCACGAAATACTCGAGTGTTAAGCCATATACTCGAGTGTTTGCAGACAGAACAGACTGAAACTTGGTTTTTACATACCATTTCAATTTCTAAACATTTTTAACCCAAACCAGTGATCACAATAGTTCATATACCATATATTGAACATGTTACCATACTCATTTCATATCAAATAACCAATTTGACAGAGAATCAATAAATCATGCATAAAAACACATTTTAACAACTCAATACTTCAATTTACACAATAAGCACAATACTCATGAAACAAAGTTCATTTAAGCTTGCATGCATGATATAGAACTTGCTCAACACAGTTTTAGAGCAAAGCTTGGTCTCCAAACCAAAGACCCTATTCAATCTAAGCCCTTAGAGCCTCTTGGTGGCTCTCTAACACAAATCATGGAATTTAATCTCTATCTGGTGAATATAATTACTTCCCCTTAACTCTTAGACGTGAATCAAACAAGATATCCCCAAAGAAAAGCTCCACAACTCTCAGACCAACTTCAAGCACCACATGTAGAGCATTTTGAGTGCAACACCAAAGTGGAATTGGTTTACCCATGAAACAGAGAAAAAATTGGGGAAATTAGATTTTCTAGACTCTATGCAACATAATCTAACTAAGGAAATCGAATTTGAGACTCAGGGATTCATGAGCTTACCAGAAATCAAGATCAAAGTAAGCTCCAGACACAAACTTGACCAAGAACAGCTTCACTTCAACTCCTTGAATCCTCCAACACACTCACTCAATCCTCACAATTTTGGTGTTTATACAAAGCTCGTGATGTGAGCTTTGTATTCGTGTATCACTCGAATCCTAACACTCAGAATTTAAGGAGAATCGAAGAGGGCAAATCCGAAACCCTAACTTTCATCAACAACCCAAACTTAACCAAAAAGCTTCACGAATATGTTGTTGTTGAGCTTAAATAGAGCAAGGAAGCTCTCATGCAAGGCGACACGAAAGCCTTGAGGTGTTGGGGAAGGAGTATTCGTGGCGGGAAGAGGGAATCGTTCATGGTGACTCATCAAACGCACTAACTCGTGCAATTTGACCCAGAATACTCGAGTTTTTCAGAAAATACTCGAGTATTTTTCCCAATTTTTGAAAAATAATTATTTTATTTAATTTCCCTCCAAAACCTTTCCTATAATTGCTTCTAGGTCCCAACCCAGGGACTAATATGCAAAATACTCATTTTAGGCATTTATTATATTTATTAAATAATTTCACACACACAAACTAGTTACATGAACACATATTTTAATCAAGGATTAATATAGAAAATATTAATTATAATTAAATTATAATTAACATTTCATTAATCGGGAATTAAAATTTTTAGGGTGTTACACTACTCCCCCACTTACAAGGAATTTCGTCCCCGAAATTCAACTTATACAAACAAGTCAGGATAGTCCTGACGCATCTTATCCTCTAATTCCCAAGACGCTTCTATCACATCACCACAAACCCAGACGACTTTGACCAGACAAATGTCCTTCCCTCTAAGCTGTTTAACTCCTGGTCTTCAATGTGAACTGGCACAGCTTTGAAGGTTAGATTCTCATGAACTTCTAAGTCATCAGGTTGGATTCTAAGGACAATGCTGGGGTCATGGACATATTTCTTTAATTGAGACACGTGGAATACATTGTGAAGGTTAGCTAATGACGGAGGCAGGGCTAACTGATAAGCTACTGGGCCGACTCTTTTGAGGATTTGATAGGGACCAATGAACTTAGGTGATAGTTTCTGGGTTTTCAGGGCCCTACTAACACCTTTGGTTGGTACTATTCTAATGAATACATGGTCTCCATCGGCGAACTCTAAAGGTTTTCTTCTTCTATCAGCATAACTTTTCTGCCTACTTTGAGCTGCCCTCATCTTCTCTTGTATCATCTTGATCTGTTCCGTGGTCTCTTGCACAAAGTCTGGCCCAACCAGAGAATTCTCCCCCACTTGAAACCAGCATAACGGCGTCTGACACTTTCTTCCATACAAAGCTTCAAATGGTGCCATTCCAATACTCGTGTGATAACTGTTGTTGTAAGTGAACTCCACGAGTGGCAACATCTGCTCCCAATTCCCTTGTCCTTCCAAAACACAGGCTCGTAAGATGTCCTCCAACGACTGAATAGTCCTCTCCGTTTGACCATCAGTCTGAAGATGGTATGCAGAACTCAACTTTAATCTTGAACCCAAGGCTCTATGCAGATCTTCCCAAAACTTCGATGTAAACCTCGGATCGCGATCAGATACAATGCTTGATGGTACACCGTGCAGACGAACAACTTCTTTGATGTACAACTGGGTAAGCTTTTCCAACGAGTAGCGCATATTCACGGGAATGAAATGCGCCGACTTGGTTAAACGATCCACGATCACCCAGATGGCATCATGACCAGTAGATGTTCTTGGAAATCCCGACACAAAATCCATCGAGATACTATCCCATTTCCACACAGGAACTTCCAAGGAAAGTAACTCTCCTCCTGGCCTTTGATGTTCCACTTTCGCCTTTTGACACACCAAACAACAGGCCACATACTCAGCTACATCTTTCTTCAAACCAGACCACCAAAATAGCTTCTTTAAGTCCTGGTACATTTTGGTAGCTCCCGGATGCATAATCATCTTACTCTTATGCGCCTCATCCAGAATCATCCTTCTTACTTCTAAATCATCAGGCACACAAATCCTTGTTTTAAAGCTAAGGATTCCATCCTTCCCTTCTTGAAACTACAATTCCTTGCCTTCTTCCATCAACTTCCTCTTTTCCATGAGTTTCTCATCCTTGCGTTGCAATTCCCGAATTCTTTGCAGAAACTCATTAGCAATCTGCAGCATCCTCATCTTGATACTTGCCGGCTCCACTTGCATCGTCAGACTCAAATCCCGGAATTCCTCTATCAGTGCAGCTTCTCTGACCATCACTGTACTGATGTGCATTGCCTTTCTACTCAATGCATCTGCCACAACATTGGCCTTCCCCGGATGGTAATGGAGCTCGAACTCATAATCTTTCAAAAACTCCATCCATCGACGTTGCCTCATATTCAACTCCTTTTGATCGAAGAGGTACTTTATACTCTTATGGTCACTGAACAATCGAAACATAGTGCCATAGAGATAGTGCCTCCAGATCTTTAATGCAAATACCACAGCTGCCAGCTCCAAATCATGAGTTGGATAGTTCATTTCATGAACTTTTAGCTGTCTCGAGGCATAGGCGACGACTTGCCCTTCTTGCATCAAAACGCACCCAAGGCCTTGTTTCGACGCGTCACAGTACACATCAAAGCTCTTCTGTGTATCGGGCAGAATCAATACCGGAGACGATGTCAACCTTTCCTTCAGTTCCCGAAAACTCCTTTCACACTTCTCATCCCAAAGGAATGGTTGATCTTTCCGAGTCAACTTCGTCAAAGGCAGTGCGATCTTCGAGAAACCTTCTATAAACCTTCTATAGTACCCAGCCAAGCCAAGAAAACTTCTCACCTCCGTGACCGACTTTGGTTGCTCCCATTGCAAAACTGAACTCACTTTCGTCGGATCAACGGCTATCCCTTTGTCTGAAATCACATGCCCCAAGAACTTAACCTCCTTTAGCCAGAACTCACATTTTGTAAGTTTGGCGTACAATTGCTTCTCCTTTAGAATACTCAACACCATCCTCAAGTGTTCAGCATGCTCCTCCGGGTTCTTGGAATAGATAAGGATATCATCTATGAACACAACCACGAATGAATCTAAATAAGGTCTAAAGATTCGATTCATGTAGTCCATAAAGATAGCTGGTGCATTAGTCAATCCGAACGGCATCACGACATACTCATAATGCCCGTATCGGGATCGAAATGCAGTCTTAGAGATATCCTCTTCTCTTATCCTGATTTGATGGTACCCCGACCTCAAATCAATCTTGGAAAATACCGAAGCTCCACGAACTTGATCCATAAGGTCATCTATCCTCAGCAATGGATACTTGTTCTTGATGGTGACCTTATTCAGCTGCCGGTAGTCGATGCACATCCTCATACTACCATCTTTCTTCTTGACAAACAAAACCGGAGCACCCCAAGGTGACACACTTGGTCGAATCATCTGCTTCTGTAGTAGCTCCTCAATCTGCTTCTTCATTTCTGCCATTTCCGGTGGTACCATTCTATAGGGAGCGATAGAAATGGGACCAGCTCCCGGAACTAGATCAATACCAAATTCAATCTCTCTTCTTGGTGGCAATCCAGGGATCTCATCAGCAAAAACATCCGGAAAGTCTCTGACAATAGGGATCTCTTCCATCCTTGGACCATTCTCCTCCACCTCAGAGTTGAACAGGCACACGTAGCCGGAGGGTTTTGAATTTCTATAGGTCACTACTTTTCTATCACAATCAATGGTTGCTTGGTTTTGACTTAACCAGTCCATTCCCAAGATCACATCTAATTGTGCCAAGGGTAAGCAGATCAAATCTACTTTAGAGGTTTGTCCTAACACTTCTATACAACAGTTAAGACATGCTCTAGAAACTACTACTGGAGCATTAGTAGGGGTTTCTACTTTGAGAGTATAAGGCATTTCAGATATCATCAAGCCTAACCGGTTTACACATTCATACGAAACGAATGAATGCGTTGCACCAGAATCAAACAAAACATGACAAAACTGACCATTAAGCAAGTATTTACCTTGCACCAGATCAGAAGATCGGTTTGCTTCCACACCACTAAGGGTGAAAACCCTTCCTTGAGCCATAGGTCTTTCTGCAGTTCCTCTTGAGTTGGCTTTGGCCGGTTCCTTGCAGTCCCTTGCAAAATGTCCCGGCTTTCCATAGTTAAAGCAACCACTTGTCCCCCAACACACACGGCCATAGTGATTGCGCTTGCACTTATCGCAGAATGGAGCCTCGTTCCGATAATTCCTTCCATCCGAACTACCAGCTTTTCCTTTGCCTTTCCCTCGGCGATCATACAGACCTTTGCCTCTGTTATTGAAACCGTTACGCCTCTGGGGTCCATAGCTCTGATTGTCCTTCTTCTCTGAGACTTGCATCTCCTCAGCCTTGGTATCGTCTTCATACATCCTACACATGTCCACTAGTGCAGGAAAGCTTTGAATCCGCTGGTAGCTGAAAATCGACTTCAACTTTGGCCTCAAGCCTCCTTCAAACTTTATGCATTTGCTCCTCTCATCTGAATTGTTCTGATAGTATGGAGAGTATTTCATCAGCTCCTCAAACTTGGCTGCGTACTCACCCACACTTATATTTCCTTGCTTCAGCTGCAAGAATTCCACCTCCTTCTTCCTCCTTAGATCTTCAGGGGAATGCTTTTGGAGAAACTTCTCCATGAATACTCCCCAACTTACCTCCCTTCCTTCATATTGCAGAAGCTGCATCGTGTGATTCCACCAATTCTCAGCTTCATCCTCTAACATGTAGGTTGCATACGCCACCTTTTGAGCATCAGAACACTCCAATGTTCTCAAAATCTTATCCATGGTGTGAATCCACTTATTGGCCTCTTCCGGTTTAAATCCTCCTTCGAACTTTGGTGGATTACAGCTCCTAAAATCAGCCAAAGTCTTCGCCTTAGCGTTACCCACATTACACTGATGAGGCGGGTTAACCGGGTGAGATGGTTGTTGAGATTGTCGTTGCATAGCCTCCAACACTGTGGTGATTCGTTCTAACATCGCGTTGGTGTGATTTTGGTTTCTAGTTGCCATATTAGACCTGCGCTATGGGCTTATGGTCACATATGTTGAACTACAGAAACTTCAATTACACCACCTATACTAGGGCTATATTTTAAACTCTTAAATCAACAATCAATTGTGTCTTGTACTCAAAAGAGACAAGATACAAACAAATCAAGGGTATCTAAAGCTCAACAAACAAAATGATAACATTCAAATAGTGTAAATGCCCTAGAGATACCTGCTTGATGTTGATGGCTACCTTTCTGAAACTACTTCCACTACTACAGGATCTGACTTTTGCTCTGATACCACTCAGTGTGACACCCTTCCGGATTACCCAAATATAATATAGTAATTAAGCTTTTATATTGGATAATATATGGACTTGTGAGGATTAAGAAAATATGGAGATAAAATTTTCTTTTAAAAGCGGGTGCACAAATCAACACTTGGAATTCTTGGAGAATAAACCCTAAGGTATTACCAAAACAGTTATATTGAATTCGGCGATTTATGAAACCTTTTCGAAAGTTGGGTAGCATTCATATTTTGGAACCGTATTTTATATTATAGAAAATAACTGAAGCTACCCTTGCTTTATTTGATAAAACTGATACCATCGAATAGTTTTCACAGCCGAGCCCTCAAATAGATTAAATCAGAGTAAGCGGAATTATCGGACTGTGCAATTACTAGTAAAATGAACATAGGTATATATATATATATAATAAGAGTCATAAGTACATAGCCCCATATCAAAGCTTCCAAGATCCCAAAATACAAGTCCATAAACAGATCTACATAATAACATGACCAAATCCCTAGAGAACCCCAAAAGTACATCTACAACATATGTACATAATCAAAATAAAACTCTAAGGGTGGTCACGTAGATCCGGCAGCATCAGATGTAGTAGTAGTGATAACAGCAGTCTCCAAGAAACATAAGTAGTAAGGTAGTAGCATCATCATCAACACAGCAGCAGCAGCAAGATCTCCTCCACAGCCTCCACACATCGGATCCCCTGATCCTCATCACATACCCTATGCACAAACCTAGGGATCATCGTCCCTCCAATCACTCCCAGTAGAATGCACGACAGGCTCGCTCCCACTCTCGTCCTCCACCGGGTCCTCCTCGATCTCATCCAAGGGAGAGTGTACCCTACCACTGGGTACCGGGTCAGGTGATGGTGAAACCCTGACTGGGCTCCTCGGATCAGAAGGGGGAGTCTCCTCGCGGACGACTCTCGAGTTAAAAGGGTGAGAGCGGGTAGGTCGAAAACAGAAACTGTGATAGGAGGGAGCTGGTCGCGTGGGAGGTGGTCCATGGTAAGTGTAAAACGGGGGTACATGCATAGTGTATATGATGGGAATCCTAAATCTACGAGGACGGAAACGGATCAACGGGTTCGGGTGGTAGAAGGTAACCTCTACCTCTCCTTCGAACACCGCGCGATGGTCCTCGTAGATCCATGTGCCACTAGGAAGTGGCCGGATCTCGATGCAAGCAATGTAACGAGACATCACGTACAAGGGCATAGGGGTAAGCAATTCTATACACATAATCAACAGAGAATAAATTGTGCAATATGAGTATGTAAATATGCATCAATTAACAACAATCACATATAACACCTAGCAGTTAATTAATGCACATAGGATGCTCACACTTATTTCATTTATCACAATTGATTTAAATGAGTGGCATGATGCATGACTTTAGCTCTCAAGCCTATCTCCATCATATTATGTCACTCTCTGACGTCCATCCCTGACAACCCAGCACTCAACAGTGCGTTGTATTCCTAGGTATACAACAATTCGTACATTCACCTAGAATGTACACGTCAAGCTTGGTATCCATGCCACCCGAGCATATCCCGTCATCCAAACGGACCGTCATCCAAACGGTATAACCGTATCGGCATCCACTAAGCCGACCACGTCAACGACGTGTCATCAAGCAAGCGTATTGGCACTCCTAGAGGCCCTCCACATGTTTACCAAAAACATGATATACGTCCTACCATCCAAACTCCAGAATGAATGCATTACTTTACTTAAACGGAATTGATTGATGTTTTATCCTTTTATTAATACATTACGTGCGTCCCGAGCAACGTATCGTTATTCAAATGAAAATATCATAACGTCAATCAATTTCGTTTAAGTCCAGGATCACTTGGTTTATCGTCCTTTAAGTGTTACAAAATGACTTAGAATTGAAAATTGTATTTTTAAGTATCTGACTAAAAATACTCGAGTGTTTCCCATAATACTCGAGTAGTTTATCATTTTCCAGATTTTACTCGAGTAGTTCATGATTATACTCGAGTCGTTCATGTCTGTTTAGAGATTCAAGTTTTCAGATCTTCAAAAATATACTCGAGTAATTCATGAGATACTCGAGTAGTCCATTACCCAGAATACTCGAGTAGTTCACATATTACTCGAGTTGTTCATTAATTTTTACTCTTGTTGCATCTGAAATACTTGAGTGCTTAGCCTGGTTCTCAAGTTGGTGCGCCAATTTTCACACTGGTGCATCACGAAATACTCGAGTGTTAAGCCATATACTCGAGTGTTTGCAGACAGAATAGACTGAAACTTGGTTTTTACATACCATTTCAATTTCTAAACATTTTTAACCCAAACCAGTGATCACAATAGTTCATATACCATATATTGAACATGTTACCATACTCATTTCATATCAAATAACCAATTTGACAGAGAATCAATAAATCATGCATAAAAACACATTTTAACAACTCAATACTTCAATTTACACAATAAGCACAATACTCATGAAACAAAGTTCATTTAAGCTTGCATACATGATATAGAACTTGCTCAACACAGTTTTAGAGCAAAGCTTGGTCTCCAAACCAAAGACCCTATTCAATCTAAGCCCTTAGAGCCTCTTGGTGGCTCTCTAACACAAATCATGGAATTTAATCTCTATCTGGTGAATATAATTACATCCCCTTACCTCTCAGACGTGAATCAAACAAGAAATCCCCAAAGAAAAGCTCCACAACTCTCAGACCAACTTCAAGCACCACATGCAGAGCATTTTGAGTGCAACACCAAAGTGGAATTGGTTTACCCATGAAACAGAGAATAAAATTGGGGAAATTAGATTTTCTAGATTCTATGCAACATAATCTAACTAAGGAAATCGAATTTGAGACTCAGGGATTCATGAGCTTACCAGAAATCAAGATCAAAGTATGCTCCAGACACAAACTTGACCAAGAACAGCTTCACTTCAACTCCTTGAATCCTCCAACACACTCACTCAATCCTCACGATTTTGGTGTTTATACAAAGCTCGTGATGTGAGCTTTGTATTCGTGTATCACTCGAATCCTAACACTCAGAATTTAAGGAGAATCGAAGAGGGCAAATCCGAAACCCTAACTTTCATCAACAACCCAAACTTAACCAAAAAACTTCACGAATCTGTTGTTGTTGTGCTTAAATAGAGCAAGGAAGCTCTCATGCAAGGCGACACGAAAGCCTTGAGGTGTTGGGGAAGGAGTATTCGTGGCGGGAAGAGGGAATCGTTCATGGTGACTCATCAAACGCACTAACTCGTGCAATTTGACCCAAAATACTCGAGTTTTTCAGAAAATACTCGAGTATTTTTCCCAATTTTTGAAAAATAACTATTTTATTTAATTTCCCTCCAAAACCTTTCCTATAATTGCTTCTAGGTCCCAACCCAGGGACTAATATGCAAAATACTCATTTTAGGCATTTATTATATTTATTAAATAATTTCACACACACAAACTAGTTACATGAACACATATTTTAATCAAGGATTAATATAGAAAATATTAATTATAATTAAATTATAATTAACATTTCATTAATCGGGAATTAAAATTTTTGGGGTGTTACAGGGCTGCTTTCTGAATTCCTCTAGATAACACTTCCATAGCCATAACAAAGATTAGTGGAGAAATAGGATCCCCTTGTCTAATGCCATGAAATCCCTGAAACTTCTCAGAAGCACTGCCATTGATACTGATTTGAAAAGAGGCAGTTGAGATGCAAACCATTACCCAGTTTGTGAACTTGTCAGGGAACTTGAAAGCCCCGAGCATATCTTCAATAAAATTCCAGTCCAGAGTGTCATATTCCTTTCGAATGTCTACCTTCATTAAGCATCTAGGAGATACATTACGTCTACCATAGAGTCTAAGCAATTCCTGAGTGATTAAGATGTTATGCACAATACTCCTATTTTGCACAAAAGCAGTTTGGTTGTCTTGAATGATACTAGGCAAAATATTACTCAATCTAGAACAGAGCAGTTTAGAAATGCATTTGTAAATCACATTACAACATGCTATAGGTCTGTAGTCAGTTACTGAATTAGGACAATCAGTCTTAGGAACCAGAACAAGATTAGTAGAATTTATCACTTTCAACATTTTTCCTGTGACAAAAAACTCATTAACAGCCTTCATACAATCTAAACCAACTACCTCCCAAGCAGCCTTGAAAAATCCAGCCCCATATCCATCAGGACCAGGAGCACTATCAGCATTAATGGAAAAGAAAGCATCCCTGATTTCATCATTAGAAAAAGGTTTAATGCTTTGAATCTGCTGATCTAAACTCAAACACCTTCCCTGCTCCACAACATCCTCTTGCCAATGATATCCAGGCTTCTTGGCAAATAAAGATTTGTAATAGTCAACAAAAACTCCTGAAATTTGTTGCTGACCTGAAACAATACCACCTTGAGCATCCTTGATAGAGATAATTCTGTTCTTGTATAATCTTTGCTTGATTGCTTGATTGCTTGATGAAAGAACTTTGAGTTTTGATCCCCCTCTTGCAGCCAATCAATTTTAGCCTTTTGTCTTAAAAAACTATGAGCATCAACACTGGCTTGCCTATGCTGAGAGAAGAATCTCCTTTCTTCAGCTTGAAGTATAGGATCATTAGGATTAACCAATAGCTGAGCCTGAGCTGCAAGCAATTTCTCCTTTAACTCTTCCTCTTTAATTACAACATCAGCATAACATCTTTTGTTCAAATCAGACAAAACCCTCCTTAGATTCTTTAGCTTTTGAGATACCAGAAACATGGTAAAACCCTCCACTGGACTGGACCAAATTGACTTCACAATAGTCAAGAACTCAGGATGAGTGGCCCACATAATGTAGAACTTAAATCCTGATCTTGCTCTGTCACTGTTCTGACACCATTCCACCAAAATAGGAGAGTGATCTGATACCCCTGGCAACAAGAAATTAGTTTCAGAGAATTGCCATTTGTCAATCCAAAGTTGATTAACAATTGCTCTGTCCAATTTGCAATGAATCCTTGCCCTACCATCTTGATTATTGCACCAAGTGTAATAACTACCTTTAAATTTCATATCCTCTAGCATACAAAAATGCATACAATCTCTCAAGTCCTCACAATGCACCACCTCAAGAGGCACACCTCCATCTTTTTCACTAGGATCAGCCATAGAGTTAAAATCTCCAATCAATAGCCAAGGTAGGTCAACAAAATAACTTACCCCTTTAAGAAGACTCCATAGTTCCTTCCTTTCAGTAGCATCATTAGAGGCATAGATGAAAGTAACATAAAATTTGCAATTATCACCTTTATAGGTTACCAAGCAATGGGTGTACTGGCCTGATCTAGCCATAATCACAACATCAAACACATCCTTCTTCCACATCACCAAAATCCTTCCCACAGCACAAATGTCAGCATCAGAAAAATAACCCCATCTTGGAGCCATATTCTGCATAACAGTAGCTATAGAATTGACCCTAACTTTATTCTCCAAAACACCTAACAACCCTACTTTATTCTTCAAACAAAAACTCCTAACCTCCTTTTGTTTAGAGGGGTGGTTGAGCCCTCTTATGTTCCAAGTAGCAATATTATCCATGGATTAAAAGGGGAGGAGACTCACCCTTTTGAGAAGTTACCTTTGTAGCAGTTTTACTTCTAGTTTTCACAGGAGTCCACCCCTTGATTATCCTTCTCACCCCTGCTGCTCTCTTCAGATCCTCTTCCATCTTTATTGCTTGTCTGCCCCTGAATACTGTCTCCATGATTCTGCTGCCCCTGATCAGACAACACCATAATGAGACCATCCCCTTGATTCAAGTCTTTAACTTGCTCCACAGCTGCTTCTCTATTTTCCTGAGGGATCTGATCTTCCTCTAAGGCCTTCTTTAGTTTCAATCTAGAATCTAGATCTTCAATATCCTCTCTAGTAGGCTTCTTCTTCTCCACCCATTGCTTCTTCACATTCTTCCTACACATCTTACTATCATGCCCATACATAGAGCAATTACCACACAAAACTGGCTTCCATTCATATGTGACTTGCTGTGTGATAATATTCCCTTTATCATCCTAAAAGAAAATCTCAACAGGAAGAGTGGCAGGGTCTACCTCAATCAACACCCTTGCAAAATTAATCCTGTTCCTGTCTTGTGTTACTTTGTCCACCATAATTGGCAGCCCTACTAAGCTAGCAATCTTGCTTAAGGCTGCAGCCCCCCAGAACCTTAGACTCAAATTAGGGAATTGAATCCAGATAGGAACTCGATCCAATTGACCCTTAGACAAAGGTCTGCCAGTCCAAGGTGCAAGAATTATAGGCTTTTTATCGAAATGAAACACCCCTATCTCCAACACAGTATTTCTGGACTCCAAAGAATTGAATCTGACTACAATGGTGGCATCATTGTTCATTAATATTTTGTCAATTCCATATTGCCCCCACGCCTTTTTAATGAATCCACTTAACACAGAATAGGGCGGTTTAGCACCTAAGACATAGCAAACAATAGCATTCTGCCAAAATTCAACCTCTTGTTCCACATCAGAGGGCTCAATTTTCCCAATAGATATCCCATCCTTCAAGTCAGGCTTAATAAAGGATAACTTCTCCCCAGAGTTCCTCAGCTTAGAGATGTCAAAAGACGCCCAAACTGAAGTTGATCTGGCTACATTATCATTCATTGTATCCTTATTACTCACCTTAGGGTTCTGAACATCCACTACTAATGGATTAGGATTAGGGTTTGTCATTGTAGAAGTATTACCATCATTATAACTCATTTTTGTTTGTCCTTGTGCAGGATTCACGATCGTCTTCCCTTTGATTCTTGCTTTAATCACATCAAGGCTGTTCAACAGTTGCTGCGCTTGCTTGGCATCCAAGTTATCAATTTTGGCAAAATCTTCCTCTTCCACAAGCGATAAGTCTAACAAGGGTTCAATAGCAGAGTCAACCGCTGGAGATTTTTTGGATGAAGATGGTGGAGTTGCTGGTGGCCTCCCCTTCTTTTTTGCCATGGCGGCGCCAGTGGTAAACAAGGTTTACCACGAGAAGAAGAGAGAGACGAGAGCTTTTTCACACACAAATATGTATATATTTTACATAACACAGATTTTTAATCAAGGATTAAAATAGAAATAATTAATTATAATAAATTTTATAATTAACATTTCATTAATTGGGGATTAAAATTTTGGGGTGTTACACAATACAATTTCAAACAAATTAATTTAACATAAGTTCACAAGACATACTCATTACTTTTGTGTCATTTCATGAAAAAGAAGCCTAGTCTAGTGAGCATGCATTGGCCGAATTTCATCATGGTCATGACAAGGTTTTTGGTTCATCTTTTAACATGCACAACACAAGATTCTTAAACCAAATCATGCACTCTTTACAAAATAATTCTAGAAAAATATCACTTCCTTTTTAAAGCTCAAAACCGAAATCATCATCATAACTTCAAACCAAGTTTTCATTTTAGTTTTCTTACAAGAACTTTTAAAAATCTTTGAATCAAGAAGAGATCCACATGCATGTGTCTTTTATTAGAATCAAAACATAATTTCTTGGTTTCTATGCCTAGACCGAACACTTCACCACCAAAAATTAAGATTTAACTTCAAACCTTTCACATGCAAGAACACAAGACATGAATCAAATTAAGAATCATTTCCAAAAACTTGTTTTCCTTAGTTTTCTTGCAAAACCGTGATGATCACTAAGAAAGATCAAATCATTTTACTCAAAAATAACATGCATGCACCTAGGTCTTGTAGATCAAGTCATAAAACCAATCATAGTAGAGCAAATCAAAGATAAAAATCACTTTGGGTAAAAAGGACCAAAACCGTGACATGAAAGTGAAGAAAGACTAGATCTTTTTACTCAAAACAACATGCATTTACAAAAGATCAAGACTTTTTCATGGATCAACACAAGATCAAAGCTTTTTGTTTGAAAATCACATGCATGACTCAAGATTAAAACTTTTTCAAAGATCAAGGCAAAAATCAAAGCTTCATCAAGATCAAATAAAAAATCAAACATTTCAACAACTCAAATCAAGATTTCTAAACATAAAGTTAACATGCAATTACTTGAATCGAATTAAAAAGCATCAAGACCTAAACTTTAAGTCATGGCCGAATTATAAAGCTTAGGATCTAGTGTTTAATGAGTTCCTTTATTCTTAAAAGTTCAAGAGCAAGATATAAATAACACATGCATGAACTCAAATCATCAAAATCATCATCAAATCAATGTGCAACACCAAAGATCTTAACTTTATTACCAACCAAGTTTAAATCACATATTTATTTATCAAACAAACTCTTAAACACATCATGGTTCACGGTTTAAGCAAGGAAATTTAACATGCAAGGAGGTTTTTACTTTAAATCCACAAAAACCTTAACAAGTCTTTAGATCTTTAAAGTTTAGTTTGAAAAACATCAAGATCCATCATTTAAGTCTTAACCGAATCATAAAGTCCATGGTTTAAGTTATTACAAATTTCTTTTGGGTTTCAAAAGTCCAAGATCAAGCATAAAGAACACATGCAAAGAAGGAAAAGAAGATAAATCACAAGATTAAAGAAAACCTAAACTAATACAATATCCTTCTTGACTCTCGAACCACCCACCTAAAGAAAGGTTGGTCTTCTAGCTTCTAAGTTCATGAATCTTCAAAGAAAGCTCTAGGGTTTTTTGCTTGATCTCCTCTTCTTCTTCCTCCCTAGTTCACGGCCAACACCTTCTTTCTCTCTCTCTCTCTCTCTCTCTCTCTCTTTTCTAAGAGCTAAAAGGGAACTCTTAGAAATTGTGTTTGGTTGTGAAGGGAATGAATGGAGAAATGAGTGAAATAAACTTAAGGGCCAAGGTTTATATAGGCAAACCGTGAAGTCTCTATGTTGCCCTTGGTTTGATTTTGGTTCATGCACAAATAGGAGGGGCGATTTTGGCATTCTAATTTGTTGCATGGGTGGATTTTATCATGGAGACACAAGGGAGTAATTTAAGGCTTTAAGTCACTTCATGTCTATTTAATTCTACTAATTTAATTTCTTATGGTTCTAGTCTACCCCCTTAGCTCTTTATCTTAAAAATTAAGTCCTAAGTTTACTCACATACATGCATATACACGTGACACACACACACACATACACACATACATGCATTATCATATTCTTTCACTCATTTAATTCCCACATAATCCTAAGCACACAGACATAGCCATACCGTACATACATATACATACACACTCATATAAAATAAATTTTCTTCTTATAAAACCACTCATGCACAAAATCCCAATTTCCTTAAAACACAAAAATATCAAACACATAATCATTTCTTAAAAATTCAACTTTAAAACTCACAATATTTTCTTATGAAAATCATTTCTTTAAAAATCATTCACCACTTAAAATCATAAAATAAGAAATTTACTTCAAGAAAACACTCTTTCAAAAATACTTTCTCAGAAATAAATCTTTTTATTACTTAAAACAATACGAGGAATTTGCGGGGTGTTACATTCTCCCCAACTTAAAGATTTCTCTGAGGAAACCGCAATTGGTGGTTGGAAAGACTTAGGAACCCTAGGAAAACACCTAGAAGGGGGGGTTGAATAGGTGTTGAAGCTACCTTGAAAGATTTTCGAATGAAACAAATCGAAACAATCAAAACAACAGATTTTTGCAAATTTTCACTAATTTAATCGATTAATCTGCAACTTAATCGATTAAGTCTGAGAGATCAAAATTACTTACTCGATTAAGCAAGTCGTGTACTCGAGTATTACTTGCAGAAACCAGAAAAATCAAGTTTTCATTCGCATACGAAAATCAATCAATTCACACGAAAGATCAGAGATTCAACGGAAATGATTAACACCTATATTCTTATTGATTAACCTAGTTATAAAAATGATTTTCCCTTTATCAATTTGAACAATTAAAGATTCAATTCAATCAATTATGAAAATCAATCTTTCTAGGTTTTCAACCAAGAATGCAATCAAATGACTTGAATATAAAGAGTAAGGGTTTAGAGATACGACACAGTGATTTATCCTGGTTCACTTTCATCCGCTTGAAAGCTACATCCAGTCCCCTCTTCAACCAAGAGAGATTCTTCACTATGAGGAATTAGAGTTCTCAAATTACAAGTGATTGCCTCACAAGACTCCCTTCTTGCTAGCTTACAAGAGATAACCGACACCCTTGCCTTGTAATCCTATTGATCTTCTCTCTAATCTAACCTCTACGCCTTGTTGATAATCGACACAACAAGTCTTCAATTGCTTGATGATAAACCACACACCAAGGCTTCACTTCCTTGATTCACAACCAAGACTTCTTCTTCTTCTTCAATAAGAATGCACTTGCTTGATGATAAAATCGACACACCAAGGCTTCTTGTTTGTTGTAGTGGCTTGCCTTCTTGCAAAGATTACAACACAATAGAAAACACAAAACAATCCTATGAATCTCAATCAAGAGTTATGACAATTCACCATAAGAGATTCAAAGGTTCTTGATCAAAGAATATGAAAATATGAGAACTTTGATCTTTAGAAAATGAGAGAGAATAGAGTGGCTTGATTCTTTGTAAAACTTGTATGAAATGATTCTAATTGATCACAAAAAAATAGGAAAAGGTTTATATAGAATACCCAAAAGTTGTAGCACTTGAAAACTGATTTTGAGAAGTGAAAAACGTATTTTAAAAATCAGTTCAGCAGTACTTAATCGATTAAGTTGCAGACTACTAGAGTAGTACTCGATTAAGTTAGTCACTTAATCGATTAAGTTGGTACTGCACATGTTAAAAACTTGTTTTCTCAAAATCCAACCTTTCCTTTAAAACCTTTAAGCCACCTATTGATTCTAGGTTAAGTGAAAACTCAAATTATGATTAAATCATGACTTATGAATGAGATTCACTACCCTCTATAATAATCTACTCAAATAAAAAACCTATGAAGCTTGAGAGACAAAAGATAAAAGAAATACAAATACACTCAAACTTAGGTCTTCATGAGCTTGCTTTCTCTCTTCTTCATTTGATGTTTGTTGTTGCTTGTTGAGCTTGAAACTTGATCAACACTTGTAGCTTGTTCAAAAACACTTTGTCATTATCAAAACATTCATCATGTTCATCATGGAACTAACATTCTCGTCCCCGAGAAATACGTTGCGGATTGGGCAGCAGAGCACAAAATTCTTGTTTTACGGCGAGATCCATAAGAACATTCTCGTTCTCACTTCGTGGTTGTATCTCCTTTGCTAGCACAATTCCTTTTGCCATGCTCCTCGTTTGTTGTTTTCAGACGCAGAAGTTCCACTCGTACTATCACTTGCGTGTCGAATCGGGTTAAGTCCAACGGACTAACCGAAGGGGATATCGTCTCTTAACTCATTGTCGTTACGGAAAGCACGAACTTGGGTACAAACCCAGGGAATATTAAGCAAACATAATTTCAAACATCTCCAAAAGTGCCGGGTTTAGCCTAAAACCCTTTGATACTCACCACTTTCTATAACTATGGATTTCCACTAACTCACAACAATTACTCCTTCCTCTAATTCTCCTTCTAACTCTAGGGCTTTCATCCATTATTTTCCCGACTTAAGGGGAATTCTAGGGCAACTTTGGTCCTACTTCATCAAAATATCTCCACTTTCTCCTTACATTCATCCTAAACATTGATCAAGCCTATTACTCTCTCCATCTAAACCTCAGGTTATAGTATAAGGCAATCCTAATCCTCAAATTTTCCTCATAATTTTCCTTTAATAACCAATGACATACACCTCTTTCCTCCCTTGTAGCTCCCCAACTTTGATCAAACTTACAACTAAATTCACTATTTCGTTCTATTCTTAATCAATTTCAACCACTGATCCACCCTTAATCATTCAAACCTAAGCTATCTGGGTAACTATGGCACTTCTAATTCCACAATTCAAACTAATGAATCTTAAATAGGATCGGTAAGGCTACGGGTTGATAGTAAGGCTCATGAAGAAAAGGCTCAAATTTCAACGACAATGATCGTCTTTGTTGAAGCAATTCAACAAATACGGAAATCCAGGGACAACATCTTATACCCTTAAAGGTAATAACTATTCTTGTACCAAAGGTACGCTAAGATCAACAAACTTAAGTCTATCAAGTACTAATGAAACATCAAAGGTTAAGGGGTCTCAATCTTAGGATCTATTCGTCCCCTACTTAATCTACTTCCTTCAACTACAGAACCAACAGGTTCCTTAAACTAGCACAGCCGGCACTAAACCATAAACAGAATCTATTATCTTAGAAAAACGATAACTCGACCTTATACTCCTATCCTTACACTAGCAAACACACAACACACAGAGTCACACAAACAAAGCATGTAAGCCCATGCTTAAGGCCACTAAGGATTACCATTGCTCTGATACCATTCTGTAACAACTCGATTTTCGTAAACCAAAAATAATTGACTTTTACTTATTAAAGTGGCAAAAATGAGGCCAAATTTTTTTTTGAAACGTATTTGAAAAGCCATTGGTGTATTTAAAAATTCTTTCGCTGAAAACCGAGTTGTTACTAAAACCTTCTTTCACATAAAACATTCATTTCCATAAAATGACTTGGTTCAAGAACATCACGACGGTTCCCAAAAATCACATTGTTCAATCTTTCAAGATAAAGTGGACCACAATATAGATGGTAAAGACTTAGCTTAATTACATAAGTGGCACATTGCTTAGTAATCCTTGACTCCAAAAACAATCAACAAACTTAAACTAAACACACTACTTTAGCTTCCTTCTGATGAAGACAACCGGATGCGGTTTCCTTTTCTTCTTGCGCCCTTTCTTCACTCCCGAGGATGAAGCCACCTCTGTCGTTGCTTTCCCGTTGTCGTTAAGCTCCAGCTCCAATTCATCTAGAGAGATGATCTCCATACGATGCTCCGTCTGCCCGTTGAGATATCAGCAACACCGATATGCCAACGAACAAGAGAGAGTAAGCGACCCGAACGACGCATCGTCGACGGTGTGGGATTACGGTAGGCGAGATATCAAGACAATACAACAAGACGAGCAACATACATACAACATAGCATACAATCATATTATCATTATCATTATCGTCATTATTATCACTATTTCCATCATTATTATCACCTTTCATTTTCTTACCAACTTAATTTCAATTCTTATAAACATTCTTTCTTTCTCATTCATTTCTCTCTCATAATTATAAATCTCTTCTTATCCAGTCTTATCCATTCACGACCTTCAATGATTGGGGAATTTTAAGTTATCATCGAGGTATCCATTTCGCTCTCAACTAGCGCTCACGTCTACATCTCCTCGGTCGTCCACCCAACCTAGTCGGAAGCTAACAATAGTACAGGACCTTTACCACGCGGACACGACAGCTGTCTCAGTCATCAATTGGCTCCAAGCCAGGAGAACTGTAGAAAACTCGGGTACAGTCTCAATTCAATTCATATTATATCAATTCATATCATATAATCAAGGATCACTGTAGAAAACTCGGGTACAGTGGCAATCAAGATGCCCCGTTCCAGTCCCTCTCACTGTTCTCGAAATGCCATAGGGGTGACAGCACTATTCCGGTTCCGGGTGCAGAACTTACCACGGCATTAGGACCCAGTCCCCACCACGTCTGGTTACCACATATGGAATTCGTTCCGCCCAGAATAGTACTCAAGGCCTCATGACGTTTTACCGCCCTAGCCTACCCTATTGCATTCACAACCCGAATATCCCTGATATCCGGGGTACCTTCCTCTCCATTACTTCGCACTCTCATACCTCACCGCGTCAATGTCTTTTAAAGTCTTTTATGAATTATCCTAAGGTCGACCCATCCTTCGTGCATCCCTTCAATGAGTCCCGACCACTAACTTTGCACAATCTTTTCTCATCAGAGCACAGAGCTGGGTTCGCATCACCATACTTGCATCTCATTTCTCAATCTCTTTCTCAACATTCTCTTTTCACGATCTTTCTAGACATAACATTTGCCATCTTTCTCAAAACCTCACTTCATCATCTTTTTCAAAATCTCAAATTCATAAACTTTCACAAAATCTCCTTTCTTAAACTTTCTCAAAATCTCCTTTCATAATTTCCTCAAAAGTCTCACTTCACAAAATTTCCTCAAAGTCTCATTTCACAAACTTTCAAAAATTCTTATTTCACAAACATTCTAAAAATTTTCTTTCATCACTTTCTAAAAATCTCATCTCACAAAATTTCTGAAAATCTCTTTTTACAAAATCGTTAAAAATCTCAGTTCACAAACCTTTCTTGAAAACTCACTTCATAGACTTTTACAAAATCTCTTTTCACAAATTTACTAAAAAAAATCTCGTTTCAAAAACTTTTTTCAAAAATTCTTATTTTCAAAAACCTCATTTCACAAACTTTTCTTAAAACGACATTTCACAATTTTCTCAAAAACCTTGTTCCACCATCTTTTCGTAAAATCTCATTTCGCAAACCTTTCACAAAATTTCCTTTCGCAATCTTTTTCAAAATACCATTTCACAAACTTTTTCAAAAACCTCGGTTCGTAAATTTTTTCAAAAATCCCATTTCAGTGAGCGCTAGTGGAGGAGCAAGCTCAACTCAACACAAGCCTCATTCTAACAACATTATCAAAGGAGCCAAGCTCCACTCAGATCACATCTCATTTCGATAAACAACTTCACTTTTTCCAGCTCTGGCTTAATCTCATCATTATCATCAAATCCTTCCCCAATCTCAACTCTTTATCTCTTTTCCAGCACATATCTCATTTCCAATCATTATTCCTTTCTCTTTGTATCTTTTACTTTCACAACTTAATCATTTCATTTTCATTTTCAGGACGTAACAGACGTCCATCAGCATGTTGCTAATGTTAATCAACAATATTAAATTCCATCATGCATAATTAAATAAATAAATAAATACGAGCATGTCATCAACACACAATCATCACACAACAACAATGTGGTCTTTGTCACCTTCGTATAAGTGGTCGCACAACACAAACATTTGCCACTATACTACTGACGCCGAACCACTAAGTTCCGATCTTTGAGATGATACGGAACATCCTAATATGTCACCTAAATACCACGGTGTCTTAGGAAAGCTTCTCTCTCACCTGAGGTCCAGCAGTTAAACGTACTCGATCTCCGCGGATCCTTGTCGCTGCCAGCTGCCCCAATCCCTCGTCTATACCATTCCTTGTATTAAATAAAACACTTTACGTTATTGACTTGTACAAGAAAATCTTTTCTTAACTCAATACTCGTTCCTTTCTTCGTCGGAAGACTTAGAAACATAACTGTTTTCTCAAAACAACTTTAGAATTTTTCTAGTACTTTAAGTACTTTAAAATCATTTGAAAACATTTAATAAAGTTGTTTAAACCATTTAATTTGGTTGCTGGTCCATCTTGGACAACCCCTTAATCACGTTCGAAAACACCGAAAAATGCACCGTTTTTAATCCGGCTTTTTCTCAAATTAATTACCACTTGAAAACTATACTTTAAATCAATTGAACAAATTTTTAAAGTTAAGAAACAACTTTAAATAATTCTGGACAGCAAAGGAATACTTCACAAAATCACTTTAATAAAAATCCGAAAACATCGTAAAAACACTTTTGTCTCAAATAATTCTTTAGTTTAGAATTAACACTTTAAAACTCAAGCGTTTATCTTAAAACAAATATTGGACATCCCTAAACACAATCTAAAAATCTCAAACAAATCAAATGGATTTATTTTAAAATCAATTAATTTCAAAACCAATTACGCACTCAATATTTTTCAAACATCAACTAGCACACAACCACAACAACACTTAGATGAATTAAGTCATATAAACAATTAACCAATCATTAAATTTAAATTTAAATCAAACATTCATTTTCACATAAACTCTTTCACAATCAAACACTTATTCACTAAGGCAACACATAATTACTTTTCAAAACAATTTCATTTAGATGAAACAAAATCATTTACTCCTTCTTTCCCTTAAGGCCGAATATAAGTATAAGTCTAAGCAAAGATTTATTCAATATTAAGGACATGAAATCATGAAGTCTTTCATTCCATTTTGTTCCAAAAACCGTGAGCCCTTCTTAAAATTAAACAAACTTTAATTCATTTTCTCAACTTAAATTAATTTATCAAATCAAATATAGTTTCCTTTATCTTTTTAACCAAAACCGAATTGAAAGAAAAATAGTCACAATATGTGACACCCTCTTCTTGTTCCAAGTAAATATTACAATAATTAAGTATTACTTGGAAAGATATATGGACTTGTTATTATATAGAAATTGTGAAAATAAAATTTTCTCTTTCAAGGCGGGTGCACAAACCAAAACATGGAATTTTGGGAGAGGAAAATCTATATCATTTTAAACATAGTGTTAAATTCGGCATTCTCTAAAACCTTTTCACAAATTGAATAGCATCGGTATTTTGAAATCTATGTATATGATAGAAATTAAGCGATGCCATCCTTTCTTTCGTTTTGCAAAACTGATACCCTTTATTTCTTTTATAGCCGAACTCTTTAAATAGATCAAATCAGAGTAAGCGGTAATAGTGGAACTATGCATAGTTATAATATAAACATAATTTGCATATAAATATATATAAGTAAGTCATGAAGTACATAGTCCCATGGTCATATCTCCAAGATCCATATACAAGTCCATCAAAAGATCTATATCAAAAGAAACCATAACCCTAGAGTTCTCAAAAGTATATCTACAATATATACATCACAAAAATATGAACTCTAGAGGTGGTCACATAGATCTAGCAGCAGCAGTAGTAGTGATCTCCAGGTAGCAGAAATAATCATCATCAACAGCAACAGCAGCAGCAGCATCAGTGTCTCCTCCACAGCATCCCCACATCGGATCCCCTGGTCCTCATCATATACCATATGCACATATCTAGGGATCATCGTCCCTCCACTGACTCCCAGTAGAATGAACAATAGGCTCGCCTCCGCTCTCGTCCTCCACAGGATCCTCCTCGATCTCATCCGATGGAGAGTGTATCCTATCACTGGGTACCGGGTCAGGAGATGGTGTGACCCTAACTGGGCTCCTCGGATCAGAAGGGGGAGTCTCCTCGCGGACGACTCTCGAAGAAAAAGGGTGTGAGCGGGTAGGTCGAAAACGAAAGTTGTGATATGAGCGAGCCGGTCGTGTGGGAGGTGGTCCATGATATGTGTAAAAAGGGGGTACGTGCGTAGTGTATATGATGGGAATCCTAAACCTACGAGGACGGAATCGAATCAGCGAGTTCAGGTGGTAGAAGGTAATCTCTACCTCCCCCTCGAACACCGCACGATGGTCCTCGTAGATCCATATGCCACTAGGAAGTGGCCGGATCTCGATGCAAGCGATGTAACGTGACATCACCTACAAGGGCATAGGGGTAAGATATTCTATACACATAATCAATAGAGCATAAATATATGTACAATGTGAATGTATAGACATGCAACAATGAATAACAATCACATTTAGCATTTAGCAGTTATTGAATGCATGTAGGATGCTCATACTTATTTCATTTATCAACATTATTTTAGATGAGTGGCATGATGTATGAACCTAGCTCTCAAGCCTATCTCCATCATTCTATAACACTCTCTGACGTCCATCCTTTACTCCGTCCAGCACTCACCAGTGCGTTGTACTCCTAGTTGTACAACATTCGTACACTCACCAAGAATGTACACGACAAGCTTGGAATACGTGCCACCCGAGCAACGTCCCGTCATCCAAACGGTATAACCATATCAGCATCTCACTATGCCAACCATGTCGTCAACCATAACGTGTCATCAAGCGAGCCGTCAATTGGCACTCCCAGAGGCCCTCCTCATGTTATTAAAACATGATAAACGATCTATCATCCAAACTCCAGAATGAATGCATTATTTTTTTAAACTTAAAGGAAATTGGTATATATATATATATATAACGTGCCACCCGAGCAACGTCTCGTCATCCAAACGGTATACTTATATTAATCAATTTCTTTTAAGTCTAGATTCCTTGGATTATTATTATTCAATCATTAACCAAATGATTCAGAATTAAAAATGATATTTTTAATATTCTGGGTGAACTACTCGAGTGTTCTTCAGAACACTCGAGTGTTCTTCAATTATTTCCAGATTACTCGAGTAGTTCTAAATTACTCGAGTTGTTCATGTCTTTCTGAGGATTTGGGTTTCAGATTCATAGAAATACTCGAGTGATTCATGATTACTCGAGTGTTCTTCATCAATTCCATAACACTCGAATGTCTCCTGCATTACTCGAGTGGTTTACCTTAAAATGTCCCCATGACTCAGTTAATACTCGAGTTCTGGGTCTGGTACTCGAGTGTTCTAACACAAAATACACTGTTTTATCATAATTTCACTCGAGTATCAAACCAAGTACTCGAGTCTTTTCTTACAGAACAGACTGGAAATTGGTTTTAACATACCATTTTCAATTCTAACCATTACTAATCCAATCCAATGATCAACAGAGTTCATATAACACATATTGAACATGCTCAAACACTTACAACTCATCAATTAACATATTTGACAGAGAATCAAGAGTTTATGCATAAAACATACAATTTCACAACTTAACATATCAAATTGCAAAATACACAATAAACTTGTGAAATAAAGCTCAATACAGCTTGAATGCATCATATGAAACTTGCTCAAAACAACCATAGAGCATGAATTGGTCTCCAAACCAAATTTCTTATTCAATCTAAGCCCTTAGAGCCTCTTGGTGGCTCTCTAATGAAAATCATGAAATTTAAACTCTATCTAGTGCATAAAAAGACTTCCCCTTTCCTCACTGACGTGAATAAACAAGAGATTTGCCAAAGAAAGCACCACAGCACCAAAAACCTCTTCAAGCATCACATGTAGAACAGTTTTGAGTGGAGGTCCAAAATGGAATTGGTTGACATAGGAAACATAGATAAAAATTTGGGAAATTAGAATTTCTACCCTCTATGCAACACATTTTAACTATAGAAATCAAATTGAGACTCAAAGAACTCGTGAGCTTACAAAAATCAGGGATCAAAGTAAGCTCCAGAACCAACTTGACAGAAAACAGCTCCAACTTCCAAGCTTCAATTCTTCCACCACACTCACTCTCAACTCACAAATTCGGTGTCTATACAAAGCTCGAGATGTGAGCTTTGTATTGGTGTATAATTTGTATCTTAACTCTAAGAACAGAGGGAGAATCGGAGTGAAGAACTCAGGAACCCTAACTCCAGCAACACATGAATTTGGCCAAAATGCTTCAACAATTCGGTTTGGATGGCTTTTATAGACCTAAGTCGAGTTCATGCACGTCGACACGACTGCATTGAGGTGTTTAGGATGGAGTATTCGTGGCAAGGAGAGGGAATCGGTGGTGGTGACTCACCAAACGCACTAACTCGTGCAACTCTGACCAGAATACTCGAGTATTCAAGAAAATACTCGAGTATTTTGCCCAGTTTTTGAAAAATAATAATTTTATTTACTTTCCCTCCAAAACCTTTCCTATAATTACTTCTAGGTCCCAACTCAGGGACTAATATGCAAAATGTTTATTTTATGCATAATTATACTAATTAAATAAATGCACACACATTTCCTAAATACATAACACAGATTTTTAATCAAGGATTAAAATAGAAATAATTAATTATAATAAATTTTATAATTAACATTTCATTAATCGGGGATTAAAATTTTGGGGGATGTTCCACCTTGGCTTTCTGACACACCAAACAACACGCCACGTACTTAGCCACATCCTTCTTTAAGCCAGGCCACCAAAACATCTTCTTCAAATCCTGATGCATTTTGGTAGCTCCTGGATGCATACTCATCTTGCTCTTATGCGCTTCATCCAGAATCATCTTCCTTACCTCTGAATCGTCAGGCACACAAATCCTTGCTTTAAAGCGAAGGATTCCATCTTTTCCTTCTTGAAATTTTGACTCATTGCCTTCCTCCATAAGTTTCTTCTTTTCCTTAAGCCCCTCATCTTCATGTTGCAATTTACGAATTCTTTGCAAGAACTCATTGGCAATTTGCAGCATTCCCATCTTGATACTTGTCGGCTCCACTTGTATTGCCAAGTTCAGATCTCGGAATTCTTCTATCAAAGCGCTTCTCTGACCATCATTGCACTGATATGCATTGCTTTTCGACTCAACGCATCAGCCACCACGTTTGCTTTCCCAGGATGGTAATGAAGCTCGAACTCATAATCTTTCAAGAACTCCATCCATCGGCGTTGCCTCATATTCAACTCTTTCTGGTCAAATAGGTACTTTAAACTCTTATGGTCACTAAACACCCGGAACGTAGTGCCATAGAGATAGTGCCTCCAAATATTTAGAGCGAAAACAACCGCTGCCAGCTCTAGATCATGAGTTGGGTAGTTCATTTGATGAACTTTTAGCTGTCTCGAGGCATAAGCGACTACCTTCCCATCTTGCATCAAAACACTCCCAAGTCCTTGTTTCGATGCATCAAAATACACCTCGAAACTCTTTTGAGTATCAGGCAAAATCAACATAGGGGATGATGTCAATCTTTCTTTCAGCTCTCGGAAACTCCTTTCACACTTCTCTTCCCAGATAAAGGGTTGATCTTACCGAGTTAACTTCGTCAAGGGTAGCACAATCTTCAAGAAACCTTCTATAAATCTTCTATAGTAACCAGCCAAACCGAGAAAGCTCCTCACCTCCATGATCGACTTTGGTTGTTCCCATTGTAAAATTGAGCTCACCTTTGCCGGGTCAACCGCTATCCTTTTGTTTGAGATTACATGCCCTAAAAACTTAACTTCCTCCATCCAGAACTCACACTTTGTAAGTTTGGCGTACAGCTGCTTCTCCTTCAGGATATTCAACACTATCCTTAAGTGTTCCGCATGCTCCTCCGGACTCTTGGAATAAATAAGGATATCGTCAATGAACACAACCACGAATGAATCTAAATAGGGTCTAAAGATTCGATTCATGTAGTCCATGAAAATAGCCGGTGCATTAGTCAATCCAAACGGCATCACAACATATTCATAGTGTCCGTATTGGGATCGAAATGCGGTCTTAGAGATATCCGGTTCCTTGATCCTGATCTGATGGTACCCCGATCTCAGATCAATCTTGGAAAACACTGAGGCCCCACGAACTTGATCAACTCTCTTCCATAACTCGTCTCACATTCACAACTCTTTCTCAGTCTCACCTCTTTATCTCTTTGCCAATAAATTTTAACTTCTCGTCATTTTTCCTTACTTATACAACCTTCCTTATTGCTCTTCTTTCATTCGAAATTCTTACTTTCACAATTTATTCTTATCAACCCATTATTCAGCACACCAACGTATCTCAATCATAACATAACCAATAAATCATTTGCAAAGCATGAGAAATAATTCAAACATAATCAATCAGAAACATAACATCATAAATAAACCAATCTCAGCCGTTTGGGTGGATAGCCAAACACACAATCAAACAATTGCTATCACATACACCACTACGCTACTTGAGATTGGAGTCCAACCCTTGAGATGATTGGACATCTTAATAAGTTACCTACTACCACGACGTCTTAAGGGAAGCCCCTCTCTCACCTCAGATACCGTATGCCTCTGAGAGCTTTTCCGAGATTTCCCGATCGCTAATCCCATCTCGTTTCCTTTGCGTCCGTCGTTCGAACTATGGCATTTTTCCCCGTGCGTTAGAAACATTTTAACGAATTCATTTAATTGTTTTAGAAAACACTTTGAAAACATAGTTACGATTAAAACTCATGCTCTCATCTGCACAATCCTTTCAAGTTCCAAACCGAGATGTTACGGGACACCGCGCTTTGAAACTCGTTTCCCAAAAAACGTGGCCTCGTTGCTTACTCTCAAAATATAAAACTCTTGTCGGGGTACAGTATAGCAGAGCTAGGCGACTAAGAACTTACAGTGAAGTACCATACTCTGAGGGGGATTCCCTAACTTCTAGTCTTACACTCTAGTGCTCGTAGTCTAGCTCTGAACCTTGATGGATCTGCTCACTGTTCGCCGATAGGGTTGTCCTCGCCTACGGCTCCAACGATCTCTCCACCGAGTCGTCCCCTTTTCCACGGAGGTGTTTCTACTTCCGAACGAGCTGGATCTGGAACCTCAATTTCCTTTGCATCTAGTAGCCGTATAATATTTCCCCAAAAGGAAAGGCAGAAGTACAGAGGGAGAGAAGAACAGAAGAAGAGGAGAGAGTAAGCTACCCAGACAGTTATGTCGACTATGTGGAATTACAATAGGCAAATACTAAGGTAAAACAATTAACAACAGGCAAACAACAATATCATTAACACTTGCACACATGATTACCCAATCTTACATCCTTTATTATAAACTCCCACAATTCCTCTTAGTTTCTCTTTCTTTTCTTCATACTTCTCCAATCTCAACATACATTCCAAGAATCGCTTCTTATGGTTCTTATTTGATACTGGGTGTTTTATTGCATATCTCTTTAGAACAATCTGAGTGCTTTTAAGTTTTATCATTTTGGATGGCATCAATGATGAGGGGGAGACATCATTGAGCTCACACACGTCTACATCTCCTCGGTACACCACCCAACCTAGTTGGAAGCAAATAGGAGTACAGGACCTTTACCACGCGGACACGACAGTTGTCACACAACAAATGGCCCCAGGCCAGGAGGTCTCAGCCTCAAATCATAATCATATCAATCATAACATAAATGCACGCTCTCAGCGGCAATCACAAATGTCCCGCTCCAGTCCCTCTCACTGTTCTCGAATTGCCATAGGGGGCGACAATACTATTCTAGTTGGCCTGCAGAACTCACCACGACATAAGACCGATCTGCCCGTACCACATGTGGAATTCGTCCGCCTAGAATAGCACTCAAGGCTTTTTGACGTATCACCGTCCTTACCCTCCCCTATTGCAATCACAACCCGAATATCCGCAGATACTCCGGGGTATCTTCCTCTCCACTACTTCGATACGACACTCATGCCTCACCGCGTTTGTAAATGTCTTTTAGTCTTTTATAGAATTCAGGGTTTTAAGTAACGGCTTACTCCTATTAGTCGGCTCGTCCTTGGCGCATCCCTTCAACGAAACCCGACCACTAAACGCAATCTATTCCCCCGAAAACAAAACGGCATCTAGCCTCACCGTAATTTCTCATCTCATACATTTCAGCATTATTCTCATCAGCTCATGCTCAACAGCATTCATCGGCATCATAGCTTAGCAGCATCATCAGTGTCTCTATACTCCATTGTTGCTCATTCGCACCATCAGCGTAGATCTCATTAGGTGTTACTCACAGCACGATCAACAGCATCATCGCCACGCTTCCGCTCGCCACGTCGAATGTTTCTCACCATCTCTTACTAATCACCTTTTTATCTCCGCTCTTTCTCAAACTTAATTATTAATTTCCTTTTATTCCATACTTTATCTCTTTTGCGTTCTGTTCACGTTAAGACTTTATCTCTTTTCTAATTATCTTCAACATTCTTATTCGCATTTCTTTCCTCTTTCAATCTTACCTTCTCAATATCATTCCATATTTCTGGGTAAAATCAAACATCTTTTATCGAATAATTAAACCGTGCACATACCAAACTAACTAACAACTCATGCATATTTGACAAAAACAAACATATTAACTATAGACAACACCTCGGTCTCAGCGACTTGTAGGGATAACCCAACACTTAACCCACAACAAACAAACAAATAAACACTCAATATCCCTCTTTATCGCCTAACGAGACCGGGTCCAACCTTTGAGATGATTGGACGTCTTAATATGTTACCTAAGACCACGGCGTCTTAAGGGGAGCTTCTCTCTCACCTGGATGGCGACACATCCAAAAAGCGTTCCAAGATTTCTCGTTGCTGACTCGGTTCCGTTCCCTTCGCGTCCGGCACCGGAACTAAACATTTTTCCCGTGCGTTAGAACGATTTACGATAAAGTCTTTATTTCGTTTTAAAATACGTTAAAACAATTCCTTTCTTAAAACACATTGTTAACATTCGGAAAGGGTTTAAACCCAAATTAAAAAGGTTTTTCAAGAACACTTTAAAACAATGAAAATAATCTTTTTATTGAAACAAATCCATTTTCTTAGTTTGAAAACACTCTATTTATAAAGTCAATGTTTTTATACTTTAAAACAGAGGATTAAAAATCCAAGAAAATAAAAGTTTAAACCATTCATTGAAAATCTTTCAAGACACAAAACTTTAAGATTCCAAATTAATTCGAGTTAAATCATTTCATTTTTTTTTATAAAATAATTTTAATTTCTTTAGAATACACACATAGATCTTTCACAAATACAGTTAGAAATCAGTAAAACAAATTCCATTCAGTACATAGAAAACACACACGATTTTCCAAGCACACACATACAAATTCACACACTTCAATCATTTAAAACCAATCAATTAATTTTAATTTAAATAAATTAAATTAGTTTCTTAAGTATCCTAGCAAAACCGAATCATACATAGAGACTAAGAATCATTGAGTTAACATCGTAAAAATTCTTTTCACACAATCACATTAAATCATTCATTTTTATTCCTAAAACCGAAAGATAAGGGAAGGACACACACATCATTTTATCATACATACAGTATCACACACCCAAGACATACCCATAATCACAAATCATTTCATGAAAACAATTTTCTAAATACATGCACATGCATAGACCGAATCATGCATACATAATTTTTCAAGGATCAAATGCATAATCAAAATCGTAAAATCATGAAATCATTTTCCCTATTGTGGTCTAGAAACCGTAAGCATACAATTAGAGAAACTGTCAATTTTAATTCCTTTAAAACCTAAATTAAACCAACAATTTAAATCACAAAACATTTCAAAGATGTACACACATTTTCTTTTTAAAACCTAATCATGGCATGTAGACATTTTTAAAACTCTTGTATTCAATTAGTCTTACGATGCATGTACCCTAAAGAGACAAGCCTAGCTCCTTAGTTTTCTCTAGGATGACAAAATCTCATGATGCAAGGAGGCATAGTTTTTCATTCATTTCTCAACATTCATAAATCACAAAAGTCAAAGCACCTCATGTAGGGTACAAGATTATTTTTTTTCTAAACACATCAAATCACATACACAACCAACTTTAAATTATCATTTTTCTCAAGTAAAGACTTTAATCTAACTTTATGAAATTCACATGCATGAGCTCTTTTATACAACAAAAAGCATAATTCTACTATTTATGGAACACAGCCGAATGGTCCTAAAATAATTTATGCACACCACCAAACACTTAAATCAATTAACATTTATACTTAAATCATTTTAAAGTAAGATTCCTTTATATTTTTCTTAAGATCGAATTCCATATTAAAGAAAAACATGATTTTTCCCTTTTAAAGTTAACATGCATGTATATAAAATCACTAGATCTAGTCATAAAACAAACATGCATCAAGCTTTTACAAAAAGAAGGCATAGATCTTAAATAACCAAACATGGTCGAATGGCTTTTCACACAACATCAAACACTTGATCAATTCATGCAAATGAGAAATCACTTTAATTACTCAAAATCAAGCAATAACACACAAAGAGAATGAAAGTCATTTAAGAAAGATGGGTTTCAAAACCGAATGGGACATAGAAATTGTTTCCACATTCTTAATCAAAGATTTAGACTTTTACATGCTTGAAATCTATAAATCCATCAATCAATCATACCTGCAAAATAAAATGAAATTGGCTTGATCCCTTAAAGGTCAAAAACCGTGAAGAAGAAATTATACAATTTAAAGATCAAGTTTTCAAACACCAATACTCAAGATCACTACATACACACAACATGCAAGTCATTTAGTTTCACACACACCCATCACGGTTTAGAAAAAAAAGGTAAACTTGCAAGAGATCTATTTTAATTTTCTCAAAACCTTTAAAAAAAATTTTTTTTTAGATCTTTAAGATTCACCTAGAAAAATTTTAGATCTAGCAAAGAAAGTCTTGATCAAACATCAATACAAGTTCAACATATTACAAATAGGTTTGAGTCCATAAAGTTCAAGATTAAGCAAGATCAACACATGAAATCTTCTTACAAACCTTAAAACAAAACATGCAAGGAGAAAAGAAAGATCTTCAACTAGAAATGAAAAATCTAGGTTATTACAATTTTCTTCCTTGATCTTCGGTTCCTACTATGATAAAGGGGTTCTTCTAGCTCTTGGTCTACAAGGATGTGGCTTGGTTAAGTTTAAGTCTCCTTCCTCCTTCTCCTCCATGTCTCACGGCTCCTTCTCCTTCTATCCCTCTCTATTTCTTTTCTTTTCTTTCTCTAAGGGGTTGATGAATCCCTTAGAGATACGTTTGTGTGTTGGTGTGGAGGAATGGGAATGAAATGGGTGAATGATTTTTGGCTACTTCCTTATATAAGCAAATGCATCTTCTCCCTTATGCCCTTAGATACAAGTTTCGGTCATGAGTAAGGGAAAGGATAGATTTGGACTTCCAAATGTTTGCATGGCTATATGTCATCAAGGTCAAGGGGACAAAATGGAAGAGACTAGGAATCTAGGGGTCACTTAGGCTTAAGTGATAATTAGCAACTAGTTGGGGTTTGTCTCTTGATTTGGTTCTAGTTTAGTTGGATGGCTACTTAGTTTCCTATTTGGTTTCCACTTCCTTAACCTCTAAGCTTCTAGAATTTGACCCTAGCTTACACATATCACACACACACACGTGTAACACATATAACACAACACACACACACTTACATGCATACACTAAGGGTGGCATCTCCATATACACACAACACACCTCTACCGTAGCACATGCACACACATGCACCTATTTCACATTTTATTTTCCATTTCTATTTCTAATTCATGCAAGCCTTTCTTTAATCATGTTTTCTTATTCATCTTCATGCATCACATGTCAAACATACATACACACATGCTTATTTTATGTTCTAACTATATTTACTTAAAATCATTAATTCACATAATAATGTAATTAAGGCACACTACTCATTCACACAACTACATTCACGTAACACACAGTACACGCACAAATCAAATTAAGCACTTATCACATAAAAATCCCAAGCCAAATTATTAAATTCAATTTCAACTCAAAATTCGTGTCTTACAATTCTGAAAATAACTTTTTATAAAACATCACAGAAAATTCCAAAGATCATACTTTCAAAATCTACGTTTCGTTATGATCGATTTGATATAAAGTTTGTGAAAATCCGAGTTACGGTTCAAAAGATACAAATTTTGCAAGGATAACATTCCCAAAAGAAAATCATTTCCAAAAATCATCTTTCATTAAAATCACCATTTATCCAAGCATTTTCATTTCAACAGAATCCTTCATTTTTTTTATTTATAAGAACGTTCTATTTATAGAAATCCATAAAATACTTTCTGAAAATTCCTTATAAAACCGAATTCCAGGATTTATTTTTAACAAAATTCGTTCTCGCACGTACGGGAAAAATGCGGGGTGTTACATTCTCCCCAACTTAAAGATTTCTCGTCCTCGAGAAATGCCGTGTAGAGTCGGACTAGTCCATGGACGCGTAACTTCTTGAAGAAATTCCCTCCTGTCTGAATTGCAGCAGTCGTCGCACTTTCGAACACGTGCCATCTTTTATCGTTCTTAGAAGCGGATTAGACGGATTACTTTCAAAAGTAATCTCTCGGGACATTTTCAACAACCAATAGGGTGGTTTACAAACAACTTGGCTTCACTGACAACAAGGGGTTGAGGGTTCAAGATAAAAATAGTGTGCAAGGACAACAAGGTCACGATCAATTGGGGTCAAGATGCTACCGTACTCAGGGTTGAACTTTCATCCTTAGATCAAGCCTAGATGATTTCCTCCTCCTTAAAACTTCACATTTCTACCGCTCCCCAACTTAAATGATGCATACCTCTATACACCACCTAAGCCTTCATCTGACCAATCCGACAACGGAACTCTTGGTCACAATTCACCATCTGCTTGACCGGTATAGGATATCAGGGTTCAAATTTCTCATCAAAACTTTTGGAAAGAATGTATAGATGATTAAGAATCGAAAGAAGAAACTTCGGGTTCAGTAACAATCAAAGCTTTTTCAAAACGGAATCTAAGATTTTTAGAGGAGACTTTTTCAAACGTCATGCCAAGGCAATTCGGCATCACTTAAGGTTTATATAAGAAAAGCTTGATCAATCAAAAGGAGAGTTCCCGTCACAAGACAAGGTCTCAAATAACTCAGAGGCTACCACCAACAAAGGGGTTCACAGCAAGGAAGGATTCAATGAAGAATGATTTTATTCGTACGTCGACATCTTATGACAACACTCGTATTCGCTTCCCATCATTGCCGTGGACGAAACCGTCATGCTCCATGGAAACGTTCGCGCACTCTTAGCGTTCCTATTCTCGTCTATTGTCATCCTAATACTAACTCACACACGAAGACACACAGCAGAGTACGTAAGTCCATGTGTAAAGTTACTTAGTTCAACATAGCTCTGATACCATTTCTGTAACACCCCGATTTGGCAACTTGAAAACTTAAAGTAAACACCTTGAAAATTAGGGCCATTTTTTTTTGGCAAAACTATTAGATTGGTCCTGTAAGTTATTTTTTGGTTGCGATTTCGTCCCTTAACTTTTTTTCGTTTCAAATAAATCCGGAAGTTTGTAACTTGTTTCAAATAAATCCTTCCGTCCAATTCTGTTTTAATACCGTTAATGGGAGCCTCCTACGTGACAACCAATGGTCTTACAAGGCTAAAAATCAACGTTACACCCCAAAACGATGTCGTATGAGACCAAAATAGAAGCTTATTGGGCTATCCCTAACTGTTTTGGTTTTCTCTTTTGGCCTCATATGACATCATTTTGGGGGTGTAACGTTGAGTTTTAACCACGTAAGACCAATGGTTGCCACATAGGAGGCTCCCATTAACGGTGTTAAGACAAAATTGGATGGAAGGATTTATTTGAAACAAGTTACAAACTTACGGATTTATTTGAAACGAAAAAAAGTTAAGGGATGAAATCGCAACCTAAAAATAACTTACAGGACCAATCCAATAGTTTTGCCTTTTTTTTAACACAAGTGTTGTACAAGATGAGAACATTCGGATTTTCAAAACATAGTTACGATTAAAACTCATGCTCTCATCTGCACAGTCCTTTCAAGTTCCAAACCGAGATGTTACGGGACACCGCGCTTTGAAACTCGTTTTCCAAAAAACGTGGCCCCGTTGCTTACTCTCAAAATATAAAACTCTTGCCGGGGTATAGTATAGCAGAGCTAGGCGACTAAGAACTTACAGTGAAGTACCATACTCTGAGGGGGATACCCTAGCTTCTAGTCTTACACTCTAGTGCTCGTAGTCTAGCTCTGAACCTTGATGGATCCGCTCACGGTTCGCCGATAGGGTTGTCCTCGCCTACGGCTCCAACGATCTCTCCACCGAGTCGTCCCCTTTTCCACGGAGGTGTTTCTACTTCCGAACGAGCTGGATCTGGAACCTCAATTTCCTTTACATCTAGTAGTCTTATAATATTTCCCCAAAAGGAAAGGCAGAAGTACAGAGGGAGAGAAGAACAGAAGAAGAGGAGAGAGTAAGCTACCCAGACAGTTATGTCGACTATGTGGAATTACAATAGGCAAATACTAAGGTAAAACAATTAACAACAGGCAAACAACAATATCATTAACACTTGCACACATGATTACCCAATCTTACATCCTTTATTATAAACTCCCACAATTCCTCTTAGTTTCTCTTTCTTTTCTTCATACTTCTCCAATCTCAACATACATTCCAAGAATCGCTTCTTATGGTTCTTATTTGATACTGGGTGTTTTATTGCATATCTCTTTAGAAGAATCTGAGTGCTTTTAAGTTTTATCATTTTGGATGGCATCAATGATGAGGGGGAGACATCATTGAGCTCACACACGTCTACATCTCCTCGATACACCACCCAACCTAGTCGGAAGCAAACAGGAGTACAGGACCTTTACCACGCGGACACGACAGCTGTCACACAACAATTGGCCCCAGGCCAGGAGGTCTCAGCCTCAAATCATAATCATATCAATCATAACATAAATGCACGCTCTCAGCGGCAATCACAAATGTCCCGCTCCAGTCCCTCTCACTGTTCTCGAATTGCCATAGGGGGCGACAGTACTATTCTAGTTGGCCTGCATAACTCACCACGTCATAAGACCGATCTGCCCGTACCACATGTGGAATTCGTTCCGCCTAGAATAGAACTCAAGGCTTTTTGACGTATCACCGTCCTTACCCTCCCCTATTGCAATCACAACCCGAATATCCGCAGATACTCCGGGGTATCTTCCTCTCCACTACTTCGATACGACACTCATGCCTCACCGCGTTTGTAAATGTCTTTTAGTCTTTTATAGAATTCAGGGTTTTAAGTAACGGCTTACTCCTATTAGTCGGCTCGTCCTTGGCGCATCCCTTCAACGAAACCCGACCACTAAACGCAATCTATTCCCCCGAAAACAAAACGGCATCTAGCCTCACCGTAATTTCTCATCTCATACATTTCAGCATTATTCTCATCAGCTCATGCTCAACAGCATTCATCGGCATCATAGCTTAGCAGCATCATCAGTGTCTCTATACTCCATTGTTGCTCATTCGCACCATCAGCGTAGATCTCATTAGGTGTTACTCACAGCACGGTCAACAGCATCATCGCCACGCTTCCGCTCGCCACGTCAAATGTTTCTCACCATCTCTTACTAATCACCTTTTTATCTCCGCTCTTTCTCAAACTTAATTATTAATTTCCTTTTATTCCATACTTTATCTCTTTTGCGTTCTGTTCACGTTAAGACTTTATCTCTTTTCTAATTATCTTCAACATTCTTATTCGCATTTCTTTCCTCTTTCAATCTTACCTTCTCAATATCATTCCATATTTCTGGGTAAAATCAAACATCTTTTATCGAATAATTAAACCGTGCACATACCAAACTAACTAACAACTCATGCATATTTGACAAAAACAAACATATTAACTATAGACAACACCTCAGTCTCAGCGACTTGTAGGGATAACCCAACACTTAACCCACAACAAACATACAAATAAACACTCATTATCCCTCTTTATCGCCTAACGAGACCGGGTCCAACCTTTGAGATGATTGGACGCCTTAATATGTTACCTAAGACCACGGCGTCTTAAGGGGAGCTTCTCTCTCACCTGGATGGCGACACATCCGAAAAGCGTTCCAAGATTTCTCGTTGCTGACTCGGTTCCGTTCCCTTCGCGTCCGGCACCCGAACTAAACATTTTTCCCGTGCGTTAGAACGATTTACAATAAAGTCTTTATTTCGTTTTAAAATACGTTAAAACAATTCCTTTCTTAAAATACATTGTTAACATTCGGAAAGGGTTTAAACCCAAATTAAAAAGGTTTTTCAAGAACACTTTAAAACAATGAAAATAATCTTTTTATTGAAACAAATCCATTTTCTTAGTTTGAAAACACTCTATTTATAAAGTCAATGTTTTTATACTTTAAAACAGAGGATTAAAAATCCAAGAAAATAAAAGTTTAAACCATTCATTGAAAATCTTTCAAGACAAAAAACTTTAAGATTCCAAATTAATTCGAGTTAAATCATTTCATTTTTTTTATAAAATAATTTTAATTTCTTTAGAATACACACATAGATCTTTCCCAAATACAGTTAGAAATCAGTAAAACAAATTCCATTCAGTACATAGCAAACACACACGATTTTCCAAGCACACACATACAAATTCACACACTTCAATCATTTAAAACCAATCAATTAATTTTAATTTAAATAAATTAAATTAGTTTCTTAAGTATCCTAGCAAAACCGAATCATACATAGAGACTAAGAATCATTGAGTTAACATCGTAAAAATTCTTTTCACACAATCACATTAAATCATTCATTTTTATTCCTAAAACCGAAAGATAAGGGAAGGACACACACATCATTTTATCATACATACAGTATCACACACCCAAGACATACCCATAATCACAAATCATTTCATGAAAACAATTTTCTAAATACATGCACATGCATAGACCGAATCATGCATACATAATTTTTCAAGGATCAATTGCATAATCAAAATCGTAAAATCATGAAATCATTTTCCCTATTGTGGTCTAGAAACCGTAAGCATTCAATTAGAGAAACTGTCAATTTTAATTCCTTTAAAACCTAAATTAAACCAACAATTTAAATCACATAACATTTCAAAGATGTACACACATTTTCTTTTTAAAACCTAATCATGGCATGTAGACATTTTTAAAACTCTTGTATTCAATTAGTCTTACGATGCATGTACCCTAAAGAGACAAGCCTAGCTCCCTTGTTTTATCTAGGATGCCCAAATCTCATGATGCAAGGAGGCATAGTTTTTCATTCATTTCTCAACATTCATAAATCACAAAAGTCAAAGCACCTCATGTAGGGTTCAATATTATTTTTTTTCTAAACACATCAAATCACATACACAACCAACTTTAAATTATCATTTTTCTCAAGTAAAGACTTTAATCTAACTTTATGAAATTCACATGCATGAGCTCTTTTATACAACAAAAAGCATAATTCTACTATTTATGGAACACGGCCGAATGGTCCTAAAACAATTTATGCACACCACCAAACACTTAAATCAATTAACATTTATACTTAAATCATTTTAAAGTTAGATTCCTTTATATTTTTCTTAAGATCGAATTCCATATAAAAGAAAAACATGATTTTTCCCTTTTAAAGTTAACATGCATGTATTTAAAATCACTAGATCTAGTCATAAAACAAACATGCATCAAGCTTTTACAAAAAGAAGGCATAGATCTTAAATAACCAAACATGGCCGAATGGCTTTTCACACAACATCAAACAATGGATCAATTCATGCAAATGAGAAATCACTTTAATTACTCAAAATCAAGCAATAACACACAAAGAGAATGAAAATCATTTAAGAAAGATGGGTTTCAAAACCGAATGGGACATAGAAATTGTTTCCACATTCTTAATCAAAGATTTAGACTTTTACATGCTTGAAATCTATAAATCCATCAATCAATCATACCTGCAAAATAAAATGAAATTGGCTTGATCCCTTAAAGGTCAAAAACCGTGAAGAAGAAATTATGCAATTTAAAGATCAAGTTTTCAAACACCAATACTCAAGATCACTACATACACACAACATGCAAGCCATTTAGTTTCACACACACCCATCACGGTTTAGAAAAAAAAAGGTAAACTTGCAAGAGATCTATTTTAATTTTCTCAAAACCTTTAAAATTTTTTTTTTAGATCTTTAAGATTCACCTAGAAAAATTTTAGATCTAGCAAAGAAAGTCTTAATCAAACATCAATACAAGTTCAACATATTACAAATAGGTTTGAGTCCATAAAGTTCAAGATTAAGCAAAATCGACACATGAAATCTTCTTACAAACCTTAAAACAAAACATGCAAGGAGAAAAGAAAGATCTTCAACTAGAAATGAAAAATCTAGGTTATTACAATTTTCTTCCTTGATCTTCGGTTCCTACTATGATAAAGGGGTTCTTCTAGCTCTTGGTCTACAAGGATGTGGCTTGGTTAAGTTTAAGTCTCCTTCCTCCTTCTCCTCCATGTCTCACGGCTCCTTCTCCTTCTATCCCTCTCTATTTCTTTTCTTTTCTTTCTCTAAGGGGTTGATGAATCCCTTAGAGATACGTTTGTGTGTTGGTGTGGAGGAATGGGAATGAAATGGGTGAATGATTTTAGGCTACTTCCTTATATAAGCAAATGCATCTTCTCCCTTATGCCCTTAGATACAAGTTTCGGTCATGAGTAAGGGAAAGGATAGATTTGGACTTCCAAATGTTTGCATGGCTATATGTCATCAACGTCAAGGGGACAAAATGGAAGAGACTAGGAATCTAGGGGTCACTTAGGCTTAAGTGATAATTAGCAACTAGTTGGGGTTTGTCTCTTGATTTGGTTCTAGTTTAGTTGGATGGCTACTTAGTTTCCTATTTGATTTCCACTTCCTTAACCTCTAAGCTTCTAGAATTTGACCCTAGCTTACACATATCACACACACACACACACGTGTAACACATATAACACAACACACACACACATACATGCATACACTAAGGGTGGCATCTCCATATACACACAACACACCTCTACCGTAGCACATGCACACACATGCACCTATTTCACATTTTATTTTCCATTTCTATTTCTAATTCATGCAAGCCTTTCTTTAATCATGTTTTCTTATTCATCTTCATGCATCACATGTCAAACATACATACACACATGCTTATTTTATGTTCTAACTATATTTACTTAAAATCATTAATTCACATAATAATGTAATTAAGGCACACTACTCATTCACACAACTACATTCACGTAACACACAGTACACGCACAAATCAAATTAAGCACTTATCACATAAAAATCCCAAGCCAAATTATTAAATTCAATTTCAACTCAAAATTCGTGTCTTACAATTCTGAAAATAACTTTTTATAAAACATCCCAGAAAATTCCAAAGATCATACTTTCAAAATCTACGTTTCGTTACGATCGATTTGACATAAAGTTTTTGAAAATCCGAGTTACGGTTCAAAAGATACAAATTTTGCAAGGATAACATCCGAAAAGAAAATCATTTCCAAAAATCATCTTTCATTAAAATCACCATTTATCCAAGCATTTTCATTTCAACAGAATCCTTCATTTTTTTTATTTATAAAAACGTTCTATTTATAGAAATCCATAAAATACTTTCTGAAAATTCCTTATAAAACCGAATTCCAGGATTTATTTTTAACAAAATTCGTTCTCGCACGTACGGGAAAAATGCGGGGTGTTACATGGGGCGACAGTACAGTTCTAGTCTTGAGCGCAGAACTTACCACGGTATTAGACCCAGTCCCCACCACGTTAGTGCACCACATATGGAGTTCGTTCTGCCTAGAACAGTACTCTAGACTTCTTGACGTATCACCGTCATGGTCCTCCCCTAATGCAATCTCGTCCTAAGTATCCGCAGATACTTATCGTTCCTTCCTCTCCACTACTTCGACACACACTCATGCCTCACCGCGTTATTCATGTCTTTTAATAGTCTTTTAAAGTTTTCAGGCTTTTAATTAACGACTTAACCCTAACGGTCGACTCGTCCTTGGTGCATCCCTTCAACGAAGCCCGACCACTAATCGTACAAACTTTTCCCCAATTCATCACATCCCATTCCAACATCTCATATCACAATCTCTCAAATACCATCACATAAATTCTCATATCACACTCTGGCTCATCTCCTCTAAAAACTCATCATCTTTCACAAATCTCATTCATCAACTTTCTCAAAACTTTTCAAAGATAACTTTTCGCCAACTTTCAAAAACATCTTTTTACAAAACTTTCGTAAAATTACTTTTTCCAAAAACTTTCACAAGACTTCTTTCATAAATCTGGCTTTCACAAAATTTTCTTCCAAAATGTCATTTCATAAAACTTCCTCAAAATGTTGTTCAAAAGAATTTTCCAAAATATCATTCCAAAAACTTTATTAAAAGATTGGTTCCAAAAAAAAAAACTTTTCCCAAAATATACCTTTTCTCAAAACTTTTTCAAAAAGAGATTGTTTCATAAAACTCCTTTGAAAATATTGTTTCACCTCTTCAAAATACTTTTTCGAAAACCTTTTCCCAGAAATTTCTTTTCATCACTCTTTCAAAAATCTCTTTTCAAAATCTGTTTTCAAAAATCATATTTTTGGGTGAGTGTTAATGGAGGAGCAAGCTCAACTCAACACTAAGCTTCTTCCCAAAAATAAAAACTTGTTGGGCGCTAATGGAGGAGCAAGCTTAACTCAACACTAGTCCCAGACTAAAACCAAAAACAAAACAACAAGAGCCACATCACATCTCAACTCCATAACTCAACTCTCTTCCATAACTCGTCTCACATTCACAACTCTTTCTCAGTCTCACCTCTTTATCTCTTTGCCAATAAATTTTAACTTCTCGTCATTTTTCCTTACTTATACAACCTTCCTTATTGCTCTTCTTTCATTCGAAATTCTTACTTTCACAATTTATTCTTATTAACCCATTATTCAGCACACCAACGTATCTCAATCATAACATAACCAATAAATCATTTGCAAAGCATTAGAAATAATTCAAACATAATCAATCAGAAACATAACATCATAAATAAACCAATCTCAGCCGTTCGGGTGGATAGCCAAACACACAATCAAACAATTGCTATCACATACACCACTAGGCTAAATGAGATTGGAGTCCAACCCTTGAGATGATTGGACATCTTAATAAGTTACCTACTACCACGGCGTCTTAAGGGAAGCCCCTCTCTCACCTCAGATACCGTATGCCTCTGAGAGCTTTTCCGAGATTTCCCGATCGCTAATCCCGTCTCGTTTCCTTTGCGTCCGTCGTTCGAACTATGACATTTTTCCCCGTGCGTTAGAAACGTTTTAACGAATTCATTTAATTGTTTTAGAAAACACTTTGAAATCATTTTTCTTTGAAAACACGTTGTTTACATTTCAAAAGTTTTTAAATCCGAATCAAACAAAACGTTTTCAAGAAAACTTCGAAAATAATTTCTTTACCAAAACAGAATTCATTCTTTAAAGTGTTCATGTTATAAAAATCAAAGTTCAGAACTTAATAAAATCAATTTAAGTTTCTTAAATTATACTTTTCCAGTAAAACATTTTTCAATTCTTTGGAAATAAAAACAACACATCACTTATCAAACATTCACACATCATACAATGCAAGTCACACTTTGAGTTACTAAAAATCATTTACTAAATCAATTTATTTATTTTTATCTTTTAAAACCAAAAAGGGTTAAAACAAACAACATATCATTCCAATCACACACATAGCATCATGTATATGAAAACACAATCATTCACAAGGATCTTTTCATGTAAACAAATTTTCTTAACTACATTAGCATACGGTGGCCGAATCATTTAGGTGAGATTTTACAAGGATTAATGCACACATGAAGCACAAAACAATTGGAATTATTTTCTCTTCCTTTTGGGCTACACTGAGAGCATCAAAAGAGAATTCATCAAATTTAAATCAAACAACAAGTTACAGCACAATCACTCTAAAGTTTCATTTTATTTTCTTTTAAACCTAATGATTTCATGCATGCACATACTAAGTCTTTAAATTAAATTAATTTCATTATGTATGTAACTTAAACAATGATCAAATATAATTTCCTATTCCTAGCTCTCATGGTCGAATGCTAATCATGCAAGAAGACAAGATTTTTAGTTCAATTTTCACATACAAAAATCACATAATGAAATCAAACATCATACCTCATCATTTATTCACATCACATATGCAATTAGTTCAAGTTCATCACTTAGTCTTAAAAATCAGATTCATATTTTAAACTTCTAAGAAATAACATGCATGATCCTAAAATTATTAGGTCTAGTCCTATCATACACATGCATCAACTAAAAAGCATGAGATCCATCTTTGTTAAATATAGCCGAATGGCCTACACACAAAATAAAGCACATAAAAATCAAGAACTTAGGCTAAATCATGGTCATGTTTCAAAAATCATTTTAAAATTTGTTTATTTAATTTTTTTCTTACAAGACCGTGATATGCATTAACCAAAAACATGATTTTTCTACTTAGAATTAACATGCATGCTTTAAAAACTTGGATCATCAAACATATGCACATAAATCAACTTAGTCACCATCAAATTTACAAACCAAACCCAAAGATCTCAACCTTAGTTTCAAGTAAATTCAAATCATGCATTTATTCATGAAAGAATCACACAACACATCATGGATCATCTTTTAAGCAAGGAAAATTTAACATGCAATACTAAAGATTTTAAATCAAGTTCAAAGCATAAATTTATTTATCAAGTTATTCCTTAAAAACAATATAGCTCACGGTTTTAACCAAAAATTCAACATGCAAGACCGAATAATTTTACTTTACCATTTCTAAAACTTAAGTCATGCAACCACTTACCAAATAATCACATAAACACATAGATCATGATTTAAAACAAGAAGATCATACATGCAAGAATGATATATGTTAAGTTTCATAAAAACTTAAACAAAACTCTAGACCTTTAAGTTTAGTGAGAAAAACATTTAGATCAAGTAAGAAAATACAAACCGAACCAAAAACATAAGATGCAATTATTACAAGCAATGTTTAGTCCATGAATGTCCAAGATCAAGAAAGAATAACACTTAAACTTAGCTTACAAATCATAGAAACAAACATGCAAGAAGAAAAAGAAAGGGATCTACAACTAAAAAAAATCTAGGCTATTACATTCTTCTCTTATCTCTTCGAGTTTCCTATCATGGAGGGTGGTCTTTAGGCTTCTAACTCTTAGATCTTCAAAGGAAATGGCTTGATCTAGTCTTGGATTTCCTCCTCCTTCCTCCTAAGGCTCACGGCCAACACTCCCTTTCTTTCTTTCTCTACCTCTTTCTATTTCTCTCTAAAGGTTTGATGAGTCCTTTAGAGAAGTGTTTGTGTTTGGATGAGTGAAAATGAGAATGGGTAAAATGAAATGAGCTAAGGGTGTATACATATATAAGCCACGAATTGTTCCTTCTTTGCCCTTGCTAATGGTTCGGCTAGCACACAAATAGAAGGGCGGTTTGGTCCTAGCATAAGTTTGCATGGCTAAGGTTGCCAAAGTCAAGGGAACATAGTGGTATGGGCTAGAGACTTAGGGGTCACTTAGGTCTAATGGGGTTTTGCTTCTAGTTAGGATTTCTTCTAATTTGGTTTGGCTACAACTTAGTTTCGTGGGTTACTTACTCACTAAGTTCTTCATACACACACACACACTCACTCACGGAAACACACACATATACACACTTATCATACACACGCAAATGACACATACACACCTTCATGCATAAGTTCAGCCGTGGCACTCTCACACACATGCTCATGTCTTTTATTTTTATTTTCCTAAATCATTAATTTATTTCTAATCATGTTTACTTAAAAATTACTAATTCACATAATCATGCAATTAATTCCAAGAAATTATATTAACAACCATTTCCATGCACCACATATTACACATACATTAAATCAAACACACATCACACAAAACTCATGCCAAAACAACATCACAAAAACACATTTTCTCAAAATTTTGTATTCCTTAAATTCTGAAAATAAGTTTTTATAAATCAGCCCACAAAATTCTAAAAATTACATTTTCAAATTCTAGGTTTCAAAACAATCGTTTTCATATATGGATCATAAAATTCCGAGTTACGGTTTAAAAGTTATGGATTTTTAAAGATAACAAATCAAAAATTTCATTTCTAACAAAACCATCTTTTAATAAAATTCGCAATTTAAACAAATCATTTTTCATCACAATTCACTCATGAAAATATTTTTGTTTATTCAAAGATTCATGGAAATCAATACTTCATTTCTCTTTTATGAAAAATACTCTTCCTGAAGACATGATTTCAAGGTTTCTTTCGTTAAAAATCGTTTACGCACGTACGGGAAAAATGCGGGGTGTTACACATGGGTGATCAACAAGAAAGACAACCACTGCTTGGCCTTTGACAGCTTTTAAGGGGACGTATTGTAATGAAAACTCTGTCAACGCTAACGCCCATTTGCCAATCCTGTCATGGATTATTGGCTTGGATAGCGTATTTAATTACGTCAGACTTCGACAAAACTAAAACATGAAAACTTTTCATTTAATGTTTAAGCTTTGTACAAGAAAAGTAGAGTGCTAAACACAATTTCTCTATAGCATTGTACCGTGTTTCGACATCATTTAAAACTCTACTTAAATAAAATACAGCTCTCTCAACCCCATTTTCATCTTCCTGTGCTAACATGCTACTTATGGTATGATGAGATGCTGATATATACAATTTCAAGGGGAAACCATCTTGAGGCGGCATCATGATTGAGGGTGTCGTCAAGTACCGCTTCAAGTCGTCGAATGTTTTCTGATGTTCAGGTTTCCACTTGAATTCATCTTCCTTCTTCAGTCTGACAAGAGATGAAAAGACTCTCGTTCTGCTTAAGGGTTTGAGACGAATCTTCTTAGGTAATTCACCTTGCCAAGGAACGATTGTACTTCTTTCTTGTTTGTTGGTGGTGAGGCTTCAAGGATTGCTTTAGCCTTGTTCTTGTCTACTTCGATGCTTTTTCTATGGACTAAAAATCCTAAAAACTGACCAGCTGCAACCCCAAAGGTACGCTTGAGTGGATTCATCTTCAACTTGTATTTTCTCATTCTATCGAATGCTTTCTTCAAATTTTCCAAGTGCTCCTCATGAGTTTTTGACTTGATCACAACATCGTCAATGTAAACCTCCAAGAACTTGCCAATCATATCATGAAAGATCATGTTCATTGCCCTTTGATAGGTGGCTCCTGCTGTAACATCCCGAAATTTAATTCTAATAATAATTCTAATAATAATTAGAATCGGAAGTAAGGATTATCCTAAAAGGGATTTAAAATGATGAATTAGGAATTCTCGGAGTGTCATAAAGGAATCAAAAAGTGTTGGCACCGGAAGAGAGATTTAAAGAAGACTAAACGAGTGTTAAAAGTTAGTGTTTTCGGTGTTTTAAACACCCTAAATTAGGAAATTCAAAATAAAATATCTACATCTCTAAACACGAATTCCACCGTTGGATATGAAGATAAGGGTATTAGGAAGTTTGCCTCCAAATTTGTGTAAGATCCGACGGTTAACGAAGAAGTTATAGCACGGTCAACACATAGTCAAAAAAAAAGAAAAACAAAACTAATCAGTAGGGGGGCGCGCCCAGGCGCGCGCGGTGCGCGTATCAGCAGCACCAGCACCATAAATGGTGCGTGAACACCCCCCAACCCCCATTTTTCTCCCTCCCTGTGGCACCTCCTCCCTCTACTCCTTAGCTCTACTGCCCAGCTCCACCACCGCCGCCCTAAGTCGCCGCCTCCTTGGCCTTCCTCCCTCTCCATAGATCTGCTCTCTCTCCTCCCTCTTGATTTCCTTCTCTCTCTTCCTCCTCCCGTCTCTCTCACCTCCTTGCCGGCACCACCACGCCGACCACCCACCACCTCCACGGCCCACCACCATGCCGACCACCCACCACCCTCACAAACCCCTTTTCCTTTCTCTCTCTCCCTTTGACCCTTTCTCCCTCTCCCTCTTCCCTCCCTACGGTCTCTCTTTCTCTCTCCCCTTTCTATTTCCGACCAGAGCCGCCATCGTGGCTGCCGATCAACCACCACGAGCCCCCAACAGCCACAACTCCTCCCTCATTCCTTCCCCTCTCTCACCACGAGCTCTCTCTCTCCACGGATCTCACTGGCGTCGTTACTGACCGTGATCGCACCGGGCTTGTGTCGAGTACCCCGAGGCTCGAAGCTCTTGCCTTGGTCCAGCCGCGATCGTTCTCGCTAACGAGGAGCAACACCGACGCCGTCATCGTCGCCGAGCCACAACCCAGGTTCCTTTTTAAAAGCCCGAGGTAAGACGGGTTGCGTTACCTTTAATTAGAAAGTAAATTCTAGGATGCTATAGTGGTAGCTAAGAATAGGGTAATTAAAAAGTATGTTAATGAACCTTAGGGTAGTCCCCGCTGATATAAATGAAGTAAATAAAATTGTTAATAGAAACCATACCTTAGGGAATAAAATGCATATACTTAGAATAAGGTCCGGGATGAACGAGTGTATTTAGAGTATTAATTCGGTTAACATTGGATGAAAGTATAAGAAAGTATAGAATATAACCAAAGGGAAAAGTTAGGAAAAACTAATTAAGCGTGAGTATAAAATTATAAAGAGTAATTGAATAGGCAAGAAGAGTAGATAAATATACTAAAAGTGAGATAAAAGAAGAGTCTAAATGTGAAGGCAATAGGTATGTGCGGAGTAGAATTGGTTAATAGATGTTGGGATTAGAAAAATAGAAACGAGATAATAAGCTAAATTTCAAGTATAAATAGGAAACCGGTAAAAGAAATTAGCAAAAAGATAATAAGACGAGAGAGAGGTCGATATTAGGGAAGTTAAATAAAATGGCATGATAAAATAGGGAAACTAAGTTGAATTAAAAGGATAGTTAAATAAAATGGAGTTAATGAAATAAGAATAATAAGTTAAGTAATATTGTGAGCTAATAGAGTAGTTAAATAAACGGGAGTTAATGAAATAGAAACAATAAGTTATGTAATAGTATGAGATAAAGGAAACAAAGGAATAACTAAGAATTAATAACGAGAACTAAAATATAATATACATAACCAAGTTAAGTAGATTTGGATAAAAGCGAGGGTAATTAGCAATAAGAAAAAAGAATAAAGTAGAAAATGTAGGAAAATGTAATAAGTCAAATGAAAATGTAAATTAAAAGATCGAAATAGGCATAAAATAATTACTTAAGTTATAAAAAGAGAAAAGATAAATAATTTAAAAAGAAAAGTAAGCGGCTGATGGTCTTTTGGACTCAGTCGTAATAAAGGTAAACGACTGATGGTCTTTTGGACTCAATCATAATAAATGAACACGGCTGATGGTCTTTTGGACTCAGTCATATAAAGGAATAATGGCTGATGGTCTTTTGGACTCAGTCATAATAAAGGAAAACGGCTGATGGTCTTTTGGACTCAGTCAGATAAAGGAAAACGGCTGATGGTCTTTTGGACTCAGTCACATAAAGGAAAACAGATGATGGTCTTTTGGACTCAGTCACATAAAGGAAAACGGCTGATGGTCTTTTGGACTCATTCATATAAAGGAAAACAGCTGATGGTCTTTTGGACTCAGTCATATAAGGGAAAAACGGCTGATGGTCTTTTGGACTCAGTCATAATAAAGTAAAAGGCTGATGGTCTGTTGGACTCAGTCATAAGGAAAAAGGAAAATATAAAGAAAAGAAAAAGAAAAAGAAAAGGAAGAGAAGAAGAAAAAGAAAAGAAAAGAGAATGTAGAAATAATCAGGGAACTAAGAATGGAAATAAATGAATGAATGAGGTAAATGGAATAACGAATTAAAAATTAAAAGAATGTGAGATTAAGAGAAGAACTAAAGGAAATTAAATATATGGAAATTTATGAGTAACGTATGTTAATAATAATGTAGGCTTAGTTTATTACTATGTCTTCTTTTAGGATCTATCTTTTTAAGTTCTGTGTAATGCTACCCTTCTTGCTATATTTTGCAGGTACTGAAGTGGAGCTTACATGGGACATGGCCGAGCAGGATTCTCATTCCACTACGTGGAATGTATTTTTATTATTATGAGTGGACAGTTATTTTTGTAATTTTAGAATGCGAAATCGTAGTATGGCCCTGGACTTGTACTAATCGGGCGTTAGGTTTGAACTGGCTGTAGAACTATTATGTTTTATGTTTTAAATATTTCTGGACTGATAGGTTTAAAGAAGGAAAATTTTGGGAAGTCCGAAAAACAGAGGAAACTCTGCCGGATTTTCGTAAAATCTTTTAAAAGTAATTAGGTTTAAAATAAATTTTCTAACACCAACTTTAATAAAACTTAAAATTAACTAATAAAAGCGAGGATGTTACATTTGTGGTATCAGAGCAGTTTCCCTCGGCCTTGGAGTTTGGACTCACAACTCCTATTGATTACTCACCAAGCGAGTAATCAAGTGATAGTGTCAAGTCTTAGAATAGATCAATAGGTACGCTTAATTTAAGAGTTTTTAGTAATTATGGGATAACGTATTCTTTTTCCAGAGCTCAGTCACCATGCCTCGGAGACGTACTCATGATGATAGGATGGCTGCTATACTTGAGAATCTGGTCCAAATGAATCAGAATCTGGCCGAAACAGTAGCAACAGCCGCAGCAGCAGCAGCCGCCACACTCCATCAACCACCAAACCCAATTGGCATTGATTGGCTAGCTAGATTCAGACAGAACGATCTGCCCAAGTTTGAAGGTGGCTACAATCCTGACGCAGCCCAGAGATGGCTTCAAGAATTGGAGAAGATTTTTCGCACAATGTCACCGCCCGCGGAGTAGATAGTCCCTTTGGCGGCGTACATGCTCACTGGAGAAGCTGAATATTGGTGGGAGCGTGTATTAAGGGAAATGGAGATCGCTAACCAGGAGATCACCTGGGACTTGTTCAAAATCAGGTTCCTAGAGAAGTACTTCCCAGAAGATGTCCGCCGAGAAAAAGAGCAGGCGTTCTTGACCCTGAAACAAGGGAAAATGAGTGTTGGAGAATATGCTGCACATTTTGAGGATCTCATCCGATATGCCAGAAGCTACAGGGATGCTGATGAAAGGACTAAGAGCATTAAGTTCGAGGATGGACTTCGCAACGAGATTAAAATCGCCTTTGAGTATAAGAATGTTGCGAACTTGTCCGACCTGGTAAACATGGCTAGCACTTATGAAAAAGGATTGAAACAGGAGAGGTTGGAGAAACGAAACAGGAGTAGGCAGGGTGCTGAAAGCTCTACCAGGAGAGAAGGACCGATGCGAGAACTAGACCCATATGCCGGTACTGATGCTATGGCAATAGTTCCAAAAGACGTGGACCATATTGTGGCTGCCCCAATTGCTAGACCCTTATGTTCATGCTGTGGGAGATCTCACAAACGTTTGTGTTGGCCTTTGAACCAGCTAAGGAAGGAGGGCCTCTGTTATCACTGCGAACAGTCGGGACACCGTGCTGCAGACTGTCCTAGGAGCACGCAGAACGACGAGTGAACTCACCCGAGGTACTTTTAGCGTTCATAATGCACCAAACATTTATATAAAGTATTTTTCATAAAGCATGTATATACAAATTTAGCTTAGAAATATGTCCATGAGCGCTAGTACATTAGTTAAAATTCCATCTAGCTCAGTGATGGTATTGCCACTAGTAGGAGGTAAGGTTAGAACCGATCACTCTAACCCTTGCACCTGTTAAAAGAGGATACCATCAACGAACCTGACAATGATATTGCTATTGGTAGATGTGAGATTGGGATTGATCACCTCAGTCTTTGCACCTATTAGTGGTCGATGTCATTGGCACATTTCATCAAAAACCGAAATAATCGAATTAACCATTTTTAAATAGACCCCCTAGGCGGAGCAGAACCAATTCGAAAAGAATTTCTTCTAGATTCTTTGCGTAGCATTAGAGAGTAGAGTAATAGAGTGTAGAATCCCGGAGAGACTCGAGTGAACCTTGTAGACATCCTAAAAACTCGCCTAGAATCTAACCAAGTTCCCGAACGATTTCCTCGAAAGAAGCAAGCCTTAACCACTGCATCAGGTAACCATACCGAGACCAATCAAAATGGCCGCAGGCCCATAGAAAGTACATCTTTCGATGACTCTCTGATGGAAATGTACACTTTGGGATAACCTCCATTGTTTTCTTTCTTGACATGTATCCAGTACATCTTGGGTCGTCTTGCAAAGACCACGAAACTCATTCTTGAGTGCTTCGTGTTTCTTCTTTTCATCTTCACTCTCTTCGAGTTTCAAACATATATATATATATATATATATATGAGAATTCACCAAGCCGTAAGAACCCAACATGATTCAGTGCCACCCGCGGGTAACGAACCCCGCACCACTTCCAATCCCGGATGACGTTCGGGAAATCCATGGACTCGATTCTTAACAGCGGCCGAACCTACCCTAGCATGGATATAATCAAGTATGTCGATGCCAAGTGGGGGAGGATTTCAATCCAAGGAATGGGAGATGGAACTTTAATAATAAGAAAACTGATGATCCTACGCAGATAGAGATAATACGTAGTATTAGAGGACAAACGTTGAAATAGGCACGACCCTAACCACATACGAAGCGGAAAGTAAAAACCGAAGGGAAGTGAAAACCGTAGTCAGAAGCTTACCAATGGGATGGTTCTCTATTCATGGAATCGAACGGAATTTCGAGGACGAAATTCTAGTAAGTGGGGGAGAAATGTAACATCCCGAAATTTAATTCTAATAATAATTATAATAATAATTAGAATCGGAAGAAAGGATTATCCTAAAAGGGATTTAAAATGATGAATTAGGAATTCTCGGAGTGTCATAAAGGAATCAAAAAGTGTTGGCACCGGAAGAGAGATTTAAAGAAGACTAAACGAGTGTTAAAAGTCGGTGTTTTCGGTGTTTTAAACACCCTAAGTTAGGAAATTCAAAATAAAAGATCTGCATCTCTAAACACGAATTCCACCGTTGGATATGAAGATAAGGGTCTTAGGAAGCTTGCCTCCAAATTTGAGCAAGATCCAACGGTTAACGAAGAAGTTATAGCACGGTCAACTCATAACAATGACTGCAACGTGAACTAGGGATAAAGTTGTCGCCCCTTGACAAAATCGGAGATGGTGAGAGGGAATCTGAATTGATGCTAGGAGTCACTATTTTTATCAAATATGTAACGATTTCTTTTGCTGGCCAACAGAGCGTGGTTCCAACTGGTACGTACCCTTTGACTCTCGATGCCGGCGTGGTTAGGATTCTTGTGCGTCCCATCTGCTTTTCGAACTAGGTCGTGGTTGCATAATTGAAGAGGAGATGTATCGTGTGTGTTGACTCATCCCTTGCCTCAATGATTTCCCTCCCTAAATAATTGACGACTATATTTCGATTTGAGATAAGAGAATTGAAAAGATTAATAAGTTTTTATTGAAACCCTTTATGAGGCAAAGTGAAATTATCATTGAAGTTATGATATGATGTTATGAGATGATGTTATGTTATGATGAGTTATGAAATTATTTATTATCTGCTTATCTGCTTTATTTATTTAAAGATTGTATATGCATATTTAATCTTAATGTGATCCCTTTGAGTAAGTCCATGTCGTCGGCGATTAATTCGTTCGGATTGCTTACTCTCTCTTCTTCTTTCTTGTGTACCTTTCTTCCTTGGTTGGATATTAGATGGCAGATCACAATTTGAGGCTGGTAATGTCTTCTCTCATAGGGGGACAATGGACTAGAACTGCTATAGATAAGAGATCATATTAGATGGCAGATCACAATTTGAGGCTGGTAATGTCTTCTCTCATAGGGGGACAATGGACTAGAACGGCGATTTGGGAAGGATCTATTAGACTTAGTTTTGAGGATAGAGATCATATTCTACGCGGAGTGGCTACAGATCGTGTCGAGGTTCGTTTCGTGCTCAATGATCTCATGCCGGGAGGACCATCTGACCTTCATGCTGCACCGATAGCACCACCTGCAGGTGAGGCTGCGGAGGTTGAGGAGGATCCAGAGGAGGACCGTGATGAGGACGAGTAGCATTATGTAGTTTGTTGGGTCTTTGTTTATTTTAAGTCTTGTGTGACAACCTTCTGATAAACTAATGTAATCTCAATGTTTGACTAGGAAGTTTATTTTTATGTCTTTTGGATCAATTAAGTATTTTGAGGATAATGGCCATGATGGTCGAAACAATTTTATTATAATTATGAATATTTGAGAAGTAATGCAAGTGACGTTGATCCTTTATTATGCAATTACAACTATCGTACTTTTGAATGGTGATGTAACGTGACACTCTTTTTTGGAAAAGAATATAAGTGTAAGTAAATGAACAAATTATTTTCATAAGTTAAATAAATCGAATGATGAAAACCCTTTTGGATAAATAATTTGGAAATGAAGATTTGTTTTAAAAAAAATGGCGCAAATTTTTACTAAAATTCTAAGTCCAAATTGGGGTGTTACATTTGGTGGTATCAGAGCGATGGTTGTCCTTAATGGCCTTAAGCATAGCCTTATATTCTTTCCTTGTGTGACTCTGTTTGATGTGCAGCGATGGTTGTCCTTAGTGTTGTGTCCTTAATCGAAATCACCCTTGAAGCTATGGAAGAACTCCATGAATGATCCCAACCAAGATGTTAATGTAGGACTCTTTAGGATTTCTGTATATCCAGTTTGGATAAACAGGTTCTCCCTAGTCAACAAAGTGTGTGCTAGTGTCAACTTAGGGATGAGAATGCGTACCTTAGCCCCCATAGCCTGGTGGTTCTTATAGGGGTTTACCTGTGTGGTGCATTCTTGGGCCGTTCTGATGAGGCCTGTAAAGAGGATGTATTCAACTAGGATTAGTAAAGGTCCTAATAAGGTTGCCTTCATAAATCCTGTATGTGATGAATTCTTATCCTTATCCTGTTATCAAATCAAGCAGCATGGGAATGTAGGAGAAGTCGTTAAGCTTAATGAGACTATAAGTGATAGCGATAAGGATGAAGATCCTGTGCTCGGGTTTAATCTCATAAGCCTGTAACGTCCCCTTAATGCCTATTGGCTCGGTGTAGCGTGCCGACCGTATGCAGACTGTATGCCTTGTTCCAGCGTCTAACTGGTCGGACGAAGATGATTTCGGTCGGATAGACTCTCGGTCCACTACATAAGCCCCCCAAGCTCGGTTGGGTGATTCGAGCCCTGCCGAGTTGAAGAGTAAAGAGAGCAAAGGACCGAGCATTCAATCTTCTTTTACTGATGAAAGAATCCAAACGTTGGCTTTTTAAGCTCTTATCTTTTGGCTGTACGGAAGTGACGTTTGATTTTCCCCTTAACCTCCACGTGTCCATCCTCGCTTTGGGATTTGAAACGTGATTATGATTTCCGGAACTGAAAAGTTTTTCTTTTTCCAACTCACGCCGTTTACACAGTTGTCACGGTTATGGGCTTTGTACTATACGGCCCAATTCGTTTTCATAGTGGAGGGAAGTTTAGAGAGAGAAAACGGTTAGATTCCTTTTTTGATTATACTTCATTCACTATACACCTTCATTCAGTTTCAAATTTTTCAAGAACGGTTCACAACTTTTCTTCCAAGGATTCTCAGACTTCATCTTTTCTATTTCCTCTAAGGATTCTCAGACTTTATCACTTCTTCTTTCTCCTTCCACTTCGCTTTTCGAGGTTTTGAACCAGAGCACCGCTACTCATCTTCAAGCTTGATCATTTTTCTCAACTACTCAAGTAACACTCCATTCTTTGTTTCTCTATTGTTTGCATGCCCTATTTGTTCCTAGGTCTAAATTTTTATCTGCTTAATTTCTGTTGTGATTCTGCGATCATCATTTGTACTTCGAAAATACTCCTGCTTCAATTGAAGAGTTAACATAATAAATTGCTTAAAAACCGTTCCATTTCCGGAAAATGCCACGATTTTTGTTTCTGTTGAGCGTTTTTGCGTTTTAAAGTTTGCGCCTTTTCTGATAAAAACTTCATCTTTCTTCTCGTTGAGTGTAAAAGATCCTACCTTTTTCTATTTCTGGGGAGTTTCTTCGTTAAAGGCCGTTGAGGGACGTTTATTGCCAAGGTTTTGATACTCCGGGAGAGAGATTAGATGAGTTCGTCAAGTTTCGAATAGCCTTTGTCAAGCGCGGAAGATGGTGAGAGTGTCAGAGTTAAACCGATCGCTACATATTACCCTAGAGATTTGGTGGAATCTCGGGAGGGAATCCTGTATTACAAAATAGCCGAGCGAATCGAAAAATCGAGGTTAAGGAGGCAACAGAGATGTACCAACCAACTCAATTGGGGAATCTGCTGAGGATTTCTGAGGGAGGGTCCCCCAATTGATAACGTAAATAGTTTAATTTTTGGATTCTGTGTTGATACTGATCTGCGTATGCCTCCTTTTCCTCAGGTATGGTTCGCAAGGTTATTTCGCACCCCGAGCTTTTTCCTTTGCCCCCAGATGCCGATCAGTATGAGTGCGTTGATCTTGAAGTCGTTGGCACACACTCAGAACTTTCAACTGCTGATTCCGTCGAACAAAGTAGGGCAATCTTGTTACCATGCCCTGGGGATGAGAGTGGGACTTCTTATGTTATTTCCCCTGTTGGGACTAACGAGCGAATTTGTACACGAATCCCTCGTGAAAACCTAGGCTTCTACTGCTACGAGGAAGTCATCACAAGGCTCGGAGTAAGGATGCCTTTTACTGATTTTGAAATGGGAGTTCTGAGGAACCTTAGAATTGCACCTTCCCAGCTGCATGGAGTTCTAAGGAACCTTAGAATTGCCCCTTACCAGCCGCATCCCAATGCTTGGGCTTTTGTTCGAGCTTTCCAACTTGTTTGTTCTGCGATGGGATGGCAATGTACACTTCGTACATTCTTCTATCTCTTTGCCCCTCAAGCAAATGCATATGAAAGGGGGTCAGAGAAGCGACTCTGGGTGTCACTCAAGGCTCGGACCGGCTATAGTCTGTTCACAAAATACTCTGAGTCTTGGAAAACTTTCAAGCCTTTTTATTTCAAGTATAGGTATGTTGAGAATGAGGTTAGCTGGTTCATGAGGCCCGGTGATGACCAACCAATACCACGCTTCCCTCTATTTTGGACCGATGCCTTCTTTCAATGTAGAATTAAAAGTTATAGCACCGAGTGGAAGGATCTGTTTGATTCTGAGAAGGATGTATGCCGACCGTACGAGGAGTACTTGTCAAAAAACGGGATGATTAAGACCCGAGAGATCGTTATCCTTCCAGAGAGCCAAGTTAAAGCCCAACTTGGTACGAAATTTGGTGTTTCTTGTTTACATTTGTGCTAATACTCTTAACTGATATTTATTTCTTTTTTAGGTATAATGGCCGACTGTATAGATTGCATCAGAAGGTTCAACTCCGAGCACAGCAACTCCGACTGCCTCGGGGTCATCTCTTGACAGCTCCCTCCGTCCTGGAACCGTTTTGGCTGCCATCCCCGTGACTACTGTTCAAGTGTCGATCGCCGAGGGAGTAGTTACAGGAGAAGCTTCAAATAGAGAAATAGTTTCCCCACCCCCCGGAACAACCATTTAGGCATCGGAGACTAAATAAGGGGAAAGCTGTGGTCGGCGAGGGTTCTAGGACAGAAACTGTTGTGGAGGAGGAAGAAGCAGAAGATGCCACTGGCTCGGTTTGGGATCGAAAATTAGATGAGAAGTTCCCAAACTTTGTTTGCATTGAGCAGGACCATGCCAAGTTTTTCAAGAATGTCAGCCTCTGAGTGGGGTCAGCATATGCAAGCTCTGACTAAATTTCTTTTATGAGGAGCGTGCATGACTCATTTTCTGTTTTAGCATCAAGAGGATGTGTTTGCTGGTGTTAACGCTGAGCAGAAAGAAGCAAGGGGCCTCTCGGCTGCTAAGGAAGCCAGTTTGTCAGACGAGCTGCTCAAAGTTCGATCCGAGCTAGAGAATCTCCGTGCGGATCATGGTGAAATTGTAAAAGAAAGAGATAACTTGAAAAAATCTGAAAGTACTGCCCGCACGGAGAGTGAACAGTCAAAGAAAGCTCTGGAAGAGACTCGGAAGGCGCTTGAAGAAGGTAGGCAGCAGAATGCTCAATTGACTGAAAATGTGCGGAGGCTGACTGCTGAAGTGCAGAGGCAAACTAGTCTTTCTGAGAGGTTGAAAGGGCAGGCTCTTAAGCACAAAAAGGTGGCTGCCACCAATCTCTATGACTGTGAAAAAGGTGTCTATGATTCTTTCCTTTCTGCCGTTCGTCAGATTCAATATTTGAACCCCCAAGTGGATTTTAGGGTGACTGGCGCTCACCCGTTCCATGCAGTCCGAGAGGGCAAGCTGATTGATTAAGCGATCAGTCGGAGGTGGATCTCGGAGCTGACGACCTGCCCAATCCACTGGTTGACATTGTGGAAGAGCCACCCTTTGATGATTCCACTGTGAACTTATCTAATATCGAGGCGTAAAAACCCTTATGCTAGGTAGCCTGATTTTTCATCAACTCTTGCCTTTTTGACATATTTTTGCATATATCAATCTCCTAGTGATTTCCAAAGCTCGTTGCATTCGAGTGTATTTACTTATGTTTTTATACTGCTTGTTATTTTTGTTTAAACGTAAACTAGTGTCATACTATGGTCTAAGTTTTCTTGCTCGGTGTTTCCGAGCGTAAACCCTTAAGTATGTTTGCATAATTCGTTAATAGAAATTGTCTGAGTTTTCTTGTTCGGTGTTTCCGAGCATAAACCCTTAAGTTTGTTTACATAATTCGTTAATAGAAATTGTGAGGAAGAACTCGAATCGCCAACTTTAGCCGAAGCGGGACCCTCTGACCGCGATGTAAGGAAGGTAATTCCGGGGATCGGGTGTTCTTTAAGTACGTTGTTAAACTCTCAAAAGGAGCTGTATCTCGATTTCGCTCGGTGGCAAGCCGAAAAAATGAGTCGTACGTGCATTCACAATATATACAGACGAATTTTCAAAGAAATTTGGAATTTTTATTAATAAGAGAGTACAAAGCTTGAACTGTTCAGGCCTAAAAAATGTCCTAAAATTTTGAACTGTAATCTATGAAGGGTGTTATCCTTCGTTATTCATTCCTAACTATTCTTGATCAATATTAAATAAACTAAACTATTCTCGAAACAAAGAAAACAAAAATGAGAGCTTAGCTGTAGTAAGCTCGGAGCTTTGAAGCGTTCCAACTGTTGTTGATATCTTTACCCGAGAGAGTTTCCAATCTGTAGCCACCGGTTTCAGTCTTAGTTTTTACTCTGTATGGCCCTTCCCATTTTGAGCTTAGCTTTCCCACACCAAAATTTCCTTTACCAATATCCGCTCGGCGTAGGACCAAGACACCAACTTCAAAGCTGCGCGGTCGGACTTTCTTGTTGTACTCCCGAGCCTGACGTTCTTTCATCTTTCTTTCATGGACTGCAGCAGCTTCTCGTATTTCATCAACTAGTATGAGTTCATCCATGAGCAAAGTGTTGCTGATCTCAAAGAGACGTTCAAGTACCCTAAAGGTGGGGATCCTCTTTTCAATCGGAATGACTGCGTCACAACCGTATGTCAATCGAAAAGGAGTCTCTCCAGTTGAGGAGTGTATTGTTGTTCTATTTGACCATAGAACGCTTGGAAGTTTGTCTGCCTATGTACTAGCTGCACAGCCAAGTTTCTTCTTTATACCTTCCAAAAAAATTTTGTTCGATGGTTCGGCCAATCCATTGGTTTGCGGATGTTCTACAGAGCTGAAGTAGTGAGTAATCCCGAGGTCGGCCGCCAATTCCTGAAAGTGTGAGGCTGAGAATTGCGATCCATTATCCGTGACTATAGAATGAGGCACTCCGAATCGAGAGACTATTTCTTTTACAAAGAAAGACTGAATCTGAGCTGTTGTAATTGTCGCTAACGGTGCTACTTTAATCCACTTAGTAAAGTAATCAATGACTACAACTGCATACTTCAACTGTTCAGGCGTAGTGGGAAATTTTCCAATGATGTTCATTCCCCACTGATAGAAGGGCCAAGGAGCTCCAAAGGAATGTAACTCTTCAGCGGGCCACTGGTAAGTGTCACTGTGGAATTGGCATTGAACGCATTTTTTAACATGCTCCATAGCGTCACTTTGCAATGTGGGCCAAAAGTATCCTGCTCGGATTACATTCCGAGCCAGAGACTTTCCACCCATATGATGGCTGCAGACTCCACCATGAATCTCTTCTAGGATTTCTTCAGCTTGAGAGGGATTGACACATCTGAGCATAGGTGAATCTAAACCTCTCTTATAAAGAATTCCATTAAGAACTATATACTGAGTTGACTGGCGAATCAACTTACGAGCCTCTGCTTGGTCTTGGGGGACAAAACCGTGCTGCAAGTAAGTTAGTATTGGATCCATCCACGATTGGGACAGAGATATAGCGAGGATGACACTTGTCTTAGGGATAGTCTCTTGAATCAAAGTTTTATTGTTTTCCGACCCCTTCGTACTTTCAAGTTTAGAGAGGATATCTGCTCGGGAGTTTGAATCCCTTGGAACGTGGGAAATATCAAACTCTGAAAAGTTGGAGGTCATTCACTTCACTTCTTCAAGATATTTTTGTAAAATGGGCTCTTTAGCCAAATACTGTCCTTTAATCTTAGAGACCACTAACTGCGAATCACTGAAAACCGAAACCCGAGTTGCACCAAGCTCCTGAACCATCTTGAGGCCTGCCAAAACTGCCTCGTATTTCGCCTGATTATTTGAAGTTTGGAATTCGAACATCAACGAGTACTCCATGCTAAGTCCTTCGGGACTTTCAATGATAACGCCGGCGCCAGCCCCTTTTCTGTTGCTCGACCCATCCACATATACCGACCACGAACCTGGAATTGTACACAAGGGAGACTCGGTAAACTCAGTAACGAAATCTGCCAGTACTTGGGACTTCATTGCCTTCCTAGGCTCATAAACAATATCAAATTCAGATAACTCTACTGACCATGACACCATTCGGCCAGCAAGGTCAGGTTTATGGAGAACGTGCCTAAGGGGTTGAGCAGTTCTGACGATGTCTCTATGGGCTTGGAAGTACTGTCTTAACCTTCGAGCGGATATTACCAAACAATAGGCAAGTTTTTCGAGTTTTTGGTAACGGAGCTCAAGCCCTTGAAGTGCTCGACTGACAAAATAAATAGGGGTCTCAACTCCAGAATCCTCTCGTACCAATAACAAACTGACCGCTGCGTCGGCCACTGATAAGTAAAGAAACAGATCTTCTCCGGCAAGGGGACTATTAAAGACAGGTGGGCTGGAGAGATAGTCTTTCAACTGAACGAAAGCTTGTTCACATTGATCATCCCAAAGGAAGTCTTTTTTATTCCTAAGGAGCTGATACCATGGCAAGGCTTTCCGAGCAACTTGAGATAGGAACCTGGAAAGTGCCGCCACTCGTCCCGTAAGCTATTGGACCTCTCGGAGATTGGTCGGACTTCTCATTTCTAGAATTGCTTTGCACTTTTCTGGATTAGCTTCAATGCCCCTTTCAGTTAGCATGAAACCGAGAAAGGAACCGGCTAGGACTCCAAACACACATTTTTCAGGGTTCAATCTCATGTTGAATTTCCTTACTAGGTCCAATATTGTTTCGAGGTCTTGAGCATGGGTCTCTTGCTGTTTACTTTTTGCAATTATATCGTCAATGTAAACCTCCATGGTTGAGCCGATCATCCCCTGGAATACCTTGTTCATCATTCGCTAGTAGGTGGCTCCAGCGTTCTTGAGTCCGAAAGGCATGACATTGTAACAATAGGTTGCCTTGTCGGTGATGAATGCAGTTTTGTCTTGGTCGGGAGGGTACATGGGTATTTGCTTGTAGCCTGAATAGGCATCCATGAACGACAATAGCTTATACCCGGCCGAGTTGTCGACGAGCTTGTCTATGATGGGAAGTGGATATTGGTCTTTCAGACAGACTTTGTTCAAGTCCGTGTAATCAACGCACATTCTCCACTTCCCGTTGGGCTTTCTGACTAAGACGGTGTTTGCTAACCAGTCTGTATAGTCTATCTCCCGAATAAAGCCTGCTCGGAGTAACTCGGTGACTTTCTCCTCAATAGCAACGGTCTTTTCCGCACTGACCTTTCTTTTGCGTTGCGCTACTGGTTTGGCTCCTGGAAGGATGCTCAACTTGTGGCAGATGAAATTTGGATCAATGCCCAGCATATCTGCCGAGGTCCATGCAAATAAATCCTTATTGGCGATCAACAGAGCGGAAAGTTCAGATTTGACATCCAAAGGGAGATCTGAGCCAATCTTAATTTGTCTGAGAGGATCGTCTTTCAGCGTTAAGAGCTCCCACTGTCCCTTCGGAGTCGGCCTAGTTTTGTCGGATTCTATACGCACATCAAGATCTGCCAAGTTTACATTTCCTTTCCCGAGGGGAATCCTTTCCAGGTGGCCCTGGTCTCTGCTCTTGACCTTGCCCAAACTTGCATTGTAGCACTTCCGAGCTGCTTCTTGCTCGGCTTTGACTGTAACCACCTTGTCGTCTGTTCCAACAAACTTCATCGCCAAATGTACGGTTGATACTACTGCGCCGAATGCTTGTAAGAAAGTTCTTCCGAGAATAGCGTTGTAGGCCGCCGGGCAATCAACCACCAGAAATTTAATTATCTTACTCCGAGCCGACGGTTGTTGACCGAGGGTAACAGGAAGTTGAATGTAACCACGAGGCTCGATGGTGTCCCCTGTGAACCCGATCAACTCTCCTTCAAATGGGGTGAGATTGCACTCCCTCAGTTTCAATGCCTTAAACAGGGGAAGAAACATAATATCTACGGAGCTCCCTTGATCAACAAAAACACGCTTCACTTCATAGTTTCCGATGAGAGCTGTCATGACCATGGGATCATTGTGACCTGGGAGGATACTGTCCAAATCTTCATCGTTGAAAATGATCGGAACATTTTTTGCCGACCTTTTGGAGATTGGTTTTTGACTGACGGCTAAAATTTGGTTGATGTATCTCTTCCTGTCTGCTCTTTTTTCTCCGCCCCCGGCAAATCCTCCTGCAATAGTATTGACTAAGAACTGATTTGTGGTTGGATTTGTCTCAGTAACTGGGGTAGGGTCGGTTTTTTGTCTTCCTGAATTCTTGTCGTCTGGTGATCTGCTTCTTCGGCGTTTAGACCTTTCGGGGGAGTGTGATCTATTCCTCCCTCTTCGTCCTGACGCATCTCTAATGTATTGTTGCAGCTTCCCATATCTGATCAATTCTTCTATTAGATCCCTCAGCCAAATCCATTCGTCAGTTGTGTGCCCATATCCTTTGTGAAAATCGCAATATTTAGACCTATCACGTTGTGCACCCTTTCTTAAAGATGGGGGTCTTTGGGCCGAGCGTAAGTCGGTCTGCATCGTTTCCCGAAGGATCTGACTCCTAGGAACGGTCATAGGAGTGTACTCCTGATATTTGTTCCTAGGGGGTGGCCTTCGGTCACAATCATTTCTGTCCTGTCTACCACCAAAACGTTCGTCACATTTTTGTTTATTCTGACCTTAAGGGTCGGATCGTTGCCGATCGTCTCTGAATTTCTGACCTTTATGGAACTCCTCCAAGTTTATAAATTTATTTGAGCATTGTCTGAGCTCGGCCATGTCTTTTGGAGGCTTTCCTATGAGCGATTTTCGGAAATCCCCTGGCTACAAACCTTGAGTAGATAATAGCACAGCAACGCCCGGCTCAAGCCGAGGGACTGAACTAGCTTCCGTGTGGAAGCGTGACAAATAATCCTTCAAAGGCTCGTCCTGCTTTTGGGTAACTGCAGCCAGTGTATGATCAGATTTAGGTTGGATACAACTGGCTGTGTATCTATTTAGAAATAATTTTTTCATCTCCTCCCATGAATTAACGGAATTCCGAGGGAGAGATGAGTACCACCGCAACACTGAAGGCTCAAGGGTCATGGAAAAAGCTCGGCACTTCATCCGATCACCCCCTCTGTAGTTGTTCATTGCCCCCTCGTAAGAAACGATGTGATCAACTGGGTCAGTTAGGCCATTGTAATGTGGCACGTTGGATGGGCCTAAGTATCCTTGAGGAGTTTCATATTCCATGATGTATGGTGTAAAAGGATGTCCAGGGTGAAAATCACCCTGATCATGGTTTGTAACTGGATTGGTGTCAAGGTGAGGGGGTGGGGGTAGTTGCATCACGGGAATGGGTTGAGGGTTTAAGGGTTGAGTCATCTGGTTATGGACTTGTTGGGTAGTAGGTTGGTTTTGAGCGATTCTCGCCATTGCCTGTTGTTGGAGATCGGCGATGGCCTGTCCTTGCTGCTGAATTAACGCAGTTCATCGATTCAATATGTTAATCATCTCTTGCTCGCGAGCGCGAGCGGATGCAGAGGTTGCATAGGACCTACTAGTGGAATGGGCTCGTCGGGAATTACTATGGGTTGTTCTACTTGGGTTTAGTCTAGTACTGGGAGTTACTCCTCTATGGTCAGGGTTGGGTTGAACTTGCGGAGTTGGGGTTCGGTGAGTGTTTCTCCCGTGGTGTGCTCGGGTTCCTGTAGATCTGGCTGTATTACGGGTAGTTGGAGCAATGCTGCTTGAATCTCCTCGGGTTGTGATGGAGGCGGTGGGGGAGGTGGTGGAGGAAGTAAATTCCGTAGGCTAGGGGTGGCTGGGGATTTCTGCCAGTCCTAGGTTGAGATGAGTGTGGTGGTTGTGAATTGGTGGCGTGGTTCTGACTTTGTGAATTATGGGGAGGCTGCGGGTTAGTCCTCGTTCCAGAATGGGATGTAAGTGGTGGCTGCGATTTAGTCTCGCGGTTTTGATTTAGAAGATCTCGCAGGTCACCAGTGGGTTATGGTTGTTGATCGTTATTGCAAACGTTTCTGGGTCTGCCGCGAGTACGCCCAATGCGATCGCGGAGATCACCAGCTTGGCTTCTGGTATAAACCATGGTGGAGGTGGGAATGATTTATTATTCGGTTCCCACAGACGGCGCCAATGTCGTGTCCTTAATCGAAATCACCCTTGAAGCTATGGAAGAACTCCAGGAATGATCCCAACCAAGATGTGAATGCGTACCTTATCCCTCATAGCCTGGTGGTTCTTATAGGGGTTTACCTGTGTGGTGCATTCCTGGGCCGTTCTGATGAGGTCTGTAAAGAGGACGTATTCAACTAGGATTAGTAAAGGTCCTGATAAGGTTGCCTTCATAAATCCTGTATGTGATGAATTCTTATCCTTATCCCGTTATCAAATCAAGCAGCATGGGAATGTAGGAGAAGTCGTTAAGCTTAATGAGACTATAAGTGATAGCGGTAAGGATGAAGATCCTGTGCTCGGGGTTAATCTCATAAGCCTGTAACGTCCCCTTAATGCCTATTGGCTCGGTGTAGCGTGCCGACCGTATGCAGACTGTATGCCTTGTTCCAGTGTCTAACTGGTCGGACGAAGTTGATTTCGGTCAGATAGACTCTCGGTCCACTACACTTAGTGGCCTTAAGCATACCTCATATGCTTTCCTTGTGTGACTCTGTAGATGAGTAGCAATGGTTATCCTTGAGCATAGTTGATATGCTTTCCTTGTGTGGCCTTGTATGATTGTGTGTTTGTGGTTAGATCGAGCAGAGATGATCTAAGAGCTGACTCTACTCATGTGGCAGGACAACAATGGCCCGTCGACAAGCAAATGAACCCCAGAATGAACAACAAGCGACAATGATGGCTCAAATGGCAGCAGTGTTGGCTGGAGTATGGAATAATATGAACCTGATGCACCAACAGCTACAACAAAATCAGAATGCTGGTGGACAAGGAATCAGGGGATTGGACGAATTTTTTCGGCGAAACCCTAAAGAGTTTAAGGGAGGTTGTGCACCGGACGAAGCACAAGATTGGATAGAAAACTTGGAAAGGATTTTCGAAGGAATGGTTCAGTGTACTGTTGATCATAAAATAGCCTATGTTGGATATATGATGACAGGGGAAGTGGCCAATTGGTGGCGTAACGCTAGGCAAGGATTAGTTGGAGAAGCAATCACATGGGATCAGTTTAAGAGAATGGTGATGGATAAGTATTTCCCGGAGTATCTTAAGACGACCAAGGAGATGGAATTTTAAGGTTGGACAAGGAACAATGAATGTTGGAGAGTATGCGGCGAAGTTTGACGATTTGGCAAGGTCCATGCCTTACTATGGAGAAGCTGGGAACGAGAGGTCGAAATGCGCTAAGTTTTTGGATGGGTTGAAGCCCGAAATCAAGCAAGCTCTAGCTCATTTCGAGATTAACGTGTTCTCGACTCTCATGAACAAAAGAAGGATTGTGGAAAGTAGTTTGCAGTCGAAGAGTTCGACAGTGAAGCCTGTGGCTCAAAGTGGAAGTGGTGGACCGATAAGGCAATTGGCGGAGAACAGGAATTATCATGATGGGTTCAGGTCCCCAGGTCTGTATGGACAGGGTGGTGGTCGGAGAGATGCTCGTTCTGGAGGGGAGAGACCCCAAGGTGGTTCCAACAATAGAAACAACCGGAATTTTCATCGTCACAACAACAATCAGAATCGCAACAATCAGGCAAGAAGAAATAATAACAACAACCGCGGTGGACACCGTGGCAATGTTAACAACAGTGGTGGTAGCAACAACAGTGGAGGAAATAGAAATAATGGGAACAATGGAGGAGGAGGTCAAGGTAATGCGCCTCCATTTTGTAACAAGTGCAACAAGAATCATTTTGGAGCAGTTTGCCCTTGGAACAATTCAAATTGTTTCAACTGCAACAAGCCAGGGTACATAGCAAGGAACTGCACAGAACCTTAGCGGGAAGTGAATGCAGTGAATACAGCTAGGCCCCATGGTCAAGGAAGAGTCTTCACGATGAGTGGAGTAGAAGTTTCTAGCAATGCCAATTTGATCCAAGGTAGGTGTTTCATTCGTAAGATACCTTTGAATGTGTTGAATGATTCGGGTGCTACGCATTCTTTCATTGCTCGTGATGTGGTGGATAGATTAAAATTGACAGTAGATAGTATGCCTTTTGATTTAATTGTGTCTAACCCAGCCAATGACCCAGTCTTGGTATCTTCTTTCATTTCAAAATGTCCCTTAGGAATAGAGGATAGAGAATATTTAGTAGATTTAATCATTTTACCCCTTACCCAACTCGACATAATTTTAGGTATGGATTGGTTAACTGTTAACCATGTCCTGCTAAATTGTGCCGATAAGACTTATGTTTGATAAACCATGTGTTTCTATACCCCGACCTTTAGAACCTGATCACGTAACTGCCAATCAAATCAAAGCTTCATGGAAAGATGGAGCCATGATTTACATGTTTCTCGCTTCATTGGACGTCAAGGAGGAGAAAAAGCTGGAGGAGCTGCCTGTTGTCAAGGATTTTCTTGAGGTTTTTCCCGAGTAAATACCTGGATTACCTCATGTGTGAGAAGTGGAGTTTGCAATTGATTTAATTCCTGGAACTACACCGATTTCGAAAGCTCTGAATCGCATGGACTCAATGGAGTTGGTGGAGCTAAAGAAGCAATTGGAGGAATTATTGGAAAAGCAGTTTATCAGGCCAAGTGTTTCACCATGGGGAGCACCAGTCTTATTTGTCAAGAAGAAGGATGGTAGTACGCACTGATTACGGTCAGTTGAACAAGGTAACAATCAAGAATAGGTATCCGTTGCCAAGAATTGATGATTTGATGAATCAACTGAGAGGAGCAGTTGTGTTCTCAAAGATTGATTTAAGGTCAGGTTATCACCAGATCAGAGTAAAAGAAGAGGATGTCCCGAAGACTGCATTCAGAACAAGATATGGGTATTATGAGTACCTAGTTATGCCTTTTGGTGTGACTAATGCGCCCGCAGTATTCATGGATTACATGAATAGAATCTATCATCCGTTTTTAGATTCTTTTGTTGTTATGTTTATTGATGACATTTTAATCTATTCATGGAATAATGAGGAGCATGCGAAGCATTTGGCAAAGGTGTTAAAGATGTTAAAGGAAAAGGAGTTATTTGCGAAGTTGTCCAAGTGCGATTTTTGGTTGGAATCTGTAAATTTTCTAGGACATGTGATCACAAAGAATAGAATTGCAGTAGATCCTGCGAAGGTGGAAATAGTTTTGGAATGGAAAACACCAACGACAGTAACAGAGATCCGGAGTTTTCTTGGTCTTGCTGGTTACTATCGAAGATTCATAGAAGGATTTTCGAGATTGTCGTTTCCATTAACCAAATTGACAAGGATTTGGACAGAGAAGTGTGAAGAGAGTTTTCAGGAGCTAAAGAAAAGGTTGACATCTGCCCCGGTGTTGGTTTTACCCGACCCTGCGAAGACTTTTTGTGTATACTGCGATGCGTCGAAACAAGGTTTGGGTTGCATGTTAATGCAAGATGGTCAAGTGGTGGCGTATGCGTCAAGACAATTGATGATTCATGAGCAGAATTATCCGACTCATGATTTGGAGCTGTCAGCAGCGGTTTTTGCTCTTAAAATTTGGAGGCATCATCTTTATGGAGTAAGAATTGAGGTGTTTAGTGATCACAAAAGCTTGAAGTATCTGTTCGAGCAAAAGGAATTGAATATGAGGCAACGAAGGTGGATGGATTTTTTGAAGGATTACAATTTTGAAGTGCAGTATCATCCTGGAAAGCAAACGTGGTGGTTGATGCTTTGAGCGGGAAATCTCTTCATGTATTTGCCTTGATGGTGAAAGAGTTGGAACAAATAGAGTAGTTTAGAGATCTAAACTTGGTGATGGAGTTTACTCAAGGAGTATGGTGTTAGGAACTTTGAAGGTGAACAATGAATTCATGGAACTAGTGAAGGTGTTACAGTAAGCAGATCCAGAGTTACAGGAAAAGAAGGAACATCGGATAATGGAAAGGAAGTAGAATTTCAGTTGGGAACAGATGGAGTTCTAAGTTAAGGTTAAAAAAACAAGTTTGTGTGCCAAACAACCGAGAGATTAAATAAATGATTTTGGAAGAAGCTCACAAAAGCATATTAAGTTTTCATCCTGGAGCATCTAAGATGTATCAGGACTTGAAAAAGATTTTCTGGTGGTCAGGTATGAAAAGAGAAGTAGCTGAGTACGTGTCAAGGTGTTTGGTGTGTCAGAAGGCTATGATTGAGCACAAGAAGCTTGGAGGAGAATTGCAACCATGGGCGATACCGATTTGGAAGTTTGACAGTATTTCGATGGATTTTGTGTCTGGTTTTCCCATAACGCAAAAAGGGCATGATGCTATTTGGGTAACATTAGACCGAGTCACTAAGACAACTCATTTTCTTCCCGTGAACGTCAAGTATTCTCTGGAGAAACTGGCAAACTTGTACATTAGTGAAATAGTGAGGTTGCATGGAGTTCCTTCGAGTATTGTGTCAGATAGGGATCCCCGGTTTACTTCTAAATTTTGGGATAGTATGCAGAAAGCGTCGGGAACGAGAATAGAAACAAAAAAAAGAAGAATATGTGTTAGAAGATAGAAGAAAGTGCTTCACCGAGAAAAGATAGAATTAACGATGAAGTTTATCACAAAGAGTCAAAGACAACTTTTTATTATCTACTATACTTATATAAAAAGATCTCTCTTCGAGGCACCATGTTTGTCCGCTTAAGGAATACTCGCACTAGAGCGTTTGTAGGTAAATAACATTATCTCTAATCAAAATTATAATTTGAAATTAAATAAATTATCTATATGTGAAATCATTATCCTTACTTATCAAAAATTAAATAAATAATTCAAATTTATTTAATCTTATCTGTGAAATCATTATTATCCTTAATTTTAAAATTTATTTAATCTTATCTGTGAAATCATTATCCTTAATTTCTTTTCCAAATCATTATATATAGTACATAATATGCATTGGATGACTCCTCAACAATATTTTAGCATTTATGTGAATTGACTTACAAACTTATGGATATTCAGGTAAATAACAATCTCACAATTATATTCGCATTCAATTTTGTTTTTTATTTTTTCGTCATTAAATTTTTATAATTCTAATATTTCTCGCTCATTTTAATGTATATTATTTGATTCTTAAGTTTCTCTCTAATTACTTACTTTAATTCAGCAATTTGTGTGTACCATTGATCAAAATGTGGTTTGTTCAAAATTTTGATCTAGGTGTAACCAATTGTGTTGCAAGGGAGTGGAGAAAAACAAGTGGAGGAGTCCATCCCGACAAAGTAATTAATTTGTTTTTTTTAGTGATTGATTCTTCAATTGCGGGTGATGAGTGCATCAAAATCTAATGTTGCATTGTTTCGGGGCGGCTACCATAAACTACTAAGAAAGATGATTATTGATTGTTATCTGCACCAATGGTCTATTTAATCACTCAAACAGTCGAAGATGGCGTGTGACAGTGGCCGATATACCCAATCCTACCACTTCATCTTCTTGAGAGATTCAAGCTTTAATTTAAGAAGACTTTATTTATGACCATTGTGGCACTATAATAATATGATTTTATTTTTCTTCTATAATATATTTTGTCTATTGTAATAGATAAAAATCATTCTATATAAAAATATGATTTGATTTTATGCTTAATGTAAATATATTTTTTTTTTATTGCGACAAGAGAATTAAAACTATTAATAACAAACCAAATGTAATCATCCTATATAATAATAGGATTTGATTTTCCTTCTATAATATATTTTGTCTATTGTAATAGATAAAAATCATCCTATGTAAAAATAGGATTTGATTTAATGCTTGATGTAAATATTTTTTGTTTTTTATTGTGACAAGAAAATTAAAACTATTAATAAAAACCAAATGTTTTTAACAATATTATCTTTCTATTTTTTTCTCATATGATATGGACCATTAGTCCGAGATCAATTAATAATTTTAAATATTAATTGCGAAAAAAACTAAAAATTACGTTGATAAACTAAATTTATGTTTAGTCACTCACACCACTATTAAGATTTATATTATTAATTCTTTTTTATATTCTGTTGTTGATTTTTATATTAATTTTTGTTTATATTGTTGAGTTCCATAAAAAAAGTTTTTCTCATATGCATAATCTTTTATTCCTAAGCTCCAATGACAAGTACCTAATTGCTCACTAATAGATGACATCATCTTTGCAGAAAAATTTAAATCAAAATGATTAGAACGATAATAATAAAAATTTTAAGGATTCTATCTTATTATTAACTTGAGATAAGATAATCAATGAAAAATATAAAAATATTTAATTATGATTAATAAGAATAAATATGATAATCATATTTTAAAAAAACTGCTCCATCCATCACATAAATATAAGATTTATCTCATAATATCATCAAACAAAAAAGATCATAATATTTAATTCTGATTTAATTTTGATTTATCATAATAAAGTCGATAATCATATATAAAAATGTAAATTTATCCATAAAATAAATAAGGAATATGTGAGATAAAAAGTGTTACATTTTTATTCATATGAGGAAGTACAAAATTTATCAACAAGATCATCTAGATTAATTTTTAATTTTTTTTAAGTGTTGGGTTTGGTTTGAAAGTCTACCTTTTTATATAATTATTTTTGGTTGTTGTTTAATAACAATCTTTACTTTATAATACAAATAATAATAATGATCTTTGATTTAAAATATTTAATATAAAAAATTAAAATATCAACAACCCGTGCATTGCACGGGGTAAGAGCTAGTATTGTATATTTGTTTTTGTAGAGACTTAAATAAATAAATAAATAAAATATATCAATTTATGTAGTAAATATTTGATATGTATAATCGGTTAGCTACAACACTAACAATAACAATTATAAATTATTATTATTATTATTAATTATTATAAATGAAAAGAGAAATCATTGATTCTAAATTCTTATCTTAATTTAAAAAGATTAAAACAATTCTCATTCATTTACCCATATATATCATCATAATAAAAAAAAACAATATTATGTGATAATCACAAAAAAAAAGAAGATAACTTAAGTAAACATCATCTTTGCAAAAAAAAATTAAATCAAAATTATTAAAACAATTACCATAAAGACTTTTTATAATTCAATCTTAAGATTAACTTGGATAATCATATAAAAAGTGCTAATTGTGAAAAAAAAATATATTAATCTATCTATCAAATAAAAAAGATAAGCATGTATAATTTGGATTTAATTCTGATTTTTCAAATTAAATGTGATAATTATATTCAACAAATGCTAAATTATCATGTTCTCATAAAATATGAAATATTTTGATTTATCTCTGAATTTACTCATAATATCATTAAACAAAAAATATCAAACGTTTAATTTGATTTCACTTAATTAATCATAATATCATGATAAATGTAATAATGGTATATAAAAACATATTAATTCATCGATCAATTAAATATGGAATACATTAATTTACTAATGATCTATACATAAACAAATATAATCTTTAAAAAATGAATATTCATTATCTTCCAATGAATTTATATCCAATGAGATAACGTTTTGGTTTATCATTAATTATACTCATAGTACCATCAAACACAAAAGATCGAACTGTTTAATTCTGATTTAATTTTGATCCAACGTGATAAAGTTGATCATATAACACCTAGGATCAAAAAACGTAAGGAATTCGACAACAAATGTGCTTCTTCAACCTAATTAATAAATAGAAACACCCGACTTGCCATATTGGAATAAACGATGTTACAAATCTAAGTCCTTTCAATTTAAATTATCGTGTTCTTCACATCATCTCTTGCATAGAAATCCTTGAAGGACAAATACTTAGTAAAAATAATGTCATATCCTTTCCACACAAGAACATACAACACCTTCAATGTCTTCATGGGCCATAGTTGTTCTAACATTTGTTTTGGCCACAATGACAATGGTCTCTGCCAAGGGCACAGACACCCCCCTAGAGTACTGCCTAAGGCTATTAATGAATCCATCTCCGCCGCCGCCGCCATCTCTGCCACTTGCAGTTAAAGGACAACTTCCAACGTTGAGTGAGAATGATCTTGGTCGAATTGTTTGTAAAGGCGAATTCCGTTTGGTGGGTATTTACATTCAGATAGAACGAAAATTGCCTACGTATTACTTGGAGGCCCTTTGTAATATATTCAGTGACAACGAGGAAAAGGTAGAGCGTTACATTAGTGACAGATATTTAGAAACTAGATTAGAAAGGCTTTCGGGATTACAAGGGCTTTTGGATGGTCGTTCTTGTGCTAGCATTAGAAGTAATCAGACGCAACACCATCTTGAACCCTCTATCATAAATAGATTACGGTGAGATGATATGAGCATGAATAATTGGATCTCTGAATGCACATTCAGATTCGACCCTTCAAATGATCTGATAAGTCATTGAACAAATGAATGGTGTTAGAGATCAATCTTTTTTTTTCCTTTTCTAAGTAAGTAGAATAATGTTTTCCCTTGAACAATGCTTTTGTTTTAGTATTGATTTTGTCATTCAATGAAAGATGGAATTCAATCACATCTTCTTTATTTTTTGACAATACATGCGTATTAATTTTGTTTTTGTTTTGAATGCAGTCTTGTTATGAAAACATATTATATTTTATATTCGCAGGTGTGCTTTGAGCTAGGTTTTTTTTTTTAAGGTTGTAATGCATAAAAAGCATTGACATGCACCGGTGCATGGGCTCAAATTATGAAGAGGGACTTGCTGTTTGAGTTTCCAAAACTTTGCATCCAAGTTGCAATAGTGAATCGGAACCAAGCCACCATCTCACCGGCATCGGAACCAAGCCACCATCCGAACCGGAATCGTTCCGATCTAACCACTCTACTTTAAGAATACCACCCCATTCACCCTCTGCTTCCACCCACTAAACTCCACAACCACCGTTCATACCACCTTCAGTGCCACCATCCCATAAGCTTACCCAAAAAACCCAAAAATAAGGACAAGACTAAAGACCAAACGTGTTAGGATAAGAAAAATAAGGGAAAAGTTAACCAAAAAAATAATAATAAGAAAAATAAGGGAAAAATAAATTAGAATATTCAATTCATGTGAGCTTTTACAAATCATGGCAATGTCCACACCTTTGATATGAGGTTCATTTTCTTCCTTCGGACTAAAACAAGGTTAATGTCACATCAACTGAACACAAATTAGAAAAAAAAAAATATATATATATATATATATATCCTAAGAGTATCAAATCCCAACATATCCAAACCTACATGAACATTACAATGAAACTGCAAGAGCAACATATGCATTCTGCAAACCATAAGTTATACCCCCAGTATAAGTAACGGTGCCTGTATCTTTGTACTTTCCCCTCCCATGTAGCAAACCCAGTACCAATACTATAGATGTTTCTGACATGTTCAATTAGCTCGAGTTCTATCCAGCCAATCAATTCTCTTCCTTGGCCTCTTAAACTGAACATCGACGCTTCTCCTGGATTTATCTTGGAACTCAATGGTTCTTGATTTATCGTACACGATGCTTCTTCGTGACCTCTCCATCTGGTCAAAATGGACTCTTAACTTCTCTAATTTTTCGGTATTGTTGACTTTGTATTCATGAAATTTCAGTTTGTCTGTCCTATCAGTACTTTTCCTTGGTTTGTCCTTCAGGTCAGTACTCTTCCTTGGTTTGTCCCTGTGATCAGTACTTTTCCTCGGTTTGTCCTTCTGGTCAGTGCTCTTCCTGGGAGTTTCAAAACAATCAATGCTGCCTCTGGATTGTTCAACCCTCTCTGTGCTTCTCCTAAAACTTAGTCTTTGTGATGGTGACTTTTCTACTGTTGATATGAATTTCCTGAGATGTCGAAGGTATTCCGGATAGAGTTCTAAATTACAGTGGTTTCCTCCTTTGAGCCATAAAGGCTCATATTTCTGTTGACATAGCTCCCACAATTGCTTGCCATGAGAGCAATCAACAACCTCATCAGCAGTTCCCTGAAGAAAGTATGGGAATGATGCCAAATTAGTAAAGCTATATGAAATGTTGTGCTCAAAAATATAATTACAGAAAAGCAATATGTGCTAAGTTATAACATTCATAATAATACAATTTCAAAAGTTTATATCAGCAACAAAGGTTGGTTTCTCTTCTCCTTTGATGCTGTAGTCTGCCAAAATGAACAGACTCTTACTTCTTGTTACAACAAGCTCATGCTATGAAAACCAGAGATTTCCATATATCAATTAATAACAAGATTTTCATTAAAAGTGTAGGCAGGAAAAATGCAGATACTAAACAAAAGCACGCAGGTTGGTTGCATTAAGAGCTTCGGTTTGTCACTAGTTATTGTTGATGTGTACCAGTTACAGAAATTAAGAAAACATGATAATAGTTAGTGGAAAACACAAAAATAAGACATGGAATACTTACATGAATTACTAGCACTGGACATTTCACCAAGGGAATTTTATCAATGTTCTGCACAATAACACGGAACAAGGTTAAGGAACATAGAAAAAACAAAGGACATTAAGCATATAGGACAATGAAGAATCTGACCTTATAAATGTCAAACCAGTATGTCCGCTTCATAGGGTACATGACTCTCAACCCAGATAGTATAGGACTGTGGAGAACAACGGCCCTTAGTCAGGGTAAACGTGAAGCAAGGTCCAAAGTAGGGCCGCTTCCAACAGATTGGCCATAAAGGATTATATCTTCCTGCTTAGCACCATAGTTCTCTTCAAGATACTTATATGCAACTTCAATGTCAGCATAAGTATTATGCTCACTTGGCTGTGAAAAATATCCAGATAAGTTTTTCAGGATGCTTTTGCCTTCTGAGGTTAAAAGAATCAAATAAACCAGAAATAAGTGTAACTACCTTCCCTGATGACTGTCCATACCCAGAGTAATCATATCTGCACACATTGAAATAAGATGCTTGAAAACATCAATAACATAATAACATGTGACTTGCAAATGAGTCCTTTTAAAAACACAACTACCATGTCACAAGCAAGCATAGTACTTTAAGTTCCCATTATAATTTTCTTATTATAACAAGCCCATATGATGTTGACGGTAAACAGATGGCCAATCTAAATGTACAGTTTCAAACATAACTGTTGAGGGGTAAAACTGAACATAATATATTTGCATCTGAACTCTATATGTTTGGATGTACATCATCAATATATCAAGGCAACTCCAGCATAAATTTCCTTCATTATTATTCCCAAATCAATCCACCAGAGTTTACAATTCATTTGTTATCAGGCATCTAAGGTATTTCTGTAAGCCCTAAATTAGATGTAAGCAACCAAAATACATGGATTGAATTCATTTAATGGTTCTTTGACCACGACATAATTTTAATTACATGAAAAATACATTTCTAATGTTTCCCATTGGCTCTCCGTCCAGATTTAAGTATTTTTCTTTTCATTTTTGAATTTTAAATTGTTAAAGCTTAATTTGATTGGTTAAATGAAAGGTGGCATTAATCAGTGAATGAAATGCAAAAATTTTCTTCTTCCTACCCATGCATGCACACGCCCTATATTCTGGCTCGAGGGGAAGATATTTCTAATTAAAATGTGCAAGAATATTTGAATTCAAATAATGCATACTTTTTGTGCAAAAGCTTTTAATGCAATTAATATTTTCTAGACTTCCATTAAGTAAACCTGCCTATGCGGTGTATGCTGCATAGCCGGTCCTAAGCCCGGATAAAAGGTGAAGGTTGTGTTAGGCCTCGACAGCCAACGTAAAACTTTGTCGAATCTATGATATGGATCAACGATGTTATAGGGTTAATGCTAGGTCGTTGCCCTGAAGCAACGCGCTGTATGGCTCGAGTACAGTGTCAAATGAGCAAGGGCCGCTGCATCGCCGCCTGGATGTAGTGAAAAATAAGCAAGGGTTCCCGCATTTTAGTGAACGGGTGCGGGTAAAGAAGTTAGTTCACGACACTAGTATTCGGTTTGGAACATGGAATATAGGCACACTTACCGGTAAATCAATGGAAGTAGTGGACACTATGGCTAGGAGAAGGATCAATTTTATGTGCCTACAAGAAACCAAGTGGGTTGGGGAAAAGGCAAAGGAATTGGACTCTTCGGGTTTCAAGCTTTGGTACACGGGTAAGATTAGAGCGCGAAATGGGGTGGGCATCATAGTGGATAAGGAGTGGAAGAAGGACGTGGTGAAGGTGAAGAGAGTGGGGGATAGGATCATAGCTCTTAAGTTGGTAGTTGGAAGAGATACCTTCAACGTGATTAGTGCTTATGCACCTCAGACAGGGTTGGAAGATCATCATAAGGTGCAATTTTGGGAAGAGCTGGAGGGGGTAATCCAAGGAATACCTATGGGACAAAAGATCTTCTTATGGGGAGATCTCAATGGTCATGTGGGAAGTGACCCTTGTGATTATGAAGGATCCCATGGAGGCCATGGCATAGGAATGGCAAATGGGGAAGGTAAAACCATTCTCGATTTCTCCTCGGCTTTCGATCTCACATTAGCCAATACTTGTTTTAAAAAGCGGGAGGAACACCTAATCATGTATAGGAGTGGGTCAATGCACTCTCAAATTGATTTCTTTCTCATGAGGAAACCAGACAGAAGGCTTTGCATGGATTGAAAAGTGATACCTGGAGAGAGCTTGACTACCCAACACCGAGTCTTGGTTATGGATGTAAGGGTAAAGAGAAGGGTGGAAAGGAAAAGCCAAGAAAAGGTTCCAAAAATCAGGTGGTGGAAATTGAAGGGGGAAAAACGATTCCAACAAAGGGTCTTGGAGGAAGGAAGCTGGAATCGGCAAGGAAGTGCAAATGAAATGTGGGAGGATATGGCCAGCGGGATTAGGAAGATTGCAAAGGAGACACTCGGTGAATCAAAAGGTTTTGGACCAAAGGGCAAGGAATCATGGCGGTGGGATGCAAGTGTGCAAGATAAAGTAAAGGAGAAAAAGGAATGTTTCAAAACTTGGTCCTTGAATAGAAATGCAAAGAATTGGGATAAATATAACGCAGCTAGGTAGGAGACCAAGAAAGCGGTGGGCGAAGCAAGAGCTAGAGCGTTTTATGGGCTATACCAATCTCTAGGCACTAATGAAGGGGAAAGAAGCATTTATAGGATTGCTAAACTTAGGGAAAGGAGGACGAGAGACCTAGATCATGTGAGGTGCATTAAGGATGGAGACGGCAAAGTCTTGGTGGCAGATTCGGATATAAAAGAAAGATGGAAGTGTTACTTTCACAAGCTTTTCAATGAAGGTCATGAAAGTTCACATCCTGATCAGATAGCCACTAGAGAGGAGGACCAAAATTATACCTTTTACCAGCGAAGTAGGAAAACTGAGGTAAAAGAAACATTGAGAAGGATGGATAATGGTAAAGCGGTTGGGCCAGATAGTATCCCCATTGAGGTATGGAAAACCTTGGGAGAGAAGGGTATCAGTTGGCTCACCAAGTTGTTTAATGAGATCTTGAGATCCAAGAAGATGTCGAATGAGTGGAGGAGGAGCACTTTAATCCCTATATACAAGAACAAAGGTGACATACAAGATTGTGCGAATTATAGAGGGATTAAGCTCATGAGCCATACCATGAAACTTTGGGAAAGGGTGATAGAGAGTAGATTGAGACAGGAGACTCCTGTTACTGAGAATCAATTTGGCTTCATGCCGGCGAGATCAACTATGGAGGCGATATACTTACTGCGTCGGTTGATGGAGGAATACCGGCAGCAACAAAATGATCTGCATATGGTTTTTATTGATTTGGAGAAAGCTTATGATAGAGTGCCTATAGAGGTACTATGGAAGGCTCTGGAGAAGAAAGGGGTGTGGGTTGCCTATATTAGAGCCATTAAGGATATGTATGACGGGGTCAAGACGAGCGTGAGGACACAAAGTGGTATTTCAGAAGATTTTCCCATAACGATAGGACTACACCAAGGGTCAAGTTTGAGCCCCTACCTCTCTACACTGGTCTTGGATGTGCTTACTGAGCATGTCCAAGAACCAGTGCTCAAATGCATGCTCTTTGCGGATGATATTGTTCTTATTGGGGATACTAGAGAGGAATTAAATGGGAAGATTGAAATGTGGAGACAAGCTTTAGAAGGGTCTGGTTTCCGGATCAGTCGAAGCAAGACAGAGTATATGAAGTGTAATTTTGGCAAGAGGCACATAGGCCCTACCCGGGAGGTGAAGGTTGGAGAGCATGTCTTAGCACAAGTCCCAAAGTTTAAGTACCTTGGATCTATCTTACAGCAGGGTGGATGAAATGGAGGAGTGCCTTAGGAGTGTTATGTGATAAGAAGGTACCACTTAAACTCAAAGGAAAATTCTACCGCACTGCTGTAAGACCGGTGATGCTATATGGGACGGAGTGTTGGGCGGCAAAGGGCACACAAGAGAATAAACTTCATGTAGCTGAGATGAGGATGCTGAGGTGGATGAGTGGGCACACCAGACAAGATCGGATTAGAAATGAGTATATTCGAGAAAAAGTTGGGGTGGCCCCTATTGTTGAAAAGATGGTTGAATCTCGTCTTCGGTGGTTTGGGCATGTGTGGAGGAGACCGGTGGAAGCCCCGGTTAGGAGTGTAGACCAAATGGAGGATACTATAAGGGCTAGAGGAAGAGGAAGACCTAGAAAAACTATAGGTGAAAAAATTAGGAAGGATATGACAATCAATGCCTTATCAAAAGATATGATTTATGATAGGCCTTTATGGCATCGTTTGATCCATGTAGTCGACCCCACCTAGTGGGACAAAGGCTTAGTTGTTGTTGTTGTTGTAGACTTCCATTAAGTGCCAAGTGAAGGGAAGAGAAAATTTGGCCTTGTACCTCAGCCCTCAAAATCGTGTGACTTTTTATTTCTACGGGTGTGAGGACAAATTTTACTTCCTATATAAAGAGACCTTTCTAAGCTTGGCATTTCCTTTTCACAACATCAAAACTTAAGAAAAAAAATAAAGAAACCTAAGAAGGGAGAGTGGGGCGTGGCACATAGGGGAGAAGGAGAAAGAGTTTGCACATCTTTGATTATTCATCTTGTTGCTAAGGAAAAAGGTATTTCTTATATTCTATTTCTACTTTATTCTTAAACTTTCATTTGAATTAAAATCTTCTTGTTCTCCTCTATTCCTAAAAATTAATATGAAGATGTGAAACTATTTTATCAAGAGTTTTGGTTTAAAAATTCCTTTTGTTCATGAGAAATATTAAGAGATCATTTTAAGTGTTTATGGTCATATGAACAAGGATTCAAAAGGACTCAAAAAGAGGTTTAAAGAGACAAAGGTCTCCCCTTTTATATTTTTTTGTGATGGCCGAAATTTTATGATTAAGAATAAGGAAGTGAAAATTAAATTTTTACTCATATAAGTATGTTTCTTTGATTTTTGGTATTTAAGAATGATGAAGGCTTAATATATTATCATAAAATCTTAAAATAATAATCATTTGATGATGAACAAAATTGTATTTGAAAATTATTTTATTTTCTTATTTTTTGGTTTTGGCTGTGAGGCCTAGAAAAGATTTTAAAATAATATTTGTTTGATGTTTAAGTGTATAATTGTTTCATTGTTAAATATCATTTATATGTGATTAAAATGATTCTTATATGTGTATGTGAAAATAATAATTGGTCACTGTTTTTATTTTAATTTTTTTGAGCCGAAATCTTATTTGAAAAGTTAGGTAACTTTTCTAAATTTTTCTAAGTGTCTAAATGTTGCATGATGTTTGTATTCTAATTATTTGATGTAATTTCTTGAAATAAGAGTTAAATTAATGATTTTTGGTGAAAATAAATTATTCTGGAAAAATAAATTTAATTCTGGAAAATTTTATTTTAATAGGACCGTGGGTCCTAAAGCTTTATTTTATGTGTTTGTGATGTGTAAATGTGTATAAGTGTATATTATAAGGAATAATGTGAAAGTATATGTTTTAAATTGTATAAAAATAATTTTTATAAACATATGATGATGCTGTCCAGATTTGAATTAAATAAGAAAGCATGAATTTTTTTTAGTTATGTTCATTTTAAGCTTTTAGACTATAAGTCTTTTTGTATAAATTATAGAACTTGAAAAACAGTGAATTTTTGGGTGAATGCAACTTTGTTTAAGTGGTTCTCCAACAAGCATGAATTTTTAATTTGAATCAAATTTAATTATATTTTTTTAATAGAACTTGTAATTAAGTTATAGGAAAAAGTGACATGTTTTTTTGATAAACCATTTAAGAGAAAAGTGATTTTTAAGAATGATAACTCATGTTGTCCAGAATTTTAATTTAATTGCATTAACCTTAGAAATTGTTTTGAAATGAGAAAGTGTATGATTTTATGTGTTAGGAATTTTATGTGAATGTTATGTGTGTTTAGATGTTTGAAAAGTGATTTTTAAGAAGCTTTCTTTACTGCTTAAATGTTTTAAATATGTTGCATCTATGAACGTAATGTTTTACTTAAGCTGTATGATAAGTGTGTAAGTGGTAGTTGTTATAAGGTATTTTGAAATAAATTTTTGAGTGTGTAAAGGTGTGAATGCTTACTTTTGGTCTTTATAATTAAATTCTAAAAATTATTGTGTTGTAAGAATGTTTTCTTGATTTTAGAAACAAAATGAGAAAGAATAATTTTATCTAAATGAAATTGTTTTATGTTGCTGATTTAATTATTTTAAGAGCTTCAATAAATTTATTTAAGTTATTTGTTATATAACTGTGTATTGATTGGTCCCTTGGATGATCTTTGTCGATGCTAAAGGTTCTAAAGACGCAATTCCGGGTAACCAAAGTGTGACACCCTTCTCGGATTACCCAAATATAAACTAATAAATAAGCTTTTATATTGGATAATATATATAGACTTGTGAGTGTTAAGAAAATAGGTAAATAAAATTTTCTTTTAAAGCGGGTGCACGAATCGTCACTTGAAAGTCTTGGAGAACAAAGTCTATATTATCTCAAAATCATTGTATCGAGTTCGGCGATTTCTAAAACCTTTTCGCAAATAGAGTAACATTCGATCTTTTAGAAAATATCTTTGTATCAAGTAGCTTAAGCTACCCTTGCTTTGTACGATAGAACTGATACCATTTATAGCCGAGCTCTTAAACAGATTAAATCAGAGTAAGCGGAAATTACTGGACTATGCAACTGATAGAATATAAACATAGGTTTTCATAGATATAGAGAATCATAAGTACATAGCCCATGAGTAAAGTCTCCAAGTTTCAAAATATACAAGTCCATCATCAGATCTATATAACAGTGTAGCTACAAGCTCTAGAGTGCTCCAAAAGTATATCTACAATATATATATATATAACAAAATATATAACTCTAGGAATAGTCACATAGATCTGGCAGCATCAGATGGAGTAGTAGTAGCAGTAGTCTCCTAAAAGTAAAAGTAGTAGTAAGATAGTAGCAACATCATCATCACAGCAGCAGCAGCAAATCTCATCCACAGCCTCCACACATCGGATCCTCCGACCCACATCATACACCATATGCATGTACCTAGGGATCATCCTCAATCTCATCCGAGCGAGAGTGTACCCTACCACTGGCTACCGGGTCAAGTGATGGTGAAACCCTGACTGGGCTCCTCGGATCATATAGGGGAGTCTCCTCGCGGACGACCCTCGAAGAAAAAGGGTGAGAGCGGGTAGGTCGAAAACGAAAACTATGGTAAGAGCGAGCTGGTCGCGTGGGAGGTGGTCCATGGTAAGTGTAAAACGGGGGTACATGCATAGTGTATATGATGGGAATCCTAAACCTACGAGGACGGAATCGTATCAGCAGATTCGGGTGGTAGAAGGTAATCTCTACCTCCCCCTCGAACACCGCGCGATGGTCCTCATAGATCCATATGCCACTAGGAAGTGGCCGGATCTCGATGCAAGCAATGTAACGAGACATCACCTACAAGGGCATAGGGGTAAGCAATTCTATACACATAATCAATAGAGAATAAATTATGCAACATAAATATGTAACATGCATCAATTAATATCAATCACACTTAACACTTAGCAAGTAGGTTATGCACATAGGATGCTCACACTTAATTCAGTCATAACAGTTTATTTGAATGAATGGCATGATGCATGACTTTAGCTCTCAAGCCTATCTCCATCATAATACTATGTAACTCTCTGACGTCCATCCCTGACAACCCAGCACTCAACAGTGTGTTGTATTCCTAGGTATACAACCATTCATACATTCACCTAGAATGTACACGACAAGCTTGGTATCCATGCCACCCGAGCATATCCCGTCATCCAAACGGATCGTCATCCAAACGATATATCCATATCGGCATCCACTAAGCCGACCACGTCAACAACGTGTCATCAAGCAAGCGTATTGGCACTCCCAGAGGCCCTCCACATGTTTAACAAACATGAAATACGTCCTACCATCCAAACTCCAGAATGAATGCATTTTATCTTTTAGACCTAAGGGAAGTTGATTAATACTTTACAGACCACCTAGGCTTATTTTCTTTATCAAAAAGGACAGTCACCAAACGATCTTTTTGTATTAATCAATTTCTCTAAGTCTTGATCCCTTGGACTATTATTAATAATTCCTTAATTTAATAAGTTAGAAATGAAAACGGTGTTTTCAGGTTCTGAACAATTTACTCGAGTAAACTTCAGGACACTCGAGTGTTACTCAACTTTTCCAGATTACTCGAGTGTTCTTAAGACTACTCGAGTGTTCATGACTTTCTGAGGATTTGGGTTTTCAATTCAACAATTTACTCGAGTAGTTCATGGGTTACTCGAGTGTTCTTGAACATTTCCAGAATACTCGAGTGACCTTGAATGACTCGAGTGTTTGACCTAAACTTGTCCTCAGGTCATGCTCGATACTCGAGTACCAAACAAAATACTCGAGTGTTCTTGTTCATTTTACATTGTTTTGAAAGCATTTTACTCGAGTACCCTGCCTTTTACTCGAGTGTTTCGTAGCAGATAACACTGAAACCTGGTTTTAACATAACATTTTCATTTCTACTTAATTCTAGTCCATTCCAGAGATCCACAGAGTTCATACAACATAATTTGAACATGTTACAACATTCATTTCATATCAAAACACAGATTTGATAGAGAATTCAGTAATCATGCATTAAAACACATTTTCACAACTCAATACCTCAATTTGCAGAATAAGCTCAATACTCATGAATTAAAGTTCATTTAAGCTTGCATGCATGATACATAACTTGCTCAACACAGTTTTAGAGCATGGATTGGTCTCCAAACCAAAGTTCCTATTCAATCTAAGCCCTTAGAGCCTCTTGGTGGCTCTCTAACACAATTCATGGAATTTAAACTCTATCTAGTGAATATAATTACTTCCCCTTACCTATCAGACGTGAATCAACAGAAAGAAATCCAAGAAAAGTGCTCTAACCCCAGAAATCACTTTGAGCTTCACATGCCTGACAGTTTTGAGTGCACCATCAAAACCGAATTGGTTCACCCATGAAACAGAGATAAGAATTGGGGAAAATTAGATTTCTAAACTCTATACAACATGTTCTAACTAAAGGAATTGAGTTTGAGACTCAAGAGCTCGAGAGCTTACCAGAAATTAATCTCCAAGTAAGCTCCAGAAACCAACTTTGACAGAATAACTCCAACTTCCAAGCTGTCGTTCTCCCAACACACTCACTCAATCCTCACGATTTTGGTGTTTATACAAAGCTCGTGATGTGAGCTTTGTATTCGTGTATGATTTGTGTTTCAGTTTGACACAGAGAAGGAGAATTGAAGAGTACAAACTCGGAACCCTAATTTCATCAACCAAGCTACTTTGATCCAAAATTCTCAGCTAAGGGTCGAAGATGAGCTTAAATAGGAAGTGAGGACACTCATGCAGGTCGACACGAAGGCATTGAGCTGTTGATGGCGGAGTATTCGTGTCAACGGAGGGGAATCGTTGGCTGTGACTCACCAAACGCACTAACTCGTGCAGTTTGACCCAGAATACTCGAGTATTCTGAATAATACTCGAGTGTTTTGCCCAGATTTTGAAAAATAATTATTTTATTTACTTTCCCTCCAAAATCTTTCCTATAATTGCTTCTAGGTCCCAACCCAGGGACTAATATGCAAAATACACATTTTATGCATTTAAATTATTTATTAAATAATTTCCACACATAGGCTAGTCATATAAACACATATTTTAATCAAGGATTAATATAGAAACTATTAATTATAATTAAATTATAATTAACATTTCATTAATCGGGGATTAAAATTTTGGGGTGTTACACTACTCCCCCATTTACAAGGAATTTCGTCCCCGAAATTCAACTCATACAAACAAGTCAGGATAATCCTGACGCATCTTATCCTCTAATTCCCAAGATGCTTCTATCACATCTCCATAAATCCAGACGACTTTGACCAAACTAATATCCTTCCCTCTAAGCTGCTTGATTCTTCGATCTTCAATACGAACTGGCACAGCTTTGAAGGTTAGGTTCTTATGAATTTCTAAGTCATCAGGTTGGATGCTAAGAACAATGGTGGGGTCATGGACATATTTCTTCAATTGAGACACATGGAATACATTATGGAGGTTAGCTAATGACGGAGGCAAAGCTAATTGATAGGCTACTGGGCCGATCCTTTTGAGAATTTGATAGGGACCAATAAACTTAGGTGATAGTTTCTGGGTTTTCAAGGCTCTACTAACACCTTTGGTTGGTACTATTCTAATGAACACGTGGTCTCCTTCAGCAAACTCTAAGGGTTTTCTCCTTCTATCAGCATAGCTTTTCTGCCTACTCTGAGCTGCCCTCATCTTCTCTTGTATCATCTTGATCTGGTCCGTGGTCTCTTGCACAATATCTGGTCCAATCAGAGAACTCTCCCCCACATGAAACCAGCATAACGGCGTCTGACACTTTCTCCCATACAAAGCTTCAAATGGTGCCATTCCAATGCTCGTGTGATAGCTGTTGTTGTAAGTGAACTCCACGAGTGGCAACATTTGCTCCCAATTCCCTTGTCCTTCCAAAGCACAGGCTCGTAGAATGTCCTCCAATGACTGAATAGTCCTTTCCGTTTGGCCATCAGTTTGAGGATGGTATGCAGAACTTAGCTTCAATCTTGAATCCAAGGCTCTATGCAGATCTTCCCAAAACTTTGATGTAAACCTCGGATCGCGATCAGACACAATGCTTGATGGTACTCCGTGCAGACGAACAACTTCCTTGATGTACAACTGAGTGAGCTTTTCCAATGAGTAGCGCATATTCACGGGAATGAAATGCGCTGACTTGGTCAAACGGTCCACGATCACCCAAATTGCATCATGACCAGTAGATGTCTTTGGCAATCCCGACACAAAATCCATCGAGATGCTATCCCATTTCCACAACGGGATCTCTAAAGGAAGTAACTCTCCTCCTGGCCTTTGATGTTCCACCTTGGCCTTTTGACATACCAAACAACATGCCACATATTCTGCTACATCTTTCTTCAAACCAGGCCACCAAAATAGCCTCTTTAAATCCTGGTACATTTTAGTAGCTCCCGGATGCATACTCATCTTACTCTTATGCGCTTCATCCAAAATCATCCTTCTTACTTCCAAATCATCAGGCACACAAATCCTCGTTTTAAAGCTAAGGATTCCATCCTTCCCTTCTTGAAATTCCAACTCCTTACCTTCTTGCATCAACTTCCTCTTTTCCATGAGTTTCCCATCCTTGTGTTGCAATTCCTGTATCCTTTGCAGAAACTCGTTAGCAATCTGCAGCATCCCCACCTTGATACTTGTCGGCTCCACTTGCAACGTCAGACTCAAATCTCGAAATTCCTCTATCAGTGCAGCTTCTCTGACCATCATCGCACTGATGTGCATTGCCTTTCCACTCAATGCATCTGCCACAACGTTTGCCTTCCCAGGATGATAATGGAGCTCCAACTCATAATCCTTCAAAAACTCCATCCATCGGCGTTGCCTCATATTCAACTCCTTTTGATCAAAGAGGTATTTTAAACTCTTATGGTCACTAAACACCCGGAACGTAGTGCCATAGAGATAGTGCCTCCAAATCTTTAAGGCAAACACCACAGCTGCTAACTCCAGGTCATGGGTTGGATAGTTCATCTCATGAACCTTTAACTGTCTCGAGGCATAAGCGACAACTTGCCCATCTTGCATCAAGACACACCCAAGACCATGTTTCGACGCGTCACAATACACATCGAAACTCTTCTGTGTATCGGGTAGAACCAATACAGGAGACGATGTCAACCTTTCCTTCAACTCCCTAAAACTCCTTTCACACTTCTCGTCCCACAGGAATGGTTGATCTTTCCGAGTCAACTTTGTCAGGGGCAGTACGATCTTCGAGAAACCCTCGATAAACCTTCTATAATACCCAGCCAATCCGAGAAAACTTCTAACCTCCGTGACCGACTTCGGTTGCTCCCATTGCAAAACCGAACTCACCTTCATCGGATCAACTGCAATTCCTTTATCTGAAATCACATGCCCCAAAAACTTAACCTCCTTCAGCCAGAACTCAGACTTTGTAAGTTTGGCGTACAACTGCTTCTCCTTCAAGATGCTCAACACTGCCCTCAAATGTTCAGCATGCTCTTCGGGGCTCTTAGAGTATATCAGAATATCGTCAATGAACACAACCACGAATGAATCTAAATAAGGTCTAAAGATTCGATTCATGTAGTCCATGAAAATAGCTGGTGCATTAGTCAATCCGAACGGCATTACGACATACTCATAATGTCCGTATCGAGATCGAAATGCAGTCTTAGAGATATCCTCCTCTCTAATCCTGATCTGATGGTACCCCGACCTCAAATCAATCTTAGAAAATACCGAAGCCCCACGCACTTGGTCCATAAGGTCATCTATCCATGGCAACGGATACTTGTTCTTGATGGTGACCTTATTCAGCTGCCGGTAGTCAATGCACATCCTCATACTACCATCTTTCTTCTTAACGAACAAGACAGGAGCACCCCAAGGTGACACGCTTGGTCGAATCATCTGTTTCTGCAGCAGCTCCTCAATCTGCTTCTTCATTTCCACCATTTCCGGTGGTGCCATTCTATAGGGAGCGATAGAAATGGGACCAGCTCCCGGAATTAGGTCGATACCGAATTCAATCTCTCTTTTTGGTGGCAGACCAGGAATCTCGTCAGCAAACACTTCCGGAAACTCTCGGACAACAGGAATCTCTTCCATCTTCGGACCAACTTCCTCCATCTCAGCATTGAACAGACACACGTAACCAGATGGTTTTGGGTTTCTATAGGTTACCAGTTTTCTATCACAGTCAATGATCACTTGGTTCTGACTTAACCAGTCCATCCCCAAGATCACATCTAATTGTGCTTAAGGGTAAGCAGGTCAAATCTATTTCAGAGGTCTGTCCTAACACTTCTATACAACAGTTAAGACATGCTCTAGAAACAACTACTGGAGCATTGGTAGGGGTTTCTACTTTAAGAACATAAGGCATTTCAGACATGAGCAAGCCTAAACGGTTTACACATTCATATGAAACAAATGAATGCGTTGCACCGGAGTCAAACAAAACATGGCAAAACTGACCATTAAGCAAGTATTTACCTTGCACCAGATCAGAAGATCGATTCGCTTCCACACCACTAAGGGTGAAGACCCTTCCTTGAGTCACCGGTCTATCTGCAGCTCCTCTGGAATTGGCCTTGGCTGGTTCCTTGCAATCTCTTACAAAATGCCCTGGCTTCCCACAGTTGAAACATCCACTTGTCCCCCAACACACACGACCATAGTGGTTGCGCTTGCACTTGTCACAGAAGGGAGCCTCGCTCCGATAATTCCTTCCCTCAGAACCACCAACCTTGCCCTTGCCTTTCCCTCTGCGATCATATGGACCTTTGCCTCGATTGTTGAAACCCTTACGTCTTTGAGATCCATAGCCTTGATTGTCCTTCTTTTCCGAGACTTGCACCTCCTCGGCTTTGGTGTCGTCTTCATACATCCTACACATGTCCACGAGTGCAGGAAAACTTTGAATCCGCTGGTAACTAAAGATCGACTTCAACTTTGGCCTCAAACCTCCTTCAAACTTAATGCACTTGCTTCTCTCATCTGGATTGTTCTGATAGTATGGAGAGTACTTCATCAGCTCTTCAAACTTTGCCGCGTACTCACCCACACTCATGTTACCTTGCTTCAACTGCAAGAATTCCACTTCCTTTTTCCTCCTTAGATCCTCAGGAAAATATTTCTGAAGAAATTTTTCCATGAATACTCCCCAGCTTACATCTCTTCCTTCATATTGCAGAAGCTGCATGGTGTGATTCCACCAATTCTCCGCTTCATCCTCCAACATATAGGTTGCATACGCCACCTTCTGAACATCAGAACACTCCAAAGTCCTCAAAATCTTGTCCATAGTGTGAATCCACTTGTTGGCTTCTTCCGGTTTAAATCCTCCTTCAAACTTTGGTGGATTACAGCTCCTAAAATCAGCCAGAGTCTTCGCCTCAGTATTACCCATATTACACTGATGAGGCGGGTTAGCCGATTGAGAGGGTTGCTGAGACTGTCGTTGCATAGCTTCCAACACCGTGGTGATTCATTCCAACATCGTATTAGTGTGATTTTGGTTTCTAGTTACCATATTAGACCTGCGCTATGGACTTATGGTCACATATGTTGAACTAAAGAAACTTGCATTACACTACCTATACTAAGACTCTATATTAAACTTATTAAATCTACAATCAATTGCGTCTTGTACTCAAAGAGACAAGATACAAACAAATCAAGGGTATTTAAACCTCAACAAACAAAATAATAACATTCGTAGTAATGTAATTGCCTTATAGATACCTGCTTGATGTTGATGGCTACCTTTCTGGACTACTTCCACTACTACAGGATCTGACTTTTGCTCTGATACCACTCAGTGTGACACCCTTCTCGGATTACCCAAATATAAACTAATAAATAAGCTTTTATATTGGATAATATATATGGACTTGTGAGTGTTAAGAAAATAGGTAAATAAAATTTTCTTTTAAAGCGGGTGCACGAATCGTCACTTGAAAGTCTTGGAGAACAAAGTCTATATTATCTCAAAATCATTGTATCGAGTTTGGCGATTTCTAAAACCTTTTCGCAAATAGAGTAACATTCGATCTTTTAGAAAATATCTTTGTATCAAGTAGCTTAAGCTACCCTTGCTTTGTACGATAGAACTGATACCATTTATAGCCGAGCTCTTAAACAGATTAAATCAGAGTAAGCGGAAATTACTGGACTATGCAACTGATAGAATATAAACATAGGTTTTCATAGATATAGAGAATCATAAGTACATAGCCCATGAGTAAAGTCTCCAAGTTTCAAAATATACAAGTCCATCATCAGATCTATATAACAGTGTAACTACAAGCTCTAGAGTGCTCCAAAAGTATATCTACAATATATATACATAACAAAATATATAACTCTAGGAATAGTCACATAGATCTTGCAGCATCAGATGGAGTAGGAGTAGCAGTAGTCTCCTAAAAGTAAAAGTAGTAGTAAGATAGTAGCAACATCATCATCACAGCAGCAGCAGCAGCAAATCTCATCCACAGCCTCCACACATCGGATCCTCCGACCCACATCATACACCATATGCATGTACCTAGGGATCATCGTCCCTCCAGTCACTCCCAGTAGAATGCACGACAGGCTCGCCCCCACTCTCGTCCTCCACCGGATCCTCCTCAATCTCATCCGAGGGAGAGTGTACCCTACCACTGGCTACCGGGTCAGGTGATGGTGAAACCCTGACTGGGCTCCTCGGATCATATAGGGGAGTCTCCTCGCGGACGACCCTCGAAGAAAAAGGGTGAGAGCGGGTAGGTCGAAAACGAAAACTATGGTAAGAGCGAGCTGGTCGCGTGGGAGGTGGTCCATGGTAAGTGTAAAACGGGGGTACATGCATAGTGTATATGATGGGAATCCTAAACCTACGAGGACGGAATCGTATCAACAGATTCGGGTGGTAGAAGGTAATCTCTACCTCCCCCTCGAACACCGCGCGATGGTCCTCATAGATCCATATGCCACTAGGAAGTGGCCGGATCTCGATGCAAGCAATGTAACGAGACATCACCTACAAGGGCATAGGGGTAAGCAATTCTATACACATAATCAATAGAGAATAAATTATGCAACATAAATATGTAACATGCATCAATTAATATCAATCACACTTAACACTTAGCAAGTAGGTTATGCACATAGGACGCTCACACTTAATTCAGTCATAACAGTTTATTTGAATGAATGGCATGATGCATGACTTTAGCTCTCAAGCCTATCTCCATCATAATACTATGTCACTCTCTGACGTCCATCCCTGACAACCCAGCACTCAACAGTGCGTTGTATTCCTAGGTATACAACCATTCGTACATTCACCTAGAATGTACACGACAAGCTTGGTATCCATGCCACCCGAGCATATCCCGTCATCCAAACGGATCGTCATCCAAACGATATATCCATATCGGTATCCACTAAGCCGACCACGTCAACAACGTGTCATCAAGCAAGCGTATTGGCACTCCCAGAGGCCCTCCACATGTTTAACAAACATGAAATACGTCCTACCATCAAAAAGGACCGTCACCAAACGATCTTTTTGTATTAATCAATTTCTCTAAGTCTTGATCCCTTGGACTATTATTAATAATTCCTTAATTTAATAAGTTAGAATTGAAAATGGTGTTTTCAGGTTCTGAACAATTTACTCGAGTAAACTTCAGGACACTCGAGTGTTACTCAACTTTTCCAGATTACTCGAGTGTTCTTAAGACTACTCGAGTGTTCATGACTTTCTGAGGATTTGGGTTTTCAATTCAACAATTTACTCGAGTAGTTCAAGGGTTACTCAAGTGTTCTTGAACATTTCCAGAATACTCGAGTGACCTTGAATGACTCGAGTGTTTGACCTAAACTTGTCCTCAGGTCATGCTCGATACTCGAGTACCAAACAAAATACTCGAGTGTTCTTGTTCATTTTACATTGTTTTGAAAGCATTTTACTCGAGTACCCTGCCTTTTACTCGAGTGTTTCGTAGAAGATAACACTGAAACCTGGTTTTAACATAACATTTTCATTTCTACTTAATTCTAGTCCATTCCAGGGATCCACAGAGTTCATACAACATAATTTGAACATGTTACAACATTCATTTCATATCAAAACACAGATTTGACAGAGAATTCAGTAATCATGCATTAAAACACATTTTCACAACTCAATACCTCAATTTGCAGAATAAGCTCAATACTCATGAATTAAAGTTCATTTAAGCTTGCATGCATGATACATAACTTGCTCAACACAGTTTTAGAGCATGGATTGGTCTCCAAACCAAAGTTCCTATTCAATCTAAGCCCTTAGAGCCTCTTGGTGGCTCTCTAACACAATTCATGGAATTTAAACTCTATCTAGTGAATATAATTACTTCCCCTTACCTCTCAGACGTGAATCAACAGAAAGAAATCCAAGAAAAGTGCTCTAACCCCAGAAATCACTTTGAGCTTCACATGCCTGACAGTTTTGAGTGCACCATCAAAACCGAATTGGTTCACCCATGAAACAGAGATAAGAATTGGGGAAAATTAGATTTATAAACTCTATACAACATGTTCTAACTAAAGGAATTGAGTTTGAGACTCAGGAGCTCGAGAGCTTACCAGAAATTAATCTCCAAGTAAGCTCCAGAAACCAACTTTGACAGAATAACTCCAACTTCCAAGCTGTCGTTCTCCCAACACACTCACTCAATCCTCACGATTTTGGTGTTTTTACAAAGCTCGTGATGTGAGCTTTGTATTCGTGTATGATTTGTGTTTCAGTTTGACACAGAGAAGGAGAATTGAAGAGTACAAACTCGGAACCCTAATTTCATCAACCAAGCTACTTTGATCCAAAATTCTCAGCTAAGGGTCGAAGATGAGCTTAAATAGGAAGTGAGGACACTCATGCAGGTCGACACGAAGGCATTGAGCTGTTGATGGCGGAGTATTCGTGTCAACGGAGGGGAATCGTTGGCTGTGACTCACCAAACGCACTAACTCGTGCAGTTTGACCCAGAATACTCGAGTATTTTGAATAATACTCGAGTGTTTTGCCCAGATTTTGAAAAATAATTATTTTATTTACTTTCCCTCCAAAATCTTTCCTATAATTGCTTCTAGGTCCCAACCCAGGGACTAATATGCAAAATACACATTTTATGCATTTAAATTATTTATTAAATAATTTCCACAGATAGGCTAGTCATATAAACACATATTTTAATCAAGGATTAATATAGAAACTATTAATTATAATTAAATTATAATTAACATTTCATTAATTGGGGATTAAAATTTTGGGGTGTTACACAAAGTCTTAATTCATTAGCTTCAAACCTAGGTGGGAGAGAAGATTTCCTAAGACATAATGGCCCTTTGGGTTGCATTAGGATGTTCTCGATCATCTCAAAGATCAAAACTCCGTAGATATTTGTCGAATACGTGACGGAAATTGTCTGCGTTTGTTTTGCCGATCTACGTTGAGACGATAACTTTTACTTGTACATTTGATGTTACTTGTTTATCTGTATTGTGTTACGTGAGAGCTTTATTTTACTGCTTTGAATAATGATATATCTTGAATGAACTGATGAGATGCTTACTATGATGAAATACCGGTGATATCTGATATATTATTTGGAAAAAAAATTATCCTCTTGAATTTGTTAAAGCTTGAAAGCGTGCGTTGTTATGTCGTCTAAATTAGTGTACAGTGATGGTGCACGTCGCACAAATAAACTGTTGTTGTATGTCCCTAATCACACTGTCTTTGGACGTGCTTGATTTTAAAGTAGTTGGCCATGTGAATGATGTGTCATGGTTGCGAGCATTGTGGAACCACTGTACTTAGGGAGGTGTTTGTTAGGTGTTTTCCCTTAGAGGTTTGAGGCCTGTTAAAAGCGAGGGTTAGAATGGGTAGACCAATTATAGGTTAATAAAACTAAACCTTTTTATAAAACGCTTTAACACTTTAATAAGTTTTAATTCTTTCCTAACTCTGCGTTGAGAGAGAAGTAGTGGAGAGGAAAGATACTGAATACTTGGAGGTCATTGCATCCCTTCGAGTGGTGAATGCGATAGGGGAAGGCAAGGACGGTGAATGTCAAGAAGTCTTGAGCGCTTCCCTAGGCGGGAGAAAGTTATAATGATCAAGGTCACTTGTCGGGCGTTGATCATAACAATGACTACAACGCGAACTAGGGATAGAGCTGTCGCCCCCTTGAGCAAATCGGAGATGGTGAGAGGGAATCTGAATCGAGGCTAGGAGTCACTGTTTTTATCAAATATGTAATGATTTCTTTTGCTGGCCAACATAGCGTGGTTCCAGCTGGTACGTACCCTTTGACTCTCGATGTCGGCGTGGTTAGGATTCCTGTGCGTCCCATTTGTTTTCCGAACTAGGTCGTGGTTGGATAATTGAAGAGAAGATGTACCGTGTGTGCTGACTCATCCCTTGCCTCAATGATTTCCCTCCCTAAATCATTGACAACTATGTTTCGATTTGAGATAAGAGAATTGAAAAGATTAATAAGTTTTTATTGAAACCCTTTAAGAGGCAAAGTGAAATTATCATTGAAGTTATGATATGATGTTATGAGATGATGCTATGTTATGATGAGTTATGAAATTATTTATTATCTGCTTTATTTATTTAAAGATTGTATATGCATGTTTAATCTTAATGTGATCCCTCTGAGTAAGTGCATGTCGTCGATGATCAATTCGTTTGGATCGCTTACTCTCTATTCTTCTTTCTTGTGTACCTTTCTTCCTTGGTTGGCTATTAGATGGCGGATCACAATTTGAGGCTGGCAATGTCTTCTCTCATGGGTGCACAATGGACTAGAACTGCTACCGAATGGAATTGGGAAGGACCTACTAGACTTAGTTTTGAGGATAGAGATCATATTCTACGCGGAGTGGCTACAGATCGTGTCGAGGTTTGTTTCGTGCTCAGTTATCTCATGCCGGGAGGACCAGCTGACCTTCATGCTACACCGATAGCACCACCTGCAGGTGCGGCTGCGGGGGTTGAGGAGGATCTAGAGGAGGACCCTGATGAGGACGAGTAGCATTGTGTAGTTTGTTGGGTCTTTGTTTATTTTAAGTCTAGTGTGACAACATTCTGATAAACTGATGTAATCTCAATGTTTGACTAGGAAGTTTAATTTTATGTCTTTTTGATCAATTAAGTATTTTGAGGATAATGGCCATGATGGTCGAAACAATTTTATTATAATTATGAATATTTGAGAAGTAATGCAAGTGATGTTGATCTTTTATTCCGCAATTACAACTGTCGTACTTTTGAATGATGATGTAACGTGACACTCTTTTTTGGAAAAGAATTTAAGTGTAAGTATATGAACAAATTATTTTCATAAGTTAAATAAATCGAATGATGAAAACCCTTTTGGATAAATAATTTGGAAATGAAGATTTGTTTTAAAAAAATGGCGCAATTTTTTACTAAAATTCTAAGTCCAAATTGGGGTGTTACATTTGGTGGTATCAGAGCGATGATTGTCCTTAATGGCCTTAAGCATAGCCTTATATTCTTTCCTTGTGTGACTCTGTTTGATGTGCATCAATAGTTGTCCTTAGTGGCCTTAAGCATAGCCTTATATGCTTTCCTTGTGTGACTCTGTAGATGTGTAGCAATGGTTATCCTTGAGCATAGTTGATATGCTTTCCTTGTGTGATTGTGTGTTTGTGGTTAGATCAAGAAGAGATGATCTAAGAGCTGACTCTACTCATGTGGCAGGACAACAATGGCCCGTCGACAAGCAAATGAACCCCAGAATGAACAATAAGCGGCAATGATGGCTTAAATGGCGGCAGTGTTGGCTGGAGTAGGGAATAATATGAACTTGATGCACCAACATCTACAACAGAATCAGAATGCTGGTGTACAAGGAATCAGGGGATTGGACGAATTTTTTCGCCGAAACCCTAAAGAGTTTAAGGGAGGTTGTGCACCGGACGAAGCACAAGATTGGATAGCAAACTTGAAAAGGATTTTCGAAGGAATGGTTCAGTGTACTAATTAGAGGAAATTAGCCTATGTTGGATATATGATGAAGGGATATATGAGTATCCCTTGCCATAGTTTCCGACCATGTCATTTTAATTCCTTCGGTTCCAATCTTCCATTCCTTGGGTTGAAATCCTCCCCCACTTAGCATCGACATAGTTATATCAATGCCGAGGGAGTAGGTTCGGTCGCTATCAGAAGTTGGTCGTTCCGATTCCCAAACATATTATTTTAAGATTGGAAATGACAAGGGGTTTTACTAATGGTTGGTGAATATTGAGTTCGGTTAAGTTCCTGTAGTCTTGGCGAATGCTCCAGAGTGTATCCAAATCTTTTCACGAAGTATCAGAAGCTTGAAGAGAGTGAAGATGAAAAGAAGAATTATGCAAGGAGGGTTTAATGGTCTCCACAAGGTGACCAAGGATGTTTTAGGCGACAATGTTGAGAAATTGGGAGGTAAGGCCATGTCGTTGTTCTTCTGTTGGATATATTATAATTGACGAATACGAGCGGATTGTCGGCAAGAAAGTGTCATGCACGCACAGGTGTCGTCGGGTAACATGGCTGAGTACATGTCCAGCAAGAAGACAACAGAGATTATTCTAGAGATTGCATCTTCAATGAAGAATCATCGAAAACGCATTTTCTACAAATTAATGATCTACTTGATTGGTCTTAATATGAACGGCAGTGGATGGATATCTGTCGGCTTCTCTGGCAACTATTTAAGAGTCTGAATAGATACTTAGGGAGTTTTGAGTTTCTGAATATCTAGTTTGGTTTTCAAAGGGTCTCAGGTGACCACTATAGAGTTCGCGAGGTCCTATTGGGGTTGGAATTTCCTATGTTGGTTGTTCTAATTAAATTGGAAATTGCAATGATATCATCTGTTAGTAAGTGCAAAGACTGGGGTAGCTAATCCCAATCTCACCTCTACTAAGAGCAATACCACTGTCGGGTCTGTCGATAACATTATCCCCTAACAGATGCAAAAGTTAGAGTGATCAGTTCTAACCTTAATCTCCATTAGTGACAGTATTATCAATACGATTGGTGGGTCTCTAACTAGAATATTAGCTCTCGTCTTTTCTTTCTAAACTGGATTGGACAAGCTTGTCTTATATAACTGAATTGGGACAGAGGCTTGAGGTTCTGATGTAATTTCCTATCTTAGGGACATAATATGCCTCTACACTTCTCGTCTGGATTCCCTTCGTCCTTTTCAACCATAAGATACATTCCTCCTCTTTGAGTTGAACCAAGAACCATCATATTCCCCGATGAGGTCTCCCACATCATGGGCATAGTGGTGTAGCACATGAAATGGCAATCGCCTCTATTTGACTTAAGTCCGTCTGAACTAAGTCCCTTAGGATTGACACAACATTAGCTCTATTACTAGATGTGTCTCCCATAATACTAGAGTTCAGTAATAGAAACAAGTTAAGGCACGAATAGCCGGATATTCCTAGAATTAACTAAGTCCGATCTCATAGGTATGTAAATATACTGACTAACTATGGCTGGATTCGACAACAACTTTGGTCACTCGCTTGGTGAGCGTACCAATGGAGTAACTCATAACTCCGAGGCCGAGGAGAAACTGCTCTGATACCATAAATGTAACACCCTCACAATAAATTAGTTTTATTAAGATTTATAAAAATATGGACTTGAAAATTCCGACGAAAATCCGGCAGAGTTTCCTCTGTTTTTCGGACTTTCCCAAAATTTCCTGTTTGTACCTGTCCAGACCAGAATAGTTCAAAAGCTTAAATCATAAATATTACAATAAATGAAAACCTAATGCCCACAAATACCCAACTCTGGGCATACACTAATACACACATTTTAATTATGAAAATACATTCTTAAACTTAATTAAAATTCACTCTTGGTATCATAAAAGACACCCCTCGTGGTGAGGGTTTCCTGCTCGGCCAGCACTGATGTATGCTCCACTTGTGTACCTGAAAAATATTAATCACACAGGGGAAGCATCACACAGAACTTAAAAAGGAGATTTCTAAGCAGATATATACGACACGCCAAAACTATTCAAGCCTATGCTATGCTACACAATTCATGTTCTTCTTTCCTCTTTACCTTCTAACTGTTTCCCAATTCTTTTTCTTTCTAATTGTTTTCTTTTAGATAAACCTTAACCTCTAATTATTCTTGTTACTCATTACTTTCATTATTTTCCTTTTTATTCTCATTTTCCATTTGTATTTCCATTTCAAATTTCCTTTTTATTTCATTCTCATTACCCTTTATCCATTTTCCATTCAAATTCTTCTTGATCGACACGCCCTCACAGGCTCGTATCGAACTTCCATTTTCCCTATCCAATCGACACGCCCTCACAGGCTCGCATCGATGCCGATACGCCCTCACAGGCTCGCATCGGACTTTCACTTTCCTTTCTAATCGACACGCCCTCACAGGCTCGCATCGATGCTGATACGCCCTCACAGGCTCGCATTGGACTTTCACTTTCTTTTCTAATCGACACGCCCTCACAGGCTCGCATCGATGCCGATACGCCCTCACAGGCCGCATCGGATTTTTGTCCTTTACCTTTCCTTCTCTTTTTCTGTTTCTCAGCCTTTTCTTTTCTGGTTTACTATATTATTCTCTTTTCTCTCATCCCGCTATTTAGGGACTTATCATCACATTATTTACTTTCCACTATTTTCAACATTTCACTTGACTAGTTTATTCTTACGTTTAACTAACTCTATCTAACTTGGTCATATGCCTGATATTTTAACTCTTGTTACTAGCGCTTAATTAATTTCATTCCCTTTCTTTTCTATTTTCTTCTTCTCTTCCTTTGTTTCTTTTTCCTACATCACTCATATTTAATAATACCTAGCTCATGCATTTGAAACCAATTATATTATTTCTTTTTCCGTTAACTCTCTCTTTCTTATTTTCCGCTTATTTCCTTCCTCTAGTGGCTAGTTGCTCATTCACTCCATTTATTTCTATTAACCTTATTTTATCCTAATTTAGTTCTCAACTCATTCCTACACTTTCTTTATTTAATTCCGGCTCTCCATAGTTAATCTCTAATTTCTCTCTTTTCTCACTTACGCTACTCACTCGTTCTTATAACTCCGTTTATTTATTTCTTTCTTATTATTCCGTTTATTTCGTTGCTAATTGTTTCAACTCTTCTTTAACTAAATTTTCTTTCCTAATTATCTTCCTTCATTATTAGCGGGTTATTCTAAGGTTCATTCACAATTAACATTTCCCCCGGTCCTAGCGATAGATATAACTACCCAGAAATACACCCCTTAAGGGCTGGTAATGAAACCCCTTACCTTGGGATTTTATCAGAACCTGTTTCGAGGCACGACGAGGAGATCCTGTTTCTACTCACGGCATTACGCGGTTCGTTGCTCGCATTCTAGCTGGTCTTAAAGCCCTTCATCGTCTGACTATAGTATTAAATCAAATAGAAATCAATTTATTGCACCAAAATCGTCTCAATTTGAAATCTCAACAATTAACATGAAATTTCAAAGTAAAAATCGTAGTTTTCTCAATAAAATAGTGTAGTTTCTTATTGAAAAGCCTTTGACCTCCAGGCTAAGATAATCGTTAGAATACGTTTAAAGTTGAGTAACTTTAACTTGGAATTCAAAATAGGCTAATCTCAAAAACATTTAACTAAAGTTCATAAATGAAGGTCAAATAGAAATTTAAACTTAAGATTATTGCTTTCTCAATAAAATACTAGATTTTTTGTTAAAAGTACGCTAACTTTCAAAAGTAGCATATTCGTCAGAAATACATTAAAGTAAAGTAATTTTAGTTTTAAGTTACAAAATCAAATGCGTACTTGACACTATTAATTCCAACATAAAAGGAAGTGTCCTCAGTTCAAAATGAGTCCAAGTTACAATTATAATATTCAATTAATTACACTTCCCCTTAATTTGAAATTAATGTTCAACGCTTTAACTCGAATTAACATTATGTCAACTATATCAATTTCCTAATTAACTGAGGTATCGTTTAGCTCAGGGACAACTCAACCAAGCTAAGCGACAACTCACTTACTTAGGAACCCAAACATTTAACAAAAGTACCTTTAAAATTAATCGTTCGACATAACAGTTAATTCTGCCCTAACATAATTCAACGTACTAATTAAAAATCATTATTAATAACAATATAATTAAAATCAATATAAACTATAATTACAAATTTAATTTCTAAAATAGTTTAATACTAAATAATTATTAACCATACTAGTATAATTAGTATTAGTATTATTATTATTAAAACATGATATAGAGTAATTAAAAGGGTATTAGAGATTTACCCTCATAGCTGGTGGTGGAGGCCGGTTCGGTTAACCCGGTTCGAAACACATCGAAGTGGCTGGCCCCGGTAACGATGACGACGATACCGGCGTCGGTGACGATCCTTAGCAGCAACACACATCGGATCAGAGGGAGGAAAGAGGTGATGGCGTGACTCCATAGCTGAAGCCGCAAAGAACAGCGGTGGCAGCAGCAGCCAACAGAGGCGGCGGCGGCAAGGAATACCGGGAGAGAACGCGAGGCCCCGGTTCGGGTTTCGTGCACGGCGGCAATAGCGAACGATAATGGTGGCGGCTGCGGCGTGACCGGAGGAGGAAGAGCGCGCCCGGCGACGGCCCAGAGGGGAGGAGAAGTCGCGAGAGAGGGTGAAGTTCGGCGGAGAGAGAAAGCTTGCGATTGGAGTCCATGAGAAGGAGAGAGAGCGGTTGTGAGAGAGAACTCTAGGGAGGAGAGAGAGACTAAGGGTGGCGGCGGCAGCTAGGAGGGTGGTGGCCGGCGGAGGGAGAGAAGTTGAAGGTGGAGAGTGAAAGGGGGGTTAGGGCCGGCGGGTTTTGGCAGGAGGAAGAAGGGAAATTTGTTTCCCCCAAATGCACAACACACAGCACACACGTGCACTCTTCTTTTTTTTTCTTTCTTTTTATTGTCATTACTATTATTATTATTATTATTATTATTATTATTATTATTATTATTATTATCATTTATTTACTATTATTAATTTATTTATTATTATTAGTGTATGTTAGGATTATTTTAAAAGTACTAAACATATATACTAATACACACTTTTATTTATTTATTCATTTTATTTTAAAATTCAAAATACCAATAATCAATTTAAATAATAGAATAAAAATTATGAAGTAAGAAACTTGTAAATATTTCCAATAAAATATTTTCATATGAAATATATCAAAACAAAGTAAAACACATAAAGTATATTCTTGATATAGGATAACTATTTTAAATGAATTTACTTTAGAACATAAAGGAAATGAAATATATTTTCGTAATTAACATATTGTATTTTTATAAAAATACACAACTAAATAATTGATTTTTAAGAAACGTTTATTTAAGCCCATATATCTTTTAAATATATTAGGGATTAAAATTAGGGATGTTACATTTCTCCCCCACTTATTGAAATTTCGTCCTCGAAATTCTAGTTGTCCCTTATCTGGAAGGAGTATCCCTTGCCATAGTTTCCGACCATGTCATTTTAATTCCTTCGGTTCCAATCTTCCATTCCTTGGGTTGAAATCCTCCCCCACTTAGCATCGACATAGTTATATCAATGCCGAGGGAGTAGGTTCGGTCGCTATCAAAAGTTGGTCGTTCCGATTCCCAGACATATTATTTTAAGATTGGAAATGACAAGGGGTTTTACTAATGGTTGGTGAATATTGAGTTCGGTTAAGTTCCTGTAGTCTTGGCGAATGCTCCAGAGTGTATCCAAATCTTTTCACGAAGTATCAGAAGCTTGAAGAGAGTGAAGATGAAAAGAAGAATTATGCAAGGAGGGTTTAATGGTCTCCACAAGGTGACCAAGGATGTTTTAGGCGACAATGTTGAGAAATTGGGAGGTAAGGCCATGTCGTTGTTCTTCTGTTGGATATATTATAATTGACGAATACGAGCGGATTGTCGGCATGAAAGTGTCATGCACGCACAGGTGTCGCCGGGTAACATGGCTGAGTACATGTCCAGCAAGAAGACAACAGAGATTATTCTAGAGATTGCATCTTCAATGAAGAATCATCGAAAACGCATTTTCTACAAATTAATGATCTACTTGATTGGTCTTAATATGAACGGCAGTGGATGGATATCTGTCGGCTTCTCTGGCAACTATTTAAGAGTCTGAATAAATACTTAGGGAGTTTTGAGTTTCTGAATATCTAGTTTGGTTTTCAAAGGGTCTCAGGTGACCACTATAGAGTTCGTGAGGTCCTATTGGGGTTGGAATTTCCTATGTTGGTTGTTCTAATTAAATTGGAAATTGCAATGATATCATCTGTTAGTAAGCGCAAAGACTGGGGTAGCTAATCCCAATCTCACCTCTACTAAGAGCAATACCACTGTCGGGTCTGTCGATAACATTATCCCCTAACAGATGCAAAAGTTAGAGTGATCAGTTCTAACCTTACTCTCCATTAGTGACAGTATTATCAATACGATTGGTGGGTCTCTAACTAGAATATTAGCTCTCGTCTTTTCTTTCTAAATTGGATTGGACAAGCTTGTCTTATATAACTGAATTGGGACGGAGGCTTGAGGTTCTGATGTAATTTCCTATATTAGGGACATAATATGCCTCTACACTTCTCGTCTGGATTCCCTTCGTCCTTTTCAACCATAAGATACATTCCTCCTCTTTGAGTTGAACCAAGAACCATCATATTCCCCGATGAGGTCTCCCACATCATGGGCATAGTGGTGTAGCACATGAAATGGCAATCGCCTCTATTTGACTTAAGTCCATCTCAACTAAGTCCCTTAGGATTGACACAACATTAGCTCTATTACTAGATGTGTCTCCCATAATACTAGAGTTCAGTAATAGAAACAAGTTAAGGCACGAATAGCCGGATATTCCTAGAATTAACTAAGTCCGATCTCATAGGTATGTAAATATACTGACTAACTATGGCTGGATTCGACAACAACTTTGGTCACTCGCTTGGTGAGCGTACCAATGGAGTAACTCATAACTCCGAGGCCGAGGAGAAACTGCTCTGATACCATAAATGTAACACCCTCACAATAAATTAGTTTTATTAAGATTTATAAAAATATGGACTTGAAAATTCCGACGAAAATCCGGCAGAGTTTCCTCTGTTTTTCGGACTTTCCCAAAATTTCCTGTTTGTACCTGTCCAGACCAGAATAGTTCAAAAGCTTAAATCATAAATATTACAATAAATGAAAACCTAATGCCCACAAATACCCAACTCTGGGCATACACTAATACACACATTTTAATTATGAAAATACATTCTTAAACTTAATTAAAATTCACTCTTGGTATCATAAAAGACACCCCTCGTGGTGAGGGTTTCCTGCTCGGCCAGCACTGATGTATGCTCCACTTGTGTACCTAAAAAATATTAATCACACAGGGGAAGCATCACACAGAACTTAAAAAGGAGATTTCTAAGCAGATATATACGACACGCCAAAACTATTCAAGCCTATGCTATGCTACACAATTCATGTTCTTCTTTCCTCTTTACCTTCTAACTGTTTCCCAATTCTTTTTCTTTCTAATTGTTTTCTTTTAGATAATCCTTAACCTCTAATTATTCTTGTTACTCATTACTTTCATTATTTTCCTTTTTATTCTCATTTTCCATTTGTATTTCCATTTCAAATTTCCTTTTTATTTCATTCTCATTACCCTTTATCCATTTTCCATTCAAATTCTTCTTGATCGACACGCCCTCACAGGCTCGCATCGAACTTCCATTTTCTCTATCCAATCGACACGCCCTCACAGGCTCGCATCGATGCCGATACGCCCTCACAGGCTCGCATCGGACTTTCACTTTCCTTTCTAATCGACACGCCCTCACAGGCTCGCGTCGATGCTGATACGCCCTCACAGGCTCGCATCGGACTTTCACTTTCTTTTCTAATCGACACGCCCTCACAGGCTCGCATCGATGCCGATACGCCCTCACAGGCCGCATCGGATTTTTGTCCTTTACCTTTCCTTCTCTTTTTCTGTTTCTCAGCCTTTTCTTTTCTGGTTTACTATATTATTCTCTTTTCTCTCATCCCGCTATTTAGGGACTTATCATCACATTATTTACTTTCCACTATTTTCAACATTTCACTTGACTAGTTTATTCTTACGTTTAACTAACTCTATCTAACTTGGTCATATGCCTGATAATTTAACTCTTGTTACTAGCGCTTAATTAATTCCATTCCCTTTCTTTTCTATTTTCTTCTTCTCTTCCTTTGTTTCTTTTTCCTACATCACTCATATTTAATAATACCTAGCTCATGCATTTGAAACCAATTATATTATTTCTTTTTCCGTTAACTCTCTCTTTCTTATTTTCCGCTTATATCTGTAGGATTCTCATGTTTTGATGCTAACAATCTCTCTCCAAGCAACAACATTGGCAACAAGCAAGCTACACCACATGAAGATTAGAATTAGGATTTTTATTAATTCTATTTCAATGTAATCTTTATTTTATGCAATGCATCTCATTGGTGTGGGTAGCTTAGGTGATTTTAAGAATATTTAAATAATGTTTGATTAAGAGTGAAGATACTTTAAATCTTGATTAAATAGCTTGTGAAAATCATTTTAGAAAAACTTTGTTTTTATTCAGATTCTGATCAGTTTACTCGAGTAATGAGTATTGGTTCACTCGAGTAATTTATGTCCTGACAGGTTAATCGAGTAATGGTTTACACATCACTCGAGTAACTTAATCTGACATGTTTCACTCGAGTGACGTTGTTTGGTTTACTCGAGTAATTCAATCAGTGTTGGGAAAATTTTAAAAGGACTTAATTTTCTCTTTCAAAGATATATACTTTCATTCTTACAATTTTATATAGATTTTCAAAAGCAACTCAAGAGCTATTTTACATCTTTCAAGAGCTATCAAGATTCAACAAAGAACTTTTCATTCTTCACTCTATTTCTTTCATTGTTCAAATATTCTTGAGATCATAATTTTGTTCTTAGTGGTTGTTGAAGATTTGCAATTTGTGATTGCATTATTGAAGTTTCAACACAAGTGAAGAATCTCACAAGGAAGACTTTGAGGATCAAATCAAAGCAAGAAAAGAGGATTGGTTGGAAGCATCTTCAATCAATTAGCAAGGAAATCTAGAATTCTCAAAAGGGGTAGATTAGATCAAAGTGTTTGGTACACACTTTGAGTTGGGTTTTAAGATAGGAGAACTAAGAATCTAGTTGCATCTTAAAACATTGTAAAATCTACATTTGAAGATTTCTAGTGAAGAATCTCTCTTGATTTAAGAGGGGACTGGAGTAGCTTTCAAGTGGGTGAAAGTGAACCAGGATAAATCCTTGTGTCTCTTTTATTTTCATTCCTTGTATTTCATTAATTCATTAACATTTGCATTTTTAGGTTAGAATTGGGGTTTTCTTAATTCTACTCAATTGATCTAAAATTGCATGTTAATATTACTTGAAATTGTTCATATTAATCATTCATAATTTGTTGAATCATCATAGCATTGTTATTCTTGAAGAACTCCATTGAAAACTAAGTTTTAAATTGAATTTTACCCAGTTTACTCGAGTAAAGTTCTTGTCACTCGAGTAATCTGCTTTCAGTTTATAAATATTACTCGAGTAGGTTTTCTGTTACTCGAGTGATTTAAAATTTGCTTTCGTAATACTCGAGTGATTTGCTGAATACTCGAGTGAAATTATTTTTGGTTGCGTATTACTCGAGTGAAGGCTTGAGTTACTCGAGTAATCTGAACTGAATTCTTAAGAAAATTTATTTTCATAAAACCATTCTCTTAGGTGGACGAAAAATCTGTAATAAGGCTTCAATATTCTATTCACCCCCCCTCTAGACTATATTGAGCCGCTTGTTGGTTTCCAACAAGTGGTATCAGAGCTCGGACGAAAAATCCGAGCCTTAAAAAGCTTTTTCGAAAAGATCCTTTTTACTTGGAAACAATGGGCTCAATTTCAAATCCTTTTGGTGGTGAAGGAACTTCCATTAATCGTCCTCCACTATTCAGTGGTGAGGGTTACGCTTATTGGAAGGTCCGCATGAAAATTTTTATTCAAGCCATAGATATGGAAATTTGGAACGCCATAGAGAATGGACCTTTTGTTCCTCAAACGAAAGTAAATGATGTTGTTTCAATTAAACCTCAATCGAGTTGGGACAATGATGATAAGAAGAAAGTTGCATTTGATTTAAAAGCTAAAAATATCATCACGTCCGCTCTTTCTTATGATGAGTTCTTTCGAGTATCTCAATGTGTTGATGCTAAACAAATGTGGGACACATTACAAGTCACACATGAGGGCACTTCGGAGGTTAGAAGGGCTAGGCTAAATACACTCATGCATGAATATGAACTCTTTCGTATGTTACCTAATGAAAATATAGGTGACATGCAAAAGCGGTTCACTCATATCATTAATCATCTTTCTGCACTTGGAAAAGTTATAACTAATGGTGAAGTTGTTAATAAGATTTTGAGATGTCTTAGCAGGGAATGGCAACCTAAGGTGACGGCCATTATGGAAGCTAGAGACGTGGATCAAATTGATTTAGCAACTCTATTCGGAAAGCTTCAAGAGCATGAAATGGAGCTTGGACGGTTATCCATGAATGAAGATGCCGATAGGAAGAAAAAGGGGATAGCTCTTAAATCAACTTCAAAATCCCTTAAGGCACAAGAGGAAAACTTTCAAGTGGATGACTCGGACTCCGATATAGATGATGAGACCCTTGGCTTGCTAGTTAAAAAGCTTGGTAGGTTCCTTAAGAAAAAGGGGAACTTTAATAGAAATAGACAAAGAGATTCTAAGGACTCACAACCAAGAAATAAGACTAACAAGGATCACATCAAGTGTCATGGATGTGGAAAGCTTGGTCACTATCGATCGAATTGTCCAACTCATTCTAAGAAGTCGGAAGGTGACAACTCAAAGTTCAATTCATCTAAAGGAAAAAGGGCTTACATAGTATGGGATGAAGTGGAGAGTCAATCAACATCTAGCTCATCGGATGATGAAGAACTTGCAAATCTATGTTTAATGACAAAGCTTGATGAAGAGGAATCTTCGAGCATTAAATCAAGTGAGAACGTCAATGAGGTAGATTATCTTTCTGATGCTAGCTCAAGTTCTAATTCTCCTTCATTCAATGAATTGTACAATGTGTATGTAGAGATGCATAAAGAGTTGAAGAAACTTGCTAAAATAAATGTTGAAAGAAAGAATTTCATAATGAAGCAACATGAAAAGATAATTGAACTTCAAAAAGATTTAGAAGAATTTAAGCTTCAAAATGAAACTCTTGAACTCATTTATGCAAACTCTACATGCAATTGTGAATTGAAATCAAATGAGACTCCATCTTGTGAAAATTGCAAGTCTTTGGAAAAAGAAGTTTTTAATTTGAATGATCGACTTGCAAGGCTCATGAAAGGAGATACTTCATTAGATCATTTGCTTTCAACTCAAAGGAACAATAGCAATAGATCCGGTCTTGGCTATACCAAACCTAAGAAACGCAATTATCGCAAAGTTGGTGGATTTTCAAAGAATAAGATTTCTAAAAACCCAACTTGTCATTATTGTGGAATCTTTGGGCATACCACGAATAAATGTAATATAAATAAATTTGGTATACCAAGCGGTGAATATATTTGGATTGTTAAGGGGACTTCTCCTCATGCTAACAACAAAGGACCCAAGACCACTTGGGTACCTAAGTCAACCAAATGATATCTTTCTTGTAGGTGTGTCTTCGAACCAAAGAGCGAAAATGGTACTTGGATAGTGGTTGTTCGAGACACATGACGGGAGACAAAACGCACTTCATGGAACTTACTCCGAAAAGTGGTGGATTTGTGACATACGGCGACAACAACAAAGGCAAAATTCTAGGAGTCGGGAAGATCGGTAACGTATCTAACCTTGTCATAGAAAATGTCCTATACGTAGAAGGCTTAGAACACAACTTGCTTAGTATAAGCCAACTATGCGATATGGGCAATTATGTGACATTTACTCCGGAATTATGTTTCATAAGTCTTCTATAGATGATAGTGTTAAGTTTGTTGGTCGTCGCTCTAATAACACTTACTTAATTGATTTGGATGAGATAACTTCACTATTTTCAAAATGTTTCAAAACTTTTGATGATGAAATTCGTCTTTGGCATAGACGAATTGCTCATGTGAATGTGAATCAATTGAACAAACTTTTGCGAAAAGATTTAGTGATTGGTTTGCCTAAACTAAACTTTAAGCTTGATGGCATTTGTGACTCTTGTCAAAAGTGCAAGCAAGTTAAAAGTTCTTTTAAACCTAAAAATGTGATAAGCACAACAAAGCCTTTGGAGCTAATCCATATGGATTTGTTTGGCCCTTCACAAATTAAAAGTTTAGGTGGCAATTACTATGTATTTGTTTTAGTAGACGATTTTACTAGATTCACATGGACTTTATTTTTATCCGCAAAAAGTGAAGTTTATAAATGTTTTAAAAGATTTGCCAAACTCATCCAAAATCAACTAAGTTTGAAAATTGTGTCTATTAGAAGTGATCACGGAGGTGAGTTTGAAAACACTAGGATTGATGCGTTTTGTGATAAGTTTGGTATTGATCATCAATTTTCGGCCCCTAGGACTCCGGAGCAAAACGGAGTTGTAGAAAGGAAAAATAGAATATTAGTGGAACTTGCTCGTACTATGTTGATAGAATCAAATGTTCCTAAATATTTTTGGGCTGATGCGGTAAACACCGCTTGCTATGTGCTTAATAGGGTTCTTATTCGTCCGCATTTAAATAAAACACCTTATGAACTTTTAAAAGGGCGAAAGCCAAATATTTCACATTTTCATGTTTTTGGGTGTAAGGTGTTTGTTTTAAATAACGGAAAGGAACCGGTCGGCAAGTTTGACTCCAAAGCCGACGAAGGCATATTCATAGGTTATTCAACCCATAGCAAAGCATATAGAGTCTACAATAAAAGAACATTAACCGTTGAGGAATCCGTGCATGTTGTATTTGATGAATCTTCGAAAGGAGATTGTGTTGTTTCTTGTGATGATAATATAGGTACATTTTTGGATCATGAGAATTCAACACCACAACAAATGGAAGAGAATCAAAATGAAGATAGAGAGGTGCAAGCACAAGATAAAGACTTAGCACAAGAGATTCAACCTCAATTACCAATAGCTTGGAAGTCCAACAAAAATCATCCGATTTCTAATATCTTAGGTGACATTGCGAAGGGAGTGGTAACCCGACGCACTTTAAATAATTTTTGTTATTATGTTGCCTTTGTATCTCAAATAGAACCTAAGAATATCAAAGAGGCTCTTCAAGATGATCATTGGATTATGGCCATGCAAGAAGAATTAAATCAATTTGAAAGAAATCAAGTTTGGGAGCTTGTGCCAAAACCCGATGATCGTCCTGAAATTGGTACTCGGTGGGTCTATAGGAATAAGTTAGATGAATCGGGTATTATTGTTAGGAATAAAGCTAGGTTGGTAGCACAAGGTTATAGTCAAGAAGAAGGAATCGATTACGATGAGACATATGCTCCCGTTGCTAGATTAGAAGCTATTCGTATTCTTCTCGCTTTTGCTTCAATTATGAATTTTAAATTGTTTCAAATGGATGTTAAGAGCGCCTTTCTTAACGGATACATTCAAGAGGAAGTTTATGTGTCACAACCTCCCGGATTCGAGAGTTTTGAGCATCCGGACTACGTTTTCAAACTGAAAAAGGCTTTGTACGGTTTGAAACAAGCTCCTAGAGCTTGGTACGACCGACTAAGCAATTTTTTATTACAAAAAGGTTTTAAACGAGGCACTGTTGACACTACACTTTTTATTGAACGTTCTGGTAAGGATATTTTATTGGTTCAAATATATGTTGACGATATTATATTTGGTGCTACTAACGATAACTTGTGTAAGAAGTTTTCAGAATTGATGCAAAGTGAATTCGAAATGTCGATGATGGGAGAGCTTACATTCTTTCTTGGCCTTCAAATAAAGCAGCTTAATGATGGCATTTATATTCATCAGAGTAAATATTGTAGAGAGCTTCTCAAACGTTTTGGAATGGATTCGTGCAAATCCGCTTCTACACCAATGAGCGTTGCATGCTACCTAGATCAAGATGAGGCTGGAAAAGCGGTAGAGGTAACGAAGTATCGTGGTATTATTGGTAGTTTGTTATACTTAACTGCATCTAGGCCTGATATCATGTTTAGTGTATGTATGTGTGCACGTTTTCAAGCAAAACCGAAAGAGTCGCATCTAACTGCTGTCAAAAGAATAATGAAATACTTAAAGGGTACAACGAATACTGGACTTTATTATCCTAGGGATGCTTTTCTAAAAGTTATAGGTTATTCGGACTCTGACTTTGCCGGTTGTAAAGTTGAGCGAAAAAGTACAAGCGGAACATGCCATTTAATTGGTAATTCACTTGTATCGTGGTTTTCTAAAAAGCAAAATTGTGTAGCTTTATCAACCGCGGAAGCCGAATACATAGCTGCAGGTAGCTGTTGTGCTCAAATTTTATGGATGAAGCAACAATTATCTGACTTTGGTTTAAATTTGACAAAAATCCCTATAAAGTGTGATAACACTTCGGCAATTAATTTGACTAAAAATCCAGTATTACACTCAAGGACAAAGCATATTGAAATTAGGCATCACTTTTTGAGAGATCATGTTCAAAAAGGTGATTGTGTTATTGAGTTTGTTCAAACTTCGGATCAATTAGCTGATATCTTTACAAAACCATTACCAAGGGACACATTTTATAAGATTCGAAGAGAACTTGGTATTTTTGATGAATTAACTATTAGCTAATTGTATTTGATGTTTTTTTTTAAAATCACCTTCAAGCCTATTTCAATGTGATTTGTGTTTTGAGTTGTTGTATCTTATTAAAGTGTTTCTTAATTTTTTTTATGTAGTTATGTGTGTATGTTTTCTATAATATGCTAATTGCTTTATTTGTATGTGTGTTACTTGCTACATGCTAAGTGTTGCTATGTATTTGTGCATGAAAAATGATTTTGCAAAAAAAAAAAAAATTGAAATTTTTGAAATTCTGGACAGTTCACACGAGTAACAGAAATTTCACTCGAGTAATTTTAAAAACTCTTTCGTATTACTCGAGTAATTCTGTCTGTCACTCGATTAATTTTAAAATGACTTTCGTATCACTCGATTAAGTTCATCCATCACTCGAGTAAAACCTTTTTATCTTTCGGCATACTCGAGTAACATACTCTTTCACTCGAGTACTGCTCGAATCACTCGAGTGACGTATGAACATTACTCGAGTAACTTTCGTGATTTTAAAAGCTGAACTGTTGAAATCTGCATCATTTTCACGATTTTTTTTCTCTCTCTTGTTCGTCTTTCACTCTTCTCTCTCATATGGTTCTTCCTCAAATCATCATTTTCATTTGCTGTTGATTTCTGTTGCATGTTTTATTTGCATATTTTCTGTTTATGTTTCTGTTTCATGTTTCTGACTCTGTTGCTACTATGACTTTAGGATCTTGTGTATGGTCTAGTTTGTTTAGTTTTCGTTTTGATTATCTGCTATGATTTGCTGCATAGTGTGATACTCTGATATTATGGTGCTATATTCGTTGTTTATATTCGTTGTGGCACTATTGTGGTTTATTTTGGTATTGTCTTTATTGTTATATATTTTATATACCATTGTGACCTACTTACCTTCAACTTTTGGCAAAGGACTTTTCTCAAAAATTTTATCTTTTTAATGATGCCAAAAGGGGGAGAATATTTTGTTGATGTTGTTCTTGTAGGTTAAGTTTTATTATATTTGGCCTAGATGTTTTACATTTAGGGGGAGTATGTTAAAACTTAGTGCTTAATTTGAAAGGAGGTTTGTCATCATCAAAAAGGGGGAGTTTGTAGGATTCTCATGTTTTGATGCTAACAATCTCTCTCCAAGCAACAACATTGGCAACAAGCAAGCTACACCACATGAAGATTAGAATTAGGATTTTTATTAATTCTATTTCAATGTAATCTTTATTTTATGCAATGCATCTCATTGGTGTGGGTAGCTTAGGTGATTTTAAGAATATTTAAATAATGTTTGATTAAGAGTGAAGATACTTTAAATCTTGATTAAATAGCTTGTGAAAATCATTTTAGAAAAACTTTGTTTTTATTCAGATTCTGATCAGTTTACTCGAGTAATGAGTATTGGTTCACTCGAGTAATTTATGTCCTGACAGGTTAATCGAGTAATGGTTTACACATCACTCGAGTAACTTAATCTGACATGTTTCACTCGAGTGACGTTGTTTGGTTTACTCGAGTAATTCAATCAGTGTTGGGAAAATTTTAAAAGGACTTAATTTTCTCTTTCAAAGATATATACTTTCATTCTTACAATTTTATATAGATTTTCAAAAGCAACTCAAGAGCTATTTTACATCTTTCAAGAGCTATCAAGATTCAACAAAGAACTTTTCATTCTTCACTCTATTTCTTTCATTGTTCAAATATTCTTGAGATCATAATTTTGTTCTTAGTGGTTGTTGAAGATTTGCAATTTGTGATTGCATTATTGAAGTTTCAACACAAGTGAAGAATCTCACAAGGAAGACTTTGAGGATCAAATCAAAGCAAGAAAAGAGGATTGGTTGGAAGCATCTTCAATCAATTAGCAAGGAAATCTAGAATTCTCAAAAGGGGTAGATTAGATCAAAGTGTTTGGTACACACTTTGAGTTGGGTTTTAAGATAGGAGAACTAAGAATCTAGTTGCATCTTAAAACATTGTAAAATCTACATTTGAAGATTTCTAGTGAAGAATCTCTCTTGATTTAAGAGGGGACTGGAGTAGCTTTCAAGTGGGTGAAAGTGAACCAGGATAAATCCTTGTGTCTCTTTTATTTTCATTCCTTGTATTTCATTAATTCATTAACATTTGCATTTTTAGGTTAGAATTGGGGTTTTCTTAATTCTACTCAATTGATCTAAAATTGCATGTTAATATTACTTGAAATTGTTCATATTAATCATTCATAATTTGTTGAATCATCATAGCATTGTTATTCTTGAAGAACTCCATTGAAAACTAAGTTTTAAATTGAATTTTACCCAGTTTACTCGAGTAAAGTTCTTGTCACTCGAGTAATCTGCTTTCAGTTTATAAATATTACTCGAGTAGGTTTTCTGTTACTCGAGTGATTTAAAATTTGCTTTCGTAATACTCGAGTGATTTGCTGAATACTCGAGTGAAATTATTTTTGGTTGCGTATTACTCGAGTGAAGGCTTGAGTTACTCGAGTAATCTGAACTGAATTCTTAAGAAAATTTATTTTCATAAAACCATTCTCTTAGGTGGACGAAAAATCTGTAATAAGGCTTCAATATTCTATTCACCCCCCCTCTAGACTATATTGAGCCGCTTGTTGGTTTCCAACAATTTCCTTTCTCTAGTGGCTAGTTACTCATTCACTCCATTTATTTCTATTAACCTTATTTTATCCTAATTTAGTTCTCAACTCATTCCTACACTTTCTTTATTTAATTCCGGCTCTCCATAGTTAATCTCTAATTTCTCTCTTTTCTCACTTACGCTACTCACTCGTTCTTATAACTCCGTTTATTTATTTCTTTCTTATTATTCCGTTTATTTCGTTGCTAATTGTTTCAACTCTTCTTTAACTAAATTTTCTTTCCTAATTATCTTCCTTCATTATTAGCGGGTTATTCTAAGGTTCATTCACAATTAACATTTCCCCCGGTCCTAGCGATAGATATAACTTCCCAGAAATACACCCCTTAAGGGCTGGTAATGAAACCCCTTACCTTGGGATTTTATCAGAACCTGTTTCGAGGCACGACGAGGAGATCCTGTTTCTACTCACGGCATTACGCGGTTCGTTGCTCGCATTCTAGCTGGTCTTAAAGCCCTTCATCGTCTGACTATAGTATTAAATCAAATAGAAATCAATTTATTGCACCAAAATCGTCTCAATTTGAAATCTCAACAATTAACATGAAATTTCAAAGTAAAAATCGTAGTTTTCTCAATAAAATAGTGTAGTTTCTTATTGAAAAGCCTTTGACCTCCAGGCTAAGATAATCGTTAGAATACGTTTAAAGTTGAGTAACTTTAACTTGGAATTCAAAATAAGCTAATCTCAAAAACATTTAACTAAAGTTCATAAATGAAGGTCAAATAGAAATTTAAACTTAAGATTATTGCTTTCTCAATAAAATACTAGATTTTTTGTTAAAAGTACGCTAACTTTCAAAAGTAGCATATTCGTCAGAAATACATTAAAGTAAAGTAATTTTAGTTTTAAGTTACAAAATCAAATGCGTACTTGACACTATTAATTCCAACATAAAAGGAAGTGTCCTCAGTTCAAAATGAGTCCAAGTTACAATTATAATATTCAATTAATTACACTTCCCCTTAATTTGAAATTAATGTTCAACGCTTTAACTCGAATTAACATTATGTCAACTATATCAATTTCCTAATTAACTGAGGTATCGTTTAGCTCAGGGACAACTCAACCAAGCTAAGCGACAACTCACTTACTTAGGAACCCATACATTTAACAAAAGTACTTTTAAAATTAATCGTTCGACATAACAGTTAATTCTGCCCTAACATAATTCAACGTACTAATTAAAAATCATTATTAATAACAATATAATTAAAATCAATATAAACTATAATTACAAATTTAATTTCTAAAATAGTTTAATACTAAATAATTATTAACCATACTAGTATAATTAGTATTAGTATTATTATTATTAAAACATGATATAGAGTAATTAAAAGGGTATTAGAGATTTACCCTCATAGCTGGTGGTGGAGGCCGGTTCGGTTAACCCGGTTCGAAACACATCGAAGTGGCTGGCCCCGGTAACGATGACGACGATACCGGCGTCGGTGACGATCCTTAGCAGCAACACACATCGGATCAGAGGGAGGAAAGAGGTGATGGCATGACTCCATAGCTGAAGCCGCAAAGAACAGCGGTGGCAGCAGCAGCCAACAGAGGCGGCGGCGGCAAGGAATACCGGGAGAGAACGCGAGGCCCCGGTTCGGGTTTCGTGCACGGCGGCAATAGCGAACGATAATGGTGGCGGCTGCGGCGTGACCGGAGGAGGAAGAGCGCGCCCAGCGACGGTCCAGAGGGGAGGAGAAGTCGCGAGAGAGGGTGAAGTTCGGCGGAGAGAGAAAGCTTGCGATTGGAGTCCATGAGAAGGAGAGAGAGCGGTTGTGAGAGAGAACTCTAGGGAGGAGAGAGAGACTAAGGGTGGCGGCGGCAGCTAGGAGGGTGGTGGCCGGCGGAGGGAGAGAAGTTGAAGGTGGAGAGTGAAAGGGGGGTTAGGGCCGGCGGGTTTTGGCAGGAGGAAGAAGGGAAATTTATTTCCCCCAAATGCACAACACACAGCACACACGTGCACTCTTCTTTTTTTTTTTCTTTCTTTTTATTGTCATTACTATTATTATTATTATTATTATTATTATTATCATTTATTTACTATTATTAATTTATTTATTATTATTAGTGTATGTTAGGATTATTTTAAAAGTACTAAACATATATACTAATACACACTTTTATTTATTTATTCATTTTATTTTAAAATTCAAAATACCAATAATCAATTTAAATAATAGAATAAAAATTATGAAGTAAGAAACTTATAAATATTTCCAATAAAATATTTTCATATGAAATATATCAAAACAAAGTAAAACACATAAAGTATATTCTTGATATAGGATAACTATTTTAAATGAATTTACTTTAGAACATAAAGGAAATGAAATATATTTTCGAAATTAACATATTGTATTTTTATAAAAATACACAACTAAATAATTGATTTTTAAGAAACGTTTATTTAAGCCCATATATCTTTTAAATATATTAGGGATTAAAATTAGGGATGTTACAGATAGATTTAATCGATTAAGTGTTCGTTTAATCGATTAAGAACTTTTGAACTTTCAGGTTTAATCGATTAAATTGCAGGTTAATAGATTAAGTGCTGTAGAATTTGCAAAAATCATTTGTTTTGATTGTTTCGATTTGTTTCGTTCGAAAATCTTTCAAGGTTTCTTTTACACCTATTCAACCCCCCCTTCTAGGTGTATTCCTAGGGTTCCTTTGTCTCTCCAACCACCAATTGCGGTTTCTTCAATTGGTATCAGAGCTCGGTCGAAAGACACGAGCATAAGAGCTTTTTCGTAAAGATCCTTTAAGAAAATCGCAATGGGTTCCATGAATCCCTTTGGTGGTGAAGGTGCTTCAATAAGTCGTCCTCCATTGTTTGCCGGAGAAGGTTATGCATATTGGAAAGTTAGAATGAAAATCTTTATCCAAGCCATAGATAGTGAAATTTGGAAAGTAGTTGAAAAAGGTCATCATATCCCCTCTAGTTTAGTTGAAGGTGTAGAACAGTTGATTCCCGAGGACAAGTGGAAAGATGATGATAGAAAGAAAGTACAATATGATTATAAAGCAAAGAATATCATCACATCCGCTTTATCCTATGACGAGTTCTTTACAGTTTCTCAATGTTCTAGTGCTAAGGAAATGTGGGATACTTTACAAGTGACTCATGAAGGAACTAGTGAGGTTAGGAGAGATAGATTGAATACTTTAATGCGTGATTATGAATTGTTTCAAATGCTTCCAAATGAATCTATTAATGATATGCAAAAGCGTTTTACTCACATTATTAACCATTTACTTGCTCTTGGTAAGACTTTCTTACAAGGTGAACTTTCTAACAAAGTGTTGAGATGTTTAGACAGGAATTGGCAACCAAAAGTAACGGCTATTGTTGAATCTAAGAATTTGGATGTTATGGATCTAGCAACACTCTTTGGAAAGCTTCAAGAACATGAAATGGAGCTTGGACGATTAAGTATCAATGAAGAGTCGGATAAAAACAAAGAAAGAAAGGGACTTGCTCTTAAAGTCAAAAGTGGATACAAAAAGAAAGAAAGTTCTGATGATGATGATAGTGAAGATTCCGATATTGATGAAAAAGACATGAAACTTCTGCTAAGGAAATTTGACAAGTTTCTAAGGAGAAAAGGAAGGTTGAACAAGGACAAAAATAAAGAGAAGGATTCCCCACACTACAAGACCAAGACATCAAGAGAAGGTGTAGTTTGCCATGAATGCGGAAAACCCGGTCATCTCAAGTATTCATGCTCTAGGTATCTCAAGAAGAAGGAGAAAGACAAGAAAAATTCTAAATCTAAAAGAGCATACATAGTTTGGGATAGTGATGAAGATAACAAGAAAAGCACATCGAGTAGTTCTTCGGATGATGAAGAAGCCGCTTGTCTTAACTTGATAACTCTAGTAGATGATGAAGAACAAAGTTCAAATGATGAATCAAGTTATCAAAGCGAGGATAGCGATGTAAGTCATACTAAATCCGAAATTTCTTCTAAATATGAATTGTTATATAATGCTTATGAATAAATGCATGAACAACTTGAAAAACTAGCTTTGAAAAACATTGAAAGAAAGAAGCTCATTTTGAAACATCAAAAAGAGAATTTAGATCTTCAAAAACAAGTTGATGAGCTTAATCTTGAAAATGAAACTCTTGATCTTATATATGCTAGTTCTTCTTGTGATTGTGCTAGTAGAGTGAATATTGTGGTTGATTGTGAGAATTGCAAGTTGCTTAAAGATGAAAATGCTATTTTGAAAAATAAGCTTGCAAGTTTCACAAATGGTGATATTAGATTGCGCACATTGTTAAATTTTCAAAGAGAAAATTCAAACAAGTTTGGTTTGGGTTATACTAATGCTAAGAGTAATTCTCATAGAAATGTTGTTGATTTTTCTAAGGTTGATTTTACAAATGCACCAACATGTTTCTATTGTGGTACTCATGGACATACTTCAAATGTGTGTTATATTAAAGTGCATGGTATACCTAAAGGAGATTTTGTTTGGATGAAAAAGGGTGAAAGTCCCTACACTAACAAAAATGGATCCAAAACCATTTGGATACCAAAAAGCAAAGCATGATTGTTTTGTAGGTATGATTGAAGAGCAAAGAGAGCTTACAAGTGTTATTCATATTTGCATCTTTAATTGGTATCAAAAGAAGTCCTACAATATGGTACAAATGTTATGGTTAGATTGTGAACTTCATATGGTATCTTCTCAATTGGTATTACTTTTCTAAATGTTTAATTAATTCAATTTGTATCATTGAGAGATTATTAGTTGATTATCATGTTTTTGTGATATATGTTACTTCTTTACAATTGATATCTTCTTTGTTAAGTGATATTATGATCTTTTTAGTTCTCAATTGGTATCATATTTCATTGTTATATTCTCTTGCCAATTGATATCACATTTCAAAGTATAGTTTTATTGTATTTGTTCAATTGGTATCAATGTTGTAAAGAAATGATCATTGATTTCTTACCTTGGCTTAGATGTTATATTTCAATTGGTATATATTACTTTTTGATAATGCCAAAGGGGGAGAAATATGATGTTTTGAATTGATTGGAATGTTTCTCAAAGGTGGAGAAATGATTGTTGGAGAAATAATATGATTTTTAGATGTTTGTTTGGAGAAAGGTTGTTTTTTGTTGTTTTTATGTAGGTTGAGCAAAGTTGTTGAAGATAGGGGGAGAATCAAGCTTATCTCAATTGGATTCAAATGTCAAAAGCATTTATTGAGGGGGAGCAAGAGTCTCACCAAGTGATCAAATTGTTAAAGCATCAACAACTTCAAAGAATTTTTGGAGAACTTCAAAACATGGTTTGTCATTTTCAAAAAGGGGGAGATTGTAAGTTCCATGATGAATGTTTTGATAATGACAAAGTGTTTTGAACAAGCTATCATGTGTTGATCAAGTTCAAGTTCAACAAGCAACAACAAACATCAAGTGAAGAAGAGAGAACAAGCTCATGAAGACTTAAGTTTGAGTGTAATTGTTTTTGTTTTATCTTTTGCCTCTCAATCTTCATAGGTTTTCATTTGGGTAGTTTGTTTAGAGGGTAGTGAATCTCATTCATAAGTCATGATTTAATCATAATTTGAGTTTTCACTTAACCTAGAATCAATAAGTGGCTTAAAGGTTTTAAAGGAAAGGTTGGTTTTTGAGAAAACAAGTTTTAAACAAGTGTCAGACATGTTTAATCGATTAAGAACATGTTTAATCGATTAGTACTCGATTAAGGCAAGATTTAATCGATTAAACACTGCTGAACTGATTTTTAAAATACGATTTTTACTTCTCAAAATCAGTTTTCAAGTGCCATAACTTTTGGGTATTCTATAAAAACCTTTTCCTAATCTTTGTGATCATAACCCATCATTTTGATATTCATTTTTACAAAGAATCAAGCCACTCTATTCTCTCTAAATTTCAAAGATCAAAGCTTTTCTATTTTTATATTCTTTGATCAAGAACCTTTGAATCTCTTATTGTGAATTGTCATAGCTATTGATTGAGATTCATTAGGATTGTTATGTGTATTCATTGAGTTGTAATCTTTGCAATAAGGCAAGCCACTACAACAAACAAGAAGCCTTGGTGTGTCGATTATCATCAAGCAAAGTTCAAGAAATTGAAGAAAGTCTTGGTTGTGAATCAAGCAAGGAGAAGCCTTGATGTGTGGATTATCATCAAGCAATTGAAGACTTGTTGTGTCGATTATCAACAAGGGGTAGAGGTTAGATTAGAGAGAAGATCAATAGGATTACAAGGCAAGGGTGTCGGTTATCTCTTGTAGGCTAGCAAGAAGGAAGTCTTGTGAGGCAATCACTTGTAATTTGAGAACTCTAATTCCTCATAGTGAAGAATCTCTCTTGGTTGAAGAGGGGACTGGATGTAGCTTTCAAGCGGGTGAAAGTGAACCAGGATAAATCACTGTGTCGTATCTCTAAACCTTTAACTCTTTACATTCAAGTCTTTAATTGTGTTCTTGGTTGAAAACCTAGAGAAAGATTGATTTTCATAATTGATTGAATTCAATTTTTATTGTTCAAATTGATAAAGGGAAAATCATTTTCATAACTAGGATAATCAATAAGAATATAGGTGTTAATTGTTTTTGCTGAATCTCTGATCTTAAATGTTAGTTGATTGATTTTCGTATTCGATTGAAAAGTGATTTTTCAGTTTTTGATAGATTTAATCGATTAAATTGCAGGTTAATCGATTAAGTGCTGTAGAATTTGCAAAAATCATTTGTTTTGATTGTTTCGATTTGTTTCGTTCGAAAATCTTTCAAGGTTTCTTTTACACCTATTCAACCCCCCCTTCTAGGTGTATTCCTAGGGTTCCTTTGTCTCTCCAACCACCAATTGCGGTTTCTTCAAGAATATCATCCTTCAGAGTATCTCCCCCTGAATATATTAGCCATGAAATCCATGAAATATCAGAATCTCTCTCCCCCTTTTGTAATCATCAAAAAGATGTGTAATCTCCCCCTGAAATACTAAGGAGATGCGTCAATAATAACATGAGAGATAAAAGATTCACATATTCAAAAGAGGTGAGAGGCAGAAGTTAAACCAATTTCTCTACGAATAAAAAAGAAATTTTCTTTTGGAAGCGGTTTCGTAAAGATATCAGCTAACTGTCGCGAAGTATCAACACACTCAATAATGCAATCACCCTTCTGAATATGATCACGAATAAAATGGTGTCGAATCTCTATATGCTTCGTGCGAGAATGTTGCACTGGGTTTTTGGTAATAGAAATAGCACTGGTATTATCACATTTAATAGAAATGTGATCTAGACTTACACCAAAGTCTAGGAGTTGCTGTTTTAACCATAAAATCTGGGCGCAACAACTACCCGCGGCTACATATTCAGCCTCAGTTGTAGATAGGGCAACACTAGACTGTTTCTTACTAGCCCATGATACCAATGAATTGCCAAGAAGATGACAAGTGCCGCTAGTGCTTTTTCTATCTACTTTGCAACCAGCAAAGTCAGAATCAGAATACCCAACAAGATTACACGAAGAACCTTTGGGGTACCATAAACCCATATCAGTTGTGCCAGACAAGTATTTCATTATTCGCTTGGCAGCAACCATGTGCCTTTCTTTTGGATTCGACTGGAACCGAGCACAAAGACACACACTAAACATTATATCCGGCCTACTTGCCGTTAAATATAGAAGGGATCCGATAATACCTCAATACTTTGTGATTTCTACGGATTTACCTCCTTCGTCTTTGTCCAAGTAACATGATGTGCTTATCGGTGTCGCTACTGCCTTGGCCTTATCCATGCCAAATCTTTTCAGTAATTCTTTGCAGTATTTGGTTTGACTAATAAATATTCCGTCCTTTTCTTGCTTTATTTGTAATCCCAGGAAAAAGTTCAGCTCGCCCCATCATAGACATTTCGAACTCTTCCTGCATCATACTAGAAAATTCCTTGCAAAGGATTTCATTAGTAGCACCGAAAATAATATCATCAACATAAATCTGAACTAAAAGAATGTTCTTTCCTTTCTTTTTGATAAAAAGTGTGTTATCAACCTTCCCTCTTTCAAAGTTATTTTCCAACAAAAATTTGCTAAGACGATCGTACCACGCTCTAGGAGCTTGTTTTAGACCGTACAAAGCCTTTTTCAATTTATAAACATAATCAGGGTGTTCATAACTTTCAAAGCCTGGAGGTTGACACACATAAACTTCTTCATTTATAAAACCATTAAGAAAGGCACTCTTTACGTCCATTTGATATAATTTAAAATCTAGAATACATGCAAATGCAAATAGCAGTCTTATGGCTTCCAACCTAGCAACAGGGGCAAATGTTTCCTCATAATCTATCCCCTCTTCCTGATTGTAACCTTGTGCAACTAGCCTAGATTTGTTTCGAACAATTAAACCAGCCTCATCAAGTTAATTTATATAAATCCACTTAGTTCCAATAATCGGATGAGACTCAGGCCTAGGAACAAGTTCCCACACCTGATTTCTTTCGAACTGGTTTAATTCCTCTTGCATTGCCAAAAGCCAATGCTCATCAAGCATAGCCTCAGAATAATTCTTTGGCTCTACTTGAGAAACAAATGCAAAGAAGTTACACAGATTGCTAATAGAGTTGCGAGTACTTACACCTTTTGAGATATCCCCGATAATATTATCTATAGGATGGTGCCTTGATGTTCTCCATTCCTTAGGCAAATCAGCGTTGAGTTCCATGGATTGTTCTTGATTTTTCTCCTCAACATTTTCAACTGAATTTCCATTGCTTTCGGAATGCTCCTTCCTTTTGGCATTTGGCTCCTCATCCTCATTAACGAATAAATCTCCAAGAATACCTGAAATGTCATTAACAGATACCTTTCCCAACCTTCTGGGATCGGATTCGTCAAATGATACATGAATAGATTCTTCAATAGTATTACGAGATTTATTGTATATCCTATAAGCTTTGCTCGAAGCAGAATATCCAAGGAATATACCCTCATCAGCTCTAGCCTCAAAACTTCCTAGATTTTCTCTACCATTATTATGCACAAAACATTTACATCCAAAAACTCGAATATGGGAAATATTTGGTTTTCTCCCTTTGTACAGCTCATAAGGGGTTTTCTTTAAAATAGGCCTAATCAAAACACGGTTCATAACATAACATGCTGTACTAACTGCATCGGCCCAAAAATATGCAGGCAAATTCATGTCATTAAGCATTGTTCTAGAAAGCTCTTTTAATGAACGATTTTTCCTCTCCACAACTCCATTTTGCTCTGGAGTCCTTGGAGCGGAAAAATAATGCTTAACTCCATGATTTTCGCAAAACTTTTCAAAAAAATGATTTTCAAATTCTCCACCATGATCAGTTTTAATGGATGCAATGCTCAAATGCAATTGGTTTTGAATAATCTTGGCTAGTTTTTTTAAATTCATGAAATGCGTCATTTTTATGAGTAATAAAAGGCGTCCATGTATACCTAGAATAGTCATCCACAATAACTAAACAATAATAGTTGCCACCAAAGCTTTTAGTTTGACATGGTCCAAAAAGATCCATATGTAAAAGTTCCAAGGGCCTTTGAGTTGAAACAAGATTTTTAGACGGAAAAGTAGCCCTTGTGAGTTTTGATTTTGAACAAGGATCACAATTTTCAGAAAAAGAAAAATTTTTCTTTGGCAAACCAACTACTAAGTTTTTAGAAGAAATTTTATTTAAATGAGCCATGTGGGTGTGACCTATTCTACGATGCTGCCACAGCCACGATTCATCCTCTTTAGATAATAAACGTTTCGCATCATTTGAGGGAATTGAATCAAAATCAATAACATAAACATTGTTTATCCTGAGAGCAATTAGCTTAATAAGATTATCAACTTTTCCCTCGATAATACATCTATCAGAATCAAATATAACCCTATTGCCCTTATCACACAATTGACTAATACTTAGCAAATTGTGCTTTAGGCCCTCAACATGTAAAACATTTTCAATGCAAGGGTTAGAAGGTGTACCAATTTTACCGATTCCGATAATCATTCCTTGATTGTTATCTCCGAAAGTCACATGTCCTTGGTCCTTAGGCACGAGATGCGAGAATTTGGATTTATCTCCAGTCATATGTTTTGAGCATCCGCTGTCCAAGTACCACCATGCCTTCCTTATTTCCGGAGTAACCTACAAGCAAAGAATTCAAGGTTTCTTTTTAGGTACCCATATCTTTTTGGGTCCTTGAGTGTTAGTATAGCCATAGTTTAAATCATGCCACCTTCTAGCTTCATTGTTCGGTTTAACGAACTTCACTTTTCGGTGTATGCATTCATGTGCACCATGGCCCTTTTTACCACAAATATGACATATAATAAGAGGTTTCTTATGATTACTGGCAGGGACAAAAATGGTACTTAGTTTCTTTTGATGTCTTCCGGGTTGATATCCTAAACCCGCTCTATTAAAGAAACATTTTTGTCTACCTAACATTAAATTTAAAGTATTTCTACCTTTTGTAAATTTAGCAAGGGTTTCTTTTAAATCTTCAACTTCTTTAACCAAGTCCTTGCAGATTTTACAAGAAGAAGAACTAGCTTTAAGTTTAATGTCATTACACGAAGTGTTTGAAGAATTTTTTAAAGTCAAATTCAGCTCCTTATTTTGATTTTTCAAAAAATCATTTTCCTTAGTAAGTTCTTTATTCTTTTCTAAAATGGAAGCTGAATTTTTCTTTTCTAGAAAAACCAATAAGGATAACCTCATCGATTCCTCATGTAATTCTTCAAATGCTTCTTGTAATTCATCATAAGAAAAGTTAAGTTCAGTAGTTACCTCATTGTCGTGAGCCATCAAGCATAGGTTGGCAGTCTCCTCTTGTTCGTCTGAATCCTCATCTGAACTTCCATCATTGTCTAGCCACGCCAAGTATGCTTGCTTTCCCTTCTTTGAACTTGAGGTGCCTTTTTCTGAACTCTCTTTCTTTTTCAATTGATAGCAGTCTGCTCTAATGTGACCAGGCTTGCCACACTCATGACATGTGATGGTTGAGCCTCCACTTTTATTGTTGTCTCTCTTGTTGATATTTTTCTTTCTCAGGAATTTCCCGAAATTTTTCACCAATAGACTCATGTGTTCATCATTCAATAATTCTTTGTCCGAGTCACTATCTGGTGCAGGTGCTTCAGCCTTGAATGCCAAACTTTTAACTTTCTTGTTCTCTTCTTCATGCTGAGCCAACCTTTTTAGTTCACTTTCGTGTTCTTGTAATTTTCCAAACAGAGTTGCCAGCGTCATTGTTGAGAGATTTCTTGATTCAGCAATTGTCGTCACCTTGGGTTGCCAATCTCTTCCCAAACACCTTAAAACTTTGTTGATGAGATCCTCATTGGTGAACTTCTTCCCCAATGTCGTCAGTTGGTTAACAATCATTGTGAAGCGCTTTTGGATCTCTTGAATTGATTCTCCATCTTTCATCCTGAATAGCTCATATTCACCAGTCAACGTATTGATCCTTGACCTCTTTACTTCCGTTGTACCTTCATGTGTGACTTCCAGCGTATCCCACATCTGTTGTGCTGTCTCGCATGTTGATATCCTGAAAAACTCATCATAGCTCAAAGCAGATGTTATAATATTTTTCGCTTTCAAGTCGTACTGGACTCTACGTTCCTCCTCCTCCGTCCACTCAGCCATAGGCTTTTCGACGGTGTTACCATTAACCACATAGGTAGGAACATAGGGACCATTAACAACAGCATCCCAAACTTTTAATCCTACTCCTTGAATAAAAATTTTCATACGGGCTTTCCAATACGCGTACCCTACCCCATCAAACATGGGAGGACGGTTAATAGAACTCCCTTCACCTCCAAACAGAGAGTTTGAAGCCATACTCTTGAGACGGTTAAGTCTTAACACAAGAGACTAGCTCTGATGCCAATTGTTGGTTTTGGCCTCAAAATCTCGAGAGGGGGGGTGAATCGAGTTTTATTATGTATTGAAAAATTCGTAATAAATTAAAAAATTGATTTGAGATGGAGAGATTAAACGTTCGTAATGGATCGCGAAAACGATAGAAATAATATAATAATTGAGTAGCGCGGAAACGTAAAAGAATAAATATGCGAAAAGTAAAAGAGATAGGGATAGAAAAGCTTGCACCGGTGAATTTTATACTGGTTCAGCCTTCCCGTCGAAAGGCCTAGTCCAGTCCCCAAGCGACCCGCCTGAGAGTTCTTATAACCAAGCAATAGAGCCGCATCCTATTACAACCAAGAGCACCCCACACACTACTAGGAACCTCCGTTCGCTAGGGGCCTCAATCACACAGCAGGGTTCCTCGCCCTACGAACGCCTCAACGTTCAACTATGGGATTTTCTCCCTACCACTAAGGTTTAGAACGATTACAATGAAAGTGATTACAATAGCTTTTTGTGTTCTCACAACACGGATTCTACAATATGCTCTTATGATAATGAAAAAGAAGTTTCTCTTAGGATTTACTCAGCCAACAAGGTTTGTTCTTCAAAAATTGGAACAATGAAAACCAGAATTCTTAAAGAAGAAGAAGATGAAGAACGTGAGAATGAATGAATAAAAATCACTGAACGTAAAACTTGTTGAAATGTTGGAGTGATCTTATTTAAAAAGAAAAACTCTTTTGAATAAAAAAAACGATTTTGAATTAATAAAACAAAATCAAAATAGAATAATAAAAGATTTGTAATAAGTTTTAAAATCAAAATAAAATCAAAACGATTTTCGAAATAAAATAAAGATTTGATTCTTAAAACCAAAAAGGAAATAATTCAAAATTAAAATCATTTTCGAATTTTATAAAATATATCAGAATCTTTTATATAAAAACAAATCAGGAAATAATAAAAATGATTCTGACACGTTTTTCAAAAAATCAAGAAGTAATCGATTACTTTAGGGAATAATCGATTATTTCTACAAAAATAGAAATTCTTAAATACATTTGAAAAACATGTAATCGATTAGGCTAAGACTAGTTAATTGATTACATCACTCCTATTCATTATATGATGCAACTATGTAATCGATTACACTAATGAGTTAATCGATTATTAAGCCTCTGGTTTGCATATGATGCAACATCATGTAATCGATTACTACAAGACTTGTAATCGATTACAAAGCCTCTGAAAAATATGTGATGCAACAATTATAATCGATTACTTGACTGTTGTAATCGATTACTTTCATAAGAAAGTAACTGATTAACAAAATTCAGTTAATCGATTACAGCTTCTCTGATTTTTCTATGATGCAACAAAGTTAATCGATTACTCTCCTTTGCAGTCATATAAATATGCAGAGTTTTGTAACATCAAGTATTTTCACTAAGGTTAAATGCAGAACAACATTTTGTATGCATAAAACACGTTTTCTTCTTTTCTTCTAAAATGAAAAACTATGTTGGCTTTGTAACTTCTAAGTAAACTACAACTTCATTACCTTACATTTGATCTAAGGAGAAGGTTTCTATTCTAGGCTTGCTTGAGTCTTCAATCTTGAGACTTGACTTGCACTTGTGAGCTTGAACTTGAGTTGGCTTGTTATCATCAAAACATATATTTGCATTACTTTGAAGTCCATAGAGAGTTTGAAGCATGCCTTCCAACCAGCTTGACTTCCAACACGGAAAACACTAGAGCTGCTCGGAAAACACTCCCCCTGATTGTATGCTCGTCAACCTGGTAATGCTGAAACACCAAAAACAACAAACACCTTCCTCCCCCTTTTGGCATGATCAAAAAGGAGCCGAAGAATTAAGCACATTTTCCAAAAGAGTGGTAGGTAGCATATTCCGAGAGTGAATGAAGCAAAGGGAAAGCAGTTGATGGAAAAAGATATACAGTCTTGCCCTTCTCCCCCTAAAACATGATAATATGCTCGAAATATGACCTATCTCCCCCAGAAACATATATACTTTTGAAAAAGCACCTTTTTTTTAAAATGAAAAGAATTTTAGCACAGTGCCCATCAAAAATATGTTCGAAGTTAAGCTCTTAGGGGGTACCCAAACATTTTGGGCTTCTCATTTTTCACAGACCAAACATAAAAACCGTTAGGCACACCATGAAATTTAATTTTACACATATATGAGGTGTGTCCATGAATGCCACATAAAAATATGTTGGCTTTGTAGAAAGATTTAAATTTGAAAATGAACCAACTTTTCTAAATTTATTCTTCTTGGCATTCATGTATCCTAAACCGGTTTTATTTGAATTGTTTCTTTGATTTCAAAGAAATTGATTTAACATTTTCTCACTATCACTTCTTGATAAAGTTGCGACAGTATTTAAAATTTTTAATTTCATGTTCATGACTTTTGCAACATTCACAAGAAAGGATTTCTTGAAATTTCAAAGAATCAATTCTGTGTTGTAGTGCTTTATTTTTACAGTTAAGCTCACCAATGCATTTTGCTAAATTCAAGACTTGCTCTTTCAATTTCAAAAATAGTTCTTTTTCCTTTATCACTTAGTTTAGCAAGTTTCTTGAATTCATTATGCATTTCAAAGTAAGCACTAAATAAATCGACATAATTAAGAGACTCAGATTTGGAATCGGAATATACCTCAGTTCCTTGCTTGCTCGAAGTGGAACTTGATGATGCGCCTTCATAAATTCTACTCACCAAGCCGAGATCGGTTTCTTCCTCATCACTTGATGTATTAGAGCTCGTCTCTTTATTATGTCAGAGGTCCGAGAACACCGTCGTGAGACCTTGTCGGATTGCTTGGAAAAGCTGAGCGCCGAGCATAGTGAAGCTTCATCATATTTACCCATTAAGCACAGGCTTGCCTTCTCTTCATCTTCTGAATTTGAATTGCTGTTCGAGGAGTCTTCAGTCAACTGAGTTTAGGCTTTGAGTGAAATCCCCTTCTTCTCTTTGTCGATTCCTTCAAACATTATTAATTGGTCGAACAAAAAAAAATTAATCGAGTTCGTCAAATCTCATTGCTCCCTTCGTGAGTAAGTTGTAGAATGTTCCACATTTGTTTGGCATTTTTACAGTGACACACACTGAAAAATTCATCACATGACAGAGTTGAAGTGATGATGATTTTGGCTTTTAAAAACGTATGAAACTTTCTTTTTATCATCATCATTCAGGCTTGCCCTTGAGATTTCTACAACTTCTTCACAGATTTTACATTTAGGAACGCAGGAACCATTTTCAATTGAATCCCAAATATTAATATCTACTGCTTCTATAAAAATTTCATTCGAGCTTTCCAATAAGCTGTCCATCACCGTTAAACAGTGGTGGATGGTTTATTGAAGATCCTTCACCATCAAATGTATTGTTAGAGCCCATGGTTTCCTCTAGGATCTTTTCGAAAACGTTTTTACACTCGATCTTTCGACCAAGCTCTAATACCAATTGTTAGAAACCAGGCAAGCGGCCTAACAATCTACTAGAGGGGGGTGAATAGTAGTTTGAAGCAATAGTGCCAATTTTTTGGATAGAACTGATAACTGGTCGGATACTGCTCGGTTTTTAATAAAAATACCGACTTTGTGTCGAGCAAGCTCTGATAATCGATTATCTGAGCCGAGCATCGATTACCGAGCTGCGCCACACAAAGATCGGTTTTGCAGCGATTTGTGCCGAGCAGAATCCGAGCAAACATGATTTAACTGAGTTGATTAAATCTACTCGGAACTGTAACAAAAAACGATAAAGATGAAGAAGAAGAAACACCGGGATCTATACTGGTTCACTCTCCTCCACTGAGAGCTACATCCAGTCCCCCCCCCTAAAACCTTTAGGGAGCCTTTACTCAATCAATTCAATCGGAGTACAACAGGAATTACAAGAGACCCACTCTACACCTAAACAACTACCCCGACTAGAACTGATGGCTGAAGAACCTCTTCAGCACTTCTGCTCGAGAACCTCTCGAGACTTCAAATCTTGAAACCTTCAAGATGCCTTGAAACCTTCAAGGACTTTCACTGCTTGAGAACCTCTCAAGACATTACAATGCCTTGAAACCTTCAAGGACTTTCCTTTCTTTACAAAAATAAAAAGGTTTGCCTCCAACCGAAAACTCAATCTAATATGTATCTGAAAGTGTGAAACCAATTGAGTTTTTGGTTCAGTTAAGAAAGGGATTTACAGAGATGAAGAGAAATGGTCTCTGCGTGTTTGTTCTTCAATACGTGTTCTCTCTCTATCCGTTGAAGAAGGCAACTCTCCTTTTATAAAGATTTTTGAAGTCAAATCAGATTTCGAATAAATCTTGTTTCTAACCGTTGTTTTTAACTCATTTGAAATTCAAACTTAGAGATTTTATGTTTGAGTTAAAAACTAATTTACCACCCACACTCATTAAAAATAAAACTGTTATAAAACGAAGAGATGCGAGCGGTTCGGTGCTGCTGTTTGTTGAAGATGAACAGTGTTGCCGAGCTTGAAAAATGTTCGAGCTTGGGGACATACTGGCCGAGCTGATCTTTTGCTGAGCAATATGCATCCGAGCTTGATCCGAGCTTTACGCCCTAGCTTGAGTTGAAAACTGACATTCGAGCTTTGGCCGAGCTTTTCATTTAAGCTTGTACTGAACTTTGAGATCCGAGCTTTAGCTGAGCTTGATATTCAATCTTGAACTGAAGTTTTTGATCCGAGCTTTAGCTGAGCTATGAGCATGAGATCCGAGTTTTAGATCAATCTCGATACCTTAGCTTGATTAACCGAGCATCTTAGTGTCAGCCGAACTTGATCATTGTCGAGCTTGTTCCGAACATCTTCCGAGCTTGAGCTGGGAGATGTTGTCTTGCACGCGTGATCAATTTGCCTAACACTTTCCGAGCTTGATCGATTTGCCGAACAACTTCCGAGCTAATCTTCTAGGTTCGACAACTGGCTCTTCTGGAGCAAACAGGCTGAGCTTATGATTAGCTTTGACATCCTAGCTTTGGCCGAGCTTGTGAACTGAGCTCTTTCGTTCCAAGAAAGAACCGAGCTTGATGCCTAGCTACTCACTTGCCGCTGGCTCAAGCATATGCCGAGCATATGCCGATCTTCTGACTTGCAGCTGATCTTGATATCTTGGCTTGTGCAACATGTTCGACTAAGCAAATTCCGAACGTCTTCCGAACTTGCAACCGAGCAACTTCCGAGCTTGTTCTTGAATTATCCGACTCATGATTTGGAGCTGTAAGCAGTGGTTTTTGCTCTTAAAATTTGGAGGCATCATCTTTATGGAGTAAGAATTGAGGTGTTTAGTGATCACAAAAGCTTGAAGTATATGTTCGAGCAAAAGGAATTGAATATGAGGCAACGAAGGTGGATGGAGTTTTTGAAGGATTACGATTTTGAAGTGTAGTATCATCCTGGAAAGCAAACGTGGTGGCCAATGCTTTAGCAGGAAATCTCTTCATGTATTTGCCTTGATGGTGAAAGAGTTAGAACTAATAGAGAAGTTTAGAGATCTGAACTTGGCGGTGGAGTTTAACTCAAGGAGTATGATGCTAGGAACTTTGAAGATGAACAATGAATTCATGTAACAAGTGAAGGTGTTACAGTTAGCATATCCGGAGTTACAAGAAAAGAAGGAACTATCGGAGAATGGAAAGGAAGTAGAATTTCAGTTACAGGAAAAGAAGGAACTATCAGAGAATGTATTTGCCTTGATGGTGCCAAACAACCGAGAGATTAAAGAAATGATTTTGGAAGAAGCGCACAAAAGCAGATTAAGTTTTCATCCTGGAGCATCTAAGATGTATCAGGACTTGAAAAAGATTTTCAGGTGGTCAGGTATGAAAAGAGAAGTAGCTGAGTACGTGTCAAGGTGTTTGATGTGTCAGAAGGCTAAGATTGAGCATAAGAAGCCTAGAGGAGAATTCCAACCATTGGCGGTACCGAATTGGAAGTTTGACAGTATTTCGATGGATTTTGTGTCTGGTTTTCCCAGAACGCAAAAAGGGCATGATGCTATTTGGGTAATAGTAGACCGAGTCACTAAGACAACTCATTTTCTTCTCGTGAACGTCAAGTATTCTCTGGAGAAACTGGCAAACTTGTACATGAGTGAAATAGTGAGGTTGCATGGAGTTCCTTCGAGTATTGTGTCATATAGGGATCCCCGATTTACTTCTAAATTTTGGAATAGTATGCAGAAAGCGCTGGGAACGAGAATAGAAACAGAAAAAGAAGAATATATGTTAGAAGATAAAAGAAAGTGCTTCACCGTGAAAAGATAGAATTAACGATGAAGTTTATCACAAAGAGTCAAAGACAAATTTTTATTATGACATTGTATATTTGTTTTTGTAGAGACTTAAATAAATAAATAAATAAAATATATCAATGTATGTAGTAAATATTGGATATGTATAATCGGTTAGCTACAACACTAACAATAACAATTATAAATTATTATTATTATTATTATTATTATAAATGAATAGAGAAATCAATGATTCAAAATTCTAATCTTAATTTAAAAAGATTAAAACAATTCTCATTCATTTACCCATATATATCATCATAATAAAAAAAAACAATATTATGTGATAATCACAAAGAAATAAAAGAAGATAACTCAAGTAAACATCATCTTTGCAAAAAAAAATTAAATCAAAATTATTAAAACAATTACCATAAAGACTTTTCAGAATCCAATCTTAAGATTGACTTGGGATAATCATATAAAAAATGCTAATTATGAAAAAAAAAATATATTAATCTATCCATCAATTAAAAAAGATAAGCATGTATAATTTGGATTTAATTCTGATTTTTCACATTAAATGTGATAATTATATTCAACAAATGCTAAATTATCATGTTCCCATAAAATATAAAATATTTTGATTTATCTCTGAATCTACTCATAATATCATTAAACAAAAAATATCAAACATTTAATTTGATTTCACTCTAATTAATCATAATATCATGATAAATGTAATAATGGTATATAAAAATATATTAATTCATCGATCAACTAAATAAGGAATATATTAATTTAATAATAATCTATACATAAACAAATATAATCTTTAAAAAATGAATAGTCATTATCTTCCAATGAATTTATGTCCAATGAGATAACGTTTTGGTTTATCATTAATTATGCTCATAATACCATCAACCACAAAAGATCGAATTGTTTAATTCTGATTTAATTTTGATTCAACATGATAAAGTTGATTATCATATAACAAATGTTAATTTATACATCAAATAAATAAGGAATATCCAAGATAAAAAGTGTTATCTTTGATTCATATAAGGAAGTTCAAAATTTATCAACGAGATAATTTAGATTATTTTTTTTGTTAAGTGTATGGTTGATCTGAAACCCTGGCTTTTTGTGTAATTATTTTTCATTGTTGTTTAATAATAATTTTTACTTTATAATAAAAAATAATAATAATCATTAATTTAAAATATTTAATAAAAAAATTTTAAAATATTAACGACCCGTGCATTGCATTTAACTAAAATATTCATATTTATTTTCTAAGAACTAGTAGATTAATAAATCATTAGAAACTATTGAATTTTACTAAAATATTCATATTTATTTTCTAAGAAAGAGAAGAAAAGTAGAATAATTACTCATTGGGAAGATTATGAGTATAACTATTGAATGATGACGGAATTTGAAAAAATGTTTGACCATATCTTGAAATTTAAAAACAACAAGATTTTTGAAAAAAAAATCTAGAAAAACAAAGATAATATGGAATAAAGGGAGATTTAAATTTATTTTTCACAAAGGATTTCTCATTAAATTTTAATTTTAATTTCGTTTAGTATAAGATAAATTCCCTAGCTATGGTCATAAATATCTTATCATCATTATACATCAAATAATTAAGAAAGATATCTTATCGCTGGTGAATAATTCCAAATTTCACTAACAATAACAATTATAAATTATTATTATTATTATTATTATTATTATTATTATTATTATAAATGAATAGAGAAATCAATGATTCTAAATTCTTATCTTAATTTAAAAAGATTAAAACAATTCTCATTCATTTACCCATATATATCATAATGGCTTATTTATGTATTTAGTCCCTGAAAGTTCGGAGTGTTTTGATTTTAGTCCCTAGAAGTTTTTTTACCTTGGCTCATCCTTAATTGTTTTGAAAATTTGGTTTTAGTCCTTGTTGTTAAAAAAATCCGTTAATTAATGACGTGGCTAACGGAACGTCACATCAACATACACGTGCGCAAGTATGTAATGTCATGGTAGGATGACGTGGATGATTTGGACCACCAGGATCAAAAGGGCCATAGCCCAATTCACAAACACATTTTGGTTGGGTCTTGGCCCTTTTGCTCCTGCGGGTCCGGATCATTTACGTCATCCTATTGGTGACATGCAATACTTGCACACGTGTATACTGATGTGTCATTTCGTTTTTTTTTAAAGGAAAATATGTAATTCATTCCATAACAGAAAATAGTACAAGTAGATCCAACAGAACAATAACAAAGCACATATTTTCCATACAATAAAAATTGCTAAAAAAGACTAGATACTCAGCCATAACAGCAAACTCTCTGTGGATCAGGATCATCATCAACATCCAGCTTCGAACTCTAACAAGAGATTCAACAGCCTTTGTTTCCAAGATAACTATCTCATCAATGCCGGAAGCACAGTTCAGCGACAAAGAATCTCATATTTGAGGAGGTAGAGCCACTGGACAGAGGAGAAGACAGAGATCTGGAAGGGAAAAGTTGTCCCGAATATCAGTCTTCTAGTTATTAGAGAAGATAGGAAGGTCATCAGATCTGGACAAACAAAAAGTCTTCCCACACTCAAACACACAAAAAACAAAACCCAGATGAAACTGGGACAAGAAAAACCACACCACTTGCACAAAGGCAAGATTTATTTATTTAACCCAGATATAACTGGGAGAGAAAAAACCCACACACCAACCAAAGGAAGGCTCTCCCTCCCCTTCTACTGTTATCACAGAAGAGAGGAAAACGGAGAAGAGAAAAGAAGAAGACTGATGAAGAGAGAAGACTGAGCCTCTCTCTCCTCAAATTAGGATTATCACTTATGGAGTACAAGAAAATGTCGATGTGTCATTTCGTTAACTATATAAGTAATTAACGAATTTTTCCTAACGGCATGGACTAAAACCAAATTTTCAAAACAATTAAGGATGAGTCAAGGTCAAAAAAACTTCCAAACAACAAAATCAAAACACTCCCAACTTTCAGGGGCTAAAACCATAAATAAGCCTATCATAATAAAATAAAATAATATTATGTGATAATCACAAAGAAACAAAAGAAGATAACTCAAGTAAACATCATCTTTGCCAAAAAAAAAATTAAATCAAAATTATTAAAACAATTACCATAAAGACTTTTTAGAATCCAATCTTAAAATTGACTTGGGATAATCATATAAAAAATGCTAATTGTGAAAGAAAAAAAATATATTAATCTATCCATCAAATAAAAAAGATAAGCATGTATAATATGGATTTAATTCTGACTTTTCACATTAAATGTGATAATTATATTCAACAAATGCTAAATTATCATGTTCCCATAAAATATGAAATATTTTAATTTATCTTTGAATCTACTCATAATATCATTAAACAAAAAATATCAAACGTTTAATTTGATTTCACTCTAATTAATCATGATAAATGTAATAATGGTATATAAAAACATATTAATTCATCGATCAACTAAATAAGGAATAAATTAATTTAATAATAATCTATACATAAACAAATATAATCTTTAAAAAATGAATAGTCATTATCTTCCAATGAATTTATGTCCAATGAGATAATGTTTTTGTTTATCATCATTAATTATGCTCATAATACCATCAACCACAAAAGATCGAACTGTTTAATTCTGATTTAATTTTTATTCAACATGATAAAGTTGATTATCATATAACAAATGTTAATTTATTCGTCAAATAAATAAGGAATATCCAAGATAAAAAGTGTTATCTTTGATTCATATGAGGAAGTTCAAAATTTATCAACGAGATAATTTAGATTATTTTTTTTGTTAAGTGTACGGTTAATCTGAAACCCTGGCTTTTTGTGTAATTATTTTTCGTTGTTGTTTAATAATAATTTTTACTTTTTAATAAAAAAATAATAATCATTAATTTAAAATATCTAATATAAAAATTTTAAAATACTAAAGACCCGTGCATTGCATTTAACTAAAATATTCATATTTATTTTCTAAGAACTTTAGAAACTATTGAATTTTACTAAAATATTCATATTTATTTTCTAAGAAAGAGAAGAAAAGTAGAATAATTACTCATTGAAAAGATGATGCGTATAACTATTGAATGATGACAGAATTTGAAAAAATGTTTGACGATATCTTGAAATTTAAAAACAACAAGATTTTTGAAAAAAAAAATCTAGAAAAACAAAGATAATATGGAATAAAGGGAGATTTATAAATTTATTTTTCACAAAGGATTTCTCATTAAATTTTAATTTTAATTTCGTTTAGTATAAGATAAATTCCCTAGCTATGGTCATAAATATCTTATCATCACTAGACATCAAATAATTAAGAAAGATATCTTATCGCTAGTGAATAATTCCAAATTTCCCATGAAACATTTGAGATGATAGTAATACAATTCATCTCAAGGCGATATTCAATTAAAAAAAAAATCAAGTCGGCATCTTATTTTTTGCCCAAGAATTAATGACGTTTACAAGGATTGAATATATACTTTTTTTTTATAGGACAAAATGATTGAATACTACTCCCTCCGTTCTAATTTAACTGTCACTTTAGAAATTTCACACTAATTAAGAAAGTCATTTAATATTTCAATTTTCAAAAGAATTATTAGATAACTTTACTATAATACCCTCAAAGTACATTAATTATCACCCATTTCACATATTTCAACACATTAAATGCAAGGTTAAAGGTGGAAAAAATCAATTAATACATCCTCGAATTCCTAAAGCGACAAATAATTTGGAACAAGTTAAAAATGCTAAAGTGACAGATAATATGGAAAGGAGGGAGTAACAAGTAACATACACTTCAAAAAAAAAAGTAACAAAACTAATAAATACACAAGCTGTTAAATTAAATATTAAATATTTTAAAACCAAATCCAAACATTATCTTAGAAGCAGTAGTTTGGATTTTCACACGCACCTGATTTCACGAGATAGGAGCATGGTTTTGAAAACTGGACCGGACCGGCCGGTTCAACCGGAAAACCGATGAACCGGTGGAGTGTCGGTCCGGAATAAACCTGAAACCGCTCTGCAAAAAAACCGGTATTGAACCGGCTGAACCTGTATTAAACCGCTAAAACCGGTCAAAACCGATGGAAAACCGCTTTGACCCGGTTTGAATTTGGAAGCCCAAATTAAGCAAAAAATTGGTTTTTTTTTAATAACGAAATCTTATATGTTGGAAACTCAAACGACACCAATATGAGTCTCACTAGTTGATTACGTGTTTGCTCTCATCTCAACGAGAAAGAATATTAAAACTTTAGATTTTAGAACTAAGAAAAATCAAAAATCAAAAAGCCAAAAAGGCAAAAAAGTGAAGTGAAAGAAGAAAGAACAGTGAGTGGCGCACAAGAAGGTGACATCAATAATCAATAGAGAAAAAACAAAAAGGCACAAAAAGGTAAAATTACTAAAATATATGATTATATACACACACGTACATTAAGATCGGTTGAACCACGGTTCAATCACGGTCCAACCATTGAACCTTGAACCAGTACCTTGACCGGTTCAATAACCGGTCCGGTTTTCAAAACATTGGATAGGAGTTAACAATAACACCTAGAAAAAGGGAACAAAAAACGTAAGGAATTCGACAACAAATGTGCTTCTTCAACCTAATTAATAAATAGAAACACCCGACTTGCCATATTGGAATAAACGAAGTTACAAATCTAAGCCCTTTCAATTTAAATTATCGTGTTCTTCACATCATCTCTTGCATAGAAATCCTTGAAGGACACATACTTAGTAAAAATAATGTCATATCCTTTCCACACAAGAACAACACCTTCAATGTCTTCACGGGCCATAGTTGTTATAACATTTGTTTTGGCCACAATGACAATGGTCTCTGCCAAGGGCACAGACAGCTCCATAGAGTACTGCCTAAGGCTATTAATGAATCCATCTCCGCCGCCGCCGCCATCGCCATCTCCACCGCCATCTCCGCCGCTTGCTGGTAAAGGACAAATTCCAACGTTGAGTAAGAATGCTCTTGATCTAATTCTTTGTAAAGACGAATTCCGTGCGGTGGGTTTTTACATTCGGATAAATCGGAAATTGCCTACGTATTACTTGGAGGCCCTTTGTAATATATTCAGTGACAACGAGGAAAAGATAGAGCGTTACATCAGTGACAGAGATTTAGAAACTAGATTAGAAGGGCTTTTGGGATTACAAGGGCTTTTGGATGGTCGTTCTTGTGCTAGCATTAGAAGTAATCAGACGCAACACCATCTTGAACCCTCTATCATAAATAGATTACAGTGAGATGAGATGAGCATGAATAATTGGATCTCTGACATGTGCATTCAGATTCGACCCTTCAAATGATCTGATAAGTCATTGAACAAATGAATGATGTTAGACATCAATCTATTTTTTTTTTCTTTTCTAAGTAGAATAATGTTTTCCCTTGAACAATGTTTTTGTTTTAGTATTGATTTTGTCATTCAATGAAAGATGGAATTCAATCACATCTTCTTTATTTTTTGACAATACATCCGTATTAATTTTGTTTTTGTTTTGAATGCAGTCTCGTTATGAAAACATATTATATTTTATATTCGCAGGTATAGAGTGTGCTATACCTGTGCTTTGAGCTAGTTTTTTTTTTTTTTTTTTTTTTTTAAGGCTGTAATGCATAAAAACATTGACATGCACCAGTGCATGGGCTCAGATGATGAGAGGGACTTGCTGTTTGAGTTTCCAAAACTTTGCATCCAAGTTGCAATAGTGAATAGCATCGGAACCAAGCCACCATCTGAACCGGAATCGTTCCGATCTAACCACTCTACTTTAAGAATACCACCCCATTCACCCTCTGCTTCCACCCACTAAACTCCACCACCACCGTTCATACCACCTTCAGTGCCACCATCCCATAAGCTTACCCAAAAAACCCAAAAATAAGGACAAGACTAAAGACCAAACATGTTAGGATAAGAAAAATAAGGGAAAAGTTTACCCAAAAAAAATAATAATAATAAAAATAAGGGAAAAATATAAGAATATTCAATTCATGTGAGCTTTTACAAATCATGGCAATGTCCACACCTTTGATATGTGGTTCATTTTCTTCCGTCAGACTAAAACAAGGTTAATGTCACATCAACTGAACACAAATTAGAAAAAATATATATATATATATATCCTAAGAGTATCAAATCCCAACATATCCAAACCTACATGAACATTACAATGAAACTGCAAGAGCAACATATGCATTCTGCAAACCATAAGTTATACCCCCAGTATAAGTAACGGTGCCTGTATCTTTGTACTTTCCCCTCCCATGTAGCAAACCCAGTACCAATACTATAGATGTTTCTGACATGTTCAATTAGCTCGAGTTCTATCCAGCCAATCAATGCTCTTCCTTGGCCTCTTAAACTGAACATCGACGCTTCTCCTGGATTTATCTTGGAACTCAATGGTTCTTGATTTATCGTACTCGATGCTTCTTCGTGACCTCTCCATCTGGTCAAAATGGACTCTTAACTTCTCTAATTTTTCGGTATTGTTGACTTTGTATTCATGAAATTTCAGTTTGTCTGTCCTATCAGTACTTTTCCTTGGTTTGTCCTTCAGGTCAGTACTCTTCCTTGGTTTGTCCCTGTGATCAGTACTTTTCCTCGGTTTGTCCTTCTGGTCAGTGCTCTTCCTGGGAGTTTCAAAACAATCAATGCTACCTCTGGATTGTTCAACCCTCTCTGTGCTTCTCCTAAAACTTAGTCTTTGTGATGGTGACTTTTCTACTGTTGATATGAATTTCCTGAGATGTCGAAGGTATTCCGGATAGAGTTCTAAATTACAGTGGTTTCCTCCTTTGAGCCATAAAGGCTCATATTTCTGTTGACATAGCTCCCACAATTGCTTGCCATGAGAGCAATCAACAACCTCATCAGCAGTTCCCTGAAGAAAGTATGGGAATGATGCCAAATTAGTAAAGCTATATGAAATGTTGTGCTCAAAAATATAATTACAGAAAAGCAATATGTGCTAAGTTATAACATTCATAATAATACAATTTCAAAAGTTTATATCAGCAACAAAGGTTGGTTTCTCTTCTCCTTTGATGCTGTAGTCTGCCAAAATGAACAGACTCTTACTTCTTGTTACAACAAGCTCATGCTATGAAAACCAGAGATTTCCATATATCAATTAATAACAAGATTTTCATTAAAAGTGTAGGCAGGAAAAATGCAGATACTAAACAAAAGCACGCAGGTTGGTTGCATTAAGAGCTTCGGTTTGTCACTAGTTATTGTTGATGTGTACCAGTTACAGAAATTAAGAAAACATGATAATAGTTAGTGGAAAACACAAAAATAAGACATGGAATACTTACATGAATTACTAGCACTGGACATTTCACCAAGGGAATTTTATCAATGTTCTGCACAATAACACGGAACAAGGTTAAGGAACATAGAAAAAACAAAGGACATTAAGCATATAGGACAATGAAGAATCTGACCTTATAAATGTCAAACCAGTATGTCCGCTTCACAGGGTACATGACTCTCAACCCAGATAGTATAGGACTGTGGAGAACAACGGCCCTTAGTCGGGGTAAACGTGAAGCAAGGTCCAAAGTAGGGCCGCTTCCAACAGATTGGCCATAAAGGATTATATCTTCCTGCTTAGCACCATAGTTCTCTTCAAGATACTTATATGCAACTTCAATGTCAGCATAAGTATTATGCTCACTTGGCTGTGAAAAATATCCAGATAAGTTTTTCAGGATGCTTTTGCCTTCTGAGGTTAAAAGAATCAAATAAACCAGAAATAAGTGTAACTACCTTCCCTGATGACTGTCCATACCCAGAGTAATCATATCTGCACACATTGAAATAAGATGCTTGAAAACATCAATAACATAATAACATGTGACTTGCAAATGAGTCCTTTTAAAAACACAACTACCATGTCACAAGCAAGCATAGTACTTTAAGTTCCCATTATAATTTTCTTATTATAACAAGCCCATATGATGTTGACGGTAAACAGATGGCCAATCTAAATGTACAGTTTCAAACATAACTGTTGAGGGGTAAAACTGAACATAATATATTTGCATCTGAACTCTATATGTTTGGATGTACATCATCAATATATCAAGGCAACTCCAGCATAAATTTCCTTCATTATTATTCCCAAATCAATCCACCAGAGTTTACAATTCATTTGTTATCAGGCATCTAAGGTATTTCTGTAAGCCCTAAATTAGATGTAAGCAACCAAAATACATGGATTGAATTCATTTAATGGTTCTTTGACCACGACATAATTTTAATTACATGAAAAATACATTTCTAAAGTTTCCCATTGGCTCTCCGTCCAGATTTAAGTATTTTTCTTTTCATTTTTGAATTTTAAATTGTTAAAGCTTAATTTGATTGGTTAAATGAAAGGTGGCATTAATCAGTGAATGAAATGCAAAAATTTTCTTCTTCCTACCCATGCATGCACACGCCCTATATTCTGGCTCGAGGGGAAGATATTTCTAATTAAAATGTGCAAGAATATTTGAATTCAAATAATGCATACTTTTTGTGCAAAAGCTTTTAATGCAATTAATATTTTCTAGACTTCCATTAAGTAAACCTGCCTATGCGGTGTATGCTGCATAGCCGGTCCTAAGCCCGGATAAAAGGTGAAGGTTGTGTTAGGCCTCGACAGCCAACGTAAAACTTTGTCGAATCTATGATATGGATCAACGATGTTATAGGGTTAATGCTAGGTCGTTGCCCTGAAGCAACGCGCTGTATGGCTCGAGTACAGTGTCAAATGAGCAAGGGCCGCTGCATCGCCGCCTGGATGTAGTGAAAAATAAGCAAGGGTTCCCGCATTTTAGTGAACGGGTGCGGGTAAAGAAGTTAGTTCACGACACTAGTATTCGGTTTGGAACATGGAATATAGGCACACTTACCGGTAAATCAATGGAAGTAGTGGACACTATGGCTAGGAGAAGGATCAATTTTATGTGCCTACAAGAAACCAAGTGGGTTGGGGAAAAGGCAAAGGAATTGGACTCTTCGGGTTTCAAGCTTTGGTACACGGGTAAGATTAGAGCGCGAAATGGGGTGGGCATCATAGTGGATAAGGAGTGGAAGAAGGACGTGGTGAAGGTGAAGAGAGTGGGGGATAGGATCATAGCTCTTAAGTTGGTAGTTGGAAGAGATACCTTCAACGTGATTAGTGCTTATGCACCTCAGACAGGGTTGGAAGATCATCATAAGGTGCAATTTTGGGAAGAGCTGGAGGGGGTAATCCAAGGAATACCTATGGGAGAAAAGATCTTCTTATGGGGAGATCTCAATGGTCATGTGGGAAGTGACCCTTGTGATTATGAAGGATCCCATGGAGGCCATGGCATAGGAATGGCAAATGGGGAAGGTAAAACCATTCTCGATTTCTCCTCGGCTTTCGATCTCACATTAGCCAATACTTGTTTTAAAAAGCGGGAGGAACACCTAATCATGTATAGGAGTGGGTCAATGCACTCTCAAATTGATTTCTTTCTCATGAGGAAACCAGACAGAAGGCTTTGCATGGATTGAAAAGTGATACCTGGAGAGAGCTTGACTACCCAACACCGAGTCTTGGTTATGGATGTAAGGGTAAAGAGAAGGGTGGAAAGGAAAAGCCAAGAAAAGGTTCCAAAAATCAGGTGGTGGAAATTGAAGGGGGAAAAACGATTCCAACAAAGGGTCTTGGAGGAAGGAAGCTGGAATCGGCAAGGAAGTGCAAATGAAATGTGGGAGGATATGGCCAGCGGGATTAGGAAGATTGCAAAGGAGACACTCGGTGAATCAAAAGGTTTTGGACCAAAGGGCAAGGAATCATGGCGGTGGGATGCAAGTGTGCAAGATAAAGTAAAGGAGAAAAAGGAATGTTTCAAAACTTGGTCCTTGAATAGAAATGCAAAGAATTGGGATAAATATAATGCAGCTAGGTAGGAGACCAAGAAAGCGGTGGGCGAAGCAAGAGCTAGAGCGTTTTATGGGCTATACCAATCTCTAGGCACTAATGAAGGGGAAAGAAGCATTTATAGGATTGCTAAACTTAGGGAAAGGAGGACGAGAGACCTAGATCATGTGAGGTGCATTAAGGATGGAGACGGCAAAGTCTTGGTGGCAGATTCGGATATAAAAGAAAGATGGAAGTGTTACTTTCACAAGCTTTTCAATGAAGGTCATGAAAGTTCACATCCTGATCAGATAGCCACTAGAGAGGAGGACCAAAATTATACCTTTTACCGGCGAAGTAGGGAAACTGAGGTAAAAGAAACATTGAGAAGGATGGATAATGGTAAAGCGGTTGGGCCAGATAGTATCCCCATTGAGGTATGGAAAACCTTGGGAGAGAAGGGTATCAGTTGGCTCACCAAGTTGTTTAATGAGATCTTGAGATCCAAGAAGATGTCGAATGAGTGGAGGAGGAGCACTTTAATCCCTATATACAAGAACAAAGGTGACATACAAGATTGTGCGAATTATAGAGGGATTAAGCTCATGAGCCATACCATGAAACTTTGGGAAAGGGTGATAGAGAGTAGATTGAGACAGGAGACTCCTGTTACTGAGAATCAATTTGGCTTCATGCCAGCGAGATCAACTATGGAGGCGATATACTTACTGCGTCGGTTGATGGAGGAATACCGGCAGCAACAAAATGATCTGCATATGGTTTTTATTGATTTGGAGAAAGCTTATGATAGAGTGCCTATAGAGGTACTATGGAAGGCTCTGGAGAAGAAAGGGGTGTGGGTTGCCTATATTAGAGCCATTAAGGATATGTATGACGGGGTCAAGACGAGCGTGAGGACACAAAGTGGTATTTCAGAAGATTTTCCCATAACGATAGGACTACACCAAGGGTCAAGTTTGAGCCCCTACCTCTCTACACTGGTCTTGGATGTGCTTACTGAGCATGTCCAAGAACCAGTGCTCAAATGCATGCTCTTTGCGGATGATATTGTTCTTATTGGGGATACTAGAGAGGAATTAAATGGGAAGATTGAAATGTGGAGACAAGCTTTAGAAGGGTCTGGTTTCCGGATCAGTCGAAGCAAGACAGAGTATATGAAGTGTAATTTTGGCAAGAGGCACATAGGCCCTACCCGGGAGGTGAAGGTTGGAGAGCATGTCTTAGCACAAGTCCCAAAGTTTAAGTACCTTGGATCTATCTTACAGCAGGGTGGATGAAATGGAGGAGTGCCTTAGGAGTGTTATGTGATAAGAAGGTACCACTTAAACTCAAAGGAAAATTCTACCGCACTGCTGTAAGACCGGTGATGCTATATGGGACGGAGTGTTGGGCGGCAAAGGGCACACAAGAGAATAAACTTCATGTAGCTGAGATGAGGATGCTGAGGTGGATGAGTGGGCACACCAGACAAGATCGGATTAGAAATGAGTATATTCGAGAAAAAGTTGGGGTGGCCCCTATTGTTGAAAAGATGGTTGAATCTCGTCTTCGGTGGTTTGGGCATGTGTGGAGGAGACCGGTGGAAGCCCCGGTTAGGAGTGTAGACCAAATGGAGGATACTATAAGGGCTAGAGGAAGAGGAAGACCTAGAAAAACTATAGGTGAAACAATTAGGAAGGATATGACAATCAATGCCTTATCAAAAGATATGATTTATGATAGGCCTTTATGGCATCGTTTGATCCATGTAGTCGACCCCACCTAGTGGGACAAAGGCTTAGTTGTTGTTGTTGTTGTAGACTTCCATTAAGTGCCAAGTGAAGGGAAGAGAAAATTTGGCCTTGTACCTCAGCCCTCAAAATCGTGTGACTTTTTATTTCTAGGGGTGTGAGGACAAATTTTACTTCCTATATAAAGAGACCTTTCTAAGCTTGGCATTTCCTTTTCACAACATCAAAACTTAAGAAAAAAAATAAAGAAACCTAAGAAGGGAGAGTGGGGCGTGGCACATAGGGGAGAAGGAGAAAGAGTTTGCACATCTTTGATTATTCATCTTGTTGCTAAGGAAAAAGGTATTTCTTATATTCTATTTCTACTTTATTCTTAAACTTTCATTTGAATTAAAATCTTCTTGTTCTCCTCTATTCCTAAAAATTAATATGAAGATGTGAAACTATTTTATCAAGAGTTTTGGTTTAAAAATTCCTTTTGTTCATGAGAAATATTAAGAGATCATTTTAAGTGTTTATGGTCATATGAACAAGGATTCAAAAGGACTCAAAAAGAGGTTTAAAGAGACAAAGGTCTCCCCTTTTATATTTTTTTGTGATGGCCGAAATTTTATGATTAAGAATAAGGAAGTGAAAATTAAATTTTTACTCATATAAGTATGTTTCTTTGATTTTTGGTATTTAAGAATGATGAAGGCTTAATATATTATCATAAAATCTTAAAATAATAATCATTTGATGATGAACAAAATTGTATTTGAAAATTATTTTATTTTCTTATTTTTTGGTTTTGGCTGTGAGGCCTAGAAAAGATTTTAAAATAATATTTGTTTGATGTTTAAGTGTATAATTGTTTCATTGTTAAATATCATTTATATGTGATTAAAATGATTCTTATATGTGTATGTGAAAATAATAATTGGTCACTGTTTTTATTTTAATTTTTTTGAGCCGAAATCTTATTTGAAAAGTTAGGTAACTTTTCTAAATTTTTCTAAGTGTCTAAATGTTGCATGATGTTTGTATTCTAATTATTTGATGTAATTTCTTGAAATAAGAGTTAAATTAATGATTTTTGGTGAAAATAAATTATCCTGGAAAAATAAATTTAATTCTGGAAAATTTTATTTTAATAGGACCGTGGGTCCTAAAGCTTTATTTTATGTGTTTGTGATGTGTAAATGTGTATAAGTGTATATTATAAGGAATAATGTGAAAGTATATGTTTTAAATTGTATAAAAATAATTTTTATAAACATATGATGATGCTGTCCAGATTTGAATTAAATAAGAAAGCATGAATTTTTTTTAGTTATGTTCATTTTAAGCTTTTAGACTATAAGTCTTTTTGTATAAATTGTAGAACTTGAAAAACAGTGAATTTTTGGGTGAATGCAACTTTGTTTAAGTGGTTCTCCAACAAGCATGAATTTTTAATTTGAATCAAATTTAATTATATTTTTTTAATAGAACTTGTAATTAAGTTATAGGAAAAAGTGACATGTTTTTTTGATAAACCATTTAAGAGAAAAGTGATTTTTAAGAATGATAACTCATGTTGTCCAGAATTTTAATTTAATTGCATTAACCTTAGAAATTGTTTTGAAATGAGAAAGTGTATGATTTTATGTGTTAGGAATTTTATGTGAATGTTATGTGTGTTTAGATGTTTGAAAAGTGATTTTTAAGAAGCTTTCTTTACTGCTTAAATGTTTTAAATATGTTGCATCTATGAACGTAATGTTTTACTTAAGCTGTATGATAAGTGTGTAAGTGGTAGTTGTTATAAGGTATTTTGAAATAAATTTTTGAGTGTGTAAAGGTGTGAATGCTTACTTTTGGTCTTTATAATTAAATTCTAAAAATTATTGTGTTGTAAGAATGTTTTCTTGATTTTAGAAACAAAATGAGAAAGAATAATTTTATCTAAATGAAATTGTTTTATGTTGCTGATTTAATTATTTTAAGAGCTTCAATAAATTTATTTAAGTTATTTGTTATATAACTGTGTATTGATTGGTCCCTTGGATGATCTTTGTCGATGCTAAAGGTTCTAAAGACGCAATTCCGGGTAACCAAAGTGTGACACCCTTCTCGGATTACCCAAATATAAACTAATAAATAAGCTTTTATATTGGATAATATATATGGACTTGTGAGTGTTAAGAAAATAGGTAAATAAAATTTTCTTTTAAAGCGGGTGCACGAATCGTCACTTGAAAGTCTTGGAGAACAAAGTCTATATTATCTCAAAATCATTGTATCGAGTTCGGCGATTTCTAAAACCTTTTCGCAAATAGAGTAACATTCGATCTTTTAGAAAATATCTTTGTATCAAGTAGCTTAAGCTACCCTTGCTTTGTACGATAGAACTGATACCATTTATAGCCGAGCTCTTAAACAGATTAAATCAGAGTAAGCGGAAATTACTGGACTATGCAACTGATAGAATATAAACATAGGTTTTCATAGATATAGAGAATCATAAGTACATAGCCCATGAGTAAAGTCTCCAAGTTTCAAAATATACAAGTCCATCATCAGATCTATATAACAGTGTAACTACAAGCTCTAGAGTGCTCCAAAAGTATATCTACAATATATATATATATAACAAAATATATAACTCTAGGAATAGTCACATAGATCTGGCAGCATCAGATGGAGTAGTAGTAGCAGTAGTCTCCTAAAAGTAAAAGTAGTAGTAAGATAGTAGCAACATCATCATCACAGCAGCAGCAGCAAATCTCATCCACAGCCTCCACACATCGGATCCTCCGACCCACATCATACACCATATGCATGTACCTAGGGATCATCCTCAATCTCATCCGAGCGAGAGTGTACCCTACCACTGGCTACCGGGTCAGGTGATGGTGAAACCCTGACTGGGCTCCTCGGATCATATAGGGGAGTCTCCTCGCGGACGACCCTCGAAGAAAAAGGGTGAGAGCGGGTAGGTCGAAAACGAAAACTATGGTAAGAGCGAGCTGGTCGCGTGGGAGGTGGTCCATGGTAAGTGTAAAACGGGGGTACATGCATAGTGTATATGATGGGAATCCTAAACCTACGAGGACGGAATCGTATCAGCAGATTCGGGTGGTAGAAGGTAATCTCTACCTCCCCCTCGAACACCGCGCGATGGTCCTCATAGATCCATATGCCACTAGGAAGTGGCCGGATCTCGATGCAAGCAATGTAACGAGACATCACCTACAAGGGCATAGGGGTAAGCAATTCTATACACATAATCAATAGAGAATAAATTATGCAACATAAATATGTAACATGCATCAATTAATATCAATCACACTTAACACTTAGCAAGTAGGTTATGCACATAGGATGCTCACACTTAATTCAGTCATAACAGTTTATTTGAATGAATGGCATGATGCATGACTTTAGCTCTCAAGCCTATCTCCATCATAATACTATGTCACTCTCTGACGTCCATCCCTGACAACCCAGCACTCAACAGTGTGTTGTATTGCTAGGTATACAACCATTCATACATTCACCTAGAATGTACACGACAAGCTTGGTATCCATGCCACCCGAGCATATCCCGTCATCCAAACGGATCGTCATCCAAACGATATATCCATATCGGCATCCACTAAGCCGACCACGTCAACAACGTGTCATCAAGCAAGCGTATTGGCACTCCCAGAGGCCCTCCACATGTTTAACAAACATGAAATACGTCCTACCATCCAAACTCCAGAATGAATGCATTTTATCTTTTAGACCTAAGGGAAGTTGATTAATACTTTACAGACCACCTAGGCTTATTTTCTTTATCAAAAAGGACCGTCACCAAACGATCTTTTTGTATTAATCAATTTCTCTAAGTCTTGATCCCTTGGACTATTATTAATAATTCCTTAATTTAATAAGTTAGAAATGAAAACGGTGTTTTCAGGTTCTGAACAATTTACTCGAGTAAACTTCAGGACACTCGAGTGTTACTCAACTTTTCCAGATTACTCGAGTGTTCTTAAGACTACTCGAGTGTTCATGACTTTCTGAGGATTTGGGTTTTCAATTCAACAATTTACTCGAGTAGTTCATGGGTTACTCGAGTGTTCTTGAACATTTCCAGAATACTCGAGTGACCTTGAATGACTCGAGTGTTTGACCTAAACTTGTCCTCAGGTCATGCTCGATACTCGAGTACCAAACAAAATACTCGAGTGTTCTTGTTCATTTTACATTGTTTTGAAAGCATTTTACTCGAGTACCCTGCCTTTTACTCGAGTGTTTCGTAGCAGATAACACTGAAACCTGGTTTTAACATAACATTTTCATTTCTACTTAATTCTAGTCCATTCCAGAGATCCACAGAGTTCATACAACATAATTTGAACATGTTACAACATTCATTTCATATCAAAACACAGATTTGATAGAGAATTCAGTAATCATGCATTAAAACACATTTTCACAACTCAATACCTCAATTTGCAGAATAAGCTCAATACTCATGAATTAAAGTTCATTTAAGCTTGCATGCATGATACATAACTTGCTCAACACAGTTTTAGAGCATGGATTGGTCTCCAAACCAAAGTTCCTATTCAATCTAAGCCCTTAGAGCCTCTTGGTGGCTCTCTAACACAATTCATGGAATTTAAACTCTATCTAGTGAATATAATTACTTCCCCTTACCTCTCAGACGTGAATCAACAGAAAGAAATCCAAGAAAAGTGCTCTAACCCCAGAAATCACTTTGAGCTTCACATGCCTGACAGTTTTGAGTGCACCATCAAAACCGAATTGGTTCACCCATGAAACAGAGATAAGAATTGGGGAAAATTAGATTTCTAAACTCTATACAACATGTTCTAACTAAAGGAATTGAGTTTGAGACTCAAGAGCTCGAGAGCTTACCAGAAATTAATCTCCAAGTAAGCTCCAGAAACCAACTTTGACAGAATAACTCCAACTTCCAAGCTGTCGTTCTCCCAACACACTCACTCAATCCTCACGATTTTGGTGTTTATACAAAGCTCGTGATGTGAGCTTTGTATTCGTGTATGATTTGTGTTTCAGTTTGACACAGAGAAGGAGAATTGAAGAGTACAAACTCGGAACCCTAATTTCATCAACCAAGCTACTTTGATCCAAAATTCTCAGCTAAGGGTCGAAGATGAGCTTAAATAGGAAGTGAGGACACTCATGCAGGTCGACACGAAGGCATTGAGCTGTTGATGGCGGAGTATTCGTGTCAACGGAGGGGAATCGTTGGCTGTGACTCACCAAACGCACTAACTCGTGCAGTTTGACCCAGAATACTCGAGTATTCTGAATAATACTCGAGTGTTTTGCCCAGATTTTGAAAAATAATTATTTTATTTACTTTCCCTCCAAAATCTTTCCTATAATTGCTTCTAGGTCCCAACCCAGGGACTAATATGCAAAATACACATTTTATGCATTTAAATTATTTATTAAATAATTTCCACACATAGGCTAGTCATATAAACACATATTTTAATCAAGGATTAATATAGAAACTATTAATTATAATTAAATTATAATTAACATTTCATTAATCGGGGATTAAAATTTTGGGGTGTTACACTACTCCCCCATTTACAAGGAATTTCGTCCCCGAAATTCAACTCATACAAACAAGTCAGGATAATCCTGACGCATCTTATCCTCTAATTCCCAAGATGCTTCTATCACATCTCCATAAATCCAGACGACTTTGACCAAACTAATATCCTTCCCTCTAAGCTGCTTGATTCTTCGATCTTCAATACGAACTGGCACAGCTTTGAAGGTTAGGTTCTTATGAATTTCTAAGTCATCAGGTTGGATGCTAAGAACAATGGTGGGGTCATGGACATATTTCTTCAATTGAGACACATGGAATACATTATGGAGGTTAGCTAATGACGGAGGCAAAGCTAATTGATAGGCTACTGGGCCGATCCTTTTGAGAATTTGATAGGGACCAATAAACTTAGGTGATAGTTTCTGGGTTTTCAAGGCTCTACTAACACCTTTGGTTGGTACTATTCTAATGAACACGTGGTCTCCTTCAGCAAACTCTAAGGGTTTTCTCCTTCTATCAGCATAGCTTTTCTGCCTACTCTGAGCTGCCCTCATCTTCTCTTGTATCATCTTGATCTGGTCCGTGGTCTCTTGCACAATATCTGGTCCAATCAGAGAACTCTCCCCCACATGAAACCAGCATAACGGCGTCTGACACTTTCTCCCATACAAAGCTTCAAATGGTGCCATTCCAATGCTCGTGTGATAGCTGTTGTTGTAAGTGAACTCCACGAGTGGCAACATTTGCTCCCAATTCCCTTGTCCTTCCAAAGCACAGGCTCGTAGAATGTCCTCCAATGACTGAATAGTCCTTTCCGTTTGGCCATCAGTTTGAGGATGGTATGCAGAACTTAGCTTCAATCTTGAACCCAAGGCTCTATGCAGATCTTCCCAAAACTTTGATGTAAACCTCGGATCGCGATCAGACACAATGCTTGATGGTACTCCGTGCAGACGAACAACTTCCTTGATGTACAACTGAGTGAGCTTTTCCAATGAGTAGCGCATATTCACGGGAATGAAATGCGCTGACTTGGTCAAACGGTCCACGATCACCCAAATTGCATCATGACCAGTAGATGTCTTTGGCAATCCCGACACAAAATCCATCGAGATGCTATCCCATTTCCACAACGGGATCTCTAAAGGAAGTAACTCTCCTCCTGGCCTTTGATGTTCCACCTTGGCCTTTTGACATACCAAACAACATGCCACATATTCTGCTACATCTTTCTTCAAACCAGGCCACCAAAATAGCCTCTTTAAATCCTGGTACATTTTAGTAGCTCCCGGATGCATACTCATCTTACTCTTATGCGCTTCATCCAAAATCATCCTTCTTACTTCCAAATCATCAGGCACACAAATCCTCGTTTTAAAGCGAAGGATTCCATCCTTCCCTTCTTGAAATTCCAACTCCTTACCTTCTTGCATCAACTTCCTCTTTTCCATGAGTTTCCCATCCTTGTGTTGCAATTCCCGTATCCTTTGCAGAAACTCGTTAGCAATCTGCAGCATCCCCACCTTGATACTTGTCGGCTCCACTTGCAACGTCAGACTCAAATCTCGAAATTCCTCTATCAGTGCAGCTTCTCTGACCATCATCGCACTGATGTGCATTGCCTTTCCACTCAATGCATCTGCCACAACGTTTGCCTTCCCAGGATGATAATGGAGCTCCAACTCATAATCCTTCAAAAACTCCATCCATCGGCGTTGCCTCATATTCAACTCCTTTTTATCAAAGAGGTATTTTAAACTCTTATGGTCACTAAACACCCGGAACGTAGTGCCATAGAGATAGTGCCTCCAAATCTTTAAGGCAAACACCACAGCTGCTAACTCCAGGTCATGGGTTGGATAGTTCATCTCATGAACCTTTAACTGTCTCGAGGCATAAGCGACAACTTGCCCATCTTGCATCAAGACACACCCAAGACCATGTTTCGACGCGTCACAATACACATCGAAACTCTTCTGTGTATCGGGTAGAACCAATACAGGAGACGATGTCAACCTTTCCTTCAACTCCCTAAAACTCCTTTCACACTTCTCGTCCCACAGGAATGGTTGATCTTTCCGAGTCAACTTTGTCAGGGGCAGTACGATCTTCGAGAAACCCTCGATAAACCTTCTATAATACCCAGCCAATCCGAGAAAACTTCTAACCTCCGTGACCGACTTCGGTTGCTCCCATTGCAAAACCGAACTCACCTTCATCGGATCAACTGCAATTCCTTTATCTGAAATCACATGCCCCAAAAACTTAACCTCCTTCAGCCAGAACTCAGACTTTGTAAGTTTGGCGTACAACTGCTTCTCCTTCAAGATGCTCAACACTGCCCTCAAATGTTCAGCATGCTCTTCGGGGCTCTTAGAGTATATCAGAATATCGTCAATGAACACAACCACGAATGAATCTAAATAAGGTCTAAAGATTCGATTCATGTAGTCCATGAAAATAGCTGGTGCATTAGTCAATCCGAACGGCATTACGACATACTCATAATGTCCGTATCGAGATCGAAATGCAGTCTTAGAGATATCCTCCTCTCTAATCCTGATCTGATGGTACCCCGACCTCAAATCAATCTTAGAAAATACCGAAGCCCCACGCACTTGGTCCATAAGGTCATCTATCCATGGCAACGGATACTTGTTCTTGATGGTGACCTTATTCAGCTGCCGGTAGTCAATGCACATCCTCATACTACCATCTTTCTTCTTAACGAACAAGACAGGAGCACCCCAAGGTGACACGCTTGGTCGAATCATCTGTTTCTGCAGCAGCTCCTCAATCTGCTTCTTCATTTCCACCATTTCCGGTGGTGCCATTCTATAGGGAGCGATAGAAATGGGACCAGCTCCCGGAATTAGGTCGATACCGAATTCAATCTCTCTTTTTGGTGGCAGACCAGGAATCTCGTCAGCAAACACTTCCGGAAACTCTCGGACAACAGGAATCTCTTCCATCTTCGGACCAACTTCCTCCATCTCAGCATTGAACAGACACACGTAACCAGATGGTTTTGGGTTTCTATAGGTTACCAGTTTTCTATCACAGTCAATGATCACTTGGTTCTGACTTAACCAGTCCATCCCCAAGATCACATCTAATTGTGCTTAAGGGTAAGCAGGTCAAATCTATTTCAGAGGTCTGTCCTAACACTTCTATACAACAGTTAAGACATGCTCTAGAAACAACTACTGGAGCATTGGTAGGGGTTTCTACTTTAAGAACATAAGGCATTTCAGACATGAGCAAGCCTAAACGGTTTACACATTCATATGAAACAAATGAATGCGTTGCACCGGAGTCAAACAAAACATGGCAAAACTGACCATTAAGCAAGTATTTACCTTGCACCAGATCAGAAGATCGATTCGCTTCCACACCACTAAGGGTGAAGACCCTTCCTTGAGTCACCGGTCTATCTGCAGCTCCTCTGGAATTGGCCTTGGCTGGTTCCTTGCAATCTCTTACAAAATGCCCTGGCTTCCCACAGTTGAAACATCCACTTGTCCCCCAACACACACGACCATAGTGGTTGCGCTTGCACTTGTCACAGAAGGGAGCCTCGCTCCGATAATTCCTTCCCTCAGAACCACCAACCTTGCCCTTGCCTTTCCCTCTGCGATCATATGGACCTTTGCCTCGATTGTTGAAACCCTTACGTCTTTGAGATCCATAGCCTTGATTGTCCTTCTTTTCCGAGACTTGCACCTCCTCGGCTTTGGTGTCGTCTTCATACATCCTACACATGTCCACGAGTGCAGGAAAACTTTGAATCCGCTGGTAACTAAAGATCGACTTCAACTTTGGCCTCAAACCTCCTTCAAACTTAATGCACTTGCTTCTCTCATCTGGATTGTTCTGATAGTATGGAGAGTACTTCATCAGCTCTTCAAACTTTGCCGCGTACTCACCCACACTCATGTTACCTTGCTTCAACTGCAAGAATTCCACTTCCTTTTTCCTCCTTAGATCCTCAGGAAAATATTTCTGAAGAAATTTTTCCATGAATACTCCCCAGCTTACATCTCTTCCTTCATATTGCAGAAGCTGCATGGTGTGATTCCACCAATTCTCCGCTTCATCCTCCAACATATAGGTTGCATACGCCACCTTCTGAACATCAGAACACTCCAAAGTCCTCAAAATCTTGTCCATAGTGTGAATCCACTTGTTGGCTTCTTCCGGTTTAAATCCTCCTTCAAACTTTGGTGGATTACAGCTCCTAAAATCAGCCAGAGTCTTCGCCTCAGTATTACCCATATTACACTGATGAGGCGGGTTAGCCGATTGAGAGGGTTGCTGAGACTATCGTTGCATAGCTTCCAACACCGTGGTGATTCGTTCCAACATCGTATTAGTGTGATTTTGGTTTCTAGTTACCATATTAGACCTGCGCTATGGACTTATGGTCACATATGTTGAACTAAAGAAACTTCCATTACACTACCTATACTAAGACTCTATATTAAACTTATTAAATCTACAATCAATTGCGTCTTGTACTCAAAGAGACAAGATACAAACAAATCAAGGGTATTTAAACCTCAACAAACAAAATAATAACATTCGTAGTAATGTAATTGCCTTATAGATACCTGCTTGATGTTGATGGCTACCTTTCTGGACTACTTCCACTACTACAGGATCTGACTTTTGCTCTGATACCACTCAGTGTGACACCCTTCTCGGATTACCCAAATATAAACTAATAAATAAGCTTTTATATTGGATAATATATATGGACTTGTGAGTGTTAAGAAAATAGGTAAATAAAATTTTCTTTTAAAGCGGGTGCACGAATCGTCACTTGAAAGTCTTGGAGAACAAAGTCTATATTATCTCAAAATCATTGTATCGAGTTTGGCGATTTCTAAAACCTTTTCGCAAATAGAGTAACATTCGATCTTTTAGAAAATATCTTTGTATCAAGTAGCTTAAGCTACCCTAGCTTTGTACAATAGAACTGATACCATTTATAGCCGAGCTCTTAAACAGATTAAATCAGAGTAAGCGAAAATTACTGGACTATGCAACTGATAGAATATAAACATAGGTTTTCATAGATATAGAGAATCATAAGTACATAGCCCATGAGTAAAGTCTCCAAGTTTCAAAATATACAAGTCCATCATCAGATCTATATAACAGTGTAACTACAAGCTCTAGAGTGCTCCAAAAGTATATCTACAATATATATACATAACAAAATATATAACTCTAGGAATAGTCACATAGATCTGGCAGCATCAGATGGAGTAGGAGTAGCAGTAGTCTCCTAAAAGTAAAAGTAGTAGTAAGATAGTAGCAACATCATCATCACAGCAGCAGCAGCAGCAAATCTCATCCACAGCCTCCACACATCGGATCCTCCGACCCACATCATACACCATATGCATGTACCTAGGGATCATCGTCCCTCCAGTCACTCCCAGTAGAATGCACGACAGGCTCGCCCCCACTCTCGTCCTCCACCGGATCCTCCTCAATCTCATCCGAGGGAGAGTGTACCCTACCACTGGCTACCGGGTCAGGTGATGGTGAAACCCTGACTGGGCTCCTCGGATCATATAGGGGAGTCTCCTCGCGGACGACCCTCGAAGAAAAAGGGTGAGAGCGGGTAGGTCGAAAACGAAAACTATGGTAAGAGCGAGCTGGTCGCGTGGGAGGTGGTCCATGATAAGTGTAAAACGGGGGTACATGCATAGTGTATATGATGGGAATCCTAAACCTACGAGGACGGAATCGTATCAGCAGATTCGGGTGGTAGAAGGTAATCTCTACCTCCCCCTCGAACACCGCGCGATGGTCCTCATAGATCCATATGCCACTAGGAAGTGGCCGGATCTCGATGCAAGCAATGTAACGAGACATCACCTACAAGGGCATAGGGGTAAGCAATTCTATACACATAATCAATAGAGAATAAATTATGCAACATAAATATGTAACATGCATCAATTAATATCAATCACACTTAACACTTAGCAAGTAGGTTATGCACATAGGATGCTCACACTTAATTCAGTCATAACAGTTTATTTGAATGAATGGCATGATGCATGACTTTAGCTCTCAAGCCTATCTCCATCATAATACTATGTCACTCTCTGACGTCCATCCCTGACAACCCAGCACTCAACAGTGCGTTGTATTCCTAGGTATACAACCATTCGTACATTCACCTAGAATGTACACGACAAGCTTGGTATCCATGCCACCCGAGCATATCCCGTCATCCAAACGGATCGTCATCCAAACGATATATCCATATCGGTATCCACTAAGCCGACCACGTCAACAACGTGTCATCAAGCAAGCGTATTGGCACTCCCAGAGGCCCTCCACATGTTTAACAAACATGAAATACGTCCTACCATCCAAACTCCAGAATGAATGCATTTTATCTTTTAGACTTAAGGGAAGTTGATTAATACTTTACAGACCACCTAGGCTTATTTTCTTTATCAAAAAGGACCGTCACCAAACGATCTTTTTGTATTAATCAATTTCTCTAAGTCTTGATCCCTTGGACTATTATTAATAATTCCTTAATTTAATAAGTTAGAATTGAAAATGGTGTTTTCAGGTTCTGAACAATTTACTCGAGTAAACTTCAGGACACTCGAGTGTTACTCAACTTTTCCAGATTACTCGAGTGTTCTTAAGACTACTCGAGTGTTCATGACTTTCTGAGGATTTGGGTTTTCAATTCAACAATTTACTCGAGTAGTTCATGGGTTACTCAAGTGTTCTTGAACATTTCCAGAATACTCGAGTGACCTTGAATGACTCGAGTGTTTGACCTAAACTTGTCCTCAGGTCATGCTCGATACTCGAGTACCAAACAAAATACTCGAGTGTTCTTGTTCATTTTACATTGTTTTGAAAGCATTTTACTCGAGTACCCTGCCTTTTACTCGAGTGTTTCGTAGCAGATAACACTGAAACCTGGTTTTAACATAACATTTTCATTTCTACTTAATTCTAGTCCATTCCAGGGATCCACAGAGTTCATACAACATAATTTGAACATGTTACAACATTCATTTCATATCAAAACACAGATTTGACAGAGAATTCAGTAATCATGCATTAAAACACATTTTCACAACTCAATACCTCAATTTGCAGAATAAGCTCAATACTCATGAATTAAAGTTCATTTAAGCTTGCATGCATGATACATAACTTGCTCAACACAGTTTTAGAGCATGGATTGGTCTCCAAACCAAAGTTCCTATTCAATCTAAGCCCTTAGAGCCTCTTGGTGGCTCTCTAACACAATTCATGGAATTTAAACTCTATCTAGTGAATATAATTACTTCCCCTTACCTCTCAGACGTGAATCAATAGAAAGAAATCCAAGAAAAGTGCTCTAACCCCAGAAATCACTTTGAGCTTCACATGCCTGACAGTTTTGAGTGCACCATCAAAACCGAATTGGTTCACCCATGAAACAGAGATAAGAATTGGGGAAAATTAGATTTATAAACTCTATACAACATGTTCTAACTAAAGGAATTGAGTTTGAGACTCAGGAGCTCGAGAGCTTACCAGAAATTAATCTCCAAGTAAGCTCCAGAAACCAACTTTGACAGAATAACTCCAACTTCCAAGCTGTCGTTCTCCCAACACACTCACTCAATCCTCACGATTTTGGTGTTTTTACAAAGCTCGTGATGTGAGCTTTGTATTCGTGTATGATTTGTGTTTCAGTTTGACACAGAGAAGGAGAATTGAAGAGTACAAACTCGGAACCCTAATTTCATCAACCAAGCTACTTTGATCCAAAATTCTCAGCTAAGGGTCGAAGATGAGCTTAAATAGGAAGTGAGGACACTCATGCAGGTCGACACGAAGGCATTGAGCTGTTGATGGCGGAGTATTCGTGTCAACGGAGGGGAATCGTTGGCTGTGACTCACCAAACGCACTAACTCGTGCAGTTTGACCCAGAATACTCGAGTATTTTGAATAATACTCGAGTGTTTTGCCCAGATTTTGAAAAATAATTATTTTATTTACTTTCCCTCCAAAATCTTTCCTATAATTGCTTCTAGGTCCCAACCCAGGGACTAATATGCAAAATACACATTTTATGCATTTAAATTATTTATTAAATAATTTCCACACATAGGCTAGTCATATAAACACATATTTTAATCAAGGATTAATATAGAAACTATTAATTATAATTAAATTATAATTAACATTTCATTAATTGGGGATTAAAATTTTGGGGTGTTACACAAAGTCTTAATTCATTAGCTTCAAACCTAGGTGGGAGAGAAGATTTCCTAAGACATAATGGCCCTTTGGGTTGCATTAGGATGTTCTCGATCATCTCAAAGATCAAAACTTCGTAGATATTTGTCGAATACGTGACGGAAATTGTCTGCGTTTGTTTTGCCGATCTACGTTGAGACGATAACTTTTACTTGTACATTTGATGTTACTTGTTTATCTGTATTGTGTTACGTGAGAGCTTTATTTTACTGCTTTGAATAATGATATATCATGAATGAACTGATGAGATGCTTACTATGATGAAATACCGGTGATATCTGATATATTATTTGGAAAAAAAATTATCCTCTTGAATTTGTTAAAGCTTGAAAGCGTGCGTTGTTATGTCGTCTAAATTAGTGTACAGTGATGGTGCACGTCGCACAAATAAACTGTTGTTGTATGTCCCTAATCACACTGTCTTTGGACGTGCTTGATTTTAAAGTAGTTGGCCATGTGAATGATGTGTCATGGTTGCGAGCATTGTGGAACCACTGTACTTAGGGAGGTGTTTGTTACGTGTTTTCCCTTAGAGGTTTGAGGCCTGTTAAAAGCGAGGGTTAGAATGGGTAGACCAATTATAGGTTAATAAAACTAAACCTTTTTATAAAACGCTTTAACACTTTAATAAGTTTTAATTCTTTCCTAACTCTGCGTTGAGAGAGAAGTAGTGGAGAGGAAAGATACTGAATACTTGGAGGTCATTGCATCCCTTCGAGTGGTGAATGCGATAGGGGAAGGCAAGGACGGTGAATGTCAAGAAGTCTTGAGCGCTTCCCTAGGCGGGAGAAAGTTATAATGATCAAGGTCACTTGTCGGGCGTTGATCATAACAATGACTACAACGCGAACTAGGGATAGAGTTGTCGCCCCCTTGAGCAAATCGGAGATGGTGAGAGGGAATCTGAATCGAGGCTAGGAGTCACTGTTTTTATCAAATATGTAATGATTTCTTTTGCTAGCCAACATAGCGTGGTTCCAGCTGGTACGTACCCTTTGACTCTCGATGTCGGCGTGGTTAGGATTCCTGTGCGTCCCATTTGTTTTCCGAACTAGGTCGTGGTTGGATAATTGAAGAGAAGATGTACCGTGTGTGCTGACTCATCCCTTGCCTCAATGATTTCCCTCCCTAAATCATTGACAACTATGTTTCGATTTGAGATAAGAGAATTGAAAAGATTAATAAGTTTTTATTGAAACCCTTTAAGAGGCAAAGTGAAATTATCATTGAAGTTATGATATGATGTTATGAGATGATGCTATGTTATGATGAGTTATGAAATTATTTATTATCTGCTTTATTTATTTAAAGATTGTATATGCATGTTTAATCTTAATGTGATCCCTCTGAGTAAGTGCATGTCGTCGACGATCAATTCGTTTGGATCGCTTACTCTCTATTCTTCTTTCTTGTGTACCTTTCTTCCTTGGTTGGCTATTAGATGGCGGATCACAATTTGAAGCTGGCAATGTCTTCTCTCATGGGTGCACAATGGACTAGAACTGCTACCGAATGGAATTGGGAAGGACCTACTAGACTTAGTTTTGAGGATAGAGATCATATTCTACGCGGAGTGGCTACAGATCGTGTCGAGGTTTGTTTCGTGCTCAGTTATCTCATGCCGGGAGGACTAGCTGACCTTCATGCTACACCGATAGCACCACCTGCAGGTGCGGCTGCGGGGGTTGAGGAGGATCTAGAGGAGGACCCTGATGAGGACGAGTAGCATTGTGTAGTTTGTTGGGTCTTTGTTTATTTTAAGTCTAGTGTGACAACATTCTGATAAACTGATGTAATCTCAATGTTTGACTAGGAAGTTTAATTTTATGTCTTTTTGATCAATTAAGTATTTTGAGGATAATGGCCATGATGGTCGAAACAATTTTATTATAATTATGAATATTTGAGAAGTAATGCAAGTGATGTTGATCTTTTATTCCGCAATTACAACTGTCGTACTTTTGAATGATGATGTAACGTGACACTCTTTTTTGGAAAAGAATTTAAGTGTAAGTATATGAACAAATTATTTTCATAAGTTAAATAAATCGAATGATGAAAACCCTTTTGGATAAATAATTTGGAAATGAAGATTTGTTTTAAAAAAATGGCGCAATTTTTTACTAAAATTCTAAGTCCAAATTGGGGTGTTACATTTGGTGGTATCAGAGCGATGATTGTCCTTAATGGCCTTAAGCATAGCCTTATATTCTTTCCTTGTGTGACTCTGTTTGATGTGCATCAATAGTTGTCCTTAGTGGCCTTAAGCATAGCCTTATATGCTTTCCTTGTGTGACTCTGTAGATGTGTAGCAATGGTTATCCTTGAGCATAGTTGATATGCTTTCCTTGTGTGATTGTGTGTTTGTGGTTAGATCAAGAAGAGATGATCTAAGAGCTGACTCTACTCATGTGGCAGGACAACAATGGCCCGTCGACAAGCAAATGAACCCCAGAATGAACAATAAGCGGCAATGATGGCTTAAATGGCGGCAGTGTTGGCTGGAGTAGGGAATAATATGAACTTGATGCACCAACATCTACAACAGAATCAGAATGCTGGTGTACAAGGAATCAGGGGATTGGACGAATTTTTTCGCCGAAACCCTAAAGAGTTTAAGGGAGGTTGTGCACCGGACGAAGCACAAGATTGGATAGCAAACTTGAAAAGGATTTTCGAAGGAATGGTTCAGTGTACTAATTAGAGGAAATTAGCCTATGTTGGATATATGATGAAGGGATATATGAGTATCCCTTGCCATAGTTTCCGACCATGTCATTTTAATTCCTTCGGTTCCAATCTTCCATTCCTTGGGTTGAAATCCTCCCCCACTTAGCATCGACATAGTTATATCAATGCCGAGGGAGTAGGTTCGGTCGCTATCAGAAGTTGGTCGTTCCGATTCCCAAACATATTATTTTAAGATTGGAAATGACAAGGGGTTTTACTAATGGTTGGTGAATATTGAGTTCGGTTAAGTTCCTGTAGTCTTGGCGAATGCTCCAGAGTGTATCCAAATCTTTTCACGAAGTATCAGAAGCTTGAAGAGAGTGAAGATGAAAAGAAGAATTATGCAAGGAGGGTTTAATGGTCTCCACAAGGTGACCAAGGATGTTTTAGGCGACAATGTTGAGAAATTGGGAGGTAAGGCCATGTCGTTGTTCTTCTGTTGGATATATTATAATTGACGAATACGAGCGGATTGTCGGCATGAAAGTGTCATGCACGCACAGGTGTCGTCGGGTAACATGGCTGAGTACATGTCCAGCAAGAAGACAACAGAGATTATTCTAGAGATTGCATCTTCAATGAAGAATCATCGAAAACGCATTTTCTACAAATTAATGATCTACTTGATTGGTCTTAATATGAACGGCAGTGGATGGATATCTGTCGGCTTCTCTGGCAACTATTTAAGAGTCTGAATAGATACTTAGGGAGTTTTGAGTTTCTGAATATCTAGTTTGGTTTTCAAAGGGTCTCAGGTGACCACTATAGAGTTCGCGAGGTCCTATTGGGGTTGGAATTTCCTATGTTGGTTGTTCTAATTAAATTGGAAATTGCAATGATATCATCTGTTAGTAAGCGCAAAGACTGGGGTAGCTAATCCCAATCTCACCTCTACTAAGAGCAATACCACTGTCGGGTCTGTCGATAACATTATCCCCTAACAGATGCAAAAGTTAGAGTGATCAGTTCTAACCTTAATCTCCATTAGTGACAGTATTATCAATACGATTGGTGGGTCTCTAACTAGAATATTAGCTCTCGTCTTTTCTTTCTAAACTGGATTGGACAAGCTTGTCTTATATAACTGAATTGGGACAGAGGCTTGAGGTTCTGATGTAATTTCCTATCTTAGGGACATAATATGCCTCTACACTTCTCGTCTGGATTCCCTTCGTCCTTTTCAACCATAAGATACATTCCTCCTCTTTGAGTTGAACCAAGAACCGTCATATTCCCCGATGAGGTCTCCCACATCATGGGCATAGTGGTGTAGCACATGAAATGGCAATCGCCTCTATTTGACTTAAGTCCGTCTGAACTAAGTCCCTTAGGATTGACACAACATTAGCTCTATTACTAGATGTGTCTCCCATAATACTAGAGTTCAGTAATAGAAACAAGTTAAGGCACGAATAGCCGGATATTCCTAGAATTAACTAAGTCCGATCTCATAGGTATGTAAATATACTGACTAACTATGGCTGGATTCGACAACAACTTTGGTCACTCGCTTGGTGAGCGTACCAATGGAGTAACTCATAACTCCGAGGCCGAGGAGAAACTGCTCTGATACCATAAATGTAACACCCTCACAATAAATTAGTTTTATTAAGATTTATAAAAATATGGACTTGAAAATTCCGACGAAAATCCGGCAGAATTTCCTCTGTTTTTCGGACTTTCCCAAAATTTCCTGTTTGTACCTGTCCAGACCAGAATAGTTCAAAAGCTTAAATCATAAATATTACAATAAATGAAAACCTAATGCCCACAAATACCCAACTCTGGGCATACACTAATACACACATTTTAATTATGAAAATACATTCTTAAACTTAATTAAAATTCACTCTTGGTATCATAAAAGACACCCCTCGTGGTGAGGGTTTCCTGCTCGGCCAGCACTGATGTATGCTCCACTTGTGTACCTGAAAAATATTAATCACACAGGGGAAGCATCACACAGAACTTAAAAAGGAGATTTCTAAGCAGATATATACGACACGCCAAAACTATTCAAGCCTATGCTATGCTACACAATTCATGTTCTTCTTTCCTCTTTACCTTCTAACTGTTTCCCAATTCTTTTTCTTTCTAATTGTTTTCTTTTAGATAAACCTTAACCTCTAATTATTCTTGTTACTCATTACTTTCATTATTTTCCTTTTTATTCTCATTTTCCATTTGTATTTCCATTTCAAATTTCCTTTTTATTTCATTCTCATTACCCTTTATCCATTTTCCATTCAAATTCTTCTTGATCGACACGCCCTCACAGGCTCGCATCGAACTTCCATTTTCCCTATCCAATCGACATGCCCTCACAGGCTCGCATCGATGCCGATACGCCCTCACAGGCTCGCATCGGACTTTCACTTTCCTTTCTAATCGACACGCCCTCACAGGCTCGCATCGATGCTGATACGCCCTCACAGGCTCGCATCGGACTTTCACTTTCTTTTCTAATCGACACACCCTCACAGGCTCGCATCGATGCCGATACGCCCTCACAGGCCACATCGGATTTTTGTCCTTTACCTTTCCTTCTCTTTTTCTGTTTCTCAGCCTTTTCTTTTCTGGTTTACTATATTATTCTCTTTTCTCTCATCCCGCTATTTAGGGACTTATCATCACATTATTTACTTTCTACTATTTTCAACATTTCACTTGACTAGTTTATTCTTACGTTTAACTAACTCTATCTAACTTGGTCATATGCCTGATATTTTAACTCTTGTTACTAGCGCTTAATTAATTTCATTCCCTTTCTTTTCTATTTTCTTCTTCTCTTCCTTTGTTTCTTTTTCCTACATCACTCATATTTAATAATACCTAGCTCATGCATTTGAAACCAATTATATTATTTCTTTTTCCGTTAACTCTCTCTTTCTTATTTTCCGCTTATTTCCTTCCTCTAGTGGCTAGTTGCTCATTCACTCCATTTATTTCTATTAACCTTATTTTATCCTAATTTAGTTCTCAACTCATTCCTACACTTTCTTTATTTAATTCCGGCTCTCCATAGTTAATCTCTAATTTCTCTCTTTTCTCACTTACGCTACTCACTCGTTCTTATAACTCCGTTTATTTATTTCTTTCTTATTATTCCGTTTATTTCGTTGCTAATTGTTTCAACTCTTCTTTAACTAAATTTTCTTTCCTAATTATCTTCCTTCATTATTAGCGGGTTATTCTAAGGTTCATTCACAATTAACATTTCCCCCGGTCCTAGCGATAGATATAACTACCCAGAAATACACCCCTTAAGGGCTGGTAATGAAACCCCTTACCTTGGGATTTTATCAGAACCTGTTTCGAGGCACGACGAGGAGATCCTGTTTCTACTCACGGCATTACGCGGTTCGTTGCTCGCATTCTAGCTGGTCTTAAAGCCCTTCATCGTCTGACTATAGTATTAAATCAAATAGAAATCAATTTATTGCACCAAAATCGTCTCAATTTGAAATCTCAACAATTAACATGAAATTTCAAAGTAAAAATCGTAGTTTTCTCAATAAAATAGTGTAGTTTCTTATTGAAAAGCATTTGACCTCCAGGCTAAGATAATCGTTAGAATACGTTTAAAGTTGAGTAACTTTAACTTGGAATTCAAAATAGGCTAATCTCAAAAACATTTAACTAAAGTTCATAAATGAAGGTCAAATAGAAATTTAAACTTAAGATTATTGCTTTCTCAATAAAATACTAGATTTTTTGTTAAAAGTACGCTAACTTTCAAAAGTAGCATATTCGTCAGAAATACATTAAAGTAAAGTAATTTTAGTTTTAAGTTACAAAATCAAATGCGTACTTGACACTATTAATTCCAACATAAAAGGAAGTGTCCTCAGTTCAAAATGAGTCCAAGTTACAATTATAATATTCAATTAATTACACTTCCCCTTAATTTGAAATTAATGTTCAACGCTTTAACTCGAATTAACATTATGTCAACTATATCAATTTCCTAATTAACTGAGGTATCGTTTAGCTCAGGGACAACTCAACCAAGCTAAGAGACAACTCACTTACTTAGGAACCCAAACATTTAACAAAAGTACTTTTAAAATTAATCGTTCGACATAACAGTTAATTCTGCCCTAACAAAATTCAACGTACTAATTAAAAATCATTATTAATAACAATATAATTAAAATCAATATAAACTATAATTACAAATTTAATTTCTAAAATAGTTTAATACTAAATAATTATTAACCATACTAGTATAATTAGTATTAGTATTAGTATTATTAAAACATGATATAGAGTAATTAAAAGGGTATTAGAGATTTACCCTCATAGCTGGTGGTGGAGGCCGGTTCGGTTAACCCGGTTCGAAACACATCGAAGTGGCTGGCCCCGGTAACGATGACGACGATACCGGCGTCGGTGACGATCCTTAGCAGCAACACACATCGGATCAGAGGGAGGAAAGAGGTGATGGCGTGACTCCATAGCTGAAGCCGCAAAGAACAGCGGTGGCAGTAGCAGCCAACAGAGGCGGCGGCGGCAAGGAATACCGGGAGAGAACGCGAGGCCCCGGTTCGGGTTTCGTGCACGGCGGCAATAGCGAACGATAATGGTGGCGGCTGCGGCGTGACCGGAGGAGGAAGAGCGCGCCCGGCGACGGTCCAGAGGGGAGGAGAAGTCGCGAGAGAGGGTGAAGTTCGGCGGAGAGAGAAAGCTTGCGATTGGAGTCCATGAGAAGGAGAGAGAGCGGTTGTGAGAGAGAACTCTAGGGAGGAGAGAGAGACTAAGGGTGGCGGCGGCAGCTAGGAGGGTGGTGGCCGGCGGAGGGAGAGAAGTTGAAGGTGGAGAGTGAAAGGGGGGTTAGGGCCGGCGGGTTTTGGCAGGAGGAAGAAGGGAAATTTGTTTCCCCCAAATGCACAACACACAGCACACACGTGCACTCTTCTTTTTTTTTCTTTCTTTTTATTGTCATTACTATTATTATTATTATTATTATTATTATTATTATTATTATCATTTATTTACTATTATTAATTTATTTATTATTACTAGTGTATGTTAGGATTATTTTAAAAGTACTAAACATATATACTAATACACACTTTTATTTATTTATTCATTTTATTTTAAAATTCAAAATACCAATAATCAATTTAAATAATAGAATAAAAATTATGAAGTAAGAAACTTATAAATATTTCCAATAAAATATTTTCATATGAAATATATCAAAACAAAGTAAAACACATAAAGTATATTCTTGATATAGGATAACTATTTTAAATGAATTTACTTTAGAACATAAAGGAAATGAAATATATTTTCGTAATTAACATATTGTATTTTTATAAAAATACACAACTAAATAATTGATTTTTAAGAAACGTTTATTTAAGCCCATATATCTTTTAAATATATTAGGGATTAAAATTAGGGATGTTACATTTCTCCCCCACTTATTGAAATTTCGTCCTCGAAATTCTAGTTGTCCCTTATCTGGAAGGAGTATCCCTTGCCATAGTTTCCGACCATGTCATTTTAATTCCTTCGGTTCCAATCTTCCATTCCTTGGGTTGAAATCCTCCCCCACTTAGCATCGACATAGTTATATCAATGCCGAGGGAGTAGGTTCGGTCGCTATCAAAAGTTGGTCGTTCCGATTCCCAGACATATTATTTTAAGATTGGAAATGACAAGGGGTTTTACTAATGGTTGGTGAATATTGAGTTCGGTTAAGTTCCTGTAGTCTTGGCGAATGCTCCAGAGTGTATCCAAATCTTTTCACGAAGTATCAGAAGCTTGAAGAGAGTGAAGATGAAAAGAAGAATTATGCAAGGAGGGTTTAATGGTCTCCACAAGGTGACCAAGGATGTTTTAGGCGACAATGTTGAGAAATTGGGAGGTAAGGCCATGTCGTTGTTCTTCTGTTGGATATATTATAATTGACGAATACGAGCGGATTGTCGGCATGAAAGTGTCATGCACGCACAGGTGTCGCCGGGTAACATGGCTGAGTACATGTCCAGCAAGAAGACAACAGAGATTATTCTAGAGATTGCATCTTCAATGAAGAATCATCGAAAACGCATTTTCTACAAATTAATGATCTACTTGATTGGTCTTAATATGAACGGCAGTGGATGGATATCTGTCGGCTTCTCTGGCAACTATTTAAGAGTCTGAATAAATACTTAGGGAGTTTTGAGTTTCTGAATATCTAGTTTGGTTTTCAAAGGGTCTCAGGTGACCACTATAGAGTTCGCGAGGTCCTATTGGGGTTGGAATTTCCTATGTTGGTTGTTCTAATTAAATTGGAAATTGCAATGATATCATCTGTTAGTAAGCGCAAAGACTGGGGTAGCTAATCCCAATCTCACCTCTACTAAGAGCAATACCACTGTCGGGTCTGTCGATAACATTATCCCCTAACAGATGCAAAAGTTAGAGTGATCAGTTCTAACCTTACTCTCCATTAGTGACAGTATTATCAATACGATTGGTGGGTCTCTAACTAGAATATTAGCTCTCGTCTTTTCTTTCTAAATTGGATTGGACAAGCTTGTCTTATATAACTGAATTGGGACGGAGGCTTGAGGTTCTGATGTAATTTCCTATCTTAGGGACATAATATGCCTCTACACTTCTCGTCTGGATTCCCTTCGTCCTTTTCAACCATAAGATACATTCCTCCTCTTTGAGTTGAACCAAGAACCATCATATTCCCCGATGAGGTCTCCCACATCATGGGCATAGTGGTGTAGCACATGAAATGGCAATCGCCTCTATTTGACTTAAGTCCATCTCAACTAAGTCCCTTAGGATTGACACAACATTAGCTCTATTACTAGATGTGTCTCCCATAATACTAGAGTTCAGTAATAGAAACAAGTTAAGGCACGAATAGCCGGATATTCCTAGAATTAACTAAGTCCGATCTCATAGGTATGTAAATATACTGACTAACTATGGCTGGATTCGACAACAACTTTGGTCACTCGCTTGGTGAGCGTACCAATGGAGTAACTCATAACTCCGAGGCCGAGGAGAAACTGCTCTGATACCATAAATGTAACACCCTCACAATAAATTAGTTTTATTAAGATTTATAAAAATATGGACTTGAAAATTCCGACGAAAATCCGGCAGAGTTTCCTCTGTTTTTCGGACTTTCCCAAAATTTCCTGTTTGTACCTGTCCAGACCAGAATAGTTCAAAAGCTTAAATCATAAATATTACAATAAATGAAAACCTAATGCCCACAAATACCCAACTCTGGGCATACACTAATACACACATTTTAATTATGAAAATACATTCTTAAACTTAATTAAAATTCACTCTTGGTATCATAAAAGACACCCCTCGTGGTGAGGGTTTCCTGCTCGGCCAGCACTGATGTATGCTCCACTTGTGTACCTGAAAAATATTAATCACACAGGGGAAGCATCACACAGAACTTAAAAAGGAGATTTCTAAGCAGATATATACGACACGCCAAAACTATTCAAGCCTATGCTATGCTACACAATTCATGTTCTTCTTTCCTCTTTACCTTCTAACTGTTTCCCAATTCTTTTTCTTTCTAATTGTTTTCTTTTAGATAATCCTTAACCTCTAATTATTCTTGTTACTCATTACTTTCATTATTTTCCTTTTTATTCTCATTTTCCATTTGTATTTCCATTTCAAATTTCCTTTTTATTTCATTCTCGTTACCCTTTATCCATTTTCCATTCAAATTCTTCTTGATCGACACGCCCTCACAGGCTCGCATCGAACTTCCATTTTCCCTATCCAATCGACACGCCCTCACAGGCTCGCATCGATGCCGATACGCCCTCACAGGCTCGCATCGGACTTTCACTTTCCTTTCTAATCGACACGCCCTCACAGGCTCGCATCGATGCTGATACGCCCTCACAGGCTCGCATCGGACTTTCACTTTCTTTTCTAATCGACACGCCCTCACAGGCTCGCATCGATGCCGATACGCCCTCACAGGCCGCATCGGATTTTTGTCCTTTACCTTTCCTTCTCTTTTTCTGTTTCTCAGCCTTTTCTTTTCTGGTTTACTATATTATTCTCTTTTCTCTCATCCCGCTATTTAGGGACTTATCATCACATTATTTACTTTCCACTATTTTCAACATTTCACTTGACTAGTTTATTCTTACGTTTAACTAACTCTATCTAACTTGGTCATATGCCTGATATTTTAACTCTTGTTACTAGCGCTTAATTAATTCCATTCCCTTTCTTTTCTATTTTCTTCTTCTCTTCCTTTGTTTCTTTTTCCTACATCACTCATATTTAATAATACCTAGCTCATGCATTTGAAACCAATTATATTATTTCTTTTTCCGTTAACTCTCTCTTTCTTATTTTCCGCTTATTTCCTTCCTCTAGTGGCTAGTTGCTCATTCACTCCATTTATTTCTATTAACCTTATTTTATCCTAATTTAGTTCTCAACTCATTCCTACACTTTCTTTATTTAATTCCGGCTCTCCATAGTTAATCTCTAATTTCTCTCTTTTCTCACTTACGCTACTCACTCGTTCTTATAACTCCGTTTATTTATTTCTTTCTTATTATTCCGTTTATTTCGTTGCTAATTGTTTCAACTCTTCTTTAACTAAATTTTCTTTCCTAATTATCTTCCTTCATTATTAGCGGGTTATTCTAAGGTTCATTCACAATTAACATTTCCCCCGGTCCTAGCGATAGATATAACTACCCAGAAATACACCCCTTAAGGGCTGGTAATGAAACCCCTTACCTTGGGATTTTATCAGAACCTGTTTCGAGGCACGACGAGGAGATCCTGTTTCTACTCACGGCATTACGCGGTTCGTTGCTCGCATTCTAGCTGGTCTTAAAGCCCTTCATCGTCTGACTATAGTATTAAATCAAATAGAAATCAATTTATTGCACCAAAATCGTCTCAATTTGAAATCTCAACAATTAACATGAAATTTCAAAGTAAAAATCGTAGTTTTCTCAATAAAATAGTGTAGTTTCTTATTGAAAAGCATTTGACCTCCAGGCTAAGATAATCGTTAGAATACGTTTAAAGTTGAGTAACTTTAACTTGGAATTCAAAATAGGCTAATCTCAAAAACATTTAACTAAAGTTCATAAATGAAGGTCAAATAGAAATTTAAACTTAAGATTATTGCTTTCTCAATAAAATACTAGATTTTTTGTTAAAAGTACGCTAACTTTCAAAAGTAGCATATTCGTCAGAAATACATTAAAGTAAAGTAATTTTAGTTTTAAGTTACAAAATCAAATGCGTACTTGACACTATTAATTCCAACATAAAAGGAAGTGTCCTCAGTTCAAAATGAGTCCAAGTTACAATTATAATATTCAATTAATTACACTTCCCCTTAATTTGAAATTAATGTTCAACGCTTTAACTCGAATTAACATTATGTCAACTATATCAATTTCCTAATTAACTGAGGTATCGTTTAGCTCAGGGACAACTCAACCAAGCTAAGAGACAACTCACTTACTTAGGAACCCAAACATTTAACAAAAGTACTTTTAAAATTAATCGTTCGACATAACAGTTAATTCTGCCCTAACAAAATTCAACGTACTAATTAAAAATCATTATTAATAACAATATAATTAAAATCAATATAAACTATAATTACAAATTTAATTTCTAAAATAGTTTAATACTAAATAATTATTAACCATACTAGTATAATTAGTATTAGTATTAGTATTATTAAAACATGATATAGAGTAATTAAAAGGGTATTAGAGATTTACCCTCATAGCTGGTGGTGGAGGCCGGTTCGGTTAACCCGGTTCGAAACACATCGAAGTGGCTGGCCCCGGTAACGATGATGACGATACCGGCGTCGGTGACGATCCTTAGCAGCAACACACATCGGATCAGAGGGAGGAAAGAGGTGATGGCGTGACTCCATAGCTGAAGCCGCAAAGAACAGCGGTGGCAGCAGCAGCCAACAGAGGCGGCGGCGGCAAGGAATACCGGGAGAGAACGCGAGGCCCCGGTTCGGGTTTCGTGCACGGCGGCAATAGCGAACGATAATGGTGGCGGCTGCGGCGTGACCGGAGGAGGAAGAGCGCGCCCAGCGACGGTCCAGAGGGGAGGAGAAGTCGCGAGAGAGGGTGAAGTTCGGCGGAGAGAGAAAGCTTGCGATTGGAGTCCATGAGAAGGAGAGAGAGCGGTTGTGAGAGAGAACTCTAGGGAGGAGAGAGAGACTAAGGGTGGCGGCGGCAGCTAGGAGGGTGGTGGCCGGCGGAGGGAGAGAAGTTGAAGGTGGAGAGTGAAAGGGGGGTTAGGGCCGGCGGGTTTTGGCAGGAGGAAGAAGGGAAATTTATTTCCCCCAAATGCACAACACACAGCACACACGTGCACTCTTCTTTTTTTTTTCTTTCTTTTTATTGTCATTACTATTATTATTATTATTATTATTATTATTATTTATTTACTATTATTAATTTATTTATTATTATTAGTGTATGTTAGGATTATTTTAAAAGTACTAAACATATATACTAATACACACTTTTATTTATTTATTCATTTTATTTTAAAATTCAAAATACCAATAATCAATTTAAATAATAGAATAAAAATTATGAAGTAAGAAACTTATAAATATTTCCAATAAAATATTTTCATATGAAATATATCAAAACAAAGTAAAACACATAAAGTATATTCTTGATATAGGATAACTATTTTAAATGAATTTACTTTAGAACATAAAGGAAATGAAATATATTTTCGAAATTAACATATTGTATTTTTATAAAAATACACAACTAAATAATTGATTTTTAAGAAACGTTTATTTAAGCCCATATATCTTTTAAATATATTAGGGATTAAAATTAGGGATGTTACAGATAGATTTAATCGATTAAGTGTTCGTTTAATCGATTAAGAACTTTTGAACTTTCAGGTTTAATCGATTAAATTGCAGGTTAATAGATTAAGTGCTGTAGAATTTGCAAAAATCATTTGTTTTGATTGTTTCGATTTGTTTCGTTCGAAAATCTTTCAAGGTTTCTTTTACACCTATTCAACCCCCCCTTCTAGGTGTATTCCTAGGGTTCCTTTGTCTCTCCAACCACCAATTGCGGTTTCTTCAATTGGTATCAGAGCTCGGTCGAAAGACACGAGCATAAGAGCTTTTTCGTAAAGATCCTTTAAGAAAATCGCAATGGGTTCCATGAATCCCTTTGGTGGTAAAGGTGCTTCAATAAGTCGTCCTCCATTGTTTGCCGGAGAAGGTTATGCATATTGGAAAGTTAGAATGAAAATCTTTATCCAAGCCATAGATAGTGAAATTTGGAAAGTAGTTGAAAAAGGTCATCATATCCCCTCTAGTTTAGTTGAAGGTGTAGAACAGTTGATTCCCGAGGACAAGTGGAAAGATGATGATAGAAAGAAAGTACAATATGATTATAAAGCAAAGAATATCATCACATCCGCTTTATCCTATGACGAGTTCTTTACAGTTTCTCAATGTTCTAGTGCTAAGGAAATGTGGGATACTTTACAAGTGACTCATGAAGGAACTAGTGAGGTTAGGAGAGATAGATTGAATACTTTAATGCGTGATTATGAATTGTTTCAAATGCTTCCAAATGAATCCATTAATGATATGCAAAAGCGTTTTACTCACATTATTAACCATTTACTTGCTCTTGGTAAGACTTTCTTACAAGGTGAACTTTCTAACAAAGTGTTGAGATGTTTAGACAGGAATTGGCAACCAAAAGTAACGGCTATTGTTGAATCTAAGAATTTGGATGTTATGGATCTAGCAACACTCTTTGGAAAGCTTCAAGAACATGAAATGGAGCTTGGACGATTAAGTATCAATGAAGAGTCGGATAAAAACAAAGAAAGAAAGGGACTTGCTCTTAAAGTCAAAAGTGGATACAAAAAGAAAGAAAGTTCTGATGATGATGATAGTGAAGATTCCGATATTGATGAAAAAGACATGAAACTTCTGCTAAGGAAATTTGACAAGTTTCTAAGGAGAAAAGGAAGGTTGAACAAGGACAAAAATAAAGAGAAGGATTCCCCACACTACAAGACCAAGACATCAAGAGAAGGTGTAGTTTGCCATGAATGCGGAAAACCCGGTCATCTCAAGTATTCATGCTCTAGGTATCTCAAGAAGAAGGAGAAAGACAAGAAAAATTCTAAATCTAAAAGAGCATACATAGTTTGGGATAGTGATGAAGATAACAAGAAAAGCACATCGAGTAGTTCTTCGGATGATGAAGAAGCCGCTTGTCTTAACTTGATAACTCTAGTAGATGATGAAGAACAAAGTTCAAATGATGAATCAAGTTATCAAAGCGAGGATAGCGATGTAAGTCATACTAAATCCGAAATTTCTTCTAAATATGAATTGTTATATAATGCTTATGAATAAATGCATGAACAACTTGAAAAACTAGCTTTGAAAAACATTGGAAGAAAGAAGCTCATTTTGAAACATCAAAAAGAGAATTTAGATCTTCAAAAACAAGTTGATGAGCTTAATCTTGAAAATGAAACTCTTGATCTTATATATGCTAGTTCTTCTTGTGATTGTGCTAGTAGAGTGAATATTGTGGTTGATTGTGAGAATTGCAAGTTGCTTAAAGATGAAAATGCTATTTTGAAAAATAAGCTTGCAAGTTTCACAAATGGTGATATTAGATTGCGCACATTGTTAAATTTTCAAAGAGAAAATTCAAACAAGTTTGGTTTGGGTTATACTAATGCTAAGAGTAATTCTCATAGAAATGTTGTTGATTTTTCCAAGGTTGATTTTACAAATGCACCAACATGTTTCTATTGTGGTACTCGTGGACATACTTCAAATGTGTGTTATATTAAAGTGCATGGTATACCTAAAGGAGATTTTGTTTGGATGAAAAAGGGTGAAAGTCCCTACACTAACAAAAATGGATCCAAAACCATTTGGATACCAAAAAGCAAAGCATGATTGTTTTGTAGGTATGATTGAAGAGCAAAGAGAGCTTACAAGTGTTATTCATATTTGCATCTTTAATTGGTATCAAAAGAAGTCCTACAATATGGTACAAATGTTATGGTTAGATTGTGAACTTCATATGGTATCTTCTCAATTGGTATTACTTTTCTAAATGTTTAATTAATTCAATTTGTATCATTGAGAGATTATTAGTTGATTATCATGTTTTTGTGATATATGTTACTTCTTTACAATTGATATCTTCTTTGTTAAGTGATATTATGATCTTTTTAGTTCTCAATTGGTATCATATTTCATTGTTATATTCTCTTGCCAATTGATATCACATTTCAAAGTATAGTTTTATTGTATTTGTTCAATTGGTATCAATGTTGTAAAGAAATGATCATTGATTTCTTACCTTGGCTTAGATGTTATATTTCAATTGGTATATATTACTTTTTGATAATGCCAAAGGGGGAGAAATATGATGTTTTGAATTGATTGGAATGTTTCTCAAAGGTGGAGAAATGATTGTTGGAGAAATAATATGATTTTTAGATGTTTGTTTGGAGAAAGGTTGTTTTTTGTTGTTTTTATGTAGGTTGAGCAAAGTTGTTGAAGATAGGGGGAGAATCAAGCTTATCTCAATTGGATTCAAATGTCAAAAGCATTTATTGAGGGGGAGCAAGAGTCTCACCAAGTGATCAAATTGTTAAAGCATCAACAACTTCAAAGAATTTTTGGAGAACTTCAAAACATGGTTTGTCATTTTCAAAAAGGGGGAGATTGTAAGTTCCATGATGAATGTTTTGATAATGACAAAGTGTTTTGAACAAGCTATCATGTGTTGATCAAGTTCAAGTTCAACAAGCAACAACAAACATCAAGTGAAGAAGAGAGAACAAGCTCATGAAGACTTAAGTTTGAGTGTAATTGTTTTTGTTTTATCTTTTGCCTCTCAATCTTCATAGGTTTTCATTTGGGTAGTTTGTTTAGAGGGTAGTGAATCTCATTCATAAGTCATGATTTAATCATAATTTGAGTTTTCACTTAACCTAGAATCAATAAGTGGCTTAAAGGTTTTAAAGGAAAGGTTGGTTTTTGAGAAAACAAGTTTTAAACAAGTGTCAGACATGTTTAATCGATTAAGAACATGTTTAATCGATTAGTACTCGATTAAGGCAAGATTTAATCGATTAAACACTGCTGAACTGATTTTTAAAATACGATTTTTACTTCTCAAAATCAGTTTTCAAGTGCCATAACTTTTGGGTATTCTATAAAAACCTTTTCCTAATCTTTGTGATCATAACCCATCATTTTGATATTCATTTTTACAAAGAATCAAGCCACTCTATTCTCTCTAAATTTCAAAGATCAAAGCTTTTCTATTTTTATATTCTTTGATCAAGAACCTTTGAATCTCTTATTGTGAATTGTCATAGCTATTGATTGAGATTCATTAGGATTGTTATGTGTATTCATTGAGTTGTAATCTTTGCAATAAGGCAAGCCACTACAACAAACAAGAAGCCTTGGTGTGTCGATTATCATCAAGCAAAGTTCAAGAAATTGAAGAAAGTCTTGGTTGTGAATCAAGCAAGGAGAAGCCTTGATGTGTGGATTATCATCAAGCAATTGAAGACTTGTTGTGTCGATTATCAACAAGGGGTAGAGGTTAGATTAGAGAGAAGATCAATAGGATTACAAGGCAAGGGTGTCGGTTATCTCTTGTAGGCTAGCAAGAAGGAAGTCTTGTGAGGCAATCACTTGTAATTTGAGAACTCTAATTCCTCATAGTGAAGAATCTCTCTTGGTTGAAGAGGGGACTGGATGTAGCTTTCAAGCGGGTGAAAGTGAACCAGGATAAATCACTGTGTCGTATCTCTAAACCTTTAACTCTTTACATTCAAGTCTTTAATTGTGTTCTTGGTTGAAAACCTAGAGAAAGATTGATTTTCATAATTGATTGAATTCAATTTTTATTGTTCAAATTGATAAAGGGAAAATCATTTTCATAACTAGGATAATCAATAAGAATATAGGTGTTAATTGTTTTTGCTGAATCTCTGATCTTAAATGTTAGTTGATTGATTTTCGTATTCGATTGAAAAGTGATTTTTCAGTTTTTGATAGATTTAATCGATTAAATTGCAGGTTAATCGATTAAGTGCTGTAGAATTTGCAAAAATCATTTGTTTTGATTGTTTCGATTTGTTTCGTTCGAAAATCTTTCAAGGTTTCTTTTACACCTATTCAACCCCCCCTTCTAGGTGTATTCCTAGGGTTCCTTTGTCTCTCCAACCACCAATTGCGGTTTCTTCAAGAATATCATCCTTCAGAGTATCTCCCCCTGAATATATTAGCCATGAAATCCATGAAATATCAGAATCTCTCTCCCCCTTTTGTAATCATCAAAAAGATGTGTAATCTCCCCCTGAAACACTAAGGAGATGCGTCAATAATAACATGAGAGATAAAAGATTCACATATTCAAAAGAGGTGAGAGGCAGAAGTTAAACCAATTTCTCTACGAATAAAAAAGAAATTTTCTTTTGGAAGCGGTTTCGTAAAGATATCAGCTAACTGTCGCGAAGTATCAACACACTCAATAATGCAATCACCCTTCTGAATATGATCACGAATAAAATGGTGTCGAATCTCTATATGCTTCGTGCGAGAATGTTGCACTGGGTTTTTGGTAATAGAAATAGCACTGGTATTATCACATTTAATAGAAATGTGATCTAGACTTACACCAAAGTCTAGGAGTTGCTGTTTTAACCATAAAATCTGGGCGCAACAACTACCCGCGGCTACATATTCAGCCTCAGTTGTAGATAGGGCAACACTAGACTGTTTCTTACTAGCCCATGATACCAATGAATTGCCAAGAAGATGACAAGTGCCGCTAGTGCTTTTTCTATCTACTTTGCAACCAGCAAAGTCAGAATCAGAATACCCAACAAGATTACACGAAGAACCTTTGGGGTACCATAAACCCATATCAGTTGTGCCAGACAAGTATTTCATTATTCGCTTGGCAGCAACCATGTGCCTTTCTTTTGGATTCGATTGGAACCGAGCACAAAGACACACACTAAACATTATATCCGGCCTACTTGCCGTTAAATATAGAAGGGATCCGATAATACCTCAATACTTTGTGATTTCTACGGATTTACCTCCTTCGTCTTTGTCCAAGTAACATGATGTGCTTATCGGTGTCGCTACTGCCTTGGCCTTATCCATGCCAAATCTTTTCAGTAATTCTTTGCAGTATTTGGTTTGACTAATAAATATTCCGTCCTTTTCTTGCTTTATTTGTAATCCCAGGAAAAAGTTCAGCTCGCCCATCATAGACATTTCGAACTCTTCCTGCATCATACTAGAAAATTCCTTGCAAAGGATTTCATTAGTAGCACCGAAAATAATATCATCAACATAAATCTGAACTAAAAGAATGTTCTTTCCTTTCTTTTTGATAAAAAGTGTGTTATCAACCTTCCCTCTTTCAAAGTTATTTTCCAACAAAAATTTGCTAAGACGATCGTACCACGCTCTAGGAGCTTGTTTTAGACCGTACAAAGCCTTTTTCAATTTATAAACATAATCAGGGTGTTCATAACTTTCAAAGCCTGGAGGTTGACACACATAAACTTCTTCATTTATAAAACCATTAAGAAAGGCACTCTTTACGTCCATTTGATATAATTTAAAATCTAGAATACATGCAAATGCAAATAGCAGTCTTATGGCTTCCAACCTAGCAACAGGGGCAAATGTTTCCTCATAATCTATCCCCTCTTCCTGATTGTAACCTTGTGCAACTAGCCTAGATTTGTTTCGAACAATTAAACCAGCCTCATCAAGTTAATTTATATAAATCCACTTAGTTCCAATAATCGGATGAGACTCAGGCCTAGGAACAAGTTCCCACACCTGATTTCTTTCGAACTGGTTTAATTCCTCTTGCATTGCCAAAAGCCAATGCTCATCAAGCATAGCCTCAGAATAATTCTTTGGCTCTACTTGAGAAACAAATGCAAAGAAGTTACACAGATTGCTAATAGAGTTGCGAGTACTTACACCTTTTGAGATATCCCCGATAATCTGATCTATAGGATGGTGCCTTGATGTTCTCCATTCCTTAGGCAAATCAGCGTTGAGTTCCATGGATTGTTCTTGATTTTTCTCCTCAACATTTTCAACTGAATTTCCATTGCTTTCGGAATGCTCCTTCCTTTTGGCATTTGGCTCCTCATCCTCATTAACGAATAAATCTCCAAGAATACCTGAAATGTCATTAACAGATACCTTTCCCAACCTTCTGGGATCGGATTCGTCAAATGATACATGAATAGATTCTTCAATAGTATTACGAGATTTATTGTATATCCTATAAGCTTTGCTCGAAGCAGAATATCCAAGGAATATACCCTCATCAGCTCTAGCCTCAAAACTTCCTAGATTTTCTCTACCATTATTATGCACAAAACATTTACATCCAAAAACTCGAAGATGGGAAATATTTGGTTTTCTCCCTTTGTACAGCTCATAAGGGGTTTTCTTTAAAATAGGCCTAATCAAAACACGGTTCATAACATAACATGCTGTACTAACTGCATCGGCCCAAAAATATGCAGGCAAATTCATGTCATTAAGCATTGTTCTAGAAAGCTCTTTTAATGAACGATTTTTCCTCTCCACAACTCCATTTTGCTCTGGAGTCCTTGGAGCGGAAAAATAATGCTTAACTCCATGATTTTCGCAAAACTTTTCAAAAAAATGATTTTCAAATTCTCCACCATGATCAGTTTTAATGGATGCAATGCTCAAATGCAATTGGTTTTGAATAATCTTGGCTAGTTTTTTTAAATTCATGAAATGCGTCATTTTTATGAGTAATAAAAGGCGTCCATGTATACCTAGAATAGTCATCCACAATAACTAAACAATAATAGTTGCCACCAAAGCTTTTAGTTTGACACGGTCCAAAAAGATCCATATGTAAAAGTTCCAAGGGCCTTTGAGTTGAAACAAGATTTTTAGACGGAAAAGTAGCCCTTGTGAGTTTTGATTTTGAACAAGGATCACAATTTTCAGAAAAAGAAAAATTTTGCTTTGGCAAACCAACTACTAAGTTTTTAGAAGAAATTTTATTTAAATGAGCCATGTGGGTGTGACCTATTCTACGATGCTGCCACAGCCACGATTCATCCTCTTTAGATAATAAACGTTTCGCATCATTTGAGGGAATTGAATCAAAATCAATAACATAAACATTGTTTATCCTGAGAGCAATTAGCTTAATAAGATTATCAACTTTTCCCTCGATAATACATCTATCAGAATCAAATATAACCCTATTGCCCTTATCACACAATTGACTAATACTTAGCAAATTGTGCTTTAGGCCCTCAACATGTAAAACATTTTCAATGCAAGGGTTAGAAGGTGTACCAATTTTACCGATTCCGATAATCATTCCTTGATTGTTATCTCCGAAAGTCACATGTCCTTGGTCCTTAGGCACGAGATGCGAGAATTTGGATTTATCTCCAGTCATATGTTTTGAGCATCCGCTGTCCAAGTACCACCATGCCTTCCTTATTTCCGGAGTAACCTACAAGCAAAGAATTCAAGGTTTCTTTTTAGGTACCCATATCTTTTTGGGTCCTTGAGTGTTAGTATAGCCATAGTTTAAATCATGCCACCATCTAGCTTCATTGTTCGGTTTAACGAACTTCACTTTTCGGTGTATGCATTCATGTGCACCATGGCCCTTTTTACCACAAATATGACATATAATAAGAGGTTTCTTATGATTACTGGCAGGGACAAAAATGGTACTTAGTTTCTTTTGATGTCTTCCGGGTTGATATCCTAAACCCGCTCTATTAAAGAAACATTTTTGTCTACCTAACATTAAATTTAAAGTATTTCTACCTTTTGTAAATTTAGCAAGGGTTTCTTTTAAATCTTCAACTTCTTTAACCAAGTCCTTGCAGATTTTACAAGAAGAAGAACTAGCTTTAAGTTTAATGTCATTACACGAAGTGTTTGAAGAATTTTTTAAAGTCAAATTCAGCTCCTTATTTTGATTTTTCAAAAAATCATTTTCCTTAGTAAGTTCTTTATTCTTTTCTAAAATGGAAGCTGAATTTTTCTTTTCTAGAAAAACCAATAAGGATAACCTCATCGATTCCTCATGTAATTCTTCAAATGCTTCTTGTAATTCATCATAAGAAAAGTTAAGTTCAGTAGTTACCTCATTGTCGTGAGCCATCAAGCATAGGTTGGCAGTCTCCTCTTGTTCGTCTGAATCCTCATCTGAACTTCCATCATTGTCTAGCCACGCCAAGTATGCTTGCTTTCCCTTCTTTGAACTTGAGGTGCCTTTTTCTGAACTCTCTTTCTTTTTCAATTGATAGCAGTCTGCTCTAATGTGACCAGGCTTGCCACACTCATGACATGTGATGGTTGAGCCTCCACTTTTATTGTTGTCTCTCTTGTTGATATTTTTCTTTCTCACGAATTTCCCGAAATTTTTCACCAATAGACTCATGTGTTCATCATTCAATAATTCTTTGTCCGAGTCACTATCTGGTGCAGGTGCTTCAGCCTTGAATGCCAAACTTTTAACTTTCTTGTTCTCTTCTTCATGCTGAGCCAACCTTTTTAGTTCACTTTCGTGTTCTTGTAATTTTCCAAACAGAGTTGCCAGCGTCATTGTTGAGAGATTTCTTGATTCAGCAATTGTCGTCACCTTGGGTTGCCAATCTCTTCCCAAACACCTTAAAACTTTGTTGATGAGATCCTCATTGGTGAACTTCTTCCCCAATGTCGTCAGTTGGTTAACAATCATTGTGAAGCGCTTTTGGATCTCTTGAATTGATTCTCCATCTTTCATCCTGAATAGCTCATATTCACCAGTCAACGTATTGATCCTTGACCTCTTTACTTCCGTTGTACCTTCATGTGTGACTTCCAGCGTATCCCACATCTGTTGTGCTGTCTCGCATGTTGATATCCTGAAAAACTCATCATAGCTCAAAGCAGATGTTATAATATTTTTCGCTTTCAAGTCGTACTGGACTCTACGTTCCTCCTCCTCCGTCCACTCAGCCATAGGCTTTTCGACGGTGTTACCATTAACCACATAGGTAGGAACATAGGGACCATTAACAACAGCATCCCAAACTTTTAATCCTACTCCTTGAATAAAAATTTTCATACGGGCTTTCCAATACGCGTACCCTACCCCATCAAACATGGGAGGACGGTTAATAGAACTCCCTTCACCTCCAAACAGAGAGTTTGAAGCCATACTCTTGAGACGGTTAAGTCTTAACACAAGAGACTAGCTCTGATGCCAATTGTTGGTTTTGGCCTCAAAATCTCGAGAGGGGGGGTGAATCGAGTTTTATTATGTATTGAAAAATTCGTAATAAATTAAAAAATTGATTTGAGATGGAGAGATTAAACGTTCGTAATGGATCGCGAAAACGATAGAAATAATATAATAATTGAGTAGCGCGGAAACGTAAAAGAATAAATATGCGAAAAGTAAAAGAGATAGGGATAGAAAAGCTTGCACCGGTGAATTTTATACTGGTTCAGCCTTCCCGTCGAAAGGCCTAGTCCAGTCCCCAAGCGACCCGCCTGAGAGTTCTTATAACCAAGCAATAGAGCCGCATCCTATTACAACCAAGAGCACCCCACACACTACTAGGAACCTCCGTTCGCTAGGGGCCTCAATCACACAGCAGGGTTCCTCGCCCTACGAACGCCTCAACGTTCAACTATGGGATTTTCTCCCTACCACTAAGGTTTAGAACGATTACAATGAAAGTGATTACAATAGCTTTTTGTGTTCTCACAACACGGATTCTACAATATGCTCTTATGATAATGAAAAAGAAGTTTCTCTTAGGATTTACTCAGCCAACAAGGTTTGTTCTTCAAAAATTGGAACAATGAAAACCAGAATTCTTAAAGAAGAAGAAGATGAAGAACGTGAGAATGAATGAATAAAAATCACTGAACGTAAAACTTGTTGAAATGTTGGAGTGATCTTATTTAAAAAGAAAAACTCTTTTGAATAAAAAAAACGATTTTGAATTAATAAAACAAAATCAAAATAGAATAATAAAAGATTTGTAATAAGTTTTAAAATCAAAATAAAATCAAAACGATTTTCGAAATAAAATAAAGATTTGATTCTTAAAACCAAAAAGGAAATAATTCAAAATTAAAATCATTTTCGAATTTTATAAAATATATCAGAATCTTTTATATAAAAACAAATCAGGAAATAATAAAAATGATTCTGACACGTTTTTCAAAAAATCAAGAAGTAATCGATTACTTTAGGGAATAATCGATTATTTCTACAAAAATAGAAATTCTTAAATACATTTGAAAAACATGTAATCGATTAGGCTAAGACTAGTTAATTGATTACATCACTCCTATTCATTATATGATGCAACTATGTAATCGATTACACTAATGAGTTAATCGATTATTAAGCCTCTGGTTTGCATATGATGCAACATCATGTAATCGATTACTACAAGACTTGTAATCGATTACAAAGCCTCTGAAAAATATGTGATGCAACAATTATAATCGATTACTTGACTGTTGTAATCGATTACTTTCATAAGAAAGTAACTGATTAACAAAATTCAGTTAATCGATTACAGCTTCTCTGATTTTTCTATGATGCAACAAAGTTAATCGATTACTCTCCTTTGCAGTCATATAAATATGCAGAGTTTTGTAACATCAAGTATTTTCACTAAGGTTAAATGCAGAACAACATTTTGTATGCATAAAACACGTTTTCTTCTTTTCTTCTAAAATGAAAAACTATGTTGGCTTTGTAACTTCTAAGTAAACTACAACTTCATTACCTTACATTTGATCTAAGGAGAAGGTTTCTATTCTAGGCTTGCTTGAGTCTTCAATCTTGAGACTTGACTTGCACTTGTGAGCTTGAACTTGAGTTGGCTTGTTATCATCAAAACATATATTTGCATTACTTTGAAGTCCATAGAGAGTTTGAAGCATGCCTTCCAACCAGCTTGACTTCCAACACGGAAAACACTAGAGCTGCTCGGAAAACACTCCCCCTGATTGTATGCTCGTCAACCTGGTAATGCTGAAACACCAAAAACAACAAACACCTTCCTCCCCCTTTTGGCATGATAAAAAAGGAGCCGAAGAATTAAGCACATTTTCCAAAAGAGTGGTAGGTAGCATATTCCGAGAGTGAATGAAGAAAAGGGAAAGCAGTTGATGGAAAAAGATATACAGTCTTGCCCTTCTCCCCCTAAAACATGATAATATGCTCGAAATATGACCTATCTCCCCCAGAAACATATATACTTTTGAAAAAGCACCTTTTTTTTAAAATGAAAAGAATTTTAGCACAGTGCCCATCAAAAATATGTTCGAAGTTAAGCTCTTAGGGGGTACCCAAACATTTTGGGCTTCTCATTTTTCACAGACCAAACATAAAAACCGTTAGGCACACCATGAAATTTAATTTTACACATATATGAGGTGTGTCCATGAATGCCACATAAAAATATGTTGGCTTTGTAGAAAGATTTAAATTTGAAAATGAACCAACTTTTCTAAATTTATTCTTCTTGGCATTCATGTATCCTAAACCGGTTTTATTTGAATTGTTTCTTTGATTTCAAAGAAATTGATTTAACATTTTCTCACTATCACTTCTTGATAAAGTTGCGACAGTATTTAAAATTTTTAATTTCATGTTCATGACTTTTGCAACATTCACAAGAAAGGATTTCTTGAAATTTCAAAGAATCAATTCTGTGTTGTAGTGCTTTATTTTTACAGTTAAGCTCACCAATGCATTTTTCTAAATTCAAGACTTGCTCTTTCAATTTCAAAAATAGTTCTTTTTCCTTTATCACTTAGTTTAGCAAGTTTCTTGAATTCATTATGCATTTCAAAGTAAGCACTAAATAAATCGACATAATTAAGAGACTCAGATTTGGAATCGGAATATACCTCAGTTCCTTGCTTGCTCGAAGTGGAACTTGATGATGCGCCTTCATAAATTCTACTCACCAAGCCGAGATCGGTTTCTTCCTCATCACTTGATGTATTAGAGCTCGTCTCTTTATTATGTCAGAGGTCCGAGAACACCGTCGTGAGACCTTGTCGGATTGCTTGGAAAAGCTGAGCGCCGAGCATAGTGAAGCTTCATCATATTTACCCATTAAGCACAGGCTTGCCTTCTCTTCATCTTCTGAATTTGAATTGCTGTTCGAGGAGTCTTCAGTCAACTGAGTTTAGGCTTTGAGTGAAATCCCCTTCTTCTCTTTGTCGATTCCTTCAAACATTATTAATTGGTCGAACAAAAAAAAATTAATCGAGTTCGTCAAATCTCATTGCTCCCTTCGTGAGTAAGTTGTGGAATGTTCCACATTTGTTTGGCATTTTTACAGTGACACACACTGAAAAATTCATCACATGACAGAGTTGAAGTGATGATGATTTTGGCTTTTAAAAACGTATGAAACTTTCTTTTTATCATCATCATTCAGGCTTGCCCTTGAGATTTCTACAACTTCTTCACAGATTTTACATTTAGGAACGCAGGAACCATTTTCAATTGAATCCCAAATATTAATATCTACTGCTTCTATAAAAATTTCATTCGAGCTTTCCAATAAGCTGTCCATCACCGTTAAACAGTGGTGGATGGTTTATTGAAGATCCTTCACCATCAAATGTATTGTTAGAGCCCATGGTTTCCTCTAGGATCTTTTCGAAAACGTTTTTACACTCGATCTTTCGACCAAGCTCTAATACCAATTGTTAGAAACCAGGCAAGCGGCCTAACAATCTACTAGAGGGGGGTGAATAGTAGTTTGAAGCAATAGTGCCAATTTTTTGGATAGAACTGATAACTGGTCGGATACTGCTCGGTTTTTAATAAAAATACCGACTTTGTGTCGAGCAAGCTCTGATAATCGATTATCTGAGCCGAGCATCGATTACCGAGCTGCGCCACACAAAGATCGGTTTTGCAGCGATTTGTGCCGAGCAGAATCCGAGCAAACATGATTTAACTGAGTTGATTAAATCTACTCGGAACTGTAACAAAAAACGATAAAGATGAAGAAGAAGAAACACCGGGATCTATACTGGTTCACTCTCCTCCACTGAGAGCTACATCCAGTCCCCCCCCCCTAAAACCTTTAGGGAGCCTTTACTCAATCAATTCAATCGGAGTACAACAGGAATTACAAGAGACCCACTCTACACCTAAACAACTACCCCGACTAGAACTGATGGCTGAAGAACCTCTTCAGCACTTCTGCTCGAGAACCTCTCGAGACTTCAAATCTTGAAACCTTCAAGATGCCTTGAAACCTTCAAGGACTTTCACTGCTTGAGAACCTCTCAAGACATTACAATGCCTTGAAACCTTCAAGGACTTTCCTTTCTTTACAAAAATAAAAAGGTTTGCCTCCAACCGAAAACTCAATCTAATATGTATCTGAAAGTGTGAAACCAATTGAGTTTTTGGTTCAGTTAAGAAAGGGATTTACAGAGATGAAGAGAAATGGTCTCTGCGTGTTTGTTCTTCAATACGTGTTCTCTCTCTATCCGTTGAAGAAGGCAACTCTCCTTTTATAAAGATTTTTGAAGTCAAATCAGATTTCGAATAAATCTTGTTTCTAACCGTTGTTTTTAACTCATTTGAAATTCAAACTTAGAGATTTTATGTTTGAGTTAAAAACTAATTTACCACCCACACTCATTAAAAATAAAACTGTTATAAAACGAAGAGATGCGAGCGGTTCGGTGCTGCTGTTTGTTGAAGATGAACAGTGTTGCCGAGCTTGAAAAATGTTCGAGCTTGGGGACATACTGGCCGAGCTGATCTTTTGCTGAGCAATATGCATCCGAGCTTGATCCGAGCTTTACGCCCTAGCTTGAGTTGAAGACTGACATTCGAGCTTTGGCCGAGCTTTTCATTTAAGCTTGTACTGAACTTTGAGATCCGAGCTTTAGCTGAGCTTGATATTCAATCTTGAACTGAAGTTTTTGATCCGAGCTTTAGCTGAGCTACGAGCATGAGATCCGAGTTTTAGATCAATCTCGATACCTTAGCTTGATTAACCGAGCATCTTAGTGTCAGCCGAACTTGATCATTGTCGAGCTTGTTCCGAACATCTTCCGAGCTTGAGCTGGGAGATGTTGTCTTGCACGCGTGATCAATTTGCCTAACACTTTCCGAGCTTGATCGATTTGCCGAACAACTTCCGAGCTAATCTTCTAGGTTCGACAACTGGCTCTTCTGGAGCAAACAGGCTGAGCTTATGATTAGCTTTGACATCCTAGCTTTGGCCGAGCTTGTGAACTGAGCTCTTTCGTTCCAAGAAAGAACCGAGCTTGATGCCTAGCTACTCACTTGCCGCTGGCTCAAGCATATGCCGAGCATATGCCGATCTTCTGACTTGCAGCTGATCTTGATATCTTGGCTTGTGCAACATGTTCGACTAAGCAAATTCCGAACGTCTTCCGAACTTGCAACCGAGCAACTTCCGAGCTTGTTCTTGAATTATCCGACTCATGATTTGGAGCTGTAAGCAGTGGTTTTTGCTCTTAAAATTTGGAGGCATCATCTTTATGGAGTAAGAATTGAGGTGTTTAGTGATCACAAAAGCTTGAAGTATATGTTCGAGCAAAAGGAATTGAATATGAGGCAACGAAGGTGGATGGAGTTTTTGAAGGATTACGATTTTGAAGTGTAGTATCATCCTGGAAAGCAAACGTGGTGGCCAATGCTTTAGCAGGAAATCTCTTCATGTATTTGCCTTGATGGTGAAAGAGTTAGAACTAATAGAGAAGTTTAGAGATCTGAACTTGGCGGTGGAGTTTAACTCAAGGAGTATGATGCTAGGAACTTTGAAGATGAACAATGAATTCATGTAACAAGTGAAGGTGTTACAGTTAGCATATCCGGAGTTACAAGAAAAGAAGGAACTATCGGAGAATGGAAAGGAAGTAGAATTTCAGTTACAGGAAAAGAAGGAACTATCAGAGAATGTATTTGCCTTGATGGTGCCAAACAACCGAGAGATTAAAGAAATGATTTTGGAAGAAGCGCACAAAAGCAGATTAAGTTTTCATCCTGGAGCATCTAAGATGTATCAGGACTTGAAAAAGATTTTCAGGTGGTCAGGTATGAAAAGAGAAGTAGCTGAGTACGTGTCAAGGTGTTTGATGTGTCAGAAGGCTAAGATTGAGCATAAGAAGCCTAGAGGAGAATTCCAACCATTGGCGGTACCGAATTGGAAGTTTGACAGTATTTCGATGGATTTTGTGTCTGGTTTTCCCAGAACGCAAAAAGGGCATGATGCTATTTGGGTAATAGTAGACTGAGTCACTAAGACAACTCATTTTCTTCTCGTGAACGTCAAGTATTCTCTGGAGAAACTGGCAAACTTGTACATGAGTGAAATAGTGAGGTTGCATGGAGTTCCTTCGAGTATTGTGTCATATAGGGATCCCCGATTTACTTCTAAATTTTGGAATAGTATGCAGAAAGCGCTGGGAACGAGAATAGAAACAGAAAAAGAAGAATATATGTTAGAAGATAAAAGAAAGTGCTTCACCGTGAAAAGATAGAATTAACGATGAAGTTTATCACAAAGAGTCAAAGACAAATTTTTATTATGACATTGTATATTTGTTTTTGTAGAGACTTAAATAAATAAATAAATAAAATATATCAATGTATGTAGTAAATATTGGATATGTATAATCGGTTAGCTACAACACTAACAATAACAATTATAAATTATTATTATTATTATTATTATAAATGAATAGAGAAATCAATGATTCAAAATTCTAATCTTAATTTAAAAAGATTAAAACAATTCTCATTCATTTACCCATATATATCATCATAATAAAAAAAAACAATATTATGTGATAATCACAAAGAAATAAAAGAAGATAACTCAAGTAAACATCATCTTTGCAAAAAAAAATTAAATCAAAATTATTAAAACAATTACCATAAAGACTTTTCAGAATCCAATCTTAAGATTGACTTGGGATAATCATATAAAAAATGCTAATTATGAAAAAAAAATATATTAATCTATCCATCAATTAAAAAAGATAAGCATGTATAATTTGGATTTAATTCTGATTTTTCACATTAAATGTGATAATTATATTCAACAAATGCTAAATTATCATGTTCCCATAAAATATAAAATATTTTGATTTATCTCTGAATCTACTCATAATATCATTAAACAAAAAATATCAAACATTTAATTTGATTTCACTCTAATTAATCATAATATCATGATAAATGTAATAATGGTATATAAAAATATATTAATTCATCGATCAACTAAATAAGGAATATATTAATTTAATAATAATCTATACATAAACAAATATAATCTTTAAAAAATGAATAGTCATTATCTTCCAATGAATTTATGTCCAATGAGATAACGTTTTGGTTTATCATTAATTATGCTCATAATACCATCAACCACAAAAGATCGAATTGTTTAATTCTGATTTAATTTTGATTCAACATGATAAAGTTGATTATCATATAACAAATGTTAATTTATACATCAAATAAATAAGGAATATCCAAGATAAAAAGTGTTATCTTTGATTCATATAAGGAAGTTCAAAATTTATCAACGAGATAATTTAGATTTTTTTTTTTGTTAAGTGTACGGTTGATCTGAAACCCTGGCTTTTTGTGTAATTATTTTTCATTGTTGTTTAATAATAATTTTTACTTTATAATAAAAAATAATAATAATCATTAATTTAAAATATTTAATAAAAAAATTTTAAAATATTAACGACCCGTGCATTGCATTTAACTAAAATATTCATATTTATTTTCTAAGAACTAGTAGATTAATAAATCATTAGAAACTATTGAATTTTACTAAAATATTCATATTTATTTTCTAAGAAAGAGAAGAAAAGTAGAATAATTACTCATTGGGAAGATTATGAGTATAACTATTGAATGATGACGGAATTTGAAAAAATGTTTGACCATATCTTGAAATTTAAAAACAACAAGATTTTTGAAAAAAAAATCTAGAAAAACAAAGATAATATGGAATAAAGGGAGATTTAAATTTATTTTTCACAAAGGATTTCTCATTAAATTTTAATTTTAATTTCGTTTAGTATAAGATAAATTCCCTAGCTATGGTCATAAATATCTTATCATCATTATACATCAAATAATTAAGAAAGATATCTTATCGCTGGTGAATAATTCCAAATTTCACTAACAATAACAATTATAAATTATTATTATTATTATTATTATTATTATTATTATTATTATAAATGAATAGAGAAATCAATGATTCTAAATTCTTATCTTAATTTAAAAAGATTAAAACAATTCTCATTCATTTACCCATATATATCATAATGGCTTATTTATGTATTTAGTCCCTGAAAGTTCGGAGTGTTTTGATTTTAGTCCCTAGAAGTTTTTTTACCTTGGCTCATCCTTAATTGTTTTGAAAATTTGGTTTTAGTCCTTGTTGTTAAAAAAATCCGTTAATTAATGACGTGGCTAACGGAACGTCACATCAACATACACGTGCGCAAGTATGTAATGTCATGGTAGGATGACGTGGATGATTTGGACCACCAGGATCAAAAGGGCCATAGCCCAATTCACAAACACATTTTGGTTGGGTCTTGGCCCTTTTGCTCCTGCGGGTCCGGATCATTTACGTCATCCTATTGGTGACATGCAATACTTGCACACGTGTATACTGATGTGTCATTTCGTTTTTTTTAAAGGAAAATATGTAATTCATTCCATAACAGAAAATAGTACAAGTAGATCCAACAGAACAATAACAAAGCACATATTTTCCATACAATAAAAATTGCTAAAAAAGACTAGATACTCAGCCATAACAGCAAACTCTCTGTGGATCAGGATCATCATCAACATCCAGCTTCGAACTCTAACAAGAGATTCAACAGCCTTTGTTTCCAAGATAACTATCTCATCAATGCCGGAAGCACAGTTCAGCGACAAAGAATCTCATATTTGAGGAGGTAGAGCCACTGGACAGAGGAGAAGACAGAGATCTGGAAGGGAAAAGTTGTCCCGAATATCAGTCTTCTAGTTATTAGAGAAGATAGGAAGGTCATCAGATCTGGACAAACAAAAAGTCTTCCCACACTCAAACACACAAAAAACAAAACCCAGATGAAACTGGGACAAGAAAAACCACACCACTTGCACAAAGGCAAGATTTATTTATTTAACCCAGATATAACTGGGAGAGAAAAAACCCACACACCAACCAAAGGAAGGCTCTCCCTCCCCTTCTACTGTTATCACAGAAGAGAGGAAAACGGAGAAGAGAAAAGAAGAAGACTGATGAAGAGAGAAGACTGAGCCTCTCTCTCCTCAAATTAGGATTATCACTTATGGAGTACAAGAAAATGTCGATGTGTCATTTCGTTAACTATATAAGTAATTAACGAATTTTTCCTAACGGCATGGACTAAAACCAAATTTTCAAAACAATTAAGGATGAGTCAAGGTCAAAAAAACTTCCAAACAACAAAATCAAAACACTCCCAACTTTCAGGGGCTAAAACCATAAATAAGCCTATCATAATAAAATAAAATAATATTATGTGATAATCACAAAGAAACAAAAGAAGATAACTCAAGTAAACATCATCTTTGCCAAAAAAAAATTAAATCAAAATTATTAAAACAATTACCATAAAGACTTTTTAGAATCCAATCTTAAAATTGACTTGGGATAATCATATAAAAAATGCTAATTGTGAAAGAAAAAAAATATATTAATCTATCCATCAAATAAAAAAGATAAGCATGTATAATATGGATTTAATTCTGACTTTTCACATTAAATGTGATAATTATATTCAACAAATGCTAAATTATCATGTTCCCATAAAATATGAAATATTTTAATTTATCTTTGAATCTACTCATAATATCATTAAACAAAAAATATCAAACGTTTAATTTGATTTCACTCTAATTAATCATGATAAATGTAATAATGGTATATAAAAACATATTAATTCATCGATCAACTAAATAAGGAATAAATTAATTTAATAATAATCTATACATAAACAAATATAATCTTTAAAAAATGAATAGTCATTATCTTCCAATGAATTTATGTCCAATGAGATAATGTTTTTGTTTATCATCATTAATTATGCTCATAATACCATCAACCACAAAAGATCGAACTGTTTAATTCTGATTTAATTTTTATTCAACATGATAAAGTTGATTATCATATAACAAATGTTAATTTATTCGTCAAATAAATAAGGAATATCCAAGATAAAAAGTGTTATCTTTGATTCATATGAGGAAGTTCAAAATTTATCAACGAGATAATTTAGATTATTTTTTTTGTTAAGTGTACGGTTAATCTGAAACCCTGGCTTTTTGTGTAATTATTTTTCGTTGTTGTTTAATAATAATTTTTACTTTTTAATAAAAAATAATAATCATTAATTTAAAATATCTAATATAAAAATTTTAAAATACTAAAGACCCGTGCATTGCATTTAACTAAAATATTCATATTTATTTTCTAAGAACTTTAGAAACTATTGAATTTTACTAAAATATTCATATTTATTTTCTAAGAAAGAGAAGAAAAGTAGAATAATTACTCATTGAAAAGATGATGCGTATAACTATTGAATGATGACAGAATTTGAAAAAATGTTTGACGATATCTTGAAATTTAAAAACAACAAGATTTTTGAAAAAAAAAATCTAGAAAAACAAAGATAATATGGAATAAAGGGAGATTTATAAATTTATTTTTCACAAAGGATTTCTCATTAAATTTTAATTTTAATTTCGTTTAGTATAAGATAAATTCCCTAGCTATGGTCATAAATATCTTATCATCACTAGACATCAAATAATTAAGAAAGATATCTTATCGCTAGTGAATAATTCCAAATTTCCCATGAAACATTTGAGATGATAGTAATACAATTCATCTCAAGGCGATATTCAATTAAAAAAAAAATCAAGTCGGCATCTTATTTTTTGCCCAAGAATTAATGACGTTTACAAGGATTGAATATATACTTTTTTTTTTAGGACAAAATGATTGAATACTACTCCCTCCGTTCCAATTTAACTGTCACTTTAGAAATTTCACACTAATTAAGAAAGTCATTTAATATTTCAATTTTCAAAAGAATTATTAGATAACTTTACTATAATACCCTCAAAGTACATTAATTATCACCCATTTCACATATTTCAACACATTAAATGCAAGGTTAAAGGTGGAAAAAATCAATTAATACATCCTCGAATTCCTAAAGCGACAAATAATTTGGAACAAGTTAAAAATGCTAAAGTGACAGATAATATGGAAAGGAGGGAGTAACAAGTAACATACACTTCAAAAAAAAAAAGTAACAAAACTAATAAATACACAAGCTGTTAAATTAAATATTAAATATTTTAAAACCAAATCCAAACATTATCTTAGAAGCAGTAGTTTGGATTTTCACACGCACCTGATTTCACGAGATAGGAGCATGGTTTTGAAAACTGGACCGGACCGGCCGGTTCAACCGGAAAACCGATGAACCGGTGGAGTGTCGGTCCGGAATAAACCTGAAACCGCTCTGCAAAAAAACCGGTATTGAACCGGCTGAACCTGTATTAAACCGCTAAAACCGGTCAAAACCGATGGAAAACCGCTTTGACCCGGTTTGAATTTGGAAGCCCAAATTAAGCAAAAAATTGGTTTTTTTTTAATAACGAAATCTTATATGTTGGAAACTCAAACGACACCAATATGAGTCTCACTAGTTGATTACGTGTTTGCTCTCATCTCAACGAGAAAGAATATTAAAACTTTAGATTTTAGAACTAAGAAAAATCAAAAATCAAAAAGCCAAAAAGGCAAAAAAGTGAAGTGAAAGAAGAAAGAACAGTGAGTGGCGCACAAGAAGGTGACATCAATAATCAATAGAGAAAAAACAAAAAGGCACAAAAAGGTAAAATTACTAAAATATATGATTATATACACACACGTACATTAAGATCGGTTGAACCACGGTTCAATCACGGTCCAACCATTGAACCTTGAACCAGTACCTTGACCGGTTCAATAACCGGTCCGGTTTTCAAAACATTGGATAGGAGTTAACAATAACACCTAGAAAAAGGGAACAAAAAACGTAAGGAATTCGACAACAAATGTGCTTCTTCAACCTAATTAATAAATAGAAACACCCGACTTGCCATATTGGAATAAACGAAGTTACAAATCTAAGCCCTTTCAATTTAAATTATCGTGTTCTTCACATCATCTCTTGCATAGAAATCCTTGAAGGACACATACTTAGTAAAAATAATGTCATATCCTTTCCACACAAGAACAACACCTTCAATGTCTTCACGGGCCATAGTTGTTATAACATTTGTTTTGGCCACAATGACAATGGTCTCTGCCAAGGGCACAGACAGCTCCATAGAGTACTGCCTAAGGCTATTAATGAATCCATCTCCGCCGCCGCCGCCATCGCCATCTCCACCGCCATCTCCGCCGCTTGCTGGTAAAGGACAAATTCCAACGTTGAGTAAGAATGCTCTTGATCTAATTCTTTGTAAAGACGAATTCCGTGCGGTGGGTTTTTACATTCGGATAAATCGGAAATTGCCTACGTATTACTTGGAGGCCCTTTGTAATATATTCAGTGACAACGAGGAAAAGATAGAGCGTTACATCAGTGACAGAGATTTAGAAACTAGATTAGAAGGGCTTTTGGGATTACAAGGGCTTTTGGATGGTCGTTCTTGTGCTAGCATTAGAAGTAATCAGACGCAACACCATCTTGAACCCTCTATCATAAATAGATTACAGTGAGATGAGATGAGCATGAATAATTGGATCTCTGACATGTGCATTCAGATTCGACCCTTCAAATGATCTGATAAGTCATTGAACAAATGAATGATGTTAGACATCAATCTATTTTTTTTTTCTTTTCTAAGTAGAATAATGTTTTCCCTTGAACAATGTTTTTGTTTTAGTATTGATTTTGTCATTCAATGAAAGATGGAATTCAATCACATCTTCTTTATTTTTTGACAATACATCCGTATTAATTTTGTTTTTGTTTTGAATGCAGTCTCGTTATGAAAACATATTATATTTTATATTCGCAGGTATAGAGTGTGCTATACCTGTGCTTTGAGCTAGTTTTTTTTTTTTTTTTTTTTTTTAAGGCTGTAATGCATAAAAACATTGACATGCACCAGTGCATGGGCTCAGATGATGAGAGGGACTTGCTGTTTGAGTTTCCAAAACTTTGCATCCAAGTTGCAATAGTGAATAGCATCGGAACCAAGCCACCATCTGAACCGGAATCGTTCCGATCTAACCACTCTACTTTAAGAATACCACCCCATTCACCCTCTGCTTCCACCCACTAAACTCCACCACCACCGTTCATACCACCTTCAGTGCCACCATCCCATAAGCTTACCCAAAAAACCCAAAAATAAGGACAAGACTAAAGACCAAACATGTTAGGATAAGAAAAATAAGGGAAAAGTTTACCCAAAAAAAATAATAATAATAAAAATAAGGGAAAAATATAAGAATATTCAATTCATGTGAGCTTTTACAAATCATGGCAATGTCCACACCTTTGATATGTGGTTCATTTTCTTCCGTCGGACTAAAACAAGGTTAATGTCACATCAACTGAACACAAATTAGAAAAAATATATATATATATATCCTAAGAGTATCAAATCCCAACATATCCAAACCTACATGAACATTACAATGAAACTGCAAGAGCAACATATGCATTCTGCAAACCATAAGTTATACCCCCAGTATAAGTAACGGTGCCTGTATCTTTGTACTTTCCCCTCCCATGTAGCAAACCCAGTACCAATACTATAGATGTTTCTGACATGTTCAATTAGCTCGAGTTCTATCCAGCCAATCAATGCTCTTCCTTGGCCTCTTAAACTGAACATCGACGCTTCTCCTGGATTTATCTTGGAACTCAATGGTTCTTGATTTATCGTACTCGATGCTTCTTCGTGACCTCTCCATCTGGTCAAAATGGACTCTTAACTTCTCTAATTTTTCGGTATTGTTGACTTTGTATTCATGAAATTTCAGTTTGTCTGTCCTATCAGTACTTTTCCTTGGTTTGTCCTTCAGGTCAGTACTCTTCCTTGGTTTGTCCCTGTGATCAGTACTTTTCCTCGGTTTGTCCTTCTGGTCAGTGCTCTTCCTGGGAGTTTCAAAACAATCAATGCTACCTCTGGATTGTTCAACCCTCTCTGTGCTTCTCCTAAAACTTAGTCTTTGTGATGGTGACTTTTCTACTGTTGATATGAATTTCCTGAGATGTCGAAGGTATTCCAGATAGAGTTCTAAATTACAGTGGTTTCCTCCTTTGAGCCATAAAGGCTCATATTTCTGTTGACATAGCTCCCACAATTGCTTGCCATGAGAGCAATCAACAACCTCATCAGCAGTTCCCTGAAGAAAGTATGGGAATGATGCCAAATTAGTAAAGCTATATGAAATGTTGTGCTCAAAAATATAATTACAGAAAAGCAATATGTGCTAAGTTATAACATTCATAATAATACAATTTCAAAAGTTTATATCAGCAACAAAGGTTGGTTTCTCTTCTCCTTTGATGCTGTAGTCTGCCAAAATGAACAGACTCTTACTTCTTGTTACAACAAGCTCATGCTATGAAAACCAGAGATTTCCATATATCAATTAATAACAAGATTTTCATTAAAAGTGTAGGCAGGAAAAATGCAGATACTAAACAAAAGCACGCAGGTTGGTTGCATTAAGAGCTTCGGTTTGTCACTAGTTATTGTTGATGTGTACCAGTTACAGAAATTAAGAAAACATGATAATAGTTAGTGGAAAACACAAAAATAAGACATGGAATACTTACATGAATTACTAGCACTGGACATTTCACCAAGGGAATTTTATCAATGTTCTGCACAATAACACGGAACAAGGTTAAGGAACATAGAAAAAACAAAGGACATTAAGCATATAGGACAATGAAGAATCTGACCTTATAAATGTCAAACCAGTATGTCCGCTTCACAGGGTACATGACTCTCAACCCAGATAGTATAGGACTGTGGAGAACAACGGCCCTTAGTCGGGGTAAACGTGAAGCAAGGTCCAAAGTAGGGCCGCTTCCAACAGATTGGCCATAAAGGATTATATCTTCCTGCTTAGCACCATAGTTCTCTTCAAGATACTTATATGCAACTTCAATGTCAGCATAAGTATTATGCTCACTTGGCTGTGAAAAATATCCAGATAAGTTTTTCAGGATGCTTTTGCCTTCTGAGGTTAAAAGAATCAAATAAACCAGAAATAAGTGTAACTACCTTCCCTGATGACTGTCCATACCCAGAGTAATCATATCTGCACACATTGAAATAAGATGCTTGAAAACATCAATAACATAATAACATGTGACTTGCAAATGAGTCCTTTTAAAAACACAACTACCATGTCACAAGCAAGCATAGTACTTTAAGTTCCCATTATAATTTTCTTATTATAACAAGCCCATATGATGTTGACGGTAAACAGATGGCCAATCTAAATGTACAGTTTCAAACATAACTGTTGAGGGGTAAAACTGAACATAATATATTTGCATCTGAACTCTATATGTTTGGATGTACATCATCAATATATCAAGGCAACTCCAGCATAAATTTCCTTCATTATTATTCCCAAATCAATCCACCAGAGTTTACAATTCATTTGTTATCAGGCATCTAAGGTATTTCTGTAAGCCCTAAATTAGATGTAAGCAACCAAAATACATGGATTGAATTCATTTAATGGTTCTTTGACCACGACATAATTTTAATTACATGAAAAATACATTTCTAAAGTTTCCCATTGGCTCTCCGTCCAGATTTAAGTATTTTTCTTTTCATTTTTGAATTTTAAATTGTTAAAGCTTAATTTGATTGGTTAAATGAAAGGTGGCATTAATCAGTGAATGAAATGCAAAAATTTTCTTCTTCCTACCCATGCATGCACACGCCCTATATTCTGGCTCGAGGGGAAGATATTTCTAATTAAAATGTGCAAGAATATTTGAATTCAAATAATGCATACTTTTTGTGCAAAAGCTTTTAATGCAATTAATATTTTCTAGACTTCCATTAAGTAAACCTGCCTATGCGGTGTATGCTGCATAGCCGGTCCTAAGCCCGGATAAAAGGTGAAGGTTGTGTTAGGCCTCGACAGCCAACGTAAAACTTTGTCGAATCTATGATATGGATCAACGATGTTATAGGGTTAATGCTAGGTCGTTGCCCTGAAGCAACGCGCTGTATGGCTCGAGTACAGTGTCAAATGAGCAAGGGCCGCTGCATCGCCGCCTGGATGTAGTGAAAAATAAGCAAGGGTTCCCGCATTTTAGTGAACGGGTGCGGGTAAAGAAGTTAGTTCACGACACTAGTATTCGGTTTGGAACATGGAATATAGGCACACTTACCGGTAAATCAATGGAAGTAGTGGACACTATGGCTAGGAGAAGGATCAATTTTATGTGCCTACAAGAAACCAAGTGGGTTGGGGAAAAGGCAAAGGAATTGGACTCTTCGGGTTTCAAGCTTTGGTACACGGGTAAGATTAGAGCGCGAAATGGGGTGGGCATCATAGTGGATAAGGAGTGGAAGAAGGACGTGGTGAAGGTGAAGAGAGTGGGGGATAGGATCATAGCTCTTAAGTTGGTAGTTGGAAGAGATACCTTCAACGTGATTAGTGCTTATGCACCTCAGACAGGGTTGGAAGATCATCATAAGGTGCAATTTTGGGAAGAGCTGGAGGGGGTAATCCAAGGAATACCTATGGGAGAAAAGATCTTCTTATGGGGAGATCTCAATGGTCATGTGGGAAGTGACCCTTGTGATTATGAAGGATCCCATGGAGGCCATGGCATAGGAATGGCAAATGGGGAAGGTAAAACCATTCTCGATTTCTCCTCGGCTTTCGATCTCACATTAGCCAATACTTGTTTTAAAAAGCGGGAGGAACACCTAATCATGTATAGGAGTGGGTCAATGCACTCTCAAATTGATTTCTTTCTCATGAGGAAACCAGACAGAAGGCTTTGCATGGATTGAAAAGTGATACCTGGAGAGAGCTTGACTACCCAACACCGAGTCTTGGTTATGGATGTAAGGGTAAAGAGAAGGGTGGAAAGGAAAAGCCAAGAAAAGGTTCCAAAAATCAGGTGGTGGAAATTGAAGGGGGAAAAACGATTCCAACAAAGGGTCTTGGAGGAAGGAAGCTGGAATCGGCAAGGAAGTGCAAATGAAATGTGGGAGGATATGGCCAGCGGGATTAGGAAGATTGCAAAGGAGACACTCGGTGAATCAAAAGGTTTTGGACCAAAGGGCAAGGAATCATGGCGGTGGGATGCAAGTGTGCAAGATAAAGTAAAGGAGAAAAAGGAATGTTTCAAAACTTGGTCCTTGAATAGAAATGCAAAGAATTGGGATAAATATAATGCAGCTAGGTAGGAGACCAAGAAAGCGGTGGGCGAAGCAAGAGCTAGAGCGTTTTATGGGCTATACCAATCTCTAGGCACTAATGAAGGGGAAAGAAGCATTTATAGGATTGCTAAACTTAGGGAAAGGAGGACGAGAGACCTAGATCATGTGAGGTGCATTAAGGATGGAGACGGCAAAGTCTTGGTGGCAGATTCGGATATAAAAGAAAGATGGAAGTGTTACTTTCACAAGCTTTTCAATGAAGGTCATGAAAGTTCACATCCTGATCAGATAGCCACTAGAGAGGAGGACCAAAATTATACCTTTTACCGGCGAAGTAGGGAAACTGAGGTAAAAGAAACATTGAGAAGGATGGATAATGGTAAAGCGGTTGGGCCAGATAGTATCCCCATTGAGGTATGGAAAACCTTGGGAGAGAAGGGTATCAGTTGGCTCACCAAGTTGTTTAATGAGATCTTGAGATCCAAGAAGATGTCGAATGAGTGGAGGAGGAGCACTTTAATCCCTATATACAAGAACAAAGGTGACATACAAGATTGTGCGAATTATAGAGGGATTAAGCTCATGAGCCATACCATGAAACTTTGGGAAAGGGTGATAGAGAGTAGATTGAGACAGGAGACTCCTGTTACTGAGAATCAATTTGGCTTCATGCCAGCGAGATCAACTATGGAGGCGATATACTTACTGCGTCGGTTGATGGAGGAATACCGGCAGCAACAAAATGATCTGCATATGGTTTTTATTGATTTGGAGAAAGCTTATGATAGAGTGCCTATAGAGGTACTATGGAAGGCTCTGGAGAAGAAAGGGGTGTGGGTTGCCTATATTAGAGCCATTAAGGATATGTATGACGGGGTCAAGACGAGCGTGAGGACACAAAGTGGTATTTCAGAAGATTTTCCCATAACGATAGGACTACACCAAGGGTCAAGTTTGAGCCCCTACCTCTCTACACTGGTCTTGGATGTGCTTACTGAGCATGTCCAAGAACCAGTGCTCAAATGCATGCTCTTTGCGGATGATATTGTTCTTATTGGGGATACTAGAGAGGAATTAAATGGGAAGATTGAAATGTGGAGACAAGCTTTAGAAGGGTCTGGTTTCCGGATCAGTCGAAGCAAGACAGAGTATATGAAGTGTAATTTTGGCAAGAGGCACATAGGCCCTACCCGGGAGGTGAAGGTTGGAGAGCATGTCTTAGCACAAGTCCCAAAGTTTAAGTACCTTGGATCTATCTTACAGCAGGGTGGATGAAATGGAGGAGTGCCTTAGGAGTGTTATGTGATAAGAAGGTACCACTTAAACTCAAAGGAAAATTCTACCGCACTGCTGTAAGACCGGTGATGCTATATGGGACGGAGTGTTGGGCGGCAAAGGGCACACAAGAGAATAAACTTCATGTAGCTGAGATGAGGATGCTGAGGTGGATGAGTGGGCACACCAGACAAGATCGGATTAGAAATGAGTATATTCGAGAAAAAGTTGGGGTGGCCCCTATTGTTGAAAAGATGGTTGAATCTCGTCTTCGGTGGTTTGGGCATGTGTGGAGGAGACCGGTGGAAGCCCCGGTTAGGAGTGTAGACCAAATGGAGGATACTATAAGGGCTAGAGGAAGAGGAAGACCTAGAAAAACTATAGGTGAAACAATTAGGAAGGATATGACAATCAATGCCTTATCAAAAGATATGATTTATGATAGGCCTTTATGGCATCGTTTGATCCATGTAGTCGACCCCACCTAGTGGGACAAAGGCTTAGTTGTTGTTGTTGTTGTAGACTTCCATTAAGTGCCAAGTGAAGGGAAGAGAAAATTTGGCCTTGTACCTCAGCCCTCAAAATCGTGTGACTTTTTATTTCTAGGGGTGTGAGGACAAATTTTACTTCCTATATAAAGAGACCTTTCTAAGCTTGGCATTTCCTTTTCACAACATCAAAACTTAAGAAAAAAAATAAAGAAACCTAAGAAGGGAGAGTGGGGCGTGGCACATAGGGGAGAAGGAGAAAGAGTTTGCACATCTTTGATTATTCATCTTGTTGCTAAGGAAAAAGGTATTTCTTATATTCTATTTCTACTTTATTCTTAAACTTTCATTTGAATTAAAATCTTCTTGTTCTCCTCTATTCCTAAAAATTAATATGAAGATGTGAAACTATTTTATCAAGAGTTTTGGTTTAAAAATTCCTTTTGTTCATGAGAAATATTAAGAGATCATTTTAAGTGTTTATGGTCATATGAACAAGGATTCAAAAGGACTCAAAAAGAGGTTTAAAGAGACAAAGGTCTCCCCTTTTATATTTTTTTGTGATGGCCGAAATTTTATGATTAAGAATAAGGAAGTGAAAATTAAATTTTTACTCATATAAGTATGTTTCTTTGATTTTTGGTATTTAAGAATGATGAAGGCTTAATATATTATCATAAAATCTTAAAATAATAATCATTTGATGATGAACAAAATTGTATTTGAAAATTATTTTATTTTCTTATTTTTTGGTTTTGGCTGTGAGGCCTAGAAAAGATTTTAAAATAATATTTGTTTGATGTTTAAGTGTATAATTGTTTCATTGTTAAATATCATTTATATGTGATTAAAATGATTCTTATATGTGTATGTGAAAATAATAATTGGTCACTGTTTTTATTTTAATTTTTTTGAGCCGAAATCTTATTTGAAAAGTTAGGTAACTTTTCTAAATTTTTCTAAGTGTCTAAATGTTGCATGATGTTTGTATTCTAATTATTTGATGTAATTTCTTGAAATAAGAGTTAAATTAATGATTTTTGGTGAAAATAAATTATCCTGGAAAAATAAATTTAATTCTGGAAAATTTTATTTTAATAGGACCGTGGGTCCTAAAGCTTTATTTTATGTGTTTGTGATGTGTAAATGTGTATAAGTGTATATTATAAGGAATAATGTGAAAGTATATGTTTTAAATTGTATAAAAATAATTTTTATAAACATATGATGATGCTGTCCAGATTTGAATTAAATAAGAAAGCATGAATTTTTTTTAGTTATGTTCATTTTAAGCTTTTAGACTATAAGTCTTTTTGTATAAATTATAGAACTTGAAAAACAGTGAATTTTTGGGTGAATGCAACTTTGTTTAAGTGGTTCTCCAACAAGCATGAATTTTTAATTTGAATCAAATTTAATTATATTTTTTTAATAGAACTTGTAATTAAGTTATAGGAAAAAGTGACATGTTTTTTTGATAAACCATTTAAGAGAAAAGTGATTTTTAAGAATGATAACTCATGTTGTCCAGAATTTTAATTTAATTGCATTAACCTTAGAAATTGTTTTGAAATGAGAAAGTGTATGATTTTATGTGTTAGGAATTTTATGTGAATGTTATGTGTGTTTAGATGTTTGAAAAGTGATTTTTAAGAAGCTTTCTTTACTGCTTAAATGTTTTAAATATGTTGCATCTATGAACGTAATGTTTTACTTAAGCTGTATGATAAGTGTGTAAGTGGTAGTTGTTATAAGGTATTTTGAAATAAATTTTTGAGTGTGTAAAGGTGTGAATGCTTACTTTTGGTCTTTATAATTAAATTCTAAAAATTATTGTGTTGTAAGAATGTTTTCTTGATTTTAGAAACAAAATGAGAAAGAATAATTTTATCTAAATGAAATTGTTTTATGTTGCTGATTTAATTATTTTAAGAGCTTCAATAAATTTATTTAAGTTATTTGTTATATAACTGTGTATTGATTGGTCCCTTGGATGATCTTTGTCGATGCTAAAGGTTCTAAAGACGCAATTCCGGGTAACCAAAGTGTGACACCCTTCTCGGATTACCCAAATATAAACTAATAAATAAGCTTTTATATTGGATAATATATATGGACTTGTGAGTGTTAAGAAAATAGGTAAATAAAATTTTCTTTTAAAGCGGGTGCACGAATCGTCACTTGAAAGTCTTGGAGAACAAAGTCTATATTATCTCAAAATCATTGTATCGAGTTCGGCGATTTCTAAAACCTTTTCGCAAATAGAGTAACATTCGATCTTTTAGAAAATATCTTTGTATCAAGTAGCTTAAGCTACCCTTGCTTTGTACGATAGAACTGATACCATTTATAGCCGAGCTCTTAAACAGATTAAATCAGAGTAAGCGGAAATTACTGGACTATGCAACTGATAGAATATAAACATAGGTTTTCATAGATATAGAGAATCATAAGTACATAGCCCATGAGTAAAGTCTCCAAGTTTCAAAATATACAAGTCCATCATCAGATCTATATAACAGTGTAACTACAAGCTCTAGAGTGCTCCAAAAGTATATCTACAATATATATATATATATAACAAAATATATAACTCTAGGAATAGTCACATAGATCTGGCAGCATCAGATGGAGTAGTAGTAGCAGTAGTCTCCTAAAAGTAAAAGTAGTAGTAAGATAGTAGCAACATCATCATCACAGCAGCAGCAGCAAATCTCATCCACAGCCTCCACACATCGGATCCTCCGACCCACATCATACACCATATGCATGTACCTAGGGATCATCCTCAATCTCATCCGAGCGAGAGTGTACCCTACCACTGGCTACCGGGTCAGGTGATGGTGAAACCCTGACTGGGCTCCTCGGATCATATAGGGGAGTCTCCTCGCGGACGACCCTCGAAGAAAAAGGGTGAGAGCGGGTAGGTCGAAAACGAAAACTATGGTAAGAGCGAGCTGGTCGCGTGGGAGGTGGTCCATGGTAAGTGTAAAACGGGGGTACATGCATAGTGTATATGATGGGAATCCTAAACCTACGAGGACGAAATCGTATCAGCAGATTCGGGTGGTAGAAGGTAATCTCTACCTCCCCCTCGAACACCGCGCGATGGTCCTCATAGATCCATATGCCACTAGGAAGTGGCCGGATCTCGATGCAAGCAATGTAACGAGACATCACCTACAAGGGCATAGGGGTAAGCAATTCTATACACATAATCAATAGAGAATAAATTATGCAACATAAATATGTAACATGCATCAATTAATATCAATCACACTTAACACTTAGCAAGTAGGTTATGCACATAGGATGCTCACACTTAATTCAGTCATAACAGTTTATTTGAATGAATGGCATGATGCATGACTTTAGCTCTCAAGCCTATCTCCATCATAATACTATGTCACTCTCTGACGTCCATCCCTGACAACCCAGCACTCAACAGTGTGTTGTATTGCTAGGTATACAACCATTCATACATTCACCTAGAATGTACACGACAAGCTTGGTATCCATGCCACCCGAGCATATCCCGTCATCCAAACGGATCGTCATCCAAACGATATATCCATATCGGCATCCACTAAGCCGACCACGTCAACAACGTGTCATCAAGCAAGCGTATTGGCACTCCCAGAGGCCCTCCACATGTTTAACAAACATGAAATACGTCCTACCATCCAAACTCCAGAATGAATGCATTTTATCTTTTAGACCTAAGGGAAGTTGATTAATACTTTACAGACCACCTAGGCTTATTTTCTTTATCAAAAAGGACCGTCACCAAACGATCTTTTTGTATTAATCAATTTCTCTAAGTCTTGATCCCTTGGACTATTATTAATAATTCCTTAATTTAATAAGTTAGAAATGAAAACGGTGTTTTCAGGTTCTGAACAATTTACTCGAGTAAACTTCAGGACACTCGAGTGTTACTCAACTTTTCCAGATTACTCGAGTGTTCTTAAGACTACTCGAGTGTTCATGACTTTCTGAGGATTTGGGTTTTCAATTCAACAATTTACTCGAGTAGTTCATGGGTTACTCGAGTGTTCTTGAACATTTCCAGAATACTCGAGTGACCTTGAATGACTCGAGTGTTTGACCTAAACTTGTCCTCAGGTCATGCTCGATACTCGAGTACCAAACAAAATACTCGAGTGTTCTTGTTCATTTTACATTGTTTTGAAAGCATTTTACTCGAGTACCCTGCCTTTTACTCGAGTGTTTCGTAGCAGATAACACTGAAACCTGGTTTTAACATAACATTTTCATTTCTACTTAATTCTAGTCCATTCCAGAGATCCACAGAGTTCATACAACATAATTTGAACATGTTACAACATTCATTTCATATCAAAACACAGATTTGATAGAGAATTCAGTAATCATGCATTAAAACACATTTTCACAACTCAATACCTCAATTTGCAGAATAAGCTCAATACTCATGAATTAAAGTTCATTTAAGCTTGCATGCATGATACATAACTTGCTCAACACAGTTTTAGAGCATGGATTGGTCTCCAAACCAAAGTTCCTATTCAATCTAAGCCCTTAGAGCCTCTTGGTGGCTCTCTAACACAATTCATGGAATTTAAACTCTATCTAGTGAATATAATTACTTCCCCTTACCTCTCAGACGTGAATCAACAGAAAGAAATCCAAGAAAAGTGCTCTAACCCCAGAAATCACTTTGAGCTTCACATGCCTGACAGTTTTGAGTGCACCATCAAAACCGAATTGGTTCACCCATGAAACAGAGATAAGAATTGGGGAAAATTAGATTTCTAAACTCTATACAACATGTTCTAACTAAAGGAATTGAGTTTGAGACTCAAGAGCTCGAGAGCTTACCAGAAATTAATCTCCAAGTAAGCTCCAGAAACCAACTTTGACAGAATAACTCCAACTTCCAAGCTGTCGTTCTCCCAACACACTCACTCAATCCTCACGATTTTGGTGTTTATACAAAGCTCGTGATGTGAGCTTTGTATTCGTGTATGATTTGTGTTTCAGTTTGACACAGAGAAGGAGAATTGAAGAGTACAAACTCGGAACCCTAATTTCATCAACCAAGCTACTTTGATCCAAAATTCTCAGCTAAGGGTCGAAGATGAGCTTAAATAGGAAGTGAGGACACTCATGCAGGTCGACACGAAGGCATTGAGCTGTTGATGGCGGAGTATTCGTGTCAACGGAGGGGAATCGTTGGCTGTGACTCACCAAACGCACTAACTCGTGCAGTTTGACCCAGAATACTCGAGTATTCTGAATAATACTCGAGTGTTTTGCCCAGATTTTGAAAAATAATTATTTTATTTACTTTCCCTCCAAAATATTTCCTATAATTGCTTCTAGGTCCCAACCCAGGGACTAATATGCAAAATACACATTTTATGCATTTAAATTATTTATTAAATAATTTCCACACATAGGCTAGTCATATAAACACATATTTTAATCAAGGATTAATATAGAAACTATTAATTATAATTAAATTATAATTAACATTTCATTAATCGGGGATTAAAATTTTGGGGTGTTACACTACTCCCCCATTTACAAGGAATTTCGTCCCCGAAATTCAACTCATACAAACAAGTCAGGATAATCCTGACGCATCTTATCCTCTAATTCCCAAGATGCTTCTATCACATCTCCATAAATCCAGACGACTTTGACCAAACTAATATCCTTCCCTCTAAGCTGCTTGATTCTTCGATCTTCAATACGAACTGGCACAGCTTTGAAGGTTAGGTTCTTATGAATTTCTAAGTCATCAGGTTGGATGCTAAGAACAATGGTGGGGTCATGGACATATTTCTTCAATTGAGACACATGGAATACATTATGGAGGTTAGCTAATGACGGAGGCAAAGCTAATTGATAGGCTACTGGGCCGATCCTTTTGAGAATTTGATAGGGACCAATAAACTTAGGTGATAGTTTCTGGGTTTTCAAGGCTCTACTAACACCTTTGGTTGGTACTATTCTAATGAACACGTGGTCTCCTTCAGCAAACTCTAAGGGTTTTCTCCTTCTATCAGCATAGCTTTTCTGCCTACTCTGAGCTGCCCTCATCTTCTCTTGTATCATCTTGATCTGGTCCGTGGTCTCTTGCACAATATCTGGTCCAATCAGAGAACTCTCCCCCACATGAAACCAGCATAACGGCGTCTGACACTTTCTCCCATACAAAGCTTCAAATGGTGCCATTCCAATGCTCGTGTGATAGCTGTTGTTGTAAGTGAACTCCACGAGTGGCAACATTTGCTCCCAATTCCCTTGTCCTTCCAAAGCACAGGCTCGTAGAATGTCCTCCAATGACTGAATAGTCCTTTCCGTTTGGCCATCAGTTTGAGGATGGTATGCAGAACTTAGCTTCAATCTTGAACCCAAGGCTCTATGCAGATCTTCCCAAAACTTTGATGTAAACCTCGGATCGCGATCAGACACAATGCTTGATGGTACTCCGTGCAGACGAACAACTTCCTTGATGTACAACTGAGTGAGCTTTTCCAATGAGTAGCGCATATTCACGGGAATGAAATGCGCTGACTTGGTCAAACGGTCCACGATCACCCAAATTGCATCATGACCAGTAGATGTCTTTGGCAATCCCGACACAAAATCCATCGAGATGCTATCCCATTTCCACAACGGGATCTCTAAAGGAAGTAACTCTCCTCCTGGCCTTTGATGTTCCACCTTGGCCTTTTGACATACCAAACAACATGCCACATATTCTGCTACATCTTTCTTCAAACCAGGCCACCAAAATAGCCTCTTTAAATCCTGGTACATTTTAGTAGCTCCCGGATGCATACTCATCTTACTCTTATGCGCTTCATCCAAAATCATCCTTCTTACTTCCAAATCATCAGGCACACAAATCCTCGTTTTAAAGCGAAGGATTCCATCCTTCCCTTCTTGAAATTCCAACTCCTTACCTTCTTGCATCAACTTCCTCTTTTCCATGAGTTTCCCATCCTTGTGTTGCAATTCCCGTATCCTTTGCAGAAACTCGTTAGCAATCTGCAGCATCCCCACCTTGATACTTGTCGGCTCCACTTGCAACGTCAGACTCAAATCTCGAAATTCCTCTATCAGTGCAGCTTCTCTGACCATCATCGCACTGATGTGCATTGCCTTTCCACTCAATGCATCTGCCACAACGTTTGCCTTCCCAGGATGATAATGGAGCTCCAACTCATAATCCTTCAAAAACTCCATCCATCGGCGTTGCCTCATATTCAACTCCTTTTTATCAAAGAGGTATTTTAAACTCTTATGGTCACTAAACACCCGGAACGTAGTGCCATAGAGATAGTGCCTCCAAATCTTTAAGGCAAACACCACAGCTGCTAACTCCAGGTCATGGGTTGGATAGTTCATCTCATGAACCTTTAACTGTCTCGAGGCATAAGCGACAACTTGCCCATCTTGCATCAAGACACACCCAAGACCATGTTTCGACGCGTCACAATACACATCGAAACTCTTCTGTGTATCGGGTAGAACCAATACAGGAGACGATGTCAACCTTTCCTTCAACTCCCTAAAACTCCTTTCACACTTCTCGTCCCACAGGAATGGTTGATCTTTCCGAGTCAACTTTGTCAGGGGCAGTACGATCTTCGAGAAACCCTCGATAAACCTTCTATAATACCCAGCCAATCCGAGAAAACTTCTAACCTCCGTGACCGACTTCGGTTGCTCCCATTGCAAAACCGAACTCACCTTCATCGGATCAACTGCAATTCCTTTATCTGAAATCACATGCCCCAAAAACTTAACCTCCTTCAGCCAGAACTCAGACTTTGTAAGTTTGGCGTACAACTGCTTCTCCTTCAAGATGCTCAACACTGCCCTCAAATGTTCAGCATGCTCTTCGGGGCTCTTAGAGTATATCAGAATATCGTCAATGAACACAACCACGAATGAATCTAAATAAGGTCTAAAGATTCGATTCATGTAGTCCATGAAAATAGCTGGTGCATTAGTCAATCCGAACGGCATTACGACATACTCATAATGTCCGTATCGAGATCGAAATGCAGTCTTAGAGATATCCTCCTCTCTAATCCTGATCTGATGGTACCCCGACCTCAAATCAATCTTAGAAAATACCGAAGCCCCACGCACTTGGTCCATAAGGTCATCTATCCATGGCAACGGATACTTGTTCTTGATGGTGACCTTATTCAGCTGCCGGTAGTCAATGCACATCCTCATACTACCATCTTTCTTCTTAACGAACAAGACAGGAGCACCCCAAGGTGACACGCTTGGTCGAATCATCTTTTTCTGCAGCAGCTCCTCAATCTGCTTCTTCATTTCCACCATTTCCGGTGGTGCCATTCTATAGGGAGCGATAGAAATGGGACCAGCTCCCGGAATTAGGTTGATACCGAATTCAATCTCTCTTTTTGGTGGCAGACCAGGAATCTCGTCAGCAAACACTTCCGGAAACTCTCGGACAACAGGAATCTCTTCCATCTTCGGACCAACTTCCTCCATCTCAGCATTGAACAGACACACGTAACCAGATGGTTTTGGGTTTCTATAGGTTACCAGTTTTCTATCACAGTCAATGATCACTTGGTTCTGACTTAACCAGTCCATCCCCAAGATCACATCTAATTGTGCTTAAGGGTAAGCAGGTCAAATCTATTTCAGAGGTCTGTCCTAACACTTCTATACAACAGTTAAGACATGCTCTAGAAACAACTACTGGAGCATTGGTAGGGGTTTCTACTTTAAGAACATAAGGCATTTCAGACATGAGCAAGCCTAAACGGTTTACACATTCATATGAAACAAATGAATGCGTTGCACCGGAGTCAAACAAAACATGGCAAAACTGACCATTAAGCAAGTATTTACCTTGCACCAGATCAGAAGATCGATTCGCTTCCACACCACTAAGGGTGAAGACCCTTCCTTGAGTCACCGGTCTATCTGCAGCTCCTCTGGAATTGGCCTTGGCTGGTTCCTTGCAATCTCTTACAAAATGCCCTGGCTTCCCACAGTTGAAACATCCACTTGTCCCCCAACACACACGACCATAGTGGTTGCGCTTGCACTTGTTACAGAAGGGAGCCTCGCTCCGATAATTCCTTCCCTCAGAACCACCAACCTTGCCCTTGCCTTTCCCTCTGCGATCATATGGACCTTTGCCTCGATTGTTGAAACCCTTACGTCTTTGAGATCCATAGCCTTGATTGTCCTTCTTTTCCGAGACTTGCACCTCCTCGGCTTTGGTGTCGTCTTCATACATCCTACACATGTCCACGAGTGCAGGAAAACTTTGAATCCGCTGGTAACTAAAGATCGACTTCAACTTTGGCCTCAAACCTCCTTCAAACTTAATGCACTTGCTTCTCTCATCTGGATTGTTCTGATAGTATGGAGAGTACTTCATCAGCTCTTCAAACTTTGCCGCGTACTCACCCACACTCATGTTACCTTGCTTCAACTGCAAGAATTCCACTTCCTTTTTCCTCCTTAGATCCTCAGGAAAATATTTCTGAAGAAATTTTTCCATGAATACTCCCCAGCTTACATCTCTTCCTTCATATTGCAGAAGCTGCATGGTGTGATTCCACCAATTCTCCGCTTCATCCTCCAACATATAGGTTGCATACGCCACCTTCTGAACATCAGAACACTCCAAAGTCCTCAAAATCTTGTCCATAGTGTGAATCCACTTGTTGGCTTCTTCCAGTTTAAATCCTCCTTCAAACTTTGGTGGATTACAGCTCCTAAAATCAGCCAGAGTCTTCGCCTCAGTATTACCCATATTACACTGATGAGGCGGGTTAGCCGATTGAGAGGGTTGCTGAGACTATCGTTGCATAGCTTCCAACACCGTGGTGATTCGTTCCAACATCGTATTAGTGTGATTTTGGTTTCTAGTTACCATATTAGACCTGCGCTATGGACTTATGGTCACATATGTTGAACTAAAGAAACTTCCATTACACTACCTATACTAAGACTCTATATTAAACTTATTAAATCTACAATCAATTGCGTCTTGTACTCAAAGAGACAAGATACAAACAAATCAAGGGTATTTAAACCTCAACAAACAAAATAATAACATTCGTAGTAATGTAATTGCCTTATAGATACCTGCTTGATGTTGATGGCTACCTTTCTGGACTACTTCCACTACTACAGGATCTGACTTTTGCTCTGATACCACTCAGTGTGACACCCTTCTCGGATTACCCAAATATAAACTAATAAATAAGCTTTTATATTGGATAATATATATGGACTTGTGAGTGTTAAGAAAATAGGTAAATAAAATTTTCTTTTAAAGCGGGTGCACGAATCGTCACTTGAAAGTCTTGGAGAACAAAGTCTATATTATCTCAAAATCATTGTATCGAGTTTGGCGATTTCTAAAACCTTTTCGCAAATAGAGTAACATTCGATCTTTTAGAAAATATCTTTGTATCAAGTAGCTTAAGCTACCCTAGCTTTGTACAATAGAACTGATACCATTTATAGCCGAGCTCTTAAACAGATTAAATCAGAGTAAGCGAAAATTACTGGACTATGCAACTGATAGAATATAAACATAGGTTTTCATAGATATAGAGAATCATAAGTACATAGCCCATGAGTAAAGTCTCCAAGTTTCAAAATATACAAGTCCATCATCAGATCTATATAACAGTGTAACTACAAGCTCTAGAGTGCTCCAAAAGTATATCTACAATATATATACATAACAAAATATATAACTCTAGGAATAGTCACATAGATCTGGCAGCATCAGATGGAGTAGGAGTAGCAGTAGTCTCCTAAAAGTAAAAGTAGTAGTAAGATAGTAGCAACATCATCATCACAGCAGCAGCAGCAGCAAATCTCATCCACAGCCTCCACACATCGGATCCTCCGACCCACATCATACACCATATGCATGTACCTAGGGATCATCGTCCCTCCAGTCACTCCCAGTAGAGTGCACGACAGGCTCGCCCCCACTCTCGTCCTCCACCGGATCCTCCTCAATCTCATCCGAGGGAGAGTGTACCCTACCACTGGCTACCGGGTCAGGTGATGGTGAAACCCTGACTGGGCTCCTCGGATCATATAGGGGAGTCTCCTCGCGGACGACCCTCGAAGAAAAAGGGTGAGAGCGGGTAGGTCGAAAACGAAAACTATGGTAAGAGCGAGCTGGTCGCGTGGGAGGTGGTCCATGATAAGTGTAAAACGGGGGTACATGCATAGTGTATATGATGGGAATCCTAAACCTACGAGGACGGAATCGTATCAGCAGATTCGGGTGGTAGAAGGTAATCTCTACCTCCCCCTCGAACACCGCGCGATGGTCCTCATAGATCCATATGCCACTAGGAAGTGGCCGGATCTCGATGCAAGCAATGTAACGAGACATCACCTACAAGGGCATAGGGGTAAGCAATTCTATACACATAATCAATAGAGAATAAATTATGCAACATAAATATGTAACATGCATCAATTAATATCAATCACACTTAACACTTAGCAAGTAGGTTATGCACATAGGATGCTCACACTTAATTCAGTCATAACAGTTTATTTGAATGAATGGCATGATGCATGACTTTAGCTCTCAAGCCTATCTCCATCATAATACTATGTCACTCTCTGACGTCCATCCCTGACAACCCAGCACTCAACAGTGCGTTGTATTCCTAGGTATACAACCATTCGTACATTCACCTAGAATGTACACGACAAGCTTGGTATCCATGCCACCCGAGCATATCCCGTCATCCAAACGGATCGTCATCCAAACGATATATCCATATCGGTATCCACTAAGCCGACCACGTCAACAACGTGTCATCAAGCAAGCGTATTGGCACTCCCAGAGGCCCTCCACATGTTTAACAAACATGAAATACGTCCTACCATCCAAACTCCAGAATGAATGCATTTTATCTTTTAGACTTAAGGGAAGTTGATTAATACTTTACAGACCACCTAGGCTTATTTTCTTTATCAAAAAGGACCGTCACCAAACGATCTTTTTGTATTAATCAATTTCTCTAAGTCTTGATCCCTTGGACTATTATTAATAATTCCTTAATTTAATAAGTTAGAATTGAAAATGGTGTTTTCAGGTTCTGAACAATTTACTCGAGTAAACTTCAGGACACTCGAGTGTTACTCAACTTTTCCAGATTACTCGAGTGTTCTTAAGACTACTCGAGTGTTCATGACTTTCTGAGGATTTGGGTTTTCAATTCAACAATTTACTCGAGTAGTTCATGGGTTACTCAAGTGTTCTTGAACATTTCCAGAATACTCGAGTGACCTTGAATGACTCGAGTGTTTGACCTAAACTTGTCCTCAGGTCATGCTCGATACTCGAGTACCAAACAAAATACTCGAGTGTTCTTGTTCATTTTACATTGTTTTGAAAGCATTTTACTCGAGTACCCTGCCTTTTACTCGAGTGTTTCGTAGCAGATAACACTGAAACCTGGTTTTAACATAACATTTTCATTTCTACTTAATTCTAGTCCATTCCAGGGATCCACAGAGTTCATACAACATAATTTGAACATGTTACAACATTCATTTCATATCAAAACACAGATTTGACAGAGAATTCAGTAATCATGCATTAAAACACATTTTCACAACTCAATACCTCAATTTGCAGAATAAGCTCAATACTCATGAATTAAAGTTCATTTAAGCTTGCATGCATGATACATAACTTGCTCAACACAGTTTTAGAGCATGGATTGGTCTCCAAACCAAAGTTCCTATTCAATCTAAGCCCTTAGAGCCTCTTGGTGGCTCTCTAACACAATTCATGGAATTTAAACTCTATCTAGTGAATATAATTACTTCCCCTTACCTCTCAGACGTGAATCAACAGAAAGAAATCCAAGAAAAGTGCTCTAACCCCAGAAATCACTTTGAGCTTCACATGCCTGACAGTTTTGAGTGCACCATCAAAACCGAATTGGTTCACCCATGAAACAGAGATAAGAATTGGGGAAAATTAGATTTATAAACTCTATACAACATGTTCTAACTAAAGGAATTGAGTTTGAGACTCAGGAGCTCGAGAGGTTACCAGAAATTAATCTCCAAGTAAGCTCCAGAAACCAACTTTGACAGAATAACTCCAACTTCCAAGCTGTCGTTCTCCCAACACACTCACTCAATCCTCACGATTTTGGTGTTTTTACAAAGCTCGTGATGTGAGCTTTGTATTCGTGTATGATTTGTGTTTCAGTTTGACACAGAGAAGGAGAATTGAAGAGTACAAACTCGGAACCCTAATTTCATCAACCAAGCTACTTTGATCCAAAATTCTCAGCTAAGGGTCGAAGATGAGCTTAAATAGGAAGTGAGGACACTCATGCAGGTCGACACGAAGGCATTGAGCTGTTGATGGCGGAGTATTCGTGTCAACGGAGGGGAATCGTTGGCTGTGACTCACCAAACGCACTAACTCGTGCAGTTTGACCCAGAATACTCGAGTATTTTGAATAATACTCGAGTGTTTTGCCCAGATTTTGAAAAATAATTATTTTATTTACTTTCCCTCCAAAATCTTTCCTATAATTGCTTCTAGGTCCCAACCCAGGGACTAATATGCAAAATACACATTTTATGCATTTAAATTATTTATTAAATAATTTCCACACATAGGCTAGTCATATAAACACATATTTTAATCAAGGATTAATATAGAAACTATTAATTATAATTAAATTATAATTAACATTTCATTAATTGGGGATTAAAATTTTGGGGTGTTACACAAAGTCTTAATTCATTAGCTTCAAACCTAGGTGGGAGAGAAGATTTCCTAAGACATAATGGCCCTTTGGGTTGCATTAGGATGTTCTCGATCATCTCAAAGATCAAAACTTCGTAGATATTTGTCGAATACGTGACGGAAATTGTCTGCGTTTGTTTTGCCGATCTACGTTGAGACGATAACTTTTACTTGTACATTTGATGTTACTTGTTTATCTGTATTGTGTTACGTGAGAGCTTTATTTTACTGCTTTGAATAATGATATATCATGAATGAACTGATGAGATGCTTACTATGATGAAATACCGGTGATATCTGATATATTATTTGGAAAAAAAATTATCCTCTTGAATTTGTTAAAGCTTGAAAGCGTGCGTTGTTATGTCGTCTAAATTAGTGTACAGTGATGGTGCACGTCGCACAAATAAACTGTTGTTGTATGTCCCTAATCACACTGTCTTTGGACGTGCTTGATTTTAAAGTAGTTGGCCATGTGAATGATGTGTCATGGTTGCGAGCATTGTGGAACCACTGTACTTAGGGAGGTGTTTGTTACGTGTTTTCCCTTAGAGGTTTGAGGCCTGTTAAAAGCGAGGGTTAGAATGGGTAGACCAATTATAGGTTAATAAAACTAAACCTTTTTATAAAACGCTTTAACACTTTAATAAGTTTTAATTCTTTCCTAACTCTGCGTTGAGAGAGAAGTAGTGGAGAGGAAAGATACTGAATACTTGGAGGTCATTGCATCCCTTCGAGTGGTGAATGCGATAGGGGAAGGCAAGGACGGTGAATGTCAAGAAGTCTTGAGCGCTTCCCTAGGCGGGAGAAAGTTATAATGATCAAGGTCACTTGTCGGGCGTTGATCATAACAATGACTACAACGCGAACTAGGGATAGAGTTGTCGCCCCCTTGAGCAAATCGGAGATGGTGAGAGGGAATCTGAATCGAGGCTAGGAGTCACTGTTTTTATCAAATATGTAATGATTTCTTTTGCTGGCCAACATAGCGTGGTTCCAGCTGGTACGTACCCTTTGACTCTCGATGTCGGCGTGGTTAGGATTCCTGTGCGTCCCATTTGTTTTCCGAACTAGGTCGTGGTTGGATAATTGAAGAGAAGATGTACCGTGTGTGCTGACTCATCCCTTGCCTCAATGATTTCCCTCCCTAAATCATTGACAACTATGTTTCGATTTGAGATAAGAGAATTGAAAAGATTAATAAGTTTTTATTGAAACCCTTTAAGAGGCAAAGTGAAATTATCATTGAAGTTATGATATGATGTTATGAGATGATGCTATGTTATGATGAGTTATGAAATTATTTATTATCTGCTTTATTTATTTAAAGATTGTATATGCATGTTTAATCTTAATGTGATCCCTCTGAGTAAGTGCATGTCGTCGACGATCAATTCGTTTGGATCGCTTACTCTCTATTCTTCTTTCTTGTGTACCTTTCTTCCTTGGTTGGCTATTAGATGGCGGATCACAATTTGAGGCTGGCAATGTCTTCTCTCATGGGTGCACAATGGACTAGAACTGCTACCGAATGGAATTGGGAAGGACCTACTAGACTTAGTTTTGAGGATAGAGATCATATTCTACGCGGAGTGGCTACAGATCGTGTCGAGGTTTGTTTCGTGCTCAGTTATCTCATGCCGGGAGGACTAGCTGACCTTCATGCTACACCGATAGCACCACCTACAGGTGCGGCTGCGGGGGTTGAGGAGGATCTAGAGGAGGACCCTGATGAGGACGAGTAGCATTGTGTAGTTTGTTGGGTCTTTGTTTATTTTAAGTCTAGTGTGACAACATTCTGATAAACTGATGTAATCTCAATGTTTGACTAGGAAGTTTAATTTTATGTCTTTTTGATCAATTAAGTATTTTGAGGATAATGGCCATGATGGTCGAAACAATTTTATTATAATTATGAATATTTGAGAAGTAATGCAAGTGATGTTGATCTTTTATTCCGCAATTACAACTGTCGTACTTTTGAATGATGATGTAACGTGACACTCTTTTTTGGAAAAGAATTTAAGTGTAAGTATATGAACAAATTATTTTCATAAGTTAAATAAATCGAATGATGAAAACCCTTTTGGATAAATAATTTGGAAATGAAGATTTGTTTTAAAAAAATGGCGCAATTTTTTACTAAAATTCTAAGTCCAAATTGGGGTGTTACATTTGGTGGTATCAGAGCGATGATTGTCCTTAATGGCCTTAAGCATAGCCTTATATTCTTTCCTTGTGTGACTCTGTTTGATGTGCATCAATAGTTGTCCTTAGTGGCCTTAAGCATAGCCTTATATGCTTTCCTTGTGTGACTCTGTAGATGTGTAGCAATGGTTATCCTTGAGCATAGTTGATATGCTTTCCTTGTGTGATTGTGTGTTTGTGGTTAGATCAAGAAGAGATGATCTAAGAGCTGACTCTACTCATGTGGCAGGACAACAATGGCCCGTCGACAAGCAAATGAACCCCAGAATGAACAATAAGCGGCAATGATGGCTTAAATGGCGGCAGTGTTGGCTGGAGTAGGGAATAATATGAACTTGATGCACCAACATCTACAACAGAATCAGAATGCTGGTGTACAAGGAATCAGGGGATTGGACGAATTTTTTCGCCGAAACCCTAAAGAGTTTAAGGGAGGTTGTGCACCGGACGAAGCACAAGATTGGATAGCAAACTTGAAAAGGATTTTCGAAGGAATGGTTCAGTGTACTAATTAGAGGAAATTAGCCTATGTTGGATATATGATGAAGGGATATATGAGTATCCCTTGCCATAGTTTCCGACCATGTCATTTTAATTCCTTCGGTTCCAATCTTCCATTCCTTGGGTTGAAATCCTCCCCCACTTAGCATCGACATAGTTATATCAATGCCGAGGGAGTAGGTTCGGTCGCTATCAGAAGTTGGTCGTTCCGATTCCCAAACATATTATTTTAAGATTGGAAATGACAAGGGGTTTTACTAATGGTTGGTGAATATTGAGTTCGGTTAAGTTCCTGTAGTCTTGGCGAATGCTCCAGAGTGTATCCAAATCTTTTCACGAAGTATCAGAAGCTTGAAGAGAGTGAAGATGAAAAGAAGAATTATGCAAGGAGGGTTTAATGGTCTCCACAAGGTGACCAAGGATGTTTTAGGCGACAATGTTGAGAAATTGGGAGGTAAGGCCATGTCGTTGTTCTTCTATTGGATATATTATAATTGACGAATACGAGCGGATTGTCGGCATGAAAGTGTCATGCACGCACAGGTGTCGTCGGGTAACATGGCTGAGTACATGTCCAGCAAGAAGACAACAGAGATTATTCTAGAGATTGCATCTTCAATGAAGAATCATCGAAAACGCATTTTCTACAAATTAATGATCTACTTGATTGGTCTTAATATGAACGGCAGTGGATGGATATCTGTCGGCTTCTCTGGCAACTATTTAAGAGTCTGAATAGATACTTAGGGAGTTTTGAGTTTCTGAATATCTAGTTTGGTTTTCAAAGGGTCTCAGGTGACCACTATAGAGTTCGCGAGGTCCTATTGGGGTTGGAATTTCCTATGTTGGTTGTTCTAATTAAATTGGAAATTGCAATGATATCATCTGTTAGTAAGCGCAAAGACTGGGGTAGCTAATCCCAATCTCACCTCTACTAAGAGCAATACCACTGTCGGGTCTGTCGATAACATTATCCCCTAACAGATGCAAAAGTTAGAGTGATCAGTTCTAACCTTAATCTCCATTAGTGACAGTATTATCAATACGATTGGTGGGTCTCTAACTAGAATATTAGCTCTCGTCTTTTCTTTCTAAACTGGATTGGACAAGCTTGTCTTATATAACTGAATTGGGACAGAGGCTTGAGGTTCTGATGTAATTTCCTATCTTAGGGACATAATATGCCTCTACACTTCTCGTCTGGATTCCCTTCGTCCTTTTCAACCATAAGATACATTCCTCCTCTTTGAGTTGAACCAAGAACCATCATATTCCCCGATGAGGTCTCCCACATCATGGGCATAGTGGTGTAGCACATGAAATGGCAATCGCCTCTATTTGACTTAAGTCCGTCTGAACTAAGTCCCTTAGGATTGACACAACATTAGCTCTATTACTAGATGTGTCTCCCATAATACTAGAGTTCAGTAATAGAAACAAGTTAAGGCACGAATAGCCGGATATTCCTAGAATTAACTAAGTCCGATCTCATAGGTATGTAAATATACTGACTAACTATGGCTGGATTCGACAACAACTTTGGTCACTCGCTTGGTGAGCGTACCAATGGAGTAACTCATAACTCCGAGGCCGAGGAGAAACTGCTCTGATACCATAAATGTAACACCCTCACAATAAATTAGTTTTATTAAGATTTATAAAAATATGGACTTGAAAATTCCGACGAAAATCCGGCAGAATTTCCTCTGTTTTTCGGACTTTCCCAAAATTTCCTGTTTGTACCTGTCCAGACCAGAATAGTTCAAAAGCTTAAATCATAAATATTACAATAAATGAAAACCTAATGCCCACAAATACCCAACTCTGGGCATACACTAATACACACATTTTAATTATGAAAATACATTCTTAAACTTAATTAAAATTCACTCTTGGTATCATAAAAGACACCCCTCGTGGTGAGGGTTTCCTGCTCGGCCAGCACTGATGTATGCTCCACTTGTGTACCTGAAAAATATTAATCACACAGGGGAAGCATCACACAGAACTTAAAAAGGAGATTTCTAAGCAGATATATACGACACGCCAAAACTATTCAAGCCTATGCTATGCTACACAATTCATGTTCTTCTTTCCTCTTTACCTTCTAACTGTTTCCCAATTCTTTTTCTTTCTAATTGTTTTCTTTTAGATAAACCTTAACCTCTAATTATTCTTGTTACTCATTACTTTCATTATTTTCCTTTTTATTCTCATTTTCCATTTGTATTTCCATTTCAAATTTCCTTTTTATTTCATTCTCATTACCCTTTATCCATTTTCCATTCAAATTCTTCTTGATCGACACGCCCTCACAGGCTCGCATCGAACTTCCATTTTCCCTATCCAATCGACATGCCCTCACAGGCTCGCATCGATGCCGATACGCCCTCACAGGCTCGCATCGGACTTTCACTTTCCTTTCTAATCGACACGCCCTCACAGGCTCGCATCGATGCTGATACGCCCTCACAGGCTCGCATCGGACTTTCACTTTCTTTTCTAATCGACACACCCTCACAGGCTCGCATCGATGCCGATACGCCCTCACAGGCCACATCGGATTTTTGTCCTTTACCTTTCCTTCTCTTTTTCTGTTTCTCAGCCTTTTCTTTTCTGGTTTACTATATTATTCTCTTTTCTCTCATCCCGCTATTTAGGGACTTATCATCACATTATTTACTTTCCACTATTTTCAACATTTCACTTGACTAGTTTATTCTTACGTTTAACTAACTCTATCTAACTTGGTCATATGCCTGATATTTTAACTCTTGTTACTAGCGCTTAATTAATTTCATTCCCTTTCTTTTCTATTTTCTTCTTCTCTTCCTTTGTTTCTTTTTCCTACATCACTCATATTTAATAATACCTAGCTCATGCATTTGAAACCAATTATATTATTTCTTTTTCCGTTAACTCTCTCTTTCTTATTTTCCGCTTATTTCCTTCCTCTAGTGGCTAGTTACTCATTCACTCCATTTATTTCTATTAACCTTATTTTATCCTAATTTAGTTCTCAACTTATTCCTACACTTTCTTTATTTAATTCCGGCTCTCCATAGTTAATCTCTAATTTCTCTCTTTTCTCACTTACGCTACTCACTCGTTCTTATAACTCCGTTTATTTATTTCTTTCTTATTATTCCGTTTATTTCGTTGCTAATTGTTTCAACTCTTCTTTAACTAAATTTTCTTTCCTAATTATCTTCCTTCATTATTAGCGGGTTATTCTAAGGTTCATTCACAATTAACATTTCCCCCGGTCCTAGCGATAGATATAACTACCCAGAAATACACCCCTTAAGGGCTGGTAATGAAACCCCTTACCTTGGGATTTTATCAGAACCTGTTTCGAGGCACGACGAGGAGATCCTGTTTCTACTCACGGCATTACGCGGTTCGTTGCTCGCATTCTAGCTGGTCTTAAAGCCCTTCATCGTCTGACTATAGTATTAAATCAAATAGAAATCAATTTATTGCACCAAAATCGTCTCAATTTGAAATCTCAACAATTAACATAAAATTTCAAAGTAAAAATCGTAGTTTTCTCAATAAAATAGTGTAGTTTCTTATTGAAAAGCATTTGACCTCCAGGCTAAGATAATCGTTAGAATACGTTTAAAGTTGAGTAACTTTAACTTGGAATTCAAAATAGGCTAATCTCAAAAACATTTAACTAAAGTTCATAAATGAAGGTCAAATAGAAATTTAAACTTAAGATTATTGCTTTCTCAATAAAATACTAGATTTTTTGTTAAAAGCACGCTAACTTTCAAAAGTAGCATATTCGTCAGAAATACATTAAAGTAAAGTAATTTTAGTTTTAAGTTACAAAATCAAATGCGTACTTGACACTATTAATTCCAACATAAAAGGAAGTGTCCTCAGTTCAAAATGAGTCCAAGTTACAATTATAATATTCAATTAATTACACTTCCCCTTAATTTGAAATTAATGTTCAACGGTTTAACTCGAATTAACATTATGTCAACTATATCAATTTCCTAATTAACTGAGGTATCGTTTAGCTCAGGGACAACTCAACCAAGCTAAGCGACAACTCACTTACTTAGGAACCCAAACATTTAACAAAAGTACTTCTAAAATTAATCGTTCGACATAACAGTTAATTCTGCCCTAACATAATTCAACGTACTAATTAAAAATCATTATTAATAACAATATAATTAAAATCAATATAAACTATAATTACAAATTTAATTTCTAAAATAGTTTAATACTAAATAATTATTAACCATACTAGTATAATTAGTATTAGTATTATTATTATTAAAACATGATATAGAGTAATTAAAAGGGTATTAGAGATTTACCCTCATAGCTGGTGGTGGAGGCCGGTTCGGTTAACCCGGTTCGAAACACATCGAAGTGGCTGGCCCCGGTAACGATGACGACGATATCGGCGTCGGTGACGATCCTTAGCAGCAACACACATCGGATCAGAGGGAGGAAAGAGGTGATGGCGTGACTCCATAGCTGAAGCCGCAAAGAACAGCGGTGGCAGCAGCAGCCAACAGAGGCGGCGGCGGCAAGGAATACCGGGAGAGAACGCGAGGCCCCGGTTCGGGTTTCGTGCACGGCGGCAATAGCGAACGATAATGGTGGCGGCTGCGGCGTGACCGGAGGAGGAAGAGCGTGCCCGGCGACGGTCCAGAGGGGAGGAGAAGTCGCGAGAGAGGGTGAAGTTCGGCGGAGAGAGAAAGCTTGCGATTGGAGTCCATGAGAAGGAGAGAGAGCGGTTGTGAGAGAGAACTCTAGGGAGGAGAGAGAGACTAAGGGTGGCGGCGGCAGCTAGGAGGGTGGTGGCCGGCGGAGGGAGAGAAGTTGAAGGTGGAGAGTGAAAGGGGGGTTAGGGCCGGCGGGTTTTGGCAGGAGGAAGAAGGGAAATTTGTTTCCCCCAAATGCACAACACACAGCACACACGTGCACTCTTCTTTTTTTTTCTTTCTTTTTATTGTCATTACTATTATTATTATTATTATTATTATTATTATTATTATTATTATTATCATTTATTTACTATTATTAATTTATTTATTATTATTAGTGTATGTTAGGATTATTTTAAAAGTACTAAACATATATACTAATACACACTTTTATTTATTTATTCATTTTATTTTAAAATTCAAAATACCAATAATCAATTTAAATAATAGAATAAAAATTATGAAGTAAGAAACTTATAAATATTTCCAATAAAATATTTTCATATGAAATATATCAAAACAAAGTAAAACACATAAAGTATATTCTTGATATAGGATAACTATTTTAAATGAATTTACTTTAGAACATAAAGGAAATGAAATATATTTTCGTAATTAACATATTGTATTTTTATAAAAATACACAACTAAATAATTGATTTTTAAGAAACGTTTATTTAAGCCCATATATCTTTTAAATATATTAGGGATTAAAATTAGGGATGTTACATTTCTCCCCCACTTATTGAAATTTCGTCCTCGAAATTCTAGTTGTCCCTTATCTGGAAGGAGTATCCCTTGCCATAGTTTCCGACCATGTCATTTTAATTCCTTCGGTTCCAATCTTCCATTCCTTGGGTTGAAATCCTCCCCCACTTAGCATCGACATAGTTATATCAATGCCGAGGGAGTAGGTTCGGTCGCTATCAAAAGTTGGTCGTTCCGATTCCCAGACATATTATTTTAAGATTGGAAATGACAAGGGGTTTTACTAATGGTTGGTGAATATTGAGTTCGGTTAAGTTCCTGTAGTCTTGGCGAATGCTCCAGAGTGTATCCAAATCTTTTCACGAAGTATCAGAAGCTTGAAGAGAGTGAAGATGAAAAGAAGAATTATGCAAGGAGGGTTTAATGGTCTCCACAAGGTGACCAAGGATGTTTTAGGCGACAATGTTGAGAAATTGGGAGGTAAGGCCATGTCGTTGTTCTTCTGTTGGATATATTATAATTGACGAATACGAGCGGATTGTCGGCATGAAAGTGTCATGCACGCACAGGTGTCGCCGGGTAACATGGCTGAGTACATGTCCAGCAAGAAGACAACAGAGATTATTCTAGAGATTGCATCTTCAATGAAGAATCATCGAAAACGCATTTTCTACAAATTAATGATCTACTTGATTGGTCTTAATATGAACGGCAGTGGATGGATATCTGTCGGCTTCTCTGGCAACTATTTAAGAGTCTGAATAGATACTTAGGGAGTTTTGAGTTTCTGAATATCTAGTTTGGTTTTCAAAGGGTCTCAGGTGACCACTATAGAGTTCGCGAGGTCCTATTGGGGTTGGAATTTCCTATGTTGGTTGTTCTAATTAAATTGGAAATTGCAATGATATCATCTGTTAGTAAGCGCAAAGACTGGGGTAGCTAATCCCAATCTCACCTCTACTAAGAGCAATACCACTGTCGGGTCTGTCGATAACATTATCCCCTAACAGATGCAAAAGTTAGAGTGATCAGTTCTAACCTTACTCTCCATTAGTGACAGTATTATCAATACGATTGGTGGGTCTCTAACTAGAATATTAGCTCTCGTCTTTTCTTTCTAAATTGGATTGGACAAGCTTGTCTTATATAACTGAATTGGGACGGAGGCTTGAGGTTCTGATGTAATTTCCTATCTTAGGGACATAATATGCCTCTACACTTCTCGTCTGGATTCCCTTCGTCCTTTTCAACCATAAGATACATTCCTCCTCTTTGAGTTGAACCAAGAACCATCATATTCCCCGATGAGGTCTCCCACATCATGGGCATAGTGGTGTAGCACATGAAATGGCAATCGCCTCTATTTGACTTAAGTCCATCTCAACTAAGTCCCTTAGGATTGACACAACATTAGCTCTATTACTAGATGTGTCTCCCATAATACTAGAGTTCAGTAATAGAAACAAGTTAAGGCACGAATAGCCGGATATTCCTAGAATTAACTAAGTCCGATCTCATAGGTATGTAAATATACTGACTAACTATGGCTGGATTCGACAACAACTTTGGTCACTCGCTTGGTGAGCGTACCAATGGAGTAACTCATAACTCCGAGGCCGAGGAGAAACTGCTCTGATACCATAAATGTAACACCCTCACAATAAATTAGTTTTATTAAGATTTATAAAAATATGGACTTGAAAATTCCGACGAAAATCCGGCAGAGTTTCCTCTGTTTTTCGGACTTTCCCAAAATTTCCTGTTTGTACCTGTCCAGACCAGAATAGTTCAAAAGCTTAAATCATAAATATTACAATAAATGAAAACCTAATGCCCACAAATACCCAACTCTGGGCATACACTAATACACACATTTTAATTATGAAAATACATTCTTAAACTTAATTAAAATTCACTCTTGGTATCATAAAAGACACCCCTCGTGGTGAGGGTTTCCTGCTCGGCCAGCACTGATGTATGCTCCACTTGTGTACCTGAAAAATATTAATCACACAGGGGAAGCATCACACAGAACTTAAAAAGGAGATTTCTAAGCAGATATATACGACACGCCAAAACTATTCAAGCCTATGCTATGCTACACAATTCATGTTCTTCTTTCCTCTTTACCTTCTAACTGTTTCCCAATTCTTTTTCTTTCTAATTGTTTTCTTTTAGATAATCCTTAACCTCTAATTATTCTTGTTACTCATTACTTTCATTATTTTCCTTTTTATTCTCATTTTCCATTTGTATTTCCATTTCAAATTTCCTTTTTATTTCATTCTCGTTACCCTTTATCCATTTTCCATTCAAATTCTTCTTGATCGACACGCCCTCACAGGCTCGCATCGAACTTCCATTTTCCCTATCCAATCGACACGCCCTCACAGGCTCGCATCGATGCCGATACGCCCTCACAGGCTCGCATCGGACTTTCACTTTCCTTTCTAATCGACACGCCCTCACAGGCTCGCATCGATGCTGATACGCCCTCACAGGCTCGCATTGGACTTTCACTTTCTTTTCTAATCGACACGCCCTCACAGGCTCGCATCGATGCCGATACGCCCTCACAGGCCGCATCGGATTTTTGTCCTTTACCTTTCCTTCTCTTTTTCTGTTTCTCAGCCTTTTCTTTTCTGGTTTACTATATTATTCTCTTTTCTCTCATCCCGCTATTTAGGGACTTATCATCACATTATTTACTTTCCACTATTTTCAACATTTCACTTGACTAGTTTATTCTTACGTTTAACTAACTCTATCTAACTTGGTCATATGCCTGATATTTTAACTCTTGTTACTAGCGCTTAATTAATTACATTCCCTTTCTTTTCTATTTTCTTCTTCTCTTCCTTTGTTTCTTTTTCCTACATCACTCATATTTAATAATACCTAGCTCATGCATTTGAAACCAATTATATTATTTCTTTTTCCGTTAACTCTCTCTTTCTTATTTTCCGCTTATTTCCTTCCTCTAGTGGCTAGTTGCTCATTCACTCCATTTATTTCTATTAACCTTATTTTATCCTAATTTAGTTCTCAACTCATTCCTACACTTTCTTTATTTAATTCCGGCTCTCCATAGTTAATCTCTAATTTCTCTCTTTTCTCACTTACGCTACTCACTCGTTCTTATAACTCTGTTTATTTATTTCTTTCTTATTATTCCGTTTATTTCGTTGCTAATTGTTTCAACTCTTCTTTAACTAAATTTTCTTTCCTAATTATCTTCCTTCATTATTAGCGGGTTATTCTAAGGTTCATTCACAATTAACATTTCCCCCGGTCCTAGCGATAGATATAACTACCCAGAAATACACCCCTTAAGGGCTGGTAATGAAACCCCTTACCTTGGGATTTTATCAGAACCTGTTTCGAGGCACGACGAGGAGATCCTGTTTCTACTCACGGCATTACGCGGTTCGTTGCTCGCATTCTAGCTGGTCTTAAAGCCCTTCATCGTCTGACTATAGTATTAAATCAAATAGAAATCAATTTATTGCACCAAAATCGTCTCAATTTGAAATCTCAACAATTAACATGAAATTTCAAAGTAAAAATCGTAGTTTTCTCAATAAAATAGTGTAGTTTCTTATTGAAAAGCATTTGACCTCCAGGCTAAGATAATCGTTAGAATACGTTTAAAGTTGAGTAACTTTAACTTGGAATTCAAAATAGGCTAATCTCAAAAACATTTAACTAAAGTTCATAAATGAAGGTCAAATAGAAATTTAAACTTAAGATTATTGCTTTCTCAATAAAATACTAGATTTTTTGTTAAAAGTACGCTAACTTTCAAAAGTAGCATATTCGTCAGAAATACATTAAAGTAAAGTAATTTTAGTTTTAAGTTACAAAATCAAATGCGTACTTGACACTATTAATTCCAACATAAAAGGAAGTGTCCTCAGTTCAAAATGAGTCCAAGTTACAATTATAATATTCAATTAATTACACTTCCCCTTAATTTGAAATTAATGTTCAACGCTTTAACTCGAATTAACATTATGTCAACTATATCAATTTCCTAATTAACTGAGGTATCGTTTAGCTCAGGGACAACTCAACCAAGCTAAGAGACAACTCACTTACTTAGGAACCCAAACATTTAACAAAAGTACTTTTAAAATTAATCGTTCGACATAACAGTTAATTCTGCCCTAACAAAATTCAACGTACTAATTAAAAATCATTATTAATAACAATATAATTAAAATCAATATAAACTATAATTACAAATTTAATTTCTAAAATAGTTTAATACTAAATAATTATTAACCATACTAGTATAATTAGTATTAGTATTAGTATTATTAAAACATGATATAGAGTAATTAAAAGGGTATTAGAGATTTACCCTCATAGCTGGTGGTGGAGGCCGGTTCGGTTAACCCGGTTCGAAACACATCGAAGTGGCTGGCCCCGGTAACGATGACGACGATACCGGCGTCGGTGACGATCCTTAGCAGCAACACACATCGGATCAGAGGGAGGAAAGAGGTGATGGCGTGACTCCATAGCTGAAGCCGCAAAGAACAGCGGTGGCAGCAGCAGCCAACAGAGGCGGCGGCGGCAAAGAATACCGGGAGAGAACGCGAGGCCCCGGTTCGGGTTTCGTGCACGGCGGCAATAGCGAACGATCATGGTGGCGGCTGCGGCGTGACCGGAGGAGGAAGAGCGCGCCCGGCGACGGCCCAGAGGGGAGGAGAAGTCGCGAGAGAGGGTGAAGTTCGGCGGAGAGAGAAAGCTTGCGATTGGAGTCCATGAGAAGGAGAGAGAGCGGTTGTGAGAGAGAACTCTAGGGTGGCGGCGGCAGCTAGGAGGGTGGTGGCCGGCGGAGGGAGAGAAGTTGAAGGTGGAGAGTGAAAGGGGGGTTAGGGCCGGCGGGTTTTGGCAGGAGGAAGAAGGGAAATTTGTTTCCCCCAAATGCACAACACACAGCACACACGTGCACTCTTCTTTTTTTTTCTTTCTTTTTATTGTCATTACTATTTTTATTATTATTATTATTATTATTATTATCATTTATTTACTATTATTAATTTATTTATTATTACTAGTGTATGTTAGGATTATTTTAAAAGTACTAAACATATATATTAATACACACTTTTATTTATTTATTCATTTTATTTTAAAATTCAAAATACCAATAATCAATTTAAATAATAGAATAAAAATTATGAAGTAAGAAACTTATAAATATTTCCAATAAAATATTTTCATATGAAATATATCAAAACAAAGTAAAACACATAAAGTATATTCTTGATATAGGATAACTATTTTAAATGAATTTACTTTAGAACATAAAGGAAATGAAATATATTTTCGTAATTAACATATTGTATTTTTATAAAAATACACAACTAAATAATTGATTTTTAAGAAACGTTTATTTAAGCCCATATATCTTTTAAATATATTAGGGATTAAAATTAGGGATGTTACATTTCTCCCCCACTTATTGAAATTTCGTCCTCGAAATTCTAGTTGTCCCTTATCTGGAAGGAGTATCCCTTGCCATAGTTTCCGACCATGTCATTTTAATTCCTTCGGTTCCAATCTTCCATTCCTTGGGTTGAAATCCTCCCCCACTTAGCATCGACATAGTTATATCAATGCCGAGGGAGTAGGTTCGATCGCTATCAAAAGTTGGTCGTTCCGATTCCCAGACATATTATTTTAAGATTGGAAATGACAAGGGGTTTTACTAATGGTTGGTGAATATTGAGTTCGGTTAAGTTCCTGTAGTCTTGGCGAATGCTCCAGAGTGTATCCAAATCTTTTCACGAAGTATCAGAAGCTTGAAGAGAGTGAAGATGAAAAGAAGAATTATGCAAGGAGGGTTTAATGGTCTCCACAAGGTGACCAAGGATGTTTTAGGCGACAATGTTGAGAAATTGGGAGGTAAGGCCATGTCGTTGTTCTTCTGTTGGATATATTATAATTGACGAATACGAGCGGATTGTCGGCATGAAAGTGTCATGCACGCACAGGTGTCGCCGGGTAACATGGCTGAGTACATGTCCAGCAAGAAGACAACAGAGATTATTCTAGAGATTGCATCTTCAATGAAGAATCATCGAAAACGCATTTTCTACAAATTAATGATCTACTTGATTGGTCTTAATATGAACGGCAGTGGATGGATATCTGTCGGCTTCTCTGGCAACTATTTAAGAGTCTGAATAGATACTTAGGGAGTTTTGAGTTTCTGAATATCTAGTTTGGTTTTCAAAGGGTCTCAGGTGACCACTATAGAGTTCGCGAGGTCCTATTGGGGTTGGAATTTCCTATGTTGGTTGTTCTAATTAAATTGGAAATTGCAATGATATCATCTGTTAGTAAGCGCAAAGACTGGGGTAGCTAATCCCAATCTCACCTCTACTAAGAGCAATACCACTGTCGGGTCTGTCGATAACATTATCCCCTAACAGATGCAAAAGTTAGAGTGATCAGTTCTAACCTTACTCTCCATTAGTGACAGTATTATCAATACGATTGGTGGGTCTCTAACTAGAATATTAGCTCTCGTCTTTTCTTTCTAAATTGGATTGGACAAGCTTGTCTTATATAACTGAATTGGGACGGAGGCTTGAGGTTCTGATGTAATTTCCTATCTTAGGGACATAATATGCCTCTACACTTCTCGTCTGGATTCCCTTCGTCCTTTTCAACCATAAGATACATTCCTCCTCTTTGAGTTGAACCAAGAACCATCATATTCCCCGATGAGGTCTCCCACATCATGGGCATAGTGGTGTAGCACATGAAATGGCAATCGCCTCTATTTGACTTAAGTCCATCTCAACTAAGTCCCTTAGGATTGACACAACATTAGCTCTATTACTAGATGTGTCTCCCATAATACTAGAGTTCAGTAATAGAAACAAGTTAAGGCACGAATAGCCGGATATTCCTAGAATTAACTAAGTCCGATCTCATAGGTATGTAAATATACTGACTAACTATGGCTGGATTCGACAACAACTTTGGTCACTCGCTTGGTGAGCGTACCAATGGAGTAACTCATAACTCCAAGGCCGAGGAGAAACTGCTCTGATACCATAAATGTAACACCCTCACAATAAATTAGTTTTATTAAGATTTATAAAAATATGGACTTGAAAATTCCGACGAAAATCCGGCAGAGTTTCCTCTGTTTTTCGGACTTTCCCAAAATTTCCTGTTTGTACCTGTCCAGACCAGAATAGTTCAAAAGCTTAAATCATAAATATTACAATAAATGAAAACCTAATGCCCACAAATACCCAACTCTGGGCATACACTAATACACACATTTTAATTATGAAAATACATTCTTAAACTTAATTAAAATTCACTCTTGGTATCATAAAAGACACCCCTCGTGGTGAGGGTTTCCTGCTCGGCCAGCACTGATGTATGCTCCACTTGTGTACCTGAAAAATATTAATCACACAGGGGAAGCATCACACAGAACTTAAAAAGGAGATTTCTAAGCAGATATATACGACACGCCAAAACTATTCAAGCCTATGCTATGCTACACAATTCATGTTCTTCTTTCCTCTTTACCTTCTAACTGTTTCCCAATTCTTTTTCTTTCTAATTGTTTTCTTTTAGATAATCCTTAACCTCTAATTATTCTTGTTACTCATTACTTTCATTATTTTCCTTTTTATTCTCATTTTCCATTTGTATTTCCATTTCAAATTTCCTTTTTATTTCATTCTCATTACCCTTTATCCATTTTCCATTCAAATTCTTCTTGATCGACACGTCCTCACAGGCTCGCATCGAACTTCCATTTTCTCTATCCAATGGACACGCCCTCACAGGCTCGCATCGATGCCGATACGCCCTCACAGGCTCGCATCGGACTTTCACTTTCCTTTCTAATCGACACGCCCTCACAGGCTCGCGTCGATGCTGATACGCCCTCACAGGCTCGCATCGGACTTTCACTTTCTTTTCTAATCGACACGCCCTCACAGGCTCGCATCGATGCCGATACGCCCTCACAGGCCGCATCGGATTTTTGTCCTTTACCTTTCCTTCTCTTTTTCTGTTTCTCAGCCTTTTCTTTTCTGGTTTACTATATTATTCTCTTTTCTCTCATCCCGCTATTTAGGGACTTATCATCACATTATTTACTTTCCACTATTTTCAACATTTCACTTGACTAGTTTATTCTTACGTTTAACTAACTCTATCTAACTTGGTCATATGCCTGATAATTTAACTCTTGTTACTAGCGCTTAATTAATTCCATTCCCTTTCTTTTCTATTTTCTTCTTCTCTTCCTTTGTTTCTTTTTCCTACATCACTCATATTTAATAATACCTAGCTCATGCATTTGAAACCAATTATATTATTTCTTTTTCCGTTAACTCTCTCTTTCTTATTTTCCGCTTATTTCCTTCCTCTAGTGGCTAGTTACTCATTCACTCCATTTATTTCTATTAACCTTATTTTATCTTAATTTAGTTCTCAACTCATTCCTACACTTTCTTTATTTAATTCCGGCTCTCCATAGTTAATCTCTAATTTCTCTCTTTTCTCACTTACGCTACTCACTCGTTCTTATAACTCCGTTTATTTATTTCTTTCTTATTATTCCGTTTATTTCGTTGCTAATTGTTTCAACTCTTCTTTAACTAAATTTTCTTTCCTAATTATCTTCCTTCATTATTAGCGGGTTATTCTAAGGTTCATTCACAATTAACATTTCCCCCGGTCCTAGCGATAGATATAACTTCCCAGAAATACACCCCTTAAGGGCTGGTAATGAAACCCCTTACCTTGGGATTTTATCAGAACCTGTTTCGAGGCACGACGAGGAGATCCTGTTTCTACTCACGGCATTACGCGGTTCGTTGCTCGCATTCTAGCTGGTCTTAAAGCCCTTCATCGTCTGACTATAGTATTAAATCAAATAGAAATCAATTTATTGCACCAAAATCGTCTCAATTTGAAATCTCAACAATTAACATGAAATTTCAAAGTAAAAATCGTAGTTTTCTCAATAAAATAGTGTAGTTTCTTATTGAAAAGCCTTTGACCTCCAGGCTAAGATAATCGTTAGAATACGTTTAAAGTTGAGTAACTTTAACTTGGAATTCAAAATAGGCTAATCTCAAAAACATTTAACTAAAGTTCATAAATGAAGGTCAAATAGAAATTTAAACTTAAGATTATTGCTTTCTCAATAAAATACTAGATTTTTTGTTAAAAGTACGCTAACTTTCAAAAGTAGCATATTCGTCAGAAATACATTAAAGTAAAGTAATTTTAGTTTTAAGTTACAAAATCAAATGCGTACTTGACACTATTAATTCCAACATAAAAGGAAGTGTCCTCAGTTCAAAATGAGTCCAAGTTACAATTATAATATTCAATTAATTACACTTCCCCTTAATTTGAAATTAATGTTCAACGCTTTAACTCGAATTAACATTATGTCAACTATATCAATTTCCTAATTAACTGAGGTATCGTTTAGCTCAGGGACAACTCAACCAAGCTAAGCGACAACTCACTTACTTAGGAACCCAAACATTTAACAAAAGTACTTTTAAAATTAATCGTTCGACATAACAGTTAATTCTGCCCTAACATAATTCAACGTACTAATTAAAAATTATTATTAATAACAATATAATTAAAATCAATATAAACTATAATTACAAATTTAATTTCTAAAATAGTTTAATACTAAATAATTATTAACCATACTAGTATAATTAGTATTAGTATTATTATTATTAAAACATGATATAGAGTAATTAAAAGGGTATTAGAGATTTACCCTCATAGCTGATGGTGGAGGCCGGTTCGGTTAACCCGGTTCGAAACACATCGAAGTGGCTGGCCCCGGTAACGATGATGACGATACCGGCGTCGGTGACGATCCTTAGCAGCAACACACATCGGATCAGAGGGAGGAAAGAGGTGATGGCGTGACTCCATAGCTGAAGCCGCAAAGAACAGCGGTGGCAGCAGCAGCCAACAGAGGCGGCGGCGGCAAGGAATACCGGGAGAGAACGCGAGGCCCCGGTTCGGGTTTCGTGCACGGCGGCAATAGCGAACGATAATGGTGGCGGCTGCGGCGTGACCGGAGGAGGAAGAGCGCGCCCAGCGACGGTCCAGAGGGGAGGAGAAGTCGCGAGAGAGGGTGAAGTTCGGCGGAGAGAGAAAGCTTGCGATTGGAGTCCATGAGAAGGAGAGAGAGCGGTTGTGAGAGAGAACTCTAGGGAGGAGAGAGAGACTAAGGGTGGCGGCGGCAGCTAGGAGGGTGGTGGCCGGCGGAGGGAGAGAAGTTGAAGGTGGAGAGTGAAAGGGGGGTTAGGGCCGGCGGGTTTTGGCAGGAGGAAGAAGGGAAATTTATTTCCCCCAAATGCACAACACACAGCACACACGTGCACTCTTCTTTTTTTTTTCTTTCTTTTTATTGTCATTACTATTATTATTATTATTATTATTATTATTTATTTACTATTATTAATTTATTTATTATTATTAGTGTATGTTAGGATTATTTTAAAAGTACTAAACATATATACTAATACACACTTTTATTTATTTATTCATTTTATTTTAAAATTCAAAATACCAATAATCAATTTAAATAATAGAATAAAAATTATGAAGTAAGAAACTTATAAATATTTCCAATAAAATATTTTCATATGAAATATATCAAAACAAAGTAAAACACATAAAGTATATTCTTGATATAGGATAACTATTTTAAATGAATTTACTTTAGAACATAAAGGAAATGAAATATATTTTCGAAATTAACATATTGTATTTTTATAAAAATACACAACTAAATAATTGATTTTTAAGAAACGTTTATTTAAGCCCATATATCTTTTAAATATATTAGGGATTAAAATTAGGGATGTTACAGATAGATTTAATCGATTAAGTGTTCGTTTAATCGATTAAGAACTTTTGAACTTTCAGGTTTAATCGATTAAATTGCAGGTTAATAGATTAAGTGCTGTAGAATTTGCAAAAATCATTTGTTTTGATTGTTTCGATTTGTTTCGTTCGAAAATCTTTCAAGGTTTCTTTTACACCTATTCAACCCCCCCTTCTAGGTGTATTCCTAGGGTTCCTTTGTCTCTCCAACCACCAATTGCGGTTTCTTCAATTGGTATCAGAGCTCGGTCGAAAGACACGAGCATAAGAGCTTTTTCGTAAAGATCCTTTAAGAAAATCGCAATGGGTTCCATGAATCCCTTTGGTGGTAAAGGTGCTTCAATAAGTCGTCCTCCATTGTTTGCCGGAGAAGGTTATGCATATTGGAAAGTTAGAATGAAAATCTTTATCCAAGCCATAGATAGTGAAATTTGGAAAGTAGTTGAAAAAGGTCATCATATCCCCTCTAGTTTAGTTGAAGGTGTAGAACAGTTGATTCCCGAGGACAAGTGGAAAGATGATGATAGAAAGAAAGTACAATATGATTATAAAGCAAAGAATATCATCACATCCGCTTTATCCTATGACGAGTTCTTTACAGTTTCTCAATGTTCTAGTGCTAAGGAAATGTGGGATACTTTACAAGTGACTCATGAAGGAACTAGTGAGGTTAGGAGAGATAGATTGAATACTTTAATGCGTGATTATGAATTGTTTCAAATGCTTCCAAATGAATCCATTAATGATATGCAAAAGCGTTTTACTCACATTATTAACCATTTACTTGCTCTTGGTAAGACTTTCTTACAAGGTGAACTTTCTAACAAAGTGTTGAGATGTTTAGACAGGAATTGGCAACCAAAAGTAACGGCTATTGTTGAATCTAAGAATTTGGATGTTATGGATCTAGCAACACTCTTTGGAAAGCTTCAAGAACATGAAATGGAGCTTGGACGATTAAGTATCAATGAAGAGTCGGATAAAAACAAAGAAAGAAAGGGACTTGCTCTTAAAGTCAAAAGTGGATACAAAAAGAAAGAAAGTTCTGATGATGATGATAGTGAAGATTCCGATATTGATGAAAAAGACATGAAACTTCTGCTAAGGAAATTTGACAAGTTTCTAAGGAGAAAAGGAAGGTTGAACAAGGACAAAAATAAAGAGAAGGATTCCCCACACTACAAGACCAAGACATCAAGAGAAGGTGTAGTTTGCCATGAATGCGGAAAACCCGGTCATCTCAAGTATTCATGCTCTAGGTATCTCAAGAAGAAGGAGAAAGACAAGAAAAATTCTAAATCTAAAAGAGCATACATAGTTTGGGATAGTGATGAAGATAATAAGAAAAGCACATCGAGTAGTTCTTCGGATGATGAAGAAGCCGCTTGTCTTAACTTGATAACTCTAGTAGATGATGAAGAACAAAGTTCAAATGATGAATCAAGTTATCAAAGCGAGGATAGCGATGTAAGTCATACTAAATCCGAAATTTCTTCTAAATATGAATTGTTATATAATGCTTATGAATAAATGCATGAACAACTTGAAAAACTAGCTTTGAAAAACATTGGAAGAAAGAAGCTCATTTTGAAACATCAAAAAGAGAATTTAGATCTTCAAAAACAAGTTGATGAGCTTAATCTTGAAAATGAAACTCTTGATCTTATATATGCTAGTTCTTCTTGTGATTGTGCTAGTAGAGTGAATATTGTGGTTGATTGTGAGAATTGCAAGTTGCTTAAAGATGAAAATGCTATTTTGAAAAATAAGCTTGCAAGTTTCACAAATGGTGATATTAGATTGCGCACATTGTTAAATTTTCAAAGAGAAAATTCAAACAAGTTTGGTTTGGGTTATACTGATGCTAAGAGTAATTCTCATAGAAATGTTGTTGATTTTTCCAAGGTTGATTTTACAAATGCACCAACATGTTTCTATTGTGGTACTCGTGGACATACTTCAAATGTGTGTTATATTAAAGTGCATGGTATACCTAAAGGAGATTTTGTTTGGATGAAAAAGGGTGAAAGTCCCTACACTAACAAAAATGGATCCAAAACCATTTGGATACCAAAAAGCAAAGCATGATTGTTTTGTAGGTATGATTGAAGAGCAAAGAGAGCTTACAAGTGTTATTCATATTTGCATCTTTAATTGGTATCAAAAGAAGTCCTACAATATGGTACAAATGTTATGGTTAGATTGTGAACTTCATATGGTATCTTCTCAATTGGTATTACTTTTCTAAATGTTTAATTAATTCAATTTGTATCATTGAGAGATTATTAGTTGATTATCATGTTTTTGTGATATATGTTACTTCTTTACAATTGATATCTTCTTTGTTAAGTGATATTATGATCTTTTTAGTTCTCAATTGGTATCATATTTCATTGTTATATTCTCTTGCCAATTGATATCACATTTCAAAGTATAGTTTTATTGTATTTGTTCAATTGGTATCAATGTTGTAAAGAAATGATCATTGATTTCTTACCTTGGCTTAGATGTTATATTTCAATTGGTATATATTACTTTTTGATAATGCCAAAGGGGGAGAAATATGATGTTTTGAATTGATTGGAATGTTTCTCAAAGGTGGAGAAATGATTGTTGGAGAAATAATATGATTTTTAGATGTTTGTTTGGAGAAAGGTTGTTTTTTGTTGTTTTTATGTAGGTTGAGCAAAGTTGTTGAAGATAGGGGGAGAATCAAGCTTATCTCAATTGGATTCAAATGTCAAAAGCATTTATTGAGGGGGAGCAAGAGTCTCACCAAGTGATCAAATTGTTAAAGCATCAACAACTTCAAAGAATTTTTGGAGAACTTCAAAACATGGTTTGTCATTTTCAAAAAGGGGGAGATTGTAAGTTCCATGATGAATGTTTTGATAATGACAAAGTGTTTTGAACAAGCTATCATGTGTTGATCAAGTTCAAGTTCAACAAGCAACAACAAACATCAAGTGAAGAAGAGAGAACAAGCTCATGAAGACTTAAGTTTGAGTGTAATTGTTTTTGTTTTATCTTTTGCCTCTCAATCTTCATAGGTTTTCATTTGGGTAGTTTGTTTAGAGGGTAGTGAATCTCATTCATAAGTCATGATTTAATCATAATTTGAGTTTTCACTTAACCTAGAATCAATAAGTGGCTTAAAGGTTTTAAAGGAAAGGTTGGTTTTTGAGAAAACAAGTTTTAAACAAGTGTCAGACATGTTTAATCGATTAAGAACATGTTTAATCGATTAGTACTCGATTAAGGCAAGATTTAATCGATTAAACACTGCTGAACTGATTTTTAAAATACGATTTTTACTTCTCAAAATCAGTTTTCAAGTGCCATAACTTTTGGGTATTCTATAAAAACCTTTTCCTAATCTTTGTGATCATAACCCATCATTTTGATATTCATTTTTACAAAGAATCAAGCCACTCTATTCTCTCTAAATTTCAAAGATCAAAGCTTTTCTATTTTTATATTCTTTGATCAAGAACCTTTGAATCTCTTATTGTGAATTGTCATAGCTATTGATTGAGATTCATTAGGATTGTTATGTGTATTCATTGAGTTGTAATCTTTGCAATAAGGCAAGCCACTACAACAAACAAGAAGCCTTGGTGTGTCGATTATCATCAAGCAAAGTTCAAGAAATTGAAGAAAGTCTTGGTTGTGAATCAAGCAAGGAGAAGCCTTGATGTGTGGATTATCATCAAGCAATTGAAGACTTGTTGTGTCGATTATCAACAAGGGGTAGAGGTTAGATTAGAGAGAAGATCAATAGGATTACAAGGCAAGGGTGTCGGTTATCTCTTGTAGGCTAGCAAGAAGGAAGTCTTGTGAGGCAATCACTTGTAATTTGAGAACTCTAATTCCTCATAGTGAAGAATCTCTCTTGGTTGAAGAGGGGACTGGATGTAGCTTTCAAGCGGGTGAAAGTGAACCAGGATAAATCACTGTGTCGTATCTCTAAACCTTTAACTCTTTACATTCAAGTCTTTAATTGTGTTCTTGGTTGAAAACCTAGAGAAAGATTGATTTTCATAATTGATTGAATTCAATTTTTATTGTTCAAATTGATAAAGGGAAAATCATTTTCATAACTAGGATAATCAATAAGAATATAGGTGTTAATTGTTTTTGCTGAATCTCTGATCTTAAATGTTAGTTGATTGATTTTCGTATTCGATTGAAAAGTGATTTTTCAGTTTTTGATAGATTTAATCGATTAAATTGCAGGTTAATCGATTAAGTGCTGTAGAATTTGCAAAAATCATTTGTTTTGATTGTTTCGATTTGTTTCGTTCGAAAATCTTTCAAGGTTTCTTTTACACCTATTCAACCCCCCCTTCTAGGTGTATTCCTAGGGTTCCTTTGTCTCTCCAACCACCAATTGCGGTTTCTTCAAGAATATCATCCTTCAGAGTATCTCCCCCTGAATATATTAGCCATGAAATCCATGAAATATCAGAATCTCTCTCCCCCTTTTGTAATCATCAAAAAGATGTGTAATCTCCCCCTGAAACACTAAGGAGATGCGTCAATAATAACATGAGAGATAAAAGATTCACATATTCAAAAGAGGTGAGAGGCAGAAGTTAAACCAATTTCTCTACGAATAAAAAAGAAATTTTCTTTTGGAAGCGGTTTCGTAAAGATATCAGCTAACTGTCGCGAAGTATCAACACACTCAATAATGCAATCACCCTTCTGAATATGATCACGAATAAAATGGTGTCGAATCTCTATATGCTTCGTGCGAGAATGTTGCACTGGGTTTTTGGTAATAGAAATAGCACTGGTATTATCACATTTAATAGAAATGTGATCTAGACTTACACCAAAGTCTAGGAGTTGCTGTTTTAACCATAAAATCTGGGCGCAACAACTACCCGCGGCTACATATTCAGCCTCAGTTGTAGATAGGGCAACACTAGACTGTTTCTTACTAGCCCATGATACCAATGAATTGCCAAGAAGATGACAAGTGCCGCTAGTGCTTTTTCTATCTACTTTGCAACCAGCAAAGTCAGAATCAGAATACCCAACAAGATTACACGAAGAACCTTTGGGGTACCATAAACCCATATCAGTTGTGCCAGACAAGTATTTCATTATTCGCTTGGCAGCAACCATGTGCCTTTCTTTTGGATTCGATTGGAACCGAGCACAAAGACACACACTAAACATTATATCCGGCCTACTTGCCGTTAAATATAGAAGGGATCCGATAATACCTCAATACTTTGTGATTTCTACGGATTTACCTCCTTCGTCTTTGTCCAAGTAACATGATGTGCTTATCGGTGTCGCTACTGCCTTGGCCTTATCCATGCCAAATCTTTTCAGTAATTCTTTGCAGTATTTGGTTTGACTAATAAATATTCCGTCCTTTTCTTGCTTTATTTGTAATCCCAGGAAAAAGTTCAGCTCGCCCATCATAGACATTTCGAACTCTTCCTGCATCATACTAGAAAATTCCTTGCAAAGGATTTCATTAGTAGCACCGAAAATAATATCATCAACATAAATCTGAACTAAAAGAATGTTCTTTCCTTTCTTTTTGATAAAAAGTGTGTTATCAACCTTCCCTCTTTCAAAGTTATTTTCCAACAAAAATTTGCTAAGACGATCGTACCACGCTCTAGGAGCTTGTTTTAGACCGTACAAAGCCTTTTTCAATTTATAAACATAATCAGGGTGTTCATAACTTTCAAAGCCTGGAGGTTGACACACATAAACTTCTTCATTTATAAAACCATTAAGAAAGGCACTCTTTACGTCCATTTGATATAATTTAAAATCTAGAATACATGCAAATGCAAATAGCAGTCTTATGGCTTCCAACCTAGCAACAGGGGCAAATGTTTCCTCATAATCTATCCCCTCTTCCTGATTGTAACCTTGTGCAACTAGCCTAGATTTGTTTCGAACAATTAAACCAGCCTCATCAAGTTAATTTATATAAATCCACTTAGTTCCAATAATCGGATGAGACTCAGGCCTAGGAACAAGTTCCCACACCTGATTTCTTTCGAACTGGTTTAATTCCTCTTGCATTGCCAAAAGCCAATGCTCATCAAGCATAGCCTCAGAATAATTCTTTGGCTCTACTTGAGAAACAAATGCAAAGAAGTTACACAGATTGCTAATAGAGTTGCGAGTACTTACACCTTTTGAGATATCCCCGATAATCTGATCTATAGGATGGTGCCTTGATGTTCTCCATTCCTTAGGCAAATCAGCGTTGAGTTCCATGGATTGTTCTTGATTTTTCTCCTCAACATTTTCAACTGAATTTCCATTGCTTTCGGAATGCTCCTTCCTTTTGGCATTTGGCTCCTCATCCTCATTAACGAATAAATCTCCAAGAATACCTGAAATGTCATTAACAGATACCTTTCCCAACCTTCTGGGATCGGATTCGTCAAATGATACATGAATAGATTCTTCAATAGTATTACGAGATTTATTGTATATCCTATAAGCTTTGCTCGAAGCAGAATATCCAAGGAATATACCCTCATCAGCTCTAGCCTCAAAACTTCCTAGATTTTCTCTACCATTATTATGCACAAAACATTTACATCCAAAAACTCGAAGATGGGAAATATTTGGTTTTCTCCCTTTGTACAGCTCATAAGGGGTTTTCTTTAAAATAGGCCTAATCAAAACACGGTTCATAACATAACATGCTGTACTAACTGCATCGGCCCAAAAATATGCAGGCAAATTCATGTCATTAAGCATTGTTCTAGAAAGCTCTTTTAATGAACGATTTTTCCTCTCCACAACTCCATTTTGCTCTGGAGTCCTTGGAGCGGAAAAATAATGCTTAACTCCATGATTTTCGCAAAACTTTTCAAAAAAATGATTTTCAAATTCTCCACCATGATCAATTTTAATGGATGCAATGCTCAAATGCAATTGGTTTTGAATAATCTTGGCTAGTTTTTTTAAATTCATGAAATGCGTCATTTTTATGAGTAATAAAAGGCGTCCATGTATACCTAGAATAGTCATCCACAATAACTAAACAATAATAGTTGCCACCAAAGCTTTTAGTTTGACACGGTCCAAAAAGATCCATATGTAAAAGTTCCAAGGGCCTTTGAGTTGAAACAAGATTTTTAGACGGAAAAGTAGCCCTTGTGAGTTTTGATTTTGAACAAGGATCACAATTTTCAGAAAAAGAAAAATTTTGCTTTGGCAAACCAACTACTAAGTTTTTAGAAGAAATTTTATTTAAATGAGCCATGTGGGTGTGACCTATTCTACGATGCTGCCACAGCCACGATTCATCCTCTTTAGATAATAAACGTTTCGCATCATTTGAGGGAATTGAATCAAAATCAATAACATAAACATTGTTTATCCTGAGAGCAATTAGCTTAATAAGATTATCAACTTTTCCCTCGATAATACATCTATCAGAATCAAATATAACCCTATTGCCCTTATCACACAATTGACTAATACTTAGCAAATTGTGCTTTAGGCCCTCAACATGTAAAACATTTTCAATGCAAGGGTTAGAAGGTGTACCAATTTTACCGATTCCGATAATCATTCCTTGATTGTTATCTCCGAAAGTCACATGTCCTTGGTCCTTAGGCACGAGATGCGAGAATTTGGATTTATCTCCAGTCATATGTTTTGAGCATCCGCTGTCCAAGTACCACCATGCCTTCCTTATTTCCGGAGTAACCTACAAGCAAAGAATTCAAGGTTTCTTTTTAGGTACCCATATCTTTTTGGGTCCTTGAGTGTTAGTATAGCCATAGTTTAAATCATGCCACCTTCTAGCTTCATTGTTCGGTTTAACGAACTTCACTTTTCGGTGTATGCATTCATGTGCACCATGGCCCTTTTTACCACAAATATGACATATAATAAGAGGTTTCTTATGATTACTGGCAGGGACAAAAATGGTACTTAGTTTCTTTTGATGTCTTCCGGGTTGATATCCTAAACCCGCTCTATTAAAGAAACATTTTTGTCTACCTAACATTAAATTTAAAGTATTTCTACCTTTTGTAAATTTAGCAAGGGTTTCTTTTAAATCTTCAACTTCTTTAACCAAGTCCTTGCAGATTTTACAAGAAGAAGAACTAGCTTTAAGTTTAATGTCATTACACGAAGTGTTTGAAGAATTTTTTAAAGTCAAATTCAGCTCCTTATTTTGATTTTTCAAAAAATCATTTTCCTTAGTAAGTTCTTTATTCTTTTCTAAAATGGAAGCTGAATTTTTCTTTTCTAGAAAAACCAATAAGGATAACCTCATCGATTCCTCATGTAATTCTTCAAATGCTTCTTGTAATTCATCATAAGAAAAGTTAAGTTCAGTAGTTACCTCATTGTCGTGAGCCATCAAGCATAGGTTGGCAGTCTCCTCTTGTTCGTCTGAATCCTCATCTGAACTTCCATCATTGTCTAGCCACGCCAAGTATGCTTGATTTCCCTTCTTTGAACTTGAGGTGCCTTTTTCTGAACTCTCTTTCTTTTTCAATTGATAGCAGTCTGCTCTAATGTGACCAGGCTTGCCACACTCATGACATGTGATGGTTGAGCCTCCACTTTTATTGTTGTCTCTCTTGTTGATATTTTTCTTTCTCAGGAATTTCCCGAACTTTTTCACCAATAGACTCATGTGTTCATCATTCAATAATTCTTTGTCCGAGTCACTATCTGGTGCAGGTGCTTCAGCCTTGAATGCCAAACTTTTAACTTTCTTGTTCTCTTCTTCATGCTGAGCCAACCTTTTTAGTTCACTTTCGTGTTCTTGTAATTTTCCAAACAGAGTTGCCAGCGTCATTGTTGAGAGATTTCTTGATTCAGCAATTGTCGTCACCTTGGGTTGCCAATCTCTTCCCAAACACCTTAAAACTTTGTTGATGAGATCCTCATTGGTGAACTTCTTCCCCAATGTCGTCAGTTGGTTAACAATCATTGTGAAGCGCTTTTGGATCTCTTGAATTGATTCTCCATCTTTCATCCTGAATAGCTCATATTCACCAGTCAACGTATTGATCCTTGACCTCTTTACTTCCGTTGTACCTTCATGTGTGACTTCCAGCGTATCCCACATCTGTTGTGCTGTCTCGCATGTTGATATCCTGAAAAACTCATCATAGCTCAAAGCAGATGTTATAATATTTTTCGCTTTCAAGTCGTACTGGACTCTACGTTCCTCCTCCTCCGTCCACTCAGCCATAGGCTTTTCGACGGTGTTACCATTAACCACATAGGTAGGAACATAGGGACCATTAACAACAGCATCCCAAACTTTTAATCCTACTCCTTGAATAAAAATTTTCATACGGGCTTTCCAATACGCGTACCCTACCCCATCAAACATGGGAGGACGGTTAATAGAACTCCCTTCACCTCCAAACAGAGAGTTTGAAGCCATACTCTTGAGACGGTTAAGTCTTAACACAAGAGACTAGCTCTGATGCCAATTGTTGGTTTTGGCCTCAAAATCTCGAGAGGGGGGGTGAATCGAGTTTTATTATGTATTGAAAAATTCGTAATAAATTAAAAAATTGATTTGAGATGGAGAGATTAAACGTTCGTAATGGATCGCGAAAACGATAGAAATAATATAATAATTGAGTAGCGCGGAAACGTAAAAGAATAAATATGCGAAAAGTAAAAGAGATAGGGATAGAAAAGCTTGCACCGGTGAATTTTATACTGGTTCAGCCTTCCCGTCGAAAGGCCTAGTCCAGTCCCCAAGCGACCCGCCTGAGAGTTCTTATAACCAAGCAATAGAGCCGCATCCTATTACAACCAAGAGCACCCCACACACTACTAGGAACCTCCGTTCGCTAGGGGCCTCAATCACACAGCAGGGTTCCTCGCCCTACGAACGCCTCAACGTTCAACTATGGGATTTTCTCCCTACCACTAAGGTTTAGAACGATTACAATGAAAGTGATTACAATAGCTTTTTGTGTTCTCACAACACGGATTCTACAATATGCTCTTATGATAATGAAAAAGAAGTTTCTCTTAGGATTTACTCAGCCAACAAGGTTTGTTCTTCAAAAATTGGAACAATGAAAACCAGAATTCTTAAAGAAGAAGAAGATGAAGAACGTGAGAATGAATGAATAAAAATCACTGAACGTAAAACTTGTTGAAATGTTGGAGTGATCTTATTTAAAAAGAAAAACTCTTTTGAATAAAAAAAACGATTTTGAATTAATAAAACAAAATCAAAATAGAATAATAAAAGATTTGTAATAAGTTTTAAAATCAAAATAAAATCAAAACGATTTTCGAAATAAAATAAAGATTTGATTCTTAAAACCAAAAAGGAAATAATTCAAAATTAAAATCATTTTCGAATTTTATAAAATATATCAGAATCTTTTATATAAAAACAAATCAGGAAATAATAAAAATGATTCTGACACGTTTTTCAAAAAATCAAGAAGTAATCGATTACTTTAGGGAATAATCGATTATTTCTACAAAAATAGAAATTCTTAAATACATTTGAAAAACATGTAATCGATTAGGCTAAGACTAGTTAATTGATTACATCACTCCTATTCATTATATGATGCAACTATGTAATCGATTACACTAATGAGTTAATCGATTATTAAGCCTCTGGTTTGCATATGATGCAACATCATGTAATCGATTACTACAAGACTTGTAATCGATTACAAAGCCTCTGAAAAATATGTGATGCAACAATTATAATCGATTACTTGACTATTGTAATCGATTACTTTCATAAGAAAGTAACTGATTAACAAAATTCAGTTAATCGATTACAGCTTCTCTGATTTTTCTATGATGCAACAAAGTTAATCGATTACTCTCCTTTGCAGTCATATAAATATGCAGAGTTTTGTAACATCAAGTATTTTCACTAAGGTTAAATGCAGAACAACATTTTGTATGCATAAAACACGTTTTCTTCTTTTCTTCTAAAATGAAAAACTATGTTGGCTTTGTAACTTCTAAGTAAACTACAACTTCATTACCTTACATTTGATCTAAGGAGAAGGTTTCTATTCTAGGCTTGCTTGAGTCTTCAATCTTGAGACTTGACTTGCACTTGTGAGCTTGAACTTGAGTTGGCTTGTTATCATCAAAACATATATTTGCATTACTTTGAAGTCCATAGAGAGTTTGAAGCATGCCTTCCAACCAGCTTGACTTCCAACACGGAAAACACTAGAGCTGCTCGGAAAACACTCCCCCTGATTGTATGCTCGTCAACCTGGTAATGCTGAAACACCAAAAACAACAAACACCTTCCTCCCCCTTTTGGCATGATCAAAAAGGAGCCGAAGAATTAAGCACATTTTCCAAAAGAGTGGTAGGTAGCATATTCCGAGAGTGAATGAAGCAAAGGGAAAGCAGTTGATGGAAAAAGATATACAGTCTTGCCCTTCTCCCCCTAAAACATGATAATATGCTCGAAATATGACCTATCTCCCCCAGAAACATATATACTTTTGAAAAAGCACCTTTTTTTTAAAATGAAAAGAATTTTAGCACAGTGCCCATCAAAAATATGTTCGAAGTTAAGCTCTTAGGGGGTACCCAAACATTTTGGGCTTCTCATTTTTCACAGACCAAACATAAAAACCGTTAGGCACACCATGAAATTTAATTTTACACATATATGAGGTGTGTCCATGAATGCCACATAAAAATATGTTGGCTTTGTAGAAAGATTTAAATTTGAAAATGAACCAACTTTTCTAAATTTATTCTTCTTGGCATTCATGTATCCTAAACCGGTTTTATTTGAATTGTTTCTTTGATTTCAAAGAAATTGATTTAACATTTTCTCACTATCACTTCTTGATAAAGTTGCGACAGTATTTAAAATTTTTAATTTCATGTTCATGACTTTTGCAACATTCACAAGAAAGGATTTCTTGAAATTTCAAAGAATCAATTCTGTGTTGTAGTGCTTTATTTTTACAGTTAAGCTCACCAATGCATTTTTCTAAATTCAAGACTTGCTCTTTCAATTTCAAAAATAGTTCTTTTTCCTTTATCACTTAGTTTAGCAAGTTTCTTGAATTCATTATGCATTTCAAAGTAAGCACTAAATAAATCGACATAATTAAGAGACTCGGATTTGGAATCGGAATATACCTCAGTTCCTTGCTTGCTCGAAGTGGAACTTGATGATGCGCCTTCATAAATTCTACTCACCAAGCCGAGATCGGTTTCTTCCTCATCACTTGATGTATTAGAGCTCGTCTCTTTATTATGTCAGAGGTCCGAGAACACCGTCGTGAGACCTTGTCGGATTGCTTGGAAAAGCTGAGCGCCGAGCATAGCGAAGCTTCATCATATTTACCCATTAAGCACAGGCTTGCCTTCTCTTCATCTTCTGAATTTGAATTGCTGTTCGAGGAGTCTTCAGTCAACTGAGTTTAGGCTTTGAGTGAAATCCCCTTCTTCTCTTTGTCGGTTCCTTCAAACATTATTAATTGGTCGAACAAAAAAAAATTAATCGAGTTCGTCAAATCTCATTGCTCCCTTCGTGAGTAAGTTGTAGAATGTTCCACATTTGTTTGGCATTTTTACAGTGACACACACTGAAAAATTCATCACATGACAGAGTTGAAGTGATGATGATTTTGGCTTTTAAAAACGTATGAAACTTTCTTTTTATCATCATCATTCAGGCTTGCCCTTGAGATTTCTACAACTTCTTCACAGATTTTACATTTAGGAACGCAGGAACCATTTTCAATTGAATCCCAAATATTAATATCTACTGCTTCTATAAAAATTTCATTCGAGCTTTCCAATAAGCTGTCCATCACCGTTAAACAGTGGTGGATGGTTTATTGAAGAGCCTTCACCATCAAATGTATTGTTAGAGCCCATGGTTTCCTCTAGGATCTTTTCGAAAACGTTTTTACACTCGATCTTTCGACCAAGCTCTAATACCAATTGTTAGAAACCAGGCAAGCGGCCTAACAATCTACTAGAGGGGGGTGAATAGTAGTTTGAAGCAATAGTGCCAATTTTTTGGATAGAACTTATAACTGGTCGGATACTGCTCGGTTTTTAATAAAAATACCGACTTTGTGTCGAGCAAGCTCTGATAATCGATTATCTGAGCCGAGCATCGATTACCGAGCTGCGCCACACAAAGATCGGTTTTGCAGCGATTTGTGCCGAGCAGAATCCGAGCAAACATGATTTAACTGAGTTGATTAAATCTACTCGGAACTGTAACAAAAAACGATAAAGATGAAGAAGAAGAAACACCGGGATCTATACTGGTTCACTCTCCTCCACTGAGAGCTACATCCAGTCCCCCCCCCCCCTAAAACCTTTAGGGAGCCTTTACTCAATCAATTCAATCGGAGTACAACAGGAATTACAAGAGACCCACTCTACACCTAAACAACTACCCCGACTAGAACTGATGGCTGAAGAACCTCTTCAGCACTTCTGCTCGAGAACCTCTCGAGACTTCAAATCTTGAAACCTTCAAGATGCCTTGAAACCTTCAAGGACTTTCACTGCTTGAGAACCTCTCAAGACATTACAATGCCTTGAAACCTTCAAGGACTTTCCTTTCTTTACAAAAATAAAAAGGTTTGCCTCCAACCGAAAACTCAATCTAATATGTATCTGAAAGTGTGAAACCAATTGAGTTTTTGGTTCAGTTAAGAAAGGGATTTACAGAGATGAAGAGAAATGGTCTCTGCGTGTTTGTTCTTCAATACGTGTTCTCTCTCTATCCGTTGAAGAAGGCAACTCTCCTTTTATAAAGATTTTTGAAGTCAAATCAGATTTCGAATAAATCTTGTTTCTAACCGTTGTTTTTAACTCATTTGAAATTCAAACTTAGAGATTTTATGTTTGAGTTAAAAACTAATTTACCACCCACACTCATTAAAAATAAAACTGTTATAAAACGAAGAGATGCGAGCGGTTCGGTGCTGCTGTTTGTTGAAGATGAACAGTGTTGCCGAGCTTGAAAAATGTTCGAGCTTGGGGACATACTGGCCAAGCTGATCTTTTGCTGAGCAATATGCATCCGAGCTTGATCCGAGCTTTACGCCCTAGCTTGAGTTGAAGACTGACATTCGAGCTTTGGCCGAGCTTTTCATTTAAGCTTGTACTGAACTTTGAGATTCGAGCTTTAGCTGAGCTTGATATTCAATCTTGAACTGAAGTTTTTGATCCGAGCTTTAGCTGAGCTACGAGCATGAGATCCGAGTTTTAGATCAATCTCGATACCTTATCTTGATTAACCGAGCATCTTAGTATCAGCCGAACTTGATCATTGTCGAGCTTGTTCCGAACATCTTCCGAGCTTGAGCTGGGAGATGTTGTCTTGCACGCGTGATCAATTTGCCTAACACTTTCCGAGCTTGATCGATTTGCCGAACAACTTCCGAGCTAATCTTCTAGGTTCGACAACTGGCTCTTCTGGAGCAAACAGGCCGAGCTTATGATTAGCTTTGACATCCTAGCTTTGGCCGAGCTTGTGAACTGAGCTCTTTCGTTCCAAGAAAGAACCGAGCTTGATGCCTAGCTACTCACTTGCCGCTGGCTCAAGCATATGCCGAGCATATGCCGATCTTCTGACTTGCAGCTGATCTTGATATCTTGGCTTGTGCAACATGTTCGACTAAGCAAATTCCGAACGTCTTCCGAACTTGCAACCGAGCAACTTCCGAGCTTGTTCTTGAATTATCCGACTCATGATTTGGAGCTGTAAGCAGTGGTTTTTGCTCTTAAAATTTGGAGGCATCATCTTTATGGAGTAAGAATTGAGGTGTTTAGTGATCACAAAAGCTTGAAGTATATGTTCGAGCAAAAGGAATTGAATATGAGGCAACGAAGGTGGATGGAGTTTTTGAAGGATTACGATTTTGAAGTGTAGTATCATCCTGGAAAGCAAACGTGGTGGCCAATGCTTTAGCAGGAAATCTCTTCATGTATTTGCCTTGATGGTGAAAGAGTTAGAACTAATAGAGAAGTTTAGAGATCTGAACTTGGCGGTGGAGTTTAACTCAAGGAGTATGCTGCTAGGAACTTTGAAGATGAACAATGAATTCATGTAACAAGTGAAGGTGTTACAGTTAGCAGATCCGGAGTTACAAGAAAAGAAGGAACTATCGGAGAATGGAAAGGAAGTAGAATTTCAGTTACAGGAAAAGAAGGAACTATCAGAGAATGTATTTGCCTTGATGGTGCCAAACAACCGAGAGATTAAAGAAATGATTTTGGAAGAAGCGCACAAAAGCAGATTAAGTTTTCATCCTGGAGCATCTAAGATGTATCAGGACTTGAAAAATATTTTCAGGTGGTCAGGTATGAAAAGAGAAGTAGCTGAGTACGTGTCAAGGTGTTTGATGTGTCAGAAGGCTAAGATTGAGCATAAGAAGCCTAGAGGAGAATTCCAACCATTGGCGGTACCGAATTGGAAGTTTGACAGTATTTCGATGGATTTTGTGTCTGGTTTTCCCAGAACGCAAAAAGGGCATGATGCTATTTGGGTAATAGTAGACCGAGTCACTAAGACAACTCATTTTCTTCTCGTGAACGTCAAGTATTCTCTGGAGAAACTGGCAAACTTGTACATGAGTGAAATAGTGAGGTTGCATGGAGTTCCTTCGAGTATTGTGTCATATAGGGATCCCCGATTTACTTCTAAATTTTGGAATAGTATGCAGAAAGCGCTGGGAACGAGAATAGAAACAGAAAAAGAAGAATATATGTTAGAAGATAAAAGAAAGTGCTTCACCGTGAAAAGATAGAATTAACGATGAAGTTTATCACAAAGAGTCAAAGACAAATTTTTATTATGATATTGTATATTTGTTTTTGTAGAGACTTAAATAAATAAATAAATAAAATATATCAATGTATGTAGTAAATATTGGATATGTATAATCGGTTAGCTACAACACTAACAATAACAATTATAAATTATTATTATTATTATTATTATTATTATAAATGAATAGAGAAATCAATGATTCAAAATTCTAATCTTAATTTAAAAAGATTAAAACAATTCTCATTCATTTACCCATATATATCATCATAATAAAAAAAATAATATTATGTGATAATCACAAAGAAATAAAAGAAGATAACTCAAGTAAACATCATCTTTGCAAAAAAAAATTAAATCAAAATTATTAAAACAATTACCATAAAGACTTTTCAGAATCCAATCTTAAGATTGACTTGGGATAATCATATAAAAAATGCTAATTATGAAAAAAAAATATATTAATCTATCCATCAATTAAAAAAGATAAGCATGTATAATTTGGATTTAATTCTGATTTTTCACATTAAATGTGATAATTATATTCAACAAATGCTAAATTATCATGTTCCCATAAAATATAAAATATTTTGATTTATCTCTGAATCTACTCATAATATCATTAAACAAAAAATATCAAACATTTAATTTGATTTCACTCTAATTAATCATAATATCATGATAAATGTAATAATGGTATATAAAAATATATTAATTCATCGATCAACTAAATAAGGAATATATTAATTTAATAATAATCTATACATAAACAAATATAATCTTTAAAAAATGAATAGTCATTATCTTCCAATGAATTTATGTCCAATGAGATAACGTTTTGGTTTATCATTAATTATGTTCATAATACCATCAACCACAAAAGATCGAATTGTTTAATTCTGATTTAATTTTGATTCAACATGATAAAGTTGATTATCATATAACAAATGTTAATTTATACATCAAATAAATAAGGAATATCCAAGATAAAAAGTGTTATCTTTGATTCATATAAGGAAGTTCAAAATTTATCAACGAGATAATTTAGATTATTTTTTTTGTTAAGTGTACGGTTGATCTGAAACCCTGGCTTTTTGTGTAATTATTTTTCATTGTTGTTTAATAATAATTTTTACTTTATAATAAAAAATAATAATAATCATTAATTTAAAATATTTAATAAAAAAATTTTAAAATATTAACGACCCGTGCATTGCATTTAACTAAAATATTCATATTTATTTTCTAAGAACTAGTAGATTAATAAATCATTAGAAACTATTGAATTTTACTAAAATATTCATATTTATTTTCTAAGAAAGAGAAGAAAAGTAGAATAATTACTCATTGGGAAGATTATGAGTATAACTATTGAATGATGACGGAATTTGAAAAAATGTTTGACCATATCTTGAAATTTAAAAACAACAAGATTTTTGAAAAAAAAAAATCTAGAAAAACAAAGATAATATGGAATAAAGGGAGATTTAAATTTATTTTTCACAAAGGATTTCTCATTAAATTTTAATTTTAATTTCGTTTAGTATAAGATAAATTCCCTAGCTATGGTCATAAATATCTTATCATCATTATACATCAAATAATTAAGAAAGATATCTTATCGCTGGTGAATAATTCCAAATTTCACTAACAATAACAATTATAAATTATTATTATTATTATTATTATTATTATTATTATTATAAATGAATAGAGAAATCAATGATTCTAAATTCTTATCTTAATTTAAAAAGATTAAAACAATTCTCATTCATTTACCCATATATATCATAATGGCTTATTTATGTATTTAGTCCCTGAAAGTTCGGAGTGTTTTGATTTTAGTCCCTAGAAGTTTTTTTACCTTGGCTCATCCTTAATTGTTTTGAAAATTTGGTTTTAGTCCTTGTTGTTAAAAAAATCCGTTAATTAATGACGTGGCTAACGGAACGTCACATCAACATACACGTGCGCAAGTATGTAATGTCATGGTAGGATGACGTGGATGATTTGGACCACCAGGATCAAAAGGGCCATAGCCCAATTCACAAACACATTTTGGTTGGGTCTTGGCCCTTTTGCTCCTGCGGGTCCGGATCATTTACGTCATCCTATCGGTGACATGCAATACTTGCACACGTGTATACTGATGTGTCATTTCGTTTTTTTTTAAAGGAAAATATGTAATTCATTCCATAACAGAAAATAGTACAAGTAGATCCAACAGAACAATAACAAAGCACATATTTTCCATACAATAAAAATTGCTAAAAAAGACTAGATACTCAGCCATAACAGCAAACTCTCTGTGGATCAGGATCATCATCAACATCCAGCTTCGAACTCTAACAAGAGATTCAACAGCCTTTGTTTCCAAGATAACTATCTCATCAATGCCGGAAGCACAGTTCAGCGACAAAGAATCTCATATTTGAGGAGGTAGAGCCACTGGACAGAGGAGAAGACAGAGATCTGGAAGGGAAAAGTTGTCCCGAATATCAGTCTTCTAGTTATTAGAGAAGATAGGAAGGTCATCAGATCTGGACAAACAAAAAGTCTTCCCACACTCAAACACACAAAAAACAAAACCCAGATGAAACTGGGACAAGAAAAACCACACCACTTGCACAAAGGCAAGATTTATTTATTTAACCCAGATATAACTGGGAGAGAAAAAACCCACACACCAACCAAAGGAAGGCTCTCCCTCCCCTTCTACTGTTATCACAGAAGAGAGGAAAACGGAGAAGAGAAAAGAAGAAGACTGATGAAGAGAGAAGACTGAGCCTCTCTCTCCTCAAATTAGGATTATCACTTATGGAGTACAAGAAAATGTCGATGTGTCATTTCGTTAACTATATAAGTAATTAATGAATTTTTCCTAACGGCATGGACTAAAACCAAATTTTCAAAACAATTAAGGATGAGTCAAGGTCAAAAAAACTTCCAAACAACAAAATCAAAACACTCCCAATTTTCAGGGGCTAAAACCATAAATAAGCCTATCATAATAAAATAAAATAATATTATGTGATAATCACAAAGAAACAAAAGAAGATAACTCAAGTAAACATCATCTTTGCCAAAAAAAAAATTAAATCAAAATTATTAAAACAATTACCATAAAGACTTTTTAGAATCCAATCTTAAAATTGACTTGGGATAATCATATAAAAAATGCTAATTGTGAAAGAAAAAAAATATATTAATCTATCCATCAAATAAAAAAGATAAGCATGTATAATATGGATTTAATTCTGACTTTTCACATTAAATGTGATAATTATATTCAACAAATGCTAAATTATCATGTTCCCATAAAATATGAAATATTTTAATTTATCTTTGAATCTACTCATAATATCATTAAACAAAAAATATCAAACGTTTAATTTGATTTCACTCTAATTAATCATGATAAATGTAATAATGGTATATAAAAACATATTAATTCATCGATCAACTAAATAAGGAATAAATTAATTTAATAATAATCTATACATAAACAAATATAATCTTTAAAAAATGAATAGTCATTATCTTCCAATGAATTTATGTCCAATGAGATAATGTTTTTGTTTATCATCATTAATTATGCTCATAATACCATCAACCACAAAAGATCGAACTGTTTAATTCTGATTTAATTTTTATTCAACATGATAAAGTTGATTATCATATAACAAATGTTAATTTATTCGTCAAATAAATAAGGAATATCCAAGATAAAAAGTGTTATCTTTGATTCATATGAGGAAGTTCAAAATTTATCAACGAGATAATTTAGATTATTTTTTTTGTTAAGTGTACGGTTAATCTGAAACCCTGGCTTTTTGTGTAATTATTTTTCGTTGTTGTTTAATAATAATTTTTACTTTTTAATAAAAAAATAATAATCATTAATTTAAAATATCTAATATAAAAATTTTAAAATACTAAAGACCCGTGCATTGCATTTAACTAAAATATTCATATTTATTTTCTAAGAACTTTAGAAACTATTGAATTTTACTAAAATATTCATATTTATTTTCTAAGAAAGAGAAGAAAAGTAGAATAATTACTCATTGAAAAGATGATGCGTATAACTATTGAATGATGACAGAATTTGAAAAAATGTTTGACGATATCTTGAAATTTAAAAACAACAAGATTTTTGAAAAAAAAAATCTAGAAAAACAAAGATAATATGGAATAAAGGGAGATTTATAAATTTATTTTTCACAAAGGATTTCTCATTAAATTTTAATTTTAATTTCGTTTAGTATAAGATAAATTCCCTAGCTATGGTCATAAATATCTTATCATCACTATACATCAAATAATTAAGAAAGATATCTTATCGCTAGTGAATAATTCCAAATTTCCCATGAAACATTTGAGATGATAGTAATACAATTCATCTCAAGGCGATATTCAATTAAAAAAAAAATCAAGTCGGCATCTTATTTTTTGCCCAAGAATTAATGACGTTTACAAGGATTGAATATATACTTTTTTTTTATAGGACAAAATGATTGAATACTACTCCCTCCGTTCCAATTTAACTGTCACTTTAGAAATTTCACACTAATTAAGAAAGTCATTTAATATTTCAATTTTCAAAAGAATTATTAGATAACTTTACTATAATACCCTCAAAGTACATTAATTATCACCCATTTCACATATTTCAACACATTAAATGCAAGGTTAAAGGTGGAAAAAATCAATTAATACATCTTCGAATTCCTAAAGCGACAAATAATTTGGAACAAGTTAAAAATGCTAAAGTGACAGATAATATGGAACGGAGGGAGTAACAAGTAACATACACTTCAAAAAAAAAAAGTAACAAAACTAATAAATACACAAGCTGTTAAATTAAATATTAAATATTTTAAAACCAAATCCAAACATTATCTTAGAAGCAGTAGTTTGGATTTTCACACGCACCTGATTTCACGAGATAGGAGCATGGTTTTGAAAACTGGACCGGACCGGTCGGTTCAACCGGAAAACCGATGAACCGGTGGAGTGTCGGTCCGGAATAAACCTGAAACCGCTCTGCAAAAAAAACCGGTATTGAACCGGCTGAACCTGTATTAAACCGCTAAAACCGGTCAAAACCGATGGAAAACCGCTTTGATCCGGTTTGAATTTGGAAGCCCAAATTAAGCAAAAAATTGGTTTTTTTTTAATAACGAAATCTTATATGTTGGAAACTCAAACGACACCAATATGAGTCTCACTAGTTGATTACGTGTTTGCTCTCATCTCAACGAGAAAGAATATTAAAACTTTAGATTTTAGAACTAAGAAAAATCAAAAATCAAAAAGCCAAAAAGGCAAAAAAGTGAAGTGAAAGAAGAAAGAACAGTGAGTGGCGCACAAGAAGGTGACATCAATAATCAATAGAGAAAAAACAAAAAGGCACAAAAAGGTAAAATTACTAAAATATATGATTATATACACACACGTACATTAAGATCGGTTGAACCACGGTTCAATCACGGTCCAACCATTGAACCTTGAACCAGTACCTTGACCGGTTCAATAACCGGTCCGGTTTTCAAAACATTGGATAGGAGTTAACAATAACACCTAGAAAAAGGGAACAAAAAACGTAAGGAATTCGACAACAAATGTGCTTCTTCAACCTAATTAATAAATAGAAACACCCGACTTGCCATATTGGAATAAACGAAGTTACAAATCTAAGCCCTTTCAATTTAAATTATCGTGTTCTTCACATCATCTCTTGCATAGAAATCCTTGAAGGACACATACTTAGTAAAAATAATGTCATATCCTTTCCACACAAGAACAACACCTTCAATGTCTTCACGGGCCATAGTTGTTATAACATTTGTTTTGGCCACAATGACAATGGTCTCTGCCAAGGGCACAGACAGCTCCATAGAGTACTGCCTAAGGCTATTAATGAATCCATCTCCGCCGCCGCCGCCATCGCCATCTCCACCGCCATCTCCGCCGCTTGCTGGTAAAGGACAAATTCCAACGTTGAGTAAGAATGCTCTTGATCTAATTCTTTGTAAAGACGAATTCTGTGCGGTGGGTTTTTACATTCGGATAAATCGGAAATTGCCTACGTATTACTTGGAGGCCCTTTGTAATATATTCAGTGACAACGAGGAAAAGATAGAGCGTTACATCAGTGACAGAGATTTAGAAACTAGATTAGAAGGGCTTTTGGGATTACAAGGGCTTTTGGATGGTCGTTCTTGTGCTAGCATTAGAAGTAATCAGACGCAACACCATCTTGAACCCTCTATCATAAATAGATTACAGTGAGATGAGATGAGCATGAATAATTGGATCTCTGACATGTGCATTCAGATTCGACCCTTCAAATGATCTGATAAGTCATTGAACAAATGAATGATGTTAGACATCAATCTATTTTTTTTTTCTTTTCTAAGTAGAATAATGTTTTCCCTTGAACAATGTTTTTGTTTTAGTATTGATTTTGTCATTCAATGAAAGATGGAATTCAATCACATCTTCTTTATTTTTTGACAATACATCCGTATTAATTTTGTTTTTGTTTTGAATGCAGTCTCGTTATGAAAACATATTATATTTTATATTCGCAGGTATAGAGTGTGCTATACCTGTGCTTTGAGCTAGTTTTTTTTTTTTTTTTTTTTTTTTTTTTTTTTTTTTTTAAGGCTGTAATGCATAAAAACATTGACATGCACCAGTGCATGGGCTCAGATGATGAGAGGGACTTGCTGTTTGAGTTTCCAAAACTTTGCATCCAAGTTGCAATAGTGAATAGCATCGGAACCAAGCCACCATCTGAACCGGAATCGTTCCGATCTAACCACTCTACTTTAAGAATACCACCCCATTCACCCTCTGCTTCCACCCACTAAACTCCACCACCACCGTTCATACCACCTTCAGTGCCACCATCCCATAAGCTTACCCAAAAAACCCAAAAATAAGGACAAGACTAAAGACCAAACATGTTAGGATAAGAAAAATAAGGGAAAAGTTTACCCAAAAAAAATAATAATAATAAAAATAAGGGAAAAATATAAGAATATTCAATTCATGTGAGCTTTTACAAATCATGGCAATGTCCACACCTTTGATATGTGGTTCATTTTCTTCCGTCGGACTAAAACAAGGTTAATGTCACATCAACTGAACACAAATTAGAAAAAATATATATATATATATCCTAAGAGTATCAAATCCCAACATATCCAAACCTACATGAACATTACAATGAAACTGCAAGAGCAACATATGCATTCTGCAAACCATAAGTTATACCCCCAGTATAAGTAACTGTGCCTGTATCTTTGTACTTTCCCCTCCCATGTAGCAAACCCAGTACCAATACTATAGATATTTCTGACATGTTCAATTAGCTCGAGTTCTATCCAGCCAATCAATGCTCTTCCTTGGCCTCTCAAACTGAACATCGACGCTTCTCCTGGATTTATCTTGGAACTCAATGGTTCTCGATTTATCGTACTCGATGCTTCTTCGTGACCTCTCCATCTGGTCAAAATGGACTCTTAACTTCTCTAATTTTTCGGTATTGTTGACTTTGTATTCATGAAATTTCAGTTTGTCTGTCCTATCAGTACTTTTCCTTGGTTTGTCCTTCAGGTCAGTACTCTTCCTTGGTTTGTCCCTGTGATCAGTACTTTTCCTCGGTTTGTCCTTCTGGTCAGTGCTCTTCCTGGGAGTTTCAAAACAATCAATGCTGCCTCTGGATTGTTCAACCCTCTCTGTGCTTCTCCTAAAACTTAGTCTTTGTGATGGTGACTTTTCTACTGTTGATATGAATTTCCTGAGATGTCGAAGGTATTCCGGATAGAGTTCTAAATTACAGTGGTTTCCTCCTTTGAGCCATAAAGGCTCATATTTCTGTTGACATAGCTCCCACAATTGCTTGCCATGAGAGCAATCAACAACCTCATCAGCAGTTCCCTGAAGAAAGTATGGGAATGATGCCAAATTAGTAAAGCTATATGAAATGCTGTGCTCAAAAATATAATTACAGAAAAGCAATATGTGCTAAGTTATAATATTCATAATAATACAATTTCAAAGTTTATATCAGCAACAAAGGTTGGTTTCTCTTCTCCTTTGATGCTGTAGTCTGCCAAAATGAACAGACTCTTACTTCTTGTTATAACAAGCTCATGCTATGAAAACCAGAGTTTTCCATATATCAATTAATAACAAGATTTTCATTACAAGTGTAAGCAGGAAAAATGCAGATACTAAACAAAAGCACGCAGGTTGGTTGCATTAAAGAGCTTCTGTTTGTCACCAGTTATTGTTGATGTGTACCAGTTACAGAAACTAAGAAAACATGATAATAGTTAGTGGAAAACACAAAAATAAGACATGGAATACTTACATGAATTACTAGCACTGGACATTTCACCAAGGGAATTTTATCAATGTTCTGTACAATAACACGGAACAAGGTTAAGGAACATATAAAAAACAAAGGACATTAAGCATATAGGACAATGAAGAATCTGACCTTATAAATGTCAAACCAGTATGTCCGCTTCACAGGGTACATGACTCTCAACCCAGATAGTATAGGACTGTGGAGAACAACGGCCCTTAGTCGGGGTAAACGTGAAGCAAGGTCCAAAGTAGGGCCGCTTCCAACAGATTGGCCATAAAGGATTATATCTTCCTGCTTAGCACCATAGTTCTCTTCAAGATACTTATATGCAGCTTCAATGTCAGCATAAGTATTATGCTCACTTGGCTGTGAAAAATATCCAGATAAGTTTTTCAGGATGCTTTTGCCTTCTGAGGTTAAAAGAATCAAATAAACCAGAAATAAGTGTAACTACCTTCCCTGATGACTGTCCATACCCAGAGTAATCATATCTGCACACATTGAAATAAGATGCTTGAAAACATCAATAACATAATAACATGTGACTTGCAAATGAGTCCTTTTACAAACACAACTATCATGTCACAAGCAAGCATAGTACTTTAAGTTCCCATTATCATTTTCTTGTTATAACAAGCCCATATGATGTTGACGGTAAACAGATGGCCAATCTAAAAGTACAGTTTCAAACATAACTGTTGAGGGGTAAAACTGAACATAATATATTTGCATCTGAACTCTATATGTTTGGACTTTGGATGTACATTATCAATATATCAAGGCAACTCCAGCATAAATTTCCTTCATTATTATTCCCAAATCAATCCACCAGAGTTTACAATTCATTTGTTATCAGGCATCTAAGGTATTTCTGTAAGCCCTAAATTAGATGTAAGCAACCAAACTACATGGAATTGAAATCAAGGTCTTGATGGGGCAATTTGCAAAGTTTAGAAGCTAGCAATTTAACCATGCAGTCCAATATCTTTATCACTTACTATATGTTATAACATCAAAATATTTGCTAATATCAGAGCTGATAAACATAAGCTTTGATCACACACTGTAGACCCAAAACCGCACTTCCAGTGGAACAAAAAACATGTCATTTTGCTTAAGTGGTGTCACATGACAATTTCTGGAACAAGCTCAATGACCTATTACCAACTTCATATTCTTAAACTTCCTTCTTATATATGTGCTTGACCCATGTTCTCTAGCAAAATCTATGGAAGAAGGAGGGGAAAAAAAAGCTAACCAAGAAAAGCAATGAAAGGTGCTAAGTTGTGTTGCACCAAAATTGAAACCTATTAGGTTGATAGCTATTACATATCAAATATATCCTGGTAGTACATTAGTCACAGAGCTGCCTAAACTCCAAAAAAAAAAAAAAAAATCTACTTATAAACAAAACTCCAACTTGGCTAACAATCTACTTATGATGGAACACTATTACACTAGTATACTATACTCACGCCTTCAAATCACCATCTTCTAATGGTGCAGAAACCACACCCAAAAAAAAAAAAAAAAGCCTCAGCAATCACATCATAAATTTCCAGTTGATGCTTATCCATATTACAACTTTCCCCTAACCCTCCTGGTAGGCAAAATTGACCACATCTTTGACTAATCAAATCTTAATGAAGTCAATAAATTATTTATCTCAACAAACCATCAACATCAGAACCTGGTAAATCCAATCTAAACAATACCCAACCCAATCAAGCTTCTTCAGCAAACTGAACTTTATACTCAAAGGCAAAAACAAACAATGAACTGAAAACTCACGTGTAATAGCCAATTTCATCCACAGAATCCAAAAGGGTATCTAAAAAAAACTTGCTTTACCAAAATTCCAAAACTTTTTTTTTTTTTTTTTGAAGAAAACACCAATTTCAGCTAAGAAACAAACAATTCACCTAAAAAATCACATAAAACACCAATTTCATCCACAGAATCCAAAGGGTATATGTAAATAAATTTGTTTCACCAAAATTCCAAAACTTTGAAGAAAAAAAAATATCATCTTATTTATTTATTTATTTATTTATTTTTTGGAGAAAAATGGGTAAAGGTGGAAAATTGAAGCAGTACCCAAAGAGATTAACACGCAAGTGGATGCTCAACTCGACGAAGAGCTCATACATCTGACCAATATCAGCGGCGTTGCCATGAGAATAAAGCAACGTGGTTTTGGCCATAGGGTGCCTAACATACATAGCCACGATCTCATTTCCGCGACGGTTTGGGAACTTGAGAACCTCCACGTTTTCACGGTGTGGGAATGGGTTCAAGAGCAAGAGACCCGTTGCTTCCTCCTTCACCAGCTTGTAAGATGGTGGGTTTGGTGGGAAGAATGCAAGTTTTGCAGCCATGGAAGAAGTAACTCCACCCATCACTAAGGTTAAGATCTTGTTGTTGTTGTTGTTGTTGTTGTTGTTGTTCACTGAGACACAGAGAAAAAGTTAGTACTACTTCATATTCTTTGTGTTTCTTTTTTTCTTTCTGTTGTTGTTCACTTTTTTTTTATTTTTTGAGATGGGTGATTATGTTCTGTGTGTGCGCTGTTAACAATGTGAACTGTACCTGGATGAGAGGGAGTTTTTTCATTTGTTTCCTAATTTTTTATTTTTTTTTAAATAGACTTATTTTTAATGCTATTTAGTGAACATAAATAGTTTTAAATGACTTATTTTGAATGCTCTTTATTTTTTATTTTTTTTGGTAAACTAACTGTGGAGGGGAACTTCACAGTCCCGGCACCTGGAGCAACATGGGTGGGGTGTCTTCCCAAGAAATGTTCTCCACAAGGAACATGGGTGGGGTGTCTTCCCAAAAAATGTTCTCCACAAGGATTCGAGCATCTGACCTTATGGTCTTATGGGTTCTCAATATCCTTATGGTCTTAGCATGCTTCCACTAGGCCAAACTCATTTGGGTATTTTGAATGCTCTTTAGTAACCATAAATATACAAAGAAATATGAAAAAACATTATTGTTATTTGAAAATAGTGATAAAAGAAGTCTATAGTCTTTGTTATCTTACATTTATTTTTTTTTAAATAATAAAGTTGGACTATCATCCTAAATTCCTAATGCAGGTGTTTGTGGTAGAAATTTTCAAGTGAAATTTATGTGAATTTTGCCTATGAGATCAGTGATTCAAAACTTGAAAATACCGTGTCAATAGAAAAAATGTTGAACTCCAATATCAATTGCTATATACTCCACATTAGCTAATAAATTTAACAATTTCACTGAAATATAATTGGCTAATAAATTTAACAATTTCTTTATAAAAAATAAAAAGGTGAAATAACATGGGAAGTTGTGGGTTTTTTTTAAAAAAAAAGTTAAACTGGAAAATAAAATTATTACTCCACATTATTTGTGTTAATATTCTAAAAGGGTGTTGCTAATCAATATTCTAAAAGCATTGTTTAAGAAATATATTAAGAAAAAATTTACATTGGAATCTAATTCTATCAATTCTCGATGTTTTAAGTTTAATATTTTCCAAGATAAAAATTATCTTTTTTAATTCCGTAACCAATACGCTATGAGATTTTTTAGCATTTTTTATTATAATCGTAAAAAAGTTTAATTATGTCACAAGTCCCTGAAATTTGACGTACTTTTGTCAGATACCCTTATTCTTATTTTTTCGATGTCTGACTCCCTGAAATTACTTCTGGGTTTGTCATATACCCATATCTACTATCAATTCTGACCAATTTTGCTGACATGTAACATCGGAATCCTGGTCTGACGCAAGAAGTTAGACACGTGGTGCCCCGTGGGCAAAGATCATTTCTTTCATTAAATTAAAAACCTAAAAAAATTAATATTTTTATAATTTTAGTTAAATAAAAAAAGAAAAAAAAGATTGAAAAGAGAGGTCATCTTTGCCCATGTGACATCACGCGGCACCACACGACCAACCTCCTACGTCTGGACAGGATTCCGATGTTACATGTCAGCAAAATAGTAGGAGTATGTGACAAACCCAGAAGTACCTTCGGGGAGTCGGACATTGAAAAAACAAAACGAATTAAGGTATCTGGCAAAAGTACCACAAACTTAAAGGATTTGTGACATAATTTAGCCTTGTAAAAATATCATATTATCATGTAATTGTATATTTATATATCATTAAGTCTATTGATTTTTGTAGTAACCAAGTGAATACATCATGTTAATGTGCTCTTGAAAATACTAATGGTTCCGCAAGAAATTCGAAAAAAAAAAAAAAAAAAAAAACTTAACTTGCTTATTACAAAAACATGGGAATCTCTCCCTTTTGGATATTGTTATCACAATATACAGTAATCTTTTTCTCTCATATCAACACTAATAAAGTACCACTAATTTTGTTATGACAATATAAAAATACCGTTTTAACACTTTTTCTTTTTGATATAATATTAATTTTAATCTTAAAATCTTCGTCATGGTTGTCAAATTAAAAAGTTCAACTAATTTATTGAAATTAAGATAAACTCGAATCGTAAACTCGACTTATAAAAACGTAAGTGTTTACAAATCTTAAAAATATTAACTAATAACATATTTAGGACATAAACATACTGAAAGTCTTACCCAAAAAATATTTTTAAATATTCAAATATAATAATAAAATAAATAAAAATATAAAGTACAATCATAACTCTGTATGTGTCCCAACTATTATATATATGATTTTTTTTAGTCGATCATTTACTTTATTTTGCGGTTGGACAACCATACAAAATAAATCTATCAACCTAAATATCATACAATAATAATAAAAAAATATTTTTCAAGACAAAATCAATTTCTAAATATAGACTCATAACTCGAGAGTCGATACGAGAGTTTATCTATTTTATATTAGTTTATTTGAACTCAGATGAGTTTACCAAAAAGAAAACTTACATAAGTTTTAATTCGTTTTTGTAATTTAAAAACATAAATTCGTAAGAATTTAAAAGTTAACCTGAGAATTTAACAACCATGATCGTATAATACAAAAATAAGAAATTTTTTCTAAAGTGCGAGTTTGCTAAGTGATGCATTATGATTGTATCTTGCGAAAAGCATTGATATGGCATAAGTAGTTTGATTCGAGGAATTGGTGCTAAGAGCATGTATGGCACGTGTCCTAATTTGATTAAAGGATGAAAATAAGAATAACTACCAAAATAAAAAAAAATTGATTATAAATATGATTTTTTATCAATGGGTTGGCTCAAGTGATGTGATCCTACTAACTTGAGAACTTGGAAATGAGGCCTGAGACTTGTTAGAAAATTAGGAGAAAGATACACCGAAAAACACAAAAATAAAAATATAATCTGAGGCGTGTCGAAGACACTGTCCTTAAGAATCTATTCGCGCACCGCGACGATTTCCCAGGATTCAGCAGATTCTTCTGTATCAGGAAAACAGAACTAGCAATATCTTAGTAATGATATAACCCAGAAATAGAAGATGAGTATTTAAAACTTGAAAGTGAAAAAACAATGAACTGTGTAAAAAAATTTCAATGTACACATAAGAAAATTAAACTCTGCACCGATGATTTTCTTTTTTCACGTATTGCCTTCTTTCTCTTCGCACAGAGTGTGTTTATATAAAAGGAAAACCTGAAACCATGTGTACGGTGGATTTTAAATTTCAAACGGTGCAACCCTTAAGTATATCAATAGTGCCGTTTAACTTTAACCATGTGTATGTTACTGCTGCAACTGAAAGTGTATTACATATATACTTTTAAACAAAAATGCTAGAAAACCTTTTCAAACACAATATTAAATTTAATAAATGCTTTTGAAATAAAATAAGATATATGAATAAATAAATAATAATTATATTTTATAACAATCCCCTACTTATTTCAAAAACATTTTTAAAAAAATTTCTGGGTTAATATCACGGATGTAATGCATCGTACCTGGTGCCTTCTGGGCTATGAACCAAGACTAGACCAATAGAATTTAACATACGGTGCATTGGTAGGGCTGAGCTCTATGAACCAATGACACTCTGATGTAAGCAGGGATTCTACCAGTCACACTACAACCAATAATTCTTGCTGTTATCGCCGATTTGCGCTCTTACGGCCATGCGCGTGCCTGGGTGTTCATGAGTGCTCTAGAAATTGTGCCACTAATTTCATAGGAGCGGCTCCACTCCACACTCATATAGGTGATTTCATCAAGTGTATGCTGCACTTCATACACCTCCATAAAGGATATGACTTTCATTAAGAGCTTTTAAACTCACCCTCTCTTAAATGCAGTTTAGCACAACTCTACACCATAGGAAGGGAAAAATTAGTAGTGCTAGCAGTATTAACAAGTGACTTGTTATTACCATATGAACCTTATTCATGGGATCTCCAATCACAAAGGTTGGGTTCCCATCACCATTAATATCAAGTTGGCTTAAATATGAGTCTCATTCCCCTCGATGTTTCTTGTATCAACCTTTTTCCTAAAGGCTTTGTCAGAGGATCGGCCAAATTCACTTCTGACTTCACATAATCAATGGAATAACTCCATTTCTCAACAGTTGTTTTATCACATCATGTCTCAATCGAATATGCCTATTCTTACCATTGAAACTTTTATTCTTTGCTATAGCTATTACCGCTTGACAATCACAATGCATAGACACTAGAGGAGTTGGTTTAACTCCTAATGGAATACTTGCTAAGAAGTTTTTCAACCACTCAGCTTCATTACCAGCCAAATCTAGAGCTATAAACTCTGACTCCATTGTTGATCTAGCAATAATATTTTGCTTGGCTAATCTCCAACTAACTGCTCCACCTCCAAGAGTGAATACATAACCACTAGTGGGTTTTATCTCATCTGAATCTGATATCCAGTTTGCATCGCTGTATCCTTCAAGTACAGCGGGAAATCCACTATATCGGATACCATAATTCATGGTTCCTCTCAAATATCTCATAAGTCTGCTTACTGCAGCCCAATGTTCATCATTTGGATTATGAGTGTATCTACTTAACCTACCCACAACATATGCTATGTCAGGCCTAGAAAAGTTCATCAAATGTAACAAACTTCCTATAATTTGTGCATACTTAGTTTGGGCTACAGGGTCACCTTTGTGTTTCTTTAATTGATTGTTAGCATCATAAGGGGTACTCACTACACTATCCTCAAAATGATCAAACTTTCTAAGAAGCTTTTCAACATAATGTTCTTGTGATATCATTATGTTATCACCTTCCCTTATAATTTTAACACCTAAAATAACACTTGCTTCACCCATGTCTTTCATATCAAATTTAGATGCTAAAAATTGTTTAGTATCATATACAACATCATTGCAAGTGCCAAAGATAAGCATATCATCCACATATAAACAAATAATCACACATTCATCATTTACTAGTTTAACATACACACATCTATCCACTTCAATAGAATAAAATCCAGAACTAGTAAGAGTATAATCAAATTTTCCATGCCATTGTTTTGATGCTTGTTTTAAACCATATAAGGATTTGAGAAGTTTACATACTTTGTTTTCTTTCCCACTAACCTCACAACCTTCAGGTTGTTTCATATAAATTTCTTCTTCTAAATCACCATTTAGAAAAGCAGTTTTAACATCCATTTGGTGAATCACCAATTTATAAATTGAGGCTAATGCTATCAAAAATCTTATTGAAGAAATTCTAGCCACTGGAGCAAATTTATCAAAATAATAAATGTTTTGTTTTTGAGTAAAACCTTGTGCTACTAATCTAGCTTTATATTTTTCAATTGATCCATCAGGAAATTATTTTCTTTTGAAAATCCATTTGTAACCAATGGGTTTTGCTCCTTGTGGTAAATCAACCAATGTCCATGTATTATTTTTTACTAGAGAATCAATTTCATTTTTAATAGCTTCTTTCCATAATTGGGCATCAGAAGAGTTAACAGCTTCAGAAAAAGAAACAGGGTCCTTTTCAACTAAATACATATAAAAATCATTTCCAAAAGAAGTTGCATTTCTTTCTCTTTTACTCCTTCTCAAATCCTCATGATGATTTTCCTCATTATTTGTCTCACTACTTTCTAAAGATGCATGGGGAAGACGTTCACATTTCATAGGAAAAACATTTTCTAAGAAATCAGCATTTTTAGTCTCTATTATAGTATTGCAATCAAGAACATCACTTTTTAACACTAAAAATCTATATGCAGCACTATGTTCAGCATACCCAATAAACATACAATCAGATGTCTTTGATCCTAATTTTCTTTTCTTAGGGTCAGGTAGTAACACTTTAGCAAGACACCCCCACACTTTTAAATATTTTAAGTTAGGTGCATATCCTTTCCATAACTCGTAGGGTGTCACTCCAGTTTTCTTATAGGGTATCCTATTTTGCAAATGACATGCACTTAAAATTGCTTCACCCCATAAGTTATTAGGTGCATCAGAACTAATTAGCATAGCATTTACCATATCTTTTAAGGTTCTATTTTTTCTTTCAGCAACACCATTAGATTCTGGTGAATAAGGCGGAGTAACTTCATGGATTATTCCTTCTTTTTCACAATAATCATTGAACAAAATATATTCTCCACCTCTATTTGATCTAACTCTTTTAATCTTTTTTTCTAATTGATTTTCTACCTCTGCCTTATATAACAAAAACATATCAAATGCCTCATCTTTACTCTTGAGCAAATATACTTTAACATATCTTGAGAAATCATCGATAAAAGTCACATAATATTTTTTACCACCTCTAGTAATTGTTTGTTTTAAATCTCCTAAATCAGTATGAATTAAATTAAGTAATTCAGTTTCTCTTTGAAAATTATTATTATGCGACTTTTTCGTTGACTTTGATTCAAGACATATTTCACATTTATTTATGCATGCATTACTAACACCGGAAATTAAACCAAGAGATTGCATTTTCTTAATATAATTAAGACTAACATGTCCTAATCTAGCATGCCACATATCATATGAATCAATCAAGTAAGCAGAAGAGGATGCAATTTCATTCATGTTATCAATATTCAGTACAAACAATCCTTGGTCACAGTACCCTTTTCCTACAAAAACGTTGTTCTTTGTCATAACAATTTTGTCTGACTCAAAAGTCACTTTAACCCCCACTTTTCCCAATAGTGCTACAGAAACCAAATTGGCCCTAATACTAGGCACGTGCAGCACTTCACTCAAAGATAATGTCTTGCCGGATGTGAGCTTTAATAAAACTTTTCCTTTTCCAAGAACTGAAGCAGTTCGAGAATCTCCTAGATAAACTTGTTCTTCTCCTTCACCCACAGATGTGTAGGAGGTAAAAGCACTTCTATCCGCACATATATGTCTGGTAGCCCCAGAGTCTACCACCCATTGTCTCACATTAGCAATCATTAGGGCTTGGGAAACTACAACAGCAATAATATCATCTCCTTGAACCAAATTTGCATTAGGCTTAGAAGGATTCTCATTTCTTTTACGGTGTCTACAAACTGATGCATAGTGCCCCGAATTTCCACAAACAAAACAATGACCTTTGCCTTTTTTATTAAAAGAGGGGTTAGAAGCAACTGTAGGAACAAAAGTATTGTGAACAGAATCCTTATTATGTGCGTACCTTTTCTTATTTTGTACCATGTTTGCTTTTGCACCCATCGCTTTTGCCCTTGCAACTTTGAGTTCTTTTCTGTTTGTATCCTCAATAATAATGTGCGTGATCAAGTCCGCCAACGACAATTGCTTGTGTTTGTGCTTTAGTTGTTGTTTGTAATCCTTCCATGATTCAGGCAATTTTTCTTATCAATAAACCAGCAACGAAAGCTTCAGGAAGAGTGATATTTTCTCCTTTAAGATCCTCCAATAACTTGTGATATTCATTAATTTGTTGCTTGATATCCTTTTCCTCCAACATCTCCCATTTGTAGTAATTCCCAATAACAAATTTCTGCTTTCCAACGTCCTCGACCGTGTACTTTAAATTGAGAGAGTTCCAAATTTCCTTCGCTTCCTTATAAGAAAAGTACACATCGAACAAATCATTAGACAAAGTACTAATTATAGTGTGACGACATACCTTATTGGCATAAGTCCATGTCTCAAGTGCCTTTGGGTCAGCAGGAGATATTGGTTGGTCATATGTGAGTGCTGTAGCAACACCATGCATGTCCAGTACAGAGAAAACGCGTTCTTGCCAGCGCCTACATTCTTGCCATCGAACATTTCAATTTTTGATATGTCTGTAAATGATTTTGCATATGATATTGAAGAAGGAACAACATGGTGTATGGAAGTAGTGGTGGTTTGAATGTTGGTTTCGGTTTCAGATACACCATTGTTAGTAACAGTGGTGTCAGTGTGATTCGGTGAGGATGCCATAGATTCTTAAGATTGTTAGAAAATTAGGAGAAAGATACACCGAAAAACACAAAAATAAAAATATAATCTGAGGCGTGTCGAAGACACTGTCCTTAAGAATCTATTCGCGCACCGCGACGATTCGCCAGGATTCAGCAGATTCTTCTGATATAAATATCAGGAAAACAGAACTAGCAATGTCTTATGTAATGATATAACCCAGAATAGAAGATGAGTATTTAAAACTTGAAAGTGAAAGAACAATGAACTGTGTAGAAGAATTTCAATGTACACATAAGAAAATTAAACTCTGCACTGATGATTTTCTTTTTTCACGTATTGCCTTCTTTCTCTTCGCACAGAGTGTGTTTATATAACAAGAAAACCCGAAACCATGTGTACGTTGGATTTTAAATTTCAAACGGTGCAACCCTTAAGTATATCAATAGTGTCGTTTAACTTTAACCATGTGTATGTTACTGCTGCAACTGAAAGTGTATTACATATATACTTTTAAACATTTTGTGTGTATATATATATATATATATCAAAGTACAAAACCTTTTCAAACACAATATTAAATTTAATAAATGCTTTTGAAATAAAATAAGATATATGAATAAATAAATAGTAATTATATTTTATAACAAGACTAAGAAGTTTCAGGTTCGATTCCCGGTTAACACATCCCGATGGGAGAGACATAAAAACGCGACCTCGTGCATGATTAGTCTCAAGAGTTTCTTGGTATTAAAGGTACTCTTGGAAACACATGTGGTACTGATCAAAGAATACAGACAAAAAAAATAATCTGATTTACAAATTACGCGATGACTGTGACAAATTTAAATTACCAATTTAAAGAAATATGCTCATTCAAACGCATGATATAAATAAAAATGAAAAATATTTAAAATATGTTGGAAGGTCTTTACAGGGATTAAATAAAGGCTTATTTATGTCTTTAATCCCTGAAAGTTTGGAGTGTTTTGATTTTGGTCCCTGTAAGTTTTTTTGACCTTGACTTATTCTTAATTGTTTTGAAAATTTGGTTTTGGGATCAATTGTCATCCATAAATGCAAGGAATGGCACAACGTTTCCAACCATCCGTGCCAAACAGGCCTACCGCATCTCATGCGCCATCAGATTCGGCATTCACCTTTCTCATTAAGGACACACGAGTTAATTCATCTATTTATTTTGGATCATGCACATAACGACCTTGCCCTCAATCTCAGTTAGGTGACGAGCTCGACAACGCTACAAGTGCGAACGGGAAATGCTACCCGATAACTTAGCTGTCGGCCAAATACATCGCGATTCGAGGAATACACCTCAGCTAAAAGTCATCATTCCGAAAGCATGTCCTGTAGACAATAAGATCCAATTTGTGATATTACTCTCGCCATATCTCAGAGATGGATAAGACTCCCAACTCAAATAATGTTTTATATCCTGACCGCCTACTTTGGCACAAGCCTCTCGGCTTACATCAAGCTGGGGACATAAATGACATCAACCTAGGGGCATAAAAAGACGTCTCCTCGAAACAATATGGCAAAAAAAGGGGTCCCACTCGACTAAAGAGAAGGCATCGACTCGAATCAGTTTTATACGTCCTAATTACATACCTTGGCATAAGCCTCTCAGCTTACACCAAGCTGGGGGCATATGTAATGGACCATAATTGACTAGCCGAGTCGAGTCCACAAAGCCGACATAAAGCCAATGGAATATTCTTGCCCATCATAATCGCCGCTGACTAAGCATTATTAATACCGCAGAGTATTCCTCGTATTCCACTCCTCTTATTTGCCTATCAGGCCCAGCCCAACTTAATTAGGTCTGTCTACTCTCCCTTATAAATACAACCCTTATCATAGGGGTTAGCGCAATCATCACGTTACAAATTTTGAGGTTGAACAGAACACGTGTCCTCCCCTGGAACAGAAACGTCACGTCGAGTAGTCGAAAGATCAGTCCGCAGACTTTGGAAACCAGCTGGAAACAATCCACCTTAACGGCTGTCTATAATGTCGGCATTTCCCTCAGAATATTACGAACTCGGTACAAGCTCTTCAAGCCTTCCCGAGCTGGGGGCTTGTGTGTTGGACCTGACCTCAAGACCGACCATATAGGAACAAGACCGACCACGTCAAACGTGAATTGACCTTTAAATACAAGCACATACCGACCAACAAACAATTAGCACCAGAATCGAGTACCAACACTTACACGAATCCATGCTAACTTGGGCTATAACGACCCTCAGATGACAGCAACTCCGAGTTCCACTGCCATTGCCACAGCCAAACAAATCTGAGATTCTCTCCTATATTCTCGCAAGTACAAATCACAAGAGATAGCGAATGTGTAAATCCATATAGATTCTAGAAAGGTTATCTAACCACTACCTTTCCTAGTCCTACACAAACACGTCTTTCTAACAAACCCATAGAGGCCCACACGCACAAAGCCACTTCCCCTATAAGTACCACCATGCTATCGGGGCTAAGGTACGTTCTTTCATCCCTAAGTTAACACTTGCATCCACTTTTGTTGACTATGGAGACCCTGACTATCTCAACCGGGTAGTTAGAAAACCCATAAAAATCCTACATTAACTCTTAACCTCGTGACACCATTGGATCATATCTTGGTCTTAGTGCTCACAAAGGTTAAGGACACCACATTAACCAAAGTAATCCACAAGATTTCAAGCATATCCTTATATTAGTAATAAAAATTAATTAATAACTAATAATATAAATAAGAAGGTTTCTTCTATGATGAGAGTTTGTCAAGTGGTGCTCTATGATTGCATCTCTGGGAGGGTGTTGACTTGACATAAGTAGTTTGTCTTAATAATCTTAATGTAAGGTTCCTCCCATAGTAAGATTTTCCCAAGTGACACTCTACGCTTGCCAAACACACTTGATTTGGGGGATTGGTGCAAAGAGCATGATAACCAACATCCTAATTTGATTAAAGGACTAGATTGAGAATAACTAGCTTGGCATAAAAAAGAAAAAAAAAACTAACTTATTAAAGAAAATGGATTATAAATATGGTTGAAAAATAAATTGATATTACCAAAATAATCTGACTCACAAATTACACGTTGACTCTAACAAATTAAAATTACCAAGTTAAAAGAATATGCTCATTCAAACGCATGACAGAAATAAAAATGAAAAATAATAAATAAAGCTTTATTTATATCTTTAGTGTTTTGATTTGGTTCCTGTAAGTTTTTTTTACCTTTTTTTTTTTTTGAAACTTAAGTTTTTTTTACCTTAACTAATCCTTAATTGTTTTGTTCACCAAAAAAATAATTAGCTACATTTGTTTTTCTTTTTTTTTTAGGTCTGTACTCTTTGGCGAGTACCACAAGTATCCCTAAGAGCACCTTTAATACCAAGGAAGCCTTGAAACTAATTTGTACGAGGTGCGTTCCTATATCTCTCTCAGCTGGGTGTGTTAACCGGGAATCAAACTTGAGACTTCTTAATCTCAGACCTCATTCCCAAGTTCTCAAGTTGTCAGGATCGCACCACTTGAGCCAACCCCTACTGGTAGCTACATTTTTTTTTATTAAGTGGTATCATGGGTTCACTTTTTGTGCCAAAACTAATTCATTTGAGATCACGAGTTGTAAGTGGAATGGCAGCTATCCAAATAATAAGCTAGAATTCAAATATATTAAATATAGTAGAATTTCAAAAGAATAATATATCAGATTGATACCTGATTTATTTGTCATCGATCAATTTAGTTCCTGAAATTTTCGAAATTTCAAATTGATCCCTAAGATAGGAAAACATAGTCACATTAATTCCTGACGTTAATGGTCATAAGTGATCTTTAACATGAACTAACGGAATGACCAAAACGACGTTTTGGTAGAAACATAAAAAAAGTCGTTGATTATTGGCCAAATTAATTCATGAGATTGTGGGCTCTTTTCAAATTAGTCATTAACTTTGTTGACCATTAATAGTATGGATTAATGCGACTCACATTTTATTAACTCGGAGACTAATTTATAATTTCGATAATGTCATAAACTAATTTGATCAATAGGGTATTATAATCAGGAACCAATTCGATTATTTACTCAATTTCAAATGTTTGAATCTATTCCGAGAATGAGAATTTCAATAATAAAGTATATTTTTTTTTATAGCTAAAACCTTTTTGTTTTGGATAGCACATTCTGTGGATGAGGATGGAAGCAAATATGGTTTTGTATGCATTCTTGTGCTATAAAGGACTCAATAATTCCTTGCTAAAAAATTTAATTATGAATGACCTCATTTTAATCCTAAAAATATATATTTCTAAAATTTGAAAATACAAATGATGCATTTCCTCTTCTCAGTTTTAGGCGACCTTTTCAAAATTCAAAATTCTTTTTTTTTTTCAAATCAAAGTTGATAAATACAAAGCGATCGAATCATTGATCATCTAAAATTATAGAGTAAAGATTCAAATTGTTCTTTGAATTTTTATTTTTTTTTTTGTCAAATTTCTTCTAAAAAAATTCCAAATGCACTCCTCGAAAATTTTGTTGATAGGAAAATTTGGTCCTGAAAATTAAAGTTACTAAATAGTCTCTAAAGTATTTTTTTTTCAATAAAAAAAACAATTTGATCTTTTAAAATTTTTTCGTAAGACAATTTAATCTTTAAAAGTTTAGACTAAATGGTCCCTAAAATTTTGTATTATGGATCAAATTGATCCATTAAAAGTTTTAGTTTATCTTATTTATTAGATTCACTTTGGTTCTTTATCTTAATATTTCAAGAATATTCTCTCCTCTTCTTCTTCTTCTTCCTCTGCTCTCTCCTTATAGCGACGGCAGCCACCATGGGCGCCGCCGCCACCGCCCACGCCACCGTCGTCACCATTTTTAGAAATTAATCGCAGTTGTTGAAGCGTTTTGCACGTGTTTTCACACGTTGTCCAGCAGGTTCAGAGGAGAAGACCATTGTTGATAACCAAGGTTTTAGAAAAGGGACCCTAGAATTCGGATTTTGAGGAAAAAAGAACGAAAAACACGAATTTGTTTGAGGAATAATGAAAATAAAGCTTAAAAACCGTGAGAAATTGAAGAATGTTGAAGAAATTTGATGATTTTCGAGGGAAGAGGGTGTGAGCCCATGGTGGCTGCCGCCGCTGTAAGGAGAGAGTAGCAGAGGAAGAGGAAAAAGAAGAGAGAATATTCTTGGAATATAAAGATAAAGGACCAAAGTGAATCTAATAAATAAGATAAATGACCAATTATGCAATTAAGCCTAGAAGGAGGAATATTCTTGGAATATTCCTTCTCATTTAACTTTATTTTAACGGAAGGACCAAACTGAATCTTTTAAAAAAAATAAAGGACCAGTAAATTACAAAAAAAAGATAAAGGACCAAAGTGAATCTAATAAATAAGATAAAGGACCAATTATGCAATTAAGCCATAGATTTTTAATAATCTTGTTTGTTAATGAGTAGAAAAATGCACGTCTTCCTTGGTGAAAATACGAGTATATCTACTCATGAACAAATATTTTTTTTTGGTTGCCCACCCGATTTCCTAAGTAGTACCTAAGTATATCCGGATTCGACCCGGGTCGCGTGCTGACTATGACAGGTGAGTCTCCCAACATGAATTTTCTCCATTCACAAGGACTCGAACTCGAGACATTGCTTAAGCAAGATCGAGCCGCTTACCACTCGTCCCAACCCATGTTGGTCATGAACAAATATTTTTATTTACTAATAAATCAATATTTTAATTCACATTTTTACATGATAATTTTGTCAACTATTACCAACATATTTTTCAATAATTAAATTGTCTCACAAACAAAATTTTCAATTATTATTTAAATTTTTTTTCTAGGACCAAATTTAGCAATGCGACAAATTTTCATCGACCAACGTAGGGTTTTGCTTAAAATTTGATTTATGTACTTTTATTTTTTTTAGGTGATCTATTTATGTACTTTTATTGTTTCGGCTTTTATGGGAAAATAACAGCTTTTGATTGGGTGGGTTAACAAGATGAATCATGGCCTCATGGGTCGCACTCGTTATTTTTCCATTTACATTACTTCACTCTTGCTCACAGCCACGTGTTCTCTTCCTTGCCGGATTTCTTTCGCTGATCTCGTGATCTGTTTTTCTGGTTTGCAGCAGTCCCTCAATTCTTATTGAGTTAATAGTCACGTATCTTTCCGAAACATACTTGTGAAATCAGTTAGGTATCTGAAAGATTAGTGAAATCTCTTAAACCCCAAAAATCATTTTGGAATTAGTTAGGTCTATTTGTGAAATCTCTTAAACCCCCAATATCAATTTGACATCACATTAGTCCCTCCACGAGGGACCTACCGAAATCCTATGTGACATATTAAATGCTTTGTTGGCCCAAACGTGTCACCTTCTTAACATTTCAACATCGTATTGGGCCGACAAAGCATTTAACGTGTCACGTATAGTTACATCAAGTCCATCCTGACGAAATTGAATGGGGGAACTAATGTGACGCCAAAATAGTCTTTGAGAGGTTTAAGAGATTTCACAAATCTTTCAGGACTTAACTAATTTCACATGTATATTTCGGGGACCTATGTGACTATTAACTCATTCTTCTTTATTTTCAATTTTCATGTTGTTATTGCTGTTTATCTTCACATTTTTTTTAAACATAAACTAACTTCACATTTATTAAAAAAATTAATTAAAAGTAATTAGTTTTCTCAAATTCATATAAAAATTAATTATTTAAGAAATTTTTTATTAAAAATAAAACAAAAATTAAATATCACAATCATTTTGTATGAATATTTTAAAAATAATTGTATCGAAAAATACAAAGTTAGTTTATTTTTATTTATATATGAAACTAATGTTAAAGTGTATTTTTTTCTTATATTGAAGACAGGAGAAAGTAGGTTTTGCTCCCGTTCAAAATAGTTATTACCTCTCAAATACAAGTATTTTAAAATAGGTGACGTATTTATATTTAGTATATATTGGATATCGATAAAAGGGAACTTTTTAATATGTACCGATCGAGTATATTTCAATTTATCATTCCTTTCATCCCATAAGTTATATTAATTTAAAAATTGCACATAGATTAATAAATAAGTAAATGATGTAAAAATTTGATATATTTTGATTAAATTACCCCATTTAATAAGAGAGAAGAAAGTAATAATAAATTTATGAAGATTATATTGAAGAGAGATGGAGAAATGAATGGTAAAAAAGAGAACACAATAAATAAGGATATACTTGGAAAAATAAGTATAAATGATTATTAAATTTTTAAAAATACATAATTTATGGGACAAAATAAAATGACTAAATGAACATAACTTATGGGACGAACAAATTAATATTTTAATTTTAAATTGAGCACATGTACTATCGTATCGAGTAACGTATAAGTATGTCTAACTACTCTTTGAATACATATCATTCCAAAACTACGTCATGTTTGTCTTATAATTTCGGTCTTTTCTCTCTTTTTTTTTCTATATTCACAATTATTTTAAATTTAACTTATATAATCAGTACCTCGCCCTTATATCTTGCTAGATTTTGATCATCATCTTTTATCCCAATACATTTTATCTTATGTCAGTGTTAATATTATTTCTTTGCATATTTTATATTTATATTTATCTATTAATTTTGAATTTATAATACTGAACCCGTACCTCATTTCTTCGAAAATGATTTATCCGTACTCGTACGCGATATCGGTATCATACTCATATCAGTACAACATAAGTTATAACCTAATTTTTCTAATTCTATATCATACTCTCTTCGTCCCTAAATATAAGACCATTTTGACACTTTTATTTTGTCCTTATTTATAAGATCATTTACTAATTTTCAATGATCATTAATTACTTTTTTCCACAAGCACCCCTATTTATTTACCACTTTTTAGTTTCCCAATAATATTAATAGGGGTAATTTTGAAAATACATATCAAAATTTCACATTTTCAATACAATTAACTGAATTATTTAATGTATGTAAAATCTTCCAAAGAGGTCCCTATATTTAGGGACGGAGGGAGGGAGTATTATTTAATTTTAACTACTTAAAATCTATATTGCATTATTACAGGTACAATATTAGTACCTGATAGATTTTGCTAACAAGTGCCCTTAAAGATTCTAGTATCGGAAAAATAATCATAAGTGCACATTTTTTCATATCTTGGGAATACAAAAAATCATATTTTTCCATAAGTTTTTACTATATTTGGCTTTTTAACAAGTGCGCTAAGAGCAATTCTTAACATTTTACTAAATAAAATAGGATGGGATGGAGATACCCAAAATAGCATAAATATAAGAATGAGAAATTTTTTGATAAATTTTAAAATAATAGCATATTTTTTTTGATAAATTTTAATAATTACTTTTCTTAATTGTCATGAATCAAGTAAAAGTGAGTGTCCATGAATCGCGCATACTCGGATGAACCTTGTACGACAATACATGCACTAAAATAAAAATTCAACATAATAATAAATTAGTATGTAATCGAGAGTATTACAAATATATTCCTCCTCCGGTCTTATTTATAAGACCATTTTGAGGTTTTTATTTTTGTCTTATTTATAAGACCATATTTCGATTTTTAATAGCATTTAATTACTTTTATTTACGAGCACTCTTATTAAGTCAACACTTTTTAGATTTCCAATAAAAATTATACGGGTAATTTTAAAAAAGTATATCAAATTTTTTACATTTTCATTGTCACTAACAAATTTAATTATTTTCGTTGATGAAAGTGCAAAACCTCAAAAGGTCTTATAAATAGAATTAGAGAGAATAATATCTGATATGTATTTGCTCCGAATGTATCGCATGATTTGGAGTAGCCGTACTTCACACTTTAAAACTAATTATATTAATCATTTGGAAGTTCTCAAAATGCAATAATTAATAAATTATTTTTATTTATCATTTTATATTTTTTTAAGCAACTGCAATATTAAATGATGTTCTATAAAAAAAATATTAAATTATGTATTAAGGAAAGTATTTTTTTTATCTTTGGTGTGAATCAAAGGTGTTTTCCGGCCGATAGCTAAAGTTTAATTCTTTTCGAGGTGGAATGATAATCGAATTGGATACAACTTCTCTCAACAAAGCCTTTTCTATATTCATGATATAAATTTCTCAACTATTTACCAACTGTGCTGATTTTGTTGACAGAAGGTATTTCTCATGAAAATAGTATAAATGTTGTTTGTTGTGGATTCGTGGCTAGTGAATGAGTGATTCAAAATAAAAGTAAGAAAATTAAATGAGAGGAGTAGTAACAATTTTTGGGTTCATATTAAATATAGTAATACTCTATTTCCCATGGAAATAATTATAATATTGCCTATTCTGGTTTCGTGGATAGTGAATGAGTGATCCAAAATAAAATAAAAAAATATTAATAATATTAGTGTTTTTAATTATTTAAAATCAAATACATTGGACAGAAAAACGTAAAGAACTAAGAAAAATATAACATCACTCGTGAAATTGTTATTAACATTTTCATCTAAAATAAATAAAAGAAATTTGATTTCACGAGGTGGTGATAATTGTTTATTTGAGTGGAGACCAGAGAAGCAAGAAAATGAGTGAAGGAGGAAAAAGGGTGGGGAGGTGGAGTAAAAAAAACGTAAAAGTGGAGAGTATCAATTAGTTAAATGATTTCGTGCAGCAACAACAGCGTGTCCCATGTTGTTGTCAAACTCAGGCATGCTTCTCTATGATCATCACCATCATTTCCCCTCCCTATGGAATTGGAACGTGAAAGCCCTTTAGGCTTTGTATTTTCTGAACATTGGGGCCATGGGCACATAGGAATGTCCTATTTGATGCAGATAGAGAGGGGGTCTTCCAATGTAATCTTATTTTTTTTAAATTTATTTTGACAAATTAATTCATCAACATGGAACTTTCTATATTTATATACTCCCCCCGGCTCGAATTATAAGCAACTAAATTATAAGCAAAATTAACCAACTTTGTTAAATTTGGTTTCATTCCCAATACCACTTTCCTAAAACATCTCTAGAAAATTGTTATCTTATTTAATTTTTGTTTAATTCTCAATACTACTTTCCTAAAATACCTCTATTTTTTATAATTTTGAAAAAATTAAATACAATCAACTAACCTCCTTAATAAGCGTAAAACTAGTTAGATTTGCTTATAATTCGAGCTGGAGTAGTATTTAATTTGATTAAGAAGAATCTTTGCTAGGGAATGTTTGAACAAAGAACCTCGTTTAGGGTAATTAAGGCCCATCAACGGCTCCAATTGTCTTGAGTCTCAGTATCCGAAGCCATAAGATTAGGACTCTTATGGGAATGGGACCCATGTTGCTAGATCTGAATACAATATTTCCTTCTTGCTCCATTATTCCATGTTTAGGATGTCAATTTGCAATTTTGCGAAGGAAACAACCGGGCATGGTGGGCTTGTTATTGAAGTTAACAAGGATACAGTTATCAAAGTTAACACTTTATTTGGAAACCTTTCCTTGTTTCATATTTAATCGAATTAAACGTAGCAATAAAAGTAAGGGTCTTGTTGAGGGTTACTACAATAGGAAAAATAATTATAAGTGCACATCATTTCATCTCTCGAAAATCCAAAAAAATGCAAGTTTCAATAAACTTTTACCATAATTGGCTTGTTAACAAGTGCATTAAGGACACTTGTTAGCATTTGTCTAAAAGTAAGGTTATTGCTTGTTATTATTTTAAGGATATTGGTTAAGGAATACATTAAAATAAAATTTACATTGAAAATCTAGTCAACTAGTTTTCGAAATTTTAAATTTAGTCTTTTTCAAGATAAAACTACCTCTTTTATTTCGTTAACCAATGTCATAAGAGCACTATTTAACATTTTCTTGAAAGTAATTAATTTTCTTAATTTTATGAAAAGATACTGTATTATATCAATTTTACTCTCTCGGCTCTTTTTTGAATGTTTAAATTCATTAATGAACAATAAAAAAAAACATAAATAATCAAAACATTTAATAAGAACAAAAAAAAAACAATAAATGATGCATAAGAAATGTAAAATGACTTATAATTATGATCAAGAAAATATTCTAGAATTTGATTTATAATAAGAACCGGAAAGAGTATTTTACAAGATAAAATTATCATTTATTTTGTATTCCCATTTTAGATTTTGTTTTTCCTCACCAACACCAAACCCACCCCAAACAGACATTTAGAGAACAAAGTTTTGGTAAAAGCTTCAAGACATTACGAGAATCTAGTCTCAGAATGCATTTTGCGAGAGGAAAAGGGAGGTTGAGACTCGTCGTTCCACATCACCCCCATCTACATAGCACCACCAACCGTGACAACTAGAACCTCACCGCTATTGCAACAATCAAACCCTCACCAACACCAAACTCAAACCCCAAATAGTCATTTTGAGAACAAAGTCTCGAAGCTTTGAGGCATTTCGATAATCTAGTCTCGAAATGCATTTTGCGAGATCGAGATGGAAGACAATGGTTTTTTGTAGTCGTCAGTTTTGGATGAGAAGGAAATGGTGGCTGGGTATGAAGGTGATGGTGGTATGTGGACAGTGGTGGCCATAGGAGAATGCAGGTGATGAGATTTGGAGTTTGGAGTTTTCAGAGTGTGAAAGGGGAAAAAATAAGGGCATTTTGGGGGTTTCCTAGTTCTAATAGGGTTTAAAAGTAATTTCATGGTTCTAAAAAGTAAAATCAAAAGTAAAACTCTCATTTCATCCCATATAAAGTAAACTAAAGATGCAAATTAGTCCTTAAAATTTTTTGAGTTATCAAATTTTATCGCTGAAAAAAATAAAATCTTAAAATAGTCTTTGAAACCTTTTTTTTCCGAGGGAATTTGGTCATTGAGAAAATTATCTCACTAAAATAGTCCATAAGTTTTCTTTTGCGGACAAATTGGTCCCTGAAATTTCGACTAGCTGATCCAATCTAGCGGGATAAATAGGCGTGTTAGAAGTGAACCCAAATAGATTTGAAACATTTTTGCCTTGTTTAATTAAGGCCCATCTCACCGGGCTCCGGATCGGTTTGCTCATATCACATCAAAAACATACCCGATCTAGTTTAACAAGTGGTCAACTACCAAATTAAGTAAGGTAGATGATTTTTGATCCGTAATATATTCAAATTTTTTTACTTGGCCCAGTCATTGCCAAAACCAAAAGTAGGCCTATACAAACTTGACCACGTAACTCGAGTTGTCACCTCTAATTTCACTAGATTTAGTCCAAACTTTAAGGGAATAAATTGTCTTGCAAAAAAAATTTAAGAGACCAAGTTATCTTATAGAAGAAAACTTTAGGGATTATTTTGTGATTCTTTTAGGGACTTTAGTGTCATGTGAACAAAAATTTTAATGACTATTTTGAAACTTTATTTTTTTCAAGGTCTAAATTTCGCCATGTAAAAAATTTTCAGGAATGAATTCGAACCTTCGGTTTATAAAGTAATTTCTTTTCTAATCAAAGCCTTCCTTCATGTGAGGCGATCATATCTAAATCAGGAAAATTCACAATATAGCTAAACTAATTCAAATAGCAATGATTATTTTAACGTGCAAAACTCGATATCATATTTTTGTTCGAGGGGAAAACATACATATACGAAATGTAAATTAATTTTGAAACTCTTTCTTAAATCAGAAAAATGTGATGTGATAATTATTAGCTTAATGACATCCGAATGCTCAACTATCATTCTTATGTGTTTGAGGGTTTGTTTCAGTACCTTTTTATGAAAACGTTTAATGATAATGATCTGGGCTTGTAAGTTTAAGAGATGTATGTAGAAGTACAAAATTCATGCCTCCGTGGCTTGGAGAGAACGAATGGAGCGTCATGAAGAATCGTCGGGAGGATAGACCGGGGTGCTCTTTACCCTTGACAATGGTTTAGGGAGAATGAGAAAAGGGAAATCAGTCTCAAGTGTATGAATATAGTGGATCTTGTTAAGAAATAGAATGAGGGAGTTGATGAAGTGTTTCTCCCTTTTAGTGTTGTTTCTGGTGTTTTTGGTCATTTGGATGACATGGATCTTTTTGCTCTGGAGTGTTGGTGATGAGGAGAGTGTAAGGGGGTACCACGGATGGTCAGTACGTGAAGTCCCTTGGGGTGCTGAGGGTGAAGGGAAATAAAGGAGAGTTAGAACTTGGTGACCAAGTAAACTTGGTCCCCAAGTTTTAGGAGATGTGTCAACCTACGCTCTCACAATAAGTGGATCAATGGGTAAGCGTCTATATTATAGGGCGTCATAGGTGTTAGGGCATCCTAGGTCTTAGAGCGTCATGGGTGTTAGGACGTCCTCGTCCCTTATCTATCATGAAGGCACTTTGTCAAGGCATGAACGCTTTGTGAACTTTCCTCCATCCAAAGCCTTTCAAGTCACGTAGTCCATGAAGTTCCCAACTTAGTGGTACCGCCGATGTGTCGTCATACACCAAGGCAGCATGGGTCCACTAAGTATCTTACGATGATTATCCTATCTTTCCTGCAAGATTAGATTGCTAAATATAGATTATGGCCTATGGTAAAAACAGGTCCGGAACATTAGCCCCCTTGCACTTGTGGGAGAATCTACCCTTTCTCAAGTGCACAATATCTCTAAAGGCCATAATCTTTATTTTGATGCTGCATAAAATTTTGTTTGTAATAAAATGCATTTATCTCAAATTCAATGACGATTGTAATAAAAGTTGAAACTTACCTTTCTTGATGATTCTCTTTTGTTTTGTACTGGTCCATGAGTGATGTTGTCTCCTTAAGGGGAAGCCCCTAGTTGTTATTTCGCTTTGCTAATTGTAACGCCCACCGGCATTATCCTCGAAATTATAAATATTAAATGAAATAGTAAGTAGATATCAAGTAGATATTAGATGGATATTATGTGAATGAACGTTATGAAACTACTATGTGAATTCTATGTGAATATTAAGTGAATTTCAATGAAAACATCACCCAATGATTGTGTCATATCTCATTCGTTAACCGTCGGATCGTGCCCAAATTTGGGGACAAGCTTCCCAACCATCTTGTCTTTAAATCCAACGGTGGAAACTTTATTTGGAGGCCAGAAAGCCTAGGTAATCGATTACCAAGGCCAGTAATCGATTACCAGGTCAAAATTTCAAGGTCTGACCAAATTTAAGTCTCAGTAATCGATTACCAGGACTCTGCTGAGCCAAAGTTAAGGCGGTTAATGAACGAATGGCAGAGGATTTCCCACGATTTCAGCCACACAATGCCACAAAAATCACCCTAACACTGTAGAGGACTGATAGGGACATGTTGGGGTGCTTGATTTAAATATATGGAGGGAGTATACAACCAAAGAACACAAGAACATAGCCAAGCTCTCTGAAAATCGAGTTTTCCTGTCATCCACTTTCCCTGATTCATTCTTCATGATCCAAACCTCAAATCCTTACAAACTATATACCAAATTAAAGTTCGTGCAACCCTCTTCAATTTGATACTAAGTTTGCTTGATTTGGTGGTCTGTGGAAGGAGTAGTGAGCCTGCAAAGATTGGTGTTCAAGTCTGAAAACTGAGTTTCAGTTTCAAGGAGCTTACTTTCCTTGATTCGTGTGGTAAGCTCAAGCATCCTTTGGGCTTCAAACTTGTTTTATTTTCAAGTTGACATATCCTAGTTTTGATTCTAATCCTTGATCACGATTTGTTATGACTTATTCTTGATGAAAAACCCTGATCTTTTTGCCTTGTTGAACTGAAAACAGAGCCTTGAGCAGCTGAACCAGAAACTTGGGATTTTCCAACCAAATCGTTTCTTTCCAGTTCAAACCTATCTGAATCTTTGAAATAGGTAAGGGAGAAGTTATCCGGGTGCTAGAATAATAATCCGATGGCTAGAAATCTAGGAGTTCTCATAAACTCAAGGGCAAAATTATTGAAAAATGAGATCTTGAATTAGGATAATGACTTGGAGGTCATTTTAATGCTACCTCTGGATTGGAACAACTTAGATATGATGCATATGAGCTAAACAAATAAAGAAATTGGACTGATTCATAGAGGAAATGAAAATCATATGTGAGGTTGTCATTTTACGTGTTTTATGAACTTTGAATGAAACTGATTTGGGTCTAATATATGATGTTTTTTGGGCTTAATTTCACTTCCTTTTGCTTGGGTTTTGGCTTGTTTCTCTTGTATTAGTTTTAGGAATTTTTAGTTTATTAGAATCCTTTGAACGTTTTGATCCGTTTTGGGTATGTTTCAGGTGTTTTGGAGCTTTATTTGGAGAAAATATTATTGGAGCTGAGAAGAGCATAAGAAGACCTTGAAAATGGCACAAGAACGGAGAGAAACGGAGTCGGAAAGTACCTGGCACGCCCAGGCGCGGGAATGGCACGCCCAGGCGCGGGAATGGCACGCCCAGGCGCACGTGCTTCATCAATTTAAAGGGCATCCATAGCGCGCGCCCAGGCGTTCTGCTTCACATGCCCAGGCGTTCTGCTTCACACGCCCAGGGGCGCGAGACACGAGGAAGCCCAATTGGGCCTAATTCTGAGCAGTTTTGAGGGATTTTGATAAGATTAGACTTTTATCTATTTATATTAGGATTAATATTAGGTTTAGCAAGGAGAATTAGTCTGTGAGAGTAAGTTAGATAGCCATGAGTCATTCTTAGAGATTACATTAGAGTTTGAAGGATATTTACACAGTTATGGGAGCATTCGAAGGAGGGATCCGGAGAAGATTGAAGATTCAAAGCACATATCTGTGGTCATTTAGGAATAAATATCATAGTTATTTGTTTTCTTCTTCTCTTTCATTATGTGTAACTAAACCTTTTGTGTTAGGAACATGGTGGATTTGTATTTGTAATTTATTTTTATGAATTAATGTTTTTCATATTTAAATCAAGTGTTTAATTGTGATTTTAATGTTATGCATAGAAGTAGCTAATCTATGTTTTGGTTTTCTAAATCTGAATTGGAAAATTAGGATTTAGAATAGGTCATGCAATTAAACAATATAATGTAGGAATACTTTTGGATTATTATATAACTTGATAAATTCACTGTTCTTAATTAAGGTTATTCAATGATTTAAATTTCTAAGGAATTAGGATTTAATAAATTGGATAATAAACAGTAATTTCATAAGAGGAATCTAGGAATTACTATTTTCTGAATTTGTTCTTGATTTGAATGAAAAATATTGATTTATAATAAATAAATGAGTATACAATGAAACTAAGTTCCTAACCAAGTTCTTCCATTTAATTTCTCTTTTATTTTACTTTCAGCATATAATTCTTCTTTTTATTTTATTTATTTAATTCTGAATTTTATCTTTTAATAGATTTTATTCTAGATTTTACCTTAGGTAGAGATAGATTGAACAATTCTGAGTCCCTGTGGGTACGATATCTGATCTTAACCGACTATAATACTTTGCGATCTAGTATACTTGCTAGAGAGTGATCAAGTTTTTGGCGCCATTGCCGGGGACTTGAATTAGTTTAATCTGTTTTGGCACTAAGAAGTAATTTGGAGTGAAATCTATTTTTGATCTTAATTGTAATGTACAATAATGACTTGTGAAGAGTTGAATTGTGAAGAGTTGAAATTTTTTGACTTTGTCTTGGCTTGACATCCTCTTACTTATGATGCAAATACCTCGATTTATGAGGTTGAGAAATTATATTTCAAAGAATATAATAAATTTGTTGTAGAGGAATTGGTACAAGAGTTCTCCATTAAGGAAAACTTAAGTACTAATTTCTCTGAAAATTTTGAAGAAAAAGAAATTAAAGTGCATCATGAGGTAGAAGAGGTGAAACAAAACAAAACAAATGGGGATAGAATAATAATAGAAAAATTTGACTCATCCTTGCGTGCTGAAATTTCTGAACTTAAAAATTGTGTTAAATCCCTTGCATGTATGGATGATTCAAAATTTTTCAATTATGTTCGACCCTTGAGTTTGCATGATGTTTTTCCAGAACATCAACACAAGTCATTGTTGTACAAAGGGATGAATAAAGATCCTAATAATTTTGTTTTCCTTGTTTATGGAATTAACACCTTCATGAATGGGGAAAAAGGCAAATTTTCTAAAATGATGCATGATGTAAGGAATATACCTTTTGACCTTGATGGGATTGGATTTATTTCTAAAATTTCCTTACTTCATCCATGCTCATTCCCATGGGACGTGGGAGTAACTTGTTATTCCTATATAACATGGGAGTTGAGCCATAGAATTTGGGATCTTGGTGGATTCTTTGTAATTATGTAGTAGTGTAGGTTTTAATTTTTTTTTAGTTAGTTAGTTAGTGAATAAGGAGTTGGAATTTCCTATAAGTGATTACTAATGAGGTGCTTTATAGCACTATTTTTAGTTGTTCATGTGACACAGGTAAATAAGATTTGAAGGATTTTCTCCATGTTGCATTAATAGAAAAAAGCTGTGCTCCGAAGGTAAGTTTCTTAATTCCTTATAATAGTTGATTTTAGTTTAGGAAATTAGTTTTTAGAATGGGTAATTTTAATTTAGTTATTTTTAATTTTATTTTTAATTTTTTTTATTATTCTGTAAAAAAAAAATGGCCAGTATAGATGCCACACGCCTGGGCGCGGGAGCCCGCACGCCTGGGTGCGCGGCAGGCGTTATCAGACACGCCAGAGGGAGTTGTTACCCATTCTTCCCCAATTCTTTCAATTCTATTCTTCCCCAATTCAAACCCTAACCCCCAATTTTTCAAATTCACTAAAATCTTCATCAAATCCTCAAATTCTTCCAACATAACTCAACATTCCTTCTTCCTTTTTTATTATTATTCCCTATTCTTCAAGAATTTTCAAGCTTCTCTCTCATTCTCTACCCTCTCCATCAATTCGGTTTTTCTCTCTCAAGGGCAAAGGGGCACAAATTTTTCCATCAATTTGGGTAAGAATCACTCTTCTATACTCCCTGGTACTGTTGTGGTTGATTTTGGAGTTAGGAGTTAGTGATTTAGAGTTTGGTTTTTGAGTTCTAGAGAGTGCCCACCAAGTGTTCGATCAATTGTCTTTAGTTAGTTCTGAGCTTTTAGGATGCCTAAGGGAAAAAGACCAGTTGTAGGGAGTGCTAGTAGTGATTTGGGGAAGACCTTCGAGCATTCGAGGGTCTCCGACTATTATGAAGGGAAGATGGTGAAGATGGATATAACCCCGGAGACGAGCATGCTGTATGAGAGCGAGGGGCCGGTAGGGAGGAGAGTTGTTGGGGTTAGCAGTATTGAGGAAGTGAAGGAAACCCTATTGATTAACAGGTGGTTGGATTGGATTAGGGAGCCTGACGAGGTGTTTAGCAAGTTCCTGGTGTGGGAATTTTATGCTAACGCCTGGTGGAGGGCGAAGAGGTTTGAGTTAGTTGGTACTCATAGGAGGGTATCGTATGTCCGAGGGGTTGAGGTTCCTTATGATGCAGACACTATTGCTCGTGTCATGGGACTTCAGTCTTACCCTTTGGAGGCGGCACCTGCTATGTTTACTGTTGATAGTTTTGATAATGAGGAGGAGTACCCGCTGAATATGGTGAAGGATGCTTTGTTCCTGGCAGACAAGGATTGTAACTTGTCTATGGCTGGAACGGTCAAGCATGTTTACCAGAAGAACTTGAGGGGAGCGGCTAGATTCTGGGTCAGATTCATTGTGCATAATTTGGACCCACATTCTCATGATACTGAGGTACAACCAGGAGTTTGTAGACTGATATATGCCCTTCGTCATGGTATTATAGTAGACGATGCATCTATTATCTCTGATAGGATGCATCGTTTTGCTAAGAAGGAGGCAGGGTATGTAGGCTTTCCTTGGGTTATCACCCGACTGTGCACTGCAGTCGGTGTTGATTTTCGTGGGGATGTGAGGGATCTTAGGAGGACCCCGAAGATGACCAGGGCTACATGGGATATGTTTATTGGCAGATCTATAGAGGTAGCTAGAGCCGGTCTACCACAATCACAGAGTCATATCCCAATTCAGCAGCCTCAGGATGAGGCAGGTCCTTCCAGCCAGCCAGCACAGCAGAGGGGAAGTGATGATGGGATGATCATTGGGATGTTACAGCGTTTGCTGAGGAGACAGAGCAGAGCAGCTGAGTTCCAGCGCAGAGAGATGCGTAGGAACCAGGCTAGAGATTCATTTCTGAGCAGTATCGGAGCAGCACAGGGTATGCCTTATGATGTGCCAACATACACGGATGAGGATTAGAGGTTACTGGATGCATCTCCTGAGGAGGAGGATGAGGAGTAGTTTAGGGGATTCTGATTTTTATTTATATATTTTGTATCCCTTCTCCTATTCAGACTTGTACTGTTGCCATAACAAAAACATGTATTTGCTTTCTAGGATTTATTTTTAGTTTTATTGCATGAATATTTATTTGGGTTATTTATTATATGCATCTAGTTATATTTTGTATGACAGGTGTGAGTTGATATATTTCCCCATTAAAGGTGCTATTTTTGGCACTTGGTTCTAACCATCTGCAGGTATTAAGTTTGGGGGAATGTCTCTCACTTTTGTTATTGATGAGCAATTTTTGTGGATACAAATAGTAAGTGTTCCAAATTTATTCCATGTAATTTTTTATTTTGTAGTTAGGTATGTTTAGTTTAGTTTGCTTGAGGACAAGCCAACCTTTAAGTTTGGGGGAGTGGACAAAATAAATTTTTTTTTCAGATATGAATTTTTCTCCCATTTTTGGTGTTGGTTTGTGTCTTAGGTAGAGGTTTTGTAATTATTCTAGACTTAGGATTATTTTTCTGATGATAGGTGTATATACTTAGTTTAGGATTAGACTCATTGATTCATGTTATTTATTTGTTAAGCTGTAAATATTTTTGAAATTTGGTTATTTTGACAAAGTTTTTCAGAACTTGAGATTAGTGAACTGACTTTAGCTTAGTGAGATTTTGAGCCTATTTGATGGGGTATTATGATTAGTTGAAATATATTGATTTGAGACCCCTATTTCTTTCATGAGTGTGTTCACTTTAGTTTTGTGTTCTAGAACTTGACCGATGACCATTTTGAGATTAATAATTGATTACATGCATGAAAATGATTAAGGCATTTAGGTTGGTTGTAACATCCCCAAATTTACTAAGTGGTTAGGTGCATTAGCTAGTAGAATTTTGATAGGAATCATAGTATTCTTAAGTTTCGATTTTCAGTTGAAAGCGTTAATTGGTATTAGAATTAGTTTGTGTTAGGGTTACTATTTAGCTAAGTGTGAAAACATATGGGTTAAGAATGGATTCGTATATGTTTAGGATGTAGGTTATAGCTTAGAGTAAGTTAGAATGAGTGGTGAGGGCTTAGAACTCTTAGAAGTATGAAAGAAAGCCAATTTTCAATAAGTTAATCGATTAATGGAAGTGTTAATCGATTAGATTTTAAGCCACTTTCAGCCACTACTCGATTAAGTTTTGAGGCACCTTCAGGCACTAATCGATTAAGGGCAGGGCTAATCGATTAATCATGTGCAACTGACAGGTGTTAATCGATTAACCACTTAACCACTGCTGAATCAGCTTAATAAACACGTTTTTGAGCCATTTTCACATAGTTTTCCTCTCTCCTCTCCACGAGTTTCTTTCTCCATTCACCTTAGGGCTTTCATTTCCACAAGATTGACCTCAAACAATATCAAATTAACATAACTAATCATTCACCCATCAATTCTCTATCAATTCCCCTCTCTCAAATCTCTATTTCATCTCTCTCACAAAATCCCCAAATCAAACCCCAAACCCTAACTTTCCCAATCCATCTCATAAGGCCTTCTAGTCATTCAAGGGAGCTTGGAAAGTGTTGAAGATCAAGAAATTAGGAGGCTAGGAAGCTTGGATTAGAGTTGGTGTTGGTGCTCCCTCAACTTCTCATTTTATCCTCTTCTCTTCAAGAGGTAAGGGGTGTACTTTGATTTAGTATTAGAGGAAGGGTTTATTTATAGTAATAGAGTTATAATTGGGTGTATTTATTGATTGGTTAGGTTGATGGTTAGGAGGGTAGAGTTTAGTTAGAAACCCTAAGTTTTATTGATATGTTATTTATGTATGTTTATATTGATTATCTGGAAATTGATATTGTTGTTATGAATATTATTGTTATAAGTGTAAATGATGTGTTTATAAAAGTATAAAGTTGCATTCATATAGTTATGCATTAAATAGGGCTAAGTCTTTCTCAATTTAGTTTGAATCAAACAAATGATATTTTCGAAAGGATAAAAAGGGCTTTGAATTCAATTGAGAAATGCTTAGCATATTGGATCATGCATGGTGTAAAGGTGGACATTAGGAGTAGGGAAAAACACGTCGTTTTACGATAGATGAGGGCAAAAGTAAATTATTGGAATTATTGTGGAGAACTTTGATCCTGCAAAGGACACGTGTTTGCTTTCCGTGTTGGGGGTTGGTTCTATGCAAACCATGGTAATTCTATTACTTTCGCTCGTTTTGGCCAGTCGAGGGTGATTTCTGCTAAAGCCAATTTGGGCGAATCAATCCAAATTGCATGACGAACCCTAAAGGGGTGAAGTGCTGTGCAAGCGGGTGAGCGAGAGACCTTCCTAAGTGGAGGTGAAGCACCCAACTATAGGTTGAGAAATACTTACTCCTGGTCGGTTTTTCCCCAGAGTGGAGGGTGTATGTGAGGATGTATATTGTTATTGGAAAAAGGGAAAAGTGTTAAGGTACATTATGTGAGGAACCGTCCTTCGGGGAGAATGTGAAGCACAATGTACCCAATTGTTAAAAGTGTTAAAGTGTTCATTGTTATTGTAAAGTGTGAAAGTAAAGGGGAAGTGTGAACGCATTGTATAGATGCTTTAATTCATTGAATCCGATCAAAGTGTTAAAGTTAATAGAAAGAAATGAAGTGTTCATTATCGGATTTGAGAATTAAATCATCTAAGTGCGACGTTAGCAGAGCATAACCATGTGATTGTGCATTATTGTATTATATTAAATTACTATACTCTTAGTATGCTTAACTTATAAATTGGATAATGCTATGATGCTTTACTTGTCAATTGAATTGTGAATTGCATAATTGCCACTGTTTGTGTATGAATATGCCTCTTTATGATTTATTACTGTTTTTGAACGTTTTCTTTGATCTAGATTTCAAAGTACTCACCCTTATAGTGGACATATTAGGTACACCAAGGAGACAGGCACGCTAAATGTCAAGGCCGAGAAGGTTATACTCTTGCTGGAGAGTATATTGTTTAGGGTGACCTTAGGGTCCCATCTATAGCGCAACCTTTTTTAGATTCTGTAAAGTAATGTATCAATTTCATAATGAGTTGTACTTGTAAATAGTGATTTTGTTTTGTTTAAACATAATTGTGAAATTGAAGATCTATATTTATATCTTTCATTTTGATAAGTTTTAAAGTATTTCATAGTATTGTATATTTTGAACTGAAAGTTATATTTTAGTTGATTTTGAAAACTGTTCTGGATTTGACAGGTTTAATTTCTATTCGAGGAAAAGTTTTATTTTCAAAGGAAACTCTGCCAAAATTTTTATAAACCCCGGACTTTTGGGCAATTAAATGTTAACTTAAAGTAATTTCTTTAAGTACAAAAAGTAGGATGTTACATTGGTGTTTTTGTAGCCTTCAGAGATTTTTGTGGATTTGTTTTCCCTTAGTTGCCCATTTTGAGCCTTATGAGATATTATGATTTTTCTTTGGTACCCTGCATTGATTGTATATTTTTGTGAGTACCTTAGGAATTTTGAATGAGCAATTGAGAGAGGGACATTTCAAAAGTATGAAAATTGTGAAAGTGTTGATTGAGTTACTCTTCTTCCAAGAAAAGAAAAAAGAAAAAGAAAAAAATTGAGAAAAAGTGAAAATTGATGAATGATAAGAGAAAAGAATTTTGTTTGGAAGAAGTAGTAGAGTAAAATTGAAAAAGAAGTTTGAAATAGTTGTGATTTGAGTGTGAGTCCTCATAGTATTCATTGCTCATTCATAATTTTTAGAGGGAAATTTGTTTTGCATTTTAGCCCTTAGTTTCATCTTTTCTTTCTTTTATCCCACCTTAACACTTTTAGCCATGGCCTCGTTACAACCAAAATAAAGACCTTTTGATTTGTGCATAATTTCATTAATTTCAGTGGAGATTTGGGTCTATGGTCAAGCTTATGGTAACATTTAACTATTGTATGAACTTGAGTGAATTGAGTTATAACCCTTGATACACATGAGAGATATACACTGAGAGGTTGAGAGTGTTCACTAGTTCTGAGTTCTGATTGATTTTGTTTTTTTAACCAGGTTTTGATATGTGAATAGCTTGTGTAAATATGTGGCTGTGTTGATGAGTCGAAGTCTTAGATTAAGTGTTGTACATTTTAATTTAGAAGGTAGTCTTGTGTTTATGAATTTTTATTTTACTTTTGCCTGGGACATGCAAAATGCTAAGTTTGGGGGTGTGATTTGGGTCTAATATATGATGTTTTTGGGCTTAATTTCACTTCCTTTTGCTTGAGTTTTGGCTTGTTTCTCTTGTAAATATAGGTATTTTGTATTAGTTTTAGGAATTTTTAGTTTATTAGAATCCTTTGAACGTTTTGATCCGTTTTGGGTATGTTTCAGGTGTTTTGGAGCTTTATTTGGAGAAAATATTATTGGAGCTGAGAAGAGCATAAGAAGACCTTGAAAATGGCACAAGAACGGAGAGAAACAGAGTCGGAAAGTACCTGGCACGCCCAGGCGCGGGAATGGCGCGCCCAAGCGCGCGTGCTTCGTCAATTTAAAGGGCATCAGATAGCGTGCACCTAGGCGTGCTGCTTCACACGCCCAGGCGCGCGAGACACGAGGAAGCCCAATCGGGCCTAATTCTGAGCAGTTTTGAGAGATTTTGATAAGATTAGACTTTTATCTATTTATATTAGGATTAATATTAGGTTTAATAAGGAGAATTAGTCTGTGAGAGTAAGTTAGATAGCCATGAGTCATTCTTAGAGATTAGATTAGAGTTTGAAGGAGATTTACACAGTTTTGGGAGCATTCGAAGGAGGGATCCGGAGAAGATTGAAGATTCAAAGCACATATCTGTGGTAATTTAGGAATAAATATCATAGTTATTTGTTTTCTTCTTCTCTTTCATTATGTGTAACTAAACCTTTTGTGTTAGGAACATGGTGGATTTGTATTTGTAATTTATTTTTATGAATTAAGGTTTTTCAGATTTAAATCAAGTGTTTAATTGTGATTTTAATGTTATGCATAGAAGTAGCTAATCTATGTTTTGGATTTATAAATCTGAATTGGAAAATTAGGATTTAGAATAGGTCATGCAATTAAACAATATAATGTAGGAATACTTTTGGATTATTATATAACTTGATAAATTCACTATTCTTAATTAAGGTTATTCAATGATTTAAATTTCTAAGGAATTTGGATTTAATAAATTGGATAATAAGCAGTAATTTCATAAGAGGAATCTAGGAATTACTATTTTCTGAATTTGTTCTTGATTTGAATGAAAAATATTGATTTATAATAAATAAATGAGTATACAATGAAACTAAGTTCCTAACCAAGTTCTTCCATTTAATTTCTCTTTTATTTTATTTTCAGCATATAATTCTTCTTTTTATTTTATTTATTTAATTCTGAATTTTATCTTTTAATAGATTTTATTCTAGATTTTACCTTAGGTAGAGATAGATTGAACAATTCTGAGTCCCTGTGGGTACGATATCTGGTCTTAACCGACTATATTACTTTGCGATCTAGTATACACTCTAGAGAGTGATCAGAAACCTATATGAAATTGATGGTTGGATGGCTGAAAATATGCATGAACATGTTTGAATATATGTGAATTTGATCTGTTTTGAGTTGTATTGGATTAAAGTGAAGTGTATCAAAATTTAGTATAGCAAAACTCAATTCAGTGTGCATTCTGCAGCTGGGTAATCGATTACCAGGGTTTGGTAATCGATTACCAAGCTAAATTTGGCACCAAAATTTGAATTTTCACGTGGTAATCGATTACCACCCTTGGGTAAACGATTACCAAGGCCTCTGAATTGAAATTTGCTCAATTTTAATACACCTAGCCTTAATCTAACGCACTAATGGATCATGAAAGGAAATTTTATGAATGAATGAATATGTGTATGATGATTTTGATGACTCTTGACTAGGAATGTGAAATTTATGATTATAAAAGGAATGGATAATGATAGATGAATTTCATTCACCAAGGAAGTGCGAATGTTAAGATAATGTTATTATCTTGATGATGGAATAATGATGATAAAAAGGAACGATAAAGTATATAAATTTGCATTAAAGATATTGAGCGAAGGCAGCTCATATCATGGTTCCTGAGCGAAGGCAGCTCGCATACTAGTTGAGTTGAGCGAAGGAAGCTCGTATACTAGTTACGCTGAGCGAAGGAAGCTCGTATCCTAAATGTTGAGCGAAGGCAGCTCACATACTAGTGACCCCGGGTTATTATTGAGACGAGAGTACATGCATCATGCCACTTAATAACAAGAGAATTGGGTGATAAATTGGGTGTGCATTTGTGTATGCATTATTCCTTGATTATTTGACTACTTGTGTTTGTTATTTCTAGTACTGATAGATTATTATTTGTTGATGTGCTTCGGCTATGACTTACTCCCTGCCCTTTTTGTTTGTTAGGTCATGGAAAGGAATCTCTTCTGCATAGAGATGCGGCCGCTCCGTAGTGGCCAGTGGCATTATGAGGATGATCGGGTGGTGTTAGAGGATGACGTTGAAGTGATCTTTCGTCATCCGAATCCACTATCCCGCATGCGTCCTAAGAGGGTAAAGATTCCTACGATATTAATCAGTAGGACTTTGATCCCTTTTGACTTTAGCTTATGGAGTTGAGAACCAAGGCTCTGGGTTATGTCTTTTGTCTGTAATATAGTGTATATATGTTAATCCAGAGTCTGTCTTTTGGTGTGATAAAAACTAAACTCTTACTGCTACCGATGTCATATATGTTTGAAAACCTTTTGATAATAATGTATATGATGTACTTCAGTTTTCATCTCTATGTGGATGATGAATGATGTGTTGATTTAGTGATGGCTTAAGTTTATTTTCCTAAAAGGCGAAAAATTAACCCGCATTTTTATAAAAGAATTAAAAGAGAAAGGGAAATAAATTTGGGTCGTCACACTAATCATCCAGTATGCATTGTGTCATGGCAATTCCAGATCTGCTTGGGACCATGCTCTTCTTAAGTCTTAGTACGCTTGGATGTAATGAATGAATGAATGCCATGTATGCATGAATGATGCGAATGAATGAATTCTATGTATGAATGTTATGCATGATTGAATGTTATGCTAAATCCTCTTCTTCTTTGAAGGCGTTTTCCCCTCCTCCCAAAAAACACAAAGGGGGCGTAGCCACCGTTGTTCCTGTTTTGCTTTGTCACAGATAGTTTCGCCAGTTATCCTTACGCCTTGTTGTTTCTAGTGGCCGTCCGGCTGATCATGTGGTCATGGCTGCTCAAACTTTTTATGAAAATTATTGAAAATGCAATTGAAGCAAATATACTTATTATGCCCTGTGCTAATTGATCATATGATGCTGTAAACAAACGATCGCATGCGTTACACAAATATAGGATGCTTTATTTTGAGAGCTCATATTTAAAATCTTTCATTTGAATTTTGGATGAAGTTTTTCTCTTTCTTATACGAGCGTCGGGGCGCGACCCGGTAGCTACATCACTCGTATTTGGTCTATTCGTGACGCTTTGACAACTCTTTTGCCCTTAGTACGCCCGAATTTAATCGACCCTTGCGAATACCCAGGGCATGACCATTTCAGGTATTCGCGTGAGCCTAATTGTTTGGCCTGTGTTCACTTAGACTTTTATCCATATCGTGGATGCGGGGGACGACACCCGCTCGACCATCCCGATTTGTTATCTCTATCTTAAGTGTTGGGTTTTGATAACCACTCCGGACACTTAGATCTTCCAAATGAGGGGACTATGACCCTCTCGGCCATTTGGGTGCATGCTTTGCTTGAAAAGTGTGGTGGGGTCTCTCCCCTTCTTCCTCTTCTCTTTTTTTATGGTTCACACGTCCAAGCTTCTGTTTTTCTCTTTTAAATATAAGCTCTTATTCTAGCAATTCTATATTTATTTTCGATGTTAAGTATGTAATAACAGTAATGAACCAAAAGTTTGGTGGATGAAGACTAAGTTAATGTTTTTATTCAAAGATGTTGGCCAAATAAACAATGTAGACTTTCATTCTCAAAAATGGCATCGATGATATGTTGAGGGTATATCTTGTCACGCCCTCAACATATGTCTACAGAGTTCATACAATGCTTGCCATTGCCAGTTTCTGGAACTTCATCATCAGAAAGCAAATAAAAAAAAAGGCATCTACCTAAAGCGTAGTACTCATGTGGAAAACTCTCTCTCTCTCTCTCTTTGTTTCTTCTCTTTGCTTTCTTTCTTTCTCTCTCTTTTTTTCCTTTTCCACATGGCCATACTTCCATCGATCCTTTTCTTCTCTTTGCTCTCTCTCTCCCTCTCATGCAAGCATTTGTTTATTTGTTTATCCGTATCATAAATGCTTAGTTTTCCACATCTTAAATACTCATCCAGATGCAATAATCAAATTTCAATCAAATGAATAATAAAAATCATCCAAAGATCATATCTTTCTTATTGTGTTTTCTCGGGGGAGGTTCATACCAACACGCCCGCTTAAGTCTTTTAATTGGGTTTGCTTGAGGGAGGTTGAGACCATCACGCATCAAATCCCCTAATGTCAACAATAATTTTCTTTCATGCATTTTTTCGTTGTTTTCTAGTTGGGCGTGCTTGGGGGGGGGGGGGGTTAAACCATCACGCCTAAGCACTATCTTAGAATTGATTCATCATGATTGGCATTTCTATGGTTTATTTCTTAGCATGTGAGAGAATAATAATGCAAATTAATGTATGAAATTAAAATTAGGCTAGACATAATACTTAGCTTCGTGTTTGCTTTATGTCTCGTTCCTTTTGATTTTTTATTGTGACGCTCTGTCCTGGTAGAGCGTTCCTTTAACTTTGGGCGTCTTGTCATGGGGAATGTAACTTCCGCTTTGGGTATGAGGAGTGCATTTTCCTACTTTGGACATCCAGCTCCTAGGTTTGACGAGTGTTCTTTTGATTTGGTCATTTTCTTACATGTAGCTTAATTCCCGCTTCCTATCTTCGCTGTTTTTTCGTAGAATGCACGCCTTTCTGCTTTATTGAGGGCGTGCTTTCCGCTTTGTTTTCCAAGGTGTGTGTTCTTCGCTGAGCATGTCTTTTCCCACTTCACTTCCTAGCGAATAATTCCTTTTCTTGTTAGAGCGTCTTTTCTGTTAGTGGGGTAGATTCCTTCCACCTTTGTCTTAATCTTCTCCCAACGAACTTGTTTTTGCCATAATTTCTGGACTCGTTATTTATCTGATGACACATGATTTCTTTCCCACTCTGGGCGTCCATTTTTAGACATGGAGAGGGTTCTTCATTGCCTTTGGATATCTTGCTTTTAGATGTCCTTTCTTACTCGGGCGTTCTCCTTTTGATTTTGGACTTGAGGGCGTCCCCCCCTTTTTTTGGACTTGAGGGCATTCTTCTTTTGATTTTGGACTTGAGGGCGTTCTTTTTCACTTTGATTATCTCTGAAACATAAAATACAGCTCAAATATTTTGCTCTATGTACCTAATAACATAATAATTTCTCAACCAGTAATCTTGCATCAATCTGATATTCAGGTTCTATTACTTATCATCATGCAAAATTATGTACAAAGGAAAGCCCTTCTTACAGTGTTATGGAGAGAGTAACTTCTCACTCTTGGGTATGGGGAGCGTAGTTCTTGCTCGAGCGTCCCACTTTGGTCGTGAAGGGCGTTCTGGTCTGCTATGGCTTTCTACCGAGGTCCAAGTATTTTACTCTAATTTTAGCATGACATAATAATTTCTTCAACAATAAACTTATACTAATTTAAAATTTAAGTTCTACTACTCATAAAATAATCAAATATTCATGGCATGACACACAAGTATTCACCATAAGCATTTACCTATCACATTTCATGTTCTTATCTCCTATTGTCTATAGTTTTAATAAAATATTTTTATCATGGTCCAAAGAAGATACTTGGCAAGTTTATCAGAGAACAATGCTCGCATAGCAAGAATTTGTACATAATAATTAAAAATAATAACATATTTATGAGCATGTGTCATGTCTCTCTTGTGTTATATTTCATGTGAGAATTGGTAAGCATAAACAATTATAAAAGAAAATCATAATTGGTAAGCATAAATATGGCATTAAAGTGACTTCGCATTGTCGTGTGGCCTCCAACTGACCAGCACGTTACTCACAACATAAACTTCAAGACTTAGTCATTATCATGAAAGCTATCCAAGACTTAATAATAATAATAATAATAATAATAATAATAATAATAATAATAATAATAATAATAATAGTGCATTAAAAATGAGTGAGTTTGTTTTACTTCCCTGAATACAGATGTCAAAACTTTCCTCTCCAGTCCTTGTCTTTTCCGTGTTTCATCTAACAACTTTTCCCTTTTCTCATGCGATCGCTCTCTTTTCCTTTCCTTTTTGCCTTGATCAGGAACCAAACCTATCACTATGATGTCCTTTTCATCCAGCTACTAACTTGGCTGCTGACTCATTCGCTTGACCAGTCTAAGCGTTCTTCACTTCTGAGTATTCTTTCGGGGGATGCCCACTTCTTTGGGGGGGGGGGGGGGGGGGAAGGGCGTTTCTGCCCGCTTTGTTGGTAAGCTCCACTATCCCACAATTGTGATGACGCCCTGAAATATCCCACAATTGTGATGACGCCCTAAAATATCCCACAATTATGATGACGCCCTGAAGGCGTTCCTGCCTACTTTGGGCGTTCTACTAAAGCTTAAACATTTTGTTATATTGTAATAATTTTTCTCTGATAAATTTGTGTTGATTCAATATTTAGGTTCTACTGCTCAAATGTCCATGGCCTAAATTGACACCACATGCATTTATCATAAACTTCTAAGCCTTAAATTACATACTCTCATATATTATTGTCTAGAATCTCCACAAATATTTATATCATAATCCAAAGAAGGTTTTGACAAGTTCATCAAATAATAAAATTCATGCAATAAGAATTTGTATATATTAGTAACTGAAAATAGTAAAAATTCTATTAGGCAGTATTAACAAATATAAGAGATTATAAAATAAGACTAAGAATGAGAGTTGCTAAGCATAAAAACATATAGTAAATAACAAATGGTGAGTTGAAAAGGGAAATTAGATAATAAGACTTTGCTAAGTAGAGATCAGATTTGCTCATTCTTTGCCTTATGTACGTTCCCAAGTCCTGTCCTTTTCCACCACTTTCTTGGATCCCAACTTAGTGGTACTGCCAATGTGTCGTCCTACACCAAGGCGGCCGGCATGAGTCCACTAAGTATCTTACCATGATTATCCTATCTTTCCTGCAAGATTAGATTGCTAGATATAAATTATGGCCTATGGTAAAAACAGGTTCAGAAGAGGGTTCATTTGTATGTTAAAAATATTGATATTTGGGTTTGTGGCTCTTGTTATTACCATTATGGAGTTTAAACATTCAACATGCCAATTATGATTAGGATAATTAAGGTTTTATTAATACATAGGATTTCTGGTTTATCGGGAATCCGGAAATCAAATCCCTAATTCTTATCTTTATTTTTATCCTCTCTTTATAATTTTTGTTGTAAAAGAAAAATGGCAAAAATATTTTACTTGCTTTCTATTTGCATGTTTTTTCATTTAGAACTTCCTTTTATTCAAATTATAGTCTAAATAGTCGTTGAGTTTTCGAATTGGTTCTTGGGGACCGACCCTAGTGGTTGATTCTTGGATTCTTACCATTTTATTTTTACCTTCAATGAATAGGTGAACTTGTAGCGATATTGTCAAGATCGATACCAAGAGTTGGATCCATCCTTCTATCAAAATGTAATATATTTACCTGCACGATTTTTCCTAAAATATCCCTGAGCTAGATATCCCTTTGATAAGCACTCTCTCTTTTCTCGAGACCAAACTAGGAACTTGCTTGCTTTTGATTCTACTCAATAACAATGCTCTAGTTGTTATCTAATTCCTTTAAGCTAGTTGTTTCTGCCAAGATTTTGTATTTTCTTGAAGAAAATAATACTAAATGCAAATAAAATAATGGGTTCGTAGACTTAGTGAAATCAAGGCTTCTTTTATTGATTTACTGAGAGAGAAGTACAAGGAGTAATGAGGTGTGATTATCAGACGATAAAATATACAATGGTTAAGTATTTTATAGGACGCTCTCTATTTTCCTTCCCCAAACTCCCTAAGGTTTCTCTCTGGATGTATCGTTGTGACTCTCTGAGTATAGTGGATTTGTGTTTACTTGCTGTAGCTTGTGTTGGCTTGCCTTTAGCTATGAGTTGTGATCCTTATATAGAGGTCTTGTGTCTTGGTCTTAAAGTTTGGCCTTCTCTTTGTCTGATGGGCATTGTGACATTCCCTTCATTGCCCACTGGTTGTTGCTTCCTTCATTCTTGGTAGGGGAGATGAACAGTACCTTTTCCTCTTGAGTGGAATGGCATCTTCTTCTCTCAACATACTACATTTGGCACTTGAGTGAAATGACATCTTTCCCATTTGTGGCATTCTGATGGCTGATTGAGCATTGGGCCTAAGGAGGGGTGACTTAGCAAGGATGGTTTCTCAGGACCTTGTTCAGCCTTAGATGAGTGTTGTGGGTTGGGGACGCTCTGATCTGAGGACGCTTCCACGTTTTCTGCCATTGTTGGTATGGGGTCCTACCTTGGGTTGAGATATCTCTCATGGGCCATTTGAAGCTTCCCCTTTTCATTTCTTTTCCTTCTGACGGGCCTTGGCCCAATAGTTATTTATTTTTCCATCCTAAACAATAACCCCTTTTTGCATTTGAAATAATCCTATTTTTTCAAATGCAAACCTAAGTAGCCTGCATGCTTACTCCTCTCCAGCCCCTTATCGCGTGAAACGTGTCTGTTGCAGTTGGTAACCGTGCCTCCACTTACTTCTAACATTATTCTTCAAATATGCCCTCACGTTGTCACATTCCTCCACCTCTTATTTTGAAAGACCTTCCTCCTTCTCTTTCTCACAGTAGCCCCTTTTTCTTTCCCTTACCCAAAACCGTTTCCAAACCCATGGCTCGTTCAAGTGCTGTGACTTCCTCTGGTGAAGATCTGGAGTCTGATACCTCTGAATATGTTGGTGATGAGGGGACGTCCCCCCAACCCATCTCCATTGCCATCTTAAACGACATCCCTCCTCCACGATCTGAGCCCGTGGAGCAAGGCTAACGGCGTTGGGTAGATGCTCCTCGCCCTTCTCCTCCGTTTGAAGGTCCACCTAAGTCTGGTAATTTGTTTCATAACTTCTCTTCAAAGGCTACTATTGTCTCAGAAGAATTTGCCCATCTGAAAAACTTCACCTGTAACTGATGTTGACAATAAGACTTTAGGCCCAACACTGCTCCGGTCCCGTTTGTTGAGGGCAGAATTCCCCTGGTCAGAAGTTCGATTCCATATGAGGCTCAGTGTGACTGGTGGTTGGGCCGAATGGGTTGCTTCCGTTTTCAAGGATGATTCGTTCGTTGAGATTCTGGAGAGTACAGGGATTGCAGAAGCCATTAAGGTTTCTACCAAACTCAGTGTATGCAAGAGAGTGGCTGATCTTCACATGCTTGTGTAGCGTTGGTGTTCAACTACTCACACCTTCATTACTGCATGGGGGGAATTTACCCCATCTTTGGAAGATGTAATCGTCCTTACGAAGCTACCCTCTTTTGGTGATTCTGATCTCTCCTTTTCTAATATCGATGAGAAATTTTTTGACATGGCAAGGGAATTGAAAGCTGCCATAGTCCTTAGTGCTAAGCATTCTCGTGACATTCTATCTCAGAGGAAAGGGTCTTCTTCGAAGGGAAGGGGTGCTGGTAGGTCTGCTTCAAAGGGCCAGCATTCAGGTAAAAAGATTTCTTTGAAGCGTACCTTTGCCAACTGGGTGAGGTATTTTTTTGGTGAAATTTGTGGTGATAATTTCGAATCTGGTCCTATCCTTGATGACGGTTTATACAGAGCAGGCTTCATCGCATTTTGGCTTAGCCGCTATGTCTTTCCTGGCCCGCCGTGGGAATCCGTGAGCCCCTCTGTGTTTGTTTTTGCTAGCATTCTGTCATAGGGAGTCCGTCTTCCCTTGTCATCATTATATCTTGGTGGTTTATATGCGAGATTAGACCAAATTGTAGAGCAATTGAGCAATTCCTATGGACGCTTTCCTATAAACTGTTATCTGGACTTGACTTTCCTGCAACATTTTCTGTTTGAACACTTCCCAAAATTTGGTCCGAATGGGCCCAAACTCGAGGATGTTGGTGAAAAGGATGATGCTGAGGGCGCTGAGGTTGCTGTTTGTGAAGAAGCTGTTGTTGATGCTGACTCTCTCAAAATTCGGTCGTGGCACTGGTCTCAGGGCAAACCAAGGTGTCCTTTGGTCCATGTGATTGATGATGAAGGAAGCTTCTCATTTCGTCCTTATGATAAGCCATTGTTTCCTTCTGGAGAGCAGCTTCATGACCTTTATACCAATGACATGTTTCTCTTTGCAGCCAGGAATGATGCCTCAAAGAAATCAGAAGGCGTCACCGATCTCTGGAACTCTATTCTTACTCCACGTCGTCTGCCTAGATTCGTCCCTACTGATAACAAAAGTACACATGGAGGAGCCTTATGGCCGTATGCTTATAGACCGGATAGGGTTGCACGTCAATTTGGTTGGGATCAACCTCCTTGTGGCCTCCATGTTGCTCCCATAGGGGTGGAAGCGGCTCTTCAGTCAGTGCTCTTTCGTACTTCTGAGGATTCAAATTCGGAGGACCCTTTTCCTTTCTACATTTCCCCTACTCTCACTGGCAGTGTCCTCCAAAGCTGGCTGGACTCTCATTAGAGTGTGTTACAGCGTCTTCGTATCTTTGAGGCAACCCCTAATCTCATCACTCCCTCAGTTGTGCCCATCTCCTTTATGGATCCTTATTATGCTACCCCTTTGAAGAAAGGTACTCTTTTCTCTTACCAATGCTGCTTTTCTTTCATTTTCATTTTTATGCTCAGACTGTTTATCTGTTGTTCTGATCTTGTGTATGCGACATTTTGCTTGCTTTTAGGTGCAACTGATTCTGCTCGTCAAACTCGCAAAAGGAAAACTTCGGCATCTTCCCCTTCCGCTTCCACTGCCACAAAAAAAGGTAAGCATAAGGCTTCTACCTCTGGTCCCCCAATCCCAAAGCCCTCTGTTGCTAAAAAGACTTCAAGTCTTCCTTCTAAGACAAAAGGAAGCGTCCCAGCTTCTACTCCCTCTCGACGCTCACTTCGCTTGATGGCCCGTGTTTCTTCTCCGACCCTTTCCACTCCTGATCATATTGACTTAGTGGATGAAGAAGAGGATGATACTCGTGCATCCATTGCAGCTCACTATTCATCTTCTGAGGATGATCGAGTGGTCCAGGATGCTAAGGCTCTTTCTTCTGGGGGTCATCAGTCATCTCCTTCTTCTTCCAACACTGGTTCTTCTCATGATGGGGTGTTAGGGGAAAAGCATTCTGCTGATCCTGTCCTCTCTGGTTCGATTTCCCTTTTCTTTCTAAAGCCAAACTTCCCTGCTATCTTCTTCCTTGTGTTGTCCTACCTTCTTGTGTTATTTATTTTCCTTGTTGCTTACAGTATCATTTCTTCCTTGCTTATATGCTGTTATATTCTTATTGCTTTTGTTTACTTCTAATAGATACTCCCAAGGCTTAGCGCCCTGCTTCTGCTGCCAAAGTGAAGATTCCCTCTGCTCGCTCTCCACCTAGGTTTGTTGCTCCCAAGCCCAAATCCAAAGGTACCAACTGATAGCAAAGATGCTGCTTCAAAGTCCCCTCCTGTGGAAGACGCTCCAACTGATGGCTTAGTTTCTCCAAGGGGCATTGTTGTTGATTCCCCTGTTCGCGAGAGTGCCCCTCACATTACTATTACTCCCATTTCTTCTCAAAGGACTGAAACTGTTGCTACTCCTGCTTTTTCTCAAAGGGATGAGACTGTTGAGACTGTTGCCACTCCTGCTTCTTCTCAAAGGGCTAAGACTGTTGTTACTCCTGCTTCTTCTCAAAGGGCTGAGACTATTGCTACCCCTGATCCTGTTCATAAAGTCCCGCCTCATACTATCATCGTCTCATCCTCTGCTCAAGGTGTTCCCCCTCAAACTGAAGTTGCTCCCGATGCTGCTTCCAGTATTGCTTCTTTCCGTAAGTCATCACTGTTGCTTATTTTATTTTTTCTTTTGTTTTTACATACTCATTGTTCTCTTGCCTTTTCCCTTTGTAGCATTGCTGTCTTTGAAAATGGCTAAGCCTCTTCCTGATGAAGACATAGCACTCTTGAGTTCATTTTTTCATGCTCATTCGGATTTGGTGCTGCGTGGACTGCATTTGCCTCAGGTCTTTAATGAAACTGGACTTCATACCATGCTACATGTGTTAAAGCTCATTGTGAACCAAGATGTGGATTCCTTTTCTTGGGACCAGAAATCTTTTCTGTTGGATTATCTGCTAACTCTCAGGCTTCATCAATATTTGGGGTCTTGGCTTGACAATGCAATTAAGCAGGTGGAGGGTCAACGCCCTCCCTTTGATGAGGGAACTTTTGCTGCAAAGAGACAGCTCTTGCTGGAGCGTCGTGCTGATTTGGAAAGCTTGATCAATGACATTTCTGTTACTTTGTCCAAGGCCACTGCTGATCTGACAAGTGTGAAAGCTGATCTTGCTGAATTGGATTCTCAACAAGAGACTTATGCTGTTATTTGCAAGGCTTCTTCTCTAGGTGCTCTTTTTAGGATGTAATTGTTGTGTTTGTTGTTTCACTTTGCTGTTGAAAACTGTTGGGACCCTTGTATTTTGCTACTTCTGCTCTACTTTTGTTGGATTCGTAGGACCTTTGTATTTGCTATATCACTATTTCTGTTTTGATTATGCTGTATCTAGACTTGACTTTTGAGGAATGGACTCTTGAAGTCTTCCTTTTCCTGCTGTATTTGAACAGGCTTGCAGTCTCCTTTTGGTTTGAAGTCTTTGATTGCATGCATTTCTTGTATTTCTTGCTTTTTTAAACAGGCTTTTCCCTTTCTGCTCCTTTGAATAGAATCTTCCCTTCTTTTCTTCTTCTTTTCCTTTTCTTTATCTTATTTCCCCCTCTCTTTTTTTTTGCACAGTGTTTCTCTGGGTGCTTATATTGAAACTTTTCATCAGACCTGTTTTTATTTTATGATACACAGAACTGGGTACACTTTTCAGTCTTTGCTTTGCACATATCAGGGTGCAATTTCTTGATTTTCTTGATTTATATTCGGGTTGCACATATCGGGGTGCTTTCGCACATATCAGGGTGCAATTTTTTATACTTAGGTTGCACATATCAGGGTGCTTTCGCACATATCAGGGTGCAATCTTTTATTTATACTTAGGTTGCACATATCAGGGTGTTTTTGCACATATCAGGGTGCAATCTTTTATTTATACTTAGGTTGCACATATCAGTGTGCTTTCGCACATATCAGGGTGCAACTTAAGTTTTTGCACATATCAGGGCGCTCTTGCGCATATCAGGGTGCAGTTTTTTATTTATACTTAGGTTGCACATATCAGGGCGCTCGTGCGCATATCAGGGTGCAACTTAAGCTTTTGCACATATCAGGGCGCTCTTGCGCATATCAGGGTGCAGTTTTACGGATTCAGAGTGCCATGTTTAAGCACATTAATTTTTTTTTTCAAAACACCTTTTTTACTGGATAACATCTGATTCATTCATTCATGTGTTCCAAAAAGTGGCATACAAAACATCAGTGCCTACATGCTACGGATAATACTTTTTGATGTATTTAAAGTTCAGGGGGCCTACTTTTTTCTGTAATTCTGGCTCTAGCAGATGACAATAGCCACTGGGGTGTGCTTCTTGCACAATGTATGGGCCTTCCCATTGGGGTGTCCATTTGCTAGTGTGGGCATTCCTCATGATAGCATCAGTGACTTTTAAGACTAATTCTCCTTCTGCAAACATCCTGGGCCTTACTATCTTCTCATAGGCCAACATGATCCTTCGTTGATGCTTGAGTAACTCATCCTGCGCTTTGATTCTCATGCCCTCCACTGCTTCAGCTCTTTCTATGATGCCTTCCTCATTCTGTGTGATCATGCGTGCTGAAGGCACTAACACCTCTACTGGCAACGTCGCTTCTGCTCCATAGACTAGAGAAAATGGGGATGCCTTTGTCGTGCCATGTTTTGTAACACGATAGGCCCATAAAGCCAGAGGCAAATATTCACTCCACTCTGCCTGGCCTTTTGCTTGGGGATAGTAGGGGGTGGACTTGTGATGGGTGACCCCATATTCTTCCAGGATCTTTTCCACCTTCTTGTTGACAAAATGGGTGTCATTGTCTAATACAATCCTTTTGGGGAATCCGATGCGGCATATGATATTATCCCTTATGAACTAGACAGTAGTGTCCGCATCTGCTCTCTTGCACGCAATAGCTTCAACCTCTAACACCCTATAATTAAGTACCCTTAATTTCCCTTAATTAAAAATACAGACTTAAAAATTCCTTTTTAATTTTTGAAAATCAAACGTCGAACGAACGGAGTTTCGTTTGTTTTTCGGACTTTTCTAAAATTTCAACCTGATTAACGCATTCATATAATATCAACAGTAGCCAGCAGGGCTCTAATCATATGTATATAGGCATCATGAAGCTGCCCCATGGGCTCAAAAATAAAACATCAGTATCAGTTTTCAGAGTGCCAGCTAAAACACCAAGTAAGTGAATCATAATAACACCACATAAGCTATGCCCAAAATAAAACATAAACCATGCCCAAATGAAGTTATCCTAAGCCTCACTCAAAAGTATATACAAAACATATACATCAAAATAATGCAGGAGGCTTAGGTCAATATAAAAGCTCTAAAAACCCCCAAAACCCTACTCTCCCTGTGAGGGAGAGTAATTCTGCTCGGCCGGTCCTGGTGTATACTCCGACTCAGTACCTAAAAAATGGTAAGGAGGTGAGTATTACACAATAAAATAGGGAAGCAGTTTCTATTATGCTATACTGAACCACCAGGCCAAACACAAATAATCATATAATACACCTAAGTCAGTAGAACATTCCCAAAACAATTCAATTGGTTCCATTTCATTGATGGAGTAAGTTAATTTATAGTTTTAACTTCAATATTTCATACTTTCCAAGTTTATACCAAAATACATAGTAGCCATACTCTTGCATAAGATTACTATCCATTTTTAATCACATAAACTTTGTGTTTTTGTAAAGACTTTTAGAAATTATTACGTGGATTTCCATCATTGCGTACAGTCTCCTTCGGACAACGTCTTACAGCAGCGCATCAAGTGCGTCTTACGCGGTCTATGCATACAGTCTCCTACGGACAACGTCTTACAAGACCGGGATTCCACAATCGGAAGGTGCATCCATAATTGCGTACAGTCTCCTACGGACAACGTCTTACAAGATCTGGAGAGCCACAATCCAATTATATCTTTAATTAATATATGGTGTGTGTGTCCATAACTGCGTACAGTCTCCTTCGTACAACGACTTACAGCGGCGCATCAAGTGCATCTTACGCGATCTATGCGTACAGTCTCCTACGGACAACGCCTTACAAGATCTGGATCACACACTCTTTGTTCTTTAAGTCTTTGAATTTCATTTTCAATTATTTCACTTGTAATCATTCTCATGGATTCATCAATTTTAACATGTAATTATATTTTCACTTTCCCAAAGAGTCATTCATACCTACTCCAAACAACATATTCATTATCCTTCATAAATTTCAGGCTCAATGTAATTTTTGCACAATATCAACCCCTTAATCAAATATCATAGCCACATTTAAGCACAACATAACATATCAATATACTTTTATGCATAATCACATTTTAAAATATTATTAACTACCCTAGGGTTCCTTATCCTAGCTAACAAATATATCCTAGTAACCCAATATATACACAATACAATCCACCCCTAGAGTACGGTAACACAAACCTCCTTACCTCAAGTTCTTAGAGATAGGGAGATTTTAGCTTGCTCTAAACTTGAGCCTTTCCCACCAAGGAGCTATAACCAAGAGAGAAGGATGAAACCTAATATGGAGCCATAACAAGAAAAGATTAACATTCATGTCATGGGTCATGCCAAAACTCAAGAAAAGTGGAGCTTCCATGGCTTAGAATCAAAAACCACCATGGATGGAGGAGAGAGAAAGGGGAGGACGAGTTTTGAGGGAGAAAGAGGAGAACCCAAACTTGATTACTTACTTGGAGTTAACAAAGGAAGAGATTTGATGATGGAGTTGGTGTGAATCACTTGAATTCTTGATTGTTTAGAGTGAAAAAGTTTTGTGCCCTAGGAGAGAAAGAGTTGGATATGGAGGGTGAAGAAGAAAATGGTGTTGATGTTGGTGGTGTTGTTGTGTGGAGGCTTGTCCCTTTTTCTTTTATTTTTCACAGCCACAAGGGTGCAGCCATCGTGTGACAAAAAGCAAAACTTGGCCCCCAAGTTCAGATCCTGTGGCTGAGAACGCGCCAGCTGCTTCCGCGCGCCTGAGCGCGGTTTATGTGCGCCTGAGCGCGAGATCAGAACCAATTCTCGAGCTGGTGCGTGGGAGCTGGAGCGTGGTGCATGGCTTTGGGGCGTCTGGCTCGCCATTTCCAACTCTGGTGCGTGGGAGGTGCGCCTGGGCACACGGGAGAGCACGCCTGAGCGAAAAACTCCTTGAACCAGCACCAAATGAATAGTGCACACGCTTGGGCGCAAGCTGGTGCGCTTGGGCGTGCAACAGAAACTTCCAACTTCGATTCGCCGTAACTTTTTCGTTAACCGTCGGATCGGGTCCAAATTTTTAGACAAGCTTCTTAATCCCTTAAACTTCATATCCAACTGTGGAGTTTAATTTCTTAGCATCCTATAATAAATTCCTAATTTTCTCGTACCGGCTGATTTCTAACATTTAAAACGCTGATTTAACCTCCGATTCCGCTTAGATAATTTTGCCCCTTGCTACCTATGCCTCCTACACAACCCCTACTACTTATAATTACTACTCACCTATCACCCAAAATTATTTAAGCAGTTAATCCAGTTATTTTTTTGGGTTTTTAAGCAATAATTTCACTTAAAATAAAACTTAGGATGTTACACAACCCACTTTGTTGAGTGCTCAGTAGCTGCTAGGATCCATTTTCTTCCCCTAGATGGGGGATCTATGGGTCCCACGAAGTCCATGCACCAAGTATGGAAGGGATAAGGGGCGCTCAGACTCCTCATACTGTTTGCTGGCACGTGGATCTTGTGTCCATGCTTTTGACACTGTTCACATCTCTTCACAAAATCAATGGAGTCTTCCCTGATTATTGGTCAGAAATATCCCATCCTTATGAGTTCTTCATACAGCACTCTTCCTGCTTGGTGTCTCCCACAGGGCCCTCTATGGACTTCTTCCATTACTTTCTCTTGATTAGTCTTCTTCAAGCATCTCAAAACTTCCCCTGCAAAGTTCTTTCTGAACAGCTCCCCCTTGTCGCAAAAGTACCTATCAGCTTTCTTTCTTATCTTTTCGGCTTCCATATGATCTCCTGGTAAGATCCCATGTTCCAAGTACTCCTTGATGGGATGGATCCATTTTGTATCTGCGAGGTGGACTACAACTTCTTCTTTGCAATCCTGACATTGAGCACAAAAGTTTTTCAAGGAATCACAGTGTGTCTTCATGGTGGGCCAAAATACACCAATTCTTTGCAAGCATCTATACAATCCAGGTCCCACTTGTCCACAGATACTCCCGTGCAACTGGGCCATCTTCTTCAGTCCTTCTTCCTCCGCCACGCATTTCATGAGGAGTCCCTCCCTATTTCTCTTGTAGAGAACTCCCTTCACCAGACAGAAGTCCTTGGACGCTTTGGTCAACATTTTGCATTTCAATTCCTTCCTGACTGGCGTCCTCCAATCATCTCTGGGTTCTTCTTCTGTCTTTCTCTCTTTTACTTGGGACTGTTGCTCCCTTCTGAAGTGGACTGCATGCTCTCCTCCTTTCATCACCTTTCATCATGATCTTGCTCCCCAAAGTGGCCAGAGCATCCGCTTTCCTGTTTTCAGATCTGGGAACGTGCTCTAGCGACTCTACCCTGAATTTTTCCATGACTTCCAAGGCCCTTTCTCTGCAAAGCGCCAGTGAGGACTCTTTCATGCCATATTCCCCTTTCAATTGTCGAATCACCAAGTTTGAATCCCCTTTTACTATCACACTGCTAATTCCCATCTCTTCAGCTATTTTCAGTCCCAGCAGGAGGGCCTCATATTCGGCCTCATTGTTGGTGCAGGGGAAATCAAGCTGGAACGCAAATGTCAATTCTTCTCCCTTTCTATTTGACAAAACCACACCTGCCCCCCCTTTTGGACAAGAAGGAGAGCCATCAAACATGAGTGTCCAAGTTTCTTCCTCTTCGGCCATGTTGACCATCTCTTCTGACCCTTCTTATTCATTTGTGGCACATACTGTGATCAGGTCCACCAAGGCTTGACTCTTCAAAGCGATAGGCGTCACTAGCTGTATTTCATAATCTGTGAGTGTAAAGGCCCATTTGCTTACTCTTCCTGTTAGATCAGCCCCTTGTAGCAAATGCTTGATCCCTGCTGATTTGGTCATGACATGTACAGTGTGCACTTGGAAATAGTGCCTATATTTTTGAGACACATAGATCAAAGCTAGACAGTGCCTCTCCTGTGTTGAGTACCTCGTCTCGGCATCTTTAAGCATTCAACTCCAGTATGCAATAGGACGCTCTGAACCATCTACCTCTTGGGCAAGGAGTCCACTGATTGTTGTTTTGGTGGTGGCTAGGTAAACTCTGAGGGGGACACCTTTCTGTGGGGGAATCTGTAAAATCAAGTCTCCGATTAAGGCGGATTAATTTTGATGATGACAATGTAATTAAATTATGGACTTAAAGTGAAGAATGCAAGCCCAACATTAAAGAAGATCAAGTGCTTAGTTATTTATTCATTCTCATTTAATTTTGATGTATTTTATTTTATTTATGAGAGTGGGTAGTTTAGGCTTTTATTCTCATATAAGGTCAAATAATGATCATGCATGAAAGGTTGAGATTAAAACCAATTAGACTTGAGAAGAGAATTGAAAACAATGTTAGAAAAACTTAATTTTTCCAACATTGAGCAATTCACTCGAGTGATTCTAAATTCACTCGAGTGATTTATGAATTTTCAGTAATATAGCTGTTGGATAAAGTAAAAAGGCAACACTATCAGAGTTGACTAAAACACTCGAGTGTTTTCAAAAAGACTCGAGTGATTTAGGTCTGTCAGCAAATTTTTTAAACGTTAGAAGAGGACAAAAAGGAAGAATAACTTGGTTTTTCCTTCCCTTTTGTCCCCTCACTTATATTCTGAATAGTGGCCATTATCCAAGCAGAACAAGCTTACAATCCTTCATTGATTTCATTCTCTCTTAAGTGTTAAAAATCATTTCTCTCTCTAAACTCAACCAAGCATTCATCTTTATTATTTGTCTTAGTGAGTTAAGAGAGTGTGCTTCATTTGTAAGAGAATTATTTGTTGTAAAATTCTCAAACACTCAAACACATTAGCTTGTTTAGAAAATCTTGGTGAGGTATCCAAGTACTTGGTGAGGTATCCAAGTTTCTCAAGCCTTGAGAGGTTCTCAAGCACAAAGACTAAGAGGATTCTTAGCTTGGTGGGCTCTTGGAGGTTCCAAGGAGCTTAAGAAGAAGGGACTCTTCATCACCAAATCAAGTTGGGGTAGAAATTTCAAGAGTTTGGTACACTCTTGAAAAGGGTTAGGATTGAGTGAGGAATCTCAATTTATCCTTGTAATTTCTAACAATTTGATCACTAGTAGAAACTCCTAAGTTGATTAGGGGGACTGGATTAGCACTCTAGATTGAGTGTGAACCAGGATAAAATTGGTGTTGTCTCTCTTTTATAGCTTTCTTAGTTTTCAAGTAAAACCAAACCCTAAGTTCTCTAGAAAGGGGCTTTTATAATTCTAGTAGCTATTGGTTGCAATTAACTTGTTTTCAACTTGTTTTAACTTAGTTTAATTGCCCTCTACTTTGATTTATATCTGCCCTGGATTAGTCTTTAAGAAATTGAATCATTTTGCTAAATTTCTCTGAAACTGATCCTTTCTGTTCTGCATAAAACACTCGAGTGTTTTTCAATTCACTCGAGTATTTCGTAGCATTTCACTCGAGTGTTCTTCATTTTCACGCGAGTGTTTTTCAGGTTTTCTGAAAAATACGCGAGTGTTTTTAAATTCACTCGAGTAAATTGCCCAGTTTCAGAAAAACAAGCTTTTGATCAATTATCTTTTAATTGCAGCGAAAATTAGTCACTGTTGCTTTCATATTACTATTCACCCCCCCTCTAGTAATTGCTAAGCCCACTTGTTGGTTTCCAACAAGTGGTATCAGAGCTCGGTCGAAAGATTGAGCGTAAAAGCTTTTTCGAAAAAGATCCTTTTGGAAACAAATGGGCTCTAGCAATCAACAAGAAGGGTCTATGTCTCTTAACCGACCTCCATTCTTCAATGGTGAAGATTATTCTTATTGGAAGGTTAGGATGAGAGTGTTTGTAGAAGCAATAGACACCAATATTTGGGATGCAATTGAAAAAGGTCCATATATTCCTAGAAGAGTGGTTAATGGTGAAGCTATTGTTATTCCTAGGACAAGTTGGAATGAAGATGATAAAAAGAAAGTTTCATATGATTTAAAAGCAAAAAATATCATCTTCTCCGCTTTGTCCAAAAATGAATTTCATAGGATTTCACAATGTCAATCGGCTAAAGAAATGTGGGATACCTTACAAATTACTCATGAGGGAACTAGTGAAGTTAGAGACTCAAGATTAAATGCTTTAACTCATGAATATGAGCTCTTTCATATGTTCCCTAATGAGTCTATCAATGATATGCAAACAAGGTTCACACATATCGTTAACCAATTGATTGGCTTAGGAAAGGAATTTAGAGATGGTGAAACTACTAACAAAGTCTTGAGATGTCTTGATAGGAGATGGCAACCTAAGGTGACCACCATCAAGGAAGCTAAGGATGTAAAATCTATGGACTTGACCACCTTGTTTGGGAAGCTCCAAGAACATGAGATGGAACTATCAAGACTTCACTTAAATGAAGACTCGGACAAGAAAAAGAAGAGCATCTCTCTAAAAGCCTCAACCAAAATGTCAAAAGAGGATGAAGATGAATCTTCAAGTGAAGGCTCCGATCGTGCTCTAAATGAGGAAGACATTAGTTTATTTGCCAAGAGGTTCAACAAATTCCTCAAAGGCAAAAAGGGTAGTTCATCATTCTCTAAGGACAAGAGACCTCAAGACAAAAGATCCAAGGATAACAAGCAAAGAAACAAAAGCTCAAGTGAAATTGTGAAGTGTCATGAGTGTGGTGGGATAGGACACATAAGAATGGAATGTCCCACCTACTTGAGAAAGAATGAGAGGAAGACTCAAGATGGCAAGGGGAAAAGAGCTTACATTGTTTGGGATGAACCGGAAAAGGATTCCAAGTCATCCTCAAGTAGTTCGGATGATGAGGAAGCCAAGCTATGCCTCATGGCCAAGAATGACAATGAAGCCTCCTCAAGTAGTGAAAGAAATGACAATGAGAGTGAGGATGAGGTATCATCTAACTATTCTTACACCTCCTCTCATACTATTTCTTATGATGATTTGCTAAATGAGTATAATGAAATGTTAACTCAATTTGAAAGACTTGCTAAAGTTAACAAAGAAAAAGGAAAGAAGCTTTTGGAGTATCAAAAGGAAATCAATGAATTAGAAAAATCTATTAATGATTTGAAACTCCAAAATGCATCCTTGGAACTTGCTAACTCTAGTCATGTTTGTGAGAATGCAAATCAATCATATACCATCACTCATTGTGAAAAGTGTTGTGTGCTTGAAAATGAAGTTAATGATTTGAAAATCGAACTCAACATTTTTAACAAAAGTGATAGAAACCTAGATCGGTTAATTGGTTCTCTTAGACACAATTCAAACAAAACCGGTCTAGGATATGTCCACAAGAAAAAGAAAAATAAAGAGGTTGGTTCATTCTCAAAAATTGATTTTACAAAGAAACCAACTTGCTTTTATTGTGGAAAATTTGGACATACAAACAATAAGTGCCATATCAAAAATTTTGGAATTCAAAATGGTACTTATGTTTGATTAAGAAGGAAGAATCATCCAAGAGTAACAAAAAGGGACCCAACATAATTTGGGTACCCAAAATGAGCAAGTGATTGTGTCTTGTAGGTGTGCCTTAGAACCGGAAAGCAACTTTGGATACTTGATAGCGGATGTTCTAGGCACATGACGGGAGATAAGCAACACTTCATTGAGCTTACTCCTAAGGAAAAGGGATATGTCACATATGGGGACAACAACAAAGGCAAAATACTTGGTATAGGTACAATTGGTAATTCTTCCAACTTGGTTATTGATAATGTACTTTATGTTCAAGGATTAGAACATAATCTTTTGAGCATTAGTCAATTATGTGATATTGGTAACCATGTATTATTTACCTCTACTCATTGTCTCATAAAAAGTGACAAAGATGAATCTATCAAATTTGTTGGAAAAAGGTCTAATAACACTTACATGGTTGAATTGAATAATATCACTTCTTTAGTTTCAAAATGTTTAATTAGCAAAGAAAGTGATACTTGGTTATGGCATCGTAGGACCGCTCACATTAATGTAAATCAACTTAAGAAACTTCAATCCAAAGACTTAGTAGTTGGTTTACCAAAGCTCAATTTTCAAATTAAAGGTGATTGCACTCCTTGCAAGAAGTGCAAACAAACTAAAAATCATTTTAGTTCCAAAAATGATGTGTCCACAACAAGACCATTGGAAATGCTTCACATGGACTTGTTTGGACCTTCTCAAGTTAAAAGCTTTGGTGGCAACTACTATGCCTTGGTGATTGTTGATGATTATTCAAGATTTACATGGACATTATTTTTAAGTGCTAAGAGTGAGGCCTACAAATCTTTTAAACGCCATATTAAACTTTCCCAAAACCAAGTAAACCAAAAAGTGATTATTATCCGAACCGACCATGGAGGTGAATTTGAAAACTATAAATTTGATAGATTTTGTGATAAGTATGGAATTGAGCACCAATATTCGGCACCTAGGACTCCTCAACAAAATGGAGTTGTTGAGAGGAAAAATAGGGTGCTAGAGGAACTTGCTAGAACTATGTTAAATGATTCTCAAGTACCTCAATACTTTTGGGCAGATGCCGTTAATACGGCTTGTTATGTAATGAATAGAATTTTAATTAGGCCCATGATAAATAAAACCCCCTATGAGCTTTACAAAGGTAGAAAACCCAATATATCCCATTTCCATGTTTTTGGATGCAAAGTGTACATTTTAAACAATGGAAAAGATCAACTTGGAAAATTTGATTCTAAATCGGATGAGGGAATATTTTTGGGTTACTCTTCTCATAGTAAAGCTTTTAGAGTTTATAATAAACGAACTATGACTATTGAAGAATCAATTCATGTTGTTTTTAATGAGTCTTCGAAAGAAGATAGTGTTTTATGTGATGGTAGTGATGATGGACTTGAGATTTCCAATGTTGACAAAGAGATGGAAAAATCAAAGGATGAAGGAGAAATCAAGGATGAACTTGATCCGGCTTGGAAAACGGTGAAAGCTCACCCTATTGACAATGTCATAGGAGACCTTTCAAAGGGAGTGTTAACTCGTAGGTCAATTCAAAATATTTGTCATTTTGTTTCCTTTGTTTCTCAAATCGAACCAAATTCAATTAAAGATGCAATTAAGGATGAACATTGGGTTATGGCCATGCAAGAAGAACTAAATCAATTTATTAGAAATGATGTTTGGGAACTAGTGCCTACACCCAATGATCATACCATAATTGGTGTAAAATGGATTTATAGAAATAAGCTTGATGAATCCGGTTTGATTATAAGAAACAAAGCGAGACTTGTTGCCCAAGGGTACAACCAAGAGGAAGGTGTTGATTATGATGAGACCTTTGCTCCGGTTGCACGCCTTGAGGCAATCCGAATTTTGCTTGCCTTTGCATCAATAATGAAATTCACTCTTTATCAAATGGATGTCAAGAGTGCTTTCTTGAATGGTTTCATAAATGAAGAAGTGTATGTTAAGCAACCACCCAGTTTTGAAAGTCATGAATTTCCAAACCATGTTTATAAATTGAAAAAGGCACTTTATGGATTAAAACAAGCTCCTAGAGCTTGGTATGATCGATTAAGCACCTTTTTATTAGAAAATGACTTTCAAAGGGGAAAGGTTGATAATACCCTATTCATCTATAAAACCAAAGAGGACATTTTGTTAGTGCAAATATATGTAGATGATATTATCTTTGGTGCCACTAACGTGTCCTTGTGTAGAAAGTTCTCTAACTTGATGAAAAAGGAATTTGAAATGTCCATGATGGGGGAGCTCAAGTTCTTCCTAGGACTTCAAATCAAGAAGGTCAAGGAGGGGATTTTTGTGCATCAAGGAAAATATTGCAAGGAGCTCCTTGGAAAATTCGGAATGGACAAATGCAAAGAAGCATATACTCCCATGAGCACAACATGCTACCTAGACAAGGATGACAAAGGTAAACCGGTTGATGTAAGTAAATATAGAGGCATGATAGGTAGTCTTCTATATCTTACCGCATATAGACCGGATATTATGTTTAGTGTATGCATGTGTGCCCGTTTTCAAGCAAATCCTAAAGAATCACACCTATCCGCGGTTAAACATATTTTTAAATATCTTAAAGGAACAATTAACACCGGATTATGGTATCCTAGTGATGCTAGTCTTAGTTTAGTTGGTTATTCGGATTCCGACTTCGCGGGATGCAAGCTTGATCGCAAAAGCACTAGTGGTACTTGCCATTTATTGGGAAGTTCACTAGTGTCATGGTTTTCTAAAAAGCAAGCTTGTGTTGCTCTTTCCACCGCCGAAGCGGAATATATCGCCGCCGGTAGTTGTTGTGCTCAACTCTTGTGGATGAAACAACAATTATCGGATTTTGGTTTAAAATTAGAAAGTGTTCCCATAAAATGCGATAACACGAGTGCCATTAATCTAACTAAGAATCCGGTATATCACTCAAGGACTAAACACATTGAAATTAGACATCATTTCCTAAGGGATCATGTTCAAAAGGGCGATTGCACAATTGAATTTGTAAGTACCACAAATCAATTAGCGGACATTTTTACAAAACCCTTACCAAGGGATACCTTCTATCACATAAGAGGTGAACTTGGTATTTTAGATGAGTCTAGTATAAACTAATTGATTTGTGCCATTTGAAAATCACCAAATGTGTCTAAATTTAATGTGTAGTGATACTTGATTGAAATTGCCTTGAGAGCTTATAAATTTATGTTCTAACTGTGTGTGATTATGTTTCCTATCTTTAGTTTTCATTAAATGCGTTTAATTTTGTGTTTTTGAGTGTTAAAACTGTGTTTTTATGCATAACTGATAAAAAGACTCGAGTGTTCCTAAAATCACTCGAGTAATTTTAATTCAAAATTAAATCAGTTTTAATTGAAAAAGTTTTTGAGCAGGTCTGATGGAAAATACTCGAGTGTTTTCTAAATCACTCGAGTGTTTTGAGTCTAGGGAAAAATCAAGCTTTCGGCCGACACTCGAGTGAATCCCATTTCACTCGAGTGAATCGCAGTTTTCTGAAAATCCAACTTTCGGCCAACACGCGAGTGAATTCAAATTCACGCAAGTGTTTTTCAGGTTTTCTGAAAAACACGCGAGTGTTTTCAAATTCACTCGAGTGTTTTCATCAGATTTAATCTGATGCTGCTGCGATTTTGCCCAGAACTGCTCGAACCCTACTCTTTCCTTGCATGCGTTTTCTCTGTTCTCTCACCTCTTTCATCACATATTTCACCCAAAATCACTATTTCTTTCATATTTCAACAAGATTTCATCTTCTAAACTCATTCCCATCCTTATCTCACATCAAATCCACACTTTTATCCATCAAATTCATCATTCCCTTTCCAAAACCCTAACTCCCCAAAACCCCAAATTCACAAAATTTCTTCTAGTTTTCAATTGTAAGTGCAAATGGCTTCATCATCGGACATTAGAAGAAAAGGGAAAAAGCCTAGAATGGAGGAACCCATTGAAGAGGAGAAGGATGATTTCTACCAAATAGCTAATTGCATTGAGAGGGAGAGAAAGTTTGCTTCCAACGATTATGCTACTCAAACATGGGTAAGTGAAGCTTATCTCAATAGTAGAGGATTCCCTTTTGTCAATGCCCTCAAAACTCAAAAGCTTGTGGGTTTCATATCGTTTAATGGCCCTATTTACATTAGGCTAGTTAGACAATTTTATGCGAACTTTAGGCAAAATGGGAATTCATATGAGACCTCCGTGTTAGGAAAACGTTTTGAGGTTACCCCCAAGGCTTTATTCCAAGTCTTTGGGATTTCACGATCGGGCGAAGGAACATCAAAAGGGGATGTTGACCATATTTTCCGTAACTTACTCCACCCCGATCGTGCATATCTCAAGGGCGAGAAGAAGGCAAACCACATGACCGCCAACAATAGTGTTCTCCACTATATAATTAGCCATATTTTGTTGCCCCAAACTTCTCCAAATTACTCCCGCCCCATTCAAATTGAACTTAGAGCTATGGATGCCATTTTAAATGGTAATGTTTTGAATTGGGCTTCCATTATCCTTGCTAAGATGAAACAAGCCTCCGACTCCAAACCTAAGCAACACCTCCCTTACCCAATGCATGTGTGCAGACTCCTTCAACATTTTGAGGTTCAAATTCCAGAAATAGAGTCTGTCGTTCGTCTACCTGCAAAAATCCATGCCTTTTCTGACATCTGTTTGGGTAAGATGGACATCGAATACTACGGTAATCGATGTTTATATTTTGATGAGGCAGCTCCTCTGAGGGGTCAGGGCAATGTTCAGCAGGCTGCAGATCAGCTGGGCGTTGACCCTCAGCAGCTAGAGGAGGAGCAGGCCACTTTTGATCAGCAGGCCGGAGGGAGTAGTGGAGTACCCCAGGATGACCCTACTGATGGGATTAATTTTGATATGCCGGGGTCCTGGAACTCCCAATTTGCAGAGCACAGGGTATATATGGATGAGAGAATGGACGGTTTTGATGGGAAGTTTGCCTCATTGGGTCATCAGGCTGAGGAGTATAGGAACTTTATGACTGGTCGGGTTGATAGGATAGATGGGCGCTTGGATGCTTTGGAAATTCAAGCTCAAGAGCAAAGGGCAACCTTATTCGACATGCGGACTCAGATGGATCTTCAGCACTCCGCTCTTCATGGTAGGCTTGATGCCCATTCGACTAGTATGGATGCTAGCTTTGGACATGTGCGCTCCGATCTCAGTCAGATTCTGTCAGCTCTTGGGAGACTTCAGCCCTATCCCCGCGATGATGATCAGCAGCCACCTTCTGCCTGAGTCCTGATGCTCCTTTGCACTTCTTATTTTTTATGACTATGTCTTTATTTTTAGCTATGTTGAACTTTTTGAGTATTTTGTTGTTTTTGGAGTTGGGTGTACCTTGATTAAAACTCATGTTTTATGGTCTATTTATGGTGTGTTGGAATGATGGATTTATGACATTTATGCATTAATCATGTTTTCTTCATAGTTTTCATGTTCTTTAAAGTGTCTTTATTGCTTCATAGTCATATTTTGCTTCTTATTTACTCTTAAAGGGAAAGTTTTCCTATTGGTATCCTTCATTCTCCACCTTGTTTCCAAAATGTTATCTTTTTGATCATGACAAAAAGGGGGAGAAAGGAGATTAAAGAGAAAGAGCATTTTTTTTTCCGCTTTCTTGCTTACACTCTGATGATATATGCTCTTGCTCTGATACCAATGAGCACTTGATTATGTTTATTATTGTATTACGTTGTGCTTGGCATTTTCTGGATTGTAAAGGTTAAAATGGTTCCTAGATTGAGGGGGAGCTCTCAAGTGCTAGAGGTTTAATTATTTTGTCATCATCAAAAAGGGGGAGATTGTAAAATCAAGTCTCCGATTAAGGAGGATTAATTTTGATGATGACAATGTAATTAAATTATGGACTTAAAGTGAAGAATGCAAGCCCAACATTAAAGAAGATCAAGTGCTTAGTTATTTATTCATTCTCATTTAATTTTGATGTATTTTATTTTATTTATGAGAGTGGGTAGTTTAGGCTTTTATTCTCATATAAGGTCAAATAATGATCATGCATGAAAGGTTGAGATTAAAACCAATTAGACTTGAGAAGAGAATTGAAAACAATGTTAGAAAAACTTAATTTTTCCAACATTGAGCAATTCACTCGAGTGATTCTAAATTCACTCGAGTGATTTATGAATTTTCAGTAATATAGCCGTTGGATAAAGTAAAAAGGCAACACTATCAGAGTTGACTAAAACACTCGAGTGTTTTCAAAAAGACTCGAGTGATTTAGGTCTGTCAGCAAATTTTTTAAACGTTAGAAGAGGACAAAAAGGAAGAATAACTTGGTTTTTCCTTCCCTTTTGTCCCCTCACTTATATTCTGAATAGTGGCCATTATCCAAGCAGAACAAGCTTACAATCCTTCATTGATTTCATTCTCTCTTAAGTGTTAAAAATCATTTATCTCTCTAAACTCAACCAAGCATTCATCTTTATTATTTGTCTTAGTGAGTTAAGAGAGTGTGCTTCATTTGTAAGAGAATTATTTGTTGTAAAATTCTCAAACACTCAAACACATTAGCTTGTTTAGAAAATCTTGGTGAGGTATCCAAGTACTTGGTGAGGTATCCAAGTTTCTCAAGCCTTGAGAGGTTCTCAAGCACAAAGACTAAGAGGATTCTTAGCTTGGTGGGCTCTTGGAGGTTCCAAGGAGCTTAAGAAGAAGGGACTCTTCATCACCAAATCAAGTTGGGGTAGAAATTTCAAGAGTTTGGTACACTCTTGAAAAGGGTTAGGATTGAGTGAGGAATCTCAATTTATCCTTGTAATTTCTAACAATTTGATCACTAGTAGAAACTCCTAAGTTGATTAGGGGGACTGGATTAGCACTCTAGATTGAGTGTGAACCAGGATAAAATTGGTGTTGTCTCTCTTTTATAGCTTTCTTAGTTTTCAAGTAAAACCAAACCCTAAGTTCTCTAGAAAGGGGCTTTTATAATTCTAGTAGCTATTGGTTGCAATTAACTTGTTTTCAACTTGTTTTAACTTAGTTTAATTGCCCTCTACTTTGATTTATATCTTCCCTGGATTAGTCTTTAAGAAATTGAATCATTTTGCTAAATTTCTCTGAAACTGATCCTTTTTGTTCTGCATAAAACACTCGAGTGTTTTTCAATTCACTCGAGTATTTCGTAGCATTTCACTCGAGTGTTCTTCATTTTCACGCGAGTGTTTTTCAGGTTTTCTGAAAAATACGCGAGTGTTTTTAAATTCACTCGAGTAAATTGCCCAGTTTCAGAAAAACAAGCTTTTGATCAATTATCTTTTAATTGCACCGAAAATTAGTCACTGTTGCTTTCATATTACTATTCACCCCCCCCTCTAGTAATTGCTAAGCCCGCTTGTTGGTTTCCAACAGAATCATGATCAGGGGAGACATGAGTGTCTTCTTGATTCTATCCAAGGCTTCTTGATGTTCTCTTTCCCATTTGAATGCTTCTTTGCCTTTTAAAAGCCTTCTCATTGACCCTAGGAGCTCTCCCAAAGCTGGAATAAATCTTTGTATACATCCCAATTTCCCCATCATCTGTTGAAGTTCTTTTTGAGTTTTGGGCGCCCTCAGATCCCTTATAGCTTTTACTTTGTTTTCTGCAGCTGAGATCCCTTCCTTGTGTACCACAAATCCGAGAAATTCTCCTGATGACACTCCAAATTTACATTTCAACGGGTTCATCTTCAGTTTGTACTTTTTGCACCTCTCAAAGACGGCCTTCAGATGTTCCATGTGCTGCTCCTTCTTCTTGGACTTTACCACCAAATCATCCACGTAATCTTCCACAATCTCATGCATCATATCGTGGAAGGTTGCCATCATAGCCCTTTGGTAGGTGGCCCCTGCATTTTTAAGCCCAAACGGCATGACCGTGTAGAAGAAATTCCCCACAGGCGTCCTGAACGCAGTTTTCTCTTCATCACCTGGTGCCATTTTGATCTGGTTGTACCCACTGAACCCATCCATAAATGAGAAGCGCTCGTGCATTGCAGTAGCATCAACCATGTTGTCTATGTTTGGCAGAGGGAAGTCGTCTTTCGGGCATGCTTTGTTAAGATCTCTAAAATCTACGCAGCACCTTATCTTCCCATTCTTTTTCTTGACGGGGACAACATTTGCTAACCAAGTTGGATGCTGTATTGGCTTGATGAATTGGGCTTTCAGCAGCTTCTCCACTTCTTTCTTGATGGCCTTTTCAATATCTGGGTCGAATTTCCTGGCAGCTTGCTTTACTGGCACAGCGTCCGCTCTTGCGGCTAGATTGTGAGTGACTAGCTTCGGGTTCAGTCCAGGCATCTCTTCATAAGTCCATGCAAACATTTCCCTGTATTCTTTGAGTAAAGCTGTCAGGTCCTCTTTTTCTTTATCAGCGAGGGATGATGAAATGAATAAGGGTCTGCGTTCTCCTTCCCCTCCTACATTGATCTCTTCCAAGCCTCTATTCTTCTTCAGTTCTTCCCCCTGTATAGTCATAACATCTTCTTGGGCCCTGAAGGTGTCTTTTCTCCTTAACACCTTAAGGAGTGTGGGACTGGCCAGGTCATGGAGGCTTGGCTTGGCCAGCCCCGTGATTTCCTATAAGATGACCCATCTGCTCCCCCCTTGCGGGTGGTGCTGCTTTTCTAGCTTGAACTTCGTTGTTTGTATTGGCCCTGGGATGCTTTCCTTGGTTGGCAGACTAAGTCGCTTGAAGACAGACTCTCTGGCTGGGGTTGCTTTCTTCTTCCCTTTGATATTAATTCGGGTGTCCTTTTCAATCTTGCTTGTTCTTGGCGGTGCAAGTTCGTAAAACATAGATGCATCAATTAGATGCATTTCTGACGCATCAAAGGGCGCTTTAGTGGCTGGGATTTCAATATCTCTTCCTTTGTATGAGGACTTGACACATTGATGCAAAGTGGAAGGTACACACTGGTGTAGGTGAATCCAAGGGTGTCCTAATAGAATGTGATAACTTGGGCTCCCATCTACGATATGAAATGTGTTGAGAGTTTTTATGGGACCCACTTCTAATTGGACCACAACACAAGCTCTTGTTTCCACCGAGTCTCCATTGAACGTACTCAGAGCAGTTTCAGATTTCTTGAGCCTTGATCCTGGTATGCCTAACTTAGCAAAGATGTGGGTGGGCAGAATGTTCACCCCAGAACCGTTGTCCACCATAGCACGCCTGACCCGTACACCCTCTATTACTACTTCCACATACAAAGGCCTAATATGACAGAATCCTGGATGCGTCATGGGGGGCTCCCTGAACATGATTGCAGTGGCATGTGCCTTAGCCACCCTGGAAAGAGGAGCGTGGGCAGTGCTGGCGTTGCCCCCTTCTCACGATCACATCTGCTAGAGCTTGAGCTGCTTCTGATCTCACAACCATGCCCAGCTGTAATTGATCAAACAGTGCTCTGAAACCTCTTGTCTTGACCAGCCCCCTCCAAAGTTCAACTTCAACAACTTCTTCCTATGCTATCTCTTCTAACAGGTTTTCTCCGGACAAGATAACACCCACTTGATGTCTGGGTAAAGGCTGCGTCCCTAAGCTTTCCTCAGTCCCTTGTTCTAGCAACAGTACCTTTCCTGCAGCAAGTTGCTTTTGAAATACTGCCCTGATCACATAACAGTCCACCGTCCTGTGACCCTTGTGCCTATGCAAGATGCAAAAGGCAGGGTCCTCATATTCCTGTCGTGTCAGAGGACGCTTTTCCACTCTTTCCTTTAGTATTCCTTCTTTCAGCCACTCTTCTACAAGCTCATACACCATTTCCCTGGGAATGGAAGCAGGTAACACCGGTGGAGGTTCTCTTTTCTCGTATTTTCCTGGGACCGCCCTGTAATCCTTTTTCTTGTTCTTGTCTTCCACAACATTGACATCAAAAGCTGTTTGGTCTCGGGTCCGCTTCCCCCCTTGTTTCTTCATTGCTTTTGTTACATCCAGCGCTCTTGCCAACAACTCAGAGAAGGTGGTAATTTTGCTTAGATCCAGAAATATTTGTGGTCCATCTTCTAGCTTTTGATGCATCCGTACACAAGATATGCCTCTGGGAGCGTCTCCCTGCAACTGAGTGCCTTGTCCCTGTATCTTTTTATGAAGGGTATCAAACCTTCCCCTATTCTCTGCCTGACTCGTCCCAAATCCATCACGTGGATGGCTGCTTCTTCTTCTAGAAACTTGTTGCAAAACTCTACTGTCATCTCTTCCCAACTCCTAATAGACGCTGGGCGTGGTTTGGAGTACCAAGTGAAGGCACGTCCAGTCAGGGACTTGGAAAATTCTCTGAGCCTCAAACGCAAATCTGAGCTATGGATTCCTAAGTCATCCACATAAGTCATTAGATGCTCCCTGACACTCCCTGTTCCAGCAAACTTCCTGAAGGCTGGGGGTGTATACCCGAGAGGGTAGCGATAAGATACTATGTCAGCTGTGAAGGGGGGTTTAGATCTATCACGGGGTTACCCCCATCCTTATGTGTCTGCAAAATACGTCTCAATTCCGCTTGCGTCACTGGAGCGTCCTCCTCATTACTTGCGATCCTCTTGGCCTCGTGATCCGCTCGCGCTCTTTCCCTAGCTAACTCTTCCTCTCTTCGTGTCTCCTCTTACATCCTCGCCTTGGCTTCTAACGCCTCAGCCTCTTCTTTTGTTTTAGCATTCTGGGCCTTAAAGTTTGCAATCCTCTCGGCCAAGGCATTCTGGTTAGCTATGATGTTGCTGAGGACGGAAGCGTCCAGGGTCACTTGCACACCAGACTATCCTCTACCCAGAGAACTCCTTGGTTGCTTCATATCTCCTTCTCCACGGCCTTGTTCCTCCTTAGAAGCATCCAAAAAAGGTTCTCCTTGGTCACTTTCTTGGTTGAAGGTTAACCTCCTTGCTGCTTTTCCTCCTGGATTGACGACTCGTGATACATCGAGCCCAAAGCTTCCTCCAACAGTGATCCTGGTACCATCCTCAGTTACTCCTCTCTGAACATCTCCTGGGGTGTCTCCTTCTAGCGTTGAAGCCATGATTTCCCCGGCAACGACGCCAATTTTTTCTGCCAAGATTTTGTATTTTCTTGAAGAAAATAATACAAAATGCAAATAAAATAATGGGTTCGTAGACTTAGTGAAATCAAGGCTTCTTTTATTGATTTACTGAGAGAGAAGTACAAGGAGTAATGGGGTGTGATTATCAGACGATAAAATATACAATGGTTAAGTATTTTCTAGGACGCTCTCTGTTTTCCTTCCCCAAACTCCCTAAGGTTTCTCTCTGGATGTATCGTTGTGACTCTCTGAGTATAGTGGATTTGTGTTTACTTGCTGTAGCTTGTGTTGGCTTGCCTTTAGCTATGAGTTATGATCCTTATATAGAGGTCTTGTGTCTTGGCCTTCAAGTTTGGCCTTCTCTTTGTCTGATGGGCATTGTGACATTCCCTTCATTGCCCACTGGTCGTTGCTTCCTTCATTCTTGGTAGGGGAGATGAACAGTACCTTTTCCTCTTGAGTGGAATGGCATCTTCTTCTCTCAACATACTACATTTGGCACTTGAGTGAAATGGCATCTTTCCCATTTGTAACATTCTGATGGCTGATTGAGCGTTGGGCCCCAGGAGGGGTGACTTAGCAGGGATGGTTTCTCAGGACCTTGTTCAGCCTTAGATGAGTGTTGTGGGTTGGGGACGCTCTGATCTGAGGTCGCTTCCACGTTTTCTGCCATTGTTGGTATGGGGTCCTACCTTGGGTTGAGATATCTCTCATGGGCCATTTGAAGCTTCCCCTTTTCATTTGTTTTCCTTCTGACGGGCCTTGGCCTAATAGTTATTTATTTTTCCATCCTAAACACTAGTCAATAGATATTCCATTGCAAGTTCCATGTTTTTAACTTCCTCTGTTGATTTATCTTGAATGCTTGAACTTATCAATTGTGTCCATCATCAAAACCAAAAACACAATCATAGAGTTGTATACAAGTTACTAAATTGTCACTAAAAAGTGAACTTACACATTGTTCATTTATATTTACTGTCATTAATCGTAGTGTTTTGAGAATCAAACCGAACTAATTGGTTCAACAAAAAAACCAATAAATCAGACCAAGCTCCTATCCATTTCACCACAATTTTTTTATGGTTAAGTACCAATAGGAAACTTTGAAACTCGGCTAAAACTTGTAGTATTCTGGTTTAATCCGGTTCAATAAATAAAAATTAATAAAACATGACTTATCATAACCATACTAAGAGATCAGACTGGGGCTGGAAATGAGCAACTCGTAACTTGTCGGAAACTCAACTCATATATTAGCTCAATGAATTTGGTTCATGAACCTAACAAGTTGAACTCAAGCTAAGTATAATTTAACTCTTTAGGTTCATGAACTAGCTCGATTATATATATCATGTATAAAACATTTTATAAATATTATTATATGTATATGTATATGCTTTTTATAATAATATATGAATATAACATATATAGAAACTAAAAATTTTATAAAAATCAAGTTAAGTGCCCTTTATATCTTTATTTATTCAAACTTATGTAAATGTATGTGACTATGCATAAATGTATGTATCAACGACCATAATTCGAGCTAACGAGCTGCATACATTTGAGTTAGTTAATCCGCTCAAAAACTCGCAAACTTTAATTAAGTTGAGGTTGCGCTGAAAAAATAGTTCCTATTGAACTCAACTCGAAACTCAACTCAAGCTTTTCCTTAATGAGTGGAGTCAAGCTGACCTAAGTTTGACTCAACTCGACTCACTTCCAGCATTAGGTGAGGCCCAATGTATCAAGGCCTAGCTTTTACGGGTGAAGCTAGCTGGTTTTATAACTAAAGCAACATTGACTCTATGGTTCAAATAGATTATGGAATCAAGGCAACATACAACAATTATTCACAGAATCAAGTTATTAAAAATAAGATATGTAAAAAAAATTAAGGACCAAAATGAATTTTGAAAATAAGGTAAAAGACCAAAAATGTAATTAAGCCTTTTTTTTAATAATATGTTGTTAAAAATGGGACATATAAAATAAAAATAATAATTTTTTCTTGAATAATAGTCGTAGAAAACCAAACAAATTAACCAAGCAAATAATATAGATCAAATAAGTAATCGTTCCTAGAACGGACATGGTAGGGTGCTAATACATTCCCTACCTGTAATAAACCCCCGAACCGAAACTATGTTACACATACCACTTTTTTTAGGGTGTTCAGTTGCATCAATCCATTTTTTTTATGGATAAAGCAATTGGTGGCGTCTTTCAGGACGGTTGCGACAATGGTGAATCGATTACTTTTCTTAAAGAGTAAGCGATTACTTTAGTCAGATAATCAATTTATTTTTGTTGCATCATACAAAATCCTAAGATTTTTAAATTGTTTACTTTTATACCTGTAATCGATTACTCTTTTGAAAAAATTGAATAACGATTTTGGAAAAATTTCATTTATTGTTGGATTATTATTTTATTTCCTCTTATTGTTTTTCTTATTAAAAACATGACTGGTCAATTTTGAATTCAATCATTCATTCACTTTTCTAGAAACCTCTCACTTTCACGTTTTCTCTAATCCTAGTGTTTGGAAAATTCAAAGAAAAACTTTTTCTTCTTCTCCATAGTTCTACTATCCTGGGTGTTTGAGTGGTATGCTATACCGGTTCCATAGAACTTCATATTGTATTATCCTTACTATTTAGAGTGCTTCAATTGTATACGTTGATACTATTTTTATCAAAGGTTTCCCATAGTTGTTAGGGAGAGACATCCATAGTGAGAAGGTGTTGCACCTTCATTGTTATAGGGTGAGACACCCTATTGAGTATGATTGAGAATCTTTATGAACCATGGGTCACCTAGTAGTTTGGTATCCTTTGGTGTGAGGGAGATGCATCCCTAACAAGAAGGTGTGACACTTTCATTGTAATAGGGTGAGACATCTTATTGTGTGTTATTGAGGTCCCTTTTTCGAAAGGTTGAACCAAGTAGTTTGTGAGGCACTTTACTTGAATTGTGGTTCGAAACTTTATATGGTAAATAATAACAATAATTGAAAATCCAGCAAAGAGATAAAAAATAAAGATAAAATGTTGTGGTTTGACTTCCCGGTGAGTCCCACGCTCACGTTAGGCTTCTAAAAGGCCTAGTCCTAACCAATTTCATTTATTGCTCGATTATTTTTTTATTTCTTCTGATCATTTACCAATATATTGTGGACTAGATAACAAAATGATGTGCTCCGAAAATACAATTGGTTCAACTTCTCGGTGAGTCCCACACTCACGTTAGGTTCCAAAAAGGCCTACGTCCTAGCCCTCAACATTTTTCTCTATCCCTTATCTCTTTTTCTTATCGTTGCACGTATTTTCATCTATTTTTTCTCTATCCCTTATATATTTTTCTCCAAACCAAGATAAAAATCCGGTTTGCATTTCCCTCTATCCCTTATCTCTTTTTTTATCATTGCACGTATTTTCATTGTTATAATTACCGCTTCCCCGATGTAGCTTGTTGTTGTTATTATTTATATATATACATATATATATATATTCGTGTCATCGATTTTATAAATTACCACGAGTTAACCTTTCTCAAACTTATTCATTAAATTGCATTACGCACGTAATCGTTTTTTAAAGTTATACGTTTTTCCTCTGCATGTTTTGTTTAAAATATTTGAAAATGATTTAATCTTATAATTTGTCAAAGTTTTTACAAACACCCAATTCATCCCCCTCTTGGGTGATGGCTGCCAATTCTAACAAAATTATCTTAGGACAAATGTAATTAAGTCAACAAGATCGTAACTTGATCAACACTATCAACTTTTATTAAAGTCACTTGTACATCGGCGATCATATGATTGAAGTTGTCAATGAGGTCTGGCATTGATTTTTCTCCTTAATATTTGAATGAGTACATTCAATTTTTTTTTTTTTGCGATAAAGTTGGTTTGGCAAGGTCTTTACAGTTTATTTTTCATTTAGAGCCTTCCATAGTGAATCTACGGTCTTCTCACCCAAAGCTTCTTGTAGCACATGTAAGTATCTAATGTTTTGATGACAACAAACCAATATGTGCAAACCTCAAGCATCAACAACCTTCAAGCCAAGCACTACTCAAGTTATTAGATCTTTCATATGATTTTGTGTTAATTTGTAATATTTTATTTTATGTCATAAGAGAGTGGGTGGTAGCTTACGTTATCTCAATTTAGGAAAATGAATTGTTGAGTATATGGTGATATGAGATTAACTTGATAGAAAATAGCTCACATGAAAGTAGAAATCAAAACATAATTGAAAAGCTATTTTTTAGTCACTTTAGCAGTGGTTAATCGATTAGCTCACAAGGCTTAATCGATTAACACGTGTTTGACTGATTAAGCTGTTTGACTAACAGTGGTTAATCGATTAAGGGTTCACGTTAATCGATTAATAGCTGTTAAATCAGAAAAATTATTTTGTTTAAAAACTTTTCAACTGTGACTTTGATTTGGTTACACACTTTCATAATTTTCAAGATACTTTCATGCTATTACAATTTTCACAAAGAGCTATTCAATTTTTAGAGTTCTATCAAGATTCAAATCTTATTTTCCCAATCTCATTCTTCACTTTCTCATACTCTTCAATTTACATAGATATTTAGATCTTAGTTTCAAATGCTAAATAGTTTGGTTGAATCATTCTACAACAAGGGTTGTGCATCAAGGATTCAACAATTTCAACGAAGTGAAGAAATTCATATTTGGAAGTCTTTGAAGAACTCAAAGCAAGGAGAAAGGAATTGGTTGGAGAGGTTGCTTCAACAAGAACAATTCAAGAGATTAGAAGAACAATTGGTGGGGTATATTTTCAAGAGATTGGTACTCTCTTGAAGGGATAGGATAATTTGAGTGAGGTTTCTCTTTTATCCGTTGTAATCTACACAATTGTTTTCTAGTGGAAATCTCTCTATTGCGGTAGAGGGGACTGGATGTAGCTCTCGGTGGATTGAGAGTGAACCAGGATAAAATCTCTTGTCTCCTATCTTTTACTTTCTTTAAAGTTTTGAGTGAATTAACAAACCAATTGAACAATTAGGTTAGAATTGGGATTTTCATATTTCCTAGTGAATTAACAGTAATTTGGATTGGTAAACTTAATTAGTGTTGTTATTAATTCTTTAGATAATTGTTCTTGCATTCTTGGCATTTGAGCTCTGCTGCGATTCTGTTTAAGATTGATTTTTTGCTGTTTTGCACATAGTTAATCGATTAATTGTTTTATTAATCGATTAGATTTTAATCAACCTTCAGGCACTAATCGAGTAACGAGTGTGTTAATCGATTAATTGTTTTCTAAGCTTCAGGCATTAATCGATTAGTCTATTCATTAATCGATTAAGTAGATCAAATTTTGTTAGAAAATTTGTTTTCTCAAAACCATTCTCATTAGCAATCGAAAATTTGTATCAACGCTCCAAAACACTATTCACCCCCCTCTAGTATTTTTTGAGCCGCTTGTTGGTTTCCAACAAGTGGTATCAGAGTTCGGTCAAAGATCCGAGCATTAAAACGCTTTTTCGAAAAGATCCGTTTTGGAAATCATGGGCTCAAATTTTAATCCCTTTGGAGGTGAAGGAGCTTCCATTAATCGTCCTCCACTATTTATTGGTGAAGGATATGCTTATTGGAAGGTTCGAATGAAAATTTTTATTGAAGCTATTGATATTGAGATTTGGAATGCCACTGAGAACGGACCTTTTATACCTATGACAAAAGTGAATGACACTGTTTCTCTAAAGCCTAAAGCTAGCTGGAATGATGATGATAAGAAAAAGGTTCAATATTATTTAAAAGCTAAGAACGTCATCACTTCGGCTCTTTCATATGATGAATTCTTTAGAGTCTCTCAATGCACGAATGCAAAACAAATGTGGGATACACTTCAAGTCACACACGAGGGCACAAATGAGGTTAGATGTGCTAGGTTAAACACTCTCATGCATGAATATGAGCTCTTTCGCATGTTGCCTAATGAAACAATAAGTGACATGCAAAAGCGCTTTACACATATTATAAATCATCTATCTGCTCTTGGTAAAAATTTGCCTAATGGTGAAGTTTTTAACAAGGTTATGAGATGTCTTAGCAGGGAGTGACAACCTAAGGTCACCGCTATCATGGAATCCAAAGATCTAGATGAGATGGATTTGGCAACTTTGTTTGGCAAGCTTCAACAGAACGAAATGGAATTAGGAAGACTAACTATGAATGAGGACTCCGATAGAAAGAAGAAAGGGATAGCACTCAAGTCAAGCACGAAATCCCTAAAAGCCCAAGATGAGTCTTCACAAGTAGATGATTCCGATTCCAACATTGATGATGAAACCCTTGGTTTATTGGTGAAGAAGCTTGGTAGATTCCTTAAGAATAAAAACAATTTCAATAGATCTAAGACAAAGGACACCAGGGATACACAACAAAGACAAAAGAACCATAAGGACAAAATAATATGTCATGAGTGTGGAAAACCGGGGCATTTCAAATCTAACTGTCCACAAAATGCAAAGAAGCCCGATAGTGACAAGTGAAAATCCAACTACTCAAAAGGGAAGAAAGCATATATAGTTTGGGACGAACCGGAGAATGAATCCACAACTAGCACATCGGAGGATGAGGAGCTAGCCAACCTATGCTTGATGGCCAAAGTTGATGAAGAGACTTCTTCAAGCACAAAATCCAATGACAAAACTAATGAGGTAGACTATCTCTCCGATTCTAGTTCAAATTCGGATTCCCCCTCTTTTAATGAAAAATATTGTGCTTATGTGGAAATGCATAAAGAATTGAAAAAGTTAGCTAAAATAAATGTAGAGAGAAAGAATTTTATTTTGAAGAAACAAAAAAAGATTTTAGAATTGCAAAACTCTTGAGGAATTGAAGCTTCAAAATGAAACTCTAGATCTCATTTATGCTAATTCCACATGTGATTGTGATTTGAAAATAAATGATGTCACAACTTGTGAAAATTGAAAACCCTTGAAAAGGAAGTTGCAAATTTGAAAAATAGAATTGCAAGGTTCACAAGAGGTGATACGCGTTTGGATCATTTGCTTTCAAATCAAAGAAATAATGGAAATAGAGCTGGACTAGGGTATACCAAACCTAAAAACCAAAATTTTAGCAAAGTTGGTACGTTTTCTAAAGTTGATGTTTCTAAAACACCAACTTGCCATTATTGTGGAATTTTTGGACATGTTTCAACTAATTGCAATATCAAAAGATTTGGTATACCTAGTGGCAACTATATCTGGATTTTGAAGGGGACTACACCCCAAGCTAACATGAAAGAACCCAAGACAACTTGGGTACCTAAAACTAGCAAATGATGTTATGTTGTAGATGTGCCTTCGGAGAAAGGAGCGAAGATGGTATCTAGATAGTGGTTGTTCGAGGCATATGACGGGTGATAAATCACATTTTATTGAACTTACTACCAAAGGAAGTGGTCACATCACCTATGGAGACAACAATAAAGGCAAGATTCTTGGAGTGGGTAAGATTGGTAATGTTTCTAACCTAATCATTGAGAATGTCCTTTATGTAGAAGGCTTAGAACACAATTTGCTAAGTATAAGCCAACTATGTGATATGGGCAACAATGTTACTTTTACCTCTGAATTTTGCTTTATTAAGAGTAATGTTGATGATAGTGTCAAATTTGTAGGTAGACGCTCTAATAACACATATTTAATTGATTTAGATGAAATCACCTCATTATTTTATACTTGTTTTAAATCTTTTGATGATGAGGTTAGACATTGGTATCGGCGAATAGCTCATGTAAATGTGAATCAACTAAATAAGTTACTACGCAAAGAACTAGTAATTGGCCTACCTAAACTCAATTTTCAACTTGACGGTGTTTGTGACTCTTGTCAAAAATGCAAACAAGTTAAAAAGTCTTTTAAACCTAAAAATGTGGTAAGCACAACAAAGCCATTTGAGTTAATCCACATGGATTTGTTTGGCCCATCACAAGTTAGGAGTTTTGGTGGTAATTACTATGGCCTCGTTATGGTAGATGATTTTACGCGATTCACATGGACATTGTTCTTATCCGCCAAAAGTGAGACTTATAAATGTTTTAAAAAGTTTGCCAAACTCATCCAAAATCAATTAAATTTAAAAATTGTGTCTATTAGAAGTGATCATGGTGGTGAGTTTGAGAACTCTAAGTTTGATGCCTTTTGTGAAAAGTATGGCATAGGTCATCAATTTTCAGCCCCTAGAACTCCGGAACAAAATGGAGTTGTTGAAAGGAAAAATAGAGTATTAGAGGAACTAGCAAGAACCATGCTTAAAGAGTCTAGAGTTCCCTCTTATGTTTGGCTGATGTGGTTAACACCACTTGTTATGTGATTAATCGTGTTCTTATTCGTCCTCATTTGAATAAAACACCTTATGAATTTCTCAAAGGGCGAAAGCCGAATATTTCTTATTTCCATGTTTTTGGTTGTAAGGTGTTTATTTTGAATAATGGTAAGAATCAAGTCGGCAAGTTTGATTCTAAAGCCGACGAAGGTATTTTTCTTGGTTATTCAATGCATAGCAAAGCTTTTCGAGTTTTCAATAAAAGAACATTAACTGTTGAAGAATCAGTCCAAGTTGTTTTTGATGAATCTCCGAAAGGAGAAAATAGTGTTTCTTGTGATGATGAAAATGTAGGTACATTCCTTGATTGTGAGAAGCCTATACAACAAGAAGTATAGAATAAAATTGACAACGGAGAAACACAAACACAAGAAAAGGAGCTAGCACAAGTACCTCATACCGATCTACCAACCGCTTGGAAACAAAATAGAAATCACCCTATCTCAAATATTCTAAGTGATATTGCTAAGGGAGTGGTAACCCGAAGCACACTTAATAACTTTTGCTATTATGTTGCATTTGTTTCTCAAATAGAACCTAAAAATATAAATGAAGTTTTAGATGATGAGCATTGGGTATTGGCCATGCAAGAGGAGTTGAACCAATTTGAAAGAAATCAAGTTTGGGAGCTTGTGCCAAAACCCGATGATCGTCCTGTGATTGGAACTAGATGGGTCTATAGGAACAAACTTGATGAATCGGGTTTGATTGTTAGAAACAAAGCTAGGTTGGTAGCTAAGGGTTATAGTCAAGAAGAGGGTATTGATTATGATGAAACCTATGCCCCCGTTGCTAGACTAGAAGCAATTAGGATTTTGCTTGCTTTTGCATCTATTATGAATTTTAGATTGTATCAAATGGATGTTAAGAGTGCATTTCTTAACAGTTATATTCAAGAAGAAGTATACGTTTCACAACCTCCCGGATTTGAAGATTTTGAAAATCCGGATTATGTGTTCAAGTTGAAAAAGGCTTTATATGGTCTTAGACAAGCTCCTAGAGCTTGGTATGATCGTTTAAGCAATTTTCTCCTTGAAAAAGGTTTTAAAAGAGGTGTAGTGGATAATACTCTTTTTATTGAAAAACTGGGTAAGTACATACTCTTAGTACAAATATATGTTGATGATATAATTTTTGGTGCAACTAATGAGAATTTATGTAAGAAATTTTCCGATATTATGCAAAACGAGTTTGAAATGTCAATGATGGGGGAGCTTACCTTCTTTCTCGGCTTGAAAATCAAGCAACTAGATGATGGAATTTATATTCATCAAGGAAAATATTGTACAGAGTTACTCAAAAGGTTTGGAATGGAGTCTTGCAAAGAAGCTTCAACACCCATGAGTGTCACATGCTACATGGACAAAGATGAAAAAGGAAAATCCGTTGAGGTAACTAAATATCGTGGTATGATAGGTAGTTTATTATATTTGACTGCTTCTCGTCCCGATATTATGTTTAGTGTGTGCATATGTGCTAGATTTCAATCCAATCCTAAAGAGTCTCATTTAACTTTTGTTGAGAGAATTATGAAATACTTGAAAGGAACTATAAATACCGGCTTATGGTATCCTAGAGATGCCCTTTTGAACTTAATTGGTTATTCGGATTCGGATTTTGATGGTTGTAAAGTTGAAAGAAAAAGTACAAGTGGAACATGCCATTTAATTGGAAGCTCTCTTGTATCATGGTTTTCTAAGAAACAAAATTGTGTAGCTTTATCAACCGCCGAAGCCGAATATATTGCGGCCGGGAGTTGTTGTGCTCAAATCTTATGGATGAAGCAACAACTTTCGGATTTTGGTCTTCATTTATCTAAAATTCCTATTAAGTGTGATAACACATCCACAATAAATTTAATAAAAAATCCGGTAGTGCACTCAAGAACAAAACATATTGAGAGTAGGCATCTTTTTTTAAGGGACCATGTCCAAAAAGGTGATTGTGTCATTGAATTTTTGCAAACTTCTAATCAACTAGCTGATATTTTTACTAAACCTTTACCTAGGGACACTTTCTATTTTATTAGAAGGGAACTAGGTATTCTTGATGAATCTACAATTAGCTAGTTGTGTTTGAAATTCTTTTTAGTCAATCACCTTTAAAGCCTTTTTCATTATGTGTTGTTTGAGTTTTTCAAAAGCATAAATCCTTACATAATTCTTTGAATATGTAGTTATTTCTGTTTTCCTTGTTGTGTTGCTTGTTTATATGTATGTTCTAGTTGCTAAATATATTTTTGTGTTTGTCAATGTGAAAATGCTTTTCAAACTGTCAAAAATTCAGTTTTTCTCAAATTAATCGATTAAATCTGTCCTTAATCGATTAAAGTTTTTGACCCTTTCAGGCATTACTCGATTAACAATCGATTAATTTTTAAACACTCATTAGATGCTAATCGATTAATTCTTCAGTCTTAATCGATTAAACTTTTGACAGGCTTCTGGTACTACTCGATTAAATGTTTACAGTTAATCAAACCTTAATCGATTAACGCCTGTCAGATACATTTTTTTAAGGGTTTTGACTCATTTTTGACTAAGTTGTTCGTATTTTCTCCGTCTTCTCTCTTCTCTATCTTCAAAATTTATCCAAAAATCAACAGTCAACACTCAAAATCAAGTGGTAAACCTTCATTTTTCACCTTCTTCTTCATTTCTTCAGTCATTTCATTCTCATTTCCTTCAATTTCTGCAAATTCGTGTTTTCCCCCTTTCTAAACCCTAAAACCGCGAATTTGAACCCTAAAATGTAACAGCCCGATTTTCGTAAACCAAAATAATTGACTCTTATTTACTAAAGTTGCAAAAATGATGCAATTTTTTTTTTGTAAGACATTGTTGATGTGTCCGAAGACATCATTGAAAACCTCTTTATGTTCTTCAATTCACTTCTCCGAAAACCGAGTTGTTACTAACACATTCGTTTTCATAAAAGAACTTGGTTCAAAATCCTTTTAACAGTTTTCAAAAACTTTACATGAATTGACTTTGCATAAAGATGTACTCCACAAGTCAGATTAAAACTTTGCTCAATTACATAATGACTCATGGCATCGGTAATCCTTAACACAACAGTCATCACAGCCTAAACTAACCACACTATCCTTAAACTATTCAATTGGAAACGATTGGGTGAAGTTCCTTCTTCTTCTTCTTCTTCTTGCTTCCTCTCTTTGCTCTAGCAGATGATGCCCTCCTTGCTATTAGATTTCGGCTCTGCTCCATTGAGAGTGATGGAGTTCCTCCGAGCCTTATACCGAATCTTCTCTCTGTAGTTCCTGGAGCCTTGTACGGTGACTTCCATCCGATTCTCCATCTGCCCGTTGAGATACCAGCAGCACCGATATGCCAACGAACAGGAGAGAGTAAGCGATCCGAACGACGCATCGTCGACGGTGTGGGATTACGATAGGCAAGATAATAGGACCAAACAAACACGCAATACAATACACAAGCATACAACAAACAAATAGATTATTGACATCATCATCATTACTATCTCACATCATTAGCATTATTATTATTCTTTCTCATTTCTTCTTTACTTTCACATCTTAAGAACATTCCTTCCTTTTCTCATTCATTTCCCTTTCATCACTGGATTCTCTTTTCCTCTATTCTTATCAATTCATAACCTCTGGTAACTGGGGAGTGTTAAAATACCATCAAATTATTCATTTCAATCTCGATCACTCACGTCTACATCTCCTCGGTCAACCACCCAACCTAGTCGGAAGCAAACAGGAGTACAGGACCTTTACCACGCGGGCACGACAGCTGTCTCAACACATAATTGGTCCCAGACCAGGAGGATCTCGTCCTCAAATCAATTCAATTTCATAATATCAAGGCTCACTGTCCACACAGTGGCAAAACACAATGCCCCGTTCCAGTCCCTCTCACTGTTCTAGATTTGCAATCTAGGGGGCGACAGTATATTTCTAGTGGGCCCGCAGAACTTGCCACGGCATTAGACCCAGTCCCCACCACGTTAGTGTGCCATATTTGGAGTTCGTTCTGCCTAGAAATATACTCTAGACTTCTTGACGTTTCATCGTCATCGTCCTCCCCTAATGCAATCTCCTCCTAAGTATCCGCAGATACTTATGGTTTCTTCCTCTCCACTACTTCGCACTCTCATACCTCACCGCTAAGTCTTTTAAAGTCTTCTATCTTGTTAATTATCCTAACGGTCGGCCCATCCTTCGTGCAACCCTTCAATGAGTCCCGACCACTGACTTGGCACAACCTTTCTCTCATCATTTCTCACATAGCACAGAGCTGGGATCCCCTTAACAACTCAAATCTCATTTCTCAAACTTTCTCAAAATTCTCTATTTCTCGCAATCATCTCATGTCCAAACTCTTTTCTCGAAACAACAATTTCGAAAACTATCTCAAAACACCATTTTATAAACTTTCACAAAATATCCAACTCTTTCATAAAATCTCTCCTCGTAAATTTTCTCAAAAATCAATAATTTTCTCAAAGTCTCTTTTCACAAACTCCCCCAAGATCTTATTTTCAAAACTTTTCTTTAGAAAAAGAAATCTGGTTTTCACAAAGTTTCTAAAAATCCGCTTTCACGGCTTTTCACAAAATTTCTTTTTAAAACTTTTCTGAAAATACTTTTTATAGTCTTTCTCGAAAACCTCTTTTCAAAAACCTTTTCAAAAATCTTTTCAAAAATATTTCCCTTCACAAACCCTTTCAAAATCTCCTTTAAAAAAAAACCTCTTCGGAAACTGCTTTTCAAAAATCCTTTTTCAAAACTCACAACTTTGCTGAACGCTAATGGAGGAGCAAGCTCAACTCAACACTAGTCCCAGTCTAAAACCAAAAACAAAGGAGCCCAGCTCCACTCAATTCACATCTTGTTTCAACAACAATATCACTCTCCCCAGCTCTGGCTTGTTCTCAACATTATCATTCATTCTTCTCTCAATCTCAATTCTTTATCATTACTCCTTCCTCATTGTGTCTTTACTTTCAATTCCATTACTTTCTCAACCTATTCCTTTCACAAAATTTCATTTCTTATTCGGGACGTAACAGACGTCCATCAACATATTATTCATTTTCAGTAACAACAATAAATAACATAAGGCATAATTAAATAAATATATAAAAGCATGCTATCATTCACACAAACATCACACAACAATGTGGTCTTCGTCACCTTCGTATAAGTGGCCACACAATCAAACAATTGCCACTTATACTACTGACTCTAACCACTTAGTTCCGATCTTTGAGATGATACGGAACGTCCTACTAAATCACTTAACTACCACGGTGTCTTAGGAAAGCTTCTCTCTCACCTGAGGTCCAGCTATTAAATGCGTACCGTCTCCTTGGATCCTTGTTGCTGCCTGCTGCCCCAATCCCTCGTCTTTCAAATTCCTTGTACTAAATATAATACGTTTACGTTATTAACTCATATTATGAAAATCTTTTCCATAACTTGGACACCTCTTATTCCTCGTATTAAATAAAACACTCTTGTTTTATCAAAACACTTTCCGTGTTTTCTAGCACTTTAAATATTTTAAAACCATTTGAAAAAATTTAATAAAATGGTTTAAATCATTTGGTTTGGTTGCTGGTCCGTTTTGGACAGCACCATAAACATGTTCAAAAACACCGAAAAATTTACTGTTTTCAGTCTGGGTTTTTCTTAAATCAATTATCACTTAAATCCACACTTTAAATTGCATGAAAACATTTTTAATCATAAGAAGCAGGTCCAAACAATCTTGGACAGCAAGGGTCATTTTAAAAATCACTTTGATAAAGACCCCGAAAACACCATAAAAACGCTTTTCGTTTAAAACAACTTCTTTATTCAAAATTAACACTTTAAAAAACTCAAATCTTTATCACAAAACAACTTGGGACAGCCATGAACATAATTCAAAAGATTCTTAAACAAATCAAATCAAATTATTTTAAAACCAATAAATTTCGAAATTAATTATACACTCAATTGTTTTCCACATATCAACTCAACATACAAGCAACACTTAATATATAACTAATTCAATCAATCATCAAAGCAATCATACAACTCATAAATAATTTATTTTTATAAAACAAAACATTTAGTCATGCATGCATTCACAAACCAAGTTGAATCAAGGTTACAAACCAAACATGTTAATATTTATTTTTCTCTTGTTAAATAATTTTATTCCTTTCAAAAATCATCATGTACATTTGATTTCATGCATTTAAACTCTCTAACTTTATATGACTGAATGTAATCAAAGAAAACAAGTTAAGAATTACAAAACTAAACACATAAATCAACTTGATTTAATTCAAGTACTTAAATTCTATTTTCATTTTCATGCAACAAATTATTTTCTCTTTCTTTTACTCTTACCCGAATACACAAAACTTTTCTAATACCATTTAATTCATTTGCTCCCTTTGTCTTTAATTAAAACCGAATATAAATTAAAGGTGCACAACCCAATTTCAAACATATTAATTTAACCATAGTTCACAAAACATAATCATTATTTTCATGTCATTTCATTGAGAAAGAATCCTAGACCATTCTATGTGTATAGGCCAAACCCTATTTTGACAAAACAAGGTCCTTGGCTTACTTTTTCAACATGCAAAAACACAAGATTCTTAAATCAAAGGAAATTAAGATGTATGTGCCCTTTTTCATGGAGACAAAACATGATTTCCCTAACTCTAGACCTAGGCCGAATGCACCATCATCATAAATCAAGGTTTTATTTTCAAACCTTTCACATGCAAGACCACAAGGCATAAATCAAGTTAAAATCATTTTTCAAAATTTCGTTTCCTTGGTTTATTTGTAAGACCGTGAGGTTCATTAAGAAAATGAAACTTTTTACTCAAAAACCACATGTATGTACCTAATTCTTGTAAATCAAGTCATGGAATCAATCATAATGATATAAATCAAAGACAAAAATCATTTTGAGTAGGAAAAGATCAAGACCGTGAGGAACCTTAGAGAAAATCAAGTCTTTTTGTTCAATCAACATGCATCTATCAAAGATTGAACTTTTTCAAAGATTAAGACAAAGATTTAAAGCTTTTAAAGGTTAAAAACCAAAAATCAAAGTTTCATCAAAACCAAATCACAATCAAACATTTTAACGCCTCAAATCAATTTTTCTAAACATGGAATTAACATGCAACCACTTAGATCAAATCAAAAGCATCAAGACCTAATTAATTTTTTTTCTACTCATGGCCGAATTGTCTAGCTCTTGATTTAGTGATTTATAAGTTCATTTAACTCTTAAAATTCAAGATCAAGGTATAAATAACACATGTATGTACATAAGGACCAAGATCATCATCAAGACCAACATGCAAGGTCAAATATCACCACTTTATCATCTAACAAGCTTAGATCATACATTTAATCATCAAATCATTCCATAGAAACATCATAATTCATGGCTCAAGTAAGGAAATTTGACATGCAAAGTTAAAGATCACATAAATCATCATCAAATAACATGCATGACCAAAGATTTCAAAAACAAGTTTAGATCACATACTCATTTACCAAATAAACACTTAAACACCTCATGATTAACGGTTTTAGGCACCAAAACTTAACATGCATAAAGATCTACTTCAAACTCACAAAGATCATAAACAAAACTTTAGATCTAAGAAATTTAATTTAAAAACATCAAGACCTACCATGAAGAATACCAACCGAATCATAGAGTCCATCATTTAGTTCATTACAAATTTATTTAGTTCTTAAAACTCAAGATCAAGGTAAAATATCACATGCAACCTTAGATCAAATCATAAGAATGAACATGCAAGAAAAGAAAAGGAAAATTACAAGATTACGAATCAAGGACTAGTTCTAGTTCTTCTAGGATCTTCGGTTTATACCAAGAAGAAAAAGGTCTTCTAATCTCTTAGTGCTTGGATCTCCAAGGAAATTCCTAGGTTATGGCTTGAACTTCTCCCCTTCTTCCTCACTAGGATTCACGGCCTCCTCCTCCTCTTTCTCTCTTTCTATTTTCTTTTTCCTTAGTCTAAGAGTTTGATGGGCTCTTTAGACTTGTGTTTGGGTGTTGGAAATAAGGAAGTGAAGAAATGAAATGAGAATGAATGAAATGAGTCTAAGGGCGAAGGTTTATATAAGCAATTCGTGGCTCCTTATTTTGCCCTTGGTGAATTTTGGTCCTTGCACAAATGGGAGGGGTAAATTCGGTTCTTCATAAATTTTCATGGGTGGAGTTTAGCAATTCTAAGGGAACATGTAGGGCGGTTTAGGTACTAGGGGTCATATTTAGGTACAAAGACTTGTTGGTTCCTCCTTTAGGGTTTTCACTAATTTGGTTAGGTCTTGGTTAGGATTTGGTTACAACTTAGTTACTTGGCTAACACTTAGGAAATTTCTAGGCTTCTCTCCACACATACACACATACACGGCACACACATACATATTCACATACATGCACACACTCATCTACACGCCTAACACACACACACATGCATATACATATTATACTAACACATGCATATATCATCATATCCTTTCACTAATTAAATTTCCACACATTCCTAAGCATGCATACACACAAGACCGTACATACATATTCATGCACACATAATAAAAAAAAATTTCCTTATAAAGTCATTCATGTATAGAAATCATAATTTCTTTAAAGTGTAAAAATATTAACACACAATTGCTTCAAAACCCTAACTTTAAAACTCTTAACATCATTTCATGAAAAATCATTTCTTTTCAAAAATTATGCATTACTTTAAAAACGTGAATTAAGAAAATTATTTAAGAAAATACTTCTTTCAAAACACTTTTCTTAAAATAAATCTCTTTAGTATTTTAAATTAATACGAGGAATTTGCGGAGTGTTACATTCTCCCCAACTTAAAGATTTCTCGTCCCCGAGAAATACGTTGTGGATTGGGCAGTAGGGCACAAAATCCCAACGTCACTTTGATTTCCATAAGAGCACTCTCCTTTGTTGGCCTAATTCACTTTGCTGCGCTCCTTGTTTGTTGCTTTTTGGAGAAGAAGTTCCACTCGTACCATCACTTGCGTGTCGAATCGGATCAAGTCCATTGGACGATCCGAAGAAGATGTCGCTCCATTAGCTGCTCGTTGTCACAGAAAGTCCAACCATAGGTACAGACTTAGGGGAAAATCAAGCAAACAAAATTCAAACATCTTCAAAGGCGTGGGGTTTAGCCTAAAATTCTTAGATACGCACTATTCTCTATCACTTGGGATTCTTAACAACTCTTAAATAACTACCTTTCCCTTTACTTCTCCTTCTAACTCTAAGGCTTTCATCCATTATATCTCCAACTTAGGGGGATCCTGTAGAGTTATGAGGTTTTGATGCTAACAAACTACAAGACAAGCTACAACATATTCAACAACCATTCAAGCATCACACCACTCTCGGAGATGTAGTTCTTAGGTTTATGCTTATTTGTAAATCAATGTAATTTTGCATTTCATATGAGAGTGGGTGGTAGTTTTAGAAATCTCAATAATAGGTTTTAATATTTTTTGATTATTAGTGAAGAAAGATTAATCTTGATACAAATAGCTCTAATTAAAGTATTGATCAAAGTATTTTCGAAAAGCTTATTTTTAATCACTTTTTACAGTGGTTAATCAATTAGCTTGATAAGGTTAATCGATTAACACGTATAACTGTACAAAACTGATTATGTTAATAAAGGTTAATCGATTAGTGTGTTAAACGTTAATCGATTAGCACGAATTAACATAGGTTAATCGATTAGTGAGTAATACGTTAATCGATTAATTACTGTTGTGACAGAAAAATAATATTTTGTTTAAAAGCTTTTCTTTTCTATTTTGTCAAGGTTACACACTCTTTCAAAATTTTCTATAGAGAAACATACTTTCAATATTCTTTCAAGAGCTATTACTATTTCCAATTGTGCTATCAAGATTCAAACATCTTTCTATCTTCTTCACTTACAATCAATTCAATATTCTAAGTTTCATTGAGATTCAAGTTTTCTAGTTTTAGTATTTTGTGTTGGAGCAATTCACAACAAGGGGTTGTATCAATCAAGCTTTCAACAACAAGTGAAGATTCACAAATTTGAAGTCTTTGAAGAATATCAAAGCAAGTGGAAAGGAATTCGTTGGAGAGCATCCTTCAACAAATTCAAGAGGACAAGATACGGATTCATTTGGGTAGATTAGCAAAGAGATTGGTACTCTCTTTGTAAGGGGTTAAGATAGGAGAGCTTAGAGTGAGCTGCATCTTAACATTGTAATCTAACATTTGAAGTATCTAGTAGAAACTCTCTATCTTTTATAGAGGGGACTGGATGTAGCTTTCAAGTGGGTGAAAGTGAACCAGGATAAAATCTTGTCTTCTTGCTTTTATTTCTTCTAGCTTTCTTTAACCAAGAACAAATTAATTAGGTTAATTTTGGGGTTTTTCATTTCCTTGTTAATCAACCTAATTTGGCTGGGTAAATTTACTTAGTATTGTTCAATCATTCATTCATCATTTGTTGGTGCATCACTGTATTGCAATCTCCATTGAATTCCAATCAAAACTGATTTTCTATCAGACTTTAAGCGTATTAATCGATTAAGTTGATAATTAATCGATTAGTTTTTAAGCTGCTTTCGGCATTAATCGAGTAACAACTTAGTTAATCGATTAGTTTTAAAGTTAGCTTCGGCATTAATCGATTAGTACTGAAGTTAATCGATTAAGACAGTATATTTTTGTTAGAAAATTTGTTTTCTCAAATCCATTCTCTTTAATATTCGAAATATTTGTATTGAGGCTTCAAAATACTATTCACCCCCCCTCTAGTCTATTTTGAGCCGCTTGTTGGTTTCCAACAAGTGGTATCAGAGCTCGGTCGAAAGATCCGAGCATTAAAAAGCTTTTTCGCAAAGATCCGATTTTGGAAATCATGGGCTCAAATTTTAATCCTTTTGGTGGTGAAGGAGCTTCCATTAATCGTCCTCCACTATTCAATGGTGAGGGCTACGCTTATTGGAAGGTTCGAATGAAAATTTTTATAGAAGCTATTGATATAGAAATTTGGAATGCCATAGAGAATGGTCCTTTTATTCCTCAAACAAAAGTTAATGATACTGTCTCTTTGAAACCAAAGTCAAGCTGGAATGATGATGACAAAAATAAAGTTCAATATGATTTAAAAGCCAAAAACATCATCACTTCGGCATTGTCTTGTTACGAATTCTTTAGAGTATCACAATGCACTGATGCAAAACAAATGTGGGACACTTTACAAGTCACGCATGAGGGCACGAATGAGGTTAGAAGGGCTAGGCTTAACACTCTCATGCATGAGTACGAGCTCTTTTGTATGTTGCCAAATGAAAATATAGGCGACATGCAAAAGCGCTTTACTCACATCATTAATCATCTTTCTGCTCTTGGAAAAAGACTAACTAATGGTGAAGTTGTTAATAAAGTTTTGAGATGTCTTAGCAGGGAATGGCAACCTAAAGTCACGGCCATTATGGAGTCTAAGGATCTTGACAAGATGGATTTAGCAACACTATTCGGGAAGCTTCAAGAGCATGAAATGGAGCTAGGAAGATTATCCATGAATGAGGATGCCGATAAAAAGAAGAAAGGGATTGCTCTTAAAACTAATTCAAAATCCCTAAAGGCACATGAAGAACTCTCTTTAGTGGATGATTCCGACTCGGATATCGATGATGAGACACTTGGGTTGTGGTCAAAAAACTTGGACGTTTCCTTAAGAAGAAGAATAATTTCAATAGAAATAGATCAAGAGACTCTAAGGACGCTCAACCAAGGAACAAGACCAATAAAGACAACATCATATGTCATGGGTGGTGGAAGCCGGGCCATTATAGATCAAATTGTCCAACAAATTCAAAGAAGGCCGATAATGACAAAGGGAAGCCCAATCAATCTAAAGGAAAAAGGGCATATATAGTGTGGGATGAACCGGAAATTCAATCCTCAACTAGTTCGTTGGAAGATGAAGAACTTGCTAACCTTTGCTTGATGACCAAGTTAGATGAAGAAGCATCTTCAAGCATGAAATCAAGTGATAACACAAATGAGGTAGATTATCTTTCCGATGCTAGTTCTAATTCAAATTCTCCCTCCTTCAATGAACTTTATAATGTGTATGTAGAAATGCATAAAGAGTTGAAGAAATTAGCAAAAATTAATGTTGAAAGAAAGAATTTCATCTTGAAGCAACAAGAAAAAATTTTGGAATTACAAAACTCCCTAGAGGAGCTAAAGCTTCAAAATGAAACCCTTGAACTCATTTATGAAAATTCTACATGCAATTATGATTTGAAAACAAATGATATTTCTACTTGTGATAATTGCAAATCTCTTGAAAAAGAAGTTTTTAATTTGAATGATAGAATTGCAAGGCTCACAAGAGGAGACACATGCTTAGATCATTTGCTTTCTAATCAAAGGAATAATAGTAATAGAACCGGACTTGGGTATACCAAACCCAAAAATCGCAATTTTCACAAAGTTGGTACATTCTCCAAAATTGATTTTTCAAAAACTCCAACTTGTCATTATTGTGGTATTTTTGGGCATACTACAAATAAATGCAATATTAAGAAATTTGGTATACCAAGTGGAAAGTATGTATGGATTGTGAAGGGGACTACACCCCAAACTAACATCAAAGGACCCAAGATAACTTGGGTACCTAAGTCAAGTAAATGACTTTGTTTTGTAGATGTGCCTTCGAACAAAGGAGCGTAGATGGTACTTGGATAGTGGATGTTCGAGGCTTATGACGGGAGACAAAACGCACTTCATCGAACTTACTTCAAAAGGTGGTGGTCATGTGACATATGGCGACAACAACAAAGGCAAAATTCTAGGAGTAGGTAAGATTGGTAACGTATCTAACCTTATCATTGAAAATGTCCTATTGGTAGAAGGCTTAGAACACAACTTGCTTAGTATAAGCCAACTATGTGATATGGGCAACAATGTGACCTTTACTTCGGAATTTTGTTTTATTAAGAGTTGTTTAGATGATAGTGTTAAGTTCGTAGGTCGTCGTTCTAATAACACTTACTTAATTGACTTGGATGAGATAACTTCATTGTTTTCAACATGTTTTAAATCTTTTGATGATGAAGTTTGTCTTTGGCATCGACGAATTGCACATGTCAATGTGAATCAATTAAATAAACTTTTACGAAAAGACTTAGTGATTGGTTTGCCTAAACTTAATTTTAAACTTGATAGCGTTTGTGACTCATGTCAAAAATGCAAGCAAGTTAAAAACACTTTTAAACCTAAAAATGTGGTAAACACAACAAAGCCATTAGAGCTAATCCACATGGACTTGTTTGGCCCATCACAAGTTCGAAGTTTAGGTGGAAATTACTACGGATTTGTTTTAGTAGATGACTTTACTCGATTCACATGGACTTTGTTTTTATTCGCAAAAAGTGAAACTTATAAAAGTTTTAAAAAGTTTGCCAAGCTCATCCAAAATCAATTAAGTTTGAAAATAGTGTCTATTAGAAGTGATCACGGAGGTGAGTTTGAAAATTCAAAGTTTGATGCGTTTTGTGAAAAGTTTGGTATAGATCATCAATTTTCAGCCCCTAGGACTCCGGAGCAAAACGGAGTTGTAGAAAGGAAAAATATAGTCTTAGAGGAACTTGCACGTACTATGCTTAAGGAATCTAGAAATCCATCTTATTTTTGGGCTGATGCGGTTAATACCGCTTTTTATGTCATTAGTAGGGTTCTTATCCGTCCGCATTTGAATAAAACACCTTATGAGCTTTTAAAAGGGCGAAAGCCAAATATCTCTTATTTTCATGTCTTTGGGTGTAAGGTGTTTATTTTAAATAACGGTAAGAATCCGGTCGGCAAATTTGATTCAAAAGCCGACGAAGGTATTTTCATAGGTTATTCAACTCATAACAAGGCTTATCGTATTTTTAATAAAAGAACCTTAACCGTTGAAGAATCAGTTCATGTCATGTTTGACGAATCTCCGAAAGGAGAGTGTGTTGTTTCTTGTGATGATGAGAATGTAGGTACATTTTTGGATCATGACAAGCAAATGCAATAACAAATAGTGGAGAACCAAGTTGAGAATGGAGAAATGCAAGCACAAGAGAAGGACTTAGCACAAGAGCCACATTCCGAACTACCAATTGCTTGGAAAACGAACAAAAATCACCCGGTCTCTAATATCTTAGGTGACATTGCTAAGGGGGTGGTAACCCGAAGCACTTTGAACAACTTTTGTTATTTTGTTGCTTTTGTGTCACAAATAGAGCCTAAGAATATTAGTGAGGCACTTCAAGATGAACATTGGGTTATGGCCATGCAAGAAGAATTAAATCAATTTGAAAGAAACCAAGTTTGGGAGCTTGTGCCAAAACCCGATGATCGTCCTGAAATTGGTACTCGTTGGGTTTATAGGAATAAACTAGATGAGTCGGGTATTGTTGTTAGGAATAAGGCTAGATTGGTAGCTAAGGGTTATAGTCAAGAGGAAGGAATAGACTATGATGAAACGTATGCTCCCGTAGCTAGATTAGAAGCTATAAGAATTCTACTCGCTTATGCATCTATCATGAACTTTAAGTTGTATCAAATGGACGTTAAAAGTGCATTTCTTAACGGATACATTCAAGAAGAAGTGTATGTTTCACAACCTCCCGGATTTGAAAGTTTTGAACATCCGGACTATGTTTTTAAATTGAAAAAGGCTTTGTATGGTCTTAAACAAGCACCTAGAGCTTGGTATGACCGTTTAAGCAACTTTTTAATTCAAAAAGGTTTTAAACGGGGTGCCGTGGACAATACGCTTTTTATTGAAAGATCCGGTAAGGATATACTTTTAGTCCAAATATATGTTGATGACATTATTTTTGGTGCAACTAATGAAAAATTGTGCAAGAAATTTTCTGAAATTATGCAGAGTGAGTTTGAAATGTCTATGATGGGGGAGCTCACCTTCTTCCTTGGACTACAAATCAAGCAACTTGATGATGGGATCTACATTCATCAAGGCAAGTATTGTAGAGAACTTCTTAAAAGGTTTGGCATGGAGTCATGCAAGGTAGCTTCTACTCCAATGAGCGTCACATGTTACTTAGACAAGGATGACATCGGAAAACCCGTAGAGGTAACAAAGTATCGTGGTATGATAGGTAGTTTACTATATTTAACTGCTTCTCATCCTGATATTATGTTTAGTGTCTGCATGTGTGCTCGTTTTCAAGCCAATCCGAAAGAGTCACATCTAACTGCTGTTAAGAGGATTATGAAATATTTGAAAGGTACAACTAATACCGGTTTATGGTATCCTAGAGATGCTCTTTTAAAACTTATTGGATATTCGGATTCTGATTTTGCGGGTTGTAAAGTTGAAAGAAAAAGTACAAGCGGAACATGCCATTTAATTGGAATTTCACTTGTATCATGGTTTTCAAAGAAGCAAAATTGTGTCGCTTTATCAACCGTGGAAGCCGAATATATTGCGGCCGGTAGTTGTTGTGCTCAAATCCTTTGGATGAAGCAACAACTCTCGGATTTTGGTTTAAACTTGTCAAAAATTCCTATTAAATGTGACAATACATCCGCAATCAATTTAACTAAAAACCTGGTATTGCACTCAAGGACAAAACATATTGAAATTAGGCATCACTTTCTTAGAGATCATGTTCAAAAAGGTGATTGTGTTATTGAGTTTGTTCAAACTTCAGATCAATTAGCTGACATTTTTACAAAACCATTACCAAGAGATACTTTCTATCGTATTAGAAGGGAACTTGGCATTTTTTATGAGTCAACTATTAGCTAATTGAATTTGAAGTCATTTTTAGTAAATCACCTTGAGCCTATTTCATTATGCTTTGTTATTTGAGTAGTTTTAATTTGAAAATCTTTCATAATACTCTAAATTAGTAGTTATGTGTGTGTTTTTCTATGATATGTTTGCTTGTTTAATTGTGTGTGCTAAATGCTAAGTGGTTATATGTGTTTGTGTGTATGAAAATATTTTTTTCAAAATTTCAAAAATTTGAGTCTTGTGCACGTTAATCGATTAACAGTTATTCATTAATCGATTAATTTTAAAAACACTTTCGTAACTACTCGATTAATGAAGCTGTAACTCGATTAATTTTTCAACCTCTTTCGCACTTACTCGATTAACGGAGTTTCAACTCGATTAATTCTAAAACTGCTTTCGCACTTAATCGATTAAGGTATTCACTACTCGATTAAGGGTCAAATTAATCGATTAAGGACTTCGCTAATCGATTAAGGATTGATTTTTATAAAAACCCTTTTTCTGCACATTTGCTCATTTTTCTTCTTTCTTTTCTCTCCCCTCTCCGATTTCTCTCTTCTCTTCTCTCTTCTGAAAATCACATTTCATCACTCATGGGCTATTGAATCACAAAATTTCACCAATTTCTTCCCATATTTCTTCGATCTAACATCATTACTACCAGAAATCACCATCAATTTCACCAGAAACCCACAAAAATTCGTTTTCCCCCATTTTCAAAACCCTAACCCTAGAAATCCGAATTTAACCTTCTCTCTTGCACAAATGGCCTCTTCCTCCTCCACTGATCCTACTCCTCCTCCACGCAAGAAGAGACCAGCACACAAGGACAGGAACAATCCTTGGTTTTCACAAGCAGAACGTGATTCCAGGGCTCCACAGTTTGATAATCGTCTTTTTGGAATCATTCGCTATGTAAATTTTGCTTGGCTCAGGAAAGAGAGGTTTGCATTCCATGATCTTTAGTTGCTCAGAATGTTCAAAAATTTCTGGAATTTAACACACATTATTATCCTAAATTGGTTCGGCAATTTTATCAGAATTTTACTAAGATAGATGATGTGTATCAAAGTCAAGTTAGGGGTCATCATTTTGTTGTTAAACCTGATGATTTAAGATTGTTGTTTGGTTTGGAAAATGATGGTACTTTCTTTGGTGATGATGAGTCTGTAGAACTTGAGGTAGATCCTGGTAAAGTTTATCAAGATGCAATTAGACCTGGTGAAGTATGGGATAAGGGTACTAAAAATGTTAGTTTGTTGCATGCTGAAGATAGGATTTTGTTGTATGTTATAGCTTACTGTCTTCTTCCAAAGGGTAATCAAAATTATGCTCAAGTCCAGGAGGATGACATGGCCTTATTTTATGGAATTAAGAAGCATGTCAAGATTAATTGGAATAAAATAGTTTTAGCTAGGATGCATTCAGCTGCCCAATCTGCATCTACACAATATCTTCCATATCCGATGCATGTGACTAAACTATTAAGGCATTATGGAGTTCCAATTCCTGATAGTGAACCCTGTGAAAAAGATCCAGAGAGGAAATGGTGCTTGAATAAACATCATATTAACTATATGAGGATTGGGTTTCATAAGCCTACAAGGACATGGTTGTGGAACTCTCAAATTAAGGCATTAGAGCAAGCTGCTCAACAAGTGCCTCCTGCTCCTCCTGATGCACAGGCTGCCCCTGTTGCTCCTCCTCCTGTTGTTGATCCTATGGACATGGATCAAGGGGCAAATCTTGAAGACTTCATTGATTTTACAAATTTGGAACAACCTTTTGATGCCCAGCCTGCTCATGACTTTCTTGTTCAGCATATTGATGATAGACTTGATGCTATGTAACAACGACTTGAGACTCAGAATCGGGCCATGGAACAAAGACTTATGGATCACTTCTCCCGCTTCTTTACCCATCCTCCTCCTAACCCTTAGTCCATGGTGGTTTTATGCTGATTTTTGCTGTTTTTACACTGTTTTTCACTGCTAGTTTCACTGGTTTTTGCTGCACATTTTAGTATTCTCTGATGCTGACTTTTTCATGGTTCTTGGTACTTGGTTATAGCTGGACTGTTTGCTTTTGCTATGGTTGAACTAAGATAGGGTCTGTGTATGGCCTTAGATATTTTCTGGATATATTTTGCTGCTGCATTATGATATTATGCTATGACATTTGCTGTATGAAATGTTCTTATGTGAATTATGCACTTGTATGGACTATGCAATTATGTTTTAGTATGGTTTTTATTATGGTCTCGGTTATGACCAATGTCTATTAGTGTTTATTCATATATATATATATATATATATATACAAATGTCTAGTACTTACCCCTCACTTTTGGCAAAAGCAATTTTTCAATTTTCACTACTTTTTAATGATGCCAAAAGGGGGAGAAATGTTTGTTGATGTTGTGCTTTGTAGGTTAAGTTTTTAGATATTGTTCCTAAGTGTATTACATTTAGGGGGAGTATTTAAAAACTTAGTGCTTCATTATAAAGAAGGTTTGTCATCATCAAAAAGGGGGAGTTTGTAGAGTTATGAGGTTTTGATGCTAACAAACTACAAGACAAGCTACAACATATTCAACAATCATTCAAGCATCACACCACTCTTGGAGATGTAGTTCTTAGGTTTATGCTTATTTGTAAATCAATGTAATTTTGCATTTCATATGAGAGTGGGTGGTAGTTTTAGAAATCTCAATAATAGGTTTTAATATTGTTTGATTATTAGTGAAGAAAGATTAATCTTGATAAAAATAGCTCTAATTAAAGTATTGATCAAAGTATTTTTGAAATGCTTATTTTTAATCACTTTTTACAGTGGTTAATCGATTAGCTTGATAAGGTTAATCGATTAACACGTATAACTGTACAACACTGATTATGTTAATAAAGGTTAATCGATTAGTGTGTTAAATGTTAATCGATTAGCACGAATTAACATAGGTTAATCGATTAGTGAGTAATACGTTAATCGATTAATTACTGTTGTGACAAAAAAATAATATTTTGTTTAAAAGCTTTTCTTTTCTATTTTGTCAAGGTTACACACTCTTTCAAAATTTTCTATAGAGAAACATACTTTCAATATTCTTTCAAGAGCTATTACTATTTCCAATTGTGCTATCAAGATTCAAACATCTTTCTATCTTCTTAACTTACAATCAATTCAATATTCTAAGTTTCATTGAGATTCAAGTTTTCTAGTTTTAGTATTTTGTGTTGGAGCAATTCACAACAAGGGGTTGTATCAATCAAGCTTTCAACAACAAGTGAAGATTCACAAATTTGAAGTCTTTGAAGAATATCAAAGCAAGTGGAAAGGAATTCGTTGGAGAGCATCCTTCAACAAATTCAAGAGGACAAGATACGGATTCATTTGGGTAGATTAGCAAAGAGATTGGTACTCTCTTTGTAAGGGGTTAAGATAGGAGAGCTTAGAGTGAGCTGCATCTTAACATTGTAATCTAACATTTGAAGTATCTAGTAGAAACTCTCTATCTTTGATAGAGGGGACTGGATGTAGCTTTCAAGTGGGTGAAAGTGAACCAGGATAAAATCTTGTCTTCTTGCTTTTATTTCTTCTAGCTTTCTTTAACCAAGAACAAATTAATTAGGTTAATTTTGGGGTTTTTCATTTCCTTGTTAATCAACCTTATTTGGCTTGGTAAATTTACTTAGTATTGTTCAATCATTCATTCATCATTTGTTGGTGCATCACTGTATTGCAATCTTCATTGAATTCCAATCAAAACTGATTTTCTGTCAGACTTTAAGCGTATTAATCGATTAAGTTGATAATTAATCGATTAGTTTTTAAGCTGTTTTCGGCATTAATCGAGTAACGACTTAGTTAATCTTTTAGTTTTAAAGTTAGCTTCGGCATTAATCGATTAGTACTGAAGTTAATCGATTAAGACAATATATTTTTGTTAGAAAATTTGTTTTCTCAAATCCATTCTCTTTAATATTCGAAATATTTGTATTGAGGCTTCAAAATACTATTCACCCCCCCCTCTAGTCTATTTTGAGCCGCTTGTTGGTTTCCAACAGATCCTACAACAACTTTGGTTCTACTCCTTCAAAATAATTTAACCTTCCTCATTAAATCCATCCTAAGTATCAATCAAGCCTATCATTTTCTCCGTCTAAACCTCTGGTCAAGGTATAAAGCAATCCTAATCCTCAAATTTCCCTCATAAGTTCCCCTAATAACTGGTAACATACACCTCTTTTCTTCCTTGTAGCTCCCCAACTTTGATCAAACTTATTACTAAGTTCACTATGGCCTCACCCTCTTACTCAACTTCAACCATCCATCCATCCTTGATTATCCAAGCTTAAACTATCTGGGTAACTAGGACACTTACAATTCTGCAAACCGAGTTAATGAATCTTAAATAGGATCGGTATGATGACGGTTTGATAGTAAGGCTTATGAAGAAAAGGGTCGAATTTTAGCAATACCAACTGTTTTTGTTGAAGCAATTCAACAAACACGGGAATCCAGGGGCAATATCCTATATTCTTAAGGGTAGTAACTATCCTGGCATCAAAGGTACGCTAAAGTCAACAACTTAGGTCTATAAGTCAAGGACATAACATTAGTAGGGTCGTAACCTTAGGATCTGTTCACTTTCTACTTGGTCTACTTCCTTTCACATTATTGAACCAACAGGTTCCTAACACAGCCGGTACTAAACCACAAACAAATTCTCATATCCTATAAAGACGAGAATTTAATCCTATTTTCCTATCCTCACACTAGCAAACACACAGAGTCACACAAACAGAGCATGTAAGCCCATTCTTAAGGCCACTAAGGATTACCATAGCTCTGATACCATTCTGTAACAGCCCGATTTTCGTAAACCAAAATAATTGACTTTTATTTACTAAAGTTGCAAAAATGAGGCAAATTTTTTTTTTGTAAGACATTGTTGATGTGTCCGAAGACATCATTGAAAACCTCTTTATGTTCTTCAATTCACTTCTCCGAAAACCGAGTTGTTACTAACACATTCGTTTTCATAAAAGAACTTGGTTCAAAATCCTTTTAACAGTTTTCAAAAACTTTACATGAATTTACTTTGCATAAAGATGTACTCCACAAGTCAGATTAAAACTTAGCTCAATTACATAATGGCTCATGGCATCGGTAATCCTTAACACAACAATCATCACAGCCTAAACTAACCACACTATCCTTAAACTATTCTATTAGAAACGATTGGATGAAGTTCCTTCTTCTTCTTCTTCTTGCGTCCTCTCTTTTGCTCTAGCAGATGATGCCCTCCTTGTTGTGATCCCCTCCTTGCTATTAGATTTCGGCTCCGCTCCATTGAGAGTGATGGAGTTCCTCCGAGCCTCATACCGAATCTTCTCTCTGTAGTTCCTGGAGCCTTGTACAGTGACTTCCATCCGATTCTCCATCTGCCCGTTGAGATACCAGCAGCACCAATATGCCAACGAACAGGAGAGAGTAAGCGATCCGAACGACGAATCGTCGACGGTGTGGGATTACGATAGGCAAGATAATAGGACCAAACAAACACGCAATACAATACACAAGCATACAACAAACAAACAGATTATTGACATCATCATCATTACTATCTCACATCATTAGCATTATTATTATTCTTTCTCATTTCTTCTTTACTTTCACATCTTAAGAACATTCCTTCCTTTTCTCATTCATTTCCCTTTCATCACGGGATTCTCTTTTCCTCCGTTCTTATCAATTCATAACCTCTGGTAACTGGGGAGTGTTAAAGTACCATCAAAGTATTCATTTCAATCTCGATCACTCATGTCTACATCTCCTCGGTCAACCACCCAACCTAGTCGGAAGCAAACAGGAGTACAGAACCTTTACCACGCGGGCACGACAGCTGTCTCAACACATAAATGGTCCCAGACCAGGAGGATCTCGTCCTCAAATCAATTCAATTTCATAATATCAAGGCTCACTGTCCACGCAGTGGCAAAACACAATGCCCCGTTCCAGTCCCTCTCACTGTTCTAGATTTGCAATCTAGGGGGCGACACTATATTTCTAGTGGGCCCGCAGAACTTGCCACGGCATTAGACCCAGTCCCCACCACGTTAGTGCGCCACATGTGGAGTTCGTTCTGCCTAGAAATATACTCTAGACTTCTTGACGTTTCACCATTATCGTCCTCCCCTAATGCAATCTCCTCCTAAGTATCCGCAGATACTTATGGTTTCTTCCTCTCCACTACTTCGCACTCTCATACCTCACCGCGTAAGTCTTTTAAAGTCTTTTATCTTGTTAATTATCCTAACGGTCAGCCCATCCTTCGTGCAACCCTTCATGAGTCCCGACCACTAACTTGGCACAACCTTTCTCTCATCATTTCTCACATAGCACAGAGCTGGGATCCCCTTAACAACTCAAATCTCATTTCTCAAACTTTCTCAACACTCTCTATTTCTCGCAATCATCTCATGTCCAAACTCTTTTCTCGAAACAACAATTTCGAAAACTATCTCAAAGCACCATTTTATAAACTTTCACAAAATATCCAACTCTTTCATAAAATCTCTCCTCGTAAATTTTCTCAAAAATCAATTTTCATAATTTTCTCAAAGTATCTTTTCACAAACTCCTCCAACATCTTATTTTCAAAACTTTTCTTTAGAAAAAGAAATCTGGTTTTCACAAAGTTTCTAAAAATCCGCTTTCACGGCTTTTCACAAAATTTCTTTTTAAAACTTTTCTGAAAATACTTTTTATAGTCTTTCTCGAAAACCTCTTTTCAAAAACCTTTTCAAAAATCTTTTCAAAAATATTTCCCTTCACAAACCCTTTCAAAATCTCCTTTAAAAAAAAACCTCTTCGGAAACTGCTTTTCAAAAATCCTTTTTCAAAACTCACAACTTTGCTGAGCGCTAATGGAGGAGCAAGCTCAACTCAACACTAGTCCCAGTCTAAAACCAAAAACAAAGGAGCCCAGCTCCACTCAATTCACATCTTGTTTCAACAACAATATCACTCTCCCCAGCTCTGGCTTGTTCTCAACATTATCATTCATTCTTCTCTCAATCTCAATTCTTTATCATTACTCCTTCCTCATTGTGTCTTTACTTTCAATTCCATTACTTTCTCAACCTATTCCTTTCACAAAATTTCATTTCTTATTCGGGACGTAACAGACGTCCATCAGCATATTATTCATTTTCAGTAACAGCAATAAATAACATAAGGCATAATTAAATAAATATATAAAAGCATGCTATCATTCACACAAACATCACACAACAATGTGGTCTTCGTCACCTTCGTATAAGTGGCCACACAATCAAACAATTGCCACTTATACTACTGACTCTAACCACTTAGTTCCGATCTTTGAGATGATACAGAACGTCCTACTAAATCACTTAACTACCACGGTGTCTTAGGAAAGCTTCTCTCTCACCTGAGGTCCAGCTATTAAATGCGTACCGTCTCCTTGGATCCTTGTTGCTGCCTGCTGCCCCAATCCCTCGTCTTTCAAATTCCTTGTACTAAATATAATACGTTTACGTTATTAACTCATATTATGAAAATCTTTTCCATAACTTGGACACCTCTCATTCCTCGTATTAAATAAAACACTCTTGTTTTATCAAAACACTTTCCGTGTTTTCTAGCACTTTAAATATTTTAAAACCATTTGAAAACATTTAATAAAATGGTTTAAATCATTTGGTTTGGTTGCTGGTCCGTTTTGGACAGCACCATAAACATGTTCTAAAACACCGAAAAATTTACTGTTTTCAGTCTGGGTTTTTCTTAAATCAATTATCACTTAAATCCACACTTTAAATTGCATGAAAACATTTTTAATCATAAGAAGCAGGTCCAAACAATCTTGGACAGCAAGGGTCATTTTAAAAATCACTTTGATAAAGACCCCGAAAACACCGTAAAAACGCTTTTCGTTTAAAACAACTTCTTTATTCAAAATTAACACTTTAAAAAACTCAAATCTTTATCACAAAACAACTTGGGACAGCCATGAACATAATTCAAAAGATTCTTAAACAAATAAAATCAAATTATTTTAAAACCAATAAATTTCGAAATTAATTATACACTCAATTGTTTTCCACATATCAACTCAACATACAAGCAACATTTAATATATAACTAATTCAATCAATCATCAAAGCAATCATACAACTCATAAATAATTTATTTTTATAAAACAAAACATTTAGTCATGCATGCATTCACAAACCAAGTTGAATCAAGGTTACAAACCAAACATGTTAATATTTATTTTTCTCTTGTTAAATAATTTTATTCCTTTCAAAAATCATCATGTACATTTGATTTCATGCATTTAAACTCTCTAACTTTATATGACTGAATGTAATCAAAGAAAACAAGTTAAGAATTACAAAACTAAACACATAAATCAACTTGATTTAATTCAAGTACTTAAATTCTATTTTCATTTTCATGCAACAAATTATTTTCTCTTTCTTTTATTCTTACCCGAATACACAAAACTTTTCTAATACCATTTAATTCATTTGCTCCCTTTGTCTTTAATTAAAACCGAATATAAATTAAAGGTGCACAACCCAATTTCAAACATATTAATTTAACCATAGTTCACAAAACATAATCATTATTTTCATGTCATTTCATTGAGAAAGAATCCTAGACCATTCTATGTGTATAGGCCGAACCCTATTTTGACAAAACAAGGTCCTTGGATTACTTTTTCAACATGCAAAAACACAAGATTCTTAAATCAAAGGAAATTAAGATGTATGTGCCCTTTTTCATGGAGACAAAACATGATTTCCCTAACTCTAGACCTAGGTCGAATGCACCATCATCATAAATCAAGGTTTTATTTTCAAACCTTTCACATGCAAGACCACAAGGCATAAATCAAGTTAAAATCATTTTTCAAAAATTCGTTTCCTTGGTTTATTTGTAAGACCGTGAGGTTCATTAAGAAAATGAAATCTTTTTACTCAAAAACCACATGTATGTACCTAATTCTTGCAAATCAAGTCATGGAATCAATCATAACGATATAAATCAAAGACAAAAATCATTTTGAGTAGGAAAAGATCAAGACCATGAGGAACATTAGAGAAAATCAAGTCTTTTTGTTCAATCAACATGCATCTATCAAAGATTGAACTTTTTCAAAGATTAAGACAAAGATTTAAAGCTTTTAAAGGTTAAAAACCAAAAATCAAAGTTTCATCAAAACCAAATCACAATCAAACATTTTAACGCCTCAAATCAATTTTTCTAAACATGGAATTAACATGCAACCACTTAGATCAAATCAAAAGCATCAAGACCTAATTAATTTTTTTTCTACTCATGGCCGAATTGTCTAGCTCTTGATTTAGTGATTTATAAGTTCATTTAACTCTTAAAATTCAAGATCAAGGTATAAATAACACATGCATGTACATAAGGACCAAGATCGTCATCAAGACCAACATGCAAGGTCAAAGATCACCACTTTATCATCTAACAAGCTTAGATCATACATTTAATCATCAAATCATTCCATAGAAACATCATAATTCACGGCTCAAGTAAGGAAATTTGACATGCAAATTTAAAGATCACATAAATCATCATCAAATAACATGCATGACCAAAGATTTCAAAAACAAGTTTAGATCACATACTCATTTACCAAATAAACACTTAAACACCTCATGATTAACGGTTTTAGGCACCAAAACTTAACATGCATAAAGATCTACTTCAAACTCACAAAGATCATAAACAAAACTTTAGATCTAAGAAATTTAATTTAAAAACATCAAGACCTACCATGAAGAATACCAACCGAATCATAGAGTCCATCATTTAGTTCATTACAAATTTATTTAGTTCTTAAAACTCAAGATCAAGGTAAAACATCACATGCAACCTTAGATCAAATCATAAGAATGAACATGCAAGAAAAGAAAAGGAAAATTACAAGATTACGAATCAAGGACTAGTTCTAATTCTTCTAAGATCTTCGGTTTATACCAAGAAGAAAAAGGTCTTCTAATCTCTTAGTGCTTGGATCTCCAAGGAAATTCCTAGGTTATGGCTTGAACTTCTCCCCTTCTTCCTCACTAGGCTTCACGGCCTCCTCCTCCTCTTTCTCTCTTTCTATTTTCTTTTTCCTTAGTCTAAGAGTTTGATGGGCTCTTTAGACTTGTGTTTAGGTGTTGGAAATAAGGAAGTGAAGAAATGAAATGAGAATGAATGAAATGAGTCTAAGGGCCAAGGTTTATATAAGCAATTCGTGGCTCCCTATTTTGCCCTTTGTGAATTTTGGTCCTTGCACAAATGGGAGGGGTAAATTCGGTTCTTCATAAATTTGCATGGGTGGAGTTTAGCAATTCTAAGGGAACATGTAGGGCGGTTTAGGTACTAGGGGTCATATTTAGGTACAAAGACTTGTTGGTTCCTCCTTTAGGGTTTTCACTAATTTGGTTAGGTCTTGGTTAGGATTTGGTTACAACTTAGTTACTTGGCTAACACTTAGGAAATTTCTAGGCTTCTCTCCACACATACACACATACACGGCACACACATACATATTCACATACATGCACACACTCATCTACACGCCTAACACACACACACATGCATATACATATTATACTAACACATGCATATATCATCATATCCTTTCACTAATTAAATTTCCACACATTCCTAAGCATGCATACACACAAGACCGTACATACATATTCATGCACACATATAGAAAATAAATTTTTTTTCCTTATAAAGTCATTCATGTATAAAAATCATAATTTCTTTAAAGTGTAAAAATATTAACACACAATTGCTTCAAAACCCTAACTTTAAAACTCTTAACATCATTTCATGAAAAATCATTTCTTTTCAAAAATTATGCATTACTTTAAAAACGTGAATTAAGAAAATTATTTAAGAAAATACTTCTTTCAAAACACTTTTCTTAAAATAAATCTCTTTAGTATTTTAAATTAATACGAGGAATTTGTGGGGTGTTACATAAAACCCATAAACTAGAAATTTCCACCGAATTAATCCTTAAATTAACATCCATGGCTTCTTCCTCTGCTGTTCTATCCAAGAGATTGAAAAGAAAGGCTCATCCACATCGCGACAATGAATGGTACTCGCAGGTTGAGAGAGATGGAAGGGCACTGAAGTTTGTGGCTAGACCGTTTGGGGTAAGACGCTACGTGAATTTGGAATGGATTCGTAAGAACCACTTTACTTTTCATCCTTTATTAGTTGAGCAAAAATTAAATAAGTTCTTGGAATTCAATTGTAAGGCATACCCTAGGCTAGTTCGCCAATTCTATGCGAATTTCACTTTAATTGATGGTGTATTTCAATCTATGGTGAGAGGTCACCACATTGTCATTAAGCCAGTGGATTTAAATATTATGTTTGGGTTAGTTGATGAAGGAACCTATTTTGAGGATGACACTTCTACTGTTTTTAATGTTGATGCTGCTTCAATTTTTACTGATGCACTTCGTGACAGAGATTCATGGACTAGCGATACTAAGAAAGTGACTTTGGTATCTGCTGATGATCGAATGCTTTTATACGTTATTGCCTATTGTTTATATCCAAAATCATCACAGAACTATGGACAGGCACAAGAGGAGGATTTGAAATTATTTTATGCTATTAAAGATGGAATTACTATCAAATGGTTTCGTGTTATGATGAGTCAGATGTTGGCTGCTGCAAGGTCAAACCCCCCACATTATTTGCCTTACTCAATGCATGTGAGTAAGATGTTACATCATTATGGGGTTCCGATTTCGGATGATGAGGAAGTTGATAAATTTCCTGAAAAACGATTTTGTTTAAATGCAAATCATCTTAATCAAATCAAAATTCTGTAAATTCAATGCTCCTAATTATGTGGATTTGATTTTGATGATGACAAAGTAATTAATAATCCAGCCTTGAAGTCATTGCAACATCAACAACAACAAGAATTCAAGAAAGAAGACAAGTGCTCACTCATTCTCAATCGGATTGCAATTGTAATTTTTCATTTATGTTGAGAGTGGGTAGAAATAGTTAATCTCTTCTAAGAATAAAATGAGTAATATGATTATTAGGTTGAGATTAACCAAAATTAATACTTGATAAGAAAAATAAAAAATGAAAATTAATTTTTGATATGTCTGATCAAAATACTCGAATATTTTGAAGAAGACTCGAGTATCAACTCGAGTATTCTGAAAAAAGACTCGAGTATTTATGCCAGATCAGCAAATAGAGCCGTTAGTCTTGTTCGTGCAACGGATCTTTCCAGCCTGGCCAAAGGACTCGAGTATTGGCCAAAAGACTCGAGTCTTTAGGTCCAGTCAGCAAAAAAAATGACGCTGGAAAGACTCAAAAACCCAAGTTAGGGCGCTTGAGTCTAACTGAACTCTAGAGAACAATTTCAGAACTTCATTGTAAAATTTCTCTTTGATTTTGCACAAGAACAAACAAGACATCAAGCTCAAAATCATTACAAGCTTTCATAAATTCCTCTTCTCAAGTGTTGATTTACAAAACTCAACTTTGCACTCATATTGTTATTCTCTTCTCAAGTTGAGTTTAGGTCTCAATTTGTATATTGAGCTGTGCTTATTTGTGCGAATCCATTGCGAGATTCGTAATACACATACAAAAGCTTGTTGATTCAAGTCTTGGATTGTTCCCAGGCAAAACCCTAAGTGGCTTAGGGTATTGAAAGTCTTGAGAGGTTCTCAAGCACAAGACTAGTAGGTTCCTAGCCCGGTGGAGCTTCTTCGAGGGAGTTCAAGGAAGCTTTAGAAGAGTTCTTTGTCACCGGAATCAAATTGGGGTAGAAATCAAGAGTTTGGTACACTCTTGGAGGGTTAGGTTGAGTGAGGCTATCTCAAGTAATCTTTGTAATTTCTAACAATTTGATTTATAGAAAAATCTCCTAAGGTGATTAGGAGGACTGGATGTAGCTCATTGTTGGAGTGAACCAGGATAAAATTGCTTGAGTGTTGGTTTATAGCTTTCTATTTACTTTCTTGCTCAAAAAACTTAAAGCTTTTCAAAGAAATAGGATTTGTCTAATTGGGTAGCAAGTTCAAGAAATCTAAGTGTTATTATATTGTTAAAAGTCATTTCATTTGCTTGCTATTCTGTTAGATAAGTTTCTATTTTGTATTGGATTGATTTGAAGTGAATCGTTGATTTTTCGTTTCTGGTTTAACTCATATCTGATACGAAAGACTCGAGTATTTCTCAGAATACTCGAGTAGTTCTTTCTCAAGACTCGAGTATATCTTGAAAAACTCGAGTTGTTCTTCCTGAAAACACTCGAGTATTTCAAGAAAGACTCGAGTATTTCGAGTTTGTTCCAGAAAAATCAGTTTCAGCTCTATTCGTTTAATATCATTCGAAATATTTGGTATTACTGCTTCAAATTACTATTCACCCCCCCCCCTCTAGTAATTGCGTAGCCCGCTTGTTGGTTTCCAACAAATTATATTTGATAAGACAACTCGATCATGGGTTTCGGATGAGAGAGCCTTGAGGGCAGCAGAAGGTGAGCGAGCTGAGAGGTTAGCAGAAGAGGATGAGTTAAGGGCTGCGGAACAAGGACAGGAGGGTAATCCGGAGGGTAACCCGGAGGACTATATTGATTTCACTAATTTTGATGTTCCACCGCCTCCACAATCTTCCGACTTTGATTTTCGTGTTGTACACAATTCTTTGATTGCTCATGTGGATCGTCGATTTCATGAACTTAGAACTGATCTTCGGGCACAACGTCAAGAGGATCTTCATGCCTTAGAGCAGCGTTTGTTCGAGGCAAATCAGTCCATGGAGCAGCGCATTATTGATTCCTTCAGCCGCATGTTTCATCATCCCCCACCTCCTTGATCATGAGCCGTTGACATTTTGATGATCTTTTGGATAGTTTTCTATGTTTCTTTTTGGAACTTGTGTTGCTGGACTATTTCTGGTTTTTCTGGTTCTTTTACTTGTTTTAGTTGTTGGACTGTTTCGTTGCTTTGTTACTGCATGGACATTAGTTTTATTTGGTTTATGTCGGTGTTGTGTACGTGGCTATGGACATACATGCTGTTTTTATGGTTAATATGCATTTTATGATGTTTATTTCTATTGTTTCATGCCATATATATTATCATTGTCTACTTACCTTTCATCTTTTGGCAAAGATTTTTATGCTTAAGTACTCTTTTTAATGATGCCAAAAGGGGGAAAAAAGGTTGTTTATGTTGTGATTTGTAGGTTTGATTGTTTTTATGTATTTTTCCTAAGTGTTCATGCATTTAGGGGGAGTATAAGAAAACTTGAAGTTTTTAAAGTGAAGATGGTTTGTCATCATCAAAAAGGGGGAGTTTGTAAGTATATGATGTTTTGATGACAACAAACCAATATGTGCAAACCTCAAGCATCAACAACGCACTACTCAAGTTATTAAATCTTTCATATGATTTTGTGTTAATTTGTAATATTTTATTTTATGTCATATGAGAGTGGGTGGTAGCTTAGGTTATCTCAATTTAGGAAAATTAATTGTTGAGTATATGGTGATATGAGATTAACTTGATAGAAAATAGCTCACATGAAAGTAGAAATTAAAACATAATTGAAAAGCTATTTTTTAGTCACTTTAGCAGTGGTTAATCGATTAGCTCACAAGGCTTAATCGATTAACACGTGTTTGACTGATTAAGCTGTTTGACTAACAGTGGTTAATCGATTAAGGGTTCACGTTAATCGATTAATAGCTGTTAAATCAGAAAAACTATTTTGTTTAAAAGCTTTTCAATTGTGACTTTGATTTGGTTACACACTTTCATAATTTTCAAGATACTTTCATGCTATTACAATTTTCACAAAGAGCTATTCAATTTTTAGAGTTCTATCAAGATTCAAATCTTATTTTCCCAATCTCATTCTTCACTTTCTCATAATCTTCAATTTACATAGATATTGAGATCTTAGTTTCAAGTGCTAAATAGTTTGGTTGAACCATTCTACAACAAGGGTTGTGCATCAAGGATTCAACAATTTCAACGAAGTGAAGAAATTCACAATTGGAAGTCTTTGAAGAACTCAAAGCAAGGAGAAAGGAATTGGTTGGAGAGGTTGCTTCAACAAGAACAATACAAGAGATTAGAAGAACAATTGGTGGGGTAGATTTTCAAGAGATTGGTACTCTCTTGAAGGGATAGGATAATTTGAGTGAGGTTTCTCTTTTATCCGTTGTAATCTACACAATTGTTTTCTAGTAGAAATCTCTCTATTGCGGTAGAGGGGACTGGATGTAGCTCTCGGTGGATTGAGAGTGAACCAGGATAAAATCTCTTGTCTCCTATCTTTTACTTTCTTTAAAGTTTTGAGTAAATTAACAAACCAATTCAACAATTAGGTTAGAATTGGAATTTTCATATTTCATAGTGAATTAACACTAATTTGGATTTGTAAATTTAATTAGTGTTGTTATTAATTCTTTAGATAGTTGTTCTTGCATTCTTGGCATTTGAGCTCTCTGCGATTTTGATTAAGATTGATTTTTTGTTGTTTTGCACATAGTTAATCGATTAACTGTTTTATTAATCAATTAGATTTTAATCAACCTTCAGGCACTAATCGAGTAACGAGTGTGTTAATCGATTAATTGTTTTCTAAGCTTCAGGCATTAATCGATTAGTATATTCATTAATCGATTAAGTAGTTCAAATTTTGTTAGAAAATCTGTTTTCTCAAAACCATTCTCATTAGCAATCGAAAATTTGATATCAACGCTCCAAAACACTATTCACCCCCCTCTAGTATTTTTTGAGCCGCTTGTTGGTTTCCAACAGCACATTGTCTGCTAAGCTTAGTTGTGTTGTACTCCATGCTTTGGCCATCATTTCGTCCTTCTTATATGCAGATAATGCTTCTAGCAATTTGTCTATGCCTTCTATTGCCTTGGCAAGACCTTGCTGATCTAGCAATGTTTGTAGCTTCATCTTCCATAAATTGAACTTGTTGGATCCATCAAACTTCTCCCGATCAAATTTTGGCAATTACATCTTGAATTCGAAGCCAAGTAGCTTTGATACCCCTTGTTAGGAAATTAGAGTCCAATACACCCTATGTGTCTTAGATACTTTATGGATGTGAGTGGAAGCGTAGCCAAAACTTTATGGAGAAGGATATGAAAAATCGAATCACTTGAATAAGAACTATCACTATTCACATGAATAGTACTATTCATTATTATTGATGGTTTAAAATATGATATATTTCATTGATTTTATCCCCTCTTTATATTAATTTTTGTTTGTTTCTAATGGTTTTTATGTTTGTTATTTAACTTTTGATAGTTTGGTTTGCATAATAAATTTCATCACATAATGAATCTTTTTTCCACGATTTTAGGTGCATTGGAGCTTGAATTGAAGAATCATTGATATGGAAGTACCCAATGATGATTGGAGCCATGAAGATTGCTCAAAAGAGGTGGAAAAAAGCCCAAAAAATGGTCTCAAAGGCACCCAGGTGCGTAAGGATCACACCCAGGCACAATTTGGGTCAAAAAAGCAAAGATTTGAGCCTAGGCGCAGGTCATCAAGCACCTGGCAGAATTTTGGGGTGGTGATTGAGCGCCACTTTGGGGTTTGAGTGCCAAGTGAAAAAATGTAATGTCGTCCAGGAGCCAGTAATCCTGTGCCTAGGTGTGAGCATCGGATATTTTGGCTTTTTATATGATTTTTGTGATTTTTTGGCTATCTTATTTATAAAAACTTGTGGCAAACTCCAAAATAGGATTCTAGACATTAGGAAAACACTTATAACTTAGATAAGAGAGGGGAGAAGATCAAGGAGGGAGTCTCATCCTCGAAGGAAGGAATTCTAGAGAGGAGGATCGCTTCTAGATTCATCTTTATGTCTCAAGCAAAGTTTGATTCTTCCTTTTTCTTTTCCTTTTAATATTCCATGTCTAGTTAAATTCTTTGTTAGGGAAGTGGTGAATTGGATTGTAATTATGTGATTTACAATAACAATTATGAATTAATTCCTATATAATGTTAATTGTTTGATTATGTTCTTCATAGATATGCATAGAAGTAGCTAATCTATGACTTGAGATTCAATTCCTCAGTTGGGAAATTAGGGATTGAATTAGACTTATAATCAAACATTATAACTTCACAATTCGTAGGAATACTTTTGTGAATTTATATAAGATTTGTGATTTTAGTATTTTTAATCAAATAATTGTTGGTTTAGGATTTGCTTAAGGGATTAAGGGGTCAACTAATAGTACAAAGTAAGCGCCTTGAGGAATCAAGTGTTTATTGCCTCTAGAATTGTTGTTAACATAATAGGAACAATATTCATAATCAATGTAAATCATTGTTACTTTTAATGAAACCATGTCCCTAGCACTTTTATCCATTACAAACCAAATCATTTTACACTTTTCTTTCAAAATCAACAATCTTTATAATTCAATTTCACTTGTTTAACTTCGATAAAGTGATATTTACCACAACACTAATCCTTGTGGGTTCGACACTCTATTTACCACTTTATTACTTGTACGACCTGGTATACTTGCCGGTGTCAAAACAAGTTTTTGGCACTATTGTCGGGGATTAGTTTAGTTTTGGTAACTATTGCTACTTATTTATGGTTTGACTTGTGAAATTTTGTATATAATTTTCTTTCATTTTTATCTGTTACTTTTTTTTTATATTTTTATGATGGTTGTATAACATGGCTTGTAATGATGAGTTGGATTTTTTGCAATTCATTTTGGTTTTGCCTCTCCCATCATGCTATGCACAATCTATAGTTGATGAAGCATATGTGGATTGTGCTTTGGTGGAGTTAGAACAAGAGTGTTCCATTTCGGAAAACCAAAATGCAAACTCTTTTAAACACATGGAAGAAGATGAAATTGTGCAAAATGTGATGGAGGAGGTGAAACAAAATGAAAAAAAATAGTGGATAAGTGTCTTGTGGAGAAAATTAGCTCCACCATGCATGCTGAATTTCCTGAATTAGACAAATATGTTGGATGGCATGCATGTATGGATGCCTCAAAACTTCTTCCTTCCACCCAACTTCTGATTTTTTTTGCAATTCCTTTAAAAAGTCAATATATGTCACTGTTATGCTATTTGGAGCCTGTAAAGGCTACATTACTAATTCAAGAAGTTGACACCTTCATGATTAATGAAGAAAACAGGCACAATGTGACGATGCTTGGAGTCACTGATTTACCAATTGACCCAGGAGGGATGGAAACCATTTTTGTTCAAAATCAATTGTTCCAAAATCATCCATGCTTTAACCCATGGGATCCAGGAATAACTTGTTATTCCTGCATCACATGGGGGTTGTGCTATAAGCTATGAGATCCGGGTGGAAATCCTCTAAGCCCGTGGTTTTTTTCTTAGTTTAGTTTAATTCAATAAAAAGTTAGTGATTTTCCATTTTGATCTTGGATTTATGTTTTGATTATTGGAAAAAAAGATTTAATGTGGTTCTTGTAGCACTGTTTTTGGTTTGCTCTTGTGATTTACATGTGTGAATAAGTTTGGGGGAGCATATCAAGAGCGGGATTATAGCACCACAATGTCCATGTTTTTGTTTCTGAATTGTTTTGTTTATTGTAGTTTGGTGTGTTCTAAAAAAATCATAGGAATAATTAACACTCTAAGTTTGGGGGAGGATTTTATCTTTGAATTTTTTCTGAAATTATTTCCCCATTTATAGAAGCTTTTGTTTGTCTTTTGACTTATTATTTGTAAAAGTTTTAGGTTCTACCCCACTAATTGATGATGTACATACTAGGATCAGGGACAACTTTGTTTTTTTTTAATATAACTGAATCTGACTGGCTGAAATTTTTTGAAATCTGTTAATTAGACAAATTCTTTTAGGATATGTGATCAGTGATATCAATATCCTGTGAGTCTCAAGCCTGTATAGGTGGTCATCCTTATGCCACCATGATATTTTTCTTGTGCAATATTCACTATGACTCATTTACTTTAAAACTTGCCACTGTTCTCCTTAAAATCATTTAAAATCTCTTGCACGTGGAGAAATGATTCAGGCATTAATTCTTGAAACCCACTTATAGCGAGAACATTAACCAAATATAATTGTACCTTTTTCTAATCATTTTGAGCCAATTAATGTGAAGCCTTTTGTTTCTAGCTCCTCAAAAACTTAATGAACAACTTTTAGAATAATCTTTTGTTGAGAGGGGCATTAGAATAGAACAACAAATATCAACAAAGCCCAGCACAGTTGGTAGATAGCTGGGTTCCTTAAGCATGATGTCAGGGGTTCGATCCCTGCCGTAGGTATGGAAAAGACTTAATTGGTAGAGGCAAAACCCACTTCGGTGATCTCTACGCCTCGGAGAGGATTAGTCTTCGACTGTCGGCTGGAGGATACCATCGGCGTACACCAAAAAAAAAAGAATAGAACAATAAAGATGATGGTTACAATGTGTTAAGAATAAAAAAAATGTAGGAGAAGGCACAAAAATATGTTAAAAAAAGGCGTGTCGTGTGCTTAAGTGTGGAAAGTGAAGGTGAAATTGAAAGTAAGAAATCCCCGAAAAAAAATGAGGGAAACATGAAATGCAACAAGTGATGCGATGTTTGGTTTCACTAAAATGAAAATTTGGATGCTCCTCTAATCATGAGTTGTTCCTCCTAAACACTTTTATTTCTTTTCCCTTTCATGATAACCTTAAGAAAGACCTTTTGATTTTCACATATTTTGTGATCGGTGTGGTGGAGAGTGAGAAGTTTGGAAATGATATGGTAATACTGTGTTCATTAGTTGAATAGAGTGTATACACTTGAGTTAAATACTTAAGTAATTGTGAGAATTGTGTATACATATTACTGATCATTGTATTCTGTTAGAATTTGTTATTCTTACTGATTTTTTATTAATTAACATGCTTTTGATATTAAAGTTATGTATAAAGGATATTAGTTGAATTCTGTGACTTGTGGATATGTTCTAACATTGGTTGGGGTAGCTTTATGATTTGGTTTTTATTTTGCCTGGGACATGCAAAATGCTAAGTTTGGGGAGTGTTGATGGTCTAAAATATGAATGATATATATATATATATATATATATATATATATATATATCATTGATTTTATCCCCTCTTTATCTTAGTTTTTGTTTGTTTCTAATGGTTTTTAAGTTAGTTATTTAGCTTTAGTTAGTTTTGTTTTCATAATAAATTTCATCACATAATGAATCCTTTTTCCACGATTTCAGGTGGGTTGGAGCTTGAATTAAAGAATCATTGATTTGGAAGCACGCAAGGATGATTGGAGCCATGAATGAAGATTGCTCAAAAGAGGTGGAAAAAGCCCAAAAAATGGTCTAAGGAATGCCTAGGTGCGCAAGGATCACGCCCAGGCACAATTTGGGGCAAAACACCAAAGATTAGAGCCAGGTGGAGGTCATCGGGTGCCCAGGTGCTTGGCAAAATTTCGGGGTGGCGCTCGAGCGATACTTTGGGGCTCGAGCGCCAAGTGAAAAAATGAAATGGCGCCCGGGCGCTACTAATCCTGTGATTTTTGTGCTATTTTATCTACAAAAACTCTTGGCAAACTCCAAAATATGATTCTAGACATTAGGAAAAATTTATAACTCAGAGAACAGAGGGGAGAAGCTAAAGGAGGGAGTCTCATCCTCGAAGGAAAGAATTTTAGAGGGGAGGAACGCTTGTGGATTTATCTCTATATCTCATATAGAACTTGTTTCTTCCTTTTTCTTTTCCTTTTCATTATCCATGTCTCATTAAATTATTTGTTAGGGATGTGGTGAATTGGATTATAATTATGTGATTTACAACAACGAGCATAATTAATTCCTATATATTGTTAATTGTTTGATTATATTCTTCATGGATATGCATAGAAGTAACTAATATGTGACTTGGTATTCTATTCCTCAATTGGGAAATTAGGGATTGAATTAGCCCTATAATCAAACATTATAATTTCACAACTTGTAGGAATACTTTTGAGAAATTATATAACATTTGTGATTCCAGTATTTTTAATCAAACGATTATTGGTTTAGGATTCAATTAAGAGATTAGGGGGTCTAAACTAACAATACAAAGTAAGCGCATTGAGGAATCAAGTGTTTACTGCCTCTGTAATCTTTGTTAACATAATAGGAATGATATTCTTAATCGATGCAAGTCATTATTAGTTCCAATGAAACCATGTCCCTAGCACTTATATCCATTACAAACTCAATCATTTTACACTTTTCTTTCAAAATCAACAATCTTTATAATTTGATTTCACTTGTTTAACTTTGATAAGGTGATATTTGCCATAACACTAATCCTCGTGGGTTCGACATTCTATTTACCACTTTATTATTTGTACGACCCGATATACTTGTCATTGTCACAACAATTATTCAAACTAACAAATAAAGAACAAGCACAACCAGAACACACGGAATAAATACCAATGTTTAGTGCTGTTTAAGTGAGAGATAAAAATAGAGTTATAAAAATTTCCAAGAGTGTAGTGTGTGTATACACTAGGGATACATTGGGGACTATTTTGGATAGGCAAAATTGTTTCATTGGTCCTCTAAGTTATTTACTTGTTTGAAAGTGGTCCCTCAAGTTTTTTTGTTTGAAAGTGGTCCCTCAAGTTTACTTCTATTAACATGGTTGGTCCTTCCGTCAATGACGAAGGATATAAGAAATAGGTGGGAGCACTTGCTTCCCCTCATATTTATTAAGGTACATATATAATATTTGCATTACACATCAAGATGTAAGTTGGTGTGATGGCAAGGAAGTTAACCATAAATCAAGGAGTTGTGGGTTCGAATCCTCACATGTTAGTTTCTTCTCAAGCCACTTTGACAAATCAATTCTATGCCATTAAAGGAAAAATTTTAATCATAAATATCAAAATTTACCCTCTATAATTTTTGTTTCTTTGAAACACTATGTTGCACCCCTTCTTTTTCGATGAAGATCTGGCACTGCCTTTCGTTATTTTTTCGTCTCCGATCATCTTCTCCGGTGGGATTTTCGACCAACACCATTTTTTCCGGCAATAAAACTATACTTTTTTTTCTTTTTCTTCTCTTATCCTCCACCAACACATATTCAGATCGAACCATCAATCTCTCCACCATTCTCTACCACGTCCAATAGATGGTATGGTGGGATTTGAGGGGATGGAGATAAAAGATATTGGCGGGAAAAAAATTAAGTTTCGCCGGAGAAGATGATCGGAGACTGAAAATTTGACGGAAGGACCAAATGTTCTAAGGGAAGTAAACTTAAAGGACCACTTTCAAACAAAAAAAACTTGAGGGACCACTTTAGAAAAAAAATAACTTAAAGGACTAAAGAAACAGTTTTGCCTTTTGGATATACTTTCTAGTGCTCTATAATACTACAATTGTAGTATGAGAGGATCTCACTTAAATACACTATATTGGGTAAAGGGTATTGGAATTATCCTTTTAAAGAGTGGATTATCTTTCGTAGCTTGTCCCGTGATTTTCTCCCTCATTGGATTTCCACGTAAAAATTCTAGTGTGAAATTTCTTTATTTGTTGGTTTGAATAGTGAATAGTACTATTCATGTGCTACTATTCACATGCTTAGATTTTTCCTATCCTTCTCCGATCCATAAATTTTTGGGTACGGTTCTGCTTACATTCATAAAGTGTCTAAGATACTTGGGGTGTATGTATTTGACTCTAATATTCTAACATAAACGAGATGGTCCTTTGCTTGAATCCACCCAGCTCATTCTTCTGGTTGCTTTTTTATTAGATTATTTTTTAGCCAAAAAGTTAAAAGTTTGGTAGAAAGAACTTTGATTTCTTTGTTAATTGTGAGGTTAAAACATTTTAATTTGAAACACAATTGTTATGACACACCGCCAAGTATACCGGGTCGTACATGTAATAAATTTGTAAAATAGAGTGACGAACCCAAAGAGATTAATTAATTCTATCAATTATCACCTTATTATAGTTACACTTAACGTAATTGGAATTTGAAGATTGTTGATATTTAAAGAAAGACAGTATAAAATTGTTGAGTTGTGGAATAGATGAAAAGGCTAGGGACATGGTTTCCTTGGAAATATTAGTAATTTACTTCAATTATGAATATAATTCCTATTATGTTAACAACAATTCCAAAGACATTAAGAACTCAATTTCTCAAGGCACTTTGTATTGTAAATCTAGTATGCCTTAATCTCTTAAGCGATTCCTAAATTTACAATCGTTTGATTAAGAACACTGGAATTAAAAATGTTATATATTTTCCCAATAATATTTCTACGAGTTGTATGTGAAATTATAAAGTTTGATTAGAGGGCAAATTCAATCCCTAATTTCCCAATTGAAGGATTGAACTCCCAAATCACAGATTAGCTACTTCTATGAATATCATTGAAGAACATAATCATACAATTAACATAAACAAGAATCCATTCAAAACCAATATCGTAAATCACATAATTATAACCAATTCCACCATATCCCTAAGACCCTAATAAGGAAATTAACTAGACATGGATAATGAAAAGGGAAAGAAAAAGGAAAGAACAAACTTCATGGGAGACAATGTTGAGTGCGTAGGCAATCCTCCTCTCAAGACTTCCTTGCTTCAAGGATGAGAAACCCTCATTCATGCTCGTCCACTCTTATCTGAGCATTTAGTGTATGTATTTCTATCCATCTAGAATTAGTTTCTCAGGCTTTCCTATGAGTTTTTATTGATGAGGAAGTAACTCAAGAGTCACAAAACTCGCTCAAAAGCTTAAAAATATTTGTCAGCCATGCCCAGAAGTTGGAAAATGACCCCAATTTTGATGCTGCCTAGCACCTGGATGCTCAAAGTCCTGAGCTTGGGCTCAATTCCCCTCTCTTTGGGTAAAATTGCACCTGGACAGGTAAAGACCTGCGCCCAGGCGACTCGGTTGGCCAAAAATAGGATTTTTCACTTCCTTTATGCTACTTTCATTGCTCATTTCATCTTTGAATGCTTGCATTTCAATAATTCTTCAATCCATGCCAAAAAGCACCTGAAATTATGGTCAAAAGATTCATTATATGATGAAGTTTATTATGCAAAGTTAAACAACCAAAAGTTAATAAACTAACTTAAAAACCATTAGAAACAAACAAATACTAAGATAAAGAGGGGATAAAAACAATGAAATATAACATATTTTGGATAATCAACAACAAACAAACTTTTAACTCTAAATATTGGAAAATTTGTTGCACCTTCTAAATTTTGGTCAAGATTCGCTACTATTTGGAATGAGTATTACCTCTCTTTACTTTATCAAATATGACGGACAAGCTACAAAATCAACTTATAAAAAGGCCTACAAAATAAAAAGTGACATGTGTCACTTATTTATTATTAATAAGATGGAAATTCTTTTCTCCATGTAGATATTGTTACTTTTTATTTAATTATAATAATAACCAAAAGAATATTTTAATTATAATAATAAAAAGTAACAATAATAATAACCAAAAGAATATTTTCATGAGTAATACGTCAGATCGGTCCTTGATTTTGTGGGCATCGATCAAATTAGTCCCTTAGATTATCGAAATTCCAAATTAATCCCGAGATAGGAACACATTAGTCATATTAGTCTCTAACATTAATGGTCCATAAAGTCATAGACTAATTATTTGATCAGTTTCAACAATCTCAGAGACTAATTTGACCGATACTCAACGACCTTTGTTTATTTTTTTGGCCAAAACGATGTCTTTTTGGTCATTCCTTTAGTCCATGTTAAGGACCACTGATGGTCATTAACATCATGGTCTAATGCGACTGACGTATTCCTATCTTAGGGACCAATTTGAATTTATAAAATCTCAAGGACAGAATTGATCGGTGCCTACAAAATCATGGATCAATCTGACATATTACGCATATTTTAATTATAATAATAAGATCTTCCTAATTAAGAAGATCTTCCTAAAAAAATACACTGCAATTTGCGGTGTCCACAGGATTGGTCTGAACTCGCAAAGTGAATCCAAGATACCACTTATGATCAAAAACAAAAAATAATAATAATAATATCTAAAAGAATCCAACTTCTTTTAACATCTTACCGGTTCCTTTAGAAAACATCTTTTTCAGTTAAAAAATTCTCTCATTCGTTAAATGCACTAGTGAGTAGTGAGTTACGATGAAAATAAAACCAATATTTTATCCCTCTTTCAAACTACTCCCTCATGCACTTGATGCAAAATCTTTTCGATGAATTTATAAGAATTAATTAGTTAATATTTTTAGTGGTATTGAAAATTTTAATATTTGATATAATTTTTTAAAATTACTCTTATAATTATTATTAAAATTTTAAAAAAGTGTTGAGTAAATAGATAGATTTTTGAAAGAAAAAAAAGTAATTAATGTTATTAAAAATTAAAAAAACATATAAATAAGTCAAAAAAACTCCTATAAAAAAACACTTATATTAAGGATCGAGGAGGTAATGTCATCAAGAAAAACTAAATTTGAAATCTTGAAATATTGGTGGGCTCAAACGGCAAAAAAATTTGGAATATCAATAATTGTTGGTTTTTTTATCTACCATAATCTTAAAATCCTTTCTTAGTAAGTATGAACTCGCTTTTAGATAGAAAATCAATTATGATAAGTCTGAACTCTCATTATTTAATCAAAATGTTCTTAATACCATAATTGATTAATTAGAATAGTTGTTGAGGATAAAAGTCTCCAAATCTTTGGCCTTACCTACCATGGGGAGATCAAAAACTCAAATATTTGACTATGTCAGAGATATATTTGGGAAGAAACTCAGAGGGTGGAAAGAGAAATCATTATTAAGAGCAGATCATGAAGTTCTTATTAAAATTGTTACCCATGCCATTCCTACATATGTAATGAGTTGATTTGCTCTCCTTGTGTTGACTTGAAGTCAAATTTCGACAAGTGGAAAGAATGTCGAACGCATAAGTGACATCGACGGAGATGTACTTAGGTGAATTGCCTAAAAGTGATTTCGAAGGATGTGTACGTATGTCGACAGAATGGGAAAGGTCGATGATATAGGTGATGTCGACGAAAGTGTACTTAAGCAATCTGCTTAAAAGTGACTTCGAAGGACATGAACGTATGTCGACAAATGGTAGAGTCATAATGAGGACGGCGTCAATAGAGAATTAACGTGAAAACCAAGGAGGTCAGAGAAGGAAAGATGATGCATTGGGAACAGGAGAACGGTCACATCAACATTTAATGCACTTCTTCATGGCTATAAATACATCACTTCCAACGTTCAAAGGGCCAAAAGTGTGTAAATAGCAGAAACGATGAAACATTCTTATGATTTCTGGAAAGAAGAAAAGTTGCTCGGAAAAAATGAAGAAAAAAAAGAATCTCAAAGATTAAACATGTGAGATTAAAGGCATTCGGAAGAGGAAGAAACAATGGCAAAATCTTTACTCTGAATCCCCACTTTTCCCTCTTTATGGTTAAAGATTAAACACGTGAGATTACATAGGGATCACCTCTTGTATTTCGAGCTGAGATGAAAAACCTAGATGAAGGGCATACTTTAGCTGAGATACTAGTTTAGGTGGTACCTAGGAGTCTTCCGTAACTCAAAGTTGAAACCTTTTCCCAGGAAAACCTTTGAGTATCTTTTCATTTAAAGAGGGAAAAAAGTCCTTTATGGATAATCCCTTAGGAGAGATTGCACCATGATCACTGGTTAGGTTGATGGCCAAAAATATGGCCAAGTCAATAATCAAGTCACCAATATCGACTAGGGGATTCATTCAATTAGAGGTCGACACCTTGTCAAAAGGAGATTGGTGTCGACAAGGATCCTAAAAGCCCAATAGGCAAGAGGATGTCGCTTCGACAAAGCTGGCAAAAGACTTGTGTAAAATCCCAAGAGTTTCAAAGTGGCTTTATTTTAGTTGTGGGAAGATGCTTGTCGTAGAGAAATAATTGAAGACTACCGAAGACACGTGGCAAAAGGAGAACAAACGAAGAAACTGCATCGTGGGTAGTTGTTTAGTTAGAACGTGGCTGCTGCAGTTATGCAAAACGTGCCCAATAACATAGTGTAAGGGTATTTGATTTCTAGGACTATAAATAGGTAATTACTTGTTTGTAATTGGGGTTGGCACATTGGTAATCATCCTAACATCTTACCGCAAGCAGATTATCGGAGAAAATGCCATTGTAATAACCACCTTACATTCCCAGCACTTTTAAATTCAATTTCAATCTTTTTGTTTTCCTTTACCTTTTCTAGCACATTTAAATTCTGCCTTTACGTTTTCAGTACCTTTAAATTCGCACACTTTACTGCTTTCCCTTTGCGTTTTTGTCGATTTATCTTCTCATCATTTACGTTTTCTCAAGCCCATTTACGTTTTCGCCAAGATAAAGCCAAAAAGACCAAAAATAGCACAATCCTGACACAATATTACTATTTAATTAGTTGAATCCCGCAATCGCTTGATACTTTCATCCCCATTTTCGTCTCGTGTTCGCCCGAATTTGCGAACTGGCACACCCCGCATCGAATCCCTCGAATCCCTTTTCACCAGCATGAACAAGTTGGCACGCCTGATGGGACTGATTTGGAGTAACTTGTGTCCAAGTGTATGCGTTTGAGAAGTGGCAATACTGTGCCATTTTCTCCAAGAACACCTTCAATGGCTGATGGAGGCCATAATGGTCAACAGACCACAGTGATTTCATAAGTTGAAGCAGTTAGTACTCTTGTTAGTACTTCTTCAGTGCCCCTAGGGGGTGGTGCTGTCACGGACTCTACCGTCACCACGGTGGGTCGTTCGACCAACGGTGGCCCAACTGGGGGCCACCCAAGTCAAGCCAGTGGCTTTGCCTTTGGGAATAATCCGATAAATGGAAGTCAGATTCCTCCATATGGCTTGCCACCGAGTTTGGTTCTTGGTTCGACACTGACCTAGCCTTTGAATAGTTCGCCTGGCCCTATATGGAGTGTTTCTTCCACCAATGGGGCCACAACTATGGCATTTCCTCGACTTTCTATTGAGGGAGAAGGTACTGGTAACGCTTCAAGATACATGCCAGTTAATCATGTAACCCATATCCGTCAACAAATCGAGGAAGCAAACGTTCAGTTAGTCGACCAGTTGACGACTCAGTTAGGATCTGTGATCAACCCAGCAATGATGGTAACAAATGAGACTTGTGGAAGAATTGCTCAGTACATGAAGAAACTCAACCAAGTGTTGGGGGTTGACGAGAATGATCGACATGAGTCTACTATAAATCTTTATAGAGAAGACGGATCTCCATACAGGCCAGTTTTGGTACAAAATTATCCCGAAGGCCAAGAGACTCATGCCTGGCCAACTAGTGCTGGCCTAACCTCTCCTCCACAAGATAGTCGAGTGGCTACCCCATGGGAAAACGTTCGAACTAATCAACCTTTGAATCTCAAGTTTGATAGTTCATAGTTCTTGAAGGAGATTCAATAGGTTTATTATGTTTTCTTAGAGTTGTAATCATTGCAAGAAGTCAAGCTCAAATACAACAAAGAAGAAGTCCTGGTGGTGTTCATCAAGCAAATTGATTTGGAAGTCTTGTTTTGAGGAATCAACAAGCAAGTGGAAGACTTGGTGTGGTGTTATCATCAAGAAAGAAGAGAGGTTAGATTAGAAGTTCAAGAGGGTTGCAGACAAGAGTGGGGTATCTCTTGGAGGCTATCAAGTGGGGTATCTTGAGAGGCATTTGCTTGTAATTTGAGAACTCTAATTCCTTATTGAAGAAACTCTCTCTATTGTGATAGAGGGGACTGGATGTAGCTCTTGCTGGTTGAGAGTGAACCAGTATAAATCTCTGAGCAAGCTTCGCATCCCTTAACTCTTTAACTTTTGTTATTTCATATTGTTCTTAATTGAAAACCTAGAAAAGATTGATTTTCTAATAATTGAATGAAATTGGTTTTTTTAGTTCAAATTGATTTGGGAAAAACCTTTTTCATAATCTAGGTAATCATTAACAATCTTGGTGTTAATCAATTCCACGCTATCTCTGATTTCTATGTTAATTGATTGATTTTCGTTTTCGATTGAAAAGTGGTTTTTCTGTTTCTGCAGTGATTAATCGATTAACAGGGTGTGCTAATCGATTAACCAAAAATCAGTTGTCAGGTGTTAATCGATTAACTCTTGCTTTAATCGATTAAGAGCTGAAGTTTTTCTGAAAATTATTCATTTTAATTGTTTCGTTTTGTTTTGTTCGAAAATCTTTCAAGGTTTCTTTAATACCTATTCAACCCTCCCCCTTCTAGGTGTTCTCCTAGTATTTTCTAGTTATTTCACTCACCGATTGTAGTTCTTACAGAACCTTCTCCACATTACTTTATATTTCTTGATCAATAGACAAAGCATTCTCAAATACTCAAATTACTCAATTTTTCTATAGCCTTCTTCATCGACACAAACATTCCCTCTTGTACCAATGCATCTTTTAATAATATCATCTTGCCACCATTTAAAAAAAGAAAAGATGAAGTTAAGAAACATTCCAAAAGAAGAATGAAAATGTTTGAGGATGTCAAGTAATCCAAGCTCTTGGCATGTGACAATGTGAACAAAGAAGAATATATCCAAGAAAGGGTACTAAAGTAAGTGCATGTTTGGTTCTGCGGTGAGTTAGTCAAGAATCAATTCTGGAATATCAACGCTACTGATAGTTGCTTTTGCTCCTACTTGATTTTGGGGTCAGAATTGATTTCGTAACTTATAACCAAACATGCCTTAAGTTCTCTAATAATAATAAAGTTATACATTTGTCCAAATAGATTGATGGACCAAACAAGTTTATTAAAATATTAAAATGAATTTATACAAAAAATAAAAAACCAAAACTAGGGAGACTATATTCACACTCATAATTTTTTTAGTTGCACACTTATACTTTTTCATGAGCTATTCAAAAGGTTATTTATATAGTTTTTTTTTTCTTTTCACTTTGGGATAGATTTTTTTTATGGATGAGAAACTGAAATCATTTTAATGGATATAATTTCCCAAAATTTATGAAGCCAAAATTATAAAGCTTATGGCATATTAATTTCCTTGGAGAAAAATAAGTAAAAATATAATGAACCACACTTTCTACAGATTTTTATATTTGATCCTTATATTTTTACAACTTTTCATTTTACATTCTCATCTATATTTTTTTTTTCTATTTTTGTCATTTTTTCACATCATACTATTAATCACTTTTTATTTCTTTTTACAATTTTTACACCTAAAAATAAAGCATCTTAGTATCAATTTTATTTTGGCTAAATTACATTTTTTTTTATCCTTTATCTTATTTTCAAGATTCAATTGATCCTTAATTTTTTAAATTTATTTTGGTCCTTTAAAAAAAATACAATTTGGTCATTCTGTCATAGCAGTGTTAGTTATCGAAATATCCACATCCATTACTAGAATCATGAAAATGTTGCTAAAATTTAGAAAAATTTGAGGCCACCACCTAACGAAGACTAGGAACAATGGTGTTGTTTCGCCAATAGTAGAGCAAGTTAGCTCGCGATAGTGATTGATCGATATGAACAGAGATAATGTGATAAGATGTGAACGAAGATGGTAGTTAGAGCCCTATGGATGAAGCCGTAGAAATTTATGTCAAACTCTATCGATAAAATAGTAATGAATATAAATATTTCGGATAAAACATTTTTACTGGGAAAGGATCAAATTGATTTTTTTAAAAAGAAATTAAATACTAAATAAGTATAAAAAAAATAATAATAGGCACCAAAACAAATCTTAAAAATAAAATAAATGTAAAAAAATATAATTAAGCCTTTGATTTTTTAAATCTATTTCTTTTCTATCACATCATTTATCACTTCTCTTACTGTTTCCTCTTTCCCTGCACTACATCTAAAAAAGGTTTAGGTGTGAGAAACATTTTCTAACCAAAATAATTTTGTGGATTGTTTTCATCGATGGAAAATTGGAAATGCCCCTTTCCATATTTATTCATTTATTTTTACTTTCAGAATCTTGATTCTATCTAAAATTACAGATCCTAAAGTCTCACACTCACTCCCTCTTCCTCAACATGTAAGTATTTTTTTTTTTTTTTTTAAAGTCATGGTACGAGGAACCCAGAGCAACTACTTTCAAAATATGATTAGACTTACTTTTTTTCTTCAAAGTTCTAGTCTTTGGCAGTGAATAATTTATGGGCACCCTTTGATTTTTATTTATCTGGCAATCACACAGGTGATTTTGTTGATTGGATTCTTGTTTTTTCTTCTTCTGGTTAATGGCGAATCCTTATAAGTCAAAGGAAGAAATTGCAAATGAAGCCATCAAGCACGCCTTGAGGGCTCTGAGGAAGCGTCATTTGCTTGAAGAAGGGGCTCATGGTCCTGCTTTTGGAGCTCTTTCTAGACCTATGGCTTCCCAGGTCCCCTTTTCTTATCATTATAATTTATAACCATATTTTATAAGAATTCTTATCTAATTGATCATAATGGGCATGCATAAATGAGAGAATTTTATTACTCTGCTTTGAATTTGATGATACCTTTCTTGCAATAATCCCTAATTAATTTTTAGAATTACCATTGTTGTAATTTTGAGTTTCATTTTGATACATTGACCAATCATCAAACCAGTCATATATGAGCACACATGTGACTTTTAAGGTAACTGTTATAAGAGTCAAACATTTATAATGATATGTGAATGCATGATTGGTTGATAGTGTAAAAAAACCTATGCAATAATAATGCATTAGAAGTAAATCCTGTAATGTGCAAACATATAGAGGGTGAGCATTGGTGCAGTAGTAAGTTTACTTGCCCTGTGACCTGGAGGTCATGGGTTCAAATATTGGAAATAGCCTCTCTGTTTGCAGGGGTAAGTATGCGTACATCTACCCTCTTTAGACCTAGCCTCGTGCATTGTGCCGCCATTTAATGTGCAAACATATTAGAATTTGTGGATGTTGCTTAACATTTAGTGTTATTGTTGTTACTTGGATCATAGTGTGTAACTGACAGTTGGATTTTTTTTTCATTGAGTTGAATGTTGTATTTGTGTCCTTGAAGGGCTCTGAATGGAAGGAGAAAGCAGAGAGTCTAGAATTGGAACTTCAACAATGCTACAAAGCTCAGTCTCGGGTTTCCGAGCAGCTTGTTGTGGAAATAGCAGAATCCAGAGTTTCAAAAGCTTTGGTTCAAGAGAAAGAAATTGCAATTGTTGATCTGCAGAAGGAGTTGACCAAACTGAGGTTGGTTGGTATTGCCCTTCTTTTTATCCAGCAGGTTCAACTTTATTTCTTTAAGTGATGACGTTATGCTTATGACTGCAACTTAAATATATGTTGCAGGGATGAATGCTCTCAATTGAAAATGGACTTGGAAGAAAAACTTAAAGCTCTTGAGGTGGTTCTAAGTGAGAATACAGAACTTAAAGTACAAATGGAGCAGATGGCTACTAAAGCTAAGAATGCTGAAGCTGAGAATAAAACATTGGTGGATCGCTGGATGTTAGAAAAAATGAAGGATGCTGAACGCCTAAATGAGGTATAATACATTTTCATTCACCTTATGAACTTTCCAAATGAGATAGTTGTTGGTGCATATTTGCTGTGAGAAAATGGATTTGGCTTGGGCATGATGCCAACTAATTGGATTATAATTTAGTTCTGCCGCTGCTAAGATGCTGTTACTGGCTGCCATTTTGTAATTAAATTATCAGCTACCTGACTAAGCTATATTCTACTGATATTGCTTCTACTTTTGAACTTATTTTGCGATAGCTTGAAATTTGAACGGTACATAATAGAGTGGAATCATTTTGGGATAGTTACACTAGTAATATTAGTTTCTTACGTGTAGCACCATCAAAAAACTGATACAACTAATTTTAGTAGTCCTAGCTGCTAGGATTCTTAATATTTCCTTATGCTGCTAATAAACTAATATATTTCCTATCAAATTTAGGCTAATCAACTGTATGATGACATGATCGAGCGGCTAAAGGAAAGTGGTTTAGAAAGACTAGCCAGGCAGCAGGTAGATGGCATAGTTCGCCGAAGTGAAGCAGGTGCTGACTTTGTTTTAGAGTCAACCATCCCTTCTACATGTAAATACAGGGTTCAAGCACATGAAGGTGGTTGTGCTTCCATTTTGTTTGAGCACAATTCTTCTAAACTGATTACTGGGGGACAGGATCGATCAGTTAAACTGTGGGATACGAATACAGGATCCTTAAGTTCCAATCTTCATGGTTGCCTTGGCTCTGTATTAGATCTTGCAATCACCCACGATAATCAATCTGTTATTGCTGCCAGCAGCTCAAACAACTTATATGTGTGGGATCTCAACTCAGGTCGAGTCCATCATACCCTTACTGGCCACACAGATAAAGTTTGTACTGTTGATGTTAGCAAGGTTTCGAGCCGTCATGTTGTCAGTGCAGCTTATGATCGTACCATAAAAGTTTGGGACTTGGCGAAAGGTTATTGCACTAACACACTCATTTTTCCCAGCAACTGCAATGCACTTTGCTTCAGCATGGATGGACAGACCATATTTTCTGGACATGTTGATGGAAATCTTCGACTATGGGACATTCAAACTGGAAAACTACTTAGTGCGGTTGTAGCACACTCACTTGCTGTTACGTCAATATCTGTTTCTCGAAATGGAAATGTTGTATTGACCAGTGGAAGGGACAATCTGCACAATTTGTATGATGTGCGATCTCTGGAAGTTACTGGCACGCTAAGAGCGGCCGGAAATAGAGTGGCTTCTAATTGGAGTCGATCATGTATTAGTCCAGATGACAATCACGTTGCTGCTGGATCTGCTGATGGATCTGTTTATATCTGGTCAATTTCTAAAGCTGATACTGTCTGCAATCTGAAGGAACATACTTCTTCTATTCTTTCTTGCATGTGGAGTGGGCTTGGAAAACCTCTAGCTACAGCTGACAGGAATGGGGTTGTTTGCATATGGACCTAACCTGCTTTTATTTCTTTACACTCAGGTATGGAGGAAATTTGGTAATATTCATTTACACAGTTTTAAGATGAGCCGGATGATTTCCTTTATTAAATCTTCACACTTTCTTACAAGGTATACCAAATAAATTAGGAACGGTATAGATGTAGATACAAAATCATTTGAACTACACTCTAGAATCATTTGTGATAAACCTCATGTGAATTGTGTCACTTGCAGGCTGTATTAATGTAAAAAAAAAAAAATGCTAGTTACACATTTTGGTGCATCTTAGTCACATCTTTGCATATGTGACAGGATCAGAATGTAAGTGTGTTAGTGTGTATAAGATCAAGTCAAACCAACTTGTAATGACAGTGAGTATAATAAAGAATAAAAGAATTATTAGGTTAATTTGGAGAATAGGTATAGGATAGATATTAGTTGTTGATATCAAATACTCATAATCACCAAGGAGAATTTATACAAATGTAGCAGAATAAAAGAGAAGGGAGAGAGACTTTATTCTCTATATTTTGTAATTCTTATTCTATATTTTACAAAGGAAGGGAAGGGGTTTATATACTCAATGAATCTTACAAAATTAGGAAAAAAACATACGGAAACAACGAAACAAATTTTTTTTTTTTTTGAAATAACCTTTTTTTAGCTTGTTTTGAATAACAAGTTTGATTTACTATTTTTTATTTATTTTTAGTCTCACATTGCCTTCCTTAAATCAAGTTTTTTTTTTTTACTTAATGTGAGATTAAATAAATAAAAATAGTAAATCAAGCTTGTTATTCAAAACAAGCTAAAAACAAGGTTTAAAAAAAAGGAAAAACAACATTTTTGTTCCATTGTTTCCGTACGCGTTTTTTCCTAATTTTGTAAGATTAATTGAGTATAAAAACCCCTCCCTCTCCTTTGTAAAATATAGTAGAATAAGAATTACAAAATATAGTAGAATAAGAATTACAAAATATAGAGAATAAAGTCTCTCCCTTGTTTTTTATTCTGCTGCATTTTTATAAATTCTCCTGGGTGATTAAGAGTATTTGATATCAAATTGGTATCAGAGTTGTCTTTGTCCAGCGCCTTTGTCCAGCGCCCTGGTTTGAAAAAGGTGTTTGTGAGCAACAAGAGTGTTCTCATATCATTTTTTTTATACACATAAAAAGTAAAAAAATGTCAAACAATTATAATGTTGTTTGGTCAGGTCCCAAATTAGATGGGAAAATAGTTACTGAGAGCTTTTAATGACTACACACTTAAAAGGTCAAAACCTTTGGAGTCTTATTGAACTAGACATTGAACAAGGAGCTAATGAAATAGCTCAAAGGAGGGACCAATTGACACTTACGCAAATTCACCAAGGAGTGGATTATCTGGTATTTGGAAAAAATTCTAATGCCAAAACTGCAAAACAAACATGAGATATCTGGCCTACAAAGGAATGGACAAAGCTCAAAAATCTAAGTTACAGTTATTGCGTAGAGGATATGAAAGATTGAGATGTCCAGTTCATAAAAAGTATGGCAATACTTCTCACGAGTTACATACATCGTTAATAAGATGAGAGTGTATGCAGAAAATATTCCAGAAAGTAATATGGTGGTAGAGAAGATCCTTCGCATCATGTCGATTAAGTTTGACCGTGTGGTGATTACAATAATTGAGTCCCATGATATAAACACGATAACAGAAGTAGAGTTGCAAGAGAGTATGAAAAGCCACATGAACAAAATTGTAGAGAAGACAAAAATGTCAAAAGAAGAGGCTTTAAAAAGCCAAGTCAATATGGCTGAATCTAGACAAAGTGCATATGGCAGAGATCGTAACTTTAATCATGGATGAAGAGGTAGTTATAGAGGTAGAGGCCGATGAAACTTTTGAGAAAGAAGACGTGACAATTTCAATCAATGGCGAGACAACAACTAGGAAGAGGTGAAAACAATTTTGGGCCTCCCAACCGTGGAAAAGGACGAGGTAATTTCAACGAAGAAGGAAGTAATTTTATTTGCTTTCAGTGTGGAAAGTATGGTCACAAAGCTGCAGATTGTCGATCTAGATTTCATAATAATTACCAAGCAAGCGTGGCAGAAAATCAAAATATGATACTCGTGAGAGTTCCTATAATCAGGAAAGTTTATTTTGTGCAAGTAACTTTTTTGGAGAAGATGAAAATATTTGGTATTTGGATACCGGCTATAGTAATCATCTGTGCGGGAAGAGTTGTTTTCTACATTAGATGAAAATGTTAACTCAATGGTGAAATTTGACAATGATACTAATATACCGATTTTGGGTAAAGGCCAAATTACTTTTAAATTAAAAGACGGTTCTCAAAATTTTTTATCTCTGCTGTTTTCTATGCTCCTGCTCTTCATTACAATCTCCTAAGTATTGGACAACTATTAGAGAAAGGTTTCAACATCCAAATTCATCATGGTCTCTGTATGATAATTAATAGACACGGTAGATTTGTAGCAAAGGTAAATATGACCTCGAATCGTTTATTCCCTTTGAACATACAACATGAAAAAATTACGTGTTTAAATTCGGTCATACCTGATTATAATTGGCTGTGGCACATGCGTTTTGGTCATTTTCATTTTTCTGGATTGAATTATTTATCAAGGAAAGAGTTTGTCTCTGGTTTGCCTCTAGTTAATGTTCCTAATTGTGTGTAAGACTTGCTAATTGAAAATGAAGCATAGGGATGCATTCCCAGTTGGAAAATCCTAAGCGAGCAAGGAAGCTATTGGAGATTGTCCATTCAAATTTATGTATGGTTGAAGTTCCAACAAATGGAGGTTGTATGTATTTTATTACTTTCATTGATGATTTTAGTAGAAAGACTTAGGTATATTTTGCTTGGGTATATTTTTTAAAGCAAAAGTCGAAAGCTTGTGATGCTTTCAAGTCATTCAAAGCGTTCGTGGAAAAACAAAGTGGGTGCAAGATTAAAGTACTGAGAACAGACAGAGGACAAGAGTACCTCGCTTGTATAGATTTCTTTGAGCACCATGAAATTCAATACCAGATGCAAAATATTGAGAATAAAGTCTCTCTCCCTTGTCTTTTATTCCGCTGCATTTTTATAAATTCTCCTTGGTGATTACGAGCTTGTCTCTGATTAGGGAGGTAAACCAAAGACAAGCTCTTTCCTTGATAAATAATTCAACCCATAAAAATGAAAATGACCAAAACACATGTGGCACAACCAATCATCATTAGGTATGACCGAATTTAAACACGAAATTTTTTCATGTTGTATTTTCAAGGGGAATAAACAGTTCGAGGTCATATTTACATTTGTTACAAATTTACCATGTCCGTCAATTATTGTAAAGAGACCAGGATGAATTTGCATGTTGAAACCTTTCTCTAACAGTTGTCCAATACTTAGGAGATTGTAATGAAGACCAGAAGCATAGAAAACATCAGAGATAAAATTTTCATAGAAAACATCAGAGATAAAATTTTGAGAACCGTCTTTTAGTTTAAAAATAATTTGGTCTTTCCCCAAAATCGGTATATTAGTATCATTGCCAAATTTCACCATTGAGTTAACATTTTCATCTAATGTAGAAAATAAATCTTTCTTCCCACACGTATGATTTCTACGGCCGGTATGCAAATACCAAACATTTTCATCTTCTGCAAAAAAGTTACTTGCAGAAATAAACTTTCATGATTATAGGAACTCTCATCGGTATCATGATTTTGAATTGCTGTCACGTTTGCCTGGTAATTATTCTGAAATCTAGATTGACAATTTGCAACTTTGTGGCCATACTTTCCACAGTGAAAGCAAATAAAATTACCTCTTTCTTGGTTGAAATCACCTCGTCCTCTTCCATGGTTGTGAGACCCAAAATTGTTTTCACTTCTTCCTCGACCGGAAGGTCTATAGTTGTTGTCTCGCTATTGATTGAAATTGTCACGTCCTCTTCCTCGAAAGTTTTTTCGGCCTCTGCCTCTATAACTACCCCCTTCCTCCATTATTAATGTTATGATTTTTGCCATATGCACTTTGACTAGATTCAGCCATATTGATCTGGCTTTTTAAAGCCTCTTCCTTTGACCTTTCTGTCTTATCTAAAATTCTGTTCACGTGACATTCCATACTCCCTTGCAACTCTGCTACTGTCATCGTGTTTTTTGTCATGGGACTCAATTATTGTAGTCACCACATGGTCAAACTTAATCGGCATGGTGCGAAGGATCTTCTCTACCACCATATTTTCTGGACTATCTTCTCCATGCTATTAACAAGGTCTGTAACTCATGAGAAGTATTGCTCAACACTTTCTAAACTAGACATCTCGTATCTTTCATACTCTCTATGCAATGACTATAGCTTGGATTTTTTAGCTTTGTCCATTCCTTTGAAGGACAATTTCTAGATATCTCATGTTTGTTTTGCAGTTTTGTCATTAGCAATTTTGTCGAATATCAAATAATTCACTCCTTGGTGAATTTGCATTAGTGGCAATTGGTCCATCCTTTGAGCGATTTCATTAGCTCCTTGTTCAATGTCTGGTTCAATAAGACTCCAAAGGTTTTGAGCTTTTAAGTGTTTAGTCATTAAAAGCTCCCAATAACTATAATCTTGTTTCCCATCTAATTTGGTACATGACCAACTAACACTATAATTGTTTGACATTTTTTACTTTTTATGTGTATGAAAAAAATTAATATGAGAATACTCTTGTTCCTCACAAACACCTTTTTTAAACCAGGCGTTGGACAAAGTTAACTCTGATACTAATTTGATATCAAATACTTATAATCACCAAGAAAAATTTATAAAGATGAAGCGAAATAAAAGACAAGGAGAGAGACTTTATTCTTTATATTTTGTAATTCTTATTCTATATTTTACAAAGGAGGGTAAGGGGTTTTTATACTCAACGAATCTGACAAAATTAAGAAAAAATGTGTACGGAAACAACGGAACAGAATTGTTGTTTTTCCTTTTTTTTTTTTAAAAAAAAAAAATCTTGTTTTTACCTTGTTTTGAATAACAAGCTTCATTTACTATTTTTATTTATTTTTTTTATTTTTTTTAATCTCAAGTTGTTTTAAAGAATTAAATAAGTATTAGTTTTATTATTATACATTTTCTAAAATGTTTTTTAAGCTGAGATGTTGTCATATGTATGGCTAATCTCCATCTAATGGTTTTATTATTACTATATAAGTCTTGTACTTTTTATCATTAGAAATGAGAAAAAATGAATTAAGTTTCTTATTAGTTTTTCATGATATTCTGCCTTTGATTTTTGGAGATTGACCATCTTAAATCCGGTCTTATCCTTATTACCAATTCGGATCATTACACAACTCCAATTAGATGATGAAAATTGTGCAGATATGAAGTGTACGTGGGTAGTCTTACTCTTGATGTAAAAATGGTAGATGACTAATAGAATGGATTACAGCTTAGTTATTCTCATCTTATGCTATTGGATAACCCTTCATTTTTACTGTAACTTTTCCATGCACATCACACATATTGCAAGTATATACTCACATTTCTAATTGCATTGTTAAATTTAGTTTTTATCATTGGGAACTGAAAATTGCTAATTGGGTTTGATGAATATGGAAACTAGTTACTTCCCAATTGCCTGATTATTCCGGGAAGGGCTGATCGGATGAAAATGCATCAAGAAATGAACGTAGATTGCTTTTCATCATGAGCCATTGAACATGTGTTGTAGAACAAATGTGCACATGTAGTGCTGTCAATTCGAGCGGCCTGGTGGCCAATATAAATTAGGGCCAGCACTTTCATTGGCCCAGCCCAGCCCGCAATAGAATGTGAGTCCAATACTCTGGCCCTAATTTATCTAAGGCCAACACTTTCATTGGCTCAGCCTAGCCCAGCCCGCAATAGAATGTGAGCCAGACGAGCAGCTAGCAGGTCATTGATTTTAAAAAACAAAGGTAACAGTAATTATAATTTAGCACCATTCATCTAATAAATCACTATCAAAGTGTCAGTGTCATTCACATAAATACATACAGACACGTACAGTGATACAGAGTCAATTAGTCAAAATAGACATATTCAGAGTTCTAAGTTCATCACATATAAACAAAATACTATTATTGCATTACAATTTACAAACATAAGAGCTCATCACAAAAATTCATAAGAGTTGTAAGTTGTTCACTTATGTAGTTGTGTTGCTATATCACAAAATAACATAAGAGCTCATTCCAAAAAATTATATGCAAATCATCATTTTCATTCTTCTTCCTCCTCATCTGGAACGATGATCTTAACAGCTTTGCCATTGCCATTAACTTTGACTGTCTCTTCTTTTGTATCTTGAAATGAAATTGATCCTTGAACAAATTAAAATATACAACAGTCACAACTAGACTATAAAATAGCTAAGGAAAAAGATGTTTAGATAAGAACTAGCAAAAAAAAGGGCTTATTTATGTTTTTAGTCCCTAAAAGTTCAGTGTGTTTTGGTTTTAGTCCCTAAAAGTTATTTTGATTGGGACTGGTCCTTAAATTTTCAATGTTTTGATTTTGGTATTTGCCGTTAGGAAAAATCTGTAATTTGTTAATGTGGCAAATGGAACACCACATCAATAGTCACGTGGTGTGAGGTGGAGCCTGATAGGTGGTATTATGTGGATAACACATATCCACGGACGCAAAATGGTCTCATACGCAAAATGCTCTCATGCAAAAATTTTGCATTTGTGGGCCTATATCATTCACGTCATACCGCCTATTTAACGTCATCTCACACTACATGGTTGTTGACGTGGTGTTCCACATTGGAAAATAACAAAAATTAAAGACTAGTCTCAGTCAAAATAACTTTTAAGGATTAAAACCAAAACACGTGAACTTTTAAGGATCAAAGACATAAATAAGCCAACAAATAAATATCATTTGGTGAAAACTCATGTAAACAACTACGAGTGCAAATAAGAGCTTGCAAGTTTTTTTTTTTTTTTTTTTAAAGCATAGGGCTTTTGCACTTATTCAAGATTCGACCTCCAATACTAGAAGCACTCAGATGCCACAGTGGTGATTTAGATACTCAGTATATCACTAGTCATCCTTACAAGATCACCATATCTAAGACTACGATCCCTCTACCATGCCAAAACATCTAAATCCTTTTGACCCACAATCTTTGACTCTTCTAAATAAAGGTCAAGATCAGATTTGTGAAACAACAATGTTTCTTGTTCTCTTCTTGTTAAAAGTTCTATCACGTAATAAACAAATAAAATCAATATATTACAATGGTATAACATATGGAAAAAATATGGAAAAAAATAAATAATTAGAAGACTTTGTTAATGAGAAAACTTACATCATAGTTAGATGCCAAATTTTTTTTTGCACTCTCTTCATAAGTGGGAGTTAAAGCACTTGCATCCGTCATAGAAGAAAGTGGTGCATTTTTCTTGACATAGTGACTAAAGAGTTCACACAAAGCATTTTCCACAACTTAGCACTTTCTTCTTGACCGTGAGGTCATCATAAAGTTTACCATATGCATATTTCAGAAAATTAAACTTCATCCTAGGGTCAATAACACAACCAAGAGCAAGAATCGTGCTTTAATCATTCCAATACTTATCAAACTTAAGCAACATCTTTGAAGTCATATCTCTAATCACCTCACCTTGACTCAATATTTTTCTTCAATAGAACCTCTACCTTACATATTTGCATGAAATATAGATTGGAAGTGGGATATTTGGCACCAGAAATAATTCGGCATTTTCATTCAAAGGCTCCAAAAACTCGCATTTTAATTCCCCTTTCCCAATCTTTCATTTGATGGCCAATGTTTATAATTCACATCACTCATACTTAAGCTTACAAATTCAAGTTTATATTCAAGAGCACTCTTAAGCATCAAATATGTGTAGTTCCATCTGGTGGGCACATGCAAACACAATCTAGCGTTACTATCAATGTTACCAACTTCTTCAACACATTGAGCCAATTGTTTCCTTCTTGATTCTGAAACATTCACATATTTCATACTCTCCCTAATTTTGCGTAATGCATTAATTGCCACTTTTAAGCCTTCTTAAACGATAAGGTTCGAGATGTGTGCGTAACATCTATTGTGAATGCATCTGTTGTGTGATGGAAAATTCTTTCACAATAGATGTTGTGCACACATCTCGAACCTTATCGTTCAAGAAGGCTTAAAAGTGGCAAGCAATGCAATACGCAAAATTAGGGAGAGTATGAAATATGTGAATGTTTCAGAATCAAGAAGGAAACAATTTGCTCAATGTGTTGAAGAAGTTGATAACATTGATAGTAGTGTTAGATTGTGTTTGCATGTGCCCCCTAGATGGAACTACACATATTTGATGCTTAAGAGTGTTCTTGAATATAAGCTTGAATTTGTAAGCTTAAGTATGAGTGATGTGAATTATAATCATTGCTCATCAAATGAAAGATTGGGAAAGGGGAATTAAAATGTGAGTTTTTGGAGCCTTTGAATGAAAATGCCGAAATTATTTCCGGCTCCAAATATCCTACTTCCAATCTATATTTCATGCAAATATGGAAGGTATAGGTTTTATTGAAGAAAAATATTGAGAGTCAAGATGAGGTGTTTAGAGATAGGCTTCAAAGATGTTGCTTAAGTTCGATAAGTATTGGAATGATTACAGCACAATTCTTACTCTTGGTTGTGTTATTGATCCTAGGATGAAGTTTAATTTTTTGAAATATGCTTATGATAAACTTTATGATGACCTCACGATCAAGAAAATAGTGCAAGTTGTGGAAAATGCTTTGTATGAACTCTTTAGTCACTATGTCAAGAAAAGTGCACCACCTTCTTCTATGACGGATGCAAGTGCTTTAATTCCCACTTAGGGAGAGAGTGCAAAAACAAATTTGTCATCTAACTATGATGTAAGTTTTCTATTTTTAACCTGAAATTCTAATTATTTAGTTTTTTTTCCATATGTTTTACCACTTTAATATATTGATTTTATTTATTTATTACGTGATAGGACTTTGAACAAGAAGAGAACAAAGAAACATTGTGTAACAGCCCGATTTTCGTAACACAGAATAACCAACATTTATTTATTAAGTTGCAAAAATGAGGCCATTTTTTTTTTTTTTGAAAAGTCATAGGTGTACTTAAAATCCTTTACTGAAAACCGAGTTGTTTCTGAAACGGTTCCTTTCATAAAACTTTCATCTCCATGAAGTGACTTGATTTCAAAAGCATCATGATCCATTGCATTGAATCAAAAGTATTCATAACGATTTCCAAAAGGTTACATTGTTCAATCTTCCAAAGAAGAAGAATTCCACAAGACCGAATTAAAAGCTTAGCTTAATTACATAGGTGGTTCATTACTTGGTAATCCTTGACTCAAAATACTAACAATAGACTTAAACTAATAACACTATCCCTAAACCTTCCTGTCGAAAACAATCGGATGAAGTTTCCCTTTCTTCTTGCGCCCTTTCTTTACTCCCGAAGATGAAGCCGTCTCTGTCACTGCTTTCCCACTGTCCTTTGACTCCAACTCCACTCCATCTAGAGTGGTGGAGTTTTCCTGAACTCGTTCCGCACCTTCTCTTCATAGCTTCTGTATCCTCGTACGGTGACTTGTCCCAAATGCGGTTCCAAGTTGACTCCGCTCAGCCTGTGATCCGGGTCCTGAATCACTATCTGGGTGTAACCAGTCCACACCCAGCCATAGGGAGTAGGCATCCAACCATTTCCGTTCCTTTTCCAGGTGGTGATCTCCATACGATGCTCCATATGCCCGTTGAGATGCCAGCAACACCGATATACCAACGAACAAGAGAGAGTAAGCAATCCGAACGACGCATCGTCGACGGTGTGGATTTACGATAGGCAAGATATCAAGACAAAACAAACATAACAATGCAACATACATACAACACACCATTCAAGCATGTTATTATTATCATCATCAATAGTATTATCATTATCTTGCCAAACTTGTTATCATTTCTCAACATGACATTCTCTCTTTCTCAATTACTTTCTCAATCTCAACTTGTAAATCTTTCACTTTCATTCATTTCCATCTTCATAGGGTTTCGCTTCTCATAATTATGAATCCTTCAAGGTTCTTAAATTTTTCCTATCAAGTCTTATTAGATCACAACCATCGATGATTGGGGAAATTAAAACATCATCGAGGTACTCGTTTCGTTCGCCGTTAACACACACGTCTACATCTCCTCGGTCGTCCACCCAACCTAATCGGAAGCAAACAGGAGTACATGACCTTTACCATGCGGGCACGACAGCTGTCTCAACAAATCCAATGGCTCCAAGCCAGGAGAATTGTAGAAAACTCGGGTACAGTCTCAAATCATATCATATCATATCAAGGCACACTGTAGAAAAATCGGCTACAGTGGCAATTCAAAGATGCCCCGTTCCAGTCCCTCTCATTGTTCAAGATTTGCAATCTAGGGGGCGTCAGTACAAAATTAACACAGAAGACGATGTCAATCTTTCCTTCAATTCCTGGAAACTCCTTTCGCATTTGTCATCCCACACAAAAGGTTGATCCTTCCTAGTCAACTTTGTGAGAGGCAACGCGATCTTAGAAAATCCTTCAATGAATCGACGATAATATCCAGCCAGTCCTAAGAAACTTCTTACATCAGTCACAGTTTTAGGCTGCTCCCACTGCAACACAGAATCCACCTTTGCTGGATCTACCGCGATTCCTTCCTTAGAGAGTACATGCCCCAAAAACTTAACTTCGCTCAACCAAAACTCACATTTGGAGAGTTTGACATATAACTGTTTCTCCTTCAAGATTCCTAACATGATCCTGAGATGTTCTTCATGTTCCTATGGAGTCTTAGAATAGACCAAGATATCATCTATAAACACCACAACAAACGAGTCCAGATATGGTCTAAAGATCTGGTTCATGTAATCCATAAAAATAGCAGGTGCATTAGTCAATCCGAACGGCATTACTACATATTCGTAATGTCTGTATCGAGATCGAAATGTTGTCTTGGGTATATCTTCCTCCCTTATCCTGATCTGATGATAATCCGATCTCAGATCTATCTTAGAAAATATCGAAGCTCCTCTAACTTGATCCATAAGGTCATCAATCCTTGGCAAAGGATACTTGTTCTTGATGGTGACCATATTCAACTGTCTGTAGTCAACACACATTCTCATACTCCCATATTTCTTCTTTACAAACAACACCGGAGCTCCCCACGACGACACGCTTGGCCTGATCATTTGCTTTTGCAACAACTCTTCTATTTGCTTATTCATCTCAGCCATTTCCGGTGGTGTCATTCTATAAGGAGCAATAGAAATGGGACCAGCTCCCGGAATCACTCAATTCCAAACTCAATCTCCCTTTTCGGAGGTAATCCTGGTATCTCTTTGAGAAATACTTCCGGAAATTCCTTCACAACATGGATCTCCTCAATTGGCTTCCCTTCTTCTTCCCTGGTAGCATAAAACAAACACATATAACCTTCGATTTTAAGGGGTTTATACTGAATTGTCTCGATCACAATCGATGATCACTTGGTTCCTCTTCAACCAATCCATACCCAAGATCACATCCAATTGTGACAAAGGGAGACAAATCAGATCTACTTTAGTGACGCGATCGAATATCTCGACACTACAATCTAAAAAGACTTTAGAAGCAATTACAGGCAATCCTGTAGGAGTCTCAACTCTAAGGCAAGAAGGTGAATCAGCCACAACTAGATTCAACCGATTCACACATTAAAAAGAAACAAAAGAATGTGTAGCTCCTGAATCAAACAAGATCATACAAGGTTGGTTGTTAAGCAGATGGTTACCTTGCACGAGATCAGGGGATTGTTTGGCTTCTACTCCACTAAGGGTAAACACTTTGCCTTGAGCCATTGGTTTGCTAGCAAGTCCTTTGGAATCACTCTTCACAGGTTCCTTGCAATTACGCTCAATATGACCCTGCTTTCCACAATTGTAACAACTACTTGTTGCCCAGCAGATCCTTCCATAGTGATGACGTTTGCACTTCTCACAGTAAGGAACATCAATGCGAGATTTGCCCCTGTCATCAACTACAGCTTTACCCTTGCCTTTGTTCTTGTGAGCATATGGACCATTATTCCAGTGATTAAACCCCTTCTTCCTTTGTGGTCCATAACTCTGAGGATTGATCCTCGTCTAAATAGCCAACACCTCAGCTTTCTTGTCGTCTTCATACATCCGACACATATCAACCAAAACAGGAAAACTCTGAACCTTTTGGTAACTGAAAACTGATATCAGCTCCGGCCTTAAACCACTTTCAAACTTAATACACTTGCTCCGCTCATCAAGATTGTACAAGTAGTAGGGAGAGTACTTCATCAATTCCTCAAACTTGGCAACATACTCCCCTAATACACTCATATCTCCATGCTTGAGTTGCATAAACTCTATCTCCTTGTTCCTTCTCAAATCTTCCGGGAAATACTTATTGAGAAACTTCTCCATAAATACTCCCCAGTTGATTGCTCTTCCTTCAAAGTTTAGCAACTGGACCATATGATTCCACCAATTCTCAGCTTCTCCATCAAGCATAAAGACTGCAAAAGCTACTTTCTAAACATCGGTGCAATCTAGAGTCTTGAAGATCTTGTCAATCTTATAAATCCACTTATTAGCCTCATCAGGTTTGTATCCTTCTTCAAAACAGCTGTGATTTGATCCAGCATCTCATTGGTGTGGTTTCTATTTCTAGTTGCCATAGCAGACCTGCACTATGGGCTTAGGGTTACTAACGGTCTTTTGAAAGAAACACACACTATCTAATTCAACTTAAACTATATTCAATCTTCATTGAATAACGTACTAAGCCGCACAACCAGTGCTAAGAGGGACATGACCATTGCTCTAATACCATCAAATGACACACCTCCTTACTATAAACTGAAAACTATAATTGTTTCCAAATACTTAGTTATGGACTTATTGTAACACCCTCACAATTATAAAGTTTAATTACTAATAATTAAGTTGATTTTTACTTAGGACTTGAAAATTTCGTTTTAAAACTTAATGAAAATCCGACAGAGTTTCCTCTGTTTATCGGACTTCCCAAAAATTTAAAATTTTCACCTGTCAAACCAGTACAATCCAGAAAAACATTTCAACTTCTAAATATAATAATTAACTTTACCAGCCCTAACAACGACATATAACAAACTCGGGCTTACAGTGATTATATTATTTCAAAAACCCAAAATAGATTAATTATAATAAAATGACCATAATACACTCTAAACTAAATTACACTCCATGGTGTGGAGTGCACTCCTGCTCGGCCAGTAATAGTGCAATCCCAATCTCTGTACCTGTAAAGGATAGTAAGGGAGTGAGCATTGCACATGAAATAGGAAAGCAGTTTCTCATTAGACATAATTACCCACTAAGTCAGACACAATTACCAATTAGATCATATAGCACAATTTATTCACAGGAAATTATCATGCATTTACAATTTGGCAATCCATTTCAGATTTCATTTATATTTCTCATTACTTATCATTTTGTTTCACTTTTCATCTTTTTACTTCCATGTCCATTACCTTCACTTACTCATATAATCCGTTTTCAACTCATAACCATAAGTTATACCCTCTTTCGAAATCATACACCGTATGTCACCTCACAATCAGAGGCTAACATACCCAAATAACATCGTATGTCTCCTCACGGTCAGAGGACAACATACACACATCTTATCATCTTTTAAATCATTTTATCTTTTCTTTACCATTAGGGATTAGCGCACCTGTTAGGGCATTTCACACCCACTAGGACTTTCACCCAATCCAGGTAACTTGACACCTATTAGGCCACGGTTGACACCCATTAGGACTAAAAACATCTCAACTCTTTTACCATCACATTCACATTTTCTATTTTCAAAACTTTTATTATTGTGCAGCATGATTGATCCATTGGGTACACCCGCCTAACGGGGCATTTACGGGACCTAATAGGTAACTTTCACCTGGATTGGGTAACTTGTGCCTAATGGGTAACTTGTCACCTAACAGGGCACCTAATGGGTCGGTGTATCCCAAGGATCAATCATAGCTGCAACTTATATCATTTCTATAATTTCATTTATTTAAATTCAAGTCATTTATCACCAACTACTTAATCATTGACGATATCAAATCAAATTATAACATAAAAACAGGATTTCCAAGCATACACATAATTTCATGTTGCATTCAAGAACTCACATCATCAAGTATACACCTACATGGCAAACATTTATCATCAAGCACATTTAGCATCAACACATACCAATTTCTATGCATTCTCAAAGTTTACTTTTTATTTCTTTAATTAAATCAAAACATACTTTATTCCTTCATAATCCTAGGAATTTAATAACACTAAAATAACATACAAATCCTAGCAAGCTCTTATGAACTAATTTGAACCTATTCCCTAGAACAAACCAATGCTCACTATAACCACTCCCTTACCTCACCCTTGTAGAGAGAGAGAGAGTTCCAAAGCTATGGGAGAGAGAGAGAATGATCTAGAAACCAAAGAAAGGAAAAATTAGTTAGAGATTGGGGAGGGGAATTCGAAATCTATGAAGGAAAGGAGGAATAGAGCTTGTATTCCACTTACCTTGAGCTTGGGAGATGAGAACCAAGAATGGGTGTTGGCCCTAACTCATACCCATGAATTGAGAGAGGAAGAACTTGAGAGATTGAAGGGAGATTAAGTGTTTAAATGTGTTGGGGATTGATTCTAAATGCTTATTTGTGGATTGGAATGGTGATTTGAGGTGAAATCTAGAGAGAGAATGGGAGCTTGTTCGTGACCTAGGAGAGAGAGTGAAGTTGGGTTATGAATGAGATTGTTAGCTGAAACACGTTTTTAAGACTGTCTGCACAAAACACTCGAGTGTTTTCCTAAAGACTCGAGTGTTTCCTTTAAAAATACTCGAGTCTGTTCCAAAAGACTCGAGTATACCTGAGAGTTAACTGTAAAACACTCGAGTCTTTTCACAAAGACTCGAGTAGTGCCTGAGTGCGTCCTTTTCCAATTAACCAGAACACTCGAGTCTTTTCCAAAAGACTCGAGTATTTTGCCCAGTACCCTATTTATTCATTTTTCCTATTTTCCTCCTATTTTCTTCCTGCTTCAAATCGAGACAACTTCTTCGTTACCCGTTGGATCTTGCTCAAATTTGGAAGCAAGCTTCCTAAAATCCTTATTTTCATATCCAACGGTGGAAGGTTTGTTTTGAGTCCTAAATCTTTTATTTTGATTTTCTAACCTACGTTATGTTTTAATACCGAATTATCTATTTTTCTGGCCTGTTTCTAACTTCAATTTAATGCTCCTTTCTTTTCCTAACCCAATATTACTATTATTTATCTTTTCTAATGCTTGAACACTTATTTTAATACATATTTATGGTTTTAGTATTATTATCTCAATTATCTCTAACTATTATTAATTGACTTGCACTTAGGTTTAAAATTTGGGATGTTACACTTATTATTGAAAAATAGGTCAATAAAAATTTTCTTTCACTGTATTGTTTCTCTATTTAGTTCCAAAGAGTTTGGACTTGCATTTTAAATCGAATACTTTAACCTTTCATAAATATTTTGAATTCGGCTTATTAATAAGTTATAAAACTCAGTTCAGAAAATAATTCGAGATAACATTGTTTTCCTTATCAATAATCTTATAATTAGCTTCTATCATAACTTATCGTTATCTCGAATGATTTATCGATATTAAATAAAAATAATAACCATCGCCGAATTCCTTTTTCTTGAAAATAAGAGTACGCGGAATAAAACAGTACTTGAGGATCATTTGTGATATATAAACAACAACATATATATAATAAGATAAAAGATCCCCATCAGTACATCATCAAGTTCCAAAAGTAGTTCAACTCCAACGTACCAAGTCCATATACTGAAAGTAAAAACTATAACTGCAATGACCTTGACTCTAAGACATCTTCAAAATATATACAATATCATACAACTCCAAAATAAATATCTCAGAGCAGGTCAACTGATCCTCCAAAGCTCCCAAGTGGTCCACCGCAGCTACTTCCCTATCCTAGGATCCAAACTATCTATACTATGCTCGCCCTAGGAACCACTAACTCCACTACGAGTCTTGGGAACCGGCTCGACTGGTACCTCCTCCTCGTCCTCATCCTCCACAGGTTCCTCCTCGACCTCGTCCGACAAGTTAGGGACCCTACCACTGGGTCTAGGGTCTGCAACAGGAACAAACCTACCGACACCTGTCGGGCTAGGAGAAGGAGTCGCATCAGTGAAAATCCTCGAAGCAGAAGGATGGGAACGAGTGGCAGCTCTAAAACGAAAGTTGTGAAATCTCCATATAGGTCGAGTTGGGGGTGGTCCTCTATAAGTATAAAAGGGTGGAACATGCATAGTATATATAATAGGGATCCTAAACCTACGAGGTCCCACCCTGGCCAAGGGGTTAGGGTGATAGAGAGTAATCTCCACCTCACCCTCAAAGGTAGCCCGGTGCTCCTCGTAAGTCCAAATACCACTAGGGATGAGTCGGATCTCGATGCAAGCTAGGTATCTGATCATCACCTATATACATAATAAAATGAGACTAAAATATCAAACACATATAATCATAGACAGATAGAATATGCATAGACATATGAGCACAACCATGTTCATGTTTATAACTCTTTCAATGCAGGTGGCATGATGCATGATTTCTATCCACAAATCTGAGGCCTCCAAACATCATATAGATATCTATCAACAGATATCCTTGTGTTCCCAGAACACTAAATAATACGTTCCCAGAACGTATGGCGGAATTGCTTGGGGTGATTTCCTTAACGTTCCTCCCAAAGTATACATCACGTCGTGAAGACGTAATGAATCATCGTGGTACATAACGTCACTCCCAGAGTGAGCGTCACGCCGCAAAGACGTAGAAACCACATCAACAGTGAACCCACATTGGCCACATCCATCCACAGAATGTGTCATCAAGCAAAACGCAACAGTTTGGTACTCCCAGAGTACTCAGGTCATGTTCCCAGAACATTACCCAATCACATCGCCAACCTAATCATCCCATACTCCATGAATGAATGCACATACACAAAGCATTATTGGTTAGCCTTTAATTAATTTCCATAATTAATCCATAATTATTATGACATAATCTTAACATCTCCACAATTAAGATTAAACATATGTCATAATTCCTTTTATTATTTTCACTAAGGAACTTAAGGTACTAAAATAAATTATCTTAACCCATAAAATTCTTCCATGAATTTAATTTAGATAATTTTTACTGATTTTGGGTTGGAAGAGTATAGCTAAAAAGAATATAAATTATTTAACAAAAACCTTTAAAATTTATTTTTGTTATCAGATTCTAACCGGTTACAAGGTATTCTAACCGGTTAGATTGTACAGTTCCAGAAACTAAACTTTTGTGATTGTCAATACCATTTTCATTCCTCTTCCGCTCTATTCCAAAACAACCTTGAACCTTTATTTAGTACCTTATGTAAAACTTGTTCTATCATTGAAAATTTCACAATTCATCATACTTTCCAATATTATATATTTTCCAAGTGAATTTGTTATTAACATTAAGGTATAAAACTAATTACCCAACTTTGCTTCAACGTCCAGCATTCATAGGGTATTTTACAGTGAAAATAGGCTAAGAGAATCAAGCAAAAATGATGTGAACAACTGTACAAAAATCATAATTTCATTTTTAATTTTTGTCAGGATCTAACCAATTACACTGAACCTCTAACCGGTTAGATTCTGCAGAACAACATACTAAATTGAGGTTTCCAACACCATTTTCATTGATACTCCAATTTAACCTATTTTCATCACCAACAGAGGTTTAATACCTTAAAATACTAAACACTTAAACATGCAACAAATCCATGCACGCAAATCTCATATTCTAAAACTGCATAAAACACATATTTCACAACTTAAAATACCAAATTCATTTACAATGCACATAACCATCAACTAAACATCATATAAGCTTGCATGCATCATATTAAAGTTGCTCAAAATTAGAAATGAGCTCAAATTGGCCTCCAAGCCTTATAACCAATTCAAACTATGCCCTTAGAGTATCTTGGTGACTCTCACAATAAAAATAATATTTTAAATCTCATTCTAGTATAAGGTAAGCTTCTCCCTTATCTCTAGGTAGTGTTTGATGAGTTGAATCACTGAAAAATGCAAAGACTCCACAGAATCCACAATCTCTGTTTTCAGCCAGAACAGGTTCGACAGGGTCCAAAAACCGGAAGATTTGATACATGAAATGGACAAACAAATTGGGGAAAACCATCAATACTCACTCTATGCAACATGCACTAAAGGTTTGAACTGATTTGAGACTCAGAAAGTGTGTATACTTACTCAAATCAAAGCCTGAAGTGAGCTTCCAGAACCAAAAACTCAATTTTGACAGATTTGAACTCCTAACTTTGCAGGTCTCGTTCTCCTTGCTCAGGAACTCTTAGCTCACGATTTTTGTGTCTTTGTAAAGCTTGAAGAATAAGCTTGAAGAATAAGCTTTACAATGGTGTATCACTCAAACTCAAACTCACAAGGACAAGAGAGAATCGAAGAGACGAATCCAGGAACCCTAAAACAGAGCTTCAACACTTGATTTCAGAAAATGGATCAAAATTCATGTGAAATTCATGCTTTTATAGAACAATCTGGTTACATGCATGCAGACGTGTGTTTCCCACTAGGATTAAGGCTGACTCGCGCTCGTGGCAAGATTTGGCTTAATCAAGTGATTACTCATCAAAATCCACTAACCCAGTTTCTGGGTTCATCGACTAACCGGTTACAGGGCACATCTAACCGGTTAGTTACTGATGAAATTCAAAAATTTATATTTTAATTGTTTTCCCTCCAAAAACCTTTCTAATATTGCAATTAGGTCCCAACCCAAGGACTGAATTGCAAAGCTTATATTTTTGTACAAAATATCCTTATAAAAATATATTCCATATTTTTATATTTTCAAACACATAATGTAAAAAAATCCAAACTTCAAAACTAATATAAATTAATTATAAAACAAATTCTATAATTAATTTCCTATTATTCGGGATATGAAAATTAGGGGTGTTACGTAACTCTCATGTTATTTTGTGATATAGCAACACAACTACACAAGTGAATAACTTACAACTCCTATGATTTTTTGTGATGAGCTCTTATGTTTGTAAATTGTAATGCAGTAATAATATTTTGTTTATATGTGATGAACTCAGAACTCTGGATATGTCTCTTATGACTAATTGAGTCTGTATCACTATATGTGTCTTTATGTTTTATGTGAATGACATTAACATTTATTAGGTGGATGGTGCTACATTATAATTAATGTTACCTTTGTTTTTTAAAATCAACGACCCACAGGCTACCCGTTTGGCTCACATTACATTGGGGATTGGGTTGGGCCAATAAAAATGCTGGCCTGAAATAGTATTGTCCCGTCGAGCAAGATTTTTTTTTTTTTTTTTTTAACGTCGGAGCCAACTTGAATTGACAACACTAATCCCAACAATGCACCTTACATTTTGGTCTTTATGTTCATCCTTTGAAAAATTTACATTCAATTCAAATTACTCCACCATGAAATTTGAACTTGGGAATTTTTGCGAATTACTCTATCCGTCTATAAATATAAAGTCTTTTTGAAATTTTTATTTTGATTTTATTTATAGGCTGAAATGCATTTTTGGTCCCTTAAGTTTTTCAAATGTGCATATTCAGTCGTTTTACTTTTTTTTTAGCTAAAACAGTCGCGTGTGTTAATTTTTTGTGCAGATTCCGTTCTTCCGTCATCTTTCCGATAAAAAAATCAAACTGCGATATTCCATGTGATAACATCCATCAACCATATGGTAACACATGGTATTTAATTATCTAATTATTAATTAAAAATCAAATAAATCAAAATCAAATAAAAATAAAAATAAATCAATTTAAAAATTCAAAATATTAAAATTAAAATTCGAATATTAATTTAAAAAATTTAAAATTAAAATTAAATAAAAAATAAATTAACTAAGAATAAATAAAAAATCAAGAAACAAAATAAACTAACTAAAAATAAATAAAAATGCGGAAAAATAAAAATATTAAAATATGCTTGTTCACAATACAACAATTCTGCCACCAAATTTTCGCACTAGAGTTACTTTATTTTACTTTCTATCAAAAATGCTCCAAATGAGATAACAAACAAACAGTACCAACATATGTAGTAGTGAAAGATACTTACTTCACTCTTAATGTACCTAAACATAAAACATACCAAAAAACTAGTTTTTGGTATATTTTGAGTTTTTAATTTTAATATTTAGTTTTTAAATTTTATTTATTTATTTTTATGATTTTTTATTTAATTTTTATTTATTTAATATTTAATTAATAATTAGATAATTAAAATACCAAGTGTTAGCATATGGTTGGTGGATGTTGCCACATAAGATAAAGCCGTTTGTTTTTAACGGAAAAATGACGAAGGGACGAAATCTGTACAAAAAATTAACATGAGGGACTGTTTTAGGTCAAAAAAAAGTAAAGGGATTGAATCTGCACATTTGGAAAACTTAAGGGACAAAAAGTGCATTTTAACCCTATTTATAAGATTATTTATCAATTTTTTATAATAATTAACTACTTCTTTTCACGAATAGTCTTACTTCCAATAATATTTGTAGAAGTAATTTTAAAACAACTTATCAAATATTCAAATTTTGAATGTCATTAACTAAATTAACTAACACTCTTAAGATGTAAATTCTTTTTTTTTTTTACACCAAGGATATCTCTCAGCCGACAGCCGAAGATTAATCCCTTCCGAAGCGTAGAGATCACCGAAATGGGTTTTGTCTCTACCAACAAAACTTTTTCCATCTTAAGATGTAAATTCTAACAAAACCAAAATGTTACATTATATATAGAAAAGGTACGAAGGGAGTATATGAAGCTCTTCGCTACATGCCCAATTCATTACTAATTTCTTCTAACGATCCTTGTATTGAGTACACGCTAGTAAGTAGATCCACAAATGTCTTTCAAAGAGTGGCAAAATAAGTGGAGTTTTGATAAAAGCAGCATTTCAAGGCAAATAAGGCACGCGATGGATTATTCATAATAAAAAATAACGAAACCGGCCACAGTAGCTAATACTTGAGCCTCAAGGCGATGATGATGCAAAGACACAGCTTTTCTAATATCAGACATGGACGGTGGCACCTGATGCATTACGCTATTGTTATCTTTTACTCTAAGCAATAACGTTACGCACGACTACGTAGTCAAATGATAACCACGGAACAATTTAAAAAATATTCTATCAACGTTATGCCATATCGGGGAAAAAAAAGATAGCAGATTCTAGACCTTTGCCCTAATTAGGTTACTAACTTGTGAATTTTGATTATAGTTTTATATTTTATCATAATCAACAAGTTGTGGTAAAGCAAAATTAACAAATTTGCCTTAAAACATCACATCTATGCATGATAGGTTTAGGACCATCAAAAAGTTAACTCAGCGCGCACATTCACATTTTGATATCTGTAACATTCCTTGTATATCATCTTACTCTATAAGATAAGTAAGAAGTTTATGAAAACTTGGACTTGTTATCGTTGGAAAAAGATCTGAAAATAATAATTTTCCCTTCCCTTGAAAATTCCTTTTTCACAAACACTTGATTAGTAATGAGGTTGACTAACAAAATCAGAGTTTGCGGAAACATAGTAAAATCATCATGTTATACCCCCAAAATATATCAAGTGTAACAAGTCCATTAATACCAAATAGGTGTAATTATGAAACTGAATTCCTCTTACGATACCTTTTTCCAAAATATGTATCATATAAATTCTATTAAAATAGAAAGATTATAGAGCTGGTCACTGGTCCTTTGTCCAAACATCCTTCTGGTCGGATCCTCGATATCTGCACAACGGGTTCCCAACCCACACTTTCTATACTCTGCATGCATCTAAGGGACATCTCCCTTTACTGATTCTTGTGCAAGCTAGATGCACGATCAACACCTAATAAGGGCATGGGGGTTAGCTATACATATTCGCATAATCAAATGAGAATAAAACTAACATCCACAAGTTAACATGTAGCAAATCATGATGCATAATCATATGAGCACACGGTTAATCATAATAATTCTTTCAATGCATGTGGCATGATGCATGATTTTCTTCCACAACTGAGGCCTCTAAAAGTCCATCTTGGACGTCCATCCAATACATCATTGTGTTCCCGGAACACCGACATTCGTTCCCTGAACGTAATGCCGAACCATACTCGGATAATACGCATCACTCCCAGAGTGTGCACCACGTTCCCAGAACGTGTAGCAAACCATACTTGGAATAATAAGCACCACTCCCAGAGTGTGCACCACGTTCCCAGAACGCATACGTTCCCAGAACGCATACGTTCCCAGAACGCATAAAAACCAGGTCTCGGACACTGGCCACATATCTATAATGTGTCATCAAGTAGGTTGCATATCAATGTGTTCCCAGAACACTAACATACGTTCCCAGAACGTATAAAACCAGGTCCCAGACACTGGCCACATATCTATAATGTGTCATCAAGTTGGTTGCATCAGTTTAGTACTCCTAGAGTACAGGGTCAAGTACCCGACATCACAAACCATCCCTGCCAACCTATTTCATTACCTTTCCCTATGCATGCATTGCATACATAATTACTAAGGTTGGTCTTTCCATTAATTACTGTGATTTAGAAATATTCTAATTTCTCTTTTGAATGATTTATTTGAGGTATAGTCTTTGACACAAAATTCTCCTTTGAATTATCTCAAAACATGCCCTTAAACTTAGATTGGGTAAAACAAAGTCAATGGTATTCAAAAACTTAACTTTTTATTTTTCAGATTCAGGTACTAACCGGTTACAGTTCCAGGCTAACCGGTTAGAATTACAGACCTGAACTGTTTACCATTGTAATTCAGAAAACCCTTTTTCTTGAATTCCCTACCCAATCCATAAACCAGTTTAACAATGTTTATACCTCAAAACCACTGTTTATATCATTCAAAAGTCTAAATCACATTTCATTGTCCAATGAGCATAATTTCCTCTTGAAACTATCTAATTACCTTAAGGTATTAACTCTCTAACTGCAATCTGAATTATAACAGTGTAATCAACTTATTTTCAGATTGTTTTCCATGAAATTAAGGCCTAGATTTGAGTAGGATTTATAAGACCACAATGCTGATTTTGTAAACTTATTTTCTTTTGCATTTTAACAGGGTCTAACCGGTTACGAATATCGAGTAACCGGTTAGATTATGCAGTCTGACACTAAAACATGAGTTTTAACAAACCATTCTCTTCACTACTCAAATCTAACCAAATTTCAACCTTTAACAGAGTTCATATACCTTAAATAAATATGTTTAAACACAGAAACATATCTATCTTGCATGCATTCAATTTGGATACACAAATTGCACATATTTCACAACTTAATGCATCAATTCACATAATATCCAAGTAAGTCATGAAATCAACATCAACATAGCTTGCATGCATTCAATTAACATTGCTCAAAACATCAATTGAGCTCAAATTGGTCTCCAAGCCATTTAACCATTTCAACTTATGCCCTTTGAGTCTCTTGGTGACTCATCCTATATTCTACCACAATTTATTCTCATTCTAGAAAATAGTAAGCTTCCCCCTTACCTTAGGTTCGTGCTTGACCAAAACATTGCAGAGAGAAAGGCTCCAACATAGATCTCCATTAAATCCACTATATGCAGATAGAGTTGGACAGGGTACCAAAACCAGGGAAATTGACATGCAAAACCCAATTAAGAATTGGGGAAAATAGTCAAATTGAGTTCTCTGCAACATGCACTAGAGGTAGGAATAGATTTGAAACCAAAAGGGTTCGTGTGCTTACCAAAATCGAGCTTCAAAGTCAACTCCAGAAACCAGAAGCTGAGGTTTGACAGCACCAACACCCTTACTTTGCAAGCTTCGTTCTCTTGATTCAGGGACTCTCAACTCCCAAACTTTATATCAATACAAAGCCCTTGATGTGAGCTTTGTAACCGTGTATCACTCATGTTCTAACTCTCAGAAACGAAGGAAAATCGCACCAGACGAATCAAGAACCCTAAAAACAGAGTTTCAACCCTTCCATCAGAAAATCAACCCAAATTCATCAACAATTCGGGTTTTTATAGAGAAATCAGACTTGCATGCAAGGCGACACGTGTTCCTCAGCGTGATTTGAGTGGGATTCGTGGCGATTTCTGGATTAATTGGGTGATTACTCATCAAATGCACTAATCCCAATTTCTGAGTTCATCGTGTAACCGGTTACAGAGCCCTTCTAACCGGTTACATACTGATAAAATTCAAAAATTAATAATTTAATTACTCTTTCTTCAAAAACCTTTTTAATATTGCAATTAGGTCCCAACCCAAGGACTAAATTACAATATTCACATTTTTGTACAAAATAACCATATAAAAATATATCTCATATTTTTATATAATAAAAACACATAATGTACAAAAACTAAAACCTTCAAAATCAATTATAAAATAATTGTTATAATTAATTTCTTGGTTATTTGGAAAACGAAAATTAGAGGTGTTACAATATCAGCAAACAGGAGTAAAATTAAGTTGAATTTTAATGGGATAAATATTGATGTGTCAAAGAGTTGAAGAGTATAAGGGATGTGAATGATATTGTGCCCCCGTCAAAATGATTTTTTGATTTTAGGGAGAGGCCCGACATTGGGAAGGGCATTGAGGACGACTCCACAGGTCCAAAAATTTTAGGGGTCCATAATTTTTTAATAGTATTTTTACTTTTAAAAAAATTCTTAGTTATAATTTTTTTTTCAATTATTAATAATTTGTTTTTCTCATTTGCTCACTTGACTTATAAATAGGAGAACTAATGAATTTTACTTTTATAATTGACTCCCTCGGCCTCTAAATATAATAACATTTTAAGAATTGTATTGTACCCTGTTTATAAGATTTTATACAAATTTTCAATGACAATTAAGTACTTTTTTTTTCCACTTATCTCCTATTTACTCAACACTTTTTAAATTCTCAATAATGCTTATAATAAGGGTAGTTTTGAAAAGAAAAAATATATCATATATTCACATTTACAATGCAATTAACTAAATTATTCAACTTTCTTAATAGGCGTGAATTCAACCAAAAGTGTCTTGTATATAAAGACGAAATGAGTAACATAAAAAAGAATTTTTATTACCTATATTAACTTTTTTATTTTATTTCAGCTTTATTTTAATAATACCTATTTCTTTTGTTATTTTAATTGATCAAATATAAATATATACATATTTCATGTTTTAATTGAATTATTTTTAATATTTTTTTTTATGAATTAGGGTCCCAAAAAATTTTTCACCCTAGGGCCCAAAATATGCTAGGACCAAGCCTGTTTAGAGATATGGCTAAGTATCACCCACTTACTACAACTCGATGTTTTAGACACATTAACCTATAAACAAGAAGGTAGCTATGAGGTTAAAGATTTGAATTTTTATTTTATTTTATTTTATTTTTTTTGCGCATCAAGGATATCCTTCGGTCTATAACGAAGACTAATCCTATTCAAGGCGTAAAGATTACCGAAATGAGTTTTGAAATCTCGCTAATTACATTCACATTGCGCTTCACTTAAATAGTGTTGATGTTTTCGTACGTATCTAACCCTTTTTCTCTCTAGTGTGAGCTCGTTCTAGTTCGAACTGCGCAAGCCCTATTATATCTGAGGAGGGATCCGTTTACACCAAATTAAATTACACAAATTCTTACAACGCTTATAATTTTTTTTATACAATGTGAATTTCACTAGTCTACCCATTGATTCATAATTATATGTCTTCTAGATCATTTGTGTTAAATTTGATAAAATTTAGATATTATAGAATGTATATTCAAATAGCTTCATTTTCATGTACTTTTAAGACATATATTTCATTCATATGAATAAGTATTAAATAATTTTGGATTTTTGTGAAATTTGATATAACTGATCTACAGGATAGAAACTTTTAATTAAATGGTTGATTCGAATAAATTTGACTTGATGTAAGAGTTATGAGTGATGTAAAAAGTTGGTGTAATTTAACTTAGTGTAAATCAATCTCTCGTAGTTATATCTGTGGTATAGTTATGGCTACCCTAAAATTTAAAAAGTCAATTTTTTTTAGATTTTTTTTCTAAAAGAAAATCAACTTGACCCTCTAAACACAGTTGTTTTTCCTCCTAACACGCATTCGAACAGTACCGTAGAGGAGTTATGCTTTTCACAAATAGAAGTGCCAGCACTTTTGGTGCATGGTACCACACTAGAAACTACACTTTTCCATTTGGGCCCATTTTCAGATTTTGTTTCGCTATTACTTTTCGAAACCTATCATGAAGCAATATGGCCAGTTATAGGAAAACGAAAAATAAAGTTTATCGAAACGTTTCGCTTCACTAACAACAAATAGTGGCTCAAAACAGGACGTAATGCTCATAGCGTGATCAGCATGCAAAAGAAAGATGATCCTTGAAGCATAAAATAACAGAGTATGGCACAAAGCTTGTGAGTCAAACACAACTAGAGATTTGGCACCTAGCAAACAATTTTTTAAAATGAAAAAAATAATCCAAGAAAGTCTCTCAAGTTTCCTTCCTTTCATTAATTGAACCTTTTGCTTCCATACTTGAGCAATAGCACAACATGTCCTATACTCATACCTCTATGGTGCTATAGCTTAGCATCCTTATCATTACACATTGTTGATGCCCATAAGGAACCTGTAGCTTACTCATTTATTTTTCTATTTGTTTTTCTTATCTTGTCTCTCAGTAGTTTTCATTTCCCTATATAAAGCATCCCTTACTGCCTTTGTTTTCATCACATTCCATTGCATTGATTCCAACAAAACAAGTTTTCATCATAATTCATTGAATTGATTCCAACAAAATAAGCAATATGGAAATGAAGAAGCTCTTGTGGGTTGCTCTTTCTCTTGCTTTGGTTTTCGCGATTACTGAGAGCTTTGATTTGCATGAGAACGATTTGGCATCCGAGGAAAGCTTGTGGGACTTATACGAGAGATGGAGGAGTCACCACACGGTTTCTCGGAGCTTGAATGAGAAGCACAAGCGCTTCAACGTGTTCAAAGCAAATGTGATGCATATTCACAACACTAACAATATGGACAAGCCTTACAAGTTGAAACTGAACAAGTTTGCTGACATGACCAACCATGAATTTAGAAGTAGCTATGCTGGCTCAAAGATTAACCACCACAGAATGTTCAGAGGCACCCCTCATGGTAATGGGACCTTCATGTATGAGAAGGTTGGCAGTGTTCCTCCTTCTGTAGATTGGAGGAAGAAAGGTGCTGTCACTGCTGTAAAGGATCAAGGCCAATGTGGTAAGCTAAATTATTTACTAGTCACTAATCATAGAGATACCTACGTGCATCATATCTGTAATTCAGGAAAGTATGGATCCTCTCGTGTTTTCATGTGATCATATAGAGGGTAGGTATATATATACAGAAGACAGAAGTTATAAAAGAAATTTCCTAAAGCTTGACCGGACTAACTAATAAAACTTTTGAGTATATCTCTTGCCTCCACAAGATTGAATGAAAGGAAAAAAGCACATCAGAGAATCCATTCAGCTCTAATATATAAGTTTATTTTCCAATACTCTGTTAATAGCTATAAGATGGGATCTATAAAGGTCCTAATAATATTATTGTCGGTCCATCAAGGATCAATGTAATTTAATCATCTTCTTGTTAATTTCCCCTACAGGTAGTTGCTGGGCGTTTTCTACTGTTGTAGCAGTTGAAGGTATTAACCAAATCAAGACAAATAAGCTAGTCTCCTTGTCTGAACAAGAGCTGATTGATTGTGACAATCAAGAAAACCAGGGATGCAATGGTGGTCTAATGGAATCTGCTTTTGAATTCATCAAGCAAAAGGGTGGCATAACAGCAGAAAGCAATTACCCTTATGCGGCTGAAGATGGAACCTGTGATGCATCAAAGGTCCATACCATGCTGAACTTTTATAATACCAGTATAATTGACTAATACTAAAAGGAATTTAAAAAGGTAAAAAACATTCATATTGCAGATGAACGACCTGGTTGTGTCAATTGATGGCCATGAGACTGTACCTGCTAACAATGAAGATGCACTGCTCAAAGCTGTGGCCAACCAGCCTGTATCTGTTGCCATAGATGCTGGAGGATCTGATTTCCAGTTCTACTCAGAGGTAAATATCTCATTCACCTCTTAAAAGTAAAACTTGTTAAAAGTTGTTAAAACCAAATCATTAGTTACCACTAAACATGTTTCCCAATCCCCTCAACATAAAGGGGCAGGTAAATTCCCTATCAATATTAAAACATATGGATACCTTAATTTTGTTTTCTAACGATTACAGGGAGTATTTACCGGTAATTGTGGCACGGAACTAAATCATGGTGTAGCAGTTGTGGGCTATGGAACAACTCTCGACGGAACCAAATATTGGATAGTGAGGAACTCTTGGGGACCAGAATGGGGAGAACAAGGTTACATCAGAATGCAAAGGGGCGTATCTGACAAGGAGGGACTCTGTGGCATAGCTATGTTAGCTTCTTACCCAATCAAAAACTCATCCACTAACCCAACAGAACACTCATCATCTCCTAAAGATGAGCTCTAAATGCCTACCCATGCAATTAAGCTTTCATTAGCCTTGTTTGTCGTTTGCTTGTGTGTTAGGAATTGCCTCATAGCTACAAGAACTAATAATTGTATTTTGGATTTGATGATACACATCTAGTATTCGTGCTTGTGTCACAAAGAAGTAAAAATTTCAATTTGATTCAATTTTAATGCAATTTCAATACAAAAAAGTTCTACATTTGTATCAAATCATGTATTGTTAAATCCTTTAATCAACTTTGACATTTTATGCAGCTGTTAACATTGCCAAACTCATCAAACGACATGTTAATACCAACATTAGATGACAGTATAACTAAAAAAATGCACCAAAATTAAACTTATTATTCCATGGCGAGAGTTTCATACCAAGAGATCACTTACAGCATTTATTAATATTTGACATAGCAAGTGTTCAAACCACAACTTTCACATTTCAAGAAACAAATATTCAACCGATGTCTTCAACTCCAGATTGGAGAGCATGTGTCTTATCTGATAACTTAGTGCATATACCATAGTTTTTTATTTTTAGAAAACAGATAGTAATTTTAGCATTCACAATAGATGGCAGATTGAAGCCAGACCTAGAGTGAAATGTGATGCAAGTGTCATCATTCTCATCAACCATAACACCTGATGGGATCATTGCAACCCTTTGCTGCAGACTGTTTGAGGCCTTGACCTCCACCCTTCTCCAGATATTGCTGATGGTACTCCTCAGCTCTATAAAACCTCTTTGCTGGAAGAATTTCTGTTACAATCTTGTCCTTCAACTCCAACTGTTTGGCATCTTTTGATTCTTGGGCTAACCGAGCCTGAGTTTCATTGTAGTAGTATATTCCTGATCTATACTGTGCACCCACATCATTGCCCTGAGATTTATATGCATAAATAAATAGTTCACTAACCAAGGACATGACAAGTTTTTGGAAGAAAGGTTTCCGTATTCACATATAACTGAAAATTGGTATGGGGATTGGGAATGCAAATTTCAGAGTCATATAATGGGCTCACTCAATTCACTGAAATTGGTTATCTTTATTACAATATATAAATTTACACATATTTTTACAAATCACTTATTAACTTTGAGTATGTGAGATGTTATAACCTTTTTCTTTACAAATTCATTATCTAATCAAATATAATGCCATGGAATACAGGTTGGTATAAATCGTTTAAAGCAACTTCACTATTTTCAATGACATAATATACATACAGCTACAAATAATTAAGTATATGAAGTATATGACATATTTTGAGGAAGATTGACCCCGAGCACATGATCATAGTTTTAAACTTGTGTGTTTTCTATAATTGCGGTAAAAGTCAATCGACTTAGCCCCAATTGCAATCTTGATGAGTTGCAAAGAGCCAAAGACTGCCAAATTCCTAATATTATGGAGCAATTGCATTTACAAACGACAATTAAGATCATACATACACATGAATACACAATTTAAGCCAGCTTTTCAGTTTAAGGAGAAGCTAGAAATAAGAGCTTACATTAAAGTCCGGTATAAAAAATCACAAGTGTCCGCGGGTGTCAATTTCAGGTATAAAAAACATTATTGATCTCTTTATATACAAAAAATTATACAATTTTCAACAAATTATGCTTAAATTTATTAAATAAACATATCTTTATTTTCTGTTAAATAAAACTGAATAGGAATTTTGACAAAATTTTCCGTACATGGTTGAAGCAACATTGCTCAAAAGAGAAAAACATCATATTAGTTCTTTAAAGTTTAAACAAGAACAAAATAATCATCAAATAAGTGACTGCAAGTTTAATATGATCGTTAATGTAAATTTTAGGCTATAAAAGATTTATATCGTCATTGAATAAGTTCCTACAAGGATCAATATGAAGACCATTATAAACTTTTAGAACTAATTTTTATGATTATTTTCTTTGTGGTCATTATATAATTGGAGAACCAAATTGACATTTTACTCTTATTGTTGCCAAACTTCAAACATGGTGTGCAACAAAGAAGCAAAGTGACGTCGTGTCGGGTATAAGAAAAACAGAGCATGTAATCAAGTTCTCTCAATTTACCCCATGAACTCAAACCAAATTCATCCTTCCGTGTCACCTCAAAGAGTCTTGAAAAAATAACATAAGCATAAATACTCTTTTGGTTCCTTTCCCATTCCCTTCCACTACATAAGTCTTAGATTTTCACCAAAATATACTGATTTTGCCAGAGATTCCTTTGTTGGTCACCAGAATCTGCATTTTCTAGCTCGAAGCTGCATTTTCCAACAACTTTGATACTTTGATTGGTGAAGTGTCAACATTGTTCCACTTTTTTGGCATAATTTCACCCACATTTTTATCTTTTTTGTTTTGAAGTTGCAGATTTCGAAGAAAAAAAATATGCAGATGTCCGTAATCGGAAAAGGAATCTCCGAGTAAAATTCTAACACACCATTAGGACGAAAGACAAAGAAACAAACATATGACTAAATTAACTATTTTAAAGATAAAGAAACAAATTGAACTAAAAGAGTATTGAAGCCAATAAACTAAAAAGAATTGAGTAATATGTCAGATTGGTCCAAGACTTTGTAGGCATCAGTACTCAATTGTCTTTGTTTATTTTTTTGCCTAAACGACCTTGTTTTGATTATTCCGTTATTCCACGTTAAGGAGCTAAGGACTAATACGACTAATGTGTTCCATCTCATGGAAGGAATTGTAGAACTATAAAACAGATAAACGAAATAAATTGATGTAAGTATGTATGTACCTGGCGATTGGGAGTAGTGGGGTTATGGCGAGACCAAAACAGATCAAGCAGAGTAGTGTACGGGCTAACATTCGGGTCGAACTGGACCCGAACCACTTCAACATGGTTGGTAGTTCCAGAGCATACAAGTTTGTAATTCGGATCATGGGTATGACCCTGGGTATACCCAACCTCAGTCTTCACCACACCCGGGACTCGCTGAAAGGCAAGCTCCACTCCCCAGAAGCAACCGGCTCCGAACTCAGCAAACTCGTGATTCGGGTTGTCCGGAGTGTCGGTATCCGGGTCAAGAGCTGGGTTGTGGTGCTGGGTGTCGCTCGTCGACATTGCGACTGTGTCGGTTGTGTGAGTGTGAAGAGAGTTGGTTGAATTAATCAATTTATAATAGCGTTGATTGATTAGAGTGAAGTACTAGTTTGATCCCTCAATTTCTTTATGCTCTCAAAATGTGTAAATTCATTTTTAATTTTGAAATTTTTTTTAATTTTTTTATGGGACACTTAAGTCCTTCAAGATTTTTTATGAGACACTTAAGTCTGCAGTTGATGGGACGGATGGAGGGATTTATGTGTCCCATAAAAAAATTTCAGGACTAAAAGTGAATTTACACATCTTAAGAAAGTAAATTGTCTCATTCAAAAAACATGAGAAATCAAAGTGATACTTCACTCCAATAACAATGACACGTGAAGAGAGAGGTAATGGTTCGCTCTAATTGAATGAAAAATGAACCAGGATTACAAATTTGGATGGGTTCATACTGATACTATTCCCACTAGAACCGGTAGGCTGGGCTGACCCGAATAAGCCCGCATATATCCGAGTTTAAATAATAAAATTTGAGCCCGAAATATATCCGGGTCTTTTTAGCCCGGCCCGCAAAAACCCGATACCCGATCGGATATGAATTGGGCTAGCCTAACATGAGAGCCCGATTTATACATATAATATTTTCTTTTTATTTTTTTTTTACTGATTTAGGAAAGCTGGTAATATTATAATAGATAAGATCTTTAAAAAAATAATGAGCCAAAACCATGGCCCACCAAGCTTTGCACAAAGAAGTGAAGCACACGCATGACTAAGGCACTAAGGCTGAAGCCATTAACACAAATAATCCAATATAGTATTATAGTGATATACACTATTCTTATAGAAAAGAAGTAAACTAGAAAGAGTGAGAAAAAACAACATGATTCTCATTAATTTAATGTGTTGTACACGGTCATACATATATAAAGTACTATTTTGAAGTTGTTAACTTGTACATATAAATACAAAGAAAAATAGAATAATAAATTAAAGAATTATAAAGGCCTAAAGAATAGGAACTGAAGTGCGACCGTTAAGATTGAGGATAACACTCAAACAATTTCATCCTTTCAATCTTTCAATTTTCATAACTCAATCAGTGTCACACACTTCTTAGTTCTTTTGTTTATATTTTCTTTTAGCTTCTTAGTTCTTTTGTTTAAATTTAAAAAAAAGGGTTGTCGGGTCGGCCCGTATAAATTTGAAAGCTCGATTTAAGCCGGGCTTTTTTAGCCTGGCCCAGTCATGGCCCTAGCCTGAAGCGGGCCTGCTCGAACTCGCCCGTGTAACCCGAATTACCACCTCTAACTCCCACCTGCAAATATGATGGTAAAAAATTGTAAATCTTGAAAATTTAAGGTAATATGTATGTGTTGAAAATCAACCTTGCCCTGAAAAACGTAAAGAGTCAATGCTAGAAGATTTTTAGAAGATAAAGTTTTGATTATAACAAACAAACTACAAGTTTCAAGCATCAAGTCAAGCTTCAAGTATCAAGCAGTTCAAGGCTCAAGCTTTCAAGTGTTATTGTACAAGCCTTCAATAGGAAATTTGTAAGGTAATGAAATTTTATTACAAGTGTGTATTGGCCAAATGAGTTTTTCAGTTTAAGGAGAAGAAAAAGAGTTTTAAGTGAAAAATCAGTTTTAATCTTAGTTTCTGTGGAAGTGCATGATGAAACAACTCTGGATGATTTTATCTAAGTTATGAAAATCTATTTTTACAAATGCATGAGAGGATAATCGATTACCTTCTCATAGTAATCGATTACTTTTGTTGCATCATAGAAAAACCAGAGTGTGAATAATCGATTAGGTGAACTTGAATAATCCATTACTTTTTTAATAAGAGTAATCGATTACCTAGATCAAGTAATCGATTATCAATGTTGCATCATACATTTTCCTGAGGCAGAGTAATCGATTACTGCCTTGAAGTAATCGATTACATGATGTTGCATCATACAAAAATCAGAGTCTCTGTAATCGATTATTAGATAAGTGGTAATCGATTATATGAGTTGCATCATATACTAAACAGGAGTGAAGTAATCGATTACTTGGAATGAATAATCGATTACATGATTTTTCAAATGAATTTCAAAGTTTCTATTTTAAGGTGATAATCGATTACCTTTATGAAGTAATCGATTACCTCAAGTTTTATTGAAAAACGTGTCAGAATCATTTTGATTTATTTCCAGATTTGTTTTTACTTAATTGATTCTGATTTATTTTCAAAATTGGAAATTGATTTTATTTTTGAAAATATTCCTTATTTGTTTTAAGAATCAAATCCTTGATTTATTTTTCTAAATCTTTTTTATTTGATTTTGATTTTAAAACTTATTTTATTTTATTTCTTAAATCAATTTAATTTGTTTTTTATTTTAAAAATATTCCTTTTATTTTTTAATTTCTAAATAAGATTTTATTTTTCATTCTGACATTCACTCCAACATTCATTCACCTTCTAACAATTTTCTGATAACGCTTTCTCTTTTCTTCTTCTTCTCCACATTCTTCAAGTTTTTCATTGAACATAATCTTGGAGAAGAAAACACTTGTCTTGGCCATATATCTCTTGTGATTTAATCTCATTATCATAGAACCTATATTGTTGTATCTGTGTTGTTGAGAACACAATATACTATTGTAATCACTCACATCATATTGTATTGAAACCTTAGTGGTTAGGGAGAGAATCCCTTAGTTGAACGAGTGAGACGTTCGTAGGATGAGGAACCTTGCTGTGTTGTTGAGGCCCTTAGCGAACGGAGGTTCCTAGTAGTGTGCGGGGTGCTCTGGTCGTAATTGGGTGCGGCTCAATTCAAGAATATAAAAGTCTCAAGCGGGTCGCTTGGGGACTGGACGTAAGTCACTCGCTGGATTGACCGAACCAGTATAAAAATTGGTTTGCGTGTTCTTCTTCCTTATGTCTTTTATATTTTCGCAATTTCGTTTATTTACGTTTCCGCGCAACTCTTATTTTGATTATTAATAGCTATTGCTCTCCATCACAATCTCTTAATCTCTCCGACGCGAAAACATTTTTTAATTATTCGTGATTTCTCAATAAATTAATAAAACTCGATTCACCCTCCCTCTCGATATTTTGAGCCACGATCCTAACAATTGGCATCAGAGCTAGTCTCTTGTGTTAAAACTTAACCGTCTCAAGAGTATGGCTTCAAACTCTCCATTTGGTGGTGAAGGGAGTTCTATTAATCGTCCTCCCATGTTTGACGCGGTAGGATATGCTTATTGGAAAGCCCTGATGAAAATTTTTATTCAAGGAGTAGGATTAAAAGTTTGGGATGCTGTCGTAAATGGACCTTATGTTCCGACTCATATAGTTAATGATAACACCGTTGACAAGCCTATGGCTGAGTGGACAGAAGAGGAGGAACGTAGAGTCCAATACGATTTGAAAGCGAAAAATATAATAACATCTACTTTGAGTTATGATGAGTTTTTCAGGATATCTACATGTGAGACAGCACAACAAATGTGGGATACATTAGAAGTCACACATGAAGGTACCAATGAAGTAAAGAGATCAAGAATCAACACCCTGACGGGAGAATATGAACTTTTCCGAATGAAAGATGGAGAATCAGTACAGGAGATTCAAAAACGCTTCACAATGATAGTCAATCAGCTCGTAACCTTGGGAAGAAATTCACCAACGTAGAACTGATCAACAAAGTGCTAAGGTGTCTAGGGAGAGAATGACAACCAAAAGTGACTGCCATAATGGAATCCAGAAATCTTTCAACTATGACTCTCGCTACACTATTCGGGAAACTACAGGAACACGAAAGTGAATTGAAAAGATTAGCACAACATGAAGAGGAGACCAAAAAGGTGAAGAGTCTTGCATTTAAAGCTGAAGCACCATCCACTGAAGGTGACTCCGACAAGGAACAAATTAGTGATGAATATATGGGGTTACTTGTCAAAAAATTCGGGAAGTTTCTGAGAAAGAAGAGAAACTTCACTATTCAAAATAAAAGAGATTCTAACAAAGGTGGTGGGTCTGCTATTACATGTCATGAGTGTGGCAAGCCTGGTCACATCAGAGCAGAGTGCTATCAGTTGAAAAAGAAGGAGAATTCAGAAAGAAACACCTCCAACTCAAGAAAAGGAAAGCAAACATACTTGGCGTGGTTAGACAACGAGGGAAGTTCGGATGAGGATTCAGACAAACAGGAAGAAACAACCAACCTATGCTTAATGGCACATGGAGACGAGGTAAATTCTGAACTTGAACTTGAACCTTCTTATATTGAATTACAAGAGGCATTTGATGAATTACATGAGGAATCAATGAGGCTATCATTATTGATTTCTTTAGAAAAAAAATTCAGCTTCACTTTTACAAAAGAACAAAGAACTTTCTAAAGAAAATGAAATTTTGAAAAATGAAAATAAGGAGTTGAATTCTACTTTGAAAAATTCTTCAAACACCTCTAGTAATGAAATCAAAATTAAGGCTAGTTCTTCTTCTTGTAAGTTCTGCAAGGATTTAGTAAAAGAGAATGAAGATTTAAAATAAACACTTGTAAAATTTACAAAAGGCAGAAATACCTTAAATTTGATGCTGTGGAGACAAAAATGTTTCTTCAATAGAGCCGGATTAGGATATCAACCCGGCAGGCACCAAAAACAATTAAGCACCATTTTTGTCCCCGCTTGCTCTCATAAGAAGCCTCTTATTATTTGTCATATTTGTGGTAAAAAGGGCCATGGTGCACATGAGTGCAAACACCGAAAAGTGAAGTTCTATAAAATGAACAATGAAACTAAAAGGTGGCACGATGCAAACTATGGTTATACTAACATACATGGACCCAAAAAGATATGAGTACCTAAAAAGAAAACGTGAAATATTCTTTTGTAGGTTACTCCGGAAGAAAGGAAATCACTGTGGTACTTGGATAGTGGGTGTTCCAAACACATGACTGGAGACAAATTGAAATTCTCACTCCAAAGGACCAAGGATATGTAACTTTCGGAGATAACAACAAAGGAAAGATTCTCGGAATCGGTAAAGTAGGTATTCTTCCAAACCCTTGCATTGAAAATGTTTTATATGTTGATGGCCTTAAGCATAATTTGCTAAGTATTAGTCAGTTATGTGATAAGGGCAATAGGGTTATCTTTGATTCTGATAATTGTATTATTGAGGGTAAAAATTGACAATCTTATTAAGCTTGTTGCTCGTAGGGTAAACAATGTGTATTTAATTGATCTTAATTCAATTCCCTCAAATGATGTAACACTCCTTGTATATCATCTTACTTTATAAGAAAAGTAATAAGTTTATGATTACTTGGACTTGTTATTATTGGAAAAAGAGCTGAAAATAAGAACCTTCCCTTCCCTTGAAAATTCCTTTTCACAAATACTTGATTAATAATGAAGTTGACTAATAAAATCAGAGTTTGCGAGAACATAGTAGAATAATCATATTATACTTCCAAAATATATCAAGTGTAACAAGTCCACGGATACCAAATAAATATTATTAAGAAACCAAATTCATCTTATGACACCTCTTTCAAAAAGTGTATCCTATAAATACTATTAAAAACAGAGATGTTATAGAGCTGGTCATTGGTCCTCTGTCCAAACATTTATCTGGCCGGATCCTCGATATCTGCACAACGGGTTCCCAACCCACACTTTCTACACTCTGCATGCACCTAGGGGACATCTCCCTTTACTGATTCTTGTGCAAGCTAGATGCACGATCAACACCTAATAAGGGCATGGGGGTTAGCTATACATATTCGCATAATCAAATGAGAATAACACTAACATCCACAAGTCAACATGTAGCAAATCTTGATGCATATTCATATGAGCACACCCGGTTAATCATAATAATTCTTTCAATGCAGGTGGCATGATGCATGATTTTCACCCACAACTGAGGCCTCTAACAAAGTCCATCTTGGACGTCCATCCAATACACCGTTGTGTTCCCGGAACACTGACATTCGTTCCCAGAACGTAATGGCAAACTATACTTGGATAAATAAGCATCACTCCCAGAGTGTGCATCACGTTCCCAGAACGTGTAGCAAACCATACTTGGAATAATAAGCATCACTCCCAGAGTGTGCATCATGTTCCCAGAACGCATACGTTCCCAGAATTAAGGTTTGTTAAAGTTTCAGGTCCTAATCGGTTACAACCTCTTCTAACCGGTTTAGACCGTATCAATTCATAAAATGCAACACTTGATTTTTAAATCCTTTTCCTTTGCTCTCTCCATTACAGACCCAACACAACTTCCTTTCAGACTTAATACCTTAACCATAACAAATCTAATCATTGAAATATTGTTTAAGTCATAATTCAAAGCACAATTCCATAAACTTCCCTTTGAAGTTATCATAAACATTAAGGCATAAACTCATCGAAGTTCGACTATAATTAGACAACACCTTGGTCATTAAATTACAGTGATAAACCCTCTGAAATTTGACTTAGAATTGAGTACATTTGATAGGAATCACTCAAACAATTCAAAAACTGTTTTGCTATGAATGCTGTCAGCTAGTAACTAGTTACTGCAACTCAGTAACTGGTTACTGGCTGCAGAATTTGCACTAAAAAGTGGGGTTTGACATATCAAATCCTTTAATACTCAATTCCAATCCAATTCAAGGCATAAACAGAGTTTTATTACCTTAATATAAACATGTTCCAATGCTCAACATGTCACAAATTCATGTATTCAAAACTTATATATTAAGCATACATAAATCACATATAAGTTCTATGTATAACATTCTGATAATTATACCATATTCCGTCAATTCATTAAATCACCATGCTCATATTATACATGTAGTTCCCATAAGATAGTTTAATATAAGTTATTTGAGATGGGTTTAAAAGAAAGATGATTGAAATGGATTTTTCATTATTTTTCTTCAATTATCTAGTTTCAGGTACAGCTAGTAACCAGTTACTGCAAGTCACTAACCGGTTACTGACTGCAGAACAAACACTAAAAAGAGGGTTTTTCAATACCATTTTCAATCACACCTCATTTTAACCCAAACCAACCCAAAATAGAACTTCATTGCCATAAACTAAACATGTTTGAAACTGAAACTAACAAGAAACTTGTTGATTTCATTTCCATTCCTCATTATGCATAAAAACCATAATTTCAACAACTCCAAGTATCAAACTCACATGTACTCAGAATTAGCATGGTTTAAGCATCAAATAAGTTCACTTGCAGCATATTAAGCTTATTCAAACAAGTGTTATATTTCAATTTGGCCTCCATGCCAATATCCTATTCCAAAATTAATTCCCTTAAGCCTCATGGTGGCTCATCCTACTTTCTCAACATATTTATTCTCATTCTAGAAAATAGTAAGCTTCCCCCTTATCTTAGGTTCGTGCTTGAACAAGATTTGAGCAGAGATTTGAGGCAGAACACCAAACACCCAAAGCTCCTCCTCAAACCAGAACCGTTTTGACAGGGTAGATTGATAAAGGAATTTGGAACATGAAATGGACATGGAAATTAAGGAAAATGGTCATTATCAAAACGATGCAACATGAACTTTAAAAGGAAACCAAGTCTAGAACAAGAGAAGGCTTGAGCTTACCAAAATCGAAGCTCAAAGTCAGTTCCAGAAACCCAATACAGAACTGTGACAGTTTTGAACCTCCAACTTCGTGAATTGATTTCTCCTAGCTCAGGAACTCTCAACTCACAAACCTTATATCAATACAAAGCCCTTGATTCAAGCTTTGTAATGGTGTATCACTCGAAATCTAACTCTTAACAAAGAAGGAGAATCGAACGAAACACAGCAAGAATCCTAAAACAGAGATTGATACCAACACACTCCCAAAAACCCCAATTTTGATCTGATTAATGGCCTTATATAGCAAGATTAGAGAGCCATGCATGTTGACATGTCCTAACCCACCAAGAGAAGGATGAATTCGTGGCAAATTTCTGGGTTTTGGCTTGATTACTCATCAAATTTCACTTTCTCTAATGAGTTGTCTGCACTCACTAACCGGTTACTGGGTACGGGTAACCGGTTACTCCAGTGCAAAATTCAAAAATCAAGATTTTAATTCCTTTCCTTCTAAAAACCTTTCTAATATTGTAATTAGGTCCCAACCCAAGGACTAAATTACAATATTCATATTTTTGTACAAAATAACCATATAAAAATATTTCTCATATTTTTATATATATAAAAACACATAATGTACAAAAACTAAAACTTTTCCAAACCCATATAAATCAATTATAAAATAATTGTTATAATTAATTTCTTGGTTATTTGGGAGACGAAAATTAGGGGTGTTACACTACTCCCCCACTTAAAAGGAATTTCGTCCCCGAAATTCATCTTCTGAAATTTTCTACTTTTCCAAAATGTTTTTATACTAGAAAACTTCATCTAACTCCCATAAATTTGTTCTTTAGGGTACTCCCCCACTTAAAAGAGTTTCGATATAATTCTTTCATTCTGAAACATTTCTAATAAAATATTTAAAAAAATAAAAGTTCTTTGCGTAAAACTCTTATGTGAAGGAATTCTTTTAAAAGGAATACTCTTTTAAGTAATACACTTCACATAAACATTCTTCAAATAAAACGCTTTTCATCAAACTTTTTGGAAAAACTTTTTGGGCTGCGCACTCTGATCTCTCGAGCACGATCTAAGAAACATTTGTATGACTTCGTCCCTTAACAGCCTGAGATATTAGGGTGATCAGTCCTAATATTTAAACCATTAATAACAAAATCATCCCTTTCAGATATAATCTTTCGCCGGAAAGACCATACGACAGTTCTTTAAGTTAGATGAACTTAAAGATAGGGTAATTATCACTATCAGACTTAGTTAGATAGTCAAGTTCCAGAGACATTTTCGTTGGGGAGACAAAGATTTGTCCTATCCCGGTGGTTGTTAATCTCTCTAGCCATAACTGATCTTTCTATTTCTGTAGTGTCCACAGATATTATCACATCCAACTGTGATAAGGGTTTTGATCACAGAAAGATTGGAGTTGAACTTTCAACAAGATATTTATATTTTCAAACGATTAGATTAACGTAATCGAAAAACATTTGACTACGTTAATTCAGATCAACGGAAGAGATAGACTCGGGTTGTCTACGTCAGGATTACACTCAACTTTCATCTCAGCCGGTGAATTCTTCTCGTGCTGGATTCATCCATTCCTTTCTCACCTTTTCCTTCAAGACAATTCGGTGAATAATACTCCAGCTTCCTACAATCGGAATTGACTATTCCCTTAGGTACATCACAACTAAACTCAAAGTGACGTGCCTCACAGTTTTCACCTTGAGATGGACAAATGTTCCCTTCTCTATTTCCTCCTTAGTCACTTTTCTTAAATCGAGGATTCCTTAACCTTGATATTTCCGTGGTTGATATTCTCCCATTTACTTTTCCTCTTTCTCCAGTAGGGCCCGTATTTCATCATTCTTTCTCTTATTTTGAACTCAAACATTTCTCGCATGAAATTCATGTACTTTCCCATAGTCCTCATACATGATTACCAACATCGAGAAATTCCTTATTCCTTGATAGTTGATAGCTAACTTGGATTCGAACATAATCTATTCTTGAAATTCGTGCCTTTGGATTTCTCATCTAGGTTGTCCTAGACAACACTTCATAAGTCCCTTGCCTCCATACTATATTTTCTAATATCCATAATCACAGACTTTAATTCTAAAGATTAAATCTCATTCATCCCTTTCAGCTCCTCATCTTCTGGTTGTAATTCACGAATCCGATTCAAGAATTCGTTAACCATATGCAACATTCCCAATCTAAGGCTAGATAGTTCCACTTGCATTGCCCGACTTTGGTCTCTGAACTCCTCGATCAGAATAGCCTCCTTGACCATCATTGAGCTCACAGGAATAGCCTTTCTGTTCAAATCATCTGCAACCACGTTTGCTTTGCCAGGATGATAATGGAGCTTGAAGCCATAATCTTTAAGAAACTCCATCCATCACCTTTGTCTTATATTCTACTTTTCTTCTTCTTCTTGTCATTCATATTTTCGAATTCCAAACTTGTTCATGAATCACAACCTTCTTATCTTAGTACTTATCGTCTCTTTTGCATCATCCAGCTAAATCCTCTATCTCCTCCGATTGGAGTAGCTCCTTAATTTTAACTCTTGATTAGTCCATAAGTGTTATGATTCAATCCTCTTAAATCAATTTCAATGATAAATCAAGGGATTAAATTATTTTACCACACTAAATCCTTCCTTAAATTTTACTTAGGTGATTGACATTGAGTTTGGATTGGAGGAAGATGTCTACTGATACGAAAAGTTCCTTCACAAAGGACATAAATTTTTATTTTAAACTTTCAGCTTCTAACCGGTTATAAGAAACTCTAACCGGTTTATGAAGTACAGTTTTAGAAATAAAACCAAAGAATTTCAAAGCCATTTTCTTTACATCATCCAATCCAACTCAAAATAGGATTTAATCATAATCTAATACCTTGATTCCAACTTAATTCATCACTGAAATGATTTAAATCATAATATACTCACCTTTTTCCATAATTCCTCTTGCAGGATTCTCAACACAATCCTGAGATGTTTCTCATGCTCCTCCGGATTCTTAGAATAAACCAAAAACGAATCCAAACATAATCTAAAGGTCCAATTCTTATAATCCATAAAAGAACTGGTGCATTAGTCAATCCGAACGACATTATTTCCTACTCATAATGTCCGTATCGAGATCAAAATGCAGTCTGAGGTGTATCCCTGTCCCGAATCCTGATTTGAGGTTAATCCGACCTCCAATCCATCTTAGAAAACACTTAGACTCCTTTAACCTGATCCAACCATAACCTTCTTAGCAACTTCTCTATGTGTTTCTTTCATTGGACCATTCCCATTGGTACCATATTATAAGGATCGTAGAGATAGAATCAGTTTCAAGAATTAACTTGATTCCATACTCTATCTCTTTACTCAAGGGTAAACACTTTTTCCGAGAGTCAAGGACTTAACTACAACTCTTTGAGATTTCCTTATCACTGGTGCTATGTGAACGTAATAAACCAACGCTATGGTTTTCAGTTTATAACATGTCTAAAGAGAAGCATACAACTATCATACTTCTACTTAAACTACATAGAAAACTTCTTAATAGCAGACTAAGCTACGTATCTAAAGCCATCAAACATAACCTTAGATCTAGTTTGGAAGTATATGAAAGCGTACTTCCCAGGAAACATTGCAGATATCGATGACCAGCGTATTGGACCACACACCCAAGGACCAAAAGTCAGGACCATTGCTCTGATACCATAAAAGTGTAACACTCCTTGTATATCATCTTACTTTATAAGAAAAGTAATAAGTTTATAATTACTTGGACTTGTTATTATTGGAAAAAGAGCTGAAAATAAGAACCTTCCCTTCCCTTGAAAATTCCTTTTCACAAATACTTGATTAATAATGAAGTTGACTAATAAAATCAGAGTTTGCGGGAACATAGTAGAATAATCATATTATACTTCCAAAATATATCAAGTGTAACAAGTCCACGAATACCAAATAAATATTATTATGAAACCAAATTCATCTTATGACACCTCTTTCAAAAAGTGTATCCTATAAATACTATTAAAAACATAGATGTTATAGAGCTGGTCACTGGTCCTCTGTCCAAACATTTATCTGGCCGGATCCTCGATATCTGCACAACGGGTTTCCAACCCACACTTTCTACACTCTGCATGCACCTAGGGGACATCTCCCTTTACTGATTCTTGTGCAAGCTAGATGCACGATCAACACCTAATAAGGGCATGGGGGTTAGCTATACATATTCGCATAATCAAATGAGAATAACACTAACATCCACAAGTCAGATGTAGCAAATATTGATGCATATTCATATGAGCACACCCGGTTAATCATAATAATTCTTTCAATGCAGGTGGCATGATGCATGATTTTCACCCACAACTGAGGCCTCTAACAAAGTCCATCTTGGACGTCCATCCAATACACCGTTGTGTTCCCGGAACACTGACATTCGTTCCCAGAACGTAATGTCAAACCATACTTGGATAAATAAGCATCACTCCCAGAGTGTGCATCACGTTCCCAGAACGTGTAGCAAACCATACTTGGAATAATAAGCATCACTCCCAGAGTGTGCATCATGTTCCCAGAACGCATACGTTCCCAGAACGCATAAAAACTAGGTCCCGGACACTGGCCATATTCCCAGAATGTGTCATCAAGTAGGTTGCATATCAATGTATTCCCATAACACTAACATACGTTCCCAGAACGTATATAACCAGGTCCCAGACACTGGCCACATTCCCAGAATGTGTCATCAAGTAGGTTACAAATTTGGTACTCCCGGAGTACCCTCCTCATATTCCCAGAATATGATAATCGTTTCCTACCAACCCAGCTTCCATTCTATATGCATGAATGCACAATCATTAAGGTTGGTTTTTATCTTTAATTCTATTATTATACCATTGTGTCCCCAGAACACTAACATACGTTCCCAGAACGTATAGCAAACCATACTTGGAATATAAACAGGCATCACGCCCAGAGTGTGCATTACGTTCCCAGAACGTATCAAATATAACCAGGTCCCAGACACTGGCCACATTCCCAGAATGTGTCATCAAGTAGGTTGCATCAGTTTGGTACTCCCAGAGTATCTTCCTAATGTTCCTAGAACATGAGAAACAACCCTTGCCAGCCTATTTCATCACCTTTCACTTTGCATGAAAGCACACATAATTACTAAGGTTGGTCTTTCCTTTAATCTCAATTAATTAATTAACATTACGACTTAAGTCTTAAACTCATTTCAATGATAAATTTAAGGTATTAAATTAATTACCATACTTCGTTAAATTCACCCTTGAACTTAACAAGGTAATTAACATTGTGCTTGAGTAGAGAGAGAGCATTCTCATAATCATCAACATCACATAATAAGGAAAAATTAAGGTTTGTTAAAGTTTCAGGTCCTAATCGGTTACAACCTCTTCTAACCGGTTTAGACCGTATCAATTCATAAAATGCAACACTTGATTTTTAAATCCTTTTCCTTTGCTCTCTCCATTACAGACCCAACACAACTTCCTTTCAGACTTAATACCTTAACCATAACAAATCTAATCATTGAAATATTGTTTAATTCATAATTCAAAGCACAATTCCATAAACTTCCCTTTGAAGTTATCATAAACATTAAGGCATAAACTCATCGAAGTTCGACTATAATTAGACAACACCTTGGTCATTAAATTACAGTGATAAACCCTCTGAAATTTGACTTAGAATTGATTACATTTGATAGGAATCACTCAAACAATTCAAAAACTGTTTTGTTCTGAATGCTGTCAGCTAGTAACTAGTTACTGCAACTCAGTAACTGGTTACTGGCTGCAGAATTTGCACTAAAAAGTGGGGTTTGACATATCAAATCCTTTAATACTCAATTCCAATCCAATTCAAGGCATAAACAGTTTTATTACCTTAGTATAAACATGTTCCAATGCTCAACATGTAACAAATTCATGTATTCAAAACTTATATATTAAGCATACATAAATCACATATAAGTTCTATGTATAACATTCTGATAATTATACCATATTCCGTCAATTCATTAAATCACCATGCTCATATTATACATGTAGTTCCCATAAGATAGGTTAATATAAGTTATTTGAGATGGGTTTAAAAGAAAGATGATTGAAATGGATTTTTCATTGTTTTTCTTCAATTTTCTAGTTTCAGGTACAGCTAGTAACCGGTTACTGCAAGTCACTAACCGGTTACTGACTGCAGAACAAACACTAAAAAGAGGGTTTTTCAATACCATTTTCAATCACACCTCATTTTAACCCAAACCAACCCAAAATAGAACTTCATTGCCATAAACTAAACATGTTTGAAACTGAAACTAACAAGAAACTTGTTGATTTCATTTCCATTCCTCATTATGCATAAAAACCATAATTTCAACAACTCCAAGTATCAAACTCACATGTACTCAGAATTAGCATGGTTTAAGCATCAAATAAGTTCACTTGCAGCATATTAAGCTTATTCAAACAAGTGTTATATTTCAATTTGGCCTCCATGCCAATATCCTATTCCAAAATTAATGCCCTTAAGCCTCATGGTGGCTCATCCTACTTTCTCAACATATTTATTCTCATTCTAGCAAATAGTAAGCTTCCCCCTTACCTTAGGTTCGTGCTTGAACAAGATTTGAGCAGAGATTTGAGGCAGAACACCAAACACCCAAAGCTCCTCCTCAAACCAGAACCGTTTTGACTGGGTAGATTGATCAAGGAATTTGGAACATGAAATGGACATGGAAATTAGGGAAAATGGTCATTATCAAAACCATGCAACATGAACTTTAAAAGGAAACCAAGTCTAGAACAAGAGAAGGCTTGAGCTTACCAAAATCGAAGCTCAAAGTCAGTTCCAGAAACCCAATACAGAACTGTGACAGTTTTGAACCTCCAACTTTGTGAATCGATTTCTCCTAGCTCAGGAACTCTCAACTCACAAACCTTATATCAATACAAAGCCCTTGATTCAAGCTTTGTAATGGTGTATCACTCGAAATCTAACTCTTAACAAAGAAGGAGAATCGAACGAAACACAACAAGAATCCTAAAACAGAGATTGATACCAACACACTCCCAAAAACCCCAATTTTGATCTGATTAATGGCCTTATATAGCAAGATTAGAGAGCCATGCATGTTGACACGTCCTAACCCACCAAGAGAAGGATGAATTCGTGGAAAATTTCTGGGTTTTGGCTTGATTACTCATCAAATTTCACTTTCTCTAATGAGTTGTCTGCACTCACTAACCGGTTACTGGGTACGGGTAACCGGTTACTCCAGTGCAAAATTCAAAAATCAAGATTTTAATTCCTTTCCTTCTAAAAACCTTTCTAATATTGTAATTAGGTCCCAACCCAAGAACTAAATTACAATATTCATATTTTTGTACAAAATAACCATATAAAAATATTTCTCATATTTTTATATATATAAAAACACATAATGTGCAAAAACTAAAACTTTCCAAACCCATATAAATCAATTATAAAATAATTGTTATAATTAATTTCTTGGTTATTTGGGAGACGAAAATTAGGGGTGTTACAAATGATGCTAAATGTTTAATTAGTAAAGAGGATGAGTTTTGGCTATGGCATCATAGGATAGGTCACATCCACATGAATCATTTGAACAAACTATATTTTAAAAACTTAGTAGTTGGTTTGCCAAAGCAAAAATTTTCTATTTCTAAAAAATGTGATCCTTGTTCAAAATCAAAACTTTCAAGGGTACCTTTTCCTCCTAAAAATGTTGTTTCTACTAAAAGACCCTTGGAACTTTTACATATGGATCTTTTTGGACCATGTCAAACTAAAAGCTTTGGTGGCAACTATTATTGTTTGGTTATTGTGGATGACTATTCTAGGTATACATGGACTTTATTCATTACTCATAAAAATGACGCATTTCATGAATTCAAAAAGCTAGCAAAGGTTGTTCAAAACCAAATGCATTTGAGCATTGCATCCATTAAGACTGATCATGGCGGTGAATTTGAAAACTATCTTTTTGAAAATATTTAAAAGAACTCCGGAACAAAACGGGGTTGTGGAGAGGAAAAATCGATCTTTAAAAGAACTTTCTCGAACAATGCTTAGTGACATGAATCTGTCTGCATATTTTTGGGCCGATGCAGTGAGTACATCTTGTTATGTTATGAATCGTGTTTTAATAAGGCCTATTTTAAAGAAAACTCCCTATGAGCTGTACAAGGGGAGAAAACCCAATATATCTCATTTGAGAGTCTTTGGATGTAAATGTTTTGTGCATAATAATGGTAGAGATTGTGTAGGAAGTTCCGATGCTAGAGCTGATGAGGGTATTTTCCTTGGTTATTCTGCTTCGAGCAAAGCCTATAGAATTTTCAATAAGACTCGTAATACTATTGAAGAATCTATTCATGTTACATTTGATGAATCTAACCCTAGAAAGCTGGGAAAGATATCTGTTGATGATCTTGCAGGTATTCTAGGTAAACTATATCTTGATGAGGATATTGATCCAATCCTGGAAGAAAAGAGGGAATCCCAAGGAAATGAAAAGGGAAATGAACCAAATGAAAATCAAATACAAAATCAAGGGAATTCCACCGAGCCTAATGCAGATCTTCCTAAGGAATGGAAAACATCAAGACACCATCCAATCGTTCAGGTTATAGGTGACATAACCAAAGGTGTAAGTACTCATAATTCTCTTAGTAATTTGTGTAATCATATGGCTTTTGTTTCTCAAGTGGAGCCAAAGAATATTTCTGAGGCTACAATTGATGAACATTGGCTACTCGCTATGCAAGAAGAATTAAACTAGTTCGAAAGAAACCAGGTTTGGGAACTTGTTCCTAGGCCTGATTCTCATCAAATTATTGGAACAAAAATGGATTTTTAAAAACAAACTTGATGAGGCTGGTATAATTATTCGAAACAAAGCTAGATTGGTTGCACAAGGCTACAACCAGGAAAAGGGGATAAATTATGATGAAACTTTTGCCCATGTTGCTAGGTTGGAAGCTATTAGATTATTATTGGCATTTGCATGCATTTGAGATTTCAAATTATATCAAATGGACATAAAGAGTGCCTTTCTTAATGGTTTTATAAATGAAGAAGTGTATGTTTGTCAACCTCCTGGTTTTGAAAATTTTGAACATCCTGATTATGTTTTTAAATTGAAAAAGGCTCTTTATGGACTCGAACAAGCTCCTAGAGCATGGTATGAGCGATTGAGCAAATTTTTATTAGAAAAGGATTTTGAAAGGGGGAAGGTTGACAACACACTTTTTATCAAAAAGAAAGGAAATAACATTCTTTTAGTTCAGATTTATGTTGATGATATTATATTCGGTGCTACTAATGAATCCTTTGCAAGGAATTTTCAAGTTTAATGCAGGAAGAGTTCGAGATGTCGTTTGTAACATCACTGGCAGGCAAATGGATTGCGACTGTCCCCACATACCAACACGAGTCTTTTCAGTGTGTTTTGTCCTCACTCGCACACTTCTTGGGAAAACTTCCCAGGAGGTCACCCATCCCAGAATTACCCCAAGTCAAGCACGCTTAACCATGGAGTTCTTAAGTGATGGGCTACCGAAAAGAAGATGCATCTTGTTGATATGGGTAGTACTAATCAATTCATTTAAGCCTTCCTGTACTGTGTAGTCCTATTCCTACACAGTCTCAGGATCACCCTCTCATTCCGGTGTGTCGGTTCATCCATGTACCCCTCCCTTAGAAGCCTGCCAGGAGCCGCTCCTTGTCCGTGCCTCTTTGCACTGAGGATCACTCCCTGCCCTCATCAGCCTAGGTCTTACATGCCCACCAGCTTCCACCTGGTTCGTCCTCGAACCACACCGTACTGGGAGAGGAGCTGCTCTGATACCATTTGTAACATCCCTGGTAGGCAAATGGATTGCGACTGTCCCCACATACCAACACGAGTCTTTTCAGCGTGCTTTGTCCTCACTAGCACACTTCCCGGGAAAACTTCCCAGGAGGTCACCCATCCAAGAATTACCCCAAGTCAAGCACGCTTAACCATGGAGTTCTTAAGTGATGGGCTACCGAAAAGAAGATGCATCTTGTTGATATGGGTAGTACTAATCAATTCATTTAAGCCTTCCTGTACTGTGTAGTCCTATTCCTACACAGTCTCAGGATCACCCTCTCATTCCGGTGTGTCGGTTCATCCATGTACCCCTCCCTTAGAAGCCTGCCAGGAGCCGCTCCTTGTCCGTGCCTCTTTGCACTGAGGATCACTCCCTGCCCTCATCAACCTAGGTCTTACATGCCCACCAGCTTCCACCTGGTTCGTCCCCGAACCACACCGTACTGGGAGAGGAGCTGCTCTGATACCATTTGTAACATCCCTGGTAGGCAAATGGATTGCGACTCTCCCCACATACCAACACGAGTCTTTTCAGCGTGCTTTGTCCTCACTAGCACACTTCCCGGGAAAACTTCCCAGGAGGTCACCCATCCAAGAATTACCCCAAGTCAAGCACGCTTAACCATGAAGTTCTTAAGTGATGGGCTACCGAAAAGAAGATGCATCTTGTTGATATGGGTAGTACTAATCAATTCATTTAAGCCTTCATGTACTGTGTAGTCCCATTCCTACACAGTCTCAGGATCACCCTCTCATTCTGATGTGTCGGTTCATCCATGTACCCCTCCCTTAGAAGCCTGCCAGGAGCCGCTCCTTGTCCGTGCCTCTTTGCACCGACGATTACTCCCCGCCCTCATCAGCCCGGGTCTTAAAAATGACAATGCAACAACAACAACAACAACAACAACAATTACAATCTAAGGACTCTATCAAGATTACAAGCTAAGGCTTTATAATTTATTTTGTTTTATCATTAAAGTCTTAGAAGTCCTAAGTAGTATGTGGTAACATAGCCGTTAGGTAGATAGCTAAATCATTTATAGAATTGATTCTTATTTTAAAAATTATATAAATGCATGGTTGCCCCTTGGCTCTTATTTTCAATTTGAGTTAGAAATGAGATACAAATAAGGAGTATTTTGTTTTGATTTTGGAACTGTGTAATATAATACTGTATAAGTTTGTGTGGGCATGCCCATCCATTATATTTTTTTATTTTGATAAAAACGGATAGACATGAACATTCTATTATAGTACTATTCCCCCTATTTTTATTTATTTATTTTTATTTATTCCGTTTAGAAGTTCAATTATGCAATAATTGTTATTTTTCATATTTACATATATTCAATATAATATTGTATTGATTTACGTAAGTAATAGGAAAAATTTATGCGCATAAGGACATAAATGACATATTAGGGAAAACTCAATTACTTTATTGAAAATCAACACACCCTCCATTTTATTATCTTGGTAAAAGTCAGACCGGTGAATGAAAGTAAGAGAATATATTTTTAATGCAATGTATGATTCACTCAATAAATTGACATTACATCAATTTTCATATAATTAACATTAATACACCTTACACTAATCATCCATAAACATTCAAAGAATTGAAGAGAACAATAAGATTTTAAAAATTAATGAATTTTTCATTTTTTTTAATTAAATGTATGTTTCCTTACTTATTCCATTCATGAGTATAATATACAGTTTTTAAGATTTTTCATTTATTATTTTTATTTTAATATGGGAAAAAATTTACATTTATTTTTACTATGATAATGGGATCGGGGGAATATATTTTTTTAAGGACATATTTTTCTGTAATGGAATAAATAAATATAAACGAAAAGAGTCCTTTACACTTTGTTTGGTAGAGTAGAAAATGGGAGGAAAGATTTTGGGGGAGGAGAAAATGAGAGGAAAACAAGGTTTTCCCTTGTTTGGCAGAGGAGAGAAAATGAGAAGAAGAGAAAAAGAGAGGTGGGACCCACATCAAATTGAGGCAACTTGTTTTCTCTCCAAATCTGGCGAGATTTTGAGTGGAAAATGAGAGTGAGATTGCGAAATTACCAAAGAGGGCTTCAGTTTTAATGAAAACCCAACATTGCCCTTAACCCTATATCTCCACTTTAGTACTTTCTTCTTCCTTTCTTTTCTCTGCTCATGCGACGGCTCCCAGCTCCCACTTGTTCTTCTCTTCTTCTTCGACATCTCCCAAAGCTCCAAGGTATGTGCATTTTTTTTTTCTTGTTTGTACTCTATTTTCTCTTTATTTATTTGTCGCACCATTTTCTTTATGTATAAATCTCTACTCTATGCTAACAAAAGAAAAAAAAAGCTTTTATTTTGAGTTTTATGCCCAGAAGTTGTGCATTTTGTTTACATGCAGCATCTGTTTTGTTTACTCTGATAAAATCTCAACTCTTTGTGTTTTGTTTAGATGCAGCATCTGTTTTTTAATTTTTGCAATTTTGGAATGTACATGTGATGAGGTTATATCTGATTTAGGAGTATGGGGTGGATTTTTTGTTAACACAACATTATATTTATTTATATTACAAGTGCAACCTACTAAAAATTCACTGTTCCTCTCTTTCCAATGCCATTAGAACAGAGCAAGTAAGAACCGGTTCATCAATTTTATTTGATTTTTTTTATGATTTCAACTTATGGAAACAAGTTCTAGAAAATAGTTTATAAAAATGACTTGGAACTTTTTTCAGTTTTTGTAAAAAAATTTTAAACTTATCTTTTTAATAAAACATTGAATTAAAGCATATTTTTGCTGTTTGCCATCAAATAGACCCCAAATTATTTGGAGATTAAATTTCTAAATTAAAACTCTCTGTAACCATTGGATTCATACGACTTGTGCCTTTTGATTTATTTTGTGATAGTTTGACTGATCCTTGGTTGAACTATGTTAGCAATGGGTGTAATTTTTGTAGCTTGTGCACTTTTACTCTACTGTAACATACAGAGTATTGATGGTGCACTTATACTCTATTGTAACATACTGGAACTTTGATTGATAATATATATCTTTAGTTTCAGACTATTGGTTGCTAATAACTCTAATGTTCTTCTTTCCTCATCTGAAATTTCAGCTTTTTGCCCTTGCTATATAATTGTATGTTAGTGCTCATACTTACTGCTATATTAGATTTGTGTTTTTTTCGTTGCAACATAGATGTATCAGATTCCTTATTAATGATATTGCCAAATATCTGTTACTATAGTCATTTGGAACAAGCCATGAACATAAATAACAGTGAAGATGTCAACCGTGATGGTCCAATTGCCAAATTAGATGCAATAGATATGGAAGAGGATGATATAACTAACGTTGATATGCCACTTCAAATGCAAATTATAAATCATGGCCTACAAGAGTTGCAAAGAAGGCAACATACGGGTGTTGTGATGCTTTTATGTTATGTTGTCCATGCATTGCATTTATTGCAATTATTGTCAACACATTTTCCTGCTCGTGTTGGTGATTTATTCATACAAAGAGAGCGTAGGCGTAGTGAGTTAATGAGCTATCTTGTACAAACCGAGACATGTCGTCACATTATACGAATGGGTCCTCAAGCATTCATGCAATTGTGTGAGAAACTAAGAGGTACTGGTATTGTGAAGGATACCATGCGATCTACGCTTGAGGAGCAAGTAGCAAAATTCTTACACATAGTAGGGCATAATACTAAATATTGTGCCATGTCTCTATACTTTCACCGTTCTAAAGAGACGATCAGTCGTCATTTTCACAATGTGTTACGTGCCATCATCTCGTTAGAGGGGCAATTTATGGTACAACCTTCAGGTGAAGAAGTCCCTCAAAAAATACTTAAAAATAACAGATTCTATCCTTTCTTTAAGGTACCTTCTATTTTATCCAAGTCGTAGGTTTTTTTTTTAGAGTCTCAATTTTTACATTATAACCGCTAACTTAGAAAACCATCTTTTGAGAGGTAAGGATTGCATTGGAGCTATAGATGGTACACATGTTAGAGTGAAGGTCCCAAGGACAGAGGCTCCACGTTTTCGTGGAAGAAAAGAGTGGCCAACTCAGAATGTTTTTGCCGCATGTGATTTTGACATGAAATTCACATATGTGTTAGCTGGGTGGGAAGGAACTGCTTCTGACTCAAGAATATTAAAGGATGCTTTAAGTAGGGAAGACCCGTTAGTAATTCCTGAAGGTTAGCAAAAAAATGAATTAACATAAATTACATTTTTAGCAACACATTATAAATTTAAACCATTTACTTAATATGTTGAGACATAATTTTTGCATAAATTTTGTAGGAAAGTTTTATCTTGGTGATGCGGGATTTGCGCTAAAACGGGGGGTAATCACACCACATCGAGGTGTTCGTTATCACTTGAAGGAGTATTCTACTCGGGGCCCGCAATATCCTAAAGAATTATTCAACCATAGACATTCTTCACTCCGAAATGTCATAGAGAGAAGTTTTGGTGTATTAAAGAAAAGATTTCCCATTCTAGGAGACGGCTGTCCAGATTTTTCATTTGAAACAATGAGGGACGTTGTAATTGCTTGTTGTATACTACATAACTTCTTAATGGGTGTTGATGATAATCGATCTATAATTGCTGAAGTTGATCGTGAGTTGCTTGAACAGGAGATAGATCCAACCCAAGCTCTTCAGCGTGATGAGGACTATAGACAAGGAGCACTCTTAAGAGAGAAAATAGAAACTGATATGTGGAATGCTTATCAACATTAATGCTCAATAATGCTAAGATTACCTAGACAATATGTAATTTTTGTTGATCTTATGTATTAGATTTGATGTGTTTGGATATCATGTACTTGTTTTATTTGATTTGATTAATGTTATGGGATTAGTTTATGAGTTTCAACCCTGTCTTGTTTGTTATATTTTTGTAATACTAGTTTATGAATTACAAATTATCTATCTATAATCTTTTTGTAACACTAGGTTGAGAGATGACAAAGGGAAAAGGTCGTCTCGCTGAAGGCACTCAAGGTTCTAACCACAATGTCAGGTGGACTGATGAGATGGATCGAGTGCTTCTGAATGCATTTCTTGAAGAGGACAACAAAGGCAATAGGCATGATGGCAATTGGACTACTGAAGCATATGCTAATGTATTGGAGATTCTACGTTCTAACATTGATCAAAGCATGACTAAGAACCACATCAAAAATAGGCAGAAAACTTTGAAAGAGAATTTTGGAGTGGCATACGATCTATTTCATAGTCTTAGTGGATTTGCTTGGGATCCAATAACTAAGAAGTTTGAGGCTGAAGAGAGTGTTTGGGAAGACTTGATTAAGGTAATAAAACATACTATTTAATTGTTTGTTTTGCGTAGTTCGTTAGTAGTAACTAATGGTGTGTTTGGTTTATGGTGTATTTTGTTACAGGAGAAACCACATGCTGTTAAATGGAAAAAATGGCAAATCAAACACTATGATGCTCTGTTGGAGTTGTATGGTTCTGATCGAGCTACTGGAAAGCAAGCGCAAACCGCAAGGCAAATACTGCGTCAACCTATGAAGGATAACACTGAAATACCACATCATCATCATGATCCCATGGACTTAAATGACTTGTTCGGTGATGATTCAATGCGTGACACAAGACTTCCTTCATTTGATGAACAGCGTTCTCCACAATTTGAATCTTTCACCCCACCATATACACAGTCACAACAGTCGAGTGGGACATCTGGCTCCAGGGGAGTGAAGCGTAAAACTGCTGCCATGTCTGACTTAATTGAGGCTCAAGTTGAGAAGATGTCATCTGGACTTGCTATGGTGGCTGATGTTTTGAAGGATGGTAATTCCTTATCTGAGAAATTGCTTCAAGTTGCACAAACTCAAGTGGAAGTAGCAAAACATCAGGTGGAAATAGCGGCAAGGACAGCAACAGCAGTGGAGAAGCGGAATGAAATTGCCGAGAAGCATGTGATCATCATACAGAACAGTACTCCTTGTGTCTATACTGAAGCAGATGTTTGGGAGATGTTATCTGAATTGAATGTGGTGGATCACATTCGCTTGCAATGTTACGAATTCTTATGTAACAATGACTCAAAGAAGCGTCAAATCTTTGGCGTGCCTTCTCATGTGCGCATGCAAGCTCTCTACAAGATGATGACTGACGCTGGATATATCAAGCAGCAGTGATATATCATGGGTTGATTTTTTTGTGGTGTATGCATTGGAAAATGAGATATCTGATACTCACATTGAGCATACCTCTATATATTATACTGTTTTGGCAAAGCTAGGTTGTTGCATATCACTCTTTTTTTTGTTTTGGATATGTGATACACTAAGGTTGTTGTTACAATACTCACTAAGGCAACAAAAATACTCACTAACACTCTGTTTGGTGTATGCTATGCTTGAATGATGTTTTAGACTATGTTCATATTAAATATTATTTTGCAGCTCTGTCTTAGCTCTGTTTTAGTACATGCTGCAACTTTGTATTAGATTTGCTGCGTTTCACCACAGGTTATGAAGTGAGTTTTTTGGCTGCTTTTCTGGTTTCACAGCTTCTGTTTTAGTTTGTTGGGTTTCTGCTCCTTTGCATTTGCTGCTCCTTTGGTTTATTTTTGTTTAATTGTCTTGTTTTCTGCTCCTTTTTATGGGCTGCTGTTATTTTTGTTTAATTGTCTTGTTTTCTTTTTTTCGTTCGCTGTAGTGTTGTAGTTCTTTCCTTTCTATCCTGTTTCTTGGCCTGAGTTTTTCTCATACCTCTATATATTATACGTTTTCGAATTAAATAATAAATATCAAGGCTATAACAACTCTCTTTGAGTGGTACAATCAATGTATCACATTAATAAATTGGTTAGGTATAGGTTAATAACAGTAATGTAATATGATGGTTTGTAGCTATTGTGAGCTACGTATATCTTATAATTTGGTTAAGTATAGGTTAAAAATGAAAATGCAACTTTTTTTTTACTTATATTTTTAATTAAGAACTTTGATTATTTATAAAATAATTAAAGAAAAAAAATATTTGGTTATGTCTAATAAATAAGAAAAATAAAAGAGAGAAATCAAGAATATTTATGTGTGTCATTTAAAACAAGGGTGTTTTTGACTTTTAACCATTTTATTGTTTTCTCTCTTCCCACTTTTCTCTCCAACCAAACAAAAGGAGAGAAAACTAACTTTCACATTTCTTCTCATTTTCTCTCATACCAAACAACCATAAAATCTACTCATTTTCTATCTATTTTCTCACCATAATCTCTCTTCTCATTTTCTCTCTTCTCATTTTCTTTCCGCAACCAAACAAAGTGTTAGAGTTTAAAAAAAATAATTTGATTATTTTCCATTGGCTACATAAATACTGGTAGGAGTTGAATCTATGTCTCTAAGGGCTCGTTTGGTTTGGTGGTGGAAGAGCCAAACGCGATTGTATAAAGTGAAAACGTGAAACCTCTTTGTTTGGTAAATGCGTTTGGTCTCTAAATGTGTGTTATGCTCCCTCTGAAACGTGCTTTTCTTGAAGCAGCATTTTTGAAGCTTTCACGTTGGCTATCTACCCTCATTACTCTCATCAACGGTAACAACTTCTATGTACCTCATCTACCCTCATTACTCCCTCATAAGTTTCTCTGTATTTCATCAATCGCTCTCCTGTTTCTGCTTTTGCTTTTTTCTCCCAAATACAGAAGCTCTGGTTTTCTTTCTCTCAACCTAGTTGATTTGTTATTTCTTTTTTAAATTGTGTCAATCACTTTTTAATCATCTATTTGTTTCTTTATCAGTTGTTGCTGCTCTTGCTCTCTACATGTTGCTTAGGCTGATCTTCACTTCACTTCGCTGTAAGTAGTCATGCCCAATTTATTCAGTGTTTATGGTTTGTTTTGCCTGGTAGATGTTTGATGATATTCCAATGTGAAGTATTTGTTGAAATACATCATTATAGATTAATTTTTTTCTCATCTTTTGACTATGTTTATGTTAGAGTACTTTATTTTTTTATTTGCATTAGTTACCTTTTTAGCATGATGAAGGTTGTGTCAGACAATCATGGTAAAGTTAAACAAGCATATAAACACACAATCATTAGTTGTTTGCTCTGCCTGCTCATGTCACTCTAGTTAAATGTGCATTATGTTTGCTTCTAAATTTTTTCATCATGGCTGAACTTTGAAGTTTGTTAATTTAACAAGAACATAAATCTTGAATAGCCAGTTCATAATGACACTTATTGTTAGCATTATGCTTGCTCATGAATTGATGGTAAAGAAGCGCCAAAACAACCCCATGAATTATAAGTTGTGTTAAATACCTTGTATGGAATATAGAAATTGAAAGCTGTGTTAATGCACTGGGAGAGCTGTGTTATATGAACTGTGGAGTGACTTCCTACCTGTTACATAAGTTGTGTTAATTTATGTTAGAAGATTTATGTTCTTGTTAAATTAACACAGCTTATAATGAGGCACTGGGAAATATGTAACAGAAAGAAGAAGGAAAGATGAAAGAACAAGCAATCAATATGATAACTTATAATGAAATTAACACAGCTTATGTAACACACCTTTACCCGATTCCCTTATATGAACTGTGGAGTGACTGTCTACCTATTACATAAGCTGTGTTAGCATAAGAATTAACACAACTTATAATTAATTTATCTAAAAAAATGAGGATTAATCGTTACCGGGAAAGCTGTGTTAAATAACATGCCAAAACAACCCCATGTATTTATTGAAACAACTTATAATAAATACCTAACGACTTTATAATGCACTGGTTAGCATTATGCTTGCTTCTACTTTACCATTATAAGCTGTGATTTTAGTCAAATACTACATCCAAAATAATATTTTCAATCATCCTTTGATCTCAATCAATATTAGAATATGGGTGCTGATTTCTCATTTTTATTGAATAAGCACTGGCATAGAGTTTTGAAAGGTGGTTAATTTTTTTTATTGAGTAAATAACAATATCATGTTCCCCTTCCTACAAAAACAGCCGCTCAACTTCCAAATTAATAGGAATTGCATGTTGGTATGATACAATAACCAACAGCCCCACATATGCCTACACCTGCTGATATTTATGTATTAATATTTATTAGAGTAATGCTATTTGCTTTTATTTTCATTTGTGTACAGAGTTATGAATGGTCTTAAGAGGAAAGTCGTTGCGGATCCCCTTCCACATATGAATGAAGGTCAAAAACCAAAAGTTGTTTGGGATCTTAGGAAAACTGGATATTTCATCCAAGCATGCTTGACTCAAGTTGCTAAAGGGGAACGCACTGGTACTACCTTTACCAAAAAAGGATGGAAAGATATTCTTTCTGAATTAAACGAAAAAAAAAGAAAGACATATGATAAGTCCCAACTGAAGAACAAATGGGATTCATTAAGAAAAGACTGGTCAATTTGGAACAAATTATTTGGAGGAGAAACTGGATTAGGGTGGGATGAAGTGAATTACACTGTTGTCATGGAAGATGAGTGGTGGGAGAGCAAGCAATTGGTATGTCATAAAGTGTGTTTGGAAATAGTTTCATTAAGTTTAAGATAAATGTCATGTGTTATGTCATGATGATAACTTGTAAATGTGCAGGCAAATCCTTTATATGGCAAGTTTAGGTACAAGGGGCTGCCATATCGGTAGGGGTGTTCAAAACCGAACCGATCCATTGGATAACCGAAAAACCGAACCAAAAAACCGAAATCCAAAAAAATCGAAAAAAATAAATAAATCTGGATTAGCTGATTTCAAAACCGACCGGTTCGGTTCGGTTTTCGGTTCTTAGTTTTATAACCGAACTGAATCGGCCCTTAATGTGCTTTGCATTTTCCTTCTTGTATGACCCAAGCCCAATTCTTTCCAACAACCCTAGTACTCCCCTCAGTCCTCTGTTCCTCACTTCCTCCTTTCCTCTTTAAACCCGCCGCCTCCCTCACTTCCTCCTTAGACCAGACCCGCCGCTCTCTGCCGCAGCAACTTGCCAATTTCGTCTCCCTCACTCTCCTTGCTGCTCCTCTGTTCCTCCGCCCGTCACTCACCAGTTCCCTGTTCTCAGTTTCTCACTCATCCTTGGAGCCATGGCATGTTTCAAGTTTTAGATGAGGATCTCATAAAGTCCATTATGGTAAGCAAGTACAAGAAAGAAGAAGCAAATTTTGTTGGGTTATTCAGTGATTGTTCTGTTTGCCTCACCGAGTTTCAAGATGGTAAATGTGTTAGACTCATGCCAGAGTGTGGCCATGCTTTCCATCTCCCTTGCATTGACACATGGCTCAAATCTCACTCTAGTTGTCCTCTATGTCGTGCCACCATATTCACCTTCAATAATACTTCATCAGTGCTTCAGGCTCCATCACCAGTAGTCATAGAACTCCCTTCAATGAATAATCAAACTTTGTCAGAAAATCAACGTGCAGGTAGAGACAGATTCAGAGGAATACCATTACCCTAAAATATATATGTTTTTGATGCATGCGAAATATGATTGTTTCGTTTTCAGCCATACCAAATATGATTGTTTTGCTACAGCAGTACAACTTTGGTGTAATCTTTTATTTTACTTTGTTGTGGAGTGATGGATGTTCATATTGGAACAAGTGCTACAACAGTACAACCTTAGTTTAATTATGATCAAACCAGGAATACTTGAATAAGTGCTACAACAGGTTTATTTGGAATAATTTTGTGGGAAATATTTTTTCATCTTAGGTTAATACTAGATATTTTTAATATTGAAAAGAAAAAGAGTTAACCGAACCGAGCCGATCCGAAAACCGAATATATTTTTTGGATCGGATCGGATCAGATGTCTTAATCTAAATGAACCGAATCGAACCGACCTTAATTTTTCTCTTCGGATCGGATGAATTTTTCCACAAAAACCGAACCGAACCGATCCATGAACACCTCTACATATCGGGACCAATTAAACACACTTTTCAAGGATGTTGTGGCTAATGGAGAGTATGCTTGGGCACCATCGTGCGGGACAATGCCTAATGTCTCACATCATGATGATGATTATGATGATGAAAATGATGGATACCGCCCATGCTTGAAGAGTGCTGGAATAGATACCCAAGAAGGCTCAGGTGACAGTGAAGATGGTAGTGTTAGCCAAAAGAGTGGAGGGAAGAAAAATAAAATTGTTCATTCCAGAAAAAAAACAAGGTGCCTGCCTCCTCAAAAATAGTTGAGGTTGTTAGTGTGATTGCGGAGACGTGCAAGTCACACAATGTTGTTGTAGCTAGTGCATCTATAGGTGAAGTGATGGCTGAGATTCAAAATTTGGATGAGATTGCGAATGATCCTGATTGGCACACCAAATGCTGCCAACTAATGATGTACAAGTCAGCAAGGAAAATGTTTGTTTCCTTAAGAGGTTTGGAGGAAAAAAGGCTACACTGGCTTAGGCATGTAGCATACAATCCTATGTTGTTCATGAATATGTAATTAGGAGGTTGTTATGGTCCAATATAGGTTATTAGTAGTAGATGGACCGAAATAGACTGACATCTTTTGCTTTTGTCAAGTTCAACAAGGATCAGTGTTTGAGCTTTAGTATTTATGTGAAATAGGATGAAGAACTTATGTCTTTTAAGTATTACAACTAGTAACAATGCCTAAGACTTATATCGACAAGGATTATACCATGATTATAATTTAAAGTTTTTACTAACATTTGTGACTGGATTTGTCTTCTATCCTCTATCATATATTGCTACATCAGTGTCATATTTCAAAGTATTACTTAGTCTTTTGCCTATTGCTTCATTATGCTGAGAGTTTGGCTTAAATTTTATGAGCCCGCGTTAAAATCCTGTCATTCAAGATAAATTGATAGCATTCATGAGAGTTTGGGTTAATTTTATGTCCATGTGGTAAAATCCTGTCCATCAATCATAATCAACTAATGGCATTCATATGCTCACAATTCCTCATTTGTCTATGCACTTTTTTTATGTGCATCATCTGCTACTGTTCTCTTTTTTTCCCTTTTTGGGTGTGTGCTTGTATATCTGAATTTAGCATTTGTATCACTACAGCTAGAGGTGAATGAGTTAGATTTTGTTGATCAAGATATTGCCTACCAAGGGCACAAGATATTAAAATCTTGCTTATGTAACGTGCTCACACATTGCTGTTTTTCCTTGGTTATACGTCTTGTTTGGAAATACTAATTGGTAACTGAAAGAAGAATTGTGATTTCTTGTTACTGATTGTGAAGATTTGTGATATAAATAATTTGATGGATTTGTCTTATTACTAAAATAATTTATTGTCATGGACGTTTTAATTCTTTACTAGAATATAGGTTTTTAAAGTGTATTAAATTGCATAAGAGTTATGCACTGATTATAATTGTAAGTATGATTTTATTGAACAGGGGTAAAAAACAAAAAATGAACCGCAATAGTGAACAATCACAACTTTCTTCGGATGAAGACGATGATGCCTTGGAAGAAGCTTGTCATGTTGCTGCACTAATTGGGCAATATACAATAACACATTTATGTAAAGAGCCATGCAGAACAAATGAGCAAACCGGTCATGCTTGGGTGCAAGACGTATTGCAAGGACATCATATTCATTGCTATGAGAATTTTCGAATGGAAAAAGACATTTTCAAATTCTTTTGCATTGACTTAGTTGAGAACGGCTTAAGGGCTACTAATCGCATGGGTGTCGAGGAGATGGTTGCAATGTTCTTACACATGCTTGGTCATGGGATAGGTAATAGATTGATTCAAGAACGGTTTCAACACTCAGGAGAGACTGTAAGTAGGCATTTTCATAAGGTTTTAATTGTAACATCCCCGATTTTTCCAAATTATTAGGTGTTTTAGTTAATAGAATCTTAATAAGGGTAGCGTTGTTTCCAAGTCTTTGATCTTGTTTAGAATGTAGGAATTAGCAAATGGTAGGTTTGATGAAGTAGAATTAGTTTAGAAGTGAGTTTTAGAAGTGTAATTATAAGTTAAAGAGCATAGGATCTTAGGAAATTATAAATTAAATATCCATAGCTCCAAACCCAAATTCCACCGTTGGATGTGAAGACAAGTGTCTTAGGAAGCTTTCCTCAAAATTTGAGCAAGATCCGACGGTTAACGAAGAAGTTAGAGCGATTCAAAGTACAAGGGGTTAAGTGGGCTGAACTGGTTAATCGATTAACCTATGAGTTAATCGATTAAGTTTTGAGGCACCTTCTGGCATTAATCGATTAATGGAAGCATTAATCGATTAACCATGTTCAATTAACAAAGAGTTAATCGATTAACCACTCGTGTTAATCGATTAACCCCTGTTATATCAGCCAAAAATCACGTTGAATTGGGCATTTTTCTCATTTCTTTCTCTCTCTTCTCTCACGACTCTTTCTTCCTCCTCTCCTAGGGTTTTTATAATTCCCCAAATCCACACCAAAGCAAATGAAATCAACACACCAAATCATCCCCCCATCAATCCTCCTCATGATTCCTCCCTCAAAAACCCCAATCTCACCTCTTTTCCCAAAACCCCCAAATTCCCACATAAACCCTAACTTCCCCAATCCTTTCCATAGAGTTGTGCAAACTTCAAGGGAGCTTAGGAAAGTGTTAAGGATCATGGAATGGGAGTCTAGAAGCTAGCTTGGATCTTGGTGGTGGAGCACCAACTCAACCCCGAATTCTCCTCTTCTCTCCAAGAGGTAAGAGGGAGTACTTTGGTTCTAATTAGGGAAAGGATTTAATAATAGTAATAGGGTTATAATTAGGTGTATTTTCTATGTGTATGCTTGATTGGTATGTTGTAAATATTGTGATTGAATATAAATTGCATGTTATGAACTTAGGGTTTGCTTAAGAATTGATTATTGAATTGAGACTAAAATAAATGATTAAATGAATAATAGAATTATGATTATTGTTGTGGTGTAATTGTTATGTTCTATATGTTAACTTTGAGTATATACATGTAAATTCAATGCTCCTAATTATGTGGATTATATTTTGATGACGACAAAGTAATTAACAAATCAAGACTTGAAGATATTGCAACATCAACAACAACTAGAAGTCAAGAAAAGAAGACAAGTGCTCATTCATTCTCAATTAAATTTTAATTGTAATTTCTAATTTATGTTGAGAGTGGTTGAGAGTGGGTAGATATTAGTTAGTCTCTTCTAGGAATAAAATAATTAATATGCTTATTAGGTTGAGATTAACCAAAATTAATACTTGAGAAGAAAAATAAAATTAAAAATTAATTTTTCTCATGTCTGATCAAAATACTCGAGTATTTTGAGAAAGACTCGAGTATATACTCGAGTATTCTGTAAAACACTCGAGTATTTGTGCCAGGTTAGCAAATATGACCGTTAGTCTTGTTCGTGCACCAAATCCTTCTTGACTAGCCAAAAAGACTTGAGTATTTGTAAAAAGACTCGAGTATTTTTGTCCAGTCAGCAAAAATGAACGTTGGAAGAGACTCAAAAGCCAATTGAGGGCACTTGAGTCTCATCCAACCCAAGAGAGCATTTCAGAACCTTATTGTAAAAATTCTCTTTGATTTTGTGCAAGAACAAACAAGACTACAAGAGCATATTGATTCAAGCTTTCATTAATTCCTCTTCTCAAGTGTTAATTCTCAAAAACTCAACTTCCCTCATATTGTTATTTTCTTCCAAGTTGAGTTTTAGGCCTCAATTCATATATTGAGCTGTGCTTATTTGTGCTAATCCATTGTGAGATTAGTAATACACATACAAAAAGGTTGATTATTCAAAGTCTTGGATTTTTCCCAAGCAAACCCTAAGTGGCTTAGGGTGTTGGAGTCTTGAGAGGTTCTCAAACACAAGACTAGGAGGTTCCTAGCTCGGTAGAGTTTCTTGAAGGGAGTTCAAGGAAGCTTTTGAAGAGTTCTTCAATCACCGGAATCAAATTGGGGTAGAAATCAAGAGTTTGGTACACTCTTGAAGGGTTAGGTTGAGTGAGGCCATTCTCAAGCAATCCTTGTAATTTCTAACAATTTGATTATTAGTAGAAACTCCTAAGTGATTAGGAGGACTGGATGTAGCTCATTGTTGGAGTGAACCAGGATAAAATTGCTTGAGTGTTGGTTTATTGCTTTCAATCTACTTTCTAGCTCAGTCTACCTAAATCATTTCAAACAATTAGGATTTATTCAATTAGGTAGCAAGTTCAAGGAATCTTAGTGTTAAAAGTTATTTAGATTGCTTGCTATTCTGTCGAATAAGTTTCTGTTAAGTATTGAATTGATTTGAGGTAAATAGCTGAATTTTCGTTTCTGGTTTTACTGCTATCTGATAGGAAAAACTCAAGTATATTTGGAAAGACTCGAGTTGTTCATCCTGAAACACTCGAGTATTTCACAAAAGACTCGAGTATTTCGTGTCTGTTTCCAGAAAATTCAGTTTTAGCTCCATTCTTCAATTACCATTCGAAATATTTGGTATTAGTGCTTCAAAATACTATTCACCCCCCTCTAGTATTTGCTTAGCCCGCTTATTGGTTTCCAACAAGTGGTATCAGTGCTCGGTCGAAAGATCGAGTGTAACAACTTTTTCGAAAAAGATCCTTTTGGAAACTAAATGGGCTCTAGCAATAACTTTGGTGGAGAAGGAGCTTCAATAAACCGTCCTCCAATATTCAATGGTGAAGGATATGTTTATTGGAAAACTCGCATGAAAGTGTTTATTGAAGCAATTGATATGAATATTTGGGATGCTATTGAAAATGGTCCTTTCATTCCCAAAAAGAAAATTAATGAAGAAATTGTTGAAATTCCAAGGAGTAGTTGGAATGATGATGAAAAGAGGAAAGTCTCATTTGATTTAAAAGCTAAAAACATCATCTTTTCGGCTCTATCCCATGATGAATTTTATAGAGTTTCCCAATGTAAATCGGGAAAAGAAATGTGGGATACTTTGCAAGTCACATATGAGGGAACAAGTGAAGTAAGAGAGGCAAGATTGAACTCTCTAACTCACGAATATGAATTGTTCCACATGTTGCCAAATGAAACCATTAGTGACTTGCAAAAGCGATTCTCTCACATAGTTAATCATTTGATTTCCTTGGGAAAATTATTTTGCATTGGTGAAACTACTAACAAAATTCTAAGATGTCTTGATAGAAGTTGGCAACCCAAGGTAACCGCCATCAATGAATCAAAAGACATAAATAGCATGGACTTAACCACTTTATTTGGCAAACTCCAAGAGCATGAGATGGAACTTACAAGACTTGGGATGCATGAGGAATCAGACAAAAAGAAAAAGGGCATAGCACTCAAAGCTTCAACCAAAGCTACAAAAGAAGTTGAAGAATGTCCTACAAGTGAAGATTCCGATGGTGAACCAAATCAAGAAGAATTTGGGATGTTTGTGAAAAGGTTCAACAAATTCTTCAAAGGGAAGAAAGGTGGCTCTTCATCCAAATTCAAGAGAACCAAAGACTCCAAACAAAGAGAAAAGAGTACTAATGATGGAGTTAAGTGTCATGAATGTGGTGGGGTACGGTTGGTCACATAAGAATGGAATGTGCCACATTCTTGAAGAAGAATGACAAGAAGACCCAAGAGACCAAGGGGAAGCGTGCATACATTGTTTGGGATGCACCGGAGAAGAGCAATGAATCATCTTCAAGTAGCTCCGGTGATGAAAATGCAAACCTTTGTCTCATGGCCAAGAACAAAGATGAGTCCTCATCAAGAGCTAATCATGACATGAGTGAAAGTGATGATGAGGTAACCTCTAGCTCTTCTTGTTCCTCTTCAAACTCCATTTCCTATGATGATTTGCAAGAAGCCTACAATGAAATGTTAATTCAATTTAGAAGGCTTGCTAAAATTAATAAGGAAAAAGGAAAGAAAATATTGGAGTTTCAACAAGAAATTGATGAATTGCAAAAATCTATAAATGAGTTGAAACTTCAAAATGAATCCTTGGAACTTATTAATTCTAGTCATCAAAGTGATTGTGCAAATCATGAGGAGATTATCACTCCATGTGAGAGATGTGATGAACTTGAAAAGGAAGTGAAAGAGTTGAAAAACAAACTCACAGTCTCACATAGTGATAGAAACCTCAACCGGTTGTTGAACTCTCAAAGACATAATCACAACAAAACCGGTTTAGGATATGTTCATAAAAAGGACAAAAAGTACAAGGTGGTTGGAAAATTTTCTAAGAAAAACTCATCAAAGAGACCAACTTGTACTTATTGTGGAAAAGTTGGACATATCAACATTGAGTGCCATATTAAGAAGTTTGAAATGAAAAAGGGCACTTATATGTGGATTAAGAAGGGAGAAAGTCCCAACACTAACCCTAAGGGACCCAACATTGTTTGGGTACCCAAATTGAACAAGTGATTTCATCTTGTAGGTGTGTCTTCGAACGGGAAAAGAAATGTGGTATCTAGATAGTGGATGTTCGAAGCACATGACGAGAGATAAGCGGCACTTCATTGAGCTTACTCCAAAGGAAAAGGGTTATGTCACTTATGGGGACAACAACAAAGGCAAAATCCTTGGTATTGGTAAAATCGGAAACTCTTCAAACTTGATTATTGATAATGTGCTCTATGTTCAAGGATTAGAACATAATCTCTTGAGCATAAGCCAATTATGTGATATTGGTAATCATGTAGTATTTACCTCTACCCATTGCCTCATTAAAAGTGACAAAGATGAATCAATCAAATTTGTTGGTAGAAGATCTACTAATACTTACTTAGTTGATTTGAACAAAGTCACTTCTTTGGTCTCTACTTGTTTAGTGAGCAAAGAAAATGACACTTGGTTATGACATCGTAGGACCGCTCACATAAATGTAAACCAATTGAAGAAAATACAATCTAAAGATCTAGTAGTTGGTTTACCAAAGCTAAATTTTTCTATTGAAGGTGTTTGTTCTCCTTGCAAGAAATGTAAACAAACTAAAAACACCTTTGGATCAAAAACGGTGATGTCCACTTCAAGGCCATTAGAAATGCTTCATATGGACTTGTTTGGACCATCACAAGTAAAAAGCTTTGGTGGCAACTATTATGCATTGGTGATTGTTGATGACTTCTCTAGGTTTACATGGACTTTATTTTTAACTACTAAGAGTGAGACCTACAAATCTTTTAAACATCATGTCAAACTTTTGCAAAACCAAGTAAATCAAAAAGTAATTATTATTTGTACCGATCATGGTGGAGAATTTGAAAACCACAAATTTGATAGATTTTGTGATAAAAATGGTATTGAGCACCAATTCTCCGCACCAAGAATTCCGAAACAAAACGGAGTGGTAGAGCGGAAAAATAGGGTGCTAGAGGAACTTGCTAGAACCATGTTAAATGATTCTCAAGTACCTCAATATTTTTGGGCCGATGCCGTCAATACGGCTTGTTATGTTTTAAATCGCATTTTGATAAGGCCCTCTTTGGATAAAACCCCCTATGAACTTTACAAGGGAAGAAAGCAAAATATATCTCATTTTCATGTCTTCGGATGCAAGGTTTTTGTTTTAAATAATGGAAAAGAACACCTTGGCAAGTTTGATTCCAAATCCGATGAAGGCATATTTTTAGGCTATTCTTCTCATAGTAAAGCTTATAGAATTTTCAATAAAAGAACTTTAACTATTGAGGAATCAATTCATGTTGTTTTTAATGAGTCTTCGAAAGAAGATAGTGTTTTATGTGATGCTAGTGAAGATGGCATTGATTTTTCAAAAGAAGAAAAAGAGAGAGAGAAATCAAAAGTTGATGAAGGAGAAGTTAGGGAAGAACTTCCTCCGACTTGGAGATCGGTCAAGGCTCATCCTATAGACAATGTCATAGGAGACATGACAAAGGGAGTTCTAACTCGTAGGTCTATTCAAAACATTTGCCACTATGTCTCCTTTGTTTCTCAAATTGAACCCGATTCAATTAAAAAGGCCATTGAGGATGATCATTGGGTTCTTGCTATGCAAGAAGAATTAAACCAATTTGAAAGAAATGAAGTTTGGGATCTAGTCCCTAAACCCGATGATCATACCATAATTGGTACTAAATGGATTTATAGAAACAAACTTGATGAATCTGGGTTGATTATAAGAAACAAAGCTAGACTAGTAGCTCAAGGGTACAACCAAGAGGAAGGTATCGATTATGATGAGACCTTTGCTCCGGTTGCACGTCTTGAAGCTATCCGAATTTTACTTGCTTTTGCTTCAATCATGAAATTCACTTTATATCAAATGGATGTTAAAAGTGCTTTCTTGAATGGGTTTATAAATGAAGAAGTGTATGTCAAACAACCCCCCGGTTTTGAAAATAGTGAATTTCCAAACCATGTTTATAAATTGAAAAAGGCACTCTATGGATTGAAACAAGCTCCTAGAGCTTGGTATGATCGATTGAGTTCCTTTCTATTAGAAAACAAGTTTCAAAGAGGGAAGGTTGATAATACACTATTTATTTATAAAACCAAAGATGACATATTGTTAGTACAAATCTATGTTGATGATATCATTTTCGGTGCTACTAACGTGTCTCTTTGTAGAAAGTTTTCAAATTTGATGAAAAAGGAATTTAAAATGTCGATGATGGGAGAACTCAAGTTCTTCCTAGGCTTACAAATAAAGCAAGTCAAGGAGGGGATATTTGTGCATCAAGGGAAATATTGCAAAGAGCTAATTGAGAAATTCGGATTGGACAAGTGCAAGGAAGCCTACACTCCAATGAGCACATCATGCTACCTAGACAAGGATGAACAAGGTACACCGGTTGATGTTAGTAAGTATAGGGGAATGATAGGTAGTCTCCTATATCTCACTGCATCTAGACCGGATATTATGTTTAGTGTATGCATTTGTGCTCGATTTCAAGCTAATCCTAAAGAATCTCACCTATCCGCAGTTAAACATATATTTAAGTATTTAAAAGGAACAATTAACACTGGTTTATGGTATCCTGCTGATGCCAATCTTAGTTTAGTTGGTTACTCGGATTCCGACTTCGCGGGATGCAAGCTTGATCGCAAAAGCACCAGTGGTACTTGCCATTTCTTGGGAAGTTCATTGGTGTCTTGGTTTTCTAAAAAGCAAGCTTGTGTTGCCCTTTCTACCGCCGAAGCGGAATATATCGCAGCCGGTAGTTGTTGTGCTCAACTATTATGGATGAAACAACAATTATCGGATTTTGGTTTGAAACTTGAAAATATTCCTATTAGATGCGATAACACGAGTGCAATCAATTTGACTAAGAATCCGGTGTATCATTCAAGAACTAAACACATTGAAATAAGACATCACTTTTTGAGAGATCATGTACTGTCCTTGGAAGGCGCCAGAGACAAAGCGCACGAGGAATTGCTCAAACACCAAAGGCGCATAATGTTGTCATACGAGAAGATGGTGAGGCCAAGGATGTTTGCCGAGGGCGAACTCGTGCTGAAGGCGACGGACGCGGTCATGAGGAACCTGCACACTAGCAAATGGATGCCAAAATGGGAAGGACCCTACATTGTGCAAGAGGCACATCCTAATGGGTATTGTTTCTTACTTGAACCAGACACTCAAAGGAAAATAGGGCCTTTAAATTTCAAGTATGTTAATAAATATTATGCCTAGCTCGCTGTATGATATAACGAAAGAGCAGTAGTCTTCGCTTTCTGTTGAAATCTAGGGGGTAGCTCATTTTGTATATCCCTAACTAATGAATGAAAATCTGGAGACATTCCCTCATGAACTATCTCCTTTAAAAATATGTTAATAAAAGCATGCATGTTAAAAGTGAACACGATCCAAACAGATAACCAATGGGATGACGCACATACATTGGCTGTTAAAAAAAAAAACAAACAACAACGCTCTCAAAGTAAAGAGCCAAAATGCCAAACGCGAGGTCCAACGCTAAAAAAAAGGGGGGGGGGAGAAAAGGTGAACCCACAAGGAAGACTAAAAATAAAGTGTTGGGCCGTACCGCGGGCACAAGCGCCTTATCGCGGTACCCAGATAGACCTCCTGAAAAAATTTCTGGGACAGACGCGGGCGAAGTACGCCATATCGCAAGACTAGAAAAGGTCCCGGGAAACAAGGGCGCTAGTCTTAAACGCGGGCGGAAAAATCTGTAAAAGAGGTTGGCTAACGCAAGATCCAAGGAGATCCGTTAGTTCATAAAGCCCAAAGCGGAAAAATCTTCAAAGCGTGCCCAATGTGCACCTTGAAGAAAAAATTTGGCACCAATGACATGAGGGGCCACTGTTCAAAAAATGTGCCCAATGTGCACCTTGAAGAAAAATTTGGCACCGATGACATGAGGGGCCACTGTTCAAAAATGTGCCCAATGTGCACCTTGAAGAAAAATTTGGCACCGATGACATGAGGGGCCACTGTTCAAAAAAAAATGTGCCCAATGTGCACCTTGAAGAAAATTTGGCACCGATGACATGAGGGGCCACTGTTCAAAAAATGTGCCCAATGTGCACCTTGAAGAAAAATCTGGCACCAATGACATGAGGGGCCACTAGATTTGCTGAAGAAATCAAAAGCGTCAAACAAAAAAAAAGAGGACAAGAAGAAGTGTACGCTGCCAAATGATGAAAAACATCGAAAGCGTGCTGGAGGGGTAACAAATACAAGCAATACCAAATAAACGCGAAGATATCATGCAAGTTGCAAAGCGACAAAATCAACAAAGCATACAAGGATCAAAAGCATGAGAACCGCGTACAAGTGTAGAGAACAAAGCAAATGAAAAAGCGGCAATAGAATTAAAATGATCATTGTCAAAGCGACAACCGCCCAAGGCAAAGTCTAAAGCGCAAAGCGCACACGAAAGGAGCCATTACAAACAACCATAACTTCAAAGTCTAACAAGTAAGTTCCAAAACACAAGCTCAAAGCAGCAAGTCACAATACAACAACAACCGTCAGACATTAAACAGAGTATTCAAGCTAATGAGCTTGCAAGGTTCTTCATAAGAGCGCTCCTGAGCAACCAAATCATTGAGTTCTTTGTCAACATTCTCCAAATCAGCAGTCACCTGTGCAAGTTGGGCTGAAAGCTCCTTTGAACGAACGACCAAGGTGGTGCGACGCTCTTGCAGGGTGCGCTTGGTTTCAGCCAATCCAGTAGCATCGAAAGGGGGGCGCAGCTTCTCCAATTTGGCAATCACCTCATCAAGCCAAACACCGGAGTAGTGCTGAATCTTCAAAGAATGAAGGCAATCCAGAAGTTCAACCTTATCTTCCCACGGCAAAGCATCAACATCAACAGAGCTCACTAAACCCAGCATTTGTACCATGGTACGTGCAACAGACTCTCTGAAAAAGCGTGGGAATGAAGCACTTGGCGGCACCAAATCAGGATGAGCAAGGAGAAATGACTCGATCATGGATTGCTCCTCCGCATCGAGAGAACCACGTGACTTAGCAGAAAATGCAGCTGCGAGACAACAAAAGGGAACAACAAAAGCAAACATAGCAAAGATAAATGAGAAAAGCAGGAGCATTCACAATTCCAATAAAATAATGAATACATAGCGAAGGAAACCCAACTTGATGAATGATTAAAAGAACACTCACCAACCGAAGAGGAGGTAGGAGACGCTGCGACCTGAGCAACTCTGACGGGGGCAAGCCGAACGGAAGGAATCTCACTAATGGGGCGTCCCTCGGAAGAATTTATAGCCTCTTTTGAAACTTCAACCACGTTAGCAGAACCTGGGGTGAAGACGGTGTCGCCCTCATTAACAACATGTTCCTCAGATGGAACTTCGGCAACAACATCAACTTGGCTTTCCTTGGGGGCAGGGGTGTCCATCACCTCAACATCCAGGCTATCAAAAACAGTATCAACAGGAACGCCCTCGCCTATGACAATATCGGAAGCATTCGCAGCAGTAGCACTTGTAGCAATATCTGAAGAAACATCAACAGGAACGTCCTCGGAAACAGTGGGAACGCCCTTCGAGACCTCAACAGGGGGCAAAGAAAAATCACCAACAACAACGATCTCCAGACCAGAACCAACATTACCAGCAGGTTCGGAAGCAACGCCAGAATGAACAGAAACACCAACGGCGATAGCTTCCAAAGCGAAAACGGCTGACAAAGGTTGTACACACAAAGGACTGCTAATCCGACCAAAAGGTACATGAGTGGCAAACCCGGTGGGTGCAGCGCCTCCACTAGCGGTTGGTTGAAGGCGAAAGTCCGAAGCCTCCACGCGACCAAAAGGTGGAATTGTTGTAGAACCGACAGAGACGCTAAGGGGAGTTGGAAAGCTCTCAGAGGCCTGAGGCGAAGGCGAAGCCGAACCACATCCGCCAGAACCACCTGCAATAAAACAAACAAATAGAATAATGAAAAAATGAAAATGTGCATTAGTACTGGAAACCCGAAAATGCAACTATAGTAAAAGGTAGAAAGGCCGAAAGGAAAAGAAAAGAGCCACGACGAAGGAGAAATTGGGAAGCAAGAGGCGGAACCTAGGGGGTGTTCCTCGTCAGCAGCGTCGCTCTCACCCTCGGAGGAATCATCATCTCCATTTGAAGTGTCGTAATAAGCCAAGAGAGCGTCGCCCGACTGAGCTTCACTGTCGCTCTCAGCTTCAACCACATCAATCCGGGTAGGAGAAACAGGGGCAGGAGGAGTATTGTGAAGCTGCAAGCGAGAAGACCGTCGAGAAGGCACGACTGGAACAACCTTCTTCCCTTTCTGAGAGGGTGCAACATTCTTACCTCCGCTCGAGAAGAAGATTTAGGAGCAGAAGGAGCTGGAGAGGAAGCCTGTTTCTTACCTCGTTTCGATGCTACAACAGCAGAAGGCGAGGATGCAGTGGCTTTGCGCTTGCGCACGGAAGAAACCGCCTCAGCTGAAGCAAACAAGTCAAAATGTAACAACAGAGCTAAATGGATGAAACAGTAATCGATAAAACAAATAAAGACCAGTAAAGAAACTACCTTTTCCTTTCTTCACAGAAGTGGAGTAATATGGGTCGTTGCATACGATGGACAAAAGAGCAGGGATGATACGTTTCGGAGTGGACTCAAAACTCTGAAGATGTTGCAAAATATCCTTATGGGATGTCACCCAACTACGAAGAACGCCTCCGACGTGAAGGGGAGGGATGTAAACCAAAGGAGCACTTGAGACAGTAGGATCAGCATCAAAAAGAACATCAGGAATGGTTTCATGCAGGGAAACTTGATCAATTAAAAGAACACACGGAGGCTGATCGCGCCCAAATTGCCTTGCGACACGATCGGGGCGATATGCAAAAGGCCACAAAGCACCCCCGTTGGCGCTCTTGTTATCCAAAGGAACAAAACCAGGAAGACTGCGGGCAGTCAGAATCAGCTTCCACAAGTGATACATACCCTCAGTATAATTTTGGGCATTGTTCCTGGAGGTGAGACGCTCCTCAATATACAGGGGATGCAAGGGATCACACCCCTCCCAAATATGGTCCAAGTAAGGACGAAAGACAAACTGCTCCTCTAAATCAATGACAGCAACCAAAGGTTCCCTGGGACAGCCCTTGGTCCAGCACCAAGCACGTGGCTCAAGGCCAGAGGCGTCACCAGAAGGGGCCAATCTAACCGGACCATACTCCGGAAAGCGCTCAAACAAAAAGTAGTGCAGGAAAGCCAAATCAACAAAAGAATTGATAGGAAAACGACAGTGAGAAATCCGCATTTGTTCAGAAACTTGGTCAAGGCGAGCATACAAGCCACCCAAATAAAATGAAGAAAGGGGAAGGCGCGTTCCCTCAGCCAAAAGACAAGCTAGCAGAAAGACACAAGGACTAACGGACTCCCATAGAGTACCCGGAAATACATACTTGCTTAACCAGAAAGCAACGAAAGCAGCACGGCAAAGCCTTTGATCCTTCACAGGACCAGGATAAAATTTGCCATCATGAAGGTCGCCGTAAAAATACCGAACCCAGCTGGCAAACGTGTACTTGAGCGAGGAGCGCTGGCTCGCTTTCTGTTCTCTAGGAACCAAATTCCCTGTGCCCCTAACTTTCTAAGAGGAGGAGCCTTCGGCGAGCCAAGCACGTCTCTATTGAAGCAATTCGTGAGAGTGCTTGGCACTGGCGATAGAAGCCGCTTTCAACTCCAAAGCCAAGTCAGAAAGGTTCTCACCTACTTTTGTTAAATTAAGATCAACGTTCCCAAAAGAGGGAAGCTTCAACAAAACAACTGTAACACCCTCACAAATATTTAGTTTTATTAAGTTTTATTAAAAAGTGGACTTGAAAATTTTGACGAAAATCCGGCAGAGTTTCTTCTGTTTTTCGGACTTTCCCAAAATTTCCTGTTTGTACCTGTCTAGACCAGCATAGTTCAAAAGCTTAAATCATAAATATTACAATAAATGAAAACCTAATGCCCACAATTACCCAACTCTGGGCATACACTAATACACACATTTAATTATAAAAATACATTCTTAAACTTAATTAAAATTCACTCTTGGTATCATGAAAGACACCCCTCGTGGTGAGGGTTTCCTGCTCGGCCAGCACTGGTGTATGCTCCACTTGAGTACCTGAAAAATATTAACCACACAGGGGAAGCATCACACAGAACTTAAAGAGAGATTTCTAAGCAGATATATACGACACACCAAGACCATTCAAGCCTATGCTATACTACTTAATTTATGTTCTTCTTCCTTTTTACCTCCTAACTGTTTCCCAATTCTTTTCCTTTCTAATTGTCTTCTTTTAGATAATCCCTAACCTCTAATTATTCTTGTTCCTCATTACTTTCGTTATTTTCCTTTTTATTCTCATTTTCCATTTGTATTTCCATTTTAAATTTCCTTTTTATTTCATTCTCATTACCCTTTATCCTTTCCATTTTCCTTTATTCGTTTTTCCCTTATATGTAACCTCAAATCAGAGATCTACGCACAGTGTATGCAACCACAAATCAGTGATCTTCATACACTCCATATCCTTTATCCATTTTCCATTCATATTCTTTTTAATCGACACGCCCTCACAGGCTCGCATCGATGCCGATACGCCTTCTCAGGCCCGCATCGGACTTCCATCTTTCCTTTCTAATCGACACGCCCTCACAGGCTCGCATCGATGCCGATACGCCTTCTCAGGCCCGCATCAGACTTCCACTTTTCCTTTTTAATCGACACGCCCTCACAGGCTCGCATCGATGCCGATACGCCTTCTCAGGCCCGCATCGGACTTTCATCTTTCCTTTTCAATCGACACGCCCTCACAGGCTCGCATCGATGCCGATACGCCTTCTCAGGCCCGCATCGGATTTTTATCTTTTACCTTTCTTTCTCTTTCTTTTTCTTTCTCTTTTTCGGTTTCTCAGCCTCTTTTTCTGGTTTACTGTGTTATTCTCTTTTCTCTCATTCAGCTATTTAGGGACTTATCATCACATTATTTACTTTCCACTATTTTCAATATTTCACTCTACTAGTTTATTCTTACCTTTAATTAACTCTACCTAACTTGGTCATATGCTTTATATTTTAACTCTTGTTACTAACTCTCAATTAATTCCATTCTCTTTCTTTTCTTTTTCTTCTTCTCTTCCTTTGTTTCTTTTTCCTACATCACTCATATTTAATAATACCTAGCTCATGCATTTAGAACCAATTATATTATTTCTTTTTTTTTTCCGTTAACTCTCTTTTTCTTATTTTCCGTTTATTTCTTTCCTCTAATGGCTAATTACTCAATCACTCCATTTATTTCTATTAACCTTATTTTATCCTAATTTAGTTCTCAACTCATTCCTACACTTTCTTTATTTAATTCCGGCTCTCCATAGTTAATCTCTAATTTCTCCCTTTTCTCACTTACGCTACTCACTCGTTCTTATAATTCCGTTTATTTATTTCTTTCTTATTATTCCGTTTATTTCGTTGCTAATTGTTTTAACTCCTCTTTAACTAAATTTTATTTCCTAATTATCTTCCTTCATTATTAGCGGGCTACTCTAAGGTTCATTAACAATTAACACTTCCCCCGGTCCTAGCGATAGATATAACTACCCAGAAATACACCCCTTAAGGACTGGTAATGAAACCTCTTACCTCAATCGATGACAGTGAGGGGTAACCTTAATCTGACACTTTACTCCCCGACTCACGCTTTAGCTCGGCTCCAACTTGATCCCAAGCTTCCCCAATCTTCGATTCCAAGCACGGTGGGGACAATCGATCTCGATCACGGTGACGGTGTTGCTCTTCGACACCGGGAGAAGAGAGAGAGAGCACGGTAGAGAGGGGGTATGGGGATGAAAGGTGGCTATGGTGATTTGGTGATGGTGGCGGTCACCACCGCGAGTGGCGGCGGTGGCGGCTGTGGTGGTGAGGGGCGGCGGTGTGTGTGGGTGGAGAGGGAGAGAGAGAAAGTGAGGCAATGGAGAGAGAGATCTTGAGGGAAAGATCCATGGGGAGGGAGGAGTTGGTGATGATGTTGATGATGATGGTGGTTGTCGGTGGCGGCCGCAGGCGGCGGTGGTGATGGCGGTTCGGAGGGAAGCGGTGGTGGTGGTGATTTTGTGTGGAGGAGGGAGAACAAGAGAGAGAGAGCTTAGTAGGGGGAGAGAGATGGAGGAGGAAGAATATGATGATGGGTGGTGGTTGGGAGGCGGTTATGGTGGCGGTCGGAGTCGGAGGAGGGAGGGAGATCGGGTGGAGAGAGAAAGTGGGGTTGGAATGGGGGTTTCGACCCCCAAAACATGTTTTTAATGCTGCAGACCGAAGAATACTCGAGTGTTTCTGTAAACACTCGAGTGTTTTTGTCAATACTCGAGTGTTTATGTCAATACTCGAGTATTTTGACCCAAAATACTCGCGTATTTCACAAAATACTCGAGTAAAATGATCAGATACTACTAGTTTGCTTTTCTATTTTTCAGCTATTTTCTCCCAACTTCAAATAGCCATAACTTCTTCGTTCACCGTTGGATCTTGCTCAAATTTGACGAGAAACCTTCTAAAAATCATATCTTCATATCCAATGGTGGAGATTGTGTTTGGAGTCTTAAAGCTTTTATTTTGAATTTCCCAAGTTAGCGAATTTAAAACACCGAAAACACCGCTTTTAACCCCCGTTTGGTCTTCTTTAAATTCGCTTTTTGATGCCAATGCTCCTTGACTCCTTTATGGCACTCAAAGAATTCCTAATCCATCATTTTAAATCCCTTTTTGGATAATTCTTATTTCAAAATCTTATTATTATTCTAATTATTATTAGAATTAAAATTCGGGATGTTACAACAACTACGTCATCCAGCGTGGGAGTAAACTCACCCCAGGACGTCAGGAAGGTGTGAGTCGAAGAGCACCAGTGCTGAATCAAGGCGAACAGATCATCCGACCTACGATTGGCGCCAATTCGGGGAGACGCCTTGATTGCCTTAGCTATCCCGACTTTTTTAAGAACCTCCACGAAGGGAGGGTCACTCGCAAACACCTGGCCAATCCAATCCTGCCAACCAGTGGTCCCACCTATGCGAATGTTGAAGTTCAAGTCAACCCAAGGAAACTCTGCGCGGTGAAGACGAGAACGGAGCAGCGAAGGGCCCAACTCACAGTGGTCCTTGTGGTAAGAAGGAGGGGAGATGAGCTTAGCGGTGTCATCAGGGATCACCACTGCCTTGGAAGGAGGACCGTTGAGTAAATCGCTGGACTCAGGGAATGGGCCAAAAGGGAGTGTCGCCTTCACCCCTGTCGCCCAACGGCGGTGACCAGGGTTTATAGGGTAAGAACGAGGGCAGGGGAGACCTTGCATGAAGCAATAAGTAACGGGGTTTGGAAGAGAAATTTCCTCCTCAATTTCTTCAAGAGAGACGTCATCTTCAGCTTCAGCAGTGGGAGCAGATTTCGACCTCCCCATGATTGAAGACAGGTAGTGACGCAAAAAGGGGTTCAAGGCGAAACCTAAACGAGGAAAGAAGCTCCGAGAAAAGTTCTTCACTATAGAAAAGAAGTAAGGAGGTGGAGGGAGTTTTGAAAGGAGGAACGAAAAGGAGTGTTTGAGAGAAAGGAGGAAATGAAGAGTTGGGAGGAGGGAGTTTTGAACTGCGGAAAGAAGTGGGAGAACGTGCAAGTAACTGAGGGGTATCCCTCAACCGGCACGTGAAACGAAAAATAAGGAAAGAGGAACAAATGACAGAGCGACAAGAGCAGGGTTTGCATTGAAAAGGAAATCCCGCCCTTTTCACTGCAAAGGGGGCAATTGTTGATACCCGTTATTTGGAAACCCAATGTCACAAGGCCCAATTCGCAAGGAGGCCTAAAATCACCAAACAAAAAATGAGATACCAAGAGAAGGCGTGCAAACACCAGGAACTACCCAAGGCGTCACACTCAGAGCGACGGTCACCGAGGTGTCGCATTCTGACGTCACAGTCAATAAGTGGAGCAAGGCACGCCGACGCCAATGGACATGACGAGCTCTCCCAAAGCGCCTCGAGTGCCACGGAAACTTGGAGAGAAAGTCTCGATAAATGAAAGCGAACAGGGAAGGGAGTCCGGGGAAGGCGCATATGTGCAGACAAGGGGATTCGATTCCCCAGACTATGAGGGACGTGCATGAGAAGCCAGAGCATCTTGGCTTGCGTCATGCAGCCCCTCGTTTGAGGAAGGACGAGAGAGGAAAGCCTTGCAAGACTCCCACTGTGAGCAATTAATGGCAAAGCTCAAAGAGGTAAAGGGGACAAAACGGCCTCTGAAGAGAACAGCTGCAAAGAAGGAAAAAGAGAACGGACCAATGGACCAGATAAAGAAAAGGCAAAGACCAATAGACAAAGGAGGCCCTATAAGAGGAAGACCTCTTCCAACGTACAGATCAATGAGAACGGGGGGTGAGGAGACGAACACTCCATTCAAATCAACTGAAATCCCAAGAGAGTGTAAGAGAGAGGATAGAGAGGTGAGCGTGAAAAGCCGAAGGCGCACACTCCCTCACCTTGTAAACACCACAAGTGTGGAACTCTCGCTCTCATATTTGTCTCCCTGATTCCTCATCCTCAAGCAATAAAAGCCAAACACTTCATTAAGATTACGAACCCATTATCTTTGCATTGATCATTTACTTATCGCACAAAGCGGTCTGAAACACTTAGTATATTTTATCAAAATTAATTGTTCCAATATTTATTTTAGTGATCTTGTGGACAATGAGCTTTAGTACATTATCTTTTAATCTTTTATACAAGTATGTGTATATAATAGAATCAATTAGAGAAATAAAAATCAAAACATAGTTTACGATGTAACCTTTTCATACTTGTTTTATATTAATTTGCAATATTAACTTTAATAGAGTATTTTTTATGGCGGAAATAGTTTATTCGAAATGTTTTACAAAATGTTTCTTCCATACTGTACTAGTTATACAAAAAAAATTTTCTTCTATTTAGTATTGCTAGAAACCGTTGGTAACACTATATTCGTGTACGATGATAATTTGGAGATCTAAAAGATTTGTTATCCAGAGGCATTGTGTAACATCCCAAATTTTTAACCCCTGATCAATATCCTGTTAATTATAAAGCTTATTTATAATTAATTATTTTTATTCTTGATTTCAAAGTAATGTATTATGAATGATAATATTAGGTAGTTTTATTATGAGAAAATAAATATTTTCACATTAGTCCCTGTCTGGGACCTTGAAGTAATTTTAGAAAGATTTTGGAGGGAAATAAAATAAAACAATTATTTTTCATAATTTTCCCAAAAGACTCGAGTCTTTTCTAAAAGACTCGAATCTTGAATTGTACAGAGATGCACTCGTGAGTGCGTTTGTTGAGTCACCACTCGGAATACCTCACGAGTTGAAACGATTGCAACTCAGCAACACGTCCATGGACTCGTGTCGTTGTGCATGAGCATCCAATTGAACTATATAAGGCTATGGTTGATGAATCAACCGTTCATTTTTGCCAAATCCGTGAGGAATTTCTGAGTTTAGGGTTCTTAACTTCATGCCTTCGATTCTCTTTGATCCTTAAGAGTTGTTATACAAATCATACACCATTGTGAAGCTCACATTCAGGGCTTCACAAATATACCAAGATTGTGAGTTGAGAGTTCGTAGATTGGAAGAATCGAAGCTTAGAAGTTGGAGTCTGTTTGCTGTTTCAGGTTCCTGGAGCTTACTTTGGAGCTTGATTTTGGTAAGCTCAGGTAACCTCCTCATGTGAATCTTGTTTCTTTAGCTAGTGTGAATTGTAGAGAATATATAGAGACTAATTTCCCCAATTTTTATGGCTGTTTCATGCATCAACCAATTCAATCTTGGTGCTCTGCTGAAACTGCTATGTTCAGTGTGGAGTTTGGGGAATTCAGCTTGGAAGCTAAGTTTTGGGTAAAGTATCTGTTGATTCACATCTAAGAGGTAAGGGGGAAGCTCTCTATTCACTAGATAGAGTTTAAATTGCATGCATTTGACTAGAGAGCCACCAAGAGGCTCTAAGGGCTTAGTTTGAATAGGGAAATTGGTTTGGAGACCAATCTGCACTCTCAAACTGTTCTGAGCAAGTTCTATATGTTGCATGTGAGCTATATGCATGTTGTTTTCATGCCAAAAGTGTTTGGAACTGAATTTGGTATGTTGAGTTGTTAAAAATGTGTTTTTGTACAGAATTGTTGCTCAGACGTGATTCAGTATAATAAGTGGTGGTTTCTGTGTTGGAACATGTTTAATATGTATGATGTAAGCTCTGTTGATCATTGAATTGGATTAGAATTGGCTAGAATTGAAAATGGTATGTTAAAATGCAAATTATAGTGTTATCTGTCTGAAAACACTCGAGTATTGGGGTTGATACTCGAGTATTCGACCCAAAATTGAAAAATGAATTTTTTGGAAAATGAAGAACACTCGAGTATCATGATGAACACTCGAGTAATTTGATAGAATCTGAAGAACACTCGAGTACCCCTGAGATACTCGAGTAAATTTTGAGAATCTGGGATTCGAACTCACTGAAAGTATGAAAGACTCGAGTATTCATGAACTACTCGAGTAATCTGGAAAATTTGAAGAACACTCGAGTATTCTGAAGAACACTCGAGTAGTTTATCTAGAATACTAGGGATACCATTTTCAATCCTGGACCATTTGGTTAATACTTAAATGACAATAATCCAAGCGATCTAAGACTTAAAAGAAATTGATTTATGAGATGATTATTCTGTTTGGATGACGGGACGTTGCTCGGGTGGCACGTCAACGTTGCTCGGGTGGCACGTTATATATTATCAATTGAGGTAGACCAATCAATTTCTTTAAGTAAGAGCTTGAGTGCTGGATTGTTTACTCATGTTCGGGTGACATGAGTAAGACCTCTGGAATTGCTAAAAGTTTCTACTAGCTCGATGACACATTAAGGTGGATAATGTGGACAGTATATGGTATACTGTGGATTGGATGTTTCAACGGTGTGTTGCACACAAGTGGTAAGGTTTACGTTTTGGCGACGTGACGTTCATCAGACATGGTGACGTTGTTTATCACCTCTGTTGTGTATCACAAGTGATAAGGTTTACGTCCGTAGGCGACGTGATGTTCATCAGATGTGATGACGTTTTTTATCACACCCGTTGTATGTTGAGAAGTGATAGGTTTGCGTCCTTGGGCGACGTGACGTTCACCAGGTAGTCTGACGTTTTTATCACTTCCGAGCTAGTACGCCATACGTTGTGGTAACGTATTCGTGATTTGGAAATGCATTGTTGTATTGGATTGGCGTCTGTGAGGACATTAGAGAGAGAATCTCATAAAAATAAGAATGTCAGGCATCATGTCACTTACCCTTAATCTAGTTAAGGCTTGATATCAGGAATGAGTGTGAACATCTTATTTGCATTAAGTATTTGTTAAGTATTAACTGTAGCTGTTAACTGAATTGGGGTTATCTGTGCATAATCATGTTACTTCATTATTTAAGCTCTATTGATTATGTGTATAGATTTGCTTACCCCTATGCCCTTGTAGGTGATGTCACGTTACATCGCTTGCATCGAGATCCGACCACTTCTTAGTGGCATATGGATCTACGAGGATCTCCGAGTGGTGTATGAGGGGAGGTAGAAATTACCTTTTATCACCCTAACTCACTGGTTCGGTTCCGTCCTCGTAGGTTTAGGATTCCCATCATATACACTATGCATGTACCAACTTTTATACTTACCATGGATCATCTCCCACTCGACCAGCTCGCTTGTATCACAGTTTTCAATTCGGACCTATCCGCTCATACCCTTTTTCTTTTAGAGTCATTCGAGAGGAGACTCCCCCATCTATTTCAAGGAGTCCTATTAAGGTCACGTCTTCATCAGACCTTGTACCCAGTGGTAGGGTAACTACTCCTTCAAATAAGATCAAGGAGGATCCTGTCGAAGACGAGAGCGGAAGCGAGCTTGTCGTTCATTCTATCGGAAGTCAATGGAGAGGCGATGATCCCTAAGTATGTGCATAAGGTAAATGATGAGGATCAGGGATCGGTGTGGTGGATGCTGTGAAGGAGATTTGCTGCTGATGATGATGTTGGATGATGATTGCTGCTACTTCTTGGAAACTTCTACTACTACTGCTGCTACCAGTGCTATGAGACCAGCTTTGGAGTTTTAATATTTTGGTTATGGGGATATTCCTTTTGAAAACTCTTGAGTTATGGTCTATTTCGATATTCATAAATATACATAGCTTTATGGACTTGTTCTGGGATTTTGGAGTTCTTTATTGCTGGACTATGTATTACGTATCTTTTGATATATATAAAATCCATGTTTATATTATAGCTTATTACATAGTCCTGTTATTTCCGCTTACTCTGATATTGATTTAGAAAGAATTCGGCTATGACATTTTGGGATGGCTTCGCTTAAGTACTGTTATATGAAATTCTATCTTCAAAAAGGATGCTATCTAAGATTTGAAAAACTATTTTCTAAGTGAAGCAAATGCCGAATTCGTTCCAAAAAGTAATATGTAAATTATTCTCCAAAAATCCTATGCTTTGGTTTGTACACCCGACTGTTTAGAAATAAAAAGAAAAATTTTGAATCCAGTATTTTCTAACAAAATTGAAACAAGTCCATATTTTCTCAAGTAATAGCATTCATTTTGTATTAATTACCTGGGTTATTTTGAGGGTGTCACACTTAGTGGTATCAGAGCAAAAGTCAGATCCTGTAGTAGTGGAAGTAGCTCCAGAAAGGTAGTCATCAACATCAAGCAGGTATCCACAGGGCATATTTATTGTTTTAAATACTAGTATCTTGCTTGAATTGAGCAATTGATACATTGTAGAAATTGAATGCATTGTTGAAAGCTATTGTTATAACCTTAGTGTAGGTTGTGTGATGAATGTTTCTATAGTCCATCATATGTGACCATGAGCAATAGCGCAGGTCTACTATGACGACTAGAAACCAAAATCGCACCGACACGATATTAGGAAGAATCACCGCCGTGTTGGAATCTATGCATCAATGGCAGCAACAACAATCCCAACAACCACCCCATCAATATAGTGTTGGTAATTCTGAAGCCAAGAGTATGGCGGATTTTAGAAGTTGTAATCCACCTAAGTTCGAAGGAGGATTTAAGCCTGAGGAGGCTAATAAGTGGATTCGCACTATGGATAAGATCTTTAGAACATTAGACTGCACTGAGGCTCGGAAGGTGGCGTATGCCATTTATATGTTAGAAGACGAGGCTGAGAACTAGTGGAATCACACAGTTCAACTTCTGCACTATGAAGGAAGGGATATTAATTGGGATGTGTTTATGGAGAAGTTTCTCAATAAATACTTCCCGGAAGATTTAAGAAGGAAAAAGGAAATTGAGTTTCTGAATTAAAGCAAGGAGACATGAGTGTGGTTGAGTATGCGGCTAAGTTCGAGGAACTGATGAAGTACTCTCCATACTATCAAAACAATCCCGATGAGAGGAGAAAATGCATCCAGTTTGAAGGTGGTCTGAGACCCGAACTGAAATCTGTTTTCGGTTATCAGAAGATTCAAAGTTTTTCTACGTTAGTAGATATGTGTCGAATGTATGAGGATGATAAGAAGGCTGAAGTATTGGCTGATCAGGCAAAGAGTAATCAGCAGAATTATGGACCACAAAGAAAGAAAAGATTTGATCCTCGGAATAAGGGTCCATATTGTGATCAGAACCGAGGCAAAGGAAGAGCTGAAGTTAAGGATAGAGTTAAGCCTCGCAGTAATGCTCCTTACTGTGAGAAGTGTAAGCATCATCATTATGGAAGGATCTGTTGGGCAACAAGTAATTGCTTCAACTGTGGAAAGCAGGGTCATGTTGCACGTTATTGCAGAGAATCTGTGAAAAGTAACCACACTGGAATTGCTAGCAAACCCAAGACCCAAGGCAAATTGTTTACCCTGAATAGAGCAGAAGTTAACCAATCTCCTGACCTCGTGCAAGGTAACCCTTTTATTTAAAGACCAACTTTGTATGACTGTATTCAATTTGGGAGTTACCCATTCTTTTGCTCATTGTGAATGTGAGATTAGGTTGAAGATGGATTCACCTAATTGTTTTAGAATTAGAGACTCTATGAAATTCCCCAAATTAGTGTCGAGGCATTCGATCACGACACTAAGTTAAAATAGATCTATCATCCTTTATCACATTTGGATGTGATTTTAAGGAAAAGTTAGCATTTCCTCTTGTGTTACTCCTACTCGATTCATGCCAAAGTATTGGAGCATACTTTCATGTGTCGAGACACGGACTTGGAAGGAGGAAGTTTTATGAAAGGAAGGCGGATGTGTGTGCATCAAAGTGATTGAATACACACAAGGTGATACACTTGGCGCATGACTTGAGTTTTGCAACAATCATGGTTGTTTTGAGGGCTTGAGGCCTTTCCTCGTGTCACTACGCTTTAAGTGTTAATGACCCTGGAGAATCGAAGTAATTGTTAAGCCGAGAGGAGGAGTTGAACAAGGGACAACGGCGACGGACATAATTTTAAAAGCTCATGATTGGAGACTCTGTCGTCGTTATGACAAAGCAAATGAGGAAGCAACCACAAGGGGCGGAAAGGCGATTCATGTGAGCTCTATGGAGTTTAAGGAAGTGGTTTTAAGAAGTCCAATAAATTCGAGCTTGAGGATACGGGTAGACCGACGAGAAGTAAGGAGGGGAGGTTGCAAATCACAATAGAATTCCTAACTCGAATTCGTGAATTGCAACAAAGAACCGAAGAATTATGCACCAATAAGAGATTGATTCCGAAAGAGGAGAAACCTAGGTTCCACAGGGGATATTTCAAGGGTAAGAATTTGGATTCCAGACGAGATGGAAATTGAAGGCTAATTATGAAGTTAATCAAAATGTATGAGTGAAGGTTATACCACTTATATGCTAAGTGGTGAAGATTAAGACATAGTGGAATTATGTAAATATGATATTGGAGGCAAAGGATTGGCATATCATTTGGGAATTCCTCAAGGATGAAGTCTTTGAAAATTAGAGAAAGGAGATTAAATTGTGGTAAATAAGGTAGGGCAATATGAATCTTGGGGAAAACATTGCCAAGTTCAAAAGATCGAGGAAGTATGTTTTATGGCAATTTTGATGGGAGATTCAAACATGCGAAATCCGGAAAAGAATGATGTCTGAACTTCTAACCAGTTATCAACCATTGAGGAATAAGGGATTTCCTGATATTAGTGAGCATGTGTATAATTGGTACGGATGATGAGGAAAGCAGAGGAAGCTTATAAGTGAATTAATTATGGAGACCAGAATTTCATGCATAAGGGGTTAAGGAAGCCTCAATTGCATGAAAGTAACTAAAAATCCAATGGAAAGGAATTAGTTGTCAATGTTAAGGCAAGAAGGTAAGGTGCATCATCATGGACTGTATAGTGATGTACTGAAGAGATATTTGATTACGGTCGCAAGGAAATGAAGTCTTACTCGCCGGATTGTTTGAAGGGGAAATACAAGAAAGGAATGGTTAACCAGGAAATCTAGAATGGAAGAATTTTCCATCCTGCTAGGATGCGTGTTAGATTCGAATATAGGTAGTCTAAGTTATCCCTTCGCCGATTTGAATTAACGTAGTCAAATGTTTTCGATTGCGTTAATTAAATCGTTTTGCAATTTGGAAAATCTGAGCAAGCTTTTAACTTGAATTTCTGTGATCAAAACCCTTATCACAATTGGATGTGATAAATATCTTTGGGCGCTACAGGAAAAGAAAGATCAGTTAAGACTAGAGAAATTAACAACCACCGGGATAGGACAAATATTTGTCTCCCCAATGGAAGTTTCTATAGGACTTGGCTATCTGACTGAGTCTGATAGTGACAATAATGTTCATTATCTTTAAGTTCATCTAACTTAAAGGTAAATCGTATAGTCTTTCTTGAGAAAGATTATATCTGAGAGGGATGATTTCATTACTGATAGTTTAAATATTAGGACTGATCACCCTAATGTTTACAACTGTTGAGAAATGAAGTCATACGAATATTTCCTTACTCGTGCCGAGTGATCAGAGTGCACAACGGAACATGTTTTTCCTCAAAAATATCGTTGGAAAATGTTTTAATTAAGAAGTATTTATGTATATACATATATGAAAGGTATTATCCGAAAATTTTATTGGGAAAAGCTTCAGTTGAAGCTATGTATCGAAACATCTTGTCCGAAATGATCAAAAGATTTTATTTGAATTAATCATGCAATAATTTTCGATGGAATTTAAGAAAAACTCTTTTATGAGAAAAAGGGATTGAAATATGCCTTTGAACGCAAAAGGTGTTATTTGAGAAAAGTTCATTAGAAATATTTTGTACAACATTTTAAGCATGAGAATTTGAAGAAGTATAAGAAAATTCCTTTTAAGTGGGGAAGGGCTCTCCCAAATTATATTTTGAAAATGTATAACACCCGAACAATCTTTTGTGTAACTTTGGAAATTGTAGAATTTTCAAGAAGAATTTCGGGGTCGAAATTCCTTTTAAGTGGGGAAGAGTGTAACATCCCAGATTTTTAACCCCTGATCAATATCCTGTTAATTATAAAGCTTATTTATAATTAATTATTTTTATTCTTGATTTCAAAGTAATGTATTATGAATGATAATATTAGATAGTTTTATTATGAGAAAATAAATATTTTCACATTAGTCCCTGTCTGGGACCTTGAAGTAATTTTAGAAAGATTTTGGAGGGAAATAAAATAAAACAATTATTTTTCATAATTTGCCCAAAAGACTCGAGTCTTTTATTGTACAGAGATGCACTCGTGAGTGCGTTTGCTGAGTCACCACTCGGAATACCTCACGAGTTGACACGATTGCAACTCAGCAACACGTCCATGGACTCGTGTCGTTGTGCATGAGCATTCAATTGAACTATATAAGGCTATGGTTGATGAATCAACCGTTCATTTTTGCCAAATCCGTGAGGAATTTCTGAGTTTAGGGTTCTTAACTTCATGCCTTCGATTCTCTTTGATCCTTAAGAGTTGTTATACAAATCATACACCATTGTGAAGCTCACATTCAGGGCTTCACAAATATACCAAGATTGTGAGTTGAGAGTTCGTAGATTGGAAGAATCGAAGCTTAGAAGTTGGAGTCTGTTTGCTGTTTCAGGTTCCTGGAGCTTACTTTGGAGCTTGATTTTGGTAAGCTCAGGTAACCTCCTCATGTGAATCTTGTTTCTTTAGCTAGTGTGAATTGTAGAGAATATATAGAGACTAATTTCCCCAATTTTTATGGCTGTTTCATGCATCAACCAATTCAATCTTGGTGCTCTGCTGAAACTGCTATGTTCAGTGTGGAGTTTGGGGAATTCAGCTTGGAAGCTAAGTTTTGGGTAAAGTATCTGTTGATTCACATCTAAGAGGTAAGGGGGAAGCTCTCTATTCACTAGATAGAGTTTAAATTGCATGCATTTGACTAGAGAGCCACCAAGAGGCTCTAAGGGCTTAGTTTGAATAGGGAAATTGGTTTGGAGACCAATCTGCACTCTCAAACTGTTCTGAGCAAGTTCTATATGTTGCATGTGAGCTATATGCATGTTGTTTTCATGCCAAAAGTGTTTGGAACTGAATTTGGTATGTTGAGTTGTTAAAAATGTGTTTTTGTACAGAATTGTTGCTCAGACGTGATTCAGTATAATAAGTGGTGGTTTCTGTGTTGGAACATGTTTAATATGTATGATTTAAGCTCTGTTGATCATTGAATTGGATTAGAATTGGCTAGAATTGAAAATGGTATGTTAAAATGCAAATTACAGTGTTATCTGTCTGAAAACACTCGAGTATTGGGGTTGATACTCGAGTATTCGACCCAAAATTGAAAAATGAATTTTCTGGAAAATGAAGAACACTCGAGTATCATGATGAACACTCGAGTAATTTGATAGAATCTGAAGAACACTCAAGTACCCGTGAGATACTCGAGTAAATTTTGAGAATCTGGGATTCGAACTCACTGAAAGTATGAATGACTCGAGTATTCATGAACTACTCGAGTAATCTGGAAAATTTGAAGAACACTCGAGTATTCTGAAGAACACTCGAGTATTCTGAAGAACACTCGAGTAGTATATCTAGAATACTAGGGATACCATTTTCAATCCTGGACCATTTGGTTAATACTTAAATGACAATAATCCAAGCGATCTAAGACTTAAAAGAAATTGATTTATGAGATGATTATTCTGTTTGGATGACGGGACGTTGCTCGGGTGGCATGTTATATATTATCAATTGAGGTAGACCAATCAATTTCTTTAAGTAAGAGCTTGAGTGCTGGATTGTTTACTCATGTTCGGGTGACATAAGTAAGACCTCTGGAATTGCTAAAAGTTGCTACTAGCTCGATGACACATTAAGGTGGATAATGTGGACAGTATGTGGTATACTGTTGATTGGATGTTTCAACGGTGTGTTGCACACAAGTGGTAAGGTTTACGTTTTGGCGACGTGATGTTCATCAGACATGGTGACGTTGTTTATCACCTCTGTTGTGTATCACAAGTGATAAGGTTTACGTCCGTAGGCGACATGACGTTCATCAGATGTGGTGACGTTTTTTATCACACCCTTTGTATGTTGAGAAGCGATAGGTTTGCGTCCTTGGGAGACGTGACGTTTACCAGGTAGTGTGACGTTTTTATCACTTCCGAGCTAGTACGCCATACGTTTTGGTAACGTATTCGTGATTTTGAAATGCATTGTTGTATTGGATTGGCGTCCGTGAGGACATTAGAGAGAGAATCTCAGAAAAATAAGAATGTCAGGCATCATGTCACATACCCTTAATCTAGTTAAGGCTTGATATCAGGAATGAGTGTGAACATCTTATTTGCATTAAGTATTTGTTAAGTATTAACTGTAGCTGTTAACTGAATTGGGGTTATCTGTGCATAATCATGTTACTTCATTATTTAAGCTCTATTGATTATGTGTATAGATTTGCTTACCCCTATGCCCTTGTAGGTGATGTCACGTTACATCGCTTGCATCGAGATCCGACCACTTCTTAGTGGCATATGGATCTACGAGGATCTCCGAGTGGTGTATGAGGGGAGGTAGAAATTACCTTTTATCACCCTAACTCACTGGTTCGGTTCCGTCCTCGTAGGTTTAGGATTCCCATCATATACACTATGCATGTACCAACTTTTATACTTACCATGGATCATCTCCCACTCGACCAGCTCGCTTGTATCACAGTTTTCAATTCGGACCTATCCGCTCATACCCTTTTTCTTTTAGAGTCATTCGAGAGGAGACTCCCCCATCTATTTCAAGGAGTCCTATTAAGGTCACGTCTTCATCAGACCTTGTACCCAGTGGTAGGGTAACTACTCCTTCAAATAAGATCAAGGAGGATCCTGTCGAAGACGAGAGCGGAAGCGAGCTTGTCGTTCATTCTATCGGAAGTTAATGGAGAGGCGATGATCCCTAAGTATGTGCATAAGGTAAATGATGAGGATCAGGGATCGGTGTGGTGGATGCTGTGGAGGAGATTTGCTGCTGATGATGATGTTGGATGATGATTGCTGCTACTTCTTGGAAACTTCTACTACTACTGCTGCTACCAGTGCTATGAGACCAGCTTTGGAGTTTTAATATTTTGGTTATGGGGATATTCCTTTTGAAAACTCTTGAGTTATGGTCTATTTCGATGTTCATAAATATACATAGCTTTATGGACTTGTTCTGGGATTTTGGAGTTCTTTATTGTTGGACTATGTATTACGTATCTTTTGATATATATAAAATCCATGTTTATATTATAGCTTATTACATAGTCCTGTTATTTCCGCTTACTCTGATATTGATTTAGAAAGAATTCAGCTATGACATTTTGGGATGGCTTCACTTAAGTACTGTTATATGAAATTCTATCTTCAAAAAGGATGCTATCTAAGATTTGCAAAACTATTTTCTAAGTGAAGCAAATGCCGAATTCGTTCCAAAAAGTAATATGTAAATTATTCTCCAAAAATCCTATGCTTTGGTTTGTACACCCGACTGTTTAGAAATAAAAAGAAAAATTTTGAATCCAGTATTTTCTAACAAAATTGAAACAAGTCCATATTTTCTCAAGTAATAGCATTCATTTTGTATTAATTACCTGGGTTATTTTGAGGGTGTCACACATTGGAAAATTTTTCAGTTTACATGTTTATAGTTGAAATACCTCATATCGTGAAACCAAAAGTTTATAAACTAGAAGTTTATAAATAATAATATAATTTTTTTGTTTGGCTTGACTGGTTAGACCATCCTAGATCAACTATATGATGCGAAAAAAAAATTAAAACTTATGTTGGCATCTAATGAAGAAATCGAAGTTTCTTCAATCTGATTATCTCAATGTGCTAATAATTGTTCCAAAGAAAGTTTGTTTAGCCATCACCATAAAATTTGGATTGAATCTGACATGAATACAAGGTGATATTTATGTGTCATTACTTTCATCATGTGGATCATTTAGGTATTTTATATTTTTAATTGATGCATCAACTGAATGGTCACATGATTGTTCATTGGCAATTCACAACCAGAAGATCGCAAGATTACTTGTGCAATTGAATCAACCAAAATCTAGTTATTAACTATTGTATGTCTATTGTCATTACTAATTGGGAACATGTGTGTCACTGATGTTGGTTTTGGCCTCAAAATCTTGAGAGGGGGGTGAATCGAGTTTTATTAATATATTGTAAAAACCGTTACAAATTAAAAAATTTATTTGAGATGGAGAGATCAAGCATTTGAAACGGATCGCGAAAACGATAGATAATAATAAACAAGTAGCGCGGAAACGTAAAAAATGAAATATGCGGAAATTAAAAGAGATAGGGATAGAAAAGCTTGCACCGGTGAATTTTATACTGGTTCAACCTTCCCGTCGAAAGGCCTAGTCCAGTCCCCAAGCGACCCGCCTGAGAGTTCTTATACCAAGCAATAGAGTCGCACCCTATTACAACCAAGAGCACCCCGCACACTACTAGGAACCTCCGTTCGCTATGGGCCTCAATCACACAGCAGGGTTCCTCGCCCTACGACGTATCAAACGTCCACTAAGGGATTCTCTCCCTAACCACTAAGGTTTAGAACAAATCAATGAGAGTGATTACAACAAGTATATTGTGTTCTCAAAACACGGATTCTACAATAAGCTCTATGATAATGAAGTAGATGTTTCTCTAGAAGTCACTCAGCCAACAATGATTTTTGTTCTTCAAAAGTATGAACGTGAAAACCAGAGAATAGGAGAAGAAGAAGAGAGAAACGTGTGTCAGAGAAAAAGAAAGAATGAATGAATAATAATATGATCAACTAAAATGTTGGAGTGATTTTGTTTTTTAAATAGAAAACGTTTTAGAATCAAAAAGGATTTAGAATAAGTAAAACAAAATCAAAATAAAATAAAATAAGTTTTAAAATCAAAACTAAATCAAAATGATTTACGAAATAAAATAAAGATTTGATTCTTAAAACCCAAAAGGAAATAATTCAAATTTAAAATCATTTTCGAATTTTTATAAAATAAATCAGAATCTTTTATATAAAAACAAATCAGGAAATAATCAAAATGATTCTGACACGTTTTTCAATAAAACATGAAGTAATCGATTACTTTCTGAAGGTAATCGATTATTCCTTCAAAAATAGAAATTCTTAAATTCATTTGAAAACCATGTAATCGATTAGACCAAGAATAGTTAATCGATTACACCACTCCTGTTCAATGTATGATGCAACTCATTATAATCGATTACACTTAGCCAGTTAATCGATTACTGAGCCTCTGTTATGCATATGATGCAACATCATGTAATCGATTACTACAGAGCTTGTAATCGATTACTAAGCCTCTGAAAAATATATGATGCAACAATTATAATCGATTACTTGATCCAGGTAATCGATTACTTCCATAAGAAAGTAACTGATTAACAAAATTCAATTAATCGATTACAACCTCTTTGATTTTTCTATGATGCAACAAAGTTAATCGATTACTTGAGAAGATAATCGATTACTCTCTCTTGCAAACATACAAATATACAGAGTTTTGTAACATCAAGTATTTTCACTAAGGTAAAATGCAGAAAACACTTTTTCATGCAAAAACACGTTTTTCTTCTTCTCTCTTAAAATGAAAAACTTGTTGGCTTTGGTAACTCTTAAAGAAATAAAAACTTCATTACCTTACAATTGATCTAAGGAGAAGGTTTCTAATAATCTATGCCTTGCTTGAGTCTTCAATCTTGAATGACACTTGCACTTGTGAGCTTGAACTTGAGTTGGCTTGTTATCATCAAAACACTATCTTGAATTAAACTTGAAGTCCATAGAGAGTTTGAAGCATGTCTTCCAACTAGATTGACTTCCAAAACTCCCCCTTTTTTATGATGACAAACAATCATTCTGATATTCTCTTTATTATCTGCATCACAAGTGTTATACAAGCAAAAATGTAACACCCTGTATAATAATTACCCTTACTTACCCCAAAATTAGGATTTTAAAATTTCTTTTAAGATGAATATGATATTTGCCAAAATAATATTTCCTTTCATTAATAACAAAACATCAGAGTTAATAAAGCGGAAGACTTAAATGCATCAAATACATAGAGTATAAGTTTAGATACATTCAGCCCGAACATTCAAAATACCATCAGTGTTTTAGCTCGGCCCAACTGGCCGAGACCCATCCACCTATCTGACTCTAAATAACTTACTCTCCCTGTGAGGGAGAGTGATCCTGCTCGGCCGGGGACTGCGTCTGCTCGGGCTCAGTACCTGAAAAATGGTAAGGAGGTGAGCATTACACAGAACTTAAATAAGCAGTTTCTAAAATGACATACCGAACTACCAAGCCAAACACAAATAGTCAAATAGCAAATAAATCAAGTAATCAAACCCATGTATCTCATGCATAAATCAATATTTAACTCGATTTACACACACCCCATCTCACAAGCTCGATTCACATTACTATCCAATTACCCTATTACCTTTTTGCTATACTTCGGTTATCCTCTCTTACCTCGGGTTACCACTTCTCCCTCTAATGCATTACACATTATTCCATTTTCATATGGTTTACAATTTTTTATTCTTCTCGGATGCATACACCCAGTGCATGTCTTACACCATTTAAGTCGGATATTGGAGTGTCCATAACTGCGAGTACCACAATACTCATCTTACAGCTGCGAGCACCACAATGCTCGGCTTACGCGATCAATGCACGCACCCAGTACGCGTCTGCTATGACCAGGAACACTACCGCCGATCATTCTATGGAGTAAGGAGTTTCCATAACTGCGAGTACCACAATACTCGTCTTACAGCTGCGAGCACCACAATGCTCGGCTTACGCGATCAATGCACACACCCAGTACGCGTCTGCTATGACCAGGAACACATCCCACCGATTCCGTTCTAGGAACCTTGTGTGAGTCATAACTGCGAGCACCACAATGCTCGTCTTACAGCTGCGAGCACCACAATGCTCGGCTTACGCGATCAATGCACGCACCCAGTATGCGTCTGCTATGACCCGATCACACAACCATTTCTCTTTTATTCCTCTTATCCATTTAACCATCTTTTAGCTCGGCCTCTCTCGGCTCCACTCTTTAATTTATTCCTCTCTACATTAATCTCATTATTTACTTAGCTCGGCCTCTCTCGGCTCAACCCCTCTACTTCCCCCTTTAACCATCTTTCTAGCTCGGCCTCTCTCTCAGCTAAACTCGGTAACCATTCCCTCTTTCCATTAACCTTATTCATTTTCTGCCTTATTACTCTATCTCTCCTACTTTGCATCTCTACCATTTTCTCATACCCATTCCCGAAGTCACTCAGCTCGGCCACAGACATGAATCCTAAATATCAAGGCTCAATAAACATTTATACACAAAGTTCATATTCACTTATACAATAACAACAACAATAATAATAAAACATTCAACCAATCCATCATGTAAATATCAACATATAGCATATAACGATACTCATCCCTACTTCAAACTCATGTTTTCTAATTCATTTATTAGTTCCCTTTTAACCTTTTTGCCATTTCCTTTCTACATTAACCTAGATCCATTCCCTAATCTAACACCCACTCTTAGTACCCTCTATGAACACCCTAGAAACCCAAACTCAAGTAGAGGTAACACTCACTCCTTACCTCAAACCGTGAGAGATAAGAGTTGAGGGTTTGAGAATGGTTTTTCCTTAATGCTTGGTCTTGGAGCTTCACACCTTTGAATCCTTTTCCTCCTTGCTGCCACCACCACGCCACGCTACACACGAACTTCACGGCGGCCCAGGGACTCTAGATCAAAACGGGGACGGAGAGGAGGAGGGAGATTTGTAAGGGAGAAAGAAAATATGTTTGGGGGTTTTGTTGTTGCTGGATTTCAGAGAAGAAAATGAGAGAGAAAGAGAGTGAGGCGTAGGGAGAAGAAGAATGAAAAATGAGAAATGTTGTGTTGTGTATGTTGGCTCTCTTTTATTCATTTAGGGGAAATATTTGTGTGGCTAAGATTCATTGGCTTCTTGGGGAAGCTTGAATATGTGGATAGGATTCATTGGCTTCTTGAGGAAGCCATGAGCAGTACATTGAAAAGGACATAAAGCAGTGATGGTGACATAAAGTGAAGGACAGTACCGTACGGACGGTACGAAAACCAAAGGGTTAACAGCTCCACATGAGCTGGCATGGAGGAGCTAGGGCGTGTTGGCTCGGGTACGTCGGCTAGGATACATTGGCTCGGTTTGTAGGAACAGTAGTAGTCCGAGTTTCCCCCTCGGACAGGACACTGAGATCGGCTAATCCAGACTGGACAATGGGTTTCACGTTGGGTCCCCTTTCAGCTCGGTTCATAAGCACACAATCTTATCTAGCTCGGCCAGGGTCGGGCCGAGGCCCTGATCTCACATCATAGGTCGGCCTATGCTCATACTACCCTTCCAACCTTGTACAATTTCTAAGGCTTAATCCCATCCTTTAAATAGATATTTATACACTAAAATTATATTATTTAATATTAATTTTCGGGATGTTACATTCCTCTCCCACTTACAGGAATTTCGTCCTCGAAATTTAGTCGGCATTGAACAGTTGCGGATACGACTGCTTCATCTTGTCCTCGAGTTCCCACGTGGCTTCCTCCACGTCATTCCGATTCCAGACGACCTTGACTAAAGAGATTTCCTTCCCTTTGAGTCGTCTGACTTGTTTGTCCTCAACTCGGACCGGTAGAACCTCGACGGTCAGGTTGTCTTTTAGTGGCAGCTCGTCCACTGCTATCACATGCGAGGGGTCATGAATGTACCTCCTGAGTTGCGAGACATGGAACACATCATGGAGCTTAGACAAGTGCGGAGGTAGAGCAATTCTGTAAGCTACTGGACCGACTTTTTCCGATATCTGGTACGGTTCGACAAACTTAGGGGTCAACTTCTTCATTTGATAGTTCGGCCAATCCCAGTTACAGGGGACACCCGAAGAAATACATGGTCTCCCTCGATGAAGTTCAAGGGTTTCCTTCTCTTGTCGGCATAGCTCTTCTGTCGGTCTTGAGCGGCTTTCATCTTCCCTTGTATCATTCGGATCTTCTCAGTTGTCTCATGAACAATGTCGGGACCAATCAACAAGTTTTCACCTATCTGGAACCAGCATAACGGCGTTCGACATTTTCGACCGTACAAGGCTTCGAAAGGAGCCATTCCTATACTTGAATGGAAGTTGTTGTTGTAGGTGAATTCGACCAATGGCAATAGTGTTTCCCAGCTTTCCGACTGTTCAAGCACACATGTTCTCAGCAGGTCCTCAAGAGTCTGAATGGTGCGCTCGGATTGTCCATCAGTTTGGGGGTGATAAGCAGTGCTAAACCTCAACTTTGTACCCATGGCTTCTTGCAGACTCTGCCAGAATCGAGATAAGAAGCGAGGATCACGGTCCGATACTATGCTGCTCGGAACCCCATGGAGTCTGACGATGTCCTTTATGTACAGTTGCGTCAGCTTCTCCAAGCTATACTTCATGTTAATCGGCAGGAAATGAGCACACTTTGTAAGTCGGTCCACCACCACCCAAATGGCTTCCTGCCCTGCTCTCGTCCTCGGTAGACCTGATACAAAATCCATCGAAATGCTGTCCCACTTCCATTGAGAGACCTCCAATGACTTGAGTAATCCTCCTGGTTTCTGATGCTCGATCTTGGCTTTCTGACATGTCAAACACCGGGACACATAATCGGCCACGTCGATCTTCAACTTCGGCCACCAAAATAACCTCTTCAAATCTTGGTACATCTTTGTGGCACCTGGATGAAGACTCATCTTCGTCTTGTGGGCTTCTTCCATCAACTCTCTTCGGACTTCAAAGTCCATGGGAATGCAAACTCTGTCTCGAAATCGTACAAGACCATCAGGTCCTTTAGTGAAGTCAGGTTCATCCTTGTCTCCAGCTCTTTCTAATAGCTTTTGGAGTTCTAGGTCGGCAGCCTATCTTTCTTTAATGAAACCCACAAAATCATTGGTTACTTGCACCATTTCCAAGACAACACTGTTTTCCTTCTTCTGTATGCCGAGGTTAAGATCACTGAACTCTTGCATCAGCTGCATCTCTCGGACCATCATGTTGCTCAAGTGAAGGCTCTTCCTGCTCAGTGCGTCGGCCACCACGTTGGCTTTTCCAGGATGATAGTGCAAGTTGAAATCATAATCTTTCAAAAATTCCACCCATCTGCGCTGTCTCATATTGAGTTCCTTCTGGTCGAACAGATAGCCGAGACACTTGTGGTCACTGAACACCTCGAATTCCGTGCCATACAGGTAGTGTCTCCAAATCTTAAGGGCAAACACCACGGCTGCCAATTCGAGGTCATGCGTAGGGTAGTTATGCTCGTGTTGCCGAAGTTTCCGAGAGGCATACGCCACCACTTTTCCTTGCTGCATCAGCACACAGCCAAGGCCCTGCTTTGAGGCGTCACAAAATACGTCAAAGGTTTTGGTCGGATCGGGCAAGATCAACACGGGCGAGCTCGTCAACCTTTTCTTTAGCTCTTGAAAGCTTTGTTCACACACCTCGGACCATTGGTACAGGGTATCCTTTTTGGTTAACGAAGTCAACGGTAGAGCCAGTTTAGAGAATCCTTCAATGAATCTCCTGTAGTACCCTGCAAGACCGAGGAAACTCCTGATCTCGGTCACCGAGTTGGGTCTCTCCCACTTAAGCACCGCTTCCACCTTGGAAGGATCAACTGCTACACCTTGCTCGGATATCACATGTCTGAGGAAATGAACCTCGTTGAGCCAAAAGCTGCACTTAGAGAGCTTAGCGTAGAGATTCTTATCCTTCAAAACTTGCAACACCGTTCTCAAGTGCTGCTCGTGTTCACTCGGATTTCGGGAGTAGATGAGGATGTCGTCGATGAAAACTATTACAAACGAATCCAGGTAAGGTCGGAAGATCCTATTCATGTAATCCATGAAGATGGCTGGGGCGTTGGTAAGTCCGAAGGGCATAACCACGTACTCAAAATGCCCATACCTTGATCGGAAGGCTGTCTTCGGAATGTCTTCTTCTCGGACTCGGATTTGGTGATATCCAGATCGGAGATCTATCTTTGAGAACACCGACGCTCCCTTGAGTTGGTCCAATAAATCATCAATCCGAGGGAGGGGATATTTGTTTTTCACCGTTACCGCGTTGAGCTTCCTATAGTCAGTGCACATTCTGAGACTACCATCTTTCTTTTTCACAAACAGGATTGGGGCTCCCCACGGCGATACGCTTGGTCGGATTAGCTTTTTGGCCAAAAGTCCTTCCAGTTGTTTCTTAAGCTCTTCTAGCTCGGGAGGCGCCATTCTGTACGGAGCAATTGAGATCAGGCCAGTTCCTGGAATGAGGTCTATAATGAACTCTACTTCTCTATTCGACGGTAAGCCAGGCATTTCGTCCGAGAAAACCTCAGGGAATTCTCCAACCACAGGAATTTGGTCTAAGGTTGGTTCCTCTGTTGTCTCTAACTTTGCAACAAAAGGGCCACTAAAGATTACGGTCTTTTCTCGGCAATCAAGTAAGACATGGTGTTGAGACATCCAGTCCATGCCAAGGATAATATCTAGCTTGGTTAAGGGTAGACAAATCAAGTTGACTTTAAACTCTTTGCCTAATACTTGGATAGGACACTCTAGACACATTTTAGAAGTGATTACAGAAGAATTGGTTGGGGTAGAAATGGATAGTTTGTAAGGCATTTCTACTGGGGATAGTTTTAGTCTATTCATACAGTCAAGGGAAATGAAAGAATGTGTGGCTCCACAGTCAAATAGTACGGCACAAGGAATACTTTTTACTTGACAAGTACCTCGGATCAGTTCGTCAGCATCAGTCACTTCTTATCCATCCATAGTGTAAACTTTGCCTCTCTGCATAGGTCTGTTAATACCAGTCTGATGAGCCTTGGTCACATTGACCTCTTCCTTCACAATATTCTCGGTACACCGAGCTGCAAAATGGCCAGGCTTGCCACATCGGAAACAAGATCCTCTGGTTTTGCTCGGATCCAGATTCCAGCATTCTCCCCTGTACTGTCTTCCACAATGCTGACAGATTGGATACGGACCGGGAACAACCACCATCTGACCACTGCTCCTCAGAGCTGTCGACATTCTGGAGTTCGGATTCACATAGGGAGCAGATCTCTGGACAGCTCCCTTTCCTCTGATCGGACCTTCTCCTTTCTGTGCCGACCTGCTCCTCTTTTCATCAGCTTTCCTTTTGAGCCCCTTTTCATAAGTGCTAGCCATGTTTATCAATTGCGAGAGATTAGCCACGTTCTGATATTCAAATGCGAGCCGAATATCGTCACGGAGACCAGACTCAAACTTGATGCACTTGGTACGTTCGTCAGCATCTCTATAGCTTCCTGAATAGCGGATCAAATCTTCGAACTGAGCGGCATACTCCCCAACGCTCAAGTTCCTCTGTTCCAGCTTGAGAAAAGCGAGCTCCTTCTCTCTCCTGACATCTTCGGGAAAGTACTTTCCGAGGAAGCGGGCTCGGAACAATTCCCAAGTGATGACCTCATTTGCCGCTCCCAATCCTCGGCTTTGTTGATCCCACCAGTGCTCGGCTTCACTAGCCAGCACAAACTCAGCTAACCTTACCCTGTACTCATAGGGAGGTTGCAGAGATCGGAAGATCTTTTCAATATCCTGGAGCCATCTCTGAGCTCCATCTGGGTTATATCCTCCTTCGAACCGAGGTGGTTCGTTCTTCCGAAATCGGCTCATCCAGTCTATCTCGACCGGAGCCGGAGGTTGAGGCTGAAGGGCTGCAGCTGCAGCTGCTGCGGCCGTGGCAATGTTTTGAGCGAGGTTCTCAGCCTGATTTTGCTAAGCCTGAGCTTGGTTCTGCTGTAGTTGAACCAGAGTTTCCAACACAGTAGCAATTCGGTCGTTATCAGCTCATCTCCCAGCCATGCTGCTCGGTCATGGAGAGAAAGCCAATTAACTTCCGAATAATCCAGTAAATATATATATTTAGACATGTATACCTATAAGCTCTATTGTCTAACTTAGACTTCTAGACTTTACTTATTTGTCACTCTCTGGGGGAGTAATCACTGGAGTCCTTTGCAACTCCAATAGGCCGAGGAGAAACTGCTCTGATACCAAAAATGTAACACCCTGTATAATAATTACCCTTACTTACCTCAAAATTAGGATTTTAAAATTTCTTTTAAGATGAATATGATATTTGCCAAAATAATATTTCCTTTCATTAATAACAAAACATCAGAGTTAATAAAGCGAAAGACTTAAATGCATCAAATACATAGAGTATAAGTTTACATACATTCAGCCCGGACATTCAAAATACCATCAGTGTTTTAGCTCGGCCCAACTGGCCGAGACCCATCCACCTATCTGACTCTAAATAACTTACTCTCCCTATGAGGGAGAGTGATCCTGCTCGGCCGGGGACTGCGTCTGCTCGGGCTCAGTACCTGAAAAATGGTAAGGAGGTGAGCATTACACAGAACTTAAATAAGCAGTTTCTAAAATGACATACCGAACTACCAAGCCAAACACAAATATTCAAATAGCAAATAAATCAAGTAATCAAACCCATGTATCTCATGCATAAATCAATATTTAACTCGATTTACACACACCCCATCTCACTAGCTCGGTTCACATTACTATCCAATTACCCTATTACCTTTTTGCTATACTTCGGTTATCCTCTCTTACCTCGGGTTACCACTTCTCCCTCTAATGCATTACACATTATTTCATTTTCATATGGTTTACAATCTTGTATTCTTCTCGGATGCATACACCCAGTGCATGTCTTACACCATTTAAGTCGGATATTGGAGTGTCCATAACTGCGAGTACCACAATACTCGTCTAACAGCTGCGAGCACCACAATGCTCGGCTTACGCGATCAATGCACGCACCCAGTACGCGTCTGCTATGACCAGGAACACTACCGCCGATCATTCTATGGAGTAAGGAGTGTCCATAACTGCGAGTACCACAATACTCGCCTTACAGCTGCGAGCACCACAATGCTCGGCTTACGCGATCAATGCACGCACCCAGTACATGTCTGCTATGACCAGGAACACATCCCACCGATTCCGTTCTCGGAACCTTGTGTGAGTCATAACTGCGAGCACCACAATGCTCGTCTTACAGCTGCGAGCACCACAATGCTCGGCTTACGCGATCAATGCACGCACCCAGTACGCGTCTGCTATGACCCGATCACACAACCATTTCTCTTTTATTCCTCTTATCCATTTAACCATCTTTTAGCTCGGCCTCTCTCGGCTCCACTCTTTAATTTATTCCTCTCTACATTAATCTCATTATTTACTTAGCTCGGCCTCTCTCGGCTCAACCCCTCTACTTCCCCCTTTAACCATCTTTCTAGCTTGGCCTCTCTCTCGGCTAAACTCGGTAACCATTCCCTCTTTCCATTAACCTTATTCATTTTCTGCCTTATTACTCTATCTCTCCTACTTTGCATCTCTACCATTTTCTCATACCCATTCCCGAAGTCACTCAGCTCGGCCACAGACATGAATCTTAAATATCAAGGCTCAATAAACATTTATACACAAAGTTCATATTCACTTATACAACAACAACAATAATAATAAAACATTCAACCAATCCATCATGTAAATATCAACATATAGCATATAACGATACTCATCCCTACTTCAAACTCATGTTTTCTAATTCATTTATTAGTTCCCTTTTACCCTTTTTGCCATTTCCTTTCTACATTAACCTAGATCCATTCCCTAATCTAACACCCACTCTTAGTACCCTCTATGAACACCCTAGAAACCCAAACTCAAGTAGAGGTAACACTCACTCCTTACCTCAAACCGTGAGAGATAAGAGTTGAGGGTTTGAGAATGGTTTTCCCTTAATGCTTGGTCTTGGAGCTTCACACCTTTGAATCCTTTTCCTCCTTGCTGCCACCACCACGCCACGCTACACACGAACTTCACGGCGGCCCAGGGATTCTAGATCAAAACGGGGACGGAGAGGAGGAGGGAGATTTGTAAGGGAGAAAGAAAATATGTTTGGGGGTTTTGTTGTTGCTGGATTTCAGAGAAGAAAATGAGAGAGAAAGAGAGTGAGGCGTAGGGAGAAGAAGAATGAAAAATGAGAAATGTTGTGTTGTGTATGTTGGCTCTCTTTTATTCATTTAGGGGAAATATTTGTGTGGCTAAGATTCATTGGCTTCTTGGGGAAGCTTGAATATGTGGATAGGATTCATTGGCTTCTTGAGGAAGCCATGAGCAGTACATTGAAAAGGACATAAAGCAGTGATCGTGACATAAAGTGAAGGACAGTACCGTACGGACGGTACGAAAACCAAAGGGTTAACAGCTCCACATGAGCTGGCATGGAGGAGCTAGGGCGTGTTGGCTCGGGTACGTCGGCTAGTATACGTTGGCTCGGTTTGTAGGAACAGCAGTAGTCCGAGTTTCCCCCTCGGATAGGACACTGAGATCGGCTAATCCAGACTGGACAATGGGTTTCACGTTGGATCCCCTTTCAGCTCGGTTCATAAGCACACAATCTTATCTAGCTCGGCCAGGGTCGGGCCGAGGCCCTAATCTCACATCCTAGGTCGGCCTATGCTCATACTACCCTTCGAACCTTGTACAATTTCTAAGGCTTAATCCCATCCTTTAAATAGATATTTATACACTAAAATTATATTATTTAATATTAATTTTCGGGATGTTACAAAAAACATATATAATATAATAACAATAACCTTCCTTAGAACAATAATCACAGGAATATAATAAACCATATTGTCTCCCCCTGTATAGATGCATAAAATATATTTTCGCAAAAGATTTGCATTTGCATCTTCAGAGTATCTCTCCTCCTGTATGAATCAATAATAATCAATCACAATATCAGAATATCTCTCCCCCTTTTGTAATCATCAAAAAGTTGTGCTATCTCCCCCTGAAACACTAAGAAGATGCATCAATAATAACAAGAGAGATAAACATAGTCACCTCTTTTGAGTATGATCACGAATAAAATGGTGTCGAATCTCTATATGCTTCGAGCGAGAATGTTGCACTGGGTTTTTGGTAATACTAATAGCACTGGTATTATCACATTTTATGGGAATGTGATCTAGACTTACACCGAAGTCTAGGAGTTGCTGCTTTAACCATAAGATTTGCGCACAACAACTACCCGCGGCGACATATTCAGCCTCAGTTGTAGATAGGGCCACACTAGACTGTTTCTTGCTAGCCCATGATACCAATGAATTGCCAAGAAGATGACAAGTGCCGCTAGTGCTTTTTCTATCTACTTTGCACCCAGCAAAGTCAGAATCAGAATACCCAACAAGATTACATGAAGAACCTTTGGGGTACCATAAACCCATGTCAGTTGTGCCAGACAAATATTTCATTATACGTTTGGCAGCAACCATGTGCGTTTCTTTTGGATTCGATTGAAAACGGGCACATAAACAGACACTAAACATTATATCCGACCTACTTGCCGTTAAATAGAGAAGGGATCCGATTATACCTCGATATTTAGTGATTTCTACGGATTTACCTCCTTCATCTTTGTCCAAATAGCAAGATGTTCTTATAGGTGTTGCTACTGCCTTGGCCTTATCCATGCCAAATCTTTTCAAAAGTTCCTTGCAGTATTTTGTTTGGCTAATGAACATCCCATCCTTTGCTTGCCTTATTTGCAATCCCAGGAGAAAGTTCAGCTCGCCCATCATAGACATCTCGAACTCTTCCTGCATCATACTCGAAAACTCCTTGCAAAGGATTTCATTAGTAGCACCGAAAATAATATCATCAACATAAATTTGAACTAAAAGAATGTCCTTTCCTTTCTTTTTAATAAAAAGCGTGTTATCAACCTTCCCTCTTTCAAAATTATTTTCCAATAAAAATTTTCTAAGACGGTCATACCACGCTCTAGGAGCTTGTTTCAGACCGTACAAAGCCTTTTTCAATTTAAAAACATAATCCGGGTGTTCATAATTTTCAAAGCCAGGAGGTTAACACACATAAACTTCTTCATTTATAAAACAATTAAGAAAGGCACTCTTTGCGTCCATCTGATATAATTTAAAATCTAAAATGCATGCAAAAGCTAAAAGCAGTCTAATGGCTTCCAACCTAGCAACAGGGGCAAATGTTTCCTCATAATCTATCCCCTCTTCTTGGTTGTAACCTTGTGCAACTAACCTAGCTTTGTTTCGAACAATTAAACCAGCCTCATCAAGTTTATTTTTATAAATCCACTTAGTTCCAATAGTCGGATGAGACTCAGGCCTAGGAACAAGTTCCCACACCTGATTTCTTTCGAACTGGTTTAATTCCTCTTTAATTGCCAAAAGCCAATGCTCATCAAGCGTAGCCTCAGAAATATTCTTTGGCTCCACTTGAGAAACAAACGCAAAGAAGTTACATAGATTGCTAATAGAGTTGCGAGTACTTACACCTTTTGTGATATCACCTATGATTTGATCAATGGGATGGTGCCTCGAAGTCATCCATTCCTTAGGCAGATCAGCGTTGAGCTCCATGGATTGTTCTTGATTTTTCTCCTTAACTGATTCAACTGATTTTCCATTGCTTTCGGAATGCTCCTTTCCTTTAGCGTTCGGCTCCTCATCCTCATCAATGAATAAATCTCCAAGAATACCAATTTTACCGACTCCGAGAATCTTTCCTTGATTGTTATCTCCGAAATTCACATGTCCTTGATCCTTTGGCACGAGATGTAAAAATTTAGATTTATCTCCAGAAATATGTTTTGAGCATCCGCTGTCCAAGTACCACCACGACTTCCTTTCTTCCGGAGTAACCTACAAGCAAAGGGTTCAAGGTTTCTTTTTAGGTACCCATATCTTTTTGGGTCCTTGAGCGTTAGTATAGCCATAGTTTAAATCATGCCACCTTCTAGTTTCATTGTTCGGTTTAACGAACTTCACTTTTCGGTGTATGCATTCATGTGCACCATGACCCTTTTTACCACAAATATGACAAATAATTAAAGGTTTCTTATGATTACTAGCAGAGAAAAAAATGATACTTAATTTCTTTTGATGCCTACAGGGTTGATATCCTAAACCCGCTCTATTAAAGAAACATTTTTGTCTCCCTAGCATCAAATTTAAAGTATTTCTACCTTTCGTAAATTTAGCAAGGGTTTCTTTTAAATCCTCAACTTCTTTAACCAAGTCCTTGCAGAATTTACAAGAAGAAGAACTAGCTTTAAATTTAATGTCATTACTCGAGGTGTTTGAAGAATTTTTCAAAGTCAAATTCAGCTCCTTATTTTGATTTTTCAAAAATTCATTTTCTTTAATAAGGTTTTTATTCTTTTCTCAAAGAGAAGCTGAATTTTTCTTTTCTAGATAAACCAATAAGGATAACCTCATTGATTCCTCATGCAATTCTTCAAAGGCCTCTTGTAATTCATCATAAGAAAAATTTAGTTCAGTGGTTACCTCATCTCCATGGGCCATTAAGCATATGTTGGCGGTCTTCTCCTGTTCGTCTGAATCCTCATCTGAACTTCCTTCATTGTCTAGCCATGCCAAGTATGCTTGCTTCCCTTTCTTTGAATTTGAGGTGCCTTTTTCTGAATTCTCTTTCTTTTTCAGCTGGTCGCAATCTGCTCTGATGTGACCAGGCTTGCCACACTCATGACATGTAATGGTTGAGCCTCCACTCTTGTTGTTGTCTCTTCTGTTGAAATTTTTCTTTCTTAGAAATTTCCCGAACTTCTTGACCAACAGATCCATGTGTTCATCATTTAACAATTCTTTGTCCGAGTCACTTTCTGTTACAGGTGCTTCAACCTTGAACGCCAAACTTTTAACCTTCTTGTTCTCTTCTTCATGCTGAGCCAATCTTTTTAATTCACTTTTGTGCTCTTGTAATTTCCCAAAGAGAGTTGCCAGCGTCATAGTTGAAAGATTTCTTGATTCCGTAATCGCCGTCACTTTGGGTTGCCATTCTCTTCCCATGCACCTTAGGACTTTGTTGATGAGATCCTCATTGGTGAATTTCTTTCCCAATGTCGTCAGTTGATTTACAATCATTGTGAAGCGTTTTTGGATCTCCTGAATCGATTCTCCATCTTTCATTCTAAATAACTCATATTCACCAGTCAGCGTGTTGATTCTCGATCTCTTTACTTCAGTTGTACCTTCATGTGTGACTTCCAGCGTATCCCACATTTGTTGTGTTGTCTCGCATGTTGATATCCTGAAAAACTTATCATAGCTCAAAGCAGATGTTATAATATTTTTCGCTTTCAAGTCGTATTGGACTCTACATTCCTCCTCCTCCGTCCACTCAGCCATAGGCTTTTCGACGGTGTTACCATTAACCACATAGGTAGGAACATAGGGACCATTTACGACGACATCCCAAACTTTTAATCCAACTCCTTGAATAAAAATTTTCATACAGGCTTTCCAATACGCGTACCCTACCCCATCAAACATGGGAGGACGGTTAATAGAACTCCCTTCACCACCAAACAGAGAGTTTGAAGCCATACTCTTGAGACGGTTAAGTCTTAACACAAGAGACTAGCTTTGATACCAATTGTTGGTTTTGGCCTCAAAATCTCGAGAGGGGGGGTGAATCGAGTTTTATTAATGTATTGTAAAAACCGTTACAAATTAAAAAAATGATTTGAGATGGAGAGATCAAGCGTTTGAAACGGATCGCGAAAACGATAGATAATAATAAACGAGTAGCGCGGAAACGTAAAAAATGAAATATGCGGAAATTAAAAGAGATAGGGATAGAAAAGCTTGCACCGGTGAATTTTATATTGGTTCAGCCTTCCCGTCGAAAGGCCTAGTCTAGTCCCCAAGCGACCCGCCTGAGAGTTCTTATACCAAGCAATAGAGCCGCACCCTATTACAACCAAGAGCACCCCGCACACTACTAGGAACCTCCGTTCGCTAGGGGCCTCAATCACACAGCAGGGTTCCTCGCCCTACGACGTATCAAACGTCCACTAAGGGATTCTCTCCCTAACCACTAAGGTTTAGAACAAATCAATGAGAGTGATTCTATGATAATGAAGTAGATGTTTCTCTAGAAGTCACTCAGCCAACAATGATTTTTGTTCTTCAAAAGTATGAACGTGAAAACCAGATAATAGGAGAAGAAGAAGAGAGAAACGTGTGTCAGAGAAAAAGAATGAATGAATGAATAATAATCTGATCAACTAAAATGTTGGAGTGATTTTGTTTTTAAAATAGAAAACAATTTAGAATCAAAAAGGATTTAGAATAAGTAAAACAAAATCAAAATAAAATAAAATAAGATTTGAAATAAGTTTTAAAATCAAAACTAAATCAAAATGATTTACGAAATAAAATAAAGATTTGATTCTTAAAACCAAAAAGGAAATCATTCAAATTTAAAATCATTTTCGAATTTTTATAAAATAAATCAGAATCTTTTATATAAAAACAAATCAGAAAATAATCAAAATGATTCTGACACGTTTTTCAATAAAACATGAAGTAATCGATTACGTTCTGAAGGTAATCGATTATTCCTTCAAAAATAGAAATTCTTAAATTCATTTGAAAACAATGTAATCGATTAGACCAAGAATAGTTAATCGATTACACCACTCCTGTTCAATGTATGATGCAACTCATTATAATCGATTACACTTAGCCAGTTAATCGATTACTGAGCCTCTGTTATGCATATGATGCAACATCATGTAATCGATTACTACAGAGCTTGTAATCGATTACTAAGCCTCTGAAAAATATATGATGCAACAATTATAATCGATTACTTGAGCCAGGTAATTGATTACTTCCATAAGAAAGTAACTTATTAACAAAATTCAATTAATCGATTACAACCTCTCTGATTTTTCTATGATGTAACAAAGTTAATCGATTACTTGAGAAGATAATCGATTACTCTCTCTTGCAAACATACAAATATACAGAGTTTTGTAACATCAAGTATTTTCACTAAGGTAAAATGCAGAAAACACTTTTTCATGAAAAAACACGTTTTTCTTCTTCTCTCTTAAAATGAAAAACTTGTTGGCTTTTGTAACTCTTAAAGAAATAAAAACTTCATTACCTTACAATTGATCTAAGGAGAAGGTTTCTAATAATCTATGCCTTGCTTGAGTCTTCAATCTTGAATGACACTTGCACTTGTGAGCTTGAACTTGAGTTGGCTTGTTATCATCAAAACACTATCTTGAATTAAACTTGAAGTCCATAGAGAGTTTGAAGCATGTCTTCCAACTAGCTTGACTTCCAACAACTGATTCGCTTCAAGCCATTAAAATTATCATGAGTTTCCCCTTTTACAAATGGTTTTTGGTCAGAAACCTAATATTTCCCATCTAAGAACTTTTGGATGTGCGGTATATTTTCCACCACAATGCACTAAGATGGGACCTCAAAGAAGGTTGGGAATATATGTTGGATATGAATCCTCATCCATGATAAAATAACTCAAACCAACAATAAGAGAGTCATTCATGGATCGATTTTCGATCATCGCTTTGATGAATTTGTTTCCCAACATTAGGGGGAGAAAATAAGCAGTTGGAAAAAGAAATAATTTCGAAAGGGTTGTCATTATATTATCTTGATCCTCGAACAAAACGATTTGAACTTAAGTTCAAAAGATAATTCATTTGCAAAATTTAGATAACCAATTGTCAGACGCATTTACTGACCTAAAAAGAGTGACTAAGTCACATATTCCAGCTGCTAATGCTCCAATGATATTGATGTCCCTCTTGGACAAATTAAAATTGCAAATGAGTATGAGGCATGCTTAAAGCGTGATAGATCCATCGGTTCCAAAATATATATACAAAAAATCCTCGAAAAAGAAAAGATGCAAAGAAATAAGATGGTCAATTCGAGGATGTAGAGACTCCTGAAGAGTCCTTAGACATAATTAATAGTTCAGTTCAAGAAGAAACTCAGGTACCTGAAAAGTGTGAAAACAAAGAGATCTCAATAAATTATGTCATCACTGAAATACAATGGAACCGAAATGAAGTCAACGTTGACGATGCTTTTACATATGATATATCGCTTAAATGATATAAGATGAGGATCATGCATCAAAGTCTATTAAAGAATATAGACAAAGAAATGATTAGCCAAAATGGAAAGACACAATTGAGCCATAATTGAATTCGCTTGAAAAGCGACAGGTATTCGGACCTATAGTCCGTACACCTAAAGGTGTAAAGTCAGATGGATACAAATGTGTTTTTGTACATAAGCGAAATTGTAAATAAGAAATTATGAGATATAAAGTAAGATTGATAGCCCAAAAAAAAATTTCACAAAGACTTGACATTGATTATGAGGAATAATACTTCCCTGTGGTGGATGCAAGTATTTTTCTATACTTGATTAGTCTGGCAATATATAAAGGATTCAAATTGTGTCAAATGATTTTATAGCAGATTTTTATGGCTAACTTGATTAATAACACATATATGAATACCCCTTAAGGACTCAATATGCTCGAAGCATATGCTTGAACTATTTAATATGGTTGAACCATATCCATGGATAATTAAAATGTTTGAAGTATAAAGTGTAATATGTCGACATGTGCACTTTAATTAGTTAAATTGCAAAATGCAATAATTTTGAACTTATAGTTCAAACTCCAAGAGATCTTTAATAGACTCGAAGTTATAATTCTAGCAAACATAAAATGCATTATATGTTTGCAGCCAATATCATGGTTCATTCAAGAATGATATCATTCCATCAATATGAGAAATTTCAGAAGAATTAAGGATATTGATATATACATGTATATATCTATTTAGATTTAGCTAATAATTTATGTTTTTTAGTTATATATTGTTTGACTTATATATATGATGTCATGTCATGCAATCATGGATATGTTTATGGCAATTGTTTGAGAATACTTATATGATTATGGTTCATGTTATGTATTTATTTTAGTATTTATGTAGTTTTATTTTAATATTGTTTGAATTACTTAAAGTTAAAGGAAACATTTCAATATGAAATACCTCGGCCTGAAGATCGAGCATTTAGTAAATTAAATTTGTGCCTATCAAGTTGGGGAAACAACTTCTAAAGTGAGTTGTTTTGATAAATAACAACCAATTTATATGATAATCTCTATTAGATTGTTAAATGTCATACGTGACTTAATATGTCATCTGATATTAATTTATTAGCAAGATATTGTTATTCATTCACAGGAAGATGTTGGAATGAAGCTAAACACACATTTTAATTGAATTTTATTAGAATTCCTGAAGAGCTTCCAAATGTTGTATATTGCTTAAAGAAAGAATTTGAAACGAAAGATTTGGAAAGAAAAAAATTTTGTTTTGAATTACAAATGGAATATGTAATGAAATTTTGGTACATCATGAAACTTATGCTGCGAAGGTAATAGTGTAATATCTAAGAGATAATTGTTCGCATCGGGGGAGATATAAATACGCGCTGCACTCTTTTTCCCTTAGTCACGGTTTTTTCCCGATGGGTTTTCCTGGCAAGGTTTTTAATGAGGCAGCATCCAATTGTGTAAGAAGAATTGTGTACTCTTTTCCTTCGCTAATTTTTTTTATAGGGATTTTCTTATGAATGTTTTTAAAGAGGCATATTCTCTTAATAGTCATCCAAGGGGGAGTGTTATAAACAATTCATATCTATCTAATTAGTGGATGACTATTTATTGGATTGTGTTTATATTTAGTTGATACCACTCCATATTAGGGTGGATTGTATTTATATTTAGTTGATACCACTCCATATTAGGGTTTCTTATCTCCCTATAAATAGGACTCAACTATGATGTAAAATGTACACTGAATATATTACAATATATTGTTTCCTCTCTTCTTCTCTTCTTCCTTATTTTCATACGTTTCATAACATTCTATTTATATTAGCCTAGCTAATAATGCCGAAGAATAGAAGTTGTGGTGGAGAAAAAAATAAATACGAGAAATGAAACAAGAAGGGACTTTTTTCTGTACTTTTTGGCCAGTACCACAGGTGTCCCAAAGAGCACCATTAATATTAGGGAACCTTTGAGACTAATCCTGCACGAGGTCGCGTTCCTATGTCTCTCCCGGCGGGATATGTTAACCGAGAATCGAACTTGAGACTTCTTAGTTTCAGGCCCAATTCCCAAGTTCTCAAGTTGGTGTGACACCCTTGTTTTATATCTTCAAAATAATATTTCCAAATACAGAATACTTGCTATCAAAAATTTGGTCTAGAAAATTTTTCCTTTTTTAATTGGTACTTGCTCAATTATAAACAATTTTAACCTTGACGAATAATTTGAATTCAACTCAATAGTACCTTGTTCAAAAATCTCTCGAGACAACGCCTTTTTATTCTCAGAACATAATCCTTAGCGTTGATTAAAAACATATTAATTGTCTCTTGAGTTTAATCGGATTTGTAGAATATAAACTTATTTGCTGAATCCTTTTTAACCAAAATCAGAGTATGCGGAAGTAAAAATAATATTTGTGGGGCACTGCTGAGGTAAATAAAAACATCATATATATATATCATGATATAAAACCTCCACCAGTATCATAGTCGCAAGTAGCAAAAGTCGAGATAGCAAGTTTTGATAAAACATGTACATAACCAGATGCTCAAAATAAACCTCACTCTAAGACCTCTCAAAAATATGTACAATATATGACAAGATCAAAATAGAAGTCCCAGAGCAGGTCATCCATGTCCTCAGCAGCTCCTCTGATCCTCTGCAGCTCTATCCCTAGCCCTAGGATCCAAAACATCTATGCTATGCAGGCTCCTAGGAACCAGCAGGTCCACCTCTAGCTGAAACAGTAGGCTCGACAGGCACCTCCTCCTCGTCCTCATCCTCCACGGGATCCTCATCGACCTCGCCCGACTATGCCGAGACCCCACCACTGGGCCTAGGATCTGCGGAAGCAGTCTTCTCAAAATCAGTCAGACCAGGAGAAGGAGTCTCCTCAGTAACAACTCTATGGGAAGAAGGATGAGTATGAGTGGCAGCTCTAAAAAGAAAACTATGAAATCGACGCACTGGTCTAGCCGGGGGTGGTCCTCTATATGTATAAAAGGGTGGAACATGCATAGTATAGACTAAAGGGATCCTAAATCTACGAGGTCGCACCCGAACCAGAGGGTTAGGGTGGTAGAGAGTGATCTCCACCTCCCCCTCAAAGGTGGCTCGGTGCTCCTCGTACGTCCATATACCACTAGGGATAGGGCATATCTCGATGTAGGCTAGGTATCTGGCCATCACCTAAAAAGGGCATAGGGAGTAAGTATACACATATACATAATCAATAAAGACTAAAATACAAACACAAGTATATCATGGACAGACAATAATGCAAGTACATATGAGCATACCCTTTTTCAACATTATATCTCTTTTAATGCAAGTGGCATGATGCATGATTTCTATCCACAACTGAGGCCTCTAACACTAGTCCATCTTGGACGTCCATCCAATACACCACTGTGTTCCTAGAACACTAACATACGTTCCCAGAACGTATGCCAAACCATACTTGGAAAAATAAACATCACTCCCAGAGTGTGTATCACGTTCCCGGAACGCATAAAAACCATGTCCCAGACACTGGCCACATTCCCAGAATGTTTCATCAAGTAGGTTACAAATTTGGTACTCCCGGAGTACCCTCCTCATATTCCCAGAATATGATAATCGTTTCCTACCAACCAAACTTCCACTCTCCATGCATGAATGCACAATCATTAAGGTCGGTTTTTATCTTTACTTTAATTATTGTGATTTAGAACTATCTCAATTTCTCTTTGAATGATTAATTTGAGGTATAACCTTTGGCACAAAAATTCATTCATGAATTAACTTAAAAACATGCCATTAGACTTGGATTGGGAAAAACTTAACCAATGGTATCCACTTTTCACTTAAAAGACTTAACTTTTTATTTTTCAGTTTCAGGTACTAACCGGTTACAGTCTCAGGCTAACCGGTTAGAATTACAGACCTGAACTCATTAACCATTGAAATTCAGAAAACCCTTTTTCTTGAATTCTCTACCCAATCCATAAACAAGTTTTCAGCATTGTCATATACCTCAAATTCCATTGATTTCATCATTCAAAGTCTAAATCACAATTCAATTCCAATGGAGCATAATTTCCTCTTGAAATTATCTCATAACATTAAGGCATTAACTCCTCAATTACAATCTGAAACAAATAGTATTTATTCACATGTTTTCAGATTGATTCCAAGTGAAATTAGAGTATAGACTTGAGTAAAAATGGTAAGAATACAAGGCCAATTTCAGAAATTCATTTTCTTTGAAAATTTACAGTATCTAACCGGTTACAAATTTCGAATAACTGGTTAGATTATGCAGTTTGTACACTGAAAAATGAGGCTTTGCATACCATTCTTTTCAATACTCAAATCTAACCAATTTCAACAATCAATAGAGTTCACATACCTTAATACTAGCATGTTCAACCACAGAAACATATCTATCTTGCATGCATTCAATTTAGATACTCAAATTGCATATAATTCCACATAAACACAACTTGATATCACAAAACTCATAATAAGCCTTTAGATTATGATTCAATCATCAGAATAGCTTGCATGCAGATTATTAACTTTGCTCAAAAAGAATTGAGCCTCAGAAATGGCCTCCAAGCCTTTTATCCAAAACACATAATGCCCTTTTGAGTCTTTGTTGACTCAAATCCTAAAACACTTGATTTTAGTCTCAATCTAGTATAAGGTAAACTTCTCCCATACCTTAGGATAGTGTTTGATGAGTAAGTACACTGAGATTGAAGAAAAATCCACAGATTCCACAAGAACCCTTAGTTCTTCCCTTAACCACGATTTCTAGCAACATGCCAGGGTCCAAACACCAGGGATTTTGACATAGAAATTGACCAAACAAATTAGGGAAAATAATTAGGACTTGATCTAGGTAACATTCACTAAAGAATCGAATTTGAGGCTTAAAAGTTATCTTTACTTATCAAAATCAAAGCTCAAACCCAGCTTCCAGAAACAAGAAAAACACAGACTCAGCATTCCATCTTCAACTTCAAGATCGATTTATCCTTCCACACACACTTTTGGCTTACAAATTTTGTATCAACACGAAGCTCTGGATGTAAGCTTCGTGTTCGTGTATCACTCAGAGTCTACCTCTCAGAATCAAAAAAGAATTGCAGAGATGAAACTTAGAACCCTAAACAGAGCCTCCACTCCAAACTCAAAGAATCAACCCTAAAATTCGTCAACACTTCATCCTTTTATAGAGGGATTTCATTGCCATGCACACTGACGTGTATTTTCCACTGATCTTCGGCTGATTTCGTGGCGAATTCGTGGATTAATCAAGTGGTTACTCATCAAAACGCACTAACCCAGTTTATGGGTTCATCGTGTAACCGGTTACAGGGCATTACTATCCGGTTAGATCAGTGCAAAATTTAAAAATTAATACTTTTTAAATTTTTCCCTCCAAGAACCTTTCTAATATTACATTTAGGTCCTAATCCAAGGACTAAAATGCAACATCCATATTTTTGTATCTATTTGCCATATAAAAATACTTTCACCTATTTTTATATTTCAAGGCTAATTAAATACAAAACATAACTTGGAGAATTTATATAAATTAATAATAATTCCTTATTATCCGGGAGACGAAAATTAGGGGTGTTACAGTTGACAGGATTGTAGCACTTGAACCAACCCCCACTAATCAAACGAGAAGGGATTTAAAATAATAGAATGATACACATAAATCTCATCCAAAGAAAATTTGCAACTAGAAAAAGGGAGTTTATACTTCAACTCCTATTTAAATGACACCTGCAACAACAATGGTAATGAAGAGGATTGGAAAGTTTCCAACAAGTCAAAGGAGAGAAGTTACCCTAAAAAATAGAGTGAATGTTATTGTTGGATGCAACTTTCTGATTTTTTGTTGACCTTATATCCATTAATTATGAGCCAAATTTATTTTGGCCACTTAAACATGTAGAATAGTAAGAGGATTGAAAATCTCACAACATGCCAAAAATGAGAACAATGTAGTATGTGATAAAGAAAAAAATATGCCATTAAGATGTAGTAATTAGAGTGTTGAACGTGCCATTCATTTTTTCACACCTTCATGCCAAGTAGTTTCCGCATCACCTTTCTTGTTCTCTTGCTGCATTTTCTTTTGAATTTGCCTGTCGCATTCACCCAAAACATCAATGTTAATTATTGACAACTAATTAGAAAGAAATACTAAAAAACATGCCAATCAGACGTAACAAGCACTATAGGATTAAAAGAGACACAGACAGTGACAACAAACTTAAATAGGTTCACAAAAATTAGATGTTAAATTAAACAACATTGATGTTGAAGATTAACGAACAAAACATGATGTCTACCAAGTCTTTTCTCGTCTGGTATAGATAATAAAATTTTGAAAAATCAACATAAATAAAAACACATATTTTGAATATTTTGCCTAACAAATCGACTAATTAGAAAATAATGACTTAATGTAACTTTCATTATTTACCAATCACAGACTAGACAATATTTGATATTCTACACTTTGTCTTAATCCATGTGCAGCATGAGAATTGGTCCCAATAAAGTAAATTTAATTGAAAAAAAAAATTTGTATAATTTTTTTAACCAATCTTCACACTTTAACACGTTTTGATTGAAACTAGACAAAAAGAACAAATTATGGTTGAAAATTATTGTATTTCACGAACTTACATTAATGGAAGAGATTATTTTGTTTCTCGAACTTAAACCGTTGTAAACTCGTAGAAACGCCTCGAGCAAGACGACATAAGAGGGGAAAAAAAAGGAAAGGATGGTGGGTTAATTGTCACATGACATATATTTAGTAAATGAATGAAAATCATTGATAAGGATAAAATGACCGGATGGGATTAGAAGTAAGTATTTTGAATTAATCTTGGAATAACTTGATGTCATGATCCCTTGTATCATACGCACACATATACAAAATTTCCCAATCGATAAATAAAAAAACTACTTTAATTTCCATCTAATTATTTTTTTTTCTGAGAATCGTTCTAATTAATCTTATTGAAATTTAATAAAAGCCTAAAATCAACAAACTCAATATCAACTAATAAAGACCTATCATAGTTGTGACTTAATAAGACAAAACAATCACAATGGGATTAAAAGAGACATTGATTGTGACAACAAACCTAATTAGGTTTATCAGAAAGTGAGATTTTTGTGTCCACCAAGCATAGTCCAGTTGGTAAAGGGTGAACGTAAAAGAGTTTAAGGTTCTGTGTTTGATCATTGGGTAAGCCGGACATGTTTCGATTAATGAGAGGAGCGCTTAAGTGGCTAAGTAGATATTCCCCCAATTTGGCAAGACTCGTCAGGTCCAATATGACCGGGTGGATCCCAGATTCTGGGTATTAAAAAAAAACAAAAGAAATTAAAGGGAGATTTTGTTAACTCCTACTTCTCATAATTTGACATATAAAATATTTGAGACAAAGTATGAAACATGTGATGTATTCTCATTACTACAAATTAACTTTGATATACAATTTCTAATTAAGCCTTTTCATTTATTATAATAATCTTTATTGGAACAATATTTATGTTAAAAAATTTCTATCTTTATGGGATGGGATGTGTAAAATATTATTATTTAATTTTTTTTTTGTGAACTATTATTTAATTTGTTGTACAACATATATTTAACTTGCAAAGTAAATAGCAAGCTTGATAATAAAAAAAAATATATCAAGTTTGCATTCGTAACTATTAAAACATCCACTTGTGCAGGCGATTGATAATAAATACTTAATGTTAGTTGCATATGCTTTCCCAATAAGAAAGTTAGTTAGTATTGTGAGTAAGAATGAAAAAATGTAATTCATTTGGTATATTTTTTAAAGGTCATTAGTCCCCAAACCCCTTTTTAGCCCTCAAACCCCATTTTTTTCGATGGGGTTCTGTCAGAATATTTTTCGATACCCCCGAGTTGGAAAAATGCATTTTTCCGGTTACTCTCTTATTAAAAAAATTCATTTTAAAGTCGGAAAATGCATTTTTCGACTCGGGGGTATCGAAAAATATTCCGACAGAACCCCAAATCCCATTTTAATTGCGAAAAGTCAAAAATGTTCTTCCCTCTTATTTTCTTCTAAACTCTAAACTTATCCACCCCAAACGCCAAACCTCATCTTCCACTTTCATCTTCTACCTTCTTCATCCCTTTCCCAAACCCCAAAGCACTCTTATCTTAAAAAATAAAAAACAAAAAAAAAGCTTTCTCCTCATTTAATGGACTTTGCATACATATTTTTGAAAGTAAATTTCTTATCTTTCTGTTTTTTTTTACATAATTGTATAAATTCCAACAATCTATTGTCAAAACATTTAAAATTTATGCCAAATATTTTCCGACAGATGCATGTCGAAAAAAATATTAAAAAAAAAACAATGTTCCAGTAAATTGGGTGTCGGTATTTTGAAATAAAATTTCGACACTCTGTGTTGGAAATTCAAAATTCTGACACTGGTTTGTCGGAATTTCTGAACAGTTAAATAAAAACGAATGAGAACGAAACAGAAAACGAATGGAAATAATAAAAACATAAAAACTAACGAGAAAGGACTCAAAACTATTAAAAATATGAAAACTTAACACAAAGCAACCTATTAAATTCGTACCCTAAAAAAATAAAAAACCCTAAGAACAACAAAGAAAGGGAAAGGAGGGAGGAGAAGATATTTGAGGGAGGTTTCCTTACGATGGCTGACGGCGGCAGCTTGTACAGAGGTTGAAGGTAGAGAGAGGGAAGAGAAGAGAAAGTGAGAGGGAATGTGGGGTTTGGGGTTTGGGAATTTTTGAGATGGAAAGGAAAAAGAGAGAGTGTGGGGTTTGGGGAGAGTATTATTGGAATTAAAATAAAATTGGGGTTTGGAGGCTAAAGTGTGGGGTTTGGGAACTAAAATTCATATAGTGTATGCATGTCCAAGAAAACTAGTTCCAGTGCAGTATACGAGTGTCCAAAAATTCAGCCCATTGTATGTCCAACAGGTTCAGCCCGTTGTAGTATATGCAGGTCCGTTAAAACGGAAGAGAGTTGATTTTCTAACCTTCCCTTTTGGGTTTTAGACCCCCCGCTTAAAATTTTTTCCAAAAATATCCTTCTTCATCTTCTTCTTTCTTTCTTCTTCACCCCCTCCATCATCTTCTTCTTCTTCTTTTTTCTTTCCTCTTCAAACCCCCGTCCCCTCAATCTTCTTCTTCTTCTTTTCTTTCTTCAACTCCCTCTTTATTCTTTCTTCTCCTTCTTCTTCTTCTTCTTATTTTTCTCTCTCACACACTCACACTCATTCCATTTCCCTCACACACACACAAACACACTCACTAACTCATCCCCACACTCACCCCGGAACTCACCCACAATCACCATCACTCACATACTACAATATTATGTTTTTTTTGTGTAAAAAGTGCCCTACGCCAATGTCGAAGCGTACGAAACATGTCGTACGCCTCGACAGAGACGTAGGGATTTTTTTTCCCAGTACGTCAAGGCCTGGACGTACGTGTAAATCGGCATTGGCGTACTGGGATTTTTTGCTAAAAAATCCCGTACGCCAGCCCCCTGGAGTATGTGTAAAATTGTCAACTTTACACATAATCAAGGGGGCTGGCGTACGGGTTTTTTTGTTAAAAAAGCCCACTACGCCAATGCTGAGGCGTACGTGTATTTTACACGTACATACACGACGCCCAGGCCTTGATGTACTGGGAAAAAAATAAAAAAAAGCCTTACGCCTCTGTCGAGACATATGACATGTTTCGTACGCTTCAACATTAGCGTAGGGCACTTTTTACAGGAAAAAAACAGAAAAGTGTAGTATGTAAGTGGTGGTGATTGTGGGTGAGTTAGTAAGTGTGTGTATGTGTGAGGGAGTGAGTGTGAGTGTGTGAGGGAGAAGAATAAGAAGAAGAAGGTGAAAAAGAAATAAAGAAGAAGAAGATGGAGGAGGGTTAAAGAAGAAAGAAAGAAGAAGAAGATGATGATGGAGGGAGGTTAAGAAGAAAAAAAGAGAAAAAAGATGAAGGATGAATATTTTTGGAAATTTTTTTTTAAAAGGGGGTCAAAAACCCAAAAAGGATGTTAGAAAATCAAATCCAAAACGGAAAAGCACTATGCCGTTTCCTCTACCTGCACATGCCAGTTTCCATTATGCTTGAAGTACTTAATCTCAACCATCCAAAAAATACACCCACAAATTAATGGTTGTATTCCAAGGCCACATGTTTGGTGTCCTTTGATTGGGCGGGTATCATGCTATACTTGCCGTTTGAAGACGTCAAAATTAAATTCGTCAAGATTGGGGCTTATGTTATTACACATTCCTATGTAATCATTTTTACGGTGAATGAAATCAGAATATAACGTAAGATTTTAATATCTTAGTATGTCTCATGTGATGTGCATATGATATGTATTGATGTGTGTTTAGTAAATAAATAATTAAATATTAATGGGCTAAATCATAATTAGATATAAGGGAGGTTGTTTCTGAAGGCTCATTAGCTTGATGGAAGCTAATGGATAATAGTTAGGATTTTTACCTATTTATAAGAAACATGTCTTATTTCCGGCCATAAGGTATTCTTTTCTCTCCCCATCACAAAACGGTTAAACAAACAAGATAGAAAAGAATAGCATAGGAGGCAAAGGAATAGAAACGTGTTTCATCGCTTTTGATCAAAAGACGTTTGGAGAACTGTTTTTCAACTCTAGCAATGGAAAGAGGTTAGTAATCGTATTACTTATTATCTCTATAATGTAATTTCAAGATCCTTATTATTATGGTTGTAACGAATAAATTAAACTACAACTTATATGTGGTATCAGAGCCACGTTAAGAAATTCATGACTTTCCAATTAAGATATTCCAATTAAGATTTAGGATTTGGATTGAATCCTAATTATGGTGTTTAGGGAATGAATTTTTGCATAAATCCAAATCATGAAATTTAGGGACTTTGAACCCTAATTATAAAATTTAGGGTTTTGTTTCAGTATGAATCCTTATTATGAAATTTAGACTTTTACGCTTCCGCATTATTGTTAAATGAAATATTAGGATTATTTGAAACTTGATTGTTTATCGATTTGTTTTACCCATCAAAGTTGTTTTCCAATTGGGTATAACGTATACTAATGTTCCAATTATATGTTTTTAAAGTTCATCAATTTTTTTCTAATTGGGGTAAAACTATTAATTGATATATGTGAAAAGCATTAGGTATTGCTTTCATCACTATTTATGATTCGTTTTACTGTATAAAAGCACATCACAGTGAATGACGAATAATTACATATTCCTTTTGCATAATAATGAATATATATAACAAGTCCAGTATGTCATGGACAATTTATGTTTATATATATATATATATATATATATTTGAGATTAATATGATTTTTTATTAGCAAATGTTTTTTTTGAATTGGCATTGCTTGATTTGATATTAATGTATGATGATTTGATCATCATTAAAGTTGTCATATCATAAATATATTAATTCCGATAGTATAATTTTATTATAATAATGAATTTGATTTGAAGTTAATTGTATGTTGATTTTATTAATCACCAAAGTGGTAAAATCAGTAAGTAAATTAATTTCAAATCATATGATGATTTTTCAATTACTCATTGATTTGATGCGATATGAATGATATAATGGTTTGATGTTCTATGGGTGTATTGTAGTTCATTGTTATAAGGCATTTATGGATCACCCAAAGGTTTAATTAGTTGTTCTTATAATTAATGGACGTGACTGTAGGCAATATGTTTATGCTATTGGTTTATTTATATATCCAAAGACAATAGATAATACTAATTGGTGCATATATCATTTGCCAATTATTGATTATTAATTTTATTAGCATCATTATATTTGAATGTCGTGTACTAATGTGTAACCCAAAGGAGAGCATTAGTGTACATTAATTGTTTAAGTAACATTTACCTTATGTCTCAAAACATTTATGTTATGTAGTACATGTTCTTAAGTTTCTGCATTCTCATGACTTGTATATGTCAGTGTTATTTGTTAAATTTCATGACTAGAGTTTGCAAGTGTTATTGTTGCTATTAATGGTGTTAGCAACTATAAAGATAAAGAAAAAACTTATTATAAAATCTTAGAAAGATTTGACAATGTTCATGAGTAAAATTGTTGCAGATAACATTAAGATAATTCTCTCCAAAATTGAAAGTACTTAAAAAAAATTAAGTTAATTTTGTGAGAGAATGCCCAATATTTTTTGTGAGTCTCTTTCTGGGACATTAATGAGTACCCTAACCGCATAAAGCTTGGTGATTTGTGTACTATTTATAAACGTATAATTAAAATGAAAATTATTGCAGCAAGATTTAAGTTTGAGTCCTTAGGAATAGTTGTGAATGAGAACTTCTTAGTATAGTTTATCCTCACTCATTACTGATTGAGTGTGACATGTTTTTGAATAAACTATAATGCCATGAAATATAATGGATTGTGCATGAATTGCACAATTTGTTAGTTCAAGAGGAAACTAGACTTAATATTATAAGAAGTCTCTTGGTCCAACATTTAAAGACATTAAGGAGCTGTAAATAAATGTGTGAAGAAACATGATAAGGACAAAGAGTCACTTAGAATTAATGAGACATATGTGAAAATTCATATGAAAGAACCTTATTATGATAAATGTCATTTTGTGCAAAAATGTTGAATTCAGAAGAAATTCATAAAATAAAAATCTTGATTCTATAAACGATAAGTTTAAAGCTTATGTATGTTTGAGTTAAACTTAATCAAAGATCCACATATAATTTGGTGGATTGATCCAGATTAATCAAAACATGTTTCTAGCATAATGAATTTTGTTTAATCCATACCATAAACCCACATGTAAAGTAAGTGTTTGTGAGAACAAAGTGAAGGCTCTAGTGAAACTTTTCAGGATTTAATGTTTAATCCTTGACATTTGTAACACCCCTAATTTCGTCTTTCGAATAAATATGTTAGTATATTGGTTTTATAAATAAATAATAATTCCGTATTTGATTTTTGGTTTGCATTATATGTATATCTATATATATTATGAGAAAATATTTTATGATGTGGTTTTTCCGTAAAATATTAAATTTTACAATTAAGTCCTTGGGAAGGACCTAAAAACAATAATGGAAGGTCTTTTGGGGTTAAAATTAATTAAACAAAGTTTTTAGTGAAAACTGGTCAAAGTACTCGAGTATTTTTGAAAATACTCGAGTATTCTGGTCAGTGTTGCACGAGTTAGTGCGTTTGGTGAGTCACCACCACCGAGTCACCGCCGTTTGACACGAAATCAGTCCTTCAACACGTCTAAGGCCTTCGTGTCGAGCTGCATGAGCTTGGTGGAGGGCTATTTAAGCCATGGTTGATGAATCAACCAACCCATTTTGCCAATTTCGTGAAGAATTTCACATGTTAGGGTTCCTGAATTCGATCGTTCAATTCTCCTTCCTTGAGTAGAATTGAGTTACAAACCATACACCGTTTCGAAGCTCACATCCAGAGCTTTGAAAAGAATAAAATAATCGTGAGCTAAGGCTGAGTGTGTGAGGAGTAGTGAGTGCTGCAAGTTAGAGCTTCAAATCTGCCAAAAACAGAACTCTGTTCAGACCCGTCAACTTCGTGGCTTCGATTCTCTCTCCTCCTTGAGAGTTACCTCACTCCTGATATACCATTGGAAAGCTCTTTCAACGAGCTTCGATTTGATACCAAATTTGTGAGATTTGAGTTCCTGGATGAAAAGTTATGCTCCCACGAAGTTAGGTGCTGAAATCTGCCAAACCAAATGTTCAAATTCAAAGAGCTGACTTTGAACTTCAATTGTAGTAAGCTCAAGCTCCCTTTTGGTCTGAAACTTATTGGTCTTCAAAGTTCATGTTATAGAGAACATATTCTAACCAATTTCCCCAATTTTTATGCATGATTCGAATGTCGATTGATGTGGTTTTGAACCCCAGCTGAAGCTGTTATGCATGCTCGGGTGGGAAGTGGTTAGAGCAATTGGTTGTTGTTCTCTGTAGAGTTTTTGTTCAAGAACGACCCTAAGGTATAGGGAAGGCTTACCATTTGCTAGAATAAGAGTAAATTGTATTAGAAAGTAGGAGGAGTCACCATGAGACTCTAAGGGCATAGATTGAAATAGGAATATGGCTTGGAGGCCAATCTGAGGCATGCCACATGTTAAGGCAAGTTTATTTGGTTGCATGTGATCTTAATCAATGCTGAAATTATGCCAAAAATGAGTAGAATTGAAATTGGTACTTTAAGTTGCATAATATGTGATTTTCATGCATAATTGATGAATGATTATGATTTTCTTTGAGTTGATGCGATCTCTGTGTTGAGACAAGTTTTAAATGTGTAAACAAAGTTCTGTTGATCATTGGTTTAAGTTAGAATTGGTTAGAATTGAAAATGGTGTGTTAAAACTAAGTTGTAGTGTATCTGCTGTCAGAAATACTCGAGTATTTGGTAAAATACTTGAGTATTGTCTGATGCAAGTTTCCCAGATGATCATGAAATACTCGAGTATTTTGTGAAATACTCGAGTATTCTGGGCTAAAATACTCAAGTACTTTGTGAAATACTCGAGTATTATGGGCTGAAATACTCAAGTACTTTGTGAAATACTCGAGTATTCTGGGCTGAAACACTCAAGTACTTTGTGAAATACTCGAGTATTTTGGGCAGTCTGATACACAGTTTCAGGAAATTGAAGAACTACTCGAGTATTGAAGCTACTACTCGAGTCTTTTTACTAAAATGTTGAGAAAACACCATTTTTAATCTAACCACTTCCATTTAAACCTAATGACACTTAAAGGGAATAATGTGATACTTCCTTTAATAAATCTCATCATCCTAAGCATGGAAATTGATATATCTCATTGATGAATTCATTACATATTGTATATAATGAGATTAATGAATAATCTTAAGGGAATACTTGCATCATTCATGCACAGTGAACGGTGATGAGTTATCGTTGTGTCATGTTCATAGAACATGAGGAGGGCCTCTAGGAGTGCCAAATGTTACTGCTTGCTCGATGACACATTAAGGTGGACAATGTGGGCAGTATGTGGTATACTGTTGGTTTGATGGTTCAACGGTGTGTTGCACACAAGTGGTAAGGTTTACGTTTTGGCGACGTGACGTTCATCAGACATGGTGACGTTGTTTATCACCTCTGTTCTGTATCACAAGTGATAAGGTTTACGTCCTTAGGCGACGTGACGTTCATCAGATGTGGTGACGTTTTTTATCACACCCGTTGTATGTTGAGAAGTGATAGGTTTATGTCCTTGGGCGACGTGACGTTCACCAGATAGTGTGACGTTTTTATCAATTCCGATCAAGTATGCCATACGTTTGATAACATATTATTTGTATTCTGGGAATACAATGGTGTTATGGAAGGACGTTCATCTGAGTGATTAATCTCAGGAATTGAGAGAAATAAATGAAATGGCGGGTGCTCATGTTTATGCATTTCTATCATGATGGGTGCTTACTTGTGGATGTTAGGACTTTATTCTTATTTGATAATGCAAATGTATAAGCTTACCCCCTGCCCTTAATAGGTTTTGACCAGGTACCTAGACTACCTAGAGATTAAAGGAATTGGATGACTCTTAAGTTCATGAAGTACCAAGTCATCATGGGATAGAGACTTTTTTGTACAACTCTGAGGACTCAACCAGATGAACGAATGGATGAAGAACCAGTGACCAGCTCTGGAACGTCTCTATTTTTGATAATGGAAACAATGTATATATTTTGAGAGATGTATCCAAGAGGGAACCTAGTTTTCATACTTTAATATAATTGTGGTACACATCGAATTTATATACCTGATTTTATGAGTCAATAAACTATTTTAATATATTCCGCTCACTCTGATTTTATCGTTCGGCACGAAGGAAGTATTGTTAAAGTTGATTTCCTGGGATGACTTAATAACTAAGTTATTTTCGAAAGCTATTTTGTACCACAAAGGTTATCTCAAAAGGATTCTAAAATGTTCAGTAAATAATTACTCCTTCTACCGAATTTAGTTCCAATACATGGTTTAAATTTGAGTACCACATTCAAGGTAAAATTTTCATTGTAACACCCCGATTCGGCAACTTGAAAACTTAAACTCAAAGTAGTGAAAATTAGGGCCATTTTTTTTTACATGGGTTATGTAAACGTGAGAACACTTAGTCTTTCAAAACATAGTTACATTTAAAACCCGTGTTCTCGCATTACATAAACTCTTCCAAGTTCCAAACCGGGATGTCACCAGACACCACACTTTGAAACTTGTTCACAAAACATCATTTAAACATAGCCCGTTGAATTATTTCAAAACATCAGTGTTATATAAAACTGTTGCCGGGTTACAGTATGATAGAGCTAAGGTAACTAAGTACTTACCATGGGGTACAATGCTCTAAGGGGGTTTTTCTAGCTTCTAGTCAGACTCTCTACAACTTGTCGTCTAACTCCGGATCTTTGGCAGCCCAACTTCTCCAGTTGCAAAAAGAGTTGACCTCGTCCGCTGCCTCAGTGATCTCCTCCAGATACCTTCGTCAGGAACAACTTCTATGCTCCTCTTGTAGGGTACAGATGCGTCACTACACGCTATGCCACCTACCGGTTGCAATATCAACAATTGTCGATACCACAACACGGTAGGAGAGAGTCAGTGTTCCAAACACTAACGGGTTGACCATGCGGTCTCGGGATAATTGAATATAATAAAACAACATAACTATAACATGTAATGCACATAGCATATATGAATCACATAGAATAAAACATATCATAAAACTCTAAACACATCAACATTCCTCATCCATAACCAATTAATTCATTCGCACTCTTATAACACATTCCCAGAGTCTTTCTCACGAGCTTTTACAACGTAATTCTATTTTCCTTTCATCATCACTTTTACACTTATCTCCCATTCCAAGAATCTTTCCTTATACACTCATCTTATAACTCTTACTCGATATTTAATGTTTTGATATACTTTTCTTTTGAAATATCTTTGTCCTTTAAATTTTATTATTTCGTTTAGCATCAATGGTGAGGGGGACACACCATTGAGCTCACACACGTCTACATCTCCTCGGTCAACCACCCAACCTAGTCGGAAGCAAACAGGAGTACAGGACCTTTACCACGCGGGCACGACAGCTGTCACACAACAAATGGTCCCAGACCAGGAGGCCTTGCCTCAAATCATATCATATCAATTCACATGTATATCAAAGCACGCTCTCAGCGGCAATCACAAATGCCCCGTTCCAGTCCCTCTCACTGTTCCTGAAATGCCATAGGGGTGACAGCACTATTCCGGTCCCGGGTGCAGAACTTACCACGACATTAGACCCAGTCCCTACCACGTTAGTACGCCACATGTGGGATTCATTCCGCCCAGAATAGTACTCAAAGCCTCATGGCGTTTTACCACCCTAGCTTACCCTATTGCATTCACAACCCGAATATCTTTGATATCCGGGGTACCTTCCTCTCCACTACTTCGATACGACACTCATGCCTCACCGCGTTTATAAATGTCTTGTAAGTCTTTTAAAATTTCGAGTTTTAATTAAACGGCTTAATCCTAATAGTCGGCTCGTCCTTGGTGCATCCCTTCAACGAAGCCCGACCACTAATCGCAATCCTTTCCCCCTAAATTCTCAGTGGCATCTTGCCTCATATCAATTTCATCTCATTCTCAATATTCTCATCATCTCAATTCACATAACTCATACTCTGCGTATACTCATCAATATCATCAACATCCTTTCCTCGTCTTTTCTCAAAATCTCTTTTCGCAAAACCTTTTCGAAAACTAGATTTCACAAAACTTTTCTCAAAAATAACGTTTCCAAAAACTTTCACAAAATATTATTTTCACAAAAGCTTTTCAAAATCTCTTTTCAAAACCTTTTTCAAAAATCACATTTTTGGGTGAGTGTTAATGGAGGAGCAAGCTCCACTCAACACTATGCTTCTTCCCAAAAACATGAACAAGGAATCACCTCTCCACTCAAACCACATCACATTTCCATGACCACATTCTCTTTCCAACTCGACTCTTTTCAACTCGAACATTGATTTTTTTCTTTCTTTCCTTCTTTATCTCTTTTGCATTCCATTCACGTTACGATTTATCTCATCCTCAGTCATTCTTATAACTTTTTCATCACGTATTTCTTCCTCAATTATCTCTTTTATCTCTTATTCACACCTCTTTTCTCTTTTCAATCATCTTATTACTTTTGCGTTTCCTTCATCATCATTTCGCTAATCAGACATAATCAAACAATAACCAAACAAAATAAAATATGCACAACAAGCAAACATCTAGTGATGCATAACAAGTAAACATTTATTATGAAATAAAACAGCTAACTCATATATCTGTGTTGCCTAATTCGCAGTACTCTCGCAATCCGTCGAATCGAATTGCTAGTAACCACGTTATGGGACCACAGCACTCTCACTCACCTGGATGACGACACATCCAAAAACTTTCCAAGATTTCCCAGTCGCTAACCTCGTCACGTTTCCTTCGCGTCCGACACCCGAACTAGAACATTTTTCCCCGTGCGTTAGAACGTTTTCGATAAATTCTTAATTCCGTTTTAGAACACACTTTTTAATTTCTTTTTAAAGACACATTACCAATATCCAAAGACTCCAAAACCAAATCAGATTTCAAATAAAAGATTTTCAAGAAAACTTTGAAACCATAATCTTTTATTAAGACAAATCCATTTTCCTGAACCTTTAAACGAATTCAAAATTCTAGAAAATCAAGCTTTAAAACCAATTTAAGTTGATTCATTAAATTTCCAAACATCACTTAAAAATTCCAAATTAATTTAGGTGGTTTGAAATCACATGTTTAAATAAAACATTTTTCTTTGAGATTCAAACATAGATTTTCACAAACAGACTTCACAAAATAATTTCAGCACACAAAACAGCACATACAATCACACACCGCACAAATCACATTTTCAATCATTCAAACTATTTACTTAGATTATAACCTTAATAGATTAATTTAATTACACTTAAGAAAATAATTTAATCTTTTAATTAGTTTAGCAAAACCGAATCACTGTGATTAATAATTTCACAAATCAATTTCAAAGACTTGAAATCATTAGATTAATATTATAAAAGTCCTTTCAACAATCAGATCAAACCACAAGAATTAAAAGAAACACACATCACAGAGCATTATGCACCTAAGAATATAACTATCATCATGGTCATTTTATGAAAATAATTTTCCTATCAATTAAATATATGTTGGCCGAATAATATACATACAATTTTGCAAAGATTTAAGGCACAATTAAAAATATACAATCATGAAATCATTCTATCTATTTTAGGCTAGAAAACCGTGAGCATACAGTATGAAAACTAACAATTTTCAATTCATTTTCAAAGCAAAATCAAACAACAATTTGAATCACAATTCACATATAAATTTATTTATTTCATGCATGCACTTTTTAAACCTTAAAGTCAATTAACTTATCATGCATGTAACCCATATGAGAGACAAATATAGCTACCTATCTCCTCCTAAGTTGGCCGAAGTCAACAAGCATGAAACAAGGTTTTTGACTCACTTTTTAGGCATACAAAAGTCATGCATTCACATCTAGACATATAGGGTTTTCAAGCAAACTTTTCAAACCCTTTTAATATTTATCAAATTAAGTTCATCATTTTCTCAAAACAAAATAAAGATTTAATTTAATTTTCATGAAAATAACATGCATGTTCATAGAATCACTAGATCTAGTCTAAAGGAACACATTCATAAATTTTTCACAAAAGAAAAAGCCTGGATCCTATTATTTCCAAGCTTGGCCGAATGGCCTTCACAAAATAAAACACATTCAAGACTAAACACTTGATGAAAATCATGTTTATATTATTTTAAATTTGCTTCTTTAATTTTTTTCTCAAAACCGTGGCACATATAAATGAAAAGAGAACATGGTCTTTCCATTAAAATGACATGCATAAGATCAAACAATAAATCAAAACAAGTTTATACTTGGAAATCAATTTAAAACTTTATTACTTAAATTTTCCTTGAAAACCGTATGACATATAGGAAGAGAACATAATCTTTTTCTTGAAAAATAATACGCAAGATTAAAGGCTTTAACTTATTCTATTTATCAACCAAAATATTCACATGCATATATCAAGGCCATCACAAATGTTACATGCAAGACTAAAGATTTACAATCAAGCTTAGATCATACTTCCATTCATCAAAGAATCATGAAAATACACATAGATCACAATTTAGACAAAAAGATCTAACATGCAAGGTCAAAGAATTTTACTTATAAATAAACAAGTTTAGATCATGGATTCAAATAATCACACACAAAACACATATATTTCACGGTTTGATCGAGGAAAATACACATGCAAGAAGATTTATTTTAACTTTCACAAAATCTTTAACTATACTATAGATCTTTAAGTTTTTAGTTAGAAAAAAATATTAGATCTAACAAGAAAAGCCATAAAACATAGATTTAACATATTACAAATTAGTTCAAGTCCTTAAAGTCCAAGATCAAGCAAGATCAACACATGAAATCATATTACAAACCATAAAATAGAACATGCAAGAAGAAAAGAATATAGATCCATAAACTAGGAAGAAAAATCCACACTATTTCAAGTCTTCTTCTTCTTCAAATCCTACCATGAGAGGATGGATTCTTCTAGCTTCTAACATCCTTGATCTACAAAGAAAAAGGCTTGGGTAGGCTTGGATCTCATTCTTCCTCTCCTTCTAATTCCTACGGCCTCTCCCTCTCTCACTTTCTCTATTTTTTTTCTTTCTTTCTCTAAGAGTTAAATGGGTCTCTTAGAGTGTATTTTGTGTGGGTGGAAAAAGAAATGGAATGGGTGAAGAGAAGTGAAAATGAGAAAATGAACTAAGGCTTGTTGGATATATAGGCCATATACGAATTCCCTCCTTACCCTTGGTTGATGGTTTAGTCACACAAAAAGGGAGGGGCGGTTTTGGCATCACAAAAAGATGCATGGGTGCATTTTATCAAAACTAAGGGGACAAAGTCAAATAGGCTAGAGTTTTAGGGTCATTTAGGCTCAAATACTAGTTAGGAATTGGTTAGGGCTTTGCTACTTGGTTTGGTTACTAGTTTTTAGTTTGGTTAGGGCTTATTTCCTCATTAAGCTTCTAGAAATTATACCCCTAGCATACACACACATACATACACGTATAGCACACACATATATATACATACACTTTGCATTTTATTTTCTAATTATCTTTGCTCAAAATTACCTATTCACACAACAATGCAATTTATTCAAAGATCACACTCACATAATTAATTTCAGGCATCACACAGTACACACACCAAAACAAACACTTATCACATGAAATTTTTTTTTTTAGCCAAATCATTAAATTCATCCTCTTCAAAGTAAACTTTTCCAAAATTCGTATTACATATTTCTGAAAATAAATTTTCGTAAATCCACCCAGAAAAATCTGAAATTTAAATTTTTAAAATCTACGTTTCAAGACAATCGTTTTGATATAAAATTCATGAAAATCTGATTTACGGTTAAAAAGTTACAAATTTTTCAAGTTAACAGACCCAAAACTCCATTTCAAACAAAAATCTCTTTTTAGAAAAATCACAATTCATTCCTAAAAAAAAAAATCAAATAAACAAAATCATTCACTTTATATTTATAAAAACATTTTGTTTATAAAATTCCATGAAAATCAACTCTTTATTCTTATTCTCGTAGAACACTTTTCCAAAGATCTTTTATAAAGTAGAATTTCAGGGTTTATTTTAACAAATTTCGTTCTCACACGTACGGGAAAAATGCGGGGTGTTACATTCATACTCAGACTTTTCCAACACGTTTCAATAATAAGTGAAATTCTTTTTAAGAAACGAGGGATGTTACATTTTATGGTATCAGAGCAATGGTCCTGACTCTTGGTCCTTGGGTGTGTGGTTCAATACGCTGGTCCTCAAGAATTGTAGAGTTTCTTGTCAAGTATGCTCTTACATACTTCTAATTGGAGTAAAAGGTTCTATCCCTTGACCCTAGGTATGTGACCAAGTACCTGTCTATAGTATTTAAAGTAGCCTAAGTTGAAGTATGATAGTGATGTACTTCTTTTAGGTCAATTCCAACCTTAAGCCCATCGTGCTGATCCATTATGGCATCAAAGAATCAACAAGGGGTGATTCCAAAGGATCTAAAGGCGAGCTAATATCCTCTAGGGAGGGTATTTTCTTCTAGTATGAAAACTAACAAACCCCCGGAGTTAGTACTAGGAGGTTATTTTCCCTAGTGGTTTGCTTTGTAGAGTTGTAACTCTGAAGTTAATTAACCCTTGCAGTGAGGACGAGAATCATTGCGTTTTCTTGTGTTTGATCCACCCTGCTACCTCAAGATCGAACTCCTACAAGTTTTCTTGTAGTTGTTTCTCTCGTATGTTTGAGCTATTCTATTGAGCTATCTCTTCAGAGTAAACTTGGTCTACTCATTTTTTTCACAATTAGGTGTGATCTTGGACTTGGATTGGATACCCAAGAATCAAGTGATAACTAATTGTGATAGAGAGGCGAGAATCTAAAACCCAAGATGTATGAGTGTTGTTCTCATAGTGGGGTAAAGGAAGAGGGGAATTAAAGAAATCATGATTACGAAGAATCTCCCGGAATTCTCTCGTGAAGTGTCGGGTTCGTTAGAGCAAAAGTCAGACCCTGTAATAGCTAAATTAGTTCTAGAAAGGTAGTTATCAGCATCAAGCAAAGTATCCACAGGATGAGATTTATATTAGTATTCTACTTTGATCAAGTAATAGATACGAGTTGGATGTACCGTTTGAAGCTACAACTTTAGTATAAGTTGTGTGATGAGTGTTTCTTAAGTCCACCATATATGACCACAAGTCCATAGTGCAGGTCTAATATGACGACAAGAAACCGAAATCATACTAATGCGATGCTGGAAAGGATCACGACTGTGTTGGAATCAATGCAGCAATGGCAACAGCAACAACATCAGCAACCACCACAACCAGTTAATCCGCCACATCAATGTAATGTCGGTAATGTTGAGGCTAAAAGTTTAGCGGATTTTCGAAGTTCTAATCCACCTAAGTTTGAAGGAGGATTTAAGCCAGAGGAGGCTAACAAGTGGATTCATACTATGGATAAGATTTTTAGAACATTAGACTGCACGAAAGCTCAAAAGGTGGCATATGTAGTTTATATGTTAGAAGGAGAGGATGAGAATTGGTGGAATCACACGGTTCAGCTTTCACACTATGAGGGAAAGGAAGTCAGTTGGGAGATGTTTATGGAAACGTTTCTCAATAAATATTTCCCAGAGGACTTGAGAAGGAGGAAGGAAGTTGAATTCCTACAACTAAAACAAGGAGATATGAGTGTGGGCGAGTACGTAGCTAAATTTGAGGAATTGATGAAGTACTCTCCATACTATCAAAACAATCCGGATGAGAGAAGCAAATGCATCAAATTTGAAGGTGGCCTGAGACCTGAACTGAAATATGTTTTCAGTTATCAGAAGATCCAAAGTTTTCCTACATTGGTTGACATGTGTCGGATGTATGAGGATGACAAGAAGGCTGAAGTAGCAGCTGATCAGGCAAAGAGTAACCAGCAGAGTTATGGACCACAAAGAAAGAAAGGATTTAATCATCAGAAAACGGATCCATATTTCAACCAGAAACGAGGAAAAGGTAGAGTTGAAGACGGGAATGGGGTTAAGACTCGCAGCAATGCCCCTTACTGTGAGAAGTGCAAACATCATCATTATGGAAGAATCTGCTGGGCAACAAGTACTTTCTTCAACTGTGGGAAGCAGGGTCATATTGCACGTTATTGCAGAAAATCTGTGAAAAGTAACCACATCGGACTTGCTAGCAAACCAATGACTCAAGGAAATGTGTTTACCCTGAATAGAGTAGAAGTTAACCAATCACCTAATCTCCCGCAAGGTAACCATTTACTTCAAAACCAACTTTGCATGATTGTGTTCGATTCGGGAGTTACCCATTCTTTTGTTTATTGTAAATGTGTGAATAGGTTGAAGTCGGATTCACCTAATTGTTTTAAAATTAAAGACCCTATGAAATTACCCAAATTTGTTTCTAAAGTCTGTTTAGATTATAGTGTCGAGATATTTGATCGCGACACTAAGTTAAATTTGATCTATTATCCCTTATCATGCTTGGATGTGATTTTGGGAAGGGATTGATTGAATTCTATTGGGGATGTTTAAGTGGACTTTCTAAAGTTAAATATTTTAACCAAGGTAACACGGAAGGAATGGCCTTTTATATGGAATAAGAAGAACAACAAGAATTTTCAGTCATTGAAGAGAAGGTTAACATTCCCTCCTGTGTTACTCCTACTTGATTCATGCAAAAGTATTGAAGTGCATTTTCATGTGTCGAGGCCAGGACTTGGAAAGAGGTAGTTTTAAGAAAGGAAGGTAGATGTGTATGCATCAAAGTGATGGAATACACACAAGGTGATTCACTCGATGCATGACTTGAGCTTAGTAACAATCATGGTCGCTCTGAGGGCTTGAGGCCTTTTTCCCGTGTCACTATGCTTTAAGTGTTAATGACCATGGAGAGTCAAAGTAATTGTTCAACCAGAAGGAGTTGAACAAGGGACAACGCCGACGGACAGAATTTTAAAGGCTCGTGATTGGAAACTCTGTCGTCGTCGTGACGAAGCAGAAGACGAAAGCAATTACCATGGGCCGAAAGGCAATTTATGTGAGCTCTACGGGGATTAAGGAAGTAGTTTTAAGAAGTATAATAGATACGAGTTTGATGATACAAGTAGACCGACAAGGAGTAAGAAGGGAAGGTTGCAAATCACAATAGAATTCCTAATTTGAATGCAACAAAGAACTGAAGAGCTAAGGACAAATAAGAGATTGATTTCGAAAGGGAAGAAACCTAGGTTCCATAAGGGACGTTTTAGGGACAAGAATTTGGAGTACGGATGATTTGGAAGTTGAAGGTTAATTATGGAAAATGGATGAGTAAAGGTTATACACTAATATGCTAAGTGGTGGAGCTAAAACATAGTGGAACTATGTAAATCTGATTTTGGAAGCAAAGGAATGGCATGTCACTTGAGAATTATTCAAGGATGAAATCTTTGAAAAATTAGAGAAAGGAGATTGAATTATTGTAAATAAGGTAGGGTAATAGGAATCTCGGGGAAAATATTACCAAGTTCAAAAGATTGAGGAAGTATATTTCATTGCAATTTTGATGGAAGGTTCAAACATGCGGGGTTCGGAATGAATAATGTCTGAATTCCAAACCAGATATCAACTATTGAGGAATAAGTGAACTAACTATGGGGACCAGAATTTCATGCATAAGGGGTTAAAGAAATCTCAATTGCATGAAAATAACTGAAAAGCCAATGGAAAGAAATCATTTGTCAATTTTAAGATAGGAAGGTGAGGCGCATCATCATGGGCTGAGTGGTGATATACTGAAAGGGATATTTGATTTCAGTCGCAAGAAAATTAAGTCTTATTCGCCGAATTAATTGAAGAAGAAATGCAAGAAGGGAATGGTCAACCAGCAAATCAAGAGTGGAAGAGTTTTCCATCCTGCTAGGATGCGAGTTAAATTCGGATATAGGTAATCTGAGTTTATCCTTCCTCTGATCTGAATTAACGTAATCAATGATTTCGATTGCGTTAATCGTTCTGTGATCTGAAAATCTGAGCAGGTCTTTAACTTGAGTTTCTGTGATCAAAACCCTTATCACAGTTGGATGTGATAAATGTCTTTGGGCGCTACAGAAAGGGAAAGATCAGTTAAGACTAGAGGGATTAACAACCACCGGGATAGGATGAGCATTTGTCTCCCCAACGGAAATGTCTCTAGAACTTGACGATCTGACTAAGTCTGATGGCGATGATAAAGTTCCTTATCTTTGTGTTCATCTAACATAAAGATAGATCGTATAGTCTTTCTTGAGAAAGATTATATCTGAAAGGGATGATTTTATTGCTAATAGTTTAAATGTTAGGACTGATCACCCTGATAAAGTCATACAGATAATTCCTTACTCGTGCTCGAGTGATCTGAGTGCGCAGCAGAGGAAGTTTTCTTTGAAAGGTTTATTGCAAATGTTTCAATATGTACTTGGGGCATGGGTTTTAGAAAAGTTTTAATAAAAAGTTCATCTGAGTGATTAATCTCAGGAATTGAGAGAAATAAATGAAATGGCGGGTGCTCATGTTTATGCATTTCTATCATGATGGGTGCTTACTTGTGGATGTTAGGACTTTATTCTTATTTGATAATGCGAATGTATAAGCTTACCCCCTGCCCTTAATAGGTTTTGACCAGGTACCTAGACTACCTAGAGATTAAAGGAATTGGATGACTCTTAAGTTCATGAAGTACCAAGTCATCATGGGATAGAGACTCTTTTGTACAACTCTGAGGACTCAACCAGATGAACGAATGGATGAAGAACCAGTGACCAGCTCTGAAACGTCTCTATTTTTGATAATGGAAACAATGTATATATTTTGAGAGATGTATCCAAGAGGGAACCTAGTTTTCATACTTTAATATAATTGTGGTACACATCGAATTTATATACCTGATTTTATGAGTCAATAAACTATTTTAATATATTCCGCTCACTCTGATTTTATCATTCGGCACGAAGGAAGTATTGTTAAAGTTGATTTCCTGGGATGACTTAATAACTAAGTTATTTTCGAAAGCTATTTTGTACTACAAAGGTTATCTCAAAAGAATTCTAAAATGTTCAGCAAATAATTACTCCTTCTACCGAATTTAGTTCCAATAAATGGTTTAAATTTGAGTACCACATTCAAGGAAAAATTTTCATACTCAGACTTTTCCAACACGTTTCAATAATAAGTGAAATTCTTTTTAAGAAACGAGGGATGTTACAACATTGGGCATCACCTAGACTCATTGGAGACCTTTTAGGTACCTAGTTTTTCTAGGAGTTTGGTTTATTATCTAGGATTGATGTTACTAGATACTCTTTTATGTTTGGTTATGGATGTTTCAATTTATTTAAGTATAATCATCACATTGGTATTTGTATCTTTGTGATAGTTATGTAAATTGAATTTTAAATGATTTTTGCTAATTTGTGGCATAAGTGTTTGAGTCATAAAGCCAATGAAAGAATTGAAAGCTTTATAAGGAACAAAGTCTTTCCAGATTAGGATTTTATTGTCCAAATTATTTGTGTAGATTGTATTCAAGGAAAAAAAACAAACACACAAAGAAATGAGCCACAAGAATTACCTAACTTCTTGAAAATGTGTTCGTCAAAACTTGTAGACCTCTAATGTTAACTTTCTTTTAGAAAGGAAAAGGTATGTCATCATCTTTATTGATAACTATTCATGTTATCGTTATATGTCTACTAGTATCGTGAGAAATCTCAAGTAGAGGATGCCTTGGAAATTTACTTGAACAAAGTAGAAAGTTATTTAGACATATAGGTGAATGTTGTCAGGTGTGACAGAGATGATAACTGCCATAAAAGAAGTAATTAAAATGGACAACATCCACGACTATTTGTTAAACTCCTCAATAAATAAGTTATTTGTGTGTAATACACAATGTCAGTTACACTGCAACAAAATGGTATATATAGGGCATAATAGAACATTAATGAATATAGTTAGGGGTATGGTATTTAGTCTTTACCAGCAATGCTGAATGTATGTCTTGAAACTGCCATTTGTCTATTGAACAGGGTTCCTTGTAAGACGGTGCCAAATACAATTTTAAACCGTGTGCTAATAGAATACCCAATTTAAGGCACCCGCATATTTGCGGTTGTCGGGAAGAAGCACGTATTGCAATCCGCAATAAAAGAAAATGGATATAAAACATCGGTGAATATTTCACTAATTATCCAAATAAATCAAAAGGTAAAGACTTTATTGTTCTAACCATAGTACAAGAACTATTCAAACTGGGAATGACAGGTTCATTAAGAATGATGAAATTAGTGGGAGTATAGTTCCACACAATGTGGAAATTAACGGAGCTAGGGTGCAAGTTCTTGTAATTTGGTCTTCTACCTCAACAATAATTGTTTCTTTTATTGTTGAATCGTATAACAATAAAGTACGAAAACATTTAAATGAATTCACTATTCACAATGATTTTATTGTAGAAGAACCATGAGTAATAGTATTAAAAAAACTATTTCGAACGTTTGAGTGATTTATCTACAAGGATATGAATTTGACTTAATTATTAATGATAATAATGTGTTGTTTTCACAAGCCGTAAGTTGTGATGATACTGATAAATAGTTAGATGTCATGAAAGTATTAATAACTATTAATTTTTATTTATTTTATTTTTGTTTGGGACCTTGTAGAATTGCCTAAAGGTTGCACGAGAGTTGGGGGGTAAGTGAGTCTTTTAGACCAAATATAACTCTCGTGACAACCTTGAATGTTACAAGTCCAAATTTGTTATGAAGGATTTCCCTCACAATGTTGACATTAACTATAAATAAGGTATTTAACCAATTTCCTGAAAGATTTATTCAGCATTATCATCATGACACATGTAGTCCGTAATGATTCGGAACTGCAGTAGAAGAATGTGAAAACAGCCTTATGAATTTTATAGGAAGATGTTTACTTGGATGACCCACTGATGTGGTTCTCAATTGAAAAGAATGAACACATAATGTGCATATTTGAGAAAATTAATATACAAATTTAAACAAGCATCCCACCAATAGTATCGAAAAGAAAGTCAATGATACTATTGTTTCTTTTATATTTAAGGAAACACAATTAACTTAGTGTAAGTATCTTAAGGTTAGTGGGAGTGAGTTTATTATGTTGATTCTGTATGTTATTATATCTTGCTTGCAACTTATTATCTTGGTCTTTTACACTAGACTAAGAAGTTTTTTCTAGTAACTTTGAATGGAAGTTATAGGTGAGTCAAGCCATGTGATTAGAAAATGAATATTCTAAAATGGGTCACATGAATTGTTAGGCTTATCTCAAAAAGCATATATCATTAAAGTACTAGAATGATTTAGAATGAATAAAATTTACGTTAAAGAAGTACATGAAACGAATAAATACATGCTTACTTCTGTAATGAATGACCACATTGAGGTGATCAGAATGTTGAATTTGTAGCAAGTTTTGAGGTTACAATTCAGACTAATTGACTGCAAAAAAATTTTTCGGGGCTTAGAACTGTCGACAATATTGCTTAGCCGCTGAAAACGTACTGTGGTGTTTTGTAGCAATGACAAGTACTATAAAGGTGCTAAAAGTATATGAATGAAGTACTTTGTCTCTAAAGAATGAGATCAGAAACAAAGATTGTCAATAGAGCATGATAGCACCAATCTTATAATTGTTAATCCCTTGAAAGAAGGTTTATTGCCTAAACATTTATTGAATATGTTGAATGTATAGGCATTACTGTTATTAAGTAAAATTGAATTTGATGTTGACATTCTTATGTATGATGTAATTGTCACTCTGAGCTCATTTATGATATGTGTAATACCCGCAATTTTCCCCACTTTAATAAACTGATATTTGGCGATTTCTGATTGGTGGATTCTTTTTAAATTGGGATAAAAATATTATTTGGTTTATAATGACAGGGGAGAGATGAGGAAATTGTTTTAAATTGATTAATTATTTGATATTGGTATTTTATTGATTTAAAGGATATATTTTGTGATTTGGGGAAGTAATTATTTATTGATTTCTTTGATTTATTTAACTTTGAAAATTCATAACTTTTGACTGGTAAATCGGAATCTGACGAATTTACAGTCAAAACGATCGTAATAAAATGTAGAATTTATCTTTATGCTGTTTGGAATTTTAATTTGCAGTCCACGAATTTTTGTATTTTGTGGGACATTATAATGTTTTATTTTGTAAGAAAATTTAATTATGATTTTTAAGTATTATGCACAGTATTGGAAAAATATTATTTTCTTCTGTTTAAATGTGCTGCATGGTTTTAGCATAGTATTATACATTGGAATTTTTAATTTGTGAGACATCTATTTAAGAGTGCACAAAACCCTAGGGTAACCCAATTAAACCTATCCTACCCTCGTTAAAGTGTAGCCACCCTACTTGCACCCTATAGGAGACATGCAATTAATGACCTTATCCAAGCATGGAATTTTCGGCCAATGCATGCAAGTACCCTGTATCCCTTTGTCTTGCAAAAATTAATACCTAACCTAAACCTACCTATATACTACAAAACTAATACTCATGAACATAGAATTAAAATGTAAAATACCTACCCCATTGAATGAAGATAAACCGTGAGGGAGTATATGGCTTATAGGGGAAGCCTTTCAATTTTCAATGCACCCCATTTTTAAGGCAATAAACCCCACCTACACCCTTTTCTATAAAAACCCCCTAAGGCTCTAAGACCCACCCCATTTGCTTCATAACACTTAGAATAAAGAAAAAGAAGAAGAGAGAAGAGAGGGAAGGCCGAGGGTGTAACATCCCTGATTTTTAATCCCTGATTAAGTAAAAGTTAATTATAAATTTTTTTATAATTAATTATTTTTATTTAATTTTTGATTAAAAATATGTGTGTATGTATGTATTTGGTAAAAGAAGAATCAAAAATGGTTTTTGATAATTAATTTGAAGTGAAAATGTTAGTTTTGCAGTGAAATCCTTGGGGAATGACCTAAATGCAATATTAGAAAGGTTTTTGGAGGGAAATAATTAAAATATAAATTTTTGAAAATTTCAGTCGTGGTAATCGATTACCACGATATAGTAATCGATTACCAAAGTGCAGCAACACTAGTTCATAGTGCGTTTGATGAGTCAACACCCAAAGTTCCCATGGTTGACACGAAATCAAGCTTGAAACACGTCCCATAACACACGTCGACATGCATGCTTCTGGAATTTGGCTATAAAAACATGATTGGAGCTGGATTAAAGCTCATTTGGCCGAATTTCTTCAAGTGTTGCATGTAATTTCTGAAGTTAGGGTTCATAGATTTGTCCCTCTCGTTCTTTTTTGATTCCAAACGATAACACACAAATCATACACAGTTGTGAATCTCACATCTAGAGCTTTAGAAAGACCTAAGAATCATGATCTAAGAGTGTGTGTGCTAGGAGAATCGAATCCTAAAGTTGGAGTTTCAATTCTGCAGAAAACGAAAATCTGAGGTCCGGAGCTTACTTTAAGCCTTGATTGTGGTAAGCTCATGAACTCTTTTGACTTCCAACTTGTTTCATTCTCTTGTCAATGTTGCAAATAATAAAGCCTAACCATTTTCCCTAATTCTTATGCATGTTTGATTTGTCAAAATCTCTGGTTTCTGCTCAAAATTGTTGTGCATGTGCTGCTCTTTAAGGGTCTGAGGGTTTTGGAGCAAATCGCTTGCAAGTTTCTGTTTGAGCACGTCTGTTTAGGTAAGGGAAAGCTGATTATACACTAGATAGAGATTAAAAGCATGTATTTTGATTAGAGAGTCACCAAGAGACTCTAAGGGCTTAGTATGTTATTGAACTTTGGTTTGGAGACCAACACTCACTGTTTCAGGACTTGGAGCAGATTTTATATGATGATTGTGAACTATTTGAAAGATAAAATTGATAGATTAATGCATGATTCATAATTTGATATGTTATGTTGCTTAATATGTGAATTTATGCATAATTATGAGAACTCCTACGAATTCTGTAAATTGGTTCTGTTTCTGATTTGGAACATGTTTAAAATGTGATTCTTGAGGTGTATGAATGGTTGGAATAAGTTAGAAATGGTTAGAAATGAAAATGTTATGTTAAAACCCCAATTTTTAGTGTTCTGCTGTCATGGATAATCGATTATCACGATCTGATAATCGATTACCCATTTGCATTTTGTACAGACTGGGTAAAATACACATAGTAATCGATTACCAAACTCTGATAATCGATTACCAGTGCTAAAAATACTTAAAAATACCATTTTTAATTCTGAATCATTGTGTTTATACTTAAGTACTAATCATTCATATGACCTGAGACTTAAAGGAACTGATTAATGATGGTATGAATTACTATTGAATATATAATGTGAGACGTTATTTAATGTGATATATCAATCAATTCTTTTAAGTTAAATTGCATTCATTCTGGAGTTCGGATGTAGATCGTTTGTCATGTTTTAATAACATGAGGAGGGCCTCTGGGAGTGCCAACTAACGGCTCGCTTGATGACACATTATGGTTGACGATGTAGCTAGCGAGAGTAATACGCTGATGATATGATTATTCCGTATTGGACGATGGGACGTTGCTCGAGGAGCGCGTTATGTATCATTTCCAAGCTTGTCGTGTACATTCAGGGTGGAATGTACGAATGTTGTACAACTAGGAGTACAACGTACTGTTGAGTACATATGTGAAGTAAAGGATGGACGTCAGAGAGTGACATAGATTGATGGAGTTAGGATTTGAGAGTTAGACTCATACATCATGCCACTCATCCTTAATTAATTTAAAAGCTTGTTAATTGTAAATAAGTGTGAGCATCCTACTTGCATCAAGAAATTGCTAAGTGATAACTGTGATTGTTAACTGATTTTATGCTATCTGATCATGCTTATATTGCTTATACTTTTATGCTCTATCCGTTATGTTTATAGTTTTGCTTATCTCTGTGCCCTTGTAGGTGATGTCGCGATATATCGCTTGCATCGAGATCCGCCCACTTCCTAGTGGAGTGTGGATCTATGAGGATTACCAGGCAGTGTATGAGGGTGAGGTTGAGCTGACCTTCTATCACCCTAATCCACTGGTTCGGTTTCGTCCTCGTAGATTTAGGATCCCCATCATATATACTATGCATGTACCTCCATTTTACACTTACCATGGACCACCTCCCACTCGACCAGCTCGCTCTTACCATAGTTTTCGATTTAGACCTGTCCGCTCACACCCTTTTTCTACTAGAGTCGTTCAAGAGGAGACTCCCTCACCTGATCCGACGAGTCCTATTAGGGTCACACCTACACCTGACCCTGTACCTAGTGGTAGGGTACTTATTCCATCGGGTGAGATTGAGGAGGATCCTGTCGAGGACGAGAGCGGAGGTGAGCCTGATGAGCATTCTACCGGGAGTCAGTGTGTAACACCCCATAAATTCCTCATATTAAATTAAAACACTAAAGAAATTTATTTTGAGAAAAGTGTTTTGAAAGAGTGTTTTCCTAAATGATTTTCTTAAATTCACGTTTTCAAGATAATGGATGATTTTTAAGAGAAATGATTTTCTGAAATAGTGTCCAACGTTTAGAAATTTGGTTTTGAAAGGTTTATATGCTTGATATTTTTATAAAATGTTTGTGATCTTTGTATGGGACACCTTGTGTGAACAAGGATTATTTTATGGACATATCTATGCTTGCATGTATAATACGTGTGTGCATGTGTATTTACGGTCTTGGTGTATATAAGTGTGCTTAGGAGTATGTGAGGGATTAATTATTGAAAAAGAATATAATGTATGTGTAAATGTATGCATGGACAATGTGTGATGCATGAATGTATGAATATATATGTATGTGCCGTGTTAATTGTGCATACCCATGTGTGTGTCAAGTGTATGCATGAGTCTATGCTAGGTGTTGATGAAAATGAAATTATATGTGCATGTGTGCTAGTGTATGTGGTTCGGCCATGCAAGAGTAGAGAACCAAGTGGGTTTGAATTCCCTTAAGTCTTAAGAAAATAGAAAATTAAATAGAAAATAGGGAGAGAGTAGGAGAGATGACTCATGAAGCCTATGGAGGACTTTTCCTCACCTTGTCTCCAACGAAGTGACCCTTCCCATGCAACATTTGAGCTAGACCAAATTACCCTTAAAGCTTCCACCATGAACCAAGGCTAGAAAAGGAAATTTCCACACCTTTGCCTTGCTCTTAAAACCGGTGTGTGTGTGTGTTGGCTTCGGTTCACATCTCATTTTCTTCATTCATTTTCTTTCTCACACCAACACAAACACATTTACTTTCAAGAGTACTCTCAAGCTCTTGAAACTCATAGAGAGAAAGAGGGAAACCCGTGAGAAGAGAAGAGAGAAAGAAGAGTGAAAACCTCAAGTCCCTAGCCCAAACTTCCCTAATCCCTTTCTCAACCATCTTCTTCTTTCAAGGATCAAGGAGAAAACCCCATCAACCCTAGAAGAGGGAGAGACCGAGGCCAACCATTAAGAGAGGAGAAGAGGAGTTTGAAGATTTAAGTTAGGAATTAAGGTAGAGAGAGTTTTGATTTAACCATTTTGTGTTGTAAAGGACTTTTATGGACTTTGATTTAATTTTTGGTGATGCATGTAATTATTTTTAAGTGATCTTGAGGCCTAAGTGTCTTGCATGTTATTTTTGTGTTTTGATCTCTTACTTGTAATTTTCTTCATCACGGTTTTGTTGAAGTTGTGTTTAGAGTCCATAGATTGCTTTGATTTCCTCATGCATGTTGACTTTGTGGCCTTATAATCCTTGTTCTTCTTTGCATGTTCTCTTTATGCTTTGATCTTTGATCTTTATGAATGAATGAACCTATAAATCACCAAATCAAGAACTAAATGATTCGGCCATGAGTAGGAAATTTAGGTCTTGATGTTTCTAATTTGATCTAAGTGATTTGATGTTACTTCTATGTTTAGAAAAATTGATTCTTCAGAGTTTGCTTGAGGATTTGAATTTAAGTTCATGTTTTTGCTTTGATTTTCTCGTGCAAAGTCTTGATCTATGGTTAATTTTAAGGAAAAATGAAGCTTGAATTTGTATGTTTAAAGTGAGTGTAAAACCTTGATTCTCTTGTATGCATGTCACGGATTCTAAAAGGAAAATTAATCTAACAAGCTTTAAAAATAATTTTGAACATAAAAAGAGTTTGAATCAAGGCTTGTGTGTGTGATGATGATTCGGTTGATGTTTGGAAAAATAAAGTGATGCTTTTAAGTCTTGCATGATGTGATCTATGAATTTAAGTATTTGCCTGTGAAAATAAAATTATAAAACTTTGCCTTCTTGCATGTCATTATTCGGTCAAAACTAGGAGGAAGTAGGAAACCATGCTAAGTCATCATTTTCTTACATGCATGTTGGAAAGTGTCTCACCTAGAGATTTGTAGGTGCATGCATGTGTTTTTCCTAAAGGATGAAGACTTTGACATGATCCTTGATTTCATTGTGTTAAGAAATTAAAATTTTGTTTGCTAAAATTGTTGTGCAGCTCACGGTTTTCATAAAGAAATAAGAAAACAAGATTTTTGGAAAAATGATCTATGCCTTGATTCATGTTCTAGGTGCATGCATGATAGAAGTTTAAGATTTTAATTTTTGCCATATCATGATGACATTCGGTCTATATACGTTAGCTAGCCTAGGACCTCTTTTTCAACGAAATGATCTAAAAGGAATAAGTATATTTTGAGGAATGGTGCTAAAATAAATTTGTGTTGTGGACATGCATTTTTTAATCGGTTCTTTGTGTAGAAATGAATGAATTAAATTAATTGATTGTTGTGTTTAAATGAATATACATGTGTGTGTGTGTGTTTATGTATATTCGGTTGGACTAAAAGAAAATAGAATCTAAATGCCTAAAGTAAAACAAGTTGATTCATGTGATTTAAATTGTGATGTTTGATTTATTTTCTTTGATTCCATTCGGTTATGTAGCTTAAATAGATTTAGGGAGTCTAATCGTGTTAATAAAATGTGCATGAGTGTTTTATGAAAATGAATCATGTGTGAATGCATAATTGTTCGATACTGATTGTTTAAGTGCTTCTAATAATTTAGTATAATGTTGTTTGTTATGGTATGTGGTGTGGTTTGGAGTTATATTGTGGTTGTATATTAATTATGTGTGAACGGTTTTGAAATAAGTTGTTTTTAAGAAAATTTGATTTGATTTACTTGAGATTTTTAAATTATGTTCATGGCTGTCCAAAATTGTTTTATGATGAAAACATAAATTTTCAAAGTGTTAATTTTAAGTTAAAAAGTTATTTAAAGTAAAGAATGTTTTACCAATGTTTTCGTAATTTTAGTAAGGTGATTTTGTAAAACTATTTTGCTGTCCAGAATTTTGGACGTGCTTTTTATGTTTAAAAACGTTTTCATAAGAATTAAAGTAAAGTTTTCAAATAATGGTTGAATTAAGAAAAACGTTAAAGTGTTTTACTGAAATATGAGGAATGATGTAGAGAGAGATTGGGGCAGTTGGCAGCCGACAAACACAAAGGATTCAAAGAGACGGTACGCACTTCATTGTTGGACCTCAGGTGAGAGAGAAGATTTCCTAAGACACCGTGGTAGCTAGGTGATTTATTAGGACGTTCCGTATCATCTCAAAGATCGGAACTACGTGGTTGGCGTCAGTAGTATAAGCGGCAATTGTTTGCTTTGTGTGGCCACTTATACGAAGGTGACAAAGACCACAACTCTATTGTGTGATGTTGTGTGTGATAACATGCTTTTATTTATTTAATTATGTTTGTTAATGCTTATTGCTGTGAATTATGATAAATAAATGGTGGAGGAACGTTTGAATAAGGAAATGAGAATGAAAAGAGAATAGTTGAGGAGGCGAGGAAATTGAAAGTGATGGGATAATAAGAAAAGAATAACGACAAAGAATAAAGAGATTGAGTGAGAAAGAGATAAGAGTTGATTGGAGAAAAGAAGTTGATAATAATGTTGAGAACGAGCCAGAGCTGAGGAAAGTGATTTGAATTGTTGGAGTGAGAGGTGAATGGAGTGGAGCTGTGCTCCTTTGTTTTTCGGTTTTAGACTGGGAACTGGTGTTGAGTTGAGCTTGCTCCTCCACTAAGTGCTCAGCACAAAATGTGCTTTGAAAAAGAGTTTTTGAAAAAGGAGATTTTCAAAAAGATTTATGAAAAGAAATTTTTGAGTTGTGAAAATAACTTTTGAAAAAGGTTGGTGAAATGAAATTTTTGAAAAGGTTTTTGAAATGGGACTTTGAAAAAAGCTTGCGTAACAATATTTTCAAAGAAGTTTTATGATAGGACCTTTTGAAAAAAGTTTTATAAAAGGATATTTTGGAAACAACATTTTTGAGAAGACCTCTTTGAAATGGAATCTGGAAAAAGGGTCTATTTGAAATAGTATTTTGGTGAAAGATGATTTTTGTGAAAATTTTTGGAAATGGTGTTTTGGAAAGTTGTGAAATCAAGATTTTTGAGAAGGATGGTAAAAAGGAAGACTTGAGAAATGATGATGTGATTGGAAAGGAAGTTTGAGAGATAAGTTGTGAAGTCAAGGAAGTAGTCCCAGCTCTGTGCTATGCGAGTATGATGAGAGAGAATGATGGTGCAAAGTTAGTGGTCGGGACTCACTGAAGGGATGTACGAAGGGTGAGCCGATCATTAGGTTAATTAAATAGATAAAAGACTTTAAAAGACATTAACAGCGAACGTGGTGAGGTATGAGAGTTAACCCGAAGTAGTGGAGAGGAAGGAACCATAAGTATCTGCGGATACTTAGGAGGAGATTGCATTAGGGGAGGACGATGACGGTGAAACGTCAAGAAGTCTAGAGTATTGTTGTAGGTGGGACGAACTCCATAAGTGGTGCACTAACGTGGTGGGGACTGGGTCCAATACCGTGGTAAGTTCTGCGCGCGCACTAGAACAATATTGTCGCCCCCTAGATTGCAAATCGAGAACAGTGAGAGGGACTGGAGTGGGGCATCTTGTTTGCCACTGCAAGGCAGTGTGCCATGATTATTATGAATTGATATTATTGATTGAGGCTGAGTCCTCCTGGTCTGGGACCATTTGTTGTGAGACAGCTGTCGTGCCCGCACGGTAAAGGTCCCGTACTCCTGTTTGCTTCCGACTCGGTGGTGGATGGTCGAGGAGATGTAGACTTGACACGTGAGTGCTAACAACAAATGAAACGCGTACCTCGATGATGTTTTAACTCCCCTGATCATCGAAGGTTATAATTCGATAAAACATTATAAGAAAAGAATTATATTTGTAAGAGCAAAAGTTTAAGAAGTTGTGGAGGATGAGAAAGTTTGAAAAGGGAAATGTGAAAAAGAAATTAAGCCTATGAGAGGGATGAGAAATAAAAGTGGAGAATTAAGAAGGAAGTAATAAAGAATGATAAACAAGACGAAATAGTGAGGATTGTTAATAATGATATTGTACTTGTATGTTGTTTGGTATGTGTACTGTGTGTTTGTGTGTGCCCTATTATCTTGCCTACCGTAATTCCTCACCGTCGACGATACCTCGTCCGGATCGCTTACTCTCTCCTGTTCGTTGGTACATCGGTGTTGCTGGTATCCCAACGGGCAGATGGATCGTCGTTTGGAAATCGTTACATGGCCTCATGAGGGACATGGATGGAAAGCTATACGTCGAGGATGGGCATGGACGGGACATGCTTAGATGGTGATCGAAGACCCGGAGCATAAATTGGGTGGATCTACACCTAGTTTGTGTTTGGGGAGTATATCCTACATGTGACATAACTCCGAACCGCCGCCTCGGGATAAAAGAAAGGAGAATTCAGTGAAACTATTCGGAGTGGAGCTTAAACCGAGTTCCGAAGGAGAGTCAACAAGTGCGGTCGCAACATCCTCTGGTACAAAGGCACCTGTAAAGAAGAAGAAGAAGCTGGATCCGATCATCTTTGATAGGAAAAGAGAGCTAATAGTGGAAATAGACTAAGTTGTTGTTTAGATTTTATTAGGATGGATTACCTAAGTGACGGGCCATTATTGTAACATGACTTATTCTGATGCACGCCCTATTTTAAAGATTGCAAGACCTATCTTTTATGAAATATGTTTAAATCCAATTGGGAAAATGTTTTTGGAAAACCAAGGGAATGAGTTTTGGAATCTAAGTAACAACTCAGTTTTCGAAGGAGCGTGTTGAAGAACCTTAATAACGTTTTCAAAAAAAAAATTCCCAAAAATTTGGCCTTATTTTTGCAACAATAATAAATGAAAGTCAATTGTTTTGGTTTTCAAAAATTGGGCTGTTACACAGTGGAGGGATGATGATCCATAGGTATGTTCATAGGATAGGTGATGTGGATCAGACTACTACTGCTACTGCTACTTGGAGACTACTACTTCTACTACTTATGTTTTGAGATTAGCTCTAGAGTCTTTTGTTTTGTTTATGTAGATATTGTATATATTACCTTTTGAGAACTCTAGAGTATTGATCTATCTTTTGAATATATATATATATATATATATATATATATATATATATATATATATATGTTATGGACTTGTACTTGGGACTTGGAGAATTTTATGATATATATATATATATATATACCGAAGCTTAAATTGCAACCTTGTTTCATAGTCCTATTATTTCCGTTTACTCTGATAACAATTTAAAGGAATTTGGCTACGATGTTTTCAAATGGTATCAGTTATGTTAGATGAAATAATGGATGACATCACTTATGTTTTTAACATATGAACTATAATATATTCTATTAGACCAAAGAGGATGCTATCTAAGTTTTGAAATGACATGGGAGTAAATGATTTCTTAATTAAAGTAATCGCCGAATTCAATATTTATAGTAGTACAAATTCTATTCTCCAAGATCCAATATTTTGGTTTGTGCACCCGCTTCTTAGAAAATAAAAAGGAAAAAATTTAACCCTATATTTTCTACATTAAAGCAAGTCCATATCTTTTCAAGTAAAAGCTTAATTATTACTTTAATTACTCGTGTTTAAGTTTGAGGGTGTCACAGAGGGAGCCAAAGAAGAAGAGGAGAGGATTTTTGATTTCTTCCAACCCCATTTCCATACTTTCATCTAGGTATCCATCTTTGCTTTATTCCTTCCTTCTTTGATGAGCTTTATTTTCGGTTTCTATATATATATATATATATGAACAAGTTGATTGATTTATTGTTGCATGTATGTTTTTAAGTTAAAGCTTTAGTTTTTAGTTACTTTTATGCTTGAAACTAAATATAAAGATTGAAAAATGGACATGCAATGAGGTCCTCGGGGTACACGGTTTTCTACCCATTTTCACCCAAAAAGATTTTATTTTGTTTTGATAAATTGTTTCATGGTAAGAAGTGAAGAGGTAAGCTTTGATTTTTAGGGGTTTTGAAGTATATATTATATGATGATTGATTTTGCAAGAATTTTTTTATTTTCCCCATACATATAATTCGGCCAAAGCAAGAAGAGAGGGAAATGAATATGTCTTTTTATTGCATGTTGGATTTTTGTGTTCCCCATCAATTTTCTAGCCCTAACGTGTAAATATTTAAGCTTTTGATTTAAAAAAGGGGACATGCAAGTCAAGAAGAGGTCCCCACGGTTTTGCTCCTTTTTTATACCCATATGATTTTTGTTTTATTTTTGACTTGGAATGAAGAAATAAAGAAGGATTTTTGTTGATCTTGAAGTATATGAGTTGTGTTGTAAGAAAATCTTAATTTTTCCTTCATAGGCCATTTGGCCAAAACAAAAAAAATAAAGAAAATGGATTTTGTTCCTAATGCATGTTGATTCTTTCTCTTCCTCTTGCCTTTTCATACTTGGTTATGCTTGGATTGAGGATTAAAATAAAAAAAATGAACATGCATCATGATCTATGATGCTCACGGTTTTTTGCCATTTTTACCCAAGATGATTTTGCTTTCATTTTTAATATTTGATCCTTGATCTCGAAATGATTATGAATATATTGATGTGTGTTGAAATAGATTTTTGATTTTTTTAAGGGGCCATTCGGCCAAGACAAAGAAATGAGGGAAACAAGCTTTTGTTTTTGATGCATGTTATGTTTTTGAAATCCTCTATGATTTTTAAGTCTTAAAGTATAAAGATTTAAGATTTTGAATGAAAAATGGACATGCATCATGTCCTAGGGCCATACGGTTTTGGTCCCTTTTATGTTCATAAGACTTTTGTTTTGATTTGATTTGGATAATGAAACAAGAGTGATTTTTAGATCCAAAAAGGTATAATATTGTAATGGTTTACTTTGTCAAATTTTTCCCAATCTTTATTATGTATGTTTCAGCCAAAAGGAGAAATTAATGGAAATAATTTTGTTCCTCATGCATGTTGATTTTTCCATATTCCTTGTGGATTTTTAAGTATTATTGAATAGGGATTTGAGTTTAAAAGATTTGAGATGAATTGGTTGTGTGTGTTGAGGACTATATGGTTTTCCTTCTTGATTTTGTTCAAATGATTTGGTTTCACTTTCATGCCTTGAGTTATGTTGGAATAAGGGAAAGAAAGATGAACTTTTTTGGCGTGTGTTTATGTGTTGATCAAATTGTATTAAAATCCCTAATTTTCTATGAGTGTGTATTCGGCCAAGATAAGTTAACAAGGAAAATAAATTGATTTGATTGAGCTTTGGTTCAAATCTTTGATTGGTACTAATGCCTAAATTGATTTTAAGTTGAGAAAATGTTTTGTGTTAAAAGAGAAACCGAATGAATGTGTGAGAGTATGTTTCAAGGAATTTGTGTAATGAAAATGTGATTGACTAAGTGTTAGTATATGTCTAAAGTATGATTTAGATTTCATGAGGATTAGTTTATTAGAATTTATATTGAGTATGTGTGTTTGTGCGTAATGCTGAAATTTTTTTAAAGGTGTTGTTTTGCTTAAAAGGGGCTTTGATAAATAATGGTTTTGCTAAGTGGAATGCCTTGAAAATTTGATATGTTGTTCTTGATGCCAATTAAGTGTATTCTGTAAAATTTGAGAAAGATTGGAATTGTGTCGGTATTTTAAAAGTAATTTTGTTTTGTTAAAATTGTTTATGAGAAATTTGTGTCTTTATGACTAAAAGCTTGAATGAAAAATGTTCCCCAAGATCAACGCTTATGAAATTTGGTCAATGTTTCATTTAGGTGGATATGAAGCTCCCTGAAATTTTATAAGATTTTTGGGATTGATTTGGTAATTCTATAAGAATTATTTTGATAAAAACGATTTCAGAGAAATAAGTTTTTCGGGTTAAACCTAAACAGAGTTTTTGAACTTAAATTACTTCCAATGACTTGAAACTTTTATGGTAGCTTCCTCAACGTGTCTAGTAGGCCTCTGAAAAATTTGAGGTGATTTGGAGTTGGTTTGGTATTTTGGCTAATTGAAAAACAGTAAGTACATAGGTTCAGATTTTTCAGAATTAGTGACGAAATTAATTAGAAAAGTATAACCTAAAAAACTCCAAATGCTCTGAAATTTTTATGAGATGACCTTTACAATGTGAGGGATGTTTGTACCAAGTTTTATGCAATTCGGAATTGATTTTCTATTTTTAATTAATGCAATTTTGCCTCAGGTCAGTACAGTCCTAATTCGGTTTTTATGAAGAATCTGAATTGACACTTAGGTTCTGGATGTCTGATTGACTTGAAAATTTTACATGATGAACTTGAATATTTGTTTTAGTATTTTTAAAATTTTGGGTTTGAAACTAATTGATTTGATATAGTTATGAATTTTATTTCTCGTGTTTTTTTCCTGTAATCGACTAAACCCTCTTTTTCAGTACTCGTGGTAACTATGGACTTTGGTGCTTTCTTTTGTGCTTGGCTGGACTTGCAAGATGGTTATGCTACCTTGATATGATTGAATGAGTAATGTTTGAAGTTGTGTTTAGGATATATGAAAATGAACTTGCATGTGGTTGTTAGTTGATATGTTTCGATTTAAGTATTTATTTCTAGAGTTAAGATATTTTGCCTTATGTGTTATATGCTAATTGAATTGTTTTATGAAATGCATGATGAATTGTTTGATTATGTATTTCCTTGCCTTCGATTATTGTGTGTGAAAGAAAGTAAAGGAAAATGAGTTAATTTATTCGTTACGGTGTTGCGTTTGGTTTCATGAAAAGTTTTTGAAAGATAATTGGTTTTCGGATTGGTTTATATCCGGAAATGCTAAGCTTCTAGTTGCTACCCTATTTGTTTCATAGTGTTATGGCTGGAAAATGAATTAGTTAAGTGCTTGTTTTGTTGCAAAGTGTTGGCGAATTTAAAGCATGATTTTACGGTGTTTTTGGATTTTGTGAAAACGTATTTTTGGAATTTATTCCTTGCTGTCCAGCGTTAATTTAAAAAGGGTATTTCACTTCTTACGAATGTTTTCAATCGATTTAAAGTTGAGTTATCAATGGTACTTGATATAGAGAAAAGTCAGATTGAAAAGTGACGTTTTTCGATGTTTTTGGGTTTTAATAAGTGGTTGTCCGGAACGGACCAGCAATTAAAGAAATTGTTTTAAAAGTGTTTTGTCGATTGTTTTAAATTAAGTTCGAAGTATTTAAAGTATATTCGAAGATTGGATTTAAATTGAAACAGTAAAGGTTTCTTCTAAGATTACCCGATGAAAAGTGAAAGTGAGTTTTCGAAAACAATTTGGTGATTAAGCATGAATATTATTTAGGTAGCCCTGTATTAATTTTGTGTCTTATTTTAAATAAGGGATCCGGAGATCGGGAGTTCGGAGTTGCTGTCAGTCGGACGGACCTGCAACGATTTTCTGATCATGCAAGCTGGACAAGAGGTGAGAGAGGGGCTCCCTAAGACACTGTGGTATTTAGGTAAAATGTTAAGCTGTTCCTGGCTATCTCAAAAGCCGGAACGTGGGGTCTAAGAGTCAGTCGTATAGTAGCAGTTGAGTATGTATGTTTGGCCACCTATACGCAGGACTAAGACATCCCTTTTCTATTGTAATGTTGTGACGTGATGCTACTGATATGAATGGTTTTTATACATAAGGAATATTTTATATATGATAATGTTAATGTTTGGAACCATGTGAAATGTATGAATGATTAATCCCTGATGGCGAGTAAGTGAGGCAATGGAAATTATGAAAAATAATAATGATGCTGATGAGAATAATGCGATGATATTTGATTGAGCGATGAAAAGAAAGAGGCCTTGAATAATGATGCGATGTGTTGACAAGTTTGGGAGATTGTGGAAATGAAAGTGCAAGGGAAGAAATGATAAGACCCGTATGTTCGAAATCTGAGATGCGTACGTGACGAGCAGCGGAAGAACTAGCATAATGTGTACCTGCTCGAGGAACTTTTCAACGTGTACGATTGACGTGATGTGTTTGCCGGGTTGAGGAGCTCCCTGACGTGATCAATGATCGTGACGATTTCAGAGCATCGAGAAAGCGTTAATGTGAAAGATGCGATTAGAAGTCGAGGTTCACCAAAGGGATGAAAAAGGGTGACTCGTCCGAACCTAGGATTAATAAAATATTGATAATACTTTAAAAGACATTGAATAACGTGGCGAGTTGAGTGTGAAGTAGTGGAGAGGAAGATACCCTGTTTATCTGCGAATACTCGGGTGAGTGATTGTGATAAGGGAGGGTGATGATGGTGAAACGTCAAGTAACCTAGAGTGCTTTTCTAGGCAGAACGAGTGTATAAGTGATCGAGGATTAATACCCAAGGGATCGTAGCGTGTTCTGCACAGCTGACTAGAAAAGTACTGTCGCCCCCTTTCAAATTCGAAACGGTGAGAGGGAACCTGAACGAGGCGGACAGTCGAATGGTTTTTGGGCCCTTGCAGTATCGCGTAAAATATTAATTGTCGTAATGACCGGCCTGTACGGTTGTGGTCTTGACAAAGATATTATATGCTGTTGGATTTTCTTGGCTGTTCGACCTGCATGGGTTAAGGTTCCTGTACATCCCGTTTGCTTCCGACTAGGCTTGGGAGGATTGGAGGAGATATATGTGTGCTAACTAACTCCTTGATGACTTTCTAATTCCCCTTTCATCAATGGAGGCCATCCAATAAAACTTAATAAGAAAAGCCTAAAAATGTCGAAAAGACTTATGAATTGTGGGTTGCGAATACTAATGATATTGATAAAGAAAACGAGAGTGGCTAAGTGATGAGGTGCTATGAGAAGGTTAAAAGGAAGAGAATTATGAATAACGTCCAATAATGTAATGTGGTGATGGCAAAGAAATTGTGATGTGGCCTTGTGAATAAGCAGTACATGAGATAATTGCAATGATGTTGGAATTGTGAAATAGCAGTGGAGAATGAGTTGAGAAAGGGACCCACGATGTTGAAAAGAGAATGGAAAGTTTGAGAAATATGAATGAGTGGGCCTGATTGACCTTGTAAAATATGTTGTATTTTTACTTGTTGTTTAAATGCTGTTGTTGATGTGTCCTAATGTTTTTGCCTAATGTAATTCCACCCCGTCGACAAGTAATCATTCGGGATGCTCACTCTCTCTGCTATTCTCTTTTTTTCCTCTCCCAACACTTGATGTCGTGGAATGTAGATGGTTCATGATGTCGAAGTTATTATGCACCCTCTGGAGGACGGAGATTGGCACTTACTCGAGAAAGGCTGGAAATGGCGAGGAGACGTTAGCATGGTTATGGACGACCCTCAGTTCACCCCAATGGGTATCGACTTGTGGGAGATGATGGAAAAGATAACGCTAGATGACCTAGAGTACGTGAAGGTTTTAGTGCTGCCGGAGAATGACGGGAGATTCGACGACGCTGAAGAGGATCTGGAACTGAAGGAGGTTCAGGCCGAGGATAGTGATCAGTAGTGTAGGTTATTATTTATGTCTTACTTATATAATGCACTTTCTTGAGTTACTAAGAGAACGATGCTCTATCCTGATGTAATTCACCCTATTTCTGTAACGGTTTTAGAAACCGGTACTAGATGTTATGTGTACAAAAGGAAATGGAATAAGTTTTGTGAAAGTGAAAGGAAGAGTTTCAAAGCGTGAGGTTGGTAACATCTCGATTTGGAACTTGGGCGTGATGTGGACATAAATGGTTTATTTTTATAACGAAAATGTTTTTGAAAAAGGGGAAATGTTTTGTGAAAACGAACTCATGTCCACGTCACCAGTGAAACAAAATTCATCAGATTTTTACTAAATAAAATTAGGCTTAAATATGAAAATGGTCCCTATAAATATTGACTTTTTTGAAATTGGTCCTTATAAAATTTTTCTTTTGGTTTTGGTCCCTACATTTATAAAATATTTTGGTTTTGGTCCCTCCTGTTATATGTGGATGGAAAATGCCGAAAATGTAATATATTATATTCTATGACCTATTAAGGATGATATTCTTGCATTAATTCTCAAGGGTAAATAGAAAACTTACATTAAATAAGAAAACCAGTTCAAAAACCAAGATATTAGAGGGACCAAAACCAATTGAATCTAAATAAAAGATGACCCAAAACAAACTACCAACATAATTATGGGGACCAAAATTTAATATGAGGGATCAAAACCAAAACGTTTTGTAAGTGCCGGGACCAAAGCCAAAAGAAAAATTTTACAAGGACCAATTTCAAAGAAGTCAATATTTACGGGGATCATTTTCATATTTAAGCCATAAAATTATAATCAAGTAACTAAATCGGGGTGTTACAATATGTTTGTTATGTTTCTGATTACCTGTTCTCTAGAACAACATGCATTATTGTATTAGAGTAATGTAAACATGTATTGTCTTGAATAAAGACATTATGGACCAATTATGTATTTCCCAACCATAGATCATGTTAAGGAAAAGACTATTTTGTGGTACATGGAAGGAACTATGTCGAACATATGATGTACAACCGCCATGACTCGAATTAGTTCCTATTTTTAATCATGATTAATAGAGTATCTAAGTATAAAATGATTTAGGCATATAAATGCACTTTAATTGTTTGTTTAATTATTTTGTTTATTAGACCATAATGTTAAATTATGTCACATGAGCCAAGTGGGAGAATGTAAGATTTTAATATCTTAGTATGTCTTATGTGATGTGCATATGACATGTATTGATGTGTGTTTAGTAAATAAATAATTAAATATTAATGGGCTAAATCATACTTAGATATAAGGGAGATTGTTTCTGAAAGCTCATTAGCTTGATGGAAGCTAATGGATAATAGTAAGGGTTTTTACCATTTATAGGAAACAAATCGTATTCTTGGCCATAAGGTATTCTTTTCTCTCCCCATCACAAAACGGCTAAACAAACAGCATAAAAAAGAATAGCATAGGAGGCAAAAGAATAAAAACGTGTTTCGTCACTTTTGATCAAAGGGCGTTTGAAGAACTATCTTTCAGCTCTAGCAATGGATAGATGTTAGTAATCGTATTCCTTATCGTCTCCATAATATGTGAAAGTCATGTAATTTCAAGATCCTTATTATTGTAGTTATAACGAATAAGACTATCAAACATCCTTAATTTTTAACTTTTTTTTTTGTTGTTGTTTTTGTATATAAAAAAGAATAACTTACATTGCAAATCCAGTGTCCACTCTCCAAATATAGCCCTTCCCTGATTGTTTTTAAATCAGACAACTATTCAGAAGCTTTCTTATTCTCCAATTTATTGTTTCTGGAACATACAAGACAAATTGAGAGGCAAGTAGGACTGGACGTAAACGACAATCTTACTTATCAAGATCCATGTGGGAACTCATTCAGTTTTCAATTGAGGGAGCAGTGTGCATTTGTAAGCATTGAGTGAACGTGCATGTGATTTAGTCAAAAATTGCTACTGTACTAACATTCTTTTTCAGTTGTCCCTTCTCATTGTTCAAGAAAGTGAAACGCTTGAAAACGGGAATTGAAACTTTGTCAAAGATGTGGCTGTAGCCCAATTTAAATCTTCACCCATAACCACGATCACATCAAATGCCTCCATCTAAAGAAGATCCACTTAAGAGGCGCACCCATGTGCATTTAATTTTTCTTTTTAACCCTTATGCCTAATGTTCACTCAGCTAAATATTGAACCCCTAGTGGTGGGTCACTTATCTTGGCTACCCTATTCAATTAATCCCATGAGATAGAAGAGTTTCTAAACAATTGATCGAGGCATCGAGCATTCTGCTTGTCCTCGCCATCACAATTTTAAAGGGAAAGTCGAAAACTATTAATTTGACTACACTAAAATCAATTATATATTGATATATGTGTGAGATATCACCAAAAGATCAAGTAATTGAGACGTGAGGAGAGCGTGTTAGGTGTAAGGTATTTCTTAATCCTAATAATAAGTGAGGTAGCTTTCTAGTGCGAGGATAATTCGCAAGGGTTTTTAGGCAAATTGTGAGAGGTGTACAAGAGTGAGGGATCTCTTGAGAGAGTAAGTGAGGCATTTTGGAAGCATGTTTGTACGTAATGATTTTCTAAAAGTATAGTGTAGCAAATTGCTTAATCGGAAGAGGAGGACTGGATATAGCTCTCAGTAATTGGAGAATGAGCTTGGATAAATCATCGTGTCAAATCTTCTATCCCTTCTCTTCTTTTTGCTTTTGATTATTCATATAATTATGATTTTCAAACTACGTTGAAAATTGTTGAATATTTCTTTGATTGTTGAATCTGTGTTTTGAATGCTTTAGAAGTATTTCAAGAGTCATATAATTGATTGTCTAATTGGTTGTGATAATCAAATCGACACTAACTTTCACGTTTTTGAGCAAAATCGAAAACTGCAAAAAATAACTTATACACTTATTCATCCCTCTTTAGGTGTGTTCCTAGAGTCCTAGCTAGGTATCTAACGAAAACGACGTCATTTTTGACAAAAAAAAACAAATATCAATGATTATCGGTCAAATTAGTCCATGAGATTATTTGCACCTGTCAAATTAATTCCTGACTCCGTGGATCACTAATGGCAAGGACTAACATGGTATTCCCTCCTGCTCGAATTATAAGCAAATCCAACCACTTTTACGCTTATTAAGAAGGTTAATTGATTGTATTTAATTTTCTCAAATTTATAAAAAATAGAGGTATTTTAGGAAAGTAGTATTGAGAATGAAACAAAAATTAATTAAGATTACAATTTTCTAGAGATGTTTTAGAAAAGTGGCATTGGGAATGAAACAAAATTTAATACAATTAGTTAATTTTACTTATATTTTAAACCAACATATTTTTTTTCTTATAATTTGAGCTGGAGGAAGTATACGTTTTTCTATCTCATAGACTAATTTAAAATTTCGATAATCTCAAACATTTATTTGACTGGTATTCACAACCTCAATCACTAAACTAACTATTTACTCCATCCAGCATGAGATTTTATACTTAACAAGCAATATATGACCGCTAATCAAGATCATTTCAATAAAGTCTATGATTAAACAGTGGAGAAATCTGAAATGTAGCATGCATGGAGATTCTACTCAGATTGTGCCTTCATTTGTTCTACTCCCTCCGGTTCTATATATAGGACATACTTAACCATATTCCTTGGACCAAGAAAAGTAGTTAGTTTTATGAATTCTATGAGAATATATTGTAACATTACAATTTTACCCTCTCAACTTTTCTTGAAAAATTCACACTCATTAATGAACAACAAAAAAACACATAAATAGTCAAAGCATTTAATAAGGGCAAAAAAGAGAAAAAACAATAAATGATGCATAGAAAATAAAAAATGTCTTATATATAGGACCAAAAATTGCTTCTAGAATATGTCCTATATATAAGACCGGAGGGAGTATTAGTTAACAGTTAATTCGGTAGTTGAACTTTATGGATAGCTCCAATATACTATTAATTATTTACACCATAGGTAGGAATTTGAAGATTTTCCTTCGTTTTTTTAATGAAAAAATAGTTTGTGCATTGGTTGCGGAAAAAAAAAATTTATATCATCATCAATATATTATTCATCATGCACATATTTATGATTATTGATTTTTAGTTAAAACTTAAATATAATATTAATGAATGATATATGATGAATTGGTAGTGTAAAAAACTTTACACCGTCAATATACACTCGTTAATCACTTTTTCAATTGGATTTTCTATATTATTGTACGTGCTATATTCACGGTCTGCGCATGTGTCGGTCACATGAAAAGATGGAGACGGAAGACGATTAGAAGAGTTAAGCATAGAGAGAAGTAATTTTGTTACTTTAATAATAATATAATAATATTATGCTATCAACACTTCTACACTTGTTTTCAACTATTTTTTCTTCTCTAAGACCATCGACATTTTCCTTCCAACTGATTAGTTGGTTCTAAGCGTAACAAGTGGAGGTTGTAATCATGGGCAAATAGGACAACTAAAAAAAAAGAAAAAAAAAAGAAAAGCAATAGAAAACAATCCAAGAAGCCATAAAAGAAAAAAGAAAAGAAAGTGGAGCATATCAAAACCAATGTAAAAGCAAATCCAAAATCTTGAGATTGACCACATACACACCTTTTCTGTTGTGTTTTCCAATTTCCCTACCTTTTCTTTTGGAGTATGTTTTAATTTCCTTTCTTTTTCGAATAGACGTTAGTCAAATAGACATAAATAATATTAGTCATTATAGTAAAGATGTCATTATCTTTTTAATGACTACTTTGATAAAATCTAATGACCAACATATATCCAATAAGCACGTATCTATTCAATTTTTTTGGTCTTGCGAGAAGTGTCAATGAGTCATTAATTATCAGCAAGGAGAACCTTTCTTGCAGCTAAGAGCACCAGCATCTGTTGTTATAGAACCAACAAGGGAAGATGGTCTTGCACCTAAGCTAGAAGCCCTTGCATAGCTAGAGGAGGCTCCAGCACCCGTTTCTGTGAAAAACGCACCGTTTAATAGCAAGTCCCCTTCTGACCTCCAGTTCCAGTCCTTCCATTCATCCTCTGGTGCATCTTCATGCTTTGTCACCTGCACAATTTCACCCAATTTATTTTGGTTCATGCATGCCTTGGTATATTTTTAAACAAAGGATCGTAACCTTAATTGTAACTACAGCAATACGATTTCGAAAATCTTAATCACTGCATGGCTATTATAATTGCGATCGCTTTGATCGCATTTGGCTGCAATTTTTTTGTAATTGGAATAAACATAATTTATAAAAATGTTATTTGAACATTTATCATTCACATTTCAGACTAACATCTTCTTTTTCCGGTGAAGAATGATAGACCCTTTAAAAAATTAAAGATAAATTGACATACTCACTATTTCTTACCCAAAATAATAAGTGTTAATCCTGAATATAAATGATAAATGTTCAAATAACACAATTGACAAATTTATCATACAAGATACTACAATATATCTTAAATAATGACCTCTTTGCTGAATCTGTCATCAGGTGCAACAAATCTATTGCCTTGGCTGTTGATGGTTGGGTTAGCACTTCCTCCTATGGCATACATTTCCCAGTGGGTATAGTCATTGTTCACAACATGAAAATATCCAAGCCTACACCTGTAAATTAATTTCACAAATAATAGCTTTTAAAATTCTGCAAAATTATTGGTCAATATAGACATAGCTAATTAAGAAAATTGACGAATTGATGAAGTAACACATTCAAGTCCCATCCATTACTATCCCTTTCTTACACCCACTCCCTTTTTTATTTTCACTTTTTTTTTTCTTTTGCTTTTCTAATTTCTATCCTTATTTTATGTATGTACATAAATTGAAAGATACATGCTATTACAATCATTAAATACTTTAGTGAAAATATATTCTTAAGATTGAGAATAAAAAATCTAAAAAGATAATTTTTAGATTGAAAAAGGGAAAATTTATTATTTCGAGAGAATTAGTAATCTTTATGTTTTAATATACATTTACTTTAACATAATTTTTTTTGTCCTCCATGATAACATAACCCATATTTTAAATGTTTAGCACTTAAGTGGTGGGAGAAATAACCAACTTGGGTTGGTCAAGTGAACTTGATCAAGTGGTAGCTCACTTGGTCCCTTAACCAACTTTTCTCGAGTTCGAGCCTTGGGTACGAGGCAACTCCCATTGGAAGACCCCTACCGCTTAATATGAGTTCAATTGGGTCGAATCGGATGAGTCAGATTCTTGGTAAACCAGATCTGGGTACCGGTTGGTATAAAAAAAATGGTGGGAGAAATATAAAGTATGGTACATATGACCTCACTAAATAAACTATATCACCTCTTAAAAAGTCATTATGACTATAATTTAATGCTTTTTTTAGTATATGTTAAATGATATAGTTTGCATCAGAAATTGATATAATTAATAAATATGAATGTTATAAATGTGTCAATTTCTTACGTAGACTTATCTGATATATTTTTTTTAATTAATGGTTGTATATTGACAATATAAATTTTTTTCATTATCAGTCCATCATTTGTCATTCATTTGTGTTACTTTTAATTAAAAATCAATGACCATAAACATGTGAATGATAAACTAAAAGTATAAAAAAGTTTTACTCTGTCAATACACCAACCACATTTTCTCATTTTTTAAACATTTTTCTTAAAACACATATTGTAAAAACGATAATTTAATTCATATATTGTTTCCCTTAAATAATGCATTAAGTAGGTATGTACAAGTTTTCTTGAGCCCGGGTTGCAAAATCCAGCAATGTTATATTAACATCAAACTTTAACATCAAAATTGGACACTTATCATTATAGAAAAAAGTGATGATAAATTCAATGCATTATTTTTGTCATTTTCTTATTTCTTTTCTTAAAATAAGAAATGTCTAATCTTGATGTCAATTTTTTATGTTCAAGTAAAACATTTTTGTAAATATACCGAAGGAAATATAAAATTCTAATTTATTTTACCTTGGCATCCTTTGAACGAGGCCTTCACCAAAGTGATTAAAAGCTATTGTGACTTGCATGTTGGTGTCTTGGGTGTATGAGTCGCTATGACCCAATAACATGACCTTATCATGATGTGTGAAATAATTATTGGATATAGTAATCGCGGTGGACCCATGTATGGCATCGATCAAACCATCAATGCAATTAGACAAAGAACAATGATCCACCCAAACATGACTCCCTCCAAAGATGGACACACCATCACCATCCGATATGGTCCTCCACCCATAGTGCCGTGGGGAGTCCCGCACCATAGCATTCCCACCTTGCTTACAATCATGTATGTGTATCCCATGAATTATAACATTGGTCACGTATTGTATAGTAATGCATGGACCCCCAGCAATGTGCACACTTGCCCCTCTACCATCAATTGTCTTGAATGAGTTCATAATTAGTTCTTCCTTCAATTGAATCACCATGTCTCTTTTAAAGATGATCCATAATGGCTCATCTTGGATCACGGCGTGGCGTAGTGTGCCCGGAATAGGGTTCACCGGATCGTCGTTGTCGGCGTCATCCACCACATATATCTTACCATCTCTGCCTCCAATGGCGTTCTTGCCGAACCCAATAGCACAATCTGCTAGCCTTTGCCTATTATTCTCCCAATCAGGGTCACACCTCCAACAATCGTCAATGGGGTTTCCACTTCCACATGAGAGGTACCCCAAGTTCCTCCTACCTAAGCTCCTCCTAGCCGTAGAGGCATTGATTTTCCTGCTCCAAAATAATAGTACAATGAAATGTATATCAGTACTTTTGAACATAGATGTAAGTATTTCAATAATGTAGAGAAAATTTTGGTAAATTTTCCTAGGCAACATTTGATAATTTGTACTCCCCGGTCCTTATTATATATAGGTCACCTTCTATAAGATATTTTTGGTCCTAATTATAAATAAGATGTTTTTGTCCTAATTATAAATGACTTTATATTTCTTATACATTTATTGTTTTTTTCTTCTTTTTGTCCTCATTAAATGCTTTGATTATTTATGTTTTTTGTTGTTCATTAATGAGTGTGAACTTTCCAAGAAAAGTTGAGAGCGTAAAATTGTAGTATTATACTCCCTCTGGTCCTATTTGTAGAGTATACTTAACCATATCACATAGACCAAGGAGGGTAGTTAGATTTCTTGAAACTTTAAAAAAATACTTCAATATTACAATCTTACCCTCTTAACTTTCATTGGGAATTTCACAATGTATTACTTCACATTAATGGACAAAGGGCAAATAAGAGAAAATAGCAATAAATGCCTCCTAGAAAATACAAAGTGACTTATAAATAGGACCAAAGAATCCTTCTAGAATGTGACTTATAAATAGGACCGGAGAGAGTAGTATATTCTCATAAAATTCAGAAAACTAATTACTTTCCTTAGTTACGTTTGTGTAATCCGGTAAAGTATGTCATGTAAAAAATATAGAGGGAGTTTATGTGAATATCGTCTAAGTATTATTGTGTGTTTCAGTGTGCAATGTATACTCCATCCATATCTCTATCTTATATATTGTCTATTTTAAGGTTATGTACAAGTTTTAAGAAATAATTAAATAATGTAAGAATTTAGGGTATTTTAATTACAATATTTATATGTTATCATTATTGAAATGAGAGAAAAATATTAAAGGTAAAAAAGAGATTGATAAATAAGAGTAAAGTTATAAAAACAGTATTAATTATGTATTGAGTTTGTAAAAAAAATATGTATGAAACAATAGGAAAAAACTCTATGAGCATTATATACTACAAAATAGAGGGAGTATAATATAATTGTAGCCAAATGTAATCCAAAAAAAATTTGTATTAAGTAATAAAAGTTTAATTAAATAATAATGCACACAGGTACTCGGAGGAAGAGTTTTTCTCCCATAATAATGTTATCCGGCTAGCCTAAATAAGATTGCAACTTTAATTTGGTAAAATAAAAAATAAAAAATAATTTACATGTAATCTTAGTGTGTCTAGCTAGCATGGAGAAAGTGCTTTTACCTGTTTACCTCTTCTACTATCAAGTCAGGGTTTTGAACGGAAGAGGAGGAAATGAGGGTTGGGAGGAGAAGGGAAAAGAGCAAGAAAAGTAAAGAGAGTGGGGTGTTAGTCATGTTGGTTCCTCTTTCCTAAGTGGCTGAGATATATTGAAGGAGAGAGGTGAGAAGTAAGGTATGTAGGAGGAGGAGTATATAAAGAGAGTAAAGCCGTGATGAATGGGAGTGATTAAACTAAACATATGGGACCCAAATGCTTCCTGATTTCAGGTTTTACGGGATACAAATTGCCAATAGTTGGTTTTTGCCGTTAAGCAAGCCCTGAATGATTGTGGAAGCTAAGATCAAAACAGTCAAAGAAAAAACTTTAGGAAAAACAAAGCATGAGGTAAGAAAAGCATAGTTGGTTTAATTTTAACTTTTGAACCTTTATTTACTTGCGCATACTCATAAACTTTTTCTTTGGTATGCAAAAATATTCCAAAATAGAGAGTCAAAGAGTAATTCTCTATGATTTGTAGAAAAAATTAAAGTAAATTTTATTTTTATAAACTATAACTTTTTTTAATGTATCATAATTAAAGAGTTCAATAATTTACAATCGAACTCAACATCGTTAATCATAGGCTTATAAACTAAAATTAAAGTAAATTTGTAAACCTTAAAAAAAAAATTGTTGAATTTGTATTATCAAAATAAATACAAACAGAAAAAATTTACTTGCATAGACTTATCCAATAGGGTTCTGTTAATAAAATTCATTTGCCCACGAAACAAATTAACTTGGGCTTCGGGTGATAAACTTGTTTTTACCAGACATAATTACACAACTGCTATCTACCCAAAAAAAAAAAAAATACTACTAGTAGTACTATATTTCTACAACTGCTTTAGCGGTAGTTATTAATTAGGTTTTACCTAATATCAAGATGGAAAATTGATTACCTAATAGCATGCGGAGGTCCCCACCATCAGGTCCCTAATGAATGATGAAATATTTAACAATGGAGTCGTGCTACAGAAAGCATTATTTGCTAATATCAGGGCTTTCTTGTGTCACGTGAAATTTTTATTTTGAGTTTTATTAAATAATTGTTTGTTTAACATTAAATTTATATAAAGAATTAGAAAGTGGTAAAAATGTATTGGAAACTTTTTTTTTTTTTTAAATGAACGTATTGGAAAGTTAAGTCATCTGCTCTTCAAATTCTAAATCTTTAGTTTTTAAATACTACAAAAATACTTTTCAAATCCTCTTATCCTTGATTTTTAGTTCAGAAAATCCTATACTCCCTCCATTTCATTTTATTTGCTCCTTTGAAGAAACTTTTTTTTTTATATATATTTTGTTATTTTTTTAAAATTTCAAGATATTAATAGTTGTTTTTTTATTAATTAATTTATATGATTAATGAAAAGATAAAGTTTAAATATGAAAGAAAAAATAATTTAAGAAAATCAGTTATATTAATTAATTTTATAGATTCTGAGGATTTATGTTTGAAGAGGCAGATAAATTTAAACGGACACAAATGGAGTATTACAAAAATAACAAAAAAAGGAATTAAAAAAAAAAAAATCAAAGGCTGTAGGCGCCAAACCCAGTTAGCTACAGTGCTCAAGAGTCGATTAGTTTGGACGATTAAATGCGAACTTACACTTTTGACGACCACTTTAGAGTAAAACATATTTTATTGATTTTTCAAAGATATAGTGATCATTAGTTAATCTTTAAAAATGGATAGTAAATACCTCAAAAAAAAAAAAAAAAGGGATAGTAAATAAATCATTAAAAATTCAAATGGTTTGTATACTTCAGTTTCCGAAAAATTTACATAGTCACTAAATTAGTCTCCAAAAAATCAATGTGAAGATCATTTATATTTTAATGGACTTATGAATTGGTAATTATTTTTTAAGACTAATTTGATGACTAATATATTTTTTGAGGTTTTGGCTAATATATATATGGTGTTAGAGTACATCATGTGTTAATTTAATGATTGAGCTTACCTGCAACTTGTTGAGTAAGTAACATGTATTAACTTAATGAATTTCTAAATATATACCTCATTAATGAACTTATTTGTTGTTTGAATTTAAAGATTTTTCATTAATAAGTAATAAATAAAAATATATATATACATTATTTTTTTAATTATCATCTATGCTATAAGTTTTTCAAATGATTTATTTAAAAAAAATCATAAATTCTAATTTCATTAAATTATATCTAAAATATTAATTTATGAAGGTGTAAATCAATTAATTTTTTATTGAAATATCTCTGACGTAGGAAATTTAAATCAAGTAATTAGGATAATCATGAGTTTTGAGGGTGCAAATTAAATAATTTACCTATACCAAAGTTATTTTCCCATTGTGTATCGTATGATTTATTTTTTTTTATTTTCAGTGTATTGGATTATTAAATCTACACTAAAAAAATATAATTTTATAAAAATAAAATTTTAGAATATGTTATTGAAAAATAATCAAATTTCGACATTTACTTCATAGGTTTTGTAGATTATTTTTTTATACGATTATTTTTTGAAACATGTGTAATTTTCTTATTTTACCCTTATCACTCAAATAACAATAACTAACATCACACCTTTTTTTTTAAAATTTAATCGTAAAAATAATATTCTTTACACCATCTAAATAAAATTGATAAGTTTAAATTCATATTCAGCTAATATATCCAAATATAAACATATTATAATTTTAACAGGTTATAAGCTTAATAGATTATAGTTACAAATAAAAATAATCATAATATAATTTTTTTCAACTATATTAAACACACACTTAAATGGCGATCCATGTATCATTCACATGACAGGTTAATTTAGTAGACCATGACCCCTAATGTGAACTTAAGTGAAAACTCAACATTTCAAAATCAGGGATGCTAACGGGTCGGGTTTGGGGTGTAACACCCCGATTTAGTAACTTGAATTTCTTTTTATTTAGTAACAATCTGGGAAAATTTTTTTATTGGTGACATGGGCATGAATTCATCTTGTAAAACATTTCTTTTTCAACAACATATTGTAACATCCCGAATTTTAATTCCAAAAATAATTAGAATAATAATAAGATTAGAAAATGATAGTTTATGCTCAAGAGGAACTAAGGTGATGGATCAGGACCCCTTTGAACGCGATGAAGGAGTTAGGAAACATTGGCATCGGATAGGAGAATTAAAGATGAACACACGAGTGTAGGAAACAGTGTTTTCGGTATTGGAAACACGCTATATCAGGAGATTATAAGTAAAATATTTACAACTTCAAACACAAATTCCACCGTTGGATATAAAGATTAGTATGTAGGGAAGCTTGCTTTCAAATTTGAGCAAGATCCGACGGGTAACGAAGGAGATAGGGCACTTTGAAGTGCAATGGAATACAAGAAAATAAAAAGAAGCAGTGCACTAACCGGTTAGCCATTTCACTAACCGGTTAGTACGCGTCAGACAAGAAAAAAAAAAGAAGGAACTTAGGGGCCACGAATTGGCCCTTAAGTGGCAAGCTTGACACCCACACCACACAAAAACAATACCCAAGCTCACTCCCATCCTGATAACACACAAACACACTTCTTCTTCTTCTCCAAAGAGCACCACACCATCATCATCATCAAAGAGCCAAGAGCAAGCTCCATAACTCCATCACCATCACCACACCACACGCCTCTTCCATCATCAATACGAGACACAATTTCACCCCCTCCCCCCATCATCACCAACATCCCACGCCTCTCTCTCATAACCATACACCCTTGGAGTTTCTTCCCTCTAAGCTCCAAGAGCCAAGAATCATCATCAAGCACCACAAGATTAAGTCTCATCATTCCATCCTCATTCTCATCATACTACATCATCACCATCAACAAGTAGAAGAGAGCTCACTTCCTCCACCTCATTCTCCTTTTGGTTGTTTGTGTTGGTTGCAAGTCAAACCTAGAAGATTCAAGCTTAAAAGGTCACAAGGGCAAAAGGGAACACATTGGGGCTTAAGGTTCGACCACCCTCCCTCAGCAAAGTAAGAAGGTGGTGTTACCTCTGCTTAGGGAGTAGATTCTGAATAGTGTATAGGGATAGTTAAGGGTAGATAATAATGGATAGAGATAAACTCTAGGGTAGGATATTTGGTTAGAAATTAAGTATTTAGGGATTTTGGTGATAAAACCCACTATTATGATGAATGTATATTGCTAGGATATTATGTGCTTTGGTTGCTATATGCTTGAATAGATTTCATTGATGCTTATGTGATAATGAGTAATAGGAATGTATGAGTTAAACACTAGTAGTGATAGGATTTTAACCAAACTAAGTAAAAGCTAGAAGAAGGAAACTTAATAAAAAGGATAATAAGATAGTTAAGATTTGTTAGGTTAAGGAGTAAGCAAATAAAGAGTATAAAACTCTTAAGTAATGAGTTAAAGAGTAAGAGAATGAAGTAGATAGATTAATTGGGATAAGTGAATAATTGAGAATGTGCATAAATGGATTAAAATTGAACCTTAGGGTAGATGGAAATAGACACTAAGTGGATATTATGGACAATAGGATGTTAAGTAATGGTTCTTTGGGTAGATAAAACTATCGAGATTAGAGAAGGGATGTATGTGTAATGAAACGAAGCGGGGTTAATTAGGGTGACTAAATCATGAGGGGGGTTAAAAAGAAGAAACTTAGTTTAATATTTGTTAAAAGGTTTCTAAACATAATCTAGTAAATTGAGGTAGAATAGAAGGAACTAAGAGTTAGGGAGTCCAATAGAAATAACTTAAGTTTAATAGAAGTAATTGAAACAGAATTGAGTAGGGAATGTGAGAAAATAAGAGATGAGGATAGAGGAAGTTAATTCATCAGGACAAGAGGAAGTAGGCTAAATGGGGTGTGTAGAAAACATAAAAGTAATAGGAAAGGTTAGGAAATCAAGAAGAAATAGGTAATGTAACATCCCCTGGAATTATCCTCGAAATTGTAAATATTAGATGAAATAGTAAATAGATATCAAGTAGATGTTAAATAGATACTATGTGAATATTAAGTGAATTTTAATGAAAACATCACCCAAAGATCATGTCATATCTCATTCGTTAACCGTCGGATCGTGCCCAAATTTGGGGACAAGCTTTCCAACCCTCTTGTCTTCAAATCCAACGATGGAAATTGCATTTGGAGGCCAAAAAGCCTAGGTAATCGATTACCAAGGGCAGTAATCGATTACCAGGTCAAAATTTCAAAGTTTGACCAAATTTAAGCCTAAGTAATCGATTACCACGACTCTGCTGAGCCAGAGTTAAGGCGGTTAATGAACGAATGGCTGAGAATTTCCCATGATTTCAACCACAAATTGCCATAAAAATCTCCTGAAACTATAGAGGATTGATGGGGACATCTTAGGGTTGATAAATTTAAATATATGGAGGGATTATACAATCAAAAACCCAAGAACATAGCCAAAACTCTGCAGAAATCGAGTTTCCTGTCATCAACTTGGCTCGATCCGTTTTCCATGATCTGAACTTCAAACCTTAGCAAATCATATACCAAATTAAATTTCATTTAACCCTCTTCAAATTAATACCAAGTTTGCTTGATTTGGTGGACTGTAGAAGGAGTTATAAGCCTGCAAAGTTTGCTTGTTAAAACTGAAATCTGAATTTCAGATCAAGGAGTTAACTTTCCTTGATTGGTGTGGTAAGCTCGAGCATCCTTTGAGCTTTAAACTTGTTTTGTTTTCAAGATTTCATGTCCTAGTTTTGATTCTAATCCTTGATCACGATTTTTTGTGACTTATTGTTGATGAAAAACCCTGATCTTTTTGCCTTGTTAAACTGAAAACAGAGGACTAGAAGCTGAAACCAAAAACTTGGGATTTTCCCAACGAATCCGTTCCTTTCAATCCAAATCATTATAAAAAACTCCTAATAGGTAAGGGAGAAGTTATCCGGTTGCTAGAATAATAATCCGATGGCTAGAAATCTAGGATTTCTCATGAACTCAAGAGCAAAACTAGTGAAAAATGAAAACTTGAAGTGGGAAAATGGCTTGGAGGTCATTCCAATCCCATTTCTTTATTTGAGCAACTTATAAATGATGAATATGAGCTGAAATAATCATGGAATTGGACTATTTTATGAAGGAATTGAAAATCACATGTGAAGTTATCATTTTACGTGTTTTATGGACTTTTATTGAATTATATATGAATATGATGATTTGGTTGTTGTAAATATGCATAGACATGTTTGATCATATGTGAATTTGATCTGTTTTGAGTTGTATTGGATTAAAGTGAAGTGTATCAAAAGTTGGTATAGCAAAACTCAATTCAGTGTGCATTCTGCTATAGGGTAATCAATTACCAGGCTAAATTTGGAACCAAAATTTGAATTTCCACGCGGTAATTGATTAATCCCCTTTGGTAATCGATTACCAAGGCCCCTGAATTGAAATTTGCACAATTTTGGTACACCGAGCCTTAATCTAACGCACTAATAGATCATGAAAGGAAATATTATGAATGAATGAACATTTTTATGATGATTTTGATGATGCTTGAGTATGAATATGGAATTCATGCTTATGAATTGAAATTTCATGAATGAATGAATACTTTAATGATGATTGTAATGATGATGGAATATGAATAAGAAATTCATAATTACAAAAGGAATGAATAATGAAATGTGAATTGAGAAATGAATCGCATTCGCCCAAGGAGTGTGGATGTTGAGATGATGTTATTGTCCTACTGAAGGAATGACAATGAACAAATTAATGATAAAGATTGGTAATGAACCATTCTTGCATACATGCATTGAGTGAGATTTGCTCCAGTTTGTGAGGCCTTAATACTAGTTACGCTGGGCGGAGGAAGCCTGTAAGTCGTGAGAGGTCGAGCGGAGGAAGCTCATGAGGACCCATTTACCTCCAAACTGCGATGCCCTGGGATATGATTGAGATGAGATTACATGCATCATGCCACTTAATTACAAGATAATTGTGTGACAAATTGGGTGTGCATGTGTACGTGCATTATTCTTTGATTATTTGATTACTTGTGCTTGTTATTTCTTGTACTGATAGATTATTATTTGATGATGTGCTTCGGCTATGACTTACTCCCTTTGCCCTTTGTTTGTCAAGTAATGGCACATAATCCAATTTGCGTAGAGATGAGGTTCATTCCCCAAGGGGAATGGCATAGGAGGGGCATTAACCTGATCTTAGATGGGATAGTGGAGATCCTGATCCGTCGTCTGAACCCTTTTCCTCATATGCATCCCCTGAGAACTTGTGTTCCTGTAGTCTTTATCGTTCGCTTGTTTCCTGACTAGGGCGGATGATAAATGACTATGTGATGTTTATATACTTTTTGATCTTTTGGAGTTGAGAACCATGTGCTCTGGGTCTTCATATTTTGTTTGTAAAATACTGTAAAATATGTGAAATGACCTAGAGTACACACTGAAAGCTATGCTTTAGTAATGCTGCTGACATGATGTGAAATATGTCTTGAAAACTTTTGATGATAATGTATATGATATATATTAGTTCTCGTTTCCATGTGAATGATGTGTTGAATTAGTGATGACTTAAGTTTATTTTCCTAAAGGGCGAAAAATAAATCTATAATTTTAATAAAAGAATAAGAAAAAGGGAAATAAATTTGGGTTGTCGCAGGTAAAGGGAACCAGAAAAGGGAAGACGTGCAGGAGAAATAGAATTGGATAGAAAACAGTAAATAGATAAACTGGATAAGGGATTAAGTAAAACAAAGAAAAGAAAGGAATAGACTAAGGAGGAAGAAATGGAACGGTTGTATCAGGTACCTCTTAATTGAGGAGACATGCACCATAAATAGGGTGAACGGTTGTATCAGGTACCTCTTAATTGAGGAGACATGCACCGTAAATAGGGCAAACGGTTATATCAGGTACCTCTTAATTGAGGAGACATGCATCGTAAATAGGATGAATGGTTGTATCAGGTACCTCTTAATTGAGGAGACATGCACCGTAAATAGGGTGATCGGTTGTGCCAGGTACCTCTTAATTGAGGAGACGTACAACACGAATAGAATAGTACTAGGTATCCCACAGTTGGGAAGATGTACACGATAAAGAGAATTAGAAATGAATAAGAAAACCAATGAAAAATGAGATAGTAGAATGTAGGTTTATGAATTGTGACTGTGGTTGCTCAATGTTTGTGCTTAGCTTATTTCTATGCTTATTTAGACACTATCTTCCTAAGTTCTGTGTAATGTTACCCTTCTTGCTATTTTTATTACAGGTACAGAAGAAGCTTACACGAGTCATGGCCGAGCAGGAGTACACTCCACACTGTGGGATGTAAATTTAAGCATTGAGAGAACTAGAATCAAAGTGTGTAATTATTATAGCATAGTTTTGTAGCCCACTACCTGTATTATATTTGTATATGGGCATTAGGCCTTCCTGGCTATATTTAGTACTTCAGTTAAAGTTTTAATTTACCCTGATTCTGACAGGTTTATAAAATGTAATTTTAGGGAAAGTCCGTTAAATAGAGGAAACTCTGTCGAATTTTATTTAGAAATTTTCAAGTCCTAATTAATCTCAACCTAATTATAAGTAATTAAGCTACTTAATTGTGAGGGTGTTACAATTATGGTATCAGAGCGGTTTCTCCTCGGCCTTGGAGTTGTGAGTTACTCCAATGGTTATTTACCAAGCGAGTAATCGAAGTGTATGGTTTAGTGTCTAGGTCAATAAGTAGGATGCATATGCAACTACTTATTTATTTGTGAAAATATTAACTGGCTGTCCCTCCATGACTAAACAGTATGGTTGGAAGACGGGCCGAAAATGACAGGATCGCTACTATTCTGGAAAATCTGGTGCATATGCAAAAGAATCAGGCTACTAATCTTGCTGCTAATATTGCTCAAATGCATCATAATCAGGGGGAGAACATAGTGGCAGCAGCAGCAGCTGCTGCAGCAAGAGCGGCAACGACAGCCATGCAGCCTCCGCCACCAGCTCTAGTTGAGATAGATTGGATGGCGCGGTTCAGGAAAAGCGAGCCGCCCAAATTTGAAGGAGGTTATGATCCGGATGGGGCACATAAATGGCTCCAGGAGATCGAGAAGATCCTCCATTCCCTACAACCACCTGTTGAGCATCGGGTTCGGTTGGCTGAGTATGTGCTAGCTAGTGAGGCTAAACATTGGTGGGAGCAGCAAAGGAGAGGCTTTGAAGTGGCCAACCAAGAAGTTACTTGGGATTTGTTCAAGATCCGTTTTCTTGGAAAATATTTTCTTGAGGATGTAAGAAAGGAGAAGGAGATCACTTTCCTCCAGTTGGTGCAAGGGAACATGACTGTCGGCGAGTATGCTGCCCAGTTTGAAGATCTAATTCGCTACTCCGGCAGCTATAGGGATGCGGATGAGCGCACTAAACGCATCAAGTTTGAAGTCGGCCTCCGCGATGATATTCAGCTTGCTTGTGAATATCATAATGTTGCTAACCTTTCTCAGCTGGTGAATATGACAAGCACTTATGAGAAGGGACTTAAGCCGAAATCAGATGCAGAGAGAAGCAAGAATGCTCAGGGTACTGGAGGCCATATCAGGGAAAAGGAACCTAACGATCGACCTTGTCCATACCTCACACCCAACACCAAGGTGGTAGTCCCTAATGATAGACCATTTTGCTCACAGTGTGATAAACTCCATTATGGTGCCTGCTGGAAAGAGGACATACAGGGTACTCCAACAACTTGTTCACAATGTGGGAACTTTCACTATGGTGCTTGCGGGAATCAGGGCACTCAGACGAAATGTTTTATTTGCAAGCAACCAGGGCATTTGGCCGCTGGTTGTCCCAATCAGGTCTCTGACCAAGAAGTGAATGTTGTAAAGGCATGAAAGATTGGAGGAAGCCAATCTATTAAGAAGGAGAAAGCCTAGACTATAGACGGACCGCAAGTGCAGGATCCAGACGATCTCATCCGAGGTAATTTTTCCTTAGTATCATACCATGTGCTAGGACAACTTAAGAAAAATTTAGATCTAGTCTAATCCTTTAAGAAATTGTGAAGAGTCTTAGGGATAATTAGTAAGCTGTAGGGTCCTAGTTGAAATCTAATTGAGTCCTGTGATGGTATTGTCGTTTAATAATGTGTAAGTTTAGGATTGGCCATCCTACTCTTGCATATATTAAAGGACAATATCACCAACGTGAATGACAATGATGTGCTGTGTATAGATGCGGGATTGGGACTGATCACCTCAATCATTGCATCTATTAATGAATGATATCATTGCAACCCTCTTAATGAAGTTGAAATCACATTAATAGGAAGTTCTTAAGTAAAAGACCTTTAGAAGATAAGGAATTAACCTGAAAGGTGTTCTTTTCGAACTCCTTATCCAGAATTTGGTAGTAGATGTTGGACTACCGGCAAGTATACCGGATCAACGAGTAATATAGTTAGTACGACCAGTTATCGTTCCCACGAGGATTGCAAATTGTTTTTAATTTCTTTCACCTAATTGCGATTACTGTAACACCCCAAATTTTTAATCCCTGATTAATGAAAGTTAATTATAAAGTTTATTTATAATTACTTTTATTTTAATCTTCAATTAAAAAGGTATGCATTTATTAAGTGAGAATGCATGAAAAATAATTTAATGGTTATTTTTCATAAGAAAATAGGAGTTTTGCATATTAGTCCCTGTTTAAGGACCTAAGGGTAATATTAGGAAAGATTTTGGAGGGAAATTGATAAAATAATGAATTGTTCAAAATTTCACTGTGGTAATCGATTACCACGACTCCGGTAATCGATTACTATCACTCAGAACAGTTGTAGTTGAGTGCGTTTGATGAGTAATCAACCCAAACCTCCATGCCTTGACACGAAATCAACCCATGGACATGCCCTTGGATGCGCGTCAACATGCATGAACCATTGATTTGGCAATATAAACTCAGTTGTTGATGAATTAAGGTCCATTTTGCCAAGTTCTGGAAAACTTTGTGCAGTTAGGGTTCTTATTTTTGCCTCTCATATTCTCCTCTGATTCTGAACCATAATACACAAATTATACACCATTGTGAAGCTCACATCCAGAGCTTTACAAAGACACCAAAATCGTGAGCTAAGAGTGTATGTGCTAGGAGAATCAAATCCTCAAAGTTGGAGTTTCAATTTTGTAGCAAAACGAAAATCTGAGGTCTGGAGCTTACTTTAAGCCTTGATTGTGGTAAGATCATGAACCCTTTCGATTTCCAACTTGTTCCATTCTCTTGTCCATGTTGCAAAGAAAAAAGCCTAACCATTTCCCCCAATTCTTATGCATGTTTAATTTGTCAAAATCTCTGGTTTTGAACCCCTGCTCAAAATTGTTCTGCATGTGCTGCTCTTTAAGGGTCTGAGAGTTTTGGAGCAAATCTCTTGCAAGTTTCTGTTCTATCACGTCTATGAGGTAAGGGGAAAGCTAAACCTACACTAGTTTGAGATTAAAGTGAATGATTTTAATGAGAGAGCCACCAAGAGGCTCTAAGGGCTTAGATTGAATTGGTAATTTGGTTTGGAGACCAAACTGTGCTCTAAAACTTATTTGAGCAAGTCATAAATAATGCACGCATGCTGTGTAAACACTGAAACCATGAATTAATGAAGTAGATTGAGTTTTGGTATGTTAAGTTGTTGTTTTAATGGTTTTTATGCATAATGAAGTGAATGATTATGATCTTGGTGATATGATGTGTTTTCTGAGTTTGAACATGTCCAAATTATGTTATGAGAGCTCTGTGAATATTTGATTTGGGTTGGATAGGGTTAAAAAGGAAAATGGTATGTTTAAACCCAATTTTTAGTGTTTTACTGTCAGGGATAATCGATTACCACGATCTAGTAATCGATTATCTGCCCTGTTTCTGAACCTGAAAGAAGAAATACACATGATAATCGATTACGAGTGCTGAAAATACTTAAAAATACCATTTTTATTTCTGAACCATAAATTTTAACCCTCAATTAAATATTATGAGACTTAAAAATGTCTGTATGGGTATTTTAAATATTTTCTTGAAAATGTACAGGAAAAATGATTTAATTACTTGGACATAATGTTGAATATTATCAAGTAATTTAAATACCAATTAATGGAATTTATTGTAATACATACATGCATGGAGTTGGTGGCTAGATCGAATTATCATGGTTATTTTGTATAACCTGAGGAGGGCCTCTGGGAGCGCCAAACACGTCATGCTTGACGACACGTTTATTTGTAATAAAAGGAGACGTGGCCAGTGTAAGGATACTGATGATGTGATTATTACGTTGGAGCGTGACATCTGCGAGATTGCAGCGTTTTGAATCACTACCAAGCTTGAGTGTAATACATTTCCAAGGAATTGTATTGAATTGTACCCTGCAAAGGTACCGAGTATACAAATTGTACATGAAGTTATAAGGTGGCCGTCCCGGAGAATGGGAAATAGTTTCTATGGAAGATAGGATTAATGATAGGACATTCATACATCATGCCACACATAAATAATTAAATGTTATTTGATTAATAACCTGAGTGTGAGCATATTCGGTGCATTCTTACTTGTCATTGACTTATACTTGTGTAATAGCTTGTGAATGATTACATGATTGTTTCATATTTGATATGCATATAAAATGTTAAACCTTTACTCTCTTTTGATTATGTGTATGTTATTGCTTACCCCTGTGCCCTTATAGTATAGTTAGTGCAGATCCTGGATCCGATCTGCACCTGTTGTGGACCATATGGATGGATGGTTAGATGCTAGTCTGGTGACTTGGACTACTACTACTGCTATTGCTACATCTGGATCAGCTCTAGAGCCTTTATTTTTGGATTGTATACATTGTACCTATTTTTGGGAACTCTAGAGCATACATCTACTTTTTATATTTCTGTTTTATGGACTTGCTTCCTGGACTCGGTTTTTCAGACTACTTGGACAATGTACTCACTTTACCTCTGATATATATATATATATATATATATATATATTTTAAGTTTATAACTATTAATCATAGTCCAATGATTTTCCGCTTTCTCTGATATTACTTCAAAAGAGATTCGGCTGTGCTATTTTCAAAGAATAACAACGTATGCCCTAAATTGATAAGAGATGACTTCCTTATTAGTTTTGTATAGCAAAAATTATATTAAGTAATCAATGACGAGAGAATGCTATCTCATCCTTTATTTTGATAAGTGCCTAAGTTAAATTTTATTAACGTCAAAGGACACCGAATCCAATGTTTAATCAATGTGTATATTATTTTCCGAGACCCAGAGGTTTTGTGATATTGCACACCCGACCTATTAGAATTTCAAAGGAAAAGAAAAGAAAATTTTATTTCCTATAAATTCTAATACATTACCAAGTCCATAATAATTTCGAATAGTAATTTATTTCTTAATTACTCGGGTCTTGTAAAGAGGGTGTTGCAATTGCTATGGGAAACTCGTATTGGTTTTGAGTTTTAGAACAAAATGGAGAAAAGGTAGAATGAAACAAATCAGAAAACAAAAAGGGTTTAAAAACAAATATGGAAAAGGTTAGGAAGTTGGTTTCATTGTCAGATCAGGTTATTAATTATGAAAATCTGTTTTCCAATAAATCAACAACTCCAGAAACAATAAAAGCTAGATCCCTCATTCCTTTTATGTTTCTTACTAAACTTTACCCCTTAATCCCTTAAGTGAGTTTTAATTTATAAGAGTTATACAATTACCCAAAAGTATCCCTAGGAGTTGAATAATTATATTTTTTGGTTGAAAGGCCTAATCTAAATCCTAATTTTCCAATTAAGGTTCAAATTACCACAGCAAAACATAAAGTGGTCAATTCTATGAATTGTAATTAAAACGCAACCAAACAATTGATTTGAAAGGAAAAACATTAATTCGTAAATAAACAGCCAAATTAAGATCCATACAAACACACCCTATTCCTAACAAGAGGTTCAGTTAAACATATTGGAAGAAGAAGATAAAGGAATGGGAAAAACAAATCATCATAGACAATAATCAATTTACCCCCAAGAGATCTTCAATCATCATGTGGATCCCTCCAGCAATGTTGATCTTCAATCCTTGTGCCTTGCCTCCTTGCTCTCAATTGCAGAACTAGCCTCTCTTCTCTAATCTTAATTCTATTCTAATATCTAATTGCCTCTGAAAAGTCTACAAAACCTAAAGGAAAAACCTATATTTAAAGTCTAAAACTAATCCCAACTGAATTGGAGCAAAACTGATCAAAAATCGTCCCAATTGGGCCTTCTCGAAGTGCGCACGCCTGGGCGCCTAGGCGTGGTGCGCCCCAGGCTCCACGCTTGGGCGCGCCAGTCTGATTGATGCTTGCTGACCGGGGGCTGCGCCTGGGCGTGCCAGCCCTGCTCCGACTCCGTTTCACTCCGTTCTTGTGCCATTTTCAAGATCCTTTCATGTTCTTTTCAGCTCCATAATTATTTTCTTCAATTAAGCTCCGAAAGTACCTGAAACAAACCCAAAACGGATCAAAACGTTCAAAGGATTCTAAATTACCTAACTTCCTAGAAACTATACAAAAAGTCCTAAATTTGCAAGAGAAACAAACCAAATCCTTAGTAAAAGGGAGTCTAATTCATGCTCAAAACACCATATATTGGACCCAAATCAGTAGACCCACAACGTAATCAAAGGATAAGAGCCTTAAGCTATTTTATCTGTTTAGGAGTAGCGTAGCTGAACACGGGAACTGGGAAAGAACCAAGCAAACTCTATAGGATCACTATTCTTGGCAATGGATAGTTGTTCTTAATGGTGACCTTATTCAACTATCGATAGTCAACACACATCCTCAAACTTTCATCCTTCTTCTTTACAAACAAAACCGATGCTCCCCACGGAGACACACTTCTCTGGTTAGTTGTTTCTGCAAAAGCTCTTCCATTTGCATTTTCAGCTCGGCCATTTCTGGTGGTGCCATTCTATAAGGAGTGATAGAAATGGGACCAGCACCCGTAACTAGATCTATTCCAAACTCAAACTCCCTCTTTGGTGGCAAACCCAATATCTCGTCGGCAAACACTTCTGGAAAATTCCTAACCACAGGAATTTCCTTAATCGTCTTAGCTCCTTCTACTACTACTGCCTCTGAGGTAAATAAACACACATACCCTGCAGGTTCTGGATTCTTATAGGCCACTAGCCTTTTATCACAATCAATGATCACTTGGTTCTTACTCATCTAGTCCATCCCCAAGATCACATCCAATTGCGATAAAGGTAAACAAATCAGATCTACACTAGTGATTCTGTTTAATACTTCCACATGACAACTAAGACACACCTTAGAGACAATCACAGGAAGATTTGTAGGGGTCTCTACCTTAAGAACATAAGGTAAATCAAACATAGGTATTTTTAAACGATTCACACATTCATAGGAAACAAAATAATTTGTAGCTCCAGAGTCAAACAAGACATTACAAGACTGACCATTGAACAAGTAATTACCTTGCACGAGATCAGAGGATTGGTTGGCTTCCACACCACTAAGAGTGAAAACTTTGCCAGAAATAACAAGTTTATCAGTTGTTCCCTTTGGATTGGTCTTGGCTGGTACTTTGCAATCACGAGCAAAATGACCATGCTTCCCACAATTAAAACAACCACTTGTTTCCCAACAGACTCTTCCATAATGATGACGCTTGCACTTCTCACAATATGGAACATCACCGAGAGACTTGCCTAGGTCATCAACCTTGGATTTTTCCTTGCCTCTATCCTTGCCAGAATATGGACCATTCCATTTGCGATCAAACCCCTTACGCCTCTGCAGTCCATAGTTCTGATGATCCCTTCTCTCTGACACTTGAACTTCTTCTGCCTTCTTATCATCTTCATACATTCTACACATATCTACAAGTGCAGGGAAACTCTGGATTCTCTGATAACTGAACACAAACTTCAGCTTGGGCTTCAAACCACCTTCAAACTTAATACACTTACCCCTCTCATCTGGGTTGTTCTAATAGTAGGGAGAGTACTTCAACTCCTCAAACTTTGCTGCATTCTCTTCTACACTCATATCCCCTTGCTTCAGTTGTAGAAACTCCACTTCCTTCTTCCTCCTCAAGTCTTCTAGAAAGTACTTATTGAGGAACTTCTCCATAAATGCTCCCCAGTTGACCTCTCTTCCTTCGTAATTCAATAGTTGAGCATTATGGTTCCACCAATTCTCAGCTTCTCCTTCCAACATATAGACTGCATATGTTACCTTCTGAGCATCGGTATAGTTTATTGTCTTGAGAATTTTGTCCATCTCATGAATCCACTTATTAGCCTCTTCAGGTTTAAATCCTCAAACTTAGGTGGATTGCAACTGCGAAAATCCGCAAGACTTTTGGATTCAGTAGTCCCAGTATTGCACTGGTGAGGTGGATTAGCTTGTTGTTGCTGCTGCTGCTGATGTTGTTGCATGCCTTCCAAAACAGCTGTGATCCTTTCCAGCATCACATTCGTATGACTTTGGTTTCTAGTTGTCATACTAGACATGCACTATGGGCTTATGGTCATATATGATTGACAAAAGAAACACTCAATCATCTAACCTAAACTGAGACTATTCCCAATAGTTTCATACCATTCAATTTGTATCTATTACTTATTAAAGTAAGATACAAATAAAACAAACATAAAACATAACATAAATCATACACTGTTGTAACCTGATTGATGTGGATGACTAGCTCTTTTGGACTACTTCTTTAGCCATAGGATCATTTATGCTCTGATACCACAAAGTGCAACACCTTCTTTTACTCCCCGAGTAATTAAGGAATAAATAAAGATATATTACCTGGAATTTTTATTATGGACTTGATAAAGTATTAGAATTTTTAGGAAATAAATTTTTTACTTTTCTTTCTTTTCTTTTCCTTTGAAATTCTAATGGGTCAGGTGTCCAAATCACAAAATCCTTTGGATATCGGAAAATAATTTATTCATTCATTAAACATTGGATTCGACTCCCTTTGACATTAATTAATTAATTATAACTTAGGAACTTAGAAAATAGAGAATGAGATAGCCTTCATTTGACATTAAAACTTAGCATAGTTTTGTTATTAAAATTAATAGTGAAGCTATCTCTTATTATTTCAGAACTTAAGACATTTTTCCTTTCGCAATGGCATAACCGAATCCTTTTTAAATAATGTCAGAGTAAGCGGAAAATCATTGGACTATGAGTAATAGATATAAACATAGCATATATATGTAGATCAGTAGTAAAATGGGTACATAGTCCAAGTGGTCAGATAACTGAGTCCAGGATACAAGTCCATAAAAAGAAACTGAAAGTATAAAAGAAAAGGATCTACACTCTAGAGCTCTCAAAAATATGTACAATATATAACTTCTCAAAATAACGGCTCGAGAGCTGATCCAGGAATAGCAGTAGTCCATATCATCAGAGAAGCATCCATCGATCCATCAAAAGGGTCCTCAACTGCTGCAGATCGGGCCCCTGACCCACACTACCTATACTTAGCATGCATCTAAGGGTCATCATCCCTCCACTGGCTACCAGTAGAGTGATCGACTGGCTCATCTCCGCTCCCTGCCTCGGCAGGATCCTCCTCCACCTCATCCAACGGGGATGGTACCCTACCACTGGGTACTGAATCGGGTGATGGTGCAGCCCCGATTGGACTCGTCGGATCAGGTGTGGGAGTATCCTCCCGGACAACTCGAGAGGTAAAAGGGTAAGAGTGGTAAACATAAGAAAACGGAAGTGATGATATGTACGGGCAGGTCGAGCAGGAGGTGGTCCATTATGACATGAATAAAAGAGTGGTAAGTGCATAGTATAGATAATGGGGATCCTGAATCTACGAGGATGAATACGAATCGATGGATTAGGGTGGTAGAAGGTCAACTCTACCTCACCCTCATACACTGCTCGGTGGTCCTCATAGACCCACACTCCACTAGGGAGAGGGCGGATCTCGATGCAGGTGAGATAGCGAGACATCACCTACAAGGGCATGGGGATAAGCAACAACATACATGTAACATCCTCAATTTAATTTTAGGAGCATTATGAAATTATGTAAGTATTTAAGAAAGATTATCAGGTGTGGAGGAAGGTTTTTGGTAGTAATTAAGCCTAGGTCTAGTATAAGATGCCAAGGAAAAGTCTTAGAACTGGAAACTAGCAAAAATGAGAAAATGCAAAGGGTAATCGGTTACTGTGGATGGAGTAATCGATTAAAAGGTCTCAGTGTAAAAACCTTAAAAATGTTGCATCAAAGGGTAATCGATTACTATGGGGGTCAGTAATCGATTACAGAGCCTCAGGTTGAAGTACTAGGAAAGTTGCATCAAAGGAATAATCAATTACTCCAGCAGAGTAATCGATTACTTGATGGAAAAAAAAATAGAGCATGTGGACCACACGTTTCAGTGGCTTCCACGAGAAGCCACGATTCCCAGCCACAAAAGCCCAACACCATGAATCAGACTCAATACTAAAAGCAACATAACAAAGGAAAACAACACAAAAGCCAACGACATTAACACCCTCATATACTCTTCTTCCTCATCTTTCTCTCTCAACTCACGTCTCTCTCTCTCCATTAGGGTTCAATTTTTGTGCATCATTTTGGCTCTTGATCTTGAGCTAATCGCTTCTAAGCTTCATCACCAACACATTAGGGCAAGAAAATGAGTTAGAAATCTTGCCCTTGTTCCTCCACCCACTCGACCACCCTCTCTTTTCTCTCTCCTAGGTTTTCTTCAATACACATATTATGGAAAACCACTACCTCCATGTCCAATAATCAAGAGCAAGACAAGGATAACTCTCTGCCCAAGTACAACACACACAATAGGGTTGTCTACCACCATTGGATTCTAGCTCTCTTGAGGTGGCAAGCTAGGCTAAGGAGGTTCAAATTTCCAAGGTTCTAGGCTAGGGCAAAGGAGAAGGCACACTTATCTCACTACACTTGAGGTAAGGGGGTGGGTATTGGCTTGACATAAGATTGGGTGTCCATATAGTTATAATAGTTTGTTAGGAGTTATTTGTTTAGGATAATTAATAAGGAACCCTAAGGTAGTGAGCTATAAATATATGTGATGAGAAATAATGAATAAATAACATAAGGTAAAGAATAAACGCATAAAATGTGATTGTGAGACTTAGTATTGGTTATGCTATTTTATTTGTGATATTTGATGTGTGACCCTAAATGTGAGTATTTGACATGCGTATATGAATATATTTGGTATTAGAATGTTTTTATGAATTTCTTGGGCTATATGATGTTGGAAAATTAATTATGGCTTTGGAAAATATGACCTATGTATAATTATTGGAAAATGTGAATATGAGATTAATAGGAATTAAAAGGAGTGCAGTGTGGTTGATCCTTGGATGCACCGGCACACTAGGTGCCCTGCTAGATGGTGAATTGCCTGCTAGGGCCAATTGCCTGTCAGGTGAATTGCCCATTAGGTCTTAAATTCCCGTTAGGCGTCGGTGCGTCAATGGATCAATTCACTGCATAACCACCTGAAAAGATAATAAAATGTGGATTGGAATTGTGAGAAATGAATATTAATGGAAATGTAATTAATTGCGTTGTCCTAACGGGTGATGCCTAATGGGTGTCTCAGTCCTGACAGGTGTAAAGTCCCTAGTAGGTGGTGAATTGCCTAGCAGGTGCGTTAATTCCTAGTGGTGCAAAAAGAGAATGAAAATGAGAATGAGGAATGAAAGAGAAAAGAAATAAGTGGTAAATGGAAAAGGAAATGAGAATAAGAACTTGAAATGTGACATAATTCTTTGTTATGAGAACATGAAATAATGATGGTTGCTTAAATTATCTGTTATTTGATATACTTGGTACTTGTGCTTGGCCTAGTGAATTTATTATGTCTATCTGGAAACTGCAATTCTGTTTCATGTGCAATGCTCACTCCCTTAACATTTTTCAGGTTCTGAGATCGAGCTAGCACAGACCCGGCCGAGCAGGTGCACTCTCCCTCACAGGGAGAGTAGATTTTAGTATCTTAGGACATGAAAATGTCCTGGGCCTATTCATCATGATGATGATGTGATATTTCTTTTGTTTATAAAAATGTAAATATTTTCTTTTGGTGGCCCAGGACAGCCTCTTAGATATAAGGGGTGTTTTGATGGAGTTGATATGTAAAACTTGTATCTATACTTCTGCTTAATACTCTGATGTCTGATGGACACTGATTGCACTATGGTTCACTATTTATATTAAGCCCTGCAGGCTTCTGGAAATGAAATATATATATATATATGATGTTTTATCAGGTGCAGGTTTAAACTAATTTTTGGAAAGTCCTAAAAACAAAGGAAACTCCGTCCGTTTGACGGTAGATTTTAATAAATTAAAAAGAAAACTTTAAATCCTCTATTTTAATATATTGGGTAATTATGGGTAAATTAGCTAAGGTGTTACAATACACATAATCGAAAGAGAGTAAAGGTTTAACAATTAATATGTGCAAGATAGATATCAATCAGTCATGTTATCAAACACAAGTCATTACACATAATAGTCAATGACAAGTAAGAATGCACATAATATGTTCACATTCAGGTTATCAACCAAATAACATTTAGTTATTTATCAGTGGCATGTTGTATGAATGTCCTATCATCATTCCTAGCTTCCATAGAAACTATTTCCCCCTTCAGGGGCGGCCGTCCTTGTAACTTCATGTACAATTTTTGTACTCGGTACCTTTGCAGGGTACAATTCAATACCATTCCTTGGAATGTATTACGCTCAAGCTTGATAGTGATTCAAAACGCCACAACCTCGCAGACGTCACGCTCCAACGTAATAATCACATCATCAGTATCCTCACACTAGCCACGTTTTTATCACACATAAACGTGTCATCAAGCAGGACGTGTTTGGCGCTCCCAAAGTCCCTCCTCAGGTTATAAAAATAATCGTGACAATTCGATCTATCATCCGAACTCCATGCATCAATGCATCACAAATAAACTCATTGATTGATATTTAAATTGCTTAATAATATCCAACATTATCTCGAAGTATTTAAAACATATTCTATGAATAAATTCAGGAAAAATTAGATAATACCCAATCAAACATATTTCAGTCACATATTTAGTCCATGATGTTTCTTTAAATTTATTAGGTTTAAATAAAATTGATTAAATGGGAAAATGGTGTTTTAGGCATTTTCTGTCAAAATCATCAAGTTCTGGAAAATTCTGCATCAGACAGACCAAAATACTCGAGTAGTTAATGAAAGACTCGAGTAGTTCATCAACCCAGAACACTCGAGTGCTTCATCAATTACTCGGGTACTAAAACTGAAATATGGAGATTCTGCATCAGGAAATACTCGAGTATTGACTAAAAGACTTGAGTATTTCATGACAGCAGAAACACTCAAAATTGGGTTTTAACATACCATTTTCGATTTTAACCAAATTTAATCCAAACCAATGATCAACAAAGTTGACATATCATATATTAAACATGTCCAAACACTTAAATTACAAAAAATCACAGAGATTGCACAAATTCATGTAATTATGAATAAAACTTGGAAAATCAACAACTCAACATACCAAAATACAAAATACTCAACAAACACATGATTTCAGGTTCAAAACAGTTTGTATGCATCATATAAGACTTTCTCAAATCAACTTAGAGCATTCATTGGTCTCCAAACCAAAAGTTTCTTAACAACTAAGCCCTTAGAGTCTCATGATGGCTCTCTATGATAAATCACATACTTTAAACTCAATCTAGTGTATATTAAACTTTCCCCTTACCTCACAGACATGATTCAACAAAAAATTCACAGAAACTTAGCTTCCAAGCTCGATTTCCCCAAAAACCCTTTGACAGCAACACAGTTTGGACAGGGTCACAAGACCAACGATTTTGACCAACCAATCGTGCAAAACAATTGGGGAAAATAGTTAGGGTTTACTCTTTGCAACATGCATGAGAAAATAAAAAGAATTTGAAGTCAATAGGATTCACGAGCTTACCAAAATCGAAGACCAAAGTAAGCTCCAAGAACCAGTTTTTCGGTTTGACAGCAAAAAGACTCCAACTTTTGAGCTTCGATTCTCTTAGCACACGAACTCTCAACTCACGATTTTGCTATCTTTGTGAAGCCCTGAATGTGAGCTTCATAATGGTGTATAGTTTGTGTATTAACTCTTAGAAACGAGAGAGAATCGAATGAGAGAAGTCAGGAACCCTAACACACGGATTCTTCACGATTTTGGCAAAATGGTTGGTTGATTCATCAACCATGAGTTTAAATAGATGTCTAAGGCACTCATGTAGCTCGACACGAAGCTAAAGACATGTTCGTGAGCTGTTTTCGTGTCAACACCGGGGTAACTCGATGGTTGACTCATCAAAATGCATTAACTCACGCACTGCTGTCCAGAATACTCGAGTCTTGGCAGAAAGACTTGAGTCTTTTGGCCAGTTTTTGAAAAATAAATATTTTATTTCCTTTCCCTCCAAAACCTTCCTAATATTACTTCTAGGTCCTAAACAAGGACTAATATGCAAAAACCTTATTTTCACATAATTGTAATTATCTAATCATTTCCATATATTTTTCTCTTACCAAACACATGCATAATAAACAACTTTTAATCAAGGATTAAAATAAAATTATTTAATTATAAATAAATTTTATAATTAAACTTTCATTAATCAGATATTAAAAATTTGGGGTGTTACAATTAACATATTTCAACAAAACATATAAAGGTATTTTTTTTTTTACAATAATCTGTAATACTATGTTAATTTGTTCCAAATGAAAAATCATCTTTCTCATATTATATTTTTTAATTATCTTTTTTATAAGTTTTTTATAATTATTTATTTTTAAAAACTCATAAATCCCAATTTCATTAAATTATCGTGTATTTGAATAAAAAATAAGTAAATAAAATTATTATTTTTTAAATTTATGATATAAGTAAAAAAATTAACAACTAAAAAAAGTAAAGGTTTCTAAAATCTTTAAAGATTACAATAATGAATAATGAATCATCATTTCAACAATAAAAGATTACAATAATGAATAATGAATCATTATTTCAAAAAATAAAAGATTACAATAATGAATGTTGAGTAACTTGTTATAATTATAATAAGTAAATAAAGATGGTGTATGTATCCACTAAAATAAAATCCGGTGTAACTTAGCCTTCACCATTTTTGAAATATAACGTTCACATTTTACTTTTCTTTTTATACCTATGGAACTAACCCCTGCTTTGCACGGGTTATGTTTTGTCATTTGATAAAATTAATTTTTTGTTTATAAAAAAGGTTTAATAATAAATTGGTTTTAGTTGAATAAAACTAAAATATATGATCATCATTAAGTATATTTTTTATGTAATATAAGTTAATTATTAGTGGTTAATTGTTATTAAAATAAACGATAAATTATTAATCAGTTTTTTAATCGTACATATGTTACTGTCAAAAGTTTTAATGCTTAATGCTAATATCACATTTTTTTAGTTGAAAGGTAGATGCAACTCATGTAGCAAAATAATTACGAGTACATAAACATATATTTGGGTAAGTGATTTGCAATCAATAAAAATTTCAAGTATTTCATGTTTTTTTTAGGTGAGGAGCAGCATGAAGACAAGTTAAGAAAAAAGGATTTTGAGAGTGTTGAGATTAGAAGTTGAGAGGGAATTTCAAAATTCTTCCTCCTAATATGGAATTTTGAAATTTCTATCAACCTCTAATCTCAACATTCGCCAAATTCTCTACATTTACTCCACCTTCATGCTTTTTATCTTGAATTATCTTGAAATGTTTGAAATTCCTGAAAATTACAAATATCTTATCCAAACACACACTAAGCAAAAAATGTCATAGGAATCTTCATACTGACATTGTTAACTTGCAAATGAGATAAAGGAAATAAAAAGCACTAAGGCTTATTGCTGTTGTATTTTGTGGTAAAAATGCTTTCAAGACTTGCTTACTTTGTGTATTAAAATTTTGATGAGAAATTTGAGAAAAGAGCGTGTTTCGACAGGTTATTTAGTAATCTTGAAATTCTACGTGTTTGTCGAGAGAATTGATCAATGCTCTAACGAATTAGAAAAAAAAAACTTCTGGTGTCATGCGAATAATATAAAATGTCACAAAGATATGATAAGAAAAAGCAATTAAATAAAGTGTGTAAATATAAAGAAAAGCAAAATAAAACAAAGAAGAAACAAATGAAAATGAACAAGAAAAGTATAGTGGTTGCATTAAATACGTGTGGAAGGAAGTACTTGATTTGCATTTTATGAATCTACTATATGTTGAGATTGTGAGGATTTTTATCAATTCTTTCCAACCTCTAATAACAAAGTAGCAGAAATTCTTAATTATAGATAAAGTTTAGTAACTATCCCTAAGCCTAACTGCTCACTACCCACGTCTTCGAAGCTACTAAGGCTAAAAAGTTTTATGCCAAGGTTTAATCCGCCGCACAGGTTGTGGCCTTTGTCGATGAATTGTTGTTGATGTTTTTTGTTACTACTTCTAAATCTCGCGCAATTATGAAGCTTGTCGTATCTCTCGTCTGTATGAGTACTTCGACGAAGCTCTTTTGTGCTCTTTTCCTTGACTCTTCTAGTTGAATAGATGATTCATCCGCTCAAAGAAATGCACTGTTTTCCATCAACGTAGAAACACACTAGGGGAAATATGTGTCTCTTAGGTAGATATCCTATGCATTGAGCTGCACCAACTTCACCAAAAATGTATTGGTCTTTGAGTTGGATGTTGGTATATGCAATGAGGATTTGAGTTACGATAGGCTACAAGCCTGATTTGGGTTCAATATATGATGTTTTGAGCATGATTTAGACTCTCTTTTACTATTGATTTGGCTTGTTTCTCTTGTAAATTTAGGACTTTTTTAATAGTTTTTAGGAAGTTAGGTAATTTAGAATCCTTTGAAAGTTTTGATCCGTTTTGGGTTTGTTTCAGGTACTTTCGGAGCTTAAATGAAGAAAATAAATATGGAGCATGAAAGAGGATGAAAATACCTTGAAAATGACGCAAGAACGGAGAGAAACGGAGTCGGAAAATGCACCACACGCCCAGGCGTGCAGACCGCGCGCCCAGGCGCGCGTGCATCGCTAACCAGTACCAATCAGAGGGGGGCGTGTGACCCTACACGCCCAGGTGCGCGAGCGACACAATAAGCCCAATTGGGCTGGTTTTTGATCAGATTTGCTTCTTATCAATTGGGATTAGTTTTAGACTTTAAATATAGGTTTTTCCATTATGTTTAGGTAGACTTTTCATAGCCAAATTAGAGATTAGAATAAAATTAGGATTAGAGAAGAGAGGCTGTCATGCAATTGAGAGCAAGGAGGCAAGGCACAAAGATTGGAGATCAACATTGCTAGAGGAATTCACTTGATGATTGAAGATCTCTTGGGGGTAAATTGATTATTGTCTATGATGATTAGTTTATTCCATTCCTTTTTCTTCTTCTTCTAATATGTATAATTGAACCTCTTGTTAGGAATAGGGTGAATTTGTATGGATCTTAATTTGGCTATTTAATTCATGAATTTATGTTTTTCCTTTTAAATCAATTGCTTGGTTGTGTTTTAATTACAATTCATAGAATTCGTGACTTTATGTTTTGCTTTGGTAATCTGAACCTTAATTGGAAAATTAGGATTAAGATTAGGCCTTTCAACCAAACAATATAATTATTCAATTCGTAGGAATAATTTTGGGTAATTGTATAACTCTTATAAATTAGAACTCACTTAAGGGATTAAGGGGTAAAGTTTAGTAAGAAACATAATTGTTGGAGGGACTAGCTTTTATTGTTTCTGGGGTTTTTGATTTATTAGAAAACAAATTTTCATAATTAATAACCTGATCCTACAATGAAACCATGTTCCTAACCTTTTTCATATTTGCTTCTAAATCCTATTTAGTTTCTGAATTGTTTCATTCCTTTAATTCTACACTCGTATCTCTAAACTCTAAACCAATACAAGTTATACATAGTAATTGCAATTAGGTGAAATAAATTAGAAACAATTTGTAACAGCCCGATTTTCGTAAACCAAAATAATTAACTTTTATTTATTAAAGTGGCAAAAATGAGGCCAAATTTTTTTTTTATAAAACATTGCTGGAAAATCCTTACTGCATTTAAAAATCTCTTTGCCGAAAACCGAGTTGTTACTAAAACCTTCCTTCTCATAAAACATTCGTTTTCATAAAAGAACTTGATTCAACAACATCAGGACAGTTATCAAAAACTTTATAAAGGTCAACCTTGTAAAAGAGGTGTGTTTCACAAGTCAAATTAAAGAGTTAGCTCGATTACATAAATGGCTCATAGCTCGATAATCCTTGACTCAAAACATTCACAACAACTTAAACTAATGATACTATCCTTAAACTTTCCTATTGAAAACTATCGGATGTAGCTCCTTCTTCTTCTTGCGCCCTTTGTTCCTTCCCAATGAAGATGCTATCTCGGTCACTGCTTTCCTTTGGTCGTCTGGTTCCAACTCTACTCCATTTAGAGTGGTGGGGTTCCTTTGGATCTCGTACCGCTTCTTCTCCTCGTAGCTCCCATATCCTCGCACAGTGACTTGTCCCAAGTGCAGCCCCAAGTCAGCTCCGCTCAGTTGATGCTCCGAATCGGGGATCACGATCTCAGTGTGGCCGGTCCATGCCCAGCCACATGGGATGTGCTTCCAACCCCTTCCATACTTATTCCACATGGCGATTCCCATACGATGCTCCATCTGCCCGTTGAGATATCAGCCGCACCGATATGCCAACGAACAGGAGAGAGTAAGCGATCCGAACGACGCATCGTCGACGGTGTGGGATTACGATAGGCAAGATAATAGGACCATACAAGCATACAATACAACATACAAACACTCAACAACCAAACATATTATCACCCACATTATCCTTATTAGCCTTGTTCCATCTTTTATTATCTTGTTATCTTGTATATTCTCTCCTTTTCATAACGATACTTCCCTTTTCATTCAGTCTTATAAATTCACAACCTTTAGTAATTGGGAACTTTAAGATCTCATCAAAATATTTATCTCGTTCTCGGCTATCCCTCACGTCTACATCTCCTCGGTCATCCATCCAACCTAGTCGGAAGCAAACAGGAGTACAAGACCTTTACTGTGCGGGCACGACAGCTGTCTCACAATCAATTGGTCCCAGACCAGGAGGACTACAGCCTCAAATCATTTCATATCAATTAAATTCATATATAATCAAGGCACACTGTCTCAACTCACAGTGGCAAACAAGATGCCCCACTCCATTCCCTCTCACTGTTCTAGATTTGCAATCTAGGGGGCGACAGTATATTTCTAGTATACCCCAGTCCCTACCACGTTCGTATGCCACATGTGGAGTTCGTTCTGCCTAGAAACATACTCTAGACTTCTTGACGTTTCACCGTCATCGTCCTCCCCTAATGCAATCTCCTCCTAAGTATCCGCAGATACTTATGGTTCCTTCCTCTCCACTACTTTGCATTCTCATACCTCACCGCGTGTGTCTTTTAAAGTCTTTTATCCTTTTAATTATCCTAATGGTCGGCCCATCCTTCGTGCATCCCTTCAATGAGCCCTGACCGCTAACTTGGCACAATATTTATCTCATCAATTCTCACATAGCACAAAGCTGGGATCACCTCAACAAACTCTTATCTCATTTCTCAATCTTTCTCTCAAAATCTTATTTCGTAATCTTTTCTCCAAAACAATCCTTTCGAAAATATCATTTCAAAAACTTCCTCAAAACCATATTTCAAAAACTTTCCTAAAAATCTCTTTTCACAACTTTCATAAAATTTATTTCAAACTTTTCTAAAAATACTTTTTCGTAATCTTTCTCAAAATTTCTTTTCACAACCTTTTCAAAATATCTTTTTACAAACCCTTTTCGAAAATATTGTTTCAAAAATCTTCTTAAAAACCTCTTTTCATAAATCTTTTCAAAAACTCCTTTTCAAAAAAAAGTCCTTTCAAAACCTTTCTCAAAAATTTCTTTACACAAACCTCTTTCAAAAATTTATTTTCACAACTCTTTACAAAATTCTCTTTTAACAAACCTTTTCGAAAATTCCTTTTTCAAAACCTTTTCAAAATCTCTTTTCAAAAAATCTTGTCAAAAATCTCTTTTCAAAAACCTTTTTCGAAAATCACCTTTTTGGGCCGAGCGCTAATGGAGGAGCAAGCTCAACTCAACATTAGTCTCTTTCCCAAAAACAAAATCAAAGGAGCCCAGCTCCGCTCAGATCACATCTCGCCTTCATGACGACATTACTCTTCCCAGCTCTGGCTCATTCTTGACATTATCATTTGTTTTTCCCAATCTCAATCCTTTATCTTGTTTCTAATCAATCTCTTATCCTTCACCATTATTCCATTCTTATTACATCTTTATTTCCATCGACTTACTTATCTCATTTTTATTTTCAGGACGTAACAGACGTCCATCAGACGTTTACTCATTTTAATCAACATCATTAGGCATAATTAAATAAATAATAAAAGCATGCTATCAACATGCACACATCACACAATAACAATGTGGTCATTGTCACCTTCGTATAAGTGGCCACACAACACAAACAATTGCCACTTATACTACTGACTCTGAACCACTTAGTTCCGATCTTTGAGATGATACGAGACGTCCTAATAAATCACCTAACTACCACGGTGTCTCAGGAAAGTTTCTCTCTCACCTGGGGTCCGGCGATTAATTGCGTACCGTCTCCTCGGATCCTTTCTGCTGCCGGCTGCCCCAATCCCTCGTCTTTAAGATTCCTCGTACTAAATAAAATTACGTTTTCGTTATTAACTTGTATTAAGAAAATCTTTTTCGTATCTTAGACACATTTCATTCCTCGTTGGAAAACTTAAAACATAATCGTTTTTTTTTTCAAACAACTCTAATATTTTCTAATACCTTAAGTACTCAAAAATCATTTGAAAACATCATATGAAATAAATTAAATCATTTGGGTTAGTTGCTGGTCCGTCTTGGACAACACCTTAACCACATTCATAAACACCGAAAAATTCATCGTTTTTAATCCGGGTTTTTCTTAAATCAATTATCATTTAAAAACCACACTTTAAATTACATGAAAACGTTTTTAAACATAAGAAGCATGTCCACACAATTCTGGACAGCAAAGAATCCTTTCACAAAGTCATTTTGATAAAACCCCGAAAACATCGTAAAAACACTTTTTATTTCAAATACTTCTTTGACTCCAAATTAACACTTTAAAACTCAAACTTTTATAGTAAAACAAACTTTGGACAGCCATAAACACAATTTAAAAATCTCAAATAAATCAAATGGAATTTTTCTTAAAACCAATCAATTTCAAAGCCAACTATACAATCATCAACTAGCACACAATCACAACACACTCAGATGGATTAAGTCATACAAGCGATCAACCAATTATTTAATCTAATTATAAATTAAACATTTATTTTTACACAAATTCTTTCGCAATCAATACTTTTTCACTTAATTATTTTCCAAACATTTTCATTTTCTTAAAACAAAACACTAGGGCATTTACATACTTCACAAGGATATAAACCAAGCACAACAATTCAATTCGTTTCAAAAATCACTATATGAATTTATTTTAATGCAACTAAACTTCCTAGACTTACTTAAACTATATGGCCGAATGAAATCAAAGAAAAAAAAATCAAACATCACAAATTTAAATTACATAAATCAACTTGATTTATTTCAAGCACCTACATTCTACTTTCTTTTTCATGCAACCAAATTATTTACTCTTTCTTTTGCTCTCACCCGAATGCTCATACACACACATATATATATTCATTTAAACACAATACTTTCCTCTCAAACTAATTAGTTCATTTATTTCCCTTATTCTTATTCCAAAAAAAAAAACCAAATGGAAATTAGATATTCACAACACAATTTTGAACACATTGGTTTAACAATATTCTTTAAGACATACTCATTACTCTAAGTCAATTCATGAGAAAAGAATCCTAGTCTACTAATCATGTGTAGGCCGAATCTACTTTTGGCAAAAACAAGGTTTCTAGTTCACTTTTTCAACATGCAACATCAAAATCATGAATCAAACCATATACCCTTTACACACACACAACTCTAAAAATATAATTTCCTTAAATCAAGTTTTCATTTTAATTATGCATTTCTTAAAAGTCTTTGAATCAAAGAGAAATCAACATGCAAGATCATAAAACATGAGTCAAGTTAAGAATTCATTTTCCAAAAACTTGTCTCCTTGGTTTATTTGTAAAACCGTGAGGTTTATTAAGAAAATGAAATCTTTTTACTCAAAACCACATGCATGCACCTAAACCTTGTAAATCAAGTCATGAAATCGATCATAATGGCACAATTTAAAGATAAAAATCATTTTGAGGAGAAAAGATCAAAACCGTGACATACATGGATGGAAGATTAAATCTTTTGTTTGAAAATCACATGTTTGATTCAAGATTAAAAACTTTTTCAAAGATCAAGTTCAAAAATCAAACATTTCAACATCTCAAATCAATTTTCTAAACATGAGATCAACATGCAATCACTTAGATCAATTTAAAAAGCATCAAGACCTAATTTTCTACTCATGGCCGAATTACATAGTGTAGGATCTAGTGTTTTATGAGTTCATTTATTCTTAAAAACTCAAGATCAAAATATAAATAACACATGCAAGTATACAAAGCACCAAGATCAACATCAAATCAACATGCACATCAAGGATCTCAACTTTATTACTAAGGAAGTTTAGATCTTTCATTTATTTATCAAATCATTTCTTAAGGACATCATAGCTCACGATTTTAAGAAAGAAACTCAACATGCAAAGAGGTTTACTTCGATCATCACAAAGATTTCATCAAACATTTAGATTTAGAAGATTTAGTTTGAAAAGCTTTATGATCTCTTATGAAAAACTTTAAACGAGTTAGGAAATCCGTTGGTTAGACGTTTACAAGTTCCTTTAAGCTTTGAAAATCCATGATCAAGCACAAATATACTTGTACTCATCATTTAAGCTTGAAAAATTAACATGCAAAGAGGTTTGCTTTAAACTTTACAAAAATCTCAACAAACCTTTAGATCTTTAGAATTTAGGTTGAAAAACTTTAAGATCTTTCATGAAGACCTTAATTGAGTTATGAAGTCCATTAGTTAGACATTTACAAGTTTCTTTGAGTCTTAAAAGTTCATGATCCAACATAAAACAAGACATGCAAAGAAAGAAAGAAAGAAAAATTACAAAATCAAAAGGAAATCTGCATTATTACAACTTCTTCATGCTTATTCGAAGTACCCACCAAAGAAAAGGTTGATCTCCAAACTTCTAAGGTCTTGGATCATCAAGGAAGGCTTAGGTTTTTGGACTTGGTTTCTTCTTCTTCCTCTCCCTAGCTCACGGCCCTCTCTCTCTTTTCTCTATGTGTTGAGAGCTTGATTTTTGCTCTCAACAAGTGTGTTTGAAAAGGGAAAAGGAAATGAAAGAAATGAAGGGTGAAAGTGAAGAAATGAATTGGCCAACCCTTCACACCGCTCGACTATATATATAGGTAAAGGCAAAGACATAAGACTTTCCTCTTTTGTCCTCAAGGAAATTCGGCCAAGGGTGCAAATGGGAGGGGCAATTTTGGCTCTTCAAAACTTTGCATGGGTGGAGGTTATCAAACTTAAGGGGACATGGTAGAGGAAATTAAGGGACTAGGTCCCTTAGGTTTTGTAACCTTTTTAACTAATAGCTAAGATTTGGTTACTAACTTGGTTTGGTTATGGTTCTAGTTTAGTTCATGGCTTCTTGTCCAAAAATAAAAATTCTAAACTTATCCATACACACATACACATACGTATCACACATATATGCACACATACATACATTATTATATTTTTATACTAATTAAGTTGTCATTTACCCTAAGCATACACACACATAATCATGCATCATACGTTACACATATGCATACATACATACATTCATGTGTCATCATCTTCTTTTACTAATTTAATTCCATATAATCCCAAGCATATACACACACATGTATAGAAAATAATTCTTTTTCATCATAAAATGACTCGTACAAAAATCACAAATATCAAGCACATAGATTTTTCCAAAAACTCAATTTCTAAACTTTTGACATTATTTCAGGAAATCATTTTTCAAAAGTCACTTATTACCTTGAAGACGTGAATTAGGAGAATCATTTAAGAAAAATATTCTTTCAAAACACTTTTTTTTTTAAAAAAATAAATCTCTTTAGTATTTTAAATTAATACGAGGAATTTGCGGAGTGTTACACAATTTGCAATCCCCGAGTTGAACGATAATTTTACTTACTCTATATTACTTGTGCGATCGGTACACTTGCCGAATTGCCAACAAGTTTTTGGCGCCGTTGCTGGGGATTGAAATTCGATTCTAATTTTTTTCGGTACCTTTTTGTAATTACTTGTGTAATTTCTCCCTTTTCATGTATAACTATAGTTTTAATAATGATTCTGATTGTGATAGATTTATTTCGGATCCCTATTCTCCATACTGTTATGCACAAAACATAAGTAATAGGAAAACTTCATTAGAAATAGCTTTAGAGAAATTAGAAGCTACATCTAATAAAAAATTTTATGTGGAACCAATTCCCGTGGAGAAAGCTCCATGGGAAATAGCTTTAGAGAAATGTGCTCAAACCACTAAAGAATTTGTTGAAGAAGTCAGAACCTATTACCCGATTCAAGGTTCCAATTCAAGAAACCTTGAAATCAAAGTTGAACACATTTTAAAGCCATTAGATGAAGAGTCAAGCATCACCAACAATTTTTGACTCTCTTCAAAGAGAGGAAAAAGTGGTGGTGATGGATGTGACCAATGATGAAACCCCTAAGGAGGAGCAAATAGAAGAAAATGTGCATAATGAGTTTGATGAAGAGGACCGAAATAAAACTTTAGAAGGTGTGAATATGGTAGAAAAATTTGATCCACCCTTGCATGATGAATTTCTAGCAATTAAAAATTTGGTCAAATCTATTGCATGCTTGGATGACCCAAAATTTTTCCACTATATTCAACCTCTGTGCTTTCAAGAAAAATCTAAAAATCAATCTAAATCATTATTGAACAATAGGGAACCTGAAAAGGTAGTTTTCCTAATTCATGGAATTAACACTTTCATGAATGGGAAAAGAAATAACTTGTATGAGATGATGCATGGAGTAAGGAATGCACCTTTTCACCCTGGTGGGATTGAACTTATTTATGAAACTTCCTTACTCCACCATCATCCAAGAGTTGTCCCATGGGATGTGGGAATAACTTGTTATGGCTACATCACATGGGAATTAACCTATAGGATTTGGGATCCTGGTGGATTCTTTGTAATTATGTAGTAGTGTAGGGTTTTGTTTTTATTTTTTTAGTTAGTTAATAAAGAGTTGGAGCTTTCTATATGTAACTACTAATGAGGTGCTTCTAGCACTATTTTTAGTTGTTCATGTGACACAGGTGAATAAGTTTGGGGGAGTCTCCTCCATGGTGCATTAAGAGAGAATGTTGTGCTACAAAGGGAAGTTTCTAACTCCTTACATTAGTTTTTAATTTTTATTTTGTAGTATAGGTTAGAGTAGTTTGCTTGAGGACAAGTCAACCTCTATGTTTGGGAGAGTGGACAAAATAAAAATTTTTCTGATCTGAATTTTTCTCCCATATTTGGTATTGGTTTGTGTCTTGGGTAGAAGTAGATGATTATTCTAGGCTTAAGACTATTTTTATGATTATATATGTAAATACTTGATTTAGTATGATGACTCATTGATTGTATGACACTGATTGGATTGAGTTTTAAGTTTTGTTGAAAACTGGTTATTTTGATAAACTGTTTTGGAATAAGTTATTAGTGAACTGACTGTTTAGCTTGTGAGTTTTTGAGCCTATAAACTAGAGGGGTATGATTTATTGAATTATTTGTATTTAAACCCCTATTTCTTTCATGAGTGTGTTCACTTTGACGTTGTGTTCTAGAACTTGACCGGTGACCATTTTGAGATTGATAATTGTTTGCATGCATTAAGATGATTAAGGCACTTAGGGTGTGTTTTGGTGGCCTTCAACTGATTTGTATTGATAATGTCCCTTATTTGCCCCATTTTGAGCCTTATGAGATATTATGATTTTTCTTTGGTACCCTGCATCTATTGAAATATTTTTGTGAGTACCCTGGAAATTTTGAATGAGCAATTGAGAGGAATGACGAAAGAAAAAGTTAAAGTAATTGGTGAAATGTGTTATGAGTTCTATTTCTCTTCCAAGAAAAAAATGAAAAATAAAAAATAATAAAGAGAAATTTGGAAGAGAATAGAAGGAAAAAAAAGTGAAAAGAAAAGAAGGATGATAATGATTTTGGAGTTGAGTGTGAGTCTTAATTGTATTCATTGCTCATTCATAATTTTTAAGGGATGTTGTTTGATTTCATATATTTAGCTCTTAGTTTTATCCTATCTTTCTTTTATCCCACCTTTCATCTTTAGCCATGGCCATGTTACAACCAAAATTAAGACCTTTTGATTTTTGCATGTATTCAATAATTTCAGTGGAGATATTGGTCTATGGTCAAGCATATGGTAATACATTGTCATTGGATGAACTTGAGTGAATTACATATATATAACCCTTGATACACATGAGAGATACACACAGTGAGATTGAGAGTGTTCACTAGTTCTGGTTCTTTTGGAGTTTGTTTTGCTGACCAGTTTTTGATGAAGTTAATGCTTGTGAATAAAAGTTTCTGAGTCATGAGTCTGAAGTCTTAGATTAGGTGTTTGCATATTAACTTAGAAAATTGGTTTTGTGTTCTAGAGTTTTTATTTTAATTTTTCCTGGGACATGCAAAATATTAAGTTTGGGGGAGTGATTTGGGTCCAATATATGATGTTTTGAGCATGATTTAGACTCCCTTTTACTATGGATTTGGCTTGTTTCTCTTGTAAATTTAGGACTTTTTGTATAGTTTTTAGGAAGTTAGGTAATTTATAATCCTTTGAACGTTTTGATCCGTTTTGGGTTTGTTTCAGGTACTTTCAGAGCTTAAATGAAGAAAATAAATATGGAGCATGAAAGAGGATGAAAATACCTTAAAAATGGCGCAAGAACGGAGAGAAACGGAGTCGGAAAATGCACCACACGCCCAGGCGTGGAGATCGCCCGCCCAGGCGCGCGTGCATCGCTAACCAGTACCAATCAGAGGGGGGGGCGCCCAGGCGTGTGACCCTACACGCCCAGGCGCGCGAACGACGCAGTAAGCCCAATTGGGCTGGTTTTTGATCAGATTTGCTTCTTATCAATTGGGATTAGTTTTAGACTTTAAATATAGGTTTTACCATTAGGTTTAGGTAGAGTTTTCAGAGCCAAATTAGAGATTAGAATAAAATTAGGATCAGAGAAGAGAGGCTGTTATGCAATTGAGAGCAAGGAGGCAAGGCACAAGGATTGGAGATTAACAATGCTGGAGGAATTCACTTGATGATTGAAGATCTCTTGGGGGTAAATTGATTATTGTCTATGATGATTAGTTTATTCCATTCCTTTTTCTCCTTCTTCTAATATGTATAATTGAACCTCTTGTTAGGAATAGGATGGATTTGTATGGATCTTAATTTGGCTATTTAATTCATGAATTTATGTTTTTCCTTTTAGATCAATTGCTTGATTGTGTTTTAATTACAATTCATAGAATTCGCGCCTTTATGTTTTGCTTTGGTAATCTGAACCTTAATTGGAAAATTAGGATTAAGATTAGGCCTTTCAACCAAACAATATAATTATTCAATTTGTAGGAATACTTTTGAGTAATTGTATAACTCTTATAAATTAGAACTCACTTAAGGGATTAAGGGGTAAAGTTTAGTAAGAAACATAATTGTTGGAGGGATCTAGCTTTTATTGTTTCTGGGGCTCTTGATTTATTGGAAAACAGATTTTCATAATTAATAATCTGATCCTACAATGAAACCAAGTTCCTAACCTTTTCCATATTTGCTTCTAAATCCTATTTAGTTTCTGAATTGTTTCATTCCTTTAATTCTACACTCCTATCTGTAAACTCTAAACCAATACAAGTTATACATAGTAATTGCAATTAGGTGAAATAAATTAGAAACAATTTGCAATCCCCGAGTGGAACGATAATTTTACTTAGTCTTTATTACTTGTGCGATCGGTACACTCTCCGAATTGCCAACAAAGCCCAACCCTTCAAGTTAAGAGTTTCATTCTATTCTGGAATGGAAGTAAAGAGATATGTTACCGCTTCTAAGTGCTTCAATCCTACTATTTCAACTCCAAACTCCACATGTCTTCCTCTAGTTCTCTTCCTCTTTATGTGGTTGGTCGTTATCTTTTGTTTCAGCCCTAAGTTCCCCATAGTTTCCATCTTGTGAGCTTAACCATCCTTGTTGAAGGCTATAAATACTACTTCAGCTTTCAACTGTTTCCCAACCACAGAGTGTAATTAATTCCCAACCAGAAACTCTTCTTTTGAGGAAGAATGCAACTCCTAATATTTTGACGTTTGTCGACTTGCTCCATCTAGACACTCTGATGGAATTAAGCTTCAACATTAGCTGCACCTCAACATTATATTATCAGGAGTTAAAATTTTGCTAACCTTAACATGTTGCTAATCATATATCACCAAGAGAAACGTGAATATGCCATGCACATGCCTGATAATTCATGAATGCTTTAGAAATTTAGCCACAATCTCATAAGAGCACCCTACTACACATTTATATAGGAAAATTCACCAAGTATATGCTGCATTTTATACACTACATATAGAGGTTATAAAATTCATTAAAAGCATTAAGCTTACCATCTCAATAAATGCAGTCTAGCACATACAACATAGAAAAGAAAAGGACAAGCATAATCATTGTGCTAGTAGAATTAACAACTAACTTATTATTACCTATATGAACCTTCTTCATGGAATCTCCAATAAAAAAATGTTTGGTTAACATCACTATTAATTTTAGAATTGGCTCAAGTCTCATTCCCTCGAGATTTCAATTATTAATTTCCTTCCAAAAGGCTTAGTCAAAGGATTTGCCAACATCATCTTTAACTTCACATAATCAATGGACATAATTCCATTTTTTAGTAGCTACGTAAACGCATCATGCCTCAAACAAATATGTTTATTTTTGACATAGAATGTATTATTCTTAGCAATGGCTATTGCCACTTGGCTATCACCATACATAGACATAGGAGGAGTTGGTCTAACTCCTAATAGAATATTTTCTAACAAATTTTTCAGCCACTCAATCTCATTACAAACTAATTCCAGAGCACTCCAAAGTGGAATTAGCAATAATATTTTGTCTAGTCGATTTTCATGAGACTGTGCCATCACCAGGAGTGAAAATATAAATATTAGTGGATTTTGTCTTATCAGAATATGAGATTCAACTAGCATCACTTTATCTTTCTAATATAATGAGAAATTCACTATAAAGAATACCATAATTCATGGTACCACTTAAATACTTCATTAGTCAAACTAATGCAACCTAATGGTCACAATTGAGATTATGTGTGTATCTTCTCAATTTTCCACATCATATGCTATGTGAGGTCTAGAAAAATTCATGGAAAAATTATTAGATCAATCCCTTAAATAATTTTTAGGTTACAAATTAGTCTCTTAAGTTTTTTTTTCAAATAAGTCATATAAGTTGTCGTCTAACAAATGTGTTTTTCCCGTTAATGTTTTCCATTAAGTGACATGTGTCACTCAACTAACATGTCATATGTTAAAAAATGGTTTAATGATTTTTTTTTTTAAATTTTCTTATGGTGTCATGGGTCAATTAGCGTATTAAATTAACGGAAATGACTTATTTGTTGGATAACAACAACTTACGGGACTTATTTGAAACAAAAAAAACTTAAACAACTGATTTGCAACATAAAAATAACTTAAGGGATCAATCTAATAGTTTTGCCAAAATTCATTAAGTGCAACAGACTCCCAATAATATGTGCATGTTATAAATATTAGATGCATTGTGGATGTCCATATTTCTTTTCCTTTGGGTTCCCTAGAAGGTTATAATATTCCCTAATAGGTTATGTTTTGCATTGATCATGTATTAATCATAATTCATTCCATGAGTTACATGGTAATGCCTATAAATGGGCTATACTCTTTGTATTGGAGGTATGGATGAATAGATCTAATTTTCTCTTTGCTTGTTCTCACTCTCTCAAACTTCCTCTTTCACTAACATATATATTATTGAGTTAAGTTGTTTTACAACACGTTATCAGCACGAGGGTCTAACCAATTGAGAAGACACATACAATTGTTAGAAGTCCACGTTTTCGAAAAGAAGGTATAATTCTAGATTCTCAATCATATTTCTATTAAGCATTGCAACACGAGTAACTTAGCTTTCTCTATATTTCTTGATTATTATTACTTTTCATTGTTATTTACCCTATGTTAATGCAATATATCTTCTGATCATATTCTATAAGTGCACCAAAAAAACGATGACGTATATTATTTTATTAAGATACAAAATTTCTTCACTAATTCATTAGGACAATCTATTGACATAATTTTATTATACTTTTAACATAATTTTTCATTCTTTCTATGTTGATGTCTCTAACTTGTTATATTTTCTTGATAGTATTAATCATGTCAAATATTGCAAAACTTGAGTTTGTGACACTTTATATTACTAGAAAAAATTGCTTGTCTTGGGTGTTGGATGCTGAAATTCATTTGGATGCTAATGGTCTTGGAGACACTATCAAAGAAGGGAACAAAGCATCTAACCAAGATAAGGCCAAGGCCATGATATTTCTTCGTCATCACCTCCATGAGGGGTTAAATCTGAGTATCTTACGGTCAAGGACCCGCTTGTTCTTTGGAACAATTTAAAAGAAAGATATGATCATCAAAAAACTATTATTCTTCCAAAAGCTCGTTATGATTGGATGCACTTACGTTTACAAGATTTTAAGACCGTAAGTGATTATAATTCTTCAATGTTTAGAATTACTTCCCAATTAAAACTGTGTGGAGAAAAAGTCACTGATGTTGACATGCTAGAAAAACATACTCCACTTTTCATGTCAATAATATGGTCTTGCAGCAACAATACCGTGAAAAGGGTTTTAAGAAATATTCTGAGTTGATTTCTTGTCTCCTTGTTGCTGAACAAAATAACGAGCTCCTAATGAGAAATCATGAGAGTCATCCAATTGGTAGTGTCACATTCCCTGAAGTGAATGTGGCTAGACACTATCGTCATACTCGTGGTCGTGGCCGTGGTCATGGTCGTGGTCGTGGTTGTGGTCGTGGTCGTGTCCGTAATTATGGTCGTGAATATGAATATTATAGACATGGTGAAGGTGGTAATTCAAAGAACACATCACACGCTGGTCATAGTCATGGCGCTAATCCAAAATACACTTCTCCCCACATGAAGTGGAAAAATAATGAAAACAATGAAAAATGTAAAGTTGGGCAAAGTAACAAAAATGATGAAATATGCTATCGTTGTGGTAGCAAAGGTCATTGGCATCGTCTTTGTTGTACACCAAAGTATCTTGCAGATCTTTATCAAGAATCACTTAAAAATAAAGGAAAAAAGACATTGACCAATTTTTGTGAAGATTGTGAACCTGATTATGGCCAAATGGATGTTACTCATCTTTATGTCGCAGATTTCTGATGGAAAAATTGATCACCTGATTGATGATGGAAATGTCCAAATATAAGCTTATAGTGATGAACTTTTATGTGGAGGTGAATTTTTATGCATTACTTTATGTCAAGAACTTTATATTTGGAGTGTTTTTCCTTTTTTTTATAATTTGGAGTGTTTTCCATTTTTATATAAATAAAGTTTCTATATTGAGTGTTTTTTTTCCCTTTCAATAAAATTATTGTAAAGTTTCCTTTACTAATAAGATAAAGATGTTTTTGGCTATTATTACACTTCAATTTTTTTCCTTCTCCCTCATAATAGTATTTCTTCGTATTAACTATCTAAATATATTTTTTAATTTTTTATAATGAAGAATGAGTAATTTCTTGGTTGGCACCACCACCAATAATGGAGACATCTGCTTAGTGGATAGTGCAATGACTCACACTATATTTAAAAATGAAAAGTATTTCACTAATTTGATAAGAATGGAGGCAAATGTTCATACAATATCGGGAACTGCAAATATGATTGAAGGCTCTGGAAGAGCACTATATTGCTACCTGGAGGAACAAAGTTTATAGTAGATAATGCCTTGTTGTCTACTAAATCAAAAATGAATCTGTTAAGTTTTAAAGATATACGTCGCAATGGATTTCATATTGAGACAATGAATAAAGACAATAATAATGAGTATCTTTATATCACATCAATTGTCTCCAGTGATAAAATATAGTAGAAAAATTGTCTGCTTTGTCCTCTGATTTGTACTATACGCGTATTAGTACAATTGAAGCGTATACTATAGTGAACCAGAAGTTTACTAATCAAAAGAGAAACTTTGTAATTTGGCATGATCGATTAGGCTATCCTGGATCGATAATGATGAGAAGAATTATACAGAACTCAAATGGCCACACTTTGAAGAACCAAAAAATTCTTCTCCCTAATGAGTTCTCTTGTGCTGCATGCTATAAAGGAAAGTTAATCATTAGACCATCACCAACAAAAGTTGAGAATGAATCTCCTTATTTTCTTGTACGTATTCAAGGAGATATATGTGAGCCAATTACTCCTTTATGTGGACCATTTAGATATTTTATGGTATTAATAGAAGCACCTACTAGATGGTCTCATGTATGTCTATTATCCTCTTGAAATATGGCATTTGCATGTCTGCTTGGCCAAATAATTCGACTTCGAGCTCAATTTCCAGATTATATGATTAAAACAATTTGTCTCGATAATGCTGGAGAATTCACATCCCAAGCATTTAATGATTATTGCATGTCAATTGGGATAAAAGTTGAACATCCAGTGGCCTACGTACATATACAAAATGGTCTAGCGGAATCTCTTATTAAGCGATTGCAATTAATCGCTAGGCCCTTACTTATGAAATCCAAATTATCATCTTCCGCTTGGGGTCATGCGATACTGCATTCTGCAGCATTTATTCGATTAAGGCCAAGTGTTTATAATAAGTACTCCCCGCTACAAATTGTGACTGGCCAGCAACCAGATATAACCCATCTAAGAATTTTTGGTTGTGCAGTATATGTCCCAATAGTACCACCAAAACGCAAAAAGATGGGTCACCAAAGGAGGTTGGGAATTTATGTTCGTTTTGAGTCTTCATCAATTATTATTATTCTTATGGGTTGACAGTAGCAATATATACAAAAATCAATTGGCCTAGCATGTCAATATATTATTACATATGGGTTGACAAAATCAATTGGCCTAACATGTTAATCAACACATTTATTTTTTTAATTTATTCATAAATATATTTTTTTGTGGGATTCATTTTTATTTTTAAACATGTGTTGTTGATATCAAAAATATTAGCTAACTTTTTCATAAATACTTTTTCTGACTTATGATAAGTCAATTAGATGTAGGACAAAACTTAGTTATTTTGTAAGTATTTGCAGCGTTATTTTTCAATAATAACATAATATGTATTAGTAGTTTCATAGGTACAAAATTCGGTATTTCACATAATAAGCAAGGTATAAAGTAGTTTCATATAGGTATTGAAGATCACCAATGAATATTTTCAATTTATCATAAAACATAACGATAACAATGTCGATTTGACAAACAACTCTTTACGAAAAAACATTACAATGGGAATGCGAGTCGACAGGGACGGGAGTAGCGTTGGCATGACCATATACAAAAAACACGACAATATACTATTTTATCTACTCATGTTTGTACTAGCGTGTTGACAAGCATATTATCGTGTTTTTTTGTCATAAAATATTTGTTTTGTTAGTTCATCTTTTTTTATTTTGGATTCTCATTTGTCATGTATATTAATAGGGATCAACTTATAGTAACATGTATGTCAATTTACATTCCTTTTTTTCTTCTCATATTATCACATGATCGATCTCCTCAAGTTATTTTGTTTTTAACCAACTATTTACCATGCATGACAATCTTCTTTATATATAAAAAGCTATTCCAATGGAGCTTTCTCATTTACCCATTTTGAAATGGTGCATCCTCATTAAAAGTTGGCATTTCTAACTCAATGAAGGCATCCACATGTCCCTTTTTTCACCAGTTTAAAATTTAAAATTTAAAATTTGAAAATCAAGTTACATGCAAGTTACTGGATGCAAGTTAAACTTTTATAAATCCTTTCTCATTCAGAATGTTACTACACTCTTCTTCATTCACAACATATCCATAAATCCTTTTTTCTCTTCTCTCTCCATTCATTCTCTTATTCTTATCTCTCCCATCTCTCTTAACTTTCTCTCTCCCTTTCATAATTTCATAACTCCGATCCACTGTGAAACAGTCTAGTGAAATCTTAAAGAATATCTAATCCTGGTACTACACTCTTTTTCACTTTCATTTTTCTTACTTCTTTTTTTTCTTGGTCAGGTATCAAAGTTTAAATATTTATGCTACTTTATGATATTGTATAGAAAGTTTCAATTTTATTTATTTTAGCCATATTGTACAGCCACTGCAGTTGGAATGAAAAATCATTACATATTCTTTTCTCTCTCTTCTTTTCCACCCAATATATAGTTTCATATTGATTTTGAATTTTGAGAATTTCTCTTTTGGTATTTGCAGAGTGATGCACCTTTCTGTATTTGGGCTTTGTATAACTCAGTAACGTAAGCCACTATATCATCATTCCATTTTTTTTATGTCTTTTCCTTCAAATATGGCTATGCATGTTGGAATCAATGAAACTATAATCTTTTACATCTTTTTTTTTCTTTGACACTCAAAATTTTTAATTTATAATATGCAATTAATAATGATATTTTTTTTAAACACTACACCCATAGTTTTGAGTGTTCTAATAAATTTGATTTAATAATTGTTAGGCATTCTCTCAATTTTTTATTTTGATATATGGGATTCTGTCACATGAGTTCTTCCAAACATGCAATTTTATCGGAAAATTTGAACAAAGTAACAATCAGGTATATAATTTCATATATTTTTTCATTATCTAACATGTTAATCAACACATTTATTTTTTTAATATATTCATAAATATACTTTTTTGTGGGATTCATTTTTATTTTTAAATATGTGTTGTTAATATCTAAAATATTAGCTAACTTTTTCATAAGTATTTTTTCTGACTTATGATAAGTCATATAGATATTGAAGATCACCAAAAGAATATTTTCAACTTTATCATAAAACATAACGATAAGAATGTCAATTTTTAAATATACTATTTTATGACAAATAGTGTCACACCCTCTTTTCTTAAGTATTTCATTTGGTAATTATATAAAATATATGGACTTGCGTTCAATAGAGAAGTAATGAAAACTCTTACTTTCTATATATGTATATGATAAAAATAAAATTGTGATAGCATAAGTTGGGTTTTTATTTTTCAAAAGCATCCCCACTTGCCCATAGAATTTTTCTCGTTAGAATTAAACCACATGATTATCAGAGTAAGCGGAATTTGAATAAAATAGTGACCTTGATTTGATAACCCACATTTCACGTCATTTATATAAAGATATATATATATATATATATACATAACTAACCATATCATAATATAACATAAAATTACCAACATACATCAAGGTCAAAGTCGAGGTAGCAGAAGTTTACCAAATACAAGTCCATAATATGAAACCGAAAGAAAAGACCACCTCGCTGAGATCTCTCAAAAATATGTACAATATATGTATAGGGCAAAATATAAAATCTCAGCAGTGGTCCGATGATCCTCCTCCATAGCATAAGTCTCCAGAGTCTCCAGCAGCTGCTCCACATGTCCCACATCCTAACCATCTATACTATGCATCACCCGGTGGATCCCCTACTCCCCACTGACTCCCAGTGGAGTGCTCGACTGGCTCGCCCTCACTCTCAGACTCCTCAGGGTCCTCCTCTACCTCGTTCGACTGAGTGGGTGCCATACCACTGGGCACTGGATCAGCTGAAGGAGTCCCATGAACAGGACTCATCGGACTAGGTATAGGAGTCTCCTCGCGGATCACTCGAGAAGCAGAGGGGTGAGATCTAGTAGCAGCTCTAAAGCGAAAGGAATGAAATCGACGAGCTGGTCGAGTCGGGGGTGGTCCATGATAAGTATAAAAAGGGGGTACATGCAAAGTATAGATAATAGGGATGCGAAACCTACGAGGACGGACACGAGCCAGAGGGTTAGGGTGATATAGAGTCACCTCTACCTCACCCTCAAACGTGGCCCTGTGGTCCTCGTAGTACCACACTCCACTAGGGAGTGGGCGCAACTCGATGAAAGCTAGATAGCGAGCCATCGCCTACAATGGGCATAAGGGGTAAGCAATATAACTCACATAATCGAATAAGAATAAATAAAGCAAGTAACATTCACAAGTACCAAGTATTCAGATGCATATACAAATGAGCAAGCATGGTTCATTTATAATAATCCCATTGTTTATGTGTCATGATGCATGCTTCCCATTTCCATTGTATATTGAACGTTCAATCCAGTAATTCGTATACATGACCAACATGTATTGTGAAACTGCTCGGATAGTGTGCACACAACGTCACCAAGACGTAACAGCATTCCCCAATGCTGCCCACATTACCAAAATGTGTCATCGAGCCAGTTACCATCGAATTAATTATCCATCTCCTTTCTCCATGCATGTATGCACATAAAATTTATCCATTAAGATTAACCAATAATCTTGTTATGTGCATCCAATATTATTCCATCAGTGAATTACAGTGTTGTTAATAATTTCCCCCATTCTTTTATTGGAACATAATACTTTCCCCATAAGCATAGTTGATTTTAATTGGCATTATTTTAGGTATGTTAAAAAGGGAAATTACTTTTCTGTCCCTGGACCAAAAGACTCGAGTGAACTTTCAAGGACTCGAGTGTTCCTCAGATTTATCAAAATACTCGAGTGTTCTTCATGAATACTCGAGTGTTCTTCGTTTTCCAGAAATTCATTTTTAGATTCATCAAAATACTCGAGTGTTCTTCATGAGTACTCGAGTGTTCTTCATTTTCCAGAAATTCAATTTTCCCAAATTGGTCGAAACACTCGAGTATCATCCTTAATACTCGAGTATTTTCAGACAGATAACACTGTGAATTGTGTTTTAACATACCATTTCCAATTATAGCCAATTCCAATCCAAACCAAGGATCAACAGAGCTCATATTACAAATATTAATCATGTTCCAATATAGAATTAACAACATATTACACTGAATCAAAGAATAGCATCAAATATGCATAAAGTCCATTTTTCCACAACTCAACATACCAAATCCAATTCTACGCACATTTAGCACTATCACAGCTTTGGTACAGCTTGCATGTAACATAATAAACTTGTCCCATACACAATTTGAACACAGAGAGGCCTCCAAGCCTTGATCCTATTTCCAACTATGCCCATAGAGTCTTTTGTTGACTCTCAACCTAAATTCACATACTTTAAACTTATTCTAGTGAATTAATAGCTTCACCCTTACCTCTAGGTCGTGAATCAACACAGAGATTGTAGAGAAATTGGCTGGAAATGTTAAACTCCAAAAATCCTTTGCATGCAACCATAGGTGAGCAGAGTACCAAAACCAGAGGATTTAACATGCAAAATCGTTGTAAAAATTAGGGAAAAAGGTTAGGAGTTATTCTCTGCAACTTAAACTAGAGATAGGAACGAATTTGAGGTTCAGAGAGCTCATAAACTTACCAAAATCCGAGCTCCAAGTAGGCTCCAGACCTCAGGAACTTGGTTTGGCAGCAACTATCCCTCCTCTTTCGATCCTTGATTCTCCTTCCACACAACCCCTCAACTCACGAATCTTATGTCTTTGTGAAGCTCGAAACGTGAGCTTCACAATGGTGTATCACACTCAATCTAACTCTCAACAACGCTCGAGTAATCACAGCACGAAATTGGAAACCCTAAGTTGATGTCTCCAAAGAAATTTAACCAAAAATCCTCCATTTCCTTCAACCATGAGTTTAAATAGCCATTCCCAGCGATCATGCAGCTCGCCACGATGCCCATTAACGTGGCCCTGAGGTGTTTTCGTGTCAACCAAAAAGAATCGTCGTGTGTTGACTCATCAAACGCACTCACGAGTTCTCCACTGACTCGATTACTCGAGTGTTTCCAGGAATACTCGAGCGTTTTTGCCAATTTTTCAAAAATATTTATTTTAATACCCTTCCCTCCAAGATTTTCCTAATATTGCTTCTAGGTCCTTCTTAATATGTAAAAACTTTATTTTTATATATTATTTTTTCTCAAAATATTTTTCCACCTCATATGAGCACCAATACTAACACATAATTAATCTAAATTAATTATGAATTATATAATTACGATTAAAGAAAATAATTATGAAATACCCTTTCATAATCAAAATTTTCATTACACCAGGGAATGAAAATTCGGGGTGTTACATTATTCCCCCACTTAACAGGAATTTCGTCCCCGAAATTCGACTTACAAAAATAACTCAGGGTAATCCTTACGCATTCGATCCTCTAATTCCCAGGTTGTCTCATATACATTTCCAATTTACCACACGACTTTGACTAACGAAATCTCCTTTCCTCTAAGCTGTTTGGTCCTCCTATCTTCTACTTTAACTAGGCCAGCCTTAAAGGTTAGGTTTTCTCGTAGGGTTAAGTCATCCAGATGAATCTAAAGAATCGTGGTTGGATCGTGCATGAACTTCTTCAATTGAGACACATGAAAGACATTGTGCAGGTTGGCTAAAGATGGTGGAAGAGCTATTTGATAAGCTACCAGTCCTACTCACTTAAGGATTTGGTAGGGACCTATAAACTTAGGTGAGAGCTTCTGAGGTTTCAACGCTCTACTCACACCCTTCAGCGGTACAATCCTGAGAAACACATGGTCGCCTTCTGCAAACTCTAAAGGTCTCCTTCTTCGATCAGCATAACTTTTCTGAGGACTATCAGCAGCTCTAATCTTTTCTTGAATCATTCTGATCTTTTCAGTTGTCTGTTGCACCACATCCAGACCAAGATGTAAATTCTCCCCCACTTGAAACCAACAAAGCGGGGTTTGGCACTTTCGTCCATACAATGCCTCGAACGGTGCCATACCGATACTTGCATGATATCCATTGTTGTATGTGAATTCTGCGAGTGGTAGTATCTGATCCCAACTTCCCCGTTCTTCCAACACACAAGCTCGCAAAATGTCTTCCAAAGTTTGAATGGTCCTTTCGGTCTGCCCATCTGTCTGAGGGTGATATGCTGAACTCATCTTAAGCCTTGTCCCCAGAGCTTGATGCAGACTTGACCAAAATCTAGACATGAACCTCGGATCACGATCAGAAATAATACTGGATGGCACTCCATGCAATCGTACCACTTCCCGAATATAAAGTTGGGTAAGCCTTTCCAAAGGATAGCGCATATTCACCGGAATGAAATGCGCCGACTTAGTAAGGCGGTCCACAATTACCCAGATTGCATCATGGTTTGCAACTGTCTTTGGCAATCCGGCCACAAAATCCATGGAAATACTATCCCACTTCCATTGTGGAATATCCAGGGGTTGCAACATTCCTCCAGGTTTCTGATGTTCCACCTAGACTTTTTGACAGATGAAACATGACGCTACATAATCCGCAACGTCCTTCTTAAGGCCCGACCACCAAAACATGCTTTTCAAATCCCGGTACATCTTTGTCGATCCCGGGTGAATGCTCATATGACTCTTATGTGCCTCATCCAAAATCAACCTTCTAATCTCCGAGTTCTTCGGTATGCAAATTCTTGTTTTGAAACGAAGAATTCCATCCGATCCTTCTAAGAAATTGGGCTCTTTCCCTCCTTTCATCAACTTCCTCTTTTCTATTAATTCTTCATCTTCATGTTGCTTTTCTCGAATTCGAGCCAAGAATTCACTAGAAATTTGCAGCATACCCATCTTAATATGGCTTGGTTCCACTTGCATCACTAAACTTAAATCCCGAAACTCTTCAATCAAAGCTGCCTCTTTAACCATCATGGAACTTGCATAAATCGCCTTACGGCTCAAAGCGTCTGCTACAACATTAGCCTTACCGGGATGGTAATGAAGCTCAAAGTTGTAGTCTTTTAAAAATTCCATCCACCGATGTTGCCTCATATTCAACTCCTTCTGATCAAACAAATACTTCAAACTCTTATGGTCACTAAACACCCGGAATGTAGTGCCATAGAGATAATGCCTCCATATCTTCAGTGCAAAGACAATTGCAGCAAGTTCCAAATCATGGGTGGGGTAATTTACCTCGTGAACTTTCAATTGACGAGATGCATACGCCACAACCTTTCCTTCTTGCATTAGAACACTCCCATGCCCTTGTCCTGATGCATCACAGTACACTTCATACTCCTTGTGAGGGTCAGGTAAGATTAACACTGGTGAGGATGTTAATCTTTCCTTAAGCATCAGAAAACTCTTCTCACACTTTTCATCCCATATGAATGGTTGATCCTTCCGAGTCAGCTTGGTAAGGGGTAGTGCAATCTTCGAAAATCCCTCAATGAATCTTCTATAATATCCAGCCAGCCCTAAGAAACTTCGGACTTCAGTAACCGTCTTTGGTTGAACCCACTACAGAACCGATTCAACTTTAGCTTGATCAACTGCTATGCCACCTTCCGAAATTACATGCCCCAAAAACTGAACTTCTTTCAACCAAAACTCACACTTAGAGATTTTGGCGTAGAGTTGCTTATCCTTTAAAATCTTCAGTACTGTCCGAAGATTTTCGGCATGTTCTTCCGGATTCTTAGAATATATCAGGATATCATTAATGAAAACCACCACGAATGAATCCAGATATGGTCTAAAAATCCGATTCATATAGTCCATGAAAATGGCTGGTGCATTTGTCAATCCGAACGGCATTACAACATACTCATAATGTCCGTATCGAGATCGGAATGCAGTCTTATGGATATCTTCCTCCTTGATTCTGATATGATGATACCCAGATCTCAGATCAATCTTGGAAAACACTGAAGCTCCTCTTACCTGATCCATGAGATCATCAATCCTTGGCAAAGGATACTTGTTCCTTATGGTCACCTTATTCATCTGTCTATAATCTACACACATTCTAAGGCTCTCATCCTTCTTCTTGACAAACAACACCGGAGCGCCCCATGGGGATACACTTGGTCTAAAAGCTGTTTCTGCAGCAGTTCCTCTATCTGTTTCTTCAATTCGACCATCTCGGGTGGTGCCATTCTATAAGGGGCAATAGAAATGGGACCAGTTCCTGGAATCAACTCGATTCCAAATTCAATCTCCCTCTTGGGTGGTAATCCTGGCATTTCCTCAGGGAATACTTCAGGAAATTCTTGAACAATCGGAATCTCCTTCACAGACTTTTCTCTTTCCTCCGGTTCAACAACAGAGACAAGGCATAGATACTTCTCTGGAATCGATTCCTTGAATAAAATTGCCTTCTTATCACAGTCAATAACCACATGGTTATTAATCATCCAGTCCATGCCCAAAATCACATCCAATTGGGACAAAGGTAAGCAGATCAAATCTAACTGGGAGACTCGGTCTAATACCTTAATTTTACAATTAAGGCACACCTTTGAAGCGATCACGGGAGAATTAGTAGGGGTTTCTACCCTAAGACAATAGGGTGATTCAGACATAGACAATTTCAAACGATTCACACATTCAAAGGAAACAAATGAATGAGTGGCTCCTGAATCGAATAAAATTCTACAAGGTTGGTCATTGAGCAAATAAGTACCTTGCATGAGTCCCGGAGTCTGATTCGCTTCAGCACCACTAAGGGTGAAAACTCGACCTTGTCACTGGCTTGTCCATAGATCCTCTTTGAGTGTCCTTAGGTGGTTCCTTGCAATCGCGAGAAAAATGACCAGATTTCCCGCAGTTAAAACATCCACTGTGGGACCAACAGAATTTTCCGAAGTGATGACGCCTGCACTTCTCACAATAAGGAGCATTATTGTAAGAGGTGTTTCGATCACCAGACATCTTGCCCTTTCCCCGATTCTTATGGGAATAAGGACCTTTGTGACGGTGGTGATGTGCTTTCCACTACTGTGGTCCATATCCCTTATGTTCCTTCTTTCCTTCCACAATCTGGACAGTCTCCGCCTTTTTATCATCCTCATACATTCTACACATATCAACCAACATAGGAAAGCTTTGAATCTTTTGGAAGCTGAACACTGACTTTAATTCAGGTCTCAGTCCTCCTTCAAACTTGATACACTTGCTCCTTTCATCAGGATTCATCTGATAGTAAGGAGAGTATTTCATCAATTCTTCAAATTTCGCAGCATACTCGCCCACACTCATGCTGCCTTGTTTGAGTTGTAGAAACTCCACCTCTTTCTTTCTCCTTAAGTCATAAGGAAAGTACTTCTTGAGAAATTCCTCCATGAATACTTCCCACGTTACCTCTCTTCCTTTATGGGCCAGTAACTGGGCAGTATGATTCCACCAATGTTCCGCTTCGCCTTCCAGCATGATAACAGCATAAACTATCCTCTGCGCGTTGGAGCATTCCAAAGTTCTAAAGATCTTGTCCATTTCCAAGATCCACTTATTAGCTTCTTCAGGTTTAAACCCACCAGCGAACTTCGAGGGATTGCAATTCCTGAAATCTGACAAAGTTTTGGCTTCCGTAGCTGCTGCACCCACTGGAGGTGGATTAACGGGCTGAGATTGATGTTGCTGATGCTGATTCTGCTGCATATTCTCTAATACTGTAGTGATCCTTTCCAGCAGATCGTTCGTATGATTTCTATAACGCGATGCCATAGTGAGTCTGCACTATGGACCTAAGTCGTTAAAGATCTATCTAAACCATCGAAATCTATCTAGTTCTATTCTAAACAATCATTAATAGAACTAAGGCTATATGAAATAATCAAATAGCTAAGAAACTTTACCCAGCTGTAGCGTCTTCTGGCAGATTATGCTTGAGAGGATCAAGAATCAGGACCATTATGCTCTGATACCATAAAAGTGTCACACCCTCTTTTCTTAAGTATTTCATTTGGTAATTATATAAAATATATGGACTTGCGTTCAATAGAGAAGTAATGAAAACTCTTACTTTCTATATATGTATATGATAAAAATAAAATTGTGATAGCATAAGTTGGGTTTTTATTTTTCAAAAGCATCCCAACTTGCCCATAGAATTTTTCTCGTTAGAATTAAACCACATGATTATCAGAGTAAGTGGAATTTGAATAAAATAGTGACCTTGATTTGATAACCCACATTTCACGTCATTTATATAAAGATATATATATACATAACTAACCATATCATAATATAACATAAAATTACCAACATACATCAAGGTCAAAGTCGAGGTAGCAGAAGTTTACCAAATACAAGTCCATAATATGAAACCGAAAGAAAAGACCACCTCGCTGAGATCTCTCAAAAATATGTACAATATATGTATAGGGCAAAATATAAAATCTCAGCAGTGGTCCGATGATCCTCCTCCATAGCATAAGTCTCCAGAGTCTCCAGCAGCTGCTCCACATGTCCCACATCCTAACCATCTATACTATGCATCACCCGGTGGATCCCCTACTCCCCACTGACTCCGAGTGGAGTGCTCGACTGGCTCGCCTTCACTCTCAACCTCCTCAGGGTCCTCCTCTACCTCGTCCGACTGAGTGGGTGCCCTACCACTGGGCACTGGATTAGCTGAAGGAGTCCCATGAACAAGACTCATCGGACTAGGTATAGGAGTCTCCTCGCGGATCACTCGAGAAGCAGAGGGGTGAGATCTAGTAGCAGCTCTAAAGCGAAAGGAATGAAATCGACGAGCTGGTCGAGTCGGGGGTGGTCCATGATAAGTATAAAAAGGGGGTACATGCAAAGTATAGATAATAGGGATGCGAAACCTACGAGGACGGACACGAGCCAGAGGGTTAGGGTGATATAGAGTCACCTCTACCTCACCCTAAAACGTGGCCCTGTGGTCCTCGTAGTACCACACTCCACTAGGGAGTGGGCGCAACTCGATGCAAGCTAGATAGCGAGCCATCGCCTACAATGGGCATAAGGGGTAAGCAATATAACTCACATAATCGAATAAGAATAAATAAAGCAAGTAACATTCACAAGTACCAAGTATTCAGATGCATATACAAATGAGCAAGCATGGTTCATTTATAATAATCCCATTGTTTATGTGTCATGATGCATGCTTCCCATTTCCATTGTATATTGAACGTTCAATCCAGTAATTCGTATACATGACCAACATGTATTGTGAAACTGCTCGGATAGTGTGCACACAACGTCACCAAGACGTAACAGCATTCCCCAATGCTGCCCACATTACCAAAATGTGTCATCGAGCCAGTTACCATCGAATTAATTATCCATCTCCTTTCTCCATGCATGTATGCACATAAAATTTATCCATTAAGATTAACCAATATTCTTGTTATGTGCATCCAATATTATTCCATCAGTGAATTACAGTGTTGTTAATAATTTCCCCCATTCTTTTATTGGAACATAATACTTTCCCCATAAGCATAGTTGATTTTAATTGGCATTATTTTAGGTATGTTAAAAAGGGAAATTACTTTTCTGTCCCTGGACCAAAAGACTCGAGTGAACTTTCCAGGACTCGAGTGTTCCTCAGATTTATCAAAATACTCGAGTGTTCTTCATGAGTACTCGAGTGTTCTACGTTTTCCAGAAATTCATTTTTAGATTCATCAAAATACTCGAGTGTTCTTCATGAGTACTGGAGTGTTCTTCATTTTCCAGAAATTCAATTTTCCCAAATTGGTCGAAACACTCGAGTATCATCCTTAATACTCGAGTATTTTCAGACAGATAACACTGTAAATTGTGTTTTAACATACCATTTCCAATTATAGCCAATTCCAATCCAAACCAAGGATCAACAGAGCTTATATTACACATATTAATCATGTTCCAATATAGAATTAACAACATATTACACTGAATCACAGAATAGCATCAAATATGCATAAAGTCCATTTTTCCACAACTCAACATACCAAATCCAATTCTAGGCACATTTAGCACAATCACAGCTTTGGTACAGCTTGCATGTAACATAATAAACTTGTCCCATACACAATTTGAACACAGAGAGGCCTCCAAGCCTTGATCCTATTTCCAACTATGCCCATAGAGTCTTTTGTTGACTCTCAACCTAAATTCACATACTTTAAACTTATTCTAGTGAATTAATAGCTTCACCCTTACCTCTAGGTCGTGAATCAACACAGAGATTGCAGAGAAATTGGCTGGAAATGCTAAACTCCAAAAATCCTTTGCATGCAACCATAGGTGAGAAGAGTACCAAAACCAGAGGATTTAACATGCAAAATCGTTGTAAAAATTAGGGAAAAAGGTTAGGAGTTATTCTCTGCAACTTAAACTAGAGATAGGAACGAATTTGAGGTTCAGAGAGCTCATAAACTTACCAAAATCCGAGCTCCAAGTAGGCTCCAGACCTCAGGAACTTGGTTTGGCAGCAACTATCCCTCCTCTTTCGATCCTTGATTCTCCTTCCACACAGCCCCTCAACTCACGAATCTTATGTCTTTGTGAAGCTCGAAACGTGAGCTTCACAATGGTGTATCACACTCAATCGAACTCTCAACAACGCTCGAGTAATCACAGCACGAAATTGGAAACCCTAAGTTGATGTCTCCAGAGAAATTTAACCAAAAATCCTCCATTTCCTTCAACCATGAGCTTAAATAGCCATTCCCAGCGATCATGCAGCTCGCCACGATGCCCATTAACGTGGCCCTGAGGTGTTTTCGTGTCAACCAAAAAGAATCGTCGTGTGTTGACTCATCAAACGCACTCACGAGTTCTCCACTGACTCAATTACTCGAGTGTTTCCAGGAATACTCGAGTGTTTTTGCCAATTTTTCAAAAATATTTATTTTAATACCCTTCCCTCCAAGATTTTCCTAATATTGCTTCTAGGTCCTTCTTAATATGTAAAAACTTTATTTTTATATATTATTTTTTCTCAAAATATTTTTCCACCTCATATGAGCACCAATACTAACACATAATTAATCTAAATTAATTATGAATTATATAATTACGATTAAAGAAAATAATTATGAAATACCCTTTCATAATCAAAATTTTCATTACACCAGGGAATGAAAATTCGGGGTGTTACATTACTCCACCACTTAACAGGAATTTCGTCCCCGAAATTCGACATACAAAAATAACTCAGGGTAATCCTTACGCATTCGATCCTCTAATTCCCAGGTTGTCTCATATACATTTCCAATTTGCCACTCGACTTTGACTAACGAAATCTCCTTTCCTCTAAGCTGTTTGGTCCTCCTATCTTCAACTTTAACTGGGCCAACCTTAAAGGTTAGGTTTTCTCGTAGGGTTAAGTCATCGAGACGAATCTGAAGAATCGTGGTTGGATCGTGCACGAAATTCTTCAATTGAGACACATGAAAGACATTGTGCAGGTTGGCTAAAGATGGTGGAAGAGCTATTTGATAAGCTACCAGTCCTACTCGCTTAAGGATTTGGTAGGGACCTATAAACTTAGGTGAGAGCTTCTGAGGTTTCAACGCTCTACTCACACCCTTCAGCGGTACAATCCTGAGAAACACATGGTCGCCTTCTGCAAACTCTAAAGGTCTCCTTCTTCGATCAGAATAACTTTTCTGAGGACTATCAGCAGCTCTAATCTTTTCTTGAATCATTCTGATCTTTTCAGTTGTCTGTTGCACCACATCCGGACCAAGATGTAAATTCTCCCCCACTTGAAACCAACAAAGCGGGGTTTGGCACTTTCGTCCATACAATGCCTCGAACGGTGCCATACCGATACTTGCATGATATCCATTGTTGTATGTGAATTCTGCGTGTGGTAGTATCTGATCCCAACTTCCCCGTTCTTGCAACACACAAGCTCGCAAAATGTCTTCCAAAGTTTGAATGGTCCTTTCGGTCTGCCCATCTGTCTAAGGGTGATATGCTGAACTCATCTTAAGCCTTGTCCCCAGAGCTTGATGCAGACTTGACCAAAATCTAGACATGAACCTCGGATCACGATCAGAAATAATACTGGATGGCACTCCATGCAATCGTACCACTTCCCGGATATAAAGTTGGGTAAGCCTTTCCAAAGGATAGCACATATTCACCGGAATGAAATGCGCCGACTTAGTAAGGCGGTCCACAATTACCCAGATTGCATCATGGTTTGCAACTGTCTTTGGCAATCTGGCCACAAAATCCATGGAAATACTATCCCACTTCCATTGTGGAATATCCAGGGGTTGCAACATTCCTCCAGGTTTCTGATGTTCCACCTAGACTTTTTGACAGATGAAACATGACGCTACATAATCCGCAACGTCCTTCTTAAGGCCCGACCACCAAAACATGCTTTTCAAATCCCGGTACATCTTTGTCGATCCCGGGTGAATGCTCATATGACTCTTATGTGCCTCATCCAAAATCAACCTTCTAATCTCCGAGTTCTTCGGTATGCAAATTCTTGTTTTGAAACGAAGAATTCCATCCGATCCTTCTGAGAAATTGGGCTCTTTCCCTCCTTTCATCAACTTCCTCTTTTCTATTAATTCTTCATCTTCATGTTGCAATTCTCGAATTCGAGCCAAGAATTCACTAGAAATTTGCAACATACCCATCTTAATATGGCTTGGTTCCACTTGCATCACTAAACTTAAATCCCGAAACTCTTCAATCAAAGCTGCCTCTTTAATCATCATGGAACTTGCATAAATCGCCTTACGGCTCAAAGCGTCTGCTACAACATTAGCCTTATCGGGATGGTAATGAAGCTCAAAGTTGTAGTCTTTTAAAAATTCCATCCACCGACGCTGCCTCATATTCAACTCCTTCTGATCAAACAAATACTTCAAACTCTTATGGTCACTAAACACACGGAATGTAGTGCTATAGAGATAATGCCTCCATATCTTCAGTGCAAAGACAATTGCAGCAAGTTCCAAATCATGGGTGGGGTAATTTACCTCGTGAACTTTCAATTGACGAGATGCATACGCCACAACCTTTCCTTCTTGCATTAGAACACTCCCAAGCCCTTGTCCTGATGCATCACAGTACACTTCATACTCCTTGTGAGGGTCAGGTAAGATTAACACTGGTGAGGATGTTAATCTTTCCTTAAGCATCAGAAAACTCTTCTCACACTTTTCATCCCATATGAATGGTTGATCCTTCCGAGTCAGCTTGGTAAGGGGTAGTGCAATCTTCGAAAATTCCTCAATGAATCTTCTATAATATCCAGCCAGCCCTAAGAAACTTCGGACTTCAGTAACCGTCTTTGGTTGAACCCACTGCAGAACCGATTCAACTTTAGCTGGATCAACTGCTATGCCACCTTCCGAAATTACATGCCCCAAAAACTGAACTTCCTTCAACCAAAACTCACACTTAGAGATTTTGGCGTAGAGTTGCTTCTCCTTTAAAATCTTCAGTACTGTCCGAAGATGTTCGGCATGTTCTTCCGGATTCTTAGAATATATCAGCATATCATCAATGAAAACCACGACGAATGAATCCAGATATGGTCTAAAAATCTTATTCATATAGTCCATGAAAATGGCTGGTGCATTTGTCAATCCGAACGGCATTACAACATACTCATAATGTCCGTATCGAGATCGGAATGCAGTCTTATGGATATCTTCCTCCTTGATTCTGATCTGATGATACCCAGATCTCAGATCAATCTTGGAAAACACTGAAGCTCCTCTTACCTGATCCATGAGATCATCAATCCTTGGCAAAGGATACTTGTTCCTTATGGTCACCTTATTCAACTGTCTATAATACACACACATTCTAAGGCTCCTATCCTTCTTCTTGACAAACAACACCGGAGCACCCCATGGGGATACACTTGGTCTAATAAGCTGTTTCTGTAGCAGTTCCTCTATCTGTTTCTTCAATTCGACCATCTCGGGTGGTACCATTCTATAAGGGGCAATAGAAATGGGACCAGTTCCTGGAATCAACTCGATTCCAAATTCAATCTCCCTCTTGGGTGGTAATCCTGGCATTTCCTCAGGGAATACTTCAGGAAATTCTCGAACAATCGGAATCTCCTTCACAGACTTTTCTCCTTCCTCCGGTTCAACAACAGAGACAAGGCAGAGATACTTCTCTGCAATCGATTCCTTGAATAAAATTGCCTTCTTATCACAGTCAATAACCACATGGTTATTAATCATCCAGTCCATGCCCAACATCACATCCAATTGGGACAAAGGTAAGCAGATCAAATCTAACTGGGAGACTCGGTCTAATACCTTAATTCTACAATTAAGGCACACCTTTGAAGCGATCACGGGAGAATTAGTAGTGGTTTCTACCCTAAGACAATAGGGTGATTCAGACACAGACAATTTCAAACGATTCACACATTCAAAGGAAACAAATGAATGAGTGGCTCCTGAATCGAATAAAATTCTACAAGGTTGGTCATTGAGCAAATAAGTACCTTGCATGAGTCCCGGAGTCTGATTCGCTTCAGCACCACTAAGGGTGAAAACTCGACCTTGGGTCACTGGCTTGTCCATAGATCCTCTTTGAGTGTCCTTAGGTGGTTCCTTGCAATCGCGAGAAAAATGACCAGATTTCCCGCAGTTAAAACATCCACTGTGGGACCAACAGAATTTTCCAAAGTGATGACGCCTGCACTTCTCACAATAAGGAGCATTATTGTAAGAGGTGTTTCGATCACCAGACACCTTGCCCTTTCCCCGATTCTTATGGGAATAAGGACCTTTGTGACGGTGGTCATGCCCTTTCCGCCGTTGTGGTCCATATCCTTGATGTTCCTTCTTTCCTTCCACAATCTGGACGGTCTCCGCCTTTTTATCATCCTCATACATTCTACACATATCAACCAGCATAGGAAAGCTTTGAATCTTTTGGTAGCTGAACACTGACTTTAATTCAGGTCTCAGTCCTCCTTCAAACTTGATACACTTGCTCCTTTCATCAGGATTCATCTGATAGTAAGGAGAGTATTTCATCAATTCTTCAAATTTCGCAGCATGTAACACCCCGTAATATAATGAAAAATAAACAATAAACGTTTGAAAATTGAAACATATGACTTTAAATTTTCTTTTATAAATCAGAGTTCACAAATAGCGTTGGGGGCTTTCAATTAAAATATAATAAAATACACTTGAGTTCCTTTCTTTCGACTGATCCGCTGAGCACTCTGATCTCCAAGCTCCTTGCTCAAGAAGCTAAAATGTTAACCACATAAGGGTGAGACCTTTTCACAACACAGTGGATTAAAAGATAGTAAAACGGTATATAACAAAAACTCAAGGATAATAAGTAAATCAAGCCATGGATTAACAAAATGAATCACATTCACTTATTAACAATTTTTAAATACATTCCATATTTATTCCCTTTCCCTGTTTCATAAAACTGTATGTCACCTCACGGTCAGAGGCCAACATACCCACTTATACATTGTATGTCTCCTCACGGTCAGAGGACAACATACAAACCACATATACATTGTACGTCTCCTCACGGTCAGAGGACAACATACAAACCATATTCTCTTTTTCTTTTTATCTTTGCACCACTAGGAATTAGCGCACCTGTTAGGCAATTCGGCACTTGCTAGGGACTTTACACCTGTCAGGACTGAGACACCCATTAGGCATCACCCGTTAGGACAACGCAATTAATTACATTTCCATTAATTATTCATTTCTCAATTCCAGTCCACAATTTATTAACTTTTTCAGGTGGTTATGCAGTGTATTGATCCATTGGCGCACCGACGCCTAACGGGAATTTAGGACCTAATGGGCAATTCGCCTGACAGGCAATTCGGCCCTAGCAGGCAATTCACCACCTAGCAGGGCACCTAGTGTGCTGGGGCATCCAAGGATCAACCACACTGCATTCCTTTTTATTCCAGATCAGAACTCATTCACAAAAAGTCAAGCACCACATTCACACCATTCATCAAATACTCAGAGAATTGCAAGTAATATCAAATATTCATTTTCATCACTTTTAGCAGACATAATCATTCATTTAATTCACATATCAAACCACCATTTACCAAGTATTACCCAAATCTCACATTTCCAAACATTCTTCACACACAACAATTTCAAGTTATATATATATATCCAATTCCAATTTATTATTCCTTTTTACATCACATTCCCGTTTCAATATTTATACACATATGCCATTAATTACTCACATATAGGGTCACATCAATTTATCAACCATCAACCAATATCACCAATCAATCGACATACTCAGGTATGTCTCAGAGTACATTGAATGTAAGTCAACTCCCTAGGGTTCTTCACTTCCTACTTTAATATCAATAAAAAGAGAATTTAACATAAACAATTTAATTAATATAAAATTAACCATAAACATACTAATCACCCCTAAATCAATTTTAATTAAAAAACCATTTTGCTACCCACAACCCGGTCTAAGTATTAAACTTATATCCTATTATACACCCTAACTATCTCTAACCCAAAGTGTGGAAAAGAGACTCCCCTTACCTGGAAATCCTAGCAATAACAACAGAGTCACGTTTACATCCGCGACTTGCTCCAGGGTCAAGGTCAATAGCAACGTGTTGGATCTAAATAGGGACATGTGTTAAAACTATTTATAACATTAAAAATATATATCAAATAAACTCATTTTTGTCAAAATAATAAATATATATCATTGTACAATAAAAATATATCACTTTTGTCATAAACATCTCTTTATTTGAAAATATAGGGATACTAAAAATATTGACGAATCGTCAAATAAATTATATAGATGGATAGAGGAAGTTGAGGATATTAATTACCTAAGAAAGATTTGAGATTGGACGGTTAGATCTTGAGTTATTGGACCGGGGAGTTAGAAAACCTTAAGTTTCCTCATCTCTGTCGAGCCCCTCTTCTTCTCACCGTTTTTCTTTTTCTTTTGTTTCTTTCTCTCTCTCTCTCTCATGCTGCACTCTCTCTCCCGTCACTTTCTTTCTACTCATTCTTTTTCTTTTAATTTATTCTCCGGTGGGGTGGGGGTATTTAGGTAGTTGATAGGAAATTAAATAAAATTTTTATATTTTGTTCTCATTTGTGGGTCAATGTGTGTAGGTATTTTGGATTATAGCTAAAAGTTTGACGATCCTAAAAATAAAATACATTTAAGTACAATAATATTGTATTTTTAATTATTCAAAACTAATTAGAAAATAATAAAGTTACCGGTCCATCCAGATAGCTATTGCGTAAGAAAAAGTATAAAAATTCAAAAGTAAATATATTTTCTCAATCCCGATATTAAACTTGGTAAAAAATAATATTTGTAATTTTGAAATAGCAAATTATTATATATAACTTATACCAGTAATTTATTAAACCAGTCCAGAAGCTAAAAATAAAACAGCCTCCGAACACTATGAAAATTTACAAGGAAACTCAAAATATTAAGTTAAACATATTTTTCTAAAGAAACTATTTATAAAAATGTCTTTAAGGCTTGCCACTTGAGCTCCCTGTCAAAATGTTAATTAAACTAAATAAAAGTACTACTTTATTTTTGGAAAACATATGATAACATATTTATACTTATTTTGACTAGAAAACATATTTCAAATATAATGATGAAATCAGAATTTTATTCCGAGACTCAAATCTTGAAAACATCATATTAAATCATTTAATTATTTTACTAAAAGTATTAGAAATAACGGGATGTTACACAGCATACTCGCCCATACTCATGCTGCCTTGTTTGAGTTGTAGAAACTCCACCTCTTTCTTTCTCCTTAAGTCATCAGGAAAGTACTTCTTGAGAAATTCCTCCATGAATACTTCCGACGTTACCTCTCTTCCTTCATGGGCCAGTAACTGGGCAGTATGATTACACCAATGTTCCGCTTCGCCTTCCAGCATGAAAACAACATAAACTATCCTCTGCGCGTCGGAGCATTCCAAAGTTCTAAAGATATTGTCCATTTCCAAGATCCACTTATTAGCTTCTTCAGGTTTAAACCCACCAGCGAACTTTGAGGGATTGCAATTCCTAAAATCCGACAAAGTTTTGGCTTCCGTAGCTGCTGCACCCACTGGAGATGGATTAACGGGCTGAGATTGGTGTTGCTGATGCTGATTCTGCTGAATATTCTCTAATACTACAGTGATCCTTTCCAGCAGATCGTTCGTATGATTTCTATAACGCGATGCCATAGTGAGTCTGCACTATGGACCTAAGTCGTTAAAGATCTATCTAAACCATCGAAATCTATCTAGTTCTATTCTAAACAATCATTAATAGAACTAAGGTTATATGAAATAATCAAATAGCTAAGAAACTTTATCCAGTTGTAGCGTCTTCTGGCAGATTATGCTTGAGAGGATCAAGAATCAGGACCATTATGCTCTGATACCATAAAAGTGTCACACCCTCTTTTCTTAAGTATTTCATTTGGTAATTATATAAAATATATGGACTTGCGTTCAATAGAGAAGTAATGAAAACTCTTACTTTCTATATATGTATATGATAAAAATAAAATTGTGATAGCATAAGTTGGGTTTTTATTTTTCAAAAGCATCACAACTTGCCCATAGAATTTTTCTCGTTAGAATTAAACCACATGATTATCAGAGTAAGCGGAATTTGAATAAAATAGTGACCTTGATTTGATAACCCACATTTCACGTCATTTATATAAAGATATATATATATATATATATACATAACTAACCAGATAATAATATAACATAAAAGTACCAACATACATCAAGGTCAAAGTCGAGGTAGCAGAAGTTTACCAAATACAAGTCCATAATATGAAACCAAAAGAAAAGACCACCTCGTTGAGATCTCTCAAAAATATGTACAATATATGTATAGGGCAAAATATAAAATCTCAGCAGTGGCCCGATGATCCTCCTCCATAGCATAAGTCTCCAGAGTCTCCAGCAGCTGCTCCACATGTCCCACATCCTAACCATCTATACTATGCATCACCCGGTGGATCCCCTACTCCCCACTGACTCCCAGTGGAGTGCTCGACTGGCTCGCCCTCACTCTCAGCCTCCTCAGGGTCCTCCTCTACCTCGTCCGACTGAGTGGGTGCCTTACCACTGGGAACTGGATCAGCTGAAGCAGTCCCATGAACAGGACTCATCGGACTAGGTATAGGAGTCTCTTCGCGGATCACTCGAGAAGCAGAGGGGTGAGATCTAGTAGCAGCTCTAAAGCGAAAGGAATGAAATCGACGAGCTGGTCGAGTCGGGGGTGGTCCATGATAAGTATAAAAAGGGGGTACATTCAAAGTATAGATAATAGGGTTGCGAAACCTACGAGGACGGACACGAGCCAGAGGGTTAGGGTGATATAGAGTCACCTCTACCACACCCTCAAACGTGGCCCTGTGGTCCTCGTAGTACCACACTCCACTAGGGAGTGGGCGCAACTCGATGTGAAACTGCTCGGATAGTGTGCACACAACGTCACCAAGACGTAACAGCACTCCCCAATGCTGCCCACATTACCAAAATGTGTCATCGAGCCAGTTACCATCGAATTAATTATCCATCTCCTTTCTCCATGCATGTATGCACATAAAATTTATCCATTAAGATTAACCAATAATCTTGTTATGTGCATCCAATATTATTCCATCAGTGAATTACAATGTTGTTAATAATTTCCCCCATTCTTTTATTGGAACATAATACTTTCCCCAAAAGCATAGTTGATTTTAATTGGCATTATTTTAGGTATGTTAAAAAGGGAAATTACTTTTTTGTCCCTGGACCAAAAGACTCGAGTGAACTTTCCAGGACTCGAGTGTTCCTCAGATTTATCAAAATACTCGAGTGTTCTTCATGAGTACTCGAGTGTTATTCGTTTTCCAGAAATTCATTTTTAGATTCATCAAAATACTCGAGTGTTCTTCATGAGTACTCGAGTGTTCTTCATTTTTCAGAAATTCAATTTTCCCAAATTGGTCGAAACACTCGAGTATCATCCATAATACTCGAGTATTTTCAGACAGATAACACTGTGAATTGTGTTTTAACATACCATTTCCAATTATAGCCAATTCCAATCCAAACCAAGGATCAACAGAGCTTATATTACACATATTAATCATGTTCCAATATAGAATTAACAACATATTACACTGAATCACAGAATAGCATCAAATATGCATAAAGTCCATTTTTCCACAACTCAACATACCAAATCTAATTCTAGGCACATTTAGCACAATCACAGCTTTGGTACAGCTTGCATGTAACATAATAAACTTGTCCCATACACAATTTGAACACAAAGAGGCCTCCAAGCCTTGATCCTATTTCCAACTATGCCCATAGAGTCTTTTGTTGACTCTCAACCTAAATTCACATACTTTAAACTTATTCTAGTGAATTAATAGCTTCACCCTTACCTCTAGGTCGTGAATTAACACAGAGATTGCAGAGAAATTGGCTGGAAATGCTAAACTCCAAAAATCCTTTGCATGCAACTATAGGTGAGCAGAGTACCAAAACCAGAGGATTTAACATGCAAAATCGTTGTAAAAATTAGGGAAAAAGGTTAGGAGTTATTCTCTGCAACTTAAACTAGAGATAGGAACGAATTTGAGGTTCAGAGAGCTCATAAACTTACCAAAATCCGAGCTCCAAGTAGGCTCCAAACCTCAGGAACTTGGTTTGGCAGCAACTATCCCTCCTCTTTCGATCCTTGATTCTCCTTCCACACAGCCCCTCAATTCACGAATCTTATGTCTTTGTGAAGCTCGAAACGTGAGCTTCACAATGGTATATCACACTCAATCTAACTCTCAACAACGCTCGAGTAATCACAGCACGAAATTGGAAACCCTAAGTTGATGTCTCCAGAGAAATTTAACCAAAAATCCTCCATTTCCTTCAACCATGAGCTTAAACAGCCATTCCCAGCGATCATGCAGCTCGCCACGATGCCCATTAACGTGGCCCTGAGGTGTTTTCGTGTCAACCAAAAAGAATCGTCGTGTGTTGACTCATCAAACGCACTCACGAGTTCTCCACTGACTCAATTACTCGAGTTTTTCCAGGAATACTCGAGTGTTTTTGCCAATTTTTCAAAAATATTTATTTTAATACCCTTCCCTCCAAGATTTTCCTAATATTGCTTCTAGGTCCTTCTTAATATGTAAAAACTTTATTTTTATATATTATTTTTTCTCAAAATATTTTTCCACCTCATATGAGCACCAATACTAACACATAATTAATCTAAATTAATTATGAATTATATAATTACGATTAAAGAAAATAATTATGAAATACCCTTTCATAATCAAAATTTTCATTACACCAAGGAATGAAAATTCGGGGTGTTACAAATAGCTCTTTACGAAAAAACATGACAATGAGAATGCGAGTCGACAGGGACGGGAATTGCGTTGGCATGACCATTTACAAAAAATACGACAATATACTATTTTATCTACTCATGTTTGTTCTAGCGTGTTGACAAGCATATTATCGTGTTTTTTTGTCATAAAATATTTGTTTTGTTAGTTCATCTTTTTTTATTTTGGGTTCTCATTTGTCATGTATATTAGTAGAGATCAACTTATAGTAACATGTATGTCAATTTACATTCCTTTTTTTCTTTTCATAATGTCACATGACTGACCTCCTCATGTTATTTTGTTTTTAACCAACTATTTACCATGCTTGACAATCTTCTTTATATATAAAAAGCTATCCCAATGGAGCTTTCTCATTCACCCATTTTGAAATGGTGCATCCTCATTAAAAGTTGGCATTTCTAACTCAATGAAAGCATCCACATGTCCCTTTTTTCACCAGTTTAAAATTTAAAATTTAAAATTTGAAAATCAAGTTACATGCAAGTTACTGGATGCAAGTTAAACTTTTATACATTCTTTCTCATTCAGAATGTTACTACACTCTTCTTCATTCACAACATATCCATAAATTCTTTTTTCTCTTCTCTCTCCATTCATTCTCTTATTCTTATCTATCCCCTCTCTCTTAACTTTCTCTCTCCATTTCATAATTTCATAACTCCGATCCACGATGAAACAGTCCAGTGAAATCTTAAAGAATATCTAATCTTGGTACTACACTCTTTTTCGCTTTCATTTTTCTTACTTCATTTTTTTCTGATCAGTATCAAAGTTTCAACAGATATTGTATAGAAAGTTTCAATTTTAATTATTTTAGCCATATTGTACAGCCACTACGGTTGGAATGAATAACCATTACATATTCTTTTTTCTCTCTTCTTTTTCACCCAATATATAGTTTCATATTGATCTTGAATTTTGAGAATTTCTGTTTTTGTATGCACCTTTCTGTATTTGGGCTTTGTATGACTCAGCAACGTAAGCCACTATATCATCATTCCAATTTTATTTTTTTTTTGTCTTTTCCTTCAAATATGGTTATGCATGTTGAAATCAATGAAACTATAATCTTTTACATCTTTTTTTCTTTGATGCTCAAAATTTTTAATTTATAACATGCAATTAATAATGATTTTTTTAAACACTACTCCCATAATTTTGAGTGTTCTAATAAATTTGATTTAATAATCTGCTCTGTGCATTCACTCAATTTTTTATTTTGATTTATGGAATTCTGTCACATGTGTTGTGCCAAACATGCGGAAAATTTGAACAAAGTGACGATCAAGTATATAATTTCATATATTTCTTTTCTTTATTTCATTCCACTTCTTTATTCTTTGGTATCATGTTTTAGTTTTTCAAATTCTTAAATTTTCATTTGAATTTTATTATTATTATTCTAATGGGTTGACAATAGCAATATATACAAAAATCAATTGACGTAGCATGTTAATATATTATTATAAATGGGTTGACAAAATCAATTGGCCTAACATGTTAATCAACACATTTTTTTTAATATATTCATAAATATATTTTTTGTGGGATTCATTTTTATTTTTAAATATATGTTGTTGATATCTAAAATATTTGTTTGTGATGCGTACTACTTGTTCCTTTTATCATTAAATTCATTCAAATATTTTCTTATACATTACAAGGTTAACGTTCTAGGTAATGATGACATTATAAAATGAGAGCAGTGAGGCAACGTATGAGGGATGAGAAGTGAAAATGAAGTGTTTTTAAGTTTTAACAGTGAAGTAAAGTTAAAAAATAAAAAATTAGAGTAATTGAGACCATAAACTGGACCATAAGGCATTGGTCTAGAAATTTTGAGAAGGGATCGGATCGCGAGACCAGAACAAATCGGTCTTGCGGTCTGAGACCAGACCACTTACGTCGTGTTTTGAGGCTTGGATTGACATATGGTTAAGTTGGAAGTATTAGAAGATGACAGAGCCACGAAAATGCACAAAAGAGGTGAAAATATGAAGATTTACACCAGTTGAAGCGCCTAGGCGCAGGGAGAGTCACTCTCAGATGCAATTGGCTAGAAACAATGTGCTTTCACGCCTGGGCCGTGGGACAGGGGCGCCCAAGGGCCAGCTACTTTGACAACACAGCTGTTTTGCGAATTTTTGTTGTCTTTTGGCCTTCCTTCTCTGTACAACTCGTGATAAATACCTAAAAACACATTCTAGACACATAGAAACATAATGAGTAGGCTTAGAGAAGAGAGAAGAATTCATCAAGGAGAGATTCTGTTCTGTCGTAGGATTACAGTACTTAGACAATCCGGCTAAGAATCTAGCAATTCCACTCTTGATGTTAGACGTGTAGTGAGCACCTTGAATACCAAGATACACACTCACTTGTCGTTCTAATTTGGGGGTGGTGTGTGTGTTTCTGTGAGATGAGTTAGTTCATACCTGCCAGCTTACTAGGTACTATATACACATACCAGCATAAACCGTATTGATTGCCGCTTTCATGTGGCGGGTAAGATTCCCTCTAAACGGCACAATCGCAATGGTGAGTATTAAGTCTTGTAGTATCCTATGTTGGTGTGGATAACGGTATCCTCCAGATTCCCTAATACGTGTGCTGCCTTCCTACCGATATAACGGTACTTGTGTGACGCTTGATGTCCAGCACTCATACCGGTATTCGGTATTATAATCCTGCCATCATTGGGCCTTTTATGGCCTCAAACCGGTATCAGGATCCAGCTTCTTTGGGCCTCTTGTGGCCTCATACCGGTATCCGGATCCGGTATCATCAAACCTCATGCCGGTATACGGATCCGGTATCATCAAACCGGTATCGAGGACTACCTCGTTGGGCCTCTTGGGGCCTCATACCAGTATCCGAATCCGAACTCATTGGACCTCTTGTGGCCTATAACGGTATCTGAATCCGGCATACCGGTTCGGACTATCCGGTCCATAACAGTAGCCCCCCAAGTCATGGTTCATACAATGTGCCATGAATTCTAGAGTTGCTCCCTTAATCCCGATATCGGCTCACAAACGTATCGGTCGGACCGGATTGCTGACTGCCGGTTTTCACCGAGTCTTTATCAATGGCTTCTCAATTCGGAAGCTTCAGGGGTCTGGTCTCAAGGATTCCGGATTCCCACTTTCACTTGACTGTCTTCTTTCAATTTCCGAGATGGTGACCTCAGCATCCTAATCTCGGGAATCTGAACATGCATACCTAAATTTGAATTTAAATTTGAATTCAGCATCTCTCCATGGCTTCACAGCTCCCAAGTATTAGATTTCCAAGATATAGGCACTTGTTTCCAGACTTAGCTTTAATCTGACATAAGTCAGAATGACCACACTTATGTCTTGTCTGAGTTGCTCAGTAATCAACCTGCTCTTGAAGATTCGTTGGAGACCGAACCCTTTCCCTGTACTATACTTATGCCAGCTATGAATTCGGATTTGGCTTTCCAACTGAGTTCCTGAAGAGTTGTAATAACTGATCTTCAGTTTCCTTGGGAAGATGAAAAGGGGTGATGCTTTATTGCAGCTATGATAACTTTTCACTTTAACTGACATGCCTTTCCCTTTCAAGCATCATGACTTATCATTCCCCAACTGACATGACTTCTGAGTGGTCACTTACTTAATGCAAGCACCCTTCTACCTACCTTCTATGAAATTCGAACTCCCCTTATAAATAGAGAGAGGCTTTTAGTGATAAAACCTCACTTCTCCCTTCCTTCTCTGCTGCATACGAATTCCTTTCCTATCTTCCTCTTCCTTCCTTCATTTTCAGGTACATATCTTCTTATCCTTTACTTTTTATTTTATCATGGAGTCACTTCCTTCCAACAAACCCTCATGCTCTTCTTCTTTCACTTCGTCGAAACCCTTTTCTACCAAGCCTTGCAATTCTGTTAGCCAACCCAGTGGCCTTCAAAACTCTTCTTTTTATGAACAAGAAAAGGAGGCTTTAGACGAACTAGTGAAGAAATGGATCATTAGGGATATGTTTAGTGAAGTCTCCAGCATTCCTTCTAAGTCTTCTTTCTACACTTCCTCTCAGGAATCCAATATGGGGAAAAAGAGGTCTGAAACGAATCCTGAGGAATTCATCCTCCCAACTGACACCACTGGTTATGAGGAAGTAGACCTTGATGCCTTAGGTAGACCCTCCATATTTGTAGATGTGCAACGCCTACAAGAGTACCACAACAGTGCTAAACTCGCCAGACCGGGAGTTATTCCAAACTTTTATGCTTTAGAGGCCCCTTCTTCTCAAAACCGAATTTGCTCTGTAGGCAGCCCTCTCGAAAATTTCTTCTTTATGTACGTAGTTATTTTCGAGACTTGTGGAGTCCGAATTCCATTTACTGACTTCGAATGTAGGGTTCTTAGCCACTTAGAGTTTGCTCCAACACAACTCCATCCTAACGGTTGGTGCTATCTGAGAGCTTTCCAACTTTTCTGCAATCATTTCAATTTAGCTTGTATTCTCCTAGTATTTTTCACCTTCTTTGGACCATTTGCCTCAAGTAAAGTTAAGGGGAAATGGTCTTGGGTTACCTTGAAGTCCCGTCTCAACTGGAAAATTTTTGAAACTTACTCGGAGACATGGAAAGGTTTCAAAAGTGAATACTTTAAGATAGTAGGAGCCCACATTCCTGGCCTTTCTTTTTTGACTATGGGGGAAATCCATACTTCCCACTCTTCTGGTCTGATAAAAACTCGTGAATTCCGGCCCGTTCTTTCCTTACCCCCAACAACGTTCTTACTGAAGTTGAGCGATCAACCATAACATTTTTCTTTGCCTGGTATGAACGCCTCGGGTACATCAGTACCAGGAAGATAATTGATGCGGAGCCGGATTCCTTGCGTTCGGAATTCGGTAGGATACATAACGTGTATTTTTTACTTGCTTTCGTAGCCTTTGGAATTATTAATGCTTTTGCATTGTTTTTATGCAGAAAAAATGGCAAGCCCCCAAGACTTTGCTGCTGTAACACCCTATAATTATTTACCCTTAATTCCCCTTATATTAAAAATACGGACTTAAAAATTCCTTTTAAAATTATGAAAATCATCCGTCAAACGGACAGAGTTTCGTTTGTTTGTCGGACTTTTCCAAATTCTTCCACCTAATAAACACAGTTACTTAATAACATTAGTGGCCAGCAGGGCTCAAATATACTCATATGTGCATCACATAGTTGCCCCATGGGCTCAAGTATAAAACAACAGCATCAGTTTGTCAGAGTGTCAGCAGAAATGTAAAGTGTGTGAATCAAGTGACCATATCAGCAACTACGCCCAAAAATGAATCATAAAACATGCACAAAAGAAACTATCCTAAGCCTCTCTAAAAAAAAACATATACAGCTCATAAACATCGAATAACACAGAGGCTTAGGCCAAAACCAATGTAACTAAATCCCAACCCTACTCTCCCTGTGAGGGAGAGTAATCCTGCTCGGCCGATCCTGGTGCATACTCCAACTCAGTACCTGAAAAAATGGTAAGGAGGTGAGTATTACACAATAAAATAGGGAAGCAGTTTCTATTATGCTATACTGAACCACCAAGCCAAACACAAATAATCATGTAATGCATATAAGTCAATAAATCATTCTCAGACATTTACATTAATTCCATTTCCAATAATAAATTTAATTCATTATATCTTTGATTTCCACATTTCATATTATTATAATTTAGTCCAGAGTCTCATACTAATCATATTTTTGCACAAGTTCAACATCCGCCTTTTATCACATACTCTTTGTATCCTTGTAAAGACTTGTAGAATTTGTTACGTGGCTTTCCATCATTGCGTACAGTCTCCTTCGGACAACGTCTTACAGCTGCACACAATGTGTGTCTTACGCGGTCTATGCGTACAGTCTCCTACGGACAACGTCTTACAAGACCTGGATTTCACAATAGGAAGGTGCATCCATCTTTGCGTACAGTCTCCTTCGGACAACGTCTTACAGCAGCGCATCGAGTGCGTCTTACGCGATCTATGCGTACAGTCTCCTACGGACAACGTCTTACAAGATCTGGAGAGGCACAATCCATTTATATCTTTAATTAATATATCTAGTGTGTGTGTGTCCATAATTGCGTACAGTCTCCTTCGGACAACGTCTTACAGCAGCGCATCAAGTGCGTCTTACGCGATCAATGCGTACAGTCTCCTTCGGACAACGTCTTACAAGATCTGGAATCACACACTCTTTATTCTTTAGGTTTGAGCATTTCATTTTCAAATTATTCCACTTGTATTCATTCTCATAGCTTCATCAATTTAAACATATAATTATATTTTTTCAAGGTTTCCAAGAATCATTTTATACCAATTTCAACATCACATTATTATTATCATTCATCAATTCTAGGGCCCAACAAAATGTAACAAAATAACAACCACATAACCAAGCATAATAGTCACATTTAAGCCCAACATAACAACTCAAAAATATCTTTTTATACTTAGTCACATTTAAACATAATATTAACTACCCTAGGGTTCCTTACTCTAACTAACAATTACCTCTTAGTACCCAATATATACACAATACAATCTACTCCCTAGAATATGGTAACACAAACCTCCTTACCTCAAGTTCTTAGAGAGAGAAAGAGAGTTTGTGCTTGGAGCACACTTGAGTAATAGCCAAGAATCAAAAGGAGAGGGAGGAACCTAAAATCAATAAAATAAAGAGACAATTTATCAAGCCTTGGCCCAAATTCTTGAGGTAAATTCGTGCCCCCCACAAGTTTCCTCTAAGTTGGTGACTAAACTTCATGGGAGAAAGAGAGAGAGAGAAAAATTCGAGTTCTAAGGAGGGAGGAAGAGAAGAACACAAACACAAACACTTACTTGGAGCAACAAGGAAGGACTTGGATGATGGATTTGGAGTGATTCTCTTGAGGATTGATCAATTGGAGTGAGTGGATTTGTGCCCTAGAAGAGAGAAGTTCGAATTGGGCATGAAAGAACGCGTGCTGCACTTATATTTTTTTTCTGCATCTACAGCCTTTAATCGAGTATTACTCGATTAAGTTTTTCCCCCCTTCAGGTCTTAATCGATTAAGCTGCAGCTTAATCGATTAAGTTGCAGGATTTTCAGCACCCCGACTTTGAACGGCCATAACTTCTTAGTTAACCGTTAGATCTTCCTCAAATTTTAAGGCAAGCTTCCTCACATATCCTACTTTACATCTAACGGTGGAATTTGTGTTTTGAGCTACCCGTCATTTTATTTTAATTTCCTAAGTTCCTATGTTTTAAACCTAAGATTGCATGCAAATTTGGCTAAGTTTCTCACCTATGCTCTCATTTCTTCTACCCTAAGACCATCACAACATAAATTACAATATAAATAAAGTTTGGGATGTTACAATCCTCTCCCACTTACCCGAATTTCGTCCTCGAAATTCAGTTGTCATCGAGCAAGTGTGGATGAGATTGTCTGATCTTGCTTTCCAACTCCCAAGTAGCCTCCTCCACATTGTTCCTGCTCCATATGACTTTGACCAAGCTGATTTCCTTGCCTCTTAACTGTCTCACTTGTCTGTCTTCAATCCTCACTAGCAACACCTCAAAAGTCAAATTCTCCTTCAAAGGCAAGTCATCTAGTGTGACCACATGAGTAGGATCATGAATGTATTTCCTTAGCTGTGAAACATGGAATACATCATGAAGCCTAGCTAAGTGAGGAGGCATAGCAATCCTGTAAGCTACCGGACCAACCTTCTCCAGAATCTCATAAGGTCCAACAAACCGAGGAGTTAGTTTCTTGGATCTAATTGCTCTACCTATCCCTGTGACCGGAGACACTCTCAAAAACACATGATCCCCAACATAAAATTCCAGAGGTCTCCTTCGCCTGTCAGCATAATTCTTCTGGCGATCCTAGGAAGTTTTCATTTTGTTCTTGATCATGGTGATCCTCTCCATTGTTTCTTTCACAATATCAGGACCTGTCAACAAATTCTCTCCTATTTGGAACCAACACAGAGGCGTCCTACACTTTCTGCCATATAGAGCCTCAAATGGTGCCATGCCAATACTGGAGTGAAAACTGTTATTATAAGTAAACTCCATCAACGGCAGTAACTGTTCCCAACTACCAGTCTGCTCCAGAACACATGCTCTCAACAAGTCCTCCAGTGTCTGGATAGTACGCTCAGATTGTCCGTCTGTCTGCGGATGATAAGCCGTACTAAATTTCAGCTTAGTACCCAATGCCTGCTGAAGACTCTGCCAAAATCTAGACAGAAACCTCGGATCACGATCGGATACAATACTGGTAGGAACACCATGCAATTTCACTATGTCCCTGATATACAACTAAGTCAACTTCTCCAGAGTGTACTTCTTGTGAATCGGAATGAAATGAGCACACTTTGTGAGACGGTCCACAACCACCCAAACTGCATCACATCCTGCAGCCGTCCTAGGTAGACCCGTCACAAAGTCCATAGCTATGCTATCCCATTTCCACTCCGGAATCTCAAGTGATCGCAACGGACCACCAGGCTTTTGATGCTCAATCTTAACTTTCTGGCAAGTAAGGCAATGAGATACATGATCTGCTACATCGGTTTTCAACTTTGGCCACCAATAAATCTTTTTCAAATCTTGGTACATTTTTGTTGCACCAGGATGGAAATTCATTTTGGTCCGATGTGCTTCCCACAGGATATCCCTTCTGATCTCGAAGTCCATGGGAACACATATCCGACCCTTAAATCGGATAATGCCATCTGTGCCTTTTACAAAATCGGGCTCTTCATTGCCCAATGCCCCTTCCAACAACTTCTGTAATTCTGCATCATCAACTTGTCTTTCTCTAATAAGACCAATCAAGTCATTAGTAACCTGCAACATTTCTAGAACAATGCTCTTCTCTTTCACTTGCATGTTCAAATTGAGGTCACTAAACTCTTGGATTAGCCGCATCTCCTTCACCATCAAATTGCTGACATGCAAAGTCTTGCGACTTAGTGCATCAGCCACTACATTGGCCTTGCCCGGATGATATTGAAGAGAGAAATCATAGTCCTTCAGAAACTCCATCCACCTCCTTTGTCTCATATTCAGCTCCTTTTGATCAAAGAGATAGCGAAGGCTCTAAAGGCTTCGAACTTGGAACCATATAGATAATGTCTCCATATTTTCAAAGCAAAAACTACTGCCGCCAAATCAAGATCATGAGTGGGATAGTTCTGCTCATGCTGTCTCAACTGCCGGGATGCATAGGCTATGACTTGTCCTTGCTGCATCAGCACACAACCCAACCCTTGTTTTGATGCATCACAATAAACTACAAAGGATTGAGTCGGATCCGGCAAAATCAGCACCGGGGAACTAGTCAATCGCCTCTTCAGCTCCTGAAAACTATCTTCACATTCCGGGGACCATTCAAACGGAACACCTTTCCGCATAAGAGTAGTCAATGGAAGGGCTAGTTTAGAAAACCCCTCAATGAACCTCCTATAATACCCAGCCATGCCAAGGAAACTTCTGATCTCAGTAATGGACTGGGGTCTCTCCCACTTAAGCACCGCTTCCACCTTAGAAGGGTCAACAGCAACACCCTTCTCAGAAATCACATGCCCCAGAAAATACACTTCATTCAACCAGAAACTACATTTAGAAAACTTGGCATAAAGATGCTTGTCTTTGAGAACTTGGAGCACCGTTCTCAAATGCTCTTCATGCTCCTTCTGGCTCTTGGAATAGATAAGAATGTCATCGATGAACACAATGACAAAAGAGTCTAAGTACGGCCTGAGGATCCTGTTCATGTAATCCATGAAGATAGCAGGTGCATTAGTGAGACCGAAAGGCATCACCACATACTCAAAATGCCCATACCGAGATCTAAAAGCAGTTTTAGGAATGTCCTCCTCTCGGATACGGATTTGATGGTATCCAGATCGGAGGTCAATTTTTGAGAAAACTGCAGCTCCCCTAAGCTGATCCAACAAATCATCAATGCGTGGGAGCGGATATTTATTCTTCACCGTCACCGCATTCAACTGACGGTAATCAGTGCACATGCAAACACTTCCATCCTTCTTTTTAACAAAGAGGATAGGAGCTCCCCACGGGGAAACACTCGGTCTTATGAAACCCTTCGCCAAAAGCTCCTCCAACTGCTTCTTCAACTCTTCCAACTCTGGAGGGGCCATTCTGTAAGGTGCTTTAGATATCGGGCCGGCACCAGGCATAAGATCAATGCCAAATTCTACTTCTCTGGCTGGAGGCAAACCGGGAATTTCAGCAGGAAAAACATCCGGAAACTCACAAACCACTGGAATTTTGCTAATATCTGATGCTTCCTCATCATCCATGGCCGACACCGAGACTTGACAGAAAATTACTGACTTTTGGCTACAATCAAGAAGGACACGGTTCTGGGACATCCAATCCATGCCTAGAATGATATCCAGCTTGGTTAAGGGTAAACATATTAAATTCACCTTGAATTCCCGCTCCAATACTCAGAGTGGGCAATCCAAGCACATCAAGGATGTAACCACCGCTGAATTAGTAGGGGTAGACACGGACAACTTAAAAGGCATCTCTACAGCCGATAGTTTTAATCTCTCCATGCAATTGACAGAAATAAAAGAGTGTGTAGCTCCACAGTCAAAGAGAATACCACAGGCAATATCGTTTATATGACCAATACCTCGAATCAGCTCGTCAGCCTCATTCACCTCTTCTCCATCAAGAGTATATACTTTCCCCTTCTGAAGTGGGCGGCCATCACCAATCCTCTGCGCCCTAGTCACATTGGCTTCTTTCTTAACTGCATTCTGGGGGCAGTTAGTCGCAACATGACCTGGTTGCCCACATTTGAAACATGTGACATTTGGTTGATTCTGATTCCGATTCCAGCATACACCTCTATGTTGTTTGCCACAATGAGGACAAGGCGGAATAGGACCAGGGAAACTCCCTATAGGGCCTGCATAAGGGCCTGGTCGCTGCACCGCTCCCTTGCCCCTTATAGGACCACCGCTTCTCTGCACAGTCTTGCTTTTATCTTCTGCCATTTTCCTCTTAAGACCCTTCTCATAAGTGCTCGCCATGTTGACCAAGCGGGCCAAATTGTCAATATTATGATACTCGTAGGAGAGGCGAATATCGGTCCTGAGTCCAGATTCAAACTTGACGCATTTGCCGCGCTCACTGGCATCCCGATAGTCAGAAAATCGGATGAGATCTTCAAATTTAGCTGCATAATCCCCAACTGACATCGAGCCTTGAGTCAGTTGGAGAAAGGCAATCTCCTTCTCCCTTCTCACATCTTTAGGGAAATACTTCCCTAGAAAAAGACCCTTGAATACCTCCCAAGAAACCACCGGATTGGCTACCTCCAAACCCCTCCTCTGCTGGTCCCACCAATGCTCAGCCTCATTGGTTAGCATCAATTCCGCTAGTCGCACATGCTCCTCCATGGGCGGGTGAATAGAGCGGAGGATCTTCTCGATCTCCTGAATCCATCTCTGTGCTCCATCTGGGTCATTTCCGCCCTCAAAACGAGGTGGATCATTCTTGCGGAACCTAGCCATCCAATCCACCTCTACTGGAGCTGGTTGTAGAGCTGCTGCAGCTGCTGTAGCTACTGCTGCTGCGGCAGCTGCCATCTGCTCTCCTTGCAGCTGCTGCATCTGTGACAGATGCTCTAGAATGGCTGCAAGCCCATCATTAGCAGCCCTTCTTCCAGCCATACTGCTTAGTCAAAGAGAACAGACCAGTAAGACTAAATTACAAAATGTAGACATAATACTATACTCATACTATTAAATTCCTAAATTTTTACTATGAGCATCCATTACTCGCTAGGTGAGTAATCTTGTGGAGTTTGCATAACTCCAAGGCCGAGGAGAAACTGCTCTGATACCATAAATGTAACACCCTATAATTATTTACCCTTAATTCCCCTTATATTAAAAATACGGACTTAAAAATTCCTTTTTAAATTATGAAAATCATCCGTCAAACGGACGGAGTTTCGTTTGTTTGTCGGACTTTTCCAAATTCTTCCACCTAATAAACACAGTTACTTAATAACATCAGTGGCCAGCAGGGCTCAAATATACTCATATGTGCATCACATAGTTGCCCCATGGGCTCAAGTGTAAAACAACAACATCAGTTTGTCAGAGTGTCAGCAGAAATGTAAAGTGTGTGAATCAAGTGACCATATCAGCAACTACGCCCAAAAATGAATCATAAAACATGCACAAAAGAAACTATCCTAAGCCTCTCTAAAAAAAACATATACAGCTCATAAACATCGAATAACACAGAGGCTTAGGCCAAAACCAATGTAATTAAATCCCAACCCTACTCTCCCTGTGAGGGAGAGTAATCCTGCTCGGCCGATCCTGGTACATACTCCAACTCAGTACCTGAAAAAATGGTAAGGAGGTGAGTATTACACAATAAAATAGGGAAGCAGTTTCTATTATGCTATACTGAACCACCAAGCCAAACACAAATAATCATGTAATGCATATAAGTCAATAAATCATTCTCAGACATTTACATTAATTCCATTTCCAATAATAAATTTAATTCATTATATCTTTGATTTCCACATTTCATATTATTATAATTTAGTCCAGAGTCTCATACTAATCATATTTTTGCACAAGTTCAACATCCGCCTTTTATCACATACTCTTTGTATCCTTGTAAAGACTTGTAGAATTTGTTACGTGGCTTTCCATCATTGCGTACAGTCTCCTTCGGACAACGTCTTACAGCTGCACACAATGTGTGTCTTACGCGGTCTATGCGTACAGTCTCCTACGGACAACGTCTTACAAGACCTGGATTCCACAATAGGAAGGTGCATCCATCTTTGCGTACAGTCTCCTTCGGACAACGTCTTACAGTAGCGCATCGAGTGCGTCTTACGCGATCTATGCGTACAGTCTCCTACGGACAACGTCTTACAAGATCTGGAGAGGCACAATCCATTTATATCTTTAATTAATATATCTGGTGTGTGTGTGTGTGTGTGTCCATAATTGCGTACAGTCTCCTTCGGACAACGTCTTACAGCAGCGCATCAAGTGCGTCTTACGCGATCAATGCGTACAGTCTCCTTCGGACAACGTCTTACAAGATCTGGAATCACACACTCTTTATTCTTTAGGTTTGAGCATTTCATTTTCAAATTATTCCACTTGTATTCATTCTCATAGCTTCATCAATTTAAACATATAATTATATTTTTTTCAAGGTTTCCAAGAATCATTTTATACCAATTTCAACATCACATTATTATTATCATTCATCAATTCTAGGGCCCAACAAAATGTAACAAAATAACCACCACATAACCAAGCATAATAGTCACATTTAGGCCCAACATAACAACTCAAAAATATCTTTTTATACTTAGTCACATTTAAACATAATATTAACTACCCTAGGGTTCCTTACTCTAACTAACAATTACCTCTTAGTACCCAATATATACACAATACAATCTACTCCCTAGAATATGGTAACACAAACCTCCTTACCTCAAGTTCTTAGAGAGAGAAAGAGAGTTTGTGCTTGGAGCACACTTGAGTAATAGCCAAGAATCAAAAGAAGAGGGAGGAACCTAAAATCAATAAAATAAAGAGACAATTTATCAAGCCTTGGCCCAAATTCTTGAGGTAAATTCGTGCCCCCCACAAGTTTCCTCTAAGTTGGTGACTAAACTTCATGGGAGAAAGAGAGAGAGAGAAAAATTCGAGTTCTAAGGAGGGAGGAAGAGAAGAACACAAACACAAACACTTACTTGGAGCAACAAGGAAGGACTTGGATGGTGGATTTGGAGTGATTCTCTTGAGGATTGATCAATTGGAGTGAGTGGATTTGTGCCCTAGAAGAGAGAAGTTCGAATTGGGCATGAAAGAATGCGTGCTGCACTTATATATTTTTTCTGCATCTACAGCCTTTAATCGAGTATTAATCGATTAAGTTTTTCCCCCCTTCAGGTCTTAATCGATTAAGCTGCAGCTTAATCGATTAAGTTGCAGGATTTTCAGCACCCCGACTTTGAACGGCCATAACTTCTTCGTTAACCGTTAGATCTTCCTCAAATTTTAAGGCAAGCTTCCTCACATATCCTACTTTACATCTAACGGTGGAATTTGTGTTTTGAGCTACCCATCATTTTATTTTAATTTCCTAAGTTCCTATGTTTTAAACCTAAGATTGCATGCAAATTTGGCTAAGTTTCTCACCTATGCTCTCATTTCTTCTACCCTAAGACCATCACAACATAAATTACAATATAAATAAAGTTTGGGATGTTACAGCTGCTCTCGCTGGTGCTATTGGAAATGCACCAAGGAAGCCTCCTAAGCGTAGGAAGACAAACGCCAACCGTCCTCCTCCGGCTGCCATAGTCCTTGATAGTCCAGAAGGTGCCGCTCGAAAGAGGAAAAATCAGGAAACTTTCCGATCCGGCTCCCCCACTAGATCTCATTTTGACGCTGGACAAGGATCTTCTTGTTTCCCCTCCTCAGTGTGGGAGGAAAACCTGAGTGAACATTTCGGATGCATGCTGGTGACTGATGCTGATTCCCATCGCTTCGAAGGAATGACACGCCGTGAATTTGTTAACCTAATGAAGTCCTTAAAGAAACACCAACTTCGTGCTGCTTCCACACTTCAGTTCTTAGAAGATAATGCCGAAAAGGTTTTGTTCGTTGGACAAGAGGCCGTGGACTTGGCTGCGTACGTTAAGAAAGAGGTTGAAATGGCTGAACAAATTGCTTTCCAAGCGGCCGAATTGAGGAAGACCAAGCAAGCACTCTCCCAGGCTGAAGAAGAATTCGCAAAGAGGATGAATGACAAACTAAAAGAAGTGAATGACGCCAATGATGCTGCTTTGAACACGTTGAGAGATGCACTCAACGAGGCCAAACAACAAAGGGACATGTACAAATAGAAATGGATTGGATCAGTCCAGTCTTCTTTCATGAACGCTGTGGAACAAGCCAACTTCCTTAACAGCAATTTTTCTGCCAAAGGCATGCACTTTTGGCACAAGGTCGAAGACAGAGCGCTTTACAACTATCTCAGATATGGAAGTAGGGTGCTTGTCAACTTAGATGATGAGAATTGCCTTGACCCCTTAGCCCCTGTAGATGACGAAGAGACTGAAGATGAGGGTGTTGAAGGACATGAGGATGATGATGATGATGCTGCTGCTGCTTAGCCTTCTAGTTTAATATGGTTTATTTCATGTTTTTCTATTGTGTTGTTGTTTCTGTATTTTGTGTTTTCCCTTTCTAGGTTTCAATCAGACTTCTGCTTTCTAATTTCCTTTGATTGTATTTTGTTTCTGATCTTTCTTAGTTGTTATCCAAATTGCACTTGTACTCAGACTTTCCAATCAACGTCTTCGGTTAAGTGTTTGTGTTATATTTCCTTTATGTATCCATCTTCTTCATTGATCCATGGAAGTCCTATTCTAGCCAGCGAATGGTTTTCCATTTAACTTATTAGCTTTCCGAAACTAATAGGGATCATTGTATGTGTAACATCCCTGAATTTTAGTTCCCAAATAATTCGTGCTTTGTGATTTAAATGTTTTGCCCTAGATTGATGTGTTAGAGTTTAATCGTGTTTAGATAGCTAATCGTGATTAGGGTTAGCTTAAACCTAATTTATTAGGTTTAGACTTGTGTGGTTTTAAGTTGATTTGGTTTAGTTAGCTAATAGTTAGTCTTGAGTTATATTAGCTTGGTTAATGAATGGCTTAAGATTTAAGTGGGTTAGATTAAGTCTAAGTGAACCTAATGGGCCTTGTGAGTGATGTTGGGCCAAGATTGTGTGATGGGCCTTGTGTGTGCATGTGTGGTCGTGGTATGTGTGAGTGTGTGGAGTGATTTGTGAGTTGCATGAAGAAAGTGAGGTGTCAACCTCACATTTCATGCATGTTGGTCAAACATTAGGTGGCAACTCCACATTTCTTTCCTTGCATGAAGTAGTGAGGTGTCCACACCTTAGCACACCACTTAGCCACCTTAACACCTCACCATTTGACCATAAGCTTTTATAAAAATGGCCTTGTGTTGATGACCACCACTTTTTCTCCCTTTTCTTCATGACCATCTTCACACCACTTTCTTTCTTCTTCTTCTTTTTCTTTGAAGAGGCTCACGGCCACCTCCCTAAACACCACCATCCAACCATTTTCTTCCATTAAAACCAAGAAATCCTTACATACTCTAAGCCTAGATCATGAATACACATCATGCATAAGTGATTGAAGCTTAGAAGTTCAAATTCAACCCTTCCTTTCTCTTGAGGAGCTCACGGCCTCACCCCACCAACACCCTAAAATCAACCTAAACACTTACCAAACACAAGGAACCTTGGCATATTCATACCTTAGATCATGAATATGCCACTTGCTTGAAGTTGTGTTGAAGGAAGTTCACTCAAAACCCAAACAAACCTTGTTGGAAACCAACAAGCGGCTCAATATAGTCTAGAGGGGGGGTGAATAGAATATTGAAGCCTTATTACAGATTTTTCGTCCACCTAAGAGAATGATTTTATGAAAATAAATTTTCTTAAAAAATTCAAGTCAGATTACTCGAGTAACTCAAGACTTCACTCGAGTAATACGCAAGCAAAAATAATTTCACTCGAGTATTCAGCAAATCACTCGAGTATTACGAAAGCTATTTTTAAATCACTCGAGTAACAGAAAACCTACTCGAGTATTGTTCATAAACTGAAAGCAGATTACTCGAGTGACAAGAACTTTACTCGAGTAAACTGGGTAAAATTCAATTAAAACTCAGTTTTCAATGGATTTCTTCAAGAATAACAATGCTATGATGATTCAACAAATTATGAATGATTAATATGAACAACTTTAAGTAATATTAACATGCAATTTTAGATCAATTGAGTAGAATTAAGAAAACCCCAATTCTAACCTAAAAATGTTATTGTTAATGAATTAATGCAATACAAGGAATGAAAATAAAAGAGACACAAGGATTTATCCTGGTTCACTTTCACCCACTTGAAAGCTACTCCAGTCCCCTCTTGAATCAAGAGAGATTCTTCACTAGAAATCTTCAAATGTAGATTTTACAATGTTTTAAGATGCAACTAGATTCTTAGTTCTCCTATCTTAAAACCCAACTCAAAGTGTGTACCAAACACTTTGATCTAATCTACCCCTTTTGAGAATTCTAGATTTCCTTGCTAATTGATTGAAGATGCTTCCAACCAATCCTCTTTTCTTGCTTTGATTTGATCCTCAAAGTCTTCCTTGTGAGATTCTTCACTTGTGTTGAAACTTCAATGATGCAATCATAAATTGCAAATCTTCAACAACCACTAAGAACAAAAATTATGATCTCAAGAATATTTGAACAATGAGAGAAATAGAGTGAAGAATGAAAAGTTCTTTGTTGAATCTTGATAGCTCTTGAAAAGATGTAAAATAGCTCTTGAATTTCTTTTGAAAGTGTATAGAAAATTGTAAGAATGAATGTGTATCCCTTGTGAAAGAGAAAATTAAGTCCTTTTAAAATTTTCAAACACTGATTGAATTACTCGAGTAAACTATATAACATCACTCGATTAAATCATGTCAGATTAAGTTACTCGAGTGATGTGTAAACCATTACTCGATTAACCTGTCATGACATAAATTACTCGAGTGACCCAATACTCATTACTCGAGTAAACTGATCAGAATCTGAATAAAAACAAGGTTTTTCTAAAAGGATTTTCACAAAACTTTTAATATAGCTATTTAATCAAGATTTAAAGTATCTTCACTCTTAATCAAACATTATTTAAATATTCTTAAAACCACCTAAGCTACCCACACCAATGAGATGCATTGCATAAAAATAAAGATTACATTGAAATAGAATTAATAAAAATCCTAATTCTAATCTTCATGTGGTGTAGCTTGCTTGTTGCCAATGTTGTTGCTTGGAGAGAGATTGTTAGCATCAAAACATGAGAATCCTACAAACTCCCCCTTTTTGATGATGACAAACCTCCTTTTCAATTAAGCACTAAGTTTTAACATACTCCCCCTAAATGTAAAACACCTAGGAAAAATATAATAAAACTTAACCTACAAGAACAACATCAACAAAATATTCTCCCCCTTTTGGCATCATTAAAAAGATAAGAATTGTGAGAAAAGTCCATTGCCAAAAGTGGAAGGTAAGTAGTTCACAATGGTATATAAAAAAAATATAACAATAAAGACAATACCAAAATAAACCACAATAGTGCCTCAACGAATAAAAACGCACAACGAATATAGCACCATAATCCATAATATCAGAGTATCATACTATGCAGCAAATCATAGTGTAAAGAAAAAAGACATCAACCATAGCAAATAATCAAACGAAACTAACCAAACTAGGCCAAACAGAGTCAGAAACATGAAACAGAAACATAAACAGAACATAGTCAGAAATATGCATATGAAACATGAAACAGAAATCAACATCAAATGAAAATGATGATTTGATGAAGAACCATATAATAGAGAAGAGAGAAATACGAACAAGAGAGAGAAAGAAACGTGAAAAAGATGCAGTTTCCAACAGTTCAGTTTTTAAAATCACGTAAGTTACTCGAGTGATGTTCATGCGTTACTCGAGTGATTCGAGCAGTAATCGAGTGAGAAAAAATAATGTTACTCGAGTATGCCGAAAGTAAAAAAGTTTTCACTCGAGTGATGGATGAACTAATCGAGTGATACGAAAGTCATTTTAAAATTAATCGAGTGACAGACAGAGTTACTCGAGTAATACGAAAGAGTTTTTAAAATTAATCGAGTGAAATATCTGTTACTCGAGTGAACTGTCCAGAATTTTAAAAATTTCAAATTTTTCATGCAAAAACATTTTTCATGCACAACCACATAGAAACACTTAGCATTTAGCAAGTAACACACATACAAATAAAGCAATTAACATATTATAGAAAACATACACACATAACTACATATCACAAAAAAATAAGAAACACTTTAATAAGATACAACAACTCAAAATACAAATCACATTGAAATAGGCTTGAAGGTGATTTCGAAAAGCATCAAATATAATTAGCTAATAGTTGATTCATCAAAAATACCAAGTTCTCTTCGAATTTTATAAAATGTGTCCCTTGGTAATGGTTTTATAAAGATATCAGCTAATTGATCCGAAGTTTGAACAAACTCAATAACACAATCACCTTTTTGAACATGATCTCTCAAAAAATGATGCCTAATTTCAATATGCTTTGTCCTTGAGTGTAATACTGGATTTTTAGTCAAATTAATTGCCGAAGTGTTATCACACTTTATAGGGATTTTTGTCAAATTTAAACCAAAGTCAGATAATTGTTGTTTCATCCATAAAAGTTGTGCACAACAACTACCTGCAGCTATGTATTCGGCCTCCGCGGTTGATAAAGCAACACAGTTTTGCTTTTTGGAAAACCACGATACAAGTGAATTACCAATTAAATGGCATGTTCCGCTTGTACTTTTTCGCTCAACTTTACAACCGGCAAAGTCAGAGTCCGAATAACCTATAAGTTTTAGAAAAGCATCCCTAGGATAATAAAGTCCAGTATTCGTTGTACCCTTTAAGTATTTCATAATTCTTTTGACAGCAGTTAGATGCGACTCTTTCGGTTTTGCTTGAAAACGTGCACACATACATACACTAAACATGATGTCAAGCCTAGATGCAGTTAAGTATAACAAACTACCAATAATACCATGATACTTCGTTACCTCTACCGCTTTTCCAGCCTCATCTTGATCTAGGTAGCATGCAACGCTCATTGGTGTAGAAGCGGATTTGCACGAATCCATCCCAAAACGTTTGAGAAGATCTCTACAATATTTACTCTGATGAATATAAATGCCATCCTTAAGCTGCTTTATTTGAAGGCCAAGAAAGAATGTAAGCTCTCCCATCATCGACATCTCGAATTCGCTTTGCATCAAGTCTGAAAACTTCTTACACAAGTTATCGTTAGTAGCACCAAATATAATATCGTCAACATATATTTGAACCAATAAAATATCCTTACCGGAACGTTCAATAAAAAGTGTAGTGTCAACAGTGCCTCGTTTAAAACCTTTTTGTAATAAAAAATTGCTTAGTCGGTCGTACCAAGCTCTAGGAGCTTGTTTCAACCCGTACAAAGCCTTTTTCAGTTTGAAAACGTAGTCCGGATGCTCAAAACTCTCGAATCCGGGAGGTTGTGACACGTAAACTTCCTCTTGAATGTATCCGTTAAGAAAGGTGCTCTTAACATCCATTTGATACAATTTAAAATTCATTATCGAAGCAAAAGCGAGAAGAATACGAATAGCTTCTAGTCTAGCAACAGGAGCATATGTCTCATCGTAATCGATTCCTTCTTCTTGACTATAACCTTGTGATACCAACCTAGCTTTATTCCTAACAATAATACCCGATTCATCTAACTTATTCCTATAGATCCACCGAGTACCAATTACAGGACGATCATCGGGTTTTGGCACAAGCTCCCAAACTTGGTTTCTTTCAAATTGATTTAATTCTTCTTGCATGGCCATAATCCAATGATCATCTTGAAGAGCCTCTTTGATATTCTTAGGTTCTATTTGAGATACAAAGGCAACATAATAACAAAAATTATTTAAAGTGCGTCGGGTTACCACTCCCTTCGCAATGTCACCTAAGATGTTAGAAATCGGATGATTTTTGTTTGATTTCCAAGCTATTGGTAATTGAGATTGAATCTCTTGTGCTAAGTCTTTATCTTGTGCTTGCACCTCTCCATCTTCAATTTGATTCTCTTCCATTTGTTGTGAAGTTGACTTCTCATGATCCAAATATGTACCTATATTATCATCATCACAAGAAACAACACAATCTCCTTTCGAAGATTCATCAAATACAACATGCACGGATTCCTCAACGGTTAATGTTCTTTTATTGTAGACTCTATATGCTTTGCTATGAGTTGAATAACCTATGAATATGCCTTCGTCGGCTTTGGAGTCAAACTTGCCGATCGGTTCCTTTCCGTTATTTAAAACAAACACCTTACACCCAAAAACATGAAAATGTGAAATATTTGGCTTTCGCCCTTTTAAAAGTTCATAAGGTGTTTTATTTAAATGCGGACGAATAAGAACCCTATTAAGCACATAACAAGCAGTGTTTACCGCATCGGCCCAAAAATATTTAGGAACACTTGATTCTTTCAACATAGTACGAGCAAGTTCCACTAATATTCTATTTTTCCTTTCTACAACTCCGTTTTGCTCCGGAGTCCTAGGGGCCGAAAATTGATGATCAATACCAAACTTATCACAAAACGCATCAATCCTAGTGTTTTCAAACTCACCTCCGTGGTCACTTCTAATAGACACAATTTTCAAACTTAGTTGATTTTGGATGAGTTTGGCAAACTTTTTAAAACATTTATAAACTTCACTTTTTGCGGATAAAAATAAAGTCCATGTGAATCTAGTAAAATCGTCTACTAAAACAAATCCATAGTAATTGCCACCTAAACTTTTAATTTGTGAAGGGCCAAACAAATCCATATGGATGAGCTCCAAAGGCTTTGTTGTGCTTATCACATTTTTAGGTTTAAAAGAACTTTTAACTTGCTTGCACTTTTGACAAGAGTCACAAATGCCATCAAGCTTAAAATTTAGTTTAGGCAAACCAATCACTAAATCTTTTCGTAAAAGTTTGTTTAATTGATTCACATTCACATGAGCAATTCGTCTATGCCAAAGACGAATTTCATCATCAAAAGATTTGAAACATTTTGAAAATAGTGAAGTTATCTCATCCAAATCAATTAAGTAAGTGTTATTAGAGCGACGACCAACAAACTTAACACTATCATCTATAGAAGACTTAATGAAGCATAATTCCGGAGTAAAAGTCACATAATTGCCCATATCGCATAGTTGGCTTATACTAAGCAAGTTGTGTTCTAAGCCTTCTACGTATAGGACATTTTCTATGACACGGTTAGATACGTTACCGATCTTCCCGACTCCTAGAATTTTTCCCTTGTTGTTGTCGCCGTATGTCACAAATCCACCATTTTTCGGAGTAAGTTCCATGAAGTGCGTTTTGTCTCCCGTCATGTGTCTCGAACAACCACTATCCAAGTACCATTTGCGCTCTTTGGTTCGAAGACACACCTACAAGAAAGATATCATTTGGTTGACTTAGGTACCCAAGTGGTCTTGGGTCCTTTGTTGTTAGCATGGGGAGAAGTCCCCTTAACAATCCAAATATATTCTCCGCTTGGTATACCAAATTTCTTTATATTACATTTATTCGTGGTATGCCCAAAGATCCCACAATAATGGCAAGTTGGGTTTTTAGAAATCTTATTCTTTGAAAATCCACCAACTTTGCGATAATTGCGTTTCTTAGGTTTGGTATAGCCAAGACCGGATCTATTTCTATTGTTCCTTTGAGTTGAAAGCAAATGATCTAATGAAGTATCTCCTTTCATGAGCCTTGCAAGTCGATCATTCAAATTAAAAACTTCTTTTTCCAAAGACTTGCAATTTTCACAAGATGGAGTCTCATTTGATTTCAATTCACAATTGCATGTAGAGTTTGCATAAATGAGTTCAAGAGTTTCATTTTGAAGCTTAAGTTCTTCTAAATCTTTTTGAAGTTCAATTATCTTTTCATGTTGCTTCATTATGAAATTCTTTCTTTCAACATTTATTTTAGCAAGTTTCTTCAACTCTTTATGCATCTCTACATACACATTGTACAATTCATTGAATGAAGGAGAATTAGAACTAGAGCTAGCATCGGAAAGATAATCTACCTCATTAACGTTCTCACTTGATTTAATGCTCGAAGATTCCTCTTCATCAAGCTTCGTCATCAAACATAGATTTGCAAGTTCTTCATCATCCGATGAGCTAGATGTTGACTGACTCTCCTCTTCATCCCATACTATGTAAGCCCTTTTTCCTTTAGATGAGTTGAACTTAGAGTTGTCACCTTCCGACTTCTTAGAATGAGTTGGGCATTTTGATCGATAGTGACCAAGCTTTCCTCACCCATGACACTTGATGTGATCCTTGTTAGTCTTATTTCTTGGTTGAGAGTCCTTAGAATCTCTTTGTCTATTCTTATTAAAGTTTCCCTTTCTCTTAAAGAACCTACCAAGCTTTTTAACTAGCAAGCCAAGGGTCTCATCATCTATATCGGAGTCCGAGTCATCCACTTGAGAGTTTTCCTCTTGTGCCTTAAGAGATTTTGAAGTTGATTTAAGAGCAATCCCCTTTTTCTTTCTATCGGCATCTTCATTCATGGATAACCGTCCAAGCTCCATTTCATGCTCTTGAAGCTTTCCGAATAGAGTTGCTAAGTCAATTTGATCCACGTCTCTAGCTTCCATAATGGCCGTCACCTTAGGTTGCCATTCCCTGCTAAGACATCTCAAAATCTTATTAACAACTTCACCATTAGTAATAACTTTTCCAAGTGCAGAAAGATGATTTATGATATGAGTGAACCGCTTTTGCATGTCACCTATGTTTTCATTAGGTAGCATACGAAAGAGTTCATATTCATGCATGAGTGTATTTAGCCTAGCCCTTCTAACCTCCGAAGTGCCCTCATGTGTGACTTGTAATGTGTCCCACATTTGTTTAGCACCAACACATTGAGATACTCGAAAGAACTCATCATAAGAAAGAGCGGACGTGATGATATTTTTAGCTTTTAAATCAAATGCAACTTTCTTCTTATCATCATTGTCCCAACTCGATTGTGGTTTGACCGAAACAACATCATTTACTTTCGTTTGAGGAACAAAAGGTCCATTCTCTATGGCGTTCCAAATTTCCATATCTATGGCTTGAATAAAAATTTTCATGCGGACCTTCCAATAAGCGTAACCCTCACCATTGAATAGTGGAGGACGATTAATGGAAGTTCCTTCACCACCAAAAGGATTTGAAATTGAGCCCATTGTTTCCAAGTAAAAGGATCTTTTCGAAAAAGCTTTTTAAGGCTCGGATTTTTCGTCCGAGCTCTGATACCACTTGTTGGAAACCAACAAGCGGCTCAATATAGTCTAGAGGGGGGGTGAATAGAATATTGAAGCCTTATTACAGATTTTTCGTCCACCTAAGAGAATGATTTTATGAAAATAAATTTTCTTAAAAAATTCAAGTCAGATTACTAGAGTAACTCAAGACTTCACTCGAGTAATACGCAAGCAAAAATAATTTCACTCGAGTATTCAGCAAATCACTCGAGTATTACGAAAGCTATTTTTAAATCACTCGAGTAACAGAAAACCTACTCGAGTATTGTTCATAAACTGAAAGCAGATTACTCGAGTGACAAGAATTTTACTCGAGTAAACTGGGTAAAATTCAATTAAAACTCAGTTTTCAATGGAGTTCTTCAAGAATAACAATGCTATGATGATTCAACAAATTATGAATGATTAATATGAACAACTTTAAGTAATATTAACATGCAATTTTAGATCAATTGAGTAGAATTAAGAAAACCCCAATTCTAACCTAAAAATGTTATTGTTAATGAATTAATGCAATACAAGGAATGAAAATAAAAGAGACACAAGGATTTATCCTGGTTCACTTTCACCCACTTGAAAGCTACTCCAGTCCCCTCTTGAATCAAGAGAGATTCTTCACTAGAAATCTTCAAATGTAGATTTTACAATGTTTTAAGATGCAACTAGATTCTTAGTTCTCCTATCTTAAAACCCAACTCAAAGTGTGTACCAAACACTTTGATCTAATCTACCCCTTTTGAGAATTCTAGATTTCCTTGCTAATTGATTGAAGATGCTTCCAACCAATCCTCTTTTCTTGCTTTGATTTGATCCTCAAAGTCTTCCTTGTGAGATTCTTCACTTGTGTTGAAACTTCAATGATGCAATCATAAATTGCAAATCTTCAACAACCACTAAGAACAAAAATTATGATCTCAAGAATATTTGAACAATGAGAGAAATAGAGTGAAGAATGAAAAGTTCTTTGTTGAATCTTGATAGCTCTTGAAAAGATGTAAAATAGCTCTTGAATTTCTTTTGAAAGTGTATAGAAAATTGTAAGAATGAATGTGTATCCCTTGTGAAAGAGAAAATTAAGTCCTTTTAAAATTTTCAAACACTGATTGAATTACTCGAGTAAACCATATAACATCACTCGATTAAAACATGTCAGATTAAGTTACTCGAGTGATGTGTAAACCATTACTCGATTAACCTGTCATGACATAAATTACTCGAGTGACCCAATACTCATTACTCGAGTAAACTGATCAGAATCTGAATAAAAACAAGGTTTTTCTAAAAGGATTTTCACAAAACTTTTAATAGAGCTATTTAATCAAGATTTAAAGTATCTTCACTCTTAATCAAACATTATTTAAATATTCTTAAAATCACCTAAGCTACCCACACCAATGAGATGCATTGCATAAAAATAAAGATTACATTGAAATAGAATTAATAAAAATCCTAATTCTAATCTTCATGTGGTGTAGCTTGCTTGTTGCCAATGTTGTTGCTTGGAGAGAGATTGTTAGCATCAAAACATGAGAATCCTACAAACCTCACGGCCAAACCTTGTTCAAGGCATTAGGATCTTTAGCTTGGAAGATCAAGTGGAGTCTTAGAGTCTTAGAAGCTTGGAAGTCAAATTTCAAGTGTCCAAGGAGGGAGTGTTGCTCACGATTTTGGTGAGAAAGAGGGCCAAAGGTTCTAAGTTTTCTTAGTTTCTTCAAGAGGTAAGAGAGAAGCTTACACAATTGCTAGAATAAGTTTTAAGCTTAGAAATTTAGGGTGAGTCACCATGAGACTGAAGGGCATTAGTTAGACTTTGGTTTTTGGGCTTGGAGACCGAATTTGGATGAATGATGACTAGTTATTGTTGAATGTGCAATGCTGAATTGTATAAATATGTTATGTGTTGATGAGTATTTGCTTAAGTTATGTTGTTAATGAAATATGCTATGCTGAATTTTATGATTATGTTTGGTGTTGACGTGTAATTCCATAGGTTTATTGTTAATTGAATGCTTAGCCCTTGAATGAACTAGGCTTAAGTGTTGACCCCAAAGATTTGAGTTAATTAGGCTCTAATTGTGAATTAGACAAGACGATCAAGTGTTGATAATCACGGTTTTAGGACCTTAAGTCTCGGTTAAGGACTTAATTTAGTAGCCAAAGTGAGTTAGTCAACTAAGTGTTAATCAAACCTAGTTTTAGACAACTAAGTAGCACTTAGACGAAATTAAGTCTCCCTTAACCGTGATTAGTCAACTAATCTAAGATTAGTTAGACTTAATCCAAGATTAGTAACCTTAATCCCTGATTAGTCAACTAATCCATGATTAGTTGGACTTAATCCTAGATTAGTAACCTTAATCCCTGATTAGTCAACTAATCCAAGATTAGTTGGACTTAATCCTTGATTAGTAACCTTAATCCCTGATTAGTCAACTAATCCATGATTAATTGGACTTAATCCTTGATTAGTAACCTTAATCCTTGATTAGTCAACTAATCCATGATTAGTTAGACCTAATCCATGATTAGCCGGATTTAATCCTAGATTAGTCAATTAAGCTAGACTTAATTCATGATTAGTGAGACTAAACTCCTGATTAGTGAGATTTAGTCCAAGATTAGTGGACTTAGTCCATGATTAGTCAACCGAAGTCAGTTAAACCTAGTCTTAAGTGATTAGGACTCACTTAACCGAAGTCTTAAGTAGTTAAGACTTGCTTATCCCACGTTTTAGTCACTTGAGGTGACCTAGGTCAAGTAAATGATGGGACTTTGTCCGATTACTTAGACATAAGCCTGACCTAGAACTAGTATGAATCTGCTATGTCATCTGTATGCTTAGGTACTTATGGATACATGTTGGATGCCTATGGCTGTGTATGTATCCATGCTGGACTGATGTCAAATGATTATGACATAGTTGGACTAATAATAAACCTGAAACTTGAACATGTGCATGATAACCTAGGGTTGCAAGAGTTGCATCGAGAACATACATGACATGAGCTAGGTTATCAGACCAGTCCCAATCTGAGGAACACCTACGCAGGTGGAAACACCGTAAGGCGTGCCTTTCCTACGCCGGTGAACCTGTGAACTGTTTTGTAACTGAACTTGATATTTTATGAAAGCCTGCACATGGTTCACCGTAAGTCGTGCCGTTTACGCTGGTGGAAACACTGTAAGTCGTGTCGTTTACGCTGGTGGAAACACTGTAATTCGTGCCGTTTACGCTGGCAGACGTGCCGTAAGCCGTGCAGCGTCTAGGACGCACCGTTTCTCAGATCTGGATCCGGTGGACATAGAGGCCTCAGAGTCAGAGTTGGAGAACATGTACATGCATCATGCCACTTATCTCGAAGATAAAAATTAAACTGGTGTTTGCTCATATGTATATGCATTTTCTGCACTGGTGATTGCCGCTGTTTATCTGGCTGTGAATGTTAGGGCTTAGGCTTGTTCGATAATGCGACTGTTTTAGGCTTACTCTCCTGCCCTTGTAGGTGATGGCCGGACGCCTGCCTTGTATCGAGATCCGCCCGCTCCTTGATGGTGTTTGGGAGTATCGGGATCACTGGGCTGTTTTGAGGATGAAGTAGAGATCACTCTCTACCATCCCCATTCCCGTAGTTCGCTTTCGTCCTCGTAGGTTTCGTGGGACGAAACCGGTGATCTCTGTCTATGGAATAGCTGCAGTGGAGCGACGACCAGATCTGATGATACCCTTTCTTTTTGAGTTTTACCTTTTGTAAATTTTGCTTTTGGTGAGGTATTGTCAGAGTGTTCTATTTCCAATGGACTTGTAACTATTTTGTATCAGACCTTTTATTACTTATTATCTACAACTAAGGTTCACTTCACGCATCTAAATATTCCGCTTGCTTTTAATACGTTTTGGGAATCCGGTATGAATCACTTTTTAAAGAACTCGCAATCGAGGGACTAAAGGTTTGGTTTATGAAAATAATAATTATTGCGAAAACCCCTCGACTGCTTTAAAACTTCTTTTAACTCTCCGGATTTCAACTCTCTGATTTTACTTACCAATCAAGTGTTTTAAAAGAAAAAATTTTCCACCCTAATTTTTGGAAAACTTACAAGTCCAAATTCAATCAAACCCTTTTTGAAAATGAGAGAGTCACAGTATGTACATGGGCGGTGTTCGTTTCAACAAAGAACATCACCTTACCCATTTCACTTCTTATCTGATGGCTATTCAAACAAGTGGTGTATCAAGTATTGGATACTTAGGATTTTTCCATAAGTTTTTCTAAGTATAAGATTCCTGATACCAAATTCTGATACCGAATTCGGACATCGGATTGTTGATTCAAATTCTGAACTATTTTCAAAATACCAATTTAAACACTAAGTATGAGCTTCCAAATACTGGATCCTGATACCGGATTCCTGGTATCAAATACTAATACCGGATTCCTAGTACTTCAAAGTATAAACATGTTATTTAAGTGAGGAATTCCTGATACCGGATTCGTGAAATTGGATGCTTGATACCGAATTTTTTTTTTACTCCTGCATCAGTCTCCTGATACCGGATTCCTGATACCGGATTCTTGATATTGGTTCTTATATTCGAATGAAAACTCTTGCTTTTGAGCAAACCATCTCATTGGGGCATTACACTCAATTCAGTATCTTATGGAACTTTATAATTCTCATTCATAAAATAGAAAGTCACATGGAATCATGAGTCACATACAATCATAACTTAAACCAAACAGAGGTCGATGGGTGACCTTTTTTTCAAAACAGAAATGGACTAGACCTATAACATTGGTCTGTAGGACCTTCTTGGAAAGCAAACAACTCTTAAGAAAGCATTAAACAAAGAATAGAATTTAACTATAATAGAGGCGAAGCTTAGCTGCATTCCACGTGTTCTTGATGCCTCTGCCAGTAAGTGTTTCCAGGAAATACGCTCCCTTTCCAGTTATTGATCGGACTCGATACGGTCCTTCCCAATTGGCTGCCATCTTCCCATGCGCAGGTTCATTACCATGTACGTTGGCCCTTCTCAGTACCAAGTCACCTTCGTTGAAAGTTCTGGAAACCACCTTTAAATTGTACTACTTGGCCGACTGCTGTTGGATTGTTGCCATGCGGACAGTTGCCATCTCCCTGGATTCTTGCAAGAAATCCAAGTTTTCTCTAATGAGTCATACATTAGCCTCTGGATTGAAGTACCTTGACCTCATATTAGTGGATCCAACTTCCAGTGGAATCATTGCTTCACTTCCATATGTAAGCTTGAACGGTGTCTCTCCAGTGGTAGAGTGGGGAGTGGTTCTGTAGGACCAGAGGACAGTATCTACGTAATCTATCCACTTACCCTTGCTATCTTCTAGCTTTCTTTTCAACCCTCTTAGGATACATCTGTTGGCTGATTTGGCTTGCCCGTTGGTTTGCGGGTGCTCCACCGAAGACAGACGTTGTTTAATCTCCATCTTCTGGAGAAATTCCTTGAAAGCTCTGCTAGTAAACTGAGTGTCGTTGTCCGTGACCAAAACGGCTGGAACTCCGAAACGCGTTATAACTTGGTTACTGAGAAATTTCATAATTTGCATAGAAGTAGTAACAGTGACTGCTTTTGCTTCGATCCACTTGGTGAAGTAGTCGACTGCCACCACTAGATGAGTCACCTGCCCCGCTGCTTGCGGAAATGGTCCCAACAAGTCCATCCCCCACTGAAAGAATGGCCATGGGGCAGATATGGAATGGAGTTCCTCTGGTGGTGCTAAATGAACATCGGCGTGCTTCTGACAGCGATCACACTTCTTCACGTGCCTCATGGAATCTGACTGAATGCTGGGCCAGTAGAATCCTGCTCTTAGTATCTTTCTAGCCAGACTTCTTCCTCCTAGATGGTGATTGCATCTCCCTTCGTGCACTTCTTTCAGTGCCAATTCGGATTCCCTTTCAGACAGACATCGGAGTAGAGGTGAAGAAAACCCCCTTCGATAAAGCAGACCATCCTGTATGACAAAGTGAGGGGCCATTTTTCTTATTTTTCTTGCGGCATCGTCTTCACTTGGGAGGGTTCCATGAAGTAGAAATGCCAGGATAGGGGATGCCCATGAATCTTCATCCTCCACTGCTAATGTTGCACTGGGGTGAAAGATAGCTTGTTGAATTACGAACCTGTGATTTCCTGGTTTCTTGGTACTAGCCAGCTTGGATAGAACATCAGCTCTGGAATTCTGATCTCTCGGAATGTGCTGAAAATCCACGTTGTCAAACCTTCCTGCCAGCTCCTTGCACTTGGTGAGGTACTTCTGAAGCAAAGGCTCCTTAGCCTGGAAGTCTCCTTTAATTTGAGAAATCACCAGCTGCGAATCACTGTAGAGTACAATTGAGTGCGCTCCCAAATCCTTGGCCATCGTCATCCCACCAAGGCAGGCTTCATATTCAGCTTGGTTGTTAGAAGTAGGAAAATAGAACATTAACGAATATTCAATAGATACCCCTTGAGCGTTTTCCAATATCACACTAGCATCTACAGCCGTCTGATTGGATGAACCGTCAACAAACAGGGTCCAGACTTCAGAGTCCTTCTTTGGTGCCAATTCTACGATGAAATCTGCCAAAACCTGAGATTTGATTGCTGTTCTTGACTCGTAGTTGATCCCATATTCGGACAATTCCACTGACCAAGCGATCATGCGACCTGCTAAGTCTAGTTTTTGTAAAACTTGCTGAATAGGCTAATCTGTTCTGACGACGATGGGATGGCTTTGGAAATATTGTCTAAGACGCCTTGCCGTGACCACCAGTGCGAACGCCATCTTTTCAATCTTCTGATACCTTCTTTCAGTTTCTTGCAACACCTTATTGACAAAATACACCGGCCTTTGTCCCTCTTCCAAATCCCTGACCAAAACAGCACTCACCGCTTCATCATTTATAGCCAGATATAAATAGAGGGTTTCACCTGGTTCAGGTTTGCTCAGGATCGGAGGATTGGAGAGGTAATGCTTGAAGTCCTGAAATGCTGCTTCGCACTCATCAGTCCATCTGAACTCCTGGTCCTTCTTAAGCAATTGGAATAGTGGAAGGGACTTGTAAGCTGACTTCGACAAGAATCTTGTCAACGCGGCTATGCGTCCGGTTAGTTGCTGAACTTCCTTCACGGAATTTGGGCTCCTCATCTGCGTGATTGCATCACACTTTTCAGGGTTAGCCTCTATTCCTCTGCTAGTAAGCATAAAACCTAGGAATTTTCCTGCTGTGACACCAAAGGCGCACTTCAGTGGATTTAAACGCATATTATGCTGACGTACCTTACTAAGGACAACTTCCAAATCCTGCTTGCGGTTTCCTGCCTCTGTTGACTTTACGATCATGTCGTCGACATAGACCTCCAATGTCGGTCCGATCAGCTCTCCAAAGATCTTGTCCATCATCCTCTGGTATGTTGCACCTGCATTTTTCAGACCAAACGGCATTACTGTGTAACAGTATGATGCTTTATCAGTCATAAAAGCGGTTTTTTCCTGATCGTCATTAAACATGGGAATTTGGTTGTAACCGGAGTAAGCATCCATGAAAGAAAGCAACTGATACCCAGCAGAATTATCAACCAGTTTGTCGATATTGGGAAGAGGATAAGTGTCTTTGGGACACGCTTTGTTTAAATATGTGTAGTCCACACACATACACCATTTGCCATTGGATTTTTTGACCAGAACTACATTGGAGAGCCAGGTAGTGTAAGGGACTTCCCTGATGAATCCAGCTTGTAAGAGTTCCTCCATATTCGCAGCTATCACCTTCTGCCTTTCATTACCCATCTTCCTTCTTCTCTGTGATACTGGCTTGAATTTGGGATCAACTGATAGGTGGTGACAGATAAAATCCGGATCTATCCCTGGCATATCGGCTGCTGTCCATGCAAATAAATCCTTGTTCTCTTTCAGCAGTGCAACCAACCTGACTTTTTCTTCGCTTGACAAGTCTTTCCCTACTTGAGTCCACTGTTCCGGTGTATCTCCGATTTGAACTTTTTCTAACTCCCCTTCAGGCTTGGGTCGCTCCTCTTTGATATCGTCCCTCATGTCGAAGTCTACCATCATGACCCTGGAGGATGAGGCGGATCCCTTGGTCTGTTTTGCATGTACCTGCTTCTTGGCGTTCTCTTTTGTTGCTTTCAGACTAGCTATATAACAGGTATAAGCTTGCATATGGTCTGCCCGTATTGTAACAACTGACCCTTTCTCATCTGGGAATTTCATAGCCATGTGCAAGGGAGAGGCAACCGCCTGGAATGCCTTCAAAGTGGGTCGACCCAAGATTGCATTGTAAGCAGAGGGGCAATCCACCACCAGGAAGCGTACCTTTTCAGTCCGACATTGAGGGGGTGTGCCTAAAGTCAGCCTGATATCAATGTATCCTCTGGGTCTGATAGTGTCACCTGTAAACCCAATTAACTCCTTCTGGCAGGGATGTAGATCTGTTGACTTCAACTTCAAGCGGTCAAACAGTTCTGTGAACATAATATCCGATGAGCTACCCTGGTCTACCATCATGTGGCAAACACGGAACCTGTCAATAATTCTGGTTACCACTAATGGATCGTTGTGATTAGGAATTACTCCCTCCAAATCGGCTTCAGTAAATGTGATCGGAGGGTGTACTTCCTTCTGCCCGTTTGATACGGAAACCGCCATAGTTGCTAGCTTCAACTGTTTTTTCTGGGACGTTATGGATTCCCCTTCTACCGTCAAACCACCAGCAATTGTGCTAATTACCTCCAGATCTTCATTGTTGCTTTTACCAGCATCTTCTTTTTTTATTGGAGAATTCCTGGTTGCAGTGCGCCTAGGGGTTCTGCTTCTCCTTGGGGGCGTTCGGGATCTCCTTCTAGGTGGGCTTCTTGTTCTCCTTCTGACTGGACTCCTGATCCTTCTTGTGGGGGTACGCTCATTGGGACCTCGTCTAAAGGATCGAGTGTAACGGTTCAGTCTTCCTCTTCTCACTAGAGTTCCCACAGCGTCTTTGAGTTGAACACATTCGTCATCGGTGTGTCCATAGCTGCCATGCCAACTACACCTTTTGTGCTGATTCTCCTTCGTTGGAGGCCTCCTCAACGGGGGTGGACGATCCACTTCCATCAATTCTGCATTCATAATCTCACGAAGGATTTGTGATCTAGAAGTGTTTAAAGGCGTATAATGGTCATATTTACCTTCGGGCTTTTTAGCCCCCAAATCATGTCTGTTGTTTTTGTCTCCTTCTCGCTGACCTTTCCCTGACCCCTTGTTGAAGAAAGCCTCTTTCTTTTTTCCGGATGTTTCACCTGCAAAATTGTCTTGTGCTTTCTGGTACTCTTCCAAATTGATATACTTTTCAGCTCTTTCCATGACTTCGTCCATGGTTTTGATTTTGTGCATCACCAAATGGTCTGTGAAATCCCCTGGTCTTAATGCACGCATCAAGAGATGCAAGGCCACTGAAGCCTCTATGTCACTAATTGAAAGGTATTCAGTATTGAAACGGGTGAGGAAATCTCTCAGCGATTCCCCCTTCTCCTGCTTAATTTGGGATAAATGGTGTTCAGACTTTGGCTGTGCTTTGCTTGTCGTGAAGTGTCCCAGGAATTTGGCAGCCAAGTCTTTCCACCCTGTTATTGAATCAGGTTCCAATTTAGAATACCAGCGCAAAGCCACTTTTTTCAGAGTCAGGGGGAAAGTGCGACATTTGTACACGTCCTTAGCCCCTTAACATGACATTGCCACCAGAAAGCTGTCAATGTGTTCCTGTGGATCTGAGTTCCCAAAATATGGATCTACATTGGCTGGAGCTTTGAGATTTTCAGGCATGGGGAAAGCCATTATGCTTTCAGAAAACGGGTGGTCTTTTTCTTCAGGTTCTCCAACCAGTTCCACCTCATTCCCTTTACCCACTCCTGATTGGGATGTTCCTTTCCTCAACTCTTTCAACAACTTGTCTTGCTCATCTAACAGCTTACGTAAACGAGCCAGCTCCGTCTCCATGCTTGCTTTCCTTTGCGAGCATCCACCAGATGATCCCTTACTCTCATGTCGGGAATGCGAAGGGCTTCCTCCTCTAGTGGGGGGCCTCTGTCACGACTCTTCCTGTTCATGATGAGAGGGTTCCTCTTGTCTCGAACGTTCTTGTTCCGCCCTTCTCCTTCCTTCGCTTAGCCGTTCCCTGAGGTCCTTCTGACGAGAAGGCGCTTGTTCTCCCCTTGGGTTTTTCCTCACTTCCCGCACACTGTGATGGCTGGGTTCAGCACGTTCTCCTTGTGACTGTTTCGCCATGGACTTTTTTCAGAAAGCGGTGGGGAATAAGTTTCTCGCTCCCACTGTGGTCGCCAATGTTCTGTCGTAGGATTACAATACTTAGACAATCCGGCTAAGAATCCATCAATCCCACTCTTGATGTTAGACGTGTAGTGAGCACCTTGAATGCCAAGATACACACTCACTTGTCGTTCTAATTTGGGGGTGGTGTGTGTGTGTTTGTGTGAGATGAGTTACTTCATACCTGCCAGCTTACCAGGTACTATATACACATACCAGCATAAACTGTATTGATTGCCGCTTTCATGTGGTGTAGGATTCTCATGTTTTGATGCTAACAATCTCTCTCCAAGCAACAACATTGGCAACAAGCAAGCTACACCACATGAAGATTAGAATTAGGATTTTTATTAATTCTATTTCAATGTAATCTTTATTTTATGCAATGCATCTCATTGGTGTGGGTAGCTTAGGTGATTTTAAGAATATTTAAATAATGTCTGATTAAGAGTGAAGATACTTTAAATCTTGATTAAATAGCTTGTGAAAATCATTTTAGAAAAACTTTGTTTTTATTCAGATTCTGATCAGTTTACTCGAGTAATGAGTATTGGTTCACTCGAGTAATTTATGTCCTGACAGGTTAATCGAGTAATGGTTTACACATCACTCGAGTAACTTAATCTGACATGTTTCACTCGAGTGACGTTGTTTGGTTTACTCGAGTAATTCAATCAGTGTTGAGAAAATTTTAAAAGGACTTAATTTTCTCTTTCAAAGAGATATACTTTCATTCTTACAATTTTATATAGATTTTCAAAAGCAACTCAAGAGCTATTTTCTTTTACATCTTTCAAGAGCTATCAAGATTCAACAAAGAACTTTTCATTCTTCACTCTATTTCTTTCATTGTTCAAATATTCTTGGGATCATAATTTTGTTCTTAGTGGTTGTTGAAGATTTGCAATTTGTGATTGCATTATTGAAGTTTCAACACAAGTGAAGAATCTCACAAGGAAGACTTTGAGGATCAAATCAAAGCAAGAAAAGAGGATTGGTTGGAAGCATCTTCAATCAATTAGCAAGGAAATCTAGAATTCTCAAAAGGGGTAGATTAGATCAAAGTGTTTGGTACACACTTTGAGTTGGGTTTTAAGATAGGAGAACTAAGAATCTAGTTGCATCTTAAAACATTGTAAAATCTACATTTGAAGATTTCTAGTGAAGAATCTCTCTTGATTTAAGAGGGGACTGGAGTAGCTTTCAAGTGGGTGAAAGTGAACCAGGATAAATCCTTGTGTCTCTTTTATTTTCATTCCTTGTATTTCATTAATTCATTAACATTTGCATTTTTAGGTTAGAATTGGGGTTTTCTTAATTCTACTCAATTGATCTAAAATTGCATGTTAATATTACTTGAAATTGTTCATATTAATCATTCATAATTTGTTGAATCATCATAGCATTGTTATTCTTGAAGAACTCCATTGAAAACTAAGTTTTAAATTGAATTTTACCCAGTTTACTCGAGTAAAGTTCTTGTCACTCGAGTAATCTGCTTTCAGTTTATAAATATTACTCGAGTAGGTTTTCTGTTACTCGAGTGATTTAAAATTTGCTTTCGTAATACTCGAGTGATTTGCTGAATACTCGAGTGAAATTATTTTTGGTTGCGTATTACTCGAGTGAAGGCTTGAGTTACTCGAGTAATCTGAACTGAATTCTTAAGAAAATTTATTTTCATAAAACCATTCTCTTAGGTGGACGAAAAATCTGTAATAAGGCTTCAATATTCTATTCACCCCCCCTCTAGACTATATTGAGCCGCTTGTTGGTTTCCAACAAATGGTATCAGAGCTCGGACGAAAAATCCGAGCCTTAAAAAGCTTTTTCGAAAAGATCCTTTTTACTTGGAAACAATGGGCTCAATTTCAAATCCTTTTGGTGGTGAAGGAACTTCCATTAATCGTCCTCCACTATTCAGTGGTGAGGGTTACGCTTATTGGAAGGTCCGCATGAAAATTTTTATTCAAGCCATAGATATGGAAATTTGGAACGCCATAGAGAATGGACCTTTTGTTCCTCAAACGAAAGTAAATGATGTTGTTTCAATTAAACCACAATCGAGTTGGGACAATGATGATAAGAAGAAAGTTGCATTTGATTTAAAAGCTAAAAATATCATCACGTCCGCTCTTTCTTATGATGAGTTCTTTCGAGTATCTCAATGTGTTGATGCTAAACAAATGTGGGACACATTACAAGTCACACATGAGGGCACTTCGGAGGTTAGAAGGGCTAGGCTAAATACACTCATGCATGAATATGAACTCTTTCGTATGTTACCTAATGAAAATATAGGTGACATGCAAAAGCGGTTCACTCATATCATTAATCATCTTTCTGCACTTGGAAAAGTTATAACTAATGGTGAAGTTGTTAATAAAATTTTGAGATGTCTTAGCAGGGAATGGCAACCTAAGGTGACGGCCATTATGGAAGCTAGAGACGTGGATCAAATTGATTTAGCAACTCTATTCGGAAAGCTTCAAGAGCATGAAATGGAGCTTGGACGGTTATCCATGAATGAAGATGCCGATAGGAAGAAAAAGGGGATAGCTCTTAAATCAACTTCAAAATCCCTTAAGGCACAAGAGGAAAACTTTCAAGTGGATGACTCGGACTCCGATATAGATGATGAGACCCTTGGCTTGCTAGTTAAAAAGCTTGGTAGGTTCCTTAAGAAAAAGGGGAACTTTAATAGAAATAGACAAAGAGATTCTAAGGACTCACAACCAAGAAATAAGACTAACAAGGATCACATCAAGTGTCATGGATGTGGAAAGCTTGGTCACTATCGATCGAATTGTCCAACTCATTCTAAGAAGTCGGAAGGTGACAACTCAAAATTCAATTCATCTAAAGGAAAAAGGGCTTACATAGTATGGGATGAAGTGGAGAGTCAATCAACATCTAGCTCATCGGATGATGAAGAACTTGCAAATCTATGTTTAATGACAAAGCTTGATGAAGAGGAATCTTCGAGCATTAAATCAAGTGAGAACGTCAATGAGGTAGATTATCTTTCCGATGCTAGCTCAAGTTCTAATTCTCCTTCATTCAATGAATTGTACAATGTGTATGTAGAGATGCATAAAGAGTTGAAGAAACTTGCTAAAATAAATGTTGAAAGAAAGAATTTCATAATGAAGCAACATGAAAAGATAATTGAACTTCAAAAAGATTTAGAAGAACTTAAGCTTCAAAATGAAACTCTTGAACTCATTTATGCAAACTCTACATGCAATTGTGAATTGAAATCAAATGAGACTCCATCTTGTGAAAATTGCAAGTCTTTGGAAAAAGAAGTTTTTAATTTGAATGATCGACTTGCAAGGCTCATGAAAGGAGATACTTCATTAGATCATTTGCTTTCAACTCAAAGGAACAATAGCAATAGATCCGGTCTTGGCTATACCAAACCTAAGAAACGCAATTATCGCAAAGTTGGTGGATTTTCAAAGAATAAGATTTCTAAAAACCCAACTTGTCATTCTTGTGGAATCTTTGGGCATACCACGAATAAATGTAATATAAAGAAATTTGGTATACCAAGCGGTGAATATATTTGGATTGTTAAGGGGACTTCTCCTCATGCTAACAACAAAGGACCCAAGACCACTTGGGTACCTAAGTCAACCAAATGATATCTTTCTTGTAGGTGTGTCTTCGAACCAAAGAGCGAAAATGGTACTTGGATAGTGGTTGTTCGAGACACATGACGGGAGACAAAATGCACTTCATGGAACTTACTCCGAAAAGTGGTGGATTTGTGACATACGGCGACAACAACAAGGGCAAAATTCTAGGAGTCGGGAAGATCGGTAACGTATCTAACCTTGTCATAGAAAATGTCCTATACGTAGAAGGCTTAGAACACAACTTGCTTAGTATAAGCCAACTATGCGATATGGGCAATTATGTGACATTTACTCCGGAATTATGTTTCATTAAGTCTTCTATAGATGATAGTGTTAAGTTTGTTGGTCGTCGCTCTAATAACACTTACTTAATTGATTTGGATGAGATAACTTCACTATTTTCAAAATGTTTCAAAACTTTTGATGATGAAATTCGTCTTTGGCATAGACGAATTGCTCATGTGAATGTGAATCAATTGAACAAACTTTTGCGAAAAGATTTAGTGATTGGTTTGCCTAAACTAAACTTTAAGCTTGATGGCATTTGTGACTCTTGTCAAAAGTGCAAGCAAGTTAAAAGTTCTTTTAAACCTAAAAATGTGATAAGCACAACAAAGCCTTTGGAGCTAATCCATATGGATTTGTTTGGCCCTTCACAAATTAAAAGTTTAGGTGGCAATTACTATGGATTTGTTTTAGTAGACGATTTTACTAGATTCACATGGACTTTATTTTTATCCGCAAAAAGTGAAGTTTATAAATGTTTTAAAAGATTTGCCAAACTCATCCAAAATCAACTAAGTTTGAAAATTGTGTCTATTAGAAGTGATCACGGAGGTGAGTTTGAAAACACTAGGATTGATGCGTTTTGTGATAAGTTTGGTATTGATCATCAATTTTCGGCCCCTAGGACTCCGGAGCAAAACGGAGTTGTAGAAAGGAAAAATAGAATATTAGTGGAACTTGCTCGTACTATGTTGAAAGAATCAAATGTTCCTAAATATTTTTGGGCTGATGCGGTAAGCACCGCTTGCTATGTGCTTAATAGGATTCTTATTCGTCCGCATTTAAATAAAACACCTTATGAACTTTTAAAAGGGCGAAAGCCAAATATTTCACATTTTCATGTTTTTGGGTGTAAGGTGTTTGTTTTAAATAACGGAAAGGAACCGGTCGGCAAGTTTGACTCCAAAGCCGACGAAGGCATATTCATAGGTTATTCAACCCATAGCAAAGCATATAGAGTCTACAATAAAAGAACATTAACCGTTGAGGAATCCGTGCATGTTGTATTTGATGAATCTTCGAAAGGAGATTGTGTTGTTTCTTGTGATTATAATATAGGTACATTTTTGGATCATGAGAATTCAACACCACAACAAATGGAAGAGAATCAAAATGAAGATAGAGAGGTGCAAGCACAAGATAAAGACTTAGCACACGAGATTCAACCTCAATTACCAATAGCTTGGAAGTCCAACAAAAATCATCCGATTTCTAATATCTTAGGTGACATTGCGAAGGGAGTGGTAACCCGACGCACTTTAAATAATTTTTGTTATTATGTTGCCTTTGTATCTCAAATAGAACCTAAGAATATCAAAGAGGCTCTTCAAGATGATCATTGGATTATGGCCATGCAAGAAGAATTAAATCAATTTGAAAGAAATCAAGTTTGGGAGCTTGTGCCAAAACCCGATGATCGTCCTGAAATTGGTACTCGGTGGGTCTATAGGAATAAGTTAGATGAATCGGGTATTATTGTTAGGAATAAAGCTAGGTTGGTAGCACAAGGTTATAGTCAAGAAGAAGGAATCGATTACGATGAGACATATGCTCCCGTTGCTAGATTAGAAGCTATTCGTATTCTTCTCGCTTTTGCTTCAATTATGAATTTTAAACTGTTTCAAATGGATGTTAAGAGCGCTTTTCTTAACGGATACATTCAAGAGGAAGTTTATGTGTCACAACCTCCCGGATTCGAGAGTTTTGAGCATCCGGACTACGTTTTCAAACTGAAAAAGGCTTTGTACGGTTTGAAACAAGCTCCTAGAGCTTGGTACGACCGACTAAGCAATTTTTTATTACAAAAAGGTTTTAAACGAGGCACTGTTGACACTACACTTTTTATTGAACGTTCTGGTAAGGATATTTTATTGGTTCAAATATATGTTGACGATATTATATTTGGTGCTACTAACGATAACTTGTGTAAGAAGTTTTCAGAATTGATGCAAAGTGAATTCGAAATGTCGATGATGGGAGAGCTTACATTCTTTCTTGGCCTTCAAATAAAGCAGCTTAGTGATGGCATTTATATTCATCAGAGTAAATATTGTAGAGAGCTTCTCAAACGTTTTGGAATGGATTCGTGCAAATCCGCTTCTACACCAATGAGCGTTGCATGCTACCTAGATCAAGATGAGGCTGGAAAAGCGGTAGAGGTAACGAAGTATCGTGGTATTATTGGTAGTTTGTTATACTTAACTGCATCTAGGCCTGATATCATGTTTAGTGTATGTATGTGTGCACGTTTTCAAGCAAAACCGAAAGAGTCGCATCTAACTGCTGTCAAAAGAATAATGAAATACTTAAAGGGTACAACGAATACTGGACTTTATTATCCTAGGGATGCTTTTCTAAAAGTTATAGGTTATTCGGACTCTGACTTTGCCGGTTGTAAAGTTGAGCGAAAAAGTACAAGCGGGACATGCCATTTAATTGGTAATTCACTTGTATCGTGGTTTTCTAAAAAGAAAAATTGTGTAGCTTTATCAACCGCGGAAGCCGAATACATAGCTGCAGGTAGCTGTTGTGCTCAAATTTTATGGATGAAGCAACAATTATCTGACTTTGGTTTAAATTTGACAAAAATCCCTATAAAGTGTGATAACACTTCGGCAATTAATTTGACTAAAAATCCAGTATTACACTCAAGGACAAAGCATATTGAAATTAGGCATCACTTTTTGAGAGATCATGTTCAAAAAGGTGATTGTGTTATTGAGTTTGTTCAAACTTCGGATCAATTAGCTGATATCTTTACAAAACCATTACCAAGGGACACATTTTATAAGATTCGAAAAGAACTTGGTATTTTTGATGAATTGACTATTAGCTAATTGTATTTGATGTTTTTTTTAAAATCACCTTCAAGCCTATTTCAATGTGATTTGTGTTTTGAGTTGTTGTATCTTATTAAAGTGTTTCTTAATTTTTTTTATGTAGTTATGTGTGTATGTTTTCTATAATATGCTAATTGCTTTATTTGTATGTGTGTTACTTGCTACATGCTAAGTGTTGCTATGTATTTGTGCATGAAAAATGATTTTGCATGAAAAAAATTGAAATTTTTGAAATTCTGGACAGTTCACTCGAGTAACAGAAATTTCACTCGAGTAATTTTAAAAACTCTTTCGTATTACTCGAGTAATTCTGTCTGTCACTCGATTAATTTTAAAATGACTTTCGTATCACTCGATTAAGTTCATCCATCACTCGAGTAAAACCTTTTTATCTTTCGGCATACTCGAGTAACATACTCTTTCACTCGAGTACTGCTCGAATCACTCGAGTGACGTATGAACATTACTCGAGTAACTTACGTGATTTTAAAAGCTGAACTGTTGAAATCTGCATCATTTTCACGACTTTTTTCTCTCTCTTGTTCGTCTTTCTCTCTTCTCTCTCATACGGGTCTTCATCAAATCATCATCTTTCAGCCACAAAAACTCACAAATCATACAAATTTCTTCCATATTTCATCATTATATCATCATTTCTACTCATTTCATTCATCAATTTCACCAATTTTATCCAAAAATCCGAAAATCCCAAATCAAAACCCTAACCCCCAAAACCGAATTTGCTCTTTCTGAATCAATGGCTTCTTCCTCTCACTATCAACCTCCTCAAAAGAAAGCAAAGCAAGGAGCAGGTCGTAATGATACTTGGTTTTCTGGAATCAACCGAGATTTGCGGGAACCGGCATTTATCAATCGCTCTTTTGGTCTTACAAGGTATGTTAAGTTTGCTTGGTTGCATAAGGAGCAATTTCCGTTTGTAGAGGATTTAGAATTTCAGAATTTGAAGAGGTTTTTGGAATTTGAGACTCATTATTACCCTAGGCTTGTCAGACAATTTTATCAGAATTTTACTAAGCTAGATGGTGAGTATCAAACAATGGTTAGAGGACATCATTTTGTTATAAAGCCTGCTGATTTGACTATGATGTTTGGTTTAGAAAACAAGGGAACTTTTATTGGTGATACTGAATGTCTGGATTTGGATGTGGATACTAATAAGATTTATACTGATTTGTTGCGTACTGGTGAATCTTGGGGTGATAGGACTACTAGAACTGTATCACCTTTGCATGCTGTGGATAGGGTGCTCATGTATATTATCTCTTATTGTTTGATTCCGAAATGCAATCAAAATTATGCTCAATTGGGAGATGATGATCTTACTTTGTTTCATGGGATTAAAAAGAGGTATGAGATGAATTGGAATAAAATGTTTTTAGCTCGTATGGAAGCTGCTGCTCAATCTCCTCCAACCCAATTCTTGCCATATCCTATGCATGTCACCAAGATCATGAGGTATTATCGTGTTCCAATCCCTGATGATGAGCCAGCTGAAAAGGAAAAGAAAAATAACTGGTGTCTTAATGATTCGCACATTAGTTATATGAAAATTGCTTGGCATAGGGATAGTCGCACTTGGTTATGGAAATCACAAATTAAGGAAATGGCTGAAGCTGCAAAGGCTGCAAGAGTTTCAGGTTCTAGGAAAAGGAATTTACTTGGTGATAGGGCTGGTGCATCTTCTTCTGTTCCTCCTTCTTCTACTGATCCGATGGATACCGATCGTGTTGAGGACTATATTGATTTGGATAATCTTGGTACTCCATTTGATGCACAGGCTGCTCATGAGTCATTGGTTGAGCACATCAATGCTCAATTCACTCAGTTGGAGATGAGACAGGATGTGAAGAATATTGCCATGGAGCATCGTTTGATGGATTACATGTCTGGATTATTTTCTCACCATTTTCCTCCTCCTCCACCTGATTCCTAGACCTGTGGATGCTGATGATGTTTGCTGTTGATTTCTGTTGCATGTTTCATTTGCATATTTTCTGTTTATGTTTCTGTTTCATGTTTCTGACTCTGTTGCTACTATGACTTTAGGACCTTGTGTATGGTCTAGTTTGTTTAGCTTTCGTTTTGATTATCTGCTATGATTTGCTGCATAGTGTGATACTCTGATATTATGGTGCTATATTCGTTGTGCGTTTATATTCGTTGTTTATATTCGTTGTGGCACTATTGTGGTTTATTTTGGTATTGTCTTTATTGTTATATATTTTATATACCATGTGATCTACTTACCTTCAACTTTTGGCAAAGGACTTTTCTCAAAAATTTTATCTTTTTAATGATGCCAAAAGGGGGAGAATATTTTGTTGATGTTGTTCTTGTAGGTTAAGTTTTATTATATTTGGCCTAGATGTTTTACATTTAGGGGGAGTATGTTAAAACTTAGTGCTTAATTTGAAAGGAGGTTTGTCATCATCAAAAAGGGGGAGTTTGTAGGATTCTCATGTTTTGATGCTAACAATCTCTCTCCAAGCAACAACATTGGCAACAAGCAAGCTACACCACATGAAGATTAGAATTAGGATTTTTATTAATTCTATTTCAATGTAATCTTTATTTTATGCAATGCATCTCATTGGTGTGGGTAGCTTAGGTGATTTTAAGAATATTTAAATAATGTCTGATTAAGAGTGAAGATACTTTAAATCTTGATTAAATAGCTTGTGAAAATCATTTTAGAAAAACTTTGTTTTTATTCAGATTCTGATCAGTTTACTCGAGTAATGAGTATTGGTTCACTCGAGTAATTTATGTCCTGACAGGTTAATCGAGTAATGGTTTACACATCACTCGAGTAACTTAATCTGACATGTTTCACTCGAGTGACGTTGTTTGGTTTACTCGAGTAATTCAATCAGTGTTGAGAAAATTTTAAAAGGACTTAATTTTCTCTTTCAAAGAGATATACTTTCATTCTTACAATTTTATATAGATTTTCAAAAGCAACTCAAGAGCTATTTTCTTTTACATCTTTCAAGAGCTATCAAGATTCAACAAAGAACTTTTCATTCTTCACTCTATTTCTTTCATTGTTCAAATATTCTTGGGATCATAATTTTGTTCTTAGTGGTTGTTGAAGATTTGCAATTTGTGATTGCATTATTGAAGTTTCAACACAAGTGAAGAATCTCACAAGGAAGACTTTGAGGATCAAATCAAAGCAAGAAAAGAGGATTGGTTGGAAGCATCTTCAATCAATTAGCAAGGAAATCTAGAATTCTCAAAAGGGGTAGATTAGATCAAAGTGTTTGGTACACACTTTGAGTTGGGTTTTAAGATAGGAGAACTAAGAATCTAGTTGCATCTTAAAACATTGTAAAATCTACATTTGAAGATTTCTAGTGAAGAATCTCTCTTGATTTAAGAGGGGACTGGAGTAGCTTTCAAGTGGGTGAAAGTGAACCAGGATAAATCCTTGTGTCTCTTTTATTTTCATTCCTTGTATTTCATTAATTCATTAACATTTGCATTTTTAGGTTAGAATTGGGGTTTTCTTAATTCTACTCAATTGATCTAAAATTGCATGTTAATATTACTTGAAATTGTTCATATTAATCATTCATAATTTGTTGAATCATCATAGCATTGTTATTCTTGAAGAACTCCATTGAAAACTAAGTTTTAAATTGAATTTTACCCAGTTTACTCGAGTAAAGTTCTTGTCACTCGAGTAATCTGCTTTCAGTTTATAAATATTACTCGAGTAGGTTTTCTGTTACTCGAGTGATTTAAAATTTGCTTTCGTAATACTCGAGTGATTTGCTGAATACTCGAGTGAAATTATTTTTGGTTGCGTATTACTCGAGTGAAGGCTTGAGTTACTCGAGTAATCTGAACTGAATTCTTAAGAAAATTTATTTTCATAAAACCATTCTCTTAGGTGGACGAAAAATCTGTAATAAGGCTTCAATATTCTATTCACCCCCCCTCTAGACTATATTGAGCCGCTTGTTGGTTTCCAACATGTGGCGGGTAAGATTCCCTCTAAACGGCACAATCGTAATGGTGAGTATTAAGTCTTGTAGTATCCTATGCTGGTGTGGATAACGGTATCCTCCAGATTCCCTAATACGTGTGCTGCCTTCCTACCGGTATAACGGTACTTGTGTGACGCTTGATATCCAGCACTCATACCGGTATTCGGTATTATGATCCTGCCATCATTGGGCCTTTTATGGCCTCAAACCGGTATCAGGATCCAGCTTCTTTGGGCCTCTTGTGGCCTCATACCGGTATCTGGATCCGGTATCATCAAACCTCATGCCGGTATCCGGATCCGGTATCATCAAACCTCATGCTGGTATACGGATCCGGTATCATCAAACCGGTATCAGGGACTACCTCGTTGGGCCTCTTGGGGCCTCATACCAGTATCCGAATCCGGACTCACTGGACCTCTTGTGGCCTATAACGGTATCTGAATCCGGCATACCGGTTCGGTCTATCCGGTCCATAACAAATTCCAACCTCAAAGGGAAGGAATTCCAAGGAGGAAGGAATCGATCGTTGTGATCATGGAGTTTGATTCTCTAATCTTTTTCTTTTGCTTTATTAATGCTATGTCTGGTTAGATCCTTTGTTAGGGATATGGTGGATTCAGATTGTAACTATGTGATTTATGATTTAGATTAAGAATGAATTCTTGTTATTATTAATTGTTTGATTATGTTCTTAAATGATATAGATAGAAGTAGCTAATTGGGAAATTAGGAAATTAGGGATTGAATTAATCATTTAATTCAACTTTATAATTTCACAACTTGTAGGAATACTTTTGGGAAATTATATAAGATTTTTTATTCCAATGTTTTTAAACAAACGAGTATTAGTTTACGACTCGTTTAAGAGATTAAGGTGTCTAAACTAATAATCTAAAGTAGGTGCCTTGAGGAATTTAGTTCTTAATGATATTCATAATCAATGTAAATCATTGTTATTGTAAATGCAATTATGCCCATAGCACTTTTATCCACTCCACAACTCAATCATTTTATATTTATCTTTCAAAATCCAAACCAATGCTTTTAATCCAATTTCACTAATTTAGCTGTTATAAGATGATAATTGCTAAAACCAACTAATTCAAAGTTTGTTACCCCACTCCAAGCTTTTCAATCCACCTTAAACACATGCACACACTATAATGAATTTTGAAGCTAAACACTTATATAATGTAACAACTAGGAATAAAGTCAACAATTGATCGCAATCAAATATTAAACTATAATAAATATATTAAAAAGAGTATATGTATTAAACTTGATATATGTCATTTATGAGTTAACTACCAGAGTCAAGCACGAATAAGTTTAAAAAAAAAAGTAAAATATGTAACAAAATTTTCTACCAAAATTTAATGCTTAAATTGTCACTTTGGTCCTTGAATTTACACAACACTTTCATCGTAATCCCTCAAATTAATAAAAATGCTCTTAGGTCTTTGACTTTGTAAAAAGTCATTCACGTTAGTCTCTACCCCTAACCCCCGTCAACGAACGTTAACGGAGTGATGACGTGGCTGACTGGAGGCCTTTTTGCATTCTCGTGGCATTTATAACGGAGTAAAATGTCTCGTTAGTCTTATCGGCTGCATCAGTGTTATATTCAATTACACCAGTCCCATATTTTGAAGTTGAACACTTCAAAATATGCACACTTCAAAACATGACATTGATGCAGCTGAACATGAGACTGGTGCAGCTGAATATGGGACTGGTGCAGCTGATGGGCAGGCCTGGCCCAGGGGCAGGGCAATGAGTGCGCCCGCCCTGGGCCCATGATTTTTAGGGGCCCAAAAATAATTTTAATTTATATATATATATATAATAAAAGGTTAGATTAATTAGCATAAAGTTTAAATAGTATAGTTGGTCAGCCAACCTTAAAAATTTGCTATGGCTAGAGTTTGAATCCCCTACGACACTTTTTTTTATTATTTACTTTATGTTTCTCTTTCTCTTGTTACTTTGTCCATGATTTTTTTAAATAGTTACTTTGTTCATGTTGAATTTACCTTTTTATTTTTCTCTTTCATTTTTATTATAATTCATAATTATATTATAAAGATCAATGGTAATAGTTATATTTCTTGAAATTTTAAAAAATTATTTTAACATTACAATTTTATCTCTTAACTTATACTAAAAATTTCACAAATATAACTTATACTTGTAAAGTTGTTTAAGCATGTGTGATTTTTTTTTATGGTTAATTGTATTTTTGCGAAGTTATAGAGTTATAGGTATTTATAACATTTTAGAAAAGTCCATATCTTAAGAAAAAATTTATTCAAACTTTATTGTTAAAGTTTTATCAGGCCCGGCCCTGGGGGTGGGCAATGAGGGCCACCGCCCAGGGCCCAAAGATTTTAGGGGCCCCATAATTTTTTTTTTTTTATAATAGTACTTATACTTAAAAAAAATAATAGTTGCATATTTTTTATCTTTCAATTATTAATAGTTTAGCATAACATTTTAATTTATTTTTTCATGTGCTCACTTGATTTATAAATAGGTTAACTTATGAACTTTATTTTTATAACTTACTCCCTTTGTCTCTAAATATAACATCATTTTGAGAATTTTATTTTGTCCTTATTTATAAGACTTAATACAAATTTTCAATGACAATTAGGTACTTTTTTCTATAAACACCCATATTTACTCAACGATTTTTAGATTCTCAATAATACTTATAAGGATAGTTTTGAAAAAAAAAAACATATCAAATGTTCACATTTTCAATACAATTAACTAAATTAACCAACTTTGGTAATGAACGTGAATTCAACCAAAAGGATATTATATACAAAGACGGAAGAAGTAACATGAAAACAATTTTAATTACCTATTTAATTAATAAATTTTTTTATTTTATTTCAACTCTATTTTATATAATACCTATTTTTATTATTGATTATTATAATTGTTTTAATTAATTAAATATATAAATATATAGTATTTTAATTGATTTATTTTAACAAATTATTTTAGTAGGGCCCAAAAAAAATTCGCCCTAGGGCCCAAGATAGGTTAGGACCGGGCCTGAGTTTTATTTACCTACAATTTTTTTATAGTTTAAGGGGCCTAAAAATTTTTTTTGCCCCAGACCTATAATATGTCAGGATCGGGTCTGCTGATGGGATTAACATGACAGTTTACTCCGTTATAAGTGCACGGGGACGCAAAAACTACGTCGTTTAAGGCCGCCAGTCAGCCACGTTATCACTGACGGAGATTAGGGGCAGAGACTAATGTGAATGTCAGGGACCTAAAAGCATTTTTTCTAATTTCAGAAACTAAAATAAAAGTGATGTATAAATTCAAGGACCAAAGTGACAGTTTACTCAAAATTTAATTGACATTTCTCAATTAAATGCGTACCCCTATCAAATGGACACTTTGCAGGATCTTCTAATACTATTTGTTAACACATTCAACAAGTAAAAAGGAATATCAAATTATCAATAACAAAAGAAATTTATTAAGATGTCTGTTAGAATAGTTTTATATATATATATATATATTTAAATAAAATATATAATGATACTTTAGGAAATATTATGGTACTTAAAAAGGTTTGTTTAAGTTTTGAATCCTTGAATTAATTAGGTTTTCTTGTAAAATTGGCTCTTGAATTATTTATTTTTTTTTATGTTTTAGGTCCCTAAATTTTGCTTAAATATTTGGAAATAGTCCTTTCGTCATTTTAGTGATGATATGGTCAAAGACAAGCCACGTCACTTTCATAACATCGACAAGTGATGTACTATATGGTCTCACATGGCCCACATTATTTTTTTTATGAAAAAAATTAATTCTTTTAAAATAATGTAAAGGTTCAATTTTCTTTTAAAAACGATTTTTAATTAACAAATTTCAATTTTTTAATCTAAAAAATTCATGTGACATCACGTGACACGTTCTTATCGACGTGGCGAATGATGACATGACATGTCGTCGGTCATATCATCACTTAAGTGACGAAAGAACCATTTCCAAATATTTGAACAAAATTCAAGAGCCTATAACATTTAAAAAAAAAAACGTTAGGACCAATTTCAAAAGAACATCTAAGTTTAAACTTAAATAAAGCCCATAAAACAATATCTAATCTTAGTATTAACCTATCAATATATCATAATTAAACCCATAATGTTATTATTTATGATGAAGCATTTACTAAAGGCAGTATCAATTACTTAAAGTAGTATATAATCTTTTTTTTTTTAAAGAAAAGTAATATATAATCTTGTTACAAAGCTTAAGGTGAATTAACGAATTTTGCCTTTGAAACCCCTTAAATGAAAATAGGATAGTTCTTCATTAATTAAAAAAAAATAAAATTAAGATAGTTTTCAAGAAAACAAAAGTTAGTTGGATGAAAAACATTCAAAAGAGTTAACGTGGTAATCGAGCAAACCATAAGGAGATAAAGTGTCAAAATTAAAAGCACGAAAAGATAAAATGTTTTTGGGCTAAATGACATATTAAAGTAGCAAAATATAATTTAACCAATATCCTTTTATATATTACTCCCTCCGTTCCATATTATCCGTCACTTTAACATTTTTAACTTGTTCCAAATTATTTGTCGCTTTAGGAATTCGAGGATGTATTAATTGATTTTTTCCTGTTGGCAATATAAATAAATTGCCTAAATAAAATAAAATAGAATAAGCTTTAAAAAAACACACAACACAAAACTTTAGGGACTCGTTGGAGTTTTCCCTATTTTATTAACTTCTTTCTCTGAATGCTATTGTTACAAGATTTTTCTTTTTTCTCTCCGAATCTTTTTCTTTTCTCAATGTTATTATTACAAATGAATGCATGTTCTTTTATACTAAAGCATTTGCTAAAAAATAGAAGCTTGCATGTTGTTACACCTCCTATTCTCATGGTCAAAATCTAATTGTAAGAATAACAAACTTTAATTTAGCAAACGCGGAGAGAACACGGTAAGGCAAGTTTAGTTTCTAACATCCTCCCTTAAACTTGGCTTCATCATTCCGAGCATGTTTTTCAATTTCAAGAACAAATTAGTTTTGAGTGGCTTCGTGAAAATATCGCCTACTTGATCTTCAGAAGAGCAATACTCTACCACGATTTCTTTGTCTCGGATCAAATCTCGAATGAAATGATGTTTGATGTCGATGTGCTTGCTACGTCCGTGAAGCACTGGATTCTTTGATAAAGCAATAGTCGATTTATTATCACAAAATATCCGTGTCGGACCACCTTGTTGATGTTGCAGTTCACCCAATATTCTTCTCAACCAAACTGCTTGAGTAGCACAGTTAGTTGCGGCAATGTACTCTGCCTCTGCTGTCGAAAGTGCAACAACTTGTTGTTTCTTGGAGGACCAAGAAAATACACCTGAGCCTAGGTGAAAGGCATAACCCGGTGTGCTTTTTCGAGTTTCAGTTTCACCTGCCCAATCACTGTCTGTGTATCCAATTAACTCAGGTTTATTTGAACTTGAATAAAAAATACCTTCGTCGATTGTGCCTTTGATATATCTCAGGATTCTCTTTGCAGCTTGCCAATGAGATTGTCTCGGTGATTCCATGAATCTGCTAATGAGTCCGACTCCATAAACTATATCAGGTCTTGTGGCAGTCAAATACCTGAGACTTCCGACTAGCATTCTGAAATGAGTTGAGTCGACAAGATCGCCACCACATTCTTTTGTTAACTTTAGTCTTTCCTCGACAGGTGTGAGCATTGGCTTAGAAGCCTCCATCTTGAATTTCTTTAAAACTTCTTTTGCATATTTATTTTGAGATATAAAAATCCCTTCATTTGTTTGTTTGACCTCAATGCCTAGAAAGTAGGACATTAGGCCCATATCTGTCATTTCATATTGAGTTGACATATTTTCCTTGAATTCAGCTAGCAATTTTGAATTAGTGCCAGTGAATATCAAGTCATCGACGTACAAACACACAATAATAAAGTCTCCGGATTTATTTGTTTTAACATATAAAGCATGTTCGTTTGGACTTCTATGAAATCCATTATTAAGAAAATATGTGTCAATACGTGTGTACCATGCTCGAGGAGCTTGCTTCAATCCATATAGTGCCTTTTTTAATCGATATACCTTATTTTCGTCTCCATGTTTTTGATAACCAGGTGGCTGCTGAATATAAACTTCTTCTTCCAGTACACCATTTAAGAAAGCTGATTTCACGTCCATTTGGAAGATTTTCCATTTATTTTGTGCAGCAAGAGAGAGAATCATACGTACCGTGTCCAATCTTGCAACTGGAGCGAACACTTCAAAATAATCAATGCCCGGTTTCTGCTTGTATCCTTTCGCCACCAATCTTGCTTTATATCGATCCACCACACCATTTGGATTGTATTTTGTCTTATACACCCACTTGACTCCAATCGGCTTCTTTCCTTCTGGAAGCTTTGTTAACTCCCATGTGTCATTTTTTTCGATCGCTTGAATCTCCTCGTTCATTGCTTTAATCCAATGATCATCATTGGCTGCTTCTTCATATGCCACTGGATCACAATCTGCAAACAAGGCATAGTAATTTACCTCGTCCTCCCTGTCTTCTGGGTCATCGTCTCTGCCAATTATAAAATCCTGCAAGTTAGAAGGTAGGCGTCGTGCCCTTTGTGGATACCTCGGAGGCGGTGCTTCAAATACTGCTTCGTCTGCTCCTATGATATCTCCTGGATGTTCATCTCCATTATTATCTTGTTCGACCTCTTCATTTATTATTATCGGTGTAGGCAGAGTCTCCTTTGATTCCTTCTCTGACCAGTCTCATGCTTCATATTCATCGAAAGTAACATCTCGACTAATAATTACCTTTTGAGTCTCTGGATTGTACAGCTTGTAGGCTTTTGTTTCCTCACTGTATCCGACGAATATGCATTTTTCTGCCCTATCATCTAACTTCTTCCTCATTTGATCGGGAACATGTGCATAAGCGATGCAACCAAAGACCTTCATGTGACTAAGATCCGGCTTCGACCCACTCCAGGCTTCTTGTGGTGTTCGATCTCGAACACTTTTAATAGGACACCTATTCAGGATATAGACTGCACAAGCTACAGCTTCTGCCCAGAAACTTTTGGGTAGTTTCTTGCAATGTAGCATGCTTCTAACCATATCCATGATAGTTCTATTCTTTCGTTCTTCCACTCCATTTTGTTGTGGAGTATATCTGGTAGTCATTTGATGTTTAACACCATTTTTTCTTAAAAAATCATCACATACAATATACTCAGTTCCTCTATCGGTTCTTAGGGTTTTTAGGGTATGACCACTACGCCTCTCAACATATGCCATAAAGCTTTTCAGCGTATCACAAGCATCAGATTTATTTTTTAGAAAATACACCCATGTCTTCCTACTAAAGTCATCAATGAAAGTGATAAAATATTTATTACCTCCATTGGATTGAACCTCCAAATAGCATAAATCAGAGTGCACTAGCTCGAGTGGTTTTGTGGCTCTCCAAGCACGTCCTTTAGGAAAAGGATCTCGATGCTTCTTGCCTGCTACACACGCTTCACATAGCTGATCAAGAGCTTGGACAACAGGCAAACCAGTAACCCATTTTTTATTGGCGAGGAATTTGATGTTTTCAAAATTGAAATGCCCTAACCTCATGTGCCAAAGCCAATTATCATCGACATTCCCTACTTTGCAACACAAATTAGCATCATACCTGATGTTCGATGATTTCTCGACATACTTGTCTTCGCTATCAGGCCCATCTTGACATCATTTATGGTGCAACCTTCCTTATTGAATTTCAAATCGTAGCCTTTCTCTGCTAGTTGGCCAACACTTAAGAGATTTTGACATATTCCAGGTGCATAGAATACATCAGAAATGTAATTTAATGACCCGTCATTAAGTCGAATAGCTATTTTTCCTTTCCCCAAAACATCAAGCTTTGAATTATCACCAAGCTTGACAGCACTGCGGAAGCTTTCATCAAAGGAGTAAAATATATCTTTATTTCGGGTTAAATGATTGCTACAACCCGTGTCTAATAACCATTGGTGATTATTTTTATTAACTTCTGTGTGACTAGTTAATAGTACTGCTTTCATTTCATCTTCATTTTCAGCAATGTGAGCATGTCTCTCTCTATTATTCAATGTTTTAGTACGACATTCTTGACTATAATGCCCATACTTATTACAATTATGGCATTGAATATGTGATTTGCATTCATATTGATAATGTCCGTACTTGTTGCATTTATGATATTGAATAGAGGATTTATTTTGAAAACCTTCATTACCTCTAGTCGCTTGTGTCATAGAATACCTTCCTCTTCCTCTCCCTCTGAGATTCTGGCCTCTTTGATTGTGCTCCACCTTCCTTGGAATAGCTCGATCATTTCTTAGATTTGCTTGAGCTTTTAATGCTTGCTCCATTGTGCCACTTGATTTCTCATTCATCCGCATCTCACGTGATTCTAGAGACGCTTGCAAGTCGTTTAAGGATACCATGCTAAGGTCTCTTGATTCTTCTATCGCAGCTACCACAAAGTCGAATCGACTTGTGAGCATGCGCATGATTTTCTCCACAATTTCTTTTTCTTCTATATTATCACCATTATTTTTCATCTCATTCACCAGCTTATCTACTCGTGAAAAATAATCACGAATAGTTTCAGTCTTACCTTGCTTCATCATCTCAAATTGTCTTTTTAGGCCTTGCAATCTCGTTCGTTTAATTGGATTACCACCTTCATAGGTTTTAGTTAAAATTTCCCATGCTTCTTTTGCTGTTTTTGCATGGAAAATTTTCTCTAAAACATGCAGCTCCACCGAATGATAAATTAAAAATAATGCTTTTTCGTTTAGTACACGATCTTTTTCTATTTGTCGTTGTTCTTCTTTGTCTGTTGTTGTGGTTTCAACGAAAGCTTTCTGAATAATTTCTCCGTATCCGCTAGTCTTTAGACATAGCTCCATTAGCCTCTTCCACATGGAAAAATTTGATTTTCCATCAAACTTGAAAATTGAGGATGACACTTGTTGTTGTGCACCTATACTTGAACTTGTTGCCATTTTAAATTAACTGGCTCTTGATACCAGATGTTGGCAATATAAATAAATTGCCTAAATAAAATAAAATAGAATAAGCTTTAAAAAAACACACAACACAAAGCTTTAGGGACTCGTTGGAGTTTTCCCTATTTTATTAACTTCTTTCTCTGAATGCTATTGTTACAAGATTTTTCTTTTTTCTCTCTGAATCTTTTTCTTTTCTCAATGTTATTATTACAAATGAATGCATGTCCTTTTATACTAAAGCATTTGCTAAAAAATAGAAGCTTGCATGCTGTTACACCTCCTATTCTCATGGTCAAAATCTAATTGTAAGAATAACAAACTTTAATTTAGCAAATGCGGAGAGAACACGGTAAGGCAAGTTTAGTTTCTAACATTTCGACCTTTAACCTTGCATTTAATGTGTTGAAATATGTGAAATGAGTGATAATTAATGTACTTTGAGGGTATTATAGTAAAGTTATTTAATAATTCTCTTTAAAATTGAAATATTAAATGACTTTCTTAATCTGTGTGAAATTGCTAAAGTGACAGTTAAATTGGAACGGAGGGAGTATATTAGATGTATCATGTATGTGCAAACACTGCTCAAAGTTTTGGATCATATGATAAATTTGGAGCTTATGGTGGTCTCGGTTGAATTTGAGAAAGTATTTTAACACCCCAATAAAACATTTTTACACCCCATTTTAAAGGTAAAAATACATAACTTCTCATCTTCTTTCTTCCTCCCTTAGCACCCCCACACCCCATAAAAGCAGTAGACCGCAACCACAAGCAAGCAGTAGGGGAGAGCCGCCACAGCCCACAAACAAGCAAGCAATAGTAGCAGACCGCAGCCCTTCCTTCGTCTATTACCGCCGCTTCCTCCTCAAGAGAATAAATTCACCTCCACAAGCAGCAGCCGCAAGTAGTAGCCTCCAGTCCCACAAAGCAGCCGCGCCACCAGTCCCACAAAGCAGCCGCGCCACCAGTCCCTCCTTTGTTGTTCGTCGTTGCCTTGCGATAGGTACAAATCTGCATGATTGGACTTAGGTCGTGAGAACCTTAATTGTTTTTTTGACCTTGACAAATCTGGGCCCGTCGGAGCAAAAGGGTCAAAGCACATATCATATATGTCATTCCACTTGTGGCACGCAGTATCTGCACAGGTGTGTATGCTATTCTGGTATTTCATTAGCTACGTCAGCAGTTAATGAATTTTTCTAACAGCAGAGACTAAAACCAAATTTTCAGAATGAGTCAATGTCAAAAAAATTTCCAGGGACCAAAACCAAAACACTCCCAACTTTCCGGGACTAAAGACATAAATAAGCCTATTTCTATTTATTTCTATCTTCCGCTAAAAACCAACAGTTTTACCGTGGGAAAAGGCAAGGTAAATTGTCACTTTGGTCCTTGAATTTACACAACACTTTCATTTTAGTCCCTAAAATTAACAAAAATGCTCTCAGGTCCCTGACTTTGTAAAAAGTCATTCACGTTAGTCTCTACTCCTAACCCCGTCAACGGACGTTAACGGAGTGATGACGTGGCTGACTGGGGCCTTAAACGACATCGTTTTTGCGTTCTCATGACACTTATAATGGACTAAACTGTCACGTTAGTCTTATCGGCTGCATCAGTGTCTTGTTCAGTTGTACCAGTCCCATGTTTTGAAGCTGAACACTTCAAAATATGCGCACTTCAAAACATGGCACTGATACAGCTAAAAATAGAACTGGTGTAACTGAATATGGCACTGGTGCAACTGATGGGATTAACGTGACAGTTTACTCCGTTATAAGTGCACGGGGGCGCAAAAACGACATCATTTAAGGTCCTCAGTCCGTCATGTTATCACTCTGTTAACGTCTGTTACGGGGGTTAATAGGGGCAGAGACTAATGTGAATGACTTTTTACAAAGTGAAGGATCTAAAAGCATTTTTGCTAATTTCATGGACTAAAATGAAAGTGTTGTGTAAATTCAGGGACCAAAGTAACAGTTTACTCCAAAGTCTGTTAAGCTATGAAGGTAGGGCTGAAATAAAGCGCAGCCATGTTAGTTGGCTCTGATTGAAGTGAGGTGGATCGGGTTGGGAAGGGTTCTAGTGAACATGCAAGACCAGATAGGAGCACATATATTTCACATCAAAACTCTCATTTTCAAATCCTTGATTCTCTTCATTATTTTGTTTGAAATTTCATGAATTATTGCCTAATCAATGGATTAGGAATCGAGCATTTCCTCAAATTCTATATTTATGCTTAAGTTGAAAATAAACCCTCTAAAGTCAATTAGTTTGGTGCACTCTAATTTAGTCAAACAATGCATGCCCTTCCAGGTAGGATTTGTATCATCGTTTTATTTGCATTGAAGTTAAATCTCACTTTTTACTTGACTATAAATAGAAGACCAGTATATGCTAGTTGTCACTAGAAGAGTAAGAATTAAAGTCCTTAATTATTAATAGATTCTCACAACATGAAGAGGAGTTATTAACAATATTATTATATGCTCCATTATGTGAGGTAGAAGGGATAAGGACCCAAATAATGGACCACCATATCATCATTTACAAACATTCATTATATTAGGTTTAACTAACATCATTTACTGTGAGAAATAATTAGAATAAAGGTATCTGAGTAATGATAGACAGAAAGAGCTAGAACCAACGAATTTCAGCCACACTTGAATAGGTTAAGGTGCCAAATGAGGCCCCTCATGTGAACTGTAAACATCAGCGGCCCAGTAGGCTTCCAAAATCCAAAGTACTCAGTACTCTGTCCTGCGCCAATTGAGGAGATGAGAAAGTTAGATACCGTGTTGTCTGACTCATGAGCCCAAAGGAGAAATGATTAGTTGGTTTTGTATCATCATGTAACTTGTGGTCTAAGTAAATATAATATGACACATAGTATAAATAATTATCAACTTTTATTATTTATTTTATTTTTTAATTTTAACTTTTTTATAAAAAATTATAATTGGTCTAGACCACAGATAACGCGCGGTTGTACAAAACCAACTAATAATCTCGTAGCTCAAGAGCAGAGTGCTTGCATAGCCCTAATTTTTGGGAGCTCATAATTTTTTTTTAAATCCTTATATTATATTTATTTTCTAAATATTAAAAAAATATTTATGTTATTAAAAAAACTCTTAAGTTTTTTATACTTCTCGTGATTGTCATAGTTTTAATCTAACATTATTTGACATAACTGAAACTTGTCATAAAGCTAGGGATATTTTTGATGTCATACAACGATTTACAACATACTTGCAAAATCTACTAATAAAAAATGACATATTTTGAAATATTGTAAAAAGGTAGACCTTTAAATTACCAACAGTCACTTGTTGGGGAGAGTCATATTGATAATGTTAAAGGTACAAGATTTCAAGTTTCAGATTTCTATGAAGCTTTACTTCAAGTTGCATAAAGTGATAAGTAGGGGTGTAAGTGGTCCGGTCCGAGACCGCGAGACCACTCGGATCGAACCGGATCGGACCGAAAAATGTGGTCTGGTCCGATCTCACGGTCCGGTCCAGTCCCAAAAAATTGAGACCAAACTTGAACGGTCCGGTCCACGGTCTCACATATTATTAGATCGCTGGGACCGGACCGGACCGATAGGGTTTAATAATTTAAAAAAAAAACTACAGAACCTAATAACAAATAACAATATATACTAACCTAATATGTTACTAACCTAATATATACTAAGTAGCAAAACTGCACAGCATCCAGTAGTAGCGGCACAGCGTCCTCCCCTATCATGCTTAATATATGCAGTTTGTTGTTTTCCTCGGTGATCTGGTTCTATTTTTTTTATTTATTTTAATCCAATAATTTTCTGATTAGCTAAATAAATCGAATCGGACCGGACCAGATCATTCATGAACGGTCCAGTCTGGTCCGGTCTTTGATGATAAATAATATTGGGACCGGACCGGACCAGACCATACTAAACTGAACGGTCCGGTCCATAATATGGCTCAGAGACCGGACCAGATCGGACCGTTACACCCCTAGTGATAAGGATTCTAATATTACAAGTGAAGCAAAGTTTTTAGCCAAAAATGACCTTGCTGATTTTGAGTTCTTGTTTGCATTAGTGTTTTGGTTTTAAATATTATATGTTGTTAATTTGGTTAGCCAGCACTTACAGTTAAAAGATATGCTTATTGATGCTGCTATTGAAAATGTAAAAGGATTGATTTCGTTTTATGAAAAATTATAGAGAAATTGATTTATTTGAAGCCATAAATGCTAAAAAAAGATTGCATTGAATTGAATGTTGATGAGATATTTGCCGAAAAAGGTGAAATTCGAAGAAAAAAAAAACATTTTGACAAGAATCCAATGAGCTTGCTAGTTGGTGTGCTATTAGACTTAAGAAGAAGCTAACACTTCTTAAGTCTTATATTAAACAATGGAATTAAGATGTTTTGGTAACTTGGATCACAAGATTCAGCTACGTACAGGCTACAGGGGAATTAAATGAGTTTGATAGGATCTTATATAGTGCTATGTGATGCAGAGATTGTGATTAGGCAGGTTTGCTTAGCTAGCTTATCTGTGGGATCTAATGAATAAAAAGGAGCTGTTATTGAAGCAAAAAACCAGTGTGAAATGATTGCTAGAAGGGGATGCGAATACTTTCTTTTTCATGCTACAATTGTTAATAGGCACAAGAGGAACTATTTGGGCGCTTCAAGGGTTGGTGATCAATTGGTTACTGATGTTTTAGAGATACAACAACATATCCCGAGTCGTTAGGCCTGTGCTATACGAGAAAGATTTTTCTGTCCTTGATTTAGCCTCCAACACCTTCTTAACTTTGTCTTTCTTAATGGATGAAGTTAATGAAGCTATTTTTCTTGCTATGGGAATAAGTGCCCAGGTCCAAACGGGTACACTTTTTCCTTTTATAAGCAGTTTTGGGATATTTTGAAGGATGATTTTTTGGGTATGTTGGCTTCGTTGCTCTCGTTCCGAAAAATAGATAGCCCGCAGAAGATTAATGATTTTTGCTTTGTTGGGGAGCCTTTATAAAATAATTTCAGAGGTACCTACTATGCTCCTTAAACATATATTATCCCCATTAATTTCTTCCAATCAGTGTGATTTTCTTCCTGTGCTAGTATAGATTTATTATGGATGGAGTTGTGGTTTTAAATGAGACAATAGATTATTTAAAGAAATTTGGGATGGAGAGCTTTTTGCTTAAAGTAGATTTTGAATAAGCATATATATGACTTTGTCAAAAATCTGGACTGGTTTAACTTGTCCCTGTTTTCTAAATGACGGGGGCGATTGTTACAAGGAAGAGATGCTCAGTGGATTCAAGTCCTCCCGGTATGGTGATTTTAAGCCCTCTTCTTTATTTTCGAATTATGGATATTTGTAGAATGTGTTGTGTTAATGACACGGTGGATTGGTGGGAGCTGTTTTGTCTCGTAAAGTATAGTTGGGTATGAAATCCTTGTGAAGCTGTTTCCCAGGCTTTATCTTGTTTCTTGTGATAACTATAAAATTCTATCTGATTTGTTTGATGTTGTGTTGGGTGATTAGAGACTTCAGTGGCCGAGAATTTTGTTTGAATGGGAGAAGATTTCGGAGGTTAAATTGTTATCTTTAATATCTTCTGTAATTTTGCAACAACATAAGCTTGATGATTGGGGGAGGAAGTTTGATAACATAGGTTGTTCGTGCAAAGTGTTTAGCTTCATTTACAGGATATATTGGAAGAACCGCAACAACTCCTTATGGAGTTAGGGGTGATTTTTTCGTTCTTTTGGGAGAGCTTGGTGTCATCCAAGGTTAAAGCTTTTGCTTGTCAAGTTCTACGTAATCATTTGCCTACGAAAGATAACTTGTTATGTCTTGGGGTTGGAGTGCATGCTTCATGTATTTTTCGCAATTCATGTGCTGAATTTGTATTCCATGCTTAAGAGTCATATTCGTCGAAGAAAGCTAAAGCGATATGGTCTTATATTTTTGGCATATTATTTTATGGTATATATGATTGCTGCGAAATGGTGTCTTATTCAAACATGAGGCTTTTGATGATGCTGATTTGTTGGATTTGATTAAAGTTCGTTCTTGGATTTGGTTTTCTAGTGTAGGAAATAGTTTCATTTTTAAATGGCGCATTCTGTGGTGCATAGAAAGCATCACATGCACCGGTACATGGTTGAATAAATGAGTGACGTGGCAGGTCCTTACGAAATTTATTTTTAAGTCTGATGTAAATATGAAATTGCAATAGGGGTCGTGAACCATGAAATGTCGAATTTGACCTTATGAGAAGAGGTGAATGGAAGGGATGGGACGGAAGCCGCCGCCACGGACACCCCACTGCCACCCAACCGCCGTCGTGTACACTATCTTAGTCAACCATAACTACGTTGGCCACCATTCTTGATCAGCTCATCCGCCCCTCCACCACCGCGAGCATCATCATATCAACCCAACTCGGTGGAGACTATTCTTCCATCCACGATCTCAAACACACCAAGAATCAGATGGCGCTAACTTGGTCCCAACCGCGAGGATCATGAATCTCCAGCCTTATCATCGGTGAACCACCGCAATCAGGACCATGAATCTCTAGCCTTATCACCGGCGAACCACCGCAATCAGACCCATGAATCTCCAGCCTTATCACCGGTGAACCACCGCAATCAGGACCATGAATCTTTAGCCTTATCACCGGCGACCACTGCAATCAGACTCCGCTAGCTTGGTCTCAACCGCGAGGACCAGTAGTTGTGGCGGTGACGGTGGACCTTGGTGAAACAACGTCGTTTCATCCAGGGGATCCAGGGACTATCCAGCAAATTGAACAAGTAAAATTGAAAAAAAAAAGTCATCCAGGGACTATCCGGTAAATACTAATCTCAACCGTTCGTGCCATATCATCATTGATCTACGGATATATAGCTCACATGCACCAGTACAAGTTACCCTTAACATGCTTTGCAGAATGCGCCATTTTAAATTGCTATTCATATCTAGTCTTTTATATAACCGTTGTTACAAACTAACTATATATGGTGGGTTAGAATAACTCTAGAACTCTCTTGATAAATTTTCTTTTAATTAAAAAAAATTGTAAAAATAATGTGGTCTTTATCTTTCACTGGGTTTTTCAATCCCATATAATCTTTGTGTAACAAAATTTAAACGAGACACATTCTCAAACAATGAACATTCAAGCCAGAGTGTTGTGAATACCTTAATTATTGTGAATGTCATCCACCTTCCAAATCCTTATACATTCCTGCATAATGTTGTAACTCTAATTTGATTCATACTCTCACATTAATCAAAGTGCGACCTCTGAGTTATAAGATTATGTCTATATATATAAAGCATCTCATATGTTAAAGAAGAGTGAAAATCTATCATTTTTACTTTTCTTCCTTTTCATCTCGTTGCTTTTGATATGTTTGGTGGGTAAATTATTTCATAAAAATAAACATTATTTTAAATTTTTAATCCACAAAAATTATCTAATTTTTTTTTAAAGAAAAGATTATCTAAATTATTACTATCATGTTTATCAAATAAATAAATATTGACAATATTACCATAGTCAACGCATTTATCCATTGAAATTAATATAAAGATAAGATAAAGACTAAACTATTTATTTAGTTCCTTATTTTATTTATCGCTATCAAACTGATTCTTTATGTTTTCTTAATTGTATTATTCTTTCACGTTTCTTTTCACCATTGATTTAGTCCATCAATCACTACTATTCATTCTACATGGACAAATATGATGTGCAACAAGTCATTTTTGTCCAACGATACAAATGTGGACCAATATAATATTAACATATAGGATGAACAGTAACTCAGAAACCAATTTGATAGTGCAGAAAAAAAGTGAGAAACTAATATAATAATATCAAAAAACATGAAAGACCAATTTGATAATTAAAAAAATAAGTAAATGATCGAATGAAAAATTTAGCCTAAAATAAATCCAATAAATGGTATAAAGGGTTAAACTTGAAACATTATATTGTAAATGCATGTATTACCGAGTTGAGATCTTCGGTTTCTCATTTGCCTGTACTGATCCTTGAACCACCAATAAAAATTTCACACTTAAAAAAAAATATAATACTTCCTTCGTTTTTAATTATAAGATATTTTTAACCAATTCACGTATATTAAAAGAAGTAGTTAGCGATAGTTATTATCCTTAAAGTCATAAAAATATATATTAAACTTTCAAAATTACCCCTATATAAAATTAAATACAATCTAGATTGATGTAGTTATTATTATAGGAAAGTGAAAAGGTTTCTTGGAATGTAGAATATAGAGTAGAATTATTAGCATGGTTGTCAAACTCGCGAGTTAACTCATAAACTTGTACGAGTTTACGAGTTTACTCATGGAATCGAGTTAACTCGATTCAAAACTCGGATCTGAGTAGACTCGGATAAACTCGCATAAACTCGGTCAAACTCGTGAATCTGTAAAAAAGGGCCCAAAAATAGAAGCCCAACACAACGGTGTCATTTTTGGGCATTGTCAACTGCATATTGGAAGGATCAGCAACGTTTTGACAGGATAAAAAATAGTAACTCCATCTCTTTCTTTGCTACTCTCCATTTTCGCAATTATGGCTTGGTGAAACCCTTCTCGGTCTCTAGCTTCTCTCCTTCGTTGTTGCTCTGGCTTCTCTACCTCTTTGACCTCTCGATCTCCATTGCCCTCTCTGACCTCTCGATCTCCGCTGCTCTCTTTGGACTTGAAGGATTTGCTTGCATTAACTACTGCTGATGTTTCTGATTTGCTTGCATTAACTACTACCGCTAAAATTGGTTCTTCTTTTGATTCTTTTGATTTGCTTGCATTCAGATTAGCTAATTAACCACTGTAACTGATGCAATTTTCTTATAATTTTATTTGTCGTTACTTGTTATTGTATAATTGTATTAATGCACTTCTATTGTATCCTAATATCATTGATTTGACTTTGATTGATTGAAAATAAATGTTGTCATATATTTATAAGAGAAAATGGGTAATGCACCGATAGTGTAAAGTTTTTTACACTATCAGTACATCATCCACCATTCATCCATTTATGATCGTTGACTTTTAGATTAAAGTAATACAAATGAATGGTGGATGATGGACTGATGGTGTAAAAAACTTTACACTGTCAGTGCATACCCATAAATTTCTATTTACAAGCACTTCTTTTTCATTTTAATAAAGTAAAAATTACGAAATAGAAGGTATGAAAGTTATATAGATATTAATTTTAAAACCAGTAAACTCGTACGAGTTTACGAATCGAGTTTACCTCGACTCCACGAGTTTAAGTAAACTCCCGAGTTTGACAACCTTGATTATTAGGGATATATTTGATATAATTTATTTAATATTATCTATATATTGTAGAGTGACTTATATTTTGGGATAAATAAATCTTAAAAAAAGTGAATTATAAACGGGGTAGCGATGGAGTATCTCATTTTAACGCCACCTCCGTTCTCCGTTATCTTGGCCTGGGTTACTCTTATTGTTCACTTGGCCAATACCTTGACTGGAACCAAACATTAAAGTTGGAGTTTTAGATTCCGCACCCCACATACTATCCCCACACTCCATTTTTAATAATGAAATGACAAAAATAACCTTTATCTTTTTCCAACACGGGATTCTCGAAATTTTTTTAGGCTTAATTATGTCACAAGTCCCTAAAGTTTGGGATACTTTTTCTAGATACCCTTTAACTTTTTTTTCAATGTTTGACTCCCCGAAGTTACTTCTGGGTTTGTCATATACCCCTACTACCAATTTTGGCCAATTTTGATGACATGTAATATCAAAATCCTTGTCAGACGCAGGAGGTTGGTCATGTGGTGTTGCGTGATGTCACACGGGCGAAGACGAGATATCTCTTCAATTCTTTTATTTATTTTTTTATTTAACTAAAAATATAAAAATATTAAATTTTTTAATTTTTTAAATTTAAAAGAATATGATCTTCGTCCACGGGGCACAAAGTGCTTAACCTCTTGCGTTGCGTCTGATCAGGATTCCGATGTTACATGTTAGCAAAATGAGCCGCAATTGGTAGTAGGGGTATATGACAAACCCAGAAATAACTTCGGGGAGTCGGACATTGAAAAATAAAAGAATAAAGATATTTGACAAAAATACCCCAAACTTCAAGGACTTGTGACATAGTTAAGCTTCTTTTTTTAGTGTTTTTTTCAAGATGCACCTCTCGAAATTTTTCAAGATTGTTGAGGGAGGGAGGATTGTTGACCTGCACACCGCAACGTAAGACAACATCAACACTGGAAGGGGCATTCAGGTAGTTGAGGCGGGCCGGGGGTGGCCCGACCCGAATAGCCTCGTCAGCAGAGTAGACGTGAAGAGAGTCCTGATCTACGTCACTGTAACTAGCCATGGTTTGAATTAGAGCTGTCAAAACGGGCCGCCCGACCGGGTTCGGGTCGGCCCGCTTCGGGTTCGGGCCAAACCGGGCTCGGGCTTAAAAGCCCAATTGCAAATTGACTACAACAACATAGAACCCAAACCCGCCCTAAGCGGGCCACGGGCTTTTGCGGGCCAGCCCGCATCATTTTTTTTTCATTTTCAATAAAATTTTTATTAATTCCTTTTTAAATGTCCAAACATAGGTGAATTTTTTTAAAAAAAAAACACAAAGGTGAATTTAAAAAAAAAATATAGCGTGCTGCATGTTATTATTATATGTGCTAGAAGCCTATTATGTTAATTCAAATATAAGAAACATCTACATTTTATTTTATGGAAGTGATGTACCAGTAGCAAGCAATGATTAGGAAATCATGGAGTTGCTTAATCCATCTACTCTCTTCCACCATGGTTCTCAGAGGAAGACTTTATGATCTATGCATCACTTTATGAAAAATCTGGATTCAAGCTTGCATTGCAGGTTCGATACAGGCAACGAGACTCACGGTCCAACAATTTTTCAATTTTGTAAATAATGGAACTCATTTTCCATAAATTTCAATATTGGACTATAATTATCATGGGGTAAAAGAATATAACAGTGGAAAAAAACACACCTATAATTCTAATTTTTTTGTTTTTGTTTTAATGTTATATGGCCCGAACCCGCCGGCCCGGCCCTAGCCCGGTTTTTTTAAAACCCGTTCGGTCCGGGCTAAATAGCCCGAATTGAATTTATGTTTCAATATGTGCGGCCCAAATCCTACGCTTTTTCGGGCTTTTCAGCCCGGCCCGGCCCATATTGACAGCTCTAGTTTGAATCCAGAGTCTCCTCATGGTTCTCATGATCCTGCAAGCTATTTCTCCTCTGTTTGCTATCAGAATCTTCTCTATGTGTTGTTGCTGCTTCAATTGCTGAGTGGGACCCTTGGAGAAGGCACGCGCTAACACATGTGAGTTGGTGAAAGGAGGGCCTTCAAGCTATTACTCCTCTGGTGGTGGAAGGAGGGTCTGCTACTGTTGAGTCTTCTTCAGAGTAACATCAAAGAATAAGCCATTGCTATTGAATTGGAATTGGAAGATCACTACTAAAAGTGAGTTGGTGAATGATTCTGTTTAGCGAAATGATGAATAATTATAAGAATGGTGAATACCCTTAAGTTCAGGCATCACTGAATGGAAAAATTGCGAGAGGTACATCTTGAAAAAAATTCCGAGAGGCACCTTTCGGAAAAACATTCCAGAAAAGAAAATTCCAAAAACCTCGTGTTAGAAAAAAAGGGTAATTTTGTTATTTTACTATTAAAAATGGGATGTGAGGTTAGTATATGGGATGGAGAATCTAAAACTCTTAAAGTTGCGGTTTATTCATTGCTCCTTGTGTTTGAGTTTCAACCCAAACACGTGAATGACATTGCAACGGCCCATGCCAGCTAGTTATTGGGTCCTGCTTTTTGGTTTTCGGACTCCATTTTTTTCAATAGGTTCAATCGGAATATTTGCCAACATTTTCGAGATGAAAAATGTATTTTTTTTAATATGGTTAAACTACTCATTTGGTCTCTTACCTTATTTTTCACTTTCAAATTGGTTCCTTACATTTTTTTGGTTTCATATTGGTCCCTCTCATGTTTCTTTTCGCTATCAATTTGGTCTCTGAATCACTGTTCATCCTACGTGTCAATAACATATTGATCTACGCTTACATTGTTGGAGAGAGAAAATGACGCGTGTCCATATCATATTGGTCCACATAGGATGAACAGCGATTCAGGGACAAATTTGATAGCTAAAAGAAACATAAGGGACCAATATGGAACAAAAAAAACGTAAGGGAGCAATTTGAAATTGAAAAATAAGGTAAGGGACCAAATGAGTAGTTTATCCTTTTAATATCCTCTTATTAAAAAAAGCATTTTTCCAATTCAAAAATGTCGAAAAACATTATGATTTCCCGATTAAAACATTATTGTTTGATTCTGATTTACCAATCAAAAGTTATGAATTTTCAAAGTTAAATAAATCTTTTAAATCAATAAATCACAAAAATCAGATATTTAATCATTTTAAAATAAATTCCTCATTTTAACACATAATTATAAATCAAACAATATTTTTATATAAATTCGAAAATAAACACCCAATCATAATTATTTCTCCTAGATATTTAGGAAATTATGCTTTCATCATGAAGATTGTATATACCGAATATGTTTATGCTTTCCCTTGAACTTGAACATGTATAAGTTTATAGTTTTCACTTCTTAGGGTTATTGCCTTTAATCATTTATCCTTTTGGAACACCTGCATCCCTTGAAGAAGTGTCCACTTTGACCTGTTCAAAGTTAATTGCAATTTGATGTCTTGGATATAAATGATAAGCTTCATTGGGAGCTACAAAGCATTGGAATAGCCACAGAACCACTGGTATATGATGCTTGCCTAATCTAATAGATTTAAATTTCTTCTTTAACTAATAGATTTATTTCATGAAGTTTAGGTACCTGCAGAGGGGGGCACTGCAGTTGTATATAAATCTGCATGGAGATTAGCTATTCGGTAAAATGGATTAAGAGTTGTATATAATTTTGTATATGGTCTTCGACTCCATTATTTTATGCAGAATTCAATACCCCCTCCTTCCTAATATTGAGCAGTTGTGCATTTTCTTAGCTTATACATTTAAAATTCAATTTAGAATGTTGTAACTATCTGTAAGTCCTAATTCCTAAGTAGCTTTTACAAGTGATTGTTATTTGAATTTGCTTAGACATGGATTTCGGTTCTCAAATTCGTTTTTCCACTTCCATTAGATCTTAAGTTAGTGTAATACATGTCACCACTCTCCGGGAAACTAATGATAGGTTTCAATAAAAGTTTAGATTATAACAATGATCTGCATTTTGCATTGATGTGGTGCAAATACCTTCTAGCAGGCCTTCTATGTTGAAGTGGTACAAACACAAAAGCTTATTTACTCTCCATTTCCTCACTTGAAAGTTTTAATCGCATGGTCCTTTATTTAAGTAGCTTCAAGTACACATAGAGGTGTGTGTGATAAATTAAACGACGAGGTTTGGCTCTTAAGACTTAGTATGATGGATTTGGAGAAGTCTTTTGTCTGCTTCAAAATTTCAGGTTGTTGCTTCTTTTTTAAAGCTATGACGGATTTCTCAAAATGTGCTCCTTATATAAATGAGTGTTTTTTTTCATTTAGCTTAATTCATGAGTGTGTTGCTTGCTAATAATGTAGATGCAAAGCTTTGATTATTTTTTAAGTGCTTTATGGTGTTGACTCTATTTTTTAAGTGTTTTATGATCCTTTTGTGACATGTTGATTTTTCTTGAAGTAGACGAGTTACATATTTGAGATATGCCAATGTGTTGCACTTACACTGGTCAAGTTCGGCATTCCCTACAGAAGAAATATCACTTGGAGGTACGTACACAGGTAAAAATCATTTTCACTGTTAAAGGTAGACAACTTCAAAGATTGAATGGTTTATATCGCATATCTCCTCTACATAGAAATATGGCTTCTTCTTGCTGCAGATATGTAATGTTAAATTAGTTGCATTTTAAAAATGGCCTCATTATGCAGGGGTTTGTTATACTTTTTTTAAGCAAAATTATGTAGTAATAACATTTTTTAACAAAGACGTGCTTGCTGATCTCTAATCCAAGTGTCTTTTAACTATGACAACCTGAGAAACTTTTGGTGTTGTGATGATGAGGGTGGGGAGCCAAATTGGTTTGGTGTTGTCATTTATTAAAGCATTTTAATAGCAGAGAGATGCACACATAAAATTGTCCGGATAACTGCAAGTAAATAAGATAATTATTTGAAAAGGGAGGGGGAGGTGCTTTGGTTGTTGCCAAAATGTGAAGTGTTACTTGACATTTGATTTTTTGTTCATATGCAGATTACCTCTTTATATATATATATATATATATATAGTTTAAAGTCTCAGCCCATTTGTTTACTTTCAAAAGACTCAAAAATGCTATTGCTATGTTACCTTTTTGTTGCTTGGAATTATGAAATTATGGTTCTCAGCACATTTGCTTTTGCATACAACCCTGAAGTTGTGACTACAATGGCTTCAATAGGCTTTTATAAATCTTATGAGTTATAATCTATGAAACAGGTTTTTTCCTTTTTAACTTGGTTAACCAGTTAGAAATAAACATTTTGAAAGTTGATTGTAACACATAAACATATTTCAGTATCATAGTTTTTATATAGCAAATTTACACTCATGTATAAAACTAGAGCAATTACTTGGTAAATAAAAAAGCTAATTTCTTCAAAGCTCTGAATTTATTCATCTAAGCCCACCTATGGATATAAGTGAAGCCCAATCTCCTCACCTTCCAAAATCCATGTCAAACTTCTACAGTTCTTATAAGCTCGTTTGAGTATGAAGATTTTTTAATAATCCACACATAATTATTTAACATAATCTGTCATCTGCTTCAGTTTTCAAAGAAATTCTCAGTGATGATACTGGGTTGTTGTGAAGAGAATTGATGAAGAAAGGGAAGAAAAAGGAGTTTAGATCAGAAGTTGTCGTCATTACTGGTGTTCTACATGTTAACCATTTTTTATGCCAGGAGACATATTTTCACACATAAATTATGTCATAGCTTTAGTCTTAATAAGTAAATCTATGCTTTCTTTGATTATATTTTAGTAGTTGGTTCTGTGTTTTATAAGGATGGTTAAGCAAGACTTAGAAATGGAGACAAGGAAAGTTTGGTCCATGGTGTGTATTTTACTGTTTTTTTTTTTAAAAAAAAAAAACAATTGGTATCGTAATTTTATTGATGGATCATTGGGCGTATTGTTATCTTTATAATGGGTCATTATATTTGTTCTCTTTTCAATAGTAATCATTATTTGCTACAATAATTAATTATTTGAAAAGGTTCACAAAATTCTTATTGGAAAAAGCACAAATTTGCATTTTTCATTTTATAAAAGAATCTTATTATAAGTATTTCAAAATTTGTTAAACAAAGTATTTAAGTAAAACATACCCTTAAAAAAACAAAAGAATCTCAAAAGACCATAAAACAAATAATTTCATTTCGGTACAAACAAACATGTTTTTTTCGACACCCCATATTAACAATATATTTTTTTCATACCTGTATCGAAAGCCAACTGTGACGTAAAAACAAAAAAGAGGAAAGTATTGGCATAAACAAACACATTTTTTCAATACATATATTTGGGGTTTGAACAAAAAGGTGAGAGGATTTGAAATTTGAAAGGAAAATTATAATATAAAAATGTTATAATCATTTTAACTTTAAAATGAGATTTAAAATCTGAAAGAGTGAAATTTGGAAACTAAAATTCAATATATTTTGGGACATCAAATCAATGAATACAAAATATCTTTTTCTGCCAAAAAGGAAAATAAACAAAATTCCATTTCCTATTTCTCAATGATTGCCTGTGTATGGAGTATTGTGTAAAATATCACTTGGAACTGGAAAATCTATTCTGGCGCACTGAAACCGTCCCCACATAATATCGTTGTCTTACGTACCTGTTCTTCGGCACATATATTTCCTCTCGGTTCCTAAATATAAGATAATAGAGGTAATTTTGAAAATACATATCAAAAGTTCACATTTCCAATACAATTAATTAAATTATTCCACATTCTTAATGGATGTGAAATCCTTCAAAGGGTCCTATATTTAGGAACAAAATGAGTATTTGATTATGATTTCAAAAAAAAAAAAAAATACGAGTAATAATAATAACTTAGTCATCATGCTCAAAAATCAAAATAAACATTATGTGATCAAATGGAAGGCTGGTTATTACTCCCTCATCTTATTTATAAGTCATATTCTAAAAGGATTCTTTGGTCCTATTTATAAGTCACTTTATATTTTCTAGGAGGCATTTATTGCTATTTTTTCTTATTTGCCCTTTGTCCATTAATGTGAAGTAATACAATGTAAAATTTCTAATGCAAGTTAAAAGAGTAAGATTGTAATATTGAAGTATTTTTTTAAAGTTTCAAGAAACCTAACTACCCTCCTTGATCCATGTGATATGGTTAAATATGTCATATAAATAAGACTAAAGGGAGTATTACTCACTCTATCATAGTGTTAAGTGCAGCAGCTATATATACACATTAATTCCATCATCGCTTGTAGAGTTGTAGGTACATGAAGATTGCATGAAAAAAAATCAATCAGAAGAAGCTAAGCAAATTAAATAGGGCCACTTGTGCATAACATTAATGCTACAACAACTATATATTATGTGAATTGAATACTAAATTGAATTCAGGATAGTACAAGTTTTCGGACCAGGTTCTTTTTCTATTCTAAAAAATGGTCCCGGCGGGTTCATCAATCATCACCGCGCCTCATTCCTATGGAGTAAATGTTATGGAGTACTCCCTCCTATCTTCAACATATTATAAAACTAGTATCTATACCCGTGCGATGCACGGGGTGAAGTTTTTAGTTTTTTTCAAGATATTGTAAATTTTACATATTAAAGAAAACCATTATTATTTGAGGCAACAATTAAAGATAGAGTGATTAACTTTTTAAACAAACATAATTATTTTATCTAGAAAAAAATTCCAACCAAAATTTTACATAAAAATAACATAATCCCCCAAATTAAACAACCCCATAACAACTATTATATCAATACTAACAGTAATTGTTTTTGTTTACGGTAGAAGGTGGATAGGATACACTTTCATTATTCCCTAAGTTTATTTTCTTATCATTTTTATTTTTTAATCTTAAATTTTAATATGCTCAAACATTACACTTTTTCTCTCTTCCTCTCCTTAATCACCTTTTTCCCAAACAAATTTTGACTTCCTTTGATGGCATCTGATCACCAATTTTATGCATTTGTTTATGATTTTTTTTAATCACGTCAATTTTTGAAGTTTTGGAAGCCAAATTATTCACATTATTCATAATTCATATATTATGGCTATTCCCGGCATTTAATATATAAGGGTTTTTCCCTTAGTTTGATTATCAATTTACAAGAATTCAAAAAAGCAAAATTTCATATGAAATGATATATTTAAGAAAGATATGATATTATAACTCTATTTAAAAAAAATAAGGCTTATTTTTAACTCAACCTATTCACATTAAGGATGATAATGAAACAGACATAGACTAAAGACAAAATTAAAGGATAAAAAAAACCACAAAATATTCCTCTTCTACATCACTCAACTCAACCACCAACTTTCTTTCCTTCACCGATCAACAACCATGACCATCATCTCCCACTGACTTTTTTTCCTTACTTCAATCCTTCCTCTCAAATCCTCATTAACACCTCCCACCTCCCTTCTATTTATCGGCCTTATCCCCTCGCAACATCCTTCATTATAAAAGCATCACTGCAAAACAGTGAAGCACAACCACATCCTGCTTTATTTTCTGAGCACCATATATTCACGCCCGCAAATCCTTGGTTACCGTCTTCCTTGCATGTTTGCATTTTTACAATCGAAAATCTTAAGGGTTTTGAAATAATTAAAAATAAAAGGTCCCTTGATTCTCAATTTTATATGCTGCACCATTAGAAGCCATATACATGTTTGATCCTACATCACATAGAAAAAAAAAAGATATGAAAAAAACTCTATATGTAGAAACCAAAATCAGCCTAGCAGGCGGCTACCATCATAAAAAACAATCAACATGTTTTAACAGTTGAAAATCTAGAAAATATGACATTTCAATAAAAATCTTATATTTTATCAATTAATCAAACATCCTATTTTTTAAGAGGCTACCAAGAATTTCAATTTGAGAACTTCAAACGATTTATAGCCTATCAGCTATTACACCTTATGCTGAGGAAATGGCTGAAGGAGAACACTATAAGATAGAATATGAGTTAAAGAATAAATAATAAAACCATTTCAATAGTAGCAAATTTTGTCAAACAGTTGGTGTGCATAGCAAATATTGTCTTTCATGTCACCTCAATTCAAAAGTCATACAGATCCAAACAGCAAAATCACATAAATTATACATAAATAAAAATTGTACCCATTATCAAAATAGAAAGAAAGTCAAATATACATCTGTGGAAACACCATGGAACCTCCTATTGGGACCTCTGCCGCAACTCAAGAAACCCAACAGCCAAAATAAATATATATATATATATATATAATGCAATAAAAATATCAATATTTAAAAAAAATTAATCATTTCATTCTGTATACCAAATTAGATAATAAAATAATAAAATAAAAATAGATCAAAGGTCATGAAGAATATTCCCTAGTTTGTAGAACTTTACCCTCATACCAACAATGAAGAAATTCTTGTATTAAAGGAAAATAATGACATCAGAATAAGCAAGAAAACAAAGCAAAAGATAAACAATATGAGAAACCAATATAAAAATTACCTTCTAATCCCATCTTTCGAACTCAGCACACAGCCACTACCTTCTACCACTGTCACTCTCAACTTAAAAAACACATCTTACTAACCTCTGCACCAAACGACATCAACCGCATCATTCCCACCAACAATCTTGCCAGCATTGTAACAGAGACAAACCCTAAAGACCTCTATTTATACTTAAAAAGCAGAGACGGAATTCAAAATATCCTAATAATTAAAACCCATTTAGGATGCTTAGAAAGTTGCATAGAGAACATTAAAAAAAATCGTAAAAGAAGAAAAATTAATAGTAGAGCACAACATTTGGATAAAGAAAAAAATTTAGTTAGAGGACAATGAAAAGGTTTTACGGTTCCTTATTGACATGGAGAATGCCAAAAATACTACTCGGAAAAGAAGAAAATTTTAATGTTTATAATTTGCATTGGAACTTGGAAATAATAATAGTTCAAGATTATTCTGGAAAATTACCCATGATCACTGCTCCACCCTTCCTTCTATTTGTTTCATTCTTAACATTAAGTAGTTCCTAAAACATCTCTAGAAAATTGTTTTCTTAATTAACCAATCATAAAATATATAATGCAATTTCAAATTTTTTTTATTTACTATTTGAACTTTAATTTGGGACAAATTTTTTTTTTAATGTTTTTATTAACTTTATGGAAGAGAGAAAGTAACAAAGAGCAAAAAGAGTACTTCTCTGATAAAAATCTTTCCACTCCTACGTTAAAAATCAAGGCAATCACCAACCTAGAAGAACCAACCAAGATATAACTTTTAATACATGGAACAATGAAACCTTTCAATTTTCTCTACAATTCTCACACTCACCACCTAACTCCTCGTTTCTTTGCAATTTTCTGTGCAATACCAAAGTGAGTGGTATGCAAAATTGCAAACTCACCTTGGTAAACTTAATTACTAAAAATAGAAATAAATTCAAAAGATTTCAAATTTAATGTTCATACATCATGCCACTTGGCAACTTAAAAATGCCACTTGGCAAAACTTTCCAAAATTCTTCCTTCAAATTTAACATATTAAGATAGGAGAAGTTGAGGGCATTTTTGTCATTTTCATTTTCCCTCCTTCATCATTGCTTTTCCCTCCAAATTTGTTTGTCCGTGCATTGCACGGGAATAAATATTTATCTTAAGTTATTTTTAGTAAATTTTTATTAGTACAATTTGGATTACACATAAATATAAAAATTGCCCGCAAACATACAATTTGCATTTCGATATTATTACAATTTGCACGGGTTATTAATGATCTTTTCAAAAAGAAATAATTTGAATCAAATATTGACATAAAAAAATATATAATGCCTAAACGACCCATCATATGATAATTAACCAGAAAAAAAAACGACTATAATGTTGTAATTTCAGAAATTCTAATATAAACAAGTCATAATATAGGCAAATTGGTATTAAACATTTAAACAGAGCATCATTATGAATAATAAATTTTGGGTACAACTGAAAAAACGGATATATAAGTATTAAAGATGAGCTATAATTTGGTATAATGATTTAACTCAATACAATCAAATATTTACTCAGTCATGCATGAATTTGAATTTAAAAAAATCCAAAAATTTATATAATATGTTGCAATTTAAATTGTGAAAAATAATGATGTGTTATTTTATACTTTAGACACTATACTTATTTACAATTATGAAGTTCTAATACAAGCAAATAATTTGAAAGTTCGAATCTTATTTTTAGTAAATTTTTATTAGTACAATTTGGATTAGACATAAATATAAAAATTGCCCACAAACATACAATTTGCATTTCGATATTATTACAATTTGCACGGATTATTAATGATCTTTTCAAAAGGAAATAATTTGAATCAAATATTGACATAAAAAATATATAATGCCTAAACGACCCATCATATGATAATTAACCAGCAAAAAAACGATATAATTTTGTAATTTCAGAAATTCTAATACAAACAAGTCATAATATAGGCAAATTGATATTAAACATTTAAACAGAGCATCATTATGAATAATAAATTTTGGGTACAACTGCAAAAACGGATATATAAGTATTAAAGATGAGCTATAATTTGGTATAATTATTTAACTTAATACAATCAAATATTTACTCAGTCATGAATTCAAATTTAAAAAAATCCAAAAATTTATACAATATGTTGCAATTTAAATTGTGAAAAATAATGATGCGTTATTTTATACTTTAGACAATATACTTATTTACAATTATGAAGTTCTAATACAAGCAAATAATTTGAAAGTTCGAATCTTATAAACACGAATTAATTAAAAGTGTGAAAACAGGTCTTATATTTTGGGATAGATGTAATAATAATGATGATGATGATGATGATGATGATATATGGTAAAAAAAATAGCTGCATTTGGACTTGAAAACGAATTACTAACAAAATGCATTTGGAATGATGGATTGAATAAAAAAAATCAAAATGAGTTGGATTTTTTTTAATATAAAGAATTATGTTGTTAATTAAAATTAGAAATCGCATAGTTGATACATTATTAGTTAATTTTTATTAATTAAAAATTTGTTAGTTGAAACTAGATTCAAAGGTTAATGTTTATGACTATTCATTTCTAAATACATGTAAATCATTTTTATAAAAAAGTTCATATTAACTTATTATTTAAAAAGACATATTTCCAAAATCTAAAATCAAATTTAAAAAAAATAAAATTTAAACCCGTGCGATGCACGGGTAAAAGTACTATTATTTACAAGAAGAAAAAGAAAATTCATTGATATAAACAAAAATTAACTAACTTTCTATTTTCAATATCATCATTTTTAAAATATCTTTGAGTCATTTAATTTTTGTTTCATTCTCAATGTAATACTAAAGTAGTCTATTTTTTTTTCTGAATTTGAGAAAATTAAATACACTTAACTAACTTCCTTAATAAGTGGGAAAGTAGTTACTCCCTTCTGTCTCGAATATAAGCAAATAAAAACATCTTATTTATGGTCTTAAATATAAGCAAAATTTAACTAAATTTCTATTTCCAATACAATTATTTCTAAAATATCTCAACAAAGTGGTTGTATCATTTAATTTTTGTTTCATTCCCAATACATCTTTTCTAAAATGGCTTATTTCTTTTGTGAACTCAAAAAAATTAAATACACTCAATTAACTTTTTTAATACTTGCAAAATTAGTTATCTTGACTTATATATGAGATCGGAGGGAGTATATTTACTTAAAAATGAGACGGAAGTACTCTAGTATCATCTATCCCTCATTGTTTACTACAACCTACAATAGGTCTGCTATAGCAGGATGCAGCCGAAACCGGGGACCATGCATGACAGCTACTCCTCAAGCGTGAACTCTGCCATTCACATTCCAGATATTTTAACCTTGGATATTCTACTCTCTTCTAATACTAACATCTTACGTACAAGTTCTACCATGCTCTTACGCAAGCATCAACTCCTATATTCTTACATTCTATTTTTTTTAATGTCAATCTTTCATTCAAATCAAAGCAAACTCAATTGGTAGAATTGCATAATACTCCCTCCGATTCTATATATAAGATATACTTAACCATATTCCTCGGACCAATAAAAGTAGTTAGTTTTATGAATTCTATGAGAATATATTGTAACATTACAATTTTACCCTCTCAACTTTTCTTGAAAAATTCACACTCATTAATGAACAACAAAAAACACATGCATTTAATAAGGACAAAAAAGAGAAAAAGCAATAAATGATGCATAGAAAATACAAAATGTCTTATATATATGACCAAAGATTGCTTCTAGAATATGTCCTATATATAGGACCGGAGGGAGTATAATACATCAGATCCCGGATTCAAACCCCGATAATAACGCAATATTTGCTTATTAAAAAAATTTAATCATTTCTTTTTCCTTTTCTTTTTTATCTTTTACTTTCTTACATCATATACACCTAAACAACCGATTTGATATAATCATTATTAAGTATTACTTATTATAATCTAGTAATAATGCTCCTTTGTCATTTGTTAAAGAGTCAAGGGAATTGAAAAATCATGGAAAATGTAGTTCTATTTTTAAAAATTTTGGGCTATCTGTTAGTGAGATATAATAATAAATTCTCCTAAAAATATATAATTTTTTTTAGAGAGAATAAAGATCAAACCATTATAAATTGCTTAATTAAACATTTATTCAATAAGCTGTAATTTTTTAAAAGTAGCTAACGGCGTGTTTGCCTTGCCTGAATAATTTAATTACCTTCTTATTTAATATGGTATTTTGAAATAAGTAAAAGGACTTATTTCATACTTATGTTTCTTGTCCTTTAAGCTTAATGAAACAAGTTAAAAAATTCTATAGCATTGTTATAAAGTGTGCTTGACATATAACACTACTAAGTAGCTTATTATAAGCTAGTTAACTAGTCCCTTTGTTTAATGATTATGCACGAGTTTTTAGAAATAGTTAAATGATGTAATAATTTGGAGTACTTTGACTACAGTATCCTTATGTAATCATTATTGAAGAAAACGAAAGATATTGAAGGTAAAAAAAAAGTTTGTAATAAATAAGAATATAGTTGAAAAAAACATTATTAATTATACATTACAATATATATGAAACAACAATAACATTGTAGTAAACACTATAAATGAAACATAAGAAATAGTTTATTATTCGTGTAATTAATCAATCATATCTTATTTATCAACCTTTTCTTATGCTCTCTTGCACTTCAAAGATCTGTTTGTTGAACGAGTTAGGAGTCTCGTGAATCGTGATCATCACAACTACACACCTCTCTCATAATCACAATGGTTGCTAGCTAGCCTCCTCGCTTTGTTACTCATCTTCACTCTCTGTGTCAATACTCTTGTTTCTCTTCTACTATATATGTACGTATCATGTTGTGCAGTATTCTTTCACCCTATCAACTCGTGTTAATATTGTTTTGATTTTCACTTTAAAAAAATTATTTTCCTTAAAAATAAAGCCAAGTATTATTCTGTTGGTAAAGATTAAAGATGTCCTATGACCAACAACAAGAAACTAAGTTTTTTGAGACGTAGGAAACACCGTAGAAAAGTTAAAGTATTCTACCAAATTAAGGACCACTAAGGCAGTGGCTTTACATCAATAAAAAAAAACATTTACTGCCACACCTTATCAACTCCCTAAATTCAAAGTATGAGAGGTGAACCTTTACTAGCAGGGACCACACCATCGTAACGCAAATGATAAAAACCATCATTAGCATTTAGCAATAATCACATTAAAGTAACGTGCATAATCATTTACCGACCATTATTAATTGAGCAAAAAAAGCCACCGATCCACATGCGTACTCAAAGAAATAAGACGTTGGGGAAAATCTACCCGGCTCATTTCGTACTCAAAATAAGATAAAGATAAAATATAGACTTAATTATGTCAGGAGTTCTGTAGTTTAGACATCTTTTGTCATGCACAATCTTTTTTCCAATGTTTATATCCTTGTAATATGCTCCGATAAGGTTTTTGCCCTCAAGTCCTATTCCGGCCAGTTTTTTTGCTGAGGTGGACCATCGACATCCTAGTCAGCACGAGTCGAAGTCAGCCACGTGGCACTGAGTTAATTTTTTTTTAATTTAAAAAAAAACTAAAAAATAAAATTAAAAAAAAACCCTGAATCCCTTCTCCCTCGGTCTCCTTCTCGCATCCCCACCGGCCACTGCTCGTCGTCCTCCCGTTGTCGCCACCTAACCAAACCACCATCACAGTCTTCGTCTCTCTCTTTCTCCTCCACTGGTTCGCGTTTTCTCTCCCTTCGTCCCTCCCTCCTCGTTGGCTGCCGACTCTTCTTCTCCTCCTTCGATCGATCCCTGTCTCTCTCTATGTGACAAGCCCAAAGATCGGTCCCTCAAAGAATGGTTGTAAAGAAGCTGACGAAGAATTTCGAAGGAAGCAAAGCAAGTCAGGGATTACAGAAGAACAACGTAGGAGATTCGGAGGTGATGTGATGGCAGCGACAGAGGTGATGAGAAAGGGATCAATCGAAGGAGAAGAAGAAGAGGCGGTGGCTAGCGAGGAGGGAGGGACGAAGGGAGAGATAACGCGAACTAGTGGAGGAGAGAGAGAGAGCCGAAGGATGTGATGGTGGTTCGGTTGGGTGGCGACGGCGGGAGAACGACGAGCGGTGGCCGGTGGGGATGAGAGAAGTCTCCGAGGGAGAAGAGATTAGGTTTTTTTTTTAATTTTTAAATTAAAAAAAAAACTTAGTGCCACGTGGCTTACACCTCAGCAAAAAACTAGTCGGAACAGGACTGGGGGCAAAAACCTTACCAGAGCATATTTCAAGGGTATAAACATTGAAAAAAAAAGATCAGGGGTACCTGACAAAAGATGCCTAAACTATAGGGACCCCTGACATAATTAAGCCAAAAATATATTATGATAAAGAGTAATTGTTTAAGTGAAAAAATGAATTGTTTGTCGAAAGACCGTGTTTACATGATGAACTTTAAGAAGAGTGGGTTCTGACAAGTTTCTATGGTAATCTTGTTTTTCCAAGTATTAAAAGGCAATAAATAAAGGCTTAAATGAAATGCAGGAATGTAAGAACATTAAACGTAAAAGTGCAGAAATGTAAAGGACGTAAATTAAATGTTCAAGAAATTGAAAAGGTTTTATTTGTAAGATCCATGAAGAATGTTTTGATAAATGCCAAAAGGTTTTGAACAAACTACAAAAGGTTTTGAACAAGCTTCAATGTGTTGATCAAGTTCAAGCTCAACAAGCAACAACAAACATCAAGTGATGAAGAGAGAGCCAACTCATGAAGACTTAGTTTGGTAGTTTATGTTTTATTGTTTTATCTTTTGCCTCACAAGTCTCTTAGTTTATGAGTTTGGGTAGAGTTCTTAGAGGGTAGTGAATCTCTTTTGATTGCATGATTATATCATATTTTGAGTATTCACTTTGCCTAAAATCAATAGGTGGCTTAAAGGTTTGAAAGAAAAGGTTTAGATTTTGAGAAAACAAGTTTTTAAGTGTTTTTTGAACTGACTACTCGATTAGCCACTTGATTACTCGAGTAGAATTTTTGTGTCTTGCGCAATTACTCGATTAAGGCTCTGATTACTCGAGTAGAATTTTGAAGTCTTGCATAAATACTCGAGTAGTAACTTAAATACTCGATTAGTGAACAAGTTTTACACTTGTTACTCGAGTAGTGACTTTGTTACTCGATTAACACGAGCTGTAACTGTTTTTAAATGAGTTTTTCACTTCTCAAAAGCACTTCTAACCATTCCTAACTTTTGGGTATTCTATATAAACCTTTTCCTAACCTTTGTGAATCATTATTACAATATTCTATCATTTTTATAATGAATTTTACAAAGAATCAAGCCACTCTATTCTCTCTCACTTTCTCAAGATCAAAGCTTTAATTTTTACATTCTTTGATCAAGAACCTTGAATCTCTCATGTTGATATTTTCATAGCTTTTGAAAGAGATTCATAGGATTGTTTTTTTTTTCATTTGAGTTGTAATCTTTGCAAGAGGCAAGCTATCTACAACATTTGGAAGTCTTGGTTGTAAATCAAGCAAAGTTATTTGGAAGCCTTGGTGAGGCATTTCATCAAGCACTTGGAAGCCTTGTTGTGTTAACAAGCAATTGGAAGTCTTGTAGTAAAGCAAGCATTGGAAGTCTTGTTGTGGGTATCGACAAGCAAAAGAGAAGAGGTTAGATTAGATATCAATAGGGTTACAAGGCAAGGGTGTGGCATCTCTTGTAGGCTAGCAAGAAGGGAGTCTTGTGAGGCATTTACTTGTAATTTGAGAAACTCTAATTCCTCATAGTGAAGAATCTCTCTTGGTTGAAGAGGGGACTGGAGTAGCTTTCAAGTGGATGAAAGTGAACCAGGATAAATCACTGTGTCGTATCTCTAAACTCTCTACTCTTTACATTCTTGTTATTCATATTGTTCTTGGTTGAAAACCTATAAAAAGTGATTTTTCATAATTGATTGAATTGAATCTTAATTGTGCAAAATTAAGTTTGGGGAAAATCATTTTCATAACTAGGTAATCAATAAGAATATTGGTGTTAATTGTTTCCGCTGAATCTCTGGTTATATTTGTTAATTGATTGATTTTCGTATTTGATTGAAAAGTGATTTTTCAATATACAGAGGCATTAATCGATTAGTTCATGTTATTAATCGATTAAGGCTAAAGAATTTCAAGAAAATCATTTGTTTTAATCGTTTTGATTTGTTTCTTGCGAAAATCTTTCAAGGTTTATCTAACACCTATTCAACCCCCCTTCTAGGTGTTCTCCTAGTGTTTCCTAGTTGTTTCACCCACCGATTGTAGGTTCCAACAATTGGTATCAGAGCTCGGTCGAAAGACACGAGCATAGAGCTTTTTCGTTAAGATCCTTGAGAAACTACAATGGGTTCTACGAATCCTTTTGGTGGTGAAGGTGCTTCAATAAATCGCCCTCCTATGTTTGGTGGAGAGGGTTATGGTTATTGGAAAATTAGGATGAGAATCTTTATAGAAGCCATAGATGTGAACATTTGGGAAGCCATTGAAAATGGTCCTTATATTCCCTCAAAAGATGTAGAAGGTGTGCTTACCCTAACTCCCAAAGATAAGTGGACCGATGATGATAAAAGGAAAATTCAATATGATTTAAAATCAAAGAATATCATCACCTCCGCTCCATCTTATGATGAGTTCTTTAGAGTCTCCCAATGTCGTGATGCCAAAGAAATGTGGGACACCTTGCAAGTCACACATGAAGGCACTAGTGAAGTTAGGCGTGCTAGATTAAATTCTTTGATGCATGAATATGAATTGTTTCGTATGTTGCCTAATGAATCTATATGTTTTATGCAAAAACATTTTACTCATATTGTTAATCATCTCATTGCTCTTGGTAAAACTTTCGTGAATTGTGAACTTGTTAACAAAGTTTTAAGATGTCTAAGTAGGGAATGGCAACCTAAGGTTACCGCAATTGTTGAATCAAAGGACTTGGACACCATGGACTTAGCAACACTTTTCGGAAAGCTTCAAGAACATGAAATGGAGCTTGAACGTTTGCATTTGCATGAAGAATCGGACAAGAACAAAGAAAGAAAAGGAATTGCTCTTAAAGCTCAAAGGTCATATAAAAAAGAAGAGAGTTCCGATGATAATGATGATAATGAAGATTCCGATTCGGACATTGATGAAGAGGAGATGAAACTTCTAGTAAGAAAGTTCAATAAGATTCTAAGGAGAAAAGGAAGGTTGAACAAAGACAAAAGTAAATAGAAGAATTCCCCACACTACAAGACAAAGACTTCAAAAGAAGGTATAGTTTGCCATGAATGTGGAAAGCCCGGTCATCTCAAGTACTCATGCTCTAAGTATCTCAAGAAGAAGGAGAACGAGAAGAAAAATTCAAAATCTAAAAGAGCATACATAGTTTGGAACAGTGATGATGAAGATAAGAAAAGCCAATCAAATAGTTCTTCGGATGATGAAGATGCCGCTTGTCTCAACTTGATAGCTCTAGTAAATGAAGAGGAAAGTTCAAATGATGAATCAAGTGAACAAAGCGACGAAAGCGATGTAAGTCTAACTAAATCCGAAATTTCTTCCAAATATGAAATTCCATATAATGCTTATGAAGAAATGCATGAACAATTTAAGAAACTAGCTTTGAAAAACATTGAAAGGAAGAAGCTCATTTTGAAACATCAACAAGAGATTTTAGAACTTCAAAAACAAGTTGATGAGCTTAATCTTGAAAATGAAACTCTTGATCTTATATATGCTAGTTCTTCTTGTGATTGTGCTAGTAGAGTGAATATTGTGGTTGATTGTGAGAATTGCAAGTTACTCAAAGATGAAAATGCTATTTTGAAAAATAAGCTTGCAAGTTTCACAAATGGTGACATTAGATTGCGCACATTGTTAAATTTTCAAAGAGAAAATTCAAACAAGTTTGGTTTAGGTTATACTAATGCTAAGAGTAATTCTCATAGAAATGTTGTTGATTTTTCTAAAGTTGATTTTTCAAATGCACCAACATGTTTCTATTGTGGTACTCTTGGACATACTTCAAATGTGTGTTATATTAAAGTGCATGGTATATCTAAAGGAGATTTTGTTTGGATGAAAAAGGGTGAGAGTCCCTACACTAACAAAAATGGATCCAAAACCATTTGGATACCAAAAAGCAAAGCATGATTGTTTTTGTAGGTATGATTGAAGAGCAAAAGGACTTTCATGTGATATTCATTTATTTGCTTCTTCAATTGGTATTAAGGAGAAAATCCTACAAATTGGTTACATTCGATATTACACAATTGGTATCATGCTTTGGTTGTTATATCTTATTAATTTCTCTATTTTGGCTTAGATCTTATATTTCAATTGGTATATATTTCTTTTTGATAATGCCAAAGGGGGAGAAATATGATGTTTTGAGAGAAATATGATGTTTTGAAAAAGGGGAGAAATATTATGTTTTGATCATTTTGGAGAAATGAAATGGTATGTTTGGAGAAAGGTTGTTTTTGTTGTTTTTATGTAGGTTGAGCAAAGTTGTTGGAGATAGGGGGAGAATCAAGCTTAACTCAATTGGATTTCAAATGTTAAAAGCATTTATTGAGGGGGAGCAAGAGTCTCACCAAGTGATCAAATGGTTCAAGCATCAACAACTTCAATGAACTTCATAATTTCAAAACATGTTTGTCATTTTCAAAAAGGGGGAGATTGTAAGATCCATGAAGAATATTTTGATAAATGCCAAAAGGTTTTGAACAAGCTACAAAAGGTTTTGAACAAGCTTCAATGTGTTGATCAAGTTCAAGCTCAACAAGCAACAACAAACATCAAGTGATGAACAGAGAGCCAACTCATGAAGACTTAGTTTGGTAGTTTATGTTTTATTGTTTTATCTTTTGCCTCACAAGTCTCTTAGTTTATGAGTTTGGGTAAAGTTCTTAGAGGGTAGTGAATCTCTTTTGATTGCATGATTATATCATATTTTGAGTATTCACTTTGCCTAAAATCAATAGGTGGCTTAAAGGTTTGAAAGAAAAGGTTTAGATTTTGAGAAAACAAGTTTTTAAGTGTTTTTTGAACTGACTACTCGATTAGCCACTTGATTACTCGAGTAGAATTTTTGTGTCTTGCGCAATTACTCGATTAAGGCTCTGATTACTCGAGTAGAATTTTGAAGTCTTGCGTAAATACTCGAGTAGTAACTTAAATACTCGATTAGTGAACAAGTTTTACACTTGTTACTCGAGTAGTGACTTTGTTACTTGATTAACACGAGCTGTAACTGTTTTTAAATGAGTTTTTCACTTCTCAAAAGCACTTCTAACCATTCCTAACTTTTGTGTATTCTATATAAACCTTTTCCTAACCTTTGTGAATCATTATTACAATATTCTATCATTTTTATAATCAATTTTACAAAGAATCAAGCCACTCTATTCTCTCTCACTTTCTCAAGATCAAAGCTTTAATTTTTACATTCTTTGATCAAGAACCTTGAATCTCTCATGTTGATATTTTCATAGCTTTTGAAAGAGATTCATAGGATTGTTTTTTTTCATTTGAGTTGTAATCTTTGCAAGAGGCAAGCTATCTACAACATTTGGAAGTCTTGGTTGTAAATCAAGCAAAGTTATTTGGAAGCCTTGGTGAGGCATTTCATCAAGCACTTGGAAGCCTTGTTGTGTTAACAAGCAATTGGAAGTCTTGTAGTAAAGCAAGCATTGGAAGTCTTGTTGTGGGTATCGGCAAGCAAAAGAGAAGAGGTTAGATTAGATATCAATAGGGTTACAAGGCAAGGGTGTGGTATCTCTTGTAGGCTAGCAAGAAGGGAGTCTTGTGAGGCATTTACTTGTAATTTGAGAAACTCTAATTCCTCATAGTGAAGAATCTCTCTTGGTTGAAGATGGGACTGGAGTAGCTTTCAAGTGGATGAAAGTGAACCAGGATAAATCACTGTGTCGTATCTCTAAACTCTCTACTCTTTACATTCTTGTTATTCATATTGTTCTTGGTTGAAAACCTAGAAAATGTGATTTTTCATAATTGATTGAATTGAATCTTAATTGTGCAAAATTAAGTTTGGGGAAAATCATTTTCATAACTAGGTAATCAATAAGAATATTGGTGTTAATTGTTTCCGCTGAATCTCTGGTTATATTTGTCAATTGATTGATTTTCGTATTTGATTGAAAAGTGATTTTTCAATATACAGAGGCATTAATCGATTAGTTCATGTTATTAATCGATTAAGGCTAAAGAATTTCAAGAAAATCATTTGTTTTAATCGTTTTGATTTGTTTCTTGCGAAAATCTTTCAAGGTTTATCTAACACCTATTCAACCCCCCCTTCTAGGTGTTCTCCTAGTGTTTCCTAGTTGTTTCACCCACCGATTGTAGGTTCCAACATTATTGAAATGTAAAAGGAAATTACATAGTGTTAGTTATTCATCAATTTGCTCGATGAAATGTTTAGGAATAACCAGGTTCCAACCCGTTTTACATGAAAATTTCTCCTATTTATAGAAAAAAAACATTCCAAATAACTACCTATTCGATCTACTGACACGTGGATGATCATCGTGCCTTACATTCAAATTTAAATTTAAAGATGGCAACTGCTGAGTCTTATAATACTAAACTCTGATCTTCGACACTTAATCTTCGACGTACTCTATGGAAGTCTTCGACGTTTCTTCTCGCATTATCTTCGAGTTTGTTAACCTCTTTATTCCTATTGTTCCCCTTTATCACTTGGAAAGATTATCAATTGTTTTGATTCGACAAATTTCCAAGTAACTCTTTGATCATTCCACCAAGAGGACTTCCGATATGAGGTTGAGGATAACTTGCATCAGGTTTTGACTTCCACTTCCTTTTAATGATAATATTCCACTATCTCAGTTGATTCTCAACTAAGATTTTATGATATGGGAATCAAAGATGGCTTGTAAAATTGCCTAATTTCAGGCTATTGGAGCTACCTGAACCACTTATATGTTTCTTAGCCGGAACAATCATCTCTTATTTCCTGGAAGCTTTACAAAGGTTGAAGCAATCCATTCAATGAGATATTGGTCTTGACAAAGAAACATAATTCCTCATATCTAATCCTCAGTCAACAAGACAGAAATTGAATACCTCTCTGGAAAGAATTTTCCCCTTTTTTCTTTCTAAAAAGGATTTCATAATTCCACATATATAATATCCACACTAATACTTTCGAAAATTTGAGTGTGTTTTTATTTTTCTTTTTCCTCACTCTCTTCCAGATTTTCTGCCAACGTGAAAATTTATCCAAATACGGGAACATGATCTTTCGCTTTAATCCCAGACATGCAGAATAGCCATGAGAATTGGCTCCTTTTACAGCCATTCTCTGGTATGGTAGTTGTACCTAGAATTAATGATGCCTTAATTCTTTAGGTTAACGCTCAGACTGTCGTAACAATTCTCTGTCCAAATCTTCTTTTTTCGACATAGGTACATGTTTGTCAGAGTCACCTTTCTTCTTAACATACAAGTTCACTTACCTTCAATATCACCTATATGTCGAATTTATCAATTTTGTCAAAATAAATTTTGGTCTTAACAGATGCCCCCCAAAATTTTGCTATTCGACGCATCGGTTTCGAGAATGGCAAAAATTTTAATCACAACCATTCGTTAATCCAAAACTAAAGCCCAATCTGATTTTGCGTCGTTTGAATTCAAATGAGTCGAGCTAAACCGTCAAGGCCCATTCGTACCATTTACACATGTCTCGTGAATCCTAAGGTAGTGGAAGCTCACACCTCTTCAGTTTTATTCCTTTATAAGTCTCAACCCTTCTTGCTTCTTCACTTTTGAATCCCTTGTTTCAGAAATCAATTGCTCTGAAACTCCTTTCTTTACTTCTCATCATTTTTCTCAAATTACTACTAAAATGGCGATGGAAAGAGTTCATGACCCTGAATTCGACTCAACCAAGACATATTATGAAAGACTAATCATGATCACGGTTCAATCCTTCATCCCACGCCATGCTCAACCCGAAAACCCTTCTCCTGTGTTGCTGGGTCCTTTGTTGAATTGTAAAAAGGTCAATGATCCTTCAATGAAAGAAATTCTGCCCATTAAAAACCCTCAGCATACTTAACCGTTAAGTTCTCTAAACCCTATTTATACTTGCCCTTTTGAAAAAGTGACCCAAAGTAGGATTTTTAGAAATGTTGTTCAATTAGACAATTTAGACCTCAAGTACAATAGGGTGGAAAAGGCTAAGAAAGCCTCTTGGCAGAAAACTAATATTTTTGACCTGATGTTAGCCAGCATGTGCAAGACGAAAATCAACACAGAAATGTTTGGAGCTGCTGTTTATTTTTGGTGTCGAAACACCAGTTCTTTTCACTTATGTTATGGCATGATGACACCCACTCTTTATGACTTGGCAGCATTGACAGGCCTTTGTACTGATGGGGAAACATTAACTATTGAAAACAGAGCCAAATGGATCCATGAGATTGGTCCTCTTCCATACACCTTCAAACCTTTCATAACTTCAAGGTATGGAAAGTATAAAGCTGATTATGTAGTCAGTGACATAGAACATGTCGAATTCCTAACCTTTTGGCTGAGTTGTTTCGTCTTCTACACCAAGTCCCGTCAACTGAGCATGTCGATGGCAATGCTTGCCAAAATTCTGCATGAAGAAAGGCAAGTGACACTAAGCCAATTATTATTGGCCAAGCTTTATGTTATGCTTGGTGAGATTGTAGACATCATCAGGGAGGAAAAACTTTTGATTAGCAAAGTGGGTGGCCCAAATTGGCTTCTTCAACACCCGCAAACCCAAATTGCATTTGTCTTGTCAGCTTACCAATACTGACAATTGGTCATATGACATCCTTATGTCCAATTATACTGCACCTTATATCCCCAACGATGTTAGCCCTTTTTCCTTCTTCTCTATTTTTAATTCCATCTCCCTTTCTTCTTTTAACATAGATTTTGCCCTTTTTGTCGAAAGAGCCTACGGTTAAGAATGCTTCAAGAAACCATTACCCAATTATGGAAAGCTAGATGGCGAGGATTATTCCATCTGGAGTTACTTTCTCAACTAAAGGGTACTCTTTTTTGGATTCCCATGGGCTACTAGCGTTGAGGACAAAGACTTTTTCCTCTACATTCCAAACATGTTGGCACGACAATTTGGGCTTTGTCAAGGCCTTCCTACCCTTTGCCTCAGAATCCCTTCTCATTACACCCATCATGGAAACTTGCTAAATTATAAGGGAAGTTGGCAAAAACGACTCAATTACTTTATTGGAATTAATGAGCATTTGCTGTCAAGGTTTAATTTTGTCAAATTTACTCCTTGGTTCCTGCCAGGTCACCATTTCGTCTCTTGGTGGCAAGATTATTACCACCAGAATTTCCTCAATCATGATGAATGTTTGAGACTTCTGACTCTCGATATTCCCAAGTTGATGGCTGAAGAATTCCTTAGGAAAAAAGGTTAATTCTCAATTTACTTTCTCCTTTCTCTTTCCTCTTTTGTTCTTTATATTGACTTTCCTTTTGTTACTTCCTATAGCCGATGGAGAAAAAAAAAGCAAAAAGTAGTCGCTAGTCCCCTTGAGCCGTCAAAGAAGATTAAATCTAGTAAGGGAAAAAAGGTTTCAAAGGAATCCTCGCTAAAGCCAAAAACAATTGTTCCAGCAAAACCCAAATGTAGAAGAGTCAATATCCCCAAAAAGGATATTGTTGCTATTCTGATTCTGAAAAAAACTGACATTATATCTGAGGTAAGAAAATTCACCTCTTTATCCAATTGTTGAGACTTTGATATATTCTGCTCTCAATCTTAATTAGCATTCCTTACTGCACGTTGTTGTGCGTCGCCCTCGTCAGGAAAAAACTTCAACACCTACATCCAAAGTTACCTCTTCGAGCCTCTCTCGATCCAAAGCAGATGAACAACCTCATGTAAATTCATCATTAAAGACACAAGAGATACCTTCTATGGAAAAAGTCTTTGAGATGGCAGATACTGCAACCCATATTGAAAGTAGGGATCATTCTCTTAATGTTGTTGTCGAAGGCATCTTTCAAGGATAATATGATCTTAATGAAGGAATTAATGCCAATTTGAGCACAAGGTCGAATTGTGATGTGGAAGTCATACCTATTGGCGTCAAAGAAGAGGACCATAATGAGGCTGGTCTTTCTAATGATATTGTGGTTGACAGAACCAATGTAGAAAGTGGTCAAGGTGGAGATGAAGTCAATGAGGTTGTTGTTGGTCCTGTTGACAAACTTTGGTCCTGTTGACAAAAGGCATGAGGGACATGTTAGGGCTTATGGTATTAGATACATGAACGATTGGCACTAGTGCAAGTGGGAGATTGTTGGAGTGTGCCCTAGAGGCAATCGTATTTTCTCTTTTACTTGTACTTATTTCATGTTTATGGATTATTACTATTAATAATAATGAGGCATTTCATTTATTATATTTATGCTTTAATTGTTTAATTAAAATAGATATAATGAAGTCCTTAGGATTATAAGTTCAATGTCATAAGAATATCAAGTACATGACTTGATAGTGAGATCTTATTGATTGATAATTATCCTTAAAGATTCCCTAGTCGAGTATTATAGTTAATAAGGGCAACTATAATACATCGAGACTAGTATGTGGCAGACTGATGACTGTATCTCACCGGTCATGGATATGGGATATCAAGTCTTCACGTAAGTACACATTGGGACAATTGTGTACTGGATTGACCCACCATGAGAATGCTACATGGGTTATTAAGTGAGTGTCATAAGCGATTCTCATAGTGACAATGGTGTACATGGTCCTTCGACCTGAAGTCGCTACGGTTCCCAACATGAGGAATTATATGCTTTCACGCAATCAAACGTCATCTTTAACCAGGTGATCATAAAGGTTGTAGTCGGGTATATGACAAATCATGTAGAGGGATGTGAGTGACGTAGATGGGATTTGTCCTTCCTTAACAATAGGAATTATATCTCTGGGCCCCTTGATTGAGTGAGACGGTGAAATGTATGGCCATACTCAGGACAGTCAATATGAGATATTGACGAGACTTGTTTAGATGCGTCTAATCAGAGATCAAGAAACCATAGGTTACACTATTCATGGGTGACACGTTCCATGCCATGAGTGTAACTATGATATTTGGACAAAGGGATTAAACTTACACATGTTCATTGGTCACAGTAAAAGGTTTAGTCAAATCACAGACATTCCTGTCACTTGGGTAGCAATGATGTGTTGCTAGATACCGCTCATTGTTTGTAAAGTTAAAATGTGATTTTAACATTACTGCCAACGTTACAGGAACCTATAGGGTCACACACTAAGAGCAGATAAAATTGGAGATATCACATTTGATAAAAATACAATAGTTGTATTTTTATAAAATTAAATCTTTCTGATATTATTAAGATATGATTCGTTTTATCTTTATGTATAAGATATAAATTTGATTTTACCTTCTACATATAAGATAGAATTCGAATTTATCTCCTGAAAAGCCCAACCAGTTGGTTTGATAATATTATAAATATAATATTATTAGCTTTAGAGGTTTTTTTAGATGTGTGAGACACAGAACCCTAGCCGTCATAGTGAGTGACACACAGACTCTCTCTTCTCTACTAGCATTGAGAAGAGAGACGTGACTCCAATTAGGAATTTGTTCGTGTGGATCCCAATAGAGGCACAACACATTGATGTGCTCGTGATTGACGAAGCGTTCGTGATAAGACTCGTTGGTCTCCTCTTCCCTGCAAAAGGTAATTTTATTTCCTATCTCAAATCATGTTTTCACATGGATCCTGGATGGAAATAAGATATTATTTTTTTTTCGCTGCGTTTGTCGCATCTTATTTCCTAACAGTGGTATCAGAGCTACTTGTGAAACCATGATTTGATTATTTTTTATTAAACATGTTTTAATATGATTATGATGTGTTGAGTTTAATAAAAATTAGAAAGAAAAAAAAAACACATGTTGATGTGTTTGCGCCGCATGAATTCATGAATTCACCCAATTTGGTATGATCCATGTTTGCGCCGCATGAACTTGATGAGTATCAATTTTGTTGCGCTGTTTCATGATGATGATGCGCGTATGAAACCCAATTATACTGATTCCAATTTATATTAACCAACAGCGTTCTAATGTGGATCAATTAATACTCCATCGGATCCTATTTATAAGACATACTTAACCATATCACACGGATCAAGGAAGTTGGTTAGTTTCATGAATTCTATGAGAATATATTGTAACATTACAATTTTATTCTCTCAACTTTTTTTGGAAAATTCACACTCATTAATGAATAACAAAAAACACATCATAGTCAAAGCATTTAATAAGGGCAAAAAAGAGAAAAAACAATCAATGATGCATAGAAAATATAAAACATCTTATAATTAGGACAAAAAAAACCTTCTAAAATATGTCCCATAATAAGGACAGGAGGGAGTATTAGTTTGTCATGAGAATGATTTTGGCCGCATGAACCTGCAAAAGAGTTGATTTCACGTGAATCAATTTCACAATGCGGCGCATGATATATTAGAATTTTATCAAGAGTTGATAAAATATAATTTATTTTTTTATAATTCGTAACAAACACGATTTTTTAATAAAATAATAATGTATTTTATTTAATATGTTGTTTGTTGTATGGTGAATAGTCATGACCTCTTAGATCGTTTCGCGCCTTGTGTATGTTTTATTTTCTTTTGGTTTATTTCAAATACGGTCTGCGTGTCGTGCCTCTCTCTATATTCAATATGTAATTCTTTTCTCATCTAATTCTCCTCATGAACAAGGTTTCTATTTGTAATATTTTTTATTAAAAATTGCGAAAGATTTGAAGATGAAAATGAAAGGAGATTTAAGGAAGGCTCTTGGAGAAGGACCGGTGCATACATTCAAGGAATGCTCTTGGAGAAGAAGCTATGCGTTTAGGATCTTTGTATTAATTCACTCATTGGCTTGGGTGAATTAGTTTTTCTAGGCCATGACCATATCACGTAGTTTATAATTATAGCATGTATGTGATGCATGTTATCGTTATAATGTATGTTAATGTAAGATAAAATAGGTGAGATCACTTAAATATAAAACCCCTCAAACTGAAATATTAAGTTATATGTCTTCCAATGCTTGACACTCGTCTTGATTGATGTCGTTTTGAATGTGGGTCTGCTAAAGTAGAGTACGTTTATCTACATTGGTCAGACGCGAAGGAATAAATGTAATATTCGTTATGTCAACCATTGGGTCTAACTTAAATGGATGGTTCAATAGGATTGAAGATCTATAAGCAAAAGAATTGGGTATAAATTAATAAGTTAATTTTGAATAAATGTTATTCACCCAATTGATCCAAGAATCACATGAGATGTGATTGGGAAAGGGTTCCCTACCTAAATAATCAAATTATGGGAGATCAGCTAAAGTTTGACTCATAATAAGATGAAATATGGATCTTGGTCCCACTAGAAAATCTTACGCTGAGATTTTCCGAGTCAATATTGAGGGTTATTGATTTGAGGAAAATATTGGGAGTAATATTTAATAAAAGTCCTTATTAAGTATTTAATAAACATGATTTTAATTCTGCTTTTATTTTGTTGTTAGATCACCATGGCTTCAAACAATTCAAATAACTTATCACTGCGATCAGAAGGACAAGCTGACGGGAATTAAATTCCTGGACTGGTATCGAAACCTAAGGATTGTCCTTAGGAATGAGAAAAAGCTGTATGTTCTAGAGCAACCGCTCCCTGAAGCACCCCCGCTAATGCACCGGCTGCTGAGCGGAATGCTTTCCGTAGACATCAAGATGATGCCTTAGAAGTTGCAACTCTCATGCTTGTCACTATGACCCCTGACCTTCAGAAGGTTCACGAGAACATGAGTGCGTACGATATGATCGTACACCTTAAGGAGCTCTATCAAGGGCAAGCAAGGCATGAGCGTTTTGAGGTCACAAGGTCCCTTTTCACTTGTAAGATGACAGAGGGAAGCTCGGTTAGTCATCATGTAATCAAGATGATTGGTTATATTGAGAACATTGAGAGGATGGGTTTCCCACTAGGTCAAGAGTTGGCCGTTGACTTAGTTCTGCATTCCTTACCACAGAGCTTCAGTCAGTTTGTCATGAATTACAACATGAACAACATTGACAGCACTCTAACTGAATTGTTAGGGAAGTTGAAAACTGCTGAGCATGATATCAACAAGGGAAAAACTGTATTGTTGGTTCAAAATGGAAAGGGCAAAGGTAAGGCCAAAGGGAAAGCACAAAAACCTAAGGATAAGGGCAAAGCTAGAGTAGCTAAGGCTCTTAAGCCTAAAGGTGGGGTGGCTAAGGAGGGAAATTGCTTCCATTGTAACAAGGAGGGACATTGGAAGAGGAATTGCCCAGATTACCTTAAAGAGAAAGAAATGAAGAAAAGCGGAGCCTCTTCTTCAGGTATTTTTGTTATAGAAGTTAATTTTTCTGCTTCAACATCATGGGTATTAGATACTGGATATGGATCTCACATTTGTGTTAATGTGCAGGATCTAAAAAGGAGTAGAAGATTAGCTAAAGGTGAAGTCGAACTGCGAGTTGGAAATGGAGCAAGAGTTGCCGCCATTGCTGTTGGAACTTGTAGTTTAACCTTACCTAGTGGATTAGTTTTAGAACTAGAGGATGTTTATTGTGTACCTGCTATTCGTAGGAATATTATTTCAGTTTCATGTTTAGGCAAAGTAGGTTTTTCGTTTTCAATAAGGAACAAATGTTGTTCCATTTATTTGAATGAGATGTTTTATGGCAGTGCACAATTAATAAATGGTCTTTATTTGTTAGATCTTGATCATCCAGTCTATAACATTAATGCTAAAAGGTTTAAATCAAATGATACAAACCAAACTTTTCTTTGGCATTGTTGTTTGGGCCATATAAATGAGAAACACATTTCTAAGCTTCATAAAGATGGATTCTTAGACTCGTTTGATTTTGAATCTTATGAGACATGTGAGTCTTGTTTGTTGGGCAAGATGACAAAGGGCCCATTTACTGGCAGCAGTGAACGGGCTAATGAACTTTTGGGACTCATACATACAGATGTATGTGGGCCTATGAGTTCAAATGCTAGAGGAGGTTACCCGTACTTCGTCACATTTACTGATGATTTTAGTAGATATGGGTATGTATATCTGATGAAATACAAACATGAAACCTTTGAAAAGTTCAAGGAATTCAAGAATGAAGTACAAAATCAACTTGGCAAAAGTATTAAAGCCCTTCGATATGATCGAGGTGGTGAATACCTTAGCCAAGAGTTCGATGACTATCTAAAAGAGTGTGGTATAGTATCTCAACTCACTCCTCCTGGAACGCCCCAGTGGAATGCTGTTTCAGAAAAGAGAAACCGAACCTTGTTGGACATGGTTAGGTGTATGATGAGTCAATCGGACCTTCCTATCTCTTTTTGGGGACATGCTTTGCTTACAGCTGCTTTTACACTTAACCGATCCCCATCGAAAGCGGTTGAAAAGACACCATATGAGATATGGACTGGGAGGCGTCCTAGTATGTCTTTTCTCAGGATTTGGGATTGTGATGTTTATGTGAAACGTCTACTTTCTGATAAACTCAGTCCCAAATCTGACAAATGCTACTTTGTAGGAAATCCCAAAGAAACTAAGGGATACTATTTCTACAATCCCACAGAAGGCAAAGTGTTTGTCACTCGCACAGGCGTATTTCTTGAAAGAGAATTTCTCTCTAAAGGAAATAGTGGGAGGAAAATAGATCTTGATGAGATTCAAGAATCCCAAAGTAGCCAAGACCAAGCGATGGATGTTGAGCAAGTTCCACAAGATATTGTGGATGTACAACCTGCTCAAGTTACACAAGTTTTGCGTAGGTCAAGTAGGATTCCTCTTCAGCCAGAGAGATATGGATTTCTCTTGACTCAAGAGGATGACATTATGATTTTTGATTCAAGATGAACCTACTACTTACCAAGAGGCTATAAACAGCCCTGACTCTGAGAAATGGCTTCAAGCCATGAGATCTGAGATGGAGTCCATGCACACCAACCAAGTTTGGATCTTGGTTGATCTACCTGATGGGGTAAAACCAATTGGGTGCAAATGGGTTTTCAAGAAGAAGACTGACATGGATGGTAATGTACATACCTTTAAAGGACGATTGGTTGCTAAAGGTTTCAAACAAGTTCATGGTATTGACTATGATGAAACTTTTTCACCAGTTGCCATGCTTAAATCCATTAGGATCTTGCTTGCTATTGCAGCATTTCATGATTATGAAATCTGGCAGATGGATGTCAAAACTGCTTTCCTTAATGGAAATCTTTTAGAGGATGTGTATATGACACAGCCTGAAGGTTTTGTTGATCCAAAGCATGCTGGAAAGGTTTGTAAGCTGCAACGATCCATTTATGGATTGAAACAAGCTTCAAGGAGTTGGAATATTCGATTCGATGATGCAATCAAACAATTTGGTTTCATCAAGAACGAAGAAGAGTCTTGTGTATATAAGAAGGTTAGTGGGAACGCAATTGTCTTTCTTGTGTTGTATGTGGATGACATACTACTCATCGGGAATGACATTCCTACCTTACAGTCTGTTAAGACTTGGTTAGGGAATTGCTTGTCTATGAAAGATTTGGGTGAAGCAACCTAAATATTAGGCATCAAGATTTATAGAGATAGATCAAGGAGATTGCTTGGCCTAAGTCAAAGTTCGTACATAGACAAAGTGTTGAAACGGTTCAACATGCAGGATTCCAAAAGGGGATCTTTGCCAATGTCACATGGTATAACCTTGTCAAAGGAACAGTGTCCTTCCACTAAGGAAGAAAGGGAACGCATGGATAGAATTCCATATGCATCTGCAATTGGATCTATCATGTATGTCATGATATGTACTCGACTTGATGTTTCGTATGCTTTAAGCATGACGAGCAGATACCAGTCAGATCCAGGTGAAGGTCACTGGACAGCAGTCAAGAATATCCTAAAGTACTTAAGAAGAACTAAGGATACTTTCTTGGTATATGGAGGTGAAGATGAGCTGGTTGTAAAGGGTTACACCGACGCTAGCTTCCAGACTGATAAGGACAATTTCAGATCACAATCTGGATTTGTATTTTGTTTGAATGATGGGGCTATATGCTGGAAGAGTTCAAAGCAAGAGACTGTAGCCGATTCTACAACAGAAGCTGAGTATATAGCTGCATCAGAAGCAGCAAAGGAAGCGGTTTGGATTAAGAAGTTCATAACTGAACTTGATGTTGTTCCTAGTATTGAGTTTCCAGTGGACCTCTATTGTGACAACAATGGAGCCATTGCGCAAGCTAAGGAACCGAGATCTCACCAGAAATCCAAACATATACTTCGGCGTTTTCACATCATTAGAGAGATAATTGACAGAGGAGATGTGAAGATATGCAGAGTTTCAACAGATGATAATATTGCTGATCCACTGACTAAACCTCTTGCCATAAAAAATCATGAGGGACATGTTAGGGCTTATGGTATTAGATACATGAACGATTGGCACTAGTGCAAGTGGGAGATTGTTGGAGTGTGCCCTAGAGGCAATCGTATTTTCTCTTATACTTGTACTTATTTCATGTTTATGGATTATTAATATTAATAATAATGAGGCATTTCATTTATTATATTTATGCTTTAATTGTTTAATTAAAATAGATATAATGAAGTCCTTAGGATTATAAGTTCAATGTCATAAGAATATCAAGTACATGACTTGATAGTGAGATCTTATTGATTGATAATTATCCTTAAAGATTCCCTAGTCGAGTATTATAGTTAATAAGGACAACTATAATACATCGAGACTAGTATGTGGCAGACTGATGACTGTATCTCACCGGTCATGGATATGGGATATCAAGTCTTCACGTAAGTACACATTGGGACAATTGTGTACTGGATTGACCCGCCATGAGAATGCTACATGGGTTATTAAGTGAGTGTCATAAGCGATTCTCATAGTGATAATGGTGTACATGGTCCTTCGACCTGAAGTCGTTACGGTTCCCAACATGAGGAATTATATGCTTTCACGCAATCAAACGTCATCTTTAACCAGGTGATCATAACGGTTGTAGTCGGGTATATGAAAACTCATGTAGAGGGATGTGAGTGACGTAGATGAGATTTGTCCTTCCTTATCAATAGGAATTATATCTCTGGGCCCCTTGATTGAGTGAGACGGTGAAATGTATGGCCATACTCAGGACAGTCAATATGAGATATTGACGAGACTTGTTTAGACGCGTCTACTCAGGGATCAAGAAACCATAGGTTACACTATTCATGGGTGACACGTTCCATGCCATGAGTGTAACTATTATATTTGGACAAAGGGATTAAACTTACACATGTTCATTGGTCACAGTAAAAGGTTTAGTCAAATCACAGACATTCCTGTCACTTGGGTAGCAATGATGTGTTGCTAGATACCGCTCATTGCTTGTAAAGTTAAAATGTGATTTTAACATTACTGCCAACGTTACAGGAACCTATAGGGTCACACACTAAGAGCAGATAAAATTGGAGATATCACATTTGATAAAAATACAATAGTTGTATTTTTATAAAATTAAATCTTTCTGATATTATTAAGATATGATTCGTTTTATCTTTATGTATAAGATATAAATTTGATTTTACCTTCTACATATAAGATAGAATTCGAATTTATCTCCTAAAAAGCCCAACCAGTTGGTCTGATAATATTATAAATATAATATTATTAGCTTTATTGGTTTTATTAGATGTGTGAGACACAGAACCCTAGCCGTCATATCAGAGAGTGAGTGATACACAGACTCTCTCTTCTCTACTAGCATTGAGAAGAAAGACGTGACTCCTATTGGGAATTTGTTCGTGTGGATACCAATAGAGGCACAACACATTGATGTGCTCGTGATTGACGAAGCGTTCGTGATAAGACTCGTTGGTCTCCTCTTCCCTGCAAAAGGTAATTTTATTCCCTATCTCAAATCATGTTTTCACATGGGTCCTGGATGGAAATAGGATATTATTTTTTTTTTCGTTGCGTTTGTCGCATCCTATTTCCTAACAGAAGGTGTCGAAGAGGAAGCTCTTGCTTCTAGCTCGTCATCTTCCAGTTCATCTGAAGGATTGACTTTTGAGCTAACTTGACTTGACACCATGTTGAACGAAGAACTCTTAACCATTTTCTTCATCTCCTTTTTTTTTATATTTTGTTATGGTGAAGGTGAATCTCTTGTGGTGGCCAAACCAATGAAGTTGAAGGCATTAATGCACAAGGTTTGCAAGAAAGTAGTGGATTCCCCTTGACACCTTCGACAGAGTGGCCTCCTAAAAATATGACTTTTGCGGCGTCAGAATATAAAGTCACAAGTATACAACTCGAAATCTGAACCTCTATGCCACCTCCATCTTCTGTCAAGGATCTTAATCAAGAATCTGCAAGCTCTACCTTTTAGGCTTCCAAATCCAATTTTGTAGTTGAGGCCATCAATAGATTGAAGGAATTGTTGGCAACATCTGAATCCACGTCTTTTGATTCGGTTGCAATCCCTTCATCTCCTACAGTTGCAAATATAGATGTTTCAAGATTGAACAAACTCCTGTTTGACTTCAAAGAAGATTTGAGTCGTCCTTTTGAGGCTATCTTCACTGATACGAGTTTGGTGGAGTCTTTATCTTCTCTGATTTGAGATCTCTTGTCCACCAATCTTCCTACTGGAACTTAATGGAGAGTTGATCTATTAGATGTGTTTATCCATGATTGTTTAAACAGAGGATCAAAAGTGTTATAAGATATCTTCATGCATGAAAAAAAACCTCCAATATCAACAGAGGATTCAGCAAAAGGTATCCAAACTGGAAAATCAAAATCATGGCCTCTCTGTTGAAATTCCACGTGGTTTATCAACCATAAAGAAAAAACGGGCCTTTATTAATGATTTGAAGGAAGAATTGGCCCAACAGGAGGCTCAACTATCTGATCTTGTGTCGACAACAAAAGATGAGCAGACTCAACAGAGCAGCCTTTCAGAAAAATCTTCAACTCTGCTTCCCAAATGCCAAGAAGTTGTGGGTCTTCTAGCTTCGATGTGGCCAACCTTCGACTGAAGGAAAGTTTCTCCAAGAAACGGGCCAATTTTCAAAATTCCCTACAAAGCATCGATATTTAATTGCTGTAGATTTCTTTTCTGTTAGCCATATTTTGGCTTTATTCTGTACTTTTGATTATCAATGAACTAATTTTGAGGTTTTCTTCAATGCTAATCTTACATTTGAATTTATGTCATGACTGGTTTATACCTTTTCAAGTACTTCCTATTAATTAACTTAGTGACTTTTCCCGAATCGACACCCACTATTTCATAAGTATTTCTTGAATAAACTTTTGAAACTTGGATGGTCCTTCCCATTCAGTAGTAGACCATTTGTCATAATGACAATTATGTTTGTCAATTGGCAAAATAACTTTCCAAACTAATTCCCCTTCCTGAAATTCCTGGCAATCTTTTCTTTTTGACAAATAAGATTCTCCAAAGCCACAACTCTTTCTTCATGTCACTCATTTAACTCATCAATCATAGCATCCTAATAAGTGATCACAGGCATTTTATTTTGCCTCTAAAACCTAATTGACTCCAAATTTACTTCGACGGGTAGCATGGCCTCATGGTCATACGTTAACATATAAGGTGTAATCCATGTTGCTTCTCTTGGTGAATTTCTTATTATCTAAAGAGCCTGAGTCAACGTCTCATGCCAATTCCTTGGAGTTCTTGCAACCTGTTTCGTTATGATATTTATAATAAACTTATTTGCAGCTTCGACTTGTCAGTTGGCTTGAGCATAATATGGAGTCAAGGTTAACAACTTTATTTTCGTCAACTTTATTTTCGTCAACTTGGCATAACTTTTGATTTTACTTCCTACGAAGATTGACCCTTGATTAGTAGTGATGGTCTCTGGAATGCCAAATTAACACACAATGTGATCTTCAATGAAATTAATAATGTCATCCTGATCTATGTCTTTCAAAGGAATTGCTTCAACCTATTTAGTGAAATAATCGACTCCGACTAAAATCCTCTTGTGTCCTTTTGATGAACTTGGTGTAATTTCCCCCAATAACATCCAATGCCCATCCACGGAACGGGCATTGCTTTATGATTGAGTGTAATTCTCTGGCAGGCACGTTCTATACATAGCTATGCTTTTGGCATTATTGGAAAAATTTTGCATACATCATACAATCTCTAACCATTTTTGGCCAATAAACACGTTGTGTTGACGCCACAACCACTTCATCTTTTGTCTTGACTGGTGAGCCCCACAAATACCTTCATGTACTTCACCTAACACCAAAAATGCATCTTATTTGTCCAAACATACTTCTAGGTTTCCATCGATAGATCATCGATATAGGTCTCCTCCTAGCATAACAAACTCAATGGATGTCAACTTCAACTTCCTTTCTATTGTCGGATCTGGATTCGTCAAATGATCATTTATCGGTTTGCGCCAATCATCAGGTGTTGTAACAGCATCGACGAAAACGTCTATTTCCTGGATAGGATATAACAATTCTCTTATTTCCATCAAACCAGCTAACCCTCGTCGAGACACCTTATACTTTGATGTTATTTGATCCAATTCATTGGCTTCTTCATTAAACTGTCGAGGGACATGTTCAACGCTGACATCGTGAAAGAAAAGCATCAACTTATTGGCACAATAATTGGCCAAGTTATAACTTAGACATGGATACTCTTTAATCGGTTGCTTAATTACTAACAAGGAATCTCCTTTGATGGAAACATTTCTTGCGTTCATAAATATAAGCATTTCAAGGCCTACTATTAAGGCCTCGTATTCAGCCTCATTGTTTTACCACTTATATTTTAATTCAAACATAAATTTAGTTGGACATCCTGTCGACGATATTATTAACACTTGTATTTCCCCAAGCAATTTATAGGAGGAGAGGTGGGGAGATCTTTCCAATCCCTTAACTTAAGGGCACTCTCTTCGGTCGCCTTCCTTTTGTTAGCCATGGCCAAACGCTAAGCTGGAGTGGACAAGTTATCTAGAGAAGATTGAAAGAGAATACTTAAAATTGAAACTTAACATATTACAATATTAATAGTGGCACACATATATACACTGTAAACAAATCAGAATCAAAACAATTCAAACGCAATTCAACCTTGATGGAACTGTTATGAGATTCAAACTCTTCAAGCCATTTGAACATCAACTTCTTGTAATCGGTTAATTGGTAAATCATACCAAGAGTAGGTCTCAAGGTTGTCATGAAAATGGCCATTGGTCCATAAGGTCGGATAAGCATGTGACTTCCTTCTCCCAAAGCAAAATGCTCCCATAAAAAATTTCTTTAGGGAGTCAATATTGAGAGTCTGCTTATAATTCTTACTTATGGACATCACTCGCCCATCTCAAACAACTTACTACTAGGCTTCCATCACTTTCATTCTCTCTTAAATTATAAAAGGGTGAGGACGATAAGGTCGACCCACCAACACATGTCTAGTCAAAAATTAGACACTTGTCTACCAAAGATGAAATAGTAGAGAGTTCCTATCACTACATCAACATTCTTGTGACTAAATGTTTAACACCCAATATTATATTGGGAGTATTAAAGTATCTAGTTTTGATTGAAAATAGTATGAATTTTTAAATATTAATTAAAGTCTGTTAATATTGATGCAAATTTTCGGAAGTATCTATGCCTTGTAGTCTTGAACTCCTAGAAGTTTCTAGTACAATAAACAACTTAAGAAATATCTATGGTCTAGTAAAATGAAGTAAGTACTAGAACATACCAAAATTATAAAATTTTTCCAGAACCATCTATAGCATGGCGGTGAAGCAGTGCCTATATATAAGGCATGTATGTTCACTTGTGAGCAGAGTAAAAACAAGCCACAAGCTCAGTGTGTGTAGTGCCAAGTACTCAAAGCACTAAATCAATAAATATAAAACCATTCTTGCCCCTGTTCTTTAGTCTCTGATAACAATTAATAAAAGCTCCCTATTATTCTATCAAATACTAACAGTGGTACCAGAGCTACGTTCGGTCATATACTGGGCGTAGAAATAATACCCAAACTATTTTTCAACTATTCCAAAAAAAAATTAACTATTCACTCTAAACCCATTATTATTCCTTTAAGCCATGGCTACAACTATTCAACCACAATCTATCCCTATTTCAATATTCTCTGGAGAAAATTATGACTTTTGGAGCACTAAAATGATAACCTTTTTCCGATCCCAAGATTTATGGGATATTGTTGAAGAAGGTTATATTATCCCATAGGATGCTTCAGCTCTTACTGCAGCCCAGAAGAAAGAGTTGAAGGAAAATGAGAAAAAAGATGCAAAAGCATTATTTATTTTACAGCAAGCCTTGGCGGAGCCTATCTTTCCAAGAATAATGGGAGCTACAAGTGCTAAAGAAGCGTGGACTACACTAAAGGAGGAGTTCCATGACAGCGACAAGGTACGCACCATTAAACTTCAAAATCTAAGGCGTGAGTTTGAATTAATTAAAATGAAAGAGTCTGAGACCATCAAAGACTATTACTCTAAAATAAAAGAAATAGTCAATCAAATGAAAGCCTACGGGGAAAATATTCTTGACAAGAGAATCGTCGAGAAAATTTTAATTTCTATTCCCCAAAGGTATGATTCAATCGTCACTACGATTGAACAAACCAAAGATTTGTCTACCCTATCGGTGACAGAACTAATGGGCTCTCTAGAAGCTTATGAGCAAAGGTTGAGTAGGCATAATGAAGAATCATTAGAAAATGCCTTTCAATCAAAGCTCAAATTACGGTCTCAGAAAAAAGGACATGAAAGAAAAAATAATGGTGCGGAAAACTCTAGAAACAAGGAGATTTCTAGAGACTCCTCTAGAAACAATCAAAGCAAATATCCTCCTTGTGGCATCTGCAAGAAGCCAGACCATTCAGAAAAATATTGTTGGTACCGGAAAAAGCAACAATGCCAACATTGCAAAAAATATGAGCACTCGGAGCAAAACTGTCGCAATAAAGACAACCATCAGGCCAATTTCACAGAAGGATGTGAACGTGACCAACAACTATTCTACGCCAACCAAGTCCCAAGATGTGAAAAAGAAGAAAATTGGTACTTGGATAGTGGTTGCAGTAACCACATGGCAAAGGATGGGAGCATTTTCAAAGATATTGATAAGTCTGTCAGAGTACAAGTTCGATTGGGCAATGGCACCATGGTGGAGTCCAAAGGCAAGGGCACTATCATGGTGGAGACACAGTCAGGTACGGGACTTATCAAGGACGTGCTACTAGTTCCCAACCTTAAAGAAAATCTTTTAAGTATTGGCCAAATGATGGAGAAGGGCTACTCTCTCCACTTTGAGGGAGACACATGCAAAATATACGACAACAATAGAAAACTTGAATTAGCCCAAGTAAAAATGGAGAAAAGAAATATAAGTTTTCCAATAACTTAGAAATATGCTACTAATATTGCCATGAAGGTGCAAGTTGATGATTCATGGCTTTGGCATCGAAGATTTGGCCATCTCAATTTTCATGCTCTGAAGCTTTTATATAAGAAGCACATGATGAGAGACCTTCCATCCATAGAAGAGATTGAAGGAGCATGTGAAGGGTGTCTACTTAAGAAACAACACAGACTACCTTTTCCACCAAGCAAAGCATGGAGAGCAAAACGCTTGTTGGAGCTTATACACACCGATGTTTGTGGACCAATGAGGATGCCATCATTAACCAACAACAGGTACTTCATCCTATTCATCGATGATTTCTCTAGAATGACATGGGTCTACATCATTAAAGAAAAATCAGAAGTATTTGGAGTATTCAAGAAGTTCAAGGCCCTTGTCGAGAAGCAAACCGGGAAGCATATAAAAGTACTCAGAAGTGATCGTGACAAAGAGTACAACTCCCGTGAGTTTGATAAATTCTGCGAGGATGAAGGTATCGACCGTCAACTAACAGTAGCATATACTCCAGAACAAAATGGAGTATCTGAAAGGAAGAACCGAACAGTAATGGAAATGGCTCGATCGATGCTTAAGGAAAAAGGATTGCCAAACACTTTTTGGGCTGAAGCAGTCTACACTGCAGTCTACATAATGAATAGATGCCCAACAAAGGCTGTTCAAGATAAAACTCCAATAGAAGCTTGGAGCGGCAGAAAACCATCTGCAAAACATCTAAAGATTTTTGGATCTGTCTGCTATGTCCATGTCCCAGAACAAAAAAGACACAAGCTTGAAGATAAGACGATAAGAGGCATATTTTTGGGATATAGCACACAGTCCAAAGGCTATCGCGTTTACAACTTGGAAACAAAGAAGCTCATCATCAGCCGAGATGTGGAAGTTGATGAAGGTGCTACTTGGAGCTGGGATGAACAAAAAGTTAAGAGACGCAGTACCACTATGCCAACACAACAACAAGTAAGCGAAGAAATAGAATATGCTGAAGAAGATCCAGGTACGCCCATTGCACTCCCACAAGAACAAAGTTCACCAGAATCTACTCCAAGACGAGTAAGATCCTTGGTAGACATCTATGAGACTTGCAACTTGGCCCTAGTTGAACCTAGAAGCTTTGAAGAAGCCTCAAAGCATGAAGTATGGGTCAAGGCAATGGAAGAAGAAATAAAAATGATCGAAAAGAACAACACGTGGGAGCTAGTAGACTGCCCAAAAGACAAAGATGTCATCGGAGTCAAATGGGTTTACAAAACAAAACTCAATCCCGATGGCACTATACAAAAACGTAAGGCAAGGCTAGTCGCTAAAGGCTACTCACAACAACCTGGAATCGATTACGATGAGACATTTGCCCCAGTTGCTCGCTTGGATCACGTGAGAGCTAGTAGACTGCCCAAAAGACAAAGATGTCATCGGAGTCAAATGGGTTTACAAAACAAAACTCAATCCCGATGGCACTATACAAAAACGTAAGGCAAGGCTAGTCGCTAAAGGCTACTCACAACAACCTGGAATCGACTACGATGAGACATTTGCCCCAGTTGCTCGCTTGGATACGATAAGAGCACTGATAGCTCTAGCAGCACAAAGAGGATGGAGCATTTACCAGCTAGATGTCAAATCTGCCTTCCTCAACGGTGTCCTACAAGAAGAGATCTATGTGGAGAAACCGCAAGGGTTCGTCATTAAAGGCAAAGAAGATAAAGTGTTACGACTAAAAAAGGCTCTATATGGCTTAAAGCAAGCTCCTCGAGCTTGGTATAGTAGAATCGATCAGTACTTTACCGATAATGGATTCAGGAGGAGCAAGAGTGAACCTACATTGTACATCAAGACCCAAGGTCAGTATGACACTCTCATTGTCTCCTTATACGTCGATGATCTTATTTACACAGGAAACAACATGAATATGATAGACGAGTTCAAGCGAGACATGATGAAGACATTCGAGATGACCGACCTTGGCTTAATGCACTACTTCCTTGGCATTGAAGTAATTCAAAGAAACGAAGGCATATTTATCTGCCAAAGGAAATATATAGAAGAATTGCTCAAGAAATTCAAGATGCGAGAATGCAAACCAGTTGCTACTCCGCTGGTGATGAACGAGAGGTTACAAAAAGAAGACGGATCTCCAAAGGCAGATGCATCGCTCTACAAAAGTTTAATCGGAAGTCTTCTATACCTCACTGCTACACGACCAGACATCATGTATGCGACAAGTCTTTTATCTAGGTTCATGCAAAGCCCAAGTCAAATTCACTTTGGAGTTGGCAAAAGAATTCTAAGGTACCTGCAAGGAACGAAGGAGTTCGGCATATGGTTCACAACAAACACCAACTCAAGTTTGATTGGCTACACCGACAGTGATTGGGCAGGCTCGATAGATGATATGAAAAGCACATCAGGCTATGCCTTCTCACTTGGTTCGGGAGTAATCTCTTGGGCTTCTAAGAAGCAAGCAATTGTCGCACAGTCAACTGCTGAAGCAGAGTATGTAGCAGCTGCGGAGACTACAAATCAAACTATATGGCTTCGACGAATACTTGGCGATATGGGAGCTCAACAAAGCGAGCCGACAACTATCTACTGCGACAACAAATCAGCGATAGCAATAGCAAAGAATCCAGTCATCACAACAGGACAAAACATATTGCTATCAAATATCATGCTATAAGAGAAGCCAGCGAGAACAAAGAAATAAAGCTCGAGTACTGCACAACTGAAGAACAAGTTGCTGACATATTCACTAAGGCATTACCGAAACCAAAGTTCGAGCAACTGCGAGCATTACTTGGGATTACAAAATATTGCATCAAGGAGGAGTGTTAATATTGATGCAAATTTCCGGAAGTATCTATGCCTTGTAGTCTTGTATTCCTAGAAGTTTCTAGTACAATAAACAACTTAAGAAATATCTATGGTCTAGTAAAATGAAGTAAGTACTAGAACATACCAAAATTATAAAATTTTTCCGGAACCATCTATAGCATGGCGGTGAAGCAGTGCCTATATATAAGGCATGTATGTTCACTTGTGAGCAGAGTAAAAACAAGCCACAAGCTCAGTGTGTGTAGTGCCAAGTACTCAAAGCACTAAATCAATAAATATAAAACCATTCTTGCCCCTGTTCTTTAGTCTCTGATAACAATTAATAAAAGCTCCCTATTATTCTACCAAATACTAACAAAGTCAATAATTCTAAAAAAAAAATTTCGATGTTGAAAAAATAATTAATATTCTAAACCTCATGAAAAGAGTACTTTTATTTATTATCCTCAACATGTACTTAGGGTATCACCTCTCTTATTTTATGAGAGTCTTGAGTTGAGTCTTGTCTCAAAAATCAAGCCTTAACACCAATGTGCTTGTAAGTCTTGAATTGAGTCTTGAGATTGAGTTATTCATTTTTAAGATTTGTACTCAAGATTCTAGTAAGATCTTTCATAACTCGTTACCCATTCATATTACGACACATCATCTATATTTAATTTTTATTAGCATATATTTATATCATAATCCTATATAAATATATGGGTCTTGCTAAACAGTGCCCTAAGGGTATTGATTAAGGAATAAATTAAGAGAAAACTTACATTGAAAACCAAGTCTACTAATTCTCGATATTGCAAATTCAACATTTTTCAAGACAAAAGTACTTTTTTTGTTCTCTTAAACAATGTCTTAAGGGCACTCTTTAGCATTTTCCTAAATATATTAGTTGTGTAATTTTCTACATTTTATATTTTTAAAGAAATTTTAATTTTCTACTTCTTTGCTTTTATTATTTTTTAAATTATTCAAAAACAATATTTAAAATTAAAAAAATCAATTCATTATATTAATTGAATAAAAAATATATAATTATTGATTGAGTCACTTTGGAAATTGAATACTCCTATTAATTTTTAGGGACTAAATTGATGTAAATTTTTCTTTCTAGGATTAAGTTGATGATCACGGTAATTTTAGGGGACCAAATTCATTATTAACGCTATTTAATAATATTAATATTTGTTTATTTATTATTTATTTAGTTATAATTATTATTATTTTTATTATTTATTTATTATTAAGATGATGTAGAGTAAAAAAAGAGAAAAGACAAAAAATGGGGCCTACAGAATCTTACGTTGAGTCTCTTATTTTATATATTCAACTTAAGACTCTCTACCGAATTTTGAAGTATAACAAAGTCTTATAGGAAAGAGTAATGTTTGATGGTACGAAATTAATTTCGTCAAATTCAACGAATTGGCTATTGTTAAGGGGCTTCGGCTTTGATACACCACATTTCACCCGGTGTTCCCATCCACCAAGTCATTACATCGAAGCACAAGATTGTGATAATATTTTGCCTTCTGAAATTTCAAATTTACCCTTCACTTTACCCTTATCCCCACTACACTTGTTCTATGTTCTCCGCACTTCTCACGTGCATGACTGCATTCTATCTTCTCTCTTTCTCAACCTCTCACTTGTCTCCCAGCCTTATTCTTTACACTCTTGTTAATTTTCTTTAATTTATCGGATATTTTTGCAACTTTTATAAACAAAAAATTAATTTAGATTTTAAAGTAGATTTAAACTTGTTTTTTTTTTTCACATCCTCTTTAACCATTCACCTTCCCTTTCATCAAGCCCACAACTCGTGCAACCTTATACAGAAATCAAAATTCATCGACGGTGTGGTGAGAGATAGTGGGCAAAGGAAGGTTTGGTTGTTGTCATCGTCAACGCGGGATGGTGCTGATTGGTGGGATAAACGGCAATGACTTGTTCAATGATGCTATCATGTTGCTGCAGAGTGATGTGTCAATGATGATTAGGATCTGGGGTGAGCCGGTGATGACGGAACGAGTGTGGAGATGGTAAGAATGTGATGATGAAGTAATTAGACGTTGTACGTGACAGATATTTAAAAGTGACGTCGGGGAGTGGTGCCGGTGGTGGGTTGATAGTGTTGGAAACCAACAAGCGGCCTAACAATCTACTAGAGGGGGGGGGGGTGAATAGTAGTTTGAAGCACTAATACCAATTTTTCGGATTAATTGAAAGTCGTTAATTTATGCTTGCTGGTTTTATGAAAATTGCCGAGCAGATGCTGATAATCGATTGTCTAAGCCGACAATAGATTATCTGAGCTGCTACACACAGAAACCGGTTTTTGCAGAGTGAACTTAGCGAGCACAAATTAACAAGTAGAGGTTCGGTTTTGCCGACTAAAATGCTTGGAAATAGCAAACACAAGAACAAATAATGCAGAAAACAGTAAAGGAAGAGACACAGAAAATTTTATACTGGTTCACTCTCACCCACTTGAGAACTACGTCCAATCCTCCCTAAACCTTAGGGAGCTTTCACTCAAATCAATTTAAATGGTTACACAAGGATTTACAAGAGAACCTCTCTAAACCTAACCCTTCAAGAGTGTACTAAACCCTTGAAATCTACCCCAAATAAATTGATGGCTAGAGAACCTCTTCATCACTTTACAACACCGAAGTTTCTAGAAACCTTCAAGAACACCTTCATTTCAACAGGTTACAAAGATGATATAAAGAGTATGGCTCCAACTCGAAAACTCAACAGAATATGATTTTGAAAGTTTGAGTATCTGGTGAGTAAATGATTAAGGAAGGGATTTCACAGAGAAGATTGAAACTTAGATTTCGAATGTGAAAGTTTTGTTTCTCTGTGTTCTAAGAAAATGTTGTTGCTGTTGTGTCTTGGTTTTTCTTTCTTGTTCGTGTATATTTCTGGAGAAGGAAAGCTGGTGCTTTTATACTGATCCCAGCACCCAACAAGAGGAAAGATATTTTGTGACATACTGTCCTTGCAACGGATATTCCAGATATTATCCATTTTGTTGCAACGTTCTTATCCACGTATGTCCTTTCCAAAGAATGATCCAGATGCTTCCAATTCACAGCAATGTACAGAGATGTGAATTGTCCTTTCCAAATTCAATCCCTTTTTAAATTTGAAATTCAAGTTTGACGGTGTTGTGACAACTGAATGTTGAGGACGATGAACAGTATTCGATCTTGTCATCTGTTAGAGCTAGGGAACTTGATTTCTTATGCATCATAGAGCTAAGACAGAACTGAGCTTGAACCGGGCTGAAGATCTGAGCTTGATGATGCTTGCACTGAAAATTGACCAAGTCTGAACCGAGCTTGACCTTGACCTTTGACTTCCGAGCTGTGGTCGAGCTTCTCATTTAAGCTTGTATTGAATTTTTTGAGATTCGAGCTCTAGCCGAGATTTATACTCGATCTCGAGTTGACCCTTGAAATTTGAGCTTTGGCCGAGCAATGCAAACTAGCTTGAAGACGAACTTTACATCCGAGTAAAGGCTAAGCTGAACTGCTGTGATGTCGAGCTTGACATAAGTTCGAGCTTAATAACGTCACCGAGCTTCAGGACTTGAGAGAGTAATCTTCTTGATGGAGCAGTGTTGCCGAGCTTGAAAAAAGTTCAAGCTTGACAACGTCACCGAGCTTGGGTAACTTGAGCCGAGCTTGATGACTTTGCACTTGGCATCTATTCTTGGCATCTGTTCTTTGCATCTATTCAAGCTTTGAGCCGAGCTTGATGATTGTTCGCATTTGGCATCCTTGAGCCGAGCTTGATGATAGTCCGAGCTTCTTACTTAATACTTCATTCGTCCGCAGTCAAAAGGCCGAGCTTAACTTCGGTTGAGCTGATCATGTTCGAGCTTGCATCTGAGCTTCTGGCTTGCTGCTGGTTCGACTACATTTCTTCAAAGCAACTGCTGAGCATCTTCCAAACATCTTCTGAGCATCTTCCGAACTGAGCTTTTGTTTGACCTTGATATCTTGGCTTGTGCAACATGCTCGACTGAGCAAATTCCGAACGTCTTCCGAACTTGCACCTGAGCAACTGCCGAGCTTGTTCTTGATCTTCAGACTCGATACCTATGTCCGAGCATATTCCGAGCTTGAACCTGAACTGCCGACTTGCTACAAGTAGCCGAGCATGTGCCGAGCTGATTAATCAAAGACCGAAATCAACACACGGAACTGGTTCACCAAAGACCGAGAACCGAGCTGATTGACTTCATCAAAGCCTTGACCGAGAACCGAGTTGATTCATTTGACTTCATCAAAATCTCTTTGATTCAACAGATAGTGGGGTTGAGATTAATGGAAAGAGAAAATCAGACACTGAATGAAAGGAGTAAACAGAAAAATAACAAATTTAAGATGCCTTCGTCAAATTTTGCATGATCTTTTTCGTACCATATAGCATTGTTCGGTAGGAAAATATGATGTTAAGACTCTCCACTAGATTCTCTTAAGATTTTGTTGCGATTAAGCATGTCAGGGACAAGAATGCATTAAACAAACCCCTACCGTTTTTTTAAGAGTAATATTTTATATTGATTCTGACTTTTTGAGCACTGATCAATTTAATTCCTGAAATTTTCAAAATTTCAAATTGGTTTCTAAGATAGGAAAACGTGAGTTACATTAGTTCCTGCCGATCAGTGGTTCTTAATGTGAAGGAATGAAATGACCAAAATGATGTCGTTTTAGAAAAAAACAAAAAAAACATGAACAAAGATTGTTTACTATGGGTCATATTACTCCATATTAAGGACCACTAACAATCATTAACATCACTCATATTTTGTTATCTTGAAAACTAATTTGAAATTTGGATAATATTAAAATTAAGGTTTAATTATGTCACAAGTCCCTGAAGTTTGGGGTACTTTTGCTAGATGTCTTTATTCTTTTTTTTTTCAATGTTTGACTCCCTGAAGTTACTTCTGAATTTGTCATATATCCCTATTACCAATTCTGGCCAATTTTGCTGACATGTAACGTCAGAATTCTAGTCAGACACACGAGGTTAGTCATGTGGTGCCGCATGATGTCACATGAGTAAAGACGATCTCTCTCTTCAATTCTTTCTTTTCTTTTTTTATTTAACTAAAAATATAAAAATATTAAGTATTTTAGTTTTTTAATTTAACAAAAAAAGGATCTTCGCCCACGGGGCACCATGTGCCTAACCTCCTGTGCCTCAGCCCAGGATTCTGATTTACATGTCAGCAAAATTGGCCAGAATTGGTAATAGGGATATATGACAAACTCGGAAGTAACTTCAGGGAGTAAGACATTGAAAAAAAAAGAATAAGGGTATCTGACAAAAGTACCCCAAACTTCAGGGACTTGTGACATAATTAAGCGTAAAATTAATTTAATCAATATCCAAAAAGTTAAAGACCAGCATGATACTGTATATTACTCCCTCCGGTCCTATATATAGGGCATACTTAGTCGTATTCCCCGAACCAAAGAAAGTGGTTAGTTTTGTGAATTTTATGAGAATATAACATTACAATTTTACCCCTCCACTTTACTTGGAAAGTTAACATTCATTAATAAATAACAAAAAAACATAGTTAGTCAAAATATTTAATAAGGGAAAAAAAGAGAAAGAACGATTAATGATACATAGGAAATATAAAGTATCCTAGGACCAAAAATTTCTTCTAAAAAGTGCCCTATATGTAAAACCAAAGAGAGTACTTTTTTTTATGAAAGGATTTGGATCGACTAAACTATCACTTTAGTCCTCCACTTTGTAAGATTTTTTACTTTAGTCCCTCACTTTTCAATAATTCCTCTTTAGTCCTTCACTTTGAAAAAAGCTACTCACATTAGTCCTTGACAACTTTATCTGTTCGTAGACGTTAACATCTTACGCACGTAGCCGTTAAATAACATATACACACGTGGCCGTTAACATCTCACACATGATACCGAATTCAAAAGATAAAAATTGGAGAAAGAAGAGGCTAAAACAGTAAGGCCGCTGAAGAGGCAGATGCAGAAACTAAGGCAGCTGCAGATAAGACAGCTGCTGAAACTGTGACAGCTGCAGAAAATACAACAAATGATGAATCAGTGGTAGCAACACAAGAACTTGACGTCGTATAGGTTATTTAACGGCCACGTATGTTAGATGTCAAGGTCTATGAACGGAGAAAGTTGTCAGGGACTAACCTGAGTAGCTTTTTTCAAAGTGAGAGATTAAAGAGGAATTATTGAAAAATCAAGGACTAAAATGAAAGCGTTATTTCTTTTGGAAGTGAGATATACGCGGGTGTGGAGAGTGGAGTGGTACCATCAGGAAACAGCACAGCATAGAACCCCCGACCACAGTCACTGCTTTTCTGCTTCAACTAAATTAACTGAAACAAACCATTCCCATGAAATTACCCAAGTGCCCCATAGTTTTCTCTCCGAAATGAAATGCACGCTGGCCGAGAGTGACCCAGACTCTGTCTCATCTCATGCTTCAATAAGAACCAAACAAATATCTGAAACCCAAACCCAAAATATGTTCCCTCTTAACACTCTCAACTTCTGCAACTTCGCACGTTGGCTCCGGTCACAAAAAACCCATGGGGGTGCCTACTGCCTAGCATTTACTGCAACCGTTCTTTGATCACAGTTATCTTTTGCTCCTTATTTATCAGGGTAACCTTGTTAAAACCATTATAAGAAATATTAAAACTCTCCCTGCCAAACATTTATATGGCTGAACTCAAGACTTCAATTTTAAATTAAAAAACGGTCCTAACAGTTGATTTATGCTTTTGTTGGTAACAGTTAGTTTTACTGTTTTGCCACTACAGTCTCCTCGCTTTTCTCCTCCTATTTCTAGTATCTGAGACTGTGCTACCACATTCACCAAGGCCACTTCAAGGTTTTCAACTATCCGCTTCCTACGCTACTCTAGTATTCATTATTATTATTTTGCTCCAATTTCGAAGGATATAGAATATATATATATATATATATATATATATATATATATTTTAATATTTTTGAGAAATAAAATATGATAAATTTATATGATTAAATTTTCGGCTTTGTCCTTTTGCTTTGTTTTTTTCAAATGTAAAGTTTTTTTTTAATATTGTGTTATTGAAGTTTGAACTCTAGATTCTCTCCAGTTACCATCCCTTTCTTTCTTATTTTCGTTTTGTTTTCTCATTTACAATAGTGAATGGAACCAGCTACATGCATGACTTGTTCTAAAGGTGAAAAGAAAATGTTAATAATGGGATTGCTGATTGCTCCACGTTATTGAAGGTACTGCATTTTCTACTCGAATTTCTTTTCTTTTTATTTATTTATTTATTTATTTTCCCCAAAACTCGAACTCAGAGAACTTGCATAAGGGAACTGAGTTCCTTGTTACTCGGGTGAGTGGGCGCTGTTCTATTCTTCTTCTTCTTCTTCTTGTTTTGTTTGTTCATTTTGTAACCCACATTTCTCGCTAGGTACCTTTATTTTAGCTCTAAAACATTTAATGTAATTGATTTTGAGTCTGAAATTTGAAAGTCATGTTGCTGACATAAGCTATAATAGGAAACTTCTTGAAATATTTCTTTGATTTTGACCCTCATTATTGCATTTTATGCTTTTCTGTAATGGAATATATGAAGGTTTAAAGGTTTGCCTTTTTATGTTTAACTGTGTTATTTTTTTTCCATCCTTTTTTGCGTTGCAATGTGTGTGTGTTTTTTTTCTTGTCTTTCCATTCTCATATGTTGATGTTATCCTTCACTATGTTATTCTTATTTGCAGTGTTTCTAGTGAATTTGATTATATGAGTGTAAGGCAATGATGGATGGGCGGCGGCATTCAGTTGATATTCCTATTTCGAAAACTCTCGTAGCGCTGAGGAGAGTCCGGTCGTTGAGGGATCCGTCGACTAACTCCATGACCAAACTCTCTTCTTTGATTGATAATGTTCAATGGGAAAATGGTTCGAATAATGGCATTTCGCTACGATTTTTGGATGCTACTCGCGTGTGTGAATTTCACCATAATGGAGCTTTGAGATCAAAGAACTCGGGTACTAAAGGGAAAGCAGAGAAGGATGATGCTGATTTTGCATTGAATTTTGGCCTGTTGAACTCTACGCTGAAGTCTAGTAGGATGCCATGTCAAGAAGGCCAACGAGATGAAGAACTGGTTTATTGTGATCCGAATCGGAAAGGTGTTTCTGGGAATAAATCACCAAGTGAAAGCTGCTGTAGCAACCATGGGGGTAAAGGATTGGGTTTGGCCTACATTGTGCCTCCTAGTAATCATTTCAAGGATGGAGAATCGTGCTATGTAGAAACTGGCAGATCTTCACAATTAGGGAGAAAAGATCACCTGAAATCGGAGAAAAAGTCTCTATGCAAGAATCAAGTAAAGCCATCGGAAGTAGTGGGCAGTATTGCTAGCCATTTAGGCAGTCCATGCCTTTCTGTTCGTGATGTTTTCTCGCCCTCATTACCTATAAGTCAAGATGTCGATGTTTTGGTTAATGATGACAATGGGTGTGGAATAAGCTGCTGTTGGTCAAAATCACCAAGGTTTAGAGAATCAAATCTTTTTCGAGAGATAGAAGACAGACCATTAATAACACACCATGTTGATGAGACAGATCTTCGTGGACATGGAAGCAAGAGGCACATTGGTGGTGAAATTAGTCCTAATATGGAAAGTCCTAGAAGTTTATCTATGAAATTCAGGCCAAAATCATTTAGTGATTTGGTGGGACAAAATGTGATAGTAAGGTCTCTTATGGGTGCCATCTCCAGAGGAAGAATAACATCGTTTTATCTCTTCCATGGTCCTCGAGGTACGGGAAAGACATCTGCCTCCAGGATATTTGCTGCTGCACTCAATTGCCTCTCTATTCAAGAGCAAAAGCCATGTGGCCTGTGTAGAGAATGTGTTTCATTCTTCTCCGGAAGAAGTAAAGATGTTAAGGAAGTGGATTCTGTGAGAATCAATCATGCGGATCAGGTTAAATCCCTCGTTAAGAGTGCCTGTACCCCTCCAGTTTCCTCGCGTTTTAAGGTTTTCATTATCGATGAGTGCCACTTATTGAATGGGGATACCTGGGCAAGCCTTTCGAATAGCCTAGGGAACCTTTCTCAACAAGTGGTTTTTGTGATGGTCACTCCTGATTTGGATAAGCTTCCTCGAAGTGCAGTTTCCAGGGCTCAGAGGTATCACTTCACAAATATCAAAGATGCTGACATTGCCAGCAGATTAGAAAGAATTTGTGCCGAAGAAGGTCTTGATTTTGAACAGGCTGCATTGGACTTCATTGCTGCAAAATCCTGTGGTTCTGTAAGGGATGCTGAAATTATGCTTGATCAGCTGAGTTTGCTCGGCAAAAAGATCACAATCTCTTTAGTTTATGAGCTTGTAAGTGTTGTGTTTTCATTCCACATATCTACATTTCCTTGAAACTTTCTTCATTTTATCTCCTTGTAATCAGGCTTTAACTATGAAATTCTGCAGACTGGGATTGTCTCTGATGATGAATTGCTTGATTTGCTGGATCTGGCTTTGTCATCTGACACTTCAAATACTGTTATAAGAGCTCGGGAGCTGATGAGATCAAGGATAGATCCTTTGCAACTTATATCACAGTTAGCAAGTCTCATTATGGATATCCTTGCAGTGAAATGTAAAGACAGTGGTTCTGAAGTCAGAAGTAGGTTTTCCGGTAGATATACCTGTAAGTCCTTAAACTGTAATATATCATTTTAGCTTTAAGCTAATGCTGTTTGATATATTTGCAGTCCATTCTAGTATCTCACTGTCTAAAGTCTATTCTCTTTATACCTTCAATTCTGTTGTCTGACTGATTATTTTCTCCATCACAGCGGAAGCAGACCTGCAGAAACTAAGCAATGCATTGAGAATACTTTCTGAAGCTGAAAAGCAATTAAGAATTTCAAAGAATCAAACAACATGGTTCACTGCAGCTCTGCTACAGTTAAGCTCCACTGATTATCCAAATGATACTAAGTTGTGTTTGGAAGGTGCAGACAAAGGAGGTGGGCTTGATATTTTTCTTTGGCTTATTAATTTTTGTTTATTCTGTTTCTCCCTTAGAGAATTACCAGATTTGGTATGGTTTTGTCTGGTTGAACTTTCTACTTTTTGTTGTTATTGCTCCAATGGATTCAGATGATGATTTCTACATCGCCTCACCAAGAGGGCAGAGCTTGAAGAATATTACATGTCAGCACGATAACAAGTCAGATAGATTAAGAGCGCAGGAGGATCAAAAAGGAACACTGGATTCCATTTGGTACAAAGCTACAGAGTTGTGTCAATCTAGTCATCTCAAGACTTTTCTAAGGAAGCAGGGGAAGTTGTGTTCTCTTCGTGTCGATCCCAGTACATCTTGTAATTTCTTCTTTATGATTCTGCCCTGCTACACATTTTCAATCATTTAAAAAATTTCTGGCATCAGTCTAGTTGTTCCCCGCTGACATGTTCAGTATTTTGTCTCACTTTTTCTCTGTTAAACTTGCTTATTTATTGTCTATATTGTTTCTTTCAAACGAATTCCAATATCTACTATGAAGTTTGCACTATGGAAATTTCTCTTCTTAGTTTAGTACCTGAAAAAAATGATGCTGTAACAGCAACAAAATTTATGATTTGTATGTGATATCAAATTCTGCTGCTTTTCCATAATCTTGATAAGCTATGTTATACCTTTGACCTAATACATTATGTGCAGATCTGCATTCCTTTTACATCATTTGTTCTACTCATTTACTTTTATTTTATTTTTGGAAAATAAAATTATAATGAATGAATGTGTAATACTTTAATTTCCAGATCTTGCTATTGCTGAGTTGGAGTTCCACCGTCACAACTATGTATCCAAGGCTGAGAAGTCATGGAAATTGATTGCAAGTTCCCTGCAGTTCACATTGGGTTGTAACGTTGAGTTGAGGATTAATTATGTACCTTGTACTTCTGATTCAAAGTATTCCAAATTGAAGAGGTCATCTTTCAGGTTCTTCAGTTGTTCACGCAGAATTCAACAGAAATCATTATCGCCTGATGAACAAGAAAGTGAATCAGACTATGCTGATTACACCTCTCAACATCCCATGATGAACGATAAAGTTATAACATCATGTTCGGATGAGGTTGTAGCGACTTTAAGAAGTCGCGAAGGAAATTTGCTCAGCTCAGGAAAAAGATCATTGAATAAGTTGTGTCAAGAGTCTCCAGGGATAATATCAAGTTTTGGAGTTGATTCCTCTAAGGAAGAGGGATGCCATTGTGCACATCCATCAACCCTCGATTCAGATAATCGGCGTAACTGTTTTCCTCAAACTCTCTTGTTCCAAAAGAAGTTATGGTCTTCATGTTCATCCAAGTTGAGCTTTCAGGGTATCCAAAAACAGAAATCTATCCCCCAATGTACATGTTCTGAGGCATATACCTCTGCTTATTAATCAGTAGCTCAAAAATCTGCACCAAGACTACAGAGAAAGTAGCTGTTTTGCATCTTTATAATTTTTTTTTTTTTGCTTTTATTATTATTATTATTGTTATTACCATCTCATTAATTTCAATAGTGCGACTGTATGCTTTGTTAAAATAATTGAGACAGCAGTCATATTGTAATACCCAGGCCCTAGCATAGTTGGACAGAATCAACAAAAATTTACATTCATGTGCTTGATGTGAAAACATGGAGATTGATTCTAAATATTGAAAATCCATAGTGTTATAACCTACAGTGCACTCCATGAAACAAGTCCCATGAACTTATGGTGGAATTCTGGATGGACTTGCCTTTATATTTGATGTATATGAATGAACTATTTAATGAAGGTTCTCCCTGCTCATTTTCACAGGAAGCAAGAAGAATTGTTAGCTGACAGTAACAGACCTACCTACCGTGAATTGTGGTCAATCATCCACAAAATGCATGATAATTGATTGGGAAACATTGTTATGCATACTCATTTTTTTAATATTAAATTTCTTACAGGTATAAGTCAATAAGTCAATTTGTGAAAAATTGCTTGTGTTAAATTTTTTATGTCAACTTGGGTCTAATCCGTTACAAGAAGATTTTGTTTTAAATTTCTCACGTTAAAAATTTTGGAAGTAAAGTTTGTGCCAAAGTGGTTGGAGACACCCGGCTTATTTTATTATTTTTAGTTTTACTTTTATATTTTTTCACTTAACGAAGTAGGCGCAGACTTCAATGAACCAAAGTTGTGAGGTGCAGTGTGCACCCATCGTATAAATCAACATGTACGGAGAAGTGAAGGAAACCGACAACCCAGTAATCCGGTAAAAAAACAAAACATTAAAAATTGGCGTGAACGAGGGTAAAAGCGTAAAAACACATTGTCAATTCCTTGATTTAATATTAAATTAAATTGAGGTCAGGTGGGAGTTTTATTTTATTAGAAACATAGCTCATGTCCATGATGGATGGCCTCACACTCGATCAGTGTTCACCTTCTTAAATCACGGTTTCGATGTCCCCTTCTCCCTCTTCGGTTTCGGTTTCCCCCTTCTCCTTCTTCAGTTTCGATTTCCTGTTCGGTTTCGGTTTCCCCTTCTCCCTCACGGTTTCGATTTTGGCCAAGATTTGAGAAGGAATCGCGCATCTAAGAAGGAATCAAGATTTTGGCAATCAAACTCCTCAAATCCAGTCACAAAAGGCTTTGCATGTGGTTGATTCCGCACTCCCAGCATCAATTTTGAATCTGAAGGTTCCCTATTTGTATTAGGGTTTTTAATTGCCCCTTTCCTTCTTCCCCAAATATTTCGGTTTCTGGTGTTATGTTTTTTTTTTCGGTTTGCTCTGTAAGAATGGTTGAAGGTTGCATGCTCTGTAAAATGGTTGAAGAAATCAAATTTTCAAAGGTTGAAGAAACCAAATTTATTAAAAAAAAAAACTGACACAAAAACTAAGCAAATTTATTATTAAAAGAAACCTAATTAAGATAACTAAGCTAATTTATTCAAGAAAAAAAAACGTACGTTAATGCTAGGACGTAGGATCCATTGATTATATATATAAAAAAATACTTCAATGATGGGACGTAGGGTGCTTTGGGAAAGTTAATACCTACGTCCTAGCTGGGACGTAGGGTGTTTAAAAAAATGTCCATACGTGTTAGCTTCGACGTACAGTCTGTAAAAAAATTATCCCTACGTCTCAGGTGGGGACGTAGTGTTTAAAAAAATTAACCCATACGTCTTAGTGGAAACGTAGTGTGTGTTTTTAATAAATTTAATACCTATTTCTTAATGGGGACGTAGGGTGTTTGATAAAAATTAACACCCACGTCTTAGTCGAGACGTAGGGTGTTTTTAGAAATAAATAAAAACACCTTACGTCTTATTCAAGACGTAGATGTTAAAATTATATACACTAGTTTTATGTCTCACGTAAGACGTAGGTGTATAATTATTTTAAAAGATGATTTTTTTTAACTTTATGTCTCCTTCGTACGATTGAGGGCCACCGCTGGCCCTCAAGCAATGTCTCTCCACCAAGAGACGGTCTCTTGCAAGAGCTGCTATGTAGGCAAGCTCCAACGCCCTCCGGTTCTTTGCCTTGGGTTCTTCACGGAAACTAGGGGTGTAAGTGGTCTGGTCCGAGACCGCGAGACCGCTCGGACCGGACCGGATCGGACCGAAAAATGCAGTCTGGTCCGGTCTCACGGTCCGGTCCAGTCTCAAAAAATTGGGACCATACTTGAACGGTCCGGTCCATGGTCTCACGTATTGCTAGACCCCTGGGACCAGACCGGACCGATAGGCTTAATAATTAAAAAAAAAACCGTTGTATCCTGATTATTAAGTACTCTCCCTTCCAACCCTAATTGTTAACACTTAACACACTCACAGCCGCCTCCCTCCACCGCCGGTTCTCTCTCTCCCTCCGTTCTACCCTCACCCGTTGATTCTCTCTCTTTCCCTCTGATCTCGCTACCTCTTATTCTTCTTCTTCTTCTTCACGCAGCGCTGACCTCCAAACCCAGAAAACCCCCAACTCTATCGCTCTCTAACTTTGCTCGTTCCCTCTCGTCCCACCACGACGCCAACTCTCCCGTCAGTAAGCCAAGGAGGCTGCGATTGTGAAAACGTCGCCGTGCAAGCTGCGATTGCGTGGTGGTTGGAGGCGAGGTTAGGTTCGCGCGTGGAGGTTGTTATTGTTTGCAAATATACAAAGAAGAAAGAAGATAGAATACTGAGCGAGTTTCAGATCTGAGAGGTGATATTGGCTTACTTTCTAACTCCAAGCAGAAGCAAATGTTGGCATGGAGGCTCGCCGCCGGTCTCTGAAGGTTGCATATGCCGGAGATGGAAATGAATGATGGTTACCGAGGATCGAGGATCGATTGGGACTTGAGGTATACCTTGATTTTTTTTAAAAATTGTATTATTATGGTCTATAGACCGGACCGGACCGTTCATGAATGGTCCGGTCCGATCCGGTCCGGTCTTTGTATATGATAAACATTCGGACCGGACCGGATCAGACCACATGATTTTAATTGGTCCGGTCCCTAAAGTCCATTAAAGACCGGATCGGACCGGACCGTTACACCCCTAACGGAAACCAAGTCTCTTAGAGACTGGGTTGAAGATGCTCGAGATGGTGGCTATGATAGATGTCCATGATGCATTGTGGGTTACGTAAATTGGGGGTAAGTTGGGAGAAAATTAAAAATCAAAACCGACAGGTTTCAAGTTGAAGGAAAAATGAAGTCGCTTTTTTGTTGATACATTTCTTAGGAGTAGAAGTAGGAGCAGTAGTTGGTGTTTTATTACCGTATTCGTTTGTAAGCGCTCTGGCGTAGTAGGTGCAGCGGTCGGTAGGTGGCGTTTGGCGTTTTTGCGAGATGAAGTGTTATACTTTGTACGGTGTGTCGGGTTAATAAGAAGGTAGAAACGGGTAGACGGGTCCGTGTCTTGGGTTGTTCGTTTGTGGGGATTAGGCGTGGATGACGAAGCCAACAAAAAAGGCTTATTAATAGCCCGAAAAGCTTTTACGGTGGACTGTAATAAAATTTTACTAAATAAGTTATGAGCTTTTTTATGATGAGCAGTGATGACGGAAGTAGGCCGGAGTGTATAGGTATGTCTATAAAAATGGGCCAATGGGAACCGAGTTGTGGCCTTGTTGGTCTTGTGCATGACAGTGCAATGTCGTAGTTCTAATAGTGAAGGCAGTGTAATGCAATTAATTGAGGGTAAACTACTAATTTGGTCCCGTACCTTAATGTTCAATTTAAATTGGAGCACTATGATTTGCTCGTGTCAACATTTATCGTATGTGGACCATTATGTGGACCAATATGATATTGACATGTCGGATGAATAGTGACTTAGCTACCAATATGACATCGAAATGAAACACAATTGACCAAGTTGAAACAAAAAAACATAAGGGAGCTATTTTAATTTGAAAATAAGATAAGGGGCCAACTGAGTAGTTTAGTGTAGAGTAATTTATTAGTCTAACCTCAAAATGTTGTATGTAACATGTAAGTTATTGGCAATTTAGTTAATGAGTGACAGGATTTGTAAAAAATAGACCGTGAACCAAAATTTAGCATAAAACCATATATGGACATGGATTTGGAATATGTAATTGACATTGAATTTGGCATTTCAAAAAACACGTACGTCCCAGTTAAGAAGTAGGTGGTGAATAGGTTTTGACCAACCGTGAAGCTTAAAAAATACGTCCTACGTCTTAGTTAAGACGTCAGTGGTAATTTAAGAATTAAACATTTACGTCTTAGCTGGGACATTTGCCTCCGTGACTAAAAAACATCATACGTCTCGACCAAGACGTGCATTGTGACTTAAAAAATACATCATACGTCTTAGTTGAGACGTCAGTGGTAATTTAAGAACTAAACACATACGTCATAGTTGGGACGTATGGTTTGCCTTAGTGACTCAAAAACATCATACGTCTCGACCAAGACGTGTGATGTGAATTTTATTTAATAAACATTAGAATTTCAAAAAACACGTACGTCACAGTTAAGAAGTAGATGGTGAATAGGTTTTGACCAACCCCGAGGCTTAAAAAATACATCGTACGTCTTAGTTGAGACGTTAGTGGTAATTTAAGAATTAAACACGTACGTTTTAGCTGGGACGTATGGTTTTCCTCAGTGACTCAAAAACATCGTACCTCGCGACCTAGATGTGCGTTGTGAAATGTATTTAATAAACATTAGAAAATAAGTTGTACGTCTTGCAAGAGGCGTAGAAGGTTGTTTCAAAAAACACGTACATCCTAGTTAAGAAGTAGGTGGTGAATAGGTTTTGACCACCCCTGAGCTTAAATAATACATCGTACGTCTTAGTTGAGACGTCAGTGGTAATTTAATAATTAAACACGTACATGTTAGCTGGGATGTATGGTTTGCCTCAGTGACTCACAAACATCATACGTCTCGACCAAGACGTGCGTTGTGAATTTTCTTTAATAAATCTAAAGAAATAAGTTGTACATCTTGCATGAGGCGTAGATGGTTGTTTCAAAAACACGTACGTCCCAGTTAAGAAGTAGGGTGGTGAATAGGTTTTGAACAACCCTGAAGCTTTAAAAATACGTCGTACGTCTTAGTTGAGACGTCTGTGGTAATTTAGGAATTAAACATGTACGTCTTAGCTGGGACACATGGTTTGCCTCAGTCACTCAAACACATCATACGTCTCGACCAAAGTGTGCGTTATGAATTTCATTTAATAAAACCTAAAAAAAATAAGCTATACGTTTGGCAAGAGGCGTAGATAGTTGTTTCAAAAAACACGTATGTCCCAGTTAAGAAGTAGGTGGTGAATAGGTTTTGAACAACCCTATTTAATAAAACCTAAAAAACATTTTACAGAAAACAGTGTCCAATCCACTCTTAATAAACATATATTGTTTCTTGGTAACTAACCTCTCCACCGTCATTCAAACTTGAACATTGAGGTAAATCCGCCATTGCAGCTTCGACGCCAAAAAAAAAATTCCAAACTCAGGAAACAAGGATGCACAATACCCAGGATGTACACAACGAACAACAAGACGGAAATAGAAACAAAGTGGATGAAGAACACGTTGATGGGAGAAAGGGTACAAAGCAAGAAGCTAAACGAAAACGGGACATCAAAAGTTTCACGAATAGGGAGTGGATGAAGAAACGTGTGGAGGAAGATGGGAGAATGGGGTGAAGGGTTATCACTTTTTATTGCTGATCGTTGACTGAAATTACCATTTTACCCTTGCTTAAATTTAACGAATATAAAAAAAATATAAACCTGAGAAACGGGCTGGACCTGGTAAAAAACGTCAGGTGCAGCGTGCACCAAACCCCAAGCAAGTCCATTGAAGCCTTCACCAAAGAAGTATACTTCACGACCGCCAAAACAACTTCAGAGATGTATTTGAATCATAGCTAATTCTAATTTACTCCCCCCGAAAGTGGAGCATGTGATGCTCCCACTGAAAAACATGTTTTGTTAAAATGCCCCCCTGTTATAAGCGTTGGATGATGTTTAAAACCATCAACGGACCAGATTAATTCATGGATAACTGAAGGATAGGTAAATAAGCATATTTGCATCAAGCCTTATGTCTTATCCAAGACGTAGGTGTTAAGATTATATAGAAAAGCTACTTCTTGGTTGAGACATAAGAGCTAAAAATTAATACTTACGTTTTGGTTAAGATGTAGGGGTTTAAAAAAAATTAATACCTACGTCAAAGCTCAGGCGTAGGGGTTTAAAAAAGCGTACGTCTCACACAAGACGTAGGGGTAGTGTTTTTTTTCAACTAAAATTAACACATACTTCTTATGCTTGAAGTAAGTTCAAAATTTCGTGAATTAACACATACTTCTTGAGCTTGAGGTAGGTTCAAAATTTCAACTGAAATTCTCGCATACATCTACATCTAGGACAAGACGTACGTTTTGTAATTTCTTTTTACTAGTTGAAAATCGCATGTTACCGGTTTTGATATAGGGGGAGCATACTAAAAAAAAACTTAAGGAGGAGCAAATTATAATCACCCTTGAATCATAGTCTTTTTCATGTGCCTCTCATCCTCAACATGGATCTTGAAGTACTAATTAGCTGCAAGCCTGCAAGGGGCACGTGAATGAACTAGATAAAACCATAACATTTTATCAACTGATCAGAAAGAAGGATATTGGCAGTGGGTTTGCTTTGCTTTATTGATTGCTCCATTTCTCGCCCGGTGTTGACATGTGGACTAGCCAAGCAATCCTATCCATTAGTATCTAGCACAATATGTACAATAAGAGTTCTTATTTCTGCGTGCTTTGTTGGCATGACTTTCTGTCTATGCTGTTAACTTCTAGGTTTTACTTCGGTACCCTTTCAAAATAAAAGGTTTTGGTACCCTCTCATATTTTTCCAATCAAATAATGACAAGTACAATATACTACAATGTCAAAAAACACCGAAATATTATTGACACTCAATAAAGATTGAAAATTATATGTTAAGATGTTCTCCACTTTTTATATATTTTTTGTGCTAAAAAATTTAGGCTAAATTTAAACGAAAACATATGTTCTTGTGTGTTGAAGATTATATCTCAACTGCAGCAATACAATTTTTTAAGCTGATCGGAAAAATAAAAATACAGTGAAGTGTTCTTTTTTCATCGTTATCTAGCAAGAAAATTGATATCAGTGGCATGATGATGTTGAGGTTGCTAGCCCAAGATGAATAAAAACTTGATATTAAGGTTCATGATTTGGGAGTGGTTGTGAATTGATTTAGTTAAAAATCTTGCAAATAAGATCACACAGATTTGATTGCAAAATTTTATTAAACTTATACACTTTTTTTCACATGGTAGTACATTGCAGTTGTCATAATTTGATCGGATAAATATGAGAGGGTACCAAAACCCTTTATTTTGAAAGGATACCGAAGTAAAACCCTAACTTCTATATTGTCAAGTATAGATAATGTAAAGATTTTCTATTTTGTGTTAGTCTTCAATCAAAGTATTTCTACTTTCGGTCTGCGGTTAGGTAAGGTAAAGTTGTGTTCAAAGTTGCTACTCTAAAAGTTGTTGATCATCGGAATTTATTTTAGTAGTGAGGTATATCGAAATTTTTTATAGTGAGATATACCTCACAATATCAACTTAAAATAAAAAAAATGGATTTTCTTAGTCTCACTTTTTAGGGTTGAATATAAGAATTCATAATGGGATAAGTTTTATTGAAAAATAAATACAAAATTTTTTGATTTTTTCAAAACAACACTTTCCAATAAAACTTATCCCTTTTAAGATTTTTTATCCTTAGCCTTTAGGGTTGAGATTAAGAAAACCCCCAACAAAATAAGGGCAAAATTGGAAATAATAAGATAAATGAGGTGTCTTCGCTCACAAGTGGGATGACAAAAGCCCCACTCAAATCTTGGGATTAGTTATATGTTGGATTTACGAGTAATGATTATGGATATGTGTAAACAGGTATTTAACCATGGAAGGAATATAATTAGTGACAGACCAGAAATTTTAGGCTAGGGGGCGATATATAATATTAAAAGTTAGGATAGTATTAACGATTATTTACGAAATACAAAAATAAAAAATTGTTATTGAAAATTTAAATTTAGTATTTTCTGATTTACTAGGCACATTATTTTTCATATAAAATCATTATTTTTACGGTCTTAAACAATGTTTCATTGATACTGTTTAACATTTTTCTTAAAAATATAATTACTTGTTGATAAATAAACATATTAATTACTAATGTGAGTCAATGAATACTCACCCTCTAAAAAATATATACAAAATCATGAGATAATACCATTGTACCAAAAAAAAATGAAATACAAACAAAAAAATTTAACATAAGTTTTCATAATTATTCTCTGAGTATTAATAATCTGGAAATATTGAATAGATAAATAAAAATTTTGTTATTTATATTTACATCGAAGAAAAAGTTATATATAATTATATATTCTAATTATTTTTTTCAAGATTGTGGGGGCTATAGCTCCCACTAGGGACCTCCTGAGTCCATCCCTGGATATAATTATTCTTTTGTGTTGTTGTGAAAATGAGTTTAAGCTTTCTCATGGCCTATGGTTATTAATCTCATAATGTTTTAAACCATCTTCATAAACTCTCCTTATGCCTGCATATTTGTTAAATAAAATTATGAAACTATTATATATTGTAGAGTGTATAAAGGTGATGGTGATGTATTCGTGGTTGTTGTATGAAATTTTGGGAGTAAAAAGATGATTTCAAAAGATTTTTTTGGTTTGCACCCTGGTATCAGGCCCACTGGGCCGACTAATCCAGTTCGAGGGGGTCCCGAGGTTAAGGTTTTAATCCTCTCCCAACGTTGTTGCGGGGGATCGAACCGTGGTTCGCCCTACCAAGTGCAACCCCTGACACCATTGCACCAACAGCTCGTTGGTATGATTTCAAAAGATTGTTATCTTTTTAATAGCAAAATTTAAAAAAAATGGGACAACAAAGAAACTATTTTTATGGATTTTGGTTTATATTGTAAAAGACATTTAAAAGTATTTTTAACGTATAAGATTATGATAGTAAAAGTGTAGGTAAAAATATTTTGTTGAATTGAACAAATGGAATGTTTTCTTGATTGTGGTTATTAGAAAGATGGGAATATATTTTTTTTAGTCCAAATAAATTATGTTGATGTTAAAAGTTAGATTTTTGAATATATGTGTAATTGGAAATGATTTATCCATTTTTGTTTTATGCGTTTATGTATGTGTTTTGACAAAAAAGTAATGTTTTGAATAAAAAAAGGCAAATTTTTTTAGAAAGAAAAAGAATGAGTCTTTTTCAAAAAAAAAAAAGTTAAGTTCTTTATGTTTTTTATATGATTTGTTTTATGAAAAGTTTTATTTTTAAAGTTTATTATCAAAGTTCTTTCAAATTTTTTCTTATACATAGACAATGCCAGCCTATTTTTGGACAAGCCATGGAGAACATCAGTGTAATGTTTAAGGCCTATGCATTTGCTGTCTAAAATTCATAAGTAGTCATATATGTTGATTGATGATCACTACTAGAAAAGTCCGATCTAGAGACAGAACGAAACCGTCTCTAAAACATGAAAATTCCGTCTCTAACAAATTTAGAGATGGAATTAAAGACGGAACCATGTCCGTCCCTGAAATTGGCGTCGCAAAAATAATCAGAGACGGAAAATGGATTCTGTCTCTAATTAGAGACACAAACTTCCGTCTCCAAAATATTTAAATTCGATCTCTAAAAAAATTGAATTTCGTCTCTAACAGTAACGGAACGATTCCGTCTCTAGTCTAAAATAATCCGTCTTTGATCTGAGATGGATAACAATTTCGTCTCTGATTCCTAGGTTGATCATCCCTTTCTAATGCTTAAATTTTCGTCTCTAGACAGACGGAAATAATTCAGTCTCTAATTCCTAACGGTAACATCTGTCTCTAATTATTAAAATTTTGTCTCTAATTTCCATATTCAACATCCGTCTCTAACCACTGAAATTCCGTCTCTAATTCTGAAGCTGGTACAACTCATATTTTTAAATCCTATTTTTTAAATCCCTATATTCTTGAAACCTGTGTAATTTTTAATCCTATTTTTTCTTTTTCAATATTCTAACACTTTAACCTTTTGACAAAGCTATTCAAAAACATAAATAAAACATATCTATTATCATGAGTAAAAAAAAGTCAAAATACAAAAAAATATCCAAGTGTAATTCAAAACAAAACATTGCTAGTTCAAAATACTCCAAAAATAAATTACATGCTTAAGTCATTTTTTAAAAGATAAACTAGCAATCAGTATCAATCATCATTGTCCACTTGATCTTCATCAATGTCATCTTCCTCCAATGCTTTCAAGTTATGAAGAGCCATCATCTTCTGAAACATTTGCTCCCATTGCTCCATCTTTTGTTTCATCATTTCTTGTTCAACATTCTTTCGTTGAAGCTCAAGAGAAAGATCCTCAATTTTAGATTTCATTTGAGTCACCTCTTCTTGTGATACTCCTTCCATGTAAGAAGTGGAGGAAGATGGGAGAATACTAGAGGCTTTTGATCCTAACCCATAAACTCTTCCTTTTTTATTTCTTCCTCCAACAACATCTAGGTAGATATTATTTTGAGATTCCAGGCTACTGCTTCCATCACCACCACTTTCGGATTCCGCAACCCGTTTCGATATGTGTCCCGAAAAGATCGACTCAATTAAACAAATTTTATGTTTATTAAATAAACAAAGTAACTTTAAAGGTTAGTTTTTACATACTATATGCCAATGTCTTCTTGGTGCTTAGTGAGAAACTCATTTGGCTTCCCCTTCGGCCAATGAAGTTGCTCATATATCTCAAAATACGTTGGTTCTCTACCTAATTTAACTTTCTAATACAATAAAAAGGAGAAAAGATTACCAAACCATAATAGAGATATATCTTACAATATAATACACATTAATGTGACTAGGGTGTGACGGTCCGGTCCGGTCTTTAATGGACTTTAGGGACTGGATCGATTAAATTAATGTGGTCCATCCGGTCCAGAAGTTTTTCATATGCAAAGATCGGATCGGACCGGACCGGTCACCGTTCATGAACGGTCCGGTCACCGTTCATGAATGGTCTGGTCCGATCTATTTAGACCACAATAATAAAAATTTAATAAAAAACCAGTTTTTTCTTTTTTCCTTGAGATTCCTGCAAAAGTTAAACTGTTGTCTGACCCATGTACTCCAAAGTCTGGCCTAGTCACTCCTGCTATAACGCTCAAGAGAAAGATCATTAGAAAGACCTTTCACGCAGAACTTTTGGAGTTATATGTTTCATAGTCTAATGAGCAAAACTGGATCTGTTTACTCGTCCCAGTGAAAGAAGGCACTAATCTTTTTTATACTTCTGTTTCTTTAATTTCTCTCTCTCTCTCTCTTTTTCTTTTTCTTTTTAATATTTGAACTACCAGTCCGGTCCGGTCTTTGTGGTCTCAAAATTTGTGAGACCGTAGACCGGACCACGGTAGAACGGCCCAGAAATATTAAGACCGGACCGGACCACGAGATCAGACCGGATCATATTTTTTGGTCTGGTCCGATCCAACCCGACCGGTCTCACGGTCCGGGACCGGATCACTTACACCCCTAAATGTGACATTGACCAAGACAAAGAAAGAAATAATCAGAGGAAATAACTAGGGAAATTCATTTTGTAGCAATCATTTACCTTAATCAAGATAATGATCATTACATATGTATTTTATTCATGTGATGTACTAGGGAAATATTCATTCTGTAGCAAGCATTTTATTCACCTAATATCTACTAGGTAATTATAAGGGGCATACCTTAATCATAATAATGATCATTAAACAACAATTTTCCTTTTTATACCAAGTGCATATAAATATAATCTTATTCCAAAGATGACGATGAAAGACATGATTGGAGTCTAAACCCTCCACAGTGATTATAAATACAAATAGCAGAATTTGAAAGTGCATTCATCATTAAACAACAACATTTGACATAAATGTAGTACATCATATGCTTTATCTGTATGCTTTGAAGTTTCTCAAATAGTACATCATATCAGTCTTGTAGTTACACAACATATAATATTCTACAGAATATTATGAGAGGAAAGGTAATAGCCAAGGTGATGATGAGTCAATGTCTTCAAGTAATAAGGGAAATTTTCTTGAGCTTCTTGATTTTCTTGACAACCACAATGAAACTATTCATAATGTTTTGAAGAAGGCTCCAGGGAATCTGAAATTAACAACTCCAAAAATACAGAAATATATTGTCCGTGCTGCTGCTGATGAAACTACTAAAGTCATACTTAATGATCTAGGGAATAATTTATTTGTTGTCTTGATTGATGAATCTCGAGATATCTCAGTTAAGGAACAAATGGCTGTGGTTTTGCGTTACATGGATAAGAAAGGACAAGTTATAAAACGTTTTCTTGGTCTTGTTCATGTTCCCAATACTACTGCTCTCTCTTTGAAATCAGCTTTACAGTCGCTGTTCACGAAATATGGGTTAAGCTTGTCAAGACTACGAGGACAAGGATACGATGGAGCAAGTGATATGCAAGGTGAATTCAACGGTCTGAAAAGCTTGATATTGAAAGAGAATGGTTCTGCATTTTATATTCATTGCTTTGCCCATCAACTCCAACTAGCTCTTGTTACAATAGCCAAAAAACATGTTGATATTGCATATCTTTTTGTTATAGTTTCCCGTTTATCAAATATTGTTGGAGCTTCATGTAAGCGTAGAGATATGCTTCGTGAAAATCAAATTGCTAAGGTGAAAGAAGCATTGCAAATGGGAGAAATGGTGTGGCTTGAATCAAGAAATGATAATCCAAAGGGCAGGGGACACTAGATGGAGCTCACATTATCGTACATTACTCAACCTAATTTCTTTGTTCTCTTCTACTATTGATGTGCTTGTTATTATTGAGGAAGACACCTTAAGTTCAGAGCAACAAGGTAAAGCTCGTAATTTGATGAGGTTTGTGCAATCTTTTGATTTTAGATTCACGTTGCATTTGATGAAAAATATTTTGGGGATTACTCATGAGTTGTCTCAAGCATTACAAAGAAATGATCAAGATATTGTAAATGCTATGAAATTAGTCACAGTGGCAAAGTGGAGATTGCAAGCTATGAGGGGTGATGATGGTTATCATTCTTTGCTCAACGAGGTTTCATTATTTTGTGAAAAACATGATGTTGTCATTCCAAATATGAATGATAACTTTGAAATACCTGGAAAATCAAGGCGCAAGATCGAGAAAGTTTCTAATTTGCATCATTTCCAAGTTGAATTATTCTATCAAGTGATTGATCGACAACTTCAAGAGTTGAATAATCGGTTTATAGAAACGAATACCGAGTTCCTTCTTTGTGCAACATGTTTAAGTCCAAGAGATTCCTTTTCTGCATTTAACAAGAAAAAGTTAATTCATTTGGTTCAATTTTATCCTTCAGAGTTTTCTCCAATTGAACTTTTAAGACTTGATAATCAACTTGAAAACTATTTTGTAGATGTGTGCTCTGACAGTGCGTTTTCCGAATTGGGGGGAATCACTGATCTTTTTATGAAGCTTGTGGAGATTAAGAAACACGTTGTTTATCCCTTGGTATATTTACTTTTACAATTAGCTTTGATACTACCTGTGGCAACGACAACAGTTGAAAGAGCTTTTTCCGTTATGAATATCATCAAGAGTCGGATTCGAAACCGCATGGGAGATGAATGGATGAATGGTTGAATGATTGCTTGGTTACTTACATATATATAGAGAGAGATGTTTTTGGCAGTGTTGAAAATGAGAAAATTATTCAGAGTTTCCAAAATATGAAAACTCGTAGACAACAATTATGAAATTTTGTATGAATGTTTATTTATTTTGAAACTTCAATATTGCAATGCAAGTTCCTATATATTTTTAATGTTTTTGATTTATATATGTTGCCCTCATATCCAAAAATTCCTGGTTCGTCCTTGTGTGCATGCAATCATAATTCATTTTGCCATTTGCTCCAAGACTTTAAAATGTAAATGCCATGCTCAGAGGATCTATTTTAAATACTAACACAAACCCAGAAAAAACTAGCCAAAACATTAAAAAAAAAAGGCGGCAAAACTGTTTCATTGGTCCCCTAAGTTATTTGATTGTTTCAAAGTAGTCTTTCAAGTTTTTTTGTTTGAAAGTGATCCCTCAAGTTTACTTCCGTTAATATAGTTGGTCCTTCCATCAATTTTTTCGTTTTCAATCATCTTTTTCGTCTCCGGTCATCTTCTCCGGTGGGATTTTCGGCCAACACCATTTTTTTCGGCGATGAAACTCTACTTTTCTTTTCCTCTTTTTCTTTGCTTATTCTTCACCAACAAATGTTCACATCAAACCATCAATCTCTTCGCCACGTCTAGGAGGTGGTGTGGTGGTATTTGTGGGGTTTGAGATAAAAAGATATTGGCAAGAAAAAATAGAGTTTCGCCGAAGAAAATGATCGGAGATGTAAAATTTGATGGAAAGACTAACCGTGTTAACGAAAGTAAACTTAAGGAACCACTTGAAAAAAAATTTTAAAGATCACTTGGGAACAAATAAATAATTTAATGGATAAAAAAAAGTTTTGCCTAAAAGAAAAACAAAACATCTTTCACAAAATGACCCTAAATTGAACAAACCAAGGAGGGAGGTGAGGAACAGGGAGAACACTAATGGCGGGTGAGAGTAATAACCGCAGCGTGAGACTGCTATGCCGCAGCAAGCACCTCCTCCCAGGACCCGACCCGGGAATCCACCACTGGCTCATCGGATCCCCCTTCTTCCCTCCACTCACCATCGCTTCAATCCTCTTTTCCTCTTCTCCAGATCTCCTCAAAGAATCAGGTTCCTCATTTTACCCTTCATCCTCTTTCCCTTCCACATTCTCCTCGGCAAAAAACAAGAAACTCATTTCTATTATCTTTCCTTTTCAGAGGAACTCCGAACGTTGATTCCCAAGGGGTTCGAAGTGATCGGAGCCTTGGCTTCCGGAAACGATGATGATGCGAAAGCCGCCATCGAAGCTGCCTGCGGATTGAGGAAGCTTCTTTACGACGGGGAAAAGGAAATGGATCGAGAGGTGATTGGAGCGGTTGCGGGTTCTGGTGAGGTGCGGTTTTTTGTGTCGGGGAGTGGAAATGTGAAGAGCGTTGAATTGGTGAAGGAAGTTATGGAGGAAGAGAATTCGGACAAGTTTGTGTGGGAGAATGGTTGCTTGATTCGGTGCGAGCTTCCGATTAAATTGCCACTCTATTATCCTCTCCAAAATCCAACTGGTAGGTGGTTTAACTTGAAAACCTTTTTCTAATGCTCATTTGTTGATGTTTATATCCTGAAGCATACATAGTCTATGATGCAATGTGATTGGGCAATGTATTTTGCATTTAAATTTCGTTATTTAGTAATCTTGATTCTTGAATTGGCAATATTGTGCTTTTGGTAGTTTGCACACATTACTTAAGTTTGCATTTGGTATTTAGTTGGGTTTATGTTTAAGCTCGTTGTTGTTGCCTTACAATTGTAAAGTAAGGCTTGAGCCTTATGATAAGCATGGAGGCAATGTATTGGTGTAAAGTAGTGATTAAGCAAGACATTAGATTCAAGCTCTTCCTTTGTATAGCGTCGAATGAATAGTTTATTGAAGTTGTTGATTGCAGGACTCGTGTCATGAGTTATGATTAAAGTACTAGCTGGAAGTTATTGGCCGCCTTACAAATATGAAATATCAGAGGGACAAAAAATGTGGGTTATGAAGGATAGAGGACGTGGACAGTAAACTAAGAGACACAGTACAAACTTCAGATTAAATTTAATTATTATGATTATAAAAGAAATTGTCAGTCTTAGCATACGAGTGCACAGAATAATATCTGGGCTTCGGAAAAATTATCTAGAATGCACATTTGATTGTTTTTTAAGTGCAGTAAATTCTGAACAAATTTATTCCACAGATGTTGAGAAAGCATATGTACAGGCAACTGAAGCCGTTATTGCCAAGTTAAGAGACCCACAGGCTGTGTACATATTAGAAACATTAAAAAACTCCTCTCTGGATCTACCTCCACCTGCCCTTGTTCGAGGTGGAGAATTAGACTTTCACATAGACCTCTCCAAGATCAGATCTGTGGTGGAAGTTGATGATGGCTTTGATGCAGGCTCACTATTGTGTTCATACTTTTCTGTCACCAGTAAAGCAGGCTCACCAGTTTTCTCTGTTGAGGTAACATAAAAGATAATGATATTCTTTGTCCCTTTTCTTTTAAGTTGTTTAAGTTTTTCTTATATTATCTGATAGTATTTGATTTTTTGTTTTTATCTGGTATATCTCTTTCCTTTTTACTATGTGATGATTAATAGTCAAATGACTGCTATCGACCACTTTGTGAGATTTTCTTTTTGCTTAGAATGCAGATATTATCCAAGTTAGTGTTCTCTTTAATAGCTTAGCACCATTCTCGTTATCTGCAGCACCTGTTGCAGAATACCATCCAGGTCAGAATTTAGGGTCATAAATAATGCCACATATTTGCTTATTGATCAATGTGATTTACTATAATATTACTGTTTTTAGCATTTCTTGGTTGAAATTGAATTATTGCTTTCAGTCCAGGAAGAAGCCAGACTCCTTGTTGTAGACATTAAGCTAGATGTACTTTGCTATGCTTCCAAGGTGCTTCCACTCAGACATGCAATTTCAAGTTTAGTCATCCCTGGCTTGGTTGACCAGTTAAATATACTACAGAATTCGATGTTGCCTAATCTTTTGGCAAAACACCCTGAGGTGAGGCAGTGCTTCTATCCAGTTGCATTTGCATACGCTTTTCATGGCTCTACTGTTTTTAATTCACAAAAAGATCATATTCCTATACTTAGTGGTTAAAGAGCTACTGATTTTCATCCCTCTTTCTTATCACTGAGCGATTTCAAATGCCCCTTTGGCATTTTTATAGCAAATACCCAACTCTCAGATATGTACATTATGTCTTTGTTTAATAGAACTCACTGCTGTAAGTAACAGTGCTCATTTGATACAAGCTGTGATGCACTAGCATGATTAGTGATTACATTATCAACTTTCATCTGAAGTTTGAAATAAATTTAATTTATTTCTATAGTCATTATAATTGTCGTTTCTGTTTAATTTTTATTTTTTTGATGGGCAAAGTTTTTTACGGGGAAGGGGAGGGGGAAAATTGTGCAGCTGCCAGGGATTGAACCCTGGTGCTAGCACTTTATCTCCCCGCAGCTCTACCAATTATGCTACCTATTAAGGACTCTGTTAATTTATTTGTTCTTCAACTTTTACTCATTTATTTAGTTATAACTTATAATTTTAATTCTAAGCAAAGTTTTCTTTTTATATCTGCATTGAATACTTAGTTGTCTTTCGATTGACTATCAAATTACTTTTTTGCCAGCTAAAACCTTATCACTTCAGTCCTCCTGGGGTTCTGCATCCAATAACTGCTTTCTATGAACTGAGTTTTGGGGAAACAGAAATGAAGCAAGGTATGCTATTGAACTCTGGCATAGATAGGATAATTATCTTACCATGTACTTATGTAAAATAGAAAATAATAGAATAAAGATATGATGTGAGCTGTTGATAAATTTCATAGAGGAATGGATCTATTGAATCTTTAGGCTTTTCCACTCTACATAATTTATGATCTCATTGTGTATTAATGTGTCAGTGGTTTATTAAACATTCTTTCTTTCTACAGTTGAAGTTAGGAGATCCTTACACTCAAGGTTGGGATTACCTTATGATCGTCCCCTGCTAAGAATTGCTAATGCCTTGGATTTTTCAAAATTGAAAAACAGTGGTAATGCCTCTCTTCAGAAAGGTAAACTGTACATCTAAATGGATACTTCTCTTCTTGGTGCTGAGAATTATGGTTGCATCTGCCTCTTTCCATTTTACATTTTCCACTTATAAAATTAGGTTTCTTATGCACTAAGTTTCTTAATATCTGTTGGTAAAATTAGGTTCAACTTTGCCCAGAGATGTACACATTGGGATCCCAAGCAGCGGAGGTAAGTTGCTATTATGGTCTTTTAGTCTCTCTTTCTTATTGCAATTCTTCTTGTCTCATTCAAAATCATTATGGTTTTTGCAGTTACTGGAGGAACTGTTTCACTTGTTCAAGGTTCTTATGAATACTTCCATTATCTTCAGGATGGTTTTAATGATTCGGTAATTGCAATTCTTCTGCTCCTTGATGTTTTAATATGCTCTAGAAATTTCATTTCTTCTTTCCCTTCTTTCACTTAATAAGTCCCATCTTTTGTTTTCCTTTCCTTGTGCTTTTAAACCCCTTTTCATCTGCTAGGTTATTGTGCTTTTTCCATGATGAGCATATTTTAATCTTTCTTTAAGAGACAACATGCTGATTAGTCGATGTCTCTCCTATAGGATGACTGCAAGGAAACTTTACAATAAGGTGGAAAAATATTTGCATGTAGATGTAAGGTTGTTGAGAGCTGGCACTTAAGGCTTTGTTTGGATTGATGGTAAGTGATGGAATGGAGTGGCGGGGAAAGGAATAGAATTATATTCCTTGTTTGGATTGTGTAATTTAGGGTGGAATGGAATGGGACATAATGGAAATATGGAATGCATTCCACCCAATTCCATCCAATCTCTCAATTTTTGGTCCCTCCCAATTTGGGGTGTACATGATGGAATCAAGAAATATTATTCCATTTCTTCATGAAATACCCAAACAATGGAGTGGTAATTTTGTCTCATCCCACTCCATTCCACTCCATCTCATCTTATTCCATTCCATTCATCATTTGATATCCAAACATAGCCTAAAGTACAAAACATGAGTCGTAATGTTAAATAGTTTTAAGTCCTGTTTATAAGCTAGGTTTGGTATGTCGTTTGATGGACTAGTTCCTGTGTGCCACTTGCTCTGACTTCTTGTCTGGCTTATGAACATCTTCTGGCATAACTATATTTACTTAATTTTAATTTACATACTTGCAGATATCATTAAAACAAAATGACTCTATTTCCTAGTATCACAATCTAAATCACTTACATTGATTTTCTAGGGATGGGGTTGTGCTTATCGCTCTCTCCAGACTATTATTTCGTGGTTCAGACTCCAAAACTACTCATCCATAGAAGTTCCTTCTCATAGGTATTTACAGTATACCTCCTCTAATCATGGTTTCTGTTTTTGGGGGAGATATCTTTTCCTTCTTTTTTTTGGTTGTGAGCCTTGATGCAACAGTTAGGTCTTCTGACCTGGAGGTCGCAGTTTCAGATCCTGAAAACAGCCTCTCTGCTTTCAGGGTAATGTTGCGTATATTTACCCTCCTTGGATCACCAGGTGGGAGCGTCATGCAGGGTCGCCCTATATCATTTCCTTCCGAGTTCTAATATTTCTTAGGGATATTATCTTAGTTTATTTCTTTTTTGTCTCTTCAGGTTTTAAATAGTGGTTTTTTCCTGTGTCACTGATTCTTAAATTTGATTAGTTAAAGAGTTATTGGTTTTTAATTAGTCTAGCCTAAATGCATTTATATCAACCAAATCTTGCTTGTCGTATTCATGCATATGATTCAGCCTGACAAGCGTACAACTTTATCAGAGAAATACAGCAGTCACTTGTTGAGATTGGTGATAAAGATCCTTCTTTTATTGGGTCACGCGACTGGATTGGCGCCATTGAGTTGAGTTTTGTTTTGGACAAACTTCTGGGTGTAAGTATTCTGCTCATTTTAGTATTTGTTATGCGGAACTGTTGATTAATGGTTAAACTGTATTTTGAATCAGTTGGGCTTGAGTTTCTTGCCTAACCAGGCATCAAGGTTGTCAATATCTAGATTTTAGACAAGATCGGGAGGGGAGGGAAAAAATCGTAAATCGGAAATCGTAACACGGATCGTAAGATCCTACCAAAGTACCAAAAACATATATATATACTTAAAAACACACACACATATATATATATCCATAAAAATAACCATATACCAAATGTCATATTGTCATATGTCAAAATACATCCAAAATATGAAAATAAGCCAAAATACATACAAAATAAGGCAATTATATGGTGTGGGCAGCAACTATACAAGTCTATAACCAACCAATATCCCAAGTATTTACCAAATGAGAAGGAGCAGAACTTGGTAGAGGAGAAGAAAGAAGAAGACACTCATAAGTCATAATATTAGAAGAGAATGAATGAGTTATATGGAAGAGAAGAAATGAGCGCCACTTTACCCGCCTCTGGTGCCCTGGTCACTTCGAGAGGGGTAGAGAAGTTGGGTTTGCAGTTTGCCATGAGTACTATCGAGGCTGAGAAGAGGAGTGAGTTGAAGGTGGGTAGATGGTAGGGGTATTTTCGGGTTTCTGTGTTTTTAGTAATGGGGGGCTAGAATTAGGGTTTTTTTAGGGTTTTCTTTTCAATTTGGGGCCAAAATCGCGAATGGGCCCTTCGCGGATCGGGTCGGGCGAAACGGGTCGCGAAGAAATTAGGGTTTCGCGAACCAGACACCAGCGCCGCCGCGCCTCGCCGTTCCCACCGATCCGCGATCTTCCTCGCCGTTCCGAGCGATTCCACCGCCACGCGAGTTTCTCCTGCGATCTGGCACGGTGGCTGCTGGAAAACTCGTATAATCGGCGATTTCACGATTAAACTCGCGATCTTGACAACATTGCCAGGCATTGACCTAAAAGGCTAGTATCTATGTACTTCATTAGATGCTGAATAGAGTGCATGAAAAATATAATCTAATCTAATCAAATCAATTTCGTCTTGTGAGTCTAATTGGATTTTTAGTGATTTGACTGAGTTGTTTGTGTTGAGATTTTGATAGATTATTTTTTATAGGCAAAGTTTGATAGGGAAGGTGGTTCGGGAAATTGTGCGCTCCTAGGGTCGAACCTAGGTGTTCACACTATATGTCCCACAGCTCTACCAACTGAGCTATCTCTTGGGGATGATATTGATAGATATTAATCAATATTATTTGTTTATGTCATATTCTATTGTATTCTATTCTATTATTAGGATAGATTACGATCCCCAAACTTTAGGGATAGAGTGGTTGTCAATGTATATAAATATTGTACAAATCATTCTTCAATGTACAGCATAATCTTATTCAAGTTCTTTAACAGGTTACCTGCAAAGTCATCAATGTCAGATCTGGAGCTGAGCTTCCCGAAAAATGTCGAGAGCTTGCATTGCACTTTGAGAACCAAGGAACACCTGTTATGATTGGTTAGTGGATTGTAAACTTTATTTTCTTTATCTGATATTTATCTATGACATCTCCCACCATGGGTGGTTTGAAACCTCGCTCTCAAGTATATATTTTTTTTGGTAATAACTAGTTAACCACAGCACCTATTTTAGTTGCATATTCACTTGGATACAAGTTGTCTTAAGTTAGTAGTATCCATTGATCTAAAGAAATTTTTGGGTTGAGTGGTAGAGGACTAGTGATGTTTATCTTAACAGTTAGGTTTCTAAAATGCAGGTGGTGGTGTACTTGCATATACACTCCTGGGAGTGGATTACAATGAAGCAAGTGGAGATTGTGCATTTTTAATACTTGATCCACACTATACAGGCACGGATGATTTGAAGAAAATAGTAAATGGGGGATGGTGTGGGTGGAAAAAGGCTGTTGATAACAAGGGTAGGAATTTCTTCTTGCATGATAAGTTTTATAATCTCCTGCTTCCACAGAGGCCCAACATGGTTTGATAGACCTAAGTGATGGAGGGAACTTGCTTCCCATTGATACTCAAGTTCTTGCTGTGGAAGACTAACATTTTCACTACTTATAGGAACAATATGATTGTGAATTTGGACTCGAGAGTAAATTATTTGCCTCACTTTTGGGTTAGTAATGTTTTGTAATAGAGACATGCCTTGACTATGATAAATTTATTGCCCTTATCTTTGGCTGAATCTTCTGTCTAGTCACTTGGGCTGAAAGAAGGAATAACCCCAGTTTCATTATGGTACCTTTTTCATGGTTAGCTCCTCCTGCAAAATTACAGCCATTGTTTCAAAACATAATGGTTGAGATTTTAGCAACTTTACAATCAAACCTTTTATTATAAATCTGAACACATATGCCGCAAGGAGATTCCATGTAGGCTTAATTATGTCTCAAGTTCTTGAATTGTAAGCTTAATTATGTTTCAAGTTCTTGAATTTTAGGGTCATTTTGTCATAGATCCTAGTTCTTTTTTCAATGGCTGGCTTCCCAAAGTTTTTTCTAGGTTTGCCATATATCTTTTTGTTTTTTTTTTTTTATAGGCCAAAGTCATGTTAGTGTTAGTAGTTAGTAAATCTCCTGAAATAAACTCCTTACAAACGCCTAAGGAGGAAACCGCCACAAGGGGACTCGAACCCGAGACCTCCCCTATGTGGTACACATCTCCTTACCACTGGGGCAACACCCTAATGGCGGTTTGCCATATATCCTACTATCATTTCCAGTCAAATTTTGCTTACGTTACATTAGAATCTTAGTCAGATGCAAGAGGTTAGTTACCTAAGATCTCTCTTTTAAAAAAAAATTAAATAAACTAAAAATTAATATTTTTATATTTTTCGTTGTAAAAAAAAAAAAAAAACAAAACGAGGATTGGAGTTAGAGGACGTCTTCATTCACGTGACACTTTGTGACTAACCTCTTGCGTCTGACTAGGATTTTGGTGAGACATGTAATCAAAATTTGGACGGAATCAAAAGTAGGGATATATGACAAATTGGAGATAACTTTCCAGAGTCAAACATTAAAAAAAATATATTGGCCTGTGCCCAGATGACTTCAAAATTCAAGAACTTGAGATATATTTAACCCTTCAATATATCTTTAACCGTAAAATTCGCAATTATATATCGTTAATACAAGAGTTCTTCACTTGGAAAGCACAACCCTTTGGAGTGCCATGTGTTAACCAGCTGCACTTTTCATATTGGAAGCTAATCATAAGAGGGCTTGTGTGGTGATAGGATAAGAAAGAATATAAAGCATAGTAAAAATATCATAAAATATGAGTAAGATAAATTTATTTTTTTTAATGTTTGGTGTTATATCATAATACGTTGACATCGGTGTTGCATAAGTATGGATACAGTACCCCGGTACAGTTACGGAGTACGACATTTAAAAAAAAATAAGGTACGGGTACGTTCTTATATATATTTAATTTATAAATTTAATTATATATAAATTTAAAAAAAATGCAAAAATAAAAATATAATCAACAAATTGAAATTCATAGGAATTAATAATTTCCTACCACACAATCTACAATGTTTGCACTATGTAACAATTAAAAAAAAAAATCAAAAACATCCAAAAATAACACAAAATAGGAAGAAAAAAAAAAGCAGCGCACAATAGGAAAAAAAAGTGGTTGAATTCCTAAACTAGTTTAAACATTTGGTGTGCAAAAAAAATCAAAACAAAATATGAGTATCAAACCACTTTTCTTTACTTTTTTAAATCAAGATAGTATTTATTATTCCATGATTTCCATTACAACAAAGAAAAAGAAAACAGAGAAATATTTATAAAACATGAAAAACGGAAGTACCAGTTAGTAAGAGAACAAAACAGAGAAAGGGAAAACAGAGACAGAGGAGACAGTTTAGAGAGAGACACCAAACTAATGAAGGATGGAAGTATAATGACGGGTATCGCGAGAGGTGGAAGGGGTCAAGCACAAAAAGCAGTGGAGGAGGTCAAGCATAATGAGGGATGGAGGGGGTCAAGCAACAAAAGGAGAAAGAAATTTGAGACTTAAGCGTGTTTTTTTTGGGTTAAAATGAAAGAGGGTGAGAAGATAATTGAAAAATATTGAATAAAGATGGTTTTCCCTTATCCTTGTGAACAAAACACATCGTTTGAGAAAAAAATTATATTCAGTCGTGTGGTACGTCCGGTGGGAACGTACCCATTCAAATACCTAGACGTACCCATTCAAGTACCTAATTTTTTTTTTAATTTTTTTTGTTTGGGTACACACCCGGTACATACCCAGGAATACCTAAGGCGTACCGGGTATGGGTATGTACCTGGTACGTGTACGGCAATTAGATAGGAGTACCCATGTTTCATAGGTTGACATTGATGAGATGTTGGTGGTAGTGTGATAATTACCCGATACGTGTACGACAGTTAAATAAGTGTACTGATACGTCAAAGGTTGACATTGATGAGATGTTGGTGGTAGTGTGATAATTATGAAGACAGTTGTACTAATGTGTAAGAGTATTAACAAATATTCTTGTGTGATGGAAGGGGATATATAATATCCAACGATTACTTTATAATAAATGAGTTAATAAGTTAAGATTTATTAACTACTATTAGATATTACTCCTTCCGTCCCTAATTATAAGGCTCTCTTAACATTTTTATTTTGTTTCTATTTATAAGGCCCTTTACCAATTTTCAATGAGCATTAATTATTTTTTCCACAAACACCCCTATTTATTTAATACTTTTTAGATTCCCAATAATATTAATAGGGGTAATTTTGAAAATACATATCAAAAATTTACATTTCCAATACAATTAACTAAATTATTCCACTTTCTTAATGGACGTGAAATCTCCCAAGAGGACCTTATAATTAGGGACGGAGGTAGTATTAAATAAAGATAAATATTATCTATATGAGAAAATAGTTTACACATCGACAGTGTAAATATTTTTTACACTGTCAGCGCATCATTCACCACTCAATGGTTTATGGTTATTGATTTCTAAATAAAAGTAATGTCAATGAACGGTAGATAATATATCGACAGTGTAAAAAACTTAACACTGTCAGTGCACACATATTAAACTCTATCTATATTTATTTAATATTTTCATTAAAAAATGGTTGATAAACGTGATTTGATAAGATAAATATGATGAATGTATATAACTAAACAACAAATCATTTTTTGCATTTCTTTTCCTAGTGTATCAAAGATTTAAATTTCGTTTTATTTATTCTTTTATAAATTTTCAAAATATGAGAATTTACAAAATTAAAAAAAAAATATTACGATCATGAACAATTTTTAAGTAAAAAAAATATATTAAAAACCAACTCTAAGGGCATGCAACATTGCAAGTACATTTTGCAAATCTAGCACAATTAGGAGAAGGCCATTTAATAATGACCTTTGCTTTTTGGCCCCCACCTCTTACTCTTTGGCCCTCATTCATGTTATTATGGATGAAGTTGTCCTTATTTTACCGATTTTAACAAGACGGGAAATCATTTCCAATTTAAACAAGAAGAAAACAAATATTGATATATTTCTGCTTACAAAGAGGCAGAATTATTCCACTTAATTAAAGGCGGAATATATTTTTAATTTCCGACTGGTAGCAGTCGAAAATATGCAAAGCAAAGGAAAATGATATCTGAATTAGATGCACAGACCCACAAAGCAACAAAGTCTAAAGCACTTGCAGATGAAGTTAAGCTCACCCTCTGTCATCCACACACATGTCTTTTCTTTTCTTTTTTAAGGGACACGTCTTTTTCAAACCATACAACAAAGAATTCCATTACACTTCTTTTCGACTTATTAATTAATAATTGAACAAAGTAGTAAATATTTTCGACTAAGGAAAGTCGGAAAATATTTTTTTTCTGACTCTGACAAAGCGGAAATATATTAATATTGTTTCTGCCTTGTTTAAATCAGAAATGATTTTTCATTTTGTTAAAGTCGATAAAATAAGGATAACTTCGTCCATAATAACATGAATGGGGCCAAAAAGTAACAGGTGAAAGTCAAAAAGCAAAGGAAATATATGATTAGACCCTCATGAATTATTTGGATATTATGCATGTTTACTATTCATAATAACTCATAGTTAGGAGGAGACCCTTTAATAATTAGGACTTAAGTTTCTTTTCATTAACTTAATACACGCATAGTGGTTTTAATTTCGATTAAATATTTAATTTTGATACTTGTACTCGCCTATAATTCATTAAAAAGACAATTTTTAATTATTCATTGTTGCAAGCTTCACACTTTTAAGGGCAAATACATGCTTTATTAATTGAAAAAGATTTTATTTCCACTAAAAGTATAGGCATCTCCAACCAGATGTCTTAACTTCCGGTTCTTGCGAAAAACAGTACGGGAAGAACGGAGGGGTTGTTGGAGGATGCCCAGGTGGTGTCTCTTGCCAAGATCCATCCTCTGAGCAAGCTCTGTTCTTAGAGGAGTTTGGGGACCCACATCTGTACGAAAATGAAATAAAACCATATAAAAAATGCAATTTTTTTCTTTATCTTTCTTTTTTATTTACTGTTGTTTCATCTTCCTTGTTGCTCGAATTAAAGAAAATTAATGAAGCAAAAAGTTGCTTGGAATCAAACATCATCAAATTGAATCAAAGAACCAGTCCAGAATTTATACAATATGAAATCGTGAATTATTGAAGGATAAAAATTGAAATAGGGAGAAGAAGGAAATAAAAAAAAAACATTAGGATCAACAAGAAGAAAAGAAATTAATCGAATCTAGTTTATGTGAATCAATCGAAACAAGCTTCTTTGATTAGCTTCAACAACCTTCGATCGAAGCTTCTTCCAAATGTCTTCACTGAACCCTATAATCCCAAATCTAGAGTGAAGCTTCTGCAAAATGCCTTAATCGTTGCAGAAGAGTGAAATCCAAGGATATGCATGAGACGAATTGGTGACTAAAACAAAATATTGCAATATGTATTAAATGCAATGATATGAAAATTTGTATAATATCAATTTGTAATTAATAAGTGAATCATGCATAATGTTAAACAGATACTCTGTGACACCCTTGTTTTATATATTGAAAATAATGGATATTTCCAAATATAGAATACTTGTTATCCAAAAATTTGGTCTAGAAAATTTTTCCTTTTTAACTTATACTTGCTCAGTTATAAACACCTTTACCCTTGACGAATAATTTGAATTCGGCTTAATAGTACCTTAACTACAAAAAGCTCTCGAGACAACGTCTTTTTAACATAATAAAACATATTCGTAGCGTTATTTAAAACATATTATTTGTTTCTTGAGTTTAATCGAACTTGTAGAATATAAGCTTATTGCCGAATCCTTTTGAATCAAAATCAGAGTATGCGGAAGTAAAATAATACTTGTGGGGCACTGCTGAGGTAAAAACATCTTTTATATATATATATATATATATATATATATATATCATAATGTAAAAACACCCCACCAGTATCAAGTAGTAAGTAACAAAGTCGAGATAGCAAGTTTTTGGTAGAACATATACATAACCAGCTGCTCAAAAATAAACCTAACTCTAAGGCCTCTCAAAATTTGTACAATATATAACAAGATCAAAATAGAAGTCCCAGAGCACGTCATCCATGTCCTCAGCAGCTCCTCTGATCCTCAGCAGCTCTATCCCTAGTCCTAGGATCCAAAACATCTATGCTATGCAAGCTCCTAGGAACCAACAGGTCCACCTCGAGTAGAAACAGTAGGCTCGACAGGCACCTCCTCCTCGTCCTCATCCTCAATGGGATCCTCCTCGACCTCGTCCGACTGTGCAGGGACCCCACCACTGGGTCTAGGATCTGCGGAAGCAGTCCTCTCAAACCAGCCGGACCAGGAGAAGGAGTCTCCTCAGTAACAACTCTATGTGATGAGGGATGAGTACGAGTGGCAGATCTAAAACGAAAACTATGGAATCGACGCACTGGTCGAGCCGGGGGTGGTCCTCTATATGAGTAAAAGGGTGGAACATGCATAGTATAAACTATAGGGATCCTAAACCTACGAGGTCGCACCCGAACCAAAGGGTTAGGGTGGTAGAGAGTAATCTCCACCTCCCCCTCAAAGGTGGCTCGGTGCTCCTCGTAAGTCCATATACCACTAGGGATAGGACGTATCTCGATGCAGGCTAGGTATCTGGCCATCACCTAAACAGGGCATAGGGAGTAAGTATACACATATACATAATCAATAAAGACTAAAATACAAACACAAGTATATCATGGACAGACAATAATGCAAGTACATATGAGCACACCAATTTTCAACATTATATCTCTTATAATGCAAGTGGCATGATGCATGGTTTCCATCCACAACTGAGGCCTCCAATACTAGTCCATCTTGGACGTCCATCCAATACACCAATGTGTTCCCAGAACACTAACATACGTTCCCAGAACGTATGCTAAACCATACTTGGAAAAACAAACATCACTCCCAGAGTGTGCATCACGTTCCCAAAACGTATAAAAAACCATGTCCCAGACACTGGCCACATTCCCAGAATGTGTCATCAAGTAGGTTACACAATTTTGGTACTCCCAGAGTACCCTCCTCATATTCCCGGAATATGATAATCGTTTCTTACCAACCTACTTTCCATTCTCTATGAATGAATGCACGTTTACACAGGTTGGTTTTTATCTTTAATTTAATTATGATTTAGAAATATCTCAATTTCTCCTTTGAAAGATTTATTTGAGGTATAACATTTGGCATGAAAATTCATCCTTGAATTAACTTAAAAACATGCCATTAGGCTTGAATTGGGAAAAACTTAAACAATGGTATCAAACTTTTCACTTAAAAGACTCAACTTTTATTTTTCAGTTTCAGGTACTAACCGGTTACAGTCTCAGGCTAACCGGTTAGAATTACAGACCTGAACCTACTAACCATTGTAATTCAGAAAAAAAAATCATTTTCTTGAATTCTCTACTCAATTCATAAACAAGGTTTCAACATTGATATTTACCTCAAACCCCACTGATTTCATCATTCAAAGTCTAAATCACAATTCAATTCCAATTTAGCATAATTTCCACTTGAAATTATCCTTTACATTAAGGCATTGACTCATCAATTACAATCTGAAATAAACAGTGCCCATTGACATGAATCCAAATTGTTTTCAACTGAAATTAGAGCATAGACTTGAGTGCAAATGGTAAAAACACTGGGCCAATTTCAGAAAATCATTTTCTTTGAAAATTGACAGTATCTAATCGGTTACAAATTTCGAATAACCGGTTAGATTCTGCAGAATGTACACTGAAAAGTGAGGTTTTGCATACCATTCTTTCCAATACTCAAATCTAACCAATTTCAACAATCAATAGAGTTCACATACCTTAATATAAACATGTTCAACCACAGAAACATATTTATTTTGCATGCATTCAATTTAGAGTATCAAATTGCATATAAACCAACATAAGCACAACTTGATACCACAAAACTCATAATAAACATTTAGATTATGATTCAATCATCAAAATCACTTGCATGCAGATTGTCAAACTTGCTCAAAAAGAATTGAGCCACAGAAATGGCCTCCAAGCCTTTTAACCTATTCACATAATACCCTTTTGAGTCTTTGTTGACTCAAATCCTAAAACACATAATTTTAGTCTCAATCTAGTATAAGGTAAACTTCTCCCATACCTCTAAGTCGTGTTTGATGAGTGAAATCACTGACTTTTGCAAGAAATCCACAAGAACCTCAAGCTCTGTCCTCAGCCCACACAGGTTCAACAGGGTCCCAAAAACAGAAGGTTTGACACATGAAAAGGACAAAAGAATTGGGGAAAATTATTAGGCTTTTCTCTATGCAACATGCATTAAAGGATCGAAGTGATTTGAGGCTTAAAGGTTATTTGTACTTACCACAATCAAAGCTTAGACCTAGCTTCCAGAAACCAAAACAACTCTGAACCAGTTTTCAAGCTTCCACTTCAGAGCTTGATTTCTTCTTCCACACTCACCTTTATCTTACAAACTTTATATCAACACGAAGCTCTGGACGTAAGCTTCGTGTTCGTGTATCACTCAAAATCTACCTCTCAGGATCAAAGGAGAATTGCAGGGACGAATTTCAGAACCCTAACAGAGCTTCAACACATGCAATTGAACCAAATGAAGCGGAATTCGTGTTTAATCCAGGCTTTTATAGAGAAATTCAGCTAACATGCAGGAGGACGCGTGTTTCCCACTAATCCTGAGCTGATTTTGTGGCGAATTCGTGGATTAATCAAGTGATTACTCATCAAACGCACTAACCCAGTTTCTGGGTTCATCGTGTAGCCGATTACAGGGCATTACTAACCGGTTAGATCAGTGTAAAATTTAAAAATTAATACTTTTAAAATCTTTCCCTCCAAGAACTTTTCTAATATTACATTTAGGTCCTAATCCAAGGACTAAAATGCAATATTATATTTTTGTATATATTTACCATATAAAAATACCTTCACCTATTTTTATATTTCAAGGCTAATTAAATACAAAACATAAACTTGGAAAATTTATATAAATTAATAATAAAACTTTATTTATTATTAATTTCCTTATTATCCGGGAGACGAAAATTAGGGGTGTTACACTACTCCCCCACTTAAAAGGAATTTCGTCCCCGAAATTCTAACTTACATAAACAACTCAGGATGCTCTTGACGCATCTTATCATCTAATTCCTACGTAGCTTCGGACACGTCAGCATTTTCCCATATAACCTTAACTAAAGGTATCTCTTTTCCCCTGAGCTGCTTAACTTCACGATCTTCTATCCGGACCGGTCTGGCTTCAAAGGTAAGGTTCTCCTTCAAAGTTAGATCATCAGGTTGAATTTTCAAAACAACCGATGGGTCATGCACATATTTCTTTAACTGAGAAACATGAAAGACATTGTGCAAGTTTGACAGAGAGGGTGGTAAAGCTATTTGATAGGCAACAGGACCAACTCTCTTGAGGACTTGGTATGGACCTATACATTTAGGTGAAAGCTTTCGGGTTCTCAAGGCTCTACTGATTCCTTTCATCGGAACTATCCGAAGAAACACATGGTCGCCTTCCAAAAACTCTATTGGTTTTCTCCTCTTATCAGCATAACTCTTCTGCCGACTCTGAGCTGCTTTCATCTTTGCCTGAACCATTTTAATCTTCTCAGTTGTCTGCTGCACAATTTCTAGTCCAACCACTAAGTTCTCCCCCACTTGAAACCAGCATAGCGGGGTTTGGCATTTCCTTCCATACAAAGCCTCAAACGGTGCCATTCCGATGCTTGCATGATAACTGTTATTGTATGTGAATTCTGCAAGAGGTAACACTTGATCCCAACTTCCTTGCTCCTCAAGTGCGCAAGCCATCAATATATCCTCCAAAGATTGAATGGTTCTCTCCGTTTGACCATCCGTCTGTGGATGATACGCAGAACTCAACTTTAAGCTTGTTCCCATAGCGTTATGCAAACTCTTCCAAAACTGTGAAGCAAACCTGGGATCCCGATCCGACACAATACTTGAAGGCACTCCGTGTAGACGAACTACCTCCTTAATGTAGATCTGGGTAAGCTTATTCAAAGGATAGCGCATATTTATCGGAATAAAAGGCGCCGACTTGGTCAACCGATCCACAATCACACAGATTGCATCATGATTTGCTGTTGTCTTTGGCAAACCAGATACAAAATCCATTGAGATACTATCCCACTTCCATTGAGGGATGTCTAAGGGTTGCAACCGTCCTCCCGGTTTCTGATGCTCTACCTTAGCTTTCTGATAGATTATACATGAAGCCACATACTTCGCAACATCCTTTTTCAAACCAGACCACCAAAACATTTTCTTCAAATCCTGATACATTTTGGTTGATCCAGATGCATACTCATCCGACTCTTGTGTGCTTCATCAAGAATCAATATCCTAACCTCCTGATCTTTTGGTATGCAAATCCTTGTTCTGAAACGAAGGATTCCATCCAACCCAATCTTGAAATCAGGTTCTTTCCCCTCCGAACCTAATCTCATCTTTCCCATCAACTCTTCATCTACTTGTTGCAACTCCCGAATTCTTTCCAAGAATTCATTTGTGATCTGCAGCATTCCTAATTTGATGCTTGATGGTTCCACTTGCGTCAACAAGCTCAAGTCTCTGAATTCCTCAATCAAAGCTGCTTCCTTCAACATCATTGTACTTATGTGGATTGCTTTCCGACTCAAAGCATCCGCAACCACATTCTCTTTACCCGGATGGTAATGGAGTTTAAAGTCATAATCCTTCAAAAACTCCATCCACCTCCTTTGCCTCATATTCAACTCTTTTTGGTCGAACAGATATTTCAAACTCTTATGGTCAGTAAATACTTGGAAAGTAGTGCCATAGAGATGATGTCTCCATATCTTTAAGGCAAACACGATCGCAGCTAATTCCAAATCGTGTGTCAGGTAATTCACTTCATGATTCTTCAACTATCGTGATGCATAAGCCACTACTCTTCCTTCTTGCATCAACACACACCCAAGTCCTTGCTTAGATGCATCACAGTACACTTCAAAACTCTTGTGAGGGTTAGGTAAGATTAACACAGGAGACGATGTTAACCTTTCCTTTAGCTCTCGGAAACTACTTTCACACCTGTCATCCCACACAAACGGTTGATCTTTCCGGGTCAACTTGGTTAAAGGCAACGCAATCTTGGAAAATCCTTCTATAAACCGACGATAGTATCCAACCAGCCCTAAGAAACTTCTCACCTCAGTCACAGTCTTAGGCTGTTCCCATTTCAACACTGAACTCACCTTCGCTGGATCCACCGCAATTCCTTCCTTAGAGATTACATGCCCTAGAAACTTTACTTCATTCAACCAAAACTCACATTTCGCAAGTTTGGCATACAACTGCTTCTCCTTCAGGACCTTCAACACTATCCTAAGATGTTCTTCATGCTCCTCCGGACTCTTAGAATAAACCAGAATATCATCTATAAACACAACTACAAACAAATTCAGGTATGGTCTAAAGATCCGGTTCATATAATCCATGAAAATAGCAGGTGCATTAGTCAATCCGAACGGCATCACAACATACTCATAATGACCCTATCGAGATCGAAATGCAGTCTTTGGTATATCTTCCTCCTTTATCCTGATTTGATGATAGCCCGATCTCAGATCAATCTTTGAAAACACCGCAGCTCCTCGAACTTGATCCATAAGGTCATCAATCTTTGGCAAAGGATACTTATTCTTAATGGTGACCTTATTCAACTGTCTGTAGTCCACACACATTCTCATACTTCCATCCCTCTTCTTTACAAACAGTAGTGGAGCTCCCCAAGGCGAAACACTTGGCCTGATCATCTGTTTCTGCAACAACTCCTCTATCTGCTTTTACATTTCCGCCATTTCCGGTGGTGCCATTCTATAAGGAGCAATAGAGATGGACCAGCTCCAGGAACTAAATCAATCCCAAACTCTATTTCTCCCTTCGGAGGTAATCCTGGTATCTCTTCAGGAAATACTTCCGGGAATTCCCTCACTACAGGAATCTCTTCTATTGGCATTGTCTCTTCGTCTCCGGTAGCAGAGAATAAACACATGTAACCTTCGGGTTCAAGGGTTTTATATTGGATTGTCTTCCTCTCGCAATTGATGATCACTTGGTTCTTCATCAACCAATCCATACCCAAGATCACATCTAATTGTAACTTAGGGAGACAAACCAAATCTACTCTAGAAACACGACCCAAGATTTCAACTTCACACCCTAAGCAAACCTTAGAGGTAAAGATGGGTATCCAGTAGGGGTATCTATACTAAGACAACAAGGCGAATCAGAAACAACAAGATTCAACCTACGCACACATTCAGGAGAAACAAAAGAATGTGTAGCTCCAGAATCAAACATATTCTTGCAAGGTTGATCATTAAGCAAAAAGTTACCTTGCACGAGATTCGGGGTTTGGATTGCTTCATTACCACTCAGGGTAAACACTTTGCCTTGCACCACAGGCTTGCCAGCAGATCCTTTAGTATCACCTTTTGCGGGCTCTCTGCAATCACGGGTAAAATGACCTTGCTTTCCACATTTAAAACACCCTCCTGTGGTCCAGCAGACTTGACCATGGTGATAACGTCTACACTTCTCACAATAAGGAGCATTATCGCGAGACTTGTTTCTGTTATCAATCACAGGTTTGCCCTTGCCCTTGTTCTTCTGAGCATATGGACCATTATTCCGGTGATCAAATCTCTTCTTCCTCTGTGGTCCATAACTCTGTCCACTACCTTTTCCTTGGCTTCCTACCAACTCAGCCTTCTTATCATCTTCATACATTCTGCACATATCCACGAGTGCAGGAAAACTCTGAATTCTCTGATAGCTAAAGATAGACTTTAACTCTGGTCTCAGTCCACCTTCAAACTTGACACACTTACTCCTTTCATCAGGGTTATTCAAGTAGTAGGGAGAATATTTCATCAACTCCTCAAATCTAGCAGCATATTCTCCTACACTCATATCTCCCTGTTTCAATTGCATGAACTCTACCTCCTTCTTTCTCCTTAAATCTTCTGGAAAGTATTTATTAAGAAATTTCTCCATAAACACTCCCCAGCTGATTGCTCTTCTCTCAAAGTTCAGCAATTGCACCGTATGATCCCACCAGTTTTCAACCTCCCCATGAAGCATGTAAACTGCATAGGTTACCTTCTGATCATCCGAATAGTCTAAAGTTGTGAAAATCTTGTTGATTTCATACAACCACTTATTTGCCTCATCAGGTTTGTATCCTCCTTCAAACCTTGGTGGATTGCACTTTCTAAACTCCGATAGAGTCTTTGCATCATGATTTACCACATTACCAACATGTGGGTTACCAGCTCGTCCTTGAGGTGGCTGTTGTTGTTGCTGTTGCATACCCTCCAGCACAGTCGTAATATGCTCTAACATTTCATTCGTATAATTTTTGTTTCTGGTTGCCATAGAAAAGACCTGCACTATGGGCTTTGGGTCACTAAAAGGTCTTTAAAACATAAGCACAGCTAGCTTATTTGACTACTTACTCAAACATATTCAAATAATATTAAATATCATACTTATCTGCATCATCAGGGCCATGAGGGACAGGACCATTGCTCTGATACCACCAACGTGTGACACCCTTGTTTTATATATTGAAAATAATGAATATTTCCAAATATAAAATACTTGTTATCCAAAAATTTGGTCTAGAAAATTTTTCCTTTTTAACTTATACTCTCTCAGTTATAAACACCTTTACCCTTGACGAATAATTTGAATTCGGCTTAATAGTACCTTAACTACAAAAAGCTCTCGAGACAACGTCTTTTTAACATAATAAAACATATTCGTAGCGTTGATTTAAAACATATTATTTGTCTCTTGAGTTTAATCGAACTTGTAGAATATAAGCTTATTGCCGAATCCTTTTGAATCAAAATCAGAGTATGCGGAAGTAAAATAATACTTATGGGGCACTGTTGAGGTAAAAACATCTTATATATATATATATATCATAATGTAAAAACACCCCACCAGTATCAAGTAGCAAGTAACAAAGTCGAGATAGCAAGTTTTTGGTAGAACATATACATAACCAGCTGCTCAAAAATAAACCTAACTCTAAGGCCTCTCAAAATATGTACAATATATAACAAGATCAAAATAGAAGTCCCAGAGCAGGTCATCCATGTCCTCAGTAGCTCCTCTGATCCTCTGCAGCTCTATCCCTAGTCCTAGGATCCAAAACATCTATGCTATGCAAGCTCCTAGGAACCAGCAGGTCCACCTCGAGTAGAAACAGTAGGCTCGACAGGCACCTCTTCCTCATCCTCATCCTCAACGGAATCCTCCTCAACCTCGTCCGACTGTGCAGGGACCCCACCACTGGGTCTAGGATCTGTGGAAACAGTCATCTCAAAATCAGCCGGACCAGAAGAAGGAGTCTCCTCAGTAACAACTCTATGTGATGAGGGATGAGTACGAGTGGCAGATCTAAAACGAAAACTATGGAATCGACGCACTGGTCGAGCCGGGGGTGGTCCTCTATATGAGTAAAAGGGTGGAACATGCATAGTATAGACTATAGGGATCCTAAACCTACGAGGTCGCACCCGAACCAAAGGGTTAGGGTGGTAGAGAGTAATCTCCACCTCCCCCTCAAAGGTGGCTCGGTGCTCCTCGTAAGTCCATATACCACTAGGGATAGGACGTATCTCGATGCAGGCTAGGTATCTGGCCATCACCTAAACAGGGCATAGGGAGTAAGTATACACATATACATAATCAATAAAGACTAAAATACAAACACAAGTATATCATGGACAGACAATAATGCAAATACATATGAGCACATCAATTTTCAACATTATATCTCTTATAATGCAAGTGGCATGATGCATGGTTTCCATCCACAACTGAGGCCTCCAATACTAGTCCATCTTGGACGTCCATCCAATACACCAATGTGTTCCCAGAACACTAACATACGTTCCCAGAACGTATGCTAAACCATACTTGGAAAAACAAACATCACTCCCAGAGTGTGCATCACGTTCCCAGAACGTATAAAAAACCATGTCCCAGACACTGGCCACATTCCCAGAATGTGTCATCAAGTAGGTTACACAATTTTGGTACTCCAAGAGTACCCTCCTCATGTTCCCGGAATATGATAATCGTTTCTTACCAACCTACTTTCCATTCTCTATGAATGAATGCACGTTTACACAGGTTGGTTTTTATCTTTAATTTAATTATTGTGATTTAGAAATATCTCAATTTCTCCTTTGAATGATTTATTTGAGGTATAACCTTTGGCATGAAAATTCATCCTTGAATTAACTTAAAAACATGCCATTAGGCTTGAATTGGGAAAAACTTAAACAATGGTATCAAACTTTTCACTTAAAAGACTCAACTTTTATTTTTCAGTTTCAGGTACTAACCGGTTACAGTCTCAGGCTAACCAGTTAGAATTACAGACCCGAACCTACTAACCATTGTAATTCAGAAAAAAAAAATCATTTTCTTGAATTCTCTACCCAATCCATAAACAAGGTTTCAACATTGATATATACCTCAAACCCCACTGATTTCATCATTCAAAGTCTAAATCACAATTCAATTCCAATTTAGCATAATTTCCACTTGAAATTATCCTTTACATTAAGGCATTGACTCATCAATTACAATCTGAAATAAACAGTGCCAATTGACATGAATCCAGATTGTTTTCAACTGAAATTAGAGCATAGACTTGAGTGCAAATGGTAAAAACACTGGGCCAATTTCAGAAAATCATTTTCTTTGAAAATTAAGAGTATCTTACCGGTTACAAATTTCGAATAACCGGTTAGATTCTGCAGAATGTACACTGAAAACTGAGGTTTTGCATACCATTCTTTCCAATACTCAAATCTAACCAATTTCAACAATCAATAGAGTTCACATACCTTAATATAAACATGTTCAACCACAGAAACATATTTATTTTGCATGCATTCAATTTAGAGTATCAAATTGCATATAAACCAACATAAACACAACTTGATACCACAAAACTCATAATAAGCATTTAGATTATGATTCAATCATCAAAATCACTTGCATGCAGATTGTCAAACTTGCTCAAAAAGAATTGAGCCACAGAAATGGCCTCCAAGCCTTTTAACCTATTCACATAATGCCCTTTTGAGTCTTTGTTGACTCAAATCCTAAAACTCATAATTTTAGTCTCAATCTAGTATAAGGTAAACTTCTCCCATACCTCTAAGTCGTGTTTGATGAGTGAAATCACTGACTTTTTCAAGAAATCCACAAGAACCTTAAGCTCTGTCCTCAGCCCACACAGGTTCAACAGGGTCCCAAAAACACAAGGTTTGACGCATGAAATGGACAAAAGAATTGGGGAAAATTATTAGGCTTTGCTCTATGCAACATGCACTAAAGGATCGAAGTGATTTGAGGCTTAAAGGTTATTTGTACTTACCACAATAAAAGCTTAGACCTAGCTTCCAGAAACCAAAACAACTCTGAACCAATTTCAAGCTTCCACTTCAGAGCTTGATTTCTTCTTCCACACTCACCTTTAGCTTACAAATTTTATATCAACACGAAGCTCTGGATGTAAGTTTCGTGTTCGTGTATCACTCAAAATCTACCTCTCAAAATCAAAGGAGAATTGCAAGGACGAATTTCAGAACCCTAACAGAGCTTCAACACATGCAATTGAACCAAATGAAGCAGAATTCGTGTTTAATCCAGGCTTTTATAGAGAAATTCAGCTAACATGCAGGAGGACGCGTGTTTCCTACTAATCCTGGGCTGATTTCGTGGCGAATTCGTGGATTAATCAAGTGATTACTCATCAAACGCACTAACCCAGTTTATGGGTTCATCGTGTAACCGGTTACAGGGCATTACTAACCGGTTAGATCAATGTAAAATTTAAAAATTAATACTTTTAAAACCTTTCCCTCCAAGAACTTTTCTAATATTACATTTAGGTCCTAATCCAAGGACTAAAATGTAATATCCATATTTTTGTATATATTTACCATATAAAAATACCTTCACCTATTTTTATATTTCAAGGCTAATTAAATACAAAACATAAACTTGGAAAATTTATATAAATTAATAATAAAACTTTATTTATTATTAATTTCCTTATTATCCGGGAGATGAAAATTAGGGGTGTTACATACTCTCTTATTTTTATTGACTTGTTTGACTTTTACCAAGATTATGGGACGGAGGGAGTATTAACATAGTCCTTTAATATATTCTATTACAATTCATATATTAAGTCATTCAAGTTGTGATGCTCTAGGCCAAAAATCTAAAAATATACAAATACATATCCAAAACATGCATACATTTCATATTTTACATCACAAAAGGGGCTAGAGCATAGTTACATCCACTAAAGGTTTGTCCGATTATGGACTAACTCATACTCCACTTGTGGGAGTATGTTTATCCTTGGTAGGAGAAAATGTGAACACACTTCCGGCACCTAAAAAGTCATAACAAGAGAGTGAGATATTTGCATATAACTCAAGTAATAACATTTGATAAATAAACATATACACATAAACTTTCATAAATCAAACTGAAAACTGAAGGATATATATGAAATTCAAAGAAACGTCGCATAAGGAATTGCATTCAAACTAATATCACCAATGTAAAAAAACAAAACATAATAAGTTATTGAACAATAGGATGTCAACTAATTAGATATAATAATTGGTAAAAAAATATGCGATTGACAAAATACTAATGGGATAAATACATTATAAATATATGGACCAATATGATAGAACATGACAATTGAAAGTGTGCTTAAAAATAATCCAAATTATGCAAATATTTTCCTATTCAACAAAAAATCTTGAGTATATGAGCATATGAAATGTGGATCGACAAACATATCATTTTATGACAAACAACTAGTTTAAGACAAACACGACAAAAGGAATGTAGATCAACAGAGTAATTGTGAATAACCAGACTATAAAGGATACAAATCTTGCGATAGTGTGAGAGGTTGAAAGCACCTCTAGCAAGAAGGTATGTTGGTTTGTTTCTTCTGGCTGGTGCTATGGCTGGTGCTACAGTGAGAGATTGAAAGCATACACACTGAGACGGGAGAGGTTGCTTACGGAACAAGGATTTTATAGAGATACGAGTTTGAATAAAATTGAATTAGTGTGGAAAATTGTCTAACTAACTAACTAACCATTAAATGATGAGATGGGATGAGGAAAACTTGGTAATTTAAGGAGAGAGATTGTAATTGATTATGATTATATGAGAAAAATTCATTTAATATATATATATATATATCTTATTATGGAAAAGATTATCCTCTTTTCCCAATTTTTTTAATGCACGGTACGAATAGACTACATTTATGCAACACTGGTTGTTTAAAATAGAATAGTATATCTATTAATAAAATTCATGGTTAAAGATGAAAAATAAAAATGAAATAAATTTTAAATGTATATCACCAATGATGAGGTAAATTGAAAAGAGTAATACCTATATAATTATTGAATGCGAGATAACAAAGCATATTTGATAACAATATTCTTTGTGTAAACTCCTTCTTTCCATTGAATTGTTCTTTCTTTTATTATTAAAATCTTAGTAGTTCCTTGAAAAACACATCTTGATAGAGAAACGTACAATTAACCATGGCTAAATATGTAACACTCCAATTTATTTTAGTGTAATAGAAATGTTTTCTTAAAAATAGTAGCAACAATGAAAAATTTTTTGCTTTTTATTTATTTTTTCATAATAAAGCTTTTAACAAAAATAGGGGTTACATCAATGGCAAACACAATTTCTCCTGTGCAGATCTTTTTTTCTCCTTCTCTATTGGATCCATCCTTGACTCGAATTAGGGTGTCGCATAGGTTAATTCTTTATAACCTAAAAATTAGAAACACATGAAGTAAAACATTATCCTATAGTCTAAGTAATAGTATTTAATAAAAATTAATATACAATAATTATTAACAAATCATCACAATCAATAAATCACAATCATACATCAACCATATGCATATGATGCATGCTTTCTCATATTCCAATTCTGAATGCAATGCATGAGTTCACTTTTATGTCCAGTGTACCATTTTCTTAGTATGTCCCTTGTAATAGATGGATTTGTTCTTCATCATTTCATAACATCATTTCTTTGGTAAATATCTTGGCAAATATCACTAAAAATACCAGAAAGGTACATGAATTAGATTTACGCATGTACACGCCCGAAGTCCACTAATGGTGTAGCATGCGTTCTTTCTTTCCTTACTACCTAATACCTTTATTCATTCTCATTCTTTCCATCTTTCTATATGAAATTTCCATCTTTCCATTTTTCCTTTTATATCAATATATATCTCTTACAAGTTACAAGCACATACTTAATCATGGTGTGATGCAATGGCGCAATTATTCTTTATGGAATTCTGTATTCACTTTATTTATTGGGGACCCTTGCACACAAAGAAAGTATATGATATTTTGGCTAAAAATTTCCCTTTTAAATTATTTTAATCAATTTTTAATCATTTTTTTATTGTTTCTTAATACTTAAGGAATTAGGATTTTATAGAGATAAAGAATTTGAAATAAAATTGAATTAGTGTAGAAAATTGTTTAACTAACTAACCATTAAATGAAGAGATGGATGGGATGAGGAAAACTTGGTAATTTAAGGAGAGAAAGTGTAATTGATTATGATTATATGAGGAAAATTTGTTTAATATATATATCTTATTATAGAAAAGATTAGCTTTTTTTCCCAATTTTTTCTTAATGCACGGTACAGATAGACCACATTTATGCAATAATGGTTGTTTAAAATAGAAGAGTATATCTATTAATAAAATTTATTGTTAAAGATGAAAAATTAAAATAAGGTCAATTTTAAATATATTTTACCAATGATGAGATGGGATGATGAAAACTTGGTAATTTAAGGAGAGAGATTGTAATTGATTATGATTATATGAGTAAAATTCGTTATATATATATATATATATATATATATTATGGAAATGATTAGCCTGTTTTCCCAATTTTTTTCTTAATGCACGGTACAGATAGACCATATCTGTGCAAAAGTGATCGTTTAATATAGAAGAGTATATCTATTAATAAAATTCATTATTAAAGATGAAAAATTAAAATGAAATAAATTTTAAATATATTTCACCAAAGAATGAGGAATTTATTCTGCATTGTTTCCGGGACTGTGCCGAGGTAATTTAAGGAGAGAAATTGTATTTGATTATGATTATATGAGGAAAATTTGTTTGATATATATATTTTATTATGGAAAAGATTAGCCTTTTTTCCCAATTTTTTCTTAATGCACGGTACGGATAGACCACATTTATGCCATAGTGGTTGTTTAAAATAGAAGAGTATATCTATTAATAAAATTCATTGTTAAAGATGAAAAATTAAAATGAGGTCAATTTTAAATATATTTTACCAATGATGAGATGGGATGAGGAAAACTTTGGTAATTTAAGGAGAGAGATTGTAATTGATTATTATTATATGAGGAAAATTCGTTATATATATTATTATGGAAAAGATTAGTCTCTTTTCCCAATTTTTTTCTTAATGTACGGTACGGGTAAACCACATTTATGCAACAGTGATTGTTTAAAATAGAAGAGTACATCTATTAATTAAATTCATTGTTAAAGATGAAAAATTAAAATGAAATAAATTTTAAATATATTTCACCAAAGAATGAGGAATTTATTCTGCATTGTTTCCGGGACTGTGCCGAGGTTAGGAGTTTTTGGAATAAGGTAGTGCATACTTCAAATGCTCATTCCTTTTTCAATGTTGACTTTCAGTCTTGGCTCACCTTCAATCTTTCTCTTGCTGGAAATGATGTGGGAATAATGGATGCTCCTTGGCATATCTTTTTTGGTACCGTCGTGTGGAAGATTTGGAATGACCGCAACTCTCTTATGTTTCATGATACATCTGAGCTGAGTTACAATTTGATTTTCTCTGTCCTTAGCTTTGCGAGACATATTTATTCGTCTATTTCTTCCTTTATTCCGGAGATGAAGCTGAAAAGGGAAACACTAGTTGTTTGGAAGTCGCCTCCATTGGGTTACTAGAAGCTGAATGTTGATGGCTCTCTTCATCAACCTAATAATTCTGCTGCTTGTGGGGGGCTTATCAATAATAGTTCGGGTAAATTTGTTCGCGGTTTTTCATGCTGTATTGGTGTCTCCACAACGGTGAAGGCTGAACTGTGGGGGCTGCTGATTGGTTTGAGGATGGCAAAAATGATGAATATTAATCAACTTCAAGTTGAGATGGATTCTCTTACTGCGGTGATGTTGGTTAATTCGAGGTGCGGAACCTCTCAGCATTGTTATTCCTTGGTTCGGGAAGTGAAGCCTTTACTGAATTCTTCTTGGCTTGTCTCTTTGTGTCATGTTTTTATTTTTAGAGAGGCTAATAAATTTGCTGATTTTCTATCTAATTTGGGTCATTTAGGGAGTATAGGTTGTGTTTATTATGATTCTGCCTCTGCTTATTTGCATGGTACTATTTATGAAGAGGCTTATGGTATCGCCTTCCCTAGGATGACTCACTGATCTTTGTTGTTTGGGCTTTCTGCCCCGTTTATTATTAAAAGGCAAAACTACTAGATTGGTCCTGTAAGTTATTTTTTGGTTGCGATTTCGTCCCTTAACTTTTTTTCGTTTCAAATAAATCCGGAAGTTTGTAACTTGTTTCAAATAAATCCTTTCGTCTAATTTTGTCTTAACACCGTTAATGGGAGCCTCCTACGTGGCAACCAATGGTCTTACAAGGCTAAAACTCAAGTCTACGCCCCAAAACGATGTCATATGAGGCCAAAATAGAAGCTTATTGGGTTATCCCTAACTGTTTTGGTTTTTTATTTTGGCTTCATATGACATCATTTTGGAGGTGTAATGTTGAGTTTTAGCCACGTAAGACCAATGATTGCCACATATGAGACTCCCATTAACGGTGTTAAGACAAAATTGGATGAAAGGATTTATTTGAAACAAGTTAGAAACTTCCGGATTTATTTGAAACGAAAAAAAGTTAAGGGACGAAATCACAACCAAAAAATAACTTACAGGACCAATCTTGTAGTTTTGCCTTATTAAAAAAAAAGGAATTCCTAAATCATTCAAGAAGGTTCTACTCATAAAATTTTTACATTTTATTATTATCATTATTATTTTCATTTCTAATTACTTTTAAATACTTAATGACTTCTAAATAATTATAGAAAATTCTACGCACAATATTATTTTCATTTTATTTTGGTATTAAAATTTGGGGTGTTAGAAATACATGTTGTGATAAATATAATCCTCCAATTGAAATGGTTTGTCCTTGTGATTTATTTATGGTAAGTGCAAGCCAAGGATAACAAGAAATTGTTTTTTGATACACTCAAATGGGATTCCTGCAATGTCATTTGTTTTAAGTTTAAACCTTGGCAAGAAAGCTATTTGTCCACCATGGTGGCCTGTTAGGATTTTCACATCCAGCATGTCCATGTAAGTCACGCGGCGCAGTAACCTTGTCCAGTTGCAAATGCAGCTTTGGATCTATGTGTTCGCAACAATGTCAATGTTGCACCCCTTTTTTTCTTTAATACATGTGGTGGTAAACCACACAGGGCAACGAAGTTTAAGTATTCTCGTTGATATAAGTTGTTTGCATCGCCTTTAACCTCATTAATTGAAAGCAAAATACACTGTTTTCCAAAGAATTTGTTGATAACAATGTTATTCAATTTTTGTACTTCATCATTTCTTGGTATTAGTATGACTCTTGCGACCATGTATGATGCATCACATTTATGACTTTCTATATCTAGAAAAACATGTTAGATAAGATTTTGAATGAAATTTTCTCCTTCCGATGAGATTGCCATACGACTAGGTATTTGCACCAAGTCATCAAGTTTTGTAGGTTCTACTCTATCGCTAATGCGTATAAGATATTGGGAAAGATTAGGATCATGAAATAAACGCATATTTTGTCGCAAATGCAACACTTTCGTGGAAGCTCATAAATGAGACTTGACAATACTTGCGGAAATCATTTCAGACTTACTACTTTTTTGGACAATACATGAATAAATGATTTTCCTCATCCCATTACGTTGATATTGCGAAAGTGACGTGACCTGTCGTCGGTCATATCATCATTTAAATGACGAAATGAACATTTCCAAAATTAAATGATGAAATGACCATTTCCAAAATTTTGAACAAAGTTCAATGATCAAAAACATTGAAAAAAAAAAGGTCAAAGATCTAAAGCATCGAAAAAAAATATAAAGAACAATTCCAAAAAACACATAAGTTCAGGTACTGAAAACTTAAGGGTAATGCTAACAAGTGTCTCAATGACACCTCTTAAGGATTCAAGTATTGGAAAAATAATCATAAGTGCACATTTTTTTATGTCTCGAAAAAACAAAAAATCACATTTTTCATAAGTTTTTACTATGTTTGGCTTTTTAACAAATGCACTAAGGGCACTTGCTAGCATTTGCTAAAGCGTGTAATTAATAAAAAAATTAAATGATAACAAGTACTTCCTCCGATCATATTTATAATACCCTTTTGAAATTTTTAGCTTGATCATTTCAATTTTTAATAACATTTGCCGTAATTACTTTTTTTCCAAAAAATACCCCAGTTAAATCAACAGCAGCGAAACGCGGAATGCACAAACCTCAAGGGTCAACACTATTTCTAGTTTTGTACCCACTTACAGTCTTACAGAGCATAGACAGCAAGAAATGGCGGAGCCACCAGAAGCTCCAAAGTACGGATCAACGCAACACAAAGGCACCGGTCTTCAACCCACGAAGCTCGTCGTTTTGGCAGACCTCAACGTTGATCCTCCCGAAGCCTTCGACGACTACGACGATTCCTCTCCCCTCGCCCCACCTCCTCCCCCGGCCCCTCTTCAAATTCCCAGGTCTTCTTTTTATTTCAATTTATATTCAAATATTCTAAATAAAATTACTGAACCAACCCTATATTACAAGGGTGCGTTTTTTTACATAGCACTGACTTAGGGTAGTTGATAGATCATTTTCTGTTGAAGATACTTTGAGAGTGACTTGGACTGATAACTGTTGCGGATAGGGTACCTATTAATTCACACTTTAATTGGTTAACTGTTTTGGTTTGCTACGTTCGAGTGTCGTGTAATGCATGCTTGTTCGAACTCGGTTCTTGTGTATGTTGGCCTAAACTGGTTGCTTGAGGGTTGTGGAATTCTTAACTTTCAATCTTGCCCAAGTGAGGATGCAGAAGGGGCTGTACAAGCAATACATTCACCTGAAAGGGAAAAATAAAAGAAAGAATCTCAGGTCTCGGCTGATGAGTTTGTAGCACAATTTCGGATGGAATTGAATAGGATGAATTATGATACCATTGTTTGGATATTCTTTGATGGAATGAAGTGGAATGGAGTAAATAATAAGTTGGTTCTGTTAGGACCCATTTTGAGAATGAAAGACGCTGAATAATTAATTCATACAGTGTGCAGTAAGCCTAAGGTGTGAACAGTTTATTATGGGTGTAGAGGTGAGGTGGCAGAGCGAGAATATAACAAGGGAGTTGGTTAGCATGTTTTGGTTATAAATAGGGTTGAGTGTGTGGGAGAGGGTATCTTTTTGGGAGGAATATTTTCTGTTTAGGAAATGGATAGAGAGCTGTGACTCTCTATAGGAGCTTGCTCTGTGGCAATAGGTTTTCCAATTGTGAAATTGTCCTTGAATTACTCCTCACCATTTTGTCCACTCTTTTCTTGTTTTTCTGGTCACTGTGTGTTTTGGTTTGTATCAGATTCCATCCCATTTCATTTCATACCCCAAATTCGGGAGGGAAGGAAAAATAGAGGTATTGAATTCCATCCTATGTAAAAATCTAAACAATGAAACCTGGTTATATTCCATTCCACCCCCCTTTCATCAATCCAAACATAGCCTTGAGTATGGGTTTGTTGTTGATGTTGATGTTGGGTGTTCAATCCTATACAAGGCTTCCTTTCCCTCCTCCTTAACCAAGCAAGTTTACCTCCAATATGATCACATAAAAACATGAAAACATGAAAGAAAAAATGCAAACAAGAGATCAAAAACTTGCTTTCATTTCAATCCATGAGCAGTTTGCGGCTTGTGCACCAACTTGACTTGAAGGTTTCAGTGTGCTAAGTAGACTATTGAACTAATTCACTAAGTTATGCTACTTGTAGGATACAAATATCGAGTCTTGTGCTGATGTGTATCTATGGTCCTTTCCCTTGTCACTCCATATTTATCGATGAATATATACTAGACATGGGCTTGTTTCTGTCTCTACATGCGTGATGGAAAATTGGACAAAACTGTCGAGTGGAGTAACTGCCACTGACTTTTAACTCAGGTCTTCATTTATGCATGTAACTGTCATCTTTATGTTATTCAATGTTACCAATTCAATTAAATCTGGTCTGTGGTTGTTTCTGACATGGGACTGAGTTTGAGTGTTCCTGAATTTTTTAACATTTAATCCTCTGACAAAGGAAAAACCGAATAAATTCTTTGTAAATTTGTAATTCTAGTTATAATATAACATTCAATTCATTTTCTAAAATTTTCTGGAGTGTTTTAGTTAGTCCAATGAAGTTTGGTCTGTAAGGGATAATTGTCCAATACATTTTGTAAACAAAAAATTGTGATCATGATCGTTCTTGTCACCAAGATTTCCTGAAAATGAAAAAAAGTTCATGTGATGGTAGGACCTATTGCTGCAAAATGAGTTACTTATATTAAATTACTGATTACTGAATATCGGAATATATTTTCGTTGCCTGTTGTCATATATTTATCTTTTAATGAATATATAGGTTGACAATTGATGAAAACAGTCAAGATAAGAGTTTTTTGTCCAAAGACACTGATATTATTGAAGTAGATGGTAAAAAGTTGAGCAAATTAGGGAAATGCCGCTCCAGACTAAGCAAGACAGATTCTGCTCCTGATTGTGGAGCTGATGTAGATGGTGATCATGTTCATGGGCCTCCTTCCACTCGGGAGGAAAAAGTTAGCAGCATGAAGACAGTGAGTTAGTTTAAAACTCATTAAATAATTTTCCCTATTATGTATTTACTCATCCCACTTCAAAACTCTTGATCAAATTTCTTTTGCATGAGAAAAAAAAAACTTTTTATTTTGCTTTTTTGTTTTCTAAGGGGTGGCTTTTCTGTGGGCCAGCATTTAGGGAAAGATGTTTTTTTTTTTTTAAATTTTAAATTTTGGGTCAAATATGCCCTAGAATTTAGTTAATCAGTCAGTTAAATATCTTTTACTTCACAAATTGGCTTTCTTTTTGTTGAAATAATTAGGCAATGATTAGCACTTGTTTAAAGCTTTTCCTTTTGTTTTTATTTTCTTCATTATTAACTATCACTAATATTATTTACTGTTTTTTTTTTTTTAAAAAAAATTATTATTAGTTGGTATTAATGTTGTACTATTTGTTGTTGCTTTTACTGATTTTTAACTAACAGAATAGATAAATGCTTGCAGGGCTTGGTTCATGTTGCAAGGAAGATGCCCAAAAATGCTCATGCACATTTTATACTTGGCTTGATGTACCAAAGATTAAGCCAACCTCAAAAGGTAATGCTTTAAATTTCTGTTACATTTGCTATTGTATTAAATTGTTAAACAGGTCTTTTTTTTTTTTTCAGGCCATATTGGCTTATGAGAAGGCAGCAGAGATCTTACTCAGGTCTGAAGCTGAGGTTGATAGGCCGGAGTTGCTTTCTTTAGTTCAGATTCACCATGCACAGGTGCAAAAATATTAAATTGATAGATTAATGGTTTTAATTTTTCTGTTCATTGACATTTTTTAAAATCCATATAGTGCCTTATTCTAGAAAGTTCATCGGAAAATAGTTCAGATAAAGAACTTGAACCTCACGAACTTGAGGAGGTTATTTCTAAATTGAAAGAGTCTGTGCGGTCAGATATCAGACAGGCAGCTGTATGGAATACACTAGGTTTTATCCTTCTTAAAACAGGTCGAGTGCAGGTACAAGTACCTTGTTTGCTCTCTTTCCTTATGCTTAATTAAGCATATACGATGTTCAGTTTCAGTTTCATTATGTTGCCATTTTCCCCCTTTGCCTGAATCATTGTCAACCGCTCTGTAGAGTGCTATTTCAGTTTTATCATCGTTGTTGGCCATTACACCAGAGAACTATGATTGCCTAGGAAATCTTGGGATAGCTTATCTCCAAATGTAAGTTGGAATGGTAATTGACTTTTTCTTTTTGGGTATAAAATTAACACACTTGTACCATTATTATTATTATTATTATTATTATTATTATTATTATTATTATTATTATTATTATTATTATTCACTTTTCATTTGGAGTAGTGCTTTGAACTAATGATTTATTCCCATGCAATGTGTGGCAGGGATGTCAATTTTTTGGGTATTATTGTGTTAATATATTTTAGCACTATGAATAAATCAATTTATAGAGGGAACGTGCATGAGATGCTTAAAAACAGAGATTTGGGTATAAATTGTCTTATAAATACTTCATGACATTAACAGCCAAAGCCTTTTGTCTTTAGGTGGGGCCAACTACTTGGATCAAATGTCATTATGTTTGTGTTATCAAAAATCATGTCTCCGTTTCAAGTCCTTTTTAATGATTTTCCCTATTTACTATTGGGATATCCATTCTATCATCTTTTCCTAAACTAGTGCTACCGCTTCTTTGTCTTCAATGTCTCATGCATTCATTTGTAATCCTTTCTTGTCTTGTATGTCTACTCATCCAATGCAACATGTCTTAGCCTCTTAAGCATGCGCCCAACATTCAGTACCATCACATGTGTTGTGGGCTTGTAGCCATGCTGTAAAATTTTCCTTTATGCTTGAGAGACATCTTTTTTATCACAAGAAATGTCCGAAACACTTCTCCATTTCATCCATCCCACTTGAATCCTATGGTATCTATATATGTCTATTTTTGTCATTTTCTGTGATATTTCCAAGATACCTAAACCGCGTGACTTGTGGTATGTTATGATCTCAAATTTTCACTTCTTAGCTAGTGTTAGCATTCTTCTTATTGAACTCAAATTTCACACACTCTATTGTACTTCTACTTAATTAGAAGCCAAGCTTGTGTATGCACAACAGTACCTCACCATCTATTCCCTCTCTTGATATGATATGCAAAAGGCATGCATTTTGGCACTAGCTCTAAACTAAGCTCATCAAGAACTCCAAAAAACCAAGATAAAAATTTAAATGGTTCAAAAGTTGATCCTCAGTTTAAACTTGTAGTTACAGGGAAACCTTGTATGACCTACTCGCGTGTTCGCATGCTAGCTTTAATCCTCATCATCTTTATCTTTGATTGTTCGAGTATAATCGACAAATTTCTGTCTTCTCTAGAACCTTCCTCAAGACCGTGTTTAGTTCTTTTTTTCCTTTCCCAGTACCCCATCAATTTTTGTAGAAGGTATATTGGCTTCAATGGTTGTAAAAAGCCTTGTCAATTCTCTAAAATGCAAATTTCCATGCTTACTCTCCTTTCAGTTTCCTTGACTCATAGTTTCATAGTATAGCTCGTGAGCTTTAGGTAGCACACTCAAGCAAAGAAAGTTTAAAATGGTTTAGGCAGGTAAGTTTTGAATGGAAGATTGCCGCATTTATGCAACAGTGGTTGTTGCTTAAGTAAAGGTCTGTGTTATCCTTTTCTAGGGGATATTTTGACTGTTTTTTTTTTCTTCTGAATATTGCATTGAATTATTTGGGAAATAATATATGTTGCTTTAATTTGAAAAACAGTTTAAGTTTTAAATCAATTCCTATCTTTTCACAGTACTGTTACTGACTATGTTTCCTTCCAGTGGGAATTTGGAACTTTCTGCAAAATGTTTCCAAGAGTTGATCCTAAAAGATCAAAATCATCCTGCAGCTTTGGTCAATTATGCTTCCCTTCTTTTATGTAAATATGCTTCAGTTGTAGCAGGTACTTTACCCCATGCACATATGCACTCACATATTACTTTCATGAATTCATTTGTTTTTTGGTTAAAGAAATTTATGTTATATGGTTTTTATCCCATAAAATTGTTATATGATTTTTCATTATTTCCAGGTGCTGGTGCAAGTGCTTCTGAAGGTGCTTCAGCAGATCAGGTTATGGCTGCTAATGTTGCTAAGGAATGTTTGTTAGCTGCGGTTAAAGCTGATGGCAAATCAGCCCATATCTGGGCAAATCTTGCCAATGCATTTTCTATTATCGGTGATCATCGAAGTTCCAGCAAGTGCTTGGAGAAGGTGCTCATGGCTCCTTGCTACAATCATTTATAGCATATTTATTGAGGTTGTTCAATGGTTTCCCGGTCCTTGTTCTTGGCAGAAATGTTTTGATCTTTGATTCTCCGCAATAAATTAACACTGATAATTGTGTTTGCGTTGTTTTCTTTACAAACAGGAATTACTCATTGGTCATGCATGCATTGCATTTTAACTAGTGTCGGTGTCACTTGTTACATGTCTCCTTTACTTTCGGAAAGTCAGCTCTCTGGAAATTGTGGTTTTCTTGTTTGTCATTTGCTAATTTTCCCCTTCCCTTTGTTGCCATTGCTTTGTAGGCAGCAAAACTTGATCCCAATTGCATGTCTACTCGTTATGCTGTTGCTACCCATCGACTAAAGGAGGCTGAAAGATCTCAAGATCCTATTGAACTGCTCTCTTGTGCTGGAAATGAGATGGCTTCTATAATAAGAGATGGTGATTCATCCCTGGTTGAGCTTCCAATAGCATGGGCCGGGCTTGCCATTGTTCACAAGGCTCAACATGAGATAACAGGAGCATATGAAAGTGAACAGCATGGGTTGATGGAAGTTGAAGAGCGTGCTGCTTGCAGTTTAAAGCAGGTAATTTATTGCTTTGTTTTAGTAACCATCCCTTGTATGTGGTGTAGGTGTGGCACAGGAGACGTAAATGTTCAAGCTATCTTCTTGCTAATTGAGCTTTATCAAGCGCAGTGTTGTTTGCACTTTGCACTGTTATTTGAAATAGCATAACTCATAATGTCTTTTGGCGTTTCCATTATAATGATGGATATAATTTCTCGTAACTTATTTTGGCATGTCATTCTTTTTTTTACTAGGCTATAGCAGAAAATCCAGATGATGCTGTGCAGTGGCACCAACTTGGCCTTCATAGTCTTTGTGCTCGGCAATTCAAAACTTCACAAAAGTACCTCAAAGCTGCTGTTGCCTGTGACAATAGTTGCAGCTACGCATGGTCTAACCTAGGTAGTCTCGTGCATCTTCTCATGTTCCATATTCTTTGCCTTTGGTATAGCCTACTATTATCTGGCACTTTGGCTCTCTCTCCCAACTCCCTTTGTGCCGTGAAAGAACTTTTATAGTAGGTTTAAACGAGTTAAAAATGCATGTGTAGGTGTGTCACTTCAACTATCAGAAGAACCATGGCAAGCCGAAAAAGTATACAAACATGCTTTGTCTTTGGCAACAACTCAACAAGCACATTCCATACTATCCAACTTGGGAATTCTCTATCGCCATCAGAAACAATATCAACGTGCCAAGGCAATGTTTACAAAGTCACTTGAACTACAACCTGGCTACGCTCCTGCATATAATAATCTGGGTCTCGTGTTTGTTGCCGAGGGTCTTTGGGATGAGGCCAAGTATTGTTTCGACAATGCCCTTCAATCAGATCCATTGCTGGATGCAGCAAAGTCTAACTTAAGTAAGGTGGTTGTCATGTCAAAGTTATGCAGGGGCCTCTCCTCAACCCTTCTTAAAGAATGATATTTTAGTCCCTCAAGGATAGGTTGTTTCTTTTCAGTTGTATATAATGATTCAAAGAGGAATGCACTTGTATCATTAAGTTCTTTGAAAATGAGTGGTTGAGTGTAGTATTCTTCATTTTCTTTGCTTTTTCACCTTTAAGCTGAAAAGGTAATTAGAGAGTTCAAGAATTGTGTCCCAGTGGTAGAATTACTGAGATATAAAATTATCTTTGAAAAATGATCCGTTAACTAGTTCACATGTAAATGCTTTACACCTTGTGATTCTTAAATATAATCCTATCCAACAAGATGGTTTGAAAGGGGGAATATTAGTTTTTTATTTCTAAATTTGCAACTTCATCTTTGGTTTAAAGATAATAACTGAATTCTCTATTTACTCAAGACATGGTGAGCTATTTTGTTTGCCCCTCTAACTATGGGCTTGAAGTAATATTTTGTGCCCTTTCAATCCAAAAAAGTTAAAATAAAATGAAAGGAATGCAAGTCCGAAGTCTCTCTTCCACGTGGAGAGTCCTCACTAGCCTCAGCCTAATCTTGGGACATGCATAACCAAAACCAAAACATGTGTTGGAAGTTGGAGCCTTTGGATTTAAGGGTCCCACCCAACCAACCCAAGAAGAGATAACAAGCTGAAAAAGTTTGGGGATGTAGCATTGGGAGACCGTTAATAGTAATGGCAGCAGCAACAACCGTCATCTCAATCTCCTCATCTGCACTCTCAACTCCAAAACTTCAAAGCAATATACTCAAACACAAGCACAGCCACTATGAACATGTTCCAACAACCTCTTTCATTGGTACAACAGCATTTAGTCTTAAGATATCAAGACCAACAACTCAGGGAATATTTACAAGTGTTACACGTAGTGGTGGTAGAGTGAATTGCTTAGCATCTTCATCTTCCAGTACTCTTCCCTCAGCTCTTTTATTTGACTGTGATGGAGTGCTTGTTGACACTGAGAAAGATGGCCACCGTATATCGTTCAATGAAACATTCCAAGAGGTACTTTCGTAATGGAAGGTCGAGGATAAGAGATTAAAAAAAGTATTGTTTTGTTAAAAGTTACTAAATATTAAGTATTTAAAAGATAATGATTTTAGATTTGCAAAGCTTTGTAAGCAAACCTTTTCTTAAATACTTGAACTTACTGAATTGCATTATTGCATTTGTTTATGTTGTGGAATAATTAGGTTCAACTTAATTACTTTCCTTCACATTTGACTTAATTACACTTAACACCTTCAGAAATTATGTCTCGACTTTTATTGATATTTGTGTTGTCATTAACTTGCCCTTGAAGTCTATGTTGGCATTACCTTGCCTCCATGACCTTTATGTTGTTATTATCACACTTACACTGGTTATAAATTTCAATTGAAGTGACTGTAGTTTCTAAGTGTAATGCTCCATTCTCCTACAAAATCAGTCTACAAATCCTCGTACATATGTATGAAGGTGAGATGTGACATAAGGCGATACCCTTCTCATAAATGATTGGTTTAAAAATGATATCTGTCAACTCATATGTGTAGAAGGATTTATATGCTGATTTTTCAAGAGGATATATCATTTTTCAATTTCTAAAACAAGAGGAGTGCATGTATACCTTTAAGGAGGAGAAGGTTGTGGTAATTTCCCCTATTACTTTTAACAATAATGCTGTCTTGTTTCGGATCCACAGAAAGAACTAGGTGTTACATGGGATGTGGACTTGTATGGGGAATTGCTCAAAATTGGAGGAGGTAAAGAAAGGTATCAAACCTTTCCTCAACTACAAAGTCATCCATTTTTGCACTTGCATTGCCTTGAGTTCCACTGTTGAGTTCATCATTTGATTGAATTTGATACTATACTTGATGTGCCTCATTTTCTTTTTGAAGGATGACTGCATACTTTACAAAGACTGGTTGGCCTGCAAATGCCCCGACAGGTGAACAAGAAAGAAAAGAATTCATAGCTTCACTTCACAAGCGGAAGACAGAACTATTCATGGCTCTTATTGAGAAAAAACTGTTGCCTCTTCGCCCAGGTGTTGCAAAGTTGGTTACTATCTACTGTTCTTTTTATCTTATATCCAATGATTTTGTTTATAAAGGTTTTTGTTAGATATGAATGTAGGATGTAGGAGATTTGACAGTTATTTAATATTTAGACCACCTAATAAATCTTGTTGAAAGATGGTAAGAGCAATCCTGAAATCTTAATGTGAATTTGGAAGGTTGAAAGACCAGACCATTTTTTGCAAAGGGTTAAGCGGAGGAGTCGCAATATGATAAACTTCTAGGATGCAGAAGCAACCAAGCCACATATATAAACATATACTAATGAGAGTTCCTATCAGAAGTTTTCCAGGTCAAGGCATGCACAAATTTTGTTAGGTGCCGTGAGCCCATAACAAAGAGTCAAATAGATCACTGAATTAGTTGGTTCTAAAGCATCTTCAAAAGTCTGCTCATTTTTCCAAAAACAAGATAACAATTGGTTGTAACATACTAGTACAAGATATATTAGAAAGTTTTAAGTACTTTTAACAATGAACCCACTCTTTAGCTTCTGCCTGATAGCTTAAGTATAGGATTGATTTGTTTCTTGACATGATATTTGAATCTCTTTGGCCAAGTGGTTAGAAGTATGATCTTTTTTGTTCCAATTCTTGATAATTAAATTAAGCTTCAGAGCAACTTGCATAATTGGTTCTCGACAATTTCATTTAAACTTGAAATTCAACAGAAGTTAATTACCTGCAAAAAGTGGATTTAGAACGAGTGAAACATCCCATATCATGGACTCATGATTTATATTCCTCCCCAAACTTTGAGTTGACATTGTTTGTGAAATCACTTAATTTAGATATAATTTTCATAGTTTTCGTGTTATACGTTGCATGATTAAAACTCGGTCATTCATTATCAAGAGAATAAGTCTATTCCTCATCTTATTTGTATTAAACATACAGGCTTATTGATCAGGCTTTAGGTCAAGGAGTCAATGTTGCTGTTTGCAGCACTTCCAACGAGAAAGCGGTATGCATAATCCGTTACAGAACTCCTTAAATGAATCTTTTTCTGACTAAATGGAATGGTGGTCCATTCTATTCAATTCCTGATAGTAATAGCCTATTGGTTAAATGTTGACGCTGCTGTATAATTGCTCATAAGTTCAGTACATGTGTGATTGGATCTACATTTATTTGTTATTACATCTTCCTACCTAAATTGTGAGTTGATTTTAGGTCTCTGCTATAGTATCATTCTTGCTGGGGCCTGAGAGAGCAGAAAAAATCAAGATATTTGCAGGAGATGTGGTTCCCCGCAAAAAGCCTGATCCAGTAACGTCTTCATCCTTTTGACGTTAATTTGGAATTTTTTCAGGACATGTGCTATTTTACATCCCTTCATCCATTCAATAAAGCTATTTTAAAATGAAACTGAACCCAGACCTCCCATGTAAACGAAAAAAAAAAAAATGAAACTGAACGATTAAATGTCCTTTATGCCCATGCATCAAACTAAGCATGTATGTTTTATTATTCTGGAATATTCGGTTACACTATCTAATACAACATTTTCTCGTGGAATATCAACCATATACTACGCTCAAGTTGAACTGTACAACTGAACTTTCTAAATGATTTAATGAGTATTGTGCCATGATCTCAGAAGCTTATTGTTATCGATCTCTCTTTTTGACAGGCCATCTATCTGTTAGCAGCCAGTACTCTGGGTGTTGAACCTTCAAGGTATCTCATGATAATAGCGCGCCTATAAGATAAATTATGCTAAAATCATTGTTCAAATATTATGCATACAGGTCTACAGTTTCTGCTTAGGCTTGATATAGCAAGTGCACTCCATGACAGCTTACTCATTTGCAAGAACATAATAAAATGAATTTGATGTTTTTGAACATTATGCAGATAATCCGTTTTACCTTTCAATTTTTAAACCATGTCGTCTGTCTTACGTAACAACTTTTGCAATTGACATTCAATTTTAATTCATTTGTATGTCACATTTGAATGTGAATTTTTTTTGTCTTATTTTTTCTATAGATGTGTTGTGGTGGAGGACAGTGCCATAGGCCTAGCAGCTGCTAAAGGAGCTGGGATGAAGTGTATAATAACAAAGAGCGGGTAAATTCCTATTTACTACTTAAGGAAAACAACTTTATGTTTTCTAAATTCCTGCTTGTTTAGTTGACAAAGTGAATATCATGAAAGTGTTTATCTTACCATGCAATCTATAATCAGAAAATTATCCAAGCTGACCAATCTGAACAGAAAAATGTATTCATCATCTTTGAGTAGCTATTAGTATTATGGAGTAGTTTGTAGTGAAGGCTGCCCTATTTATTTTGTAGCCCACATATCCCTTCTTGGGAAATTGTTATCTGTCATAAAAGTTTAAAGGGGATGATGTTTTCATTATTAGAGTGATTATTTTTTTTTTCTGGGAAAATAGAAGAATCCTACTAATTGTCACATTAAAGAAAACGAAACAAAATTATTTAATGAAATCAGAAATTTTTGTGACAGTAGAAGGTCTTTTCCCTTTAGGAAACTGTAACATTACGAATGAATCCCACAATTGAGAAGTTACAACATTGCAATGAGTAACAATGCAAATTGCTTTCATAAATGCAGTTTAAGAATTAGCTATAAGGTAGTAGTTCTCTGCTATTGGATTGGGTGTAAATGCTAGAACATCTGCAGTGTCTTATAATCAATAATCCTATAGCTCAATATAGGAGGTTGTTCTCCATGTATATAAGAGAAAAGTTAATTTGTACGACTTTTCATAGACACACCGACACTACAGGCACCGTTATTTTTGCTTTCTGATGCGATAAGACAAAAGCGAAATATATATATATATATATATATATATATATATATAAATGTGTTATATAAAAACACAATGTTGATGTTCAAAAAGGTAATACAAATAATAGAACTTGTATATAAGAACATGGTCCTGATTTAACTTTAAATGTTGTTAAAAGCTTGTTAGCAGTTACGCAACCGTCATGATGCAAATGGTTTGTGAAAATGAGATTGCTTTCCACTGATTATTATTATTATTATTGTTACAACTGCAGCTATACAGCAGATGAAGATTTCTTAAATGCAGATGCAGTTTTTGACTTCATTGGTGATCCTCCTGAGGAGAGATTTGACTTGGCATTCTGTGGAAGCCTTCTTGAGAAACAATACGTGAGCTAGCAAACTGTCAAATGTTGCTCTTAGATTTTGTATGCTACAAATCTCCCATGCTATTTCTTTCATTGTCTAATTCTTCTTATGCATTCAACCCTGCCTTCCAATAATGAAAAGATAACTATATAGAACAACATAAAATGATAATGCAAAAAACATTGCAAGGTTGGCAATTGCAGATGATGGTGCAATACCACCAACACATTGTGACAACTCATTTAATTATATTCAGCCATTCATCTTATTTGACATACATTTTTTGTATAAAGTTTTAGGGTATAAAGTATGCACAATTTACAAGTCTATATCATAAGAAAATATGAATTACTTGTTATTTGACAATATTTATACCCAAATTCAGTCTAATCGATGGAAAAATCGGATATTACACCCAAAAAATATCACAGTTCAAAAGGTGTAATTAGAGGTACATTAAGAAACGTTTTCTTTAAGAATCTAATAGTGAAGTGCGGCAATTCTCTAGTATTCAACCGATTAGTCGAAGTTTGTGTTACACAAACACAAATTGCAAAACTAGGAGTATATTGCTTGTAATGTAATTGTGATAAACTCTCCTATTAAACTGCCATAACAACAATGAGAAAAATAAAAAATATTATTTTCTTCTAGTCTCTTAGAATAGAAAAACTCTCCTACAATCAAGCTATCTTATAAAATTGGTTGAGATTCGTGAATGCAAGAGTGCAAGGCGTTGATTTTGATGAAGACGGTTAATACAACAAACAATTTGAAATTGAGTAATATGACGTGTAACTGTAGCAGGGATCAATTTGAAATTGAGTAATATGTACCGGTCAAATGTGTCCATGAGATTATCGAAATTCAAAATTAGTCTCCGAAATAGGAGCACGGCAGTCATATTAGTCTTTGACGTTAGTCTATGTTTAGGACCACTAACGGTCATTAACATCAAGGACTAATATGACTGACATGTTCCTATCTCAGGGAGCAATTTGAAATTTCGAAAATCTCATGAACTAAATTAATCGGTATCTTCAAAGTCAGGGACCAATTTGACATATTACTTATTTGACATTTCGAAAATCTCAAGGATTAAATTAAATCGATGTCTACAAAGTCAGGGATCAACCTGACATATTACTCAAACAACGTTGGATCAAGTTCAAAGACTCAAAGTACTCAAATTAAAGCATCACAATGACTCTTCCCTTACCTTGATCTGAACTCATATTCATTCCTTCCTTGCCTCTTTCATATCTTCCTAGCCCATACTTAGAATTTCCTTGACCTAATGCACCTTAATTCCTTAATCATCAAGCTAGAGAAGGCTATTTCACATTTGGGAAGGTTTCGGACTATGAAGTCCCGATACTCCAAAAATGGAAAAGTATCCGTGTCGTATCTGTGTCCGATACCGATACGCGTACGATACTTCCCGATACGTGTCCCAAATGTATCCAATTATTTTTTATTTAATTTTAATTATTTTAAAAAAAATACTTTTAGGATACTTCTCAGATACTTCCCGATACTCCCTGATGCTTTTTCGATACTTCCCAGATACTTGTTTGATTTTACTTTGAATTTTGTAATAATTATTATTATTATTTAAAAAGTAACTTTTTAATTAGTATTTTTAATAAGATAAATAACGCTTTTTATGTCCTTTAAATTGTGGAGATTAATGAGTGTGCACTGATGATGTAAAGTTTTTTGCATCATTAGTCCATCATCGACTATTCATGTGTTTATAATCGTCGACTTTTAGATAAAAGTAATATAAATGAACGGTGAATGATGAATTGATTGTGTTAAAGAATTTTATATTGTCGGTGCACCATCTATTTTCTCTAAATTGTGATCATTATAATTATATATGTACTAATGTCATTTTGAATTAATAACAATATGAATGAAAATTAACAATGTACAATATCTATTTTAAATTTTTAATATATATATATAAATTTTTGTAAACGTATCTTATGTCGTGTCGTGTCTTAAATTTCCAAAAATTCTCGTATCCCCGTATCCGTGTTGTATCGTATCCGTGTCGTACTAAGTATCGGGGCTTCATAGATTCTGGAGAGTATTTGAGGTGATATGGTGTTGGGATGGAGTATATGAGGGGTTGTGATGCCCCAAATCACTCCTAAGGCCTATTTATAGGCGTGCCAACCGCCTTTAGGGAATAATATCCAAGATTTTTCCCCAAACCGCCATCAATTTATAGGGCTTTCTGGAAATTTCTGTAGATTTAACCGGTTAAATAAACCCGTTAACCGGTTATCGGACTGAATTCTGGGAAAAAGTACACTGTCTTAACCGGTTACAATGATAGCTTAACCAATTATAGACCTGTCCTGTGACCAGAAGCGTCCAGACTTTACTAGATAACACCGATTATTGAAGGTGTTTGGCATAAAAATCACATGTTTAAATATATATATATATATATTTAATATTTTTAATTATTTTAATTCCTTTCCTTAATATTTAAGGAATCTTGTTCTAATGATCTTAATCCCATATTTTATTAATTCCTTTTCTAATGATCTTAATACTATATTTTCTAATTCTTGTTCTAATCCTGTATATACATATATATATATATATATTTAATATTCTTTATTATTTTAATTCCTTTCCTTAATATCTAAGGAATCCCAGCTATTAAGTTTTATTATTCAATTCCTTTTCTTAATATTTTAGTAACCTAAAATGATCAATTATTATGATTTCTTATCACCTAAGAAATCAATAAAATAATACATCAAACAAAACATTTTCATTTTATTTATTTTGAAAAAATTATGTCGTCACAATTCTCTCTCACTTGTGTGAATTTCGTTCTCGAAATTCGACTTAGTTAAAGAGGCGGGGGTATAATGTTTTAACAAAATCCTTTTGAAAATACACTTATTATTCTAGAAACAGGGAGTAGAGACTCCCCCACTTATGGTTACAACTTGTTCCTCATTTTGTTTTTACTTCTTAAGGTTTGGCTTTGTATTAGTTTTAGACTTTCTTCTTGAACTATAGGGTTAAAGATTTACCCAACGGAATTGGGACAATTTCCCCAAGTCGAAAGGAAAGATACCATAAAGAATTACTTTGAAATAAAGGAACTTTTACCTGAGTTTGGGTTTCGATTAGAAGAACGGAAAGTAGTAAAGGGAGTAGGGTTTGAAGAAGAGATGTCACTGGAATAGAGAGTGGGGTTTGAAGAAAGGATGACAATTGAGGCATCCTTGCTCATTCGCTCTAGGGAGTGGAGTTTGTTAAGGCTGGAGTGGGATTTGTGAAGGATGATGGAATTTGAACAAGGAAGATGAAGAAGTTTGAAGAAGAAAGAAGGGGATTCAATGCACCTTATGAGTTTCTTTTCATTCACCATGTAAAGTTGAGCTAGTTATCACCATTGGATATCTATTACTATTATATAGGGAACATGATTTTTTAACTAATTTAGTTGGCGTAAATTAGCTTTTCCCTATTTTACCTCCATTAATTATCACAAATTACAACTTTTTCCTTCACATTCATGCTAAACATGAATTTTGTGAATAAAAAAATAAAGGGCAAAATCATCATTGTCCTGTTTGTTTTCAAACTGACTTGTGGTTTTAAAATCCTTTCTGCCTTTCTTTTTACAGTTTCAATGGGGAAGTAGAGGTTATTTTCCTCCTCCCACCATCTGCATGTCTCAACCATACTCAACTGCTATTTCTTCTCATGCGCCAATCATCATGAGATGAAGCACTAAGCAACAAACTTTCCTAATTGTTTCTGATCTCATAATTTTCAACATTCTTTATTGGTGTTATTTTTAGTCTTTAACTACTTCAGTTTTGGTCAACTTCAACTTGCATTGGCATTGTTTGATGAAATGCCAAAATGAATGTATACCATGTGCCAAAAATCAAGTATTCTTTGATAATAATACTAATAACAATCTATGTGCTCTGTGATATTAGCACGATTAATAACAAATGCATGGAGGGGAATACCATTGGTTTCAAACTATAAGATGTCTTTCTCACACACTGCCAGCAGGTATTTTCTGCCCATTATTTCTCCTTTCTTTCTCAAAATATTATTCTTTTCATTTATAACAATAGATTCACATTTTGTTCTATGGACTATTTGTGAGGTTATAAAACAATGTTACTCTTGGTTCATTTCCCATTCAGACTTTCATAGATGGATTTTTTTTATATAAGGGATATGTGTATTATGATTGTTTATGCAGTTGTTATTAAACAGTAAGGGTATTGATTTTTTCAAACTACAATAATAACATGATAACTATTTTATGTATTTATGTTAAGATTGGCAGCATGGTGTTGGAACGATTTAGTGCTTCTTCTTCTTAAGATCAACAGAAGAGTGTTTGGAAAACACAAAAAATTCCCTGCTTCTTCTTCTTAGGATTAGCAGAAGAGTGTTTGGAAAACAGAGAAAAAATTTCCTCTATTGTTTTACATGTGGTAAGATATCTACATTTCTTCGTCTCTTAACTTTCAATTTCAATTAAAAAATTCCAATAACGGTTTCTATTATTTGATGAAAGATTTTGTATCAAATTGTTAGCACAAGTACCGCAACCCTTCTATTTTGCAATATATACATCTTTATAATATGTTTTATCATTCTCATGAGAAGAAATTTATTCCTTAAATTATCAATCAATTTTTTACTAAAATTTTACAGCTTTGATAGATAAGTGAGTATAAATGCATCATGCATTTGATTTTTTTATGTATGTCAAGGACTTAAGATATAGTTCAGGTTTTGAAAAGCACAGAACACAAGTGCATTCCAACTCATAGAAACTAAACACTCCTCACATGAGCAAATCCATATGTAATTCTTAGCTTTGGAATCAAACTTCTCTTTCCTTGATTGCTATTGATATTCTCTATTTCTCATATCAAAATTTATTAAAAACTATCATTTCCTTCTTTCTAAGTTTCTATCTTACTGTATTTTATTTCACAAAATGGAGAAGACATAGGTGGAATGCAAAAAAAAAAATTAATAATAATAAGGACATATTTAGGCCAAGGAAAATGACCACTATTATTGACATATTTAGACTAAGAAAAATGACCACTATAGACAAATTTTTTTTAATGAATGATTGATAGGAAATTTATATAAAGAGATTAATAATTTTACGTTTGTTATTAACAGTGGCAGTGAAAGGGAAAGGAGAAAAAATAGATTTTTTTTAAAGTGTCTATTTTTTTTTGCGTTTTTTACTCTATATGATTCTTCCTTTCTCTTTTCTTTTTGTCCTACAATGTCCACTAAAGACACCAATACATAAAAGATGTTAATATTTTCATAGTTGAACCAGGAAATACAAAAGTCATGCTTGCAGTTTCTACACTGGCAAGGGCTATGAAGGAGAAGAAAAATGTGGCAATATTATGTTGTGTTCGGAGACAAGGACAACGATATGTTGTAATTGGGGTCTTGACTCCCAATGTATATGACAGAGAGAATATTGGAGGTTATTTTTGTCTTGGCTTCTTATTGGTTATTTTTACTGGATTCCATACTCATTTCTAGCTCTTAATTTTTTTAATTAATTTCTCTGTTCTTTTATTATGCTGTGCAGCCGGATTCATTTTACTTCAATGTACTTTCCTATGCCAAGGATGTGCGGGAGTTTCAGTTTCCTTCTTTCACTAATTTCATGCATGCCTTCATTTCAGCCAAATGAACAACAACTAGAGACAGCAGCTAACTTCATAAGAATGCTTGATCTTGCACCAGAAGGGAATGAGGAAGTTTTGTTACCTGACTTTACTTCAAATCCACTCCTAGAGGTACATATTCCAATTTAAACCTTAGCCATTGGAACTTTTGTTGTTGATGCTTTAACTATGAATTTGCAATTCACATGCCTTGATAAAGTCAGAATATTTATGCATGAGATATGGTATGAATATGAACTATGGTTTGGTTGCAATACACTTGAACACACTTTTGTCTTAGTTGGAACGGTGAAATATATTATCTTAATGCCTACCCATAAGTCAGAATTCATATTTTTTGCGGTAAGAAATCACAATCCACTTGCCTGAGTGAACTTTGAAATGACAATTAATTCACATCTTATGTTAGTCTAAGTTCGCGCATCATAATTTCATTTCACACAGTCAATCCTATTACTAGGTTGTTTTAGATTTACCTGGTGACGTGGTGTATCTTGAGCCTTATTATCAATATGTGCACGCCTTTAATTTCGAAAATTCAGAGTTGTTTTGGAATGTGTTCATTTTTTTCCTCAACTTATTTTTTAGAAATAGATTAATTGATGTTGGGCTTATTTGTACCTCTTTTAGTACATTCTTTTGATACATCCTTGCTTAAGTGGACGTTTCTTTGATCACAGCTTAGCTTGCATAATACACGTGTACACTTTTTCCTCAAAAGCTATAACTTATAAGTTGTTTGTTGCAGCTATATTTGAGATTCTGTTTAGATTGTTGTTGAGATGTTTTCAAAATATCTTGCTTGTAAGAATGTGATGTTTTGATGACAACAAACCAACATGTGTAAACCTCAAGCATCAACAACCTTCAAGTCAAGCATCACTCAAGTTTTTAGATAGTTCATATGATGTTGTATTCATTTGTATTATTTTATTTTATTTCATATGAGCGCTGGGTGGTAGCTTAGGTCTTATCTCAATTTAGGTAAATGAATTGTTGATTATATGGTGATATGAGATTAACTTGATAGAAAATAGCTCACATGAAAGTTGAAATCAAAACATATTTGAAAAGCTATTTTTTAGTCACTTTAGCAGTGGTTAATCGATTAGCTCATAAGGCTTAATTGATTAACACGTGATTGACTAACTTTAAGCTGTTTGATTAATAGTGGTTAATCGATTAAGGTTTTGCATTAATCGATTAATAACTATTAAATCAGAAAAATTATTTTTTTTAAAAGCTTTTCATTGTGACTTTGATTTTGGTTACTTACTTTCATAATTTCAAGATACGAAAAAGAGACTTTCATGCTATTACTTTTCAAAGAGAGCTATTCAATTTCATAGAATCCTATCAAGATCAAAATCTTATTCTTCTTAATCTCATTCTTCACTTTCATATTCTTCAATTCACATAGATATTGAGATCATAGTTTTTAGTACTACAAAGTTTGGTTGAATCAATCTACAACAAAGGGTTGTGCATTCAAGGATTCAACATTTCAACAAAGTGAAGATTCACACTTGGAAGTCTTTGAAGATTCAAAGCGAGAAGAAAGGAAATGGTTGGAGCAGGTGCTTCAACAAAGAACGATTCGAGAGATTTAGAACAACAATTGGTGGGGTAGATTTTCAAGAGCTTGGTACTCTCTTGAAGGGTTAGGATAATTTGAGTGAGGTTTTTCTCTTTTATCCATTGTAATCTACACAATTGTTTTCTAGTGGAAATCTCTCTATTGCGATAGTGGGGACTGGATGTAGCTCTCGGTGGTTGAGAGTGAACCAGGATAAAATCTCTTGTCTTCTATTTTTTTACTTTCTTTAAGTTTTGAGTGATTTAATAAACCAATTGAATAATTAGGTTAGATTTGGGGCTTTTCATAATTCATAGTGAATTAACACTAATTTGGCTTGGTAAATTTAATAAGTGTTGTTCTTAATTCATTAGATTTCTGTTCTTGCATTCTTGGCATTTGGTTTCTGCTGTGATTCTGATTAAAAGTGATTTTTACTGTTTCTGCACATAGTTAATCGATTAACTGTTGTATTAATCGATTAGTTTTAAGTCACTTTTCAGCCATTAATCGAGTAACTGGTTTGTTAATCGATTAACTGTTTTCTAAGTTTCAGGCATTAATCGATTAGTCAAATTCATTAATCGATTAATCGTTTCATTTTTGTTAAAAAATCAGTTTTCTCTTAACCATTCTCAATAGCAATCGAAAATTTGATATCACGCTTCAAAACACTATTCACCCCCCTCTTGTATTTTTTGAGCCGCTTGTTGGTTTCCAACAATGCTGTCACCTTCAGTGAGATAGTTTTTATGAAGAAAAAAGATTAGTGCTTAATGTTTTCGTTGACTAAATGCTCAAATATTGTTAAGCTTGCAGCGAGAATGCTATCTCTCATGTTCATTACTCTTGTGATGCTTTTGTCTTCATTACAACTTCTTTATTGCTTTATTATGGAGATTGGCAGAAAAGAATATGTGAGCAAACATAACTCTGGAAATTGCTTTTTCAATTTAATGATGAATTTATCTACATTACTTAGATTAAATAATTATAATAGTATTCTATTCTATTAAAGAATTTCATTGTATTCAAGTTAGTTTATCTTTTAACTGGGGTGGTTTTCTCTTGCTGGAGGAATTACAATTGACAAAGTGGCATTACAGGACTAGGACACACTCAAAGTGTTTCTTCAAAAATAATATTGTTGGAATGCAAGTGGGTGAACAAACACCTAAAGAGGGGTGAATAGGTGTGAAGATGAACCTTTGTTACTTTTAAAAAGAACCTTCAAAAACTATATTAGATACCCACTATGTATCTGATTGATATTTGACAGACTTCTAGTATTGATTGAATATAAGACCATATAAGAGATAGATACAGGTCAAATATAGGTTAGATAACAGTCAGATAACAAAAACCAAAATTTTACAAAATTGCACAGATCTAACAAGAAATTAACAAACAAATTAATACTAACACACATATCAGATGCAGCAGATATCAAAACAATAAAACAACTAGCAACACGTTGATTTAAATTATTATTGTTTAGATCTTGTTAGATTAGCACTTATCAATAATTAATGAATTTAATCAAGATAAAATAGAAAGGAAGAAAAGCTAGACACGGCTATTTATACTGGTTCACCTTTGAATTCAATCAAATTCAAAGACTACATCCAGTCCTCCCCTTCGGATTCGGGAGAGTTGCTTCACTATGAAGAATAATGGTTAGTACAATTGATTTTCAAAACAATTCCCTAATTGCTAAAACCCTATGAGTAAACCTTACTCCTATTATATCCAAACCTCCAATTACTTCTTCAATTGAGCCTGGAGATGTTGAAACCTTCAACACTCTTCAATCATTTCTTGAAACCTTCAAGAACACGATGAAACCTTCATCACTTTTGATCCCTTCTTGAAACCTTCAAGATCCTTGCAGTGAAACCTTCACCAATCACATGAGTAACAAACTTGTTGTTGTAGAATGTTTGCACCTCTTGATGTGCGAATTACAACTTGAATAAGAACACACAACTAATTGAACCTCTTAGATCTAAGATGAATATGCTTGAGAGATTCAATTTGGTTTTATAAAGAATATGAAGAAGATGATGAATCTTGGAAAATATGAAAAACGTATATCTCTTGAATGATTCTTGTAGAAATTGATTTGGGAATGTGTATGTATACAAGAGAGTTGCTATATTGTTCTAAGAAAAGAGAAAAGACAGTTTTTGCTTATTCATTGAGTTGTGTATGCAAAACTGAACTAGTTTTGCTGTTATAGAAAAATACTGCACATTTGTGTATCTAGATATAGGTCATATACCTATCATATGTATGCAGTTTTATTTGCTTAAAAATTAAATAAAAAAACAGCAATGAACCCAACTTTTTCCTTTTACTAAAAACAATCCCAAAGTCATTCAATGATGCATTTTTCTATTTTAAAAAATGTTTTTCTTTGATGCATCATTTTCAAGATTAATCATGTATTTTTCTCAAGCATATTTACCTTAAGACTTATAAGATTCAATGCAACCTAATAGACCACTACCCCATACATCCTAATACTAAGAATCATAATAAAGAATGTAACTAATACAATTATACTATCATGAGTAATAAATCTAATTAGTAATCTTTTTCTCATGTTGGATGTTTGTTGTCGTCAAAACCTCTTAACTTCACAAATATCGCGCTTGAAAAGTAATTAGTATTATTAGTAGTATTAAAAATGTAAATATTTGATATAATTTTTCAAAATACCCTTATAATTATTATTAAAAAACTAAAAGTGTTGAATAAATAAAGGTATTTGTGAAAAAAAAATTAATTAATTTCTATTGAAAATTAAAATAAGATCTTATAAATAAAGATAAAAAATATCTTATATTAAAGAAGGATTGGAATAACATTGTATTACAACAGTAAAATTTTGAAAATGAAAATATTTCCCAGAGTAGAACTCATGACTATTAAGTCTCTTTTGGGGCATATACCACTGGGCTAAGATGATTTTCTAGCTTGTCATTGGACTACATTATATACAAACGCATATATATTCATATATATATATATATATATATTTTAAAAATTAACAGTTTGTGAGGGCTTTTGCCCCCACTAGTATGTACATAAATCCGTCCATGACGTGGGTTGCTGCAATGGTGGGGTAACGTCGGTGGTAAGGAAGGTTTAATGGTGTTTTAGGATTCATTGTTGAAGGGAAGAACAAGTGGTGATACATGGTGGCAAGGGGTTGGCCGTGACATCCTCATTTTTGTCGGGTCTACGAATGTTGAGGGTGAGGAAGTGGTATTGAGCGTCATGTTGCGGTGGGAATGACGGTATATGGAGATAGGATGGTGATGGATTGCAATTGAAAGGTCGGAATGAGTGGGGCTTGTGTGGTTCTGGCTTTTGAGACTAAAGGTAGAAAATAAGAATATTTTGATAAATGATAAGCTTAGTGCATCAAGAAAAAAACTCAAATAAGAGCATTAAAGAGGTTGTCTTCAAAAAATGAGAGAGTTTGAAGAGAAGAGGTTTTGGAGGAAATTTTTGAAAAGGGTGTAATGAATTTTATTTTATTTTTAAAGAAGGCCAAAATTAGAGTGTAGAGACAAAAATCAAATCTCAATTTTTAACGGGCCCAAATTGAATATAACTCAATGCTCCCTCGAAACAAAAATGATACTAACATTGAAGAAGGGAATCGCTTTTCTAATATCTCATTTTGGGTTTTTGACCCCTTTTTAAATTTCATGCCTAAAATACCCTATTTCAAAAATAACCTTTCTTCCCCTCCTTATTCTTCTTATTCTTCTCCTTTCTTTTTCTTCCTCCTCCTCCTTCTTCTTCTCTCACATCCTCACTCACACCCACTCACTCATACTTCCAAAAACTCTTTTAATCACTCATACTCTCATACACATTCATTCTCACTCACTCACACTTTCAAACGCACTTACTCCCACTTATACCTCATATGTTTTGATCCACATTTTTGAAATTTTTCATATAAAACGGGCCATACGCTTATGTAGAAGTGTATTGGGAACCCGATACGTTTCGACAAGAGCATATGTGAAAAATGACCCATAGTTAACGATAGAAATTTAAATTTAACACGTATGTCAAGGCCTTGAAGCAAGCGTTAAAATTGAATTTTACACTTACTCCAATGCCTTTGAGTATGTGTAAAATTTAACACATACGTTAGGACCCAAGAGTATGTATTAAATTTATGACGTACGCCAAGGTCTTTGAGTATTAGGTAAAAAAAAATCCATATGTTTCAATGGTGGTGTATAAGTCATTTTTCATCTATTTTTCACGTATGCCCTTGTGCTTAATGGCGCATGATATGTTTTATACTCCCTCCGTTTCAAAAGTATTGTTTTTTTAGCATATGTACCATGTTTCAAAAGTCTTGTTCTTTTACAAAATCCAATACATAATAAATGCTATTTTTTCCAACACACCCTTATTTATTACACTTTCTTTTTCACTTTCAATACTTTTCTCTTTCTTCAATAATGATTATATAGGGGCATTAGAGTCAAAACACCCTAAATTCTTACATCATTTAATCATTTATTAAAACTCGTGCATAACCTTAAACAACACTACTTTTGAAACGGAGGGAGTACTAAGAAAATTCAAAAATATGGATCAAAACATATATATAGGGGTAAGTGAGAGAGTGAGTGCCTTTGAAAGTGAAAGTGAATGAGAAGTGTTTTTGAAAATATGAGTGAGTGAGTGTGAGTGAGGAGGTGAGAGAAGGAGAAGGAAGAGGAGGAGAAAAATGGGAATGAAAAAAAAAAACAAAAGAAGAAGGAGAAAGAAATTAAAGAACAAGAAAAAGAAGAATTTTTCTTTTAAAAATAACAATATTTTGGACATAAAACCATAAAAAGGGTAAAAACCCAAAATGAGAGGTTAAAAAAATCAAGGAATTCATTTTTTGACCTCATAATTTTTTGTTGACCCCCTCCAAAATATTTTTCTCTAAAATACCCCTCTCTTTCTTCTTTCTTTCTCTCATCTTCTTCCTTTCCCTCTCCTTCCTTTCTCTCCCCTTATTCTTCCTTTCCCTCTCTTACAACCTCTATTTCTCTATGCCTCTCCTTTAATCTCTATTTTTCTCTATCTCTCTTTCTTTTTCCACTCTCTCTCCTTCAACCTCCATTTCCCTCTTCGTCGCTTCCCTCCTTTCTTCTCTCCCTCCATCAAGAATAAGAAAATATGAGGCAAATCTTGAATGGAAATGTTAAAAATCTTAACAAAACAAACAAGGCTAATTCTAATTTGCTCCCCAGTTAAAATGCTCCCATTGAAAAACATGTTTTTGTTAAAATGCTCCCCCTTGTTATAACCGTTGGATGATGTTTAAAAACCTTCAACGGACCAGATTAATTCATGGATAACTGAAAGATAGGTAAATGATCATATTCGCATCAAGCCTTACGTCTTATCCAAGACGTAGGTGTTAAAATTATATACAAAAGCTACGTCTTGGTTGAGACGTCAGGGCTAAAAATTAATACTTACGTCTTGGTTGAGACGTAGGGGTTTAAAAAAAATTAATACATACGTCAAAGTTTAGACATAGGTGTTAAAATTATATACAAAAACTACGTCTTGGTTGAGACGTAAGGGATAAAAATTAATACTTGCGTCTTGGTTGAGACGTAGGGGTTTAAAAAAATTAATACATACGACAAAGCTTAGACGTAAGTGTTAAAATTAGGCTTAATTATATCTCAGATCCCCAAAGTTTGGGGTACTTTTGCCAGATACCCTTATTCTTTTTTTCAATGTCGGACTCCCCGAAGTTACTTCTGGGTTTGTCATATACCCCTACTACCAATTCTGGCCAATTTTGCTGATATGTAACATCGGAATCTTGATTAGACGCAGGAGGTTAAGCACCTGGTGCCCCGTGGGCGAAGATCATTTTTTTAAAAAATTTAAAAAACTAAAAAACTTAATATTTTTATATTTTTAGTTAAATAAAAAAATAAAAAAATTGAATAAAGAGGTCGTCTACGCCCATGTGACATCACGCGACACTAGATTATCAACCTCCTGCGTCGGACTAGGATTCTGATGTTACATGTCATCGAAATTGGCCAGAATTGGTAGTAGGGGTATATGACAAATCCAGAAGTAACTTCGGGGAGTCAGACATTGAAAAAAAATATAAGGGTATCTGGCAAAAGTACCCCAAACTTCAGGGACATGTGACATAATTAAGCGTTAAAATTATATACAAAAGCTAAGTCTTGATTGAGACGTAAGGACTAAAAATTAATTTACGTCTTGGTTGAGCCGTAGGAGTTTAAAAAACATTAAACATATTTATTATATTTATTTATTATCAACCGTACGTCACAGTCTAAGTGTAAGATCCATTGAGAATGTTTTGATAAATGACAAAAGGTTTTGAACAAGCTACAAATGTGTTGATCAAGTTCAAGCTTATCAAGCAACAACAAACATCAAGTGATGAAGAGAGAGCAAGCTCATGAAGACTTAGTTTGGTAGTTTATGTTTTATTGTAATATCTTTCGCCTCTCAAGTCTTTTAGTTTATGAGTTTGGGTAGAGTCCTACAGAAGGTAGTGAATCTCTATCAAGGTCATGATTATATCATAATTTGAGTTTTCACTTTACCTAAAATCAATAGGTGGCTTAAAGGTTTGAAAGAAAATGTTTAGTTTTTGAGAAAACACGTTTTTAAGTGGTTTTCATCTGACTAATCGATTAAGCACTTTGACTAATCGATTAAGCACTTTGACTAATCGATTAGAATTTTCATGCCTTGCGCACTTAATCGATTAACTCATGTATTAATCGATTAAGACCTTTGTTAATCGATTAACACGTGCAGATCTGGTTTTTTAAATACGTTTTTCACTTCTCAAAAGCATTTTGAAGTGTTCCTAACTTTTGGGTATTCTATATAAACCTTTTCCCAATTATTGTGAATCATAATTACTATCTAGAATCATTTTGATATTCATTTTACAAAGAATCAAGCCACTCTATTCTCTCTCACTTTCATAGATCAAAGCTTTAACTTTTACATTCTTTGATCAAGAATCTTTGAATCTCTCATGTTGATATTTTCATAGCTTTTGAAAGAGATTCATAGGATTGTTATTTTGTACTTCATTTGAGTTGTAATCATTGCAAAGAAGGCAATCTATCTACAACAAAGGAAGTCTTGGTTGTGAATCAAGCAAACAAGTAATTGGAAGTCTTGTTGTGATAACAAGCAAATTGGAAGTCTTGGTGTGAGGCATCATCAAGCAAGTGGAAGCCTTTGAAGAATCTCAAAGCAATTGGAAGTCTTGTTGAGGGGAATTGACAAGCAAGAGAAGAGGTTAGATTAGATTCAATAGGGTTACAAGGCAAGGGTGTGGTATCTCTTATAGGCTAGCAAGAAGGGAGTCTTGTGAGGCATTTACTTGTAATTTGAGAATTCTAATTCCTCATAGTGAAGAATCTCTCTTGGTTGAAGAGGGGACTGGATGTAGCTTTCAAGTGGATGAAAGTGAACCAGGATAAATCACTGTGTCGTATCTCTAAACTCTTAACTCTTTACATTCAAGTCATTTCATTTGTTCTTGGTTGAAAACCTAGAAAAGATTGATTTTCATAATTGATTGAATTGAATATTAATTGTGTAAATTGATTTTGGGAAAATCATTTTCATAACCTAAGTAATCAATAAGAATATTGGTGTTAATCAATTCCGCTTTATCTCTGATCTTATGTGTTAATTGATTGATTTTCGTATTTGATTGAAAAGTGATTTTTCAGTTTTAACAGTGATTAATCGATTAACTGGTTTCATTAATTGATTAATTCAAATCAAGCTTTCGGCATTAATCGATTAACCATTCTTTTAATCGATTAACATAAGGTTTTAATCAATTAACATTTTTCTTTAATCGATTAACAGCTGAGAAATTTGCAAAAATCATTTGTTTTAATTGTTTCTATTCGTTTCTTTCGAAAATCTTTCAAGGTTTCTCTAACACCTATTCAACCCCCCTTATAGGTGTTCTCCTAGTGTTTCCTAGTTATTTCACCCACCGATTGTAGGTTTCTAACAATTGGTATCAAAGCTCGGTCGAAAGACACGAGCATAGAGCTTTTTCGTTAAGATCATTGAGGAAACTACAATGGGTTCTACGAATCCCTTTGTTGGTGAATGTGCTTCAATTAGCCGCCCTCCTATGTTTGGTGGAGAGGGTTATGCTTATTGGAAAATTAGGATGAGAATCTTTATAGAAGCCATAGATGTGAACATTTAGGAAGCCATTGAAAATGGTCCTTATATTCCCTCAAAAGAAGTAGAAGGTATACTTACACTAACTCCCAAAGATAAGTGGACTGATGATGATAAAAGGAAAATTCAATATGATTTAAAAGCTAAGAATATCATCACCTCCGCTTTATCTTACGATGAGTTCTTTAGAGTCTCCCAATATCGTAATGCCAAAGAAATGTGGGACACCTTGCAAGTCACACATGAAGGCACTAGTGAAGTTAGGTGTGCTAGATTAAATTCTTTGATGCATGAATATGAATTGTTTCGTATGTTGCCTAATGAATCTATATGTTTTATGCAAAAGCGTTTTACTCATATTGTTAATCATCTCATTGCTCTTGGTAAAACTTTCTTGAATTGTGAACTTGTTAACAAAGTTTTAAGATGTCTAAGTAGGGAATGGCAACCTAAGGTTACCGCAATTGTTGAATCAAAGGACTTGGACAACATGGACTTAGCAACACTTTTCGGAAAGCTTCAAGAACATGAAATGGAGCTTGGACGCTTACATATGCATGAAGAATCGGATAAGAACAAAGAAACAAAAGGAATTGCTCTTAAAGCTCAAAGATCATATTAAAAGGAAGAGAGTTCCGATAATGATGAAAATGAAGATTCCGATTCGGACATTGATGAAGAGGAGATGAAGCTTCTACTAAGAAAGTTCAATAAGATTCTAAGGAGAAAAGGAAGGTTGAACAAGAACAAAAGTAAAGAGAAGAATCCCCCACACTACAAGACCAAGACATCAAAAGAATGTATAGTTTGCCATGAATGTGGAAAGCCCGGTCATCTCAAGTACTCATGCTCTAAGTATCTCAAGAAGAAGGAGAAAGAAAAGAAAAATTCAAAATCTAAAAGAGCATACATAGTTTGGAATAGTGATGATGAAGATGACAAGAAAAGCACATCGAATAATTCTTCGGATGATGAAGATGTCGCTTGTCTCAACTTGATAGCTCTAGTAGATGAAGAGGAAAGTTCAAATGATGAATCAAGTGAGCAAAGCTACGAAAGCGATGTCAGTGAAACTAAATCCGAAATTTCTTTCAAGTATGAAATTTTATATAATGCTTATGAAGAAATGCATGAACATCTTAAGAAACTAGCTTTGAAAAACATTGAAAGGAAGAAGCTCATTTTGAAACTTCAACAAGAGATTTTAGAACTTCAAAAACAAGTTGATGAGCTTAACCTTCAAAATGAAACTCTTGATCTTATATATGCTAGTTCTTCTTGTGATTGTGCTAGTAGATTGAATATTGTGGTTGATTGTGAGAATTGCAAGTTGCTTAAGGATGAAAATGCTATTTTGAAAAATAAGCTTGCAAGTTTCACAAATGGTGATATTAGATTGCGCACATTGTTAAATTTTCAAAGTGAAAATTCAAACAAGTTTGGTTTGGGTTATACTAATGCTAAGAGTAAGTCTCATAGAAATGTTGTTGATTTTTCTAAAGTTGATTTTTCATATGCACCAACATGTTTCTATTGTGGTACTCATGGACATACTTCAAATGTATGTTATATTAAAGTGCATGGTATACCTAAAGGAAAGTTTGTTTGGGTGAAAAAGGGCGAGAGTCCCTACACTAACAAAAATGGATCCAAAACCATTTGGATACCAAAAAGCAAAGCATGATTGTTTTTGTAGGTATGATTGAAGAGCAAAAGGACTTTCATGTGTTATTCATTCATTTGCATCTTCAATTGGTATCAAGAGAAAGTCCTACAAATTGGTACAATTGGTATTGTTCTTACAATTGGTATTACTTCTTTATAATCTCAATTGATATCATTATGTGATCATTAGATGTTTATCATGCTATTGTGATTATTGTGATATTTCTTTACAATTGATATCTTACTTTGTTAAGTGATGTGATGACTTTCTATTTTCAATTAGTTTGTTACAATTGGTATTATATTTCATTGTCATATTTTCTTACCAATTGGTATCATATTTCAAAGTATAGTTCTTACATTTGTTTATACAATTGGTATAGTTCTGGTGATTTTACATTTGGTATCAATGTTGTGAAGAAATAAATGAATATGATTTCTCTACTTTGGCTTAGCATTTTATATTTCAATTGGTATATGTTACTTTTTGATAATGCCAAAAGGGGGAAAAATGGTTGTTTTGTGAAATGGTTGTTTTGTGGAGAAAGGTTCGTGTTTGTTGTTTTTATATAGGTTGAGCAAAGTTGTTGAAGATAGGGGGAGAATCAAGCTTCTATCAATTGGAATTCAAATGTCAAAGCATTAATTGAGGGGGAGCAAGAGTCTCACCAAGTGATCAAATAGTTCAAGCATCAACAACTTCAAACAACTTCAAAACATGTTTGTCATTTTCAAAAAGGGGGAGATTGTAAGATCCATTGAGAATGTTTTGATAAATGACAAAAGGTTTTGAACAAGCTACAAATGTGTTGATCAAGTTCAAGCTTATCAAGCAACAACAAACATCAAGTGATGAAGAGAGAGCAAGCTCATGAAGACTTAGTTTGGTAGTTTATGTTTTATTGTAATATCTTTCGCCTCTCAAGTCTTATAGTTTATGAGTTTGGGTAGAGTCCTATAGAGGGTAGTGAATCTCTATCAAGGTCATGATTATATCATAATTTGAGTTTTCACTTTACCTAAAATCAATAGGTGGCTTAAAGGTTTGAAAGAAAATGTTTAGTTTTTGAGAAAACAAGTTTTTAAGTGGTTTTCATCTGACTAATCGATTAAGCACTTTGACTAATCGATTGAGCACTTTGACTAATCGATTAGAATTTTCATGCCTTGCGCACTTAATCGATTAACTCATGTATTAATCGATTAAGACCTTTGTTAATCGATTAACACGTGCAGATCTGGTTTTTTAAATACGTTTTTCACTTCTCAAAAGCATTTTGAAGTGTTCCTAACTTTTGGGTATTCTATATAAACCTTTTCCCAATTATTGTGAATCATAATTACTATCTAGAATCATTTTGATATTCATTTTACAAAGAATCAAGCCACTCTATTCTCTCTCACTTTCATAGATCAAAGCTTTAACTTTTACATTCTTTGATCAAGAATCTTTGAATCTCTCATGTTGATATTTTCATAGCTTTTGAAAGAGATTCATAGGATTGTTATTTTGTACTTCATTTGAGTTGTAATCATTGCAAAGAAGGCAAGCTATCTACAACAAAGGAAGTCTTGGTTGTGAATCAAGCAAACAAGCAATTGGAAGTCTTGTTGTAATAACAAGCAAATTGGAAGTCTTGGTGTGAGGCATCATCAAGCAAGTGGAAGCCTTTGAAGAATCTCAAAGCAATTGGAAGTCTTGTTGAGGGGAATTGACAAGCAAGAGAAGAGGTTAGATTAGATTCAATAGGGTTACAAGGCAAGGGTGTGGTATCTCTTGTAGGTTAGCAAGAAGGGAGTCTTGTGAGGCATTTACTTGTAATTTGAAAACTCTAATTCCTCATAGTGAAGAATCTCTCTTGGTTGAAGAGAGGACTGGATGCAGCTTTCAAGTGGATGAAAGTGAACCAGGATAAATCACTGTGTCGTATCTCTAAACTCTTAACTCTTTACATTCAAGTCATTTCATTTGTTCTTGGTTGAAAACCTAGAAAAGATTGATTTTCATAATTGATTGAATTGAATATTAATTGTGTAAATTGATTTTGGGAAAATCATTTTCATAACCTAGGTAATCAATAAGAATATTGGTGTTAATCAATTCCGCTTTATCTCTGATCTTATGTGTTAATTGATTAATTTTCGTATTTGATTGAAAAGTGATTTTTCAGTTTTAACAGTGATTAATCGATTAACTGGTTTCATTAATCGATTAATTCAAATCAAGCTTTCGGCATTAATCGATTAACCATTCTTTTAATTGATTAACATAAGGTTTTAATCGATTAACATTTTGCTTTAATCGATTAACATCTGAGAAATTTGCAAAAATCATTTGTTTAATTGTTTCGATTCGTTTCTTTCGAAAATCTTTCAAGGTTTCTCTAACACCTATTCAACCCCCCCTTCTAGGTGTTCTCCTAGTGTTTCCTAGTTATTTCACCCACCGATTGTAGGTTTCTAACACTAAGCCTATCAAAATACTGAAATAGAAGTCAATAGTGGTGAAATAAACAGATAGGATATGGAAGAAATCAAAGGGTGCCCAAGTCTATATATATCCCTACTATTATTTTTTTTTCATATATTTATTATCTGCGCCTCTGTTTGGGAGTAGAAATGTAAAAAATTTTCACCCTTACGTCTGAGCTGAGACGTAAGGTGTTTTTAAAACGTTTAGCTCCTACGTCTTAGCTGAGACGTAAGAGTTAAATTTAAATTTAATCCATTCTTTTACAAAAGCCTTACATCTCAACAAAGATGTAGGGGTTAAATTTTTTTAATAAATATGTATTAGAAATCTATATTAGTAAATATTATGAGTAAATCTGCATTAAAAAATAAAAAAAAAATATTGACCCATATGTCTTAGATAAGATGTAGGGTGCTTTTAAAAAAAAATTAATACCTGCGTCCATGCTAGGACGTAGCATGTTTCAAATAAAAATGCTCATACGTCTTAGCTTCAACGTATGGTCTGTAAAAAAAATTACCCCTACCTCTCAGGTGGGACGTAGGGTGTTTAAAAAAATTAATTCATACGTCTTAGTTAAAACGTAGAGTATTAGATTAAACCAAGTTATCAGAAATAATAATAATATAGATTGGACTAAGTTGCAATTTACATTTACAGGTGGAAAATCACATGTTATCGGTTTTGACATAAGGGGAGCATGCTAAAAAAACTTAAAGCGAAGCAAATTAGCATTTGCCAACTAACAAAGATTATTATAAATAGGAAAATAAGATTTTAACATACAATAGTACCTAATTTTCAAAACATATTGCTCTGTACGCTCTTGTATGAGCGTATTTATTTTTTTAATTTCTGGAATTCATTGTTTTAAGGAATTCATTTTTTTCCTAGTACATTGACCTCAACGTAGGTGTACTTTACACCTACATTGGAGATTAACGTATTGGAAAAAAAATTGGTTTTTTGTCAATACATTGACACCTTTAGTATAGGGGTGATAATGGGAAGTGTTGGGATGAGTTGGGCTCGTCCATTACGCGTTCCTGAATGTTGCTCGGGTCAATTTTTTAACTCGAATCTGTCCCTAATTAGAGCGGAACAAGGTAAGGACGGGTCTGAGTTAACACGAGACAAAGATAAATAGCATAAACAAAATAAATTTAAAAAATGTATAGAGAGTAGCCCTAAAAATTAACAGAGAAAAGAATTCAGAAAATTACATTCATTCGCTGTTATAAGCATTAGTCATCCAAGAAATAGTCATAAAATATACTCCCTCCATTTCATATGTAGTGTGTTAAAGTTATGCACGAGTTTTAAGAAATGGTTAAATGATGTAAGGATTTGTTGTATTTTAATTATAAAACCCCTATATAATCATAATTGAAAAGAGAGAAAGGTATTGAAAGTGAAAAAGAGAGTTTAATAAATAGGGGTATGTTTGGAAAAATAGCATTAATTATGTATTGGGTTTATAAAAAAACAGACTTATGAAACATGGTACAAATACTAAAACAACATTAAATATGAATTGAAGGGAGTATTAGAGTAGTACTCTTTACTTGACACTATAGAGAATCAGTGGCCCGAATGTAGAACTCTATTTAGAAACAAAAGCTTTCGATCATAACCAACCATAAATAAAGTAATTATAGAATTGAAGGAAAAAAGGACGGATCGTATAATCTATCAGCAAACCCGAATCTGTCCTATTTCTGGACGGATCTATCCCTTTTTAAAGGAGTTTATCCTCTTTTATTATGTTAGACTCGTCGAACCTAACTCGAACCCGTAGAATAGGATCGAACTCGCGGGTTGGAGTCCCTACCTTCGTATCATCTTAATATTTGTAAATTATACATACCTTGGGGTTCTCAACATACGTGACAAATGGAGAGAACAAAAAAAATGGAAATGAATTATTATTATTTTTTTAGACATTTTTGAAATTTTAAAATATTAAAGGGATAAAAAAAATAAAAAAAATGAATTCCAAAAAATCAATACCCTTCAAAATAAATTCAAAATTGGGGAGTGGGTTTGCTTTTTGGTAGCAAGAGTGGGAGTAGTAATTGGGAACGAAAGAAAAAGAGAGTGACTGTGTAATACTGTAATGCGAGTGTGAGTGTGAGTGAAGTGAAGAGAGAAAAGGGAGTTACCATGAAACGGTTTTTCAAGGCAGTGGAGAAAGATTCTGATGGGTCATTGAAGAAGCCGAAGCCGACAGAGGAAGATGAACAAGTGGAAGAGAAGAAGGAGCCCTTGAAATTCTTGACCTGGAATGCTAACAGCTTTCTCCTTCGTGTTAAAAACAATTGGCCCGAATTCACTAACTTCATCACCACTTTTGATCCTGACGTCATTGCCATACAGGTCCCTCATTCGCTTCCCTCTTTCTTTTCGTATATCCGTGGAATCAATTAGGTCTCGAAAGATTTGTCCCAAAGATTAATTTGGCATCATGTTAGTCTCGTGAGGGAGCTAATGGAATCCTACGTACCATGTTAAATGCTTTGTTGGCCCAGACGAACCTGCCACCCACGTAGGATTTCGTTAGCTATGACGAAATTGGATGAGGGACTAACGACTCGAAGGAGAATGCATACATATATATATTCTCGCACACCCTGTTAGGTGGGAAGTGATAGTCTCATGTACTAGGCCGTCTCATTAGTTTTATTAATGAGTGGAATCTGGTAGAGGAATGCTGATGCCGGCATGTTATTGTTCACTAAGAAATCAATTTATAGTGTGCTCAAAGCTGTTTTGTGATTGAATGCTTATTTTATTTGATTTATCATCGAAGGTTCAATATTATTGCGGTGAGGGTTTGGTGTTTTCTTCTACTGCGTTCTCATTTGATGTATGTAGGGTTTGAAACCAAATGGTGAGAGAGAGACTGGTTGGAAGTTTATTTCTGAGGGTCTATTGTTTTCATTTCCGAGAGTATCCTAGGCTTTCACAGGGCTCATTCAACTTTCATTCATCTTTGCACAATCCACATACTATTTGTTAATTTTACTCCCATAGCTCCTCTAACCTAGGGTAAGCAGGACAGATCCAGAAGACACTGGAGGCAGGGGCGAGATATGTAAAAAATATATGTATTTACCTAATAAATATGTAAAAGGATTCTTTTCTTCAAAATACTACATATATATAGGTGATTTTACAAAATATATGCATTATGCAAAACGGGTGCTCGCCCCCATTGAATATGTCCTTGAGGATAGGTGAGCCTCGAGGCAATGGTAATGTTGTTGCATGGTGACCTGGAGATCACTTGTTCAAATCCTGAAACATTCTATCCACTCGAGCGGTTAGGCTGCGTACATTTATCCTCCCTACACTCCACCAAGTAGGAGCCTTGAGCATAGGGTCACCCTTTATCTCCTCTTCACCTTGGAAACACAGAAACGTGGGACTCGAATACCAGACATGGGATACAACCATATTAGAGTCTCTTTTTTCTGAGTTTTTTCTCCTATAAATCTTATTTCTAGTTCTTGACTCATTCTCCCAGTAGAGGTTGATTCCTTCTTTACAAAACCATCTGGAAGTCTAAATCTTCTTCTGAGGTGAAATATTTCATCTTCACGGTTGTTCTTAACAAGATTAACTGCTAATGATTTGTCTCCAAATATGTCTATGTTGTGCTGCTTAAATTTGGAAACCGGGGCTCATCTCTTTTTGCATTTTTGTGTGGTGAATTTCTTTGAGAAAAATTGTTTGTGATTTTTGGAGAATATTGGGTTTGCCTAAGGGGTGTGCATCATTTTCTCCTTATTAAGGTTAGAGAGTTTGGATCTCAAAAGGAAGTTGAGATTTTATTGCAGTGTTCGATTTTTGATCTTCCATGTTGCTTATGGCTGGAATGAATGCTAGAATGTTCAATGGCACCTTTTCAAGCCTAGACTTCATTTGGGACAGACAGATAGAATTGATTTCAAAGCATCTCTTTGGTGTTTGGCTAATGGCCTCTCCAGAGGTTCTCATTGTTAGATATGCAGAGAGAACGGCATGCTTTGTGACATGAAACCTCGGGGATTTTTCCCCTGTCAGGATACCTTATCCTCTTTTGTTGTACTTTTTTCTTCATTTATAAAATTCCTTTTTGCATAGAAAAATTATCTTCATGGGATAAGTTATTCTGTTGACTGCTAAGCCTCTTCTCAAATTATTACATGTTATAATATTAGTATCATTAAGTAGTTGACTTGGCAGACAAATAATTGAAGTTTAACGTTGTATGGCAGAATTTTTTAGTTTGAGCATGAAACTGATCCTTCTTTCCTTGTAACTTACTTAAGTTTCCCTATGCCATCCTTATCTCTGAGAATTGCTCAGTTTTGTTGGGTACATGTTTGTGCTTATAAACTTAGTTGATGCTGATAAAAACTTGGCTGGTACAAATTTTCTAACTTCAACTTATCATTAGGAAGTGCGGATGCCTGCTGCTGGGTCTAAGGGCACACCTAAAAATCAGGGAGAATTGAAAGATGATTCAAGCGCCTCCAGGGAAGAAAAGAAGGTACTGTTCTATCCTGATTCCTGTCACAGATTATAGCAACAAGATAATCTTGCTGCGACCAAGTCCAAGTATGTATTAGAAGTAGAACTCTAATATAACTTTATCAATTCTTAGCAGTATACGGGCCTTTTTGTTTGTGATTCAGGGTAAAAAAAGTGTTTATATGATATAACTTCTTTAGAGCTTTTTTTTTCAGCAATTATTTTTAGTTTCTATGAAAAGCACTAAAACAGCTTTTCTTTCATGTTTCTGTTATTTTTTTCTTCTCAAAAGTTTATCCCATTATTATAAAGAAATACGGGATACTTTTTAATCAAAAACACTATTTTAACTATGAAAAACTTAAACAAGCCAGCTTTATCATTGACCTGTTGGCTTATTCATGCTATTCTTAATAGAGCTAGAAGTGGTGGTACTGATAAAAAATGTTACTCCCTCCGGTCCTATATATAGGACATACTTAACCGTATTCATCGGACCAAGAAAAGTAGTTAGTTTTATGAATTCTATGAGAACATATTGTAACATTACAATTTTACCCTCTCAACTTTTCTTGAAAAATTCACTCTCATTAATGAACAACAAAAAACACATGCATTTAATAAGGGCAAAAAAGAGAAAAAACAACAAATGATGCATAGAAAATACAAAATGTCTTATATATAGGACCAAAGATTACTTCTAGAATATGTCCTATATATAGGACCGGAGGGAGTAATTGGGAAGGCCACTGATGATTTTTCTCGATTTTACTTTTTTTAATTCTCAGAATTTCTAAATGAATTTAGTCACTAGGAGGAATTTCACTTGCATCCTGTATACTTCGCCAGTGTATGTTTCATTTGTTATTTGATTTTATTGTAGATGGCGTAGGCACGTACATTTGAAAACACCAAGAAAACTTGCCACATAGGAACTAGCATTATTTGGGAGTTCTCTGAACACAGTTGACGTTTTAGACAAACTACCATTGAGAATGTCAAGAAAAACTGAAATTTTTTTATTGTTTGAACCCAAATATTGATGCTGGAGGATGATTGTGAATAATTAAAATAGAATAGAATATGCGTAAGGTGGAAACATATATTTTAATTATGCTGGACAAGTGCATCTCTGACTTACTAATAATGAAAAAAGACCTTTCTAAATATAGCATAAAGTGCTTAAAGTTTTGTTATTTTAATTTATGATCAGGTTGCTTGACATATGAATGATGAATGCATGAAGCTTTCAAATGAAAGGATATAGTGCTCCAACTTTAAATTAACACTTGATGTTCTTTGATATCTCAACTTTTTCAGTCAGTTGGGTGTTCTAAAATCTTATGCAGTGATCATGAACATTGCTTCAGACTTATATTTGTTCTAACTTATGCAGATACTGATGCGTGCACTCTCGAGTCCTCCTTTTGGTAACTATCGTGTTTGGTGGTCTCTTGCAGATTCAAAGTATGCAGGGACAGCACTACTTGTGAAAAAATGCTTCAAGCCAAAAAGTGTTGTTTTCAATCTTGATAAAATAGGTATCATGCTTCAGTTTTTTTTGTTTTTGTTTTTGTTTTTTTTTTTTTTTTTGCTGAATTTATGGCATTAAATGCTGATAGAAATGAAAACACTGGGAATTATTAACAACAACAACAACAACAACTAAGCCTTTGTCCCACTAGGTGGGGTCGGCTACATGGATCAAACGACGCCATAAAGGCCTATCATAAATCATGTCTTTTGATAAGGCATTGATTGCCATATCCTTCTCAATTGTTTCGCCTATAGTTTTTCTAGGTCTTCCTCTTCCTCTAGCCCTTGTAGTACCCTCCATTTGGTCTACCCTCCTAACCGGGGCTTCCACCGGTCTCCTCCACACATGCCCAAACCACCTAAGACGAGATTCAACCATTTTTTCAACAATAGGAGCAACCCCAACTTTTTCTCGAATATACTCATTTCTAATCCGATCTTGTTTGGTATGCCCACTCATCCACCGCAACATCCTCATCTCTGCAACATGAAGTTTATTTTCTTGTGTGCCCTTTGCCGCCCAACACTCTGTCCCATATAACATCGCCGGTCTTACAGCAGTGCGGTAGAACCTTCCTTTAAGTTTAAGTGGTACCTTCTTATCACATAACACGCCCGAGGCACTCTTCCATTTCATCCACCCTGCTTGAATCCTATGATTTACATCCCCTTCTATTTCTGCATCCTGCTGTAAGATAGAACCAAGATACTTAAACTTCGGGACTTGTGCTAAGACATGCTCTCCAACCTTCACCTCCCGAGTAAGGCCCACGTGCCTCTTGCTAAAATTACACTCCATATACTCTGTCTTGCTTCAACTTATCCGGAATCCAGACCCTTCTAAAGCTTGTCCCCACATTTCAATCTTCCCATTTATTTCCTCTCTAGTATCCCCAATAAGCACAATATCATCCGCAAAGAGCATGCATTTGGGCACTGGTTCTTGGACATGTTCCGTAAGCACATCCAAGACCAATGTAAAGAGGTAGGGGCTCAAACTTGACCCTTGGTGTAGACCTATCGAGATGGGAAAATCCTCTGAAATCCCACTTTGTGTCCTCACGCTCGTCTTGACCCCGTCATACATATCCTTAATGGCTCTAATATAGGCAACACACACCCCTTTCTTCTCGAGAGCCCTCCATAGTACCTCTCTAGGCACTCTATCATAAGCTTTCTCCAGATCAATAAAAACCATATGCAGATCCTTTTGTTGCCTCCGGTATTAAGCTTGGGAAAAATATAGTTCAGCTCCTTTCAAAGAGGTATTACTCAGGAAAATGCAGAAAAACAGCAACTCAGACAACTGGAAAATAGAATGTAACCCTGTAACAAGAAACAATATTGGAATGTTCACTAGAGATGGCAAGCACTCCTCCCCTACGCCAAAGTAATCCCGCTCAAATTCTCTTTTTTCTGATCTCCCCTTCATGTTCCTGGCCCCTTGTATCATTTCCTCCATAATTACTACTAGGATTCTCCAAATCCCTTCCCTCTATCCCATCATGCCAGCTATCCAGTTTGTTACTCATTTCCGTCTCCATTCCAACTGACTCCCCTATTCCTTCACTCCTTTCTTTCTTCATATTTCCCTCCATGCTCCTTTCTTCTCTGCTCCTTCTCTCATACACCAATTGGCCTTTACTGTTGTTCAGTCCATCTCTCAGCTTCTTCCTTCTTTCTGTATACATGGGTCCATGCCCATCAGATGTTTTATTTATTTATTTAAATATTTTCAGCTTCAAATGTTAGAAACTAATGCTCTGAAGTTTCAATCCTGCCATGATTTGTACATGCTTATTGGTGATTTTAGAAGGATAGTGTCGCCTTACTGCACACTCATATATGTATATGTTCTCTTAAATAAAATAAATTATCATTGTTGGCTCTTCAAATTTTTAGTTGTTGAAATTGTGTGATATATTATTCAAAATTCCAATTCAGTTTTTACATGAATTTAGATGTCAGAATAGAGATGCTGCTAAAATATATTTCCAACATATTTGCCTTCGATTATATTCCTTAAATTTTCTTTACCACTGATGGAACCCTACCCTTGTTTTTGTTGTTAGCTTCAAAGCATGAACCAGATGGCAGAGTAATATTAGCTGAATTTGAAACACTTCGTTTGTTGAATACGTATGTGCCAAACAATGGATGGAAAGAGGAGGCAAACTCGTTTCAAAGGAGAAGAAAATGGGACAAAAGGATTCTGGAATTTGTTATACAAAATTCGGACAAGCCTTTGATATGGTGCGGGGATCTTAATGTCAGGTGGCTAATCTCCACTTTTCTCTTTGCTTTGGTGGTATATGACTAGATAGTTCTGTCCTCTTTGTATGCCTACATACTTTTGCCAATTCTTTTGCGATTAGTTTCTAGATGTGTCAAGCTCAACTGTTGGTTGCGTCTAGTTTATCTTACTATATCCATGCCATGAACAAATTGGTAAATCCATCATGTTGATGTTTTAAGACTGATTTTTTTTGTAAAAAAAATAATTTAAAAAATTCAGCATTTGTCTCGAGTTTTCTATATATCCTGATAACTTTCATAGATTAGTAGTTTTAGCCTTTTCTAATTTTATTAGAGTTTTGGCTTAAATATTGCAGAGCGTGAGCCTTGGCGCAACAGTAAGGTTGTTGCTTAGTGGCCAAGAGGTCACGGGTTCGAATCTTGGAAACAGCCTTTCCGCTTGCGGGGGTAAGGCTGCGTACATCTACCCTCCCTGGACCTCCCTAGGTTGGACCCTAGTGCATTGGGCTGCCCTTTTTTATTGTCTTAAATTTTGGCATAGATTTTTTTCTAGAAGTTTGATCTATATAGTGCATGTTATTAGATGTGTCTATATGTTAGGACACACAAATGGACATTTATTTATTCGCTCTCATGAATCCATTGCATGCAGCCATGAAGAGATTGACGTGAGTCATCCGGAGTTTTTTAGTGCTGCAAAACTCAATGGTTACGTTCCTCCAAATAAAGAGGTATAAGCAATTTACTTTTGAAGTTCCATTTTAAATAGATTCATCTCTTTTAACTTCTATAGATCTGTCTCCTAGAAGCTTAAGCTGTCAGGTAGAGACCCGGGATTATTTTTATATCTCCAAGACTTTAATGTGCCCCCTCATGCAAAATCCCTTCAGGCCTAAAGCATGAACAATATACAAATGCAGTTTACCTTGCCCTGGAATTTGATCTATTTATGCAGGAAGAGTTGGCGCCAGGCCCAGTCCTGGCATTGTAAATGCCCTAGGGTGAGAAAATAGATACGTGCCCCTTAATTTAATAAAATATTAATTAAAAAAGTAGTGTATTTTTGTCCAATTTCAAAACAACAATAATCATATCCAATGTATGTCCGAAACGATTAAAATTATTAATCATTAGTTCAACTGATTAGTCATTAAAAAGAAATTAAAGATATCAAGAAAGTTGATTAGTTTATTAGTTGTATTGGAAATGTCAAACCATTTGATATGCTTTTTAAAAACTATCCCTATAATTATTTTTATTTTTAATATTGTAAAAAATGTTGAATAAATAAGGATTTTCGAGGAAAGTAGAAAATAATTGCCATTGAAAATTGAAAAAGGATATTATAAAAAAAAATTTCTGAAAAAGATATTATATAAAGATCTGGAAGGAGTATTATTTAGTGGTGGTAAAGAAAACAATTTAGAACTTGGAAAAAAAATAGAAAAGAAAGCCCAAGCCAGCTGTTGAAAACAATTTATGAATCTTTTTTTGGGTCTTATTTATAAGGTTTCATATCAATTATGAATTTTGAAAGAAAAATTACCAAATATTCATTTTCAATTACACTAACAATATTAATAAAATTCCTTATTTTACCCAAATTTTTCAAAGAAAATCCTTCTTAAAAAAGGAATGATAGTTATGTCACAAAATAATAACCAAACAAAAAAATTTAGAAAGCTAAGTCTTAATCTGTTAAATAGCCCAAAATTAAAGGAGAGAATCAATACCCTAACCTCATGCTCAAAATATGCTTGACATGCTATGTGAAAGCCACTAAACTACATGGCAAATTATGTTTTTTTATAGCTATTAGTATATGAATATAATAATATTATTCTTCATAATAAAATATTTGTGCTCAGAGCGGGCGACCTTATTGCCCTGCCCTAGGCCGCGGGCCTGGTTGGCGCTGCAAGGATTAAATTCCTCATCACTTGTTCATAGTGGCTTTGATTCCATGTCAATGGCGATTAGATAAGTGCCCGAGAATTGTTTTTATGTCTAACAATTGGCATCATGTAGTATAGTATAGTCTTCCATAAAATATATGTAGTAATTAAACAAACGTTGATATGGCTTTTGTGCAGGATTGTGGGCAGCCCGGATTTACCTTGTCTGAAAGAAAGCGGTTTGGTACCATCATAAGAGAGTGAGTGATCTCATTATTTTTTGAATCCTCAATTTTTGCTAGTTATAACATCAACATGGCAAAACCTCATACCTTATTATTTGTCATGTATGGAATGGTTAATAATTCATATTTGCAAAGATTGCATCTTTCCTTCCACTCCAAACTGTGATGTGTAAAGTTTGTTGTTTGTGGTCCATTTAACATGATGATAAGATAGATTGTTAGGATCTATTTATTGCCTGTTGTGTTGTAATATTTTAATGTTTAAGAAGTGACTATTCATGTCAGTTTCACTTCACTTTATGTTGTTTCTTTTAATCAATTTTCATAGTGAACATTATTATTGAAAAATGATAGAGTTCAAGTTTAGTATTGCTTTTCTACTATCTATTCTCAGGTCACCCTTAGTCTGTTAACAGTTGAGTCCATTGCAAAAGTAAGACCTGTTTAGTTTTAACATTTATACACTTATTGGCTTTTCTTCATTTTGGATTGGTAGTAACTTCTTCCCTTTGTTATAGAAAGGGATTATGACACAATGTCTGAGGACACTATTAGTTAGGGTCTTACTAAAAGAAACAAGCATTCTCCTAATAGTTAAACTTTGAATTAAATAATCATAAGTTCATAGTAGATTGGGTTGGGGGATTAGGCTTGCGTTAATGGAAAGAAGAGGTAGCGCAATGTTTATTGTATGTTTGGGTAAGCGGTTGCAAAACATGATTTTGAATGAAATTGATTTTGTGAAATTGATTTTGGTTAAAATTGAGTTTGAAGTGAATTGATTAATCTATAGTTGCAAAATCTAGATAGAGTTTATTTGATGGTGTTATGTATTGTAGTAGCTTGTGTAGCCTCTAGCTTGCTGACAGCTCACATAACTTAAGGCTCCTACTATAAATAATAAGGATGGCCAAGTTTGTAACTAACTCTTACATAACAGATTTTTCACATTTCTGTTTTCCCTCTCTCTCTCTCTCTCTCTCTCTCTCTCTCTCTCTCTCTCATTCTCACAGTGTTGCTTCTACCAAAACCAAGTTTCGACCCCCCAAACCATGTTTGAAAAATAAAGTTAACTTGTTTAACATGTCAAAAAATCACAAAACCATGTCCTAAGGCTTGGAAACATGGTTTGGTTGCTGCAAACCCTGAACATGCACTTAATGGTGTGAAATAAAGGGATAAAAGACAAATGCTCGTTTCCTTCTTTTACCCTATTTTTTTAAACTTAATTATTATTTTATTATTATTATTATTATTATTATTATCTTATTTTGGAACTTTCTTCAGGGGAAAGCTGGTAGATGCCTACAGATTCCTGCACAAGGATAAGGACATGGAGCAAGGTTTCTCATGGTCTGGAAACCCAGTTGGAAAGTAAGAAATTAATATTATTTCGAGTTTTATGCCTTGGGAATTCATTGCCAATAGTAATGCTGATTTTTCCCTTAAATATGTTTTTTCCCTCTCTTCCACCTAGAAAGGTACCATCTGTAATAGCTGATAAAATCTGTGATGAGTTGTGAATACAATTAATGGGGGGGAGAGAGGGGTTCTTTTTATTGCTGTTCTTCTCAAGTAAGACAGTCATTGATATTCTAATTTGATAGCTTTGGCCTGTTAGTCCTAATGAGTAATGTTCTTTGAAGGTATCGTGGAAAACGGATGAGAATAGACTACTTTTTAGTTTCGGAAGAGCTCAAAGAAAGGATTGTTGCATGTGAAATGCATGGAAAAGGAATAGAGTTGCAAGGTAAGATTCTATTCATGCAATCGCTACTCCTTTTAGGTATAGCTTATTCAAGAAAATTTGACATTCATGATGTAAAATATTTTTTTCTAATGCTTACTCATCCTTTAGTTTATTTGCTGAATTTAAAACTGAACCAGAGTGTAGAGTGTAGGTTGTGGTAATTGGTGTTGCAGGATTTCATCTAACCTCTTTGATGGCTTGCCAAAAGTTATCTTTGCTTTGATTTTTTTATGCATAAGTTTATCATGCTTAGCCATTCTTTAATTATGCGATGGCTGGACCAATGGCAACTGCTATTTTGTTTCTAGTTTTCAGCTAATTATTTTTATTTCAGCTGATAAAATTGCAGACATTTTATCAATTGATCGTAAAATGCATGTTGTAACAAGTCTTGCATTTCTCTCGCCTCCGCAGGTTTCTATGGGAGTGATCATTGTCCAGTTACCTTGGAGCTCTCTCCAAGTTCCAACTCTCAAAACGAGGATCCAATATAAGAAGCACTTAGCTGTTTATGTTAGATAGGCATGGTCATCAATTTTTCTTATTTGGACTTCTATTGTGTCTGGATGCTGAATTTTTCGTTACCGAGAAGCCATTTTCACCTTGTTTATCTGGCGTGGACTAGACTGCTTACGCTAAGAATTATTAGTTATAGTATTGATTAGGTCAAAACCGTTACTAACTTGCATTATGCTGACCGAAGAAATGTCACTAATCACTAGATTTTTGTCTCAAGAGTCAAGAGTATATAGTAAAACTGTGATTTATGTATAAAATGTGATTTCATGAAAGCCACAAAGTCGTTGTCGTAGGCACAAGCCTTAGTTATATAATAATAGAGGTGCAACGGTCCGGTATGGTCTGATTTTTGACTAATACTATAGATCAGACTGATTAAATGAAAGTGGTTCAGTACGGTTTGATCTTAATATACTTCATTCATAAAGATCGGACCGCACCGAATATAAACGGTCAGATCTAGTCCAGTCCACAAGTCTATTAATCCTATTTATTTATTCACATCTCCCTCACTCAAAAACCCTAGCAGTTACAATGACAGTCATGTCTCAAACTTCAGAACATATCTTCTCTCCGTTTCTCAAACTCCCTCTCCCCTGATCGAAGCTCCTAGCACCCAGTGCCCACAACCCCTTCTCAATTGCGATCGATGCCCACAACACCTTAAAAGTGCCCAGCTACCCATGGAGCTCAGTCGCCCACTGACAGTTGAATAAAAGATATGCAAAATAGAGCTAAATATACATAAAGTATCCATATATGTATAGTAAATATATTTTAAAGCAAAAATAATATTCAATACTCTTTTCGGTACTATTTATAAGTCACCTTCTAGAAAAATTCTTTGGTCTTATTTATAAATCACTTTGTATTCTATAGGATACATTTATTATTCTTTTCTCTTATTTGCCTTTTGTTCATTAATGTAAAACAATACATTTATAAAATTTTTAATGCAAGTTAAGAGGGTAAAATTGTAAAGTTAAAGTATCTTTATAAAGTTCCAAGAAAAGTAATCACCCACCTTAATCTGTGTAATATGATTAAGTATAACATATAAATAGAACAACAAGAATTATATAGCTAATTATATAAAGAATATGCAAGAGTGGTGCGAGCACGTCTACTCTCCTCCCTTGAATATGTCATGCATGTATATAGAAGGAAATTATTCAAAACAAAATCTAGATATATTTTTCTTAGTCAAAAAGTTGAATTATGATATCTTACTGTATATTTTTTTATTTTTCACTTAATAATTAATGTTATTAAATATTTTTCAAGTTTAAATGATTTAAATTTCATTTAATATTAAATTTAATCAATTAATGAATTTAAAAAGTTCTATTAATAGAATTTAATTTTAATCTAAATATTTAAGTCATTTGATCAATAGAAGGAAAGTGAGGAAATGCACATCGGAAAAAGCTTATCCCAAAAAAATTAAATAATAATTGAGACATAGAATACAATAAAAGTTCGTATACAAAGTGTTTTTGTACATAACATTGAATGTGGTCTTGATTGAAATCAGAAGTAAGAACTTCCAAGCATTTATAATGTGCATCCACGCTAATAAACAATCAGATTCAATTCAAACAATTCACAAACATGGTGAATCCTTGGCTAAAGTTTAGCCACCAAAGTTATCAACTTCCTTCAGAACATTCTCCATGGGTTGTCTATCGGATATGAGCACTACCATGAAAACCAAATATTTTACTCACTATCCCATCCTCATAAGATCTTCCAAAAGAGCTTCATGAAGTTACAAAAATCGTGGCTCATTGTTCTGATTGGTTGCTTCTGTGCAAAGGAGGCACAGACTCTCATTAAAACTTGCATGGTTTTAATGTTTGACAAAGCTCACAAATCTGTTATATTCATACGACCAGATGACGAAGATAAGAGGTGGATTGAGCTCTCTGATAAAGATTTGATAAGAGATATAGGAGTGGTTGTTGATGACGACGACTTTCTTGAATACTGTATGAGCTATAATGGTAAACCATGTGCTATGTTCTTTCTTTCGTCTAAGATGATAACTATTAAGGTGGATAAAGATGACAACTTGGTCATAGAACCTTTACCGTGCAGCATACTGATAGAAGGTTGCATCAAGTAGTGATAAAATGGAATATTTGGCCCACTTGAAGAAAAGGGATAGGATAGTGTTATTTATTTAAATAATTAAATAAGTATAATTATTATATGTTTTCTAGAATATTCTTAGGGTGTATGATGATGTCACTTGTATGGCTCATTTTAATAGTCATTTAGGATTTATCTTCTATATAAGGATTGTATACTCTCTGTTATGAATCAATGAAAAATGAGGTTTGTTATTACCGATTTGTTATTTGTTATTTGTTATTTTTTTAGCTTAGTATTCTTGATAGGAGCTTTTTGCTTCCTATCAAATGGTGCTTTCATTGAGAGTTGAACTCAAGGAAAGGGTTACCTTTAGGCTGGATTAAGGTATATTACCGAATACAGATAGGTGAGTGGAGCCGCCAAAAGAGAAAGGGCTACCATCGGGTCAGTGTCGATAGAGTGAAAGTCGTCGTGGACGTCGGCCCTTAAAGGGGCCCACATTGAGTAGCCTAGGAAGCTCAATGTGGTACTTAAGCCGTGAGGCTCTCCTGCCTAATAGACTAGTATTTTGGGTTGGGCTCTCCTCATATGCTTAAGTCCTAACAATTGGTATCAAGGTTGGATCAAGTAGTGATAAAATGGAGTACTTGGCCCACTTGGAGAAAAGGGATAGGATAGTGTTATTTATTTAAATAATTAAATAAGTATAGTTATTATATGTTTTCTAGAATGTTCTTAGGGTGTATGATGATGCCACTTTTATAGCTCATTTTAATAGTCATTTAGGATTTATCTTCTATATAAGGATTGTATCCTCTCTATTACCTATTTGTTATTACCTATTTGTTATTTGTTATTCTTTTAGCTTAGTATTCTTGGTAGGAGTTTTATGCTTCCTATCAAATAGGGCTTTCATTCTCTTACCCAACCTCCCGACCAACTATGGGATATCATCACCCACAACCACCATACTCTCACCATCAGCCACCATGTCATATTTGTACCATGTCATATTTGTTATGCATCCTCTCTGCCACAATATACTCATTCCCCTCCTCCACTTCACTTATCACATGATGACCTCATGAACAATTATCATTACAGAGTATATTATCTCGACCACCATTCACAATCACTCCAGCCTCCACCTCAGCCACCACCATTTTCTCAACCTTACTCTTCACCTTTTCAATCACTTTCACAGATATATTCACAACCACCACCATCTCAGTTTTCTCCCTCTCCACGATGGCCAACACTAGATACACCACCACATCAACTTCCATTCGCCGGAGACACTCCGGTCAGAGATTCCTTCTCTGAAATTAGAGAAAAACTCCTCAAGATGAAAGAGGAATTCACAACCAATAGAGAAGCAAGGCTTCTCGATAAAGAAAAAGAAAAGAATGTTAAAACAATTTTGCTTCCCTCATCCACAGAGGAACAGACGCCAGCAAACATTGTACCACTACCGCGGAAAACCACCACTCCACCGCTATCGGAAATCACCGTAACACCGTGGGCATTGCCTCCGCCACGCACTCCGCCTTGGGAATCGCCATCTCGCCCACCGAAAGACATTGTGAGAGAGGAGGAGATCTTTATGAATCGTCTTTCGCAGTCGTGGAAACCCTTGCCACCGTCGGAAGCGTCGCACGGTTCATTGCTAGAAGTCAAGGACAAACGGAAAGTGGTGGGCCTTCCCCTTCTGTCGTGGGAACCACTGTCACACCGCCATTCATCATCAAACCAGAAAGTTTTTGCACCGCCAAGGACACAACCGACTCCGCAGCGACCCTCCCCACTGGACATCGTCTCTGGAAAAAGCAAATGGAACTCCATGTGCCACCGAGAGTTGTCGTCTCCGTCGCGAGCATCGTTGTTGGAAACCACCACCGGCAAAAGAGATGAGAGCAAAATAGAAAACTCGGTATTGTTTGAGTTTCCATATAATAATGCAAAAGAATATGTCTCCATTCTAGGTTTTGAAGAAAAGCAAAGAGAAAATAATTTTAAATCTGAAATGAATTTGGAAAGCCAAACTGAAGAAGGCATCGCAATCTTTGAAATAGAAGAAAATGTCTCTGATGAAAGGGGTCTTTTAGGTCATACTTTTATGGAAGGATCTTCAATGTCAATTGCCTCACTTGAGTGGATGCCAACTCACACCCCTTTGGCAGCATTCCAGGCATCTTGGCCACCGTCCGATGAGAAGATGATGGACGCCCTAGATCTATTCCTATTGGATCTGTATGATACACTCCCAAGCGTTGAGTTTTCCCATGTGCATAGCCCCTCTTTGAAAATTCCAACGCATGTTGTACCTGCTGGGCCAAAGTTTGCAAGAATAAAGAGTGATATTAAGGAAATTAAATCTTGGTGGTCAACAACATGTGGTCTCCAACCTTATGTGACTAGTGCCTTTACTACATCTTCCCCTAATTCCTTGCGTAGTCCTCATGAGCTTTTGGTCGAATTCTTGCAAGCTCATAAAAAACATGGACTCTCTGTGCATGTTACAATTGACCACTTCAACTTTATTTGGGCTCCATTGCCAACCATTTCTGATAAGAAATATATTATTGGGTCTTTTGACAACTATTCACATATTGGGCTTGAGTTGAACCGAGACACATATGACGAGGGTGATAATAATATAAACTTGGAAATTGATCAAATTATTTGGTTAATTGATCGATTATTTAACCTTGAGGACAAGGTTGATCTTCAAGGGGTTGACAATGATAGAAGGTTGGATCAAGTAGTGATAAAATGGAGTACTTGGCCCACTTGGAGAAAAGAGATAGGATAATGTTATTTATTTAAATAATTAAATAAGTTTAGTTATTATATGTTTTCAAGAATGTTCTTAGGGTATATGATGATGTCACTTGTATGGCTCATTTTAATAGTCATTTAGGATTTATCTTCTATATAAGAATTGTATTCTCTCTATTATGAATCAATGAAAAATGAAGTTTGTTATTACATATTTGTTATTTATTATTCTTTTAGCTTAGTATTCTTGGTATGAGCTTTTTGTTTTGGCCGAATCAGGTGGGGAACTCTTTCTTATTCGTATTTTTTATGGTAGGATGCTGGTAGCAACCAACCAAGTTATTGATGTCCATGTTTACAAGTTGGATCCTACTAGCATGGTTTGGAGAATCGAAGGATCTTATGGGGGGAACTATTTTCTTCGATGGAAATCATGCTTTTTCTTATGCACCAGCACTTGAGGATGAAGTAGAATGCGACAACATATACTTTACAAGGCCTCAAGATGTGGGTTGCTACTACTGTTTCAACGTCAAATATTGTAGCCTACAAGTTAACTTGCCTTGTCCAATTTTTCCAACATATTGCAGTTGCCCAATGTTTTTTATGCCTCCATCTAATGCTAGGTAGGTACAATCTCAAATTTTCACTATCTAACCAATTAAGAAGTAATGTTGAATAATTGATTTGAGAAATTTCTCGTGACACCAGATATTTGTATGCACAAAGTGCATATGCATTGCCTGTAACTGATCAATTGTCATACAAAGTTATGTAAATTAGTCATTCAAATCACATTTTCAAACTAATTTCATCCTTATCAAGAGTGTTGTCTCAAAGTTTTGATTATGTTGAATATATAAATGTTAGTTTTTTCTAATATGCTATTCCATTCCAGGTTAAACATGAATGATGGACAGGAACAGAATAAATCGGATGATGAAATGAAAGTAACGGAGTATGTCAAAGTTCTTGACAAAGACGCTAGCATGGAGGAAACTAAGGTGGCCACAACAAAATTCCATGACCTCCCATCGAATGTTATGAAATTGATTGCAGATTCCCTTAATTTCTTTGATTACATTATGAACTTTCGGACCATCTCACGAGACTGTTGGTTAGCAGTTCCACTTAGAAGGAAACAAGCATTAGAAAAATTGGAAGGCGCCACTTTATCTCCTTGGCTAATGTTTCCTACCGGTACGACCGATCACAATTTTCTTGATCCAAATCATATGCTCATAGATTTCTTATGACATTTCCTGAAACATTATTGAATAACCAATTACGTTATTCTCTGATTGTGTGAATTCAGTTTCATTTTATAACCCTTTCACAAAGGCAGTCATTGACATTGACATACCAAGTCAACTATCCCAAGGATTTGCCAATACATATATCTTGGGTTTCTCAACCTCACCTACTTCTCCAGGATGTGTAGTAATAGGATTTGAAGAAATCTTCCAGCTTAGCATTATAGCTACTGTTGCTATTATGAGACATGGAGAATTTGAATGGAATAAGTTTTTGGTGGAAGGTCCTTTACAAACTGTTAGGGAATTACACATTTTATGTTAGTCCTTCATCGTGTCTTGCTATAGAGGTAAACTATTAGGGAATACAAAATAAGATTTATTTTCCCAGAGTTCAAGGTAATAACATGTTGTACTATTCTTTAGAAACAAAGAAATTTCATTATGATGGGCAAGGCTACTTGGACGAATTTCATAATACTAAGGAGCAATTACGAGATGGTTGGTTTGATCATAGGCATTTGTAGTCTTTTTAATGAGATACTTCTCCTTCAATTAAATAAGAATATTATCTTAAGTACAATGTATTAATAATTTGGTGTTCAAATGTCGTGAAATTTGAAAAGTATCATATGAATAAGTGATTTTCATAACTTCTTTGACACCTGTACTTTTTTCTTTCTACATAATATGTGCACTTTCCTAATAATTAAGCACTCTAGTGCATTAGTGAGATGTTGAAATACTAATTTGCACAAATAATAATGGTACTTAAGTTTTAGGTTTGAAAAGTTTAAATATATAGTTGTTTATTGTGGAAGTTGACATTTAAAGTTGATACGGAGAGTTCATAATAGATTTTTATATCCCACGTTATGTTATCATTTTCCTCTTGTCTAATAAATTCATCTTTTTAAAAGTTCTATTAAATTCTTTAATTACTTTGTGAGTAATTCTTTTAAAAACTATATTTTTGCATGAAGAGAATAAAGAAAACTCAACGGTGACAGTAATTAATGAAATAGGTACTTCGTGAATTTGTTCTCCCATATTGTGCTATAGTGGAAACAAGTTTTCACTAACATTTTACTCTCTAAACTGAATATCCATATCTGACACACCTATCATATTTTTATACATACATCTCTCATATATCTTCATAATCACCTACATTCATAACAATTTATAATTTGTATACAAAGTACCAAAATCATTTGGTCAAAATATATTTCTTTTTGTTGTATATCCCTTTCCTTTTCTACTTTCATAAAATTTTGCCATTTATTAGAGCCAATAAGCATGTCTCAGTGTTGTTTCAACATTCATAACCAATATGTACCATGACCTGGATGTTGAGGGGGTCAAGATCTTAAGCAACAAATGATTGAGGAGCCATCACCATATTTTTCTGGGAAATAAACATGGAAACCATCAAAGTGAATAAAACTTGATCTTTAATGCAAAGATTCTCAATTCGAGATCCGATTACAAAATGGGCAAGGTGCTTGCACCTCATCCGCCAGTTCATGAATATATCCCTCGTTGCAATAGGAAATTCAAGTTTGCATAGGCTTTTGGTACATAAATTTTGTATTTTGATGGGTGAATTTTAGAGTTAAATGATTTTTAGATCTTTGAATATATAGTTTTTTTTAAAGAATGACAAGGGTGAGAGAACCTATGCAACGCATGCCACTATCCGACCTTCCAACTTAATGGAAAGGAACCATACAAACACAAGCCGCTACCAAACCTCCTACTAAAGGAAGGAGATAGACGTAATAGGAGTTCAGTTGAGAACCAAGATGCAAATGAGATAGTTAAAAAACTCAAATACATAAAGGTGAAAGGATCAATGCAATACTGACCGTTATCAGGCCTCCCAACCTTACAAAAGCTTCTAGAAAATAGGAATACATGTCGAAAACTCAACCAAGAATAAATAAGTAAACGAGGAATGTTGAAAGATTCTAAGCAAGAGGACAAATGTTGCACAAATCACTATTAAGCCTTTTAACTTAAAGTGAAAGGACCAATGCACCATTCTCCTATACTTGATTGGTACTTGTCTTTTCTTGGACAAGAAATTTACCACCGTCGGAGTGCAGTACCTTGAGTTATTCCGAAACATAGATGAGCCCCAAAGTATATGAATGAGGGACATCCACGCTTGCTTATTATTATATTTTTTTTGTTTGAGTTTTAAATTTTGGTCTTCATTATCCAAATTTTGGCCCCCATTTCGTATTTTCATGGACAAAATTGCCCTCAGTGCGTTTTACTTTTCCATCTACCAATAGACGAAAATTTTCCGTTCACACTGAGACGGAAATTTTCCGTTCACACGGACTCAAAATTTTTTCTTTTGTGTTTTCCGTCTCCCATGAGACGGAAGAACATGAATCAGAATTCATGTGGGTCCCACGCACATGTAATTGAAGTCTCCTTGATGTGAAACCAATGGCTCTTGTTTCATCTCAATTAGTGAGATGTTAGCTGTCTTCCACTAAATTTTTTTTTTAAAATTAAGAGAAAGAGCAATGACTTGCTTCTATATTTTTAACATTTCCCTTCTTCTTTTGGAGTTTCTTCATGTAAAACTCCATCTCCTTACCTCCCAAAATGTATCCATCAGTCCTGCCACATTGACCCGGGCGAGAAGAAATACAGGCAAGCAATCGACCACCACCAAAATGCACTTCAATGTGGGAGTCAAGTTTACGATCTTTCTATCGCTTCTCAATTTTTCTCTAGACATGGCTGCTTTTCTTAACTTTTTCAGCAGCAACTTCACCCTCCTCTGTAGCATCCTTTGTTCTTTTTGTTGTTTTTGTTTATCTTCAACTCTAACAAAAAAAAAAGCTTTAATGCATAAAGTTCCTTTGAACACGCTGAAGGGCATTCATGTTCTTCCGTCTCCCAGAATTCATGTGGGTCCCACGCACATGTAATTGAAGTCTCCTTGATGTGAAACCAATGGCTCTTGTTTCATCTCAATTAGTGAGATGTTAGGTGTCTTCCACTAAATTTTTTTTTTAAAATTAAGAAGAGAAAGAGCAATGACTTGCTTCTATATTTTTAACCTTTCCCTTTCTTCATGTAAAACTCCATCTCCTTACCTTCCAAAATGTATCCATCAGCCCTGCCTGCCACATTGACCCGGGCGAGAAGAAATACAGGCAAGCAATCGACCACCACCAAACTGCACTTCAATGTGGGAGTCAAGTTTACGATCTTTCTATTGCTTCTCAATTTTTCTCTAGACATGGCTGCTTTTCTTAACTTCTTCAGCAGCAGCTTCACCCTCCTCTGTAGCATCCTTTGTTCTTTTTGTTGTTTTTGTTTATCTTCAATTGTAACAAAAAAAAAAAGCTTTAATGCATAAAGTTCCTTTGAACACGCTGAAGGGCATTTTTGTTCACAAAAATGTGAAATGGGGGCCATAATATCAAGTTTGGGGGCCGAAATTCAAAGCTCATTTTTTTAGCATCTCGAAAGATCAAAGTATAGATGAGCCCAAAGTATATGGAAGATCACCCAAGCTATCAAGAAGTATTTTTTTTTACTGTAGCATGTGCACCCTCAACCTTGTGTACACGAAGCAAATATTAATATTAAATACTGTAAAAACATTGTTTGTCCATGCATCCATAATTGTGGCCTGGTTATTATTCATCCAATTACCTTCAATATATTTCAGGAAAGTCAAGATTTGCTTCTCACGTTCTTTCTTAAACACACACGAGGCGATTAAAATCATCAACACTTTGCGAGCTTTCAAGGTAAGCAATATAGAATTTGGCATCACGGTGTTTTTTTTTTTTTTTATCAAATCTTCAACTAAGGACTCTCTTGAGTAATTAATCAACCGACAAATGGGTAACCACTCAGACTTTCTGCACAATTATGGTTGTGAAACCCATGATGCACTCAAACCATTCATCCTTCATCTTCATTGTTTCTTAAAGTCTTTCCTTTTAATATGAATGGACATTCAGACTTCGCTAAGGCAATGATATTCGGTCTCTTTCCACCTTCCTTCTTAATAGGCTCCCCACCCCTTTCTCACCCAATAATAACCCTTCTTTATTAGTCTAGTCTAACAATGACAACAACGAATCCAAGTTTAGTTGCATGCCAATTCAACAAATCGGCTTGGGTTTCAAAAACCAGTAAAATTGGTCAAACAAATTAGGACAAATAATGAATAATGATTTAACTCTTCATTAACGTGATTAAGTTTAGCTTACCTCATTATTGGTAAATGTATCTTGTAAAATCACGAAATGCAATTTTCTCCTCCAAGGTTGACTCGTTATTTTGGTTTTCAATCTCCTCCATACTAAAACTCCTACAAAGCGAGTGGAAAGGAATGTTTCACATAAATCAGATGGACCTTCCAATTGGATGCTTCTTCCGATCGAAAGTTGCTTCCAATCAAATAATGCTTCCAATTGGATGCTTCTTTCATTCGGATTCTGCTTCCAATCATATTGAGGAGCCGATAGTTACGTTTAATCAAGCAAAAAAAGGGAATATAAAAAATCAGATTGAATAAAGGTAAGCAATTAGTTTACCTTTAATAATGCTTTTTCTTTATTTCGAAAAGTCCTTCCAAAAAAAGTGTGATGACAGTAGATTATGGAAGAAAGAATAAGTCCTTCCAAAAAAAAGTGTGATGATGACAAATGGTGAAGGAAAGAAGATATGAATGTTAGTCGAGTGAGAAAGGAAGGTGAACGAATATGCAAGCAAAATTGAAACAATTGTGGATAGTAAAAATAAGATTGATGTTTGTAAGGTAAAAATAAGTTGGATGTACGTAACCAAGAATATTTTTGGTAATTCATGTCAGTTTTTAATTGCTATGGCTGCAAAAAAAAAAAACTTTCCAGGTGGAATTAGAATTACCCCTTAGAAATATCCAACGTAATCGAGCACGAGTTAAAAGGCTATCAATGAGGAGATATGCAAGGGAACAAAAAGTTCAAATAAACGAGCCATGTCAATTGAAATTACTAGCGCCCCAAAAACGAATAGAACCATTGACCTCGTATCCCAAGCAAATAACTCTACAACCAATTGGTAAGACGAGCATCAACAGGGCCACTCAGCCAAGTAGATTTGGCCTCACTATAGTTGTGCATAATTAGACTATTAAAGGCAATGTATAATGGCGGAAATCGAACTACTGGACCACACAAAATTAATACAAACACCCATTTGAAATGCATCTATCATTCTTGCACTAAATGTGAAACAAAATCGACATTATACTACAAAATAATATACATCTAAAATATACAAGCCCTGGAGGGTCACAACAACATCAAAGAGCAAAAGAGTTAAGCTTCAACATTAGCCTTATTTCCGGCAAGGATGAGGGAGATCTCCAGGCCACGGCTGAAGGCTTGGTTAAAGAGAAGACGGGACTGGAAGGTAGAAATGAATGGGAACCATGATAAAAACGCTATAGGTGCAAAAATGATCATACCCATTCCAGCATCATACATTCTGGCAAACTCACGGACTGAATCCCACAAGCCCAGACTCCAAACCACCCTCTTCCAAGTAATTGCCAGCTGAACAAAATAGAAAATCTTAAAAATGTTAGAGGTGGTAGCCAACTTTAAATACCAGCAGACATTTACTAGTGCAGGGAAAAAATAAAAATAAAAAAAGGAAGTGTGATGACTAGTCAGATTAACAAAACCACTTCAGAGTTTGAGAAGACATAAGTGAAATCATATCATCAGTACAGGAAGAATAATTCAGAAAGAGGTTATACCGATGTTGGGACCATGACAACACCATAAAATGCGGGTTAAACACAGTTAGATTATTAAAATGAAATAAGTATAATTGGAGATAAACACTCTATTACTGTATTACATGTGCTTTATTCAGATATCAAAGGAAAACAACTGCTCATACCATTATGGTTCTCTAATAAACACACTTTTAGGCAACAATAGTACCATCCTTTAAAGTACATCTTTTTACAGGGTTCAACGAATAATGTATTACTGATGGGAACTTCTGTGGTACATCTTAATTGGTCCTTCACTCCTTCCCAACTGGAAGTATTATGAAATGATAGGTAAATGTGGGACAAATCTCAAAGCAGATTTAATAGTGTGTGATGCAGGGGTACCAAACAACGAGTAATGTAGAAACTTCCATTTCAGATGATTTACTTGCGGTGTGTCAGAAGTTGTCTAGTAAGTCTCCAAATTCCATACTGATTTTTAACTTGGCCAATGGAATTTAATATATCCTAAATATCACATGTAAACTCGTTAAAAAGGTAAATCAAAACTCAAACTTACAGATAATATTGCCCATCCTGTGGGGATAAATGCAAGGATGCTTGCAAAAAGGTCAGCTATGGTTAGTTTAGTAAAAGCAACAACAAGACACACAGCAGCAACAAGGCCTAGAGCTGCAACTCCCTGTGTAAATCGCATGAATAGTTGGAAGTCCGAAGATTTCTTTGGGCTGTAGGTAAAGATCTGCATGGCAAGGAAATATCAGAATCCTAAGACAACAAAGATTGCTGGGATCAAATATAAAGGAAAGCAAAAATAATGCACAAAAGGAAAAAATATCCAAAATAAATTAACAGGAAATTAGTTCAAACCTTAAATATCAAGACAATTCCAACCAAGACAGCCCATGAGAATCCATAAATCTACAAAGCAGCAAATTATCAGAAATTCTTAAATTTGTTTTATATTACTAGAAGCTATAAGCCTTTCCACATGATAAGAATATATGAGATTAGTACAAAACTAAAATTTTAGTTTTAAAGGAAGGCAAAAAGTTTACCGCAAGTGATGTATCTTTTCCTGTGAGATGTAGCTTATACACAATACCATATTGAAAAATGAGGAACCTCAAACTCAAAATTGTCTCCAAGACACGACCCCTTATAGTTTGGATATGCATCTATAGAAAGAGTAATAGCCATTAGCAATTAACACCGAATCCATCAAAAGAAAGCTATTCTAGCATGCCATATGCGCAGCGCAGATAACATGAATTATTTAGCTAAGAAATGCCTGCACAATTTGTTGCTGTTGAGAAAGTAGCTGTATTTAGTATTTTTGTGCACAGTCTACTGCATATCTTAGTATACTGCAACTGTACTTGTACACTAACATATCACTCTGTACAGTGGTATTCACTCACATTCACATAAAAAAATTTCTCTCTAATATCATTCTCACCATCATTGTAGAGTAACGTTCCAACTCAAGGCCCCATCTACTTCAGGATTTAACAATGTTCTGACATCTATAGTAGTAATAGTACATTTTTCAGATTGTGTTTCCATTTTTCTCGGGGAGTTTGTTGAAAATGTTTACACGGACAAACTACCTAATTTTGTTACTCAAAGAGAGTATAGCTAAGTGTGTTGCCTTTTGTAGTTTGAATGCATTAGGACTAATAATAGTGGGCTTGGGCTTGTACAAGTAGTATAAATACTTAGCCCAATTAGTAGCATAAATAGGAGTATTGGGTTATTGTATTAGTGTAACGTATTATTATCAATTATCAATTTCATAACATTATTAGCTTAGCCTTATTCTCTCAACACCATTTCTCCATATTTAAACCATATGCTTCATCATGGGATTGGAGCGGTACCCCACATTGAGTAGAGTTTCTCCATTTCGCTGTTTCAAGTTCATGGAACTCAGTTTTGTGCTTGTAATGATATTCTCTCATCTAGGTTTTGGATTATTTTGAGCTCTTGTTAGCTCTACTTCAAAGGGATCGGGAGGAACAAAAGGCAGAATAGTATTACAACATTTCAGGCAACACTGAATTCAGTTTGGACTTGGGACTTTCCTTCAACTAGTAAAGGTTTCCAGTGACGTGGGAGCCTCCCATACATGGTTGGAGAGTTTATTCATAATATGATTTTGCCTTTAATATTTTAATGATCATTCTGCCTTTAATAAGGTTGACTTCCCATCCTCATCTTGCATTCTTATCTCGAATCATATTAAAAAATGAACATTTGTTTTTCTTCTTTTTATTTTATTTTCTCAGTTGAAAAAGTGAATTCCTGTTGTAACAATAGAGCAAGACAGAATCATTCTTAGGTTTTGCTCCCTCTTGTTCATAATCACACGAACAATCAAGTGAAATAAGTTAACCTGTTCTTCGTCCCACCAAGATTCCCAACTATTATCTCCCTTGACTCCGACACCTCCTTTGTAAAGAAGCCAACTTGTCCAATCATCAAAATCTTCTACAGTCCTGTTTATCAGTATATCAGATAAGAAAAATAAAAACTTGGTCATCTTCCCAAAAAATGGAATAAAGATCCATTTGGAAATCAAAAGCAATCTAATGAAAATCTAGAATATGGCATACAGGCATTCCAGACCTTCAAAGACAAGTGTCATCAGTTTGGTCCTTCAATATTAAATACATTAAGACGGTTTTCAATGTCAACTTTTTAAATCAAATAAGTAGTTCAATGTAGTGTTCTGATATCAAGTCACTAATCCAAAATGACTAATTTGATCTTTGAAAAATTAACACTGAAGGACCTGTTGGAACTTGGAAATACTAACAATTGGTTCATTAGAATTAACGTAACTTAGAAAATAACAAGAGATAAATATAGTATAGGAAATACTAAGGTCAGTAATTAACTAATTATTTTTCTTGTAATTAGATATAATAGTTGATCTGTCTCTCTGTATATATAAATATCAAAGTAGTTGAGAACTCAAATACACTCGAGCATCCACAAAAAACTCTTAAACTGTCATGCGGTTTCTTAGTTCATCCTCAAGTGAATATTTTGATTTCTTTAACATCAGAGGAATGAACTACTGAAATTTGTTGTTTTGGATGACTGAATTAGGTATTTACTATTGCCACTCAACGGAAGTAATTTGAAAAGCAGACAACTTACTTTTGCCACTCAAAACCAGAGGGATTGAAAATGTAAGGAGCAAAAAGCCAAGAGATGACAAGGAACCAACTGCTAAGAGTTATCAGAATAAATGTAACAGCACCTCCCTCTACATATCCATATGCGATGTAAACTATAAGAAGTAGTGCTATCTCAAGCCTGTTGCATTACACATGACAATATAAAAAATAACTCAGTTTCCTTCAACCTCAACAAAATAAAAGTATATAATAAACATGTATTACTCACGCTTTGACAAAGTGGCTTCTAGAATATAGTCTGTAATTTTCAGCAAACTTTATGTGACGGACAACAAACCCTCTGCCAGTTGCTCGGTACTGTGGTAAAAGTTCAAACACGTCTTAGTTACAAGAAACAACTACACATGCTGAGATTTCCACAATAAATAAATAAAGTAAAGTAAAATACTTTTGCACCCCCGTGGAGAATGGTACGCCCAAAATAATGAGTTCTAGTTCCCAATGAGAAAGTGAAGAAGACAGAACACAACTGAAGTTGCATGCTGATGAAACTGAAAACAGCCTGTAAACATTTTAGAAGTTAAAGATGATGATAAGGTCCAAAAGAACAGAACATGCATAGGATGATATTTAAAAAGGAGGCTTTTAAACCATATAGACTAACCTTCAGTAATCCCAATTCAAGTATAAAACCCATTATCATTGGTACTGCAGTGAAAACACCAATCTGGACCAAGAATTGAGCATTTAAAGCAGCATCAAGTGCAGTGTTACCCATCAATTTTGCCTCATGTGAGACAGCTTCATCAAGACCAGAGAATGCCTGAAAGAGGTACCGGCATCAAGGAGCAATTCCAGATTCAATACAGTCCAAGTACAAACCAGCTCATTATCATATTCATCACAACAACAATGGCTATTGCTCTTCAGCAATTTCTTATAATATTGACTAGGTCAAATGATCCCCTTTAAGGCAAAAGTGAGGTAAAAATAACTGACACTGCTAAAGTGAGGTAAAAATAATTAGTGTAACAAGTTGACAAGAGACTAACTCAACTAAACATGGCCCACAGATTTTGAAACATATCAGAAGAGTTGAAAACATTAACAACTAGTGGATCATCAACTTATTCAACTAAAAAACATGCCAGAAAATTTGTTTTTTCAGCTGGTAGAACAAGAAATCAGTTACGATGAATAAAAATGACGAATAACCAGTAAGAAAAGCATGGCAAAGGAGTATTCTCAGTTTCAATACAGTCAAAAGTGATTGAAGTCAAATATAATAATATAATAGAACTGGCCTTATTAGCTTACCAGGTATGCTCTTCCATATAGAAAAACATATATTGTGAGGACTGTCATCTGCATTAGAAAATTCAAATAAAAGTAATGAGAAAATTTAGATCAGTTAATATCACCTCATTATCCAAGAAAAAAGATAAGCTAAGAAAATATACCATAGTGCAGACATAAAAACCAACAGTTGTAAAGAAGAAAGAAAGCATTCTGAAGAAATCAAAAAGTTGTCCAAGCCTGTAAATATCCCTGCTAAGCACTTGCTCTCCATTACCACCAGCCACTTTCCCTTCAAAGAGGGCAATCTGGTTTAAACCCACATCCCTTCCTTTTCCAACCTACGGAAGAAAACAGCAATGCGCAATTGAGAAAGAGGAGTATGAAGATGAAACCAAAAAGCATTTATGGTTTAGTTCTACATTCAACCTGAATGTATTCATGGTGAGTTATATTTCCTAGCCGCAATGTGGAATTGAAACCTGCAGACCATTAAAGAGGAAAAACACTGAGAAGAGAAAGAGTTAAAGTAGACGATCCTAATCATTGTAGTTAACAGATGGTTATAAGAGACAAACTTCAATCTCCAGTGCATTTTGTGTTTAAATGTAAATATTTAAAATATGCCCCTCTCAACCCTAGTTAGTTGATAATGATTAGATATTCTCTATTTCTCTCCATGCTAATTGTTGAATTGGAAGGTTTTAGGTTAGGGGAAGACGAAAAGAAAAAATAGAGAATCAAAATAATATAAGATTGATATTAATCTGATATGATTGAAGTTATTGAAAAGTACAAAGGATTGGTCCTATTTATAGGCCAATAGCAAAAGACAAATAGAATCCTAATATAATTACTCATAATGACATAATTGATCCCAACCCTACCTATAATGATAGAATCAATCTTAATCAATTCCATGATATGTAATTATGAGTTCTTTCTAGATATTTTAACACTCCCCCTCAAGCTAAAGCTTACTAAGCTTAAGCTTAATACATGAAAATATAGAAATTTTTCTTGGCACCCAAAATATTTGATTTTGAAATTAAGGTTGGCATCTGGTACATAGACGGGGCTGCTGTGAGCCATTACCATTATAAGTCACCATTGGAATGATTTTCAACGGGAAAAGGAGTCTTGCTAATATGATTTATCAATGGGAGCTTAGGCACCACCAGAATGACCATCAGTGGGAAGAGAAAGCGCCACAAATATGATTCGTCCGCAGGTGAGAAGGCACCACCGGGATGATCATCGGTGGGAGTAACCACTGATGTGATCCATTAGTCGAATAGGAAGCACCACCTGAATGACCATCGGTGGGAATAGCCCCTGACATGATCAAATCAGTAGGAGAAACATGGCATGACTAACAGTGGAGAGAAGAAGCAAGCACAAGAGCAGAACCAAACACCATGAGATCTGAAAGATTTGCGTAAGGGGAGGTGACAACATAATGATCCTGTGAGGGATGTGAGAACATATAGAGATAAAGAAGGCTTAGGTGAGCTAGGGCATGAAGCAGCAGCAGGAACAACAGCTTGAACAGCAGCTGATGACAGCAAACGTCATAAGAAAGTGGAGAAAAGACGGACGGGAGGATGCCACGGCAGAGATAACTAGTGGGTTGGCTGGCTGAAGAAGCTGCTGGAACACATTGATGGCGACAGCAGGAGCGGACAGCGGCTAACTACAGAAAAGACAAGGTGTAGGAAAGAAGTCTCAAAAAAGAGAGGTGACAAATTGGAGTTCCAGATTCTTGGGAACTCGGTAGCGATATAGTGATGGGACAGGTCACGGAGGCTGCTACCGCTCTGATACCATGTTGAATTTGGAAGGTTTATGCTAGGGGAAGAGGAAAAGAAAAAATAGAGAATCATAATAATATAAGATTGATATTAATCTGATATGATTGAAGTTATTCAAACGTACAAAGGATTAGTCCTATTTATAGGTCAATAACAAAAGACAAACAAAATCCTAATATAATTACTCATAATGACATAATTGATCCTAACCCTACCTATAATGGTAGAATCAATCCTAATCAGTTCCATGATATGTAAAATATTATGAGATCTTTTTAGATATTTTAACGTTAATGTTATTTTTATTTCTTCATACAACAGCTAGAACCTAGAGCACATAATAGTGGTCACAAAGACGATGATGTCACATTAGATGAAGATGACAAAACAATGCCTAAAATGGTTTGGTTGGTCATGTGCGAAGATCAATAGAATCTCCACTTATAAGGGTTATATGGAGGATTGCCTAAGAACCAGAGGTAGAGAAATACAACGAAAAAACCCAATTGAAACAATGAGAAAGGTTTTAAATTTAAAACATCCCTAAATTTTTTCCTTTTTACAAGGACACGGTAGTGGTGCCCTTTGATCCTTTTGGATGAGACCCCATCTATTGGTGAAAGTATTATAGTTGCATACATCCACAACCAAAACCTATTCCTACTAGGTGACCACTTACACCGAGATCTAGGAAGTATACAAATAAGACAAGATACACAGAAACGATATGACCCAAACATATGGATATGGGCATATGGCAAATTTTAAAAATTAATAAATTATACATTATAAGTTGTTTTGGTCCATTAACTTGTTTGTTTGTTTCAAATGGCCCCTAATCTTTTTTTAATCTCACTTTGTCCCTCAACTTGATTTTTTGTCTTGATTTGGTCCCTAATGTTAGGTTTTAGCATATTCGGTTAAAACGATCAAAACACAGAATATAAAGTTAGAAAATAATATTATTTCAATCACTTTAACGAAATATTCCAATGGAATATGTTAAAAACTAATGTTAGGGACAAACAATCAAGTTAAGGACCAAAATGAGACCCAAAAAAAGATGAGGGACCATTTTGAAACATAAATAAGAAAAGGGACAAAATAAATAGTTTTGCCAATTATAAATATATATGGTTGAGTCACTAAACATAAAATGTTTACATCTATCTAATTATTGAGATATTTCCATCAACAATTCAACATTGGTATTAACATTCAAAAAACATAAGTGAAAAAGTTGTAGAATACAACTAGGAGCATTTGAAAGTTTGCGAAGTATCTAATTAGGATACATATCCGACAGACACGGCAACTATCTTGAAGTGTCTGTCCACACTTAAAAGAAAAAAAGATCGAATGCAGCACGCATCGATACAAAATCCAGTAATGCATTGATGTGAATATATGTGAAATACAAGAAAAACCATCCGCTTCATAATCCAAATTATGGTAAAGCGAATTTAAGTCAAACAAACTAAAAGAGACAGGTTCATAGGCTAACTCATAAACAAATTATTTTGGGAGGGGGGAGAGATAGGAAGTATGGAGATAAATGGATGAAGAAGCTTCTTAGTTTTCAAAAAATTGCATCATACTATCACATCAGATCAAAGGAGACATGACATGCCTTAATCTAAAAATTAAGGGTGACCGCATGAACAAGAATCAAAGATATAACTGTTTACTTACCAGAATATATATCTTCACTAATATTAATAACTCGTGATGCCTTACTAATGCCTCCTCGGGTTATGTGAAATATTCGATCAAAGACATCTGGGTGTCCATAATGCATGCGAACTCTGTAAGATTTTTTTACGAACCAAAGAAATTGAGTAATCTCTATAAGATACAACAGATTTAATTAAAACAAAACCATGAACACAATTGCTTGAAAGAATATAAAATTGAAACTGAACAGACTGACATTTACTTTATTATGAACCTTGAACCCTCTATACATCAATTACATTCATCAATTAAAAAAACACAACTTACTTCAGTGGATTTGCCAAAACACGTTGACCCAAGGTGACAAAGCTAGTTTCTTGATTCGACATGAACCAAGCCAAGGATGAGACACTGCAGAAGTATCAAGAATGGCAGCAAAAGAACAATAGTATTACTATCTCTAACAAATTACTATAATAACAGGGCCTGATTACACCCTATAAGCAAGCTCATAGGCGGACAATTGCCCAAGTCACTATAAGTGGCTCTTTGCTCATATTCCCAACCAATGTCGGACTTTATATTTAACACACCCCTCTCACGCCCAAGAATGACCAATCTGGAGCGTGGAATTTCAAAGAAATGAACGTCTGTGGGTGGTCCAACATCTGAGCAGACTTTGATACCAGATTTAGAATAATCTGGCCTGCTCGATGCTAAAAGCTAGCTCATAAGGGGACGATTTCCCAAGAGGTTATAAATGGCTCTTGGCTCATATTTTCAACTGATGTTGAAATTTGATAATTAACAAAATTAATATAGGTGGAAGCCAAACCTTCCAGTGAAAACATGCTCCCTCACTCCAAGAATGCTTGGCGGGCGAAGGCCATGATTCGCATGGAACTCCTCAAGAAGATTTCTCATTTTCATTGCTTCTTCGAGATAATTATCCTTTCCAACAAAAAGGTTAAATAAATTTATATACACCTATTTAGCCATTCATTCATCAACAAAATAACTGAAAAACAAATGAGGGTGGAGAGAAGTAGATTCCTCCATAAAACATCTTTCATACCAATCACCTACAATTTAAAAGCTAGAAATGGCTGGTGGACCATTCACGAATGTAACAACTGCTCTCCAAAAAATATTTATAACAAAAGCACGGAACTGATAGACTCTTTTCTTTTTCTTCTTTCCTATTAATTTGCCAATTGTAGTACACTATAAAACATCTTTTAAGCAGAAAAAGTATAAAAATTTGCAAAGGAAAAAGAACATAAGACCAAATGAGACACGCCTTCACCTGATTCATGTCAATAGTTTGAACAGCATCACCACGAGTAAAAATTATTGCATGGTTTTGGTTTTCAGGCTTTCCTTCACCAAGCTTTGGATCGCCAGGAAGTTTAATTGAATATATTTCCTTCATACAAGAAGTGTAAAAATAAACCCTCATTATATAAAGTCAATTCAAAGAAAAGAAACACAGGATTAAAAAAAAATAAAAAACAATAATTTCATTAACTAAAGTTAAATAATAACTTAGGAATCCACAAAGGAGGAGTATAATGTTCCAAAAGTGTAAAGAACGATTTCCAGAAGAGTTGTTAAAAGCAAGAATAAAAGAATCTAATGATTGTTGAAAGAATAATATTCCCAACAAAATACAAATGGATAAGATAGTACCACCCCAAACATGGACTGGGAACTCCTATCAAAAGAAGACAGTTAATTACGGCCAACAAAGCACAGAAAAGATAAAGCCAACAAAACCACCAGAAGAAACTCTATATTAAGAATCTGAGACATTGACTTGCCCCAGCAAAAGCTTTCTGGAAAATCTAATGGTTGAGCAATGGGGTTTAACGTCGAAAATTTAACATTGCACATAATTTTATCCATTTATCACAAACTATAAGAAACCAAACAAGTGATTACAAATATTAAATATTTAAAAATCTTGCCAGCAGAATCCAAGCCTTCTTAGGTCAACAAGACAGCATTTCCTAACCAAGTAATAAAGCATAAAATAATTCATAATATTTAAGGCATCAAAAGCAGTCTCAACAGCTGCATTAAACTAGTAATATTAATGCAAATGATACAAGGCAAGATTTCAGAACACTGTCCAAGGCAACAGTGAAAAGGAAAAAACTCAAACATGTTTAAGCACAATATTCATTCATTCTATTTCATAAAAAACAATTGAGCAGTCAGAAAAAGTGATTTTTAAAATGAATGTATTTACACTTCCAAATAGGTTATCACCATCTCAAGCAAAAACTAAAATCAACAGAAGCTTTTCTGCACCTGATCCTTTCCATTTATATCAGCTTTCACAAGCTTTGAATAGAACACGCTTGGTTTCGTTGCATCGGTTGTACTTTCATCGGCATGAATGAAAGCAACACGGAGTGCCTCATTCCTGAGAACAAAAATAAAATGATATTTACATAATGGATAGCATTATTTTAAAAAAAAAAAAAGAAAAAAAAAGAAATTTAATCAGCAGTAACCCAGAAAGAGATTCTTATTGACACATGCAACTATGAAATCAAATTCAACACAAATTTCACTCTGTTAAGTTTGGATGGAGGGTTTAAAAGGAAAGGTAAATTTAACTATTTGTTCAATTGAGGGAGTCATGGAATGTTTGTAAGAATGAATATGGGATAATTTGAAGGTTGCATAATAATCTTTCATTTTAAAATTATCAAACAACCAGAAAGTTTACCAAAAAGTGAAAAATCAACCTTTCTTTTTCCTTTACCTCCATCCAAATATACACTAAGGCAGATTGCGAGTTGGTTTTAGGAGGGGAAAGGAGAGAAAGGGATGGCTTGATTTTAAAGCTTTCCCTTTACGTCCCTTCCCCTATAAAAACCAACTCACAAACAGACTCTAAGAAAATGTGTATAAACATAACGCTTTTGTGACCTAAAACACTCCTAATGACATGAAATGCAGCAACATCCTTCGCAATTAGAACGGCACATACATCACAATAAATCATAAGAAAAAATATTAATGCCTTCAGTGCTCCAATGTTTCCAAGAAAACCCACAAGTTAGCTACACAAACACAGAAAGAGACAATGTGAACAAAGAACCAGAGATAGATCCCCCATCAAGTTCAATGAGTGCAATTGACAAGAGGTGGCATCTCAAGCACTCTTCAAACCTTTTTGAAAATATTCAGGATGCTATTCATATATGGTTATACACGTACCTTTACATGTCCAAATAAAATTGATTATCCTGTTCTCTCAATCTTAATAGCAATTCAAGAAAAAACAAGCGCTCGGATAGGTACCTCTGTAGCAAGAGAGCAATATCAGCGGCTTCTGGTGCCTTCCGCTGCTTTTGTTGCCCATAAATTTGGCATGATACAACATAAGTAAACTTCAAATCTGCTTGTGCCCGTGATTCACGAGATGATTCAAAACCTTGACTTGTGATGAAGTTGTTCTGAGAATAATTGTCAACTGTTGATATAATACATGTCAGCAAATGTCCATGTCAGGGTTCGCTTGAACAAAAAGAGAAAATCACAAAGTGCATCACAGAATGCTCTTAGGCAGCTACCTCCCAGAGATCTGCCCTCCAAATAGCTCTGAAGCATTAAAGCCCTCCTATAATACATCATACCGCGCACTGCAAACCCATATACGAGATTTCAGAAAAATCAGTGGCAATGTTTAAGGAAGAAAGTAATATTTCAAGAAATTCTCTAATTATCCATGACAAGTATTAGAATAATAGGGCAGGTATCAGAGCCCTGTTACGATGTTGGGCCATCCGCAAAATTACTCCTGCAAACTTCACACACCAGATGTCTAGGCCTAGGCATTAGGGGGTGTTTTAACTTTTAATTTTTAAGTGTTAAAAGTAAGTCCCACATTGGTTGAATAAGAGGGATGAACAATTTATAATAAGTACGCAACCCTTCCCCATATGAGCTGGCTTTACAGGTCGAGTTAGGCCCAATTATTCTAATACGACTAATAAAAATCGAATAACAAATAAAATGTGTCAAGAATTCGTAACCTGTCTTAGCTAGAGTCTGCCCTCTGTAAGATACCCAGAAACGGAGCTCCAAAGAGTCACTGGAACTTTCTCGAAGTTCAGCTTCCCCAGTGGACAATCCTCGACCAATTCTTTCAAGAAAATTATCCCATTCATCTGCAAAAGAACATAACTCATGCACAATCACATACTGACACTGTTTAAGATATTGTCCTTCTCCAATGTCCAACCATATGAAGATTTTAGAATTATTAATTCTCGACACTTGACAGACATTAACATTCAAGTATTTTTTTCATTTTAGCTCCTTCATTCTACCGAATTAACCACAATTGGGGAAACAGAAAATGGGGTAAATATGAAGAGTTATAATTGGAAGGCATGTCCAAATATGGAAAGATCTTTTAAGAGACAAAAGACAAAAACGATGCATATACTTTTGAATTTGAAAATAACATAGAGGACATTAAACCCAATAAGTGTTTCTGAACATCGACATGTCTTTATTCTTTGCACAGGGAGAGGGTTGGTCTGAAAGAGAGAAGACACATTACCTGGAAATATCTTTTGAAGATAGAAAAGAATTGATATTCCATCTTCGTTCTCCTTTTGCAATTCAGAATTGCTATAAAGCACAGTTTCACTATAGTATGGGGTGAAAACACTACGAAGGGCAAAAATGGAACTGTTAGTATAGTAGAAAATTAGTAAAGAACTTCAGTGCAAAAAACATGCATATACCTGAATGGCAACATTTCACTAACAGGCTTTGCTGAAGGCATGTCCATAAATAATGAATTTGTGAAAAACTCCAATCTTCTCCTGGCTTCCAGATTTTTTGGAACATTTGCTGCAGTGTCCTTGACAGTAAGAAGAAGATGCAACCGCTTCACCAGCTCTTTCTAGAACAAACCTTATTGATTACTTTGACAGATCTTTTTTTGTTAAAAATAAAGTAAAATAATAAAGTGGACCAGAATTAAAATAGAAGGGACTTACAATTTCTGGATCATTAGGCCATTGTATCCTAGAAAAAAGACGCCCCTCATCCCTGGCTCTTGCTAAAATGTTCCATGTATCAAGATGCTCTCTGGGGAATAAGAATGTTATGAGGAGGGTGAAGACTAGTCTTCACAAAGGTTATAAAATCGCTCATCTGCAATCATATACCTTAAATCTGAAGAAACCAAGTCATGGGTAACAACATCATACAGCTCAAACATAGCATTTGCAGCACCTTTTGCAAGTTCAGGATCATTTCGAATCTGACATAAAACAATCATTTAACATAAGAGACAAAAATGAATAGTAAGATATCCCACCTGGTTGTAAGATTGCAATTGTTAGAGTTTATCAAAATAAAACTGACATCATGGCTTACTACATGTGTAATCCAAGCCACAATATCCACAAAAACACTGTTGCATAATACAAAGTGCATAATTCTGCCTTCTTCCAACATTAATAACTCACAAGTTATGTTTCTAGGTTCCAAAATACAAACAAGGACCATACTAAATTACTTCACACGGTCAAAAACTCGTGAGTTAAAGAACTTGTTAAGGAGTTCATAGTTTTCAGACAAAAAAAATCTGCTCAGATGCAACATATCCACACCTAAAACATCCAGTATCGTTCTTGGCCCCAAATGCCTGAATTGTCCTCAAAATTGAAAAAGAAGAATAAGGTTAACTTATAATCTCTTCTAATCTTCTCTATCTTTACCCTTGCCCAGTGGAAAGATGGTTTCTCTGTGAAGGTAGGCTGTCCCTCCAACTCTCAGCTCTCTCTTTTTGTGAAGCAGGGGTATTCTGCCAAGGATCCTTAATGCCTCCATGTTCCATACGAAGGCAATTCCTTGTCTCTCCCAAGCTATATGTTAAACCCTTTAGCTGTTGAGTTGGTTTGCCTACCTGTGATTTATGAACTCGGGGGTTTTCTGTTATTTCTTAGTTATCCCTCCAATCTCTGCCTCTGTGGAAACATTCGAGAAGTGGCTCCCTTTCAATTTAGCTTTAGGTATATATTACACACATTGCTTCATCAACACAATCCATGAATAAAATACACTTTTGCAGATGAGCACACTTCCACTTTTTTATAGAGGGGAGGAAATATGGATATCTGAATATCAATGCATTTCTGAATTTGTATTTCTTTTTTATAAGATAAAAAATTTATTAAGACAAAGAGAAGAAATACAAAGGGAAAGGAAGATAAGAAATCTTAGGTAAAACCAAAAAAATAAAAATGACTGCGAACAAACATAAATCTAGCGAAGCTACCCAATACTGCAATAAATCTGTAAGGAACACCCGCTTGAAAGAACCTTGTGTTTTACACTATATAGAAGCCAAATCCATAGATTAACTCCTAATCTGAAATAACCTAAGAAATGCAAGAGTAATGCTCAACCCAAATGCACCAACATGTAGCAAGGATTGCACATTTTCACAAAAAAATTGGCTTCTATGGAAAATATGTAAACAATATCTAGGTCTATTATATAGGCTAACCAAACCATGCAACTACGTATAAATTCATTTGTACTCAATAATGCTAGCTCCATATAAATAAGTTATGCAAAGACATGGATATGTCCATCTTTTCTCCACACATGGTATCCAGAACCTAATGACAACCAACCTTAAATTGTGCATGAGCAGTGGACACACTGCCCACCAACAAAAAATTTTAGGCCAATCCTGAATGTGGTTTTTAAGTAGGGGTCTCCACCTCAGATGCTTCTTCCTCCTCTTGTCGTCGATGACACCAATGCAGGCTATTCAAAAAAATCACCAATTTTCCTAACTCTTGCAGTACCTCTGAGCCTGACCTTCCTAATGCTCTCAGAAAAGGTATATGAACTACTCGTAAATCTCCTCCTCTACATGTTACTTCCATCTATCGTCATCTATCTACTTATAATTATGCATGTCTTCCTTCATTGTCTTTTTGATTCCCAATAGGGAATGGGCATGCTAGGGTTGACACGATGTGTGCTTGTTAAGTTTCCATCTCAGAACCAATTGGCAACGAGAGAAGTAACACAACAAGTATTTAAACCATACCACAGAGACCAAGGCAGGCAATGTGGAACTTATTTCCCAACATCCACAGGAGCTTGGTAGACTAGGCAATGGGTTATCTTTGACCCACGATGAAAGTGCATCTATTGTCCCATGAAAATTGGAAAAAGGTTGGTCTCTGATTTTGATACCATGTTCAAGTTCCATCTCAAAACCAATGGGCAATGAGTAGAGTAGCCCAATAGATATTTAAACCACACCACAGATTACAAGGTGGCAGAGGAGGGACTTACTTCCCATCATCCCCCTTCCACAATCCTAATGACTTAAGGAGAGTGTTGGGATATAAGACTGCCCCACATTGACTAGAACATGGTAAGTTGAAAAGAATATAAGTGGAAAGACCCATAAATCTAATGCCTTAAGGTTTTGGGTCAAGATGTGGTGTCAATCCCACTTTAGTTGTTGTTCACTTAACCCATTTATAAACAACATTAACTCACTCTCCCATATTAACACTTGGACACTGGCCACCCCTAAATTCTAATGGTGCTCTCTTCAAAGCTGCGGAACTTGGGAACTTGATCATCTTTCTCCTAGGAAGTCTACCATAAGATGTTAATGTATTTACATAGTTAAGGTTAGCCTTGATGACAAGGATGATTATCACAAGGCTCATTAGGTGGCTAAAGGGCAGATATATAGTTTTGGCTTAGATTTCAGGGTGGCAAAGATAGCTTTTGTTCTCCCTTTTGCCTATAGTTGCTATTCACCATAAGGATCTTTCATCAATTGAATATCAAGAATGCTTTCCTCCACATGATCTTGCCAAAGGAGTTTACACTGAGTAACTTCAAGGGTTTGTCACTCTTGGAGAGTCTTCTTGACTGGTTTTTTGTCTTAAGAAATCTTTGTACAGCCTTTAAAATCTCTAAAGGCTTGACTCGGCAGATTAAGAAATGCAGTCCAAGGTTTCGGAATAACGCATATGAGCTTGACAGTCGACTTCCATCATCATTCAGCTAAAGGGTGCATTTATCATAAGGTTTGTTTTTGCATGAAGTCCATGATTAACTTCCTCTGTGAAATTAATATACCATCATTGGATTATGCCACCCCTATTCCCAAGAAGTATCAATGAGAGTCATGATCGTTGAGGAAGTACCCAAGGATAGCGTAGTAATTTAATAGAGGAAGTATGTGCTGAGCATTCGTGAAGAAACATGTCTTTTCAATGCAAAACCTGTTGACACCCTTACGGATCCAAATGCGAAACTTATACCAAATTAGGGGGAGCCAATTTCTAATCCACGAAAATACAAAGAATTAGTAGGGAAATGGAATATCTTTGATAATCCAGCCAAAGATTTGCTTGCAGTTAGTGTGTCAAGTCATTTTATCAGTTCACCTTGTGAAGGACTTCGGATGCAGTAATTTGTATCTTCAAGTATACACTAGAAGAGATCAACAAAAAAGGCCTAGTCTATGAATAAAGTCACACTCGCACTGTTTGATATTCTAATGCCAAACATGACGTCCTCCAAATAATAGAATATCCACGTAAGGGTATTGTGTATTCATCAAGGATACTAAGATATTGTTGAAGCGGGAGAGCAGGTCATTGCTCTTCCATGAATTTGGGGATAATTTGGTAATAGCAAAAGTTTTAGGTAGATAGTTATGAAGGAGTAAATAAATAACAGAATATTTTATTTATTTTTCATGAAGTTTAAACAGGGTAATTTGGGAATAGTATTTGAAAGTTGAAAAATTGGGAGTGTGGATAGGCATATTGGAGTGCCAATAGCCCCACCGTGCTAAATTATATGAAAAAATATCCGATGTTATTATATATTGACAAATTAGATTATCCTAGGTGATCAGTAAGGGATTATTACCTATATATATATATATATATATATAGATAGATAGATAGATAGATAGATATTGTAACTTAAAATACTACTATTAGTATAAATAGAAATGTTGGGTTTGTCTTTTGTAACATATCAGATTCATATCAATCTTTGTTTTCTCTTTTCCTCCTTCCCAATCAAAGATCCACTAATTCAACATAATATACTCAGACTTGCATTTAGCTATTCCTTGCTAATAATGAAAAATATTTAATAAGTTGAGGACATAATTGACAAAAAATTGAAATCCTACATAATGCATAATAAGTGACAAAAATATTGTCAACAGAAAAATTACCAAGAGTCCAGTTAATGCCGTAAATCTTGATAACACAAGTGGAAGCTTCTTCAGAGACAATGTTATAACAAGCGAACCCTCTGAAATACTGTTATTGATCTCGCGGAAAATTTTTTCCACCCTGTCAAAGAGAATATTATCACATGTATCAAACTGAAAGTAGTATGCAGAGACCAGAAACCTTTAAATGAAATGCAGAAACATTTTCTAAAACAGAAAATTATAAATTCTGTTGCCTGAAAATTCCTCTGCTAAGTAACCTTGACACACTCTAATTTCAAGTACTAGTTAATTCTAATAATACAAAGGCCTAGCAATCCATAAAGTCTCAGTTCATGAGTCATGGTAACCACAAGTTCTTGTCAAAATATCTTTAGAGAATTTCAATGTTGGGTTGTGGAAGCCTCATAACTGACTCATTCTAAGTATGAAATTCACTAAATAGTTCAATCTTGAAAGATTTCCACCATCTAGTAAAATGTTGTCATACTCTTTTCTTAAAATAAATTCATTAAAACAAAGAGACCCCCCCTACCCCCCCAAAAAAATTTTAAAAAGAAGAGTTATCCATCTATGAAAAAGGTAGAGAACTACAGAACAGCATATGATATCCTCCTACAAGAATACAAATCACAATAACCAAGAAACACAGGGAAGAGAAGAGGGATAAAAAGAAAACACCGGGCAATGCTTTCAAAGCAAAAGAAGTTGCACACTGTTAAGCATGAACAAGTTAGAACAAACTGAGAACATGTTCAATTAAGCAAAATGTTCATGCTAAAATTCATACCAAAGTCTCCCTTCGTTATCAACTAACGAATACAAAATTTTTTCGACACTGTAATAGCACTCCCGAACTGCATATGCCATATATTCATCCCTAGATATCCTACTCCACAGATCTGCCTGTGTATCTTTGCAGTCCAAAGCCAAATCAATGGCCAACAGGATCTGAAAAAAAAAAATAAGATAGCATACTGAGTCCAAGCAAACTATAGGAATCACTGTACAAATCCGTTCCCCAACAAATTCACAGTATATATAATAGGTACCACCTTACTGCTTAGAAGAAACAAAGGCCATTGAACTAATCTCAGGCTTCCTGTGTTGCTAGGCATAGAAAGTAGATCCATTTCCCTGTGATAGGCAACCAAAAGAAAAATATATCATTGGCTACACAAGAAGTTGAAACCCAAAAACAAGGCAACAAATACGCTTTCATTACATTTAAAGAAAGGAGAGTTTGTCATAGAGAAAAGAAAGAAAACACAATTTGGGAGGATAAAAAAATCCTCCAAATCGAAGTAAAAAGAAACCCAGAACCAAAGACGTCAAATAAATGAAGCAAAGCTGCTCAGTTTCTCTGCATCAGCTTTTGCTAGATGCTTTGAATTGTGAAGTACTTTCCTTTGACTCCTTCACAACAGAAGAAAAGAAACAAGACCGAAGGAAGAGATTCAAAAGGTAGCAGTGCTTTCCAGTCTCACAGCATAAGCTTTTACCACATATTGTCAAGCAGCAAGTTTCATTTGACTAACCGATTGTTAATGAAATCCTCCTCTCGCAGGCTTTTAATTATCTCATTCCAAAAAGGAGCAAACATGGCAGCATATGCTTTGTTCATGTCCTGCGAATCCTGCACCAAACCAACAACATTCATTTACCCAAACTGCAAGTAATACATTCCTAAAAATAACAACAGTAACGAGAAAAACTGTTACTTTATTAACTTTAACATATCTGTAACACAACAACAACTAAGCCTTTGTCCCACTAGGTGGGGTCGGCTACATGGATCAAACGATGCCATAAAGGCCTATCATAAATCATGTCTTTTGATAAGGCATTGATTGCCATATCCTTCTCAATTGTTTCGCCTATAGTTTTTCTAGGTCTTCTTCTTCCTCTAGCCCTTGTAGTACCCTCCATTTGGTCTACCCTCCTAACCGGGGCTTCCACCGGTCTCCTCCACACATGCCCAAACCACCTAAGACGAGATTCAACCATTTTTTCAACAATAGGAGCAACCCCAACTTTTTCTCGAATATACTCATTTCTAATCCGATCTTGTCTGGTGTGCCCACTCATCCACCGCAACATCCTCATCTCTGCAACATGAAGTTTATTCTCTTGTGTGCCCTTTGCCGCCCAACACTCTGTCCCATATAACATCGTCGGTCTTACAGCAGTGCGGTAGAACCTTCCTTTAAGTTTAAGTGGTACCTTCTTATCACATTACACGCCCGAGGCACTCCTCCATTTCATCCACCCTGCTTGAATCCTATGATTTACATCCCCTTCTATTTCAGAATCCTGCTGTAAGATAGAACCAAGATACACAGGCGGCGATGCAGCGGCCCTTGCTCATTTGACAATGTACTCGAGCCATACATCGCGTTGCTTCCGGGCAACGACCTAGCATTAACCTTATAACATCGTTGATCCATATCATAGATTCGACAAAATTTTACGTTGACTGTCGAGGCCTAACACAACCTTCACCTTTTATCCGGGCTTAGGACCGGCTATGCAGCATACACCGCATAGGAGGATTCCACCTATGCAGCATACACCACATAGGCAGGTTTTTTTAACATATCTGTAACAGCACATCAAAAACTCAAAGTAGAATATATGTGTTTAAATATAAGAGTGATAAAACTAGAAGAGATAGAGAGAGAAGAGAGAGAAGAGAGAGAGAGAAAGAAGAGAGAGAAAGTTAGTTAAAACTGAATTTCTATTATTGAAAATCTAAGAGGGATAGGTTACAATCATACTATTTATAGAAGAGTAAATCTATCCTAGCTGTCAGTCACCAATAGGTGACTTTAGCATAGAGAACTAACTAACTAACTATATTCTAACAATACAGTAACAAACTAACTATGTTTGTACATAATGCACAAGTGAACCGAAGTTCACTGTGTGCTTTACTTCCTATACTCTATTATTAAAGTTGTATGGTTATTGAAATGAATTATTTCTTACCTTATTTTTACCTATATGTTAGTCAAGTATGGCATCATATGCCTTTTACCGTAGAATTTGAGAGTTGGAAGTAAAAGAGGCATTGAAAAGGAGGTAAAGCGGTTGGACCGATATGCCCATTGAGGTTTGGAAAATTCTAGAAGAGCATGGCATTACCTGGCTCACTAAGTTGTTTAAAGAGATTATGACGTCCAAGAAGATGACGGATGATTGGAGAAGAAGCATTTTAACCCCTATTTACAAGAATAAATGAGATATACGAGATTACACAAATTATAGAGGGGTTAAGCATTTTAATCCCTATATACAAAATTGTGAAAACTATAGAGGGGTTAAGCTCATGAGCCATACTATGAAGCTTTAGGAGAGGGTGATTGAGCAAAGGTTCAGGCAAGAGACGCATGTTACCGAGAATCAATTTGATTTGATGCTAGTGAGGTCGACTATGGATGCAATATACTTACTACAACGGTTGATGGAGCAATATTGAAGGAAACAAAAAGATTTACACATGGTTTTCATTGATTTTCACAAGGCATATGATAAGGTTCCTAGAGAGGTATTGTGGAAGGCTATGGAGAAGAAAGAGGGGTGTATTACCTTCATTAGAGCAATTAAGGATATGTACGATAGGGTCAAGACTAGTGTGAGAACACGACGAGGGATAGTAGAAGATTTTCTTAATACTATAGGATTACACCTAGGGTCAACTTTGAGCCCCTACCTGTTTACATTGGTTCTAGATGTGCTTATTGAACATATGCATGCTTTTCCCCGACGATATTGCCGTAATTGGGGACTCTAGGGAGGAAATAAATGGAAAGATAGAAATGTGGAGACAAGCCTTAGAAGCACATAGTTATCATTTAAGTCAAGTATCAAAGCTCCCAATCTTGGAGATTCCACTTTCACATTCAATTCTAGTCTGCCTTTATTGGGGTTGCCCTGTCTTTTTTTTCTGCACCTTAATCACGCTCACCAGCAGCCTACCACTGCTATTCACCACCGTTTCTCTGGCTGGCCATTAGAATATTATACAGTCTTATGAGATCAAAGTATTTGCATATTTGTAGAGTGTATTGCACACAAGTATGTGGTGGCAGTGCTGCACCCACTGCTGTCAGCAGTGGTTAGTTTTCTGTTGGTCTTTTCCCTATGATCTCTCTCTCTCTCTCCATACATACATATATATTCCTCACATTCGATCACACTATGTTTTACAACTTGTCATCTAAGTCTGTATTACACACTACTTCCGGGACTGCATCTGGTATCCCTTCTTGTAATAATTGGTAATATTTCATCTACTACAAATAATGTGCCTTCATCCTATTCATTGTGGCACTTCAGATTAGGCCATCCTCATGAGGATGATGAAATCATGTAATATTTCCACTGTCAATAAAACCATTTGGGATATTTTGGGTGTAAGCTGTTTAGGGATATCAAAGACTACATGCAAATCCTTCCACTCATGTCTATACTATTCCTTTTGAAAATCTCTACTTAGTTCTATGGGGTCACCAATGTTTTCAGATTCTGGCTTCAAGTAAGCATTGTCGAAATTCCTTGCGAAGACCCAGTTTATATGTATGGGGTTGATATCCCAGTAATTTATTTTAAAAAAAAAAATTATAAACCCAGGTTGCTTTTTCATTTTGTTTATAGGATTGCATCAAATATGGCTAACTTCTTAACCCGCTATGCGTCTGCCATTTCCCCGCAACATTATCCACTATACTGTATAGCGGATGTCTGGCTATCCACCATGGGCCGCAACCTGATATCGATAACGCTGGTTTCCATGGATGATACTATTCATGAAGATGAGTCTTTTACTTGTCCTGACCTCAAAGGGAATGCCTTTTAAATGGAGAATCCGAATCCTCCCTTCCAAAGTCTTCGTTTCTTTTGTTACCATAGTCCAACTTTGTCATTGAATTTATTTCTACTTCTCTCAGTACACAAGAATTAGCATGTTCTTATGGTACCTCACCTAATCCAACTAATGTCAAGGCGAAGGCTAGAACAGCTAAATTGATGTACAAGAGGAGGGAAAAACTCAAAGACCCAATGGACGGTAGTTAGAGTCGGTGGCTTTTCTAGGGTTTCCTTGTCTGGGATCCTGGGGATAAGCAGATCAAGTTGGCCCTTGTGAACAGTTTAATGCCGCAACTTCAAACGAACAAACAATAAATATTGAAGATGATATAATCCCCATGTTTCAAAATCTGGTACATAAGATTTTCCTTTCAATAATTGTGATATAAACCATGATGAATTACCTATTGGCTATTCCCTTAAGGAAAGGGAAAAGCTAATGTACTCGGTATCTTAATCTAATACCCCAATTAGTTTCTTCTGAACACGTGTTCTTCATTCACAAGAGTTTCATATCATCCCTTGATTTGCCCATAATTCCAACATTAGTTCACAAAGCATTAAAGGATGTGAACTGAGTCCAAGCCATGAATTAGCAGAGGAGTACAACGGAAAATGAAAGAACGTGGGAAGTTGTTGAAAGACAAAGAGGCAATAGGCTAAAGGGGTGCCGATGGATCTATACCATAAATACTGTTCTGAAGGTAACAAAAGATAGATACAAGGCTAGGTTAGAAAAAATACTCAATTAGGCCATATTTAATTAACATGCCACTCCTCCCTCCAACAACACGAAAAATAAATAAATAAACAAAAAATATCAATATTCACCTGAGTTGATTGTCCATTATAGGGCATCCTGAAAAGGATATAAATAAACAATATCAAACTAATGATTAAACTGATGGAGAAAATATATTCAAATTTCATTCCAACTAAATCAAGCATTAAGACATTATAAACTATATGGTCACATAGCATACATCAAAACAAAATTGGACCACAGAATTTATAAGAGAAGGGAAATAGGACACAATCAAAGAACAAGGTACCCTCCAAAAAGAGACTGGAAAAACCACATAAAGCAAACTTTCCAATCTCTTCGTATATAGCCGTTACCAGAGAACCACAGAGAAGAAAATTGGACCTGTCTGTCTATCACACAAAAAATGTGACTTGCAAAATCATAGAATGTCCTTACTACAAATATATATTCATTCTCTCATTCATTCACAACCAACTTACCAGTATTTACAGATCTACATGGCAAGTTAATTCCTTTTATAAACTAAAAATGAACAGAAGAACTAAAGTAACTGCAGCTTGCTATATTGACATAGTATCAGTTAGAGGCCATATTAACGCACCTCTTTGTTTGTGGAGAGGATAAATTTTTTACAAATGCCCCCGGGAAACTTTCAAAACGTTTATGCATCATTTCTATTGAACGTATCTGCAAAAAGTCATTAACAAAAATAGATTACTACAACAAAATGAGACAAACCATAAAGAAGGCAACTTTGCATCTCCAAATGAAACAACTGGGAAAAAATTTCCTTCTAGGAGGGAGTCTAACACAATATCTTCAAAGAGCTTTTTAAGCAAAGAAAGCAACCGCAACGAGAGTGCCCTATTGGTTGAAAGTTGATTTTAAGTTTTCATTTAAAATAATTGACTATTAATAATTAACAAGCACAAGGCATTAAGTACAGTTAATCTTGTGCCTCGTCAAAATTTTCAATCATCTGCAATAATTAGCCATTCATTAATATAAAAGTTAGTTAACATTTTCCCTGTCATCTGACCTCTGATCCTTCAAATATTACTGGATCTAAGACCTATCTTCCTGGACAAGATCAGATCTACATGGGTAATGGGTCAGGTATACCAATAACAGGAATTGGTACCAGTTCATTTAGTTTTCCTACTTATCCTAATATTGTTCTCGAATAGTGCCTTTCATAACTAAAAATTTAGTTAGTGTTAGTAGGTTTGCCAGAGACAATTCTGTCTATTTTGAGTTACATGCTGATTGTTGCTTTGTGAAATCTCAGGATTCTAATGCTATCCTACTTGAAGGCACACTTGGTGCTGATGGACTTTACATGTTTCATGATATTCTCAAGCCTCAGTCCAAGTTTCAATCCACTCCTAATTCTCAAGTTGTTTCTGATGCTGTTCCAGTTTGTAATAATGTGTTTTCTGGAAATAAAAGTGTATCTAGTCCTAATACTAGTTCAGTTTTCAATGTATCCACTGCCACTACTAGGCATTCATTGTGGCACAGTAGGTTAGGCCATGCAAATCATAATGTTGTAAAGGCTGTCTTACAATCATGTAACGTTTCTTACAACTTCAATAAAAATGATACTCCCTCTGGTCCTATTTATAGGGCATACTTAACCATATCACACAGACCAAGGAGGGTAGTTAGGTTTCTTGAAACTTTAAAAAAATACTTCAACATTACAATCTTACCCTCTTAACTTGCATTGGGAATTTCACAATGTATTACTTCACATTAATGGGCAAAGGGCAAATAAGAAAAAATAGCAATAAATGCCTCCTAGAAAATACAAAGTGACTTATAAATAGGACCAAAGAATCCTTCTAGAATGTGACTTATAAATAGGACCGGAGGGAGTACTTTGTTTTGTGAAGCTTGTGCCGTTGCAAAATCACATAAATTGCCCTCTAGTCCTTCATATACAGTTTATCAAAATCCTTTTGATTTAGTGCATATTGATTTGTGGGGTCCAGCACCTGTGGTGTTTTCCCCTGGTTTCAAATACTATATGTCTATTGTTGATTCTTGCACTAGATATACTTTGTTATTTCTGCTTCAACAAAAATCTGAAGCCTTGCAGTCTTTCAAACATTTTCTCACCTATGTTCAAACACAATTCTCTACTACAATTAAAGCTGTCCAAACATATTGGGGTGGGGAATTTCGCCCATTTACTAACTTTCTAGTTTCTCAAGGCATAAATCACAGTGTTATATGCCCTGACACCCATCATCAAAATGGTGTGATAGAGAGAAAGCATAGACGCATAGTTGAGATGGGCCTTAATCTATTAGCTCAGGCCTTTCTACCAGTTTCTTGCTGGGATCATGCCTTTATAAGTGCAGTGTTTCTAATCAACAGACTTCCTAGTTCTTCTATTCAGGGTCAAGTTCCTTAGACTGTGCTGTTTAAGGCAGTCCCTGATTATTGCTTTCTCAAGGTGTTTGGTTGTTCTTGCTACCCCTGTCTTAGGCCTTATAATAGTAACAAGTTGCAGCCTAGGTCCTCCAAATGTACATTTTAGGGTACTCACCTAGTCACAGAGGCTATAAGTGTATGTCTCCTACTGGCAAAATTTATGTGTCAAAAGATGTATATTTGATGAAAACACTTTTCCTTTTCAGAAAAACATTAGTCATACAGCATCAGTCACATCTTCTGATTCTATTCCTGCACTTACTGTTTTAAAACAGAGTTCAGACAATTCCTCTGTTTCTTCTAATCCTACTTCTCCTGTCATGCCTACACAAAACACACCTGTTCCATCATCTCAAAACACTATTCCTTCTTCTCCTCTTTCCAACACACCCACTTCTGTACCTTCCACTGCTTCACCAACAATATCTCTCACTTCTGATTCTTCCTCTTCTCCTTCTTCCTCTCACTCTTCTTCACCTATACTTTCTAATGTTCATCCAATGATTACTAGGTCTAAGTCTAGAACTGGTCCAATTTCCTGTCCTGCAACCTATATTGCTCATACTGAACCCGCTTCTGCTAAGATTGCATTGACTTTACCATGTTGGAAGGCAGCAATGGAAGCTGAATATCATGCTCTCATCACCAATCAGACCTGGTCATTAGTTTCCTTACCTGAGGGCAAGAAGGCTATAGGCTGTAAGTGGGTTTTCAGGGTCAAGGAGAATCCTGATGGATCCATCAACAAATACAAGACAAGGTTGGTGGCAAAAGGGTTTCATCAAAGATTCGGTTATGACTACTTTGAGACATTCTCTCCTGTGCACAAGCCAGTTACAGTTCGGGTTGTGCTTACTTTGGCTCTTACTCATCAGTGGGATGTGCAGCAAATTGATGTGAACAATGCATTTTTTAATGGTGTTTTGCAATAAGAGGTTTTTATGCAACAGCCAGAGGGTTTTAAAACTGATGATAACTCTATGGTCTGCAGACTAAATAAAGCCATCTATGGTCTTAAACAAGCACCTAGGGCATGGTTTGAGAAGCTGGCTAGAACCTTACTATCTCTTGGTTTTAAGAAATGCAGATGTGATCACTCTCTTTTCATCCATAACACCTCTTCTCACAGAATATTTGTTCTCTGCTATGTGGATGATATCATCATTACTGGGACTTCATCTACCCTAATCAAGGATCTTATCTCCAAGTTGAATCTAGCCTTTGCCTTAAAGGATCTTGGTTCCTTAGATTATTTTCTTGGAATTGAGATAAAAAGGCTTGCTTCTGGTGATTTTCTGCTCACTCAATCAAAGTATATCAAAGACCTTCTTGAGAGGTCTCATCTCACTGACATGAAGAGTCAGCCTACACCTATGGTTGGTAGCTTAAAACTGACAAAAGAAGGCAGCAATTTCATGGCTGATCCCTCTCTGTACAGGTCTTTGGCAGGAGCACTGCAGTATGTTACAACATCTAGGCCTGAGATATGCTACAGTGTTAATAACCTCTGTCAGTTTCTTTCTCATCCTCTTGAGCAACATTGGAAGGCTCTAAAGAGAGTCCTCAGGTATCTCACTGGTACAGTGGACCAAGGACTACTACTCAAGCCTACCTCTATTCATTCTCCTCTCAGTTTGTTTGCCTATTGTGATGTGGATTGGGCTTCAGACCCAGATGATCGGAAATCTGCTTCAGGGTCTTGTGTATATCTTGGTTCTAACCTTGTTTCCTTGTTTCCTCTCAGTTTGTTTGCCTATTGTGACGCAGATTGGGCTTCAGACCCAGATGATTGGAAATCTACTTCAGGGTCTAGTGTATATCTTGGTTCTAACCTTGTTTCCTGGTGGTCCAAGAAGCAAGAGTGGGTTGCCATGTCCATTGCTGAAGCAGAGTAAAGGAGTTTAGCAAACACTGCAGGGGAGTTAATGTGGATTCAGAGTTTACTTTATAATACTAGTGTTCCTGTCATCCACTGTGAAAATTTGAGAACTGTTATCCTCACTAAGAATCCTGTTTTGCACTCTAGGACAAAACATATTGAACTAGATATGTTTTGGGTTAGGGAGAAAGTCCTAAACAAGAAGATCATTGTTGCGCATGTTCCTGGTGAACAACAGGTTGCTGATATACTAACTAAGCCTCTATCTAATGCTCGCTTCAGCCTTCTCAAGAGCAAGTTGAACATCACTAGTCAGATTCAGATTTCTTCTCAGAAAGAATCATTGTTAGGTTGCTGCCCTGTTCCTAGACTGCAGAATACTCTACATCATACTGCTGCACCTGGGTAGTTTCGTTTCAAAGGGGACTATTAGATGATGTTTGTATAGGTTCAGTTTCTGAGGGGACTATTAGATAAAATTATGTAATAGTGTAGTCTAGCTTTAGCTTAGCCGGCTCACTTAAATTAAGTGACTGGCCCTTTCTATAAATAGGAATGTGGCCTCTTTATTGTAACTAACTCATTCATTCAATAATAACAGATTTTCAGATTTCCCTCTCTTTCTCTCTCTCTTTCTCTCTCTCTCTCTCTCTCTCTCTCTCTCTCTCTCTCTCTCTCTCTCTCTCATTCTCAGATTCTCACAGCAAACCATCTCAAGATAAAGCACTGAAGCAGAGTACAGAAGCCTTGCACTAGCTTCTCTCAAGAGCTCATGTGGATTGCGTCTCTTCTCACTGAACTTCAGCTGCCCTACTTTACTCCTAAACTGTTTTGTGACAATGCTAGCACTGTAGCAATGGCTCACAATTCTGTACTGCATGCCAAGACTAAGGCTTGATCTTTTCTTTGTTAAAGAAAGAATTCAACAACAAAGACTACAAGTCAGTCATGTTCTTTCTTCAATACAAACTGCTGACATACTATAAGAGTGATAAAACTAGAAGAGATAGAGAGAGAAGAGAGAGAAGAGAGAGAGAAAGAAGAGAGAGAAAGTTAGTTAAAACTGAATTTCTATTATTGAAAATCTGAGAGGGATAGGTTACAATCATACTATTTATAGAAAAGTAAATCTATCCTAGCTGTCAGTCACCAATAGGTGACTTTAGCATAGAGAACTAACTAACTAACTATATTCTAACAATACAATAACAAACTAACTATGTTTGTACATAATGCACAAGTGAACCGAAGTTCACTGTGTGCTTTACTTCCTATACTCTATTATACCCCTCTCAAATTGAGGGCAGGTTGATAATCTGCCCTGTTTAGAATCCTTAGTTTTTGTCTGAGATCTTCAAATCTGGTGGTGGACAAAGGCTTTGTCAAAACATCAGCAATTTGAAATTCAGAAGACAAGTGCTGAACAGCCAATAGCTTGGACTGAACTTGCTCTCTAAGAAAGAAGAGATCCAGTGCAATATGTTTGGTCTTAGCATGAAGAACTGGGTTGTGAGCAAGGGCAACTGTGCTGAGATTATCACAAAATATGACTGGAGTTTTGTAGGGTATGTGCAGCTCAGTAAGTAAAGACTTAACCCACATAAGGTCAGTAGAAGCCAGTGCCAATGATCTATATTCAGCCTCAGTGCTGGATCTACTAACTGTGTTCTGTTTCTTAGACCACCAAGTAACTAGGTTAGGTCCTACAAAGAGAGCAGCCCCAGAAACTGAGCGTCTGTCATCAATATCAGTGGCCCAGTCAGCATCACAAAATCCAGTAAGAGTGAGAGGTCCAGTAGCAGCTGGTTTAAGAACCAAACCATGATGTAGAGTGCCTTTAAGGTACCTAAGAATCCTTTTTACAGCAGCCCAGTGAGTGTCAAGAGGCTTAGCTAGATATTGACAGACCTTGTTAACACTAAAGCTAATCTCAGGCCTAGAAATTGTAGCATACTGCAAGGCACCTACAATGGACCTGTAGAGAGTAGGATCAGTAAGAGGAGAACCCGAGTCCTTGGTGAGTCTGCAGCTTCCAGCCATGGGTGAAGCAATACCTTTAGCATCAGACATGTTTGCTTTGACCAACAGATCTTTGATGTATTTGGACTGAGAGAGCATAAGGCCACCACCAGGAAGTTTGACAACTTGAATACCCAAGAAATAGTCAAGTTCTCCTAGATCCTTTAAGGCAAAGGAAGTATTGAGTTTGAGAACTAGATTGTTGATAAAAGTAGGATTGGAACCAGTGACGATAATATCATCAACATAGACTAGAAGGAAGACTGTCACTGTAGGAGTTATGTAATAAAAAAGAGAATTATCACACCTACTGACTTTGAAGCCAAATGACATTAGAGTTCCTTTAAGTTTCTCAAACCATTGTCTAGGAGCCTGTTTGAGGCCATAAAGAGACTTATGAAGTTTGCAAACCAAAGACTTGTCCTCATGTTCAAACCCAGGGGGTTGTCTCATATAGACTTCTTCATTCAAAACACCATTTAAAAAGGCATTATTAACATCCAATTGCCTTAAATTCCATTTATTCGTGAGTGCAAGAGTAAGAATTATCCTTACTGTGATAGGTTTAACTACAGGAGAAAATGTCTCAGAATAGTCAAACCCAGGCTTTTGATTAAAGCCCTTTCCTACAACTCTAGCTTTCAGTTTTTGAATACTCCCATCTGGATTTTCTTTGATGCGCCAAACCCACTTAACACCAATTGGTTTTCTGCCTTCAGGAAGAGGTACTAGAGACCAGGTGTTATTATTAACAAGAGCTGTATATTCAGCTTCCATGGCTTTCCTCCAATCAGGATTTGCAAGTGCCTCTTTTACAGATGAAGGTTCACATTGTGTGAGATGAAGAGAAGGATAAAGAACTTTTGAAATTCCAGATTTTGCCCTGGTCTGCATAGGATGAGAATTTTGAGGGTGTATGTTTATGGGAGAAGGCAAAGAGGATGATGAGGAAGATGTAGTTGATTGATCAGAAGCAGATGGTTGTGGGACAGAAATAGGAGCTGACCCTTCTGAAGAAGAGGAAGAAGACTGAACAGGGGATGAGCCTTGAGGAGAAGGGGCAGTGGCTGGCCCAGATGAAGGAGAAACTGAAGAAAAAGAAGAGAATCCTGAAGAAATGCTTGAACCAGAAAGAGTTGGAGGTATGGTAAAGGACAATGGATCAGTATTGAATATATCTGAAGATGCTGAAGTTGGAGAAGAGTGCTGAAACTGTGCAGTTGCAAATGGAAAGAGGAACTCATCAAAAACCACATCTTTGGAGATGTAAATCCTACCATCTGAAGCCAAGCATTTATAGCCCTTATGTGCAGTAGAATAGCCCAAAAATACACAGGTAGCTGATCTGAACTGGAGTTTGTGTTGATTGTAGGGTCTAAGATAGGGATAGCACCCACAACCAAATACTTTTAGCTCATTGTAGTTAGGACTGTGACCAAACAAAGTTGTATAGGGAACCTTGAAGTGATTTGCAGGTGAGGGCATTCTGTTTATTAGATAAACAGCAGAGGAAAAGGCATGATCCCAGAAATGCATGGGAATGGAGCCTTTGGCTAGTAAAGCAAGACCAGTCTCAACTATATGTCTGTGTTTGCGCTCAACAGAGCCATTTTGATGAGATGTATGAGGGCATGTTAATCTGTGGACAATGCCTTGGTCATGTAAAAATTTTGTAAATGGCCTAAATTCCCCACCATTGTCACTTTGAACAGCCTTAATTTTGGTGGAAAATTGAGTGGAAACATAAGATTGAAATTGCTTAAAGAGTGTGAGTGTGTCAGATTTTTGTCTAAGTAAAAATATCCAAGTATATTTAGAGTAGGCATCAACTACTGAGAGGTAATATTTGAAGCCAGAGTTAGAGAAAAGAGGAGCTGGACCCCACAAATCAACATATAACAAATCAAATGGATGTGAATAAGTATGTTGTGAGGGAGGAGAATGAAGCCTGCTAGATTTGCTAACACAACAAGCACTGCAAGTGTCAAACACTGTTTTATTGATAAGAGGTATCTTACAAGTTTTGAGTACTGATTTAACTACATCCTCATGAGGATGACCTAGCCTACAATGCCACAACAAATAGTTGGAGGGCTTACAAAGCATAGAACCAGAATTAGAAGTGCTATTACAAGACAAAGAGCTAGAACTATTTACAATAGGAAATTCTGAATTACAATGCAACATAGAAGAAGTAGGAAAAACAGTAGAGTGACAAAGAGGTGCTGAAGAGGCTTGAAGAGGAGGAAAGGAGTACAGTCCCTCAGGTGTGACAGTACCCTTTAGAAGCACTTGGTTACTAGCCTGAGATTTCACAACACAAAAGTTAGGATGGAATTCAAAATAACAATGATTATCCTTGGAAAATTTACTCACACTCATTAAGTTTTTGGTAATGTTAGGCACTAATAACAGATTATTAAAGGATAAGCATGTATTAGTAGCCTCAGGAGATTGAAAAGAAGAATTGCCACATTTAGAGATTGGAACAGGGTGGCCATTACCCATGAAAATGTGCTCAAATGAATGCTGCTCCACTGGCTGATGAATTTGTGCAGCATCAGATGTAACATGGTGAGTGGCACCAGAATCTGGATACCAATTCAGTTGAGGTGCTGGTTGAGAAGCCACTGCTGCCATAGCATAAGGAGCAGATGGATGAGCATAATGATGATTTGGACCATAACCATACTGAGGAGTAGGAAGGAGGCCAGCACCAGCATAACTGGCCGGAGATCTGTAGTTCTGTGGTGGAAAATTTCTTGGCTGGAAATGAGAACCAGGTGGAGGCAGATAAGGCCGTGGTGTAGGAGCATTAAAAGGGACATGCTGAGCCCCATAGCCATAGGAATTATACTGATGACTACCATAGGCAGAGGAATTAGAGTTATGAGGAAGGGGAATGTAAGAATTAGGGTTAGAATCATCCTCATCTTTGTTATAATAGCAATAGGAGATATCATGTCCAAATCTCTGACAGAGAGTGCAGTAATGACCATTGCCTCTGCCACGGCCACCACCACGACCTCCACGACCACTACGACGGCCACCACGACCACCACGGTTGAAAGGAGCATTTGACATACCACGACCAACAGAAACCTGATTAACAGAGGTTTCACTGAGCTTGGATGAAACAGAGGGAGAGTGATTTCCAGTATTAGATTCAACAACATTTACAGACATAGCATCACTGTGTGCTTTTCTAGAGGCTTGAGCTAAACGGTTTTCAAAGACTAACAACAAAGATCGAAGGTCTTGAATAGAATAAGGTTCAAGATGGCTTTCAATTGCAACAACTGCAGGGTTATACTCCTCTGGTAAACCTTCTAATATGGAATCCACATGTTCAGCATGTGTAATGGGAGTGCCTACAGAATCCAGCGCATCCACAATAGACTTGATCTTAAGGAAATACTCTTCAATTGAGAGGTTACCTTTGGAAACAGAGCGCAATTCAGAACGAAGCTGCCTAGAACGAGCTTTTGTGTGCGCATGGCAGTGAGAAACAATTTGATCCCACAGATGCCAAGATTGTTGAGATGAGAGAAATCGAAGACGCATGGAGTCAGAAATGGAGTTGAGGAGCCAGGAGAAGATCGTTTGATCTGTCTCCTCCCATTTCGCAAACGCTGGATTGATGCGACAGTGAGCACGATCCTCATCGGAGAGAAATTCCGGCGGAATCACCGGAATCTCATTGATGAAGTGGAGAAGGTGCGACGCACGCAGAACGGAGACGACGAATTGCTTCCAAGCTAGGAAGTTTGTTTCGGTGAGCTTGTATGAGGTTGGCGGAAGCGAAATCGGTAGCGACGGAGGAACGACTGTGATCGGAGGTGCATGAACAGCGCCGCCGGAGCCAGAAACATCGCCGGAGCCAGGATCGGCCATGGTTCACGATGATACCATATAAGAGTGATAAAACTAGAAGAGATAGAGAGAGAAGAGAGAGAAGAGAGAGAGAGAGAAGAGAGAGAAAGTTAGTTAAAACTGAATTTCTATTATTGAAAATCTGAGAGGGATAGGTTACAATCATACTATTTATAGAAAAGTAAATCTATCCTAGCTGTCAGTCACCAATAGGTGACTTTAGCATAGAGAACTAACTAACTAACTATATTCTAACAATACAATAACAAACTAACTATGTTTGTACATAATGCACAAGTGAACCGAAGTTCACTGTGTGCTTTACTTCCTATACTCTATTACATACTAACTAAGCCTCTATCTCAGACTAAGTTTTCAGAACTGAAGCCCCCAAAGTAGTTGATCAAAATCTTTTCAGCAAGGACCTTCAGTTTCGGGGGGGTATATAAGAGAGAAGCAAATGGTAGTTTTGCTTAGCTTAGTTAGTTTAATGACAGCTGTCTAAACAGCTATGTAATCCCTTTCTATAAATAGAGTTAGTTATGCTTGTAATAATTAGCCAATCATTAATACAAAAGTTAGTTTACATTTTCCCTCTCTTCTCTCTCTCTCTTCTTTCTCTGTTCTCTCTCAGTTTACACTCTCTTACAATCTGCAACCTCTGTGCTTCCTTTCTATCAAGATGTTATTGATTTTACATGGATAATGATTGAGCCCCTACAGCAAGTAGTGGAAAATAACATGGCAGTATGAGGAAAATAGGTAGAGAAATTACAATGGGATGTGTATCCATCTACAAAGCCAACATACTCCAAATAAGGGAAAGTTTCAGTTTCGCACCCGTATCCAATTCCGATACACAAATGATACTTCCAAATAAGTGTCCAAAAAGTTTCCCACACAAGGGAAAGAATATATTAGGATATGGGCAGAAATTGTGACTTTTTTTACTGATCACAAGTATTTTCGTATGAAATGTGATCTTAAAGCTATGTTTAATGAAAAATGATCAATGTCCCTTAACAAATACTCTAAATCTATATGAAATATGTTACATTAAATGCATATAGAAAGTATCATATCTTAAATTTCAAAAATTCTTCATATCCTTGTATCTGTGTCATATCATTCTTGTATCTTCTGTATTATCTATCTAGGCTTCCTTCATAAAAGGCCACTCTTTTATAACTTGTTCCTTCCACTCTCTTATCACCCTCTCTTCATCTTTTTACATAAAAATGTGCTTCTAAATATCTCAAGGAATTTGCAAACTTAAAAACATTATAACTATAAATTGATATTAAAAAAAGTTGAAAGAATACAGCAATCTAAATTCTAAAGCCACAAAAGTTGTCACTTTAGAATACATACCTCGCCTAGACGAGCCCGTGCACCAATAACACCACCAACAATCGCTGACATGACAGTGTGCCAAATGTGCAAATCCATGAGATAAATCTAACGAATGTGAGCACATTAGCAAAGTAGATATTTGCAAGCAAAAGTAAAACGGAAAAGTAACCAGTTACAAGTATTCTATTACTCCCCAAGCCAACATTTTACATTAAAATGTCTATTCGCATTAAATGTATTGATCATCAGATTGATGGGAATAGACTTCCTACAGTAATATTATAGGGATCCATGTTACAAGGATCCTTTCCTCAAGCCGTCAACTATTTTATGTTCTTTCAGATTTTGAAATATAAAATGCGCATGAGTATATTTGGAACATCGAGTATTATGGAGTTCAGAAAATGTATTGTATGATACATATCATGGAATACAATACCATATCTTGTAATAAAATACTAAAACTATCATAATAATAACTTAAACACATTTTTGTTTTGAGAAATTCCTGAGAGCAAAACCTAAATAGTAATACAAATCCAGGATTAGACAAACTCAACAATAACAATGATAATTACATACTCGTGTGTGTGTGTGTGTGTGTGCCACTTTCTAGTTTTTATTCGAGACTACTCCTAAAGCATGATTAAAAAATTCAAAAAAGTATATGTAAACTTATGGGCCTCTAATTCAGGTGTAATGTACAAAGGAGAAGGGGAATGAGAGAAGGTTGTGAGATGAGTTGAGAACGATAATGGAGGAGTCTGTTATGCAAGACTCTAACCGAATGGATACTTGTCATCGAGAGATTGGAGAAGACGGTGATGAAACCATGAAAATGGACACTATTATTAAGGGAATGGATGGAGAATGGTGTTGGGGTGTGCCATCATTTAGGCAGTTTTGGGGAGGTTGATGCCGCAGGACAGAGGTAGTACTGCATCTCTCATAATTTCTCTTTATTTCCGACTACATAAGTATTATAGTAGTTAGGAATTACTCTTCTGTAATAACATTTGTAATGAAGTGCAGCTGCTAATGTCAATGCACTTCACCATGCTTGCTAGGCACAGATGTTGTAACTGAACTCGGCTGTAGACAACTGTCCTACTCAATGTCTATATACCTAGGCACTCATGTATCAATTATCTTTTGATCCATAAAAATTCAGAAAATCAGTTTGCTCTAATTACTGCTGTCTCTCTTCATTTTCAAATAATCAGCATCTTGTAATTAGAGCTCTGGTACTGAACTTTAATATAATTTTTCATAATTAATGCCGGTATCTATCATAACCCAATTCCGCAATCTAGCGTGATCAAGCAACAGTCTTCTTAGACTAATGAGAAAAAACCAAAATCAAAGAAAATACTCACAGCCACAACAGGAGCCCACAAGCTAACTACAGTCAAGAAATTGTTATTCTCTGCAAAATTCAAATGCATTCATCAGTGAAAAACAAAATTTCTAAATATTGACATCGACAAGAAAAAAATTAATAAAAAAATTTACTAATAATGTAAGCACTTCAAAAATGTTTTCTCAGCTTCCATCGTTCTCACTAGAAAAAATTGGAAGCATTTTATCGCAAGCAAGACACTTTTCTCAATGTACATAATCATCTCTTATGCTACTCAGAAAGGTATAGGCCCCAATAGCCCAAAGTTAAAGCTAACAGCTTAGAGAAGACCAAACCAAACTTCATTTCAAATGTACATAAAATTATTGAATCTATTTTGGATGCGGTTTGGCTGTTTTGGGCTCATTTTCCACAATAGGGTCCAAGCACATTTGACAAAGAAATGGGCAAAAAAAGCTTAGATAGTGTAATATAAAGGATACAAAGAAAAACTTAAAAAGAAAGAACCATATTTTTTATATGAATAGATAACTGTGGTGTCCCTTAATTATCTGTTTTTCTACACACCATAAGAGTAGTAGAACTAGTGTAGTTTAAGTTCAAAACTAGTTAGTTAGTCATCCAGCTGTAGGACTGCTGGCACAATTCAGTTTCTATAAATAGAACCGAACCACTCCCTTTGTACTCCCATTCATTTGTGAAATAACAGATTTCTCTCTCTCTCTCTCTCTCTCTCCTCTTTCCCTCTCTCACTCAAGTTAGGTTTACTCTTTTACACACAAACAGTGTTATCCTACAATGCAAGTCAACTATCAAGTTCAGTTCAAGTAAATACAACTACTTCCACTCCACAAAAACTAGCCATTGCAGAGTGCACGGCAGAAGACCATATAAGCTCCTAGGGCCTGGTTTGAGAAGTTGGCTGGCACACTTTCGTCTCTTGGTTTCAGGAAGTGTCAGTGTGATCATTCTCTATTTGTTCATGCTACCTCAACTCACAAACTGTTTGTTCTTTGCTATGTTGATGATATTATCATCACAGGCACATCTCCTACACTCATTAAGGAGTTGATTAGCAAGCTGAATCTTGCGTTTGCACTCAAAGATCTTGGAGCTCTCGACTATTTCCTAGGAATTGAAATTAAGAAACTCCCTACTGGTGAATTGCTTCTCACACAATCAGTATATTAAAGATCTTCTGGAGAGATCTCATCTAGAGGACATGAAGAGTCTCTCTCTCTCTCTCTCTCTCTCTGCCTCTCTCTCTCTCTCTCTCTCTGCCTCTCTCTCTGCTTAGCATAGTTTACTTAAATTAAGATCCTAATTGTTTGGTTTTTAAATTCAGTAGTAACACTCTATTTTATTTGTACGTAAATTGGTACAGCTGTAGCAGGGTGGCTCAGCTAGTTCTTTCCTTTTATAATAAAAATCAGAGAATGGCGACCGAAAAAGGTCACACAACGTTACTCTCTTCAATGGTTTCTCTCCTCTATTCTGGTTTTCATGGTACCAACTGAAAATGGTGGTCACTAATCACGTACCCACTGATCTCACGCGCTGATAGCGTCAATGTGAACCCAAACTGTTTGTGGCCTTGAAGCGAGGACCTCGCTTCACCCAGCAACTCCCTCCCACACAGTAAACAGTAAGAGGAAAAACCAAATTCATGAATGTTTACGTTTATATATTAGGATATGTAACTTTATAGGAAAGTTAGTTAGTCCAAGTGTTAAGTTAGACACGGCTAGTCACTATACCTGCCAGCTGTCTTATTGTTATTGAGTTGCTATAAATAGTAACTATCAGCTTGTAGTTAGTTGACAAGTCAGTTTTCATAACAGTTAACAGTTTTCATTCTCTCTCTCACACACGCACACTCTCTCTCTCTCTCCCCCCCCCCCCCCTCTCGCTTCTCTGTTTCTCATATTATATAATTTGATCTAAATTAATAGTTTAATTTGCACCCTTTACTCTTTAATCACTCTACTAAAGACTCTACTCGAGGGAAGATAATTTTTTTGATAAAACTCTGCTCTAGGGAAGTTGATTGGCGCTAGCATTTCTGGATGACATCCCAAACTTTTGCAACAAATTTCCCGATGTTTTCTTTCTACCAATCTCTATTATGAAGAAGTTCTTATTCTTCTTAATAAATGGTTTATTATCTTATTCTTCTTAATAAATGGTTTATTATTATTATTATTATTATTATTATTATTATTATTATTATTATTATTATTATTATATCTAAACAAAGAACTGAATCCTAGCACAAGACATCCTAACTATTAAAGAAGAAATATATCCCATACAAAAATGGTAGAGAAAACACCATGGCCTTGAAAAGTGAACCATTGAACAAAAATAAAAACAGTACATACTTACTCTTTGAGATCAAATCATGCCATGAGTAACTCAAAGATGGAAGATCCACAATAATATTGGTAGGTTTAACAAGAGGTCTAATCTGCATTATTAGGAATAGATAACAATTAGTATGCTGAAAATGTAAGATCTTTCTTTCCACTGTGTTCTATAGACAATTTTTTCAAAATTATATTAAGGCAAAATGCTAACAAGATCCCTTAGAGCACTTGTTAAGGAGCCAAGTGCTGTGGGAAATTATTGGAAAATGTAGTTTTTTATATTGCCAAAAGACGGAATAATGAGCACTTACGATTGTTTGTCTGATCCTAATAACCTTAAGGGCACTTACTAGCAAGACCCTTACATTAAGTCATTAACTACAATCAAATGTTTAAACACTCAAGTTTCCAAAGATGTCATAACACAGTAATCATATATGTGTGTGTGTGTGTGTGTGTGTGTGTGTGTGTGTGTGTGTGTGTATAAACCAAAAGACTTGCCTGAAGAAAGTATGCAAAGGTGAATTTGCAGGCCAGTATCACCAACCAGTAGACCACATACCTGAAGAAGTTAAAAAAAGAATAGTGAAAATAACAGGTTAAAAATCTATATCACCAAGCAGCACTCCTAACAACATGACAGATTAATAACTGAGTATAAGCAGTAACAGTAGTAAAAAAGAAAAAAAAAATTTAAAAAAAAAAACTTTTGCTGACATTAGTAAGAACAACATAAGAAAGTCATCAACACTACTAATGGTACAACCAAAACATGCACAATTAACAACTCCAAGAGCAAAGATGGTAGTTCACAAGTTGACAAGAACATTAAATATTGCGGCTAAATGGATCAATAATACAGAACCAGCAACCGCAACCAAACAAGTAAATAGGTGTCTCCTATCAGCAAATGTTATCGGAACAAAGATTTCATTTTCAGCATGGCAAAACTGACCTGCAATAATCACTCATCTTCTCATAAAGGCCACGCCCAACAAAGTACCTTTCCTAAATCATGGAATTGAAAAAGCCAAAATACCAAGTCATAACACGATCAGAAAAAACTAGAAAGAAAAGAGAATGTTTGGTTTGAGAAAACATTAACATTTTTTGTTTTACATTAATAACAACAATAATAATAATAATAATAACAACAACAAGAACAAGCATGCAATCTTGTTTTCTCTTTTTCATGTAAAATTCTATCAAAACGAGAAATGGGATGAAAACAAGGTGGCTTGCTACTAAATATCAATGGAAGCAGAAAATGAAAGAGAAAATATTTTCTTAAAACAAGCAGCCCTAAACTTGTCAGAATTAATTAGTAAAAATAGCTCACTTGATAAATCCACTTAAAAAACTGAAAGAATGGCTGATCAGACATTGCAGAAAGTGCATGACAGGCAGGAATTTTGAGCAGTAGCGCAAAAAATAGACGTATAGCTGCATAAACGCCCACTACAAGAATGTATATCCGGAAATATAATGAATTGTCTGAGTTAAGATTATCCCTTTCCTGCAACATCTTCCTGCAAATGTAGCATAGTTATGGTAAAAAACTAAAAACCAATGCAGCTTGAAAGGCAATCCTAATTACAAATGTTGTCAAAAGCTGCTAATAAAGCCGCCAAGGTGCAAGGACAGTGGAAGCCCGACCACCTAAAATAACCTGAGGAAAAGCAGGTTTGATGATGCAGCTGCTCATGCATTTCAGCCAACTTACGTATTCACCCTCACTAAAAGAATGCTCCGTAGCAAATGTGTGTCTAGCCTAATGGAGTATTTCAGCCTATCTTAAGTTAATTTTACCTAGCAAAACAAGAAAACTTTCCTAAAATAGGATCTGACCTTGCCTCCGCTAATGACTTAATAGTCCAGAAACTGAAGCTCTGTTATCATTTGATTCCATGCAAGGTCGCATGGTGCTATCTCTTACTTTTAGTTGTTACTCTTTCTTTTAGTTCTTTGTGAGGATGTCCTATCCTCTTCTTTTGTACTATTATTTTCCATACTAATGAAACTTCTTTTATTACCAAATAAAGGGCGGCCCAGTGCACGAGGCGGCTCCCACCTAGTAAGGTCTGTGGAGGGTAGATGTATGCAGCCTTACCCCCGCAAGCAAAGAGACTATTTCCAAAATTCGAACCCGTGACTTCTAGGTCACTAAGCAACAACCTTATCGTTGCACCAAGGCTCACCCTCCAGCAAATAAAAAAACATTTGATTCCATGCTCCTATTCACAATCACATCTTTATCGATTTTATTCTGGATTGAAGCTTTTGATTTCCCTGTGTTCTCTAATAATTGCCATTGTGTATCGCTTATGGCCATTTGAAAAGCATTTGATTGAATGTGCACTTACATCAGCTTTCTCAATGTTTATTATTTTTTGATTTAAGAGTATAGTCATGAATCATGACTTAATTTCATTTAAATAATTAAATTCTTATTTTGGCTATGATTTTTCTTTATGGGTACAATTTTAGTTATATTTTTAAAATTCCACATCATTTCAATTATGTGAACCCATTGCCTCGCCAAATCAAAGTAACGTTTCCAGATTGGCTGCCTAAACCTGCTTTTCTACCTGTCACAGCATTGCTTATTAAAGGACAAAAAAAGCTAAGGGAAATTGGAAACTCACAGGTAAAGATATGTTATACCCACAGAAGTCAAGCCACCCCAAAAAAACCTGATAACTAGCCTTGAAACAGCCATTCCCCTTGCAGTTGAGTATGCCCCATATGTAAGCAACACATCTAAGCAGCCTATTCATCATAAAAGTGGTATTTTTAGAATTACTTGCCACTGAAACATGCAATAGCTGTAAAAATTAAAAAACACAAAACTTACTCTTGATAAAATTCATAATCGCAAATGTAGGTCCAATGCTAAGTACTGTTTTAAAAGTATCCAAGTTGATATCTCCATGGTTGAAAGCAATTATTGTCAAAGCCTGCATTAAAGAGAGGTTGGCCATACTTTATGTTAAGAGTTAACTGTTCATAAGCACAGTTCATAGTTTAGAGAACAATGATAGATGAAAGAAATTTATAACATAAAAGAAATGGAGAGAAAAAGTAACCTGAAACATTAATGCCAGGAAGATCCAAAGACGATGGAAACTTCGATACAAGTGAAGGAACGTTCTGTGCTCAACAAAACTGCTTTTACCAGTCTGATAACAATTTGATAAACACAAAAGAGGGAACGTAAATCAGATAATCAATGTGATCGTGTACTTTACAGAAACTGCCACCACAACTCCAACCTCAAAAATTGCCATCATACAAAATACTCATAAGAGCTCAAAATACATTATCGTTACTCGCAAATTTCTTCAAAGTGCTTCAAAGTTCAAATAAATCTCAGAGAGCAGATTTCGACATGAACATACTCTGATACTCCACAAACATATTGACCAGAAAACCCAATCATAAATTATTTTATATATTTTCAAATTCTTGGAGGTCATTTCTTCTCTAAATATTAAATTATCTACACATGATTTGGCAGGTGTGAATGTAGATAGTCACTGACTGCATATGCTACTTTGGCAGGTTATCAAATTCATCAGCAATCCTTTGGCTGGTACTTGGTAATATGAATCCTAGATACTCCAAAAATGAGAAAGTATAGATGTCATATCCCTATGCTATACCGATACACATATGATACTTCCAAACGCGTATCAAAAAGTATCCCATATTTTATTTTCATTTTTCATCAATTTTTTAATCTAATACCTTTTCGATACGGACATAATATGACATCTTTTAAAATGAGTCTCTCATCTCTATATATGTAAAGAGAGTTGAAAGAGAGAAATGTAGCTTAGAGAGGAAGCTAGAGAATCAGAGAATCAGTTTTTCTATTAATGAAAATCTGAGTTGATTACAAGATAAGGAGGCTATTTATAGTAAGCCTTTCCTAACTACCTAACTGTCTTAACCACTCAGGTGTTGACAGCTGTCACGCCTAACTACAAGCAGAACATAAGCTGAACTTAGCTAAACTAATCATAACAGAAGTACAGAACTAATACAAACTGAACTACACATAACAGAAGCAAAACTGTGCTTATCTCTAATACACCCCAGTGAAACTAAGGTGTGTTGATCAACCACTCTTAGCTTAGGTTTGAGATCTTCAAATTTAAGTTGTGAAAATGGCTTTGTAAGGATATAAGCTATCTGTACTTGAGATGGCACATGCTGAGCAAGTAATGCCTTCTGCTTGACCCTTTCTCTGACAAAGTATAAGTCCAAGTGTCCAACTCTATGTGCTTTGTTTTTATTTTGCAAAACAGGATTGTGAACCATAACAACTGTGCTAGAATTATCACAATAGATCATGGGAGTGCAGTACGGAATTTATAGTTCAGTGAGCAAAGACTCAACCACCATGAGTTCTCGGAAACCTTTGGTGAAAACCTCTGGCAACAAACCTTAATTTATATTTAAGGATTGAACCATCTGGATTTTATTTCAAACGAAAAACCACTTGCAACCAATTGCTCGTTTGTGAGATGGCAGTGGAACTAAGGTCCAGGTGAGGGTTGAGAGTAAATTGTTTTGATGTTCAGAAGTTCTTATATGTGAGCTTTGTCAAAGGAAGGGGAGGGTTTAAAGTTTGCGCCACTGCCGGAGGAATAGTAGAAATTGGAGGAACGGAAGCCATAGATTTCTAATTTCTAGGGTTTTCTAACTGATACCATGTAAAGAGATAAGTAATTTGCTTAAAGATAACATAAGATAAGTAATTTACTGAAAGATGTTTTGGTTGACATTCTGACATATAGAAGTGTTATGGGCAGAACATGTGCTTTTTTGTCATGACCACGGTCCAGGAGTATCTTTTGTAAATTGTGGTCACGAAGTTAAGTATCGATGAGAGCTGATCAATGTCTCCTGATAAAATATTTTAAATCAGTATAAAGTGTTAAATTAATTAACACTGTTAATTAATATACAAAAATTATGTTAACGTATCTAGACCGATGCGTATCTTGAATTTCAAAAATTCCACATATCCGAATCAAGGGGGAATATTATTATAGCTAACATTATGAATAGATCAGATCAGAATGTTTGTGTGTTAGTGTGGCTTGGCTATGCCAGCTGTCTTAACCTATAATCACGTACTTTAAATAGTGGTATCCTTCTGTATATCATTACACAATTAACAAACAATAACTGAATCAGTTTTACAGTTACATTCTCTCTCTCTCTCTCATCTACTCTCAGTTTCTAATTCAAGGCACCAACCTTACCAATTTACCATTGCCCGAGGCTCACCCTCGGGTAAATAAATTTCCAAATGGGCAAGAGAAAAGTGAATATCTCTTGGAACTGAAAAATGTTCCAGCAAAATGATCAATGATAAACTACTTGAGTATATAAAGCTATACTGTTGACATGCCAAGTTAGTTTTCAATTAAGATTCAGTAGCTTATGTTCTGGACTGTTCTAACATTGTGTATATGGACCGAAATCAACATCAGAATGATTTCAAAAATAATCATGCATACTGAAGAAAAAATATTGATATAAAAATAACGAAGGTAACTCGGTGAAAATAACAACCTAAGGAACATTGAGGGATGAGTACACAAAGCAGCGAAACTAACCCTTTTTGATTTTTTAGGTTTCACTAAGAATGATGAATCCGTCCTCATTGGCCAGCCTAATTCAAAACAAGCAGGTGACCTACATATAATTGCAAATTAAAATAAAGAATTCTAAAGTCCTTCAACTACCCAAATGTAACAAGGCTCAGCGCTGCTTACCAAAAGTATTCATTGAAGTCATCATAGTTCCTCCATGCTGAATGTGCGGCTTTCCCATTATTGTTTCTAGCAGCTTCCTGCATTTGGGGAGAGGAAGAGGTGAGTATTGGTGAATTTTTAAAAAAAAAAAAGTGAAAACTTTAGTAATACAAAAAATTAAATAAAGCACATACAATATCTGGCCACTAGCATCATTTGAACTCCTATAAATTAAACTCGCAAAAAGAATAAATTCAGACACCACTATTATTTGGAAAAACGTCACACGTCCTACAACTTGAATCTCTCTAACCCACTGACACTTTCTACTCCTCATTCCGGGTTGACACAGTACTACAACACTTTCAAAGTTTCCAATAATACATAGTTGATATTTGATAAACACATGACAACACCAACCATCATCATTTCTTTACATGGGCAGCATTATATGGATGTATTAGAGTAGTTAACTCTATGAAACTGAGATGTTGTGTATAGGTGCTCTCAGATTCTAGGGGGAATATTAGAATGTAGTTAACTTTATAACTTAAGTAGTCTTTGTATTAGAGATAAGTTGACAGCTGTCATAGTTAGTTACCATCAGTTTTCTATAAATAGAAACTGATCATCATTTTGTAACCACCTTCTAATATACAATAATATTCAGTTTTTCAGATTTCTTCTCTCTCTCTCTTTCTCTCTCTCTCTCTTCTCTCTTTCTAACAGGAAGAAATTTAGAAAAACTATAGATTTTTTTAAGGATAGAAGCAAAAAAATTAAAAACCAATAGTATCAATTTGAGAATAGAAAAGTGCAAGGGCATAAGGGTCCATCCCCTGATTTGCAGATGCCCATAGCAAGCAAAACGTACCACTGCCAAAATGCCACTACAAAGTATAACAACAGCAGAAAATGGACTACTAATAAAAAAAATTAACAATTAAAAACAATTTTAGCTACCCCTAAACAGTTTTCAAACTCAGAAGCCAATTATAGAATCATATGGTTCATTTACAAATTCCTACATTTCTTTTATAAACGGTGTTGTATCTGTGTCTGTGATGGCATCCAGCTCAACAGTTCAGTCAAATTGGTTGGACCTGAATGGGCAGCTTCATTGCCCAGTCACGTTTTAACAACATCAGCTATAATACAATTATACAAACTAAAACCTAATTATACAACTGATCTAGGTCAAATACTCCTATAGTACAACTGGTACAGGTTCAACCAAATAAAACTACACATTATAAAATAAAATTCTTGACATGAAAATTCTAACAGCTTCTCTGGCTAGTCAAATTTTGCAATGGCCCGTCACTTACTTAGAAGAACCTTAAGAAGTGAAGCATTTTACCTCACAACAGGTGGTATGCACAAAAGGTAAATATGCACATGAATGATTTGAATAAAAAAATGGCAATTGGCAACCCATTTCCAACAAACAAATATGATACATCTATTAGAATAATATTGATAAATATTATTTCAATACATACAACTGCAGTAGTAAAAAAAAGGTGAATAAAGCAACTGACCTCAGCTAGTGTCTCATATATAGGACAGATTATTTGCTCAAGGAATTTCACAGAACCATCACTGGTTATGCAGCTGGGGGCAGGAATAGCTTCTCCATGATCCAAAATAGCATCCAACTCTTTTGCCATCTAAATATTAAACATCAAAACGAAAAATAATAAACATCCTTGAAAAGTAATTTGAAGTTCTACCTTTAAGCGTATTTTTAAAATCAAATTTTTAACACTAACAAGAGAAATAATTTAACATCCTTGAAAAATATTTTGAAAGTTCTACCTTCAAGCATTTTTAAATTCAAATTTTTAACGTTAACAAACGGGCATACCGCAGAGTATTTTCCTTTGTCAGAAAAAGAAATCACAAATATCTTAAAAAATATTTAAGAGATACAAAAAAGCCATCTGTACATTTTTCATGTTCAATCTTTTGCTTCGGTGTCAATTTTGTCCTTGTTTGGAGTTGATTATTTTACATTCAACAAAACCTTTTATCCAAAGGCCCTCTTTGGAGCATTATGATTTTATTTTTTCAAAGCAAAATAAGGTGAATTCTTATTAATGTGGTTGGGCCTAACTCATCCAAAAAGCTAGCTAAAAGGGTGAGGGTTGCTCAAGCCTTATAGAGGCTATCTCTGGTCATTGCCCATCCAATGTGGGATCTCAATACACCCCCCTCATGCCCAGGCCTTTGTTATCTGGTACGTGAAGTTTATGCAGATCCTCTGCAGGTGGCCCATCTTTTGTGATTGGGTTAGCTCCGATACCATCTTATTAATGTGATTGGGCCTAACTCATCCCAAAAGCTAGCTTGGGTGAGGGTTGCTCACGGCTATCTTTGGTCATTGCCCATCCGATGAGGGATCTAAAATTCTAAATACATTAATCCAAATACACACTGACCCCCTCCACCAAAGAAGAAATACAAAATCATGGACATGTGATCGCTCGTATAAAAAGTAGTATCAGCTATAGAAAAAGATATTCGCTTCGGAAAAAGATTTGAGGTAGCAATTATAGTTTAGGCAACAATGATCAAAATTTTAAAAAAAAAAAAAAAACAAGACTTACATGGTGGAATATATAGCAAATGCACTCAGGGAGAAAACGGACATTAGCAGCTTCACCCCAAATAAGGAAATACAGGGAAATCAAAAATAGTTTTCTATCCCTGTTAATTGCCTCTAAACTGCAGAAGACATACAATCTAATTAGGCAAAGTAGGAAAGAAAAGTGGTTCAAATCATGAGCTAGTTAAAGTAATGACCTATTCCAAGCAAGACGAATTCGCAGGTATCTGCACCACTTGATATAGTTATCTAGCACCTTCAAGAAGACTTCATTGATAGTTTTTTCATCTATTTTCTGTACACAACGCGAATCAAGATAAATGAATCAAAAAATTTAAAAAAAAAATAAATAAGAGAAATGTATCAAAGGATGTGTTATCCAAAAGAAATTTAACAAGTATGGGAGCAACATGTACAACAAACACTAAGAGGCCATCCTCTTTGACACAAACTGTAGTCATCCAATGCAAACAAATAACTGTTTTAGCATCTCCTTGAAATTTTAATGCCAGAGTTTCCCACCAACCTTAGGAGAAAAGTTGAAAGTCTACTAGCACATACATATTTAAAACAATTGATTTAAATTAGAAAAAAATAATAAACCAAAATAGAATTTATCCAAACTGAAAAATCAAATTGAACATAGTTAAACTGCAAAAAATTTAATTTATAGAAGGGCTCACCGGATCATTTCCAGCAGGTATGCCAAGTCGAGACTGTGCATTCGCTATCATTAAAACAACATTTTCACGCTGGTTCCTCACATTATCTTTCTGCATATATGGTAATCAAGGTTATTAACCAAGACTATTAACATAAGGTAGGAACCTAAAATATCCTGCTAGAAGAAAATTCATAATTCAAGGATAATCTAGTTCGATCATAACAACAAGAAACTTACACAACGACATCCTATTCGCAACGTTCAAGCATGAAAGCATTCTCTTTTCTAATAATACTAGAAGAGATTACGGAAATACAGGTACAGAGAAAAATAATTTATCTTGGGATGCAATTTTCTCATACAAAATCTTAAAAATAAGTGAAAATTGTGTTTGAATTGTCAAATAAGAAAATAATTTTAGAAGAATTAGAGCTTTAAATTGTGAGAAGAGGGAGATAACTCCCAATAGAACAGCACTTTCCTGATAGTAAGAGTATCTGCAGAATTGAAACAGGTTGGTTTCAGTTGTATACAAAGTTCCCTCCATTTTTACTAATTAGTAGTTTCATAAAAACCATCTCTTCTAAAAGTTTAGGGTGTTAAAGTAAATGCACATGAATGGTTTTCTATATCTAACACACCCCAAGAGCCCTTTAGGCTTGAAATGTGGACAATACAAAGGCTCACCTACCTTGTTAGAGGAATAGGGCAGCAAGGACCGATCTCTAGACCATTTGGTCATAGAGGTTCTAATATCATGTCAACCATCTCTCTCAAAAGCCTAAAGTTGGCAGGTGAATGCTCATGAAAGTTTTTGTATATATCTAACAAGTGGTAAACATTAGCAATTGGCATATAATATTTCAAGAATTGCCTTCCTCTGTTGGTAAAGAACTAAAGATATTTCTATATTTGTCAACTGAAAAAAGACTCCATGAGGAACCTATATAGAGGTGCATTAATTACCGCATATTGACATGATACACAGCAATGATGGAGCAAATTACAATCATTACAAACCTGGAAACCAAATACAGATTCCAAAAGATCAAACATATCTGCATCCCTCTGTCCAGATACTTTAAATCCGGCAGGAAGTCTCGGGAACTGTTCAGTATATCTAATAGCAGATATAGCCCCTTTAACCTGATATTAGAATCAAACCATAGAAGCTATAAAACCTCCAAGTGAAACAAATGAATAAAGAAATGGATAAAATGCAGGTCAGCGAAAAAAATACGACAGAAACAAGTCTTCTGTAGGTCTCGACTTACTTCTGGGAAAATTCTGATAGGATTGGTTAATGATGGTGCTTCCAAAGGAACAATATTGTATGGTGTCAGCTCTGCAGATAATGCCGCACTTGAATTTTTTATTTTTCTCAACTAAGAAAACACAGAAGAGAAAAAGATGACAGAGTTATTCGCAATCAGTTGGTTAAAGCAAGTATTATACAAAGTTTGAAATAAGAAGTATGAAACTACTAATAGAATGGAAAGTGAGCCAAATGACAAAAGACACTCAACAGATTTCCTGACTCCCAAATTAGATGCCAACTAATGTACCAAAAAGAATGAAATATAGTAGATGAAAACAAAAATTGGTAACAATTTCAGACAACATAAAACTGAACTGCATAAAATGTAATCATGTCAAATCAGACAAGTTAATTTGCTTCTTGAGAGACATCTTAAAAAGAATATAAAAGGAATACCTCCTCCATTATGAGCCCTCCAACTCCACTCGGATCAGCATCATTACTAAGCGCCTCCATCACCTCCACTAAGGCACGTAATGTGGCAATTACCTTTTTCATCTCTGACGATCTAAGTTCTAACCTAGAACAACAAAATTGGCACAAATATTAGACCAGAGCAAAGCTTAAAATAGATAAAATAACTTGCTGATTTTGTCGATTAAACAAAAGGCAAAGTCATACTTGCAAATAAGCATCAAGCTTTCGACTAGGCAAAAGAAAATTAAATAACCTTGATCAATCTCATCGAAGAAATAAACCACACATTTTGATATATAGTTAACACTTAACAACATAATAGTAAATTGGACATACTCTCCCAATGTAGAGCTAAAAGTTCCAGATTCTTGCAATCTTTGTTCTTCTCGTTGGATGTCATCCACCCTATGGCGTTGCTTATATTGCTGATAAAACTCCCACAGATTTTCAATGTCACGATGTCGATCAATTCGGGCTCCACCCTTCCTAGCAAGTTTTTGCTACAAAATACAGTTAAATGAAAATTGTAAGTGATTTGAAAAGCCCTTAAAGTCACAAAAGAGAAAAAGTCAATTGGCAAAATGGTTTCCAGTATCCCTCATAAGTCATAATTCACCCCTAATACCTTAATTACAGACATCAAACCAGTCTTGAACTGAAGAACTCCCCTGCCATCACTGCTAGGATCAAGATTTTGAGCCATAGTATATGCCTGCTCACACACTGAAGTCAAAAGGAAAACGTCTTTTACTTATTCATATCACAAACAGAGCACGATCAACTGATTCAAGATCTATACATACTCCATAAAATATTGTAGCATTCAATGAAACGTGATATCTTCAGATTTAATAGCACGATGGCATGGAATAAGCCAACATACTTAAATTTTACACAAAACTTGAGATAACTTCTAAGCAAGTCATGTTGGGAGCATATAGGATATGTACCAAAAGAATAGAAAAATTAAGCCACATACGGAGGATAATATAATGGAGCTTCACAATTTTTTGCTTAATAAAAAAGACCATAGTTACTTTATAAACTGCTCCCCCCCCCCCCCCCCCAAAGTAAAAAAGCCAGCAAAAAAAAAAGGACACGTAGTCCAGTGCCAGGGAATTCAACAAGCCAGAGAGGAAGATAACAAAGTCGCACATAAGGTGAACAACGATCAGTCCTCACTACTTGTCTTTCACGCTATGCAATCAACCCCGTATAGCGGAGCGTAATGGCTGACCCCAAAAATGCCATAACGGGATAGAAGATAGCAAGATGACCACTACAGCCAAGGGAAAAATTATAAATGTATACCCTACACGTATAAATACTCTAAAATACACCAAATTAAAGACACATTCATAATTAATTATCAAAATTTGTCATACCTAACATTCATAACATATGATCAAAATAAGTGTAAGCTCTAAGGCTTCAAAAAATAAGATTAAGCCAGGTTCCGATATGGATGCGACATTTTCTTAAAGAACTAGAGTACAGGTACATCAATATATACAATTTTATTTCACAAAAACTAATATATATACATACACATATAAATAGTGTGTATATATATAAGAAAGTAAAACTTATATGATGTGTGTGTATATATATATATATTGTCTATATGATAAGCATAAGAAAATTGCATAAAATCTCCAAAGCCTGGAGAAAATTAATAAGTTAAACAATGATATTTTATTAAGACTTATTAAAGTATGTGATAGTTATGAATTTTTATTAAAAATTCAAAAACTCCAAAGCAGGTGGGAAGGGGATGTAATGTTATTATTCAATGAAATTGTTCACAACAAGCCAAAACATCAAATAGAGAAGAAAAAATCGATAAGAGATAAGACAAAAACATCAAATTAAGGTGAATCATTACCATGGTACCACTATATTACAATTTTTTATATTTAGTATTAGGCCATTGATCCAAGTTCTTGTTAATCGGAGAGTGTGAATTAATCTTGTTTTATTAATGGGATTAGGTGAACAACGATATAAATGGTTTGACACCACATCTTAACCCAAAACCTTAAGGCATTAGGTTCATGAGTCTTTCCACTTATATGTTGTTCAACTTTCTATGTTCTAGTCAATGTGGGACTAGTTTATTTTATCTCTCTCAACACACTACAGCAGTGAGTCAAATAGAATTTTTTTTCTCAAGCAGAGCAGCAGATGCCCACACAAGAAACCACTGAACAAAATCAAGGATATGAGAAGATGGGATGTGATAGCCAAAGGAAAACAGAGGAAAGTACCGCGGTTGGGACTTGTGCACCCACATGTACCAGACATGTGTACCTTTTTTTTTTTTTTGTTAAACTGGACCAGTACATGCCTAGACCTTTTTTAAGCGTACCTGTACCCGATACTTACAAGGTACATGTCCAGCTCCACATGTCTCACGGTCATACCCATGCTTCATAGCTTATGACTATTTGCCATTAGTAACAAACATTTCCATTCCTAAAACAAGTGATGTTTTATAACATCTAGGCAGACCCATTGTGAAGATTGATTAAATGTCAGCATTACATTCTAAATGCATATAGAACTAGGGTTCTAAATTGGCTAGGAAACCAACCAATAGATGCCAATGGATGGTTCCATTGACCATCCAAATGCTGGTTTAGCAGCTAAGGGATACATGAAAATTTAGGCATAGATACGCTGGTTGCTAACATGGTGTCGATTTGTCTCTTTATTGCCATGGCTATTATCCAACACTACCATCTTCATCACCTTGGCATCAAAAATGCCTTCTAGCAAGAGGAAACTAATCATGTAATTATGGATATACTGACATTGTGTGGTCTGAATTAGACATAAAATTCAGCATAGTACAAGTCTGCCTACTGTCTAATTACAAATGCATCAAAGACTGTGTCTTTACTAAACTTGAAATTACAAGATGAAAATATAAAAAAATACAAATATAAAAAAATACAAATAAAAAAAAATCCAGAATATAGGACTAGTAACACAAACTAAATGCCGAGACAAGTAAAGGTAAGTCCATTTTAAGATGGTACACCACCCAGAAGAGAAGGAAAAAATTAAGACGAATCAAGAATTTATATAACAAAAACAAGATCCTGCAATGCATTACCAAACTACGCTAACAAGCCCTGCCGTTGTATTACTGTAATGAGATTTGAGTTGGAAATATATGCCAAGCTTGACTCCTAACATGACCAACCAAAGCTCAAACAAAACAAAACTTAGCTCCAGTCACCTCAGCTTGGTTTCAACTTTCCCATATAAGGTGCAACAAATTCTCACTACATACAAACCTCAAACACTAAGAATCATCTCTAACATAAAAGAGTTAAGAACATCCCTAAAAGTCTAAAACCATTTTCACTTTTAACAAAGTCATGCAATGCAATTGAGCATATACATGTTCACTTCAACCTTATCACACCAACAAATTTCACTTCTGTCCCCAAAAGTCAGCTCAGTTGGCAAAGCTGTGAGACATTAATCGGTGAGACATTAATCGCAAGCACCTCGGTTCAAAGTTCAAACCTAGCAGCTGTACATTCCCCACCTCTTTTTCTTAAAAAAATCTCTATTAAAAAACAATTTCACTTCTAGAAGCACCCCATTGACAGAATTATAGAGCATTAACAAAATTCATAATCCAGATCTCAAATTAGAAACAAGGACAAATCCACATCAGAATCAAAATTCAGGAACCAATTCTCAATCCAAAATCTAAAAAACCGAAGCACTTACAGATCCTGGCGACGTTAGGGTCCTCAGATTGAATCTCATCGGCGGCCTGCAAGATCAAATCGATGTTGGATGTTTGAGCGAGCGAAGACGGAACAGCTCCGGCGATCCCGCTGGGGGTCCTGGCATGACCCTGGCCGGCATGACGAAGCTGCTCTCTCTTGAGCGTCGCGCGAACCAGCCTCTCCCAGTTGTCACGAACCCTAGCCATGGCGGCAGCGCGTGAGCGAGTGAGGGAGAGTGCTTCCTTTTTTGAGCGGTTACAATTTCAGAACTCGATGTGTTGGGTTGTGTTGTGTTGTGCTGTGTGGTGTGAGAAGAAATGAAACAGAATAGACCGCGAGTTGGACCGGACGCGGAAGAGGGGTTTAAGGGTATCTTAAGAAGTAAGGTTGAATTAAAAGGAAGAAACGCGGATCGAGGGCAAATGGCAACGTAGGAAGTGCGTAGTTTCTTTACTTTTTTGGCTTTGGTATTTTCGTTTGAAATAAAGTTGGACTCGTTTGGACAAGGAAATCCTAATGTTTTATTTTTTTTTAAATTTCTATCCACACCAAAAAAAATATTATTTATACTCAACACATTTAAAAATTTTGTATAAACTACCAAAAATACTCCTTCATACAAACAATTTTTTAATTTTATTTTTATTTTTTCTACTTTAACTCCATACACTCAATTTTTATCTTTTTTTTTTTACTTTTACTTTTACTTCATACACTCAAATACCTTTATATATTGTTTCATATCTTCTTCTTCCATCATCTTCTCATCTTCTACTCATCTTCTTATAAACCTCTCATAAACCCTCCACTCAAATTTAGAAACCCTTCCAAAAAAATTTAAAAAAATCATCATATAGTATACAAAGTAATTTTTTCCTTTCATCTCTTCCTCGTTTGTTGATTACTTTATTTGATTTATTATAATCAATCGGACGTTTTTTTTTGTTGGATACGTAATCGGCGGTTAAACAAATTGATCGGCAAAGGCATATGATTGGTAAGATAAGCCGATCGGTAAGGGAATCCGATCAAATGACATATACAATCGGTTAGTGTAACCGATCGATGAGCGAAACCGATCGATTAGTGGAACCGATCGGATAACGTGGACGAACATTATCCGGTGCAAAAAATATTTAAAAAAATTGGGTTTTTACATGATTTAAAACTTATATTATATATTGTTTTTCTTATCCAGGTTATTCCCAAATATGAATGAAGACGAGAAAATTAATATGGAGGATAATGAAAAGACTAATGTACCAATAAAATAGTTCCCCAATTTTACCAGTATATTTAGCACTAATGAGGTAAGTTTAACTTAACCTTAAAGTTAAACATTGAATTATATATTTATTTTTAATTTTAAATTCTTAAATTCAAGTAAATATTTTACAGGTTTTTGAGACCCGAGATGCTTTGTTGAAGTGGTGTCGAGACATTGCAAAATATCATGGATTTGTTCTTGTCATTGTTAGATCAGACGAAGATATAACGGGTAAGAGTTCAAGAGTTGCTATTGGTTGTGAAAGAAGCGGGAAGTGTAGATCTTCCAACAAGAACAAGAACAAGAGCAAGGAGGTTGTAAAGACACCGAGGGTGGTGACTGCAAGCAGGAAGTGTGAATGCCCATTCACACTTAAAAGGAAGGGTGCTAAGAAGCGATGAAGGTGAAGGATTGCAGGTTTAGGTGCATCATGGGTTTCACAATCACGTTTGTGCAAAAAATTTTGAAAGTCAACCATTTGTTGGTCGACTAACCGTTAAACATAAGTCCTTAGTTGAAGAGTTGACAGAAAATAATATAAAACCAAATTCCATATTGCTTACATTGAAAGCTCATGATTCATCCAATGTCACTAGTTACAATGCTCGTCAAGATTATAGACGAAGAGTAAGATTCCCAATGACAGAGATGCAACATTTCATGCATTTGCTGGAGGAAGGCAATTATATCCATTCGTCATAGAAAGAATAAGAGTACCAATGTTGTAGAAGACCTATTTTGGGCTCATCCTTGGTCACTAATACTTTTGCATTCCTTTAGCATGGTATTGCTAATGTACACCATCTATAAAACCAACAAGTACCCAAATGCCTTTACTTCAAATTGTTGGCTAGACATCAACAATGAAGACATATGGTGTTGCATTTGCTTTTTTGCAATCAGAGAAAGTGGAAAACTACTTGTGGGCATTAGAATGTTTAAGCAGCCTTTTTCGACCTAATCATGAGTTTCCACAAGTGATTGTAATTGGCAAGGATGCATCATTGGGCAATGTTGTTAGAAATATTTTTCCGAAGTCTAGTCACTTATTGTGTCAGTTTCACGTGAATAAGAATGTGAAAAAGAGTTGCTTAGCACATATTAGTGATAAAAAAATTCGTGAAGATGTGTTAACTCGTTGGGATGATATTGTTCGTTGTCAGAGTGTTAATGATTATGAGACATGTGTTGCATTGTGTAAGCAAACATGCAAGAATCAAAAGCATGATTTTTTTGAAATATGTCGAAGATAATTGGTTGAATGAAAATAAATTTGTGGAGGCATGGACAAACAATGTTATGCATCTCGGGAACACAACTACAAATAGGTCATTAGGTGTTAAGATCACTAATCTGAAGGATCAATCCCTGAGTTGGAGAGTTTTTAATGGTTTAGAACACAAAAATTTGGTTTAGTCAGCAGAATTTAGGATGATACTCAGATAAGCTTGAACAAAGTGATCGGAAGTTTTGTAAGATAACCTAGAATTAGTGAATGTTGGGAAGTTTTATGACCTTAGTCCCTATCAAATGTTATTGGATAGATGTGATGTATAGGAATATGATCTGTCAAAGTTGGGGAGTAAACGGAGATTTTGAGGTCTGTAGTAACCCACCTAGGCCTCAAAAGGATAAGAAGAGTCAAATTAAGCGGAAAGACCATGAGGAAAATAGTACCCTTGTCAGGATTGGCATAAGTGTGCTATTCTTTTTGAATTTTGTTTCGAAACCATTGAACCCTTTTGAACCCTTGTTGACAAAGCTATACCATTAGTACTAAGTTGTGTCTGATTACCTTTAAGAAAACGATGCATATGCGACGACTCGAGGACGACGACTACCGTTATAGACCGAGAGAATCACTCCAGAGAATCCGACATCCGTTGATTATGGAATTTCGCGTAGCATTTCTCGAGGACGAGAAATCTGCAAGTTGGGGAGAATGTAACATCCCGCGTTTTCCGACTAGGATAAATAAAATTTGAGTAAAGAAAAGAGTTGATTTTATGGAGTTTTGATCAATAAATATTTTTATAGAGTTAGTAAGAATGATTTTTAATGAAAAATGATTTTTATTGATGATGAATTGTCAAAATGAATTTTCCTTATAGACTTTGAAAGATTGATTAACTTCGAAAATCCATAACTTTTTAACCGTAACTCCGATTTTGATGATCTTTATATCAAAACGATCGTATCGAAATGTAGTTTTCAAAAATGTATCTTTCATAATTTTATGAATCGGTTTACGAAAATTATTTTCAGGACTGTAAAGGACGAATTTTCAAGGAATTAATCATGAAAAATAGTTTTTGATTTTTAATGAATTTTTCCTTTTGAGATTTTCTTTAATATATTAAATTATTATTTTAGAAAATGAAATAAGGGCTATAATTGCAACCAATAAGTGCAGTTTATTATTTAAAAGAAATTGTGTTAAAAAATTGCTAATGTGTATGTTTGGTTATTATTTTGTGATTAAAGAGTGTGCTTGATTGATGTGTGCTAATATATGTATGTGTGATTAATTAAATATGAGTGTATGTATGATTGTGTTAATAGGAATGTTAGAGCTAATTGCTTGGTTATGAGTTGATAATTATAAATAACCATGATTAAGAAATAAAATAAAAAATAAAAAAAATTAGAGGACATGTGTGTGCAAGAGGGAGTGCCACGATTTTGATGTGGGTGTGTGAGTGCATGAATGAAACATGTGTGTTGTGTGTGTAAGTGCCAAGTGTGTGAGAGTGTGTATGTGTAGGCTTAAGAGCCTTTGTATGATGACTAAGTGGGAAGGGAAAATAAAATAAAGAGAAAATAAAACAAAGAAACTTGGGGACCAAGTAGGTGTCTTAGCATACCAAAAGTACCCCCTCTTTGAGGCATGTTGGCCGAACCAACCCAAAAGACCCAAGGGAGGAAATAAAGCTTCGTTTTAGTCCATTTCCTCTCATTTTTTCCTTTCATACGTTCCATTCATTCATTCATTCCTTCTTTCACCTTTTCATTTCCCACTTCCACCAACAAACACACTTAGTCCCAAGAGCAACATTAGCTCTTGAGACATATAAAAAAATAATAGAGGAAGAGAGAAAGAAGAAGAGGAACCGTGAGGTAGGAAGAAGAAGAAGAGGAGTCCAAAGCTTTAAACCTAGGAGCCCTTTGAAGATCAAGTATTAGAAGGCCATCTTTTCTTGGTATAAACCAAAGATCCTAGGAGAAGTAGAACTAGTTTTTGAATTGTGATCTTGTAATCTTACTTTCTTTGTTTGCATGTTCATTTTCTTGGTTGATTTAAGGTTGCATGTGATGCTTTACCTTGATCTTAACTTTTAAGAACTAAATAAATTTGTAATAAACTATATGATGGACTCTATGATTCGGTTGGTGTTAGATCTTGATGTTTTCATGATGGATCATTATGTTTTTCAAGCTAAATCTCTTTGATCTAAAGTTTTGTTCATGATTTTTGTGAACTTGAATTAAATCTCCTTGCATGTTAAATTTTTATGCTTAGAACCGTGAATCAAGAGGTTTTTATGTGTTTGTTTGATAAATAAATGTTTGATCTAAATTTATTTTTAATTTTGGTCTTGCATGTTACTTGAGGATGATTTTGAACTTTTGTATGCCTTGATTTTTGAGTTAATTTTAAAGAAAGGCTTTGATTTGTGTTTGATCTTTAATTTATGTTTTTATTTTTATAAAGCTTGATTTGTGTTTTGATCCTTGATTTTTGTCTTGATCTTGAGCTTTGTAAGTGATTTTTGGAAACAAAAGCTTTGGAGTTTTCTTCAAGCATGAAATTTTTGATAAAAAGAATTTATTTTCTTGATGTGTGTTTCGGTGTGACTTAGATTTTTAGAAATAAAATTTTAATTGAAGTATTTGATGCATGCATGTCATGATCTAATGAAAAGAATTATGTTTTGATGTTAGTTCTCTTAAAGGCTTGATTTCTATTGTTTTGGATGATTGATGCATGATGTACTTAAATTAAAGAAAATTATTTTCATAAAATCTAAATTCGGTTTTTTAAAGAAAATAATAATTGATGGATTGATTTTTGGTGTTGATTGTATGTATAATAGTATCTTTGATTTCATGTAAGAAAATGAATGAACCATTTGTTGAATGATGTGTTATGCTGGAAAATGTGATTTATGTGTTTTTGATCTTGATGAATGATACTTCTATATGCTCAATAATTCTGGATTTTTGTCACTGACCTAAATATATTAAAATAAACTTCTCTGAATTTTTAAATGATTTTTGGAATTTATTTTCTATTTCTATGTGAACCAACTTTATGAAAACCATTTTAAGAAAATCAGTTTTTCAGTTTAAAGAGAAATATAATTTTCGAACTTGTGCTACTTGAAATGGTTTTAAATTTTTTTGGTAGCTTCCTGACATCTCTAGATGTTCTCTGTAAAATTTGAAGAGATTTGGAGTTGATTTGATATTTTTAAGAAAGGCAAAACAGTGAACCACGTGGTTCGGATTTTCTGGACTTAGTGACAATTTTAATTAGAAAAATGTGACTTGCACAACTCCTAAATAATCTGAAAATTTTATGAGATAGCCTTGACTGTATAAGGAAGGTTTATGCCAATTTTCATGAAATTATGAATTGAGAAACTATTTTTAATAATAACGTTTTTGCCTCTGACCAGCAACAGTACCATGTTGTTTTTCATGTGAAATTTAATTTGAAACCTAACTTAGGATTGTTTAAATGACTTGAAAATTTTATATGATGAACTTTGGTATGTATGTGTGTGTTCTGGAAATTTTCAAGATTAAATAAATTTATTTGATTTAGTTTTGGATTTTATCTTTTGTGTTTTACTTAAAATCACACTAAGATTTTATTTGCATGTTTTTAATGAATATGAATTTTTATACTTTATGTTATGACTTGCCTGACTTGTATGCTGATCATGATGCTTGGAAATGATTGGATGAGTGATTGTTTGGTGTTATGTTTAGGTTATGCATGAATAAATTATTTAATTAATCAAAGTGTTGTGTTTGAGTTTGTGATTGGTTTTGAAAAGTAATTGGTCTTGAAATAGTTTAGCTTTGATTTAATTAAAGAACCTTGGACTTAGTGGTTGCTGCCCTTAATTTATTTCACGATGTTAAGTTTGAAAAATAAATCATTTAAGTGTTTATTTTATAACAAAGTATTATATGAACTAAAGTTTGATTTTTCGGTGTTTTCGGATTTTCTGAAAATGATTTATGGGCTTGCATGATTGCTGTCCAGATTTTATTTAAATTGTTTTTCCAATCCTAAAATGTGTTTGAATGGTTTAAATTTTTAGTTTTAAGTGGTATTTAACTCAAGAGAGATTTGGATTGAAAAAGTTTTAACGTTTTGCGATTTTCCGACGAGAAATAAAAAGAGTTTTCGAAAACGCGTCGTAATGTTAAGTAGGACGATTATTTAAGATAGACTTGTAACGCTAGTATCCTTCATTTAGTACAAGGTGCGTATAAGTCGAGAAGCGGAACGGCCGACTTGTTGGGAAGGAACCGCGACGATTTCAGATGCTGGAGTGTAAGGTGAGAGATGCAGTAGGCCTAAGTCGTCGTGACGTTTAGACTCAGTTCTAAACTGAGTCCATTAAGCGTAATTAGAGTCTATGTCATATGTTACATGCTGCATTATCATACGTGATGCATATATGTGCTAGATGTTTACCTGTTTCGTTAAATATGGTGCATGATTTATTTTGTTATGTATTGGATTTTTTTTATGGATTATCATGTGGAGTATATCTTGTTCTGTTTGGAAAAGGTAGTATGTGGACATGAGAATTATGAGAAAGCATAAGATTGAGTTTAAGTGAGAAATTAAAAAGATACGATTGAGAAAGAGATAAAACGTAACGCGAATAAGATTGTGAAAGAAATGAGTTGATGAGATGAATGAATGGTAAAAGCAAGAAAGTGTGATTGAAAGAAAGAGAAATGATAATAAAGGTTGTATAAGTAATGAAATACAAAGAGTTGAGATTGGAGAAGAGCGATGTGGTATGGAAGTGAGATGTGGTTTGAATGAGATGTGATTCCTCGTTCACGTTTTTGGGAAGAAGCTTAGTGTTGAGTTGAGCTTGCTCCTCCATTAACACTCACCCAAAAATGTGATTTTTGAAAAAGGTTTTTGAAAAGAGATTTTGAAAGAGCTTTTGTGAAAATAAAATATTTGTGAAAGTTTTGGAAACATTATTTTTGAAAAAGTTTTGTGAAAGGATTTTTGAAATGAGGTTTCTGAAAATGTTTTGGTGAAGCAAAGGTTTTGTGAAATAAAGCTTTCGAAAAAGTTTTGTGAAAAGAGATTTTTAGAAAGACGAGGAAAAGATGTTGATGATGTTGATGAGAATATGCTGAGAGTGAGCTTTTGAGAATTATGATGATGAGATGCGTGAGAAAGTGATGTGAGGCCAAGGGCCATTGAGATTTAGGGGGAACAGATTGCGATTAGTGGTCGGGCTTCGTTGAAGAGATGCACCAAGGACGAGCCGACTTTTAGGATTAAGCCGTTTAATAAAACTCTAAAACTTTAAAAGACTTAAAAGACATTTATATACGCGGTGAGGCATGAGTGTCGTATCGAAGTAGTGGAGAGGAAGGAACCATAGGTATCTACGGATACTTAGGAGGAGATTGCATGAGGGGAGGACGATGACGGTGAAACGTCAAGAAGTCTAGAGTATATTTCTAGGCGGAACGAATCCCACATGTGGTGCACTAACGTGGTGGGGACTGGGTCTAATACCGTGGTAAGTTCCGCATCGCGAACTAGAAATTATACTGTCGCCCCCTTGATTGCAAATCGAGAACAATGAGAGGGACTTGAACGGGGCATTTGTGATTGCCGCTGAGAGCGTGCATTGTTATTATGTGAATTATTATTATGATTTGAGGCAGGGCCTCCTGGTCTGGGACCATTTGTTTGTGTGTGACAACTGTCGTGCCCGCGTGGTAAATGTCCTGTACTCCTGTTTGCTTCCGACTAGGTTGGGTGGATGACCGAGGAGTTGTAGATGTGTGTGAGAGTTCAATGATGTTTTCCCCCTCATCATTGAGCGAACCGTTGGATAAGACTTAATAATGATAAAAGATTACAAGAAAGAAAGCATAAAGAATTTATAAAGAGTTGAGAAAGTTTCAAAGAAAGAAAGTATATTGATTGTTGGAAAGAATGAGAAAGAGGATGATGAGAATGGAAAGTTCGAAGGCTTGTGATGCCAAGTGAAGTGATGTATGTTGTGATGGTTTATGATTTTGTATGTTTCATTTATAAGTGTTTCCTATGTGCTTACGTGAGTATATTTGTCATATGCATAGCATGAGTAGTTGTTAATGCATGAGTCTTATATTCTGAGTATTCTTTTTATACGAAGTCATTAGTATTCTGTCTGGTCATGTTGCACTTCGGGAATACTGACCATCTCTCCTACCATGTTGTCGTGTCGGGTTACTCCGATATTGCAACGGGTAGATGGTCGACCCTGTAGTAGGATATGTACTTTCTTCTCGATGCGGTTTCGGCAATGGGCTTCAGCGAAGAGGATTAGAAGTCAAGATTAGCAATAGGTACTTCCCTTGAGCACTGTACCCTTTGCAACTACTTGGTTACATTGTCGTATCATTCTGTACCCCACTTGGTATTTTATTGAGTATGGCTTTTGAAAGAATAAAGTTTTATGAAACAAGAATTGAAAATGTTTTCTCAAATAAATTTGTGAAGCCAAGTTACAAAGTGCGATGTTAAGTAACATCTCGGTTTGGAACTTGACTTGTGATGTGTGACATGGGAATGTTATTCTATTTCAATTAAATTACTGAAATGTTTTTGAACCTTAAGCTTCTCATGTCCACGTCACCATGTAAAAAAAAAATTTCCCAAATTTTTACTATATTTTATTAGAGAGATAAGTGTTTTCAAGTTGCCGAAATCGGGGTGTTACACATTGCCTATATTTATTGAGAAAGAGTGTTGAGATGTGGAGAGGGATTAGATGCAGATATAAATCCCTTTCAGTGTAGAATCATTGTCTATATTTATTGAGAAAGAGTGTTGAGATGTGAGGAGGAATTAGTTGCAAAATTTTTTATGAAAGTTTCATCTTGTTGGAGGGATATCGGAAATGTTAGTTTGCTGGGAAATTGACATAGGTCCCCGAAAGATACTCGTGGAAACATACAGTCTTGGTATTTCACGTGAATTGACATGTAAAAAATATTCTCTGTCCCACAAGAATGGTAAAAAATGGCTAAATTTTTTGTCCAAAATTGTTCTGTTGTCAATTTAAATTAATTAATTAATTTGATTGCTGCCAAATAATAAAATTTGCCAACCTTTGAGTCTCGAAGGATGAGACAGAGGGTGTAGATGTATTTTATTTTTAGAGAGAAAATTTTCAAAGTTAATAGTCATATAAGTCCCCAAAAGATACCCGTGGAATTGTCCTTGAAAGATTTGTGAAATCTCTTAAACTCACCAAAGATCAATTTGGCGTCACGTAGTCCCCCATCCAATTTTGTCAGGAGGGACCTAATGAAATTCTACATGGCACGTTAAATGCTTTGTTGGCCCAATGCCATGTTGGATGGTTAAAAAGGTGCCACGTTTGGGCCAACAAAGCATTTAACGTGTCACACGTTGGATTATTAAAGGAACAAAAATCTGTTTCGGTGTAGAATCCCTGTCTATATTTATTGAGAAAGAGTGTTGGATGTGTGATGTAACACCCCGCATTTTCCCGAATGTGCGTAAACGAATTCGTTTAAAATAAACCTTGAGTTTTGCTTTCAAAAGGATTTTTCTAAAAACAATTATTTATGATTTTATTCAAGAATGATGTCTTTATGGAAAGAACTTGCATTTTGATTGATGAACCCTGAGAATGCAATTTTAGAATTTTCTGGATTTATTCACAAACTGTGTTTCTGAAAACTTTGGAAGATGAATTTTTATGAAACCATGATTTCTGGAAAGCTGATGACTTTAAATAAAATTTTCCCTTTCATTGCATGTTTGTCTTTATGGCATGAAAGATGAGTGCAAGTATGTCTTAGCCTTAACTATGGACTTTTTAGATTGGTTTGTAATATGTGGACTCATGGACTCTTCAAGCTTCGGTTATGGCTTCATTAGGTAGATCATGATGATTTTCTAAACAAGCTTCTAAAGGATCTAACTTATTATTTGAGATTTTGAGAAAACTAAAATGAAAACTTCATGCATGTTGAATTTATCCTCTTAAACCGTGAACCGTGAGGTTTTTATGAAAAAGTTTAGTAAATAATTTATGATCTAGGTTTGATTTGTGACAAAGTGAAGAATTTGTGTCTTGCATGATGATTTCTTGTGCTTCAACCGTGACCTATGTGTATAGATTTGAATAATTGATTAACATGATCTAAGTTATTTGAGAAGAAAATAGAGATTTTTAGCTTTGCATGTTGACTTGTGATGATTTTGGTTGATCTTTGTATGTGCATGCATTAATCCATGTTTGTTGATTAAAAGTTAGGACCTTGAGGCTTTGCATGTCAAGTTTCAAATGAAAAAGGCTATGTTTCCCTTTGAGTATGTCTCGGCCTAGTAGAGATAATAGGATAATGGGCTTTAAAATGATTTTTCTTCTTATGAGCATGATTTGATTTAAAGACTTGTTTTATATTTGTGGTGTTGATATGAAGGCCATTCAACCATGAGTGCTAAAAATGTTTTGGTGCATGATTTCTAGGTGCATGTATGTATTAGGAATTGATTTAGTGGTCTTAAGTCCATGCATTCCATTCTTTTAAGAAGTCCAAGATATAATTCAAATTTCTATCAAAAGGTCAAAAGGAAACCTCATAATGGCTCATGCATGTTGGTGTGATTAAATGGTGATGTGTGATCTATAGGATTTGCTTTGAGTAATTATCTTTAGTATGTCAAAAAGTAAACTAAGGTTCTTGCCTCATGTGTGATGATATTCGACCTTGAGGTTGGAAAATAGGGAAGTGTGTTTAATCATCATTTAGGATGTATATAGACCTTAGACTAAGATTAGCTTAGTTTAGGAGCATAAAGGTACATGTATGAAATAACCAATTTAAAGGAAAATAAAATAAATCTTTGAAATGATTTGTAGCTTTAATTGTTGTTTGAATTGAAGTGAAGAAAATGAAATTGAAGTTGTCAAATTTCCCTATGATGCTCACGGTTTCAATCTTTGAAGGCATGTAATAATTTCTTTTCTTGTTCTGGTTGTGTGCTATGTCATTGCAAGATCTCATTTAAATGTTCTGGGTAATATATGTTTAGATGATTAGAAGAATTTCTTTTAAATGAATAATGAGAGTGATTATATGCTATGTTTATGCTATTATCTGTTTGATGAAATGATGTGATTTCTTTTCTTCTTTTCGGATTTAAGGACTAGAAATAAATAAATTGATTTCAAGGTCTTGAAATTATTTGTAGTTAGGAAATGTCAATCCTAGGTAATTCGGTTTTGTCATGATTTAGCTAAAGGGTTAAGCTTGAATTGTTTTCTCATGCATGATTAGTTTGTGTGTCAACTTTATAAATTAATTTAATGTAACTTTAGAATTTCATCTTTTAAATCTTGTTATTCTGTTGAATGTTTCCATACCCCAAACGTTTTAAAGCAAGTTTTAATGAGGAAAAGAAGGTTTATTTGAATAAAAGAGTATTTCCAAAATTGTTTTCAAAAGTTTTTCTCAAAAACCGTCTTAATCATGAATCTTGAAATTGAATTTGAAAAACATTTGACAATGATAATAAGTTTTTAAAAGAAAAAATTGTTTTCAAAACGAATTCACCAAATGTATCGAGTTCGTTTCTAATGCACGGGAAAATGTCTTAGTTGAGCGATGGACGAGAAGATAAGGGGCGAGGAGAGATGATCGGGAAACCTTGGAGAGCTATAGGACGTTCGTCATCGAGGTGAGAGAGGGGCTTTCCCTTAAGACGCCGTGGTAATTAGGTAACATATTAAGGCGTCCAATCATCTCAAAGATTGGACCCCAATCTCATTTAGCGTAGTGGTGTATGTGATAGCGATTGTTTGATTGGTTTAGCTATCCACCCGGACGACTGAGATTGGATTATCAACATGATGTTGTGACTTACTTGTTCGTGTTGGATTATTAAATTCTTTTATGATTCGTTTATTTGTTATATTCATATGGTGTTGCTGGAAATTATTTGATTGTGCGTTAGTACTAAAGTTATGGAAGTAACAAGCTAAGTATGATAAGAAAAGAATAATGGATTCGAATAATGAGAGTGAATAAGGGAGAGAGACAAGTTATGATGAGACTGAATTGTGAGAAAGTAGATGGTGACTGGAAATTTGGAATGAACGAGAGGAGTTGCTGATGTTGCTGAATCCGAATTGGGCGAGGAAAGACACCAATGATGTTGCTGAATCACCATTGGCAAGGAGAACAATGATGGCCTACTGAGTTTCAATTGGCTTGGAATAGTGATGCTAAGGTTGATGAGAGCAATGTGCTATGACTTGAGAAAGAGAAAGATGATGCAATGATGTTGCAATGATTCAAGTGATAGTGTATGAGCTTTAGGGGGATTAGATGCGAACGATTAGCGATCGGGTCTCATTGAAGGGATGCACGAAGGATGAGCTGATCATTAGTACTAAGCCGTAATAAAAACTCTTTTAAAAGATTCTAAAAGACATTGATAAATACGGTGAGGTATGAGTGTCGTTTCGAAGTAGTGGAGAGGAAGAAACAATAAGTATCTGCGGATACTTAGGACGAGATTGCATTAGGGGAGGACGATGACGGTGAAATGTCAAGAAGTCTAGAGTGTGTTTCTAGGCAGAACGAACTCCACATGTGGCGCACTAACGTGGTGGGGACTGGGTCTAATGCCGTGGCAAGTTCTGCGGGCCCACTAGAAACATACTGTCGCCCCCTAGATTGCAAATCGAGAACAGTGAGAGGGACTGGAACGGGGCATTGTGTTTGCCACTGCGAGGCAGTGTGCCATGATTATTATGAATTGATATTATTGAGGCTGGGCCTCCTGGTCAGGGACCATTTATGTGTTGTGACAGCTGTCGTGCCCGCGTGGTAAAGGTCATGTACTCCTGTTTGCTTCCGATTAGGTTGGGTGGTGGACCGAGGAGATGTAGACGTGTGTGAGCACAATGATGTTTCCCCCTCATCATTGATGCTAACCGAAATGATAAGACTTAAATAACCAAGGCATTCCAAAGACCCGAGTAATGATAGTGATAATAAAAATAATATTGATAATGATGTTAACCTCAAGTGAGGGATAAGATTTATGTGAGGCAGATGATATGAGTACCTTTGAAGCAATTGATGAGTATCGAAGATGAAAAGGGAACGGGAAGTCTCATGGTGAATAAAGTCGGGTCAAAGGAATCTTGAAGTATTACCTTGAATGATTAAATGCGCTTATATTTTGTTAAGGAATAGTTGTTGTTTTGATTCCCTCTATGTTATGCTTGGATTTATTTGCTTCTATTTATTTGGTCTTAGTATTTACCTAATGTAATCCCACATAGTCGACATTGCCGTTTTGGGTAGCTCACTCTCTCTCTTCTACAATTCTATTATGTATGAAAATGTGCGGATCCTAGATGGACAACATTGCAAGATATCAGCTGATTAGGGAGATAGGAGCCCCACCAATGAGAGGAGATAACAACGCTATGTCGGCCTACGTGGTATTCTTTCTAAGGATTCAACGCAGAAGCGTGGAGCTAGCCGAAAGAGTCACTCCCTTGGATATAGAGACTAACAGAACGCCGGATGACTCTACAGTAGAAATCACGAAGGAGGCAGAAAAGAAGGATTCTGACACTTGGACTGAGGCTGATACAGATGAGTGTCCGAGCGATGAGGATTGGAGCCCGAGCCCTGAGGATCTTTCGATTGAGGAGGGGGACGAGTGACAGAGCAATATTAGGTGGCAAGTGTTAGTAAGATCCGACGACTAGAGATTAGGTAATTCCCTTCTGAGTAGTGTATTCCACTTCAAGTTATTAGACACCTGGCTCTAATATGCTGTAACCCCAAACAAGATTATGCTAAGTACTGATGTTTTGAAATCAAATCAAATGGGGTAACTTGTTCGAATGATGTTTTGGAAAACAAGTTTCAAAGTGAGATGTCACGTGACATCTCGGTTTGGAACTTGAAAGGTTTTACACGATGTGAGAACATGAGTTTTCAAATGTAACCACGTTTTCAAAGTCTGAGTGTTCTCACCTTGTATAACACTTGAAAAAAAAATGGCCCCTAATTTCCACTTAAAATGGTTATGTCTTTCAAGTTACCAAATCGGGGTGTTACATGTGGAGGAATTAGAAGCAGATAGAAATCCCATTCGGTGTAGAATCATTGTCTATATTTATTGAGAAAGAGTGTTGAGATGTGAGGAGGAATTAGATGCAAATATTTTTACGAAAGTTTCATCTTGTTGGAGGAAGTTAGCAAACCCCATATTTAAATATTTAAATATCTATTCAAGTTATTACAAAATCTTGAGTAACGTTCTTTCATTTCTTTATCCATTGTGAGTAAGAGAAAAATCTCTTTGGTGAGAATGAGAGTTTGTGATATGGGAACAAAACCAAATAGTTTAGAAAATTAAAGACCCGTCACAATAAAAAATAATTTAGGGACTAAAACCAGAAAAATTAATCTTTCAGTGCCAAAAGTTTAAATAAACATTTTTGATATTAATATTGTTTGGAGAGATATGTGTTTCATTATTTCCTCAGCTTTGGTACCACCATTGAATTGATTTCAGATTTAGTTGTTTAGAAAGATTTTTACACTTGTTGATCTAAATGACGTCATCTAAGGAAGAATGTGTTAAGAGCCACCAGGATTATTAGACTAAGAGCCTTCATTCATAAGTTGCTATAATTATTGACGACACATATTGATAAAAACTTTATTGATGACAACGTTTATTTAGTGTTGCATATTACTACATTGTCATGCTTTTATTATATGCTCATTATGCAATTACCAAGTTGGTTTCAAGAAGTTCTTGTACCACATAGCAGATCTTTTGGGGTGTCTCTTCAAGTTCTTGTACCACACTGTGCACCCTGCAGAATAGCCAAGTCATTTAAAAGTCTCCTTTTCCTTATAAAAAAAAGCCACCAACATGGGTTGGGACGAGTAGTAAGCGGCTCGGTCTCGCTTAAGCAAGGTCTCGAGTTCGAGTCCTTGTGAATGCAGAAAATTCATGTAGGGAGACTCACCTGCCATAGCCAGGCACGCGACCCGGGTCGGATCCGGATGTACCTAGGTAGTACTTAGGGAACCGGGTGGACAACCAAAAAAAAAAAGCCAAGTCATTTAAAAATACAATGATTTTTTTAAAAAAATCTTATGCAAATGACACAATAAACTTGCAATAAATTTCAACTTTCCAAAAGGTTATTGGTAGTTGGCAAATCTAATTCTTTATATTACCTTCGTCCGTATATATAAGACCCTTTTGAAATTTTTATTTTGTCCTTATTTATAAGACCCTATACCAATTTTCAATGACAATTAATTACTTCTTTCCACAAACACTCCTATTTATTTAACTTTTTTTAGATTTTCAATACTATTAATAGGGGTAGTTTTGAAAATACATATCAAATATCACATTTTCAATACCATTAGCTAAATTAACCAAATTTCTTAGTGGACGTAAAATCTACCAAAAAGATCTTATGTATAAGGACGGATGGAGTATTCAATATGATTTCAACTTTACAATACCAAAATAAAAGTCAATCCTACATGAATTTAAGCATTTTTGACAATATTCTAACTTTAAGTTACACTTCCTAAAAAAAAAGAAAAACTTTACCTTATACTTTTTCCTATAAATATCCACAACTCTTGCATGAGAACGAAGGTAATTGTGTGCAACAATGTAAGGTTCAATATTAGAGTCTCCAATCGGACATAAGTGTTGGAAACCCCGTAAGCGGCCTAACAATCTACTAGAGAGGGGGTGAATAGTAGTTGGAAGGGATACTACCAATTTTTCGGATAAGAATGAAATCGGTCGGTTAATGCTTGCTGTTAAGAATAAAAATGTTGACTTTGGGTCGAGCAGTATATGATAATCGGTTATCTAGACTGACCACCGATTATCCGAGCTGCACCACTCAAAGATCAGGTTTGCAGCGGAAATTTGCTAGCACTATCCGAGCACAAAATACAAGTTAAACAAAGCCGACTAAATGCTCGGAATAAAAATGAAAACTGTAACATCCCCGATTTTATACAATAGCTATGTGCCTTAGTTAGTGGTAATAGGTTTAGGGTGTAGAAAAAAGTAATATGTTAGGTTAAACTTGTGGTTTAGAAGGGTTATTCAATTCAAGAACTAAGAGCATAGGACTTTAGGAAATTAGAAACAGAAGGTCTATAGCTTTAAACCCAAATTCCACCGTTGGATATGAAGTTGGACTTATTAGGAAGCTTTCTTTCAAATTTGAGCAAGATCCGACGGTTAACGAAGAAGTTATGACATTTTGAAGTTAGCAAGCTGAAGCATTTTCGCTCCAGCGAAAATGTCTCAGACAGCACAGGTCTGATCGCGTTCGAACTTCGCTCCAGCGAGCGGTTTTCGCTCCAGTGAATTTTCTCAGACTCAGTCTTAAAAGCACGGTTTTCTTGAGTTGTTGGCCATTATTTCTCTTCCTCCTTCCACGATTTCTTCTCCCTCTCAAACCCTAACCTTCTCAATCTTCAAATCCAACCAAAAACACCATGGATCATCATCCTAAATTGGTTTCCCACCTCAAATTCATGTTATTCCTCCATTAAAACTCCATAAATCTCTCTCTCCTCTCTCAAATCCTCCAAATCATTCATGAACTCTAAATTCCCAAATCAAGTGTTCATGTCCCAATAATCCAATTAGAAGAGTTGAAGGAGCTTGGGATCAAGGAGATTAGAAGCTTAAGGCTTGTAGATTGAAGTGGGTGAAGTGGGTTTCATAAACCCCAATTTCTCTTTCTCTCTCTACAAAGGTAAGGGGGGAGGTATTTTTCTCTATTAGGGGGAGGGATTGATTATGATAATAGGTATATAATGATATGTATGTTGTTATGTGTATGTTAATATTGTGAATGATTTAGTAACTAGAGGATTTAATGAACTTAGGGTTTGTTAGTTAAATAGAGAATGATAATGATGCTTGTGTACTTATTGTTTGGTAAATACGTTAAGTGGAATAAAGGAATGTTATTACTAAAGGGCTTGATATTGTTATCTTTAAATGTTAATTATTGTAATAGGGATAGTTATTGTTGTATTGTTATGGCCTATTGATCTATGTTAGAGAACCCAACCAAATTGGTATAATGGTAAAAAGGATTGACTATCGTAAATACCATAAAATGAACTAGAAACACGTGCATTCACGGAGTAAGGTGGACCTTAGGAAATTGGGATAGATAATCGATTTCCAGGTTCTATGAACTGAAGAACCCTCCTACGGGGAGAATGTGAAGGTTCATAGAACTAGTGGGCATGAGTAGATAGTGATTTGATTGTGTTTATGAAACAATCATGGGAATTATTGTAGGGGACTTTGATCACCCCAGCAGAGACTTGTACGATGTACACGATCGAGAAGTACTGGTTGAATTGGTGATTGGTCCGGTGCACACTATACAAATTCTATCGGTCACTTCCCTACTTCGTGGCTACGGAGGGTGGTTCCTTCCCTGTATGATGTGCGCGATACGCGAAGTACAGTGGGGCTTACATTGTATGAGGAACCCTCCTACGGGGAGAATGTGAAGTACAATGTAAGCAAAGGTAGAGGGACATTTAATCCTAGTCGGTCTTTCTCAAAGTGTGGAGGGGATGTGAGGCAAAAAGTGTTATAAAGTGTACATTGTACAAAGAACCCTCCTTCGGGGAGAATGTGAAGTACAATGATTGTTATAAAGTGGAGAATTGTTGAAGGGCAAGTGAAAAGTGTTAAAGTGTGATAAAGTGGAAAGGAAAAAGGAAATTGAAGTGTTATTGCATTTGCATAGCATTGCATCTACATTTTATTGTGGATATTGGATTGTACAATATTAACGATAGTTGATAGTTATATATATGTAAAGTTACAAAGGAGCAAAAAAGTGAATCAAATGTTAAAGGAAGAAGAAAGTTATGAATTGTATTGTATTAAGTGTTTATTGTTATAATTGCTAACTGTTTAAAGCATACATTTTCCTTATGTCTTATTATCATTTTTAATTGTTTCCCTTGATTTTGATTTAATATCTCACCCTCTTAAGTGGACATTTTAGGTACCTCGATCGGAGATGTCATAAGGGCACGAATGCTGAGGACAAGTGCACTCCTCCTAGTGGAGTGCATATGGACCCTATGATTATGTAATCATAGCTTTGCAACCATTAGGCTGTTATCACTCTATTTTGTATAAATGTAAATTATAAGTTATGTTTGAAAATGTTTTATTTTCCTAAGTTTAACAGGTGGATGTAACTCGGAAAGGATATCTAAATATCCTCCTTTTGTTTAATGATGTTTTGTAAATGTTTATGTTTTCCCTATTTCTGGATCTGACAGGTTGTCTTTTAAAACTATTAAAAGGGAAAGATCCATATTTTAAAGCAAACTCCGCCAAAAGTTTTCTAAAGTTTACAATATTTAATAATTTTTAATGGAATAAAAAGTAGGATGTTACAAAAACAGTAAAGAACAGAGAGACATCATATTTTTATACTGGTTCACTCACTACCACGGTGAGCTACGTCCAGTCCCCCATGAACCTCAGGGAGCCTTTAATAATATTAAATTGATAGAAATTACAAGGGATCAATTAACCCACCAAGAGAGTACCAAACTCTTGGCTTCTACCTAATTTAACAATCTGCCGAAGAATGTCCTCGGACTTTAACAAGTCTTGAAACCTTCAAGACACCTTGAAACCTTCAAGGATTTTCACCAAAGAACCTCTTTGGATTTCTGCTCAGGAACCTCCTAATACTTCACCAACACCTAAGAACCTCTTAGATGGCTTGGAAACCTTCCAAGACTTTCACTTGCTTGAGAACCTCTCAAGACTTTACAAACAGATTGAATGAATGAGATGGCTCCAACCCGAAACTCAAATGTGTTTGATTCTGATGGTTTGATGAAAAAAAGAGTTTTCGGTTAAGTGTTTGAGAAAAGATTTTATGCAGAGAACGATTTGAGACTTGGATGCAAAATATGACAGTTTCTCTTTTGCTCTAATGTTCTCTTTGCTGAGTTTTTCTTCTTGTGTTTATCAAATAATGATTTGAAATTTGGCTTTGATGTTCTGTGTCTGTTGGAGAAGATAACCCATGCCTTTTATAGTGATGCCAGCACGCATGAGGTAGGAGAGAGAGTGGAAAATATCTTGGGACATGCCTTGTCCTTTGCAACGGATATACTAGACAATTTTTGCACTGTACAGAGATACGTTTGTCCTTTGTCCAGCCTGTTTCCACTTCTTTGTAACGTTCTGAATTTGTCTCTCTTCCAATGTTGATTTGAATTTGCAATTTTGAAATCTTAAGGATGGTGACAGATGGGTGCTGTTGAGATAAGGACAAAATTGCCAGCTTTGCACAGTACTATAATGTCAGTACAGAAATGAAGTGGTGCATGCGGCGTTGTACTGCTGAAGGATGAAGATGAACAGTGATGCCAAGCTTGACAAGTAGTTCGAGCTTGACATCTCTCCTATCTTGGAAACTTGAGTGATAAATCTGATCTGAGCTGACCGAGCTAATCTTTTTGCCGACATCCTCAAGCCAAGCTTGGAGACTTCTGAGATGAGCTGATCTAATGCCGAGCTTGGGGACTTCTGAGATGAGATGATCTAATGCCGAGCTTGGGTACTTCTGAGCTGAGCTGATCTGATGCCGAGCTTGGGAACTTCTGAGCTGAGCTGATCTGATGCCAAGCTTGACGAAAGTTCGAGCTTTGACATCTTTACTAAGTTTGACATCTTCACCGAGCTTGACATTTACACCGAGCTTGACATCTTCACCGAGCTTGACATCTTCAGCGAGCTTGGGGACTTGAGTGACTAATCTTCTTGGCCAACTGAGTTTGCTTTGAGCAATAGCTCAGATTGATCACTTTCGAGTACGCCTGAGCTAAAGTTGATTTTCTCCGACTTCATTAATCTGATCCCTAGCTTTCTGAGCAAGGTGCCGAGAGCACGCCCAGCTCTTCTTAAAATTTCAGCTTCCTCATTATACTGGTTGGATTCAATTGTTTCCGTCGGTGGCCGAGATCAGAGATCAACATACCGAGCTGATTGGATTTTCAAGATACTTCCGAGCTGATTCACTTGGCTTCATCAAAACCTTGACCGAGAACCGAGCTCATGATATATTTTTCATTATCAAACCAACGAGCTTGTTCATTTGTCTTCATCAAAACCTTTGATTCAACAATCTCCCCCTTTTTGATGATGACAAATGCTTGTTGATTTTGTGATGATCTTGATCGGTTCTCCTGAATGTATGCTTGAAGATCACTCCCCCTGAACATCAGCTTGATCTTCAACTGAAGCTTTCTTCTTTCTCCCCCTTGATTCATGGTCGAAAATTTAAAGCACTTATCTTCAGTCAACTACCTTTCTCACCATCAAACTGCATCGTTCCTTTCTTTCCATGAATTCGTATATCTGAAACAACAAAAACAACAACAACCTTTCTCCCCCTTTTGGCATGATAAAAAAGGAGCCGAAGAATTAAGCACATTGCCAAAAGAGTATAGAACAGAGAGTGGGCAAAATAGATACCACTTGTTCAAAAGCTTTTAGGAGCATACCAATTTTAGAAAAGGCATACACTTGTTGAAAATGAATCATTTTGGTACCACTTGTTGAAAAGAAATTTTGACCTTACTCCCCCTAAAGATAATATGCTCGTAAAATACAACTTTTCTCCCCCACAAAATGTTATGAAAGAGTAACGAGGAGAAATGACAAGCATTTGAAAGTTGGAAGAAAATAGTTGAATGAATAAAAGAAATCCGACCAGTTTTCCATATGACATAAGACGTTGGATTTGGGTGATTGAAAAACACTGACCGACCATTAGCTTACACTAGATTCATCTAGTATGCCGTGTTCCCTTCTGATATGAAAATGAGTTTCTCTCGACAGAGGTTTTGTAAAAATATCAGCTAATTGATTTTCAGTGCTTACAAACTCGATTTCACAATCACCTTTTTGAATGTGATTGCGCAGAAAATGGTGTCTTATTTCAATGTGTTTTGTCCGAGAGTGATATACAGGATTCTTAGTTAGGTTAATTGCACTTGTTTTGTCACATTTGATAGGAATGTGATCCAATTTCAAGCCGAAGTCCGACAGTTGTTGCTTCATCCAAAGGATTTGAGCACAACATCTGTCGGCTGCAATGTATTCTGCTTCTGCGGTGGAAAGAGCAACACAAGCTTGCTTTTTAGAAAACCATGACACTAGAGAACTTCCCAAAAGATGACAAGTTCCACTAGTGCTTTTTCGGTCAAGCTTGTATCTCGCAAAAATCAGAATCGGAATATCCGACCAAACTAAGACTAGTATCACTCGAATAAAACAGACCAGTGTTCTCGGTTCCTTTTAAATACTTAAATATTCGTTTAACAGCTGATAGATGAGATTCCTTCGGGTTAGCTTGAAAACGAGCACACATGCAGACGGTAAACATTATATCAGGCCGAGATGCAGTTAAATACAGAAGACTTCCTATCATGCCTCTATATTTACTTACATCTACGGATTTACCTGACTCATCCTTGTCGAGATAGCAGGAGGTACTCGTCGGTGTTGCAGCAGTCTTGCAATTTTCCATGTCGAACTTCCTCAGGAGCTCTTTGCAGTATTTTTCTTGATGCACAAAGATGCCTCCTTCGACTTGCTTAACTTGAAGACCGAGGAAGAATGTAAGTTCTCCCATCATTGACATCTCGAATTCACCTTTCATTAGTGCTGAGTATTTCTTACACAAAGACACATTAGTAGCACCGAAAATTATATCATCAACATAAATTTGTACTAATAAAATGTCCTTTTTAGATTTAAGAATGAGTAAAGTGGTGTCAACCTTTCCTCTTTCGAAGCCTTGTTCTAAAGGAAAAGAACTCAGTCGATCATACCAAGCTTTCGGAGCTTGTTTTAGACCGTACAGAGCCTTTTTAGGTTTGTAAACATGATTCGGAAATTCATGGCTTTCAAAACCAGGAGGTTGTTTCACATACACTTCTTCATTTATAAATCCATTTAAGAAAGCACTCTTGACATCCATTTGATACAAGGTGAATTTCATGATAGATGCAAAAGCAAGAAGAATTCGAATTGCTTCAAGCCGAGCAACCGGAGCAAAGGTCTCGTCATAATCGATACCTTCCTCTTGGTTGTAACCTTGAGCAACAAGTCTCGCTTTGTTTCTTATAATTACTCTTGATTCATTCATTTTATTTCTAAAAATCCATTTTGTGCCGATTACAGAATGATCATCAGGTTGAGGAACTAATTCCCAAACATCATTTCTGATGAATTGGTTCAACTCGTCTTGCATAGCAATGGTCTAATGTTCATCCTCAATCGCTTTCTGAACTGAATCAGGTTCAATTTGATAGACAAAAGAGACGAAATTGCAAAAATTTTGAATTGACCGACGAGTTAGAACTCCCTTTGAAATGTCGTCGAGCACATTCTCGATCGGATGATTTTTGTTTGTTTTCCAAGCTGGAGGGAGGTCGTCCCTCGGAGCTTCGATATCCGTTATTGCAGCGTCGTCTTGTCGAGCTTCGTTTTCAATTGTGATCGGTTCATCATCAATTTTCTCGTCCATTGAGTTTTCTTTTAATCCTACACTTTTCACACGACTCAAAGTATCTCCTTTCGGGGATTCATCAAATACCACATGTATAGATTGTTCCATAGTGGAAGTTCGTTTATTGAACACACGGTAAGCTTTACTTCGAGCAGAATAGCCTAAAAATATACCTTCATCGGCTTTTGAATCAAATTTTCCGAGATGATCTTTTCCATTGTTTAAAATAAAAACTTTGCATCCAAAAGCATGAAAATAAGAAATGTTTGGCTTTCTACCCTTGTAAAGTTCATAGGGTGTTTTCTTTAAGATAGGCCGAGTAAGAACTCGGTTCAATACATGACAAGCAGTGTTGACTGCATCCGCCCAAAAATAGTGAGGAACTTGAGATTCGTTCAGCATTGTCCGAGCAAGTTCCTTAAGTACTCGGTTTTTCCGTTCCACAACTCTGTTTTGCTCGGGAGTTCGAGGAGCTGAAAATTGATGCTCTATGTCGAACTTAGAACAAAACTTATCAAATTTGTAATTCTCGAACTCGCCGCCATGGTTTGTTCGGATAACAACTACTTTTTGGTTTACTTGGTTTTGAATTCGTTTGACTAGCTCTTTAAAGCTTTGAAAAGTGTCACTTTTTGTAGCTAAAAATAAAGTCCAAGTAAATCGAGAAAAGTCATCGACAATCACTAAGGCATAGTAGTTTCCACCAAAGCTCTTAACTTGCGATGGTCCGAACAAGTCCATATGAAGCATTTCTAATGGCCTTGTTGTGGAAACCATCGTTTTAGATGAAAATTTATTTTTGGTTTGTTTACACTTTTTGCAGGAAGTGCAAACTCCTTCTTTATCAAATTTCAGCTTTGGTAGGCCGACAACTAATTCTTTGGATTGAAGTTTCTTTAACTGATTTACATTTATGTGAGCAGTCTTTAACATCCCTCATTTTTATAAAGAGGATAAATAAATAAAATATTTGTTTTAATAAAGAAATTTTATAAATAAGAGTATTTTATGAAAATAGTTTATTGGAAAATGAGATATCATTTAAGAAAATGAGATTTTAGTAAAATATCATGTAAAGATTGGAATCTATCTCTTTCGTGGACCGTTCGATCGTACTCAATTTTTTAGACAAGGTTTCTAATGATTTTATCTTGACATCCAACTGTGGAAATTGTGTTTTGAGAAGTAAATCTTTTTATATTAATTTTTTCAGCACAACAGTGAATTTTTGAATTTTAGCAGTGACTAACCGGTTAGTAAAACCAGTAACTGGTTAGTGCGTCTGCATCTGAATAATTTTAAGTCGGTTTGAGCTGGAAATCACGAACCCTTTTCATTTCTAAGCTTCCCTAGGAAGCTTGGCACCCCACTAGCATGTCTAGGACAGCTGTAAGTCGTGGGATTTGGATGGGTGGCCTTGGTGATGACTCACCCTTCCTTCCACCTCCATCTTGTTGCTCAATAAAAAGGGTTCTTGTGATTAAGTTCTTGCTCTGATTTTCCCTGCGATTTTCTGTACCAAAACTCTGCCCAAATTCAATTTCAATTCGTGCAAGTGACTTGCTCTTAGTTGCTGCACATATAGCTTGTGAGTTGTGAGTGTGTGAGCTTGCTTTTGCAGGTGATTTATGTTGTTCTTGTTGCTGGTTTTGGTGGCTGTTGCTGTAAGCTCTGTAGCTGTTGTCCTAGAGTGTTTTAGAGCTTGTCTAAGAGCTATCCTATTTGTCTAAGGTATGGGAGAAGTCGTTCATATTACTAGGATTATAGATTGTGAATTTGATATGTGTATGCTATGTGAATTGGACCAAGACATGATTGCTGGACTTGGAGGTCCAGACAATCACTTGGTCACTTGATTAATAATCTGATTAAGGGTTGAAATGAATTGATGAAATTAAGTGAAAGAAACTCATGAGTCTTGGCTGAATTATAATTGGTAAAATGAAGGAATTGCCTTTGGTTTGGAGCTAAAATAGTTCTTTGACTATATTCATGCTTGATTTGTACTTGTTTGAGATTTGAGAATTTGGAATTGAACTTGTTAGATTCATTCTTGTTATGCTGGAATTGTGCTTTAAATTAGATTGATTGGAAGTTTGTAATTCATGCTAAAATTCTAAAGTGATGCTTAAGTTTATGAAATTTTGATTATGAGTATGGGGTTATATATCAAGTGAAATGGAATTGGTAAATGATGAGAAAACATGTCCTTGATGCTGTATGTTCTTGATTATAAGCTAATAGTGAACACTGAACAAGTTTGGACATTGAAATATTAAGGTTTTGCTCTTAGGTCTGCTAATCCAACCGGTTAGCAGGTGATGTAACCGGTTTGAGCCTGAGAAGGGAAAGTAATTGATTCAAGTTTATAATGATAATCTATTATGGTTGGAATTACTCTATGTTGGCTTCAACATGCTGCAAATGATTCATGATAATACTTGTTATTTTACTAAATTGATTATAATAAGTTAATCATAAATCAAGAAGTGTTCTTTGTCTTGATGATGCATATCCTAATTGAGTTAGAATACTCTCTATATAGCTTTAGAAGCAGTGCTTAATAACCCTATGTGTTCTATTTGATATTGGCTTAAGCTAACAATTGGCTTTTGAGAAGATTGGGTATAATTTTGAGATGCTAATGTATGTTAAAGAACTATGTTACATGAAAGGAATCAAGGGATTAAAATGCTAAAGGCGATGATTTGGGATTGGAGCATAATATGATTTTATTCAGGCATATATACCTTAAGTTGTCATAAGAGAAAGAAATGATTTTGAAATTGATTTGAATTGTAAAAAGAACTTGTTCTGCTCTCAGGTTGCAGGACTGCATAGACTAACCGGTTAGTGGATGTTGGTAACTGGTTAGTGCCTGACAGCATAATCTAGTTATTCAAGGTTGTATAGCAATCACTAAGGGTGGATATGATATAGGTCTGGGCAAATAATTGAACTAATAATTGGAAGTAAATAAGTTAATGAATGATGGATTATGTTATGGTTTGATAATGAGATTTTATTTTGAAGGACTTAGAACTTGCAAAGTATGCCTTGATATGCTTAAGTCTTGTTATAATCTTAGAGTCATGTTTTAATTGCTACAACTGATATTTTGGAATTAGATGTTGATACAATAAGAAATGAGTTCATGTTAATTAAGCTTTGTCTTTGATTTGGTTCCAAGACTTTGAGGTTATCTTGAAATTAAATTATTAGAGTCTTATTTCATTGTTAATTTAATTAAGTCATATTTAAACAATGTCCTAAATGCTGCTTAAGGATTAGAAAGATAATAGCTTGATATTGAAAGTGATTTAAGTTTAAGAATAAATGGTTTGCTCTCAGGTACTGCTGTTTCTAACCGGTTAGTAAGTTCTGTAACCGGTTAGGACCTAAGACAAGAGAATGAATAATTAATTTAGTTTTCTTATAATCCTTAAAGGTTTTACTTAACTATTATATTAGTTTCTAAATGAGTTACACATGATGTTAACAAGTTAGAAAGGGGTAAATCATTATTCATCTAATTAATTAAAAATTATCTTTTTAATTGGAACTTTGGTTTTGTTCTAATTGGTTTGAGAGTGTCTTCTTGAATATGATAAATAAGTTATGAGTTGTATATGATGTTAACGTATGCCTAATTAATCATGTCTTGAGTATGACGATTGTATATGATTAATGAACAATACTTTGAGTATGATATCTGGATAAGTTGACTAATGAGGTATGAATAGTGGAGTGATCATAATGCCTTCTTTGGATTAAAAGTGATCATGATTACACTGAGGATATGGAATATGATTAATAATTCATGAACTGAGTATGATGTTGAACAAGGGTTTGATGAGGCATGTTCGTATCTACTTGGTAATTAATGTTTTAGAACACGATAGGATAATGACTTAAAGGAGTAATAATGATAATGCAAGCATGATGATGCTTGCTGATTATGAAGATTTGAACCAAATGTGTTAAGGCTTATTGCTCCGATTTGGATACGTTAAAGTTGGATAAGTGGAATCGCTCCGATTCACATATGTTGAGGTTAGCTCCTACATGAAGTCATTATACTTAATGGGATCCGTATAGAACAGTGTGGCCGCTATACGAAGACATGTGGAATGGTGTGGCCGCCATGTGTGTGATAAGTGTAATAGGGTTCCGCATAGAACGGTGTGGCCGCTATACGAAGACATGTGGAACGGTGTGGCCGCCATATTATGATACACTTAAAGGATTCATATAGTACGGTGTGGCCGCTATATGAAGGCATGGAACGGTGTGGCCGCCATATGTATAATGTGATGATTAATATATTTGTTATGCATCTCATGCATGGTGTACAGGGAATCGTAAAATGAGAGAGGTGCATGCGGGATTGGAAACCATGTAGTACGGTGTGGCCGCTACATGAGACGGTTGGAACGGTGTGGCCGCCATCGTAGAAATGACAAGGACCTACAACTATTGGTGGACAATGGTTCAAGGATCATCCCCTTGTTTAATTTTAGGATCGTGGTCGATGGGGTTCCAGTATAGAACTGTGTGGCCGCTATACAGGTTGTGGAAACATCGAGCGCACGATTGCCTATCCCAGAGTGTTGTTTTTCTGGAAGAGTTGATTATGGAGGAATGATTTGAGAGACGTGCATGCATAGTATGAAAGATTAATGGTTATAGTTTATATTGTTTAATAAGACACTTGGGCATGCATTTATAATGATATCTGTGATGCTTGTGTTTGACCAATCGTATAATCTGCTTAGGCGATATGACAAGTGACTTACTCTCATCTACCATGTTTGTGGTGGTAGGTTCTTTCAAAGGACAGGACTGAAGCCACTCCTATAGGAGTGAAATATGACTAGAAGAAACAGCCAGGATGATGTCTCGTCATCCGAATCCTTTCGCTAAAGGATCGAGTTGTGAAGACCAATGCTCTGGGTGTAAAAAAGGGGTTTTTGGGGTTTTGTATTATATATGCTTTACACTCAGAATATTTTGTAAAAGAAATATTACTCTAATGAAAAGTACTTTTGGTTTTCACACTCTTTATGAAAAAAGTTTTTGTTAACCCGTATTTTTATTGGACTAGTTTTTGGGCCGTTGCACTTTATGGTATCAGAGCAATGGTTCCAACTCTCGGCTGTGGAGTATGGTCCTTCCCATACTCAATAAGTTGTGTGACTCTGACCTAAGTTTCTATGAGTGCAGGTCTACTATGGCAATGAGAAACCGAAACCATGCGAATGAAATGTTAGAGAGGATCACTGCTGTATTAGAGATTATGCAGCAACATCAACAACAAGCAAATCAACCGCACCAATGCAATGCTGAACCTGCTGAGTTTGGAGGACTCACAGAATTCCGTAATTGCAAACCCCCTCAGTTTGAAGAAGGGTATAATCCAGAAGGAGCTCGGAAATGGTTACAAGAAATTCAGAAAATCTTTCGGTCTATGGGTTGTTCAGATGCCCAAAAAGTGGTGTATGCGACTTATATGCTGAATGATAAAGCGAAAACTTGGTGGGATCACGCCAGGCAGTTATTGGAAGCCGAGGATCGGCACATCACCTGGGAGGTATTTAAAGAAAAGTTTTTATAAAAATACTTCTTAGAGGATATAAGAAGAAAGAAAGTAGTTGAATTTTTGGAACTGAAGCAAGGGGAGATGGATGTTGGAGAATACGCTGCGAAGTTTGAATAATTGATGAAGTATTCTCCCTATTACCAGAATCATCCAGATGAAAGATCAAAGTGCGTAAAGTTCGAGAATGGACTACGCCCGGATCTGAAGCCAGGAATCAGTTATCAAGGAATAAGGAATTTCCCGATGTTGGTAAACTTGTGCAGAATCTATGAAGATGATATGAAAGCAAAGGAGGTTTATGAAAAGAATGTTCGAATTCAGAAGAAACGAAAGATTGAGGAAATGAGAGCTCAGCTGGAGGAAGAAGAAAAACAATTAAAAGAATCAACCATGGAAAAAGAACAATCTAAGGAGCCGGAGCTGTATAGATTGGGATTAGGGAAATCTCAATCGAAGAATGGTAATCAGAGTGGAAATGGGAAAGGAATCGCTTATCCACCTCAATGTGGAAAGTGTGGGGCACATCACTTTGGATCAAGCTGTGGTGTACCCAAGGGAATAGTATGCTTCAACTGCAGAAAGCCGGGGCATTACTCGCCATATTGTCCGGAGAATAAAAGAAAGAAAGGATCAAGTAGCAAGCGAGGCAAGCGAGGTAAACCCTTGGATTGTCCTTTCTCCTAATCTGGATTAACGTAGACAACTATTTCTTTCGATTACGTTAATTGAATCGTTCTATAATCTGAAAATCTAAAAGAAATCTTGATTAGAATTTCTGTGCTCGAAACCTTTATCACAGTTGGATGTGATAAATATCTGTGGCCACTAAAAAAATAGAAAGATTAGTTAAGACTAGAGAGATTAATAACCACCGGGATAGGACAAATCCTTGTCTCCCCAACGGAAATATCTCTAGCGCTTGGCTATCTCGCTAAATCTGATGGTGACGAATACCCTATCTTTAAGTTCATCTAACTTAAAGATATGTCGTATGACCTCTCTTGCGAAAGGTTATATCTGAAAGCAATGATTTTATTATTGATGGTTTGAATATTAGGACTGATCACCCTAATGTTTGCAACTATTAAGGAATAAAGTCATATAAATGATTCGATAATCGTGCGTGAGTGATCAGAGTGCGCATCGGAAAAGTATTTTCTAAAGTTTTATGCAAAATGTATTGAAATGGAAAATAGTTATTTAGAATTTTTTCTATTTGAAAGGATTTGTTTAGAAGGATTTATCTGGAATATTCTCTATAAATATTTTTGGAGATTGGAAATTTTGAGAAAAATATAACCAAAATTTATTTAGTGGGGGAGAATCCAAAAAACATTTTGATAAAGGTAAGATAAAAATTTTATTTTATGGAAATATTTTGGAAAGTGAAAATTTTAGAAAACGAATTTCGGGGACGAAATTTAATTTAGTGGGGAAGAGTGTAACATCCCTCATTTTTATAAAGAGGATAAATAAATAAAATATTTGTTTTAATAAAGAAATTTCATAAATAAGAGTATTTTATGAAAATAGTTTATTGGAAGATGAGTTATCATTTAAGAAAATGAGATTTTAATAAAATATCATGCAATGGACTGTATCTCTTTCGTTGACTGTTGGATCATACTCAAATTTTTAGACAAGGTTTCTAATGATTTTATCTTGACATCCAACGGTGGAAATTGTGTTTTGAAAAGTAAATCTTTTAATATTAATTTTTTAGCACAACAGTGAATTTCTGAATTTTAGTGATGACTAACCAGTTAGTAAAACCAGTAACTGGTTAGTGCGTCTGCATCTGAATTGCAAAGTATGCCTTGATATGCTTAAGTCTTGTTATAATCTTAGAGTCATATTTTAATTGCTACAACAGATATTTTGGAATTAGATGTTGATACAATAAGAAATGAGTTCATGTTAATTAAGCTTTGTCTTTGATTTGGTTCCAAGACTTTGAGGTTATCTTGAAATTAAATTATTAGAGTCTTATTTCATTTGACATTACTCCTATTATTGATACTTGTTTCCCATTTGACATTGTTTAGCTTGATTTTGTAATTTAGAGTTTATTGGACTAATATTCCGAATATTGTTTAATTTGCGATTATTTAGCCTAATTAATTCTATTTCTATTTTCAGGTCATATGTGGCACAAGGACACTATGGGAATTTTTTGGAAATGAAGATTGAAGTATTGAAGTGAAGATTGTAATTTGCATTTAGGTCCCTTTTTAGTTGTAATTTTCAGAATAGTGTTTCTTAGGACTTGGGCCCATGTTTTAGGCCCATTTTGTGACTAAAAAGAAGGAAAACTCGTGTAGCTCATAGCATACACTTCCATTTCAGATTTCTCACTCTCTCTAGGTTAGAACTTCTCTCTTGGCTCTCCCAAGTGGTGGTGGCTGCTAGGGTTTTGTTCTTCCCCATTTTTACTCGTTTTTCTTCATTTATGGCCATGGAAGGCTAGACTTCTAGGGTTAATCCCTTTGGTATTGTATTATCTACTCTTGAGCTCTTGTTATTAATGCAATTTCGTTTTCTCTTCTCTGTTTTCATGTTTATCAATGTGTAGTGGTTTGCTTAATTCCATTTCGTAGAGATAATACATGAATATAAATGCTTAATTTGTATTAACTCGTAAAAACTCCAATTCTAGTTTCTGATGCTTAATTAGAAGTTAGGGTTTGGAGTGACAACTAGATTTTCGCTTAGTATTTGGTTGTCACGAGTTGGACAGAGGAGAGGAGAGGAATCGATCTTTAGTGAGCTAGGATTGAGTAGTGTACGTAGCCAAAGGGGTTTGCCCGCTTTTGTTTCTGATTTTGTTAGTTTTAATATTCTGTTTATGTTTTGTTCTTCACATTTGTTACACACAAACCCCCCCCCCCACATTTTACTGCACACTACGTGTTTGATACTTTGCCTAGACCGATATTCGCTGGGAAACGACCTAGGATCACCTTCCTAGTACTACAGAATTAAACCCCTTTTATTTTGATCGGGTACGGCCTCGATCATGCATGCATAGCATGAAAGATTAATGGTTATAGTTTATATTGTTTATTAAGACACTTGGGCATGCATTTATAATGATATCTGTGATGCTTGTGTTTGACCAATCGTATAATCTGCCTAGGCGATATGACAAGTGACTTACTCTCATCTACCATGTTTGTGGTGGTAGGTTCTTTCAAAGGACAGGACTGAAGCCACTCCTATAGGAGTGAAAGATGACTAGAAGAAACAACCAGGATGATGTCTCGTCATCCGAATCCTTTCGCTAAAGGATTGAGTTGTGAAGACCAATGCTCTAGGTGTAAAAAGGGGTTTTTGGGGTTTTGTATTATATATGATTTACACTCATAATATTTTGTAAAAGAAATATTACTCTAATGAAAAGTACTTTTGGTTTTCACACTCTTTATGGAAAAAGTTTTTGTTAACCCGTATTTTTATTGGACTAGTTTTTGGGGCGTTGCACTTTATGGTATCAGAGCAATGGTTCCAACTCTCGGCTGTGGAGTATGGTCCTTCCCATACTCAAGGTATGGGCATTATGAGTATCTAGTTATGCCTTTTTGAGTGACTAATGCGCCTGCAGTTTTCATGGATTACATGAATAGGATATTTCATCCATTTTTAGATTCTTTTGTCGTTGTGTTTATTGACGACATTTTGATCTATTCACGGAACAATGAGGAGCATATGGAGCATTTAGCGGAAGTGTTAAGGGTATTGAAGGAAAAAAGCTATTTGCAAAATTGTCCAAATGTGACTTTTGGCTAGAGTCGGTGAATTTTCTAGGACATGTGATAACAAGGAATGGAATTTCAGTGGACCCTGCGAAGGTGGAAGCAGTATTGGAGTGGAAGGCGCCAACGACAGTGATGGAAATTCGGAGTTTTCTTGGTCTTGCTGGTTATTACCGGTGGTTCATAGAAGAATTTTCTAGATTATCATTGTTGTTGACCAAGTTAACTAGGAAAGGACAAGCGTTTATTTGGACGTAGAAGTGTGAAGAGAGCTTTCAGGAGCTAAAGAGAAGGTTGACATCTGCCCTGGTGTTGGTTTTACCCGACCCGACATAGACTTTTTGTGTGTACTGTGATGCGTCAAAGCAAGGATTGGGATGTGTGTTAATTCAAGATGGTCAAGTGGTGGCGTATGCATCATGACAGTTGAAGATTCACGAACAGAATTACCCGAGACATGACTTAGAGTTGGCAGCAGTGGTGTTTGCGTTAAAAATTTGGCGGCATCATTTGTATGGAGTAAGGATAGAAGTGTTCAACGGCTACGAAAGCTTGAAGTATCTGTTTGAGCAAAAGGAGCTGAATATGAGGCAATGAAGGTGGATAGAGTTTCTAAAAGACTACGACTTTGAAGTACAGTATCATCCTGGAAAAGAAAACGTCGTGGCGGATGCGTTGAGTAGGAAATCCCTTCATATATCTGCTTTGATGATAAAGGAGTTGGAGCTGATTGAGAAGTTTAGAGATCTGAATTTGGCAGTGGAGCTAAACCAAGGAAGTATGGTTTTGGGAACCTTGAAGGTAAACAATGAATTCATGGAACAAGTAAAAGCGTTACAGTTGACAGATCCGGAGTTACAGGAAAAGAAGGAACTCTCAGATAATGGAAAGGAAGTGGAGTTTCAATTGGGAACTGACGGAATCCTAGGATTTAAGGAACGCGTTTGTGTGCCAAACAACCGAGAGGTTAAGGAAATGATCTTGGAAGAAGCGCACAAGAGCAGGTTAAGTTTTCATCCTGGAGCGTCTAAGATGTATGAAGACTTGAAAAAGATTTTCTGGTGGTCCGATATGAAAAGAGAAGTAGCTGAGTATGTGTCAAGATGTTTAGTGTGTCAGAAGCCTAAGATTGAACACAAGAAGCCTGGAGGAGAGTTGCAACCATTGGCAGTGCCAATTTGGAAATTTGACAGTATTTCGATGGATTTTGTGTCTGGTTTTCCCAAGACGCAGAAAGGACATGATGCTATTTGGGTAATAGTAGACCGGTTCACTAAGACAACTCATTTTCTTCCTGTGAATGTCAAGTATTCTCTGGAGAAACTAGCAAACTTATACATTAATGAAATAGTGAGGTTGCATGGAGTTCCATCGAATATTGTGTCAGATAGGGATCCCCGATTTACTTCAACATTTTGGGAGAGTATGCAGAAAGTACTGGGAACGAGGCTACACTTGAGTTCGACATATCACCCTCAAACGGATGGTCAGTCAGAGCGAACAATTCAGACTTTGGAAGATTTGTTACGAGCGTGTGTGTTGGAGGAAGCTGGAAGTTGGGATTCTTTCTTGCCATTAATTGAGTTCACCTACAACAACAGTTTCCATTCAAGTATAGGAATGACACCTTACGAAGCCCTGTATGGAAGGAAGTGTAGGACTCCTTTGTGTTTGTTTGAGACCGGAGAAAACTTGCAGTTAGGACCAGATGTGGTACAACATACAACATATAAGGTCAAGTTGATTCAAGAGAAGATGAAAATCGCACAGAATAGACAGAAAAGTTATCATGACAAGACGAGGACTCCGCTTGAGTTCAAGGAAGGTGATCATGTATTCATGAGGGTAGTGCCTACTACCGGTATTGGCAGATTCTCAAAACTAGGAAACTAACCCCTCGTTTAATAGGACCTTATAAAATCCAAAAGCGTGTAGGGCCTGTAGCTTACTAAATAGCCTTACCTCCTACGTTTTCAAACCTACACAATGTCTTTCATGTATCCCAGTTAAGGAAGTATGTTAGTGACCCATCACTCATCGTTGAGCCTAACACTATACAGCTCAAGAATAATCTTACATATGAAACATTGCCCTTGCGATGGTCGCAGTATTAAAAAGTTGAGAGGTAAAGAGATTCCTCTGGTTAAGGTAGTATGGAGTCAAGATCATGGAGAGGATTCTACTTGGGAGCGTGAAAGTAGCATGAGGAATTCGTACCCTCACTTGTTTGAATCAGGTATGTATTTCTCGGGGACGAGAAATCTCTAAGTTGGGGAGGATTGTGAGACCCACAGTTTTACCCAATTTATTTATGCTATGATCTTTTTATTTTTATTATTTATTTATATTTATTTGAAGGACAGATTAATAGAAATTCTTATAAGAGTGATATTTAATTAAGTTATATATATATATGTGCGTGTATACATATATATATATATATATTTATATAAGTTTTTCTTTTAATGAATTATGATTTTACTCTTGTTATATTGTGACATAAAAATATTTAACAAATATATTTCTATCTTAGAAAAAGAATGCTTTTTAACTAATGTTTTGATAATAAAATGAATTCTTTCAAAGTTATAGTGTTATAACTTCAAAATTCATTTCTTCTTAACTGTAAGTCAAAAAATTACAAATTATATGTCCAAACAATCGTATCGAAATATAGATTATGAAGATGCAAAGTTTTTATTTTTATTTTGGATTCTTCAAAATTTTATCACTGCTACTGTAATGTACGAATTTTGGAGTTTTAAGTTTGAAAATATGATTTTAAGTCATTTAATGACTCTTTGACCCAAAAAACATTTTTATGTGCATGAAAAATATATTTTAAAAATCCCTCATTGGTTTCACCGTCCATATAAAATTTAATTTCTGTATTTTTTTTTAAATTTTAAATTAGTTTGAAAGTTATGAAATGCATTTTGGAGGAAATAACTTTAGAACTTCAAAAATTCATAACTTTCAAACCGTAAGTCCAAAAATTATAAATTTTAAATAAAAACGATCGTATTGAAATGTATTTTCTAAAAATGTAAAAAATTTAATTTTATATGGTGTCCTTCGAAAATTTTTCTCTGCTGCAGTAACTTACGAATTTTATATGTTTGAAGCTTGAAAAATTAATTTAAGACCTAGGATTAATTATTGGACCTAAAAAAATAATTTCTTTATGTATTTTGTGGACTGCACCGTCCAGATACAAGGATAGGAGGAAGATATTTTCTGAATTCAACATGTGGTGAATGTTTATGAATTTATGTGCATAGGAATTAGAAGAAATGCTATAATAGAAGGTGCATGTTACTACACTTCATTAAGTGAAAATTTGAAATCCTTGACCACTTTCTCACTCTCCTAGGGCTTGAACCTTGTAGGTTTTTAGGGGAAGATTCACTCCTTGCTAAACCTATAAATAGAGGCTTAAACCCCCTCATTTTTTTACACACAACACACAACTCACTTGTAGAAATAAAAAAATTTAGAACCTTGAGAGCAAGAGAGAGAAAGGGAGGCATGGCATAGGGAGAAAGAAGAAACACTGCATATTAAGTTCATTTTGTTTTTGCTAAGGAGAAGAGGTAATAGTCTTGCCTTTTTCATTTCATGTAGTATTCTTTTGCTAAATAGGCTTTCTGATCTTCTTTTTATGGCTGTGAAAATTGCTAAAGTTAAATCTCTAATTTCTCCTTTGATATAGTATTATAATACAGAAAAATGAATTATGGATTGTGTGTATGATTGTTGTTTATTGGTCAAATGAATAAAGATTAAAGAGGGACAAAAAGAAAAATTGTTTAAAGAGAAGCAAATCTCCCCTTTTTAATCCAAATGATGGCCAAATTTTTATGATTAAAAACAAGAGGTAGTATTTGAAATTTTATTTGATAGTAGTTTATTTTTCTTAAGTTGTATGTGTCTGGAAATGGATTGTTTTAATTATAAGTATAGTTAGTATATAGACATGAATTAACAGTTATGACGATGAACTAATTTTCAGTTGGAATTATTATTTTTTTTTGGTTTGGCCGTGAGACACTAAAAAGGATGCAATGAAATTTTGTCTGATGTTTAAGCATGTAAATGAATGTTGTGTTAGATGTCTGGATGCGTATAAAACTTTTATTTTGAGAACTTAAGTAATTTTCAAAAGAATAAGTACTTTGCTGTCCATGCTGTAATTAATTAAGAGAAGAATGAATTTTCTTAGTTAATCACTGTCTTTAGCTTCTGGAGTGCAAAAACCTTTGATAAAAAAATGTTAGAACATGAATTGTTTCAATTTCTAGAGGTGATGCAACTTAGTTTTGGTGGCTGTCTTGCAAGTGAAAATCTTTCATTTTGAATCAAACTTAATCATATTTTGTAAAAAGAACTTGTATGTAAGTCATAGGAAAAAGTGGTATATTTTTTTGATAAGCCATTTAAAAGAAAAGTGCTTTTTAAGACTTATAACAAATGTTGTCCAGAATTTAATTTAGTTGCATCAACTGTAGAAATTGTTTTGAGTGAAATAGTCTGTAAGTGTTATGTTAGGACTTTTGTATAGATATTTAGAGTTGAAATAAAAGTAGAAAAGTAATTTTTTGAGAATATATTCCTTGCTGTCCTATTTGTCCTATCTGATATGTGAATTTGATATGTGTATCTGATACTGGAAAAAGTGATTTTCTTTTTATGCTTTAAGGAATAACAGCAACTATAAAAATTATTTTAAGTTTAGTAATGTATAAATTTATATGCCATGTTAATTGTGTATGTTTGAAATAAGGTTTTATGATTTTAGAACAAGTTATTTACTGCCTAAGAATGGTTTAAATGTTGCATCAAAGGCAAGTATTTCTGACTCATGTTGTATGAATGGTCTGACAATGGTAGTTGTTATAAGACGTTTTAAGATTGATTTTCGAATAACGGAAAATATAGAATCTATTCTTAAGATGTTATAATTAAGCTCTAAAAATTGTTTTACGTTTGGAAAAAGTTTTCATGATTTATAAAATTAAAAACGAAAAGCATTTTTACTGAAACAACGATCTATTTTTTTTTTGGTAAATGAAAAAATCATTAAAACCAACCAACAAAAACATTATACATCAAGTCCTAATAAAAGCATTTACTTTCATTCCCACCTACTATGTAGGGTTTAATGAAAGCAAACACAAAGAAAGAAAAATTACAATTCAGCCATAATCCTATCGGCTATTACATTATTGCAATAATTTTTCAAAGAATCAAAATAAACATAAAATCTAGTAGCCAAGTCCTTCTTCATAAGATAAAAAACTTGCATTGTACTTCTAGCTTTTCCCATGTAGTGCCTACGGTTTCTTTCCATCCACACAAAGTAGATACACGCAGCCATAGTAGCATAGAGAATGGATCGAGACTTTTTATTGGTGCGGCCAAAAGCTAACCAGCGCAGCCAACTACCAAAATTGGTGCACCAACAGTCAAAACCAATCCAGCCAGCAGCCATCTCCAACAGATTTCTGCTCCAGACACAATCAAAAGATAAATGGTCCCTATCTTCATAATTGTCATTGCACAAAATACATGTAGGGTCTGAATCATCAAAAGAGGCCATGTTAGATTTAGTTTTTAATCGATTATGAGCAGCTAACCAAAAGATAAAACAATGCTTAGGAATGGAAGAAGAATTCCAAACCACTTTAGACCAGAACACTGAATCTTGATCCCCAAGCAAGAAGAGATATCCCTGCTGAACAGAATAATCCATGCCACCTCTCCACATTCCATTCTGATAAGCTGGTCTAAAAAGGTCCCTTACTTTAATCAGTTGCCTCCAATGCCAACTATCCTGGCTAGAGATTTGGTACAACCAGAAATCCTGACCTCTCAGATACACAGAACTAATCCACTTCACCCACAAAGTATCCTTCTTCAAAGCAATCTGCCACACTTGCTTGCCAAGAGCAACTTGATTCCACTTTACAATTTTCTTGAAACCCAAGCCACCAGCCTTCTTTTCTCTACAACACAGATCCCAAGCAATGACTGCCTAAGCTCTACCAGATTGAGAACCCCCCATAAGAAAAGTCTACAATTCCTCTCAATCTGCTGCATAACAGATTTAGGAATTATAAAGACACTGGCCCAATAAACATGAAGAGAGAGTAAAACCGAATTGATCAGCTGGGCCCTTCCCTGGTAAGAGAGATTCTTAGACTTCCATGAGTTTATCCTTTTAGAAATTCTATCAATTAAAATCTGGCAAGTTTGAGGAGTCCATTTCCTAGCAGCAATTGGTAAGCCCAAATATTTGAAAGGAAATGAACCTTTGTTAAAACCAGTGATATCCTGCAGCCTTATCTCCCTACCAGCATCAATTCCAGCCATATAAATATGGGACTTAGAATGATTAGCATATAGGCCAGAACTCTCTGAGAAACAATGAAAAGCCTCTATTAGAATCTTGACACTATGCTCATTACCACTGCAGAACAACATTATATCATCAGCAAAGGCTAAATTGACCATCTTGACTTGTCTGCAGAGAGGATGAAATCTGAATCCTCTAGTTTGAGAAGCATACTGCAGTTTCCTAGTCAACATCTCCATGACTAAAACAAAGAGCAAAGGGGACATAGGATCCCCTTGCCTCAAACCCCTATGACTTTTAATCTGACCAAAGGAGCAGCCATTTACCATTAGTCTGAAACTGACAGATTTAATACAAGTCATAACCCAGTGCACAAACTTAGAAGGAAAATTCAATGCCTGCAGAGTTTGCTGAATAAAGGACCAATTAACCACATCATAGGCTTTCCTCAGATCCACCTTCATCAAACATCTTGGAGAGACATGTTTTCTTCTATATAACCTCAGCAATTCTTGAGTAATTAGAATGTTTTGCACAATGTTTCTACCACTTACAATGGTCCGAGGTCCCTGATAGGCCTCGATCGTAGCAAGGACTGCAACGCGAACTAGGGATAGAGCTGTCGCCCCCTTGAGAAAATCTTAGATGGTGTAGAGGGAGTCTGAAATGAGTCTACAAGTCACTGCTTTTGTGAAATTGTGAAATATGATATATGTTTTGTTTGCTGGCCAAATGTGTGGCTTCAGCTGGTACGTACCCTTTGACTTCGATGTCGACATGGTTAGGATTCATGTGCGTCCCATCTGCTTTCCGACTTTGGTTGTGGTTGGATGATTGAAGAGGAGATGTATCGTGTGTGCTAATCTATTCCCCTACCTCAATGATTTCCCTCCCTAAATCATTGACGGTTATGTTCACACTATGAAAATAATGAACGGAAATTTTATAAGTTTATGTACCCTTTTGAGTAATAACATGAAGTTATAATGCTGTAATATGAATATGATGATGTAATATGACAATGAGATTATTTTATGCCGTGCTATCAGTGTTATGTGCTTGATCTTAATGTTGTCCCATAGAGTAAGTCCATGCCGTCGACGATACATTCTTCAGATCGCTAACTCTCTTCTTCTCCTGCTTTCTTGTTTCCCTATGGTTATGCTATATGTTAGATGGCGGACCGAGTGTTGGTTTTGATCATGTCTCCTCTGGCGGGGGGACAATGGACTAGGACTGCTACTGGATGGATATGGGAGGGGCCGACTAGGCTAAGTTTTGAGGATAGAGACCACATACTACGAGGCGTTGCTACTGATCGTGTCGAGGTTCGTTTTCTTTTGAGGGACTTCATACCTGGAGGACCAAGGGACTTTCATCTTGCTCAGATAGTACCACCTGCTAATGATAATGTTGGAATAGAAGAAGACCCTGAGGAAGATCCCGAGGACGAGTAGTTGTAGTGTGTAGTGGTTTATGGTCTTGAGTCTAGGATGGAAACCCTCTGATAAACTTATGTAATCCCAATGGGAAGATTATTTTCTATCATTTTACTTTCAGTTCAGTTAATTTTATGTTTCAAGAATAATGGCCTTGTTGGCCGAAACACTTTTATCTCTTATGGATATTTTTGAAAAGTAATGCAATGATATTTATTCCGGAATCACAACTGACGTACTTTTGGAAATGTGTTGTTACGTGACACTTCTGTTTGGAAAGAATTTTTAAGGTCAAGTGAAAACATCAAACTTTTTAAAAGTTTATGATAAGAACCTTTTTGATAAATGACAATGAAATGAATGTTCCTCTTAATGTTTTAAAAAAAATGGCGCAAATTTTTACGAAAATTCTATGTCCAAATTGGGGTGTTACATTTAGTGGTATCAGAGCGATGGTTGTCCTTAGTGGCCTTAAGCATAGCCTTATATGTTGTCCTTGTGTGACTCTGTTTGGTAGTTTAGCGATGGTTGTCCTTAGTGGCCTTAAGCATAGCCTTATATGCTTTCCTTGTGTGACTCTGTTTGGTAGTTTAGCGGTGGTTGTCCTTCCTGGCCTGAGCATAGCCTTATATGTTTTCCCTTGTTGAACCCTCTGCTTGATCTAAGACTCAAATCCTACGTGTGTATCAGAATCAGAATGGCTCGTCGTCAAGGTAATGCTGAGGAACCCCAAAACGTTCCAAACCCTGCAGTGTTGATGGCTCAGATGACAGCGGTGATGACGGGGGTGAACAACAACTTGAATTTACTGCACCAACAGGCACAATAGCGTATGAATCAGAATGTGGAACAACAACGATATCGTGGGTTGGATGAGTTTTGTCGACGGAATCCTAAAGAATTTGGTGGTGGTTTTGTCCTAGACGAGGCTCAGAAATGGGTGGCGAATCTGGAAAGAACCTTTGGGGGTATGGTTCAATGCACTGATGCGCAAAAGGTGGCTTATGCTGGTGGACAAAGCTGCGGACTGGTGGAGAAACACTCAACAAGTGATGGTGGCGGCAGAAGAGGTTGTTACTTGGGTGGCTTTTAAGGAAAGGTTTTTGGTGAAGTATTTCCCTGAAGACCTGCAGACTGAGAAAGAGATGGAGTTTCTGAAATTGGAACAAGGGAATATGACAGTTGGGGAGTATGCTGCTAAGTTTGAGGAATTAGCCAAGTATGTTCCTCAATATGCTAATGGAGGGAACGAGAGATCCAAATGTGCAAAGTTCAGAGATGGATTGAAACCAGAGTTGAAGCTTGCCTTTTCACATCTGGAAATCCATGTGTTTGCTACGCTAGTGAATAAGTGTCGTATGTAAGAAGGAGGTCTAAAGGCGAAGAGTACTGCTATGAAGACTACCAATTTTCCTGCTAAATTCTCCTGCTAATCATGGACTAGTTAGGAACTTCCCTCATCATCGGAATCAGAGTGGTGGGTTTCGAACACCCCAAGGCCCGTATGGTAACAATGGTGGAAGGAGGGATAATAGATCTGGAGGAAGCAACAATCGAAGTGGTGGTAACCGGAACCACAATGGGAACAATCGTGGCAACAACTTCAATCGTAACCACAATCGGAACAATCAACCTCGCAACAACAACAACAATGGTGGAAATCGTGGAAACAATGGGAATGTTGGTGGTTATCGTAACAATGGGAATACTGTTGGAGGACAAGGAAGTGCACCTCCACTTTGCAACAAGTGCAACAAAAATCACTTCGGACCAGTTTGCCCATGGAACAATCCCAATTGTTTCAATTGCAACAAGCCAGGACAGATATCTAGGTTTTGCCCAGAACCCAAGAGAGAAGTCAATGCAGTGAATGCAGCTAGACCTAGGGGTCAAGGAAGAGTTTTCTCAATGAGTGGAGCGGAAGCTACTAACAATGCCAATTTGATCCAAGGTAGGTGTTTCATTCGTAAGATATCTTTGAATGTGTTGTATGATTCGGGTGCTACGAATTCGTTTATTTCTCATGATGTGGTGGATAAACTAAAGTTACCAGTAGATAAGATGCCTTTTTATTTAATTGTGTCTAATGCCTTTTTATTTAATTGTGTCTACCCCAACCAATGACCCAGTCATGGTATCTACTTTTGTTTCCAAATGTCCCGTAGGAATAGAAGGTAGAGAATATTTAGTAGACTTAATTATTCTACCCCTTACCCAACTCGACATCATTTTAGGTATGGATTGGTTAACTGCTAACCATGTCCTACTAAACTGTGCCGATAAGACTCTTATTTTTGATAAGTCAAGAACTGTTGTACCCCAAACCTTAGAACCCGATCACGTAACTGCCAATCAAATCAAAGCTTCATGGGAAGATGGAGCCATGATTTACATGTTCCTCTCTCCTTTGGATGTCAAGGAGGAGAGAAAAATAGAGGAGCTACCTGTTGTCAAGGACTTTCCTGAGGTTTTTCAAGAGGAAATCCCTAGATTGCCTCCTGTGCGAGAAGTTGAGATCGCGATTGATTTGATTCCTGGAACGGCACCGATTTCAAAAGCACCGTATCGCATGGCCCCAATGGAGTTGGTAGAGCTGAAGAAGCAATTGGAGGAGTTATTGGAGAAGCAGTTTATTAGACCAAGTGTATCACCATGGGGAGCGCCAGTTTTATACGTAAAAAAAAAGATGGCAGTATGAGGTTGTGCACTGACTACCGTCAGCTGAACAAGGTGACAATTAAGAATAGGTACTCGTTTCCCAGAATTGACGATTTGATGGATCAGCTGAGAGGAGCAACTGTGTTTTCGAAGATTGATTTGAGATCAGGCTACCATCAGATCAGAGTAAAAGAAGAAGATATCCCGAAAACTGCTTTCAGAACAAGGTATGGGCATTATGAGTATCTAGTTATGCCTTTTGGAGTGACTAATGCGCCCGCAGTATTCATGGATTACATGAATAGGATATTTCATCCGTTTTTAGATTCTTTTGTCATTGTGTTTATTGACGACATTTTGATCTATTCACGGAACAATGAGGAGCATGCAGAGCATTTAGAGAAAGTGTTAAGGGTAGGGGTGTAACGGTCCGGTCCGGTCCGATCCTTGATGGACTTTAGGGACCGGACCGATCAAATTAATTGGTCTGGTCCGGTCCAGAAGTTTTCACATGTAAAGATCAGACCGGACCGTAACGGTCTGGACCGTTTCGGTCCGGTCTGGTCCGATCCATTTAGACCATCTTTGATTAGATTGTAAAAATTAATTAAAATAACTAAAAAAAAGTAAAAATTACCCAATGAAGAACTCAAGGAAGAACCGGGAATTGAGAACCAAAGGAAGCAGTCGGAGTTGAGGGCGATGGTGATGGCGAGCGGAGGCAATCGCGAGCGAGCGGAGGCCAATGCGATCTCGCGGAGGAGCTTGAGAACTGGAGGGAGAAGGAGAACGAAGACAGTCGTTGTTGTAGACCCTTTTTACCATAGGCCATAATCTATATTTAGCAATCTAATCTTGCAGGAAAGACAAGATAAGTATGATCACAACAAAGACTACGAGAAATATGGTAAGATATTTAGTGGACCCACGCCGCCCTGATGTAGGACGACACATCGGCGGTACCACTAAGTTGGGAACTTCATGGACTACGTGGCTTGGAAGGCTTTGGATGGAGGAAAGTGCACAGGGCGTTCATGCCTTGACAAAGCGCCTTCATGATAGATAAGGGACGGGGACGCTCTAACACTCATGACGCCCTAAGACCTAGGACGCCCTAACACCTATGACGCCCTAAGCCTTGCGACGCCCTAACACCCAGGACGCCCTAAGACATAGGACGCCCTAAGACCTAGGACGCCCTAAGACATAGAACGCTCACTCACTAACCCACATGTTGTGACAACGTAGGCTGACACCTTTTTGTCCAAGACTTGTTCTCCAAGTCTACTTGGTCACGAAGTAAACTTGGTGACCAAGTTTTGCACGGTTACCATTGCACCTCCACCCACTCTATAAAAATGAGACAACCAACAAACACAAGGGGAGAGACACTTATGTTATTCTGCATTCTATGCTTTGACCATGGGCAACCAAAAACACAAAACAGAGCCATAATATCAACCCTCTCATTATTCTCGAACCAATATCATGGGTAAAGAGCACCCCGGTCGATCCTCCCGACGATTCTTCATGATGCTCCATCCGTTCTCTCCAAGCCACGGAGGCATGGATTTTATACTTTTACATACATCTCTTAAGCTTACAAACCCAGATCATTATCATTAAACAATCCGTAAAAAGGGGTTGAAACATTTGGCGACTTCGCTGGGGAGATGTATGTATGAAGCTAGGAGCATTAAGATGCGAAGCAGGGAAGTGAATAAAACCAAAGTCCAGAAATAAAAAATACAAGGCTTGTTGAACATCTTTAATGACTTTCTTCTTTCGTTACAGTGAAGATTCGACAAAATAAAAAATAAAGGAAGGCGTCACTGTGACATTGGTTCACTGTGAAAGACAAAAATAAGAAGAAAATGAATAAGGAAGAAGGAAGAAGCAACGCTGTAGACTCAGGGAGACTCACCGAGTCAAGTTTAATGTGGCTGACTCGCTGAGTTAACTCGCTAAAAAACTATTGATTTCAGCTTCAAAGCATCACCGGGTCAACTCGCTCCACCAACTCGTTCGACAACTCAGCTCAACTCATTTGAAGATCCGATGAGGGAAGAAAAGGGACGAATAGGGTACCGCAATAGGGACTTGGTTCAGCACCACCGCCACCGTGAGCGAGTCCCCACCACAGATCTGTCATCACCGCCGTTCGCGATTTCAGAGGTGGAACTCGCACGCGTTGTCGTCGACCATGGTTGTCGCTGCCACATGGTTCTCATCGTGTTCACCGGGACGAAATGGTGCGGTGCCGGTTTCCGTTCACCGCCATCTCGGCATCGACCATCGCCAACCCCATCGTGGAATCGAACTGGTCCAGATCTGCCACGCTCGCCATCTTCTCCGTCGCGGGGCCATCGTTCCCTCCGTCACCGCGCCATCGTTCCCTCCGCCACCACGCCAGCGTTAACAACACCATCACCACGCTCCTTCGATATCGCCCCACCATCCTTTGTCGCCGCGCCACCGTTCACGACGCCGGTGTGGTTGCTGCAAATCGCGACCCCCTCTGCTTGGTCGATTGTCAGAAACGCAAAAGGGGAAAGGTGAAGAGGGGTCACAGGTCATACGCTTTTGGCCAACCATGGACATGGAGAGAAAGGGATGTTTCTAGAAATTATGATTTTTAGGGTTGGAAAGCTATTTTTTCCAAAGGTAGAGAAGAAAGGGACAACACTCTGACCTTGAACTTCTCGACCAACAGGAAAAATTAATTTGGCTGTATGAGGAGGGTTGAAATGTTGTGGACATAGGAAAGAAAAGATTAGAGCTGGGAAGGGAAAGTTTTGGTATATGTGATTTGCTAGAAAAGGCTTTTCAACTGAGGAAGATGGTGAAAGTAAGGCTTTCTTATTGGAATGCAACGTATTAATCAGGGGTTATTGTCCAAAAAATAATAATAATAAATCTTGGCCAGCCATGCAAAATACACATTGGACAAAAGATGAGGCAAAGTCTGAGTATTCCAGCTAAGTGTTTTCATCCACTTTGACTTTTGAACCTCTTATTCATTATTGTACTGTTATGCTTTTTATCATGTATTTTAATCTTTTTTTTATTTATTTTTTATTTTTATTTATGCATGTCACATGTTTATAGATATGACTATGTTTTTAGTTATTATTATATATGCAAGCTGTTACTTAGATGTATTGTACTATCTAACGAACTTACCAAAATAATTAGATGTATTTGAGCTTTAGTAGAACGCCCAAAGCCGGAAGGAACACCCTTTCCCCCCAAAGAAGTGGGCGTCCCCCGAAAGAACGCCCAGAAGTCAAGAACGCTGGTCAAGCAAATAAGTAAGTAGCCAAGTTAGTAGCTGGGCGAAAAGGACATCATAGTGATAGGCTTGGTTCCTGATCAAAGCAAAAGGAAAGGAAAAGAGAGTGATCGCATGAGAAAAGGGAAAAGTTGTCAGATGAAACAAAGAAAAGACAAGGACTTGGAAAGGAAAGTTTGGCATCTGTGCTCTGGTAGCAAGGAAAAACTTTTTCAATTAGAAATGAAAAAGGAAAGCTTTGAAGATAAGGAGCCTCGGTGGAAACAAAATGAATGGACTTTAGAGTAAAAGCATAGGACTGGACTGATGGGACATAAAAAACCAAGAGGAGGTCATTGTCCAAAGGTTTGAGAGGGGAACCTATAACTGTCTAGAAAAGAGGAAAGTAGCTATCCTTCGCAAAAGAACAAATTAAAGCATTTGAGATACGATGCTTTGGTAGAAGTTGAAGTTGCCGAATAAAAAGAGGGAAGGGAACTTACAAGTATAAGCTAAGAAGGTTGAAGTTACCAAATAAAAAGTTGAAAGAGTAACTTTGTTAGTTAAGAAAGGAAAGTCTTAACCCCAAGAAAAAGGGTGTTATATGTCCTTCAACGGAGAAGCCAATGAAATAGTGTGATCTAAGGAGTAAGGAGGGTGTAGGGCATTAGCCCCCAAAAACTTAATGACCATGGTGCATTATCCAACAACTAGAAGATTTGAAAGGCAAAATTGCTAACAAGAGAAAAGAGCTCTTCACTTGTCAAGGGAGTATGACTTTATTTTACCTCCTGTTGCCATTATTTATCATAATAATTTATTCTTTATTAATTAATTATTGTTTGAATAATACTAATTATATATATCACCTTTGCATTATAGTTTTATAAGGTATGAGGATACTAATTAGTTGGCATGTTGTTATTTAGCTTAAGGCACGATCCCATCATTACAAGGAGGATACAGCTAAGTAACTATGTCTAAGCTAACCTTTCAATTTACTATGTTAAGATGCATAAAATATTTTATTTATTATTTTATCATAACTGCTCATTATATAATCTCTTATTTTTCCCAATGTTCATAAAGCCTGATGTAAGATATATGCAAATCATGTGGCATACTCATAAGAGTGTTACAACCTTTGGTTATTTTTTCCCAAGAATGCTTATGTGTCAAAAACATGCCTTGATTATTTACTTGTGTTATGAGTAATAGAATCCAAATATACGGGAGAAAAATTATGTCATGTTAAGAATAGAAAAAAATATTTTGAACCTTGGTAGAAAGCCATAGCGGACAGGAACGCCCTTCACGACCAAAACGGGAAGTACGCCCCCCATACTCAAGAGCGAGAAGTTACGCACTATAACATTATAAGAAGGGCGTTCCTCTATACATAATTTTGTGGTGCTAAGCAATAGTTTTTAAGCAGTAGAACCTGAATATTGAATTGACTAATTGAGAAATTATTATGTTATTAGGAACATAGAGCAAAATATTTGAGTGTTATTTTATGTTGCAGAGATAGCCAAAGCGGAAAGGAACGCTCTTCATGCTCAAAGGCAGGACACTTAGAATGGGAAGGTGTGATCCTCACGCCCAAGAGCGAGAGGGCCAAAAGCGGGACGCCCAAGTGGGAAAGGACACCCAAAAGTGAGATACCCAAAGGCTAGGAAGAAAGCTCTCCACGTCTAAAAATGGACGCCCAGGGTAGGAAAGCAACCAAGTGTCATTAGATAAGCATCAGGTCCAAAAATTATGGCCAAAAACAAATTAGCTGGGAAAAGACTTTGATGACATGCTCAAAGTTTCAAGAGAGAAAAAGAAAAAAAAACTACCCTAGTAATGAAAATAAATTATTCACTATGAAGCGAAGTGGTGGAATATGTTCTTAGTGGAGAAAAAGTGAGCTGGAGAACAAAGTGGAAAACGCCCTCGAAGAAAGAAAAAGAGCACGCCTATGAACTGCAACAAAGAAAATCGGCAAGGAGAAAATCTAGATGGTACGCTCAAGAGCTTCGAGGGTAGAAGGAAGTTATTCCCTAAAAAAGATGATTCCATAAAAAGACCAAATGCTCAGTGAAAAGCTAGATAGCAGAAAGTACGCCCAGCAGAAATGCACGCCCTGAACAACACAGCGGAAAGCACGCTCTTGAAGAAACAGAAATACGTGTTCTTTTTCCTTGAAATGAAGATCAGAAGCAAGAAATCAGCTATTTGTAAGAAAACACCCCAAAATCAAAGGAACGCTCGCCAGTTACGCCCTCCATAACAAGATACTCAAAAGTTAGAGGAACGCTCTAGTTGGACAAGAGATTAGAATAAAGAACAACATCAAACGGACACAAAGCTAAGTATTATGCCTAGCCTAATTTCAATTCCATACATTAGTTTGCATAATTTTTGTTCTCTCACACGCTTACATGCTAAGAAATAAATCATAGATGAGAAATTGACTCTGAGATAGTGCTTAGGCGTGATGGTTTAAACCGCCCCAAAACACGCTCAACTAGATAATAATGAAAGAATGCATGAAAGAAAATTATTGTTGACATTAGGGGACTTGATGAGTGATGTTCTTAACCTCCCTCAAGCAAACCCAATTAAAAAGACTTAAGCGGGCGTGTTGGTATGAACCTCCTCCGAGAAAACACAAAAAGAAAGATATGATCTTGGCATGATTTTTGAAATTTGATTATTGCATCTTGGCATGATTCAACTTTTGGTTCATTACTGTTATTGCATACTTAACACAGAACAGGTAGCATAGAATTGCTGGAATGAGAGCTTATGTTTAAAAGAGACAAACAAAAGCTTGGACGTGTGACCAAAAAAAAAAAAAAGAGGAAGAAGGGGAGAGACCCCACCACACGTTTCAAGCAAATCATGCACCCAAATGGTCGAGTGGGTCATAGTCCCCTCATTTGGAAGATCTAAGTGTCCGGAGTGGTTATCAAAACCCAACACTTAAGATAAAGATAACAAATCGGGATGGTCAAGCGGGTGTTGTTCCCCGCATCCACGATACGGATAAAAGTCTAAGTGAACACAGGCCAAACACTTAGGCTCATGCGAATACCTGAAATGGTCACGCCCTGGATATTCGCAAGGATCGATCAAATTCGGGCGTACTAAGGGCAAAAGAGTTGTCAAAACGTCACGAATAGACCAAATACGAGTGATGTAGCTACCGGGTCGCGCCCCGGCGCTCGTATAACAAAGAAAAAAATTCATCAAAAAGTCAAATGAAATATTCTAAATATGAGCTCTCAAAATAATGCAAACTATATTTGTGTAATGTGTGTTTACAAAATCATACGATCAATTAGCACAAGGCATGATAAGTATATTTGCTTCAATTGCGTTTTCAATAATTTGCATAAAAAGTTTGAGCAGCCATGACCACATGATCAGAAGGACGCCCACTTGAAACAGCAAGGCGTAAGGATAATTGGTGAAACTATCTGTGACAAGGCAAAACAGGAGCAACGGTGGCTACGTCCCCCTCGTGTTTTTGGAGGAGGGGCAGACGCCTCCAAAGAAGAAGAGGATTTAGCATACCATTCAATCATGCATAACATTCATACATAGCATTCATTCATTCGCATCATCCATGCATACATGGCATTCATTCATTCATTCATTACATCCAAGCGTACTAAGACTTAAGAAGAGCATGGTGCTGAGCGGATCCGGAATTGCCATGACACAATGCACACTGGATGATTAGTAAAGCGGAATAATAACTAGGGGGCTTCCGCTTGAGGAGACAACATTACTCATGGACCAGTACAAAACAGAAGAAAATCATCAAAAAGGGAAGTTTCAACTTTTATTACAATCGTCATTGAATTTGAGATGAATGCATTTTATTACTAACAAAATTTTATGCAGCATCAAAATAAAGATTATGGCCTTTAGAGTTATTGTGCACTTGAGAAAGAATAGATTCTCCCTCAAGTGCAAGGGGGCTAATGTTGTAGACCCTTTTTACCATAGGCCATAATCTATATTTAGCAATCTAATCTTGCAGGAAAGACAAGATAAGTATGATCACAACAAAGACTACGAGAAATATGGTAAGATATTTAGTGGACCCACGCCGCCCTGATGTAGGACGACACATAGGTGGTACCACTAAGTTGGGAACTTCATGGACTACGTGACTTGGAAGGCTTTGGATGGAGGAAAGTGCACAGGGCGTTCATGCCTTGACAAAGCGCCTTCATGATAGATAAGGGACGGGGACGCTCTAACACCCATGACGCCCTAAGACCTAGGACGCCCTAACACCTATGACGCCCTAAGCCTTGTGACGCCCTAACACCCAGGACGCCCTAAGACATAGGACGCCCTAAGACATAGAACGCTCACTCACTAACCCACATGTTGTGACAACGTAGGCTGACACCTTTTTGTCCAAGACTTGGTCTCCAAGTCTACTTGGTCACTAAGTAAACTTGGTGACCAAGTTTTGCACGGTTACCATTGCACCTCCACCCACTCTATAAAAAGGAGACAACCAACAAACACAAGGGGAGAGACACTTATGTTATTCTGCATTCTATGCTTTGACCATGGGCAACCAAAAACACAAACAAAAACACAATACAGAGCAGTAATATCAACCCTCTCATTATTATCGAACCAATATCATGGGTAAAGAGCACCCCGGTCGATCCTCCCGACGATTCTTCATGATGCTCCATCCGTCCTCTCCAAGCCACGGAGGCATGGATTTTATACTTTTACATACATCTCTTAAGCTTACAAACCCAGATCATTATCATTAAACACTCCGTAAAAAGAGGTTGAAACAGTCGTTGAGGTGAAGGGAGAACCGAAGTCGAAGCGGAGACAGCAGCGGTCTCGCGGAGGAACTTGAGAACTGGTGTAACATCCCAAATTTTAAACCTAAGTGCAAATAAATTAATAATAGTTTGGGATAATTGAGATAATAATAATAAAACCATAAATAGGTATTAAAAGAAGTGTTCAAGCATTAGAAAAGATTAATAATAATAATATTGGTTTAGGAAAGGAAGAAGTAGTAAATTAAGTTAGGAACGGACGAGGCAAACGGGTGATTCAGTGTTAAACGAAATAAATAGGATAAGAAATTAAAATAAAAGATTTAGGACTCAAAACACAATTCCCACCGTTGGATATGAAGGTATGATTTTTAGAAAGTTGCTTGTCAAATTTGAGCAAGATCTGACGGTGAACGAAGAAGTTATGACTATTTGAAGTTGGGGAGAAAATAGCTGAAAAATAGAAAAATGAAGTAGCAGTACCTGTACATTTGGCTTAAGCGAAAATATTTCGCTTACGAAAAAATTTTCGCTTAAGCGAAAATTTTTGGCTTAAGCGAAACTGCTCCAGTATCAACACCAATTGAGTTCGCTTAAGCGACCAGATTTCGCTTAAGCGGAAATCCTGCGATATGCAACACTAAACACGCGTTTTTAAGGGCATTCTCACCATTTCCCACCCCAAAATCCCATTAAGACCCCCAAACACTCCCTCCCTCATGCCATACGACCTCCACTCTCTCTCACTCATCTTCTTCCTCTTCCATGGAGCTAGGGCTCCATCTCTTTCCCTCTCTTCCTCCATTAATGGCCTAGCTTAAGCTTCCAAGCTTCAAGGCAACCATCAAACTCTCTTTTCCCTCTTCCAATTGATATTTTCATCACCATCTATCATCACTCATCTTCTCCCTCTTCCATGAGTTAGAGTTCCACACCAATCCATCTCTTTCCCTCATCACCTCCATTAAAGCACCATCAAGCTTTCTACTTCCTTCTTCCAATTAGCTACATCATCATCATCAACTCTTACTTCTCTATTTTCTCTCCTTCAAGCCTTTGGGGTAAGTTGATCAAGCCTCTCTCTTTCCTTTCAATCCTTCAATTTCCTCCTTTGATTTGGGTATTCTCATTACCATTACTTATTATTATTGTTGTTATTATTTCTTGCCCCAATTTTACAAGAGTAATTTGAGGTCTCCCACACTCTAAGGGGGTTCGAACCACACAAGAGAAAAAAAGGGAACTCATCAAGCTTGCTCTGCTTCATGGATTAGTGGACACCGACACCTCCTCAAGTGGTTATTGTGGATATCAAGCCCATTCGACACCTCTCCTGCATTAAGGTCCTAAGCTCTCTTAAGCTTTAGTCTCTTTTAATTATTTTAAGGTAAGGGGTTTATTGCCGCACGGTGGTTGTGTAACTAGTATGTGTGTGCGTGTTGAGACTAATTGGTTGGTGTAGTTGATATTAGGAATTGATATTTATGAATTATACTATGAATTGATGATTTATTGTGCTAAGTGATTAATTGATATATATGTTCGTCAAGTATGCTTTATGCCATGAGAACTATGTGATAACCTGCTAAATGCTAATTGATGCTATGAATTTTGTGTATCTTGTTGAGAGTATGAATGATGCATGTATATGTGTAATTTATATAATTTAGTGTACTAATTCTAATGATATTCTATATTTTGATATGTGTATTGAGATATGTTGAATGGTGTATGTATGTTGTATTTTAGAGATTGAGTGAAAACGGAAAGGAGTGGACAGAGGAGTGAGCCTTGGATTTAGTAGTAGCACATAGATGGAAACTTAAGGGAAATAAATCGGGAAATAGGAAGTGTCTTTAGAAATGATAGCGAGTTAATTCTAGGGAAATAGATTAGTTGGTGGAGAAGAGAAAAAGAGGAAAATGAGAGTAGAAGAAAAAGGTGTTAGGCGAGGGCGGACTAAAATTGAGAAAAAGGAAAAGAATAAAAAGGAAAGAAAAGAAAGGAAAAAGAAAATAAAAAAAAGAATATTGGTATGCGGTTTGGATCCTAGAAGGCACATGGTGGGGTGCAGTAAGGCGGGTGCGCAACACCTGCAATAAGTCGCGAGCTGCTCCGTGTGCATGGGTTGAGTAAGACGTGCGGCCTGCGGGATCTGTACGCATCGGTAAGCCGGCACCGCAATGGGTCGCAGTGGCAAATTCGCATAGCCAAGGGATTTTGTGGTAATTCAGGACGCGTAAGTCATGCTCCCGGGTGCAGGAAACGTAAGCCGCTTGGGAAGTGTGCAGGGGAGCCGCTCGGATCCGCCTTCGGGCACGCAGTAGGTGAAACCACAAAGATCCAGAAAAAGTAAAAAGAAATGGAAAAGAATGAAATAAAAAGGAAAAAGAGAAGGAAGGTGAGAAGGTAATGAATGAGAGGGAGAAATTATAAAAGGGTTTTGGACTTGGTTAGATAGTGAAATTAGGAAGAATGTGAGTGGAAATAGGTGTGGAAGTAGAGATGAGGGTATGAGTTCTTGTGAGAGTTGACGACTAAGTGGACAGAATTAGAATAGGAACTGACACCCTCTTGGGAATGTGAATAAATTGGAGATGTTTGTGTTTGTAGTGGATAGGTGATTGTGCGTGTTATAATTGTATTATTTGATTATTTGCTAACTGTGTATGACTTGGCATGTATTATATGTAACAGCCCGATTTTCGTAAACCAAAATAACTGACTTTATTTACTAATATTGCAAAAATGAGGCCATTTTTTTTTGTGTAAAACAATGTTTAAGTGTTCGAAGACATCCTTGAAAATCTCTTTATGATCTTCAATCCACTTATTTGAAAACCGAGTTGTTACGAAGACCGTTCTTTTCATCAAACGTTCGTTTTCTTAGAAGAACTTGGTTCAAAATTATCTTAACAGTTTTCCAAAAACTTTGCATGAATTAACTTTGCAAAAAGATGTGTTCCACAAGTCAGATTAAAAACTTAGCTTAATTACATAATGGCTCATGGCATCGGTAATCCTTCAACAATCATCATAACCTAATCTAACCACACTATCCTTAAACTATCATATTGAAAACAATTGGGTGAAGTTCCTTCTTCTTCTTGCGTCCTCTCTTTGCTCTCGGAGGTGATGCCTTCCTTGTTGTGATTCCCTCCTTGCTAGTAGATTCCGGCTCCGCTCCATTGAGAGTGGTAGAGTTCCCTCGAGCCTCATACCGAATCTTCTCTTTGTAGTTCCTGTAGCCTCGTACGGTGACTTCCATCCAATACTCCATCAGCCCGTTGAGATACCAGCAGCACTGATATGCCAACGAACAGGAGAGAGTAAGCATTCCGAACGACGGATCGTCGACGGTGTGTGATTACACTAGGCAAAATAATAGGACCATGCAAGCATACAATATAACACATGAGCACACAACAACCAAACATATCATTATCATTATGATTATCATTATCATTCCCTTTTATGCATTTCTCACGGGTATTTTTTCTTTCTTTCTTTATTTCCTTTACTTCCCTTAATTTCTCATTTTCTTTTCACCCAGTCTTATCAAATTACCCTCTTTAATGCTTTGGGGGAAAATACCATACATCAGAATATTCATTTCGTTCTCGACTATCACTCACGTCTACATCTCCTCGGTCATCCACCCAACCTAGTCGGAAGCAAACAGGAGTACAGGACCTTTACCACGCGGGCACGACAGCTGTCACAACACATAATGGTCCCAGACCAGGAGGATCTCGTCCGCAAATCATATCAATAATATCAAGGCTCACTGTCCACACAGTGGCAAACACAATGCCCTGTTCCAGTCCCTCTCACTGTTCTCGATTTGCAATCTAGGGGGCGACAGTATGTTTCTAGTGGGCCCGCAGAACTTGCCACGGCATTAGACCCAGTCCCCACCACGTTAGTGCGCCACATCTGGAGTTCGTTCTGCCTAGAAACATACTCTAGACTTCTTGACGTTTCACCGTCATCGTCCTCCCCTAATGCAATCTCGTCCTAAGTATCCGCAGATACTTATCGTTTCTTCCTCTCCACTACTTCGCACTCTCATACCTCACCGCGCATGTCTTTTTAAAGTCTTTTAATCTTTTTAATTATCCTAAGGTTGGCCCGTCCTTCGTGCAACCCTTCAACGAGTCCCGACCACTATCTTCGCACCGACTTTCTCTCATCAAATCTCACATAGCACAGAGCTGGGATCACATCACACTCTCAAATCTCATTTCTCAACTTTCTCAACATCCCTTCATTTCTCGTAAATCATCTCATTTCAAATCCTTCTCTCATAGCAATCTTTTCAAAAGCTATCTCAAAACTCTGAGGAAACCGCAATTGGTGGTTGGAGAGACAAAGGAACCCTAGGAAAACACCTAGAAGGGGGGGTTGAATAGGTGTTGAAGCTACCTTGAAAGATTTTCGAACGAAACAAATCGAAACAATTAAAACAAATGATTTTTGCAAATTCTACAGTACTTAATCGATTAAGCAAGTCGTGTACTCGAGTAGTACTCGATTAAGCTTGAACTTAATCGATTAAATATGACAGAAAACAGAAAAATCAATTTTTCATTCGAATACGAAAATCAATCAATTCACATGCAAGATCAGAGATTCAGCGGAAATGATTAACACCTATATTCTTATTGATTAACCTAGTTATGAAAATGATTTTCCCTTTATCAATTTGAACAATCAAAGATTCAATTCAATCAATTATGAAAATCAATCTTTCTAGGTTTTCAACCAAGAACGCAATCAAATGACTTGAATATAAAGAGTAAGGGTTTAGAGATACGACACAGTGATTTATCCTGGTTCACTTTCATCCACTTGAAAGCTACATTCAGTCCCCTCTTCAACCAAGAGAGATTCTTCACTATGAGGAATTAGAGTTCTCAAATTACAAGTGATTGCCTCACAAGACTCCCTTCTTGCTAGCCTACAAGAGATAACCGACACCCTTGCCTTGTAATCCTATTGATCTTCTCTCTAATCTAACCTCTACCCCTTGTTGATAATCGACACAACAAGTCTTCAATTGCTTGATGATAATCCACACACCAAGGCTTCACTTTGCTTGATTCACAATCAAGACTTCTTCTTCTTCTTCAATAAGAATGCACTTGCTTGATGATAAAATCGACACACCAAGACTTCTTGTTTGTTGTAGTGACTTGCCTTCTTGCAAATATTACAACACAATAGAATACACAAAACAATCCTATGAATCTCAATCAAGAGTTATGACAATTCACCATAAGAGATTCAAAGGTTCTTGATCAAAGAATATGAAAATATGAGAACTTTGATCTTTAGAAAATGAGAGAGAATAGAGTGGCTTGATTCTTTGTAAAACTTGTATGAAATGATTCTTATTAATCACAAATAATAGGAAAAGGTTTATAAAGAATACCCAAAAGTTGTAGCACTTGAAAACTGATTTTGAGAAGTGAAAAACGTATTTTAAAAATCAGTTCAGCAGTACTTAATCGATTAAGCAATTCGTGTACTCGAGTAGTACTCGATTAAGTTATCACTTAATCGATTAAGTTGGTACTGTACATGTTCAAAACTTGTTTTCTCAAAATCCAACCTTTCCTTTAAAACCTTTAAGCCACCTATTGATTCTAGGTTAAGTGAAAACTCAAATTATGATTAAATCATGACTTATGAATGAGATTCACTACCCTCTATAATAATCTACCCAAATAAAAAACCTATGAAGCTTGAGAGGCAAAAGATAAAAGAAATACAAATACACTCAAACTTAGGTCTTCATGAGCTTGCTTTCTCTCTTCTTCATTTGATGTTTGTTGTTGCTTGTTGAGCTTGAAACTTGATCAACACATGTAGCTTGTTCAAAAACACTTTGTCATTATCAAAACATTCATCATGTTCATCATGGAACTAACAATCTCCCCCTTTTTGAAAATGACAATCCATGTTTTGAAATTGCTTGAAGTTGTTGATGCTTGAAACATTTGATCACTTGAGAAGACTCTTTCTCCCTCTCAATCAATGCTTTAACATTTGAATCCAATTGAGATAGAAGCTTGATTCTCCCCCTATCTTCAACAACTTAGCTCAACCTACATAAAAACAACAAAACAACCTTTCTCCAAATATAATAGCATATATTTTTCCCATGTTTTGAAAACATACCATTTCTCCCTCTTTGAGAAACATTTCATTCAATTCAAAACATCATATTTCTCCCCCTTTGGCATTATCAAAAAGTAATATATACCAATTGAAATATAACATCTAAGCCAAGGTAAGAAATCAATGATCATTTCTTTACAACATTGATACCAATTGAACAAATACAATAGAGCTTTACTTTGAAATGTGATACCAATTGAGAACAAAAAAAATCATAATATCACTTAACAAAGAAGATATCAATTGTAAAGAAGAATCAATAATCACAAAAACATCATACTTTAATAAGATTTCAATTATATGATTATCATGCTTTCATCAACTCAATGATACCAATTGAATTAACTAAACATTTAGAAAAGTAATATCAATTGAGAAGATACCAATTAAGATAATATATCAATATCAAATATTACCACTTTGTAAGACATTCACTTGAGATGCAAGTGTGATACCAATTGAAGATGTGAATATAGACATTCATAGTTGAGACCAATTGAGAACATGTGTCATTCATTTGCATCTTCAATCAAACCTACAAAACAATCATGCTTTGCTTTTTGGTATACAAATGGTTTTGGATCCATTTTTGTTAGTGTAAGGACTTTCACCCTTTTTCATCCAAACAAAATTTCCTTTAGATATACCATGCACTTTAACATAACACACATTTGAAGTATGTCCATGAGTACCACAATAGAAACATGTTGGAGGATTTGAAAAATCAACTTTAGAAAAATCAACAACATTTCTATGAGATTTACTCTTAGCATTAGTATAACCCAAACCAAACTTGTTTGAATTTTCTCTTTGAAAATTTAACAATGTGCGCAATCTAATATCACAATTCGTGAAACTTGCAAGCTTATTTTTCAAAATAGCATTTTCATCCTTGAGCAACTTGCAATTCTCACAATCAACCACAATATTCAATCTACTAGCACAATCACAAGAAGAACTAGCATAGATAAGATCAAGAGTTTCATTTTCAAGATTAAGCTCATCAACTTGTTTTTGAAGTTCTAAAATCTCTTTTTGATGTTTCAAAATGAGCTTCTTTCTTTCAATGTTTTTCAAAGCTAGTTTTTCAAGTTGTTCATACATTTCTTCATAAGCATTATGTAACAATTCATATTTAGAAGAAATTTCAGATTTAGATTCACTTACATTGCTATCCTCGCTTTGATAACTTGATTCATCATTTGAACTTTGTTCTTCATCATCTACTAGAGTTATCAAGTTGAGACAAGCAACTTCTTCATCATCCGAAGAACTATTTGATGTGCTTTTCTTGTTATCTTCATCACTATCCCAAACTATGTATGCTCTTTTAGATTTAGAATTTTTCTTGTCTTTCTCCTTCTTCTTGAGATTCCTAGAGCATGAATACTTGAGATGTCCGGGTTTTCCACATTCATGGCAAACTACACCTTCTTTTGATGTCTTGGTCTTGTAGTGTGGGGAATCCTTCTCTTTACTTTTGTCCTTGTTCAACCTTCCTTTTCTCCTTAGAAACCTTTCAAATTCTTTTAACAAAAGTTTCATGTCTTTTTCATCAACATCGGAATCGGAATCTTCACTATCATCATCATCAGAACTATCTTTCTTTTTATATGCACTTTTGACTCTAAGAGCAAGTCCTTTCCTTGATTTGTTCTTATCCGACTCTTCATTGATACTTAATCGTCCAAGCTCCATTTCATGTTCTTGAAGCTTTCCGAAAAGTGTTGCTAGATCCATAGCATCCAAATTTTTAGATTCAACAATAGCCGTTACTTTTGGTTGCCAATTCCTGTCTAAACATCTCAACACTTTGTTAGAAAGTTCACCTTGAAGAAAAGTTTTACCAAGAGCAAGTAAATGATTTATGATATGAGTAAAACGCTTTTGCATATCATTTATAGATTCATTTGGAAGCATATGAAACAATTCATAATCACGCATTAAAGCATTCAATCTAGCTCTCCTAACCTCACTAGTTCCTTCATGAGTCACTTGTAAAGTGTCCCACATTTCTTTAGCACTAGAACATTGAGAAACTCTAAAGAACTCGTCATAGGATAAAGCGGATGTAATGATATTCTTTGCTTTATAATCATATTGTACTTTCTTTCTATCATCATCTTTCCACTTATCCTCGGGGATCAATTGTTCTACACCTTCAACTAAACTAGAGGGGATATGAGGACCTTTTTCAACTACTTTCCAAATTTCACTATCTATGGCTTGGATAAAGATTTTCATTCTAACTTTCCAATATGCATAGCCTTCTCCGGCAAACAATGGAGGACGACTTATTGAAGCACCTTCACCACCAAAGGGATTCATGGAACCCATTGCGATTTTCTTAAAGGATCTTTACGAAAAAGCTCTTATGCTCGTGTCTTTCGACCGAGCTCTGATACCAATTGAGGAAACCGCAATTGGTGGTTGGAGAGACAAAGGAACCCTAGGAAAACACCTAGAAGGGGGGGTTGAATAGGTGTTGAAGCTACCTTGAAAGATTTTCGAACGAAACAAATCGAAACAATTAAAACAAATGATTTTTGCAAATTCTACAGTACTTAATCGATTAAGCAAGTCGTGTACTCGAGTAGTACTCGATTAAGCTTGAACTTAATCGATTAAATATGACAGAAAACAGAAAAATCAATTTTTCATTCGAATACGAAAATCAATCAATTCACATGCAAGATCAGAGATTCAGCGGAAATGATTAACACCTATATTCTTATTGATTAACCTAGTTATGAAAATGATTTTCCCTTTATCAATTTGAACAATCAAAGATTCAATTCAATCAATTATGAAAATCAATCTTTCTAGGTTTTCAACCAAGAACGCAATCAAATGACTTGAATATAAAGAGTAAGGGTTTAGAGATACGACACAGTGATTTATCCTGGTTCACTTTCATCCACTTGAAAGCTACATCCAGTCCCCTCTTCAACCAAGAGAGATTCTTCACTATGAGGAATTAGAGTTCTCAAATTACAAGTGATTGCCTCACAAGACTCCCTTCTTGCTAGCCTACAAGAGATAACCGACACCCTTGCCTTGTAATCCTATTGATCTTCTCTCTAATCTAACCTCTACCCCTTGTTGATAATCGACACAACAAGTCTTCAATTGCTTGATGATAATCCACACACCAAGGCTTCACTTTGCTTGATTCACAATCAAGACTTCTTCTTCTTCTTCAATAAGAATGCACTTGCTTGATGATAAAATCGACACACCAAGACTTCTTGTTTGTTGTAGTGACTTGCCTTCTTGCAAATATTACAACACAATAGAATACACAAAACAATCCTATGAATCTCAATCAAGAGTTATGACAATTCACCATAAGAGATTCAAAGGTTCTTGATCAAAGAATATGAAAATATGAGAACTTTGATCTTTAGAAAATGAGAGAGAATAGAGTGGCTTGATTCTTTGTAAAACTTGTATGAAATGATTCTTATTAATCACAAATAATAGGAAAAGGTTTATAAAGAATACCCAAAAGTTGTAGCACTTGAAAACTGATTTTGAGAAGTGAAAAACGTATTTTAAAAATCAGTTCAGCAGTACTTAATCGATTAAGCAATTCGTGTACTCGAGTAGTACTCGATTAAGTTATCACTTAATCGATTAAGTTGGTACTGTACATGTTCAAAACTTGTTTTCTCAAAATCCAACCTTTCCTTTAAAACCTTTAAGCCACCTATTGATTCTAGGTTAAGTGAAAACTCAAATTATGATTAAATCATGACTTATGAATGAGATTCACTACCCTCTATAATAATCTACCCAAATAAAAAACCTATGAAGCTTGAGAGGCAAAAGATAAAAGAAATACAAATACACTCAAACTTAGGTCTTCATGAGCTTGCTTTCTCTCTTCTTCATTTGATGTTTGTTGTTGCTTGTTGAGCTTGAAACTTGATCAACACATGTAGCTTGTTCAAAAACACTTTGTCATTATCAAAACATTCATCATGTTCATCATGGAACTAACAAACTCCATTTTATAGACTTTCACAAAACATTATTTCATAACCTTTTTCATCAAGTTCCCTTTCGTAAATTTTCTCAAATCGGGTTCCACATCTTCTGAAAATCTCTTGGTAAAACTTCCCTTGAAAATCTCTTTTCTCAGGTTTCAAAAAAAATCTCCTTTTTAAGAACCTTTCACAAAATTTTACTTCAAAAGCTTTTCCAAAAATAGTTTCTATAATATTTTTCTCAAAAACCTCTTTTCAAAAACCTTTTTCAAAAACCGCTTTTCAAAAACCTTTTCAAGAATCACCTCTTTGCTGAGCGCTAATGGAGGAGCAAGCTCAACGCGACACTAGTCTCAGACTAAAACCAAAAACACAGGAGCCCAGCTCCCCTCAATTCCCACCTTGTTCCAACAACAACAATACTTTCCCAGCTCTGGCTCGTTCACAACATTATCATCAATTCATTCCCCAATCTCAACTCTTTATTCCCTTTCAAATCCATCTTATCACTATTCTTTTCTCTTTACATCTTTATTTTCTTCCACTTACTGATCTCATTTTCATTTTCCTATTCAGGACGTGACAGACGTCCATCAGCATGTTACTCATTTAATTAAACAGAATAAATAATCATCAGGCATAATTAAATAAATATATAAAAGCATGCTATTATTCACACAAACATCACACAACACAATGTGATTATCGTCACCTTCGTATAAGTGGCCACACAATCAAATAATTTCCACTTATACTACTGACTCTAACCACTTAGTTCCGATCTTTGAGATGATACGGAACGTCCTAATAAATCACCTAACTACCACGGTGTCTTAGGAAAGCTTCTCTCTCACCTGAGGTCCTGCTATTAAGTGCGTACCGTCGCTTCAGATCCTTTGAGCTGCCGGCTGCCCCAATCCCTTGTCTTTAAGATTCCCTCGTACTAAATAAAATACACTTATGTTATTTTCTTGCATTAAGAAAATCTTTTCTTAGTTCGTGACACTTTCCGTTCTTAGTCGAAAGGCTTAAAACACTATCGTCTTATCAAAACAACTCTCATATTTCCTAGCACTTTAATTATTTTAAAATCACTTGAAAACATTAAATAAAATGGTTTAAATCATTTGGTTGGATTGCTGGCCCGATTTGGGCAGCCCCTTAAAACACGTTCGAAAACACCGAAAAATGTCCCGTTTTCCATCCGGGTTTTTTTTTTCTTGAATCAAATATCACTTGAAAATTCTATTGTAAATTAGTTTAACACATTTTCAAAGTTAGAAAACACTTTTAAATAATCTTGGACAGCAAGGATTGTCCCATGAAATCACTTCACTAAAGGTTTGAAAACCTCAAATAAGTCAAATGGAATTTTCTTAAAATCAATTAATTTCAAAACCACTTTCACATTCACATACTTTTCAAACATCAACTAACACATAATCAGCAAACAACGTTTCATAAAACCAACTTAGTTGTCATCAAAGCAATCATACAACTCACCAATAATTCAATCTTATAAAACAAACCTCTAGTCATGCATACAAACCGAATAGATTCAGAGATATAAACCAAACGTATTTTATATTTTTCTTTCTTACTTTAGACAACTTTATCCTTATCAGGTGCATTTTATTTCATGCAATTAAACTTCCTAAATGTATTTACTCTATGTGGCCGAATGATATCAAAGAAACAAGTTAGAAATTACAATTTGAAACACATAAAGCAACTTGATTTATTTCAAGCATTTAAACTCTATTTTCTTTCTCATGCAACTAAATTACTTACTCTTTCTTCTATTCCTACCCGAATACACATACTTGCACATACATTCATTTTAATACAATACTTTTCCCAAAATCATTTAATTCATTTATTTCCTTTATTTTTAATTAAAAACCGAATGTAAATTAAATAGCCACAACACAATTTTAAACATATTAATTTAGCAATAGTTTTTGAGACATACTCATTACCCTTGGTCCATTCATGAGAAAAAAGGATCCTAGTCCACTTATTAAGCCTAGGCTGAACCTCCTTTTGACAAAAACAAGGTTTTTGATCCACTTTTTCACATGCAAAAACACAAGACCCTTAAATCTAAAGAAATCAACATGTATGTGTCGTTTGTCATGAAAATAAAACATGACTCCCTAATCCTAGAATTTGACCGAATACATGCCATCATGAATCAAGGTTTTATTTTCAAATCTTTGACATGCATGCACATAGAACTTGAATCAAGACCAAAAATCATTCTTCAAAAGCTGATTTCTTGGGTTCTTTATGAAACCGTAAGGTTCATTATGAGAATGAAATATTTTTGCTCAAAAAGCACATGCATGCATCTAAATCTTATAGATCAAGTCACAGAATTTATTATAATAGCACAAATCAAAGATAAAAATTGCTTTGAGTAAGAAGGGAAAATCAAAACCGTGACATACATGGATAGAAAATTAAATCTTTTGTTTGAAAATCACATATTTAATTCAATGATCAAAACCTTTTCAAGAATTGGGGCAAGATCAAAGCTTTTAGAAAATTAATGTTCAAATATCAAACATTTCAACACCTCAAATCAAATTTCCTAAACATGAATTTAATATGCAACCACTTAGATTAGATCAAAAACATCAAGATTCATAGTTCTAGTCAAGGCCGAATCATATGGCTCTTGATCTAGGGTTTTTAGGAGTTTATTCATCCTTAAAAGTTTTAGATCAATACATAGACAAGACATGCATATACTCAATCCATCAAGATCAGCATCATACTAACATGCATGAGCTCCAATCGAAGTAGAAATCATCATGACCTAATTTCCTAGTCATGGCCGAATGGTAAAGTCCATGGTTTAAGGTTCTACAAGTTTGTTAGGTTCTTGAAACTCAAGATCAAGCCAAATAAGAACTTACAAGCATAGATCTACAAAGAAATCAAACATGCAACACATCTAAACTTTACAAGACTTGGAAAATCAAGAACTACTCTTAGCACTCTATGATTTTCGAATAGACAAGGAAACAGACAAGATCCTCAACCTTCTTCACTTAATCTTCAAGGATCCTAAGGCTTTGGGCTTGATCTTCTTCTTCTCCTCTTGGTTTTGCTACGGTCTCTTCTCTTCTAAGGTTGATGGGGTTTTCTCCTTGATCTTTGAAGAAAGATGTGTGTGGAAGGAAGAAATTAAGGATGTTTGGGTTAAGGGTTTGGATTCTCACTCTCTTTTCCTTCTCTTCTCCTCACGGTCTCCTCTCTTCTCTCTTTGTCCCAAGAGCTTGATGATGCTCTTGAGAGAAAGTGTGTTGGGGTGTGTTGAGGGAAATGGAAATGAACTAGCTAAACACATACTCACCCACACGGTTTTACCTAGATCAAAGGGTGTGAAGATTTCCCACTTTGTCCTCGGTCCAAGGTGTAGAAGGAAGGGCAATTTGGTCTAGTCATAAAGTTGCATGGGAGGGGTCATTCGTGGGAGACATGGAGTAAGGAAAGTCGTCCTAGGTTCCATGACTCACGCCACCTAGGTTTCCACTTGTTTCCCATTCCAATTTTCTATTTAATTTTCATTTTCTTAATTCTTAAGGAAAAAGGCTTCTACTTGGTCCTTCTATTCTTAATATAGCCGAACCACATACACTAGCACACACACATACTTATGCAATTTACTTTCATGTTGGTCACATAGCATGGATTCATGGAATAATGCATACATGTTCATCATGCACACACTCACTTACACGCCTAACACATATACACATGCATACTCAACACATACATTCATGCATCATACACATATCCATTTTTCTTTGTTCATTTAAGCCTTATGAAATCCTAAGCACGTACACATACATATACAAGTATTACACACATGTTTAGAAAATAGTTCTTTCCCATCATAAAATGACTTGAACAGAAATCACAAAGATTTTTATAAAAACATCAAACACATAGATTTTCCCAAAAACTAAATTTCTAAGTTTCAGACTTTACTTAAAGAAATCATCTCTTTAAATTCCTTTATGATTTTGAAAATGTGAATTTAAGAAAATCATTTAAGAAAGTACGCTTTCAAAGCACTTTTCTCAGAATAATTTTCTTTAGTGTTTTAATTTAATACGAGGAATTTACGGGGTGTTACATTATACATTACTAGTTCGTGCAATTCTCACCCTTACAACCATTACAGGTACATGTTGAGTTTGCAGACATTGAGGCTGAGCAGGAGCACACTTCCCCCAGGAAGTGTGAATTGAGTCATTTTATTAATTTGAGTCAAACCGGGCCACATTTGCGTACTTGATGTATTTTGTATAATTATGAATTATGTATGTATTTCCAAAGTTTATTTTGGAAAAATGGTGGCCCGGGGTATTTAGTTTTATTTGCAAAAGTTTAAAAGTTCCTACTTTAATATTTGATGTTAAAAGAGTCTAAGTATGTTATATATTATATCTGGATGTCTGATTGTTGTTGAAAACTGTTTTGGACAGGTTACAGGTCAAAGATAATTTTTGGGAATGTCCATAAAACAGAGGAAACTCTGTCCGTTTTTCCGCTTAAATTATAATAAGTATTTTAATTAAAAAGAAATTTTCAAATCCATATTTTCAAAATAGGTAAAATAAAATAGGTTGTTACAATTATGGTATCAGAGTGTTTTGTCCTCGGCCTCAGAGTGAGATTTACTCTATTGGCTCACTCACCAAGAGAGTGACCAAAGTCTTGTGTCAAGTATAGGTACATATATAGATACATACACTAGAATAATTATATTTTCTAGAATAACTTTTAATGGTGTATGCATATGTGTGCATTTATTTTTGATTCCTTCAGGTGTTAAGCATTATGGCGGGTAGTGGCAGGGACAATGTTAGGATCACTGCAAACATATGAGGTTCGGTTCTGACAAACCAGGATCAAGCTGAGGTAGTTCCCACAACTACTCCTATAGTGGCAGGAAGTGACAGGGCACCACAGGCGCTACAGGACGTAGCCTTGTCGGATACTCCGTGGCTAGCAGAGTTCCGGTGGAATAATCCTCCGAAATTCAAGGGTAGTGATGACATGGCGAAAGCGCTAGGAAGGCTTCAGGAAATTGAGAGGATTATCCGTACTCTGGCACCCCCAACGGAGTAGATGGTCATTATGGTAGAACATGCACTTATCGGGGAAGCCGCATACTGGTGGAATCAAGAAAGAAGGATGTTGGAGGCATCTAATCAAGAGGTGTCCTGGAGAGTGTTCAAAACTAAATTCCTGGCGAAGTACTTTCCCAGAGGTGATTTGCAGAGAAAAGGAGACCGCCTTCCTAAATTTGACTCAAGGGGACATGAGCGTAACGGAGTACACCAACCTATTTGGGCATCTTATCCAGTATGCCTCAAGCTACACTGGGGCTGATGAGAAGACGAAGTGCATCAAATTTGAAACTGGACTTCGTGGAGATATAAGGACTCTCTTGGAGAATTGTAAAGTTAGGAATCTTGCTCAACTGGTAGACTTGGCCCGAACTTGTGAGAAAAACTTAGAAATATCTGCTGGTGGAAGCCGCAAGGTTCGGAAAGTAATGGACCGTACCAAAGGAAAAGGAATAGCTCAGACATCAGGTCCACAAGCCAACACTTGCACTAGAGCAGCAGCTCCCAGAGTTAAGAACCAGAGTGCGACAGTTTCCACTACTCAACCATCATGTCAGACTTGTGGAAAATCTCACCGAGGTGTGTGCTGGCACAAGAATCGTAGTGTGAGAGATAGCCTATGCTTTCATTGTGAACAACCGGGACACTTTGTTGCAAATTGTCCCTATATCACTCCATGGAAGGGAGTGAGTGTACTGCAGAGGCAACAGGCGAAGGGAAGTCCATCCGGACAAATAGGAGAAGTGTACAGCATGGACAAAGCAGCAGGACTGGACATGGATGATCCAAGCGAAGGTGCGTGTTATTTTGAAGTAACACTTTGCTAAAGAATCAACTCATGGAGAGCCTAGGATTACTTTCAATTAGAACTATTTCCTAAATTCTAAACTTCTCTTTTTCTTTCAGTAGTAAGACCTCCTAGAGTATTTCCTTAGTAATTATATTCCGACCATTTCACAACGGGGTACTAAGAGACATACCCGGAACATCCTTCCCATTCTTTCACCTAAGTAACCGTGAAAGACTATAGAAAATTATTCGTGAAGTTAAAGCTTTAATAAACACCCAATCCAGTGATGGTGTTGTCATTTGATAGAGTGTAAGGTCAGGATTAGCTATCCTTCTCTTACATCCGTTGAAAGACAATACTATCATACAAGGGAACGCGATGATGTGTTGTTGATAAAGGTGAGATTGGGATTAGCTACCCCAGCCTTCGCGTTTATTGACAGACGACAGCATTGTAAATCCTGGAGAACGTGATGATGTGTTGTTGCTAGATGAAGGATTGGGACTAGCTACCCCAATCCTTGCATTTACTGGCAGATATATCATTGCAATCTCTCAAATCTGATTAGAACCATTGATATAGAAATTCCGACCCGAAGAAGGTCAAATTAAGTTCAAGCTCACTAGAAATCTTGTGGAAATTCGTTACAATCGATCGTGCGACAAATCTACCCATGACAATCCTATCTAGTATAGGAACATAGAGAGACGTAAGTACGTGAAACCGTCATATCTTAGAAAACCCAACAAGTATTTCATCCAACCTTGTTTTCCAAACCCGTCACCTAATCGAAAAGTAGAGCCACTAATTCTTAACATCTGCTCAGCTACCCCTTGGTATCGATCTACGTAGGCATGTTGATACTAAGTAGGGGAGAACCTTATAGTCCTACCCGAAACCCATCCGAGTGATGGTAAAGAATGAGAACGACAGCCGAGCAGAACTAGAACGTAAACTACCTTAGTGTACCCATAGAAACATCAAGACCGAAAACGGATGAGATGTCAAACATCCGCTGTTATCTCTTCCCACTCTTTGGAAAGGTATAACAAACTTGCACAGGCCACCAATATCTCTCAAATTGATGATGACATTATGTCAGGCATCAACCCAACTTTTAACAATGTTATCCTCATCAATGGTTGCCCAAGACCGTTATTCTTAAAAACCTTATGTAAACCGCTAAGAAGGTCACTAGGAACTGGTGGAGAACCAACCTCGAACGAGTTAGGATAAATCCGAACAAACACGAAACTGAGAAGTAGAATTAGACCTTGACCTCTATTCCCAAGTAGAAACCAATCTTAGCTTCTTTCGAGACGAGGCAGAGCTAGGAAGCGAGTAAGCTGGAATGACAATGAAATAGGATTCGGATGAAGTCAAGTTGAATGTCGGAGTGACTTTTGCTAAATTCAAGCAAGGAAATGAAGTGCTAGGAATTCTTCAAGTGTTGTGATTAGGAGAACTGCAACCTAACAATAATGCCATTCTTAGAGTCTCAGGACTCTATATTGTGGCCCGAATGACAAAAAAACCTTGGGTTGCGCACTTAGAAGAATAAACAGGAGTCTGATCAAAGGGAGTGAATTTTCTAGGAAATGAGCGGGGGTTGTGGCAATCAACTCTCTTGGACAAATTCCGAGTAGGGGAGTAAATGACGAAGAGATGCGAGGTTGCGGTGCATTAGTTCTTAAGGGTTTGTTATCTCCCTAGATTACTCGATGGAATTTCGGGGACGAAATTCAAATAAGTAGGGGAGAAATGTAACATCCCAAATTTTAAACCTAAGTGCAAATAAATTAATAATAGTTTGGGATAATTGAGATAATAATAATAAAACCATAAATAGGTATTAAAAGAAGTGTTCAAGCATTAGAAAAGATTAATAATAATAATATTGGTTTAGGAAATGAAGAAGTAGTAAATTAAGTTAGGAACGGACGAGGCAAACGGGTGATTCAGTGTTAAACGAAATAAATAGGATAAGAAATTAAAATAAAAGATTTAGGAATCAAAACACAATTCCCACCGTTGGATATGAAGGTATGAATTTTAGGAAGTTTCTCGTCAAATTTGAGCAAGATCCGACGGTGAATGAAGAAGTTATGGCTATTTGAAGTTGGGGAGAAAATAGCTGAAAAATAGAAAAATGAAGTAGCAGTACCTGTACATTTGGCTTAAGCGAAAATATTTCGCTTAAGCGAAAATATTTTGAATTAAGCGAAACTGCTCCAGTATCAACACCAATTGAGTTCGCTTAAGCGACCAGATTTCGCTTAAGCGAAAATCCTGCGATCTGCAACATTAAACACGCGTTTTTAAGGGCATTCTCGCCATTTCCCACCCCAAAACCCCATTAAGACCCCCAAACACTCCCTCCCTCATGCCATACGACCTCCACTCTCTCTCACTCATCTTCTTCCTCTTCCATGGAGCTAGGGCTCCATCTCTTTCCCTCTCTTCCTCCATTAATGGCCTAGCTTAAGCTTCCAAGCTTCAAGGCAACCATCAAACTCTCTTTTCCCTCTTCCAATTGATATTTTCATCACCATCTATCATCACTCATCTTCTCCCTCTTCCATGAGTTAGAGTTCCACACCAATCCATCTCTTTCCCTCATCACCTCCATTAAAGCACCATCAAGCTTTCTACTTCCTTCTTCCAATTAGCTACATCATCATCATCAACTCTTACTTCTCTATTTTCTCTCCTTCAAGCCTTTGGGGTAAGGTGATCAAGCCTCTCTCTTTCCTTTCAATCCTTCCATTTCCTCCTTTGATTTGGATATTCTCATTACTATTACTTATTATTATTGTTGTTATTGTTTCTTACCCCAATTTTACAAGAGTAATTTGAGGTCTCCCACACTCTAAGGGGGTTCAAACCACACAAGAGAAAAAAAGGGAACTCATCAAGCTTGCTCTGCTTCATGGATTAGTGGACACCGACACCTCCTCAAGTGGTTATTGTGGATATCAAGCCCATTCGACACCTCTCCTGCATTACGGTCCTAAGCTCTCTTAAGGTTTAGTCTCTTTTAATTATTTTAAGGTAAGGGGTTTATTGCCGCACGGTGGTTGTGTAACTAGTATGTGTGTGCGTGTTGAAACTAATTGGTTGGTGTAGTTGATATTAGGAATTGATATTTATGAATTATACTATGAATTGATGATTTATTGTGCTAAGTGATTAATTGATATATATGTTCGTCAAGTATGCTTTATGCCATGAGAACTATGTGATAAACTGCTAAATGCTAATTGATGCTATGAATTTTGTGTATCTTGTTGAGAGTATGAATGATGCATGTATATGTGTAATTTATATAATTTAGTGTACTAATTCTAATGATATTCTATATTTTGATATGTGTATTGAGATATGTTGAATGGTGTATGTATGTTGTATTTTAGAGATTGAGTGAAAACGGAAAGGAGTGGACAAAGGAGTGAGCCTTGGATTTAGTAGTAGCACATAGATGGAAACTTAAGGGAAATAAATCGGGAAATAGGAAGTGTCTTTAGAAATGATAGCGAGTTAATTCTAGGGAAATAGATTAGTTGATGGAGAAGAGAAAAAGAGGAAAATGAGAGTAGAAGAAAAAGGTGTTAGGCGAGGGCAGACTAAAATTGAGAAAAAGGAAAAGAATAAAAAGGAAAGAAAAGAAAGGAAAAAGAAAAGGAAAAAAAAGAATATTGGTATGCGGTTTGGATCCTAGAAGGCACACGGTGGGGTGCAGTAAGGCGGGTGCGCAACACCTGCAATAAGTCGCGAGCTGCTCCGTGTGCATGGGTTGAGTAAGACGTGCGGCCTGCGGGATCCGTACGCATCGGTAAGCCGGCACCGCAATGGGTCGCAGTGGTAAATTCGCATAGCCAAGGGATTTTGTGGTAATTCAGGACGCGTAAGTCATGCTCCCAGGTGCAGGAAACGTAAGCCGCTTGGGAAGTGTGCAGGGGAGCCGCTCGGGTCCGCCTTCAGGCACGCAGTAAGTGAAACCACAAAGACCCAGAAAAAGTAAAAAGAAATGGAAAAGAATGAAATAAAAAGGAAAAGGAGAAGGAAGGTGAGAAGGTAATGAATGAGAGGGAGAAATTAGAAAAGGGTTTTGGACTTGGTTAGATAGTGAAATTATGAAGAATGTGAGTGGAAATAGGTGTGGAAGTAGATATGAGGGTGTGAGTTCTTGTGAGAGTTGAGGACTAAGTGGACGAAATTAGAATAGGAACTGACACCCGCTAGGGAATGTGAATAAATTGGAGATGTTTGTGTTTGTAGTGGATAGGTGATTGGGCGTGTTATAATTGTATTATTTGATTATTTGCTAACTGTGTATGACTTGGCATGTATTATACATTACTAGTTCGTGCAATTCTCACCCTTACAACCACTACAGGTACAGGTTGAGTTTGTAGACATTGAGGTTGAGCAGGAGCACACTTCCCCCAGGAAGTGTGAATTGAGTCATTTTATTAATTTGAGTCAAACCGGGCCACATTTGCGTACTTGATGTATTTTGTATAATTATGAATTATGTATATATTTCCAAAGTGTATTTTGGAAAAATGGTGGCCCGGGGTATTTAGTTTTATTTGCAAAAGTTTAAAAGTTCCTACTTTAATATTTGATGTTAAAAGAGTCTAACTATGTTATATATTATATCTGGATGTCTGGTTGTTGTTGAAAACTGTTTTGAACAGGTTACAGGTCAAAGATAATTTTTGGGAATGTCCATAAAACAGAGGATACTCTGTCCGTTTTTCCGCTTAAATTATAATAAGTATTTTAATTAAAAAGAAATTTTCAAATCCATATTTTCAAAATAGGTAAAATGAAATAGGTTGTTACAACTGGGGAGAGAGAGAACGAAGGCGGTCGCTGAGTGAGGGAGAATCGAAATGGAGGGAGAGACAAAACTGGAGGGAGAGAGCGTGGAGGGAGAACGGAACTGGAGGGAGAGAGCGCGGAGGGAGAACGGAAATGGAGGGAGACCGAACTGGGGGGAGAAAGCGCGGAGGGAGAGAGAGCGGAGGGAGAGGCAATACCGTGATCTTGAGGGAAGGCGGAACTGAGATCATGATGCCACTGGTGATCTGGCAGAACTGGAGGGCGGAAGGAAGGCGGAGAGAGGGCAGAGGGACATGGAGATGAGAACGGAGGGAGGGATGGAGGGAGACGGCTAGGGTTGGAGGGTGAAGTGAGTGAGAGACTACTGTAAGAGTGCTTAAAATTAATGTATTTTAGTTTTTTTTAATTATTATTCCTATCGGTCCGGTCCGGTCCGATCCCGGTGGTCTAGCAATATGTGAGACCAAGGACTGGACCGTTCAAGAATAGTCCCAGCTTTTTGAGACTGGACCCGACTGTGAGACTGGACCAGACTGCATTTTATGGTCCGGTCTGGTCTGGTCCGAGCGGTCTTGCGGTCTCGGACCAGACCACTTACACCCCTAGTTAAGGGCATTGAAGGAAAAGAAGCTATTTGCGAAATTGTCCAAGTGTGACTTTTGGGTAGAGTCAGTGAATTTTCTAGGACATGTGATAACAAGGAATGGAATTTCAGTGGACCCTGCGAAGGTGGAAGCAGTATTGGAGTGGAAGGCGCCAACGACAGTGACGGAAATTCGGAGTTTTCTTGGACTTGCTGGTTATTACCGGAGGTTCATAGAAGGATTTTCTAGATTATCATTGTCGTTGACCAAGTTAACTAGGAAATGACAAGCATTTATTTGGACGGAGAAGTGTGAAGAGAGCTTTCAGGAGCTAAAGAGAAGGTTGACATCTGCCCCGGTGTTGATTTTACCCGACCCGACAAAGACTTTTTGTGTGTACTGTGATGTGTCAAAGCAAGGATTGTGATGTGTGTTAATGCAAGATGGTCAAGTGGTGGCGTATGCATCACGACAGTTGAAGATTCACGAACAGAATTACCCGACACATGACTTAGAGATGGCAACAGTGGTGTTTGCGTTAAAAATTTGGAGGCATCATTTGTATGGAGTGAGGATAGAAGTGTTCAGCAACCACAAAAGCTTGAAGTATCTGTTTAAGCAAAAGGAGCTGAATATGAGGCAACGAAGGTGGATAGAGTTTCTAAAAGACTACGACTTTGAAGTACAGTATCATCCTGGAAAAGCAAACATCGTGGCGGATGCGTTGAGTAGGAAACCCTTCATATATCTGCTTTGATGATAAAGGAGTTGGAGCTGATTGAGAAGTTTAGAGATCTGAATTTGGCAGTGGAGCTAAACCAAGGAAGTATGGTTTTGGGAACCTTGAAGGTAAACAATGAATTCATGGAACAAGTAAAAAGCGTTACAGTTGACAGATCCGGAGTTACAGGAAAAGAAGGAACTCTCAGATAATAGAAAGGAAGTGGAGTTTCAATTGGGAACTGACGGAATCCTAAGATTTAAGGAACGCGTTTGTGTGCCAAACAACCGAGAGGTTAAGGAAATGATCTTGGAAGAAGCGCACAAGAGCAGGTTAAGTTTTCATCCTGGAGCGTCTAAGATGTATCAGGACTTGAAAAAGATTTTCTGGTGGTCCGGTATGAAAAGAGAAGTAGCTGAGTATGTGTCAAGATGTTTAGTGTGTCAGAAGGCTAAGATTGAACACAAGAAGCCTGGAGAAGAGTTGCAACCATTGGCAGTGCCAATTTGGAAATTTGATAGTATTTCAATGGATTTTGTGTCTGGTTTTCCCAAGACGCAGAAAGGACATGATGCTATTTGGGTAATAGTAGACCGGCTCACTAAGACAGCTCATTTTCTTCCTGTGAATGTCAAGTATTCTCTGGAGAAACTAGCAAACTTGTACATTAGTGAAATAGTGAGGTTGCATGGAGTTCCATCGAGTATTGTGTCAGATAGGGATCCCCGATTTACTTCAAAATTTTGGGAGAGTATGCAGAAAGCACTGGGAACGAGGCTACACTTGAGTTCGGCATATCACCCTCAAACGGATGGTCAGTCAGAGCGAACTATTCAGACTTTGGAAGATTTTTTACGAGCGTGTGTGTTGGAGGAAGCTAGAAGTTGGGATTCTTTCTTGCCATTAATTGAGTTCACCTACAACAACAGTTTCCATTCAAGTATAGGAATGGCACATTACGAAGCCCTGTATAGAAGGAAGTGTAGGACTCCTTTGTGTTGGTTTGAGACCGGAGAAAACTTGTAGTTAGGACCAGATGTGGTACAACATATAGCAGATAAGGTCAAGCTGATTCAAGAGAAGATGAAAATCACACAGAGTAGACAGAAAAGTTATCATGACAAGAGGAGGACTCCGCTTGAGTTCAAGGAAGGTGATCATGTATTCATGAGAGTAGTGCCTACTACCGGTATTGGCAGATTGCTCAAAACTAGGAAATAACCCCTCGTTTTATAGGACCTTATCAAATCCAAAAGCGTGTAGGGCCTGTAGCATACCAAATAGCCTTACCTCCTATGTTTTCAAACCTACACAATGTCTTTCATGTATCCCAGTTAAGGAAGTATGTTAGTGACCCATCCCACATCGTTGAGCCTAACACTATACAGCTCAAGAATAATCTTACATATGAAACATTGCCCTTGCGTATCGATGATCGCAGTATTAAAAAGTTGAGAGTTAAAGAGATTCCTCTGGTTAAGGTAGTATGGAGTCAAGATCATGGAGAGGATGCTACCATGTTGCCAACAGCTTCACATGTTGCCAGCAGCTTCACATGAATTTCACCACGGCCATTTGACGGATTACAAATCAGATTGGAAGGCTGTGCTGAATAGGTTCATTTCCAGGAACCTTGCTTCTGGGAGTCGGTTTCACCATGTCGGTTTCACCCCTTGTTTCTTGGCCAGCCTAAACTTTGTCCACTGGTGGGAATCCTACTTCAACACCTACCACGTGGATTATGCAACCATTGTGGATAGAATGAGCGCAAGGACTCCGTCGGACTTGGCAGCCGACAAAACAGGTATATAACCACTTATCTTCTTTTACTCAGCTTTACATTTCTCTTCATGCCTATTAACCTATCACCTTTTCTGTAGTGATTAAGCCCCACATCATCGACTACGTCGCTTTTATTAAGGCAAATGCCTCTAAAAAGAAAGGTGGTGGGTCTTCTTCCAAACCTTCGTCGCCGAAAAGATCTAAGAAACGGCGTCAATCCACAGCTGTTGATGCTTTTGTAGAGGCTAAGAAACAAAATAAAGGGAAGTCGGATGAGCCGTCAGCCAAACACCAGGTTGATCCTGAAAGGACTGACAACTCTCTACTTTGACCTGTTTCCAATAAAATCCAAGTCTCTACTACCACATCGGCTCCATCCATCTGTCACACCACTTCAACTCCCACTGCCCATGTTCGGCGAGATTCTCATTCAAGGCCTAAGGGGATCGTGATAAGGGGACCGTCACCTTGTGTCATTGTTCAAGAAAAAACCTACGATGACGTTCCTACAATTGTCGGGGATCCTTTTGATGACCGTCATGCGGGTGAATTCCTTCCCACTCCAGAACGCAATCCATTTGATGAGGAAGATGAGGAAGAGGAAGAGGATGCAAGTTCCCAATTGCAAAGACGTACTGCACGTCGCAATGTGATCATAGATGACTTCATTTCTGATGTCGAAGCTAAGCCATCTCATGCAATGGTTTCTTCAGAACCTATGGCCACCAGACTCAAAACCATCGAAGAGTTGATGCAAAGATGTATTGGCGATACTTCTTCAACGGCTTTGGATGAAGCCATTGCTCAGAATTCTAAACAAGAGCCAGCTGAAACCATGCATCACGAACCTCTTGATACTCAAGTCGTGGATTCTCCTGTTGCTTTCGTGGGACCTGATACCACTACTGCATGCACCCCTTCATTTGAGGTAAGTTGGAATTTACTTTTTCGCCCTTTGTGCAGCATTTAAGTGGCCTAACCTAATTTCTGTTTTATTGTTCCTCAGATTCCCAGCAACTCTCACCAACTTGAAGGCTTTGACGGGAGTTTACAACTTTCTTCTGCATCTGCTTACATTGCTGATATTCCTCCCATCGTGGTACCTTCCTCTTGTAATCCTTCTTCTAGCACCATGGTTCCTCTGAATTTGACCCAGATGTCCAACCCAAGTGCTTTTTTGAATCTCAGGGAACTTATGGCCAAGACGCGTTCCATTGACGAAGCCATGGACTCTCCTTCAAGGGACACCGAATCTGCCTTGGATCAATCCTTGTCCACCTTGAAGAACATCTGTTGTCGTCCTTTCGACCAATTGTTGGATGATTCTTCAACGGCAGAACTCTTGTCCTCCACCGTTAATTCTCTTTTGCAGCAACCTGTCCCTGTGGACATTGAGCTTAAACTGACCAATTTGCAGCAATTTGTCAATAATTGGACTGCTGAAAGTCCCAAAATTTTGCAAGACATCAAGGTTTATGAAGATGTCAAGACAAATCAGCATGAATTGGAAGCAGAATTTGCAGATTTGGAGCGAGAAAATGCTGCTTGGTCTTCTAAGGTCGACCAAAAGCTGCAGCAAGTGAAGGAAAATGAAACCAAGATTAAAGATCTGAGGAATGAGTTGGCTCGATTGGAACAAGGGCAGACAAAATTGGGTCAATCAATTGATGCGGCCAAGACTGCCCGACAGGAGTTGATCGACAAAGCCTCTGCCTTAGTTGCTCCCTATCAAGAAGTTGCAGAAAAACTCTGCTAATCTGCAAGGTTACAAGGCCGGACTTCGATGGAGGGATGCATTCGCCAGATAATGGCGTTCTTTTGGAAATTTATTTGGATGAACTTTTCCCTTTTCCTTTTGTATTATTTTTCCCTTGTGCACTTTGACTTTTATTGTATGGAATGTAACTTCGACTTTTATTGCATGTTTACTTCTGTCATTGTCGGCTTGTACTTTTTCAAATACTTGCCATTGATTGCTTTAATCTTTTTCCCCGAATCGACTTCAACCAACTCGTACGCGTTGCCTGAAAAGGCCTTTAATACTTGAAATGGTCCTTCCCACTTAGGCAACCATTTACCATATTCGTTAGAACGTTTGTCGATTGGCAAGATTACTTTCCATACTAGTTCACCAAGTAAAAATGACTTGAACTTAACTTTGGCATCATAATATTTTGCAATATTTTCTTTTTATCGCACAATAATTTCTAACGCCAAAATTCTTTCGTCATGCACCTCGTCCAACTCGTCAAACATGGCATTCCAATAATCATTCACAGGCATTTCATTTGGCCTCTGAAATCGTACTAACTCCAAATTCACTTCGACTGGAAACATGGCCTCATAGCCATATGTCGTCAACATGTAAGGTGTCGTACCTGTGGCCTCATTTGGGGAGTTTCGAATGGCCCACAACACTGGTGTCAATGCCTCATGCCAATTCCGTGGTTTTCCTTTGATTTGCTTTTTGATGATATTAATAATCCACTTGTTGGCTGCTTCGGCCTGACCATTTGATTGAGCATAATAGGGTGTCGAAGTTAACAACTTAATTCTTCTTTATGCGAGATATCCTTTTATCTTACTTCCCAGGAAAATAGAAGCTTGGTCAGAAGTTATTGTCTAAGGAATTCCAAATCGACACACTATACGGTCTTCGATGAAATCAATAACTTGCTCTTGCTCAACCTTCACCAAAGGTATAGCCTCTACCCATTTGGTAAAGTAATCCACGCCCACCAGAATCCTTGTATGCCCTTTTGAAGAATTGGGGACAATCTCGCTAATAACGTCGAGTGCCCATCCTCTATAAGGCTAAGGTTTAATAATCGAATGTAACTCGCTTGACGGGACGTTTTGGATATAGCCATGTTTTTGGCATTCTTCACATGATTTTGCAAAATTCATACAATCCGACACTAGAGTAGGCCTGAAAACCCTTTGCCTCCAAAGTAACCATTTCATCTTTTCCGCAGCTTGATGTGCTCCACATATCCCTTCGTGTACTTCCGCCAAAGCCACAAAAGCATCTTCTTTATCAAGGCATACTTCAAGGTTTTCGTCGACTGATTTGTGATACAAATCTCCTCCCAACATAGTAAACTTGATAGCTTTTAACTTCAAACTTCGTTCGACATCGGGGGACGAATTCGTCAAATAGTCATCTATGGGCTTTCTCCAATCATCGGTTGATGCCAATGCATTCACCATGACTTCACTTTCATGAGGAGGATAAAGCAATTCTTTGATCCGAATCAATTTGTCCAATACTTTTCTCGACACGCGGTACTTGGATGCGACTTGGGCCAAGTGATTGGCCTTTTGATTGTGATGTCGATATATATGTTCGACAGACACATCATCGAATTGACACATCATCTTATGTGCCATGGTACAATATTTTGCCAATCTCGGGCTCAAACATTTGTACTCATTGACCAATTGTTTAATAACTAGCTGAGAATCTCCTTTGATAGCCACGTTTTTGGCCTTAAGGAAGATTAGAATTTCAAGGCCAACTACGATGGCCTCGTATTCTGCTTCGTTATTAAAACATAAGTATTTAAGACTGAACATGAATTCAGTACGAATCCCGTTAGGGGACACAAACAAAATTCCAACTCTTGCCCCTTTTTTGTGTGATGACCCGTCAAAATACATGGTCCAAGGTCTTAGTCCGACGTAATCGACAGATAAAGCCATGTCTAAACATGGATGATCCGCTAGAAAGTCGGCCACTGCTTGGCCTTTGATGGCTTTTAATGGGACGTACTGGAGTGAAAACTCTGTCAACGCTAGAGTCCATTTGCCAATCCTGCCATGGATAATTGGCTTGGATAGCATATATTTGATCACATCAGACTTCGACAAAATCAAAACATGAAAACTTTTCATATAATGCTTAAGTTTTGTACAAGAAAAATAGAGTGCTAAGCACAATTTCTCTATAGCACTATACCATGTTTTGGCATCATTCAACACTCTACTTAAATAAAATACAGTTTTTTCTACACCATTTTCATTTTCTTGAGCTAACATACTTCCTATAGTGTAATCTGAAGCTGATATGTACAATTTCAATGGGAACCCAAGTCGAGGCGGCATCATGACTGGTGGTGTCGTCAAGTACCGCTTCAAATCGTCAAACGCTGCTTGTTGGTCTGGCCCCCAATTAAATTATTCTCCTTGTTTTAGCCTTACAAGAGGCGAAAAGGCTCTAGTCCTTCCTGATATATTTGATATGAAGCTCCTCAAATAATTCACTTTGCCAAGAAATGACTGTACCTCTTTCTTGTTAGCCGGAGGTGATGCTTCTAAGATTGCTTTGGCTTTGTTCTTGTTGACTTCAATGCCATTTCTATGGAGAAGAAACCCCAAAAATTGACCAGCTGCGACTCCAAAAGTGCACTTGATGGGATTCATCTTCAACTTATGCTTTCTCATCCTGTCGAATGCCTTTTTCAGGCTTTCCAAGTGCTCTTCTTGAGTCTTCGACTTGATCACCACGTCATCGATGTATACTTCCAAGAAATCATATCATGAAAAATCAGATTCATTGCTCTTTGGTAGTGGCTCCTGCATTCTTGAGTCCAAATGGCATCATCACCCATTCAAAGGTTCCATTAGCACCAGGGCATCTAAACGCGGTCTTCGACACGTCGCCTTCAGCGATGAAGATCTGATTATATCCTGAAAAAGCATCTAACAAACTCATTACCTCATGGCAAGACACTGAGTCTACCAACATTTCTGCTATCAGCATAGGATATTCGTCTTTTGGTGTGGCAGAATTTAAATCCCTGAAATCGACACAGAGTCGCATCTTTCCATTCTTCTTCATGACTGGGACTATATTTGCCATCCATTCAACATACCTTGTCGTTCTTATAAACTTTGCTTTCAACAGTCTTTCGATTTGTTCCTTAATCTTGAGAACCACCTCAGGTGCAAAGCGTCGAACAACTTGCTTAATTGGCTTGTTATCAGGCCGTAAGGTCAGCCTATGCTCAACCAATTCTCTTTCGAGCCCCGACATGTCCTCATATTCCCATGCAAAGCAATCTTTGTTTTCTCTGATGAGGTTGATGAGCTCTCTGAATTCCTCTTTTAACAACGAACTCACGTAAATGGGTTTCGGCTTTTCAACCGTTCCCAAGTTTACCTCGTCCCTAGGATCTTCACTGATGAACTTTGGTTCTTCTTCTGTCCATCCTCTTTCCAATCCCAAAGGACTGTTGTCAACGATACAATCCTGGAATGCACCTGATTGAATGGTGCATCGCATTCTATCGGCCACGTAAGCCGACAGTCTTTCTAGTTGTTTATCAACCATTATTACTGGTTGAGGGCCGCTGATCAACGGCCTCGTCAACCTCCACCAACGAAATCCCATAGTTTTCCATCAAGCACTTATCCACTATGGGCTTCTGAAATTGATCAGCATCAAGTCGAATTGGCTTGATACTTGGGTTGTAGACTTTGAAGTCCACATGCATTTGCTCCATATAGCAAGGACTATCGTCCGCTGCTATAACTTCAACTTTGTTCTCCTGATTCCACAAAGTCAGTTTCTGATGGGCCATAGAAGGAACGGCCCCCACCGCATGAATCCAATCTCTTCCAAGCAAGAGATTGTAACTAGCTTTGGTAAGGACTGTTGGAAACCAACAAGCGGCTCAATATAGTCTAGAGGGGGGTGAATAGAATATTGAAGCCTTATTACAGATTTTTCGTCCACCTAAGAGAATGGTTTTATGAAAATAAATTTTATTAAGAATTCAGTTCAGATTACTCGAGTAACTCAAGCCTTCACTCGAGTAATACGCAACCAAAAATAATTTCACTCGAGTATTCAGCAAATCACTCGAGTATTACGAAAGCAGATTTTAAATCACTCGAGTAACAGAAAACCTACTCGAGTAATGTTTATAAACTGAAAGCAGATTACTCGAGTGACAAGAACTTTACTCGAGTAAACTGGGTAAAATTCAATTTAAACTTTGTTTTCAATGGAGTTCTTCAAGAATAACAATGCTATGATGATTCAACAAATTATGAATGATTAATATGAACAATTTCAAGTAATATTAACATGCAATTTTAGATCAATTTAGTAGAATTAAGAAAACCCCAATTCTAACCTAAAAATGCAAATGTTAATGAATTAATGAAATACAAGGAATGAAAATAAAAGAGACACAAGGATTTATCCTGGTTCACTTTCACCCACTTGAAAGCTACTCCAGTCCCCTCTTAAATCAAGAGAGATTCTTCACTAGAAATCTTCAAATGTAGATTTTACAATGTTTTAAGATGCAACTAGATTCTTAGTTCTCCTATCTTAAAACCCAACTCAAAGTGTGTACCAAACACTTTGATCTAATCTACCCCTTTTGAGTATTCTAGATTTCCTTGCTAATTGATTGAAGATGCTTCCAACCAATCCTCTTTTCTTGCTTTGATTTGATCCTCAAAGTCTTCCTTGTGAGATTCTTCACTTGTGTTGAAACTTCAATGATGCAATCACAAATTGCAAATCTTCAACAACCACTAAGAACAAAAATATGATCTCAAGAATATTTGAACAATGATAGAAAATAGAGTGAAGAATGAAAAGTTCTTTGTTGAATCTTGATAGCTCTTGAAAGATGTAAAATAGCTCTTGAATTACTTTTCAAAGTGTATTAGAAAATTGTAAGAATGAAAGTCTATATCTTTGAAAGAGAAAATTAAGTCCTTTTAAAATTTTCCCAACACTGATTGAATTACTCGAGTAAACCAAACAACGTCACTCGAGTGAAACATGTCAGATTAAGTTACTCGAGTGATGTATAAACCATTACTCGATTAACCTGTCAGAACATAAATTACTCGAGTGAACCAATACTCATTACTCGAGTAAACTGATCAGAATCTGAATAAAAACAAAGTTTTTCTAAAATGATTTTCACAAGCTATTTAATCAAGATTTAAAGTATCTTCACTCTTAATCAGACATTATTTAAATATTCTTAAAATCACCTAAGCTACCCACACCAATGAGATGCATTGCATAAAATAAAGATTACATTGAAATAGAATTAATAAAAATCCTAATTCTAATCTTCATGTGGTGTAGCTTGCTTGTTGCCAATGTTGTTGCTTGGAGAGAGATTGTTAGCATCAAAACATGAGAATCCTACAAACTCCCCCTTTTTGATGATGACAAACCTCCTTTCAAATTAAGCACTAAGTTTTAACATACTCCCCCTAAATGTAAAACATCTAGGAAAAATATAATAAAACTTAACCTACAAGAACAACATCAACAAAATATTCTCCCCCTTTTGGCATCATTAAAAAGATAATATTTTTGAGAAAAGTCCGTTGCCAAAAGTTGAAGGTAAGTAGTTCACAATGGTATAGAAAAGATATAACAATAAAGACAATACCAAAATAAACCACAATAGTGCCTCAACGTATATAAACAACGAATATAAACGAACAACGAATATAGCACCAGAAATCAGAGTATCAGAGCATCACACTATGCAGCAAATCATAGCAGATAACCAAAACGAAAACTAAACAAACCAGACCATACAGAAGGTCCTAAAGTCATAGTAGCAACAGAGTCAGAAACATGAAACAGAAACATAAACAGAGAATATGCAAATGAAACATGCAACAGAAATCAACAGCAAACATCATCAGCATCCACAGGTCTAGGAATCAGGTGGAGGAGGAGGAAAATGATGAGAAAATAATCCAGACATGTAATCCATCAAACGATGCTCCATGGCAATATTCTTCACATCCTGTCTCATCTCCAACTGAGTGAATTGAGCATTGATGTGCTCAACTAATGACTCATGAGCAGCTTGTGCATCAAATGGAGTACCAAGATTATCCAAATCGATATAGTCCTCAATACGATCGGTATCCATCGGATCAGTAGAAGTAGGAGGAACAGAAGAGGATGCACCAGCCCTATCACCAAGTAAATTCCTTTTCCTAGTACCTGAAACTCTTGCAGCCTTTGCAGCTTCAGCCATTTCCTTAATCTGTGATTTCCATAACCAAGTGCGACTGTCCCTATGCCAAGCAATTTTCATATAACTAATGTGCGAATCATTAAGACACCAGTTATTTTTCTTTTCCTTTTCAGCTGGCTCATCATCAGGGATTGGAACACGATAATACCTCATGAGCTTGGTGACATGCATAGGATATGGCAAGAATTGGGTAGGAGGAGATTGAGCAGCAGCTTCCATACGAGCTAAAAACATTTTATTCCAATTCATCTCATACCTCTTTTTAATCCCATGAAACAAAGTAAGATCATCATCTCCCAATTGAGCATAATTTTGATTGCATTTTGGAATTAAACAATAAGAGATAATATACATGAGCACCCTATCCACAGCATGCAAAGGTGATACAGTTCTAGTAGTTCTATCACCCCAAGATTCACCAGTACGCAACAAATCAGTATAAATCTTATTAGTATCCACATCCAAATCCAGACATTCAGTATCACCAATAAAAGTTCCCTTGTTTTCTAAACCAAACATCATAGTCAAATCCGCAGGCTTTATAACAAAATGATGTCCTCTAACCATTGTTTGATACTCACCATCTAGCTTAGTAAAATTTTGATAAAATTGTCTGACAAGCCTAGGGTAATAATGAGTCTCAAATTCCAAAAACCTCTGCAAATTCTGAAATTCTAAATCCTCTACAAACGGAAATTGCTCCTTATGCAACCAAGCAAATTTAACATACCTTGTAAGACCAAAAGAGCGATTGATAAATGCCGGTTCCCGCAAATCTCGGTTGATTCCAGAAAACCAAGTATCATTACGACCTGCTCCTTGCTTTGCTTTCTTTTGAGGAGGTTGATAGTGAGAGGAAGAAGCCATTAATTCAGAAAAAGCAAATTCGGTTTTGAGAGGTTAGGGTTTTGATTTGGGGTTTTCGGATTTTTGGATAAAATTGGTGAAATTGATGAATGAAAGGAGTAGAAATGATGATATAAAGATGAAATATGGAAGAAATTTGTATGATTTGTGAGGTTTGTGGCTGAAAGATGATGATTTGATGAAGATCCGTATGAGAGAGAAGAGAGAAAGACGAACAAGAGAGAGAAAAAATCGTGAAAATGATGCAGATTTTAACAGTTCAGCTTTTAAAATCACGTAAGTTACTCGAGTAATGTTCATACGTTACTCGAGTGATTCGAGCAGTACTCGAGTGAAAGAGTATGTTACTCGAGTATGCCGAAAAATAAAAAGATTTTACTCGAGTGATGGATGAACTTAATCGAGTGATACGCAAGTCATTTTAAAATTAATCGAGTGACAGACAGAATTACTCGAGTAATACGAAAGAGTTTTTAAAATTACTCGAGTGAAATTTCTGTTACTCGAGTGAACTGTACAGAATTTCAAAAATTTCAATTTTTCATGCAAAATCATTTTTCATGCACAAACACAGAGAAACACTTAGCATGTAGCAAGTAACACACATACAAATAAAGCAATTAGCATATTATAGAAAACATACACACATAACTGCATAAAAAAAACACTTTAATAAGATACAACAACTCAAAATACAAGTCACATTGAAATAGGCTTGAAGGTGAGTATAAAAAGCATCAAATACAATTAGCTAATAGTTAATTCATCAAAAATACCAAGTTCTCTTCGAATCTTATAAAATGTGTCCCTTGGTAATGGTTTTGTAAAGATATCAGCTAATTGATCCGAAGTTTGAACAAACTCAATAACACAATCACCTTTTTGAACATGATCTCTCAAAAAGTGATGCCTAATTTCAATATGCTTTGTCCTTGAGTGTAATACTGGATTTTTAGTCAAATTAATTGCCGAAGTGTTATCACACTTTATAGGGATATTTGTTAAATTTAAACCAAAGTCAGATAATTGTTGCTTCATCCATAAAATTTGAGCACAACAACTACCTGCAGCTATGTATTCGGCCTCCGCGGTTGATAAAGCTACACAATTTTGCTTTTTAGAAAACCACGATACAAGTGAATTACCAATTAAATGGCATGTTCCGCTTGTACTTTTTCGCTCAACTTTACAACCGGCAAAGTCAGAGTCCGAATATCCTATTAGTTTTAGAAAAGCATCCCTAGGATAATAAAGTCCAGTATTCGTTGTACCCTTTAAGTATTTCATTATTCTTTTGACAGCAGTTAGATGCGACTCTTTCGGTTTTGCTTGAAAACGTGCACACATACATACACTAAACATGATATCAGGCCTAGATGCAGTTAAGTATAACAAACTACCAATAATACCACGATACTTCGTTACCTCTACCGCTTTTCCAGCCTCATCTTGATCTAGGTAGCATGCAACGCTCATTGGTGTAGAAGCGGATTTGCACGAATCCATTCCAAAACGTTTGAGAAGCTCTCTACAATATTTACTCTGATGAATATAAATGCCATCATTAAGCTGCTTTATTTGAAGGCCAAGAAAGAATGTAAGCTCTCCCATCATCGACATCTCGAATTCACTTTGCATCAATTCTGAAAACTTCTTACACAAGTTATCGTTAGTAGCACCAAATATAATATCGTCAACATATATTTGAACCAATAAAATATCCTTACCGGAACGTTCAATAAAAAGTGTAGTGTCAACAGTACCTCGTTTAAAACCTTTTTGTAATAAAAAATTGCTTAGTCGGTCGTACCAAGCTCTAGGAGCTTGTTTCAAACCGTACAAAGCCTTTTTCAGTTTGAAAACGTAGTCCGGATGCTCAAAACTCTCGAATCCGGGAGGTTGTGACACATAAACTTCCTCTTGAATGTATCCGTTAAGAAAGGCGCTCTTAACATCCATTTGAAACAATTTAAAATTCATAATTGAAGCAAAAGCGAGAAGAATACGAATAGCTTCTAATCTAGCAACGGGAGCATATGTCTCATCATAATCGATTCCTTCTTCTTGACTATAACCTTGTGCTACCAACCTAGCTTTATTCCTAACAATAATACCCGATTCATCTAACTTATTCCTATAGACCCACCGAGTACCAATTTCAGGACGATCATCGGGTTTTGGCACAAGCTCCCAAACTTGGTTTCTTTCAAATTGATTTAATTCTTCTTGCATGGCCATAATCCAATGATCATCTTGAAGAGCCTCTTTGATATTCTTAGGTTCTATTTGAGATACAAAGGCAACATAATAACAAAAATTATTTAAAGTGCGTCGGGTTACCACTCCCTTCGCAATGTCACCTAAGATATTAGAAATCGGATGATTTTTGTTGGACTTCCAAGCTATTGGTAATTGAGGTTGTATCTCTTGTGCTAAGTCTTTATCTTGTGCTTGCACCTCTCGATCTTCATTTTGATTCTCTTCTATTTGTTGTGGTGTTGAATTCTCATGATCCAAAAATGTACCTATATAATCATCACAAGAAACAACACAATCTCCTTTCGAAGATTCATCAAATACAACATGCACGGATTCCTCAACGGTTAATGTTCTTTTATTGTAGACTCTATATGCTTTGCTATGAGTTGAATAACCTATGAATATGCCATCGTCGGCTTTAGAGTCAAACTTGCCGACCGGTTCCTTTCCGTTATTTAAAACAAACACCTTACACCCAAAAACATGAAAATGTGAGATATTTGGCTTTCGCCCTTTTAAAAGTTCATAAGGTGTTTTATTTAAATGCGGATGAATAAGAACCCTATTAAGCACATAGCAAGCGGTGTTTACCGCATCAGCCCAAAAATATTTAGGAACATTTGATTCTATCAACATAGTACGAGCAAGTTCCACTAATATTCTATTTTTTCTTTCTACAACTCCGTTTTGCTCCGGAGTCCTAGGGGCCGAAAATTGATGATCAATACCAAACTTATCACAAAACGCATCAATCCTAGTGTTTTCAAACTCACCTCCGTGATCACTTCTAATAGACACAATTTTCAAACTTAGTTGATTTTGGATGAGTTTGGCAAATTTTTTAAAACATTTATAAACTTCACTTTTTGCAGATAAAAATAAAGTCCATGTGAATCTAGTAAAATCGTCTACTAAAACAAATCCATAGTAATTGCCACCTAAACTTTTAATTTGTGAAGGGCCAAACAAATCCATATGGATTAGCTCCAAAGGCTTTGTTGTGCTTATCACATTTTTAGGTTTAAATGAACTTTTAACTTGCTTGCACTTTTGACAAGAGTCACAAATGCCATCAAGCTTAAAGTTTAGTTTAGGCAAACCAATCACTAAATCTTTTTGCAAAAGTTTGTTCAATTGATTCACATTCACATGAGCAATTCGTCTATGCCAAAGACGAATTTCATCATCAAAAGATTTGAAACATTTTGAAAACAGTGAAGTTATCTCATCCAAATCAATTAAGTAAGTGTTATTAGAGCGACGACCAACAAACTTAACACTATCATCTATAGAAGACTTAATGAAGCATAATTCCGGAGTAAATGTCACATAATTGCCCATATCACATAGTTGGCTTATACTAAGCAAGTTGTGTTCTAAGCCTTCTACGTATAGAACATTTTCTATGACAAGGTTAGATACGTTACCGATTTTCCCGACTCCTAGAATTTTGCCCTTGTTGTTGTCGCCGTATGTCACAAATCCATCACTTTTTGGAGTAAGTTCCATGAAGTGCGTTTTGTCTCCCGTCATGTGTCTCGAACAACCACTATCCAAGTACCATTTTCGCTCTTTGGTTCGAAGACACACCTACAAGAAAGATATCATTTGGTTGACTTAGGTACCCAAGTGGTCTTGGGTCCTTTGTTGTTAGCATGAGGAGAAGTCCCCTTAACAATCCAAATATATTCACCACTTGGTATACCAAATTTCTTTATATTACATTTATTCATGGTATGCCCAAAGATTCCACAATAATGACAAGTTGGGTTTTTAGAAATCTTATTCTTTGAAAATCCACCAACTTTGCGATAATTGCGTTTCTTAGGTTTGGTATAGCCAAGACCGGATCTATTGCTATTGTTCCTTTGAGTTGAAAGCAAATGATCTAAAGAAGTATCTCCTTTCATGAGCCTTGCAAGTCGATCATTCAAATTAAAAACTTCTTTTTCCAAAGACTTGCAATTTTCACAAGATGGAGTCTCATTTGATTTCAATTCACAATTGCATGTAGAGTTTGCATAAATGAGTTCAAGAGTTTCATTTTGAAGCTTAAGTTCTTCTAAATCTTTTTGAAGTTCAATTATCTTTTCATGTTGCTTCATTATGAAATTCTTTCTTTCAACATTTATTTTAGCAAGTTTCTTCAACTCTTTATGCATCTCTACATACACATTGTACAATTCATTGAATGAAGGAGAATTAGAACTTGAGCTAGCATCGGAAAGATAATCTACCTCATTGACGTTCTCACTTGATTTAATGCTTGAAGATTCCTCTTCATCAAGCTTTGTCATTAAACATAGATTTGCAAGTTCTTCATCATCCGATGAGCTAGATGTTGATTGACTCTCCACTTCATCCCATACTATGTAAGCCCTTTTTCCTTTAGAAGAATTGAATTTTGAGTTGTCACCTTCCGACTTCTTAGAATGAGTTGGACAATTCGATCGATAGTGACCAAGCTTTCCACATCCATGACACTTGATGTGATCCTTGATATTCTTATTTCTTGGTTGTGAGTCCTTAGAATCTCTTTGTCTATTTCTATTAAAGTTCCCCTTTTTCTTAAGGAACCTACCAAGCTTTTTAACTAGCAAGCCAAGGGTCTCATCATCTATATCGGAGTCCGAGTCATCCACTTGAAAGTTTTCCTCTTGTGCCTTAAGGGATTTTGAAGTTGATTTAAGAGCTATCCCCTTTTTCTTCCTATCGGCATCTTCATTCAAGGATAACCGTCCAAGCTCCATTTCATGCTCTTGAAGCTTTCCGAATAGAGTTGCTAAATCAATTTGATCCACGTCTCTAGCTTCCATAATGGCCGTCACCTTAGGTTGCCATTCCCTGCTAAGACATCTCAAAATCTTATTAACAACTTCACCATTAGATATAACTTTTCCAAGTGCAGAAAGATGATTAATGATATGAGTGAACCGCTTTTGCATGTCACCTATGTTTTCATTAGGTAACATACGAAAGAGTTCATATTCATGCATGAGTGTATTTAGCCTAGCCCTTCTAACCTCCGAAGTGCCCTCATGTGTGACTTGTAATGTGTCCCACATTTGTTTAGCATCAACACATTGAGATACTCGAAAGAACTCATCATAAGAAAGAGCGGACGTGATGATATTTTTAGCTTTTAAATCAAATGCAACTTTCTTCTTATCATCATTGTCCCAACTCGATTGAGGTTTAATTGAAACAACATCATTTACTTTCGTTTGAGGAACAAAAGGTCCATTCTCTATGGCGTTCCAAATTTCCATATCTATGGCTTGAATAAAAATTTTCATGCGGACCTTCCAATAAGCGTAACCCTCACCACTAAATAGTGGAGGACGATTAATGGAAGTTCCTTCACCACCAAAAGGATTTGAAATTGAGCCCATTGTTTCCAAGTAAAAAGGATCTTTTCGAAAAAGCTTTTTAAGGCTCGGATTTTTCGTCCGAGCTCTGATACCACTTGTTGGAAACCAACAAGCGGCTCAATATAGTCTAGAGGGGGGTGAATAGAATATTGAAGCCTTATTACAGATTTTTCGTCCACCTAAGAGAATGGTTTTATGAAAATAAATTTTCTTAAGAATTCAGTTCAGATTACTCGAGTAACTCAAGCCTTCACTCGAGTAATACGCAACCAAAAATAATTTCACTCGAGTATTCAGCAAATCACTCGAGTATTACGAAAGCAGATTTTAAATCACTCGAGTAACAGAAAACCTACTCGAGTAATGTTTATAAACTGAAAGCAGATTACTCGAGTGACAAGAACTTTACTCGAGTAAACTGGGTAAAATTCAATTTAAACTTTGTTTTCAATGGAGTTCTTCAAGAATAACAATGCTATGATGATTCAACAAATTATGAATGATTAATATGAACAATTTCAAGTAATATTAACATGCAATTTTAGATCAATTTAGTAGAATTAAGAAAACCCCAATTCTAACCTAAAAATGCAAATGTTAATGAATTAATGAAATACAAGGAATGAAAATAAAAGAGACACAAGGATTTATCCTGGTTCACTTTCACCCACTTGAAAGCTACTCCAGTCCCCTCTTAAATCAAGAGAGATTCTTCACTAGAAATCTTCAAATGTAGATTTTACAATGTTTTAAGATGCAACTAGATTCTTAGTTCTCCTATCTTAAAACCCAACTCAAAGTGTGTACCAAACACTTTGATCTAATCTACCCCTTTTGAGTATTCTAGATTTCCTTGCTAATTGATTGAAGATGCTTCCAACCAATCCTCTTTTCTTGCTTTGATTTGATCCTCAAAGTCTTCCTTGTGAGATTCTTCACTTGTGTTGAAACTTCAATGATGCAATCACAAATTGCAAATCTTCAACAACCACTAAGAACAAAAATATGATCTCAAGAATATTTGAACAATGATAGAAAATAGAGTGAAGAATGAAAAGTTCTTTGTTGAATCTTGATAGCTCTTGAAAGATGTAAAATAGCTCTTGAATTACTTTTCAAAGTGTATTAGAAAATTGTAAGAATGAAAGTCTATATCTTTGAAAGAGAAAATTAAGTCCTTTTAAAATTTTCCCAACACTGATTGAATTACTCGAGTAAACCAAACAACGTCACTCGAGTGAAACATGTCAGATTAAGTTACTCGAGTGATGTATAAACCATTACTCGATTAACCTGTCAGAACATAAATTACTCGAGTGAACCAATACTCATTACTCGAGTAAACTGATCAGAATCTGAATAAAAACAAAGTTTTTCTAAAATGATTTTCACAAGCTATTTAATCAAGATTTAAAGTATCTTCACTCTTAATCAGACATTATTTAAATATTCTTAAAATCACCTAAGCTACCCACACCAATGAGATGCATTGCATAAAATAAAGATTACATTGAAATAGAATTAATAAAAATCCTAATTCTAATCTTCATGTGGTGTAGCTTGCTTGTTGCCAATGTTGTTGCTTGGAGAGAGATTGTTAGCATCAAAACATGAGAATCCTACAAGGACTACCACGAACAAAGTGTCCCTTACCACGGATCCAACTTCGATCTTCAGCATTGTGACTCCATGAGACTGGGCAATCTTCCCCGTGAAACTGACTACGACAACGTTTGTCGGTATCAAATCGGCGTCCAGCTTTCCCATTCTTCTGAACACGTTCCATGGTAAAATATTGACGGCTGCACCTCCATCCACCAAAACCCTGTTCAAAGGTTTTCCGTCAACAATGGCCTTAATGTGTAAAGGCCTCAAGTGTTCCCTCTTTCTCTCTTCCAAAGGTTCGAACTGTGCAATGTTGCTGATGTCCATCTCCAGATGAACCCTGTCAAGGAGAAAAAGGCATTCAGGCAAGTCGGGTATTTCATCACTCAAATACGAGTCATCTGACCCGTCACTATCGTCTTCTTCATCTCCGACTCCATGTACTCCTTGATAGTCAAAAGGTAACCCTACATTGTTGATTGAAAGGCTAGTGATCTTCTTACTCTGCGCGTCCACCATGTCTTGGTCGATCACAATGATGTCTAAACTATCATCAGAATCCGCATCATACGACCCGTCCACCTGATTGGACCCCTCATCTTTCCTAACCCATTTCCTCTTTTGCTTATAGCTCTGTCGACTCTTAGCCGTAGTCGGCTTTGCTGCTGCAACAAGACATCCCTTATTGTTCATGGGCAGTTCTTTGATGTTGACTTCTTCAGCCTCCTTCTTGCGGAAACGTTGAAGTATCCTTTTCTGGGTCCTTGTTAAACCTTCATAGATTGAACTCGGTGCCGAGTCTGATTGTTGTTTCTGTACTTTTCGAGTAACCCGATCATGCAAGGGTGACCTTGAAGGGCATCTTCCATAAACTCTCCGACTTAGGAAAGGCCGACGGGCCTCTTGGGACATTTCATGTCGAATGTACCTCCCTTCTTGAGTCCTCTTGGCTCTTAACTTCCTCCTCAAGTCTTCCTTTTTCATCTCCCTTTCCCTCTTTGATGCGGCTGTTTCATCATATATCACCTGGCATCTAGGGCAGATTCGAAGATCTTCATATTGCTTTCTGTCGTAAAACTGTTCAAACGACTCACCAGTCTTTGGAAAAACTTCAGAGTCATGAGCCAGAGTCACCATGTTGATGGGAAATACTCCTTGGGTCTCGATCTCGTTAACTTCCTTCTGAAATGGATCAGTGTCGATCTTCATCTCTTTCTCCAAGAACTTTAACCTCCCTTTGTCGAGTCCCTGCTTAATTAAATCCCTGAAAGCAAAGCAATCATTTGTATTGTGAGTACAATTGTTATGATACTTGCATTACTTTAATACTTTCTTCCTTTCAGTTCATCTTTTTTCAACAATTTATGATCTTCAGGTAATTTAATCTGTTTATCCTTTAATAACATATCAAAGACTTGTTCAGTCCTAGAAATGTCAAAAGTGTATGTTTTCTTATACAAATTTTCATTAAGAGGTTTCGACGGCCTCAAGGCATGACACGTATAGGGTTTTCCTTCTCCTAAATCTATTGTGTCAACCTCTGAGCCAATGTCGAGTGCCTCCCCATCAAGAGGTTGAGAATCGATGTAATGGGTTTGTTCTCTCTTGAGAGCTTTAGAATCCTTCTCTCTAACCTTTTCTCGACTCTCCTGCAAACTTCGACAACTTGGGCACCTTAATTCCTCTTGGAATTTCAGCGTGTTGCACCCATTCAGGAAAAGGTGAATTGAAACCTGGCTGGTTAGCCAAGCCTATGTTGAAACCTATCATGTTCAATGCTTGTTCGACCACACGGTTCACATCATCTGGTTCGATCCGAGTCTCTTTTCCTTGTCGGAGCAAGTGCCTCACCAAATTCTGCCTGGATAAGGCTGATTGGAGATCCTCCACTCTTTTCATAAATATAACTTGCATCGGATTCTGCACATATTGCGGCGCTTCGACACCAGGATGGAAAATCACTTGAGGATTTTCGGCCACCATGTTACCTGCACTGAAAGGTGGATTAGTGCGAACATTATCCCACGAAGTTGTTACTATACTGTCTTGTTGAGGTGATGAAACTCGAACAGCATGTCGCATATCTTGACCGTCAGGGTACCCTTGTACCAAAATCGGTCTTTGTAACGCTCTATCTCCATGTGGAGTTGTGACGGACTCGTTGTGCTCACTTTCATCGACGCCCAACACTTGGTTCAATCTCTTCATGTACTGAGCAATTTTTCCACAAGTTTCGTTTGTCACCAACATTGCCGAGTTGATCATGGAACTTAACTGAGCCATCAACTGGTCAACCAATTGAACGTTCGCCTCTTCAATCTGTTGTCGGATATGAGTGACGGGGTTAATCGGTACCAGCCACATCCGTAGTAGAACGGTGGAAAGCCATTTTAGTGGCTCCTATAGCCACGTTAATACTTCCAACGGAACTATTCAAAGGCCATGTCATCGTCGACCCTGGAACAAAACCAAGTGGCAAACCATACGGAGGAACTTGACCTCCATTCGTCGAGTTATTACCAAAAGTAAAGCCACCAGTTGTACTACCTCCATTTGGGCCATTATTTGGACGTTGAATTACTGTTACGACGGTTGATTCTACGGCAGGCCTGCTTCCTCTAGATGCTTGAGGAGTACTGAAATAACAGTGGCCTGATGGCCACTTTGGCTCTCATTAGCCATTGAAGAAGAAAGTGGCAAAGTGGTGCCACTTCTCAAACGCATACACTTGGACACAAGTTACTCTGAACATGTCCCACTGGGCGTGCCAATTTGTTTGAGGGGTTTTCGTCCGACGCCTGCCGAACTGAGAAAGTGCATGGGGTGTGGGTAACGACAGGTTATGTGGTAATCTTGTGAAGGAACTTGACCATATTTTTGGTTGTTTTTTAGCTTTTGGGTTGGAAAAGTAAAGTGCGTGAAAGCGTTAAAAGTTGACAGGAAAGTAAATCGACGCCAAGAACACGACGCGGGAAACGTAAAGGAAAGCGATTAAAGTTTGCAAGAATTAAATGCTGGAATTTAAAGTTGCAGTAAGGTAAAGTGCGACAAAGTAAAGTGCTGGAATGTAAAGGGTTTTCATTGAATCGTAAATTGGGATGTAAAAATTTTGCATTGAATGATAAAAAGGGTTGACGTATTTACAAAGGCGTTCTCCGTCAATCTGCTCTGGTGAGATGTGTAGGATGATTACCAATGTGCCAACCTCGTTTACAAACAAAGGACTTCCTATTTATAGCCTAAGGAATCCACTAAGCTAATTCTACTTTATTTGGCACGTTCTGCACAACCGCAGCAGCCACGTTCTAAATAACTACCCACTACGTTACCCCCCACGATGTAACTGCCCACATCGTGGTTTGGGCTTTGAGGATACTTTGTCGAACCTTCTGACGACATCTTCGCTGAGAACCTTTCGGCGAACATTTTTCTTCGACTGAAATAAAGCAACTTAGACTCTTGTCTAAGTCTCTTTGTTGTCTGAAGCTTTCGAATTATCGTGCCCCTGCCTTTTGGTTCTGGGACGCCCGTCGACACCAAGCTCCTTTCGACAACAGGTCGTCTGTCGATATAGACCTTTGACATATTGGTGGCCTCTAATTGGTTCAATCGATATCGGTGACATGTTCTCTGATCCGACAGTGTTTCTACCACCGACTAACCAAAGGACCTGTCGCCGATCTTTCTTGGTAGAACCCCATTAGAGGGCTTTTCCTTTCCCTCATTAAATGGAAAGACACCCAAAATCCGACCTAAAGAAGGTACAAACTTTGGGCCATAGAAAATTACTAGGCTCCACCGAGGCTTATGTATCAAACTAAGTGTGCCCTCCAATTCAGGCTTTTTACACCAGCTTGAAACACAAGAGGTGATCCCTATGTAATCTCCCATGTTTAGTCTTTCACTATTCATGGGGAAAGGGAGGGTATTCGGAGTAAGGATTTTCCCATTTTCTCTTCAACTTCTGAATCCCTTAATCTCACATGTTCAGTCTTTCATGATCTCAGACCATATGGGTTTTGAAGAACTTTATCTTCTTTCCAGAATTCACGAAATTGGGCCATTGCTTTTCTCATGTTTTCATGGCTTTGAAAATTTGAAGTGAAGTATTTATAGCCATAGAAAGCATTAAATGCTGATGTAATTGCTCTTCCGTTCCCAATGTTGACATGACTGCTCTGACTTCCTCTTTTCTCACGCCACTATCCCTTCGATACGAGCCTCTCCTTCCGTCTTTCCCTTTTTTGTCGACACACGTACACATCCTTCGAAGTCACTTTTAAGCCATAAGACTTAAGTACACCTCCTTCAACATCACCTATGTTGTCGACACTTTCTTGCTTTGTTGAATTCGACCCATTGTCGGAACACACGTCCACATCCTTCGAAATCACTTTTAAACAATTCGTTTAAGTACACTTCCGTCGACGTCACTTATGCATCCGACATTCTTGTCCTTTTGTCGATTTCAACTTCTAGTTAACACGCTCATAAAAAAAACAGATAAAAAATATAAACAGATAAAATGGTTAATAAGCCAATGATTACCTTTATATGTCTACAACCATAACACCAATATCTGAAAGGAAATCTTCACTGCGAATTTTTTTTAATAGAACATTATAACTTATGCAACTGAGAAAGATCAACAACAACAATGAAAAGATGTTGGCCTTAAACATCACTCACCATCATCAATAACAAGGATGAAGCCTTTTAAAGATAATCCAACAAATAGGAGCACACGATATAAAGTAGAGTGAAAGGAAAAGAAAAGAAGGCATCTTGGTGAGAGTGGGAAAATGGGCATAACTTATATAAAGAAAGTGGGAGAGTGAATGATTTTTTTTTTAAAATAATAATAATAATATAGAGGGAAAAGTTCCCCACCATGTAAAAAATTGTTTTTTAGCGCCTTGATTATTAAGGAGTAGCTTTTTTTTAATGAGAAAATGGTTTAGAATTATCATTATTTTTTTACATGCTAAAAGAAAAGGAAGTTATACACACGGCACACCGAAAAAAAGAAAAGAAAGGGGTAGTTACAAAAAATAGTTACTAGATTGATAAGCACTAGCTAGCATTATCTCCTGTATAATAGCAATAGAGATTATATATATTAGTTACATATTATTCCTCCTGTATAAAAGCTATTGGTTGTATATATTTTGGGAGACCCAGCCCACAAAGTAGAGTTCCGTAAGGTCAGGGTGGATATAGTTGGGTCGCCAAAGTGCGAAAGCCCAGACACCACCTGCGAAAGCGCAAAAAAAAAAAAAGCTATTGGTTGTATATATTTTGGTCATTATAAAAAATTTCGGTGACTAATTGTCCCTTAGTCATTATAATAAATAATATAAGTGACGAATTAGTTGTGATGATATAAATTGGTCATCATTAATAGTATGATTATAGTGACATAAATATTGGTCATTAGTAATAAGGTTATTGTGACAAATACCATTTAGTCAATATAATGAATAATATTAGTGACAAATTATTTGTGACGCTATTTTTTGGTCATTAATAAATATTTTATAGTGATGAGTTATTACATGGTCTCAATTATGACTAACAATAGTGATTAATTATTTGTGACGATATATTATGGTCATTAATATAGATGCTATAGTGAAGAGTTGTCACTTAGTCACTATTCAGGATACTATTAGTGACAAATTTATTATTCATCACTAAATTTTGTCACAAAAGTCACATTTCTTGGAGTGCTTATAGATGTGAGTAGAAGAATATGATTTTGTGAAACCGGGAGATTAGAATAAAAGATTGCAACATATGAAATATTAAAAATGTTAGAGTGTTTATTTCAAAATTTGGAATGAAAATATATTGTTTGTCATTTGGGAAATGTGATCGAACATATATTTCTTGAATGTTTTGATGATTTGAATTTTTTTACAATATATTAAATTACAAAATATGCTTATTTTAATTATTAGAGAACATAAAATACATTTGTAATTAGTATTATTTTTGGAGTCTCGTTTTTAATTTAAATGAAAACCTGTTTGAATAGAAGCAAAATCAGAATCTTATTTGAATAAAGAAAATTCAGGGGCGAAAAGAAACCTGTTGCAATTACATTGTATTTACATCAGTTACAGACTATAGAGAAAAAAGGGGTCAAAATTACTAAAAAAAATTAATAATGCGATCTTAGTTATGATTGTGGATATTAATTTAATACCTTGGTCATAAGTTCAAAGTGGAAAAAAAACCTAAAGAATGTATAAGGAGGTGCAAACCTGAACAGCTGAAGATGCAGAACCAAATAAAAAATCATTTGGAAAGTCAATCGACTTTATCTTTGATGTACATGCCTAAATTTCAAACAATACCAGCACTAGTAATATGAGAATAATGTCATTCTTTAACGTCATACTTTACTTAAAATGGAGAACAAGAGAGAAAGAAAAACATTCACTTATGCTATAAGAGGGAAGTGAGCATGGGAAAGACTTTTAGGGAGTATATATAGAGAAGGAGAGCGAAGATTGATAAAAAGATGACAGCTGGTGGTAGATCAAGGAATTTGAATTGGGGCATAAAAGATAAAAAATGTTGTAGGTATATAAAAAAGGCTTAATTACATTTTTTTGTCCTTTATCTTATTTTCAAGATTCATTTTGGTCCTTATTCTTTTTTTTTTGACATATTCCTTTTTTTTTTCAAAAAATTCAATTTGGCCCTTCTATCATAGCAGTATTAGTTTTATCGAAATATTCACACCAATTATCGAAAAATGACAAATATTGTCGGAATTTGAAAATATTCCAAGCCACCACCCGATAAGTATAGGAACGGTGGTACTGCTTCGCCAATGATGGAGCAATCAGTGGCTGATTGTGTAAGTTAATATATGTTACTCTTTGAGCAATGTTTTTTGTGCATCTAGATTTGAAACACTTAGAAGGGACACATTCTATTTTGAAAAAGAGAAGAAAAAAATAAAAGCAAAATAAGATATTGGATTTTTTTTTTTTTTTGGATCTTAAAGTAGATGGATGCTGAAATAATTTATGTGGAACCATGTAAGATATTTGTTCAAAATTCTTTATGAAAATTGTTTTTTTTTTCTTTTGACCTAAAATGGTATCTTAGGTTCGCTGATGTGTTCAGACTAATTCATTCGGGATACTAGGCTCTCCTCTTGACGTAAATCCCACTTTGGATGACTAGGAATCCAACAAAGAACATTGCTTTAATCAATTCCCAGTCTTCAATGGTCTTACTCTAAACCAATTATACATTAATTCATTTATGAATATTTTGATCTAATATCAAAATTTTGAGTTAATAGTCACATAGGTTCCCGAAAAATACCTATGGTCAGTTAGGTACTTGAAAGATTTGTGGAATATCTTAAATCCCCAAAGACCAAAGATCAATTTGGCATTACGTTAATCCTCATGAGGGACCTAGTGGAATTCTACGTGGCACGTTAAATACTTTGTTGGCACAAATGTGTCACCTTCTTAACAGTCCAACATGGCATTATGGTCAAAAAAGCATTTAATGTGTCACGTAGGATTCCGTTAGGTTCTCCTTACGAAATTGGATTGGTGACTAACGTGACGCCAAATTGATCTTTGAGGAGTTTAAGAGATTCCACAAATCTTTAGGGACCTAACTGATTCCACGGGTATCTTTCCGGGACTTATGTGGCCATTAACTCTCAAAATTTTCTCTCTAAAAATAAAATACATATATCACCCTCAATCTCATCCTTTGAGACTCAAAGGTTGGCAAAGTTTATTATTTGGCCGCAATTAAATTAATTAATTTTCAGTGACGACAAAACAACTTGATTAGTTCTTTAGTTGACTTTTTTGTTGTGCCATTCTTTATTCTTATATCTCCTTTCTCAGTTAGAGAAGATCTATTTTTCATATGTCAATTCATGTGAAATACCAATACGTCGGTTCATTGTGAATATTTTGATCTAATATCAAAATTTTCTCTCTAAAAGTAAAATACATTTATCACCCTCAATCTCATCCTTCGAGACTCAAAGGTTGGCAAAGTTTATTATTTGGCAGCAATCAGATTAATTAATTTACAGTGACAAAACAATTTTATTGTTTCTTTAGTTGACTTTTTGGTTGTGTCATTCTTCTATCTCCTTCCTCTGTCAGGGTAGATCTATTTTTCATATGTCAATTCATATAAAATTTCATAAAGAGAATACCATGTATCTGGCCATCATGTCATTCAAATATCTGGGAGTATCGATCGGTTCAAATCCAAGAAAATTATCCACTTTAAATCCAATTTTTGAATTCTTCCAAACTTAATTATTTTGCTGAAGACATAAGAAACTCTCTTCGATGAACGTGTAACACTCCTCAAATTGATAGGTATTGTATGTCACCTTACCTATCCATTTTTTTCTCTCTTAAAAGCATCTAATCATCTGTAATTAACAACAAAATATATAAGATTTGGAGAAGGTTTCTTTGGTGAGAGAGTGAGAAAAATTCTTTTGGAAGATTCAGAGATTGGTTTTAAAGTGGATAATTTTCTAGGATTTAGACCGATTGGTACTCTGATATTATGGTCATTCTCTTAATGAAATTTCACATGAACTGACATATGAAAAATAGATCTACCCGCCCGCAATAATTGCGAGCCACTTGCGAGCGCGGGCCAAGTGTGCCAGCTCGCCCTAATTCCAAGACTAGTCCTGTATTTTCTGTGGGTTTATTTTTAGAGAGAAAATTTTCAGAGTTAATAGTCACTCAGGTACCCGAAAAATACTCGTGGAATTGTCCCAGAAAGATTTCTAGAATCTCTTAAACTCCCCAAAGATCAATTTGGCGTCACGTAGTCCCCCATCCAATTTCGTCAGGAGGAAGCTAACGGAATTCTCTGTGGCATGTTAAATGTTTTGTTGGCCTTAATGCCATGTTGGTCGTTGAAAAAGGTGTCACGTTTGGGCCAACAAACCATTTAACGTGTCACACGTAGGATTATTAAAGGAACAAAAATTTGTGTCGGTGTAGAATCATTATCTATATTTATTGAGAAAGAGTGTTGAGATGTGAGGAGGAATTAGATGCAGATATAAATATCTTTCGATGTAAAATCATTGTTATATTTATTGAGAAAGAGTGTTGAGATGTGAGTAGGAATTAGATTCAAATATTTTTATGAAAGTTTCATCTCGTTGGAGGGATATCGGAAAAGTTAGTTAGCTGGGAAATTTTATGGGAAATGATTGGTTTGGGAAAAACATAAATACACTCTGAGTGAGCAAGGAGATATAAGAATAGAGAATGACATAGCAAAAAAGTCAACTAAAGAAAAAATAAAATTGTTCTGTTGTCACTGTAAATTAATTAATTTGATTGCCCGAAATTTGTTAGAGTTAATAGTCACATAGGTCCTCAAAAATTTTCAGAGTTAATTGTTACATAGGTCCCAGAAAACTTAAAAGATATAATGTTGTGGAGGACCTGTGCAGATACAATGCATTAATGTTGGTTTCATGCATCTACTTATGTATTCTCTACATTTTCATTTATTTTCTAGTTTAGATGTGGGGTTCTAAACTGGTGTAAAAGGAACACGACCTGTGCAGATACAATGCATTAATGCTGGTTTCATGCATCTGCATATGCATTATATGCATTTTCATCATTTATTTTCTTGTTTAGTTGGGGAGTTCTAGACTCGTGTAAAAGGGACAGTTCTAGATGAGATTTTTCCTTGGTTTTCCTTGGAATTTCCTTTTCATTTTAATAACGCTTTATTCTTTTATGTTTTTTAATTAGATACGTGCTGCTCGCATTTAGGGCAGGCAGGAAAAGGTGTCACGTTTGAACCAACAAAGCATTTAACGTGTCACACGTAGGATTATTAAAGGAACAAAAATTCGTTTCGGTGTCGAATAACTGTCTATATTTATTGAGACAGTGTTGAGATGTAAGGAGGAATTAGATGCAAATATTTTTAGGAAAGTTTCATCTAGTTGGAGGAATATCTGAAAAGTTAGTTTGTTGGGAAATTTTATGTGAAAAGACTGGTTTGGGAAAAACATAGATATACTCCGACTGAGCAAAGAGATTTAAGAATAGAGAATGAAATATCAAAAAAGTCAACTAAGGAAACAATAAAATTGTTCGGTTGTCATTGTAAATTAATTAATTTGATTGTTGCCAAAGAATAAACTTTGACAACTTTTTAGTCTCGAAGGATGAGACCGAGGGTGACAAATGCATTTTATTTTTAAAGAGAAAATTTTGAGAGTTAATAATCACATAGGTCCCCGAAAGATACCCGTGGATTCAGTTAGGTCCCTTAAAGATTTGTGGAATAAGTTAGGTCCCCGAAAATTTTAAGAATTAATAGTCACACATGTTCCCGAAAGATACGTGTGGAATCAGTCTTGATATTTCATACGAATTGACATACAAAAAATAGATCCACTCTAAGTGAGGAAGAGATATAAGAATAATGAATGACATAGCAAAAAAGTCAACTAAAAAATAATAAAATTGTTCTGTTGTCAATTTAAATTAATTAATTTGATTGTTGTCAAATAATGATGTTTGCCAACCTTTGAGTCTTGAAGGATGAGACCGAGGGTGACAGGTGTATTTTATTTTTAGAGAGAAAATTTACAGAAATAATAGTCACATAGGTCTCCGAAATATACCCATGGAAATGCCCCTGAAAGATGTGTAATATCTTAAACTCTCCCAAGATTAATTTGACGTCACGTAGTAACCCATTCAATTTGGTCAAGAGGGACCTAACGAAATTATATGTGGCACGCTAAATGCTTTGTTGGCCCCAAAGCCATGTTGGACGGTTAAAAATGTGTCACATTTGGACCAACAAATATAGGATTATTAATGGAACAAAAATCCATTTCGATGTAAAACTAGTGTCTATATTTATTGAGGAAGAATGTTGAGATGTGAGGAGGAATTAGGTGCAAATATAAATCCCTTTCGGTGTAGAATCAGTGTCTATAATTATTGAAAAGAGTGTTGAGATGTGAGGAGGAATTAGATGCAAAGATTTTTAGGAAAGTTTCGTCTTGTTGGAGGGATATCGGAAATGTTATTTGCTGGGAAATTGACATATAAAAAATACACCCTGTCCCACAATGATGGTAAAAAAAATAGCTAATTTTTTTCCAAAATTATTCTGTTGTCGATTTAAATTAATTAATTTGATTGCTGTCAAATAATAAAGTTTACCAACCTTTGAGTCTCGAAGGATGAGACAGAGGGTGCAGATGTATTTTATTTTTAGAGAGAAAATTTTCAAAGTTAATAGTCATATAGGTCCCCGAAAGATACCCGTGGAATTGTCCTTGAAAGATTTGTGGAATCTCTTAAACTCCCCAAAGATCAATTTAGCGTCACGTAGTCCCCCATCCAATTTTGTCATAAGGGACCTAACAGAATTCTACATGGCACGTTAAATGCTTTTTTAGCCCCAATGCCATGTTGGACGGTTAAAAAGGTGCCACGTTTGGGCCAACAAAGCATTTAACATCTCTCACGAATTATTAAAGGAACAAAAATCCGTTTCGGTGTAGAATCTCTATCTATATTTATTGAGAAAGAGTGTTGGATTTGTAGAGGAATTAGATGCAGATATAAATCCCATTCGGTGCAGAATCATTGTCTATATTTATTGAGAAAGAGTGTTGAGATGTGAGGAGGAATTAGATGCAAATATTTTAGGAAAGTTTCATCTTGTTGGAGGGATATCGGAAAAGTATGTTTGTCGGGAAATTTAATGGGAGAGGACTGGTTTGGGAAAAACATAGATATACTCTGAGTGAGCAAGGAGATATAAAAATAAAGAATGACATAGCAAAAAAGTCAAATAAAGAAACAATAAAATTGTTCTGTTGTCACTATAAATTAATTAATTTGATCGCCCGAAAATTTTCAGAGTTAATAATCACATTTGTCCCCGAAAACTTAAAAGATATATTGTTGTGGGAGGACCTGTGTAGATACAATGCATTAATGTTGGTTTCATGCATTTGCTTATTCATTCTCTGCATTTTCATTTATTTTCTGGTTTAGTTGGGGAGTTCTAGACTTGTGTAAAAGGGACACGACCTGTCCCGATACAATGCATTAATGCTGGTTTCATGCATCTACTTATGCATTCTCTACATTTTCATTTATTTTCTGGTTTATTTGGGGGGTTCTAGATTGGTGTAAAAGGGACACGACCTTTGCAGATACAATGCATTAATGTTGGTTTCATGTATCTGCTTATGCATTATATGCATTTTCATCATTTATTTTCTGGTTTAGTTGTGGGGTTGTTGATTGATATAAAAGTGAGTTCTGAACGAGATTTTTCCTTGGCATTTCCTTTTCATTTTAATAAAGCTTTATTCTGTTATTTTTTTTAATTAAATACGGGCTGCCCTCATTTAGGGGCGGGCAGAGCCTGGATTTTTTGCCCTAATTATTCTAATGTTCGGGCATACCCACCCGCAAAAATTGCGGGCCATTTGCGGTCGCGGGCCAAACCTGCTTGCTCGTCCTAATTGCTAAGACTAGTTTTATATTTTCTTTGGGATTATTTTTAGAGAGAAAATTTCCAGAGTTAATAGTCACAAGATACCTGTGAAATTGTCCCGGAAAGATTTGTGGAATCTATTAAACTCTCCCAATATCAATTTGGCGTCACGTAGTCACCCATCCAATTTGGTGATGAGGGACCTAACGAAATTCTACGTGGCACTCTAAGGCTTTGTTTGGTTGCACGAAAGAAAATGGGAAGAGAGAAAATGAGAAGAAAGAAAATGAGAAGAGAGATTATAAAGAGAAAATGAGTAGATTTTGTGGATGTTTGGTTATAGGAGAGAAAATGAGAAGAAATATGAGAGAGAGAAAAGTTGTTTTGTTAAGTTTGAGAAAAAAGTGGAAAAAAACCAATAAATTTAAAAAAAAATGTGGCAGGAGAGTGCTAAGTTGGCTTTTTAATTGGCTTTCTGGAAAACATTGCACACAAACCAACACTCCCTCAAAATCTTGCCACAAGGGAGAAGAAAAATTTTTCCTGTGGGACCCGCCGATTTTTTTCTCTCCCTCCGTTTTCTCTCCTCTACCAAACAGGGGAAAACTCAGTTTTCCTCTCATTTTTCTTTCCTCTCAAATTCTCTTCCCCCCAAATTCCACCCTACCAAACAGAGTGTAAATGCTTTGTTGGCCCCAATGCCATGTTGGACAGTTAAAAAGATGTCATGATTAGATCAACAAAGCATTTAACGTGTTACATGTAGGATTATTAATGGAACAAAAATCCGTTTCGGTGTGAACCAGTGTCTATATTTATTGAGAAAGAGTGTTGAGATGTGAGGAGGAATTAGATGCAAATATTTTTAGGAAAGTTTTATCTTGTTGGAGGGATATCGGAAAAGTATGTTTGCTGGGAAATTTTACGGGAGAGGACTGGTTTGGGAAAAACATAGATATATACTCTGAGTGAGCAAGGAGATACAAGAATAAAGAATGACACTGCAAAAAAGTCAAATAAAGAAACAATAAAATTGTTCTGTTGTCAGTGTAAATTAATTAATTTGATTGCCCGAAAATTTTCAGAGTTAATAGTCACATTTGTCCCCGAAAACTTAAAAGATATATTGTTGTGAAAGGACCTGTGTAAATAAAATGTATTAATGTTGGTTTCATGCATCTGCTTATTCATTCTCTGCATTTTCATTTATTTTCTGGTTTAGTTGAGGGGTTCTAGACTGGTGTAAAAGGGACACATTAATTCTGGTTTCATGCATCTGCTTATGCATCTCTGCATCTTCATTTATTTTCTATTTTAGTTTGGGGGCGGGGTATTCTAGACTGGTGTAAAAGAGACACGACCTTTGCAGATACAATGCATTAATGTTGGTTTCATGTATCTGCTTATGCATTCTATGCATTTTCATCATTTACTTTCTGGTTTAGTTGTGGGGTTATAGATTGATATAAAAGAGAGAGTTATTTTTCTTTAGTTTTCCTTGGCATTTCCTTTTCATTTTAATAACGCTTTATTCTGTTATTATTTTTTTTTATTTTTTTTAATTAAATACGCGCTGTCCTCATTTAAGGAGCGCAGAGCTTGGATTTTGGCCCTAATTATTCTAATGTTCGGGCATGCCCACCCGCAAAAATTGCGGGCCATTTGTGGTCGCGGGCCAAACCTGCCCGCCCACCCTAATTGCCAAGACTAGTCCTGTATTTTCTGTGGGATTATTTTTAGAGAGAAAATTTTCAGAGTTAATAGTCACAAGATACCCGTGAAATTGTCCTTGAAAGATTTGTGGAATCTCTTAAACTCCCCCAAGATCAATTTGGCATCACGTAGTCACCCAACCAATTTAGTCAGGAGGGACCTAACGAAATTCTACGTGGCACGCTAAATACTTTGTTGGCCCCAATGCACTGTTGGACGATTAAAAAGGTGTTACGTTTGGACCAACAAAGCATTTAACGTATTACATGTAGGATTATTAATGGAACAAAATCCGTTTCGGTGTAGAACCAGTGTCTATATTTATTGAGAAAGAGTGTTGAGATGTGAGGAGGAATTAGATGCAGATATAAATCCCTTTCGATGTAGAATCATTGTCTATATTTATTGAGAAAGAGTGTTGAGATGTGAGGAGGAATTAGATGCAAAGATTTTTAGGGAAGTTTCATCTTGTTGGAGGGATATCGAAAATGTTAGTTTGTTGAGAAATTGACATAGATCCACGAAAGATATCCTTGGAATCAGTGTTGGTATTTCACGTGAATTAACATATAAAAAGCACTCCCTCCATCCCAGAAGGATGGTAAAAAAATGGCTAAATTTTTTGTCCAAAATTATTCTGTTGTCAATTTAAATTAATTAATTTTATTGCTGCCAAATAATAAAGTTTGCCAATGAGTCTCGAAGGATGAGACAAAGGGTGCAGATGTATTTTATTTTTAGAGAGAAAATTTTCAAAGTTAATAGTCATATAGGTCCCCGAAAGATACCTGTGGAATTGTCCCTGAAAGATTTGTGGAATCTCTTAAACTCCCCAAAGATCAATTTGGCATCATGTAGTCCCCCATCCAATTTCGTCAGGAGGGACCTAACGTAATTCTAAATGGCACGTTAAATGCTTTGTTGGCCCTAATGTCATGTTGGATAGTTAAAAAAGTGCCACGTTTGGGCCAACAAAGTATTTAACGTGTCACACATTGGATTATTAAAGGAACAAAAATCCGTTTTGGTGTAGAATCATTGTCTATATTTATTGAGAAAAAGTGTTGGATGTGTGGAGGAATTAGATGCATATATAAATCTCATTCGGTGTAGAATCATTGTCTAGCCCGTATTAAGGATGTAGAGTGTATCGCTCGACCTGTACGGCGTCCCGAGGTCAGATGAATGCCTACCCATCCCTAGTTGGGCCACTCGGTGTGCTCCTAAGGGAGGCCGAGTGTGGGGGGTCCGACCTGATGAAGACCAGGTCGGATGGGATGCTCTCAACCTGTAGAAGGTCGGTCGGAGCCAGCTGGTCTTGGTCTGTCCGAGGTCGGGTTGAATGTTAGAGTTCCGACCTGTGCGGAGTCCAGGTGAGCTTTGATGACGTGCAAATCTTGTGTTCGGTCTTGTTTCGTCTGGTTGGGACTGATGGTGATGCTTGAACATCTTCGTAGTTAGTCCGAGTAATAGGTGGCAAGCCTTCGAACTGTCATGGCGTTGGGACTGGTGTGAATGGACTTAGGTCGATTAGGGTAGGTCTCAGTTCGGTTAGCCCTACAAGTCCCCCAAGCTGGCGTAGGCTTGGAGAAGCCTGTGTCGAGCTTAAGTTGGCAAGGATTCGATCTAGTGCCTTAGTCTTCTCTCCTGTCTTTTCAGTTGCCTGTGGTGATGCTAAGGTTTCCCCAAGTTGACACGCGTCAAGGCTACGTTTTGAAAAGAGGGAAAGTAATGATGAGTGTCTTTTCGAAAATCAAAATTTCGCCTGGCTGTCCCCACGATGTGGCCACGTGGCCAAGATCCGCGAAATGGGCTCTCTCCCACCTTTTTGGGCCTTGATGGGGGCTTGGAAGGGCAAAGTATTTAAGCTTGGTTTTTTCACTCTTCCACTCCTTTTGCAACTTCTTCATAAAGTTTTGTTTTTTCTCTTGTTGCTGCACCAGCCATTTCAACGCCAAGTCCCAACATTTTCCTTCTGCCACCTTTATTTCTTCTGTTTCAAGTATATTTTCTTCTCTTTCCAGTTCCTTTTCCCTTTCGTTTCTTTTTCTTTCTCTCTTGGGTCTTTCCTTCAGCGTTTTCTCTGGTTGGGGGTTTTGCATGTGGTTCTTGAATGGAACCGTTTTGAAGTGGGTTTTTAGAGAACGTTCATGTTCTCTGTAACCTCAAGAGGTGTATTGGGGAGTCAATCTTTTTTCTTCATTTTTTCTTTTACTCTTTTCAAGTTTTTGACTCCCATGTGACTCTTTTCCCAGGTATGGTGAAGCGAAGAGTCATCGCCCATCCTGAGGAGTTCCCACTCCCCCCAAACCACGAAGAGTACGACTAGGTTGACCGCGAGGCTCTCGGGACTCGATCGGAGTATTCTTCGGCAAACACCCTTGACGAAGTTCGAGCCGCTGTTATTCCTTGTAAAGGGATAAGACTAGGGCTGCTTATGAAGTTTCCACTGCGGGGGAAAATGATAGGATTTGTTGCCGCCTCACTAATGGGGAAAGAGGCTTCTTATTTTATGCTGAAGTTTTGAGCCAGTTAGGGGTTTGCTTACCCCTTTCCGATTTTGAGATGAGGTTGTTGATGTTCTATGGCCTAGCTCCTACCCAACTACGTCCTAGTGGCTGGGCCTTTGTTCGGATGTTCCAGCAATTTTGTGCTGGATTAAATCAGAGGTGTCGTCTATAGAATTTTTGTTGGTTGTTTACTCCCCAGAGAACTTCCATGGATAAGGGGAGTGATAAGAGACTTTGGGTCTCTTTCAGGTCGAGGAGCGACTCAGTCGTTTTCTCCAAGTACTGCGATTTGTGGAAGACCTTCAAATCGGGCTTCTTCAAATATTTGTTCGTGGGTGAGGGGCCTTGTTGGTTCATGAACGGGGATCAACAGCGCTTTCCCTCGTCTGGTCTAGGGATTTTTACCGAACGGAGTCACAAAATTTTCACTTTAAGTGGGAGATGATGACTCCAAACGAGCAAAATGGTGTGAAATTGGCGGAAGAGTGGTTAGAGGGTTATGGCGAACTCCATACTCCGAGTTTTGTTAGACTTCGCGAGGAAGAAGCGAGGGGCGAATTGGGTATGCCCTCGGCATTTTTTTTACAGTATCTGTTTCTTTATTCAGATAAGGTCATTTCTCAAGTTCAAGTCGAGAAAACGGGAGGGGTGCACGAGCTGCAATTTTGTTCAAGAAAAGGAAGCTGACTGGAGCATCTGGTTCCGCACCTGTGCAGGTCACTTCTCCGGCGGCCTCGCAACAGTCATCGAAGCATACTTAGAGAGCGGGAGCTCGGGAGGAACCCGCAGCTTAGCTTTCCCTGGAGGCTGGATCCTCTCCTTCTGCTAAGAGGACCAGGGTGGAGAAGGAGAAGGAGGTCGTCGCTGACGAGCTGATTCGAGAGGTTGTTCTTCCGCCTGTTGGGGTCGACAGGTAATCATAACTGCCTTGTCCTTGCAATATATGATTACGAGCTTGTTCTAACCGCTTTACTTTGCAGATTGTGCCATTTTTAACACGACTCGGCTAGAACCTTGATCCGAGGTCTTTTCGAGTCTGCTAGCTGGTTGGCTGGGCTAGCTATTCACGGCGAGGAGATGGCTCTAAGCCTGAATAATGCCAAGCATGAAAGGCGGGTGCAGGCCTTGGAGGAGAGCCTTTCCGCCGAGAAGAAGGCGAGGGAGGAGGCAGAGAAGAGGTTAGAGTCCGCCCTCAAGTCGAAGAAGGAGGCGGAGGCGAGCTTGGCTAACGCCCAAAAGAAAGCCGAGGAGCATGCCTAGGTTGTAGAAGCTCATGCCAAGGTGGTGGATGCTCGCCTTAGGAGGATGAAAGAGAAGGCTTTGAGGCACAAGATCGGGGAGGAGGAGAATCACTTCTACTGGAATCAAACCCACGTCGGCCAGTTTGTCAATGCTCTGAATCAGTTCTCTTTCCTCAACCAACACCTCAATGTCATGGTGCTCATCCCAACCATCGCGTTGAAGATGGTCAGATTGTCTCCGAAGATGGGCCAGTTGACCTAACTTATGTTGACCTTCATAATCCTCGCGAGTTGGTTGATGACAACAGAGCATACTTTGTTTGAAGATAATCCCTTTAAAAATACACACAGAGCATATCAGAATAGCACACAAATATTGCAAGTCAAACATGCAGCAACAGTAAAGCAACAAGAACATCGAGATAAAGAAATTATTCCAACTCTCATGCTGAAAATCATCATTACAAAGTCTTGCTTTCAGCAGATACCAAATTTTCATAAATTCTAAATAATCATGTTTCATTCCATAAAGCTACAAATGCAATGGCACAACTTTTTTATTATAGTTCCCATAAATATGAGAGATAAAGGCAGGCACAACCAAAAATATTAGTGTCAGAGACACTGCTCTACATAAACAGTTGCAAATCTCATATTTTCTTCAACCAGCTTAAACCCTTTAAACAAAATAATTCATTTCCAGGAGAGAATCTGGGTAGAAATTTTGGTAATAAATAGAAAACAGAATCGAAAAATGAAGAGATAAAATATTGTTGTGGAAAATAAAAAAATACCTTTCACCATCCATAGCAAACTTTTTGGGAGAAAGATAATTGTCAGGCAACAAAGAACCACTTGAAAACTTCTTATTCTGATTTATAGCATTTTGAGGCAATGAACTACTTGGTCCAAAACTTTCATTGTCATCTCTTGGACTAGCATTATTGACATCATCCTCACATATATCAAAACAACCTTTGCAAAAATTACATATAATGAATATAAAGCAACCTCTAATGGAAAGAACATCGCTTAATAGACTTGTATATAATTTTAGAAAATACAAGGAAGAATTTAACCCCTCGCCGAGAAAAACTTTTCAATTGACTATTCAAATGCACCTCTTTGCCACATATCTTTTTTTTTTAATTCTTTATCATGCAAAACAACAGAGTATATCATATTATATTTATATAGATGAATAAAGAAATGGATCTGAAAGAATACTGCAAAAACTTGAATGGGATTTTTATAGAGATCTTATAAGAGAAAAAAAAAACTGGATTAGAAAGAAACAAATAACTCACTTTGTATTTTGCAAGTACACCAATGATATCATGACCCAAACTCCCCATCACCTAAAAAGAGAGGGGAAAAAACCGGAAGAAAAAAACAAAGAGAGAATAACCATACTTAAGTGCTTGAAGGGGTTTAATAGGAAATGAAGCAAGCGAACTCTTCAAATCCTGAAGATTGTTCAATCCAACCTGAAACAAGATCTAGTGTAAATACTACTAATCCAGGCATAGCATGTATACTAAAAAAATAGGGCTAGTCTTCGAGTTCAAAGAGAACATAAGATAAAGTGAGGAACTCAAGAAAGTAATAGATCATTTCAGGACAATAACACTACCTCCTTATCCAACGTGGGTGTGGCATCTAAATTATTAGTTGCTGTAGTAAATAGCCCATCTGCTTGAACCTTGAAGTCATCAGATTGGTTGCTCTCCTTCTTTAGGGATTTAGTGAATGAGAAGGGAAGAGAGTGAAATGGGAGTGTGATTAGGGTTCAAGAAAGTGAAAAACAAAAAGAGAAAATAGAGAGGTCGTGGGGAAGGAGGGAGGCGGAGGTGAAAGGGAAAAGAGAAGGTGAAACGTAAGGAATGAGTGAAGGAATAGGAAGGAGTAGCGGGGGCGTGAAAATTTTGCAGGTTGTGCCATAAAATTCATCAACTACGGAATATTGCCTAGCAAACTAATCTGCTACGGAATTTTATATTGTTACCAATATTCCCAAGTTAAACCGTAGTTGTTCCATATTTGTTTTTCATATAGTAAGTGTAGTTTATAGTATTGAAAACTAACTACGGAAATTAATTTCGTATCTATTCTATAGCTGATTTGCTATGAAATTGCTAGGAAAAAATTTCGTAGCTGTCCGAGAAAATTCTTGTAGTAAGAACTCTATAGATAGTGAAACCAAGTTAACTTGTTTGAAAACTTGGATTTGAATAAACTCGGGTACAGTTAAGCAAATTCATGAGTTCACCTCAGCCTAATCCATCTAAAGTTGAAACAATAATGTAATATGTTTGCTTTATTGTGAAACTTCAATATGAAATATTAATTAAAAAAACTTTGCCTAAAAAAATATTGGTTATAAGTTGGTACCATATTATTCGTGTATAGTATATTACTTGTATTGTTTTATGTATGTTATTTGCACTTGATTGATGTTTTATGTATGCCTTAGCATGTAAGATTTACCCTAACCCTAACTTCCACCCTTTGATTCTTAATATTCATATTTATTCAATATTTTTTAAAATTTAAATAATAATTATAAATATTCTTTTCAAAATTATATCAAATGTTTACATTTCTAATGTTACTAACAATACTAACTTAATTGGTGTATCTAAATTCTCCAAAAAAATCTTATGTTAAAAGACGAAGATAGTATAATTTATATTTTCACTTATTTGAGTTATCAAATACTCCCTCAAGTCATATTTATAAGACCTTATTCCAATTTACAATAACATTTAATATATTCTTCTCAAAAATATCATATTAAGTCAACATTTTTATTTATAAGACAAATTTTATTAAAAAGAAATGGGAAAACCAGGAGTATAAGGAATACACCCAACCTCATAAAGATAAACAAAATATAAAGAAAACGAACAATTTATGAATGATCTCCACCAACCCACATTGTTAACTCATACAAAAAAAATTAAACTACTACCCTCATCCCATTGCAAAACTATGACCAACCAACATAAATACACACTAGACCATGAGCAATAAGATAAAATATTTGAAAGGGTCTTATTTATATCTTCACTAAAGGAAAAGAAAAAAAAAGAAAGGAAAAGCAAAAAGCTTTGAAAGGAAACCACACTTAATTAAAAAAAAGAAAAGAAAAAGAAGGAGGAAAACCAAAGGACATTTTTGTTTTGTTATAAAAGATGATAAATAGTTTTAATCCAAAGTTTTTAACTGACTGTCTTTATCCCCATCATCAGTATGGCATATGGCATTTGGCAAGAGAAAATTAGCAAATTCCTTTTCTAATTCTAGTGATGTACAAGAGTATGTAGAAGTGTTTCAAGAAGAAGTAAGTGATGTTGTTCAACTTGAAGCAACTTCAAAGACAACAGTAACACGGCATCTTACAGATCTAGAACTAGCAAATAAGCCATTGTCATCACCCAACCTCTCTTTCAATAATTGATTCCCAGAAATTTACTCCATTTTCATCTCTGAATTGATACCTCTACCCAATTCTCCTCCCCTCTCACCACTTCCCCTCTCAATGTCTCCTAGTCCTTTCCACCACCCGACACTCCCTTAAACGCCTCTTTATATTCCCTAATGCATTTATTGACACTCTCCCCATATTTAGCTACTACTACCTTTCCTATAAAGCCTCTTCCTCCAATAATCTCCAATAATCTCCCTATTAAATATTTCTAGATTCTTTACTCCTAATCCTCCTTCATTTTTTGTTTACAAACTTCCTTCCATTTAACCCAACTTATCTTACCTTACCCTTATCATGACCCCACAAAAAATCTCTCTTTTACAATATTATTTATTGATTAATAACAGTTTTTGGAGCTACGAAATATCAAGGTATAAAAGAGCGTATCGATTTATTGATTAATAACAGTTTTTGGAGCTAAGAAATATGAAGGTATAAAAGAGAATATCTCGATTTGAAGAGACTAACATGTTTCTTGGAGAAGATATGCTTTCGCTCCCAACCAAAAAGTTTATGCTGCACTGACACAACAGCAGGTATTCCAAGTGGAGATTCGACTTGCACCAACGATAACAAAAGTAAGTATTCTACAACTAAGACTATCAGGTTCTCTTCCAAAGTTGCAACTCGCCAAAGGTTGCACAAAAACTGAAACGTTGAGAGTCAAGTCGTTATAAACCCCACAATGGGACTCCAAGAAGAATTCATTACTTTCTCTTACAGATAACATTCCACCACCCTTCATAGCCTAGGCTTCACGCGGGCTGGCTTTGCACTAACCTCTTTGACTAGTCCCGGCGAACACTGTTATGCTAGCATCACCACCACCCGAGCCATCAATCGGCTGAGAAGAAATGAAGGTACGAATGAGGCAAAGAAGATGAAACGTGTGATTTTGGAAGGAGATTTACAACTTTAAGGTGGATAACCGCATCAAATGGGTCGGGTTTAAGAATTCCAACCAAAATATTGCATATAGTGATATGAGATTTGGATCTCAAAACACGTATGATGCTACTTATTGTCACAACGTTTTCATAGTATCACAACAATGCGCGTCAAATTAAAGATGTGAACGAGATGGTATGAAGAGTACGGAATCGTGCGATTCCACGACGAATAACGCGATCTTGCTAACAATGAGCAACGGTGCTTCTCATATAATCTTATGAATAGACAATGTTTCCTTAACAACAAAAATTTGAAAACCAAGTATCAGTAAAAGAACTGTTGGACAAAAGACGGAGTTAGGGGATGGAGACTAAACGGAGAAGAAGATTGTTCAGTTAGGAAGAACACTATTAACAGATGTCAAGATTATTGGAAAATGTCAATATTACATATTCGAGTTGCAGGACACTTGGCGGTGGACAGAGCGGAGAATTTAGTGTTAAAACTGCATACGAAACAATCATGCAACATCATGAAGGCAACGAAGGCGATTTCTACACAAAATTTTGGACAAACAAAGCTCCAACAAAAATGTTAGGACTAGCATGGGAAATGATAAAAAATGGGATTCCCACAGACAACATCCAGAAGTGATCATATATATTATTTTCTCGTGCAAAATTTCATACAAGATCCGGCAACAATCCGGCAACAAGTGTATAGCTGGGAGGACAGGCAATGCTATTACATAAAGTTGGGAGGAAGCACTTCGAAGAGCATCAATATATATGACAAGGATAAAAGAAGAAGTCTAGATTAGCATAGAACACGATAACAAGAACCACAAGAACCAGTATCATCTTTGAACAAAAGGAATTGGATATGGAATTAATCTCAGACATGATAAACATAAGGGCATGCACAATTCACCTTTTCTTATGCAGAATGGCTACTAGATCATGTAAGATGTTTAAATCACTACACAAATTCATAACTATACTTTACCAGACATATTAATAGCTATTTTTGAAGGAGAGTGACACAAGTATTTCAATGTTATGGTAAGTAGTAAGGGGAATAGTGCATTATTAAGTATTGCTCATGAGAATGAGAATTTGTAAGTGATATGACCTGTTGTATTGTGATGCTTGAGCAATTCTTTTGCTCCTTTTATTTTAATAAATTATATTTTGCTAATAAAAAAAATATACTTTATTGATTTTAAATGCAAGGTTGCTTATTGACTTATTGTTAGTGTTATAATTTACTTTGATAAGTGCAAAACCATAAGCAAATCAGACAATAGAGATCAGTTTAATACATAAATAATACATGCAGTACTCAAATCACATTTCCTATAGCTACATAACCAAAGGCTAACATAATAAACACATGCATAGCATTTAGCAATTCGGTTATTACCAAATAGAAGAGGGAAAAGTGAGAATAAAAGTTGAGCTTATTACCAAGAGGGTAGGACGTTTGGCGTTGCTGGAGTTCGTTGTAGCTGACGCTTTCGGTGGCTGCTTTGCTTCGCTAGATAGAACTGCAATAAAGAGCTGAGCTTCGCTAGATGGGGAGGTTTCGTTCAAAGTGATGAATGAATTAGATGGAAATGGTGAAGAACTGGTTTTAGAAAGAAAAATGAAAAAAATAAAATAAAATAAAATAACAACTCGGTCATAAAAACAAATGAGTTAAAAATACTCCGTACAATCTCATTTTTAATCAAAACTAATTAACTTCACAGGTATTAAAAAATTAAGTAAAGTTAGTTGAATATATTTAATTTTTTTAAATTTATAAAAAAAATAAAATATTTTAGTAAACTTACATTGGGAATGAAACAAAAATTAAATGATTCAACCACTTTATAATATATATTTTAGAAATAATTGTATTAGAAATAAAAAAAAATTAGTTAAATTTTGCTTATATGTAAGACTAGTAGTTACTCCCATTGGTCTGAATTATAAGTAAAAAAAGACATTTCATTAGTGGTCTTAAATATAAACAAAACTAACTAACTTTTTATTACCAATACAATCATTCCTAAAATATTCTTATAAAGTGGTTGAATCATTTAATTTTTGTTTCATTCTCAATACAAGTTTACTAAAATAGTCTACCTTTTTATGAATTTGAGAAAATTAAATGCATCTAACTATTTTTTCTTAATACTTGTGTCGGTAGTTATTTTTGCTAATAAACAAAACTAGAGAAAGTAGGTGTTTTTTTTCTTATAATTGAGACCGAAGGGAACACTTTTTAACTAGTGATCAAGCCGATGCGTTGCACGAGTTTGTTGTAAAATGTAAGTGATATATTAATATAAAAAATCTTATTTGTTTAAAATTTTGTTATATGAATAATATATCAGTAATCTATTTGTTAGTTATTTTTTATGGTACAATTCAATGGTCAAGATTGTACCTTAATTTTATCGTCTTAAATTTTATATGAATTGGCTTTTTAAAGGTGTGGGTTTATTTTTCCCCAGTTTTTCTGGGTTTTGTCTTGCCTTTGTGTAAGTTGTTTTTGTTTTGTGTGTTTCAAGTGGAGGGATGCCTATGGATAGTTTCAACTTTCCAGATCTGATGGTTATCCTCTTTGCTCCAATAATTGGAAGGCTACTCGTCGAGACGGATCTCTGTTTGCTGACTGTTGATTTGGCTACCGTCCAACGACTCTCTCGTCTTAGATATGAGATTTCTTGTCGCCGAACTGAGCTTAGTCCCAGCATCAATGAGATTGTTATCTTGGTATTAAAGGCTATTGAATCTCCTGTTAGATTCGGGTTTTGGCAGTTTGTAACACTCCTTGTATATCATTTTACTTTATAAGAAAAGTAATAAGTTTATGATTACTTGGACTTGTTATTGTTGGAAAAAGATCTGAAAATAAGAATTTTCCCTTCCTTGAAAATTACTTTTCACAAATGCTTGATTAATAATGAAGTTGACTAATAAAATCAGAGTTTGCGGAAACATAGTAAAATAATTATATTATACTCCCAAAATATATCAAGTGTAACAAGTCCACGGGTACCAAATAAGTATTATTATGAAACTAAATTTCTCTTATGATACCTCTTTCCAAAATATGTATCATATAAATTCTATTAAAAATAGAAATGTTATAGAGCTGGTCACTGGTCCTTTGTCCAAACATCCATCTGGTCGGATCCTCAATATCTGCACAAGGGGTTCCCAACCCACACTTTCTACACTCTGCATGCACCTAAGGGACATCTCCCTTCACTGACTTTTGTGCAAGCTAGATATACGATCAACACCTAATAAGGGCATGGGGAGTAAGTATACACTTATACATAATCAATAAAGACTAAAATACAAACACAAGTATGTCATGGACAGACAATAATGCAAGTACACATGGGCACACCAATTTTCAACGTTATATCTCTTATAATGCAGGTGGCATGATGCATGATTTCTATCCACAGCTGAGGCCTCCACTATAAGTTCATCTTGGACGTCCATCCAATACACCAGTGTGTTCCCGGAACACTACCATACGTTCCCAGAACGATGGCAAACCATACTTAGATATACAAGCATCACTCCCAGAGTGTGCATCACGTTCCCAGAACGCATAGCAAACCATACTTGGAAAAATAAACATCACTCCCAGAGTGTGTATCACGTTCCCAGAACGTATAAAAACCATGTCCCAGATGTAAATTCAATGCTCCTAATTATGTGGATTATATTTTGATGATGGCAAAATAATTAACAATCAAGCCTTGAAGACATTGCAACATCAACAACAACAACAAGTCAAGAAAAGAAGACAAGTGCCCAATCATTCTCAATCAAATATTAATTGTAAATTTCTAATTTATGTTGAGAGTGGTTGAGAGTGGGTAGAAATAGTTAGTCGCTTCTAGGGATAAAATTTTATATGACTATTAGGTTGAGATTAACTGAAATTAATACTTGAGAGGAAAAATAAAATTGAAAATTAATTTTTCTCATGTCCGATCAAAATACTCGAGTATTTTGAGAAAGACTCGAGTATATACTCGAGTATTCTGTAAAACACTCGAGTATTTGTGCCAGGTCAGCAAATATGATCGTTAGTCTTGTTCGTGCACCAGATCCTTGTTGACTGGCCAAAAAGACTCGAGTATTTCATAAAAGACTCCAGTATTTTTGTCCAGTCAGCAAAAATGAACGTTGGAAGAGACTCAAAAGCCAATTGAGGGCACTTGAGTCTCATCCAACCCAAGAGAGCATTTTCAGAACATTATTGTAAAAATTCTCTTTGATTTTGTGCAAGAACAAACAAGACTACAAGAGCATATTGATTACAAGCTTTCATTAATTCCTCTTCTCAAGTGTTAATTCACAAAAACTCAACTTCTCACTCATATTGTTATTTTCTTCCAAGTAGTGTTTTAGGCCTCAATTCATACATTGAGCTGTGCTTATTTGTGCTAATCCATTGTGAGATTAGTAATACACATACAAAAAGCTTGATTATTCAAAGTCTTGGATTGTTCCCAAGCAAACCCTAAGTGGCTTAGGGTGTTGGAGTCTTGAGAGGTTCTCAAGCACAAGACTAGGAGGTTCCTAGCCCGGTGGAGTTTTTTGAAGGGAGTTCAAGGAAGCTTTTGAAGAGTTCTTCAATCACCGGAATCAAATTGGGGTAGAAATCAAGAGTTTGGTACACTCTTGAAGGGTTAGGTTGAGTGAGGCCATTCTCAAGCAATCCTTGTAATTTCTAACAATTTGATTATTAGTAGAAACTCCTAAGTGATTAGGAGGACTGGATGTAGCTCATTGTTGGAGTGAACCAGGATAAAATTGCTTGAGTGTTGGTTTATTGCTTTTAATCTTCTTTCTAGCTCAATCAACTTAAGTCATTTCAAACTATTAGGATTTATACAATTAGGTAGCAAGTTCAAGGAATCTTGGTGTTAAAAGTTTATTTAGATTGCTTGCTAATATGTTGGATAAGTTCTTGTTTAGTATTGAATTGATTTGAGTTAAATTGCTGGATTTTCGTTTCTGGTTTTACTGCTATCTGTCAGGAAAAACTCGAGTATATTTAGAAAGACTCAAGTTGTTCATCCCGAAAAACTCGAGTATTTCACAAAAGACTCGAGTATTTCGTGTCTGATTCCAGAAAATTCAGTCTTAGCTCCATTCTTCAATTATCACTCGAAATATTTGGTATTAGTGCTTCAAAATACTATTCACCCCCCCTCTACTATTTGCTTAGCCCACTTGTTGGTTTCCAACAAGTGGTATCAGAGCTCGGTCGAAAGATCGAGTGTAACAACTTTTTCGAAAAAGATCCTTTTGGAAACTAAATGGGCTCTAGCAATAACTTTGGTGGAGAAGGAGCTTCAATAAACCGTCCTCCACTATTTAATGGTGAAGGATATGTTTATTGGAAAACTCACATGAAAGTTTTTATTGAAGCAATTGATATGGATATTTGGGATGCAATTGAAAATGGTCCTTTCATTCCCAAAAAGAAAATAAATGAAGAAATTGTTGAAATTCCAAGGAGTAGTTGGAATGATGATGAAAAGAGGAAAGTCTCATTTGATTTAAAAGCTAAAAACATCATCTTTTCGACTCTATCCCATGATGAATTTTATAGAGTTTCCCAATGTAAATCGGCAAAAGAAATGTGGGATACTTTGCAAGTCACACATGAGGGAACAAGTGAGGTTAGAGATGCAAGATTAAATTCTCTAACTCACGAATATGAATTGTTCCACATGTTGCCAAATGAAACCATTAGTGACTTGCAAAAGCGATTCTCTCACATAGTTAATCATTTGATTTCCTTGGGAAAAGTATTTCGCAATGGAGAAACTACTAACAAAATTCTAAGATGTCTTGATAGGAGTTGGCAACCCAAGGTAACCGCCATCAAGGAATCAAGAGACATAAATAGCATGGACTTAGCCACTTTGTTTGGCAAACTCCAAGAGCATGAGATGGAACTTACAAGACTTGGGATGCATGAGGAATCGGACAAAAAGAAAAAGGGCATAGCACTCAAAGCTTCAACTAAAGCTACAAAAGAAGTAGAAGAATGCTCTACAAGTGAAGATTCCGATGGAGAACCAAATCAAGAAGAATTTGGGATGTTTGTGAAACGCTTCAACAAATTTTTCAAAGGGAAGAAAGGTGGCTCTTCATCCAAATTCAAGAGAACCAAAGACTCCAAACAAAGAGAAAAGAGTACCAATGATGGAGTTAAGTGTCATGAATGTGGTGGGGTTGGTCACATAAGAATGGAATGTGCCACATTCTTGAAGAAGAATGACAAGAAGACCCAAGAGACCAAGGGGAAGCGTGCATACATTGTTTGGGATGCACCAGAGAAGAACAATGAATCATCTTCAAGTAGTTCCGGTGATGAAAATGCAAACCTTTGTCTCATGGCCAAGAATTATCATGAGTCCTCATCAAGAGCTAATCATGCCATGAGTGAAAGTGATGATGAGGTAACCTCTAGCTCTTCTTGTTCCTCTTCAAACTCCATTTCATATGATGATTTCCAAGAAGCCTACAATGAAATGTTAATTCAATTTAGAAGGCTTGCTAAAATTAATAAGGAAAAAGGAAAGAAAATTTTGGAGTTTCAACAAGAAATTGATGAATTGCAAAAATCTATAAATGAGTTGAAACTTCAAAACGAGTCCTTGGAACTTATTAATTCTAGTCATAAAAGTAATTGTGCAAATCATGAGGAAATTATCACTTCATGTGAGAGATGTGATGAACTTGAAAAGGAAGTGAAAGAGTTGAAAAAAAACTCACAATCTCACATAGTGATAGAAACCTCAACCGGTTGTTGAACTCTCAAAGACATAATCACAACAAAATCGGTTTGGGATATGTTCATAAAAAGGACAAAAAGTACAAGGTGGTTGGAACATTTTCTAAGAAAAACTCATCAAAGAGACCAACTTGTACTTATTGTGGAAAAGTTGGACATATTAACATTGAGTGCCATATTAAGAAGTTTGAAATGAAAAAGGGCACTTATATGTGGATTAAGAAGGGAGAAAGTCCCAACACTAACCCTAAGGGACCCAACATTGTTTGGGTACCCAAATTGAACAAGTAATTTCATCTTGTAGGTGTGCCTTCGAACGGGAAAAGAATTGTGGTATCTAGATAGTGGATGTTCGAAGCACATGACGGGAGATAAGCGGCACTTCATTGAGCTTACTCCAAAGGAAAAGGGTTATGTCACTTATGGGGACAACAACAAAGGCAAAATCCTTGGTATTGGTAAAATCGGAAACTCTTCAAACTTGATTATTGATAATGTGCTCTATGTTTAAGGATTAGAACATAATCTCTTGAGCATAAGCCAATTATGTGATATTGGTAATCATGTAGTTTTTACCTCTACCCATTGCCTCATTAAAAGTGACAAAGATGAATCAATCAAATTTGTTGGTAGAAGGTCAAATAATACTTACTTAGTTGATTTGAACAAAGTCACTTCTTTGGTATCTACTTGTTTAGTGAGCAAAGAAAATGACACTTGGTTATGGCATCGTAGGACCGCTCATATAAATGTAAACCAATTGAAGAAAATACAATCTAAAGATCTAGTAGTTGGTTTACCAAAGCTAAATTTTTCTATTGAAGGTGTTTGTTCTCCTTGCAAGAAATGTAAACAAACCAAAAACACCTTTGGATCAAAAATGGTGATGTCCACATCAAGGCCATTAGAAATGCTTCATATGGACTTGTTTGGACCATCATAAGTAAAAAGCTTTGGTGGCAACTATTATGCATTGGTGATTGTTGATGACTTCTCTAGATTTACATGGACTCTATTTTTAACTACTAAGAGTGAGACCTACAAATCTTTTAAACATCATGTCAAACTTTTGCAAAATCAAGTAAATCAAAAAGTAATTATTATTCGTACCGATCATGGTGGTGAATTCGAAAACCACAAATTTGATAGATTTTGTGCTAAAAATGGTATTGAGCACCAATTCTCCGCACCAAGAACTCCGGAACAAAACGGAGTGGTAGAGCGGAAAAATAGGGTGCTAGAGGAACTTGCTAGAACCATGTTAAATGATTCTCAAGTACCTCAATATTTTTGGGCCGATGCCGTCAATACGGCTTGTTATGTTTTAAATCGTATTTTGATAAGGCCCTCTTTGGATAAAACCCCCTATGAACTTTACAAGGGAAGAAAGCCAAATATATCTCATTTTCATGTCTTTGGATGTCAAGTTTTTGTTTTAAATAATGCAAAAGAACATCTTGGCAAGTTTGATTCCAAATCCGATGAAGGCATATTTTTAGGCTATTCTTCTCATAGTAAAGCTTATAGAATTTTCAATAAAAGAACTTTAATTATTGAGGAATCAATTCATGTGGTTTTTAATGAGTCTTCGAAAGAAGATAGTGTTTTATGTGATGCTAGTGAAGATGCCATTGATTTTTCAAAAGAAGAAAAAGAGAAAGAGAAATCAAAAGTTGATGAAGGAGAAGTTAGGGAAGAACTTCCTCCAACTTGGAAATCGGTCAAGGCTCATCCTATAGACAATGTCATAGGAGATATGTCAGAGGGAGTACTTACTCGTAGGTCTATTCAAAACATTTGCCACTATGTCTCCTTTGTTTCTCAAATTGAACCCGATTCAATTAAAAAGGCCATTGAGGATGATCATTGAGTTCTTGCTAAGAAAGAAGAATTAAACCAATTTGAAAGAAATGAAGTTTGGGTTTTAGTCCCTAAACCCGATGATCATACCATAATTGGTACTAAATGGATTTATAGAAACAAACTTGATGAATCCGGGTTGATTATAAGAAACAAAGCTAGACTAGTAGCTCAAGGGTACAACCAAGAGGAAGGTATCGATTATGATGATACCTTTGCTCCGGTTGCACGTCTTGAAGCTATCCGAATTTTACTTGCTTTTGCTTCAATCATGAAATTCACTTTATATCAAATGGATGTTAAAAGTGCTTTCTTGAATGGGTTTATAAATGAAGAAGTGTATGTCAAACAACCCCCCGGTTTTGAAAATAGTGAATTTCCAAACCATGTTTATAAGTTGAAAAAGGCACTCTATGGATTGAAACAAGCTCCTAGAGCTTGGTATGATCGATTGAGTTCCTTTCTATTAGAAAACAAGTTTCAAAGAGGGAAGATTGATAATACACTATTTATTTATAAAACCAAAGATGACATATTGTTAGTACAAATCTATGTTGATGATATCATTTTCGGTGCTACTAACGTGTCTCTTTGTAGAAAGTTTTCAAATTTGATTAAAAAGGAATTTGAAATGTCAATGATGGGAGAACTCAAGTTCTTCCTAGGCTTACAAATAAAGCAAGTCAAGGAGGGGATATTTGTGCATCAAGGGAAATATTGCAAAGAGCTCCTTGAGAAATTCGGATTGGACAAGTGCAAGGAAGCCTACACTCCAATGAGCACATCATGCTACCTAGACAAGGATGAACAAGGTACACCGGTTGATGTTAGTAAGTATAGGGGTATGATAGGTAGTCTCCTATATCTCACTGCATCTAGACCGGATATTATGTTTAGTGTATGCATGTGTGCTAGATTTCAAGCTAATCCTAAAGAATCTCACTTATCCGCAGTTAAACATATATTTAAGTATCTAAAAGGAACAATTAACACTAGTTTATGGTATCCTGCTGATGTCAATCTTAGTTTAGTTGGTTACTCGGATTCCGACTTCGCGGGATGCAAGCTTGATCGCAAAAGCACCAGTGGTACTTGCCATTTCTTGGGAAGTTCATTGGTGTCTTGGTTTTCTAAAAAGCAAGCTTGTGTCGCCCTTTCTACCGCCGAAGCGGAATATATCGCAGCCGGTAGTTGTTGTGCTCAACTATTATGGATGAAACAACAATTATCGGATTTTGGTTTGAAACTTGAAAATATTCCTATTAGATGCGATAACACGAGTGCAATCAATTTGACTAAGAATCCGGTGTATCACTCAAGAACCAAACACATTGAAATAAGACATCACTTTTTGAGAGATCATGTACAAAAGGGTGATTGTACAATTGAATTTGTTAGTACCACAAATCAATTAGCCGACATTTTTACAAAACCTCTACCAAGGGATACCTTTTATCATATTAGGAGAGAACTTGGTATTTTAGATGAAGCTAATATAGGCTCATTGCATTGTGTGTCATTTTTGGAAAATCACCATATTAGTCTTACTCTAATGTGTTCTTGATTCTTAGTTAAATTGTCCTTGATGATATTTGAAATTGCATGTGTTAATTGTGTGTGATTCTGTACTGAATTCCTAGTTGGAAGTGAAGAGTATTGTATTTGATTTGTGTTTGGTCTTTTAAAACTGTGTTTTTAATTCTGTTCTGTCAAAAATACTCGAGTTTTTCTAAAAACACTCGAGTATATTAATTCAAAATTAAATCAGTTTTAAATTGAAAAAGTTTTTAATCAGGGTCTGACAAAAATACTCGAGTGTTTCTCAAAACACTCGAGTCTTTCGTAAACCCCCAATTTTTGGACTTTCAGACCAAACTCGAGTATTTGCCAAAAACTCGAGTGTTTTTCGTTTTTCTGAAATTTGAGGATCTGACCAAACTCGAGTGTTTTTGTTTTTACTCGGGTTTTCTGGGGAGATCTGGGCTGAGTCACGAACGACTCGAGTATATTTTCAAAAACTCGAGTATTTCGTAAAGAACAACTCGATTTTTGTCATGGTATTTTTCGTTTGGACCTCCTGTTTAACACTGTGGCGCTATTATGATGTTATTGACTTTCGTCTTCATTATGGTGTTTTTATTGCATAGCTTCAGGGGGAGCTCTTTATTGTTTTTATTATGTCTCTGTTTTATTGCATAGTTGGTTATGGGGTTTTCCAATTATGCACCTCTCCTCCCTTGATCTTTTTCTCAATTGTTACACCTTTTTGGATCATGACAAAAAGGGGGAGAGATATTATACACTTGTCTTGATATTGTTGCACCTAAATTTTTCTACTTATGGTATATACTCTGATAAATGTTGAATACTCTAATACCATAGGCTTGGTGCTAAAATTAAATTGTCTTAACCTCTTGCACAAGCTGAATTTTTAGATAGGTGAAAAGGATCAATTTTTAGATAGGTGAAAAGGATCCTATAGTTAGGGGGAGTTGCACCTTCAAGTGGTTTCAAGCTCAACAAATGGTACAAGTGTTAATTATTTTGTCATCACCAAAAAGGGGGAGATTGTAAATTCAATGCTCCTAATTATGTGGATTATATTTTGATGATGACAAAGTAATTAACAATCAAGCCTTGAAGACATTGCAACATCAACAACAACTACAAGTCAAGAAAAGAAGACAAGTGCCCAATCATTCTCAATCAAATATTAATTGTAAATTTCTAATTTATGTTGAGAGTGGTTGAGAGTGGGTAGAAATAGTTAGTCTCTTCTAGGAATAAAATTTTATATGACTATTAGGTTGAGATTAACTAAAATTAATACTTGAGAGGAAAAATAAAATTGAAAATTAATTTTTCTCATGTCCGATCAAAATACTCGAGTATTTTGAGAAAGACTTGAGTATATACTCGAGTATTCTGTAAAACACTCGAGTATTTGTGTCAGGTCAGCAAATATGACTGTTAGTCTTGTTCGTGCACCAGATCCTTGTTGACTGGCCAAAAAGACTTGAGTATTTCATAAAAGACTCCAGTATTTTTGTCCAGTCAGCAAAAATGAACGTTGGAAGAGACTCAAAAGCCAATTGAGGGCACTTGAGTCTCATCCAACCCAAGAGAGCATTTTCAGAACATTATTGTAAAAATTCTCTTTGATTTTGTGCAAGAACAAACAAGACTACAAGAGCATATTGATTACAAGCTTTCATTAATTCCTCTTCTCAAGTGTTAATTCACAAAAACTCAACTTCTCACTCATATTGTTATTTTCTTCCAAGTTGAGTATTAGGCATCAATTCATACATTGAGCTGTGCTTATTTGTGCTAATCCATTGTGAGATTAGTAATACACATACAAAAAGCTTGATTATTCAAAGTCATGGATTGTTCCCAAGCAAACCCTAAGTGGCTTAGGGTGTTGGAGTCTTGAGAGGTTCTCAAGCACAAGACTAGGAGGTTCCTAACCCGGTGGAGTTTCTTGAAGGGAGTTCAAGGAAGCTTTTGAAGAGTTCTTCAATCACCGGAATCAAATTGGGGTAGAAATCAAGAGTTTGGTACACTCTTGAAGGGTTAGGTTGAGTGAGGCCATTCTCAAGCAATCCTTGTAATTTCTAACAATTTGATTATTAGTAGAAACTCCTAAGTGATTAGGAGGACTGGATGTAGCTCATTGTTGGAGTGAACCAGAATAAAATTGCTTGAGTGTTGGTTTATTGCTTTTAATCTTCTTTCTAGCTCAATCAACTTAAGTCATTTCAAACTATTAGGATTTATACAATTAGGTAGCAAGTTCAAGGAATCTTGGTGTTAAAAGTTTATTTAGATTGCTTGCTAATCTGTTGGATAAGTTCTTGTTTAGTATTGAATTGATTTGAGTTAAATTGCTGGATTTTCGTTTCTGGTTTTACTGCTATCTGTCAGGAAAAACTCGAGTATATTTAGAAAGACTCAAGTTGTTCATCCCGAAAAACTCGAGTATTTCACAAAAGACTCGAGTATTTCGTGTCTGATTCTAGAAAATTCAGTCTTAGCTCCATTCTTCAATTATCACTCGAAATATTTGGTATTAGTGCTTCAAAATACTATTCACCCCCCCCCTCTCTAGTATTTGCTTAGCCCGCTTGTTGGTTTCCAACACCAGACACTGGCCACATTCCCAGAATGTGTCATCAAGTAGGTTGCACACCAATGTGTTCCCTGAACACATCAAAGAAACCAGGTCCCAGACACTGGCCACATTCCCAGAATGTGTCATCAAGTAGGTTACAAATTTGGTACTCCCGGAGTACCCTCTTCATATTCCCAGAATATGATAATCGTTTCCTACCAACCCATCTTCCATTCTCTATGCATGAATGCACAATCATTAAGGTTGATTTTTATCTTTAATTTATTTATTGTGATTTAGAGATATCTCAATTTCTCTTTTGAATGATTAATTTGAGGTATAACCTTTGGCACCAAAATTCATCCATGAATTTACTTAAAAACATGCCATTAAACTTGGATTGGGATATTTCAACAAATGGTATCAAACTTTTCATTAAAAGACTTAACTTTGATTTTTTCCAATTTCAAGTACTAACCGGTTACAGTCTCAGGCTAACCGGTTAAAATTACAGACCTGAACTGGTTAACCATTGCAATTCAGAAAACCCCTTTTCTTGAATTCTCTACCCAATCCATAACAAGTGTTCATCATTGTTTTATACCTCAAATTCCACTGATTTCATCATTCAAAGTCTAAATCACAATTCATTCCCAATGGAGCATAATTTCCTCTTGAAATTATCTCAAAACATTAAGGTAGTATCTCCTCAAATTCAATCTGAACGAAACAGTATGTCTCAACATATTTTCAGATTGAGTTCAAGTGAAATTAAAGTATTGATTTGAGTAAAAATGGTAAGAATACAGAACCAAATTCAGAAATTCATTTTCTTTGAAATTTCACAGTATCTAACCGGTTACAAATATCGAATAACCGGTTAGATTATGCAGTCTGTACACTGAAAAATGAGGTTTTACATACCATTCTTTTTAATACTCAAATCTAACCAATTTCAACACCCAATAGAGTTCACATACCTTAATTTAAACATGTTCAACCATAGGAACATATTTCATTTGCATGCATTCAATTTAGAGTATTAAATTGCATAAAAACCCACATAAACACAATTTAATACCACACAATTCATGAAAAGCACTTAGATCATGATTCAAGCATCAAAATTACTTGCATGCATCAAATCAAAACTGCTCAAAACAGAATTGAGCTATAAATTGGCTTCCAAGCCTTTTTGACCTTTACACATAATGCCCTTTTGAGTCCTTGTTGACTCAAATCCTAAAACACTTGATTTTAGTCTCAATCTAGTATAAGGTAAACTTCTCTCTTACCTCAAAGTCGTGTTTGATGAGTATAATCACTGAGGTTTGAAGGAAATCCACAGACTCCACAGAAATTCCAAGTTCTGTTCTCAACCACGTTTTTCAGCAACAGGGTTCAAAGACCAGAGAATTTGACATAGAAATTGATCAAAGAAATTGGGGAAAACAATTAGGACTTGATCTAGGTAACATGCACCAAAGAATAGAAGTGGTTTGAGACTTAGAAGTTACCTGAACTGACCAAAATCAAGGCCTAAACCCAGCTTCCAGAAGTAGAAGAAAACAGAGTTCAGCTTTCCAACTTCAACTTCTAAGGTCGATTTCTCCTCACACAAGAACTCTCAGCTCACAAGTTTTATATCAATGAAAAGCCCTTGATTCAAGCTTTTCAGAAGTGTATCACTCGCTCTCTAACACTCAGAGAAGACGAAGAATTTCTCCAAACGAAATAGAAACCCTAACAGAGCAATTTCTCCACCAACACTCAGAAATCAACCTCAAATCTTCAACAATCTTGGCTTTTATAGAGAAATTGGAGTAACATGCACACCGACGCGTGTTATCCACTAGATTAGAGCTATTTTCGTGGCGATTCCATGGATTAATCAAGTGATTACTTATCAAAATCCACTAACCCAGTTTCTGAGTTCATCGTGTAACCGGTTACAGAGCCCTTCTAACCGGTTACATACTGATAAAATTCAAAAATTAATAATTTAATTACTCTTTCTTCAAAAAACCTTTTTAATATTGCAATTAGGTCCCAACCCAAGGACTAAATTACAATATTCACATTTTTGTACAAAATAACCATATAAAAATATATCTCATATTTTTATATATAAAAACACATAATGTACAAAAACTAAAACCTTCAAAACTAATATAAATCAATTATAAAATAATTGTTATAACTAATTTCTCGGTTATTTGGGAGACGAAAATTAGGGGTGTTACACAATTGCTAATGATCAATCACATGGAAGAGTCTGTTGTTGCAGTGTATGCTTTGTCCTCACTCACACACTTCCCGGGAAAACTTCCCAGGAGGTCACCAATCCCAGAATTACCCCATGTTAAGCACGCTTAACTATGGAGTTCTTAAGTGATAGGCTACCGAAAAGAAGATGCATCTTGTTGATATGGGTAGTACTAATCAATTCATTTAAGCCTTCCTGTACTGTGTAGTCTCATTCCTACACAGTCTCAGGATCACCTTCTCATTTCGGTGTGTCGGTTCATCCATGTACCCCTCCCTTAGAAGCCTGCCAGGAGCCGCTCCTAATTCGTGCCTCTTTGCACCGGCGATCACTCCCCGCCCTCATCAGCCCGGGTCTTACATGTCCACCAGCTTCCGCCTGGTTCGTCCCCGAACCACACCGTACTGGGAGAGGAGCCGCTCTGATATCATTTGTAACATCCCTGGCAGGCAAATGGATTGCGACTATCCCCACATACCAACACGGGTCTTTTCAGCGTGCTTTGTCCTCACTCGCACACTTCCCGGGAAAACTTCCCAGGAGGTCACCCTTCCCAGAATTACCCCATGTTAAGCACGCTTAACTATGGAGTTCTTAAGTGATAGGCTACCGAAAAGAAGATGCATCTTGTTGATATGAGTAGTACTAATCAATTCATTTAAGCCTTCCTGTACTGTGTAGTCCCATTCCTACACAGTCTCAGGATCACCTTCTCATTCCGGTGTGTCGGTTCATCCATGTACCCCTCCCTTAGAAGCCTGCCAGGAGCCGCTCCTAATCCGTGTCTCTTTGCACCGGCGATCACTCCCCGCCCTCATCAGCCCGGGTCTTACATATTTTGCTTTCCCTTTAATTATTATTATTGTGAAATTTCTTGTATTGTTTTTGATCTATGAATAAAATACACCTTTTCCCTGAAAAAAAATATATACCAGTTTAGATTATCCGTGCGATGCACGGGAATGAACAGATATATTAGATAGCATAATGTTGTTATATACGATAATTATTTCAAACTAAAAATTTAATAAAATTTTTTAACTGAATTGCATAATTTTATATATGAGATTATTAATAATTAAATTGAACAATCAGGTTTACATTTGTCTTCATTCTAATATTAATTCTTTAGAGTAAAGAATTTATACAACATAAAGAATATTAGCTTTTGTAATTTCATAATAATAATAATAAAAAAAAGAGTAAAGATCGTTAACAACAATATAATGTTAGGAAAAAAACTTCATTCTAAGATTAATTATTTTGATTACCAAACTTTCAATTAAAGATAGTTCTCATAGAACTCATATTACACAAATTATTTCATTCTAAGAGTAGATGACTTCTGTTATCAAAACAAATCCCTTAGTTACAGGAAACATTGAATAAACAAACCAATTATGAAAATAACAAACTAATTTCATATTTTCCTCAAATTTAAAATTTGAAATAAATATCAATATGAAGCAAGGATATTTAATGAATTTCTTCTTTATCATACTGTAAAAAATTGTTTTTGTTTCGGTTAATAATTATCCATCAATTTGCTGAGGAAAAAAAGTGATCTCATGATTATCCATCAATTTGTTAAGGAAAAAATCATTTGGTTGTTTAGATTATAATACTCTTTTGTAATTATCCAGACAATTAAGAAGAAAAAAAGAGAATATTTAAAAGAAAAAAGAGATATTTCAAAATTAAGAAGCACATTTTTTTATTTTAACTTATTATAAAGTCAAACTTATTAGAAAATTGAAGAAAACGTTATCTTCCAAAAAATCTCATATTCATCTCAAACATGTCATTCATTTCACTCAAAATTGTAAATTAATCATTCATCTCTTACTTCATGTCATACATTATTTTGGCCTCATAATTGCCCAAAAAAAAAGATTATACATTAGTAATGAACAAATTATAATTTTATATTGATAGTATGATTTAAGAAAATTTTACTATACTTCATCCATCCCAAAAAAACAAACTACTTTTGTACTAATTACTTTGAATTTTCCAACATTTTTTGGGGGACATAGTGAATATAAATTAAAAAAAATAGAAAAGGAAGAAAGAATTATAATTGGTACTGCTTCATTGTTCTATACTATTGTAAATATTAAAATGCCTTTTTCTATTTACCACCTCAACAAACAACTACAAAAATATTCATATTCCACATTAGTAAACTAAAAAGAAATTGTGTAGAATAAAATTAGGAGAAGAAAGAAGATACAAAAATATCGCTCCTAAACATGGATCAATAGTTGAGATCTTGTGTGACATTATTTCACTATCGTATCAACCGAACTCTGCAAATATAGAAAAAATATAGTTAGTGCAAAATAAAATATTCACAAAGAATAGATCTAATAATAAAAACAAAAAATGTAAATAAAAAAATTAGAATATAATTGAAATAAGATGAAACACGTCTCATATTCTACTTAGTATATGCTTATTCTGATTCCATCCCAGCTTAGCAAAAAAAAAAAATAGTATCGTAATTCTGTTTACATGATTGACAATAAAATTATCACAATTTATGAAAATAATAACATCCAACAAATTAAAAAAAAAAATCTGCAGCAGACAAACTATCAAAATTTGAAAAGGATAACATCAAAGAACTTAAAGAATAACCTAAATATATCCACAATTCCTCAAATTCTAAAACTGAGATCAGTATTCACCTAACACAACTTATTTAAAAATAATGCACCTTACCTTGCAACCTACCCCACCCCCCAAAAGAAAATGTTGATCTCTCATTTTTATTTTTAGATGTAGTTTTGATTCAACTTTAAGTTATAAACTATTATTTATAATTGATTTGAAATGAATTTTTTTAATCACATTTAAAATTTGAATTTGAATTTGTTGTTTCTTATCAAGTTACCGAATTTGAAATTGCATGTAATGAGTGATTCGGTCGTTTTTTATGTTGTTATATGTTCTTATCAATTGATTTGTTCTTATCAATTGATTCGGTTGTTATTATCTTATAAGGTTGAATTATTTTTAAAACAAAAAATTGTGGGAATTAATTGTTGAATTTTGAATTAATTTTTTAATAAAAAATTGGACAAAATTATGTGGAAGTGACACCTCAACAGTTTTTTTGAATTGCAGGTATCCTCTTTTTATAATATATAATTGATGATGATTGATTAATTCAAATCTTGTATTCTTAAAAAAATCACACCATTATCATAGACACAATCTTAGCAAAATCAAATAAATATAACATAATTGGGTCATTTTTTTCTTTTTTTTTTGATAATTTTTTTTTCTTTTTTAACTCATAACCATTGTAATATTCGAAATCAATTTCAAATTATACTATCTTAATCTCATACTTGAGAAATATTTGTTAAAATCAAGTAGTTTTTCATCGTTTAATCTACATATCCATAATTCTTTTCAGGATTTTTTTTTGGTGAATGCTTCCATGCCTTCTAGTGAGGGAAGGCATCAATGCCGATCCAATTGGACCAATGATAGATTGACATTTGTATCATTTTTACACAATCATCATCTTATGTGTCATCTTATGTGTCTTATTTAGGGATTAATTTGCAAAATTTTAAACTTGAAACTTAATCATGGTTAAAAAAAAAAAAATTAAAACAAAAAAAATTAAAATTAAAACTAACCTAATAACCCTAACAAGTTCACAACACTAACAAATTCATTTGCTGCTGCTGTAGTCTGCGAGAGAGAGCTCGTGTCTCCGTCGCCGTTCTGCTCCAGGGTCACCGTCGCCGCTCCAGCCGCTCCAGCTGTCGTGGGAGAAGAAGCCCCGCCGTCCCAGCCCCGTGGTCCGATCCTGTCGCTCCAGCCGTCGCGGGAGAAGAAGCCCCGCCGTCCCATCCCCACCGTCCCCATCTCTTCCTTCCAGTTCCTTTCATTTCCCTTTGCTACATTTGTTGGTCCCCTTCATCTCACGCCGTCTCCACCGTCATCTGTTCGAGGGTTTCATTTTGCGCCGCCGTCACTGTTCCTCCAGGTACTTAGACAATAAGAGTACTAAGAGTTGTATCACTACTGTATATACAGCAAAATTTATCTAAGAGTACTGATACAAATCTAAAGAGTTGTATTACACAGCAAAAAACCTAAACACTAAGAGTTGTATCATTACATAAAAGATAAGCCACTGATTTACCTTTTTCTTATGCAATTGACATACGCATATGTAATGTATAAGACTACTTATAAAAACTCAATATAATGAGATAAATGTCAGGCCATAATTAAAGGCCATCTCCCTCACGAAAATTCAACTCGGTGAGTCTGGTGGTAGAATTGATTTTATGCAGTATCCTTGGTGAAATACTCCAAGCATGACTCATTTTCAGATATTAAATAAAAAGGACATTAAAAAAAACTACATAAAAGATAAGGCAAAATTTATTAATTTACTGGTCTTAAGAAATTATTAAGAGTTGTATGTGTATCACTATTGTATCTAAAGAGTTTCGTCTTTTATCGGATGGTTCAATTTTTATCTTATGCTTCAATGTGGTTAGTTTAATCTTATCGCGTTTAATCTTTCAAGACAAGGATTCAGGTTCATGGCACCAAGGTGGATCCTATCGCGTTTACCCGGAGCGAATTTTTTGCCTTTTCCACGAAGGTGGTGGATTGGCTGGGAACATTTGTTTTAAGCATTAATTTGCATTGCTGAGCAAAAAAAAGTATTAATATGCCTTATTCAAGTATCTGCTTCTGTCCCTCTATTGCTGCCTTTATCAATTTATTGCCAAATTCAAGCGACAAGTTACCAAGTTCTGTATAAATACCAGTATGAAAAGTGATAAGATATGAGATGATGTCAAGTATTATTAGAATAATAGATGCATTTCAAAGGAATTATAACACTGCTGTCTGCTATATCAGAGCAATTTTGGCCTGCATATTTTGCAGATGAAACGATAAATTTTTGTCTAGGGTAGAAGAGTCATACAATTAGAAGAGTCTGAACGCTCATAGGACCATTACTAGCATTTCCAATGCTTTTTGTCTTTGACTCTTGAATTTTTAAATCCAAGACATGAGATTAATTTGAGTAGTTATTTGTTTTGGGATTATTGTTTGAGGTTGTCCTGCATTAATGGAAATGGTGAGTTTGTTACTATATATGGTGGGTCTTGGTTTATTGTGCTTGCTTTGACAGTCTTTTATGGTTGTGTGGCCTACTGATGCGGACACTTAAACTAAGGACAAGTTTTGAGCATTTATGGTGTGGCCTTGGTTTATTTATTCTTTACTTAAAAATAGCACTGCATTCCATTGACCAATCTAACTAACTGAGCAGGTAGTTTGGTGGTTTCATGTAATCCTACTAACTTTACTGCAAAGCTGAGGCTTGATAGGAAACTGGGCTCTAAGCCTTTTGGTGAATGCTTCCATGCCTTCTAGTGATGTATAATGGCATGGGTCAAACATTATACCATGGTGTGCATCAACAAAACAAAGGGAATGATGGTAAGGATGGTTGCAGAAAATTTTTGCAGTTTATTTCCTTGGTATTTTGGATTTTGTCATTTTATTTTTTGAGTTTACTAAAGATACCTCTGTTATGCAGGTTAATTATCAGACTTGTTACTCTTTTTTTTGTCCCCTTTGGTTTGAAGATTAATTTGCAAAAACAGGTTCATATTGATGGAGTTGATATTATTGCTGGTTTACTGGTTTTTGATATTATTGTTAGAATAATTTGGATAGGACCTATTAGAATATTATAGGATCTGTTGAAATAATTTGATCCAAGCCAAAGCATTCGATGCGGTTGGTTTTATTGCTAATTTTACAGACCTATTGGAATATTACTGATTTAATGATATTACTCTTTGAATGGTTATCAAATCCTCACCAAAGTTTGCTATCATACTGCACATGATTTCTGTTTTTGGGACTGGGACTAAAATTCATGCCCCTGTTGCTGTTCTGGTTTTCTTTTAGTTACGGCGAATTTTGGAGGCTTGCGGTTATATCAAAAATCTGTTGCAGGTTTCAGTTGGTTTTGGCGCTGTGTAATCATTAAGCAAGAAGTTATTAGCTGTCTTTTTCTATGGTTTATATTTTTCTTTTGGCTCTCTGTTGTTTGGGTTTGGGACTAAAATCTTTGAACGTGTAATATGCCATAATGAAGCATTAAGTTGAGACTCCACCATATGGCATAGATTAGGACTCTTGACTCAATGCATTGCTCTCATCACTACCATGGTAAACAGTGCTAGACAACCAAATAGCAAAGTCTTGAATTACTCCTTGGTTGAACTGGATAGAAAGTGGGTAGGCAAACCAAATTGGTTGAACACGTTTGCATAGTAACAAAGCATCGAACTATTTCAAACTACGACACTACGACTATAGTTCCTGATCGAGTAGCTTATTTGTTATAAGCTTTCAAATCAAGGGGTGGGGAAAGCTTTCAAATCAAGGGGTGGGGAGCAGTTTATTTTTTTTTTTTAAAAAAAAAACTTTATTAAGAATAATTAATTAAATTGAGAGAAAGCATAACTTTAACCAAAAATATCCATAAACCAATCTAAAACAGAAGTAGTTTTTATTCTAACAAATAATGCAAATTAAATGAAAAAAAAAATTATGAAGTCAATATAAATGTTTCTAATTATTTTGGCCATTGTCGCATCAATGCATTTGTGTTGCTGCGAACAAGCTTGGAGCAACTGCTGAAGTATGCATCTATCAGATTCAAAGTTGTGTTCATTCTTACCTCATCCTCATACATCTATAAAAAAATAATAAAATTCAATAAATGTGTATTAGAAAACAATACATATAAATGTTTCGAATGATGTAAAATTAGAAGCGGTTCTTACCACTCCAAAAAGTTTGGGTGAAAATTTGTATTCCATGTCCTTCCAAGTTAATACCCATAGTGCTGATGTTTGGCTACATAAAATGTAATCAATAGTGATTAAATAATTATTGGCTAATAAAATAATCAATTCAACTTTTCGATAAATAATTATTGATACCTTTCACCACAATTAGGCACTCCATAAACATCCTTTAGTGGTCAATCACATATATTTTGGAGTTCTGGTGGCAACATATCCTTCAGTGCCCAAACCTATAACCCAAGTTGTAGTTAATTTCTTAATTAAGTCTTGTAAGTATTTTGATAATTTATTTAAAAATATCATTGAAGTAAAAAACAAAAAAAAAATTTTCCACACGTTGTATTTGATTTTTCCTATAATCATCGTTTTCCACGAATCCAACCAATAGATTTGTTTATCCTTGATGGACACGACAATCAGGTACCAATGGTAATCACCATGATAGTCATAAAGAGGGATGCAGATCTAAAATAAGAAATAAACAAATCATGTGTACATTAGATTTAAAAAAAGATAATTTGCTTATAAAAAAAAGTTTAAAAAAATAAATGCTTACATATTCGAGATAGTTTGTGATAGGCATGTAGCCTTTACCAGCATATTTGGCATGAATATCTACTGTAGTCATCATTCCATCAAAAAATTTTCTAAGATGAAATTTTTCACATGTTTACATTTACTAAAATTTTAGTTAGGCTTAATTTATGTCACAAGCCCTTGAAGTTTGAGGTGCTTTTGTCGGATACCCTTATTCTTTTTTTCTCAATGTCTGACTCCCCAAAGTTACTTCTGGGTTTGTCATATACCCCTAATACTAATTTTGGCCAATTTTACCAATATGTAACATCGAAATCTTGATTAGACGCAGAAGGTTAAGCACCCGATGCCCCGTGGGCGAAAATCCTTTTTTTTTAAATTTAAAAAACTAAAAAACTTAATATTTTTATATTTTTAGTTAAATAAAAAAAATAAAAAAAAAGAATTGAAGAGAGAAGTTGTCTTCGCCCGTTTGACATCACGCGGTACCACATGACCAACCTCTTACGTCTGACTAGGATTCTGATGTTACATGTCATCAAAATTGGTTAGAATTGGTAGTAGGGGTATTTGACAAACCCATAAGTAACTTCGGGGAGTCAAACATTAAAAATAAAGTATAAGGGTATCTGGCAAAAGTACCCCAAACTTCAGGGACTTGTGACATAATTAAGCCTTTTAGTTATTATTAGTATTTAGATTTTCGTGCCAATGAATGAAAACGATAAGCACTGGTATCTCCTTGTCATAGACATTCATCGCGGTGAAAATATTATGCTTGACTCGTTACCTGCAAATGAAGACTCAAGGAAATTAATGATAAAAACTGTGGTAATTAAATTTGATCATCTAAATTAAGTATGCTTCTTTATTTATTCAAATTTCTAACCCAATTCCAAATTTAATGTTTTTCTTTCGGTCATATTTATTGAAAAATTGTTGATGGATGACTTATTTTATTTCGGCGTACCAATCAAGCCGAAAATTTCTGATTACCCAATTGTAGTGCCTGAAAATATTCCACTCCAAAGAATTGACTCGTAAGATAATTGCTATTAATACTTGAATATGAAAATAAATTATTTCTTTATATATGTATTTTAGTAATTAAATGTGATTGATAGTAATTCTATGCTGGTAGGAATGATTGTGGTGTACTCATTGGAGAATGGATGATGAAATATGATACTCGTGACAGGTACAATATCAATAATGTAAGTTTTACTTTACAAAATGATCAATCACAAAACACTAACCAATTATTCTTCATGAAACATTGACATACTTTTTTTTATTATTAGGTAAATGATGATACAAGGATGAGGATAGCACTGGACTTGGTTTTGAAATCTCACAACACAAAGAAAGAGGAAATAATCTCGTTAGCATTTGCAAACTTGGAAAAATACAGGAAACATAAGAAGCGACTTCAGAAAACTTAGAATGAAAATTTGTTCAAAACTTATTTATTTATTTATTATGCTTTCAATTTTAATTTTTTTGTGTTGTTTACGTTGACTAAATCATAGTTTAATTGATTTTGGATCATTTTATATTGTTAAATTAACTTATTACGTTTTTATTTATTTATTTATAAAATTTATTACGTTTTTAGTTAAGAAAGAAAATAAGTGGTGTTCATTAAAAAAATAATTGACAAAATAAGTGGTAATAACAAAAAAAAAATAAGTATAGGCAAGACTAGAACTCTTGACCTTCATGTAGGTGTAAAGTTAAGTTACCACAAGACCATTGTTGATGTTGTGTTTATAACTTGTATTTAGTAATTTTTATAACAGTTATATAAAAGAGAATAAAAAAAAATAATTAAGTCATCTTCTCCTCCTTGAAACCTTAATCCCATGTGCCCAAACAGCTATGGCAGCGGCAGCACAGAGGAACTCCCCAAGACCGGCACAATCCGCTGTCGACGACGAGTCACCCGGGTGGGGTCATTTGGAAGTGTAATGACACCAACCGCTCCGGCTGCAAGGTTCGGTGGTTCCAAAACCGGAAGAAGAGGCGGCAGCGAGCAATGGCTGCCAACAGAGACGGGCGGCGCGAGAGAGCAACGAACGGAGACGGGGAGAACTGCGGCGGCTCGACGGGACAGCGAACGGAGACAGCGTCGCGCGAACGGAGACAGCGCCGCGAGAACGACATTAGAGGGCGGCGGCGCAAACGGGGTAAATACGACGGAAGGCAAGGGAAGGGGGAGAGACGGTGGAGATGGGGAGAGACGGTGGAGATGTGGAGATGGGGAGAGACGGTGGAGATGACACTCATGCTTTTTAGGATCTTATCAAAAAAGAATATCAGCAAGTTATTATGGGATTTGCTTAGCTGTCATGGAGAAGGTGATTGTGAAGGAGAAGTTCAATGAAGATATGGAGAGACTACATGGGAACAGAGAAGAGATTTATTATTTTATTTTTAATTTGAAAAGTTAATTTTTTTTTGTTAACTATGGTTGAGTTAAAAATTAAAAATTGCAAAATAGTCCTTACTATATAATAGCTAAGCAAACACTTCATATGCCAACTAGATTTAAAAATCATACATGTCCTATTGTGATTGGTACATGTATAGATGGCATGAGTGCCATTTAGAATATAATTGGCATCAAAGCAAATCCCTTATTTATAAAATTGGAAACTTGGAATAAATTGATTTTGTATAGTATATAATTGATTTTGACTCATTAGGAATCAAACCAACAAAGTACATAATGGATTAGTATATAATCTCAATATTTTTTTTTGATATTTAAGATTTGAATCATTTTTTTAAATATTAGAATCAGTTAAATATTTAAAATTTGAATTCATGATTGAAAAAAGTAGTTAATGGATTCCTAAAATTTTGCTTTTCTTTTATTTTTATCTTCACACAATATATAGAATATTTTTTAAATGTTTTTAATTATTTAAAAAAACAAAAAATTTAGAAAAAAACTATGGAAGAGACACCTCAGCATTTTTTGAATTGCAAGTATTGTCTTTTTATATTATATATAACTAGCTCTTACCCCGTGCAATGCACGGATTGTTGATATTAAATTTTTTTATATAAAATATTTTAAATTAAAGATTATTATTATTTTTAATGTAAAGTAAAGATTATTATTAAACAATAACAAAAATAATTATAAAAAAAGGATTATTCAATATACTTTATTATGATAAATAAAAAATTATTATTATTATTTTGATTTTTTTTGTTTGATGGTATTATGAGAATAGTCAATGATAAATCATAATATCCCTTATTTCATTGGAGATCAATTCTTTGGAAGATAATGATGGTTCGTTTTTTAATATTATATTTATTTATGTATAGATCAATATTAAATTAATGTATTCCTTATTTAGTTGATCGATAATTAACATGTTTTATTAATTAGAGTGAAATCAAAATTAAACTTTTTTATTTTTATCCTGTGTAATGCACGGATTATTAATATTTAAATATTTTAAAGTAAAGATTATTATTAAACAACAATAAAAAATGAGCTTGTTGAAAAATTTTGTACTTCCTTATATAAATGAAAAATATTTTTTATCTGAGATTTTCCTTATTTATTCAATGGATAAATTAACGTTTTTATACTTGATTATTAAAATTTAAGGATAAATAGGAATATCCACTATTTCGTAGAACATGAAGACGACATTGAAATTGTTATTTTTGACTATCTTGGTTAACACATTGCATTTTATTATGAATATAATGTTGGCTCTTTTTTTATATATTTAATATTATATTTGTCTATGTATAGATGAGTATTAAATTAATGTATTACTTATTTAGTTGATCGATGAATTGACACGTTTTATCATGATATTATGATTAATTATTAGAGTGAAATGAAAATTAAACTTTTTTATATTTTTTGTTTGATGGTATTATGAGTAGATTTAAAGATAAATCAAAATATTTTTTATTGCATAAGACATGATAATTTAGCATATTTTAAATATAATTATCACATCTAATATGAAAAATTATATATAATTAAACCAAAATTATAAATTTTGATTTTTTATTGGATAATATTATAAGATATTTTTTATATTTATTTGATGGATAAATTAATATTTTTTTACCATTAATATTTTTTTAATATAATTATCACATTTATTATTATTATTATTATTATTATTCATATTTAAATATTTTGATATTTTTCATCATTTATCTTATCTCATGACAAAAACGGAAAAAAAATCATAAATAAAACGAAAAACATTATTTCTTCAAACAGACAAAAGAGTCACCAAAATTATCTCACCGAATACGACCAGGGTATTTCTTCCTAATCCTAGGAGGCTTAGCCCTTCTCTTCTTTGAAAAGAGAAAAGGATCAATTATTTGCATATTCTTTCAACAAAGAATAATCAAAGTAAGTATGTATAACAACTTACCAAAATTTTTTTAAAAAAAAAAACTTACCAAGGTCATGCTCTTGTTTGAAGTAACTCATTGTTGTCATTCTTCCTAAAAATAGCATTAAGCAAAAGTCAATTAAAAGTATAACAAAATATGCATCATCTAATAAGTAATTCATCAAACACTCAAAAATCAAAATTAAGAGCTCTAAGTAGAGGAATAAACAAAAGTCAATTAAAAGTATAACAAAATATGCATCATCTAATAAGAAATTCATCAAACACTCAAAAATCAAAATTAAGAGCTTTAAGCAAAGGAATGAGGGAAAAAATAAAATAAAAGAGAGAATTTGGAGAAGAGAATTCTTAGAATTAGATAGAACTTTAAAAATTGTATGGGAGAGCCTATTATATATATATATATACATATAGTGATTTTTTTAATATTTTTTAAATATTTTTGTTGAGGATAATGATTTGTTCAACAAATCGAGGATAATGATTTCACATACAGATAATGATTATATAAATTTAAATAATTAATTTAATTTCAATTTGTATTTTGGTTAGAGATAATATTATTTACCTATAAACTCTCTGATGCGAGGAAAGCTTCACAGGACAAACGTGGAAAGCTTCACAGGACAAACGTGGTGCCTCGAAAATTTCTAGGCAAACGTGGTGCCTCGAAAAGGGATCCTTTTATATATAGATAGTAGATTGGGTCATTTTTTTCTTTTCTTTTTTTTTTTTGATAATTTTTTTCTTTTTTAAATCATAACCATTGTAATATTCGAAATCAATTTCAAATTATACTATCTTAATCTTATACTTGAAGAATATTTGTTAAAATCAAGTAGTTTTTCATCGTTTAATCTACATATCCATAATTCTTTTCAGGATTTTTTATTATTTATAAAATTGGAAACTTGGAATAAATTGATTTTGTATGGTATATAATTGATTTTGACTCATTAGGAATCAAACCAACAAAGTAGTTAATGGATTAGTATATAATCTCAATATTTTTTTTTATTTAAGATTTGAATCATTTTTTAAATATTAGAATCAGTTAAATATTTAAAATTTGAATGCATGATTGCAAAAAGTAGTTAATGGATTTCTAAAATTTTGCTTTTCTTTTATTTTTATCTTCACACAATATATAGCAATATTTTTTAAATGTTTTTAATTATTTAAAAAAACAAAAAATTTAGAAAAAACTATGGAAGCGACACCTCAGCATTTTTTGAATTGCAAGTATTGTCTTTTTATATTATATATAATTGATGATTTGTAAATCTGATTCGGCAAATGGTTAATTATATGAAATTTTTTTTCTATTTTACTATTAATAAAACTATTTATGTTTTCTTTCTTAACTAACAATAATGGTAAGAATGAGTTTTGAAATTTCAAATACATCAACATATTTAACCCATAGTCACTCTTACTCTCTTTATTTTTTCAACAATTAAAAAAAAATATTTTCTACTCAAATATTCATTTGTAGCTAAATTTTTTTAATAAAGTCCTGGGTTTTTAAAATTATCAATTAATGTTTTCAAGTGTAAACAATATCTAAATATGTCTTCAAGGTCAAATAATTTTTTTAATTTTTTATAGATTATAATATTTTTGAAATTAAGTCCTTAAAAACTTTTATAGACCTTTAATTTCTTAAAATTTAAAGGGATAAATTTAAAAATTTCAAATATGAGACGACATATTTTAAAACTAACCCTCATTAATAATGCTTTATTTGTATGGATCTATATATTTAAAACTTTTTAATCACAAGGCCCTAATTAACAACTTAAGAAATATGGACCCGTTTAAAAATTAACACTTTCATTCCTACCATTTTTCTCATTAAACCGTATTATTGCATGTAAATATCATAATTCGAACAATCCACATTTTTATTTATTAGTGTCTTTTTTTGTCTACATTGTTCTATAGATTTCATTACTATTGTCACTTCCTTTAAAATATTATCTCATAATTTTTAGTAGAGATTATCATTTTTCTTTATTTAATTCCTAGTAGATATAATTCAGTAAATGCATGCAATTCAAAACAGAATTACAACAACCAAATGAAAAGGAATTACCTTTAGAAAAAATGGAGAATGTACCGACAGTATAAATTTTCTTTTTTACATCATTAGTGCATCATTTATCATTCATCCATTTATGGTCATCGACTTCTACATTAAAGTAATAGTGGATGATGGACGGATAGTGTAAAAAACTTTACATCGTCAGTGCATGTTGTACCTGTATGATCTCACGGCTTATGTGGTCATGGCACAATACAACAACAATATTCACAAATTACAAGCATGTTGTATTTGCGCTCATGATCACAAACTGATTCTCAAAATTATATTTCCTCATTTTACATTTATACAACGACTCATACATGCCAATCAATTACCGTTTAAGTACAAGTTGGAAATAAACAAAAATGAAATAACAGATTAAATCATAGAAAATACACAGAAAACATAAACCTATTTGTGAAAAAGGAGAAAGCGCGGCTGTTTGTTGCGTGAGGAGAAGAAAGGGGAGAATGGGCCGGTTTTGCTGCTGAATCTGGGTTTTGGGCCAAAAAGGCCCAACATCTTTTTTTTTTGTTTTCAAAACTTGTTTTTTGTATATATTTATACCAACAGAAAAGAAAAAAAAACATCCCCTACCTCTTGTTATCACCAAAAAAAAAAGAAAGAGAAAAATAATGTATATTAGTTAAATAATGTATCAAAACAAAAATTTTATTTATTATATTTTTTTATCATTTATTTTTTTTATATTAATTTTTTTATTATATGTTTTTTGAATAAAATTTTAACTAAACGAATTATTTACAAAATATAATTTTGACGACGGACAAAATTGGATGTCAACAATTTTTTATGGAATACTCAAAAGGTTGGGTGTCAACAATTCTTGTCCAATTTTTTCTTTGGATTCTTAGCCCTTTTGCTTAAAGAAAAAAAGAATGAAGGTAAGATTATAGTAAAATTAAGTCATTTAAATATCTTTTTTAATCTATTAGTGGTTTAGTGCATTGATTTATCTAAATAGTAAACAAATCTGAAATAAATAACTATAAATGTAAATGTCATTTTTGGGAAGATACGATGGGGAAAATTAAAAAAAAAATTGACATATATAAATACTTATTTCTGAACTCTATAAAAGAAAATATACAATATATTAATAGAAATTCTTGATTGCTAATTATTTTTTTTAACAAGTGATATGAAATGACGTCCTCATTATTATAAATCAAATAAAGTGCGCAAACCTGAAGCGAGAATGGTATACACAAACTAGTAGCTAGGGTTGTCGTCTATTGCACATGTTTACCTCAAAGAGATGTCGTTGTTGTCGTGGAGGAACAAAAAACTCAAATCCTAATGAGCAAAGTGATAATGGAAAGGGCAAAAATCAATGTTGCATTGTAAAAGGAATGAAAGGATTGGTTGGTTCCAAAAAGAAGAATGGTTCATCTAGTTCAACGGTGAACTCAGACCATGTTGATGAAGAGCATCCTTCAAACAATCCTCAATATCTGCCAATGCTATCTCCTCAAATACCACCATGTCATCAAATGCCATGTTACCCTCAGTATCCTCCAATGCCATATCCCCATAATAATAATGCTCCAATTGATGAGTATCACTATACTACACAGCATCCATACCCTCATCCTCCTACATATAATCCATATCTCCATCCAATGCAATATCGAGTACCCTTCCAAGATACGTTTAGCGATGAAAACCCAAATGCTTATTGCTACATAATGTAATGTGTGTGATGACTTCAAGTGTGTGGTGCAATTGAGAGCTCTTTGATGCAAAAGGAGTGCGCTGTTTTAGTTTTTTTTTTTTAAAGAGTAATAATAGTTTGCTTTATTAATAATTTAGACACTTATTCCGACTTTTGGGATATTATTATATATTCAGGGATGTGTGATCGCATTTTGATTAAGCTACTAAGGTTTAGGTAATCAAGTAAGTTCTTTCAGTCTCATTTGTTATTTATGCTTTTGGTATTTATCAACCAACAACTAACTGTTATTGCATTGCTTATGGTTATTGGAATAGAACTTTAAAAAAAAAAATTTGTTCCACATACAAACACAATTACCAATCCTAATTTTTGCGTAAATAAAATGGTAAAATAATGTTTGAACATAAATTGATCTCATGGAAAACTATTCATACTTCTCACCAATAGACCAATCCTAATGGCTTTTAAATTAACACAGTTTCTCGTCCTTTTATCTTGGTAAAAGTCAAAGTAATCAACAAAACTAAGAGAATATCTTTTTGATATAATATACGATTCTATTTTCAAAATAAAATATAATGTATGATTCATTCATTAATTACAAATTTCTATCTCACAAATTTCCATATAATTTTACAATCTTTAAGATTTTTCATTAATTATTTTTAAGATTTTTAATATAATATACAATTTTTAAGATTTTTCATTAATTATTTTTAATCCCAGATGCAATAAGGTCTCATCCGATGCAATTTGGTAGTATGATTTACTCATTTGAGTTTAGCTTTGATTTGCAAAAACTCAAATTATTCTTGAACCATTTGAGTTTGAGGGAATATTATAATATGTAGGTTGTAATTAGGATAATTAGTTAAAATTACTTTAGTCTTTATTATTATGTACTTCTCCTATATATAGGATTATGACTGTCACCTTTTGTATTAAACACACATTCAACATATATATCATATTTCCTATTTTCTAATACGTGCAAGGTTCCATTTTTTAGAGATTTCATGAACACATTTTTTATATAAAAAATTATATTTTTTATAACTATATGAGCATTTTGTCTTGATAAGAATTAAAATAAATATAAAAATATAGGGGAAAAAATACAACCTGATCCCAAATTTTAACATGAGACGGTTTTTGTTCTTGAAGAATAAAAATTCTCAAATTGGTTCTTAAAACCTTAAATATGCTCAATTTTATCTTGTATGTCCCTAAAATTTATTTACATATAAAAAAATAATTTGTCCTTCATTTAAATTTGAATTTTCTTAACCATAGCTTTTAGGATCGAGGATAAAAGCCTAAAAAAAAAAAAATTATAACAAATTTCTTATCCTGAACAATGAACATGTTCCTAAAAACTCCAAGATCAACTTAGTTTTAAGAAATGAAAATTGCTCTTAACGTGCACAGTCCTAATCATCTTATGGCTGAACGCAAAACATTAAATGGAATTTGAATGCAAGCAGTGTCTTAACAACCGAAAACAAAAATGATGTAACATACATTTAATATATACAGTAATAAGAAATTTCCCTCGCTTTTCCCTACATCCCATTATAATCTCTCATTTTTATAAGTGATTGCCATTTAGAACAGTACAAGAGGCGTGCCTCAGAAAAAAGTCAGAGCTTATTCGAGGCTATCCAAGGGACAGGTTTATCATGCATATCAGTCCCAAGGCCACTCACATCATCCAGCAGCACAAAACTTCTACTTCCAAATTCTAGCTACTAATTCTTATATCTTTTTCACTACTAGTTCTAGCACTTAAATTGTGCAACTCAATGAATTCCCTCAAATCAATCCATTTTAAGTTTAACAGAATCATCTAGCAGCAAAGTCACTCTAGCATTCCAACAATCCTCCACTGAAATTGAGTAACTTTATTTGATATTAGAGACTTGATTATACTAAATACATTACCATTCATTACCAAAATAGCTAAATAGCTACAAATTCAGAAAACTTTTACAAGTTGCTTGCATTCCGGAGAAAGAAGGAAGGATATTGCGTAGAGTTAAGTTAGGTAGCATTTGATAAACATTTCAGAACATGATGGAACCAAATACTATATGGTTTCCATTATGTGCTTGGTGTATTTTATAAACAGAGCAGAACAAGACAAGATAGGATAATAGACAGAAAAGTGTAACAACATTTTGGTTCCACCCAACAGAACAAAACATTCTGTAGTGTATAATATCTTCTTCCCTGTTCTATCTGCACACCTAATGCTACCTTACTATCTAGTAATGGAATTAAACCGCTTCTTACTATCAATTGAGCCTCTACTGACTATTTTCCCTACAGCTTGTTACCAAGAGAACAATAAAAAAACAGTTACCGTAGAATCACTGATTAGTAATTACTGAATGAGTCAGCATGATAGTTAAGGAAAACTAAGATATCTTCTTCTTTTTTTTTTAAAAAAAAAAAAGAAATATTATTAGAAAAGAAAGGGGAACATTACAAGAAGAGGATAAGAAATCCTCCGAATAATAAAAGAAACAACTAAAAACTATGCAAAGGGGTCATGCATCACCACGTGCCAATCTCTCTGCAAATCTACCATAAGAAGATCCCTATAAAAAAGAGAAAACTAAGGTAATTAAGAACAAAAGGAAAAGAAAACTAAGATAATCAAGAACAGAAGAAAAAAATACACTGAACATAAACTCATCAGCACATCAAACGGAAACAGTTGAAATTAAGGCAAACACAAAGATCATCAAAAGTTCCAATCGATCATACTCATACACTTGTATTCAAAGATGCCACAAAGAGAGTATGGTTCATCTTCATTCTATTTATTAGAGATTCTTCAAAATGAACTACCACAAGCATGAATAAACAGCTTTCTTGTGCAACAGTATCCGAAAAAAGGGACAAAAATTAGATTGAAGTCTCAAAGGAAAATGGAGAAAAGAAAAAGAAAAAATGATCATTATTTTCTTTGGAGCAACAAAATTAATGACCTGAAACCTAATATTTCAACCTAACTAACAGTGATACTAATTACCTCATTAAGCGTAAACCATTTCAAATTTTCAATTACCAAGCAACAATAACTAGGGAATTTGAATATTTGATCAATAAATTAGGGAGAAAAAAAACATTTCAGTAAAATATATAGCATAAGGTTAGGTTAACAGTAATTTACTTCAAAAGCCTTTCGTGCAGCTGATTCACAATTCGGGTAAGCCTTTCGTGCAACTGATTCACTGTAAGCACCGGGAACCCCCTGAAACACATACAATACTAATCTATATAAAAAAAATTAATTTAATTTTATTATTTTTTTAAAGGAGAAAATAGAAAATGGAAGTACAGTACCTGATATGCAACACGAAGGCGCGAATTATCGGAGACTGTACTAGAGAGCTGCGACGATGACAAAGGCCCTGAAATTAAAACCCTCACATATAAATATCAATTATTTTTTGATAAAGCCTCACATGCATGTGTTCTACTGATCAACATTTTTATGTGTTCACCACGAACTGAGAGATGGAAAAGAGGAAGAAGAAATATGCACCAAGGGCACTGGTCGCAGGGGACTTGGTCAAAGGGAAGGCACGGTCGTCGGGGGTGTTGGGGGAGGGCGCCGTCGTCGTGGGTGTTGAGCGGAGTGGAAGTGGGAGTGGAAGGGGAGTGTGGTATCATAGTGAAATGAATTGAAAGGGTATATGGAAAAATGAAAAGGATTTAGCGAGGGCTTTACCGAGTGCATGGCAATTTATTGTTACCGAGGGTCACAATCCCTATGTAATATCGAGGGCCGGTAATGTTCCTCGGTAACTTTTATTGATTAAAATTTAATATTTATTTTGATATTTTCAAGAGAATTTTCGACGGAATGACCCTCGGTAATTTTTTAATTAGGCTGTAAAAATTTTTATCGTTATCGAGGGCTCATTCTCTCAGTAATTCTATCTTTATCGACGGACATGGTGGTTCTCGGTAATTGTCGTCGGTAATATTGTTTATTTTTGTAGTGAAAATATTGTATTGAGATTAAATTTTTGGAAAATCAATTTAGCCCGTTCAACGTTACATAAATATTAACGACTCCAAAACATAAATATTAAAGATTCCCCATTGAAATCCCAAAAACCCCCGTTCGGGGTGGTTTTAAGTTTTGATTTTTAAAATTTTAAAAAACTAAAACTAGTTTCCAGTTTTATAATGTTGGTTTCAAATTTTTTGGTTTTCAGTTTTCAAAATTAATTTCAAATTTATAATTTTTATAGCGTTCCTACAATGTTATACACCATCATCTTGTATACTATCACAATAATTTAATAACAACTTCCACGTGGTTGTTGTTATTACTAGTTGAAGGCGGTGGTCATTGTTATAGTGATTTCAGTTTCGAGTAGTAACTTTTGTAGTGTTGGTTGAAGGAGAGGTGGGGGGGGGGGGGGGGTGGAGGATGTGGTGATGGTGTTAAAAGGTGATAGTTGTGATGGACATAAAGGTGGTGGTGGTGGTTGAGGTGGTAGTGATGTTGCGATTGTGGTGGTGGTCATGCGAGGGCAATGGTGATTGGGATAGTGTTGGTCCGAGTGGTGATGATAGTTGTTGCGTGGTGGTTGTCCGAATAGTGATGATGGTGGTACATACAAGGAGGGGTAATGGTAGCATGTGAGAATGTAGTTATGGTTGGGGTGGCTATAAGGGTCAGGGTGGTGGTTGGGGTTTAGACGGTTACAATGGTATTAGTTGGGTGACAGTCATGATGGTAGCAATGACCATAATGGTTATGGTAGTGGGAGGAGTGATGATGACGGTGGTGGTGATGGTTGAATGGATGAGTGATGATGGTGGTGATGGTGATTAAATGATGCAAAAGATGATGAGACGATATAAGTTTGCAATTCAAAACTGAAATTATGAAACCATTAATTGTTGTTTTGAAAATAGAGGTGAAATTGTTCTGAAAATGAGTAAAAAAACCATTTCAGCTCAAATTTTGCCGAACAAGTTTTGTTTTGAAAATACACTTTCGAAACCAAAAACCAGAAACTGACAACCACCCCACAATACATACGTCATCTGTATACACTAAAATACTATAGTATCATATTACATTTTATATTACAAAATGATGTTCATTAAATAAGGGAATAAGAAAAGGAATGACAAAATAGGAAGATTTCAACACTGAAGTTCAGTGTTGAAATCTTCCTATTTTGTCATTCCTTTTCTTATTCCCTTATTTAATGAACATCATTTTGTAATATAAAATGTAATATGATACTGTAGTATTTTAGTGTATACAGATGACGTATGTATTGTGGGTTGGACGATAAAAAAAAATTATGATTATATTAATTAAGATTCATATATGTTTTTTTATATGTTATTATTATAATTTTTTAAAATTATATCGTCTCTGTTTCATTTCTTTTATAATTTAATGTTAATTCCCACAAATTAAAAAACTAGTACATATTAAGTAGGAGTTTAATATTTGTACACGACGGTGTAAAGTGTTTTATACTGTCGATGTCCATTAATATGCATTACTTTTACTTATAAGTCAATCATAGCTAACCAATCAACGATAAATAACATACTGAAAATGTAAAAAAAATTTACACTGTAATGTATACACTATTTTCTCATTAAGTAGTGTGATATTTTTACTAAAAGATTCTCATTTATTTCTTAAGAGATACAGTAGAAGATAAAGTAAAATAAATACACCTTGAAAAAATGATAAGGATAATTAATGAATGATGATAGAATTAGACAAGTCTTGGAATCGTTAAAAAAATTGATAAAAAAGTAAAATCGTAAAACAAAATAATGTTCCTCCTGTTATCAGGAGGTAGTTTATCTTCTTAAGCCACTTAAATTGTGACACTTGTACAAATCTTATTTTATTTTATTTTTTTTTCTAAAAGTAACAAATATATTCTTCTTCTTATACTTGGCGTTGGTGTTATGACCTGTTCACCAGAGAAAGCATCCAGAATCGCCGATGTCGCTGAGCCAGTACCATTGTGCCAACCGCCATATGTTAGTCATCATCATCGTCGCACAATGTCTACCAAAGTTGCACCTTGTCCCGCTAAATCCAAATCAGTAAATCCGTCGTGGCTCATCCCACCACGGCACCACCGTCATCTATCGTTGTGAGAGGAGAGTGAAGCACGACTTGACCCACCGCCACTCCTTGAGCAACCATGACCGCTCAGAAAACATTATCTCTGTCACTGATCTCTTGTAAGTTTCTCTCCCTAGTGACACGAAAATATTCAGATTTGATCCACCTCAAACCTTTTTTGAGCTTGATTATGAACTTCTCTCCCTCTTCTTTTTTAATTAAGGCCTTATGGTGGAGTATTTGCAATTGGAATTGAGAAAAATCTTTCTGAACTCAACTAGTAAGTTTTCCTCTACAGCTAACAAAGGGTTTATTTAACAACGTCCACCATGTGTTTGTCGTAGTGCCTCAATGAGACGATGAGAGACGAAAAACTGCATAAGAGTTTGAAATTAAAGTTTACAATTAATGTTATAATTATATTCACCCTTTTCCACTGTTAATGGCAATGAGCACAAAACTTTTGGCAGGTAGATTTTATTATGGTATAGTGGCTATTGTAATTTTTGTTTATGGAAGTGCAAGTAAACTAGAACTCTAGTTTTTTGTTTCTTGATTTATTTGAAAATCTACTCTAGATTATTATGATGTGTGTATAAGTTGATACTTAAACTACTCATGTTACCTTTTTTTTTCACTACAATCCAAAATGCTTTTTACTTATTATGCTTTCCTATAACTTCAGTCCTCATTCAATAAGTCTCCTTATTCATGTTATTCTCTTAATAAAAAGAACTACAAGTCCAATAAATCATTTTGTTCTGAATAGTATTATATATAGGGAACACATGTCATCAGTATGCTTAAAAATTCATGAGGAAATGGAGAATTTGAGTTGGTGAGAGTACTAGTTATATTTGTTGGTGAAAAGAATATGGAAGAAAGGAAAGAAAGTGTAATAAGATGGGTTATTTTCCATTCACCAATTCAATTTTTTGTCTCAGGGTCAGTCTTCCTCAATCATGCATCTGATACCATGTGCAGCAATTGTTAAAAATACACCATTCGGTAAAGAATGTCTATATTACAGCTTGTGCATCAATTTAATAATCAGCTTGTCTATAATGCTCTTTCTTGATTTATTTGAAAGTGTCACAAGCAAACAATCGTAAAGGCTCCAAATCACAGTGACCAAGTTTAAAGTTGTAAAGCTCAAGTTTGAAGAACATGTAGAATAGAACTTTTGTTTGTTTTTTTTTTTTTTGAAAATGTACTATTCAATTTCGGTAGTTGTACAATGATGTAGTGAAGAATTTGATTGCAATGCAATGATATTTGAAGTTCAAAATATTGTCTTTATTTCTTGCATACCATTAAAGATCAATGATAAGTGATATCAAAATGTTGAAGTCAAGTTGCTGATATACCATTTCTTATATACTCACAAGGAATGTAGTCATCCTGATTTAACTTTATTTCATTGTACTGATATATGCAATCAACAACCTTAAAATTTAAGCTAAAAATGACTGAACTTAACACCCATTTGAGGTAGGTGATAAAACCAAATTTCTATTCACAAAGTATTATATCTTCAAGCTAATTAGCTAATGCATAAAATTTTAGGCATAATGAGCTGATGCATGACTTCAAAAATAGCTATACGTTAAATACACAACTAATCCAACACACATAATTCTAAAATAGATGGATTTCTATATGTTGGGACAAGCAATTGAGGAACAAGAAAATTAACAGGGAATTGAAAATTCATTCAATGTTATAAGAGGATAGTGAATAAGTATTTTAATATTTTATATTGGGAGATAATACTTCTCAAAGACATGAAAAGGGATTGTGACTGAATAAATAAATAAAGGGATTATTGTGATATGAAAAGGGATTGTGAATGGATAAATAAAGGGAATGTTCCATGAAAAGGGATTTTGTGGTCATGGTAGCCTAATGGCTTCAGTTGTGCTTCATGCTCCTCTCACAATGGTTGGAGACGGTGGCCCTTTTCTGTATTTAATTTTTTTTGTGATTTATGTGTTTTCTTCGCAATGCTTAACTGTAAGTATCATTCAGAACTCCATATCACCAGGAACAAGCCCGTCGGTGTTGGAATCCGAGGCCAAGCTTGAGTTTGCAATGGAGTGATGGTTCCCTGTTTGCAATTTTTGTATGTGAAAGAGAAGAAAACATTGCGAATCAGCGATGTTGCTTGAAGCAGATGTGGCGATGAGTAGCACCGTAGCAGTGACTGCGTAGAGAGTCTATGGAACTCTCATTGTGCTTGTGTTCTCTGGGTTTTTCATAAGTAAAAGAGAAGGAAGAAATCTGATAGGGAAGAAAAGAGGGTGAACATGTTGGAGAAAACGAGGGGTTGAGTGGAGAGTTAATAAAAATAAAAAATAAAAATGGTGAGTTGAAAAAACAATGGACAGATGTTTTTTTTTTTGTTAATGGGACAAATGTCCTTGTTTTACTGGCTTGAGGAGATAGCTTTACCTCCTGATAACAGGAGAAACATTATTCTGATAATAAATCTATATATGTTTCAATATTTTAGTTGAAAAAGTGAATTTAAGCTACTTCTTCTGTCCATCGTTTTAGTATTTTTTTTAACTTGTTCCAAATTATTTGTCGTTTTAGAAATTCGAGGATGCATTAATTAATTTTTTTTCTACTTTAAACTTACTTTTAAACATTTTGAAATATGTGAAAATTGTGATAATTAGTGTAATATGAGGATAATATAATAAAATCGTCTTATTCTTCTATTAAAATTGAAGTATTAAATAACATTATTTTTAATGCATAATAACTCCTAAAACAACATATAAATTGATACAAAAGGAGTAATATCTTTAGTTTGTATTGTATAAAAATATAATTATTTTACAAACTAAATTACAAAAATATATACGAAGGTTTTTTAAAGGATATATGCCATGAAGTTTGTTTATGAATATTATGTTACTTGTATGCTTCCGCCAAGGCTTCATTCTATTAAAACCTCCCAAGATTTTGCTTCTTCTCCCTTCTCCTCCTTATTCATTACTAACTCACTTCGACCTTCCTCCTACAGTTTTACTCCCACAGGTGAGTCACTCTCATTCATTTTCTCTCTTTCCCACTTTAGTTTAATTTGCAGCATTATTATGTTATGCAGTACTATCATTTTAGCCACTTTTCAAATATTAAGGTGAACGTGTTATTTATTTTATACTAGTTTTATTCTCATCTCTTGGCATCTTGACTTAATAAAACGTGAGAGTTCAACGGAATTATGATATTTTAAATATTATGATAAGGTTAATTGTCCTTGAGTAACAGCTAAGTTGATAGTGTTGCGGGTCTTAATTGTTAGTGTGCCCATGACAGTCTAATTGAGGCTTTTGTGCGTGACACTGCCTTGATTAATTGGAGAAGGGTGTTAGTTTTGAACAAGAAATGGAACAATATCAGGGCGCATTTTTTTAGACACTGGCAGGAATCTGGATAGAGCAGACAAGGAAAAGGATCCCGTGATGAAGTACAAGCTGCACTTACTTGGAAAGAAGCTTAAAGAGGTTTGTTATTTGTTATAGAAATTTACTCTCTTCACTTTGTGTTGTTATGATACTACTATTGGTTACTCATCAAAAACAATCAGTCGCAGTTCTAGACCTCCCTCCTCTTAATATCCTTTCTTCCATTTCTCTTGAATGCAAACTAATTGTTGTTATATTTCACAGTTCAATTAATAACTACAAGGGAAAGATGTTAAAGAAATGTGGTTAATGCAGGGGAACTTTATATATTAAGAGATTATGTTATTCATTTTATGTTTGTTGTTCGTGGCTGCCATGCACAGTTTTATTAAATACTTTTCTGCTGCATATGGATGAAGATGTTCAGAGATGCAATGAACTTATTGAAATGATAAAAAGGACACCATCAGAAATTAGTGAAATTGTCTCCAGTTGTCGTAAAGATTTTAAAAAAGAATTCTTTGTGCATCTTTATACAGTAGCTGAATCTTACGACAATCCAAAACTGCAAAATGGTGAGACTTAATGCTTTGAATCCTTTATGTAATTTAAGTCTGTCTTTCTTATAACAATAGATTTAGGTTTAGGTATTCGGTCAACTATATGAAATTATATGATAGTGCCTTTTAAGTCTCTAGAAGCAATTCAGTTTCGAAATTTTTAATACATTCTTGCTCTAAGTACACTTAGATGGTGCCACGTTTTATAATCATATCAAATCTGTTCAATTATAGAGATCATCAAGAAGTTATCTAGGTAAGCTTATTCTGAACTGTGATTGCAACCTAGGATTTTTCATCAATCCACTATAGAGATTGTGTAGCACTTGTCACATGTTAAGAAATGAGTCATTTAATTGAGTAGTTCAAACTTGCTTTTTTAATTAATCTGATATTTGAATTAGCATTACGTTTGTAACAAGATTTTGTAAAGCTTCGGGATGCATGCTTTACTGCTGTAAAAGTTGATGATGCTGCAAGTGAAAGCATTGAAGCACAAAAAGGTGTAGAGTTGAACTTTCAAGATACTATCAGTTCTCCCATGGATGCATCCTGCTTGAAGATAGATAATTTGGATGAGAGAAGTCAATGCTTCAAACCAGATTCAGTAACTCGTTGGCTGCGGTCATGTTCTGATGTGGAAGAATTAGCTACTTATGTTGAAATGGTTTAGAGAGAAGACAACTGTATGCATCCCTTCCCCTTCCCCAACTCCGCAACTTTCCTTCCTCCTTCCGAAGGATACATACAATTGTCTTGAAATGGTTTAGAGATTCAAATACTTATGTTGATAATAATTTGGTTTATAGCTATTTGAGATTGGGTAAGTTAGCTCAGGCTCATTAAGTGTTTGATGGCATTTGAAGAAGGAGTACAGTTACATGGACTGCTATGATTGTCTGTGTCATGAATTTGTGTGGTAGAAGAGTGGATTTGAAACTAGGGAAACAAATCCATGCTCATATCTTGAAAAGCAACTGGAGGAATTTAATTGTTGACAATGCAGTTGTTCATTTTTATGCCAAATATGGGGAGATAGATAACAAGTGCGTTTCAAACATTTGATCATATAGCGGAGCGCGATGTGGTATGTTGGACAACTATGTTTATTGCGTGTTCTCAACAAGGACTTGGACATGAAGCCTTGTTGATGTTATCACAAATGTTGGGTGATGGGTTCTTTCCTAATGAGTACACAATAATTCCTTGCACTAAAGGCATGTGGAGAAAATAAAGCATTAAAATTTGGGACGCAGCTGCATGGTGGGTGCCATAGTAAAGAAAATATGTAAGAGTGATGTTTTTATAGGTACTTCACTAGTTGATATGAATGCAAAGTGTGGGGAGATTGTGAATTCGGAAAAAGTGTTTGATAGAATGAGGATTAGAAACATAGTTACTTGGACATCCATTGTATCAGGATATGCTCGAAAGGGTTCAGGTGAAGAGGCCATAAGCATCTTTCGATTAATGAAGAAACAAAAAGTACAAGTTAATAAATTGACCATTGTAAGTGTCTTGATGGCTTGTGGCTCAATTAAGGCTTTGCTATTTGGAAGAGAAGTTCATGCACATGTAATCAAGAGTATGAACCATACTAATCAACGTATTATAAAATAGGAGAAGTTGAGGGTAATCTTATTGCTAATTTTATTTTCCCTCCTAATTTTCCACTTTTCCTCCTAATTTCCCTTCTAATTTCAATCATCCAATTGCAAGTAAATCACATCCATCCATATCCATTCAAGCAAAAATCTTTTCATTTTTTCTTTCATTCTTTCTTTCTACATTATATTATGATAGTCTCTTTTTTTGCAAAAGATAAAAGATACAAAACTTCTAAGATTTGGACTCAAACCAAATCATAGCAAGAGAATATTTATCATTGCTAAGATTATTAGCATATTATAAAATAGGAGAAGTTGAGGGTAAATGTGATTTCCCTCCTTATTCCTATTGTTAATCTTACTTTTCCTCCTAATTTCCCACTTTCCCTCCTAATTTCTCTTCTAATCTCAGCCATCCAATTGCAAATGTAATAATAAATCGCATCCGTCCATATCCTTCCAAAGTAAAATCTTTTCATTTTCTTTCATTCTAGACATGAGATGTGACATATAAAAATGAATGCATGTAACTGAACGAAGGAAGGTAAATGATTTTTGTAATGAATGCACGTTGTGACGACCCAACTTTTATTCCAAAACTTAATATTCATTCTTAGAAAATTCGACCATTTTTTTTTTTTGAAACTAAAAGTCAGTCATCATCCATTATCGAGTCTTTGCGGAAATTATAATTATCATGAAAGAAACTATTCATATTATATTTCATAAGAAGGAAAGTACATTTCCATTACATCAAAACCATCAACACTAGGTTTAACTTAAGTACTCTAGGTCATTACATTATATTACATATCTTACAACAAAATTTATAATAACCTTGAGCAACTGGTTCGGAACTCAAAATATCAAATAGATAAGAGAAACCTGATGAGTAGCACTATCCACACTCCAACATCCCAACTCAACTCAATCATCAGTTCCCCACTGACTACCGGTTGAGTTGTCCATGAAATCATCATCAGCCACCGAGTCAGCATCCTCCACCGGATCCTCATCCTCTATCGGATCCTCCTCCTCCTCCTCATGTGCCGGTTCAGATGGCACATATACCGGAGTCCGAGATCGGGCTCTAGTGGAAGGACGAGAGGGAGCAGGAACCTCCAAAATAATTCTTTCTTCAGAGGGTGATGGACTTGGTGGGAGGGTGCGTCTCGGAAAACGTCTTGGCGGTGGTGGTGGTGTTCCATGCCGAAACACAAAATTGGGCGGAATGTGCATAATGTACATCATTGGGATTCTCGTCCTACGCGGACGCATTCGGGACCATGGGTTCGGGTGACGGAAAATAACTTCCACGTCTCCCTCATAGATGGCCCGATGATCCTCGAAGTTCCACTCCCCATTAGGGAGCGGCCTCATCTCCACGCAAATCATGTTCCTGGCCATGACCTACAACAAGGGATTAGGATTGAGCATAGCTAAACACAATAACAAATGAGCATAACAGAGGCTAGAAATAACAAGCACAAGTTTCCAGATAGCAATAATAAATGCATATGTATATGCTCAAACTGTCTTTTATAATATTTCATTTAGTTTCGTGATGCATGCCTACTCTCCATTCATGCTACGCGGTTCGGCATCCGAGTATCTCAGGCTCGGGATATTCATAATCCTATGGTTCATCAAACCGGAGCGTATTCACAACCCAGGCGTCACGATTTGATTGGGAATTTGGCCATCATAACATTTTCATGTTACGGAATCCAAATCATCACAACATCTTCGTGCTATGGCATCACAGCTATCTCAGGGCTGCGGAATACTTCTACCTATACCAGATTCCACAATCAAAATCGGAGCATTTCCATGCATGTCAATGTCACATAATTGTTCATTGTCTTTTTCTCTTTTAATTCATATCTTTGAATATCATGCCTCCAATATAGAGACCCAAAATTCATAATCCTTCTTGCTTATAACCATCTTTTCATCATTTTTTTGCATTAACTGGTGCTTGTGCTTTCCAAAAATTCCATCAGCGGCCCAGTCACTTTGTGATGGTTTTATACAATAGGAATTTAATTACGTTGTCATTAATTTGTGCAACGACCCCATCTAGGACTCCCAAAATATCAACCAAGTGGGTAAAAACTTCCACTGGGACGTGGGAATAAAATCAACCAAATGGGTGTACGCACCTCCATTGGGACATCCTGTCCGAATATGTCAACCACTGAATAAAATTCCAGTAGGACTCATCCAGGATAAAATCAACCAATGGGATTAAATCTATAGATATTAAGAGCAGAAATTAAAATTTAAGCATATAGGAGTTTAGACGAGTTAATCTTTAATTACTTCATAAAGAAGTAAAGATTTTCTGAAAATTATTTTAAATTACTCGAGTAGTTCTTCACATACTCGAGTGTTCATGTAAAATTACTCGAGTCCTTCAAGACATACTCGAGTGTTCTTCCCATTTTCCAGAATACTCGAGTCTTTCTTCAATTACTCGAGTGTTTTAGTAGCAGCAGCACCAGTTTCTGCACTTTATAATGCCAATTCGAGTTCAGAGCCTTTCCTTTCCACTTTTATGCAAAACAGTAACTTAGATACATAAAATAAACATGTTAGAACATGTAATCAATATTGAAACAACATCAAATGCAATAAATCACAAAATCAACATAAACTTAGCAAATAACCCTTTCACATATGATTTTCATTTCCTTTTGTTTTTAACTTCGAAAATTGATCCAGTGAGCATCATTAGGTCCATTTAGACATGTTTGGTTTATAAAAACTTGGGTTTATGACCTCTATGTCATATTCCCAATTCAAACTTCACCCCTTGATGAACCATATGAGGTTCCTACATTTCCAGCTTGAAATAACTCATTCTAGTATTTAGATAACTCCTCCCTTACCTTAGAGAAGCTAATCAACAAGTAAAACGACAGAGAAATCGGTTGGATCAAAAATCCAAATTCTGGACTTGGTGAAAAAGAGTTGAACAGGCTGACTTTGGCCACAGATTTCACTACGGATTTGGCATGAAAAGAATGAAACAAGTTAGTTTCAGAAACTAGGATATACTAACTTTAATCAGAAACAAGTTTGACACGAAAAGAATCCATGAATTTACCAAACGATTTCAATGAAGATGAATACTTGAGACTGAATGTTACTCTGTTTTTCTCAGTTTTGAACCTCCAACTTTGTAGGCCTAGAACCTGATCTTCAGAAGGCTATTTGAAGTGATTTCGAGTTCTAATTCAAGAATGAAATCAGAACTTCGGTTTGTGTTTAGGTTTCAAGGAAAATGAGTGAGGATTGAGAGAGAGAACAAAGGGATCAAAGTGAACTCTGTAAAACAGGGAAATTTCTGGTCAAATTCGGGTTTTGGAACTTCAGAGGTGTTGATGCTTCACCCAAGCATCAATTTATAGTCTAAGAGTACTTCAACTCGAAGTAAGGTTCAGCTCTATGCTTGTCACGTCAAGAAACCGCGTTTTGGTGCGAAATTAATTATAAAACCAACTTGTACATTTAGCCAGACTGCTCTATTTACTCGAGTCTTTTTCTTTCTACTCGAGTATATTTCAAAAACTCAAGAACACTCGAGTCTTTTCTGACATACTCGAGTCTTTTGACTCAAAATTCAAATTTTCAAACAGATAGTGATTATACTCGAGTACCCTCTACAATACTCGAGTAAAATATCTTAGTTTCAGAAAAATCATTATTTTATTCAACACATTTATTTATTTTGTTTATAAAAATACAGGACCTTACATCCTCCCCCACTTACATAGAATTTCGTCCCCGAAATTCCGATTTACAAAAATAGATGTGGATATTCATCCCTCATCTTAGACTCTAATTTCCATGTGGAGTCAGACACTCCACCTTGCCCCCAGAGAACTCGTACTAACGGAATCTCTTTCCCTCGCAGCTTCTTAATCCTTCTACCCTCTATTCTCACGGGTCCAAGATCAAACGTGAGATTTTCTTTCAGCGGTATCAAATCTTGTTGCAATTGCACAATCGAAGATGGATCTTGGATAAATTTGCGAAGCTGAGAGACATGGAAAACATTGTGCAGGTTGGACAAAAATGGGGGTAGGGCGATCTGATACGCGACAGGGCCTACTCGTTTCAAAATCTGATAAGGGCCGATGAACTTAGGAGATAGCTTCCTTGGCTTCATTACCCTTCCAATTCCAGTCGTTGGCACAACCCGCAGGAATACATGATCTCCTTCTTGAAATTCGAGCATGGATCTTCGTTGGTCGGCATAGCTCTTCTGGCGACTTTGAGCGATCTTCATCTTCTCTTGAATAGTCCTTACCTTTTCAGTCGTTTCTTGAACTAATTCAGGTCCGATGAGAGCCTTCTCCCCCACTTGGAACCAACATAGCGGGGTTCTACACTTCCTTCCATAGAGGGCTTCGTACGGGGCCATACCGATGCTTGCGTGATAACTATTATTGTAGGTGAATTCCACAAGCGGCAATAACCGATCCCACCCTTCTTGATATTCCAGAACACACGCTCGAAGCAGGTCTTCCAAGGATTGAATCGTCCTTTCCGATTGACCATCGGTTTGAGGGTGATAGGCGGAACTCATCCTCAACTGCGTTCCCAATGCCTGATGTAAACTCTGCCAGAACCGGGACACGAAACGGGGATCACGATCCGATACAATACTCGAGGGAATTCCGTGCAATCTAACAATCTCCTTAATGTACAATCTTGCAAGCTTCTCCAACGGATACTGCATGTTGATGGGAATGAAATGTGCAGACTTCGTTAAGCGATCAACCACAACCCAAATTGCATCAAAGCTTTCTCTTGTTCTTGGAAAACCACTTACGAAATCCATAGCTATTCCATCCCACTTCCATTCTGGTATGCTTAAAGGTTGTAGTTCTCCTCCAGGCTTCTTATGCTCGATCTTCGCCTTTTGGCAGACAAGGCAAGACGCTACGTAAGACGCAACATCCCTCTTTAGTCCGGGCCACCAAAACATCCTCTTCAGGTCTTGATACATCTTCGTTGATCCAGGATGCATACTCAGCTTGCTCTTGTGGGCTTCCTCTAATACAACTCTTCTTAATTCTTGATTTGCCGGGATGCAGATTCGATTCCTGAATCTCAAAATACCATCAGATCCTAATTGGAATTCCGGTTCCACTCCTTCCATTCCTAATCTTTTCTTCTCTAGAAGCTCCTCGTCCGCTTGTTGAAGGTTTCGAACTTGACCCTCAAACTCATTTGTGATTTGCAACATTCCTAACTTGACGCAGCTCGGCTTGAACTGAATTGCCAAATTCAAGTTGCGGAATTCTTCAATTAGCTGAGCTTCCTTTATCATCATCGTACTCATGTGCAACATCTTCCTACTGAGAGCGTCGGCTACAACATTAGCTTTGCCGGGGTGGTAATGCAATTCGAAGTCATAATCCTTCAGGAATTCCATCCACCTACGTTGCCTCATATTCAGTTCCTTTTGGTCGAAGAGATACTTCAAACTTTTATGGTCGCTGAATACTTGGAACGTATTACCATACAGGTAATGTCTCCAAATCTTCAAAGCAAAGACAATGGCAGCCAATTCCAAGTCGTGAGTAGGATAGTTCCCTTCATGCACCTTCAGCTGACGAGATGCATAAGCAACAACTTTCCCTTCTTGCATCAAGACACAACCCAAACCTTGTCGAGATGCATCACAATAAACATCGAAGCTTTTCCTAGGATCGGGCAAAATTAACACTGGAGATGATGTTAACTTGTCCTTCAACGTCTGGAAGCTAACTTCACACTTCTCATCCCAGACAAAAGGTTGCTCTTTCCGGGTCAAACGAGTCAACGGAAGAGCCAACTTGGAAAAACCTTCGATAAACTTCCGATAATATCCAGCTAACCCCAGAAAACTTCTTATTTCAGTAACCGTCTTTGGTCTTTCCCATTGCAAAACTGCTTCTACTTTGACCGGGTCCACAGCCACACCATCCTTTGAAATTATATGACCCAAGAAATTGACTTTTTCAAGCCAAAATTCACACTTGGCCAGCTTAGCATATAATTTCTTTTCCTTCAAGGTCTCCAAAATAATCTTCAAATGATTAGCGTGCTCTTTCGGATTCTTCGAATAGATGAGAATATCATCGATAAACACCACGACGAAGGAATCCAGGTTGGGTCGGAACACTCTATTCATGTAGTCCATGAATATTGCTGGAGCGTTGGTCAACCCAAATGGCATCACTACATACTCGTAGTGTCCATATCGTGACCGAAAAGCAGTCTTCGGTATATCTTCCTCCTTAACTCTGATCTGATGATATCCTGACCTCAGATCAATCTTTGAAAATACCGATGCTCCACTCACTTGATCTATCAAATCGTCGATTCTTGGCAACGGATACTTGTTCTTGATGGTAACCTTGTTGAGTTGCCTATAATCAATGCACATCCTCATTGATCCATCCTTCTTCTTTACGAATAAAACCGGCGCTCCCCAAGGCGACACACTTGGTCTGATGAACTGCTTTTCTAACAAGTCCTCCACTTGCTTCTTTAATTTAGCTAATTCTGCTGGAGCCATACGATAAGGGGCGATAGAGATAGGGCCAGTACCGGGGACTAGGTCAATACTGAATTCTATCTCTCGATGCGGCGGCAAACCGGGCACTTCATCGGGAAACACTTCGGGAAACTCTCGAATAACCGGAATATCTTCGATCTTTGCTTCCTCTTTCTTTTCTTCAGCGATGGTTGAAAATAGGCACACATAACCTCCAGGTTGCTTGGCCGGCGACTTCTCACCAGGAAAGATGATCGTTCGAACCTTGCAGTCGATTACTACATGGTTGGATGCCATCCAATCCATGCCCAAAATGACATCGATATTGGACAACGGCAAACAAATCAGATTTATTCGAGAAATATGATCTCTTATGCTAACCACACAACCGACACATGCTCTTGATGCAACAACATGAGCATTCGTGGGGGTAGACACACTCAGTTTAAACTGGGTCTCCGAGACAGACAAATTTAAACGCTTGACACATTCCTCCGAGATGAAGGAATGCGTTGCTCCGGAATCAAATAAAAAGCGACAAGGCATGCCATTGAGGAAATGGTTACCTTCCACAAGGTTGTCGGCCTGCTTTGCTTCCTCTCCAAACATCGTGAACACCTTTCCATTGACCCAAGGTTTGCTTCCTTGTCCTTGGTTGCTTTGACGCGGGGGTTGGCGGCACGCACGGGCGATGTGTCCGGTCCCTCCACAATTGAAACAGACTGGTGGCTTGTCCCTCCAGCATTCTTGACTAGGATGAGAGCGTCGACACTTGCTACAAATCTCTGCCGGAGCCGGAAGACTAACTGCTCCAGAAGGTTGTGCTCTTCCCTTTCCTTTGTGCCAATATGGGCCTCCACGATTTCCACGGTTATTCTTATGCTGATTGCGGTGGGGTCCATGGCTTCCTTGACTGACTTCCTTCTTGAAGTTTTTCTTCTCGAAAATGCGACATGCACTAATCAGGATTGGATAGTGACGAATCCTTTGCACGCTTACAGCTAGTTTGATATCTGACCTTAGCCCATTTTCAAACCGGGTGCACTTCGAGTATTCGTCAGGATGATATTGGAAGTACGGGGAGTACTTCATCAGCTCCTCAAACTTTTCAGCATACTGGTCAACAGTCATGCTGCCTTGCTTCAAGTCTAAGAATTCCATCTCCTTTTGGATCCGAACATCATCCGGGAAATACCTCTCCAAGAATTTTTCCGTGAAGACTTCCCAAGAGAGCTCGCGATGATCATACTCCAAGAACTGGCGGGTCTGCTCCCACCAAGTTGCAGCTTCCCCATTCAGCATGTAGGCCGCGAACGTGACCTTCTGAACTTCCGTGAGAGTCAACGTTCGGAAAATCTTATTCATCTCAGCTAACCAAAACTGGGCTTGCTCAGGGCAACGACCACCCGAGAAGCCAGGGGGTTTACATCTACGGAAAGAATCTAGTCCTTGAAATTCAACAGGGGTTACATTGCTGGGAGGACGGGTTTGCTGCAAGTTTTCCAGGACCGCAACCATACGGGTCAGAGCCTCAGCAATGTTAGCGTTATTACGTCCAGCCATCTATCTTACAGAATCCAAAAGGGAAAACTTAATTAGATTCTGCTATTCTATATCTCAAAATGCAAACATGATTCTAGAGTATGCAATGGTTAGTGTGTAAGGCCACACTCCAAGGCCGAGAGTTGAACCATTGCTCTGATACCACTAAATGTGACGACCCAACTTTTATTCCAAAACTTAATATTCATTCTTAGAAAATTCGACCATTTTTTTTTTTTTGAAACTAAAAGTCAGTCATCATCCATTATCGAGTCTTTGCGGAAATTATAATTATCATGAAAGAAACTATTCATATTATATTTCATAAGAAGGAAAGTACATTTCCATTACATCAAAACCATCAACACTAGGTTTAACTTAAGTACTCTAGGTCATTACATTATATTACATATCTTACAACAAAATTTATAATAACCTTGAGCAACTGGTTCGGAACTCAAAATATCAAATAGATAAGAGAAACCTGATGAGTAGCACTATCCACACTCCAACATCCCAACTCAACTCAATCATCAGTTCCCCACTGACTACCGGTTGAGTTGTCCATGAAATCATCATCAGCCACCGGGTCAGCATCCTCCACCGGATCCTCATCCTCTATCGGATCCTCCTCCTCCTCCTCATGTGCCGGTTCAGATGGCACATATACCGGAGTCCGAGATCGGGCTCTAGTGGAAGGACGAGAGGGAGCAGGAACCTCCAAAATAATTCTTTCTTCAGAGGGTGATGGACTTGGTGGGAGGGTGCGTCTCGGAAAACGTCTTGGCGATGGTGGTGGTGTTCCATGCCGAAACACAAAATTGGGCGGAATGTGCATAATGTACATCATTGGGATTCTCGTCCTACGCGGACGCATTCGGGACCATGGGTTCGGGTGACGGAAAATAACTTTCACGTCTCCCTCATAGATGGCCCGATGATCCTCGAAGTTCCACTCCCCATTAGGGAGCGGCCTCATCTCCACGCAAATCATGTTCCTGGCCATGACCTACAACAAGGGATTAGGAGTGAGTCATAGCTAAACACAATAACAAATGAGCATAACAGAGGCTAGAAATAACAAGCACAAGTTTCCAGATAGCAATAATAAATGCATATGTATATGCTCAAACTGTCTTTTATAATATTTCATTTAGTTTCGTGATGCATGCCTACTCTCCATTCATGCTACGCGGTTCGGCATCCGAGTATCTCAGGCTCGGGATATTCATAATCCTATGGTTCATCAAACCGGAGCGTATTCACAACCCAGGCGTCACGATTTGATTGGGAATTTGGCCATCATAACATTTTCATGTTACGGAATCCAAATCATCACAGCATCTTCGTGCTATGGCATCACAGCTATCTCAGGGCTGCGGAATACTTCTACCTATACCGGATTCCACTATCAAAATCGGAGCATCTCCATGCATGTCAATGTCACATAATTGTTCATTGTCTTTTTCTCTTTTAATTCATATCTTTGAATATCATGCCTCCAATATAGAGACCCAAAATTCATAATCCTTCTTGCTTATAACCATCTTTTCATCATTTTTTTGCATTAACTGGTGCTTGTGCTTTCCAAAAATTCCATCAGCGGCCCAGCCACTTTGTGATGGTTTTATACAATAGGAATTTAATTACGTTGTCATTAATTTGTGCAACGACCCCATCTAGGACTCCCAAAATATCAACCAAGTGGGTAAAAACTTCCACTGGGACGTGGGAATAAAATCAACCAAATGGGTGTACGCACCTCCATTGGGACATCCTGTCCGAATATGTCAACCACTGAATAAAATTCCAGTAGGACTCATCCAGGATAAAATCAACCAATGGGATTAAATCTATAGATATTAAGAACAGAAATTAAAATTTAAGCATATAGGAGTTTAGACGAGTTAATCTTTAATTACTTCATAAAGAAGTAAAGATTTTCTGAAAATTATTTTAAATTACTCGAGTAGTTCTTCACATACTCGAGTGTTCATGTAAAATTACTCGAGTCCTTCAAGACATACTCGAGTGTTCTTCCCATTTTCCAGAATACTCGAGTCTTTCTTCAATTACTCGAGTGTTTTAGTAGCAGCAGCACCAGTTTCTGCACTTTATAATGCCAATTCGAGTTCAGAGCCTTTCCTTTCCACTTTTATGCAAAACAGTAACTTAGATACATAAAATAAACATGTTAGAACATGTAATCAATATTGAAACAACATCAAATGCAATAAATCACAAAATCAACATAAACTTAGCAAATAACCCTTTCACATATGATTTTCATTTCCTTTTGTTTTTAACTTCGAAAATTGATCCAGTGAGCATCATTAGGTCCATTTAGACATGTTTGGTTTATAAAAACTTGGGTTTATGACCTCTATGTCATATTCCCAATTCAAACTTCACCCCTTGATGAACCATATGAGGTTCCTACATTTCCAGCTTGAAATAACTCATTCTAGTATTTAGATAACTCCTCCCTTACCTTAGAGAAGCTAATCAACAAGTAAAACGACAGAGAAATCGGTTGGATCAAAAATCCAAATTCTGGACTTGGTGAAAAAGAGTTGAACAGGCTGACTTTGGCCACAGATTTCACTACGGATTTGGCATGAAAAGAATGAAACAAGTTAGTTTCAGAAACTAGGATATACTAACTTTAATCAGAAACAAGTTTGACACGAAAAGAATCCATGAATTTACCAAACGATTTCAATGAAGATGAATACTTGAGACTGAATGTTACTCTGTTTTTCTCAGTTTTGAACCTCCAACTTTGTAGGCCTAGAACCTGATCTTCAGAAGGCTATTTGAAGTGATTTCGAGTTCTAATTCAAGAATGAAATCAGAACTTCGGTTTGTGTTTAGGTTTCAAGGAAAATGAGTGAGGATTGAGAGAGAGAACAAAGGGATCAAAGTGAACTCTGTAAAACAGGGAAATTTCTGGTCAAATTCGGGTTTTGGAACTTCAGAGGTGTTGATGCTTCACCCAAGCATCAATTTATAGTCTAAGAGTACTTCAACTCGAAGTAAGGTTCAGCTCTATGCTTGTCACGTCAAGAAACCGCGTTTTGGTGCGAAATTAATTATAAAACCAACTTGTACATTTAGCCAGACTGCTCTATTTACTCGAGTCTTTTTCTTTCTACTCGAGTATATTTCAAAAACTCAAGAACACTCGAGTCTTTTCTGACATACTCGAGTCTTTTGACTCAAAATTCAAATTTTCAAACAGATAGTGATTATACTCGAGTACCCTCTACAATACTCGAGTAAAATATCTTAATTTCAGAAAAATCATTATTTTATTCAACACATTTATTTATTTTGTTTATAAAAATACAGGACCTTACACACGTTATGTACGTTACAATTTATATTATTATGATGGGACGTTATCTACACACTATATTCATGAATCAATACTAAATTCACAAGTAACAAGTGTATATATGCATGTAAAATTTGCCATTCAATATATATACAATTGTTATAGGCACTCAATGTACTATATCTTATTTGCGTCATCTTCTTTTTATAGTGGTAATATTGCTTCAACTTTTTGAAGCTTTTCTTAGTTCATTTTCGTGAAATATTTTAAGATATTATTTTTTTATCATGTTGGAGATTTTGAATGTGCAAGAAAATTGATAATAGTGTGTCTGTATATATATATATATATATATATATATATATATATATAGGCTTCATCTCTATAATTTATGCTCTTCTATTTATTCTATTGGAAATTTACTATTTATTTTTTAATCATATTTTAATAGTAAGAAGTTCATTGACACGCCCAGGAAATAAAACCATCGATTCCAACTCTTTTCTCCAAGGCAAAGATCAAATGATCTTAGATTCTGACTCAAAAAGAGACTCAAAGACTCCAATCTTGAAACAATAACTCAAACTTTTGAACAATCTCTAAGTGAGTTGCTCAAACACAAGACTCAAGAAGAAACATCAAAAGAAAAACACTCTCAAACACTCAATTGATGATCACGGTTTTGATCATCATACAAGTCTCTAGAACCAACTCTTTTTGTATTTTTGTGAAGGATGAACACACATGTGTTCTTAGACTCAAAACAAAAATAAAGACAACACATAGGATAGGAAGATGACGCCACTCTTCAAGGAAGAAAGAACCATCTTGCTCCACATAGCATCACACCATGGAAGACTTGAGTCTTGGTTCAATCACTGAACCTTCAAGAGAATCACTCTCTTGAGTGAGGAAGGCATCACGCCTCTCGTGGACAAGGCACACGCGTTTTTACCCAAATCAAAGTTCTCCCTTTCATTCATGCAAAGCTTACATTATATAGAGTTACAATCTGTTCTCATGGCTGCCTTGGATTCCTATACACGTGAAAGACTAAGAAGGCTAGCCATGATTGAGCAATTAAGCCTAACAAATGCTCATGAATACCAATGTAACCTATACGGCCCCTTAATGCTACAATTCATTACAAGAATGTAACTTATATGGCTCATCGTGGCCTAATGATGATGAAAAACGTCCAGCCTTTAATGTGGCTTCATGGTCGTGTGTTAATGGCCTCATGAATGTTGAATTCATTTCATAACCTCCTCTTGCTCTTCAATTCTTGGCCGCCACATTGATGGCCTCATGATGATATGATTTCAAATTGTAACCTTCTTCATTAATATGGCCGTGAGGTATTGAATGCCCCCATTGAATTGGCAGTTCAATTTGTAACTTCTATGTCTTGATAGCTCCATGAATGAGAAGAATCTTTCTACTTTATTCTTCTTTCCTTGCATGAATTTGAATGATGATTGATGCTTAGTGGAAGTCTTTTAAACCCTCCATTCTCTTATGAAATATGTTACTTAATAGTTGTGGTTACAAAACATTAAAGATAATTTAAATCTATTAATGATTTCGTAACGTTCAATTAAGTAGCATTTTATAACCCACTTAATTTGCATTCAATCACATTCATTCCTTTCCTTTCCTCTTTCCAATTTCGTGCACCTCCATGCCTGCACATGTAGTGACCTTATTTCATGAGGATAAGTGTCTTTATTAAGGGTATGTGTCCTTCATAAGGGAACCTTTAAGGGCAGTCACTTAAATTCTTCAAACTCTGAGCATATTGTTTTAGGTTTGTATTTGAGTTTCCATGGTCCCTCCAGAGGAGGATATCATTCCCTCCCTCTTGAAGAGGATTTGCCCTCAAATCCTGAAGGTCCTAAAACAAAGTACACTCTCATCAGTTCAAAACAAAGAACTTGGAAAACACATTCTCTTACCCTTCAAGCATCAAGCTCATTGACACTTTCTTATTCTTGACCTGTCTAATGTCCTAGACAAGGACTTATTGCCTTCAACTGTTGTGCTCATTCCTATCCACAAGGATCAAACACAACAATGATAAAATCACCCTTACTATTGCTAGATTGTGATGGACAACTCCAACAACAGCTTCAACTTGACTTGACCCATGCTTTGGCTTCACACCTGTTTGAAACTAGAGAACTAAAAATTCTAGTCCTAAACAAATGAAAAGTTACATGAACTATTACATGATTATACGGGTCTTGACTCAAATCAAGATAAAAGACTCAAACTAAAAAGATTCAATGATAAGAATTCAAACTAAATTGAAAATTCCTATCTAGACACATGGTTGCTCATTGAAACATGCTCTCAATCTTCACAGTTGAGGCATTGGTGATTGTACCCCCATTGGTACTTCATTCTTGCAACCTGAAATCCAAATAAACAAAAAGATTTCACAAGTTATGTGTTAGAAAGATAGAATTTAAGCAAAGTCTCCACTCTTGTTTTCACTCAAAGTGTTTGCACTCATATTACTCAAAGTGTTTGCACTCTTTGCGTTTTGCTCAAGCTCTCTTTGCTTTTCATTCTTTTTCACAAGTGTTTCACTCTCAAGCATCTCACTTTTAAGTGTTTCACTCATGCTTTCTTTCACTCCCACGAATGTTTCACCCTTAAGCATCTCACTCTCAAGTGTTACATTTATGTTCTCTTGCTCTCTTTTTCTTCTCATGGATTGGTCCAAAAACTTCGTCCACCAAAGCCACTTCTTTCAATTGTGCCATGTTTCATAATCTCTTGATGTTGGCTCCACAAGGTTTTGTAAGAATGCAACATTAAAAATTTTCAGCAACCTAGAGACTCCAAGACTCTATGACTCAAAGACTTAAAGTCTCAAAACTCAAAAACTCAAAGTGTGTTTAAAAGACTCAACAACTAATGACCAAACATAAAAGGAAAAATGTTCAGCCACTAACTCAAACACACTATAACAACTCAAGACACAAAACAAAGACTCAATAATGTGTATAAAACTCAACTCTTCTTGACCAAAAACATCTCATCCTATTCGGCCAAGGCAAATTTTTAATACACTATTGTTATAACAACTACCAACACACAAAGACTCAAACTGTTTTTGACCAAAATCAAAGAGCCTAATTCGGCCAAGATGCAAAACAAACACTAAGAAATGCAACAAATCGAATCCCAAGACTCAACATACTTGGCCACGGTTTTTACATAAAACCGATTTAGTAACAAAAAGAAAAGGCGACAAGATAACAAAAACTGCCACGGTTTGGACAAAAAACAACTTTAGTGACAAAAGAATTCGTGACTAGGCAACAACACAAATTTTGCCACAGTTTTAAAGAACCAAAACAACCACAAATTTTGACACAACTACACAAACAACAACAAAACTAAAAACAGCCACTATTTGTTTGAACCACGGTTTTGGTAAATCACCCAATTCGCCACGGTTCTCACAGGACAACGCAAATAGACGCACAACGACTAACGACGACTCAACCTAAAAACAGCCACGGTTTTGTATATAACACAACAAAACTATCACGATTTTAAAGTTGCACACAACGACACAAATTAGGGACAGATCAAACAGTCACGATTTTGTTTTTGAATATAACACATCAAAAAGAAATCAGCTACAGTTTGATTTGTCTCAAACTGGGCAAAACAAGAACGACTCAAAAATGATTCATATGACTCAAGTATGAATCAAACTCAAAAATAAATGACTCAATTTTTTTTTATTTTTTTCTTTTTTTTTTCAAGACTCAATAAGAAAAAATACCTTAGAAGAATTTGAATCTTCTTCACCACTTGATGAGTGGTTCATGGCTTGCTCATACCAAGTTGATATCCACCTTTTTCATACCACTTTGATATGTCTTGGACATTCCCTCTAAGGAGAAAAGTTTGGCTTTGATACCACTTGATACATCCAGGAAATGAGACCATCGATTCCAACTCTTTTCTCCAAGGCAAAGATCAAATGATCTTAGATTCTGACTCAAAAAGAGACTTAAAAACTCCAATCTTGAAACAATAACTCAAACTTTTGAACAATCTCTAAGTGAGTTGCTCAAAAACAAGACTCAAGAAGAAACATCAAAATAATAACACTCTCAAACACTCAATTGATGATCATGGTTTTGATCATCATACAAGACTCTAGAACCAACTCTTTTTGTATTTTTGTGAAGGATAAACACACATGTGTTCTTAGACTCAAAACAAAAAGAAAGACAACACATAGGATAGGAAGATGACGCCACTCTTCAAGGAAGAAAGAACCATCTTGCTCCACATAGCATCACACCATGGAAGACTTGAGTCTTGGTTCAATCACTGAACCTTCAAGAGAATCACTCTCTTGAGTGAGGAAGGCATCACGCCTCTCGTGCACAAGGCACACACGTTTTTACCCAAATCAAAGTTCTCCCTTTCATTCATGCAAAGCTTACATTATATAATTACAATCTGTTCTCATGGCTGCCTTGGATTCCTATACACGTGAAAGACTAAGGAGGCTAGCCATGATTGAGCAATTAAGCCTAACAAATGCTCATGAATACCAATGTAACCTATACGGCCCCTTAATGCTACAATTCATTACAAGAATGTAACTTATATTGCTCATCATGGCCTAATGATGATGAAAAACGTCCAACCTTTAATGTGGCTTCATGGCCGTGTGTTAATGGCCTCATGAATGTTGAATTCATTTCATAACCTCCTCTTGATCTTCAATTATTGGCCGCCACATTGATGGCCTCATGATGATATGATTTCAAATTGTAACCTTCTTCATTAATATGGCCGTGAGTTATTAAATGCCCCCATTGAATTGGCAATTCAATTTGTAACTTCTATGTCTTGATAGCTCCATGAATGAGAAGAATCTTTGTACTTTATTCTTCTTTCCTTGCATGAATTTGAATGATGATTGATGCTTAGTGGAAGTCTTTTAAACCCTCCATTCTCTTATGAAATATGTTACTTAATAGTTGTGGTTACAAAATATTAAAGTTAATTTAAATCTATTAATGATTTCGTAACGTTCAATTAAGTAGCATTTTATAACCCACTTAATTTGCATTCAATCACATTCATTCCTTTCCTTTCCTCTTTCCAATTTCGTGCACCTCCATGCCTACACATGTAGTGACCTTATTTCATGAGGATAAGTGTCTTTATTAAGGGTATGTGTCCTTCAGAAGGGCACCTTTAAGGGCAGTCACTTAAATTCTTCAAACTCTGAGCATATTGTTTTAGGTTTGTATTTGAGTTTCCATGGTCCCTCCAGAGGAGGATATCATTCATGATGTCTAATATTGAATAACGCTAAGCATGCTACTCATTCCAGAGTAATAGAATAAGATTTGTATGTTATTCATTCCATTTTTCGCTAACTCTCTTATTTTATTTTAATATCATAAGCAAACTTCCATTGATTATCACAAGATTATTTGAAAGCAAGGTGATTTCAAAGACATGATTTTTGAAGCCATTCTTCAAGTTTCTGTTGGGTTTGCTTCTTTTAATCTTTTATTTTCTATTATTTTTTTTAATATCTTTAAATTTTAATGTTATATATATATATATTATTGGATTTTCTATTGATCTCAATCCCCTTTATAATATGTTTATTTTGTAAACTGAAAGAGACGTGATTTTTTAGGTCTTTTGGGAATCAATTATTCACTTTTGAGGAGGGTTCAAAGACATAATTAGGCAAATATAAATATAAAATACTCCCTCTGTCCCACAAGGATGGTTAAAAAATTCAAAAGTCAATAAATTAAGGAGACATGCATTTAATGGTTTGTTTAACACATCAACCAATTATCAAACAACTAATTTAATGAATTTTACATTAATCAACCAATCACAATTCAAAGTTTACAATTTCGAAACTTTTCATTAATTATTTTAACTATAGTTTGAGACAAAAAAATTTAGTCATTTTTTACCATCGACGGATGAAGTATAAAATATAAAATATTTGTTTATTTAGACAAATGCTCATGAATAGCTCCACATATGACATCCTTTATTAAAATTTAAAAACCGTTTTAAATATTTACATTTTGCTTAATATATAGATAGAAGTTTATGCATTATATATTACACCAATTTTATATTAAATAATTGTCCCACAAAAAAAACACGGAGAAAAATAATAACAGTTATTCATAATGTTTTTAAAGTATTCATGATTGTTTCACATATTATAAATTTTTTTCAAAATTTTTTCACATTTTATCTAATTATAAGTATTATATTCCGATTTGATTACATAAATTTGTCTGATCATAAATATTATTTTTTTTTCATTGTAAATTTGTAATAATTAAAAAAAAATACCATATAAAATATAATTTCAGAAAATGATAAATTTATTGTCCTCTAAAAAAATAGTCACATGTAAATAAAATTAATGTTTAATGTTTGAACAAATTGAAAGAATAGCGAAATTTAAGACCCATGTATCGCACAAGCAATTTTCCTAGTATATACATAAGGAAGCACGTTGGTATGGTTCTACTGCAAGTGTAAAGAATATTCTTATGCCTTCAAGGCGCTCCAACATATGCCTTTTGGGGATGTTGTTTCGTGGACTGCCATCATTTGTGGGTGTTCCAGGTCTGGTCTTGAATTCGAGGCTTTGGATACCAATCTTTTGCTTCCGATCAACATTCGGAGATGTCATATTATGCTCCCTACCATAGCAACGAAAGATTTTAAAAGTCAAAAAAAGCATAAATAATTCAGCTTATTTGTATACGAGTCTTAGAAAATTACATAATTATCAATTCCAATAATGCAAGGTGTAATACCCGCAATTTTTCATATTTTTATAAATCGATTTTTCTGGATTTTTGATTGGGTAGTATTTTCGAAATTATATGAATTCGTGATTTGATTTAAAATTTCAACGGAGAATAATTATTTGAAATTTATTTTTACGATGATGGATTATTTCATTATTTTGTGTTTTGAAAGAGTTATTATTTATTGGTTTATTTGGTTACGTAACTTTGAAAATTCGTAACTTTTGATCTGTAAATCCGAATTTGATGAATTTACAGTCAAAAGCATCGTATTGATATATATAATTTATTTTTGTACAGTTTGGAATTTATTTTGTTGTCCACGAAATTTTTGTTATTTTGGGAGGCATTAATTATAATGTTTTATTTTAAGTAAATTGAAATATGATTTTAAGCATTATTTACTTTATTGTGAAAATAATATTTTTCCACTGTATAATGATGTAGTAAGGTTTTAAAAATGATTTGTGCATTTTGAATTTTAGATTGTGAGACATTCATTTACTAGTACACGAGACCCTAGGGTAAACCAATTAAATACAACCTACTTTAATTAAAGTGTAGCCACCCTACTTATACCCTATGGGGACAAGCTATTAATGACCCTATTCAAGCATGGAAAATTCGGCCAATGCATGTCTTGGTGTTTTTCTACCCATTTTTCCAACACTAATAATTTTACCTAAAACCTACTTATGTCCTACAAGATTAATACTTATAAACCTAGAATTAAATTGTAAAGTACCCACCCTATGTTATACTAAGGAAACCGTGGGGAGCATGGGGCTTAGGGGAAGACTCCTCAATATTTTTGCACTCCCATTTTTAATTGTTGGACCCCCACCCATGCACCCCTATAAATACCAACCCCCACCTACACCTTAACACTCTTCAATAGCTCCTCGATCTGCCTCTTCATTTCAGCCATTTCTGGTGGTGCCATTTTATAAGGAGCAATAGAAATGGGACCAGCTCCCGGAACTAGATCAATTCCAAATTCAATCTCCCTTCTTGGTGGCAAGCCAGGTATCTCATCAGTGAATACCTCCGAAAAGTCTCTGACTACAGGTATCTCTTCAATCCTCGGACCATTCTCCTTTACTTCAGTGTTGAACAGGCACATGTAGCCAGAGGGTTTCGGATTTCTATAGGTTACTATCTTTCTATCACAATCGATGATCACTTTTGACTCAACCAGTCCATCCCGAAGATCACATCCAATTGCGATAAGGGTAAACAGATCAAATCTACCTTAGAGGTTTGTCCTAACACTTCTATACAACAGTTAAGACATGCTCTAGAAACAACTACAGGAGCATTAGTAGAGGTTTCTACTTTCAGAGTATATGACAATTCAGACATAGATAGACCTAAACGTGTTGGAACCTACAATCGGTGGGTGAAATAACTAGGATACACTAGGAGAACACCTAGAAGGGGGGTTTGAATAGGTGTTAGATAAACCTTGAAAGATTTTCGAAAGAAACAAATCAAAACGATTAAAACAAATGATTTTCTTGAAATTTTCTTCTATTAATCGATTAACAAGTCAACTAATCGATTAATGCCGAATGATCAATTCAAACTAATCGATTAATGAAACCAATTACTCGATTAATCAATGTTAAAATTGAAAAATCACTTTTCAATCAAATACGAAAATCAATCAATTAACACATATGATCAGAGATAAAGCGGAATTGATTAACACCAATATTCTTATTGATTACCTAGGTTATGAAAACGATTTTCCCAAAATCAATTTTGCACAATTAAGATTCAATTCAATCAATTATGAAAAATCACTTTTTTCTAGGTTTTCAACCAAGAACACAATTAATAACAAGAATTGTAAAGAGTAGAGAGTTTAGAGATACGACACAGTGATTTATCCTGGTTCACTTTCATCCACTTGAAAGCTACTCCAGTCCCCTCTTCAACCAAGAGAGATTCTTCACTATGAGGAATTAGAGTTTCTCAAATTACAAGTAAATGCCTCACAAGACTCCCTTCTTGCTAGCCTACAAGAGATACCACACCCTTGCCTTGTAACCCTATTGATATCTAATCTAACCTCTTCTCTTGCTTGCCGATACCCCACAACAAGACTTCCAATGCTTTGAGATTCTTCAAAGACTTCCACTTGCTTGCTTCACTACAAGACTTCCAAGTGCTTGATGATATGCCACACCAAGGCTTCCAAATAACTTTGCTTGATGAATAACTTCTTCAAGACTTCCTTTGTTGTAGAGTGTTTGCCTTCTTTGCAATGATTACAACTCAAATGAAAACAAAATAACAATCCTATGAATCTCTTTCAAAAGCTATGAAAATATCAACATGAGAGATTCAAGGTTCTTGATCAAAGAATGTAAAAATGAGAACTTTGATCTTGAGAAAGTGAGAGAGAATAGAGTGGCTTGATTCTTTGTAAAATGAATATCAAAATGATGGAATATGATCACAAAGGTTAGAAATAGGTTTATATAGAATACCCAAAAGTTAGGAATGGTTAAAAGTGCTTTTGAGAAGTGAAAAACGCATTTTAAAAACCAGATCTGTGCGTGTTACTCGAGTAAAATAAGTGCTAATCGAGTAACCATGCCTTAATCGAGTAATGCCGCAAGCCTGTAAAAATTTACTCGAGTAAAAGTCAAGATAATCGATTATCAAAAATTGTAAATCGATTATCATTTCAAAATATACTGTTAATCGATTATCAAAATCTGTTAATTGATTATTTTGATTAAAAATCACTTAAAACTTGTTTTCTCAAAAACTAAACCTTTTCTTTCAAACCTTTAAGCCACCTATTGATTTTAGGCAAAGTGAATACTCAAAATATGATAAAATCATGCAATCAAAAGAGATTCACTACCCTCTAAGAGACTCTACCCAAACTCATAAACTAAGAGACTTGAGAGGCTAAAGATAAAACAATAAAACATAAACTACCAAACTAAGTCTTCATGAGTTGGCTCTCTCTTTATCACTTGATGTTTGTTGTTGCTTGTTGAGCTTGAACTTGATCAACACATTTAAGCTTGTTCAAAACCTTTTGGCATTTATCAAAACATTCTTCATGGATCTTACAATCTCCTCCTTCTTGAAAATGACAAACATGTTTTGAAGTTGTGAAGTTGTTGATGCTTGAACCATTTTATCACTTGGTGAGACTCTTGCTCCCCCTCAATTTATGCTTTTGACATTTGAAATCTAATTGAGATAAAAGCTTGGTTCTCCCCCTATCTCCAACAACTTTGCTCAACCTACATAAAAACAACAAAACAAACCTTTCTCCAAAACAAAATATTATTTCTTTTCAAAACATACATTTCTCTTCAAAACATACATTTCTCCCCCTTTGGCATTATCAAAAAGTAATATATACCAATTGAAATATAAAATACTAAGCCAAATATAAGAGAAACTATGTCATATATAGAGATATTTAAACCAAAATAGAGAAATTAATAACCATACTATCTCTATATCAAACATTTCTTCAATAGCATGATAATCATCTAATAATCACTCAATGATACCAATTGAAACAATTGTATACCAATTGTAATACTAATTGTAAGAATTTGATACCAATAGTATTTTCTCAAAAGTATAAACAATATCACATCAAGAGAAATAATACTAATTGTAACTAAACAAATACCAATTGTATAATATCAATTGAGAATAGTACCAATTGAGAGAATTATGAGTAATATCTAACAATATCAAATGTTACCAATTTGTAGGATCTTTTCTTCATACCAATTGAAGATATCCAACAATATCAATTGTGTCAATTTGTAGGACTTTTACTGGAGATTTGAAGAAATATGTATAGACCTTCATTTGCATCTTCAATCATACCTACAAAAACAATCATGCTTTGCCTTTTGGTATCCAAATAGTTTTGGATCCATTTTTGTTAGTGTAGGGACTCTCACCCTTTTTCACCCAAACAAAATCTCCTTTAGGTATACCATGCACTTTAATATAACACACATTTGAAGTATGTCCATGAGTACCACAATAGAAACATGTTGGTGCATTTGAAAAATCAACTTTAGAAAAATCAACAACATTTCTATGAGATTTACTCTTAGCATTAGTATAACCCAAACCAAACTTGTTTGAATTTTCTCTTTGAAAATTTAACAATGTGCGCAATCTAATATCACCATTTGTGAAACTTGCAAGCTTATTTTTCAAAATAGCATTTTCATCTTTAAGCAACTTGCAATTCTCACAATCAACCACAATATTCAATCTACTAGCACAATCACAAGAAGAACTAGCATATATAAGATCAAGGGTTTCATTTTCAAGATTAAGCTCATCAACTTGTTTTTGAAGTTCTAAAATCTCTTGTTGATGTTTCAAAATGAGCTTCTTCCTTTCAATGTTTTTCAAAGCTAGTTTCTTAAATTGTTCATGCATTTCTTCATAAGCATTATACAACAATTCATACTTAGAAGAAATTTCGGATTTAGTAAGACTTACATCGCTTTCGTCGCTTTGTTCACTTGATTCATCATTTGAACTTTCCTCTTCATTTACTAGAGCTATCAAGTTGAGACAAGCGGCATCTTCATCATCCGAAGAACTATTTGATGTACTTTTCTTGTCTTTTTCATCATCACTATTCCAAACTATGTATGCCCTTTTAGTTTTCTTTTCTTTTTCCTTCTTCTTAAGATACTTAGAGCATGAGTACTTGAGATGACCGGGCTTTCCACATTCATGGCAAACTATACCTTCTTTTGAAGTCTTTGTCTTGTAGTGTGGGGAATTCTTCTCTTTACTTTTGTCTTTGTTCATTCTTCCTTTTCTCCTTAGAATCTTATTGAACTTTCTTAGTAGAAGCTTCATCTCCTCTTCATCAATGTCCGAATCGGAATCTTCATTATCATCATTATCGGAACTCTCTTCCTTTTGATATGATCTTTGAGCTTTAAGAGCGATTCCTTTTCTTTCTTTGTTCTTGTCCGATTCTTCATGCATATGCAAACGTTCAAGCTCCATTTCATGTTCTTGTAGCTTTCCGAAAAGTGTTGCTAAGTCCATGGTGTCCAAGTCCTTTGATTCAACTATTGCGGTAACCTTAGGTTGCCATTCCCTACTTAGACATCTTAAAACTTTGTTAACAAGTTCACAATTCAAGAAAGTTTTACCAAGAGCAATGAGATGATTAACAATATGAGTAAAACGCTTTTGCATAAAACATATAGATTCATTAGGCAACATACGAAACAATTCATATTCATGCATCAAAGAATTTAATCTAGCACGCCTAACTTCACTAGTTCCTTCATGTGTGACTTGCAAGGTGTCCCACATTTCTTTGGCATCACGACATTGGGAGACTCTAAAGAACTCATCATAAGATAGAGCGGAGGTGATGATATTCTTTGCTTTTAAATCATATTGAATTTTCCTTTTATCATCATCGGTCCACTTATCTTTGGGAGTAAGTGTAAGTACACCTTCTACTTCTTTTGAAGGAATATAAGGACCATTTTCAATGGCTTCCTAAATGTTCACATCTATAGCTTCTATAAAGATTCTCATCCTAATTTTCCAATAACCATAACCCTCTCCACCAAACATAGGAGGGCGATTTATTGAAGCACCTTCACCACCAAAGAGTACGAATCCCATTGTAGTTTCCTCAAGGATCTTAACGAAAAAGCTCTATGCTCGTGTCTTTCGACCGAGCTCTGATACCAATTGTTGGAACCTACAATCGGTGGGTGAAATAACTAGGATACACTAGGAGAACACCTAGAAGGGGGGTTTGAATAGGTGCTAGATAAACCTTGAAAGATTTTCGAAAGAAACAAATCAAAACGATTAAAACAAATGATTTTCTTGAAATTTTCTTCTATTAATCGATTAACAAGTCAACTAATCGATTAATGCCGAATGATCAATTCAAACTAATCGATTAATGAAACCAATTACTCGATTAATCAATGTTAAAATTGAAAAATCACTTTTCAATCAAATACGAAAATCAATCAATTAACACATATGATCAGAGATAAAGCGGAATTGATTAACACCAATATTCTTATTGATTACCTAGGTTATGAAAATGATTTTCCCAAAATCAATTTTGCACAATTAAGATTCAATTCAATCAATTATGAAAAATCACTTTTTCTAGGTTTTCAACCAAGAACACAATTAATAACAAGAATTGTAAAGAGTAGAGAGTTTAGAGATACGACACAGTGATTTATCCTGGTTCACTTTCATCCACTTGAAAGCTACTCCAGTCCCCTCTTCAACCAATAGAGATTCTTCACTATGAGGAATTAGAGTTTCTCAAATTACAAGTAAATGCCTCACAAGACTCCCTTCTTGCTAGCCTACAAGAGATACCACACCCTTGCCTTGTAACCCTATTGATATCTAATCTAACCTCTTCTCTTGCTTGCCGATACCCCACAACAAGACTTCCAATGCTTTGAGATTCTTCGAAGACTTCCACTTGCTTGCTTCACTACAAGACTTCCAAGTGCTTGATGATATGCCACACCAAGGCTTCCAAATAACTTTGCTTGATGAATAACTTCTTCAAGACTTCCTTTGTTGTAGAGTGTTTGCCTTCTTTGCAATGATTACAACTCAAATGAAAACAAAATAACAATCCTATGAATCTCTTTCAAAAGCTATGAAAATATCAACATGAGAGATTCAAGGCTCTTGATCAAAGAATGTAAAAATGAGAACTTTGATCTTGAGAAAGTGAGAGAGAATAGAGTGGCTTGATTCTTTGTAAAATGAATATCAAAATGATGGAATATGATCACAAAGGTTAGAAATAGGTTTATATAGAATACCCAAAAGTTAGGAATGGTTAAAAGTGCTTTTGAGAAGTGAAAAACGCATTTTAAAAACCAGATCTGTGCATGTTACTCGAGTAAAATAAGTGCTAATCGAGTAACCATGCCTTAATTGAGTAATGCCGCAAGCCTGTAAAAATTTACTCGAGTAAAAGTTAAGATAATCGATTATCAAAAATTGTTAATCGATTATCATTTCAAAATATACTGTTAATCGATTATCAAAATCTGTTAATCGATTATTTTGATTAAAAATCACTTAAAACTTGTTTTATCAAAAACTAAACCTTTTCTTTCAAACCTTTAAGCCACCTATTGATTTTAGGCAAAGTGAATACTCAAAATATGATAAAATCATGCAATCAAAAGAGATTCACTACCCTATAAAAGACTCTACCCAAACTCATAAACTAAGAGACTTGAGAGGCTAAAGATAAAACAATAAAACATAAACTACCAAACTAAGTCTTCATGAGTTGGCTCTCTCTTTATCACTTGATGTTTGTTGTTGCTTGTTGAGCTTGAACTTGATCAACACATTTAAGCTTGTTCAAAACCTTTTGGCATTTATCAAAACATTCTTCATGGATCTTACAAAACGATCTACACATTCATAGGAAACGAATGAATGCGTTGCACCCGAATCAAACAAAACATTACAGAGCTGACCATTTAGCAAGTATTTACCTTGCACCAGATCAGAAGATCGGCCTGCCTCCACGCCACTAAGTGTGAAAACCCTTCCTTGAGCCATAGGCCTATCAGCAGTTCCTCTTGAATTAGCTTTGACCGGTTCCTTGCAGTCTCTCGCAAAGTGCCCCGGTTTACCACAGTTGAAACAGCCACTTGTTCCCCAACAAACACGGCCATAATGATGGCGCTTGCACTTGTCACAGAATGGAGCCTCGCTCCGAAGGTTCCTTCCATCATTTCCTCCAGCTTTTCCTTTGCCTTTCCCCCGGCGATCATACGGACCCTTGCCTCGGTTGTTGAAACCCTTTCGCCTCTGAGGTCCATAATTCTGGTTATCCTTTCTCTCTGAGGCTTGCAACTCTTTAGCTTTCTTGTCGTCCTCATACATCCTACACATGTCCACAAGTGCAGGAAAACTTTGAATCCGTTGGTAGGTGAAAATTGACTTCAACTTGGGCCTCAAGCCTCCCTCAAACTTGATACACTTGCTCCTTTCATCGGGGTTGTTCTGGTAGTATGGAGATTACTTCATCAACTCCTCGAACTTAGCCGCGTACTCACCCACACTCATGCTTCCTTGTTTAAGTTGTAAGAATTCCACCTCCTTCTTCCTCCTTAAGTCCTCAGGGAAGTATTTATTGAGAAACTTCTCCATAAATACACCCCAGTTCACATCCCTTCCTTCATAGTGTAGGAGCTGAACCGTGTGATTCCACCAGTTTTCAGCTTCATCCTCTAGCATGTAGACTGCATATGCCACTTTCTGAGCTTCCGTGCACTCCATGGTTCTCAGAATTTTGTCCATGGTGTGAATCCACCTATTGGCCTCCTCAGGTTTAAATCCTCCTTCAAACTTGGGTGGGTTACAACTCCTAAAATCAGCCAGACTCTTCGCCTCGGTGTTACCCACATTGCACTGATGAGGTGGATTAGCAGGTTGAGGTGGTTGCTGAGATTGTTGTTGTTGCATAGACTCCAGCACCGCGGTTATCCTTTCCAACATCGCATTGGTGTGATTTTGGTTTCTAGTTTCCATAATAGACCTGCGCTATGGGCTTATGGTCACATATGTTGAACTAAAGAAACATTCCTCACACCACCTATACTAAGGCTATAGCTTATAACTTTAAATCAACATTCAATTGTGTCTTGTTCTCAAAAGAGACAAGATACAAACATTCATAACAATAAATATGCCCTGTGGATACCTGCTTGATGTTGATAGCTACCTTTCTGGAACTACTTCCACTACTACAAGATCTGACCTTTGCTCTGATACCACTCAATGTGACACCCTTTTCCCAGACCAAGTAAATATTACAATAGTTAAGTATTACTTGGTAAAATATATGGACTTGTGATTTTATGAGAAAATATAGAAATAAAATTTTCTTTTCTTAGGCGGGTGCACGAATCCAAACATGGAATTCTTGGAGAAGAAATTCTATATCATTTTAAACAATTGTGTTGAATTCAGCATTCTCTAAAACCTTTTCACAAGCTGGATGGCATTCGTATTTGAAATCGTATTTATATGATAGAAAATAAGCGATGCCATCTTTTCTTTCTTTTATAAAACTATCACCATTTAATTCTTTTGTAGCCGAATTATTTAAATAGGTTTAATCAGAGTAAGCGGAAATAGTGGAACTATGCATACTTATAATATAAACATAATTCCCATATAGATATGTAAATAAGTCATGAAATACATAGTCTCATAGTCATAACTCCAAGATCCATAATACAAGTCCATAAAAGATCTATGCCAAAAATAAAACCATAACCCTAGAGCTCTCAAGAGCATATCTACAACATATATACATATCAAAATATGAACTCTAGAGGTGGTCAGCATCAGTAGTAGTAGTGATGGTAGTAGCGGTCTCCAGGTAGCAAAAGAAAACATCACCATCAACAGCAGCAGCAGAATCTCCTCCACGGCATCCCCACATCGGATCCCCTGATCTCATCATACACCTTATACACATACCTAGGAATCATCATCCCTCCACTGACTCCCGGTGGAATGAACGACAGGCTCGCCTCCGCTCTCATCCTCCACGGGATCCTCCTCGATCTCATCCGATGGAGAGTGTACCCTACCACTGGGTACGGGGTCAGGAGATGGTGTGACCCTGACTGGGCTCCTCAGATCAGAAGGGGGAGTATCCTCGCAGACGACTCTCGAGGAAAAAGGGTGTGAGCGGGTAGGTCTGAAACGAAAACTGTGATAAGAGCGAGCTGGTCGTGTGGGAGGTGGTCCATGATACGTGTAAAACGGGGGTACGTGCATAGTGTATATGATGGGAATCCTAAATCTACGAGGACGAAATCGAATCAACGGGTTCAGGTGGTAGAAGGTAACCTCCACCTCTCCCTCGAACACCGCGCGATGGTCCTCATAGATCCATGTGCCACTAGGAAGTGGCTGGATCTCGATGCAAGCGATGTAACGAGACATCACCTACAAGGGCATAGGGGTAAGCATTTATATACACATAATCAATAGAGCATAAATGTATGTATAATGTAAAGGTATAAGCATGCAACAATAAACAACAAACACAGTTAGCATTTAGCAGAAATAGGATGCAAGTAGGATGTTCATACTTGTTTCATTTATCAAACTTAGTTTAAATGAGTGGCATGATGTATGAATTTAGCTCTCAAGCCTATCTCTGTCAATCTATGTCACTCTCTGACGTCCATCCTTGACTTCCCAACACTCAGCCGTGCGTTGTACTCCTAGGTGTAAAACATTCGTACATTCACCAAGAATGTACACGACAAGCTTGGAATCCGTGCCACCCGAGCACATCCCGTCATCCAAACGGACCGTCATCCAAACGGTATAATCATATCGGCATCCATTAAGCCGACCACGTCGTCAACCATAACGTGTCATCAAGCAAGCGTCATTTGGCACTCCCAGAGGCCCTCCACATGTTACCAAAACATGATAAATGACCTACCATCCAAACTCCAAAATGAATGCATCATTTTTCGCTTAAAGGAATTGATTGATGTTTTTCTGGTTAATAATATCCGACGTGCCACCCGAGCAGCGTCTCATCATTCAAATGAAAACTTATCATATCATCAATCAGGTTCCTTTAAGTCTTAGATCACTTGGATTATTGTCATTTAAGTATTAATCAATGATTCAGAATTAAAAATGATATTTTAATTATTCTGGGTGAACTACTCGAGTATTCTTCAGACTACTCGAGTGTTCTACACTTATTTCCAGATTACTCGAGTGTTCTTCAGAATACTCGAGTGTTCATGTCTTTCTGGGGATTTGGGTTTCAGATTCATAAAAATACTCGAGTGATTCATGAGTTACTCGAGTGTTCTTCATCAATTCCAGAACACTCGAGTGACCCCTGCATTACTCGAGTGGTTTACCTTGAGAGATCCCCATGAAGCAGTTATTACTCGAGTCCTGGGCCCGATACTCAAGTGTTTCAACACCAAATGCACTATTTTACCAAAATTTTACTCGAGTATCAAGCCAAGTACTCGAGTCTTTTCTCACAGAACAGACTGGAAACTTGGTTTTAACATACCATTTTCAATTCAAATCATTTTTAGTCCAATCCAATGATCAACAGAGTTCACATACCATATATTAAACATGTTACAACACTTAGCACATATCAAATTACAGATTTGGCAGAGAATCGATCATTAATGCATAAAATATACAATTTCACAACTTAACACCTCAAATTGCAAAATAATCAACAAACTCATGAAATAACGTTCATTACAGCTTGCATGCATCATGTGAAACTTGCTCAAAACAACCATAGAGCAAGAGTTGGTCTCCAAACCAAAGTTCCTATTCAATCTAAGCCCTTAGAGCCTCTTGGTGGCTCTCTAATGAAAATAATGGAATTCAAACTCTATCTAGTGCATAAAACAACTTCCCCTTACCTCTCAGATGTGCACTAACAGAAAATTCCCAAGAGAAAGCTCTCCAACACCAAAAACAGCTTTGAGCACCACATGCAAGATAGTTTTGAGTGAAGGTCCAAAATTGAATTGGTTGGTACATGAAACAGAGATAGAAATTGGGGAAATTAGAACTTCTAAACTCTATGCAATGCCTACTAACTATAGAAATCGAATTGAGACTCAAAGGACTCATGAGCTTACCAGAAATCGAAATCAAAGTGAGCTCCAAACAAAGGTTTGACAGAGAACAGCTCCACTTCCAAGCTCCAATTCTTCCACCACACTCACTCTCAACTCACGAATTTGGTGTTTATACAAAGCTTGAGCTGTGAGCTTTGTATTAGTGTATAACTTGTTACTCGAATCAACACACAGAGGAAAAATCAAAGGATTGAATTCAGAAACCCTAGGACATGCAAACCTTCAACAATTTGGCCAAATGCCTCTCAATTCGGTGTTGATTGGCTTTTATAGATATCAATCGAGTCCATGCACGTCGACACGACGACGTTGAAGTGTTGAGGAAGACGATTTCGTGTCAACACACGAGAATCGTTGGTGGTGACTCACCAAACGCACTAACTCGTGCAACTCTGTCCAGAATACTCGAGTATTCCAGAAAATACTCGAGTATTTTGCCCGGTTTTTGAAAAATAATAATTTTATTTATTTTCCCTCCAAAACCTTTCCTATAATTGCTTCTAGGTCCCAACTCAAGGACTAATGTGCAAAATGCTTATTTTATGCATACTTACACTTAATAAATAAGTTCACACACATTCCCTAAATGCATAAATACATATTTTAATCGAAGATTAAGAATGGAAATAATTAATTATAATAAACTTTATAATTAACATTTCATTAATCAGGGATTAAAATTTTGGGGTGTTACAGAGGCGGCATCATGACTGGTGGTGTCGTCAAGTACCGCTTCAAATCGTCAAACGCTGCTTGTTGGTCTGGCCCCCAATTGAATTATTCTCCTTGTTTTAGCCTTAAAAGAGGCGAAAAGGCTCTAGTCCTTCCTGATATATTTGATATGAATCTCCTCAAATAATTCACTTTGCCAAGAAATGACTGTACCTCTTTCTTGTTCGTCGGAGGTGATGCTTCTAAGATTGTTTTGGCTTTGTTCTTGTTGACTTCAATGCCATTTCTATGGAGAAGAAACCCCAAAAATTGACCAGCTGCGACTCCAAAAGTGCACTTGATGGGATTCATCTTCAACTTATGCTTTCTCATCCTGTCGAATGCCTTTTTCAGGCTTTCCAAGTGCTCTCTTGAGTCTTCGACTTGATCACCACGTCATCGATGTATACTTCCAAGAAATCATATCATGAAAAATCAGATTCATTGCTCTTTGGTAGTGGCTCCTGCATTCTTGAGTCCAAATGGCATCATCACCCATTCAAAGGTTCCAATAGCACCAGGGCATCTAAACGCAGTCTTCGACACGTCGCCTTCAGCGATGAAGATCTGATTATATCCTGAAAAAGCATCTAACAAACTCATTACCTCATGGCAAGACGCTGAGTCTACCAACATGTCTGCTATCGGCATAGGATATTCGTCTTTTGGTGTGGCAGAATTTAAATCCCTGAAATCGACACAGAGTCGCATCTTTCCATTCTTCTTCACGACTGGGACTATATTTGTCATCCATTCAACATACCTTGCCGTTCTTATAAACTTTGCTTTCAACAGTCTTTCGATTTCTTCCTTAATCTTGAGAACCACCTCAGGTGCAAAGCGTCGAACAGCTTGCTTAATTGGCTTGTTATCAGGCTGTAAGGTCAGCCTATGTTCAACCAATTCTCTTCCGAGCCTCGACATGTCCTAATATTCCCATGCAAAGCAATCTTTGTTTTCTCTGATGAGGTTGATGAGCTCTCTGAATTCCTCCTTTAACAACGAACTCACGTAAATGGGTTTTGGGTTTTCAACCGTTCCCAAGTTTACCTCGTCCCTAGGATCTTCACTGATGAACTTTGGTTCTTCTTCCGTCCATCCTCTTTCCAATCCCAAAGGACTGTTGTCAATGATACAATCCTGGAATGCACCTGATTGAATGGTGCATCGCATTCTGTCGGCCACGTAAGCCGACAGTCTTTCTAGTTGTTTATCAACCATTATTACTGGTTGAGGGCCGCTGATCGACGGCCTCGTCAACCTCCACCAACGAAATCCCATAGTTTTCCATCAAGCACTTATCCACTATGGGCTTCTGAAATTGATCAGCATCAAGTCGAATTGGCTTGATACTTGGGTTGTAGACTTTGAAGTCCACATGCATTTGCTCCATATAGCAAGGACTATCGTCCGCTGCTATAACTTCAACTTTGTTCTCCTGATTCCACAAAATCAGTTTCTGATGGGCCGTAGAAGGAACGGCCCCCACCGCATGAATCCAATCTCTTCCAAGCAAGAGATTGTAACTAGCTTTGGTAGGGACTACCACGAACAAAGTGTCCCTTACCACAGATCCAACTTCGATCTTCAGCATTGTGACTCCATGAGACTGGGCAATCTTCCCCGTGAAACTGACTACGACAACGTTTGTCGGTATCAAATCGGCGTCCAGCTTTCCCATTCTTCTGAACACGTTCCATGGTAAAATATTGACGGCTGCACCTCCATCCACCAAAACCCTGTTCAAAGGTTTTCCTTCAACAATGGCCTTAATGTGTAAAGGCCTCAAGTGTTCCCTCTTTCTCTCTTCCAAAGGTTCGAACTGTGCAATGTTGCTGATGTCCATCTCCAGATGAACCCTGTCAAGGAGGAAAAGGCATTCAGGCAAGTCGGGTATTTCATCACTCAAATACGAGTCATCTGACCCGTCACTGTCGCCTTCTTCATCTCCGACTCCATGTACTCCTTGATAGTCAAAAGGTAACCCTACATTGTTGATTGAAAGGCTGGTGATCTTCTTACTCTGCGCGTCCACCATGTCTTGGTCGGTCACAATGATGTCTAAACTATCATCAGAATCCGCATCATACGACCCGTCCACCTGATTGGACCCCTCATCTTTCCTAACCCATTTCCTCTTTTGCTTATAGCTCTGTCGACTCTTAGCCGTAGTCGGCTTTGCTGCTGCAACAAGACATCCCTTATTGTTCATGGGCAGTTCTTTGATGTTGACTTCTTCAGCCTCCTTCTTGTGGAAACGTTGAAGTCTCCTTTTCTAGGTCCTTGTTAAACCTTCATAGATTGAACTCGGTGCCGAGTCTGATTGTTGTTTCTGTACTTTTCGAGTAACCCGATTATGCAAGGGTGACCTTGAAGGGCATCTTCCATAAACTCTCCAACTTAGGAAAGGCCAACGGGCCTCTCGGGACATTTCATGTTGGATGTACCTTCCTTCTTGAGTCCTCTTGGCTCTTAACTTCCTCCTCAAGTCTTCATTTTTCATCTCCCTTTCCCTCTTTGATGCGGTTGTTTCATCATATATCACCTGGCATCTAGGGCAGATTCGAAGATCTTCATATTGCTTTCTGTCGTAAAATTGTTCAAATGACTCACCAGTCTTTGGAAAAACTTCAGAGTCATGAGCCAGAGTCACCATGTTGATGGGAAATACTCCTTGCGTCTCGATCTCGTTAACTTCCTTCTGAAATGGATCAGTGTCGATCTTCATCTCTTTCTCCAAGAACTTTAACCTCCATTTGTCGAGTCCCTGCTGAAATTATATCCCTGAAAGCAAAGCAATCATTTGTATTGTGAGTACAATTGTTATGATACTTGCATTACTTTAATACTTTCTTCCTTTCAGTTCATCTTTTTTCAACAATTTATGACCTTCAGGTAATTTAATCTGTTTATCCTTTAATAACATATCAAAGACTTGTTCAGTCCTAGAAATGTCAAAAGTGTATGTTTTCTTATACAAATTTTCATTAAGAGGTTTCGACGACCTCAAGGCATGACACGTATAGGGTTTTCCTTCTCCTAAATCTATTGTGTCAACCTCTGAGCCAATGTCGAGTGCCTCCCCATCAAGAGGCCGAGAATCGATGTAATGGGTTCGTTCTCTCTTGAGAGCTTTAGAATCCTTCTCTCTAACCTTTTCTACTCTTAGATTCTCAATTTGCCGTACACATGCGGCTAATTGGGCTAAATCTAACAAGTGGTGTGTGACCAGTTTTTTCCTAATGTGGTACTCCAATCCGGCCACTGCCATTTTAACTACTTCAGGTTCAGGGATCGGAGTAAAACATCTACTCCTCATTTTCCTAAAACGCGACAAGTAATCATCGATGGGCTCCCCATTAAATCTCTTCACACTCAACAGATCTGTCAAGGCAACCTTTAATTCGCCTCTATAGAACTGTTCATGGAAGGATCTTTCTAACTAGGCCCATGCATGGATTGAATTGGATCTCAATGTCGAGAACCATGAAAATGCATTTTTTGTCAAGGAACTGGGGAATAGCCGCATTTTGATTGCCTCATCAGCGGCCAAATCACCCAATTCAATGGTATATCGTGCGACATGTTCGACAGTATATTCTCGACTCTCCTGCAAACTTCGACAACTTGGGCACCTTAATTCCTCTTGGAATTTCAGCGTGTTGCACCCATTCAGGAAAAGGTGAATTGAAACCTGGCTGGTTAGCCAAGACTATGTTGAAACCTATCATGTTCAATGCTTGTTCGACCACAGGGTTCACATCATCTGGTTCGATCCGAGTCTCTTTTCCTTGTCGGAGCAAGTGCCTCGCCAAATTCTGCCTGGATAAGGCTGCTTGGAGATCCTCCCCTCTTTTCATAAATATAACTTGCGACGGATTCTGCACATATTGCGGCGCTTCGACACCGGGATGGAAAATCACTTGAGGATTTTTGGCCACCATGTTACCTGCACTGAAAGGTGGATTAGTGCGAACATTATCCCACGAAGTTGTTACTATACTGTCTTGTTGTGGTGATGAAACTCGAACAGCATGTCGCATATCTTGACCGTCAGGGTACCCTTGTACCAAAATCGGTCTTTGTAACGCTCTATCTCCATGTGGAGTTGTGACGGACTCGTTGTGCTCACTTTCATCGACGCCCAACACTTGGTTCAATCTCTTCATGTACTGAGCAATTTTTCCACAAGTTTCGTTTGTCACCAACATTGTCGGGTTGATCACGGAACTTAACTGAGCCATCAACTGGTCAACCAATTGAACATTCGCCTCTTCAATTTGTTGTCAGATATGAGTGACGGGGTTAATCGGTACCAGCCACATCCGCAGCAGAACGCGGGAAAACCATGTTAGTGGCTCCTATAGTCACGTTAATACTTCCAACAGAACTATTCAAAGGCCATGTCATCGTCGACCCTGGAACAAAACCAAGGGGCAAACCATACGGAGGAACTTGACCTCCATTCGTCGAGTTATTACCAAAAGTAAAGCCACCAGTTGTACTACCTCCATTTCGGCCATTATTTGGATGTTGAATTACTGATACGACGGTTGATTCTACGGCAGGTCTGCTTCCTCTAGATGCTTGAGGAGTACTGAAATAACAGTGGCCTGATGGCCACTTTGGCTTGCATTAGCCATTGAAGAAGAAAGTGGAAAAGTGGTGCCACTTCTCAAACGCATACACTTGGACACAAGTTACTCTGAACATGTCCCACTGGGCGTGCCAATTTGTTTGAGGGGTTTTCGTTCGACGCCTGCCGAACTGAGAAAGTGCATGGGGTGTGGGTAACGACAGGTTATGTGGTAATCTTGTGAAGGAACTTAACCATATTTTTGGTTGTTTTTTAGCTTTTGGGTTGGAAAAGTAAAGTGCGTGAAAGCGTTAAAAGTTGACAGGAAAGTAAATCGACGCCAAGAACACGACCGGGAAACGTAAAGGAAAGCGATTAAAGTTTGCAAGAATTAAATGCTGGAATTTAAAGTTGCAGTAAGGTAAAGTGCGACAAAGTAAAGTGCTGGAATGTAAAGGGTTTGCATTGAATCGTAAATTGGGATGTAAAAAGTTTGCATTGAATGGTAAAAAGGGTTGACGTATTTACAAAGGCGTTCTCCGTCAATCTGCTCTGGTGAGATGTGTAGGATGATTACCAATGTGCCAACCTCGGTTACAAACAAAGGACTTCCTATTTATAGCCTATGGAATCCACTAAGCTAATTCTACTTTATTTGGCACGTTCTGAACAACCGCAGCAGCCACGTTCTAAATAACTACCCACTACGTTACCCCCCACGGTGTAACTGCCCACGTCGTGGTTTGGGCTTTGAGGATACTTTGTCGAACCTTCTGACGACATCTTCGCTGAGAACCTTTCGGAGAACATTTTTCTTCGACTGAAATAAAGCAACTTAGACTCTTGTCTAAGTCTCTTTGTTGTCTGAAGCTTTCGAATTATCGTGCCCCTGCCTTTTGGTTCTGGGATGCCCGTCGACACCAAGCTCCTTTCGACAAAAGGTCGTCTATCGATATAGACCTTTGACATATTGGCGGCCTCTAATTGGTTCAATCGATATCGGTGACATGTTCTCTGATCCGACGGTGTTTTTACCACCGACTAACCAAAGGACCTGTCGCTGATCTTTCTTGGTAGAACCCCATTAGAGGGCTTTTCCTTTCCCTCATTAAATGGAAAGACACCCAAAATCCGACCTAAAGAAGGTACAAACTTTGGGCCATAGAAAATTACTAGGCTCCACCGAGGCTTATGTATCAAACTAAGTGTGCCCTCCAATTCAGGCTTTTTACACCAACTTGAAACACAAGAGGTGATCCCTATGTAATCTCCCATGTTTAGTCTTTCACTATTCATGGGGAAAGGGAGGGTATTCGGAGTAAGGATTTACCCATTTTCTCTTCAACTTCCGAATCCCTTAATCTCACATGTTCAGTCTTTCATGATCTCAGACCATTTGGATTTTGAAAAACTTTATCTTCTTTCCAGAATTCATGAAATTGGGCCATTGCTTTTCTCATGTTTTCATGGCTTTGAAAATTTGAAGTGAAGTATTTATAGCCATAGAAAGCATTAAATGCTGATGTAATTGCTCTTCCGTTCCCAATGTTGACATGACTGCTCTGACTTCCTCTTTTCTCACGCCACTATCCCTTCGACACGAGCCTCTCCTTCCGTCTTTCCCTTTTTTGTCGACACACGTACACATCCTTCGAAGTCACTTTTAAGTCGTAAGACTTAAGTACACCTCCTTCGACATCACCTATGTTGTCGACACTTTCTTGCTTTGTTGAATTCGACCCATTGTCGGAACACACGTCCACATCCTTCGAAATCACTTTTAAACAATTCGTTTAAGTACACTTCCGTCGACGTCACTTATGCATCCGACATTCTTGTCCTTTTGTCGATTTCAACTTCTAGTTAACACGCTCATAAAAAAAACAAATAAAAAATATAAAAAGATAAAATGGTTAATAAGCCAATGATTACCTTTATATGTCTACAACCATAACACCAATATCTGAAAGGAAATCTTCACCACGAAATTTTTTTTAATAGAACATTATAACTTATGCAACTGAGAGAGATCAACAACAACAATGAAAAGATGTTGGCCTTAAACTTCACTCACCATCATCAATAACAAGGATGAAGCCTTTTAAAGATAATCCAACAAATAGGAGCACACGATATAAAGTAGAGTGAAAGGAAAAGAAAAGAAGGCATCCTGGTGAGAGTGGGAAAATGGGCATAACTTAAATAAAGAAAGTGGGAGAGTGAATGATTTTTTTTAAAATAATAATAATAATAATATAGAGGGAAAAGTTCCCCACCATGTAAAAAAGTGTTTTTTTTAGCACCTTGATTATTAAGGAGTAGCTTTTTTTTAATGAGAAAATGGTTTAGAATTATCATTATTTTTTTACATGCTAAAAGAAAGGGGAAGTTATACACACGGCACACCGAAAAAAAGAAAAGAAAGGGGTAGTTACAAAAAATAGTTACTAGATTGATAAGCACTAGCTAGCATTACCTCCTGTATAATAGCAATAGAGATTATATATATTAGTTACATATTATTCATCCTGTATAAAAGCTATTGGTTGTATATATTTTGGGAGACCCAGCCCACAAAGTGGAGTTCCGTAAGGTCGGGGTGGATATAGTTGGGCCGCCAAAGTGCGAAAGCCCAGACACCACCTGCGAAAGCAAAAACAAAAAAAAAAGAAGCTATTGGTTGTATATATTTTGGTCATTATAAAAAATTCAGTGACTAATTGTCCCTTAGTCATTATAATAAATAATATAAGTGACGAATTAGTTGTGATGATATAAATTGGCCATTAATAGTATGATTATAGTGACATAAATATTGGTCATTAGTAATAAGGTTATTGTGACAAATATCATTTAGTCAATATAATGAATAATATTAGTGACAAATTATTTGTGACGCTATTTTTTGGTCATTAATAAATATTTTATAGTGATGAGTTATTACATGGTCACAATTATGACTAACAATAGTGACTAATTATTTGTGACGATATATTATGGTCATTAATATAGATGCTATAGTGAAGAGTTGTCACTTAGTCGCTATTCAGGATACTATTAGTGACAAATTTATTATTCATCACTAAATTTTGTCACAAAAAGTCACATTTCTTGTAGTTCTTATAGATGTGAGTAGAAGAATATGATTTTGTGAAACCGGGAGATTAGAATAAAAGATTGCAACATATGAAATATGAAAAGTGTTAGAGTGTTTATTTCAAAATTTGGAATGAAAATATATTGTTTGTCATTTGGGAAATGTGATCGAACATATATTTCTTGAATGTTTTGGTGATTTGAATTTTTTTACAATATATTAAATTACAAAATATGCTTATTTTAATTATTAGAGAACATAAAATACATTTGTAATTAGTATTATTTTTGGAGTCTCGTTTTTAATTTAAATGAAAACCTATTTGAATAGAAGAAAAATCGGAATCTTATTTAAATAAAGAAAAATCAGGGGCGTAAAGAAACCTGTTGCAATTACATTGTATTTACATCAGTTACAGACTATAGAGAAAAAAAGGGGTCAAAATTACTAAAAAAAATTAATAATGCGATCTTAGTTATGATTGTGGATATTAATTTAATACCTTGGTCATAAGTTCAAAGTGGAAAAAAAAACCTAAAGAATGTATAAGGAGGTGCAAACCTGAACAGCTGAAGATGCAGAACCAAATAAAAAACCATTCGAAAAGTCAGTTGACTTTATCTTTGATGTTCATGTCTAAATTTCAAACAATACCAACACTAGTAATATGAGAATAATGTCATTCTTTAACGTCATACTTTACTTAAAATGGAGAACAAGACAGAAAGAAAAACATTCACTTATGCTATAAGAGGGAAGTGAGCATGGGAAAGACTTTTAGGGAGTATATATAGAGATGGAGAGCGAAGATTGATAAAAAGATGACAGCTGGTGGTAGATCAAGGAATTAGAATTGGGGCATAAAAGATAAAAAAAAACGTTGTAGGTATATAAAAAAGGCTTAATTACATTTTTTTTGTCCTTTATCTTATTTTCAAGATTCATTTTGGTCCTTATTCTTTTTTTTTTGGACATATTCCTTTATTTTTTTTTCAAAAAATTCAATTTGGCCCTTCTATCATAACAGTATTAGTTTTAACGAAATATTCACACCAATTATCGAAAAATGACAAATATTGTCGGAATTTGAAAATATTCCAAGCCATCACCCGATAAGTATAGGAACGGGGGTACTGCTTCGCCAATGATGGAGCAATCAGTGGCTGATTGTGTAAGTTAATATATGTTACTCTTTGAGCAATGCTTTTTGTGCATCTAGATTTGAAACACTTAGAAGGGACACATTCTATTTTGAAAAAGAGAAGAAAAAAATAAAAGCAAAATAAGATATTGGATTTTTTTTTTTGGATCTTAAAGTAGATGGATGCTGAAATAATTCATGTGAAACCATGTAAGATATTTGTTCAAAATTCTTTATGAAAATTGTTTTTTTTCTTTTGACCTAAAATGGTATCTTAGGTTCGCTGATGTGTTCAGACTAATTCATTCGGGATACTAGGCTCTCCTCTTGACGTAAATCCCACTTTGGATGACTAGGAATCCAACAAAGAACATTGCTTTAATCAATTCCTAGTCTTCAATGGTCTTACTCTAAACCAATTATACATTAATTCATTATGAATATTTTGATCTAATATCAAAATTTTGATTTAATAGTCACATAGGTTCCCGAAAAATACCTGTGGTCAGTTAGGTACTTGAAAGATTTGTGGAATATCTTAAACCCCAAAAGACCAAAGATCAATTTGGCATCACGTTAATCCCCATAAGGAACCTAGTGGAATCCTACGTGGCACGTTAAATACTTTGTTGGCACAAATGTGTCACCTTCTTAACAGTCCAACATGGCATTGTGGTCAAAAAAGCATTTAATGTGCCACGTAGGATTCCGTTAGGTCCTCCTTACGAAATTGGATTGGTGACTAACGTGACGCCAAATTGATCTTTGGGGAGTTTAAGAGATTCCACAAATCTTTAGGGACCTAATTGATTCCACGGGTATCTTTCCGGGACTTATGTGGCTATTAACTCTCAAAATTTTCTCTCTAAAAATAAAATACATCTATCACCCTCAATCTCATCCTTTGAGACTCAAAGGTTGGCAAAGTTTATTATTTGACCGCAATTAAATTAATTAATTTCCAGTGACGACAAAACAACTTGATTAGTTCTTTAGTTGACTTTTTTGCTGTGTCATTCTTTTTTCTTATATCTCCTTTCTCAGTTAGAGAAGATCTATTTTTCATATGTCAATTCATGTGAAATACCAATACGTCGGTTCATTGTGAATATTTTGATCTAATATCAAAATTTTCTCTCTAAAAATAAAATACATTTATCACCCTCAATCTCATCCTTTGAGACTCAAAGGTTGGCAAAGTTTATTATTTGGCAGCAATCAGATTAATTAATCTACAGTGACAGAACAATTTTATTGTTTCTTTAGTTGACTTTTTGGTTGTGTCATTCTTCTATCTCCTTCCTCTGTCAGGGTAGATCTATTTTTCATATGTCAATTCATATAAAATTCCATAAAGAGAATACCATGTATCTGGCCATCATGTCATTCAAATATCTGGGAGTATCGATCGGTTCAAATCCAAGAAAATTATCCACTTTAAATCCAATTTCTGAATTCTTCCAAACTTAATTATTTTGCCGAAGACATAAGAAACTCTCTTCGATGAACGTGTAACACTCCTCAAATTGATCGGTATTGTATGTCACCTTACCTATCCATTTTTTTCTCTCTTAAAAGCATCTAATCATCTGTAATTAACAACAAAATATATAAGATTTGGAGAAGGTTTCTTTGGTGAGAGAGTGAGAAAGTTTCTTTTGGAAGATTCAGAGATTGGTTTTAAAGTGGATAATTTTCTAGGATTTAGACCGATTGGTACTCTGGATATTATGGCCATTCTCTTAATGAAATTTCACATGAACTGACATATGAAAAATAGATCTACCCGCCCGCAATAATTGCGAGCCACTTGCGAGCGCGGGCCAAGCGTGCCAGCTCGCCCTAATTCCAAGACTAGTCCTGTATTTACTGTGGGTTTATTTTTAGAGAGAAAATTTCCAAAGTTAATAGTCACTCAGGTACCCGAAAAATACTCGTGGAATTGTCCCAGAAATATTTCGAGAATCTCTTAAACTCCCCAAAGATAAATTTGGCGTCACGTAGTCCCCTATCCAATTTCGTCAGGAGGGAACTAACGGAATTCTCTGTGGCATGTTAAATGCTTTGTTGGCCTTAATGCCATGTTGGTCGGTGAAAAAGGTGTCATGTTTGGGACAACAAACCATTTAACGTGTCACACGTAGGATTATTAAAGGAACAAAAATTTGTGTCGGTGTAGAATCATTATCTATATTTATTGAGAAAGAGTGTTGAGATGTGAGGAGGAATTAGATGCAGATATAAATATCTTTCGATGTAAAATCATTGTTATATTTATTGATAAAGAGTGTCGAGATGTGAGTAGGAATTAGATTCAAATATTTTTATGAAAGTTTCATCTCGTTGGAGGGATATCGGAAAAGTTAGTTAGCTGGGAAATTTTATGGGAAATGATTGGTTTGGGAAAAACATAAATACACTCTGAGTGAGCAAGGAGATATAAGAATAGAGAATAACATAGCAAAAAAGTCAACTAAATAAAAAATAAAATTGTTCTGTTGTCACTGTAAATTAATTAATTTGGTTGCCCGAAATTTGTTAGAGTTAATAGTCACATAAGTCCTCGAAAATTTTCAGAGTTAATTGTCACATAGGTCCCAGAAAACTTAAAAGATATAATGTTGTGAGAGGACCTGTGCAGATACAATGCATTTATGTTGGTTTCATGCATCTACTTATGTATTCTCTACATTTTCATTTATTTTCTAGTTTAGATGTGGGGTTCTAAACTGGTGTAAAAGGGACACGACCTGTGCAGATACAATGTATCAATGCTAGTTTCATGCATCTCCATATGCATTATATGCATTTTCATCATTTATTTTCTTGTTTAGTTGGGGAGTTCTAGACTCGTGTAAAAGGGACAGTTCTAGATGATATTTTTCCTTGGTTTTCCTTGGAATTTCCTTTTCATTTTAATAACACTTTATTCTATTTTTTTAATTAGATACGTGCTGCTCGCATTTAGGGCGGGCAGGAAAAGGTGTCACGTTTGGGCCAACAAAGCATTTAACGTGTCACACGTAGGATTATTAAAGGAACAAAAATTCGTTTCGGTGTCGAATAACTGTCTATATTTATTGAGACAGTGTTGAGATGTGAGGAGAAATTAGATGCAAATATTTTTAGGAAAGTTTCATCTAGTTGGAGGAATATCTGAAAAGTTAGTTTGTTGGGAAATTTTATGGGAGAAGACTGGTTTGGGAAAAACATAGATATACTCCGACTGAGCAAGGAGATTTAAGAATAGAGAATGAAATTTCAAAAAAGTCAACTAGGGAAACAATAAAATTGTTCTGTTGTCATTGTAAATTAATTAATTTGATTGTTGCCAAATAATAAACTTTGACAACTTTTTAGTCTCGAAGGATGAGACCGAGGGTGACAAATGTATTTTATTTTTAAAGAGAAAATTTTGAGAGTTAATAATCACATAGGTCCCCGAAAGATACCCGTGGATTTAGTTAGGTCCCTTAAAGATTTTTGGAAAAAGTTAGGTCCCCGAAAATTTTAAGAATTAATAGTCACATAGGTTCCCGAAAGATACGCGTAGAATCAGTCTTGATATTTCATATGAACTGACATACAAAAAATAGATCACTCTAAGTGAGGAAGAGATATAAGAATAATGAATGACATAGCAAAAAAGTCAACTAAAAAACAATAAAATTGTTCTGTTGTCAATTTAAATTAATTAATTTGATTGTTGTCAAATAATGATGTTTGCCAACCTTTGAGTCTTGAAGGATGAGACCGAGGGTGACAGGTGTATTTTATTTTTAGAGCGAAAATTTACAGAAATAATAGTCACATAGGTCTCCGAAATATACCCACGGAGATGTCCCTGAAAGATTTGCGTAATTTCTTAAACTCCCCCAAGATTAATTTGACGTCACGTAGTCACCCATCCAATTTGGTTAGGAGGGACCTAACGAAATTATATGTGGCACGCTAAATGCTTTGTTGGCCCCAAAGCCATGTTGGACGGTTAAAGAGGTGTCACGTTTGAACCAACAAATATAGGATTATTAATGGAACGAAAATCCATTTCAATGTAAAACTAGTGTCTATATTTATTGAGAAAGAATGTTGAGATGTGAGGAGGAATTAGGTGCAAATATAAATCCCTTTTGGTGTAGAATCAGTGTCTATATTTATTGAGAAAGAGTGTTGAGATGTGAGGAGGAATTAGATGCAAAGAGTTTTAGGAAAGTTTCAACTTGTTGGAGGGATATCGGAAATGTTATTTGTTGGGAAATTGACATATAAAAAATACTCCCTGTCCCACAAGGATGGTAAAAAAAATTACCTAAATTTTTTCCAAAATTATTCTATTGTCGATTTAAATTAATTAATTTGATTGTTGCCAAATAATAAAGTTTACCAACCTTTGAGTCTCGAAGGATGAGACAGACGGTGCAGATGTATTTTATTTTTAGAGAGAAAATTTTCAAAGTTAATAGTCATATAGGTCCCCGAAAGATACCCGTGGAATTGTCCTTGAAAGATTTGTGGAATCTCTTAAACTCTCCAAAGATCAATTTGGCGTCACGTAGTCCCCCATCCAATTTCGTCAGAAGGGACCTAACAGAATTCTACATGGCACATTAAATGCTTTGTTAGTCCCAATGCCATGTTGGACGGTTAAAAAGGTGCCACGTTTGGGCCAAAAAAGCATTTAACATCTCACACGAATTATTAAAGGAACAAAAATCCGTTTCGGTGTAGAATTTCTATCTATATTTATTGAGAAAGAGTGTTGGATTTGTAGAGGAATTAGATGCAGATATAAATCCCATTCGGTGCAGAATCATTGTCTATATTTATTGAGAAAGAGTGTTGAGATGTGAGGAGGAATTAGATGCAAATATTTTAGGAAAGTTTCATCTTGTTGGAGGGATATCGAAAAAGTATGTTTGCCGGGAAATTTAATGGGAGAGGACTGGTTTGGTAAAAACATAGATATACTCTGAGTGAGCAAGGAGATATAAAAATAAAGAATGACATAGCAAAAAAGTCAAATAAAGAAACAATAAAATTGTTCTGTTGTCACTGTAAATTAATTAATTTGATCGCCCGAAAATTTTCAAAGTTAATAATCACATTTGTCCCCGAAAACTTAAAAGATATATTGTTGTGAGAGGACCTGTGTAGATACAATGCATTAATGTTGGTTTCATGCATTTGCTTATTCATTCTCTGCATTTTCATTTATTTTCTGGTTTAGTTGGGGAGTTCTAGACTTGTGTAAAAGGGACACGACCTGTCCCGATACAATGCATTAATGCTGGTTTCATGCATCTACTTATGCATTCTCTACATTTTCATTTATTTTCTGGTTTATTTGGGGGGTTCTAGATTGGTGTAAAAGGGACACGACCTTTGCAGATACAATGCATTAATGTTGGTTTCATATATCTGCTTATGCATTATATGCATTTTCATCATTTATTTTCTGGTTTAGTTGTGGGGTTGTTGATTGATATAAAAGTGAGTTCTGAACGAGATTTTTCCTTGGCATTTCCTTTTCATTTTAATAAAGCTTTACTCTGTTATTTTTTTTAATTAAATACGGGCTACCCTCATTTAGGGGCAGGCAGAGCCTGGATTTTTTGCCCTAATTATTCTAATGTTCGGGAATACCCACCCGCAAAAATTGCAGGCCATTTGCGGTCGCGGGCCAAACCTGCTTGCTCGTCCTAATTGCTAAGACTAGTTTTGTATTTTCTTTGGGATTATTTTTAGAGAGAAAATTTCCAGAGTTAATAGTCACAAGATACCTGTGAAATTGTCCCGGAAAGATTTGTGGAATCTCTTAAACTCTCCCAATATCAATTTGGCGTCACGTAGTCACCCATCCAATTTGGTGAGGAGGGACCTAATGAAATTCTACGTGGCACTCTAAGGCTTTGTTTGGTTGCACGAGAGAAAATGGGAAGAGAGAAAATGAGAAGAAAGAAAATGAGAAGAGAGATTATAAAGAGAAAATGAGTATATTTTGTGGATGTTTGGTTATAGGAGAGAAAATGAGAAGAAATATGAGAGAGAGAAAAGTTGTTTTGTTAAGTTTGAGAAAAAAGTGGAAAAAAACCAATAAATTTAAAAAAAAACAATGTGGCAGGAGAGTGCTAAGTTGGCTTTTTAATTGGCTTTCTGAAAAACATTGCACACAAACCAACGCTCCCTCAAAATCTTGCCACAAGGGAGAAGAAAAATTTTTCTTGTGCGACCCACCAATTTTTTTCTCTCCCTCCGTTTTCTCTCCTCTACCAAACAGGGGAAAACTCAGTTTTCCTCTCATTTTCTTTCCTCTCAAATTCTCTTCCCCCCAAATTCCACCCTACCAAACAGAGTGTAAATGCTTTGTTGGCCCCAATGCCATGTTGGACAGTTAAAAAGGTGTCATGTTTAGATCAACAAAGCATTTAACATGTTACATGTAGGATTATTAATGGAACAAAAATCCGTTTCGGTGTAGAACCAGTGTCTATATTTATTGAGAAAGAGTGTTGAGATGTGAGGAGGAATTAGATGCAAATATTTTTAGGAAAGTTTTATCTTGTTGGAGGGATATCGGAAAAGTATGTTTGCTCGGAAATTTTACGGGAACATAGATATATACTCTGAGTGAGCAAGGAGATACAAGAATAAAGAATGACACTGCAAAAAAGTCAAATAAAGAAACAATAAATTGTTCTGTTTTCAGTGTAAATTAATTAATTTGATTGCCCGAAAATTTTCAGAGTTAATAGTCACATTTGTCCCCGAAAACTTAAAAGATATATTGTTGTGAAAGGACCTGTGTAAATACAATGTATTAATGTTGGTTTCATGCATCTGCTTATTCATTCTCTGCATTTTCATTTATTTTCTGGTTAAGTTGAGGGGTTCTAGACTGGTGTAAAAGGGACACATTAATTCTGGTTTCATGCATCTGCTTATACATCTCTGCATCTTCATTTATTTTCTATTTTAGTTTGGGGGCGGGGTATTCTAGACTGGTGTAAAAGGGACACGGCCTTTGCAGATACAATGCATTAATGTTGGTTTCATGTATCTGCTTATGCATTCTATGCATTTTCATCATTTATTTTCTGGTTTAGTTGTGGGGTTATAGATTGATATAAAATAGAGTTATTTTTCCTTAGTTTTCCTTGGCATTTCCTTTTCATTTTAATAACGCTTTATTCTGTTATTATTTTTTTTAATTAAATACGCGCTGTCCTCATTTAAGGAGCGCAGAGCTTGGATTTTGGCCCTAATTATTCTAATGTTCGGGCATGCCCACCCGCAAAAATTGCGGGCCATTTGCGGTCGCGGGCCAAACCTGCCCGCCCACCCTAATTGCCAAGACTAGTCCTGTATTTTCTGTGGGATTATTTTTAGAGAGAAAATTTTCAGAGTTATAGTCACAAGATACCCGTGAAATTGTCCTTGAAAGATTTGTGGAATCTCTTAAACTCCTCCAAGATCAATTTGGCGTCACGTAGTCACCCATCCAATTTAGTCAGGAGGGACCTAACGAAATTCTACGTGGGACGCTAAATGCTTTGTTGGCCCCAATGCCATGTTGGACGGTTAAAAAGGTGTCACATTTGGACCAACAAAGCATTTAACGTATTACATGTAGGATTATTAATGGAACAAAATCCGTTTCGGTGTAGAACCAGTGTCTATATTTATTGAGAAAGAGTGTTGAGATGTGAGGAGGAATTAGATGCAGATATAAATCCCTTTCGGTGTAGAATCATTGTCTATATTTATTGAGAAAGAGTGTTGAGATGTGAGGAGGAATTAGATGCAAAGATTTTTAGGGAAGTTTCATCTTGTTGGAGGGATATCGAAAATGTTAGTTTGTTGAGAAATTGACATAGATCCACGAAAGATACCCTTGGAATCAGTGTTGGTATTTCACGTGAATTAACATATAAAAAATACTCCCTCTATCCCACAAGGATGGTAAAAAAAATGGCTAAATATTTTGTCCAAAATTATTCTGTTGTCAATTTAAATTAATTAATTTTATTGCTGCCAAATAATAAAGTTTGCCAATGAGTCTCGAAGGATGAGACAAAGGGTGCAGATGTATTTTATTTTTAGAGAGAAAATTTTCAAAGTTAATAGTCATATAGGTCCCCGAAAGATACCCGTGGAATTGTCCCTGAAAGATTTGTGGAATCTCTTAAACTCCCCAAAGATCAATTTGGCATCATGTAGTCCCCCATCCAATTTCGTCAGGAGGGACCTAACGTAATTCTAAATGGCACGTTAAATGCTTTGTTGGCCCCAATGTCATGTTGGATAGTTAAAAAAGTGCCATGTTTGGGCCAACAAAGTATTTAACGTGTCACACGTTGGATTATTAAAGGAACAAAAATCCGTTTTGGTGTAGAATCATTGTCTATATTTATTGAGAAAAAGTGTTGGATGTGTGGAGGAATTAGATGCATATATAAATCTCATTCGGTGTAGAATCATTGTCTAGCCCGTATTAAGGATGTAGGGTGTATCGCTCGACCTGTACGGCGTCGCGAGGTCAGATGAATGCCTACCCATCCCTAGTTGGGCCACTCGGTGTGCTCCTAAGGGGGGCTGAGTGTGGGGGGTCCGACCTGATGAAGACCAGGTCGGATGGAATGCTCTCAACCTGTAGAAGGTCGGTTGGAGCCAGCTGGTCTTGGTCTGTCCGAGGTCGGGTTGAATGTTAGAGTTCCGACCTGTGCGGAGTCCAGGTGAGCTTTGATGACGTGCAGATCTTGTGTTCGGTCTTGTTTCGTCCGATTGGGACTGATGGTGATGCTTGAACATCTTCATAGTTAGTCCGAGTAATAGGTGGCAAGCCTTCGAACTGTCATGGCATTGGGACTGGTGTGAATGGACTTAGGTCGATCAAGGTAGGTCTCAGTTCGGTTAGCCCTACAAGTCGCCAAAGCTGGTGTAGGCTTGGAGAAGCCTGTGTCGAGCTTAAGTTGGCAAGGATTCGATCTAGTGCCTTAGTCTTCTCTCCTGTCTTTTCAGTTGCCTGTGGTGACGCTAAGGTTTCCCCAAGTTGACACGCGTCAAGGCTACGTTTTGAAAAGAGGGAAAGTAATGATGAATGTCTTTTCAAAAATCGAAATTTTGTCTGGTTGTCCCCACGATGTGGCCACGTGGCCAAGATCCGCGAAATGGGCTCTCTCCCACCTTTTTGGGCCTCGGTGGGGGCGTGGAAGGGCAAAGTATTTAAGCTTGGTTTTTTCACTCTTCCACTCCTTTTGCAACTTCTTCAGAAAGTTTTGTTTTTTCTCTTGTTGTTGCACCAACCATTTCAATGCCAAGTCCCAACATTTTCCTTCTACCACCTTTATTTCTTCTGTTTCAGGTATATTTTCTTCTCTTTCGAGTTCCTTTTCCCTTTCGTTTCTTTTTCTTTCTCTCCTGGGTCTTTCCTTCAGCGTTTTCTCTGGTTGGGGGTTTTGCATGAGGTTCTTGAATGGAACCGTTTTGAAGTGGGTTTTTAGAGAACATTCCTGTTCTCTGTAACCTCAAGAGGTGTATTGAGGAGTCAATCTTTTTTCTTCATTTTTTCTTTTACTCTTTTCAAGTTTTTGACTCCCATGTGACTCTTTTCCCAGGTATGGTGAAGCGAAGAGTCATCGCCCATCCTAAGGAGTTCCCACTCCCCCCAAACCACGAAGAGTACGACTAGGTTGACAGCGAGGCTCTCGGGACTCGATCAGAGTATTCTTTGGCAAACACCCTTGACGAAGTTTGAGCCGCTGTTCTTCCTTGTAAAGGGATGAGACTAGGGTTGCTTATGAAGTTTCCACTGCAGGGGAAAATGATAGGATTTGTTGCCGCCTCGCTGATGGGGAAAGAGGCTTCTTATTTTATGCTGAAGTTTTGAGCCAGTTAGGGGTTTGCTTGCCCCTTTTCGATTTTGAGATGAGGCTGTTGATGTTCTATGGCCTAGCTCCTACCCAACTACGTCCTAGTGGCTAGGCCTTTGTTCGGATGTTCCAGCAATTTTGTGCTGGATTAAATCAGAGGTGTCGTCTTTAGAACTTTTATTGGTTGTTTACTCCCCAGAGAACTTCCATGGAGAAGGGGAGTGATAAGAGACTTTGGGTCTCTTTCAGGTCGAGGAGCGACTCAGCCGTTTTCTCCAAGTACTGCGATTTGTGGAAGACCTTCAAATCGGGCTTCTTCAAATATTTGTTCGTGGGTGAGGGGCCTTGTTGGTTCATGAACGGGGATCAACCTTGCTTTCCCCTCTTCTGGTCTAGGGATTTTTACCAAACGGAGTCACAAAATTTTCACTTTAAGTGGGAGATGATGACTCCAAACGAGCAAAATGGTGTGAAGTTGGCGGAAGAGTGGTTAGAGGGTTATGGCCAACTCCATACTCCGAGTTTTGTTAGACTTCGCGAGGAAGAAGCGAGGGGTGAATTGGGTATGCCCTCGGCATTTTTTTTACAGTATCTGTTTCTTTATTTAGATAAGGTCATTTCTCAAGTTCAAGTCGAGAAAACGGGAGGGGTGCACGAGCTGCAATTTTTTTCAAGAAAAGGAAGCTGACTGGAGCATCTGGTTCCGCACCTGTGCAGGTCACTTCTCCGGCGGCCTCGCAACAGTCATCGAAGCATACTTAGAGAGCGGGAGCTCGGGAGGAACCCGCAGCTTAGCTTTCCCTGGAGGCTGGATCCTCTCCTGCTGCTAAGAGGACCAGGGTGGAGAAGGGGAAGGAGGTCGTCGCTGACGAGCTGATTCGAGAGGCTGTTCTTCCGCCTGTTGGGGTCGACAGGTAATCATAACTGCCTTGTCCTTCCAATATATGATTATGAGTTTGTTCTAACCGCTTTACTTTGCAGGTTGTGCCATTTTTAACACGACTTGGCTAGAACCTTGATCCGGGGTCTTTTCGAGTCTGCTAGCTGGTTGGCTGGGCTAGCTATTCACGGCGAGGAGATGGCTCTAAGCCTGAATAATGCCAAGCATGAAAGGCGGGTGCAGGCCTTGGAGGAGAGCCTTTCCGCCGAGAAGAAGGCGAGGGAGGAGGCAGAGAAGAGGTTAGAGTCCGCCCTGAAGTCGAAGGAGGAGGTGGAGGCGAGCTTGGCTAACGCTCAAAAGGAAGCCGAGGAGCATGCCTAGGTTGTAGAAGCCCGTGCCAAGGTGGTGGATGCTCGCCTTAGGAGGATGAAAGAGAAGGCTTTGAGGCACAAGATCGAGGAGGAGGAGAATCACTTCTACTGGAATCAAACCCACGTCGGCCAGTTTGTCAATGCTCTGAATCAGTTCTCTTTCCTCAACCAACACCTCAATGTTCATGGTGCCCATCCCGACCATCGCGTTGAAGATGGTCAGATTGTCTTCGAAGATAGGCCAGTTGACCTAACTTATGTTGACCTTCATAATCCTCGCGAGTTGGTTGATGACAATAGAGCATACTTTGTTTGAAGATAATCCCTTTAAAAATACACACAGAGCATATCAGAATAGCACACAAATATTGCAAGTCAAACATGCAGCAACAGTAAAGCAACAAGAACATCAAGATAAAGAAATTATCCCAACTCTCATGCTGAAAATCATCATTACAAAGTCTTGCTTTCAGCAGATACCAAATTTTCATAAATTCTCAATAATCATGTTTCATTCCATAAAGCTACAAATGCAATGGCACAACTTTTTTATTATAGTTCCCATAAATATGAGAGATAAAGACAGGCACAACCAAAAATATTAGTGTCAGAGACACTGCTCTACATAAACAGTTGCAAATCTCATATTTTCTTCAGCCAGCTTAAACTCTTTAAACAAAATAATTCATTTCCAGGAGAGAATCTGGGTAGAAATTTTGGTAATAAATAGAAAACAGAATCGAAAAATGAAGAGATAAAATATTGCTGTGGAAAAGAAAAAAAAATACCTTTCACCATCCATAGCAAACTTTTTGGGAGAAAGATAATTGTCAGGCAACAAAGAACCACTTGAAAACTTCTTATTCTGATTTATAGCATTTTGAGGCAATGAACTACTTGGTCCAAAACTTTCATTGTCATCTCTTGGACTAGCATTATTGACATCATCCTCACATATATCAAAACAACCTTTGCAAAAATTACATATAATGAATATAAAGCAACCTCTAATGGAAAGAACATCGCTTAATAGACTTGTATATAATTTTAGAAAATACAAGGAGAATTTAACCCCTCGCCGAGAAAAACTTTTCAATTGACTATTCAAATGCACCTCTTTGCCACATATCTTTTTTTTTTAATTCTTTATCATGCAAAACAACAAAGTATATCATATTATATTTATATAGATGAATGAAGAAATGGATCTGAAAGAATACTGCAAAAACTTGAATGGGATTTTTATAGAGATCTTATAAGAGAAAAAAAAAACTAGATTAGAAAGAAACAAATAACTCACTTTGTATTTTGCAAGTACACCAATGATATCATGACCCAAACTCCCCATCACCTAAAAAGAGAGGGAAAAAAACCGGAAAAAAAAACAAAGAGAGAATAACCACACTTAAGTGCTTGAAGGGGTTTAATAGGAAATGAAGCAAGTGAACTCTTCAAATCCTGAAGATTGTTGAATCCATCCTGAAACAAGATCTAGTGTAAATACTACTAATCCAGGCATAGCATGTATACTAAAAAAATAGGGCTAGTCTTCGAGTTCAAAGAGAACATAAGATAAAGTGAGGAACTCAAGAAAGTAATAGATCATTTCAGGACAATAACACTACCTCCTTATCCAACGTGGGTGTGGCATCTAAATTATTAGTTGCTGTAGTAAATAGCCCATCTGCTTGAACCTTGAAGTCATCAGATTGGTTGTTCTCCTTCTTTAGGGATTTAGTGAATGACAAGGGAAGAGAGTGAAATGGGAGTGTGATTAGGGTTCAAGAAAGCGAAAAACAAAAAGAGAAAATAGGGAGGCCATGGGGAAGGAGGGAGGCGGAGGTGAAGGGAAAAGGGAAGAGAGAAGGTGAAAGGGAAAAGAGAAGGTGAAACGTAAGGAATGAGTGAAGGAATAGGAAGGAGTAGCGGGGGCGTGAAAATTTTGCAGGTTGTGCCATAAAATTCATCAACTACGGAATATTGCCTAGCAAACTAATCTGCTACGGAATTTTATATTGTTACCAATATTCCCAAGTTAAACCGTAGTTGTTCCATAGTTGTTTTTCATATAATAAGTGTAGTTTATAGTATTGAAAACTAACTAGGGAAATTAACTTCGTATCTATTCTATAGCTGATTTGCTATGAAATTGCTAGGAAAAAATTTCATAGCTGTCCGAGAAAATTCTTGTAGTGAGAACTCTATAGATAGTGAAACCAAGTTAACTTGTTTGAAAACTTGGATTTGAATAAACTCGGGTACAGTTAAGCAAATTCATGAGTTCACCTCAGCCTAATCCATCTAAAGTTGAAACAATAATGTAATATGTTTGCTTTATTGTGAAACTTCAATATGAAATATTAATTAAAAAAACTTTGCCTAAAAAAATATTGGTTATAAGTTGGTACCATATTATTCGTGTATAGTATATTACTTGTATTGTTTTATGTATGTTATTTGCACTTGATTGATGTTTTATGTATGCCTTAGCATGTAAGATTTACCCTAACCCTAACTTCCACCCTTTGGTTCTTAATATTCATATTTATTCAATATTTTTTAAAATTTAAATAATAATTATAAATATTCTTTTCAAAATTATATCAAATGTTTACATTTCTAATGTTAATAACAATACTAACTTAATTGGTGTATCTAAATTCTCCAAAAAAATCTTATGTTAAAAGACGAAGATAGTATAATTTATATTTTCACTTATTTGAGTTATCAAATACTCCCTCAAGTCATATTTATAAGACCATATTCCAATTTACAATAACATTTAATATATTCTTTTCAAAAATATCATATTAAGTCAACATTTTTATTTATAAGACAAGTTTTATTAAAAAGAAATGGGAAAACCAGGAGTATAAGGAATAAACCCAACCTCATAAAGATAAACAAAATATAAAGAAAACGAACAATTTATGAATGATCTCCACCAACCCACATTGTTAACTCATACAAAAAAAATTAAACTACTACCCCCATCCCATTGCAAAACTATGACCAACCAACATAAATACACACTAGACCATGAGCAATAAGATAAAATATTTGAAAGGGTCTTATTTATATCTTCACTAAAGGAAAAGAAAAAAAAAAGAAAGGAAAAGCAAAAAGCTTTGAAAGGAAACCACACTTAATTAAAAAAAAAGAAAGAAAAAGAAAGGAAAAGCAAAAGGCTTTGAAAGGAAACCACACTTAATTAAAAAAAAGAAGGAGGAAAACCAAAGGACATTTTTGTTTTGTTATAAAAGATGATAAATAGTTTTAATCCAAGTTTTTAACTGACTGTCTTTATCCCCATCATCAGTATGGCACATGGCATTTGGCAAGAGAAAATTAGCAAATTCCTTTTCTAATTCTAGTGATGTCCAAGAGTATGTAGAAGTGTTTTAAGAAGAAGTAAGTGAAGTGATGTTGTTCAAGTTGAAGCAACTTCAAAGACAACAGTAACACGGCATGTTACAGATCTAGAACTAGCAAATAAGCCATTGTCATCACCCAACCTCTCTTTCAATAATTGATTCCCAGAAATTTACTCCATTTTCATCTCTTCATACCTCTACCCAATTCTCCTCCTCCAATAATCTCCAGTAATCTCCCTATTAAAATATTTCTGGATTCTTGACTCCTAATCCTCCATTTTTTTGTTTACAAACTTCCTTCCATTTGACCCAACTTATCTTACCTTACCCTTATCATGACCCCACAAAAATCTCTCTTTTAAAATGACCCCACAAAAATCTCTCTTTTAAAATATTATTTATTGATTAATAACAGTTTTTGGAGCTACGAAATATCAAGGTATAGAAGACAGTATCGATTTATTGATTAATAACAGTTTTTGGAGCTACGAAATATCAAGGTATAGAAGAGAATATCGATTTGAAGAGACTAACATGTTCAATATGCTTTCGCTCCCAACCAAAAAGTTTATGCTACACTGACGCAACAACAGGTATTCGTGGAGATTCGACTTGGACTTGCACCAACGATACCAAAAGTAAGTATTCTACAACTAAGACTATGAGGTTCTCTTCCAAAGTTGCAACTCGCCAAAGGTTGCACAAAAACTGAAACATTGAGAGTCAAGTCGTTATAAACCCCACAATGTGGGACTCCAATAAAAATTCATTACTTTCTCTTACCGATCGTAACATTCCACCACCCTTCATAGCACAGGCGCCACGCGGGCTGGCTTTGCACTAACCTCTTTGACTAGTCCCGGGCGAACACTGTTATGCTAGCGTCACCACCTGAGCCGTTAATCGCATAGCTGAGAAGAAATGAAGGTACGAATGAGGCAAAGAAGATGAAACGTGTGATTTTGGAAGGAGATTTACAACTTTCAGGTGGATAACCGCATCAAATGGGTCGGGTTTAAGAATTCGAACCAAAATATTGCATATAGTGATATGAGATTTGGATCTCAAAACTGCTACCTATTGTCACAACATTTTCATAGTACCACAGCAATGCGGGTCAAATTAAAGATGTGAACGCAGCACGAGATCGTCTGAAGAGTACGGAATCGTGCGATTCCACGACGAATAAAGCTATCTTGCTACCAATGGGCAACGGTCCTTCTCATATAATCTTATGAATAGACAATGTTTCCTTAACAGCAAAAATTAGACAATGTTTCTTTAACAACAAAATTTTGAGAACACGGAAGGAAGTGAGAGGAGTTGTCACTCGGTGCCACTAAACAAGTCTAGTGAGGCTTTTTCTGTTATTAATTTTGGGGCAAGGAGAATGGTAGGAAATGGGTAATTGTGGAAGAATAGGTGGGTAGGGGTGAAACTTTGAAAACTCGGTTCCATATATTACTCTTATTTTTTTATTGGTTAATGAAAACCAAGTATCAGTAAAAGAACTGTTGGACAAAAGATGGAGTTAGGGAATGGAGACTAAACGGAGAAGAAGACTAAATGGAGAAGAAGATTGTTCAGTTGGGAAGAACACTATTAACAGATGTTGGAAAATGTCAATATTATATATGGGAGTTGCAGGACACTTGGCGGTGGACAGAGCGGAGAATTTAGTGTTAAAACTGCATACGAAACAATCATGCAACATCATGAAGGCAATGAAGGCGATTTCTACACAAAATTTTGGACAAACAAAGCTCCAACAAAAATGTCAGGACTAGCATGGGAAATAATCAAAAATAGGATTCCCACAAAGACTACATCCAGAAGTGATCATATATATTATTTTCTCGTGCAAAATTTCATACAAGATCCGGCAACAATCCGGCAACAAGTGTATAGCTGGGAGGACAGGCAATGGTATTACATAAAGTTGGGAGGAAGCACTTCGAAGAGCATCAATATACATGATAAGGATAAAAGAAGAAGTCTAGATTAGCCTGGAACACTATAACAAGAACCAGTATCATCTTTGAACAAAAGGAATTGGATATGGAATTAATCTCATACATGATAAACATAAGGCATGGACAATTCACCTTTTCTTATGCAGAATGGCTACTAGATCCTGTAAGATGTTTAAATCACTACACAAATTCATAACTATACTTTACCAGACATTTTAATAGCTATCTTTTGAAGGAGAGTGACACAAGTATTTCAATGTTATGGTAAGTGGTAAGGGGAATAGTGCATTATTAAGTATTGCTCGTGAGAATGAGAATTTGTAAGTGATATGAACTGTTGTATTGTGATGCTTGAGCAATTTCTTTTGCTCCTTTTATTTTAATAAATTATGTTTTGCTAATAAAAAAAATATACTCTACTGATTTTAAATGCAAGGTTGCTTATTGACTTATTGTTAGTGTTATAATTTACTTTGATAAGCAAAACCATAAGCAAATCAGACAATAGAGATCAGTTTTATACATAAATAATACATGCAGTACTCAAATCACATTTCCTATAGCTACATAACCAAAGGCTAACATAATAAACACATGCATAGCATTTAGCAATTCGGTTATTACCAAATAGAAGAGGGAAAAGTGAGAATAAAAGTTGAGCTTATTACCAAGAGGGTAGGACGTTTGGCGTTGCTGGAGTTCGTTGTAGCTGACGCTTTCGGTGGCTGCTTTGCTTCGCTGTTTTGGAGACCTTGCGAACCAGGGAGAAGAGCTTTGCAACGCACACCAACTGATGACCGATGACGAACTCGAAAACCTTTTCCACGAAAGCGAGGTGAACGAAGACGGAGTGGTTTGTGGCTGTGGTTGCGAAACCTAACCAAGTAAAGAATAGAATGAATTTGTAAAGAATAAAAATATAACAAGAAATTAGGAATAGACTAAAAATAAGGAGCAGAAGATAGAAAGCAAAGGAGTGAATAAGAAAAAAAGAGACTTACAAAAAATTGAAAAAGGAAATGAAGAGAGGAGGAGCTACCCACCGCTTAAAGAGAAGAATGAGAGGAAGAAGAGAGAAAGGTTGGGCCAGTTATATTAGCTGCTGAAACGAAGATGGAGAAAGGGAGGTGAACAAGAAGAGCTTCGCTAGATAGAACTGCAATACAGAGAAGAGCTTCGCTAGATGGGGAGGTGAACAAAGATGGAGGGTTTTGTTCAAAGTGATGAATGAATTAGATGGAAATGATGAAGAACTGGTTTTAGAAAGAAAAATGAAAAAAAAATTAACTCGGTCATAAAAACAAACGAGTTAAAAATACTCCGTCCAATCTCATTTTCAGGCAAACTATCTAACTTCACATGTATTAAAAAATTAAGAAAAGTTAGTTGAACACATTTAATTTTTTCAAATTTATAAAAAAGAAAGACTATTTTAGTATACTTACATTGGGTTTGAAACAAAAATTAAATGATTCAACCACTTTATAATATATATTTTAGAAATGATTGTATTGGAAATAAAAAGTTAGTTAAATTTTGCTTATATTTAAGACTAGTAGTTACTCCCACCGGTCTCAATTATAAGTAAAAAAAGACATTTCATTAGTGGTCTTAAATATAAGCAAAAACTAACTAACTTTTTATTATCAATACAATCATTCCTAAAATATTCTTATAAAGTGGTTGAATCATTTAATTTTTGTTTCATTCTCAATACAAGTTTACTAAAATAGTCTACTTTTTTATGAATTTGAGAAAATTAAATGCATCTAACTATTTTTTCTTAATACTTGTGTTGGTAGTTATTTTTGTTAATAAACAAAACCGGAAAGAGTAGGTGTTTTTTTCTTATAATTGAATCGAAGGGAACACTTTTTAATTAGTGATCAAGCCGATGCTTTGCACGAGTTTGTTGTAAAATGTAAGTGATATATTAATATAAAAAATCTTATTTGTTTAAAATTTTTTTATATGAATAATATGTCAATAATCTATTTGTTAGTTATTTTTATGACATAATTCAATGGTCAAGATTGTACCTTAATTTTATCGTCTTAAATTTTATATGAATTGGCTTTTTAAATATATTTGCAAATCTGATTCGGCAAATGGTTAATTAAATGATTTTTTTTCTATTTTACTATTAATAAAACTATTTATGTTTTCTTTCTTAACTAACAATAATGGTAAGATTGAGTTTTGAAATTTCAAATACATACGTCAACATATTTAACCCATAGTCACCCTTACTCTCTTTATTTTTTCAACAATTAAAAAAAATACTCCATTTTCTACCCAAATATTCATTTGTAGCTAAATTTTTTTTAATAAAGTCCTGGGTTTTTTAAATTATTAATTAATGTTGTCAAGTGTAAACAATATCTAAATATGCCTTCAAGATCAAATAATTTTTTTAATTTTTTATAGATTATAATATTTTTGAAATTAAGTCCTTAAAAACTTTTATAGACCTTTAATTTCTTAAAATTTAAAGGGAAAAATTTAAAAATTTCAAATATGAGACGACATATTTTAAAACTAACCCTCGTTAATAATACTTTATATGTAGGGATCTATATATTTAAAACTTTTTAATCACAAGGCCCTAATTAACAACTTAAGAAATATGGACCCGTTTAAAAATTAACACTTTCATTCCTACCATTTTTCTCATTTAAACCGTATTATTGCATGTAAATATCATAATTCGAACAATCCACATTTTTATTTATTAGTGTCTTTTTTTGTCTACATTGTTCTATAAGATTTCATTACTATTGTCACTTCCTTTAAAATATTATCTCATAATTTTTAGTAGAGATTATCATTTTTCTTTATTTAATTCCTAGTACATATAATTCAGTAAATGCATGCAAATCAAAACAGAATTACAACAACCAAATGAAAAGGAATTACCTTTAGAAAAAATGGAGAATGTACCGACAGTGTAAAGTTTTATTTTTTTACATCATTAGTGCATCATTTATCATTCGTCCATTTATGGTCATCGACTTCTACATTAAAGTAATACAAGTGAATGGTGGATGATAGACGGATGGTGTAAAAAACTTTACATCATCAGTGCATAGTCATACTCATCAATCTCTTAACTTTATATAAACCAAAAAAAAAAAGTTGAACCTGTATGATTTCACGTCTTATGTGGTCATGGCACAATACAACAATATTCACAAATTACAAGCATGTCATATTTGCGCTCATGATCACAAACTGATTCTCAAAATTATATTTCCTCATTTTACATTTATATAACGACTCATACATGCCAATCAATTACCGTTTAAGTACAAGTTGGAAATAAACAAAAATGAAATAACAGATTAAATTATAGAAAATACACAGAAAACATAAACCTATTTGTGAAAAAGGAGAAAGCGCGGCTGTTTGTGGCGTGAGGAGAAGAAAGGGGAGAACGGGCCGGTTTTGCTGCTGAATCCGGGTTTTGGGCCAAAAAGGCCCAACATCTTTTTTTTTTGGTTTTCAAGACTTGTTTTTTGTATATATATATATATACCAACAGAAAAGAAAAAAAAACTTCGCCTACCTCTTGTTATCACCAAAAAAAAAAAGAAAAAAACATAATGTATATTAGTTAAATAATGTATCAAAACAAAAATTTTATTTATTATATTTTGTTATCATTTATTTTTTTTATATTAATTTTTTTTATTATATGTTTTTTGAATAAAATTTTATCTAAACGAATTATTTACAAAATATAATTTTGACGACGGACAAAATTGGATATCAACAATTTTTTATGGAATACTCGAAAGGTTGGGTGTCAACAATTCTTGTCCAATTTTTTCTTTGGATTCTTAGCCCTTTTGCTTAAAGAAAAAAAGAATGAAGGTAAGATTATAGTAAAATTAAGTCATTTAAATATCTTTTTTAATCTATTAGTGGTTTAGTGCACTGATTTATCTAAATAGTAAACAAATCTGAAATAAATAACTATAAATGTAAATGTCATTTTTGGGAAGATACGATGGAGAAAATTAAAAAAAAATTGACATATATAAATATTTATTTCTGAACTCTATAAAAGAAAATATACAATATATTAATAGAAATTCTTGATTGCTAATTATTTTTTTTAACAAGTGATATGAAATGACGTCCTCATTATTATAAATCAAATAAAGTGCGCAAACCTGAAGTGAGAATGATGGTATACACAAACTAGTAGCTAGGGTTGTCGTCTATTGCACATGTTTACCTCAAAGAGAGATGTCGTTGTTGTCGTGGAGGAACAAAAAACTCAAATCCTAATGAGCAAAGGGATAATGGAAAGGGCAAAAATCAATGTTGCATTGTAATAGGAATGAAAGGATTGGTTGGTTCCAAAAAGAAGAATGGTTCATCTAGTTCAACGATGAACACTACTTCAAACCATGTTGAGAACTCTCTCGACGAGGAGCCTTTGGTGAACTCTTCAAACCAAACCCAATCAGACCATGTTGATGAAGAGCATCCTTCAAACAATCCTCAATATCTATCAATGCTATCTCCTCAAATACCACCATGTCATCAAATGCCATGTTACCCTCAGTATCCTCCAATGTATGGCCCTCCAATGCCATATCCCCATAATAATAATGCTCCAATTGATGAGTATCACTATACTACACAGCACCCATACCCTCCTCCTCCTCCATATAATCCATATCCCCATCCAATGCAATATCGAGTACCCTTCCAAGATACGTTTAGCGATGAAAACCCAAATGCTTATTGCTACATAATGTAATGTGTGTGATGACTTCAAGTGTGTGGTGCAATTGGGAGCTCTTTGATGCAAAAGGAGTGAGCTGTTTTAGTTTTTTTTTTTAAAGGGTAATAATAGTTTGCTTTATTAATAATTTAGACACTTATTCCGACTTTTGGGATATTATTATATATTCAGGGACGTGTGATCGCATTTTGATTAAGCTACTAAGGTTTAGGTAATCAAGTAAGTTCTTTAAGTCTCATTTGTTATTTATGCTTTTGGTATTTATCAACCAACAACTGTTATTGCATTGCTTATGGTTATTGGAATAGAACTTTTTAAAAAAAAAATTGTTCCAAATACAAACACAATTACCAATCCTAATTTTTGCGTAAATAAAATGGTAAAATAATGTTTGAACATAAATTGATCTCATGGAAAACTATTCATACTTCTCACCAATAGACCAATCCTAATGGCTTTTAAATTAATATAGTTTCTCGTCCTTTTATCTTGGTAAAAGTCAAAGTAATCAACAAAACTAAGATAATATCTTTTTGATATAATATACGATTCTATTTTCAAAATAAAATATAATGCATGATTCATTCATTAATTACAAATTTCTATCTCACAAATTTCCATATAATTTTACCATTTTTAAGATTTTTCATTAATTATTTTTAAGATTTTTAATATAATATACAATTTTTAAGATTTTTCATTAATTATTTTTAATCCCAGATGCAATAAGGTCTCATCTGGTGCAATTTGGTAGTATGATTTACTCATTTGAGTTTAGCTTTGATTTGCAAAAACTCAAATTATTCTTGAACCATTTGAGTTTGAGGGAATATTATAATATGTAGGTTGTAATTAGGATAGTTAGTTAAAATTACTTTAGTCTTTATTATTATGTACTTCTCCTATATATAGGATTATGACTATCACCTTTTGTATTAAACACACATTCAACATATCATATTTCCTATTTTCTAATACGTGCAAGGTTCCATTTTTTAGAGATTTCATGAACACATTTTTTATATAAAAAATTATATTTTTTTTATAACTATATGAGCATTTTGTCTTGATAAGAATTAAAATAAATATAAAAACATAGGGGAAAAAATATAACCTGATCCCAAATTTTAACATGAGACGGTTTTTGTTCTTGAAGAATAAAAATTCTCAAATTGGTTCTTAAAACCTTAAATATGCTCAATTTTATCTTGTATGTCCCTAAAATTTATTTATCATATAAAAAATTAATTTGTCCTTCATTTAAATTTGAATTTTCTTAACCATAGCTTTTAGGATTGAGGATAAAACAACAACAACGCTTTGTCCCACTAGGTGGGGTCGGCTACATGGATCAAACGACGCCATAAAGGCCTATCATAAATCATGTCTTTTGATAAGGCATTGATTACCATATCCTTCTCAATTGTTTCGCCTATAGTTTTTCTAGGTCTTCCTCTTCCTCTAGCCCTTGTAGTACCCTCCATTTGGTCTACCCTCCTAACCGGGGCTTCCACCGGTCTCCTCCACACATGCCCAAACCACCTAAGACGAGATTCAACCATTTTTTCAACAATAGGAGCAACCCCAACTTTTTCTCGAATATACTCATTTCTAATCCGATCTTGTCTGGTATGCCCACTCATCCACCGCAACATCCTCATCTCTGCAACATGAAGTTTATTCTCTTGTGTGCCCTTTGCCGCCCAACACTCTGTCCCATATAACATCGCCGGTCTTACAGCAGTGCGGTAGAACCTTCCTTTAAGTTTAAGTGGTACCTTCTTATCACATAACACGCCCGATGCACTCCTCCATTTCATCCACCCTGCTTGAATCCTATGATTTACATCCCCTTCTATTTTTGCATCTTGCTGTAAGATAGAACCAAGATACTTAAACTTCGGGACTTGTGCTAAGACATGCTCTCCAACCTTCACCTCCCGAGTAAGACCCACGTGCCTCTTGCTAAAATAAGGATTGAGGATAAAAGCCTAAAAAAAATAAATTTTATAACAAATTTCTTATCCCAAACAATGAACATGTTCCAAAAAACTCCAAGATCAACTTAGTTTTAAGAAATGAAAATTGCTCTTAACGTGCGCAGTCCTAATCATCTTATGGCTGAACGCAAAACATTAAATGGAATTTGAATGCAAGCAGTGTCTTAACAACCGAAAACAAAAATGAGGTAACATACATTTAATATGGCAAATTCTCCGGTGCATATTAAGACTTAACATGCACCGGTGCATGTGCTCATTTTTTTTTTTTGCTTTTTAAATTTTTTTAATACAGATTTATTCAGAATATTTTTTAACACAAGTTCGTATACAGATTTATTAGAATATGTAAATTTTGAATACAGTTTTACTCAGTACAGTTTTTTAAGAACACAGAGTAAAAAAAAACATCCAAATTATAAAAATCACTTCATATCGGTAAAAAAGAAAACACATAGAATATTTTTTAATTAATTAAATTTTAAAAAAATAAATAAAAAACCCAAAAAAAGGAAGCATGCACCGGTGCATGTTAAGTCTTAATATGCACCGGAGAATTTGCCTTTAATATATACAGTACGTAATAAGAAATTTCCCTCCCTTTTCCCTACATCCCATTATAATCTCTCATTTTTATAAGTGATTGCCATTTAGAACCGTGCAAGAGGCGTGCCTCAGAAAAAAGTCAGAGCTTATTCGAGGCTATCCAAGGGACAGGTTTATCATGCATATCAGTCCCAAGGCCACTCACATCATCCAGCAGCACAAAACTTCTACTTCCAAATTCTATCTACTAATTCTTATATCTTTTTCACTACTTATTCTAGCACTTAAATTGTGCAACTCAATGAATTCCCTCAAATCAATCCATTTTTTTTTTTTGGTTTACAAAGAGGTCTGGGACTAGAACCCATGACCTGGGGGAGGGGGAAATCCTAAGTGTCCCTGCAGCCACCAACTGAGCTGTCTTACGCGGACAAATCAATCCATTTTAAGTTTAACAGAATCATCTAGCAGCAAAGTCACTCTAGCATTCCAACAATCCTCCACTGAAATTGAGTACCTTTATTTGATATTAGAGACTTGATTATACTAAATACATTACCATTCATTACCAAAATAGCTAAATAGCTACAAATTCAGAAAACTTTTACAAGTTGCTTGCATTCCGGAGAAAGAAGGAAGGATATTGCGTAGAGTTAAGTTAGGTAGCATTTGATAAACATTTCAGAACATGATGGAACCAAATACTATATGGTTTCCATTATGTGCTTGGTGTATTTTATAAACAGAGCAGAACAAGACAAGATAGGATAATAGACAGAAAAGTGTAACAACATTTTGGTTCCACCCAACAGAACAAAACATTCTGTAGTGTATAATATCTTCTTCCCTGTTCTATCTGCACACCTAATGCTACCTTACTATCTAGTAATGGAATTAAACCGCTTCTTACTATCAATTGAGCCTCTACTGACTATTTTCCCTACAGCTTGTTACCAAGAGAACAATAAAAAAACAGTTACCGTAGAATCACTGATTAGTAATTACTGAATGAGTCAGCATGATAGTTAAGGAAAACTAAGATATCTTTTTTTTTTTTTTTTAAAAAAAAGAAATATTATTAGAAAAGAAAGGAGAACATTACAAGAAGAGGATAAGAAATCCTCCGAATAATAAAAGAAACAACTAAAAACTATGCAAAGGGGTCATGCATCACCACGTGCCAATCTCTCTGCAAATCTACCATAAGAAGATCCCTATAAAAAAGAGAAAACTAAGGTAATTAAGAACAAAAGGAAAAGAAAACTAAGATAATCAAGAACAGAAGAATCGCCGATGTCGCTGAGCCAGTACCATTGTGCCAACCGCCATATGTTAGTCATCATCATCGTCGCACAATGTCTACCAAAGTTGCACCTTGTCCCGCTAAATCCAAATCAGTAAATCCGTCGTGGCTCATCCCACCACGGCACCACCGTCATCTGTCGTTGTGAGAGGAGAGTGAAGCACGACTTGACCCACCGCCACTCCTTGAGCAACCATGACCCGCTCAGAAAACATTATCTCTGTCACTGATCTCTTTTAAGTTTCTCTCCCCAGTGACACGAAAATATTCAGATTTGATCGACCTCAAACCTTTTTTGAGCTTGATTATGAACTTCTCTCCCTCTTCTTTTTTTAATTAAGGCCTTATGGTGGAGTATTTGCAATTGGAATTGAGAAAAATCTTTCTGAACTCAACTGGTAAGTTTTCCTCTACAGCTAACAAAGAGTTTATTTAACAACGTCCACCATGTGTTTGTCGTAGTGCCTCAATGAGACGATGAGAGACGAAAAACTGCATAAGAGTTTGAAATTAAAGTTTACAATTAATGTTATAATTATATTCACCCTTTTCCACTGTTAATGGCAATGAGCACAAAACTTTTGGCAGGTAGATTTTATTATGGTATAGTGGCTATTGTAATTTTTGTTTATGGAAGTGCAAGTAAACTAGAACTCTAGTTTTTTGTTTCTTGATTTATTTGAAAATCTACTCTAGATTATTATGATGTGTGTATAAGTTGATAATTAAACTACTCATGTTACCTTTTTTTTTCACTACAATCCAAAATGCTTTTTACTTATTATGCTTTCCTATAACTTCAGTCCTCATTCAATAAGTCTCCTTATTCATGTTATTCTCTTAATAAAAAGAACTACAAGTCCAGCAAATCATTTTGTTCTGAATAGTATTATATATAGGGAACACATGTCATCAGTATGCTTAAAAATTCATGAGGAAATGGAGAATTTGAGTTGGTGAGAGTACTAGTTATATTTGTTGGTGAAAAGAATATGGAAGAAAGGAAAGAAAGTGTAATAAGATGGGTTATTTTCCATTCACCAATTCAATTTTTTGTCTCAGGGTCAGTCTTCCTCAATCATGCATCTGATACCATGTGCAGCAATTGTTAAAAATACACCATTAGGTAAAGAATGTCTATATTACAGCTTGTGCATCAATTTAATAATCAGCTTGTCTATAATGCTCTTTCTTGATTTATTTGAAAGTGTCACAAGCAAACAATCATAAAGGCTCCAAATCACAGTGACTGAGTTTAAAGTTGTAAAGCTCAAGTTTGAAGAACATGTAGAATAGAACTTTTGTTTGTTTTTTTTTTTTTTTGAAAATGTACTATTCAATTTCGGTAGTTGTACAATGATGTAGTGAAGAATTTGATTGCAATGCAATGATATTTGAAGTTCAAAATATTGTCTTTATTTCTTGCATACCATTAAAGATCAATGATAAGTGATATCAAAATGTTGAAGTCAAGTTGCTGATATACCATTTCTTATATACTCACAAGGAATGTAGTCATCCTGATTTAACTTTATTTCATTGTACTGATATATGCAATCAACAACCTTAAAATTTAAGCTAAAAATGACTGAACTTAACACCCATTTGAGGTAGGTGATAAAATCAAATTTCCATTCACAAAGTATTATATCTTCAAGCTAATTAGCTAATGCATAAAATTTTAGGCATAATGAGCTGATGCATGACTTCAAAAATAGCTATACGTTAAATACACAACTAATCCAACACACATAATTCTAAAATAGATGGATTTCTATATGTTGGGACAAGCAATTGAGGAACAAGAAAATTAACAGGGAATTGAAAATTCATTCAATGTTATAAGAGGATAGTGAATAAGTATTTTAATATTTTATATTGGGAGATAATACTTCTCAAAGACATGAAAAGGGATTGTGACTGAATAAATAAATAAAGGGATTATTGTGATATGAAAAGGGATTGTGAATGGATAAATAAAGGGAATGTGCCATGAAAAGGGATTTTGTGGTCATGGTAGCCTAATGGCTTCAGTTGTGCTTCATGCTCCTCTCACGATGGCTGGAGACGGTGGCCCTTTTCTGTATTTAATTTTTTTTGTGATTTATGTGTTTTCTTCGCAATGCTTAACTGTAAGTATCATTCAGAACTCCATATCACCAGGAACAAGCCCGTCGGTGTTGGAATCCGAGGCCAAGCTTGAGTTTGCAATGGAGTGATGGTTCCCTGTTTGCAATTTTTGTATGTGAAAGAGAAGAAAACATTGCGAATCAGTGATGTTGCTTGAAGCAGATGTGGCGATGAGTAGCACCGTAGCAGTGACTGCGTAGAGAGTCTATGGAACTCTCATTGTGCTTGTGTTCTCTGGGTTTTTCATAAGTAAAAGAGAAGGAAGAAATCTGATAGGGAAGAAAAGAGGGTGAACATGTTGGAGAAAACGAGGGGTTGAGTGGTGTAACACCCCAAAAATTAATCCCCGATTAGAAAATATAATTATATGTAATTACGTTAATTATTATAAAAAATTATAATGTGATTATAATATAATTATGATGATTAGAATATAATTATGTTTTAAAAATAAATTAAGGAATAAATAAAGGAAATTACTGTATTAAGGTAAATATTTCTTTTTGTGGAAATAAAAGAAGTATTTAATAAGTATTTGATAAGAGAAAAGAAAATAGAATAAAATATAATATTTTGTGATTTTTGTGTCTCACTAACCGGTTAGTGAGATGAGTAACCGGTTAGTGCTCTCAGCAGAACCAGAGTAAGTCGGTTTGGAACTCGATTTGGGAAGAGGAACACGTCTCTGGTCCCAAAATCAGCCACCTTGGCCTGAGACACGTCCAATCTCTGATCATAAGGAGTGGTGGTGAGTGTGGGTGACTCAAACCACTTCTAAACCACTCAATTTCACTCTCAACATTTCATATATCCAATATCTGAACTCTGCACTTGTGTTGATTCGTTCTTGCTCTCTGAAGCATCAACACAGACAAACCTTATATCAAAACAAAGCTCTCTGAACCTTCTTGAATTAGAAACAAACCCCACTTGATTTGATAAACTGTAGAGAAAGTTATAAGCTCTACAATTTGACTCTGTGTTGCTGGAAAAACAGAGCACGAATCTATTCTTGGAGCTCTCTTTCTTGATTTCGTTTGGTAAGCTCCAGTTACCTTTGAGTCTCGAATTTGTTTCAATCTCAAGTTCATGTATCCTAGTTTGAATTCCAATCTTTACTCACGAATTTATTTAGCTTTTTCTTGTTGAAAATCTCTGATCAATACCCCCTGTTGAAACTGAAAACAGAGTTGCAGCTGAGGTGGGTTTTGCCTCAAAATCGTGTTGAACCTTTTCCTTTGCTTTCCAATCAGTCTCAAAAGCTTCAATAGGTAAGGGAGAGGATATTCATTTGCTAGAATGATTATTAAATGGCTTGGAATGTAAAGGAGCTTTACAAGCTCAAGGGCCATAGGTTTTGAATTGGGACTTTGGCTTGGAGGCCAAAATAGGACATAAAACTCATTGAAGCAAGTCATATTAACTGAATACGAGCTAAAGGAACTATAAATTTGACTTGAGAAGCTCTGAAATTGATTTTGACATATTAAGTGCTAAATATGTGGTTTTATGCATACTTGAGGAATTATATATGAATCTCATGAAATTGATGTGTATAATTGATTTGAACATGTTTAAATATGTCCATATATGTTCTGTGAATGATTGATAAGGATTGAAAATGAAAGGTTTCTGAATTGGTGTTAAAAAGTGACATTTCTGCAATGATGCTGCAGTGACTAACCGGTTACTGAAACTACTAACCGGTTAGTTACTGTAAAAATTGGAAAAGAGGGAAATTTGAATGTGAATAACCGGTTACACAACTTTCTAACCGGTTAGACACTGTTCAGAACCTGAAAAATGTATTTTTTCTTTAATCCAATATTTCCCTAATATTTTTAATTAATTCTTTTAAAATAAAAACTATTTTTTTATTATTTAAAAGAATGTTTGGATGTCAATTCCTTTTTAACATCAATTCAATGCCAATTAAATAATTTGAATTCAATCCTAATAACTTGGTTGTGATTGAAATCATGCATGGTGTTATGGAGCTAAGATAAGATAATAGGAAAAGACACATTCGATTTAATTAAATCGGTATGAGAATACGCGGAGATTAGGTTTATGACGGTGATACGTCAAATAACCGTGGGAATTAATTATAGGTAAAATAGTCCTATGATGAGTGGGTTCTGCAGACTCGACTCGGGATAATTTTACAATGACTATAATTTTATTCTATCGATCTCTCGGAGTATTTCGTGATTGCGGAGGACGGTCTTTAGTATAATTTACACATGGGTTGTAATTGTATACTTGGTGGAAAGACGTTTACTCCCAATTGCTTTTCCTATTTAGTGTGAATCGTTGGTACGTTGTCGTCAAACGTACGTGGAGCGTTTGAACGTTTTCGTTAAAACGTAAATTGGATCGTTTGAACGTTTTCGATAAAACGTAAATTGAATCGTTGAGGACGTTATCGATAAACGTGAATTTCCAAGTGCATGATATTCGTAGAATATCACAGAGGAGATTGCATTGAACATTGCATCGCATTGCATTGCACATGCATTAGAAACATACATTATTGCTTGATATTTATTGTTTATTAATTGTCGATGGATTATTTGAGTTTGCTTACTTGCTTACGTGACTTTAATTGCTACTTGACTAATTGTGTTTGTTTATTCCTAGTTCATTTAATTATTCATTTGTACGTGAATGACACTGTCTTACTCCCTTTGCCCTAATTGTTTGTAGGTCATGGCTCAGAACCCCATATGCATCGAGATGAGGTTTCTCCCTGAGGGAGATTGGCACCGGAGGGGACATAGTGTAGTCCTTGAGGGAGTGGTGGAAGTTACTATCCGCCGTCTCAATCCTCTCCCGCATATGCGTCCCCTCAGGACCAGAATTCCTATGATCTTTATCATTCATCTTTTCCCTGATTAAGATGAATGTTATGCGACTTCCTTTCATATTATAGAGTTTTGTGGACTGCTCTGGGTTACACCTTATCATATATATATATATATATATATATATATGTATATGTGCACTGACTGAGTTTAGTAACTCAGAGTTATGATACAGTACCTTTTGACTGAAACAATGTGAAATGATGTATATTAAATCAAACTTTCTATGTGAAATAGAATGACGCAGTTTCATGAAAGTATTTGGTTTAAATTATTTCCTATTTTTATGTACCATCATAAGAACATCAATATCATTTCTTTAAAATACATTAATAATATGCATTTAGCATAACATAATTCCCGTGACGACTCCGGTCGTTACAAGTGGAGAGTTAATAAAAATAAAAAATAAAAATGGTGAGTTGAAAAAACAATGGACAGATGTTTTTTTTTGTTAATGGGACAAATGTCCTTGTTTTACTGGCTTGAGGAGATAGCTTTACCTCCTGATAATAGGAGAAACATTATTCAGATAATAAATCTATATATGTTTCAATATTTTAGTTGAAAAAGTGAATTTAAGCTACTTCTTCTGTATTAATTTATCCGTCGTTTTAGTATTTTTTTAACTTGTTCCAAATTATTTGTCGTTTTAGAAATTTGAGGATGCATTAATTAATTTTTTTTCTACTTTAAACTTACTTTTAAACATTTTGAAATATGTGAAAAATGTGATAATTAGTGTAATATGAGGATAATATAATAAAATCGTCTTATTCTTCTATTAAAATTGAAGTATTAAATAACATTATTTTTAATGCATAATAACTCCTAAAACAACATATAAATTGATACAAAAGGAGTAATATCTTTAGTTTGTATTGTATAAAAATATAATTATTTTACAAACTAAATTACAAAAATATATACGAAGGTTTTTTAAAGGATATATGCCATGAAGTTTGTTTATGAATATTATGTTACTTGTATGCTTCCGCCAAGGCTTCATTCTATTAAAACCTCCCAAGATTTTGCTTCTTCTCCCTTCTCCTCCTTATTCATTACTAACTCACTTCGACCTTCCTCCTACAGTTTTACTCCCACAGGTGAGTCACTCTCATTCATTTTCTCTCTTTCCCACTTTAGTTTAATTTGCAGCATTATTATGTTATGCAGTACTATCATTTTAGCCACTTTTCAAATATTAAGGTGAACGTGTTATTTATTTTATACTAGTTTTATTCTCATCTCTTGGCATCTTGACTTAATAAAACGTGAGAGTTCAACGGAATTATGATATTTTAAATATTATGATAAGGTTAATTGTCCTTGAGTAACAACTAAGTTGATAGTGCTGCGGGTCTTAATTGTTAGTGTGCCCATGACAGTCTAATTGAGGCTTTTGTGCGTGACACTGCCTTGATTAATTGGAGAAGGGTGTTAGTTTTGAACAAGAAATGGAACAATATCAGGGCGCATTTTTTTAGACACTGGCAGGAATCAGGATAGAGCAGACAAGGAAAAGGATCCCGTGATGAAGTACAAGCTGCACTTACTTGGAAAGAAGCTTAAAGAGGTTTGTTATTTGTTATAGAAATTTACTCTCTTCACTTTGTGTTGTTATGATACTACTATTGGTTACTCATCAAAAACAATCAGTCGCAATTCTAGACCTCCCTCCTCTTAATATCCTTTCTTCCATTTCTCTTGAATGCAAACTAATTGTTGTTATATTTCACAGTTCAATTAATAACTACAAGGGAAAGATGTTAAAGAAATGTGGTTAATGCAGGGGAACTTTGTATATTAAGAGATTATGTTATTCATTTTATGTTTGTTGTTCGTGGCTGCCATGCACAGTTTTATTAAATACTTTTCTACTGCATATGGATGAAGATGTTCAGAGATGCAATGAACTTATTGAAATGATAAAAAGGACACCATCAGAAATTAGTGAAATTGTCTCCAGTTGTCGTAAAGATTTTAAAAAAGAATTCTTTGTGCATCTTTATACAGTAGCTGAATCTTACGACAATCCAAAACTGCAAAATGGTGAGGCTTAATGCTTTGAATCCTTTATGTAATTTAAGTCTGTCTTTCTTATAACAATAGATTTAGGTTTAGGTATTCGGTCAACTATATGAAATTATATGATAGTGCCTTTTAAGTCTCTAGAAGCAATTCAGTTTCGAACTTTTTAATACATTCTTGCTCTAAGTACACTTAGATGGTGCCACGTTTTATAATCATATCAAATCTGTTCAATTATAGAGATCATCAAGAAGTTATCTAGGTAAGCTTATTCTGAACTGTGATTGCAACCTAGGATTTTTCATCAATCCACTATAGAGATTGTGTAGCACTTGTCACATGTTAAGAAATGAATCATTTAATTGAGTAGTTCAAACTTGCTTTTTTAATTAATCTGATATTTGAATTAGCATTACGTTTGTAACAAGATTTGGTAAAGCTTCGGGATGCATGCTTTACTGCTGTAAAAGTCTATGATGCTGCAAGTGAAAGCATTGAAGCACAAAAAGATGTAGAGTTGAACTTTCAAGATACTATCAGTTCTCCCATGGATGCATCCTGCGTGAAGATAGATAATTTGGATGAGAGAAGTCAATGCTTCAAACCAGATTCAGTAACTCGTTGGCTGCGGTCATGTTATGATGTGGAAGAATTAGCTACTTATGTTGAAATGGTTTAGAGAGAAGACAACTGTATGCATCCCTTCCCCTTCCCCAACTCCGCAACTTTCCTTCCTCCTTCCGAAGGATACATACAATTGTCTTGAAATGGTTTAGAGATTCAAATACTTATGTTGATAATAATTTGGTTTATAGCTATTTGAGATTGGGTAAGTTAGCTCAGGCTCATTAAGTGTTTGATGGCATTTGAAGAAGGAGTACAGTTACATGGACTGCTATGATTGTCTGTGTCATGAATTTGTGTGGTAGAAGAGTGGATTTGAAACTAGGGAAACAAATCCATGCTCATATCTTGAAAAGCAACTGGAGGAATTTAATTGTTGACAATGCAGTTGTTCATTTTTATGCCAAATATGGGGAGATAGATAGCAAGTGCGTTTCAAACATTTGATCATATAGCGGAGCGCGATGTGGTATTGGACAACTATGTTTATTGCGTGTTCTCAACAAGGACTTGGACATGAAGCCTTGTTGATGTTATCACAAATGTTGGGTGATGGGTTCTTTCCTAATGAGTACACAATAATTCCTTGCACTAAAGGCATGTGGAGAAAATAAAGCATTAAAATTTGGGACGCAGCTGCATGGTGGGTGCCATAGTAAAGAAAATCTGTAAGAGTGATGTTTTTATAGGTACTTCACTAGTTGATATGAATGCAAAGTGTGGGGAGATTGTGAATTCGGAAAAAGTGTTTGATAGAATGAGGATTAGAAACATAGTTACTTGGACATCCATTGTATCAGGATATGCTCGAAATGGTTCAGGTGAAGAGGCCATAAGCATCTTTCGTTTAATGAAGAAACAAAAAGTACAAGTTAATAAATTGACCATTGTAAGTGTCTTGATGGCTTGTGGCTCAATTAAGGCTTTGCTATTTGGAAGAGAAGTTCATGCACATGTAATCAAGAGTATGAACCATACTAATCAACGTATTATAAAATAGGAGAAGTTGAGGGTAATCTTATTGCTAATTTTATTTTCCCTCCTAATTTTCCACTTTTCCTCCTAATTTCCCTTCTAATTTCAATCATCCAATTGCAAGTAAATCACATCCATCCATATCCATTCAAGCAAAAATCTTTTCATTTTTTCTTTCATTCTTTCTTTCTACTTTATATTATGATAGTCTCTTTTTTTTGCAAAAGATAAAAGATACAAAACTTCTAAGATTTGGACTCAAACCAAATCATAGCAAGAGAATATTTATCATTGCTAAGATTATCAACATATTATAAAATAAGAGAAGTTGAGGGTAAATGTGATTTCCCTCCTTAATCCTATTGTTAATCTTACTTTTCCTCCTAATTTCCCACTTTCCCTCCTAATTTCTCTTCTAATCTCAGCCATCCAATTGCAAATGTAATAATAAATCACATCCGTCCATATCCTTCCAAAGTAAAATCTTTTCATTTTCTTTCATTCTAGACATGAGATGTGACATATAAAAATGAATGCATGTAACTGAACGAAGGAAGGTAAATGATTTTTGTAATGAATGCACGTTATGTACGTTACAATTTATATTATTATGATGGGACGTTATCTACACACTATATTCATGAATCAATACTAAATTCACAAGTAACAAGTGTATATATGCATGTAAAATTTGCCATTCAATATATATACAACTGTTATAGGCACTCAATGTACTATATCTTATTTGCGTCATCTTCTTTTTATAGTGGTAATATTGCTTCAACTTTTTGAAGCTTTTCTTAGTTCATTTTCGTGAAATATTTTAAGATATTATTTTTTTATCATGTTGGAGATTTTGAATGTGCAAGAAAATTGATAATAGTGTGTCTGTATATATATATATATATATATATATATAGGCTTCATCTCTATAATTTATGCTCTTCTATTTATTCTATTGGAATTTTACTATTTATTTTTTAATCATATTTTAATAGTAAGAAGTTCATTGATACGCCCAGGAAATAAAACCATCGATTCCAACTCTTTTCTCCAAGGCAAAGATAATGATCTTAGATTCTGACTCAAAAAGAGACTCAAAGACTCCAATCTTGAAACAATAACTCAAACTTTTGAACAATCTCTAAGTGAGTTGCTCAAACACAAGACTCAAGAAGAAACATCAAAAGAAAAACACTCTCAAACACTCAATTGATGATCACGGTTTTGATCATCATACAAGTCTCTAGAACCAACTCTTTTTGTATTTTTGTGAAGGATGAACACACATGTGTTCTTAGACTCAAAACAAAAATAAAGACAACACATAGGATAGGAAGATCACGCCACTCTTCAAGGAAGAAAGAACCATCTTGCTCCACATAGCATCACACCATGGAAGACTTGAGTCTTGGTTCAATCACTGAACCTTCAAGAGAATCACTCTCTTGAGTGAGGAAGGCATCACGCCTCTCGTGGACAAGGCACACGCGTTTTTACCCAAATCAAAGTTCTCCCTTTCATTCATGCAAAGCTTACATTATATAGAGTTACAATCTGTTCTCATGGCTGCCTTGGATTCCTATACACGTGAAAGACTAAGGAGGCTAGCCATGATTGAGCAATTAAGCCTAACAAATGCTCATGAATACCAATGTAACCTATACGGCCCCTTAATGCTACAATTCATTACAAGAATGTAACTTATATGGCTCATCGTGGCCTAATGATGATGAAAAACGTCCAACCTTTAATGTGGCTTCATGGTCGTGTGTTAATGGCCTCATGAATGTTGAATTCATTTCATAACCTCCTCTTGCTCTTCAATTCTTGGCCGCCACATTGATGGCCTCATGATGATATGATTTCAAATTCTAACCTTCTTCATTAATATGGCCGTGAGGTATTGAATGCCCCCATTGAATTGGCAGTTCAATTTGTAACTTCTATGTCTTGATAGCTCCATGAATGAGAAGAATCTTTCTACTTTATTCTTCTTTCCTTGCATGAATTTGAATGATGATTGATGCTTAGTGGAAGTCTTTTAAACCCTCCATTCTCTTATGAAATATGTTACTTAATAGTTGTGGTTACAAAACATTAAAGTTAATTTAAATCTATTAATGATTTCGTAACGTTCAATTAAGTAGCATTTTATAACCCACTTAATTTGCATTCAATCACATTCATTCCTTTCCTTTCCTCTTTCCAATTTCGTGCACCTCCATGCCTGCACATGTAGTGACCTTATTTCATGAGGATAAGTGTCTTTATTAAGGGTATGTGTCCTTCAGAAGGGCACCTTTAAGGGCAGTCACTTAAATTCTTCAAACTCTGAGTATATTGTTTTAGGTTTGTATTTGAGTTTCCATGGTCCCTCCAGAGGAGGATATCATTCCCTCCCTCTTGAAGAGGATTTGCCCTCAAATCCTGAAGGTCCTAAAACAAAGTACACTCTCATCAGTTCAAAACAAAGAACTTGGAAAACACATTCTCTTACCCTTCAAGCATCAAGCTCATTGACACTTTCTTATTCTTGACCTGTCTAATGTCCTAGACAAGGACTTATTGCCTTCAACTGTTGTGCTCATTCCTATCCACAAGGATCAAACACAACAATGATAAAATCACCCTTACTATTGCTAGATTGTGATGGACAACTCCAACAACAGCTTCAACTTGACTTGACCCATGCTTTGGCTTCACACCTGTTTGAAACTAGAGAACTAAAAATTCTAGTCCTAAACAAATGAAAAGTTACATGAACTATTACATGATTATACGGGTCTTGACTCAAATCAAGATAAAAGACTCAAACTAAAAAGATTCAATGATAAGAATTCAAACTAAATTGAAAATTCCTATCTAGACACATGGTTGCTCATTGAAACATGCTCTCAATCTTCACAGTTGAGGCATTGGTGATTGTACCCCCACTGGTACTTCATTCTTGCAACCTGAAATCCAAATAAACAAAAAGATTTCACAAGTCTCCACTCTTGTTTTCACTCAAAGTGTTTGCACTCATATTACTCAAAGTGTTTGCACTTTTTGCGTTTTGCTCAAGCTCTCTTTGCTTTTCATTCTTTTTCACAAGTGTTTCACTCTCAAGCATCTCACTTTTAAGTGTTTCACTCATGCTTTCTTTCACTCCCACGAATGTTTCACCCTTAAGCATCTCACTCTCAAGCGTTACATTTATGTTCTCTTGCTCTCTTTTTCTTCTCATGGATTGGTCCAAAAACTTCGTCCACCAAAGCCACTTCTTTCAATTGTGCCATGTTTCATAATCTCTTGATGTTGGCTCCACAAGGTTTTGTAAGAATGCAACATTAAAAATTTTCAGCAACCTAGAGACTCCAAGACTCTATGACTCAAAGACTTAAAGTCTCAAAACTCAAAAACTCAAAGTGTGTTTAAAAGACTCAACAACTAATGACCAAACATAAAAGGAAAAATGTTCAGCCACTAACTTAAACACACTATAACAACTCAAGACACAAAACAAAGACTCAATAATGTGTATAAAACTCAATTCTTCTTGACCAAAAACATCTCATCCTATTCGGCCAAGGCAAATTTTTAATACACTATCGTTATAACAACTACCAACACACAAAGACTCAAACTGTTTTTGACCAAAATCAAAGAGCCTAATTCGGCCAAGATGCAAAACAAACACTAAGAAATGCAACAAATCGAATCCCAAGACTCAACATACTTGGCCACGGTTTTTACATAAAACCGATTTAGTAACAAAAAGAAAACGCGACAAGATAACAAAAACTACCACGGTTTGGACAAAAAACAACTTTAGTGACAAAAGAATTCGTGACTAGGCAACAACACAAATTTTGCCACAGTTTTAAAGAACCAAAACAACCACAAATTTTGACACAACTACACAAACAACAACAAAACTAAAAACAGCCACTATTTGTTTGAACCACGGTTTTGGTAAATCACCCAATTCGCCACGGTTCTCACAGGACAACGCAAATAGACGCACAACGACTAACGACGACTCAACCTAAAAACAACCACGGTTTTGTATATAACACAACAAAACTGTCACGATTTTAAAGTTGCACACAACGACACAAATTAGGGACAGATCAAACAGTCACGATTTTGTTTTTGAATATAACACATCAAAAAGAAATCAGCTACAGTTTGATTTGTCTCAAACTGGACAAAACAAGAACGACTCAAAAATGATTCATATGACTCAAGTATGAATCAAACTCAAAAATAAATGACTCAATTTTTTTTTATTTTTTTCTTTTTTTTTTCAAGACTCAATAAGAAAAAATACCTTAGAAGAATTTGAATCTTCTTCACCACTTGATGAGTGGTTCATGGCTTGCTCATACCAAGTTGATATCCACCTTTTCCATACCACTTTGATATGTCTTGGACATTCCCTCTAAGGAGAAAAGTTTGGCTTTGATACCACTTGATACATCCAGGAAATGAGACCATCGATTCCAACTCTTTTCTCCAAGGCAAAGATCAAATGATCTTAGATTCTGACTCAAAAAGAGACTTAAAAACTCCAATCTTGAAACAATAACTCAAACTTTTGAACAATCTCTAAGTGAGTTGCTCAAAAACAAGACTCAAGAAGAAACATCAAAATAAAAACACTCTCAAACACTCAATTGATGATCACGGTTTTGATCATCATACAAGACTCTAGAACCAACTCTTTTTGTATTTTTGTGAAGGATAAACACACATGTGTTCTTAGACTCAAAACAAAAAGAAAGACAATATATAGGATAGGAAGATGACGCCACTCTTCAAAGAAGAAAGAACCATCTTGCTCCACATAGCATCACACCATGGAAGACTTGAGTCTTGGTTCAATCACTGAACCTTCAAGAGAATCACTCTCTTGAGTGAGGAAGGCATCACGCCTCTTGTGCACAAGGCACACACGTTTTTACCCAAATCAAAGTTCTCCCTTTCATTCATGCAAAGCTTACATTATATAGTTACAATCTGTTCTCATGGCTGCCTTGGATTCCTATACACGTGAAAGACTAAGGAGGCTAGCCATGATTGAGCAATTAAGCCTAACAAATGCTCATGAATACCAATGTAACCTATACGGCCCCTTAATGCTACAATTCATTACAAGAATGTAACTTATATTGCTCATCATGGCCTAATAATGATGAAAAACGTCCAACCTTTAATGTGGCTTCATGGCCGTGTGTTAATGGCCTCATGAATGTTGAATTCATTTCATAACCTCCTCTTGATCTTCAATTATTGGCCGCCACATTGATGGCCTCATGATGATATGATTTCAAATTGTAACCTTCTTCATTAATATGGCCGTGAGGTATTAAATGCCCCCATTGAATTGGCAATTCAATTTGTAACTTCTATGTCTTGATAGCTCCATGAATGAGAAGAATCTTTCTACTTTATTCTTCTTTCCTTGCATGAATTTGAATGATGATTGATGCTTAGTGGAAGCCTTTTAAACCCTCCATTCTCTTATGAAATATGTTACTTAATAGTTGTGGTTACAAAATATTAAAGTTAATTTAAATCTATTAATGATTTCGTAACGTTCAATTAAGTAGCATTTTATAACCCACTTAATTTGCATTCAATCACATTCATTCCTTTCCTTTCCTCTTTCCAATTTCGTGCACCTCCATGCCTACACATGTAGTGACCTTATTTCATGAGGATAAGTGTCTTTATTAAGGGTATGTGTCCTTCAGAAGGGCACCTTTAAGGGCAGTCACTTAAGTTCTTCAAACTCTGAGCATATTGTTTTAGGTTTGTATTTGAGTTTTCATGGTCCCTCCAGAGGAGGATATCATTCATGATGTCTAATATTGAATAACGCTAAGCATGCTACTCATTCCAGAGTAATAGAATAAGATTTGTATGTTATTCATTCCATTTTTCGCTAACTCTCTTATTTTATTTTAATATCATAAGCAAACTTCCATTGATTATCACAAGATTATTTGAAAGCAAGGTGATTTCAAAGACATGATTTTTGAAGCCATTCTTCAAGTTTCTGTTGGGTTTGCTTCTTTTAATCTTTTATTTTCTATTATTTTTTTAATATCTTTAAATTTTAATGTTATATATATATTATTGGATTTTCTATTGATCTCAATCCCCTTTATAATATGTTTATTTTGTAAATTGAAAGAGATGTGATTTTTTAGATCTTTTGGGAATCAATTATTCACTTTTGAGGAGGGTTCAAAGACATAATTAGGCAAATATAAATATAAAATACTCCCTCTGTCCCACAAGGATGGTTAAAAAATTCAAAAGTCAATAAATTTAGGAGACATGCATTTAATGGTTTGTTTACACATCAACCAATTATCAAACAACTAATTTAATGAATTTTACATTAATCAACCAATCACAATTCAAAGTTTACAATTTCGAAACTTTTCATTAATTATTTTAACTATAGTTTGAGACAAAAAAATTTAGTTATTTTTTACCATCGACGGATGAAGTATAAAATATAAAATATTTGTTTATTTAGACAAATGCTCATGAATAGCTCCACATATGACATCCTTTATTAAAATTTAAAAACCTTTTTAAATATTTACATTTTGCTTAATATATAGATAGAAGTTTATGCATTATATATTACACCAATTTTATATTAAATAATTGTCCCACAAAAAAAACATGGAAAAAAATAATAACAGTTATTCATAATGTTTTTAAAGTATTCATGATTGTTTCACATATTATAAATTTTTTTCAAAATTTTTTCACATTTTATCTAATTATAAGTATTATATTCCGATTTGATTACATAAATTTGTCTGATCATAAATATTATTTTTTTTCATTGTAAATTTGTAATAATTAAAAAAATACCATATAAAATATAATTTCAGAAAATGATAAATTTCTTTTCCTCTAAAAAAATAGTCACATGTAAATAAAATTAATGTTTAATGTTTGAACAAATTGAAAGAATAGCGAAATTTAAGACCCATGTATCGCACAAGCAATTTTCCTAGTATATACATAAGGAAGCACGTTGGTATGGTTCTACTGCAAGTGTAAAGAATATTCTTATGCCTTCAAGGCGCTCCAACATATGCCTTTTGGGGATGTTGTCTCGTGGACTGCCATCATTTCTGGGTGTTCCAGGTCTGGTCTTGAATTCGAGGGTTTGGATACCAATCTTTTGCTTCCGATCAACATTCGGAGATGTCATATTATGCTCCCTACCATAGCAACGAAAGATTTTAAAAGTCAAAAAAAGCATAAATAATTCAGCTTATTTGTATACGAGTCTTAGAAAATTACATAATTATCAATTCCAATAATGCAAGGTGTAATACCCGCAATTTTTCATATTTTTATAAATCGATTTTTCTGGATTTTTGATTGGGTAGTATTTTCGAAATTATATGAATTCGTGATTTGATTTAAAATTTCAAAGGAGAATAATTATTTGAAATTTATTTTTACGATGATGGATTATTTCATTATTTTGTGTTTTGAAAGAGTTATTATTTATTGGTTTATTTGGTTACGTAACTTTGAAAATTCGTAACTTTTGATCTGTAAATCCGAATTTGATGAATTTACAGTCAAAACTATCGTATTGATATATATAATTTATTTTTGTACAGTTTGGAATTTATTTTGTTGTCCACGAAATTTTTGTTATTTTGGGAGGCATTAATTATAATGTTTTATTTTAAGTAAATTCAAATATGATTTTAAGCATTATTTACTTTATTGTGAAAATAATATTTTTCCACTGTATAATGATGTAGTGAGGTTTTAAAAATGATTTGTGCATTTTGAATTTTAGATTGTGAGACATTCATTTACTAGTACACGAGACCCTAGGGTAAACCAATTAAATACAACCTACTTTAATTAAAGTGTAGCCACCCTACTTATACCCTATGGGGACAAGCTATTAATGACCCTATTCAAGCATGGAAAATTCGGCCAATGCATGTCTTGGTGTTTTTCTACCCATTTTTCCAACACTAATAATTTTACCTAAAACCTACTTATGTCCTACAAGATTAATACTTATAAACCTAGAATTAAATTGTAAAGTACCCACCCTATGTTATACTAAGGAAACCGTGGGGAGCATGGGGCTTAGGGGAAGACTCCTCAATATTTTTGCACTCCCATTTTTAATTGTTGGACCCCCACCCATGCACCCCTATAAATACCAACCCCCACCTACACCTTAACACTCTTCAATAGCTCCTCGATCTGCCTCTTCATTTCAGTCATTTCTGGTGTTGCCATTTTATAAGGAGCAATAGAAATGGGACCAGCTCCCGGAACTAGATCAATTCCAAATTCAATCTCCCTTCTTGGTGGCAAGCCAGGTATCTCATCAGTGAATACCTCCGAAAAGTCTCTGACTACAGGTATCTCTTCAATCCTCGGACCATTCTCCTTTACTTCAGTGTTGAACAGGCACATGTAGCCAGAGGGTTTCGGATTTCTATAGGTTACTATCTTTCTATCACAATCGATGATCACTTTTGACTCAACCAGTCCATCCCGAAGATCACATCCAATTGCGATAAGGGTAAACAGATCAAATCTACCTTAGAGGTTTGTCCTAACACTTCTATACAACAGTTAAGACATGCTCTAGAAACAACTACAGGAGCATTAGTAGAGGTTTCTACTTTCAGAGTATATGACAATTCAGACATAGATAGACCTAAACGTGTTGGAACCTACAATCGGTGGGTGAAATAACTAGGATACACTAGGAGAACACCTAGAAGGGGGGTTTGAATAGGTGTTAGATAAACCTTGAAAGATTTTCGAAAGAAACAAATCAAAACGATTAAAAAAAATGATTTTCTTGAAATTTTCTTCTATTAATCGATTAACAAGTCAACTAATCGATTAATGCCGAATGATCAATTCAAACTAATCGATTAATGAAACCAATTACTCGATTAATCAATGTTAAAATTGAAAAATCACTTTTCAATCAAATACGAAAATCAATCAATTAACACATATGATCAGAGATAAAGCGGAATTGATTAACACCAATATTCTTATTGATTACCTAGGTTATGAAAATGATTTTCCCAAAATCAATTTTGCACAATTAAGATTCAATTCAATCAATTATGAAAAATCACTTTTTTCTAGGTTTTCAACCAAGAACACAATTAATAACAAGAATTGTAAAGAGTAGAGAGTTTAGAGATACGACACAATGATTTATCCTGGTTCACTTTCATCCACTTGAAAGCTACTCCAGTCCCCTCTTCAACCAAGAGAGATTCTTCACTATGAGGAATTAGAGTTTCTCAAATTACAAGTAAATGCCTCACAAGACTCCCTTCTTGCTAGCCTACAAGAGATACCACACCCTTGCCTTGTAACCCTATTGATATCTAATCTAACCTCTTCTCTTGCTTGCCGATACCCCACAACAAGACTTCCAATGCTTTGAGATTCTTCGAAGACTTCAACTTGCTTGCTTCACTACAAGACTTCCAAGTGCTTGATGATATGCCACACCAAGGCTTCCAAATAACTTTGCTTGATGAATAACTTCTTCAAGACTTCCTTTGTTGTAGAGTGTTTGCCTTCTTTGCAATGATTACAACTCAAATGAAAACAAAATAATAATCCTATGAATCTCTTTCAAAAGCTATGAAAATATCAACATGAGAGATTCAAGGTTCTTGATCAAAGAATGTAAAAATGAGAACTTTGATCTTGAGAAAGTGAGAGAGAATAGAGTGGCTTGATTCTTTGTAAAATGAATATCAAAATGATGGAATATGATCACAAAGGTTAGAAATAGGTTTATATAGAATACCCAAAAGTTAGGAATGGTTAAAAGTGCTTTTGAGAAGTGAAAAACGCATTTTAAAAACCAGATCTGTGCGTGTTACTCGAGTAAAATAAGTGCTAATCGAGTAACCATGCCTTAATCGAGTAATGCCGCAAGCCTGTAAAAATTTACTCGAGTAAAAGTCAAGATAATCGATTATCAAAAATTGTTAATCGATTATCAGTTCAAAATATACTGTTAATCGATTATCAAAATCTGTTAATCGATTATTTTGATTAAAAATCACTTAAAACTTGTTTTCTCAAAAACTAAACCTTTTGTTTCAAACCTTTAAGCCACCTATTGATTTTAGGCAAAGTGAATACTCAAAATATGATAAAATCATGCAATCAAAAGAGATTCACTACCCTCTAAGAGACTCTACCCAAACTCATAAACTAAAAGACTTGAGAGGCTAAAGATAAAACAATAAAACATAAACTACCAAACTAAGTCTTCATGAGTTGGCTCTCTCTTTATCACTTGATGTTTGTTGTTGCTTGTTGAGCTTGAACTTGATCAACACATTTAAGCTTGTTCAAAACCTTTTGGCATTTATCAAAACATTCTTCATGGATCTTACAATCTCCCCCTTTTTGAAAATGACAAACATGTTTTGAAGTTGTGACGTTGTTGATGCTTGAACCATTTTATCACTTGGTGAGACTCTTGCTCCCCCTCAATTTATGCTTTTGACATTTGAAATCTAATTGAGATAAAAACTTGATTCTCCCCCTATCTCCAACAACTTTGCTCAACCTACATAAAAACAACAAAACAAACCTTTCTCCAAAACAAAATATTATTTCTTTTCAAAACATACATTTCTCTTCAAAACATACATTTCTCTTCAAAACATACATTTCTCCCCCTTTGGCATTATCAAAAAGTAATATATACCAATTGAAATATAAAATACTAAGCCAAATATAAGAGAAACTATGTCATATATAGAGATATTTAAACCAAAATAGAGAAATTAATAACCATACTATCTCTATATCAAACATTTCTTCAATAGCATGATAATAATCTAATAATCACTCAATGATACCAATTGAAACAATTGTATACCAATTGTAATACTAATTGTAAGAATTTGATACCAATAGTATTTTCTCAAAAGTATAAACAATATCACATCAAGAGAAATAATACTAATTGTAACTAAACAAATACCAATTGTATAATATCAATTGAGAATAGTACCAATTGAGAGAATTATGAGTAATATCTAACAATATCAAATGTTACCAATTTGTAGGATCTTTTCTTCATACCAATTGAAGATATCCAACAATATCAATTGTGTCAATTTGTAGGACTTTTACTTGAGATTTGAAGAAATATGTATAGACCTTCATTTGCATCTTCAATCATACCTACAAAAACAATCATGCTTTGCCTTTTGGTATCCAAATAGTTTTGGATCCATTTTTGTTAGTGTAGGGACTCTCACCCTTTTTCACCCAAACAAAATCTCCTTTAGGTATACCATGCACTTTAATATAACACACATTTGAAGTATGTCCATGAGTACCACAATAGAAACATGTTGGTGCATTTGAAAAATCAACTTTAGAAAAATCAACAACATTTCTATGAGATTTACTCTTAGCATTAGTATAACCCAAACCAAACTTGTTTGAATTTTCTCTTTGAAAATTTAACAATGTGCGCAATCTAATATCACCATTTGTGAAACTTGCAAGCTTATATTTCAAAATAGCATTTTCATCTTTAAGCAACTTGCAATTTTCACAATCAACCACAATATTCAATCTACTAGCACAATCACAAGAAGAACTAGCATATATAAGATCAAGGGTTTCATTTTCAAGATTAAGCTCATCAAATTGTTTTTGAAGTTCTAAAATCTCTTGTTGATGTTTCAAAATGAGCTTCTTCCTTTCAATGTTTTTCAAAGCTAGTTTCTTAAATTGTTCATGCATTTCTTCATAAGCATTATACAACAATTCATACTTAGAAGAAATTTCGGATTTAGTAAGACTTACATCGCTTTCGTCGCTTTGTTTACTTGATTCATCATTTGAACTTTCCTCTTCATTTACTAGAGCTATCAAGTTGAGACAAGCGACATCTTCATCATCCGAAGAACTATTTGATGTACTTTTCTTGACTTTTTCATCATCACTATTCCAAACTATGTATGCCCTTTTAGTTTTCTTTTCTTTCTCCTTCTTCTTAAGATACTTAGAGCATGAGTACTTGAGATGACCGGGCTTTCCACATTCATGGCAAACTATACCTTCTTTTGAAGTCTTTGTCTTGTAGTGTGGGGAATTCTTCTCTTTACTTTTGTCTTTGTTCATCCTTCCTTTTCTCCTTAGAATCTTATTGAACTTTCTTAGTAGAAGCTTCATCTCCTCTTCATCAATGTCCGAATCGGAATCTTCATTATCATCATTATCGGAACTCTCTTCCTTTTGATATGATCTTTGAGCTTTAAGAGCGATTCCTTTTCTTTCTTTGTTCTTGTCCGATTTTTCATGCATATGCAAACGTTCAAGCTCCATTTCATGTTCTTGTAGCTTTCCGAAAAGTGTTGCTAAGTCCATGGTGTCCAAGTCCTTTGATTCAACTATTGCGGTAACCTTAGGTTGCCATTCCCTACTTAGACATCTTAAAACTTTGTTAACAAGTTCACAATTCAAGAAAGTTTTACCAAGAGCAATGAGATGATTAACAATATGAGTAAAACGCTTTTGCATAAAACATATAGATTCATTAGGCAACATACGAAACAATTCATATTCATGCATCAAAGAATTTAATCTAGCACGCCTAACTTCACTAGTGCCTTCATGTGTGACTTGCAAGGTGTCCCACATTTCTTTGACATCACGAGAAGGGCTAAGTGATGAGGATGCTATGAAAAGATCAAGATAAATAGAAGTGTGAATAAAGTTCAAAGATATGATGATCGGATGGCAAAGAAACTGTGATGTGATGCTATGTAATGAAGTAACGAATGAGAAATTTGTGATGATGTTGGGGATAGCGTATTAGCAACGGAAAATGAATTGCGAAAGAAATCAGTAATGATGAAATAGGATGGAAAGTTTGAGAATTGTGAATGAGTGAGCATAATTGACATGTGAATTGTGTTGTATTTTACTTGTTTTTGATTGCTGTTATTTTTATATCTCAATGTTTTGCCTATTGTAATTCCACCCCGTCGACGAGGAATCGTTCGGGATGCTCACTCTCTCTGCTATTCTATTTCTTTCCCCCCGACACTTGATGTCGTGGAATGTAGATGGTTCATGATGTCGGAGTTATTATGCACCCTCTGGAGTACGTGTATTGGGACTTACTCGAGAAAGGCTGGAAATGGCGAGGAGACGTTAGTATGGTTATGGACGACCCTTAGTTCACCCCAATGGGTATCTACTTGTGGGAGATGATGGAAAAGATAACGCTAGACGACCCAGAGTACGTGAAGGTCTTAGTGCTGCCGAAGAATGACGGGAGATTCGACGATGCTGGAGAGGATCTGGAATTGAAGGAGGTTCAGGCCGAGGATAGTGATCAGTAGTGTAGGTTATTATTTATGTCTCACTTATGTAATGCACTTTCTTAAGTTACTAAGATGACGATGCTCTATCCTGATGTAACTCATCCTATTTCTATAACGGTTTTGGAAACCGGTACTAGACGTGAGGTGTATGAAAGGAAATGGAATAAGTTTTGTGAAAGTGAAAGGAAAAGTTTCAGAGCGCGATGTTGGTAACATCTCGATTTGGAACTTGAGGTGTGATGTGGACATAAATGGTTTATTTTTATAACGAAAATGTTTTTGAAAAAGGATGTTTTGTGAAGGCAAACTCATGTCCACGTCATTAATGAAAAAAATTCATCTGATTTTTACTAAATAAAAATAGAATAACTAAATCAGGGTGTTACACAAGGTAATTAAGAATTATTGCAACATTCATGGAGTCAGAGGTTGGTCTAAGAATGTAAGAAGATGAAGCATAAAAGCATATGTTTTAAATAAACCTTATCATATTAATGTGTCCCTTTCAATAGTCTTACTAATCACTAAATATTGAAGACTACCCATATAACTATATTTGTAGGCTACAGCTCCAAAATTCCAGTAAGAAATTTTACTCATCCATGATGTTATTTCATCATGAAAAAAATCACATAATAACAAGCAGAGGGCAAAGATTAATCACCAAAAAATAATGCTAAGTCTTCAAGAAAGCACACAATAAGCAATAAAAGCATATATGTTACCTTGATATGTAAACCCATATGCAATAGTTATTGATCCAAAAAGGATGAGCAGGGTAATGACGGCCCACTGATGAAGAGGAGAAGGAGGAGCACGAGCAGTCGTCGATGGCGACTCACGTTGGTGCGATGGCAAGCAGTCCTCGGAGATGGGGTTTTGGTTTAGAGTTATTCTTGTTGAGGAAGGAAAGTCATGTTGGAGAAGGAAAGGGTTATATGAATTTTACACTGATCTTTTTATTATTATTAAAGGTTTTAATTTAGACAAGTGTCAAAATATCCAACGGCCCGGATGCAAGCAAAATCAAACTACAGTTCCAACCATAAAATCAGAGGAGCTGGATCCGAGTATGTAGGCTAGTGAAGGTGAGATTTTCCTCGTAACAAAAAAAATCGGCTAAAATACTAAAATGGTCCTTGTAAATATGGGGCCCTTTGAAATTGGTCCATGTAAAAAAAAATTGGTTTTGGTCCCTACATTTATAAAACGTTTTGGTTTTGATCCCTCATATTAAATGTGGATGGAAAACGCAGACGTGACCTAACAGAGGCCACGTCAGCACAATGTTAGGTTAGAGTGTAAGTCACACATGGGTTCCCATGCTGGCTAAGGAGGCACATGTGACACACGTGAGCTTCTCCCTTATGCTGAGCTTCTTATATTTCTTCGTCATTTCTTGCCTTCTTCTCCTTTTCCCTCTGCAACTCCACAAAATTGAGCCATGACATCTACGTTTTCTTCTTCAAGTAGTGGTGTTAATAGAAGGGTTTGTTGTTGCGATGCTATTCCAACTGTATTGACATCTCACTGTCATAAAAATTCAGGGAGAACTTAGTGGAGGTGCCCTAATATGAAGGTGTGAACTATAACATACATGACCCACTTACGTTATTTTGTTAATCTGAGTTTATTTTGTTTGATTTCCTTCTTTAACACCATCACAACAAAACCCTAATTCCCATTACTTTAAATGGGGCGATGAGGATGCAGATGATGAAGCACAACAACAACTCTCACCAAATAATGATGAAGCACCACGACAATTCCCACCAGAAACTGCAGATGCAGCTGAGTTTGGTGTAGAGTATTGGAAGATGAAGAGTACGGAATTGTAAAAGAAGCTTCGTGATGAAAGGAAGAAGTCAAAGAAGGTGATTTTTGTCATGATTCTAACATGTATAGTGGCATTTGGTAGCAACAATGTGTGTTTGATGAAATGCCACTGAGATTTATGAGAACTAAAAGTTTGGGGAGCAGTGGGTGTGTGGTCGTATTTGTTATTTTGAATTTGGTCCACATAGTTATGTTGGTAGTTTGTTTTGGTCCCTCTGTTATTAGATATGATAGGTTTTGGTCTCTTTGTCATGTAGTTTTTGAGTTGGTTCTATTATTGATGTGTGCGTAGCATACATATTATTTCATTATTAGTTTTTATTTATTTTAATAAATATTCATGCATTTTATTCTAATTTAGCATGCATTTAATTCATATTTCACTTGGAAAGGTATCTTGTGCTTTTATTATGTAGATTGCTTATTTTGAGGTTGGAGCATTGAAAAATAAAGAAATAAATCAAAGAAGATATGCTAAGAGATATTGTGAGCAGACATCTAGAAAAAGATAGAGATAGAGGCATGTGAGAGGAAGGAGATTGCTTATGGATTTATTTTGCTATTTGGGCCCAACACTTGGAGGAAGGAAAATCTATAAAAGGAGGAAAATAGAAACTCTGTAGAAGAACAGGAGGATGAGTCATAACATGTAGTAGTAGGAATTTTAGTAGTAGTAGTAGTAGGATTAGAATTAGAATTAGGATTATTTTCTCTATCATAGCCAGAAACAAATTAGAAAATAAGGATTCAAGGTTGCACAACTCTCTCCATGAAGAACTAGAAGGCGTTTGAAGACGGAAGAAATTCCTCATCTTTCATCTTTTGGTTATTTCTACCTTTTATTCCTTTATTCTTATTTTTTGGTTTGTATTATGTATATGATTGAGTAGTTTTCCATTTCTAAGGATTAGGATTAGCCCATGGAGGCATTGACATGATGATTTGATTATTTTCTCTTATTATTATTTATTTATTTTAGATTTAATTATGGTGTTCTTAATGCTTGTGATTGTGTCGGATCCCACTATTGCATGATCTCAGATAGTAAGGGAAGAACCGAAATGTGAACCTTAGTGTTAGAAAATACATAATTAAACTTAAGGTTTTAGATCACGAAAGTAGTTCTAATCCTTGAGAGGATTCAATGAATTATCATAGATCTTAATGGATTTAATGTACCCTAATTACCACGAAAGTAGGAATTAGGCCTCATTAGGTACGGTGCTAAGATTCTGAAATGAACTAGTACTCTACATTAGGATAATTTACCTTCAAAGTAAATCTAATTTAATAAGAGATATATCTTTAATTGATTGTCAATGTTGATATGTGGTGAAACTAATCCTTAGAAGATTTAATTCTTATCTTATCTCATATCTTTAGATTTATTTTATTTTATTTTATATCTCAATCCAATCTTTTATTTTATTTTTTCATATCTCTAATAGATTCGTTTAGCTAATCTATACTTGTAATTTGTCGGTAATTAACAACAAAATCCCTGTGGAGACGATATCTTTTTATACTACTACTTGACATAACCCGTGCGCTTGCGGGGCGTATCAATTATGTAATGAAAATTGTCTTTTCACCCTGGAGAATTAGTGTAAGGAATAACTTAATATCATCCTTAATTGGTCAGAGATTATAATACATTACAAACACTTCATGAGCAAGGAATAACTTAATACAATCCTTAATTCATCAAAGGTATAATACCTTGTAAGCACTTAATACTTTCTTATTTTCTTTCCCTTCACGATTTCAAATAAATTGTAAGATGATGTTTTTATAATATTTTAACTTAAGACACTAAATAAAGACACTGAAATAATCTAATTTTCTCAACAACAGAAGGTGTAGGTGCAATAATGGTGGTTGATTTTGCAACTTGTTTGGTTGCAGGTTTAGGGGTTGAAAGTGCCTTCTTAGGTTATGATCTTGGACTCATTTGGACAAGGAAATCTTGATGTTTTTTTTATGCTTGTTTTTTTTACTTCATCTGTACCTTATTATTTGTCTTTTTTAAAGATTTTTTTTTGTTTTTTTAATATGTCATTTTGAGGATTTTAAGAGTGTAATAAATGTTATTTTCAATGTTTACTCTTATTCTATAAGTCTTATTTTACATAGGTAGTGAAAAAAATTAATGATTATAGAGAGAGCATATGAATAGTGGGGAAAAAATAATTAATATATTGAAAATCTAAGCAATAATTATATTTCTTAAAGTAATAGGATAGATATATAAGAAAATTAAAGGGATCAGTTTTTTCATCAAGACACTAACCTCTTTATCATAGATTAAATTTTTTTCATAGGCACATTATTATGTTTAGAAATAAAAAAAATTGATTAGAAAAAAAAAATCTTTTATGATAGAAGTGGTGTGATTCATCTTGCGTGAGATGTAGTCCATAACCTATGGTATTAGGTTCAAATCCTATCTCAAATGCATCAAGCATACAGGCCAGTGAAGTTGAGATTTCTCTGTAAGTGGTAACCCAACCTATGGTATTAGATTTCCTTGTAAATGCATTGAGCACTACTAGTACTTTCAACTCCAATTAGTCCTAGCATAGTAGTATTGTTCCTATACACTACAACTTTTCTCCAATGCCAACTACTTTTTATCTTCCTCAAAACTACTGAAGAGGAAGTTGCAAAACAAAAAGGAGGAGATTGCATATTTGGAGAATGCATATACGACAATTTTCCACCAATATTTCTAGCTTGGAAAAACTGATGATGTGTACAAGAGGGAGTTGTATGACCATCAAGTTTTCTCTTTTTGGAATTGGAGCCAACATCATTGCCAACACATCTACTAGAAAGAGACAAGTCTCTTTGACTTAATAAGTCTGCAAAAAGTATTTTTTCTAGAGAAGAATTCATATTATCAATGTAAAACATTTCAGTCGCAAGAGAATATGGAGATAAGGGAACATTCGATGCTCTTTCATAGCATTCCTCATCAGCAGCCTTTTGCAAGTCTAACAACTTCAGTACCTTATCAAAACTAATCATAGAATGAAAATAGTTTGGGGTATCAAATCTCTTATCCCTGCATGCTATAGTAGTTCTTGGAGTATGCGACGCATGACATGTAGAATATCCATTGTCATTTGCATACTCACAAGCTTTAACTCTGTTCACTTCCATTTCTTTTTTCCCGCACAAACTTGCAATGCATTCATCTGTTTCACGAATTCTTTTCCTCTTCCTACTGTCAAATGGCTTGGACATGCTTGGTCTTACATTAAAGTTCTCCATGGTTAATTCTAATGATGCAATAACTTGTAAAGCACCCCCTTTTTGGGAGCTTATTAACTGTCCATTAGAAAAAGATGTTGAATTGGAAGTTATTGCAAAACTCTATAACTTTGTTCTTTTGGAGCCTCTTAAGGAAACAAAAATTGGCATTGGAGAAGAGTAGTTGGTATTAGAGAAGAGTTGTAGTGTATAGGAGCAATTCTATTATGCCGGGACTCATTGGAGTTGAAAGTATTAATAGTGTAATATATAAGCCTGTCTTTATATACAGAAGTCCCACATCGAAGCATGTTTGATAACAGAAGGTGTTTATATACCCTAATGCATATACCTAGTTTGATTAGCTTTGGGGTTTGTTGCTGATGGGACTATCATGTGTGGGCTTACATTGACATTTTGACTTGTGGCAAGTTGACATGGACTTCTGTTAGCTACATCAACCTAAACGGTTAACTAAAACAAAAAATTGCTCAACTTTCAAAGACTAAAAACTTAATAAATCCAGTTTTTTTACCTCGTCTTACTTTATGTTTTTTATTAATTTTCTAAACGGTAAAGAATGCACTTGAAATATTATCATATTATCACCAAGTACTATTTATTTTCATCAATAACTGAGGTAGTTATATTAATGTTTTATACTTTAAATTTTATTTATTAGGTTATAAGAAGAAAAAAATTTGTACCCCTCTCGCTACACTTTTCTAGCTTCGTGCTTGTCTAATGCTAAAAATCAAAGGTTAGTTCCCTTCCATGTCTGAAAATCATTGAAGTGGTCTCTACCAACAAAACAATTGATATGACAAATAAACATAAATATAATTACGTAATTAAAGAACCAATATTTCATTACCTGCATCAAAGACTTTAAACCAGCCATCTACTTCGTCTTCCTACAACTACCCTCACGAAGATACTCATACAAAAAGGGAAGAGTAAATGTTCCCCATGCATATACAATGAACTCATCTACATTGCAAAATAATTATAAGTAATGCACGCGACCTGTCCTGAACTTCTGTCAACATTCGCATATGTGCTCTCGATCAATGGTGCTAAACCTGACCTCTGAACAATCTCTTGCACTCGGAATGGCCACTCACTTATATCAACAAGTGGCAAAGGCCACACATAGTTGGGACTAGGGGTGTAATGGTCCTGTCCGGTCTTTAAGAGACTTTAGGGACCAGACTGATTAAATTAATGTGGTCCGGTCCGGTTCGGAAGTTTTTCACAAGCAAAGACCGGATCAGACCGAATCGGTCCAGACCATTTTGGTCTGGTCCGATCCGGTCTATTTAGACCATAATAATAAAAATTGAATTCTTAAGAAACTCAAAAAATGGATATGACAGTTAGACAAACAAAAAAAAAAGAGATTGTATGTCTTGCCTGAGCATTGGTATTGATGCTGCAAATGCAGGTTCCCTTATGCACATTCCATATCTTAATACATTTATCTTCCGTGCCACCTCCAGAAGCTAGAACACCAAAATCATAAGGACACCAGGCTAGAGCCTTGACTGCAGCATGATGGTCCTTAAAACAGTGCAAGAAACTGGATGTACACATTTTAGACGAGTCCTATAGATTGGTGTTTTCACCAATGAGTACCACCAATGGAACTCATATGTCTGAGTGGCTGCGAACGTGATGAAGGGCTGAAGGCTTTGTGCCTTTGTGTTTTATTTTTATTTTTATTTTTTAATATTTGAACTACCGATCCGGTTCGGTCTTTGCGGTCTCAAAATTTGTGAGACCGTGGACCGGACCACAGTAGAACGGTCCTGAAATAATAAGACCGGATCGGACCATGAGATAAAACCGGACCATATTTTTCGATCTGGCCCGGTCCGATCCGACCGGTCTCGCGGTCCGAGACCGGACCACTTACACCCCTTGTTGGGACACTTCATGACTTGACATTTCTACATAAATAGAGATGTAATAATTAACAAAATTATATACTATACTTCAATTATAAAATTGATAACGATAATAAGCATACACACCTCTTCATTTATATAGCAGCTGCAACATGTGTTGGGTATGTGACCAACAAATCCCATGACTCGGGACCGTCACCAAATGAAGCGACAACTACATTATTTCGAGACCACCCTCCTCTCCTTATGATCCCCACGACTTCCACCTCTCTCTCTCTCTCTCTCCTCTCTATCTCTCTAATTTTTTTTCTAAGTTGTAAGAATGGCAAGAACAAAGGTAGGAATGAATGGGGGTGGGGTCATTTATAATGATATACTAAAATGGGGTGTATGAACTAAAAAGTGGGGTTTAAAAAAATCAAAAGTCTCCCTCACACTCTCCTCTACTCCCTCATGGTTTTGGCTTCTCAAATGGGGTTGGACTTGTAAGTTCCATTGAAAATGTTTTGATAATGACAAAAGGTTTTGAACAAGCTACAAATGTATTGATCAAGTTCAAGCTCAACAAGCAAACAACAAACATCAAAGGAAGAGAGAACAAGCTCATGAAGACTTATGAAGATCTAGTTTGAGTATTATTGTAATATCTTTAGCCTCTCTAGCTTAAGTCTTTTATTTGATGAGTTTGGGTAGAGTCCTATAGAGGGTAGTTAATCTCTTTTAAGGTCATGATTATATCATAATTTGAGTTTTCACTTAACCTAAAATCAATAGGTGGCTTAAAGGTTTGAAAGAAAAGGTTTAGTTTTGAGAAAACAAGTTTCTAAGTGATTTTGCACTAGCTTAATCGATTAAGTAATCATCTAATTGATTAAGACATTTCAAGTTACAGTGCTTAATCGATTAAGAAACAGTTTAATCGATTAAGAGCTGTAAAACTGGTTTTTAAAATACGTTTTTCACTTCTCAAAATCAGTTTTAAGTGCTATTAACTTTTGGGTATTCTATATTAAAATTTTCCTAATCATTGTGATCATTGAAAACCATTTTTACATCAATTTTACAAAGAATAAAGCCACTCTATTCTCTCTCAATTTCATAGATCAAAGCTTTCTATTTTCACATTCTTTGATCAAGAACTCTTGAATCTTTCATATTGATATTGTCATAACTATTGGAAGAGATTCATAGGAGTGTCATTTTGTTTTCTATTGTGTTGTAATCTTTGCAAGAGGCAAGCCATCTACAACAAACAAGAAGCCTTAGTGTGTCGATTATCATCAAGCAAGTTCATTCAAATTGAAGAAGAAGTCTTGGTTGTGAATCAAGCAAAGTGAAGTCTTGTTGTGAGGTATCAACGAGCAATGTGAAGACTTGTTGTGTGGATTATCAACAAGGGTTAGAGGTTATATTAGAGAGAAGATCAATAGGATTACAAGGCAAGGGTGTGGTGTATCCTTTGTAGGCTATCAAGAAGGGAGTCTTGAGAGGCATTTACTTGTAATTTGAGAACTCTAATTCCTCATAGTGAAGAATCTCTCTTGGTTGAAGAGGGGACTGGATGTAGCTTTCAAGTGGATGAAAGTGAACCAGGATAAATCACTGTGCCGTATCTCTAAACCCTTACTCTTTACATTCTTGTTATTCATTGTGTTCTTGATTGAAAACCTAGAAAAGATTGATTTTCATAATTGATTGAATTGAATCTTATATTGTGCAAATTGATTTTGGGAAAATCATTTTCATAACCTAGGTAATCAATAAGAATATTGGTGTTAATTCTTTCTGCTGAACCTCTGATCTTACGTGTTGATTGATTGATTTTCGTATTCGATTAAAAAGTGATTTTTCAGTTTTCTGAAGGTTTAATCGATTAGTAATCGATTAAGACATTTTGTGATTTCTGATCTTAATCGATTAAATTGCAGATTAATCGATTAAAAGTTCAGCTTAATCGATTAAGTGCTGTAGATTTTGCAAAAATCATTCGTTTTAATTGTTTCGATTTGTTTCGGTCGAAAATATTTCAAGGTTTCTTTTACACCTATTCAACCCCCCCTTCTAGGTGTTCTCCTAGGGTTCCTTAGTAGTTTCAACCACCAATTGCGGTTTCCTCAATTGGTATCAGAGCTCGGTCAAAAGACAAGAGCATAAAAGCTTTTTCGTAAAGATCCTAGTTAAGTAACCGCAATGGGTTCCATGAATCCCTTTGGTGGTGAAGGTGCTTCTATAAGTCGTCCTCCACTCTTTAACGGTGAGGGATACGCTTATTGGAAAGTAAGAATGAAAATTTTTATCCAAGCCATTGATAATGAAATTTGGAAAGCAATAGAAAAAGGTCCTCATATCCCCTCTAGTTTAGTTGAATGTGCACAACAATTAACCCCCGAGGATAAGTGGAATGATGATGATAGAAAGAAAGTTCAATATGATTTGAAAGCAAAAAATATCATCACCTCCGCTTTATCTTATGATGAGTTCTTTAGAGTTTCACAATGTGCAAGTGCTAAGGAAATGTGGGACACTTTACAAGTGACTCATGAAGGAACTAGTGAGGTTAGGAGAGCTAGATTGAATGTTTTGATGCGTGAATATGAATTGTTTCAAATGCTTCCAAATGAATCTATTAATGATATGCAAAAGCGATTTACTCATATTATTAATCATTTACTTGCACTTGGTAAAACTTTTCTTCAAGGTGAACTTTCTAACAAAGTGTTGAGATGTTTAGACAGGAATTGGCAACCAAAAGTAACGGCTATTGTTGAATCTGTAAGTTCCATGATGAATGTTTTGATAATGACAAAGTGTTTTGAACAAGCTATCATGTGATGATCAAGTTCAAGTTCAACAAGCAACAACAAACATCAAGTGAAGAAGAGAGAACAAGCTCATGAAGACTTAAGTTTGAGTGTAGTTGTTTTTGTTTTATCTTTTGCATCTCAAGCTTCATAGGTTTTCATTTGGGTAGTTTGTTTAGAGGGTAGTGAATCTCATTCATAAGTCATGATTTAATCATAATTTGAGTTTTTACTTAACCTAGAATCAATAGGTGGCTTAAAGGTTTTAAAGGAAAGGTTGGTTTTTGAGAAAACAAGTTTTAAACAAGTGCAATATCAATCTACTCGAGTAAATCAAGATTTAATCGAGTAGTACTCGAGTATGCTGCAATTTACTCGAGTAAACACTGCTGAACTGATTTTTAAAATGCGATTTTCACTTCTCAAAATCAGTTTTCAAGTGCCATAACTTTTGGGTATTCTATATAAACCTTTTCCTAACCTTTGTGATTATAACCCATCATTTTGATATTCATTTTACAAAGAATCAAGCCACTCTATTCTCTCTCAATTTCAAAGATCAAAGCTTTTCTATTTTCATATTCTTTGATCAAGAACCTTTGAATCTCTTGTGTGATTTGTCATAGCTATTGATTGAGATTCATTAAGATTGTTATGTGTATTCATTGAGTTGTAATCTTTGCAATAAGGCAAGCCACTACAACAAACAAGAAGCCTTGGTGTGTCGATTATCATCAAGCAACGTTCATTGAAGAAGAAGAAGTCTTGGTTGTGAATCAAGCAAGGAGAAGCCTTGGTGTGTGGATTATCATCAAGCAATTGAAGACTTGTTGTGTCGATTATCAACAAGGGGTAGAGGTTAGATTAGAGAGAAGATCAATAGGATTACAAGGCAAGGGTGTCGGTTATCTCTTGTAGGCTAGCAAGAAGGAAGTCTTGTGAGGCAATCACTTGTAATTTGAGAACTCTAATTCCTCATAGTGAAGAATCTCTCTTGGTTGAAGAGGGGACTGGATGTAGCTTTCAAGCGGGTGAAAGTGAACCAGGATAAATCGCTGTGTCGTATCTCTAAACCCTTACTCTTTATATTCAAGTCATTTGATTGCGTTTTTGGTTGAAAACCTAGAAAGATTGATTTTCATAATTGATTGAATTGAATCTTTATTTGTTCAAATTGATAAAGGGAAAATCATTTTCATAACTAGGTTAATCAATAATAATATAGGTGTTAATCATCTCCGCTGAATCTCTGATCTTTCATGTAAATTGATTGATTTTCGTATGCGAATGAAAACTTGATTTTTCTGGTTTCTGTCAGATATACTCGAGTAAACGTGTCTTTAATCGAGTAATACTCGAGTACTCTGAAATCTACTCGAGTAAACCTGAGAGATTTTGGAAAAATATTTTGTTTTAAGTGTTTCGATTTGTTTTGTTCGAAAATCTTTCAAGTTAGCTTAGACACCTATTCAACCCCCCCTTCTAGGTGTATTCCTAGGGTTCCTTTGTCTCTCCAACCACCAATTGCGGTTTCCTCAGAATCTAAGAATTTGGATGCTATGGATCTTGCAACACTTTTCGGAAAGCTTCAAAAACATGAAATGGAGCTTGGACGTTTAAACATGAATGAAGAGTCGGATAAGAACAAAGGAAGAAAGGGACTTGCTCTTAAAGTCAATAGATCATTCAAAAAGAAAGAGAGTTCCGATGATAATGATAGTGAAGATTCCGATTCGGATGTTGATGAAAAAGAAATGAAACTCTTACTAAGGAAATTTGACAAGTTTCTAAGGAGAAAAGGAAGGTTGAACAAAGACAAGAGTAAAGAGAAGAATTCTCCACACTACAAGATCAAGACTACAAAAGATGGAGTAGTTTGCCATGAATGTGGAAAGCCCGGTCATCTCAAGTATTCATGCTCTAAGTATCTCAAGAAGAAGGAGAATGAAAAGAAAAATTCAAAACACAAAAGGGCATATATAGTTTGGGATAGTGATGTAGAAGAGAAGAAAAGCACATCAAGTAGTTCTTCGGATGATGAAGAAGTCGCTAATCTCAACTTGCTTGTTCAAGTAGATGAAGAGGAAATTTCAAATGATGAATCAAGTGAACAAAGCGAGGAAAGCGATGTAAGTCATACTAAATCCGAAATTTCTTCTAAATATGAATTGTTATATACTGCTTATGAAGAAATGCATGAACAATTTGAAAAACTAGCTTTGAAAAACATTGAAAGAAAGAAGCTCATTTTGAAACATCAACAAGAGATTTTAGAACTTCAAAAACAAGTTGATGAGCTTAATCTTGAAAATGAAACCCTTGATCTTATATATGCTAGTTCTTCTTATTTTTGTGCTAGTAGATTGAATATTGTGGTTGATTGTGAGAATTGCAAGTTGCTTAAAGTTGAAAATGCTATTTTGAAAAATAAGCTTGCAAATTTCACAAATGGTGATATTAGATTGCGCACATTGTTAAATTTTCAAAGAGAAAATTCAAACAAGTTTGGCTTAGGTTATACTAATGCTAAGAGTAATTCTCATAGAAATGTTGTTGATTTTTCTAAAGTTGATTTTTCAAATGCACCAACATGTTTCTATTGTGGTACTCATGGACATACCTCAAATGTATGTTATATTAAACTGCATGGTATATCTAAAAGAAATTTTGTTTGGGTTAAGAAGGGTGAGAATCCCTTAACTAACAAAAATGGATCCAAAACCATTTGGATACCAAAAAGCAAAGCATGATTGTTTTGTAGGTAATATTGAAGATGCAAATGAAGGTCTATACACATTTTCAAATCTCAAGAGAATGTCCTACAAAGTGGTAAAATTTGATATTGTTGAGTATTCTCATTTGGTATCAATTGTAGTCTTCTTAATTAGTATTTCTATATACATAAGTTCAATTGGTATCATTGAGTAATCTTTAAATGATTATCATGCTATTGTTGTGATATATTGTTTACAATTGATATCTTACTTTGTTAAGTGATATGATGATTTGTTTAGTTTCAATTGGTATTGTATTTCTTTGTTATATTTCTTTCCAATTGATATCACATCTCAAAGTATTGACAATTAGCTTTTCAATTGGTATCATTGATTCTTATTCTTCTTATTATTCAATTGGTATCTATATTGAAAAGAAATGAATGTTGATTTCTCTTATTTTGGCTTAGTATTTTATATTTCAATTGGTATATATTACTTTTTGATAATGCCAAAAGGGGGAGAAAAGGTTGTTTTTTGTTGTTTTTATGTAGGTTGAGCAAAGTTGTTGAAGATAGGGGGAGAATCAAGCTTCTATCAATTGGATTTCAAATGTCAAAAGCATTTATTGAGGGGGAGCAAGAATCTCACCAAGTGATCAAATGGTTCAAGTATCAACAACTTCAAACAACTTCAAAACATGTTTGCCATTTTCAAAAAGGGGGAGATTGTAAGTTCCATTTAGAATGTTTTGATAATGACAAATGGTTTTGAACAAGCTACAAATGTGTAGTGTCCTTGAACACTATATGTCCTTAACCCTCTGAGCCCTCAAGATTATGGTAATCAGGAGTTCACGAGTAGGTCAAGTATCTATGTATGACCTTATGGTTTTTCTGCAGTTCTAGTTGGGAAAAGCAGGGTTTCCCTAGTCAACAAGTGTGTGCAGAGTGTCAACTTAGGGATGAGAGTACGTACCTGAAACCCTAGCTGTTGTGAGCTATTTATAGGGTTTGGAGGAAGTTGATGTGGGCCGTATGGGCCTCGTATCAAGGTGAGCTGAACCGGGATTATGTGAGGGAATATAGGAGATTTATTCCCTTAGAATCCGGATAGGATCAGCTCACGATCCCATGTAGAGGCTGTAGCGAGATTCTAGGAGAGACGGGTGGAAGTGATAGGAAGCCTTGGTGAGACTGAGTCAACCTACCAGCCGACGTTATGTCTCGGTTCTAGAATCCCGAGCCGATGGAGTGAAGACTGTTGTTGAGGTTCGGTCCCATCAAGTTCGAGCCTGGTCTTTTCGTATGCTCGGAACTAACGTGTCCGAGCGTAGGACGTTCGTGTTAAGTAAATCGAGGGAAAGGTCCTTGGAAAATCCTTTATATAGGACTGTAGTTTTTATGCGGTCGGCAGACCCTACAAGCCCCCCAGCTCGTAAGACTTTGAAAAGTCTGTGACGAGGTAATGAGCGCTTAGGATAGACCTTCCCGCATGCCTCGCGACAACTGTAATCGTGCCGAATGCTTCGAGGTTACGTTTTGGGTTCTCGAGATACGGCGCGTTTCCTTGTAAGTTGTGCCAAATCATTGCGTTTTTGAAATTTGAAAAAGTACCTTTTAGAACTGCCACGTCTCTCCCTATGATTGGTTGCATGCGTCCATGGGCTTTTGGCCCAAATGGCTAAGACGGAGGGAAACTGAAAAGTTCTCTTTTAATTGAAACTTACCCTTTCTCTGCCTCATCACTCACTCTACTCCCAAAATTTCTCAAAATCCCCTTATTCTCTCTTCGAGTTCCACTTTGCTGTCTTCGTTCCCAAATCGAGATCCCCAAATCCTTCACCAGTTTTAGCAACTTCATGCAGGTAACCCCTTCTACTCCTCTTATTTCCATTCCTGCAGTTTTCCTTATTCGTTTGGGGTTGTTTTTCTTTTAGAGAGAGTTTTCCTTTGTAAACGGGTTTTCTGGTTTCGGGATTTTACAGGGATTTCTGGGTTTCTTTTGTTTTTAAGTGAGAGGAGTTTATACCTCAATTTGTTTGAATCATGAGGGGATGGAGAGGTTTTAGGGAAGTTTATCGTGAACTCTGTAGGAGATTAGGAGAAAATCCATCTAGTGACAGTGAATCAAGTTCTTCATCCTTTTCCGGGGTTTTTGAAGATACTGGGAAAGAAAGGAATCCATGCTCGGAAAGCTCCACGCCTATCCCTACTACTCCCCCCAGCAACTCGGGTTCTTCCGAGTTAAAACCATTAACTGTAGAACATCCATTGAATCCTGGCGACGAGATTAAGTGGTTATTAGCCTATAGATTCGCTGAGCGTAGAGCCCAAGTTAGACTTAGCCCCGATCATGATATGGGGGATAAAGAACCTATAGGAAATCCATCTGAGGTGGGGGGAAAAAGTTCGGGGCTCGGCATTAGATTTAAAGTAAAAACTCGTGCTGTAAAAAATCCTAACGCCGAGCCTTTTTCTTTTTCCCCAGAAATGGTGGAACGCAGGTGTGTAACCAATCCTGAAGAATATCCTCTGCCGCCTAATCATGCGCAGTACGATGCTGTTTTTGATCGGGAAGTATTGGGGACGAGACCTTCATTGCTAACAACAAATAGTCTAAATCATCTCCGGCCGATACTGACACCTCCGAGAGCCGATGGAAATACCTCAGATTTCGTATTAAGACCTTTGGGAATCGACGATCGGATTTGCTTCGAAGTGTCGGAAAATCGTCAATATTTTTACTTCTATGAAGAAGTAGTAACTAAAGTCGGTATCCGCTTTCCCTTCTCCACCTTCGAGGTCGAAGTCCTCACTCATTTAGGAATAGCCCCAAGCCAATTGCATCCAAGTGGGTGGGTTTTCGTCCGAGCCTTTCAACAATTCTGCGATGTTGAAAACTTGGTCGCGACGGTACGGTCCTTCTTTTGGTTATATGCTCCCCAAGTAAATAAGTTTGGTGATTCCAAGGGTCTTTGGGTGTCCCTAAAGGCTCGGAGGGGACATGCCCTTTTCGCCAAGGTGACAGACTCTTGGAAATCTTTCAAACCTCTCTTCTTCCAATACGAGTATACTGAGGCCGAAGTATGTTGGTTCATGGAACAGGTTGAAGAAGATGGAGTGATGAAGGTCGTGCCTCGGTTTCCATTGGGTTGGACGACTAACATTTATAACCGAGGATCCTCCTTGTATCAATTCGACTATAAGGCGGATTTAACAAAAGCCGAAAGGCGATTATGCGACCACGTTTGGGAGTATCTTCAAGCAAATGGTCAAATTGATTCCAAACGAATTCTGCTGAAAGATACACGAGACGAAGTGAAGGCGGAGCTGGGTATTTTTTTTTTTTGGCGTGTTAATCCATTTTTTTTTGCAGAAGCAATGGGAAAGAAAGCAACCAAAGCCAAGAAGAGTGAAGCTCGGGCAGCTAGAGTGTCACAGCTAGCAGCACTCAAAGAGTCTGCGTCCGGTTCTCCAATCAAGGGTCAATCTTCTGAGCCGACCCATCCTGAAAGGCCGACCGTTATCCCCAATACCACCCCCACTGTCAAGGTTACTGGTGTTGAACAGGTGATCAAAAAGGGCCGCGTTGTCGACGCGGTGAATATTGAAGTAGAAGCTCATTCATCTCCCCAAGACGTTCTCGAGCGCCCCCTCAAGAGGACTCGGCTGGATAAAGGAAAAGGTCTCGCTGGAGACTGGTTCAATTTGAGTAAGTCCAACAAAGGGATTGAAATTCTCGAGGGTAAAGAAGATGCAGCTGCCAAGCCGGTGTGGGGTAGGAAGATGTCTGACTCATTTATTGCCACCGTCTTCCCTCCTGAAAATGCTGAAGTAATCGAGTCTTGGACCCCTGGGACTTGGGAAAATAATTGTAAATCGTTGGTGAAAAGCTTCTTACGGGGCGCGAGCATTTTCCATCACCTTGGTCATCATGGTGATTATGCTTATGCTGGATTGGATCCCGAGGAAAAGAAGAAAAGATATGAAGCCAACGAGCGGGAAGATTACTTGGAAATTCAGGTCCAAGGTCTGAATAAAAGGATACAAGAAATGGCGGCTGAAAACGAGAGGCTGCAAAAGTTTGCACAAGATTCGGAGGGGGCCAAAGTTCGGGCCGAGACAACACTTCAAGCTGCCGAGGCTCAGATAAAGAGGTCGGAGGAAATTCAGAAAAAGGCTGAGGAGGATGCTGCTGCTCTTCAGGTGGCTACGGAGAAAGCTCGTTCGGCCGAGCAAGCTGCCGCAGTGGCTCAGGAGCAACATGAGTATGCTAAGGACGAGATACTCAGGCTCCGAGCTTCCTTGGAGAAGATGAGCGCTCAAGCGCTCAAGCATAAGAAAGCAGCTAAGGAGAATCTGTTTAATTGGGACCATGCAATTGAAGATTCTTTCTACAATACTGCCGAGCAACTCCGTGTTCTGAATCCCGGGCTTGTGACCAAGGGCGCTGATCCTAATTTTGCTGTGAAAAAAGGTCAAATTGTCGGCCCGAGTGGAGTTCCCATAGATCTGAATAACTCCGACCTTCCGGACCATTTGGCCGAAGACTCTGAAGGGGAAGGAACCGAGGATGCCGAAGGTGAAGAAGAAGAAGAAGACACATTCAATGCTGACAGCATTGTATTGTCCGATTTAGAATAGTTGATCTTTTTTTTTTTTTGGCGATCACCCCAGTAGTGGGTTTTTGTAACCGCCCCAGTAGTGGGTTTGAACTTTTTCTATGCTTCTTTGCTCGAAATATTATGAACATTTATAGTATTCGCAGTCAACTGTTTGCTTCTTTTTATACTTTGTGTTAAGAATTCAAGTGTCAAGACCTCGGAACTCCAGCGCTTTAGCCAAGGTGGGTTCCTCTATCCGCGATGTAAAATGATTTTAATAAACCATGTTTGAATCGGGAGTCTCAGTAGAATACTTGACGAGTTATAAGCTCTTTTTTGAGCTGTTTATAATCGTTCGCGTCATACACGGTGGCTAATCGAATATGAGGAAAAGTACGTAATACAATGAATCCAATAACAGTCTTTTTGTTAATCAGAAGCAGAAAGTACAATGGGCTCGGAGTTCCACCGAGCGTACACCATCATTAAACAATAATAAACAAATCTACAATTCTAAAAAGAATAAATAAAGCATGAAATTATGAAACTATGGAAGGAAGATTCTAACTGTAATATCCTTTGAGCTTCGCCGCATTCCATGAATTGTTGATAGGAGCTCCCGAGAGAGTTTCAAGTTTATAGGCTCCCGTCCCACTTTTGAAGGTGACTCGGTATGGTCCTTCCCAGCTTTGGGCCAGTTTTCCATCCTTAGCATTCTTAAGACCAATATCGACCCTTCTTAGGACAAGGTCACCCACCTCGAACTCTCTGGGGTTAACCGAGCGATTATATTCCTTCGCCTGCATCCTTTTAGCGTGCTTTTCTCGTTCGGCGGCCAAATCTCTTACCTCCTCCGACAAAACAAGATCCTCGCAGAGCAAAGTGTTGTTGATGGGGTTTGGCTGCTGCATAGCTCGGAAAGAAGGGATAATTTTCTCAATGGGGATGACTGCGTCGCAGCCATAAGTGAGCCGATAGGGCGTTTCCCCTGTTGAAGTTTGGATGGTGGTGCGATACGACCAAAGTACCTCGTGCAAGTTTTCCACCCAATTTCCTTTTGCTCCTTCGAGTCTCCTCTTGATTCCCTGAATGATGGACCTGTTCACTGATTCCATCTGACCGTTGGTTTGAGGGTGTTCCACCGAGGAGGAGTAGTGCTTAACCCCCAATGCACTGACCAAATCTTGGAACGCCCTTGCTGCAAACTAGGTTCCATTGTCGGTTACCAATATCTGTGGCACCCCAAATCGAGCCACAACTTGCCTCTCAAAAAAATTTTGCACCTTTGCCGAGGATATGGTTGCCAAAGGCTCGGCCTCAACCCACTTTGTAAAATAGTCTATGGCCACGATCACCCACTTCAACTGTCCTGGTGCGGTTGGGAACTGCCCAATCAAATCCATTCCCCATTGGTAAAAGGGATAAGGAGATGAAAGAGAATGAAGTTCCTCGGCTGGTTTTTGATAAACATCACTGTGAAATTGGCATTTATCACACCTTTTCACGTGGTTTATCGCAACTTGTTGAAGGGTAGGCCAGTAGTACCCAGCTCTTAGGACTTTTCTAGCCAGTGACTTCCCTCCAATGTGGTGGCTGCCTATTCCTCCATGAGCTTCTTCTAGTGCCAGCTTTGCTTCGGCGGGGTCGAGACACCTGAGCATTGGACCGTTGACCCCTCGACGAAAGAGTACTCCCTCAGCCAGTGCAAATTAAGATGCCTTCCTGACAAGTTTCCTAGCTTCCACCAAGTCAGTCGACAAGGTCCCTTGTTCCAAATAGCTTGCAATTGGGCTAATCCAGCTTGAATCTAGTGATATGGAGAGGACAACGCTAGGTCCATGCACCATTTCCTGAATTAAACTCTTGTTGTTTTCAGAGCTTTTTGTTGAGGCGAGTTTGGAAAGAATATCCGCTCGGCTATTGCTTTCCCTCGGTATGTGACAGATTTCGACTTTCACAAATTCGGATGACAAGAATCTTAATTTTTCCAAGTATTTTTGAAGGATTGGCTCCTTTGCCTGATATTCACCCTTGACCTGTGATACCACCAATTGAGAGTCGCTGAGAATTTTCACCTCTCGGGCTCCCACTTCTTTTGCCATCCTCAATCCTGCCAAAACAGCTTCATACTCCGCCTGATTGTTGGATGTTGAAAATCCGAACTTCAAGGAGTATTCAAGGGTGACTCCCTCGGAGTTCTCCAAAATTATTCCTGCTCCTGCCCCCATCTTATTGCTCGATCCATCCACATAGATGTTCCAATCCGAGTTTGAGCTCGTCAATGGCTCAGTGAACTCGGTAAGGAAATCAGCCAAGGCCTGAGACTTCATCGCCTTTCTCGGTTCGAAAGTTATTTCAAACTCAGAAAGCTCGATAGCCCAAGTCACCATCCTCCCAGCCAAATCAGGTTTCTGCAATATTTGTCGGATCGGTTGAGCCGTTCTGACCGTGATGCGGTGGCTGTGGAAATATTGGCGCAATCGCCTGGCAGTTATTACTAAGCAGAAGGCTAATTTCTCCAATTTTTGATATCTGATTTCCGGTCCCTGGAGAGCTCGACTCACAAAATAAATCGGAGACTCTTTACCTGATTCCTCCCGGACCAAAACCGAACTAACCACAGAATCTCCAACCGACAAATAAAGGAAAAGAGTTTCGCCATGGCTCGGACTAGACAAAATGGGAGGCGATGCCAAATAATGTTTAAGGTCAGTAAAGGCCTTTTCACATTCTTCATCCCATTCAAACATCTTTTCCTTCTCTTTCCTCAGCAGCTTGTACCATGGAAGGGCCTTTCTAGCTGACTGAGATAGAAACCTTGAAAGAGCTGCGACCCGACCTGTTAGCTGCTGAACCCCTTTGATGTTCGAGGGAATTTTCATCTCCAAAATGGCTCTGCACTTGTCCGGATTTGCCTCTATTCCACGCTCTGTAAGCATAAACCCGAGGAATGATCCTGCCGGAACTCCGAATGTGCATTTTTCCGGGTTCAGCCTCATATCAAACTGTCTCACCCTTCCTAAGATTTCTTTCAAGTCTTTTGCATGATCTTCCTCTTTTAAACTTTTCGCAATCATATCGTCTATATAAACCTCCATCCTCGGCCCAATCAGAGGACCAAAAACCTTGTTCATCATACGCTGGTAAGTTGCCCCAGCATTTTTCAATCCAAACGGCATAACATTATAGCAATAAGTAGCGTTTTCTGTGATAAACGAGGTTTTTACCTGGTCCGGGGGATACATTGGGATCTGATTGTATCCCGAGTAAGCATCCATAAAGGACAACCTTTGATAGCCAGCCGAACTATCCACCAATTTATCAATGCATGGTAGTGGGTACTGATCCTTCGGGCACACCTTGTTCAGATCTGTGTAGTCCACGCACATCCTCCATTTCCCGTTGGACTTCTTGACTAGCACAGGATTGGCCAACCAATCAGTGTATACCACCTCTCTAATAAATCCAGCTTCTAAAAGCTCAGCTACCTTCTCATCAGTCGCTTGCGCTTTCTCAGTTCCGACCCTTCTCTTCTTCTGACATACCGGCTTGGCGCCAGGATATACACTCAACTTGTGGCAGATGAAGTTAGGATCGATTCCCGGCATGTCTGCTGAGGTCCATGCAAACAAATCCTTGTTTTCAATTAGAAGTTCAGTAAGCTCTTTTTCTAGCTTCTCCGACAGGCCAACCCCGATCTTGACGTAGTAAGATGGCTCGGGACCGAGGATTACTTTTTTAAAGTCCCCTTGCGGAGTTGGTCGAGTTTCATCCTCTTCTCTGACGTCAAGATCGGCCAAGTTGACGCTTCCTTTGTTCAATGGTTCCTTCATAATTTTCTCATCATCTAGTTTCAGCTTTGCCAAACTGATGTTATAGCATTTTCGGGCCAACTCCTGATCAGACCGTACTGTTACTACCTTGTCATCCGACCCCGGAAACTTCATGGCCAAATGCAATGTCGAAACGACGACACCGAAAGATTGGAGTGCTGTTCTTCCGAAGATAGCGTTATAGGCCGAGGGAGCCTGGACAACGAGCCACTTTACCATTTCAGTTCGGGCAGAAGGTGGTTCACCCATTGTCACTGGGAGGTGGATATGGCCTAATGGAACGATTGAGTGTCCCGTGAAGCCAATCAAGCTTCCCTCGAATGGAGTAAGATTCGACCTTTTCAACTTCAATTTCTCAAACAGATCAAGGAACATGATGTCCGCCGAACTCCCTTGATCGACGAGAATTCTTCTTACTTCATAGTTGCCCATCCGAACTGTGACGACCATTGGATCATTATGGTCTTGCAGGATGTCTTCAAAGTCTTCATCACTAAAACTGATTACAACGTTCTTCTTTCTCGGTTTCTGAATCGGTCGGCTTGCCACCGAAAGAACTTGCCCCACGTATTTCTTGCGGTCACACTTCTTTTCCCCACCACCAGCAAATCCTCCAGCAATAGTACCGATAAGAAAGTCATTTGCTTTCTCGGATTGTTGTATTGGGGCTCCGCTTGCAGGTGGTGAAGGAATTCTCTTCTGCTCGGTTTTGGGAGGCGATGGGCTCTTCCTTCTAGAACGCTTGCGCAAGGCTTCCCCGATGTAATGCTGAAGCTTGCCATCCCTTACCATCTCTTCAATTAGATCTTTCAGTTGGATACATTGGTCGGTGGTATGCCCCCATCCACCATGGTGATCGCAATACTTAGATTTATCCTTTTGGGCCGCCTTTCTTAAGGCTGGTGGCCGAGTGATGTTGCGCATTTCAGTATGCATGGTCTCACGAAGGATTTGACTCCTCGGGATCGTTAATTGAGTGTATTCCTCGTACCTGCGTTTGGGAGGCAGTTTATCACCTCTCTCTTGTTCCCTCTTGTCTTTCCTTCCTCTTTCCCGAAAACGATCATTCTGACGAGCCTCGTTCTGGCGAGGCCGTTGCTCCTGTCGTCCTTCAGTACCCCTTGCCGCAGTGCTTATCCTTCGGAACTCCTCTAGATTGACATATTTCCTGGACCTTTCTCTAAGTTTTGCCATGTTATGAGGTGGTTCCCCGATCAAACAATCTTTGAAATCTCCGTCTAACAATCCCTGAGTAAGTAGGAGAACGGATACCCCCGACTGTAAACCAGATATGCCACTGGCCTCTTGTTGATACCGAGCCAGGTAGTCGCGTAAAGACTCGCCAGGTCTTTGTGCGACTCCAGCTAAAGAATGATCCGATTTGGGCTGTGACATGCTCGCTGTATATCGATTGAGGAAAACCCTCCGAAGCTCGGCCCAGGAACTGATGGAATTTGCCGGTAGGGAGTTGAACCATCTCAGCGGCGCCGGGCCTAGCGTCATTGAGAAAGCTCGGCATTGCATTTCATCTTCTCCTCCATAAAACATCATGGAAGACTCATAAGATGCAATGTGATCCATCGGATCAGTCGTCCCATTATAGCGAGAGACATTCTGATGGCCCATGAAAGCTTGTGGAGTCCGAAATGCCATGATTGCGGCTGTGAACGGGTGTCCCGGATGCGGTTCAACAGCAGCAGGTTCGGCAACCTCATTCGAAGTAATGGGTGGAGGCAAGGGAAGGTTACTTGGGTTTCCAAGAGCCATGCGAGTGCCTTGTTCGGCAAGCCTAGCCATGCTTTGCTGCTGTAAAGTCGCGATAGCTTGGTTTTGCTTTTCAATTAATGAAGTTTGAGTCCTCAGAATTTCCATAATTGACTCTTCTCTTCTCCTAGCAGAAGAGGTCGTCATGTAAGATCTTCCCTGAGACTCGGAACGTTCACCACACTGAAGTGTTCCGAAGCGTCCTCTAGTAAATTGTGGTACTCCCCTAAACAAGGGTATTTCTCTACCAGACCGCTCGGTTCGGGAGTTTTCTCGAACATGACGTTCAGCTCGTCGCTCCTCCCCAGTTCGGGATCCAGCAGGGGCTCTTCTAGACTGGTGTGGTCCAGAATCCGCAGTATCACGCCATTCCGACACATGACCATCAGAAACACGACGTGGCTGAGATCGTCGTTCATGGCCCTCCACAGCCGGAACAACGGCGGCTTGCGGTTGGACCTGAGGAACAGGCGGATCAGCAGGGTGGACAACTGGAGGAACTTGGGGGTTCTCAACCTGATTACCCTCAGGGGGAGCAAGTCTGTCCCTAACATTCCTGCCAGCAGCATTCCTAGGTCCGGCGTTCTTTGGTGGTCTTCCTCTAAGACGACGACGGAGATCACCTCCTCCTTGGTTGTCATCGTCGTTGTTTGCCATTTCGTGCAGTGAGCGGTGGGAATACTGGTTATTCAGGTCCCCACAGACGGCGCCAATGTAATGTCCTTGAACACTATATGTCCTTAACCCTCTGAGCCCTCAAGATTATGGTAATCAGGAGTTCACGAGAAGGTCAAGTATCTATGTATGACCTTATGGTTTTTCTGCAGTTCCAGTTGGGAAAAGCAGGGTTTCCCCAGTCAACAAGTGTGTGCAGAGTGTCAACTTAGGGATGAGAGTACGTTCCTGAAACCCTAGCTGTTGTGAGCTATTTATAGGGTTTGGAGGAAGTTGATGTGGGCCGTATGGGCCTCGTATCAAGGTGAGCTGAACCGGGATTCTGTGAGGGAATATAGGAGATTTATTCCCTTAGAATCCGGATAGGATCAGCTCACGATCCAATGTAGAGGCTGTAGCGAGATTCTAGGAGAGACGGGTGGAAGTGATAGGAAGCCTTGGTGAGACTGAGTCAACCTACCAGCCGACGTTATGTCTCGGTTCTAGAATCCCGAGCCGATGGAGTGAAGACCGTTGTTGAGGTTCGGTCCCATCAAGTCCGAGCCTGGTCTTTTCGTATGCTCGGAACTAACGTGTCCGAGCGTAGGACGTTCGTGTTAAGTAAACCGAGGGAAAGGTCCTTGGAAAATCCTTTATATAGGACTGTAGTTTTTATGCGGTCGGCAGACCCTACAAAATGTATTGATCAAGTTCAAGCTCAACAAGCAAACAACAAACATCAAAGGAAGAAGAGAGAACAAGCTCATGAAGACTTATGAAGATCTAGTTTGAGTATTATTGTAATATCTTTAGCCTCTCTAGCTTAAGTCTTTTATTTGATGAGTTTGGGTAGAGTCCTATAGAGGGTAGTGAATCTCTTTTAAGTTCATGATTATATCATAATTTGAGTTTTCACTTAACCTAAAATCAATAGGTGGCTTAAAGGTTTGAAAGAAAATGTTTAGTTTTGAGAAAACAAGTTTCTAAGTGATTTTGCACTAGCTTAATCGATTAAGTAATCATCTAATCGATTAAGACATTTCAAGTTACAGTGCTTAATCGATTAATAAACAGTTTAATCGATTAAGAGCTGTAAAACTGGTTTTTAAAATACGTTTTTCACTTCTCAAAATCAGTTTTAAGTGCTATTAACTTTTGGGTATTCTATATTAACCTTTTCCTAATCATTGTGATCATTGAACATCATTTTTACATCAATTTTACAAAGAATCAAGCCACTCTATTCTCTCTCAATTTCATAGATCAAAGCTTTCTATTTTCACATTCTTTGATCAAGAACTCTTGAATCTTTCATATTGATATTACTATTGGAAGAGATTCATAGGAGTGTCATTTTGTTTTCTATTGTGTTGTAATCTTTGCAAGAGGCAAGCCATCTACAACAAACAAGAAGCCTTGGTGTGTCGATTATCATCAAGCAAGTTCATTCAAATTGAAGAAGAAGTCTTGGTTGTGAATCAAGCAAAGTGAAGTCTTGTTGTGAGGTATCAACGAGCAACGTGAAGACTTGTTGTGTGGATTATCAACAAGGGGTAGAGGTTAGATTAGAGAGAAGATCAATAGGATTACAAGGCAAGGGTGTGGTGTATCCTTTGTAGGCTATCAAGAAGGGAGTCTTGAGAGGCATTTACTTGTAATTTGAGAACTCTAATTCCTCATAGTGAAGAATCTCTCTTGGTTGAAGAGGGGACTGGATGTAGCTTTCAAGTGGATGAAAGTGAACCAGGATAAATCACTGTGCCGTATCTCTAAACCCTTACTCTTTACATTCTTGTTATTCATTGTGTTCTTGATTGAAAACCTAGAAAAGATTGATTTTCATAATTGATTGAATTGAATCTTATATTGTGCAAATTGATTTTGGGAAAATCATTTTCATAACCTAGGTAATCAATAAGAATATTGGTGTTAATTCTTTCTGCTGAATCTCTGATCTTACGTGTTGATTGATTGATTTTCGTATTCGATTGAAAAGTGATTTTTCAGTTTTCTGAAGGTTTAATCGATTAGTAATCGATTAAGACATTTTGTGCTTTCTGATCTTAATCGATTAAATTGCAGATTAATCGATTAAAAGTTCAGCTTAATCGATTAAGTGCTGTAGATTTTGCAAAAATCATTCGTTTTAATTGTTTCGATTTGTTTCGGTCGAAAATCTTTCAAGGTTTTATTTACACCTATTCGACCCCCCCTTCTAGGTGTTCTCCTAGGGTTCCTTAGTTGTTTCAACCACCAATTGCGGTTTCCTCAATTGGTATCAGAGCTCGGTCGAAAGACAAGAGCATAAGAGCTTTTTCGTAAAGATCCTAGTTAAGTAACCGCAATGGGTTCCATGAATCCCTTTGGTGGTGAAGGTGCTTCTATAAGTCGTCCTCCACTCTTTAACGGTGAGGGATACGCTTATTGGAAAGTAAGAATGAAAATTTTTATCCAAGCCATTGATAATGAAATTTGGAAAGCAATAGAAAAAGGTCCTCATATCCCCTCTAGTTTAGTTGAATGTGCACAACAATTAACCCCCGAGGATAAGTGGAATGATGATGATAGAAAGAAAGTTCAATATGATTTTAAAGCAAAAAATATCATCACCTCCGCTTTATCTTATGATGAGTTCTTTAGAGTTTCACAATGTGCAAGTGCTAAGGAAATGTGGGACACTTTACAAGTGACTCATGAAGGAACTAGTGAGGTTAGGAGAGCTAGATTGAATGTTTTGATGCGTGAATATGAATTGTTTCAAATGCTTCCAAATGAATCTATTAATGATATGCAAAAGCGATTTACTCATATTATTAATCATTTACTTGCACTTGGTAAAACTTTTCTTCAAGGTGAACTTTCTAACAAAGTGTTGAGATGTTTAGACAGGAATTGGCAACCAAAAGTAACGGCTATTGTTGAATCTAAGAATTTGGATGCTATGGATCTTGCAACACTTTTCGGAAAGCTTCAAAAACATGAAATGGAGCTTGGACGTTTAAACATGAATGAAGAGTCGGATAAGAACAAAGGAAGAAAGGGACTTGCTCTTAAAGTCAATAGATCATTCAAAAAGAAAGAGAGTTCCGATGATGATGATAGTGAAGATTCCGATTCGGATGTTGATGAAAAAGAAATGAAACTCTTACTAAGGAAATTTGACAAGTTTCTAAGGAGAAAAGGAAGGTTGAACAAAGACAAGAGTAAAGAGAAGAATTCTCCACACTACAAGACCAAGACTACAAAAGATGGAGTAGTTTGCCATGAATGTGGAAAGCCCGGTCATCTCAAGTATTCATGCTCTAAGTATCTCAAGAAGAAGGAGAATGAAAAGAAAAATTCAAAACACAAAAGGGCATATATAGTTTGGGATAGTGATGTAGAAGAGAAGAAAAGCACATCAAGTAGTTCTTCGGATGATGAAGAAGTCGCTAATCTCAACTTGCTTGTTCAAGTAGATGAAGAGGAAATTTCAAATGATGAATCAAGTGAACAAAGCGAGGAAAACGATGTAAGTCATACTAAATCCGAAATTTCTTCTAAATATGAATTGTTATATAATGCTTATGAAGAAATGCATGAACAATTTGAAAAACTAGCTTTGAAAAACATTGAAAGAAAGAAGCTCATTTTGAAACATCAACAAGAGATTTTAGAACTTCAAAAACAAGTTGATGAGCTTAATCTTGAAAATGAAACCCTTGATCTTATATATGCTAGTTCTTCTTGTTATTGTGCTAGTAGATTGAATATTGTGGTTGATTGTGAGAATTGCAAGTTGCTTAAAGATGAAAAATGCTATTTTGAAAAATAAGCTTGCAAGTTTCACAAATGGTGATATTAGATTGCGCACATTGTTAAATTTTCAAAGAGAAAATTCAAACAAGTTTGGCTTAGGTTATACTAATGCTAAGAGTAATTCTCATAGAAATGTTGTTGATTTTTCTAAAGTTGATTTTTCAAATGCACCAACATGTTTCTATTGTGGTACTCATGGACATACCTCAAATGTATGTTATATTAAAGTGCATGGTATATCTAAAAGAAATTTTGTTTGGGTTAAGAAGGGTGAGAATCCCTTAACTAACAAAAATGGATCCAAAACCATTTGGATACCAAAAAGCAAAGCATGATTGTTTTGTAGGTAATATTGAAGATGCAAATGAAGGTCTATACACATTTTCAAATCTCAAGAGAATGTCCTACAAAGTGGTAAAATTTGATATTGTTGAGTATTCTCATTTGGTATCAATTGTAGTCTTCTTAATTAGTATTTCTATATACATAAGTTCAATTGGTATCATTGAGTAATCTTTAAATGATTATCATGCTATTGTTGTGATATATTGTTTACAATTGATATCTTACTTTGTTAAGTGATATGATGATTTGTTTAGTTTCAATTGGTATTGTATTTCTTTGTTATATTTCTTTCCAATTGATATCACATCTCAAAGTATTGTGTCAATTAGTGACAATTAGCTTTTCAATTGGTATCATTGATTATTATTCTTCTTATTATTCGATTGGTATCTATATTGAAAAGAAATGAATGTTGATTTCTCTTATTTTGACTTAGTATTTTATATTTCAATTGGTATATATTACTTTTTGATAATGCCAAAAGGGGGAGAAAAGGTTGTTTTTTGTTGTTTTTATGTAGGTTGAGCAAAGTTGTTGAAGATAGGGGGAGAATCAAGCTTCTATCAATTGGATTTCAAATGTCAAAAGCATTTATTGAGGGGGAGCAAGAATCTCACCAAGTGATCAAATGGTTCAAGTATCAGCAACTTCAAACAACTTCAAAACATGTTTGTCATTTTCAAAAAGGGGGAGATTGTAAGTTCCATTTAGAATGTTTTGATAATGACAAAAGGTTTTGAACAAGCTACAAATGTGTAGTGTCCTTGAACACTATATGTCCTTAACCCTCTGAGCCCTCAAGATTATGGTAATCAAGAGTTCACGAGAAGGTCAAGTATCTATGTATGACGTTATGGTTTTTCTGCAGTTCCAGTTGGGAAAAGCAGGGTTTCCCCAGTCAACAAGTGTGTGCAGAGTGTCAACTTAGGGATGAGAGTACGTACCTGAAACCCTAGCTGTTGTGAGCTATTTATAGGGTTTGGAGGAAGTTGATGTGGGCCGTATGGGCCTCGTATCAAGGTGAGCTGAACCGGGATTCTGTGAGGGAATATAGGAGATTTATTCCCTTAGAATCCGGATAGGATCAGCTCACGATCCCATGTAGAGGCTATAGCGAGATTCTAGGAGAGACGGGTGGAAGTGATAGGAAGCCTTGGTGAGATTGAGTCAACCTACCAGCCGACGTTATGTCTCGGTTCTAGAATCCCGAGCCGATGGAGTGAAGACCGTTGTTGTGGTTCGGTCCCATCAAGTCCGAGCCTGGTCCTTTCGTATGCTCGGAACTAACGTGTCCGAGCGTAGGACGTTCGTGTTAAGTAAACCGAGGGAAAGGTCCTTGGAAAATCCTTTATATAGGACTGTAGTTTTTATGCGGTCGGCAGACCCTACAAGCCCCCCAGCTCGTAAGACTTTGAAAAGTCTGTGACGAGGTAATGAGCGCTTAGGATAGACCTTCCCGCATGCCTCGCGACAACTGTAATCGTGCCGACTGCTTCGAGGTGACGTTTTGGGTTCTCGAGATACGGCGCGTTTCCTTGTAAGTTGTGCCAAATCATTGTGTTTTTGAAATTTGAAAAAGTACCTTTTAGAACTGCCACGTCTCTCCCTATGATTGGTTGCATGCGTCCATGGGCTTTTGGCCCAAATGGCTAAGACGGAGGGAAACTGAAAAGTTCTCTTTTAATTGAAACTTACCCTTTCTCTGCCTCATCACTCACTCTACTCCCAAAATTTCTCAGAATCCCCTTATTCTCTCTTCGAGTTCCACTTTGCTGTCTTCGTTCCCAAATCGAGATCCCCAAATCCTTCACCAGTTTTAGCAACTTCACGCAGGTAACCCCTTCTACTCCTCTTATTTCCATTCCTGCAGTTTTCCTTATTCGTTTGGGGTTGTTTTTCTTTTGGAGTGAGTTTTCCTTTGTAAACGGGTTTTCTGGTTTCGGGATTTTACAGGGATTTCTGGGTAAAGTTTCTGGGTTTCTTTTGTTTTTAAGTGAGAGGAGTTTATACCTCAATTTTTTTGAATCATGAGGGGATGGAGAGGTTTTAGGGAAGTTTATCGTGAACTCTGTAGGAGATTAGGAGAAAATCCATCTAGTGACAGTGAATCAAGTTCTTCATCCTTTTCCGGGGTTTTTGAAGATACTGGGAAAGAAAGGAATCCATGCTCGGAAAGCTCCACGCCTATCCCTACTACTCCCCCCAGCAACTCGGGTTCTTCCGAGTTAAAACCATTAAATGTAGAACATCCATTGAATCCTGACGACGAGATTAAGTGGTTATTAGCCTATAGATTCGCTGAGCATAGAGCCCAAGTTAGACTTAGCCCCGATCATGATATGGGGGATAAAGAACCTATAGGAAATCCATCTGAGGTGGGGGGAAAAAGTTCGGGGCTCGGTATTAAATTTAAAGTAAAAACTCGTGCTGTAAAAAATCCTAACGCCGAGCCTTTTTCTTTTTCCCCAGAAATGGTGGAACGCAGGTGTGTAACCAATCCTGAAGAATATCCTCTGCCGCCTAATCATGCTCAGTACGATGTTGTTTTTGATCGGGAAGTATTGGGGACGAGACCTTCATTGCTAACAACAAATAGTCTAAATCATCTCCGGCCGATACTGACACCTCCGAGAGCCGATGGAAATACCTTAGATTTCGTATTAAGACCTTTGGGAATCGACGATCGGATTTGCTTCGAAGTGTCGGAAAATCGTCAATATTTTTACTTCTATGAAGAAGTAGTAACTAAAGTCGGTATCCGCTTGCCCTTCTCCACCTTCGAGGTCGAAGTCCTCACTCATTTAGGAATAGCCCCAAGCCAATTGCATCCAAGTGGGTGGGCTTTCGTCCGAGCCTTTCAACAATTCTGCGATGTTGAAAACTTGGTCGCGACGGTACGGTCCTTCTTTTAGTTATATGCTCCCCAAGTAAATAAGTTTTGTGATTCCAAGGGTCTTTGGGTGTCCCTAAAGGCTCGGAGGGGACATGCCCTTTTCGCCAAGGTGACAGACTCTTGGAAATCTTTCAAACCTCTCTTCTTCCAATACGAGTATACTGGGGCCGAAGTATGTTGGTTCATGGAACAGGTTGAAGAAGATGGAGTGATGAAGGTCGTGCCTCGGTTTCCATTGGGTTGGACGACTAACATTTATAACCGAGGATCCTCCTTGTATCAATTCGACTATAAGGCGGATTTAACAAAAGCCGAAAGGCGATTATGCGACCACGTTTGGGAGTATCTTCAAGCAAATGGTCAAATTGATTCCAAACGAATTCTGCTGAAAGATACACAAGACGAAGTGAAGGCGGAGCTGGGTATTTTTTTTTTTTGGCGTGTTAATCCATTTTTTTTTGCAGAAGCAATGGGGAAGAAAGCAACCAAAGCCAAGAAGAGTGAAGCTCGGGCTGCTAGAGTGTCACAGCTAGCAGCACTCAAAGAGTCTGCGTCCGGTTCTCCAATCAAGGGTTAATCTTCTGAGCCGACCCATCCTGAAAGGCCGACCGTTATCCCCAATACCACCCCCACTGTCAAGGTTACTGGTGTTGAACAGGTGATCAAAAAGGGCCGCGTTGTTGACGCGGTGAATATTGAAGTAGAAGCTCATTCATCTCCCCAAGACGTTCCCGAGCGCCCCCTCAAGAGGACTCGGCTGGATAAAGGAAAAGGTCTCGCTGGAGACTGGTTCAATTTGAGTAAGTCCAACAAAGGGATTGAAATTCCCGAGGGTAAAGAAGATGCAGCTGCCAAGACGGTGTGGGGTAGGAAGATGTCCGACTCATTCATTGCCACCGTCTTCCCTCCTGAAAATGCTGAAGTAATCGAGTCTTGGACCCCTGGGACTTGGGAAAATAATTGTAAATCGTTGGTGAAAAGCTTCTTACGGGGCGCGAGCATTTTCCATCACCTTGGTCATCATGGTGATGATGCTTATGCTGGATTGGCTCCCGAGGAAAAGAAGAAAAGATATGAAGCCAACGAGCGGGAAGATTACGTGGAAATTCAGGTCCAAGGTCTGAATAAAAGGATACAAGAAATGGCGGCTGAAAACGAGAGGCTGCAAAAGATTGCACAAGATTCGGAGGGGGCCAAAGTTCGGGCCGAGACAACACTTCAAGCTGCCGAGGCTCAGATAAAGAGGTCGGAGGAAATTCAGAAAAAGGCTGAGGAGGATGCTTCTGCTCTTCAGGTGGCTACGGAGAAAGCTCGTTCGGCCGAGCAAGCTGCTGCAGTGGCTCAGGAGCAACATGAGTATGCTAAGGACGAGATACTCAGGCTCCGAGCTTCCTTGGAGAAGATGAGCGCGAAAGCGCTCAAGCATAAGAAAGCAGCTAAGGAGAATCTGTTTAATTGGGACCATGCAATTGAAGATTCTTTCTACAATACTGCCGAGCAACTCCGTGTTCTGAATCCCGGGCTTGTGACCAAGGGCGCTGATCCTAATTTTGCTGTGAAAAAAGGTCAAATTGTCGGCCCGAGTGGAGTTCCCATAGATCTGAATAACTCCGACCTTTCGGACCATTTGGCCGAAGACTCTGAAGGGGAAGGAATCGAGGATGCCGAAGGTGAAGAAGAAGAAGAAGACACATTCAATGCTGACAGCATTGTATTGTCCGATTTAGAATAGTTGATCTTTTTTTTTTTTTGGCGATCACCCCAGTAGTGGGTTTTTGTAACCGCCCCAGTAGTGGGTTTGAACTTTTTCTATGCTTCTTTGCTCGAAATATTATGAACATTTATAGTATTCGCAGTCAACTGTTTGCTTCTTTTTATACTTTGTGTTAAGAATTCAAGTGTCAAGACCTCGGAACTCCAGCGCTTTAGCCAAGGTGGGTTCCTCTATCCGCGATGTAAAATGATTTTAATAAACCATGTTTGAATCGGGAGTCTCAGTAGAATACTTGACGAGTTATAAGCTCTTTTTTGAGCTGTTTATAATCGTTCGCGTCATACACGGTGGCTAATCGAATATGAGGAAAAGTACGTAATACAATGAATCCAATAACAGTCTTTTTATTAATCAGAAGCAGAAAGTACAATGGGCTCGGAGTTCCACCGAGCGTACACCATCATTAAACAGTAATAAACAAATCTACAATTCTAAAAAGAATAAATAAAGCATGAAATTATGAAACTATGGAAGGAAGATTCTAACTGTAATATCCTTTGAGCTTCGCCGCATTCCATGAATTGTTGATAGGAGCTCCCGAGAGAGTTTCAAGTTTATAGGCTCCCGTCCCACTTTTGAAGGTGACTCGGTATGGTCCTTCCCAGCTTTGGGCCAGTTTTCCATCCTTAGCATTCTTAAGACCAATATCGGCCCTTCTTAGGACAAGGTCACCCACCTCGAACTCTCTGGGGTTAACCGAGCGATTATATTCCTTCGCCTGCATCCTTTTAGCGTGCTTTTCTCGTTCGGCGGCCAAATCTCTTACCTCCTCCGACAAAACAAGATCCTCGCAGAGCAAAGTGTTGTTGATGGGGTTTGGCTGCTGCATAGCTCAGAAAGAAGGGATAATTTTCTCAATGGGGATGACTGCGTCGCAGCCATAAGTGAGCCGATAGGGCGTTTCCCCTGTTGAAGTTTGGATGGTGGTGCGATACGACCAAAGTACCTCGTGCAAGTTTTCCACCCAATTTCCTTTTGCTCCTTCGAGTCTCCTCTTGATTCCCTGAATGATGGACCTGTTCACTGATTCCACCTGACCGTTGGTTTGAGGGTGTTCCACCGAGGAGGAGTAGTGCTTAACCCCCAATGCACTGACCAAATCTTGGAACGCCCTTGCTGCAAACTGGGTTCCATTGTCGGTTACCAATATCTGTGGCACCCCAAATCGAGCCACAACTTGCCTCTCAAAAAACTTTTGCACCTTTGCCGAGGATATGGTTGCCAAAGGCTCGGCCTCAATCCACTTTGTAAAATAGTCTATGGCCACGATCACCCACTTCAACTGTCCTGGTGCGGTTGGGAACTGCCCAATCAAATCCATTCCCCATTGGTAAAAGGGATAAGGAGATGAAAGAGAATGAAGTTCCTCGGCTGGTTTTTGATAAACATCACTGTGAAATTGGCATTTATCACACCTTTTCACGTGGTTTATCACATCTTGTTGAAGGGTAGGCCAGTAGTACCCAGCTCTTAGGACTTTTCTAGCCAGTGACTTCCCTCCAATGTGGTGGCTGCCTATTCCTCCATGAACTTCTTCTAGTGCCAGCTTTGCTTCGGCGGGGTCGAGACACCTGAGCATTGGACCGTTGACCCCTCGACGAAAGAGTACTCCCTCAGCCAGTGCAAATTGAGATGCCTTCCTGACAAGTTTCCTAGCTTCCACCAAGTCAGTCGGCAAGGTCCCTTGTTCCAAATAGCTTGCAATTGGGCTAATCCAGCTTGAATCTAGTGATATGGAGAGGACAACGCTAGGTCCATGCACCATTTCTTGAATTAAACTCTTGTTGTTTTCAGAGCTTTTTGTTGAGGCGAGTTTGGAAAGAATATCCGCTCGGCTATTGCTTTCCCTCGGTATGTGACAGATTTCGACTTTCACAAATTCGTATGACAAGAATCTTACTTTTTCCAAGTATTTTTGAAGGATTGGCTCCTTTGCCTGATATTCACCCTTGACCTGTGATACCACCAACTGAGAGTCGCTGAGAATTTTCACCTCTCGGGCTCCCACTTCTTTTGCCATCCTCAATCCTGCCAAAACAGCTTCATACTCCGCCTGATTGTTGGATGTTGAAAATCCGAACTTCAAGGAGTATTCAAGGGTGACTCCCTCGGAGTTCTCCAAAATTATTCCTGCTCCTGCCCCCATCTTATTGCTCGATCCATCCACATAGATGTTCCAATACGAGTTTGAGCTCGTCAATGGCTCAGTGAACTCGGTAAGGAAATCAGCCAAGGCCTGAGACTTCATCGCCTTTCTCGGTTCGAAAGTTATTTCAAACTCAGAAAGCTCGATAGCCCAAGTCACCATCCTCCCAACCAAATCAGGTTTCTGCAATATTTGTCGGATCGGTTGAGCCGTTCTGACCGTGATGCGGTGGCTGTGGAAATATTGGCGCAATCGCCTGGCAGTTATTACTAAGCAGAAGGCTAATTTCTCCACTTTTTGATATCTGATTTCCGGTCCCTAGAGAGCTCGACTCACAAAATAAATCGGAGACTCTTTACCTGATTCCTCCCGGACAAAAACCGAACTAACCACAGAATCTCCAACCGACAAATAAAGGAAAAGAGTTTCGCCATGGCTCGGACTAGACAAAATGGGAGGCGATGCCAAATAATGTTTAAGGTCAGTAAAGGCCTTTTCACATTCTTCATCCCATTCAAACATCTTTTCCTTCTCTTTCCTCAGCAGCTTGTACCATGGAAGGGCCTTTCTAGCTGACTGAGATAGAAACCTTGAAAGAGCTGCGACCCGACCTGTTAGCTGCTGAACCCCTTTGATGTTCGAGGGAATTTTCATCTCCAAAATGGCTCTGCACTTGTCCGGATTTGCCTCTATTCCACGCTCTGTAAGCATAAACCCGAGGAATGATCCTGCCGGAACTCCGAATGTGCATTTTTCCGGGTTCAGCCTCATATCAAACTGTCTCACCCTTCCTAAGATTTCTTTCAAGTCTTTTGCATGATCTTCCTCTTTTAAACTTTTCGCAATCATATCGTCTATATAAACCTCCATCCTCGGCCCAATCAAAGGACCAAAAACCTTGTTCATCATACGCTGGTAAGTTGCCCCAGCATTTTTCAATCCAAACGGCATAACATTATAGCAATAAGTAGCGTTTTCTGTGATAAACAATGTTTTTACCTGGTCCGGGGGATACATTGGGATCTGATTGTATCCCGAGTAAGCATCCATAAAGGACAACCTTTGATAGCCAGCCGAACTATCCACCAATTTATCAATGCATGGTAGTGGGTACTGATCCTTCGGGCACACCTTGTTCAGATCTGTGTAGTCCACGCACATCCTCCATTTCCCGTTGGACTTCTTGACTAGCACAGGATTGGCCAACCAATCAGTGTATACCACCTCTCTAATAAATCCAGCTTCTAAAAGCTCAGCTACCTTCTCATCAGTCGCTTGCGCTTTCTCAGTTCCGACCCTTCTCTTCTTCTGACATACCGGCTTGGCGCCAGGATATACACTCAACTTGTGGCAGATGAAGTTAGGATCGATTCCCGGCATGTCTGCTGAGGTCCATGCAAACAAATCCTTGTTTTCAATTAGAAGTTCAGTAAGCTCTTTTTCTAGCTTCTCCGACAGGCCAACCCCGATCTTGACGTAGTAAGATGGCTCGGGACCGAGGATTACTTTTTTAAAGTCCCCTTGCGGAGTTGGTCGAGTTTCATCCTCTTCTCTGACGTCAAGATCGGCCAAGTTGACGCTTCCTTTGTTCAATGGTTCCTTCATAATTTTCTCATCATCTAGTTTCAGCTTTGCCAAACTGATGTTATAGCATTTTCGGGCCAACTCCTGATCAGACCGTACTGTTACTACCTTGTCATCCGACCCCGGAAACTTCATGGCCAAATGCACTGTCGAAACGACGGCACCGAAAGATTGGAGTGTTGTTCTTCCGAAGATAGCGTTATAGGCCGAGGGAGCCTGGACAACGAGCCACTTTACCATTTCAGTTCGGGCAGAAGGTGGTTCACCCATTGTCACTGGGAGGTGGATATGGCCTAATGGAATGATTGAGTGTCCCGTGAAGCCAATCAAGCTTCCCTCGAATTGAGTAAGATCCGACCTTTTCAACTTCAATTTCTCAAACAGATCAAGGAACATGATGTCCGCCGAACTCCCTTGATCGACGAGAATTCTTCTTACTTCATAGTTGCCCATCCGAACTGTGACGACCATTGGATCATTATGGTCTTGCAGGATGTCTTCAAAGTCTTCATCACTAAAACTGATTACAATGTTCTTATTTCTCGGTTTCTGAATCGGTCGGCTTGCCACCGAAAGAACTTGCCCCACGTATTTCTTGCGGTCACACTTCTTTTCCCCACCACCAGCAAATCATCCAGCAATAGTACCGATAAGAAAGTCATTCGCTTTCTCGGATTGTTGTATTGGGGCTCCGCTTGCAGGTGGTGAAGGACTTCTCTTTTGCTCGGTTTTGGGAGGCGATGGGCTCTTCCTTCTAGAACGCTTGCGCAAGGCTTCCCCGATGTAATGCTGAAGCTTGCCATCCCTTACCATCTCTTCAATTAGATCTTTTAGTTGGATACATTGGTCGGTGGTATGCCCCCATCCACCATGGTGATCGCAATACTTAGATTTATCCTTTTGGGCCGCCTTTCTTAAGGCTGGTGGCCGAGTGATGTTGCGCATTTCAGTATGCATGGTCTCACGAAGGATTTGACTCCTCGGGACCGTTAATTGAGTGTATTCCTCGTACCTGCCTTTGGGAGGCAGTTTATCACCTCTCTCTTGTTCCCTCTTGTCTTTCCTTCCTCTTTCCCGAAAACGATCATTCTGACGAGCCTCGTTCTGGCGAGGCCGTTGCTCCTGTCGTCCTTCAGTACCCCTTGCCGCAGTGCTTATCCTTCGGAACTCCTCTAGATTGACATATTTCCTGGACCTTTCTCTAAGTTCTGCCATGTTATGAGGTGGTTCCCCGATCAAACAATCTTTGAAATCTCCGTCTAACAATCCCTGAGTAAGTAGGAGAACGGATACCCCCGACTGTAAACCAGATATGCCACTAGCCTCTTGTTGATACCGAGCCAGGTAGTCGCGTAAAGACTCGCAAGGTCTTTGTGCGACTCCAGCTAAAGAATGATCCGATTTGGGTTGTGACATGCTCGCTGTATATCGATTGAGGAAAACCCTCCGAAGCTCGGCCCAGGAACTGATGGAATTTGTCGGTAGGGAGTTGAACCATCTCAGCGGCGCCGGGCCTAGCGTCATTGAGAAAGCTCGGCATTTCATTTCATCTTCTCCTCCATAAAACATCATGGAAGACTCATAAGATGCAATGTGATCCATCGGATCAGTCGTCCCATTATAGCGAGAGACATTCTGATGGCCCATGAAAGCTTGTGGAGTCCGAAATGCCATGATTGCGGCTGCGAACGGGTGTCCTGGATGTGGTTCAGCATCAGCAGGTTCGGCAACCTCATTCGAAGTAAGGGGTGGAGGCAAGGGAAGGTTACTTGGGTTGCCAAGAGCCATGCGAGTGCCTTGTTCGGCAAGCCTAGCCATGCTTTGCTGCTGTAAAGTCGCGATAGCTTGGTTTTGCTTTTCAATTAATGAAGTTTGAGTCCTCAGAATTTCCATAATTGACTCTTCTCTTCTCCTAGCAGAAGAGGTCGTCATGTAAGATCTTCCCTGAGACTCGGAACGTTCACCACCCTGAAGTGTTCCGAAGTGTCCTCTAGTAAATTGTGGTACTCCCCTAAACAAGGGTATTTCTCTACCAGACCGCTCGGTTCGGGAGTTTTCTCGAACATGACGTTCAGCTCGTCGCTCCTCCCTAGTTCGGGATCTAGCAGGGGCTCTTCTAGACTGGTGTGGTCCAGAATCTGCAGTGTCACGCCATTCCGACACATGACCATCAGAAACACGACGTGGCTGAGATCGTCGTTCATGGCCCTCCACAGCCGGAACAACGGCGGCTTGCGGTTAGACCTGAGGAACAGGCGGATCAGCAGGGTGGACAACTGGAGGAACTTGGGGGTTCTCAACCTGATTACCCTCAGGGGGAGCAAGTCTGTCCCTAACATTCCTGCAAGCAGCATTCCTAGGTCCGGCGTTCTTTGGTGGTCTTCCTCTAAGACGACGGCGGAGATCACCTCCTCCTTGGTTGTCATCGTCGTTGTTTGCCATTTCTTGCAGTGAGCGGTGGGAATACTGGTTATTCAGGTCCCCACAGACGGCGCCAATGTAGTGTCCTTGAACACTATATGTCCTTAACCCTCTGAGCCCTCAAGATTATGGTAATCAGGAGTTCACGAGAAGGTCAAGTATCTATGTATGACCTTATGGTTTTTCTGCAGTTCCAGTTGGGAAAAGCAGGGTTTCCCCAGTCAACAAGTGTGTGCAGAGTGTCAACTTAGGGATGAGAGTACGTACCTGAAACCCTAGCTGTTGTGAGCTATTTATAGGGTTTGGAGGAAGTTGATGTGGGCCGTATGGGCCTCGTATCAAGGTGAGCTGAACCGGGATTCTGTGAGGGAATATAGGAGATTTATTCCCTTAGAATCCGGATAGGATCAGCTCACGGTCCCATGTAGAGGCTGTAGCGAGATTCTAGGAGAGACGGGTGGAAGTGATAGGAAGCCTTGGTGAGACTGAGTCAACCTACCAGCCGACGTTATGTCTCGGTTCTAGAATCCCGAGCCGATGGAGTGAAGACCGTTGTTGAGGTTCGGTCCCATCAAGTCCGAGCCTGGTCTTTTCGTATGCTCGGAACTAACGTGTCCGAGCGTAGGACGTTCGTGTTAAGTAAACCGAGGGAAAGGTCCTTGGAAAATCCTTTATATAGGACTGTAGTTTTTATGCGGTCGGCAGACCCTACAAAATGTATTGATCAAGTTCAAGCTCAACAAGCAAACAACAAACATCAAAGGAAGAAGAGAGAACAAGCTCATGAAGACTTATGAAGATCTAGTTTGAGTATTATTGTAATATCTTTAGCCTCTCTAGCTTAAGTCTTTTATTTGATGAGTTTGGGTAGAGTCCTATAGAGGGTAGTGAATCTCTTATAAGTTCATGATTATATCATAATTTGAGTTTTCACTTAACCTAAAATCAATAGGTGGCTTAAAGGTTTGAAAGAAAATGTTTAGTTTTGAGAAAACAAGTTTCTAAGTGATTTTGCACTAGCTTAATCGATTAAGTAATCATCTAATCGATTAAGACATTTCAAGTTACAGTGCTTAATCGATTAATAAACAGTTTAATCGATTAAGAGCTGTAAAACTGGTTTTTAAAATACGTTTTTCACTTCTCAAAATCAGTTTTAAGTGCTATTAAATTTTGGGTATTCTATATTAACCTTTTCCTAATCATTGTGATCATTGAACATCATTTTTACATCAATTTTACAAAGAATCAAGCCACTCTATTCTCTCTCAATTTCATAGATCAAAGCTTTCTATTTTCACATTCTTTGATCAAGAACTCTTGAATCTTTCATATTGATATTGTCATAACTATTGGAAGAGATTCATAGGAGTGTCATTTTGTTTTCTATTGTGTTGTAATCTTTGCAAGAGGAAAGCCATCTACAACAAACAAGAAGCCTTGGTGTGTCGATTATCATCAAGCAAGTTCATTCAAATTGAAGAAGAAGTCTTGGTTGTGAATCAAGCAAAGTGAAGTCTTGTTGTGAGGTTTCAACGAGCAACGTGAAGACTTGTTGTGTGGATTATCAACAAGGGGTAGAGGTTAGATTAGAGAGAAGATCAATAGGATTACAAGGCAAGGGTGTGGTGTATCCTTTGTAGGCTATCAAGAAGGGAGTCTTGAGAGGCATTTACTTGTAATTTGAGAACTCTAATTCCTCATAGTGAAGAATCTCTCTTGGTTGAAGAGGGGACTGGATGTAGCTTTCAAGTGGATGAAAGTGAACCAGGATAAATCACTGTGCCGTATCTCTAAACCCTTACTCTTTACATTCTTGTTATTCATTGTGTTCTTGATTGAAAACCTAGAAAAGATTGATTTTCATAATTGATTGAATTGAATCTTATATTGTGCAAATTGATTTTGGGAAAATCATTTTCATAACCTAGGTAATCAATAAGAATATTGGTGTTAATTCTTTCTGCTGAATCTCTGATCTTACGTGTTGATTGATTGATTTTCGTATTCGATTGAAAAGTGATTTTTCAGTTTTCTGAAGGTTTAATCGATTAGTAATCGATTAAGACATTTTGTGCTTTCTGATCTTAATCGATTAAATTGCAGATTAATCGATTAAAAGTTCAGCTTAATCGATTAAGTGCTGTAGATTTTGCAAAAATCATTCGTTTTAATTGTTTCGATTTGTTTCGGTCGAAAATCTTTCAAGGTTTCTTTTACACCTATTCAACCACCCTTTCTAGGTGTTCTCCTAGGGTTCCTTAGTTGTTTCAACCACCAATTGCGGTTTCCTCAATTGGTATCAGAGCTCGGTCGAAAGACAAGAGCATAAGAGCTTTTTCGTAAAGATCCTAGTTAAGTAACCGCAATGGGTTCCATGAATCCCTTTGGTGGTGAAGGTGCTTCTATAAGTCGTCCTCCACTCTTTAACGGTGAGGGATACGCTTATTGGAAAGTAAGAATGAAAATTTTTATCCAAGCCATTGATAATGAAATTTGGAAAGCAATAGAAAAAGGTCCTCATATCCCCTCTAGTTTAGTTGAATGTGCACAACAATTAACCCCCGAGGATAAGTGGAATGATGATGATAGAAAGAAAGTTCAATATGATTTTAAAGCAAAAAATATCCTCACCTCCGCTTTATCTTATGATGAGTTCTTTAGAGTTTCACAATGTGCAAGTGCTAAGGAAATGTGGGACACTTTACAAGTGACTCATGAAGGAACTAGTGAGGTTAGGAGAGCTAGATTGAATGTTTTGATGCGTGAATATGAATTGTTTCAAATGCTTCCAAATGAATCTATTAATGATATGCAAAAGTGATTTACTCATATTATTAATCATTTACTTGCACTTGGTAAAACTTTTCTTCAAGGTGAACTTTCTAACAAAGTGTTGAGATGTTTAGACAGGAATTGGCAACCAAAAGTAACGGCTATTGTTGAATCTAAGAATTTGGATGCTATGGATCTTGCAACACTTTTCGGAAAGCTTCAAAAACATGAAATGGAGCTTGGACGTTTAAACATGAATGAAGAGTCGGATAAGAACAAAGGAAGAAAGGGACTTGCTCTTAAAGTCAATAGGTCATTCAAAAAGAAAGAGAGTTCCGATGATAATGATAGTGAAGATTCCGATTCGGATGTTGATGAAAAAGAAATGAAACTCTTACTAAGGAAATTTGACAAGTTTCTAAGGAGAAAAGGAAGGTTGAACAAAGACAAGAGTAAAGAGAAGAATTCTCCACACTACAAGACCAAGACTACAAAAGATGGAGTAGTTTGCCATGAATGTGGAAAGCCCGGTCATCTCAAGTATTCATGCTCTAAGTATCTCAAGAAGAAGGAGAATGAAAAGAAAAATTCAAAACACAAAAGGGCATATATAGTTTGGGATAGTGATGTAGAAGAGAAGAAAATCACATCAAGTAGTTCTTCGGATGATGAAGAAGTCGCTAATCTCAACTTGCTTGTTCAAGTAGATGAAGAGGAAATTTCAAATGATGAATCAAGTGAACAAAGCGAGGAAAGCGATGTAAGTCATACTAAATCCGAAATTTCTTCTAAATATGAATTGTTATATAATGCTTATGAAGAAATGCATGAACAATTTGAAAAACTAGCTTTGAAAAACATTGAAAGAAAGAAGCTCATTTTGAAACATCAACAAGAGATTTTAGAACTTCAAAAACAAGTTGATGAGCTTAATCTTGAAAATGAAACCCTTGATCTTATATATGCTAGTTCTTCTTGTTATTGTGCTAGTAGATTGAATATTGTGGTTGATTGTGAGAATTGCAAGTTGCTTAAAGATGAAAATGCTATTTTGAAAAATAAGCTTGCAAGTTTCACAAATGGTGATATTAGATTGCGCACATTGTTAAATTTTCAAAGAGAAAATTCAAACAAGTTTGGCTTAGGTTATACTAATGCTAAGAGTAATTCTCATAGAAATGTTGTTGATTTTTCTAAATTTGATTTTTCAAATGCACCAACATGTTTCTATTGTGGTACTCATGGACATACCTCAAATGTATGTTATATTAAAGTGCATGGTATATCTAAAAGAAATTTTGTTTGGGTTAAGAAGGGTGAGAATCCCTTAACTAACAAAAATGGATCCAAAACCATTTGGATACCAAAAAGCAAAGCATGATTGTTTTGTAGGTAATATTGAAGATGCAAATGAAGGTCTATACACATTTTCAAATCTCAAGAGAATGTCCTACAAAGTGGTAAAATTTGATATTGTTGAGTATTCTCATTTGGTATCAATTGTAGTCTTCTTAATTAGTATTTCTATATACATAAGTTCAATTGGTATCATTGAGTAATCTTTAAATGATTATCATGCTATTGTTGTGATATATTGTTTACAATTGATATCTTACTTTGTTAAGTGATATGATGATTTGTTTAGTTTCAATTGGTATTGTATTTCTTTGTTATATTTCTTTCCAATTGATATCACATCTCAAAGTATTGTGTCAATTAGTGACAATTAGCTTTTCAATTGGTATCATTGATTATTATTCTTCTTATTATTCGATTGGTATCTATATTGAAAAGAAATGAATGTTGATTTCTCTTATTTTGGCTTAGTATTTTATATTTCAATTGGTATATATTACTTTTTGATAATGCCAAAAGGGGGAGAAAAGGTTGTTTTTTGTTGTTTTTATGTAGGTTGAGCAAAGTTGTTGAAGATAGGGGGAGAATCAAGCTTCTATCAATTGGATTTCAAATGTCAAAAGCATTTATTGAGGGGGAGCAAGAATCTCACCAAGTGATCAAATGGTTCAAGTATCAACAACTTCAAACAACTTCAAAACATGTTTGTCATTTTCAAAAAGGGGGAGATTGTAAGTTCCATTTAGAATGTTTTGATAATGACAAAAGGTTTTGAACAAGCTACAAATGTATTGATCAAGTTCAAGCTCAACAAGCAAACAACAAACATCAAAGGAAGAAGAGAGAACAAGCTCATGAAGACTTATGAAGATCTAGTTTGAGTATTATTGTAATATCTTTAGCCTCTCTAGCTTAAGTCTTTTATTTGATGAGTTTGGGTAGAGTCCTATAGAGGGTAGTGAATCTCTTATAAGTTCATGATTATATCATAATTTGAGTTTTCACTTAACCTAAAATCAATAGGTGGCTTAAAGGTTTGAAAGAAAATGTTTAGTTTTGAGAAAACAAGTTTCTAAGTGATTTTGCACTAGCTTAATCGATTAAGTAATCATCTAATCGATTAAGACATTTCAAGTTACAGTGCTTAATCGATTAATAAACAGTTTAATCGATTAAGAGCTGTAAAACTGGTTTTTAAAATACGTTTTTCACTTCTCAAAATCAGTTTTAAGTGCTATTAAATTTTGGGTATTCTATATTAACCTTTTCCTAATCATTGTGATCATTGAACATCATTTTTACATCAATTTTACAAAGAATCAAGCCACTCTATTCTCTCTCAATTTCATAGATCAAAGCTTTCTATTTTCACATTCTTTGATCAAGAACTCTTGAATCTTTCATATTGATATTGTCATAACTATTGGAAGAGATTCATAGGAGTGTCATTTTGTTTTCTATTGTGTTGTAATCTTTGCAAGAGGCGAGCCATCTACAACAAACAAGAAGCCTTGGTGTGTCGATTATCATCAAGCAAGTTCATTCAAATTGAAGAAGAAGTCTTGGTTGTGAATCAAGCAAAGTGAAGTCTTGTTGTGAGGTATCAACGAGCAACGTGAAGACTTGTTGTGTGGATTATCAACAAGGGGTAGAGGTTAGATTAGAGAGAAGATCAATAGGATTACAAGGCAAGGGTGTGGTGTATCCTTTGTAGGCTATCAAGAAGGGAGTCTTGAGAGGCATTTACTTGTAATTTGAGAACGCTAATTCCTCATAGTGAAGAATCTCTCTTGGTTGAAGAGGGGACTGGATGTAGCTTTCAAGTGGATGAAAGTGAACCAGGATAAATCACTGTGCCGTATCTCTAAACCCTTACTCTTTACATTCTTGTTATTCATTGTGTTCTTGATTGAAAACCTAGAAAAGATTGATTTTCATAATTGATTGAATTGAATCTTATATTGTGCAAATTGATTTTGGGAAAATCATTTTCATAACCTAGGTAATCAATAAGAATATTGGTGTTAATTCTTTCTGCTGAATCTCTGATCTTACGTGTTGATTGATTGATTTTCGTATTCGATTGAAAAGTGATTTTTCAGTTTTCTGAAGGTTTAATCGATTAGTAATCGATTAAGACATTTTGTGCTTTCTGATCTTAATCGATTAAATTGCAGATTAATCGATTAAAAGTTCAGCTTAATCGATTAAGTGCTGTAGATTTTGCAAAAATCATTCGTTTTAATTGTTTCGATTTGTTTCGGTCGAAAATCTTTCAAGGTTTCTTTTACACCTATTCAACCCCCCTTCTAGGTGTTCTCCTAGGGTTCCTTAGTTGTTTCAACCACCAATTGCGGTTTCCTCAATTGGTATCAGAGCTCGGTCGAAAGACAAGAGCATAAGAGCTTTTTCGTAAAGATCCTAGTTAAGTAACCGCAATGGGTTCCATGAATCCCTTTGGTGGTGAAGGTGCTTCTATAAGTCGTCCTCCACTCTTTAACGGTGAGGGATACGCTTATTGGAAAGTAAGAATGAAAATTTTTATCCAAGCCATTGATAATGAAATTTGGAAAGCAATAGAAAAAGGTCCTCATATCCCCTCTAGTTTAGTTGAATGTGCACAACAATTAACCCTCGAGGATAAGTGGAATGATGATGATAGAAAGAAAGTTCAATATGATTTTAAAGCAAAAATATCGTCACCTCCGCTTTATCTTATGATGAGTTCTTTAGAGTTTCACAATGTGCAAGTGCTAAGGAAATGTGGGACACTTTACAAGTGACTCATGAAGGAACTAGTGAGGTTAGGAGAGCTAGATTGAATGTTTTGATGCGTGAATATGAATTGTTTCAAATGCTTCCAAATGAACTATTAATGATATGCAAAAGCGATTTACTCATATTATTAATCATTTACTTGCACTTGGTAAAACTTTTCTTCAAGGTGAACTTTCTAACAAAGTGTTGAGATGTTTAGACAGGAATTGGCAACCAAAAGTAACGGCTATTGTTGAATCTAAGAATTTGGATGCTATGGATCTTGCAACACTTTTCGGAAAGCTTCAAAAACATGAAATGGAGCTTGGACGTTTAAACATGAATGAAGAGTCGGATAAGAACAAAGGAAGAAAGGGACTTGCTCTTAAAGTCAATAGGTCATTCAAAAAGAAAGAGAGTTCCGATGATAATGATAGTGAAGATTCCGATTCGGATGTTGATGAAAAAGAAATGAAACTCTTACTAAGGAAATTTGACAAGTTTCTAAGGAGAAAAGGAAGGTTGAACAAAGACAAGAGTAAAGAGAAGAATTCTCCACACTACAAGACCAAGACTACAAAAGATGGAGTAGTTTGCCATGAATGTGGAAAGCCCGGTCATCTCAAGTATTCAAGCTCTAAGTATCTCAAGAAGAAGGAGAATGAAAAGAAAAATTCAAAACACAAAAGGGCATATATAGTTTGGGATAGTGATGTAGAAGAGAAGAAAAGCACATCAAGTAGTTCTTCGGATGATGAAGAAGTCGCTAATCTCAACTTGCTTGTTCAAGTAGATGAAGAGGAAATTTCAAATGATGAATCAAGAGAACAAAGCGAGGAAAGCGATGTAAGTCATACTAAATCCGAAATTTCTTCTAAATATGAATTGTTATATAATGCTTATGAAGAAATGCATGAAGAATTTGAAAAACTAGCTTTGAAAAACATTGAAAGAAAGAAGCTCATTTTGAAACATCAACAAGAGATTTTAGAACTTCAAAAACAAGTTGATGAGCTTAATCTTGAAAATGAAACCCTTGATCTTATATATGCTAGTTCTTCTTGTTATTGTGCTAGTAGATTGAATATTGTGGTTGATTGTGAGAATTGCAAGTTGCTTAAAGATGAAAATGCTATTTTGAAAAATAAGCTTGCAAGTTTCACAAATGGTGATATTAGATTGCGCACATTGTTAAATTTTCAAAGAGAAAATTCAAACAAGTTTGGCTTAGGTTATACTAATGCTAAGAGTAATTCGCAAAGAAATGTTGTTGATTTTTCTAAAGTTGATTTTTCAAATACACCAACATGTTTCTATTGTGGTACTCATGGACATACCTCAAATGTATGTTATATTAAAGTGCATGGTATATCTAAAAGAAATTTTGTTTGGGTTAAGAAGGGTGAGAATCCCTTAACTAACAAAAATGGATCCAAAACCATTTGGATACCAAAAAGCAAAGCATGATTATTTTGTAGGTAATATTGAAGATGCAAATGAAGGTCTATACACATTTTCAAACCTCAAGAGAATGTCCTACAAAGTGGTAAAATTTGATATTGTTGAGTATTCTCATTTGGTATCAATTGTAGTCTTCTTAATTAGTATTTCTATATACATAAGTTCAATTGGTATCATTGATTAATCTTTAAATGATTATCATGCTATTGTTGTGATATATTGTTTACAATTGATATCTTACTTTGTTAAGTGATATGATGATTTGTTTAGTTTCAATTGGTATTGTATTTCTTTGTTATATTTCTTTCCAATTGATATCACATCTCAAAGTATTGTGTCAATTAGTGACAATTAGCTTTTCAATTGGTATCATTGATTCTTATTCTTCTTATTATTCAATTGGTATCTATATTGAAAAGAAATGAATGTTGATTTCTCTTATTTTGGCTTAGTATTTTATATTTCAATTGGTATATATTACTTTTTGATAATGCCAAAAGGGGGAGAAAATGTTGTTTTTTGTTGTTTTTATGTAGGTTAGCAAAGTTGTTGAAGATAGGGGGAGAATCAAGCTTCTATCAATTGGATTTCAAATGTCAAAAGCATTTATTGAGGGGGAGCAAGAATCTCACCAAGTGATCAAATGGTTCAAGTATCAACAACTTCAAACAACTTCAAAACATGTTTGTCATTTTCAAAAAGGGGGAGATTGTAAGTTCCATTTAGAATGTTTTGATAATGACAAAAGGTTTTGAACAAGCTACAAATGTATTGATCAAGTTCAAGCTCAACAAGCAAACAACAAACATCAAAGGAAGAAGAGAGAACAAGCTCATGAAGACTTATGAAGATCTAGTTTGAGTATTATTGTAATATCTTTAGCCTCTCTAGCTTAAGTCTTTTATTTGATGAGTTTGGGTAGAGTCCTATAGAGGGTAGTGAATCTCTTTTAAGGTCATGATTAAATCATAATTTGAGTTTTCACTTAACCTAAAATCAATAGGTGGCTTAAAGGTTTGAAAGAAAATGTTTAGTTTTGAGAAAACAAGTTTCTAAGTGATTTTGCACTAGCTTAATCGATTAAGTAATCATCTAATCGATTAAGACATTTCAAGTTACAGTGCTTAATCGATTAATAAACAGTTTAATCGATTAAGAGCTGTAAAACTGGTTTTTAAAATACGTTTTTCACTTCTCAAAATCAGTTTTAAGTGCTATTAAATTTTGGGTATTCTATATTAACCTTTTCCTAATCATTGTGATCATTGAACATCATTTTTACATCAATTTTACAAAGAATCAAGCCACTCTATTCTCTCTCAATTTCATAGATCAAAGCTTTCTATTTTCACATTCTTTGATCAAGAACTCTTGAATCTTTCATATTGATATTGTCATAACTATTGGAAGAGATTCATAGGAGTGTCATTTTGTTTTCTATTGTGTTGTAATCTTTGCAAGAGGCAAGCCATCTACAACAAACAAGAAGCCTTGGTGTGTCGATTATCATCAAGCAAGTTCATTCAAATTGAAGAAGAAGTCTTGGTTGTGAATCAAGCAAAGTGAAGTCTTGTTGTGAGGTATCAACGAGCAACGTGAAGACTTGTTGTGTGGATTATCAACAAGGGGTAGAGGTTAGATTAGAGAGAAGATCAATAGGATTACAAGGCAAGGGTGTGGTGTATCCTTTGTAGGCTATCAAGAAGGGAGTCTTGAGAGGCATTTACTTGTAATTTGAGAAATCTAATTCCTCATAGTGAAGAATCTCTCTTGGTTGAAGAGGGGACTGGATGTAGCTTTCAAGTGGATGAAAGTGAACCAGGATAAATCACTGTGCCGTATCTCTAAACCCTTACTCTTTACATTCTTGTTATTCATTGTGTTCTTGATTGAAAACCTAGAAAAGATTGATTTTCATAATTGATTGAATTGAATCTTATATTGTGCAAATTGATTTTGGGAAAATCATTTTCATAACCTAGGTAATCAATAAGAATATTGGTGTTAATTCTTTCTGCTGAATCTCTGATCTTACGTGTTTATTGATTGATTTTCGTATTCGATTGAAAAGTGATTTTTCAGTTTTCTGAAGGTTTAATCGATTAGTAATCGATTAAGACATTTTGTGCTTTCTGATCTTAATCGATTAAATTGCAGATTAATCGATTAAAAGTTCAGCTTAATCGATTAAGTGCTGTAGATTTTGCAAAAATCATTCGTTTTAATTGTTTCGATTTGTTTCGGTCGAAAATCTTTCAAGGTTTCTTTTACACCTATTCAACCCCCCTTCTAGGTGTTCTCCTAGGGTTCCTTAGTTGTTTCAACCACCAATTGCGGTTTCCTCAATTGGTATCAGAGCTCGGTCGAAAGACAAGAGCATAAGAGCTTTTTCGTAAAGATCCTAGTTAAGTAACCGCAATGGGTTCCATGAATCCCTTTGGTGGTGAAGGTGCTTCTATAAGTCGTCCTCCACTCTTTAACGGTGAGGGATACGCTTATTGGAAAGTAAGAATGAAAATTTTTATCCAAGCCATTGATAATGAAATTTGGAAAGCAATAGAAAAAGGTCCTCATATCCCCTCTAGTTTAGTTGAATGTGCACAACAATTAACCCCCGAGGATAAGTGGAATGATGATGATAGAAAGAAAGTTCAATATGATTTTAAAGCAAAAAATATCATCACCTCCGCTTTATCTTATGATGAGTTATTTAGAGTTTCACAATGTGCAAGTTCTAAGGAAATGTGGGACACTTTACAAGTGAGGTTAGGAGAGCTAGATTGAATGTTTTGATGCGTGAATATGAATTGTTTCAAATGCTTCCAAATGAATCTATTAATGATATGCAAAAGCGATTTACTCATATTATTAATAATTTACTTGCACTTGGTAAAACTTTTCTTCAAGGTGAACTTTCTAACAAAGTGTTGAGATGTTTAGACAGGAATTGGCAACCAAAAGTAACGGCTATTGTTGAATCTAAGAATTTGGATGCTATGGATCTTGCAACACTTTTCGGAAAGCTTCAAAAACATGAAATGGAGCTTGGACGTTTAAACATGAATGAAGAGTCGGATAAGAACAAAGGAAGAAAGGGACTTGCTCTTAAAGTCAATAGATCATTCAAAAAGAAAGAGAGTTCCGATGATAATGATAGTGAAGATTCCGATTCGGATGTTGATGAAAAAGAAATGAAACTCTTACTAAGGAAATTTGACAAGTTTCTAAGGAGAAAAGGAAGGTTGAACAAAGACAAGAGTAAAGAGAAGAATTCTCCACACTACAAGACCAAGACTACAAAAGATGGAGTAGTTTGCCATGAATGTGGAAAGCCCGGTCATCTCAAGTATTCATGCTCTAAGTATCTCAAGAAGAAGGAGAATGAAAAGAAAAATTCAAAACACAAAAGGGCATATATAGTTTGGGATAGTGATGTAGAAGAGAAGAAAAGCACATCAAGTAGTTCTTCGGATGATGAAGAAGTCGCTAATCTCAACTTGCTTGTTCAAGTAGATGAAGAGGAAATTTCAAATGATGAATCAAGTGAACAAAGCGAGGAAAGCGATGTAAGTCATACTAAATCCGAAATTTCTTCTAAATATGAATTGTTATATAATGCTTATGAAGAAATGCATGAAAAATTTGAAAAACTAGCTTCGAAAAACATTGAAAGAAAGAAGCTCATTTTGAAACATCAACAAGAGATTTTAGAACTTCAAAAACAAGTTGATGAGCTTAATCTTGAAAATGAAACCCTTGATCTTATATATGCTAGTTCTTCTTGTTATTGTGCTAGTAGATTGAATATTGTGGTTGACTGTGAGAATTGCAAGTTGCTTAAAGATGAAAATGCTATTTTGAAAAATAAGCTTGCAAGTTTCACAAATGGTGATATTAGATTGCGCACATTGTTAAATTTTCAAAGAGAAAATTCAAACAAGTTTGGCTTAGGTTATACTAATGCTAAGAGTAATTCTCATAGAAATGTTGTTGATTTTTCTAAAGTTGATTTTTCAAATGCACCAACATGTTTCTATTGTGGTACTCATGGACATACCTCAAATGTATGTTATATTAAAGTGCATGGTATATCTAAAAGAAATTTTGTTTGGGTTAAGAAGGGTGAGAATCCCTTAACTAACAAAAATGGATCCAAAACCATTTGGATACCAAAAAGCAAAGCATGATTGTTTTGTAGGTAATATTGAAGATGCAAATGAAGGTCTATACACATTTTCAAATCTCAAGAGAATGTCCTACAAAGTGGTAAAATTTGATATTGTTGAGTATTCTCATTTGGTATCAATTGTAGTCTTCTTAACTAGTATTTCTATATACATAAGTTCAATTGGTATCATTGAGTAATCTTTAAATGATAATCATGCTATTGTTGTGATATATTGTTTACAATTGATATCTTACTTTGTTAAGTGATATGATGATTTGTTTAGTTTCAATTGGTATTGTATTTCTTTGTTATATTTCTTTCCAATTGATATCACATCTCAAAGTATTGTGTCAATTAGTGACAATTAGCTTTTCAATTGGTATCATTGATTATTATTCTTCTTATTATTCGATTGGTATCTATATTGAAAAGAAATGAATGTTGATTTCTCTTATTTTGGCTTAGTATTTTATATTTCAATTGGTATATATTACTTTTTGATAATGCCAAAAGGGGGAGAAAAGGTTGTTTTTTGTTGTTTTTATGTAGGTTGAGCAAAGTTGTTGAAGATAGGGGAAGAATCAAGCTTCTATCAATTGGATTTCAAATGTCAAAAGCATTTATTGAGGGGGAGCAAGAATCTCACCAAGTGATCAAATGGTTCAAGTATCAACAACTTCAAACAACTTCAAAACATGTTTGTCATTTTCAAAAAGGGGGAGATTGTAAGTTCCATTTAGAATGTTTTGATAATGACAAAAGGTTTTGAACAAGCTACAAATGTATTGATCAAGTTCAAGCTCAACAAGCAAACAACAAACATCAAAGGAAGAAGAGAGAACAAGCTCATGAAGACTAAGAAGATCTAGTTTGAGTATTATTGTAATATCTTTAGCCTCTCTAGCTTAAGTCTTTTATTTGATGAGTTTGGGTAGAGTCCTATAGAGGGTAGTGAATCTCTTTTAAGGTCATGATTATATCATAATTTGAGTTTTCACTTAACCTAAAATCAATAGGTGGCTTAAAGGTTTGAAAGAAAATGTTTAGTTTTGAGAAAACAAGTTTCTAAGTGATTTTGCACTAGCTTAATCGATTAAGTAATCATCTAATCGATTAATAAACAGTTTAATCGATTAAGAGCTGTAAAACTGGTTTTTAAAATACGTTTTTCACTTCTCAAAATCAGTTTTTTAAGTGCTATTAACTTTTGGGTATTCTATATTAACCTTTTCCTAATCATTGTGATCATTGAACATCATTTTTACATCAATTTTACAAAGAATCAAGCCACTCTATTCTCTCTCAATTTCATAGATCAAAGCTTTCTATTTTCACATTCTTTGATCAAGAACTCTTGAATCTTTCATATTGATATTGTCATAACTATTTGAAGAGATTCATAGGAGTGTCATTTTGTTTTCTATTGTGTTGTAATCTTTGCAAGAGGCAAGCCATCTACAACAAACAAGAAGCCTTGGTGTGTCGATTATCATCAAGCAAGTTCATTCAAATTGAAGAAGTCTTGGTTATGAATCAAGCAAAGTGAAGTCTTGTTGTGAGGTATCAACGAGCAACGTGAAGACTTGTTGTGTGGATTATCAACAAGGGGTAGAGGTTAGATTAGAGAGAAGATCAATAGGATTACAAGGCAAGGGTGTGGTGTATCCTTTGTAGGCTATCAAGAAGGGAGTCTTGAGAGGCATTTACTTGTAATTTGAGAACGCTAATTCCTCATAGTGAAGAATCTCTCTTGGTTGAAGAGGGGACTGGATGTAGCTTTCAAGTGGATGAAAGTGAACCAGGATAAATCACTGTGCCGTATCTCTAAACCCTTACTCTTTACATTCTTGTTATTCATTGTGTTCTTGATTGAAAACCTAGAAAAGATTGATTTTCATAATTGATTGAATTGAATCTTATATTGTGCAAATTGATTTTGGGAAAATCATTTTCATAACCTAGGTAATCAATAAGAATATTGGTGTTAATTCTTTCTGCTGAATCTCTGATCTTACGTGTTGATTGATTGATTTTCGTATTCGATTGAAAAGTGATTTTTCAGTTTTCTGAAGGTTTAATCGATTAGTAATCGATTAAGACATTTTGTGCTTTCTGATCTTAATCGATTAAATTGCAGATTAATCGATTAAAAGTTCAGCTTAATCGATTAAGTGCTGTAGATTTTGCAAAAATCATTCGATTTAATTGTTTCGATTTGTTTCGGTCGAAAATCTATGTTTATGCTATTAGTAATTGTTTACATTGGTCACCTCTCCTTCGGAACTTGTGTCACTTTTACTAACTTTCAAGAATTTTAATTTCAAAAGCTTTAAAAATAAAATTCCTCCAAAACACAAAATTAAATATTTTACCATTATAAAATAAATTCCACATTTTCAAATAATTATTTTCACTCATAAATATAAATCAAATAATATATCTTCATAAATTCAAAAAGCTGCCCAATCACAAATTCTCAAAAATCATTTTATTAAAATAGGAAAAATTGCGGGTATTACATTCCTCCCCAACTTAAATATTTCTCGTCCTCTAGAAATGAAGCGAAAAGAAAACACAAGCAAACACAACATTCACACTTCTGCTCGATTTCTATAACTCCTCTTATGGTATCCTTCAACTTGCGACTCCTTTCAGTTACCATTTCCTAACAGAGAAATCCCATTCGTCAAGCCGCTTACGTGTTGATTTGAGTCAAGTCTATTGAGGCTAAGCAAGAAGGGTCATCAACATGTTCTTTCAAGAAACAATTTTCAGGGTCACATCAAATCTATTAAAGATAGGTTGGTAGAGATAGTTTGCAAGATTCGTTAACAAGAGATCTTATTCATAAAGTTATTATAATTAATTATTTCTATTTTTAATCTTTGATTAAAAGTCTATGTTTATGCTGTTAGTAAATGTGTGAATTTAAATTGGTAATTATAATTATGTGAAAATTTAGCATGGACCACCCTTTTACACTTACCATGGACCACCTCCCACACGACCAGCTCACTCATATAACAGTTTTCGCTTTCGACCTACCCGCTCACACCCTTTTTCTTCTAGAGTCGTCCGCGAGGAGACTCCCCCATCTGATCCGAGGAGCCCTGTTAGGGTCTCGCCATCACCTGACCCTGTACCCTGTGGAAGGTTACACACTCCTTCGGATGGGATAGAGGAGGACCCTGTGGAGGACGAGAGCGGAGGCGAGCCTGTCGTTCACTCTACCGGGAGTCAGTGGAAGGACGATAATCCCTAGGTATGTGCATAAGGTAGATGATGAGGATCAGGGATCCGGTGTGATGGAGGCTGTGGAGGAGATGTTGCTGCTGATGATGTTGGATGATGACTGCTACTACTGCTATTTCTTGGAGACTTCTACTACTACTATCACTGCTGCTTATGTTCCATGATCAGCTTCAAAGTCTTTATTTTTGATATGTAGATATTGTATATAGTTTTGAGAACTCTGGAGTGATGATCTATTTTGGTATTATAGTTTTTATGAACTTGTACTGGAGTTTGGAGACTATCACTTGGACTATGTATTTCATGACTTATATATATATATATATATATATATATATATATATATATATATTTATGTTTATATTACAACTGTGCATAGTCCTAATATTTTCGCTTACTCGGATAAAGATTATTTAAAGAGTTCGGCTACGATATTTGAAAATGGTATCAGTTCCGCAAAACGAAAAAATGGATGGCATCACTTAAGTTTTTACTATGTAAATACAATTTCGAAGAACCGATGCTATCTAAATTGTGAAAAGATTTTCTTGTCTTAGAGAATGCCGAATTCAGTATAATGATTAAAATAATATAACATATATTCTCCAAGGACTCCATATTTTGGTTTGTGCACCCGCTTCTTTTAGAAAATGTAAAGGAAAAATTTAAGCCCTGTATTTTCTAATACTAACAAGTCCATAACTAATATGAGTAATAGTATGATTATTACTCTAATTTCAAGTATTATATTGAGGGTGTCACATTATCAACATTAGATCCTCACAAATAATCATGATAATCTAATCCTTTGCTAATCTTTCTCGCTTAATGCAACTAGGGGTGTTCAAAACCGAACCGGACCAATTAAAAACCGAAACCGGACCAAAAAACCGAAAACCGAAAAAACCGCTTGTACTGGTTTTTTTGGACTGGTTTTCTGTAAACTGATCGGTTCGGTTCGGTTTTTTATTTCAGTTGAAAAACCGAACCGATCCTTTCCTATCTACACACATGAAACGCAGCGTTTTTTTTGTGTATTTTTACATTTTAAGGTTCATTCTCATAGTCATTTCTCAGCTCTCATTCACTCAGTCTCAGAGTCAGAGACTCAACCACAAACTCACACAAGGCAGATACGTAACACCCCGATTTGGCCACTTGAAAAATATACTGTTTTAATTCCAAAAGGTAGTGGAAATGTGGGCCAATTTTATTTTTTTTTTAAAACATGTAACGTGGTTGAGTAGCATGAGTATGAGAACCACTAAGTTTTCAAAACCCTTTAGTAATTAAAGAGTGTTCCCATATCTCATACTGAAGTTCAAGTTCCAAACCGGAGTGTCACAAGGCACTACACTTTGCAACTTGATTCTTCTCAACTCAATTATCATAGCTGATCGAGGCCGTACCCGATCAAAATAAAAGGTGTTTATTCTGCAGTACTAGGAAGGTGATCCTAGGTCGTTTCCCAGCGAATATCGGTCTAGAGAAAGTATCAAACACGTAGTGTGCAGTAAAATGGGGGGGGTTTTTGTGTGTGACAAATGTGAAGAACAAAACATAAACAGAATATAAAAACTAAGAAAATCAGAAACAAAAGCGGGCAAACCCCTTTGGCTTCGTACACTACTCAATCCTAGCTCACTAAAGATCGATTCCTCTCCTCTCCTCTGTCCAACTCGTGATAACCAAATACTAAGCGAAAATTCAGTTATCACTCCAAACCCTAACTTCTAATTAGGCATCAGAAACCACAATTTGAGTTTTTACGAGTTAATACAAATTAAGCATTTATATTCATGTATTATCTCTACAAAATGGAATTAAGCAAACCACTACACATCGATAAACATGAAAACAGAGAAGAGAAAACGAAATTGCATTAATAACAAGAGCTCAAGAGTAGATAATACAATACCAAAGGGATTAACCCTTGAAGTCTAGCCTTCCATGGCCATAAATGAAGAAAAACGAGTAGAAATGGGGAAGAACAAAACCCTAGCAGCCACCACCACTTGGGAGAGCCAAGAGAGAAGTTCTAACCTAGAGAGAGAGTGAGAAATCTGAAATGGGAGTGTGTTCTTGGGGGTTACACGAATTTCCCCTCTTTAGTCATGAAAATGGGCCTAAAACATGGGCCCAAGTCCTAAGAAACACTATTCTGAAAATTACAATTAAAAAGGGACCTAAATGCAAATTACAATCTTCACTTCAATGCTTCGATCTTCATTTCCAAACTTCCCAAAGTGTCCTTGTGCCAAATATTACCTGAAAATAAAAATAGAATTAATTAGGCTAAATAATCCCAAATTAAACAATATTCGGAATATTAGTCCAATAAACTCAAAATCACTAAATCAAGCTAATCAATGTCAAATGGGCAACAAGTATCAATAATAGGAGTAAAATAATGCAAGGAATAATGGGAAATAAAATGCTCATCAATAGCCCATTAAATAAATTTCTTCCACAAAAATTTGGGGTTACATCATGGCATTGCAATGAAACTAAGTAAATACAGGGAATACAAAATACTTCAGGGAAAATAAAAGGACTACCACCAGGCCCATTGAACTGAATACGAAAATCCACGGGAAATGCTTTACTAGAGTCGGTCTCGTTCACGTCCGCCTTCGAGTATCTATATCCTCGTCCAATTCCTCTAACTCCTCAACCTCGTGGTCAATGTGTGCAAACCAAAGCATCGGGTATCCACCATGATAGTCAGCTGACCCACCGATCTCGGTGTCCTCACACTACTTCCGATCTCGATAACCCACTTTCCATCTTCCTTCGTCTCGAATGTCGAACGCGAACTTGATAGGATCCATAGACTAAGGGAATAGACATCATAACACCCACATATAGAACAGAAGACTTGAGAGAGTAAGTATTCCCAAGCATGTTATGCCAACGATGTGGGATTACAATAGGTAAGATATTAAGAAATAACAAAAACATATAAGTAAGCAGCACATAAAAGCAATCACATTCATTCACACAAACTTTTACTCATCTATCATCACTTTTTCTTTTTCCAAAACTTTTCATAACTCGCTTCTGCTGCGCAACTCTGATTCCATCATCACGCCATCTCATCCTCTTTTCCATGCTATCTCTTAAAAATTATTTCTTAACTATATCAATTATCTTTCTTAATTAAGTTTTATGAATTCGTATCCATCAATGATGCGGGGGATTTAAATCATCATTGAGGAGGGTCGCTTTCAAAGTTAGCACACACGTCTACATCTCCTCGGTCATCCACCCAACCTAGTTGGAAGCAAACAGGAGTACAGGACCTTTACCACGCGGGCACGACAGTTGTCTCAACAATAAATGGTCCCAGACCAGGAGGATCTCGTCCTCAAATCAATTCAATAATATCAATAATCAAGGCTCACTGTACAACCAGTGGCAAATCAAAATGCCCCGTTCCAGTCCCTCTCACTGTTCTAGATTTGCAATCTAGGGGGCGACAGTATATTTCTAGGGAGCTCGCAGAACTTGCCACGACATTGGACCCAGTCCCCACCACGTTAGTGCGCCACCTGTGGAGTTCGTTCTACCTAGAAACATACTCGAAACTTCTTGACGTTTCACCGTCATCGTCCTCCCCTAATGCAATCTCCTCCTAAGTATCCGCAGATACCTATGGTTTCTTCCTCTCCACTACTTTGGGTCACTCATACCTCACCACGTATGTTAATGTCTTTTAAAAGTCTTTTTATCTTTTTAAAAGTCAATCCTAATGGTCGGCCCATCCTTCGTGCATCCTTTCAATGAGTCCCGACCGCTATCTTTGCACATATTTCCTCTCATCATTTCTCACATAGCACAGAGCTGGGATCACATCAACCACTTGCATCTCATTCCACAATTTCTTTCAACAATCTCCTTTCAAATCCTTTTCTCAAAATCTCATTTTATAAACTTTCGCAAAATACCAATCCGTAAACTTTTTCATAAAGTTGCTTCTCATAAATTCTCTCCAAATCTCTTTTCAAAAACCTTTTTGAAAATTTCTTTTCACCCACTTTTTCCAAAAACCTCCGTTCACAAATCTTTTCAAAAACATTTCTCAAACTCACATTTCGTACTCTGCTTCAAAAATCCCGTTTCAAAAACTCTTTTCAAAAATTCTCATTTTCAAAAACCTTTTTAAAATAAAACTTCATTTCAAAAACTTTTCGAAAACTTATTGTTTCAATGAGCACCAGCGGAGGAACAAGCTCAACTCAACACCAGTCTCATTTCAACAATATCACAAAGGAACCGAGCTCCTTCTAAATCCCATCTCATTCCACAACACAACATCACTTTCCCTAGCTTTGGCTCATCCACATCATATTCATCAATTCTTGCTCATCAGCGATCATAAATTCCACAACATCTCAACATCTTTCTCAACCTTTATCTTACATTTCTTTTATTCTTTTTATTCATTACTATTCACATTGTTTTCAATCTCATCATGCTTAATAACTCATCAAATAAACGAATAAACAACATACTAACATTCAGATACCATCATATAAACTCATTACCTAATTTCACGTGGTCTTTGTCTCCTTCACACGAGTGGCCACACAATCAAACAATTGCCACCATGCTACTGACTCAGAACCACTAAGTTTCGACTTTTGAGATGGTCGAAACGCTTAATATGTTACCTAAATACCACGGTGTTTGGGGAAACTTCTCTCTCACCTCAACCGATGACGATCTTAAATGCGCTCCTTAGTTTCCATTGCGACGTACGTAACTGCTTCCCGATCGTTACTGGCACTCAAATATTTCTCTCTTGTTAAAATCATTCTTATTCAATTATCTTAAAATAAAGCAACGTTGCAAGACTTTTTTTTATTCGAAAACAAAGTATTCGTTTCCTCTTAACACTTTGAAATCAATTTGGGTCTTAAACTCACAATCAAAAACCAAGTAAAACATTTACTTAAAAACATGTTTAGAAATTCAAAAACTTAAAATACTCTTTTTAAACACTTGTCAAAAACATAGTTAGTTTCTTGACCTCTTTAAAAGCCACATTTATCTTAAGGGTTTTTAAATATAAAACACCTCTTAAATTAAAACCATGTATTTCAATTATCAATGAAAATCTTTTTCAAAACAATACTTTTCAATAAATCAAATCACTTTACTCACTTTATTTCTTTCAAAAACCGAATTAAGTCAAGGAAAAATAACAACAAGGGTTAAATCAAAAACCTTTTACAAGTATTAAACATTTCAATCATTTTCAAGCATACATATTGAACATGTTAAATCATTCATAATTCATGCATCAATTTCACACTCGTCATGCATACATACAAAACAAGAATCAAGCACAAACTCCTATTATTTTCTATACATGGCCGAATCCTATCACACATGGGACAAGGTTTTATGTTCATAATCTCAAACACTAATGATTACTATCACTTAAACAAAACATGCGCATATGGAAAATAATCATTTAAACACATTATCCTACTTTAAACATCACAACCGAAAATAATTATTAAAGGAAAAGGAATATCTTCAATTAAATTCATGTTAACATCTTTCAAATCAATTAGCTTTATCCCTAAATTAACATGCAAATGAAAATCAATTTATTTCTTTTATTTCTTAATCAAGCCGAATTGGACTTAGAGAAATAATCCAAACTCACAATAATATAATCACATACCAAACCACTCAAAGTTAACTCAAACAATAACACAAAAGAAAATAAAATGGTTTGAATGAAATTTGTTCCAAAACCGAATGGAACACAAAAATCACTTTCAAATCTTAAATCAAAAATTTAGACTTTCACATACTTGAAATCCATATATCTATCAATGAAATACAAATGCAAAGCAAAATAAACAAACTTTAATATTTATAAAGACAAAACCGTGAGATCCATACAAAAATTCATCAAACTTTAATTTTATTTCTTTTAAATAAATTTATCACAATGAAAATCAAAGGTTATATCAAAAATCTTTAGATCACATAAATTTCAACATGCATGCAACTAGAATAAGGATCAAGCATGATTTCCTACTTTTCCTAGGTTTGGCCGAATGACAAAATACACAAAGGTAAGATCTTGGGTTCTATTTTCACATGCAAAGCTTTAAAACAACATTTTCTTTTCAAACATCAAGAAATCATCATCACACACACAAGATCTTGTTTAAAAATCCTTTTTGTACCAAAAATCATTTTTAAAACTTATTATCATAATTTTCTCTTTAAAATCGTGACATGCATCAAAGAAAATTAAGACTTTTACTCAAAACAAACACACAAAGTTCAAACTTCATGCTTTTGCAAAGATCTACCATAAATCAAGACATGCAAGAGAAGATCAAGGTAAAAACATAAACTTAAACACAAATTTCAAACAAAACCGTGAAGAAGAAAACTTATAAGTTGAAGATCAAAGCTTCCAAGCACAAATATTCAAGATCAACACATAAGAATGACATGCAAAGCATTTAAACTTCAAGATCATGAGAAAATAAGTACATGCATCACGAAATCAAAGTTTAACAAAGTCCATTACAAAACTAAGATTATTACATTAAAACTTTCTTACTCAACTACCTTAAATAAAAATCCTAATCTTCAAGCTTCAAATCTCCTCTCTTCCTCCTATAGTTGCTTCGGCCTCTCCTCTTAGGGTTGATAGGTTGGTTTTCTTCTTGATCTTTGAAGAAGGAAGTGATTGAAGAAGAAATCAAAGGTATTTGGGTTGGGAGTTTAGGGTTTTCACTCTTCTTTTTTGTTCTTCTCCTCTCTCGGCCACTCTCTCTTTCCTAAGGTCTCAAGAGCTTTGGTGGTGCTCTTAGGACTAAAGTGTTAGTGTTGGTGTGAAAATGTGAAGGAAATGAGATATGAGCCAAAAGCCAACACACACACGGTTTTAATGTTTTATGTAGGCAAAGTCAAGAGGTGAAGTTTTCCTCTTCTGTCCTCGGTTTAGGCTATGGGTTTAAGGGCAAATGGGTCCAACCAAATAGTTGCATGGGAGGGATCTTTTCATGGGGGACAAGGTGGAAAGAAAGTCATCCTTAGGCATCATGAGTCACACACCCTATTTCCTATTTATTTTCTATTTAATTTCTACTTTCTTAATGAATAAGAAAATTGCATCCTACTTGGTTCCTCTCATCCTCTCATGGCCGAACAATCACATGCACACATACACATAATTTTCATTTCATGTTATCATAACAACACATAACCTTAAATCATGGAATGATGCATACACTTAACACATATTTAAACATGCATCTAACACTTTGACACATCATGTTTTCTACTCAAACACACGGCACACACATACATCATACATGCATCATACAATTCATACATTTCAAGTTTATCATTTAATTTTATTTCTTAAGATAAGAAAACACACATTCATATTTCAAAAATTCCAAAGATGCAACTTTAAAGAAAATCAATTCACTTTATCAATTTAATTTCAAAATGAGCTTATCTTTGAAATAAAATCTTACTTTCACACAAATCAAAGACTTTTAAAGAAACCATTTATTAAAAACCTCAAATCAAATAAAAAAAAGAAAATTCGTTTCTTTAAGAAATCTCAAATAACAAAATTATAACTTGGTTTTCATGAAATCAAACTCAAATAAAAATCATTTGCTAAAACATTTTTTTTCTGAAAATCCTTCTTAAATTCTCAAAAATTCTTTTTAAATAAAACATCATTGATTTATTTGAGTCCAGAAGATGCAGGATGTTACAAGGGAGGCATAAACGCGTCTCCTTCACAAACTCTGCCACTGCCGCTTCTCCTTCACAACCCACAAATCGCATCTTATTTCCTGCCGTCGCTGCGTCTCCTCATCTCATCACCACTCACTGTCGTTGCCGCTCTCTCAGCCAGAAGCCGCCGCCGTCGCCACTCTCTCAGCCAGAAGTCGTCGCTATCATCATCTCATCAGGACTCACGGTCTCATCTCATCGCTGCAATGGAGGTAAGATTTCTCCACCATTTATTTTTAAATGTTACTTTTTGCCTCAGTTTTATAGATTTGTAGATTTATTTTTGGCTCTGTTACAACAATAGCAATAGATTTCTATCTCTCTTTCTCTTTTATGTAATAGGAACCTGATCTCCTAATATTTGGCTATATTTCGTACTTTTCAAATAACTTCCTTGGTTTTTATTGGGTTTTCAGAAATTCTTGGGTCCTCAATTCCTCATTATTTCATTTATGTTGTAGGCATTTAAAGAGACTCAAATTGGTAAAAAGCCTCCTGGAGTAGTGTTTCAGACTCTACTAGGTGTTGTCTCACAAGTCACAAGTAAAGAGCACAAATAGTCCATAGAAAAGCTGTAAGTGTACATCTTTTTGTAACAATCTGAACATCTGATAGCCATAATAAATGTAAATTATGAGGAGATACATGCTTCAGTTGTACTGCACATATATTTGTTAATTTGTGGAGTATGCTGCTAACTACTTGTATGTTTCTTTAAATTTTTATGCAAGCACAAGATGGTTCATTGAGTTTGCAATAACATAAAATTTCAGCTAATTGAATATCTGGATTTAGTTTGTCGATGAATTGTCAAGTAAAATCTTGTTCTTAGCAATTGATATTCTGATCTCAAACTTCAAGTATGCTAAATGTTACTCCCTCCGGCTCAAAACTAACTAATTTCAAACCGAACCGAATCGGATCGAAACCACATGGTTTTCTTTGGATTGGATCTAATTGGATTTGCTAATATAATGGACCGATCCCAACCGAACTGCACGTTTATTTTGTAATCGGTTCAAATGATATTTTGCCTCAAAATCGCACCGAACCGATCCACGAACACCCCTAAATCCACCTAAAGACATCAAACTTCCATACTTCCGTCCATTATTTCTCTTAACTTAGTGGGATTTCATCCTCACTTTCGTTCTATATCCTCAAAATGACTCCATTTCTCTGTTCGTGTTCATCTCATCTGTCGGTACTTCCCGTCATTCCTTAGAAATTTCTCACTTAACTAAGGTACTCAAGGGTTTAATCATCAAATTCCATCCAAAATCCCCAACTTATAAACATACTCACACCATCATTATCTTCCTTTACTCCCCAACTTTAATTCAACTTTAAAAATAATGGTTGTCAACCAAAATTCTTACTCATACTTGACCATTAAATTACACTTGACCTTTCATTCGCGTATTACTAAGGACGGTCATTGTACTTTAAATCCTCAAAGTTTAGATGCATACATGGTATAACTCCTACTGACAATTTTAAACTCTAATTGCGTTCTTACTAGGGTCATTGCATTCTTACATTCTTTCTTGTTTTGTCCTCTTAGGAATCCACTTCTATCTTCCTTCAGCAAACTAAAACACTTCCTAAAGAGGGATTCAACACATTGGTAGGGTCAAACTCTTTATATTTGGCCTTTAAAATGGGTCGGATGGATCACTAGGTTTCCTCTAATCCTTAAAATGTCCACCATCTATCGCTACCGACTTGCTTTCCTAGGCCCCTCAAAGCGACGGGTTCTAAAACTTTATCCCAAAATTCCTTAACTTAAGAACAACTCCACTTTCTTCCAATTCCCAAAAACTATTATGGTCATACCTACAAAGGTTTTGCTCTCACAAAAGGATCTAAAATGAATTGGCAGAGCTATAGTTGGTGACAAAGATCAAAAAGTATGGCTTCAGGTTCAGCAAGAAGTACGGTTTTGTCAAAGCAATTCGAAAAAACATGGTCATCATTGAACGATATTCTATTCTTCAAGGGACAATTATCACAAATCACAAGGAAAAGGATTCATAAGGGTTAACAAGTTTAGGTCCCAGAGTTCACATAGACAAAGCATGTAAGCCCATGCTTAAGGCAACTAAGGATAACCATCGCTCTGATATGACAAATGTAACACCCTGATTTAGTAATTTGAAATTATTTATATTTAGTAAAAATATGGGAATTTTTTTTTTAAAACATTGATGACATGGACATGGAGCTATTTTCACAAAGCAATTTGATTTCAACATTTTCATCACAAAATCATTCGCCATGTCACATGTTGTCCATCAAGTTCCAAATCGAGATGTTACCAACATCACGCTTTGAAACTCTTTCTTTTCAATACCATAAAATATTTTATTCGTCAAAATAAACATCGTGGGTAATCATATCACATCCATCAGGGTAGTTAGTTCTCAAAGCATATTACATAATAAAGCAAGTTACTTTGTGGTAGAGCAATACTATCTTAGTGACCTCAAGAAAGTACCGTACATACTTAGACATCCTGAATTAGATGTCTTAATCTACTGATATCCTTCTGATTCCGGTTGCTCCTCGACATCAGCATGAATTTCCTCGAACAGTACTTAGCTTTCTTCTCCTTCGAGGCTTCGTCTCGAGCTTCGCTCCGTAAGCCGCCACGAGGAGAGTAGGCATAAGAGAATCTACTTACTCTGACGTTTGTGGACATCATCATCGAAGTCCACAAGGAAAAAGGGAAGACAGAGAGAGTGAGCATCCCAAACAAATCATCGTCGACGGGGTGGAATTAAAATAGGCAAAACATCAAGACATACAACAACAAAATCACAGCAACAGATAAAATACACGACATATTTCACATTATCATCATCATCACTTATTCATAAGTTTCAAGCTTTCAATTCCCTTTTCAACATCATTGATCTCTTTCTCAATTCATTTCTCAACGTTATTTCACAACCTCATTGCCATAACAATATCTCTTCCTTGGCCTTATCCATAGTATTTGTAACATCCCTAAATTGAACTCCAAGACTAATTAGAATAATAAACAACTTATAAAAATGATAATTATGTTCAAGAGTAATTACGGTGATGGATTAGGAGCCCTTTGAGTTCTATGAAGGAGTTAGGAAGCATTGACATAGGATTTGAGATTGAAAGATGAACAAACGAGTGTCAGAAACGGTGTTTTCGGTGTTATAAACACCCTATATTAGGAAATTAGAAACGAAAGGTTCTCAACTCTAAACATAAATTCCACCGTTGAATGTGAAGGTTAGTATGTGCGAGAGCTTGTTTTCAAATTTGAGCAAGATCCAACGGTTAACGAAGGAGTTATGGAGTTTTGATTGAGAGAAGAAAATAAAAGGAAAATAAAAGAAAAATGAAAAGCCAACTTACAGTGGCTAATCAATTAGTTAGCAGACTAATTGATTAGTCCAGCCAAAATGTTAAAAATAATAAAATATAAATTGTAAAATTACACAGACTAATCGATTAGTGTGACCACTAATCGATTAGTTCGACTAAAAATCATAAAATAAATAAAAACTAGCCAGACTAATCGATTAGTCAATGGACTAATCGATTAGTCTGGTGTTGTTCAAAAAATAAAAAATAAAACGTGTGGAAGCATTACTTTCTCCCCAACTTTATGTTCCCTCTTGTCTTCCTCACCAAGTTGGAAGCCATAACCAGGCTCCAAGCTTTCTCTTGCAAAAACAAACATCATCCAAGGCTTTTTACTCCATTAGATCATTCCCTCTTCCTATGTTCTTCACTTTCATGGGGTGTTTCTCTCTCTAAATGCCCCAAAACTATCAAGAGCAAAAAGAGAACCCACAACCTTCATCTTCTTCACCTTTGGACACTATACCCACTCACTATTTGGTAGCTCTCATCTGGTTGCAAGCGAAGCTAAGGAGGTTCAAGTTCTAAGGTTCTAAGGCTAAGTTTGAGGTTTTCTCTCTGATCTCTTTCTCCATTTGAGGTAAGGGGGTGGTATTACCTTGACTTAGGGAATAGGTTCTCGATGGTTTATAGTGGTGACTAAGGGTAGAGGAATAAGTAGAATATTAAACCTTAGGGTAGTTGATATTGCTAATAAAAGGAAATATTAAGTGAAAAGAGAAAGAACCCATTTGTAGTTTTCTAAGAATAAGTGTATATGTTTATAGACAGAAATGGAGTGATTGATTAAGTAGATAGTAAATTAAGAAGCAAAAAGAGTAGCAAAGTTAATAACTAATAATGAAAATAAAAGAGAAAGAAGGATAACTAATAAAGTGAGAATAATGAAAAGAAATAGAAAGTGAGAAAGTGAGATAAAAGAGTAAGAAAGAAAATGTAAATCGAAAAGTGAAAGTAAAGGAGATAGGAATGATAATGTACGAGGCACCCTCACGGGGGGTGAAGTACTCAGTTAGTGAAGTACTCGGTTAGTAAGTACTCGGATAGAGAGCATGTATGAGGCACCCTTGCGGAGGGTGAAGTACTTGGAAATAGAAGGAATAATAATAATAATTGATGAGTGTTGTTGAATATATATAAGTGATGATTTAGGATCAGGAGAATGAACAGGATATAATTGTAAGATTTAGTTAATTTTGTAAAAGAGACTTAAGTTTATTGGAAATAGTTCAGATAGCTTAAGTGACTTATACACAAGGGAAGTTAGTAGAAATGGAATTAATTGCAGTTTAGTTAAAAGATAAGTCAAAGAACTAAAGATTGTAAACGGATAGGAATAATGGAGTTGATAATTCATCATATAGAATTGGAAGGGAAATCAGTGCTTGAGGTGATAGATAAATTAGGGAATAAAGGATTTGCAAACAGAAATAGAGAATGTTGTACTAATTGAGCAAGAATTAATAATGTATTGCCTTAGTTTATTGCTATACCTTTGTAGAAACTATTATTCTAAGTTCTGTGTAATGCTACCTTTCTTGCTGTTTTTATTACAGGTACAGAGGCGGAGCTTGCACTAGTCTTGACCGAGCAGGAGTACACTCCACCCCGTGAAATGTAAGTAGTTAGGGGTGGGACCATGTATTGGCCCTAGGTGTTTTTTTTTTTTTTTTTTTGAGAACTTGATGTGTGTGTGTGTATATATATATATATTATCTTTTGGGAGCTAAACAAATCCAAAGACTTGTAAATATTTTAAATTATGTTATCTGGCTGTTGTGATGTTATGAAAATGTTTGATACAGGCTAAGCAGGTAAAAACTAATTTTTGGAAAATCCTAAAAACAAAGTAAACTTCGTCCAATTTTACGGAGAATTTCTAAGTAATTGAATTAAAAGAAAGAAATTTTTAAGTAACCAATTGGCTATGGGTAACTTAGGAGTATAATTAAAGTAGGGTGTCACAGTATTCTCATATCTTGGTCATTCTCATTCTCATCATCAAAATCCTTATTATTCTCAACTCATGATTTATAAGTCTTTTTAACACTCTTTAACTTTTCTTATTAAGTTTTATTGAATCGCATCCATCGATGACAAGGGGATAAGGAGACGTCATGGGGGACTTAGTTAGCACACATTTACATCTCCTCCAATCCTCCCAAGCCCAATCGGAAGCAAACGGGATGTACAAAAACCTTAACCACACAGGTCGAACTGCCGATAAATAATCATCATCAAATCATAAACATAAGCACATCATTTCTCAATTCATCATCAATATCATCGGGGCCCAATACCCTTCGACAGCCTGCCTCATTCAGGTTACCTCTCACCGTTTCGAAATTGATCAAGGGGGCAACAATACTTTTCTAGTCTCGAGTGCAGAACACGCTATGACCCCCTGGGTCTTAAGCCCCGATCACATATAGACTAGTTCCGCCTAGAGAAACACTCTAGGTTTCTTGACGCATCACCGTAATCACCCTCCCCTATCAAAATCGCTCACCCGAGTATCCGCAGATAAACAGGGTATCTTCCTCTCAAATACTTCACACTCAACTTGTAACACCCCAATTTGGACATAGAATTTTAGCAAAAATTTGCGCCATATTTTTTTTTCTAAAAAAAGAGCATTTCATTTTAGTTTATTTCCAAAAAGAATAACTTTATACAATGTACATTACTTAGCTTTTTGAAATAATTTAGTTTACAAAATATCCACTACACTATTATATTCCAAACTGAGACATTACAAAACACATTTCCAAAACTCTTTTCTCAAAACATTATTTTTTTTCTAATGGTTTCCTTGAAAAACATTTGATTATATTGAAATTACGGTAATACTATTGATCCAAAAATTATACTGAATGGTTATTTTATTAAATTGGTCACTACCTCAAAATGCATGACATTTCATACAATAAAAAAATTGAAAAGGTCTATGCCAATACTAAAGGGTACATTAGTCCTATCAGAGCAGACTCAATCTATCTACCTAGACCTTATGACAACATAAAACTTCTAGTCGTTGCTGCTTCCCATAACTGGTACCTCATCTGCGTCAAACTTCCACTGGTGTCCAGCTCTAGATCAATAAGCTCCACTTGTGCTGGTCCTTCCCAGAGCCATCCACTCTACTACCCGAGGACCAAAAGAATCCAAGGACACCACTCCGCTATTCGAAATCTCTATACGACCAAAGACTCGATCTGCCATCTGTGGACATCATTCCCAATGTCCACAGAAAAGGGAAAGCAGAGAGAGTAAGCGATCCGAACGAATTAATCGTCGATGGCATGGACTTACTCTAAGGGATCACATTAAGATTCACACACATACATATACAATCATCAAATAAAATAAGCAAAGGGTGGCCATTCACAAAAGGCCCCATGATCATCATTTCATAGTATCTCCTCATAATGTCTTGTTATATCGTATTATCAATAATAATTTCACTTACTTCATGAGGGATTTTCAATAAAACTTTAATAATCTTCTTAAATTTTCTTCTCTCAACTCAAACATAGCTGTCAATGATTTAGGGAGGGAAATCATTGAGGCAGGGGAATAAGTCAGCACACACGATACATCTCCTCCTCAATATCCAACCACGACCTAGTTCGGAAAGCAGATGGGACGCACAGGAATCCTATCTACGCAGGCATCAATAGTCAAAGGGTACGCACCAGGTGAAACCACTACAAAGGGCCAGCAAAAGAAATAGTAAATGGACCACGCTCAGTGGGTCATTAAATAAAAACGATGACCTTTAGCCTCGATTTGGATTCCTTCTCACCATCTCTGATTTGCTCAAGGGGGCAACAACTCTATCCCTAGTTGATCGTGAAGTCCTTGTTACGACCAATGCCCAGCAGGTGACCTTGATCATTGTAACGTTGTCCCGCCTAGGGAAGCGCTCCAGGCTTCTTGACGTTTCGCCGTCCTTGCCTTCCCCTATCACAATCACCACTCGAAGAGTACAAACCTCCAAGTATTTGGTATCTTTCCTCTCCACTACTTTTCTCTCAACGCAGGGTTAGGAAAGATTAAGCTTTTAAAGTCTTTTAAGTCTTTTAGAAAAAGATTTAGATTTATTAACCTAACATTGGTCGACCCATTCTAAGCCGCGCTTCTAACAGGCCTCGACCTCTAAAAAGGAAACGAACAAACACCTCCCTACATACAGTGGAATCCACAAAGCTCGCAACCACGAGACGTCATTCACGTGGCCAGCTACATAAAATCAAGCACGTCCGAAGACAGTGCGATTGGGGATATACATCACAAGGTTATATGTGCTATGTTGCACCTTCACTTTATACTACTTTAGAGGATACGAACAAAGCTTACTTTTCAATCTTTAAACTTTCAAGATAGCAATTCTATTTTCCAGAATCAATCGGATATTACATGATATCTCAGCATAGTAATCATTTCATCAATTTTCTCCAGGATATATCATTATTCAAAGCAGATAAACAAAACTGCTCAGGATATAACATAATCAAAGCAGATAAATATAATACTCATAAAATATAATACAGATAAATCATAAACAGACAATCACACAAACAAGAGTTATTGTCTCAACGTCGTCCGACGAAACACACGCACAAACAATTGCCGTCACGTATATTGACAAATAACTACGGAGTTCTGATCTTTGAGATGATCATGAACATCTTAATGCTACCCAAAGTGCCATTATGTCTTAGGAAAGCTTCTCTCTCACCTGAGTTTTGAAGCTAATGAACTATGATTCCGCTTACCCGAACTTGCTTCTCTCGAATCCTTTAGCTTTGATAAACATAATCCAAGGGACCAATCAATTACACAATCTCAGACCAAGTAACTTACACCAAATAATTTCTTTTCCAAAAGTACTTGGTAAAACTTAAGATTTACAAAATAGTTAAAACCTCTTTGAAAACCAAAAACAGATTATTGCATCATTAACTTAAAACCTCTTTGAAAACCGAAAACAGACTACTGTATCAGTGACTTAAAACCTCTTTGAAGACCAAAAACAGACTACTGCATCAGTGACTTAAAACTTCCTTGAAAACCAAAAACAGACTACTTCATCAGTGACTTAAAACCTCTTTGAAGACCAAAAACAGACTACTGCATCAGTGACTTAAAACTTCCTTGAAAACCAAAAACAGACTACTGCTCAGTAGAATCACTTTATCTTTTAGTTTTTTAAAATCATGAAAACCTTTTCCAAAATAAAATATCTTTTAGAACTTTATTATCACATCTCAAAAATAAATTCCATAACTTCAATTACTCAAAAACTCATTTCCAACTATCTTATAACAACTACCATTTGCAGATAAATCATACAGCATGAGTTAAGGCATTTATCTTGGATGCAACATTTAAATTAACTTTAGACAGTAAAGAACTTGCTCAAAAATAATACAAAACCACATCAAAAGCATACATAATTCATATAGGACATAAACTCATTCATTCCTAAGCTCAAAATAGACTTATCAGATATTCAAGACAACATATAAAAATTACTTTTTTAAACATTTGTACTCTTATATCTTTCAACTAAAATTTCTAACACATAAAATCATGCACTTTATCATATCAGAACAATTTTTTTTAAGACTAATGCAATCAAATTAAAATTTCTGGACAGTATGCATTATCAATCTTAGAAATTACTTTTCTCTTAAACTGTTAATCCAAAAATAGTGTCACTTTTTCCTATAGCTTAATTACAAGCTCTATTATAAAAATAACTTAAAGTTTGATTAAAATAAAAAATTTAGCCTTGTTGGACAGCCACATCAAAACATGTTGCATTCATTCAAAAATCAATATTCTACAAGTTCTAACACATACACTTAAAGGCTTATAATCTAAAGACTCCAAATAACTCAACTTAGAAAATAATCATGTTTTTCCTATTTACATCGAATCTGGACAGCAACTTAATTTTCCGGAAAATAGATATTTTATTCATTTCAAAACTTATGTTTTCATACTATACATTATACTAATCACTTATACACATAAACACATTACAAATGCACATAAAAAAATCATCTTAGGTCACACGACCAACATAAATAAAAAATTTTCCAGAATTAAAATAAATTTTCCAGAATCAATTCATTTCATCAAAAATCATTTATTCAATTGTTATTCCATGAAACCATATCAAAGAATTAAGGTACAAATAGCATATAATCACATAAACACTTAGAAAAATTAAAGTAACACTCCTATGATATTAACATATTAATCCGGCCATGCTAAAAAAAATAAGAACAGAAATCAAATTATTTTCCACATAAACACATGTTAATCCTTTTAATCATGTACAAACCATAATAAACAAAGAATAGATTATGCATATAACATCAAATAATTATAAAATTTTTCTTTTTAAAATCATGTAGGTCTCACGGCCTACCCATAAAATAAAAAAATAATTTTGCAATAATTTCCAAATACAATTTTGTTTATCCATCAAATGATTATTTCCTTTAAGAATTCATTATAAAACATCAAACATTCATCATTCAAAAATTCCAAAAATCACTTAAACAAGTTCATATGATGCAAATCAAATTTTTCACTTCCTTATTTTATGTTCATATATTCGGCCATCATAGGGAAATTAAAAGGGGAAACATTGTTTCTTTAAACCTCATTTTAAGTCCCTTTCAATCTTTATTCACATGACCATGAACAAAAATTCACAAACACTTAAAATAATTTAAAACTTTCATCTTAGGGTTTATGAAATAGAAAAAGAAGAATCAGAATGTAAGTTTTACTGTTTGAAGAAAAATCCCAAAATAAAAAGCTTAAAACAAAACAAAAGAAATAGATTATAAGTTAATAGAAATACCTTTCTCCTAAGAAATTGAAAACACTTCAATGATGTGCGAAATCTCCTCCTCCTCTGCTCCTAGATGCTACGCCCAACTCCTCTCTTCCTTAGGGTTCTTTTAATTTTTTCTCTCTTGTTTGAAAGTTAAATTTTTTGTAATGGTGCCAAGGCTTCAAGACCTCTTTATATAGAAAATAAAAATTGTCTTCACGCCCCAAAATATGAGCAGCCACACGGTTTTGTAGGCTTGGGAAGAAGGAAAATTTTTACTTCCTATGCTTGGTTATCAAGTTGAAATCATGGAAAATATAAGTTGTATTAAAGCCTTTTCACAAAACTATGCACTTTTGAATTTCAAATATTCTTCACATGTTAAAATTGAAATTCATCCCCTTCTGGACTGAGTTGATAGGCGTGTACATCTTGGACAAGAAGGAAGAATTTTTTTGCTTTTGATCCATCATTAAATTGCCACTTTTATCAACCAATCAAATAATATTTTAACAAATAAAAATTTCAAAATAAAAGAAAAATAGCAGGTCTGGACGGTGCAACCAATGAGAGTTCAGAAAATAAGCTTTTCATGCAAGGAAAAATATCACTTGGTCAAAGAGTCCATTAATGACTTAAAATTGCATTCCCAAGCTTATTAATAACCAAAAATCGAATTCTACAGTAGCAGACATAAAAATTCGAAAACTCCATAATAAAATTCAAAACTTTACGTTTTCATAATCTACATTTTAATACGGTTGTTTTGACATAAAGTCTGTAACTTTGGACTTACAGTTAAAAAGATATGAATTTTTGAAGATATAACACTATAATCCTTCAAAAATCATTTCATATTCAAATATCATTAAAATAAAATACTATACCCTATAAAAATATTTTCATGCTAAAAATAGAATTTAAATTCATCAAGGAAAATATTTGTATGTATATATATATATATATCACTGCATATATATATATATATATATATATGCCAATATGCAAACTTTAAACAATATAAATCAAGGTATCATAAATCATCATAAAATCATTTAATTAAAAATCCATTAAAATAATTTAAAATAAAATAAAATATCACAAATAAAATGGACAAAATTGTGGGTCTCACACAACACACCGCATTAGTCAATGTCTTTAAATGTCTTATTAGTGTTTTATTAAACCTAAAGGTTTGATCCATTCATTCTTGTTCATCCCTTCACTAAACCTCGACCTCTAATTAAATGTTTCCCATAATCACTTTTCCATCAACACATATTCATCACAACCGAGGCTCGAAACCACATCATAAAGCTCACGTGGCCAGCACCATTCTCAATATGGCAAGCATGTCACAACAACTGTGCACATCAGGGAGTTCCTCAATCTGGAAAGCACGTCACATCAATCGTGCACATCAGGAAATTCGTCAACCTGGTAAGCTCAGATCATCCATATCATTGATTTCGATTCATACTCACATAATCATTTCTTTCCTTGCACTTTCACTTTCATTACTTCAAAAATCATCAAACTCTGCCCATCATAACCAAATCTTGCCATTATTAGCAATCTTTTACATTTTCACAAGCTTATACTTACATCTCTTAATCATAATTCTTTTTCCACCATTACATCATTCTTTTGACAAAACTTTCTTAATCAAGACGTAACAGACGTCTCTCAGCATATCAACGATAATCATCATCATATAAAATATTCATCATGCATAAATAAATAAAGATAGATCATGTTATCATCAAGGCATATTCACACTGTTAGCATCATACAATGATACATGTTCCTAGTCTCCTACGTATACCGTTATACACACACATCAATTGCCACTATACTACTAACTCAGAGACCACTAAGTCCCGATCTTTGAGATGATCAGGAATGTCTTAATATTTTACCTAAATACTACAGTGTCTTAGAGAAGTCCCTCTCTTACCTCTAGTGCCAGCAGGTAATTATCCGAAATTGTCGCGGGTCTGCCCAACTGTCAGCTGCACCAGCCTCCTGCCTTATAAATCCCTTGTACTAAACAAAATGCACTAATATCACAAGCCTATCCAGACATTTAATTTACTTAGTATCAAAACATTTTTCCGAAAACTCATTTCACTTCTCGTCGGGTTGCATAAAACGTCATTACTTTCTCAAATCAAATCCAACTTTTTACTATAATTTAAATACCTCGAAATAATTAGAAAACAATCAACAAAATACTTTTAAACAATTAGATTAGTTGCTGGTCCGTCTCGGACAGCAGCCAGCTCAAACCCGAAAACACCGAAAAACATTGCTTTTTCAATCCAACCTTTTTCTAAATCAAGTACAATTGAAAACTCAATTTTTAAACCATTTGAAAACACTTTTAGAATTGAAAAACAACTTAGATCAATTCTGGACAGCAATGAAACAAGTCCCAAAATCACTTTTTTCGAAATCCGAAAACACCGTAAAATCATACTTTGGTTCATATAATACTTTGCTATAAAATAAGTACTTAAAACAATTTATTTTTCAAACTTAACACCATGAAATGAATTAGGACAACAACTAACAAGTTCAACACTTTTCAATCAATTCAAAAATAAACCATTTAAAAACCAACTAATTTTCAAGACTAACTACATAATCAAACACAACACTTTAGCTAACTAAATAACTCATTTTCTTTCATTTCCTTTACCATATAAATAATCCAAGGAAATTGAACACATAATCAATCAATTAGCATGTAGCATATAGAACAACATCAACTTAACCTTAAACTAAAGACCTAGACCGAAACACGACAACAAACAACTAACTTACAAATTTATTTTCTCATAACCCAAACACAACTTCAAGCATTACTCATTTAGTCACATCAAGACATCACAATAAACATACCAAGTCCATCCAAGTCATAAAAATATGCACAAAGGTTCACACATATCAAAAAGTACCAAATAGAGTGTCGGATTGAACACGGAGAAAATAAGAAAGATAAAATCTAAAGCCATATCAAATCAAAGAGTTTCAATCCCAAAATATGCAGAACACTAAAACATATATCCAAGTTCAACACATAAAATTTTCAAGTCATTCGGACTTTCCAAACTTAGGTTTTCACTTCGATTCGTCGTTAAAATCAAAGCAGTCCTGCTGCTGGTCTGGGACTAAAACGCAATTATTAAAAATAGCAATCAACTCCGAATTGCATGAAATTTTGTACAGAACCTCCCTACATACACAATATCTTCTCATAAAAATTTCAGATTATTTGGATTTGTCTAATTCATGTTTTTCTAATTAAAACTTTCTTCGATTATGCGAAAACTGAGTTCCGTTGCATTCTGTTTGTAATTAGTAAAAATATGAATTCGACTCCAAATCACCTCAAATTTTACAGAGTCACACAAAATATGTAGGGTACTACAATAAAAATCTAAAGCCATTTAGAGTATTTTAAGTTTAAAAACTCTGTTCACTTTTGATCCGAAAAACTCGTTTTCCCGAAATCGTTTTCACCAAGTTAATTCCTATAAAAATAGTAAACCAATTCTAAAAATCACCCAAAAATTCAGAGAGGCTTATATCAATCTAAACAAAACAGTGACCAAGTTTAAAAGTTATTGGGCATGTGCAAGTGCCTTTTATCAAGACCTCTTGCACCTAAAAAGACAAATTTTCTCAAACAGTCCCTAACAAACAAAAATTCATTTAAAATATCAAAACAGGTCCAAACCAATTCACAACTTCCAGAACACATTGAAATAGCATCAAGAACGTTCGCGTAAGACAACCCAGTTGGTGGCTGCAAGGACATTTAGGATTTCCCCCTCCCCCAGATCATGGGTTCTAGTCCCAGACTTCCCATGTAAACCAAAAAAAAAAAAGAAATAGCATCAAGAACAACATACTAAATTTTTAGGGCAATCCAATTAGTATAACTTCTATTTACTAAAACCTCCTACAAGTAAAACAATACATTCTCAAAATATATTTCAGCATAGTGTCACATGAATATTTTCTATATTATTTCTCAACAAACAACCCCTAAATGATTCTAATCATACTCCAAACACACAATAACATGTAAATAATCATGATATGCATCAAATAAATTGTTAATCATGAACAAGGACATATTATTGACATGCATCAAGAACAAAAATTATTTCTCCTATTTTCTAGTCATGGCCGAAACTTGCATAGAGAAAATTAGATTTTTTTTTTTTTTTTGCAAAATAAATCAACACTTTATCCTACACTTCAAAATCAACAAAAAAATCAATTTTTATTTCTCCATCTTAAGTACAAACCGAATCATCAAAGTAAAACAAAGTTATTTGTGCAAAAAATAAACACAAAGTCGTATAGACCCCCCCCCCCCCCCTCTCTGTATATATATATAACTGAAACACACATTCATAAATACCAGGAGAAGAAAAAACATGCATGCTTCATGGATTCATGCTTATTAACTTGAGGTTTAAACATGCATGCAAAGAAAAACATGGATCATGGAAGTAAAACAACATGCATGAACAAAGTCTTAACTTTTATTAATTTTTGAAGAAAAAGCTTCATTAAAATCAACAAACAAAGGAAGTAGGATTACTAAGGATGAAGATTAATACCTAGAGTAGTTGATTTGAAGAAGAAAAATTAGTTCAAGACCACCCTCCTCTCTTTATGCTCCCCACGGCCTCCACCTTTCTCTCTATCTCTCTAATTATTTTATAAGTTGTAAGAATAGCAAGAACAAAGGTAGGAATGAATGAGAGTGGGGTTATTTATAATGGGATACTAAAATGGGGTGCATGAACTAAAAAGTGGGGTTAAAAAAAATCAAAAGTCTCCCTCACACTCTCCTCTACTCCCTCACGGTTTTAGCTTCTCAAATGGGGTGGGACTTTGCATTTTTACTTTTTGTTTAGGTGTGGTAGTTTAATAATGCTTAGATAGGTTTAGGTGGGGTATTATTGAGAAGAGTGAACAGAAAAGAAACAAAGTCACGCATTGGTCTAAAATATACTTTGGATAGGGTATTTAATTTTGGGTCTTAAATAGAGTGCCTAAAGGATAGACTACATTTAAGTAGGACACCCTAGGATCCTGTGCACTCCTAAATGTATGTCTACCAATTTAAAATTTGAAAGGCATAAATAATTAATCAAAACCGTATAACACTAGCATAATGTAGAAAATAATATTTTTCCAATACAGTGATTAACATTTGGAAATCATAATTCAATTTACTCAAATAATAAAAACATTATAATTTCCCCAAAAACATAAAAATTTCGTGAGCAGCATATTAAATACCAAACTGTACAAAAATAAATTCTACATTTCAATACGATCGTTTTAACTATAAATTCGTTTGGTTTGAATTTACCAATCAAAAGTTATGAATTGTCAAAGTTAAATAAATCTTTTAAAGCAATAAATCACAAATAATAACTCATCAAAAATTTCATTATAAATGCACCACCTTTATTTTCATGGGAAAACCAAAGACCTTAAATTTCAAACAAATTAAAAAAAATAAATTTAATAAATAAGTTGGTTAGATCGAGCATCTCCACCCATGAACGTAAATTTCGTTCATAAATGGACCTCACACATTATTTTATTATTCTTCACATTTTTCCATACTTTAAGAACTATTATGAACTTCAACCACATTTTCACTCTATCCATGAACCTACTTTTCGTTCATAAATGGGTCCCACTACATACCCCACACTCCTAATATTTTATTATAAATATAACCACAATTAACTAACCAAAATATTTATTCAAAATATTTTTCTACACATATTCGTATACAGATTTATTAGAATATGTCAATTTTGAATATAGTTTTTACTCAATATAGTTTTTTTCAGAGCAGAGAGTAAAAAAAATTTAATCCAAATCATAAAATCGAGAGTGCATACCAGTGAAAAAGAATACACATGATTATTTTTGAATTGACTATATTTGAAAAAAAAAAATTAGCATCTGTCAAAGAGCATAGATTAAAAAAAATTAAATCCGAATAACAAAAAATTATATATTTGTAAAAATAAAAATACATAGGATATTTTTTTAATTTACTACATTTGAAATGAAAAAAAAAAAAAGGAGAACGAATGGTTGTGAACGAATGCTAGTTAGGTAATGAATTCTAAAAATGAGACGAACGTGGACATGCTCCACCGGTTATGAACGAGAACGAACGTTCATAGAAGCAATGAACGAACGGCTTTTTAGCCACTGGAGATGCTCTTAAGGTGGCCTACATGCATTGGCCACCTTAGAAACTTGTGTCACTTTTATTAACTTTCAAGAATTTTAATTTCAAAAGTTTTAAAGAATAAAATTCTTCCAAAACACAAAGTTAAATATTTTACCATTATAAAATAAATTTCACATTTTCAAATAATTATTTTCACTCATAAATATAAATCAAATAATATATTTTTTAAATTAAAAAAGAACTGCTCAATCATAAATTCTCAAAAGTTAAATTATTAAAACCGAAAAAATTGCGGATATTAATGTTTTGGTCTTAAACCCCTAGTAATTTTTATAAAGGACGAAGACAAATCAAGTGACAAAGACATGATCAATGACAATAACAATGATAGACACGATAAGAGATGTGATTTGGTTTCACTTCTTTTGAATTCGGATGGACATGGAATGAGTAAATATGTAAATGAGAGCATCCTTCTACAGTGGGTTCACTTTCTTCGCACTAAAAAGAGAGAAAAACATTTTTCATGAGTCCTTCCTATGATTTTTTCTCTCATGTTTTTTTTTCATAAATCAAATACGAGAAAATTGTATTTTCTTTTTAAAAAATTTCTTTCTATTCTCTTTTCACCAATTTTCAGCTAAACTAAACACGAGGCTAAGTTGTATTTGGTTTAATTATGCCTTTAGTAGTTGATCTTTAGGGTCATTTTGTCACAGATCTTTTTTTTTTTTTCAACATCTAGCTCACTAAAGTTACTTTTAGGTTTGTCATATATTCTGTAACGCCCCAAAATATTAAGTGGAATAAATAAAAATGCGGATTTATAAAAACTTTTTTCAAAGAGTGTGAAAACCAAAAGCTTTGTTTATTAATATCATATTATATTCCAAAATAGTCTGAGTGTAAATATAAGAATATCAAATCCCCGAAAATCCCGCTTTACACCCAGAGCATGGTCTTCACAACTTTATCCTTCAATAAGAGGATTCAGACAACAAGATGTCATCCTGGCTGTCTCTACTAACGCTCCTTTAACTCTATCAGGAGAGACCTTTGACCTGTCATTCAAACAGAACCTACCACCACCAATGTGGTAGTATGGGAGTAAGTCACTTGTCATATCGCGTAAGCAGATTAATGATTAAGTCTTACACATATAATCACTCATAATGCAAATGATGCATACTAAGCAAGTGCTTTAACATTCATAGACATATTATTATTATTATCATCTGTATGCAATGCTATGCAATGTGATGCAATGCAATGTAATGCGAGACTTTTCTCTATTCCACAAAAGGACTCATAGGTACATCATCACTATTCAAAAACATCTCAATTGTACAAGGGTCACACGTATACTGGACTACGACGCTTACAAAACAGTCCGTCGTATTTGCAACGGGTCCTTTCCCAAGGGACACGTCGTACCGGGATATCAACATTGACATGACGCTTACAGATACACTCCGTCGTACCTGCAACGGGTCATTTCCCAAGGGACACGTCATATCGGGATATCATCGTTGACATACTGCTTACGGATAGCGTCCTACCCGCAACAGGTCTTTTCCCACAAGACACAGTATATCGGGATTCATGGCTATATCGCTTACGAATAGCGTCCTATTCGCAACGAGTCCCTTCCCAAAGGACACGATATACCGGGATTCTAATCATTCTCGTATACGTTCCTTGTACTCAATTCATCATAAAATATTTGTACCCTATGAAATCTTTTGTGCTCGACCTTCATGCCAAACCATGCATGAGGAAGGCTTATTCATCCTTTATTTTCTTCATAATCATGCATCTACCTTTATCAAGGATTGTTCACAAACCAACAATCACTATCAAACTCAATAACCATTTCCAAGGTAGAATCAATAATCATTAAGCTTCATATGTATGATGATCCAAACATCATTCAAACCACTTCCAAAGTATAATCAAAACATGGTTTGTTGGGGTACTATTCTTTACAAGGATCAACAATCACGTTAACAAAAGAGATTAAGACATCAGATACCTATTTTCGAATACTTCTGTTGCGTATTAGAATGGGGTTTTGGATAATTATGATCATTTCTACCAATAGTTTTAAATATTAGGGTGGCCAGTCCTAACATTACTCACCATTGGTAGAGAGGTCACATTAATCCGATCAAAATCTATAATCTTCCACAAGGAAAATTACGATTGGATTCGACATAAAATATTTGTACCCTATGAAATCTTTTGTGCTCGACCTTCATGCCAAACCATGCATGAGGAAGGCTTGTTCATCCTTTATTTTCTTCATAATCATGCATCTACCTTTATCAAGGATTGTTCACAAACCAACAATCACTATCAAACTCAATAACCATTTCCAAGGTAGAATCAATAATCATTAAGCTTCATATGTATGATGATCCAAACATCATTCAAACTACTTCCAAAGTATAATTGACAAATTCATTCAAACATTATCAAATATAATCATCATTAAAATCATTGTTAATTCCATGAGATCTCCAGTCAACACCCAACTGGTACAACATCTATGCAAAGTTCTCTATGATTATTGCAATGAATTTGGTTATTTATTCATTTCTCTCAGGCACTAACCGGTTACAAGATCCACTAACCGGTTAGTGACAGCAGACCTGAGAGCAGACCACATTGATTTTAAGTTCAAAATCTTCCAATCTTGAAACTAATTCATTCCTACTCCTTATTTACCTTTTAAGACATAATTCTAAGCTTCTTGCAAGTCTCCTAACTACCAAAAACATATTTTAAATTCCTATGCCTATTAATGCCATATTCGAGAAAGTTTCATTGTTAAATCTTAATAATTACTATGGTTAATTAGCTTACTTATTTCAAATTATGGTTCCCATATCATACCTATATTCTAAGATTACCATACTAAACTTAATTAACTTCACATTTCTTTTTATACTTATGCAATGTCAACCATGATTCTATGGTTATTACCAACTTTAGCCATATTACAAACTAATGTGTAAATTCTAAATCTGTCATTACAACATTGCACAAGTCTTATTATTATGTCATAACAATTACCATTATTCACTAACTTACTTACTCTAAATTATCAGTTATAGCAATTTGGACATGACTCTAAGGTTATAGTAAGACTTAAGCATATCAAATTACATTCCATTAGTTCTAAGTCCATCAATCTAATTTCCAATTAAAACTTTTATCAAACCATAACAAATTTCATTTCTCCCTAGCTTATTTACTCCCAATGATTTGTTCTAATATTATTCCAAGTCTAAGTAACAACTATCCTCAATGATTGTTATACCAACATAACCAACTGATGCATTCTGTCAGTCACTAACCGGTTACTGAGACCACTAACCGGTTAGTCTGCAGGTCTGAGAACAAAATATGCACTTTCACATGTGCAAACCTATTCAATACTCACAATAAACATTCAATCAGTCTTAAGTAATAACTAACACACAATCACATACTTGTTTCAAGTCTCATTTCACTTGATATCCCAATTCATATTCATTGATTCATAATCAATTGTTCATGAACCTAATACTTTCACAATTTCAGCAATCATCACAAGGATCATAACAGAATTATGGCAGCACACTTCTCATTAATTTCAACTCTTGTTTAGGTCCTTAATTCAGTTACATAACATAGGGAACCAAGGATTGTATTGGCCTCCAAGCCAACCAATTCTTGTCTTGGTTCTAAGATCAACAATTCACACATATCATTGCACAAACCAACAACCATAAATCCTAGCGATATGAATGAGGTCTCCCATACCTTAGGCAAATTGAACAGCACTAGACAAGCTCTAAAACACTCCAGGAGCAGCAGCTACATAGCACACAGCAGCAGCCACATAGTAACAGCAGCAGTTTAGTAAGAACAGAGAACAGCACCAAGAATCACAAGCTCTCACACTCACTAATCACAAGCTCTCACACTCACTAATCACAAGCTAAAGGTGCAGCAACCAAAGGCTAGTTACTTGCACGAATTTGAGAAGGAATTTGGGCAGAGTTTCAGCTCTGAAACGAATGGGAGTTGAGCCCCAATAGCAGCAACCAAAACCCCTATTTATAGAGGAGGAAAAGAGGGGAAATTGAGGGAAGAGTGGAGCAAATCGTTCCATCCAGCTTCTCCTCACACCACACACTTAATTGGAGGTGTTGAGGGGTGCTATGTGGCCTAAGGGAGAAGAAACCACGTTTTTAGCTCGAGATTTCGAGTTAAACCGACTTAAAATTATGCAGATACAGATGTACTAGCCGGTTACTGGTTTCACTAACCGGTTAACCACTGCTAAAATCCAGAAATTCAAATATAAATACACTGCTTTGCTCAAAAATTAATTTAAAAAGATTTAATTCTCAAAACAAAATTTCCACCGTTGGATGTTAAGAAAAAATCATTAGAAACCTTGTCTAAAAATTTGAGCAAGATCCAACGGTTAACGAAGGAGATCTTACCCGATCTTTGCATGATATTTTACCAAAATATCACTTTTTACATATTTCATTTAAATCTTTCTTTGCCAAAGCTATTTTATTTCCAAAATATATTTCCTTATGCTTATTTTTCCAAAATACTTTTCTCAAAAATATTTTTCAATAATAAAATAATTGTTTATCCTTTTTATAAAAATGAGGGATGTTACATACTCCTGTTATCAATTTCGGCTAAATTTTGCTGACATGTCATACCGGACTCTTAGCTAGATACATGAGGTTAGCCACATGATAGCACATGATATCACGTGGACAAAGTCTTTCTCTTCATTCCTTATTTCCTTTTTTTTTATTTCTTAACTAAAAATATAAAAATATTAATTTTTACTTTTTTTAAATAATAAAAATCTTTGTTCACGTGATATCACGTGGTGCCACATAATTATTCTCTTGCGACTTAATAAAATTCTAATGTAACATGTAAGCAAAACATGTATATGACGAAACAAAAAAATTACTTTGACGAGCCAAACATTGAAAAAAAAATCAAAAAAACCTGAGACAAAAAAGATCATAAAATTCAGTGACTAAAAACATAATTAAAGACTTTACCTATCTTAAACCTCAACAATTACGCACTGCCGAACAAATTTTAACTTTAAGAGTTCCCTTAAAAAAAAGGAAAAAAAAGTATAAACACCCCTTAAACTATTTGCTTTTTCAAATAGCCACCATAAACTATTTTATTTTTTTGCATAATTGCTACTTAAATTTTAACATTTTACAAAATTAATACTTTTGTTAACAAAAAGTTAAAAATTAACGGTAAAAATTACTTCACCATTCAATTTGTTATAATCTCAACCATCATATTTTTGTAATTTATTTTTAATTTTAATAATATTCATTTATCCTTATACTAAAATATCTTCTTTGTAATAAAGAAAGAAACAACATCAGTTTATACACACCATGACAATTTCTTAATTTTTGAAAAAAGAGTTAAATGAATATTATTAAAATTAAAAAAAATAAGTTATAAAGATTCAATGGTTGAAATTATAAAAAAAAAATGAACGGTCAGATGTTCTTAGCGTTAAATTTTAACTTTTTTTTGTTAACAAAAGTATTAATTTTGTCAAATGTTAAAGTTCAAGGAACAACTGTGCAAAAAAAAAAAAAAGTTTCTGATGACCATTTGCAAAAGACAAATATTTTAAGGGTGTTTGGGACAAGTGGTAAGCGGCTCGGTCTCGCTTAAGCAAGCTCGGGTTGGATCCAGATGTACCTAGGTAATACTTAGGAATCGGGTTGAAAAAAAAAAAAAAATTTTAAGAGTTAAGACAGAAGGACAGATACAGTAAAACCCTCGTGCTTCTCCTCATCCTCCTGCCGCTGCTCTGTACCTTTGCTGAAGCTCAGTGGGACCGAAAACGTGCAACGCAAGCAAACAAGCGAAGAACGCAGAGAGAGATCCCGAAACCCTAACCCACATTGTGAAACCCCAATCTTCGAAGGAATGGGTCACATTGTGAAAGATCCTGTGTGCATAGCGTGTGCCCAGCAGTGTCGATTCTTACACGGAAGTCCTAAAAAACCCACCCCACATTTACACACCTCTTTCTTCAAGATCATGGTTGGCGACTTCTCCAAACACTTGGTATCCTCTAATCATCTATCATTTATTTTTTCTTAATTTTATTTTTTTTTTAACATGGATGCATGTCATTTAGCGGGTTCCTTTTGAGGGTTTTGATTTTTATTTGGAGTTATAATGGAAATTTAAATATATCATTTCAATCTCTGTTTCCCATGAAAACTTGCTCTTTTATGTGTTTGTTTATCCTATATATCAGGTGCATAGGTTAGAAAAGTTGTATTATGAATAAGCTCGTAGCCCTGTTTGGTTTGGAGCAATTATTAGTTGGTCGGGGACCCCGACCACCGTGTCATCCATGGTCCGGGCCAATCATAATTTATCAAATATTCAAATAAAATTAAAAATTAAAATAAATAAAGATCATGGGTAGTTATTAGTCATACATATCATATTATTATTGGTCTGGACCATAGATGACGTGGTGGTCCAGGACCAACTAATAATTTCTCGTTTGGTTAGAGGCGATTTTTAAAAAGAAATAAAAAACCCCTACTTTATAAGGGCTGCATTCCTTAAGCATGATGTTAGGGCAACACTTGTTTCGATGATGTCTATGTCTCAAGGCCAGAGGGAGTTAGTCTTTGGCTATATAGGCAGGGGATACCCTTGATGCATGCCAAAAGTGATTGGTTGATTAGCTTGTTTTATGAAACACTTTTAGTTTCATTTGTCAGCTTATCAGCCTTTAGCCCCTGGCTTTTTGGCCTTCGCCTAGCTTTTCGTTCTTTAGTCAATTTTTCAGCCTTCATCCAAAAAGTTGTGCCAAACAGAGCCTATCTCTCTCCCCCACTTAAAGAGAAAAAGAAAGCGAGAGAGATCCAAATTGAGGGTGTTGAAGTGAGTGTTGCTAGCAATCATCCTTTTGTTGGTACATTTATCAATAATTTCTTCCAAAATAGTTTCTTGGTCACTAATGTGTTCTGTTTTCCCTCAAATTTCTATAATCTTAATAAAGGCTTAAGAATTGGTAACGGAGGAACCTTCAAGGTGGGTCATTTGTAAGTAAGTTATGTAGTAGCCACTGAACTCCTAATTTTTTTAAGTAGAAAAAAGTTTCAATTTAGCTGTTATATATTTGTAAGTTGCATTGATACTCACTTTGTCATGGTGCCTCTTGATTTTGATTTTTCTCTAGTTTGGGGATTTTGGCATTTTGCTCAATCCAAGTTATACTTCCCTCCCCTCTTTCCCTTCCTCCTTCAACCTCTACTCTCTGTATGTGTGTGCCCCTTCACATGATTTATTTTTTAACAAAGATAGATGATTTGCATATAACACTGGTACACGAGCTTGTCAAGGGAAGATAGTTTAATGCTCCTCTTAGAGACAATATTGGTTTAAAGGTTAATTCCAATTTCAAAATAATACTTTATTTTCCTGAGGATTAGGATGGTTGCATACTCATCCAAAAATGCAATGTTCCCTTTTAGTTTCCCTGCTTGTATAATTTGAATGGAACTTGACACATTTTTACTTAATAAAAACCTGCAATAAATCCACGTTCCGTGTAATCTATTAAAGTATTTATAATGTCTATTCCCATAGTTCCAAAATACCTGATCCACGCACATTCCCTATCTTTCTTCCCTCTTGACCAATTAGGGTGAAGTTTTTAGTTTGAAATGGTGTACATCATGCTACTTTAAAACATGTATCTTCTAAATGTATATATCAGATCTTTATTTCTACAGTGTTTACCTTTTCGGATTCTGTAAAAAATATATGCAAGTGAATTTTTTCTTTTCATAATGCTTGCTTGGCAGTTGGCACATAAAACATTTATTCTTATTTTTGGGTTTCGTGAAGGTTATTCCTGTATTCACATTATGGGCATCACTTTATCTTCCTACTACTTTTCTGAGTACATTTCTCTTTATACTATCCACATATTATAATTTTATATATTTCTGTATATCTTTTAAATGACAGTATATTCCTCCAAGGTTTATGCGAACTGTGGAACCCTTACTCGGTAAGGAAGTCATTCTAATGGATTCAAGCAAGAAGCAATGGGTAGTAACATTGTCACCTGTTGGTGGTTCTTTTGCTTTTGAGAAAGGATGGAATGATTTTTCATCGGATCACGGGCTTAACATCGGAGAACTTCTGATATTCAATTACATTAAAGAGTCATACTTTGATGTTTTGATCTATGATATATCTGGGTGTAAAAAGGTTGTTTGTTCTGAAAAAGGAAATCTGAAAAAAAGAAGTAGAGATAGTAGTGGCTTTTCGGTTAGAGATGGTTTACGGGTTAGACAGGGATTGAATGCCTCTGTTGTCTCCATGCCGGATCTACCAACAATGAAAAGGCAGTGCAGAGAGGTTGATTTAGGAGGAGTGCAAAATGATCTAGAGACATCTTCAAATCATGATAATATGAATGAAAGAGCCAAATCTGTGTCCATAGCAGAACACTGTGAAGACCTTTGTTTGACAAATCGAGAATTCGGAGATAACAAGACCTCCACGTTCGATGTGCTTGACTGTGAAATATTGAACAACTGTGATGCTAATGTGACTAGGAAAATTACAAATGGAGATTCAAATATTTCTCATGACGATTATGGATCCCGTGAATATCAAAATGATGCAGTCATATGTTGCACAGATCCTTTCTTGGTTAGAGAAGCTGCTTCAGATCCATCTGAATTTGAATTATCTGGAAGAAATCATTCTCTTGGACAGAAAGACAAAAGCGCATATGACAAGGATTGTTCTTTGAAACTTGAAGAAAACAGAGTGGACAATTCCGACAGGAAAGGTCGAGAGTACCAATTTGCTGAGGGCTTAGGTACCACAGTAAACAGAGTAGCTTCATTTTCATTTCTAGAGACACTTTGATTCTGTTGAGGAATCGGATAAATAATATGCAACTTAGTTTGTTGCGCATATTTGTTGGGCTTGTAACTTTGTAAATTTTATTTCTTGCAATATGTGTAATGATTTCCTACATTCAGCTTTTTATTATTCTTCTTTTTGTTGGCTCGTTTACAGAAAGTGAACAGGTGGTGATATCCCAAAACACTCAAGCTTCAGATATTGGTGATTTTTACAACCCCAATCAGATATTCAATGGGATCCCAAATATTATGGACACTACGAACATTGGTGTGCCTTCTAAGTATATGTATTATGTATATATATTCTCAATGGAGCCCCTTGATTTGCCAGAATTAATCAATCAATCAATTGTTATGATTACAGGTGAAACTGAGAAAATGCGTGCGGAAATAAATCCCAATGTTTGCAGTTTCGAGGATAAATTTCACGCGACAGGTGTTTTGTTTCTCATGACTTATGTTTGAAATTTGTTACTCACTTTATATCTCTTTATCTTTGAGTGCATGCACTTGTTTGCAATTTGTACAGTAGTAGATTCTCAGTTTATGCTTCTTTTCTCAGAGCTGATCCTTGATTTTGATGAACTAATCAATTAACTTCTATGATTACAGGTCAAATGTCTAAATTGATTAAGAAAGAGATTGTAGACCCGGTGACTCCCAATCTGTACAAGGATGAATTGGCATCAAAAGGTGTTGATTTTTTTTTCTCATTCTTTTTTTAAATATTTTAATCACTTTAGGCCTCACTTTTGTGAATGCATACACTTGTTTGCAATAATGTTGTTAAACAGATTCTCAGTTTTTTATGTATTTTCTCAGAGGAGTACCTTGATTTACCTGAACGAATCAATTAACTTTTATGATTACAGGTGAAATGTCTAAAAGGTTTAAGAGCAAGCTGGAGGACATGACTCCCCTATTAGCAACAGGTGCTAATTTTTTCTTCTCCACTACTTCTGTTTAAATTTTTTACTCACTTTAAATATATGTGTGTCGACGCAATTGTTTGTGCTTATGTACAACTGAAGATTCAAAAGTTTCTCTTAGTTGTACTTTAAAACTTGATGAAAACAGAAAGAACAATTCCATTATGCCCAACAGGAAAGTTAGGAAGAAACAATTTGCTGAGGTCTTAGGTACCACAGTTAACAAAGTAGCTTCATTTTCATTTCTAGAGACTTAGATTTTGCTGAGGAATCAGATAAATAATTCGCAATATAGTTTGTTTCACATAGTTGTAGAGATTGTAAGTTTATTTCTTGTAATATATGTAATGATTTCCTGGTTGCAGCTTATTATTCTTCTTCTTTTTGTTGGCTTGTTTTCAGAAAGTGAACGGGTGGTGATATCCCACCCTAATCAGATATTCAATGGGATCCCAAATATCTTGGACAACATGGACATTAGTGTGCCTTCTCCATGTATGTATGTTGTATATATATTCTTAATGGAGCTCCTTCATTTGCCAGAATCAATCAATCAATCATCATGATTACAGGTGAAATTGAGAAAAAGCATAGGAACATGGCTCCCAATGTTTGCAGTTTCGAGGATAAATTTCATGCGACAGGTGTTTTCTTTCTCAGGACTTCTGTTTGAAATTTGTTACTTTAATTCTCATTATCTGAGTGCATGTATTTGTTTGCAATATTGTACTGTAGCAGATTCTCAGTTTATATTTTGTACTCAAAGGTGCTCCTTGATTTTGCTGAACTAATCGATTAACTACTATGATTACAGGTCAAATGTCCAAATTGATTAAGAAAGAGATTGTAGATCCAGTGACTCCCAATCCGTACAAGCATGAATTGGCATTAACAGGTGTTGAATTTTTTCCTCGTCACTTATGTTTTAAATATTTTACTCACTAAATCTCATTATTTGTAAGTGCGTACACTTATCTGTATTAATCAATTAACTATTATGATTACAATTGAAATATTTAAAATAGTTAAGAGCGAGCTGCAGGACACGAATCCCAATCCGTACACGGATGAATTGCGGGCAGCAGGTGTTAATTTTTTCTTTCTGCTACTTCTGTTTTAATTTATTTACTCACTGTAAATCTCATTATATATGAGTGGATGCACTTGTCTGCGCTTATGTACATTATCAGATTATGTCTCGTGGATAATTTTCCATGCAATTGTAGGGTTGTTGTCAAAGGCTATTAAGAGAGAGCCTGGTCAGAGTGTTCAACCCTTTAATGAAGATAATGAGACTCACTACCAAACTGCAGCCACTGTCTCCTGTCTGGTGCCAACAGATGATAGTTTCCTAGTATGATACTAATAAACCCTTAAATGTTTATACATTATGTGTAGGTTATGCTATAGTGACCTCATGTTGATTTTGCATTACGAACTGGGATTCTGGAAATTGAGATTACTGTTAGACTTTCTTAAGCTAGGAAGAAATGAGTTTACCATTGTGGATAGCTACACACTTGCCTAGAGATACTTTTTTTTTTACAATTCTTGGAATTCCACATCTGACTGAATACCAAGATTTTCTACTCTCTCATTTAGCTGATGATCACTCGTACAGTGCAATGGCTTCAATTTAACATCACACTAGAACTAATCTATGTTCTATTTTTTTTTTTTTTTTGAAATAATCTATGTTCTATTTAAATCTCATTTTTATTCTCTTTTTTCCAATGTGATATTGTGTTGTTATTAATAAGCCGATAAGGTTTCTGGTTTCCCATTCAAATAACAGCATTTCCCTTGCCATCAAATCAATTCCTCTCAAGTCAAGGATTGTAACAAAGGTCCTTGCCTCATGTCAAGAATTCTGTATTTCTGCCAATACAGACTCAAATCTTTTGAACCTTTGCCCCTCATCATTCTTTCAATTAAATGCAACTCTTAGGAAGCTATAAACTTTTATTTTTTATTTTTTTGCTTAATAGTGTAAATGAGTTGAGTTATTCGTAAAATTATCAAATTCAACTCATCGTACATTAGATCTACCAACCTGCTGTTTTTCTTGCGAACTGTTGGCTGCATAATGTTTAGAACCGTCATTTTTTTCTGCCCTCAAATGTTTACAGATTATGTTAGTTTATGCTAATAGTGGCTTCAAATTGATTTTGCATTTCAAACTGGGATTCTGGGAGTTGAGATTACTGTTAGACTTTATTAAGCTACACTCTCATTTGGCTGATGATCAGCTCTTTTACTAGACACCGTTCTTAATGCATAGTGATGCTATTACCACTACAAATTCTTTACCTGCACACTTTACGAAGCAATCATAATTCTACTTTTTTGTTTATTTTGTAAAATTATGATTGATTATTGAGGATTGTAGATAGGTAATTGAGATCTAATAGCCTGGCCATGGTTTTTACATTTCATCACTCATGCTTCTATATCTGATTTTTGACCTTTTGAACTCATGTTTGTTGCAGGAATTGCCTGCCCCCTTGCCTTTGTCTAACAAGCGGGGAATAAAAATGGAGAGATTGGTGGTGTACCTGAGGAATCAACAGATGGAATTGTGGCCGGTATTTTACCATGAACGGTCTAACTTTTGCATGCTGACAGACGGGTGGTCAGATTATCGTAAAGCAAACAATATTCATCCAGCAGATTTGTGCATTTTTGCTGCTGAAAACAAGTCGAATCGTATAATTTCTGTCAATGTAGTCCACCATTGATGGTAGCAGAAGCATATGCCATGTTAAGGTTTTCTTTTTGGTATATAGTAGAATATCATGTTGTTTTTTGCACATGTAAAATCTTATCTCCACACCTTCTACACCCTAGATTCTCGTACAATGAATAGCTTCATATCAATTAATTTCCTTCATCTATGAATTTCCTTGTTATCAAATGTATTTGGTTTTCTGGGTGACGACATATGACCCTCTCAAGACTTTAGGTGAAATAGAAAGGTGGTATTTGCATTTGTTATTTACATAATTTAGTATGTATTTCGTATAATAAAAAAAATTGATTATGATTATATTTATGTAGATTATAATTTGTTGAGATTAATCAGTTTGTGTTTGAATGCCTTAGTTGAGTATAAAGATTATTTTTTACAAAGTAAATTAAAAAAAAAATATGAATGTGTAGGATGAAATAGGTGTGTAATGGGAATAATAAAGTCTGTGGAGGGATATAATGAGAAAAGGGAATATTATGAAAAATAATCTTTCAAGTAATAATTAGGGATATGTTATTCACACCCATTACATTATTATTTACACCTACTTTTTATAATTTTTTACACTAACTTGTCAATACTTTCCTTATCCTACTATTTACACCCATATATTTATTATTTACACTCGTAATCCTAAAAAACCTATATATCACTACTCATATTCTATATATTACTATTCACCCCCACTATCTTCTCAATCACAAAAATCTTGCTCACCCAAAACTAGGGATGACAATGGGTCCGGGTATCCCATTACCCAGACCCGTCCTGTTCATACATATCTGGATTATCCGGACTTGTCCCGTTCATACATATCCGGACCCATACCCGTTCTGGACCCGTCCGGGTACCCGTTGTCAAGCGGGCCAGCGAGTTTTCGGGTACCCAAATGTGTTTACGGGTACCTATTATATTGTAAAAAAAAATTATTAAAATTTTAAGCTTATATCATTAAATAATTCACAAACAAATTTACATTTACTAGAGACAAAACAGATTCACTTAGAAACAAATCCTCTCACACAAACATACTTAAATTTCAAATTAATTGAATAATAAGTATTTTTTTGCTGGTCCGAGTACCCGCGGGTCCGATACCCCATTACCCAGACCCAGACCCATTCCTAGTATTACTCGCGGGTACCCGTTTTTATATACCCACAGGTCCAGTTTTTGGATCCAGACCCGGACCCGTTATGGGTATTACCCACGAGTGCCCGCGGGTACGGGTCCAATTGTCAAGCCTACCCAACACCCCAAAACTTTGCATACCTTCCTAAAAACTTGATCACTGAAAACATTGTCGTGAATTTTCATGATTTGTCGTTTTTAATCCAATGGTTACATTCTTCTTCTTTTCTTTCTTTCTTTCGTCAATGTTTTTTTTTTTTTTTGCCATGTTTATATTCTTATAGTCGTGTACTGGAAGAAGAGAAAATCCATCTTGAACCAGGCAGACGGATGAGCGATCCGTCCTCCTTTTCGGATGAGCCATTCATCCTCTTTTTCGGATAAGCCATCTGTTTACCTTCATTGATGAGGAATCCGTCTATGATACAGATGCAACATCCGTTGTATGTTACGAATAGGCTATCCGTTAATATAAGCAGATGCGGAATTCATTTAGTACATGGATGATCCATCCATTCCAATATTACTTATAGGATTTTTTTTTTGGTTTATAAAAAATCTTATATCACTTTTTAATTTTTCAACTACATCGATCATGGAAGGCAATTCTCATAACAAGGATGATAAGGATAAAGTTACGCCAAACGTTGAAAAAGTTAACGAACCCCACATCGGCTTCCCGAATTTTTCAAATGCTTTTACAATGACACAAGTAATCATCTCTCGCTCTAACTCTGATATAATTAACCTTAGTGATTAATTTTTCATTTTAATAAAAACATTATGAATTTGTAGGTTTTTCCTTCTCGAGATGAATTAGTAGAATGGTGTCAACAAGTTGAACGCGACAATGCATTTGTCGTTGTCATTGTTCGATCAGAGCGAGATCATCTGGGTAATCCAACAAGGGCAACTTTAGGATATGAAAGGAGCGGGAATGTTAGAATATACAAACGTAAAGGTGAAAAGAAAGAAAGGATTACTTGAAGAGAAAAAAATGAATGCCCTTTCAAATTAATGACAAAGCCTTTAAAAGGTGGTGGTGGTTGGAAGGTTATAATTGGTAATGAATATCACAACCATGCATGTGCCAACACGTTAGTTGGTCACTCATATGTTGGCCGATTAAATCGAGAACAAAAGAAGCTGGTTGAAGAGATGACGAATAGCATGGTATCGCCAACTAGTATATGGAGCTTGCATAAATTGACTCAGAATGTGCACTGAGTAAATAATCTCTGGTTTTGTGATGATAAGATATATAAAGTGCCCCACTAGTCTGCGATATTGTGCGGATCATGATAAAAAGTCCCCCATTTCCAAAGCCAATTTATGGTATTGCTCCATCGGAAAAGGACTAGATTTGCATCCCAACATTCTTCATTCACATAAGATATTTAATGTGTACTTGCCTCACAAATAAACAAATCAAAGGGTCCCCTTGCGAGCTCCAAATTGAGAAAATATTTGAGTGATCCAAGATCATTCATGTGGAAGCATTGGCTCAAATATTGTTTGAAACTAGTGCAAGCCTCAATTCCACCAATAACCAAGTCATCAACATAAATTAGCACAGATAGAAAAAATCTTCCATGAGAGAGTGTGAAAATGTTATGATCTTTTTTATTTGATAAGCTTAAAATGTTGTGATCTAAATGACTCTGTTGGAATACATACTCAATAATGCCTTTGAAATTTTGGTGAACCAATTTCGTGAGGCTTGACGCAATCTATATAGAGACTTTTTTAGTCGGCAAACCAAGCCTGTTTTAGGAACCTCATGCCCCGGTGGAACTTCCATGTATACTTCTTCATCAAGGTCACCGTGAATAAATCTGTTGCTAACATCCATCTGGTGGAGCTCTCATCCTTTGGCAACAACAACACATAGCAAACGTCGCACAATTGTCATTTTGACTACTAGGGCAAAGGTTTTAGTATAATCCCTCCCCCCTTAAACCTTTTCCTAAGAATCATGTTTTGAAATCACTGAACTTTAGAACCCCGACATTGGATTTAATCTTGTGGAAACCAACCACTTCCTTGAAATAATTGTATGAGTGAAGTATTGGATACTTGGGTATCTTGGATGTGTATCATCGATCATGCCTCAGCCCCTTGCATGGGATTGGTATTTATAGAGATGTTTCCTAGTCTGATATATTTTCTTGGAGAATCTTCTATATCTGAGGGGATCTTTCGTGATCTTATCTTCAATGGAAATAGGCGTTGATCTTCCATTATTTTGGATAATCCGAAGATAATCAATAGTCAATCCCTTATAAAATTTCCTTATCTTCTAGAGTTTGAGTTGTGCTAATAAGTCTCATTCCTCTGTCACGACTTCATCCGATGTTCTAATGTTTCCCAGATTCAACTTTTTTTTTTATTCTTGTATTGGCTTATTTTCATAAAGTGAACAGGCGGTGACATCCAAAAAGAACTTGAGTTGCATTTTGGCGGCTATAATACCAATTAGATGTTTAGTGGGATCCCAAATATCTTTGACACTAATAAAAATGGAGTGTCCTCTCCATTTATGTATACATATTCTCAATGGAGCCCCCTTGATTTTCCCGAATCAATCAATCAATTATTATGATTACAGGTGAAATGTCTAAATTGATTGTAAACAAGATGACTCCCAATGTGTACAATGATGAATTTCGTGCAACAGGTGTTGAATTTTTTTCCTCGTCACTACTGTTTTAAATATTTTGCTCACTTTAAATATCACTATTTTGCATACACTTCGTCTGCAGTTGTGCAAAGTAACAGATTCTTAGTTTTTTGTCTCTTCTCAAAGTATTGAATGAAGTAGATTCAGCAACAAATACTCAAGCTCAAGAAGCTCCAGATTGAAGATACAGTAATTAGTTAGTTAAGCCTAAGTTAACTTAATTACAGTTTCTGCTTAGCTTAGTTAGTTAGCTTAAGTGCGGGTAGCTTGGGGAACAAGTCAACTAATTGGTAGTAGCGCTCATGTGTATAAGAGCTGCATCATCTACCATGCCTTTGACAACTTGTATATAAACTCTCATTTGTTTTGTGTTGAATGAAATAACCGTTTTCATTATTCATTTTCGTATTACAAAGGAGCCCCTTGATTCATCTAAACGAATCAATTCACTATTATGATCACTGGCGAAATGTTTAAAATATTTAAGAGTGTGAGCCTCAGGACATGACTCCCAACTTGTACGAGGGTTATTTGCTGGCAACATGTGTCAATCTTTTTCTTTTCCACTACTCCTATTTTGAATTTTCTTACTCACTTTAAATTTCATTAAATACGAGTGCATGCACTTGTCTTTGTTTATGTCCATTACCAGATTGAGAATAATGAGTATGCACTCACGGTGTAAAGTTTTTTACACCATCAGTCCATCATCCATCATTCATTTGTATTACTTTAATCTAGAAGTCAACAATCATAAACGGATGAATGGTGGATGATGCATTGATGGTGTAAAAACCTTTACATTGTCAGTGCATTCTTCATTTTCTCTACCAGATTATGCCTGATTGATAAATTTTCCATGCAATTAAAGGTTTGTCAAAGGCTATTATGAGAGAGCCTGGCCAGAGTTTTCAACCTTTTAATGAAGATATTGAGAGTCACTCCCAAACTGCAGCCACTATCTCCTATGCGGTGCCAACCGATAATAGTTTCCTACTATTCTGCTAACAAACCCTTGAATGTTTGCACATTATGTGTAGTTTATGCTATAGTGACTTCATATGTGGATTTTGCATTGCAAAATGGGATTCTGGGAATTGAGATTACGGTTAAACTTTCCTAAGCTAGCTAGGAAGAAATGAGTTTACCTTTGTGAATAGCTACACACTTGCCTAAAGCAACTTTGTTTTTACAATGCTTGGAATTCCTCATCTGATTGAATGGCAAGATTTGCTACACTCATTTAGTTGATGATTGCTTCAATTTAACATCACACTAGAACTGATCTGAGTTCTATTCTAAATCTCATTTTTATTCTCATTTTTTTTCCTTTTTTTTTTTTTGCTAATGTGATATTATTAATAAGCCAATAAGGATTCTAGTTTCCCATTCAAATAGTGGCATTTCCCTTGGCATCAAATCAATTCCTCTCAACTCACGGATTGGAACAAAGGCCCTTGCCTCATGTCACAAATTCTGTGTTTCTGCCAATACAGACTCAAATCTTTTGAACCTCCCCTATCTATAGTAGTTATTTCAATTAAATACAACTCTTAGTGAGCTATAAGTTATTATTTATTTATTTTTTTTGCTTAATAGTGTAAATGAGTTGAGTTATTCGTAAAAATTTTCGAATTCAACTCATCATGCATTAGATCTACCAAGTTGCTGTTTTTCTTGCTAACTGTTTGCTGCATAATGTGCAGAACAATCCTTTTTCCAGCACCCCTCCTGATGGACTAGCTAATATATTGAGCCAAGATTATATTGGTCTCTCAATGATGTTTCTTGAACTTTATTTCCAACCAACCAAAAAAAAAAATATTCATATTCTCTTTTGATATCCCTTGCCCCTCTCTCTTTTAACATTTTTTTTTTAAAAAAAATATTCTTTGAACTGTTATTGGAGATAGATCAATTGGCATGGGGAGCTGTAACTACAATGTATACTCGATGGAATTCTAAGTAAAATGTGTTGAGGTATCCAATTACAAATATAAAATATTCTATAATCTATACGTTCAAAGAACCCAATAACAATTTTCTTTAAAAAGTCAAGAACCTGTTTGGATTAAAAAAAAGGGTAAAACATTCAAAGTAATTAAACTTAAATATAATGAGCAGCTATAGTTCACAACCAAAGAGTTTTAAAACCAAGACCGTAACATGATTGATAAGAAAAATTATAGGTGTTAAATCCCAGAACTCCCATTCAAATATAGGTCATATGCGTTAATATCCTTTGTATAAAAGTCATCCAAATGTTCTATAGACTAACCAAAACAATGCATGTTATGCTATATTAACTTTCTGGTATATGTCGAAAAAAAAAAGTGAATTTGCATGATTTGGCTAGTTCAAAAGTAAGGGGGCTTTTTGCATTTAACCATGGTTAATTTACTTGCATTTAGCTCAAACTTACTACTAGTCCACAACTTCTCATATTATTTCAACTGTTGAGTCAACACCTGTGGTAGCAGACACTTGATTTTGTTCATTGACCACCATTTTTCTCATATACCCCAACCTGTTTATCATGCTTCTAGCATAGTCAAAGAGCCTAAGTGCTACATAGACACCAATCCCACCAATAATCCCATTTGGTATGGAATAAGTGAGTGGCATTAGGAGCATGGTAACAAAAGCAGGCACTGCCTCCTGCATGTTGCTCCAATCTATGTCCTTCACCACCTTTATCATCATCACCCCAACCATCACTAGTGAGGGTCCTATGGCCCATGGAGGAACACTAGACAATAAAGGAGTGAAAAACAATGACAAGAAAAAGAAAAAACCAATGATCACAGCTGTTAATCCTGTTCTTCCCCCTTCTCTTAATCCAGCTGATGATTCTACAAATGTTGCTGTTGTTGTAACACCTAAAGTTGAACCAAGAATAGTGCCAGCTGCATCAACCATGTAGGCCATGTATTCGCCTTCGAAATTTCCCTTTTCATCCACAAATCCACCAATCTCTGCCATGGTATACATGACACCAGTAGTGCCAAGAACATCCACATAGAACAATGTAGCCAAGGCCACCCATACTTCACTCCTGTTGAAATCACTGAACCTTAGAACCCCAGCAGTGGATTTAATCTTATGGAAACCAACCACTTCCTTGAAATAATTGTAATTTGCATCACCAAGTGGGGTATCAGGGAAATATGTTACCTCAGTGTGCCTAAACCAAGACACAAATGTTACAAAAAGAATGCCATAAATCATGCTACCCTTGATATTCTTCATTAGTCCATAACTTGTTATGAGGAAACCAACAAGCCCAAGCCAGAACTTTGGGTTTTGCATTCTTCCACCTAAGCATGCTCCAGTCTCAGGGTCTGTAATCTTGCAGGCTGTAATCGTCACAAGGTTGGATGGGTCGGGCCCGATAAGCCCGACGCCTTCACTGGATTGTAAGCCCACGAAGGCAATGAAAAGCCCAATCCCAGCTGCACAAGCAAGCCTAACTGATTGAGGAATGAGCTTAGCAAGCTTACCCCTTATGCCAAGTGCAGAAGCTAAAAGAAAAGCACATCCCTCAGCACAGAACACTGCAAGTGCAGTTTGATATGTGATTGACCCAGTTCCATGATAGCCAACCAAGTTGAAAGCTAAGTAAGCATTGGGTCCCATACCTGGTAGTAGAAAACATGATAAAAATGAGAAATTTCACAAAAATGTGATTGTACCTAACAATGAAAGGTGCTTGCACCAAACCAATCACTTGGCTTGTACAGAGTATTATAAGTAGGGATAAATTCTTACATACACGATTTTATCACCTACCAATCACATCATATGGATTAGTTACTCAAATTATTCATTTAGCATATGTAATAGTAGTAATTATAAATGTATATATGTAGTCACCATAACTGTATAAATATCAACTAATAATCAAAGTTATCATGATTTTAAATTATGATCACTCTTACACCAATGGTTACGCCTAAAAAACCTAGATACCTGGTACATATGGCAGCATAGAACACAAGTATGGGGATACCGTAAAGTTTTTTACCCTTAATATGTGATACGGATAAACAAATCTATTAAAACGCTGCAAACTAATTATATATATTTAATTTTTTAGTCCCTGAATTTAGGTACTCTTTTAAAATTAATTCTTGAACTTTTTTTTATATGTTTTGGGTTTTTAACTTTTTAAAATTTTTGGAAATGCTTCTTTCGTCACTTAAGTGAATATATGACCCATGACATGCCACGTCATCGCAACATCGAAGACCCACTTTGATCCCTGTCGATTTTGCACAATACCAATTTGGTCTCTGACAATCCATAATACCACATTTAGTCCCTAAAAAAAATTTCATACCAATTTTGTCCCTAACATATTTTCCATATTAATTTCGCCCCTCAAGATTTTCTTCCATACCAACTTGGTCCCTCAATTTTAAGGATCAAATTGATATATCTGAAAATTTTGAGGGACTAAATTGATATGAAAAAAAGTTGATGAGGGACCAAATTGGTATGATTTTTTTTTTAGGGACTAAATGTGGTATTATGATTGTCAGGGACTAAATTGGTATTGTGCAAAATCGATAGGGACCAAAGTGGGTCTTCACTCTTAAAAAAAAGTACGATTTTTAATTATTTTTAATAAATTTGAATTCTTTTAATTTAAAATATTCACGTGACATCATTTCACACGTTACCTATTAATATGACGAATGTGACGTGGTATTTCATCGATTATATATCACTTAAGTGATGAAATGACCATTTTCAAAATTAGAGCAAAGTTCAAGGACTCAAAACATTAAAAAAAAAAAGATTAAGAACCAATTTCAAAAGAACACTTAAGTTCATAGATTAACAACTTAAATAAGCTACTTCATCAATCAATACGTAATTGTATTTTACAAAAAGACACACGGGACCATAAAAGAATAGTATATTTGACTATACTGTAGAATATTATTTCTCCTGTATATCTCAAAATGTCGAGCTAACCATCTCCAGATACATTTTTCCCTATGAAATATATTTCTTTACGAACAAGATATATTATTTCCTTGTATGTCAAATATATTGTTTTCCCTATGAAATTTGTTCAGAATAAAAATATATTATTTTTCCTATTGTCAAAATGTCAAATATATTATATTCCTAATAAAAATATATTTCTTAAGATTAAAAATAGAATACAAAATCACAGTTAAAAAAAATAGAATACAAAATCCCAGTTAAAAAGAATAAAATACAAAATCCAGTTAAAAAAAATAGATACAAAATATTTCTTGAATACCATACTACTCTACCAAATGTGTATCATACTTTTTTCATCTTTGGAGTATGTAAACTTTCGCTCATGTATTGACAAATGACAAATACAGAGAATCAAAATCACAATAACTTTGTTTAAAATCATGGTTCCTGTGGTAGATCATGTTCAAGAAAGAATTTCAATTACTATTTTTATAGGCCAATTTTCTTTTTTAGAGAAGGGAAAAGATAACAATCTACTCCATTTCATAAGGGATGATTTTTGAGGTTATATACAGATTTTAAGAAATGATTAAATGATATAAAAATTTGAGGTATTTTTAATATAATGCTCCTATATAAGAGTAATATTGAATTTTATAAAAGAAATATATATATATATATATATATATATATATATATATATATATATATATATATATATATAATATGAGATAAAAACTCTATCAACGATGGAGTAACTAACAACTATCAAGAACCAAAGTTTTAATCACGCTAAAAATACCTGGAGCCAAGCCCAAGGGAAGGTTGGCCAAGAGTCCCATAGCTAAGGACGCAACCATACCCACCACAGCAGTTGCTACAACCAAGTCACTCTTTGTCTTCGCTAAACAACTTTCATACCCAACATTATTAGGCTTCACCACACACTCTGGCCCTGCCGGAGCGGAGCAGTCCGCCACGGAGCACGTCCCTCCGGAGGCGGCGATGATGGTAGCATTCACAGTGATGATGTAAGCCATGGTGAGGAAAGTTGCGGTGGCGGCACGAAGCTCTTTAGTGAAACAACTTTTCCTTGCTTCCAACTTGAAGTATGTTCCAACAAAGCTCTTTGAAACGGAGTCGTTTATGCCTTTCTCCATTCTTGAAATGAAACCTCTACCCATGTTGTTGTTGTTGGTGGTGGTGTTGTTGTTGTTTCTACTTCCACACAAATCACTTCCCATATCTATGAAATTAATTTGGTATAAGTGAGGAACGGTTTATAGATAGGTATGGAGTTATGACTATGAATATAATACAATGTTATTTATTTATTAAAGGAGAAAACGGAATCAATGTAAGGAGGATTTTTTTGTGTGGACAAGTGTTTATCATGCAGAAGTGAATATACTGATGTTAACGTATATGGGGGTTATGAAGAAGAGAAGTTGTAGATGCCTTGCCCACCTATCTGGCCTCCCCACACATATATATATATATATATATATATATATATATATATATATATATACACTAGTTTTTAGCCCGTGCATTGCACGGGTCTGTACGCGTCTTGCTTTTGTTTTTTTTTAATAGTGGAACTTAGTTAATAGTTAAGTATTAATGATTGAGTATTAAATTTATTGTATTACATAAGTCATATACTATTTGTGAAATAATATTAATTTATTGATATTTAGATGACTTTATTCATTAAAATTTGTGCAAATAAGAGATACTTATAATTTACATCTAATTGAAGAACCAATATTCAAAATTCAAAAAAAATGAAAGATAAAATATTTAAATTTCATAAGATAGATATGAAAATGAAAATTTTGAGAAATGGGTAGATATATATGAGAAAAATTTCTACAGGTTGACCATCCCAATTTAGCAATTTACTCATGTTCCACACTTTCATTTTTTTTACTCTAGCACACTTGCCTCTAATTTCTAGAAACTACTATACAATTAAAAAAGATCTTCTAGAAACCGTTATACATGGATATCAAAAAAAACTTTTGCTTTATTCATAAGTAAAGTAATTCTTGGTGATCACAAATTTTTAAACAAAGCATATACTTTTGAATTGATTTTATCTTGTATAACAAATGTGTGATAACACAAGTTGAAAGGAATTGAATAATAACTCAAAGTATGAGTTCTCAGATAACAATTTTTTTAATTTTTTTACACGAATAAAATAATAAGGATTATTTATTATCTTATTATGGAATAACAAAAAAATAAGGATATGAGCGTTTTAAAAAAAAAAGTGTGTGAACATTTTTCTTTTTAAATTTTTTTCTCAAATAAACTACATTCTTATTACTGTAACAATTTTCAAACCATAGCATTCAAAAAGAAATATGAAATATGAAACAAAAATTAGGACATTAAGGTAGCTTCTTCCAAGTCAAAAGCAAAGAAAGAAATTAGGAAATTAAACGTTTGGAGTCTCATCAATCCATGTGTAATGCATCCTTTTTATCTTAGAATGTTTCAATTGAGAAGATCCATAAAAATCATCTAACTTAGCAAAATCAATTTGAATGGTTATTCATGCCGCAAATTTCCCTTGTTCTACGATTTTGGCAACCCAAAAATAAAAATCAAAAGCAATGAATAATGGAAGAAGAAAAATGGAGTGAATCAACCCAACTTAAAATAAATGGAAAGTAAATTATAGTCCATATTTATTAAAACTGTTAATCATACTTGATAATTATAAATTTCATTATGCTGATAACAACATAATTATATAAATCAATGTTATTATGTAATATAATTAAAGAAATTAATGTTAAAAAATGTTATATCATACCAATAATGGATCATAAATATGCTTCAATTGATTACCACCAAAACAATAAGAATAAGAAAAATCATTAAAAAATAATCATTAAAATATGGTACCTGCATAAGATGTTGAATAAAGTATTAAAAAGCCTGTTGCCCATGGAAGCACCTTTTGCATGACATGGAAGCACATTTGGCCCATCATCATTGGAGATATCTTTAGGAGAAATGTAGTAAGTGAAAGACCAGAGAATGAAATCCTCTTTTTGTTGCATACTCATATGCATAATTAACCGCTGCAATAGGTATTGAAACATTATCATTATGCTTTATATAATGATTATTGTTCTAAAACATAGAAGTATTTTAATTCTAATAATACTAATATTGAACAATAAATGATTAAGATAATTCATGTATCCATTAAGAAACATGAAAATTGACAAATAAACACATACTATTTATATTGTGTTGCTTTCGTTTGCCCTCTAACACTATTTCCCTTCTACTTCTTTTTGTTTTCTTCAATTGATTTTCATACTCTAGATTGCGATTCCTGTTCAAATTATCCAGTGTTCGTATGTACTTGGATTCATCGAAGTTTTTTTCAATGAATTCTGGGTTTAAATGATTTAAATTGATTTGACCAAACGATTGACGTTTTGCTGATTTAGGAAAAGTATGTGCACCAAATCCTGCAAAAATGGTATACAAATAATCAGTCTCATGTGCAATAATTGTTGTACATAAGATTAATATTAAAATCAAAATTATGGGAACCTGCTATATTATTTGATGCTTGTAATTGATGGTTGCTCGTGTGTAGGATGTGAGACAATATTCTCAGTACCTGGTGTAAATGAAGTTTTTGAACTTGCATCTTCATGCAACAACTGAGAAGATTGTTTTGAAGACCTATTATTACCCATTTTTGGAAATAAGATTTGGTTGCAAAAATTGTATGAAGAACCCTGAAAAATGTGTTGAAAAATAAATTCAATGGATACAATAGTGTACCAATCAAATACATGTTGTCAGAAATATCAGTATTGGATAGATGAATGCACCAAAATGATTATTAGATAGATTAATAGCAATATTACCACCCAAATTCAATGCAGTTCCTTGAGTATTGCATAGCAGAATTACCAGATGTAATTTTGATTATTGCATAGAATTACCAAATGTAATAAAGCAGTTCCAAGACAAAGCAGAATTACCAGATGTAATAAAGCAGTTCCAAGTTAGTTTGGAAAGGGAGATGTAATAAAGCAGTTCCAAGACAAAGCAGAATTATCAGATGTTATAAAGCAATTCCAAGTTGTTTGGAAAGGGAGTTGACATTTACAGTTTTAAACTTTTTCATTTTTTTTCTAATTTTTTTCCAGAAAAAATAAAAGCATGACATGTGGCAGCATAGAATTGTAGTATTTTGTAACTTTTAATGTGGAGGCTCCATTTTGAAATGGGAGAATGTGGAGCCTCCATTGGGACATCTTTTTATACTAAAGGGAAAGATATATATATATATATATATATATATATATATATATATAGACACACTTCCTTCGGTCTCTAATATATTCCCTCCATCCCATTATCTTGGTATAAAAATGCAAAAAAATTTGTCATATATTAAAGTAAAAAAATAAATGAATCTTAAAGATTATATATTGTATTGATAATTGATAAGTAAGGAAAACATATTTACAGATTTTTTTTTAGGCAATATTGCAATATGTATTAATGGTAATGATATGAAAATTTGTATAATATCAATTTGTAATTAATGAATGAATCATGTATTATATTAAATAGATACTCTCTTATTTTCATTGAATTATTTGACTTTTACCAAGATAACGGGGGAGTAAGAAAATTCATACATATTTTTCTTGGTCTAATATATAAGAAAAAGTTAACTAATTTTTTATTCCCAATACAATCATTTCTAAAATGTTTCTAGATCTCATTTAATTTTTGATTCATTCCCAATGCAACTTTCCTAAAGTAACAATATTTTTTATGATTTTGAAAAAATTAAATACATTCAACAAACTTTCTTAATATATATGATTTCGGTTATTTTTTATTTATAATAGGGATCAGAGGGAGTATATATATATATATATATATATATATATATATATATATATATATATATATATATATAAGGCTAAATTACTCATTTGGTCCGTTACCTTATTTTTTAATTTCAAATTGGTCCCTTACCTTTTTTTGGTTTCATATCGGTCCCTTATGTTTCTTTTCGCTGTCAATTTGGTCCCAAAATCACTGTTCATCCTATGTGTCAATATTATATTGGTCCACGTGGAGAGAGAAAGTGACACGTGTCCATAACTTATTGGTTCACATAGGATTAACAGTGATTTTGGGACCAAATTGATAGCGAAAAGAAACATAAGGGACCAATATGAAACCAAAAAAAAGGTAAGAGACCAATTTGAAATTGAAAAATAAGATAAGGGACCAAATGAGTAATTTAGCCTATATAATATATATATATATATATATATATATATATTATAGCTTAAAAATATGTATAGACAAAACTTAACGATAATTACTCTTATTGTCTCTGCATATAAGCATTAAGGGCATATTTGGCAAAATTAGCTTATAGATGTATGTGAGCTTATTACTGATAGTTGTGAATCTAGCTGAAAGCTGTGAGATTATAGCTGAAAGCTTATAGCTGTATAACTATAGCTTATTGTAGTAAAGTTGTTTGGCAAAACTAAATGTGCAACTAGCTGAAACTTGTTAAATAACTTAAAAGATATAATGCAGCCAAAATATATAATTATAATTAAGAAAAAAATAAAGGGCAAAATTAAGATATAATTTATTGAAAACTTTTTTATATTCTGAAAAGCTACTTCACGTAGCTTTCTGAAAGCCCTCCGATCTCTATTATAAGAAAAAATAACCGAAATTACACATATTAAGAAAGTTAGTTGGTGTATTTAATTTTCTCAAATTCATAAAAAATATTGCTACTTTAGGAAAGTTGCATTGAGAATGAAACAAAAATTAAAAGATCATTATTTTCTAGAAACATTTTAGGAATGATTGTATTAGGAATAAAAAGTTAGTCAACTTTTTCTTATATTAGAGACCAAGAAAGTATGTTTGAATTTTTTTATATTAGAGACCGGAGGGAGTAGCTTCCGAAAGCTATAAACTTCCTTTTTTAAAGCTATAAGTTTCATTTATTTTTTGTTCACCAAACAGCTCTAGTAACTTTCAAAAGCTAGCTTCCGAAAGCTATAAACTTCCTTTTTGAAAGCTAAGTTTCATTTATTTTTTGTTCACCAAACAGCTCTAGTTGCTTATTGACCGAGTCAATAAACTAAAAGCTACCAGATAAACTGTAAGCTTGTTTTACCAAACATAGCCTAACTAATGATTTTTTTTATATAAATATAAGCATCTATCGTATTTTTTAATGATATTCATTATTTTTTTCACAAATATTTATATTTAGTCAAAAAATTTTAGAGTCTTATTGAAAATTATAGGGATAGTTTTGAAAAAAATATATCAAATATTATAATTTTCAATATCATTAACAATATTAACTAATTTTCTTAATTTAAGTGAAAGTTCACCCTTTATATTCAAAGTATTTATATTTAGAGATGGAAGAACTAGATAATTAATGGATTCTAATTGATTTCTAATTATCATTTTTTGTTTAATTTTTTTGTTAAGAACGTAACTGATTTCTATTTAATGTTAATTTTCTTTTTTCTTTCGTTTGTGATACAATTGTTTTATTTTTTATGTTTCCACCTACAATGTATTATCTGCAGGTTAATATACTATTTTAGTCATTATACATAAATTAAGAAATAAATAAATAAAGTAAAAATTTGGTATATTTTAATTATATTGCCTCTATTTAATAATTAATAAAGTAATAATGAAGATGTAACATCCCGAATTTTAATCATAAGTATAATAATAATAATAATAATAATATTAATATTGGAATAATAGGAATAATAGTAATAAAGAACAATTGTTCGTTAAAAAAGGATATTTTAGTGTCAGGAATATATGATAATAGAAAATTAAGAATAAAATAATTAAATGATTTAATATGATGCTTTCAAGATTGGAGTGTTGTAATAAAATTTTGATTTCATCATTATAATTGAAATATGTTTTCTAGTCAAAATAAGCATAAGTTTTGTTAGCATACGTTTTTCAAAAATAAAAGAGTACATTTATTTAGTTTAATTAATATTTTGACAGGAAGCTCGAGTGACAAGTCTTAAAAGCATTTTCACAACTAGTTTATTTATAAAGATGTTTTTAATTTAAAATTTTGAGCATTCCTGTAAATTTTCATACGTTCTGAGACTGTTTAATTTTTGGCTCCCGGACTAATTGTGATGTATTACTAGTATAAGTTATATATAATGACCAACTATTTCAAAATTATAAATATTATATTTTATCACGTTTGACATCAGGATTGAAAAAATATATATACATTTGAATTTTTATACAAAATGTTAAGCTACAGATATTTTTAGAGACCGGTTAATTAAAACGTCTCTTTTCAAAGTAGATTAATAACTTTATTATTTTTAATCTGTTTTGCGTAAATAAAAATACAACATTATTTTACTTAAATGAATTTTATTTTTAGGATCATCAAAATTTTAATTATAATCCAAAATACCTACACACATTAACCCACAAATGAGAACGAATTATTAAAATATAATAAAATTCTTATTTCTACCCGACCTCATCAGTACCTCCTAACAAAAAGAAATAAATAAATAAATAAACAATATGTATATGTATACCCGTAGCACCCACCCCAACCCATTTAAGAAAAGGAAACCAAATTAAAGAAAAAGAAAATGAATGAAAGAAGATTGTGGCCATAAGGCCACCACCTGAGCCAAAGAAAGAGAGACCCAATTCCTACACCCCACTACCTACTTCCCACACCCCATTTTTTTTTTATGTTTCCCATAATACCCCTTTTTTTCTCACCCCATCTTCTTCTTCCTCCCAAGTCCCAACTCACCCCACCTCCTTTTCCCTCCACAGCCACCCACCGCCCAACTCCACAGCCACCCACGAACCGCCACCCCTCACTCCACAGCCACCCACCCCACACTGGCGTCCCAACTCCATAACCACCCATTGACCATAACCACCCATGAGCCACCCACGGGAAGCCACCCACGACCCCCTCCACCCTCACCTGTGGCCCCCAACTCCACAGCCACCCAACTTGGTCATGTTGTGAACCTCCTCACGGCCAGCCTCACCCCACCCCAGTCGTGACCCATCTCACAACATAGGTCGTGAGTTTGTTCCCCACCAGCCTCACCTCACCCCATCTTGACCCATCTCACAACCGAGGCTTTAACGACACGGTTGTGAGGTTTTTCACGACCCGATGCTAACGTGCCTCACCCCACCCCCATCGTGACCCCTCTCACCACCGAGGCTTTGACGACACGGTCGTGAGATTTTTCCCAACCCAAGCTTCCCAAGGCCAACGTGATGGATGGGGCTTCGATGGAAGGAGCGACTTCCCGATGCCAACGGGTTTGGTTGTGATGAGACTCATGACCGTGGTAGGTGTGGTGGCCACGAGTGGGAACCGAAGATGGGTGGCTGGGGTGGAGTGTTGCGGCTGGGGCTGGGGGGTTGTGGGCTGGTGGTGGCGCGAGTAGGGGGAGGAGCGGGGTGGGGTGGGTTGGCCGCTAGTGGTGGAGGAAGGGGGTCCATCGTGGTGGTGGTGGTGATGAGTGGGGTGTGTGTGGCTGGGTGTGTGTTATTGGAGAAGGTAGGGATAATTTTGGTAACTTCAAAAATAGTGGGGTGTGAAAAATAGGGAGTGGGGTGGGGAAATTTTTTGAGAAAAGAAAAGATGTGGCCTTAAAGGCCTTGTGAGAGAGAGAAAACAAAAGAGAGAGAGAGAGAGGGAGAGAGTAAAAGAAAGAAGAAGGGATCACAGAGACGAGAAACAGAGCACGACCGTTAGAGAGAAATAAAACCATGGGGTTTTCTTCTTTTCCGGTCTAATAATTCAAAATCCAATCGTCCAATCACAAATTCTTCTTAGGTAAATAACCTTCTCAGCTCCATCTACCCATCCATATAATTTATTCGACAATCCATCAATATTTTTATTATCCCTTTATTTTCAAATAAAGGAATGTTTTGGGGAAAAGTGATAGATTTCTATTGTATAATGACACATATCTATTATTTTGACAAAAATGAATTTAGTTAATATATACATATACATACATATATATATATATATATATATACATTTTTAAAGTTTATAATTAGTGTTAACGTGTGTCCTTATTTAGATCCAACACGCTATTGTTGTCTCTGATCCTTGAGTAAGTCGCGGACGTGAATGTAACTCTGTCGCTATTGTTAGGACTCTCAGGTAAGAAAGTAGTGTTACCTCTATTCAGGGGATGGATTCTAGGAATGTCATAGTAATAGCTAAGGATAGGGTAATATGTATATATGTTAATGAACCTTAGGGTAGTTGATAGAGATAATAAATAGAGTATAAGAATGAATGAAATGAACCCACTAGGTGAAAATGTTGTTAATAAGTTAAGCATGAAGATAAATAAAATGAAACCACTTGAAATCTTGTGAATATATGTGTACATGATTTGTGTTATTATGTCTGAAAGATAATGTGTGTGTTAAAGGTGTGATGTTTGAATGATAGTGTTGAGTTGAAATGTATGAAGTGATATGATTGAAATGAGTGTAAGTTTTATAAGTTGAATTAATTATTATGAAGTAAATGATGAAATTGGAGATGATTGTGCATGTAGCGATTTAATGTTTGAAGTAACTTAGAGCTAATTGGGTAACCTTGGATAATGAAAGAATATAAGTTAAAGATGCTAAATGTGAAATGTTTGAATGATGTAATTGTGTTGATATGCGTAAACTTAATTGTTGTTATAAAGAAAATGATGATCGGATCTACTTGTATGTGTGTTGAATAGATGAGTAGTTTATGATAAGAAATAAACAAAGGAACTTGACTAATATAAAGAGAATAATGATAAGCTAGGAAAAAAAGGAAAGTGTTTGTGTATTTGATGAATATAAGACTAATTGATGATGATAATAATAATGAGAAACTTTAAGTGATAAAATGAGAAGAATGATAATGAGACAAGTGAAGAGAAAAGATAAGTAAAGTTAATAATGAGAACGGAACAAAAGTATGGCGTAGGTTAGGTAAGAAAACCTGGCCATAAGACCCCGTGGCCAAATAATAAAAGAGAAACTGTCGCAGGTTAGGTCGCAAGATCTGGTCATGAGACCCTCTGGCGGAATAATGAAAGAGTAAACTGGTGCAGGTTAGATCTGGTCATGAGACCCTATAGCCAATAAATAGAAAGAAGAAGATAATGGGAATAACTGGTGCAGGTTAGGTCAGAAGACCTGGTAATGAGACACTGTGACCAATTAATAAGAAGGAAAATAATGAATGCGAAAATGTATAATAAATGAAAAGAAAGAAAAAGGGCTAAGTGAAGAGTAAAAAAGTTAAGAAAGAAGTAAATAAGAATGAAAGTGTGGAAACATTTATGATTGTTATGTGTTGAATCAAAGGTTTTGATGAAGACAAATGAGCAAGCTTGGTTTGATGACGACAAATATATCATGTACTCGGTTCTCGGCCAAGGTTTGATAACGCCAAATTAACCAGCTATGAAGTATCCTGGAAATCAAATCAAGCTCGGTATGTTGATCAGCTCGGTATGAAGTCGGAGAAAATCAGTTTCAGCTCAGGCGTACTCGGAAGTGATCAATCCGAGCTATCGCTCAAAGAAAACTCATTCAGCCGAGAAGATTAATCACTCAAGTCCCCAAGCTCGGTGAAGATGTCAAGCTCAAACTAGTTGTTAAGCTCGGCATCAGATCAGCTCAAGTCAGAAGTCTCCAAGCTCGGCTTAAGGAAGTCGACCGAAAGATTAGCTCGGTCAACTCAGATCAAATCTTTCCCTCAAGTCCTCAAGATCGGAGAGATGTCAAGCTCGAACTCATTGTCAAGCTCGGCATCACTATTTATCTTCTTCATCCTTCGGCAGTACGCCGCATGCATCTCTTAGTCTCTGTACTGGTATTATAGTACTGTGCATAGCTGGCAATTTTGTCCTTATCTCAACAGCACCCATACGTCACCATCCTTAATATTTCAAAATTGAAAATTCAAATCAGCAATGCAAGAGAGACAAATTCAGAACGTTACAAAGAAGTGGAAATGGCTGGACAAAGGACAAACGTATCTCTGAACAGTGCAGAAATTGTCTAGTATATCCGTTGCAGAGGACATACGTGTCTAAGATATTTTCCACTCTCTCTCCTACCTAATGCATGCTGGCTTCACTATAAAAGGCATGAGTTTTCTTCTTTTGAAGACAACAAGCAAGAGAAGACAGAGAAACAAAATACAAGAGCAGAAACTTGAAATCATTCTCTGAAAAACACAAGAGCCAAAACTCAGAAAAGAGAACGATAAGAGTTAGAGAGTAAAACTGTTATATTCAAGTCCCAAGCCTCAAATCGTTCTCTACATACAAAAATCATTTCTCAAACACTTAACCGAAAACTCTTTTGTTCGTCAAACTTTCAAATTCAAACACATTTGAGTTTCGGGTTGGAGCCATCGTCATTCATTCATTCTGTTTGTAAAGTCTTGAGAGGCTCTCAAGCACGTGAAAGTCTTGGAAGGTTTCCAAGCCATCTAAGAGGTTCTTAGGTGTTGGTGAAGTCTTAGGAGGTTCCTGAGCAAAAATCCAAGGAGGTTCCTTGGTGAAAATCCCTGAAGGTTTCAAGGTGTCTTGAAGGTTTCAAGACTTGTTAAAGTCCGAAGAGGTTCTTTGGCGGTTGTATCATTTTAGGTAGAAGCCAAGAGTTTGGTGGGTTAATTGATCCCGTGTAATCTTCATCTATTTGATTTTATTAAAAGCTCCTTAAAGGTTTTAAGGGGGACTGGACGTAGCTCACCGTGGTTGTGAGTGAACCAGTATAAAATCCTGTGTCTCTTTATTTCTTTACTGCTTTCAGTTTTTATTCCGAGCATTTAGTCGGCTTTGTTTAACTTGTATTTTGTGCTCGGATAGTGCTAGCAAATTTTTGCTGCAAACCTGATCTTTGAGTGGCGCAGCTCGGATAATCGGGGGTCGGTCTAGATAACCGATTATCAGATACTGTTCAGCCCAAAGTCAGTCTTTCATTTTAAAACTACTAGCATTATCCGACCGATTTCAATCACATCGCGAAAAATTAGTATTATTGCTTTCAACTACTATTCACCCCCCTCTAGTAGATTGTTAGGTCGCTTGCTGGGTTTCCAACATTATGTTGTTAATAAAAATGTTAGCCTTGGTTTATTGTTATACTTTTTAGAAACTATTTTCCTAAGTTCTGTGTAATGCTACCCTTCTTGCTGTTTTTATTATAGGTACAAATGCGGAGCTGACACTAGTGTCTGTCGAGCAGGAGTACACTCCACCACGTGGAGTGTTCATTTGTCATGAGCGGACTGTAGACTAATTATATTAAAGACTGTTATTTTGTAATTTAATTTATAAAGTAGTTGTATGCCCTGGAATTTGTGTTATATCGTTTAATCGGGCATTAAAACTAAATTGACTGTAGTTATATAAGTTTTATGTTTTAAATTTTTCTAGTCTGGCAGGTACAAAGGCAGAATTTTTGGAAAGTCTGAAAAACAGAGGAAATTCTGCCGATTTTTCGTAAGAAATTTTCAAGTATCAATTTTAATAAAACTTAATTTAACTATTAATTGTGAGTGTGTTACAAAATATATAAAAATCATATGAAAAAATGAGTGATAAAAAAAATATGATAAGTAAGAATATATTAAAAAAATATAAATAAATGTATAGATTTTTAAAATACATAACATAAAGAAATAGGTAAAATAACTAAAATTACACGAATTTGAGACAGGTGGAGTATATACTACTCCCTCCATCCCAGAAGATGGTAATAAAAGACTATATTTTTTGTTTACTATAGTTAAAATAAATAATGAAAATTTTAAAAATTGGAAATTTTGGATTGTGATTGGTTGAACCATTCAAAATGTATTAAATTAATTATTTGATAATTGGTTAATATTTTAGACAAACAATAAAATGCATGTCTTTTTAATACTTTTTACTTTTGAATTTTAGACAAACAATAAAATGCATGTCTTTTTAATTTTGGATTGTGATTGGTTGAACCATTCAAAATGTATTGAATTAATTATTTGATAATTGGTTAATATTTTAGACAAACAATAAAATGCATGTCTTTTTAATAGTTTTACTTTTGAATTTTTAACCATTATTATAAGACGGAAGGAGTATCTTTCTTTGACTGGCTCTCCTGGTCATATTTCATGATAAATGTTAATGAATTGTTATATTTCCTTTCCTTTGTTTGACGATTATGGTCCTTTCTATGTAGGTTTTAGTTAAAAAAAAATACCATGTGCTTCTGTAATTCAAAAATTGGATTTACCTGCAATTTATTATGATATTAGCTTAATGAATTTCTAAATACTGACCTCACTGATGAGTTTATTTATGGTTTGCATTTAAATTTTTTTATTAATAAGTAATAAATAAAAATATCTATATATTACGTTTTTCAATTATCATCTTTGCTATAATTTTTTAAAATTATTTATTTTTAAAAAATCATAAATTCTAATTTCACTAAATTATATACTCCCTCTGGTGCTTATTATAAGCCCCTTTGACTAATTTTCACACCCTTTAAAAAACTAAGTTAATATTATTAGTGGTATTAGAAATGTAAATATTTGGTATACTTTTTAAAAAAATACTCCTATTATTATTATTATTATTATTGAGAATCTAAAAAGTGTTGAGTAAATAGAGCTATTTATGGAAAAGAAGTAATTAATGTCATTGAAAGTCGGAAATGAGACTTATATAAAGGACAAAGAAAAGTCTTCAAATGAGGCTTATATATAGGACCGGAGGGAGTATGAAGTATCAATTTATGAAAATATAAATCAATTAATTTTTTTATTGAAATATTTCTAATATAGGGAATGCAAATCAAGTAACTAGAATTTCAGTATAATTTATTATTTTTAATTTCAGTATATTTCATTAAATAATTTACATATACCAAGGTTATTTGCCATTGCGTCTCATATAATTTATTTTTTTCAATTTCAGTATATTTCATTATTAAATCTATTTTAAAAAATAATTTTAGAAAAAATATAATTTTTGATTATGTTCATGAAAAAATAATCAAAATTCAACATCTTCTTCGTAGGTTTCGTAGATTATTTTTGGAAGCATGTGTAATTTTTCTATTTTACCCTTATCACTCCAACGGCAACAACTAACTTCATACCAATTTTTTTTATTTACCAGTAAAAATAATTTTCTTTACACTTTCAAACAAAATAGATTAACTTAAATTAAATTTTTAGCTAACAGACCCAAACATAAACAGATTATAAGCTTAATATATTATAATCACAGATACAAATAATCATAATATAATTTTTTCAGCTGTATAAAACACGAACTTAAATAGCGATAATCCATGTATCATTCACATGACAGGTTAATCTAGTAGATCATGACACCTGATGTGAACTTATAAGAGGAATTGACATTCGAAAATCATGATTTGTTAGATGCAGTTGTCAATCTACTGCATACAATTTTCAATACATTATAATTTAGTTTATTAACTTTAATATTTGAATATTAATATTTATGAATAATGTTATTAATGGGTAAATATATTTCTGCAGCAAACAGATAAGGGCATTTTGTCTACAAAAACTGTTATAATATGTTAATTTGTTCCAACTGAAAAATTACATTTCTCATATTACATTGTTTAGTTATCTATGCCATAAGTTTTTTTTTATAATTATTTATTTTTAAAAAATCATAAATTTTTATAATTAACATATTTGTACAATACACATGAGGGTATTTTTGTCTACAGTAATATGTTATACTATGTTAATTTGTTTCAACTGAAAAATCATATTTTGCATATTACATTTTTTAATTATCTATGCTATAAATTTTTTTAATGATTATTTATTTTTTTAAAATTATAAATTTTTATAATAACATAATTTTAAATTATATATTATATTTTATTAATGATTTAAATTAAAATAAAAAAATTAATATATATACACACACACAAATATAATATTATAGTTAAAAATAAAAATATAATTTCTTTCACTCTTTTTGTTGCTTTATTAATTTGAGACTCGAGATCATTTATGTTTCTGTATAGTAAAATGAAACACTTTTTATGTTTGTGTTAAAATGCTGTAACACCCCTAATTTTTGTCTCCCAAATAACCAAGAAATTAATTATAACAATTATTTTATAATTGATTTATATTAGTTTTGAAGGTTTTAGTTTTTGTACATTATGTGCTTTTATATATAAAAACATGGAATATATTTTTATATGGTTATTTTGTACAAAAATATGAATATTGTAATTTAGTCCTTGGGTTGGGACCTAATTGCAATATTAGAAAGGTTTTTGAAGAAAGAGTAATTAAATTAGTAATTTTTGAAGTTTTATTAGTATGTAACCGGTTAGAATGGCTCTGTAACCGGTTACACGATGAACTCAGAAACTGGGTTAGTACGTTTGATGAGTAATCACGCGTTTAAACCCAGAATTCGCCACGGAATCATCTTAATCTTAGTGGGGAAGGACGTGTCAACATGCATGGAGCTCTGATTTTGCTATATATAGCCTTGTGTTGATGAAATGAAACCCATTTTTGTTCTTGAATTGCTGAAGCTCTGTTTTAGGGTTCCATAGTTTTCCTGTTCGATTCTCAGTCTGTGTTGAGAGTTAGAAAACGAGTGATACACTGTTACAAAGCTCACATCAAGGGCTTTGTATTGATATAAAGTTTGTAAGCTGAGAGTTCCTGGAGTTTGAGAACGAAGCTTGCAAAGTTAGGAGTTCAAATTTGTCAGAATTCGTTTCTGGTTTCTGGAGCTTACTTCAAGCTTCGATTTGAGTAAGTATGCACACTTTTTGAGTCTCAAATCTGTTCAGATCTCTAGTGCATGTTGCATAGAGTGAGTATTGATGGTTTTCCCCAATTTGTTTGTCCATTTCATGTGTCAAATCTTATAGTTTTTGGACCCTGTCAAACCTGTTGTTGGCTGAAAATGGAGATTGTGGATTCTGGGGAGATCTTGAAAATTCCAGTGATTAAATTCATCAAGCACAACTTAGAGGTAAGGGGGAAGCTTACTATTTGCTAGAGTGAGGATAAATATGTTTGGTAAATAGGATGAGTCACCAAGAGACTCTAAGGGCATAGCTTGAATTAGTTTTATGGCTTGGAGGCCAACTTTAGCTCATTTCTGATTTTGAGCAATTATAATATGATGCATGCAAGCTATTGTGATGACAATTTCATGACTTATTTGGATATTATGTGAATTGATGCATTAAGTTGTGAAATATGTGATTTATGCACTTTTGGTGTATGATGATTTTGCATGCATGAATTTGTGATATGTTTAAGTGTTTAAACATGTGTACTTTAAGGTATTGAACCTTGGGTAATGATGAAAATAGTTTAGATTTGAGTACAATTGAAAATGGTGCTGAAAAATCAGTTTTAGTATGCTGTGCTGCATAATCTAACCGGTTAGAGCCTGTCTGTAACTGGTTAGTACCTGACAAAAATGAAAATATACAATTCTGGTTTTGTTAAGTAATTCTCACCATTTTTAATTGATACTTAAGGTCTATTATCACTGTTATTACCCTCTGATTGTTGGATATGGATTCCAAACTTGATAATTGGTTTATACCTTAAAGTGAATGACAAATTCAATTGAAAATTGTGAAGTTATATGAAACTGGATGCTCATCATGTTAATGGATGCAAGATGAATGAGATTCAGAGGGTAAACATATTAATATTAAGGTATTGTAACTCTGTGTATGGTTGAAATTGGTTAGATTTGAGTATTGGAAAGAATGGTATGCAAAACCTCATTTTTCAGTGTATTTTCTGCATAATCTAACCGGTTAGTCTGAAGCTGTAACCGGTTAGATACTGTCAGTTTTCAAAAGAAAAAGGTTTATGAAATTGGCTAAGTGTTCATACCATTTATACTCAAGTTTAAACTAGAATTTCATATAAAAACCAATCTGAAACTATGTGATTGAGCACTGTTTGGTTTAGATTGGAGGTGATGAGTTAATACCTTAATATTAAATGATAATTTCAAGAGGAAATTATGCACAAATGAAATTGGATTATGACTTAGATCTTTTGAATGATAATATGTGTTGAACTTGAGGTATTCTGTTATGCTAAGACCCTGTTATTGGATTGAGTAGAGAATTCAAGAAAAGATTCTTTGAAAATCATTGGTTTCAAATTCAGGTCTGTAATTCTAACTGGTTAGGTTGTGATGTAATCGGTTAGTACCTGAAACTTAAAAATAAAAGTTAAGTTTTTAAGTAAGGATTGTTAATATCAATGATTATATTCTCTCAATCCAGGTCTATGAGCATATGTTTAACTTAAATTCAAAGGTGAATTTTATGAGTAAGGTTATACCTCAATATATCATTCAGAAGTTGTGTTTTTTTAAGTCATAATAATGGAATTAATGGAAAGACCAACCTTAGTAATTATGTGTGCATTCATGCATGGTTAAAGGTGATGAACTAGGTTGGCAATGATCGTTTGTCATGTTCTGGGAACATGAGGAGGGTACTCTGGGAGTACCAAATTGATGCAACCTACTTGATGACACATTCTGGGAATGTGGCCAGTGTCTGGGACATGGTTTCTTTGATACGTTCTGGGAACGTGATGCACACTCTGGGAGTGGTGCTTGTTTATATTCCAAGTATGGTTTGCTATACGTTTTGGGAACGTATGTTAGTGTTCTGGGAACACATTGGTATAATAATGGAATTAATGGAAAGACCAACCTTAATAATTATGTGTGAGTTCATGCATGGTTAAAGGTGATGAAATAGGTTGGCAATGATCGTTTGTCATGTTCTGGGAACATGAGGAGAGTACTCTGGGAGTACCAAATTGATGCAACCTACTTGATGATGTAACACCCCGCAAATTCCTCGTATTAATTTAAAATACTAAAGAAATTATTTTTGAGAAAAGTGTTTTGAAAGAGTATTTTCTTAAATGATTTTCTTAAAATTCACGTTTTCAAGATGATGAGTGCTTTTTAAAGAAATGATTTCCTGAAATAATGTCCAAAATTTAGAAATTGAGTTTTTGAAAAAGTCTATATGCTGGATGTTTTATAAAAAAATAATATTTGTGATCTTTGTATAAATCCCTTTATGATGAAAAAGAATTATTTTCTAGGCATGTGTGTATTTATATGTATGATACGTGTATGTGTATGTGTATGTGTACATGCTTAGGATTACATAAGGATTAAATAAATGAAGGAAAATGAATGTGTGTATGATGTATATGTGTGTGTCGTGTGAACATGATGGTCCAAAAACATTAATGGTATGTATGTCATATATATATATATGTGTTAAGTGTATGCATTATCCCATGAGTTCATGTTATGTGTTGTTATGACAAAATGAAAATAAATTGTATGTGTATGTGTGTGTATGGGTATGTGTATGTGGTTCGGCCATATGAGGAATAGAAGAACCAAGTAGGAGTGATTTTCTTAAGTATTAAGAAAGTGAATTTTAAATAGAAAATAGGAGGAGATTAGGAGGTGTTAGTCATGATGCCTAGGAAGACTTTCTTCCACCTTGTCTCACCTTTGAAAAGACCCCTCCCATGCAATTTTGTGGCTGGACCGAATTGCCCTTAATCCCACACCTTGAACCGAGGCTAAAAAGGGAAAATTTCACCCCTTGCCTTTGCCCATATAGGCCGTGTGTGTGTGTGAGGTTGGCTAATTGATTCATTTCCTTCTTCATTTCATACCAAGCACAAACACACTTACTCTCAAGAGCACTCTCAAGCTCTTGAGACATAGAGAGAACGAGAGTGAGGTCGTGAAGAGAGGAGAGGAGAGGAGAGGAAGAGTGAAGACCCAAATTTTTAACCCCCAAACATCCTTGATTTCCTTCTTCCACACACATCTTTCTTCAAAGATCAAGAAGAAAACCACCCATCAACCCTAGAAGAAGAGAGGTCGAGGCAAACCCCAAAAGGAGGAGAAGAGGAGATTTGAAGATTTAAGTTAGGAATTAAGGTAGAGAGAGTTTTAATTGAATAATTTTGTGTTGTAAAGGATTCTCTAATGGACTTTATTTAATTTTTGTGATGCATGTAATCGTTTGTGAATGATCTTGAGGTCTAAGTGTCTTGCATGTTATTTTTATGCTTTGATCTTGAATGTTGGTGTTGGAAAGTTTGATCTCTTACTTGTAATTTTCTTCATTACGGTTTTTGTTTGAAGTTGTGTTCAAAATTCATATATTGCTTTGATTTTCTCATGCATGTTGATTTTGTGGCCTTATGATCCTTATCTTTCTTTGCATGTCCTCCTTATGTTTTGATCTTGGATTTCTAAGAACCAATGAACTCATAAATCACCAAATCAAGAACTAGGTGATTCGGCCATGAGTAGAAGGAGTAGGTCTTGATGCTTTTAATTTGATCTAAGTGATTTTATGCTAATTTCATGTTTAGAAAAGTTAATTTAAGTAGTGAAAATGCTTTGATTTGATTTTGAAAGTGATGAAAGCTTTGATCTTATGTTGATCTTTGAAAAGTTTGATCTTTGGTGCATGCATGTGTTTTTGAACCAAAAGAGTTGCTCATTCTTCTTTGCATGTCACGGTTTTGATTCTTTTTTTCAACTCAAAACAATTTTCATCTTTTGTTGTATCAATTGATTGATTTCATGACTTGATTTGCAAGATTTAGGTGCATGCATTTGGTTTTTGAATAGAAGATTTTATTTTTCCTCATAGACCTCACGGTTTTCACAAAGAAAACAAGGAGACAAGTTCTAGAAAAATGATCTTTGCATTGATCCATGATCTATGTGCATGTATGATGAATATTTAAAAATTAAACCTTGCTTTATCATGATGATATTCGGCCTACTCATGCTAGCTAGACTAGGATTCCTTTTCAATGAAATGACTTAAAAGAAATGAGTATGTTTTGAAGAATTATACTAGAATAAATTGCTTGAAATTGTGTAGTGAACATTTATTTTCTAATCGGCTATTTATTTAGAAATAGAGGAAATAAATAAATTAAATTAATCTTGGAGAAATATTGTGTTTAAATGAATGTATATGTGTGTAGGTGCATTCGGCTAAGAGCAAAAAAGAAGAATAAATAATTTTGTGCATGAAAAAGAAAATGGAATTTTAATGCCTAAAATAAACCAAGTTGATTAATGTAATTTAAACTGTGATGTTTAAATTGCTTTCTTTGCTTTCATTCGGGTATATAGTTAAATAGGTTTAGGGAGTCTAATTGCCTGAAATAAAATGTGCATAGTGATAAATGTGAATGTGTTTGGTTTGAAATTTGATTACGTTTGGTTTATAAATACTTGCATGCCTAAGTGTTTTATGTTGTGAAAATGAATCATGTGTGAGTTGCATAATTGCTTTGGTGTTGATTAAATTGTTTAAGTGTTTCCAATAAATTAGTAAAGTGTTGCTTGTTGTTGCATGTGGAGTGATACTTGGAAGATGGTTGAATATGTGATTAATGTTGAAATTTATTGATTATAAAATATTTTTGTTTGATTTGTTTGGAATTATATTGTGTTTGTGGCTGTCCCAAGTTGTCTTATGATAAAGACTTGAATTCTAAAGTGTTAATTTTAAATAAAAAGCGTTATTTAAAACAAAGAATGTTTTTACAATGTTTTTCGGAGCTTTATTAAAGTGATTTTGTAAAACTATTCTTGCTGTCTAGAATTACTTGGACTTGCTTCTTATATTTAAAAACGTTTTCATATGATTTAAAGTAAAGTTTTCAAGTGATAGTTGATTTAAGAAAAAGCCGTATCGAGAACGGTGAATTTTTCGGTGTTTTTGAATGTGGTTAAGGTGCTGTCCAAGACGGACCAGCAACTAACCCAAATGATTTAAATTATTTTATATGATATTTTCAAATGGTTTTAAAGTACATAAGGTGTTAGAAAAGTATTAGAGTTGTTTGAGAGAAAACGGTTACGCTTTAAGTTTTCCAACGAGGAATGAAATATGTCTAAGATACGAAAAAGATTTTCTTAATACGAGTTAATAACCTAAGCGTATTTTATTTAGTACGAGGAATCTTAAAGACGAGGGATTGGGGCAGCCGGCAGCAAAAAGGATCCGAGGAGACGGTACGCATTTAATTGTTGGATCTCAGGTGAGAGAGAAGCTTTCCTAAGACACCGTGGTAGTTAGGTGATATATTAGGACGTTCCGTATCAGCTCAAAGATCGGAACTTAGTGGTTCTAAGTCAGTAGTATAGTGGCAATTGTTTGTCTTGTGTGGCCACTTATACGAAGAGGACAAAGACCACATTATGGTGTGTGATGATTGTGTGTTGGTAATGTGATATAGCATGCTTTATTTACTGTTTAATTATGTATGATGATAATTTAATTGTTACTTAATATGAGTAGCGTGCTGATGGGCGTCCGTTACGTCCTGATAATGAAAAGGAAGTAAGTAAGCTATGAGAATAAAAGACACAAATAGATAGGGTTAATGATAAGAGATATAAGATGAGTTAGAAAGAGATAAGGCAGTGAGATTGGAGAGGAGTTGATGATAATGAGGATGATGAGCCAGAGCTGGAAGGAGTAATGTTGCCATGGAGGCGAGATATGATTTGAGTGGGGCTTAGCTCTTTTGAATTCTGTTTTCAATTGAGACTAGTGTTGAGTTGAGCTTACTCCTCCATTAGCGCTTAGTAAAATGGATTTTTGAAAAATGTTTGCGAAAAGAGATTTTTGGAAAAGATTTGTGAAAGGTTATTCTGGAAAAAGAGTTTATGAAACATCATTTTTGAAAGGATTTTATAAAACCTTCTTTTTGGAAAAAGAATTTGTGAAACTTTATTTTTAGAAACATTATTATGAAAGGAGTTTGTGAAACACTATTTTTAGAAAGATGGTGAAACATTATTTTTGGAGACTTTTGTGAAAAGAGATTTTTTTTAAGGAAGTTTATAAAATGAGATTTTTACAAAAGTTTACGAAAATATATTTTTGAAAAGGTTTTCAAAAGGAGATTTTTGAAAAAGTCTACAAAACTAGATTTTTGAGAAAGCTTTACAAACTGATGTTTTTGAGAAAGTTTCGGAAGGGATATTTTGTAAAGAGTTATGAAATAAGATTTTTGAGAAAGATTGTAAAAGAAATGCAAGTTGTCGATGCAATTCCAGCTCTGTGCTACGAAAGGAAAAAGTGATGTTGAAAGATAGCGATCGGGACTCATTGAAGGGATGCACGAAGGATAGGCCGACCATTAGGTTAACTAAATAATTAAAATATTTTAAAAGACATTAACAGCGCGAACGCGGTGAGGTATGAGAGTTAACCCGAAGTAGTGGAGAGGAAGGAACCATAAGTATCTGCGGATACTTAGGAGGAGATTGCATTAGGGGAGGACGATGACGGTGAAACGTCAAGAAGTCTTGAGTGCTTTTCTTGGCAGAACGAACTCCACATGTGGCGTACGAACGTGGTAGGGACTGGGTCCAATGCCGTGGTAAGTTCTTCATGCGCACTAGAAAAGTACTGGCGCCCCCTAGATTGCAAATCTAGAACAGTGAGAGGGACTGGAGTGGGGCATCTTGATTGCCACTGTGAGACAGTGTGCCTTGATTATATGAATTGAATTGATACGATATGAATTGAGGCTGTAGTCCTCCTGGTCTGGGGCCAATTGTTGTGAGACAGCTGTCGTGCCCGCACGGTAAAGGTCCTGTACTCCTGTTTGCTTCCGACTAGGTTGGGTGGATGGCCGAGGAGATGTAGACTTGAGACGTGAGTGCTAACTACGAAGGAAACGCGTACCTCGATGATACTTTAACTCCCCCGATCATCGATGGTTGTAATTCAATAAGACATGATAAGAAAAGATTCATAATTGTAAGAAATAAACGTTTAAGAAGTGTGAAGAATGAGAAAGAGATTGAGAATGGAAATGTGGGAAAGGAAATTAACTCCCATGAGTGGAATTAGAATGAGAAAGAGAATAATGAATGATAATGACCTTGGAATAATAAGGAACATCAATAATGATATTGATGATATGCTCGAATGTTTTTCTATATGTGTGTTGTGTGTTTGTATTGTATGTGCGTGTGGTCCTATTATCTCGCCTATCGTAATCCCACACCGTCGACGATGCGTCGTTCGAATCGCTTACTCTCTCCTGTTCGTTGGCATATCGGTGCTGCTGGTATCTCAACGGGCAGATGGAGCATCGCTTGGAGATTACCACATGGCGTCGTAGAGGAATTGGCTGGAAACCCACCCGTTATGGATGGGCGTGGATGGGATACACTGAGATGCTGATTGCGGATCCAGAACACAAACTAAGCAGAACGACACTGGGGTCATGTTTGGGAAGCGTCTCTCTAAGGGGATACGATAGCAATGAACCACCGCCACGGGATGGAGCCAAACAAGAACCTATAAAATTGTTCGGTGTGGAGATCAAGCCAAGCTCCGAAGGAGAGACAACAACCGAGGTGGCATCATCCTCTGGTGAAAAGGCATCGGCAGAAGAGGAAAGGGAGTCGAACCCGGTGGTCTTCATTAGAAGAAAACGAAAACGGTGCATCTAGTTTAAGTTGAGTGTTTATGTTAGGTATGGAGGATTACCAAGCGAAGAACCATTTATGTAATTAAGCCAATTTTCATTCTCTATAGTGGAGGTACTTTGTTTAGGAAACTGTTATGAACCCTTTTCATCAAATGTAATGAATCACTACTCTTTTGGAATCGAGCTCTTTTATAAATCGTAGAGTTTTAGGTGAAAGAGGTTTTTGGTAACAACTCGGTTTTCAGAAAAGAGGACATTACAACACGTCAATGATTTTTCAATCGTGTAAAAAAAAATTGGCCTCATTTTTGGCACTTTAATAAATAAAATTTAATTAATTTGGTTTTCGAAAATCGGGTTGTTACAGATGACACATTCCGGGAATTTGGCCAGTATCTGGGACATGGTTTCTTTGATACGTTCTGGGAACGTGATGCACACTCTGGGAGTGATGCTTGTTTATATTCCAAGTATGGTTTGCTATACGTTCTGGGAACGTATGTTAGTGTTCTGGGAACACATTGGTGTATTGGATGGACGTCCGAGATTGATTAGTATCGGAGGCCTCAGTTGTGGATGGAAATCATGCATCATGCCACCTGCATTGAAAGACTTATTGTGATTAACCGGGTGTGCTCATATGGTTATGCATTCCGATTTGCTACATGATTACTTGTGTATGTTAGTTTTATTCTCATTTGATTATGCGAATATGTATAGCTAACCCCCATGCCCTTATTAGGTGTTGATCGTATATCTAGCTTACACAAAAGTCAGTGAAGGGAGATGACCCTTAGGTGCATGCAGAGTATAGATAGTGTGGGTTGGGAACCCTTTGTGCAGATATCGAGAATCCGACCAGATGGATGTTTGGACAGAGGACCAGTGACCAGCTCTATAACATCTCTATTTTTAATAGTATTTATATGATACACATTTTGAAAGAGGTATCATAAGATGAATTTAGTTTCATAACAATACTTATTTGGTATTCATGGACTTGTTACACTTGATATATTTTGAGGGTATAACATGATTATTTTATTATGTTTCCGCAAACTCTGATTTTATTGGTTAAATTCATTATTAGACAAATTGTTGTAAAAAGAATTTTCAAAGGAAAGGGAAATTTTTATTTTCAGATCTTTTTCCAACAATGACAAGTCCATGTAATCATAAACATATTACTTTTCTTATAAAGTAAGAGGATATACGAGGAGCGTTACACTTTTATGGTATCAGAGCAATGGTCATGACTTTTGGTCCTTGGATGTGTGGTCCAATACGCTGGTCATCGATATCTGCGAGGTTTCTTGGGAAGTATGCTTTCATATACTTCCAAACTAGATCTAAAGTTATGTGTAATGGCTCTAGATAAGTAGCTTAGTCTGCTATTTAATATGTGTTCTATGTAGTCTAAGTAGAAGTATGATAGTTGTATGCTTCTCTTTAGACATGTTGTAAACCCAAAACCATAGTGTTGGTTTATTAGTTCTCATAGAACCATTGATAAGGAAATCTTAAGGAGTTGTAGTTAAGTCCTTAACTCTGGGGAAGAGTATTTACCCTCACTAGTGTTAAAGTTAATCAACTTTTCAGATCGAGTGCAGGGCAGTCATCTCCTTAAAGATCAACCTTGTCGAGTTTGTTAAACTCTAAAGCTATCCTTTCTTTTGTTCCTTATGAATACGGGCATTGATCAAAGTTGCTCTATGTCCTATCCAATCTGCTATCTCAAAGTAGAGATTCCTACAAATCCTCTTGTAGTTGTTTCCATTATATGTCGGAATTGTTCTATTAAGGTATTAGACTTTGTCTATCTACCTATGTCATGATTACATTTGATCTTAGACACGGTTGGGAAGCCGAGAGATCAAGTGATCATGATTAATGACGATAGAACAACCCTGTATTGGGATTCCCAAGCTTCGAATCTGGAATCCAATGGAACCATGTGTTTGCTTTTGGGCAACAGTGAAGGAAATGAGGAAGGGGGTTAAAGAAATCTTGGTTATAAGAAATGATGTCAGGTTTACCCTTGAGTAAAGAGATAGAGTTTGGAATCAAGTTAATTCTTGAAACTGATTCTATCTCTACTACCCTTATAATATTGTATCATCGGGAATGATCAAATGGAAGAAACACGTGGAGAAGTTGCTAAAAAGGTTATGGTTGAATCGGGTTAAAGGAGTCTAAGTGTTTTCTAAGATTGATTGGAGGTCGGATTAACCCCAAATCAGGATTCGGGACAGGGATACACCTAAGACTGCATATTGATCTCGATACGGACATTATGGGTAGGAAATAATGCCGTTCGGATTGACTAATGCACCTGTTCTTTTATGGATTAGTTTGTGGTTTATTCTAAGAATCTGGAGGAGCATGAGGAACATCTCAGGATTATGTTGAGAATCCTGCAAGAGGAGTAGTTGTGTGCTAAGCTCACCAAAGATGAGTTTTGATTGAGCGAAGTTAAGTTCGCAGGGCATGTGATCTTTAAAGAAGAAATGGTGGTGGATCCAATGAAGGTGAATTCAGTAGTGTAATGTGAATAACTTAAGACTGTGGTTAAAGTAAGAAATTCTTATGGCTGGCTGAATACTATCGCCGGATTATTGAAGGATTTTCTAAGATCGCATGGCCTTTGACCAAGTTGACTTGGAAAGATCAACTATTTGTATGGAATGATAGGATGTTGTTTAATTATAGTGGGGTAGTGATGGATTATACCCTAATATAATATTATTAGTCCAAGAGGAGTTATGGAAAATGTGAGTATATTATGATTTAAATCATTTCAGTGATGAATTCAGTTGGAATCAAGGTATTAGATTATGATTAAATCCTAGTTTGAGTTGGATTGGATGATGTAAAGAAAATGGTTCGAAATTCTTTGGTTTTATTTCTAAAACTGTACTTACTAACCGGTTAGAGTTTCTTGTAACCGGTTAGAAGCTGAAAGTTTAAATTAAAATGTAAGTCATTTGTGAAGGAACTTATGGTATCAATAAACATCTTCCTCCAATCCAAACTCAATGTCAATCACCTAAGTAAAATTTAAGGAAGGATTTAATGTGATAAAAATAACTTAATACCTTGATTCATCATTGAAATTGATTTAAGAGGATTGAATAATGATACTTATGGACTAATCAAGAGTTAAAATTAAGGAGCTACTCCAATCGGAGAAGGTAGAGAATTGGGCTGGATGATGTAAAAGAGACAATAAGAGTTTAAAGTACCTGTGTAATCAAAAGGAGTTGAATATGAGGTAAAGGCGATGGATGGAGATTTTAAAAGATTATGACTTGGAGCTCCATTATCATCCTGGCAAAGCAAACGTAGTTGCAGACGCTTTGTGTAGAAAGGCTATTCATGTGAGCTCAATGATAGTCAAGGAGTCTATTCTGATCGAGAAGATCAGAGACCTAAGTCTGGTAATGCAAGTGGAACCATCTAACATTAGACTGGGAATGTTGCAAATCACCAACGAATTCTTGAATTGGATTTGTGAATTACAACCAGAAGATGAAGAGAAGAAAGAGAAGTTGGCTTTTAAGGGAAAGGTGTTAGATTTCTATGAAGAAGCGAATGGAATTCTCTGTTTCAAGGTGAGAATCTGCATTCTGAGCAAACTGAAACTTATAAGGAATTTCTCGATGTTGGTAAGCATGTATGAGGACTATGGGAAAGCACATGAATTTCATGCGGGGAAATGTCTGAGTTCAGAATAAGAGAAAGATTGATGAAATAAAGGCTCAACTGGAGAATGAGGAAAAGTAAATGGGAGAATATCAACCACAGATATAGAGAAGTTAAGGAAGCCTTGAATGAAGGGAAATGGTTAAGTTTTGAGGTATTTAAAGGGATAATCGGGTTCGACTACAGGAAGTCAAGGTAATTATTCATCGGTTTGTCTTGAAGGTAAAGGTAAGACAGGACTAGACGACAAGCGGATCAAGCACGAGAAGCGCATATCTAGTGGGATGAGAGTTGAGTATAATCCTGATGTAGATAACCCCAAGTCTATCTCTTCCTTTGATTTGAATTAACGTAGTCAAATGTTTTTCGATTACGATAATCTAATCGTTTGAGAATATCGATATCCTGTTGGAAGTTCAACTCCAATCTTTTTGTGATCAAAACCTTTATCACAGTTGGATGTGATAAATATCTGTGGACACTACAGAAATAGAAAGATCAGTTATGGCTAGAGAAATTAACAACCACCGGGCTAGGACAAATCTTTGTCTCCCCAACGGAAATGTCTCTAGAACTTGACTATCTAACTAAGTCTGATAGTGATAATTACCCTATCTTTAAGTTCATCTAACTTAAAGACCTGTCGTATGGTCTTTCTTGCGAAAGATTATATCTGAAAGGGATGATTTTGTTATTAATGGTTTGAATATTAGGACTGATCACCCTAATGTCTCAGGCTGTTAAGGAACGAAGTCATACAAATGTTTCTTTGATCGTGCTCGAGAGATCAGAGTGCGCAGCCCAAAAAGTTTTTCCAAAAAGTTTATTGAAAAGTGTTTTATTTGAAGAATGTTTATGTGAAGTGTATTACTCAAAAGAGTATTTCTTTTAAAAGAATTCCTTCACATAAGAGTTTTACGCAAAGAACTTTTATTGTTTAAATATTTTATTAGAAATGTTTCGAAATAAAAGAATTATATCGAAACTCTTTTAAGTGGGGGAGGACCCCAAAGAAAAAAATTTTGGGAGCTAGATGAAGTTTTCTAGTATAAAAACACTTTGGAAAAGTGGAAAATTTCAGAAGATGAATTTCGGGGAGGAAATTCCTTTTAAGTGGGGGAGTAGTGTAACACCCCTAATTTTCGTCTCCCAAATAACCAAGAAATTAATTATAACAATTATTTTATAATTGATTTATATTAGTTTTGAAGGTTTTAGTTTTTGTACATTATATGTTTTTATATATAAAAACATGGAATATATTTTTATATGGTTATTTTGTACAAAAATATGAATATTGTAATTTAGTCCTTGGGTTGGGACCTAATTGCAATATTAGAAAGGTTTTTGAAGAAAGAGTAATTAAATTAGTAATTTTTGAAGTTTTATCAGTATTTAACTGGTTAAAAGGGCTCTGTAACCGGTTACACGATGAACTCAAAAACTGGGTTAGTGCGTTTGATGAGTAATCACACGTTTAAACCCAAAATTCGCCACGAAATCATCTTAATCTTAGTGGGGAAAGACGTGTCAACATGCATGGAGCTCTGATTTTGCTATATATAGCCTTGTGTTGATGAAATGAAACCCATTTTTGCTCTTGAATTGCTGGAGCTCTGTTTTAGGGTTCAATAGTTTTCCTGTTCGATTCTCAGTCTGTGTTGAGAGTTAGAAAACGAGTGATACATGTAACACCCCGCATTTTTCCCGTACGTGCGTGAACAAATTTTTGATAAAATGAACCTTGAGGTCTGTTTTATAAAAGGTTTTCAGAAAAATATTTTACCTAAGAAGGAAATAAAGTATTGGTTTTGAAGGATTTTATAAACGAAATGTTTTTACGAATGAAAAGTGAATGATTTTTGTTGATTTGATTTTTGAGAAATGAGTTGTGCTTTTATTAAGAAGTGATTTTTACTTGAGATGAAATTTTTGGATTTGTAAACTTGGAAAAATTCATATCTTTTGAACCGTAACTCGGATTTTTACAAAATTTATATCAAAACGACCGTCATGAAATGTAGAATTTAAAAATATAACTTTTGGAATTTTCCGGGTTGATTTATAAAAATTTATTTTCAGAATTGTAAAATATGAATTTTTAAGAAGAATGTATTTGTGATGTTGTCTTGATGTAAATTGTATGTGATGAGTGCTTAGTTGATGTGTGTTTATGCATGATGCGTGAAATTAAGTGTGTGAATATGATGTTTGCATGAATTAGAAATTATAATAGGAAGTAAAATGTGAAATCTGTGCATATGTGATGAATGTGATGAATAATGCATGGAAATGTGATTTCTTGAGATTAATTTAATTATTACATGAGTTAAGGATTTTAGGAGAATGTGATTAAAGAAAATAAAAATAAAGGACATGTGTGTGTGTGAGAAGGTGCCACGGTGGGTGCATGTGTCTGGGTGTGCATGGATGTGCTACGTGTGTGTGTGTGCATGTATGTGGGTGTGCTATATGTGTGCTACGTGTGGGTATGCATGTGTGAGTGTATAAGCCTAAGATTCTAGGAGCTTAAGGAGTAAGTAAAGCCTTAACCAAACTAGCAACTAAACAAGCCAAACTAAGTTAGCCATCAAACCAAACTAGAATCTAACCAAATGACAAATCCTAATCAAAGGCCAACTAATAGTTAAACCTAAGATGACCCCTAAAAGCCTAGTCTATTCCATTTGGTCCCCTTGAATTTGCAAACCTCATCCATGCAAAATTGTGAAGACTAAACCACCCTCCTTGGTTACTCATGACCTAAACTTGTATCTAAGGGCATAAGGGGGAAGGTGCATTTGCTCATATAAGGAAGTAGCCTAAGTTCATTCACCCCATTCATTTCTCACCTTCACCCAAACACAAACACAACACACACTCTAAGAGACTCCACAAACTCTTAGAGAAAGAAAGAAAAGAAATAGGGAAAAAGAGAAAGAGAGAGGGCCGTGAACATGACGAGGAAGAAGGAGGGATTCAAGTCCAAACCTAGGAGCTTTCCCTTGTAGATCCAAGTGTTAGAAGACTAGAGATCAACCTTCTTCATGGTAGGACTTGAAGATTAATAAGAAGAATTTGTAATAGTGTAGATTTCCTTTCTAGTTGTAGATCTTTGTTCCTTCTACTTGCATGTTTTGTTTATGGATTGTAAGATGATTCCATGTGTTAATCTTGCTTGACCTTGGACTTTATGGACAAAGAATAAATTGTAGTATGTTAAACTCATGTTTGATGTTTCGGTTGGGATTTCTCTTTGATGGATCTATAGATTTCAAGCATGTAAAAGTCTAAATTTTTGATTAAAAACTTGGAAACAATTTTCATGTCCCATTCGGTTTTGAAACAAATCTTTCTTAAATAATTTTCATTTCCTTTGTGTGTTAATTGTTTCAGTTTGAATAACTAAAGTGATTTCTCCATTGCATCAATTGATCTAGTGTTCGATTATAGGCATTTATATTTTTAGGAGGCCTTTTGGCCATGTTTAGTTAATTAAGATCTATGTCCTCTTTCTTTATAAAAAGTTAATGCATGTTTGTGCTAAGATTAGATCTAGTGATTTTAAACACATGCATGTCAATTTTTTTTTAAAAGGAAAGATCATGTTCTCTTTGATATATGTCTCGGTCTTAAAGGAAAATTTAAAGGAATCAAGTTTTACAATGATTTTTCAAGTGTAAAACTTAATTAGAATTAAGTGTGTGATTATGTGCATAATTTGTTTTTAGGACCATTTGGCCATGTCCAATAAATAATAATATCTATGCCTTTTTATTTTATAAAAAAGTTCATGCATGTTATTCCATGGAGTAAAATTTAATCTTTGCTTTGTTTTGAGAAGAATGATGAACTTGAATTTGTTTATGTGTAAAAGGTGGGGTGTTGTTTTGAAAACCCTACATGATGTGCTTTGACTTTTGTGATCCATGCATGTTGAAAAATATATAAAAACCTTGTTTCCTTGCATCATTAGATTCGGCCAACCTAGGAAAAGTAGGTAGCTGGGTTTTGTTCCTTATTTAGAGTACATGCATAATGAGACTAATTAAATATAAGATTTTTTGAAAGTGTTTGCATGCCATGATTAAGCTTTGAGAGAAAAAGTATGTGAATCTTTGGAATACTTTGTGGTTTAATTAATTGTCTTGATTTGAGTTTTGAAAAGAAATTTAAAATTTATAATCTCCCTATTGTATGCTCACGGTTTCTAGATTAAAATAAGGAAAATGATTTCACGAATATATATGCTCCTTGTGCATTAAATCTTTGCAAAACCATGTATGCATGATTCGGCCAAAGCATATATATGAAGTTAGAAAATTGTTATCATGAAATGACTTTTGATTATAGCTATGTCCTAGGTACATGATGTTGTATGCTTAATGAGCATGATGTGTGTGTCTTTCTTTTATCTTTTGGGTTTTAATTTCAATATATATATATATATATGATTTAATTTGATTATGAGAAACGAATTTTTATGGTATTAAATCAATGACTTTTAGTTTTAAAATTTATTTGTAATTAGCAAATAAGGACCATGTGTGATTCGGTTTTGGCTGAGATAATTAAGAGACTAATTTAAATCATTTTCTTAAATCTAATCTAGTTAATCTATTTAGATTAGAATTTAATTGATTGGTTTTGAATGGTTGAGGTGTGGTTTGCCTTATGTGAGTTGTGTGTGTGTTTAGAAAATTGTGTATGCTGCTGATTGTGTTGAATTGACTTTGTTTTACTATTTGTGAACTGTATTTGTGAAAATTATATGTTTGAATTCTAAAGAAATTGAAATTGTTTTATTTAAAAATATGATTTAAAATAACTCCAATTAATTTGGACATTTTATCTTCTTCGATTTTGTGTCTTAAAAGATTTTCAATGTATGGTTTTGAAATTTTATTTTCTTGGATTTTTGGTATTCTGTTTTAAAGTATAAAAAAACTGATTCTCTTTAACCAGGATGTTTTAAACTAAGAAGAATGAATTCGTTTTAATAAAAAGATTATTTTAGAAATTGTTTTAAAGTTTTCTTGAAAACCTTTTTATTTGATTTGGATTTGAAATCTTCGAATATTAGAAATAAGTTTCTAAGAAAGGAATTGTTTTAACGTATTTATCAAAAACGTTCTAACGCACGGGAACAATGTTCTAGTATGGGTGTCGGACGCGAAGAGAACGACGCAAAGCGAGCAACGGGAAACTTTGAAAAGCTTTCGGATGTTCGTCATCCAGGTGAGAGAGAAGCTCCCCTTAAGACGTCGTGGTATTAGGCAACATATTAAGACGTCCAATCATCTCAAAGATTGGACCCTGTCTCCTTAGGCGATGAAGAGGGATAGCAAGTGTTTGTTTGTCTGTTGTGAGTGTTTGGCTATCCCTATGAGTCGCTGAGACCGAAGTGTTGTCTGAAGTTGATATGTTTACTGGAATGATATGATGTTCTATTTTTTTTAATTATGCATGAGTATCTTGATTTGGCTTAGTACGTGGATGATTTAATTTATTTGCTAGAAGATGTTTGATTACACCCTGAAGTGTGGAATGAAAATAATGAAATGAGATGGAGAAGAGAAAAGAATGTAATAAGATTGTTGAAAACGAAAGAGATAATCTTAATATGAATGGAATACAAAAGAGATAAAGTGTTAAATGAAAGAAAATTAATATTAAGTTGAGAAAAAGCGGAGATGAAAAGATTATGCTCGAGATCGTGATAAGAAATACCCGACGAGGCGAGCGGAAGCGTGGTGATGAAGGACAATGCTGCTGATGCTGAATGACGACTGTGGACAATGACACTGATGGCGTTAATGAATGACAACTAAGGAGAATGATGACGATGATGTTGATGATGTTATCGAGGCTGCTAAACAATGATGCTGATGAGAATAATGCTGAGATGCTTGATATGAGAAAGTGATGCGAGGCATGATGCCGTTAAGAGTTTAGGGGGAAATAGATTGCGATTAGTGGTCGGGCTTCGTTGAAGGGATGCACCAAGGACGAGCCGACTGTTAGGAATAAGCCGTTAATTAAAATCCTGAAAACTTTAAAAGATATTAAAAGACATTTACAAAACGCGGTGAGGCATGAGTGTCGTATCGAAGTAGTGGAGAGGAAGATACTATGGGTATCTGCGGATACTCGGGTGGAGATTGCAGGAGGGGAGGGCAAGGACGGTGAAACGTCAAGAAGCCTAGAGTATATTTCTAGGCGGAACGAATCCCACATGTGGTGCACTAACGTGGTGGGGACTGGGTCTAATACCGTGGTAAGTTCCGCATCGCGAACTAGAAATTATACTGTCGCCCCCTCGATGCAAGTCTAGAACAGTGAGAGGGACTGGAACGGGGCATTTGTGTTTGCCGCCGAGGGCGTGCATTGATTAAATGATATGATTATGATTTGAGGCTGAGCCTCCTGGTCTGGGACCATTTGTGTGTGACAGCTGTCGTGCCCGCGTGGTAAAGGTCCTGTACTCCTGTTTGCTTCCGACTAGGTTGGGTGGTTGACCGAGGAGATGTAGACGTGTGTGAGCTCAATGATGTTTCCCCCTCATCATTGAAGCTATCCGAAATAATAAAACTTAAAAGCACAAAGATGTTTTAAAGAGATATACGTTAAAAATATCCAGCACTGAATAAGAATTATAAGATGAGTATATAAGGAAAAAATTTCTCGGAACGCGTGATGAAATTGGAAAAGTATGATGAGAGAAAGAAGGATTAAGAGAATGGTGAAGGATTAGAAGGAAGATTGTAAGAATGTGATTATGAAAAGCTAAGTATAAGATTGTGTTTAATCATATGTGGCTGGTGTTGCTGTTGCTTGTGTGTTGTTTATTGTCTTTCCTTAGTATTTGCCTATTGTAATTTCACATAGTCGACATAACTGTTTGGGTAGCTTACTCTCTCTTCTGCTCCTGTTCTCCTGCACTTCTGCTTCTATTTCTTCTTCGGGGAATTGTACGATCATTAGAAGCAAAGGAGATTGAGGTTCCAGATCCAGCTTAATCAGGAGGTCAGGATATCACCGTTGAAAGAAGACGACTCGGTGGAGACCTCTGGGGCAGTATATGAGGACAACTCTACTGGCGGACTGAGAAGCGGGACCTACCAGGATTCAGAGTTAGATGAGGGGTCTTGGGGAGTATGACTAGAAGCTAGGTATTCCCCTCAGAGTGTTGCACTCCATTGTAAGTTCTTGGTTACCTAGCTCTACTAAACTGTACCCCGGCAAATTATTTATTTAACACTGATGTTTGGAATTAGGAAACGAGCAATGTTTTAAATGATGTTTTTGAAAACGAGTTTCAAAGTGCGGTGTCTTGTGACACCTCGGTTTGGAACTTGAAAGGCTTTACGCAATATGAGAACATGAGTTTTAAAATGTAACTATGTTTTGGGAACCGAATGTTCTCATCTTGTGTAACACTTGTTTGTAAAAAAAATGGCCCCAATTTTCAATATATTTAATTAAGTTTTCAAGTTGCCGAATCGGGGTGTTACAATACACTGTTACAAAGCTCATATCAAGGGCTTTGTATTGATATAAAGTTTGTAAGCTGAGAGTTCCTGGAGTTTGAGAACGAAGCTTGCAAAGTTAGGAGTTCAAGTTTATCAGAATTCGTTTCTGGTTTCTGGAGCTTACTTCAAGCTTCGATTTGAGTAAGTATGCACACTTTTTGAGTCTCAAATCTGTTCAGATCTTTAGTGCATGTTGCATAGAGTGAGTATTGATGGTTTTCCCCAATTTGTTTGTCCATTTCATGTGTCAAATCTTATAGTTTTTGGACCCTGTCAAACCTGTTGTTGGCTGAAAATGGAGATTGTGGATTTTGGGTAGATCTTGCAAATTCCAGTGATTAAATTCATCAAACACAACTTAGAGGTAAGGGGGAAGCTTACTATTTGCTAGAGTGAGGATAAATATGTTTGGTAAATAGGATGAGTCACCAAGAGAATCTAAGGGCATACCTTGAATTAGTTTTATGGCTTGGAGGCCAACTTTAGCTCATTTCTGATTTTGAGCAATTATAATATGATGCATGCAAGCTATTGTGATGACAATTTCATGACTTATTTGGATATTATGTGAATTGATGCATTAAGTTGTGAAATATGTGATATATGCACTTTTGGTGTATGATGATTTTGCATGCATGAATTTGTGATATGTTTAAGTGTTTAAACATGTGTACTTTAAGGTATTGAACCATGGGTAATGATGAAAATAGGTTAGATTTGAGTACAATTGAAAATGGTGCTGAAAAATCAGTTTTAGTATGTTGTGCTGCATAATCTAACTGGTTAGAGCCTGTCTGTAACTGGTTAGTACCTGACAAAAATGAAAATATACAATTCTGGTTTTGTTAAGTAATTCTCACCATTTTTAATTGATACTTAAGGTCTATTATCACTGTTATTACCCTCTGATTATTGGATATGGATTCCAAACTTGATAATTGGTTTATACCTTAAAGTGAATGACAAATTCAATTGAAAATTGTGAAGTTATATGAAACTGGATGCTCATCATGTTAATGGATGCAAGATGAATGAGATTCAGAGGGTAAACATATTAATATTAAGGTATTGTAACTCTGTATATGGTTGAAATTGGTTAGATTTGAGTATTGGAAAGAATGGTATGCAAAACCTCATTTTTCAGTATATTTTCTGCATAATCTAACCGGTTAGTCTGAAGCTGTAACCGGTTAGATACTGTCAGTTTTTAAAAGAAAAAGGTTTCTGAAATTGGCTAAGTGTTCATACCATTTATACTCAAGTTTAAACTAGAATTTCATATAAAAACCAATCTGAAACTATGTGATTGAGCACTGTTTGGTTTAGATTGGAGGTGATGAGTTAATACCTTAATATTAAATGATAATTTCAAGAGGAAATTATGCACAAATGAAATTGGATTATGACTTAGATCTTTTGAATGATAATATGTGTTGAACTTGAGGTATTCTGTTATGCTAAGACCCTGTTATTGGATTGAGTAGAGAATTCAAGAAAAGATTCTTTGAAAATCATTGGTTTCAAGTTCAGGTCTGTAATTCTAACCGGTTAGGTTGTGATGTAACCGGTTAGTACCTGAAACTTAAAAATAAAATTTAAGTTTTTAAGTAAGGTTTGTTAATATCAATGATTATATTCTCTCAATCCAGGTCTATGAGCATATGTTTAACTTAAATTCAAAGGTGAATTTTATTAGTAAGGTTATACCTCAAGATATCATTCAGAAGTTGTGTTTTTCTAAGTCATAATAATGGAATTAATGGAAAGACCAACCTTAGTAATTATGTATGCATTCATGCATGGTTAAAGGTGATGAAATAGGTTGGAAATGATCGTTTGTCATGTTCTGGGAACATGAGGAGGGTACTCTGGGAGTACCAAATTGATGCAACCTACTTGATGACACATTCTGGGAATGTGGCCAGTGTCTGGGACATGGTTTCTTTGATACGTTCTGGGAACGTGATGCACACTCTGGGAGTGGTGCTTGTTTATATTCCAAGTATGGTTTGCTATACGTTCTGGGAACGTATGTTAGTGTTCTGGGAACACATTGGTACAATAATGGAATTAATGGAAAGACCAACCTTAATAATTATGTGTGCATTCATGCATGGTTAAAGGTGATGAAATAGGTTGGCAATGATCGTTTGTCATGTTTTGGGAACATGAGGAGGGTACTCTGGGAGTACCAAATTGATGCAACCTACTTGATGACACATTCCGAGAATTTGGCCAGTGTCTGGGACATGGTTTCTTTGATACATTCTGGGAACGTGATGCACACTCTGGGAGTGATGCTTGTTTATATTCCAAGTATGGTTTGCTATACGTTCTGGGAACGTATGTTAGTGTTCTGGGAACACATTGGTGTATTGGATGGATGTCCGAGATTTATTAGTAGCGGAGGCCTCAATTGTGGATGGAAATCATGCATCATGCCACCTGCATTGAAAGACTTATTGTGATTAACCGGGTGTGCTCATATGGTTATGCATTCTGATTTGCTACATGATTACTTGTGTATGTTAGTTTTATTCTCATTTGATTATGCGAATATGTATAGCTAACCCCCATGCCCTTATTAGGTGTTGATCGTATATTTAGCTTGCACAAAAGTCAGTGAAGGGAGATGACCCTTAGGTGCATGCAGAGTATAGATAGTGTGGGTTAGGAACCTTTGTGTAGATATCGAGGATCCGGCCAGATGGATGTTTGGACAGAAGACCAGTGACCAGCTCTATAACATCTCTATTTTTAATAGTATTTATATGATACACATTTTGAAAGAGGTATCATAAGATGAATTTAGTTTCATAACAATACTTATTTGGTATTCATGGACTTGTTACACTTGATATATTTTGAGGGTATAACATGATTATTTTATTATGTTTCCGCAAACTCTGATTTTATTGGTTAAATTCATTATTAGACAAATTGTTGTAAAAAGAATTTTCAAAGGAAAGGGAAATTTTTATTTTCAAATCTTTTTCCAACAATGACAAGTCCATGTAATCATAAACATATTACTTTTCTTATAAAGTAAGAGGATATACGAGGAGCGTTACAAATGCGAGAATTTTATTGAATATATAATAGGCTTTTAAGTGGGCTTTTGGGCCAGTCAGTCCTTGAAATAGGTCGAGCTTAGACTTAAAATTTAGCATATAATGGGCCAATAGACAGACTTGGGCCTTGAGTTTGGAACACAGGTCATGCTTGTTTTTGTTAAGGTCTAACTCGGCTTGACTCATTCCACCCCTAATTACAACACTCCATAATGAATCCTTGCAATATTAGACATGCCACGTGCACATTTTATGTTCTCTAAATCGTTTCCTCAATTAATTTTAGTGAGTGTGTTTCAATTTTGTATTTGGTTTTAATTTTCTATCTCTTCCTTTCTCTTTCTCTTCCTCTTCTTTTCTCTTCCTCTCCCAATAAAAATTGGAACACCCACTAATTTTAATTCTAATTAAATAGAGAAATAAATATTATTTATTTTGACTAAATTACTTTATGTTATGTTATGATGTAAAATAAATAAGAATTTTTGGAGAAATTAAAATATAATATTTTGAAAACTCAATGATTTAGGTCTTTGATTAGTAATCGATTAACCCTTTGACTAATCGATTACGCTAAGTGAAATTTTCATGAACTGGACAATTTATGCATTCGAAGTTAAGGAGTGTTATCTGGAGAAAAATTGTGAGAATCTAAAGGTGGTTCCAAGTGAAACCTGAAGAATTTTCTCGAATCTCTTCTCCTTATGCAACCTTCTGCTTAACCAAACGGTGAATAATGAGTCAAAGGCTTACTCAGCTTATGTGGTGTCATCATCACATCAATTCCACTGTGAAGCATATGGTGTATGCTATGTCTTGAAGAGTTTTGATGAAGACAACTGCCAATGTTATTCAACAAGGAGCAAAAATCAACACTTGAAGAAGAGAAGAATTAAAGAGAGAATGCCTACCTCAAATCAAGCATCAAGGGTTTATTATTAATTGTTTTATTTTATTTTAGAGTCCCTAAATAGCTTAAGAGTTAGAGTAGAGGTTTGGGTAGTTAATCTCATTCATTTTTTTTTTGAAAATTAATGAGTGAGTTTTCACAAAACCAAAATTAATTGAGTTGATGCATATTATATAAAACACTTTTTAAATATTTTAAGAACGCATCAATATGTGGCTTAAAGGTTTTTATAAGTATTATAATGAATACCAAGGTTTTACACGTGTTAGTTGTAACACCTAAGATTTTTACCCTTAAAACCCCGCTATCAAAAATGTGAATTTGAAATTTCATTTTAATTTAATAAAAATCACCCGTCAAACGGACGGAGTTTTGTTTGTTTTTCGGACTAATCCAAAATTTAACCTGTGATAAACAATTTCAAATAAACAACTAATAGCCAGCAGGGCTTCAGATTATATTTCTAAATCATAACAAGGCCCCATGGGCTCCAAATATATCAACGTGCATAATTAATCAGAGTAATAGCGGAAAAATACTATGTTTGAGTGTTAAAACCAAAAGTTATAACTTTAGCAAAATAAAACATCCTAAGCCTCATTCAAAATATGCATATTCAATTTACATCAAAATAATATAAGAGGCTTAGGTCCATGCTATGATCTAAATCCCATAACACCCTACTCTCCCTGTGAGGGAAAGTACTCCTGCTCGGCTGGGGGTTGTGTCAGCTCAATCTCCGTACCTGAAAATGTAAGGGAGTGAGCATTGCACATGAAATAGAAAGCCGTTTCTAGCTATACATAAAAACCCACTAGGCCAAACACAATTAGCAAATAAGCATATATTCACATATTGCACACCATACTCATTTCAACATTTCCATATTCATTATTCATTTCAACATCCATTTCCATTATTCAGTTCAACGTCCATTTTCCTTATTCATTTCAACATCCAATCAACATTCATTTCCTTTTCTTTTTATTCATTTCACATACTCATTTCATTTCAGCACATCACCTCAAATCAGAGGCCAATGCACAGTTTCATGCAACACATTTATCACCTCAAAACAGAGGCTCTCATTTCTTTTCCTTATTTAAATTATGTGTCCCTCAGGTCAGAGGTCAACACCCATTCATTATAGTTTATTTTGTGTCCCTCAGGTCAGAGGTCAACACCCAATCTCTTAATTCACGTTGTGTCTCTCAGATCAGAGGTCAACACACCAATACACATTCCTTCCGGTGTCCCTCAGGTCAGAGGTCAACACCCAACTCATTATTTAATCCGGTGTCCCTCAGGTTAGAGGTCAACACTCATTCATTTTAATTCATATCGTGTCCCTCAGGTCAGAGGTCGACACACACTTTCATTGTAATTCATCCGGTGTCCCTCATAATAGAGGTCAACACTCAATAACATTCATTTCATCTTGTGTCCCTCAGGTCAGAGGTCAACACTCATTACTTTAATTCATTTTGTGCCCCTCATAACAGAGGTCAGCCTAATCATCACTTTCCATTAATCGTCACCTCAACTCAGAGGCCAACGCATTTATTACATTTTCATATTCACTACCTCACATCAGAGGCCAAAACATACTTTCATATCCTCACATAAACAACGCATTTATTACATTTTCATATTCACTACCTCACATCAAAGACCAAAACATACTTTAATATCCTCACATAAACAATTATATCACATTTAAATTCAACAACACACATTCAACATTTAATCTTTCATGTAATTACCTTATTCATTTCCTTTCTCACTTATCACAATCATACCAAATAGTATTCTCTTTCATAGTCCAACATTTATACTACACTTAATTTCAAATTACATATTTCACCTTCTTACATATTTGCTTTATCACCACATAATAGGATCACCTTTTTCTTTTTGTTTACACAAAATCATTTGCTTCCATTTCCGATATTCACAAGTTCACATCATAAGCCATGACCTTTGTTCACAATTAATAATACTTAATATTTAAACTCATTTAGCATTTAGGTACAAATACGCACATTCATCATATATAATCGTTTCTATTCCATTTTTCTTCCTATATCAATTTACTCCATATTACCTACATATACTTGCAACATCAACCAATTATCATTTTATACAAAACTTGACAATTAACATCCATAGTCATAGAAATCATTCATATCATCTTCACTATCATATTACCCAAATCCTCTTGTACTTCATTATAATCATTAACCAAATTTCATTTATCAAATAATTCATTCTCGTATTATTGGGTTTCCTTTTCCTAGTCTTAACATCCAATCATCATGCATATTTAATTAATTAGAATTTCATATTCAATAACCTAGGGATTTATAATCTAATTTTCTCCCCTAACACATAACCCTAACAAGCATTATATACTAACTAGAGCCTACTCCCTAGAACAAGGCAAAGCTCACTATATCCACTCCCTTACCTCAAACACTTAAGGATAAGGAGATTCCAAGTGTCCTATGCTTGAGTTTGCCCACCAAGAGCTCAAAATCCACAAGAGAGTGATAGAACCTATTAATAAGCCACAAAAAGGAGGATTATTGCTCGTTCCATGATGCTCAAACTAAACCCCATGCAAAACTTGAAGGTTCTAAGCTTAGAATTGAAAACCTCCATGAGAGGGAGGAGAGAGAAACTCGAATTAGAGAGAGAGGGAAGGAATTAAAGGCTTGAATACTTACTTGGAGCAAGGAGGAAGGAAGATTGATGATGGGAATGGAGTATCACCCTTGCTTCTTGATGATTTGAAGGAAAAGAATGAAGCCCTAGAGGAGAAGAAGAAGAAGAGGTCGAACAATGAGGGAAAAGAGTGTTGATTTCGTTTTATTTTTTTCCTCAGCAGCAGTGTTTAATCGATTAAATTGCAGCTTAATCGATTAAGAGGCGATTAAGCTGCACAACTTTGCAGTATCCAGATTTTGAAAGGCCATAACTTCTTCGTTACCCGTTGGATCTTCCTCAAATTTTAAATAAAGCTTCCCTACATACTAATCTTCACATCCAACGGTGGAATTTGTGTTTAGAGTTGTAAATCTTTTATTTTGAATTTCCTAAAGTTCTATGTTTTAAACCTAGTTCTACATGTATTTTTGGCTAAATTCTAACTTATATCTCCATTTCTTCTACCCTAAGACCATCCCAACATAGATTATACTTGGAATTAAATTTGGGATGTTACATTAGTGGTTCAATTCACTAACTGAATTGAAGCACGATAACCGGCTAGACAGGCTACTAACCGGTTAGATACTGTTAAATCAGTTTAGAAAATTAGTTTTGGTTTTTACCAAATCACATGGGTATTCAATATAATCTTTTGTTTTACATTGTGAACGTATCATAACATTTTTACACACTTTTACATATCTAAAAACAATTAGCCACACAATTCTCTCAAAGTTTCAAAAGATCAAAGATCATATTCTCAATATTTCTAAACTTTGAAAATTTCAAGAACAATTATATTCTTAGATTCATTTATTGAGATTCAGAGTTTTCTAGGTTCTTATTGTGTTGTAATTCAGAAATCAAGTGCTACAATTCTACAACAAGATTAGTGGTTTCAACAAACAAGAAAAGTCTCGGTGTGAGGTATCATCAAGCAATTGAGGATCAAAAGGTGAGGAACCTTTTGGGTGCAAGAGAAGGAATGAGATCCTTCTAGGCACAGAGGTATATGGATTAGAAGATCAAGAGGGTTACAAGGACAAGGGTGAGGTATCTCTTGAAAGGCTATCAAGTGAGGCATCTTGAGGAGCAAGTCTTGTAACAAAGGATTTCTAATTCATAGAGAAGAAAATATCTCTATTGTGATAGAGGGGACTGAATGTAGCTCTCAAGTGGATGAGAGTGAACCAGTATAAAATTCTTTGTGCAATATCTCTTACCTTAACTCTTTAATTTATGTAATTTCAATTGATATTATCGAAAACCCTAAAATCAAGATTTTTTCTCTAATTCAATCAATAAGTGATTAATTGAATCAATTGGTTTGTGCAAAACGTTTTTCAAACATTTGGGTTATTGATTATAATCTGGGTTTAAGCCAATTTTTCATAATCAATGTGTTCTTGAATTAATTTGCAATTTTCAATTAATTCTGTACAGCTCCTAACCGGTTAAAGGTTCTTGTAACAGGTTAGACACTGATAATCTTTCAAGAAAAATCAGTTGTAATCACTTTCGATTTGATTAACGCGAAAATCGTTCAGAGTTCCTTCGATACTTATTCAACCACCCCTTCTAGATGTCCATACTATACCATTTGTATCCCAACATCCACCTCTTCATCCTCTCTTCAATTTCTCTTATAAATAGCTAATTTCTAATTCGGAATTTCTCATCTTTTTAAGCTCAGAGTTCCTGAGATAGATCCTCTAAAGTTCGTTTGTTGTATCCTCTTTAGTTACAAATAGAATTTTCCCAAAATCTCAATCAAAACTCTGTTGAAATTACCCTGAAATTGTACTAAGTACAAGAGCACAAATATGCTCCTGTCTTGAACTTTAAAGACAAACTCACGTTGATGCTATGTTTTTGATGTTTGAGCTGCAACTCTGATTCTTAATCTTTCAATTTTTGTTCTGTGAAGCTCAGGTGTGGGAGATGTTATTTATATCACTAGGATAGTGATTGATGACCGAAAGTTATAGTGTAAGCTTCCTTAAGCTTGAGGGAATTAATTATAATGTCATGACTAGATTATTTGACTTGGAGGTCAAGATAATCCATAACCATAATTGAATAGATTTTTAATGTCTTGCTAATAAAACTAAAGGCTGACTTATTGATCAAACTGAATTATATGAATTAATTTATGAAAGATTGATTTATGTGTTATTTGTACATGTTTATTTGGTAACTTAAGCTATTTGGCTTCTTTAGTACGAAATATGAGTTAAAATTAGTGTAATCATGTGTAGTTAACATGATAAAATATGTGAAAAGACTTACAAGGGTCTATGATAGAAAGTTAGTGCTGAAATCCCAAAAGAATTAAGAAACAGGTTCATATTTACTGATAGATAACAGGTTATTCTGTGAGTTAACTCGTGTTTTGAAATTTAAAAGATTTTGGTTTAGATAATCGGTTACTAGGGGTACATAACTCGTTGTTGTGCTCAATTTTGCATAGAAATTGAATTGTAGATAATCGGTTATCAATGATGGATAATCGATTATCAGCCTTCTAATTCAATAAAGTCTTTTTGGACTTTTAAGCTTAACTTAACTATCATTGGATTATTCTCTATGTTGCCAGTATTGTAAAGTAAGATTGAGATATTGGTAAAGCTTGACATTGGTGAAGAGAGAAAAAGAGGAATCATACACCATATACGAAGTTGAGGGGATTACGGTAAGGTATTGGGAAAATATACATGACGGTTCTTGGAAGAGAAGTGGAAATGGAAGAAGTTTGGGAATTCTCGGGGGTAATATGATCCTGTGATGGGTTGGTCTAACTAACCTCGCCCGGGATAAGCCTATGGAAACTACAATAATTCTATCTACCTCTCATCCATCTTTGGATCACAGAGTGTGGTTCTCAATATGGCCTAATCCTAGAAGAATTCGAGATGGGTGCAAGACTCAATGGAGGCATACATGAAAATGAAACATTTATTCCAAATTGCTTTTCCCAAAGTGTTGAGATTGAGGAAGGGATGATTAATAGTGGATTGAGGAGATCAATGTGATATCTAACATGAATTGCATACGAATATTCAAGATAATCGGCATGGTTAAAATACTTACTTGAGCATGTGTGCATCACTTGCATTCAGGTAATGATAATTGTGTGTGTTTACTTTCAGTTATTCAATTACATATTTGTTATTGTGATATACAATGACTTACTCACTTTTTCCTACATGTGTATTAGGTGATGATCATACTAATCCAACCTCTACAATCAACATGCTAACTCGAAAAAAAGATGAAAAAAATAGAAGAACATAAATCCAAGTAAGTCATAACAATAGTTTAATTTTATCAAACACAATATGGGCAACTAAGCAAATACTAAATTAGGAAATCAAATCACAAATAAGAACCACAAAATAGATCAAGATACAAAAGGACAAAATGAGTCAAGAAATCTAGGAAGATGTGAAATGATTAAACCAAGCATATGAGCCCCATCTCCTATACTTTCTCATTTCAAGGCAACAAACTTTCAGTGGCACACTTAAATTGCCAAGGAAGAAGAAATCATTTTGAAATGGAAAACACATAAACGCGTTTGTACTATGTTCAAACTGCACAAGTCCTCTATATATAGACGCAATTTCATTCGGAGGAAACATAACAGAGTAGATAACAAAACATAAATATTAGCTCTTAGAAAAATATAGACTCTAACGAGTTCTATTGTTTGAGTGTTGTGTGTTTGTAAAATTGGCTATTAACAAAAAAGCCAAAAGTTTTTGAGTGTATTATTGGTTCTTTCAATACAAATATTTTTTGTGAGGATAAATTTTGTCCGTAAGTGTTACATATTTTCCCCATATCATCTAGATTTTTACAAGGCAATTTTCATTTTATTTGCCAACATCTGGCATCAGAGCTAGTTGTATAAGAATGGCAACAAGTTCAAGCATAAGTCAAGTCCAACAAGTACAAACAATTGTTTTCAAGTTTAATGATAAATCAAATTTTGCCATGTGGAAACGCTTGATGGAACTGTGTTTAAAAACCATCGGCTATGGAGAAATCATAAAAAAATGGTTTTGATGAGTCAACTGATGAAAATAAAAAAAACAATTGATCTGCAACAAGTAGAAAAAAATTGTCTACTTAATGAAAAAGCTTTATTTTTTTTATCTTTCAATCTGTGGAGCTGCATGTTCTTGATAAAATTTCCATGCGAAAACAGCGAAGGAGGCTTGGGAAATTTTGCTCAAAACATATGAAAGTGCTGACCCAGTCAAACGGACGAGGTTGCAAGGCTTAAAACGTCAGTTCGAGCTGATGGAGCAAAGAAGAGATGAAAGCATTCATGAATATTTTTCACGAATAGACAAACTTGTCAACGAATTGAAAATCAACGGCGATGATATAAAAGAGACAAAAGTTATGGAAAAAATTATGCGCACACTTTCAACTCGTTTTGATTACGTGGTAGAAGCTATTGAAAAAGCAAAGAATCTCAACACAATGACTCTAAATGATTTGTAAGCATCTTTAGAGTCACATGAGATGCGAATGAACGAGAAGTCAAGTGGCGTAATTGAGCAAGTATTAAAAGCTCAAACAAATATTAGAAACGAGGGACCTACGCAAAAAAGGGTGAACAACTATCAAAGAAGTCAAAACTTCAAAGTAAGAGGGAGGAATCCTCGATTTGACTCAAGTCAAGGCGCACGAGGTAATGACTCATTTCAAAACAAATCTAATATTCAATGTCATAAATGACAAAATACTGACATTTTCAATTTGAATGCAAATCACATATTCAATGTCATAACTGTAATAAGTATGGTCACTATAATCGAGAATGTCGTGCTAAAGCATTGAATATCAGAGAAAGTCATGCTCGAGTTGTAGAAAGTGAAGATGGCATGAAGATGGTGCTTACAACAAGTAATGATGTAGCTGATAAAAATGACAACCAGTGGTTGTTAGACCTCGGGTGCAGTAATCATCTTAGTGGAAAGAAAGAATTATTTTCTGGCTTAGATGAAAGTTACCGCACCTCAGTCAAGCTTGGTGACAACTCAAAGCTTGAAGTCTTGAGAAAAAGAAAGATTGCCATCAGATTGAAAAATGGATCTCTGAATTATATATCAGATGTGTTCTACATACCTAGTATATGTCAGAATCTCCCAAGTGTTGGTCAACTTGCTGAAAAAGGTTATGATTTAAAATTCAATCAGAAAGGTTGCACTATAAATGATGCTGAGATGGGCCTGATAGCAAAGAGGAATCGTCTATTTTCATTGAACATAAGGTATGATGCTAGTCATTGTTGCAAAGCCGCAACTGTTGATGATAATTGGCTTTGGCACATGCGGTTGGGACATTTCAACTTTGAAAGAATCAAATTTCTTGCAAACAAGAATTGAGTCACTGGCTTGCCTGTTATCCAAGCTCCTGATCAACTATGTGAAGCTTGTGTAGTGGGTAAGAAACATAGAGATCCTATTCCTAAAGGACGTGCTTGGAGAGCTACAAAACTACTTGAGCTGGTGCACTCTTATTTATGCTATGTGGAAGTTCTATCCAATGGAAGTAATAAATATTTTATTACTTTCATTGATGATTTTAGCATAAATACATGGGTTTATTTGCTGAAAAATAAATCTGATGCTTCTTATACGCTCAAAAGTTTTATGGCGTATGTTGAAAGACGAAGTGGTTATACTTTGAAAACCTTGAGAACAGATAGGGGAACAGAGTATATTGTTTGTGATGATTTCTTGAGGAAACATGGTGTTAAGGATCATATGGGGTTCACATATACTCCTTAACACAATGCAAAACGGAGTGGTGGAAAGAAAGAACAGAACGATCATGGTTATGGTGAGAAGCATGCTGCATTGCAAGAAATTACCCAAGAATTTTTGGGCGAAAGCTGTAGCTTGTGCGGTCTACATCTTAAACAAATATCCAATCAAAAGTGTTCGTGATAGAACTCCACAAGAAGCTTGGAGTGGAAAAAGCCAGATCTCAGTCACCTGAAAGTTTTTGGTTGTATTGCTTATTCACATGTTCCTGATTAATTAAGGAATAAGCTAGATGACAAGGTAGAAAAATGCATCTTTGTAGGTTACAGTGAAGAAACAAAAGCCTACAAGTCGTTCAATCCAGAGACTCAAAAGGTTAAAAGCAACATGGGATTGGCCAGAAAAAGCAAAAGAGTTGCTCCCCGTACCAGTAACTATAAATGAAGAACCTGATGAATCACCAGATTCCCCCACCGATGAACCATTAGATGATTCAACACTAGATCCACCACCTCGAAGGTATCCAAAAAGGGAGCGACGCCACCTTTTCTCATGAAAGATTATGTAATTGGTAGAGATGATGATCTAGATGATAGGGAGGAAGAGGCTACATACTATGCCTTATTTGCAGGCTATGATCCAGTGACATATGAAGAAGCAACCAATAATGATTGCTAGATTAAAGCAATGGATGAGGAGATTCATTCAATTGAAAAGAATGACACATGAGAGTTAACAACACTTCCAAAAAGAAAGAAGCCCACTGGTGTCAAGTGGGTGTATAAGAGAAAGTCCAACCTAAATGGAGAAGTGGATCGCTACAAGGCAAGATTAGTAGCAAAAGGATACAAACAAAAACTAGGCATTGATTATTTTGAAGTGTTTGATATAGTTGCTAGATTGGATACAATACGTATGATCCTGTCTCTTGAAGCCCAAAATAAGTGAAAGATTTTTCAATTGGATGTCAAGTCTGCTTTCTTAAATGGTGTACTTGAAGAAGAAGTTTATGTAGAGCAACTACTGTTGGAATAATTGGTGGTATTGGCTAAAGTCACCCAAGAGGGGGGGTGAATTGGGTGAATAGGGTGAATATAAAAACTTGGAAATTTAATCAAAACAAACGTTCTTAAAAAGATTAACAGAGATTAAATGAGCGGAAGACTTAAGGAACGAATGGAAAACGATTTTAAGCAAATAGAAACACGATATTTAATATTAATAGGTAAAACTTATTATACGCGTGATTGAAGAAATAAAACACAAAAACGCAAAACACGCGCTAAATAGATTAAAACGTGAAAATAGCTTTTATTCGCGAAACTTATAATCAATACAAAATAAACATGCGAAAATAAAAGAGATAAGGAATAGAGAAAATTGCACCGGGGATTTTTATCCTGGTTCGGCAAACAACGCCTATATCCAATCCTCAAGCGACCCACTTGAGCTTTTCACTAAGCCAAGACGCAACGCGTCCCCAAGTACATCCAGAGCGCCCCGCAAGATACTAGGAATCCCACCGTTCGCAAGGGACCTCGAACAAAATTAGCCTAACTACTAGGAATCCCACCGTTCGTATAGCGCTACCCAATACACAAGGGTTTTTCTCACCCTATGAACGCGACACACGTTCAATCCTAAGGGAAAACACTCCCTAATATCTAAGGTTGTCACACCCCTTACAATCAAATGAATTTGCACAAAGAAATGTGTGCAACTAACAATAATGCTCTCTAGGTAGAGCAGATACTACAATAGAGTCCTATGACAAATAAATAATCTTAGGCAAACTCAATATCAAACCAATATGATGATGATGATGATTTTCTTATCAAAAGAATTTTTATCAAGAAGAGAGAAGGAGAAGGAGAACCAATGAATGTGTGTGATGGTGTGTTTTTAAAAAGGTAGAAGAAGCTGCTGCAAATCAGAATCGTGATCATCCAGAAAAGGAAATAAATCATTCTGGGAATCAGATTGATTTCAGCACGTTTTTCAAAATTTTGAAAAGAGTAATCGATTACTTTGGTCATTGTAATCGATTACTTGCTCTCAGGTTTTTCACAAAAGTTGCAGCATTAAAAGCTAATCGATTAGTAGCTTCAAGTAATCGATTACTGTCACTTAAATGACCAGTTCAAGGAAGTAATCCATTACATGAATCTAATTAATCCATTACTTACTCTCTGGTTACAAGTTGCATCAAGTAATCGATTATTCCAGAAGGGGTAATCGATTACTCCACATTAAAAACAGTTTTTCAGAGAAAAATTGTAACCAAAGGTTTTCGCAAAACATTTTCATAAAAGCTTTTCCTGGAGCAGAGGTTAAAAATACTTCTTCTAGGTTTTTTCAAGAACAAAAAATATGTCATCATCATAAGGTTATAATTAAGTGCTTTTTAGATTACTATTTGCCTTACAAAGAGTTCTAAGCCTAAAAGACTAGGTCTTCAATCAGGCAAACAATCTTCACATCATCAAAGTACCTGAACCTGTTCAAAACATATATTGAGTTGTGTTGTGTCATCATCAAAACATCATAAAGGGAAACCATGAGTTTCAACACTCCCCCTTTTTGATGATGACAAACACTACCTGCAAAACAAAGGTTAGTACATGATATATAAAAAAATAAGGCATTCAGCTCTTTAACACATAAGAGCACAACTCCACAAAAGGAGCACAAATTCACTGAATCATAACTCCCCCTGAATTCATGACTCATTTCATGAATCATTCATGATTGCAACCTGTTTCCTATTTCCTGTTTCCTGTTTTACTCAAGTCTTTTCTCATGACAAAGAGATAAGACATATACTTCTCCCCCTTTTGACATCATCAAAAAGGTGAGATGCCAAAGATTGACATAATGACATAATGACATCACATGACAAAAAAAATAGCAAACCAGTAAAAGTGCAATTGTCATGATAAGTCAAACCGAAATATCCAAACATGTCAGAGAAAAAAAAACAAATCAGAATCAGGTGCAAAGAATTTAAAAACTAGGGGTTAAGACAGCAAATACTAAAAATAATCCGGAAACGTCTCAGGATGTGAGTAATCAGAGGAGCATAAAGTAGTTTGGTTGTCTTCAGCTTCATATTCTGGTCGATAGAGCGACAAAATTTTCTAGCTGTATCAATCATATGATTCAGGACATACCAACCCCAGTTTATGGGTTTGTTGTGAGACCAAGCCCATAAAATAATGTAGTCAGTATCCATCAGCCTGAAGTAATTACCCCGACGAGGAATGAGACAACGATTGATAATGAAATGAAGTACACGAAACTCAAACTTTAGATTCCCCGACGTCAATGTCTTCCCAGAAGGTATTCTGTCATCAATGAATTCTTCTCTAGCCGCTTTCTTATCATACTCGTCTCCCCACAAATTTTCTGAACTAGAGCCAGTATACGTGATTCCATCCATGGGCAAATTAGTGATGTTTTTCCATGTGTTCAAATTTATTTTGATGCTTCTGCCCTTGACCTCAAAATACAGAACATTCTCCTCAGAATTCCAAACAAGATTAGTGTATAAAACCCTGACCAAGTCTTCATAATAATCGCCCCCGATAGTGCTAAACTCAAACAGTTCTTTTTCCTTTAGGAGCACTACGGCAAGGAGATTACAATCTTCACCGTCAAAGGTTTTTGTGTCTAGGAATCTCGGAGAGATCACCGAACATGCTGCAAAATATTTTTCATAATCCGCAATTTGAGTCGGATTTGAAAACCAACGATTTAGCTTTTCTACAGCAACGGGTTGATGAACCGGAGGAGGTGGTGCAGAAGGATCGGCGTCACTCTGTCTAGGTCTAGAAGGCCTAGGAGCATGACTGGACGAAGGTTGAGCTTGATTCTGAACAACTGGAGGTGATGGCTCATCATCATCAGATTCATCAATAATAGCCCTTCTTTTTGTACGACGAGTTGACATGATCACACAAACTCAGATAATCTCAATCAAAAGTAGATTCTGAACCAGCCAAACTAATCAACTTAATGTTGCACATGTAATCCAACAAATACAGTCTTGAACACAACTACACAGACCAACTGAATATTCCAAGATGCTCTATGTAATAACAGTGCTACCAACACAATACCATGCACTACTAAATCCAAAAGATTCAACAATTCAACTAGGATTTGGTAGCCAATATAGAATATCACAGAGTAGCATAACTGAGCCAGAGCAGAGAGGAAAAACACTGACCAACCTGAATCGGAGAAGGCACTGAACCGACTGAACCAGAAAGATAAACTGAGAACCTGAACTAGAGATGAACTGAACCGACGAACCGATGCTAAACCGAATCTGAAATACTGAACGGGAGCCGAACCAAACCTAAACCACTAGCATGACCAAGACACACTGAACCAGAATGACAACCAGGAAGCATTGAACCGATGTCTTCACTGAACCAGATGAACCGGAGAGAAGAGAGACAGTGAACCGAAGAACCTTTACATGAACCGAGTTGCACTCTTGAAAACCAAAGAACCAGTGAACCAAGATCTTGACAAGGAGATGGTTATGGTGGTTATGAAGGTTTTGACAATGGTGGTTGGTGGTGGAAGAGAGGAGAGAGAAACGGGTTTTGGGTTTTGAGAAGGAATGAGAAAGAATGAGAAGGTTTATGAGTGAGTGAGAGACTATGAGTGATAATGGTAAGGTTTTATGAAGGTGGTGACTATGGAGATTTGAGTTGGTGGAAGAGGAAGTAGAAGATGTAAGAAGAAGAAGGATGTATCGTGGAAGGAGGAAGAAGAGGCGTGATTTGGTTGGAAAGAGAGAGAGAGTATGTGAGGATATGTGGCTAGGGTTTAAAGTCAAGGGACGGTCCACAAGAGGTCAAAACGGGTCAAGGCCCATGGTCCACACGAGTTCTTTATTTTTCCCCTTTTTTTTATAAACTATAGCAACTAATCGATTACATATATGATTTAATCGATTATTTTACCTCATGTAATCGATTACTTCCACACCTGTAATCGATTACGACCTCTCTGATGAGTACGTGATGCAACTTTTCTAATCGATTACTGGGCAGAATATAATCGATTACTTTCTGGCAAATAATCGATTACTTCATTCACTTTAATCGATTACTGCTCTTCTGGTGAGATGAATGATGCTACAGAACTAATCGGTTAACTTCAGTCCTGTATTCGATTACATGTCTTCAACTGACCAGATCTGTTGCACAAAAACATTGGGTAATCGATTACTGTTGCAGAGTAATCGATTACTTCTGATCAAACTTCCAAAATTCTTCTTTCTTTGCGTAACCAAGCTTCTTTGCATTCTCTGAATAGGATTTGCTGATGCTAAGGAAATATGAGTGACATTAGCTTGTGGTCAACTTACCTTTAGGGGAACTATTTCCTGCTAAAACAAATAGTTCTGGATATCTCCAACGCTCAAGTTAGATAATTTGTCATGATAAACAATAAGAGCTATTTAAGTAAAAGATATGAACATTAGGGGTAGTACACAAAATCATATACTCTGTTATAACTATGAGTTATATCAAGTTGAATCATAATATGCATTTAGATGCGAACTTAATCAACTCAAGTTTGCACTAAGTAGCACATTATGAGTGAAATACTCCACTTTTCCAAGGTATGAAAATCATGTGTCAAGAAAATTGAAAAGAGATTTGCCACACATGATTTGTTTTCAAATATAATATAACTTGGAATAGTCAAAGTATGCTCTTGTATAATCATGGTTATAATAAGAATATGACTTGTTTACCTCAAACTTTGTGTGCCATGGAGATTTTTTCTTAGACCATTGATTTCTTTTCTCAAGCCTTGTATGCCATGAAGATTTTGTCTTAGACCATTGCTTTCTTTTCTGATTTTTCATCAAGATGAATTTTTCATTTCTTCCAGTGAAAGCTTTGGTTCTTGTTGACGTTGTCTTCCTTTGGTCACTCCATCTATCTTTAGAAATCCACCGAGTCATTTTGAAGTGCTTCTCTCTTTGATTTCCTCTTGGTGTTTCTTTGGGCAAAATATTTTCTACATTCCTGTTACAATGAGAAACTCTTGGTACCCATCTCATTTTGGGTCCAGGGGGATCAGACTTGGATTCCTTGGGAACTATTGGAACCCACTTCATTTTATTTCTCATATGATAATTTTTCTTATAAAGGCATAAGTGAGAAATGTGACCCGACCGTCCACAATAATTACACACAATGGGTTTGGGAGATGCTTTGAATTTTCTAAAATCATTTTTGTAAAGCATAGGCTTATGATCCTTGTATTCATAATCACATTTGACAACTACTTTACTTGACTTTTGAATTTCCACATTCTTATTAGAATTGTCAAATAAAAAGTTGGAGCAAACTGATTTTGAAATACACTGAGAATCACAAGAAGCAACCTCAACTGATTTTTCAATAAAATTGCAATTTTCAATATTGGTAGAGGTGATATTTTCCAAAAAAGTATTTTTCAAATCATCTCTCAAATCATCATGAGTAATATGAGGATTTTGGGAACGAGAATCAATTATAGTTACCTCGTGAGGAGTGTAAGAGAATGGTTCAATTTTATTGTCTACAAACTCCTCATCTGAAGAACTTAATTCCACGTGAGATTCCAAGAAAGCTTCAAATAACCTTTCTAACTCATCATCTTCATCTGACGAATTGCTCCTCATGCTATTGGTATCATCATTCAAAACTTCATCATGGGAGATATTTAATTCATCCTTTGAGCTCGTCTCTAGCTGAGTTTCCAGGTTGTACCTGTGAACACTTACACTTTCTAAAAGATCATCAGTAGCATAGAGTGTGTGTAAAGTATCCCAAATACATTTAGCATTAACACAATCCTTTATCATAGCATATGCATCATCGTTCAAAAACATTTCGTAAAATCTGCATAGCTTGAATATTCAAGGCAAAACATTTTTAGTCAAATTCGTTTAAAACATTTTTTGAGTTTAAATCAAAACCATTTAACACAATATACCACAAACGATAATTGATTGACTGAAGATAAAATTCATTCTAGCACTCCAATACGCATAATTTTCTCCATTGAAAATTGGTGCATCATTGAATGAACAACCCTCCATTTAAAATAAAAAAAAATATCCCAATAAGCCAAACCACAAAGGATCTTTCACTCAAGCGATTAAGCTTGTTACCAGAGCACGAAGCTCTGATACCAATTGTTGGAATAATTGGTGGTATTGGCTAAAGTCACCCAAGAGGGGGGTGAATTGGGTGAATATAAAAACTTTGAAATTCAATCGAAACAAACGTTCTTAAAAAGATTAACAGAGATTAAACGAGCGGAAGACTTAAGGAACGAATGGAAAACGATTTTAAGCAAATAGAAACACGATATTTAATATTAATAGGTAAAACTTATTATACGCGTGATTGAAGAAATAAAACACAAAAACGCAAAACATGCGCTAAATAGATTAAAACGTGAAAATAGCTTTTATCCGCGAAACTTATAATCAACACAAAATAAACATGCGGAAATAAAAGAGATAAGGAATAGAGAAAATTGCACCGGGGATTTTTATCCTGGTTCTGCAAACAACGCCTACATCCAGTCCTCAAGCGACCCACTTGAGCTTTTCACTAAGCCAAGACGCAACGCGTCCTCAAGTACATCTAGAGCGCCCCGCAAGCTACTAGGAATCCCACCGTTCGCAAGGGACCTCGAACAAAAATAGCCTAACTACTAGGAATCCCACCGTTCGTATAGCGCTACCCAATACACAAGGGTTTTTCTCACCCTATGAACGCGACACACGTTCAATCCTAAGGGAAAACACTCCCTAATATATAAGGTTGTCACACCCCTTACAATCAAATGAATTTTCACGAAGAAATGTGTGCAACTAACAATAAAGCTCTCTAGATAGAGCAGATACTACAATAGAGTCCTATGACAAATAAATAATCTTAGGCAAACTCAATATCAAACCAATATGATGATGATGATGATGATTTTCTTCTAAAAAGAATTTTTGTCAAGAAGAGAGAAGGAGAAGAAGAACCAATGAATGTGTGTGATGGTGTGTTTTTAAAAAGGTAGAAGAAGCTGCTGCAAATCAGAATCGTGATCATCCAGAAAAGGAAATAAATCATTCTGGGAATCAGATTGATTTCAGCACGTTTTTCAAAATTTTGAAAAGAGTAATCGATTACTTTGGCCATTGTAATCGATTACTTGCTCTCAGGTTTTTCACAAAAGTTGCAGCATTAAAAGCTAATCAATTAGTAGCTTCAAGTAATCGATTACTGTCACTTAAATGACCAGTTCAAGGAAGTAATCCATTACATGAATCTAATTAATCCATTACTTACTCTCTGGTTACAAGTTGCATCAAGTAATCGATTATTCCAGAAGGGGTAATCGATTACTCCACAATAAAAACAGTTTTTCAGAGAAAAATTGTAACCAAAGGTTTTCGCAAAACATTTTCATAAAAGTTTTTCCTGGAGCAGAGGTTAAAAATACTTCTTCTAGGTTTTTTCAAGAACAAAAAATATGTCATCATCATAAGGTTATAATTAAGTGCTTTTTAGATTACTATTTTCCTTACAAAGAGTTCTAAGCCTAAAAGACTAGGTCTTCAATCAGGCAAACAATCTTCACATCATCAAAGTATTTGAACCTGTTCAAAACATATATTGAGTTGTGTTGTGTCATTATCAAAACATCATAAAGAGAAACCATGAGTTTCAACAACTACCATGTTACCAACAACAAGAACGAGAAGATAATGTCTACAAATTAAAGAAAGCACTGCATGGATTGAAGCAAGCACCCAGAGCTTGGTGCACACGAATTGACACGTACTTTATCAACAATGGATTTCATAGAAGTCCATATGAGCATGCCTTGTATGTCAAAACAAATAAAGTTGGAGATTTTGTTGTTGTTTGTTTGTACGTGGATGATTTTTTCTTCACTGGCAATAATTCAAAATTGCTAGCCAAATTCAAGGAATTTTAAGATGACAAATATGAGCCTAATGTCGTATTTTCTAGGCATTGAAGTGAAGCAGACAAGTGAAGGAATTTTTATTTCTCAAAAGAAATATGCAACAAATGTGTTCGAGAAATTCAAGATGGAGGCTTGTAAACCTATGATGACACCTGTAGAAGAAATATTGAAGCTTGGAAAAGAGGTTGGTGGTGATTTCGTCAATCCAACAAATTTCAGAGTGTTAGTGGGAAGTTTCAGATACTTGTCAGCAACAAGAGCTGACATAATTTATGGAGTTGGGCTCATAAGCAGATTCATGGAATCACCAAGGCAATTCCATTGGCAAACTGGAAAGAGAATATTGAGGTATGTCAACGGAACAATCGATGAAGGTATTTTTTATTCAAATTCTAAAAAGCCAGAATTGATTGGATACACGGACAATGATTGGGCTAGTGAAACTAAAACTCGAAAAAGCACTTCGGGTTATGCATTTCATCTTGGTACAAGAGTACTTTCTTGGTCCTCCAAGAAACAACAAGTAGTTGCCCTTTCAACAGCAGAGGCATAATACATTGCAGCAACAAATTGTGCTACTCAAGCACTTTTGGATGCGGAGAATATTGAGTGAGTTGCAACACCAACAAGATGGTCCAACAAAGATATTTTGTAATAATAAATCAACAATTGCTTTGACAAAGAATCCAATCTTTCACGGACGTAACAAGCATATTGCCATCAAACATTATTTTATTCGAGACTTGATCAAAGACAAAGAAATTGTGGTTGAATATTGCACTTCTGAAAATCAAGTAGTAGATATTTTCACAAAGCCACTCAAGACCAATTTGTTCTTAAAGTTGAAGATTATATTTGGAATGACAAAGCTTGGTTTAAAGAAGACAATGTAAAATGATTAAACCAGGCATATGGGCCTCATCTCCTATGCTTTCTCATTTCAAGGCAACAAACTTTCGGTGGCACACTTCAATTGTCAAGGTAGAAGAAATCATTTTTAAATGGAAAACACGTACACGTGTTTGTAATATGTTCAAATTGCACAAGTCCTTTATATATAGAGGCAATTTCATTCGGAGGAAACATAATAGAGCAGAGAGCAAAACATAAATATTAGCTCTTAGAAAAATATTGACTCCAACGAGTTCTATTGTTTGAGTAGTGTTGCGTGTTTGTAAAATTGGCTATTAACAAAAAATCAAAAAAAATTTAGTGTATTATTTATTCTTTCAATACAAATATTTTATGTGAGGATAAATTTTATCCTTTGAATGTTACATATTTTTCCATATATATCATTTAAATTTTTACAAGGCAATTTTTATTTTAATTGCCAACAGAAGACAATGAACAAAAGTTGAATACATTGGCATTCAAATCTTCAGTGCAAAAAAAAAAAAAAAAAAAGAAAAAAAAAAAAGTGAAAATTTACTAATGAGAAGCCCCTAAGGGATAGACATTTGTTCAACTCAGCTCCTTTTGCAATTTCTCTTATCTCTCCTATTCTCTATTTTTTTTTTTTTTTTCACAAGAACGGAAACAACAACAAAATCGTGGAGGTCGCAAGTCCATATCGTCACTGCGGAAGTCGTGAGCTCAAAGTGGCAGCAACAAATATTCACGGTTTCACTTGGTAGTGCTAAAGGCATGAGGAGCACTAGAACGACAACGGCGAGTCGATGGCAAAAGGGTGGGCCGGGATTGGGGTGGCTGAGCGGCAACAACAACGGTGCGCAGAGGGAGAAGAGAGAAAAAGTTTAGTGAGACAAATGAAAGATAATGAGTTTAGAGAAATGAGGGATGAGAGAGAGGTGGGTAAGGGTTTGGGCCGTTGGGGTTTTTGATTTTTTTTAATTTAAAAATGAAAATTATTAAAATACCTATGTATTTAAAACTAAGTCTTTTTAAAATATGGGAAATTTTTGTCTATTAAAACCTGATACACTATACTAATGTACTCCAACTAAAAAATCACTTTATTTATTTATATATATCATTAAATTACAAAACGGTAGTAGATAATAATTTTCCACTCTCATTGAATAAAAAAACATGAAATATAATAATAGTATAAATAATTAAACAAGTAACATAGAAGGTGATCGTTATTGTATGATTTATGGTGGTTTCATTTGTTTCAAAATAGTGTGAAGTAGACTTTTGTAAAGTTGATGTTGGTCAACTTTGAGCATATAATTGAGTCCTCTTAGACAAACTTTTCATAGAAAGTGGAGTCTTTGTAGTGTACTATGATACTTGGTTGATCCTTGTTAATAAAATATTTCTTTATTTGGTGTTAAAAAAAATTAAACAAGTAACATAGTGCTGAGTTTTTATACATTAATATTACAGTATATAATCAGTGTAATAATATTAAGAAATTGTGAAATAAACAATATGAAATATAATAACGTACATATAAATATATTAATTTTAGAGTGAAGGCCTAATTTGGTTCCTCAAATTTTCCGACTGGGACACTTTAGTCCATCAATAATTATAATTCACTTTTAGTCCATAAAGAATTTAAAAAATATTACTTTAGTCCTTGTTTTCATTCGGTTATCTACCGTCACTGTTTCCATAAACATCAGGGACATTTACTGAGAGGTCATTAGTACCTGGGAATGAAATGTTACAGTTTATGCCAACAGTAACAGTAGCTAACGGAATGAAAACAGAGATTAAAGTGATATTTTTTAAATTCTTTAGAGACTAAAAGTGAATTATAATTCTTGAGAGAGTAAACTGTCCCAGTCGAAAAATTTTAGGGACCAAATTCGGTCTTCACTCTTAATTTTATTAAACAATATAAATATGGGATGACTACACCAAGTTAAACAACATAAATAATATACCATTATACATACATATATATTTTTTTAATAGCTAGGCAAATTTTTTCATGGAAAAGGAAAAATTGTGTAAATGTCAATAATCGAAGGCAAATACTCACATTTTATGTTCCACAACTCTACCAATTGATATATCTATTGGGATTAAACCAAACATAGTGATTCTTGGTTTCATACAAGTGCATATACTAAGATTTTGTTATCATCAACTAGGCCAAAGGGCTAAGCTTAAAAGTTTAAAAAAAAAAAAAAAAAAAACTACTCCATTAGTTCAAAAAGATAGTAGACAATTTTTGAACTGATTCTTTTTATTATTTTACCATTATTTTAGTATAGAAGGAGTAGCATATTTTGGAAAAGGCTTGGTCATGTTTTTATTCCTTAAATTTTACGGTCGCTTTGTTACATGTCTTTATTTTTTTTTATTAGCGTCTTGCTTACTTCCCGAAGTTACTTCTGAGTTTGTTATAATATTCTCTTCCTATCATTTATGATCAAATTTTGTTGACATGTCACATCGGAATCCTAGACGCAGAAAATTAGTCACATATTGAGCGAAGATTTTTTTTTTTAAATTAAAAAAACTAAAAAAAACTAAAATGAACATTCCAAAGGAAGAAACGCAACAAGTGGCATGAGGGGGAAGATGAGTTAGAAGATAGAAATGCCTTGAAAGCAGGCGGGTATCATGTGTTTAGCAATAGTATGAAATATAGAAGATGTGTCACTAAATATTAAATAAACAAAAAACATAAAATAAAAGGTGCTTAAAAGTGCATAATATATAAAATGTTGGTTATGGAGCGTTTTCGCCTTGCATCAAAGGTTTATCTTGAGGCGCGCGCAAAGATTTTCAAAGTAAATTTTATTTTTATTAGTAAAGTTTTTTTCATACATGGTAATGTCATACTCATAATATCATGGTTAACGAACTTGATCAACTATCGGTCATCTATTAAGTATTGGTTGGAAGGGAAAAAAAAGGAGAGAAAATTGAATTTGAATGAAAAACTTGGTTTAGGCCTCACGTAGGATCTTGTGGCAACAAAATATATGAGAAAGTTTGGAACAAGTTTGTGGATCATGCTAACTTGGTTCATTTTTTAAAATAATAATAATAATAATAATAATAATAATAATAATAATGAAAAACTTGATTTTTACATAATGCCTTCCCCTCTAAATCACACTTTGTATTATCTAAACTGGATTTAATCTCGGTCACTGTCCTTATAATTCTTCTTCATCTTTTTCCCTCTGATTGATTGATTGAGATCCTTCCTTAATATATTCAAAAGTTTTCCTTCTTTCTCGTTACTTGTGTGATTCCACTTCAGCAGCAAAAGTTTCAAGAATGTCTAAGCTGATTTTTGCCCTTAATTTTGTTCCAACTTTAGATCCTGACCTCTGGGATATTAGTAGAGGCTGAACATAGTAACGCGTGACTAACACTTCGTTTTGGGTTTTTATTTAAAAACTTAAGGCAGCTTTGGAGCACAAAGCCATTATATAAAATCATATCTCTTGCATGCGTGAATGGATATACTTATTCTTTACATTTTATAAATAGGTACATATATAATATAATCTTTGTGTATGGTCTTGTCCCTTGGAGAGTGTATGTAGGGACTGCAGTGGGTTCTTCTTTTGAGATACGGTATGCCAAAGAATTGAAAAAGATTGAAAGATACAATTATGTAGCAGAAAGCAAGAGCTTGTTAGGCTCTTCTTTTTACATGCTTCAGGTTTCGTTCCCTCTTCATATAACCATGCTGTATTGTTCATAAATAATTTAGTCGTGAACTTGGTAATCCACAGTGTCCTACGTTTGAGAACTAGTATTTGGGTTCAATAACGTTATTTGTAGTCTAAAATCTTTTTTTTTTTCCTTTCCTTTTTTATTAATCAGGTATCCTCGTCCTCATGGACAAAGAACTTATCTTTTCTGGTGTATGTAATGCCCCGCCCAACATATGTCGCTCCCAAAGATTGAACCCTAGCATTTCATTTTATATGATAGATGGGAATCTGCTAACAGCATCTTACACCATTGGATCACTACTTATTTAGACTATATACATTTGAGATTTACAATTAACATTATTTTTATGGGTGGAAGTGGAACATATAGTAATAAAAAATGTCTCACAATTTTAACTCACTAAAAAATTGGCAAAAATAATTTAAATGAAGGGAACTACTTTCATAAAACCAAAATTTGGATTGTTGTATAACAATTTAGGGATTGACCAATAAAAACGTTACATATCATTTAAAAGGTCCAAATCAGATTGGGTAAGTCAAAATGGGTAAGTTATGTTACATGACATTAAATGATATGTAATATTTTTATTGGTCAATTTTTGGATTATGTTGTACAACAATCTAATTTTTTTTTGGTAAACACAACAATCTAAATTTTGATTGCAAGGCAAGATAATTTAAATGAACGGAACTACTTTCTTACAACCAAAATTTGAATTGTTGTACAACAATTAGGGATTGACCAATAAAAACGTTACATCTCATTTAATAGGTCCAAATCAGATTGGGTGAGTCAAAATGGTTAAGTTATGTTACATGACATTAAATGACATGTAATATTTTTATTGGTCAATTTTTGGATTGTTGTACAAAAATCTAATTTTTTTTGGTAAACACAACAATCTAAATTTTGATTGCATGGTAGAAATATTCTTAATATTAACATCTCCATTTATTAGCTCACCTAAATACAAACTTGTGAAAATTCTCTCCATTTCAAATTTGGATATTTTTAAAATTTTCTAACTCAGTTTTTACTGTCATTTTTTTTAACTCAGTTTTTCCGACCATTAGATCATTTTAAATTCCTTCAATTTTTTATCAGTAAAAGTATTAAATGATTGAAATTTGTGGGTCAGGAAGATGTTTAGTTAGATGAGTTAGAGAATTCAAATCCATCCATTTTCTTTCCTTCATTTTATTTCTTGTCCATTTCTTTTATTTAGTAGTCATTCCCATTTTTAACAACATTTAACTCACTATTTTATTAAATAAATAAATTATTCAATGAATGAAATCTAGCACAATTTATAAGGAAACAGATGGCTCACAAACTCGTCTTAAAAATAATTTTATCAATAACAATTATAATCAGGGGCAACTTCATTTTTATATACTAACAGACATTGGCTATCAATTAGATAAACGCCACAGTGGATTGCGGCTTCCTTAACGGTATGAATTGTCCAAAAGTTTTTTCAGTGGTAGTAGTTAGAATTTCACAAGGGTTGGGTGTATAATCTAACATTATAATTTGCAATTATGAAAATGTTATGGCGTGCCTAAAGATCCATGTAGATACTTTCTCTTTTGTAACCTACCCCCACTAGATATTTTATATATCTAGGTGAGCTCAAATACGAATTTAGAGGACTAAAGTGATATATACTTGGGGGCTCACTAGTGAGAGAGGACCAATGTGGTCCACGACGAATCAGCATTTCATCGCTAGATTGATTCCTAACCAATCATGATTTGATGATAGAGACAACAATATTCAACAGTCAATACTCAATTTTAAAAAATCGACATGTATTTGACACATACAAGGAGAACAACCTTAATATGACACGGATTTCAAAGGCAGTTGAACAAGTGAAGAAATTTTCAACACGACTAGACATGGACAAGTTCATTCTCATCTCTTCTTTACTCCTTTAGTAACTATCTTCTTTACCATGAAGGGTAGATGTGCCAAAAGTATAAATAAATTTACATTGCTGGTGTACATGAATTAATACGAGAAAGTAGGATGTGTACTTATAATGTAAATGTTTTTTACATTATCAATATACCATCGACCATTCATATATGTTAACCGACATTGACTCTTAAGCACATAATGAATGATGGATGATGAATGGTGCGCTAACTGTGTAAAAGAAAAAAAAATCATGTTGCACACTGCACATCAATTAAACTCATTTTGTTTTACATCCCAGGAAGGAAATTCATGTAGTGCAGCCGTGATTTTTGTGTGTAGGTAAATATGCTCTGAAGTCTGAATACATGTTAACATGTAGGGCATACATATGAATATGTGCATAAAATTCTTATCACAACTACAGCAAAACCATGACATTAAACCGAACCAAAATTGCAAATTACATTCTCAATGGCACCCAAGCCTTGTACTTAATAAATTATCAATTTCTAGTTTTCTTCTTGCCTCTTTTCTTTGCACTAGTTTCAGGAGCTTCAGCCTCTTCAGCTTTCTGCTCAGCTTCTAATAGAGCCAGCTGCAATGTCAAAGAAGAGAACATAAATAACTAAATAACAGATGATAGTGATAGTGCCAGTGACTTGCAAGTGTAAAATTGAAATATCGACCAGTGATGAGAGCACAACAAAATATTACCTCATCAAGAATAGGTTTAAGTTCCCTGTACCGAGCTTCTGCTAGATCAAAACCATCCTTACGGAGTTCCTGTGAGACCGAGTGGAATTTTGCCATGGACATGAGGTAGTCATTAGTTAGTAACAAATGAACGTGTTACTTCCATTACCATATATATATATATATATATATATATGAAAAATGAAATAGAGCTAGATGATAACAATTCTTTTATTCCTTTCTATGTTACATTTCAAATTGACAAAGTATCCGTTCCCGTTTACATCGTGCTTATTTGAGAAGGTTAAAAAAGAGGGAATGCAAAAACCTCACACAAAAACTACTTTGCACTTTGTGCAACTCAATTTCATTCCACCCAGCAAATTTGGGCCACTCCTATAGAATGAAAGTGACTTTTCACCCTTTACCTTCTTACACAAGATTTTAACTCCCTTCCAAGTTCTCCAACCCCTCAAACAAACTACACTATTGGTCTTTCTGGTGTTTGTTTTTCTTCTTTCTGAGGTGCATTCCCACCACACAGATGACAAATTGATAAAATAAGTATTCGAATTAATGTCAAAATTATCATGCAAATCCTGTTATAGTAGTGCAAGCTGAGAAAGTAAAATCAGCACGAACACAAGTAAACAAATGGGTTTTGTACTACACACAAATGGATTACATGGAGCCAAGTGCAGGTGAACAAACTCTACAATTGCCTGGAACATCATAGGAAAATTTCAAGCTCCAAAATATTGTTCTTTCTGAAATACTTCAACCCCATCCAAGAGGTAGTCCAAACTTATCACAGTTGAATGCAAACGAAAGACAATTTTACAGGCACATATTTCATGTGGTATGAAAGTTCAACTACTTTGAGAAATACTATATATTAAATCAACATACTGGAAATTCCAACATAATCAAGTCAACAAATGCGCGCACAAAAAAAAAACAATGAATTTAAAAATTGAATCGAATATTATTTGTAAGCTGATCAGACGAACATTTTGCAATTTCTGAACAATGACAATAACAAGGACTCAGTCAATTTGAGCCAAGGAAAACAGAAAGAACAACTGAAGTTTTATCAGTTCCTCCAGAACTGATATCTAGACAAAGGATAAGTTGCAGCAAAAGAAAAATACAAAGGGGAAAACTAATCAATCTACGTAAGATCAAATTATACAAGGAATCCTAACAATATAATACAAGTAAGAAAGAACAAGAGAACGTACTTTTCCAGTGTGTTGAGTGTGTTCATGAGCTGCCATTTGCCAATACATATTTGTACGCTTATAGAAATCCCTCAAGGATTCTCCTGGCTTTAATAAATACACCAAGAAACTAATTAATTAAGGCTGTGGGATGAAGAAAAATATCAACTGACGCCCAGGCAAAAAGGCAACCAGACAAATCAACAAAGGTAATGAGCTTTCACAAGCAAAATAAGATTTCAAATTCATGTACCCAATATCAAAGGTCTAAAGTGTCTTTAATAAATATCAACAAATTACCGATGGCGTTCTCTGTGAATCTGACAAGCCAAGGCTAGCTCTGATCTGCTCTATCCGTAACCTTCTATCTTTCCTCCGGAGATTCTTCCCCCCTCCCTTGATTAAAGCAACAGCTTCTCCCACCTGAACTGATGCACTCTGAGCCTGCCAGCCAAAAAGTAAATCCAAATCAGAAACTAGAAAGCCACTTCCTTCAGGGAAAACAAACAGCCTGCCTATGGAGAGTTGATCATACATAAATTGAACATTATGCATGTGGTAAATCAATTGCAAATTTAAGAAAAAATACCTAAAAAATGCTTAAGGCCTATCATGAAGTTAAATTTTCAGCATGGTAAATATTATGTTAAAGTTATTACTTCAAAAGGCAAACTTTTCTCAATCAAAATATACTTATTGTGCAGTATTAAGGATGTGGTACTATGCAGGAAACATTAATTATCTTAAGAACCCATTTTGCACTCACATGTTATTACTTCAGAAGGCAAACTTTTCTCAATCAAAATATACTTATTGCGGAACTGTTAACGACGTGGTACCATGCAGGAAACGTTAATTATCTTAAGAACCCCTTTTGCATTCCCACTATACATCTTTCCAGTGGTAAAGATAGTGTAAAAGATTGAATGCTTAAAAATACCAAAAGGATAGATGAATCGAAACAATGAAAGTAAGGAAAGGAGGCAGAATTCCAGTAGATAATATACTTCTGTTGCTTTCTCCCCATTTCTATGTTTGAATGGTTGGTTAGGTTGTTTTAGTAAATTACTTTGCCTTTCCTTGTATTTTACATTTACTACACAGACCATTTCCTTTTCAAAAAACCTACACAAAATTCCCTTTTCATTGTAAAAATGCTATCACAATCAGCCTAACATATTCAGTAACAAGAGATTTCAAATCAAGGATGTTCTGTCATCAAACGTCATTTTTATGCTTGTTTAGCCTTATATATTGAGAAAGAGGAAGAGCACTTCATTTGGTTAAGTTGAGTTGAAGATTTAATTTGGTGCCTTACCATTTGAACCATAATTCAACTACACCACATGAACGTTTTCTCTCCTTTAAGGCCGTCACTCTATCACCCATCTTTTTCTCCTAGCATGCTAACCATCAAGCAATGCATAGGGTGCTGTTATATTTAATAGAATTTCAAATATTTATTATGAAATCAACATTCAATAATATATGGCAACTCACCCTGGGTACTATACCCATAAGGTACCAAAGATACTCCCCCTTTTCTTAGCACACATGGCTAAATAAGGGAATATCATTTGACCAAACATGCATGAAGTAATGACTAAGACAAGAAATCTGTTAGGCCTGGCAGTATTTTAGAGTTAATTGTCACGCCTTTTACTCTTTCTTTCTTTTTTATAATAAATGAAATGAGAGTTTTATCTAGGTTTTCAGTCTGAAGTAATTCACTCTACATTTTTTTTCCTATTCTGAATTAAAAAGTTACAGTGGTCACCTCTTCCTCCTCTTCCTCTTCCTCTTCCTCATCATCTTCTTCATCCTCATCATCATCTTCATCCTCATCCTCATCTTCATCCTCATCATCATCTTCATCCTCTGAGACTTCCACCCATTCAGATTCTGATGCCTGGCTTGAAGAAAAGCAAATAAAGTATAAATGAATATTTAAATAGGAAAGTAGATATTCTGTATTGAATAAGCTTGATTAACAAGACAGCTATATTAACACTTTAATGGCATCAAAGTTGCTCATATTTAGAGAACTAGTTTTGGACAATGTGATCAAAAGAAAGGTATGTCACCGCAATTCACATTATAATTTATAACTAAACCCTATGATATTCCCTAACTATTTGAGAGAGAAAATGGCTATCTACTTTCAGCAGTAAACTGGTTTTATGATAATGTGAATGAGACACATTATCAATGAAAATCAAGTTAATACAATATAACTTTGTCAAAGTAACATCGTAATTTAACAGGTCTAATTACAAGCATAAATTATGTTAGGTAGCTTTTTTAATTATATTTGATGGCTGAATGCCTGAATTGAGGTGTCTTGGGTCCTTTGAAACTGGGTAAGAATGTAAGGTGCAAACGACAAACATTTACCACCTTATTTGTAGCAGAAATCTATTACCAATAAGCCAAATTCTTTCTTGTTTCATCATCATTACGAATCAGAGAGAGAGAAAGAGAGAGAGAGAGATCCAATAACCAGTACAATAAAAATAGGAAAATATGGCACAGTTTTGGGGACAATTCCTACAATAACATTTTCTTCATAGAACCTACTAGGATAACATTACTTGAATTTATAGTATTGCGTGTAACTGTGTAAGCATTTATTGGTAAAAGAGTATCTGAGAAAAGGTAACAAACCGGTATAATACACTTCCATTCATCAAGTTTGCTAAGGTTCAGAGAATACAAGTCATCAAGAGTAATTTCGCGATCTTTAATCTCCATCATGCCACCATATATATATAATGTATCTCTCCCAACGGCCATGCAGGAATTAATACGCCCACAGGGCTTCACTACCTATAAAAAGGAGACAAAAGTCATTAATCAGTAACTAGGCAGGAATAACAGCAGTGCCATAATATTGTTGGTCCAAAATGACAACCTCAGGCAAAGAACTCTGAATGTCCAATTTAGCACCAGACTCCTTAAGCTTTCCCTCAGATTTGGAAAGTGTTTCACTACCAGTGATAGTCATATTTGATGCAATATTCTGGGATATATCATCTATATTGCTTTCTTCATACTCTGTTTCTTCTGTTGGGGAACACAGTGGATTTATCTTGTCAACATCATCAGCAAATTTTTGTTCAAACTTTTTTAACTGCAAAACCAATTTCATTAACAATATCACATCACACCACACCACATACAAAACATTCTAAAGGATGAGTTTCAAAATGTGAATAATTTTCATGGGATCAGAAGTATAATGTATCCAATTTACCTTATCTTTTGTTGACTTTTCCTTTCTTAACTCCAGAGGATACCTATTACCCAAACAATATCAAAATTATCAAAATAAGGTAATCAAGAGACATTAAATATGGTATCACATCGTAACTCTAACCAGCATATGCAGAAAACAATCAATTGCAGAGTAAAATAAAAAACTACAACGAGTTAGACCAAAAGCAAAAGCAAGAATTGAGTTCACGAGGAAAGATAGCAACATCCGAAAAATACGTAATCATGTTTTAAACATTGATGCAATGTCGAACTCACCAGCGATTGTTGTCTAACTGAAATCCATAAAGTTCATTCAAGAACAAGCTCATCATTACATCACCTGCATAATTTTAGATCTATCAGAAAACTAACCTTAAAACATAGAAACACACCTCCAAAAATAATTTAAGCTGATGGTCTGATGTTATTAATAGTTTGCAAACTTCTGAGGCCACATATGAGAATACTATCTCATGTACTGAGTCCAATTAATTTACTATAAAAATATACACACTGCCATAGCCGGAAAAATAATAATCACAAAAAAAAAAAAAAAAAAAAAGATAACCTTCAACTTCCATATCCACAACACCACCAAATAGAAGAGCCCTCCTCTTATGAACACACATGGAAAATCCAGCGCGAGGCCCAGGAGGCATTCCACTTTTCTTAACCTATTGATGAGGGAGAGAATAAAGACAAAAATATGTTGGGATAAGAGATTAAAAAACACATTATATTGTTGGGTGTCTAAGGGAGTGTGCATGGGAGAAGGGGCAAAGAAGCAAATATAACTGTATAAGAGAATAATGTTACTTAATCAAAGTGAAATATAAAGGGAGAAATATATATGTGCTGCTAATAAAGAGTCATTTTAATTTCATATAGTTTGGGTAAAACTCTAAGATACAAAGAAGCTTAAACTAGCCTATCATGAGGATAATACAAATTCACTTAATATTAAGCTCCAAACAACTACCTTGTTCCATTCCCATGTCTTGGGATCAAGGGAAAACATGTCTGCATAAACAATTCCTTTTTCAGTGGTGCTCTTATCAGATGAAACTTCTTTTGAATAGCCACCATACAGAAAAATCTACAATGCAGAAGGAATTCAATAAAAAGATATCCTCTGAACTTCAAAAATGCTTCAGAAAACCACCCTAATAAGTCACAATTATGATACAATATATATGGGAAACTTGACTATATTAATAAACACAAGCATGCATCCAGGTGAATTAAAACAATAGATGCCTTATTTACTCACCTCATCTTGGTAAACAAATAATTGAAAACCACTACGCCCAGTTGGCCACATTGCTCCAGGCTTAGGCTTTATTTCTTGCCACTACAACACAAAATCATATTGGTGTTATAGTCAAATTCATGAATGCATTATTGAACAATCCTGCCCAACATTTTGGTGGTAAACCTGGAATAGCAGATGGTATATTAACATGTAACAGCATAACCCAAGCAATTAAATAGATTTACCTTATATTGGTCAAGGTCAAATACAAATAGATCATTGTAGTACCTGCATAATCAATTAAGAGGACTTAGCCTTTAGCTGGCATAGAAATACTATTAAGTGAATCGGTACTATGATTTGTCTTTCTTTGGAAATATTTCAAAGAACTTCATTAAAGTATCACGTGCAAAGAAAAAGAACATCAAACAAACTCATAGAAATGGAATTTCATAACATATATATGATACAAAAGTAAGTTTCTGAACTGATTCAGTCTCCTTCTGTAAGTTGCAATAAACCCTCAAGACATCAATTTCTTTTTCTAGAAATGCCTTGAAGGCTTAAACTACCGGACAAAATTTTCAGGGGGATTCCACATGTGATCTCAAGAAACAACAAGAGTATCATCTTGATTACTCAATATTAGTTTCATAGTTTGCATGGTGCAACACTTCATTACTTCACTCACACACACAAGCCATCAAAAAGTAGTTCTTCAAAATATTTGACAACTAGAACATAAAAAGTCTAGAAACCATAAACATAAAGGATGGAAACAAGAAAAATCCATTTCAGTCTTCTTATCCCATCTGTTCTGTATTCAGACACATACAAAACACAAACAATGGCAGCAGCAAAAACAATTTCCTTCCCACAAAACCAAAATTGAGTAACAATGAAATCGATGTTACCATGGTAAATACATTAATTTACTTACAAGCAGAGAAAATATCCAAAGAAATTCTATAACCTAAGTTTATTTGGATCTCAAACTCTGCTTCTCCCTGAATGCAATTGCAACTTGCAAGTCCACTTACTTAGGTCTAAGTTTAATCAGGGATAATATATATTAGAACTCAGTTTTCAAAAACAAAACATTCAACTATAAGCTATTGCAAGTTGTTCATCAAACGCAGCAAAATGTTTGTATATATATAAATTACAGAACTATGGACTCAATAGAAAGTCTTCAAAAAATTAAGAAGCATCAACAACCTCACTTCTCTAAGTGTGTCATAGAAGCCACCAAAAAGAATAATCTTATGCTTGTATAGTATCTGCAAAAGAACCAAATATTTTGAAGACAAAGCATAGCATCAAATTTATGAGATGAAGAAAAAAGAATGGATTGATATAGGTATATGACATAGATGGTAAAAAACACTTCAACACTTAACAGAGATGAATTCCTAAAATAAAATATTCATAATTGATATTCTTTGTTATGAAAAAAAAAATTCATTAAGAAGGAAGAGAACTACAAGATAGGAGCATAAGACATCCTCCGCCAAAAAATCATGCGCATGGCCGTAAAGCTAATGCATTCTCAAAATTGGAGTGCCACGTTCAAATGAAACAAACCAAGCTGTAAATCATGCACATGCATACCCTTTAACTTCATGTTTCTAACATAGGCATAAATTTGTTTTCCTCAAAAACTGTGATTCTAATTTCACATTGGTGTTGCATATTAAAAGAAAAAATAATTAAGATAGAGGCGAGATGAGTGTGGGACGGGTTAGGCTTGTCCCTCACCCGTCCCTACATGCTGATCGGGTCAATTTTTGAACCCGAACCCATCCCTAATCAGGAAGGGACACGATAGGAATGGGTCCAAATTGGGACAGGTCAACATAGGGACGGGTCAGGTTGACCCGAAAGAAAAATATAAGCATAAAATTTGTAAATATATGGATTTATTCTTGAGGCAAAAATGTCAAAATATGATATAATAAGTTCTTCATCACAAAGATTCTTTTATTTGTAAGATTGTTAAAATGATATCTAAAATTTAAATCTTAAGTGATTGCGTAATCATAGTTAATTAGACCATCTCGTCATTAAGCTCACTCTACATGATTTAAGTATTCTGCACATCTTAAAAAGTGAAAACATCAAGAGACTTTGTTATTCAAAGAGACAAAGATGAATACTCCACTAGTAAGTACCTACCACACTTGATTTAGCACATGCATCAATAGAATTTTACTATATCACTAGCACAAACATCTTAGACAAGACAGTCACATCATATTAATATGTAAAGAAATACAGGTTTATTTCGTGTTTGAAGTAGTGTTCATTTCAATTATTATTTTTATGGCATAAAATTTTAGACAAAAGCAAATCAGTGAAGAACAATAGAAAACCTTGATATATACAAGAGGACAGGTTGGGTGACCTGGGGATTTACCCGAACCCGTCACCTCTTGTATTGGGTATGTCCTTTTTTTTATCCTTGTTTGTCCCTTATGTGACAATCGTGATGGGTCCGACCCAACCCGAAGTCATTGGGAAGGGACAGATTCATCGGATGGGGCGGTTCTGCTCACCCCTAGAGGCGAGGGAGCCTATGATTTGGCAGGTAACAAAACTCATTTCATTTGTATATTTAATGTGATATAGTGTACAAGATACAAGCAGGTTAGAATACATCCAAGGGACTTTATGAAATCAGAAAAGTAGTGGGATGTTATTTGAGTTAAAAGTACAGAATGCATTTTCAGAAGCAAACATACCAAAGAACATATTTGATTTAAGATTTAATAATCCAACATTCTTACTAGTAAATTGAAGAACTTGAACATACCATTCGATGTCCTGAGCGTGGACTCGGGCACCCTTTTAAATTAAGTTGTTCCCACTGATTTGTTTTCAGGTCCAACATCCAAAAATCCTGCATAGATCAAAATCAAAAAGAAAAATCTGAAGACTGAGCAGAAATTGTTAGCCCCTTCGTAAATGGTCAGAATCAACTACAGTGAGCTACATTTTCTTTATGCAACAGGAATAAAGTGCATCAGGTTTAACCTTGTAGTGGTGGAACCGCTCTTGGTTTGGAGATGTAAATTCACCACCTAAATGAAAATAAAAATAAATATCAACATACACTTTTGAGTTTACGAGCATGAGACCCCGCAAACTGAGTCAAAGCCTAGTGAATTACCAAATATATAAATATAATTCTTCCAAGCAACTGCCTGATGAGCACTGCGAGGAGGGGGACTATTAGGACTTGAAACTAATTTCCATTCCAGCTTCTCTACATCGTACCGGTAAAGATCACCATAGACAAAAGTCTGTGCGAATTCAAATTGAAGTAATGATGGGTTCAGAGTAGATCAATTTAACATATAACTGTGATAACTACGGTTGAAGTATAACCTTGTTGCCATTGTAGAATTCTCCACCGTACAGAATCAACTCCGTTTCTTTCAAGGGATTGACCATGAGCTGCACAGTTAGGCATACCACAACAGGCATCACATAACAGTAAACAAAAGTATCACATGAGCTACTTTGTAACAACAACAACCACCTTGCCTTTTCCCACTAGTTGAGCTCGGCTACATGGATCAGACAAAGCGATAATGTTCTATCATAAATCATGTCTACCTCTAACATAAATCTAAATCCTTCTTAATGGTTTCTCCTATAGTTTTCCTTGGTCTCTCTCTACCTCTAACTATGGAGCTACCCTACATCTGACCTAATCTCTCTACTCGAGCTTCTACAACTTCTCCACACATGCCCAAATCTCCTAAGGTGAAAGATTCTACCATTTTTCTACAATAGGTACTACCTCAACTTTCTATCTAATTCATTCATTCCTAACCCTACCTTGTCTAGTGTATTTACTTATCCAACACAACATTCTCATCTTCACTACATTGAGCTTATTCTCCTATTTTCCTTTTTTGGGTAAGACCAAGGGTGTCCTCCAACCTCCAGCCATAGACTAATCCCTTTCGAAGCGTAGAGATCACCAAAGTGAGTTTTGCCTCTACCAACAAGGCTTTTTTCATACACACAGAAGTGATCGAACCCCCTTATATCAGGCTTAAGGAACCCCAGCTATTTACCAGCCGTGCAGGCCTTGCTGGTTCTCCTATTGGTTTTTTACTGCAAACGTTCAAGTTGTGTTTGGGTAAACAGCTTAAGTAAGTGCCTATTCAATAAGCTATATATCCAATAGCTACTCTGACAAGCTTTTTAAAATAGGTTAATAGAAAAATCATAAGCTATTTTTTTTTTTTTAAAAAAAAAAAAGCATAAGTCTATGAGCTATGAGCTACAATTTTCTCAATCTCGCAATTTTTTCTTAAGCTTGAGTCCTAATTTTAAAATTCAAAAAACAACCTCTACGAGCTACTTAGTAATAAAATGGAAAAAGCAAAAAAAAAAAGAGTTAACAGCATTGCTTACAGAACAGTTGGAGCGAGGAGAAGGTGCGGGAACATTGTCTTCAACATGAACTTCCTTCTTTTTAGCTTCCTCCTTTTGTATACTCAACTGTTTAAATTAAAAATAATTAAAAAAAAAGAATCAAAATTAGAACACGAGAAAATAAGAAGATAAAGATAATTAACATTTTGGGATTAAAAATTAGGAAAGAGGAATAGGGACCAAAATGGCATCGATGTCGTCTTCGGGAGAAAGCTTCTTATCATCCCTGCGAGCTTTCTTCTCCTCTGCTTTTGCTGTTTTTCGCTCCGTCTTTTCTTTCCCTTTTCCAACCTTCTTCGTCTTCTTCCCCATTCTTCTTCTTTTTTCTCTGTCTCACTTAGTGAAGTCACTCACTCACCGCAGCACCAAACGCAACCAGCGGCGGAGAGAGAGGGAGGGAAGGAAGGGAAGGGAAGGGCATATTTTCTGTATTATAAATTATAAATTATAAATTTAAATGAAAAAACACGGAGAATGGCATGATTCCATCATGCGTCGTCGTTTCGCATGGAAACAAGGGAGATGCTAGAATGCTCACTAGTGAAGTAGTGAGTTATGTTTTCACTTTTGGCACAGTAAAAAATCATGGTAACACAGTTAAAGTGGCACGGTTAAAAAAGAGGTCAGGGTAAAAGTGATTTATTATACTTGCAGAACCGGTTTGCACTGATTATTTGCAATAAGCCCCCTAATTTTTTCACTTCCACGACAGATTAGGGCAGCAGCTCCCTTCTTCTTTCTTCTTCTTCTTCGTTGGTCCCTTCTTCATTGGCGGTGGTCCCTGTTGTTGTTGTTCCTCCTGTTGGCGTTCTTCTTCTTTGTGTTGGTGTTGTTCGTCGTTCGTTTGTTTGCTCTTCTTCTTGTTCTTGGCTTTGTTCGCGGTTATTGTCGTTGTGAGTGGTGGGGGATTGTTTATTCAGGTTCGTAAATTTTCTTTCTTCTTTGTTGTGTTCTTGTTTGTTTTTGGTTAGAGAAAAAAAGTTGGAGTTAATCCCTCTGCAGATCTGCCATGGTCAAAGCACGAAGGGGATGCCAAAAGAGTAACCTGGTCCAAACAAATTGTAGAGTAGAAAGAGTCATTGAAAACTATAATGTTAGTTTCTATCAAAAACCTAGGAAAGCCACATATTTTTTTTCATGAGCTAAACCCTGTAAATTCTGTAACGAGAAATGAGGCACCCTGGGCAATGCAATAAGAGATGAGCACCGTCATATTTTTTTTTCTATCAAAATCTTAGCCACATTTTATGCAAATTAGGATATTAGGAAGCTAACCATCATAGATGTGTGCTTCTGGAGCATGAAGTTAGTGTTAATCCTGTTATGAACAGCATCGCAGATAAAATATTTGTTATTTTAGGGAGCCTAACGATGTTAATTGATCCATGAATAATGACAAACTTTGTTCATTTTTTTATGAGTTTCGAAACGTGAATTATTCATTTATACTTATTAAGTACATATTCTGTAATCTTGGAGCAGGGAGATGCATCGCACTTACAACATAACATGCTCTATTTTTTTAATAAGCAGAATGAAATTTGAAACTGTTGTTCTAATTTTATAGCTCTTGTGTTATCATCTATTTGCATGTTTTGTACGATGGAATGCATAATTAAACATCTGTAAATGGCCTTGTGGAAACTGGAAAGAGCATATCCCTTAGAACTTCTGGCAAACAGAAAATTTGAAACCTTGGCAAGTCTGTTGATTATTTGGTCATTAGTTCATTGAGCAACAGACCTTTTAGGGATGCCCAAAAGTTTTTATGTCTTGGATGGTAACGTGAGCAAAAAGCTTTCCATGTCAAATGCCAAATAAGCATGTTCTTATAGTAAATTTGACAGAGTCATAACTGTCAACTGAGAAACATTAGTATTTAGTAGCATCGAAAAACATAAACAGAAAATTTAGAAAAATAAAACTTGAAGGAAAAAGTAAAATTGAAACGTGTTAAGGGGAAAAAATATACCTTTTCCGTTGGTGATGTCAATTAAAGTTTCTACTACTTCAAACCACATAGGCAAGTTTGATTACTGGATTGTATGGAGTCTGACAGAGGAAAATATTGATGACATATCAAAACATTAAAGACCAATACATAGAAACATAAGTGACAAAAATTAAATTTGAAAATAGGTAAAGGAGCAAAAGTTTATTTTTGTCTAACATCCCAAGACAATCATTTTTGTTAGAAGATTATTGATTTGCATCTAGCAAATGCTTCTTCATATCAGATGTAAGTTTCTATTGAATAACTTGTTATTTTCTTTCAGGTCAATACACACCTTACACCTCGCCCAATATTACTTACTCGGCATGGAGAAAGTCAGGCTAATGTGAGAGGTCGAATTGGAGGAGATACTGCATTGAGGTATATTACCATATTTGGCCCCTCTGGTGTCTATTCAACATAATTTTAAAATTGATGAGCACATATGCTGGCGAAAAGTGGTATAAATGAAAATTCTTGTTTTTGTTAAAAGTGGAATTCTTAGAATATTGAAATCATTAGTGTTATGAGTCTTACTGGGTTAGTCGTTAGGAGTGTTATTGGCTTGTTCTTGTAATATGTGTACTGCACTTATAATTGACCTAGAATATTAGTTTAAGTAGGATTATTGGTTCTGAGAAGCCGGTTTCGTGGTTCTCAATTATTGTTAATTTATTGGTGCTGATTAGTTGTGGCATGACCTATGGGACTGAGAGTGATATCTTCTGCTTGAGAAGTATCAAAGAGTCCCTTCAAGACCCCTATAACTATTTGCAGTCTTCCTGGAATTTCAACAACAATATTGAAAGACTTGGAGGAGGTATGGCCTCTCTTTTTTATTTGCTTATTGCTATATTTTACTAAAGCATAAAGAACCAAGAATAGAACCTGTGACTAGGCTTATTAATTTTTACAACCCACAAATCTGCTATTATGTCCTTCATTTGCATGTTCTGTTTAAAAATCATCATGCTGAATTTCAATCAATGAACTTCAGCTTCATTTCTCCATTGTTGTATTGAAAGTTTAGCTTTAGATTCAGTCTCCATTTTTTCACATCCTTAGTTTATGATGGTTTTGTTGATTTTGTTTCATATCCATGTTGTCATCAGTTGAAGGAGTTTATCTTGGATCAACCAGAGGCATATGAGATTAAAATGGGGGATCAAGTTTTTCGAAGACCTGGTGATCCACCTCTAGAAGAATTTGTTGAGAGGCTTATTAGTGAAAAAAGCAAAGCATATAATGCTGATCCAAAGGAAATTGATGGAAATTTGAAAACAGAATTGTAGTTAAATGGCATTGATATAACTCTCTAGAGCTTGAGATAAAACAACAATATTTGGACTTATAGCATCTTGATTGTTGGGTACTGCAAGAGCAAGAGGATTGATGAAGTTGTGAGTCTATTCAATGAAATGCAATGCACAAATTATAGTCTTTTTATTCTGCTGTACTGCCAAATTATTGTCTTTTACCGGTGCTTTTGCTCTACTGTATTTTGGTCTAATTAGGTGATGCAGCAACCAAATTATTGTATTTTATTGGTGCTGACTTTTTATTGGTGCTCCCTTTCGCTCACTCCTCCCATCCTATATAATAAACTCTCATTTGGGTCCCAAAACCGAAATGCAAAAATGAAATGCAAAACAACAAGCTATTACTAAAATGGGTCTCTATTAGATTACTACCGAAACATCAAGCAACATGAATTGATGGTCTTCTGCCAAACTTATGACTTAGTCAAAATACACATGATTCTGTTTCTCCACCAAGGAGGGACTACTAATAGTTAAGATATAGAACATTATAAGTCCCTTAGAGTAGGACTCTAGTGGTGAGGAATTTGGGTAGTAAGCAGAAGGTCATAATCCACCTCACAATCATTGTAACTAAAAAGGATACAGAACTTCAAAAAATTACCAGTAATCTTCAAATTCTAGAAAATTAGTCTAACAACTGTCATGAAAGAAGCACACAAGACATAGAACAAGTATGTAAGCTTCATTAACCCCCTCCCCACCACTTTCTCAATTTAAATAAGCAATATCTTTCTTCCAAAATCAAGGTTTAGTTAACCAATTTATAGTAGATTAAGCAAGCAAAATACCTACCAAAGGTACACAAAAAATAAAGCTATAATTAGCAATAATGACATCAACTAGCGTACATATCCAAAGAAGTTTGACACCTACGAGTTGTGTGCTTCAAGCACTTAACAGTAGTAATTGCATAAACCTAAAGGGGGAATAGGATCCCTTCTAAATAGAGCATCCATAATATGCTTGTACAAAAGATATCCACCACAGGAATCCAAAATACAGCGGAACCAAAATATGATACAACCAAAATGATGCTATGATAGTATGTAATTGTTTCTATGGACAACAACTACACAAAATGTGGTGGATCCAACGATTTTGACATACACCCTACTAAGTATAGTTCATAAGCAGCATGGCGGCCTCTCCCTCCACCTTTGTCCAATGTAGGTTAGCCTTGCTCTTGATCAATGTGAGTGCAGTCCTCATTATAACACAATCTTGGTTAATCTGTTACATAAATAAAAAGATAGCTGATTTTGTCTTGAAAAATAATCAATTTACAAGTTGTTAATAAAGAACTAAATTGTCATTTTCGTATTTTGGTATTAGAGAACTAAAAGATAAAGGTTTAAGATAAATGCCAAGAGTTTTTTAGCCTTCATATATTCAGTCCACCAAAAATGCATCAAGAAAGCATAGTACAACTAATGTTCATTTACCAGTACTTTTTTTGAAATAATTATTGTACAAAGTTTTTAACCTTTCTAAAGTATTAAACAGTAATTTCACTTAGTGATAACTGACAAATTTTCTGTACAAAAAGATTGCTACTGACTGTCAAATTTTAGGTATAAATAGGTCATTTTCTTTCCAAGGCTAACAACCTTATAACTTTTTATTGCTACTGAAGCATAACTATGGAGAAACATGTGCTAAATGTGAAACTTTAAGTAACTGATGTGTGTGTAACTGTATGATGATGATGTATGTGATGATGTGTGTGTAACTGTATTAGTAAAAGAACTAATTTGAATGTAACAGAGGTTTCAAGATTGTGCACCTCTCATCACCACCTGATCGATGATAGTGTTAAAGTGGTTTTAAATTTAAAGTGATTCAAGGTGCTTACTTACTTATTTGATTAACTCCATCATGGTTAATGCTCTGTCACATATCTCTCAACTGCATCATGTTGTTCAAATTTCGGCTGTCCACTTCACATGCTTTCCCTCAAAAATATCTATACCAAAGTCACAGAACCAATATTACAAAACATAATAAGGGAGTAAACATAAAAGAAAATAAAGGTGATTTTTTATGGCATATGTTTTGCTGCTCTAAACCCACTTGCAGTTGTTCTCACACGAAATTAAACATATGTTTTGAGAATAGAGATTGGAAACCTTTTTATTAATTAGTTGGCCCAAATTTATACATAACATATTTCTTAAAATGAACACCCTAAATCAGGACCAAATAATCAATAAGATTTCAAAGATATGAAGGCTGATAATCACGAAATTAAAGGAAACAATCATCATACAACATTTGAAGCAAGAAATAGTCAAATAGTTCTTGATTTTGTAAAAGAGTATTATAAAAAATCCATACTAACCACTACAACACAGACATTAAACAACATGTCCACACGTGAATTTATCTAAGCCAAGCATTAAACAACAACAATCATCATACAACATTTCGGTTCTTACCTTGTTGGTTCACCAAATGAGGAAGACAGAACTCAAGATCCACACCCAACCACTGGACTACGTACGGTGGAAAGAGGAGGAGACGACGCGAACAACGACCAACGCACGACGGTAGGTGGAGTGCATTGTTGTTCGCCGGAAAGAGGAGCCCACAACGGGAACGATTTCAACGGAGAAGACGACCCCAGGGAAGAGGAGCAGCGCCGGCAAGGGAACCCACGAAGGCAAGAGGAACCCTAACGTAACCCTAACCCTAGCCCTAGCAGAGGAAAAAATGCGCACGAAAGCAAGTAAGAGACCATTACACGAAAAACCCTCGTAGCAACAAAACAAAATCTTGGTTAAGCTCACACGGATCCAACAGACCTGAGCCGTACGATTACTATCCATCGACGGTAGAAGATGTGATTCCCTTCTTTCACGCGGATCACGGTTTCTCACCGTTGGATCACTTGTTATCAACGGTCAAAATTTCTTTCCTCTCACACCTGCAATGAAACCTAAAAATTAATAATTTTCTATATCTTATCTTTAATTAATTTAATTAAAGTATTAATTATTATTTTTTATTTGCTACCACGAATTTTATTTTTTTATTAACATTAATTTATTTTTTTAATTTATTACCACGAGTTTTAAATTACAAATTTGGTATTAATTTTAATTCAATAATAGTAATCATTTTACTTATTTTAAAACTAATTAAATAACCATTTATTCAGATTCACTATCTTAACAAATTTAAATTTATAATTATTTATAATTATTTCTTTCATGCCTAATATTTACAAAATTTGAAATTATTTACTTTCACCGCTTAAATTGTGTGCAATTTATTACACCGTTTTAATAAATTAATATTTTCACTTATAAATATTACTACTTCTTTTCCTTAATACTTATACTTATTTATATTCATAAAATACCATTACTAAGTTTTTACACAATAACATTATTAATTAATCATAATTTCTCCTATCAAATATTTATTCTTCTATTCAATTTATAATATTTAATAGTTTTACTAATACACACCCGCAATCGACACGTTCACCTACGACTAAATAACTAACTACCGACAATGAGTTTCGCTCAACCTCATCAGGATCACACCTGAACCAAACAGACTACCTACCGACTACTTCTTCCCGTCAACCTCATGATCGTAACACCTCAACCAAACGATCTAACTCTCCACCCGTTCACCCTCGATCTAAAGAACGTAAGTGCTGAACCAAGGAACTAACCCTCAACTCGTTCACCTAAACCAATTCAAACTCACTTGTTCGAGCAACTAGTTACCATGTCCGATAAACTACTCCTAAATAAAGTAAGAAGTGAAACGATTAATTAACCCACAACTCGTCTACCGAAACCCATTCAAACGCACTCGTTCCACCAACTACTTACTATGTTCGATCAACTGCTTATATCCATTCGACAACTTACTATTCCATTACTCAATATTATAATCCTTACACCTTCAAATTATCAATTGCATGGTAAATGAACGATACTTCTTCTTTATCATTTTTGGATAGTTCTCATTTCTTCACCTTAAATTACAAATGCAATACTCCCTATCCGCATATGTACAATAACCTTTTATGAGATTCAAATATAGCATCAGATGGACTACAATCAAATATATATAAGATTAACTAACACGTCACATAACGGGTTACACAATTGTTTCTAATGATTTCCCCAAAAAAATTTATCGAACTATAGTCAATAAGTCACACTTCACAACTTTCGTACATGCTATTTATATTTTTACTCCCTTTGTTCTTTGTTCTACAACCCCTTTCAATGAACAACTTTCATCCTAATTGAGAAACCAAAGCACAACAAACTTATTATGTTCTCAAATTGCTATAACGGTTTTTTTAACACTCCTAAGTATTTTTACCAAATTTTTTTTGTATTTTTTTGGAGTGATAGAGTAATAGTTACAATAGAGAGAGAAATGAATAGAGTAATAAAATTTTAAATGGAATGACAACACATTTTTTGATAAATTTGAGAGTCATAATTACTTTTCTAAATTTGTGTAAATTAGGTAAAAGTGACTTATATTTAAGGACATAATGAGTATAAGCAAATCCAACCACTTTTACGCTTATTAAAGAGGTTAGTTGATTGTATTTATTTTTCTCAAATTTACAAAAAATAGAGGTATTTTACAAAAGTAGCATTGAGAATGAAACACAAATTAATTAAGATTACAATTTTCTATAGATGTTTTAGGAAAGTGACATTGGGGAATGAAACAAAATTTAATAAAGTTAGTTAATTTTGCTTATATTTAAACTAAAAGAAGTATGTTTTTTTTATACTCCCTCCGGTCCTTATTATAGGGCATACTTAACCGAATTACACATACCAAGGAAAGTGGTTGGTTTTATGAATCCTATGAGAATATATTGTAACATTACAGTTTTACCCCCTTAACTTTTCTTGAAAAATTCGCACTCATTAATGAACAACAAAAAACACATAGATAGTCAAAGCATTTAATAAGGATAAAAAAGAGAAAAATCAATAAATAATGCATAGAAAATATAAAGTGACTTATAATTAGGACCAAAAAAACTTTCTAGAATATGACCTATATATAGGACCGGAGGGAGTAATTCGAGTCCGATGGGGTAAATTGAAAAAAATGCAAATAAAAATTAAAAAACGGCAACACAAGTACTCATGCGGTAACCAATATGCAGCCACCATTGTTTTAGACCCATCAATGGCCAGGATTCAACCAGCAATTTTCACTTTGTGCACAATAGTACTTCCGCATCTGCCAAGTTAATGCGCAGGCAAACAAAAAGCGCATGCTAGAACTTCCCTGAAAACAAAAATCAAAACATGAATATTTGTAGGGGACTAAACTGTCAATCAAGTGAAAGCTTTCCTGTGGCAATTTTTAATGAGTTTTCACTTTAGTTTCTAATTTTTCAATAAAGTGACATTTAGTCATTTTTAGGGAATTATTTTCATGCAACCAAATTTTGGATTGTTGTTATGCAATTTTATATTCTATTAATGATATTTTTTCACCTAATATACAATTACCAAGTCATTGTTTAAAAAATTCAATATAGAATTGCATAACAACAATCCAAAATTCGGTTGCATAATATAAATATTCATATTTTTATCATTCAACCAAATAATATTAAATTCGCCTTAAAAATTTCTATTTTCATCCCATAAATTATGTTTTTTTTTTAATTTCACATTAATAAAGAAATGAGTAAATGATATAAGAATTTGGTATATTTTGACTAAATTACCCTCATTTAATAATAGGAGAGAGTAATAATAAATATATAAATGTTTACCGACATGAGTTGGGACGAGTGGTAAGCGGCTCGGTCTCGCTTAAGCAAGGTCTCGGGTTCGATTCCTTGTGGATGCAAAAAATTCATGTTGGGAGACTCGCTTACCATAGTCAGGCACGCGATCCGGATGGGCAAAAAAAAAACAGAGATAGAGAAATAGGTGATGAAAAAGATAATATAATAAATAAGGGTATGCTAGAAAAAAAATGTGGTAGACCGAGGGCCCTCGGCCGACCAGAATACTCACTGGCCGACCAGAATTCTCATTCTGCCGGGTCACGCATCTTTGGGCCGAGCACATGCCATAGGACCCACCCTAACGACTCTGGACCGAGTACAGGGACCTCTTCCCTTAAAGAGTCCAAGCTAAGGGTGCGTGAGCCTAGCTCGCCAACCAGATAAGACTAACCGCTAACAGGATAAGGATGAATGACTCATCCCTTATCCTATAAAGGGACACGTCAGCCCTACTGGACCTCCGTACAGGCCCATAGGGTACAACACCGCTCCCCCTATAAATAGCTGTCTCCAGCTAGGGGCTCAGGTACGTTTTTTCTCCCTAATCATACACTAGCACACACTCGTGATTAGGGAACCCTAGTTATCCCAACTGGATAGCTAGCATACCAACAAAATCACACAGTAACATCAGACCGTATTCTAGCTCTTAGGTCTTCCATACCCTTGAGCTAGGGTTATACTCTGAACATTGTGTCTAGGACATTACATTGGCGCCGTCTGTGGGAAACCGTAAACTGCTATTCCCACCCCAAAATGGTAGAAACGCGAGGAAACGCAACATCGCGTGGCGCAAACCGCCATGCAGGGCGAAACCATCAGAATTTGCAAGAAGGCAGTGGCGACAACGGCGGAGATCTCGATGGGAGAAACCCTCCACATCCCAGCATGCCATCAGTAAGACAAATTCCAGCCCGGAGCCACCACTCCGTTCCAGCTCGCACGCACAGTGGTCCTTACACCGTCCATTCCAGGCAAACAAACCCCCAGAACCAAAATTCTCTTAACCCCAATCATGCCCAAAACCATGGATCAGGCCGATCCATCGACGCCCATGTTTCTGGAGATGATAGGGATCACCCCCGTGGTCAAAGAGAGAGCCAGTTGGAAGAAATCATTAAGCAACAAGCTAAGATCCTAGAACAACAGGGAAAGGCCATCGCCGATCTCCAACAGCTCCATATGCAGGCGGTGGCCGGAGGGGTGTTAGCAACTCAGCTGATCCCCCACCCAACCACCACTCTACCTCCACCACCCCCCATAAACCCAATCTTAGAGGACACATATGAAACCGACCACACTGCTCATCCTGGCCATCCCTTCACTCCGAGAATCATGGCATACGAGACACCCTCAGCCTTTCTCGGCCCAACGAGTGTTTCCAAATATAACGGGTTAACCGACCCTTTGGAGCATATCTTGTCTTTTGAAGGAGCTATGAACTTTTACGACGGTGGAGACATGATGAAATGCAGAGCTTTTTCCATGACTCTCCAACCACCCGTCTTAAGGTGGTACTCAGCCTTGCCCAGGAACTCTATTAACTCCTGGGCAGAGATGAAGAGAGTTTTTCTGAACAGGTACACCGCTAGTTGCGTCCAGCCGAAGTCCGACCATGCGCTAGCGGGCGTTATGCAGCAGACCGAAGAGCCGTTACGGGAATATCTCTCACGTTTCCATTCGGAGGCAGGGACCGTGCCTAACTTAGAACCAAGCTTTGCAGTCTTTCTCTTCACTCAGGGTCTCCGAAACGGAGATTTCAAAAATTCACTTGTGGGCAAACCGTCGAGGGATATGGCGGAGCTAAGACATCGTTCTACTAAGTTCATAAACTTAGAAGAATTCAGCAAATGGCAAAGAAACAGAGACAGAGGCGAGCGGGGAGAGCCATCCTCCCAGGGGAGATCAAGAAGAGACGAGAGAAGGGATGACCGAAGGGAAGATCAAAGGAGGGGACCCCGGGGGGAAAGGAGATTTGGACCTCCCCGAGGGAAATTCGAGCAATACACCCCTCTCACAGTCCCAAGAAGCCAAATTCTGCAGGAAACAATGCAGACTGACCTCCGAGCAATAGAAAGACCACCCCCCTTGAAGAGAAGCCAGCGGCAAGATCACTCCAAATTTTGCTCGTATCATGGTGGGTATGGGCACACGACAGATGAATGCACTTGGCTCAGGGATGTGATCGAGCAGTTAATCAGGGACGACAAGTTACAACAGTATGTCCGGGAAGCACTTGACCGACATACTCGAAGAAGAACTCCATCCCCTGACAGGAATGGTCGGCCGTCAACCAGGCAAGCCGATCAAAACACCAACCAACAACAACCAACCAATCAGCAGCGAGTGGCCATGGTAGAGGTTGCCACGACGGATCAATCCCCGCAAAACCTACGAGTCAACACCATTGCTGGAGGTTTTGCGGGAGGAGGAGAGAAACGGTCCGACAGAAAGAAATATATCAATCAAGTCCTTGCAGTTCACAACCATCCAATCCGAAAGAGAACCACAAGAAGTATTCCCATTAGCTTTTCTGATGATGATCTTGAAGGGGTGATCCCGGGTCATAACGACCCTATGGTCATCACTGCTTTGATCGGTAATTACGAGGTTGCCAGGGTATTCGTCGATCAGGGTAGCTCGGAAGATATCATGTTCCTAAACCTTTTCGAAGCACTAAAATTAAAAAACTCGGACCTGACCCCCTTCGAGGGAAAGCTGATCAGCTTTACTGGGGATGCAGTGGTTCCCAAGGGACACATCCAGCTGCCAGTGACCCTCGGGAACCACCCTTCGGCGAGAACCGAGATTATCAAGTTCCTTGTAGTCGATTGCCCTTCAGCATACAATGCCATCCTCGGCAGGACATGCTTGCAGGCCTTCGGCGCGGTCGTGTCAACGGTCCATCTGGCTATGAAGTTTGAAGGTACTGACAGGACTGTAGTTACCATCCGAGCCGAGCAGGAGAAGGCTCGACTGTGTTACAATGCCAGTTTGGCAAAGATCAAGATTCCAGAACAAATCCAGCCAACGTTAAGTTTGAACAAGGGAAGTGTACTCTTGACGGATCTAGATGTTAGGTCCGATTTGGATGATTCAAGACCTACCCCTGAAGGAGAGTGGGAGTTCATTGTTTTGGATGAAAAACTACCAGACAGAAGAGTGAAACTAGGAACCAACCTTCCAGAAGAAATACGAGCAGAAATGCTCGAGCTTTTAAAGAAGAATAAAGATCTTTTCGCTTGGACCTCGGCAGACATGCCGGGGATTGATCCGAACTTGATCTGTCATCGGCTCAGTGTTTATCCGACCGCCAAACCGGTCGCCCAAAAGAAGAGAAGGGTTGGCACCGAAAAGGAGGTAGTGATAGAGCAAAAGGTATCCGAGCTCCTTTCCGCCGGGTTCATAAGGGAGGTTAGCTACTCGGAATGGCTCTCCAACACCGTTCTGGTCAAGAAATCGAATGGGAAGTGGCGCATGTGCGTCGACTATACCGATTTGAACAAAGCATGCCCAAAGGACCAGTACCCCCTCCCCATCATTGACAAATTAGTGGACAACTCATCTGGCTACCAACTCTTATCTTTCATGGATGCATACTCAGGATATAATCAAATCCCGATGTACCCTCCTGATCAGGAGAAAACGGCCTTCATCACTGAAAGGGCAACTTACTGCTACACGGTAATGCCTTTCGGGTTGAAAAACGCTGGCGCAACCTACCAGCGTATGATGAACAAGGTCTTCTCGGGAATGATCGGACCTACTCTTGAGGTGTACATTGATGATATGATAGCTAAGAGTAAGAAGAAGGAGGACCATCCTCGGGACCTCGTGGCTATTTTTGATAGAATCAGAAAAGTTAACATGCGCCTGAACCCTGATAAGTGTACCTTTGGGGTCCCAGCCGGGACCTTTTTAGGTTTCATGCTCTCGGAGAGGGGGATCGAGGCCAACCCGGAGAAATGTCAAGCTATCCTGAACATGCACAGCCCATCTAATGTCAAAGAAGTTCAAAGGCTAACTGGTCGGATGGCGGCCCTCTCCAGATTTCTCCCTCAAGTAGCCAAGAAAGCTTTACCATGGTACCAGTTACTCAGAAAAAACAAGAACTTCCATTGGAACGACTCTTGCGAACAAGCGTTTACAGAGCTCAAGCAATACCTCTCGGCCCCTCCCGTCCTCACCAGTCCTCGGGAAGGGGAAACTTTGTTTTTGTATTTGTCCGTAAGTGAAACATCTGTTAGCTCGGTTTTGGTCAGAGACGACTCGGGAACCGAGCGTCCCATCTACTTTGTCAGCAAGGCCCTCCAGGGGCCTGAGATAAGATATTCCAGAATTGAAAAACTCGCCTTTGCTTTGGTGATTGCTGCTAGGAGACTCCGGCAGTACTTTCAGAACCACCCCGTAGTACTCAGAACAACTCAGCCAATCAGGCAGGTCCTCAACCGACCAGACTTGGCTGGAAGGATGGTGTCGTGGTCTGTTGAACTATCTGAGTTCGACATCACCTACGAGCCAAGAAAAACTCTCAAGTCCCAGATTTTAGCAGATTTTGTTTCAGAGCTATCAGATTCTACTTATTCCAACCCCTCCCAGCCATGGAAAATTTATGTTGATGGCTCCAGCCACAATAAGGGGGCAGGAGCAGGGATAATCCTTGAAAACGCAGCTGGCATTTGTGTGGAGTACTCCCTCAAGTTCGACTTCCCCACCTCGAACAACCAAGCAGAGTACGAAGCGGTGATAGCCGGCTTGCGCATGGCCCATCAAATGAGGGCGTCAGAAATTGAAGTTTTCAGTGATTCCCAGCTAGTTGTATCTCAAATCAAAGGTGAATTCCAAGCCAAAGAGCCAATCCTTCAGAGATATCTAGAACAAGTCAAAGCTCTCACAGATCTTTTTCCCCAATTCTCCATCACCCACATCCCTAGGTCTTCTAACAGCCGTGCAGATATCCTGTCAAAGCTCGCCAGTACTAAAGGACCAGAGAACAACAAAACCCTAATCCAAGAAACTGTTCACCAGCCGAGTGTTATCTTGGCTGTGTCTCTAACCACCAGCTGGATGGACCCCATTAAGCAGTATCTCCAGTTCCAAATCCTACCTACCGACTCCTCCCAAGGAAAGAAGGTAGTAAGACAAGCGGCTCAATACACCATGGTCGGCAACATTTTGTACAAACGGGGAACAGACTCCCCAATGCTAAGGTGTCTGGACCGAGCGGAAGCTGATCTGGTACTAGCCGAGGTTCATGAAGGAATCTCGAGCCACCATATGGGTGCGAAGGCATTGGCTCGCAAAGTGCTCCGAGCGGGCTACTACTGGCCTACACTCCTCAGCGACGCCTCGGAACATGTTAAAAAGTGCGATTCCTGTCAGTTCCATGGAAATGTTTTTCAACGCCCCCCAACGGAGCTACATTCCATGATTGCACCATGGCCCTTCTATCAGTGGGGCATGAACATCATAGGAAAATTCAAAACAGCCCCGGGGCAGCTAAAATTTGTAGTGGTCGCAGTTGACTATTTCACAAAGTGGATTGAGGCCGAGGCGTTGGCTACAATCTCCTCCGCCAAAATTCAAAAGTTCTTTCTCAGACAAATCATCATCCGTTTCGGTGTCCCACACACCCTGGTCACCGACAACGGTACCCAATTCACTGCTAAGGTTTTCCAAGAACTTGTCAACCACTTCCATATTACCCATCACTTCTCATCCGTCGAGCATCCGCAAACCAATGGACAGGCTGAAGCTGCGAACAAAACCATCATCGACGGTTTGAAGAAAAGATTGTTGGATGCCGAGGGTTCATGGGCTGACCTCCTTCCCGAGGTATTATGGTCAATCAGAACGACCATACACACCTCAACAGGAGAAACCCCGTTCCGACTAACCTACGGTTGTGACGCTTTGTTACCTATTGAAACTCGGATCCCTACCTTCCGTATATCCGAGCGACCAATAGAAGTAAACGAAGATTTGTTAAAGGAAGAATTAACCCTCAGCGAGGAAATCCGATCCCTAGCCTCGGAACGAGAGAAAAAAGCTAAGGAAAGAAAATCCCGAGAGTACAACAAATGGGTGGTTCCGAGGAGTTTTGCTGTGGGAGACCTGGTCCTTAGACGAGCTGACATTGGATTGAAAAATTCAAGAGAAGGGAAGTTGGCTAAGAACTGGGAAGGTCCCTACCGAGTGATCTCGAAGACAGGCTCGGGGGCCTACAGACTTGAAACACTAACCAACCAACAGTTGAACAACTCCTGGAACGCCACCAAGCTCAAACCATACTATAGCTAAATGGGAGCCACAACACTGTCTGCAAAGATGAAATTTTATCATTTTAAATTCCTGTCATTTATCTTTAACATGATCTTAATTATCCTTTTTTGTATTTGACTCCTGTTTACAAACGGATCAAGGAAATTCGATGAAGCTTTTAAATTCTCGTATTCTCTTACTGTTAACGTACTATCCATTTCCCCTCGGCTCGCCACCGAGGCGAACTTGGATGTTTATGCATGACCTTCTAACAAGGACATATAAACTAACAATTGCAAGTACTTTAATGAGATGCCCGGCCAAAAACTAAAAACAGTTCCATAATGCCAAGGACCGAGGATCCCACCTAGGCCATAGGTCGGAGATTCGAAATCTAAAACAACAGTTTATAACGAGATAAAACACAATACTAGATCATAAAGAACAGAATAAGATTCGCTTCTTACAAGAACAATGTTGCAAAATATAAAAAAAAAAGTCTTCTTACAAGAACAGAATAAGTTCAAATTACCAAATTACACAGCAAAATACAGCAAAATACATCTCCAGGGAGTTAATCCTCGTCTTCGGACAAGGCAATGGATGACCCATCAAAGTCTTCTTCACTTTGCTCCAACTCCAGGGGGTTCGGCAGGTTAGGTGCTGATAAATCCACTTCAGCATCATCACGATAATCGATCATCCGATCACCATCAACCCCATAATATGGGCTAGTCCCAACCACTCGGATTCCAGGGTTCAAGAGCATTAACTGTTTGACAGCATTCACAAAAGAGTCGACAGCACCATGATCCCAGTTGAAGTGGTTCTTGCAAGCCAGTACCTTATGCTTCAAAGCCTTCCGACGAGTTTTGATCAACTCCCTCTGCACTTCACCCAGTTCCCCTTGTAACCTAGTCACTTCCGCCTCCGACCTCGTCAAACGACCAGCAACACCTTCTAGCTCGTTAACCCTTTGACAAGCTTCAGTCAGCTTCGCCTGGGCCGCCTGCAGCAACCTTCCTTTCTCAGCATCCTTTCCAACCGTATCCTCCAGAGCCTTTAGAGCAGTCTCCCGAGCTCTCTCCGAAGCGTCAAATCTTCTTTGAAGCTCGGCGTTTGCCTCCGTTAGAGCTCGGAGATTTGCCTCACTTTCCCTCACTTGGCTTAGCAGATTCTTAGTTTCAGCAGCAGCAGCTTTCCTCTTCTCTTTCTCAGCCGACGAGAGGGTGGCACTGATGTCTTCCGCATTTTTGCTTAAATGAAACATATAGCTGGCGGCCCTCAGCATGTTTCGGCCCAAAAGGTCACAATGGCACCTTAAGGTGCTTGCCGTCTGATCCGACAACCTTTTTTCATCGTTCGGTGTATAAACCAAGCCGATGAATTTCTCATTTAGCTTCCTAGCCCAAACACTCTCCTCGTCCGGGTCAGACAAATCGAACCACAGATTGGTCCTTTGAAGGTCGGCAACCTTCGCCTTCACCACCTCCACAGCCTTGCCTTTGCCTTTATCCAACTTAGCCCTTTTGGCAAGAGGCACCCGATCCTCTTCATCCTCCTTTCCTTCCACTTGCACCAGCGGGATTCCAGTAGCTATTTCCCCCCCCCCTTTGTCGGTGAAGGACGAACAACCTGCACCACCTCGACCTCGGAGGGACAAGTTTCGGCGACAGTCACCGAGCGAGTGGCTTCCGAGGACATGTCTCCACTCCGAGAACCACTTGACCCAGCAGCCGCCTTTGCTTTAGCAAGTTCCTTTATACGAGCAACAGCCTTGTTTTCCTTAGCCATTTTTTCTGCAAAACCAAGAATCCAAATGATAAAAAAAAAAAAAAAAATTTACCAAGCTCGGCTTTTATAAGCTCCTGGGGAAAAAGAATGATCTTCTTGATATCTACTGGACCATTCCGTCTAAGATAGGAAAAGAAGGTATCACAAGTGATCCTCTCGGCTACAGATAGCTCGGACTCGTATTGATACTGATAAAGTTTGGGATTGCGGTTAAAAAACTCGGGTGACCAAGACAACGGAAACCGAGGCTGATCACCCTCCATAAACCAACAGTCCCCGTTTCCGACGAATTGATATTTAAAGTATAAAGGCTTAAAAGTCTTCCATGAATCTGTGAATTTATCGAAGAGGGCATGTCCGTTGCGTGCTTTCAACGACACCCACAATCTTTGGCGCGACCCCTTCTCGAAGATGTTCACTTGCGGTATATACAACCATAGAAACGCTCGGAGCGAGCAAGTCAACTTTTGAGCTTCGCAAAACTTTTGAAAGGCTCGGATGAAGGCCCAACCGCTAGGATGTAGTTGGGTAGGAGCCAAGCGTAACCGACGCAACAGCTCTATTTCTATTTCAGTAAAGGGCAACTTCACCCCCAGCCGAATGACAACTTCTTCATACATGAAAAACTCTTTGCGATCCGCGGCGATCGCCGTACACACTCGGTCGTTGGCTGCCGGTGAGCTTATTGCATAAGATGTCCCAGTTTTATCCGTGGGGCAGGGGAGTATGTGGGCTCGGATATGACTTAGATTACTGTTGACCAAAGCCGACGGGGTTCCAAGCACCTCCAAATCAACCCAGTCATAATCTATAGAGTTCGGAGGCACAAGGAACTCCTGAGGATGTGTGATGCACCTTCGAACCATACCTGGGGAAAGGGAATACTCGGCGTCAGAAACTATAAAATCAAGATTTTTAAACAACCTAGCCCTAGGTTTATTAGTCCTATAGCCGAGCCTGCTACACCTTCCCCTAACCCTAACAGCTTTTCCCCAGAAGGGTTTCTCTCAGGAACGGTTCGAAGGGCGGCGTGATAGTTGGGCCCGCTCTTCCGCCGCTTGATACAACAGTTTCCTACCTTCCTCCTCCTCGGGGTTCCGAGGGTAATCCACTGATAGTGGTACTTCGGCCATCGGATCTACCATGCGATGGCGGAAGGGTGAGGGCAGAAAGTCCAGCACCTCCAGATCGGAAGACGAAGAAGAAGAAGAAGAAGAGGAAGAATCCTCAAGATCACTCAAACCCAGAATCCTAGACCACTCCTCATACTGAAGCCAATTAATACTCATAATGAAATCTAAACTTACCCAGAAATAAGCCCAGAAAACTAAAACACAGGAACAAAATCTGCAACCAAAAACCCAGAACCTACGGAGAATATGATTCAGCAGAGAAGGAAAGAAAAGCGAAAAACAGGAACAGAAGAAGAAAATCAAAATACCTGAGAATTGGAGATGAGAACTGGCACGAATGAACTGGGGAATCAAGAACAGAAGAATAATGGCGTAGGGAAATTATAATCCAAAAGCCAATGAGACGAACTTCAGAGAGAAGAGGAGTGTCAGAAGTCTGAGTTTGAAGGAAAGTATGAAAAAAGGAGGAAAAGAGTAGTTGAAGGGGTGGTTTCCCCCCACGTTTGAAAATTTGGGCCTAATCACAAAAGCCCAACAGCCTACATCGCGCCACTAAAAGGACACGTGGCGCACAACTAATGGAAAGAAGCATCTCGAAAACCCAAAAGGCAGCATGCACCATCATGACCCCTCTGACACAAGGCAGCACGTGTCATAGAAGGACATCCAAACGTCCTTTCAGTCAGTCAATGGGACAGCGAGGCAGGGTGAGTTGTCCTGAACTCATTATCCCCTACCGAGCTTAACCCTCGACACCTTGAAGGTCACATACGAAGAACTCTCAGCTCGGCTCAAGACTCGAAAAGTCTTACCGAGCTAAGGGGCTTATGTGGTAGACCGACCCTCGGTCTACCCTAAAACGCCCTCGGCCGACCAGAATACTCACTGGCCGACCAGAATTCTCATTCTGCCGGGTCACGCATCTTTGGGCCGAGCACATGCCATAGGACCCACCCTAACGACTCTGGACCGAGTACAGGGACCTCTTCCCTTAAAGAGTCCAAGCTAAGGGCGCGTGAGCCTAGCTCGCCAACCAGATAAGACTAACCGCTAACAGGATAAGGATGAATGACTCATCCCTTATCCTATAAAGGGACACGTCATCCCTACTGGACCTCCGTACAGGCTCATAGGGTACAACACCGCTCCCCCTATAAATAGCTGTCTCCAGCTAGGGGCTCAGGTACGTTTTTTCTCCCTAATCATACACTAGCACACACTCGTGATTAGGGAAACCCTAGTTATCCCAACTGGATAGCTAGCATACCAACAAAATCACACAGTAACATCAGACCGTATTCTAGCTCTTAGGTCTTCCATACCCTTGAGCTAGGGTTATACTCTGAACATTGTGTCTAGGACATTACAAAAAATATAAATAAGTATTGCGTTTCTTACTTGTTTCTTACTTATGGGACAAGTAAAATGGCTAAATGAACTTAACTCATGAGACGGATGGAAAACAAAATCCATACCCTCCGTGAAACCTTTCAATGACAATAAAGAACCAAATTGAAAGTTTTAATAGAACAAAAGTGAAAAATAAATCCAAAAGAGATAAAAGGCCAAAATAAATTTAAAAAAATAATAACAAAGGACCAAATGCATCTTAGGAATATGATAAAGGAGGAAAAAAAATCTAATTAAGCCTTTTTTTTATAATTTATTGTACATACATATATATGATTTTCTTAACCAATGGATGAAATAAGAAGCTAAAAAAAGTATTTTTGCATTGAAAAAACTAAATATTTGATACTTTAAATTATAGTAGACTTACTTTTCCAATATTGTCTTATCATTTTTAACCTTTTTATCTTTGATCTTACTATTCAAAGAGAGAAAAATAAATACTTCATTAGTAAATACTTACCACGCTTGATTACGCACATACGTAAATAAAATTTTAACATATCACCAGCACAAATATCTTCGGTGAGATATTCACATCATATCAATAACTACATATTGTAAAGAAATACACGGATATTTCATGTTTGAAGTTGTGTTAATTTTAATTGTTATTTCTATGACATAAAACTTTAGATAAAAACAAATCGGTGAAAAAATTAGAACCTTGATATATGTAAAAGGATGGGTCGGTGACCCGGGGGTATACCCGAACCCATTACCTCTTGTATCGGATTTGTCCTTGTTAGTCCATTTTGTGACAATCATGATGGATCAGACCTGACCCAAAATCATTGGGATGGGATAGGTTCATGGGACGGGTCAGGTTCTGCTCACCCCTAGCTTGATGTATTTCCATTGATAAATCTTCTATTTGTGAGGATAATCTTCATATGATCTTATCTTATTCAGATCGGCTGTGATCATCTATAATTATAGATAATCTAGAATATATCTACTTTAACTAAGTCGTTATTTGTCAGAGATTGACTTCTTGATTAAGTCTTGTGACTTACTTGTTGGTCACGCATATATCTGAACTCGTCTTTGTTATGAGTTCTTTGATGTAGATCGATTGAGCTCGCTTCTTGCCTCAAGGTTTTTCCCATAGGTTGTCGCAAGTCATTTAAGGGCTATCATGTGGGATAGGTTTTCCAAACTCGCGACAGGACCGGAACATAACCCATCACCGAAGCGATAAGCTATATTTCCTCTTCACCACTCCGTACGATGTTAGTGTAACACGCGAAAAAATCAATCAATTCATTAAATATTTTAATCATTTATACTTATTCAATTATATTTCAAGATGATAGACCCATCTTAAACATCTCCGTAATTATGGAATGTTTCTCGTGGCATCCGATCTAATTTCGCTATTATATTCAATAGCTTCACATGAAAAACAATATCGATCACCAGGTACATCCCTCAGCTAGCTCTTACATGTGGACAATATTAAGAGTCCCTACACCTCCCATGTTGCACCAAAATAACTCAATACAATAAGAGTTTTTCTTTATGAACCCCCTCTTTACTCATTGGCCCCCATTTGAGTTTTCATGGACCAAATTATCCTTTACCGCCTGAAACAAGGCGGAAAAGTTTCCCACTTTTAACAAGGCGGAAAAAAATATATTTTCCGCTTAGAAAGAGGCAGAAGTCACTATTTTATTTTTTTTCCCTATTTCCGCCTTGAAACTGGCGGAGCATATATCAACACCTCTTCAACCTATGCCCAAAAAAAGGAAAAAACCACATATGGGCAATAACAAATCATCCATTCAAGAGGAGAAACTAATAGCCCCACCGCTTAATCGAATGACCATAACCAAACAACAACTAATTATCAGCAGCAGAAAATATCAATGGATCATATACAATAACCCTTAAAGACATTAAATTCAAAATCCCAAAAACTAAGGTCTTTCAACAAGGTAAAGGGGACAGAATTAACTACTAACTACTATATGGTTCGACTACAAGATGATAATAACACTTCACACATGCTTTAATGTGACAACCTGTTTTGAAACTCCATCTCCAACACAAATGACGAGCATTAACATTGTTAAAGCTAAAGTTATATGCTCCGCCAGTTTCAAGGCGGAAATAGGAAAAAAATAAAAAAGTGACTTCCGCCTTGTTAAAAGCGGGAAACTTTTCCGCCTTGTTTCAGGCGGTAAAGGATAATTTGGTCCATGAAAACTCAAATGGGGGCCAATAAGTAAAGAGGGGGGTTCATAAAGAAAAACTCATACAATAATGATCGCAACTCAACTTAATGGGCCTAGCCCATGCCTTACATCCCTCAGGTGTAAGCACCAAAGCTCAACTCAAAAACTCAATCAATTCCAATTAAGTGAAATCAAATCGGTTTTTCCTCAACTCACTCAACCACTATCTTTGTGCATACATTATCCAAGTACAGACACCAATCCATAAGAAATTATTATTTCTGATCAGTTTCTATAATTCAAGCCTATCATCATTCTAAGTCCACTAAATCATCACATCATTCACCACCTCATGCTTTTCAGAGGTGCAATCGATCTTTATTATTATACTCGTTTATTCCGCCAATCATTCTACCTATTTAAAAAAATCTATGACTATCTTTAATTTCAAAAAAAGGAGTTTTTTAGTTTGAGTCTTTTAGCTCAAATTCTCACAATTCCTAAAGATCTTCAATGAGGTTGACAACACGAAAGTAATTACCATTTATGAAAGACTGCCGAAGCCCATTTTTTAAATCCTAAGTTCCTAACCATGACTACACTCTGATATTTCGACTTCTCCCCACCTAAGGATAATTTTATTCCCAAAATGTCTTGGGGTAATTTCTAATCACTCGTGGTTTCTCGATCCCCAATTGCCATAATAGTCAATAACTATAATGTAATTAAATGTGAGAAGAGATAACATATAACAATAATTAGGATTTAATAATCATAATATCACATTAGTACAACTAGAAAATAATTAGAATTCCAAACAAAACACACAAAGGATATAATTAGAATTCCCGCACGAAGAGTCCAAACAAAACACACAATTAACACTACATACGAATTCTTATTCGAGGTGACATTCCAAACTTTGAGGTTATTTGGGACATTCAGATACTACTTATCATATTGTTCGAGTCATTTGACGCTTCTCTCTTGTAACCAACCGACTAACTACATTCCTAATAATAATATGTGATAAATTATTTTTTCTTTTTTGCTTTCTTTCTTAGTAAAATAAAACATCGAAACTCATCACATAGGCATTTAAAGGACACATCATATATATTACACCACATTTTAATTTACATTATTTATATTTCATCATAATAGAAATGATCTCTGTCATTAAAAAAAAAGAAGAAAAAATATAAACATATATCACATATACTATAAAAACTCTAACCTTGAGATATCACCGCTACCATCACAACCCCTAGTGTTACCCAATTGCCTCCCTTAATCATCAGGAGGTCACTCACCCTAGTTTTCTCTCTCTCCGTCTGCCCTTGGGACATATGTTGGCTCTAGGTGTCCATTAGCTAACCAATGTGCTCTGGGATGAAAGCCCGAAGGGGCGACAATGCTTAGAGGAGTTGGAGTCAATGCTGTCTCGGGAGGAGACGAAGAAGGAGGGAGTTTGTCATATGGATGAGGAATGAGTGGTCTCCCAAGATACGAGGTGGTGACACTTGGCGGAAAACATATCCAGGCGCGAAGCATGCAAAGTATAGATCATAGGAAAATGAGTGACGTGAGGGCGTCTGTGAACACGAGGATGTGGACTTTGCAGCGTGATATCCACATCACCGGCTACTGTAGTTGTGGTATTCTCAACCTCTCATTCCCCTTCAGGTGAGGGTCTCATCTCTGCCCTGACAATTCTGCGATTGGATATACCCTACCACATAATATTGGACAAAGAGTGAGTCATTGTCAAAAAACTATATGAATAAGCTATTAAATACATAAAGTTCGAAATCACAAGTAGTCACGTAGAACAACTTATTCATGATGCATGTTCACTCATTAACTTATCACATCGAGATACTAATGTTATACTGATAAGAGTATGATATATAGTGTTTTTGAGCATTAATTAACTCCCTCTTACTATGGATTTGGTTTGTTTCTTGATTAAATAATAGGTTTTTGTTATGTTTTTAGGAAAGTTAGGTAAGTTAGAATCCTTGAACGTTTTTATCTATTTTGGGTTTGATTTCAGGTATTTGGAGCTTTTATTTGATGATTGATGTTTTGGAATGAAGAAGTGGTTTGTTTCTTGAGTAAATAATAGGTTTTTGTTATGTTTTATTTGATGATTCTGAGGCTGCACTTGTAGAAGGAGCCTTTCTTTTCTTGCTATTATTCATCAGCTTGACCATGCGTGCAGCCATGACTCCTTCAATAAATCAGAAGTTCGGTTAACAAATGAAATAAAGAGCAGTCGTACAATAAAATTAACAAGAGTATTATACCGAGCTGTGGGAGTACGTCAGCAGGAAGGAGATTTACTATATCCCGAGTATCTATTACACCTTTCTTATTAAGGTAATCAGCAAACTCTCGGCAGGTTCTTTTTTCAGATTCAAACATGTCCTTCCAGTCCGAGTTGTAGGACTTGATCTTACGACGGAAAAAAGCCTTGGTCCAATGCAGGGGAAACTGAGGCATTGGGTGGTCCTCACCGAGCCTCATGAACCAACAGTTCCCGATTCCAACAAAATTATACTTGAAGAAGAAAGGTTTAAAAGTCTTCCACGATTCTGAAAATTTTGTTAGCAAGGAATAGTCATTACGGGCCTTTAAAGACACCCAGGGCCGTTGGGTTGACCCTTTTTCAAATGTGTTTGCCTGGGGAGCAAACAGATAGAAGAAAGCTGGGATGGTGCAGGTCCAGTCCATGGCCAAACATACTTGTTGAAACGCTCGGACAAAAGCTCACGTGTTAGGATGCAATTGCGAGGGAGCAACCTTTAATGTATTCAAAAGGTCTACTTCAAAATCAAAAAAGGACATCCTGACGCCGAGTCGCGTCACCACCTCTTCATAAAAATAAAAGGATGTACTCTCCGCCAAAATTCGTGTACAAATTCGCTCGTTTACCCCCACGGGAGTGACTGTGTAGGAGTTTCCATTCTGATCACCGGGACATGGCAATAATATGGCCCTGGTCTGTTGGACTGATTCCTCATTTGTAAGTTGGGACGGGGTGCCCACCACCTCTCGGTCAACCCAGTCATATTCAGCACTATCTGGTGGCAAGGGAAATAGCTTGGGATTGGAGACATACTTCCGAACCATACATAAGAAAAACGAGGCACACTCGGAGTCAGTATCAACACTAAACGTGACTATTCTAAGTTACTAGCGATTTATATTACCAATCGGGGAGAACCTCCCTCGGATAACCTCGGCAGAACCTCCTCAAAAGAAGTTGTTGATACCTCTTCGTGGCCTCCTTAACCTCGCTCGCTCTACTCTCTCGGCAATCCTATACGATAACACCCCTTGCCTTGACTCCACCAGATTCCTCGGAAAATAAATCGCTAATGGCTTAGCAATGGTACTTTGATCGTCCTCCTTGCATGGTAAAGGTGAATTTGAGTTTGTCGATTCCTCACTCATCTTACCCCCTCAAGTTGCAAAAAACCACAATTCCAAGGGTTCCAAGAAATCCCAGAAGGCGTGAATAGTGAAAATCCCAGAAATGCAGAAACTCAAAAATCGCAACGATAACTACATTATTCACCCAACAAGAGAAAAAATAAGACGCTTTAACAAAAACAGAATATTACTCAGAGGCCAAGGCAGGTTCAAAGGCAAATCAGATGGGAAAAACGGTTGAGGAGGCAAAAAAGGTTTTTCAAGAACGAAGTAGTATCTAAACATGGTTACTAAACAATCCCCAAAGACTATTAAATGCATGCACACCCAGAAACCAGAAAAGAAGAAACAACCAGTAATGAAGAACAACATCAAAAATCAGTAAAGAGGCTAGTAAAAGAAGAAGAGTACCTGTAGAAGTAACTGAAACAGAAGCTTTGAAAGTCTTGGAAAGGAAACGCAACAAGCACAAACCGTCAAGAAAACCTTGATCGAAGTCACAAGAACGAGAATCGCAGGAATGCAAGGATTTGAGAACTCTGAAACCGTAAGAAAGAGAAAGCGAAGCAGTACAACGCAAAAATCGAATGAAATGAAAATCCAACTGTTTCCTCTTTTCTAAACTTTCCCTCCACTATGAAAATAATTTGGGCCTAAATGGTACTGAAGCCCATTATGGAGACGGTTGTACAAGAAAAACTTTTCGGTTCCGAAATAATCATGGCATGTCAGTACCCAATGTTGGAAAAGACACGTGGAGGCAGGAGAAAAATCCAAACGTCACCTCCGGGCAGACGAAAAAGACAAGGGCACAAATTATGCTCAACAGCTAGACTCCTCTTCCAGTCAGTCAGATCCAAGCGGTCGGTTAACTGCTCGGCACTCATTCAAACTCGGCACAGGCTCAAATCCCCTTACCAAGCTCGGGGACTTATGTAGTGGACCAGACTTCAGTCCGACCAATATGGCTTTACGCCGACCAATTAAGCACTGAATTAAAGAGTACCGACCACAATCTGGTCGGATTCACACTGTACCGAGCTAGGGACACTTGAGTAAATTAAAGGCTTATGGGATCATGACCGAGCACAGGATCTTCATCCTTATCAGAACCAGTTACAGTCCCAACAGTCTAACTATCACTCCTGTATTCCCGCACAGCTTGATAATCCATGGGATAAAAGCTACTCCCTCCGTTTCACAATGTTTGGCCTTTTACATTTTCAATACACAAACATATTTTTTTTCCAATATTAACCTTTCATTCAATCATTTCTCTTACTCCTCATTAATTCTATTTTTATCATCTCTCTCATCTCTAAACCACTATACATTAATTAATGGACACAGTTACTAATAAAAATTAAATACTATTACAATTTTCAATAAGGATTAAATAGGGACATTTTAGACAAACTATACATAATACTTACAATAATTAACACTTTCTTAATCTGTGTGCCCAGACCTAAAAGACCAAACATTGTGAAACGGAGGGAGTAGTGTTTATTTGTTACAGGATTTACAAAGGTTATCTTATCAACACCTTTACAAATCCTACTCAAACACTTCCTTCTTACGGGCCTTATCAGAAAGCCCACAAAATACACGTATCAGGTAATCCCCTATAAGAACCACCATGCTATAGGGGCTAAGATATGTTTTTCTCTCATCCCTAAGTTGACACAATCACACACTCTGTTGACTAGGGATATCCTGATTATCCCAACTGGATATTCAGAAATCCTACGAAGTCCGATATCAACACTCGATTGGGATCAAACCTTTGGTTCTCTCATAATCATAAGGCTGGTCACCGTCTGGAACACTACAATAGTAATTTACATCAATTACGAATATCATTCCTATTACGTTAATAACGATTCTAGAGGTAGTAAACACTTGATTCCTTATGGCGCTTACTTTATATTATTGAGGATGCGTGAATACGAATTATTAAATTGAACCCACCTTCTTGTCGCAGGATCATTGGGTACATCACCCCCTAGAGGTTTAAACCCCGAGCGTCACCAATTAAGATGACATTGGATGTTCTTTAAAAGTTATTAAGTTCATGCACATCATTCATTTCCTGATTAAGACCAAAGTTTATAATCGGTATAGTACTACTCAAAGGTGGTTCTATTGGTAATCAACTTTTCTAACTAGAGTTAGAACCATAAACATCCATAATTTCTTGACAGTTAAGTAGCCTGAAAAATCAATGGAAACAACAAGTATGCACGAACGGAATCGATCCAATTATACGGTCTTTATTAGAAAATAAAGTTGAGGTTTGTTGCATTAAAAAATCCAACATTTCCTTAATTTATAAAGGTGACATGGTGATTTGAATGCAAGCCACGTACAAATAGATATGACACTCCATTTATTGTTTGTACCAAGCATTAAAATCATTTGAAAAAGAGATAGTATAATAAGCATTAAAAAGAGATATGGTACTTTTAATTTCTTAGAGTTAAAACATCATTTTAATGGGAAATCTAATGCAATACGATGGTAACATACTTTTGAAGTTTTATATAGCATTCTTTTAGAAAAATAGAAAGAAAGTAAAAGTTTGCATAAGTGTTTTTTTTCCGATAAAAGAATAATTCATTACCAACATGCAAAATTCAACAACAAAAATAAATGGTCACAGTCAGTAACCTTGTCACCTTCTAGGAAGGGTTCAAAGTCAAAGACTATGTCAATCCTTTGAAAAGTTTGTCATCTTCTACGAAGGGTTCAAACATAGTTCGCATAAGTGTTAAAAAAGAAAAAGTTAATAGCTCTATCCATTATTAACAATCAAAAAAGTGGTAAATAACATATTAATTAATATTTTATGTAACACAAAATTTAAAGATTTTAAAACAAATATTACATGTGCTTTAAAAAGAGAAAAGAATTATTAATTAAAAGCAAAACTACTAGATTGGTCCTATAAGTTATTTTTTGGTTGCGATTTCGTCCCTTAACTTTTTTTTCGTTTCAAATAAATCCGGAAGTTAGTAACTTGTTTCAAATAAATCCTTCTATCCAATCTTGAATTAACACCGTTAATGGGAGCCTCCTGCGTGGCAACCAATGGTCTTACAAGGCTAAAAATCAATGTTACACCCCAAAACGATGTCGTATGAGATCAAAATAGAAGCTTATTGGGTCATCCCTAACTGTTTTGGTTTTCTCTTTTGGCCACATATGACATTATTTTGGGGTGTAACGTTAAGTTTTAGCCACGTAAGACCAATGGTTGCCATATAGGAGGCTCCCATTAACGGTGTTAATTCAAAATTGGATGGAATGATTTATTTGAAACAAGTTACAAACTTACGGATTTATTTGAAACGAAAAAAGCTAAGGGACGAAATCGCAACCAAAAAATAACTTACAGGACCAATCTAATAGTTTTGCCTTAATTAAATTTTGAAATATTTTAATGCTTAGCAATTTAGTTTTTTTTTAGTTTACTTTTTCTTATTTTACCCAATAGCTCCATCCTCGAGTTGAGGGTGTGGTCTAGGCAAAGTTCAACTCATCTTAGAGATTCGATGTAACAGTCGCTGGTTTGAATTCGAACGATGATTATGTTTCCGTGTTCAATCTTTTTATCCCTTTTCATCTTAGGCCTAATATAATTTTGTAAGCTTGAGTTCAACTTTTTTAAATATATAAGCTTTTGAAAAAAAATAATTAAATTGGTCTATTTTAAAACAAATCATGCCAAATCGGCCTAATCCTTATGTAGGCTAAGAGGATTCGTGAACTTTTTGAAATTTAAGATACGATACATATTAAGATATATTAACGCAAAATATCTAAAACACGTTTTTAAAAAAATAGCGAAACAATTTTAAAAGAGTATATAGGCTATTAAAACATGTATTGAAAAATATAGTATGTTTATTAATATCAAATATAAATGTAGTACTTAGTGCATATGATACAGTACTTCCCATTTATGAGTATCCCATTTTTATTTTATTTTTACTTTAGGGAAATTTTTAACGCATCTAATAAATGTTATTTGCATCCGTTTTAAAAAGCCAAATATAAAGGCAAAATATTTAAAGTCAAAGTATAAATATCATTTATCGAGCGCTTTTAGAATTTTATTTCATCTGTTGATACGTCCCAGGAAATGAGACCATTGATTTCAAACATTGTTCAAATTTATCCAAGACTTGAACAAAGAAATTTGGGTTTTATTATTAAACTTACCTTAAGGTCAACACTCTTATGTTTCAAGACTCAAAATTGATGTAGCTTTTTAAGAGTAGATGAAGGAATTCTTATATTCATCAACTAGTTCTTGAATAAGATTGTTTCAACCAAATAAGAGTTAAACCGAATTGAGAAAATAGACTCAAGAAAATGAATTGATCTTCAAACAAAACATAAAAAGATGAAAAGAAGAACTCAACCCTGTAGACGACTCTAAGCAAGATACACTAACTAAAAGACTCAAGATGAAACAAAAATGAAAAACACAAAGATAGGAGGGAAAGCGCCACAATCTTGAATGATTGATAAGCCTTTGATCAACTCTTAAGCATCTCACTTATGAGTTTCCCTAAGATCAGCCATGGAAACAACTCTAAGGCATCTCACCCAAGAGAAGTTTCAAGAGAATCACTCTCTTGGAAGTGAACAAAAGTCACGTTCTTTTCATCAAGGTTCAAGCTCCTTTTATTCATTCTCAAAGTTTACATTATATAGGAAAAGCATACTCATGGCTTCTTTCTAATCTTGGCCGTATGGAGTAAGCAAAAGAGAAAAAGAAATTAATCAACTTCAATGAAAAAGGAATCTACTTAATGCTAGGCCTAGGAGTTACAAAACAATTATGCTCCTAATGATTGCTAGTTGTAACCACTCTTCATCAATTGAGTTTTTATGGCTGAATTCATTGATTAAAAGCAAGAGATTCCTTTCTTCTTGGTGTAAGCTTTGAGCTTCATGGGTGGTGAAAGGTGCAGCCATATTCTTAAGACAAACATTAAAAGTCCCATTTGCAACTCTTGTGCATTAATTGGCCGGATATATTTGTGATAGCAAGGATGATGCACCTTGAGTTTTTGTAACTTTCATGTCATTGATGCTCCTCGTTGATGGCAATATTCCATTCTTCCTTCTTCATAACTTGGACGAGTTCCCTTCTTAAAGGAAGAGGTAAACCTTGCTTTCATTGGCCAATGATGAAAGTTTAATGAGAGGTTTCAAATGATTAATGCATTTAATTCATTTGTAACTTCCCAATTAAATCATGATTAATTTCTCATTCATTTCTTGAACTTTGAAACCACCAAAACTTTATGACTACTCATGATGGCTTCTTAACTCCTTTTAAATTCGTTTTTCTCTTGCCTCCATATTTATTGTCCTTATTTGATTAGGATTAGTGCCCTTAACAAGGGTTTATGTCCTACCCAAAGTACCTTATTGATGAGGTGTCCTAAAAACTTCTCAATTGAAAGATTGCCTTCATGAATTCCTTTGAAAACTCCTTTGGTTCTTCAAGTTTCAAAAAACGTGAGCTTCTCTTGTGAACTTCATGGTTGGCCTAATTCTAGACTAGCTATTACAACTTGAACTAACATGAACATAAAATGTTAAAAGTTCAACTAATTGGGCAGAAACCTACGCCCTTATTACAAACATTAGCTTAAGTTCAACAAACTTTAGAAGGACTAAGCCTAAGGAAAGAGTTGGTTCATGGCGTCCTTGGCTTGGGCTCATCATCTGTTTTTTTATTATTTGTCTTTTTTAGAGAAATTTTTTGTTTTTACTTTCTACTTTTCAATCTCTTTCAAAGTTCAAGAGTGTAATAAATATTATTTTTATATTTAATATTTAATAAGATAGTATTGCGGCTTTTTTACTTAAGTGGGGTAGTTTTGCAAACAATTTACAAAAAAAGGGTAGTTTTAAAACTATTTACATAACATGGGGTAATCAACAAAACTATTTCCAAAAATGGGGCAGTCAAAGTCAAATTTGGGCTGGTCAAACAAGTCATCCCAGATGACTTAACCTAGAGGACACGTGTCACTCTCCCATTGACTGCCGGGATTTTTTCTGGATAAAAAAGTTTAAAAAAAAAGCCAACCGACAAGCTGTCATGTGGCGCAACCCGGAGAGTTGCATCACTGCGGTTGACGCAACCGGTGGCGTCAGACCGGGTGACGCAACTCACCGGGTTGCGCCACGTGGCGCCCTGTCCCCTCACGCTTCAAACCACTCCAACCCACCGGATTTTCCCCCCTACCTCCCCAATAAATACATGCTTCCCATTGCCTCTAAACCGGTGCATTTCCTCTACTCTGCTCTTTACCTCTCAGCTCCCCAACATATAACAAGTTTCATCCACATATAATTTTTTTTGCTTCCAACTATCAATCTACACCAATTTCTGGTATAATCTTTAAGGTAAAATTTAATATTTTTATTTCTATTTTTTTTTTAAATTTTAATTTTATATTTTAATATGATTAACCCGTACATGAAAAATGATAGTCTTATTTAGTTTTTTTTTCATGTATAAGCAGAGCATGAAACTGTAATTTTTTTTTAATTTTTTTTTTGTGAATTTTATTGTTATAGACTTGTGCATATTTAATAATACTCTTATTGCTTTGTGCAAGTTTAGGTATTAGTTATATATTTTATTTATTTATTAGTTATTTTTTTATGTTTAGGTATTAGTTAGATATTTTTTATTTATTTGTTAGTTTTTTTTATGTTTTAGGTATTAGTTATATATTTTTATTTATTTATTAGTTTGATTTTTAATGAGGTATTAGTTAGATATATTTTATTTATTTAGTAGTTAGAATATTTATGCACTTATTATTGTTTAGCTATTAGTTTGATTTTATTTGTATATTAGTTTGATTTTATGTTTAGTTATTAGTTAGATTTTTTATAATGTTTAGGTATTAGTGAAATTTTTATTTATTTATTAGTTTTTCTATGTTTAGCTATTAGTTAGATTTTTTATTTTTTTTATTAGTTAGATTTTTTATGCACTTATTAATGTTTAACTATGAGTTTGATGTTTTATTTATGTAAATAATTTGTAAAACTACCCTACTTAAGTAAAAAAGCCATGTTTTAGCTTGTAAATCACATATTTATTTATTTTTAATTTAGTTTATGATTACATATCCCTTATTAGTGATATTTTTTCATGTTTCCTGCAATGATTTATTATTTATTTAAATTTCTCATAATATTTTTTTAATCTATTTATGTTATTGTTTTTTTATGTATTCAGGTGGATAATTTTTTAATTTTTTTCATGTAGAAAAGGTATGGGTAAAATTTTGGTTTTCATTTATTATAATGGGAGATATTATGAAGGACCCGATGGCACGACATTTGAAGGAGAAAAAAAGGGATACAAATTGAACGTGGTATCACTTTGGAGCAATTAAAGATGAATATTGGTGAGAAAATTAGGCTTCAACAAGATCAATACATTTCGAAGTTAATAAGTAGACTTTTAGTGCAAGAAAATCCGAGAAAATATGTTGAATATGTAATCTATGATGAAAGTGACATACATTGTGTCATTGATTATTTTGAGGGGTCAAATATCAGAGTCATTGATATTTATGTCTCATTAGACGTTACGGGTAGTTCCACTGCTCTAGCGATGACACTTGCAAATGAAATGGAGAATGATTACACAAAGAGTGATGATGAAGATTGGCGTCGAGACATGGACGACGATTTCACAGAAGATGAAGAGGAGGCTCAATTTTCATATGTCAATTCGTCTGACTCCGAAGAGGAAGGAGCAATCAATATTTCTTTACTTTCACAGTCGACACCGGTTATGCCAACTTTTGAAGGATGTCCAAACCCTGAAATTGCAGGTTTGTGGTTGTAAAGCTAATATTTATTTTAATATTTTTTTTATTAGTATGTAATTAATTTTTTTAATGATTTTTATTTTCGTATTGATTACAGATCTATATTACGGTCCATTCCCACTGCATACTCCCCATTCTAGTTACATTAATTGGGACCACCCAGATCAAGAAATGTATGGTAGAGGGCTTGATGTATCAGGATCTTCTTTGCGGGAGGGTGATGGATTTTATGTTGGTTTAAGATTCAAGAGCAAAGAAGCAGTTCTAATGGCAATCAAGTAGTATTCGATGAAGACACATCAAAGTTATACCACTGTTGAATCGAAGCCAACAAAGATATATTTGAAGTGCCCAAAACATACAGATGGTTGTCAGTGGAGGATGAGAGCCATTCTACCCAAAGATGACGACGAATGGGTAGTGAAGACGTGGGGCGGCCCGCACACTTGTGTGAACACAATGTTGTCACAAGATCACAAAAAGTTGGACTCTAAGGTCATAGCGTCGTTTATTCATTGTATGACATTTAATAACGTTCCTAGTTTTATATGAAATTCTAGTTACATTTTCGTATATTATAATCTTTTAAAATTAAAACATTTGCAGATTTGATTTGCGCGGCATCATCCACTTCTATCAAGGCTATCCAAGCAATAATCAACACTCAATATAATTTTCGAATATCATACAAAAAAGCTTGGCTAGAAAAACAAAAGGCAATTGAAAAATTTTATGGAGACTGGGATTTTTCTTACGTTATGTTACCAGCATGGATGGAGAATATGCTTCTTTATGCTCCTGGTGCTTACTACCAGATCCTAGAAAGAGATGCTTATCCCCGATCTGGAGAATTTGCATCGTTTCGGATATTCGAAAGATTATTCTGGACGTTCAAGCAATGTCATGATGCCTTTGAGTTTTGCAAGCCAATTATTCAAGTAGATGGAACACATCTATATGGAAAGTATCGTGGTGTGCTTTTGATTGCAACAAGCCAGGATGGAAATGATCAAGTGTTACCACTGGCATTTGCGATTGTCGAAGGAGAGACGACATCTGCATAGGAATGGTTTCTGGCACATTTACGTGAGCATGTGACCAATAAGCAGGGTTTGTGCGATTTTCGATCGCCACCGAAGTATATTATCAGTTGTCCGTAATGAAGCTCTTGGTTGGCAGGCTCCATGGGGATATCACAAGTTTTGCATACGACACAATGGAAGCAACTTCAATACCAAATTTAAGAATGAGAAATTGAAGCACTTATTAAAGAGTGCAGGTACCCGTAATTTTAATTTATAGCGTATTTGTTTTTTTTAATCGTGTATCGTACCATATCTCATTTTTGTAAGTGATACAGGTTATACTACTGATAAAGATACCATGGAGCGGAGATTAAACAGACTCCGTAATAAAAGTGAAGAAATAAAAAAATGGGTCGATGACATACCAAAAGAGCAATGGTTATTAGCTTGTGATGAAAACGGGCGAAGATATGGACACATGACAACAAACCTATCAGAACGTGTAAACAAGCTTTTAAAGGAAGCTCGTAGTTTACCAATTACATCATTGGTGAGGTGGATGTATCATCGGTTGGTTGAATATTTTGTTGAAAGGGGTTCCAAGGCGAGGGTCCAATATGCATCTGGTCAAAGGTATATCATCGAATTAAACAAAACCATTGATGAAGCTTGTAAAGATGCTAGTAGTCATCAAGTTCGACAGTATAACATTGCTAAGACAAGGTTTCAGGTGGAGGAGGCATTCAATCCAATTAAGCAAACGGGTGGCCGATCGTTTTGTGTGGATTTGGAAAGACAAGTTTGTGAGTGTGGAAGATTTCAACTTTTCCATTATCCATGCTCTCATGTTATTGCTGCATGTGCATCGGTGAGACTTGACTTTTATCAATATGTGGATGACGTGTACAAATTAACTACTATGATCCGGGCGTATTCCCCTGAATGGTACCCAATCCAAAATGAGCATACGGTTGCATCAATGCATGCGGTTCCGTGGATGCTAATGCCTGATCCCAAAATGCAAAGAAAAAAGTGTCGCCCAAAATCCGCCCGCATGAGGAATGAAATGGATTGGAAATAGTCTCAACCTCCACAAAGTTGTGGCCTTTGCAATAAGGTTGGCCATAATAGGCGTCGATGCCCGTACTTAGCAAGTGGATCTGGTTCACGACAAACTGATGATGAGTATGATGCAGCATATATGTAGTGTAGCTTAATAATTTTAATTCCTACTCATAACTTGTAGAAATAAACATTTAGTCATAATAAAAAAAACTCAATTACAAATATTTTGTACTCGACGCTTATGATACAATGAAAATAATAATATAACAAGAACTCATGTTCCGCATCGCCAATGCTTGTCCCTAGCTCCACGATGTGGATTTCTCCTAACTTCTTCATTGGCATCTTCAGAAGCTGGTCCATCGAATAGTTGTGTATTTAGATCGAATTGTTGTGCACTTGTTCCAGCCATGTCGTAAACATCAAAGTTAGGAGATACCAATTCTCGCTCCCAACGTCTTGGTGCAGATGGAGTACTCGTAACAGGATCATACGGAGATGGTGTATTGAATCCATGCATTTGAGGCATGAGCATATATCCATAAGATTGTGGCGATGACATATACCCCTGTGGCAATGGTGAAGGTATGTAGCATTCCTGACTTGGCGATGGTTGTCCATGGGCACTATCTGGAAGACGTGGATAGAAATATGTCTCATACAATGCCTGGGATGTATAATATGGATATGGTTGTGGAACTTAATACATCCCTGGTTGTCTATCCTTTGCAATTTGTTGTCGGGGCTCAACCGCTTCTTCACGTCTTCTTCTGCGTCCTAGTCCACCACGCTCACGAGAAGTCATTGGAATTACATCATCCACATTGGTGGGTTCAGGAACATGCGATGTTGCTGGAGGCTCTTGGATCGATGTTGTTGCGCACGTCTACATCTTAAGATGCGATCAGGGCTGCCATTCCATACATGTTGGGACACATGTTTATGTTGTAAGTATAAAAGAGAATCATCTTTTGGACCGGGGTTAATGACACGTCCTGATGAAGAAGAACTTGATGCCATCACTTTCTGCATAAACATTAACATAATTAATTAATAACAATTGTAATAGGAATAGAAATATTTTAGTAAATAATGAAAATAATAAAAAATTAATCATGGAACTACTAAAAATATGAATAATTCTTTAATTTTGTAAAACTAAATAACGATATCAAACTAAAAATAAAAATAATACCTAAACATAATAAATAAATATTACCTAACTAATACCTAAAAATAAATAAAAATCTCCCTAATACCTAAACATTAAAAAAATTCTAACAAATACCAAAACATACAAAACAAATAATAAATAAATAAAAAATAAAACTAATAAATAAATACAAATTCTAACTAATATCTAAACATAAAAAATGTAACTAGTAAACCCTAAACATAGAAAAAAGTAATACCCGAATAAAATAGATCAAACTAATGCCTAAACATAAAAAAAATAATAAGTAAATTAAAAATCAAACTAAATACCTAAACATTAAAAATAAAACTAGTAAATAAATAAAAAATCTAACTAATACCTAAACATAAAAAATATATAACTAATAAGTAAATAAAAAAAATCTAACTAATACCTAAACATAAAAAATATATAACTAATAAGTAAATAAAAAAATCTAACTAATACCTAAACATAAAAAATATATAACTAATAAGTAAATAAAAAAATCTAATTAATACCTAAACATTAAAATTCAAACTAATAAATAAATAAAAAATCTAACTGAAACATAAAAATTAAAATTCAAACAAATAAATAAAAAATCCAACTGAGTATAAAACCTAAACATTAAATAAAAAGCAATAGTTAAAACATTAAATAAATAAATAAAAATAAGTAAAATAAGTGCATAATAATACCTAAACATTAAATAATATTATAAAACATAAAAAATACATAAATAAAAGAATCACTAACTATGTACATGTGCATAAAAATAAAAAGAAAAAAAATTTATATACATAACAATGTCACATTCTATGTCTTAATGTGTAAAAATAAAAAATATAAAAATTAAAAAAAAAATATTACATCTTATGGACCAGTGTATAAATTTAAAATTACTAAAAAATTAAATTAAAAAATAAATATAGAGGGATAAAAATTTATCTCGAAAATATACCGGAAATTTGTATAGATTGATAATTGAGAAAAAAATTATAAGAAGAAGATATGTTATGGTGCAGAAGAGTAGCAAGTGTGTGTTGTTGGGAGCTTCATTTGCTTCTATTTATAAAGAAGAATGTGAAGGTTGTTTGAAGGAAGTAGGAAGATGTATTAATTGGGTTCGGATGGGGAACATGTTGGTATTGGGGGAAAATCCGGTGGAGGGAAGGCGTGGGGAGACAAGGAGGGGACATGGCGCCACGTGGCGCAACCCGGTGAGTTGCGTCACCCGGTCTGACGCCACTGGTTGCGTCAACCGTAGTGACGCAACTCATCGGGTTGCGCCACGTGGCAGCCTGCCGGTTGACTTTTTTTTTTACTTTTTTATCCAGAAAAAATCCTGGCAGCCAATGGGAGAGTGACACGTGTCCTCTAAGTTAAGTCATCCGGAATGACTTGTTTGACCAACCGAAATTTGACTTTGACTGCCCCATTTTTGGAAATAGTTTTGTTGACTAGCCCATATTATGTTAATAGTTTTAAAACTACCCGTTTTTTATAAATTGTTTGCAAAACTACCCCACTTAAGTAAAAAAAGCCTAGTATTACTTTAGGTAAGTAGTGAAAAAATGATAATTAAAAAATAAAAAATATTTGAGGAAAAAAATAATTTATTTATAAAAATTAAAATAATGATTACATTCTATAAAAAAATAATAATAATGATTAATTTTTTAAAAAATAATTTTTTTAACGAGACATTAATAGGAGTCAGGTTAACCAATGAGACTTGGCCAGTTGGCTTAAGGGGCCAATTGGGATTCCCAAAATGACGCACAAGATTAATAACTCTGTGTTTGATTCCTAGGAAGAACAACACTCACAACTCCTCGTACTTAGGCATGACAAAAAAAACCAGAACCATGGGCACCCGTTCGAAACCGATCCGCCATTAGCGAGGAAAAACCGTTCTAATCGGGTATCGGGGCGGGGGCGGGGAAAACCTGCTTTTTCAATCACGGGGCGGAGGCGGGTGTGGTAATTCTACTATCCGCCCCGCACCCGGCCCCGAAACCGACCCGCTCACACTATATATGTATATTATATTATATATTATATATAATTTATAATAATAGTAATAAAAAAATATTAAAAATAATGTTTTGACTCTTAATAAAAATTACTTGTGAAAAATACTCTTTTGGAAAAGCTGTTTTTAAAAGAAAAAGTTGGTATATTATAAAAGAAAAGCTCTTTTAGAAAAGTTGTTTTTAAAAGAAAAGCAGGGACGGGTGCGGTGCGGTTTTACCCGACCCCCGACGAGGACGGGGGCGAGTGGGCTTTATGATACGCGGCGGGGGTAATTTTTTGAGACGAGGGCAAGTGTGAGAAGTGCATAGTCCGCCCCCGCACTGCCTCGTTGCCATGCCTACTCGTACTGGATTAGTGTTGTCGTGGCATTAAAGGCTCTCGTGGGGATATGGGCATCATAACGTGTGGAAAAAAAAAAAAAAAAAAAAGGAGCCAGGTTACCTTTACCTTACTTTTGTTATATTTTTATATTTTTTGTTTCAATTCCAGAAAACACATTACACAGTATTTTGGAAACGAAGGCATAGCGTTCAAAAGTTTAAACTCGCATAGAGAGAGCGTTGGTGATGAAGAATTTCGGTTCAATTTTCGTAATAATCTTAACACTCTGTATCTGTTCTCGACAACTCCTTCACGTCTCTTCATACACGACTCTCTTACGCGAAAACCAGGTAACACTCCATTACCCAAATTTATCCATCACAAACAGTGTGATGTTGCAATAAAATTTGCTTTTCATTTTTATTTTTACTTATTCATTCTTTTGTTTTGAGATAAGACTTTATATTGTGGGAAAAAAAAAATCCATGTTTTTGTTTAGCCACAGGAATCCTCCACTTGAGGCCTGTTTGATCCCGGAACATTCACACAATACGGCTAAATTACATATTTGGTCCCTTACTTATGTTTCAATTTCAAATTGGTCCCTTACCTATTTTTGGTATCATTGGTCTCAGGTTTCTTTTTCTATCAAATCGGTCTCTAAGTCATTTTTCATACTATATGATAAAAAAAAAGTAATTAACCAATTTGAAATTGAAAAATAAGGTAAGAGACCAATTACGTAGTTCGGCCTTTACAATATAGTGAGGTTAATTCTCCCAACTATGATTTTCTCTGCATGGGACTCGAACCCGGGTTTGATTAAGGAGAAACAAGCATGTACCATTTGAACCAACCCCGTCGGTTATTGTTTTTCCATTTGATTAGTCTAAGTAACTTTAAATAATATTTTCTTGACCAATAAAATAAAGTGACACAGCGAGTAACGCACACGGATGCTATCTGGACACTGTGTTTTGTAGCTTAATTAGGAAGAATTTATCTTGTTTTTTTTTGTTGGTGGTAAATTTGCATTAAACGAATTATTTTGTGTGTAGCTGATTGTGTTATTGTATGTATTCTACCGAATAAGCTTCGATTCTAAGGAGTGAAATTAGGGTTCAAGTTCAACGTTTCTAATTTTATGTTACAAGTTTTGATTGAGTTGGATAGATTCTTAATGTTCAAATTCAACATTGACAGTTTGACACTTCTTCTGTTCTTTGTCTGTTTTTTTCAGGGATATGCGGATGGAAGGTATTAGAATCGACCCATAGACTGTATCTTTTAATTTGTTGATAATATATTCGGTCTAAATATCAAATAGGTCTCTTAACTTTGTTGATAATATAACATTAAGGTTTGAACAGATAAATATGAGTTTCATTCATCACTGGTTACGAAATATGATCGTATACTCTTTTACTTGAGGAATTCAAAGATACTCCTTGATTAGCACTGTAGCAGTTTAGCAAATGTTCAGATCTGATTTAATAATCTTTTTGCATTTAATCCAAGTGCATCTATGATTATAAGTGCTATGTGTAAGGTTTTGGTTTGCGGTTGTGGCAGCAGCTGTTGCGGTCGTATGTGGCTAATTGTGGCTATTACAGTCTGCAATCATGACCTGATGCGACTGCATCATGTGACACATTCCGCTATTAAAGCCCTCCCACATATTATATTTTTATGGATTGGTATAATACTCCCTAGTCCCTAAGTATGTAGAGTCTTTCTTTTATATTTTGCAGTAGTGTTCCACATTGTGTGTGTCAGTTTATGACTTGTTTCCCTGGATTAGGTCTCATGCCCAATTACTATTCCTTTTACTGTAGAAATCTTAAACAGGAACAAGAGCATCCTCATGAAGTTCATTGCTCTAGAGAAAGAAGTAGGGCAGCCAGGAAAGTAATAGATGAGGTATTGAAAATATTGTTTTGCAATCATGACACTAGGTGATTGAATCACATCCATGATTTTGATGCTTTTTTATATTTTTTGTAGTATTTGACACCATTTCTGGAGCGAGCAAACTATCAGCTTTCTACCAAGTGCCTACTTCACCCTGAAAATGATATGTTCAGGGATCAGGAAGAGCATAAAATATGCCTAGATATTAATGACTGGCAGTGTGGATATTGTAAGAAAAGCTTCCGAGATGAAAAATTTCTTGATCGGCATTTTGATAACAGGCACTACAATCTTCTAAATTTAGTATGTAGATTCTCATTCCTTTTCTCAATGTCTTTGTGCATGCACAGATATGTCGATTGCAGCCTTTTATCTTTAATTTCGTCTTTTATAAGATGAGTTTAAAGTTCTCAATTGTTTCTTTCCCACCTTTGGTTTTTTATAAGGAGCTCATGTCTCTTCTTAGAGTCTCTTGAGTTACTCTTCTTTTAGCTATAGCACTCTTGTTGGGTCAATGTTGACTTAAAGGCTATTATAATTTTATTTTCCCCGTGTCTTCTACGCCAAATCTCAAAATAATAATAATAATAATAATAATAATTATTATTATTATTATTATTATTATTATTATTATTATTTGTCATTTCTGTTTTGTCAAAATTTGCTCCTATACTACTATGGCAACAACAATAAAAGCTTTTCCGCACTAGGTGGGGTTGATTACATGGATCAAATTATATCATTATATGGTGTCAAAATGTTAATTTTTAAGGCCATATAGAATTCTATATGGGTGCTTTTTAACAGTCTTTCTTAGAGTTTTCCTTTGTCTTACTTTGTTTATCAGGCTGTCCTTTGTCTGATCAATTTTGCTGCTGTATGGCGTATGCTTTAACGAACTGCATCTTTTATAAACCAAAAAAAAAAAAAAAACCCCATCTTATACTCTTTTTTCCTTTAACTGAAAACTTTAGTTGTTTCTAGATGGCTTAATAAGTTGATATCTATTATATAGATACCCAACTCGCACATGAAGCTATTTTATTTAGAGATATAATAAAGCTATTTATGTGCCGATAGCTAACAACTTAAGCTTTTGAAAGAGTTGGTTCAAGATATTTATATCTTTAGTTTGACAATTTCAATTTTTGATGTGAAAATTGCTGTACTTTTTTATGCATGGTTTCATTCAATTTGTGTGCAGAATTAATTTAAAGTTTAACTGTTAATCAAAAAAGTTTGTTTCTACTGCTTGATGAATTTTTTACATACAGAGTCATGGTAAGTGCTTGGCTGATTTATGTGGGGCATTGCATTGTGATGCTGTGATGCATACAAAGTCCTCGAAAATCAAGTGTAATCCGGCAGCTGCTGCAAGAAATCGTCACCTATGTGAGGTTGCTTTCAAATCTTCTTCATTTGCTTTTGCTTACAGTGTTTACTGCAGCATCGAGTGTTTTACCTATTTCATATCCACTCATTTTTTTTAGAGTCTTGCCGACAGTTGTTTTCCCATAAGTGACAGTCCATCTGCAAGCCGCCTTCATGGTATACTTATGTTATAGTATAAAATGTTCTGCTTGATTTATTTATTTTATTTTATTATTTGTGCGTTGTGCCACTTGGATGTTTCTTTTCATGTTTCCCCCCTCTTAATTGTTATATTTTCTTATAGTCGTTTCTGATGGCGATTTCCTGGTTTACTGGTAGAACTGTTTCTGCACCAATTTTGCGATGCTCACACCTGCTCGGGGAAACAGAAACCCTTCTCTCGAGGAGGCAAGGTAAGCCTGATTTTAACAGTCGTAGGTAATCCATGTCTTTTACATGGTGCCTTTCATTTTCATTTGGGAAGGTCTTAAAGTTTCAGACATTAGCTGTTGCCTTTCTAATACTGTGTGTTACAAGTTTTGAAGATGCTAGATTTTAGGTTTATTATAGCTGATATATTATTACAGACATTTACATACCAATATAGCTGTTTACCCATTCTGGTATTGTGAATCTGCAGAAACATACAAGTTTCTTCCTTGTGGCTTCTGGAGCATTGATCTTGGTGCTACTTCCAGTGTTCTATCTTTTTCTTTATTTGGTACAAAGGTGTTATTTCTATCCTTTTAAATTCCATTTAACTGATAATTGTTTTCTCGATATTTAATAATGAATGTCATTTTGCAACAGTGATATGAAGAGTCGAACTCAAGACCTTCGGCGCATATCAAAAGTGGGTTGGAAAGCAAAACCTTCATGATTGGTAATGTTTATATCTTAGTTAACAATGAAATGATATCAAGCAGGTTTTGGATTTAATTCTGTCTTTTTCTCAATGAGGATCAAGCTTTAAATTCGTGCTAAGCTTATTGTGCTTGTTGAACCTCTATTTGATAAGGGTGGCTGCCTTTGAACTTAAGCTCCATCTAACTCTTTTACTTCTGCATGACACAACTTCACAGTATGTCATGTGGCATGCCTTGACTGCAGGTTAGACATTGGCAGATTGATAAATTTGGTAAGATGCACTGCATATGTTGATGTTGGCCTTTCCTCCCAGCAGATTCTCTTTGCATGTTGGTGTTGATGAAGGAATTGTAGAGAATTTTAATGGAGTTGGGTGGAGTCAACCAAGCTTGGCAATGTTGCCAATGAAGGAATTGTAGATTGAGTGAACACAAGGAAAGAAAAAATATTATTTGATGATCATACATCTTTTTGTTGAATAATCCTTCTATGGAACACAGTTAAAAGTCCCATTTGATTTTACCAATTAATATTCTGCCACACTTGATTGGTGTTTGAAACTTGTGATTATGCCATTTACCTTATAAGGATGATTGACCTTATCCAATTTCAGCAGGTTTTAACAATGTGTTTATCCCTGCTAGATTCAGATTTTAATTATATAATTTGATTTCAATCATGAGCAACTGTTTTGTTATGGCATATGTAACCTATGTAAAATTGTAATTTGTTAATGGAATGCACGTATACCAACATAAGTAAAGTTTTTTTCCCCCTTTTCCTGGTACATGCAAGTGTAAGGGTTTGAATATTAGGGAAGTGGGGATGTTTGCTTTGAGAATTAGTCACAAAATACTTAAATAAGTTTTTGGTTTCTATAAATAAAGTTAATTTAGTGATTAGTTCCAATAAATTTTTTTGGCATATTTTAGTACTTATAAAGTTACATAATTTTTTTTACCAAAAAAAATAAAGTTACATAATTTTAAAATACATTAAACCTCTGTCATTTGTTACCATTATGTGATGATGTGATTGATGGTAGTGCATCTTAATAGGCAAAAACTTATTTAGTCATAATTTGTGTGTTGCAATAATCAACAAGTATCTATAATTTCAAGTAACCTCTTAAAGGGCAATCCTTCTAACTTCTAAGAGTCAATAGCCCTAAAAGCAAGGGATATTAACTCATTTGATAAGAGGAAACCTTCTGGATCACTCAGCCGTATATATGCCAACCTCCTTTCTATGTTAGTTTTATCCAATAGAGAATCAAGGTCATCTATTCTAATGGGTCTCCTCTGCTCATCCAAACAAACCACATGTCCACTCTCAACATAAGGTTTAAAAGCCTCAAGCAGTGACAAAACGATAGAGTTGCCAAATGATTCTTTGAAACACTCTAAGTCTATGCCTCTTGCAGTTCTTAGGGACAGCATCACAACATCCATGGCTGTGTCCTTGCCATGAATGTGGTTATTAGCAGAGCTATTCACTAATCCATTTTCCAAATTTTGCACAAAATTCATGTATTCATTCAACTTCTTTGGTCGTGAAAATCTCAACCCACCAATAAAACTAGCAGAGCCAAGGCCAAAGCCATAGAAAGGCTTGTTCATCCAATAGGTAAAGTTGTGCTTGCATTCATATCCACTCTTACAGTAGCTGCTGATTTCGTAATGGTTATAGTTCGCATTGCCAAGCATTCTCGAAGCCATCTTGTAGAAATCAGCTGATTGCATCTCAGAAGGCAGTGGAAATTCCCCTGGTGTATACCTGCAAACATTTCCAAAATCCAAAAGTTCAGGTTCCAAATCATATAACTTAAAAATCTAAAATAAAAGGAAAATAATGCTTTTACATAATTATTTAGCCCTAATTTTTGCAATTGATTGAAAATGCAAAAATTTCTAGTATGCAATCAACTACATGACTAATGGGGCCTAGTCGTTAATTAATCCATTAACCACATAGCACACATTATCATTTAGAATTTGATACATCGTCAAGTGACTTAATTTCAAGAGTTATTATATCACCCTACTTTTTATCCCATTTTTTACACTTGATTAATGATGTACAACTTTGTGGTTAATCATGCCCATCGGGATGGTTAATGCATTAAACATCCATGAATGTACCCTTTTAACAATCCATTAATGAGTAGTTAATCATCGACTAGTATATGTGATTAACCAGCAAACTAAACATCAAATAGTTAATTGTAAAAATTGGTTTAAGAGGTAATGTGAGAGTATAGTGGTGTGAATACAAGCCTCAATAAAAAGCTATCACTTCAAACTAACTAATGTCAGTGCAACTTACAAGTTTCCAAATTTCGTCCCCTGCTCAATTTGCAAATCATAAACAGAAACATGAGTTGGTTGTGCCTCAATGGCGAGCCTCAGAGTTTCCTTCCACATATCACATGTCTGATGAGGCAATGAAGCAATAAGATCAATGCTCCAATTCTCAACCCCACATGACTTAACAATATGAATAGCCTCATGAACTTCATTAAGGCCATGTGCCCTCCCACAATCCCTCAAAAGCTTCTCCTGAAATGCTTGAACTCCCAAAGACACTCTGTTCACTCCCAACTCCATCATTTCTTTCATCTTCTTAGCATCGAACGTGCCGGGGTCCATTTCCATTGATATTTCAGCACTCTCACTCACCCCAAACTTCTTCCTAAGCGTCTCCAAAACCCACGAAACCATCCTCGGAGGCACGAGGGAGGGTGTCCCACCTCCGAAAAACACCGTTTCAAGGGGTGTTTTAACATCAAATTCTACTTTGGTTGCACTGATTTCTCTGCAGAGCCATTGTACGTAGTTCAAGACTCGCGGGTCATCTTCGATTTGCGTCGAAGCGGAGCCGAGAGCGACGATGGGGAAGTCACAGTAGTGGCAGCGTTTGCGGCAGAAAGGGAGGTGAATGTAAGCTGAAGAAGGGGTATTGGTGATGATTGGGCCGTGTTGCTTGAATGAGGCTTTTCGTCGAACAGGTGGAGTGCTATCTGTGAGGTTGTTGGTGATATAGTGGGAAGAAAGTTTCGGGGATTTGGGTTTGGGGGAAAGAATACAGAAAACTGAAGTGAAGGTTGATTTGAGCATGCTAGAGATACGAGGTAGTAAATGTTGCTGAATGTGGTGGTGGTGGCGTGGAAGAGAGGGAGAATCGATATGTGTAAGCATTTGTAAACTGGGACAAGTTCTTCAATAGTACTACAGCTAAGGTGAGGACGGGCCGAGACCGGTTGGATTTGTAACTTACTCATCCATAATTGTTGTTCAAGTCAATTTTTGGAGGGAATTTAGTCTTTTGACATCTTTTTTAATCAATATTATATATAGAGTGAAGGGACACTTTGGTCCCTCAAGTTTTTGGACAGGGACACGTTTAGTTCCTCAAGAAATTTAATTCATTTTTAGTCCTCCATGTTTTCCAAAAGTACCAATTTAGTCCCTCATATTTTCCAAAAGTATCAATTTAGTCCCTCAACGAAGTGGCTAACGGAAATAGGACAGAGACTAAATTGGTACTTTTGGAAAACTTGGAGACTAAAAATGAATTAAATTTCTTGAGGGACTAAAATGTCTCTGTCGAAAAACTTGAGGGACCAAAGTGTCCCTTTACTCTTTTATATAAAAGAAGAGCAGTCATGAATCTTTGCTCTCTAATCAAGTGATTGTTCCGCCTAATCTTACTCTAATTTTGACCCAATTTTGACTAATTACACTTACTCCACTTAAGCACAAAACACTCAGATAAGTATGAGCCATAATTAATGTGCAGCCATTGGGAACCCAACTGTTTCGGTTAGTGGGCTTCAAGCCCAAAGGTGTCTGTTGCACGGTTTTTTTTGGTTGGTAAGAAAATGGAAAGTCACTTTCCTCTTCCTCATTCTTTTCCACGAATGAGACATTCAAGAGTCTCCTTCTTTTCCTCATTTCCACCATTAACATCAGAGAAAGTTGAAATGAATGCTTGAATGGTTGAAGTTGTGCTCAATGAAAAAGAATGCTTGAGCTGCGTAGAACAAGAAACTGATATCGTGTGAAAAAAGAAAGGTTTGATTGAATTCGTGATATCCACAATGGGCAGCGAATACTCCAAATTATCAAATGGTGATTGTGCAGAGAGAATTAGAAAGGGAAAGTTTGATGCGAGCTCATCTCAATCAATTAACATTAACGATGGTTCAGGTAATAAGTGTTATCATCATTGTGCTGAAAATGAAATTTACTTCCCAATATTTCTTTCCTTATCAAGTTGATTAAGTTTACATTGCAGAAAGCTTAATTACTCCACCCTCTATGCTGAAATTTCAACCTGGGAAGTCTGTTGTGAATGGTAAAAGTCCAATCGGTAATGATGAAAACACTAAGCTCCATATGCCAGGTGATGCTTTAGCTTCTCTCTTCTAATATACTCTGGTGATTTTCCCGCCTAATCTTACTCTAATTTTGACCCAATTTTGACTAATTACACTTACTCCACTTAAGCACAAAACACTCAGATAAGTATGAGCCATAATTAATATGCAGCCATTGGGAATCCAACTGTTTCGGTTAGTGGGCTTCAAGCCCAAAGGTGGCTGTTGCACAGTTTTTTTTGGTTGGTAAGAAAATGGAAAGTCATTTTCCTCTTCCTCATTCTTTTCCACGAATGAGACATTCAAGAGTCTCCTTCTTTTCCTCATTTCCACCATTAACATCAGAGAAAGTTGAAATGAATGCTTGAATGGTTGAAGTTGTGCTCAATGAAAAAGAATGCTTGAGCTGTGTAGAACAAGAAACTGATATCGTGTGAAAAAAAAGAAAGGTTTGATTGAATTTGTGATATCCACAATGGGCAACGAATACTCCAAATTATCAAATGGTGATTGTGCAGAGAGAATTAGAAAGGGAAAGTTTGATGCGAGCTCATCTCAATCAATCAACATTAACGATGGTTCAGGTAATAAGTGTTATCATCATTATGCTGAAAATGAAATTTACTTCCCAATATTTCTTTCCTTATCAAGTTGATTAAGTTTACATTGCAGAAAGCTTAATTACTCCACCCTCTATGCTGAAATTTCAACCTGGGAAGTCTGTTGTGAATGGTAAAAGTCCAATCGGTAATGATGAAAACACTAAGCTCCATATGCCAGGTTCTCTCTTCTAATATACTCTGGTTATAGGCTTCACACATGTGTTATTATGCACTTCATACCTGCGTTTTTTCTATGCACCCAGATATTATTCCTTTCACACCTGAAATTTCATGAACCATTACTGAGATTTGATGCATAATCATGTGGTACAGATTTATGTGAAGGGAGTTCATGTGTTCAGTCTTTGACTTTTAAATCAAGTATAAATTTAGTACAAAATGTTTATTTGAATTGGTATCTTAGTTTAAATTTTAAAAACAAGTTGAACCCTATATCATAATGCAAACAACATATTGAGTCCGAGTACTTTTAAGAAGCTTCAATCTGGCAGAAATATTATGAGTTCGCAATTTTCCGTTGGACAAGGTTTTGGTCAAGCAAATGAGATGCATATTTCAGGTGCTGTTCTAACTGATTTAGCTTGAAGTATATACAATGTCTTTTGTGAAATTCATATCTAATTGTCCTTCACCATTTTGTGCAGCTGAAAACTATGGTTGCTTGAGGTTCAGGAATTCCAAAACGTGTAAGAATTCACAACTTATTGGCTTTAATTTTTTTTATTCAAATATATATATTATCAAACTGATTTTGCTGTTTCATATTATTGATCCATCATTTGACTGCAATTTTTCTAGTATAAACCGCAATTATCAGCCTCCAATTCTCACACAAGCTTCATCACAATACACAATAGGAAGTCAGAATGATATTGTACTTTCCATAACAGATCCAAGCATTCGAAAAGAGTATTCGTGAAAAAAAAATTGCACAAAGGTAATACTAAATGTATTATTCATATTCTTATCATTCATGAATATAGACAGCAAAAAATATGAAAACAACTTTCCATTTTAATATATTTTGCCTTATCTTTTAATCTTAGGGTGGAAAATATGCTACGATAGGAAAAGTTTCATACATCATAGAGGACAACAACTAGCATTACAAATCATGTAGCCGGTGTAAGAAAGTAGTAAAAGAAAAGATTAAACGTAAGTAACTATGCAATGCTAAAGATGTTAGCTACATTTATAACTATTTAAGAATTTGTATATTGATTATTACTAAAGATGTTTGTTTTTACTATGATACATATATAAGCTGGGGAAGAAACAACATACTTCTTTTGTGCTACTGAAGGATGCGAAAAAGAGCCACAAATCATTATTCCCAAGTATGATATCCTATTTCAATTATACACTCCAGTACACAGTTATTCAATTTTCAATCTTTACTATACTTCTATTAGTATTGCTGTTAATAATAAGGCTATCAATAATGTTATTATCACTATAACTATTTCTTTTACCATTACCATTACTCTTAGTATTACCATTGCTATTACTATTCCATGCTATAACATTCACTTACATAAAAAATACATTTTCAATCCTTAGGTACAAAATTCAAATGATGGTTTCAGATTCGGAAGATGAAGCGTGTTTTATTCTATTTGACAATCTAGCATTCAAATATTTTCACAGAACAGCTGCTGAAATGTTAAAGAACTTGAGCAGGTTATCATTCAGACATTCAGAACAAACTTCACATACACTGACTGCTCATTCATTTTAAAGGCAATATCTAAACATGAAAATTACTCACTATTTATCTACTCTAATCCAAATTTTAATTATTTCAGATTGGTGACATATATGGATTCCCACCTGTGCTATATACACTTTGCGAAAAAGAATTTGCATTTCTAATCGATGTCAATGATGATTTTAATGTGATTATGGGGAAGAATTCTTACACAATTTTGCAAATGTTTGATGATGAGCATATATTAAATGAATTCCATGCAAAAATTTCAGACATAGCGGTATAACACTGCCTTTCGAAAAAACCATTCATTATTTATTATTCATATACAATCATGCCAAAATTTCCTAAGATATTTAACTTGAATAATGTAGGTAGATCAGCCATCTCCAAAATTTTACCAAGTCAGATTTAACTTACTTAATATTTTACTTTCAGGAAGTTGGATCTGTTTCATTTGAAAACATTCTGGATCAACACAATACACCAGATTCAAGTTCTTTAAAGGAAAAAAAAACACACACAGAAAATGACACTGACATACTTGGAATATCTGAATTGCAAACACCAGGATTTTCTTCAACAAAAGTATCAAAGCGTTTCAAACAAGACAAACAGGATTAACTGTCTTTAATTTGGTAATTAATTCAACAACATGTTTTCACAAATGACTTACATTTTCATTCACAAATACAGTATATATATATATATATACAAATATATTAATTACAATATCTAACAGTGATCATCTTTCATTTTTCAGATTTGAAATTCAAAAGAAAACAGGATCCGAGATATATCATCAAAATGGATTATGCTGACATATGCAAGTATTTTTGGTTTTGAATTATTTAAATTTGGAGTTGAGATTTGAAACACTATTGCTTTTTTGAACACTGCCTATAACTCTGTTTCAGTTATGCTTACTTTGTTGTCATCTCAAGTATTTACTTATATTCAAATGCCCTCATTAAACTATGAAACTATGAAAGTATGAAACTAAAAAGTACGAAATCACTTTCCTTAAATTTTAGATACTTATCTTCGTCTAATATATGTGAGAATACATAACTTAAGACTATAATACATTATATGTTACTGATATCTATGTCAGAGAATATATCTTACTCAAATCTATAACACATTTCACTTTACTAAGTCATCCCACGTTCAAGTTAATCATGAAAACTAAAAGCATTTCCAATATTTACAATTCAAAATGAAATGCTATATCAGAACCATCTAACTTCAGTTTTCTTAAAACATGATATATATATATATATATATATATATGTAAATAAATATTAAAAACTAGAAACTAAACTTCTTACTTTGAAACCGAGACTACCCATTCCTCATTATCCATCTCTTTCATAAATGTCACTTTGTCTTTTCTACACAACTTCTTTTCCTTCACGAAGCCATACCATCCCTCGCCAAAGCAACAATAATTGTTCCTTTCAAAATTCCATTTAAGATACCACTTTTTAGCCATACTTCCTTCCTCTCTAACAAACACAAACGACTATCCAACTTTCAGATATGATTTTTGAAGTTCTGCTGGAATAGGCTACATTTTACAACAATTTTTTTTTCTTCAGAAATTGAACATGTAATTTTATCATCAACAAATGAAAGAATTTATATGAAGAAATCAAATATTTATAACTAAGCAATGTCAAATATAATGGCAATGAAGACATACCAAAGTCTGCTTCTTTTTTAGTTGAGTAGAGGTAATCATGGTTGAAAACAAATGCAACATCACATGCTCTCCTTCACCCGGGAATTCCTCCTGAAAATCCTCTGGATTTTCTTCTTCCTACAAAATAAACATAAATATCACAACCAGTCTCATTTACATGTTTAGATCAATTTAAAAATTAAAAAAATTGTCACTTTAATGGATAATCATAACAAATACCTCATATCTTAAAACATAACCATCCGTAAAATAGTCAAATATAACTTTGCTTGAACCTTCAGCTGTAAGGTCAAGAATTTCTCTTTTCTCTCTTCCAATAGGATCAACATTTCTAACTCTGTGAAAGGGACATCTTGAAGATGGATCAGAGATCTCCACCACTTTTTCTTCGGAACTTATAACAATGGGATCACCATAACTACAACAAGATAACGAGTTCTCAACATTAATCATTGATATACGCATTATATAATAAAAAAAATGCAACATGCAAAGTCTTTTTAAAAAATTTTATAGAAAGGAAAGCAAACTTTGAAATGAAATTAGCAAAATTAGTAATTAGTAATCAGCGAAACTGAAACAACAACTCCAAAATAAGTAAATTGACGAGGTCCACTTACACTGACATCTTCACAAAATCTTGGTATGAAAAATCAACAAAACTAGACCGAAAAAAACGAGCTGCTGAGGGTATGAAGGACTGTTAGAACGTAATAGTGAAACCCTAGACTTGAACTCGGGTTCCAAACAGGCCTTATAATTGGGCCTATTAACAAACCATTGTCTTAACTTGCCACTATTTTTTTTTGTAAAGACCAAAAAATATAAATTCAATATAACTATATAAAAATTATAATTATGCTCTACGTAAATAAATTATAATTATCTATATACAATAATAATAATAATAATAATTAGAAATAAATAAAGAATAATTAATAAACAATAATAATATCATGCACAATAATAATAATATGCACATTAAATTGAATCTCACCATTTTTTATGTCCTTTTGGTATAACAAAATTTATTCCATTCTTCAAATAGCAGAATGACAACTTTATTTTTTAATATATATCAATATATATATATATTCAACTTGAATTATTCCTTTGTTATGCAATATAATAAATTTGGAGTTTTTGATGATTAGATTATTAAATTCAAAATTAAAAGTTTATAAATGTGACTATATCATTTAATCGTACCCTTCCATCTTTCGCCCGTGCATCGCACGAGCTTGCTTACTAGTGAGTTTTAGTTCCAAACCCATACTTTATCCCCAAAACCCCAATTTTATTTTAATTCCAATAATACTCTCTCTAAATCCCAAACCCCGCATTCTTTCCTTTCTCTTCCAGGATTTAGTTCCCAAACCCCCTTTTTATTTCCAAACACCATTTCAAATGATAAAAGTCCAAAATATCCCTCTTATTATTAAAAAACTAAAAAATCCAAAATCCAAAATCTCAAACCCAAAGCCTCTATACCTTCTTCCACCCCATTTCAGAAATTATTTTCCCAAACTTCATTCCTCAACCTCTCAACCTCTCAACTTCCTCTTTCACCCTTCTTCACCGTCGCCGTCGTCGTCGTCGTCGTCGCCACTCCTTCCCTCTTCCGTAGGTAATACTTCTCTTCCTTTCTCTTTGTTCTAGGGTTTTGTTTTTGTTTTTCCTCTCTCTATTTTGTTTTCTTTGGTTTTTTTTATTAAGGTTTAGGTTAGGGTTTTGTTTTGGTTTTCTTCTTTTTTCTCGTTTGTTAGATTTCATTTTTTGGATTTTTGTTTTGGGTTTCGTCTTTTAGGGTTTTCTTGCCATTGTTGCTGTTGCAGGAATTTTCAACAGACCAGTGTCATAATTTTTATAAATTCTGACACGAGGATCTCAGAATTTTTTTTGCAACTTTTTTTTTTAATATAAATTTAAGAAAATTCCGAAAGACATGTGTCAGAATTTTTATAAATTCAGACATGGGGGTCTCAGAAATTTACGAAAACAATGTCGTTACAAGTTCTGAAATACCCGTGTCAGAATTTTATGCCAAATATCATAAAATTCTGACACTAGATTGTCGGGATTTGTACAGTTACGTAAAAAAATAGAAGGGCATTATTTTTACCTTCAAAAACAAGGAAAGAAACTCAACTGATACTCCTTATGAACGTCAATGAGATTAAAAAAATATTTTTTTTGTAGTTTATTTTTTTGGAGTGAAAAAAGATGAGAAGAAAATGAGAAGTGGAAGAAGTTTGTGAGAAGAGAAGGGAATGAAGAGGTTTCTGGTAAAAGGGATTTTTTTGGGGTGGAAGAAGGTATAGGATTTTGGGGTTTGGGATTTTGAATTTTTTAATAAGAGGGGTATTTTGGACTTTTATCATTTAAAATGGGGTTTGGAGATAAAAGAGGAGTTTGGGAACTAAATCCTAGAAGAGAAAGGAAAGAGTGCGGGGTTTGGGGTTTGGAGAGAGTATTATTGGAATTAAAATAAAATTGGGGTTTGGGGATAAAGTGTGAGGTTTGGAATTAAAATTCATTAAAAAAGGATGTCAAAAGACTAAATTCCCTCCAAAAATTGACTTGAACAACAATTAAATATGAGTAAGGGACAAATCCAACCTGTCTGGGCCAGTCCTCACCTTACCTACAGTACTATTGAAGAACTTGTCCCAGTTTACAAATGCTTTACACATATCGATCCTCCTTCTCTTCTATGCCACCACCACCACATTCAGCAACATTTACTACCTCGAACTACAAACATGTATTCAAAGGAAACCCTAAGTGTTACAGTTTCTAGACTCCTACTTAACACCAAAACAAACACAAGCATCATTAGAAAACATTCCAAGCATCTCAGTTATGTTTTCATAACATAAGACACAAAATTTATTAAAACACGAATTTCATACTCCACATCAAACAAAATTATATGCTTTATTAAAACCTAACACCTCGTGTCTCTAATCAAACACTCGACCAAAAGAGACTCTCCGCATGCTAAAGCTCTCTGTTACCTCATGCACTATATCGCATACTTAAACCTCTCTAATCGTGTAACACACATAGACCACAAAAAACATCATTCGTATCAATACATATTTTCACGTTTTCACATACATTTTCATTCATTTTTATCCAAAGGAACACAAGGGCATCACCTCACCTAAACCCATTGTTCAAATATATAATCCAAGTCAAACTCATACATTAAATTCACATATATTCATTCATATATATAAAAGTTAAGATAACCAGGGACGGAGGGAGTATTAATTAACAACTATAAGTTATCTATATCATTTGTGTCTAATACGAACATCATTAGATAATATTCAAATAGCATAATTTTCATATACTTTTAAAACATATATTTCGTTAATTTGACATATATAAATGAAGTTTTAAATGATTTTAGATTTTTTGAAATTTGATATATACGATTTTCATGATAAAAATTTCAAATAAACGACTGATTCGATCAAATTTGACTTGATATAAGAATTATGAAAAATATAAAAATGAATGTAATTTAACTTGGTATAAACGGACGTCTCCATCATGTTTTTCATGTCTTGATTTTCCGGGAACTAAAAAATAAGAAATTATAATTTGAGTCTTTACTTAAATTTAACCAAAAAAAAAAAAAAAAAAAAACCCCACATCATTCTTACGCTAAAGAACCCAAAATTAAGGGATAAAAATCGGTAATCGAAGTTTAGCGATAGCGAACTTCTCATCCTACTCGAAAACCGCCGTGGTTCTTCACCTCTCCACTTATTCCGCTTTCAACCCTACCAATTGAACCTTGTCGCTAATGGCGGCTGCGGCATTTGCAGCGGTTACAGAGCCAAGAAAGCAACCGCGACCCGGGAAGGGTGGGTTCGAGGCTCACGGCCTAAGCGAAGAGGAAGCGCGTGTGCGAGCAATCGCGGAGATCGTGAGCTCAATGGTGGACTTCTCTCGCAAAGGCCAGAACGTGGACCTTAACGCCCTCAAGTCCGCCGCGTGCCGCAAGTACGGCCTCTCACGCGCCCCCAAGCTCGTCGAGATGATCGCGGCTCTGCCGGATTCCGAGCGGGAGGCGCTGCTGCCGAAGCTTAGGGCGAAGCCGGTTCGGACCGCTTCGGGGATCGCGGTGGTGGCGGTTATGTCGAAGCCGCACCGGTGTCCGCATATCGCAACGACGGGGAACATATGCGTGTATTGTCCCGGAGGGCCGGATTCGGATTTTGAGTATAGTACTCAGTCTTATACTGGTTATGAACCTACAAGCATGCGTGCAATTCGAGCAAGGTTTGGCTATGGAGCTCTTTCTTTAGCTTTTTTGGTTTGAAGTTTCTATTGGTTCTGATTTTGATAGGTTAGGTTAAATATTTAAATGAAATATTGATAATGAAGTCGTGATGTGATGATTATGCTATTAGATTTGTGGCTATAGATTGACTACGTAGTCGAGTTCAGGTGCTAGGTTTATGGTTCTGGTTTATGCGCTTCAGGTTTATACCTATTGTCAGATTGTCATATTAACTATTGGAAATTATACTCACTTCTTTTAAGGATTGAGTTTATTACATGCGGATGAGATTCGCATAAGTGTCGACTTAAGTTATGCCATTATAATTTCAATTATCACCTTCCAGGGGAAGGTGAGTGCAGTGATAGCATAAATATCAAGGAACATTGTTGTTATTTCTGAAAGAAGAGGGTTGTCGAGTGTACTCAAGACAAACTTGAGGTTAGTTAGTGAGATTTCCTTAGAAATATGATAGTTATTAATTGAGAAATTCTTACATAAACTTGGAGGCTTGGAGCTCCCAACTTGAGTGTGTTTAGTAAATCACATGGGTAATTATAGTAGATTAAGGTAACTAATTACTAATCAACTATAATAATTATCTATTACTTAATTATGTGATTGTTTTAGAGCACTTAACTTTAGTGCTCCAGGTTTATTCTAGAATTTCTCAATTAAAAGTTGTGTGGTGGTTAATAATTAAATGATAATGTGATTAGCCTAGTGCACTGCACCGACCATCATGTTTATGCAAGAATTTCCCATGGAGCTTTTTGAAACTTTTCGAGTGGCAATGTTTTGATTTTTGAGAAGGAGCATTTAATGCAATTTGTGTTATCATGGAGGTCTTTTTTTTGTTTATAAACATTCTTTGTAGGACTTAAATTGTTCTCATACTATTTCATTATTGCATGTTTATGCTGATATTGTAAACATTCTCACAGTCACTATTTCTCACGTCAATTCTTTTTTCTTTGTGTAATTGCTGTCCTGGATTTAGGTATAACCCATATGTCCAAGCAAGAAGCAGGATAGATCAGCTTAAGCGTTTAGGTCATAGCGTAGACAAGGTATGGAGTTTAATTTTAAGTCAATAATATCTCTTGAATATTCTAAGTGCTTAAATATGTATTGATGTGCTGTTTAATGTCCTTACAAGTATCGTTGTTGTTTTCAGGTTGAGTTCATCTTAATGGGTGGTACTTTCATGTCACTTCCAGCTGATTACCGTGATTACTTTATAAGGAATCTTCATGATGCTTTGTCTGGACATACCTCTGCCAATGTAGAGGAGGCGGTTGCATACTCTGAGCACAGCGCAACTAAGTGTATTGGCATGACAATTGAAACGTAATTTTAATGGTTATTCAAGTGTTTACTACATATCTATATTTGACTCTTGAACCATTGTCATGCACAGTTTGAACATGAATATTAATCTTGTTTCTTTTGGTTGAGGAAAACACCTTTGTAAGTTTATTACAAGATCAACTATTTTATCCACAACATTAAAGATATATTCTTTGCAAATACTGTTATGGAAGTCATCACCGCAATATAAATTGGTTTAGCTATAAAATTCCTTGGCTGTTTGTACGTTTTTCATTTGTGCAATTATTTTTGTGGAAACCTTTGTGAAATTTACATGGTAATAGTGTAACACATCAATTAGCAGCTTATTAAGTTATGAACGTCTTACATTTATCAGGAGACCAGATTATTGTCTTGGGCCTCACCTGCGACAAATGCTTTCTTATGGTTGTACGCGATTGGAGATTGGAGTCCAAAGCACCTATGAGGATGTTGCCCGTGATACTAATAGAGGACATACTGTGGCTGCTGTAGCCGATTGTTTTTGCCTGGCAAAAGATGCTGGTTTCAAGGTTTGTTTTGGGCCTCTTGTATTCATATACAGTGCAAAACATCAGTGGAAAAAGCAGCTTTGTCCTAACAAACTATTCTCTTACATATCCCTTCTGCTGCAACTTTGTACACAAATTTTGCCGATGCCTATTCCTGCTCTCATATTTTTTAAGTTAACTTTATTAATTTTATGGCGTAGGATAAGTTTTAGATATATTCAGTAATGTAATAAGTCAGCTTTCTATGCTGTGGCCCATTGCTCCGGAATGTTTTGACTTCTCTAACTGTAGCCCTTACGAACATATATTAGGCTATTCATTAATGATATCAATTCTACCCCAAGTCATTTTCTGTATGCTTAACTTTTTTGTGCTTTTGCTTTAGGTTGTTGCTCATATGATGCCGGATCTTCCAAACGTTGGTGTTGAAAGGGACATGGAAAGTTTCCGGGAGTTTTTTGAGAGCCCCTTGTTTAGAGCAGATGGGCTTAAAATATATCCTACACTTGTAATACGTGGAACTGGGCTTTATGAGCTCTGGAAAACTGGCAGGTACTAGTCAAATATGTTGTATTCTTGGGAATACTTTTTATGAAACTCCCCGATTTATCCTGGTATTCATTTTTCATTAAGATACAAGAAAGCCCATGGAAACTCAAATTTCATTAATACAATTGTAGGTATAGAAATTATCCACCTGAGCAACTTGTGGACATTATAGCAAGAATCCTTGCTATGGTACCCCCTTGGACACGTGTTTATAGAGTTCAACGGGATATTCCCATGCCTCTGGTGACATCTGGAGTCGAGAAAGGGAATCTGAGGGAGCTCGCATTAGCTCGAATGGAAGACCTGGGATTGAAATGTCGTGATGTTCGTACCAGAGAAGCTGGAATCCAGGTTATTATACAGAACCAGTTTTATATGGAAACTTTTTGTAACACAGTGCAAAAGCTTTAAATTAGTTTACTAATTTGTTTTTGGATCACCAACAAATATTGTGTTTATTTGTAGGATATTCACCATCAAATTAAGCCAGAAGAAGTGGAGCTTGTTCGTCGTGATTATATGGCAAATGAGGGTTGGGAAACATTTCTGTCGTATGAAGATACACGTCAGGTAATTTAACCCCTCCACCCCTCTCCATCTCTTACTTGAATGCCTGTTCTCATCTGTGTCTACAATCACATGCATATACTCCAAATATTTCCAGCTTCTAGTCATATCCAAATATATAATTCGTAACTGCCCAGCAATTGATTTGATTTTCAGACGATAAATCTTCCTCATATACAACTAGAATAATAGGCTTAGAATAAATTTTCTTCACCTGGTATGGAAATATATATGGATATTGTGTGTGTATGTGTGTCCTGGTACTTGCGTGTGTATTCTGACTCACAGCTGAATCAAAAGGGATATGTCTCAACTTGCCCTTTACTTTTTTGCTCTGAAACATGGATACTCCAAAACTGGTGACGTACCCTTACTGGGTATGAATTGGGTACTGGTACACATACAGAACTCTTGGGTACATGTAACGGGTGTGTCTAGGTATACTTTGGGAGTGGATCATAAAAAACTATGCCATTTTTGCTTTAAAAGTTGTATTTTTTTTCCCACTGGTAATCAATCTCTCATCGTTATAACTCGACTTATTTTAAGCCTCAACCTCTTATCTTAAGACACTTGTTTCCTATATAAGTGCCAAAATTGTTCATTTGTACCTTGTTTATATATCTGTACCTTAATTTTTTAGAAAATGTTGTACCCCATACCCGATATTGTACCCGTATTGCCACAACATAGTTTTTTTGTAAAATATTTGCTGTTGCTGAAATAGCACAACCTTATTTGTGCTCTCTGCCTGCAAACAGGATATCCTTGTTGGCCTTTTGCGACTGCGAAAATGTGGCCGGAACACTACTTGTCCAGAGCTAATGGGAAAATGTTCTATTGTTCGTGAACTCCATGTTTATGGAACTGCTGTACCAGTTCATGGACGGGATGCTGACAAGCTACAACACCAGGTAATGCTATCATGCTAATTCGCAGATGACATGCAACATCATTTAAAATGTTCAAATGATCTTATTGGATGAAACAATGTAAATTGCCAACTTTTTGTTTTCATAATTCCAGAAGTTCTGCAAAGTTGTTGCCAGTGTATCAAAAATTGTTTAGCCATGATATTATCCAAGAAAAGATACATATGGATGTTCACGATGTAGTTTTCTTATGACATAAGAACATGTCCCATTTCTGTTCTATTTAACCTACTTATAACCAAAACAATTCTTAACAGGGTTATGGTACTCTTCTAATGGAGGAGGCAGAGCGTATTGCTCGCAGAGAACACAGATCAACAAAAATAGCTGTAATTTCAGGGGTTGGTACTCGCCACTATTACAGGAAACTGGGATATGAGCTTGAAGGGCCTTACATGGTGAAATATTTACTGTAATAACTAAAAATAGTTATTTGTTATGCAATTTTGTAGCAAGTGTTAATGATATGTGTTATATGCCTCCTATCATAAGGCATTCATTTGTGCACTAAGGTTTCCTCATTCTTCTCCCTTCTGGTTTTGAAACTTCAGTTAATGGTTTTTATAGGTCACTATATTTCTTCAGAGATTTAATAGATTAGATATCTATTTTTTTTTTCCCTCTAGAAGTTGCATCAAGTTTACTACCACGCCTTTGAGGTCACAGTGAATGTGTTATAACATGTGAGTTTGTCGATTTAGGAATGTTTCAAGTAGCGGAAATATTAAGAGCAAATCTCTTTTAGCTGCCTATTCTAGTAGTCTAATCATATCTACATTGGTGGACAAATTTTTTGTCTCGAAGTGATTCATCAATTATTTTATTATTCTTCACACTTTACCATACCTTAAAGGCAATTATGATTTTTCTTTTCACTCGTGAACCAATTTTTTATCATCAAAATACTTCTCTCTTCAAATTAAAAGTTATTCTTAATCAAGGGACAATTCCTAAATAGGGACAAAAGTTTTATCCTTCACACCCGTGAAGGACAGTCCTTGATTAGGAAGGAACAAAACATCCGCAGGATGTGGATGCTCTTAAGAGATTAAGTCTTTTTTCTAATCTATCATAGTTGCATGACCTTTATTTGTTAACCTCTAATCACTACCGTTGGAGGGGACGTAGTTTATTGTATGTAAATTAAACCGTAGTGATCTCTCCTATCATGGTCCACCACGAGTGGGCCTAAACTATCGACATATAAATCCAATTAATTGTAAAGGAGATAAACAATCTGATACCTTTAATTTTTTTTAATTTCTAGTTTCATGGAAGAAAGATAATGAAAAAGTACATACAATGAAGGTATATAAAAAAGAATGTTAATTATTAAGAGTTCAAAAATATCAAATTTGGTTTACCAAAAAAAAAAAAAAATCAAATTTGTATAGGAGAATTATGTTTTTAAAGAGTTGAAAAATAATGTCTTTAATTTTTGGCTTATTTAAGTTTTTAGTCCTTGAACTTAGGTGCTCTTTTGGAATTGGTCATTAAACTTTTTTTCGATGCTTTGAGTCCCTAAACTTTGCTCAAATGTTGGAAATGGTTCTTTCATCACTTAAGTGGTGATATGACCGAGGATATGTCTCGTCACCTTCGTCATATCGATAGGTAACATGCCAGATGATGTCACGTTAATTTTTTAAATTAAAAAAAAATTCAAATTTATTAAAAATAATTAAAAATTGTATTTTTTTAAATAAAATCGAATTTTCTAATAAATTTTAAAAGAATTTTTTTTCATAAAAAAATCATGTAGTGTTCAGATTTGGGTCTAATATATGATGTTTTTGGGCTTAATTTGACTCCCTTTTGCTTTGGTTTTGGCTTGTTTCTTAGTTGTTTTAGGTAGATTTAGCTTAGTTTTTAATTAGTTTAGGAAATATTATCCCTTGAACGTTTTTGATCCGTTTTGGGTATGTTTCAGGTACTTTTGGAGCTTAATTGTGAAAATAAATATGGAATTGGAAAGAGGACGAAAGGACCTTGAAAATGGCGCAAGAACGGAGCGAAACGGAGTCGGAGCAGGGTGCACACGCCCTGGCACCCAAGCTGGCGCACCCAGGCGCGCGCACCACGTTACCAGCACATCATCAGGCCTGACGCACCCAGGCGTGATGCCCTGGGCGCCCAGGCGCGTGACCCCCGAACAGGCCCATTCGGGCCTATTTTGCTGATTTCTGATGGGATTTGCTTAGTTTTAAGGTTTTTCTATTTTATATAGGTTTAGAATTAGAATTTTAGGCAGTTTTAGAGAGGGAGATTACACAATCCTTGTGAGAGAAAGCGCTTGGAGAAGACGATTGGAGATCAACAATGGAGGAATCCGATTGAAGATTGAAGATCAGCAGAGTAATTCAGAATTGTCTATGATAATGGGTTATTCTTATACTCTTTGCTTTTCATTCCCAATTATGTGTAACTATAGCCCTTGTTAGGAAAATGGTGGAATTGCATGGATCTTAAATAGTTTATAATTGTTATGAATTAATGTTTTTCATTGAATCAGTTGTTTGATTGTGTTTTTATTTTCAACATAAATCTGGGTCCGTTTATGTTTTGGGAACCTAATTCTTCAATTGGGAAATTAGGGATTTGGTATGACCATAGCAATTAAACATTATAATCATCCAATTTGTAGGGATACTTTTGGGGATTATATAACATATTTAATTCCAGTGTTCTTAATTGATGACTAATTGGTTGGTAATTTCTTAAGGGATTAAGAGTTCCCATTGAATAGGAAACACAATTGTTAGAGGAATTTAATAATTGTTACAGCTGAGATGTTGTTGATTCAATAGCAAAACAGAGATTCATAACTAGTAAATTATGTCCTGCAATGAAACCAGTTTCATAACGCTTTTCCCATTTTATTCTCAACTCATTTAATTTGCGCTTTGTTATTAGTTTTAGTTTTTAATTAATCAAGTCAAATGTCAATTTAAAAAGTAGTTTCAAGTTTCATTAGTAATCATAATAAGGTAGAAATTATTGAAAACAATTTGCAATCTTCGTGGGACGATACTCGAGCTTACTGCTCTATTACTTGTCGATCAGGTATACTTGCTGGTAGCTCAACAAGTTTTTGGCGTCGTTGCCGGGGATCGAAATTCAATTTCAATAATTTTTGGCACTTATTAGTAGTTATTTAGTGGAATTTGTTTTAGTAGTTTTATCTCAACAGATGCTACTGACTCTTTTTTGAGCTTGTCTTCTGCAAGTAGTGAACCTAACCTTCAGTTGAGTGCAAGGAAGAGGAGAAAGCAAGCACAAAAGGAAAGAAAGAGATTGGCCAGACGAATGGCTGAAGAAGAGGTAGCTAAACCGAAGACTCTTGCGGACTATGCAACCATCAGCCTAGATGCCTGTGCAACCAGCATTGTGTATCCAGCAATCACCGCACCGCAGTTCAAAATTGATCCGGGCTACATTCATCTAATCAAACAGGATCAATTCAGCGGTAGTCCGCAAAAGGATCGCACAGAGCATGTTTCACACTTCCTCAGCATGTTAAGTTTCTTCAAGATTGAAGGCGCCTCAGAAAAAGCCATCCGAATGAGGCTATTTCCCGTATCCTTGCGAGATAAAGAGAAGAGCTGGATCCGCGACCAGCCACCAGGGAGCCTAACTTCGTGGGATATACTTGTTCGCAAATTCTTGGACCAGTATCTCCCACAGGTTATGCAAGCCAAACTAAGGAAGAACATCAACTCGTTTGAGCAACAAAAAGAGGAGATATTATGCAAAGCCTGAGAGAGATTCAAACAGCTGCTGAAGAAGTGCCCAACCCATTCAATGCCAGAGTGGTTGCAAATCAGAGTTTTTCATGACGGGTTGAGGAAGTCAGATAAGGACATGATTGACATAGTAGCTGTAACAACCTATTTTATTTTACCTATTTTGAAAATATGGATTTGAAAATTTCTTTTTAATTAAAATACTTATTATAATTTAAGCGGAAAAACGGACAGAGTTTCCTCTGTTTTATGGACATTCCCAAAAATTATCTTTGACCTGTAACCTGTTCAAAACAGTTTTCAACGACAACCAGACATCCAGATATAATATATAACATACTTAGACTCTTTTAACATCAAATATTAAAGTAGGAACTTTTAAACTTTTGCAAATAAAACTAAATACCCCGGGCCACCATTTTTCCAAAATACACATTGGAAATACATACATAATTCATAATTATACAAAATACATCAAGTACGCAAATGTGGCTCGGTTTGACTCAGAATAATAAAATGACTCGAGTTCACACTTCCTGTGGGAAGTGTGCTCCTGCTCAGCCTCTATGTCTGCAAGCTCAACCTGCACCTGTGGTGGATGTAAGGGTGAGAATTGCACGAACTAGTAATGTATAATACATGCCAAGTCATACACAGTTAGCAATTAATCAAATACTACAATTATAACACGCCCAATCACCTATCCACTACAAACACAAACATCTCCAATTTATTCACATTCCCTAGCGGGTGTCAGTTCCTATTCTAATTCTGTCCACTTAGTCCTCAACTCTCACAAGAACTCATACCCTCATCTCTACTTCCACACCTATTTCCACTCACATTCTTCCTAATTTCACTATCTAACCAAGTCCAAAACCCTTTTCTAATTTCTCCCTCTCATTCATTACCTTCTCACCTTCCTTCTCTTTTTCCTTTTTATTTCATTCCTTTCCATTTCTTTTTACTTTTTCTGGATCTTTGTGGTTTCACTTACTGCGTCCCATTCCGGGCATGACTTACGGCTCCGCGCGCCCGAAGGCGGACCCGAGCGGCTCCCCTGCACACTTCCCAAGCGGCTTACGTTTCCTGCACCCAGGAGCATGACTTACGCGTCCTGAATTACCACAAAATCCCTTGGCTATGCGAATTTGCCACTGCGACCCATTGCGGTGCCGGCTTACCGATGCGTACGGATCCCGCAGGTCGCACGTCTTACTCAACCCATGCACACGGAGCAGCTCGCGACTTACTGCAGGTGTTGCGCACCCGCCTTACTGCACCCCACCGTGTGCCTTCTAGGATCCAAACCGCATACCAATATTCTCTTTTTCTTTTCTTTTTCCTTTCTTTTCTTTCCTTTTTATTCTTTTCCTTTTTCTCAATTTTAGTCCGCCCTCGCCTAACACCTTTTTCTTCTACTCTCATTTTCCCCTTTTTCTCTTCTCCACCAACTAATCTATTTCCCTAGAATTAACTCGCTATCATTTCTAAAGACACTTCCTATTTCCCGATTTGTTTCCCTTAAGTTTCCATCTATGTGCTACTACTAAATCCAAGGCTCACTCCTCTGTCCACTCCTTTCCGTTTTCACTCAATCTCTAAAATACAACATACATACACCATTCAACATATCTCAATACACATATCAAAATATAGAATATCATTAGAATTAGTACACTAAATTATATAAATTACACATTTACATGCATCATTCATACTCTCAACAAGATACACAAAATTCATAGCATCAATTAGCATTTAGCAGGTTATCACATAGTTCTCAGGGCATAAAGCATACTTGACGAACATATATATCAATTAATCACTTAGCACAATAAATCATAAATTCATAGTATAATTCATAAATATCAATTCCTAATATCAACTACACAAACCAATTAGTCTCAACACGCACACACATACTAGTTACACAACCACCGTGCGGCAATAAACCCCTTACCTTAAAATAAATAAGATAGAGTAAACCTTAACCGGGTTAGGAGTCCTAATGCAGGAGGGTTGTCGATTGAGTCCAATGTCCGCAATGGTTAGTTGGAGAGATGCCAGAGTCCACCAATACACGAAATAGAGTAGCTTTATGAGCTCCCCTCCTATCCTATATGGTTCGAAGCTTCTAAGAGTATGGAGGCCCCAAGTTGCTCTTGAAACATTGAGGCAAGAAACAATAACAATAATAATAATAAGTAATGGTAATGAGAATACCCAAATCAAAGGAGGAAATGGAAGGATTGAAAGGAAAGAGAGAGGCTTGATCAACTTACCCCAAAGGCTTGAAGGAGAGGAAATAGAGAAGTAAGAGTTGATGATGATGATGTAGCTAATTGGAAGAAGGAAGTAGAAAGCTTGATGGTGCTTTAATGGAGGTTGAGAGCTATCAACCTTGAAGATCAAAGGGGGATTTAATTTGGTGGCCTATGTCTTGAAATAGGAAAGAAATGGAGAGTGAGGGATGATGTTGGTGGATTCAATTGATAGAGGGGAAAGAGTGCTTGATGATGCTCCCTAAGCTTGAAGCTTGAAGCTTGGCCATTAATGGAGGTTGGGAGGGAAAAAGATGGAGCCCTAGCTCTTGGAAGAGGAAGAAGATGAGTAAGAGAGAGTGGAGGGTCGAATGGCATAGGGAGGGAGTGTTTGGGGGTCTTAATGGGGTTTTGGGGTGGGAAATGGCGAGAATGCCCTTAAAAATGCGTGTTTAGTGTTGCAGATCGCAGGATTTTCGCTTAAGCGAAATCTGGTCGCTTAAGCGAACTCAATTGGTGTTGATACTGGAGCAGTTTCGCTTAAGCCAATATTTTTGCTTAAGCGAAAATATTTTCGCTTAAGCCAAATGTACAGGTACTGCTACTTCATTTTTCTATTTTTCAGCTATTTTCTCCCCAACTTCAAATAGCCATAACTTCTTCGTTCACCGTCGGATCTTGCTCAAATTTGACGAGTAACTTCCTAAAAATCATACCTTCATATCCAACGGTGGGAATTGTGTTTTGTGTCTTAAATCTTTTATTTTGATTTTCTACCTTATGTTATGTTTTAGTACCGAATTATCTATTTTTCTGGCCTGTTCCTAACTTCAATTTAATGCTTCTTTCTTTTCTAACCTTATTATTATTAATGTTATCCTTTCCTAATGTTAAAATACTTCTTTTAAATAACTGTTTGTAGTTTATTATCATTATTTCCTTTATTCTAACTATTATTTACTTATTCGTCTTTGGGTTTAAAATTTGGGATGTTACATTTTTCCCCTACTTATTTGAATTTCGTCCTCGAAATTCCATTGAGTAATCTAGGGAGATAACAAACCCTTGAGAATTAATGTACAACAACCTCGCATCTCTTCGTCATTTACTCCCCTACTAGGACTTTGTCCAAGAGACTTAATTGCCACAACTCTCGTTCGTTCCCTAGAATGTTCACTCCCTTTGATCAGACTCCTGTTTATTCTTCTAAGTGCGCAACCCAAGGTTTTTGGTCATTCGAGCCACAATATAGAGTCCTGAGACTCTAAGAATGGCATTGTTGTCAGGTTGCAGTTCTCCTAATCACAACACTTGAAGAATTCCTAGCACTTCATTTCCTTGCTTGAATTTAGCAAAAGTCACTCCGACATTCCACTTGACTTCATCCTAATCCTATTTCATTGTCGCTTCAGCTTACTCGCTTCCTAGCTCCGCTTCGTCCTGAAAGAAGCTAAGATTGGTTTCTACTTGGGAATAGAGGTCAAGGTCTCATTCTACTTTTCAGTTCCGAGTTTGTTCGGATTTATCCTAACTTGTTCGAGGTTGGTTCCCCACCAGTTCCTAGTGACCTTCTTAGCGGTTTACATAAGGTTTTTAAGAATAACGGTCTTGGGCAACCATTGATGAGGATAACATTGTTAAAAGTTGGGTTGATGCCCGACATAATGTCGCCATCAAGTGGTAGGGTAGTGGTGGTCTATGCGCGTTTGTTATACATTTCCCAAGAGTGGGAAGAGATAACAGCGGATGTTCGACATCTCATCTGTTTTCGGTCTTGATATTTCTATGGGTACACTAAGGTATTTTACGTTCTAGTTCTGCTCTGCTATCGTTCTCATTCTTTACCATCACTCGGATGGGTTTCGGGTAGGACTATAAGGTTCTCCTCTACTTAGTATCAACATACCTACGTAGACCGATACCAAGGGGTAGTTGAGCAGATGTTAAGAATTAGTGGTTCTACTTTTCGATTAGGTGACGGGTTTCGAAAACAAGATTGGATGAACCACTTGTTGGGTTTTCTAAGATATGACGGTTTCACGTACTTACATCTCTCTATGTTCCTATACTAGATAGGATTGTCATGGGTAGATTCGTCGCACGATCGATTATAACGAATTTTCCACAAGATTTCTAGTGAGCTTGAACTTAATTTGACCTTCTTCAGGTCGGAATTTCTATGCCAATGGTTCTAATCAGATTTGAGAGATTGCAATGATATATCTGCCAGTAAATGCAAGGACTGGGGTAGCTAGTCCCAATCCCTCATCTAGCAACAACACATCATCACGTTCTTCAGGATTTGCAATGCTGTCGTCTGTCAATAAACGCGAAGGCTGGGGTAGCTAATCCCAATCTCACCTCTATCAACAGCACATCATCGCGTTCCCTTGTATGATAGTATTGTCTTTCAACGGATGTAAGAGAAGGATAGCTAATCCCGACCTTACACTCTGTTGAGATGCCAGCAAGTGTACTGGGTCAACGTGTAATATAGTCTAGGAAGACCAGATATCGTCCCACAGGGATTGTATATAGAATTCTATAATTCCTACCTTATTTTAATTATTAGTGAAACTTGCGAATTAATGCTGAAAATTAAATAGAGAATTATGAGGTGAAAACTAAAACTAACTACAATCAACTTAAGAAAAGTAAATTAAGAATGAAAAAGAATGAGATGGGAAAAACGTTGGGAATCCGGTTTCATTGTAGAATCTAGTTTACTAGTTATGAATCTCTGTTTTTCTCTTGAATCAACAACAATTTCAGATTTAACAATTACCAAATCTCTTTAACAATTTTGTTTCCCAATCAATTATTACCCTTAATCTCTTAAGTAGTTAACAATCAATTAGTCATTCATTAAGTTCACTGAAATTTACTGTTATATAATCAACAAAAGTATCTCTACCTATGAACGATTGTAAAGCTTGATTGCTATGGTCATACCAAATCCCTAATTTATCAATTGAGGAATTAGGTTCCCAAAACACAAACGGGCCCTTATTCATGTTAAACAATAAAAACACAATCAAACAATTGATTCAATTGAAAAACATAAATTCATAACGATTATAAACTAAACGATTCAAACAAATCCACCATCATCCTAACTGGGGTTTTAGTTACACATGATTAAGAATGAAAAGTAAGAGATAAGAGAAGAACCCATAGTCATAGACAACTCTTGAGCCTTCAATAATCTTCAATCTCCAAGGCGAATCTCTCCGGTTGTTGATCTCCGATCCTTTCTCTCATACATAAAACTCTCTTTTTCAATGTAATCTCCCCTAAAAAACTACTGAACAACTACTGTAAAACCTAATTTTAATGTTACAAATCTATTGTGGACTGAGTCCTCCAAGGAAATACTGAATTGGGCCTTCTCTGATGCACGCGCGCCCCAGGCGCATGCGACCTCGCACCCCAGGCGCGCGGGGTCTGATGGAAATTCCTCTGTTCTAAACGATGCGCCTCCGGCGCACCCGTCCTCGCGCCCCAGGCGCGCGAGGTAGTTCCTGACTCCGTTTTGCTCCGTTCTTTTTCCATTTGCAAGATCTTTTCGTCCTCTTTTCAGGTCCATAAATATTTTCTCCATTTGAGCTCCAAAAAGTACCTGAAACACTAGCAAACGGATCAAAACGTTCAAAGGATTCACAACTACTAACTATTTCTAAAAACTAACAAAAAGCCTACAAAATACTTGAGAAACAAGCCCAACACTTAGTAAAAGGGAGTCAAATCAATGCTCAAAACACTATATATTAGACCCAAATCACACTCTATCAAATGACAACACCAACACTGGATTGGGTGTTTATTAAAGCTTTAACTTCATGGATAATTTTCTATAGTCTTTCACGGTTACTTAGGCGAAAGAATGGGAAGGATGTTCCAGGTATGTCTCTTAGTACCTCATTGTGAAATGGTCGGAATATAATTACTAAGGAAATACTCTAGGAGGTCTTACTACTGAAAGAAAAAGAGAAGTTTAGAATTTAGGAAATAGTTCTAATTGAAAGTAATCCTAGGCTCTCCATGAGTTGATTCTTTAGCAAAGTGTTACTTCAAAATAACACGCACCTTCGCTTGGATCATCCATGTCCAGTCCTGCTGCTTTGTCCATGCTGTACGCTTCTCCTATTTGTCCGGATGGACTTCCCTTCGCCTGTTGCCTCTGCAGTACACGCACTCCCTTCCATGGAGTGATATGGGGAAAATTTGCAAAAAAGTGTCCCGGTTGTTCACAATGAAAGCATAGGCTATCTCTCACACTACGATTCTTGTGCCAGCACACACCTCGGTGAGATTTTCCACAAGTCTGACATGATGGTTGAGTAGTGGAAACTGTCGCACTCTGGGTCTTAACTCTGGGAGCTGCTGCGCTAGTGCGAGTGTTGGCTTGTGGACCTGATGTCTGAGCTAGTCCTTTACCTTTGGTACGGTCCATTACTTTCCGAACCTTGTGGCTTCCACCAACAGATATTTCTAAGTTTTTCTCACAAGTTCGGGCCAAGTCCACCAGTTGAGCAAGATTCCTGACTTTACGATTCTCCAAGAGAGTCCTTATATCTCCACGAAGTCCAGTTTCAAATTTGATGCACTTAGTCTTCTCATCAGCCTCAGTGTAGCTTGAGGCATACTCGATAAGATCCTCAAATAGGTTGGTGTACTCCATTACGCTCATGTCCCCTTGAGTCAAATTTAGGAAGGCAACCTCCTTTTTTCTGCAAATCACCTCTGGAAAGTACTTCGCTAGGAATTTAGTTTTGAATACTCTCCATGACACCTCTTGCTTAGATGCCTCCAACATCCTTCTTTCTTGATTCCACCAGTATGCGGCTTCCCCGATAAGTACATGCTCTACCATAATGACCATCTGCTCTGTTGGGGGTGCCAGAGTACGGATAATCCTCTCGATTTCCTGAAGCCATCCTAGCGCTTCCGCCACGTCATCGTTACCCTTGAACTTTGGAGGGTTATTCCACCGGAACTCTGCTAGCCACGGAGTATCCGACAAGGCTACGTCCTGTAGTGCCTGTGGTGCCCTGTCACTTCCTGCCACTATGGGAGTAGTTGTGGGCACTACCTCAGCTTGATCCTGGTTTGTCTGAACCGAACCTCCTATGTTTGCAGTGATCCTAACATTGTCACTGCCACTACCCGCCATAATGCTTAATACCTGGAGGAATCAAAAATAAATGTACATATATGTATATACAATTAAATGTTATTCTAGAAAATATAATTATTCTAGTGTATGTACCTATATATGTACCTATACTTGACACAAGACTTTGGTCACTCTCTTGGTGAGTGAACCAATAGAGTAATTCACACTCTGAGGCCGAGGACAAAACGGTTTGATACCATAAATGTAACAACTTATTTTATTTTACCTATTTTGAAAATATGGATTTGAAAATTTCTTTTTAATTAAAATACTTATTATAATTTAAGCGGAAAAATGGATAGAGTTTCCTCTGTTTTATGGACATTCCCAAAAATTATCTTTGACCTGTTGTAACACCCTATATAATAATTACCCTTAAAACCATAAAATAAAATTCGGACTTAAAAATTTCTTGCGAAAACATTTATAATAATTGCCAAAATAATATTTCCTTTCATTAATACAAAAACATCAGAGGTATAAAGCGGAAGACTTTAATTCGAACAACGCATAAAAGCATAGCTTAATTACATTCAGTCGATTAGCCAAAATACAAAAGTACAAAGCAGTGTTTTAGCTCGGCCCAGCTGGCCGAGGCCTAACTTAAATTTCCCAACTCTAAGTGACTTACTCTCCCTATGAGGGAGAGTGAACCTGCTCGGCCGGGGACTGCGTCTGCTCAGGCTCAGTACCTGAAAAATGGTAAGGAGGTGAGCATTACACAAAACTTAAGTAAGCAGTTTCTAACATGACATACCGAACTACCAAGCCAAACACAAGTAGTCAATTAGCATATAAATAACAAGTAATCAGACAGAATATCATATGCATACAATATCATATAGCTCGGCTCACCTCATTCACCAACTTATACATTACTTATTAATTATACCTCGGTTCAACCAATTAATTCCCCTTGTTCCCTTTCCTTATTTCTCACCTAGTTGCTCGACCACTAGTCTCTTTTCTCGGTTATCTATCTCTATCTCGGTCACATTACTCATTTATCATCTTTTACATAGATTACAATCTTTTATTCTTCTCGGATGCATACATCCAGTGCATGTCTTACACCATTTAGGGTCGGATATCGGAGTGTCCATAACTGCGAGTCCCCAGTACCCGTCTTACATCTGCACATACCCAGTATGCGTCTGACGCGATCAATGCACGCACCCAGTACGCGTCTTCTATGACCAGGAGCACTACCGCTGATCATTCTATGGGGTTAAGGAGTGTCCATAACTGCGAGCACCCAGTACCCGTCTTACAGCTGCGCATCTCGGCGTCTTACGCGATCAATGCACGCACCCAGTACGCGTCTTCTATGACCAGGAACACATCCCATCGGTTCCGTTGCTCGGAACCTTGTGCGAATCATAACTGCGAGTACCCAGTACCCGTCTTACAGCTGCACATACCCAGTATGCGTCTGACACGATCAATGCACGCACCCAGTACGCGTCTGCTATGACCCGATCACACAACCATTTCTCTTTAATTCCTCTTACCTTTTTAACCATTCCATTTAGCTCGGCCTCTCTCGGCTCAACCCTGTTACCATTCCCTATTTCCATTGATCTCTCTTATTACCTGACTGGTTAATTTACCTCTTCCACTTTCCCTATTTACCATTTCCCCTCACCCACTCTCAATCTCATAGCTCGGCCACAGACAGATTCATACGTGAGACATAAATAATAATCATCAATACATCATGAACAATCATTCAGTAACAACAACGTAAATGAAGCACTTAGCCAATCAACCATTTAAGCAAAACATATAGCGTACAACAATGTTCCTTATTTCCCTAAAACTCATGCTTTTAACTCATTCATTTGCTTCCATTTCCCCTTTCTATCTACTTTCTCTAATATTATCCTAAATTCAATCCCTAATCTAACACCCACTCTTAGCACCCTTTATGAACATACTAGAAACCCAAACTCAAATAGAGGTAACACTCACTCCTTACCTCAAACCGTGAGAGATAAGAGTTGAGGGTTTGAGAATGGTTTTCTCCTTGATGCTTGACCTTGTGGGCTTCAAACCCCTTGATTCCTTTCCTCCAAGCTTCACACCGAATGCCACGACAGTCCAGGGAAAGCTTGATGAGATCGAGTAGTTTAAGAGGAGTAGCTTCTAGTTAGTGAGTATTTGGTGATGAAAGAGAGGGATTTTCGTGAATGAGAGGGGAGAATATGGGAGGTGTTGGTGCTGGACTCAGAGAAAAGAGAGAGAGGCGGAGGAGAGAGAGAATAGAAATGTCATGTGTTGTGTATTGGTTTCACTTTTATTATTTTAGGAAGGATATTTGTGTGGTTCTCATTGAAGGCTTCTTTGAGATGTCAAAATATGTGGATGGATTCATTGGCTTCTAAAGGAAGCCATGAACAGTGACTTGAAAAGGACATAAAGCAATGACAGCGGCAACCGTACGGATGGCACGAAACCCAAAGGACCAACAGTTCAACATGAGCTGTCGTAGAGGAGCAAGGATACGTCGGCTTGCTATGGAGAGATAGCAGTAGTTTGAGTCTCTTCCTCGGTTGACACTGCAATGAACGATGAGCTCGGCTAATCCGAGCTGACAACGGATTTCGCGTTCTGTTCCCTTCTAACCCCTTTAGCTCGGCTGGGATCGGTCCGAGGTTCTACCTCTACTTATTTGGTCGGCCTAAGCTTCCCATTATCTCACGACCTTATACGATTTCTTCGGCTTAATCCTATCCTTAAATAAATATATACATATATATATATACCTTAGGAATTTATTATATTGATATTAATTTTCAGGATGTTACATTCCTCTCCCACTTACAGAAATTTCGTCCTCGAAATTTAGTCGGCATTGAATAGCTGCTGATGTGACAGCTTCATCTTCTCTTCCAGCTCCCACGTAGCTTCTTCCACATTATTCCGATTCCAGATAACCTTGACCAACAAGATTTCTTTCCCTCTGAGCCGTCTGATTTGCTTGTCCTCAATTCTGACTGGAAGGATCTCGAAGGTCAGGTTGTCTCTTAGTGGCAACTCGTCCAATGCTATCACATGCGAGGGGTCATGGATGTATCTCCTGAGTTGCGAGACGTGAAATAGATCATGGAGCTTAGACAAGTGTGGAGGTAAGGCAATTCTGTAAGCTACTGGTCCGACTTTCTCCAATATCTGGTACGGTCCGACAAACCGAGGGGTCAACTTCTTTGATTTGATAGCTCGACCAATACCCGTTACAGGGGATACCCGTAGGAATACATGATCTCCTTCAACGAAGTTCAAGGGTTTCCTTCTTTTGTCGGCATAGCTCTTCTGTCGGTCCTGTGCTGCTTTCATCTTTCCTTGTATCATTCGGATCTTCTCGGTTGTATCATGTACAATGTCTGGGCCAATTAGTAAGTTTTCTCCTATCTGGAACCAGCATAATGGCGTTCGACACTTCCGACCATACAATGCTTCAAAAGGGGCCATTCCTATACTTGAATGGAAACTGTTGTTGTAGGTAAATTCGACCAATGGCAAAAGCGTTTCCCAACTCTCCGACTGTTCGAGCACACATGTCCTCAGCAAGTCCTCAAGAGTCTGAATGGTGCGCTCGGATTGCCCGTCGGTCTGAGGATGATAAGCTGTGCTGAACCTCAACTTTGTACCCATGGCTTGCTGTAAACTCTGCCAGAATCGGGATAAGAAACGAGGATCTCGGTCGGACACTATGCTGCTCGGAACACCGTGAAGTCTGACAATGTCCTTTATGTACAGTTGAGTTAGCTTCTCCAGGCTGTACTTCATGCTAATTGGCAGGAAATGGGCACACTTTGTAAGTCGGTCCACCACAACCCAGATGGCTTCCTGCCCTGATCTCGTTCTTGGTAGACCCGACACAAAATCCATCGAAATGCTGTCCCACTTCCATTGCAGAATCTCCAAAGATTTGAGTAATCCTCCTGGTTTCTGGTGCTCAATCTTGGCTTTCTGGCATGTTAAGCACCGAGATACATAATCCGCCACGTCGGTCTTTAGCTTTGGCCACCAAAACAACCTCTTCAGATCCTGGTACATTTTTGTGGCTCCTGGGTGAAGACTTATTTTAGTTTTGTGGGCCTCTTCCATTAACTCTCTTCGGACTTCAAAGTCTAGGGGAACGCAAACTCGGCCCCGAAATCGTATGAGACCATCGGATCCTTTAGTGAAGTCTGGTTCATCCTTATCTCCTGCTCTTTCTAGTAGCTTCTGGAGTTCTAAGTCGGCAGCTTGTCTTTCCTTGATAAAACCCACAAAATCATTCGTGACTTGCAGCATTTCCAGTACAACACTGTTTTCCTTCTTCTGCACGCCGAGGTTAAGATCACTAAATTCCTGCATCAACTGCATTTCTCGGACCATCATATTGCTCAGATGAAGGCTTTTCCTGCTCAGTGCGTCGGCCACAACGTTGACTTTTCCAGGATGATAGTGCAAGTTGAAATCATAATCTTTCAAGAATTCTACCCATCTGCGCTGCCTCATGTTCAATTCCTTCTGGTCGAACAGGTAGCCGAGACTCTTATGGTCACTGAACACTTCAAATTTCGTGCCATACAAGTAGTGTCTCCAAATCTTGAGGGAAAACACCACAGGTTCTAGTTCGAGATCGTGGATGGGGTAATTCTGTTCATGCGGTCGAAGCTGTCTAGAGGCATAAGCCACCACTTTTCCCTGTTGCATCAACACACAGCCGGGACCCTGGTTCGAGGCGTCACAAAACACGTCAAAGGCTTTGGTTGGATCTGGCAAAATCAATACTGGTGAACTCATCAATCTTTTCTTCAGCTCTTGAAAGCTCTGTTCGCGCTCTTCGGACCACTGGTAAGGCGCATCCTTCCTGGTTAACGAAGTCAACGGGAGAGCCAGTTTAGAAAACCCTTCGATGAACCTCCTGTAGTATCCTGCAAGACCAAGAAAACTCCTGATCTCGATTACCGAGTTAGGTCTCTCCAGTAACATCCCCAATTTCCGATGTCCGTTTAGAATAGTTATTAGAGGCAAGTTAGCATGTGTTCAGGTGTTGGAGGGTAGTATTGAGCCAAGAGTAGAGTTGCATGAGGTAGAACTAGTTTAAAATGGGTTTAAATAGTATAGGAATCAGGTTTTGAGTAGTAATCCAACCCTAGATGAGTATAGGAGCCTTAGGAAGTGAAATAGGGGTAGAAAGCCATCTAAATAGGATTTTGCCTCAAGTAATCGATTATTTTGATGGCTTTAACCGATTACTTGCTCTCAGGTGAAATCACACAAGTGGTTACAGCAAAGTAATTGATTAATTGGGTGAGTTAACCGATTACCTTGTTGATTTCAGTGAAGTAATCGATTATTTGAAGGGTTTAATCGATTACTTGGCCTCAGGATTTTGTACTAGAATGTTGCATCAAAGAGGTAATCGATTACCTCTGGGAAGTAATCAATTACTTCCAGTCAGATCTGATTAAAAACACGTTTTCCTCTCATTCTTCTTCATTGTTTCTCTCTCTCCTCTCACGATCTCTTCTCCTTCTCTCTCTAACCTCCATGGTTTCTTCTACCCTTTTCATGGTAAATCAACCATAAATCACCAAATCAAAGCCATAAAACATCTCCAAACCACTTCCTAATGATTTCCCCTCTCTCAAATCACATGATTTCTCCCTCTTTCTCATGAAACCCAAATCACGCAAAAAAACCCTAAGTGAGAGATTCATCTCTTGAAGCCTTCCAACCATGCAAGGAGTGTTAGAAAGTGCATGAGGACAAGGAATAGGAGTCATAGGAGCATGGATTGGAGCTTGGCATGGAGCTTCATCAAAAACCCCAATTCCTCTTTCTCTCTCCTCAAGGTAAGGGGTGTACTTTGGTCTAGTGTTAGAGAAAGGGTTTATTTATAGTAATAGAGTTATAAATAGGTATATTTAGTTGATTGGTTAGGTTGATAGGTAAGAGGGTAGAGTTAGCTAAAAACCCTAAGTTAAATGATATGAATTTATGTATGTTATATTAACTGATCCTTTGAGTTGTTAAAATAGGAAGTGAAGAACTCTAGGGAGGTGACTTAAATTACATTCCCTGAGACATACCTGAGTATGTCGACTGATTGCCTGATTGATTTATGATTGTTGATTGGTATGGTTTGTATTATTATTATTATTATTAAAGTGTATATAAGCAAATTGTAAATGACATTCATATAGTTATGCATTAAATAGGGCCAAGTATTTCTCAATTGAGTTTAAACCAATTAAATGACATTTTTCCAAAGAACAAAGAGGGTCTTAAATTTAATTGAGAAACACTTGAGATATTGGATCATGCATGGTGAAAAGGTGGACGTTAGGAGTAGGGGAAAAACATACGTCGTTTTAACGATTGATGAGGACAAGAGTAAATGTTAGGAATTACTATGGAGGACTTTGATCTTCCAAAGGACGTGGGTTCGCAACCCGTGTCGGGGATTGGTTCTACGCAAACCATAGTAATTCTATTTACTTTGGCTCCTTGTGGCCAGTGATAGTGATTTCTGCTAGAGCCAATCTGGGCGAATCAATCCAGATTGTACGTTGAACACTACCCTTGATGAGTGTGACGTAGTGTGCAAGCGGGTGAGCGGCATTCCTAGAGGATGTGAAGCACCCAATCAGAGGTTGAGAAATGCTTCCTCCTGGTCGGTTTTTCCCCAAAGTGGAGGGTGTATGTGAGGATGTATATTGTTATTGGAAAAGGGAAAAGTGAATTGTTATAGTACATTGTTAGGAAATGTTATTGTTATTGTTATTGATCAAAGTTAAAGTGAATTGTTATAGTACATTGTTAGGATGAAAGTGAAAGGGAAAGTGTGAATGCATTGTTATAGATGCTTTAATTCATTGAATCCGATCAAAGTGTTAAAGTTAATGGAATGAAAGGAAATGTTCAATATCGGATTCAAGAGTTAAACCATCTAAGTGCGACGATTGGCATAACATAATCATGTGATTGTGCATCATAGTACTATAGTAAAGTACTATACTATAAGTATATATATAACTTATAAATTGATTACTGTTGCAATGTATTATTATTAATTGAAGTGTGAATTGCCTAACTGCTATTGTTGGGGTGTGAATATATCTATTTATGATTTATTACTGTTTTTAAATGTTTTCTTTGATCTAGATTTCAAAGTACTCACCCTTACAGTGGACATATTAGGTACACCAAGGAGACAGACACACGGGATATCAAGGCCGAGAAAGTGATACTCTCGTCGGAGAGTATATTGTTAGGGTGACCTCACGGTCCCATTTGTAGGGCAACCATTTATAGATTCACATTGTAATAAATAGATTTTTTGTAAATATAATTGTAATTAATGATTTTTATTCTGTTTAAGCATTTTTGTGAAATTGTAGATTTATATGTATATCCTTTATTTCGTTAAGTTTTGAAGTATGACATAGTATTATTTATTTTGAACTGAAAGTTACATTATACTGGATTGAAAACTGTTCTGGACTGATAGGTTTAATTCTATTCGGGGAAAGTCCATTTTATAAAGGAAATTCTGTCAAAATTTTTATAAACCCCGAATATTTTCTCTAATAAATGTTAATTAAAAGTATTTTCCTAAAGTATAAAAATGTAGGATGTTATATTATGGTATCAGAGCAATGGTTGCAATCCTCGGCCCGGAGTATGGATTTTCCTACTCCCAAAGAGTTACTCCACATGAGAGTAACCAATTGGTAGTTGATTAAGTAGTGCACATTAGAGTTCATGCATGCATTATTAGTGTTAATGGGTATAACTTAGTCGGGTGAGTCATAGTTTAATAGTCACACGAGTGTATCTTCAATTTAAAGTGGGCTAACTAAATTTTTCGAAGTATAACCTTGTTGCATTTAGAAATGGACAGAAAGAAGAGACTAAGGGAAAGGAAAACTCCCAACGGGACAGAGCATGAAATTGCTACCCCACCGGGAAGGACTAACTCTTAGTTTTGAATCAATCGTGTCTATTTCAAATATGACAAGGGATTGAGGTTTCGCTTTAACACAAAATTTCAAAGCCTTCTTTTGAATCGAAGATGAGTCATCTTTTATTTGATTGGAACTCAAGTAGTACGAGAACAATTTTATCTCCGATGCAATATAGAATCGAGAAGGATCCCTCGCATCTTGTATTCGTTGGCAGATGACATCGTTGAGTCCTTGGATCTAATCAAATAATTGTTGGAATTCTTTTCTAAGTCTAATAATAGGATTGGTGTTAGAGGTCATTTAGTTTATTCGCTTCGAGCATTCTCTATCAGAGTGCGCAGCAGAAGTGAGTAGGAATTAACCCAACGCAATTGCCTTTAACTGTGATTACTAAGTGTCGTCTTAGTAAAACCTAATGGCCTTCTACATTTCCACATCATATTTTGGTGATAAATATACTCTGATTTTTAAGGTATGAAAATGCTTTTGCAACAAAAATTTTCTAAGAATCTATTTTCAAAAAGTATTAATACTATAATTTGAAACGAATGTCAAGTATAGTAATGTTTTCATATTTTTCAAAGTATGGAATTGATTCACACTCTGATAATTGATTGAATGTCGTAACACTAAATTTTAAGAAAATCTCATTCACAATGTGAATTCCTAACTAATTGAATGATAGTGTAATTTATTTTTAAGTTACACCAATTCTCAATTGATAGGAATTCAATGAAGGCGACATAAGTCAATTTGAAATTTCAAAGTAAAATGAGAGGAAAGGCATTCACTAGAATTTAAAGAGAGTGAATGACATTGAAACTTTTTAACCATAAGTCCGTTCCTTTTATTTGAGTTTGATGACTACAGAGGATTCTTATTTTCTTTGTCAAAGGAATCCTCAAGCTTCAGAATCAATTTCAAATGAATGTGAAATGATTTTGAAAACTCAAATGAATAATTTGAGCTTGTAAGTGCTTGACATGTCTTTTCCTAAACAATAATTTTGTTGAAGTTTTAAATGAACAGAATTTACAAAAGTATAAAGTGTTTTTCCTTATTCTAAAGAAAATGCGAATTCCTGAAAATTCTTTTATCACCAAGTACCAAACCCTTTTTCACAGAAGTGGGTACTTTATTGTTTCTACTTAAATGTGGAAGTGGAAAGTGCGAAGTGAAGGTAGTGAGGTGAGTTAAAGGTAATGCGGCTACCCGAGAATCAAAGTCTAGTTTAGAACCCAAACCAGGGTAATGGATGTTATCCTTTATTCCTTCCAGTTCATATAGAACTCCAAGGAATTTGTTGTACTTATTGAACAAACTGTATTCCAAAAGTGCAAACTATTTTCAAACCGTCATTAACTCTTCCATGGAATGTAGTTTGTGAACGTCCAAGTTCTAGTCTCAACATCCATTATAAAAGTCGTAGCACCAAAGTCTAGATTGTAATAGGGAAGTCTCAACTAGGATTCTATGGCAAGTCGTAGTTGTGCGACCTTTAAGCCTAAGGAACCAATTAGGAACCCTTAAACCTTAGGAAGAATAGTGAGTGTAGTGCTAGTAAAGTCTTGCATAGGGGAGAATTTCTGTTAGATCGAGTGTAGAAACCCCATAGTTTTTCATTCATAGACCGAGCGGTAGAAGCTAGGTTTGATTCGTCGAGTCCTAGAGTTTAAGCATAGGTGTGTAGGCATATAGATTTGCATATAGGAAGCGGGTTATAAAATGTTTTCGAACGTTGGACTTTTATATATGTGTATTTACGATTTTTAAACCTATTAGGACTATATGTTAAGTCCAAATGTTTTCCTGAACCTTTTCTTATGATTTTGGGGTAATCCCCAAATTTCAAATTCTTTCAAATACTATATACGTGCTATTTTAAAACGATTTTCAACTAAGATTTTCTACCTTCTATTGAGAGTGACTTTTAAAAGAGTCCTATATTAGTTTCTATTAACTAATAATCAAATCAAACTTTTCAAAGTTAATTGCCCTGTGTTTCCTCACATGGTAATTTTGAATTTCCATTTTCCCTAGTGTAATTATATTTTTCAAAGTAACATTTTTATGGAAAACCTTACAAGTGATAAACTTGTAATGGCAATGACAATTTATTTTATATACATACGATTGAAGTGTATATAGTTATACAATATCTTTAATTTATTTTGTCAATCTCCATTAAATAAATTTTCAAAGAATAATCCATGTGTTTATTTTTCCTAGTAACCCTTATGTTCCAATCCTATTTGTATTTAATGTACTTCTCAATTATAACCTTAGTAAAGTGTCCCTTGTTCTATACTTGACACTCCGAATGTTTGGACATTCAAATTTCTTTCTTTTATATATATATATATATATATGAACTACTCCCTACGGAAATTTAAATGTGTTTCTATCGCATGCCTTAAATATATTTCCGATATTCTATGGATATATATATATATATATATATATATATATAGTATTCAATCACTTAAGTTTATCTATGAATACTTACATATGTTTTGGAAACCGATGCATTTAACTATTTCCTTTCAAAACCTTATTTTCATATGTACACCAATCATAATCACTTGTGATCCTAAGGGAGTCTTGCCAATTGCAACTTTTCCAAACCCTTTTCTTCTCTTCAATGCAAAGCTCCCTCTGATGTGTATGGATTGTTTTACTTCTTTGTGTTGAGTCGATATTCTGCTTTTCTTTTAAGGAATGCACTCTCTAATAAAATTTAAATGATGTCCTTTTACTTAAATTGTATTTGATTTTGATTTTTAAAATGAAAATCTTTATATATATATATATCATAATACCTTGATGCCTTGTTTCTGTATTTGATTTTCCCTTTAACTTATGTTTGAATTATAATTTTGTAACGTTGACTTTTCTTAAATGATGAATGTTTTGTATGTTGATCATCTTTATCTGTATTGTTTATGGATGTGTGTTATGAAAGTTTGGATGCCTAGATTTTTGCATAATGTTAGGCAGTGTTGGATATAGGATTAAGTAGGTCTGTTTTGGCAGGTTTTGCCCTAGGCTTTGAACTTTACGTCTGGAACCTTAAGAAACTGAGTGGGACTCTTTGGCGAAGGTCTCAATAGTAATCCAGTGATCCTAGCAAAGAAACCCAACCGGAGTGACATCCTAAGTGGGGGAGCGAACCCCCAGGGTCGTATCTATCCTAAAGTAGGTTAGGACCTCTTGTTCAATCGAGCATATAGCTCTATATCCTCCTTTCCTTGAGGTAAGTCGAATTTCGGGGATGAAATTCATATAAGTGGGGGAGTATTGTAACATGCCCAATTTCCGATGTCCGTTTAGAATAGTTATTAGAGGCAAGTTAGCATGTGTTCAGGTGTTGGAGGGTAGTATTGAGCCAAGAGTAGAGTTGCATGAGGTAGAACTAGTTTAAAATGGGTTTAAATAGTATAGGAATCAGGTTTTGAGTAGTAATCCAACCCTAGATGAGTATAGGAGCCTTAGGAAGTGAAATAGGGGTAGAAAGCCATCTAAATAGGATTTTGCCTCAAGTAATCGATTATTTTGATGGCTTTAATCGATTACTTGCTCTCAGGTGAAATCACACAAGTGGTTGCAGCAAAGTAATTGATTAATTGGGTGAGTTAACCGATTACCTTGTTGATTTCAGTGAAGTAATCGATTATTTGAAGGGTTTAATCGATTACTTGGCCTCAGGATTTTGTACTAGAATGTTGCATCAAAGAGGTAATCGATTACCTCTGGGAAGTAATCGATTACTTCCAGTCAGATCTGATTAAAAACACGTTTTCCTCTCATTCTTCTTCATTGTTTCTCTCTCTCCTCTCACGATCTCTTCTCCTTCTCTCTCTAACCTCCATGGTTTCTTCTTCCCTTTTCATGGTAAATCAACCATAAATCACCAAATCAAAGCCATAAAACATCTCCAAACCACTTCCTAATGATTTCCCCTCTCTCAAATCACATGATTTCTCCCTCTTTCTCATGAAACCCAAATCACCCAAAAAAACCCTAAGTGAGAGATTCATCTCTTGAAGCCTTCCAACCATGCAAGGAGTGTTAGAAAGTGCATGAGGACAAGGAATAGGAGTCATAGGAGCATGGATTGGAGCTTGGCATGGAGCTTCATCAAAAACCCCAATTCCTCTTTCTCTCTCCTCAAGGTAAGGGGTGTACTTTGGTCTAGTGTTAGAGAAAGGGTTTATTTATAGTAATAGAGTTATAAATAGGTATATTTAGTTGATTGGTTAGGTTGATAGGTAAGAGGGTAGAATTAGCTAAAAACCCTAAGTTAAATGATATGAATTTATGTATGTTATATTAACTGATCCTGTGAGTTGTTAAAATAGGAAGTGAAGAAATCTAGGGAGGTGACTTAAATTACATTCCCTGAGACATACCTGAGTATGTCGACTGATTGCCTGATTGATTTATGATTGTTGATTGGTATGGTTTGTATTATTATTATTAAAGTGTATATAAGCAAATTGTAAATGACATTCATATAGTTATGCATTAAATAGGGCCAAGTATTTCTCAATTGAGTTTAAACCAATTAAATGACATTTTTCCAAAGAACAAAGAGGTTCTTAAATTTAATTGAGAAACACTTGAGATATTGGATCATGCATGGTGAAAAGGTGGACGTTAGGAGTAGGGGAAAAACATACGTCGTTTTAACGATTGATGAGGACAAGAGTAAATGTTAGGAAATACTATGGAGGACTTTGATCTTCCAAAGGACGTGGGTTCGCAACCCGTGTCGGGGATTGGTTCTACGCAAACCATAGTAATTCTATTTACTTTGGCTCCTTGTGGCCAGTGACAGTGATTTCTGCTAGAGCCAATCTGGGCGAATCAATCCAGATTGTACGTTGAACACTACCCTTGAGGAGTGTGACGTACTGTGCAAGCGGGTGAGCGGCATTCCTAGAGGATGTGAAGCACCCAATCAGAGGTTGAGAAATGCTTCCTCCTGGTCGGTTTTTCCCCAGAGTGGAGGGTGTATGTGAGGATGTATATTGTTATTGGAAAAGGGAAAAGTGAATTGTTATAGTACATTGTTAGGAAATGTTATTGTTATTGTTATTGATCAAAGTTAAAGTGAATTGTTATAGTACATTGTTAGGATGAAAGTGAAAGGGAAAGTGTGAATGCATTGTTATAGATGCTTTAATTCATTGAATCCGATCAAAGTGTTAAAGTTAATGGAATGAAAGGAAATGTTCAATATCGGATTCAAGAGTTAAACCATCTAAGTGCGACGATTGGCATAACATAATCATGTGATTGTGCATCATAGTACTATAGTAAAGTACTATACTATAAGTATATATATAACTTATAAATTGATTACTGTTGCAATGTATTATTATTAATTGAAGTGTGAATTGCCTAACTGCTATTGTTGGGGTGTGAATATATCTATTTATGATTTATTACTGTTTTTAAATGTTTTCTTTGATCTAGATTTCAAAGTACTCACCCTTACAGTGGACATATTAGGTACACCAAGGAGACAGACACACGGGATATCAAGGCCGAGAAAGTGATACTCTCGTCGGAGAGTATATTGTTAGGGTGACCTCACGGTCCCATTTGTAGGGCAACCATTTATAGATTCACATTGTAATAAATAGATTTTTTGTAAATATAATTGTAATTAATGATTTTTATTCTGTTTAAGCATTTTTGTGAAATTGTAGATTTATATGTATATCCTTTATTTCGTTAAGTTTTGAAGTATGACATAGTATTATTTATTTTGAACTGAAAGTTACATTTTACTGGATTGAAAACTGTTCTGGACTGACAGGTTTAATTCTATTCGGGGAATGTCCATTTTATAAAGGAAATTCTGTCTAAATTTTTATAAACCCCGAATATTTTCTCTAATAAATGTTAATTAAAAGTATTTTCCTAAAGTATAAAAATGTAGGATGTTATATCTCCCACTTGAGTACCGCTTCAACCTTGGAGGGATCAACTGCGACACCACGCTCGGATATTACGTGACCGAGGAAGTGAACCTCTTTGAGCCAAAAACTGCACTTAGAGAGCTTGGCATAAAGCTCCTTGTCCTTCAAGACCTGTAGTACCGTTCTCAAGTGTTTCTCATGTTCGCTCGGACTTCTGGAGTAGATAAGGATATCGTCGATGAAGACTATTACAAACGAATCTAGATAGGGTCGGAAGATCCTATTCATGTAGTCCATAAAGATGGCAGGGGCGTTGGTAGTCCAAAGGGCATAACCACATACTCAAAATGCCCATATCTCGTCCTGAAAGCTGTCTTCGGAATGTCTTCTTCTCGGATATGGATCTGGTGGTACCCTGATCAGAGGTCTATTTTTGAGAATACCGACGCTCCCTTAAGTTGGTCTAATAAATCATCAATCCGAGGGAGGGGATATTTGTTCTTCACTGTTACCGCGTTGAGCTTTCTATAATCAGTGCACATTCTGAGGCTACCATCCTTCTTTTTAACAAACAAGATCGGAGCTCCCCAAGGTGACACGCTCGGTCTAATTAACTTCTTGGCCAAAAGTTCTTCCAACTGTTTCTTAAGCTCTTCTAGCTCGGGAGGTGCCATTCTGTACGGAGCACTTGAAATTGGGCCAGTTCCTGGAATGAGGTCTATACTAAACTCTACTTCCCTTCTTGGCGGTAAGCCAGGCATTTCATCCGAAAAAACCTCTGGGAATTCACCGACTACAGGAATTTGGTCTATGGTTGGTTCCTCTGTCGCCTCTAACTTTGCAACAGAAGAGCCACTAAAGATGACGGTTTTATCTCGGCATTCGAGCAGGACATGGTGTTGAGACATCCAATCCATGCCGAGGATAATATCTAGTTTAGTTAGGGGCAGGCAAATCAAATTGACTTTAAACTCTCGGCCTAATACTTGGATAGGACACTCCAAGCACATTTGGTAAGTGATTACGGAAGAATTGGTTGGGGTAGAAATGGATAGTTTATAGGGCACTTCTACTGGGGATAGTTTCAATTTGTTCATACAGTCAAGGGAAATGAAAGAATATGTGGCTCCACAATCAAATAACACAGCACATGTGATGCTGTTTACTTGACAAGTACCTCGGATCAGCTCGTCGGCATCAGTCACTTCTTCACCATCCATGGTATAAACTTTGCCTCTCTGTATTGGTCGGTTAACACCAGCGTGTTGTGCCTTTGCCACATTGACTTCTTCCTTCACAATATTCTCGGTACACCGAGCTGCAAAATGACCAGGCCAGGCTTGCCACAGCGAAAACATGATCCTCTTGTTCTGCTCGGATCCAGACTCCAGCATTCTCCCCTGTGCTGCCTTCCACAGTGTTGGCATATCGGATAGGGGCCAGGAACAACCACCATCTGACCACTGCTCCTTGGAGCTGTTGACATTCTGGAGCTCGGATTCACATAGGGAGCAGATCTCTGAACAACTCCTTTCCCTCTGATAGGCCCCACTGCTTTCTGTGCCGACCTGCTCCGCCTTCCGTCGGCTTTCCTCTTGAGCCCCTTCTCATAGGTGCTAGCCATGTTTACCAATTGCGAGAGATTGGCCACGTTCTGATATTCGAATGCGAGCCGAATATCATCACGGAGACCAGATTCAAACTTGATGCACTTGGTACGCTCATCAGCATCTCGGTAGCTTCCTGAATAGCGGATCAAATCCTCGAACTGAGCGGCGTATTCTCCGACACTCAGGTTCCTCTGTTCCAGCTTGAGGAATGCGAGTTCCTTTTCCTTTCTAACATCTTCGGGAAAGTATTTACCGAGGAATCGGGTTGGGAACAAATCCCAAGTAATGGCCTGATTAGCCGCTTCCAGTCCTCGAATCTATTGCTCCCACCAGTGCTCGGCTTCACCAGCCAACAAGAATTCAGCTAACCTCACCCTGTACTCATTGGTCGGTTGCAGAGATCGGAAGATCTTTTCAAAATCTTGGAGCCATCTCTGAGCTCCATCAGGATTGTATCCCCCTTCAAACCGAGGCGGTTCGTTCTTCCTAAATCGGCTCATCCAGTCGATCTCGACCGGAGCTGGAGGTTGAGGCTGAAGGGCTGCAGCTGCAGCTGCTGCGGCTGCGGCGATGTTCTGAGCGAGGTTCTCAGCCTGATTTCGCTGAGCCTGCGCTTGGTTCTGCTGCAGTTGAACCAGAGTTTCCAACACGGCAGCAATTCGATCGTTATTAGCTCTTCTCCCAGCCATACTGTCTGGTCATGGAGAGAAAGCCAATTAACCATCGAATAATGAATAACATATATATATATATATACATAAACATATACATTTATAAGCTCTATTGTCTAACTTAGACTTCTAGACTTTACTTATTTGTCACTCTCTTGGTGAGTAACCACTGGAGTCCTTTGCAACTCCAATAGGCCGAGGAGAAACTTCTCTGATACCAAAAATGTAACACCCTATATAATAATTACCCTTAAAACCATAAAATAAAATTCGGACTTAAAAATTTCTTGCGAAAACATTTATAATAATTGCCAAAATAATATTTCCTTTCATTAATACAAAAACATCAGAGGTATAAAGCGGAAGACTTTAATTCGAACAACGCATAAAAGCATAGCTTAATTACATTCAGTCGATTAGCCAAAATACAAAAGTACAAAGCAGTGTTTTAGCTCAGCCCAGCTGGCTGAGGCCTAACTTAAATTTCCCAACTCTAAGTGACTTACTCTCCTTGCGAGGGAGAGTGAACCTGCTCGGCCGGGGACTGCGTCTGCTCGGGCTCAGTACCTGAAAAATGGTAAGGAGGTGAGCATTACACAGAACTTAAGTAAGCAGTTTCTAACATGACATACCGAACTACCAAGCCAAACCCAAGTAGTCAATTAGCATATAAATAACAAGTAATCAGACAGAATATCATATGCATACAATATCATATAGCTCGGCTCACCTCATTCACCAGCTTATACATTACTTATTAATTATACCTCGGTTCAACCAATTAATTCCCCTTGTGCCCTTTCCTTAATTCTCACCTAGTTGCTCGGCCACTAGTCTCTTTTCTCGGTTATCTATCTCTATCTCGGTCACATTACTCATTTATCATCTTTTACATAGATTACAATCTTTTACTCTTCTCGGATTCATACACCCAGTGCATGTCTTACACCATTTAGGGTCGGATATCAGAGTGTCCATAACTGCGAGTCCCTAGTACCCGTCTTACAGCTGCACATACCCAGTATGCGTCTGACGCGATCAATGCACGCACCCAGTACGCGTCTTCTATAACCAGGAGCACTACCGCCGATCATTCTATGGGGTTAAAGAGTGTCCATAACTGCGAGCACCCAGTACCCGTCTTACAGCTGCGCATCTCGGCGTCTTACGCGATCAATGCACGCACCCAGTACGCGTCTTCTATGACCAGGAACACATCCCACCGGTTCCGTTGCTCGGAACCTTGTGCGAATCATAACTGCGAGTACCCAGTACCCGTCTTACAGCTGCACATACCCAGTATGCGTCTGACGCGATCAATGCACGCACCCAGTACGCGTCTGCTATGACCCGATCACATAACCATTTCTCTTTAATTCCTCTTACCTTTTTAACCATTCCTTTTAGCTCGGCCTCTCTCGGCTCAACCCTTTTACCATTCCCTATTTCCATTAATCTCTCTTATTACCTGACTGGTTAATTTACCTCTTCCACTTTCCCTATTTACCATTTCCCCTCACCCATTCTCAATCTCATAGCTCGGCCACAGACAAATTCATACGTGAGACATAAATAATAATCATCAATACATCATGAACAATCATTCAATAACAACAACGTAAATGAAGCACTTAGCCAATCAACCATTTAAGCAAAACATATAGCGTACAACAATGTTCCTTATTTCCCTAAAACTCATGCTTTTAACTAATTCATTTGCTTCCATTTCCCCTTTCTATCTACTTTCTCTAATATTATCCTAAATTCAATCCCTAATCTAACATCCACTCTTAGCACCCTTTATGAACATACTAGAAACCCAAACTCAAATAGAGGTAACACTCACTCCTTACCTTAAACCGTGAGAGATAAGAGTTGAGGGTTTGAGAATGGTTTTCCCCTTGATGCTTGACCTTGTGAGCTTCACACCCCTTGATTCCTTTCCTCCAAGCTGCACACCGAATGCCACGATGGTCCAGGGAATGCTTGATGAGATCGAGTAGATTGAGAGGAGTAGCTTCTAGTTAGTGAGTATTTGGTGATGAAAGAGAGGGATTTTCGTGAATGAGAGGGGAGAATATGGGAGGTGTTGGTGCTGGACTCAGAGAAAAGAGAGAGAGGCGGAGGAGAGAGAGAATAGAAATGTCATGTGTTGTGTATTGGTTTCACTTTTATTATTTTAGGAAGGATATTTGTGTGGTTCTCATTGGAGGCTTCTTTGAGATGTCAAAATATGTGGATAGGATTCATTGGCTTCTAAAGGAAGCCATGAACAGTGACTTGAAAAGGACATAAAGCAATGACAGCGACAACCGTACGGATGGCACGAAACCCAAAGGACCAACAATTCAACATGAGCTGTCGTAGAGGAGCAAGGATACGTCGGCTTGCTATGGAGAGATAGCAGTAGTCCGAGTCTCTTCCTCGGTTGACTCTGCAATGAACGATGAGCTCGGCTAATCCGAGTTGACAACAGATTTCGCGTTCTGTTCCCTTCTAACCCCTTTAGCTCGGCTGGGATCGGTCCGAGGTTCTACCTCTACTTATCTGGTCGGCCTAAGCTTCCCATTATCTCACGACCTTATACGATTTCTACGGCTTAATCCTATCCTTAAATAAATATATACATATATATATATATTTACCTTAGGAATTTATTATATTGATATTAATTTTCAGGATGTTACACCTATAACCTGTTCAAAATAGTTTTCAACAACAACCAGACATCCAGATATAATATATAACATACTTAGACTCTTTTAACATCAAATATTAAAGTAGGAACTTTTAAACTTTTGCAAATAAAACTAAATACCCCGGACCACCATTTTTCCAAAATACACATGGGAAATACATACATAAATCATAATTATACAAAATACATCAAGTACGCAAATGTGGCCCGGTTTGACTCAGAATAATAAAATGACTCGAGTTCACACTTCCTGTGGGAAGTGTGCTCCTGCTCAGCCTCTATGTCTGCAAGCTCAACCTGTACCTGTGGTGGATGTAAGGGTGAGAATTGTACGAACTAGTAATGTATAATACATGCCAAGTCATACACAGTTAGCAATTAATCAAATACTACAATTATAACACGCCCAATCACCTATCCACTACAAACACAAACATCTCCAATTTATTCACATTCCCTAGCGGGTGTCAGTTCCTATTCTAATTCCGTCCACTTAGTCCTCAACTCTCACAAGAACTCATACCCTCATCTCTACTTCCACACCTATTTCCACTCACATTCTTCCTAATTTCACTATCTAACCAAGTCCAAAACCCTTTTCTAATTTCTCCCTCTCATTCATTACCTTCTCACCTTCCTTCTCCTTTTCCTTTTTATTTCATTCTTTTCCATTTCTTTTTACTTTTTCTGGATATTTGTGGTTTCACTTACTGCGTCCCATTCTGGGCACGACTTACGGCTCCGCGCGCCCGAATGCGGACCCGAGCGGCTCCCCTGCACACTTCCCAAGCGGCTTACGTTTCCTGCACCCGAGAGCATGACTTACGCGTCCTGAATTACCACAAAATCCCTTGCCTATGCGAATTTGCCACTGCGACCCATTGCGGTGCCGGCTTACCGATGCGTACGGATCCCGCAGGCCGCACGTCTTACTCAATCCATGCACACGGAGCACCTCGCGGCTTACTGCAGGTGTTGCGCACCCGCCTTACTGCACCCCACCGTGTGCCTTCTAGGATCCAAACCGCATACCAATATTCTCTTTTTCTTTTCTTTTTCCTTTTTATTCTTTTCCTTTTTCTCAATTTTAGTCCGCCCTCGCCTAACACCTTTTCTTCTACTCTCATTTTCCCCTTTTTCTCTTCTCCACCAACTAATCTATTTCCCTAGAATTAACTCACTATCATTTCTAAAGACACTTCCTATTTCCCGATTTCTTTCCCTTAAGTTTCCATCTATGTGCTACTACTAAATCCAAGGCTCACTCCTCTGTCCACTCCTTTCCGTTTTCACTCAATCTCTAAAATACAACATACATACACCATTCAACATATCTCAATACACATATCAAAATATAGAATATCATTAGAATTAGTACACTAAATTATATAGATTACACATTTACATGCATCATTCATACTCTCAACAAGATACACAAAATTCATAGCATCAATTAGCATTTAGCAGGTTATCACATAGTTCTCAGGGCATAAAGCATACTTGACGAACATATATATCAATTAATCACTTAGCACAATAAATCATAAATTCATAGTATAATTCATAAATATCAATTCCTAATATCAACTACACAAACCAATTAGTCTCAACACGCACACACATACTAGTTACACAACCACCATGCGACAATAAACCCCTTACCTTAAAATAAATAAGATAGAGTAAACCTTAACCGGGTTAGGAGTCCTAATGCAGGAGGGTTGTCGATTGAGTCCAATGTCCGCAATGGTTAGTTGGAGAGATGCGAGAGTCCACCAATACACGAAATAGAGCAGCTTTATGAGCTCCCCTCCTATCCTATATGGTTCGAAGCTTCTAAGAGTATGGAGGCCCCAAGTTGCTCTTGAAACATTGAGGCAAGAAACAATAACAATAATAATAATAAATAATGGTAATGAGAATACCCAAATCAAAGGAGGAAATGGAAGGATTGAAAGGAAAGAGAGAGGCTTGATCAACTTACCCCAAAGGCTTGAAGAAGAGTAAATAGAGAAGTAAGAGTTGATGATGATGACGTAGCTAATTGGAAGAAGGAAGTAGAAAGCTTGATGGTGCTTTAATGGAGGTTGAGAGTTATCAACCTTGAAGATCAAAGGGGGATTTAATTTGGTGGCCTATGTCTTGAAATAGGAAATAAATGGAGAGTGAGGGATGATGTTGGTGGATTCAATTGATAGAGGGGAAAGAGTGCTTGATGATGCTCCCTAAGCTTGAAGCTTGAAGCTTGGCCATTAATGGAGGTTGGGAGGGAAAGGGATGGAACCCTAGCTCTTGGAAGAGGAAGAAGATGAGTGAGAGAGAGTGAAGGGTCGAATGGCATAGGGAGGGAGTGTTTGGGGGTCTTAATGGGGTTTTGGGGTGGGAAATGGCGAGAATGCCCTTAAAAACGCGTGTTTAGTGTTGCAGATCGCAGGATTTTCGCTTAAGCGAAATCTGGTCGCTTAAGCGAACTCAATTGGTGTTGATACTGGAGCAGTTTTGCTTAAGCCAAAATTTTGGATTAAGCTAAAATATTTTCGCTTAAGCCAAATGTACAGGTACTGCTACTTCATTTTTCTATTTTTCAGCTATTTTCTCCCCAACTTCAAATAGCCATAACTTCTTCGTTCACCATCGGATCTTGCTCAAATTTGACGAGCAAATTCCTAAAAATCATACCTTCATATCCAACGGTGGGAATTGTGTTTTGTGTCTTAAATCTTTTATTTTGATTTTCTACCCTATGTTATGTTTTAGAACCGAATTATCTATTTTTCTGGCCTGTTCCTAACTTCAATTTAATGCTCCTTTCTTTTCTAACCTTATTATTATTATTGTTATCCTTTCCTAATGTTAAAATACTTCTTTTAAATAACTATTTGTAGTTTATTATCATTATTTCCTTTATTCTAACTATTATTTACTTATTCGTTTTTGGGTTTAAAATTTGGGATGTTACAGTAGCTGGTGGATCATTCCTCAAAAGGACAGTTGAAGAGGCCAGAGCAATCTTAGAAACAATGACAAACAACAGCAGTCAGGCAGAGCCAGAAAGGACAGCCTAGCTAAATAGTTTTGACCTCCCACAATTCCAAACCATCATTGAACAAAATCAGGAAATGCAGCAACAGATAGCTGTGTTAACCAAGCAGATGGGTCAAGTCTAGATGATACAACCTGTCCCCAAACTCTGTGGGGGTGATACTGCTTTCGCTGTGTCAACTACTGGATCATACCATACATACTCTGATCGCTCACTGAGTCCTTCACCAAGCCCACCACGCAGTCCTCCACTAGAGAAACAACCTTGGGAATTGGCAATAGAGTACATGCTTGTTTGTGGATGAAGTGCGAACCAATTTCAACTCTCAATGGGCTAGCATTCGCAATCTGGAGAATCAGGTGGGTCAGATTAATAAGAGACTGTCAGAATTGCATCCGAGTTACTTTCCTGACACCAGCACCAATTGCAGAGCCATTACTCTTAGAAGTGGCAAAGCATATGATGAGCCATAGAAGAAGAGTGATGTCGTGGTAGTTGAGGAGAATCAGAGGCAGAATCAGAATCCTGAGAAGGAGAAACCTGAAGTGCAACAGCCTGAACCCAAAGAGAAGACCCCAGATATTTCTCCAGAGAAGCCACAGAGCCTACCAGACCTCTCATGGGTACCATATCCTCAGAGATTGAAGAAGGAGGAGAATCGGAGACAGTTTGCAAGGTTCATGGAAGTGTTCAAGAAGCTTCAGATAAACATACCGTTTGCTGAAGCTCTTGAACAGATGCCTACTTATGCCAAATTCATGTAGGAACTGCTCACCAACAAGACGAAGCTTAGAGATAATGAAACAATGCTACTAACTGAGGAGTGCAGTTCTATTATTCAGAAGAAGCTTCCACTGGAATTGAAAGATCCGGGCAGCTTCACCATTCCATGCAACATAGATGGAGTGGATATTGACAAGGTATTATGTGATTTTGGGGATAACATCAATGATCAATCTGATGCCCCTTTCCATCTTCAAGAAACTGGGCATTAGAGATATTAAGCCTACTATGATCTCCCTTCAGCTGACAGACCATTCTATCAAGAGGCCATATGGGAAGGTGGAAGATGTACTTGTTAAGGTGGACAAGTTCATCTTCCCAGCAGACTTTGTGATATTGGATATGGATGAAGACCAGGATATTCCACTACTCTTGGGAAGACCTTTTCTAGCAACCGGGAGAGCTTTGATAGATGTGCAGAATGATGAGCTTATGCTCTGATTTCATGATGAGAAGGTCACATTCAATGTCTATGAGTCCATGAAACAACCAATGGGAGATGACCAGTGCCTGAGGCTGGATGTGATAGAGTCCATTGTCGACTTTGTGTTGGAGGAGATTTGTTATGAAGATGTAGTGGAGGCAACTTTGGTAACTGAGGGTGGGGAAGGAACTGAGCCTTACAACATAAAAGCCCTTCTTGATGGAGCTACAGAAGTTAAAGGAGGGAGGCAACCAAAAGATCTGAGGTTGGAAGAAAAGGAGGTCAAACCCAAATCAGAGCTTAAAGTGCTACCACCGGGCCTCAGGTATGTATTCCTTGATGAAACTGAGTACTTCCCAATCATAATAAATAGTGCCTTAATTGAAATTGAAACTAAAAAATTATTAAGGGTATTAAGGCACTATAAATCTGCTATTGGCTGGAATGTATCAGATTTGAAGGGAATTAGTCCCTCTTTTTGCATGCATAAGATTCTCTTGGAGGAGAATTTTAAGCCTGTGATACAACCTCAGTGGAGGTTAAACCCCACTCTACAAGAGGTTGTTAAGAAAGAGGTAATGAAACTGTTGGATGCTGGGATTATTTACCCCATCTCAGACAGCACTTGGGTCAACCCAGTGCAAGTGGTCCCTAAGAAGGGTGGTGTCACTGTGATTAAAAATGAAAATAATGAATTGATACCAACTCATAATGTTCATGGGTGGAGACTGTGCATAGACTATAGGAGATTAAATAGTGCCACCCGTAAGGACCACTTTCCACTTCCATTCATGGACTATATGTTAGAGAGGTTAGCCGAGCATGAGTATTATTGCTTTTTAGATTGTTATTCCAGCTATAATCAAATTCCTGTAGATCCCAAAGACCAAGAAAAAAATGCTTTTACTTGTCGCTTTGGAGTTTTCGCATATCGAAGGATGCCTTTTGGCCTATGCAATGCACCTGCGACTTTTCAAAGGTGTATGCTATCTATCTTCTCCGATATGGTTGAAAAGTTCATTGAGGTTTTTATGGATGATTTCTCAGTCTTTGGATCCTCATTTGAATCATGTCTAAATAATCTGGAACAGGTTTTGAGAAGGTGCCAAGAAACTAACCTTGTCCTTAATTGGGAAAAATGTCAATTTATTTTTAAGGAAGGGATAGTTTTGGGGCACCTAATTTCTGAGAGGGGTATTGAGGTAGATAAGGCTAAAATTTCTGTGATTGAAAATCTACCTCCTCCTAAAAATGTCAAAGGGGTTAGGAGTTTTCTTGGACATGCCGGTTTTTACCGAAGGTTCATAAAAGATTTTTCAAAAATAGCCAAACCTCTTTGTAATTTGTTGGAGAAAGATGTGGAATTTCACTTTGATAATGATTGCATGAATGCTTTCCATGAATTGAGAAAGAGATTAGTATTTGCTCCTGTGGTGATTCCACCTGATTGGAATAAACCTTTTGAACTTATGTGCGATGCAAGTGATTTCGCCAAAGGTGCAGTACTAGGACATCAAAAAGAGAAGGTATTTCATGTAATTTATTATGCTAGTCGTGTGTTGAATGATTCTCAAATTAATTATACGACTACAGAAAAGGAATTATTAGCTGTAATTTTTGCTATGGATAAGTTTCGTTCTTATTTGATAGGGTCGAATAAGGCACCTTTTGGCTAAGGAAGATGCTAAGCAGAGACTAACAAGGTGGATCTTGTTACTACAAGAGTTCGATATTGAGATCAGGGACAAAAAGGGGGTTCAGAATGTTATAGTAGATAATTTGTCTAGACTTCCTTTAGAGGGTAGTGATGGGAATGTAGAAGTACCCATTAAGGATAAGTTCCCTGATGACAAGCTTTTAGTTGTATCCGCTGCACAACCTTGGTTTGCAGACATAGCCAACTTCCATGCAGCTAAGATAGTCCCAAAAGAATTGTCATGGCAACAAAAGAAATTTTTTTTACATGATGTCAAGTTCTATGTTTGGGATGAACCTTTCCTGTTTAGAAGAGGGGTAGATGGAGTCCTTAGGAGGTGTGTTTCTAATGAGGAAATACTTGATATTCTATGGCATTCTCATGCTTCGTATTATGGTGGACATTATAGTTTTGATAAAACAGAGTCTAAGATTTTGCAAAGTGGCTATTATTGGCCAACCATAATTAAAGATGCTAGAAATTTTGTAATGCAGTGTGACAAGTGTCAGAGAACAGGTAATATCTCCCGAAAGGATGAGATGCCTCTCCAAAGTATTTTGGAAGTGGAAATCTTTGATGTTTGGGGGATAGATTTTGTGGGTCCATTCCCGCCTTCATATGTTAACAGGTATATCTTGGTTGCGGTGGACTATGTGTCCATGTGGGTGGAGGCGATTGCAAACCCCACCAATGATGCTGTTGTGGTTGTGAATTTTGTTAAAAAACATATTTTCAACAGATTTGGGGTACCTAGGGTGCTCATTAGTGATAATGGTACCCACTTTTGCAATAAGGTCTTAGAGAAGGTTCTGGCCAAGTATGAGGTGCACCATAAAGTTTCTACCCCTTACCATCTTCAAACTAGTGGTCAGGTAGAGGTTTCCAATCGTGAGCTCAAGCGAATTCTAGAGAAAATTGTTAATAGCTTTCAAAAGGATTGGTGTAGGAAACTAGATGATGCTCTGTGGGCTTATAGGACAGCTGTTATGAGCCCTTTAGGAATGTCACCCTATCAGGTGGTGTTTGGAAAAAATTGCCATTTGCCTGTTGAGCTGGTTCATAAGGCTTATTGGGCAACCATATTTCTTAATATGGATATGCAACAAGCTGGTGAGAAAAGAATTTTTGTAGCTCACTGAACTTGCTGAGTTTAGGGAGCAAGCATATAATTGGTCTAAAGCTTTAAAAGAAAAGACTAAATTGTGGCATGATAAGAAAATAGTTCCTAAGAATTTTGAAAAAGGCCAGCTTGTCTTGTTGTATAACTCTAGGCTGAGGCTTTTCCCTGTAAAGCTTAAGTCTAGGTGGTCTGGTCCCTTTGTTGTTGAGCAGGTGTTCCCTTTTGGGGTAGTGGAGGTGAAAGATCCCAAGGATGACCAAACTTTCAAAGTTAATGGCCAATGACTAAAGATATACCTGGGAGGCACGGTGGATAGGTGTAAAACCACTACTCGCCTCCTTAACCCTTAGTCTCTGTGTTTTCCCCCAAGCCTCCGAAAGGAGGTGACCCATCAGGCTCGTGACGTTAAACAAGCGCTAGTTGGGAGGCAACCCAATGTTAGGTAATTTCCCTTAGCTTTGTATGATTTTTCTTTTGTTTTTATTGCATGGATAATGTTCTATTCACTCTATTGCATTTGTATATATCTTGTATTTGTAGCAGGTGTGAGTTGATGTCTTCCCCATGAGAGGTGCTATTTGGCACTTGTTTCTAATGCCTGCAGGTATTAAGTTTAGGGGAGCGCCTTCTCACTTTGTTTAGTGATGAGCTGTGCAGCGGATGTAAAGGGAAGTGTTCTGGATTTGTCCTTGTAGTAGTTTTTTTTTAATTTTTTTTTTAGTTTTAGGTTAGATTAGTTTGCTTGAGGACAAGCCAACCTCTAAGTTTGGGGGAGTGGTACAAAATAAAATAAAAATTTTTCAGACTTGATTTTTTCTCCCATAGTTGGTATTGGTTTGTGGCTTGGTAGGAGTAGGTAATTATTCTAGACTTAGGACTGTTTTTTTTTCTGATGATAGGTGTAAATACTTAGTTTAGGATAAGACTCATTGACTTTTGACACTAATTGATTGAGCTTTAAATATTGTTTGAATTTGGTTATTTTGACAAACTTTTTGAGAATTTGTGATTAGTGAACTGACCTTTAACCTAGTGAGTTATTTGAGCCCATACACTGAAAGGGGTATGTATTATGTGAAATATTTGATTTGAAACCCCTATTTCTTTCATGAGTGTGTTCTCATTGGCTTTGTGTTCTAGAACTTGACTTGTGACTATTTCAAGATTGATTTTTGTTTGCATGCATGAAAATGATTAAGGCACTTAGGATGTGTTTTTATTAGCCCATACATGAATGTTTTCCCCCTACTCCTAACGTCCACCTTTTCTCCATGCATGATGCAATTTCTTAAACTCTTTCTAATTAAATTTGAACCCTTTGTTCTTTAGAAAATTGCATTTGTTAAGCTCAAATCTAATTAGAAAGCACTTTATGCTAGTTTATGCCTAACAATCAATAATCAAGCCTAATAATTATTAAGCACAAATTAAACATATGTTTGCATCATTTTTACTACAAGAGCATCAATTCACTTAATTTCATACATTGAACATACCAAACATAACACATAAAGGAAACATTCAATAAGACATAAACTCATAAGTCATAAAAATTTATTTCTAATGTCTAGAAACAATTTAATACACCTAATTATACACTTATTATTATCATTAAACCTTTTCCCCAATTTAAACCAAAGTATCCCCTCTTTACCTTCTTGGAAGAGGAGAGAGAAAGTGAGGGATTGATGAGAGCACTACACCAAGCCTTGAATTTAAGGTCCTAAACCCTTAATTTCTTCTTCTCTAACACTTTCTAAGCTTCCTTTCTTAATTCTATGGCAATAGTTCTTCAATTAGAGAAGTTAGGGTTTATGGTGGGTGATGGGAATGAGAGGAGAGGGAGAAATATGGAGATTTTAGTGAGGGAAAATCATATATTTGAGGAGGGGAAATGATTTTGAGTGATGATTTGGGTGGATTTTGGGTTGATTAATGAGATTGAAGACTTAGGGTTTATGAGGGAGGAAAATCGGTTGAGAGAAGAAGAGAAGGAGAAGATGAATTTTGTGCAATTTGGTCATTTTTCGCATATTTATTTTTTTTTTGCAAATCTGGGCAAAGTATTCGGATATCTACCGGGATATCCAGATACTTCTAGTTTTTTTTTCATTCCAAAACCTTCCTAAAATAAAATACATACCAAAACATTAAAATTTCATTTTCTTATAATTATCTAACATAAAACTTCTAATTACTTAATCAAATTAAGCTACTTGCACTAATTTAAACTATGAATGAATTCTAACTAACTAATGCTTATAACTAATGAAACCCTATTATTTAAGGAAGATAAATACTTAATAAAATTGAGGATGTTACACTCGGCCTGTAACTGTGACACACTCACAAATAATTACCTTAGTTACCATTAGTTAATTAACTACATGAAAATTTTATTAAAAATTTGGCAGAGTTTCCTTTGTATTTCGGACTTCCCCAAAATATTTTTCCTAAATACCTGTTCAGTCCATAATATTTTAAAACATAAACTTATATATAAGTTACAACCAGCTTATCCCTAATGCCTTGTTTCACAAAATAATACAAGTTTCAGGGCGTACAATTAGTGAATCGTTTTGAGACCAAATTAAACTGACTTAATCCTAATCTACTATACTCCTTTCATAACTAATTTACACTTCATGGGGTGGAGGGTATTCCTGCTCGGCCTGCAATAGTGTAAGCTCCGTCCCTGTAACTGTATAAAAACAGCAAGAAGGGTAGCATTACACAGAACTTAGGAAATACTTTCTAAAAAGGCATAATAATAAACTAAGTCAAGCACGTTTATCACCGATAAGTCACATCATATCATACACAACTAGTCACACAATTATTCCTAATTAGTTCATTTACATTCACAATCATATTTTCATTATTTAATTATCTTTTTGTTCCATTTTATTCACACATTTCTTTTCATTATTTCCCTTTTATTATTTATCCACAGGGTCGTTATGACCTTCCTGTGCTGATTTCCTATCCACAGGGTCACTATGACCATCCTGTGTTAATATCCTATCCATAGGGTCGCTATGACCATCCCGTGTTAATGCCCTATCCATGTGGTCGTCATGACCTTCCTTTGTTGATTTCCTATCCACAGGGTCGTTATGACCATTCTGTGTTAATATCCTATCCATAGGGTCGGTATGACTATCTTGTGCTGATTTCCTAGCCCACAGGGTCAGTATGACCATCCTGTGCCCTATTTTGACTGAGTCTAACTGACCTCCTATCTTATCTTGTTCTTCTCTCACTTTTTATTCATAATTCTATTTCACGACTTACTTATTCTTTTGACACGTTTTTTAGGTGTTTCTAACTCGCTTCTTAGCTATTCCCTTTGTAACGATCTAATTTTCATTACATAATAATTATAATTATATATAAATATATATATATATATATATGTATGTATCAATCTAAATTATGTGGAAGAGTAATGTGAATTAATCTTAAATGAACACTTAGATTGTGCAAGTTGTTAAGCAAGAAAAGCAGGCGAACAAGGATTTAAGGGACACCTTAGGTAACAGGAGATGGATGGAAGTTAGCATAAAAGAGTAAGTAAGGAATAAGAATTAAGAAATTAAACAAGCGTTCGATTTGGAGAAGTTATCAGAACTTCTTCAAGGCGGTTAAACTGGCTAAGACTTAAGGGATATAATGACCTAAAACTCTTAATTTGATAATCATAACTACGCTTAAGTTAAGTAAAGAGAAATCGAGTAAAGAGAAGTCTGAATAAATAATAAATAGGACAAAGTGTAGTCATTTTCCCGATTAAGATTTATAAGACGAATATAAGAATTGGGTGTGTCCTGTGGATCATGAACCTAATTAGGAATTAGAAAAGAGAATGCCAAATATAGGTTAAAAACCGGAGAAAGGAGCAAGCATTAACTAAGGTGGAATTTATTACGATTAGGTATAATAAAGCTTAAGAATCAAACAAGAATCCAAAAGCTTAGGATATAACCCGACTATTTAATCCCTTCTCAAAGATTAATCAAATGGAGGAAGGAGTAGGAAGGGTACCCCAAGCTATACAATCAAGACGAAGGAATTAACAATGTGGCCGAAAACCCGTTCATTGGAATTTTCGGAGTTTTATAATTGGGTGCTTGATAAAAGGTAACATGGAAAATATAATTAGAGATGTAAATTAATGTTATACAAGTTTGATTTAGTGTTATGAAGCGTTAAAATCCATCAAAATAAGCTAAAAAATGCGAAAATCGGCTTTCTGGGGCGAACTGGTGGACCGGGGCATGAGCCGGTGCGCTCCAGACGCACCGGTGTGGAAATCAGCAACACCAGGCGCGCTCAAGCGCAGCCAGTCGTGCTCAGGCGCCACAGATCAGCAGCACCCGAAAACTCACGCACCAGCCAGAACCTTCCAGAAATTTGCGCGCGCTCAAGCGCTAGATCTCGCGCTCAAGCGCGACGTGCTTATAAAAGCACCAGATCCTCACCAGACTTGAAGTCTGACGCACCAATTTTTCTCCCTGCCGCACCAGACCACCCTCATGCGCACCAGAAGCCATTTTTCAGCACCAAAACCCAAATTTTATGCACCAACTCCTAATTTCTTCCACCAACAAGCTTAAATCTCAACCAATCCAATCCCCACTCCATAAATTAACATCAACCAACACCTTTTTCATAAATTCCAACCCTTGATTTCTTAGTTCCTCATCAAACCCTCTTTCTATCTCATTCTTATGGCCTTGCTCCTCCCATAATCTTGGAGATTTCTAGCATTCCAACCAAAGGAGAAGAGTTTTAGGAGTCAACCCATTCAATTCAAGTGCTTGAGATTTGATTTTCTTCCCTGGAGGTAAGGGAGGAACTCTTTTCTTTTAGAAAAGAATTTAGGTTTTGGAATTAATAAATGCTTATCAAATATTATGAATTAAAGCCTAGGGTAGTTGATTCTGTCGTACCACATGTCTGTGTATGTGGAATAATTAATTTAAGGCTTGATCTAAGTAATAAACTCCTATCATTACTCAAGTAAAATAAAGTGTAGCCAAGTTGTTCGATAAAATGCCCGAATGAAAATGAAATATTATTAGGCTAATTAGAATACATATAAATGATCCATCCATAATTAACTAATAAAAGATAGATCATGACATTAGAGTAAGCTTTAGAACTTATACTAGTATGATGATTTCTTGATAAATTATAAGTTGAAAATGATATAATATGTTTACAATTAAAAGACACAAAGGTCATTAGGAACTTAAAGGAAATATGTTTAGACTTGAATTATAGCTAGTAAAAATAAATAAATAAAATACTAATGGAAGAAATAGAGATTATTGTGAATAAAAAGGAAATTTATATAAAAGCATGATTTCATAATTAATAATCAAAAAGAAATATTTTTTTACTTATATACTTATGTAAATGTATATTTTATGATTATGGTTTAGACAATGATAAGTGAATAGAATATATTTTCTAAGTATAAAAGGTACAAAAGTAATTATGAAAAGAGATAGAAGAAAATGTAATTAGAGAAATTTGCTTGTTTTGCAATATGTTAATTTAAATTTTGATAAGTTTTATTTACTTAGTTTCAATTCCTAATTTCTATTCTTTTATGAAAAGATGTTCACTCCCTTGTAGTTTAACAGTTTAGGTAATGCTTGGAGGAGTCAAGAACCAGAGTTTCACATCACAAACGACGAAAAAAGGCCGCTTTCCTCCAATTATTGTTCTAATATCAAGTTGTAAATCCCATGTTTTATTACAAGACAATTTGTATTTTAACATTTAATTAATAAAATTTATATTTCCTAAATTAAGTTGGGATGTTACAATTTGGTATCAGAGCAGTTCTTTCCTTTCGGACTGGGGAAATGGTCCCTAATCCGTTGTGAAACTCCAGTTCTAAGCTCTTCACCCAAGAGAGTCCAAAAATATATGATTATAGGGAATATAATGGAATAATAAATTGTTGAGTATAAGGAAGTCAAAAGGATATAGCACCATAACAAAATGAAAGCAATTTTCGGTTAATATTAAGGATTCAAAAAGAAAGTGAAAAGATGTTATAATTCGGTTAGAATGAAAAGAATTTTAATGCTATATGAAAGGAAAATAATGAGTTATGAATAAAGAAAAGTGTTGTGAATGGTGAAGTTGTGGGGCCTGGTTGACCGTGTCGACGTAGTCTGCTGGATGTGTTCCAGTGTCCGTCGATGTAATCGAAGACTGACCAGTGCCGAGACATTGTTGTATGAGACATATTGGAGTAAAATTTTGAAGGGTAATTTAAATGTTGAATGGTGCATAATGAATATATTCAATTTATTGGAAAGGAAAAGAGCATTTTGTGATTTAATGCATTTCCAAACTTTTGTCATATATGAATTTCCACTCAAAAGAATTGAATTGAAAAGTGAAAGAGTGTTGAAATGGATTCCTTTCCAATCTTTATGATATTGTGTTAAAATTTATGACATGTTCTCAATGGGACTTGAATAAAGAAAAGAGTGATTTTTAAAGTGCAAAGAATTCAATTTTTAAGAAAAAGAAGGATGATTCAAGTCCTTTTGAGAATCAATTGCATTATGCACCACAACATGAGCGAATACTTTACTAAGGCCAATGAAAAGGAAAATACTTATAAATAAATATTCGGAATCAAACTATATGTTTTCTTTGGGAAAAAAAGAAGTGTTTCCAAGAGTTCAGAAATTTGATTTGTAATTTTCCTTTTCAATGACCTTGGTAAAATAATCTATGTAGACAGAATACATTCTCAATCTAATTTATTATGTGATACAAATGAGTTTTTGGAAAATAATATCATTGGAAATTTCTCAATTGATTTGGAAACCCATTCAACAATATATGATTTATGAAAATGAAAAAAAATGGGATTCTAAATCAATTGAGTCATTCAATCTGTAAAGGTTATAAGCTGAAAAAAAATCATCAATTGAGAATGTAAACTGCCATACATAGAAGTGAATGTAAAGAAGTTATAAGGTGGACGGTGAGGAAGTTGGGAAAGACATACGCGGAGGCACGTGAATGATATGTGACTAGGTTGTGCTAATGAAACAACCGCGGGAATTGTCGTTGGGTGGAACTTTGATCTCCTAGGAGGGCATAGACTGGCCACCTATGTCGGGAGATTGGTTTCGCATTAACCACGATAATTCTATCGGTCACAGGGTCATTTCGGGACCGGTTGAGGGTGGTTCCCTGCTATAGCCAACTTGGGTCGTCAACCCAAGTTGTACTGGACTGAAAATGGGTGTCCAGTATCGTGCAAGCAGTGGTAGAGGGACACTTACTCCCGGTTGGTCTTTCCTTGGAGTGGAGGGTGAAGTGAGGAAAATTGAAGGAAATGATAAATGTCTCATACAACACTATTGATACTAAGCAGAATGTATGTGTGATATGAATTTCAAGATGTGAATTGGAAAGTACCAAGTGTGGGAAACTGAGTTATATATAATAATAAATATTATCACTAAGAGGATGTGAGATTGGGACTGATCACCCCAATGCTTACATAAAGAGGCAATGCCACCAAGATCTAGAAGTTTGAACATCTTAAATAAAGAAAAGTGTTTTGCTTGTGACTAAAGGTGCTAGTCCTTTTGACCCTCCATATTCTTGATATGCCGAAAAGTGGAATCATAAGAGTGATGTTATGATGATTGAAAGATAAAGCTAGCTATGGAACCAGATAAAAGTAAATGTTAAACCATATTCAATAAGCATGAGATGAGTCGTGATGATGATAAGTAATGGAAGGTCCAAATAATATATCTAGAATGAAACATGCTTTATATGTTTATGGGATTTAATAAACTAAATTAATTATGTAAGTGGATTGAATGTAAGTTTAATATACTATAACCTGAATTTTATGAGAATCAGAATTATAAGAATATGTAAAATGAGTGGATGAGAGGATAAGAAGTCTTGAATGCTGAATATAGAGATTGATGATAAAACATTAATATAAAGAGTTAGGATTAAAGAAATTAATGTGTGGCTGTCATTAAGCTAAACAAACGTTATTAGGAATTAATATAAAGCATTGTGGATTGTCTTGAAATATATGTATGTAGTGGATCATAAAGCAGTGGTAAATGGTAAGAAAATATTAGAGGAATTATATGCAATAGATAATAATAGAATCCAAAGAATATCTATATCAATTATATTCCCAAATTTTAGATGAATTATAGATACTAGAAAATTTTGTAATCTAAGAACAAAAATTAGGAACTAGTAAAATCCCAAGTGGGGGAGTGGAATTCCTCACAATGCCCCTCCATCACAGAAGAGAATTAAGTTAACCCAAAGGAAGATCATATTAAAACTGAATTCATGATAACTTTAATTGAATTAAATTGCAGATTTCAAAGAAATGGCGGGAAGAAATGAAGACCTAGTGGAGAAAATGACTACTATATTAGGAAATCTTGTGCAAGCTAACCAAACCCCTGAGACAACAGACTTTCAAAGACTTACTGAATTTTGCCAAGTATATCCCCCTAAATTTGAAGGTGGTTCTGATCCAATCAAGGCACAAAAATGGATTCGATACTTGAAAAAGATCTTCACCATAATGAATTGTTCCGACACACAAAAAGTTCTACTTGCCACCTATGTACTAACTGAAGAGGCTAATAATTGGTGGGAAAACACCAAACGAATAGTAGAAAGAGAACCCAGAGAAATTACTTGGGTACTATTCAAAGAAAAGTTCTTAGAAGGATATTCCCCAGAAGAAATTCAAAGTAAAAAAGAAATGGAATTCCTTGATCTAAAACAAGAAAACATGAGTGTGGAAGAATACGTGGCCCGATTCGAAGAACTTCTCTGATACTCCACACACTATGAATCCAACCCCGACGAGAAATTCAAATGTACAAGATTTGTAAGCGGCCTTCGACCCGAAATCAAAGTAGCCTTTGGGTATCAAAACATCCGAGGTTTCCCAGCATCGGTGAACATGTGCTTTACCTATGAAAAAGATTTAGAAATTCAAAAGAAACATGAAGAGAAAGGCAAGGAACACTTGGTACAAGAAGAACACTACACCATAAGTGAGAATGAGACTAGAAGCAAGAAGAAACCAGATAATGAAGAATCTGAACCAACCAACCCCTTGCGATGCTCAATTTGCCAAAAATACCACTTAGGGAAATGTCGGAAGCTACGAGTAAAGTGCTACCGCTGCAGGGAATCAGGACATTGTGCCAAGCAATGCCCTACCAAAAGAAAGAAGGAAGATCTATAAATTAATGATATAAATTAAGGATGTTGAAAGAACCTTAAGTTTAAAGGATGAATCAAAGTTCCCACACCCTAAAACGAATTTCGAGGACGAAATTCCTACAAGTGGGGGAGTATTGTAACGATCTAATTTTCATTACATAATAATTATAATTATATATATATATATATGTATGTATCAATTTAAATTATGTGGAAGAGTAATGTGAATTAATCTTAAATGAACACTTAGATTGTGCAAGTTGTTAAGCAAGAAAAGCAGGTGAACAAGGATTTAAGGGACACCTTAGGTAACAAGAAATGGATGGAAGTTAGCATAAAAGAGTAAGTAAGGAATAAGTATTAAGAAATTAAACAAGCGTTCGATTTAGAGAAGTTATCAGAACTTCTTCAAGGCGGTTAAACTGGCTAAGACTTAAGGGATATAATGACCTAAAACTCTTAATTTGATAATCATAACTACGCTTAAGTTAAGTAAAGAGAAATCGAGTAAAGAGAAGTCTGAATAAATAATAAATAGGACAAAGTGTAGTCATTTTCCCGATTAAGATTTATAAGACGAATATAAGATTTGGGTGTGTCCTGTGGATCATGACCTAATTAGGAATTAGAAAAGAGAATACCAAATATAGGTTAAAAACCGGAGAATGGAGCAAGCATTAACTAAGGTGGAATTTATTACGATTAGGTATAATAAAGCTTAAGAATCAAACAAGAATCCAAATGCTTAGGATATAACCCGACTATTTAATCCCTTCTCAAATATTAATCAAATGGAGGAAGGAGTAGGAAGGGTACCCCAAGCCATACAATCAAGAAGAAGGAATTAACAATGAGGCCGAAAACACGTTCATTGGAATTTTCGGAGTTTTATAATTGGGTGTTTGATAAAAAGTAACATGGAAAATATAATTAGAGATGTAAATTAATGTTATACAAGTTTGATTTAGTGTTATGAAGGGTTAAAATCCAACAAAATAAGCTAAAAAATGCGAAAATCGGCTTTCTGGGGCGAACCGGTGCGCCGGGGCATGAGCCGGTGCGCTCCAGACGCACCGGTGTGGAAATCAGCAACACCAGGAGCGCTCAAGCGTAGCCAGTCGCGCTCAGGCGCCACAGATCAGCAGCACCAGAAAACTCGCACACCAGCCAGAACCTTCCAGAAATTTGCGCCCGCTCAAGCGCCAGATCTCGCGCTCAAGCGCGACGTGCTTATAAAAGCACCAGATCCGCTCCAGACTTGAAGACTGACGCACCAAATTTTCTCCCAGCAGTACCAAACCACCCTCATACGCACCAGAAGCCATTTTTCAGCACCAAAACCCAAATTTTATGCACCAACTCCTAATTTCTTCCACCAACAAGCTTAAGTCTCCACCAATCCAATCCCCACTCCATAAATTAACATCAACCAACACCTTTTTAATAAATTCCAACCCTTGATTTCTTAGTTCCTCATCAAACCCTCTTTCTATCTCATTCCTATGGCCTTGTTCCTCCCATAATCTTGGAGATTTCTAGCATTCCAACCAAAGGAGAAGAGTTTTAGGAGTCAACCCATTCAATTCAAGTGCTTGAGATTTGATTTTCTTCCCTGGAGGTAAGGGAGGAACTCTTTTCTTTTAGAATAGAATTTAGGTTTTGGAATTAATAAATACTTATCAAATATTATGAATTAAACCTAGGGTAGTTGATTCCGTCGTACCACATGCCTGTGTATGTGAAATAATTAATTTAAGGCTTGATCTATGTAATAAAATCCTATCATTACTCAAGTAAAATAAAGTGTATCCAAGGTGTTCGATAAAATGCCCGAATGAAAATGAAATATTATTAGGCTAATTAGAATACATATAAATGATCCCTCCATAATTAACTAATAAAAGATAGATCATGACATTAGAGTAAGCTTTAGAACTTCTACTAGTATGATGATTTCTTGATAAATTATAAGTTGAAAATGATATAATATGTTTACCAATAAAAGACACAAAGGTCATTAGGAACTTAAAGAAAATATGTTTAGACTTGAATTATAGCTAGTAAAAATAAATAAAAAAAAATTACTAATGGAAGAAATAGAGATTATTGTGAATAAAAAGGAAATTTATATAAAAGCATGATTTCATAATTAAAAGAAAGATTATTTTTACTTATATACTTATGTAAATGTATATTTTATGATTATGGTTTAGACAATGATAAGTGAATAGAATATATTTTCTAAGTATAAAAGATACAAAAGTAATTATAAAAGAGATAGAAGAAAATGTAATTAAAGAAATTTGCTTGTTTGACAATATGTTAATTTAAATTTTGATAAGTTTCATTTACTTAGTTTCAATTCCTAATTTCTATTCTTTTATGAAAAGATGTTCACTCCCTTGTGGTTCAACAGTTTAGGTAATGCTTGGAGGAGTCAAGAACCAGAGTTTCACATGACAAACGACGAAGAAAGGCCGCTTTCCTCCAATTATTGTTCTAATATCAAGTTGTAAATCTCATGTTTTATTACAAGACAATTTGTATTTTAATATTTAATTAATAAAATTTATATTTCCTAAATTAAGTTGGGATGTTACACCCTTAGCCCAAACAATCCCAATTATCCTATTATCACTTTACCAAGTTTTCCTCTGAAGCTTTTAATTAGTTTTATTACAAACCTAGCATATCTAATTATTAACTTACATTTTAATATTACTAATTATTTCATAAAAATCATAAAACATATTCAAACACATAGATAGTATCATAAACATATTCATTCATCACCATAGTGGGTTCTCTCAACCAAATACTAAATATTTAGTTCTAACCAAAATCCTTTGTGTCCTCTTTTTCCTTGTGCCTCCTCAAAGCTCCTTAGAAATCCAAGTCTCCTTCTTCACATCCTTTTCTCTCTCTATTTGTTGCTGGATCCTCCATGACCATCATCAAGGCATGGATTCAATGGAGGGATATGGGGTTTTCCTTTGGTTCCTTATGGTAGGAAGATGATTTATGGCATGGAGGAGTCATGGGTTTTGGTTATTGATGATGGATCTTGGGAGTATTTTCCGTACAAGGGAGTGATGGGTTTTGTTGGTGGATTTGCCCTTAGAAACCTTTTGGGGATGAGAGGGAGAGTGCATCCATGGTGGTGATGAGGAGCTTGAGAGAGAGAGAGCTTAGTGGAGATGGTGATGGTGGGTGTGATGGAACTTGGGGGAAGAAGATGGAATGAAGAGGAATAAGGGTGTTTGGAGTGGTATGAAGATCAGAAGGGAGTTGTAAGTGTGTGTTGGTGCCAAACATGTCCAAGAAGCTTGCCCATATAAGGAAATTCGTGCTCCCCAAGTTTCTATTTTTTTTCTTCGTCAGACTTAAGGTAATCGATTACTTCCCAATTTTCTTTTTATTTTTCCCCACAAACAAATTCTAATCGATTACTTCCCCTGGGTAATTGATTACTTTGTCAGTTTTCATCCCTTTGCATTCTCAAAGTGCCATATCTCCTTCGTTAACCGTCAGATCTTGCTCAAATTTGAAAGAAAGCTTACTAAGACTTCCAACTTCACATCCAACGGAGGAATTTGTGTTTTAAGTTATAAATCTTTTATTCTTAATTTTCTATTATTAGATGTTTCCAATACTGAAACATCCCTTTTAAACACTCATTTTTACCTTGTTATTACTATTATTACGATTCCAATCTTATTATTATTCTAGTTACACTATGGGTTAAAATTCAGGATGTTATAGTAATAGTGCAAGCTCAGTCTCTGTACCTGTATAAAAATAGCAAGGAGGTGAGCATTACACGGTACTTAGTAAATGAATTCTAAAAAGACATAACAATATACTAAGTTAAGCACATTTATCACAAATAAATCACATCATATCATACACAACCAGTTACACAATTATTCCTCACTAATTCATTTTCACTCTTATTCATATTTTCATTATTAATTCTCTTTTCATTTCATTTTTTTCTTACATTTCTTTTCATTGTTCTCATTTTCATTTTTTTTGTCCATAGGGTCGGTATGACATCCTGTGTCTTATTTTGACAGAGTGTATCTGACCTTTTATCTTAACTTCTTGTCCACAGGGTCGGTAGGACCTCCTATGTCTTATTTTGACCGAGTCTATATGACCTCCTGTCTTAAATTCTTGTCCACAGGGTCGGTATTACCTCCAGTGTCTTATTTTGACTGAGTCTATCTGACCTCCTGTCTTATATTTTCTTCTCTCACATTTTATTCTTATTTCTACTTCATTACTTACTTATTCTTTTCTCACTTTTAAATTCTTATTTCTCTCTTTTCATTATCAATTATCCTTATTTCCCTTTCATTTTCATTGTTAATTATCCTTACCTCTCTTTCATTTTCATTATTAATTATCCACTCTGTTACTCTTATTTTTTCCTAACCTACTATCTAATTAATCCATCATCCCTTTCTTTATTACCATTCCCTAAATTCTCTTACATCTTCCTATTTATAGATTAGAACCCGATTCATGCTTAATTTCTTTCCACTAACCTCCCTCAATCTTAATTTCATCAATTCTACCCCAGTTAATTCATTTATGCTTACAACATTTTAGCTAATCCTCGATTAATCTCATCTCTATTAACTTCCCTTATGCTTAAGTCACTTTAACTAACCACGATTAATTCCAATAAGCTTAAGTCCCTTTTTCTAACCTCAATTGATTCATCTATTACTCAATTCACTTCATAAAACTAATTAAAACTTACAAATATGACATGTTTATTTCTAGACCCTAAGTTATCACTTATATCAACTCAACAACATTCATCAATTATCATTTTCATAAAAATCATGCAATATCACGTACACCATCGTATATCATATATAATCATAAGTATTAAAATGGGTTTTCCTTCTTTATTTTAAATACTCAATTTTTACTAATATTAACTACCCTAAGGTTCATTAACATACATATTTCTCTACCCTTATCTATCACTATAAACATTCTAGAGTTCATTCCCTAAGTAAAGGTAATACCCCCTCCTTACCTGGAGGAGAGAGAGTAGAACCTCAAAAAGCTCTGATCTTTCCTTCTTTCTTTTCCTTCTTCCCTTGTGCTCTTTAGAAATCCAAGCCTCCTTCTTCACATCCTTTCTCTCTCTATTTGTTGTTGGATCCTCCATGACCATCATCAAGGTATGGATTCAATGGAGGGCTATGGGGTTTTCCTTTGATTCCTTATGGTAGGAAGAGGATTTATGGCATGGAGGAGTCATGGGTTTTGGTTATTGATGATGGGGAAGTATTCTCAACACCAGGGAGTGATGGGGTTTTGTTGATGGATTTGCCCTTAGAGAGCTTTTGGGCATGAGATGGAGTGAGGGTTCATGAGCTTGGGGGAGCTCCTTGCAAAAGGGAGAGTGGGGTTCTCCATGGATTTGCCATAGAGGCACATAGTGGAGACTTAGAATGGAAGTGAAAATGAATGGAAATGAGAGTGGGTTTCCTTCTTAAGGAAGGGGAATGAGGGAGGGGCACACCCCTTTTTAATTGGGACAGTTTCCATTCAAAATGTCATATCTCCTTCGTTAACCGTTAGATCTTGCTCAAATTTAAAGGCAAACTCCCTAAGACCCTTATCTTCACATCCAACAGTGGAATTTGTGTTTCAAGTTGTAAATCTTTTATTTCTAATTTCCTAATATAGGGTATTTCTAACATCGAAAACATCGTTTCTAACACTCTTTTGTTCCTTTTTCAATCTCCTATCCGATGCCAATGCTTCCTAACTCCTTCATGGCACTCAAAGGGATCCTAATCCATCACCTTAAATCCTCTTTAGCATAATTATCATTTTTCTAATCTTATTATTATCACAATTATTTTTGGAATAAAAATTCAGGATGTTACACTCAATATGGGATTATGATTTCAGAATGCCTAGTCAGAGTACCGTAGTTCTCCCTAGTCTATAGAGTGTATGCAAAGTGTAAACTTAGGAATGAGAAGAACGTACCTGAGCCCCCTGCTGCTGCATTCCTGGGCTCCTTGTTGGAAGTCAAGCTTTCCCCAGGACTTCAAGTGCAATCATTATATGGTTTTGATGATAACAAACTCAAGTTTCTCAAGCTCTTATCAAGTGCAATCACAAGATCTTCATCCTTCAAGTCCAAGCTTCAAGTTGAAGACTCAAGCAAATGAAGTTGAAGGCTCAAGCAAATAGAAGACCTTTTAGCCCTTTCCCTTAGGACATCATGTAAGGTAATGAAGTCAAGGTTTATATTATGTTAAAAGGCCAATATAAGTTTTTCTAAATACATTTTTTAAAGTTAAGGAGAAGAATAAGAGTTCAATGAAAATCAGTTTTCTAACTTAGTTTTTGTGGAAATGCATGATGAAACAAACTCTGGATGTTTTTAAGTTATGAAAATCCATTTTTACAAGTGCAAGAAGGAGTAATCGATTACCTGCTTTAAGTAATCGATTAACTTTGTTGCATCACAAAAAAACCAGAGTGTGTGTAATCCATTATGTGAACTTGGCTAATCCATTACTTTTTGAATAAGAGTAATCGATTACCTGGATCAAGTAATTGATTAACAATGTTGCATCATACATTTTGCAGAAGCAAAGTAATCGATTATTGCTTTGAGATAATCGATTACATGATGTTGCATCATACAAATATCAGAGACTCAATAATCGATTATTAGATTAGTGGTAATCGATTATATGAGTTGCATCATATAATGAACAGGAGTGAATTTCAAAGTTTCTATTTTTAAAGAGGTAATCGATTATCTTCCTGGAGTAATCGATTACCTCAAGCTTTATTGAAAAACGTGTCAAAATCATTTTGATTTATTTCCCGATTTGTTTTTAACGGATTGATTCTGATTTATTTCTAAAATTCGAAATTGATTTTGTTTTTGAAATAATTCCTTATTTGTTTTAAGAATCAAATCTTTGTTTTATTTCTTAAATCTTTTTGATTTGCTTTTGATTTTAAAACTCATTACAAAATCTTATTTTATCTTATTTTGATTTTCAAATTGATTTTAATTTGTTGTTTTAAATCTTTTATTTGATTTTAAATCTTATTTTATCTTATCTCTTTTCAAAATCAGATTTTTTCTTTTAAATAAATGAATCACTCCAACATTCAAAAAAAAAAAGAAGAAGGATTCTGATCATCACGTTCCCTTCTCCTCTTCTCCATCAACTTCTGGTTTTCACGCTCATACATTTTTGAAGAACTAAACCTTGTATTGGCCTTGTAACTACCTTATCAAGACTTCTTTATCATAGTGCGTGCTTCATTGTTGTATCTATGTTATCTAGAACACATAATTGTTAGAGTGACCTTATATTGTTGTATCCGCACTATTAAGAGTGCAAGATAGTTGTTGTACCCAATCACCTTAACCAGTGTTGTAAAGGGCTACAACAAAAATGTTAAAAGATCCCAGTTCCGCATGCATATTGATCCCGGTTCCGAACTGGGATTGTATCCCCTGGTATAACAAGTCTGATACTCCTGATCCCAGGTGTTTTAGAAAACACAGAACCGGGATCAATAAAAAACAAGGAACCGGGATCAATAGTATATATGATCACCGTTGATTTTTAATAATGAACCGGGATGTTTAATATATATGACCACTGTTGAGTTTTTTAAAACGAACCGGGATCTTTAGTATGTATGATCACTGTTGAGTTTTTTAAAATGAACCGGGATCTTTAGTGAATATATATTTTTTTTAAAAAAAATCTATAATATTTTCTATATCCATATATTTAAATAAATTGTCAACATTTTTTTTTGCAACAAATAAATGTCATAATTATATACATTAGAAACGTAAATGTCAATACACATTTAAGATAGATAACTCCCAAACCAAAACAAATGGCTCTATACATACAAAAGGCTAAAAAAGCTCGATCATATAGATGCTACATATTCACATTCAAAAATATATATGGTGCCCTAAATTCAAAACTAAGCTAAGGTAACTCGTCAAGAACATATGCTGCCCATTCATCCTTTATTTCATTCAGCAATTCATCCGAGTAGTAGCTGTAGTGACAATCTTCAAAATGGAATTATATTTAAATATCCAACATGAACAATTTCCATGTGGAGAAGACCCAGGAATCCACTTCTAAAGCCAAACCCCATGGCACTTGAGGACACAGGCTCAAACTGGAAAACAAAAAATAAAAAATAAACTCTTCAAACAATTAATCACTAATCCTACCAATGTCAGCTGAACTGTAAGAAAGTTGGACATTGAAAAAAAAAATAGTGCCAAATGCATGATAGCTAAAATATATATGACAAATACATAACAAGTCAAGAAAAAACATGCATGCAAATTTGACACATATGCATCTCCCATGAAACTAAAGATGTATTACAAAAGTTGTATCAAGAAACCAAATTTATGGAGATGTGGTGTAATTTCCCGCGTTTTCCCGACTAAGATAAATAAAATTTGATTAAAGAAGAATTTTAAGATATCGTTTTACTAAGAGTTTTCAATGAGTATTTTATTCGATTATGAAATAAAGTGATGATTCTACGGAATTTTGGCAAACAAATATTTTTATGAAGTTAGTAAAAATGATTTTATTGGTTGGTGATTTCTTGCAAAAAATAAATTTCTTTATGGATTTTCTTAGATGTATCAACTTCGAAAATCCATAACTTTTTAACCGTAACTCCGATTTTTATGATCTCTATACGAAAACGATCGTATCGAAACGTAGATTTCAAAAATGTATTTTTCATAATTTTTTGGATTGGTTTGAGAAAATTTTTCTCAGAGTTGTAAAGGACGAATTTTAAAGGAATTAATCATGAAAAATAGTTTTTGATTTTTAATAAATTTTTCCTTTTGGGATTATCTTTAATATATTAAAGTATGATTTTAGAAAATGAAATAAGGGCTATAAGTGCAACCAATAACTACAGTTTATTATTTAAAGGAAAAATGTGTTTAATTGTTATTATGTATGTTTGATTGATTAATTAAAGAAGAAATTATTTTGTGATTAAAGTGTGTGTTTGATTTTGAATGTGTGCATGCATGATATAGGTGTGATGTGTGTATGAGTGCCACGTGTGTGAGGGTGTGTATGTGTGGGTTTGTGAGGCCTTGACTTGATGACCAAGCTAGGAAGGGAAAATAAAATAAAAAGAAAAGAAAACCAAAAAAATGAGGAACCAAATAGGAAACTAAGTTAGAAACCTAACCAAACCAAGAAGAAAAACCCTAACTAAATACTAACTAACATTTAGCCCTAGAGTGACCCTAAAACCTAGCCACAAGACATTGTCCCCTTGCATTTGATAAAATGCACCCATGCAAGTTTTTGAAGTTCCAAAATTACCCCTCCTAGTGTGTGTATGGCCGAATTTTCCCAAGGCCAAAAGAGGGAAATTGTGTTCCACTCTTAGCCTATTTTATTCCATCCATTCCTTCATTCTTTCATTTCATTCTTCCCTTCATTCATCCACTCATTCCTTCGTTGCCTTCATTCTTCCACCCATTCTTTCATTCCTTCATTTCCCACTTCCACCAACACAAACACCTAAGTCTCAAAGAGCAACATTAGCTCTTGAGACATAGAAAGAAAAAGAAAGACACATATAGAGAGAAAAGAAGAGAAAACCGTGAGGGTAGGAAGAAGGAAGAAGGAGGTTTCAAGCCCAACCAAATCTCATCCTTTGTAGATCAAGAGTGCTAAGTGACTAGAAGACCAACCTTTATCATGGTAGGATTTGAAGCTCAAGAAGAAGAGTCGTAATAGTTTAGTTTTCTTTTTAGTTTGTAGATCTAAATCATTTTCTTCTTTGCATGTTCATTTTTGTGACTTGAGAGATGATTTTATGTGTTGTTCTCTCTTGATTTCGGACTTAAGGGACTTAAAGTAATTTGTAATATGTTAGACTTGATACTTGATGCTTTCGGTTGAGATTTCTTAAAGGATCTAATGTTTTTCTAACTAAAATCTTAGAGATCTAAAGAAAACTAAAGATTTTGTGAAAAATCTAAAATTAACTCCCTTGCATGTTGATTTTTTTAGCTAGATCTAGTGTTTCTATCTACATGCATGTGAATTTCTCAAGTTGATCTCAATTTTTCCCACATGCATGTGAAAGATCTTGACTTAAAAATAAGAGATCAACTATTTTTAAGAGCTTGATAATCAATTCGGTTTTAAAAAGAATTTTGTGCTCATGATTTATTTTCTTACTTGATTCGGTTTTATGTGCATGTAAAGAAAGTTATCTTTTATAAAAAAGTTTAATTTGAAGCATGAAATTTTGATAAAAAGAATTTATTTATTTTGATGCATGTTTCGGTGTGGCCTAGATCTTTAAGAATTGTGATGTCCTAGACGGTGAGGTCCTCCAAGGGTTAGGGAAGAAGACCTTCAAAGGAGCCTCTGTCTAGGGTTTCTGTGTGATGTTTGGTGGGAGTCCTCAAGTGGCTAAAGAGAGAGTCAAGAAGTAACCCTAATCACTGGTGTGTGAGGGTGATAATTAGGGTTAGAGGACGTACCTGAGCCCCATGTAGTACGGAGCTACTTATAGGGGGGAGCTGGTTGCCCTAATGGGCCTGCTTGGGGCCCAAGTAGGGCCAGCCTGTACTGAGCTATGAGTGGATGAGCTGTCCTTGTGGATAAGGTGAGACACGTCATTCTGTCCTTGGTATCGGATTCTGAGGGAGGTGTCGGACTCTGTGTGGTGTCGGGCAAGGAGGTCGGACCTAGGTAAGAGCATGAGGTCGGCCCGTGTCTAATGTCTGTTCGGCCGTTGAGCCTTGAGCTCGGCCCAGCACACAGAGGGCTTCTTATAGGGCTGTAAGGCCTTAAGTGAGGGTTCTGAGGATCTCGGCTAGGCCGAGTCCACCACATAAGCCCCCCAGCTCGGTCAAGCCTATCTGAACCTTGTTCCAAGGTCTTGGTTTAGGTCCTTTTCCCAAATCCACCACATAAGAGCCGAGTTTACCACATAAGCCCCCCAGCTCGGTCAAGGCTATTTGTGCCTTGTTCCGAGGTTCTAGGGAGTTCGGACGATGGGTTGTTGAGAGTTGGATCCAGCTGTTTCTGACGTCTTTTGACTGTGACGGGGCAGGTTTGAAAGCTGTCCTTTCTCCTGCTCCGAAGTGACGCTTGCTTTTTCCGGGTCTGACACGTGTCAGGAATCGTGCCTAACGGAGCGTCGCCATTACTGCGACGTTGCTCGAGGTCCGTGATTCCAGCTACTCTGCGCCACGTGTCCCGGTATGTGTGGCTGCATGCTGGGCTGAGTCACTTGGGCCAGGCCCAAACTTCAAAATTGAGGGGGAAAACGGTTTCTCTTCCCCCTATATCATACAAAACCGCTTCTCCTTCTCTCTCTACCATACGAAAAAAACCTTCCTTCTCTCTCCATAGAAACCTTCTCTCTCTCCACAGAAACTTTCCCTCTCTCTCAACAGAAACCTTCTCTCTCTTTCCTCATCGAACCCCACTCTGCTTCTCTGCCCTTCGCCTTCTTCTTCTCCAGCAGTGATTCCTTCTCACCTTGCAAGTCTCTAATTTCCTTCGCTCCTATTCTACTTAAGGTACTGTTCCACTTGTTTCTTCTTTTTCATTTCTGTTTCCTTCTTCCCTTTAGCTTTTGGTTCTTGTGGGGGTTAATATTTTTTGTTTTTATGTTTTTATGCCTTCGTTTTTCTGGAGGTGGGGTGATTTTCCTGGTTTATTTGGTTTCGTTTCTGGGGAATGATCTTGGGATTTTGGCCTTCTTTGAGTTGGGCGTGTTTTAGGATTTTTGGAGAGTTTTTTATTCGTGTTTTATGTTTTCATTTTTCAGAAAACCAAAGGAGTAGATTGGGTTCAGTATGAGTAGGGAATGGTTTAGGAAATGGGCTGGGGTAGTCTCCCTGTCATCTAGCAGTAGTGAGGAGGAGGACGGCTCTTCCTCCTCGTCCTGTTCCTCCACGGAGGTAGACGAGGCGCTCCGTCGCCAAAGGGAGTATAGGCAGAAATATGAGAGACGGGTTCTGGAGGTTGATCCCGTTGAGGTAATCTATCCTCGGGATTGGGAGGAGAAGAGAGAGTGGATACGGCAGTATGCCTGGGCCGAGTTCGTCGACGGTAGGGAGCTTGCTGACTTCGAGAGGATGGAGAAAGAGAGGGTGTACGAACGGGGGGTTCCTGTGGTGGAGGGGAGATGCTCGCCCCTCGGAACAACTTCGAGGGGGTTTTCTGGGGGGTTATTTTTTGTAACCCGTAAGACTAACACCGAGCTCCCCTGTTCTTCCACAGGTACCATGCCGCCCAGAAAGTGCGTCAGTCGACCTGAGCTTTATCCTGCGCCTTTTGACACCGATCAGTATGAGTGGGTCGACGTGGAGCCCAAAGGAGTCCAGTCTAGCTTCTGCTCCGAGGACAAGCTTGCCGAGGTGAAGAGAGCCATGCTGCCTTGCCCAGGGGATGCCACCGGGACTTCTTACGAAGTACTCCCCTGTTCAACAAATGACAGGATATGTAGCCGAACTGATAATAATTCCTTCTTCTTTTATGCCGACCTGATTCACAATCTCGGCGTGACCCTCCCGTTCACCGATCTGGAAATGAGGGTCTTGAACGAGCTCGGATTGGCTCCTTCACAACTTCACCCCAATACTTGGTCGTTTCTCCGAGCATTTCAAAAGTACTGCGGAGCCAAGGGGTTGGTTTGTACGGTTCGGCTCTTCCTGTGGATGTACAACCCGTTCGTCAACAATAAAGACGGGGTCACTGGTCACCTTTGGGTATCGGCTAAGGCTCGAGCTCATTGTGGGTTATTCGGCATGTTCACCGATTCTTGGAAACATTTTAAACCCAAGTTTTTTAAGTACAAGTATGTTGGAACGGGGTTTCCTTGGTTTCGGTCCGAGACGGGTCCGAGGTTCCCTTTGGAGTGGACCCCGGAGTTCTTCAATCGTCATATCAGCACGCCACAGCGGTGGTCGGGCGCAACACTTGACGCCGATGAGGCTGTAACGGCCCACCACTTCCAAACTGAGTACCGGGCTCGGAAATTCTAGCTCGATATTGGAGTTTTCATGAAGTGCCCTGACAACGAAGTCTTGACCAAAATTGGTATTTAACTTTACCCCTACACTTGTATATTTTCTTTCAACTTCCTTACTGATTTTGTTTTGTTCTTTTGCTTTTGCTTTCAGACGAACACTGGTCGGACATGTCGTCCAAGGCGCTCAAAGCAGCATTGGAGGCCCGCAAGAGAAAGAGGTCGGAGAACCCTTCTGCTGAGACAGTGCCTGCTGAGACCTCTACCGATACGACCTCTACAGACTCGGCTCCTCTTCATCCTACTCCTCATGCGGTGATTATTGCCCCACCTCCTCCTCAATCTTCGAGCCCGAGTGCCGAGGTGGTCCTTGTTGCGGATACCCCACCTTCATCGAGCGGTCCGAGGAGGGGAACTGATATGCTCCCGAGGCCGCCGACCACCATCGCCAACCTACGCTCAAAGATGCTCTTATAAAGATGTCGGGAGCAGAATGGAAAAAGACGGTCGAGGAGATGGCTTGTCAACTGAAGAGGGAAACAACCATGTTCAATGTGTTGGCCGAGGTTTCTGATGATGTGGCCGAGGGGGTGTCTCCAGCCAAGAAGAAGGCTCGATCCAACCTGGCGGCCGAGGTGGCTGATCTTAGGAATAGCAAAAATTCCGCTGATTAGAAACTAGCCGAGCTGGAAGAGAAGCATCGCCAACAGATGGAGGAACTTCTGAAAAAACATGAAGAGGCCGTGGCCGAAATAAGGGAGGAAGCTCGGAAGTCGGAGGAGGCAGCTAAGGTGGAAGCCAAGGAGGATGGTCGGCAGGAGGGCCTGGCCGAGGTTGAAAAGGAGAGATCCATGCTGAAAAAGAGGGCTGCTCAAGCACTTAAGCACAAGATTGCGGCGTCCGAGGCCGACTTTGACTTTGAGAAGGGGGGAGGTAAAATCTTTGCCAGTGCCGTGGAGCAGATCCTCCACTTGAACCATGGGCTCCGAATTCGAGTCGTCGGCTCAAGTGCCGGGTTCGGGGTACATAATGGGAAAATGGTGGATTGGGAGAGGGATGGGGCCGAGGTTGACCTCGACCAACTTGAGGAGAACCTTCCCAATCCCTTGGCGGAGAAACCGGATGAGGAGTTCAACCCGAGCTCAGTTGTCCTTTCCGATGTCGAAGATGAAGCAGCATAAGTCCCTTATGCTGGGCAGCTTGGGATTTGTCTATGTTTTTTGTAACATGTTTGACGTTGTTGGTTTGTATTTCATGTTGCTGATTGTGTACAACATTTTCTTTCAATGCAAGTTCTTTTCAGTTTAACTTGTTGCATGTTGTTATTTTTATGCAAGTTTTGTATTTTAACTTGTTGCATACTCATGGTGTCCGAGGCCACTTTTATGCAAGTTCTTTCTTTGACTTGCTGCACAAATGCGAGTTTAGTAACTCATTGCATGTTTGCCAAGGGTGCCTTGGATCCGAGCTGCGACTCGATGTCGATTTATCAAGTGAATTCGTGATGTAAAAAACGTAAGTCTTTGAGACTTGTTGCATTTTGTTTAAATAACCAAGTAAAAATGTTAGAATACAAGTCCTTTTTGACTTGTTGTATTCGGATATGATCGGAGTTTAAAAAATTCGGCATAAAACTTAATGTAACTAATTATGTTAAGCTCGGACAACTCAGTAAGTGCAGTAATCTTATAAGTTTTCCTTTGAAAAAAAGGTACTGTATATAAGAGCATACGGTAGGGATCTCGGATCTGCCCACCTTAGCCGAGGTGGGTGTCCTCGTCCCCGATGTGAAAGAGGTTGCTGAGTGAAGCTATGTGAAAACATTTCACAGCAAGCTGTACTTTATCGGGTGTCCCTTGTACACTGTGCATATGAGCCGATCTCATTTACAAGATGTTGGTTGTGCATAGCGCCATGCAACATTTAGGTGGCTAGTGCTAAATGAGAAGCTAGTACATACGTATATAAAACTGTGGCACTTGAGTACGGGCAAGTTTGTACTTTTTCATTAACCATAAGGGTGGGTACATTGCCTTTCATGGAAATAAAGTGAGTATATCACAATGGAGTAGAACCTGAGTAGAATATGACTGGTAGATGTAAACACATGAACAAAAACTAAAATAAAACTTAAATTTAAACTTTGGCCGAGGAAGCTGGTGACTGCTGAGGTAAACCTAATTGGAATAGGTTCTTAGTGTTGTAGAGTTCTGGGGATTCTTGAGCTCGGTTCCTTCGAGGGTTTCCCAGAGTAAGTTTCTGAAACGCCTCTGTTGGGGCCCTTTTAATTCCGAGTGCACTTTCAGGAGGTCTTTTCCTCGGCTTGGTAGTGCTCGAACGAGGTGGACCGATGAGAGATACCGAGCTTGGGAGTTTTGCAAAATGCAGATTTGTTGATCTTGAAATACCAGAGCTCGAGAGTTTGGGGAGCTCGGCTCAAGGAGTGAATGGGGAACTCATTTCAGCCCTCACCTCGGGCCAAAACAAAGCTGAGGGCGTGATCTCCAACAGTCAAGTAAATGAACAGATTCTCCCCCTGCGGAGGGCTGGAAGGGAAGAGAGATTTTCCTTTATTACACCTTGGATTTCTTGAGGGATGTTGGTACCTACTTTGACAGCCTTGCCAGGGCTGGAGGGATCGAGAAGGATTGTTGTCCATCCCCCTCGAGGGGAGGACCTAAAAACATCTTGTCTGACCTGAACATCAGTCAATAGAACTCTCCCTTTGGCCAATGTCTAATCGGTGAGCTCTTTCTGTTTCTTTTTTACTTCCCGTGGGCTCGCGTTGTAGCAGAGCCGGACTCTCACTTGGTCGGCCTTGACTGTGACGACCTTGTCGTCAGAACCGACAAATTTCATCGCTAAGTGAACCGTTGAAACCACTGCCCCGAAAGCTTGCAGGCAGGTTCGCCCTAGTATCACATTGTACGGGGACTCAGAATCAACAACCAAAAACTTGATGATCTCCGTTCGGGCCGAAGGCTGCTTGCCTAAGGTCACCGGGAGGTGGATGGCTCCAAGGGGGCGAATCGCCTCACCTGTGAAGCTGATGAGATTGCCTTCAAATTGCACGAGGTCGGATGACCTCAGCTTCAGTGCCTGAAATGTATGAAGAAAGAGAATGTCGGCCGAGCTTCCTTGATCAATGAAAACTCGGGCGACTTCAAAATTGCCGATCAACGCCGTGATCACCATAGGGTCATTGTGATCTGGGATGAAGTCTTCCATGTCCTGGTTAGAAAAAATGATGGGGATGTTCCGAGATGGTTTTTTGTAGACGGGCTTGTGGTGAACAGCCAAGACCTGATTGACGTACCTTTTCCTTTCTGCCCTCTTCTCTCCGCCACCGGAAAAACCTCCCGAGATGGTTTCAACTCGGAAATTTTCCGGTGACTTATCCAGGTATTGAACTACGACCATGTTCACTCGCTGTGGTTCTTCTTCCTTCTTTTCCGGAGACGGGTCAGCTTTGGCTTTTCCTTTATCGTTGTCTGGGCTGCGAGACCTTCTTCGGCCTCTCCTCTCTACCGCTTCTCGCACATACTGTTGCAACTTGCCCCTTCTCACCATGTCTTCGATAACGTCTGGAAGCCAGGTGCACTGATCGGTATGGTGGCCATACCCATCGTGGAAGTTGCAGTATTTAGATCTGTCCTTGATGTTATTTTGGTTCCTGAGGAAAGGTGGCCGAGGTATGCTCCTGAGTTCGGTTTGCATGGTCTCCCTCCAGACTTGTGACCTCGGAACCGTTAGGGGGGGTGTAAGAATCATACTTAGTGATGTAAGGGCGTCGGCGGTCGTCTTGCTGGCCGACGTGAGGGCGACCACGGTCTCCTTGATCTGCTCTTCCTCCTCTATCATCCCTGTTTCCGCGAGGGCGACCTCGGGGAAGGGCATTCTGTGAAGCAGCTTGAACGTTCTCCATCCTACTTGCCAGACCTTTGTTGAATTCCTCAAGGTTGATATATTTGTTGGATCGTTGCCTGAGTTCGGCCATGTCTCTCGGTGGCTTTCCTATCAGTGAGTCTTTGAACCCTCCTTCGGCCAATCCCTGGGTCAAAAGGAGGACGGCCACCTCAGGAGACAAGTTGGGAACTGAGCTGGATTCATTGTGAAATCTGTGCAGATAAGTACGTAGAGATTCGTCCAATTTTTGCATCACTGTTGCTAGTGTGTGGTCCGATCTGGGTTGCACACAGCTAGCAGTGTACCTGTTGAGAAATACTCGCTTCATTTCTGTCCCGTTGTTGACAGAATTCTTGGGTAACGTTGAGTACCATCGGAGGACTGGGGCTTGGAGGGTCATGGAGAAAGCTCGACACTTGAGCCGATCTCCTCCTCCATGGAAGTTGACAGCTCCCTCGTAAGAAAGAATATGCTCTTGAGGGTCTGTGAGGCCATTATATCTGGGAATGTTGCTGGGTCCGAGGTACCCAGGTGGTGGTTCATAAGCCATGATGGCTAGTGTAAAAGGGTGTCCAGGATGGGAATCATTCGAATCAGGTTGTTGCTGGTCAGGGGGTGGTGTTTGTGTAAGTTGTGTGACGACAGTATGCAGTGTTGTAAAGGTTTGCGGTGTCAATGGGGGTTGTGTTGGTGGAAGAGGTGGGGGAGGAGGAAGTTCGTTTTGGGCTCGAGCTTGAACAATGGCTCGTTCAGCCAAACGTTGCATAGTAACTTGCTGAAGATCAGCGATGGCTTTACCTTGCTGTTCTACGATCCTCATCTGTTGACTCATCAAGGATAGGAGCTCTGCATCTCGAGAGAGTGAAGATTGACGAGAGTGAGAGCGATGTGTAGTACTGACAGAGTGGGCACGTTCGCCACGGTGGCGGTGCTGTTCTGTGTTGGTTTCTCCGAGGTCGGAGCGTAGCTGCACGCGCCGACCTCCTCCCTGGTGCTGAGTTGGATTTGCAGTGTCTCCGGTGTGGATGGTGTAAGGTCCACTGTGGGTGTGCGTGAACTCTGGCGGTGGAGGTGGCGGTGGGGGCGGGGGTGGCGGCGGGGGAGGAGGTGGAGGTGGTGGAGGGGGTGGCTGTGGGGACCTTGCTGCTCTGTTTGCTTCCAGGTGCAAGCGCAAGTCCTCAGTTGACAACACCCTCCTTGGGCACCCCCTCCCCCTCCTCTGAACTGGTTGTGTCTCAGACATAGTAGAATCTTTTAGGTGGGGATGAAGTTTCTCTTTCCCCACAGACGGCGCCAATGTGATGTCCTAGACGGAGAGGTCCTCCAAGGGTTAGGGAAGAAGACCTTCAAAGGAGCCTCTGTCTAGAGTTTCTGTGTGATGTTTGGTGGGAGTCCTTAAGTGGCTAAAGAGAGAGCCAAGAAGTAACCCTAATCACTTGTGTGTGAGGGTGATAATTAGGGTTAGAGGACGTACCTGAGCCCCATGTAGTATGGAGCTACTTATAGGGGGGAGCTGGTTGCCCTAATGGGCCTGCTTGGGGCCCAAGTAGGGCCAGCCTGTACTGAGCTTTGAGTAGATGAGCTGTCCTTGTGGATAAGGTGAGACACGTCATTCTGTCCTTGGTATCGGATTCTGAGGGAGGTGTCGGACTCCGGGAGGTGTCAGACTCTGTGTGGTGTCGGACAAGGAGGTCGGACCTAGGTAAGAGCATGAGGTCGGCCCGTGTCTGATGTCTGTTCGGCCGTTGAGCTTTGAGCTCGGCCCAGCACACAGAGGGCTTCTTATAGGGCCGTGAGGCCTTAAGCGAGGGTTCTGAGGATCTCGGCTAGGCCGAGTCCACCACAAGAATGAATTTTTAATTGAAGAATTTAGTACATGCATGTGATGATCTAGTGATCAAGAGTATGCTTTAATGTTTGTTTTGATTTTTCCCTTAAAACCTTGATTTTTAGTTCTTGAATATTAATGCATTCTTAAGATCTACTAATTTTAGATATGTGCATGTCTAGGTCTAGGATAGTTTGATTTGATTTTTGTGTTGATTTGTATGTATATGTGTAACTATTTTTAATTAATTCGGAGTTGAATAACTATTTTTAATCATGATGTTTTTGCCTCAGTCCAACAACAGTACCGTTTGTCTTTTCATGTGAAACCTAATTTGAAACCTAGCTTAGGATTGTTTAAATGGCCTGAAAATTTTATATATTGAACTTTGGCATGTATGTGTATGTTCTGGAAATTTTGAAGATTAAACAAATTGATTTGATTTAGTTTTGGATTTTATCTTTTGTGTTTCACCTTTAATCACACTAGGATTCCATTTGAATGTTTTTGATGAACATGAATTTTTATACTTGATGTTATGACTTGGTTGCCTTGTATGTAATTATGATGCCTTGAAAGGATTGAATGAGTGATTGTTTGATGATATGTTTAGGTTATGCATGAATAAATTAGTTAACCAAAGTGTTGTTTTTGATTTTGTAATTGGTTGTGAAAATTAGTTGGTATTGAAATAATTTATTCTTGATATAATTGAAAAACCTTGGACTTAGTGGTTGCTGCCCTTAATTCATTTCACAATGTTAAGTATTAAAAATAAATCATTTAGGTGTTTATTTTATAGCAAAGTATTATATGAATTAAAGAATGATTTTTCGGTGTTTTCGGATTTTCTGAAAAGTAATTTATGGACTTGTGTAATTGCTGTCCAGAATCTATTTAAATCGTTTTTCAATCCTAAAAAATTTATTTGGTTGGTTTAAAGTTTAAGTTTTAAGTGGTAATTAAATTGAGAAAGGTTTGATTTGAGAAAGTTTTAACGATTTACGATTTTCTGACGAGAAATAAAAAGAGTTTTCGAAAACGCGTTTTGATAATAAGTATGACGATTATTAAAATAGACTTGTAACGTTAGTATCATCTATTTAGCACAAGGTACGTATAAGTTGAGAAGCAGAACGGTCGACTTGTTGGGAAGGACACACAATGATTTCAGATGCTGGAGTGAGAGGTGAGAGATGCAGTAGGCCTAGGTCATCGTGACGCGTAGACTCAGTTCTAAACTGAGTACATCGAGTCTAATTAGAGTAATTGTAGTATGTTACATGCTGCATTATCATATGTGATACATATATGTGTTAGATGTTTTCCTGTTTTGTTAAATATGTTGCATGATTGAATTTATTATGGACTGGATATCTTTGTGATTATTATATTCTGTCTGGAAAATCTAGAAGTGTGATGAATGATAATAAGAATCAGGAAAAGAGTAAGACTCGAAGTTAAATAGAAAAGTTGAATGTGATTATATGTGGTAATGAGAAAGAGTAAGACTTGAGAAGTATGAGAAAGAAATAAGATGAGTAAAGTGTAAAAGATATACAGAGTTGAGATTTGAAAGAGAACGTGGTTGTGAAAGTGAGATGTGGTTTGAGTGGAGATGTGATTCCTCGTTCATGTTTTTGGAAAGAAGCCTCGTGTTGAGTTGAGCTTTCTCCTCCATTAGCACTCATCCAAAAATGTGACTTTTTTTGAAAAAGGTTTTGAAAAGAGATTTTTGAAAAGCTTTTGTGAAAATAATATTTTTGTGAAGGTTTTTGGAAACATTATTTTTGAAAAAGTTTTGTGAAAGGATTTATGAAATGAGGTTTATGAAATGTTTTGTGAAGCAAAAGTTTTGTGAAATCATGTTTTCGAAAAAGTATTGCGAAAAGGTATTTTGAGAAAGACGAGGAAAAGATGCTGATGATGTTGATGAGAAATATGCTGAGAATGAGTTTATGAGAATCATGATAGTGAGTTGAAAGTGATTTGGGGCATGATGCCGTTGAGATTTAGGGGGACGGATTGCGATTAGTGGTCGGGCTTCGTTGAAGGGATGCACTAAGGATGAGCCGACTGTTAGGATTAAGCCGCTAATTAAAACATTAAAACTTTAAAAGACTTTAAAAGACATTTATATACGCGGTGAGGTATGAGTGTCGTATCGAAGTAGTGGAGAGGAAGATACTATGAGTATCTGCGGATACTCAGGTGGGGATTGCAGGAGGGGAGGGCAAGGACGGTGAAACGTCAAGAAGCCTATAGTATATTTCTAGGCGGAACGAATTCCACATGTGGCGTACTAACGTGGTAGGGACTGTGTCTAATGTCGTGGCAAGTTCCGCATCGCGAACTAGAAATTATACTGTCACCCCCTCGATGCAAATCTAGAACAGTGAGAGGGACTGGAACGGGGCATTTGAGATTGCCGCGGAGAGCGTGCCTTGATATATATGTGAATTGATATGATATGATTTGAGGCTGAGTCCTCCTGGTCTGGGACCATTTGTTTGTGAGACAGCTGTCGTGCCCGCGTGGTAAAGGTCCTGTACTCCTGTTTGCTTCCGACTAGGTTGGGTGGATGATCGAGGAGATGTAGACGTGTGTGCGAGTTCAATGATGTTTCCCCCTCATCATTGAGCGAACCGTTTGATAAGACTTAAGAATAATGAGAGATTACAAGAATGGAAGTATAAAGAATTTATTGAAAAGATTCAAAGAAAGAAAGTATAAGTGTTTGTTGAAAGGATTGAGAAAGATGATGATACTTGAATACTCGAGGGCTTGTGATGCCAAGTGCAGTGATGTGTACTGTGATGAGTTATGATTTTGATATGTTTGATATATTAAGATATGCTTTGTTTATAAGTGTTTCCTATGTGCTTACATGAATATAGTTGTCATATGCATCGCATGAGTAATTGTAGTGCATGAGAAATTAGTAGATTATATGTCTTTATTATATGCCTCTAGTCAATACTTTATTGTCCTGTCATGTTGTACTTCTGGAATGCTGACCATCTCTCCTATCATGTTGTCGTATCGGGTTATTCCGGTATTGCAACGGATAGATGGTTGACCCTGCAGTAAATCTGTACGAGGCTCTGCAGTGGACTTCAGCGAGAAAGTTTAGACCTCAAGATTAGTAATAGGTAATTCCCTTGAGCACTGTATTCCTTGCAACTACTTGGTTAACGTTGTCATATCATTCTGTACCCCACTTGATATTTTATTGAATATGGCTTTTGAAAGAATAAAGTTTTATAAAACAAGAAATGAAAATGTTTTCTCAAAGCAGATTTATGAAGCCAAGTTACAAAGTGCGATGTTAAGTAACATCTCGGTTTGGAACTTGACTTGTGATGTGTGACATGAGAATATTATTACAATCAAGTTAATGAAATGTTTTTGAACTTAAAGGTTCTCATGCCCGTGTCACCTTTTAAAAAAAAATTTTTCCCAAATTTTTACTATATTTTTTTTAAAGAGATGATGTTTTCAAGTTGCCGAAATCGGGGTGTTACATGTGGCATCCTCGATACTACATAGCAACTCACAATAGTTGTACTATCAAAGCATACATAAAATGAAAACCAAGAAAATTGTCATGGCATGAACAAAACTAATGCAAAAATGCCAGTGACTTGTACATGAACTTGTTCAAAAGCCTCAATGGGTACAAACTCAATCTGAAAGACAACCATAAAATCAAATAAAATCTTATAATCGCAAAACAAGCACCGAAAAGCGTAAATAGGGAAACAATCTCAATTATTCCAGATTAAATCGAAACAAACACAGAAGCAAAAACAATAAATAAATAAAATAAACTAACTTCTCATCAAGCTTCTTAAGTTCCTCGTCCAATTTAGTGCGCATGGAGACCAAAAGCGCAGGATCTGAATCCAACACCGAACAAGCAATTAGGGTTTCATACAAAGGCAGCATATCTAAAACACAAAAAATAAATAAATAAATAAATAAATAATAATAATAGTGAATTGGAGAATAAAGAGAAAGCGATGAATGAGTTATTTAGTGAGTGTGAGTTAGTTACTGTCTTGTTTGATGAAGGTGAAGACTTCGTCTTTGAGTTGAACTTTCTCGATGTCATTACCAATACCTCTGCAAAGTCACATCTCACTCTTTAGATCCAACACCAGCGACACGAGGAAGCGGAGACAAGCCTCGTCCATGGAGGAGGCGACGAGAACCAGAAGGATAGGGGGGGACGCTGGCTTCGTGTCATAGCGGCAGGCGAGTTATGTGGTTGGGCTCCATCTTGGATTCGCAATTTGAGGGAGAACGAGAGAGAAAGTGTGTTGCGGTTGCTGTGAAGAAGAAGAGGTCTCGTGGTGGTGGTGCTGCGGGATTAGGTTTGGTGTTGAGGGTTAGGCTATTGATCCTGTTCCGTTTTTTCTTATTAATTTTGGATGAAGTAAAACAGTGGGATAAATAAGGTTCGTGTGATTTTTAACTTTTAAAAAATAAAAAATTATTTATGTTTTAATATTGATTCTAGGTCCGTGTTTTTTCTAACTGGGATCAATAGATTCCTGGTATTTTTAGTCATATTTAACTCGGTTCCTTTTGCAAATGGAATTAATACGCGGCTATTTTTTTACCCTTTTTGTAGTAGTGGTTGTGTGACCCTTAGAGACTAGGGAGTGAATCTCCTAGTTCGAATGTGCGACGTTCGTGTTTGTAGGGTGAGGAACCCTTGTGTTGGGTAGTGCTAGACGAACGGTGGGGCACCTAGTAGTTAGGCTATCCTGAAAATCTAGGAAGGGTCTTCCTAGTTTTTTATTGAGGTCCCTAGCGAAAGGAGGTTCCTAGTAGCTTGCGGGGCGCTCTGGTTGTATTTGGGGACGCGGGGGCATCTTCGGTTTTTTGAGAGAAAAGCTCAAGCGGGTCGCTTGGGGACTGGATGTAGGCTGCTTTGCCGAACCAGTATAAAATTCTCTGGTGCAATCTCTCTATCCTTATCTCTTTTATTTTTCGTTATTATCGTTGCATGAGCATTGCTGTTGTTATTTATCCGCTGTGCATCATAACAACTATTTTATCAATATATTAATTTAATTGTTTTAAATTAATTAGCACGGTTTCGTCTTCGTTTTTATTCTATCTTTTGTCTCCGCGCATATTAGTTTTTCATATTAGTATTATTATTATCCGCTTCCGCGCAACCGTTTTTCAACATTATATAGTTTTCCGCTGCAAATCTCTTTAAGTTCGTTGAAAACGTTGTAAAGCGAATATTTTCCAATGTTTTCGTAAACACCCAATTCACCCCCCTCTTGGGTGACGGCTGCCAATCCTAACACTCCTCATTGTCAATGAAGGCTTCATGATTTGGTAATTTATTGTTGTAATTCACAAGTGTCAAGTGTCGGATACGGGTCCAAGTACCATCTGGTTGGGCTTTAGATGTCGCCTTTGTCTTCATCTTGGTTGACTAGTGTTATGACCAATGTGTGCCCGGAGGTGGTCCCAAGCTAAGTCAATCTCACAAGCCCCCAACTTAGCTCAATGATCGGTGAAAGAACAGTCGACCACACTGAAATTGTTCGAACTCGGCACAGGTCCTTCTTTCCTTCCCTAGTTGGGGGCTTGTGTAATGGACTTGCCCTGGGACGACCACCTTCGAGCACATACCGGTTGTAACATTGGTTAACCGAGACGAAGACACACACGACGTTCGAAGCCGAACTAGATGGTACTCAGACCCATATCCGACCCTTGACACATGTGAATTACAACAATACATTACCAGATTATGAAGCCTTCACAGTTAACGAAGAGGCCAGGAATCTAGTAGTTGTTACACCCCTCCGTGATTCTCTCCAATATTCTCGCCGGCCTGATCTATAGCGACTAGCAACGGGCACACAAGCTCTTAAAGACCGGTAGAATATTCAAGATATTCCCCCCTTTATTCTGAGAGCTACACGTTAGCCCACTTAGATCAATCAAGCCCAATCGCAGCATCAAAGCAGCCCCTATAAATAGCTCAACACAACAGAGGGCTCAGGTACGTTATTCTCTTCCCTAAGTTGACACTTTATACACACTTTGTTGACTAGGGAGAACCAGGGTACTCGAACTGGGTATTATGAATTCATAGTCCTATATCGATCCCTTGTCTTCGTCTCGGAGTTTAAGGCCCCACACTTACCTTATACCTCAGCTGGTCAAGGACATTACAATGTGAATACCTTTTAAAGGCTCATGACTCATATTTAGTAGCTATTTTAATTAAGAGAAAAAATTACAATGAATTTTAGCTAATTACAAGCTTGCTAATGATTACTCACGCAAACTTCATTCTAGACCACTAGATATTTTTACAAGCTAAGTGACAATCGGCAAAAATGATTTTCACAACAAGAAAGTGTACTAGGTACATGCCATAACAAATATAAGGTATCTTCTCAAGAAAATGAGTTACTTAAATGCAAGTAAAATGAATAAAATATTTTCTTTTTGTTTTTTTTATGAATGAGTTATGCATATGAACACTTTAAAATTCATGATGAATGATAATATAATAAATGATTCTAATTAAATGCGAAATGCGTTTGCATCCCTCAAGCTTAATTTCTACATATATAGTCCCCGAAGTAAAACAAACGCTTAAGAAGGGAAGAAGAAAGACCTCACCGTGCTATGTAGAATAAAAAATAGCATGTAAGAATATTATTAAATCACCCTTAGAAAATAATGAGATTTATGGAGGGATAAAAAAGGTGGGATTTATGCATGGGTTTTGGGGTATTGGATGAAGGGGGGTTGGATTTAGTGTGGTTTGGGGTAGGTAGGATTGGGTTAGGAATCACGCAATTATAAGGTGGGATTCTATTCTATTGGGTGTAGGGCTGGGTTGAGGGTTGGATCAGGAGCGGAAGGGCTTAGGGTGGCACTAGTGGGATGGCTGTGCACCTAGATTTTGGTCTAGGCTTAGGTGAGCATGTGAGTTGGGCTAGGAATAGGTTGGGTGAGGGGTGAGGTGTAAGTTGGGACGCGGGTTGAGGGAGAAAGGAACGAGTCAGAGTGCGGGTTGGGGTGATATGGACTAGGGTTGGGGTGATATCAGCCGCAGCTTGCCCGCAACGAACTTGACTCCAACATGCGCTGAGTAGCATCCGCCACGTCCAAGTATTAGGCCACAGTCAAACCGTAAACCTTTCTGTAACTAGGCTGCCAATTTTTTGCTTTTGTTCTACGGCTAGACGTAGACTCCCTTGGAAATGGTATTGGCCACGACGCAACCATGGAGCATGGAACACGCTTTTATTTTTCTATTTTTTTTTCATATTTTTTTAGGAGATCATACCCATGACTTGTACTATTTTATACCCACACTTCATACTACTCCAAATTCTCTCAATAGCAGCTACAAAATGTTGCACTAAGGAGTAATCCTATAAAAACAAAGACGAAACTCTCGTAATAAAATAAATAAACTCCCAAAAATTAAAAAAAAAAGTACCAAAAACGATTAAAACTTGGGTTGCCTCTCAAGAAGCACTTATTTAAGGTCTTAAACTTGACCTATGAAGCTTCCACCTAGATTACATAGCTTGTAGCATAAGGACCAAGTGACAACTGCAGCACAACAACTAATTCCTGGATCCCAAGGATTTATGAATAACTTTTGAAGAACCAATGTGAACCCATCTTCACCTCATCCAAGGTCAAAGGAAATAATGATGACACCACCCAAAGTCCTGACATGCATAGATTCTTGGTGTTGCCTTGGATGCCTTATTTTATGAGTGTTCCTTAAAAACTTTAGGCTATTGCCATTAGTGAAATTTCTATGTAATGTAGCAATGACCCAAACTCCAAGATTAGTTGTTCACATTGAAGGATGGTAGACAAGTGCGAGATGTTAATTGTTTGATATCCACACACGCATGTAAGCCAATATAACTTATTACCATTAATCTAATCAACTTATAATAACAATCAATATCGACAAAAACAAATTCCTTCTCAAAGACACCAAAAACTTGATAACCCCCAAGCGCACAAGTTACGTCAAGAAGTAAAAGATCGTATCTATAGGGACTTTGTTGTTGAGTACCAACAAATTACAAGTTTAATTATCTAAACCAATATTAGTGATAGTAAAATAAAATATTAATTGAAAGAATATTGGAATAAAATATGAACTGAAACTTCTAAAAATTATTTTCACGTATCAACACGGACAATATGTAACACCCCGTAAATTCCTCATATTAAAGTAAAACACTAAAGAAATTATTAGAAAAGCAATTTGAAAGGATATTTTCTTAAATGATTTCTTAAAATCCACGATTTTAAGATAAGGAATGATTTTTAGAAAAATGATTTTTCTGAGAGTAACGCCCAAAGTTTAGAAATCTAGTTTTGAGAAATTTATATGCGTAGCAATTTTATATGAATGTTATGATTTATTTGTTTTCTAGATGCGTATCTATACGGTCTTAGTGTGCACAAGCTTGGGATCACATGAGAATTAATTGAATAAAGAGAAATGAATAGGTGTATGATGCATGTATATATGTGTGTGCCGTGAAAACATGATGAAAATATGTGATGCATGAATGTATGAATATGTGTATATATGCGCCGTGCCCATGCATGTGCTAAGTGTATGCATATTATATGAAAATGAAATTACATGTGCATGAGGGTGTGTATGGTTCGACTAAGTAGAGGAATAGAAGGACCAATAGGAATGCCTTTCCTTAAGCCTTAAGCCTTAAGCCAAGGAGATTCAAAGTGGAGAATTGGAGGAGAAGTAGAGTGGTGACTCATGAAGCCTAAGGGGGATGAGTCATGACCCTAAATGAAGACTTTCCTTTCCCCTTGCCTCCACCGAACGCCCACCCCATGCAACAATTTGCCTAGACCAATTTGCCCTTAAGTTTCCACATTGAACCAAGGGTAGAAAAGGAAACTTCTATGCCTTGCTTTTGATCTCAAAACCATGTGGGGAGTGTTGGTTTGGACTCATTTTCACAACAAACACCCACAAACACCAACACACTTCACTCTCAAGAGCACCATCAAGCTCTTGAGAGAAAGAGAGGGAAACCGTAAGGAGAAGAGAGAAAGAAGGCCCAAAGTTCTTAACCCAAACTTCCCTTAATTCTTTCTCAATCATCTTAGTCTTCAAAGATCAAGGAGAAAACCCCCATCAACCTTAGAAGAAGAGTGAGACCGAGGCAAAACCCAAGAGGAGAAGAAGAGAGGATTCGAAGATCTAAGTTAGGATTAAGGTAGCTAGAGTTTTAACTAAATGATTTTGTGTTGTAAAGGACTTTTTATGGACTTTGATTTAATTTTGGTGATGCATGTAATTATTTCTAAGATGATTTTGAAGCCTAAGTGTCTTATATGTCATTTTTGTGCTTTGATCCCTTACTTGCAAATGATCTTTGTCACGGTTTTGATGAGGGTGTGTTTAGAATCCATAGATTGCTTGATCTCCTCATGCATGTTGATTTTTTGGCCTTATAATCCTTGCTTGCTTTGCATGTTTTCCTTATGTTTTGATTTTGGGTTTTTGGAACTAAATGAACTCATAAATCCCTAAATCAATAGCTAAAGTGATTCGACCATGAGTAGAAATTTAAGTCTTGATACTATTAGCTTGATTCAAATACTTTCATGCCACTTTCATGTTTAGAAAATTAATTTCTAACTTGTTTCTTACGGTTTATTTGAAGATTTGAGTCTAATTCTATGTTTTTGTCTTGACCGTTTTGTGCATGTCTTGATCTATGTTTGGTTTTTGAGAAAACATGAAGCTTGCATTAGGCATGTCTAAAGTGAGAGTGAAAACCTTATTTCTCTTGTATATGTGCCACGGTTCTCAAGAGAAATTAAGCTTAATAAGCTTGAAAATAATTTTGAATTGAAACAAGATTTTGTGTGTGTGAGTGATGATTGTAATTCGGTTGGTAAAATTTTTAAGGGTAAAATGATGCCTTAAGTTTTACATGATGTGAATTTAGATGCTTGCATGTGAAAATAAAACTATAAGACTTTGTTTTCTTGTATGTCATGATTCGGTTAAGAGCTATGGGGAGTAAGAAATCATGCTTTTCTTACATGCATGTTGAAAATTGCCTCACCTAGAGATTGTAGGTGCATGCATAGGTTTTCTTAAAGGATTGATAGCCTTGACATAATACTTGATTTTATTATATTAAGAAATTAACTTTGGTTACTAAATTTTCTTATGCAACTCACGGTTCTTGTAAAAGAAATAAGAAACTAAGATTTTCGAAAATGATCTTTGCATCTACGTGCATACATGATGCACATTTGATGTTGCCCTCTCATGATGCTACTCGGTCTATGCACATTAGCTAAACTAGGATGCGTTTTAATACAATGACTTAGAGGAAATAGGTGTATTTTAAGGAATTATGCTAAAACAAATTGTTTGAACTTATGTTGTGAACCTTTATTTTCAAACAGGATCTTTTCTTAGAAATAAAGGAAACAAATAAATCTAAGTGATCATGGCAGGGTGTTGTGTTTAAATACCTATTTGAATGAATGTGTGTTTAGATGTGCCGTGAGTATTCGGTTAAGACTGAAAGAAAATGAAATGCATTGAATGAATAAGTTGATTTATGTGGATTGTGATGTATGATTTCTTTTCTTTTGATTTATTCGGTTATGAGGTTTAATTTGTGGATTCTTGATTTACTTCCCTGCTTTTATTCGGCCACATAGTTTAAGTAGGTTTAGGGAGCTTAATTACTTAAATAAAATATGCATGGAAATGAGTATTGATGTGTTTGGTTTGAAACCTGATTTTGTTCGGTTTATGAGTACTTGCATTCCTAAATGTTATTTACACTTATATGTGGCATGATTTGCTTGAATGTCATGATGTATGTTTGGCTGTCCTAAATTGTTTTATGATAAAAACACGAATTTTCAAAGTAGTAAGTTTAAGCTAAAAAGCTATTTAAAATAAAAGAATGTTTTTACAACAATTTTTGGGAAGTTTTATTAAAGTAATTTTATAAACCGTTTTGCTGTCCCGGATTATTTGGACTTGTCTTTGTACAATTAAGAATATTTTTATATGATTTAGAGTAAAGTTTTAAGTGGAAATTGATTTTAAAAAAAAAAAAGTCGGATCGAAATTAGTTATATTTTCAAAGCTTTCCCAATAAAAGAGAAAGACAAGTATTAGACGAAGAAAAGATTTTTTTTCAAGTAAGCTAATAACGTAAAATGTTTTATTTAATATGAGGAATGATAAAGAAAAGAGGTTGGGGCAGATGGCAGCACAAGGTTCCAAGGAGAGCACACCTTCAACAGCTGGACCCCAGGTGAGAGAGAAGCTTTCCTTAGACATAGTGGTAGCTAGGTGATTTAGTAGGGCGTTCCGTATCATCTCAAAGATCGGAACTAGATACGGAACTAGTGGTTAGCGTCAGTAGTATAAGCGACAATTGTTTGTCTTGGGTGGTCGCTTATACGATGGTGACAAAAAACCACAATGCTATTGTGTGATGCTGTGTGTGATTGCATGCATGGTTATTTATTTAATGTTCTATAATAAAGTTTATCATTATGATGAGTAAATGATGGATTGGACGTTTGGACATGAAATGAAATTGAAAGCAATGGAGTAATAGGAAAGAAGGATGATAACAGAAAAGAAATTGAAGGAAAGAGAGATGAGAACTGAGACCGAGAAAAGGAAATTGAGAGTGATAAAAAGAACGGGCCAGAGCTGGGGAGAGTGATGTGCGTTGTTGGAATGGGAAATAGACTGAGTTGAGCCGAGCTCCTCTGTTCTTGGTTTTAGTCTGGGGACTGGTGTTGAGCTGGGCTTGCTCCTCCACCAGTGCTCAGCACAAAATGTATTTTGAAATGAGTTTTGGAAGAAGGAATTTTTGAAAAGATTGGTGGAAGGGAAATTTTGAGTGGTAAAAACAATTTTTGAAAAAGGTTTTATGAAACAAAATTTTGAAAAGGTTCTCGAAAGGAGACTTTGGAGAAGTTGTGAAACAACGTTTTCAAAGGAATTTTCAAGAAATGGTCTTTTGGAAAATTTTATGATAGAACAAAGTTTTGGAGGAAGTTTGGTGAAACACTATTTTCTGATACAGTTTTGGGAATAATATTTTTTGGAAGTGATTTTGAAACCATGTTTTGTGACTGTGGTGAAAGTAAAGTTTTGGGAAAGGTCTGGAGAGAGAGTATTTTTGAAAAGTTTGAGAAAAGGAGTCTTTAGAGAAGGGATGAAATTGAGATTGAAAAAAAAAGGGTTGATGAAAGGGAATATGAGTTTGTTGTAATCCCAGCTCTGTGCCATGAGAAAAGGTTGTGCAAAGTTAGTGGTCGGGCTCACTGAAGGGATGCACTAAGGGTGAGCCGACCGTTAGGTTAAGTAAATAATTAAAAGATTTTAAAAGACATTAACAGCGAACGCGGCAAGTCATGAGTGTTAATCCGAAGTAGTGGAAAGGAAGATACTATGGGTATCTGCGGATACTCAGGTGGGGATTGCAGGAGGGGAGGACGATGACGGTGAAACGTCAAGAAGTCTAGAGTATTGTTGTAGACAGAACGAATCCCATAAGTGGTGCACTAACGTGGTGGGGATGGGTCCAATACCGTGGTGAGTTCTGTGCGCGCACTACAACAATACTTTCGCCCCCTCGATGCAAGTCTACAACAGTGGAGAGGGACTGGAACGGGGCAATGTGTTTTGATTATATGATATGTTTTGAGGTTGAGACCTCCTGGCTTGGAGCCATTGTTGAGACAGCTGTCATGCCTGCGTGGTAAAGGTCCTGTACTCCTGTTGGCTTCCGACTAGGTTGGGTGGATGGCCGAGGAGATGTAGGCTTGAAATGTGAGTGCTAACTACGAAAGGAAACGCGTACCTCGATGATCCTTTAACTCCCTTGGTCATCGATGGTTTTAATTCAATAATACATTAAAAGAAAAGATTGTCCAAGAAAGAATGAGCGTTGAGAAGTGTAGGGGACGAGAAAGAGATTGAGAGTAGAAATATGGAAAAGAAAGTAAGACCCTTGAGTGGGAGTGAGAATCAAGAATGAATAAAAATAAAGTGAGATAATGATGATGATAAAATGTTTCCTGTTGTTTTGTATGTGTTGTATGCTATTTGTGTGTGTCCTATTATTTTGCCTACCGTAATTCCACACCGTCGACGCTACGCGTCTGGAATGCTTACTCTCTCCTGTTCGTTGGCGCATTGGTGTCGCTGGTGATTCCAACGGGCAGATGGAGTGTTGTATGGACGTCACCACGTGGAGCAAATCTGGGATAGGATGGAAGCGTACCGCCAGAGGCTGGGTATGGACCGGCCACACTCAGATTGTAATCCCCGACCCGGAACATCAATTGAGCGGGACAGACTTAGGACTGTTTGAGACAAGTTACGGTTCGCGGATATAAGAACTACAGAGATAAGGTACGTTATGAGGAACGGTGGAACTATACTACCAGAGATGAAGCAACGATGGAATCCGACGACCCAGCAGAGACATCAACTCGTAAGGTAGCATTCCCGGGGAAGAAGAAAGGACACAAGAAGAAAGAGGACCTTCATCCGATTGCCTTTGATAGGGTAGTGTAAGAATAGTCTAGTTATTTTAGATCTTGATGCTCTGTTTGTACTTAGGATTACCAAAGTGATGAACTATTACTGTACTCTAACTATTTTGAAGCAGGCCCGACGTTTTATGACAACACTCTTTTATGAAATATACTTAAGATCTTTTCGGGCAATGAATGAAAGAGTGTAAGATGAATTCAAACTGTTTCCTGAATGAAACATTTTCGACAAATAAAGTAAAGGAGTTGGATCTAAGTAACAACTCGGTTTTCAAAAGAGACGGTTAAAGAACATCAACCACTTTTCAAGTATGTTCTCGATTCCCTTCAACAATAAGTTACAATAACGTTTTCAAAAAAAAAATGGCCTCATTTTTGCAACCTTAATAAACAAAAGTCAATTATTTTGGTTTCCGAAAACCGGGTTGTTACACAATAAATAATGATATCTCTCTTATGATGCAAAATCCTTTAAGAATATAGTAACGTATCTAATAATGCTTTATTCCTAATTTCGTGGTAATGTTCTTTAATAACTAGGGAATCCTCTTAGGAATTAAACCTAATTTCATGATTTATGTTCCTAAGTTCAATTTTGTATTTTCTAATACTAAGATCACATTTCTATTCTTCCCTTACTATTTAAGATTGTTTCAGTCTTGTCATGAGTTAATGAAACCTACCCGACGTGCTAGCCCTTCAACGACTTATAGTGACCTATGGGAAAGGACTTAGGACAAGAAGCAAGCACAAATGATCTGCTAGGATATAGACGTAACCCATAAGTGAATCATAAGACTTAAACAGGAAGTCAATCTCTAGTAGATAATAACCCAGTATGAAGTGATAAATGTTGGATTATCTATGATTATAGAGGATCACCGCTTATCAAAATATGATAAGACCATACAAAGATTATCCACCCCCAATAGAAGATTTTTTAAGGGAAATATATCAGGCCAAGCAACCTATGAAGACCTTATAAATACTAGCCTCCATTAGAGGGCAAACACACAACACAATTCTAATCCTAGCTACAATTGCAGTACACACAAAGTGTATATAATATACACCCATACTCCAAAGAAAGAGATCTAGTAGAGAGAATATCAAACTCCTGCCATCCGCGCGGTGGTAGTTAATCACAACCCAATCGTAGAAAATTTATAGCATCATCAAAGCCATCACCAACAATAATAGGAGCCATAGCCTCAGGATCCTAATGGTCAGTCGGATCTGCTCATACAGAGAACATACGCTTGTTAAACGACCTTCCTAGGAGATGGGGATTATCGCTGAACACTCCCAAGAATAGCTCTTACGCCGCTTATAGGCCTCTCATGCACAATATCAACATGCCCATAAGAACTTAGTAGTCTTGAGTCTCTAAACACAGTTCGAATGGGTATGTAGGACTGATATCTTCATCTCGCCAGACTATACGTCCTTCACAAGTACCTCTGTTTATTTAAAACAAAGCACATATCATGCAATTATGGAGCTCCACACAATCACAAGCAATACAAACATCAAAATTAAATCAAAATATTATCTAACATAGATAAGAGGCAAAATATCAAAATGTCTTGTCAATATGCCCATGGACTAATCCTAATCTCTAGAAATAAGAAACTACTTAGTCATGGTCATGATACAAGATACAAGTAACAATAAATACATAAGATATAACTATAACGATGAGATGAATAGAGAAGTAATATTGTCTTCAATTGCCACCAAATTTAGTCAATAGAGAGTTGTTGCGTCTCGAATCCTTATGTCTAACTTCTTTTAACCTATGCTAATTAATTACAAGGTTTCTATCTTCAACTTTTATGTTATTTTTCCTTGCTCCAAGTATTGAACTCTAATTTCAAGATAGGTTCAAAATAAAGCTGCAGGTCACAACCCATGGCACAACACATGTCGTGCCCTATCCACAATTCGCGTAAATGTAAAGTGTTTCCAAAATAAGACCCATTCCCATGGCACATGCCACAGGCTGACCATTTATACATCTCCTTGCTTCCAAAATCTCCTAACATCATTCGATGTGGATTCTTTGAGTTCTTCAAAGTTTCAAGCCTCAAAATCATCACCTACACATCAAAAGCACAATAAACCTTCCAAGTAAAATTGAAATAAAATTAATACTAAAATCACAATAAAATTCATGATTATGTATTAAATGAATAAAAGCTATAAAGAAAATATTATTCTTCAAGACCTGTCGCGAGTTAATGATATCTACCTTACATGACAACTCTAAGATGACCTATTGCGAACTATAGAAAAGGATTTAAGACAAGACTTGAACTCAAATGACCTATAACAAAGGACTTAGAGCCTAGACCATTTCGAAAGAGCTCGGATGTTGACCTAACCCATGGATAAGTCACGAGTGTAACATGCCGAATTTTAATTCCTAGAATAATTAGAATAATGATGGAATTAGGAAAATGATAGTTATGTTCAAGAATAATAAAGGTGATGGATTAAGATTATTTTTCAAGCTATGAAGGCGTTAGGAAGCATTGACATCGGAAAGGAGGTTGAAAGATGAACAAAAAAGCGTTAGAAGCGGTGTTTTCGGTGATGTAAACACCCTATATTAGGAAACTCAAAATAAAATATTTACAACTCGAAACACGAATTCCACCGTTGGATGTGAATATTAGTATGTAGGGAAGCTTGCTTTCAAGTTTGAGCAAGATCTGACGAGTAACGAAGGAGATATGGCGCTTTGAAGTACAGGGGAATAAAGAACTAAGCTGCTTAATCGATTAACCAAGGGGTTAATCGATTAAGACCTGATAGCTTCTAAAAATAAAATACACTGGTTAATCGATTAACCAACACGCATCAGAATGGAAAAATATAAAGGGCGATCAAACCCCCATTTCATCCCAAACTCGATCTTTCTTCTTCCCCACCCCCAAGAACACTCATTCCCTGACTTGAAACCTTGAAGGCTCAAGTTCTTGTGGCCATCCATCATCATCCTCAAGGTCCTAAGTGTCATCCTCTCTTCTCCCTCTCTTTTGGTGCTTTTCTCTCTCCATGGAAACTTCTCCCTCTTAGCTCCATCTTCTCAAGCAAGTTCCTAGGTAAGAACAAGCAAGTCTTTTTATTTCTTTTCCTCCATATTATGAGTGGCCATCATCACCATCACTAACCCTTGTCTCCTCATTTTATATTTATGGAGATTATGGCACTTTCTCTCTCTAGAGCTTCTTTCTCTATCTCAAGGAAGTGGGTGAGCTCAACCCCATCGTATATTTGCTTCCTGCCACTCCCCGGGTCGTCTCCCAACCGCTCTCCACCACCACACCCTCAACTCTTGCGGTTTCAATTTTTAAAGCTTTAAAATCTAGGGTTGGGTATCTCTTCTCTCTCGACTTGGTTGAGGTAAAGAGTGAGTGTTACCTTGGTTTAGAAGAGGGTTTCTAGTTAGTTCATAGTGATGGCTAAGAATGTGTGCTTAATTTAGGGATATGAACGATAGGATAGTGGATGATGATATTATGGAGATTATGTAAATGAATGAAATGAACCCTAAATTGATAATTGTGTTTGAATGTAAATGCTAAGTGTTAATTGTTATTATGAATGTTTAAATGAAATGAACCCTAAATTGATAATTGTGTTTGAAAGTAAATGCTAAGTGCTAATTGTTATTATGAATGTTTAAATGATGAATATGAAATCTATGCGATACTTGTGAATGATTATGTGCGATAATTGTTTTGTATGCTTGAATGATTAAGTGTTGTATATGTGGTAATGTATAATTAATAAATGATAAATAAAATGAATTAGGAATAAGAGCATGAACTTAGGAAATTGAATATGTAAGTTGTGATGATTGGGTGATAAATGTGTGTTGAATGACGAATGATAAAACCAACAAATGAACAAACAACGAACTAAATTATAGAGAAGGCAGTCAAATTGATCGTGCGGACACACTGACACACAAGGTGCCCTGCTAGATGTTCCAAACGCTCCATTAGGGCCAAACACCCCATCAGGCTAAACGCCCCATTAGGTGCAAACGTCCCGTTAGGCGTCGGTGTACCCAATGGATCAATTCGCTGCCAAATAAAAATAAATTTGAATGAGGAAAAAGGAACTAAAGAAAATAAAGTTGAATATGAAAAAGTGCAAGATAAGAATGAGTAAAGTAATAAGCATAGTCCTAACGGGTGAAGCCTAATGGGTGCCAAAGTACTGCTGGGTGATAAAGTCCCTAATGGGTGTACCAAACGCCCTAGTAGGTGCATTCAAGTCCTAGTGGTGAAAATATGAGAAGAAATAAAGAATTGATAAGAAAAGAGAAAAGTAAAGAAATGGAAATAAGAAAAAGGAACTAATGAAGATATTTGAATGAGCATGAACTGAATGTTGAATGAGAATATATGTACTATGTGCTTATTGTGTTTGACTTAGTGTGTTGTTATGTCTAGTTAGAAATTGCTTTTCAACTTCATGTGTAATGCTCACCTCCTTACTATTTTTACACAGGTACTGAGATTGAGCTTGCACAACCCCCGGCCGAGCAGGAGTGCTCTCCCTCACAGGGAGAGTAAGTTATATTACCTAGGGCTTGTGTCTTGTCCTGGATCTTTTGAGGCATATGATGATATTGTTTTTTATACTTGTCTAGTTTGTAAATGTTTATTTTTGGATTAGTCCAGGACCACTTCCTTTGGGGTAGGTGATCGAGGCCGTACCCGATCAAAATAAAAGGTGTTTATTCTGTAGTACTAGGAAGGTGATCCTAGGTCGTTTCCCAGCGAATATCGGTCTAGGCAAAGTATCAAACACGTAGTGTGCAGTAAAATGGGGGGGTTTTTGTGTGTGACAAATGTGAAGAACAAAACATAAACAGAATATAAAAACTAAGAAAATCAGAAACAAAAGCGGGCAAACCCCTTTGGCTACGTACACTACTCAATCCTAGCTCACTAAAGATCGATTCCTCTCCTCTCCTCTGTCCAACTCGTGATAACCAAATACTAAGCGAAAATTCAGTTATCACTCCAAACCCTAACTTCTAATTAAGCATCAGAAACCAGAATTGGAGTTTTTACGAGTTAATACAAATTAAGCATTTATATTCATGTATTATCTCTACGAAATGGAATTAAGCAAACCACTACACATCGATAAACATGAAAACAGAGAAGAGAAAATGAAATTGCATTAATAACAAGAGCTCAAGAGTAGATAATACAATACCAAAGGGATTAACCCTTGAAGTCTAGCCTTCCATGGCCATAAATGAAGAAAAACGAGTAGAAATGGGGAAGAACAAAACCCTAGCAGCCACCACCACTTGGGAGAGCCAAGAGAGAAGTTCTAACCTAGAGAGAGAGTGAGAAATCTGAAATGGGAGTGTGTCTTGGGGGTTACACGAATTTCCCCTCTTTAGTCATGAAAATGGGCCTAAAACATGGGCCCAAGTCCTAAGAAACACTATTCTAAAAATTACAATTAAAAAGGGACCTAAATGCAAATTACAATCTTCACTTCAATGCTTCAATCTTCATTTCCAAACATCCCAAAGTGTCCTTGTGCCAAATATTACCTGAAAATAGAAATAGAATTAATTAGGCTAAATAATCCCAAATTAAACAATATTCGGAATATTAGTCCAATAAACTCAAAATCACTAAATCAAGCTAATCAATGTCAAATGGGCAACAAGTATCAATAATAGGAGTAAAATAATGCAAGGAATAATGGGAAATAAAATGCTCATCAAATACCCCCACACTTATCCTTTTGCACTCCTGGGCAAAACCAAAAGATAGGACTATGAAGATCAATATGCACCAAAGTGAATCATGCAACAAGATGACTACAACTAAGAAATGCTAACCTAAGAGATTACATACTTCACAATGAATTCTAGGAAATGCAAAGAAATGGGCAAACTCAAGCACACAAAATGGTTAAGGATCAAAGAGTCAAAGCATCCGCGAACATCATCCAATTACTTCAAGTATGCAAAGAAACCAATGACATCAAGAGGATAGTCACAAAGATGATAGAAACTCACAAGGATCACTCAAAAGTGTTTACACTCAAGTGTTTGGGGTTAATCATTATTTACACTCAAGGCACATCATGAAAAACAAACACAACCATAAGCTTGACAAGCCTCTAACATCAACCATCAACACACATGCACAAAATGATCAAAAGGTCTTTTAAGGGTTGTAATGGGGCCAAGGACAAGGTAGGATAAAAATATGGGAATGTAGCTAAAACCAAGGGAATAGAGGAGCAATGGAGAATAAGTAAAAAGTAAGCAAAATCCACCCCAAAATCAACAACCACTAATTCCAATCCTCTTTGCCTCAACAACCTTTTATTCACTTTTTTTTCTTTTTTTTTTCTTCTTTTTTTTTTCTTTTTATTTTTTCATTTTTTTTTATTTTTTTGTATTTTTGTCTTCTATTTTTTTTTTGTTTTTGAGAGATATACAAAAAGAAAAGAAGAAACAACACAAATGGCATGAAGATGAAGCCATAACTATAACAACCAATGAGGCAAAACCAAGAACTCAACCAATTAAAGCATAAAGCATACTTCTTACCTAATACCCATTCCCAAAACAATTCCAAAGCTCCAAAATTCCCTAAGGTTAGGACAATCATGGTTTTTCAGTCATAGGCTTGTAATGAGCTAAAGAACAAGGAAAGGGATAAAAAGGCTCAAAGGGGCTAGCAAAGGATACATTCATTCAAGGTAGGCTCATATGGCTAGTAGCTTATTCAAGAAAGAAAGTGCCTAAATCATTTCAAAATGTGCATGAGCAATCAAGTATCAACAAGAGTCAAGTCAAGTTCTAGAGTGCAAGTAATCCAGAGTGCAATCACACATGACAGAAAATTAGGTGGCATATATAGCAATCCACCCACAATTAAGGCTCAAATCCTCACAAAAGGGACAATTCTATCACAGTGTTACCACCTCTTAATTATCAAAAGCAACTTTACACACAGAAATGCATGAATTCAGACACGAGATACCAAAACTCTACTAAAATGAAGCAAAAACATGCAAGAAAATGCCCAAAACTAAGCAAAACCTAAAAAAAATCAAAGCAAAATATGCAACCTAAACTACTCTCCCCCCACACTTAAATCACACATTGTCCTCAATGGAACACAAATAGCAGAACCAGACAGATATAGACAAGTGTAATAAAAAGAGTAAGGAAGGAGAAAAGGAGACTCCCTAAGTCATGGTTGTTCAAAAGTGGGGTCGACCAATGAGGCCTCCTCCACAGGTGCATCATCCAAAGAAGGGGTGGTTAGGAAAGGCTTGAGTCGGTGGCCATTGACTTTGAAGCTCTTGTTCGTGGACTCACTCTTGATCTCCACAGTGCCATAAGGAAACACCTGGGTGACTACAAACGGTCCAATCCATTTAGAGCGGAGCTTTCCACTCATGAGTCCAAGCCTAGAGTTGTAGAGCAAAACTTTTTGACCAACCAAGAACTCCTTTCTGGAAATGGAGTTATCATGAAGCTTCTTGGTCTTCTCTTTGTAGAATTTGGAGTTCTCATAGGCCTCCAAGCGGATCTCATCTAGCTCACTCAACTGCAGCTTCCTCTCCTCACCCGCTTGATCAAGAGCTAAGTTACATTGCTTCACAGCCCAATATGCACGGTGCTCTATCTCCACAGGCAGGTGGCACGCCTTACCAAAGACAACCCGATAGGGTGACATCTCTATGGGTGCCTTGTAAGCGGTCCGATGGGCCCACAGAGCATCCTCCAATCGTGTGCTCCAATCCTTTCTATTAGGCTTCACCATCTTCTCCAAAATCCGCTTGATCTCTCTATTTGAAATCTCAGCTTGCCCGTTGGTTTGAGGGTGATAGGGTGTAGAAACTTTGTGCACAACCCCATACTTCTTGAGCAAAGCTTGCATGGATCTATTGCAGAAGTGTGTGCCTTGGTCACTGACTATGGCTCTAGGTATGCCAAACCTGCAAAGGATATTAGACCTGACAAAATCTACAACAACCTGAGCATCATTAGTCCTGGTGGCCTTAGCTTCCACCCATTTGGATACGTAATCCACAGCAAGTAAGATATAATAAAAACCAAAAGAAACAGGAAAGGGGCCCATGAAATCTATACCCCAGACGTCAAACACCTCACAAAACAACATAGGTTGTTGCGGCATCTATTGCCTCCAAGATAGGGCGCCTCCTGCTCTTTGACACTGCTCACACGAGCTGCAGATGTTGCTCGCATCCTTGAAAATGGTAGGCCAATAAAATCCAGAATCCAGCACCTTTCGTGCTGTCCTTTGAGTACCAAGGTGGCCTCCCACTGGTGAAGCATGGCAAAATTGGAGAACCGATTGGATCTCCTGGTCTGGAATGCACCTGCGAATGACCTGATCACTGCAAAAACGCCATAAATAGGGGTCATCCCATACATAATGCTTGGCATCGCTCTTTAATTTGTCTCTTTGAGCTTTGGATGCCAAGGCAGGAAAAACAGAAGCAACCAGATAATTAACAATGTCTGCAAACCAAGGAGTTTGGGGAAGGGGATGGGAAACATGTAAAGATAAAAGCTGCTCATCCGGGAAGTCATCCCGGATAGGAAATGCATCCTCCTCTCTCTCTATCCTGCTCAAGTGGTCTGCGACAAGGTTATGCGCACCACTCCGATCCTGAATCTCAAGATCAAACTCCTGGAGGAGCAACATCCACCTAATCAACCTAGGTTTGGAATCTGTCTTTTTCAAAAGATACTTCAGAGCAGCATGATCAGTGTACACTACAACCTTAGAACCAAGCAAATATGATCTAAACTTGTCAAGTGCAAAAACAATAGCCAAAAGTTCTTTTTCAGTTGTTGTGTAATTAACCTGTGCTGCATCTAAAGTTCTAGAAGCATAATAAATCACATGCGACAGCTTACCAACCCTTTGGGAGAGAACTGCTCCCAAAGCATAATTTGAAGCATCAGTCATGAGCTCAAATGGGAGGGTCCAATCAGGTGGTTGGATGATGGGAGTGGTGGTCAGTGCTTTCTTCAATTCATCAAATGCCCTCTTGCATTGGTCTCCAAATTCCCATGGGGCATCCTTTTGAAGCAACTTGGAAAGAGGAAGGGCAATGTTGCTAAAGTTCTGAATAAACCTGCGATAGAAACCTGCATGACCAAGAAAAGAACGCACCTCTCGCACGCAAGAGGGGTAAGGCAAATGTGATATTACATGCAGCTTAGCAGGGTCAACTTCTATGCCCTTGTGCGAAACAATGTGCCCTAAGACTATGCCTTGTTCTACCATGAAGTGGCATTTTTCAAAATTCAAGACAAGGTTAGTCTCAATGCACCTGTTAAGCACCTTAGTCAAATTATCAAGACATGCATCAAATGAGGAGCCATAAACACTAAAATCATCCATGAAGACCTCTATGCAATGCTCGAGCAAGTCAGCGAAAATACTCATCATACATCTTTGAAATGTGGCAGGAGCATTGCATAGGCCAAAAGGCATCTTTCTATATGCAAATATGCCAAAAGGACAGGTAAATGTGGTCTTATGTTGGTCCTCTGGTGCAATGCAAATTTGAAAATAACCAGAGAATCCATCTAAGAAGCAATAATGAGATTTACCTGCCAGGCGCTCCAACATCTGATCAATGAAGGGGAAAGGGAAATGATCCTTGCGAGTCGCCTGGTTGAGCTTTCTGTAATCAATGCAGACTCTCCAACTGTTCTGCACTCTAGTGGGAATCAGCTCATCCTTCTCATTTTTTACAACTGTGACACCAGACTTCTTGGGGACAACTTGCACCGGGCTCACCCAAGTGCTATCTGAAATTGGGTAGATGATACCCGCTTGGAGCAGCTTGGTGACCTCTTTCTTAACCACATCAAGAATCTGGGGGTTCAATCGTCTTTGGGGTTGTCTCACTGGTTTAGCCCCATCCTCCAACAAAATGCGGTGCATGCACATGAAGGGGCTAATTCCAGGAATATCCGCTAAAGTCCATCCAATTGCCCTCTTGTTCTTTCTTATCACATCCAGCAGTTTCTCCTCTTGATCAACAGAAAGTGAGGTAGAGATGATCACTGGGAGTTTCTGCTCATCCTCCAAGTAAGCATATTTGAGATGAGGAGGGAGGGGCTTCAGGTCCAATGAGGGTGCCTGCATAATAGATGGAACTAAAGGGACAGCAGAAATGGATTCTGCTGCCTGCACCTGAACAAGTAAATCAGACTCATGCATAACAGATATGGGGTTAGGGTTAGCATAATCTGAATCTATAACATATGAATCATCAGATGCAGTAGCAGAGTCTAAAAACTGGGCTATTTCAGTGCATGCGGTGCACCATCCAGAGTTAGTGCATGATGGACAAGTAAATGAATCAGTGAAAGATGGCAATTCAAAATCATGATGCAAAAAGTCAAGCATATGCTCATCTATCAAATCATCAAGCAAGTCCACATGGAAAACAGAGTGATCCTCAGGAAAATGTTTCATAGCATGGAAAATGTCAAATCGGATCACACTGCCATCAAACTCCATGGAAAGTGAACCTGAATGCACATCTATCTTGGTTCGGGCTGTTTTCAAAAATGGCCTCCCAAAAATAATAGGAACAGCATTACGGGGAGAGTCATCTTCCATATCAAGTATGTAAAAATCAGCAGGGAAGATCAACTCTTCAACCCGAACCAAGACATCCTCTATCAAACCTGCGGGGTGGGCAGTACTTCTATTTGCCAATTGAATCACGACACCCGTAGGTTGAAGAGGTCCAAGAGAAAGAGACTTAAAAACAGACATAGGCATGACATTTATGGATGCTCCTAAATCTAGCATAGCATTTTCAAACTTAACATTGCCTATGATGCAAGGTATAGAGAAAGTTCCAGGATCCTTACATTTTTCAGGAATGTGAGGGATAGGTTTACCTATGAGAGCGGAGACATTCCTTCCCATGCTTATCCTCTCATTGCCCTTGAGTCTTCTCTTATGAGTGCACAACTCCTTAAGGAACTTCGCATACCTTGGAATCTGTTTTATTGCATCAAGAAGGGGTATGTTGACTTCCACCTTCCTGAATGTGTCAAGAATGTCCTTGTCCACCTCTTCCACCCTTTTGTTTTGAGGCACTCTTGGTGGGAATGGAAGAGGAATAGGAGGAGGTTGTAGGACAACAGCAGGGCTTGTGGTTGAAGTTGAGGAGGGTTGAGTTGGATGATTCTTTTTGGTGCTAGCATGCTCACCTTCATCTACCACTTGGCTCTTCCCTTTAGAGGAAGCTAGAGCATCATTGTTGAGGTTAGGTTGTGGTGTGGGTGTGACAATCTGCTTTCCCGACCTCAGGTTGATGGCACTCACATTCTGATTCTGAGGGTTGATCACAGTTTGGGATGGCAACTTGTCAGAATTTTGAGATTGCAAGTTGTTGAGAGAAGTTGCCATTTGACCCATCTGATTTGTCAAAGTCTGAATGGATGCCTCTTGTCTCTGAATGGATGCTCTAGTCTCTTGTTGAAATTGGAGGTTTTGCATGGTCATTTGCCTCACCAACTCCTCCAAGGTAGGTTGGTTGGATGGAGGGGCTGATGGTGAAGGATGAACCACTTGCTGCTGTTGTTGCCTTTGCTGTTGGATTGGAGGAGGTACATATGGTGGTCTGCTCGGTCCAGCGGTGTTCTGAAATGGAACATTAGGAGGAGGTTGTTGTTGATCAGACCACTTCAGATTGGGATGGTTCCTCCATCCAGGGTTGTATCTATTGGAAGAGAGGTCATGATTGTGTTGTTGTGGACCTCTATTGTTGTATATGTTTGCTGCATAGGCCTCGGGTTGGTCACCACTGGTCATCGGCTGTTGCTGTTGAAGGGAAGGGCATGCATCTGTGGGGTGCTCAATGGATGTGCATATGCCACACACTCTAGCAGGAAGTATCATCTTTTTCTGATTGATAGCCAATTGTGTGACCAATGTTGTGAGAGAATCAATTTTCTGCTCAAGCTTCTCAACCTTGCCCGAGTCTGCACCAACATCATTTACATCCCTCACAACTATTGCATCACTGTTGCTTCTTGCATGGAATTGTTGACAGTTGGAAGCCATCTTCTCAATTTTACTCCTGGCTTGTAAGGGTGTCATATCTCCCAATGTACCACCACTTGCAGCATCTACCATGTTTCTTTCCATGAAGTTGAGACCTTCATAAAAGTACTGGATGAGAAGCTGCTCTGAGATCTGATGGTGAGGGCAGGAAGCACACAACCTCTTGAATCTCTCCCAATAATCATAGAGACTCTCTCCATGTTGTTTCCTGATACCAGAAATTTCCTTTCTGATTGCAGTGGTCCTATTTGCAGGGAAGAATTTTTCCAGAAATGCCCTCTTCAAGTCATCCCAGCTTGTGATGGAACCAGGGGCCAAGTCAGATAACCAATCTTCTGCTAGACCCTCTAAGGAATGTGGAAATGCTCTGAGACAGACATGATCCTCTTGCACATCATGTGGTTTCATTGTGGTGCACACTATATGGAATTTCTTGAGATGCTTATGAGGATCCTCACCTGCAAGACCATGAAACTTGGGCAACAAATGGATTAGTCCTGTTCTAAGCTCAAAAGGAACATCCTCATCAGGATACCGGATACACGAGTCTTCAATAGTGAAGTCAGGTGCAGCCAGCTCCCTAAGTGTCCTTTCCCTTGGTGGGGGTTGAGCCATGTTATCACAATGTATAGAATCAGATTGAGTAAAAGTAGAAGGAATAGAAGAAATAGAAACAGAATCAGAATTAGATGGACTATAAGATGACTCTGACTCACTACCTAATGACTGATTCCTATTTTGTCTAACTAATCTGTGATAAGTTCTATCAATTTCAGGGTTGTAAGGATGCAAATAACTTGGGTTGCCCCTAGTCATGTACTGAACAGAACAGCATCAACCATAGCATACTGTAACAGATATGCATGACCAAAATCGGCAACAAAATTTTTTATTTTTTAAAATTTTTTTCTTTACTTTTTTCAGCACCCTAAAATCATGAAAACATATCACAGAAAGTTTGAGGACAAAATTCAAAAGGGAACCAAGTCAAACAAATAAGTTATGGTTGGAAAATTCAAAAGGGAACAAAAAAGAAGAAAAATAAACTTGTAAAATAAAAAAGAAATAGTAAACAACCGAATTTTTGGGGCCTTCCCATTATCGAAATTTCGATTTCACAATTTCATTAGCTTATTTGGAAAATTCTCTTCGATTTGATATAAAATTCGTCCAATTCCGATTTACGGATCAAAAGTTATGGCTGTTTGAAATTCGTGCTGATAAAACTTGAAAAAGGTTTTCTGCAATTCACAACCAGTGATGATCTGAGTGACAGTGGCTTAACAAAACATCATCATATGATAATAGTAGTGTGGATATAAATTTTCGTGCAAAAATACCACCCACAACTATGTGAACTAGCAACCACAGAATCAATCAAATACACTAATTGCAACAAAATAGCAAAACAACAAACAGCGCAACTTCAACCAGTTATCAGAATTGACTACTAGACCCTAAATCAGACACAACACACTATAATAACTATACTAACTACGACACTAACTAACTACTAATGACCTTTGGCAAGAACCGATATTCCCCGGCAACGGCGCCAAATTTTGATTGAGGCCGTACCCGATCAAAATAAAAGGTGTTTATTCTGTAGTACTAGGAAGGTGATCCTAGGTCGTTTCCCAGCGAATATCGGTCTAGGCAAAGTATCAAACACGTAGTGTGCAGTAAAATGGGGGGGTTTTTGTGTGTGACAAATGTGAAGAACAAAACATAAACAGAATATAAAAACTAAGAAAATCAGAAACAAAAGCGGGCAAACCCCTTTGGCTACGTACACTACTCAATCCTAGCTCACTAAAGATCGATTCCTCTCCTCTCCTCTGTCCAACTCGTGATAACCAAATACTAAGCGAAAATTCAGTTATCACTCCAAACCCTAACTTCTAATTAAGCATCAGAAACCAGAATTGGAGTTTTTACGAGTTAATACAAATTAAGCATTTATATTCATGTATTATCTCTACGAAATGGAATTAAGCAAACCACTACACATCGATAAACATGAAAACAGAGAAGAGAAAACGAAATTGCATTAATAACAAGAGCTCAAGAGTAGATAATACAATACCAAAGGGATTAACCCTTGAAGTCTAGCCTTCCATGGCCATAAATGAAGAAAAACGAGTAGAAATGGGGAAGAACAAAACCCTAGCAGCCACCACCACTTGGGAGAGCCAAGAGAGAAGTTCTAACCTAGAGAGAGAGAGTGAGAAATCTGAAATGAAAGTGTGTTCTTGGGGGTTACACGAATTTCCCCTCTTTAGTTATGAAAATGGGCCTAAAACATGGGCCCAAGTCCTAAGAAACACTATTCTGAAAATTACAATTAAAAAGGGACCTAAATGAAAATTACAATCTTCACTTCAATGCTTCAATCTTCTTCATTTCCAAACTTCCCAAACTGTCCTTGTGCCAAATATTACCTGAAAATAGAAATAGAATTAATTAGGCTAAATAATTCCAAATTAAACAATATTCGGAATATTAGTCCAATAAACTCTAAATCAATAAATCAAGCTAATCAATGTCAAATGGGCAACAAGTATCAATAATAGGAGTAAAATAATGCAAGGAATAATGGGAAATAAAATGCTCATCACCCATACTAGTGGAACGCTTAGAAAACAATGATGCATTTATAAAAACAAAAATTATTTTACAAATTAGGTTCCTCTCTTGATGAGGAAACCAATGGTTTCATTTTGAAAATCCAATAAAACTTTTAATCATGTACCTCACCATGACGAGCTACCTCCATCTAATTGTAGGTTTCTATGTTTTGATGATAACACACTTATTCCAAGCAACAACATTTCAACAAGGAAGCACCACTCATGAAGATTAGAATTAGAGTTTATTTTATTTCTAATCAATGTAATATTTCATTTTATGTTTGCATATCATGAGAGTGGGTGGTAGCTTTAGGAATCTTAATTAAATTTATAATATTGTTTGATTAAGAGTGAAGAAAGCTAAATCTTGATAAAATAGCTCAAATTAAAGTAATTGTCAAAGTACATTTGAAAAGTTTTGTTTTTACTTTTTAATCAATAGCTGTACTGGTTACTCGATTAGCACATTTAGCTTAATCGAGTAGTAAGATTTAACACTGGTTAATCGAGTAGTGTCGTGTCCTTAACCAAGATCAACCTTAAAGCTATGGAAGATCTTTGAGGAATGATCTTAATCAAGATATTAATGTAGGACTCTTTAGGATTTCTGAATATCCAGTTGGGATAATCAGGTTCTCCCTAGTCAACAACGTGTGTGCTAGTGTCAACTTAGGGATGAGAAGACGTACCTTAGCCCCTATAGCATGGTGGTTCTTATAGGGGATTACCTGTATGCCATGGGCCGTTCTGATAAGGCTTCTGAAGAGGAAGAACTCAAATAGGATTCATAGAGGATATGATAAGATCATATCCGTTAATCCTGTAAGCGATAGACTTCATCCAATACGGTTTTTATCTTACCAAGAGTCGCGGGAATCCAGGGGAAGTAGTTAAGCGCGATGAGACTATTAGTGATAAGGATAAGGATGAGAATCCTATGCTCGGGATTAATCTCATTGGCATGTAACTTCTCGTTAGGTACCCAGTTTACTCAGTGTATGTTTCCGACCGAAAGCCCTGCTTCAGTGTCATATTAACTAGAGTAATGAGGATACAGTCGGTTATTCGATCGGTTTGCTACAGGTCCACTACATAAGCCCCCCAAGCTCGGTTGGATGATTCGAGTCCTGCCGAGATTATGAGACGAACGAATCGTTTTTCGACTGAATTCTTCAACGATTTGAGGAGGAAATCTGAGCCTTACTGTGCTTCGATCAAGGCTGTCGCTTGATTGACCTTGGAGTGACCTTCCATTTTTTCCTGTGTGTACACGTGTCTTTAATTTTATCGGGAATCGTACCGTTATGATTTCAAACCCATCAGAGGTGCCACGTACCAGCTTTTCAAGCGCCAAATGGACTTTCTTCATCTAAAGCCCAAAGTTTTTGAGATAGTGGAGGGAAGTTAAAGGAAAATCAAAGGGCAGTTTCTCACTTACTCGTTTCTTCTCTTTCTTCATCGTACGTTCTCCTGAGAAATTGGAAACCAGAAACGAAACTGCACAAAATCTTCTTCCTTGCACCGCTTCTTGCCAGAGTCTTGATTGACGTTTCTTCTGCACTTCTTTTAGCCTTTCATATCTCAATCTTCGCTAACCCTTTACTATCACCAGGTAACTGAACTTTCTCTTTCAAAGCATTTCTATTTTTGCTATTTTGATGTATTCCTTGTTCTTGCATGCGATCATTATTACTTGTTTACTGCACTCCACTGGATTTTGCTTTTTATGCTTTATTGTTGTTTTTCCTTACTCTGATTTTCTTGTAAGGCGTGTTATCGCCTTTGTATTTTCCTGGGTTTACTTACTTTTCTGGTTTTGAAAAACTTTACACATTTCTGGGTTTTTTGGGTTTTCTTGGTTTTGCGAGTGTTATTTTTTCTGGGTCTTGAGGATGTCATTCTTTCTGGGTTTTTAGGGTGTTATTTTTGGCTTTTCTGGATTGTGGGGTTTACAAGCTGTTGGCTCGGTGAAAGCCCCAAATCGTTTTGTTGTTGTTACTATGATACCTCACTTGCCCCTCAAACTTCTTTATCCGCTTTACCGTCTATTGAGTGATCGCTGTAGAATTTCTTAGGGTTGGTACTGGAGCGCCGTTTGTCATGAGTGAGGAATCTGTAAACTCTGATGTGCCAAGAACACATAAGGGAGGGAACCTCGAGGTTTGTGTTAAACCGATAGCCATGCATTTCCCTCGGACTTTGAGGGAGTTCAGGCAAGGTGTGATTCAGTATAGGATCGCCGAAATGGTAGAACAAAGGAGGTTAAGGAGGCTTCATAGAGGTATTAGACATCTCAATCGGTTTTGGGAAATTCTGCCCAAAAAGGGAGGTGTTCCCAAAACGACCGTAAGTATTTGATCAAGTTTTCGTGGTTCTGACTCCAAGTGTGCCCCCTTTTCCTCAGGTATGAAGAGAAAGTGTGATACTAATCCCGACTTGTACCCTCTTCCACCAGATTCAGCTGAATACGACTGGGTGGACCGAGAGGTTCTTGGCACTCAATTAGAGCTTAAGACACATCAATCACTAGACCAAACACGAGCCATAATTTTACCATGTCCAGGAGATAACACAGGGAATTTGTACTCCATTACTCCGGTGAATGAGAATGAGAGAGTCTGCACCAAGATTCCTGAGGGTAGTACAGGCTTTTATTTTTACGAAGAGGTGATCACTCGACTTGGTATAAGGCTGCCTTTTACTGATTTTGAGATGGGGGTTCTGAATTTCCTAAGGGTGGCCCCTACTCAGCTGCATCCGAACGCATGGGCGTTCGTGAAGGTGTTTGAACAGGTTTGCTCAGCCACGAATTGGGCTTGTAATCTTCGTGTCTTTTTCTATCTTTTTGCTCCACAGTGTAATTCATTTGAGAAAGGCTCGGCTAAGAAACCCTGGGTTTCTTTGAAGTCTCGCAGAGGATATGCTTTATTTTCCAAATACTCTGAGTCCTGGAAGGGATTCAAACCTTTTTTCTTTAAGTATAACTTCAATGGTACTGGGGTCTGCTCGTTTACCCGACCTGGGGAAAGACGGCCACTTCCGCTGTTTCCTCTTCAATGGAGCGCCAGTTTCTTTAATCGATCAATCGCTTCCTACTCTTCTAACTGGAAGGAACTTGCTGAATTTGAAAAGGAGGTTTGTCGGTCGGTTGAAACTTACTTGCAGAAGAACGGGATGATAGAGACGAGGGATATTGTGAACATCCCTTCTTCTGAAGTTAGAACGGAGCTCGGTATAGTGTATTTATTTTGCTTTTCAATTTTGTGGTTTGATCGGCTCTTATATCTATTGGTTTTGTTTTTCTTTGAATTTGTGGTTTCATCGGCTCTAACGTCTATATGTTTTGTTTGCAGAAAACATGGCGGCTCGCCTGGCAGCTCTGGTTGAAGGTCAAGGTGGTAAGAAGATAAAAACTCCCGCCACTTCTGGATCCTCAAATCTGAGTACTCCAAGCTTGAGTACTTCTAGCCCAACTCCTTCTGCCTCGGCTGCCAGGGCTTCTCCTCGGCCAGCCGCCGATACAGTTGCTGTCGCTTCTACTGTTTCTATGGCCCCTGGTGGTCAAGCTCAATCAACTTCTCCTCATCAACCACTTCAGCGACGCCGACGAGTGGATAAAGGAAAGGAAAAAGTAACCGAAGACGTAAACCCAAGGACTGAGGGACCAAGTGCTCGACCAACTGCCGCTCCTACTGCTGGTACCACTGCTGCTGCTCCAACTTCTGCCGAGAATCCTCCTGACACATCCATATGGGATGTGCAATTTGATGAAAGATTTGGGAGGTACATCTGCCCCGAATCGGATTGCACTCGTTTTGGAACACTAAATACTGACGAGTGGTCACGGTGCAACATGACACTTGCTAAGTATCTCCTCAGGGGGGCCAAACTTGCTTATTTCTTGGCCAAAAATCCTGATGGTCTTTTCACTGGCTATAACGATAAACAAAGGGAAGCTCGGGATCTTTCGGCTGCTCAAGAAGCCAGTCTCTCGGATGAGCTGATCCGAGTGAAAAACGAGCTGGAAAACCTGAAGGCTGATAAGGGGGAGTTGGTCAAAGAAAGAGATTCTTTGAAGGTTTTACTGAAGACCGCTGAGGTTAAGAAGAAAGAGGTTGAGGAAAACATGAAGAAAGAGGCTCAAATGTTTCAACAGAAGCTGAATGAATCAAAGTCTGAGGTTGAGAAGTCTGTCGTCATTGCTCAAAAGTGGAAGGAGAAAGCCCTTACTCATAAAAAGAAGGCAGAAACCAATTTTTACAATTGGAGCAAAGCGGTTGATGACGCCTTTGTTTCGGCCATTCAGCAAGTTCAATTTTTGAACCCTGAATTGGAATTTAGGGTGGTTGGGGCTCATCCATATCATACCGTTCAAAATGGGAAATTGATTGACATTGCTTCCAAGGCGGAGGTGGATCTGCAAGCTGAGGATCTTTCTAATCCTCTTGAGGAGCTGACCGAGGCACCAGATTTTGATGATTCTCAAGTTGTTTTATCCGATATTGAAGAATGATGTTCCATCCCATTGCTGTTCTATCACTCTGTTGTTTGCTCAATGTATTCCGAGCATTTTAACTTGACCCTTTCCTTGCATTGTTGAACAATTTACTTTATCTTGCATTTATCTTTGCTGAACAAGCTATGTGCGTTTGTTTTCGCTTGTATTGAGCACTGTTTTGGACAAGACATTATATCCGCCGAACTACCTTGATCAATAAAAACCCGTTTTACCTCATAATTTCCGATCAGAGCAGTTATTACCATGGGATCATTATGGCCTGGGAGTATTCCATCCAAATCCTCGTCGTCAAAAATAATGGGAATGTTCTTTGTTGATCTCTTGGCGATCGGTTTTTGACTGACTGCCAAGATCTGGTTGATGTATTCTTTGTTGATGTTCTTCTCCCCTCCCCCGGCAAAACCTCCCGCAATAGTGTTAACCAGGAAATCATTTTTATTGGTGTTGGACTCGGGAACCGGGGTAGGGTCGGTTCTCTGTTTCCCGCTATTCCGATCGTCCGGCGACCTGCTTCTCTGGCGTTTAGGTTTTACTAGAGATTGAGATCTGTTCCTGTTCCTTCGGCCGGCTGCGTCCCTGATGTACTGCTGTAGCTTGCCATCTCTGATCATTTCCTCAATCAAATCACGTAGCCATATGCATTCGTCAGTAGTGTGGCCATAACCTCTGTGGAAGTCACAATATTTCGACCTATCACGCTGTGCACCTTTTCTCAAAGACGGAGGTCTTTGAGCCGAGCGTAAGTCGGTTTGCATAGTTTCTCTGAAAATCTGACTCCTCGGAACAGTAAGAGGAGTGTAATCCTGAAACTTATTCCGGGGAGGAAGTCGTCGATCTCGATCGTTCCTTTCCTGTCTGCCACCAAAACGTTCATCACGTTTTTGCTTATTTTGACCATGTGGGTCGGCACGCTGCCTTTCCTCTCTTATTTTCTGCCCTTTGTGGAATTCTTCCAGATTGATGAATTTATTCGATCGTTGCCTTAGCTCGGCCATATCCTTCAGAGGTTTGCCAATCAGGGATTTTCTAAAATCTCCGGGTTGTAGACCTTGAGTGAACAGTAATACCGCCACACCAGGTGCCAAGTGCGGGACTGAACTTGCCTCTGTATGGAACCGCGAAAGGTAATCTTTTAAGGATTCATCTTGCTTTTGGGTTACCGCTGCTAAAGTGTGGTCCGACCTAGGCTAAATACAACTAGCCGTGTATCTATTTAAAAATACTCTTTTCATCTCCTCCCATGAATTAACAGAATTCCGAGGGAGAGATGAGTACCAGCGTAATACTGATGGTTCGAGGGTCATGGAAAAGGCCCGACACTTCATTTCATCCCCTCCGCTATAATAGTTCATTGCCCCTTCGAAAGAGACAATATGGTCCACCGGGTCGGTTAGGCCGTTATAATGTGGGACATTAGTAGGGCCCAAATAGCCTTGAGGGGTTTGAAACGCCATGATATGTGGGGTGAAAGGATGACCAGGGTGAAAATCACTCTGATCTTCATTTGTGGTGGGGTTAACATGGGAATTCGGTGGCGGAAGCTGAATTATTGGTGTTGGTTGGGGGTCCATGGTTGGTTGGTTTTGAGCGATCCTTGCCATAGCCTGTTGTTGAAGGTCGGCAATAGCACATCCTTGTTGCTCGATTAACGTGGTTTGCCTATTAAGAATATTAATCATCTCTATTTCCCTCGCTCTGGCGGAAGCTGTAGTTGCATATGTTCTGCTAATGGAATGGCTATGACGAGAATGTCCTGGGGCAGATCTACTTGGATTCAGTCTGGTTCTACGAGTCGTACTTATATGATCGGGGTTGTGTGGGTTAAGGTGAGTGCGTTGGGTGTTTCGCCCATGGTGTACTCGGGTTCCGGTGGTTCTAGAAGTATTTCGTGTAGTAGGAGCTGTACTACTGGAGTCACCATGGGTAGAAGGTGGTGGTGTAGGTGGCGGTGGTGGTGGAGGTGGCATGGCACGTAATACCTGAAGGGATTGGGGATTGCTCCCAGCCCTTGGATGGGAGGATAGTGGCATTTGAGGGTGTAGAGCATGACCACCGCTATGATTCTGACTTTGGTTATGTGGCGGTTGGCTTTGTGAATGGTTTGGAGGCTGGGGGTTACTCCCTGGCCCAGCTTGAGACCTTTGCGGTGGTTGCCCATTATTCCCACGATTGTGGTTGAGGACGTCACGCAGATCGCCTGCTGAGTGGGGCTGCGGTTCATTATTATTAGCGTTTCTGGGCCTGCCGCGGGTGCGGGCGATGCGTTCACGGAGGTCACCAACTTGACTTCTGGTAGTGACCATGGTGGTGGTGGGAATGATTTGTTATTCAGTTCCCACAGACGGCGCCAGTGTCGTGTCCTTAACCAAGATCAACCTTAAAGCTATGGAAGAGCTTTGAGGAATGATCTTAATCAAGATATTAATGTAGGACTCTTTAGGATTTATGAATATCCAGTTGGGATAATCAGGTTCTCCCTAGTCAACAACGTGTGTGCTAGTGTCAACTTAGGGATGAGAAGACGTACCTTAGCCCCTATAGCATGGTGGTTCTTATAGGGGATTACCTGTATGCCATGGGCCGTTCTGATAAGGCTTCTGAAGAGGAAGAACTCAAATAGGATTCGTAGAGGATATGATAAGATCATATCCGTTAATCCTGTAAGCGATAGACTTCATCCAATACGGTTTTTATCTTACCAAGAGTCGCGGGAATCCAGGGGAAGCAGTTAAGCGCGATGAGACTGTTAGTGATAAGGATAAGGATGAGAATCCTGTGCTCGGGATTAATCTCATTGGCATGTAACTTCTCGTTAGGTACCCAGTTTACTCAGTGTATGTTTCCGACCGAAAGCCCTGCTTTAGTGTCATATTAACTAGAGTAATGAGGATACGGTCGGTTATTCGCTCGGTTTGTTACAGGTCCACTACAAGTAGTGTGTTAACCATTACTCGAGTAACACGTACTATTCCAGAAAAGTTTAAAAAGACTTCATTTGTACTTGGACAAGGTTACAAACTCTTTCACAATTTTCATATTGAGAAATATACTTTCATTTTCTTCAAGAGCTATTACTAACTTTCTTTGAGAAATCAAGATTCAACAATTTTCTATCTTCTTCACTCAAGATCAATTCAATATTCTAAATTTCATTGAGATCAAGATCTTCTAGTTCTTAGTTTTTGTGTTGAGGCAAATTCACAACAAAGAGGTTGTACAATTCAAGCTTTCAACAACAAGGTGAAGAATTCACAAGTAAAGTCTTTGAAGGTTGTCAAAGCAAATTGAAAAGGATTTGGTTGGAAGCATCTTCAACAAATCAAAAGAAGACGGATACGGAATTCAATTGGGTTAGAACATCAAAGAGTTTGGTACACTCTTTAAGAGGGGTTAAGATAGGAGAACTTTGTGAGAAGTTGCATCTTAACGTTGTAATTCTAAACAATTGAAGTATCTAGTAGAAACTCTTTATCTTTTAGATAAAGGGGACTGGAGTAGCTCTCAAGTGGTAGAGAGTGAACCAGGATAAAATCATCGTCTTCATTGTTTTTCTTTTAAAGTTTGCATTAATCAAGATTAATTGAATTTAGGTTAATTTGGGGTTTTTAGATTCCTTGTTAATTGATCTAAATTGGTTGGTAAATTTACTTGTAATTGTTCAAGCATTCATTCATAAATTGTTGAATCATCAAGGCATTGCGATCTAAATTGAATTCTCATTAAAACTGAATTTGCATCAGATTTCTACCCAGATTAATCGAGTAATCTGTTCATTAATCGATTAATCTTTGAGTTACTTTCGGCATTAATCGAGTAACACTCCAGTAACTCGATTAGTTCAAAAGTGACTTGCAGCCTTACTCGATTAAGCATAGCATTAATCGATTAATCAATGTGTTTTTTGAAGAAAAACTTATTTTCTAAAATCCATTCTCTTCGGTGATCGAAATACTTGTATTAAGGCTTCAATATTCTATTCACCCCCCCTCTAGACTATTTTGAGCCAATTGTTGGTTTCCAACACTAATTTCATAAGAACCTAGATGAAGAAGTACAATTTGTTCAAAATTGCTAGATTCAGAGAAAAAGGAACATATTTTTTTTAACTTAGAAAATTCAGTTTGGTAAGTCATCAAAAATTGAAACAATAACATTTCCTTTTTCTTCAAGTTTGAAAATTCGAAGTTCATTCCGAATTTGATTTGGGTCGCGCATGTAAGGTTCCTATTTAATCGACACGTGACTTGGTTGGAACAAATGGATTAATCCACTGCTCGATTACTTAGGAATCCTCACTTTCCTTACTATTTTATTAAAATTTTTGTCGTGCGACTTCACGATCCATTCGGAATGAGTGACATTCGGCACAATACTTTGAAATTCATTTTGAACACTCACAAGCATCAAACAAAAATTCATTTTTCATATATTAATATCAAGCACATTCATCAACCAATCATTACACAACTATGCGCCCTTATCACTTCTACCTGTCCTAGAGTTCAACAAACACTACCCTAATCACAAACTCCAAACAACTCACTACGGTCTAACAGAAACTTCTTTTCCTATTCCAAGACAAAAACTCTTAGTTTAGAAAAATAAATTTGAAAATCATTTTCGAAATTCAAATCCATTCAAACTTGAATATAAAACTTATGCATATATACATGTAGATATACATGTCCACAACATAACCAATTTTAGTTTTGAAAACAATTTCAAAAGCAAAAATCTTAAGTCACTGCTCGATGAAAAAAAATGGTTTGGGACCTTAAAGCATGGGGATGGCAATTGAAAAGCTCTTAGTCCCAAAATCGCTTGAAAACATTTTCAGAAATTTAAACTCATCCCCACAAAACACAGACTTTTTAGATATGCATATATAGGACCATCATCCAATCCGAAATGATGCGAGAACTTCTAGATTGAATTTCTCACCCTTCCCTCGATTAAAGAAACCTCTTTCCATTATAAAAGTTTTATTATTGTAACTCAGGGTTCAAATTCAATCGATAGAAGCTCAAGCTTATCTTTCGTTTGATATTAAAGTCATCGGAGTTAAAGTAGTGGTGGAATCAACTATGAGTTTAACATAAATGTTTTTGTTATGCTTATGAATTCTAGTCTAACCGATGCAAACTAAGTCACCCAGATAGATTAGAATCAAAGGAATAATTATTTGGATTCTCATAGTTCCACTTCTAATTTCCGTCCGCTTACTTTAACGCTGCACTATTCCACATATAAACATATTTCGAGAACCTTTTGATTGAATTCAAATCGCTTCCCAAATTAGGCAAAAATATGTTTTTGTTTCGTAACTCAATCTGATATGATTTGGTGGTTTAAATCCAATCGATTAGTTCTCAATTTTTCCTATTTTTCATTTGGTGTCACAGTCACTTGAATTGAGATTAGCCATGGAACTCAACCATTGATTTAATTTAAACATTGTTTTTGGTTCTCTTAGATACTAGTCGAATCGACGTAAATTTGATCACTCGATTGAATTAGTATTCAAGATCAAAAATTGTTTATTCCATGCAGTTCCATTTCTAATCCCTGTTCAATTAATTCGACACCAATTTACTCAACAACATACATTAAAATCACACATAAATTCACATAGCAAAGTATCAAAGCATAAAGAACTAACACAAAAGTTTTATACATAGGAAATCGGTTACTAATTCACGATGGTGCACAAACTCCTAGATTTTGACGACGTCACCTCCCGATTAATGCAACATCGGATTGGCCAGTTCCGACACTACATTCCATCAGTGGTATTCGCCCTTGCCATCTAGTTTAAGTTTATGTACGTCATTTTGATTAGCAGGATTTCCTTTGTAAGAAACTTCAATCTTTTTGATTAACTCAAAACTTAAAATTTTGCATCCACAAACAAAACTTAATTTACACCATTTAAGTTTCCTGTTTACAATTGGGTAACACTTTCTATTATGCGATCCCTTTGATCGAGGCCGTACCCGATCAAAATAAAAGGTGTTTATTCTGTAGTACTAGGAAGGTGATCCTAGGTCGTTTCCCAGCGAATATCGGTCTAGGCAAAGTATCAAACACGTAGTGTGCAGTAAAATGGGGGGGTTTTTGTGTGTGACAAATGTGAAGAACAAAACACAAATAGAATATAAAAACTAAGAAAATCAGAAACAAAAGCGGGCAAACCCCTTTGGTTACGTACACTACTCAATCCTAGCCCACTAAAGATCGATTCCTCTCCTCTCCTCTGTCCAACTCGTGATAACCAAATACTAAGCGAAAATTCAGTTATCACTCCAAACCCTAACTTCTAATTAAGCATCAGAAACCAGAATTGGAGTTTTTACGAGTTAATACAAATTAAGCATTTATATTCATGTATTATCTCTACGAAATGGAATTAAGCAAACCACTACACATCGATAAACATGAAAACAGAGAAGAGAAAACGAAATTGCATTAATAACAAGAGCTCAAGAGTAGATAATACAATACCAAAGGGATTAACCCTTGAAGTCTAGCCTTCCATGGCCATAAATGAAGAAAAACGAGTAGAAATGGGGAAGAACAAAACCCTAGCAGCCACCACCACTTGGGAGAGCCAAGAGAGAAGTTCTAACCTAGAGAGAGAGTGAGAAATCTGAAAATGAAAGTGTGTCTTGGGGGTTACACGAATTTCCCCTCTTTAGTCATGAAAATGGGCCTAAAACATGGGCCCAAGTCCTAAGAAACACTATTCTAAAAATTACAATTAAAAAGGGACCTAAATGCAAATTACAATCTTCACTTCAATGCTTCAATCTTCATTTCCAAACATCCCAAAGTGTCCTTGTGCCAAATATTACCTGAAAATAGAAATAGAATTAATTAGGCTAAATAATCCCAAATTAAACAATATTCGGAATATTAGTCCAATAAACTCAAAATCACTAAATCAAGCTAATCAATGTCAAATGGGCAACAAGTATCAATAATAGGAGTAAAATAATGCAAGGAATAATGGGAAATAAAATGCTCATCAAATACCCCCACACTTATCCTTTTGCACTCCTGGGCAAAACCAAAAGATAGGACTATGAAGATCAATATGCACCAAAGTGAATCATGCAACAAGATGACTACAATTAAGAAATGCAAACCTAAGAGATTACATACTTCACAATGAATTCTAGGAAATGCAAAGAAATGGGCAAACTCAAGCACACAAAATGGTTAAGGATCAAAGAGTCAAAGCATCCGCGAACATCATCCAATTACTTCAAGTATGCAAAGAAACCAATGACATCAAGAGGATAGTCACAAAGATGATAGAAACTCACAAGGATCACTCAAAAGTGTTTACACTCAAGTGTTTGGGGTTAATCATTATTTACACTCAAGGCACATCATGAAAAACAAACACAACCATAAGCTTGACAAGCCTCTAACATCAACCATCAACACACATGCACAAAATGATCAAAAGGTCTTTTAAGGGTTGTAATGGGGCCAAGGACAAGGTAGGATAAAAATATGGGAATGTAGCTAAAACCAAGGGAATAGAGGAGCAATGGGGAATAAGTAAAAAGTAAGCAAAATCCACCCCAAAATCAACAACCACTAATTCCAATCCTCTTTGCCTCAACAACCTTTTATTCACTTTTTTTTTCTTTTTTTTTTCTTCTTTTTTTTTTTCTTTTTTTTTTTGCATTTTTTTTTTATTTTTTTGTATTTTTGTCTTCTATTTTTGTTTTTGTTTTTGAGAGATATACAAAAAGAAAAGAAGAAACAACACAATTGGCATGAAGATGAAGCCATAACTATAACAACCAATGAGGCAAAACCAAGAACTCAACCAATTAAAGCATAAAGCATACTTCTTACCTAATACCCATTCCCAAAACAATTCCAAAGCTCCAAAATTCCCTAAGGTTAGGACAATCATGGTTTTTCAGTCATAGGCTTGTAATGAGCTAAAGAACAAGGAAAGGGATAAAAAGGCTCAAAGGGGCTAGCAAAGGATACATTCATTCAAGGTAGGCTCATATGGCTAGTAGCTTATTCAAGAAAGAAAGTGCCTAAATCATTTCAAAATGTGCATGAGCAATCAAGTATCAACAAGAGTCAAGTCAAGTTCTAGAGTGCAAGTAATCCAGAGTGCAATCACACATGAAAGAAAATTAGGTGGCATATATAGCAATCCACCCACAATTAAGGCTCAAATCCTCACAAAAGGGACAATTCTATCACAGTGTTACCACCTCTTAATTATCAAAAGCAACTTTACACACAAAAATGCATGAATTCAGACACGAGATACCAAAACTCTACTAAAATGAAGCAAAAACATGCAAGAAAATGCCCAAAACTAAGCAAAACCTAAAAAAAATCAAAGCAAAATATGCAACCTAAACTACTCTCCCCCCACACTTAAATCACACATTGTCCTCAATGGAACACAAATAGCAAAATCAGACAGATATAGACAAGTGTAATAAAAAGAGTAAGGAAGGAGAAAAGGAGACTCCCTAAGTCATGGTTGTTCAAAAGTGGGGTCGACCAATGAGGCCTCCTCCACAGGTGCATCATCCAAAGAAGGGGTGGTTAGGAAAGGCTTGAGTCGGTGGCCATTGACTTTGAAGCTCTTGTTCGTGGACTCACTCTTGATCTCCACAGTGCCATAAGGAAACACTTGGGTGACTACAAACGGTCCAATCCATTTAGAGCGGAGCTTTCCACTCATGAGTCCAAGCCTAGAGTTGTAGAGCAAAACTTTTTGACCAACCAAGAACTCCTTTCTGGAAATGGAGTTATCATGAAGCTTCTTGGTCTTCTCTTTGTAGAATTTGGAGTTCTCATAGGCCTCCAAGCGGATCTCATCTAGCTCACTCAACTGCAGCTTCCTCTCCTCACCCGCTTGATCAAGAGCTAAGTTACATTGCTTCACAGCCCAATATGCACGGTGCTCTATCTCCACAGGCAGGTGGCACGCCTTACCAAAGACAACCCGATAGGGTGACATCCCTATGGGTGCCTTGTAAGCGGTCCGATGGGCCCACAGAGCATCCTCCAATCGTGTGCTCCAATCCTTTCTATTAGGCTTCACCATCTTCTCCAATATCCGCTTGATCTCTCTATTTGAAATCTCCGCTTGCCCGTTGGTTTGGGGGTGATAGGGTGTAGAGACTTTGTGCACAACCCCATACTTCTTGAGCAAAGCTTGCATGGATCTATTGCAGAAGTGTGTGCCTTGGTCACTGACTATGGCTCTAGGTATGCCAAACCTGCAAAGGATATTAGACCTGACAAAATCTACAACAACCTGAGCATCATTAGTCCTGGTGGCCTTAGCTTCCACCCATTTGGATACGTAATCCACAGCAAGTAAGATATAATAAAAACCAAAAGAAACAGGAAAGGGGCCCATGAAATCTATACCCCAGACGTCAAACACCTCACAAAACAACATAGGTTGTTGCGGCATCTGTTGCCTCCAAGATAGGGCGCCTCCTGCTCTTTGACACTGCTCACACGAGCTGTAGATGTTGCTCGCATCCTTGAAAATGGTAGGCCAATAAAATCCAGAATCCAGCACCTTTCGTGCTGTCCTTTGAGTACCAAGGTGGCCTCCCACTGGTGAAGCATGGCAAAATTGGAGAACCGATTGGATCTCCTGGTCTGGAATGCACCTGCGAATGACCTGATCACTGCAAAAACGCCATAAATAGGGGTCATCCCATACATAATGCTTGGCATCGCTCTTTAATTTGTCTCTTTGAGCTTTGGATGCCAAGGCAGGAAAAACAGAAGCAACGAGATAATTAACAATGTCTGCAAACCAAGGAGTTTGGGGAAGGGGATGGGAAACATGTAAAGATAAAAGCTGCTCATCCGGGAAGTTATCCCGGATAGGAAATGCATCCTCCTCTCTCTCTATCCTGCTCAAGTGGTCTGCGACAAGGTTATGCGCACCACTCCGATCCTGAATCTCAAGATCAAACTCCTGGAGGAGCAACATCCACCTAATCAACCTAGGTTTGGAATCTGTCTTTTTCAAAAGATACTTCAGAGCAGCATGATCAGTGTACACTACAACCTTAGAACCAAGCAAATATGATCTAAACTTGTCAAGTGCAAAAACAATAGCCAAAAGTTCTTTTTCAGTTGTTGTGTAATTAACCTGTGCTGCATCTAAAGTTCTAGAAGCATAATAAATCACATGCGACAGCTTACCAACCCTTTGGGAGAGAACTGCTCCCAAAGCATAATTTGAAGCATCAGTCATGAGCTCAAATGGGAGGGTCCAATCAGGTGGTTGGATGATGGGAGTGGTGGTCAGTGCTTTCTTCAATTCATCAAATGCCCTCTTGCATTGGTCTCCAAATTCCCATGGGGCATCCTTTTGAAGCAACTTGGAAAGAGGAAGGGCAATGTTGCTAAAGTTCTGAATAAACCTGCGATAGAAACCTGCATGACCAAGAAAAGAACGCACCTCTCGCACGCAAGAGGGGTAAGGCAAATGTGATATTACATGCAGCTTAGCAGGGTCAACTTCTATGCCCTTGTGCGAAACAATGTGCCCTAAGACTATGCCTTGTTCTACCATGAAGTGGCATTTTTCAAAATTCAAGACAAGGTTAGTCTCAATGCACCTGTTAAGCACCTTAGTCAAATTATCAAGACATGCATCAAATGAGGAGCCATAAACACTAAAATCATCCATGAAGACCTCTATGCAATGCTCGAGCAAGTCAGCGAAAATACTCATCATACATCTTTGAAATGTGGCAGGAGCATTGCATAGGCCAAAAGGCATCTTTCTATATGCAAATGTGCCAAAAGGACAGGTAAATGTGGTCTTATGTTGGTCCTCTGGTGCAATACAAATTTGAAAATAACCAGAGAATCCATCTAAGAAGCAATAATGAGATTTACCTGTCAGGCGCTCCAACATCTGATCAATGAAGGGGAGAGGGAAATGATCCTTGCGAGTCGCCTGGTTGAGCTTTCTGTAATCAATGCAGACTCTCCAACTGTTCTGCACTCTAGTGGGAATCAGCTCATCCTTCTCATTTTTGACAACTGTGACACCAGACTTCTTGGGGACAACTTGCACCGGGCTCACCCAGGTGCTATCTGAAATTGGGTAGATGATACCCGCTTGGAGCAGCTTGGTGACCTCTTTCTTAACCACATCAAGAATCTGGGGGTTCAATCGTCTTTGGGGTTGTCTCACTGGTTTAGCCCCATCCTCCAACAAAATGCGGTGCATGCACATGGAGGGGCTAATTCCAGGAATATCCGCTAAAGTCCATCCAATTGCCCTCTTGTTCTTTCTTATCACATCCAGCAGTTTCTCCTCTTGATCAACAGAAAGTGAGGTAGAGATGATCACTGGGAGTTTCTGCTCATCCTCCAAGTAAGCATATTTGAGATGAGGAGGGAGGGGCTTCAGGTCCAATGAGGGTGCCTGCATAATAGATGGAACTAAAGGGACAACAGAAATGGATTCTGCTGCCTGCACCTGAACAAGTGAATCAGACTCATGCATAACAGATATGGGGATAGGTTTAGCATAATCTGAATCTATAACATATGAATCATCAGATGCAGTGGCAGAGTCTAGAAACTGAGCTATTTCAGTGCATGCGGTGCACCATCCAGAGTTAGTGCATGATGGACAAGTAAATGAATCAGTGAAAGATGGCAATTCAAAATCATGATGCAAAATGTCAAGCATATGCTCATCTATCAAATCATCAAGCAAGTCCACATGGAAAACAGAGTGATCCTCAGGAAAATGTTTCATAGCATGGAAAATGTCAAATCGGATCACACTACCATCAAACTCCATGGAAAGTGAACCTGAATGCACATCTATCTTGGTTCGGGCTGTTTTCAAAAATGGCCTCCCCAAAATAATAGGAACAACATTACGGGGAGAGTCATCTTCCATATCAAGTATGTAAAAATCAGCAGGGAAGATCAACTCTTCAACCCGAACCAAGACATCCTCTATCAAACCTGCGGGGTGGGCAGTACTTCTATTTGCCAATTGAATCACCACACCCGTAGGTTGAAGAGGTCCAAGAGAAAGAGACTTAAAAACAGACATAGGCATGACATTTATGGATGCTCCTAAATCTAGCATAGCATTTTCAAACTTAACATTGCCTATGATGCAAGGTATAGAGAAAGTTCCAGGATCCTTACATTTTTCAGGAATGTGAGGGATAGGTTTACCTATGAGAGCGGAGACATTCCTTCCCATGCTTATCCTCTCATTGCCCTTGAGTCTTCTCTTATGAGTGCACAACTCCTTAAGGAACTTCGCATACCTTGGAATCTGTTTTATTGCATCAAGAAGGGGTATGTTGACTTCCACCTTCCTGAATGTGTCAAGAATGTCCTTGTCCACCTCTTCCACCCTTTTGTTTTGAGGCACTCTTGGTGGGAATGGAAGAGGAACAGGAGGAGGTTGTAGGACAACAGCAGGGCTTGTGGTTGAAGTCGAGGAGGGTTGAGTTGGATGATTCTCTTTGGTGCTAGCATGCTCACCTTCATCTACCACTTGGCTCTTCCCTTTAGAGGAAGCTAGAGCATCATTGTTGAGGTTAGGTTGTGGTGTGGGTGTGACAATCTGCTTTCCCGACCTCAGGTTGATGGCACTCACATTCTGATTCTGAGGGTTGATCACAGTTTGGGATGGCAACTTGTCAGAATTTTGAGATTGCAAGTTGTTGAGAGAAGTTGCCATTTGACCCATCTGATTTGTCAAAGTCTGAATGGATGCCTCTTGTCTCTGAATGGATGCTCTAGTCTCTTGTTGAAATTGGAGGTTTTGCATGGTCATTTGCCTCACCAACTCCTCCAAGGTAGGTTGGTTGGATGGAGGGGCTGATGGTGAAGGATGAACCACTTGCTGCTGTTGTTGCCTTTGCTGTTGGATTGGAGGAGGTACATATGGTGGTCTGCTCGGTCCAGCGGTGTTCTGAAATGGAACATTAGGAGGAGGTTGTTGTTGATCAGACCACTTCAGATTGGGATGGTTCCTCCATCCAGGGTTGTATCTATTGGAAGAGAGGTCATGATTGTGTTGTTGTGGACCTCTATTGTTGTATATGTTTGCTGCATAGGCCTCGGGTTGGTCACCACTGGTCATCGGCTGTTGCTGTTGAAGGGAAGGGCATGCATCTGTGGGGTGCTCAATGGATGTGCATATGCCACACACTCTAGCAGGAAGTATCATCTTTTTCTGATTGATAGCCAATTGTGTGACCAATGTTGTGAGAGAATCAATTTTCTGCTCAAGCTTCTCAACCTTGCCCGAGTCTGCACCAACATCATTTACATCCCTCACAACTATTGCATCACTGTTGCTTCTTGCATGGAATTGTTGACAATTGGAAGCCATCTTCTCAATTTTGCTCCTGGCTTGTAAGGGTGTCATATCTCCCAATGTACCACCACTTGCAGCATCTACCATGTTTCTTTCCATGAAGTTGAGACCTTCATAAAAGTACTGGATGAGAAGCTGCTCTGAGATCTGATGGTGAGGGCAGGAAGCGCACAACCTCTTGAATCTCTCCCAATAATCATAGAGACTCTCTCCATGTTGTTGCCTGATACCAGAAATTTCCTTTCTGATTGCAGTGGTCCTATTTGCAGGGAAGAATTTTTCCAGAAATGCCCTCTTCAAGTCATCCCAGCTTGTGATGGAACCAGGGGCCAAGTCAGATAACCAATCTTGTGCTAGACCCTCTAAGGAATGTGGAAATGCTCTGAGACAGACATGATCCTCTTGCACATCATGTGGTTTCATTGTGGTGCACACTATATGGAATTTCTTGAGATGCTTATGAGGATCCTCACCTGCAAGACCATGAAACTTGGGCAACAAATGGATTAGTCCTGTTCTAAGCTCAAAAGGAACATCCTCATCAGGATACCGGATACACGAGTCTTCAATAGTGAAGTCAGGTGCAGCCAGCTCCCTAAGTGTCCTTTCCCTTGGTGGGGGTTGAGCCATGTTATCACAATGTATAGAATCAGATTGAATAAAAGTAGAAGGAATAGAAGAAATAGAAACAGAATCAGAATTAGATGGACTATAAGATGACTCTGACTCACTACCTAATGACTGATTCCTATTTTGTCTAACTAATCTGTGATAAGTTCTATCAATTTCAGGGTTGTAAGGATGCAAATAACTTGGGTTGCCCCTAGTCATGTACTGAACAGAACAGCATCAACCATAGCATACTGTAACAGATATGCATGACCAAAATCGGCAACAAATTTTTTATTTTTTTAAAATTTGTTTTTTAAATTTTTTTAAGCACCCTAAAATCATGAAAACATATCACAGAAAGTTTGAGGACAAAATTCAAAAGGGAACCAAGTCAAAGAATTAAAACAGTGACCAAAAACTAAGAAAATAGAACTTGTAAAATAAAAAAGAAATAGTAAAACGGCTTTTTCAGGATCCAGACGAAGGAGTTTTCTACCGAAGTGAGAAAAATCAGATTATTCAGAAAATTCCCTTCGATTTGATATAAAATTCGTCAAATTCCGAGTTACGGATCAAAAGTTATGCCTATTTATAGTAAGTACTGCTGAAACTTGGAAAATTTTTCTGGAACTCACAACCAGTGCCTATCTGAGTGTCTGTGATGCATCAACACACTAATATATGATGAAACAAGTGTGGATACCAATTTTCGTGCAACAATTCCACCCACAGCTATGTTGAATGGCACTCACAGAATCACTAGAATAGCATCAGTTGTGCAGAACAGCAAATCAGCAAACAGGGCAACTTTCAATCAGTTATCAGAATGCTTATTCACACACTAACTACACTAACTAATCTAACTAACTACTGTATGATCTTTGGCAAGAACCGATAATCCCCGGCAACGGCGCCAAATTTTGATCGAGGCCGTACCCGATCAAAATAAAAGGTGTTTATTCTGTAGTACTAGGAAGGTGATCCTAGGTCGTTTCCCAGCGAATATCGGTCTAGGCAAAGTATCAAACACGTAGTGTGCAGTAAAATGGGGGGGGTTTTGTGTGTGACAAATGTGAAGAACAAAACACAAATAGAATATAAAAACTAAGAAAATCAGAAACAAAAGCGGGCAAACCCCTTTGGTTACGTACACTACTCAATCCTAGCCCACTAAAGATCGATTCCTCTCCTCTCCTCTGTCCAACTCGTGATAACCAAATACTAAGCGAAAATTCAGTTATCACTCCAAACCCTAACTTCTAATTAAGCATCAGAAACCAGAATTGGAGTTTTTACGAGTTAATACAAATTAAGCATTTATATTCATGTATTATCTCTACGAAATGGAATTAAGCAAACCACTACACATCGATAAACATGAAAACAGAGAAGAGAAAACGAAATTGCATTAATAACAAGAGCTCAAGAGTAGATAATACAATACCAAAGGGATTAACCCTTGAAGTCTAGCCTTCCATGGCCATAAATGAAGAAAAACGAGTAGAAATGGGGAAGAACAAAACCCTAGCAGCCACCACCACTTGGGAGAGCCAAGAGAGAAGTTCTAACCTAGAGAGAGAGTGAGAAATCTGAAAATGAAAGTGTGTCTTGGGGGTTACACGAATTTCCCCTCTTTAGTCATGAAAATGGGCCTAAAACATGGGCCCAAGTCCTAAGAAACACTATTCTAAAAATTACAATTAAAAAGGGACCTAAATGCAAATTACAATCTTCACTTCAATGCTTCAATCTTCATTTCCAAACATCCCAAAGTGTCCTTGTGCCAAATATTACCTGAAAATAGAAATAGAATTAATTAGGCTAAATAATCCCAAATTAAACAATATTCGGAATATTAGTCCAATAAACTCAAAATCACTAAATCAAGCTAATCAATGTCAAATGGGCAACAAGTATCAATAATAGGAGTAAAATAATGCAAGGAATAATGGGAAATAAAATGCTCATCACCCTTGAATACCTAAGGGATCCTCTTAGGTTCCAAGGAATTCACTTTCCTTTTTACATCTATACACAATTTTCTAAATTTGTCAATTATTAGTGTTCCCAATTGTAAACATAAACTCATTCCGCTCATATAGGGTACATTACTCAATCACCACTTAGCATTAAAATTTCCACTTAAAAGGGTCTCACCTATGGAAAGAAGCTTGAGATGAGAGTGTTCGCAGCGAGATCGGGACCACTTTCCCGCAGGTCGGAAGGAAGGAACTGCTCTGATACCATAAATGTAACACCCATTTTTATTTTTTTAAAGTAGTAACATTAAAGGTTTGTAATCCAAATAAGGAACATCAAAAATTTACTATTTATAACACAAGTTTACAAACGGTTTGGGCATTCCAATTATAATAAAAGAAAAACAAGTATAGAGTTCCCTTCTTCCCATTCTTCCGCTGCGACACTCTGATCTTGAGCTCCTTAGCATTCACCTAAAATGATAACCACTAAGGGTGAGACCTTTTCACAACACATTGAATTAGAAGATAGTACATAGCTCATAACCAGAATTCAAGTATAATAATCAAATTAGGTCACAGACCAGCAATTAAACCATATTCATATTACAATTTCTTTCATACATCCAAATCCAAGATCAATGAAATTATCATTAATAAAAACAACTTTCAGCATAGAATTACAATAACAGACCATACATACATCTTCATCTCTTTTCAATATTTTCATGTTTTCTTTCCACTTTTACACTTATTGGGGTCTCTTTTATCTTATATATGTGGTTTTTAAAGATATAAGATGGATCCATAACTGCGTACAGTCTCCTTCGGACAACGACTTACAGCTGCGCACTAAGTGCGACTTACGCGATCTATGCGTACAGTCTCCTTTGAACAACGTCTTCCAAGACCTGGAATTCCACACTTTAGAAGGTGTGTCCATCATTGCGTACAGTCTCCTACGGATAACATCTTACAGCAGCGCACTAAGTGCGACTTACACGATCTATGCGTACAGTCTCCTTCGGACAACATCTTACAAGATCTGGAAGCACACAATCCAATTATATCTTTAATAGTTTAGGGTGTGTGTGTCCATAACAGCGTACAGTCTCCTTCGGACAACGACTTACAGCAGCGCACTAAGTGCGACTTATGCGATCTATGCGTACAGTCTCCTACGGACAACGTCTTACAAGACCTGGATCACCCACAACCAGAATGTATGCCCATCATTGCATACAGTCTCCTTCGGACAACGACTTACAGCGGTGCACTAAGTGCGACTTACGCGATCTATGCGTACAGTCTTCTACGGACAACGCCTTACAAGATTTGGGTCACACATCCAAATTATATCTTTATTACTTTGTTAAAACTTTTCTGAATTTGTTTTCTTTTTGCCTCACAAACATAAAATAATCATTCCTCTTTTCCCTTATATAATTCTAACTAACCAACAACAATCAATACCACTCACACTAAACACCTTTTGCACATACAGATAACAACCATCAAATATCAACAATCAATCAACATACTCAGGTATGTCTCAGGGTGCTCAAAATAAATCAACTCCCTAGGGTTCTTCACTTTCTGCATTAATAGTATACAAAAATAATTAACATAAACATTTTCAATAATAAGACAAAATTAACCAAAATTATACATTCACCCCGAATCAATTATAATCAAATATTATTTCATTACCCACAACCCAATCTAACCATCAAGCCTAAATTCTATTATAAACTATAACTATCCCTAACTCAAAGTATGGAAAAGAGACTCCCCTTACCTTAGAGGGAGAGAGAGAGCCAACTTGAAGCTCCACAAACCTTGAATCTACTCCGGATCTACCTTGATTCCCATTCTCTTGACCGATTTCCACTCTGTTCCTCCTTAATTGAAGGAGAGAGAGGAGCCCTAGGAGAGAGAAAGAACTTCCAAGAGAGAGAAAGAGACACCAAGGGCAAGGAATGAGGCATTAGTCATGGGAAAGGAAATTGATACTCATGGGGGGAAGGATTGAAGGTGGTTTTGTGGGTACTTGGTGGTTGTTGATGGAGATTGGGTGAAGGAGAGAGAAAGAGCCATGGAGGTGAGAGAGAAAGATAAGCACCATGGACAAGGAAGAGAAGAAGAAAACATGAAGGAGAGGGTGGGTTTTACATGGGAGAAGGATTGGTGGGGAGATTTGGGTGGTGATGGATGTTGATGGTGAGTTGAGAGAGAGAAGAGAGGGAGAGAAAGGCGTGGAAGTGGAGGGGAAGAGAAAGAGGGTAGATTTGGATAAGGGAGAAGGAGGGTGTGGCTGAAATAAGGAGATGAGGGGGTGGAAATTACGTTTCTGCCCTTACTTTATTTTTTTCTGCATCAGACCTGAAGTAATCGATTACTTGCCCAAAGTAATCCATTACTTCGCCAAAATAATCGATTACTTCCTCCAATTAATCGATTATTTTTGCAGCATCATACAATCACCAGAGCACTGGTAATCGATTACTTTGCCTAAGTAATCCATTACTTTGCCCAAGTAATCGATTACTTTGACCAAGTAATCCATTACTTTTAATGCAACTTTTGTGTGATTTCACCAGAGAGCATGTAATCGATTACACCCTGCAGGTAGTCGATTACTCCTTTGAAAACTCCCATTTTGACAAATTCTAACTCTAAGACACTACCCTTAACTCCTATCCATGGTTTCCTATGGTTTTCCTCATAAATTCTAACTGAGGTCTTCCTAATTAAACTTGGAATTAAAATTTGGGATGTTATAGATGAGCCCTCAGAACCTAACTCATCTAAACTTTTCATCGTCATACTAAAGGACCTAATAGTCCTCAAGTGGTATCTCAGTTGATAGAACTGTAGGACATATAATATGAGTACATGGATTCGAACCCGGGTAGTGAACAATTTTTTCCTTCACCTTTCTTGTCAAAACTTTTCCTAAATAAAAAACTAAAAGAACTGATAAATTTTCCATTTCAAACTTTATAAAAACTTATACTTTATTTTTTATATTTTGAATGAATACAATATAAAAATAGTGTAACTATGTTAACAATGGAATTTTTATTTATAATTAAGGGGACACGAAAAGTGCACATTTTTTGGGATTTGAACCTGAACACATACACTGTATGTCTCCAGGAATCATCTCAATTAAGTTTTCAAATGAAAATGGTATTTTTTTCTATAATGTTTACTTAGAATTTTAATTATTTTTTTATTTAATTGCTTCTTTTAAATGATTTTAGTAATTGATACAAATAATAAATGGATTGCCATATACTTTAATCGGTGGTTTATTTTCAAATCATTGGGCCGCCTTTGTAAACTGGGAGAATGTTGGCTTCGCAAATACACCAAGGCTTAACTTTATTGCTTACTCGTCATTTCCATTGATTTTAACAGGTTATTTTACTTTCATGGAGCTATGGATGATTATGGTTCTAGCTCTAGCCGAAAAGGTCGATCAAAAACTCCTCCTTTGCTTAATACCATGCCCACTACATATTCTCTTCCTGGACAAGAAACCAATACAAGTTTTAGTGATGTTCGTGCACCTAACACCTTTGTAGGAACATCAGATGTCATCTCGATTGGTGACAATAGGGGTTTAAACCCTCTCGAGGGTGATGTATCTGAAGATCCTGCTGCTAAAAGGTTTGTTGCGTTTAATAGTTTTGAATCTCACATTCTCATATGTAACTTTAAGGCAAAACCACTATATTGGTCCTGTTAGTTACTCTCTCCATTTCATATATAGTCGAAATACACCAAATTCTTATTACATCATTTAACCATTTTTTAAAACTCGGGCATAACCTTAAAGTAAACTACATATGAAACGGATGGAATAATTTTTAGTTGCGATTTTGTCCCTTAACTTTTTTTCGTTTCAAATAATGTTTTGAAGTTGTTGTCGCATAACAAATCCGTCCTTTCCGTTAATTTTTTCCATTAAGTGACACGTGCCACTCAACTAATGGTGTCACGTATTAAAAAATGGTTTAATGATTTTTTTTAAAAATCTTGTGGTGACACGTGTCACTTAATTAATGGAAAAAATAAACGGAAATGACTGATTTGTTACACGGTAACCAACATCAGGACTTATTTGAAACGAAAAAAAGTTAAGGGACAAAAAATCGCAACTAAAAAATAACTTACATTTCTAAACTTTTAATTTTAAAAAAGTTCTATATGATATATTGGTAAAGTTATCAACATAATATGTTGACAAGAAATTTTTAAATCTACAGAATATAAAGAATAATCTTTAGTTAGAAATGAAATTTTAGATAAATGAAATGTGCTTTTAAAAATAAATAAATAAATAAATAAAACTAAACAAATATTTATAATCACACGTACATGTATCACTCAACTCATGCACATAACATAAAAATATAGAGTAAGAGATTTATCTAATGAATCATTATATGAAAGCAAAAGAATGAGGGAATACTAGACTTTAATTTATTAGGAAGATAAAACATGAGTGAAATTATAGAAGGCTAATGTTAAGGGAAACGGTTAAAGAAAACATGAGAACAAGTTACTGATAATAATATTAATTAAAAAGGTTCTTTAATTACACGAGAGTGAGAATAAATCAAGCTTGTTGAGTTTTGTATATTAGTAAATGCATGTACAATTTTTTTATGATTAAGAATATTTATTTTGATCTACCTTTGCTTTCAAGTACAATTTAACTTTAAGTCATTTTTTCTACTTTGGTTTCTAGACGTGCGGCAAACAGTGCGTATTCAGAGACTTATCGTCGCAAGAAGCGTGACATTATCCTGGATCTTGAAGATCAATTGAAGACCCTTGAAGTAGTTTGATAACCTTTATCCATTCTTGTGTTTTTCACTAGTTTCCCAATTAACATGTTAACCTTTTTCATTATGCAGGCAAAAAACTTGAGAGCTCTTCACAAATTGAATATTACAAAGAAGTCGAATCACACCTTGATGCTGAATCAGTTTCCATGATGAAATCCTTTTCTGAAATATCTTTAACCATAGAGGCAAAAGAAAGTATTTTATTTTTGAAATATCTTTCCTTAATAATACACTATTTCTATTGTATTTTTTCTTTTGATTTTGTTTATGAATAGTTCAATAATATTTATATATTGTAATTTGGGCCTAATGATTTTCAGCTAAACAAGCGTTGCTCATGTCTGAGTTAGCAAAACTGAAGCAGTTAGATGAGATGCAACAAGCGCTGAAGGAGCAGATGAAGAAGTACAAAAGCAATTGAAAACCCATGTTTAATAATAATAATAATAATAATAATAATAATATAAATTTGAACAAAGAGATTGTGTAAGTTTTTTATAATGCCTATGAAGACTTCATTACATTTTGTTAGCTTACATATCTATCAAATGCTTTATGGTCATCAATGAAAGCAAAAATCTTCGTCATTATTTTGAACAAAATTATTCAACTTTTTCTATTTTTATATATTATTATAGCTCTTATGGGAAGGGTCCTAGCATGAAAATAACCAGCACCTGCAAAACAGAGATAGTAAATTTCTTGGCAATGTGTAAACATAGGTCATACAAACACTTTAGGGTGTAATATGAAGAGAAAGGTTGTATAGTTCTATCAACAATATAACATGCAATTGACCATCAGTCGAAAGGTAGAAAGTGTGCACGTGAGAGCTTATATTTATAGCTTTTGGAATATCGCCTTTAGAATAGGTTTCCTTGTTGCTTAGGTCTCTTTATTAATCGATAATCTTGTTGTAATCTTTCTTCATGATTTTATTGAAGATTTACTCCGTAATATTGTTGGGATCGAGAATTTATCTCTGATTAGGATAAGGTGATATGATGGGATATTTATCCTATTAGTAGAGTTATCTCGTTTATTTGTCTGCATTATAACGAGATAATGATGTTTTTGTCATAATCCTATGATTATAGATAATATACGTACAATCTAGTATTTAATGCTAGGATGACATGTTTAATCACCCTTTTCGAAGTGAATATACATTTTAAGATAATATATGTCCCGAGTATTGGTAGACCTTGGCTTTGATTAGTTTGTACGTCACGAATTGGTTCAGGTCTTGGGTTTGGCTTATCAATGCAGTTTATATGCCCTCAGGTCATTATTCCAAAGTGCTTTGGATGATAATCTTCAAAGAGTGTCATGGCAGATATCTTTCAAGGATCGTATCTGATAGTTTCTTTCGTGCTTCGTGTATTCATGACCTAATAAAAAGCAAGTGTTGTTTATTGTATTTATTTTGTTTTTATGTTGTGTTTGAGGCTTGAATCACAACACATATATATACATATCAAGGCTAGCTAATCCTACAAAAAAAAAAGGATATTAATTATAGGGACAACTACTTAATTATAGGGACAGCTACGTAAAGCTCTAAAATGCATTATGTAATGCTTCTATATAAAAATAGTTCACAACAAACTAACAACCTGACATGTTACTAATATTAGCTTCATTACTCCCCCTCAAGTTGGCGTGTGAGGGTTATGAACACCCAATTTGACTGTTAATTCTTTAAATTGTCGTCCACCTAATGCTTTGGTGAAGATGTCAGCTAGTTGTTGCTGAGTTAATATATGGGTAGTAGTGATGTCTCCAGAAATTAGTCGTTGACGAATAACATGACAATCCATTTCGATATGTTTTGTTCTCTCATGAAAGACGGGATTAGCCGCTATACGCAATGCAGCCCGATTATCACAGTAAAGGGTTGTAGGACTATCAAGGTGAACTTGAAGAGATGACAATAACCTACGCAACCAAAGAACTTCATCTGTTGCATAAGCCATGGCACGATATTCCGCTTCACAGGAGGATCTAGACAATGTCTTTTGACTCTTAGTTTTCCAAGAAATGGGTGTTGCTCCTAGTTTCATCAAGTAACCAGATATGGACCGCCTAATTAATGGACATGAGGTCCAATCTGAATCAAAATAAGCAATTAGTGTAAGATTATTATCCTTAGGACATATTAATCCTTGACCTGGAGAAGACTTTAAGTAGCGTAAAACACGTAATACTGCATCCCAATGACCTTGCCGTGGATCTTGCATAAATTGACTCAGAATGTGCACTAAGTAGACAATCTCTGGTCTTGTAATGGTAAGGTATATTAAACTCCCCACAAGTCTGCGATACTGTGCAGGATCATGATAAAACTCCCGCATATCCAAAGCCAATTTATGGTGTTGCTCCATGGGTAAAGGACTTGGTTTGCATCCCAACATTCCACATTCATGTAATATATCTAATGTGTACTAGCGCTGACATATAAATAAACCAGATGGTCCCAGTGCTAGCTCCAAACCGAGAAAATATTTGAGTGATCCAAGATCCTTCATGTGAAAGCACTGACTCAAATATTGTTTGAAACTAGTGCAAGTCGGTGAATCATTTCCTGCTATAACCAAGTCATCAACATAAATTAGTACAGCTAGAAAAATGCTTCCATTAGAGAGTGTGAAAAGGCTATGATCTTCATGACTCTGCTGGAATCCATACTCAACCAAAGCCTTTGAAATCTTGGTGAACCAATTTCGTGATGCTTGATGCAGTCCATATAAAGACTTTTTTAATAGGCAAACCAAGCCTGTGTTAGGTACCTCATACCCTGATGGAACTTCCATGTATACTTCTTCATCAAGGTCACCGTGAAGAAATGCATTGCTAACATCCATTTGGTGGAGTGCCCATCCTTTGGCAATAGCAACGCAAAGCAAACATTGCACAGTTGTCATTTTGGCTACTAGGGCAAAGGTTTCAGTATAATCCTCCCCCTCAACCTGTGTGAAACCTTTTGCTACCAATCGTGCTTTGTATTTTTCAATTTCTCCAGTAGCCTTATATTTAATTTTATAGACCCATTTGCATCTCCCTTTAGGAAGTAATGTTGTTAGATCCGGTGTGATGGTTTTGATAATGACAAAGGTTTTGAACAAGCTACAAATGTTTTGATCAATCTCTAATAATGGAGAAGCTCACCAAAGTTCAACAAACAACAAATGATGAAGAGAGAGCAAGCTCATGAAGATTCAAATGTGTATTATATTGTAATATCTTTAGTTTGAGTTTTTTAGTTTAATGAGTTTGGGAAGAGTCATTAGAGGGTAGTGAATCTCTACCAAGTGCATGATTATATTATAATTTGAGTATTCACTTAACCTAAAATCAATAGGTGGCTTAAAGGTTTGAAAGAAAAGGTTTAGATTTGAGAAAACAAGTTTTTAGAAGTGTTTTACAGTGGCTAATCGATTAATGGGTTGAGTTAATCGATTAACACACATCTTATAGTGGTTAATCGATTAAGGCAATGAGTTAATCGATTAACACCTGCAAAACTGGTTTTTAAAATACCTTTTTTTACTTCTCAAAATCTGTTTTTAAGGTTCCTAACTTTTGGGTATTCTATATAAACTTTTTCCTAATCATTGTGATTAACTAACATCATTTTTAATATCAATTTTACAAAGATCAAAGCCACACTATTCTCTCTCACTTTCTCATAGATCAAAGCTTTCACTTTTATATTCTTTGTTCAAGAATCTTTGAATCTCTTATGTTGATATTTTCATAGTTCTTGAAAGAGATTCATAGGATTGTTATTGTTTTCAATTTGGTTGTAATCATTTCAAAGGAGGCAAACATTCTACAACAAAGGAAGACTTGGTGGTTGTTCATCAAGCAAAATCGTCTTGGAAGTCTTGTTGTGTTAACAAGCAATTGGAAACCTTGGTGTGAGGTATCATCAAGCATTTGGAAGACTTGTTGTGTGGATATCAACAAGCAAGGGAAGTGGTTAGATTAGAAGTTCAATAGGGTTGCAAGACAAGAGTGGGGTATCTCTTGGAGGCTATCAAGAAGGGAGTATTGAGAGACATTTACTTGTAATTTGAGAACTCTAATTCCTTAGTGAAGAATCTCTCTTGGTTGAAGAGGGGACTGGATGTAGCTCACGGTGGTTGTGAGTGAACCAGGATAAATCACTGTGTACTATCTCTATTCCCTTAACTCTTTACATTCTTGTCATTTCATATTGTTCTTGGTTGAAAACCTAGAAAAGATTGATTTTTCATAATTGATTGAATTAGCTTTTAAGTGTGCAAATTGAATTGGGGAAAATCATTTCATAACCTAGGTAATCAATAAGAATATTGGTGTTAATCAATTCCGCTTAATCTCTGATCATATTTGTTAATTAATTGATTTTCGTATTCGATTGAAAAGTGATTTTTCAGTTTTAACAGTTGTAACATCTCTAATTTATTTTCCAAGCCTAATTAATGAATTAATAGGTTTATAGTGTAGAGAATAGGTTGATTTCCTGCTTAAGGAATTTTGTGAGCAAGGTGATCAATAATTTTAAGTACTAGGGGTTGCGTAGGGTGCATCGGTGGCAAGAAGTAGAATTATAGAAGTGAAATCGGGAGTTTAATCAGGGTCTTAAGTGTTAGAACTCGTCCGGTGAAAGAAAAATTAGGAATAAAATATCCATAGCTCTAAACTCAATTCCCACCGTTGGATGTGAAGTTTAGGATTTTAAGATGCTTGTCTCAAAATTTGGGCAAGATCCAACGGTTATCAGAAAAGTTATGACGTTTTGAAGTTAGGGCCCTCAAGACACGCCCAGGCGCTAGCCCCTCATTTGGTGCGCAACTCAAGCAGATCTGGGCCCAGGCAGATTGCGCCATGACCCGCGCCCAGGCGCGCGGGGCTGATAGCTGACGCGTTAAGTGGTGCGTGGGCACCTTAAGGAGCCACACATCTTTGGCTTGCTTAAGAAGCCAATTTCCCACTCTCTCATAATACCTCTAGCAAAATAATTAAATGATTTAATATGATGTTTTCAAGATTTGAGTCTCAGAATAAAATTCTGATTTCACCATTATATTTGAAATATGTTTCTTTTGTCAAAATAAGTATAAATTTGTTATCATACGTCTTCCAAAAATAAAGTAGTACTTTTATTTAGTTTAATTAACATTTTGATAGGGAGCTCAAGTGGCAAGCCTTAGAGGCATTTTTATAAATAGTTTCTTCAGAAAAATATGTTTAACTTAATATTTTGAGTGTCCCTGTAAATTTTCATAGTGTTCGGAGGCTGTTTTATTTTTAGCTTCTGGACTGGTTTAATAAATTACAGGTATAAGTTATATATAATAATTTGCTATTTCAAAATTATAAATATTATTTTTATCAAATTTAATATCAAGATTTAGAAAATATATTTACTTTTGAATTTTGATAATTTTTCTTACGCAATAGCTATCCGGAGGGACCGGTAACCTTATTATTTTTTAATCAGTTTTGAGTAATTTAAAATACAATATTGTTTTACCTAAACGTATTTTATTTTTAGTATCATCCAACTTTTAGCTATAATCCAAAATACCTACACACATTGACCCACATATATATATATATATATATAAATGTATTATTCCTAATCTACCCGGTACCCGTAGCCCACCCAAAGAAAAGAAAAAAAAAAGGAAACAAAACGTGTGGCACTGAGGCCAACACGTTAAAAGCCCAGAAAGAAGTAAATATAGAGTCTGAGAGCGCAAGAGAGAGAAAAAAAACATAGAAGGAAAGAAATAGATAGAACGAGAGCAGAGAGGGCGACACAGGAGAAAAAGAATTTAAGGGTTTTCAAATTTCACGGTACAATAATTCAAGATCCAACCGTCCAATCTTAAATCTTTCTTAGGTATATAATCTCCTCAACTCGCTCTACCTATCTATATAATTTATTTTACGATCCGTTAATATTTTTATTATCCCTATATTTTCAAATAAAGAGATGTTTTAGGGAAAAGTGATATATCTTTATTGTATAATGATATATATTTATTGTTTTGACAAAAATGAGTTTATTTGATATAGTTATATATAAATATATATATATATATATATATATTTTAATGTTATAATTAGTTTTAACACATGTCCCTATTTAGATTCAACACGTTGTTTTTGACCTTGACCCGGGAGCAAGTTGCGGATGTTAAATTGACTCTGTCACTATGACTAGGATTTCCAAGGTAAGGGGAGTCTCTTTTCCACACTTTGAGTTATGGATAGTTGGGGTTTATAATAGGATTTGAGTTTAATAGTTGAGTTGGGTTGTGGGTGATGGATTAAGAGGTAATTAGAATTAAGGAAGGGTAATGGTAATATATTGGTTAATGTTGTTATTTTGGAAATTGTTAATGTTTAATTTTTGTATATTAAATAAGTAGGAAGTGAAGAACCCTAGGGAGATGATTTATGTTAAGCACTCTGAGACATACCTGAGTATGTCGACTGATATATGTTGTCTTCAAGTGTGTTGTTATCTGTTGATATTCTGTTATGTTCACTAAGTGGTATCTGTGGGTTATCATGAATTAATGCTAAATAATAGGTGATGTAAATGGTCAAATGAAATGGAAATGTTATATAATGGAAGTAAAAGATAATTATGAGGAGTAACTTGAAAGAAATTGAATATTCCGGTACGATTTGGTTATTTAAGGGTGTTTATGTCTATTGAAAATATGTAGAGCTAATTTTAAGTACTAAAGGGATATTGGTTGTGAAATGATTATATGAATTGAAAATGGATAGATTGGATTATGTTATAATAAGGGAAAATGGTTATAAATGCTAACTGTAGAGTGAGACCCTAAATGTGAATAATTGGAAATATTTATGATGATGGATGATAAATGCTTATTTATGAATATATGTGTGGTTATTTGGAAATGGTAATTTTTATATATTTGTTGGAATTGGAATGTGATGATTAGGAATGGATGATAAATATGCATATTTGTGATTGTTGGTGGAATTTTGATTATGGTTTATAATTAATGGACTGGACTGTTGATTAATTGAAAATGGTAAAGGTAACTAAAGTGGAAACTGATCAGTGGGGCCCGGAACACTAGGTACCCGGCTAGGTGTTCCAATTACCTGTTAGGGCCAATTACCTGCCAGGCCAATTACCCATCAGGCCAAATCGCCCTGTAAGCGCCGAGTGACCCACAGGATCAGTTTTCCACACCAATAATTGGAATAATTAATGGATTGGTAAAAGTACATAGTCCTACAGGTGATGGTCTGGATGAGTGTAAAGTCCTGGGCAGGTGTTTCAAGTCCCTAGACAGGTGTGCTAATTACCTAGCGGGTAATCCAAATCCTAGTGGTGTATGGTAAAAATGGAAGTGTTTGCAGATCACTGTCTGTGGTTGCTTACACTGTGTGTGTAGATCTCTACTTGGGGTTACACACATTAATGGAAAATGAATAATGGAAAGGTAAAAAGGGAAAGGGAAGTTTATGTAGATCTCTGTTTGAGGTTACATAAACGAGATGGAGTGTATGCAGATCACTGTCTGTGGTTGCATACACAGTGTATGCAGATCACTGTTTGTGGTTGCATGCACCGTGTGTAGATCTCTGTTTGGGGTTACACGTGATGGTAAGGTGTAGATCTCTGATTGAGGTTACACATAATGGAAAATGAATAAAGAAAATGAAAATAGAATTGATAAAGGAATTAAAGGGAATAAATAATGAACATGGTAATGGAAAGGATTTAGGAAAGGAAAAAGGGATAATGGAAAATGGATAAAAAGGGAATGTATAAGTAAATGGGAATGGAATGAATTGGTTTATCCCTGACTTGATTTGATTGTTATTCTTGAGTTTATATTATGAGCTTTATATTATCCTTTGATTTACTGTGTTGTGAAAAGGTCTCACCCTTATGTGGTTAACATTTTAGGTGATTGCTAAGGAGCTTGTGGATCAGAGTGCGCAGCGAGAGACCGGGAAAGAAAGAAACTTTATTTTTGGGTGCTACTATATTGTAAATGGATTCCCAAAGTTAATGTAAACTTAATTTGTGAAAATGAATTTTTAATTACAACATTTTCTTTATATATTTTTACATATTATTTTGTACATAAAATAAGGGTGTTACAACAGTGATTAATCGATTAACTGAAGGTGTTAATCGATTAACCAAAAGAATGCTTTCAGGCACTAATCGATTAATTGGTCAGCTTAATTGATTAACTTGTGTTTTTCAAGGGTTAATCGATTAACAACATAGCTTAATCGATTAAGGGCTGAAACATTTTGTAAAAATCATTCGTTTTAATTGTTTCGATTCATTTCTTTCGAAAATCTTTCAAGGTTTCTTAAACACCTATTCAACCCCCCCTTCTAGGTGTTCTCCTAGGGTTCCTTAGTAATTTCATCCATTGATTGTAGTTTTTACAATTGGTATCAGAGCTCGGTCGAAAGACACGAGCATAGAGCTTTTTCATAAAGATCCTTGAGGAAACTGCAATGGGTTCTACGAATTCCTTTGGTGGTGAAGGTGCTTAAATAAGTCGCCCTCCTATGTTTGGTGGAGAGGGTTATGCTTATTGGAAAGTTAGAATGAGAATTTTTATAGAAGCCATAGACATGAACATTTGGGAAGCCATTGAGAATGGTCCTCACATTCCCTCAACTCAAGTAGAAGGTGTATCTCAACTAACCCCCAAAGATAAGTGGACCGGTGATGATAAAAGGAAAATTCAATATGACTTAAAAGCTAAGAATATCATCACCTCGGCTCTATCTTATGATGAGTTCTTTAGAGTCTCCCAATGTCATAATGTCAAACAAATGTGGGACACCTTGCAAGTCACACATGAAGGCACTAGTGAAGATAGGCGTGCTAGATTAAATTCTTTGATGCATGAATATGAATTATTTCGTATGTGTCCTAATGAATCTATATGTATTATGCAAAAGCGTTTTACTCATATTATTAATCATCTCATTGCTCTTGGAAAAACTTTCATGAATTGTGAACTTGTTAACAAAGTTTTAAGATGTCTAAGTAGGGAATGACAACCTAAGGTTACCGCAATTGTTGAATCAAAGGACTTGGACACCATGGACTTAGCAACACTTTTCGGAAAGCTTCAAGAACATGAAATGGAGTTTGGACGTTTGCATATTGATGTGTGCGTAGCATGCATATTATTTTCCTATTAGTTTTTGTAGTGGACTTGCAGTAGACCGAGCGTCGACCGACCGAAAGCCTCATGACTCCTACTAAGTATGATACTGATACAGGCCCAACGATCGGACCTTATACCGAGCAAACTGGGTTTCTACATGTAGGTCATGTACTGATGAGGTTAACACCGAGCACAGGACTCTCAATCTGATCCTTATCGTTTACAGCCTCATCAAAGCCGTAACCACTCCTAAATTCCCACGACTCTTGGCTAGATAAAACAGCCTTGGATAATGTTTATCATTTAGAGGATTTATTGATATGATCTTATCATATCCTTAACGAGTCCTATTTGCCTTCTAACTCTTCGGGAAGCTTATCAAGACGGCACAACCCACATAGGTAATCCCTTATAAGAACCACCATGCTATAGGGGCAAAGGTACGTCTTCTCATCCCTAAGTTGACACTAGCAAACACATTGTTGACTAGGGAGATCCTGATTATCCCAACTGGATATTCAGAAATCCTAAAAAGTCCTACATTAACATCTTGACTGGGATCATTCTTCAAGGCTCTTCCATAGTTTTAAGGTTGATCCTGGTTAAGGACACGACATTGGCGCCGACTGTGGGGATCTGAATAACATATCATTCCCACCACCACCATGGTTACCACCAGAAGTCAAGTTGGTGACCTCCGTGACCGCATCACCCGCACCCGTGGCAGGCCTAGAAACGCTGATAACAACAACCCACAGCCCCATTCTGCTGGTGATCTCCGCGATGTTCTCAACCACAATCGTGCAGATAATGGACAACCGCCACGAACCTCCCATTCTGGTGCAGCGAATAATTCTCAGCCACCAAACCATTCACAAAATCATCCACCCCCTCATCGCAGCCTTAATCGTAGTAATAATCACGCTACTCATTCCCAAACACCACAATCTTCTCATCCTAGGACTAGAAGCAACCCCCAACCGCTCCAAGTTCTACGAACCATACTGCCTCCACCACCACCACCACCCCCTCCAACACCACCACCTTCCACCCATGGTGATTCGAGCAGCACAACCCCAACCACTCGAAACACATCCAGGACCACTGGAACTCGAGCACATCATGATCGAAATACCCAAAGTACCCCTCCTGTCCCACCCAATCCCGACCACATAAGTACAACCCCTAGAACCAGATTGAATCCAGGAAGAACTGCTCCTGGAAACTCTCATCATAGCCACTCCATCGGAAGGTCTTATGGAACATCTGCATCTGATCGGGCTCGGGAGCAAGAGATGATTAACATCCTAAACAGACAAACGACTTTAATTGAACAACAAGGATGAGCTATTGCCGACCTCCAACAGCAAGCTATGGCAAGGATTGCACAGAGTCAACCACCCACCATACTACCCCAAAATACAATGCCTCAAACCATGGACCCACAACCACTCCCAGTAATGCAGCTTCCCCCGCCACAAAATACCCATGCTAATCCTACCATGAACCAGGATCAGGGTGATTTTCACCCTGGTCATCCCTTTACTCCATATATTATGGCATTCCAAACTCCTCAAGGATACTTGGGCCCTTCTAATGTACCACACTACAACGGCCTTACTGATCCAGTGGACCATATTGTTTCTTATGAAGGAGCGATGAATTACTACGGAGGAGGGGAGAAGATGAAATGCCGAGCCTTTTCCATGACCCTAGAGCCGTCAGTGTTACGATGGTACTCATCCCTCCCTCGCAACTCAATTAATTCTTGGGAGGAGATGAAAAGAGTGTTTCTAAATAGATACACGGCTAGTTGCATTCAGCCCAAATCCGACCACACCTTAGCAGCAGTCACCCAAAAACAAGATGAGTTATTGAAAGACTACCTTTCGCGATTTCATGCAGAGGCTAGCTCGGTTCCTCGATTAGAACCTGGTGTGGCAGTACTGTTGTTCACACAGGGTTTACAGCCGGGAGACTTCAGAAAGTCCTTGATTGGAAAACCTCCAAAAGATATGGCCGAGTTAAGACAAAGGTCGAATAAGTTCATTAATTTGGAGGAATTCCATAAGGGGCAGAAGGTCAGAGAAGAAAGGCAACGAGCTGATCCTCAAGGCCAAAATAAACAAAAACGTGATGAACGTTTTGGTGGAAGACAAGATAGGAATGATAGAGACCAAAGGATCCCTCCGAGGAACAAATTTCAGGAATACACTCCTTTAACTGTTCCAAGGAGTCAAATCCTGAGGGAAACAATGCAGACTGACTTGCGCTCGGCCCAACGACCTCCGTCTTTGAGAAAGGGCGCACAGCGTGATAGGTCAAAGTACTGTGACTTCCACAGGGGATATGGCCACACAACCGACGAGTGCATCTGGTTGCGGGATCTGATTGAAGAGATGATCAGAGATGGCAAGTTACAACAATACATCAGGGATGCAGCCGGCCGAAGAAGTAGGAACATATCTCAGTCACCAGCAAAGTCCAAACGACAAAGAAGTAGGTCACCAGACGATAGAAACACCGGAAGACAGAAGACCGATCCCACTCCAGCTCCTGATACAAATGCCAATAAAAACGAATTCTTGGTTAATACTATTGCGGGAGGTTTTGCTGGGGGTGGGGAGAAGAAAGCCGATAGGAAGAAATACATCAACCAAATTTTGGCAGTTAGTCAGAAGCCTATAGCCAAGAGATCAACAAAAAACGTTCCTATTATTTTTGATGATGATGATTTGGATGGAATCCTTCCAGGACATAATGACCCCATGGTGATTACTGCCCTTATTGGTAATTACGAGGTAAAACGAGTCTTCATCGACCAAGGGAGCTCGGCGGACATCATGTTTTTCCCTCTGTTCAAAGCCCTCAAACTCAGGGAATGTAATCTCACTCCCTTTGAAGGTGAATTAATTGGTTTTACGGGGGATACCATTGAGCCAAAGGGGTACATTCAACTTCCAGTAACCCTCGGACAACAGCCTTCGGCCAGAACCGAGATAGTCAAATTTTTGGTGGTTGATTGCCCAGCGGCCTACAACGCCATTCTTGGGAGGACTTCTCTGCAGGCATTTGGGGCGGTAGTATCTACAGTTCACTTGGCTATGAAATTCGTCGGAACTGATGATAAAGTGGTGACTGTCAAGGCCGAGCAAGAAGCAGCAAGGAAATGTTACAACGCCAGTTTAGGGTAGGTTAAAAACAAGGATCCGAGCAATTTGGAAAAAGTCTCTTTGGGAAAGGGCAACGTTAATCTTGCAGATATGGACTTAAGGGACCAATCCGACAGAAATAGACCAACCCCGAAGGGACAGTGGGAATTCTTGACATTGACCAATGACCCCCTTAGGCAAGTAAAAATCGGGTCTGAACTACCCGCAAATGTTAGAGAGGAGTTAACCACTCTGTTGATTTCAAATAAAGACCTGTTTGCATGGACATCAGCGGATATGCCAGGAATCGACCCAAATTTTATCTGCCATAAGTTGAGTATCATTCCGGGGTCGAAACCGGTGGCACAACGCAAAAGGAAGGTTAGCGCTGAAAAGGCCGCTGCCATCGAAGAAAAGGTTGCTGAATTACTCCGAGCAGGTTTCATTAGGGAAATTGACTACACAGACTGGTTAGCTAACACCGTCTTGGTCAAATAACCCAATGGAAAGTGGAGGATGTGTGTCGACTATACGGACTTGAATAAAGTCTGTCCTAAAGACCAGTATCCTCTTCCCGTCATTGACAAACTCGTCGACAGTTCAGCCGGTTACAAACTCTTGTCCTTTATGGATGCTTACTCTGGTTACAACCAGATCCCTATGTTCCCGGACGATCAAGATAAAACAGCATTCATCACCGACAAGGCAACTTATTGTTATAATGTCATGCCTTTTGGGTTTAAGAATGCGGGTGCCACCTATCAGAGGATGATGAACAAAGTTTTTCAGGGAATGATCGGTTCAAATATGGAAGTATACATCGATGATATTATTGCAAAGAGCAGACAACAAGAAAACCATGCCCAGGACCTCACGACAATATTAGACCGAGTGAGAAAATATTCCATGAGGTTGAATCCGGAAAAGTGTGTGTTTGGAGTCCTAGCCGGTTCTTTCCTCGGTTTTATGTTAACCGAGAGAGGGATTGAAGCCAATCCAGATAAATGCAAAGCAATCCTTGAAATGAGGAGCCCAGCTAATCTTAAAGAAGTTCAACAACTCACGGGCCGAGTGGCGGCACTCTCCAGATTCTTGTCCCAAGCCGCTCGGAAAGCCTTGCCATGGTACCAGCTCCTTAGGAAAAACAAAGAATTCCTTTGGGACGAGCACTGTGAGCAAGCTTTTGACCAATTAAAGGAGTATCTTTCCAGCCCACCCGTCCTCCACAGCCCACTTCCTGGTGAAAACCTCATTCTATACATGTCAGTAGCAGAAACGGCGGTCAGTTCGGTTTTGGTAAGAGAGGAGTCAGGTATTGAGGCCCCGGTGTATTTTGTTAGCCGAGCACTTCAAGGACTGGAGCTGAGATATCAAAAACTGGAGAAACTTGCGTACTGTTTGGTCGTGTCAGCTCGAAGGTTGAGACAGTATTTTCAGGCACATAGGATATTGGTAAGAATAGCCCAACCTCTCAGACAAGTGTTTCATAAACCCGACTTAGCAGGTAGGATGGTCTCGTGGTCTGTCGAACTGTCCGAATTTGACATTGCCTATGAACCGAGGAAGGCGATGAAATCTCAAGCTCTTGCCGATTTCGTCACTGAGTTCACAGATATCCCTTCGGACGTCTCTCAAAACTTATGGTCAGTATACGTTGACGGGTCAAGCAATAAGAAAGGAGCGGGAGCAGGGGTCATCATTGAAAACCCTGAAGGATTATGCATGGAATACTCTTTAAAATTCGAGTTCCAAACATCGAACAACCAAGCAGAATACGAGGCAGTTCTTGCAGGCCTCAAAATGGTTCATGAGTTCGGAGCAGAGCGAGTATCAGTTTTTAGCAATTCACAACTAGTAGTTTCTCAGATCAAGGGTCAGTACTCGGCAAAGGAGCCTATCCTACAAAAGTATCTTGAAGAGGTAAAACGAATCATCTCAAACTTTTCAGAATTTGACATTTCCCATGTTCCGAGGGATTCAAATTCCCGAGCCGACATTTTATCTAAATTGGCAAGTACAAAGGGGTCGGAAAATAATAAAACATTGATACAAGAAACTATTCCCCAACCAAGTGTCATTTTGGCTATCTCATTATCCCAATCATGGATGGATTCGATTCTTACTTATTTACAACATGGGTTCGTCCCCCAAGATCAGGCAAAAGCTCGGAAATTGATTAAGAAAGCAGCTCAATACACAATTCTGAATGGTGTTCTTTACAAAAGAGGCTTTGGCTCCCCCATGCTCAGATGTGTCAACCCATCCCAAGCTGAGGAGATACTGGAGGAAATTCACGGCGGAATTTGCAGCCACCATATGGGTGGAAAATCCCTTGCGAGAAAGGTAATCCGAGCGGGTTACTTTTGGCCCACACTGCAAAAGGACGCCATGGATCATGTTAAGAAGTGTGCTCAATGTCAATTCCACGGCGACATTTACCAGAGACCGACTGAAGAGTTACACTCTCTCGGTGCCCCTTGGCCCTTTTACCAATAGGGTATGGACATTATTGGGAAGTTTCCCACCGCACCAGGGCAACTTAAGTTTGCGGTAGTGGCCGTTGACTACTTCACTAAGTGGATTGAGGCGGTTCCGTTAGCAACAATCTCCACAGCCCGTATTCAATCTTTCTTTTTGAAGGAAATTATCTCTCGGTTCGGGGTGCCTCATGCTATAGTTACTGATAATGGATCACAATTTGCAGCCTCTCACTTTCAACAACTAGCAGCCGACTTGGGAATCACTCACTACTTCAGTTCTGTTGAACATCCACAAACAAATGGGTTAGCCGAAGCTGCCAACAGAACCATCTTGGATGGAATTAAGAAGAAACTCGGTAACACAGATGGAACATGGGCAGATAAACTTCCGAGCGTTTTATGGTTACACAGGACAACTGTACACTCATCTACCGGAGAGACTCCTTTTCGTTTGACATACGGCTGTGACGCAGTCATTCCGATCGAAAAGCGAATCCCTACCTTTAGGACTCTTGAACGTCCTTTAGAAACTAACGACCATCTGGTCAGCGAAGAGCTCATTCTTCTCGAGGAAATTCGAAAGAACGCCGCCGCTCATGAAAGAAAAATGAAGGAGCGGCAAGCTCGGGAATATAACAAGAAGGTTCGTGCGCGAAGCTTTGAAGTAGGGGATTTAGTCCTTCGCCGAGCGGATATCGGCAAAGGAAATGCGGGAGTTGGAAAATTGAAGCCAAAGTGGGAAGGCCCATACCGAGTGAAAGCTAAATCCGGATCTGGTGCTTACAAATTGGAGACTCTCTCGGGCATGGAAATCAACAACAGCTGGAACGTGGCCAAACTCAGAGCTTATTACAGTTAAGCTCCTATTTTATTTTTCACTTTTTACAGATAGGTTAGTTTTCTGCTCGAAAATGTTTAGGTTTAATAAACGAAGGATAACATCCTTCTTAGCTTAGAAACAATTGTTAGGAGTTAGTTGACAAACGAGCAACATCATTTTTGTATTCTTTTATTAATAAAACGTAGCAGTTTCCTTCAATCTTTTTTATGAACATTGTGATATGACATACGCCTCATTTTGTTCGGCTAGCCACCGAGCGGAATCGAGATACAACTCTTTATGAGAGTTTGACAACGTATTCATAGAACGCTCGAATTCAGGAAATTACTTTCCTACTTCGCGGTCCGAGGGTCCCGCTTCGGCTAAAGTCGGCGATCCGAGTTCTACTCACAATAATTTATTCAAATAACGCAATTCCTAAATTAGCCTGTTTGATCAGAAAAATCAAGGGTCACGTGACAAACGGAACCCAAACACAATTGATATAAAGGCAAGCGGATTAAAATTTAAGAAGAAGTAAAAAAGTTGTTCATGGTCATAAAGAAGTATGCTCGATTACAACGAGCAACAAAATTAACGCTCGATTACAACGAGCTGCAAGTGAAAGCAAAAATTGTTCTAGAAAAGACGCTCGGTAACAACGAGCAATGAAATATTAAACCATACAGAATTGCAACAAAAAATGATCACTACTCAATATCGGACAGAACAACGTTGGAATCATCGAAGTCAGGGGCTTCGGTCAGATCAACAAGAGGATTTGGCAGATCCTCACCTTGTAGATCAACTTCAGCCTTGGTCTCGATATCAATTAGTTTTCCATTCTCGAGAAGATGAAGTGGATGAGCTCCGACCACCCTGAACTCAGTCTCAGGGTTCAAAAACTGAATTTGCTTGATGGCTGAGACAAAAGAATCATCGACGCTTTTACTCCAGTTATAGAAGTTGGTTGCTGCCTTTTTCTTGTGTAGAAGGGCTTTCTCCTTCAATTTTTGAGCAACCACAGCAGACCTCTCAACTTCTGCCCTCAGCTCTTCCATCCTCTGTCGGCTCTCCTCTAATTCCCTCTTCAATGCTTCCTCGGCCTCCTTCTTCTTGTCTTCAGCAACCTTTTGGGAAACCTTCAAAGCATCCCTCTCCTTAATCAGCTCATTTTTGTCAGCTTTCAAGTTTTCCAACTCATTCTTTACACGATTTAGTTCATCTGAGTGGCTAGCTTTTTGAGCAGCAGACAATTCGCGAGCCTCCCTCTGCTCGGCATTATAACCAGCGAAAAGTCCATCAGGTTGCTTAGCCAAAAAATACGCAAGGTTGGCACCCCGCAGCAGATATTTGGCAAGAGTCATGTTACAACGAGACCATTGATCAGAAGAAAGAGTTCCAAAATGAGTGCAGTCAGACTCAGAACAGATGTATTGACCAAATCTTTCATCAAATTGTTGGTCCCATATAGATGTTTCCGGAGGGGTCGCAGCTGAAGAAGGAGCGTTGTTAGAAGAAGTAACAGCAGCAGCCTTAGCACTTGAGCCTTCAACCCGAGGGTTCGCCCCTTCGGTCACTATCTCTTTTCCTTTATCAATCCGTCGGCGACGAAGTTGAGGCTGAAGGGGTAAAATGTTTTGAACTTGGCCGCTAGGGCCCAGTGAAATTGTAGCACCGACAGCTACCACGTTTGAAGTTGGCCGAGGGGACGCCTCGGCTGGTGATGCAGTTGGAGTAGAGATACTCAGGCTCGGGGTACTCAAGCTTGAAGACCCGGATGCCGTGCTCGTTGCCTGGGTCTTCCTTTTCCTTCCCCCTTGAACCAAAGAAGCCAGCCGAGAAGCCATTTTTTCTGCAAAGAACAAAGAAAAACAAAGTAAAATTAGAGCGGATCAACTTAGCAAATGCAAACAACCAAGAGAAAACAGTTTTACCAAGTTCTGCTTTAACATCCGATGATGGGATGTTCACAATATCCTTAGTTTCTATCCTCCCATTAGATTTCATGTAACTTTCTACTGCTCAACACACCTCCTTCTCATGTTCGGCCAGTTCTTTCCAATCTGAAGAGTATGAGGCTATCGATCGGTTAAAGAAGCTCGCAGTCCACTGGAGAGGAAAGCGAGGAATTGGTCGGGATTCACCAGGTCGGGTGAACCAGCAAACTCCATTGCCAATAAAGTTGTATTTAAAGAAAAAAGGTTTAAAACCCTTCCAAGATTCAGAATACTTGGTGAAAAGGGTATAGCCATTGCGGGATTTCAGTGAGACCCAGGGTCGTCTTGCCGATCCTTTCTCAAAAGTGTTGCATTGAGGAGCAAATAGGTAGAAGAAAATTGGAAGAGTGCAAGACCACTCCATGGCTGTGCACACTTGCTGGAAACCCCTCACAAATGCCCAAGCGTTAGGATGCAGCTGGGATGGGGCCACTCTTAAAGTGTTCAAAACACCTATCTCAAAATCGGTAAAAGGCATCCTAACCCCTAACCGAGTAATGACTTCTTCATAAAAATAAAAACCCGGGTTACCCGCTGGAATTTGACTGCAGACCCGTTCATTCAAATCCACAGGACTAATAGAGTATTGGTTCCCAGCATTATCACCAGGACACGGCAGAATTATAGCCCGTGTTTGATCTAATGAGTTTTCTGTTGAGAGCTCAGATTGAGTACCAAGAACTTCTCGGTTCACCCAATCATATTGATCTGCGTCTGATGGAAATAGATAAATTTCGGGATTAGAGACACACTTCCTCTTCATACCTGAGGAAAAGGGGGGCACACTTGGAGTCAGAAGCAGAAAAACTTAACTATTTCAGTTCAAATACTTACGGTTTTGATCGGTTGGAGAACACCTCCCTTTCAGGGAAGAAATTTCCCAAACCGATTGAAATGTCTAAATACCTCTGTTGATTCCTTAACCTCCTCTGTTCTACCCTCTCGGCAATCCTATAGTGAATCACACCTTGCCTGAACTCTTTCAAAGTCTGAGGAAAATGCGTGGCTATCGGTTTAACACAAATTTCTGGGTTTCCTCCTTTATGTGTTCTTGGAACATCAGAGTTTACGGATTCCTCACTCATGGTAAACGCCGCTTCAGTACCAACCCTAAGAAGTTAAGTGCAGCAAAACGTAAAATAGACCTAAGAAATGCTACAGCGATCACTCAGTAAATGATAAAGGCGGACAAAGAATTTCGAAGGGACAGTGGGGGTATCACAGCAACAAACTTGGGATTTGTTCAAACCAACAAAATTGGGATTTGTTCAAACCCTAGAAAAATTTATTCAAGGAACCAGTGAAGAGAGGCCAGAGTTAATGCATAAAAAGAAAATTCTAAGCACTTACACATAGTAAATACCAGAAGCAATCGCATGCAAGACAACAAAAAGGAAAGAGCGTGCAAGACACCAAACAAGAAAGAGAAAAAAGAAAAACTAGTCAGAGAAAGGAAGAGTTTCATTACCTGCTAACAATGAGTGATCAAGAAACTAGAGAAGAACGAGGACCACGAAACAAGAAGCGTGCACTGGGGATGTCTTGGAGGAGCACTGGCTTGGAGTTCCAAAAACTCAGGAAGATGATGAACAAAGATGAAGGAGAATTTGAAAGGTTATGTTTAGAACGAATGGTGAAACCACCCTTTGAAATCCGCCTTAAAACTTCCCCCCACTATCTCAAAAGGTTTGGGCCTAAGTCAAAAAAGCCCATTAGTATTGAAACCTAAACACGTGGCACCGCTGGTGAGTTTGAAATCATAACGTTCCCCTTCCCTACGAAGTAAAGGACACGTGAAGTGAAGGGTCGCGTCTGGGTCAATCAAACGTCAGCTCTAGTAAAATTACTCGGATGGATACATATCTCGTTCTAGTAAAGCTTGGTCGGAAGATAATTCGCTCGTCTTATTAGCTCGGCAGGGCTCAAATCACCCAACCGAGCTTGGGGGGCTTATGTAGTGGACTTGCAGTAGACCGAGCGTCGACCGACCGAAAGCCTCATGACTCCTACTAAGTATGATACTGATACAGGCCCAATGATCGGACCTTATACCGAGCAAACTGGGTTTCTACATGTAGGTCACGTACTGATGAGGTTAACACCGAGCACAGGACTCTTGATCGAGGCCGTACCCGATACAAATAAAAACAGTTAAAGTATAGTACTAGGAAGTGACTCCTAGGTCGTCTCCCAAGGAATATCTTATCAAGCAAAAGGTCGAACACATAGTATGCATAGAAAACAGGGGGGGGGGTTTTGTATTGAATATTGAATAATTGAAATCAAAACAAAATTAAATCAAAACGAAGAAACAGATAAGGAAAAGCGGATAAACCCCTTTGGCTCGCATTCACAACTCTATCATCGGTCACAAAAGATCAATTTCTTTCCTCTTCACTGTCCAACTCGTGAGAACTAAATACTAAGCGAAAATTCAATTCTCACCCCAAAACCCAAACCTCTAATTAAGCATTAAAAGCCAAAGCATGGAGTTTTTACGAGTTTGCATAAATTAAGCATTCATACACATGGATTATCTCTATAGAATGGAACTAAGCGAACCATAACATATCAATAAGCATGAAAACAGTGAATAAAAACGAAATAGCATTAAGAACAAAACCTCAAGAGTATGTGATACATTACCAAAGGGATTTAACCTAAGACTTTAGCCTTCCATGAAGAAAAATACCAAAAAAACGTGTAGAAAGGGAAGAGAGAGAAACCCTAGCAGCCTCCACAAGCTTGGAGAGCAAAACTAAGCCTTCTCTATGAGAGAGAATGTAAAAAACGTGGAATGGAAGGTCTCCCAAGGGTTTACACGAATTGGCTTTTTAAATCACAAAACGGGCCTAAATCATGGGCCCAAATCCTAAGGAAAGCTTAATCTCTAAATTAAATCTAAAAAAAAAAATATCTTATAGATAAAATCTAAATCTTAAAAGATATAACTAAATCTCAACTAATCCTAAAGATAGATTACAATCTTCACTTCATCATATATCTTCTCTTCCAAAATTAAATCTTCATTCCCAAAATGTCCAAAAAACCCTTGAGCCAAATATGACCTGAAAATAGAAATAGAATTAATTAGGCTAAATAATCCCAAATTAAACAATATTCAGAATATTAGTCCAATAAACTCTAAATCACTAAATCAAGCTAAACAATGTCAAATAGGCAACAAGTATCAATAATAGGAGTAAAATAATGCAAGGAATAATGGGAAATAAAATGCTCATCAAATACCCCCACACTTATCCTTTTGCACTCCTAGGCAAAACTAAGAATTAGGACTGAGAAGATCAATATGCACCAAAGTGAATCATGTAACAAGATTACTAAAACTAATGAATGCAAACCTAAGAGATTACATACTTCACAATGAATTCTAGGAAATGCAAAGAAATGGGCAAAATCGAGCACACGAAGAGAATAAGGACCAAAGAATCAAAGCATCCATGAACATCATCCAATTATTTCAAATATGCAAAGAAAACCAATGACATCAAGAGGGTAGTCACAAAGTTGTAAGTGAATCTATCTTCTGTTCAAGCTTCTCAACCTTACCAGAACTTGTGCCAACATCATTCACTCCTCTCACTATGATTGCATCGCTGTTGCCCCTTGCATGGAATTGTTGACAATTGGAAGCCATCTTCTCAATCTTGACTCTGGCTTCTGAAGGTGTCGTGTCTCCTAGGGCACCACCACTTGCAGCATCAAGCATGTTTCTCTCCATGAGGTTGAGACCTTCATAGAAATATTGAATAAACAGCTGCTCTGAGATCTGATGGTGGGGGCAGCTCGCACACAATCTCTTGAATCTCTCCCAATACTCATAGAGACTTTCTCCACTTTGTTGCCTGATGCCTGATATATCCTTTCGGATTGCTGTTGTTCTGCATGCAGGGAAGAATTTCTCCAAAAATGCCCTCTTCAGGTCATCCCAGACTGTGATAGAACCAGGGGCCAGATCGTACAACCAATCCTTGGCTAGCCCCTCTAGGGAGTGTGGGAATGCCTTAAGACAAACATGATCCTCTTGCACATCATGTGGTTTCATAATAGCACAGACAATATGGAACTGCTTGAGATGTTTATGAGGATCCTCACCTGCAAGACCATTAAACTTGGGCAACAAATGAATTAGTCCAAACCTTAGCTCATACGGGTCATCGGGATACTGGATGCACAAATCTTCAATAGTGAAATCAGGTGCAGCCAGCTCCCTCAATGTCCTCTCACGTGGTGGAGGTTGAGCCATATTTTCAGAATAATCAGAATAAGAATCAGAATTTATAGGAATAGAAGAAAAAGAAGCAGACTCACTATGTAAAGACTCAATAGACTCACTACCTATGGACTGGTTCCTATTTTGTCTAACTAGTCTGTGATAAGTTCTATCAATTTCAGGGTTATATGGATGCAAGTAGCTTGGGTTGCCCCTAGTCATGTACTGAACAGAACACCATTAACCATAGCAAACTGTCACTAATATACATGACCAAAATAGGCAACAAAATTTTTTATTTTTTTAAAATTTTTTTCTTTATTTTTTTCAGCACCCTAAAATCATGAAAACATACCACAAAAAGTTTGAGGACAAAATTCAAAAGGGAACCAAGTCAAACAATTAAATCAGAGACCAAAAACTAAGAAAATAAAACTTGTAAAATAAAAAAGAAATAGTAAAACGGCTTTTTCAGGATCCAGACGAAGGAGTTTTCTACCGAAGTGAGAAAAATCAGATTATTCAGAAAATTCCCTTCGATTTGATATAAAATTCGTCAAATTCCGAGTTACGGGTCAAAAGTTGCGACGATTTGAAGACAGTGCTGCTAAAACTTGGAAAATTTTTCTGGAACTCACAACCAGTGATGATCTGAGTGATGGTGGTGCCTCGAAACCTTTTTATATGATAAAAGTAGTGTGGATATAAATTTTCGTGCAAAAATTCCACCCACAACTATGTGAACTAGCAACCACAAAATCAATCAAATACACTAATTGCAACAAAATAGCAAAACAGCAAACAGTGCAACTTCAACCGGTTATCAGAATTGACTACTAGACCCTAAATCAGACACGACACACTATAATAACTATACTAACTACGACACTAACTAACTACTAATGACCTTTGGCAAGAACTGATACTCCCCGGCAACGGCGCCAAATTTGATCGAGGCCATACCCGATACAAATAAAAACAGTTAAAGTATAGTACTAGGAAGTGACTCCTAGGTCGTCTCCCAAGGAATATCTTATCAAGCAAAAGGTCGAACACATAGTATGCATAGAAAACAGGGGGTTTTTTTTTTTGTATTGAATATTGAATAATTGAAATTAAAACAGAATTAAATCAAAACGAAGAAACAGATAAGGAAAAGCGGATAAACCCCTTTGGCTCGCGTTCACAACTCTATCATCGGTCACAAAAGATCAATTTCTTTCCTCTTCACTGTCCAACTCGTGAGAACTAAATACTAAGCGAAAATTCAATTCTCACCCCAAAACCCAAACCTCTAATTAAGCATTAAAAGCCAAAGCATGGAGTTTTTACGAGTTTGCATAAATTAAGCATTCATACACATGGATTATCTCTATAGAATGGAACTAAGCGAACCATAACATATCAATAAGCATGAAAACAGTGAATAAAAACGAAATAGCATTAAGAACAAAACCTCAAGAGTATGTGATACATTACCAAAGGGATTTAACCTAAGAGTTTAGCCTTCCATGAAGAAAAATACCAAAAAAACGTGTAGAAAGGGAAGAGAGAGAAACCCTAGCAGCCTCCACAAGCTTGGAGAGCAAAACTAAGCCTTCTCTATGAGAGAGAATGTAAAAAACGTGGAATGGAAGGTCTCCCAAGGGTTTACACGAATTGGCTTTTTAAATCACAAAACGGGCCTAAATCATGGGCCCAAATCCTAAGGAAAGCTTAATCTCTAAATTAAATCTAAAAAAAAAATATCTTATAGATAAAATCTAAATCTTAAAAGATATAACTAAATCTCAACTAATCCTAAAGATAGATTACAATCTTCACTTCATCATATATCTTCTCTTCCAAAATTAAATCTTCATTCCCAAAATGTCCAAAAAACCCTTGAGCCAAATATGACCTGAAAATAGAAATAGAATTAATTAGGCTAAATAATCCCAAATTAAACAATATTCAGAATATTAGTCCAATAAACTCTAAATCACTAAATCAAGCTAAACAATGTCAAATAGGCAACAAGTATCAATAATAGGAGTAAAATAATGCAAGGAATAATGGGAAATAAAATGCTCATCAACTCTCAATCTGATCCTTATCGTTTACAGCCTCATCAAAGTCGTAACCACTCCTAAATTCCCACGACTCTTGGCTAGATAAAACAGCCTTGGATAATGTTTATCATTTAGAGGATTTATGGATATGATCTTATCATATCCTTAACGAGTCCTATTTGCCTTCTAACTCTTCAGGAAGCTTATCAAGACGGCACAACCCACACAGGTAATCCCCTATAAGAACCACCATGCTATAGGGGCAAAGGTACGTCTTCTCATCCCTAAGTTGACACTAGCAAACACATTGTTGACTAGGGAGATCCTGATTATCCCAACTGGATATTCAGAAATCCTAGAAAGTCCTACATTAACATCTTGACTGGATCATTCTTCAAGGCTCTTCCATAGTTTTAAGGTTGATCCTGGTTAAGGACACGACAGTTTTTATATATTTTAATATTTATTTAGGTATTTTATTTTAATTTAGCATGCATTTAGTTCATATTTCACTTGGGAAAGGTTTTTGGTGTTTTTGATGTGCAGGTTACAATTTGGAGGCTTGGAGCTTTGGAAAGTAAAGAATTTATCATTGACATAATATTAAAGAGCTTTTGGGAGCAATTGTATAAAAAAAAGAGATTTGGGGGCTTTGAGAAGGAAGATGAGTCATTGGGCCTAATCAATCAATTTAGGCTCAAATTTGGAAAAAGTAGCAGATAACTTGTAAAAAGATAGAAACCCTTGTAGATAGATTTGAATTAGAAGATTAGATTTGATGAGAAGATATATATATAATTAGAAAACAAGGATTGAAGACACAAGACAACATATTTCTCTTAAGGAAGATCTGGAAGGCGATTGAAGACAGAAGAAATTCTCCTCCTCTCAACTTTTGGTTATTCCTACTTTAGTATGTCTTATTCTTATTTTTTAATTTGTATCATGAACATGAGTAGTGAGTAGTTCCCTTTTTCTGACGATTAGGATTAGCCCATGGAGGCATTGACATGAGGATTTGATATTTTACCTTTTATTTATGCTAGATTCTATTTTTATTTAATTTTGGTGTGCTTAATGCTTTTGGTTGTGTAGAGCTCCACAATTACATGATCCCAGATAATAAGGGAAGTACCGAAAGGTGAACCTTAGTATTAGAAAATACCAAAATTGAACTTAGGAACTTAAATCACGAAAGTAGTTTTAATTCCTGAGGGGATTCCCTGAATTATCATAGAACTTAATGGATTTAATGTACCCTAATTATCACGAAAGTAGAAATTAGGCCTCATTAGGTACGTTGCTAAGACTCTGAAAGGAGCTAGTATTCTACATTAGGATAATTCACCCTAAAAATAAATCTAGCTAAATAAAAAAGATATCACTAAAGATTGTCAATGCGGATATGTGGTGAAACTAATCCTTGGAAATTTCCCAATCCAAATCTCAATCCAATCTTTTAGATTTTATTTTATTTTATATTTCCCAAAAATCAATCTCTAAATTTTATTTTTAATTTTCTACTAATCCGGTTTAGATAATTGGTGCTTATTTTTAATTTTTAATCTCAATCTAATGCCTCTCTCACTGTGCAAGAAGCTTGATATTGGTGAGATGAAACCCACAAGAATTTCATTGCAATTGGCTGATCGCTCAGTCAAATTCCCAATGGGTGTCTTGGAGGATGTTCCTAACAAGGTGGGTAACTTCTTTATTCCAGTTGATTTTGTGGTGCTTGAGATGGAAGAAGATACCTCCATTCCTATCCTCCTTGGAAGGCCTTTCTTGGCTAATGCTGGTGCTATTATTGATGTGAAGAATGGCAAGCTTTCACTAACTATTGGTGAAGAGAAGGTTGAGTTTGATATATCAAATGTGGTCAAACAACCATCTCTTGGGGACTCATGCTGCAGAATAGATCTATTGCATCAAGTGGTGACTGACAAAGCATTCAAGTACCGCTCTAAAGATCCACTCGAGCGGTGCTTGGTTGGTGAGTGCTCTAATGAAGTTGATGATGCTGAAGCCGCCCGCTATGCTACACTACTTGAAGCAAATCCACCTCTACCATCTCATAGGAATACATATGAAAAGCTGGAAGCTGAAGCCAAGTCATCAGATTGGAAGGAAGACAAAGCACCAAAGGTAGAACTTAAACCTCTCCCTTCATTGCTCAGGTATGAATTCCTTGGACCTAACTCTACATATCCAGTGATTGTTAATGCTAATCTAAGCAAGTTGAAACTGAAAAATTACTTAGAGAGCTTAGGTTGCATAGAGCAGTCATTGGATATACCATTAGTGATATAAAAGGAATTAGTCCTTCACTTTGCATGGATAGGATATTGATGGAGGAGGGTCATAGGCCCTCCATTGAACCTCAAAGAAGATTAAATCCTAACATGAAAGAGGTAGTGAAAAAGGAAATACTTAAATTGCTTGATGCTGGTGTAATTTATCCTATCTCTGATAGTGAATGGGTTAGTCCTGTGCAAGTAGTACCTAAGAAAGGGGGAATGACTATTGTGAGGAATGATAATAATGAATTAATCCCCACTAGAACAGTCACAGGATGGAGGATGTGTATTGACTATAGGAAGCTAAACAAAGCAACTAGAAAAGATCACTTCCCCCTCCCTTTCATTGACCGGATGCTTGAAAGGTTAGCAAAGCATTCACATTTTTGCTATTTGGATGGGTATTCGGGATTTCACCAAATCCCCATTCACCCTCAAGACCAAGAGAAAACAACTTTTACTTGTCCTTATGGAACATTTGCCTATAGAAGGATGCCCTTTGTGTTAGGAAATAGGATACGACAAACACAGCGGAAAAAAAAATTATTTCCTATTTCCATCCAGGATCCATGTGAAATCATGATTTGAGATAGGGAATAAAATTACCTTTTGCAGGGAAGAGGAGACCAATGAGTCTTATCACGAACGCTTCGTCAATCACGAGCACATCAATGTGTTGTGCCTCTATTGGTATCCACACGAACAAATTCCCAATTGGAGTCACGTCTCTCTTCTCAATGCTAGTAGAGAAGAGAGAGTCTGTGTATCACTCACTCTCTGATATGACGGCTAGGGTTGCCGTTTTGTGTCTCACACATCTCCCTCCCCTAAAGCTAATAATATTATATTTATAATATTATCAGACCAACTGGTTGGGCTTTTAGGAGATAAATTCGAATTCTATCTTATATGTAGAAGATAAAATCAAATTTATATCTTATACATAAAGATAAAACGAATCATATCTTAATCATATCAGAAAGATTTAATTTTATAAAAATACAACTATTGTATTTTTATCAAATGTAATATCTCCAATTTTATCTTCTCTTAGTGTGTGACCCTATAGGTTCCTGTAACGTTGGCAGTAATGTTAAAATCACATTTTAATTTTACAAGCAATGAGCGGTATCTAGCAACACATCATTGCTACCCAAGTGACAGGAATGTCTGTGATTTGACTAAACCTTTTACTGTGACCAATGAACATGTGTAAGTTTAATCCCTTTGTCCAAATATCATAGTTACACTCATGGCATGGAACGTTTCACCCATGAATAGTGTAACCTATGGTTTCTTGATCCCTGAGTAGACGCGTCTAAACAAGTCTCGTCAATATCTCATATTGACTGTCTTGAGTATGGCCATACATTTCAACATCTCACTCAATCAAGGGGCCCAAAGATATAATTCCTATTAATGAGGAAGGACAAATCCCATCTACGTCACTCACATCCCTCTACATGATTTGTCATATACCCGACTACAACCGTTATGATCACCTGGTTAAAGATGACGTTTGATTGCGTGAAAGCATATAATTCCTCATGTTGGGAACCGTAGCGACTTCAGGTCGAAGGACCATGTACACCATTGTCACTATGAGAATCGCTTATGACACTCACTTAATAACCCATGTAGCATTCTCATGGCGGGTCAATCCAGTACACAATTGTCCCAATGTGTACTTACGTGAAGACTTGATATCCCATATCCATGACCGGTGAGATACAGTCATCAGTCTGCCACATACTAGTCTCGATGTATTATAGTTGTCCTTATTAACTATAATACTCGACTAGGGAATCTTTAAGGATAATTATCAATCAATAAGATCTCACTATCAAGTCATGTACTTGATATTCTTATGACATTGAACTTATAATCCTAAGGACTTTATTATATCTATTTTAATTAAACAATTAAAGCATAAATATAATAAATGAAATGCCTCATTATTATTAATAGTAATAATCCATAAACATGAAATAAGTACAAGTAAAAGAGAAAATACGATTGCCACTAGGGCACTCTCCAACAATCTCCCACTTGCACTAGAGCCAATCGTTCATGTATCTAATACCATAAGCCCTAACATGTCCCTCATGCCTTTTTATGGCAAGAGGTTTAGTCAGTGGATCAGCAATATTATCATCTGTTGAAACTCTACATATCTTCACATCTCCTCTTTCAATTATCTCTCGAATGATGTGAAAACGCCGAAGTATATGTTTGGATTTCTGGTGAGATCTCGGTTCCTTAGCTTGCGCAATGGCTCCATTGTTGTCACAATAGAGGTCCACTGGAAACTCAATACTAGGAACAACATCAAGTTCAATTATGAACTTCTTAATCCAAACCGCTTCCTTTGCTGCTTCTGATGCAGCTATATACTCAGCTACTATTGTAGAATCGGCTATAGTCTCTTGCTTTGAACTCTTCCAACATATAGCCCCACCATTCAAACAAAATACAAATCCAGATTGTGATATGAAATTGTCCTTATCAGTCTGGAAGCTAGCGTCGGTGTAACCCTTTACAACCAGCTCATCTTCACCTCCATATACCAAGAAAGCATCCTTAGTTCTTCTTAAGTACTTTAGGATATTCTTGACTGCTGTCCAGTGACCTTCACCTGGATCTGACTGGTATCTGCTCGTCATGCTCAAAGCATACGAAACATCAAGTCGAGTACATATCATGGCATACATGATAGATCCAATTGCAGATGCATATGGAATTCTATCCATGCGTTCCCTTTCTTCCTTAGTGGAAGGACACTGTTCCTTTGACAAGGTTATACCATGTGACATTGGCAAAGTTCCCCTTTTGGAATCCTGCATGTTGAACCGTTTCAACACTTTGTCTATGTACGAACTTTGACTTAGGCCAAGCAATCTCCTTGATCTATCTCTATAAATCTTGATGCCTAATATATAGGTTGCTTCACCCAAATCCTTCATAGAAAAGCAATTCCCTAACCAAGTCTTAACAGACTGTAAGGTAGGAATGTCATTCCCGATGAGTAGTATGTCATCCACATACAACACAAGAAAGATAATTGCGCTCCCACTAACCTTCTTATATACACAAGACTCTTCTTCGTTCTTGATGAAACCAAATTGTTTGATTGCATCATCGAATCGAATATTCCAACTCCTAGAAGCTTGTTTCAATCCATAAATGGATCGTTGCAGCTTACAAACCTTTCCAGCATGCTTTGGATCAACAAAACCTTCAGGCTGTGTCATATACACATCCTCTAAAAGATTTCCATTAAGGAAAGTAGTTTTGACATCCATCTGCCAGATTTCATAATCATGAAATGCTGCAATAGCAAGCAAGATCCTAATGGATTTAAGCATGGCAACCGGTGAAAAAGTTTCATCATAGTCAATACCATGAACTTGTTTGAAACCTTTAGCAACCAATCGTCCTTTAAAGGTATGTACATTACCATCCATGTCAGTCTTCTTCTTGAAAACCCATTTGCACCCAATTGGTTTTACCCCATCAGGTAGATCAACCAAGATCCAAACTTGGTTGGTGTGCATGGACTCCATCTCAGATCTCATGGCTTGAAGCCATTTCTCAGAGTCAGGGCTGTTTATAGCCTCTTGGTAAGTAGTAGGTTCATCGTGATCAAAAATCATAATGTCATCCTCTTGAGTCAAGAGAAATCCATATCTCTCTGGCTGAAGAGGAATCCTACTTGACCTACGCAAAACTTGTGTAACTTGAGCAGGTTGTACATCCACAACATCTTGTGGAACTTGCTCAACATCCATCGCTTGGTCTTGGCTACTTTGGGATTCTTGAATCTCATCAAGATCTATTTTCCTCCCACTATTTCCTTTAGAGAGAAATTCTCTTTCAAGAAATACGCCTGTGCGAGCGACAAACACTTTGCCTTCTGTGGGATTGTAGAAATAGTATCCCTTAGTTTCTTTGGGATATCCTACAAAGTAGCATTTGTCAGATTTGGGACTGAGTTTATCAGAAAGTAGACGTTTCACATAAACATCACAACCCCAAATCCTGAGAAAAGACATACTAGGACGCCTCCAAGTCCATATCTCATATGGTGTCTTTTCAACCACTTTCGATGGAGATCGGTTAAGTGTAAATGCAGTTGTAAGAAGAGCATGTCCCCAAAAAGAGATAGGAAGGTCCGATTGACTCATCATACACCTAACCATGTCCAACAAGATTCGGTTTCTCCTTTCTGAAACACCATTCCACTGGGGCATTCCAGGAGGAGTGAGTTGAGATACTATACCACACTCTTTTAGATAGTCATCGAACTCTTGGCTAAGGTATTCACCACCTCGATCAGATCGAAGGGCTTTAATACTTTTTTGCCAAGTTGATTTTGTACTTCATTCTTGAATTCCTTGAACTTTTCAAAGGTTTCATGTTTGTATTTCATCAGATATACATACCCATATCTACTAAAATCATCAGTAAATGTGACGAAGTACGGGTAACCTCCTCTAGCATTTGAACTCATAGGCCCACATACATCTGTATGTATGAGTCCCAAAAGTTCATTAGCCCGTTCACTGGTGCCAGTAAATGGGCCCTTTGTCATCTTGCCCAACAAACAAGACTCACATGTCTCATAAGATTCAAAATCAAATGAGTCTAAGAATCCATCTTTATGAAGCTTAGAAATGCGTTTCTCATTTATATGGCCCAAACGACAATGCCAAAGAAAAGTTTGGTTTGTATCATTTGATTTAAACCTTTTAGCATTAATGTTATAGACTGGATGATCAAGATCTAACAAATAAAGACCATTTATTAATTGTGCACTGCCATAAAACATCTCATTCAAATAAATGGAACAACATTTGTTCCTTATTGAAAACGAAAAACCTACTTTGTCTAAACATGAAACTGAAATAATATTCCTATGAATAGAAGGTACACAATAAACATCCTCTAGTTCTAAAACTAATCCACTAGGTAAGGTTAAACTACAAGTTCCAACAGCAATAGCGGCAACTCTTGCTCCATTTCCAACTCGCAGTTCGACTTCACCTTTAGCTAATCTTCTACTCCTTTTTAGATCCTGCACATTAACACAAATGTGAGATCCACATCCAGTATCTAATACCCATGATGTTGAAGCAGAAAAATTAACTTCTATAACAAAAATACCTGAAGAAGAGACTCCGCTATTCTTCATTTCTTTCTCTTTAAGGTAATCTGGGCAATTCCTCTTCCAATGTCCCTCCTTGTTACAATGGAAGCAATTTCCCTCCTTAGCCACCCCACCTTTAGGCTTAAGAGCCTTAGCTACTCTAGCTTTGCCCTTATCCTTAGGTTTTTGTGCTTTCCCTTTGGCCTTACCTTTGCCCTTTCCATTTTGAACCAACAATACAGTTTTTCCCTTGTTGATATCATGCTCAGCAGTTTTCAATTTCCCTAACAATTCAGTTAGAGTGCTGTCAATGTTGTTCATGTTGTAATTCATGACAAACTGACTGAAGCTCTGTGGTAAGGAATGCAGAACTAAGTCAACGACCAACTCTTGACCTAGTGGGAAACCCATCCTCTCAATGTTCTCAATATAACCAATCATCTTGATTACATGATGACTAACCGGGCTTCCCTCTGTTATCTTACAAGTGAAAAGGGACCTTGTGACCTCAAAACGCTCATGCCTTGCTTGCCCTTGATAGAGCTCCTTAAGGTGTACGATCATATCGTACGCACTCATGTTCTCGTGAACCTTCTGAAGGTCAGGGGTCATAGTGACAAGCATGAGAGTTCCAACCTCTAAGGCATCATCTTGATGCCTACGGAAAGCATTCTGCTCAGCAGCCGGTGCGTTGCGGGGGGTGCTTCAGGGAGCGGTTGCTCTAGCACATACATCTTTTTCTCATTCCTAAGGACAATCCTTAGGGTTCGATACCAGTCCAGGAAATTAATTCCCGTCAGCTTGTCCTTCTCAAGGACCGATCGCAGTGATAAGTTATTTGAATTGTTTGAAGCCATGGTGATCTAACAACAAAATAAAAGCAGAATTAAAATCATGTTTATTAAATATTTAATAAGGACTTTCATTAAATATTACTCCCACTATTTTCCTCAAATCAATAACCCTCAATACTGACTTGGAAAATCTCAGCGTAAGATTTTCTAGTGGAACCAAGATCCATATTTCATCTTATTATGAGTCAAACTTTAGCTGATCTCCCATAATTTGATTATTTAGGTAGGGAACCCTTTCCCAATCACATCTCATGTGACTCTTGGATCAATTGGGTGATAACATTTATTCAAAATTAACTTATTAATTTATACCAATTCTTTTGCCTATAGATCTTCGATCCTATTGAACCATCCATTTAAGTTAGACCCAATGGTTGACATAACGAATATTACATTTATTCCTTCGCGTCTAACCAATGTAGATAAACGTACTCTACTTTAGCAGACCCACATTCAAAACGACATCAATCAAGACGAGTGTCAAGCATTGGAAGGAATATAACTTAATATTTCAGTTTGAGGGGTTTTATATTTAAGTGATCTCACCTATTTTATCTTACATTAACATACATTATAACGATAACATGCATCACATACATACTATAATTATAAACTACGTGATATGGTCATGGCCTAGAAAAACTAATTCACCCAAGCCAATGAGTGAATTAATACAAAGATCCTAAACGCATAGCTTCTTCTCCAAGAGCATTCCTTGAATGTATGCACCGGTCCTTCTCCAAGATCCTTCCTTAAATCTCCTTTCCTTTTTCATCTTCAAGTCTTTAGCAATTTTTAATAAAAATATTACAAATAGAAACCCCGTTCATGAGGGGATTTAGATGAGAAAAGAAATACATATTGAATATGGAGAGAGGCACGACACGCAGGCCGTATTTAAAAATAAACCAAAAGAAAATAAAACATACACAAGGCGCGAAACAATCTAAGAGGCCATGACCATTCACCATACAACAAACAACATATTAAATAAAATACATTATTATTTTATTAAAATTAAGTTTGTTACGGATTATATGTAAAAAAAAATTATATTTTATCAACTCTTGATAAAAATAACGTATCAACTCTTGATTAAAAAAAAAATTACAATATGAACTTAACGAATCAATTTCCGCATCAAATTTGATTCACGTAAAATTTGATTGGTATTCAGGCCAAATTGAATCTTGTTAACTCCAGGCCAAATAGATTCACGGCACAATTCTATATTGATTCACGTGAACTCTGATTGGTATTCAGGCCAACGTATTGAACATGAATAGCGCAACAGGAAGGACTTTGTGTTCATACGCAACTAACTAATTCACGAGAATCAACCCTTTATCAGACTCTTGATAAAATAACGTATCATGCGGCGCATCATCAACTCTTGATAATTTCATGCGGCCACATCAATCTGAATACTCACAGCGAAATTTTTTTATTATTATTTAATTTTTGATTAATCCCAACACATCATAATCATATTAAAACATGTTTAATCAAAAATAATCAAATCATGGTTTCGTAAGTGGCTTTGATACCACTGTTAGGAAATAGGATACGACAAATGCAGCGAAAAAAAAAATTATTTCCTATTTTCATCCAGGATCCATGTGAAATCATGATTTGAGATAGGGGATAAAATTACCTTTTGCAGGGAAGAGGAGACCAACGAGTCTTATCACGAACGCTTCGTCAATCACAAGCACATCAATGTGTTGTGCCTCTATTGGTTTCCACACGAACAAATTCCCAATTGGAGTCAACGTCTCTCTTCTCAATGCTAGTAGAGAAGAGAGAGTCTGTGTATCACTCACTCTCTGATATGACGGCTAGGGTTGCCGTTTTGTGTCTCACACATCTCCCTCCCCTAAAGCTAATAATATTATATTTATAATATTATCAGACAAACTGGTTGGGCTTTTAGGAGATAAATTCGAATTTTATCTCATATGTAGAAGATAAAATCAAATTTATATCTTATACATAAAGATAAAACGAATCATATCTTAATCATATCAGAAAGATTTAATTTTATAAAAATACAACTATTGTATTTTTATCAAATGTAATATCTCCAATTTTATTTGCTCTTAGTGTGTGACCCTATAGGTTCCTGTAACGTTGGCAGTAATGTTAAAATCACATTTTAATTTTACAAGCAATGAGCGGTATCTAGCAACACATCATTGCTACCCAAGTGACAGGAATGTCTGTGATTTGACTAAACCTTTTACTGTGACCAATGAACATGTGTAAGTTTAATCCCTTTGTCCAAATATCATAGTTACACTCATGGCATGGAACATGTCACCCATGAATAGTGTAACCTATGGTTTCTTGATCCCTGAGTAGACGCGTCTAAACAAGTCTCGTCAATATCTCATATTGACTGTCTTGAGTATGGCCATACATTTCAACGTCTCACTCAATCAAGGGCCCCAGAGATATAATTCCTATTAATAAGGAAGGACAAATCCCATCTACGTCACTCACATCCCTCTACATGATTTGTCATATACTCGACTACAACTGTTATGATCACCTGGTTAAAGATGACGTTTGACTGCGTGAAAGCATATAATTCCTCATGTTGGGAACCGTAGCGACTTCAAGTCGAAGGACCATGTACACCATTGTCACTATGAGAATCGCTTATGACACTCACTTAATAACCCGTGTAGCATTCTCATGGCGGGTCAATCCAGTACACAATTGTCCCAATGTGTACTTAGGTGAAGACTTGATATCCCATATCCATGACCGGTGAGATACAGTCATCAGTCTGCCACATACTAGTCTCGATGTATTATAGTTGTCCTTATTAACTATAATACTCGACTAGGGAATCTTTAAGGATAATTATCAATCAATAAGATCTCACTATCTAGTCATGTACTTGATATTCTTATGACATTGAACTTATAATCCTAAGGACTTTATTATATCTATTTTAATTAAACAATTAAAGCATAAATATAATAAATGAAATGCCTCATTATTATTAATAGTAATAATCCATAAACATGAAATAAGTACAAGTAAAAGAGAGAATACGATTGCCACTAGGGCACTCTCCAACACTTTGGTCTTTGTAATGCTCCTGCTACCTTTCAGCGTTGTATGACTGCTATCTTCTCTGATTTTATTGAAAATACAATGGAAGTTTTCATGGATGATTTCTCTGTTTATGGCACTAGCTTTGATAATTGTTTGGCTAATCTTTCTAAAGTGTTGCAGATATGTCATGAGATGAACCTAGTTTTAAACTGGGAAAAATGTCACTTCATGGTAAGAGAAGGTATTGTGTTAGGACACTTAGTACCCGAACGTGGCATAGAAGTAGATAGGGCAAAGGTTGAGGTAATTGAGAAAATGCCCCCACCCACTTCTCTCAAGGGAGTGCAGAGCTTTTTGGGGCATGCTGGTTTTTATAGAAGGTTTATCAAAGATTTTTCTAAAATTACTAAACCTTTAACTAATTTGTTGATTAAGGATATGCCATTTGATTTTAACCAGGATTGCCTAGATGGCTTGTACAGGTTGAAGAAAGCTTTGATCTCTGCTCCTATCATTCAGGCACCTGATTGGAGTTTGCCCTTTGAGCTGATGTGTGATGCAAGTGACCATGCCATTGGAGCAGTGCTTGGACAGAGGAAAGACAAGAAGGTCCATGCCACATACTATGCCAGCAAGACCTTGGATGATGCTCAAGTCAACTATGCAACAACTGAGAAGGAGCTGCTGACAGTTGTCTTTGCCTTTGAGAAGTTCTGCTCTTACCTTGTTGGCTCGAAGGTGATCGTCTACATTGATCATTCAGCAATCAAGTACTTGTTGAGTAAGAAGGATGCCCAAACCACGACTTATCAGATGGATCCTTCTTCTCCAAGAATTTGATCTTGAAATCAGAGACAAGAAAGGTGTTGAAAATGTGGTTGCAGACCACCTCTCCAGATTGCCTCATAATCCTGATCTTGATGATACAAATGAGATGCCCATTGATGATTCTTTTCCCGATGAGCAACTATAGGCTCTTTCTAAGGTGGATGCTCCATGGTACGCAGACTTTGTTAATTATCTTGCTTGTGAAGTGCTACTACCCGAGCTGAGCTACCAACAAAAGAAGAAGTTCTTTTCTGATGTGAAGCATTACGTCTGGGAAGAACCTCTACTTTATAAGAGGTGTGCTGATGGTATATATAGAAGATGTGTTCCTAAAGAAGAAGTGAGGAAAATCCTTTTTCACTATCATGCCTCTGTGTATGGTGGACATGCCAGCACCTCAAAAACATCTGCAAAGGTCCTTCAATCTGGATTCTATTGGCCATCATTGTTCAAGGACGCAAGGAAGTTTGTGCTCTCATGCGATGCTTGTCAAAGGACGGGTAATATCTCCAGAATAAATGAAATGCCTCTGAACAACATTCTTGAAGTGGAGATATTTGATGTTTGGGGAGTTGACTATATGGGACCATTCCCATCTTCAAGAAACAACAAGTACATTCTCGTGGTAGTTGATTATGTGTCCAAGTGGGTGGAGGCAATTGCATCTCCAACCAATGATGCCAAGACTGTGATCAAGCTCTTCAAGAGAGTCATCTTCCCCAGATCTGGAGTTCCTAAAGCAGTTATCAGTGATGGAGGCTCACACTTCATTGAAAAACAATTTGAGAGTCTCCTGAAGAAGTATGGGGTAACCCATAAGGTTGTTACTCCTTATCACCCTCAGACTAGTGTCCAAGTGGAGGTTTCCAATAGAGAAATCAAGAGTATTTTGGAGAAAACAGTGACTAAATCCCGCAAGGATTGGTCTTTGAAGCTTGATGATGCTCTTTGGGGATACTGCACTGCTTATAAAACTACTATTGGTATGTGATCGAGGTCGTACCCGATACAAATAAAAACAGTTTAAGTATAGTACTAGGAAGTGACTCCTAGGTCGTCTCCCAAGGAATATCTTATCAAGCAAAAGGTCGAACACATAGTATGCATAGAAAACAGGGGGGGTTTTTTTTGTATTGAATATTGAATAATTGAAATCAAAATAGAATTAAATCAAAACGAAGAAACAGATAAGGAAAAGCGGATAAACCCCTTTGGCTCGCGTTCACAACTCTATCATCGGTCACAAAAGATCAATTTCTTTCCTCTTCACTGTCCAACTCGTGAGAATTAAATACTAAGCGAAAATTCAATTCTCACCCCAAAACCCAAACCTCTAATTAAGCATTAAAAGCCAAAGCATGGAGTTTTTACGAGTTTGCATAAATTAAGCATTCATACACATGGATTATATCTATAGAATGGAACTAAGCGAACCATAACATATCAATAAGCATGAAAACAGTGAATAAAAACGAAATAGCATTAAGAACAAAACCTCAAGAGTATGTGATACATTACCAAAGGGATTTAACCTAAGAGTTTAGCCTTCCATGAAGAAAAATACCAAAAAAACGTGTAGAAAGGGAAGAGAGAGAAACCCTAGCAGCCACCACAAGCTTGGAGAGCAAAACTAAGCCTTCTCTATGAGAGAGAATGTAAAAAAAACGTGAATGGAAGCTCTCCCCCGGGTTTACACGAATTTGGCTTTTTAAATCACAAAACGGGCCTAAATCATGGGCCCAAATCCTAAGGAAAGCTTATCTCTAAATTAAATCTAAAAATATCCTATAGATAAAATCGAAATCTTAAAAGATATAGCTAAATCTCAACTAATCCTAAAGATAGATTACAATCTTCACTTCATCATATATCTTCTCTTCCAACATTAAATCTTCATTCCCAAAATGTCCAAAAAGCCCTTGTGCCAAATATGACCTGAAAATAGAAATAGAATTAATTAGGCTAAATAATCCCAAATTAAACAATATTCAGAATAGTAGTCCAATAAACTCTAAATCACTAAATCAAGCTAAACAATGTCAAATAGGAAACAAGTATCAATAATAGGAGTAAAATAATGCAAGGAAAAAAGGGAAATAAAATGCTCATCAAATACCCCCACACTTATCCTTTTGCACTCCTGGGCAAAACTAAGAATTAGGACTGAGAAGATCAATATGCACCAAAGTGAATCATGTAACAAGATTACTAAAACTAATGAATGCAAACCTAAGAGATTACATACTTCACAATGAATTCTAGGAAATGCAAAGAAATGGGCAAAATCGAGCACACGAAGAGAATAAGGACCAAAGAATCAAAGCATCCATGAACATCATCCAATTATTTCAAATATGCAAAGAAAACCAATGACATCAAGAGGGTAGTCACAAAGATGATAGAAACTCACAAGGATCACTCAATAGTGTTTACACTCAAGTGTTTAAGGTTAATCAGTGTTTACACTCAAGGCACATCATGAAAAACAAACACGACCATAAGCTTGACAAGCCTCTAACATCAACAATCAATACACATGCACATTAAGATCAAAAGGTCTTTTCAGGGTTGTAATGGGGCCAAGGACAAGGTAGGATAAAAATATGGGAAATGTAGCTAAAACCCAGGGAATAGAGGAGCAATGGGGAACAAGTAAAAAAAAAATAAGCACAATCCACCCCAGAATGAAATGGTAAACATAACAACAACCTCTAATTCCAATCCTCCATGCCTCAATCAACCTTTTATTCCATTTTTTTTCTTTTTTTTTTCTTCTTCTTCTTTCTTTCTTTTTTTTTCATCATTCACTTTTTCAATTTTTTTTTCATTGCAGAACTTCATGAACGAAAGGAAAGAAGAAACAACAAAAATGGCATAATGAGATAAAGCCATAATTACATCACCGACCATAGAGGCAAAACCCAGAACTCACAAGAGATGAAGAACAAAGCACCCTCGCTTACTTAATACCCATTCCCAAAACAATTCCAAAGCTCCAACATTCCCTAAGGTTAGGACAATCATGGTTTTTCAGTCATAGGCTTGTAATGAGTTAAAGAACAAAGAAAAGGGATATAAAGGCTCAAAGGGGCTATCAAAGGATAAATTCATTCAAGGTAGGCTCATATGGCTAGTGGCTTATTCAAGAAAAAACAATGCCTAAATCATTTCAAAATGTGCATGGGAATATCAAGTATCAACAAGAGTCAAGTCAAGTTCTAGAGTGCAAGTAATCCAGAGTGCAATCACACATGAAATAAAAATTAGGTGGCATATATAGCAATCCACCCACAATTAAGGCTCAAATCCTCACAAAAGGGACAATTCTATCACAGTGTTACCACCTCTTAATTATCAAAAGCAACTTTACACACAGAAATGCATGAATTCAGACACAAGATACCAAGACTCTACTAAAATGAAGCAAAAACATGCAAGAAAATGCCCAAAACATAGCAAAACCTAAAAAATCAAAGCAAAAATATGCAACCTAAACTACTCTCCCCCCCACACTTAAATAACACATTGTCCTCAATGGAACACAAATAGCATAATCAGACTGATATAGACAAGTGCAGTAAAAAGAGTAAGGAAGGAGAAAAGAAGACTCCCGAAATCATGGTGGGTCAAAAATGGGGTCGACCAATGAGGCTTCCTCCACAGGTGCATCATCCAAAGAAGGGGTAGTGAGGAAAGGCTTGAGTCGGTGGCCATTGACTTTGAAGCTCTTGTCTGTGGACTCACTCTTAATCTCCACAGTGCCATAAGGAAACACCTGGGTGACTACAAACGGTCCAATCCATTTAGAGCGGAGCTTTCCACTCATGATTCCAAGCCTAGAGTTGTAGAGCAACACTTTTTGACCAACCAAGAACTCCTTTCTGCAAATTGAGCTATCATGGAGCTTCTTGGTCTTCTCTTTGTAGAACTTGGAATTCTCATAGGCCTCCAAACGGATCTCATCTAGCTCACTCAACTGCAGCTTCCTCTCCTCACCCGCTTGATCAATAGCTAAGTTACATTGCTTCACAGCCCAATATGCACGGTGCTCTATCTCCACAGGCAGGTGGCACGCCTTACCAAAGACAACCCGATAGGGTGACATCCCTATGGGTGCCTTGTAAGCAGTCCGATGGGCCCATAGAGCATCCTCCAATCGTGTGCTCCAATCTTTCTATTAGGCTTCACCATCTTCTCCAAAATCCGCTTGATCTCTCTGTTTGAAATCTCAGCTTGCCCATTGGTTTGGGGGTGATATGGTGTAGAAACTTTGTGCACAACCCCATACTTCTTGAGCAAAGCTTGCATGGATCTATTGCAGAAGTGTGTGCCTTGATCACTGACTATGGCTCTAGGTATGCCAAACCTGCAAAGGATATTAGTCCTGACAAAATCTACAACAACCTGAGCATCATTAGTCCTGGTGGCCTTAGCTTCCACCCATTTGGATACATAATCCACAGCAAGTAAGATATAATAAAAACCAAAAGAAACAGGAAAGGGGCCCATGAAATCTATACCCCAGACATCAAACACCTCACAGAATAACATAAGTTGTTGCGGCATCTGTTGCCTCCAAGATAGGGTGCCTCCTGCCCTTTGACATTGCTCACATGAGCTTCAGATTTTGCTTGCATCCTTGAAGATGGTAGGCCAATAAAATCCAGAATCCAGCACCTTTCGTGCTGTCCTTTGAGTGCCAAGGTGGCCTCCAACTGGTGAAGCATGGCAAAATTGGAGAACCGATTGGATCTCCTGGTCTAGAATGCACCTGCGAATGACCTGATCACTGCAAAAACGCCACAAATAGGGGTCATCCCATACATAATACTTGGCATCGCTCTTCAATTTGTCTCTTTGAGCTTTGGATGCCAAGGGTGGAAAAACAGATGCAACTATATAATTTACAATATCAGCAAACCAAGGAATAAGGGGAGGGGGATGTGAAACATGCAAAACTAAAAGCTGCTCATTCGGGAAGTCATCCCGGATAGGAAATGCATCCTCCTCTCTCTCTATTCAACTCAAGTGGTCTGCGACAAGGTTATGCGCATCACTCCGATCCTGAATCTCAAGATCAAACTCCTGGAGGAGCAACATCCACCTAATCAACCTAGGTTTGGAATCTGTCTTTTTCAAAAGATACTTCAGGACAGCATGATCAGTATACACCACAACCTTAGAACCTAACAGATATGATTTAAACTTATCAAGTGCAAAGACAATGGCTAGCAGCTCTTTTTCAGTTGTGGTGTAATTAACTTGTGCTGAATCTAAAGTCCTAGATGCATAATAAATCACATGAGACATCTTACCAACCCTTTGGGAGAGAACTGCTCCCAAAGCATAATTCGAGGCATCGGTCATGAGCTCAAATGGGAGAGTCCAGTCAGGTGGTTGGATGATGGGAGTGGTGGTGAGTGCTCTCTTTAACTCATCAAATGCTTTCTTGCATTGGTCTCCAAACTCAAATGCGGTATCCTTTTGAAGCAAGTTGGATAGTGGAAGGGCTATCTTGCTAAAGTTCTGAATAAACCTGCGATAGAAACCTGCATGGCCAAGAAAAGAACGCACCTCTCGCACGCAAGAGGGGTAAGGCAAATGTGATATTACATGCAGCTTAGCAGGGTCAACCTCTATGCCCTTATGCGAAATAATGTGCCCTAAGACTATGCCTTGTTCTACCATAAAATGACATTTTTCAAAATTCAAGACAAGGTTAGTCTCAATGCACCTATTAAGCACCTTAGACAAACTATCAAGACATGCATCAAAAGAGGAACCATATACACTAAAATCATCCATGAAGACCTCTATGCAATGCTCAAGTAAGTCATTAAAAATACTCATCATACATCTTTGAAAAGTGCCAGGAGCATTACATAGGCCAAAAGGCATCTTCCTATAAGCAAATGTACCAAAAGGACAGGTAAATGTGGTCTTATGTTGGTCCTCTGGTGCAATACAGATTTGGAAATAACCAGAGAAACCATCTAAGAAGCAATAGTGAGATTTACCTGCCAGGCGCTCCAACATCTGATCAATGAAGGGAAGAGGAAAGTGATCCTTGCGGGTCGCCTGGTTGAGCTTCCTATAATCAATGCAGACTCTCCAACTGTTCTGCACTCTAGTGGGAATCAGCTCATCCTTCTCATTTTTGACAACTGTCACCCCAGACTTCTTGGGAACTACTTGAACCGGGCTTACCCAAGTGCTGTCTGAAATGGGGTAGATAATGCCAGCTTGCAGCAGCTTGGTGACCTCTTTCTTCACCACATCAAGAATCTGGGGGTTCAATCGTCTCTGGGGTTGTCTCACTGGTTTAGCCCCATCCTCCAATAAAATCCGATGCATGCACATGGAGGGGCTAATACCAGGTATGTCTGCCAAAGTCCATCCTATTGCCCTTTTGTTTGCTCTAATCACATCCAGTAGCTGCTTCTCTTGATCAACAGAAAGGGAGGTAGAGATGATCACTAGAAGTTTCTGCTCAGCCTCCAAGTAAGCATATTTGAGATGAGGAGGAAGGGGCTTCAGGTCCAATAAAGGTGCCTGCATCACAGATGGAACTAAAGGAGCAGCAGAATTGGATTCTGCCGCCTGCACCTGAACAAATGGATTACACTCATGCATAACAGAAATGGGGTTAGGGTTAGCATGATCTGAATCTATATCATATGAATCAACAGATGCAGTAGCAGAATTTAAAAACTGGTCAATTTCAATGCATGCAGTGCACATTTCGGAATCAGAACATGCAGAACAAGTAAATGAGCTAGTGAAAGATGGCAAATCATAATCATGCAAAAAGTCTAGAACATGCTCATCAATCAGATCATCAATCAAGTCAACATGAAAGACAGAGTGGTCATCAGAAAAATGTTTCATAGCATCAAAAATATTGAATCGAACCACACTGTCATCAAATTCCATGGAAAGTGTACCTGCATGCACATCTATCTTGGTTCGGGCTGTTTTCAAAAATGGTCTCCCTAATATGATAGGGACAGCACTACGAGAGGTGTCCTCTTCCATATCAAGAATATAAAAATCAGCAGGAAAGATAAGCTCTTCAACCCGAACCAGGACATCCTCTATCAAACCTGCGGGGTAGGCAGTAGATCTATTTGCCAAGTGAATAACCACACCCGTAGGTTGAAGGGGTCCAAGTGAAAGAGATTTGAAAACATACATAGGCATAACATTAATAGATGCTCCTAAATCTAGCAAAGCATTCTCAAATTTAGTATTACCTATGATACAAGGCACAGAGAAAGTTCCAGGATCCTTACACTTTTCAGGAATATGAGGGACGGGTTTACCTATAAGAGCAGAGACATTTCTTCCCATGTTGATCCTCTCATTGCCCTTGAGCTTCCGTTTGTGTGTGCATAGATCCTTCAAGAACTTTGCATACCTTGGAATTTGCTTGATTGCATCAAGAAGGGGTATGTTGACTTCCACCTTCCTGAATGTGTCAAGTATCTCTTTGTCAATCTCTTCCATTTTCTTGCTTTGAGTCACCCCCCTTGGTGGGAAAGGAAGAGGAATGGGGGGTGGTTGTTGGGCAGCAGCAGGTGTTGTGCTTGTGGAAGGCTGAGCTGGATGGGATTTTCTGGTACTTGTGTGCTCACTATCCTCGACCATTTGGCTCTTCTTGTTGGTTGAAACTAGATCATCTTTGTTGAGGTCAGATTCTGGCGTGGGTGTGACAATCTGCTTCCCTGACCTTAGACTAATGGCATTCACATTCTGGTTTGGATTGATCACTGTTTGGGATGGCAACTTGTTAGAATTCTGAGATTGCATAGTGTTGATTGCTGTTGCCATCTGTCCCATCTGATTGGTCAAAGATTGAATGGAGGCCTCTTGTCTTTGAATGGATGCTCTAGTTTCCTGTTGGAATTGGAGATTTTGCATGGTCATCTGTTTCATCAGCTCTTCCAATGAAGGCTGCTGCTCAGTACTAGGAGCTGGTGGTGCAGAATTAGCCTGTTGTTGTCTCTGTTGCTGGACTGGAGGAGGTACATATGGTGGTCTAGAATTGTTCTGAAATTGAACCTGTGAAGGTTGCTGCTGATCAGACCATCTCAGGTTGGGATGGTTCCTCCAACCAGGGTTGTATCTATTGGTAGAGAGATCAAAGTTCTGTGGCTGCTGATTTCTACTGTTGAAGATGTTGGCGGCATATGCCTCAGGTTGGTCAGCACCAGTCGTGGGCTGCTGCTGCACAGAAGGGCATGCATCTGTGGGGTGCTCAGCGGATGTGCATATGCCACATAATCTAGCAGGCAGAGACAACTTCTTCTGGTTGATGGCCAATTGAGTGACCAAAGTTGTAAGTGAATCTATCTTCTGTTCAAGCTTCTCAACCTTACCAGAACTTGTGCCAACATCATTCACTCCTCTCACTATGATTGCATCGCTGTTGCCCCTTGCATGGAATTGTTGACAATTGGAAGCCATCTTCTCAATCTTGACTCTGACTTCTAAAGGTGTCATGTCTCCTAGGGCACCACCACTTGCAGCATCAAGCATGTTTCTCTCCATGAGGTTGAGACCTTCATAGAAATATTGAATAAGCAGCTGCTCTGAGATCTGATGGTGGGGGCAGCTCGCACACAGTCTCTTGAATCTCTCCCAATACTCATAGAGACTTTCTCCACTTTGTTGCCTGATGCCTGATATATCCTTTCGGATTGCTGTTGTTCTGCATGCAAGGAAGAATTTCTCCAAAAATGCCCTCTTCAGGTCATCCCAGACTGTGATAGAACCAGGGGCCAGATCGTACAACCAATCCTTGGCTAGCCCCTCTAGGGAGTGTGGGATTGCCTTAAGACAAACATGATCCTCTTGCACATCATGTGGTTTCATAGTAGCACAGACAATATGGAACTGCTTGAGATGTTTATGAGGATCCTCACCTGCAAGACCATTAAACTTGGGCAACAAATGAATTAGTCTAGACCTTAGCTCATACGGGTCATCGGGATACTGGATGCACAAATCTTCAATAGTGAAATCAGGTGCAGCCAGCTCCCTCAATGTCCTCTCACGTGGTGGAGGTTGAGCCATATTTTCAGAATAATCAGAATAAGAATCAGAATTTATAGGAATAGAAGAAAAAGAAGCAGACTCACTATGTAAAGACTCAATAGACTCACTACCTATGGACTGGTTCCTATTTTGTCTAACTAGTCTGTGATAAGTTCTATCAATTTCAGGGTTATATGGATGCAAGTAGCTTGGGTTGCCCCTAGTCATGTACTGAACAGAACACCATGTAGCATAGCAAACTGTCACTAATATACATGACCAAAATAGGCAACAAAATTTTTTTATTTTTTAAAATTTTTTTCTTTATTTTTTTCAGCACCCTAAAATCATGAAAACATACCACAAAAAGTTTGAGGACAAAATTCAAAAGGGAACCAAGGCAAACAATTAAATCAGAGACCAAAAACTAAGAAAATAAAACTTGTAAAATAAAAAAGAAATAGTAAAACGGCTTTTTCAGGATCCAGACGAAGGAGTTTTCTAACAAAGTGAGAAAAATCAGATTATTCAAAAAATTCCCTTCGATTTGATATAAAATTCGTCAAATTCCGAGTTACGGGTCAAAAGTTGCGACGATTTGAAGAAAGTGCTGCTAAAACTTGGAAAATTTTTCTGGAACTCACAACCAGTGATGATCTGAGTGATCGTGGTGCCTCAAAACCTTTTTATATGATAAAAGTAGTGTGGATATAAATTTTCGTGCAAAAATTCCACCCACAACTATGTGAACTAGCAACCACAGAATCAATCAAATACACTAATTGCAACAAAATAGCAAAACAGCAAAGAGTGCAACTTCAACCGGTTATCAGAATTGACTACTAGACCCTAAATCAGACACGACACACTATAATAACTATACTAACTACGACACTAACTAACTACTAATGACCTTTGGCAAGAACCGATATTCCCCGGCAACGACGCCAAATTTGATCGAGGTCGTACCCGATACAAATAAAAACAGTTTAAGTATAGTACTAGGAAGTGACTCCTAGGTCGTCTCCCAAGGAATATCTTATCAAGCAAAAGGTCGAACACATAGTATGCATAGAAAACAGGGGGGGTTTTTTTTGTATTGAATATTGAATAATTGAAATCAAAACAGAATTAAATCAAAACGAAGAAACAGATAAGGAAAAGCGGATAAACCCCTTTGGCTCGCGTTCACAACTCTATCATCGGTCACAAAAGATCAATTTCTTTCCTCTTCACTGTCCAACTCGTGAGAATTAAATACTAAGCGAAAATTCAATTCTCACCCCAAAACCCAAACCTCTAATTAAGCATTAAAAGCCAAAACATGGAGTTTTTACGAGTTTGCATAAATTAAGCATTCATACACATGGATTATCTCTATAGAATGGAACTAAGCGAACCATAACATATCAATAAGCATGAAAACAGTGAATAAAAACGAAATAGCATTAAGAACAAAACCTCAAGAGTATGTGATACATTACCAAAGGGATTTAACCTAAGAGTTTAGCCTTCCATGAAGAAAAATACCAAAAAAACGTGTAGAAAGGGAAGAGAGAGAAACCCTAGCAGCCACCACAAGCTTGGAGAGCAAAACTAAGCCTTCTCTATGAGAGAGAATGTAAAAAAAACGTGAATGGAAGCTCTCCCCCGAGTTTACACGAATTTGGCTTTTTAAATCACAAAACGGGCCTAAATCATGGGCCCAAATCCTAAGGAAAGTTTATCTCTAAATTAAATCTAAAAATATCCTATAGATAAAATCTAAATCTTAAAAGATATAGCTAAATCTCAACTAATCCTAAAGATAGATTACAATCTTCACTTCATCATATATCTTCTCTTCCAACATTAAATCTTCATTCCCAAAATGTCCAAAAAGCCCTTGTGCCAAATATGACCTGAAAATAGAAATAGAATTAATTAGGCTAAATAATCCCAAATTAAACAATATTCAGAATAGTAGTCCAATAAACTCTAAATCACTAAATCAAGCTAAACAATGTCAAATAGGCAACAAGTATCAATAATAGGAGTAAAATAATGCAAGGAAAAAAGGGAAATAAAATGATCATCAGTATGACCCCGTTCCGGTTGATCTATGGAAAGCCTTGCCACCTTCCTGTTGAGTTGGAGCACAAAGCTTTGTGGGCAATAAAGTTTCTCAACTTTGACTTGAAGGAAGCTGGTGAGAAGAGGAAGTTTCCTCTTAATGAGTTGAAGGAGTTGAGGCTTAATGCATATGAGAATACCAAGATTTACAAGGAGAATACAAAGCGTTGGCAGGACAAGAGAATCCTTCGAAGAGAGTTCAAAGAGGGTGACTCTGTGTTACTCTTTAACTCTCGTTTGAAGCTCTTCCCAGGCAAGCTTAGGTCCAGATGGTCAGGACCATTCCGAGTGAAGCAAGTCTACCCTTATGGTGCTATAGAGGTGTGGAGTGAAGCCACTGCAGCTTTCAAAGTCAATGAAAAAAGATTGAAGCACTGCTTGATTGGAGAACCTATTGATGATGGGAACACACAGTCCCTTCTCAATCCATCTATCTTAGAGTGATTACAGTGAGAGGTCAAGCTTAGGACCTTAAATAAGCGCTTCTTGGGAGGCAACCCAAGTTTTAAATCGCTTTCGTGCTTTATTTTGTTGATTTTTAGGATTTTATTATGTTATATTAGTGGGGTTTCGTCTTTGTTTTGTAGGATTATAAGAGGTTGCAGCAAAATGGAGTTGATTTGGAGCATAAAAGTGCTGATTTGGGAAGAAAAAGAATTAATTTGAAGAACCGTGGGGAGGCCACGGTACATACCATGGCCACGGGGATCTGAAAAAAAAAAGTAAGTTTCAGTGTGCCACGGGCAGGCCGTGACAGGTACCACGCCCGTGGCACTTCTCACAGAAAGCTCCATGGGCTGGCCGTGGTACATGCCACGCCCGTGGAGCTTAGCAGCGTTCCCTTGTTGTTTCCCAGGTTGCCACGGGCAAGCCGTGGCGTATGCCACGCCCGTGGCAATGTTACCTCCTGCTCGCATTCATCTCCAGGGTGCCACGGGCTGGCCGTGGCACTTGCCATGCCCGTGGCGCGTCCAATTCAAAAAAAAATTGTTTCAGACCCCCCTCCCCCAAATTAACCCTAGACCGCAGCCCCCATCCCCATACCTCTTCTCTTCTTCTTCTTTCTTCACCCTTCCCCCATACCACCAAACTCTTTCTCTCTCTCCCATAACCATAAACCGCCGCCACCTCTAAACCAACCACCAACCCGCCGCCGTTAATCCCTCCGACGCCATAACCATATCACCATACCTCCTTCTCGCCCCCTTCCGCCGTCCCCACCGCCCTCACTCTCTCTCCGCCGCCATAACCCTTCCTTCTCTATTCTCATTCCCTTCGAAGGACTCCCCCCCATTAAACCTGATGCCGCCACCCACCTCACACCCTAGCCCAACCCGCCAAAGCCTTCTCGCCCCAAACCCCAGTCGTCGCCAAGCATGACCAGCACCACCACCCATCCATTAAGCCCCAACCCCGAACCAGCCCCAATAACCCTTAGCCCCCAGATTCAGTTTTCACCCCCAAAAAAAAAAAATCCTCCACTACTGCAACTAAAAAAAAAAGTGTCCAGTAATGTCATCCAAAAGAACATGGAGCAATGCAGCACCGGCAGGACGTGGTTCATCGACCAGAGCTTCCTCTTCCCGCTCTAGAGGTAATAGAGTTCCTCCTCCTTCTGCTAATCCCTATGGTATTATTTTTTATTCTAGCATTATTTTCCAAGAGGCTAGGTACACTGCATTAGTGAAAAGGTTCATTGTGCCTACGCGCTACATGGATGAAAATACCTTAGCTACTTTAGGGATTTTAGAGGATGTGCAGTGAATGGTTGATAAGGTAGGATGGACTAGTTTTGTCACTGAAAAGATTCTTACTTATCACCGAATTACCTTAGAATTTTTAAGCTCTGTGGATGTGAATGTGTTGTATGGTATAGGGTGCAACGAGGGTAAGATTAGCTTTCGGTTATTTAACATTAATTATGTCTTCACCCTCGCGGAGTTTAATCAACTCCTGCAGTTGCCTATTGGTGGTGAGCGCCGTTATCCTTCCGGATTTAATGAGCGCAATTTTTGGCAGGAAATAGCTTATACTGAATTTGACCCTAACACCACTAAAGCCACTCTCCTTCGCAACCCCTGTCTTAGGTATGTGCACAGATTTTTATCATACACTCTTTTCGGATGTGGTGAACCCGGTGGGGTTCGGTCCGATGAGTTGTTATTCCTTTGGGGTATGCTCTATGGCGCGTCTCTTGATACCGGCTCTTATCTTGTTCGCCACCTCGAGAAGGTTGGCAAAGCGCAAAAGGGAGACATTGTGGTTGGTGGCCTTATTACCACTATTGCTCTTGCCCTTGGTCATGATGTTTCTGGCCTAGTTCTGGTCCCTGGAGGCACTCGTTTTGATCTAGCCACTTGCCTTCGTATGAATATGCTTGTAAAGCAAGGGGATGTTTATTGTCTTTGCCTCCATGGTGACCCTGTTGCTTATCCTCTTCCTGATCCTGTCGCACCACTGTGTGAATCTCAGCCAACTGGCGCTTTCCCACTCCTATGGCGCCACCTCCTATGACAGAGGAGTTCATGATAGATCCGCAGCTTTTGGCTGAGGAGGCCCCTGAGGATACCCCTGGCCCTTCTAGCTCTTCTCCACCTCCTCCTTCTCGCGCCGAGTTCACCGAACTCCGCTTTGAATTAGCAAGGATTACCTCTATGGTGGAGGAATCCAATAGGATGCAGCGAGCCATGTATGACTGGCACATTTCTCAGGGTCACTTCCCTGATCCCACACTATGACCCTTTCCACTTCTTGAGTTTTTGTTCCACATTGGGGACAATGTAGAATTTAAGCTTGGGGGGGTGCATTGCATTTTGCATATTAGTTTAGGACCATGTTGTGTTCTCATTCATTTATCATGCATTTTTCATTTTTTTTATTTCACATGCATATATATAAAAAAATAAAATAAAATATTTCATTGACTTTTCATGCATTTGACTAACTCATTATCTAGGCAATTTGACTTATATATGTTTTGGCTTGCACTGAATGCGTTTCCTTAAGAATATTATTTTTGAAAAGTGACTTAGCCTGTGATGATCCGCTTGTCTGGAATGATGGTTGCATGAATAATCATTAGGATACTAATAATTGGCAAAAACTTATTGTGATTCTTGCTCTTCATTAAATTAGCCGATAAATGTGAGTTTTTGAGCCTAACAGGGGTAACACATATTAAATATTTTTTAAACCCCTCTTCTTTCTTGATATTGAGTGATGTTAACTTTGATTGTGAATTCTAGAACTTGACCTGTGACCATCTTGAGATTGATAATTGTTTGCATGCATGAATATGATAAAGGCACTTAGGACTGTTTTTCTAGCCTTCAACAATTTTGATAAACACTTTCCCTTAGTTGCCCATTTTGAGCCTAGTGAAATAATTGTTTTCCTTGGTACCCTTTCATAATGTTACATCTTTTTGGTACCCTTTGGATTGTGAATGGTGCAATTGAGAGAGTAGTTCTTTGGATGAGATGTTATAGTGTTGATATTGAGCTTAAAGCATTATTCTCTTTATCTCTCTTCTGGAAAAAAAAAAGAAATAATTGAGTTTCAGGTACCCCTTTTGAGAGCAGGTAATTGCTTATTGGGGAAATACTTGATATGTGAAAAAATAAAGAAAGGAAGAGAATAGAGAGAATGAATGAAAAAAAAGGGAATGAAAGATCACAAATTTTTGGAGTTGATGTGTAACTACAATGATTATATGCTTCATTCATAATTCAAGGGGATATTGTGTTTATGGTTACATTATTACAGCCCTTTGCGTGATCCTTTGTTTCTAATTAAGACCTTTTGATTCTTACATGCATTCAATAATTTCAGTGGAGATTTTGGTCTATGGTCAAGCTTATGGTAATTCATTTTCATTGATGAACTTGAGTGATATGTCTTTACCCTCTTATACACATTGAGAGAAGGTGAGTGGAGTTCCCCCTTTAGTGATGAGCAAGGTTGTGATAAGTGAATATTTATGATTATGATTATATCTTAAATGAATTACTAAATTACCTGTCATTTAAGAAGTATCACAATTATGTTAATACTAAAGGATCTAAAGCCACCAACGTGCTGTTGGTCTATTGGCAACTCACTAGGTCCCTTAACCATGAGGTCTTGAGTTCGACACCCATGGGAACGGAGAGGCACACGTTGGGAGACCCCTGCCCACAAAGTGGAGTTCCGTAGGGTCGGGGTGGATTTCGTTGGGCCGCCAAAGTGCGAAAGCCCAGACACCACCTGCGAAAGCAAAAAAAAAAAGGACCTAAAGCCAACAACCGTCGTTGGTTCATTTGGTAAGGATTGAGTTCGGGGTTGTGAGAGATCCTAGGTTCGAATCCTACTGATGTAAGGACGGTGTTGGTGGGCAATTTGTAAGTATCTCTGTAAGTGCTCTTTGAGCCCAGAGGCCAGCCCTGACCCTGATGAGCCCTCAGAACCTAACTCATCTAAACTTTTCATCGTCATACTAAAGGACCTAATAGTCCTCAACTGGTATATCAGTTGATAGAACTGTAGGACATATAATATGAGTACATGGATTCGAACCCGGGTAGTGAACAATTTTTTCCTTCACCTTTCTTGTCAAAACTTTTCCTAAATAAAAAACTAAAAGAACTGATAAATTTTCCATTTCAAACTTTATAAAAACTTATACTTTATTTTTTATATTTTGAATGAATACAATATAAAAATATTGTAACTATGTTAACAATGGAATTTTTATTTATAATTAAGGGGACACGAAAAGTGCACATTTTTTGGGATTTGAACCTGAACACATACACTGTATGTCTCTAAGAATCATCTCAATTAAGTTTTCAAATGAAAATGGTATCTTTTTCTATAATGTTTACTTAGAATTTTAATTATTTTTTTATTTAATTGCTTCTTTTAAATGATTTTAGTAATTGATACAAATAATAAATGGATTGCCATATACTTTAATCGGTGGTTTATTTTCAAATCATTGGGCTGCCTTTGTAAACTGGGAGAATGTTGGCTTCGCAAATACACCAAGGCTTAACTTTATTGCTTACTCGTCATTTCCATTGATTTTAACAGGTTATTTTACTCTCAAGGAGCTATGGATGATTATGGTTCTAGCTCTAGCCGAAAAGGTCGATCAAAAACTCCTCCTTTGCTTAATACCATGCCCACTACATATTCTCTTCCTGGACAAGAAACCAATACAAGTTTTAGTGATGTTCGTGCACCTAACACCTTTGAAGGAACATCAGATGTCATCTCGATTGGTGACAATAGGGGTTTAAACCCTCTCGGGGGTGATGTATCTGAAGATCCTGCTGCTAAAAGGTTTGTTGCGTTTAATAGTTTTGAATCTCACATTCTCATATATAACTTTAAGGCAAAACCACTATATTGGTCCTGTTAGTTACTCTCTCTGTTTCATACATAGTCGAAATACACCAAATTCTTATTACATCATTTAACCATTTTTTAAAACTCGGGCATAACGTTAAACTACACTACATATGAAACGGATGGAGTATTTTTTAGTTGTGATTTTGTCCCTTAACTTTTTTTCGTTTCAAATAAGTTTTGAAGTTGTTGTCGCATAACAAATCCGTCCTTTCCGTTAATTTTTTCCATTAAGTGACATGTGTCACTCAACTAATGGTGTCACGTATTAAAAAATGGTTTAATGATTTTTTTTAAAAAAATCTTGTGGTGACACGTGTCACTTAATTAATGGAAAAAATAAACGGAAATGACCGATTTGTTACACGGTAACCAACATCAGGACTTATTTGAAACGAAAAAAAGTTAAGGGACAAAAAATCACAACTAAAAAATAACTTAAGGGAGTTTTGCCTAACTTTAAATATGTAATAGAGCTATTACATTTCTAAACTTTTAATTGTAAAAAAAGTTATATATGATATATTGGTAAAGTTATCAACATAATATGTTGACAAGAAATTTTTAAATCTAAAGAATATAAAGAATGATCTTTAGTTAGAAATGAAATTCTAGATAAATGAAATGTGCTTTTAAAAAAAAAATAAATAAATGAAACGAAACAAATATTTATAATCACACGTACATGTATCACTCAACTCAGGCACATAACATAAAAATATAGAGTAAGAGATTTATCTAAAGAATCATTATATGAAAGCAAAAGAATGAGGGAATACTAGACATTAATTTATTAGGAAGATAAAGCATGACTGAAATTATAGAAGGCTAATGTTAAGTGAAACGGTTAAAGAAAACATGATAACATGTTACCGATAATAATATTAATTAAAAAGGTTCTTTAATTACACGAGAGTGAGAATAAATCAAGCTTGTTGAGTTTTGTATATTAGTAAATGCATGTACAATTTTTTTATGATTAAGAATATTTATTTTGATCTACATTTGTTTTTAAGTACAATTTAACTTTAAGTCATTTTTTTTCTACTTGGGTTTCTAGACGTGCGGCAAACAGGGCGTATTCAGAGACTTATCGTCGCAAGAAGCGTGACATCATCCTGGATCTTGAAGATCAATTGAAGACCCTTGAAGTAGTTTGATAACCTTTATCCATTATTGTGTTTTTCGCTAGTTTCCCAATTAACATGTTAACCTTTTTCATTATGCAGGCAAAAAAACTTGAGAGCTCTTCACAAATTGAATATTACAAAGAAGTCGAATCACACCTTGATGCTGAATCAGTTTCCATGATGAAATCCTTTTCTGAAATATCTTTAACCATAGAGGCAAAAGAAGGTATTTTATTTTTGAAATAGCTTTCCTTAATAATACACTATTTCTATTGTATTTTTTCTTTTGATTTTGTTTATGAATAGTTCAATAATATTTATATATTGTAATTTGGGCCTAATGATTTTCAGCTAAACAAGCGTTGCTCATGTCTGAGTTAGCAAAATTGAAGCAGTTAGATGAGATGCAACAAGCGCTGAAGGAGCAGATGAAGAAGTACAAAAGCAATTGAAAACCCATGTTTAATAATAATAATAATAATAATAATAATAATAATAATAATAATATAAATTTGAACAAAGAGATTGTGTAAGTTTTTTATAATGCCTATGAAGACTTCATTACATTTTGTTAGCTTACATATCTATCAAATGCTTTATGGTCATCAATGAAAGCAAAAATCTTCATCATTATTTTTAACAAAATTATTCCACTTTTTCTATTTTTATATATTATTATAGCTCTTATGGGAAGGGTCCTAGCATGAAAATAACCAGCACCTGCAAAACAGAGATAGTAAATTTCTTGGCAATGTGTAAACATAGGTCATACAAAAACATTAGGGTGTAATATGAAGAGAAAGGCTGTATAGTTCTCTCAACAATATAACATGCAATTGACCATCAGTCGAAAGGTAGAAAGTGTGCACGTGAGAGCTTATATTTATAGCTTTTGGAATATCACCTTTAGAATAGGTTTCCTTGTTGCTTAGGTCTCTTTATTAATTGATAATCTTGTTGTAATCTTTCTTCATGATTTTATTGAAGATTTACCCCGTAATATTGTTGGGATCGAGAATTTATCTCTGATTAGGATAAGGTGATATGATGGGATATTTATCCTATTAGTAGAGTTATCTCGTTTATTTGTCTGCATTATAACGAGATAATGATGTTTTTGTCATAATCATATGATTATAGATAATATACGTACAATCTAGTATTTAATACTAGGATGACATGTTTAATCACCCTTTTCGAAGTGAATATACATTTTAAGATAATATATGTCCCGAGTATTGGTAGACCTTGGCTTCGATTAGTTTGTACGTCACGAATTGGTTCAGGTCTCGGGTTTGGCTTACCAGTGCAGTTTATATGCCCTCAGGTCGTTATTCCAAAGTGCTTTGGATGATAATCTTCAAAGAGTGTCATGGCAGATATCTTTCAAGAATCGTATCTGATAGTTTCTTTCGTGCTTCGTGTATTCATGACCTAATAAAAAGCAAGTGTTGTTTATTGTATTTATTTTTTTTATGTTGTTTCTGAGACTTGAATCACAACACATATATATACATATCAAGGCTAGCTAATCCTACAAAAAAAATAGGATATTAATTATAGGGACAACTACTTAATTATAGGGACAGCTACGTAAAGCTCTAACATGCATTATGTAATGCTTCTGTATAAAAATAGTTCACAACAAACTAACAACCTGAAATGTTACTAATATTAGCTTCATTACTCCCCCTCAAGTTGGCGTGTGAGGGTTATGAACACCCAATTTGACTGTTAATTCTTTAAATTGTCGTCCACCTAATGCTTTGGTGAAGATGTCAGCTAGTTGTTGCTGAGTTGATATATGGGCAGTAGTGATGTCTCCAGAAAGTAGTCGTTGACGAATAACATGACAATCCACTTCGATATGTTTTGTTCTCCAAGAAATGGGTATTGCTCGTAGCTTCATCAAGTAACCAGTTATGGTCCGCCTAATTAATGGACATGAGGCCCAATCTGAATCAAAATAAGCAATTAGTGTAAGATCATTACCCTTAGGACATATTAATCCTTGACCTGGAGAAGACTTTAAGTAGCGTAAAACACGTAATGCTGCATCCCAATGACCTTGCCATGGAGCTTGCATAAATTGACTCAGAATGTGCACTAAGTAGACAATCTCTGGTCTTGTAATGGTAAGGTATATTAAACTCCCCACAAGTCTGCGATACTGTGCAGGATCATGATAAAACTCCCCCATATCCAAAGCCAATTTATGGTGTTGCTCCATGGGAAAAGGACTTGGTTTGCATCCCAACATTCCACATCCATGTGATATATCTAATGTGTACTTGCGCTGACATATAAATAAACTAGATGGCCCCCATGCTAGCTCCAAACCAAGAAAATATTTGAGTGATCCAAGATCCTTCATGTGAAAGCACTGACTCAAATATTATTTGAAACTAGTGCAAGTCGGTGAATCATTTCCTGCTATAACCAAGTCATCAACATAAATTAGTACAGCTAGAAAAATGCTTCCATTAGAGAGTGTGAAAAGGCTATGATCTTCATGACTTTGCTGGAATCCATACTCAACCAAAGCCTTTGAAAGCTTGGTGAACCAATTTCGTGATGCTTGACGCAGTCCATATAAAGACTTTTTTAATCGGCAAACCAAGTCTGTGTTAGGAACCTCATACCCTGATGGAACTTCCATGTATACTTCTTCATCAAGGTCACCGAGAAGAAATGCATTGCTAACATCCATTTGGTTGAGTGCCCATCCTTTGGCAATAGCAATGCAAAGCAAACATCGCACAGTTGTCATTTTGGCTACTAGGGCAAAGGTTTCAGTATAATCCTCCCCCTAAACCTGTGTGAAACCTTTTGCTACCAATCGTGCTTTGAATTTTTCAATTTCTCCAGTAGCCTTATATTTAATTTTATAGACCCATTTGCATCTCCCTTTAGGAAGTAATGCTGTTAGATCCGGTGTGATGGTTTTGATAATGACAAAGGTTTTGAACAAGCTACAAATGTTTTGATCAATCTCAAATAATGGAAAAGCTCACCAAAGTTCAACAAACAACAAATGATGAAGAGAGAGCAAGCCCATGAAGATTCAAATGTGTATTATATTGTAATATCTTTAGTTTGAGTTTTTTAGTTTAATGAGTTTGGGTAGAGTCATTAGAGGTAGTGAATCTCTATCAAGTGCATGATAATATTATAATTTGAGTATTCACTTAACCTAAAATCAATAGGTGGCTTAAAGGTTTGAAAGAAAAGGTTTAGATTTGAGAAAACAAGTTTTTAGAAGTGTTTTACAGTGGCTAATCGATTAATGGGTTGAGTTAATTGATTAACACACATCTTACAGTGGTTAATCGATTAAGGCAATGAGTTAATCGATTAACACCTGAAAAACTGGTTTTTAAAATACGTTTTTTTACTTCTCAAAATCTGTTTTTAAGGTTCCTAACTTTTGGGTATTCTATATAAACCTTTTCCTAATCATTGTGATTAACTAACATCATTTTTCATATCAATTTTACAAAGATCAAAGCCACACTATTCTCTCTCACTTTCTCATAGATCAAAGCTTTCACTTTTATATTCTTTGATCAAGAATCTTTGAATCTCTTATGTTGATATTTTCATAGTTCTTGAAAGAGATTCATAGGATTGTTATTGTTTTCAATTTGGTTGTAATCATTGCAAAGGAGGCAAACATTCTACAACAAAGGAAGACTTGGTGGTTGTTCATCAAGCAAAATCGTCTTGGAAGTCTTGTCGTGTTAACAAGCAATTGGAAGCCTTGGTGTGAGGTATCATCAAGCATTTGGAAGACTTGTTGTGGGGATATCAACAAGCAAGGGAAGAGGTTAGATTAGAAGTTCAATAGGGTTGCAAGACAAGAGTGGGGTATCTCTTGGAGGCTATCAAGAAGGGAGTCTTGAGAGGCATTTACTTGTAATTTGAGAACTCTAATTCCTTAGTGAAGAATATCTCTTGGTTGAAGAGGGGACTGGATGTAGCTCACGGTGGTTGTGAGTGAACCAGGATAAATCACTGTGTACTATCTCTATTCCCTTAACTCTTTACATTCTTGTCATTTCATATTGTTCTTGGTTAAAAACCTGGAAAAGATTGATTTTTCATAATTGATTGAATTAGCTTTTAAGTGTGCAAATTGAATTGGGGAAATTCATTTTCATAACCTAGGTAATCAATAAGAATATTGGTGTTAATCAATTCCGCTTATTCTCTGATCATATTTGTTAATTAATTGATTTTCGAATTCGATTGAAAAGTGATTTTTCAGTTTTAACAGTGATTAATCGATTAACTGAAGGTGTTAATCGATTAACCAAAAGACTGCTTTCAGGCACTAATCGATTAATTGGTCAGCTTAATCGATTAACTTGTGTTTTTCAAGGGTTAATCGATTAACAACATAGCTTAATCGATTAAGGGCTGAAACATTTTGTAAAAATCATTCGTTTTAATTGTTTCGATTCATTTCTTTCGAAAATCTTTCAAGGTTTCTTAAACACCTATTCAAACCCCCCTTCTAGGTGTTCTCCTAGGGTTCCTTAGTTATTTCACCCACCGATTGTAGTTTTTACAATTGGTATCAGAGCTCGGTCGAAAGACACGAGCATAGAGCTTTTTCGTAAAGATCCTTGAGGAAACTGCAATGGGTTCTACGAATCCCTTTGGTGGTGAAGGTGCTTCAATAAGTCGCACTCCTATGTTTGGTGGAGAGGGTTATGCTTATTGGAAAGTTAGAATGAGAACTTTTATAAAAGCCATAGACATGAACATTTGGGAAGCCATTGAAAATGATCCTCACATTCCCTCAACTCAAGTAGAAGGTGTATCTCAACTAACCCCCAAAGATAAGTGGACCGATGATGATAAAAGGAAAATTCAATATGATTTAAAATCTAAGAATATCATCACCTCGGCTCTATCTTATGATGAGTTCTTTAGAGTCTCCCAATGTCATAATGCCAAACAAATGTGGGACACCTTGCAAGTCACACATGAAGGCACTAGTGAAGTTAGGCGTGCTAGATTAAATTCTTTGATGCATGAATATGAATTGATTCGTATGTTTCCTAATGAATCTATATGTATTATGCAAAAGCGTTTTACTCATATTATTAATCATCTCATTGCTCTTGGAAAAACTTTCATGAATTGTGAACTTGTTAACAAAGTTTTAAGATGTCTAAGTAGGGAATGGCAACCTAAGGTTACCGCAATTGTTGAATCAAAGGACTTGGACACCATGGACTTAGCAAAACTTTTTGGAAAGCTTCAAGAACATGAAATGGAGCTTGGACGTTTGCATATTGATGTGTGCGTAGCATGCATATTATTTTCCTATTAGTTTGTATTTTTTTTAATATTTTTTTAGGTATTTTATTTTAATTTAGCATGCATTTAGTTCGTATTTCACTTGGGAAAGGTTTTTGGTGTTTTTGATGTGCAGGTTACAATTTGGAGGCTTGGAGCTTTGGAAAGTAAAGAATTTATCATTGACAAAATATTAAAGAGCTTTTGGGAGAAATTGTATAAAAAAAAGAGATTTGGGGGCTTTGAGAAGGAAGATGAGTCATTGGGCCTAATCAATCAATTTGGGCTCAAATTTGGAAAAAGTAGCAGATAACTTGTAAAAAGATAGAAACCCTTGTAGATAGATTTGAATTAGAAGATTAGATTTGATGAGAAGATATATATAATTAGAAAACAAGGACTGAAGACACAAGACAACATATTTCTCTCAAGGAAGATCTGGAAGGCGATTGAAGACAGAAGAAATTCTCCTCCTCTCAACTTTTGGTTATTCCTACTTTAGTATGTCTTATTCTTATTTTTTAATTTGTATCATGAATATGAGTAGTGAGTAGTTCCCTTTTTCTGAGGATTAGGATTATCCCATGGAGGCATTGACATGAGGATTTGATATTTTACCTTTTATTTATGCTATATTCTATTTTTATTTAATTTTGGTGTGCTTAATGCTTTTGGTTGTGTAGAGCTCCACAATTACATGATCCTAGATAGTAAGGGAAGTACCGAAAGGTGAACCTTAGTATTAGAAAATACCAAAATTGAACTTAGGAACTTAAATCACGAAAGTAGTTTTAATTCCTGAGGGGATTCCCTGAATTATCATAGAACCTAATGGATTTAATGTACCCTAATTATCACGAAAGTAGAAATTAGGCCTCATTAGGTACGTTGCTAAGACTCTGAAAGGAGCTAGTATTCTACATTAGGATAATTCACCCTAAAAATAAATCTAGCTAAATAAAAAAGATATCACTAAAGATTGTCAATGCGGATATGTGGTGAAACTAATCCTTGGAAATTTCCCAATCCAAATCTCAATCCAATCTTTTAGATTTTATTTTATTTTATATTTCCCAAAAATCAATCTCTAAATTTTATTTTTAATTTTCTACTAATCCGGTTTAGATAATTGGTGCTTATAATTTGTTGGTATTTAACAAAAAAATCCCTGCGGATACGATACTTTTTATTACTACGATAACCTGTGCGCTTGCGGGGCTATCAAGTTTTTGGCGCGTTGCTGGGGATTTTGCTTTGTTAATATTAACTGTTATTATAAGTTGATTAGACTAAACCTCTTTTTCTAGTTTGTTTTGTTTTCGCTTTTTTCCACAGGAAGTCTGATTCTTTTATGCGAAGCATCAAACTTGGGACACCTGTTCAATCAGATCTTGAGATCGAGAGGACTTTTCATAGAAGAAGGAGACAACAAAGACCTGAAAATCTAGAAATGGCGCAGAATGAAAATCACATGCCATTGAAGGATTATGGGACCCCTTCCATCAAAGGGCTACAATCTAGTGTGGTCGTCCCACCCATTGAAGCCAACAACTTTGAGATCAAGATGAGCTTGATTAATGCGGTCCAGCAAAATCAATTTGGAGGCTCACCTGCAGAAGATCCTACTGTCCATGTCGACAACTTCCTCCGATATTGTGACACTGTGAAGGCCAATGGAGTCTCATCCGACCATATCAGATTGAAGCTGTTTATATTTTCACTAAAAGGTGATGCACTTGCTTGGTTGGAGGCTTTTCCACAAGGTTACTTCACTGAATGGGACAAGTTGTCAGAGTACTTCCTTACCCAATATTTTCCACCTGTGATGACTGTGGAGTATAGAGGCCAAATCATGTCCTTCATGCAAAAAGAAGGTGAGACTCTTTATGATGCTTAGGAGCGATTTAAGTTTCCACTGCGGAAGTGTCCTCATCATAAGTTTCCTAGACCTCTTTTGGTGCAAACTTTCTACAATGGTTTGAAACCAGAATCTCAGATGAATCTTGACTCCGTCACTAATGGTTCGTTCATGGATAAGAATGCAAATGAGGCATTTGATTTGCTTGACAAAATTTCTCTCAGCCGCAGGCGATATTCAAGAGAAAGATCAACTTCTACCAAACCTTCTTCATCCACTGCAGGAGTGATCGAGACAAATGAATTGAAACATCTCTCCTCAAGAGTTGATGCTTTGAGTGTGCTGGCTGGTAAAGTTGATATTTTAACTAAGAAGATTGATATGTTGAATGTGAATGCTGTGAATGTGGCAAGTGCTATTTGTGAGATATGTGGTATTGCTGGTCATGTTGCTCAACATTGTCTATTGGTTCAACCTGTTCCTCAAGAACAGCCGATGAAAACTGTTGATTATGTCAACAATTTCAACCAGAGGACACAACCAAATCTTTCTTACAAGAGCAACAATGTTCTCAATCCTTCTGTTATTCCTGGACAACAGCCTCCTGGTTTCCCTCAAAGGACTATCAATCCACTAGCTCCTAAAAAGTCCAACTTGGAAATCATGTTTGAGAGTTTCGTGACTCAACAAGCAACTCACAACAAGATGATGGAAAATCAATTCGCACAACAAGCAGCTCACAACAAGATGATGGAAAATCAATTCGCACAACAAGCAGCTCACAACAAGATGATAGAAACTCAAATTGCACAATGAGCAGCCTCATCTACAAGAGCTCCAGGCACACTTCCAGGCCAACCAGAGACAAATCCTAGTGAGCATTGCAAGGCAATAACTCTAAGGAGTGGAAAAGTTCTTGAAAGCCCAAGCAGTGAAGATGCAGTGAAAGAAGAGCTATCCCAGAAGAGAGAAGGAAAAGGTGTGGTTGATGAAAAATCTGAGGAGTCCACTTATACTCCTCCTGCCCCTTACAAGCCACCTATTCCTTTCCCTCAAAGATTGGCTAAAGTGAAGCTAGAGAAGCAGTTTGGCAAGTTCCTTGAAGCTCTGAAGAAGTTGTCTATCACCATATCATTCACTGAAGCTCTACTACAAATGCCATCATATGCAAAGTTCTTGAAAGATATTATTTCCAACAAGAGAAAGCTTGAAGATTGTGAGACAGTGGCTTTGACTGAGGAGTGCAGTGCAATAATTCAAAATAAATTGCCTCCAAAGCTCAAAGACCCAGGTAGTTTTTAGATTCAATGCCTTATTGGGAATGTGTCTTTTGACCGCGCTTTATGTGATCTTGGGGCTAGTGTTAGCCTAATGCCTCTCTCAGTGTGCAAGAAGCTAGATATTGGTGAGATGAAACCCACAAGAATTTCATTGCAATTGGCTGATCGCTCAGTCAAATTCCCAATGGGTGTCTTGGAGGATGTTCCTAACAAGGTGGGTAACTTCTTTATTCCAGTTAATTTTGTGGTGCTTGAGATGGAAGAAGATACCTCCATTCCTATCCTCCTTGGAAGGCCTTTCTTGGCCACTGCTGGTGCTATTATTGATGTGAAGAATGGCAAGCTTTCACTAACTATTGGTGAAGAGAAGGTTGAGTTTGATATATCAAATGTGGTCAAACAACCATCTCTTGGGGACTCATGCTGCAGAATAGATCTATTGCATCAAGTGGTGACTGACAAAGCATTCAAGTACCGCTCTAAAGATCCACTCGAGCGGTGCTTGGTTGGTGAGTGCTCTAATGAAGTTGATGATGCTGAAGCCGCCCGCTATGCTATACTACTTGAAGCAAATCCACCTCTACCATCTCATAGGAATACATATGAAAAGCTGGAAGCTGAAGCCAAGTCATCAGATTAGAAGGAAGACAAAGCACCAAAGGTAGAACTTAAACCTCTCCCTTCATTGCTCAGGTATGAATTCCTTGGACCTAACTCTACATATCCAGTGATTGTTAATGCTAATCTAAGCAAGCTTGAAACTGAAAAATTACTTAGAGAGCTTAGGTTGCATAGAGCAGTCATTGGATATACCATTAGTGATATAAAAGGAATTAGTCCTTCACTTTGCATGCATAGGATATTGATGGAGGAGGGTCATAGGCCCTCCGTTGAACCTCAAAAAAGATTAAATCCTAACATGAAAGAGGTAGTGAAAAAGGAAATACTTAAATTGCTAGATGCTGGTGTGATTTATCCTATCTCTGATAGTGAATGGGTTAGTCCTGTGCAAGTAGTACCTAAGAAAGGGGGAATGACTATTGTGAGGAATGATAATAATGAATTAATCCCCACTAGAACAGTCACAGGATGGAGGATGTGTATTGACTATAGGAAGCTAAACAAAGCAACTAGAAAAGATCACTTCCCCCTCCCTTTCATTGACCGGATGCTTGAAAGGTTAGCAAAGCATTCATATTTTTGCTATTTGGATGAGTATTCGGGATTTCACCAAATCCCCATTCACCCTCAAGACCAAGAGAAAACAACTTTTACTTGTCCTTATGGAACATTTGCCTATAGAAGGATGCCCTTTGGTCTTTGTAATGCTCTTGCTACCTTTCAGCGCTGTATGACTGCTATCTTCTCTGATTTTATTGAAAATATAATGGAAGTTTTCATGGATGATTTCTCTATTTATGGCACTAACTTTGGTAATTGTTTGGCTAATCTTTCTAAAGTGTTGCAGAGATGTCATGAGATGAACCTAGTTTTAAACTGGGAAAAATGCCACTTCATGGTAAGAGAAGGTATTGTGTTAGGACACTTAGTGTCCGAACGTGGCATAGAAGTAGATAGGGAAAAGGTTGAGGTAATTGAGAAAATGCCCCCACCCACTTCTCTCAAGGGAGTGCAGAGCTTTTTGGGGCATGCTGGTTTTTATAGAAGGTTTATCAAAGATTTTTCTAAGATTACTAAACCTTTAACTAATTTGTTGATTAAGGATATGCCATTTGATTTTAACCAGGATTGCGTAGATGCCTTTTACAGGTTGAAGAAAGCTTTGATCTCTGCTCCTATCATTCAGGCACCTGATTGGAGTTTGCCCTTTGAGCTGATGTGTGATGCAAGTGACCATGCCATTGGAGCAGTGCTTGGACAGAGGAAAGACAAGAAGGTCCATGCCATATACTATGCCAGCAAGACCTTGGATGATGCTCAAGTCAACTATGCAACAACTGAGAAGGAGCTGTTGGGAGTTGTCTTTGCCTTTGAGAAGTTCTGCTCTTACCTTGTTGGCTCGAAGGTGATCGTCTACACTGATCATTCAGCAATCAAGTACTTGTTGACTAAGAAGGATACCCAAACCACGACTTATCAAATGGATCCTACTTCTCCAAGAATTTGATCTTGAAATCAGAGACAAGAAAGGTGTTGAAAATGTGGTTGCAGACCACCTCTCCAGATTGCCTCATAATCCTGATCTTGATGATACAAATGAGATGCCCATTGATGATTCTTTTCCCGATGAGCAACTATAGGCTCTTTCTAAGGTGGATGCTCCATGGTACGCAGACTTTGTTAATTATCTTGCTTGCGGAGTGCTACCACCTGAGCTGAGCTACCAACAAAAGATGAAGTTCTTTTCTGATGTGAAGTATTACGTCTGGGAAGAACCTCTACTTTATAAGAGGTGTGCTGATGGTATATATAGAAGATGTGTTCCTGAAGAAGAAGTGAAGAAAATCCTTTTTCACTATCATGCCTCTGTGTATGGTGGACATGCCAGCACCTCAAAAACATTTGCAAAGGTCCTTCAATCTGGATTCTATTGGCCATCATTGTTCAAGGATGCAAGGAAGTTTGTGCTCTCATGCGATGCTTGTCAAAGGACGGGTAATATCTCCAGAAGAAATGAAATGCCTCTGAACAAAATTCTTGAAGTGGAGATATTTGATGTTTGGGGAGTTGACTATATGGGACCATTCCCATCTTCATGCAACAACAAGTACATTCTCGTGGCAGTTGATTATGTGTCCAAGTGGGTGAAGGCAATTGCATCTCCAACCAATGATGCCAAGACTGTGATCAACCTCTTCAAGAGAGTCATCTTCCCCAGATTTGGAGTTCCTAAAGCAGTTATCAGTGATGGAGGCTCACACTTCATTGAAAAACAATTTGAGAGTCTCCTGAAGAAGTATGGGGTAACCCATAAGGTTGCTACTCCTTATCACCCTCAGACCAGTGTCCAAGTGGAGGTTTCTAATAGAGAAATCAAGAGTATTTTGGAGAAAACAGTGACTAAATCTCACAAGGATTCGTCTCTGAAGCTTGATGATGCTTTTTGGGAATACCGCACTGCTTATAAAACTCCTATTGGTATGACCCCGTTCCGGTTGATCTATGGAAAGCCTTGCCACCTTCCTGTTGTGTTGGAGAACAAAGCTTTGTGGGCAATAAAGTTTCTCAACTTTGACTTGAAGGAAGCTGGTGAGAAGAGGAAGTTTCCTCTTAATGAGTTGGAGGAGTTGAGGCTTGATGCATATGAGAATGCCAAGATTTACAAGGAGAATACAAAGCGTTGGCATGACAAGAGAATCCTTCGAAGAGAGTTCAAAGAGGGTGACTCTGTGTTACTCTTTAACTCTCGTTTGAAGCTCTTCCCAGGCAAGCTTAGGTCCAGATGGTCAGGACCATTCCGAGTGAAGAAAGTCTACCCTTATGGTGCTATAGAGGTGTGGAGTGAAGCCACTGGAGCTTTCAAAGTCAATGGAAAAAGATTGAAGCACTACTTGATTGGAGAACCTATTGAGGATGGGAACACATAGTCCCTTCTCAATCCATCTGTCTTAGAGTGATTACAGTGAGAGGTCAAGCTTAGGACCTTAAATAAGCGCTTCTTGGGAGGCAACCCAAGTTTTAAATCGCTTTCGTGCTTTATTTTGTTGATTTTTAGGATTTTATTATGTTATATTACTGGGGTTTCGTCTTTGTTTTGTAGGATTATAAGAGGTTGCAACAATAAGGAGTTGATTTGGAGCGTAAAAGTGCTGATTTGGGAAGAAAAAGAATTAATTTGAAGAACCGTGGGGAGGCCACGGTACATACCATGGCCACGGGGATCTGAAAAAAAAAGTAAGTTTCTGTGTGCCACGGGCAGGCCGTGGTAGGTACCACGCCCGTGGCACTTCTCACAGAAAGCTCCATGGGCTGGCCGTGGTACATGCCACGCCCGTGGAGCTTAGCAGCATTCCCTTGTTGTTTCCCAGGTTGCCACGGGCAAGCCGTGGCGTATGCCACGCCCGTGGCAACGTTACCTCCTGCTCGCATTCATCTCCAGGGTGCCACGGGCTGGCCGTGGCACTTGCCATGCCCGTGGCGTGTCCAATTCAAAAAAAAAATTGTTTCAGACCCCCCCCCCCCAAATTAACCCTAGACCGCCGCCCCCATCCCCATACCTCTTCTCTTCTTCTTCTTTCTTCACCCTTCCCCCATACCACCAAACTCTTTCTCTCTCTCCCATAACCATAAACCGCCGCCACCTCTAAACCAACCACCAACCCGCCGCCGTTCATCCCTCCGATGCCATAACCATACCACCATACCTCCTTCTCGCCCCCTTCCGCCGTCCACACCGCCCTCACTCTCTCTCCGCCGCCATAACCCTTCCTTCTCTATTCTCATTCCCTTCGAAGGACTCCCCCCCCATTAAACCCGATGCCGCCACCCACCTCACACCCTAGCCCGACTTGCCAAAGCCTTCTCACCCCAAACCCCAGTCGCCGCCAAGCATGACCAGCACCACCACCCATCCATTAAGCCCCAACCCGAACCAGCCCGAATAACCCTTTGCCCCCAGATTCAGTTTTCACCCCCAAAAAAAAATCCTCCACTGCTGCAACTAAAAAAAAAGTGTCCAGTAATGTCATCCAAAAGAACATAGAGCAATGCAGCACCGGCCGGACGTGGTTCATCGACCAGAGCTTCCTCTTCCCGCTCTAGAGGTAATAGAGTTCCTCCTCCTTCTGCTAATCCCTATGGTATTACTTTTTTATTCTAGAATTATTTTCCAAGAGGCTAGGTACACTGCATTAGTGCAAAGGTCCATTGTGCCTATGCGCTACATGGATGAAAATACCTTAGCTACTTTAGGGATTTTAGAGGATGTGCAGTGAATGGTTGATAAGGTAGGTTGGACTAGTTTTGTCATTGAAAAGAGTCTTACTTATCACCGAATTACCTTAGAAATTTTAAGCTCTGTGGATGTGAATGTGTTGTATGGTATAGGGTGCAACGAGGGTAAGATTAGCTTTCGGTTATTTAACATTAATTATGTCTTCACCCTCGCGGAGTTTAATCAACTCCTGCAATTGCCTATTGGTGGTGAGCGCCGTTATCCTTCCGGATTTAATGAGCGCAATTTTTGGCAGGAAATAGATTATACTGAATTTGACCCTAACACCACTAAAGCCACTCTCCTTCGCAACCCCTGTCTTAGGTATGTGCACAGATTTTTATCATACACTCTTTTCGGATGTGATGAACCCGGTGGGGTTCGGTCCGATGAGTTGTTATTCCTTTGGGGTATGCTCTATGGAGCGTCTCTTGATACCGGCTCTTATCTTGTTTGCCACCTCGAGAAGGTTGGCAAAGCGCAAAAGGGAGACATTGTGGTTGGTGGCCTTATTACCACTATTGCTCTTGCCCTTGGTCATGATGTTTCTGGCCTAGTTCTGGTCCCTGGAGGCACTCGTTTTGATCTAGCCACTTGCCTTCGTATGAATATGCTTGTAAAGCAAGGCGATGTTTATTGTCTTCGCCTCCATGGTGACCCTGTTGCTTATCATCTTCCTGATCCTGTCGCACCACTGTGCGAATCTCAGCTAACTGGCGCTTTCCCACTCCTGTGGCACCACCTCCTATGACGGAGGAGTTCATGATAGATCCGCAGCCTTTGGCTGAGGAGGCCCCTGAGGATACCCCTGGCCCTTCTAGCTCTTCTCCACCTCCTCCTTCTCGCGCCGAGTTCACCGAACTCCGCTTTGAATTAGCAAGGATTACCTCTATGGTTGAGGAATCCAATAGGATGCAGCGAGCCATGTATGACTGGCACATTTCTCAGGGTCACTTCCCTGATCCCGCACTATGACCCTTTCCACTTCTTGAGCTTTTGTTCCACATTGGGGACAATATAGAATTTAAGCTTGGGGGGTGCATTGCATTTTGCATATTAGTTTAGGACCATGTAGGGTTCTCATTCATTTATCATGCATTTTTCATTTTTTTTTATTTCACATGCATATATATAAAAAAATAAAATAAAATATTTCATTGACTTTTCATGCATTTGACTAACTCATTATCTAGGCAATTTGACTTATATCTGTTTTGGCTTGCACTGAATGCGTTTCCTTAAGAATATTATTTTTGAAAAGTGACTTAGCCTGTGATGATCCGCTTGTCTGGAATGATGGTTGCATGAATAATCATTAGGATACTAATAATTGGCAGAAACTTATTGTGATTCTTGCTCTTCATTAAATTAGCCGATAAATGTGAGTTTTTGAGCCTAACAGGGGTAACACATATTAAATATTTTTTAAACCCCTCTTCTTTCTTGATATTGAGTGATGTTAACTTGAATTGTGAATTCTAGAACTTGACCTGTGACCATCTTGAGATTGATAATTGTTTGCATGCATGAATATGATAAAGGCACTTAGGACTGTTTTTCTGGCCTTCAACAATTTTGATAAACACTTTCCCTTAGTTGCCCATTTTGAGCCTAGTGAAATAATTGTTTTCCTTGGTACCCTTTCATAATGTTACATCTTTTTGGTACCCTTTGGATTGTGAATGGTGCAATTGAGAGAGTAGTTCTTTGGATGAGATGTTATAGTGTTGATATTGAGCTTAAAGCATTATTCTCTTTATCTCTCTTCTGGAAAAAAAAAGAGAAATAATTGAGTTTCAGGTACCCCTTTTGAGAGCAGGTAATTGCTTATTGGGGAAATACTTGATATGTGAAAAAATAAAGAAAGGAAGAAAATAGAGAGAATGAATGAAAAAAAAGGGAATGAAAGATCACAAATTTTTGGAGTTGATGTGTAACTAAAATGATTATATGCTCCATTCATAATTCAAGGGGATATTGTGTTTATGGTTACATTATTACAGCCCTTTGCGTGATCCTTTGTTTCTTATACCCCGCCTGACATCTTTAGCCATGACCTCATTACAACCTAATTAAGACCTTTTGATTCTTACATGCATTCAATAATTTCAGTGGAGATTTTGGTCTATGGTCAAGCTTATGGTAATTCATTTTCATTGATGAATTTGAGTGATATGTCTTTACCCTCTTATACACATTGAGAGAAGGTGAGTGGAGTGCCCCCTTTAGTGATGAGCAAGGTTGTGATAAGTTTAAGGTTCTAATTGGGTAGACTTTTGATTATTTCATGATTGGTTAGTGGATGTTAGTTTGGGAGAATTGCAGGTTATGTCATTTGATAAAATTTGTTTTGAGGAAGTTGTGTTTTTGTGCATGTCATTATTGGATTATGAGTTTTGTTGCCTGGATGATGAGTTGGTTAGCATTCATATAGGATTCATTCATTGCATTGAATGTTTTGCTTCGGGATAAGCAAAGGTTCAAGCTTGGGGGAATATGATGTGTGCGTAGCATGCATATTATTTTCCAACGTGCATAATATTAATTAATTAATTTCAAATTATTTCAAATTTCAATTATTAATTAATTTCTTTTTCTAAAACACACATAATATTTATTTTAAAATATTTATGATTATATCTTAAATGAATTACTAAATTACCTGTCATTTAAGAAGTATCACAATTATGTTAATACTAAAGGATCTAAAGCCACCAACGTGCTGTTGGTCTATTGGCAACTCACTAGGTCCCTTAACCATGAGGTCTCGAGTTCGATACCCATGGTAACGGAGAGGCACGCGTTGGGAGACCCTTGCCCACAAAGTGGAGTTCCGTAGGGTCGGGGTGGATTTAGTTGGGCCGCCAAAGTGCGAAAGCCCAGACACCACCTGCGAAAGCAAAAAAAAAGGACCTTAAGCCAATAACCGTCGTTGGTTCATTTGGTAAGGATTGAGTTCGAGGTTGTGAGAGATCCTAGGTTCGAATCCTACCGATGTAAGGACGGTGTTTGTGGGCAATTTGTAAGTATCTTTGTAAGCGCTCTTTGAGCCCAGAGGCTAGCCCTGACCCTGATGAGCCCTCAGAACCTAACTCATCTAAACTTTTCATCGTCATACTAAAGGACCTAATAGTCCTCAAGTGGTATCTCAGTTGATAGAATTGTAGGACATATAATATGAGTACATGGATTCGAACCCGGGTAGTGAACAATTTTTTCCTTCACCTTTCTTGTCAAAACTTTTCCTAAATAAAAAACTAAAAGAACTGATAAATTTTCCATTTCCAACTTTATAAAAACTTATACTTTATTTTTTATATTTTGAATGAATACAATATAAAAATATTGTAACTATGTTAGCAATGGAATTTTTATTTATAATTAAGGGGACACGAAAAGTGCACATTTTTTGGGATTTGAACCTGAACACATACACTGTATGTCTCCAAGAATCATCTCAATTAAGTTTTCAAATGAAAATGGTATCTTTTTCTATAATGTTTACTTAGAATTTTAATTATTATTTTTTATTTAATTGCTTCTTTTAAATGATTTTAGTAATTGATACAAATAATAAATGGATTGCCATATACTTTAATCGGTGGTTTATTTTCAAATCATTGGGCCGCCTTTGTAAACTGGGAGAATGTTGGCTTCGCAAATACACCAAGGCTTAACTTTATTGCTTACTCGTCATTTCCATTGATTTTAACAGGTTATTTTACTTTCAAGGAGATATGGATGATTATGGTTCTAGCTCTAGCCGAAAAGGTCAATCAAAAACTCCTCCTTTGCTTAATACCATGCCCACTACATATTCTCTTCCTGGACAAAAAACCAATACAAGTTTTAGCGATGTTCGTGCACCTAACACCTTTGAAGGAACATCAGATGTCATCTCGATTGGTGACAATAGGGGTTTAAACCCTCTCGGGGGTGATGAATCTGAAGATCCTGCTGCTAAAAGGTTTGTTGCGTTTAATAGTTTTGAATCTCACATTCTCATATATAACTTTAAGGCAAAACCACTATATTGGTCCTGTTAGTTACTCTCTCTGTTTCATACATAGTCGAAATACACCAAATTCTTATTACATCATTTAACCATTTTTTAAAACTCGGGCATAACGTTAAAGTACACTACATAAGAAACGGATGGAGTATTTTTTAGTCGTGATTTTGTCCCTTAACTTTTTTTCGTTTCAAATAAGTTTTGAAGTTGTTCTCGCATAACAAATCCGTCCTTTCCGTTAATTTTTTCCATTAAGTGACACGTGTCACTCAACTAATGGTGTCACGTATTAAAAAATGGTTTAATGATTTTTTTTTAAAAAAATCTTGTGGTGACACGTGTCACTTAATTAATGGAAAAAATAAACGGAAATGACTGATTTGTTACACGGTAACCAACATCAGGACTTATTTGAAACGAAAAAAAGTTAAGGGACAAAAATCGCAACTAAAAAATAACTTAAGGGAGTTTTTCCTAACTTTAAATATTTAATAGAGCTATTACATTTCTAAACTTTTAATTGTAAAAAAAGTTATATATGATATATTGGTAAAGTTATCAACATAATATGTTGACAAGCAATTTTTAAATCTAAAGAATATAAAGAATGATCTTTAGTTAGAAATGAAATTCTAGATAAATGAAATGTGCTTTTAAAAAATAAATAAATAAATAAATGAAACTAAACAAATATTTATAATCACACGTACATGTATCACTCAACTCATGCACATAACATAAAAATATAGAGTAAGAGATTTATCTAATGAATCATTATATGAAAGCAAAAGAATGAGGGAATACTAGACTTTAATTTATTAGGAAGATAAAACATGAGTGAAATTATAGAAGGCTAATGTTAAGTGAAACGGTTAAAGAAAACATGATAACATGTTACCCATAATAATATTAATTAAAAAGGTTCTTTAATTACACGAGAGTGAGAATAAATCAAGCTTGTTGAGTTTTGTATATTAGTAAATGCATGTACAATTTTTTTTATGATTAAGAATATTTATTTTGATCTACCTTTGTTTTCAAGTACAATTTAACTTTAAGTCATTTTTTCTACTTTGGTTTCTAGACGTGCGGCAAACAGGGCGTATTCAGAGACTTATCGTCGCAAGAAGCGTGGCATCATCCTGGATCTTGAAGATCAATTGAAGACCCTTGAAGTAGTTTGATAACCTTTATCCATTCTTGTGTTTTTCACTAGTTTCCCAATTAACATGTTAACCTTTTTCATTATGCAGGCAAAAAAACTTGAGAGCTCTTCACAAATTGAATATTACAAAGAAGTCGAATCACACCTTGATGCTGAATCAGTTTCCATGATGAAATCCTTTTCTGAAATATCTTTAACCATAAAGGCAAAAGAAGGTATTTTATTTTTGAAATATCTTTCCTTAATAATACACTATTTCTATTGTATTTTTTCTTTTGATTTTGTTTATGAATAGTTCAATAATATTTATATATTGTAATTTGGGCCTAATGATTTTCAGCTAAACAAGCGTTGCTCATGTCTGAGTTAGCAAAATTGAAGCAGTTAGATGAGATGCAACAAGCGCTGAAGGAGCAGATGAAGAAGTACAAAAGCAATTGAAAACCCATGTTTAATAATAATAATAATAATAATAATAATAATATAAATTTGAACAAAGAGATTGTGTAAGTTTTTTATAATGCCTATGAAGACTTCATTACATTTTGTTAGCTTACATATCTATCAAATGCTTTATGGTCATCAATGAAAGCAAAAATCTTCATCATTATTTTTAACAAAATTATTCCACTTTTTCTATTTTTATATATTATTATAGCTCTTATGGGAAGGGTCCTAGCATGAAAATAACCAGCACCTGCAAAACAGAGATAGTAAATTTCTTGGCAATGTGTAAACATAGGTCATACAAACACATTAGGGTGTAATATGAAGGGAAAGGCTGTATAGTTCTCTCAACAATATAACATGCAATTGACCATCAGTCGAAAGGTAGAAAGTGTGCACGTGAGAGCTTATATTTATAGCTTTTGGAATATCACCTTTAGAATAGGTTTCCTTGTTGCTTAGGTCTCTTTATTAATCGATAATCTTGTTGTAATCTTTCTTCATGATTTTATTGAAGATTTACCCTGTAATATTGTTGGGATCGAGAATTTATCTCTGATTAGGATAAGGTGATATGATGGGATATTTATCCTATTAGTAGAGTTATCTCGTTTATTTGTCTGCATTATAACGAGATAATGATGTTTTTGTCATAATCATATGATTATAGATAATATACGTACAATCTAGTATTTAATGCTAGGATGACATGTTTAATCACCCTTTTCGAAGTGAATATACATTTTAAGATAATATATGTCCCGAGTATTGGTAGACCTTGGCTTCGATTAGTTTGTACGTCACGAATTGGTTCAGGTCTCGGGTTTGGCTTACCAGTGCAGTTTATATGCCCTCAGGTCGTTATTCCAAAGTGCTTTGGATGATAATCTTCAAAGAGTGTCATGGCAGATATCTTTCAAGAATCGTATCTGATAGTTTCTTTCGTGCTTCGTGTATTCATGACCTAATAAAAAGCAAGTGTTGTTTATTGTATTTATTTTTTTTATGTTGTTTCTGAGACTTGAATCACAACACATATATATACATATCAAGGCTAGCTAATCCTACAAAAAAAATAGGATATTAATTATAGGGACAACTACTTAATTATAGGGACAGCTACGTAAAGCTCTAACATGCATTATGTAATGCTTCTGTATAAAAATAGTTCACAACAAACTAACAACCTGACATGTTACTAATATTAGCTTCATTACTCCCCCTCAAGTTGGCGTGTGAGGGTTATGAACACCCAATTTGACTGTTAATTCTTTAAATTGTCGTCCACCTAATGCTTTGGTGAAGATGTCAGCTAGTTGTTGCTGAGTTGATATATGGGCAGTAGTGATGTCTCCAGAAAGTAGTCGTTGACGAATAACATGACAATCCACTTCGATATGTTTTGTTCTCTCATGAAAGACGGGATTAGCCGCTATACGCAATGCATCCCGATTATCACAGTAAAGAGTTGTAGGACTATCAAGGTGAACTTGAAGAGATGACAATAACCTACGCAACCAAACAACTTCATCTGTTGCATAAGCCATGGCACGATATTCCGCTTCACAGGAGGATCTAGACACTATCTTTTGACTCTTAGTTTTCCAAGAAATGGGTGTTGCTCCTAGTTTCATCAAGTAACCAGTTATGGACCGCCTAATTAATGGACATGAGGCCCAATCTGAATCAAAATAAGCAATTAGTGTAAGATCATTACCCTTAGGACATATTAATCCTTGACCTGGAGAAGACTTTAAGTAGCGTAAAACACGTAATGCTGCATCCCAATGACCTTGCCATGGAGCTTGCATAAATTGACTCAGAATGTGCACTAAGTAGACAATCTCTGGTCTTGTAATGGTAAGGTATATTAAACTCCCCACAAGTCTGCGATACTGTGCAGGATCATGATAAAACTCCCCCATATCCAAAGCCAATTTATGGTGTTGCTCCATGGGTAAAGGACTTGGTTTGCATCCCAACATTCCACATCCATGTAATATATCTAATGTGTATTTGCGCTGACATATAAATAAACTAGATGGTCCCCATGCTAGCTCCAAACCAAGAAAATATTTGAGTGATCCAAGATCCTTCATGTGAAAGCACTGACTCAAATATTATTTGAAACTAGTGCAAGTCGGTGAATCATTTCCTGCTATAACCAAGTCATCAACATAAATTAGTACAGCTAGAAAAATGCTTCCATTAGAGAGTGTGAAAAGGCTATGATCTTCATGACTTTGCTGGAATCCATACTCAACCAAAGCCTTTGAAAGCTTGGTGAACCAATTTCGTGATGCTTGACGCAGTTCATATAAAGACTTTTTTAATCGGCAAACCAAGCCTGTGTTAGGAACCTCATACCCTGATGGAACTTCCATGTATACTTCTTCATCAAGGTCACCGAGAAGAAATGCATTGCTAACATCCATTTGGTTGAGTGCCCATCCTTTGGCAATAGCAACGCAAAGCAAACATCGCACAGTTGTCATTTTGGCTACTAGGGCAAAGGTTTCAGTATAATCCTCCCCCTAAACCTGTGTGAAACCTTTTGCTACCAATCGTGCTTTGAATTTTTCAATTTCTCCAGTAGCCTTATATTTAATTTTATAGACCCATTTGCATCTCCCTTTAGGAAGTAATGCTGTTAGATCCGGTGTGATGGTTTTGATAATGACAAAGGTTTTGAACAAGCTACAAATGTTTTGATCAATCTCAAATAATGGAAAAGCTCACCAAAGTTCAACAAACAACAAATGATGAAGAGAGAGCAAGCCCATGAAGATTCAAATGTGTATTATATTGTAATATCTTTAGTTTGAGTTTTTTAGTTTAATGAGTTTGGGTAGAGTCATTAGAGGTAGTGAATCTCTATCAAGTGCATGATAATATTATAATTTGAGTATTCACTTAACCTAAAATCAATAGGTGGCTTAAAGGTTTGAAAGAAAAGGTTTAGATTTGATCAAGAATCTTTGAATCTCTTATGTTGATATTTTCATAGTTCTTGAAAGAGATTCATAGGATTGTTATTGTTTTCAATTTGGTTGTAATCATTGCAAAGGAGGCAAACATTCTACAACAAAGGAAGACTTGGTGGTTGTTCATCAAGCAAAATCGTCTTGGAAGTCTTGTCGTGTTAACAAGCAATTGGAAGCCTTGGTGTGAGGTATCATCAAGCATTTGGAAGACTTGTTGTGGGGATATCAACAAGCAAGGGAAGAGGTTAGATTAGAAGTTCAATAGGGTTGCAAGACAAGAGTGGGGTATCTCTTGGAGGCTATCAAGAAGGGAGTCTTGAGAGGCATTTACTTGTAATTTGAGAACTCTAATTCCTTAGTGAAGAATATCTCTTGGTTGAAGAGGGGACTGGATGTAGCTCACGGTGGTTGTGAGTGAACCAGGATAAATCACTGTGTACTATCTCTATTCCCTTAACTCTTTACATTCTTGTCATTTCATATTGTTCTTGGTTAAAAACCTGGAAAAGATTGATTTTTCATAATTGATTGAATTAGCTTTTAAGTGTGCAAATTGAATTGGGGAAATTCATTTTCATAACCTAGGTAATCAATAAGAATATTGGTGTTAATCAATTCCGCTTATTCTCTGATCATATTTGTTAATTAATTGATTTTCGAATTCGATTGAAAAGTGATTTTTCAGTTTTAACAGTGATTAATCGATTAACTGAAGGTGTTAATCGATTAACCAAAAGACTGCTTTCAGGCACTAATCGATTAATTGGTCAGCTTAATCGATTAACTTGTGTTTTTCAAGGGTTAATCGATTAACAACATAGCTTAATCGATTAAGGGCTGAAACATTTTGTAAAAATCATTCGTTTTAATTGTTTCGATTCATTTCTTTCGAAAATCTTTCAAGGTTTCTTAAACACCTATTCAAACCCCCCTTCTAGGTGTTCTCCTAGGGTTCCTTAGTTATTTCACCCACCGATTGTAGTTTTTACAATTGGTATCAAAGCTCGGTCGAAAGACACGAGCATAGAGCTTTTTCGTAAAGATCCTTGAGGAAACTGCAATGGGTTCTACGAATCCCTTTGGTGGTGAAGGTGCTTCAATAAGTCGCACTCCTATGTTTGGTGGAGAGGGTTATGCTTATTGGAAAGTTAGAATGAGAACTTTTATAAAAGCCATAGACATGAACATTTGGGAAGCCATTGAGAATGGTCCTCACATTCCCTCAACTCAAGTAGAAGGTGTATCTCAACTAACCCCCAAAGATAAGTGGACCGATGATGATAAAAGGAAAATTCAATATGATTTAAAATCTAAGAATATCATCACCTCGGCTCTATCTTATGATGAGTTCTTTAGAGTCTCCCAATGTCATAATGCCAAACAAATGTGGGACACCTTGCAAGTCACACATGAAGGCACTAGTGAAGTTAGGCGTGCTAGATTAAATTCTTTGATGCATGAATATGAATTGATTCATATGTTTCCTAATGAATCTATATGTATTATGCAAAAGCGTTTTACTCATATTATTAATCATCTCATTGCTCTTGGAAAAACTTTCATGAATTGTGAACTTGTTAACAAAGTTTTAAGATGTCTAAGTAGGGAATGGCAACCTAAGGTTACCACAATTGTTGAATCAAAGGACTTGGACACCATGGACTTAGCAACACTTTTCGGAAAGCTTCAAGAACATGAAATGGAGCTTGGACGTTTGCATATTGATGTGTGCGTAGCATGCATATTATTTTCCTATTAGCTTGTATTTTTTTTAATATTTATTTAGGTATTTTATTTTAATTTAGCATGCATTTAGTTCATATTTCACTTGGGAAAGGTTTTTGGTGTTTTTGATGTGCAGGTTACAATTTGGAGGCTTGGAACTTTGGAAAGTAAAGAATTTATCATTGACAAAATATTAAAGAGCTTTTGGGAGCAATTGTATAAAAAAAAGAGATTTGGGGGCTTTGAGAAGGAAGATGAGTCATTGGGCCTAATCAATCAATTTGGGCTCAAATTTGGAAAAAGTAGCAGATAACTTGTAAAAAGATAGAAACCCTTGTAGATAGATTTGAATTAGAAGATTAGATTTGATGAGAAGATATATCTAATTAGAAAACAAGGACTGAAGACACAAGACAACATATTTCTCTCAAGGAAGATTTGGAAGGCGATTGAAGATAGAAGAAATTCTCCTCCTCTCATCTTTTGGTTATTCCTACTTTAGTATGTCTTATTCTTATTTTTTAATTTGTATCACGAAAATGAGTATTGAGTAGTTCCCTTTTTCTGAGGATTAGGATTTGCCCATGGAGGCATTGACATGAGGATTTGATATTTTACCTTTTATTTATGCTAGATTCTATTTTTATTTAATTTTGGTGTGCTTAATGCTTTTGGTTGTGTAGAGATCAACAATTACATGATCCCAGATAGTAAGGGAAGTACCGAAAGGTGAACATTAGTATTAGAAAATACCAAAATTGAACTTAGGAACTCAAATCACGAAAGTAGTTTTAATTCCTGAGGGGATTCCCTGAATTATCATAGAACTTAATGGATTTAATGTACCCTAATTATCACGAAAGTAGAAATTAGGCCTCATTAGGTACGTTGCTAAGACTCTGAAAGGAGCTAGTATTCTACATTAGGATAATTCACCCTAAAAATAAATCTAGCTAAATAAAAAAGATATCACTAAAGATTGTGTAACACCCCAAATTTTGTTTCTCGATGTAATACAATTATGATTTATGGAAGATTATTTTATAATTATTTTCTTAATCATAATTATATTTCATAAATCAATTAGGATGATTATGAGTTGGTATTGGTATTTGCGAAAATAGAAAAATATTTTAGCAAGAGAATAATATGTGAAAATGAGATTTTTACATATTAGTCCCTGAATGAGGACCTAAAAGCAATATTAGGAAGACTTTGGAGGGAAGGGCATTAAAATAAATATTTTTGAAAATTTGACCAAAAGACTCGAGTATTTCTGGAAATACTCGAGTATTCGAGTTAGTGGAGAACTCGTTAGTGCGGTTGATGAGTCAACGCACGACGATTCCCTTTGGGTGACACGAAAACACTTCGTGGACACGTTAAGGACCTTCGTGTCAAGCTGCATGATGAATGGGAACAAGTATTTAAGCTTGAGGTTGAAGAAAGTGAAGGATTTTGGTGGAAATTTCTCTGAGAATAGCAAGTTAGGGTTCCTAATTTTGTGGCTTGATTTCTCGATCGTGTTTGAGTGTTGAATCGTGAGTGATACACCATTGTGAAGCTCACATCTCGAGCTTTACAAACATATAAAAATTGTGAGTTGAGATTCGTTGTGGAAGGAGAATCGAAGTTGGGAAAACGAGGGTGTTTTGCTGCCCAAGGTTGAGGACTGAAGTCTGGAGCTCACTTTCAATTTGGATTGTGGTAAGCTCCTGAACCCTATGACCCTCAAATTCGTTTATACCTCTAGTTTAAGTTGCAGAGAATTAATCCTAATCATCTTCCCCAATTTTTAAACCAATTTTGCATGTTGAATCCTCTGCTTTTGGTACTCTGTTCAACTATGGCTGCATGCAAGGATTTTTGAGGTTTCACATTTCTAGCCAATTTCTCTGCAATCTCAGTGTTGATTCACGAATTAGAGGTAAGGGTGAAGCTTCTAATTGACTAGAATAAGTTTAAATTATGTGAAATTAGGATGGGAGTCAATAAATGACTCCATGGGCATAGTTGGAAATAGGTTTGAGGCTTGGAGGCCTTTTCTGGGTTCAATAAGAGTTTGGACATGTTTATTTGGTCACATGCAAGGTGTACCAAAACTGAAAATGTGATGAATATGTGTAGAATATATTTTGGTATGTTAAGTTGTGGAAAGATTGGATTTTATGCATAATTGGTGAAATCCTATGATTCAGTGTTAGATGTTGTTAATTCAGTATTAGAGCATGTATAAAATGTGTAATGTAAGCTAGATTGATCTTTGGTTTGGACTGGAATGGCCTATAATCGAAAATGGTATGTTAAAACTCAAATTTCACTGTTGTCTGTCTGCAAACACTCGAGTATTATGGGTGATACTCGAGTATTTTTCTGGTTTTGGGAAAAATTGATTTTCTGGGAAACTCAAGAACACTCGAGTACTCATGAGGAACACTCGAGTATTCTGGGGAATTTTAAAGGTATTTCTGGAAAACTCAAGAACACTCGAGTATTCATGAGGAACACTCGAGTATTCTGATGAAATTTAAAGATACTTCTTGAAAACTTAAGAACACTCGAGTTTCATGGAGAACACTCGAGTATCTTGATGAAGTTTGAAGGTTTTTCTGGAAAGTGTATGAACACTCGAGTTCCAGGAGGAACACTCGAGTATTTTTTTTTTTTAAAACTGAGAAACACTCGAGTCTAGGAGAATCTACTCGAGTATTTTGGGACCAGAGACAGAAAACAATTTTTTTTTTCTAACATACCTGATGGAATGTCGATTAAGATCAATTATGCTTGTGGGAAAGGTATCATGTTCCAATAAATGGATTAGGGAAGTATTAACAACAGTTTAACTCACTGAAGGAATAATATCGGATGCACATAATAAGATTATTGGTTAATCTTAGTGTATAATTTTATGTGCATACATGCATGGTGAAAGGTTGGGGATAATTCGGTGGTGACTGGCTCGATGACACATTTTGGTAATATGGGCAGCATTTGGGAATGCTGTTACGTCTTGGTGACGTTGTGTGCACACTATCCGAGCAGTTCCACAATATATGTTGGTCATGTATGCGAATTATTAGAATGAACGTTCAATGGACAATGGAATTGGGAGACATGCATCATTACTCATAATTAATGGAATTATTATCAATGGAATACACATGTTCATTTACATCTGCATTTGCATTGGAAGTTTGTAACTGGAAATCGTTATCTGCTTTATTTATTCTTATTAGATTATGTGAATTATGTGCTCACCCCTTATTGCCCATGTTAGGTGATGGCACGCTATCTAGCTTGCATCGAGTTGCGCCCGCTCCCTAGTGGAGTGTGGTACTACGAGGACCACAGAGCCACATTCGAGGGTGAGGTGGAGGTGACTCTATACCACCCCAACCCTTTGGCTCGTGTCCGTCCTCGTAGGTTTCGCATCCCTATTATCTATACTTTGCATGTACCCCCTTTCTATACTTATCATGGACCACCCCCGACTCGACCTGCTCGTCGCTTCCACTCTTTCCGTTTTCGAGCTACTACTAGATCTCATCCCTCTGCTTCTCGAGTGATTCGAGAAGAGACTCCTATACCTAGTCCGATGAGTACGGTTCATGGGACACCTTCAGCGGACCCAGTGCCCAGTGGGAGGGTACCCACTCAGTCGGAGGAGGTAGAGGAGGATCCGGAGAAGGGTGAGGATGAGGACGAGCCAGTCGAGCACTCCACTGGGAGCCAGTGGGGAGTTGGGGATCCACCAGGTGATGCATAGTATAGATGATTAGGATGTGGGACGGGTGGAGCAGCTGCTGGAGACTCTGGAGATCATGCTATGGAGGAGGATCACTGGACCACTTTTGGGATTTCATCTTTTGCTCTATATATATTGTACATATTTTTGGGAGATCTCAGTGACGTGGTCCTATCTTTTAGTTTTATATTATGGACTTGTATTTTGTACAAACCTGCTATCTCGACTTGACTTGGATGTATGTTGACTCTTTTTATGGATGATGATATATATATATATATATCTATTTTCTTTCTATAAATAGTTTGTACATGTGAATTATCAAGTCAAGGTCTCTATTTTCCGCTTACTCTGATAATTACGGTATTTCACTTTAATAAAAAAATGATTTCATAAATGATTTTGGAAAGATTTTTTAATAACCACTAATGAATACCAAGTTATTTTACAAGAGCTTTATAAAAGAGTTTTTAATTATATCTCTTCTCGAACCAGTCCATATATTCTATTCAAATAACAACAGAGAAATTCTCTTTAATAAAGTAGTATAGTAAAGGAACGTTACACATTTATGGTATCAGAGCATAATGGTCCTGATTCTTGATCCTCCCAAGCATAACCTTCCAGAAGTTGCTACAGCTGGGTAAAGTTTCTTAGCTATTTGATTTATTTCATATGGCTTAGTTCTATTAATGATAGTTTAGAATAGAACAAGATAGATTTCAAAGTTTAGATAGATCTTTAACGACATAGGTCCATAGTGCAGGCTCACTATGGCATCGCGATATAGAGATCATATGAACGATCTGCTGGAAAGGATGGCTACAGTGTTAGAAAATTTGTAGCAGAATCAACATCAACAACATCAACCTCAGCCCGTTAATCCACCTCCAGCAGGTGCGGTAGCTGCAGAAGCCAAAACTTTGTCGGATTTCAGGAGTTGCAATCCCTCAAAGTTTGCTGGTGGGTTTAAACCAGAAGAAGCTAACAAGTGGATCTTGGAGATGGACAAGATCTTTAGAACTTTAGAATGCTCCGACGCCCAGAGGATAGCTTATGCTGTGTTCATGCTGGAGGGAGAAGCGGAACATTGGTGGAATCATACTGCCCAGTTACTTGCTCATGAAGGAAGAGAGGTAACTTGGGAAGTATTCATGGGAGAATTTCTCAAGAAATATTTTCCTGAAGATATAAGGAGGAAGAAAGAGGTTGAGTTTCTACAACTTAGACAAGGCAGCATGAGTGTAGGTGAATATGCTGCGAAATTTGAAGAACTAATGAAATACTCCCCTTACTATCAGATGAATCCAGACGAGAGGAGTAAATGTATCAAGTTTGAGGGAGGACTGAGACCCGAATTGAAGTTGGTGTTCAGTTATCAAAAGATTCAAAGTTTCCCTACGCTGGTAGATATGTGTAGGATGTATGAGGATGATAAAAAGGCGGAGACAGTTCAGATTGTAGAAGGAAAGAAGGAACATCGGGGATATGGTCCGTAGAAGCGGAAGAGGCATGACCACCGTAACAAAGGCCCTTATTCTCATAAGAATAGGGGGAAGGGCAAGATGTCTGATGATCGAAACACCTCTTACAATAATGCTCCTTATTGTGAGAAGTGCAGGCGTCATCACTTTGGAAAATTCTGTTGGTCTCACAGTGGGTGTTTTAACTGCGGGAAACCTGGTCATTTCTCTCGCGATTGTAAGGAACCACCCAAGAACACTCCAAGAGGATCTATGGACAAGCCAGTGACTCAAGGTCGAGTTTTCACCCTTAGTGGTGCTGAGGCAAACCAAGCCCCGGGACTCATGCAAGGTACTTATCTGCTCAATGATCAACCTTGTAGAATTTTATTCGATTCAGGAGCCACTCATTCATTTGTTTCATTTGAATGTGTGAATCGTTTGAAATTGCCTGTGTCTGAATCACCCTATTGTCTTAGGGTAGAGACCCCTACTAACCCTCCTGTAATCGCTTCAAAGGTGTGTCTTAATTGTAAAATTAGAATAGTAGATCGAGTCTTTCATTTAAATTTGATCTGCCTCCCTTTGTCCCAATTGGATGTAATTTTGGGCATGGATTGGATGGCTAGCAATCATGTGGTTATTGATTGTGCTAAGAAGAGGCTCTTATTCAAGGATTCGATCTCGGAGAAGTATCTCTGCTTGGTCTCTGCTGTTGAGCCGGAGAAAGAAGAAAGGTCCGTGGAAGAGATTCCGATTGTTCGGGAATTTCCGGAAGTGTTTTCCGAAGAAATGTCGGGATTACCACCCAAGAGGGAGATTGAGTTTGGAATCGAGCTGATTCCAGGAACTGGTCCCATTTCTATTGCTCCTTATAGAATGGCACCACCTGAGATGGTCGAATTAAAGAATCAGATTGAGGAGGTGCTGCAAAAACAACTTATTAGGCCAAGTGTATCCCCATGGGGTGCTCCGGTGTTGTTGGTCAAGAAGAAAGATGGAAGCCTTAGGATGTGCATGGATTATAGACAGTTAAATAAGGTGACCATAAAGAACAAGTATCCTTTGCCAAGGATAGATGATCTCATGGATCAAGTGAGAGGAGCTTCGGTGTTTTCTAAGATCGATCTGAGATCTGGGTATCATCAGATCAGAATCAAGGAGGAAGATATCCCTAAGACCGCATTTCGATCTCGATACGGACATTATGAATATGTTGTAATGCCGTTCGGATTAACAAATGCACCAGCTATTTTCATGGACTACATGAATCGGATTTTTAGACCGTATCTGGATTCATTTGTGGTAGTCTTCATTGATGACATCCTGATATATTCTAAGAGTCCGGAGGAACATGCCGAACACCTCCGAGTAGTGTTGAAGATTCTGAAGGAGAAGCAGCTCTACGCCAAAATCTCTAAGTGTGAGTTTTGGTTAAAGGAAGTTCAGTTCTTGGGGCATGTAATCTCGGAAGGTGGCATAGCTGTTGACCCAGCCAAGGTGGAATCGGTTATGCAGTGGGTTCAACCAAAGACAGTCACAGAAGTCAGAAGTTTCTTAGGATTGGCCGGATATTATAGAAGATTTATTGAGGGATTTTCGAAGATTGCATTATCCCTCACCATGATGACTAGGAAGGATCAACCATTCGTATGGGATGAGAAGTGTGAAAGGAGTTTTCTGATGCTTAAGGAAAGGTTAACATCCTCACCAGTGTTAATCTTACCTGACTCTCACAAGGAGTACGAAGTGTACTGTAATGCATCGGGACAAGGACTTGGGAGTGTCCTAATGCAAGAAGGAAAGGTTGTGGCGTATGCATCTCGTCAACTGAAAGTTCACGAGGTAAACTACCCCACCCATGATTTGGAACTTGCTGCAATAGTCTTTGCACTGAAGATATGGAGGCATTATCTCTATGGCACTACGTTTCGGGTGTTTAGTAACCATAAGAGTTTGAAGTACTTATTTGACCAGAAGGAGTTAAATATGAGACAGTGTCGATGGATGGAATTTTTGAAAGACTACGACTTTGAGCTTCATTACCATCCTGGTAAGGCCAATGTTGTAGCAGACGCTTTGAGCCGTAAAGCAATTTATGCGAGTTCCATGATGATCAAGGAAGTGGCTTTCATTGAAGAGTTTCGGGATCTAAGCCTGGTGATGCCAGTGGAACCAGGTAAGATTACGTTGGGTATGTTGCAAATTTCTAGCGAATTCTTGGCTCGAATTCAAGAATTGCAACGTGAAGATCCGGAATTGCTAGAGAAGAAGAAGTTAATGGAAGAAGGAAAAGAGTCAGATTTTTCAGAAGGGTCGGATGGAATTCTTCGTTTTAAAACGAGAATTTGCATACCGAAGGACTCGGAGATTAGGAGGATGATTTTGGATGAGGCACATAAGAGTCAGATGAGCATGCACCCTGGATCGACAAAGATGTACCAGGATTTGAAAAGCATGTTTTGGTGGCCTGGTCTTAAGAAGGATGTAGCAGGCTATGTAGCATCGTGTTTAATCTGCCAAAAAGTTAAAGTGGAACATCAGAAACCTGGAGGAATGTTGCAGCCCCTAGATATTCCACAATGGAAGTGGGATAGTATCTCCATGGATTTTGTGACTGGATTGCCAAGGACAGTTGCAAACCATGACGCAATCTGGGTAATTGTGGATCGTCTTACTAAGTCGGCGCATTTCATTCCGGTGAATATGCACTACTCTTTGGAGAAACTTACCCAAATTTATATTCGGGAAGTGGTACGATTGCATGGAGTACCATCCAGTATTATTTCGGATCATGATCCGAGATTCATGTCGAGATTTTGGTCAAGTTTGCATCAAGCTCTGGGGACAAAGCTTAAGATGAGTTCAGCTTATCACCCTCAGACCGATGGACAAACCGAAAGGACCATTCAAACATTGGAGGATATTTTGCGAGCTTGTGTGTTGGAAGAAAGAGGAAGTTGGGATCAGATATTACCACTCGCAGAATTCACATACCACAACGGATATCATACAAGTATTGGTATGGCACCGTTCGAGGCATTGTATGGGAGAAAATGCCAAACCCCACTATGTTGGTTTCAAGTGGGGGAGAATATGCATCTTGGTCCGGATGTGGTACAACGGACAACCGAGAAGATCAGAATGATTCAAGAAAAAATCAGGACTGCGGTTAGTCGTCAGCAGAGTTATTCAGATCGAAGAAGAAGACCTTTAGAGTTCGCAGAAGGTGATCATGTATTTCTCAGGATTGTGCCGCTAAAGGGTGTGAGTAGAGCACTGAAACCTCAGAAGCTGTCACCTAAGTTTATAGGTCCTTACCAAATCCTTAAGCGAGTAGGACCTGTAGCCTACCAAATAGCCCTCCCGCCATCTTTAGCTAACCTGCACAATGTTTTTCATGTCTCTCAATTGAAAAAGTTTGTGCATGATCCAACCTCGATCCTTCAGATTCGTCCAGATGACTTAACCTTACGAGAAAACCTAACCTTTAAAGCTGGCCCAGTAAAAGTGGATGATAGGAGGACCAAGCAGCTTAGAGGAAAAGAGATTCCGTTGTTCAAAGTTATGTGGCAAAGTGGGAATGTATTCGAGTCAACTTGGGAATTAGAGGATCGAATGCACAAGGATTATCCCGAGTTATTTTTGTAAGCTGAATTTCGGGGACGAAATTCCTGTTAAGTGGGGGAGTAGTGTAACACCCCAAATTTCGTTTCCCGATGTAATACAATTATGATTTATGGAAGATTATTTTATAATTCTTTTCTTAATCATAATTATATTTCATAAATCAATTAGGATGATTATGAGTTGGTATTGGTATTTGCAAAAATAGAAAAATATTTTAGCAGGAGAATAATATGTGAAAATGAGATTTTTACGTATTAGTCCCTGAATGAGGACCTAAAAGCAATATTAGGAAGACTTTGGAGGGAAGGGCATTAAAATAAATATTTTTGAAAATTTGACCAAAAGACTCGAGTATTTCTGGAAATACTCGAGTATTCGAGTCAGTGGAGAACTCGTTAGTGCGGTTGATGAGTCAACGCACGACGATTCCCTTTGGGTGACACGAAAACACTTCGTGGACACATTAAGGACCTTCGTGTCAAGCTGCATGATGAATGGGAACAAGTATTTAAGCTTGAGGTTGAAGAAAGTGAAGGATTTTGGTGGAAATTTCTCTGAGAATAGCAAGTTAGGGTTCCTAATTTCGTGGCTTGATTTCTCGATCGTGTTTGAGTGTTGAATCGTGAGTGATACACCATTGTGAAGCTCACATCTCGAGCTTTACAAACATATAAAAATTGTGAGTTGAGATTCGTTGTGGAAGGAGAATTGAAGTTGGGAAAACGAGGGTGTTTTGCTGCCCAAGGTTGAGGACTGAAGTCTGGAGCTCACTTTCAATTTGGATTGTGGTAAGCTCCTGAACCCTATGACCCTCAAATTCGTTTATACCTCTAGTTTAAGTTGCAGAGAATTAATCCTAATCATCTTCCCCAATTTTTAAACCAATTTTTCATGTTGAATCCTTTGCTTTTGGTACTCTGTTCAACTATGGCTGCATGCAAGGATTTTTGAGGTTTCACATTTCCAGCCAATTTCTCTACAATCTCAGTGTTGATTCACGAATTAGAGGTAAGGGTGAAGCTTCTAATTCACTAGAATAAGTTTAAATTATGTGAAATTAGGATGGGAGTCAATAAATGACTCCATGGGCATAGTTGGAAATAGGTTTGAGGCTTGGAGGCCTTTTCTGGGTTCAATAAGAGTTTGGACATGTTTATTTGGTCACATGCAAGGGGTACCAAAACTGAAAATGTGATGAATATGTGTAGAATATATTTTGTTATGTTAAGTTGTGGAAAGATTGGATTTTATGCATAATTGGTGAAATCCTGTGATTCAGTGTTAGATGTTGTTAATTCAGTATTGGAGCATGTATAAAATGTGTAATGTAAGCTAGATTGATCTTTGGTTTGGACTGGAATGGCCTATAATCGAAAATGGTATGTTAAAACTCAAGTTTCAGTGTTGTCTGTCTGCAAACACTCGAGTATTATGGGTGATACTCGAGTATTTTTCTGGTTTTGGGAAAAATTGATTTTCTGGGAAACTCAAGAACACTCGAGTATTCATGAGGAACACTCGAGTATTCTGGGAAATTTTAAAGGTATTTCTGGAAAACTCAAGAACACTCGAGTATTCATGAGGAACACTCGAGTATTCTGATGAAATTTAAAGATACTTCTGGAAAACTTAAGAACACTCGAGTTTCATGGAGAACACTCGAGTATCTTGATGAAGTTTGAAGGTTTTTCTAGAAAATGTATGAACACTCGAGTTCCAGGAGGAACACTCGAGTATTTTTTTTTAAAACTGAGAAACACTCGAGTCTAGGAGAATCTACTCGAGTATTTTGGGACCAGAGACAGAAAACAATTTTTTTTTCTAACATACCTAATGGAATGTCGATTAAGATCAATTATGCTTGTGGGAAAGGTATCATGTTCCAATAAATGGATTAGGGAAGTATTAACAACAGTTTAACTCACTGAAGGAATAATATCGGATGCACATAATAAGATTATTGGTTAATCTTAGTGTATAATTTTATGAGCATACATGCATGGTGAAAGGTTGGGGATAATTCGGTGGTGACTGGCTCGATGACACATTTTGGTAATGTGGGCAGCATTTGGGAATGCTGTTACGTCTTGGTGACGTTGTGTGCACACTATCCGAGCAGTTCCAAATTACATGTTGGTCATGTATGCGAATTATTAGAATGAACGTTCAATGGACAATGGAATTGGGAGACATGCATCATTACTCATAATTAATGGAATTATTATCAATGGAATACACATGTTCATTTACATATGCATTTGCATTGGAAGTTTGTAACTGGAAATCGTTATCTGCTTTATTTATTCTTATTAGATTATGTGAATTATGTGCTCACCCCTTATTGCCCATGTTAGGTGATGGCACGCTATCTAGCTTGCATCGAGTTGCGCCCGCTCCCTAGTGGAGTGTGGTACTACGAGGACCACAGAGCCACATTCGAGGGTGAGGTGGAGGTGACTCTATACCACCCCAACCCTTTGGCTGGTGTCCGTCCTCGTAGGTTTCGCATCCCTATTATCTATACTTTGCATGTACCCCCTTTCTATACTTATCATGGACCACCCCCGACTCGACCTGCTCGTCGCTTCCACTCTTTCCGTTTTCGAGCTACTACTAGATCTCATCCCTCTGCTTCTCGAGTGATTCGAGAAGAGACTCCTATACCTAGTCCGATGAGTACGATTCATGGGACACCTTCAGCGGACCCAGTGCCCAGTGGGAGGGTACCCACTCAGTCGGAGGAGGTAGAGGAGGATCCGGAGGAGGGTGAGGAGGAGGACGAGCCAGTCGAGCACTCCACTGGGAGCCAGTGGGGAGTTGGGGATCCACCAGGTGATGCATAGTATAGATGATTAGGATGTGGGACGGGTGGAGCAGCTGCTGGAGACTCTGGAGATCATGCTATGGAGGAGGATCACTGGACCACTTTTGGGATTTCATCTTTTGCTCTATATATATTGTACATATTTTTGAGAGATCTCAGTGACGTGGTCCTATCTTTTAGTTTTATATTATGGACTTGTATTTTGTACAAACCTGCTATCTCGACTTGACTTGGATGTATGTTGACTCTTTTTATGGATGATGATATATATATATATATCTATTTTCTTTCTATAAATAGTTTGTACATGTGAATAATCAAGTCAAGGTCTCTATTTTCCGCTTACTCTGATAATTACGGTATTTCACTTTAATAAAAAAAATGATTTCATAAATGATTCTGGAAAGATTTTTTAATAACCACTAATGAATACCAAGTTATTTTACAAGAGCTTTATAAAAGAGTTTTTAATTATATCTCTTCTCGAGCCAGTCCATATATTCTATTCAAATAACAACAAAGAAATTCTCTTTAATAAAGTAGTATAATAAAGGAACGTTACAGATTATCAATGCGAATATGTGGTGAAACTAATCCTTGGAAATTTCCCAATCCAAATCTCAATCCAATCTTATAGATTTTATTTTATTTTATATTTCCCAAAAATCAATCTCTAAATTTTATTTTTAATTTTCTACTAATCCGGTTTAGATAATTGGTGCTTATAATTTGTTGGTATTTAACAACAAAATCCCTGCGGATACGATACTTTTTATTACTACGATAACCTGTGCGCTTGCGGGGCTATCAAGTTTTTGGTGCGTTGCCGGAGATTTTGCTTTGTTAATATTAACTGTTATTATAAGTTGATTAGACTAAACCTCTTTTTCTAGTTTGTTTTGTTTTCTCTTTTTTCCACAGGAATTCTGATTCTTTTATGCGAAGCATCAGACTTGGGACACCTGTTCAATCAGATCCTGAGATCGAGAGTAGAAAAGGAAAAGGAAGAAAAGGAAGAAATTACCAGAGAAGAAAAGGAAGCCGTATCCGGTGGTCTTCATTAGGAGGAATCGAAAGTAGTCTTTTTATTGTTAGTATTTGAGTCAAGGATTACCAAGCAATGTGCCACTCATGTAATTAAGCTAAGCCTTTACATTCCGTATTGTGGTCTACTTTATTTTGGATGATCGAACAATGTAATCTTTTGGGAAAATGTCATGATGCTTTTGAAACAAGTCACTTTATGGAAATGAATATTTTATGTAAAATAAGGTTTTAGTAACAACTCGGTTTTCGGTAAGAATGCTAAGTATATCAACGACATTTCAAATAACGTTTTCAAAAAAAAAATATGGCCTCATTTTTAGCAACTTATTAAATAAATGATGATTATTCTGTGTTACGAAAATTGGGCTGTTACAATAGGGCAAAGGTTGAGGTAATTGAGAAAATGCCCCCACCCACTTCTCTCAAGGGAGTGCGGAGCTTTTTGGGGCATGCTGGTTTTTATAGAAGGTTTATCAAAGATTTTTCTAAGATTACTAAACCTTTAACTAATTTGTTGATTAAGGATATGCCATTTGATTTTAACCAGGATTGCCTAGATGCCTTTTACAGGTTGAAGAAAGCTTTGATCTCTGCTCCTATCATTCAGGCACCAGATTGGAGTTTGGCCTTTGAGCAGATGTGTGATGCAAGTGACCATGCCATTGGAGCAATGCTTGGACAGAGGAAAGACAAGAAGGTCCATGCCATATACTATGCCAGAAAGACCTTGGATGACCCTCAAGTCAACTATGCAACAACTGAGAAGGAGCTGCTAGCAGTTGTCTTTGCCTTTGAGAACTTCCGCTCTTACCTTGTTGGCTCGAAGGTGATTGTCTACACTGATCATTCAGCAATCAAGTACTTGTTGAGTAAGAAGGATGCGAAACCACGACTTATCAGATGGATCCTTCTTCTCCAAGAATTTGATCTTGAAATCAGAGACAAGAAAGGTGATGAAAATGTGGTTGCAGACCACCTCTCCAGATTGCCTCATAATCCTGATCTTGATGATACAAATGAGATGCCCATTGATGATTCTTTTCCCGATGAGCAACTATTGGCTCTTTCTAAGGTGGATGCTCCATGGTACGCAGACTTTGTTAATTATCTTGCTTGCGGAGTGCTACCACCTGAGCTGAGCTACCAACAAAAGAAAAAGTTCTTTTCTGATGTGAAGCATCACGTCTGGGAAGAACCTCTACTTTATAAGAGGTGTGATGATGGTATATATAGAAGATGTGTTCCTGAAGAAGAAGTGAAGAATATCCTTTTTCACTGTCATGCCTCTGTGTATGGCGGACATGCCAGCACCTCAAAAACATCTACAAAGGTCCTTCAATCTGGATTCTATTGGCCATCATTGTTCAAGGACGCAAGGAAGTTTGTGCTCTCATGCAATGCTTGTCAAAGGATGGGTAATATCTCCAGAAGAAATGAAATGCCTCTGAACAACATTCTTGAAGTGGAGATATTTGATGTTTGGGGAGTTGACTATATGGGACCATCCCCATCTTCATGCAACAACAAGTACATTCTCGTGGCAGTTGATTATGTGTCCAAGTGGGTGGAGGCAATTGCATCTCCAATCAATGATGCCAAGACTGTGATCAAGCTCTTCAAGAGAGTCATCTTCCCCAGATTTGGAGTTCCTAAAGCAGTTATCAGTGATGGAGGCTCACACTTCATTGAAAAACAATTTGAGAGTCTCCTGAAGAAGTATGGGTAACCCATAAGGTTGCTACTCCTTATCACCCTCAGACCAGTGGCCAAGTGGAGGTTCCCAATAGAGAAATCAAGAGTATTTTGGAGAGAACAGTGACTAAATCCCGCAAGGATTGGTCTTTGAAGCTTGATGATGCTCTTTGGGCATACTGCACTGCTTATAAAACTCCTATTGGTATGACCCCGTTCTGGTTGATCTATGGAAAGCCTTGCCACCTTCCTGTTGAGTTGGAGCACAAAGCTTTGTGGGCAATAAAGTTTCTCAACTTTGACTTGAAGGAAGCTGGTGAGAAGAGGAAGCTTCATCTTAATGAGTTGGAGGAGTTGAGGCTTGATGCATATGAGAATGCCAAGATTTACAAGGATAATACAAAGCGTTGGCATGACAAGAAAATCCTTCGAAGAGAGTTCAACGAGGGTGACTCTGTGTTACTCTTTAACTCTCGTTTGAAGCTCTTCCCAGGCAAGCTTAGGTCTAGATGGTCAGGACCATTCCGAGTGAAGCAAGTCTACCCCTATGGTGCTATAGAGGTGTGGAGTGAAGCCATTGGAGCTTTCAAAGTCAATGGAAAAAGATTGAAGCACTACTTGATTGGAGAACCTATTGAGGATGGGAACACACAGTCCCTTCTCAATCCATCTGTCTTAGAGTGATTACAGTGAGAGGTCAAGCTTAGGACCTTAAATAAGCGCTTCTTGGGAGGCAACCCAAGTTTTAAATCGCTTTCGTGCTTTATTTTGTAGATTTTTAGGATTTTATTATGTTATATTACTGGGGTTTCGTCTTTGTTTTGTAGGATTATAAGAGGTTGCAGCAAAAAGGAGTTGATTTGGAGCGTAAAAGTGCTGATTTGGGAAGAAAAAGAATTAATTTGAAGAACCGTGGGGAGGCCATGGTATGTACCATGGCCACGGGGATCTGAAAAAAAAAAGTAAGTTTCAGTGTGCAACGGGCAGGCCGTGGTAGGTACCACGCCCGTGGCACTTCTCATAGAAAGCTCCATGGGCTGGCCGTGGTACATGCCACGCCCGTGGAGATTAGCAGCATTCCCTTATTGTTTCCCAGGTTGCCACGGGCAAGCCGTGGCAACGTTACTTCCTGCTCGCATTCATCTCCAGGGTGCCACGGGCTGCCCGTGGCACTTGCCACGCCCGTGGCGCGTCCAATTCAAAAAAAAATTGTTTCAGACCTCCCCCCCCCCCCCAAAATTAACCCTAGACCGCCGCCCCCATCCCCATACCTCTTCTCTTCTTCTTCTTTCTTCACCCTTCCCCCATACCACCAAACTCTTTCTCTCTCTCCCATAACCATAAACTGCCGCCACCTCTAAACCAACCACCAACCCGCCGCCGTTCATCCCTCCGACGCCATAACCATACCACCATACCTCCTTCTCGCCCCCTTCCGCCATCCCCATCGCCCTCACTCTCTCTCTGCCGCCATAACCCTTCCTTCTCTATTCTCATTCCCTTCGAAGGACTCCCACCCATTAAACCCGACGCCACCACCCACCTCACACCCTAGCCCGACCCGCCAAAGCCTTCTCACCCCAAACCCCAGTCGCCGCCAAGCACGACCAGCACCACCACCCATCCATTAAGCCCCAACCCCGAACCAGCCCCAATAACCCTTAGCCCCCAGATTCAGTTTTCACCCCCAAAAAAAATCCTCCACTGCTGCAACTAAAAAAAAAGTGTCCAGCAATGTCATCCAAAACAACATGGAGCAATGCAACACCTGTTGGAAGTCAAGCTAGTGTTGGAAGGCATGCTTCAAACTCTCTTATGGACTTCAAGTATTATTCAAGATGTTGTTTTGATGATAACAAACCAACTCAAGTTCAAGCTCACAAGTGTCATCCATATTCAAGATTGAAGACTCAAGCAAGGCATAGATTAGAAACCTTCTCCTTAGATCATTTGTAAGGTAATGGAGTTCTATTTCTTTAAGAGTTTACAAAAGCCAATAAGTTTTTCATTTTAAAGAGAGAAGAAGAAAAATGTGTTTTTCATGAAAAAGTGTTTTCTGCATTAATCTTTGTGAAAATACTTGATGTTACAAAACTCTGTATATTTTTATGTATGCAAGAGAGAGTAATCAATTACCTTCTCAAGATAATCGATTAACTTTGTTGCATCATAGAAAAATCAGAGAGGTTGTAATCAATTAAATGAATCTTGTTAATCAATTACTTTCTTATGGGAGTAATCGATTACCTGGCTCAAGTAATCGATTATAATTGTTGCATCATATATTTTTCAGAGGCTTAGTAATCGATTACAAGCTCTGTAGTAATCGATTACATGATGTTGCATCATATGCATATTAGAGGCTCAGTAATCGATTAATTGTTTAAGTGTAATCAATTAAATGAGTTGCATCATACATTGAACAGGAGTGTTGTAATCAATTAACTATTATTGGTCTAATCGATTACATGGTTTTCAAATGAATTTAAGAATTTATATTTTTGAAGGAATAATCGATTACCTTCAGAAAGTAATCGATTACTTCAAGTTTTATTGAAAAACGTGTCAGAATCATTTTGATTATTTCCTGATTTGTTTTTATATAAAAGATTCTGATTTATTTTATAAAATTCGAAAATGATTTTAAATTTGAATTATTTCCTTTTTGGTTTTAAGAATCAAATCTTTATTTTATTTCGTAAATCATTTTGATTTAGTTTTGATTTTAAAACTTATTTCAAATCTTATTTTATTTTGTTTTGATTTTGTTTTACTTATTCTAAATCTTTTTTTTATTCTAAAAGGTTTTTCTATTTTAAAAAGGATTTTCACTCCAACATTCAGAGATTGATTTTTTCATTCATTCATTCATACTTTTTCTCATCATCACGTTTTTCTCTCTTCTTCCTTGTCTAATCTTCTGGTTTTAACGTTCATTCTTTTGAAGAACAAAACCTTGTTGGCTGAGTAACTCCTAGAGAAAGTACTTCATTATCATAAGAGCTTATTTTAGAATCTGTGTTTTTGAGAACACGATATACTTGTTGTAATCACTCACATCATTTGTTCTAACCTTAGTGGTAGGGAGAGAATCCCGTAGTTGAACGTTGTGACGTTGTGTTGGAATAATTGGTGGTATTTGGCGTGAATCACCCAAGAGGGGGGGTGAATTGGGGGGGTGAATTGGGTGTTTATAAAACTTTGAAAAACAATCGCAATAAATCGTTCTTTGAAATAATAACAGAGATTAAACGAGCGGAAGACTTAAAGAACGAGTTAAAACGTTTTAAAGCGCAGAAATGAATTAATATTACAAGATATATTGAAATCATACTATACACGAGATTGATAAAATCAAAACAAAGAAAATGCAATTCTCGTGTTAAATAAATTAAAGCATGAAAAAAAAATTTATCCGCGAAAATATGATTAACACAAAATAAACGTGCGGAAAATAAAGAGATAAGGAATAGGAAACTTTGTAGCAGAGATTTTTATCCTGGTTCGGCAAACAACGCCTACATCCAGTCCTCAAGTGACCCACTTGAGCTTTTCACTAAGCCAAGACGCAACCGCATCCCCAAGTACATCCAGAGCGCCCCCCAAGCTACTAGGAATCCCACCGTTCGCCAGGGACCTCAAAAACAAATAGCCTAACTACTAGGAATCCCACCGTTCGTATAGCGCTACCCAATACAAAAAGGGTTATCTCACCCTACGAACGCGACACACGTTCAATCCTAAGGGAAAACACTCCTTAATACTTAAGGTTGTCACACCCCTTACAAAGATAATGATTTGCACGAAGAAATGTGTGCAACTAACAATAAGCTCTCTAGATAGAGCAGATACTACAATAAAGTCCTATGGCAAGATAATATTCTTTAAGCAAAAGCTAAGCTATAACACGATGATGATGATGAATTTTTCTTCTCAAAAGAATTTTCAAAAATGAGAGAAGGAGAAGAAGAAGAGATAGATGTAGTGAAGTGATGGTGTCCTTTTTCAAAAAATAGAAGAAGCAGCCAGGAAATCAAAACGAGATCATCCAGAAAAGGAAACAAATCATTCTGGGAATCAAGTTTGATTTCAGCACGTTTTTCAAAATTTGAATAAAATAATCGATTATTTTGGTCAGGTTAATCGATTACTTGCTCTCAGGTTTTTCACAAAAGTTGCAGCATTGAATATAATCGATTAACAGTTTCAAGTAATCGATTACTGTCACCTAAATGACCAGTTCAAGGAAGTAATCCATTACAAGAATCTAATTAATCAATTACTTACTCTCTGGTTACAAGTTGCATCAAGTAATCGATTATTCCAGAAGGGGTAATCGATTACTCCACAATAAAAAATAAATTTTCATGAAATGGTTGTAACCAAAGGTTTTCGCAAAACATTTTTCACAAGGAATTTCCTGGAGCAGATGTTTAAAAAGGCTTCTTCTAGGTTTTAAGAATAAAAACAAGTTTCATCATCATAACGTTATAACTCAGTGCTTTAGAGAATATTAAATGCCTTACAAAGATTTCTAAGCCTAAAGACTAGATCTTCAATAAGCATAACATCTTTGCAATCTTCAATGTACCTGAACCTGTTAAGAACATATAAAAATGTGTTGTGTCATCATCAAAACACCAAGAGGGAAACCATGAGTTTCAACACTCAGTTTCAACACTCCCCCTTTTTGATGATGACAAACACTGCCTGCAAAATAGAGGTTAGTACATAATATATAACAATTAAAACAAACAGCTCTTAACTCACAAGCTCATCATAAGCTCACAAGCTGAGCTCCCCCTGAATTCATGGATGATCATGAACAAGTTCAACCTGTTCCTTATAACCTGTAACCTGTTTTGCTCAAGAAATATTCTGCATATATAACCATATCTATGGCCATATTTCTCCCTATTTCTCCCCCTTTTGACATCAACAAAAAGGCGGGAAAACTAAAGAGAATCAGCACATGACAACAAATATGAATAACAACCAAATAGACCATATTGTCATAATGCATCGAGCTAAATCCAAACATGTCAGAGAGAACAAACTAAATCCAGGAACAGTTAAAACATAACGAATAACAGTACTAGGGGGGTTACGAAAACAAATACTAAAAAAAATCCAAACAGATAATCATAATAATAGGATAATCAGAAAGTAGAGCCACGAGCTAAATGATCACTGGAACGGCGGACGGTTCTGATGCCTCAAATGATATATCTCCTTCTGCACTGCCTCCATATCAACGTGCATCTGTTCCATGCCGGAGGTGAGCTGAGCAAGCGAGGTATCTACTGAATGCATATGTTCATCAGAACGCCTCATGTAACCTCTGACATCGTCCATGAAAAGTTGCATGTACGGTGGAATGTGATCAGGTGGATAAAGAGCTTGTAGTGGAATGAAGTCAGAATCCTGAGCCGGGGCACTCTCTGGCTGTTGCTGCTGCTGCTGCTGTTCTTCTTCATCAGGGTCATAATTATGATTGGACTTGCGTTCCCATCGCTAAGACTTTGGAATCCAACCTCTATCTTCCATATTAACCCAACCCATGTTTCCCAAGAAATTCGTGTCCATACGCATATCAGCGTTAGGAGCAGTTCTAGCTTCACCGTTCAAGGGAATTCGGAAACGCCTGAGGATGTTGGTTATAACAGTTGCATAAGGAAGCTTAGAAGTCTTATTCTTCATATCATTATCAATTGATCGACGGACTTTCCCAGCAGTCTCAATCATGTGGTTTAGGACAAACCAACCCTAGTTAATGGGTTTGTCGTGAAACCACGCCCAAAAGATGATATAGTCAGAATCAAGCAGCCTGAAATAGTTGCCTTGTCTCGGAATCAGACAACGATTCAGAATAAAATGAAGAATCCGATATACAAACTTCAGATTACCAGAAGTCAACACTTTTCCAGAAGGAATACGATCATCAATGAACTCTTCTTTAGCAGTTTTCTTGTCATACTCATCTCCCCATAGACTATCAGAGCTAGAACCAGTGAATGTGACACCATCCATGGGTAAGTGAGTGATGTTTATCCAAGTGTTCAAACTGATTTTGATGCTTCTCCCCTTTACTTCAGAATAAAGAGTCTTTTCATCAGCATTCCAAACAAGATTGGTGTAGAAGACCCTGACTAAATCTTCATAATAGTCGCCTCCTATAGTACTGAATTCAAAAAGACCTTTTTCCTTTAAGAGCATTGCGGCAGGGAGATTACAATCATCACCATCGAAAGTTTCAGCATCAAGGAATCTTGGAGAGATCACAGAGCAAGCGGCGAAGTACTTTTCATAATCCATAATCTAGTCGGATTAGAGAACCAACGATTCAACTTCTCTAGAGCAATGGGTTGATGAACCGGAGGAGGTGGAGCATAAGGACCTGCATCACTTTGTCTAGTTCTCGAAGGTCTAGCAGCCCGACTGGACGAAGGTTGAGCCCCACTCTGAACAACAGGAGGAGATGGCTCATCCTCATCAGACTCATCAATGATAGCTCTTCTTTTAGTGCGTCGGGTTGACATGATCACAACTAAACTCAGATAATCTCAACAGAATAAGCTTAACCAACTAATCCAAAATAACTGAATAGACAACCCAGCAATAAACAATTCTTCAACACAGCACAGAAAAGCCCAGATTAAAATTCAGAATACCAAAAACTCAAACCAGCAAACCAGCTATATCAACATCATCATCGAGCAGCCTAACAACATATTGATCATAGAGAGACTGAAGAAGATAAAACAATAAACCAAGAACCTGAACCGGAGAACAGTACTGAACCGAAGCTAAATCGAATCTGAACCACTGAATCAGACCAACCGAAACACTGAACCAGAAAGCCAGATCAACAAACCGAACCGGAACAGAACCAACAAAGTGAACCGCAACTAGAACCAGGGAGCACTGAACCAGTGTCTTCACTGAACCGCATGCAAGCAAGGAAGCATTGAACCGCTCAAATGTGCCACTGAACCGGAGAGAGGCAACAAGCCGAGTGCATGAACCGAGTTGGACTCTTGAAGAACCGAAGAACCAGTGAACCAAGATCTTGACAAGGAGATGGATATGGTGGTTGTGAAGGTTTTAACAAAGGTGGCTTTAATGGTGGTTAAAGTTTAGAACCGAATGGGAGAAGAAAAGAGAGTGGAACGGATTTTGGAGAAGAAATAAGGAAGAAGAAGAAGGTTTATGAGTGAAATAGGAAGAATGAGTAAGAATGGTGGAGGTTTAATGGAGGTTTGGAGGTGGTTATGGAGTTTGGTGAATGGAGGAAGAAGAAGGAGTGTGTATCGTGGAAGAGGAAGAGGGAGGCCGAGTTTTTCTTTGATTGGAAACAGAGAGAGAGTGTAAGAAGGTGAGTGGATAGGGTTTAGTCTATTATGTGGTCCACACATGGTCAAACTGGGTCAAGGCCCACTTGGTCCACACGATTCTGCACTTTTTCCTATTTTTTTCAGATACTGTAGCCGATAATCGATTACTGACACAAAATTAATCGATTACTTCATCATTTAATCGATTATTTTTAAGCCTTTAATCGATTATTCCTCCTCTGGTCAGAACCTGATGCAACATCTTTAATCGATTATTTCAGACATCTTAACCGATTACTTTGCCTCTGATGAATTGCATGATGCTGTAGATTTAGTCGATTATCTTGATCCTCTAATCGATTATTTTCTCATAACTGTTCATAACTGTTGCACAAACCAACTGGGTAATCGATTACTGTTGCAGAGTAATCGATTACTTCTGCACAAAATTCCAGAATTCCTCTTTCTCTGCATAACTAGGCTTCAATGACTTCTGAGAGTTGATTTCTAATGCAAGGGACCGTTAGTGACATTAACTTGTGGTCAACTTACCTTTAGGAGACCCTATTTCCTGCAAAATAGTTAGTTCTGGATATCTCCAACGCTCAAGTTAGATAGATTCTCATGATAAACGATGTGAGCTATTAAAGTAACTGAAATAGACCAAAAATAATATAACAAATCATATGCTTCATTATAACTATGAATTATATCAAGTTCAATCATAATATGTATTTAGATGCTAACTCGATTAACTCAAGTTTGCACTAAGTAACATGTTATGGTCGAGGTACTTTAGCTTTTCCAAGATAAGATGATCAGGTGAAAAGAAAAATTTGCAACACAAGATTTATTTTTCAAATTCAGTATAGCTTGGAATAGTCAAAGTATGTTCTTGAATAATCATAATTATAATAAGAATATGACCTGTTTACCTCAAACTTAGTATGCCATGGAGATTTTGTCTTTGACCAATGATTTCTTCCATCAACCATTTTGTGCCAAGGGTATTTTATCTGAGATCATTGCTTTCTTTTCTGATTTTTCATCAATATGAATTTTTTATTTCTTCCACTGAAAGCTTTTGTTCTTGTTGAAGCTATTCTCCTTTGGTCACTCCATCTATCTTTAGATATCCACCGAGACTTTTTGATACATTTTTCTCTTTGATTTCTTCTTGATTTTTCCTTGGTTAAGATATGATCTTCCTTCCTGTTACAAGGAGAAATTTTTGGTACCCATCTCATTTTGGGTCCAGGGGGATTAGATTTAGATTCCACGGAAACCTTTGGAACCCATTTCAGTTTATTTCTCATATACTGATTTTTCTTATACATGCATAAATGAGATATATGACCCGAACGTCCACAGTAGTTACAAATAATGGGTTTGGGAGATGGTTTGAATTTTCTAAAATCATTTTTGCAAAGAATAGGCTTATGATCCATGTATTCAGAATCACATTTGCTAACCACATTACTTGACTTTTGAATTTCCACATTCTTATTAGAATTGTCAAATAAGGAGTTGGAACAAATGGACTTTGAGATACACTGAGAATCACAAGAAGCAGCCTCAACAGATTTTTCAATAAAATTACATTTTTCATTTCTTGTAGAGGTGCTATTTTCAAAATTATTTTTCAAATCATCTCTCAAAGCATTATGAGTACTATGAGGATTTTGGGAATAAGAATCAATTAACGTTACCTCGTGAGGAGTATATGAATGTGGTGCACTTTCGTTGTCTACCGAATCCTCATCTGAAGAACTTGATTCCAAGTAAGATGCCAAGAATGTTTCAAACAGCTTTTCTAAATCATCATCTTCATCTGACGAATTGCTCCTCATGCTATTGGTGTCATCATTCAAAACTTTGTCATGGGAGATAATCAATTCACCCTTCGAGCTTTCCTCTAGCTGGTTTTCCTGATTGTATCTGTGAACACTTACACTTTCCGAAAGATCATCAGTAGCATAACATGTGTGTAAAGTATCCCAAATACATTTAGCATGAACATAGTCCTTGATTCTAGCATATGCATCATCGCTTAAGACATTTCTTAATATCTGCATAGCTTGAATATTCAAGGCAGAACATTTTTTGTCAAAATCGTTTAAAACATTTTTTGGGTTTAACTCAAAACCATTTTGCACAATAAACCATAAACGATAATTAATAGATTGCAGATAAAATTTCATTCTAGTACACCAATACAAATAATTTTCTCTGTAACACCTAAGTTTATTTACCCTTTTACACCCTTAAATAAAATAGTGAATTAAAAATTTCTTTTTAAACTTATAAAAAATCTCCCGTCAAACGGACGGAGTTTCGTTTGTTTTTAAGATTTTTCCCAAAATTCCTGTTCTCCTGCAATCTGATAAATAACACATTTTCAAATAGCAAAGCCAGCAGGGCTATTCACATATATATATCAGCTAGTGCATCTTCGTGCACGCATCAGAAACAAGTTTAAAACATCAGAACATAGTCATCAGAGTTAGCGGAATATAAACAAGTTAGGAAAACAGTTTTTCCCCAAAATAAGCCCCTTTCCCAAAAGGGGTCGTCCTGGGCCCCCAAAAAGCTATTTACATTTATATACAACAAAAATGATTCACATCATCGGGCCCAGGACATTCCCATGTCCTACATAATAATAAGTGACCTACTCTCCCTGTGAGGGAGAGTGCTCCTGCTCGGCCTGATCTTGTGCAAACTCTTCCTCTGTACCTGTGGAGATAGTAAGGAGTGAGTATTACACATAAAAAGGGGAGGCAGTTTCCAATTAAGACAAAATGCGACACTAAGCCATACACAAATAACAATTCAATCACAACATAATAAGAGTCAATGTATCACAATTTATTTTCAAGTATTCATTAGTTTCTCAAATCGATTTTTATTTAACATTTTCTTAAGTCTTTCGTTCCATGTATTTTAATCATATTCATATTCTTTTCTATCTGTCCCTGGTCACGACCTACTGCGTCTGCACTCCTGTGCACTCACGAATTACTGCGTCCGGGTATGTTTCTCAAATCCCCTGGTCACGACCTACTGCGTTCGCACCCCCGCGCGATAATGACTTACTGCGTCCGGGTGTGTTTCTCAATCCCCTGGTCACGACCTACTGCGTTCGCACCACCGCGCGATAACGACTTACTGCGTCCGGGTGTGTTTCTCAATCCCCTGGTCACGACCTACTGCGTTCGCACCACCGCGCGATAACGACTTACTGCGTCCGGGTGTGTTTCTCAATCCCCTGGTCACGACCTACTGTGACGACCCAACTTTTATTCCAAAACTTAATATTCATTCTTAGAAAATTCGACCATTTTTTTTTTTTTTTTTTTTTAAAACTAAAAGTCAGTCATCATCCATTATCGAGTCTTTGCGGAAATTATAATTATCATGAAAGAAACTATTCATATTATATTTCATAAAAAGGAAAGTACATTTCCATTACATTAAAACTATCACCACTAGGTTTAACTTAAGTACTCTAGGTCATTACATTATATTACATATCTTACAACAAAATTTATAATAACCTTGAGCAACTGGTTCGGAACTCAAAATATCAAATAGATAAGAGAAACCTGATGAGTAGCACTATCCACACTCCAACATCCCAACTCAACTCAATCATCAGTTCCCCACTGACTACCGGTTGAGTTGTCCATGAAATCATCATCAGCCACCGGGTCAGCATCCTCCACCGGATCCTCATCCTCTATCGGATCCTCCTCCTCCTCCTCCTCTTCATGTGCTGGTTCAGATGGCACATATACCGGAGTCCGAGATCGGGCTCTAGTGGAAGGACGAGAGGGAGCAGGAACCTCCAAAATAATTCTTTCTTTAGAGGGTGATGGACTTGGTGGGAGGGTGCGTCTCGGAAAACGTCTTGGCGGTGGTGGTGTTCCATGCCGAAACACAAAATTGGGCGGAATGTGCATAATGTACATCATTGGGATTCTCGTCCTACGCAGACGCATTCGGGACCATGGGTTCGGGTGACGGAAAATAACTTCCACGTCTCCCTCATAGATGGCCCGATGATCCTCGAAGTTCCACTCTCCATTAGGGAGCGGCCTCATCTCCACGCAAAACATATTCCTGGCCATGACCTACAACAAGGGATTAGGAGTGAGTCATAGCTAAACACAATAACTAATGAGCATAACAGAGGCTAGAAATAACAAGCACAAGTTTCCAGATAGCAATAATAAATGCATATGTATATGCTCAAACTGTCTTTTATAATATTTCATTTAGTTTCGTGATGCATGCCTACTCTCCATTCATGCTACGCGGTTCGGCATCCGAGTATCTCAGGCTCGGGATATTCATAATCCTATGGTTCATCAAACCGGAGCGTATTCACAACCCAGGCGTCACGATTTGATTGGGAATTTGGCCATCATAACATTTTCATGTTACGGAATCCAAATCATCACAGCATCTTCGTGCTATGGCATCACAGCTATCTCAGGGCTGCGGAATACTTCTACCTATACCAGATTCCACAATCAAAATCGGAGCATCTCCATGCATGTCAATGTCACATAATTGTTCATTGTCTTTTTCTCTTTTAATTCATATCTTTGAATATCATGCCTCCAATATAGAGACCCAAAATTCATAATCCTTCTTGCTTATAACCATCTTTTCATTTTTGCATTAACTGGTGCTTGTGCTTTCCAAAAATTCCATCAGCGGCCCAGCCACTTTGTGATGGTTTTGTACAATAGGAATTTAATTACGTTGTCATTAATTTGTGCAACGACCCCATCTAGGACTCCCAAAATATCAACCAAGTGGGTAAAAAAACTTCCACTGGGACGTGGGAATAAAATCAACCAAATGGGTGTACGCACCTCCATTGGGACATCCTGTCCGAATATGTCAACCACTGAATAAAATTCTAGTAGGACTCATCCAGGATAAAATCAACCAATGGGATTAAATCTATAGATATTAAGAGCAGAAATTAAAATTTAAGCATATAGGAGTTTAGACGAGTTAATCTTTAATTACTTCATAAAGAAGTAAAGATTTTCTGAAAATTATTTTAAATTACTCGAGTAGTTCTTCACATACTCGAGTGTTCATGTAAAATTACTCGAGTCCTTCAAGACATACTCGAGTGTTCTTCCCATTTTCCAGAATACTCGAGTCTTTCTTCAATTACTCGAGTGTTTTAGCGCAGCAGCACCAGTTTCTGCACTTTATAATGCCAATTCGAGTTCAGAGCCTTTCCTTTCCACTTTTATGCCAAACAGTAACTTAGATACATAAAATAAACATGTTAGAACATGTAATCAATATTGAAACAACATCAAATGCAATAAATCACAAAATCAACATAAACTTAGCAAATAACCATTTCACATATGATTTTCATTTCCTTTTGTTTTTAACTTCGAAAATTGATCCAGTGAGCATCATTAGGTCCATTTAGACATGTTTGGTTTATAAAAACTTGGGTTTATGACCTCTATGTCATATTCCCAATTCAAACTTCACCCCTTGATGAACCATATGAGGTTCCTACATTTCCAGCTTGAAATAACTCATTCTAGTATTTAGATAACTCCTCCCTTACCTTAGAGAAGCTAATCAACAAGTAAAACGACAGAGAAATCGGTTGGATCAAAAATCCAAATTCTGGACTTGGTGAAAAAGAGTTGAACAGGCTGACTTTGGCCACAGATTTCACCACGGATTTGGCATGAAAAGAATGAAACAAGTTAGTTTCAGAAACTAGGATATACTAACTTTAATCAGAAACAAGTTTGACACGAAAAGAATCCATGAATTTACCAAACGATTTCAATGAAGATGAATACTTGAGACTGAATGTTACTCTGTTTTTCTCAGTTTTGAACCTCCAACTTTGTAGGCCTAGAACCTGATCTTCAGAAGGCTATTTGAAGTGATTTCGAGTTCTAATTCAAGAATGGAATCAGAACTTCAGTTTGTGTTTAGGTTTCAAGGAAAATGAGTGAGGATTGAGAGAGAACAAAGGGATCAAAGTGAACTCTGTAAAACAGGGAAATTTCTGGTCAAATTCGGGTTTTGGAACTTCAGAGGTGTTGATGCTTCACCCAAGCATCAATTTATAGTCTAAGAGTACTTCAACTCGAAGTAAGGTTCAGCTCTATGCTTGTCACGTCAAGAAACCGCGTTTTGGTGCGAAATTAATTATAAAACCAACTTATACATTTAGCCAGACTGCTCGATTTACTCGAGTCTTTTTCTTTCTACTCGAGTATATTTCAAAAACTCAAGAACACTCGAGTCTTTTCTGACATACTCGAGTCTTTTGACTCAAAATTCAAATTTTCAAACAGATAGTGATTATACTCGAGTACCCTCTACAATACTCGAGTAAAATATCTTAATTTCAGAAAAATCATTATTTTATTCAACACATTTATTTATTTTGTTCATAAAAATACAGGACCTTACATCCTCCCCCACTTACATAGAATTTCGTCCCCGAAATTCCGATTTACAAAAAATAGATGTGGATATTCATCCCTCATCTTAGACTCTAATTCCCATGTGGAGTCAGACACTCCACCTTGCCCCCAGAGAACTCGTACTAACGGAATCTCTTTCCCTCGCAGCTTCTTAATCCTTCTATCCTCTATTCTCACGGGTCCAAGATCAAACGTGAGATTTTCTTTCAGCGGTATCAAATCTTGTTGCAATGGCACAATCGAAGATGGATCTTGGATAAATTTGCGAAGCTGAGAGACATGGAAAACATTGTGCAGGTTGGACAAAAATGGGGGTAGGGCGATCTGATACGCGACAGGGCCTACTCGTTTCAAAATCTGATAAGGGCCGATGAACTTAGGAGATAGCTTCCTTGGCTTCATTACCCTTCCAATTCCAGTCGTTGGCACAACCCGCAGGAATACATGATCTCCTTCTTGAAATTCGAGCTTGGATCTTCGTTGGTCGGCATAGCTCTTCTGGCGACTTTGAGCGATCTTCATCTTCTCTTGGATAGTCCTTACCTTTTCAGTCGTTTCTTGAACTAATTCAGGTCCGATGAGAGCCTTCTCCCCCACTTGGAACCAACATAGCGGGGTTCTACACTTCCTTCCATAGAGGGCTTCGTACGGGGCCATACCGATGCTTGCGTGATAACTATTATTGTAGGTGAATTCCACAAGCGGCAATAACCGATCCCACCCTTCTTGATATTCCAGAACACACGCTCGAAGCAGGTCTTCCAAGGATTGAATCGTCCTTTCCGATTGACCATCGGTTTGAGGGTGATAGGCGGAACTCATCCTCAACTGCGTTCCCAATGCCTGATGTAAACTCTGCCAGAACCGGGACACGAAACGGGGATCACGATCCGATACAATACTCGAGGGAATTCCGTGCAATCTAACAATCTCCTTAATGTACAATCTTGCAAGCTTCTCCAACGGATACTGCATGTTGATGGGAATGAAATGTGCAGACTTCGTTAAGCGATCAACCACAACCCAAATTGCATCAAAGCTTTCTCTTGTTCTTGGAAAACCACTTACGAAATCCATAGCTATTCCATCCCACTTCCATTCTGGTATGCTTAAAGGTTGTAGTTCTCCTCCAGGCTTCTTATGCTCGACCTTCGCCTTTTGGCAGACAAGGCAAGACGCTACGTAAGACGCAACATCCCTCTTTAGTCCGGGCCACCAAAACATCCTCTTCAGGTCTTGATACATCTTCGTTGATCCAGGATGCATACTCAGCCTGCTCTTGTGGGCTTCCTCTAATACAACTCTTCTTAATTCTTGATTTGCCGGGATGCAGATCCGATCCCGGAATCTCAAAATACTATCAGATCCTAATTGGAATTCCGGTTCCACTCCTTCCATTCCTAATCTTTTCTTCTCTAGAAGCTCCTCGTCCGCTTGTTGAAGGTTTCGAACTTGACCCTCAAACTCATTTGTGATTTGCAACATTCCTAACTTGACGCAGCTCGGCTTGAACTGAATTGCCAAATTCAAGTTGCGGAATTCTTCAATTAGCTGAGCTTCCTTTATCATCATCGTACTCATGTGCAACATCTTCCTACTGAGAGCGTCGGCTACAACATTAGCTTTGCCGGGGTGGTAATGCAATTCGAAGTCATAATCCTTCAGGAATTCCATCCACCTACATTGCCTCATATTCAGTTCCTTTTGGTCGAAGAGATACTTCAAACTTTTATGGTCGCTGAATACTTGGAACGTATTACCATACAGGTAATGTCTCCAAATCTTCAAAGCAAAGACAATGGCAGCCAATTCCAAGTCGTGAGTAGGATAGTTCCCTTCATGCACCTTCAGCTGACGAGATGCATAAGCAACAACTTTCCCTTCTTGCATCAAGACACAACCCAAACCTTGTCGAGATGCATCACAATAAACATCGAAGCTTTTCCTAGGATCGGGCAAAGTTAACACTGGAGATGATGTTAACTTGTCCTTCAACGTCTGGAAGCTAACTTCACACTTCTCATCCCAGACAAAAGGTTGCTCTTTCCGGGTCAAACGAGTCAACGGAAGAGCCAACTTGGAAAAACCTTCGATAAACTTCCGATAATATCCAGCTAACCCCAGAAAACTTCTTATTTCAGTAACCGTCTTTGGTCTTTCCCATTGCAAAACTGCTTCTACTTTGACTGGGTCCACAGCCACACCATCCTTTGAAATTATATGACCCAAGAAATTGACTTTTTCAAGCCAAAATTCACACTTGGCCAGCTTAGCATATAATTTCTTTTTCTTCAAGGTCTCCAAAATAATCTTCAAATGATTAGCGTGCTCTTTCGGATTCTTCGAATAGATGAGAATATCATCGATAAACACCACGACGAAGGAATCCAGGTAGGGTCGGAACACTCTATTCATGTAATCCATGAATATTGCTGGAGCGTTGGTCAACCCAAATGGCATCACTACATACTCGTAGTGTCCATATCGTGACCGAAAAGCAGTCTTCGGTATATCTTCCTCCTTAACTCTGATCTGATGATATCCTGACCTCAGATCAATCTTTGAAAATACCGATGCTCCACTCACTTGATCTATCAAATCGTCGATTCTTGGCAACGGATACTTGTTCTTGATGGTAACCTTGTTGAGTTGCCTATAATCAATGCACATCCTCATTGATCCATCCTTCTTCTTCACGAATAAAACCGGCGCTCCCCAAGGCGACACACTTGGTCTGATGAACTGCTTTTCTAACAAGTCCTCCACTTGCTTCTTTAATTCAGCTAATTCTGCTGGAGCCATACGATAAGGGGCGATAGAGATAGGGCCAGTACCGGGGACTAGGTCAATACTGAATTCTATCTCTCGATGCGGCGGCAAACCGGGCACTTCATCGGGAAACACTTCGGGAAACTCTCGAATAACCGGAATATCTTCGATCTTTGCTTCCTCTTTCTTTTCTTCAGCGATGGTTGAAAATAGGCACACATAACCTCCAGGTTGCTTGGCCGGCGACTTCTCACCAGGAAAGATGATCGTTCGAACCTTGCAGTCGATTACTACATGGTTGGATGCCATCCAATCCATGCCCAAAATGACATCGATATTGGACAACGGCAAACAAATCAGATTTATTCGAGAAATCTGATCTCTTATGCTAACCACACAACCGACACATGCTCTTGATGCAACAACATGAGCATTCGTGGGGGTAGACATACTCAGTTTAAAAGGGGTCTCCGAGACAGACAAATTTAAACGCTTGACACATTCCTCCGAGATGAAGGAATGCGTTGCTCCGGAATCAAATAAAAAGCGACAAGGCATGCCATTGAGGAAATGGTTACCTTGCACAAGGTTGTCGGCCTGCTTTGCTTCCTCTCCAAACATCGTGAACACCTTTCCATTGACCCAAGGTTTGCTTCCTTGTCCTTGGTTGCTTTGACGCGGGGGTTGGCGGCACGCACGGGCGATGTGTCCGGTCCCTCCACAATTGAAACAGACTGGTGGCTTGTCCCTCCAGCATTCTTGACTAGGATGAGAGCGTCGACACTTGCTACAAATCTCTGCCGGAGCCGGAAGACTAACTGCTCCAGAAGGTTGTGCTCTTCCCTTTCCTTTGTGCCAATATGGGCCTCCACGATTTCCACGGTTATTCTTATGCTGATTGCGGTGGGGTCCATGGCTTCCTTGACTGACTTCCTTCTTGAAGTTGTTCTTCTCGAAAATGCGACATGCACTAATCAGGATTGGATAGTGACGAATCCTTTGCACGCTTACAGCTAGTTTGATATCTGACCTTAGCCCATTTTCAAACCGGGTGCACTTCGAGTATTCGTCAGGATGATATTGGAAGTACGGGGAGTACTTCATCAGCTCCTCAAACTTTTCAGCATACTGGTCGATAGTCATGCTGCCTTGCTTCAAGTCTAAGAATTCCATCTCCTTTTGGATCCGAACATCATCCGGGAAATACCTCTCCAAGAATTTTTCCGTGAAGACTTCCCAAGAGAGCTCGCGATGATCATACTCCAAGAACTGGCGGGTCTGCTCCCACCAAGTTGCAGCTTCCCCATTCAGCATGTAGGCCGCGAACGTGACCTTCTGAACTTCCGTGAGAGTCAACGTTCGGAAAATCTTATTCATCTCAGCTAACCAAAACTGGGCTTGCTCAGGGCAACGACCACCCGAGAAGCCAGGGGGTTTACATCTACGGAAAGAATCTAGTCCTTGAAATTCAACAGGGGTTACATTGCTGGGAGGACGGGTTTGCTGCAAGTTTTCCAGGACCGCAGCCATACGGGTCAGAGCCTCAGCAATGTTAGCGTTATTACGTCCAGCCATCTATCCTACAGAATCCAAAAGGGAAAACTTAATTAGATTCTGCTATTCTATATCTCAAAATGCAAACATGATTCTAGAGTATGCAATGGTTAGTGTGTAAGGCCACACTCCAAGGCCGAGAGTTGAACCATTGCTCTGATACCACTAAATGTGACGACCCAACTTTTATTCCAAAACTTAATATTCATTCTTAGAAAATTCGACCATTTTTTTTTTTTTTTTTAAAACTAAAAGTCAGTCATCATCCATTATCGAGTCTTTGCGGAAATTATAATTATCATGAAAGAAACTATTCATATTATATTTCATAAAAAGGAAAGTACATTTCCATTACATTAAAACTATCACCACTAGGTTTAACTTAAGTACTCTAGGTCATTACATTATATTACATATCTTACAACAAAATTTATAATAACCTTGAGCAACTGGTTCGGAACTCAAAATATCAAATAGATAAGAGAAACCTGATGAGTAGCACTATCCACACTCCAACATCCCAACTCAACTCAATCATCAGTTCCCCACTGACTACCGGTTGAGTTGTCCATGAAATCATCATCAGCCACCGGGTCAGCATCCTCCACCGGATCCTCATCCTCTATCGGATCCTCCTCCTCCTCCTCCTCTTCATGTGCCGGTTCAGATGGCACATATACCGGAGTCCGAGATCGGGCTCTAGTGGAAGGACGAGAGGGAGCAGGAACCTCCAAAATAATTCTTTCTTCAGAGGGTGATGGACTTGGTGGGAGGGTGCGTCTCGGAAAACGTCTTGGCGGTGGTGGTGTTCCATGCCGAAACACAAAATTGGGCGGAATGTGCATAATGTACATCATTGGGATTCTCGTCCTACGCAGACGCATTCGGGACCATGGGTTCGGGTGACGGAAAATAACTTCCACGTCTCCCTCATAGATGGCCCGATGATCCTCGAAGTTCCACTCTCCATTAGGGAGCGGCCTCATCTCCACGCAAAACATATTCCTGGCCATGACCTACAACAAGGGATTAGGAGTGAGTCATAGCTAAACACAATAACTAATGAGCATAACAGAGGCTAGAAATAACAAGCACAAGTTTCCAGATAGCAATAATAAATGCATATGTATATGCTCAAACTGTCTTTTATAATATTTCATTTAGTTTCGTGATGCATGCCTACTCTCCATTCATGCTACGCGGTTCGGCATCCGAGTATCTCAGGCTCGGGATATTCATAATCCTATGGTTCATCAAACCGGAGCGTATTCACAACCCAGGCGTCACGATTTGATTGGGAATTTGGCCATCATAACATTTTCATGTTACGGAATCCAAATCATCACAGCATCTTCGTGCTATGGCATCACAGCTATCTCAGGGCTGCGGAATACTTCTACCTATACCAGATTCCACAATCAAAATCGGAGCATCTCCATGCATGTCAATGTCACATAATTGTTCATTGTCTTTTTCTCTTTTAATTCATATCTTTGAATATCATGCCTCCAATATAGAGACCCAAAATTCATAATCCTTCTTGCTTATAACCATCTTTTCATTTTTGCATTAACTGGTGCTTGTGCTTTCCAAAAATTCCATCAGCGGCCCAGCCACTTTGTGATGGTTTTGTACAATAGGAATTTAATTACGTTGTCATTAATTTGTGCAACGACCCCATCTAGGACTCCCAAAATATCAACCAAGTGGGTAAAAAAACTTCCACTGGGACGTGGGAATAAAATCAACCAAATGGGTGTACGCACCTCCATTGGGACATCCTGTCCGAATATGTCAACCACTGAATAAAATTCCAGTAGGACTCATCCAGGATAAAATCAACCAATGGGATTAAATCTATAGATATTAAGAGCAGAAATTAAAATTTAAGCATATAGGAGTTTAGACGAGTTAATCTTTAATTACTTCATAAAGAAGTAAAGATTTTCTGAAAATTATTTTAAATTACTCGAGTAGTTCTTCACATACTCGAGTGTTCATGTAAAATTACTCGAGTCCTTCAAGACATACTCGAGTGTTCTTCCCATTTTCCAGAATACTCGAGTCTTTCTTCAATTACTCGAGTGTTTTAGCAGCAGCAGCACCAGTTTCTGCACTTTATAATGCCAATTCGAGTTCAGAGCCTTTCCTTTCCACTTTTATGCCAAACAGTAACTTAGATACATAAAATAAACATGTTAGAACATGTAATCAATATTGAAACAACATCAAATGCAATAAATCACAAAATCAACATAAACTTAGCAAATAACCATTTCACATATGATTTTCATTTCCTTTTGTTTTTAACTTCGAAAATTGATCCAGTGAGCATCATTAGGTCCATTTAGACATGTTTGGTTTATAAAAACTTGGGTTTATGACCTCTATGTCATATTCCCAATTCAAACTTCACCCCTTGATGAACCATATGAGGTTCCTACATTTCCAGCTTGAAATAACTCATTCTAGTATTTAGATAACTCCTCCCTTACCTTAGAGAAGCTAATCAACAAGTAAAACGACAGAGAAATCGGTTGGATCAAAAATCCAAATTCTGGACTTGGTGAAAAAGAGTTGAACAGACTGACTTTGGCCACAGATTTCACCACGGATTTGGCATGAAAAGAATGAAACAAGTTAGTTTCAGAAACTAGGATATACTAACTTTAATCAGAAACAAGTTTGACACGAAAAGAATCCATGAATTTACCAAACGATTTCAATGAAGATGAATACTTGAGACTGAATGTTACTCTGTTTTTCTCAGTTTTGAACCTCCAACTTTGTAGGCCTAGAACCTGATCTTCAGAAGGCTATTTGAAGTGATTTCGAGTTCTAATTCAAGAATGGAATCAGAACTTCAGTTTGTGTTTAGGTTTCAAGGAAAATGAGTGAGGATTGAGAGAGAACAAAGGGATCAAAGTGAACTCTGTAAAACAGGGAAATTTCTGGTCAAATTCGGGTTTTGGAACTTCAGAGGTGTTGATGCTTCACCCAAGCATCAATTTATAGTCTAAGAGTACTTCAACTCGAAGTAAGGTTCAGCTCTATGCTTGTCACGTCAAGAAACCGCGTTTTGGTGCGAAATCAATTATAAAACCAACTTATACATTTAGCCAGACTGCTCGATTTACTCGAGTCTTTTTCTTTCTACTCGAGTATATTTCAAAAACTCAAGAACACTCGAGTCTTTTCTGACATACTCGAGTCTTTTGACTCAAAATTCAAATTTTCAAACAGATAGTGATTATACTCGAGTACCCTCTACAATACTCGAGTAAAATATCTTAATTTCAGAAAAATCATTATTTTATTCAACACATTTATTTATTTTGTTCATAAAAATACAGGACCTTACACCTACTGCGTTCGCACCCCCGTGCGATAACGACTTACTGCGTCCGGGTGTGTTTCTCAATCCCCTGGTCACGACCGACTGCGTTCGCACCACCGCGCGATAACGACTTACTGCGTCCGGGTATGTTTCATTTCATTTCTTTAGCACTTTCCATTACCCAAAATAAATCACCACATTACCCATTTCCACTATCCAATGGTCACAATTATATATTATAACTTAATTAGCACAATTCAACATAATATCACAACTCAAATCATTAAACAAAATAAGCATTATCAACATCACCAAATAACAAAATGAAACATATCAACATCCAATAATTTCCCTAAGTTATAAATTCTAATTTGACAATTATTCTCTATCATATCAACCTAAACTACACAAAAATCTTAGTACCCATTATATGCATATTGTAAACTAAACCCCAGAGTAAGGTAATACTCACTATAACCAATCCTTACCTTAAATTAGCAAAGAGTAAATAGAACCTTAGTGAGCCCTAGCTCAAAATCTTGGAAACTTGAACTTCCTAAGTCTAGCTTGCCAACTCAATAAGGAAATGATGAAATGATGATAGACAAGCCTATTTGAGAGAGCACAAGAGGAATGATCCTTGTCTTTGCCTTGGTTTGAGTTGGAAGGCATGAAACAAGGCTCCTACATGACCATGAGGGCAAGAACCCTAAGGGTCTTAGAACAAAATTCATGAACTAAGGAAAATTGGAATGGAAAGGACAAATAACTCATGGCATGAAGCTAACATACCCAATTCAATGGTGGAAATTGAAAAACCAAGGAGAATGGAAGGAGGGAGTAACTCGTGAGAGCCAAGGAGGAAGGGGAATGAACTTCAAACAAAATCCATGGAGCAAGCTTGATGAGTTTTGGTTGATTTTGGGTTGAGGTGCCCAAGAATCAAATGTGTATGGTGGATTGATGATGGAAATGTGATGGAGATGGAGAGAACTTGATGAAGTTGATGGAGTTGCTTTGGAGTTGAAAGGTGGTGGAGTGTTTTTGTTTTTGGTGCTTCAATATTTGCCTTGGGTGCTGAGGAATCGTGTGGCTGTGGCTCATTGCTTAGCCACCAAGTTCAGATCCGATGCACCAGATCTGATCTGGGGTGCGTCGCTCGCCTGGGCGCATGCTAGGCTCGCCTGGGCGGATTCTGGCACCAGCTGGTGCTGCTGGCGCACCTGGTGCGTGGGGTGGAGGGCCTTGGCGCGCCAAAACGCGATTTCTGGTGCGCTGGTGTGGTGTCGCGCTCGCCTGGGCGCACGGTTGGCTGGCCTGGGCGGTTTTTCCCCTGGCTTGGTGCACCATGAACAGTGCACCCGCCTGGGCGCATGGCTCATGCGCCTGGGCAAAAATCAGGGTTTTCAACCTTCGATTCGCCGTAACGTTTTCGTCAACCGTCGGATCGAGTCCAAATTTTTAAGCAAGCTTCTACACCCCATAAACTTCACATCCAACGGTGGAATTTATTTTCTTAGCATCCTATAATAAATTGATAATTTTCTCTTTTCGGTCGATTTCTAATATCTAAAACGTCGATTTAACTACCGATTTCGCTTATTTGACTTTGACCAAAGCCACAACTGCCTTCTATACAACCCCTAGGACTTATAATCACCACTCACTTATCTACCAAAATTCATTAAGTCACTTTTCCAATTTTTCTAAGGTTTTTAATTAATAATTCCATTTAAATCAAAGTTTAGGATGTTACATTCTCCATCGAAAATTGGTGCATCATTGAATGAAATACCCTCCATTTTAAAAACAAAAACAAATATCCCAATATGCCAAACCACACAAGGATCTTTAACTCAAGAGATTAAGCTTGTTACCAGAGCACGAAGCTCTAATACCAATTGTTAGAATAATTGGTGGTATTTGGCGTGAATCACCCAAGAGGGGGGGTGAATTGGGTGTTTAAAAACTTTGAAAAACAATCGCAATAAATCGTTCTTTGAAATAATAACAGAGATTAAACGAGCGGAAGACTTAAAGAACGACTTAAAACATTTTTAAGCGCAGAAATGAATTAATATTACTAGATATATTGAAATCATACTATACACGAGATTGATAAAATCAACTCAAAGAAAATGCAATTCTCATGTTAAATAAATTAAAACATGAAAATAATTTTTATCCGCGAAAATATGATTAACACAAAATAAACGTGCGGAAAATAAAGAGATAAGGGATATGAAACTTTGCACCAGAGATTTTTATCCTAGTTCGGCAAACAACGCCTACATCCAGTCCTCAAGCGACCCACTTGAGCTTTTCACTAAGCCAAAACACAACCGCGTCCCCAAGTACATCCAGAGCGCCCCGCAAGCTACTAGGAATCCCACCGTTCGCCAGGGACCTCAAAAACAAATAGCCTAACTACTAGGAATCCCACCGTTCGTATAGCGCTACCCAATACAAAAAGGGTTATCTCACCCTATGAACGCGACACACGTTCAATCCTAAGGGAAAACACTCCTTAATACTTAAGGTCGTCACACCCCTTACAAAGATAATGATTTGCACGAAGAAATGTGTGCAACTAACAATAAGCTCTCTAGATAGAGCAGATACTACAATAAAGTCCTATGGCAAGATAATATTCTTTAAGCAAAAGCTAAGCTATAACACGATGATGATGATGAATTTTTCTTCTCAAAAGAATTTTCAAAAATGAGAGAAGGAGAAGAAGAAGAGATAGATGTAGTGAAGTGATGGTGTCCTTTTTCAAAAAATAGAAGAAGCAGCCAGGAAATCAAAACGAGATCATCCAGAAAAGGAAACAAATCATTCTGGGAATCAAGTTTGATTTCAGCACGTTTTTCAAAATTTGAATAAAATAATCGATTATTTTGGTCAGGTTAATCGATTACTTGCTCTCAGGTTTTTCACAAAAGTTGCAGCATTGAATATAATCGATTAACAGTTTCAAGTAATCAATTACTGTCACCTAAATGACCAGTTCAAGGAAGTAATCCATTACAAGAATCTAATTAATCAATTACTTACTCTCTGGTTACAAGTTGCATCAAGTAATCGATTATTCCAGAAGGGGTAATCGATTACTCCACAATAAAAATTAATTTTCATGAAAAGGTTGTAACCAAAGGTTTTCGCAAAACATTTTTCACAAGGAATTTCCTGGAGCAGATGTTTAAAAAGGCTTCTTCTAGGTTTTAAGAATAAAAACAGGTTTCATCATCATAACGTTATAACTCAGTGCTTTAGAGAATATTAAATGCCTTACAAAGATTTCTAAGCCTAAAGACTACATCTTCAATAAGCATAACATCTTTGCAATCTTCAATGTACCTGAACCTGTTAAGAACATATAAAAATGTGTTGTGTCATCATCAAAACACCAAGAGGGAAACCATGAGTTTCAACACTCAGTTTCAACAGTTCGTAGGGTGAGGAACCCTGCTGTGTGATTGAGGCCCCTAGCGAACGGAGGTTCCTAGTAGTGTGTGGGGTGCTCTTGGTTGTAATAGGGTGCGGCTCTATTGCTGGTTATAAGAACTCTCAGGCACGTCGCTTGGCGACTGGACTAGGCCTTTCGACGGGAAGGCTGAACCAGTATAAAATTCACCGGTGCAAGCTTTTCTATCCCTTTCTCTTTTTATTTCCGCTTATTTCAATTTTTACGTTTCCGCGCTACTCGAATTATTTTATCTATCGTTTTCGCGATCCGTTTCAAACGCTTAATCTCTCCGTCTCAATTTTTTAATTTGTAAAGGTTTTTACAATACATTAATAAAACTCGATTCACCCCCCCTCTCGAGATTTTGAGGCCAAAACCAACAATTGGCATCAGAGCTAGTCTCTTGTGTTAAGACTTAACCGTCTCAAGAGTATGGCTTCAAACTCTCTGTTTGGTGGTGAAGGGAGTTCTATTAACCGTCCTCCCATGTTTGATGGGGTAGGGTACGCGTATTGGAAAGCCCGTATGAAAATTTTTATTCAAGGCGTCGGATTAAAGGTTTGGGATGCCGTCGTAAATGGTCCCTATGTTCCTACCTATGTGGTTAATGGTAACACCGTCGAAAAGCCTATGGCTGAGTGGACGGAGGAGGAGGAACGTAGAGTCCAGTACGACCTGAAAGCGAAAAATATTATAACATCTGCTTTGAGCTATGATGATTTTTTCAGGATATCAACATGCGAGACAGCACAACAAATGTGGGATACGTTGGAAGTCACGCATGAAGGTACGACTGAAGTGAGGAGATCGAGAATCACCACGCTGACTGGTGAATATGAGTTATTCAGAATGAAAGATGCAGAATCGATTCAAGAGATCCAAAAACGCTTCACAATGATTGTAAATCAGCTGACGACATTGGGGAAGAAATTCACCAATGAGGATCTCATCAACAAAGTTTTAAGGTGTTTGGGAAGAGAATGGCAACCCAAAGTGACGGCGATTGCTGAATCAAGAAACCTTTCAACTATGATGTTGGCAACTCTCTTTGGGAAGTTACAAGAGCACGAAAGTGAATTAAAAAGATTGGCTCAACACGAAGAAGAGAACAAGAAGGTCAAAAGTTTGGCTTTCAAGGCTGAAGCACCAGCAACAGAAAGTGACTCGGACAAAGAATTGTTAAATGATGAACACATGGGTCTATTGGTAAAAAAGTTAGGGAAATTTCTGAGAAAGAAAAATTTCAATAGAAGAGACAACAACAAGAGTGGAGGCTCAACCATTACATGTCATGAGTGTGGCAAGCCTGGTCACATCAGAGCAGACTGCTATCAGCTGAAAAAGAAAGAGAATTCAGAAAAAGGCACCTCAAATTCAAAGAAAGGGAAGCAAGCATATTTGGCATGGCTAGACAATGAAGGAAGTTCGGATGAGGATTTAGACGAACAAGAGGAGACCGCCAACATATGCTTAATGGCTCACGGAGATGAGGTAACTTCTTAACTAAATTTTTCTTATGATGAATTACAAGAGGCCTTTGAAGAATTGCATGAGGAATCGATGAGGCTATCCTTATTGGTTTCTATAGAAAAGAAAAATTCAGCTTCTCTTTTAGAAAAGAATAAAAACCTTATTAAAGAAAATGAACTTTTGAAAAATCAAAATAAGGAGTTGAATTTGACTTTGAAAAATTCTTCAAACACCTCGAGTAATGACGTTAAATTTAAAGCTAGTTCTTCTTCTTGTAAATTCTGCAAGGACCTTGTTAAAGAAGTTGAGGATTTGAAAGAAACTCTTGCAAAATTTACGAAAGGTAGAAATACTTTAAAATTAATGCTACGGAGACAAAAATGTTTCTTTAATAGAGCGGGTTTAGGATATCAACCCGTGAGACATCAAAAGAAATTAAGTACCATTTTTGTCCCTGCTAGCAATCAATAGAAACCTTTAATTATCTGTCATATTTGTGGTAAAAAGGGCCATGGTGCACATGAATGCATACGCCGGAAAGTGAAGTTCGTTAAACCGAACAATGAAACTAAAAGGTGGCATGATTTAAACTATGGCTATACTAATGCTCAAGGACCCAAAAAGATATGGGTACCTAAAAAGAAACCTTGAATTCTTTGCATGTAGGTTACTACGGAAGAAAGAAAATCGTGGTGGTACTTGGACAGCGGATGCTCAAAACATAGGACTGGAGATAAATCTAAATTCTCGCATCTCGTGCCAAAGGACCAAGGACATGTGACTTTCGGAGATAACAATCAAGGAAAGATTCTCGGAGTCGGTAAAATTGGTACACCTCCTAACCCTTGTATTGAAAATGTCTTACATGTTGAGGGCCTAAAACACAATCTGCTAAGTATTAGTCAGTTGTGTGATAAGGGCAATAGGGTTATTTTTGATTCTGATAGATGTATTATCGAGGGTAAAATTGATAATCTTATTAAGCTAATTGCTCGCAGGATAAACAATGTTTATGTTATTGATTTTAACTCAATACCCTCAAATGATGCGAAATGTTTATTAAGTAAAGAGGATGAATCGTGGCTATGGCATCGTAGAATATGTCACATCCACATGGCTCATTTAAATAAAATTTCTTCTAAAAACTTAGTAGTTGGTTTGCCAAAGCAAAATTTTTCTATTTCTGAAAAATGTGATCCTTGTTCTAAATCAAAACTCACAAGGGCATCTTTTCCTTCTAAAAATCTTGTTTCAACTCAAAGGCCCTTGGAACTTTTACATATGGATCTTTTTGGACCGTGTCAAACGAAAAGCTTTGGTGGCAACTATTATTGTTTAGTTGTTGTGGATGACTATTCTAGGTATACATGGACGCTTTTTATTACTCATAAAAATGACGCATTTCATGAATTTAAAAAGCTAGCCAAGATTATTCAAAACCAATTGCATTTGAGCATTGCATCCATTAAAACTGATCATGGTGGAGAATTTGAAAATCATCTTTTTGAAAAATTTTGCGAAAAACATGGAATTAAGCATTATTTTTCAGCTCCAAGAACTCCTGATCAAAACGGGGTTGTGGAGAGGAAAAATCGTTCATTAAAAGAGCTTTCAAGAATAATGCTTAATGACATGAATTTTCCTGCATATTTTTGGGCCGATGCAGTGAGTACAACTTGCTATGTTATGAATCGTGTTTTAATAAGGCCTATTTTAAAGAAAACCCCCTATGAGCTGTACAAGGGGAGAAAACCAAATATTTCCCATTTTCGTGTTTTTGGATGTAAATGTTATGTGCATAATAATGGTAGAGAAAATCTAGGAAGTTTTGAGGCTAGAGCTGATGAGGGCATATTCCTTGGATATTCTGTTTCGAGCAAAGCATATAGGATTTACAATAAATCTCGTAATACTATTGAAGAATCTATTCATGTATCATTTGACGAATCCGATCCCAGAAAGTTGGGAAAGGTATCTGTTAATGACATTTCAGGTATTCTTGGAGATTTATTCATTGATGAGGATGAGGAGTCAAATGCTAAAGGAAAGGAACATTCCGAAAGCAATGAAAAATCAGTTGAATCAGTTGAGGAGAAAAATCAAGAACAATCCATGGAGCTCAACGCTGATTTGCCTAAGGAATGGAGATCATCAAGATACCATCCCATTGATCAAATCATAGGTGACATCACAAAAGGTGTAAGTACTCGCAATTCTATTAGCAATCTATGTAACTACTTCGCATTTGTTTCTCAAGTGGAGCCAAAGAATATTTCTGAGGCTACGCTTGATGAGCATTGGCTTTTGGCAATGCAAGAGGAATTAAACCAGTTCGAAAGAAATCAGGTGTGTGAACTTGTTCCTAGGCCTGAGTCTCATCCGATTATTGGAACTAAGTGGATTTATAAAAATAAACTCGATGAGGCTGGTTTAATTGTTCGAAACAAAGCTAGGTTAGTTGCACAAGGTTACAACCAGGAAGAGGGGATAGATTATGAGGAAACATTTGCCCCTGTTGCTAGGTTGGAAGCCATTAGACTGCTTTTAGCTTTAGCATGCATTTTAGATTTTAAATTATATCAAATGGACGTAAAGAGTGCCTTTCTTAATGGTTTTATAAATGAAGAAGTTTATGTGTGTCAACCTCCCGGCTTTGAAAGTTATGAACACCCGGATTATGTTTTTAAATTGAAAAAGGCTTTGTACGGACTCAAACAAGCTCCTAGAGAGTGGTATGACCATCTTAGCAAATTTTTATTAGAAAATAATTTTGAAAGAGGGAAGGTTGATAACACACTTTTTATTAAAAAGAAAGGAAAGGACATTCTTTTAGTTCAAATTTATGTAGATGATATTATTTTCGGTGCTACTAATGAAACCCTTTGCAAGGATTTTTCGAGTATGATGCAGGAAGAGTTTGAGATGTCTATGATGGGCGAGCTGAACTTTTTCCTGGGATTGCAAATAAAACAAGCAAAGGATGGGATTTTCATTAGCCAAACAAAGTACTGCAAGGAACTATTGAAACGATTTGGCATGGATAAGGCCAAGGCAGTAGCAACACCTATAAGCACATCTTGCTATTTGGACAAAGATGAAGGAGGTAAATCCGTAGAAATCACTAAATATCGAGGTATAATCGGATCCCTTCTCTATTTAACGGCAAGTAGGCCGGATATAATGTTTAGTGTTTGCCTTTGTGCTCGTTTTCAATCGAATCCAAAAGAAACGCACATGGTTGCTGCCAAACGTATAATGAAATATCTGTCTGGCACAACTGACATGGGTTTATGGTACCCCAAAGGTTCTTCATGTAATCTTGTTGGGTATTCTGATTCTGACTTTTCTGGGTGCAAAGTAGATAGAAAAAGCACTAGCGGCACTTGTCATCTTCTTGGCAATTCTTTGGTATCATGGGCTAGCAAGAAACAGTCTAGTGTAGCCCTATCTACAGTTGAGGATGAATATGTCGCCGCGGGTAGCTGATGTGCGCAAATCTTATGGTTGAAACAGCAACTCCTAGACTTTGGTGTAAGTCTAGATCACATTCCTATAAAATGTGATAATACCAGTGCTATTAGTATCACCAAAAACCCAGTGCAACATTCTCGCACTAAGCATATAGAGATTCGACACCATTTTATACGTGATCATATTCAAAAGGGTGATTGTATTATTGAGTATGTTGATACTTCGCGGCAGTTAGCTGATATCTTTACGAAACCGCTTCCAAAAGAAAATTTCTTTTTCATTCGTAGAGAAATTGGTTTAACCTCTGCCTCTCACCTCTTTTGAGATGTGATTTTGTTTATCTCTCTTGTTATTATTGATGCGTCTTCTCAGTGTTTCAGGGGGAGATAGCACATCTTTTTGATGATTACAAAAGGGGGAGAGATATTCTGATATTTTGGTTAATACATACAGGGGGAGAGATACTCTGAAGGATGCAAATTTTCTGAAGTGATATATTTTATTTATGCATATATCCAAAGGGAGATGATATGAATTGTTATATTCCTTGTGATTATTGTTCTAAGGAAGGTTATTGTTATATATATATATGTGTGTGTGTGTGTGTTTTTGCTTGTATAACACTTGTGATGCAGATAGTAAAGAGCATATCAGAATCGTTGTTTGTCATCATCAAAAAGGGAGAGTGTTGGAAGTCAAGCTAGTGTTGGAAAACATGCTTCAAACTCTCTTATGGACTTCAAGTATAACTCAAGATGTTGTTTTGATGATAACAAGCCAACTCAAGTTCAAGCTCACAAGTGTCATCCATATTCAAGATTGAAGACTTAAGCAAGGCATAGATTAGAAACCTTCTCCTTAGATCATTTGTAAGGTAATGGAGTTCTATTTCTTTAAGAGTTTACAAAAGCCAATAAGTTTTTCATTTTAAAGAGAGAAGAAGAAAAATGTGTTTTTCATGAAAAAGTGTTTTTTGCATTAATCTTTGTGAAAATACTTGATGTTACAAAACTCTGTATATTTTTATGTATGCAAGAGAGAGTAATCGATTACCTGCTCAAGATAATCGATTAACTTTGTTGCATCATAGAAAAATCAGAGAGGTTGTAATCGATTAAATGAATCTTGTTAATCAATTACTTTCTTATGGGGGTAATCGATTACCTGGCTCAAGTAATCGATTATAATTGTTGCATCATATATTTTTCAGAGGCTTAGTAATAGATTACAAGCTCTGTAGTAATCGATTACATGATGTTGCATCATATGCATATCAAAGGCACAGTAATCGATTAATTGTTTAAGTGTAATCGATTAAATGAGTTGCATCATACATTGAACAGGAGTGGTGTAATCGATTAACTATTATTGGTCTAATCGATTACATGGTTTTCAAATGAATTTAAGAATTTCTATTTTTGAAGGAATAATCGATAAGCTTCAGAAAGTAATCGATTACTTCAAGTTTTATTGAAAAACGTGTCAGAATCATTTTGATTATTTCCTGATTTGTTTTTATATAAAAGATTATGATTTATTTTATAAAATTCGAAAATGATTTTAAATTTGAATTATTTCCTTTTTGGTTTTAAGAATCAAATCTTTATTTTATTTCGGAAATCATTTTGATTTAGTTTTGATTTTAAAACTTATTTCAAATCTTATTTTATTTTGTTTTGATTTTGTTTTACTTATTCTAAATCTTTTTTTTATTCTAAAAGGTTTTTCTATTTTAAAAAGGATTTTCACTCCAACATTCAGAGATTGATTTTTTAATTCATTCATTCATACTTTTTCTCATCATCACGTTTTTCTCTCTTCTTCCTTCTCTAATCTTCTGGTTTTAACGTTCATTCTTTTGAAGAACAAAACCATGTTGGCTGAGTAACTCCTAGAGAAAGTACTTCATTATCATAAGAGCTTATTGTAGAATCTGTGTTTTTGAGAACACGATATAATTGTTGTAATCACTCACATCATTTGTTCTAAACCTTAGTGGTAGGGAGAGAATCCCGTAGTTGAACGTTGTGACGTTCGTAGGGTGAGGAACCCTGCTGTGTGATTGAGGCCCCTAGCGAACGGAGGTTCCTAGTAGTGTGTGGGGTGCTATTGGTTGTAATAGGGTGCGGCTCTATTGCTGGTTATAAGAACTCTCAGGCGGGTCGCTTGGGGACTGGACTAGGCCTTTCGACGGAAAGGCTGAACCAGTATAAAATTCACCGGTGCAAGCTTTTCTATCCCTATCTCTTTTTATTTCCGCTTATTTCAATTTTTACGTTTCCGCGCTACTCGAATTATTTTATCTATCGTTTTCGCGATCCGTTTCAAACGCTTAATCTCTCCGTCTCAAAACAATTTTTTAATTTGTAAAGGTTTTTACAATACATTAATAAAACTCGATTCACCCCCCCTCTCGAGATTTTGAGGCCAAAACCAACAATTGGCATCAGAGCTAGTCTCTTGTGTTAAGACTTAACCGTCTCAAGAGTATGGCTTCAAACTCTCTGTTTGGTGGTGAAGGGAGTTCTATTAACCGTCCTCCCATGTTTGATGGGGTAGGGTACGCGTATTGGAAAGCCCGTATGAAAATTTTTATTCAAGGCGTCGGATTAAAGGTTTGGGATGCCGTCGTAAATGGTCCCTATGTTCCTACCTATGTGGTTAATGGTAACACCGTCGAAAAGCCTATGGCTGAGTGGACGGAGGAGGAGGAACGTAGAGTCCAGTATGACCTGAAAGCGAAAAATATTATAACATCTGCTTTGAGCTATGATGATTTTTTCAGGATATCAACATGCGAGACAGCACAACAAATGTGGGATACGTTGGAAGTCACGCATGAAGGTACGACTGAAGTGAGGAGATCGAGAATCACCACGCTGACTGGTGAATATGAGTTATTCAGAATGAAAGATGCAGAATCGATTCAAGAGATCCAAAAACGCTTCACAATGATTGTAAATCAGCTGACGACATTGGGGAAGAAATTCACCAATGAGGATCTCATCAACAAAGTTTTAAGGTGTTTGGGAAGAGAATGGCAACCCAAAGTGACGGCGATTGCTGAATCAAGAAACCTTTCAACTATGATGTTGGCAACTCTCTTTGGGAAGTTACAAGAGCACGAAAGTGAATTAAAAAGATTGGCTCAACACGAAGAAGAGAACAAGAAGGTCAAAAGTTTGGCTTTCAAGGCTGAAGCACCAGCAACAGAAAGTGACTCGGACAAAGAATTGTTAAATGATGAACACATGGGTCTATTGGTAAAAAAGTTAGAGAAATTTCTGAGAAAGAAAAATTTCAATAGAAGAGACAACAACAAGAGTGGAGGCTCAACCATTACATGTCATGAGTGTGGCAAGCCTGGTCACATCAGAGCAGACTGCTATCAGCTGAAAAAGAAAGAGAATTCAGAAAAAGGCACCTCAAATTCAAAGAAAGGGAAGCAAGCATATTTGGCATGGCTAGACAATGAAGGAAGTTCGGATGAGGATTTAGACGAACAAGAGGAGACCGCCAACATATGCTTAATGGCTCACGAAGATGAGGTAACTTCTTAACTAAATTTTTCTTATGATGAATTACAAGAGGCCTTTGAAGAATTGCATGAGGAATGGATGAGGCTATCCTTATTGGTTTCTATAGAAAAGAAAAATTCAGCTTCTCTTTTAGAAAAGAATAAAAACCTTATTAAAGAAAATGAACTTTTGAAAAATCAAAATAAGGAGTTGAATTTGACTTTGAAAAATTCTTCAAACACCTCGAGTAATGACGTTAAATTTAAAGCTAGTTCTTCTTCTTGTAAATTCTGCAAGGACCTTGTTAAAGAAGTTGAGGATTTGAAAGAAACTCTTGCAAAATTTACGAAAGGTAGAAATACTTTAAATTTAATGCTACGGAGACAAAAATGTTTCTTTAATAGAGCGGGTTTAGGATATCAACCCGTGAGACATCAAAAGAAATTAAGTACCATTTTTGTCCCTGCTAGCAATCAATAGAAACCTTTAATTATCTGTCATATTTGTGGTAAAAAGGGCCATGGTGCACATGAATGCATACGCCGGAAAGTGAAGTTCGTTAAACCGAACAATGAAACTAAAAGGTGGCATGATTTAAACTATGGCTATACTAATGCTCAAGGACCCAAAAAGATATGGGTACCTAAAAAGAAACCTTGAATTCTTTGCATGTAGGTTACTACGGAAGAAAGAAAATCGTGGTGGTACTTGGACAGCGGATGCTCAAAACATAGGACTGGAGATAAATCTAAATTCTCGCATCTCGTGCCAAAGGACCAAGGACATGTGACTTTCGGAGATAACAATCAAGGAAAGATTCTCGGAGTCGGTAAAATTGGTACACCTCCTAACCCTTGTATTGAAAATGTCTTACATGTTGAGGGCCTAAAACACAATCTGCTAAGTATTAGTCAGTTGTGTGATAAGGGCAATAGGGTTATTTTTGATTCTGATAGATGTATTATCGAGGGTAAAATTGATAATCTTATTAAGCTAATTGCTCGCAGGATAAACAATGTTTATGTTATTGATTTTAACTCAATACCCTCAAATGATGCGAAATGTTTATTAAGTAAAGAGGATGAATCGTGGCTATGGCATCGTAGAATATGTCACATCCACATGGCTCATTTAAATAAAATTTCTTCTAAAAACTTAGTAGTTGGTTTGCCAAAGCAAAATTTTTCTATTTCTGAAAAATGTGATCCTTGTTCTAAATCAAAACTCACAAGGGCATCTTTTCCTTCTAAAAATCTTGTTTCAACTCAAAGGCCCTTGGAACTTTTACATATGGATCTTTTTGGACCGTGTCAAACGAAAAGCTTTGGTGGCAACTATTATTGTTTAGTTGTTGTGGATGACTATTCTAGGTATACATGGACGCTTTTTATTACTCATAAAAATGACGCATTTCATGAATTTAAAAAGCTAGCCAAGATTATTCAAAACCAATTGCATTTGAGCATTGCATCCATTAAAACTGATCATGGTGGAGAATTTGAAAATCATCTTTTTGAAAAATTTTGCGAAAAACATGGAATTAAGCATTATTTTTCAGCTCCAAGAACTCCTGAGCAAAACGGGGTTGTGGAGAGGAAAAATCGTTCATTAAAAGAGCTTTCAAGAATAATGCTTAATGACATGAATTTTCCTGCATATTTTTGGGCCGATGCAGTGAGTACAACTTGCTATGTTATGAATCGTGTTTTAATAAGGCCTATTTTAAAGAAAACCCCCTATGAGCTGTACAAGGGGAGAAAACCAAATATTTCCCATTTTCGTGTTTTTGGATGTAAATGTTATGTGCATAATAATGGTAGAGAAAATCTAGGAAGTTTTGAGGCTAGAGCTGATGAGAGCATATTCCTTGGATATTCTGTTTCGAGCAAAGCATATAGGATTTACAATAAATCTCGTAATACTATTGAAGAATCTATTCATGTATCATTTGACGAATCCGATCCCAGAAAGTTGGGAAAGGTATCTGTTAATGACATTTCAGGTATTCTTGGAGATTTATTCATTGATGAGGATGAGGAGTCAAATGCTAAAGGAAAGGAACATTCCGAAAGCAATGAAAAATCAGTTGAATCAGTTGAGGAGAAAAATCAAGAACAATCCATGGAGCTCAACGCTGATTTGCCTAAGGAATGGAGATCATCAAGACACCATCCCATTGATCAAATCATAGGTGACATCGCAAAAGGTGTAAGTACTCGCAATTCTATTAGCAATCTATGTAACTACTTCGCATTTGTTTCTCAAGTGGAGCCAAAGAATATTTCTGAGGCTACGCTTGATGAGCATTGGCTTTTGGCAATGCAAGAGGAATTAAACCAGTTCGAAAGAAATCAGGTGTGTGAACTTGTTCCTAGGCCTGAGTCTCATCCGATTATTGGAACTAAGTGGATTTATAAAAATAAACTCGATGAGGCTGGTTTAATTGTTCGAAACAAAGCTAGGTTAGTTGCACAAGGTTACAACCAGGAAGAGGGGATAGATTATGAGGAAACATTTGCCCCTGTTGCTAGGTTGGAAGCCATTAGACTGCTTTTAGCTTTTGCAAGCATTTAAGATTTTAAATTATATCAAATGGACGTAAAGAGTGCCTTTCTTAATGGTTTTATAAATGAAGAAGTTTATGTGTGTCAACCTCCCGGCTTTGAAAATTATGAACACCCGGATTATGTTTTTAAATTGAAAAAGGCTTTGTACGGACTCAAACAAGCTCCTAGAGAGTGGTATGACCATCTTAGCAAATTTTTATTAGAAAATAATTTTGAAAGAGGGAAGGTTGATAACACACTTTTTATTAAAAAGAAAGGAAAGGACATTCTTTTAGTTCAAATTTATGTAGATGATATTATTTTCGGTGCTACTAATGAAACCCTTTGCAAGGATTTTTCGAGTATGATGCAGGAAGAGTTCGAGATGTCTATGATGGGCGAGCTGAACTTTTTCCTGGGATTGCAAATAAAACAAGCAAAGGATGGGATTTTCATTAGCCAAACAAAGTACTGCAAGGAACTATTGAAACGATTTGGCATGGATAAGGCCAAGGCAGTAGCAACACCTATAAGCACATCTTGCTATTTGGACAAAGATGAAGGAGGTAAATCCGTAGAAATCACTAAATATCGAGGTATAATCGGATCCCTTCTCTATTTAACGGCAAGTAGGCCGGATATAATGTTTAGTGTTTGCCTTTGTGCTCGTTTTCAATCGAATCCAAAAGAAACGCACATGGTTGCTGCCAAACGTATAATGAAATATCTGTCTGGCACAACTGACATGGGTTTATGGTACCCCAAAGGTTCTTCGTGTAATCTTGTTGGGTATTCTGATTCTGACTTTGCTGGGTGCAAAGTAGATAGAAAAAGCACTAGCGGCACTTGTCATCTTCTCGGCAATTCTTTGGTATCATGGGCTAGCAAGAAACAGTCTAGTGTAGCCCTATCTACAGTTGAGGATGAATATGTCGCCGCGGGTAGCTGATGTGCGCAAATCTTATGGTTGAAACAGCAACTCCTAGACTTTGGTGTAAGTCTAGATCACATTCCTATAAAATGTGATAATACCAGTGCTATTAGTATCACCAAAAACCCAGTGCAACATTCTCGCACTAAGCATATAGAGATTCGACACCATTTTATACGTGATCATATTCAAAAGGGTGATTGTATTATTGAGTATGTTGATACTTCGCGGCAGTTAGCTGATATCTTTACGAAACCTCTTCCAAAAGAAAATTTCTTTTTCATTCGTAGAGAAATTGGTTTAACATCTGCCTCTCACCTCTTTTGAGATGTGATTTTGTTTATCTCTCTTGTTATTATTGATGCGTCTTCTCAGTGTTTCAGGGGGAGATAGCACATCTTTTTGATGATTACAAAAGGGGGAGAGATATTCTGATATTTTGGTTAATACATACAGGGGGAGAGATACTCTGAAGGATGCAAATTTTCTGAAGTGATATATTTTATTTATGCATATATCCAAAGGGAGATGATATGAATTGTTATATTCCTTGTGATTATTGTTCTAAGGAAGGTTATTGTTATATATATGTGTGTGTGTGTGTGTGTTTTTGCTTGTATAACACTTGTGATGCAGATAGTAAAGAGCATATCAGAATCGTTGTTTGTCATCATCAAAAAGGGAGAGTGTTGGAAGTCAAGCTAGTGTTGGAAAACATGCTTCAAACTCTCTTATGGACTTCAAGTATAACTCAAGATGTTGTTTTGATGATAACAAGCCAACTCAAGTTCAAGCTCACAAGTGTCATCCATATTCAAGATTGAAGACTCAAGCAAGGCATAGATTAGAAACCTTCTCCTTAGATCATTTGTAAGGTAATGGAGTTCTATTTCTTTAAGAGTTTACAAAAGCCAATAAGTTTTTCATTTTAAAGAGAGAAGAAGAAAAATGTGTTTTTCATGAAAAAGTGTTTTCTGCATTAATCTTTGTGAAAATACTTGATGTTAGAAAACTCTGTATATTTTTATGTATGCAAGAGAGAGTAATCGATTACCTGCTCAAGATAATCGATTAACTTTGTTGCATTATAGAAAAATCAGAGAGGTTGTAATCGATTAAATGAATCTTGTTAATCAATTACTTTCTTATGGGAGTAATCGATTACCTGGCTCAAGTCATCGATTATAATTGTTGCATCATATATTTTTCAGAGGCTTAGTAATCGATTACAAGCTCTGTAGTAATCGATTACATGATGTTGCATCATATGCATATCAAAGGCACAGTAATCGATTAATTGTTTAAGTGTAATCGATTAAATGAGTTGCATCATACATTGAACAGGAGTGGTGTAATCGATTAACTATTATTGGTCTAATCGATTACATGGTTTTCAAATGAATTTAAGAATTTCTATTTTTGAAGGAATAATCGATAAGCTTCAGAAAGTAATCGATTACTTCAAGTTTTATTGAAAAACGTGTCAGAATCATTTTGATTATTTCCTGATTTGTTTTTATATAAAAGATTATGATTTATTTTATAAAATTCGAAAATGATTTTAAATTTGAATTATTTCCTTTTTGGTTTTTAGAATCAAATCTTTATTTTATTTCGGAAATCATTTTGATTTAGTTTTGATTTTAAAACTTATTTCAAATCTTATTTTATTTTGTTTTGATTTTGTTTTACTTATTCTAAATCTTTTTTTTATTCTAAAAGGTTTTTCTATTTTAAAAAGGATTTTCACTCCAACATTCAGAGATTGATTTTTTAATTCATTCATTCATACTTTTTCTCATCATCATGTTTTTCTCTCTTCTTCCTTCTCTAATCTTCTGGTTTTAACGTTCATTCTTTTGAAGAACAAAACCATGTTGGCTGAGTAACTCCTAGAGAAAGTACTTCATTATCATAAGAGCTTATTGTAGAATCTGTGTTTTTGAGAACACGATATACTTGTTGTAATCACTCACATCATTTGTTCTAAACCTTAGTGGTAGGGAGAGAATCCCGTAGTTGAACGTTGTGACGTTCGTAGGGTGAGGAACCCTGCTGTGTGATTGAGGCCCCTAGCGAACGGAGGTTCCTAGTAGTGTGTGGGGTGCTATTGGTTGTAATAGGGTGCGGCTCTATTGCTGGTTATAAGAACTCTCAGGCGGGTCGCTTGGGGACTGGACTAGGCCTTTCGACGGAAAGGCTGAACCAGTATAAAATTCACCGGTGCAAGCTTTTCTATCCCTATCTCTTTTTATTTCCGCTTATTTCAATTTTTACGTTTCCGCGCTACTCGAATTATTTTATCTATCGTTTTCGCGATCCGTTTCAAACGCTTAATCTCTCCGTCTCAAAACAATTTTTTAATTTGTAAAGGTTTTTACAATACATTAATAAAACTCGATTCACCCCCCCTCTCGAGATTTTGAGGCCAAAACCAACAATTGGCATCAGAGCTAGTCTCTTGTGTTAAGACTTAACCGTCTCAAGAGTATGGCTTCAAACTCTCTGTTTGGTGGTGAAGGGAGTTCTATTAACCGTCCTCCCATGTTTGATGGGGTAGGGTACGCGTATTGGAAAGCCCGTATGAAAATTTTTATTCAAGGCGTCGGATTAAAGGTTTGGGATGCCGTCGTAAATGGTCCCTATGTTCCTACCTATGTGGTTAATGGTAACACCATCGAAAAGCCTATGGCTGAGTGGACGGAGGAGGAGGAACGTAGAGTCCAGTACGACCTGAAAGCGAAAAATATTATAACATCTGCTTTGAGCTATGATGATTTTTTCAGGATATCAACATGCGAGACAGCACAACAAATGTGGGATACGTTGGAAGTCACGCATGAAGGTACGACTGAAGTGAGGAGATCGAGAATCACCACGCTGACTGGTGAATATGAGTTATTCAGAATGAAAGATGCAGAATCGATTCAAGAGATCCAAAAACGCTTCACAATGATTGTAAATCAGCTGACGACATTGGGGAAGAAATTCACCAATGAGGATCTCATCAACAAAGTTTTAAGGTGTTTGGGAAGAGAATGGCAACCCAAAGTGACGGCGATTGCTGAATCAAGAAACCTTTCAACTATGATGTTGGCAACTCTCTTTGGGAAGTTACAAGAGCATGAAAGTGAATTAAAAAGATTGGCTCAACACGAAGAAGAGAACAAGAAGGTCAAAAGTTTGGCTTTCAAGGCTGAAGCACCAGCAACAGAAAGTGACTCGGACAAAGAATTGTTAAATGATGAACACATGGGTCTATTGGTAAAAAAGTTAGGGAAATTTTTGAGAAAGAAAAATTTCAATAGAAGAGACAACAACAAGAGTGGAGGCTCAACCATTACATGTCATGAGTGTGGCAAGCCTGGTCACATCAGAGCAGACTGCTATCAGCTGAAAAAGAAAGAGAATTCAGAAAAAGGCACCTCAAATTCAAAGAAAGGGAAGCAAGCATATTTGGCATGGCTAGACAATGAAGGAAGTTCGGATGAGGATTTAGACGAACAAGAGGAGACCGCCAACATATGCTTAATGGCTCACGGAGATGAGGTAACTTCTTAACTAAATTTTTCTTATGATGAATTACAAGAGGCCTTTGAAGAATTGCATGAGGAATCGATGAGGTTATCCTTATTGGTTTCTATAGAAAAGAAAAATTCAGCTTCTCTTTTAGAAAAGAATAAAAACCTTATTAAAGAAAATGAACTTTTGAAAAATCAAAATAAGGAGTTGAATTTGACTTTGAAAAATTCTTCAAACACCTCGAGTAATGACGTTAAATTTAAAGCTAGTTCTTCTTCTTGTAAATTCTGCAAGGACCTTGTTAAAGAAGTTGAGGATTTGAAAGAAACTCTTGCAAAATTTACGAAAGGTAGAAATACTTTAAATTTAATGCTACGGAGACAAAAATGTTTCTTTAATAGAGCGGGTTTAGGATATCAACCCGTGAGACATCAAAAGAAATTAAGTACCATTTTTGTCCCTGCTAGCAATCAATAGAAACCTTTAATTATCTGTCATATTTGTGGTAAAAAGGGCCATGGTGCACATGAATGCATACACCGGAAAGTGAAGTTCGTTAAACCGAACAATGAAACTAAAAGGTGGCATGATTTAAACTATGGCTATACTAACACTCAAGGACCCAAAAAGATATGGGTACCTAAAAAGAAACCTTGAATTCTTTGCATGTAGGTTACTACGGAAGAAAGAAAATCGTGGTGGTACTTGGACAGCGGATGCTCAAAACATAGGACTGGAGATAAATCTAAATTCTCGCATCTCGTGCCAAAGGACCAAGGACATGTGACTTTCGGAGATAACAATCAAGGAAAGATTCTCGGAGTCGGTAAAATTGATACACCTCCTAACCCTTGTATTGAAAATGTCTTACATGTTGAGGGCCTAAAACACAATCTGCTAAGTATTAGTCAGTTGTGTGATAAGGGCAATAGGGTTATTTTTGATTCTGATAGATGTATTATCGAGGGTAAAATTGATAATCTTATTAAGCTAATTGCTCGCAGGATAAACAATGTTTATGTTATTGATTTTAACTCAATACCCTCAAATGATGCGAAATGATTATTAAGTAAAGAGGATGAATCGTGGCTATGGCATCGTAGAATATGTCACATCCACATGGCTCATTTAAATAAAATTTCTTCTAAAAACTTAGTAGTTGGTTTTCCAAAGCAAAATTTTTCTATTTCTGAAAAATGTGATCCTTGTTCTAAATCAAAACTCACAGGGGCATCTTTTCCTTCTAAAAATCTTGTTTCAACTCAAAGGCCCTTGGAACTTTTACATATGGATCTTTTTGGACCGTGTCAAACGAAAAGCTTTGGTGGCAACTATTATTGTTTAGTTGTTGTGGATGACTATTCTAGGTATACATGGACGCTTTTTATTACTCATAAAAATGACGCATTTCATGAATTTAAAAAGCTAGCCAAGATTATTCAAAACCAATTGCATTTGAGCATTGCATCCATTAAAACTGATCATGGTGGAGAATTTGAAAATCATCTTTTTGAAAAATTTTGCGAAAAACATGGAATTAAGCATTATTTTTCAGCTCCAAGAACTCCTGAGCAAAACGGGGTTGTGGAGAGGAAAAATCGTTCATTAAAAGAGCTTTCAAGAATAATGCTTAATGACATGAATTTTCCTGCATATTTTTGGGCCGATGCAGTGAGTACAACTTGCTATGTTATGAATCATGTTTTAATAAGGCCTATTTTAAAGAAAACCCCCTATGAGCTGTACAAGGGGAGAAAACCAAATATTTCCCATTTTCGTGTTTTTGGATGTAAATGTTATGTGCATAATAATGGTAGAGAAAATCTAGGAAGTTTTGAGGCTAGAGCTGATGAGGGCATATTCCTTGGATATTCTGTTTCGAGCAAAGCATATAGGATTTACAATAAATCTCGTAATACTATTGAAGAATCTATTCATGTATCATTTGACGAATCCGATCCCAGAAAGTTGGGAAAGGTATCTGTTAATGACATTTCAGGTATTCTTGGAGATTTATTCATTGATGAGGATGAGGAGTCAAATGCTAAAGGAAAGGAACATTCCGAAAGCAATGAAAAATCAGTTGAATCAGTTGAGGAGAAAAATCAAGAACAATCCATGGAGCTCAACGCTGATTTGCCTAAGGAATGGAGATCATCAAGACACCATCCCATTGATCAAATCATAGGTGACATCACAAAAGGTGTAAGTACTCGCAATTCTATTAGCAATCTATGTAACTACTTCGCATTTGTTTCTCAAGTGGAGCCAAAGAATATTTCTGAGGCTACGCTTGATGAGCATTGGCTTTTGGCAATGCAAGAGGAATTAAACCAGTTCGAAAGAAATCAGGTGTGTGAACTTGTTCCTAGGCCTGAGTCTCATCCGATTATTGGAACTAAGTGGATTTATAAAAATAAACTCGATGAGGCTGGTTTAATTGTTCAAAACAAAGCTAGGTTAGTTGCACAAGGTTACAACCAGGAAGAGGGGATAGATTATGAGGAAACATTTGCCCCTGTTTCTAGGTTGGAAGCCATTAGACTGCTTTTAGCTTTTGCATGCATTTTAGATTTTAAATTATATCAAATGGACGTAAAGAGTGCCTTTCTTAATGGTTTTATAAATGAAGAAGTTTATGTGTGTCAACCTCCCGGCTTTGAAAGTTATGAACACCCGGATTATGTTTTTAAATTGAAAAAGGCTTTGTACGGACTCAAACAAGCTCCTAGAGCGTGGTATGACCGTCTTAGCAAATTTTTATTAGAAAATAATTTTGAAAGAGGGAAGGTTGATAACACACTTTTTATTAAAATGAAAGGAAAGGACATTCTTCTAGTTCAAATTTATGTAGATGATATTATTTTCGGTGCTACTAATGAAACCCTTTGCAAGGATTTTTCGAGTATGATGCAGGAAGAGTTCGAGATGTCTATGATGGGCGAGCTGAACTTTTTCCTGGGATTGCAAATAAAACAAGCAAAGGATGGGATTTTCGTTATCCAAACAAAGTACTGCAAGGAACTATTGAAACGATTTGGCATGGATAAGGCCAAGGCAGTAGCAACACCTATAAGCACATCTTGCTATTTGGACAAAGATGAAGGAGGTAAATCCGTAGAAATCACTAAATATCGAGGTATAATCGGATCCCTTCTCTATTTAACGGCAAGTAGGCCGGATATAATGTTTAGTGTTTGCCTTTGTGCTCGTTTTCAATCGAATCCAAAAGAAACGCACATGGTTGCTGCCAAACGTATAATGAAATATCTGTCTGGCACAACTGACATGGGTTTATGGTACCCCAAAGGTTCTTCGTGTAATCTTGTTGGGTATTCTGATTCTGACTTTGCTGGGTGCAAAGTAGATAGAAAAAGCACTAGCGGCACTTGTCATCTTCTTGGCAATTCTTTGGTATCATGGGCTAGCAAGAAACAGTCTAGTGTAGCCCTATCTACAGCTGAGGATGAATATGTCGCCGCGGGTACCTGATGTGCGCAAATCTTATGGTTGAAACAGCAACTCCTAGACTTTGGTGTAAGTCTAGATCACATTCCTATAAAATGTGATAATACCAGTGCTATTAGTATCACCAAAAACCCAGTGCAACATTCTCGCACTAAGCATATAGAGATTCGACACCATTTTATACGTGATCATATTCAAAAGGGTGATTGTATTATTGAGTATGTTGATACTTCGCGGCAGTTAGCTGATATCTTTACGAAACCGCTTCCAAAAGAAAATTTCTTTTTCATTCGTAGAGAAATTTGTTTAACCTCTGCCTCTCACCTCTTTTGAGATGTGATTTTGTTTATCTCTCTTGTTATTATTGATGCGTCTTCTCAGTGTTTCAGGGGGAGATAGCACATCTTTTTGATGATTACAAAAGGGGGAGAGATATTCTGATATTTTGGTTAATACATACAGGGGGAGAGATACTCTAAAGGATGCAAATTTTCTGAAGTGATATATTTTATTTATGCATATATCCAAAGGGAGATGATATGAATTGTTATATTCCTTGTGATTATTGTTCTAAGGAAGGTTATTGTTATATATATATGTGTGTGTGTGTGTGTGTTTTTGCTTGTATAACACTTGTGATGCAGATAGTAAAGAGCATATCAGAATCGTTGTTTGTCATCATCAAAAAGGGAGAGTGTTGGAAGTCAAGCTAGTGTTGGAAAACATGCTTCAAACTCTCTTATGGACTTCAAGTATAACTCAAGATGTTGTTTTGATGATAACAAGCCAACTCAAGTTCAAGCTCACAAGTGTCATCCATATTCAAGATTGAAGACTCAAGCAAGGCATAGATTAGAAACCTTCTCCTTAGATCATTTGTAAGGTAATGGAGTTCTATTTCTTTAAGAGTTTACAAAAGCCAATAAGTTTTTCATTTTAAAGAGAGAAGAAGAAAAATGTGTTTTTCATGAAAAAGTTTTTTCTGCATTAATCTTTGTGAAAATACTTGATGTTACAAAACTCTGTATATTTTTATGTATGCAAGAGAGAGTAATCGATTACCTGCTCAAGATAATCGATTAACTTTGTTGCATCATAGAAAAATCAAAGAGGTTGTAATCGATTAAATGAATCTTGTTAATCAATTACTTTCTTATGGGAGTAATCGATTACCTGGCTCAAGTAATCGATTATAATTGTTGCATCATATATTTTTCAGAGGCTTAGTAATCGATTACAAGCTCTGTAGTAATCGATTACATGATGTTGCATCATATGCATATCAAAGGCACAGTAATCGATTAATTGTTTAAGTGTAATCGATTAAATGAGTTGTATCATACATTGAACAGGAGTGGTGTAATCGATTAACTATTATTGGTCTAATCGATTACATGGTTTTCAAATGAATTTAAGAATTTCTATTTTTGAAGGAATAATCGATAACCTTCAGAAAGTAATCGATTACTTCAAGTTTTATTGAAAAACGTGTCAGAATCATTTTGATTATTTCCTGATTTGTTTTTATATAAAAGATTATGATTTATTTTATAAAATTCGAAAATGATTTTAAATTTGAATTATTTCCTTTTTGGTTTTAAGAATCAAATCTTTATTTTATTTCGGAAATCATTTTGATTTAGTTTTGATTTTAAAACTTATTTCAAATCTTATTTTATTTTGTTTTGATTTTGTTTTACTTATTCTAAATCTTTTTTTTATTCTAAAAGGTTTTTCTATTTTAAAAAGGATTTTCACTCCAACATTCAGAGATTGATTTTTTCATTCATTCATTCATACTTTTTCTCATCATCACGTTTTTCTCTCTTCTTCCTTCTCTAATCTTCTGGTTTTAACGTTCATTCTTTTGAAGAACAAAACCATGTTGGCTGAGTAACTCCTAGAGAAAGTACTTCATTATCATAAGAGCTTATTGTAGAATCTGTGTTTTTGAGAACACGATATACTTGTTGTAATCACTCGCATCATTTGTTCTAAACCTTAGTGGTAGGGAGAGAATCCCGTAGTTGAACGTTGTGACGTTCGTAGGGTGAGGAACCCTGCTGTGTGATTGAGGCCCCTAGCGAACGGAGGTTCCTAGTAGTGTGCGGGGTGCTATTGGTTGTAATAGGGTGCGGCTCTATTGCTGGTTATAAGAACTCTCAGGCGGGTCGCTTGGGGACTGGACTAGGCCTTTCGACGGAAAGGCTGAACCAGTATAAAATTCACCGGTGCAAGCTTTTCTATCCCTATCTCTTTTTATTTCCGCTTATTTCAATTTTTACGTTTCCGCGCTACTCGAATTATTTTATCTATCGTTTTCGCGATCCGTTTCAAACGCTTAATCTCTCCGTCTCAAAACAATTTTTTAATTTGTAAAGGTTTTTACAATACATTAATAAAACTCGATTCACCCCCCCCCCCCCCTCTCGAGATTTTGAGGCCAAAACCAACAGCACCGGCCGGACGTGGTTCATCGACCAAAGCTTCCTCTTCCCTCTCTAGAGGTAATAGAGTTCCTCCTCCTTCTGCTAATCCCTATGGTATTATTTTTTATTCTAGGATTATTTTCCAAGAGGCTAGGTACACTGCATTAGTGCAAAGGTCCATTGTGCCTACGCGCTACATGGATGAAAATACCTTAGCTACTTTAGGGATTTTTGAGGATGTGTAGTGGATGGTTGACAGGGTAGGTTGGACTAGTTTTTTCACTAAAAAGAGTCTTACTTATCACCGAATTACCTTAGAATTTTTAAGCTCTGTGGATGTGAATGTGTTGTATGGTATAGGGTGCAACGAGGGTAAGATTAGCTTTCGGTTATTTAACACTAATTATGTCTTCACCCTCGCGGAGTTTAATCAACTCCTGCAGTTGCCTATTGGTGGTGAGCGTCGTTATCCTTCCGGATTTAATGAGCGCAATTTTTGGCAGGAAATAGCTTATACTAAATTTGACCCTAACACCACTAAAGCCACTCTCCTTCGCAACCCCTGTCTTAGGTATGTGCACAGATTGTTATCATACACTCTTTTCGGATGTGGTGAACCCGGTGGGGTTCGGTCCGATGAGTTGTTATTCCTTTGGGGTATGCCCTATGGCGCGTCTCTTGATACCGGCTCTTATCTTGTTCGCCACCTCGAGAAGGTTGGCAAAGCGCAAAAGGGAGACATTGTGGTTGGTGGCCTTATTACCACTATTGCTCTTGCCCTTGGTCATGATGTTTCTGGCCTAGTTCTGGTCCCTGGAGGCACTCGTTTTGATCTAGCCACTTGCCTTCGTATGAATATGCTTGTAAAGCAAGGCGATGTTTATTGTCTTCGCCTCCAAGGTGACCCTGTTGCTTAACCTCTTCCTGATCCTGTTCGCACCACTGTGCGAATCTCAACCAATTGGCGCTTTCCCACTCCTATGGCGCCACCTCCTATGACGGAGGAGTTCATGATAGATCCGCAGCCTTTGGCTGAGGAGGCCCTGAGGATACCCCTGGCCCCTCTAGCTCTTCTCCACCTCCTCCTTCTCGCGCTGAGTTCACCGAACTCCACTTTGAATTAGCAAGGATTACCTCTATGGTTGAGGAATCCAATAGGATGCAGCGAGCCATGTATGACTGGCACATTTCTCAGGGTCACTTCCCTGATCCTACACTATGACCCTTTCCTCTTCTTGAGTTTTTGTTCCACATTGGGGACAATGTAGAATTTAAGCTTAGGGGGTGCATTGCATTTTGCATATTAGTTTAGGACCATGTAGTGTTCTCATTCATTTATCATGCATTTTTCATTTTTTTTATTTCACATGCATATATATAAAAAAAATAAAATAAAATATTTCATTCACTTTTCATGCATTTGACTAACTCATTATCTAGGCAATTTGACTTATATCTGTTTTGGCTTGCACTAAATGCGTTTCCTTAAGAATATTATTTTTGAAAAGTGACTTAGCCTGTGATGATCTGCTTGTCTAGAATGATGGTTGCATGAATAATCATGAGGATACTAATAATTGGCAGAAACTTATTGTGGTTCTTGCTCTTCATTAAATTAGCCGATAAATGTGAGTTTTTGAGCCTAACAGGGGTAACACATAATAAATATTTTTTAAACCCCTCTTCTTTCTTGATATTGAGTGATGTTCACTTTGGATTGTGAATTCTAGAACTTGACCTGTGACCATCTTCAGACTGATAATTGTTTGCATGCATGAATATGATAAAGGCACTTAGGACTGTTTTTCTGGCCTTCAACAATTTTGATAAACACTTTCCCTTAGTTGCCCATTTTGAGCCTAGTGAAATAATTGTTTTCCTTGGTACCCTTTCATAATGTTACATCTTTTTGGTACCCTTTGGATTGTGAATGGTGCAATTGAGAGAGTAGTTCTTTGGATGAGATGTTATAGTGTTGATATTGAGCTTAAAGCATTATTCTCTTTATCTCTCTTCTGGAAAAAAAAAAAGAAAAATAATTGAGTGTCAGGTACCCCTTTTGAGAGCAGGTAATTGCTTATTGGGGAAATACTTGATATGTGAAAAAATAAAGAAAGGAAGAGAATAGAGAGAATGGATGAAAAAAAAAGGGAATGATGTAACACCCCGATTTGGCAACTTGAAAACCACAACCGTTTATAGTGAAAATTTGGGCCAATTTTTTTTTTTAAAAAAACAAGGGTTACACAAGATGAGAACACTTAGATTTTCAAAACAAAGTTACAATTTAAAACTCATGTTCTCATAATGCATAAGACCTTTCAAGTTCCAAACCGAGATGTCACAAGACACCGCACCTTGAAACTTGTTTTTCAAAAACACCTTTTCAAATTAACAGCCCATTCCATTTTAATTTCAAAACACAAATACTGAAAATGAACTTAGTTGGGGTTACAGCATGATAGAGCCAGGATTCTAAGTAACTTGCAATGGAATTACAAAACTCTTAAAGGGAGATTACCTAACTTCTAGTCATCTACTCTAACGCTTCCGCTGTGCTACTCTGATTCTCGGTAAGTCAAACCCTCGGGTCGCCAGCAGCATCATCCTCATCAGCCTCCTTAGCAATACTTTCCATAGCCGCTTCTCGTGCTTTCTTCTCCTCCTCATAACGAGCTAGCAGTCTCTCCATGATCTCCTTTCGATTCCGTTTCCTCGCAATATAAACTATGACACGGCCGGTCATAGTTATATTGTCTCCCTTTAATGGAGATGCTCCTATCTCCCGAATGAGCTGAAACTTCGCTATATTTTCCATCTAGAAACCATACAGAATTTTTCCCAATACAAAACAGCAGTGCGAGAGAGTGAGCTACCCAAAACATGTAATGTCGTGGATTTACGATAGGCAATTATTAAGATAAAACAATAAACAACATATAAATCAAATAAACCAACATAATCATCATCATCATATAAACACCATCTTATTCTCACTTCTCAAATCTCGTTCAATACTCAATACCATTACTGTACTATTCTTTTTAATCTTTAAGTTATTAAGCTTTATCATCTCAATCCACTCAATGATTAGGGGAACAAACATCATTGAGGCAAATGGCTCACACGTCTACATCTCCTCGGTCATCCATCCAAACCTAGTCGGAAGCAAACAGGAGTACAGGACCTTTACCGTGCGGGCACGACAGCTGTATCAACAATCAAATGGTCCCAGACCAGGAGGACTCAGCCTCAAATCAATTCAATTCAATTAATATATATAATCAAGGCTCACTGTCTCACTCACAGTGGCAATCACAAATGCCCCACTCCAGTCCCTCTCATTGTTCTAGATTTGCATTCAAGGGGGCGACAGTATAGTTCTAGTCTCGAGTGCAGAGCTTACCACGGCATTGGACCCAGTCCCTACCACGTTAGTACGCCACCTGTGGAGTTCGTTCTGCCTAGAAATATACTCTAGACTTCTTGACGTTTCACCGTCATCGTCCTCCCCTCATGCAATCTCCACCTGAGTATCCGCAGATACCCATAGTATCTTCCTCTCCACTACTTCGATAACACACTCATATCTCACCGCATTATTCATGTCTTTTAATAGTCTTTTAAAGTTTTGAAGCTTTAAAGTTTTATTTACGGTTTAATCCTAACGGTCGGCTCATCCTTAGTGCATCCCTTCAACGAGTCCCGACCACTAATCTTTCAAACTGTTCCCCAATTCATCACATGACATCTCAACATCTCATATCACATTCTTTCTTGGCTCATCTCATCAATTTTCTCAAAACTCACTTTCTCGTCTTTCTCAAAAACATCTTTTCGCAAAACTATTTTCGAAAATATCATTTCACAAGACTTGCTTGAAATATCTTTTCACAAAACTCTTTAAAAAAAATCTCATTTCGTAAATTTTCTCAAAGAGGTTCTTTCACAAAACTTTCTCAAAAATAATGTTTTTCACAAACTTTCTCTCAAAAGGATCATTTCATAAAACTTTCTTAAAATATTATTTCTAAAAGACTTTCAAAGGTATCATTACAAAAGACTTTCTTAAAAATATCATTTCAAAAAGATTTTCTCAAAAATGTTGTTTCCAAAACTCTTCTCAAAAATAGATCTTCTAACAAAGCTTTTCAAAAAGATTGGTTCACAAAACTTTTTCAAAAAGATATCTTTTAACAAAAAGCTTTTAAAAAATCTTTTTTCAAAAACCTTTTTCAAAAATCACCTTTTTGCTGAGCGCTAATGGAGGAGCAAGCTCAACTCAACACTAGTCCCAGTCTAAAACAAAAATAGAGGAGCCAAGCCACATCTCACTTCCATAGCAACGTTATTCGTTTCCAATTTCAACTTTTTCTCCTGATATTCCATTACTTAAACAACCTTTATTATCATTCTTCTTTCTTTCAATCTCATTTTCTTACTTTTTCAACTTAATTCTCATTACTGCATTATTCAGCACACCAAGGTTTCTCAATAGTATCATAAATTCTTAACCAATAAATAGATCATAAGGTAACTAAATAACTCAAACATAATCAACCAGAAACATAATATCATATTTAATAAAACCAATCTCAACCGTTCGGGTGGATAGCCAAACAAACAATCAAACAATTGCTATCACATACACCACTACGCTAAATGAGATTGGAGTCCAACCTTTGAGATGATTGGACCTTTTAATAAGTTACCTAAATACCATGGCGTCTTAAGGGAAGCCCCTCTCTAACCTCAAATGGCGTAAGCCTCCGAAAGCTTCCCGAGATTTCCCGATCGCTAATTCCGCCTCGTTTTCTTTGCGTCGGTCGTCCGAACTATAGCAATTTTCCCCATGCGTTAGGAACGTTTTTAACGAATTAATTTTGAAAACACTTTAAAATTATTCCTTTTTGAGAACACATTGTCTATATTCAAAAAGTTTTCAAATCCCAATCAAAAACAAAATGTTTTCAAAACAACTTTAAAATGATTTTCTTATCAAAACAGAATTCATTCTTCTTAAGGTAATCTTACTTTAAAAGGTTTATGTTATAAAAATCATTATTATTAGTTATTAAACAAAAATTCAGCACTTAAGAAAATAAAGTTCCAAAACCACATCAAATCAATTTAAATTTCTTAAACCATACTTTTCAATAAAACATTTTTCAATCCTTTGGAAATTCAAATATAGAAAACACATTCAAACAACACATCATTAAAGCATTCACAACTTCACACACAAGGCTAATTATATTAAAGATCATTGAATTATTAACACAAAAATTCCTTTTTAATTATTAAATCAATTTATTTATTTTTATCCTTAAAAACCAAAAGAGGTTAAAACAAACAACACATCACACATGGCATCACACACATAAAAGCATAGTCATTTACAAAGATCATTTCATGAAGATAATTTTCCAACTACACTAGCATGTGTTGGCCGAATCATATAGGTGTAATTTTTACAAAGGTTAATGCACACATTCAAGCACAAAGCAAATGAAATCATTTTTCTTTCTTTTTGGACTAAAAACCGAGAATATTAAAAAGGAAATTTCAACAAACTTAAATCAAACAACAAGTTAAATTACATATCACCTTAAAGTTTCATTTTTATTTTTCTTTAAACTTAATGATTTCATATTCTAAGCTCTTAGATTAAATTATTTTCATCATATATGCAACTTAAACAATGATCAAGTATAATTTCCTATTCCTATCTCTCATGGCCGAATACTCACATGCAAAAAGGTAAGGTCTTGTTCATTTTTCAACACACCAAAAATCACAAAAAGTCAAATCAAGACATCAAACACATCACTCATCCATATCAACATGCATCACTTTATCAAAGCAAGATTCTTATTAAAGAACAAAACTTAAGTTCATCACTTAGTTTCAAATATAAATCAAGATTACACTTTAAACTTCAAGAAATGACATGCATGCACTTAAAATCACTAGATCTAGTCCTATCATACACACGCATCAACTAAAAAGCATGAGATTCATTTTTATCACACATGGCCGAATGGCCTCTCACAAAATAAAGCATACATAAAATTAATTGCTAAAGCTAAATCATGTTTGCATTCAAAAAATCATTTTAAAGCTTGTTTATTTAATTTCCTCTTCCAAAACCGTGACATGCCTTAAATGAAAACATAATCTTTTCACTTAAAATCAACATGCATGCTTCACTTTTGCTTATTAAACATGGATTACAAAATATATGCATACAAATCAACAAGATCATCATCAATCACATGTAAAGTAAAAGATCTCAACTATATTTTCAAACAAACTTAAATCATACATTTGTTCATGAAGAAATCACACGGTTTAAGAATGCAAATTTAACATGCAAGACTAAAAGATCTCAAATCAAGTTCAAAGCACAAATTTATTTATCAAATCATTTCTTAAAAGTCACATAGCTCACGGTTTTAGCAAAAGATTAAACATGCAAGACCAAATAATTTTACTTTACCCTTAACTAAACTTAGATCATAAGTTTACTTGTCAAATAATCACATAAACACATATAGATCATAGTTTAGAACAAGAAAATACACATGCAAGAAAGATCTAGGTTAAGCTTCACAAAATCTTAAACAAAACTTTAGATCTTTAAGTTTGAGGTAGAAAAATATTTAGATCTAACAAGAAAACATAAACCGAACCACAAACATAGAGTCACAAATATTACAACTTACTTTTAGTCCATGAAAGTTCAAGATCAAGAAGGAATAATATACAAGTTCATCTTACAAGTCACAAAAAAAAATAAACATGCAAGAAGAAAAAGAAAGGGATCTACAAACTAAAAAGGAAAACTAAACTATTACATTTCTTTCTCTTGTTTTTCGAATCTCCTACCAAGAAAGGTGGGTTCTTCAAGCTCCTAACACTTAGGTCTTCAAAGGGAAAGGTTTGATCAAGCTTTGGATTTCCTTCTTCTCCCTTCTAGGTCTCGGCCACCACTCTCTTTCTCTTTCTCTATTTTTTTTCTTTTTCTCTCTAAGGGTTTGATAAGTCCCTAGAGTTGTGTTTGTGTTGGAAGGGTGGAAATGAGAATGGGTGAAGGTGAAATGAACTAAGGCTTTACACATAAATAAGCCCACGAATTTCCCTCTTTTGCCCTTGTATAATTTCGGTCCAAGCACACTAGGAAGGGGCGGTTTGGTCACTACAAAAGATTGCATGAGTGGATGTTATCAAAATTAAGGGGACAAAGTGGAGTAGGCTAGGACTTTAGGGGTCATCTAGGTTCTCATGGATAGTTAGCTTATAGTTAGGGTTTTTATCATCTAGTTACTCCATGGTTCTCACTTAGTTGGCTTGGTTTCTTACTCTCCAAGTTTCTAAGACCCACATGCGTGCACACACACACACCTACATGCACATACACAAACCGTGGCACTCTCATACACACACACATGTATACACACATTTATATTTAAAAACATTAATTTATACAACAATTCAATTAATTCTAGGAAATCATATTTTCACAACCATTTTCATACATCACTTATTGCACACACATATTACACACATTAACTCAAGCACACATATCACATAAAAATTCATGTCAAAACAACACCACAAAATACCTTTCTTAAAATTCGTTTTTCTTATATTCTGAAAATAAACTTTTATAAATCACTCTAGAAAATTCTAAAAATTACATTTTCAAATTCTAGGTTTCAAAACGATCGTTTTCATATAAAGATCATAAAATTCCGAGTTACGGTTAAAAAGATACAAATTTTTAAAGATAACAGACCCAAAAATTTCATTTTTCACAAACTATCTTTTAATAAAATCACAATTTTACAAATCATTTTCCACCTCAACAAAAAAATCATTTACTTTTCTTCTATAAAATATTTTGTTTATAAAAATCCATAGAAATCAACACTTCATTTCTTTCTTACGAAAAATACTTTTTCTAAAAATCACAAATTCAAGGTTTCTTTTGTTAAAAATCGTTTACGCACGTACGGGAAAAATGCGGGGTGTTACAAATGAAAGATCACAAATTTTTGGAGTTGATGTGTAACTACAACGATTATATGCTCCATTCATAATTCAAGGGGATATTGTGTTTATGGTTACATTATTACAGCCCTTTGTGTGATCCTTTGTTTCTTATACCGCGCCTGACATCTTTAGCCATGGCCTCATTACAACCTAATTAAGACCTTTTGATTCTTACATGCATTCAATAATTTCAGTGGAGATTTTGGTCTATGGTCAAGCTTATGGTAATTCATTTTCATTGATGAACTTGAGTGATATGTCTATCTTTACCCTCTTTAGCCATGGCCTCATTACAACCTAATTAAGACCTTTTGATTCTTACATGCATTCAATAATTTCAGTGGAGATTTTGGTCTATGGTCAAGCTTATGGTAATTCATTTTCATTGATGAACTTGAGTGATATGTCTATCTTTACCCTCTTATACACATTGAGAGAAGGTGAGTGGAGTGCCCCCTTTAGTGATGAGCAAGGTTGTGATAAGTTGAAGGTTCTAATTGGGTAGACTTTTGATAATTTCATGATTGGTTAGTGGATGTTAGTTTGGGAGAATTGCAGGTTATGTCATTTGATAAAATTTGTTTTGAGGAAGTTGTGTTTTTGTGCATGTCATTATTGGATTATGAGTTTTGTTGCCTGGATGATGAGTTGGTTAGCATTCATATAGGATTCATTCATTGCATTGCATGTCTTGCTTGGGGACAAGCAAAGGTTCAAGCTTGGGGGAATTTGATGTGTGCGTAGCATGCATATTATTTTCCTATTAGTTTGTATTTATTTTAATATTTATTTAGGTATTTTATTTTAATTTAGCATGCATTTAGTTCATATTTCACTTGGGAAAGGTTTTTGGTGTTTTTGATGTGCAGGTTACAATTTGGAGGCTTGGAGCTTTGGAAAGTAAAGAATTTATCATTGACAAAATATTAAAGAGCTTTTTGGAGCAATTGTATAAAAAAAAGAGATTTGGGGGCTTTGAGAAGGAAGATGAGTCATTGGGCCTAATCAATCAATTTGGGCTCAAATTTGGAAAACGTAGCAGATAACTTGTAAAAAGATAGAAACCCTTGTAGATAGATTTGAATTAGAAGATTAGATTTGATGAGAAGATATATATAATTAGAAAACAAGGATTGAAGACACAAGACAACATATTTCTCTCAAGGAAGATCTGGAAAGCGATTGAAGATAGAAGAAATTCTCCTCCTCTCAACTTTTGGTTATTCCTACTTTAGTATGTCTTATTCTTATTTTTTAATTTTTTTCATGAACATGAGTAGTGAGTAGTTCCCTTTTTCTGAGGATTAGGATTAGCCCATGGAGGCATTGACATGAGGATTTGATATTTTAACTTTTATTTATGCTAGATTCTATTTTTATTTAATTTTGGTGTGCTTAATGCTTTTGGTTGTGTAGAGCTCCACAATTACATGATCCCAGATAGTAAGGGAAGTACCGAAAGGTGAACCTTAGCATTAGAAAATACCAAAATTGAACTTAGGAACTTAAATCACGAAAGTAGTTTTAATTCCTGAGGGGATTCCCTGAATTATCATAGAATTTAATGGATTTAATGTACCCTAATTATCACGAAAGTAGAAATTAGGCCTCATTAGGTACGTTGCTAAGACTCTGAAAGGAGCTAATATTCTACGTTAGGATAATTCACCCTAAAAATAAATCTAGCTAAATAAAAAAGATATCACTAAAGATTGTCAATGCGGATATGTGGTGAAACTAATCCTTGGAAATTTCCCAATCCAAATCTCAATCCAATCTTTTAGATTTTATTTTATTTTATTTTTCCCAAAAATCAATCTCTAAATTCTATTTTTAATTTTATACTAATCCGGTTTAGATAATTGGTGCTTATAATTTGTTGGTATTTAACAACAAAATCCCTGCGGATACGATACTTTTTATTACTAAGATAACCTGTGCGCTTGCGGGGCTATCAAGTTTTTGGCGCCGTTGCCGGGGATTTTGCTTTGTTAATATTAACTATTATTATAAGTTGATTAGACTAAACCTCTTTTTCTAGTTTGTTTTGTTTTCTCTTTTTTCCACAGGAATTCTGATTCTCTTATGCGAAGCATCAGACTTGGGACACCTGTTCAATCAGATCCTGAGATCGAGAGGACTTTTCATAGAAGAAGGAGACAACAAAGACCTGAAAATCTAGCAATGGCACAAAATGAAAATCACACGCCATTGAAGGATTATGGGACCCCTTCCATCAAAGGGCTACAATCTAGTGTGGTCGTCCCACCCATTGAAGCCAACAACTTTGAGATCAAGATGAGCTTGATTAATGCGGTCCAGCAAAATCAATTTGGAGGGACCAAATTGGTATGAAGATGAGCTTATACTAATGCTAAGAGTAAGTCTCATAGAAATGTTGTTGATTTTTCTAAGGTTTATTTTTCAAATGCACCAACATGTTTCTATTGTGGTTCTCATGGACATATTTCAAATGTGTGTTATATTAAAGCAAAGCATGATTGTTTTGTAGGTATGATTGAATAGCAAAAGGGCTCACAAGTGTTATTCTTTATTTGCTTCTTCAAGTATCAAGAGAATGTCCTACAAATTGGTATAATTGGTAATTGTTGAAATCTTACAATTGGTATTACTTCTACAAAAGCTAACATTTGGTATCAAGTGAGTTTCTCACAAGAGATAACAAGTATTCATAATTGAATTTCTCAATTGGTATCTTCTAATCTTACTATTAATATCTTACAATTGATATTTGCAATTTGTGTTGAAAATTCACAAGTATTGTAATGATATATTTTCTTCAATTGATATCATCGTGTGATCATTATATGTTTATCATGCTATTGTTGTTACTGTATATTTCTTTACAATTGATATCTTACTTTGTTAAGTGATGTGATGACTTTTTAGTTCTAATTGGTATCATATTTCATTGTCATATTTCTTTCCAATTGGTATCACATTTCAAAGTATAATTCTTTAGTTTTATATTTGGTATCATTGATTGATTGGTATCAATGTTATGAAGAAATGGTTCTTATTTCTCTTATTTTGGCTTAAGTTTTTATTGTCATAATACTTTTTGATAATGCCAAAAGGGGGAGAAGAGGTTGTTTTGTTGTTTTTATATAGGTTGAGCAAAGTTGTTGAAGATAGGAGGAGAATCAAGCTTTACTCAATTGGATTTCAAATGTCAAAACATTGAGGGGGAGCAAGAGTCTCACCAAGTGATCAAATGGTTCAAGCATCAACAACTTCAAAACATGTTTGTCATTGTCAAAAGGGGGGATATTGTTAGATCCGGTGTGATGGTTTTGATAATGCCAAAGGTTTTGAACAAGCTACAAATGTTTTGATCAAGCTTAAATAATGGAGAAGCTCACCAAAGTTCAACAAACAACAAATGATGAAGAGAGAGCAAGCTCATGAAGATTCAAATGTGTATTATATTGTAATATCTTTAGTTTGAGTTTTTTAGTTTAATGAGTTTGGGTAGAGTCATTAGAGGGTAGTGAATCTCTATCAAGTGCATGATTATATTATAATTTGAGTATTCACTTAACCTAAAATCAATAGGTGGCTTAAAGGTTTGAAAGAAAAGGTTTAGATTTGAGAAAACAAGTTTTTAGAAGTGTTTTACAGTGGCTAATCGATTAATGGGTTGAGTTAATCGATTAACACACATCTTACAGTGGTTAATCGATTAAGGCAATGAGTAAATCGATTAACACCTGCAAAACTGGTTTTCAAAATACGTTTTTTTTTAACTTCTCAAAATCTGTTTTTAAGGTTCCTAACTTTTGGGTATTCTATATAAACCTTTTCCTAATCATTGTGATTAACTAACATCATTTTGCATATCAATTTTACAAAGATCAAAGCCAAATCAATATGTGGCTTAAAGGTTTGAAAGAAAAGGTTTAGATTTGAGAAAACAAGTTTTTAGAAGTGCTTTACAGTGGCTAATCGATTAAAGAGTTGATTTAATCGATTAACACACATCTTACAGTGGTTAATCGATTAAGGCAATGAGTTAATCGATTAACACCTGCAAAACTGGTTTTTAAAATACGTTTTTTTACTTCTCAAAATCTGTTTTTAAGGTTCCTAACTTTTGGGTATTCTATATAAACCTTTTCCTAATCATTGTGATTAACTAACATCATTTTGCATATCAATTTTACAAAGATCAAAGCCAAATCAATATGTGGCTTAAAGGTTTGAAAGAAAAGGTTTAGATTTGAGAAAACAAGTTTTTAGAAGTGTTTTACAGTGGCTAATCGATTAAAGAGTTGATTTAATCGATTAACACACATCTTACAGTGGTTAATCGATTAAGGCAATGAGTTAATCGATTAACACCTGCAAAACTGGTTTTTAAAATACGTTTTTTTACTTCTCAAAATCTGTTTTTAAGGTTCCTAACTTTTGGGTATTCTATATAAACCTTTTCCTAATCATTGTGATTAACTAACATCATTTTTCATATCAATTTTACAAAGATTAAAGCCACACTATTCTCTCTCACTTTCTCATAGATCAAAGCTTTCACTTTTATATTCTTTGATCAAGAATCTTTGAATCTCTTATGTTGATATTTTCATAGTTCTTGAAAAAGATTCATAGGATTGTTATTGTTTTCAATTTGGTTGTAATCATTGCAAAAGAGGCAAACATTCTACAACAAAGGAAGACTTGGTGGTTCTTCATCAAGCAAAATCGTCTTGGAAGTCTTGTTGTGTTAACTAGCAATTGGAAGCCTTGGTGTGAGGTATCATCAAGCATTTGGAAGACTTGTTGTGGGGATATCAACAAGCAAGGGATGAGGTTATATTAGAAGTTCAATAGGGTTGCAAGACAAGAGTAGGGTATCTCTTGGAGGCTATCAAGAAGGGAGTCTTAAGAGGCATTTACTTGTAATTTGAGAACTCTAATTCCTTAGTGAAGAATCTCTCTTGGTTGAAGAGGGGACTGGATGTAGCTCACGGTGGTTGTGAGTGAACCAGGATAAATCACTGTGTAGTATCTCTATTCCCTTAACTCTTTACATTCTTGTCATTTCATATTGTTCTTGGTTGAAAACCTAGAAAAGATTGATTTTTCATAATTGATTGAATTAGCTTTTAAGTATGCAAATTGAATTGGGGAAAATCATTTTCATAACCTAGGTAATCAATAAGAATATTGGTGTTAATCAATTCCGCTTAATCTTTGATCATATGTGTTAATTGATTGATTTTCGTATTCGATTGAAAAGTGATTTTTCAGTTTTAATAGTGATTAATCGATTAACTGAAGGTGTTAATCGATTAACCAAAAGACTGCTTTCAGGCACTAATCGATTAATTGGTCAGCTTAATTGATTAACTTGTGTTTTTCAAGGGTTAATCGATTAACAACATAGCTTAATCGATTAAGGGCTAAAACATTTTGTAAAAATCATTCATTTTAATTGTTTCGATTCATTTCTTTCGAAAATCTTTCAAGGTTTCTTAAACATCTGTTCAAACCCCCCTTCTAGGTGTTCTCCTAGGGTTCCTTAGTTATTTCACCCACCGATTGTAGTTTTTACAGATGCAAGTGTCCAGGTCTCATTTTCTTCTAGTGCCTTGATTTTTTGTGCTATTGCCTCTCGCCATTGGGGTTCTTTTACAACCTGTGAGTATGTTCTTGGCTCATCATGACATGTGATGGCCGCAAAAAAAGCTTTGTGTTTTGATGAGAAATTATCATAGCTAACATATTGTGAAATAGGATAAGCCTTACCAAAAGATTTCGATGAAGCCGGTGAAGTGCATTGATGGGATTGTATGGTTGTGTGGCAAACATAGTCCTTGAGATATCTGGGTGGTTGTCTCATGCGTGGTGCAAGTTCATCAATGTGCTCTTCCTCATTAAGCACAATTTCTTCAGCAGTTTCAGTACCCATCATATTAGAATTTTCATTTTCATCATACTGTGAATCACATGACACATCTTGTTCCATAGCATCTTGATTACACAAGAATTCTTCACTTTCAGGTATGTGAGTCGGATCATGAAATATGGTTGGAGATCAAGACAAGTTTATTTCTGTATTGTTCTCATTTGATGCATAAGGATAAACATTTTCATAGAAAATCACATCTCGGGAGACAAAGAATTCTCGTGTTTTTAAGTTGTAAACTTTCCATCCTTTTTGCCCTTGTGGATAGCCTATAAACATACATTTTTCAGCTCTTGGATCAAACTCTTATCGCTGCTTTGATGATGTCTTTACATAACATAAGCACCCAAAAGCCTTCAAATGGTCATACGAAGGTAGTTTTCCAAAAAGAATTTCATAATGAGTAATTCCTTTATTGGCCATTGTAGGTGTTCTATTAATGATGTAGGTGGCTGCCAAAATACATTCTCCCCAAAAAGATAAGGGGAGACTTGCTTGGAATCTCAATGCTCGTGCAACATTAAGGATATGCCTATGCTTCCGCTCTACTCGCCCATTTTGTTGTGGTGTACCTTCACAAGATGTTTCATGCACAATCCCTTCTTGTTGAAAAAATTTCCGAGTCAAAAAGTTAGTAAATTCTGTACCATTGTCACTTCGAATCCTCTTAACTCTAGTTTCAAATTGAGTTTCACAATATTGCAAAAATTAATGAGAATGCTAGTGGTTTCAATTTTGTTTTTCATTAAATAAGTCCAAGTTCCACGAGTAAAATCATCAACAATAGTGAGAAAATAATGTGAACAATTGTGTGATGCAGTGTGATATTTCCTCCAAAGATCACAGTGTATTAACTCAAAAGGCTTTTCAGCTTTATTATTACTGAGATCAAATGGAAGTCTACATTGCTTAGATTTGTGGCACACATCGCAGCAAGCATCCTTATTCTCAATAAAACGAAATTTAATCAAACTAGAAAGTTTATGTAACACGTGAGCTGAAGGATGCCCCATCCTAGCATGCCAGAGAGTGTTGATGTCCCCCTGAACTACTACTAGACAAGATCCTCCAATTGCTTTCCTCAGCACATACACCCCATCATGCAAGTCACCGAACCCAATCGTCTTCTTCGTGGTTTGGTCCTGGATTACACAATAGTCAACATGATAAGTCACTATGAAATTCATATCAATTGTCAATTTATTTATAGATATTAAATTGCATTTAAATGCAGGAACAAGCAAAACAATATGTAATTTCATGTTTTCATTTAAGGTAACAGTGCCCATTTGTTTTACTATCACTGTGTCCCCTGTTGGCACAGTGATATAGAATGGCTTGTCAAGCTTGCACACCCTCTTCAAAAGTGAAAAGGAATGACTCATGTGGTGTGATGCTCCACTGTCTAAGACCCACTTTTGTTCCGTGTGTATTACATCATTACCAACCATAGTTTCATGTTGACTCGTGTCTCTTGTTTTGTACGCTCCATATAATGCATGACCTGTTCCACTTGCTTCTGTCTTATTCATTTTTCTTTGAATGTCATCTTTATGAGCCAAATGTGCTCCTCCATGTCCAGCTTTTTTGTTTGGATCACGTTGTGTTCTTTGAATATCCCAGTTGGGAGGATAACCAATAACTTCGAAACATTTCGACCTCTCATGCCCCAACTTGCCACAATGATCACATTTAGGCCTTGGTCCATCTCGTGTTCTATTTCTATTTGATGAATAGAAGGCTAAACCTCCTTCTGATTTAGTATCTCTTTCTGCAGTAACTCGGGCTTCTTCCCTCAAAACGTGATTGAAAACTCGTTGAAGTGAGGGTAACAGATCTGTATTAAGTATGGTTCCTTTAACATGAGCATAACGCTCATTGTCAAGACTCCCAAGAAATAGGTGAACACGCTGATCTTCTTCTCTTTGTGCCAATATCTTTGACGCTCCACATAAGCATTCAGGTGGCGGTTGTAGCTCACTTAATTCATCTAGGAGAGTTTTGAACTCAGTGTAGAAATCTGTCACAGCTGTGTTCGGTTCTTGGTGCATCATGCAAAGTGTTCGCCAAAGCTGGTGTATGAGGGGTGCGTTGGTCTGGGCAAAACGTTCTTCCAGATCAACCCAAATATATCTGGAAGTGGTGGCACGTGAAATACTTCCATGCAAGCTTGAGTCAGTGGAATTAATGATCCATGCCATCACCATTGAATCTGCCTTCTCCCAGTTATGATAATCTGGTGAGGTAATTGCAGGTTTCTTGATACTTCCATCAACAAAGCCAAGCTCTGTCTTCGCACGCAAGGCCCGTTTTCATAGAACGAGCCCAGTTGCGGTAGTTATCTCCCTTGAGAGCCACTGCGACCAGAGGTGTTCCTGGGTTATCCGAGGAACCAAGATAATAAGGTGAAGTTGGCGCAATAGCGGTCAAGGAAATGTCATTATTATTCTTCTCGAGATCAACCCACTCTGATGCTATAATAAAAAGCAAGTGTTGTTTATTGTATTTATTTTGTTTTTATGTTGTGTCTGAGGCTTGAATCACAACACATATATATACATATCAAGGCTAGCTAATCCTACAAAAAAAATAGGATATTAATTATAGGGACAACTACTTAATTATAGTTCACAACAAACTAACAACCTGACATGTTACTAATATTAGCTTCATTATGACCCAAGCTTGATCACAGAGATCGGATGTACTTGAAATGTTTGAAATTTCGAAAATGCATGTCGGGCTTGCTAGGACTTAATGGTGTTGGTTTTATTTTTAATCTGTACACGCATCAAAGCTTAGATTGGATAGCTTTCCTTCGATAATCCTGCTTATCACGACCAATTCATAGTTAAGCATCATTACATTGACTACTCGTGGAAATGTCCTTAGTGACATGCAAAAGGAAGTTGATTGAAAAAGAAATGTATTCGAAAATGAGGAGGAGAAAACCAATTAAAAAGGAAATTGAATGCAGATACAACGTTGCAATAAATTCTCTTTTTCTTTTCAATTCTTAATATTTAGATACATGTCTATGGCTTGTAATTTATACATGACTGAGTAAATTATTTTATTCTAGGGATTGGGATTAGCCCTTTGATACATTAAGAATGATATTTTGATTATTTTCTCATACTCATGTTCGATTATTTTAAATTCAATTATGTTCCATTGTTGCAAGATCATGGATGTTAGGGGATGAACTAAAAGGTGAACATTAATATCTTATATCATAATTAACTTGAGAAATTGGAGAAGGGGAAAATGTCTATTGTCAAAATCATATTCTTGTTGATTCCAACTCTGGATCTGAATTTATTAAAGCTCAACAACACTGGGCTCAATTTGACATTATGAAGCTGAAGAACTCAGGTACTAAACTAGAATATGTTAATCCTGAGACTAGTGGTGATGTAAAATATGGGAAAATTACACCTATTAATGTTGAATTTGAGAAGGAATTCTAGGAGAACACGATAATGAGCTATGTATTGGGGGAAAATCCTCCTTACAAGGTGATGAATGGTTTCTTTAGGAGGCTGTGGGGTCATAATGTTAAGAAGGTTCACCTTATCTAGCTCTAATGGAGCTTATTTGATTCAAATGAACTCTCATGAGGTTGTTCAAGAGGTGCTGGAAAGAGATATTTTCCATTTTGATGGTAAGCGTGTGGTTGTGAGGGAATGGAATGTGAAGGATGGTAATGAAAAGGAAAGCATCGAGAAAATCCCAATTTGGATTCAACTTTCTGAACTTCCACTGAAATATTGGAGCACTATTGCTATTAGTAAGGTCACAAGTTCTCTTGGTACTCCAATTGTGATTGATGGGACAACTATTAAGAAAGACAGAACTGGCTATGCAAGAGTCCTAGTTGATATGGAGATTAAAGATACAATGCTTGACAAAGTGTTGTTTGAAAATGAGATAGGGATCATAATGGAGCAGATAATTCAGTATGAGTGGAAACTTGTCTTATGCTCAATTTGTAAAGGTTATGGGCATGAAGCTAAAAGTTGTAGGAAGGCTAAGAAGAAGGAAGATGTAAAGGTTGTGATGAAAGAAGAATCGATTGAGCAGCCTATTTCTAATCAGGTCTCTAGTATTGATGAAGACAAAGGAGATGAGCCTTAGTCTGATGCAGTTCAAAGAGGGAAGGAAACTGAGGTTTGGGTGGAGGTGCAAGCAAAGAAGAAACCTGGCCTAGATCCAGCCCAATCAGAGCAGAATAGTCAAGATGACATAAGTAGCAATAAAGCCTTAGAAGCAAAGATTTCTAAGGGTCTTGTTAAAAAGATGAATGGTGCAACAAAGGGATTTCAAAATAGATTCAGCCCCATAAATGATGATAGTTGGGGTATAATAGCCAAAACAAACAAAAGGAGGTGCATTCCTTTTGTAAGAAGAATAAAGTAATGATGATGGCATTATTGGAAACTAAAATTAAAAGAGAATACTTAGATACTATATGTTGGAAGTCAAGTTTTCCCAAGGACGTAACAGAGTTTTGCTAGAAGTTTTCTAGAAGAAGGTTTTGATGATAACAAACAAGCTCTTGCAAGAATCAAGTGCATTCAAGCTCAAGGCTCAAGGCTCAAGCAAGCAAATAGATTAAGTTAAGCTTTTCCCATAGGAAATGTTGTAAGGTAATGTAGTTAATCTTTTTCCAAGTTCATAAGGCCAAAAAGTTTTTCAAAGATAAGCAGAAGAAAAAAACCTTTTTATGAAATCGTTTTTAAGTTAGATTTTTTAGCTAAAAATGTTTTTGAAAACCTATGGTTACATTCTCTGCTTTAGAAAATTAATTTTATGAAAATAAGCAGAAGTAAACAATTACCTTCCCTGGATAATCGATTACTATGTTTCTGAGCTGTGACCTGGGAGTTTTTATTGAAAATAATTGATTATTGTTTTTTGATAATCGATTACCTTCCTCACAGGAAGTTGTTAATCGATTACTTTGTTTTAAATAATCGATTACTTTCTTAAAAATGAATTTCACTATTTTTCACAGAAAGATGATAATCGATTACCTCCTTCAAGTAATTGATTACCTTTAAGTTTTATTGAAATTCGTGTCAGAATCAATCTTAAATGTTTCCATATATGTTTTTACATAATTGATTCTGATTTATTTTCAAAATTCGAATATAAATAATATTTTAAAATAATTCCTTTTTTGTTTTAAGAATCAAATCTTGGATTTATTTCTTAAATCTTTTTTATTTGTTTTTGATTTTAAAACTTATTCCATTTTAATTCTGAAATCTTTTTTATTTGATTTTGTTTTTCAAAAAGTATCTTTATTTATTTGAATTCCAAAAACATTTCATAATCCTAGTTTTTCTGTTTTTTCTAATCAACACGTTCTTCCTCTTTTTCTTCTCTGAAAAAAACACGTTCTTCATTGTTCATACATTTTTCTGAATAGAAAACCTTCTTGGCCTTATCACTTGTGAATTAAACTATATTGCTATAGTGCTTAATTGTTGTATCTGTGTTATCAAGAACACAACATATTTGTATCACTCTCATATTCTCATATTGAAACCATAGTTGTAGGGAGTGGATCCCTTAGTGGAACGTGTGGCACGTTCTTAGGGTGAGGAACCCTTGTGTGATTTTTTATGTCCCTAGCGAACAAAGGTTCCTAGTAGTGTGCGGGGCTCTATTGGTTGTAATTGGGTGCGGCTCAATTCAAAGGATATAAAAAGCTCAAGCGGGTCGCTTAGGGACTGGACGTAAGTCTCTCGCTAGAAAGACTAAACCAATATAAAATTGGTTTGTGTGTTCCTCTTCCCTATCTCTCTTATTTTACGCATTATTTTTGATTAAATGGTTTTCGCGCTACTCTATTTATTTTTATTTCTATCGCTTCGCTTTCTCGCTCAAATAATTAATCTCTCCTTAAAACAATATTTTAAAACGTTCGAGTAATTTTCATTAAATTAATAAAACTCGATTCACCCCCCCCCCCCCCTCTCAAGGTTTGAGGCCGATTCTAACTATTGGCATCAGAGCTAGTCTCTTGTGTTAAAGGACTTAACAGTCTCAAGAGTGATGGCTTCAAACTCTCCATTTGGTGGTGAAGGGAGTTCTATTAATAGGCTCCCATGTTTGATGGTGTGGGGTACGCTTATTGGAAAGCGAGAATGAAAATTTTTATTCAAGGAGTAGGATTAAAAGTTTGGGATGCTGTAGTTAATGGGCCCTACGTTCCTACCTATGTGGTAAATGGAATCACCGTCAACAAACCTATTGGTGAGTGGACGGAAGAGGAGGAACTAAGAGTCCAATACGACTTGAAAGCGAAAAATATAATAACATCTACTTTGAGTTATGTTGATTTTTTTTCAGGATATCTACATGTGAGACAGCACAGGAAATGTGAGATACGTCGAAAGTCACGAATGAAGGTACCAATGAAGTCAAGAGGTCGAGAATCAACACCTTGACTGGAGAGTACGAATTATTCAGAATAAAGAAAGGTGAATCAATGCAAGAAATACAAAAGGTTCACAATGATAGTCAATCAACTCGTGACACTGGGAAAGAAATTTACAAATGAGGAGTTGATCAACAAAGTGCTGAGGTGCTTAGGGAGAGAATGGCAACCCAAAGTGACGGAAATTATGGAGTCAAGGAACCTTTCAACAATGACACTTGCAACCCTCTTCGGAAAACTTCAGGAGCATGAAAGTGAACTTAAAAGATTAGCACAACACGAAGAGGACAACAAAAAGGTGAAAGGTCTCACATTCAAAGTTGAAGCACCAGCATTTGAAGGAGACTCCGACAAAGAATCCATCGGTGATGAGCACATGGGACTATTGGTGAAAAGGTTTGGGAGATTTCTGAAAAAGAAAAACAACTTCAATACTCCCATGAAGAAGGAGGCAAACAAAAGTGGAGGTTCATCTATCATATATCATGAATGTGGCAAGCCGGGTCACATTAGAGCGGATTGCACTCAATATCTGAAGAAGAAGGAAAACTCTAAAAGAAATGCATCAAGCTCAAGGAAAGGGAGACAAGCGTACATGGCATGGCTGGACAATGAGGAGAGCTCGGATGATGATTCAGACGATCAAAACGAAACAGCCAACCTATGTCTCATGGCACACGGAAAAGAGGTAATATCTGAACTAGAGTTTGAGTCTTCGTATAGTGAATTACAAGAGGCATTTGAGGAATCGCATGAGGAATCAATGAGGTTATCCTTATTAGTTGCTCTAGAAAAGAAAAATTCAGCTTTACTTTTACAAAAGAATCAAGAACTTTCTAAAGAAAATAAAATTTTGAAAAATAGAAATAAAGAGTTGAATTCTACTTTAAGCAATTCCAAAAACACCTCTAGTAATGAAATCAAAATTAAGTCTAGTTCATCTTCTTGTAAGTTTTGCAAGGATTTAGTAAAAGAAAATGAAGATTTAAAGGAAACACTTGCGAAATTTACAAAAGGAAGAAATACCATAAATTTGATGCTAGGGAGACAAAAATGTTTTTTCAATAGAGTAGGTTTAAGCTATCAACCTTAAGTACCATTTTTGTCTCTGCTAGCTCCTATAAGAAGCCTCTTATTATATGTCATTATTGTGGTAAAAAGGGTCATGGTGCACATGAGTGCAAACACCGAAAAAGTTAAGTTCATTAAAAAGAACGATGATACTGTAAGGTGGCACAAAGGGCACTAAGGTACCGCTAACTCACCAGGACCCAAGAAGATATGGGTAGCTAAAAAGAAAACCTGAATTTGTTTTGTAGGTCATTCCAGAGGACAGGAAGTGTTGCTGGTACTTGGATAGTGGATGCTCTAAACACATGACTAGAGACAAATCCAAATTTTTATATCTCACTCCCAAGGACCAAGGACACGTGACCTTCGGTGAAAACAACAAAGGAAGGATACTTGGCATTGGTAAAGTAGGTACACCCCCTAACCCTTGCATTGAAAATGTTTTACATGTTTAAGGCCTAAAGCATAACTTGTTGAATATCAGTTAGTTATGTGATAAGGGCAATAGGGTTATATTTGATTATGAAAATTGTATTGTCGAGGAAAAAGTTTATAATCCTATTAAGCTTATTGCTCGCAAGGTAAATAATATTTATTTAATTGATCTTAACTCAATTCCCTCAAATGATGCTAAATGTCTATTAAGTAAAGAGGATGAATCTTGGCTGTGGCATCGTAGAATAGGTCACATCCACATGAACCATTTAAATAAATTATTTTCTAAAAACTTAGTAGTTGGTTTGTCAAAGCAAAAATTTTCTATTTCTGAAAAATGTGATCCTTGTTCTAAATAAAAACTCACAAGGGTACCTTTTCATCCTAAAAATATTGTTTCGACTCAAAGACCCTTGGAACTTTTACATATGGATCTTTTTGGACCATGTCAAACAAAAAGCTTTGGTGGCAACTATTATTGTTTGGTAATTGTGGATGAATATTCTAGGTACACATGGACATTATTTATTTCTCATAAAAATGATGCATTCAATGAATTTAAAAAGCTACAAAGGTTGTTCAAAACCAAATGCATTTGAGCATTGCATCCATTAAGACTGATCATGGCGGTGAATTTGAAAACCAAATTTTTGAAAAGTTTTGCGAAAAACATGGCATTAAGCATTATTTTTCAGCTCCAAGAACTTCATAGCAGAATGGGGTTGTGGAGAGGAAAAATAGATCTTTAAAAGAACTTTCCCAAACCATGCTTAATGACATGAATTTACAAGCATATTTTTGGGATGATGCTGTGAATTCTGCTTGCTATGTTATGAACCGTGTTTTAATAAGGTGTTGGCAATTCGGCAAGTATACCGATCGCACAAGTAATAAAGAGTAAGTAAATTATCGTTCCACAGGGGATTGCAAATTGTTTCTAACTTCTTTCACCTAATTGTGATTACTATGTATAACTTGTATTGATTTAAAGTTTAGAGATAGGAGTGTAATATTAAAAGAATGAAACAAATCAGAAAACAAAAAGGTTTTAGAAACAAATATGGAAAAGGTTAGGAACTTGGTTTCATTGTAGGATCAGGTTATTAATTATGAAAATAAGTTTTCCAATAAATCAAAAACTCTAGAAACAATAAAAGCTAGATCTCTCATGGCAATTATGTTTCTTACCCTTAATCCCTTAAGTGAGTTATAATTTATAAGAGTTGTACAATTACCCAAAAGTATTCCGACGAATTGAATAATTATATTGTTTGGTTGAAAGGTCTAATCTTAATCCTAATTTTCCAATTAAGGTTCAGATTACCAAAGCAAAACATAAAGTGGTCAATTCTATGAATTGTAATTAAAACGCAACCAAGCAATTGATTTGAAAGGAAAAACATTAATTCATAAATAAATAGCCAAATTAAGATCCATACAAATCCACCCTATTCCTAACAAGAGGTTCAATTATACATATTTGAAGAAGAAATACAAGGAATGAGAAAAACTAATAATCATAGACAATAATCAGATTACCCCCAAGAGATCTTCAATCTTCCAATCTTCAATACTTGCTCCTTGTCTCCTTGCTCTCAATTGCAGAACAACCTCCCTTCTCTAATCCTAATTCTATAATAATCTCTTATTTGGCTCTGAAAAGTCTACCCAACCTACTGCTAAATCCTAGTACATATAGACAAAGCTAATCCTAAAATAAATCTCTAAATAAATCTATCTATAAATAAATTTATCTATAAATAAATGTTAAAGATAAATCTTAAATAAATCTAGAATAAATAATCTAGATTAAATCTAGAATAATTAATCTAGAATAAATCTAAAATAAATCTAAAAGATAAATCTATCAGAATCCTCAAAAGCGAAATAGATAGGCCCAATTGGGCCTGCTGCGGGGGACACGCGCTTGGGCGCCCAGAGCCACACGCCTGGGCGCGCCAGGTCTGATTGCTGGTGCTGGTCCGTGGGTCACGCGCCTGGGCATGGAGATCTCCACGCCTGGGCGTGCCAGCCTGCTTCCGACTCCGTTTCGCTCCGTTCTTGTGCCATTTTCAGAATCCTTTCATCCTCTTTTCAGCTCCATAATTATTTTCTTCAATTAAGCTCCAAAAGTACCTGAAACAAACCCAAAACGGATCAAAATGTTTAAAAGGATTCTAAATTACCTAACTTCCTACAAACTATACAAAAAGTCCTAAATTTACAAAAAAAAAAAGTCAAATCCATAGTAAAAGGGAGTCTAATTCATGCTCAAAACATCGTATATATGACCCAAATCATAAGGCCCATTTTAAAGAAACCTCCTATGAGTTGTTTAAGGGGAGAAAATCAAACATATCTCATTTGAAAGTCTTCGGATGTAAATATTTTGTGTATAATAATGGTAGAGACAATCTAGTGAGTTTTGATGCTAGAGCTGATGAGGGTATATTTCTTGGTTATTTTGCATCGAGCAAAGCTTATAGGATTTACAATAAATCTCGTAACACAATTGAAGAATCTATTCATGTATCATTTGATGAATCTGATCCTAGAAAGCTGGGAAAGGTATTTGTTAATGACATTGCATGTATTCTTGGAAATCTATATCTTTATGAGGATCATGAACCATCCTTAGAAGAAAAGAAGGAATCCCAAAGCAATGAAAGGACAAATGAAATCAATGAGGAACAAGCACAACATCAAGGAGATTCCGTTGAACTCAATTCGGACTTACCCAAGGAATCACTACTACAAAATTGCAAAAAATTAGCCAGATATTAATCCCGGTTCCGTTCCGGAACTGGGATTAATAGACAAATGATAGTTAAAAAAGAACCTTGAATTTATTGATCCCGGTTATAAAAAACATGGAATTGGGATCAATAACATATATAATTTTTTATTTTTTAAAAATTAAAAATCAAACAAACCTTATTTATCCCGTTGTTTTACTTCAACTGGGATGAATAATAAAAACACGGAACCAGAATCAATGTTATACTTCCTCCGTTTCACAATGTTTGACCTTTTAGTCTTTTTTTCTTGTTTCACAATGTTTCGCCTTTTACATTTTCAATACACAAACATATTTTTTTTCCAATATTAACCTTTCATTCAATCATTTCTCTTACTCCTCATTAATTCTACTTTTATCATCTCTCTCATCTCTAAACCACTATACATTAATTATTGGACACACTTACTAATAAAAATTAAATACTATTACAATTTTCAATAAGGATTAAATAGGGGCATTTTAGACAAACTATACATAATACTTACAATAATTAACACTTTCTTAATATGTGTGCCCAGACCTAAAAGGCCAAATATTGTGAAACGGAGGGAGGAACATAAAAATAAAAATAGGAGGGATGAAAACCCTAAATTCCCATTTGGGTTCATCCTCATGCGCCGCCCCTAGTCTCTCTTTAGGACCGGCCGCCACCCTCCCGCCATCACCCAGAGAAAGCCACCACCGTCACACGAATCGATGCAGGACCGCTGAGAAGACCATCGCACCTTTGTCTGCTCCATGCGTCGTATCCCTTAGCTACTTGTTTGAACCAAACCGCGAACCTTGCAGTGCCTCACTCGCTCTGCCACTGCTTGCGAATCGCGAGATCTCTCCCTCTTGGCTCGCGCCTCTCTCTCTCTCTATGTTGATCTTCGCGATCTCTATGCATCGTGCGTTGTTGACGAGGGTTCGAACCGAACCATTGTTTTTGGGGACATTGATGTGCTTACCAGTACTGCTTCGATTGGGGATTCGAGCCACCTTCTGGATAGATTACAGATCTCCTTGACACCGTGAGTCGCCGTTTGGAGTGGTGCTGATGATGTACAAAGAGGTGGATCGATTCTAGCCGGACTGGTCCGAACCGAACCAAAACCAACCCCTTTATGGTGCCTCAATCTAGATGCGGGTGGATCCCTAAACCGAACCCGTTTGTTTGCCTGTTGTTCCAAATCAAGGTTGAGAGGGAGACTTTGCTTGGGGTCTTAGGTCATCAGGTAAACTTTCGGGAGAGTTCTATCTTGCTCTCTGTTTTAGTTATTAAGAATTCATTTTACGAAATATATACATTACAGTAGAGCTTATGAATATAAGTTTGTGTAGCAGGTAGAAGATGATGATCACGACAGCAGGTAGAAGATGATGATGCTGATTGTGCGATGGTGCTCTTATTCATTTTGCAGTTGTCTTCTCACTTCTTTCCATTCAACCTGTTTAATCTTGCATCCAACCTGTTTGATGAAATGCTTTTAGGTTTCACTGCTAATAATGCACACTAGTTGATCTTCTTGAGAGTTGGCTTCTGAAGTTTAATCTCACCAGCCCCATTAGAGTTGCCTTCATGAAGCACTTGAGCTATGTTTTTTCTAAAGGGAAAAAAACACCAGCACTTGTAGTTATCAATATTCGATAGTCAAGTTGATTTACTGTGATAACATTTATTTTAATGCTGATTGGCTAGTGTTAAATTCTATTTTGAAGGTTGGCAAGTACTTGTGGTATAATATCTTCCCTATGACTACTTTGTCTTTTTTATTTGCTAGTGATGAAAGAAAAGTGGAAGATGATCTGCTTGGGCATTTAATTAATAATTTTACTGTACAGATCTTTGCCTTTTGCTTAATTGCGACTGCGACCAAAGGGTGGACATGGAGGTCACAATGGGTAATTATAATCTTCTTTACTTGCGCTCCTTTATTTATTTTTGCTAAATTATAGCATTTGTGTAGGTCTGGTTTGACATCTTACTGGATTTATAAATCAACTTGTAGTTGTTGTTTTGAATATCAAGGCCAAGTTTCTTCACATTTCTATAAGTATAAATGCCATATTTGTTTTCCTTTCTCTTTTGGTTACACTCACAATTTTGCTTTCTCTTTGCTCTAATAAAGCCAAGCATCTTGTTCACCCAATCTCTGGTTGGACCTTTTTGATATATTAATATGTAGATAGAGATGAGCTGGTGTCTCCATGTAAACTTGATGATAAAACTGAGCTTTGAACATAATAGAACATCTTTGTTTTTTTTTCCTTCATGAAGTCCTTGCCTGACCCCTTAATAAAAGGGTTCAGTTGTGTGGAGCTGATGTCTATGCTGCTGCTTTTCAAAGGCAGCGAATATCTTTTGTTAAAAACTATATATCTTGGTTGCTTTGTCCAGATTAAGCACCCCAACTTTTAAATTAATCATATCTTGTATATAATTTGGATTTGCTACATATTTATGTGTTTAGTTCTAAACTTCTGCAGATATTCTCGTTCCTTTGGACAATTATATTTCAAGGGGAACTACCCATTTCCTTACTTGCAAAGAGTCGGACTATCAACAGAGTCTTTGGAATATGATTTCATCTGTGAGTTATCTTTGAATTAAAATTACTACAGCCACCACTTTGTTAAGAGCGGGGCTTGGGTATTAAAAATGATTGTTGTTATTATTTCCATCTTCCTTTTTTTTGTCTCTTATTTGTATTTCTTCAAAACATTGAAGATCATGGTGGACAAAAATTTGGAAGACAATGATATCGATCCAGCTCCAAAGCTTATTGAAGTTGTCTTCCAGAACTGCAGAGGGCAACTGGATCACTGGGTTGAGCCATATCTCAAAATTACAATTGAACGGTTGCACCGAAGTGAAAGATCATATTTGAAATGTCTTCTTATGCAAGTGGTAAGGGGCTATCAAAATCCAAATTGACATATTTGAAATGTTTGAATTGACATATCAGTAAAGGATTAACAGTGACTTTTTAGGAGTTGCTAACTTGTGCTACTTTTTGATGTCTTTTTTGTTTTCATGTAAGTATTGTCTTGTGATTGTGTTGTAGATTTAAGTTTGTGAGAATTCATGTCCTTTTTGCAGAGTAGTTAATTTAATTTGGTTGAATTTCTTATTCATCAGTCTAGATATGCATGATATGCATTATCTTATCATTCTATTTACTTCCACGTTTTATTAGTCTATCAAAGTTAATTTTTTTCTTCTATAGTCACCTTGCTTTATCATAGTTACACCATGTCATGCACTACGAAATCTATGGCAGATAAGATTTTTGACTTCTACATGCAATTGGAAGCTTTGGTTGGATATGTTTGAATTTGTTGCCTCAATACTCAATTTTCAGCAGTATTCTTAAAGATCTTTTACAGGACTAATGAAATTTAGTAGCGAATAAATTTTTCTATTTTGTTGTTAACTTTATTGTGTAGTGACATTGTCAATTGACTTGTAATTCTTCATCACTTGATTCAGTATATCTTCAACCTTGGTACTGGAATGTTGGTGCTGTGATAAAATCTGATACAGAAGATCAGCTCAGAAGGCAACCAGCACTAAGTCAATCATGATCACCAGTTGAAGGTAGTGACAAGTTATACAAGCATGGGATTATAAGTTAAACCTGTTGTTTTATATTGTATATTATTTTGAAGATTGCCGGTACACCTACTACTCGGATGAATTGTTGATTGAAGTCAATGAAGAATAGGCAGCATATGTTCTTGACGAGTTACCTTAGCTTAGTTTTGAATTTAGGGCACCACATATATTTTTGAATGTGACTATGTAGTATCTATGTGATCGAGCTTGTTTAGCCTTTTGTATGTATGGAGCCATTTGTTTTGGTTTGGGAGTTATCTATCTTAAATGTGTATTGACATTTACGTTTCTAATGTATATAATTATGGCATTTATTTGTTGCAAAAAAAAATGTTGACAATTTATTTAAATATATGGATATAGCAAATATTATACATTTAAAATATATATGAAACGCCCCAAAAACTAGTCCAATGAAAATACGGCTTTACAAAAACTTTTTGCAATAAGAGTGTGAAAACCAAAAGTACTTTTCATTAGAGTAATATTTCCTTTACAAAATAGTGTAAAGCATATATAATACAAAACCCCAAAAACCCTTTTTACACCCAGAGCATTGGTCTTCACAACTCGATCCTTCTGCAAAAGGATTCGGATGACGAGACATCATACTGGTTGTTCCTTCTAGACAACTTTCATTCTTACAGGAAAGACTTCAATCCTGTCCTTTGCAAGAACCTACCACCACAAACATGGTAGATGGGAGTAAGTCACTTATCATATCGCCTAAGCAGATTATATGATTGGTCAGACACAAGCATCACAGATATCAATTCAATATAGTAAATACATGCTCAAGTGTCTTATTAAACAATGATAGATATAACCATTAATCTTTCATGCCATGCATGCACGTCTCTCAAATCATTTCTCCATAATCAACTCTTCCAGAAAAACAACACTCTGGGATAGGCAATCGTGTGCTCGATGTTTCCACAACCTGTATAGCGGCCACACCGTTCTATACTGGAACCCCATTGACCACGATCCTAAAATGATACAAAGGGATGATCCCTGAACCATTGTCCACCAATAGCTCTAGGTCCTTGTCATTTCTACGGTGGCGGCCACACCGTTCCAAACCGTCTCATGTAGCGGCCACACCGTACTACATGGTTTCCAATCCCGCATGCACCTCACTCATTTTACGATTCCCTATACACCATGCATGAGATGCATAACAAATATATTAATCATCACATTATACACATGGCGGCTGTAACACCCTTATTTTATATGTAAAAATAGTGAGTAAAAGTTTATAATTTAAAATAATGTACTTAAAAATTTCTTTTCACGGATCAATGGGCATCCATTTACAATATAAGTAGCACAAACATAAGGTTTCCTTCTTTCCAATTCTTCCACTGCGACACTCTGATCCTCAAGCTCCTTGACTTTCACCTAAAATGTTAACCACGAAGGGTGAGACCTTTTCACAACACATTGAATCATAAGATAGTAAAAAGGCACATAATACTAACTCAAGTATCATAATCAAATCAAGCCATGAATAACAAAATGCTTCCATTAACTAATTATTCAGTAATAACACATTTTTTCCCATTTATTCTGAACACCACCTCAAATCAGAGGCCAATGAAACAAACATAATCATCATAATTGGCACCTCACAACAGAGGCCTACAAATTTTCCTTATTTAAATTATGCGCCCCTCAGGTCAGAGGTCAGCATCCCTTTTTACTTTATTTCATTTTGTGTCCCTCAGGTCAGAGGTCAACACATTAACATTCATTTCATCTTGTGTCCCTCAGGTCAGAGGTCAACACTTCATTACTTTAATTCATTTTGGGCCCCTCATAACAGAGGTCAGCAAATTCATCACTTTCCATTAATCGTCACCTCAAATCAGAGGCCAACACACTTATTACACTTTCGTTACGCATTACCTCAAATCAGAGGCCAATTCATACTTTTATCTTCTTACTCAAACAACTTAGCACATATAATCACAATTTCACTTACACACCTTTCTCATTCATTCTTTATCCATACTCATTCCCTATATCAATTATCAAATCTTTCCATTAATCGTCACTTCAAATCAGAGGCCAACGCATTAATTTCACATTCACACATAATCATTATTGAGATACAATTGTATACCATCCATACATACTTGTCGCATATTTAACATCATCGTTTCACATTTAATTTACATGTAATTGTTTTATTCACATTTCCACCTTTATACATTTTCACATTTAGTGTACAAATATATTCAACCTAAACATACATATTATCACCATCTCATAGTTTTGCCTTAACACCACATATAATCGTTTCCACTCCATTTTCTTCCTATATCAATTTGCTCCATAACACATACATATATTTGCAATAGCAGTCAATTAACATTAAATACAAAACTTCACAAATAAAATCAATAATCATAGACATCATTTACTCATGTAGTGGACATAGCAAACTTTTATCATACAACAAATATCATCAATCAATTCGACATACTTAACCCAAGTCGTATTATATACCCCAACTATCCCTAACTCAAGGTGTGGAAAAGAGACTCCCCTTACCTTGGAAATCCTAGTCATAATGACAGAGTCATTTTTACATCCGCGACTTGCTCCGGGGTCAGAGTTAATAACAACGTGCTGAATCTGACGCAATATTGCGTTAAACTGGCACATGAGAGATTGCATTCTCTTTGCAGCATCATTTTCCATACATGATGCTTCTTGCAAGGGCTTCTTAGCGCCATTAAGATGCTTCTCCCCACCATTCTCTTTTACAACTGAGCCACCTTTAGAATTGTTAACTTGAACATTACCATTGGATCGGTAGTACTGTTCAACGTCAACCACTTGCCTCTCAAGCTTATCAACGGTGGTGAGAACTTGATCAACAGAGTTCCTAAAACCCTGTAAATCCTGAACAGCAGTAGGAGCAGCAACGGTTGGAACATCAGCCATCTCGCTTAAGCAGCTAGTGAGAGTAATCTAAGGTAACTACGCTCTTGAGAAAATTTCGGTGTTCCTTCTTTCTATTACTTTTTTCTTTTTCTTTTCTTTTGTTTCGGTCGGCTTTAAGCCACAACTTTTTTTTTCTTTTTTTTTAAAGTACTGGGCGGTGGGTTGGGGTCTGGGTAGTACTAGGAAAATATATGTTTATATATATTTGTGGGTCAATGTGTGTAGCTATTTTGGATTATAATTAAAAGTTTGACGATTCAAATCATAAAATACATTTAAGTAAAACAATATTGTATTTTTAATTACTCAAAACTAATTAGAAAATAATAAAGTTACCGGTCCCTCCGAATAGCTATTGCGTAAGAAAAATTATCGAAATTTAAAAGTAAATATATTTTCTCAATCTTGATATTAAACTTGATAATATATAATATTTGAAATTCTGAAGTAGAAGATTATTATATATAACTTAAACCGGTAATATATTAAACCAGTCCAGAGGCTAAAAATAAAACAGCCTCCGAACAGTATGAAAATTTACAGGGAAACTCAAAATATTAAGTTAAACATATTTTTCTGAAGAAACTATTTATAAAAATGCCTCTAAGGCTTGCCACTTGAGTTCCCTGTCAAAATGTTAATTGAACTAAATGAAAGTACTACTTTATTTTTGGAAAACGTATGATAACAAATTTATATTTATTTTGATTAGAAAACATATTTCAAATATAATGATTAAATCAGAATTTTATTCCGAGACTCAAATATTGAAAACATCATATTAAATCATTTAATTATTTTGCTAGAGGTATTAGAAATAACGGGATGTTACAATTCTCCCCCACTTATTGGAATTTCGTCCCCGAAATTCCGCTCAGAATCCTTAATTGGAGAACCATCCCGGAAAAAGGTTTCTAAGCTATAGGACTTACTTCACTTCGGTTCTACTCCCCCCTTGGAGTTGGCATACCATTCAGCATGTGTACGCCCCTAGACTCTTACACTCGTTGAAAAGTGCCGACTATAGGTTAGTTGGGTTAGTCCTGATGCTAATAGTCTAACGGGTTTTCTAAGGTTCACTCTTCTTGTGGTTAATCGTTCAAGAGTCCTACTAGAAAAACTCCCAAAGGTTCTTGGATTCCCAAAAATCAGGTTTGGCTTCCCCAAGAAACCGGAAATGGTTTCTAAGATCAGGTGGATTCCCTCCGGAATTCTACATCGAAGGTTAGAAAGGGTACTAATACGTTCTAAACGCTAATACCCGCTTGGGTCGATTAAGATCTAGCTCCAAAAGTCTACCACTTAAATCCTATATCTAGGCCCTAATCAACCACATACACCAATCAAACAGACATAAATCATATAATCCTCATACAAGGTTCATTCATTCATAACAACGGTCCACAAAATCACACACTTCAAACAGATACAAAACTCAACCCTACTTCTTCCTAAGCTAATCCTTGTCTAACTTAGGACTACAACTTACTTCTACACACACATTCACCACAATCATCACACATTTAAAATCTTTGGTTTGAATAATCACTAAGTACGAGAATTTAAAATTTAGGAAAAAGATCCCATATTGGTGAAACACTTAGAAAATAGAGATGCATTTATAAAAACAAATTCTTTGGAAATCATGTTCCTCACTTAATGAGGAAACGATTGGTTTCGTTCGAAAATTCAATAAAAATTTTAATCGTGCACACCACCATAAAGAACTACCTCCATCTAATTTCGTAAAAACCTAAATGAAGGAGTAAGAGATCACTCAAGGTTGGTAAACTCAAAGAAAAAAGAGAATGTATCTTGGACTTGGAAAAATTTAGTTTTGTTCATCTTCAAAAGTTGGAACAGTTACATTCCTTTTGACTTCAAGTTTGAAAGTTGAGTTTCATTTCAAATTGATTTGAGTCGCATAGGAAGGGTTCCTATTTAATCGATGTGTGACTTGGTTACAAATAACTAAGCCAAGTCACTGCTCGATCACTTAAGAATCCTTGTTTTTCTTACTATTTCTTGAAAATTTGACGTGCGACCTCACGATCCATTTGGAATAATTGTGGTTCGGTGCAACATTTTGAAATTCATTTTAAACACTCACATCATTAAACAAACAGTCATAATAATATTCACTCACAAGCATCAAATAAAATTCACTTAAATGAAGCAATCAACGTATAAACATATATACATCTATACTCGTAACAATCTAGTAAAAATTTGGTTCAGACACCTTTCGATTGAATTAAAACCCCTTTCTTGATTAAATAAACCTTTTTCATTTATAAAAATTTTATTGTTATACTTGGGGTTCAAGTCCAATCGATAGTGACTCCCTACATATCTCTCGTTTAGTATTAAAGTCGTCGGAATCAAATTAGTGGTGGAATCATCTACGAGTTCAACAGAAATGTTTTTGTTGTTATTATGGATTCTAGTCTAACCGATGCAAACTAAGTCACCCGGATAGATTAGAATCGAGGCAATAAATTATTTTGATCCCCATGGTTCCACTTCAAATTTTTGTCCGCTTACTTTAACGCTACACGATTCCACATATAGACATATTTCGAGAATCTTTTGATTGAATTCAAACCGCTCCCCCTATAGGGCAAAAAGTTTGTTTTAATTCATAACTCAAATTGATATGATTCAGCGGTTTAAATCTGATCGATCAGTACTCTTTCCTTGTTTCCCGATTGGTATCACAGTTACTTGAATTGAGATTAGCTATGGAATTCGATCATTAATTTGATTTAAACATTGTTTTTTTTTGTTCTCTTAGATACTAGTCTAATCGACATGAGTTTATTCACTCGATTGGATTAGTATTCAAGATCGTAATTTATTTATTCCATGCGGTTTCATTCCTAATCCCTGTTCAATTACTTTGACACCAATTTACTCAACAATAAAACATGAAAATCACACACAAAAGCACATAGCAAGGCGACAAGACATAAAAGAACCAACACTAAGGTTTCATACATAGGAAATCAGTTACTAATTCACGATGGTGCATAAGCTTCTAGATTTTCGACGACGTCACCTCCCGATAAATGCAACATCGGATTGGCCAGTTCCGACACTACATTCCATCAGTGGTAATAGCCCTCGCCATCTAGTTAGAGTTTATGTACCTCATTTTGATTAGAAAGATTTCCTTTGTAAGAAACTTCAAGTTTTGATTAACTCAAAACTTAGAATTAATTTGCATACTTTAAGTTTCTTGTTTGCAATTTAGTAAACACTTACAATCCGCGATTCTTTGAATTCCTAAGGGATCCGCTTAGGCTCCAAAGAATTCCATTATCTTAGTTTGTCACTTGTAGGTATTTCCAATTTGCAAACATAAACTTACTCAATAGAATTTAACATTTACAATTTCCACTTAAAAGGGTCTCACCTTCAGAGGAGAAGCTCAAGATGAGAGTGTTCGCAGCGTGTTCGGGACCACTTTCCCTCAGGTCGGAAGGAAGGAACTGCTCTGATACCATAAATGTAACACCCTTATTTTACATGTAAAAATAGTGAGTAAAAGTTTATAATTTAAAATAGTGTACTTAAAAATTTCTTTTCACAAATCAATGGGCATCCATTTACAATATAAGTAGCACAAACATAAGGTTTCCTTCTTTCCAATTCTTCCACTGCTACACTCTGATCCTCAAGCTCCTTGACTTTCACCTAAAATGTTAACCACGAAGGGTGAGACCTTTTCACAACACATTGAATCATAAGATAGTAAAAAGGCACATAATACTAACTCAAGTATCATAATCAAATCAAGCCATGAATAACAAAATGCTTCCATTAACTAATTATTCAGTAATAACACATTTTTTCCCATTTATTCTGAACATCACCTCAAATCAGAGGCCAATGAAACAAACATAATCATCATAATTGGCACCTCACAACAGAGGCCTACAAATTTTCCTTATATAAACTATGCGCCCCTCAGGTCAGAGGTCAGCATCCCTTTTTACTTTATTTCATTTTGTGTCCCTTAGGTCAGAAGTCAACACATTAACATTCATTTCATCTTGTGTCCCTCAGGTCAGCGGTCAACACTCCTTTACTTTGATTCATTATGCGCCCCTCAGGTCAGAGGTCAGCATCCCTTTTTACTTTATTTCATTTTGTGTCCCTCAGGTCAGAGGTCAACACATTAACATTCATTTCATCTTGTGTCCCTCAGGTCAGAGGTCAACACTTCATTACTTTAATTCATTTTGGGCCCCTCATAACAGAGGTCAGCAAATTCATCACTTTCCATTAATCATCACCTCAAATCAGAGGCCAACACACTTATTACACTTTCGTTACGCATTACCTCAAATCAGAGGCCAATTCATACTTTCATCTTCTTACTCAAACAACTTAGCACATATAATCACAATTTCACTTACACACCTTTCTCATTCATTCTTTATCCATACTCATTCCCTATATCAATTATCAAATCTTTCCATTAATCGTCACTTCAAATCAGAGGCCAACGCATTAATTTCACATTCACACATAATCATTATTGAGATACAATTGTATACCATCCATACATACTTGTCACATATTTAACATCATCGTTTCACATTTAATTTACATGTAATTGTTTTATTCACATTTCCACCTTTATACATTTTCACATTTAGTGTACAAATATAGTCAACCTAAACATACATATTATCACCATCTCATAGTTTTGCCTTAACACCACATATAATCGTTTCCATTCCATTTTCTTCCTATATCAATTTGCTCCATAACACGTACATATATTTGCAATAGCAGTCAATTAACATTAAATACAAAACTTCACAAATAAAATCAATAATCATAGACATCATTTACTCATGTAGTGGACATAGCAAACTTTTATCATATAGCAAATATCATCAATCAATTCGACATACTCAGGTATGCCTCAGAGTGCTTTAATATAAGTCAACTCCCTAGGGTTCTTCACTTCCTACATTACCAACATTCATAAGGGATTTTACCAAAATTAAATCAATTAAATATTTAAATTAAAACAAAGATATATTCAACATCCTTAAACAAATTCTATTCCGGTGCTATTTTGCTACCCACAACCCAATTCAACTACTTAACCCAAGTCCTATTATATACCCCAACTATCCCTAACTCAAGGTGTGGAAAAGAGACTCCCCTTACCTTGGAAATCCTAGTCATAGTGATAGAGTCATTTTTACATCCGCGACTTGCTCCGGGGTCAGAGTTAATAACAACGTGCTGAATCTGACGCAATATTGCGTTAAACTGGCACATGAGAGATTGCATTCTCTTTGCAGCATCATTTTCCATACATGATGCTACTTGCAAGGGCTTCTTAGCGCCATTAAGATGCTTCTCCCCACCATTCTCTTTTACATCTGAGCCACCTTTAGAATTGTTAACTTGAACATTACCATTGGATCGGTAGTACTGTTCAACCTCAACCACTTGCCTCTCAAGCTTATCAACGGTGGTGAGAACTTGATCAACAGAGTTCCTAAAACCCTGTAAATCCTGAACAGCAGTAGAAGCAGCAACGGTTGGAACATCAGCCATCTCGCTTAAGCAGCTAGTGAGAGTAATCTAAGCTAACTACGCTCTTGAGAAAATTTCGGTGTTCCTTCTTTCTATTACTTCTTTCTTTTTCTTTTCTTTTGTTTCGGTCGGCTTTAAGCCACAACTTTTTTTTTCTTTTTTTTTAAAGTACTGGGCGGTGGGTTGGGGTCTGGGTAGTACTAGGAAAATATATATTTATATATATTTGTGGGTCAATGTATGTAGCTATTTTGGATTATAATTAAAAGTTTGACGATTCAAATCATAAAATACATTTAAGTAAAACAATATTGTATTTTTAATTACTCAAAACTAATTAGAAAATAATAAAGTTACCGGTTCCTCCGAATAGCTATTGCGTAAGAAAAATTATCGAAATTTAAAAGTAAATATATTTTCTCAATCTTGATATTAAACTTGATAATATATAATATTTGAAATTCTGAAGTAGAAGATTATTATATATAACTTAAACCGGTAATATATTAAACCAGTCCAGAGGCTAAAAATAAAACAGCCTCCGAACACTATGAAAATTTACAGGGAAACTCAAAATATTAAGTTAAACATATTTTTATGAAGAAACTATTTATAAAAATGCCTCTAAGGCTTGCCACTTGAGTTCCCTGTCAAAATGTTAATTAAACTAAATGAAAGTACTACTTTATTTTTGGAAAACGTAATGTAACAAATTTATACTTATTTTGATTAGAAAACATATTTCAAATATAATGATTAAATCAGAATTTTATTCCGAGACTCAAATATTGAAAACATCATATTAAATCATTTAATTATTTTGCTAGAGGTATTAGAAATAACGGGATGTTACAATTCTCCCCCACTTATTGGAATTTCGTCCCCGAAATTCCGCTCAGAATCCTTAATTGGAGAACCATCCCGGAAAAAGGTTTCTAAGCTATAGGACTTACTTCACTTCGGTTCTACTCCCCCTTGGAGTTGGCATACCATTCAGCATGTGTACGCCCCTAGACTCTTACACTCGTTGAACAGTGCCGACTATAGGTTAGTTGGGTTAGTCCTGATGCTAATAGTCTAACGGGTTTTCTAAGGTTCACTCTTCTTGTGGTTAATCGTTCAAGAGTCCTACTAGAAAAACTCCCAAAGGTTCTTGGATTCCCAAAAATCAGGTTTGGCTTACATTGACTACTCGTGGAAATGTCCTTAGTGACATGCAAAAGGAAGTTGATTGAAAAAGAAATGTATTCGAAAATGAGGAGGAGAAAACCAATTAAAAAGGAAATTGAATGCAGATGCAACGTTGCAATAAATTCTCTTTTTCTTTTCAATTCTTAATATTTAGATACATGTCTATGGCTTGTAATTTATACATGACTGAGTAAATTATTTTATTCTAGGGATTGGGATTAGCCCTTTGATACATTAAGAATGATATTTTGATTATTTTCTCATACTCATGTTCGATTATTTAAAATTCAATTATGTTCCATTGTTGCAAGATCATGGATGTTAGGGGATGAACTAAAAGGTGAACATTAATATCTTATATCATAATTAACTTGAGAAATTGGAGAAGGGGAAAATGTCTATTGTCAAAATCATATTCTTGTTGATTCCAACTCTGGATCTGAATTTATTAAAGCTCAACAACACTGGGCTCAATTTGACATTATGAAGCTGAAGAACTCAGGTACTAAACTAGAATATGTTAATCCTGAGACTAGTGGTGATGTAAAATATGGGAAAATTACACCTATTAATGTTGAATTTGAGAAGGAATTCTAGGAGAACACGATAATGAGCTATGTATTGGGGGAAAATCCTCCTTACAAGGTGATGAATGGTTTCTTTAGGAGGCTGTGGGGTCATAATGTTAAGAAGGTTCACCTTATCTAGCTCTAATGGAGCTTATTTGATTCAAATGAACTCTCATGAGGTTGTTCAAGAGGTGCTGGAAAGAGATATTTTCCATTTTGATGGTAAGCGTGTGGTTGTGAGGGAATGGAATGTGAAGGATGGTAATGAAAAGGAAAGCATCGAGAAAATCCCAATTTGGATTCAACTTTCTGAACTTCCACTGAAATATTGGAGCACTATTGCTATTAGTAAGGTCACAAGTTCTCTTGGTACTCCAATTGTGATTGATGGGACAACTATTAAGAAAGACAGAACTGGCTATGCAAGAGTCCTAGTTGATATGGAGATTAAAGATACAATGCTTGACAAAGTGTTGTTTGAAAATGAGATAGGGATCATAATGGAGCAGATAATTCAGTATGAGTGGAAACTTGTCTTATGCTCAATTTGTAAAGGTTATGGGCATGAAGCTAAAAGTTGTAGGAAGGCTAAGAAGAAGGAAGATGTAAAGGTTGTGATGAAAGAAGAATCGATTGAGCAGCCTATTTCTAATCAGGTCTCTAGTATTGATGAAGACAAAGGAGATGAGCCTTAGTCTGATGCAGTTCAAAGAGGGAAGGAAACTGAGGTTTGGGTGGAGGTGCAAGCAAAGAAGAAACCTGGCCTAGATCCAGCCCAATCAGAGCAGAATAGTCAAGATGACATAAGTAGCAATAAAGCCTTAGAAGCAAAGATTTCTAAGGGTCTTGTTAAAAAGATGAATGGTGCAACAAAGGGATTTCAAAATAGATTCAGCCCCATAAATGATGATAGTTGGGGTATAATAGCCAAAACAAACAAAAGGAGGTGCATTCCTTTTGTAAGAAGAATAAAGTAATGATGATGGCATTATTGGAAACTAAAATTAAAAGAGAATACTTAGATACTATATGTTGGAAGTCAAGTTTTCCCAAGGACGTAACAGAGTTTTGCTAGAAGTTTTCTAGAAGAAGGTTTTGATGATAACAAACAAGCTCTTTCAAGAATCAAGTGCATTATCAAGGCGACAAGACACCAATTTACTCAACAATAAAACATGAAAATCACACACAAAAGCACATAGCAAGGCGACAAGACATAAAAGAACCAACACTAAGGTTTCATACATAGGAAATCAGTTACTAATTCACGATGGTGCATAAGCTTCTAGATTTTCGACGACGTCACCTCCCGATAAATGCAACATCGGATTGGCCAGTTCCGACACTACATTCCATCAGTGGTAATAGCCCTCGCCATCTAGTTAGAGTTTATGTACCTCATTTTGATTAGAAAGATTTCCTTTGTAAGAAACTTCAAGTTTTGATTAACTCAAAACTTAGAATTAATTTGCATACTTTAAGTTTCTTGTTTGCAATTTAGTAAACACTTACAATCCGCGATTCTTTGAATTCCTAAGGGATCCGCTTAGGCTCCAAAGAATTCCATTATCTTAGTTTGTCACTTGTAGGTATTTCCAATTTGCAAACATAAACTTACTCAATAGAATTTAACATTTACAATTTCCACTTAAAAGGGTCTCACCTTCAGAGGAGAAGCTCAAGATGAGAGTGTTCGCAGCGTGTTCGGGACCACTTTCCCTCAGGTCGGAAGGAAGGAACTGCTCTGATACCATAAATGTAACACCCTTATTTTACATGTAAAAATAGTGAGTAAAAGTTTATAATTTAAAATAGTGTACTTAAAAATTTCTTTTCACAAATCAATGGGCATCCATTTACAATATAAGTAGCACAAACATAAGGTTTCCTTCTTTCCAATTCTTCCACTGCTACACTCTGATCCTCAAGCTCCTTGACTTTCACCTAAAATGTTAACCACGAAGGGTGAGACCTTTTCACAACACATTGAATCATAAGATAGTAAAAAGGCACATAATACTAACTCAAGTATCATAATCAAATCAAGCCATGAATAACAAAATGCTTCCATTAACTAATTATTCAGTAATAACACATTTTTTCCCATTTATTCTGAACATCACCTCAAATCAGAGGCCAATGAAACAAACATAATCATCATAATTGGCACCTCACAACAGAGGCCTACAAATTTTCCTTATATAAACTATGCGCCCCTCAGGTCAGAGGTCAGCATCCCTTTTTACTTTATTTCATTTTGTGTCCCTTAGGTCAGAAGTCAACACATTAACATTCATTTCATCTTGTGTCCCTCAGGTCAGCGGTCAACACTCCTTTACTTTGATTCATTATGCGCCCCTCAGGTCAGAGGTCAGCATCCCTTTTTACTTTATTTCATTTTGTGTCCCTCAGGTCAGAGGTCAACACATTAACATTCATTTCATCTTGTGTCCCTCAGGTCAGAGGTCAACACTTCATTACTTTAATTCATTTTGGGCCCCTCATAACAGAGGTCAGCAAATTCATCACTTTCCATTAATCATCACCTCAAATCAGAGGCCAACACACTTATTACACTTTCGTTACGCATTACCTCAAATCAGAGGCCAATTCATACTTTCATCTTCTTACTCAAACAACTTAGCACATATAATCACAATTTCACTTACACACCTTTCTCATTCATTCTTTATCCATACTCATTCCCTATATCAATTATCAAATCTTTCCATTAATCGTCACTTCAAATCAGAGGCCAACGCATTAATTTCACATTCACACATAATCATTATTGAGATACAATTGTATACCATCCATACATACTTGTCACATATTTAACATCATCGTTTCACATTTAATTTACATGTAATTGTTTTATTCACATTTCCACCTTTATACATTTTCACATTTAGTGTACAAATATAGTCAACCTAAACATACATATTATCACCATCTCATAGTTTTGCCTTAACACCACATATAATCGTTTCCATTCCATTTTCTTCCTATATCAATTTGCTCCATAACACGTACATATATTTGCAATAGCAGTCAATTAACATTAAATACAAAACTTCACAAATAAAATCAATAATCATAGACATCATTTACTCATGTAGTGGACATAGCAAACTTTTATCATACAGCAAATATCATCAATCAATTCGACATACTCAGGTATGCCTCAGAGTGCTTTAATATAAGTCAACTCCCTAGGGTTCTTCACTTCCTACATTACCAACATTCATAAGGGATTTTACCAAAATTAAATCAATTAAATATTTAAATTAAAACAAAGATATATTCAACATCCTTAAACAAATTCTATTCCGGTGCTATTTTGCTACCCACAACCCAATTCAACTACTTAACCCAAGTCCTATTATATACCCCAACTATCCCTAACTCAAGGTGTGGAAAAGAGACTCCCCTTACCTTGGAAATCCTAGTCATAGTGATAGAGTCATTTTTACATCCGCGACTTGCTCCGGGGTCAGAGTTAATAACAACGTGCTGAATCTGACGCAATATTGCGTTAAACTGGCACATGAGAGATTGCATTCTCTTTGCAGCATCATTTTCCATACATGATGCTACTTGCAAGGGCTTCTTAGCGCCATTAAGATGCTTCTCCCCACCATTCTCTTTTACATCTGAGCCACCTTTAGAATTGTTAACTTGAACATTACCATTGGATCGGTAGTACTGTTCAACCTCAACCACTTGCCTCTCAAGCTTATCAACGGTGGTGAGAACTTGATCAACAGAGTTCCTAAAACCCTGTAAATCCTGAACAGCAGTAGAAGCAGCAACGGTTGGAACATCAGCCATCTCGCTTAAGCAGCTAGTGAAAGTAATCTAAGCTAACTACGCTCTTGAGAAAATTTCGGTGTTCCTTCTTTCTATTACTTCTTTCTTTTTCTTTTCTTTTGTTTCGGTCGGCTTTAAGCCACAACTTTTTTTTTCTTTTTTTTTAAAGTACTGGGCGGTGGGTTGGGGTCTGGGTAATACTAGGAAAATATATATTTATATATATTTGTGGGTCAATGTATGTAGCTATTTTGGATTATAATTAAAAGTTTGACGATTCAAATCATAAAATACATTTAAGTAAAACAATATTGTATTTTTAATTACTCAAAACTAATTAGAAAATAATAAAGTTACCGGTCCCTCCGAATAGCTATTGCGTAAGAAAAATTATCGAAATTTAAAAGTAAATATATTTTCTCAATCTTGATATTAAACTTGATAATATATAATATTTGAAATTCTGAAGTAGAAGATTATTATATATAACTTAAACCGGTAATATATTAAACCAGTCCAGAGGCTAAAAATAAAACAGCCTCCGAACACTATGAAAATTTACAGGGAAACTCAAAATATTAAGTTAAACATATTTTTCTGAAGAAACTATTTATAAAAATGCCTCTAAGGCTTGCCACTTGAGTTCCCTGTCAAAATGTTAATTAAACTAAATGAAAGTACTACTTTATTTTTGGAAAACGTAATGTAACAAATTTATACTTATTTTGATTAGAAAACATATTTCAAATATAATGATTAAATCAGAATTTTATTCCGAGACTCAAATATTGAAACATCATATTAAATCATTTAATTATTTTGCTAGAGGTATTAGAAATAACGGGATGTTACAATTCTCCCCCACTTATTGGAATTTCGTCCCCGAAATTCCGCTCAGAATCCTTAATTGGAGAACCATCCCGGAAAAAGGTTTCTAAGCTATAGGACTTACTTCACTTCGGTTCTACTCCCCCCTTGGAGTTGGCATACCATTCAGCATGTGTACGCCCCTAGACTCTTACACTCGTTGAAAAGTGCCGACTATAGGTTAGTTGGGTTAGTCCTGATGCTAATAGTCTAACGGGTTTTCTAAGGTTCACTCTTCTTGTGGTTAATCGTTCAAGAGTCCTACTAGAAAAACTCCCAAAGGTTCTTGGATTCCCAAAAATCAGGTTTGGCTTCCCCAAGAAACCGGAAATGGTTTCTAAGATCAGCTGGATTCCCTCCGGAATTCTACATCGAAGGTTAGAAAGGGTACTAATACGTTCTAAACGCTAATACCCGCTTGGGTCGATTAAGATCTAGCTCCAAAAGTCTACCACTTAAATCCTATATCTAGGCCCTAATCAACCACATACACCAATCAAACAGACATAAATCATATAATCCTCATACAAGGTTCATTCATTCATAACAACGGTCCACAAAATCACACACTTCAAACAGATACAAAACTCAACCCTACTTCTTCCTAAGCTAATCCTTGTCTAACTTAGGACTACAACTTACTTCTACACACACATTCACCACAATCATCACACATTTAAAATCTTTGGTTTGAATAATCACTAAGTACGAGAATTTAAAATTTAGGAAAAAGATCCCATATTGGTGAAACACTTAGAAAATAGAGATGCATTTATAAAAACAAATTCTTTGGAAATCATGTTCCTCACTTAATGAGGAAACGATTGGTTTCGTTCGAAAATTCAATAAAAATTTTAATCGTGCACACCACCATAAAGAACTACCTCCATCTAATTTCGTAAGAACCTAAATGAAGGAGTAAGAGATCACTCAAGGTTGGTAAACTCAAAGAAAAAAGAGAATGTATCTTGGACTTGGAAAAATTTAGTTTTGTTCATCTTCAAAAGTTGGAACAGTTACATTCCTTTTGACTTCAAGTTTGAAAGTTGAGTTTCATTTCAAATTGATTTGAGTCGCATAGGAAGGGTTCCTATTTAATCGATGTGTGACTTGGTTACAAATAACTAAGCCAAGTCACTGCTCGATCACTTAAGAATCCTTGTTTTTCTTACTATTTCTTGAAAATTTGACGTGCGACCTCACGATCCATTTGGAATAATTGTGGTTCGGTGCAACATTTTGAAATTCATTTTAAACACTCACATCATTAAACAAACGGTCATAATAATATTCACTCACAAGCATCAAATAAAATTCACTTAAATGAAGCAATCAACGTATAAACATATATACATCTATACTCGTAACAATCTAGTAAAAATTTGGTTCAGACACCTTTCGATTGAATTAAAACCCCTTTCTTGATTAAATAAACCTTTTTCATTTATAAAAATTTTATTGTTATACTTGGGGTTCAAGTCCAATCGATAGTGATTCCCTACATATCTCTCGTTTAGTATTAGAGTCGTCGGAATCAAATTAGTGGTGGAATCATCTACGAGTTCAACAGAAATGTTTTTGTTGTTATTATGGATTCTAGTCTAACCGATGCAAACTAAATCACCCGGATAGATTAGAATCGAGGCAATAAATTATTTTGATCCCCATGGTTCCACTTCAAATTTTTGTCCGCTTACTTTAACGCTACACGATTCCACATATAGACATATTTCGAGAATCTTTTGATTGAATTCAAACCGCTCCCCCTATAGGGCAAAAAGTTTGTTTTAATTCATAACTCAAATTGATATGATTCAGCGGTTTAAATCCGATCGATCAGTACTCTTTCCTTGTTTCCCGATTGGTATCACAGTTACTTGAATTGAGATTAGCTATGGAATTCGATCATTAATTTGATTTAAACATTGTTTTTTTTTTGTTCTCTTAGATACTAGTCTAATCGACATGAGTTTATTCACTCGATTGGATTAGTATTCAAGATCGTAATTTATTTATTCCACGCGGTTCCATTCCTAATCCCTGTTCAATTACTTTGACACCAATTTACTCAACAATAAAACATGAAAATCACACACAAAAGCACATAGCAAGGCAACAAGACATAAAAGAACCAACACTAAGGTTTCATACATAGGAAATCAGTTACTAATTCACGATGGTGCATAAGCTTCTAGATTTTCGACGACGTCACCTCCCGATAAATGCAACATCGGATTGGCCAGTTCCGACACTACATTCCATCAGTGGTAATAGCCCTCGCCATCTAGTTAGAGTTTATGTACCTCATTTTGATTAGAAAGATTTCCTTTGTAAGAAACTTCAAGTTTTGATTAACTCAAAACTTAGAATTAATTTCCATACTTTAAGTTTCTTGTTTGCAATTTAGTAAACACTTACAATCCGCGATTCTTTGAATTCCTAAGGGATCCGCTTAGGCTCCAAAGAATTCCATTATCTTAGTTTGTCACTTGTAGGTATTTCCAATTTGCAAACATAAACTTACTCAATAGAATTTAACATTTACAATTTCCACTTAAAAGGGTCTCACCTTCAGAGGAGAAGCTCAAGATGAGAGTGTTCGCAGCGTGTTCGGGACCACTTTCCCTCAGGTCGGAAGGAAGGAACTGCTCTGATACCATAAATGTAACACCCTTATTTTACATGTAAAAATAGTGAGTAAAAGTTTATAATTTAAAATAGTGTACTTAAAAATTTCTTTTCACAGATCAATGGGCATCCATTTACAATATAAGTAGCACAAACATAAGGTTTCCTTCTTTCCAATTCTTCCACTGCTACACTCTGATCCTCAAGCTCCTTGACTTTCACCTAAAATGTTAACCACGAAGGGTGAGACCTTTTCACAACACATTGAATCATAAGATAGTAAAAAGGCACATAATACTAACTCAAGTATCATAATCAAATCAAGCCATGAATAACAAAATGCTTCCATTAACTAATTATTCAGTAATAACACATTTTTTCCCATTTATTCTGAACATCACCTCAAATCAGAGGCCAATGAAACAAACATAATCATCATAATTGGCACCTCACAACAGAGGCCTACAAATTTTCCTTATATAAATTATGCGCCCCTCAGGTCAGAGGTCAGCATCCCTTTTTACTTTATTTCATTTTGTGTCCCTCAGGTCAGAGGTCAACACATTAACATTCATTTCATCTTGTGTCCCTCAGGTCAGCGGTCAACACTCCTTTACTTTGATTCATTATGCGCCCCTCAGGTCAGAGGTCAGCATCCCTTTTTACTTTATTTCATTTTGTGTCTCTCAGGTTAGAGGTCAACACATTAACATTCATTTCATCTTGTGTCCCTCAGGTCAGCGGTCAACACTCCTTTACTTTGATTCATTTTGTGTCCCTCAGGTCAGAGGTCAACACTCCTTTACTTTGATTCATTTTGTGTCCCTCAGGTCAGAGGTCAACACATTAACATTCATTTCATCTTGTGTCCCTCAGGTCAGAGGTCAACACTTCATTACTTTAATTCATTTTGGGCCCCTCATAACAGAGGTCAGCAAATTCATCACTTTCCATTAATCGTCACCTCAAATCAGAGGCCAACACACTTATTACACTTTCGTTACGCATTACCTCAAATCAGAGGCCAATTCATACTTTCATCTTCTTACTCAAACAACTTAGCACATATAATCACAATTTCACTTACACACCTTTCTCATTCATTCTTTATCCATACTCATTCCCTATATCAATTATCAAATCTTTCCATTAATCGTCACTTCAAATCAGAGGCCAACGCATTAATTTCACATTCACACATAATCATTATTGAGATACAATTGTATACCATCCATACATACTTGTCGCATATTTATCATCATCGTTTCACATTTAATTTACATGTAATTGTTTTATTCACATTTCCACCTTTATACATTTTCACATTTAGTGTACAAATATATTCAACCTAAACGTACATATTATCACCATCTCATAGTTTTGCCTTAACACCACATATAATCGTTTCCATTCCATTTTCTTCCTATATCAATTTGCTCCATAACACATACATATATTTGCAATAGCAGTCAATTAACATTAAATACAAAACTTCACAAATAAAATCAATAATCATAGACATCATTTACTCATGTAGTGGACATAGCAAACTTTTATCATACAGCAAATATCATCAATCAATTCGACATACTCAGGTATGCCTCAGAGTGCTTTAATATAAGTCAACTCCCTAGGGTTCTTCACTTCCTACATTACCAACATTCATAAGGGATTTTACCAAAATTAAATCAATTAAATATTTAAATTAAAACAAAGATATATTCAACATCCTTAAACCAAATCTATTCCGGTGCTATTTTGCTACCCACAACCCAATTCAACTACTTAACCCAAGTCCTATTATATACCCCAACTATCCCTAACTCAAGGTGTGGAAAAGAGACTCCCCTTACCTTGGAAATCCTAGTCATAGTGACAGAGTCATTTTTACATCCACGACTTGCTCCGGGGTCAGAGTTAATAACAACTTGCTGAATCTGACGCAATATTGCGTTAAACTGGCACATGAGAGATTGCATTCTCTTTGCAGCATCATTTTCCATACATGATGCTTCTTGCAAGGGCTTCTTAGCGCCATTAAGATGCTTCTCCCCACCATTCTCTTTTACAACTGAGCCACCTTTAGAATTGTTAACTTGAACATTACCATTGGATCGGTAGTACTGTTCAACCTCAACCACTTGCCTCTCAAGCTTATCAACGGTGGTGAGAACTTGATCAACAGAGTTCCTAAAACCCTGTAAATCCTGAACAGCAGTAGGAGCAGCAACGGTTGGAACATCAGCCATCTCGCTTAAGCAGCTAGTGAGAGTAATCTAAGCTAACTACTCTCTTGAGAAAATTTCGGTGTTCCTTCTTTCTATTACTTTTTTCTTTTTCTTTTCTTTTGTTTCGGTCGGCTTTAAGCCACAACTTTCTTTTTCTTTTTTTTTTTAAAGTACTGGGCGGTGGGTTGGGGTCTGGGTAGTACTAGGAAAATATATATTTATATATATTTGTGGGTCAATGTGTGTAGCTATTTTGGATTATAATTAAAAGTTTGACGATTCAAATCATAAAATACATTTAAGTAAAACAATATTGTATTTTTAATTACTCAAAACTAATTAGAAAATAATAAAGTTACCGGTCCCTCCGGATAGCTATTGCGTAAGAAAAATTATCGAAATTCAAAAGTAAATATATTTTCTCAATCTTGATATTAAACTTGATAATATATAATATTTGAAATTCTGAAGTAGAAGATTATTATATATAACTTAAACCGGTAATATATTAAACCAGTCCAGAGGCTAAAAATAAAACAGCCTCCGAACACTATGAAAATTTACAGGGAAACTCAAAATATTAAGTTAAACATATTTTTTTGAAGAAACTATTTATAAAAATGCCTCTAAGGCTTGCCACTTGAGTTCCCTGTCAAAATGTTAATTAAACTAAATGAAAGTACTACTTTATTTTTGGAAAACGTATGATAACAAATTTATACTTATTTTGATTAGAAAACATATTTCAAATATAATGATTAAATCAGAATTATATTCCGAGGCTCAAATATTGAAAACATCATATTAAATCATTTAATTATTTTGCTAGAGGTATTAGAAATAACGGGATGTTACAATTCTCCCCCACTTATTGGAATTTCATCCCCGAAATTCCGCTCAGAATCCTTAATTGGAGAACCATCCCGGAAAAAGGTTTCTAAACTATAGGACTTACTTCACTTTGGTTCTACTCCCCCCTTGGAGTTGGCATACCATTCAGCATGTGTACGCCCCTAGACTCTTACACTCATTGAAAAGTGCCGACTATAGGTTAGTTGGGTTAGTCCTGATGCGAATAGTCTAACGGGTTTTCTAAGGTTCACTCTTCTTGTGGTTAATCGTTCAAGAGTCCTACTAGAAAAACTCCCAAAGGGTCTTGGATTCCAAAAAATCAGGTTTGGCTTCCCCAGGAAACCGGAAATGGCTTCTAAGATCAGCTGGATTTCCTCCGGAATTCTACATCGAAGGTTAGAAAGGGTACTAATACGTTCTAAACGCTAATACCCGCTTGGGTCGATTAAGATCTAGCTCCAAAAGTCTACCACTTAAATCCTATATCTTGGCCCTAATCAACCACATACACCAATCAAACAGACATAAATCATATAATCCTCATACAAGGTTCATTCATTCATAACAACGGTCCACAAAATCACACACTTCAAACAGATACAAAACTCAACCCTACTTCTTCCTAAGCTAATCCTTGTCTAACTTAGGACTACAACTTACTTCTACACACACATTCACCACAATCATCACACATTTAAAATATTTGGTTTGAATAATCACTAAGTACGAGAATTTAAAATTTAGGAAAAAGATCCCATACTGGTGAAACACTTAGAAAATAGAGCTGCATTTATAAAAACAAATTCTTTGGAAATCATGTTCCTCACTTAATGAGGAAACGATTGGTTTCGTTCGAAAATTCAATAAAAATTTTAATCGTGCACACCACCATAAAGAACTACCTCCATCTAATTTCGTAAGAACCTAAATGAAGGAGTAAGAGATCACTCAAGGTTGGTAAACTCAAAGAAAAAAGAGAATGTATCTTGGACTTGGAAAAATTTAGTTTTGTTCATCTTCAAAAGTTGGAACAGTTACATTCCTTTTGACTTCAAGTTTGAAAGTTGAGTTTCATTTCAAATTGATTTGAGTCGCATAGGAAGGGTTCCTATTTAATCGATGTGTGACTTGGTTACAAATAACTAAGCCAAGTCACTGCTCGATCACTTAAGAATCCTTGTTTTTCTTACTATTTCTTGAAAATTTGACGTGCGACCTCACGATCCATTTGGAATAATTGTGGTTCGGTGCAACATTTTGAAATTCATTTTAAACACTCACATCATTAAACAAACAGTCATAATAATATTCACTCACAAGCATCAAATAAAATTCACTTAAATGAAGCAATCAACGTATAAACATATATACATCTATACTCGTAACAATCTAGTAAAAATTTGTTTCAGACACCTTTCGATTGAATTAAAACCCATTTCTTGATTAAATAAACCTTTTTCATTTATAAAAATTTTATTGTTATACTTGGGGTTCAAGTCCAATCGATAGTGACTCCCTACATATCTCTCGTTTAGTATTAAAGTCGTCGGAATCAAATTAGTGGTGGAATCATCTACGAGTTCAACAGAAATGTTTTTGTTGTTATTATGGATTCTAGTCTAACCGATGCAAACTAAGTCACCCGGATAGATTAGAATCGAGGCAATAAATTATTTTGATCCCCATGGTTCCACTTCAAATTTTTGTCCGCTTACTTTAACGCTACACGATTCCACATATAAACATATTTCGAGAATCTTTTGATTGAATTCAAACCGCTCCCCCTATAGGGCAAAAAGTTTGTTTTAATTCATAACTCAAATTGATATGATTCAGCGGTTTAAATCCGATCGATCAGTACTCTTTCCTTGTTTCCCGATTGGTATCACAGTTACTTGAATTGAGATTAGCTATGGAATTCGATCATTAATTTGATTTAAACATTGTTTTTTTTGTTCTCTTAGATACTAGTCTAATCGACATGAGTTTATTCACTCGATTGGATTAGTATTCAAGATCGTAATTTATTTATTCCATGCGGTTCCATTCCTAATCCCTGTTCAATTACTTTGACACCAATTTACTCAACAATAAAACATGAAAATCACACACAAAAGCACATAGCAAGGAAACAAGACATAAAAGAACCAACACTAAGGTTTCATACATAGGAAATCAGTTACTAATTCACGATGGTGCATAAGCTTCTAGATTTTCGACGACGTCACCTCCCGATAAATGCAACATCGGATTGGCCAGTTCCGACACTACATTCCATCAGTGGTAATAGCCCTCGCCATCTAGTTAGAGTTTATGTACCTCATTTTGATTAGAAAGATTTCCTTTGTAAGAAACTTCAAGTTTTGATTAACTCAAAACTTAGAATTAATTTGCATACTTTAAGTTTCTTGTTTGCAATTTAGTAAACACTTACAATCCGCGATTCTTTGAATTCCTAAGGGATCCGCTTAGGCTCCAAAGAATTCCATTATCTTAGTTTGTCACTTGTAGGTATTTCCAATTTGCAAACATAAACTTACTCAATAGAATTTAACATTTACAATTTCCACTTAAAAGGGTCTCACCTTCAGAGGAGAAGCTCAAGATGAGAGTGTTCGCAGCGTGTTCGGGACCACTTTCCCTCAGGTCGGAAGGAAGGAACTGCTCTGATACCATAAATGTAACACCCTTATTTTACATGTAAAAATAGTGAGTAAAAGTTTATAATTTAAAATAGTGTACTTAAAAATTTCTTTTCACAGATCAGTGGGCATCCATTTACAATATAAGTAGCACAAACATAAGGTTTCCTTCTTTCCAATTCTTCCACTGCGACACTGATCCTCAAGCTCCTTGACTTTCACCTAAAATGTTAACCACGAAGGGTGAGACCTTTTCACAACACATTGAATCATAAGATAGTAAAAAGGCACATAATAGTAACTCAAGTATCATAATCAAATCAAGCCATGAATAACAAAATGCTTCCATTAACTAATTATTCAGTAATAACACATTTTTTCCCATTTATTCTGAACATCACCTCAAATCAGAGGCCAATGAAACAAACATAATCATCATAATTGGAACCTCACAACAGAGGCCTACAAATTTTCCTTATTTAAGTTATGCGCCCCTCAGGTCAGAGGTCAGCATCCCTTTTTACTTTATTTCATTTTGTGTCCCTCAGGTCAGAGGTCAACACATTAACATTCATTTCATCTTGTGTTCCTCAGGTCAGCGGTCAACACTCCTTTACTTTGATTCATTTTGTGTCCCTCAGGTCAGAGGTCAACACTCCTTTACTTTGATTCATTTTGTGTCCCTCAGGTCAGAGGTCAACACATTAACATTCATTTCATCTTGTGTCCCTCAGGTCAGAGGTCAACACTTCATTACTTTAATTCATTTTGGGCCCCTCATAACAGAGGTCAGCAAATTCATCACTTTCCATTAATCATCACCTCAAATCAGAGGCCAACACACTTATTACACTTTCGTTACGCATTACCTCAAATCAGAGGCCAATTCATACTTTCATCTTCTTACTCAAACAACTTAGCACATATAATCACAATTTCACTTACACACCTTTCTCATTCATTCTTTATCCATACTCATTCCCTATATCAATTATCAAATCTTTCCATTAATCGTCACTTCAAATCAGAGGCCAACGCATTAATTTCACATTCACACATAATCATTATTGAGATACAATTGTATACCATCCATACATACTTGTCGCATATTTAACATCATCGTTTCAAATTTAATTTACATGTAATTGTTTTATTCACATTTCCACCTTTATACATTTTCACATTTAGTGTACAAATATATTCAACCTAAACATACATATTATCACCATCTCATAGTTTTGCCTTAACACCACATATAATCGTTTCCATTCCATTTTCTTCCTATATCAATTTGCTCCATAACACATACATATATTTGCAATAGCAGTCAATTAACATTAAATACAAAACTTCACAAATAAAATCAATAATCATAGACATCATTTACTCATGTAGTGGACATAGCAAACTTTTATCATACAGCAAATATCATCAATCAATTCGACATACTCAGGTATGCCTCAGAGTGCTTTAATATAAGTCAACTCCCTAGGGTTCTTCACTTCCTACATTACCAACATTCATAAGGGATTTTACCAAAATTAAATCAATTAAATATTTAAATTAAAACAAAGATATATTCAACATCCTTAAACCAATTCTATTCCGGTGCTATTTTGCTACCCACAACCCAATTCAACTACTTAACCCAAGTCCTATTATATACCCCAACTATCCCTAACTCAAGGTGTGGAAAAGAGACTCCCCTTACCTTGGAAATCCTAGTCATAGTGACAGAGTCATTTTTACATCCGCGACTTGCTCCGGGGTCAGAGTTAATAACAACGTGCTGAATCTGACACAATATTGCGTTAAACTGGCACATGAGAGATTGCATTCTCTTTGCAGCATCATTTTCCATACATGATGCTTCTTGCAAGGGCTTCTTAGCGCCATTAAGATGCTTCTTCCCACCATTCTCTTTTACAACTGAGCCACCTTTAGAATTGTTAACTTGAACATTACCATTGGATCGGTAGTACTGTTCAACCTCAACCACTTGCTTCTCAAGCTTATCAACGGTGGTGAGAACTTGATCAACAGGGTTCCTAAAACCCTGTAAATCCTGAACAGCAGTAGGAGCAGCAACGGTTGGAACATCAGCCATCTCGCTTAAGCAGCTAGTGAGAGTAATCTAAGCTAACTACACTCTTGAGAAAATTTCGGTGTTCCTTCTTTCTATTACTTCTTTCTTTTTCTTTTCTTTTGTTTCGGTCGGCTTTAAGCCACAACTTTCTTTTTCTTTTTTTTTAAAGTACTGGGCGGTGGGTTGGGGTCTGGGTAGTACTAGGAAAATATATATTTATATATATTTGTGGGTCAATGTGTGTAGCTATTTTGGATTATAATTAAAAGTTTGACGATTCAAATCATAAAATACATTTAAGTAAAACAATATTGTATTTTTAATTACTCAAAACTAATTAGAAAATAATAAAGTTACCGGTCCCTCCGGATAGCTATTGCGTAAGAAAAATTATCGAAATTCAAAAGTAAATATATTTTCTCAATCTTGATATTAAACTTTTTTTTTGGTAAAGAAAAAGAATGCATTACCATACGAACAAATTAAAACACATAAAAGGCAACCAACAAGGCTCTAGCCACCTTCTATGAAGGGTTCTAAAGCCCAAATGGTCCCAAAAAAATAGTCCACTATTAGGTCATTGCCCTTATTCTACTCATAAGCAAAAAAAGAGGCCCATTGTTTGTAAGGCCCTTATTCCTAAAATACCAACAGACTTTAATGGCTAACTCATTCTGCATCTTGGCAAACACTTGATGCGGGTTCAAAGACTGTTGACGGAAAATCCGTCGATTTCTCTCCATCCAAACTCCATAAACACAGCCTGCTACGACCGCCGTGACCACCTATCGCCGCTGCTTGTTCCTGAAACCATAATGCATCCAACGCAACCAGTTTGGAAATTTGAAGTGAGGTACTTCAATTCCAATCCAGTTACCAGCTTCCTCAAGAAGCTGACGACTCCAAGGGCAATCGAAGAACAAATGGCTTCTAGATTCTTCCACTCCTGCACACAGCTCACACAAGGGTGAATCATGCAAGAAATGGAGGTTGTCCTTCATCCTCAAGCTGTCATGAGCCAACAGCCAGAAGATGAAGTTGTGCTTAGAGATGCTCACCGGATTCGATATAAGCTTGTGGTGGTGGAACACTGTTAGATCTCCAATAAGGTATTCATACCCTTCCTTAATCGAATACTGCTGGTTATTTGCAATTAGACTAGTAAAAAGGTTGCTTAGCTTGTTCCTTGCTTTAAGAATTTGTTTCCAATGCCAATTAGATGTTTGATTCGGTTGCACATCCTGAAAGCTTACCCTCTTTAAGTAGACCGCATGAATCCACCTTAACCAAAGAGAGTTTTTGTTGCTCATAATATGCCATGCTTGATTCCCCAGGGCTGCTACATTCCACACATAGATATTAGGGAAACCCAAACCCCCATATTTCTTGTCTCTGCATACCATACTCCAAGCTACCTGAGCCTTGGCTCTCCCCCTTTGATCTTTGCCCCACAGAAAGCCTCTACAAAGCTTCTCTATTTCCCTAACAACAATCTTAGGGATTATGAATGTTGTTGCCCAGTACACATGCATGGACATAAGCATAGACTGAATAAGTTGTGCTTTCCCTTGGAAAGATAGGTTCCTTGTTGACCACATGTTTACTCTTTTTGTTACTCGCTCAACCAAGCATCTACACGTTTCCACACTCCATTTCTTGGCTGCAAGAGGGAGCCCCAAATATGTGAAAGGGAAAGAACCCCTTCTAAAACCAGTGATATTCACAATCCTCTGTTTTAAGTCTCCATTCACACCAGCCAAAAAGATTTGAGATTTGTTGTAATTAGGCACCAAACCAGACTCATATGAAAACTCCTTAAAAACATTAACTAGAATTCCCACACTTTTCTCTGTTGCCTTGCTAAATAACATCAAGTCATCAGCAAAGGCCAGATTAACCAATCCAACCCTTTTGCACATTGGATGAAAATAGAAATCCTTCTTCTTTGTAGCAGCTAGCATTTTCCTGGTTAGCATCTCCATCACTATAACAAATAAGAGAGGGGACAAAGGGTCCCCTTGTGTTAAACCCCTTGAGCTTGTAAATCTGTTATGCACAGTCCCATTAATCACCAGTTTATAGGACACAGTTTTAACACACATCATAATCCAGTGAATGAATTTTTCTGGAAACTTTAAAGCCACCGAACTTGCTTGTAGAAACTCCCAGCTGACACTGTCATAAGCTTTCTTCAAGTCTATTTTCATAAGGCACCTAGGAGACACATTTTTCCTTCTATATAACCTCAACAGATCCTGAGTTATAAGCACATTATGCAAAATTGACCTATCCTTAATAAAGGCAGCTTGATTATCATGAATCAATTCAGGCAAGCATGCTTGTAATCTATTACAAAGTAACTTAGAGATAGCTTTATAAACCACATTACAGCAAGCTATTGGCCTATAGTCACTTACCATATTAGGGCACTCCACCTTAGGAATAAGAAAAAGTAAGGTTTGATTAGCCTCCTTTAGCATCCTTCCATTGTTAAAGAAATCCTGAATAGCCTCCACCACATTTGCACTGATAACCGGCCAGACAACTTTATAGAAAGCAGCCCCATAACCATCAGGCCCAGGGGCCTTATCATCACCAATTTGGAAAAAACAGAGCTTAATCTCATCAGCCTCAACGGGCTTCAACAGACCCAACTGTTGACTGGGGCTTAACACTTTCCCTTGCTGGATATCAATGTCAGGAATACTTCAATCTCTATTATCACCTTTCAGCAATTCCCTGTAGAAAACTTCAAAAGTATTTACAATCTCATCCTGTTGTGTAAGTACTGCACCATTACTATCTTGGACATTAAGAATCCTGTTTTTGTACCTTCTCTGCCTTATGCTTTGATGAAAAAAACTAGTGTTCAAATCACCCTCACAAATCCATTCTTGTTTAGCTTTCTGTTTTAGGAACATAAAAGCAGCCTGATACACTTCTGCATGCTCTTTCCTAGCTTCCCTCTCCAGCTTCTGAATGTGAATATTCAAGGGATCCAGTTGTAGCATATCCTGAATTGAGTCTAGCTTCTGTCTAGCCTGAATTTCTCTGATGTCTATATCCCTGAACTTCCTGTTATTTAGGTCCCTCCAGCCAGCTCTAATATTATCCAAGTTCCTCATTAATCTGTACATAGCAAAGTGATCATCTTCTTGCCTCCACAAGCTGTTAACAGTAGTTAGAAACTCACTGTCCAGGGTCAAATGATTGAGGAATTTGAAGGAGTGACCCCTTCTATTTGCATTATTGTTCCAATGAATAATCATAGGACTATGGTCAGAGACACCACAATTCATGAACTCTGTACAAACCTCAGGCCAGTATGCATACCACTCTGCATTAACAAGAGTTCTATCTAGCTTGCTTGAAATTGCATCCTCTCATTCCTGTTTATTTGTCCAAGTGTAGAAACAGCCACGGCTATGCATATCCTCCAGTTGGCAATGGTAGACCATATCCTTGAAATCCTGCATCTGATGCACCTCCAAGGGGTTACCCCCAATCTTATCTTGATGATTTAGGCAACAATTAAAGTCTCCCAGAATAGCCCATTTCCCATTCATATCATTCCCTATTTGTTTCAAATCATGCCAGAGCCTCCCTCTTCTTTCACTATCTTTGTGAGCATAGACAAAGGTAGTATAGAAAACAGTTTGATCAGGGATATAAAGAACCTTACAATGAACCATTTGGCTAGTATGCTTTTCCACTTCCACCAGAAACATGTCCTTTTTCCATATCACCCATATTCTACCAATTGGATAGTCCTCTAAGTTAATAAAAGATCCCCAGTCATCAAACAACTTATGTTTCACCACATCAAAAGAATTAGCTCTAAGCTTATTTTCAAGCAAAGCTAAAATACCTATATTACATTTATTAACGAGCCCTTTAACCTCTTTTTGTTTCAGGGGCTGGTTAATTCCCCTTGTATTCCATGCTCCTATACTATCCATTAAGGATTGGGGCAGAACTGTCCCCTTTGTGTAACCTCACCTGAGCCTTCCTTCTGGTCATGACAGGAGTCCAAGCCCCTTCTTTTTGATTCCCATCTTCTACCTCATTCTGTGTGCTTGTTCCATTTTCTGCTTGAGAATCCCTGACCACAGAAACTGAACCTTCCTCACATTGAGCTTCTAGGACTTCTTTCACTGCTTTAGAGGTTGATTCCATATTCTCCACTGGGATTGTGCCCTCTTCTATGTCTTTTTTCAGCTTTAAAGCATCATCCACCTTCTCAATGTCCTCTCTTGATGGTTTTCTTTTTTCAATCCAGACCTTCTTTGTTTTCTTCCTGCAGGATTTGCTATCATGACCATACATAGTACATGATGCACAGTACCGGTTTCCATTCATAGTCAATTTTTTGTGCTATGATGTTCTCCTTCTCATCTTCAAAATAAACCTCCTCTGGGAGAATAGATCCCTACATCAATAGTTTTCTATCAAAGTGATAGATCCCTACATCAAGAACAGCAGTCACAGCCTCTGCAGAGTTAAACCTTACCGCCATCGTTCCATCCCCATTCATGAGCACCTTGTCAATCCCATGATTGCCCCAAATCTTCCGAATGTAGCCATTAAGCACAGCATACGGGGGACGAGCACCAAGCACATAACAAACTATTGCCTGTTTCCAGTATTGCTCCTCACTTTCAATGTCTGTTACAGTGATTTTGCCCACTGCAACGCCATCCTTTATTTCTGGTTTAACAAAATTTAATTTGTCTCCAGCATTTCTTAATTTTGTGATGTCAAAGGTATCCCAAACTGATGGTGCCCTAACAACTTTCTCATTGTCATTGCTTGCAGGATTACCAGGAAGGTATACAGGGTGTTGATCTTTATTAGAGTCTTCAGCAGATGCCTTTCCTTTGATCTTGGCACGGAGCTCATCAAGTTTCTTCAATAAGGACGCCGCTTTCTTGGGGCTTAAGGCATCAATGTCATCTAGGTCTTCATCATCAAGGTGTTCGAGTTCGAGGCTTTTAGGCTTATTGGTTGGTGTAGAGAGATGTGTGGAGGGGGACTTGGGGGGGCGTCCCTTCTTTCTAGCCATGATGGCTAGCTGCGATGGTGGCAACCACCGCGAGACAAGAGAAGGCTGCCAAAGAGAAAACCCTAGGAGAGGAAGTCAAACCCAAGTCAAACCCTTTTTTTTACTTGATATTAAACTTGATAATATATAATATATAATATTTGAAATTCTGAAGTAGAAGATTATTATATATAACTTAAACCGGTAATATATTAAACCAGTCCAGAGGCTAAAAATAAAACAGCCTCCGAACACTATGAAAATTTACAGGGAAACTCAAAATATTAAGTTAAACATATTTTTCTGAAGAAACTATTTATAAAAATGCCTCTAAGGCTTGCCACTTGAGTTCCCTGTCAAAATGTTAATTAAACTAAATGAAAGTACTACTTTATTTTTGGAAAACGTATGATAACAAATTTATACTTATTTTGATTAGAAAACATATTTCAAATATAATGATTAAATCAGAATTTTATTCCGAGACTCAAATATTGAAAACATCATATTAAATCATTTAATTATTTTGCTAGAGGTATTAGAAATAACGGGATGTTACAGCGGCCACACCGTTCCATGCCTTCATATAGCGGTCACACCGTACTATATGGGATTACACACATATGGCAGCCACACCGTTCCACATGTCTTCGTATAGCGGCCACACCGTTCTATACGGAATCCCATCACACTTACCACACATATGGCGGCCACACCGTTCCACATGTCTTCGTATAGCGGCCACACGTACTATACGGAATCTTTTAAGTATAATGACTTCTTATAGGAGCTAGTCCTCAACATATGTGAATGGGGGTAATTCCAATTATCCACTTTAGCTTATCCAAATCGGAACAACAGCCCTAGCGCATTTGGATTAGATCCTCATAATCAGCAAGCATCACCATTCTTGAATTATCATTATTACTCCTTAAGTCATTATCCTTTTATATTCCAAAACATTAATTATCAAGTAGACGCAATCATGCTTTATCAAGCCCTTGCTCAACATCATACTCAGATCATGAATTATTAATCACATTCTATATCCACAGTGTAGTTATGATCATTTTTAATCCAAAGAAGACATGATGATTACTCCACAACTCATACCTCATTAGTCAACTTATCCAGATATCATACTTAAAGTATTGTTCATTAATCATATACAATCGTCATACTCAAGACATGATTCATTAGGCATATGCAACCATCAAATACCACACATAATTTATTTATCATCTTCAAGAAGACACTATCAAACCAGTTGGAATAAAAACAAAGTTCCAATTAAAAAGATAATCCTTAATAAATTAGATGAATAAAGATTAACCCTTTCAAACTTATTAACGTCATGCTTAACTCATTTAGAAACTAAAATAATAGATGAGTAAAACCTTTAAGGATTATAAAGAAATTAAATTAATCATTTCTATCATTCCTTGCAATCCTTCTTTAGTTCGATTAAACTTGACTTTAGTTGAAAATGGCATGCTTTAGCATTCTGGTCAAAAAGACTCGAGTAGAGTTTAAAAGACTCGAGTAGTTCTTCAGATTGGCCAGTAGACTCGAGTGGTTTATGGAAAGACTCGAGTAGATCATCAATTTCCAGAAAGTCCTTGTTTCAAGTTTTCTCTAAATACTCGAGTCATTCATGATTTATTCGAGTCGTTCATCAACCCAGAAGACTCGAGTGATTCATGTAGGACTCCAGTGGTTCATCAGAAAAGTTCTTTGGTGCATCAGTCAATACCCGAGTCTTGGATCAGAGACTCGAGTGTTGGTGCCTACTAGATGCACTGATGCGTCCGGAATACTCGAGTCTCGAGTCAAAGACTCGAGTGTTGACAGGCAGATAACACTAAAATTTGAGTTTAAACACACCATTTTCAATTCTAATCAAGTTCAATCGAAACCAATGCTCAACAGAGCTAACATAATGCATAAAAATATGTTCTAATACAGAATTAACATCATATTACACTGAATTGAATTCGAGCACCAATCATGCATAAAATCACCTTTTCAACAACCTAACATACCAAATTCCATTCTAAACATTTTTAGCATGAAAACAACCTTGATACAGCTTGCATCCAACATATAGGACTTGCTCCAAACTTGTTCAGTGTTCATAATTTAGCTTATCAAAAACTTACCACATCAAGGACATGTTTTATCACATTTACCAATTTCATTTCTCTTTATATATAGCCTTATACTCATGATCATATGTTCATCAACTTAAGCATCACTTTATAATTTCAACATAACAAGATTGAGTCTAACAGATTCAATTCCAATTTCTCAAATCTCAATTAAAAAGTCCAAATCAAGCATACATATAATCAAAGAATGATTTAGCTTCATCCAAAGGTAATTCCTTCAATTCATAAATTATAATTCAGCCAAGATTCATGATTTTCTTTTGCTTAATTTCATCAAATCATTTCCGCCCTTAATCAGATTATTAATCAAGTGACCAAGTGATTGTCTGGACCTCCAAGTCAGCAAACATGTCTTGGTCCAATTCACATAGCATACACATATCAAATTCACAATCTATAATCCTATCAATATGAACGACTTCTCCCATACCTTGGACAAAAGGACAACACTTAGACAAGCTCTAAAACACAGCAGCTACAGAGCTTACAGCAGCAGCCACACAGCAGCCACCAAAACTAGCACAAACCACCAAAGAGCAAAACAGTGTGAGCATAATCCAAGAACCTAATTGTTTGAGTGAGTAATCGTACACAAAAATTGGGGAAAAAGGTTAGAATCTACTCTCAGCAACATGCATGAGAGATTAAAACCAATTTGGAATCAAGAGGGTTCACGAGCTTACCACAATTGAAGATCAAAGTAAGCTCCAAGAACCAGTTAACAGCAAACAAACCCCACTTTCGAGCTCTGATTCTTCTAACACTCAAACTCTCAGCTAACAATTTTGGTGTCTATACAAAGCTCGAGATGTGAGCTTCGTATTGGTGTATGATTTGTGTATCAATTCTCAAGAACAAGAGAGAATCAAATAAGAGAACTCAAGAACCCTAACTTCGAATTTCAGAACAAATTGGCCAAAATGGGTGATCTTTATCAACAAGTGAGTTTAAATACTTGAACCCATAGCTCATGCATGATGACACGAAGCCATGGACATGTTGCTGAGTTGCTAACGTGTCAACTCGTGAGGTATTCGAGTGAGTGACTCACCAAACGCACTAACTCAGGCAACACTGTGTAAAATACTCGAGTCTTTAAGACTCGAGTCTTTTAGCTAAAAAAAATAAATATTTTTATTTCATTTCCTTCCAAAATCTTTCTATTATTATTTTTAAGTCCTAAATCAGGGACTGATATGCAAAAAAATTATTTTCACATATTAAAAACTATCTAATATTTTCATACATAGTAAATCACTTTGTAATCAAGGATAAAAATAATTAATTATAAATAAACTTTTATAATTAATTTTCATTAATCAGGAATTAAAAATTTGGGGTGTTACACTACTCCCCCACTTAAAAGGAATTTCGTCCCCGAAATTCATTCTAAAAATTTTTTTTTTTACATTTTCAAAATTACATAAAAGACTGTTCTGATATTATTATTCTTCAAAATATTATTAGGGAGAATCCTCCCCCACTTAAAAGAATTTCTTATACTTTTTCAAACTTCCTACCTCAAAATATTTCATAAGATATTTAAAATAAAACTACTTGAATAAAACTCTTGCGTTCCAAAACATATAAAAATCCTTTCTCACATGAAAGGGTTTTCCTTAAACTTCCTCGAAAATTATTTTACAATTAATTCAATTGAAATCTTTTGACTAAACTTTTCTGGATAAAATGTTTTAAAAACATATCTTAAATTAAAACATTTCCCAATAAACTTTTCGAGAAAGAACTTTTTCTGAAAAACAATTTAACTACATAACCTTAAATTAAAACATTTTGCAATAAATTTTTTTCGATGAAAAACTTTTCCCGCTGCGCACTCTGATCACTCGCGCACGATTTACGAATCATTTGTATGACTTTATTCCTTAATAGTTGCAAACATTAGGGTGATCAGTCCTAATATTCAAACTATTAATAATAAAGTCATTCCTTTCAGATATAACCTTTCACAAGAAAGGTCATACGACATATCTTTAGGTTAGATGAACTTAAAGATAGAGTACTTGTCACCATCAGATTTAGCTAGATAGCCAAGCGCTAGAGATATTTTCGTTGGGGAGACAAAGATTAGTCCTATCCCGGTGGTTATTAATCTCTCTAGTCTTAACTAATCTTTCAATCTCCATAGTGTCCACATATATTTATCACATCCAATTGTGATAAAGGTTTCGATCACAGAAAATTCGGTCGAAGATGATATCTAGATCTTTAAATTATCGAACGATTCAATTAACGTAATCGAAAGAAATGGCTGACTACATTAATTCAGATTAGGAGAAAGAACAACTTAAGGGTTTACCTCGCTTGCCTCGCTTGCTACCCGATCCTTTCTTGCTTTTATTCTCTGGACAATCTGGCGAATAATGCTCCGGCTTCCTGCAGTTGAAGCATACCATTCCCTTGGGTACATTGTTGGAAACCAACAAGCGGCCTAACAGTTTACTAGAGGGGGGGTGAATAGTAAATTGAAGTAACGATATTAACTTTTCGAATGTAATTGATATTAACAAAGAACACGCTTACTGTTTTAAAACAAAATTAATTTTCTGTCCAAAATATGATGAACTACTCGATTAGTTCAAAGACTACTCGAGTAGTACGTTCAGATTCAGACAGAGAACTCAGTTTTCAAAGAAAGGGTTTCACGATCACGAAGCCACGAACAGAAGCGAAATGATTTGCTAACTTAAGGTTCAGATGGAAAGATTAAAATATGCGGAAATAAATGAAAGCGATAAAAGAGAACACAGAGAATTATTATACTGGTTCACTCTCTACCCACTTGAGAGCTACGTCCAGTCCCCCCTAAACCTTAGGGAGTGTCTACTCAAAATCAGTTAAAATTGGTTACAATAGGAGATACAAGTGAACCTCACTCTGTCACACCTATCCCTTTCAAGAGTGTACCAAACTCTTGAAGTCTACCCCAATTTTTGTTGATCTTGACGGTTGAAGAACCTCTTCAACGCTTCCAATTGCCGGACTCCTTGAAACCTTCAAGAGATCCTTCCTTTCTTCAATGAAATTCAGATCACAGATAAGCGGCTCCAAACAATCTCAATTGACAATGAGTAAGAAAGCTAGAATACTAGTATGAGATTGGTTCTTAGAAAGAGATTAAATCAATTGTTCTTTTTTTGTGTGCAAGGTTTGAAAAACGTTTTTGCTCAAAAAGGATTCGTGTTGCTCTTGTTGAAGAGGTAATCAATATATTGTTTTTCGAACCGCCAGAATCAGGGAGGAGCTTGAAAAAACTAATTTGGAAAGATTCTCCCTTGATTGCCTCTTCAACAGCCATATATGAATCTGAAAATTGACTGATCTGACTCGTACTACTCGAGTAGTTGGAGCACTACTCGAGTAGTGTGAGCAGACAGAGAAATGGTGATCTTACTGTTTGTCAAACTACGCAACTAGTGTAGCAACTAATCGAGTAGTTGAGTGACCTTCTTCAGCTGCCTGAAAAGCTAGTTCCTCTTCTTCCCTGTCTTCATCATGAGGAGCAGGATTACCACCTTCTAAGGCTTGAAGATCCTCTTTCCAATACCAAATGCCAGTGCGCACATGCTTGCGCAGTCCAATTAAGTGGAAGAATCCAGCATTAAGACAGTATTCATCCCCCGTGTAGTGAGTACTCGGGTCATTAGCAGGAATAGTTACGCCAAGATGACGAACTTGTGCAGTAACATGCATTGGAAAGGGCAGCCATCCAGAACTCGAAGAACTAGCAGCCATGAGCATCCTTTCCACAATAACCAAAGACCAGTTTGTGCGGATGTTGTTGATGATGCCATTCATAATCTTAAGATCATCCTCAAATGCTTGACCAAAATTCCTGGAAGTTCTTGGAAACACATAGTATGTAATGATGTAAAGTAAAATTATGTTTTCCACAGTCATTGGCTTAACCTTTTTATTACCACTGGTCCATTCAAATCCAGGACGAAGAGTCTAAGAGTAAATTCTAGAAACATCACAGTCCAAACCCTTATTAACCAAGGATGCCCCAGCGGTAGGTAATTCAAATAGAGAATGCAAGTCAGCCAGAGAAAATTCAATTCTAGTGCCATGAACAAAAGAGTAATATTTGTTTCCTTGTTTAACCAGATTTGCATAAAATTGTCTATGAGTGTCCTAGGGTAAAAACGACCATTAAATTCTAGGAAACGTTGTAAACCAGAATTTGCAAGGAGATTTACCCGAGGTAGTTGCTGATGAAACAACCATTGAGCATTTATCCCGCGGATTTCAGCATGGTCTCTTGATGAATAGCGTGACCACCGACCATTTTGGGAAGCAACGGAGAAATAATGATCCAGATCAATCTCATGTGCCCGTTTCTTGGTACGCTTGGGAGCAGGAGCAGAGGATGATGATGCCATTGGAGATTCTCAAGGAAAACGGATTTTTAGGTTTTAAAAGGGGGTGATCCGAATTTGAGAACAAAAAGAAAGGAATAGAGAAGATTGAGTAAAGAAATGATGATAGAGATTGAAAAGGAGAGGATTTTGTGGAAGAAATTTATGAAATAATGCACAAAATTAGGAAACCTAATGAGAGAGAGAGAAGTAACACCGTGTTTTGAGAGAGAAAGAGAATGAGGAAGAAGATAAGGAAGATCTGGTTTTACTGCTGCTGAACCAGCGAACTACTCGATTAGTCATGGGACTACTCGAGTAGTCCGTCCGCACAGAGAGACTGAAAAACAAGTTTTAAGTGAAGAACTCATCATAAGACAAGGCGGACGTAATGATGTTTTTAGCTTTCAAATCATAGGATACTTTCTTTTTGTCACCATCATTCCAACTTGCCTTAGGAATTTCTACAACTTCCTCATTTATTTTTCTTCTAGGTATATAGGGACCATTCTCAATTGCATCCCAAACATCGATATCAATCGCTTCAATAAATATTTTCATTCTGGCTTTCCAATAAGCATATCCATCACCATTGAATAGTGGTGGACGGTTTATTGAAGAGCCTTCCCCTCCAAAAGGACTGTTAGAGCCCATGGTTTCCTTAGGATCTTTTTCGAAAGAGTTTTTACACTCAATCTTTCGACCGAGCTCTGATACCACTTGTTGGAAACCAACAAGCGGCCTAACAGTTTAATAGAGGGGGGGTGAATAGTAAATTGAAGTAACGATATTAACTTTTCGAATGTAATTGATATTTTCAAATATCATGCTTACTGTTTTAAAACAAAATTAATTTTCTGTCCAAAATATGATGAACTACTCGATTAGTTCAAAGACTACTCGAGTAGTACGTTCAGATTCAGACAGAGAACTGAGTTCTCAAAGAAAGGGTTTCACGATCATGAAGCCACGAACAGAAGCGAAATGATTTGCTAACTTAAGGTTCAGATGGAAAGATTAAAATATGCGAAAATAAATGAAAGCGATAAAAGAGAACACCGAGAATTATTATACTGGTTCACTCTCTACCCAATTGAGAGCTACGTCCAGTCCCCCCTAAACCTTAGGGAGTGTCTACTCAAAATCAGTTAAAATTGGTTACAATAGGAGATACAAGTGAACCTCACTCTATCAAACCTATCCCTTTCCAGAGTGTACCAAACTCTTGAAGTCTACCCCAATTTTTGTTGATCTTGACGGTTGAAGAACCTCTTCAACGCTTCCAATTGTCGGACTCCTTGAAACCTTCAAGAGATCCTTCCTTTCTTCAATGGAGAATTCAAATCACAGATAAGCGGCTCCAAACAATCTCAATTAACAATGATTAAGAAAGCTAGAATACTAGTATGAGATTGGTTCTTAGAAAGGGATTAAATCAATTGTTCTTTTTTTTGTGTGCAAGGTTTGAAAAACGTTTTTGCTCAAAAAGGATTTGTGTTGCTCTTGTTGAAGAGGTAATCAATATATTGTTTTTCGAATCGCCAGAATCAGGGAGGAGCTTGAAAAAACTAATTTGGAAAGATTCTCCCTTGATTGCCTCTTCAACAGCCATATATGAATCTGAAAATTGACTGATCTGACTCGTACTACTCGAGTAGTTGGAGCACTAATCGAGTAGTGTGAGCAGACAGAGAAATGGTGATCTTACTATTTGTCAAACTACTCAATTAGTATAGCAACTAATCGATTAGTTAAGCAACTAATCGAGTAGTTGAGTGACTACTCGAGTAGTTTGGGGAAACAGTGGCTGCAACATTTACATATCAGCAGGCTACTCGAGTAGTGCACAATCTACTCGAGTAGTCACTGCTACTTTATAAAAAATAGGCTTTCAAACAGTCCTAGTCCCTTTCTAAGCTTTTTCAAATATTTAACTTAGCTAGTATTCGTGCTAACTAACTCATAATCGCTTGAGTAAATACCTAAGTCTACCACCCACACTCAACATAAATATAAAATATTACAAGGGAGCGGGAAATGGAAAACTTCTAAATGGTTGTTGTTGTTGATTCCTCAGGCACTTTATCTTCATCAAAATAACGCTTTCCTTGTTGCACTTTCATACACCACAGCTTGATCCAAAGTGATGTGCCCCACACTTCCCACATAGAGGAAGATAAGTAATTCCTTTCCCATTTCCTTTTTGATTACCATTCTTTGATTGAGATTTTCCTACTCTCAATCTATACCATTCTGGCTCTTCAGATTGTTCTTTTTCCATGGTTGATTCTTTTAATTGTTTTTCTTCTTCCTCCAGCTGAGCTCTCACTTCCTCAATCTTTCGTTTCTTCTGAATTCGGGCATTCGTTTCATAAACCTCATTTGCTTTCATATCATCTTCGTAGATTCTGCACATGTTTACCAGCATCGGGAAATTCCTTATTCCCTGATAACTGATTCCTGGCTTCAGATCCGGGCGTAGACCATTCTCGAATTTTACACACTATGATCTTTCATCTGGATGATTCTGGTAATAGGGAGAATACTTCATCAATTCTTCAAACTTCGCAGCGTATTCTCCAACATCCATCTCCCCTTGCTTTAGTTCCAAAAATTCCACTTCTTTCTTTCTCCTTATATCCTCTAGGAAGTATTTTTCTAAGAACTTTTCTTTAAATACCTCCCAGGTGATGTGCCGATCCTCGGCTTCCAATAACTGCCAGGCATGATTCCACCAAGTTTCCACTTTATCATTCAGCATATAAGTCGCATACACCACTTTTTGTGCATCTGAACAACCCATAGACCGAAATATTATCTGAATTTCTTGTAATCATTTATGAGCTCCTTCTGGATTATACCCTCCTTCGAACTGAGGGGAATTGCAAATTCGAAATTCTGTGAGTCCTCTAAACTTAGAAGGTTCAGCATTACATTGGTGTGTTTGATTCACTTGTTGTTGATGTTGCTGCATATTCTCTAATACAGGAGTGATCCTCTCTAACATTTCATTCGTATGGTTTCGGTTTCTCGTTGCCATAATAGACCTGCACTCATAGAAACTTAGGTCAGAGTCACACAACTTATTGAGTATGGGAAGGACCATACTCCACAGCCGAGAGTTGGAACCATTGCTATGATACCATAATGTGAAACGCCCCAAACACTAGTCCAATAAAAATACGGGCTTACAAAATCTTTTTGCAATAAGAGTGTGAAAACCAAAAGTACTTTTCACTAGAGTAATATTTCCTTTACGAAATAGTCTGAGTGTAAAGAATATATAATATAAAACCCCAAAAACCCTTTTTACACCCAGAGCATTGGGCTTCACAACTCGATCCTTCTGCAAAAGGATTCGGATGGCGAGACATCATCCTGGCTATTCCTTCTAGACAACTTTCACTCTTACAGGAAAGACTTCAATCCTGTCCTTTGCAAGAACCTACCACCACAAACATGGTAGATGGGAGTAAGTCACTTGTCATATCGCCTAAGCAGATTATATGATTGGTCAGACACAAGCATCACAGATATCAATTCAATATAGTAAATACATGCTTAAGTGTCTTATTAAACAATGATAGATATAACCATTAATCTTTCATGCCATGTGTTCTGTCATAGAATATCTGGTACTTGAACTAAGCGGTCAAGTATCCAAGTATTCTGCTTATTGCTTTTAGACTGAAGATAGGCACCCTGATTACCAGGATACCAGCTCTATTGTCGTTTGTTTGGGTGTGGTGTGTGCTTTTGTGAGATTGAAGGATGCATACCTGGTTACCTTCTATTCTCTTATATAGGCTGATATCCTTACCATTGGGTTTCCCTCCTCATCAATGGGTATTACTGAATTCCAGCTAACGGTAGGTGATAATAGCCGGAATGAGTGGACATAAACGTATTATTGCTGCTCATCATTGTATAGGGAATCCGAGGAAAGCCTACTTCATTGCCCTGTCCTCTGTGTAACCGCTATACCGGTATCACGAGGTAAAAGAATCTTTCCTCCCTATGTCTGCCAACCACAAGTCTTCCTCTTTGTCAATTCGGGGGAATAGAAGATTTGGACCCATATTGGGCCTCACATACCGGTAATCCGGTTTCTTGGTGTATTGGGCTGCTAAAGAGTCTTTTATGCCGGTAAACAGGTTTCACGATAACTTGGGCCTTCATAGAACCCTAAAATCTTGTAAACCGGTTTACTCTGACATTGAGCCTTAACCAAGTCTTTATTACCGGTAACCTGGTTTACTAAAGTATGATTATATTTCCGGTCCATAACAGTTGCCCCCCAGACCAGGGTTTATTCTTATGAACCGTGGTATGAGTAATCTTAAAGATACCCTTAATAACACACATGTTGTATGGTTATTTCATGGCGTTCCCAATAACCGGTTTCCAAGGATCCTGAAGGACCTCAAGGTTTAACACCGATAAACCGGTTTGGGAGGAGTGAAAACACTTCCTCAATACCTTTTTCCGTTTAAATACAGATGTATGATTATCATTCCCGAAAAACAGCAAACCGGTTTAATGGTGACATACATCCCCTAACCGGTTTACCGATTTAATGAGGGAATTCCTTGAAAGACCTCTTTCTACTTATGATGCGAAATTGTAACAGGAAATCGGAGACCGGTTTACCGGTTTATCGTTTAACCTGCTTAACATAGCGTCTTTTTCTTGCACAGATCATTTCCCAAGAAAAGGCATCTTCTTATCTTAAAAAATGATCATTATGTCAATCAGTACAACTTCCAAGATGCCATATTCCCAAGCTTTATCCTGACATTCCCAGAGGAATCTTTATCCTCTCGTTCTTTGCGCCGGTGCCTCTTCCCAATGGTAGATTCAAATTTTGAAATGCTATCTTTTTGGCTCCAAAGTCTCAAAGTTCCTTAGCTATATCCTTCCGGTATACCTACTAAAAACGGGTTACCGGTTTTTATATCCTTTTAAACGAGAATCATCTTGCTACAACCACCAATTAACTGACAACAAGTCTATCGTTTCCCACTCTCGTACCGTTCTACCGATTTAGCGGATTTATCTCAAATCCTGCCATTATAATTCGGTAAATCGGTTTCACGGACCGAATTGATTGCTTTGCTTGGTCTTGTCAAATCAAGCTTCTCATGCGCACGATTTCCGAGGAGTCAAAGTGACTTGACCAGGGGCATCTTTCCTTGTCTGTCGTGCCTGTGCTAGTCCTTCCCTAGGTGAGATTTGAAATTCAAATGTGCCTTGGATACCACATCTTTGACCACTTAGACATAATATCTACTGACAAAACTGGTTTCCCAGTTTCATTTCGTTTTCAAAAGAAACCATTTTTTATCATTTAATTCCAGACCATGCTTCATCTTCTCAACTGACATAAAGTCACTTCTGTCATAAATGACAAGATTTATCAGTGCATTTACTTCAAGAACTGGTCTTCCCAGGGAATCTGAAAAGATTCTCTGAAAAGCTATGAAGCATGCTTCACTTTATTAGTCCTTGACCTGTCAAATTTCTTCTCTTCCTCTAATCTCGAACTGACCAATCTCTTGGGCTTCTTATCCATTCAAAGTCTCAATAAATACTTGAAGTCCCCTCATTGGCTTTCCTGAAGTCGATTTTGACTATAAATAAGGGGCGTTTGTTTCATTTCAACCTCACTCCTTCTTCACTTGAAAATTTAGAAACCAAAGAGCAGTAGGGAAAAAACGTGTTCTGCTCTTCTCCTTCTGAGAAATTCGTCCAGCTTTTTGTTAGCTTCCTTCTTTCCAGTTCCAGACTTCTATACACTTTCAGGTAATCTCTTACTTCTTTCTAATGGATGATCTTCCTATTTCAGACATTTATCGTACTGTTTATCATCTTCTTCTTCAAACAATTTAACAACTGTTAGTATACCTCCTATTAATCCTTCTTCTTCACACTTAGGAAGCACTTCTATTAGTTCTTCCGAAAAAATGATGTTGGATGAACTTGCTAGGCAATTCGTAATAAAAAATTACTTTGTTGAAGTGGTTAGCAAACCATCTCCTCCTCCTAATGTTTCCTACCTTTCTCAGGAATCACACATGGGAAACAAGAGATCGGAGACCAACCCGGAAGAGTTTGTCAAACCAGATGATGTTTCCGGCTATGAGAGGATAGATTTAGACGCTTTAGGTAGACCCTCCATCTTCATAGATCTAGCCAAACTTCGTCACTACCACCTCAGAGCTGACTTGGTGAGACCTGACATTGCTCCCAATTTCTACACTATAGAAGCCCCTAGTAGTCAAGACCGAATTTGTACAGTGGGTACTACTGAGGAAAACTTCTTTTTTATGTATAGTGTTCTTTTTGACATCTGTGGTGTGAGAATCCCCTTTACTGATTTTGAAAACCAAGTTCTCACCCACTTAGAGCTTGCTCCTTCTCAACTTCATCCCAACGCCTGGTGCTACCTTAGAGCATTCCAGCTTTTCTGCCACCATTTCAACCTCCAATGCACAGTTCCCATCCTCTTTTACTTTTTCGGCCCCTTCCAGTCCAGCAAACTAAAAGGAAAATGGGCTTGGGTGACGCTCAAATCCCGTAATGGGAGGAGAGTATTTAAATCTTATTCTGAGACCTGGAAAGACTTTAAAGACAAGTACTTCAAGGTAACAGGAGCAAAAGACGTATGACCCTTCTTTTTCGACCACGGGGGAAATCAGTATTTCCCTCTCTTCTGGTCACCACGTAACTCCCTTATTGCTGCTAAACTCCGGAAAACCTTTTACACGATTTAGAAAGATCTACAGTTTCTTTTCTTCTTTCCTTCTGCGATCGCTTTGGATGCATAAGCACTAGATCCATTGTGGATTCTAAGCCTCATGACTTACAAACGACTTTTGGTAGGAATTTCTGCTTTGCTAATTTACAATATTTTATACTGCACTTTTCCTTCTTTTCCTATTTCTAACATAAATTTCTCTTATGCAGCTGAAATGGCTTCACCTTCTGATTTGGCAGCACTTGCAGCAGCTCTTGGGAATGCTCCTCGCAACCTGCGTCCCCGAACCAGCAAATCCACCGTTCCGAGGCCTCCTCGCTCTCCGGCGACTGTGGAGGGTATGGATACTGCTACTGCTGGCACTCCCAAACGGAGGAGAAATTATGGCTCTTCTCACCCTGAAGCCGGTAGTTCGGCTAACCCCCACGGTGGAAGTTCTTCTCTCTGGCCGGATGACCTGTCTGAAAGCTTCAACCGGATGCTTCTCACCGACTCTACTTCTCATCAATTGGGTAATATGAGCCAAAGGGAATTTGTTGCCTTACTGAAGTCCCTCAAAAGGGAACAAATCAAAGCTGCGTCAAATATTCAGTTCCTTGAAGAGAATGCTGAAAGAGTTTTGTTCGTTGGACAAGATGTTGTTAACTTGGCTGATCATGTCAAGAGGGAAGCTGAGTTGGTTCAGCAACTGGCTTCAGAGACTGCCAAACTGAACAAAGCCAAATAGGAGTTGTCCCAAGCTGAGGAGGAGTACACTAGAAACTTGAACTCCAAGATCACAGAAATGAATAAGGCTCATAACGCTGCTCTTACTACTTTGAGGGATGCCTTGAGGGATATGGAGTAAGAGAGGGAGAGGGACATATATAAGGAGAAGTGGATAGATTCGGTTCAATCTTCCTTCATGAATGCTGTTGAGCAGGCCAACTATCTGAATCCAAACTTCTCAGCCAAAGGAATGCATTATCTTCACCGCGTTGAAGATGGGATGTTGTATAGCTATCTTTGTGATGGTAGGAGGGTGCCTGTGGATTTGGCGGACGCAGCTTGTCCTGATTTCTTGGCTACTGGAGGGGAGGAGGTTGAAAACGATGGTGACCATGATGATGATGATGATGATGAGGCCACTCTGTAAGGGGCCGGTTTACCAGCTTTAATTGTTTTGTTGTTTTATGCCTTTAATCTTGTTGTTCTTTACTATTTCAGCATTTCTATCCTTGTATCAAGTTAATCTGGTTGTAATTCGCTTTATATTAATGAAGAATTTATCTTGTTTTCACAAGTCTTGTTTTCAAATTGTATCCATACTTGGTAGACTTTAAGAATTTTCTATTCTAGCCAGCGAATGAAATTCTTTTGTCCTTATTAGACTCTACTAAAGTCTGAAAGTAGCCTTACCATCAGTACATGGGTGGTGTCTAATACTTTTATAACATCTTCTAACCCATTTTACTCCCTATATGGTGGCTAGCCAAATAGGTGATGTACTTCAACACTACTGGAAAAAGTAGTTTTAAAATCGGTCGTTTTGGACTTTTGAAATCGGTCGTTGTGGTGATGTTGAAAATGGTGGAATTAAAAGTGGACCTTTTAAAATCGGTAGTTATGACCGATTTCAAAAGCACTGTCTTTTAAAATCGATCGTTACGACTGATTTCAAAAGTACTTTTGAAATCAGTCTTTTTGACCGATTTCAAAAATATTTTATGAAATCGGTCAAAAGGACCGATTTCAAAAGTAAAGTACTTTTGAAATCGATCACTCGTACAACCGATTTTAAAAGTCTTTTTTTTCCTGCTTGCCCCATAATCTATACATCCCCTGCTGCATGAAATTAAAAATTTTCTTTTTTACATAAAAGAATAACCCAATTACAGAACCTAAGCAAGCTAAAATTCATAAGAAAAATTCATATCAAACTAACAATCTTGAAGTAGAAAATACAAAATACTTATCAAACTAACAAAATACGCAAGAGTTTCAAAAGTTAAGTATTAAAGCCTAGTTGGTTTGAGAGTAAGTATAAATGATGACCAGCGCTCAATAACATTGTCAATGGATTCTTGTGATAGGGGACCTTGAGGATTGTGATTCATGGTCTGAAATATAAATGAGATAAAGATTATTCAATTACCTCATTACTTTGTTCAATAAACTCAAAATACAAAGTCATATTCAATTAGGTTGAAGCAAGAGATTATGAAGGAGAGAAATAGTATGAAGCAAGAGATTATGCATGAATTAAGTTACATCTAAACATAATTAATATTAAATACAATATTGAACAATGATATAAAATAAGGATCTTAAATTTAGTCATTGATGAATGATGAATGGAAACGCGAGAGAGCAAGAACAAATATAGATTAGCAAAGCAAAAGCAGAACACTAACAAACAACATTCACAGTCACAGCAAACGAACAAAAAAGAAGGAAAAATTACCTTTGAACCGAGCTTAGCTAAACCAGCGGCTGGTGAGGCAGGGAGGAGGCACGACGGTGAGAAGGGGAAGTACTTCAGGGTTCTGAAATGAAAATTAAACATTTAATCAAAATAAATTTTAATAGAAAAATTCCAATGAACATTTAAAGTGCTAAAACAGATTATAAAAAAAATAGCAGAATAAGATAGAAATAAAAAAGTAAAAAACCCTGATTAGTAGTTAATCCTAATAACAAACAGTAGAAAAGGATTTAAGAAACGCTTACATAGGTAATGATGGAAATAGCACCCTAAACAATTACCAAGCAAGAATCAGAATTTTGATTTGTTCCTTTACTGTACTTAAAATAATAGTAGCAAAGGGAAGAAGCAATGTGTTGGAATGAATAGTTTGTCAAAAACAATGTCAAAGACACAAAACTACATCAAAATCAGATTTACAAGGAGCCAAAGTGGACATCAGATTTATGCATGTTCTGTTTTCAGTATGAATAGCAATAGATTTCCTCAAATTCTCCACTAAACCTTGTTTGAAATTAATTCCAATCAACATAAGGTCTTGCCATCAGTAGATTTCAGTAAATTAATTCCAATCAGTATGAATAGCATCAGTAGATTGTTATGATTCAAATTAAAGGAATCACAAAGAGGTTATTCCAGTAGCAAATTGAATATGTAGCAAATTGAGTTGCAGAGTATAGGCTTATATCCAGAAATATTGGTAATGTAAGCTTGCCACATTCATTAACCTAACTTTGATATTTTGGCAAAATAATTTCATCTTTGAGAGACAGAGAGGTATAACCTAGTAGTAAAACACACTAAATCCAACAAAAATTTTATCAAGTTATAACTTTTGACTAATCATAAATCTTTTTTAACGTATAAAATCACACAAATCATTTTCAACGGTTAGGTGTGTGTCTGCTGCTGTTAATTTGACCATACCACTAGTATCCTCCTCTCTGTAGTTACTGTTTAGTGAGGGAATAGTGCTTAATCTGAGGACAACTGAGGCTAATTCATTCATTTGACAAAAAGTTAATTATAAGCACCCTTCCAACCAAATCGTGGATACCATACTTTATACCAGAAAAGTATAACAAAGACACACTTTGGAACCAAAATCAAAAAACAAAAAGACACACTTTGGAACCATTATAGTAGTCAATAAAAATATCTAGCCAAAACTAAGTTGTCTTTCAAGCCTCCTCTCATTATTAAACATTCAACATCTTGCTTTTAGCCTTACTTATATGTCTTCACGTGTGATGGTACTAAGAAAAAATTTAAGCTTGTTTAATTATGTGAATCTAACAGTCAAATTTATGGTCAAAATCTAATAAAACTTAGTACATAAGTTCTTAAATTTCATTATACAAAATACATCTAGGTTAGTATTAAATTCATTTTATTTAAAATAAGCATGAATAATTTATGGAAGTTGGGGGGTCCTTCCACACCTTGCGGATCTCTCCCTCTTTATAAATAATAAAGGGGTTGGAGAAAATCTTAGAAAATCATCCTTATAGAGTTAGGCAATGCCCAACAAATCAGGACCCCACTATCTACTACTTTTACATTGTTTTGATTAAATAACTTTTAGCTACTAAAATGTTTTATCCAACTTCAAAGATCATGACTCAATACTAGACTGAACTTATGAATTTTGAACTTAACACTAAAAGGGAGAGGATATTAGGGTGTTTTGATCATTTTTTCCTATTATTTTTTATTTCCTTTTTGGCTAATAACCCACAATAGTGTAGTAACAAAGCATGAGCAATTATCTATTGCAATCATGTTACCCTATAATGTTGAAGGTGATCAAGAAAAAATAACCTCAAAATAAAGTAAACAATTGAAGATACCTAAAAACAACAAAAACAATATCAATAATAGAGATGCAGAAAAGGAATAAAAATCATGAAGAATAGAACTCTAACAAGCAAAATGCCAACATATCCATCTCTCAAATCTCAGCAGCGACACTCAAAATGCGAACAATTAATTTTGCAGCAAAGAATAAAAATCTAGCAGAACGTACAGTGAAATTAATTACTCCTAATTAAGAGAGAGAGAGAGAGAGAAAAGCAAAAACAAGCTGAGAATACATGTTCTGGAAGAAATAACCCTCACTGGATTTAGAAGTAGAATTAAGTCAATGTGAGACATCCTAAGTTCTTCTACATTGTCTTTACTCTGCTAAACAAAAGTTGGATATAACAGTGTCCTTTGGTTGATTACAAGGATTTTAAAATTTCTTAAAATTAATCAGTTTTATTTAACTAGACCATTGATGCTGCAAATTCATAAGCTCACTTTTATTATTCTAACAGTAACATCATTGTTCTTTCTCCTTGCTTCTGTTTTCTTATAGGATGCTAATATAAAGTTCACTCATTTGAACAATTTTTACTTGTTGGCCTTGAGACTTTAACAACATCTAAATGACATAATTGCTAAGTCCAACTACTGTAAATTTAATCCCCCTCCTTGAAACACTTGCAAGTCAGTTCAGCATCAAATTGGTTTAACAATTTCATATAGCCATAAAAACTAAACTGAACAAGTTTCTCAAACAGTGTTATGCATTAACCTTATTACACGCACAGAGCTTGAGGAAAGAAATTGAGGAAAGGGTTAGTACCTTGGCACAGAGCTTGGCGGATTCGGCAACAACGACGACGACGGAGAACCTCAATGGCGGCGGCAACACACGATGACGGCAACACGCGAGACGGCTCTGCGATTGGGGACAGCAAAGGAGATGAGAGAAATAAAGGCGCAGCGAAGAAGAAGAAGAAAGGCGCAGCGAAGAAGATTGGAGACGGCGGCGGTGAGAGTGTGATGAGCATTTTATTTCCCATTATTCCTTGCATTATTTTACTCCTATTATTAAGACTTGTTGCCCATTTGACATTGTTTAGCTTGATTTAGTGATTTAGAGTTTATTGGACTAATATTCTGAATATTGTTTAATTTGGGATTATTTAGCCTAATTAATTCTATTTCTATTTTCAGGTCATATTTGGCACAAGGTCTTTTTGGACATTTTGGGAATGAAGATTTAATGTTGGAAGAGAAGATATATGATGAAGTGAAGATTGTAATCTATCTTTAGGATTAGTTGAGATTTAGTTATATCTTTTAAGATTTAGATTTTATCTATAAGATATTTTTAGATTTAATTTAGAGATAAGCTTTCCTTAGGATTTGGGCCCATGATTTAGGCCCGTTTTGTGATTTAAAAAGCCAAATTCGTGTAAACCCTTAGAGAGACCTTCCATTCACGTTTTTTTTACATTCTCTCTCATAGAGAAGGCTTAGTTTTGCTCTCCAAGCTTGTGGTGGCTGCTAGGGTTTCTCTCTCTTCCCTTTCTACACGTTTTTGGTATTTTTCTTCATGGAAGGCTAAACTCTTAGGTTAAATCCCTTTGGTAATGTATCACATACTCTTGAGGTTTTGTTCTTAATGCTATTTCGTTTTTATTCACTGTTTTCATGCTTATTGATATGTTATGGTTCGCTTAGTTCCATTATATAGAGATAATCCATGTGTATGAATGCTTAATTTATGCAAACTCGTAAAAACTCCATGCTTAGGCTTTTAATGCTTAATTAGAGGTTTGGGTTTTGGGGTGAGAATTGAATTTTCGCTTAGTATTTAATTCTCACGAGTTGGACAGTGAAGAGGAAAGAAATTGATCTTTTGTGACCGATGATAGAGTTGTGAATGCGAGCCAAAGGGGTTTATCCGCTTTTCCTTATCTGTTTCTTCGTTTTAATTTAATTCTGTTTTGATTTCAATTATTCAATATTCAATATAAAAAAACCCCCCCTGTTTTCTATGCATACTATGTGTTCGACCTTTTGCTTGATAAGATATTCCTTGGGAGACGACCTAGGAGTCACTTCCTAGTACTATACTTAAACTGTTTTTATTTGTATCGGGTACGGCCTCGATCAAATTTGGCGCCGTTGCCGGGGAATATCGGTTCTTGCCAAAGGTCATTAGTAGTTAGTTAGTGTCTTAGTTAGTATAGTTATTATAGTGTGTCGTGTCTGATTTAGGGTCTAGTAGTCAATTCTGATAACCGGTTGAAGTTGCACTGTTTGCTGTTTTGCTATTTTGTTGCAATTAGTGTATTTGATTGATTCTGTGGTTGCTAGTTCACATAGTTGTGGGTGGAATTTTTGCACGAAAATTTATATCCACACTACTTTTATCATATAAAAAGGTTTTGAGGCACCACGATCACTCAGATCATCATTGGTTGTGAGTTCCAGAAAAATTTTCCAAGTTTTAGCAGCACTTTCTTCAAATTGTCGCAACTTTTGACCCGTAACTCGGAATTTGACGATTTTTTTATCAAATCGAAGGGAATTTTCTGAATAATCTGATTTTTCTCACTTTGTCAGAAAACTCCTTCGTCTGGATCCTGAAAAAGCCGTTTTACTATTTCTTTTTTATTTTACAAGTTTTATTTTCTTAGTTTTTGGTCTCTGATTTAATTGTTTGACTTGGTTCCCTTTTGAATTTTGTCCTAAAACTTTTTGTGGTATGTTTTCATGATTTTAGGGTGCTGAAAAAAATAAAGGAAAAAATTTTAAAAAATAAAAAAATTTTGTTGCCTATTTTGGTCATGTATATTAGTGACAGTTTGCTATGATACATGGTGTTCTGTTCAGTACATGACTAGGGGCAACCCAAGCTACTTGCATCCATATAACCCTGAAATTGATAGAACTTATCACAGACTAGTTAGACAAAATAGGAACCAGTCCATAGGTAGTGAGTCTATTGAGTCTTTACATAGTGAGTCTGCTTTTTTTTCTTCTATTCCTATAAATTCTGATTCTTATTCTGATTATTCTGAAAATATGGCTCAACCTCCACCACGTGAGAGGACATTGAGGGAGCTGGCTGCACCTGATTTCACTATTGAAGATTTGTGCATCCAGTATCCCGATGACCCGTATGAGCTAAGGTCTGGACTAATTCATTTGTTGCCCAAGTTTAATGGTCTTACAGGTGAGGATCCTCATAAACATCTCAAGCAGTTCCATATTGTCTGTGCTACTATGAAACCACATGATGTGCAAGAGGATCATGTTTGTCTTAAGGCATTCCCACACTCCCTAGAAGGGCTAGCCAAGGATTGGTTGTACGATCTAGCCCCTGGTTCTATCACAGTCTGGGATGACCTGAAGAGGGCATTTTTGGAGAAATTCTTCCCTGCATGCAGAACAACAGCAATCCGAAAGGATATATCAGGCATCAGGCAACAAGTTGGAGAAAGTCTCTATGAGTATTGGGAGAGATTCAAGAGACTGTGTGCGAGCTGCCCCCACCATCAGATCTCAGAGCAGCTGCTTATTCAATATTTCTATGAAGGTCTCAACCTCATGGAGAGAAACATGCTTGATGCTGCAAGTGGTGGTGCCCTAGGAGACATGACACCTTTAGAAGCCAGAGTCAAGATTGAGAAGATGGCTTCCAATTGTCAACAATTCCATGCAAGGGGCAACAGCGATGCAATCATAGTGAGAGGAGTGAATGATGTTGGCACAAGTTCTGGTAAGGTTGAGAAGCTTGAACAGAAGATAGATTCACTTACAACTTTGGTCACTCAATTGGCCATCAACCAGAAGAAGTTGTCTCTGCCTGCTAGATTATGTGGCATATGCACATCCGCTGAGCACCCCACAGATGCATGCCCTTCTGTGCAGCAGCATCCAACGACTGGTGCTGACCAACCTGAGGCATATGCCGCCAACATCTTCAACAGTAGAAACCAGCAGCCACAGAACTTTGATCTCTCTACCAATAGATACAACCCTGGTTGGAGGAACCATCCCAACCTGAGATGGTCTGATCAGCAGCAACCTTCACAGGTTCAATTTCAGAACAATTCTAGACCACCATATGTACCTCCTCCAGTCCAGCAACAGAGACAACAACAGGCTAATTCTGCACCACCAGCTCCTACTACTGAGCAGCAGCCTTCATTGGAAGAGCTGATGAAACAGATGACCATGCAAAATCTCCAATTCCAACAGGAAACTAGAGCATCCATTCAAAGACAAGAGGCCTCCATTCAATCTTTGACCAATCAGATGGGACAGATGGCAACAGCAATCAACACTATGCAATCTCAGAATTCTAACAAGTTGCCATCCCAAACAGTGATCAATCCAAACCAGAATGTGAATGCCATTAGTCTAAGGTCAGGGAAGCAGATTGTCACACCCACACCAGAATCTGACCTCAACAAAGATGATCTAGTTTCAACCAACAAGAAGAGCCAAATGGTCGAGGAGAGTGAGCACACAAGTACCAGAAAATCCCATCCAACTCAGCCTTCCACAAGCACAACACCTGCTGCTGCCCAACAACCACCCCCCATTCCTCTTCCTTTCCCACCAAGGGGGGTGACTCAAAGCAAGAAAATGGAAGAGATTGACAAAGAGATACTTGACACATTCAGGAAGGTGGAAGTCAACATACCCCTTCTTGATGCAATCAAGCAGATTCCAAGGTATGCAAAGTTCTTGAAGGATCTATGCACACAAACGGAAGCTCAAGGGCAATGAGAGGATCAACATGGGAAGAAATGTCTCTGCTCTTATAGGTAAACCCGTCCCTCATATTCCTGAAAAGTGTAAGGATCCTGGAACTTTCTCTGTGCCTTGTATCATAGGTAATACTAAATTTGAGAATGCTTTGCTAGATTTAGGAGCATCTATTAATGTTATGCCTATGTCTGTTTTAAAATCTCTTTCACTTGGACCTCTTCAACCTACGGGTGTGGTTATTCACTTGGCAAATAGATCTACTGCCTACCCCGCAGGTTTGATAGAGGATGTCCTGGTTCGGGTTAAAGAGCTTATCTTTCCTGCTGATTTTTATATTCTTGATATGGAAGAGGACACCTCTCGTAGTGCTGTCCCTATCATATTAGGGAGACCATTTTTGAAAACAGCCCGAACCAAGATAGATGTGCATGCAGGTACACTTTCCATGGAATTTGATGACAGTGTGGTTCGATTCAATATTTTTGATGCTATGAAACATTTTTCTGATGACCACTCTGTTTTTCATGTTGACTTGATTGATGATCTGATTGATGAGCATGTTCTAGACTTTTTGCATGATTATGATTTGCCATCTTTCACTAGCTCATTTACTTGTTCTGCATGTTCTGATTCCGAAATGTGCACTGCATGCATTGAAATTGACCAGTTTTTAAATTCTGCTACTGCATCTGTTGATTCATATGATATAGATTCAGATCATGCTAACCCCATTTCTGTTTTGCATGAGTCTAATTCACTTGTTCAGGTGCAGGCGGCAGAATCCAATTCTGCTGCTCCTTTAGTTCCATCTGTGATGCAGGCACCTTTATTGGACCTGAAGCGCCTTCCTCCTCATCTCAAATATGCTTACTTGGAGGCTGAGCAGAAACTTCCAGTGATCATCTCTACCTCCCTTTATGTTGATCAAGAGAAGCAGTTGCTGGATGTGATTAGAGCAAACAAAAGGGCAATAGGATGGACTTTGGCAGACATACCTGGTATTAGCCCCTCCATGTGCATGCATCGGATTTTATTGGAGGATGGGGCTGAACCAGTGAGACAACCCCAGAGACGGTTGAACCCCCAGATTCTTGATGTGGTGAAGAAAGAGGTCACCAAGCTGCTGCAAGCTGGCATTATCTACCCCATTTCAGACAGCACTTGGGTAAGCCCGGTTCAAATAGTTCCCAAGAAGTCTGGGGTGACAGTTGTCAAAAATGAGAAGGATGAGCTGATTCCCACTAGAGTGCAGAACAGTTGGAGAGTCTGCATTGATTATAGGAAGCTCAACCAGGCGACCCGCAAGGATCACTTTCCTCTTCCCTTCATTGATCAGATGTTGGAGCGCCTGGCAGGTAAATCTCACTATTGCTTCTTAGATGGTTTCTCTGGTTATTTCCAAATCTGTATTGCACCAGAGGACCAACATAAGACCACATTTACCTGTCCTTTTGGTACATTTGCTTATAGGAAGATGCCTTTTGGCCTATGCAATGCTCCTGGCACTTTTCAAAGATGTATGATGAGTATTTTTAATGACTTACTTGAGCATTGCATAGAGGCCTTCATGGATGATTTTAGTGTATATGGTTCCTCTTTTGATGCATGTCTTGATAGTTTGTCTAAGGTGCTTAATAGGTGCATTGAGACTAACCTTGTCTTGAATTTTGAAAAATGTCATTTTATGGTAGAACAAGGCATAGTCTTAGGGCACATTATTTCGCATAAGGGCATAGAGGTTGACCCTGCTAAGCTGCATGTAATATCACATTTGCCTTACCCCTCTTGCGTGCCAGAGGTGCGTTCTTTTCTTGGCCATGCAGGTTTCTATCGCAGGTTTATTCAGAACTTTAGCAAGATAGCCCTTCCACTATCCAACTTGCTTCAAAAGGATACCGCATTTGAGTTTGGAGACCAATGCAAGAAAGCATTTGATGAGTTAAAGAGAGCACTCACCACCACTCCCATCATCCAACCACCTGACTGGACTCTCCCATTTGAGCTCATGACCGATGCCTCGAATTATGCTTTGGGAGCAGTTCTCTCCCAAAGGGTTGGTAAGATGTCTCATGTGATTTATTATGCATCTAGGACTTTAGATTCAGCACAAGTTAATTACACCACAACTGAAAAAGAGCTGCTAGCCATTGTCTTTGCACTTGATAAGTTTAGATCATATCTGTTAGGTTCTAAGGTTGTGGTGTATACTGATCATGCTGCTCTGAAGTATCTTTTGAAAAAGACAGATTCCAAACCTAGGTTGATTAGATGGATGTTGCTCCTCCAGGAGTTTGATCTTGAGATTCAGGATCGGAGTGGTGCACATAACCTGGTCGCAGACCACTTGAGCAGAATAGAGAGAGAGGAGGATGCATTTCCTATCCGGGATGACTTCCCGGATGAGCAGCTTTTAGTTTTGCATGTTTCACATCCCCCTCCCCTTATTCCTTGGTTTGCTGATATTGTAAATTATATAGTTGCATCTGTTTTTCCACCCTTGGCATCCAAAGCTCAAAGAGACAAATTGAAGAGCGATGCCAAGTATTATGTATGGGATGACCCCTATTTGTGGCGTATTTGCAGTGATCAGGTCATTCGCAGGTGCATTCCAGACGAGGAGATCCAATCGGTTCTCCAATTTTGCCATGCTTCACCAGTTGGAGGCCACCTTGGCACTCAAAGGACAGCACGAAAGGTGCTGGATTCTGGATTTTATTGGCCTACCATCTTCAAGGATGCAAGCAAAATCTGCAGCTCATGTGAGCAATGTCAAAGGGCAGGAGGCACCCTTTCTTGGAGGCAACAGATGTCGCAACAACCTATGTTGTTCTGTGAGGTGTTTGATGTCTGGGGTATAGATTTCATGGGCCCCTTTCCTGTTTCTTTTGGTTTTTATTATATCTTACTTGTTGTGGATTATGTATCCAAATGGGTGGAAGCTAAGGCCACCAGGACTAATGATGCTCAGGTTGTTGTAGATTTTGTCAGGTCTAATATCTTCTGCAGGTTTGGCATACCTAGAGCCATAGTCAGTGATCAAGGCACACACTTCTGCAATCGATCCATGCAAGCTTTGCTCAAGAAGTATGGGGTTGTGCACAAAGTTTCTACACCATATCACCCCCAAACCAATGGGCAAGCTGAGATTTCAAACAGAGAGATCAAGCGGATTTTGGAGAAGATGGTGAAGCCTAATAGAAAGGATTGGAGCACACGATTGGAGGATGCTTTATGGGCCCATCGGACTGCTTACAAGGCACCCATAGGGATGTCACCTTATCGGGTTGTTTTTGGTAAGGCATGCCACCTGCCTGTGGAGATAGAGCACCGTGCATATTGGGCTGTGAAGCAATGTAACTTAGCTCTTGATCAAGCGGGTGAGGAGAGGAAGCTGCAGTTGAGTGAGCTAGATGAGATCCATTTGGAGGCCTATGAGAATTCCAAGTTCTACAAAAGAAGACCAAGAAGCTCCATGATAGCTCAATTTGCAGAAAGGAGTTCTTGGTTGGTCAAAAAGTGTTGCTCTACAACTCTAGGCTTGGACTCATGAGTGGAAAGCTCCGCTCTAAATGGATTGGACCGTTTGTAGTCACCCAGGTGTTTCCTTATGGCACTGTGGAGATCAAGAGTGAGTCCACAGACAAGAGCTTCAAAGTCAATGGCCACCGACTCAAGCCTTTCCTCACTACCCCTTCTTTGGATGATGCACTTGTGGAGGAAGCCTCATTGGTCGACCCCATTTTTGACCCACCATGATTTAGGGAGTCTTCTTTTCTCCTTCTTTACTACTTTTATTCCACTTGTCTATATCTGTCTGATTCTGCTATTTGTTTTACATTGAGGACAATGTGTGATTTAAGTGTGGGGGGGAGAGTAGTTTAGGTTGCATATTTTTGCTTTGATTTTTTTTAGGTTTTGCTAAGTTTTGGGCATTTTCTTGCATGTTTTTGCTTCATTTTAGTAGAGTCTTGGTATCTTGTGTCTGAATTCATGCATTTCTGTGTGTAAAGTTGCTTTTGATAATTAAGAGGTGGTAACACTGTGATAGAATTGTCCCTTTTGTGAGGATTTGAGCCTTAATTGTGGGTGGATTGCTGTATATGCCACCTAATTTTTCTTTCATGTGTGATTGCACTCTGGATTACTTGCACTCTAGAACTTGACTTGACTCTTGTTGATACTTGATATTCCCATGCACATTTTGAAATGATTTAGGCATTGTTTTTTTCTTGAATAAGCCACTAGCCATATGAGCCTACCTTGAATGAATTTATCCTTTGATAGCCCCTTTGAGCCTTTATATCCCTTTTCTTTGTTCTTTAGCTCATTACAAGCCTATGACTGAAAAACCATGATTGTCCTAACCTTAGGGAATGTTGCAGCTTTGGAATTGTTTTGGGAATGGGTATTAAGTAAGCGAGGGTGCTTTGTTCTTCATCTCTTGTGAGTTCTGGGTTTTGCCTCTATGGTCGGTGATGTAATTATGGCTTTATCTCATTATGCCATTTTTGTTGTTTCTTCTTTCCTTTCGTTCATGAAGTTCTGCAATGAAAAAAAAAATTGAAAAAATGAATGATGAAAAAAAAGAAAGGAAGAAGAAGAAGAAAAAAAAAAGAAAAAAAAATGGAATAAAAGGTTGATTGAGGCATGGAGGATTGGAATTAGAGGTTGTTGTTATGTTTACCATTTCATTCTGGGGTGGATTGTGCTTATTTTTTTTACTTGTTCCCCATTGCTCCTCTATTCCCTGGGTTTTAGCTACATTTCCCATATTTTTATCCTACCTTGTCCTTGGCCCCATTACAACCCTGAAAAGACCTTTTGATCTTAATGTGCATGTGTGTTGATTGTTGATGTTAGAGGCTTGTCAAGCCTATGGTTGTGTTTGTTTTTCATGATGTGCCTTGAGTGTAAACACTGATTAACCTTAAACACTTGAGTGTAAACACTATTGAGTGATCCTTGTGAGTTTCTATCATCTTTGTGACTACCCTCTTGATGTCATTGGTTTTCTTTGCATATTTGAAATAATTGGATGATGTTCATGGATGCTTTGATTCTTTGGTCCTTATTCTCTTCGTGTGCTCGATTTTGCCCATTTCTTTGCATTTTCTAGAATTCATTGTGAAGTATGTAATCTCTTAGGTTTGCATTCATTAGTTTTAGTAATCTTGTTACATGATTCACTTTGGTGCATATTGATCTTCTCAGTCCTAATTCTTAGTTTTGCCCAGGAGTGCAAAAGGATAAGTGTGGGGGTATTTGATGAGCATTTTATTTCCCATTATTCCTTGCATTATTTTACTCCTATTATTAAGACTTGTTGCCCATTTGACATTGTTTAGCTTGATTTAGTGATTTAGAGTTTATTGGACTAATATTCTGAATATTGTTTAATTTGGGATTATTTAGCCTAATTAATTCTATTTCTATTTTCAGGTCATATTTGGCACAAGGTCTTTTTGGACATTTTGGGAATGAAGATTTAATGTTGGAAGAGAAGATATATGATGAAGTGAAGATTGTAATCTATCTTTAGGATTAGTTGAGATTTAGTTATATCTTTTAAGATTTAGATTTTATCTATAAGATATTTTTAGATTTAATTTAGAGATAAGCTTTCCTTAGGATTTGGGCCCATGATTTAGGCCCGTTTTGTGATTTAAAAAGCCAAATTCGTGTAAACCCTTAGAGAGACCTTCCATTCACGTTTTTTTTACATTCTCTCTCATAGAGAAGGCTTAGTTTTGCTCTCCAAGCTTGTGGTGGCTGCTAGGGTTTCTCTCTCTTCCCTTTCTACACGTTTTTGGTATTTTTCTTCATGGAAGGCTAAACTCTTAGGTTAAATCCCTTTGGTAATGTATCACATACTCTTGAGGTTTTGTTCTTAATGCTATTTCGTTTTTATTCACTATTTTCATGCTTATTGATATGTTATGGTTCGCTTAGTTCCATTATATAGAGATAATCCATGTGTATGAATGCTTAATTTATGCAAACTCGTAAAAACTTCATGCTTAGGCTTTTAATGCTTAATTAGAGGTTTGGGTTTTGGGGTCAGAATTGAATTTTCGCTTAGTATTTAATTCTCACGAGTTGGACAGTGAAGAGGAAAGAAATTGATCTTTTGTGACCGATGATAGAGTTGTGAACGCGAGCCAAAGGGGTTTATCCGCTTTTCCTTATCTGTTTCTTCATTTTAATTTAATTCTGTTTTGATTTCAATTATTCAATATTCAATATAAAAAAAACCCCCCTGTTTTCTATGCATACTATGTGTTCGACCTTTTGCTTGATAAGATATTCCTTGGGAGACGACCTAGGAGTCACTTCCTAGTACTATACTTAAACTGTTTTTATTTGTATCGGGTACGGCCTCGATCAGAGTGAAAGAGATGACGAACCGGAGAGTGAGACGGCGGCAGAGTGAGAGTGAGAGTATGTTGCTGTGAAGGAGACGAACCTAGGTTTAGAAAGTATGTGACTGGCAGAGTGAAAGTATATGCGCGCCCCTTATCAAATTTTTGGGGCAAACTTATTAAATCGGTCACTATGACCGATTTAGATACTCAATTTTTTTTTAAAAAAAAATCGGACTTAAAACGAACGATTTAGAAAGATCAAAATATTAAAATACTTTCTAAATCAGTCGTTGTTGACCGATTTTAAAAGATTAAAAAAATTAATAATTTTAAAAAGAATAAACACTTTCTAAATCGGCTCAAGTAACGACCGATTTAGAAAGTACTTTCAAAATCGGTCGTTTTTGATCGATTTTAAAAGATTAAAAAAATTAATAATTTTAAAAAGAATAAATACTTTCTAAATCGGCTCAAGTAACGACCGATTTAGAAATTTAGATTTTATTTACAAAATTGCCACCGCGTTTTTTTTAAATCGGCTTTTCAACGACCGATTTTAAAACCTCGACTTTAAAACCTTATTTTCTAGTAGTGCAAGTTGGATTTTTTTAAGTGAATAACGCTCCTTTTAGAACCGGTTTACCGGTTTAAAGAAAAAATTTTGACTTTGCTCAATATAACCGTTAAACCGGATTTGTGTGTTCGGTAATACCGAATTACAATTGTAGAAAACACTTTCAAACCATAAAACCGGATTGATGTGTTCAGTAAGTAGCTAAACCGATTTATGGATGTAGAAAACTCATAATGCACTTCCAAACCGTAAAACCGGTTTCGTGTGCTTGAATAATAGGAGATCGTTAGAGCGGTTTACAAGGATTCTATTTAAACCTTTGCTTGCCATAGAATAGAACAATTATTGCAAATTGGAATTTTTTGATTACTTCATAGAAAAACTTGTACAGGAGGAATTCTTCATATCTTCTAATAACAATGGCGCAATGGCCTTATTGAAAAGGAAATGACAATGACTTAATAAGCCTTATTCAAAGAAAAACGTCCTAAAAACTGCTTTCTCCTCTCTAGGGGGTCTTCAACTGTAATAAATTCAAAGTTTTGTTGCATTCCATGGGTTCTTGATCCTGTTTCCTGTTATTGTTTCCAGAAAGTAAGCTCCATTATCTGTCTTTGCACGGACCCGATATGGACCCTCCCAATTAGCAGCTAACTTCCCATGTGACGGTTCTTTTCCATGCACATCTGCCCTTCTTAGGACCAAATCCCCTTCTTTGAATGAACGGCGGATAACCTTCAAGTTGTACTGCTTGGCCGATTGTTGCTGGATCGTTGCCATGCGAATAGTAGCCATCTCCCTTGATTCCTGCAAAAGATCAAGATTCTCCCTCAGAAGTTTTACATTTGTGTCAGGGTCAAAGTATCTTGACCTCAAGTTGGTAGATCCTATTTCTAATGGGATCATAGCTTCACTTCGATAAGTTAATTTAAAAGGAGTTTCTCCAGTAGCAGAATGAGGGGTGGTTCTGTACGACCAAAGTATGGACTCTATAATTTCCACCCACTTGCCTTTACTGTCTTCTAACCTCCTCTTTATACCCCTTAAGATGCCCTTATTTGCAGCCTCTCCCTGTCCATTGGTCTGTGGATGTTCTACAGAGGATAAGCGTTGTTTTATTCCCAACTCACGGAGGAAATTTTGAAAGGCCTCACTGACAAACTGGCGGCCGTTATCAGTAACAATCACTGCAGGAATGCCAAAACGTGGGATTACCTGGTTACTGAGGAAATTCTGGATTTGGGCTGAAGTGGTGGTGGCTACTGCCTTGGCTTCAATCCACTTAGTGAAATAGTCCACAACTACAATCAGATGTGTCACATGCCCAGCAGCTTGCGGAAGAGGGCCTAATAGGTCCATTCCCCATTGATAAAACGGCCATGGAGCAGAAATCGAATGTAATTCTTCCGGGGGGGCAAGGTGAACATCCGCATGCTTTTGACATCTATCACATCTTTTGACATGATTCATAGAATCCAGCTGTATCGTAGGCCAGTAAAACCCTGCTCTTAAGATTTTCCTTGCCAAATTCCTTCCTCCTAGGTGATGGCTGCATCTTCCTTCGTGTATCTCTTTCATGGCTGTCTCTGCCTCTTTGCTGGACAAGCATCGGAGCAAGGGCGAGGAAAATCCTCTTCTATATAACAATCCATCCTGAATGATAAAATGTGGGGCCATTCTTCGTACCTTTCTGGATGCTTCTTCTTCTGTTGGAAGCACTCCATGGAGTAAATACGCCAAAATAGGGGAGGCCCACGAGTCTTCATCTTCCACTGCTAGAGTCGCACTAGGGTGGAATATAGTTTGTTGCACCACTGATCTGTAATTCCCTGGTTTCTTGGTGCTTGCCAGTTTTGATAAAATGTCAGCACGCGAATTTTTCTCCCTTGGAATATGTTGAAAATCCACTTCCTCAAACGTTTCTGCCAACTGTTTGCACTTCATGAGGTATTGCTGCAGCAAAGGCTCCTTAGCTTGAAAATTTCCTTTTATTTGAGAAATCACCAGTTGAGAATCACTGTATAGGAGGATAGAGCGAGCTCCAAGATCCTTGGCCATAGTCATGCCAGCTAGGCAAGCTTCATACTCCGCCTGTTTATTGGACGTTTGAAAGTCAAACCTAAGTGAGTATTCAATGGAAATACCTTGGGCATTCTCCAGAATGATTCCAGCTCCTCCTACGAAGAGAGTCCAACTTTTAGGATCTGCTCTTGGTGTTAATTCTGCTACAAAATATGCTAGAACTTGTGATTTGATGGTTGTCCTGGCTTCGTAACTGATCCCATACTCGGAAAGCTCCACTGACCATGCGATCATGCGACCCGCCAAATCAGGCTTTTGCAGTATCTGCCGGATGGGTTGATCAGTTCGGACCACTACCGGGTGACACTGGAAATATTGTCTTAGGCGTCTAGCAGTGATAACTAGTGCAAACACCATCTTCTCCACCTTCTGGTACCTTTTTTCAGCCTCCTGTAATACCTTGCTAACAAAATATACGGGCTTTTGTCCTTCCTCAGCTTCCCTGACCAAGACAGCACTTACAGCTTCATCATTAACAGATACATATAAATACAACGTTTCACCTGGTTCAGGTTTTCTGAGGATTGGAGGATTTGAAAGATAATGTTTGAGCTCCTGGAAAGCAGCCTCACATTCTCCAGACCACTTAAAGTCCTTGTCCTTCTTCAGTAACTTGAACAAAGGAAGCGACTTGTAAGCTGATTTGGACAAAAACCTTGTTAATGCAGCAATACGTCCTGTAAGTTGTTGAACTTCTTTGACTGAATTCGGGCTCCTCATATGAGTGATTGCCTCGCATTTCTCTGGGTTAGCCTCTGTCCCTCTGTTGGTGAGCATAAAACCTAAAAACTTCCCTACCGTGACACCAAAGGCACACTTCAGTGGATTAAACCGCATATTGTGCTTACGTACCTTGGCAAGGACCGCTTCTAGATCTTGTTTGTGGTTCTCTTGTACCATGGACTTGACAATCATGTCGTCCACGTAAACTTCCAAAGTTGGACCTATTAGTTCAGCAAAAACTTTGTCCATCATCCTCTGATAAGTAGCACCTGCATTTTTCAAACCGAAAGGCATTACAGTATAACAATAAGTTGTCCTATCGGTCATGAAAGCTTTTTTTTCCTGATCATCTTCAAACATTGGAATTTGATTGTAACCAGAATAAGCGTCTAAAAAGGAGAGTAGCTGGTAACCGGCTGAGCTGTCTACAAGCTTATCTATGTTGGGAAGTGGGTATGTGTCCTTGGGGTATGCTTTATTGAGGTCTGTATAATCGACGCACATGCGCCATTTTCCATTAGCTTTTTTTACCAGAACCACATTCGCTAGCCATGTAGTGTAAGGGACTTCTTGAATGAAACCAGCCTGTAAAAGCTCCTCCACACTTGAAGCGATGACTTTGTGTCGCTCGGCACCCATCTTCCTCCTGCGCTGAGCCACTGGTTTGAATGTAGGATCTATAGACAGACGGTGGAAAATAAACTCCGGATCCAAACCAGGCATGTCAGCAGCTGTCCATGCAAACAGGTCTCTGTTCTCCCTTAACAAAGTAACCAGCTTCTCCTTCTCCTCTTTTGGCAAATTCTTTCCTACCTGTGTCCAGTGATCTGAGGTTTCTCCGATTTGAACTTTCTCCAACTCTCCTTTGGGTTAGGGACGTTCCTCTTTAATGTCTTCCCTCATGTCCAAGTCTACCATCATCACACCAGAAGAGGAAGCGGGGGCTTTGCCTTTCTTTATCTGTGCTTGTTTCCTTGCATTCTCCTTAGTAGCCTTCAAACTAGCAATATAGCAGGTTTTCGCCTTCATTTGATCTGCCTGTATAGTGATAACTGAACCCTTCTCTCCTGGAAACTTCATTGCCATGTGAAGAGGGGAAGCTACTGCCTGAAATGCCTTCAGAGTGGGGCGCCCTAAAATCGCATTATACGCTGATGGGCAATCTACCACCGCAAAACATACCTTCTCAGTCCGACATCGAGGGGGTGTTCCCAGTGTTAGCCTGATGTCAATATATCCCCTTGGTCTGATAGTGTCTCCAGTAAAACCAATTAACTCCTTTTGACATGGACGAAGATCCTGAGGCTTCAACTTCAATCGATCAAAGAGCTCAGAAAACATGATGTCGGAAGAACTCCCTTGGTCTACCATCATTCTGCAAACCTTGAACCTGTCAATTATCCCTGTTATCACCAGTGGGTCATTATGCTGAGGAATGACTCCTTCCAGGTCTGCTTCAGTGAACATAATAGGCGGATGGGACACCTTTTGTCTGCTGGAAGAGGCGACAGCCATTGTTGCTAGCTTTAGCTGCCGCTTCTGAGATGTTATAGAATCATTTTCACCTAAAAATCCTCTTGCAATTGTAGAGATTAGTTCTAAATCTTCATTAATAGTACCGTTGTTACCTTCTTTTTTGACGAGGGAATTTCTGGTATGCCTAGGGGTTCTATCCCTTTTTGTTAGTGATCGGGTTCTCCTCCGTACAGGACTCCTGGTTCTCCTCCTTACTAGGCTTCTGGCTCTCCTTCCAGGATTACGTTCGTTGGATGACCAACCAGGAGACCGGACGTGCCTATTCATTTTTCCCCTTCTTATCAGCGTTTCTAATGCGTCTCTCAGCTTGACACATTCTTCATCTGTATGGCCATATCCACCATGCATCTTTTACGCTGGTTTTCCTTGGTGGGTGGTCTTCTTAGCGAGGGAGGTCTGTCCACTTCCATCAGTTCTGCATTCATTACCTCTCTAAGGATCTGAGACCTTGAAGTGTTCAAGGGCGTGTACTCATCATATTTGCTCTCTGGCTTCCTTCCCCTTGAATCTCCTCTTCCAATCCTTTCCCCTTCTCGATTACCTTTCCCTGATCCTTTTGGAAAGAACGCATCCTTCTTCTTACCTGTTCCTCCAATGACATAATTATCTTGGGCCTTCTTATATTCCTCCAGATTGATATACTTTTCTGCCCTCTCCATCACTTCATCCATAGTTATAATCCTATGCATGACCAAATGATCAGTAAACTCACCAGGTTTCAGGGCTCTCATCAAAAAGTGAAGGGCCACATATGCTTCAATGTCATTAGTCGATAGGTATTCTGAATTAAATCGAGTGAGGAAATCCCTTAGTGACTCGTCTTTTCCCTGTTTAATCTGCGACAGGTGATGTTCAGACTTTGGTTGAGCCTTACTGGTAGTGAAATGGCCCAGGAATTTCGCAGCTAAATCCTTCCAACACCTGATAGAATTGGGCTCCAGTTTTGAATACCATCGTAATGCTGCCTTCTTCATAGTCAAGGGAAAAGTGCGACACTTATACGCATCTTTAGCCCCCTGACAAGACATTGCCACCAAAAAATTGTCTATGTGCTCCTGAGGGTCCGAATTCCCGAAGTAAGAATCCACATTAGTTGGAGCTTTGAGATTCTCAGGCATCGAAAAGTTCATAATCTGATCAGAAAATGGATGATCTCTTTCCTCTGGCTCCTCCTCCCTCATAGGGTCTTCTTCAATTTCTGGTGTGGAAAACGTTGTCCCTTTTTTCAGCTCTTTCATTAATTTATCTTGCGCATCCAAACGCTTTCGGAGATGAGCCAACTCCGTTTCCAAGTTCATCTTTCTTTGCGAACGTCCATCCGACGATCCTCTGCTCTCATGCTCAGAATGCGGGGGGCTGTCACCCTTAAAGGATGGCTATCATGTCTGGATCGTTCTTCTTCCACCCGTCTCCTACCTTCACTCAGGTGCTCCCTAAAGTCTTTCTGATGTGTGAGAGCTCGTCCCCCACTCAAACGGTTCCTCAGGTCTCCCCCACTGTGGTGGCTGGGTTCGATTCGTTCTCCTTGTGACCGGTTATCCATCTCTTTCACAGAAGTGGTGGGAATAAATTTCTCGCTCCCACTGTGGTCGCCAATGTTCTGTCGTAGAATATCTGGTACTTGAACTAAGCGGTCAAGTGTCCAAGTATTCTGCTTATTGCTTTTAGATTAAAGATAGGCACCCTGATTACCAGGATACCAGCTCTATTGTCGTTTGTTTGGGTGTGGTGTGTGTTTTTGTGAGATTGAAGGATGCATACCTGGTTATATTTTGTTCTCTTATATACGCTGATATCCTTACCGTTGGGTTTCCCTCCTCATCAATGGGTATTACTGAATTCCAGCTAACGGCAGGTGATAATAGCCGGAATAAGTGGACATAAATGTATTATTGCTGCTCATCATTGTATAGGGAATCCGAGGAAAGCCTACTTCATTGCCCTGTCCTCTGTGTAACCGCTATACCGGTATCACGAGGTAAAAGAATCTTTCCTCCCTATGTCTGCCAACCAAAAGTCTTCCTCTTTGTCAATTCGGGGGAATAGAAGATTTGGACCCATATTAGGCCTCACATATCGGTAATCCGGTTTCTTGGTGTATTGGGCTGCTAAAGAGCCTTTTATGCCGGTAAACAGGTTTCACGATAACTTGGGCCTTCATAGAACCCTAAAATCTGGTAAACCGGTTTACTCTGACATTGAGCCTTAACCAAGTCTTTATTACCGGTAACCCGATTTACTAAAGTATGATTATATTTTCGGTCCATAACACCATGCATGCACGTCTCTCAAATCATTTCTCCATAATCAACTCTTCCAGAAAAACAACACTCTGGGATAGGTAATCATGTGCTCGATGTTTCCACAACCTGTATAGCGGCCACACCGTTCTATACTGGAACCCCATCGACCACAATCCTAAAATGATACAAGGGGATGATCCCTGAACCATTGTCCACCAATAGCTCTAGGTCCTTGTCATTTCTACGGTGGCGGCCACACCGTTCCAACCGTCTCATGTAGCGGCCACACCGTACTACATGGTTTCCAATCCCGCATGCACCTCACTCATTTTACGATTCCCTATACACCATGCATGAGATGCATAACAAATATATTAATCATCACATTATACACATGGTGGCCACACCGTTCCATGCCTTCGTATAGCGGCCACACCGTACTATTTGGGATTACACACATATGGCGGCCACACCGTTCCACATGTCTTCGTATAGCGGCCACACCGTTCTATACGGAATCCCATCACACTTACCACACATATGGCGGCCACACCGTTCCACATGTCTTCGTATAGCGGTCACACGTACTATACGGAATCTTTTAAGTATAATGACTTCTTGTAGGAGCTAGTCCTCAACATATGTGAATCGGGGTAATTCCAATTATCCATTTTAACTTATCCAAATCGGAGCAACAGCCCTAGCGCATTTGGATTGGATCCTCATAATCAGCAAGCATCACCATTCTTGCATTATCCTTATTACTCCTTAAGTCATTATCCTTTTATATTCCAAAACATTAATTATCAAGTAGACGCAATCATGCTTTATCAAGTCCTTGCTCAACATCATACTCAAATCATGAATTATTAATCACATTCTATATCCTCAGTGTAGTTATGATCATTTTTAATCCAAAGAAGACATGATGATAACTCCACAACTCATACCTCAATAGTCAACTTATCCAGATATCATACTTAAAGTATTGTTCATTAATGATATACAATCGTCATACTCAAGACATGATTTATAAGGCATATGCAACCATCAAATACCACACATAATTTATTTATCATCTTCAAGAAGACACTATCAAACCAATTGGAATAAAAACAAAGCTCCAATTAAAAAGATAATCCTTAATAAATTAGATGAATAGAGATTAACCCTTTCAAACTTATTAACATCATGCTTAACTCATTTAGAAACTAAAATAATAGATGAGTAAATCCTTTAAGGATTATAAAGAAATTAAATTAATCATTTCTATCATTCCTTGCAATCCTTCTTTAGTTCAATAAAACTTGACTTTAGTTGAAAATGGCATGCTTTAGCATTCTGGTCAAAAAGACTCGAGTAAAGTTTAAATGACTCGAGTAGTTCTTCAGATTGGCCAGTAGACTCGAGTGGTTTATGGAAAGACTCGAGTAGATCATTAATTTCCAGAAAGTCCTTGTTTCAAGTTTTCTCTAAATACTCGATTCATTCATGATTTATTCGAGTCGTTCATCAACCCAGAAGACTCGAGTGATTCATGCAGGACTCCAGTGGTTCATCAGAAAAGTTCTTTGGTGCATCAGTAAATACCTGAGTCTTGGATCAGACACTCGAGTGTTGGTGCCTACTAGATGCATTGATGCGTCCGGAATACTCGAGTCTCAAGTCAAAGACTCAAGTGTTGACAGACAGATAACACTAAAAACTGAGTTTAAACACACCATTTTCAATTCTAATCAAGTTCAATTGAAACCAATGCTCAACAGAGCAAACATAATGCATAACAAACATGTTCCAATACAGAATTAACATCATATTACACTGAATTGAATTCGAGCACCAATCATGTATAAAATCACCTTTTCAACAACCTAACATACCAAATTCGATTCTAAACGTTTTTAGCATGAAAACAACCTTGATACAGCTTGCATGCAACATATAGGACTTGCTCCAAACTTGTTCAGTGTTCATAATTTAGCTTATCAAAAACATACCACATCAAGGACATGTTTTATCACATTTACCAATTCCATTTCTCTTGATATATAGCCTTATACTCATGATCATATGTTCATCAACTTAAGCATCACTTTATAATTTCAGCATAACAAGATTGAGTCTAACAGATTCAATTCCAATTTCTCAAATCTCAATTAAGTCCAAATCAAGCATACATATAATCAAAGAATGATTTAGCTTCATCCATAGGTAATTCCTTCAATTCATAAATTATAATTCAGCCAAGATTCATGAGTTTCTTTTGCTTAATTTCATCAAATCATTTCAGCCCTTAATCAGATTATTTATCAAGTGACCAAGTGATTGTCTGGACCTCCAAGTCCAGCAAACATGTCTTGGTCCAATTCACATAGCATACACAAATCAAATTCACAATCTATAGTCCTAGCAATGTGAACGACTTCTCCCATACCTTGGACAAAAGGACAACACTTAGACAAGCTCTAAAACACAGCAGCTACAGAGCTTACAGCAGCAGCCACACAGCAGCCACCAAAACCAGCACAAACCACCAAAGAGCAGAACAGTGTGAGCAGAGTCCAAGAACCTAATTGTTTGAGTGAGTAATCGTACACAAAAATTGGGGAAAAAGGTTAGAATATACTCTCTACAACATGCATGAGAGATTAAAACCAATTTGGAATCAAGATGGTTCACGAGCTTATCACAATTGAAGATCAAAGTAAGCTCCAAGAACCAGTTGACAGCAAACAAACCCCACTTTCGAGCTACGACTCTTCTAACACTCAAACTCTCAGCTCACAATTTTGGTGTCTATACAAAGCTCGAGATGTGAGCTTCGTATTTGTGTATGATTTGTGTATCAATTCTCAAGAACAAGAGAGAATCGAATAAGAGAACTCAAGAACCCTAACTTCGAATTTCAGAACAAATTGGCCAAAATGGGTGATCTTCATCAACAAGTGAGTTTAAATACTTGAACCCATAGCTCATGCATGATGACACGAAGTCATGGACGTGTTGCTGAGTTGCTAACGTGTCAACTCGTGAGGTATTCGAGTGAGTGACTCACCAAACGCACTAACTTGTGCAACACTGTGTAAAATACTCGAGTCTTTTCAGAAAGACTCGAGTCTTTCAACTAAAATAAAAATAAATATTTTTATTTCATTTCCTTCCAAAATCTTTCTATTATTATTTTTAAGTCCTAAATCAGGGACTGATATGCAAAAACATTATTTTCACATATTAAAAACTATCTAATATTTTCATACATAATAAATCACTTTGTAATCAAGGATAAAAATAATTAATTATAAATAAACTTTTATAATTAATTTTCATTAATCAGGAATTAAAAATTTGGGGTGTTACAATATATATATATATATACACACTAAAGATCCCGGTTCATTTTAAAAAACTCAATCGTGATCATATACACTAAACATCCCAAATCATTATTAAAAATCAACAGTGATCATATATGCTATTGATCTCAGTTCCTTGTTTTTTATTGATCCTGGTTCCATGTTTTCTAAAACAACTGGGATCATAAGAATCAGACTTGTTATACCAGGGGATACAATCCCGGTTCGGAATCGGGATCAATAGGCATGCGGAACCGGGATCTTTTAGCTATTCTGTTGTAGTGAATGGAAAACATCACGACACCATCCGATCGATCAAGTAATAGTTGATATCTCAAAAAGTGTAAGTACTTGTAATTCTCTTAGTAACCTGTGTAATCATATGGCATTCGTTTCTCAAGTGGAGCCTAAGAATATTTTTGAAGCTTCAATTGATGAACATTGGCTGCTAACTATGCAAGAAGAATTAAACCAATTTGAAAGAAATCAGGTTTGGGAACTTGTTCCTAGGCCTGATTCTCATCAAATTATTGGAACAAAATGGATTTTAAAAAACAAACTTGATGAGGCTGGTATAATTATTCGAAATAAAGCTAGATTGGTTGCACAAGGCTACAACCAACAAGAGAGGATAGATTATTATGAAACTTTTCCCCCTGTTGCTAGGTTGGAAGTCATTAGGTTGCTATCAGCTTTTGCATGCGCTTTAAATTTTAAATTATATCAAATGGACGTAAAGAGTGTCTTTCTTAATGGTTGTATAAACGAAGAAGTGTATGTTAGCCAACCTCCCGGTTTTGAAAATTTTGAACATCATGATTATGTTTTTAAATTGAAAAAAAGGCTCTTTATGGTCTCAAACAAGCTCCTAGAGCATGGTATGAGTGTTTGAGCAAATTTTTATTAGAATAGGATTTTGAAAGGGGGAAGGTTGACAACACACTTTTTATCAAAAAGAAAGGAAAGGACATTCTTCTAGTCCAAATTTATGTTGATGATATTGTTTTTGGTGCTACTAATGAAACCTTTTGCAAAGAATTTTCGAGTATAATGCAAGAAGAGTTTGAGATGTCTATGATGGGCAAACTCAATTTCTTCCTTAGATTACAAATCAAACAATCAAAGAATGGATTTTTCATTAGCCAAACAAAGTACTGCAAGGAACTATTGAAAAGATTTGGCATGGACAAGGCCAAGGTAGTAGCAACACCAATGAGCACCGCATGCTACCTAGACAAAGATGAAGGAGGTAAACCAGTTGAACTCACAAAGTATAGAGGTATGATCAGTTTCCTTCTTTATTTAACAGTAAGTAGGTCAGATATTATGTTTAGTGTATGCATGTGTGTACGATTTCAAGCGAATCCAAAAGAAACGCACTTGGTTGCTGTCAAAAGGATAATGAAATATTTATCTAGCACAACTGGTATGGGTTTATATGGTATCCCAAAGGTTCCATTTGTAACCTTGTTGGGTATTCCGATTCTATTTTTGTTGAGTGTTGTGACACCCTTCCAGATTATCCAAAAATAATATAGTACTTAAGCTATAATAGTGGATAATATATGGACTTGTGAGTATTAAGAAAATAACTGAAAGTAAAATTTTCTTTTTAAAGCGGGTGCACAAATCAACACTTGGAATTCTTGGAGAATAAACCCTAAGGCATTACAAAACAGTTGTATCGAATTCGACGATTTTTAAAACCTTTTCAAAAGTTGGGTAACATTTGTCTTTTGGAATCGTATTTATATCATAGAAAATAACTGAAGCTACCCTTACTTTAATTGATAAAACTGATACCATCAAATAGTTTTCACAGCCGAACTCTCAAATAGATTAAATTAGAGTAAGCGGAAATTATCGGACTATGCCTTGGATAGGAATATAAACATAGGTTTTATATATATATATATATATATATATATATGAAAGTCATGAGTACATAGCCCAACATCAGAGTCTCCAAGATCCAAAACATACAAGTCCATAAACAGATCTACATAGCAGTGTAACCAAAACCCTAGAGTACCCAAAAGTATATTTACAACATATATACATAGCCAAAATATAAACTCCAAGGGTGGTCACGTAGATCCGGTAGCATCAGATGTAGTAGTAGTAGTAGTAGCATCAGTCTCTAAGAACAAAGGTAGTAGCATCATCATCATCACAGCAGCAGCAAAGTATCCTCCACAGCCTCCACACATCGGATCCTCTGATCCGCATCATACACCATACGCACATACCTAGGGATCATCGTCCCTCCAATCACTCCCAGTAGAATGCATGACAGGCTCGCTCCCACTCTCGTCCTCCACTGGATCCTCCTCGATCTCATCCGAGGGAGAGTGTACCCTACCACTGAGTACCGGGTCAGGTGATGGTGAAACCCTGACTGGACTCCTCGGATCAGAAGGGGGAGTCTCCTCGCGGACGACTCTCGAAGTAAAAGGGTGTGACGGGTAGGTTGAAAATAAAAACTATGATACGAGCGAGCTGGTCGTGTGGGAGGTGGTCCATGGTAAGTATAAAAGAGGGGTACGTGCATAGTGTACATGATGGGAATCCTAAATCTACGAGGATGAAACCGGACCATCGAGTTGGGATGGTAGAAGATAACCTCTACCTCTCCCTCAAAGACCGCTCAGTGATCCTCGTAGATCCATATGCCACTAAAAAGTGGCCGGATCTCGACGCAAGCGATGTAACGTGACATCACCTACAAGGGCATAGGGGTAAGCATTTCTATACACATAATCAACAGAGTATAAATTTTCACAATATGAATATGTAAATGTGCAACAATGAACAACAATCACATTTAGCACTTAGCAGTTATTGAATGCAATTAGGATGCTCATACTTGTTTCATTTATCACACTTAATTCAAATAAGTGGCATGATGCATGAATCTAGCTCTCATGCCTATCTCCATCATTCTATGTCACTCTTTGACGTCCATCCCTGACAACCCAGCACTCACCAGTGCGTTGTATTCCTAGGTATACAACAGTTCGTACATTCACCAAGAATGTACACGACAAGCTTGGAATCAATGCCACCCGAGCAATGTTATAACGTGCCACCCGAGCAACGTACCGTCATCCAAACGGCCCATCATCCAAATGGTATAACCGTATCGGCATCCACTCAGCCGACCACGTCAACGACGTGTCATCAAGCAAGCGTATTGGCACTCCCAGAGGCCCTCCTCATGTTATGAAAACATGATAAACGACTTACCATCCAAACTCCAAATGAATGCATCATTTTTAAGATTGAAGGAAATTGATTAATATATTACATGCCACCTAGGCACATTCCGTCATCCAAACAGTGTATCCATATTAATCAATTCCTCTTAAGTTCAGATCCCTTGGATTATGGTTATGAAATCCTTAACCAATTGAGTTAGAATTGAAAATGGTGTTTCTCAGGTTCTGGGTAAATTACTCGAGTATAATTCAGCATACTCGAGTGTTTTTCAACTTTTCCAGATTACTCGAGTGTACTTAGGGTTACTCGAGTGTTCGTGACTTTCTGAGGATTTGGGTTTCAAATTCAATAAATTACTCGAGTAGTTCATGGGTTACTCGAGTGTTCATCATGATTTCCAGGATACTCGAGTCACCCCTGCATTACTCGAGTGGTTTGCCTTAACATGTCCTCAGGTCTTGCTCGATACTCGAGTACCAGACACAATACTCGAGTGTTCTTGCTCAAATTACATTGTTTTACAAACGTTTTACTCGAGTACCTGGTCTAATACTCGAGTGTTTCGCAGCAGAAAACACTGAAATCTTAGTTTCAACATACCATTTTCATTTCTACTCATTTCCAGTCCATTCCAAGGATCAACAGAGTTAACATATCATAATTTGAACATGCGACAACATTCATTTCATATCAAATAACAGATTTGACAGAGAATCAACCATTAATGCATAATATACTCAATTTGGCAACTCAATACCTCAAATTGCAAAATAAACATCACACTCATGAAACAATGGTCATTTAAGCTTGCATGCATGATTTAGAACTTGCTCAACACAGTTTTAGAGCATGACTTGGTCTCCAAACCAAAGTTCCTATTCAATCTAAGCCCTTAGAGCCTCTTGGTGGCTCTCTAATGCATTTAATGGAATTTAAACTCTATCTAGTGTACGAAATTTACTTCCCCTTACCTCTCAGACGTGAATCAAACAGAGAATTCCAAAGAAAAGCTCCACAGCACCAAAAATCACTTTAAGCACCAACATGCAGAGCAGTTTTGAGTGCACCACCAAAATCGAATTGGTTCACCCATGAAACCAAGATAAGAATTGGGGAAAATTAGATTTCTAGACTCTATACAACATAATCTAACTAAAGGAATCGAATTTGAGACTCAGGGATTCGTGAGCTTACCACAATCAATGATCAAAGTGAGCTCCCAGAACTGATGACAGCAAACAAACCTTGACTTCCCAACTTCGATTCTAACAGCACACTCACTCTCAGCTCACAATCTTTATGTCTATACAGAGCTCGTGATGTGAGCTTTGTATTGGTGTATAATTTGTGATTTGAAACTGAACACAGAGGGAGAATCGAAGAATACAATTTCAGAACCCTAACTTGAGCAAGTTTCACAATTCCATCAACAAAGTCTTCAATCTTGTTGATGAAGGGCTTAAATAGACATGGAGGGTGTTCATGCGTGACGACACGCCACCCAGGGTGTTGGCAAGGAGACGATTTCGTGTCAACGACATGGAATCGTTCATGGTGACTCATCAAACGCACTAACTCGTGCAACTCTGTCCAGAATACTCGAGTATTCCAGAAAATACTCGAGTTGTTTGCCCAGTTTTTGAAAAATAATTATTTTATTTACTTTCCCTCCAAAATCTTTCCTATATTTGCTTCTAGGTCCCAGCCCAGGGACTAATATGCAAAAATACCCATTTCATGCATAAATATATTTATTAAAATAAATTCTAATAATATAAACACAGGTTTTAATCAAAGATTAAAAATAGAAATAATAAACTTTATAATTAATATTCCATTAATCCAGGATTAAAATTTTGGGGTGTTACAAGTGTAAAATAGATAGGAAAAGCACGAGCGGCACTTGTCATCTTTTAGGCAGTTCTTTAGTGTCTTGGGCTAGTAAGAAGCAGTCTAGTGTAGCCTTATCTACGGCTGAGGCTGAATATGTCGCTGCGGGTAGCTGTTGCGCACAAATCTTATGGTTAAAACAACAACTCCTAGACTTTGGTGTAAGTCTAGATCACATTCCCATCAAATGTGATAACACTAGTGCAATTAACATTACCAAAAACCCAGTGCAACATTCACGCACAAAGCACATAGAGATTCGTCATCATTTTATTCGTGATCATATAGCTAAAGGTGATTGTGTGATTCAGTATGTGGACACCACTAAGCAGTTAGCTGATATCTTCACGAAACCGCTTCCGAAAGAAAGCTTCTTTTATATTCGTGAAGAACTTAGCTTAACTTGCGCATCACTTGTCGAATGAATATTTGACATGCATATTTGTTCCCTTGTTATTATTAATGTATCTATTCAATGTTTCGGGGGGAGTAGTGTGCATTTTATATCCCAAGTGTTGCTTATGTCTTCCCTCCATTTTTTATGTTGACAAAAGGGGGAGAAAAATTTTGAGATGATGACTCATATGGGACGAAGAAGCTTATGAAGTATATTTGAATATTCTATTCTATATTTATCTTAACCATTTTTGCAGGGGGAGTTTATCATGTATTTTATTGTATTCCCTGTCTTTCGATTAAATTTCCTAGTTAGGCGGAAGTATTGGATTATACTGTTATATATATTTGCTTGGTTAACGCTTGTGATACAGATATTCAGAATGAGTTTGTCATCATCAAAAAGGGGGAGTGTTGGAAGTCAAGCTTTCTCATGGATGTAATAGAGTTTTGCTAGAAGTTTTCTAGAAGAAGGTTTTGATGATAACAAACAAGCTCTTTCAAGCATCAAGTGCATTCAAGCTCAAGGCTCAAGGCTCAAGCAAGCAAATAGATTAAGTTAAGCTTTGCTCATAGGAAATGTTGTAAGGTAATGTAGTTAATCTTTTTCCAAGTTCATAAGGCCAAAAAGTTTTTCAAAGATAAGGAGAAGAAAAGAACCTTATTATGAAATCGTTTTTAAGTTAGATTTTCAGCTAAAAATGTTTTTGAAAACCTATGGTTACACTCTCTGCTTTAGAAAATTAATTTTATGAAAATAAGCAGAAGTAATCGATTACCTTCCCTGGATAATCGATTACTATGTTTCTGAGTTGTGACCTAGGAGTTTTTATTGAAAATAACTGATTACTGTTTTTGATACCTTCCTTACAGGAGTTGTTAATCGATTACTTTGTTTTAAATAATCGAGTACTTTCTTAAAAATGAATTTCACTATTTTTCAGAGAAAGAAGATAATCGATTACCTCCTTCAAGTAATCGATTACCTTTAAGTTTTATTGAAATCCATGTCAGAATCAATCTTAAATGTTTCAAGATTTGTCTTTACATAATTGATTCTGATTTATTTTCAAAATTCGAATTTAAATAATATTTTGAAATAATTCCTTTTTTGTTTTAAGAATCAAATCTTGGATTTATTTCTTAAATCTTTTTTATTTGTTTTTGACTTTAAAACCTATTATTCTATTTTAATTCTGAAATCTTTTTTATTTGTTTTTGTATTACAAAGAGTATCTTTATTTATTTGAATTCCAAAAACATTTCATAATCCTAGTTTTTCTTTTTTTTTCTGATCAACACGTTCTTCCTATTTTTCTTCTCTCAAAAAACACGTTCTTCATTGTTCATACATTTTTATGAAGAGAAAACCTTCTTGGCCTTATCACTTGTGAATTAAACTAAATTGCTATAGTGCTTAATTATTGTATCTATGTTATCAAGAACACAACATATTTGTATCGCTCTCATATTCTCATATTGAAACCATAGTTTTAGGGAGTGGATCCATTAGTGGAACGTGTGGCACGTTCTTAGGGTGAGGAACCCTTGTGTGATTTTTGAGGTCCCTAGAGAACGGAGGTTCCTAGTAGTGTGCGGGGTGCTCTTGGTTGTAATTGGGTGCGGCTCAATTCAAAGGAAATAAAAAGCTCAAGCGAGTCGCTTGGGGACTAGACGTAGGTCTTTCGCTGGAAAGACTGAACCAGTATAAAATTGGTTTGTGTGTTCCTCTCCCCTATCTCTTTTATTTTCCACATTATTTTTGATTAAATTGTTTCCGCGCTACTCTATTTATTTTTATTTTTATCACTTCGCCTAATCGCTCAAATAATTAATCTCTCCTTAAAACAAATTTTTTAAAACGTTCGAGTAATTTTCAATAAATTAATAAAACTTGATTCACCCCTCCCCCCCCCCCCCTTCTCGAGGTTTGAGGCCGATTCTAACACTATATCTAATAAATGGTGGCATGGCTTTACATCATTTTTGAATGATAACCATCACCCTGGAGGGAGAATTATGTTGTTTTCAAATCATGATCTATGTTATGTGAAGATTGTCAAGGCCTCTGCTCAACATGTTCTGTTTGAGGTAATCATAGATAAGAATACTTTCCTCTATTCAGTAATATATGCTTTTAATAAATGTTTCTGACCGCTTTGTGCGATAATGATGATTTAATTAAAAGAGATAATGGGTTCGTAAACTTCGTGAAGCTTTAGGCTTTCATTATGTCAAGACGAGGTACTGAGGGGTTTATACAAGGAAATGGCTCCCACTTTTATGGTTTCTTTTATAGAGAAAGGAGTGTGCGCTTTGGCTTTACACTCCTTTTACGTTATTGTAGTTTCAGAAGGGGAGCTTCCTTTCCTCTTTGTTGTACGCCCTCCGTGTTGTAGCCGTCGTTGGTTGTGGAATTTCGGGTATTCTGACCTCCTCGTCTTGGCTCCTAGGATGATTGCTGGAGGCGCACGCCTTCTGGCTTTTCCTCCTTTTCTGTTCCTCCTTTGTTGTTTATTCTGCCTCTTGCTTCTTCATGGCAATCCTCCATTTCTCAGAGGGAGGAGCTTTTGAGTCTTTTGTGCATATTGTGTGTACTGTGTTGCAACTATGATTGCTTTGAGGTATTGCTCCTCTTGCCTTCTGGCGTTTCTCGGCCTTTGGGAGGGGGTGGCTCTTGGGGCTCTGCTTCTCTGTGTTTTCTTATATTGTGTATATTGTGTCGTTTCCCCCTTTTCTCCGGTGCCTTTTTACCTCTTAGGGGGACGCCGTTCTCTTCTAGGGAGTTTCTTCCCCTTGAGGCTCTTTCTCCCCCTCCCGGAGTCCTTGCTTTCCTCTTCTTTTCTTTCTTTTATTTATAGTGGTGTCTTGGACCAGTGATCTCTGTTCGCTTCCCTTCGTCCGTTGGTTAATGACCGCCTGCATCATGTGTCCAGAGCATCTTTCCAGTGGTTTTGTCTTCTTTGCCATTCTTGGCTTTGGTATTTGATGATTACGGGGAAGGAGAGGACTCCAAGTCTTACTCCCCTTAGCTTTGCCTTGGATAGATAAAAGATTCTCTCTTGACTTCCTCTGCAAGCCGCTAGAGCTTCAGATAGCTATGACGCCTTCGGCTGGTCATGAGTGCGCCTTCCACGGGTTCTTACTCCCGGATCGCCTTTACTTATTACGATATTCTCTTCGGTTTTTTGTGGCATCTGGGGCGCCTTGAGATAGCACATGGCATTCCTTGCCGTCAACATGCTTCACTCTTTGCTCTGGATGTCTTATCGAGAATGGTCGCCTTGGTGATCGTCGCCTTGGGCGTGTGTCGCCTTGGGCAATTCCTAGGGTTGGCGCACCTTTCTCAGCGTCTTTAATACTTTGTTTTTTGTTTGACAACTCCTGGGCCCTTATGTGATTTGGGCCTTATGATTTGGGCTACCAAATATTGAGGTATCAACAATTGCCCCCTTTGCAGTGAGAGGGGAAGAATTTCATTCTCAGTGCAAATCCTATTTTTGTGCTTTTTGCTTGTTTCCTCTTTTCTTGACTCTTCATTCTTTGTTCTTTCGCCTCTTGTCGCGTCTTTCAGCGTCGCCCTCGATTTCTGGGAAGGCGTACACCAAGGGACGCCTCTTTATCGCGGGTACCCTTTGCGTTTCTCCGGCTTCGCTCACTGCTTGGCAGCTTCTGCTTTGAATTTCGAAACCCAGTGGGGTCTTGTCAACGGGCCCTCACTGTGAGTCTTTTGGTTTTTTCTTCCCTCCATTCTTCTGCTGCGCTCCACGTGTCGTTAGGGGGAAGAGGCAAATATCCTTCAGCTTGCACGTTTTCCCACATCCCCCCTTTTCACTCCTTCTTTCGAAACTCCCTTAAAACTTTTCAGTTTTCTCCTTTACTTCCACTCGTTCTCTTTCTTCTTCGTGTCTTTGTTGTCTGAAACTTCTAAGAAAAACTTTCCTCCGTTACTTCTCTGCTTTCTTGTTTCCCTGTTCATCTCTTGCGTTTGCCATTATTATGTCGAAGTCAAAAGCTATTGCTAACCCTGCGGTCGGAAGTGCTTCCTCGAGTTCTGAGGAAGAGATTCAGCTTCCAGGCCCCATCTCTTACTGCTTCATGCGAGAGCTTCCTTGCCCCCGCTCTTACCCTGTTGAACCGGGGTACCGTCGCTGGGCCACGGAGGTGAAGGCGGACTCGCCCTCTGGTCCCGATTCGGGCGATTTTACTGCTGGCTCATCTTCCAAAGCCACGGTGGTTTCTGAGGAGGACGCCGAACTCATTTCTTCTCCCTCGTACAGTAAGTACCATTGCGCTCTGGGCTCCTCATTACTCCGTTCCTGCCTTCTCCGCTTGGAGTTCCCATGGGTGGATGTGAACTTCAATGTTCGCGTGGGAGGCACCGCTGGATGGCATGAGTGGGTCGACCACGTTTTTGCTACTGATGCCGCTTTCATGGCTGTTTTGGAGAAGGCGGGGATTGCTGTTGCCATCAAGGCGTCGCCTAGACTCGGTACCAACCGCAAACCCAGTGATCTGTTGATGTTGGTGCAGCGCTGGTGTTCCTCCACCCACACCTTTCTGACGTCATGGGGAGAGTTTACCCCAACACTTGAAGATGTGATCATACTTCTTGATCTTCCCGCTTTTGGAGATGCAAACCTTGATGTGGAGAATTTTGATGAGCAATTTTCTGAGTTGTCGATGCAACTGAAAGTCGCTTCGGCTCTGAGCGCCAAGTATTCTCGGGACCTCTTCAAGCGAAGGCGCGCCTCATATGCTAAGGGCTCCTCTTCTCAACGGGTGAGGGGCACTGGGAACTTGGTTCCTAAGAGTCGAAGAGCTAGTCAACGTTCCTCTGTTAAGTACACCTTTGCTTGCTGGATTCGCTATTTCTTCGGCGATTTCCATGATGGTAAATTCCAATCCGGACCTGTCACTGATGCACGCCTCTGCCGTGCCGCTTTTATCGCCTTCTGGCTTAGCCGCTATGTGTTTCCTGGACCTCCATGGGAGTCTGTAAGCCCATGTGTATTTCTTTTCGCTTGTCTCTTGGCGGAAGGTACACGCCTTCCTCTCGCTTCATTTTACCTAGGCGGCTTGTACGCTCGCCTAGATCAGGTATCAGTTCAGATGCGCATATCTCATGGGCGCTTTCCAATCAATTCTTATATCGACTTGACATTTCTCCAGTATTTTCTGTTTGAGCGTTTTTATGCATATGGCCCTGTCAAACTTCCTCTTTCCACTGGTGCTGCTGGCTTGGACCCTCGTTCATGGTGTTGGACGAGAGGATCTCCAAGAGAACCCCTCATTTCTCTCATTGATTCAGAAGACCAATTCTTGTTCCGTCCTTATTCGGACCTCCCGCATCTCCTTTATGATGAAGATACTTTTCCCACAAGAAACAATGCTGCCACCCCTTTCGAAGGGGCCTTTGATTTATGGAAGATGATTCTCTCTTCTCGCTGCTTGCCCGGTTTTGTTCCTCTGGACAGCAGGAGTGATCATGGTGGAGCCCTTTGGCCCTGTGTATACCATCCTAATCGGGTGGCCAGGCAATTTGGGCGTGATCAAGCCCCCTGTGTTCTCAACATTGAGCAGGCCCAGGCAGAAGATTTGGTCAAAGCGCTTCTCTTTGATGCGGCTCCTGGAGTTCCTGATTTTGCTCCCGTTTATGTTTCTCCCTCTCGTGTCGGAGGCGTTTTAAGTTCTTGGCTCGTTTCCCATGAAGACATTTTGCGACACCTTTGGGATTTCGAAGCTTCTCCTTCGCATCTCATCCCTTCCTTGCTGCCTATAGTGTACAGCGATCCTTATTTTTGCACTTCCATGAAGAAAGCTACTGGTAAGCATCTTGGCCATTTTTCATTTTCGTTGCTTTTTCTTTTCTTGCTTTGCACTCAACTTGTACTTGGTTCTGTTTTCAGCTGAGGGGGTTTCGCCTAGCCGCAGAGTTGCTGCGTCTCCTTCCGTTGCCCCCAGGCGAAGCAAAAGGAAAGCCTCTTCTGTTTCCAAGTCTTCTGTTCGAGGCGGTAGTAGTAGCGCCGTTGATTCTAGCAAAAGGAGGAAGGCAACTGCAGCCGTTCCTACTCGTCGGTCTAGCCGCCTTCGTTCTTCCGGCATTCGTATTGCTCCTTCTTCCCCAATCCATGTGGACTTGGTTGAAGATGACCCTGCTGAAGCTAATTCTGATGATTCTTTCTTGTCTTGTGATGTTTCCGCCGAAAGCGGTGGAGCTGGGGATCATTTTCCAGGTTCCGTTTCTTGCTCTTTTATTTTCTTCTAACTTTTCAGTTTGCTTTGCTTGGATAGTTCCATAGCGTCACTGATTCCCTTTTCTTTTCTTTTTGAGTGCAGGCGGTGCTGATGGTCATTCATTGGCGTCGCTTTCGTCCCAGTCTCCTGAGGACACTCCTGCTGTTTCGCTTGCTTCTGATCATGAAGATTTTATGAATCTCTTTTGTCAACCTTCAGCTGGTGGGGGTGCTGCCCTTTCTGATTCTGTTGCTAGTGGCAGTTTCGACTTAACGTCTCCAATTGGCACTCCAAAGAGTGTTCCTGTTTCTCCCAAGGGTGCGCCTTTGAAGGCCCCTTCAGGTATTGTTGCTGCTGATATTATCTATGAACTTGTTTCTGATGTTCCAAGACCTGAAAACGTGCTTGGTGAGGTAGGTGCTGCAGTTGATGCTCCTGCCCCCTTAGAGAGTCAAGCCGCTGCACACTTGGTTTCTTTAGCTGATAAGGGGAAGGCTCCTGCTGTGAGGGCGAGTCACGCCTCCGCCTCCCCAGGCTCTTCTTTAGTTCGTAAGTATTTTCTTTCTTGAGCTGGGATTTTTCTTTTCTTTCTGAATTCCTGTCTTATCATTTCTACATGTGCTGCTATGTGCTTTTGCAGCTTAACTTCCTGAAGATGATCAAGCTTTAACCGATTCATTCTTGGGGGCCCATGCTTTCTTGATTCCTCCTTCAGCTTCACTTCCTCGCCTTTTCCGGGAGTCCGGTTCTCAAACTCTGTTGCGGATGTTGCGTTTAGTCCGCTCAGTTGATGTGGATGACTTGCCATGGGAGGAGAAGGTTGAGATCTTGGATTGCTTATACACACTTCAGTTTCAACATTACTCTGGTCCCTGGCTTGAAAATGCCATTGCTGGTTTTGAAAGCTTGCGCCCTCCGTTTGATGATGTCAAGTTGGCCGACGCTGAGCGTGCTTTGCAAGAGCGCCGTGCTCCTTTGGTGTCTTGTGTCAAGGAGCTTTCTTCTCAGCTTGACCAAGCAACCGCTGAACTGGAGGCTCTTGATCAGGAAATCAGGGATTTGGCTGACAAAAAGTATTCTTATGAGGAAGTCTGCAGGGTTACTTCTTTGAATTCTCTGTTCTTTATGTAGGTGTTGTTTTGCCACTTTATTCCGTTGCTTTGACATTTCATTTTCGAACTATGGTTTCGGGTTACGATCTTTCATTCGGTTTATGACTTGCGTAACTTTGCTCGAACTTGACTTTTATTGCTTTATTGACCTTGAATTTGTATCTTGGGATTCATGATGCTTTTCGTAGTTTGGATTCTGCTTTTGTATGTTTGCCAATGCTGTTACGTTGAGAATGCATTTCTTGTTTTTGCTCTTCGTCGTCATTTCGTTGTTGTTGTTGTTTGCTTTTGCGCTTGAGATTTGCACTTGCACTTTACACCTTTGTTCTTGCGCGCTTTTGTTAGCTTTGCTGCTTTAGCAGTTAGCTTGAATTTCATAGCTTTGTAATTGTTTGCGGCTGTGCTAGCATTTGTTGCACTTCTTAGTTCTTTGGGTGTTCTGATAGAGCTCAGCTCTTCTTTTCCTTTTTCTTTTTCTCTTCTTTTTCTTCTTCTCTTTTTTTTTTGTATTGGCGGCCAAGGAAGGTTTCCATCTTCCCCCTCTCCACTTTTTAAATTTTGGAGCGCGCTCCGGGCGCTTCAAACCTTTCTCGCAGATTTCAATGGCCCCTCATGTCTTTGGTGCCAGGATTGTTGTTGAGGTGCACGTTGGGCACTTTCACAGATGTTGTCGCTTTGGACCCTTTCTTTTGTTTGCTGCTTTGGATTTTCTGCTTGCCGCCTTGGGCTCTTCGATTGCCGCTTTTGCCGCATCGGGGCTTCTTCTTCTTTTTCTTTTTCTTTTTCCTTTCCAGTTGCCACATTGGGGCTTCTTTTTTTTTCAGTTGCCACATTGAGGCTTCTCTTTTTTTTTCAGTTGCCACATTGGGGTTTTTTTTTTCAGTTGCCACATTGGGGCTTTTTTTTTTTAGTTGCCACATTGGGGCTTTTTTTTTCAGTTGCCACATTGGGGCTTTTTTTTTCAGTTGCCACATTGGGGCTTTTTTTTTTCAGTTGCCACATTGGGGCTTTTCAAACTAACGGATCACTTTGGATCTTGCGTTAGCCAACCTCTTTTACAGATTTTTCCGCCCGCGTTTAAGACTAGCGCCCTTGTTTCCTGGGACCTTTTCTAGTCTCGCGATATGGTGTACTTCGCCCGCGTCTGTCCCAGAAATTTTTCAGGAGGTCTATCTGGGTACCGCGATAAGGCGCTTGTGCCCGCGGTACGGTTCAACACTATTCTTTTTCTTTTTCTTTTTCTCTTCTTTTTTTTTTTTTTGAAGTGTTGAACCTCGCGTTCTGCCATTATTGACCCTGTTTGAGGGTGTTTTCTACAGCGTTACCTCATGTCATCAGCATCGTTTGTGCTCTTTCTGGGGACACCTCATGTCATCGGCGTCGCTTCGAGCTTTTGTCATTGGTGCCTCTTGTCATAGGCACTTTCTTGTTTCTGATTGATTACTCATTTCTGGTTGCTTGTGCTTCGTAACACCTCTTGTCATGGGCGTTGCTTTTTTTTTGACATCATTGGTTTGTAGGCACTTGGAGTTCCATATCATTTTGACTCACGCTTGCCTCCGTTTTGATGCATGAATGAGCTCAGATGCGTCTTGCTCCAGGGCTTTGCTATTATTTTCATTTGCGTTAGGATACTTCTGCTTGCTTACGAGAGCAGACTGGAGCGAATTCTTCATTTTAACTTTGTCGAAACACCAAGTAAACTGAGCTCGCCTTGGTTATGTTATGTTTGTGGCAGCCTTGAGTCGACCGTCTAGGCGCCCTTTGGCTTGTCTCCATCTTGCATCTCGCTCTTGTATATAATTTCGTGCCTCATATTGCATGTACTCCTTTTCATGTGCGCCTTGTAGTTGCACGCCTTTACGATTGTACGCCTTTGCAATTGTACGCCTTTTGAGCCTTGTTATGTCTTTTTCTTCCCTTTTTTTTTTACTTTCTTTTTTTTTTTTTTTTGCTTTTCATCTTGTCTTGGCGTTGCGCTCAGGATGTCCGTGTTGATTTTCTTTCGACTCCTTGGCTTGCGCTCTTTTGCACACTTTTGCTCTGAAGTTGCCTTGGTCTTTCCGGCTTGAATTCATTGTTAGCTTTGATCACGGCCATTAACGTGGCTTGCTTTTAGATCCTCTTTTTCTTTGAGGCTGGCACTAGCAACGTCCCGTTTTCGGTTTACTTCGGGATTTCTAGATTCAGCGCTGTTTGTTTTTCTTTTGCGCGCCTTGGGTTTCGCCTTCATAGCTTCTTATGAGGCTTTAGGATTCACACTTGCTTTTCCGCCTCTTCTCATTGGTTAGTTTGCGCCGGATGTGCGTTTATGTGTGTCTTGTTACGGTGGCCTTGTGTTCGCCTTCTCCTGTGGAATCTTCTCCATTGCTTGGTTTTTACTGCCCCTTTCTGTATTGCGTCTCTTTTCTCGACGCTTTTCGCTTTTGTTCCGTCATTTGTTTTCTGATATTTCATTCCCGACCGCCTTGCTTTCATTGTGCAAGATGCGGGGAGTTTTCTTTTTGAAAGCGCGCTAAAGGCTTCTCGGATTTTAAAGAGTGATTCATTCTTGTTCCTACATAAACAACTTTCATTTTCCGGACGTTTTCATGCTATGCATGTCTGTTTTATTAGTTGCATCCAGTAAATCATGTATAAAGTCAGTTATGCATCGCTATGTAACATTACCCAGGTCATGTTTTTATGCAACGCTTTCCCAGAGCGTATCTTTCAACATTTCAAACATATAATTTACAATTCTAGATGTTTTTTTTATGGGAACAGTTTCTTTTATTACGCCACGGTTGATCCAGGAAAAATTGACAAGAATAACTGGTATGGCATGCTAAATTCAGTTCTACAGCAAACACTCAGATGCACAGATTCGTCTAGTTATTGCTTTCTCTCTAGTCAAACATTCGACACATATCAGAGCGACGGCGTTTATGATTGTTATCATGCACATGTCATTTTCAGCCGTGATATAATTAGGTTCGGACTATATCGAAAACATGTCACTTTAGTCAAAATGGTATTAAATTTTTGTTATCGGGATGATTTTAGTCATGAAACTTAGCGGCGTAAACATGATATCATGCGAAAGTGACACTACTGAAAACGTATCAAGACATAGATGCACAGAACAAACATGTTATAGCTACGTAGAGAAACCTATATACGATTAGGCATAACATATTTTTCATTTTGTCATGATTCACATCTACCAAATTCATGTTTATCAAAGCACACATGATGAATAAGGCTGAGTCAGGATTCGTGTATACTTAGCTTATGATGCAGATGACATGAAACGTCCTTCTATGTGGACTTGTTAGTTGCGCCTTTGCTCCTGCGCTTCCCCTTTTGTAATCCCGCGCCCTCGTCAACGGGAGCGTGCTTCGTGCGACGCCTTCGTCGGCCAGGGTGCGTTTTCGCCTCTTTAGCCCCGTAACCGTTTTCCAAGAGGCCAAGCGGAGCAAATGCCGTCGCCCCTAAAGCGCTGCCTTTCCGGACAATCCAGTTCGCGAGGGTCTATGCCGCCTTTGGACGAGCCTCGTCACCCTCTGGGAAGTTTGTATCGGGACAAGCCTGGTCTCCTTCTGTGATCACGCCTTCTGGGGGACCATTCTCTGAGGAGCACCTTCTAGTGAACTCGCCTTTCGATGGTAGACCACCCTTCGTGAAGGTCGCCTTCGGTCTGAAGGAGTACCTCGTCGCCGCAACGTCTCTTCAGTTGGAGGTTGTTGGTAGCAGCGAACGCTCTCGGGAGCTGTCTCCTGACCGGTGCCTCTAGGAGCATTTTCTTCAAGGTTGGAAGCCGTAGCTTCCCCAACGGAGTCGCCAATTGTTTCTGACCGCTTTGTGCGATAATGATGATTTAATTAAAAGAGATAATGGGTTCGTAAACTTCGTGAAGCTTTAGGCTTTCGTTATGTCAAGACGAGGTACAGAGGGGTTTATACAAGGAAATGGCTCCCACTTTTATGGTTTCTTTTACAGAGAAAGGAGTGTGCGCTTTGGCTTTACACTCCTTTTACGTTATTGTAGTTTCAGAAGGGGAGCTTCCTTTCCTCTTTGTTGTACGCCCTCCGTGTTGTAGCCGTCGTTGGTTGTGGCATTTCGGGTATTCTGACCTCCTCGTCCTGGCTCCTAGGATGATTGCTGGAGGCGCACGCCTTCTGGCTTTTCCTCCTTTTCTGTTCCTCCTTTGTTGTTTATTCTGCCTCTTGCTTCTTCATGGCAATCCTCCATTTCTCAGAGGGAGGAGCTTTTGAGTCTTTTGTGCATATTGTGTGTACTGTGTTGCAACTATGATTGCTTTGAGGTATTGCTCCTCTTGCCTTCTGGCGTTTCTCGGCCTTTGGGAGGGGGTGGCTCTTGGGGCTCTGCTTCTCTGTGTTTTCTTACATTGTGTATATTGTGTCGTTTCCCCCTTTTCTCCGGTGCCTTTTTACCTCTTAGGGGGACGCCGTTCTCTTCTAGGGAGTTTCTTCCCCCTGAGGCTCTTTCTCCCCCTCCCGGAGTCCTTGCTTTCCTTTTCTTTTCTTTCTTTTATTTATAGTGGTGTCTTGGACCAGTGGTCTCTGTTCGCTTCCCTTCTTCCGTTGGTTAATGACCGCCTGCATCATGTGTCCAGAGCATCTTTCCAGTGGTTTTGTCTTCTTTGCCATTCTTGGCTTTGGTATTTGATGATTACGGGGAAGGAGAGGACTCCAAGTCTTACTCCCCTTAGCTTTGCCTTGGATAGATAAAAGATTCTCTCTTGACTTCCTCTGCAAGCCGCTAGAGCTTCAGATAGCTATGACGCCTTCGGCTGGTCATGAGTGCGCCTTCCACGGGTTCTTACTCCTGGATCGCCTTTACTTATTACGATATTCTCTTAGGTTTTTCGTGGCATCTGGGGCGCCTTGAGATAGCACATGGCATTCCTTGCCGTCAACATGCTTCGCTCTTTGCTCTGGATGTCTTATCGAGAATGGTCGCCTTGGTGATCGTCGCCTTGGGCGTGTGTCGCCTTGGGCAATTCCTGGGGTTGGCGCGTCTTTCTCAGCGTCTTTAATACTTTGTTTTTTGTTTGACAACTCCTGGGACCTTATGTGATTTGGGCCTTATGATTTGGGCTACCAAATATTGAGGTATCAACAATAAAGAAGACCAGAGAAGAAGTTTGTGGGTTGATTTGGAATCAACTAGTTCTCTTATCAAAGGCCCTTGGCTAGTCTGTGGAGATTTTAACATTGTGCTGGACTATGTTGATAGAATTGGTGGAAATCTTGTTCATGCTAGTGAGATAGAAGCTTTCAGGGACTGTGTGGATAATTGCAAATTACAAGAGCTGAAGAGCAATGGTTGTAAGTTTAGTTGGAACAACAAGCAAGACTCCAGCAGGATTTTCCAAGATTGATAGAGCTCTAGCTAATGAAGAATAGTTCAGTCAAATTGGTTGCTCTGAGATAATCTTTTTAGTTAAATCCATACTGACCACGGCCCAATTTTGATCAAATTGCAAACAACTATTGTCATTACTAAGAAGCTCTTTAGGTATTTTAATATGTGGTGCACTGTGCCTAATTTTGCTGAAACAATTGTTAATGGCAGGGAGAGATCTATTGAAGGCAAAGCCAAGTATAGGGTTTTAAAGAAGCTTAAATTCCTGAAGAAGGATTTGAAAAGACTCAAAAAATGGAATTCAGTGAAATCCAGTGTAGAGTTAGTGAGGCTCATAATAAATTACGTCAAGATCAATTATCTCTTCATGCTTATCCTTTGAGCAAGGAGCTTCAGGAAAAAGAGAAAGATGCTTCTCTCAAATATAGGTAGTTTAGAGATGCTGAATATAGTTTCCTAGTGCAAAAATCTGAAGTAGACTGGATTTAGAAGGGAGATCAAAACTCTACTTACTTCTATTATTTCATAAAACAAAGGCATAGAAGGAGCAGAATAACTCATATGACTAATAGTCAGGGGTGTGTGATTGATAATCAAGATGAAATTGAGGATCATTTTGTTAACTACTTCAGAGATATAGGCACAAGTAGAAATCATATATCATCAACAAAGGACAAAATTTTTAATAGAGGCAAAACATTTAGTTGTCAGGATCAGATCTTGCTAATTCAACCAATCTCAAATGACGAAATTAAGGAAGCTGTGTAGAGTATTGATAGGAATAAGTCTCCTGGACCTGATGGATATGGCAGTGGCTTCTTCATTAATAGTTGGTCTGGGGTTGGAGAGCAAACTATTCAAGCTGTGATCTCAAGGCACATGTTAAGGATATATTATGGGCATATCACATTGGAAATATATGAAATGAAAACAAATAAAGTGATTCCAAGTTCAATCAATAGTATAGTAATATCATGCATCATACATGGTGATATAAGGCGGACGATAAAGGAATGGGAAATACATGACGTGACGGTTCTTTGAACCGAAAATCGAGAGTGATACGGTTACAAAGTTGTGCTAATGAAACTATCGCGGAAATTGATTGTGGGTAGAACCTTGACCCAATAGAGAGCCGAATTAGCTACCCATGTCGGGGATCGATTCTGCAGTAATCACACCAATTCTATCAGTAACTCAGGCACTTCATGACCGGTTGAGGATGGTCTCGGCTATAGCCAACTTGGGTTCACACCCCACCCCAAGTTGTACTTGAACTCGAGAGAGGCCAAATACTGTGCAAGCATTGGTTGCTAGACACTTACTCCCGGTTTTGTCTTTCCCAGGAGTGGAGGTTGATGTGAGGATATGGATTGACTAATGAGAATGAAAAATGAATCCAGATTGGTGAATATATGAGAAATTTAAATCCAATGATTGGATCCAATATATAGTTATCCAGATTGAGAATTGAAAATAACATAATCCAGATGATGGATTTGGAAGAGAAAGGGATCCAGTGATCAGATAGCGTTGTGAGACAAGCATGCACTCATATGCATATATTAAGATGGAGCATGCATCATTTACGTACATTGGTTTTGTGCATGTTATGCTCTTGAATGTTATATTTAATGTATGCATTTGTCTTATGCCTGTTATGCCTAATAATGTTATGTTTGTTGTGGTTGATAAGCATATTATTGACCATATTTATAGTTTTTAATTTGAATAAATGACTATTTGTTATGCAACCAAATTTTTATTTTTTGTTGAAAGAGTCTCACTCCCTTAATTACCATTTTTAGGTAATGATGTTTTTAATTGATTAAAAGTTTTAAAAAATTTCATATTTTTCGCCAATAAATCAAGTAATCCATTAGGATAATTAAAGGGGATATTATGGGGTGTTGCAAAATTCAACTCTCATCATATTGATAGAAAAATAGGATAAAAATACACCAAAAAAAACACACGAAAATAATAATATGATCAGAGGCGTGTCAGAGGCATTGTCTTTAAAAAATTATCCGCGCACCGCAATGATTCCCCTGGATTCAGCAGACCCTTATGATAAATATCAAGTAACATAACTGACAGTATATTAAATAATGATATAACTCATAGAAATGTAGAAAACAAAACTCAAGACAAATGTAAAGTTTATTTTACTTTTGTGTGCCTAGAAAACTAAAATTACTGAATGTCAAATTTTGCAACATGCGGATGTTTTCTGTCTCTGTCCTTTTATATATATAAGTTGCACCTCTTCATATATGTATATGTATACCTGTTCATAAAGCAACACAATTCTTCGTAATAATGCCAAATCGGTTTTCTTTAAACAATTATATATGTATATGTAATCGAAAATTGAACCAATGCATCTGTTCAAAAACATCTTCAAATAGTAACCATTTGAAAAGGCACAACTAGTGACTTTTAATAAAGGTTTAAATATCAAAATGGTTCATGTAAATGTTGACTTCTTTGAAATAGGTCTCTGGAAAAAAAATGGTTTTGGTCCGTGTATTTACAAAACGTTTTGGTTTCGGTCTCTCCTGTTAAATTTTGGTCCCCATAATTATATTAATAGTTTGTTTTGGTCCATATATTATTATATTTGATAGGTTTTGGTCCCTTGTTATTAGATTTCATAGGTTTTGGTCCCTCTACTATCATGGTTTTTGAATTGGTTCTTTTATGCAATAGAAGTTGTTTTTTTTTTGTACCCTTAAAAATTATTGTAAGAATATCATTCTTAATTGGTCATAGAATGTAATGCATTAAGTTTTCGACTTTTTTTATCTACATTTAACAAGAGGGACAAAACAAAAACATTTTGTAAATGCAGAGACCAAAACCAAAACATTATGTAAATGCAGGAACCAAAACCAAAACATTTTTTTACGGGGATCAATTCCAAAAAGGTCAATATTTATAAAGATCATTTTGGTATTTAAGCCTTTAAAAAAACTACCCATAAAATTGGTAGCGTGACTACTACACGTAAACAACTTTTAACAAATTAATAGTAAGGAACAACATAGTACAATAAACAACTTGTAATAAATATTTTGAAGTAAAATAAATAATAATAATTTTTACAACAAACCCCCACTATTTCAAAATATTGGAAGAAAAATTTCAGAAAATTCCTGGGTTAATATCATGGATGTAATGCATCGATCGTACCTGGTGCTTTATGGGCTTTGGATCAAGCCTAGACCAATAGAATTTGACATACGGTGCATTGGTGGAGCTTGCCTCATGAACCAATGATACTCTAAGGTAAGCGATGATCCTACCGGTCACACTACACCCATAATTCTTGTTGTTATCGTCGTTTTGCGCTCTTAGAGTCATACGCATGCCTGGGTGTTCATGAAAAGCACTATAGTTATGAGAACAACATAAACATCCAAAGAACAGAATTCAACCACCTTCTTATGTGTTTCGATTACTTATACTATTTTGTTAAAAGAAATGATTAGGGACCTTGGTCGTCCATTTAATCTTAGGATATAAGATTAACTTGATCAAAGTGCTTATGATATGCTCATGTTGACGATTTATATGGTTGGATCCATATGTGGACATCGCATCACATTGCATTATATGGCTTGTGATGGAAATTTGATTTGTATTAATTATGAGGATTTTTCTTCAATACCCTCTTAAAAAAGGGTTGTTGTACCCTTTTTAGGTGACCCAATAAGAAAATGTCACATATATTTGGATGTCACATCATCTAGGCATAAATATAAATTATAAATTTTGCTATTAAATTCTTGGATTATTTTTCTTAAAAATAATATTTTTTTACGCCTAATACCCCCTATTAATTTCCCATTTTTCATTACTCTCTCTCTCATTGAAGATAGACCCCTCTTCTTCTGTCTTGTCCTCCTTCTTCTAGGGTTCTTCTTCTTCCTCTTTTTCTAATATCCAATTCTGAAACCCAATTCCATATTCCTAATTAATTATAATGTTAAGGGTCTTTGCAAGATTTGCCATTTTGAGCAAGAACGTAACCTTTATCTATGCTCGGATCAACCCCTTGATGGAGACATAAACTGAGACCGAAGTCAATATATGTGATTATGCATGTCCTCTTTATCATAATCCCTTTATCGTGTTAAGGGGTATTTGCAAAGTACTAACCATTCGTCAGGTTAAAATATTTTTCATTTCCCTCTATAAGAATACTAACTTAATTGATTTGAGAAATGGATATTAGAAGAGAAAGAAGAACCCAAAAGAAAAAGAAGAAGATAGAAGAAGAGGGGTATGTCTCTTATGAGAAAAGGAATAATGAGAAATGACAAATTAATAGAGGTAATATGGGTAAATGACATTATCGATAAAAATATTATTTTTATGTAAATAATCCAAGAACTTAATTACAAAATTTATAATTTATATTTATGCCTAGTTAATGTGGCATCCAAATACATGTGGCACTTTCTTATTGAGCCACCTAAAAAGGATACAACAACCCCTTTTTTATAGGATACCAAGCAAAGCCCTAATTATGATTGATAATTGACTTATGCGGTTGGAGTATGCAGGTTAAGGATAACATGAATGACGGATTCTTTCAGGACACAAACCTAAATATTGTAGTGGTGTTGCCGTCAATCTTAGCCTTACATTTATTGATTAAGAAAAAATGACTAAACTGTCACTTTAGTCCCTCACTTTGTAAGGAGCTTTCATTTTAGTCCCTGATTTTTCAATTATTCCTTTTTAGTCCCTCACTTTGAAAAAAGTTACTCACGTTAGTCCCTGACAACGTTTTCCGTTTATAGACGTTAACGTCGCCGTTATAATATCGTATTTCATTTTAGTCTTTAACTTAAAATTTTTAACTCACTTTAGTCCCTCGCTATATCATGTTTCATTTTAGTCCCTAACTTAAAATTTTTAATTCATTTTAGTACCTCACTATAATAAGAATGATGTTTTTTTTCATTTTTGTCTTGTAGTGTGACTACCATAAAAATATTGATTGTATGTTCTTCTTGCTATATATTTTGTAAACTAACTTTATAGTTTATATAAGCATTGACTCCAAGCTTTGCATCTGAAGGCCGATATCAATAATTTTGATTCAAAAATATTCTATTGAGTTTTGTGTTTAAGAGTCATTACTAAAATGTTGTAAACTCCCCCAATTTGTTTAGCTTGATATTCAAATGTCATACCATATTCTTGTGATAATGTAGATCCACTAGTTATCCTCAAAAATTTCTCCACATGCCTAGGCAAAGGAGCAGCTCTTGATAGCAAGATACGAACTCGTTCACCTAGTGCTTGTTTTGTCTATCAATACAAACAATGTTTTAGTTTTTTTTTGTTACAACAATGTTTTAGTTTTGAAATCAAACTATTTGCAAATTTCATTAGTGTAAAGAGGATATGGAATACATTGTTAAACACAAGCCTATCAAACAGAGGCAGTGCTTTGTATTATGGAAGACGTTCATATATCTTAACTTGTTGTCCGTATAATTTCAGTTAGTTCACACATGGATGGATAACTAAAACACTAAAGAGCTTATAAAAAAAAACTAAAACATTAAAGAGTTTAGAGGAAAAACATACTAGTTATATGGATAATGAAATAATGTGCTATGAAGTGCTCATCCGAAAGAAACTTTCCTATTGATGCCTTCAGGTGCAAAGCTTGGAGTCAGTGCTTATATAAACTATAAAGTTAGTTTACAGAATAGCAAGAAGAACAGTCAATATTTTTAAGGTAGTCACACTACAAGAGAAAAGAGAAAGAAACATCATTGTTATTATAGTGAGGGACTAAAGTGAACTAAAATTTTTAAGTTAGGGAGTAAAATGAAACATGATATAGTGAGGGACTAAAGTGAATTAAAAATTTTAAGTTAGGGACTAAAATGAAATATGATATTATAAATTAACGGCGACGTTAACGTCTATAAACGGAAAACGTTGCCAGAGACTAACGTGAGTAACTTTTTTCAAAGTGAGGGACTAAAAAGGAATTATTGAAAAGTCAGGGACTAAAATGAAAGCTCCTTACAAAGTGAGGGACTAAAGTGACAGTTTAGTCAAGAAAAAATGGTTAAAATTAAAATTAAAAGTATTAAAATGACAATATTACCTTCATCTCCGTTATCCCTCTTCGATTAACACCACCACCCACTCCTCTTCCACCATCACCTCCAATGCAGTCTAGCCATTGACGAGTATTATCTCACATTAACCACCTTTGTCGCCAACCCACAACAGCCACAACATATTCAGGTATCAAGGCAAATAATATTTGACCCCCCAAAATTTATTTTTTTTTTTAAAATGCCCTCATGAATGTTTTTTTTTTTTTTTACACTTCATACACTGAAATTTACGAGTTTTTAAATTACACATATGCTAATCCCTTGAAGTATTAATATTTTTGTCCAATACGCTTACCCCTGTTAAAAATTGCACACATACACCAAGGGGGCAGCATACCCAATTTAAAACACAAATTTTGTCCAGTACCCCAAGCGTATGTGCAATTTTTTAACATACTCTGCGGAATCAGCATATCATACCAAACTAACAGAACCTGGAGTTGTTTAACTATGAGCAGTGATGCATTTTACAAAACCTGGAGTAACTTTGCATAAACTTGAATAAAAGATCTTCCAATTTCAATGCTCTGATTTATAATCCCTCTTTTGGTCTTCCTTAACTGGAGATCAACGAGTCTTGATCAGTTGATTGCAATTTGGCCTTACACTAGAAAATTATCTACTTGTTTTTAATGCTTCAGTATGCATATGGAATCTAAAGTTACTCGCATCCTTTACAGTCAAGTGAGTTTGCAAATGAACTTCATGCTAGTACTAAAGCATCACTGTTTCGCTTGAAGGTTCCACGGGTTCTGGGCAGAATGCAAATGCTTCTGGGTATTCTTATTTGGGTATGATACGAAAAAACTACACATATACTAGGGGTCGGCATATTGGGCAAAATTTATGTTTTAGATTGGGTTCGTTGACCCCTTAGCATATGTGCAATTTTTCAATATACGCTGGGAGGTCAGCATATATGTAATTTTAAAACTCGTACGCTGATCCCTGAGTATATCAAGTCCCTTCCTTGGTACGGGAACTCTCAGAATTCAAAGAGAAAATGCCTCTCTATTTGAGGCCTAAAGGGTGATTTTAACACAGCTGTTGAAGAGCATTGGTATAAGAGATGGAAAAAAATCATATGGCCTATGCATTACACGGATGCACAGAAGCTAACTTCTGCTACGATTATAGTTGTGGGGGAAGGTGAATATTGGTGGATCGGCACACGTTGACTTTTGTGAGTGGCTCAAACTGAGATCACCTAGGAAGTCTTCAAGACTCGATTTCTTGCTAAGTGTTTTCCAAAGAATAGGCAGCATTCTCGGAAAGTGGAGTTTCTAAAAATTTTAAATAAAAACAAAGGTTACAAGAACCAGCACAGAATTCATATTCTGGGCAAAAAATATGAAGCCGATCACAATCACCAGTAGTGTCATTGGTCCCCGCCTAAGAAGGGAATTTTAATCGTCATTTTGGATGCATTGGAGGGGAGAACAGGACTTGTGTTGAATGAACTTCTTGATGACTCCAATGCTCTGGTAGTTTGAAGAGCCATCTCGGCATGGAGTTGTATACATTTCACAGCCATCTATAGTAAAACAAAAATGATTATTTGGTAAGAGAAAATTAGCAGAAGAGTTAAACTAATCAACAGAAGTGGGGAACGGGGCTTTCAAGACTCTACAAAGGAATAAAAGGGGTCAAGAGACATAATCAGAAGCATAAGAACAAGATATCTGGTTAATATATTAACTACCATAAACTGTGATGAATGATACGAGTAAATATACAAATGGAAGTCCACGACGACATCAAGGATTGATGACATACAACTAAGTAACTACAAAATGTTTGTCCTAGAGACTATTAAATAACGAATAAAGATCCAAATTGGTTCTTAAAAAAATATGGAGACACATTTGGTCCCTGAAAAAAAAAACAAAAACTAATCTCAAAAATGCCAAACAGCGATTAAGTTAGTCCTTTTTAGAACAAATTTTATGGACACTTCAGTCACTATCAGAGACTAATTTGACCGGCATTTAAAACTTCTTTGGACCAATTTGAGGTTTTTCATTTTAGATGGACCAAATTTGTCTCCGTTTTTTGTTTAAATCTTAAATAACTGTAGACTGTGGACCCATAAAAAAATATTAAACCTTTAATATGAGCAAAGTACAGGTAGATTGATAGGAATATAAGCTCTTAGATATTTGTATTAAATTAAAGAAATTAATGTAGTAAATATATTAGGTAGTTATGAGTGGTTAATGTGGTGCATTAGGAAGTTATGAGTAGCTATCCTCTGATAGTTATATATTATTATGTTTAAATATGTGGTGTGGGGGTTAAAACTCTTAATTCATATATTTGTCATTTGTGAAAGGTCCTTGTTAGGGGGAAACCCTGTGTATTGTTGTATTGTATGTAGTAGGAGGCCTAGGTCTCTGGAACAGCATCTGCAATAATTTATTTGTATTATTGTCTTTTTAATCTCAATTTCAAGTGAGTTCCAACAAAAGGGAGAACAACATCACTGAAAATGAAAGAAATTCTGAAGATATTCAAGATGTGCTTAGCAAGGCTTCAAAATCAATTGAAATGCCGAATTTTGAAAGTTCTGATCCCATCGGTTGGGTAGCCAAGGCAGAAAAGTTTTTTGAAATTCAAAACACCAAACCGGAAGATAAAGTGTCTTTGGCATTTGTGTGCATGGATGGATCTGCTGTACATTGGTTCAGTCTCAAAACAAGGATGCCTAACATGTCTTGGGACATTTTGAAGAAAGAATTGTTTAAAAGGTTTTTTAGTGGTGGTGCAGGGAATCCTTATGAGCAGTTAGCAACCTTAAAGTAAACTGGTTGTGAAGAAGAATTTGTCCAACAATTCGACATGATGCTAGCACAATTACCAGAGATACCAGAAGCTCTTGCCTTGGGGTTCTTCATGAATGGATTGAGTGATGTGATCAGATTGAAACTAGAACACATGACCCACAAAATGTACCCAAGGCGATTCACTTAGCCGTTTAATTGAGGATGAATTGTTTGGGGAAAGAATGGGCATTGTTTCTAATAAAGGAACAAAGAGTTCTATTTTTAATTTTGTGCAATCTGGTCTTGAGGGAGCAGTAAGAGAGCGATTCAAAAGTGATAGTTCTTGGATTAGTTTTTCTGGGTCTGAAGGAACTTCAAATTCGGGGTATAAACCAAGAAATTTGAGTCAGCCTAAAGTCTCGGAATCACATTCTAGCCCTTCACAGATTGCAAAATCCAGGGAGATCAATGTTACTTCCAATTGGGATTCCGGTGCCCAAACTACACAAACTTCTCAATTCATAAACATGGGAACCCAACACTTGCCTTATCAAGAATATGTTAGGAGAAGAAAAGAGGGTTGTTGTTTTCAATATGGCCAACCATTTGGACCACTCCATAGGTGTCCAGAATGAAAGCTAAGACTACTCATTACGGGGGAAATCGATGAAGGGATTGAAGAGGGAGAGTTTGAGGCGGCTGATTTGGTGGACCCAAATTCAAGCAATGATTAACATGGGGCTATGGTTTCCTCAGTCAGCCTTGAGGAAAAGGCTGCTTCTGTATCGAGAGGCATTGATAAGAATATAAGCTCTTAGAGATTTGTATTAAATTAAATTAATTAATATAGTAAATGTACTAGATATTTATGAGTGGTTAATGTAATGTATTAGGAAGTTATGAGTAGTTATCATCTTATAGTTATACTATTATATTATTATGTTTAAATATGTGGTGTGGGGGTTAAAACTCTTCATTCAGAGATTTGTCATTTGTGAAAGGTTGAAGGAGGAGACTCCTCGTTAGGGGGAACCCTGTGTATTCCTATATTGTATGTAGTAGGAGGCCTAGGTCTCTGGGACAGCATCTGCTATAAATTCTTTGTATTATTGTCTTTTTAATCTCAATTTCTAGTGGTTTTCTATCAGAGATAATTGGAAAAGTTGTAAAAAAGGGGCGACAGAGATTCTAAACCTCTTCCAAGTTTCAAATTTCCTTTGCTTACCGTATAGCATTCTCTATCTGTATCTGAATCAGCTACATCAAGGGCCCATGTGCGAATCCATTCAAGGCCAGCGGAAATTTCTATATTTCCTTCGAGCAAGGCAGAGGAAATGTAAGTAGGATGAAGAGCCACCAATATGCATGAAGCAGCAAAAAGGACAGCTCTTCTCACATATGCTTCCTTGTGATGACATATCTCTCTGCATGAATCAAACTGTCAATTCAAATAACATTCGCATAGAGTACAAGCGCACTTTTGGATTTGATTGAGAGATTAAGGTTTTAGGCTATGTCAGTCCTCCTAGGGTTTGCAATTAAATAGACAACTAATGTCTAAACCAGTACCTGGATCTTAACATATCCAGAAGGGAGGGAGCAAGCACAGATGCTTCTGGATGCATGGCTACGGATTTCATACAAACCCCGAGCATATAAATCAGTTTCCCAAGGACAATAAAATCCCTTCCAAGCAAGTCAACACCATGCCTTTTTTTATCATATCCCTCCATGGCAGGAAGCATGAATGCAGCAGCATACATGGGAAACTTGTTATGAGAACACTCCATCAGGTTTTGTTGTTCAGAAGGAGATCTTAGACTCCACCGGCGTGTTTTCCCTTTCTTCACTTGATTAGGTTTTGAGGGAAGTTCCCTCTCATAGCTATTTGACCAGTTCAGAAAAGGTCCGGTTCCTGATATCTCTTTCCACGAACCAGCACCAGGAATCCCTATGCTGCTAGGCAAGAACCAAGGTCGGGAATCTGAAACAACTGAAATAAGGGAACTATTCTTATGTTTGGGTTTCATAATTTTTGATTCAGCTAGCTCCTGAGCTGCTTCTGTCATGACATCTAGTATCATAATGCGTTGGCTGATATCTATATTTGGTGAATACAATAGCTTGATTAATGTGTCCAGTGACTCAAATGGGCATGTCACTGCCAAGGCAATTAATGCCCTCTGTCTTTTGTCTTCCATTGAGTCTTCTTCACCTTCTAAAGATATTTCAGAGCAACGAACCTGAACAAGAGTTCTAGTCAGATCCCTTGCTGCATGTTTTAGTTCGTCCGGGGATGCTCTTATGAGCTTTTCAGCAACATCAACGGCTCTTTCCACCTGGAACAAAAGTAAAAAGTTATTAATCATAAAAAATTTAACAAAAAAGTAGGATACCGAGGCAAGAATGCATCAAGTCATACTTACACAGGATTACAAATTGTTTTTGAATAATGAACACTTGATAATTGTTGAACAATTTAGTTCGCGTAACATTATAGAATGATTATTAGTATATCACTATATCATAGAACCAATTAGACTTTAAACCACGAGAAACCACATTGCATTATGGTAGGTATGGCAGATAATCAAAGGGCAACTAAAAAGTGACATGGGAGCAAATGACTCACCCCATCAGCATCATTAGATTTTCGAAGAGCCGCAACTACATCAGCCAACTGTGAAATTTTTGTTTTCAAATCTGAGTCATCATCAGACAAATCATATGGCTGTAAAGATGAATCGCTAGATGAGTATGAATTCTCACTTGCACTATCATCATCCTCATCACTAACATCTGGTTCAAGATTCAGTGATGCTAGATCAACAATCTCATCTGGATCAAGGACATTAAAGTCCAATAACTTCTTTTTACCCTTTACACTAATGCTTTTCTCTTTATTGGAAGGGGAATCAGAGTCCTTTTCTGGACCTGTCAATAAAGATATTTTTGTTTCCTCAACACCTTTTTCTAGACTCCCTTTCTTGGGGACAGCTAATCCAAAGTCCCAATCAATTGTCTCTCCACAGCAGCTATCATCAAGGTACAGAGGATTTTTCGGATCAATAATTTTAGACAACACCAAAGCAACACTGCTAGCCATTTTTCGGACTAAATGATTAGGATTCTCCAGCCTACCTGAAACAATTACAGATAAAATTAGAAGATGAAAGCTAACTACTAATTCTGCAAGAAGGGATGGCAATCCACTTTTGAACAAATTTATAAGACCACTAAGTGGAAGTGGGATGGAGATGGAACCGCAATTAGAGAATTCAGCAAAGCAGTCACATGACTCACATATATATTACAAGTTATCCTATCTTGTTTTGCAATATGGCTTTTTCTTGATGAAAATATAACACAATAAATGACAACAATCCAGAAGCTTGGCTTGTTAGAAAACATGAAAAATTTAAGTGATAGGTTGAACTGGATAGGAAAGTACTCCCAGAAAGTTAAACAACTGTCAGATTCTTACTGGAATAAATTTAAGGGTACAGGTACCTCTTAAAAAAGCAGAGTGCCGGAGAAAGGACCTTAATCAGAAACATCAAGCTCATTATACTTTCAACTTCACATTCTAATATGGAAAAGAATTCCTAATTGGATAGCATGGAAAAGAAAGTTTGGAAGACTAGTACATAACTCTACAATCATTGCAGGTCATACACTTTAAATGACAGCCTAAATTTGATAGAGTTAACATAATTGACTAGATTCATGGCAGGACATAGAAAATAGTACAACAAGTTCAAGAGGAGCCTATTCCATATTGGGAAGGCCAAAAATTACTCATTAATTGTGCCAGATCTACCACATCCTTCCTTTGGGACTTTGGGTAGGGTGTGGTACTTAAGTACTGTTCTGAAGGATTAAGGGTGGGCAATAGTTTCAAAATCACATTATCCCTCTTCCAAATCTTTATTACCAAGACACAGAACAATTAAGTAAACAATAATTACAGCTAACTCCTTGAAGAATCAAGTGCAGGGCATCCTTCATCCCATCCAATTCTTCTTTAGACATTGTCTCCAGAGAAAGGCCAAGAGCTGCGGATATATCTAAGAAAAATATAGGAAAAAATAAATAAAGAAATGCATCTGACCATTCCTCCAAACCCCCACAATGATGGTAGCCTATAGCACTAGGCTATTCACATCAAACAGAAACTACATATAGCTCTATTCACACATGCTTTTTCAGTATATTAGCATATTGAAAAAGGATACAAGCTTGCTGCTCAATAGGTGCCGTTTGCACAAATTCTCTCTTAGACCATGCTGCCAACAGATGTTGGACTGTGTTCAAGAGACTTGGGCGATATTGTCCTGATAAGGAGGTACTGGGTGGACATTCATGAACAGCAAATTGAAGGATCCATTTCAGGCAGCTAAAGGGAAATACTTTCCAGAGCAGGAACTTCTCAACAAAAATGGACCTGAGGAGAAGCCGTGGAAAAAAATTATGAGAGGGAGGAAAAAAATTGCTCATGGTGGTATACTAATGCCTACATAATATAAGGTGTCCAAACACATAATCTCAACAATAAACAAAAAAAAAGTGAGGAGCTGTTAAGAACAAGAGCAAAACAAATTTCATGCTTGAAAATTAAATAATGGTTCAAATATATTTAAAAGGGTCACTTAAAATGTATGTAAGCTTTTTTGGGGGGTGAGGGGATCCTAGACCCACTTCATGCATAGTTTTCAATATTATCAGAAACATTGAAAATATTGAAGCACAGAGATTAAATAAATTGGTGAAGTTCAAGTCAAGATTAGTTTCTTCTGAAAGTTTCTATTATACAGTTGTCCAGAACTTCAGTGGATAGTGCCTGTCAAGTAACTTACAATCAGTTTTACTTTCCAAGGACCTTATACGAGGCTACAGATGCATGGCCCATTCATCGTAAGGTCCATAAGCATTAGTTGTTTCAATCAAATCCATGATATCCAACACAAATGTGATCCTTATTACATTCTTGCATTAGACTCTGTTCAGATTGAGGGGAGAAAACAGGGACTGGCGAAAAGTTAATCAGAAGCGAAGAGGAAACCAGAGGTGAAAATTTTAAAAATTTAAATTAATCGCTATCCCCTTTACTTTTCTCTTCATCCGACAAAGTTTTGTCAATTTTATTTCCTTCAATTCAAAATTTCAAATGGAGCACAAGTTCAGGTTATCTGTGAAAAATGGCAAAACTTACTAATAATCCGCTGACCTGAAAGAAGCCTGAAGTTTCAAATTTCGATGGAATAACAGCCACAGAACCCAATAGGCTTGAACATCATTTACATGTTGAGTTGCTAGCTGATGCAAAATCTGCTCAGAGATTCTTTCTGTGGTATAAGGATCCCTGATTGTTTCCATCATTTTCAACCAAAATATAAAGTCTGGTTTTGACTCGAGTGATTTCTCAGTAATTGAATCATTAATTGATGATAAACAGCTGTTGACGAGCCTTAGAACTCGGGGTATCAATTCACTTGATAGCAGATCTACAGGAAAAGAGGTTCAATCATCAAAACATTTTAGTCACTTTAAACAGCTAGTCCAGACAAAATTTAATTATAATTCACAACACTAATGGCAGATCACCAACTGATTGAACTAGTCCTTTATAGCAGTTTTAGAAGCAGTATAGGAAGTATCAGACAGTTAAATTCAACCAAATCCTTGCTGTAACTCAAACCAGCATTTTATATATAACAAATATTAGATCTCTATTCCTAGACTTTCCTACAAAGAAGTTCAAAATCCGTTAAAACAATAGAACCACTTAGACTCTTCTACTTTCAAAACAAAATCATTTAAGCTTACTCCATCATGAGAATTTTATTTGGTATGAACAATCTAATAATCATGGATTGCGTATAAGATTACATTAATGATTAATGTTGAAAAGATTAGAATGGTTTTGTTGGTCCATGCATTAGCAATTTAGCATGACATCAACACTACTGAGTAGCACACAAAGAAAATTAATATATTCTGCTATCAAATTCCAGAATCAAACTTTCGAGAGTTACCCAAAAGTGTTGCTTAACATGGATTCATTATTAATCAAAGATTTCAATTGGGACTGCATTAGAGAGTTTTTAAATTTAAGTCAAAGGACTTCGCTCACGTGCTGGTTGGGAGTTTGTAGGTCACTGCAGGCTCTTGCTCAACCAATTGATTGCTGTTAGGACGGAAGGATAAAAGGGAACGTTCTTGGAATAATAGAGGGCCGGAGCTGTTAGTTTAGTTAGAGGGATATAGTAGATAAATAGGGGAATAAAAGGTAAAAGAGCATGTTTTACTAGCTTTGTGAGAATCAAGCTTTGCTATGTTGTTAAAGGGGTAACACTAGTAGGAGAATTATTTATCCTACTCTGTTCAGCTTCAGTTCATCAATAAATTTGTTATTTCCATTTCTCTTTGCCTATCAGTTCCTCTGTATTCTAATTTGAGTTCCTAATAAATTCATACTCCAAGTAGCATCTTTACAATTTAGGTGAAATTTTATATGTTAAACAGATTAATAGGTTACATAGTATAATGATATTTGGGGAAAAAAAACTGTCCTGGTGTGTGTAATTTTCTAGTTACCAGCATAGCCACGGCGACAAATGCGAGAAAACATCTCCCCTACAAATAACAGTGCCCCATTTTTGTCCATTTCATCTGAGGCATCTACATTCTCTGGCAAAATAATTTCTCCTTCTTCTACCAGGTGGAGTAGTTGGATAATAATTTGCTTGAAGAACAGACTACATACTCTTGTGAAGAAAAAGCTTAATGGGCTAACAAAGGAACGCTGAAGCATGACAAATTTGCCCCAAGATCATATTCAGCCAATGAAAATATTTAACGATAAGCTATGTTAATCAAATAAAAAGAACTGCAAAACCATGTCAACATACATACAGATTACAAAAACTATTGAAACCAAGAAAAGAAAAAAGAGGATACTGTGATGACAATGAAGTCAGGGGGTTCATTCTTGCTTTGTCAGGAATAGATGCAACAATCTGTGCAACCCTGGATACAGCCGGCTTGATTCGTTCATTTGTTAAACCTTTCAATTTAGGATGACCAGCAAATTCTCTTGCTAACTGGAGCACCCCGTTATTTTCAAGCAAACACAATACAAGCAATCTGTCATAAATGTTAAAATTTGAATAAGGTCTTCCCAATGAAAAATTAATTTAGATCATCACTTCACCCAAAATTAAGCATGTGTATGTTTATAATTAGTGTTAAGTAAATGGCTTTGAAGGCAAAGAAAACTGCATCGAAGAGATAGCGCAATATAAACATTCATGCCTTTCAGCATTTGAGAGGACAGCATTAACATCAAGACCATCGGTCCCATTTTGCTGCAGAGAAGGAACCAAAACCTGCACCACCTCAATGACAGGTCCACGAACAAAGAAAACATCATAAACATGCTTATGTGCTGAAAAGGGAAAACAAGCCAACCAGTTTGGGGCAACATCTGCAGGAAGTTGCATACTATATGAGAAAAACAGGAAAAGCAACATGCGACATTATTTGAGCAACTAAGAATACATTGGCTATATAACAGGAGAGTCTTTTTCATGTGAGTGAGGAGTAAATCTTGATCTATAACTATACATGATAGTTAAGATTAAGAGTTATTTAATAGTCGCATGAACACTTAATAAAATCACATGAGTGAGCATTTTTGGGTGAGAAGAACAAATCTTGACCCTATAACCATACATGGATGATGATCGAGATTATCCGGTCACATGACCACTTAAAAAATTGACATGCATTTATGTTCTAATCTTGACCATCCAAATAAGATTCGATGATCAAGATCAATCCTCACGTCTCTTATAACAAGGAGTTGTCCACCTTATGGTTCCTAATGCGAGAATGCGGGAGAAGTGAAGCTTCACGATTGAATATCACATGAATGGTCAATATCAGAACATAAATGTATGTGACTTTTCTAAGTTGCCAACCATTGAGTAGGCTTTTTTTTGCATAAAAACCTTTTGGGTAAGTTATGTTTCTATGAAAACTTCTAACTCAATATGCTCCTACATATGTACAAGACTAGCTTATAACTAAATAATATCGCTCTGTTTAGCATAACTAGCTTAAAAGCTAACTGATAGCTTATAATCTGTAGGAGCAGAAAATTATTAGCTGATAAGGTAGCTAATTGAAACAGATTTGTTTGGTAAGATTAGTGTATAAGAAACCCCTAACTTAAGTCATAAATCACCATCAAGTAGCTTATCAAATATGGATTTATAAGTCACCTCATGAACTTATAAGCCCCTTTGTCAAACACAATCAAATAGCTTATTTTTTTTATCACGAACTAGCTTATAAGTCACCATATGACCTTACCAAAAGTTGTGCCCCAAAGTGACGTATAAGTCATTCGGTGGGTTTATTTTTGACCAAAGATAAGACTCTGCCTTGTAAGCTCCTATTTGATAAGTCAGTTAAATTAACTTATGTCTTTTAAATCAGGGGCTTATAAGTTCCTTAACATAATTCTACATTTATCAGTTGTTCTACCAAACATTTCCTAATCAATCAACTAGCTCATCGGTCATAAGTTTTCAGCCCCTCACTTTTCACCACTGACTTTTCGGCCTTCAGCGACACTTGACTACTTTTTAGTCAGTTTTGCCAAACAGGCTCGTTCTGTTCAACAAAAAAAAAAAAAAAAAAAAAAAAAAAACATTACCAAGTAACAAGAACCTAGCCAGTGTAGGAAAAGCAGCTCCTCCATAAAACACATGCCACCATTCATCCCTTTCTTTCGCAGAAGGAACTTTCACACTTAAAACCTAAACACAACAAAATAACAAACACTAAATTACGAAGAGCTCTAATCGAATACTAAAACTTCCAATTTCCAAGGCATGAATGACGCGAACCTGGTCTCGGTAACTCTCATCAACGCTACCTGCCAAGTCAGAGAACCACGATCACACAAAAATTCAAAATTCAAATTCTTGTTTGAAATCAGTGAAATTAGGGATATGGAGTGAACCTGAGAGAAGAGAGGGGTCGAGAGGGAAAATGAGGGAAGCTATGGAGTGAAGGGCGCAAATGACTTGATCAACGTGCTTCGAGTTCTTTATAGATGATATCACTTCTCCGACTTTCCCTATTATTGTGACTTCTAATGCTCGCTCCTCCATCAACGATTTTATGAAGCAAAGTTTCTATTCCACGCTTTTCTCACAAACGCGCGTTGTTTTTTTTTTTTTTTTTTTTTTTTTTGAAGCAACTAGTACAAACGCACCCGGATTCTGCCAGTTCTGCAGAACACTGCAGCTCCAACGCGAAGCAACTGATTTCTATAGACTGTTTCGGGGTAAATGAGTGTTCTCTTGTTTGTTTGTTTGTTTTTTTTTCCTTTTATTAATCTTTATATTTTTACAATTTTTCTTGGTTTAATTTTATTTTATTTTTTAGTTCCTGAAAATCGAAAGTTCAGCATATTTATAGTCTATTTTTTTAAGGAAATTTCTAAAATGCAATCAAAAATTGAATGGTTGCTATGTAATCCATTCTTAAACCAATAAAATTTTGCTATCTAAGACATGTATGCCACATCATTATTTAAATTAGTCAAAATTAAGTTTTGCAATTTAGTCCAACATAAAAACTAAATTATTTTTGTACTTTTAGACAAATTATAAATTTTAATTTTTTTTTATATATAAAAAAAAATTTCTTAAACCCAGAACTCATCTTCACTTGTCAAAACCCACCGCCACCGTCGCCTACACCGGCGCCATCGCCACCACCACCGGTGGCGCCGGCACAGGCGGCGGCGGCGGCGGTGGGTTGAGAAGTGAAGATGAGTTCTGGGTTTAAGAATTTTTTTTATATAAAAAAATTAAAATTTATAATTTGTCTAAACGTACAAAGGACTAAATTACAATAATACAGTTTTTATGTTGGACTAAATTACAAAACTTAATTTTGACTAATTTAAGTAATGATGTGACATACATGTCTTAGGTGACAAGGTTTTATTGGTTTAACAATGGGTTGCATAGCAACCATTCAATTTTTAATTGCATGGTAGTAACACTCTTTTTTTAATTGCTGACGGAATTTCACATCATTCTTGTCACACATACAAATAAATAATAAAATAATATTTAAAAAAATAATAAATTTAAGTACTACTTAACCCACATATGAGTCTGCTTGAAAAATAGGTTTTTTGCCTTTCCTAAGATAATTCGTTGATCTTGTTGTTCCTTTGGGCTTTTGCTCCGTTTATTATAAAAAAAAAAAAAATAGGTTTTCTTTGACATAATCGGTTCGTGTTCCTTCTCTTGTTCAAACTCCTTTATAGTTTTCTGTAACACTTTCTTTGTGTACTACCTCAAAATATTTCTTATAGTCCTCAGGTTCATCAACCTTTTCCTTAAGTTTATCAACCTATTCCTCAAGGTATGACGTATTGTGAAAACCCTAATTCTAATCCATTTACTTATGGAGACACATCTGCGTTGGTTATTCTCATTCTTATAACAATCATGTGCCTGCTCCTGTTGCTACTAAGCCTAAATCTACTATTACATTTAAATCTAATAATGAGGATAGTGAACCACCTGATTATGAGGCATCTTTTGCCAGAAACAGAAACAATGGTTCTAAGAGACAATCTAACAAAGGAATGTATGGTAGAAATCGTGTAAGGTGTCGACTGTGTGATAAACCCGATCATGAGGCTCTTAAGTGTTGAAACAGGCTTGACATTATCATGGATTCAAACACTTAGAATAACTCTCATAATCAACAACATAAGGGTTAGAAAAATCAGCAACAGGTATTCCAACTCACCTTACCTGTTCTTTAATATCCTGGAGCACAAAATTACATGCCATATCAACTTTTTCATGCTCAACAATTTCAATCCTTCCCTCAGAGGCCAAGTCCATCCGTTCTTGAACCAGGACCAAGCTCTTGGACTCCTCAGTCATGGTTTCAAGCTATTAGACTTCAACCACAAGCTATGCTCATGGAACCATAAGCTTATAACTCACAAATGTGATACCCTAATTCAGGTTCTATACACCATCTAACATTTGATCCTGCCAATATATCTCATAAGAACATCTTATCTGGCCAGGAACAGATTTACATGGGCAATGGTTCAAGTATACCTATAACAGGAATTGGTACCTATACTTTTGTCTCTCCTACATGTCATGAAACCATTCTTTGTCTTAAAAAAAACTCTTACTTATTCCTTCTATCTGGTGTTGTTTCTCAATGTTCTATTAATAATGTACAAAATGTTTCTGATGCTTACTTTCTACGGCATAGTAGATTGAGTCACCCAATGAAGGAAGTGTAGGTGTGGGACCTGGATTGGTCATGGCAAGAGTTGTTGCCCTACTTAGGATTTGAGGAATTTTTATTCTTCTATTTAAGTTTTTGGCTTTTAACGATGATGCGCACATATTAAGAAAATGTTGATTATTGTAAGTTTTATATGTGTTGTCCAAAATGCCCTTATTTTTTTTGGTGAACCCAAAATGCCCTTATTTAATCCTTTTTAAAATTGTAGTAGTATTTAATTTTTAGAGTTAATAGTCACATAGGTCCCCGAAAGATACTTGTAGAATCAGTTAGGTCCCTGAAATATTTGTGAAATCTCTTTAACCCCAAAGATCAATTTGGAATCGCGTTAGTCCCCTCATCCAATTTCGTCAGAAGGGACCTAATGGAATCCTACGTGGTTCGTTAAATACTTTGTTGGCCCAATGCCATGTTGGACTGTTAAGAATGTGCCACTCTTGGGCCAATAAAGCATTTAATGTGTCATGTAGGATTCTGTTAGGCCTCTCATGGGGGACTACCGTGATGCCAAATTGATATTTACTTAATCATAACAAAGGTAATAATCATAAAAAAAAAAGTTGTAATTTATTCATCAGATAAATAAGTGATATTTCATAATATCACGAAACAAAAAAGGATCAAAATGTATAATTTTGATTAATCATAACAAATGTGATAACCATATTTGGTTTATTCGGTATTGTTGATACTCAGAAAAAATGATAGCCCAATCATGAGGTCCAATAGCAAAACCAGGCCCAGATCCGCAACACACAAGGGACTACGAACAGGAAGTGGCGACGAAGAAGGGCGTACTTGGGCATGCATTCGCGCACGAAGGCGCGCCCCACCTTCGGAGAGCACACGAACAGACAAAGAGCCACCCAACTCCCATGACACGTGCAGCTTGCACAAGAAGCTAGAAAGGAATCTTTGCTCACCTCATCTAGACCCTTCCCAAGAGAGAGACGGAAATGGCATTCCTTGTGTGCTCCCCTCTCTCAGCCATTAATGGAGAGCTTGAAATGGCAAAAGGACAAACTAGCACCTGATAAAGGGGGAGGAAGGCAGCAACAAAGAAGGAAAAGCTGCCTGGACCGTCAGGTAAAGGGAAAAGGAGGAATAACCAACGGGTAAAAGGGGCACTATATAAAGGTGCCACCGTCAGTCACAAAACAAGAACAACAACCAGAGAGAGTACAATAGAGAAGTATTGAAACAAAACTCAAACACTTGAGTTCCCTTCTCTAAATCCCAGAGAAGGAACACGGAAGAGAGACTAAAGAAAGAGGCGTGGGAGGAGTAAAGTAAGCAACAGAGATACCCGCTCCCTCTTTCCACCACCATCACCGAAAAACCTTAACGCCATGACCAACTCTCTGTAAACACCACCCCTGATCTTTACCGAAGAGGGCATCCTCACGGACAAAGGCGCACCCTACCTCAGTCAAAATAGTAGGTGGCGATGCCTCTTTGCCCATAACACCTGTAGTACCTGTATGCCTTCGAGGCTATAATTTCATTAAGTTTACGAACCCATTAATCTCTGTACAATTTTATCTTTTCAATAAAAAAGATCCGGAACAATTTGGCGACTCCGCTGGGGAAGTTATGGCTTCCAGTAGTGAAGGGAATGGAAATAGCAACATCCAGAAGGTGTTCATCGGGGGTGCTGCGACAAAGGTGACCCCTCCGGCCCAGGCCTCGATCTCTACGCTGGTGAATCCAGGAGTCACTCTGGGTGTCAGGAGGCTGAACTTTAGCCCAGCCAACCAGGGGAGCGACGACGCCAACTCTCCATCCGACACTCCAGAAGATGACCAAGAGCGCCCTGAGGAAGAACCCAGCAGCGAAAGAGAAAGAGTGAGCCACATCAAGATTCCTCATGGGGAAGGAGATCAAAACACTCAGGTGGTGATATCGGCTGCGATCCTCAACTCCCTGATGTCTAACCAGAGCGTGTGGGCTGACATGGTGGCGGAATACAAAGAGCAGTCCGCAAAGACGAAAGAGGAGAATGAGGCCCTGAGCGCGAAACTAAGGGAAGAAGAGGAGGCGCGCAGGGAAGCAGAACTAGCGAAAACAAGAGCAAGGCTGGAAAGCGAGTTTCGACACGAAACACGTGGGGAATGAGGCAACATGGAAGATGCCCCTGTAACACAAGCAGAACTAAAGCGCATTCTCCAGGCGCACAAGGAAGGAAATAACCTGGTAATAGACTTAAACCCTCCTTTTACTGCTGACGTAGCTGCCTATCGTTATCCCCCAGGGTATGCACCTCCTGCTTTCCGAAAATTTGATGGGATCGGAAGTGCACGAGAGAACCTAATGACCTATGTAGATGACCTGGGGATTTATAGCGCAGACCACTAATTGAGGCTTAGGGAGTTTTCAAAATCCCTCACGGGGCGTGCCTTCACTTGGTATTCCAAGCTGCGGCCAGCTTCCGTCCACACCTGGGAAGAAATGACCATAGAATTTTGCAATAAATTCCTGGAGGAAGAAGGCGCTATCCACATCATGGACCTTGGGCGTGTCAGGCAACGGGCAGGAGAGGGTCTGGTGCCCTTCATCAAACGGTACAGAGACAGGGCGCACCACTGCAAAGAGACCCTACCCGAGGCGGACCTGGTTTATGGATGCATCAAGAGCATCGAAGACGGATCACAGATATTCCTGGCGCTCAGTAAGATCACTACCTTTTCGGAGCTGCTGGGAAGAGCGCTTGATGTCTCAGAGGCAATGAGAAAGAAAGGAAAAAGAACTAAAGAACAGGCCGTTTTCGATGTGAACGCTATAGATGACAGGAGGAAGAGGAGTTATAGGGCCATGCACCCTCCAAGAAATTATGAGAAGAGGGAGACTCCACCGAAACTTCCAATAACCGGGGAGCTCGCGTACCAGCTGGTGGAGGAGTGGTTGAAGGAAGGCATCCTCACCGAGAGGGTTGAAAAGCGTCCGTTGACTCGTCAGGAATATGAAGACCCTGTGTTAGAATTATTGATAGGATTGGCAGTCGACACCCAAGAGGGAGGGTGAATTGGGTGTTTATGAAAACATTGGAAAATATTCGCTTTAAAACGTTTTTAACAAATTTAAAGAGATTTGCAGCGGAAAACAATATAATGAAGAAAACGATTGCGCGAAAGCGAATAATATTAATAATTATATAAAAACTAATATGTGCGGCACAATTAAAAAGATAACAACGAGAAACGTTACCGCGCTAATTAATTTAAAACAATTAAATTAATTATTATGAAAATAGATGTTATGATGCGCAACAAATAAATATAACAGCGGAAAATAAAGAGATAAGGGATAGAAGAGATTGCACCGGAGATTTTTATCCTGGTTCGGCAAACCCGGCCTACATCCAGTCCCCAAGCGACCCGCTTGAGCTTTTCACTAAACCAAGACACCTCGCGTCCCCGAGTACAACCAGAGCGCCCCGCAAGCTACTAGGAACCTCCTTTCGCTAGGGACCTCAATACACAACTAGATAGCCTAACTACTAGGTGCCCCACCGTTCGTCTAGAACTACCCAGTACAACAAAGGGTTCCTCACCCTACAACCACGAACGCAGCACGTCCGCACTAGGAGATTCACTCCCTAGTCTCTAAGGGTTACACTCCCCTTACAACAACGGGTTATGATATGAGATTGGGTACAACCACTATAATGCACTCTTCTTAGTGCTGATACAACAAGATAAGGCCACTCTAACAATAAAGTGTTCTAAGCAACACAGATACAACAATATGGCTCTATGGCAATGGATATAACAAAATAAGTACTAGGCCAACCCTTTTCTTCTTTTCAAAAAGATAGAATATGAAAAAGCTTTTCTGAAGAATAGGAGAAGAAGAAAGTTAACGTGAGAGAAAAAAATGAGAGAGTGAGCCTTAAAAACATTTTTGAAATATGATAACACCATATTTAAAACATGCTTTAAAATCAAAAGCCAAATCACAAAGATTTAAAAACTTAAACCAAGGATTTGAATTTTTAAAACAAATAAGTAAATATTTCATAAACAAAATAAATTTCGAATTTTGAAATCAAATCAGAATCAATTAAGTAAAAAACAAATCAGGAAACAAATCAAAATGATTCTAACACGTTTTTCAAAAATCATTTAAAGTAATCGATTACTTTCCTAAGGTAATCGATTATCACCTTTAAAACCAAAACAAGTAATCGATTATTCAGGGCAAGATAATCGATTACAGAGCCCCTAGAAAAATATGTGATGCAACATTTAAAAGCAGGTAATCGATTACTTAGGAACAGGTAATCGATTACTGTGTCTCTGAAAAATATATGATGCAACAATTCTAATCGATTAGTTGAAGCAGGTAATCGATTACTTCTCTTTCAAAAAAGTAACTGATTAGCCATTTTCAAATACTCGATTACAAGCACTCTGGTTTTTCTATGATGCAACAAAAGTAATCGATCACGTTGAGAAAGTAATCGATTATCCCTTCTTGAACTTGTAAAAATAGATTTTATGACTTGGAGAAAACATCCAGAGTTTGTTTCATCATCTATTTCCACAGAAACTAAGTTAAAACAGTTTTATGAAAAATCTTTGTAAAACACTTTTCCTTCTCCTTACTTAGAAAAACATTCTTCTCCATTAAGTTAAGTTATGGCCTTTATACTTACGTAACTATATCCATTACCTTACATTGTTTTATAGGGGAAAAGGGAAAGACACAACTTCAGCCTTCATTTGCTTGAACCTTGATAGCTTGACTTGTGAGCTTGATTGACTTTGTTTGACTTTGTTTGCAATCATCAAAACTTTGAATATCACTTGAAGTCATTGGGAAGGCTTGACTTCTAACACCCTGAGTTCTGTATACTGTATAGGCAAAGGAATCACGGTACCATGGATTGCTACGTGATCAGAGGCGTTTTCCAGAAGCAATTGGCAGCCGGGAAGGTGTTGCTACCAGAAGGCGACGCAGAAGAAAGCCTGGGCGTGCGCCCTTTGCCTAGGCATGATGTAAATGTCATTCTGTCCGGCGGAGATGATCTCTTGGAGGAAATTGAAGAGGAGGAGATAGTGGAGGAAGAGCTGAGAAGGGGACTCGTGAAAACCAGGGGGTTCAGAGCCTTATTTGATCGGTTAAGGTTGGGAGCAGATGTGAGAAACGAAGCGGCACACGCTCTGGCAGACGTAATAGTAATAAAAGGCGGCACACGCTCTGGCGCCACACTTGTACCAGCGACCAGGGTGGCCAAGGCGCACGCCTCGGAGGTGATGTTCAAGGAGCCGCAACAATCCCATCCGGGATTCTGTCACAACAGGCCATTATATGTAGAGGCTGTGGTCGAAGGCGTACGCGTGTGGCGCGCTCTCATAGACAATGGCTCAGGGGTAAACATCATCCCTACCTACATCTTTGCCAAGCTAGGAATACCCAGGGAAAGGCTCAAGAAAACGGAAACCGCACAGAGCACCTTCAATGGGGGCTTGGTTACGGCAAGGGCATGCGTTGTAATCAACCTCGAAGTAGGCCCCATCAAGACACTAAACACCTTCCACATTGTAGATGGGGACCCCAGCTATCACATCCTGCTAGGTCGCCCCTGGATTTATTTGCACAGATGTATCCCTTCCACGTTGCATCAGTGCGTGAAATCCATGTACAAGGGGCAGGACATCGAAATCCCAGCAACAAAGGCGCCTTTCGAAGAGTCAGAATTACACCTGATCGATGCGTCAATATTCGATGAACTGAACCCTCCAGGAGTCACTGGGATAGGAAGAGAATCGAAGGTGCAACTTAAAAGGAAAGAAAAGATTGAAGAACCCGAGAAAAGGGTATCGGTGTTCAAAAGACTCCGTCAGCCAGAAGGCACGCAAGGATAAGGATCGAGAACCAAACTCAAGCTACAAAAGCAGCACCTTCCTCATGAAGGATCCAGGTGGGCCATCCTCTAGGAACTCGCGGGGCCAACCAAGCCCACACTAAGAGACTTGGCTAGCCCCACCCTCATGAGCGTCAAAAAGGGGGAAGCAAGGTTCGCTTCGCAGGAGGAGGTTATGCACGCTTAGGAACAAGGGAATGAAGCCGATGGTTCAGAATAACTAGAGGAAGTCAACGTGGGCGAAGAAGGCGAACACAGGCCACTTTTCATCGCCTCTTCGCTCGCTCACTCAGAAAAAGCAGAATTGATCGCCCTTTTGAAGGAGTTTCGAGAAGTGTTTGCCTAGGGGTACGAAGAAATGTCGGGACTCAGCCCCAGACTAGTGACACAAAACTTGGCAGTAAAAGCTGATGCCGTGCCAGTAAAGCAGCTGCCTAGGAAGTTCAGTCCAGAGATTGAAAAGGCAATCAAAGATGAAGTCGAGAAGTTATTGAGGGCACGTTTCATCAAGCCCATACAACACCCAACCTGGTTGGCCAACATAGTCCCCATAAAGAAAAAGAATGGACAGATTAGGTGTTGCGTGGATTTCAGAGACCTGAACAGGGCATGCCCCAAGGACGATTTTCCGTTGCCACATATTGAAAGCATGGTGGATGCAACGGCAAAGCATGAGCGCTTCTCTTTCATGGATGGTTTCAACGGTTACAATCAGATAAGAATGGCAGAGGGAGATGAAGAAAAGACCGCCTTCAGGACACCGGTAGGAAACTTCTTCTATGTGGTTATGCCGTTTAGGCTTAAGAACGTCGGGGCGACATATCAGAGGGCGATGACGATGATCTTTCATGACATGATGCATGACACCGTAGAGGATTACGTTGATGACATAGTGGTCAAGTCAAGAAAGAAAGAACAACACTTGGAACATCTGAGAGCCGTCTTCATCAGGTGTAAAAGATACAAGTTGAGGATGAACCCTCTCAAGTGCAAGTTCAGAGTTTCCTCTGGAGACTTCTTGGGATTCAAGGTCCATAAAGAAGGCGTCTCGGCCGCTGCAAGGAAGGTCAGGGCAGTAAGGGAAATGAGGCCGCCCCGTACCAAGAAGGAGTTGCAGCAGATGATGGGCAAACTAGGATACATCCGCAAATTCGTACCAGCCTTGGGAGAATTGATGGGACCCATGAGGGGACTTCTCAAAGGGAAAGAGACCTTCAAATGGGAGGAGGCACATCAAAACGCCATTGAAAGAGTCAAGAAGGCTTTGGCGTCACCTCCAGTGATGATACCACCGCAAAAGGGAGTACCGCTCAGAGTATACATGGCCGTGACCCAAACAGCAGTAAGCGGACTCTTTGCGCAAGAGGTTGAGGGGACAGAGCGCCCTGTCACCTATTGGAGCAGAACGTTAAAAGGGGCAGAAACCAATTAAATTAATTATTATGAAAATAGATGTTATGATGCGCATCAAATAAATATAACAGCGGAAAATAAAGAGATAAGGGATAGAAGAGATTGCACCGGAGATTTTTATCCTGGTTCGGCAAACCCGGCCTACATCCAGTCCCCAAGCGACCCGCTTGAGCTTTTCACTAAACCAAGACGCCTCACGTCCCCGAGTACAACCAGAGCGCCCCACAAGCTACTAGGAACCTCCTTTCGCTAGGGACCTCAATACACAACTAGATAGCCTAACTACTAGGTGCCCCACCGTTCGTCTAGCACTACCCAATACAACAAAGGGTTCCTCACCCTACAACCACGAACGCAGCACGTCCGCACTAGGAGATTCACTCCCTAGTCTCTAAGGGTTACACTCCCCTTACAACAACGGGTTATGATATGAGATTGGGTACAACCACTATAATGCACTCTTCTTAGTGCTGATACAACAAGATAAGGCCACTCTAACAATAAAGTGTTCTAAGCAACACAGATACAACAATATGGCTCTATGGCAATGGATATAACAAAATAAGTACTAGGCCAACCCTTTTCTTCTTTTCAAAAAGATAGAATATGAAAAAGCTTTTCTGAAGAATAGGAGAAGAAGAAAGTTAACGTGAGAGAAAAAAATGAGAGAGTGAGCCTTAAAAACATTTTTGAAATATGATAACACCATATTTAAAACATGCTTTAAAATCAAAATCCAAATCACAAAGATTTAAAAACTTAAACCAAGGATTTGAATTTTTAAAACAAATAAGTAAATATTTCATAAACAAAATCAATTTCGAATTTTGAAATCAAATCAGAATCAATTAAGTAAAAAACAAATCAGGAAACAAATCAAAATGATTCTGACACGTTTTTCAAAAATCATTTAAAGTAATCGATTACTTTCCTAAGGTCATCGATTATCACCTTTAAAACCAAAACAAGTAATCGATTATTCAGGGCAAGATAATCGATTACAGAGCCCCTAGAAAAATATGTGATGCAACATTTAAAAGCAGGTAATCGATTACTTAGGAACAGGTAATCGATTACTGTGTCTCTGAAAAATATATGATGCAACAATTCTAATCGATTAGTTGAAGCAGGTAATCAATTACTTCTCTTTCAAAAAAGTAACTGATTAGCCATTTTCAAATACTCGATTACAAGCACTCTGGTTTTTCTATGATGCAACAAAAGTAATCGATCACGTTGAGAAAGTAATCGATTATCCCTTCTTGAACTTGTAAAAATAGATTTTTATGACTTGGAGAAAACATCCAGAGTTTGTTTCATCATCTATTTCCACAGAAACTAAGTTAAAACAATTTTATGAAAAATCTTTGTAAAACACTTTTCCTTCTCCTTACTTAGAAAAACATTCTTCTCCATTAAGTTAAGTTATGGCCTTTATACTTACGTAACTATATCCATTACCTTACATTGTTTTCTAGGGGAAAAGGGAAAGACACAACTTCAGCCTTCATTTGCTTGAACCTTGATAGCTTGACTTGTGAGCTTGATTGACTTTGTTTGACTTTGTTTGTAATCATCAAAACTTTGAATATCACTTGAAGTCCTTGGGAAGGCTTGACTTCTAACACGCCCCCTTTTTGATGATGACAAACTTATTCTGAGTGAATCTGCATCACAAGTGTTAAGCAAGCAAATGTATATAGATAAACCCTTAAAGCCTTACTAGGAAACAAAACTTTAACAACAGGCAGATATAATATTAATATATAAACTCCCCCTGCAGAGATTCATAAAAGAAACATTAATTCATTTTATAGCTCCACATCAACTCAGAATCCTTCTCCCCCTTTGTCAACAACAAAAAGGAGGGAGGTCCTTGGGAGGTGCCTATAAAGAGTTATTCTCACCTTTTTCGGTATACTAAACTCCCCCTGAAACACTGAATAGAAGCATTAATAATAACAAGGGAGATTAGTTTCATACTTTACTCCCCCTATTTGACATCAACACAAGGAATTATGGGAAATAAAAAAGAGTTTCTTTCCCAATACATAGTTAGAAGAAGGCATGATGTCAAAATGGGATGAAGAAGTAAACATGTTTTTCATGCTGATTTTCAAAAAAAAAATTCTCCCCCTTTCTAAAAGAATGATTCAAAACAAGCATAACATAAAGGGAGATCAAATGCATCAACAAAACATGTATATGCTTACTATCATCAAAACTTTAAAAAGAAACCTATATGTCATGACAATAGTCACATATTCAATGCAATTAAGCACATTTGTCATGTAAGCATATATCACAAATAAAAGTAACAACAAAATAAAGTTAAGGATAGGGATACTTATAGATGTTATATTGCCCCATGAAGTTTCTTTACATTAGGAGTTCCTTCCTTGGGTAAGTTCACCATGTAGAATTTTGAAGGTGGTCTCCTCTTGTTCGTTGTGTCACACTTCTTCCATTCCAAGAGATAATTTTTATGATGCAGTGTCGCTTTCAAGTTCTTGAATATTGACAAGTCCTCTCTTCAATTGACAACATTGTTCATTGTATTCTAGAGAACATTGCAAGGTAGATACTTGAAGTGATACCTACAAGACTAATTAGGTACAATGCTCTTGGTATCCATCAAAATTGGATCCTTAGGAATTAGTAACACATGCATATAGAACATGCTGAAAAAAATTAATTTATCCTTCAAGAAGAATTGTACAAAGATATCGAAGAAGGAGTAAATCATTTAAAAAATTCAGCATCAATATAAACATGTGTATCACAAAGATAAGTAGCATAAAATAATTTAAGAGAATAAGTGCAGTGATACTTTTCGTAGGTGATAGTTCCTCATATAGTAGGGATTATTTGTGCACTTGTGGAGTTCTTCCTTTAGGTCTCTCATCCTTATTGAACAACATGATAAAAACTCCACTTGTGTCTATTCAAGTCGCATTTCCCTTGATTAAGTCCATATCTTTCTTTGGTATTTTCCATTATGCACCATGAAGAAGTTGGAGTCCTCCTTTGGATTTTTTTTAAGTCCATTGTGCATAGCATTCTTATAAGGTCAAAGAAAATCAACCGCTTTTTATAGACCCTGCAAAAACACTTGAATGCACTTCTTTTGGTATCCAAAGGCTTGGATCCTAAGTGATTAGTAGCATCTCCTTACAAGTATCAAAGATACCGTGAAGGTAAAAATATGAATAAAAAAATTTAAGCAAATGCACTAATCATAAAAAAGGAGTCATGCTTATGTTATAAGTCCACGTCATACCAAACATATTCTTATAAACACATGCATGTCCTCATATATCAAAGCGCTATAACAACATTACATATAAGGTGTAATCATGTGATAGAAGATAATAAACAAATTTAAGCATACATGATATAGCACACTATATGTAACAGGTATGTAGGACTATACCAAAAAAATAATCATGTGCTAAAAGATTTTCAAAAATAAAGTAAAGCACACATGATTTAATTCAACTAAGAAGTGATCATGATATTTAAAAATATTTAGAAAAAATTTTAACACTCATGACACTCATGATACACCTTAGTATGAACAAAATTTAGGGTAGTCCAAGTATACCTTTGTATAGTCATTGATATAAGAGTTCGATACCTTAGGCTTGTAGATCAAGGAGGTAGTCGCCTTTACCCATTGCTTCACCTTTTTAAACTTTGACCATGATGGTTCTTTCATATTCCTTGTGTGAAGCTTTGATGTTGTTAGGCGTATTTTTCTTTTGACTGACCCATCTATTTCCTTTGATGGTTGCTCCTTTTCTTTTATTTTTGATATCTGGTGCAGGTAATCGATTATTCTCAAAGAGGTAATCGATTACTGCTTCTCAACCTTCCATACTTTGGTTCTCCTGAAGGCTGGTAATCGATTACTTTTTAGATGGAATCGATTACTTTGTTTCACACTTCCAAACTTGTTCATTTTACCGCAAAGCACATGCTCGGGATATCTCCAACGCTCAAGTTAATGTAAGTTTAACATAATAACATGCAGAGCGATAAAACTTTGAAGAAATAAAGTACTATTAAGAGCTTATGAGCAAGAGATGTGTTATGCACTTCATATGAATGTCAATGAGCTATTGTAGGGTACAACTATTCCAAGTAAAGATGATCATGTGTCAAAAGATTTTGAAAACGATTAGTTTACCACACATGATCTATTTTCAATATAGATTAAGCTTGGAATAGTCTAAGTGCACTCTAGTATAGTTATTGGCATATAATGAATGTACACTAACCTTTTCAAACCTGTTGACCAAGGGAGTACTTGTCCTTAACCATGTCTTCACGTGTTGTTTGTTTGCCATAGCATGCATTCCATTTTTCCTTCGTGAAGCTTTGGTGTTTGAGAACTTGTGTCTCCTTCGATCTTTCCATTTAGCCATTGATTTATGAGATATCATTTTGTATGTTTGTTCTTTCTTTCTTTCTCTTGGTTCTTTCTTATAAGTGAGATCCTGCATAAACAAATTACCAGAAGAACCTTTTGGTACCCATTTCATTTTGGGTCCTAGAACGTTAGTCTTGGATTCCTTTGGAACTTTTGGAACCCCTTCAAGTTATTTCTCATATTGTGATTTTTCCGATAAAAGCATAAATGAGAAATATGACCCGAACATCCACAATAGTTACAAATAATGGCCTTAGGTGATGATTTGACTTTTTCAATGATAGGTTCATAAGACTTGGTATTTTTGTTTTCAAAAAGCAAAGCACTATTGTTCAATTCTTTACTTGGTTTTTGAATATCAACATTATTTTCAACTTCACCAAGCAAGGAATTTGGACCAATAGCTTTTTCAATATTATGGTTTTTGTAACACCCTAAGAATAATTACCCTTAATTACCCCATTATGAAAATAAACGACTTAAAATTTCTTTTTAAAACTACTTGAGTTATAAAATTCTTCTGTCCAATCGGACAGAGTTTCCTTTGTTTATTGGACATTCCAAAAACTTAGTTTTCCTGTAACCTGTGCAAATCGAATATATTCATTTCATCCAGAGCCAACAGGGCCAAAATAACCATTGTGTGATATTCAACTACATCATAAGCATAATGACATCAGAGATAGCAGCAATGAACAAGTTGTGGAACTGTAAAAGTTTTCCCAAAAAAAATAATATACTTCCTACCCATAGGAAGTGTCCTGGATGACCCAAGAAAATAAAGCTTTACAATCCACTTTCAAAAACAACTATACCATATGCCAAAAATAACCAGGACTATACAAAAACCCCAAAAAAAGAACCCACTACTATCTACTCTCCCTGGAGGGAGAGTGCACCTGCTCGGCCGGGGGCTGTGCAAGCTCAATTTCTGTACCTGTAAAGATAGTAAGGGAGTGAGCATTGCACATGAAATAGGAAAGCAGTTTCTCATTAGACATAATTACCCACTAAGCCAAGCACAATTATCAATTAGATCATATAGCACAACTTATCCACCGGCACACATCATGCATTCACATTTTAGCAATCCATTTCAGATTTCATTTATATTTCTCATTACTTATCATTTTGTTTCACTTGTCATCTCTTTCATTCCTGACATCTGTTCATCTTTTCAACATTTTCATCTCTTTATCACTTTTGTCTTTCACATCACTTTCATCTTTTTATTTCCCTTTTCATTACCTTCACTTACTCATATTATCAGTTTTCAACTCATAACCATAAATCATACACTTTTTCGAAATCATACACCGTATGTCACCTCACAATCAGAGGCTAACATACCCAAATAACATCGTATGTCTCCTCACGGTCAGAGGACAACACACACACATCTCATCATCTTTTAAATCATTTTATCTTTTCTTTACCATTAGGGATTAGCGCACCTGTTAGGCATTTCACACCCACTAGGACTTTCACCCAATCCAGGTAACTTTCCACCTATTAGGCCACGGTTGACACCCATTAGGACTAAAAACAACATCTCAACTCTTTTACCATCACATTCACATTTTCTATTTTCAAAACTTTTATTATTGTCCAGCATGATTGATCCATTGGATACCCCCGCCTAACGGGCATTTACGGGACCTAATAGGTAACTTGCACCTGGATTGGGTAACTTGTGCCTAATGGGTAACTTGTCACCTAACAGGGCACCTAATGGGTCGGTGTATCACAAGGATCAATCATAGCTGCAACTTCAATCATTTTTATAATTCCATTTATTTATATTTCAAACAATTATCACTCTTAGAATCATTGGCAACATTACTTGCATTATCACATAAAAGTAACATCCACATATATTCCAAATAACTCACAAATTAGATCAATTGCTCACATTAACAGATATTCACCAATTCAATCAACATTTAATATATAGAGCATTTAGCATTAATACATACCAATTTCTATGCATTCTCAAAGTTTACTTTTTATTTCTTTAATTAAATCAAACTACTCTATTCCTTCATAATCCTAGGGATTTAATAACACCAAAATAACATATAAATCCTAGCAAGCTCTTATGAACTAATTTGAACCTATTCTCTAGAACAAACCAATGCTCACTATATCCACTCCCTTACCTCAAACCAAGAGAAATGGGGAAAAATCTTCCAAGCCCTAGCTCCTAAGTTCCTTAATCAAAAGCTCCAAGGATTGAGTGGAAGGAGAGAGTTTTCTTGACCTCCATGAAACAATAGAACACAAATGAGTCATGAATTTGTCAAACCCATGACATAAAATTCGTATATCCATGGAAGGGAGGAGAGAGAAAACTCGAATTAGAGAGAGAGGGGGAAGGAATCAAAGGCTTGAATACTTACTTGGAGCAAGGAGGAAGAGATTTGTTGATGAAATGAAGAAATCCCGCTTGTTCTTGGTGGATTTGATGATGGAGAATGGAACCCTAGAGGAGAGAGAGAAGGAGGTTCGAATTTTGGAAGGGAAGAACACGTGATTGCCTTTATTTTTTTCAGCAGCTACAGCCTCTAATCGATTATTAATCGATTAAGGCTTTTCGAATTTTCTGTACTTAATCGATTAAGCTGCAGCTTAATCGATTAAGTTGCAGAGTTTGCAGCACCCCGACTTTCAATAGCCATAACTTCTTCGTTACCCGTTGGATCTTCCTCAAATTTTAAAGAAAGCTTCCCTACATACCAATCTTCACATCCAACGGTGGAATTTGTGTTTAGAGTTGTAAATCTTTTATTTTGAATTTCCTAATATAAGGTGTTTATAACACCAGAAACATCGCTTCTAACGCTCTTTTGTTCATCTTTCCACCTCCTTTCTGATGCCAATGCTTCTTGATTCCTTTATGGCATTCAAATAACTCCTAATCCATCATTTTAAATCCTTTTTAGAATAATCCCCACTTCCAAATATTATCATTATTCTAATTACTCTTAGAATTAAAATTCGGGATGTTACAGTTTTCAAAATTTGTATCCTCAACATATTTCTCAAGACATACGCATTTTTAAAAAAGGGTTGAGGAACAATCTTCTAAAATATTTTCTTTATCAAGATTATCTCCACTTTTTAAAGTATCAAAAATATTTTTGTTTGGAGACAAATCTTGTAAAAAGTCCAAGTCATTGTTTTCTAAAATTATCATTTCATCACTCAAGTCATTATAAGTAATTTGTAGATTGTTAGAGCAAGAATTTTTTTGAAATTACCTCAAGGTTTATATGGTCTAAGTGGTCGGATACTTCATTTTCATTTTCCATTGATTCGCCGTCCAAGCCACTCGATTCCTCCATTGAATCCATGAAGCTTTCAAATAATCCTTCTAGTTCATCATCATTGCTTGTTGAGCTACTCCCCTTGCTTATAGTTTCATCATCATAACTTTTGTCTAGGGAGTCATTCCTCTCAAGCTTGATGTCAATTTCAACTTGTTTCTTCTCCTCTTTCCTGTGGACACTAACACTTTCATGAAGATCATTAGTAGCATAGTGTGTTATCAAAGTGTCCCAAATATCCTTAGCACTTTCACAATTTTCAACTATAGCATATGCATCATTGTTTAAAGCATTTTTCAAAATATGTATAGCTTGAAAATTCAAGGAAAAGGATTTTTCATCAAAACCATGAAGAACAACATGCCAAAGACGAATGCTGATGGATTGCAAAAATATTTTCATTCTAGCACTCCAATAATGAAAATTAATTCCATCAAAAAATGGTGCTTCATCAATGAAAACCCCTCCATATTAAAACAAACAAAAATATCCCAAACGCTGCCAATCTACAAGGATCTTTAACTCAGGCTGTTAGGCCTTTACCAGAGCACGAAGCTCTGATACCAATTGTTAGAATTATTGATAGGATTGGCAGTCGACACCCAAGAGGGGGGTGAATTGGGTGTTTATGAAAACATTGGAAATATTCGCTTTGAAACGTTTTTAACAAATTTAAAGAGATTTGCAGCGGAAAACAATATAATGAAGAAAACGATTGCGCGAAAGCGAATAATATTAATAATTATATAAAAACTAATATGTGCGGCACAATTAAAAAGATAACAATGAGAAACGTTACCGCGCTAATTAATTTAAAACAATTAAATTAATTATTATGAAAATAGATGTTATGATGCGCAACAAATAAATATAACAGCGGAAAATAAAGAGATAAGGGATAGAAGAGATTGCACCGGAGATTTTTATCCTGGTTCGGCAAACCCGGCCTACATCCAATCCCCAAGCGACCCGCTTGAGCTTTTCACTAAACCAAGACGCCTCGCGTCCCCGAGTACAACCAGAGCGCCCCGCAAGCTACTAGGAACCTCCTTTCGCTAGGAACCTCAATACACAACTAGATAGCCTAACTACTAGGTGCCCCACCGTTCGTCTAGCACTACCCAATACAACAAAGGGTTCCTCACCATACAACCACGAACGCAGCACGTCCGCACTAGGAGATTCACTCCCTAGTCTCTAAGGGTTACACTCCCCTTACAACAACGGGTTATGATATGAGATTGGGTACAACCACTATAATGCACTCTTCTTAGTGCTGATACAACAAGATAAGGCCACTCTAACAATAAAGTGTTCTAAGCAACACAGATACAACAATATGGCTCTATGGTAATGGATATAACAAAATAAGTACTAGGCCAACCTTTTTCTTCTTTTCAAAAAGATAGAATATGAAAAAGCTTTTCTGAAGAATAGGAGAAGAAGAAAGTTAACATGAGAGAAAAAAATGAGAGAGTGAGCCTTAAAAACATTTTTGAAATCTGATAACACCATATTTAAAACATGCTTTAAAATCAAAAGCCAAATCACAAAGATTTAAAAACTTAAACCAAGGATTTGATTTTTTAAAACAAATAAGTAAATTTTTTCAAAATCAATTTCGAATTTTGAAATCAAATTAGAATCAATTAAGTAAAAAACAAATCAGGAAACAAATCAAAATGATTCTGACACGTTTTTCAAAAATCATTTAAAGTAATCGATTACTTTCCTAAGGTAATCGATTATCACCTTTAAAACCAAAACAAGTAATCGATTATTCAGGGCAAGATAATCGATTACAGAGTCCCTGGAAAAATATGTGATGCAACATTTGAAAGCAGGTAATCGATTACTTAGGAACAGGTAATCGATTACTGTGTCTCTGAAAAATATATGATGCAACAATTCTAATCGATTACTTGAAGCAGGTAATCGATTACTTCTCTTTCAAAAAAGTAACTGATTAGCCATTTTCAAATACTCGATTACAAGCACTCTGGTTTTTCTATGATTCAACAAAAGTAATCGATTATGTTGAGAAAGTAATCGATTATCCCTTCTTGCACTTGTAAAAGTAGATTTTTTTGACTTGGAGAAAACATCCAGAGTTTGTTTCATCATCTATTTCCGCAGAAACTAAGTTAAAACAATTTTATGAAAAATCTTTGTAAAACACTTTTCCTTCTCCTTACTTAGAAAAACATTCTTCTCCATTAAGTTAAGTTATGGCCTTTATACTTACGTAACTATATCCATTAGCTTACATTGTTTTCTAGGGGAAAAGGGAAAGACACAACTTCAGCCTTCATTTGCTTGAACCTAGATAGCTTGACTTGTGAGCTTGATTGACTTTGTTTGACTTTGTTTGTAATCATGAAAACTTTGAATATCACTTGACGTCCTTGGGAAGGCTTGACTTCTAACACCCTGAGTTCTGTATACTGCATAGGCAAAGGAGTCACGGTACCATGGATTGCTACGTGATCAGAGGCGTTTTCCAGAAGCAATTGGCAGCTGGGAAGGTGTTGATACCAGAAGGCGACGCAGAAGAAAGCCTGGGCGTGCGCCCTTTGCCTAGGCATGATGTAAATGTCATTCTGTCCGGCGGAGATGATCTCTTGGAGGAAATTGAAGAGGAGGAGATAGTGGAGGAAGAGCTGAGAAGGGGACTCGTGAAAACCAGGGGGTTCAGAGCCTTATTTGATAAGTTAAGGTTGGGAGCAGATGTGAGAAACGAAGCGGCACACGCTCTGGCAGACGTAATAGTAAGAAAAGGCGGCACACGCTCTGGCGCCACACTTGTACCAGCGACCAGGGTGGCCAAGGGGCACGCCTCGGAGGTGATGTTCAAGGAGCCGCAACAATCCCACCCGGGATTCTGTCACAACAGGCCATTATATGTAGAGGCTGTGGTCGAAGGCGTACGCGTGAGGCGCGCTCTCATAGACAATGGCTCAGGGGTAAACATCATCCCTACCTACATCTTTGCCAAGCTAGGAATACCCAGGGAAAGACTCAAGAAAACGGAAACCGCACTGAGCACCTTCAATGGGGGCTTGGTTACGGCAAGGGCATGCGTTGTAATCAACCTCGAAGTAGGCCCCATCAAGACACTAAACACCTTCCACATCGTAGATGGGAACCCCAGCTATCACATCCTGCTAGGTCGCCCCTGGATTCATTTGCACAGATGTATCCCTTCCACGTTGCATCAATGCGTGAAATCCATGTACAAGGGGCAGGACATCGAAATCCCAGCAACAAAGGCGCCTTTCGAAGCGTCAGAATTACACCTGATTGATGCGTCAGCATTCGATGAACTGGCCCCTCCAGGAGTCACTGGGATAGGATGAGAATCAAAGGTGCAACTTAAAAGGAAAGAAAAGATTGAAGAACCCATAGAAAAGGGTATCGGTGTTCAAAAGACTACGTCAGCCAGAAGGCACGCAAGGATCAGGATCGAGAACCAAACTCAAGCTACAAAGGCAGCACCTTCCTCATGAAGGATCCAAGTAGGCCATCCTCTAGGAACTCGCGGGGCCAGCCAAGCCCACACTAAGAGACTTGGCTAGCCCCACCCTCATGAGCGTCATAAAGGGGGAAGCAAGGTTCGCTTCGCAGGAGGAGGTTATGCACGCTTAGGAACAAGGGAATGAAGCCGATGGTTCAGAACAACTAGAGGAAGTGAACATGGGCGAAGAAGGCGAACACAGGCCACTTTTCATTGTCTCTTCGCTCGCTCACTCAGAAAAAGCAGAATTGATCGCCCTTTTGAAGGAGTTTCGAGAAGTGTTTGCCTGGGGGTACGAAGAAATGCCGGGACTCAGCCCCAGACTAGTGACACACAACTTGGCAATAAAAGCTGATGTCGTGCCAGTAAAGCAGTCGCCTAGGAAGTTCAGTCCAGAGATTGAAAAGGCAATCAAAGATGAAGTCGAGAAGTTATTGAGGGCACGTTTCATCAAGCCCATACAACACCCAACCTGGTTGGCCAACATAGTCCCCATAAAGAAAAAGAATGGACAGATTAGGTGTTGCGTGGATTTCAGAGACCTGAACAGGGCATGCCCCAAGGACGATTTTCCGTTGCCACATATTGACAGCATGGTGGATGCAACGGCAAAGCATGATCGCTTCTCTTTCATGGATGGTTTCAGCGGTTACAATCAGATAAGAATGGCAGAGGGAAATGAAGAAAAGACCGCCTTCAGGACATCGGTAGGAAACTTCTTCTATATGGTTATGCAGTTTGGGCTCAAGAACGCCGGGGCGACATATCAGAGGGCGACGACGGCGATCTTTCATGACATGATGCATGACACCGTAGAGGATTACGTTGATGACATAGTGGTCAAGTCAAGAAAGAAAGAACAGCACTTGGAACATTGAGAGCCGTCTTCATCAGGTGTAAAAGATACAAGTTGAGGATGAACCCTCTCAAGTGCAAGTTCGGAGTTTCCTCTGGAGACTTCTTGGGATTCAAGGTCCATAAAGAAGGCGTCTCGGCTGCTGCAAGGAAGGTCAGGGCAGTAAGGGAAATGAGGCCGCCCCGTACCAAGAAGGAGTTGCAGTAGATGATGGGCAAACTAGGATACATCCGCAGATTCGTACCAGCCTTGGGAGAATTGATGGGACCCATGAGGGGACTTCTCAAAGGGAAAGAGACCTTCAAATGGGAGGAGGCACATCAAAACGCCTTTGAAAGAGTCAAGAAGGCTTCGGCGTCACCTCTAGTGATGATACCACCGCAAAAGGGAGTACCGCTCAGAGTATACATGGTCGTGACCCAAACAGCAGTAAGCGGACTCTTTGCGCAAGAGGTTGAGGGGACAGAGCGCCCTGTCACCTATTGGAGCAGGATGTTAAAAGGGGCAGAAACCATGTACTCCACCCAAGAAAAGCAGTGTTTGGCTCTGGTGTACGCCTCCCAGAAGTACCGCCACTATTTCCAGGCACACACCATTCATGTGGTAAGCAAGGCGGCAGGGGTCAAGTATTTGTTGCAAGGTGTTGTTCTCACGGGGAGGATAAGCAAGTGGGCGCTCACTCTAGCTGAGTATAAAATAGTTTTAGTGACGCCTACTGCATTGAAAAGCCAAGCTTTGGCGGACCTGATTTTCATCTGTGTTGCACAAGGCGAAGAGGAAGATGTTGAACCCGTCAATGTGTGCGAGAAACCTGGAGTATGAACGCTAATGTTCGACGGCACGCCTTCATCACCCAAAGGCGGTGCCGGGGTCACTTTGACAAATGAAAGGGGAGAGGAGTTGGCTTTTGCTTTCCAGCTTGAGTTCCAATGCACCAAAAATGAAGCTGAGTACGAGGCCCTATTTCTAGGAATCGATGTGGCAAAAGAGTTGGGAATTCAGAGAATCATTATCAAAGGAGACTCAAATATGGTGATAGGGCAGCTAAAGGGCGAGTATGGCGTGAAGGAGACATCTCTAGCGTTGTGCAGGGAAAGGGCACGACAAGCTTTGACCAGATTCGAAATAGAGTCCCCGGAGCACGTGCCGAGAGCAGAAAACAGAAAGGCAGACGCCCTGGCCACTTTGGGAAGCAAAGCGGTCATGACTGAGGGTGAGCATTTGGTACACTTTAGGAAAGCATACCAACCCGAAATCCAAAATGGTGTATAGGAAAAACAGGCAAGAAAGGATTGGAGGACTTCGGTCGTGGAGGAACTCCGCAGCAAAGCAATAACAAAGGCGACCAAAGATTTTTGCCTCCTAAAAGGGGTACTGTATAAAAGGAGTGCTGATGGTTTGCTCATGAAGTGTGTCAGTGAAGAAGAAGGGGTCCAGAAGATTGCAAAGCTACATGATAGCATCTGCGGGCAGGTAGGCCCTGGTTTGTACAGAAGGATGCAGAGGATAGAGGTATTTTGGCCTAATATGAAGGCGCGATGCGATCTGCTCCAAAGAGCGTGCTATCAATGTCAAGACGCTAAGGAGGAGTTTGAAGTTCATCTGGTCGAGGAAGATTGGGCCAGGCCTATACAAGAGTATCTGGAAAGCGGCATCCTCCCGGAGGACTACATGGAGGCGGAAAGGGTGAAGAGGAGGTCTGAACATTACTTCTTGGAGAAAGGCGAACTGTTCAAAAGGAATTTCGCTCGAGGCATCTTCAGATGCATTGGCAAGGAAGACCAAGTCAAAGTCATGAAAGAGGTACACGGAGGGTCTTGCGGGAGACATCAAGGGGGGAAGTCACTTTGGAACGAGCTATTAAGGATTGGCTACTACTGGCCAAACATGAAAGAAGACTCCTTCGATTTTGCCAAGAAGTGCGTACAGTGTCAGAAACACGACAACAAGATCCATGCACCCGCCGTAGCATGAAAGGACTTAGTTCGCCTTACCCATTCCACACATGGGCGATGGATTTTGTAGGCCCAATCGACCCGCCATCCAAAAGAAAGAATCCTTGCGGCGACAGAGCACTCCACCAAGTGGGTCGAAGCGATAGCGTGAAAAAAGGCAGACGCGGACACCATGGTGCAATTCATCAAAGAACACATCATATGTCGCTTCGGATTACCAAAGAAAATAGTGTCGGACAATGGAACCCACTTCATCAACAAGAAGGTAGAGCAAGTCAAGGAGGAGTACGGAATAACGCACCACAGGTCCACTTCCTACTACCCCCAATCCAACAGTCAAGCGAAATCCACCAACAAGATCCTCATCAAGATTTTGGCTAAGACGGTGGAGGACGCGCCCACCAAATGGAGTGAGTATTTGCCGCTCGCTCTCTGGGCGTATCGCGTGACCAAGCATGGCTCGACGAAAGCAACGCCGTTCTCCCTGGTCTACGGAGCAGAAGCGACGCTGCCTTCAGAAATGATGGTTCCCTCTTCCCGAATGATAACACAAAACGAAGAAGGTGCGGAGATCAGGCTAGCAGCGCTAGAAGGCGTCAGGGACAGAGCACATGAGGAGCTACTCAAGCACCAGAGGCGTGTCATGCTATCATACGAAAAAATGGTGAGGTCACGAATGTTTGCTGAAGGCGAGCTTGTTCTAAAGGCGACGGACGCAGTCATGCGGAATATTCACACCAGCAAGTGGACACCCAAGTGGGAGGGGCCATACATCGTGCAGGAGGCGCATCCTAATGGGTATTGTCTTTTGCTTGACCCAAACACCCAAAGAAAAGTAGGACCTTTAAATTTCAAATACATTAAGAAATATTATGCTTAGTTTGTGGTGAAAAAGAAAAGTATTTTGATTCTCCTTGGTGACTCTCTTTTGAAAGGAAATATGTACCCCATCCTGTGAAAATTAATGAAAACGTTTTGAACTCGCTTTTCCTACGAAAACGTTTCCTGGGTTACCCTATTTTAAACGAAAGCATTAAAAGCTCTGCTTCGCAATTAGTAATGATGATATATATATATATATAAAAAAAGGAAAAACGAAGGTGTATGCATGACAAGGAAAAGTGGATCCCCCTCCCCTGTAAACATGAAATCTGTAGGAATGTGCTTTCAAATGAAAGAGCCAAAAAGCCAATCGCGAGATCCAACGCCTAGGGATACCTCGAAAAAAGAGTCGTGGCAGTAAAACCAAAGGTGGTTGGATCGTACCGCGGGCATATGACGCCTTATCGCGGCACCCGGATAGACCTCTCTGAAAACAAATTTCCGGGATCAAACGCGGGCGAAGTACGCCATATCGCGAGACTAGAAAAGGTCTCGGGAAACAAGGGCGCTGGTCTTAAACGCGGGCAAAAAATCTGTAGAAAAAAAGGTTGGCTAACGAAAGATCCAAGGCGATCTGTTAGTTTGCAAAGCCCGAAGTGGCAAGGAAGGTTGCCCAATGCGCACCCTGAAAGAAAGAAAGGCGTGCCCAATGTGCACCCTAAAGAAAAAGAAAGGTGTCCCAATGTGCACCCTAAAGAAAAGAAAAACGTGCCCAATGTGCACCCTAAAGAGAAGAAAAGCATGCCCAATGTGCACCCTGAAGAAAGAAAGGCGTGCCCAATGTGCACCCTAAAGAAAAAGAAAGGCGTGCCCAATGTGCACCCTAAAAAGAGAAAGGCGTGCCCAATGTGCACCCTAAAGAGAAGAAAAGCGTGCCCAATGTGCACCCTGAAGAAAAAGAAAGGCGTGCCCAATGTGCACCCTAAAAAGAGAAAGGCGTGCCCGATGTGCACCCTAAAGAAAAAGAAAAGCGTGCCCAATGTGCACCCTAAAGAAAAGAAAAGCGTGCCCAATACGCACCCTAAAGAGAGGAAAAGCGTGCCCAATGTGCACCCTGAAGAAAGAAAGGCGTGCCCAATGTGCACCTTAAAGAAAGAGAATGTAATGTGTACCCAATGTGCACCCTGAAGGAAAGAAAAGTGTGCCCAACGTGCACCCTGAAAAGTTTGGCGTCAGGGGCCACTGTCAACAGCGATCTATGCATACGATTGCTGTGAGAAAAGAAAAGTCGCAAAAAATCGACACCTAAAGGAACGCGAAATACATAGAAACACAAAAGTCGATGTGTAACAAGCAACGAGTTTTTAGCAGGAGGCATACGCCGCCCAAGGCGAAGCTAAGTAAGCATGATTAGTAGAAGCCCAAAATCAAGGAGCTCAAAGTCAAAGAGATAGCAAAATAAATCCGAAATGCAACCTAAAAGAAGTTTAGAAAAAACGGAGGCAACATCATAGCAACATAATAAAACATGGTTTGGTGCAAAGTGATGTCCTAAAAAAGGGTGCTCAAAGCAACAGATTTGCAGGCATCTTCATTGGCCTTCTTGTTGGCAGCAATCTGGTCAAGCTCGCTGTTGATGCTAGACAATTCAGAATTGGCGTTCGCCAACTTAGAAGAAAGTTCCTCCACCAGAGCAGTGGCCGAAGCACGCCTTTCCAACAAGTCTTTCTCCTGTTCCTCAACTGCACGCATGTCAAAGGGAGGGCGCTACCGTTCTATTACCGCAATGGCAGAATCCAACCAAGGGCCAGAATAGTGAAGGAGTTCCAAGGAACGTAAGCAATCCAGCAGCAAGGCTTTATCATCCCATGATAAGGCGTCAACGTTGCAGGAAGAAATGAATTTGACTAGCTTCAATAGAGTCTGCGTGCCGCTCTCCTTGAAAATGCGTGGAAGCAAGTCACTAGGTGGCTGTAATACAGGATGCGCCTCCATGAAAGAATTGATGAGTGCCATATTAGCATCGTCCGCAGCATCGGGAGAGCGAACAGATAAAAAGGCTGCAAAAGGAGTATAAAGTGATGAAAAACGAGAAGGACGCCAATCAAGAAATGCAAGGGAAAGCAACGCTTACACGAAGAGGGAGCCTCGACGGCAGTCTCCTTTGGAGCTCTTCCTGAGGGCCTTCCCATGGAATTAGAACTTGAACTTCCCTCGTCCTCCACGGGCGGACCCGTAGCAGGAACAACACTCTTTTCAACAGCAATGTCAGCAGCTGTCTCAACGATAGGAGCAGCATCCTACATGACGGCATCCTTGGCCACAAGATCCCCACCTTTGGGAGTAGTAGAGCCAGCATCATTCCAGGTGACCACTTCAACCTCGGGATCAATGGTATCCTCAGCAATAAAATCGACAATGTCGATTTGTTCTTTATCAAAAACAAGGGGCTCGGTGGAAGCTGTAACAACCCGATTTTCACCACTTGAAAATAATCGTCATTTATTTAATAAGTTGCAAAAATGAGGCCAAATTTTTTTTTTTGAAAAACCATTGGTGCATTTAAACTCCCTTACTTGAAAACCGGGTTGTTACTTAAAAACCTTCTCTTACCTAAACTTCCAAATCTTTCAAAACGATTTCATATTCTTTTTAAAACAAAAGTTCTACCAGTTCACAAATTAAAAGTAGGGCATAATTACACAAGTGATACTTTGCTAAGATAATCCTTGACTCAACAACACTCACAACAACTTAAACTATTTACCCTACCTCGGACTTTTCCTATAGAAAACTATTGGGTGTAACTCTCGTTCCTCCTTGCATTCCTTCTTAACTCCCGAAGATGAAGCCATCTCCATTGCTGCTGGTCCGCCATTCTTTGGTACCCACTGCTTCCTAGTTGGAGTAGAAGAAGTCCACTGAGTTTCATACCGCACCTTCTCCTCGTAGTCTTTGTATCCTCGGACAGAGACTTGTCTCAAATGCGGTCCTAGGTTAGCTCCGCTCAGTTGATGCTCGGGGTCTGGAATCACGATCTGAGTGTCACCAATCCATACCCAACCATATGGGGTATGCTTCCAGCCACATCCATGTCTGGTCCAGGTTGCAATCTCCATGCGATACTCCATCTGTCCGTTGAGATACCAGAAACGCCGATATGCCAACGAACAGGAGAGAGTCAGCGATCCGAACGACGAATCGTCGACGTTGTGGATTTACGGCAGGCGAGATACCAAGACAGCACAAACAATACAAGCAAGATATACACAACACAACACTCAAGCATAACATCACATCAAAATTATTAATCTATCTTGATTAACATTATTATCTCAATTCTTTATTATTGTCAACGTTCTTTGTCTTGCCAAAATTATTATCGTCTTTACATACACATACTTTCTTTTCACTTTCTTTCTCAACTTCAATATCCAATCCTTCACTTCAATCTTTTCCTCATCAAGGGTTTCATCTCTTCCTTGCACACTTTGCATTGTCATCAGAAACTTATAAGCTTTTCTTTTCTTAGGTATAAATCTTTTCGTTATCAAGTCTTATTGAATTATAACCATCGATGATCGGGGGATTAAAGAATCATCGAGGTACGTGTTCTTTCGTAGTTAGCACTCACGTCACAAGTCTACATCTCCTCGGCCATCCATCCACCTAGTCGGAAGCAAACAGGAGTACAGGACCTTTACCGTGCGGGCACGACAGCTGTAACATCCTGAAAATTAATATTAAATAATATAATTTTAGTATATAAATATTTATTTAAGGATAGGATTAAGCCTTAGAAATTGTACAAGGTTAGAAGGGTAGTATGAGCATAGGCCGACCTAGGATGTAAGTATAGGACCTCGGTCCGATCCCGGCCGAGCTAGATGAGATTGTGTGCATATGAACCGAGCTGGATGGGAACCAAACGCGGAACCTGTTGTCCAGTCCGGATTAGCCGACCTCAGCGCACCTCACGGTATCATCCGAGAAGGAAGCTCGGACTACTGATGTCTCCCTATCCCGAGCCGACACGTCCTAGCTCCTCCGTGACAGCTCATGTTGAGCTGTTGGTCCCTTGGTTTTCGTACCATCCATACGGTACTATCCTTCACTTTATGTCATTGTCATTGCTTTATGTCCCTTTCAAGTCACCATTCATGGCTTCCTCAAGAAACCAATGAATCCTAGCCACATGTTTTGACTTCTCATGGAAGCCTCCAATGAGAGCCACACAAATATCCTCCCTAAAATAATAAAAGTGGAACCAATCCACAACACACAACACTTTGCATTCTCTCACTCTCTTTCTCCCAACGTCCCTCTCTCTTTCTCTTTGGAAATCCAGCAACCAAAACCCCAACATACTTCCTCTTTCCCTCTCTTCTCACGAGCTCTCTTCCACCCAACCGGAGACCTCCTCCCCGCAGTCTTCTCTTCCTTCCCGGACGCCTCTGGACCGCTGTGGAGTTCGTGTGTGGCTGGTGGAGCTTGTGTGCAGCTTGGAGGAACTCGTGGCAGCTTGGAGAAAAGGAATCAAGGGTGTGAAGTTCAAGAGGTCAAGCATCAAGGAAACCATTCTCAAACTCTCAACTCTTATCTCTCACGGTTTGAGGTAAGGAGTGAGTGTTACCTCTACTTCGACGAATTAGAAGAAGAAGAACATGGGGGTTTGTTGGGTGGAAGTGGCTCCATGTTAAAAGAAAAAGTAAGGGATAAGAAGTTATGTACCTGAAAGTGAAAGGAAGAGAAGAGATAAAATTTGGAAGCAATGAAGAAGGAATTCGTATGATGCAGAGTAGGAATGGAGAAGTGAAGTTTTATCACCAAAAACTCCTCTCTATTTATAAGTTGAGTTCGGTTTCCTGAGGAAGCAAGTGAAGAGATGCATTAAGTGACCACTCAGTGAATTGAGTAAGTGACTTCTCAGAGGTTACATCAGTTGAAGAGTGGAGAGTCATGACACTTGAAGTGGAAAGTCATGACTGCCATAAAGCATCACCCCTTTTCATCTTTCCAAGGAGTTGAAGATCAATTATTGCACCTTTTCAGAAACCCAGGGGAAATGTGAATCCGGATTTCTGATAGACTTGGGTGTTGTGCAAAATAGTTCGGTTTCCAACAGGGCTCGGATTCCAACAAGCTTGTGTGCAGCACGGAATCGGTGGGATGTGTTCCTGGTCATAGCAGACGCGTACTGGGTGCGTGCATTGATCGCGTAAGTCGCCGAGATGCGCCGCTGTAAGACGAGTACTGGGTGCTCGCAGTTATGGACACTTCTTACTCCATAGAATGATCGGCGGAAGTGCTCCTGGTCATAGAAGACGCGTACTGGGTGCGTGCATTGATCGCGTCAGACGCATACCGGGTATGTGCAGCTGTAAGACGGGTACTGGGTACTCGCAGTTATGGGTGACACTCCGATATCCGACCTTAAATGGTGTAAGACATGCACTGGGTGTATGCATCCGAGAAGAGTAAAAGATTGTAAACTATGTGAAAATGGAATAATGAGTAATGAGTCCGAGGTAGAGAGATGATTTACCGAGGTAAGAGGATAGTGGCCGAGATGTCGAGTGTAAGATTTAAGGAAAGAGTATAAGGGGAATTGGTAGGATGTGAGCCGAGCTAAATAATATTACATGATGTGAACCGAGCTAAATGATGATGTATGCATGTGGTTTGATTACTTGTTACTATTTGTTAATTGACTACTTGTGTTTGGCTTGGTAGTTCGGTATGGCATTTTAGAAACTGCTTATTTAAGTTCTGTGTAATGCTCACCTCCTTACCATTTTTCAGGTACTGAGCCCGAGCAGACGCAGTCCCCGGCCGAGCAGGATCACTCTCCCTCACAGGGGGAGTAAGTTATTTAGAGTAGGAGAATTTGTTGGGTCTCGGCCAGTTGGGCCGAGCTGAAACACTTTTGTATATTTTGACCTCGGATTACCCAGTTGGGCCGAGCTAAAACAATGTTTTGTATTTTTAATTGGCCGAACTGAATGAACCTAAACTTATACTTTATGTATTTGATGCATTTAAATCTTCCGCTTTATAACTCTAACGTTTTTGTATTAATAAAAAGAAATTTTAAATCCTAAATTTCGGGTTTTAAGGGTATTTATTATATAGGGTGTTACAACAGCTGTCTCACAATCAATTGGACCCAGACCAGGAGGACTACAGCCTCAAATCATATCATATCAATTCAATTCATATAATCAAGGCACACTGTCTCAACTCACAATGGCAAATAAGATGCCCCACTCCAGTCCCTCTCACTGTTCAAGATTTGCAATCTAGGGGGCGACAGTACTAATTCTAGCTGATCATGCAGAACTTGCCACGGCATTGGACCCAGTCCCTACCACGTTCGTATACCACATGTGGAGTTCGTTCTGCCTAGAAAAGTACTCTAGACTTCTTGACGTTTCACCGTCATTGTCCTCCCCTAATGCAATCTCCTCCTAAGTATCCGCAAATACTTATGGTTCCTTCCTCTCCACTACTTCGGGTTAACTCTCATACCTCACCGAGTTCGCTGTTAATGTCTTTTAAAGTCTTTTATCTTGTTAATTAATCTAATGGTCGGCTCACCCTTCGTACATCCCTTCAATGAGTCCCGACCGCTATCTTTGCATCACTTTTCCTTTCATTACACAACTTAGCACAGAGCGGGATTGCATTCAAAGCTTGAATCTCCTCACAAAAACTTTTCTCAAACAACCTTTATAAATTTTCTCAAAATCTCTTTTTGTAAATTTTCACAAAAATCTCATTCTCACAAATCCTTTTCAAACTTTTCATTTCGAAAGACCTTTTTCAAAAATTTTAATTCATAAATCCTTTTCTAAAAATTTCATTTCATAATTCTTTTTCAAAAATCTCCTTTGGAACATCCGTTTTTAAAAAAATCTCTTTTTGAAAAATCCTTTTCAAAAATCTCATTTCACAAAAACAATTTTACTTTGTAAACTCGTTTTCAAAAATCTCTTTTTCAAAATTCTCATTTTGGGAATCCTTTTCAAAATTTCATTTGGTAAACTCTTTTCAAAAATTTCCTTTTCATAAACCCTTTTCTAAAAATTTCCTTTCATAAGTCCTTGTCAAAAATCTCATTTTCGTAAAACCTTTTTCACAAATTTCTTTTTAAAAGTTTTTCTCAAAAACTTTCTTTTCTTGAGAACTAATGGAGGAGCAAGCTCAACTCAACACCAGTCTCATTCCAAGAAAACAATAACAAGAATCAAGCTTCACTCTCATTACATTTCACTTTCCATACTCCATCAATATTCCTTCCCAGCTCTGGCTCATTCGCATCATTATCAAACAATCTTCTCCAATCTCATCTCTTTTTCCCAATCAATTCTAATTCTCTTATCACTATCTCCACTCTCAATGTCTTATCAAGGCTGCCTTATTCCACAAGGACTTAGGCCAAACAGGGATTATTTCTTTTCTTGGTGTCTTTTCCTTCTAATCTCTTTTATCATTATTACCAATTATTTCACATTATCTTCTCTCAACTATTTATAATATCAGCATGCATAGATAAACAAATATAAATAACACATCATCAGCATACATACATCACACACAATAGTGTGGTCTTTGTCTTCTTCGTATAAGTGGCCACACAAAGCAAACAATTGCCACTATACTACTGTCTCAGAACCACTGAGTTCCGATCTTTGAGCTGATACGGAACGTCCTAATATATCACCTACTACCACGGTGTCTTAGGAAAGCTACTCTCTCACCTGAGGTCCAGCGATTAAATACGTGCAGTCTTCTTGGATCCTTGTTGCTGCCACTGCCTTAATCCCTCGTCTGTAACATCCCTCGTATTAATTAAAACACATTTTCATTACCAACTTTTATTAAGAAAAAACGTTCTTTCGTCCCTCGTCGGAAATCTTAAAACATGATTGTTTTCTTAAAATAACTCTAACGTTTCTTAATTCTTTAAATACTTCAAAATCATTTTGAAAACATCAAATAAAACAATTTAAATCAATTGGTTAGGTTGCTGGTCCGTCTTGGACAGCACCTCAACCGCTTTCGAAAACACCGAAAAATTCACCGGTTTCAATCCGGGTTTTTCTAAAATCAGTTAGCATTTAAAAACCAAACTTTGAGTCTCATAAACTCATTTTAGAAATCGAGAAAACAATTTTAAATAACCTTGGACAGCAAAGAAGTTGTTTGACAAAAATCAATTTAATAAATCTGAAAACATTGTATAAACTCTTTTTGTTCCAAATACTTTTTAACTCAATATTAATACTTTAAAAACTTAAGTTTTTGTCATAAAACAAGTTTTAGAAAATCATAAACACAATCTCACAAACTCAAATAAATCAAATCAAATTAGATCAAAAACCGATTACACACATACAATCAACAACACACTTTCATCCTTCAAGTCACATAAACACTCAACCAATTATTCAATTTAATTACAAATAAACATTCACAAATCAAACACTTAATTAAACTATTCAACACATAATTACTTTCAAAACCATTTCATTTTTATAAAACAAAAACATTTAGGCATACTTAGACTCACAAACCGAATACACAAGCATAAATTCACTTAAACATAAAACTTTTTCCTAGTCAATTAGCTTAACATCCTTTCACAAAATACATTCATTATTTCTATTTTACTTCATGGAAATAGAATCCTAATCTAATAATCATACATTGACCGAAACTCACACAAATCCAAGCAAGATGCATACATTATCAAACACACAAAATCATGAAATTATTTCTTCTCTTCTTAACAAAAACTGTGAGCTTGATCTTAGAAAAATTATCAATCTTTAAATTATTAAATCAAACCAAAATATCAATTTCTCACAAAATAAAAGCATGGATTTTAATTTAAACATGGCCGAATACAACATGCACAAGATCAACACTTAGATTAAATCATGTTCATACAAGGAAAATTATTTTAAAGCTTGTTTCCCTAATTTTCTCCCAAAAACCGAGACATGCATCAAAAGAAAACATGATCTTTTTCACTTATATTAACATGCATGATCAAATCTCAAACTTCTCTACCAAAATATGTAAAAATCATGGATCACATAAACACTTTCAATTGATTTTCAAAAGAACATGAAAATAGCTTTTCAAAGTTCAACATCAACATGCATGCACTTAAATCATGTAAATCAAGTCATGAAATTAAACATAATAACATAAATCAAAGACAAAAATCATTTTGAATGAAAAAGAACCAAAACCGTGACACATATTGGGAAAACACTAAAGCTTTGGTTCAAAGATCACATATAAAATTCAAAATAAAAAAAATCAAAGATCAAAACACAAATCAAAGTTCTTCCTAAGATTAAACCAAAAATCAAGACATGCAAGAGCTCAAGACCATATAAATCATCATCAAACAACATGCAAGACCAAAAATTTCAAAAACAAGTTTAGATCACATATTGATTTACCAAATAAACACTTAAACACCTCATGATTCACGGTTCTAAGCATAAAAATCAAACATGCAAGAAGATCTACTCCAAATTCACAAAGATCATAAACAAAACTTTAGATCTAAAAGATTTAATTTGAAAACATCAAGATCTACCATGAAAAACATCAAGATCTATCATGAACAACACCAACCGAATCATCAAACATAAGCTACACATATTACAAATTAATTTGAGTCTTTCAAAAGTCCATAGTTAAGAAAGATCAACACATAAGTGCATAAAAAAATGAACATGCAAAGATAGAAAGTAAGATTACAAGATTACAAAACAAAAACTAGTTCTACTTCTCCTAGGATCTTCGGTTTATACCAAGAAGAAAAGTCTTCTAGTCTCTTAGCACTTTGATCTTCAAAGAATTCCTAGGTTTTGGCTTTGAACTCCTTCTTCTTCTTCCTTCTCCTAACTCACGGCCTCCTCTTCTCTCTCTCTCTTTCTATTTTCTTTTTCTTAGTCTAAGAGTTTGATGAGCTCTTTAGACTTGTGTTTAGTTTTAGGAGTGGAAGAGTGGAAATGGAAATGAATAAGGAAAATGAACCATGGCTTCTTCTATATATAGACTCACGAATTCTCCCTCTTTTGCCCTCATGAAATTCGGTCCTTGAACAAATGGGAGGGGTAGATTCGGCTCTTCCAAATTTTGCATGGGTGGAGTTTATCATCTCTAAGGAGACAATATAGGGTGGCTTAGGTGCTTAGGGATCATATTAGGTGCAAAGACTTGTTGGTTCCTCTTTAGGGTTTCCACCAATTTAGTTAGGGCATGGTTAGGATTTGGTTCATTTGGTTACTTGTCCTACACTTAGGAAAATTCTAGGCTTCCCTCTACACATACATACACATACGGCACACACGGCACACACATATATACACACACATTTTCACATACATGCACACACTCACCTACACGCCTAACACACACATACATATATACATGTCATACCAACACATACATTCATGCATATATCATCACATTCCTTCACTAATTAAAATTTCACATGATCCTAAACATACACACACACCAAAACCGCACATACATATACATGCACACACACATAGAAAATAAATCATTCATGTATAAAGAATCACAATTCCCCAAAAATATCAAACACACATTTATAAAAAATAGATCACCTTCTCATAAAATAACTTCTTGTTGAAAAATCCATCATTTCCTTAAAAGAATTTTAAACACATAATTATTTCCAAAACTCAACTTTAAAACTCATAACATTATTTCATGAAAAAAAATCATTTCTTTAAAATCATTTACCACCTTGAAAACGGGAATAAAGAAATTTATTTAAGAAAATACTCTTTTAAAAAATGCTTTTCTCAAAAATAATTCTTTTTAGAGATTAAAACAGTACGAGGATTTTGAGGGGTGTTACATTCTCCCCAACTTAAAGATTTCTCGTCCCCGAGAAATACATTGCGGATTGGGCAGCATGTCACATCAACTCTTACATCATCCTCATTTTCACTTTAAGGTCGTCCTTTCCTTTACTGACAGTAGGCTCTTCACAATACTCCTCGTGTGTCGCTCTCGGATAAAAGTTCCACAGCATACCATTCACGCGTCGAACCGGGCTAAGTCCAAAGGATTGACCAAAGAAAATGTCGCTCCTTTAGCTGATCGCCGCCGCAGAGAGCACAATCTTGGGTATAAACCCAGGGAAAATCAAGCAAACAAACATTCACACATCTCCAAAAATATCGGGTTTAGCCTAAAATTCTAAGATACTCACTACTTTCTACACTTTAGGTTCTTACTAACTTACGAACAATCACTCCTTCCTCTAATTCCCTCTCTAACTCTAAGACTTTCATCCACTATTTCTCCATCCTAAGGGGAATTCTATGACAACCTTGGTTCTACTCTCTCAAAACAACCTCACTTATCCTCCTAAACATCAATCAACTTATCACTTCCTCCGTCTAAACATCTAACTATAGAACAAAGGGATCTAATCTTCCTCACTATTTCTTCAGATTAAGGTCACTATACACCTCTTTCTTTCCTTGTGACTCCCCAACTTTGATCAAACTTACTACTAGACTCACCATTGTTTTACTTTTCACCCAGTAACCACAATTTATACGTCCACAATTATTCAAGCCTAAACTATCTGGGCAACTATGTCTCTTCTAATTCCACAAGCTAGGTTAACAAATCTCAGAAAAGATTAGTAAGGTTATAGTTTAATAGGAAGGTTTATGAAGAAAAGTTTGGATTTCAACTATGCCGACTGTCTTTGTTGATACAATTCAACAAACACGGGGTCTAGGGATAACATCCTATATCCTCAAAGGTAACACCAAAAAGATATATCGGGGTCAACAAACTTAGGTCTTGTCAAACAAGGATACTACCTCAAAGGTTATGGGATCTCAATCCTAGAATCGGTTTGCTTCTACTTAGTCTACTTCCTCTAGGCTACTTAACCAACAGGTTCCTAACACAGCAGACATTAGAGATACGAACAAAGTCCTACACCTTAGAAAGACGAGAACCTAATCTCACACTCCTATCCTTACACTAGCAAGCACGCACAGTCACACAAACAAACAAGTAAAGCATGTAAGCCCATGCTTAAGGCCACAAAGGATTAACATCGCTCTGATACCACTTCTGTAACAGCCCGATTTTCACCACTTGAAAATAATCGTCATTTATTTAATAAGTTGCAAAAATGAGGCCAAATTTTTTTTTTTGAAAAACCATTGGTGCATTTAAACTCCCTTACTTGAAAACTGGGTTGTTACTTAAAAACCTTCTCTTACCTAAACTTCCAAATCTTTCAAAACGATTTCATATTCTTTTTAAAACAAAAGTTCTACCAGTACACAAATTAAAAGTAGGGCATAATTACAGAAGTGATACTTTTCTAAGATAATCCTTGACTCAACAACACTCACAACAACTTAAACTATTTACCCTACCTCGGACTTCTCCTATAGAAAACTATTGGGTGTAACTCTCGTTCCTCCTTGCATTCCTTCTTAACTCCCGAAGATGAAGCCATCTCCATTGCTGCTGGTCCGCCATTCTTTGGTACCCACTGCTTCCTAGTTGGAGTAGAAGAAGTCCACTGAGTTTCATACCGCACCTTCTCCTCGTAGTCTTTGTATCCTCGGACAGAGACTTGTCTCAAATGCGGTCCTAGGTTAGCTCCGCTCAGTTGATGCTCGGGGTCTGGAATCACGATCTGAGTGTCACCAATCCATACCCAACCATATGGGGTACGCTTCCAGCCACATCCATGTCTGGTCCAGGTTGCAATCTCCATGCGATACTCCATCTGTCCGTTGAGATACCAGAAACGCCGATATGCCAACGAACAGGAGAGAGTCAGCGATCCGAACGACGAATCGTCGACGTTGTGGATTTACGGCAGGCGAGATACCAAGACAACACAAACAATACAAGCAAGATATACACAACACAACACTCAAGCATAACATCACATCAAAATTATTAATCTATCTTGATTAACATTATTATCTCAATTCTTTATTATTGTCAACGTTCTTTGTCTTGCCAAAATTATTATCGTCTTTAAATACACATACTTTCTTTTCACTTTCTTTCTCAACTTCAATATCCAATCCTTCACTTCTCTCTTTTCCTCATCAAGGGTTTCATCTCTTCCTTGCACACTTTCCATCGTCATCAGAAACTTATAAGCTTTTCTTTTCTTAGGTATAAATCTTTTCGTTATCAAGTCTTATTGAATTATAACCATCGATGATCGGGGGATTAAAGAATCATCGAGGTACGCGTTCTTTCGTAGTTAGCACTCACGTCACAAGTCTACATCTCCTTGGCCATCCATCCACCTAGTCGGAAACAAACAGGAGTACAGGACCTTTACCGTGCGGGCACGACAGCTGTCTCACAATCAATAGGTCCCAAACCAGGAGGACTACAGCCTCAAATCATATCATATCAATTCAATTCATATAATCAAGGCACACTGTCTCAACTCACGGTGGCAAATAAGATGCCCCACTCCAGTCCCTCTCACTGTTCTAGATTTACAATCTAGGGGGCGACAATACTAATTCTAGCTGATCATGCAGAACTTGCCACGGCATTGGACCCAGTCCCTACCACGTTCGTATACCACATGTGGAGTTCGTTCTGCCTAGAAAAGTACTCTAGACTTCTTGACGTTTCACCGTCATTGTCCTCCCCTAATGCAATCTCCTCCTAAGTATCCGCAGATACTTATGGTTCCTTCCTCTCCACTACTTCGTGTTAACTCTCATACCTCACCGAGTTCGCTGTTAATGTCTTTTAAAGTCTTTTATCTTGTTAATTAATCTAATGGTCGGCTCACCCTTCGTACATCCCTTCAATGAGTCCCGACCGCTATCTTTGCATCACTTTTCCTTTCATTACACAACTTAGCACAGAGCGGGATTGCATTCAAAGCTTGAATCTCCTCACAAAAACTTTTCTCAAACAACATTTATAAATTTTCTCAAAATCTCTTTTTGTAAATTTTCACAAAAATCTCATTCTCACAAATCCTTTTCAAACTTTTCATTTCGAAAGACCTTTTTCAAAAATTTTAATTCACAAATCCTTTTCTAAAAATTTCATTTCATAATTCTTTTTCAAAAATCTCCTTTCGAACATCCTTTTTTTTAAAAAAAATCTCTTTTTGAAAAATCCTTTTCAAAAATCTCATTTCACAAAAACAATTTTACTTTGTAAACTCTTTTTCAAAATTCTCATTTTGGGAACCCTTTTCAAAATTTCATTTGGTAAACTCTTTTCAAAAATTTCCTTTTCATAAACCCTTTTCTAAAAATTTCCTTTCATAAGTCCTTGTCAAAAATCTCATTTTCGTAAAACCTTTTTCACAAATTTCTTTTTAAAAGTTTTTCTCAAAAACTTCCTTTTCTTGAGAACTAATGGAGGAGCAAGCTCAACTCAACACCAGTCTCAGTCCAAGAAAACAATTACAAGAATCAAGCTTCACTCTCATTACATTTCACTTTCCATACTCCATCAATATTCCTTCCCAGCTCTGGCTCATTCGCATCATTATCAAACAATCTTCTCCAATCTCATCTCTTTTTCCCAATCAATTCTTATTCTCTTATCACTATCTCCACTCTCAATGTCTTATCAAGGCTGCCTTATTCCACAAGGACTTAGGCCAAACAGGGATTATTTCTTTTCTTGGTGTTTTTTCCTTCTAATCTCTTTTATCATTATTACCAATTATTTCACATTATCTTCTCTCAACTATTTATAATATCAGCATGCATAGATAAACAAATAAAAATAACACATCATCAGCATACATACATCACACACAATAGTGTGGTCTTTGTCTTCTTCGTATAAGTGGCCACACAAAGCAAACAATTTCCACTATACTACTGACTCAGAACCACTGAGTTCCGATCTTTGAGCTGATACGGAACGTCCTAATATATCACCTACTACCACGGTGTCTTAGGAAAGCTACTCTCTCACCTGAGGTCCAGCGATTAAATACGTGCAGTCTTCTTGGATCCTTGTTGCTGCCACTGCCTTAATCCCTCGTCTGTAACATCCCTCGTATTAATTAAAACACATTTTCATTACCAACTTTTATTAAGAAAAATCTTTTCTTATCTTAAAACGTTCTTTCGTCCCTCGTCGGAAATCTTAAAATATGATTGTTTTCTTAAAATAACTCTAACGTTTCTTAATTCTTTAAATACTTAAAAATCATTTTGAAAACATCAAATAAAACAATTTAAATCAATTGGTTAGGTTGCTGGTCTGTCTTGGACAGCACCTCAACCGCTTTCGAAAACATCGAAAAATTCACCGGTTTCAATCCGGGTTTTTCTAAAATCAGTTACCATTTAAAAACCAAACTTTGAGTCTCATAAACTCATTTTAGAAATCGAGAAAACAATTTTAAATAACCTTGGACAGAAAAGAAGTTGTTTGACAAAAATCAATTTAATAAATCCGAAAACATTGTAAAAACTCTTTTTGTTCCAAATACTTTTTAACTCAATATTAATACTTTAAAAACTTAAGTTTTTGTCATAAAACAAGTTTTAGAAAATCATAAACACAATCTCACAAACTCAAACAAATCAAATCAAATTAGATCAAAAACCGATTACACACATACAATCAACAACACACTTTCATCCTTCAAGTCACATAAACACTCAACCAATTATTCAATTTAATTACAAATAAACATTCACAAATCAAACACTTAATTAAACTATTCAACACATAATTACTTTCAAAACCATTTCATTTTTATAAAACAAAAACATTTAGGCATACTTAGACTCACAAACCGAATACACAAGCATAAATTCACTTAAACATAAAACTTTTTCCTAGTCAATTAGCTTAACATCCTTTCACAAAATACATTCATTATTTCTATTTTACTTCATGGAAAAAGAATCCTAATCTAATAATCATACATTGACCGAAACTCACACAAATCCAAGCAAGATGCATACATTATCAAACACACAAAATCATGAAATTATTTCTTCTCTTCTTAACAAAAACCGTGAGCTTGATCTTAGAAAAATTATCAATCTTTAAATTATTAAATCAAACCAAAATATCAATTTCTCACAAAATAAAATCATGGATTTTAATTTAAACATGGTCGAATACAACATGCACAAGATCAACACTTAGATTAAATCATGTTCATACAAGGAAAATTATTTTAAAGCTTGTTTCCCTAATTTTCTCCCAAAAACCGAGACATGCATCAAAAGAAAACATGATCTTTTTCACTTATATTAACATGCATGATCAAATCTCAAACTTCTCTACCAAAATATGTAAAAATCATGGATCACATAAACACTTTCAATTGATTTTCAAAAGAACATGAAAATAGCTTTTCAAAGTTCAACATCAACATGCATGCACTTAAATCATGTAAATCAAGTCATGAAATTAAACATAATAACATAAATCAAAGACAAAAATCATTTTGAATGAAAAAGAACCAAAACCGTGACACATATTGGGAAAACACTAAAGCTTTGGATCAAAGATCACATATAAAATTCAAGATCAAAACAAAATCAAAGATCAAAACACAAATCAAAGTTCTTCCTAAGATTAAACCAAAAATCAAGACATGCAAGAGCTCAAGACCATATAAATCATCATCAAACAACATGCAAGACCAAAAATTTCAAAAACAAGTTTAGATCACATATTGATTTACCAAATAAACACTTAAACACCTCATGATTCACGGTTCTAAGCATAAAAATCAAATATGCAAGAAGATCTACTCCAAATTCACAAAGATCATAAACAAAACTTTAGATCTAAAAGATTTAACTTGAAAACATCAAGATCTACCATGAAAAACATCAAGATCTATCATGAACAACACCAACCGAATCATCAAACATAAGCTACACATATTACAAATTAATTTGAGTCTTTCAAAAGTCCATAGTTAAGAAAGATCAACACATAAGTGCATAAAAAACGAACATGCAAAGATAGAAAGTAAGATTACAAGATTACAAAACAAAAACTAGTTCTACTTCTCCTAGGATCTTCGGTTTATACCAAGAAGAAAAGTCTTCTAGTCTCTTAGCACTTTGATCTTCAAAGAATTCATAGGTTTTGGCTTTGAACTCCTTCTTCTTCTTCCTTCTCCTAACTCACGACCTCCTCTTCTCTCTCTCTCTCTCTTTCTATTTTCTTTTTCTTAGTCTAAGAGTTTGATGAGCTCTTTAGACTTGTGTTTAGTTTTGGGAGTGGAAGAGTGGAAATGGAAATGAATAAGGAAAATGAACCATGGCTTCTTCTATATATAGACTCACGAATTCTCCCTCTTTTGCCCTCATGAAATTCGGTCCTTGAACAAATGGGAGGGGTAGATTCGGCTCTTCCAAATTTTGCATGGGTGGAGTTTATCATCTCTAAGGAGACAATATAGGGTGGCTTAGGTGCTTAGGGATCATATTAGGTGCAAAGACTTGTTGGTTCCTCTTTAGGGTTTCCACCAATTTAGTTAGGGCATGGTTAGGATTTGGTTCATTTGGTTACTTGTCCTACACTTAGGAAAATTCTAGGCTTCCCTCTACACATACATACACATACGGCACACACATATATACACACACATTTTCACATACATGCACACACTCACCTACACGCCTAACACACACATACATATATACATGTCATACCAACACATACATTCATGCATATATCATCACATTCCTTCACTAATTAAAATTTCACATGATCTTAAACATACACACACACCAAAACCGCACATACATATACATGCACACACACACATAGAAAATAAAGCATTCATGTATAAAGAATCACAATTCCCCAAAAATATCAAACACACATTTATAGAAAATAGATCACCTTCTCATAAAATAACTTCTTGTTGAAAAATCCATCATTTCCTTAAAAGAATTTTAAACACATAATTATTTCCAAAACTCAAATATAAAACTCATAACATTATTTCATGAAAAAAAATCATTTCTTTAAAATCATTTACCACCTTGAAAACGGGAATAAAGAAATTTATTTAAGAAAATACTCTTTTAAAACATGCTTTTCTCAAAAATAATTCTTTTTAGAGATTAAAACAGTACGAGGATTTTGAGGGGTGTTACAGAAGCGTCCTCAAGAACGAAGGGCACCAGATCAGTTGAAGGATTACTCTCACCCACGGGAACAGGGTCCGCATTAGTTGGAGGATCGGGAGCCGGGATGGCCATAAGTGGCTACACATTTAGGGGACTGCTCACCCTGCCAAATGGTACGTAAGTAGCGAAACCGGTAGGCATGGCCCCCCTTGTGCAGCGGCAGCCTTGAGAGAAAGCGAAGGAGTCTCTTGGGAGGCAAAGGAAGGAACAAAAAGAGACCCCGAGGGAGCTTGAGCGTTCTGAGAAGCTCGAGAAGAAAGCACCGGAGACTGCTTACCATCCGCATTAGAGGGGCCTACAAAAAAAACAGTCAAGCAAACGGTAATCAGCACACTCATCGAAAGGGGATAAACCAGTAAGGGAAATAAATACATAAAGGGGAACCAGGGGCAAAAGGAGAAGAGAGAAGCAAGAGGCCAAAGAGAATTGTTGGAGGCAAGTAAGCAAACCCTGTGTAGAGGATGGAACGGTAGATTTCGAAGAACCTTTGCTCTGAGCATCATCACCCTCAGAAATGGAAGTCTTTGAGCTCTCGTTGGAATCGCTCTTGTCAGAAGAGGTAGAATAGAAGGCCCGAATAGAAGCCCCGGAAGCAGTCCCCTCATCTCCGTCTAAGTTTATGGGGGCAGGAGAAGAAGGAGCGGAAGGAACAGGCTGGGCGCGAAGACGGCTAGAGCGCCGTGAAGGAACAGGAGTGGAGCTTTTGCCTTGAGAAGAAGCGGCAGCAGCTCTCCCTTTGGCCTGAGAGGAAGATTTAGAGGCAGGGGGACTGGAAGAGAGAAGTTTGGTGTTACCTTTCTTTGGGGCAAAGGCACTGGAGGAAGGGGTCGCCGGAGCCTTGCGCTTGCGAGGTGCTGGAGGTTCCTTTTCAACTGAAGCAAAAATGCAACCAGAGACGTTAATGATAAACAAAACACAAAAGCAAAGGGGACAAGCTATAAGACTAGAGTATACCTTTGTTGATAGTCTTTTTGGTAGAAGTAGAGTAGTAAGGATTGTTGTGCACTATTGGGACCAAGGGAGTGGTGACAGTACTTGGAGTACTCTCAAAGCTCTGCAAATGTTGGAGTATGTCACTATGAGAAGTCAGCCAAACACGCAGGACCCCGTCAGCGTGAAGAGAGGGAATGTGAACTATTGGGACAGGAGAAGGCGTAAAACCAAAGAGTGTGGACTGGAGGGAAGTTTCCACATCAACAGGATCCAGGAGAAGAGGACAAGGGGGCTGGTCGTGTCCAAACTGTCTAGCAACACGATCTGGCTTGTAAACAAAGGGCCAGAGAGCCCCGCCATGCGCGCTCTTGTTGTCCATGGTTGTGAAACCCGGAAGGAAGCGCCCGGTTAAGATCAACTTTCACAAGTCAAATACGCCCTCAGTCATTGCAGTGAGATCATTTTGGAGACCCAAGGCGTCCTCCTGATATAAAGGATGCAATTTCTCCCCACCAAGTAAGAAGTCGCCCAGGTAGGGCCTGAAAACGAAGCTTTTCTTGTGGTCAATAATTTGTACAAGGTGACGCCTTGGCTTCCCCAAGTACCATACCACGAACGCGGTTCTAAGGCGTCAGCATTGGCATCAGAAGCAATTTCGGGAAGGAATCTGACTGGACCATACGAAGGAAAGCGTTCGAATAAAAAACATTGCAGGAAGGACAAGCCAACATAGCAATTGACAGGGAAGCGACCAAAGGAATTCTTCATCTGTTCTGATATCTGGTCGAGGCGAGCATAAAGACTACCCAAGTAAAGCGAAGAAAGAGGCAGACGAATACCCTCTGCAAGCATGCAAGAAAAGATAAAAATGGAAGAACTTATTGATTCCCAAGGAGGTCCAGGTAACACATATCTGCTAAGCCAAAAAGCAACAAAGGTGGCCCTTTTGAGGCACTGGTCAGTAACAGGACCGCCCACGAACTTGTCCTCATGAAAGTCACCAAAGAAGTAGCGTACCCAATTCGCGAAAGTGTATTTGAGAGAGGACCTTTGGCTTACTTTCTGATCTTGAGGAACGAGGTTCCCTGTGCCTCGCACCTTCTTTGAGGAAGACCCATCAGCATAAGAAGCGCGCCTTTGCTGGAGCAAATCTTTGGAATACTTGGCGCTAGCAATAGAAGCATTCTTGAGCTCCTTGGCCAATCCGATGATACTCTCGTCCACGCTGGAAAGGTCAAGGTCACTATCTCCAAACGAAGGCAGTTTCAGCAGAACAATCACATCCTCTAAAGTTGGGGTAAATTCACCCCAAGAAGTAAGAAACGTATGCGTCGCTGAGCACCAGCGCTGGACTAACATATGCAAGTCCTCTACCCTCTTGTTCACACCTAGGCGAGGGGACGCCTTCACCGCATCGAAAATCCCCACCTGTTTCAAAATCTCCACAAAGGGAGGATCCCGTTGAAAAACGTAGTCCACCCATTCTGCCCAGCCACCTGTAGAAGTGACTCTGACATGAAAGCGAAGGTCAACCCAGGGGAACTCCGAGGAAGCAAGGCGGGAACGAAGAAGAAAGGGACCTAGCTTACAATGTTCCTTGGAATAAGAAGGCTTGGAACACAGGCGTGCTGCGCTCTCCGGGACCACCAGAGCTTTGGATAACTGGCCCATGAAAAGACTGCCGGATTCCGGAGGTTGAGGGAAAGGAAGCTTAGCGCGCGCCCAACGGCGATGCCCTTGCTCCACCGGATCGGAACGCGACGGAGGGAGAGCGTTTAGAAAGCAAAAGGAAAGGGACTAAGGGACATGTACTTCGGTGGCTTCCCCCCGCATTTGGCTTTCCTCATCAGAAGAAGAGGACTTCTCTTCCCCAGAACCCGAAGGGACCGTGGATCTTGTCATCGTGTAAGAAAGCAACTTGGACATAAAACGGAACAAGAAGAAAAGAAAGCAAAAAGAAAGGGGGAAGAGAGGGATGGTGAGCTGCAAATGGAGTTTGGGGAGAAAGAGAACGAGCGGTGGTAAGTGAAAGTAACTGAAGGGTTTATGGGGAGCAGTTTGCAAAGAAGTGGGGAACGTGGGAAAGAGTGAAATCTTATGAGCTGTTGAAACCTCTCCCTCTGTGTACACGTGGAAGGCAACAAAAAAAAGAGAGGAAAGACGGATTAGGATTTGCATCAAAAGGGGAAGGTCCTACCCCTTTTGCTGCAAAGGGGGCTATTGTTGATACTCAGAAAAAATGATAGCCCAATCATGAGGCCCAATAGCAAAACCAAGCCCAGATCCGCAACACACAAGGGACTACGAACAGGAAGTGGCGACGAAGAAGGGCGTACTTGGGCATGCATTCGCGCACGAAGGCGCACCCCACCTTCGGAGAGCGCACGAACAGACAAAGAGCCACCCAACTCCCATGACACGTGCAGGTTGCACAAGAAGCTAGAAAGGAATCTTTGCTCACCTCATCTAGACCCTTCCCAAGAGAGAGACGGAAATGACATTCCTTGTGTGCTCCCCTCTCTCAGCCATTAATGGAGAGCTTGAAATGGCAAAAGGACAAACTGGCACCTGATAAAGGGGGAGGAATGCAGCAACAAAGAAGGAAAAGCTGCCTGGACCGTCGGGTAAAGGGAAAAGGAGGAATAACCAACGGGTGAAAGGGGAACTATATAAAGGTGCCACCGTCAGTCACAGAACAATAACAACAATCAGAGAGAGTACAGTAAAGAAATATTGAAACAAAAATCAAACACTTGAGTTCCCTTCTCTAAATCCCAGAGAAGGAACACGGAAGAGAGACTAAAGAATGAGGCGTGGGAGGAGTAAAGTAAGCAACAGAGATACTCGCTCCCTCTTTCCACCACCATCACCAAAAAACCTTAACGCCATGACCAACTCTCTGTAAACACCACCCCTAATCTTTACCGAAGAGGGCGTCCTCACAGACAAAAGCGCACCCTACCTCAGTCAAAATAGTAGGTAGCGATGCCTCTTTGCCCGTAACACCTGTAGTACCTATACGTCTTCGAGGCCATAATTTCATTAAGTTTACGAACCCATTAATCTCTGTACAATTTTATCTTTTCAATAAAAAAGATCCGGAACAAATATCAATGCAGATGACCTTCAAAGATGCTCATGTATAATAATATTTCCACTAAATTTATTCCCCGCATTTTGTGATTTCTTTTTTTAATATATTAATTTATTTTATTAATGTGTTTAATGTCATTAGAAATTATTTATATATTGCTTTTCAAGAATTTTATGCATGAATCAAATGCTACAATTACATATCTTAGTCAAACCAACATAATACAACAAAAACTAATAACACTGGAAAAAGTAAAATAATATCAACTCTCAATATATATTTATAAAACCATATATGCTAATAAAAATAATTATTAAAAAACAAAAAAAACCTATGCATGGTTCGGGATCTTAGCTAGTAGCTAGTCTACTATACTTATATAAAAATATCCCTTTTCGAGGCACAACGTTTGTCCGCTTAAGGAATACTCGCACCAGAACATTTGTAGGTAGATAACATCTTCTTTAATCAAAATTATAATTTAAAATTAAATAAATTATCTGTCCAAAATTAATATTTAAAATTAAATAAATTATCTATATGTGAAATCATTAAAAATCATTATCCTCAAAAAGATTGATACACCCAAAGAGATGATGCTTGAGTTCATGATAAACTCAAATATCTTTTTAGTTATCACGTATTTCAAACTATAAATATGATGATTTCTCAAGTCATGAAAATCACCTTCTTCATCATTCTCTTCTCTTTTTTATTGTTCATGAATCACCGCCTCTTTCAATATGTCACCATATAAGTTGCAATCCCACTACACGCATTCATCATCATTGGCAGAAGCTCCATCTATAGCAATGAATTCCCAACAACAACATGGGGAGAACAACAAGCTTCATATGCTTCATTGCTGTGTGAAGAACTATGATTGGGGTCGACCATTTAATTTAAGTCTTTATCATTAGTCTAGATTTGTTAAATGTAAATAATGATGTGGCAAGGGAGTACATATTACTTTAACCATGTCAAATAAAACTCATACATCAATATATTAGTTGTTCACACATGATTACCATTCCCTTTTGTTATTTAATTTTTACAAATTATTTGGTCACGTGACAAAAGTGATAAGTCTTATGAACACGTGATAATGGTAATCATCACTTATCTCCTACTCTATAGTTTCCATTCATGGTTTATCTTTTTTATAAACACGTGATAATGCTCTTCATCAAGGAAACATATGAAAGTGAATAAAAATCAAGATAATTGCAATATATTTTCTAAAAAAATGCAAAAATAATCTTTGATGATTATCTCAAAGAGGATTAGATCCATGATTTTTAGAAAAAAACCAAGCCCTTATCTTTTTTAAAATAAATAACAAAGGAAATGGTAATAATCTGTTTCCTTGATGAAATTGATAAGTCTCATCTAATTTCAGAAAATATAGGATAATGGAAACGTTTCGAAAATAGAATAAATCATGAAACGGTAGACATACCAAATTAAAATCTACTATACTTATATAAAATGATCTCGCACCAGAGCGTTTGTAGTTAAATAACATTATCTCTAATCAAAATTATACTTTGAAATTAAATAAATTATCTATATGTTAAAAAAAAGTAATTATTATCCTCAAAAAGATAAATCCAAAGAGACGAGACTTTTATGGTCATAGCATATGTCTCCATTTTTATTAAGATATGATAAGTGTTTAAAAAAAAGAAAAGAAAAGAAAATAAAGATTAAGATCCAGTAAGATAAAGATAATCATAAAAAATAATAAAAATATTTAGCTTGAGATAAGATAAAGATTTTTAGGATTCAATCTTATTATTAACTTGAGATAAGATAATTGATTAAAAAGATAAAAATATTTAATTATGATTAATAACAATAGATTTGATAATCTTATTAAAAAAAATACTAATTGTACAAAAAAAAACTAATCCATCCATCTCATAAATATAAAAAAAAATCAAAATGTTCGATTCTTATTTAATATTTATTTATCATAATAAATTTGATAATCAAATATAAAAATGTTAATTTGTCCAAAAAATAAATAAGGAATATCTCAGATAAAAAGTTTTACATTTTTTGTTCATATGAAGAAGTATAAAATTTATCAACAGGATCATTCAGATTAATTTTTTAAAGTATAGGGTTTGGTTTGAACTTCTACCTTTTTATATAATTATTTTTTGTTGTTGTTTTTTTTTTTGGTTTGTACTCTTTGGCCAGTACCACAGGTGTCCCCAAGAGCACCCTTAATATCAGGGAACCCTTGAGACTAATCTTGCACGAGGTCGCGTTCCTGTACCTCTCCTAACTGGATGTGTTAACCGGGAATCGAACCTGTCACTTCTTAGTCTCAGGCCACATTCCCAAGTTCTCAAGTTGGCAGGATCGCACCACTTGAGCCAACCCCCGTTTGTATTTTTGGTTATTGTTTAATAATAATCTTTACTTTATAATAAAAATAATAATAATTTCTAATTTAAAATATTTAATATAAAAAAATTAAAATATCAACAACCCGTGCATTGCACGGGGTGAGAGCTAGTTATATATAAAGGAGAGATACAAAGATGATACTTTCGAGACAACAATTGCTTACGTGGGCCTTCCACAATGTTTTACCAAATTATGGTTTTTTAAATATTAAAATGGATAAGATAATTACAAATGAATAAGATAATTTTAAATTGGAAATAATTACAAATTGTTATAAACAATTCATATCTATCTAATTAGTGGATGATTATCTATTGGATTGTGTTTATACTTAGTGATATCACTCCATATTAGGGTGGATTGTGTTTATATTTAGTTGATACCACTCCATATTAGAGTTTTCTATCTCCCTATAAATAGGACTCAACTATGATTTAAAACGTACATTGAATATATCACAATATATTGTTTCCTCTTTTCTTCTCTTCTTCCTTATTTTCATACGTTTCATAACACGTTATCAGCACGAAGCTCTAACCAAAAGGTGTGTTGAAGCTTATACATCAAAGAGTATTGAAGCAAGGTAAATTTTAATATTATTAATGTTTTATTTATTTATTCATTTTTTTTTCTTTTGATATATTATATATAGATCCCAAAGTATCAATATTATATGGACATGAACATTTTATAAGAGATACAAGTTCTTGAGAATTATAGCATTTATCATGTAAATCATGAAAAAAAAAAGAAAGAAAGATGAAAATCGAAACAGATTTGAAAAGATGCAAACAGAAGCAGTGTTGATTGATTTGAAAAGGAGAACTCATCGATGCAAATAAGGCAGAAGCGATTTATAGCTCTGCAGTAACCGTGGTATTTATATATATTACGTTTGCATTTCATTCCAAGCACGTTAACAATAATCAATGCAAGTATGGCAAGTCATGGATTCAAGACTGATCCTTGAATTCTATTTTATATATTTTCCAAAGAATGATAGAAAAATAAAATAGCAAAATTTTTCTAAGATTGGAATCTATAGAACCCGATGTGGGACTTGTTTTGTTCCACCCGTCCAAGGAGTTACAATCTATTTAATACTATGCCAATGGAGAGTTCCAATCTATTTAATACTATGCCAATGGATGGCAAGGTTCTCAGTGCCCAAATCTTACTATTAATGGTGACAACTTCTTAAAGCAATCGAGGGACTTGTATTCATTCTTCATCTCCAATTTGTAATGTCTTACTCTTGCTTCAACTGTGTGCAAATTCCATAAAATAAAAAATACACATCGAACCAAGATGTGCATAATCATATCTAGTGCTAAGGATTTCAAGTATTGCTGGAGAGTTGAAAGAGTAAATACATCATTGGAATTTGAAAACGCACTGACACTTATCATTGTGCAATCCAACCATTTGGGCTGATTGTCTTATTGAATTAATAAAATTTTTATTAAAAAAAATTGTTGTTTTAACCGAGTATTGTACTCGGGATCCCACGGGTCATTCCAATCGCACCAGGTTGTTGTGCCTTTATTGATGAAATCAATATTTGATATCATTTTATTAAATTGGATAATTTCACTATTATATCGACATGTTCTAATTTTAATGCAAATATTTCTTTGGTAGTGGTAATCATTATTTGATGTATCAATGATACTGCTCATGTGTCATAAATTATTAGTTTTAAATGTTAGCACATTTATTTTTATGATGCAAAGACAGTCAAATAAGTATGATTTTACTTTGAGAAAAAATAATTTTCTTTATTTTGCCTTATATATTTAATTGCGTTTATTGTCAATTATTATTGAACGTTATGTTGAAACATGAAAATATCAATGTTTTTTCGTGAAGTAAATTAATATGATTTATATATTTTATCATTAACAATTTGACATTAAAGTAGAGATTTATTTGATATAATTTTTGTTATTGTTCCCTAATGATCTCCCTATGAGTTGTTTTGAAAGTTATATAAGAAATATTATGCTTCATCAAGTTGACTCATATCTTATGTCGGCTTGTATTTTCTTGGCTCTACACACATGTTGAGTAGTACTTTTTTCGAGGTTAGTTATAAAATTTTTAAGCTATTGTCATATTAAGAATATGAATAAGTGGAGAAATTTATCCTAAATGAGTACATGAGCCTTGTCGTTTTGTTTTTCACTATGAAATTATAAGAATGCGACAATCTCACAACATGAAACTTATGTGCTTCTTTATTGACATGTTTTAAAACTATTTGTGATGAAAAATTCTAATATTTTTTTTATTGAAAATGATTACTGTCATTATGATAAAGAGAAAAAATTTCCAATATAATTATGAATATACTTGCGCATTTGTTTATACCATTGAGTGACGTCAATACTTGTTTGAATATGATATTATTGAATGATATTGATCACATATGTTTTTTTGAAGATATTTGATGCTTGTTAGTTTTAGCAAGTAAAACTATGCAAGATCTCGTATGATCTTGTTTTGAATTCTATTTTCAATATAAATATTTTTTTTTATATTTCCAAAAATTAAGTCTCCGCTTAATTAGATTGGATTGTGTGAACCACATAAATAATTGATCACATGTACACATAATATATTTTTATAACAAAAGTTTATGGATATAAAAATTTTAAAATAGCATATCCTATTTTTTTTATTGAGGTTAACAATGTGTTATAATGTAGTAGATCATGAATAAATATGTCAAGTTTCAAATATATATGTAAAATTTTATTTTCAAAATAGCGTAGTATATTTTATCAAAATTAATTGTTCCAATATTTATTTTGGTGAACTTGTGGACAAGGAGTTTTAGTACATTATCTTTTAATCTTCTATACAAGTATGTATATAATAGACTCAATTAGAGAAATAAAAATCAAAACATAGTTTATGCTATAACCTTTTCATACTTGTTTTACATTAATTTGCAATATTAACTTTAATAGAGTATTTTTTATGGCGGAAATAGTTTATTCGAAATGTTTTACAAAATGTTTCTTCCATACTCTACTAGTTACACAAAATTTTTCTTCTATTTAGTATTGCTAGAAACCGTTGGTAACATTATATTCGTGTACGATGATAATTTAGAGATATAAAAGATTTGTTATCTAGAGATATTGGAAAATTTTTCAGTTTACATGTATATAATTGAAATACCTCATTTCGTAAAACCAAAAGTTTATACACTAAAAGTTTAAAAATAATAATATAATTTTTTTTGTTAGGCTTGACTGGTTAGACCATCCCAGATCAACGATATGATGCGAAAAAAAAATTAAAACTTATGTTGACATCCAATGAAGAAATCGAAGTTTCTTCAATCTGATTATCTCAATGTGCTAATAATTGTTTCAAAGAAAGTTTGTTCAGCTATCACCATAAAATTTGGATTGAATCTGACATGAATACAAGGTGATATTTATGTGTCATTACTTTCATCATGTGGATCATTTAGGTATTTAATTTTATATTTTTAATTGATGCATCAACTGAATGGTCACATGATTGTTCATTGGCAATTCACAACCAGAAGATTGCGAGATTACTTATGCAATTAAATCAACCAAAATCTAGTTAGTAACTATTGTATGTCTATTACCATTACTAATTGGGAACATGTATGACACTGATTCGCATCAAGCCATTAAAATTATCATGAGTTTCTCCTTTTACAAATGGTTTTTGTTCAGAAACCTAATATTTCCCATCTAAGAACTTTTGGATGTGCGGTATATTTTCCACCACAACGCACTAAGATGGGATCTCAAAGAAGGTTGGGAATATATGTTAGATATGAATCCTCATCCATGATAAAATAACTCAAACCAACAATAAGAGAGTCATTCATGGATCGATTTTCGATCATCACTTTGATGAATTTGTTTCCCAACATTAGGGGAAGAAAATAAGCAGTTGGAAAAGGAAATAATTTCGAAAGGGTTATCATTATATTATCTTGATCCTCTAACAAAACGATTTGAACTTAAGTTCAAAACATAATTCATTTGCAAAATTTAGATAACCAATTGCCAGACGCATTTAATGACCTAAAAAGAGTGACTAAGTCACATATTCCAGCTGCTAATGCTCCAATAAAATTAATGTTCCTCTTGGACAAATTAAAATTGCAAATGAGTATGAGGCACGCTTGAAGCGTGATAAATCCATCGGTTCCAAAATAAAAAAATACAAAAAAAAATCCTCGAAAAAGAAAAGGAGCAAAGAAATAAGATGGTCAATTCGAAGATGTAGAGACTCCTGAAGAGTCCTTAGACATAATTAATAGTTCAGTTCAAGAAGAAACTCAAGTACCTAAAAAGTGTGAAAACAAAGAGATCTCAATAAATTATGTCATAACTGAAATACAATGGAACCGAAATAAAGTCAACGTTGACGATGCTTTTACATATGATATAGCGCTTAAATGATATAAGATGAGGATCATGCATCAAAGTCTATTAAGGAATATAGACAAAGAAATGATTAGCCAAAATGGAAAGACACAATTGAGCCATAATTGAATTCGCTTAAAAAGGATCAGGTATTTGGACCTATAGTCTGTACACCTAAAGAGGTAAAGTCAGATGGATACAAATGTGTTTTTGTACATAAGCGAAATAAGAAATTATGAGATATAAAGTAAGATTGATATCCCAAAGTATTTCACAAAGACCTGACATTGATTATGAGGAATAATACTTCCCTGTGGTGGATGCAAGTATTTTTCGATACTTGATTAGTCTGGCAATATATAAAGGATTCAAATTGTGTCAAATGATTTTATAGCAAATTTTTATGGCTAACTTGATTAATAACATATATGAATACCCCTTAAGGACTCAATATGCTCGAAGCATATGCTTGAACTATTTAATATGGTTGAACCATATCCATGAATAATTAAAATGTTTGAAGCATAAAGTGTAATATGTCGACACATGCACTTTAATTAGTTAAATTGCAAAATGCAATAATTTTGAACTTATAGTTCAAACTCCAAGAGATTTTTAATAGACTCGAAGTTATAATTCTAGCAAACATAAAATGCATTATATGTTTGCAGCCATTATCGTGGTTCATTCGAGAATGATATAATATCAATATGAGAAATTTCAGAAGAATTAAGGATATTGATATATACATGTATATATCTATTTAGAATTAGCTAATAATTTATGTTTTTTAAGTTATATATTGTTTGACTTATATATATGATGTCATGTCATGCAATCATGGATATATTTATGGCAATTGTTTGAGAATAATTATATGATTATGGTTCATGTTATTTATTTATTTTAGTATTTATGTAGTTTTATTTTAATATTGTTTGAATTACTTAAAGTTAAAGGAAACATTTCAAAATGAATACCTCGGCCTGAAGATCGAGCATTTAGTAAATTAAATTTGTGCCTATCAAGTTGGGGAAAACAACTTCTAAAGTGAGTTGTTTTGATAAATAACAACTAATTTATATGATAATCTCTATAATATTGTTAAATGTCATATGTGACTTAATATGTCATCTGATATTAATTTATTAGCAAGATATTGTTATTCATTCACAGGAAGATGTTGGAATGAAGCTAAACGCACATTTTAGTATGATAAATTGAATATTATTAGAATTCTTGAATAGCTTCCAAATGTTGTAAATTGCTTAAAGAAAGAATTTGAAATGAAAGATTTGGAAAGAACAAAATTTTGTTTTTGAATTACAAATGGAATATTTAATGAAATTTTGGTACATCATGAAACCTATGTTGCGAAGGTAACAGTGTAATATCTCAGAGATAATTGTTCGCATTAGGGGGAGATATAAATACGTACTGCACTCTTTTTCCCTTAGTCATGGTTTTTTCTCGATGGGTTTTCCTGACAAGGTTTTTAATGAGGCAGCATCCAATTGCGTAAGAAGAATTGTGTACTATTTTTCCTTCGCTAATTTTTTTATAGGGATTTTCTTATGAATGTTTTTAAAGAGGCATATTCTCTTAATAGTCATCCAAGGGGGAGTGTTATAAACAATTCATATCTATCTAATTAGTGGATGACTATCTATTGGATTGTGGTTATATTTAGTTGATACCACTCCATATTAGGGTGGATTGTGTTTATATTTAGTTGATACCACTCCATATTAGAGTTTCCTATCTCCCTATAAATAGGACTCAACTATGATTACATTGAATATATCACAATATATTGTTTCCTCTTTTCTTCTCTTCTTCCTTATTTTCATACGTTTCATAACACAAATTTATTATTTAAAATCTTTTAATACCTAAATCATGCTTCAGTTGTGTTTTTTAAAGAATGACTTAATTATATTTTTGGTTCTTTATCTTATTTTTAATATTCACTTTAGTCCTTAATCTTTTTTTGCCTTAGTTTGGTCCTTTATCTTTTTCAAAAAAATCAATTTGGTCCTTTTATTATAACAGTATTAGTTTTATTGAAATATTCACACTCATAATTGAAAAATGGCAAATGTTGCCGAAATTTGGAAATATTCCAGGCCACCACCCAATAAGAATAAGAACATCGGTACTGCTTCGCAAATGATGAAGCAATTTGGCTCGAGATATGGTTGATTGATATAAATAAAAATGACAATGTGATAAAGATTTGAACGGAGATGACATTAGGAGTTCTATCAAGATAGATCTATATAAATATTTGTTAAGCTCTATCAATGAAATATAATAAGTGTAAATATTATGAGTAAAACTAACATTATTATCACGGGACCGTATTCAATTTTTTGAAAAACGATAAAGGACCAAAATAAGTCAAAATAAAGATTAAGGACCAAAGTGAATGTTGAAAATAAGATAAATGACCAAAAATGTAATTAAGCCTTAAAGAGTTAAATATTCAAATATGTTAATATAAACTTCAAACAATAAAGGTAAAAAAATCACTTTATAAAAAAAATATAAATAAAACTAATAACTTTAATTTAATTGTCGTGTCCTTAACCAAGATCAACCTTAAAGCTATGGAAGAGCCTTGAAGAATGATCCCAGCTAAGATGTTAATATAGGACTTTTTAGGATTTCTGAATATCCAGTTGGGATAATCAGGTTCTCCCTAGTCAACAATGTGTGTGCTAGTGTCAACTTAGGGATGAGAAGACGTACCTTAGCCCCTATAGCATAGTGGTTCTTATAGGGGATTACCTGTGTGTTGTGGGCCGTTCTGATGAGCCTTCTGTAGAGGTAGAATTCAAGTAGGATTTGTAGAGGTTATGATAAGATCATATCCATAAATCCTGTAAGTGATAGACCTTATCCAATGTTGTTTTATCTAACCAAGAGTCGTGGGAATCTAGGAGTAGTTACGGTTTGATGAGGCTGTAAACGATAAGGATCAGATTGAAAGTCCTGTGCTCGGTGTTAACCTCATCGGTACGTGACCTACATGTAGAAACCCAGTTTGCTCGGTGTAAGTATCTGATCGTTGACCCTGTATCAGTATCATACTAGTAAGGGTAATGAGGCTCTCGGTCGGTCGACGCTCGGTCTACTATAAGTCCACTACATTAATGTATTCAACCAACTTTTTCAAATTAAATTTTACAAAAAAAAAAGTCAATATATCAATTTCAAATCCTTTCCAAATCCATTCATATCTAAATTCGTTATTAATTTTTTGAAAAATTAACTTTTTTAAATATTTTTATATTTTTACTTATTTATCATACCATTAATATATATATATATTAATTATATACAAATTCAAAATTTTAATTATTTACCTCATTTTTTCTTTCATCCCTTCGAAGTTCTTCATCCCCTTTAATGTTTACTGAGTGATCGTCATAGTGTTTCTTAGGTCTGTTTTACGTTTTGCTGCACTTAACTTCTGAGGGTTGGTACTGAAGCGGCGTTTATCATGAGTGAGGAATCTGTAAACTCTGATATTCCAAGAACACATAAAGAAGGAAACCCAGAAATTTGTGTTAAACCGATAGCCATGTGTTTTCCTCAGACTTTGAAAGAGTTCAGGCAGGGTGTGATTCACTATAGGATTGCCGAGAGGGTAGAACAAAGGAGGTTAAGGAAGCAACAGAGAGGTATTAGACATTTCAGTCGGTTTGGGAAAATTCTGCCCTGAAAGGGAGGTGTTCTCCAACCGACCGTAGCCGTAAGTATTTGATCTGAAATAGTTAAGTTTTTCTGCTTCTGACTCCAAGTGTGCCCCCTTTTCCTCAGGTATGAAGAGGAAGTGTGTCTCTAATCCTGAACTTTATCCATTTCCGTCGGACGCAGATCAATATGATTGGGTGGACCGAGAGGTTCTCGGTACTCAATCCGAGCTCTCAACAGAAAATTCACTAGATCAAACCCGGGCTATAATTTTGCCGTGTCCTGGTGATAATACTGGGAACTTGTACTCCATTAGTCCAGTGGGTTCGAATGAACGGGTCTGCAGTCAAATTCCGGCGGGTAGTCCTGGTTTTTATTTTTATGAAGAAGTTGTTACTCGGTTAGGGATTAGGACGCCCTTCACCGATTTTGAAATAGGTGTTTTAAGTACTTTGAGAGTGGCCCCTTCCCAGCTGCATCCCAATGCTTGGGCATTTGTGAGGGGCTTCCAACAGGTGTGTTCAGCCATGGAGTGGTCCTGCACTCTTCCGATTTTTTTCTATCTATTTGCCCCTCAATGCAACACCTTTGAGAAAGGATCAGTAAGACGACCTTGGGTCTCTCTGAAGTCCCGCAATGGCTATACTCTTTTCACCAAGTATTCTGAATCTTGGAAGGGTTTTAAACCTTTTTTCTTCAAATACAATTTTGTCGGCAATGGAGTTTGCTGGTTCACCCGTCCTGGTGAAACCCGACCAATTCCACGGTTTCCTCTCCAGTGGTCTGCGAGCTTTTTTAACCGATCGATTGCCTCGTACTCATCAGATTGGAAAGAACTGGCTGAACATGAGAAGGAGGTGTGCCGAGCAGTTGAGAGTTACATGAAATCTAATGGGATGATAGAAACAAAGGACATTGTGAACATCCCTTCATCGGATGTTAAAGCAGAACTTGGTAAAACTATTTTCCTTTGGTTGTTGTATTTGTTAAGTTGATCCGTTCTAATGTTACTTCGTTTTTCTTTTTCTTCGCAGAAAAAATGGCTTCCTGGATGGCTGCTTTACTTCAAGGGGGAAGGAAGAGGAAGACCCCTGCAACGAGCGCGGCTTCCGGGTCTTCAAGCTTAAGTACCCCGAGCTTGAGTACCTCCGCTCCAACTACTTCTCCAACCGAGGCATCCCCTCGGCCAACTTCAAACGTGGTGGCTGTCGGCGCTACGGTTTCATTGGGCCCTAGCGGCCAAGTCCAAGCCATTTCTCCCCCTTAACCAAAAATTCGCCGCCGACGGATTGACAAAGGAAAAGAGAAAGTGTCCGAAGGGGCGAATCTGCGGGTCGAGGGTTCAAGTGCTAAGGCTGCTGCTGTTCCCTCTTCTGTCAATGATCCCTCCTCTGCTGCGACCCCACCAGAAACATCTATATGGGACCAACAATTTGATGAAAGGTTTGGCAAATACCTCTGTTCTGAATCTGACTGTACTCGTTTTGGAACTCTTTCTACCGACCAATGGTCTCGTTGCAACATGACTCTTGCCAAATATCTGCTTCGGGGTGCCAACCTTGCATATTTTTTGGCCAAGCAACCTGATGGTCTTTTCTCTGGTTATAATGCCGAGCAAAAAGAGGCCCGTGAATTGTGTGCTGCTCAAGAGGCCAGACTCTCGGATGAGCTGAACCGTTAAAAAATGAGTTGGAAAACTTAAAGGCTGACAAAAATGAACTGATTAAGGAGAGGGACTCTTTGAAGGTTTCCCAAAAGGTTGCTAAGGATAAAAAGAAAGAGGCCGAGGAAGCACTGAAGAAGGAATTGCAGGAGAGTCGGCAGAAGATGGACGAGCTGAAGGCTGAGGTTGAGAGGTCTGCTGCTGTTGCCCAGAAATTGAAGGAGAAGGCACTTCGTCACAAGAAAAGGGCGGAAACCAACTTCTACAACTGGAGTAAGAATGTCGATGATTCTTTTGTTTCGGCGATTAAGCAGATTCAAGTTCTGAATCCTGAGACCGAGTTCAGGGTAGTGGGGACTCATCCATTTCATACTGTTGATAACGGGAAGCTGATTGACCTTGAGTCCAAGGCTGAAGTTGATTTGCAAGCAGGGGATCTGCCTAACCCTCTCGTTGAATTAACTGAAGCCCCTGACTTCGATGATTCCAACGTTGTTCTATCTGATATTGAGTAGTGATCAGTTTTTGTTGTTTTTCTGTAGGGTTTAACTTTTTGTTGCTCGCTGTTACCGAGCGTCTTTACTTGGCTATTTCGAACAATTTTTGCTTTAACTTGTTGCTCGTTGTACTCGAGCGTTTAACTTGTTGCTCGTTGTATTTGAGCATACTTCTTGACTGCCATGAACAATTTACTTTTGCTCCTGCTAAATTTTAATCAATTTGCATTGTATACAAATTGTGTTGTGTAAATCACTTTCATTACTTTTTGGGTTTCGTTTGTCACGTGACCCCTGATTTTATTGCTATTCGCCGAACAAAAGGGCTAATTTAGGAATTGCTTCAATTGAATAAATTATTGTGAGTAGAACTCGGATCGCCGACTTTAGCCGAAGCGGGACCCTCGGACCGCGAAACAAGGAAAGTAATTTCCTGAATTCGAGCGTTTTATGAATATGTTGTTAAACTCTCATAAAGAGTTGTATCTCGATTCCGCTCGGTGGCTAGCCGAACGAAATGAGGCGTATGTCACATCACAATGTTCGTAAAAGAATTTGAAGGAAATCGATGCGTTTTATTGATAAAAGAATACACAAATGAAGTTGCTCATCTATCAACTAATTCCTAACAATTGTCTCTAATCTAAGAAGGATGTTACCCTTCGTTTATTTGACCTAACATTTCTGAGCAATAGACTAACCTATTTGTAAAAAATGAAAAATAAAATAGGAGCTTAACTGTAATAAGCTCTGAGCTTGGCCACGTTCCAGCTGTTATTGATTTCCATGCCCGAGAGAGTTTCCAATTTGTATGCACCAGATCCGGATTTAGCCTTCACTCGGTAAGGCCCTTCCCATTTTGGTTTCAATTTTCCAACTCCAGCATTTCCTTTGCCAATATCAGCTCGGCGAAGAACTAAGTCTCCAACTTCAAAACTTCGCGGACGAACCTTCATGTTGTATTCCCGAGCCTGTCGTTCCTTCATTTTACTTTCATGAACTGCGGCATTCTTTCGAATTTCCTCAAGTAAAACGAGCTCTTCGCTGATCAAATGATCATTTGTTTCCGAAGGGCGTTCGAGCGTCCTAAAGGTAGGGATTCACTTTTCGATTGGAATGACTGCGTCGCAGCCGTATGTCAATCAAAAAGGAGTTTCTCCTGTTGACGAGTGTATTGTCGTCCTGTGTGACCATAAGACGCTCAGAAGTTTATCCGCCCAAGTGCCAGCGGCATTACCGAGTTTCTTTTTAATTCCATCCAAAATGGTTCTGTTGGCAGCTTCGGCTAACCCATTTGTCTGTGGGTGTTCAACAAAACTGAAATAGTGAGTGATTCCCAGGTCGGCTGCTAGTTGTTGAAAGTGAGAGGCTGCAAACTGCGATCCATTATCAGTAACTATGGCATGAGGCACTCCGAACCGAGAGATAATTTCCTTCACAAAGAAAGATTGAATACGGGCCGTGGAGATTGTTGCTAACGGAACCGCCTCAATCCACTTAGTGAAGTAGTCAATAGCCACTACCGCAAATTTGAGTTGCCCTGGTGCGGTGGGAAACTTCCCGATGATGTCCATGCCCCATTGATAAAAGGGCCAAGGGGCACCGAGAGAGTGTAACTCTTCAGCAGGTCTTTGATAGATGTCGCTGTGAAATTGGCATTGAACACACTTCTTAACATGTTCCATGGCATCTTTTTGCAGTGTAGGCCTAAAGTAGCCCGCTCGGATTACTTTTCTCGCAAGGGATTTTCCACCCATATGGTGGCTGCAAATTCCGCCGTGAATCTCCTCCAGTATCTCCTCAGCTTGGGATGGGTTGACACATCTGAGCATGGGGGAACCAAAGCCTCTTTTGTACAGAACTCCATTTAGCACTGTGTACTGAGCTGCCTTCTTAACCAACTTCCGAGCCTCTTCCTGATCTTGGGGGACGAACCCATGTTGCAAATAAGTAAGAAGTGGATCCATCCATGATTGAGATGACGAGATGGCCAAAATGACACTCGGTCGGGGAATGGTTTCTTGTATCAACGTTTTATTGTTTTCCGACCCCTTTGTACTTGCCAATTTGGATAAAATGTCAGCTCGGGAATTTGAATCTCTCGGGACATGGGAAATGTCAAATCCTGAAAAGTTTGAGATGATTCGCTTTACCTCTTCAAGATACTTTTGTAGGATGGGCTCCTTTTCCGAGTATTGACCCTTGATCTGAGAAACCACTAGTTGTGAATCGCTGAAAACTGACACTCGCTCTGCTCCGAACTCATGAACCATCTTGAGGCCTGCAAGAACTGCCTCGTATTCTACTTGATTGTTCGACGTTTGGAACTCGAACTTCAATGAGTATTCCATGCACAATCCCTCGGGGTTTTCAATGATGACCCCAGCTCCAGCTCCTTTCTTATTGCTTGATCCATCAACATATACTGACCATAAATTTTGAGAGATGTCCGAAGGGATATCTGTGAACTCGGTGACAAAGTCGGCAAGAGCTTGGGATTTCATCGCCTTCCTCGGTTCATAGGTAATGTCGAATTCGGATAGTTCGACAAACCATGAAACCATCCTACCTGCTAGGTCGGGTTTATGAAGAACTTGTTTGAGAGGTTGAGCTGTTCTTACCAATATTCTATGTGCCTGAAAATACTGTCTCAATCTCCGAGCCGACGTGATCAAACAGTATGCAAGTTTCTCCAGCTTTTGATATCTCAACTCTGGTCCTTGAAGCGCTCGACTAACGAAATACACTGGGGCCTCAATACCTGAATCCTCTCTAACCAAAACCGAACTGACCGCCGCTTCTGCCACTGACATGTATAGAATGAGGTTTTCACCAGGAAGTGGGCTGTGGAGGACTGGTGGGCTGGAAAGATACTCTTTTAATTGAACAAAAGCTTGCTCACAGTGCTCGTCCCAAAGGAATTCTTTGTTTTTCCTAAGGAGCTGGTACCATGGCAAGGCTTTCCGAGCAGCTTGGGACAAAAATCTGGAGAGTGCCGCCACTCGGCCCGTGAGTTGTTGAACTTCTTTAAGATTAGATGGGCTCCTCATTTCAAGGATTGCTTTGCATTTATCTAGATTGGCTTCAATCCCTCTATCGGTTAACATAAAACCGAGGAAAGAACCGGTTGGGACTCCGAACACACACTTTTCAGGATTCAACCTCATGGAGTACTTTCTCACTCGGTCCAGTATTGTCGTGAGGTCCTGGGCATGGTTTTCTTGTTGTCTGCTCTTTGCAATAATATCATCAATATATACTTCCATGTTCCTGCCGATCATGCCTTGAAAAACCTTGTTCATCATCCTCTGATAGGTAGCACCCACATTCTTCAACCCAAAAGGCATGACATTGTAACAATAAGTTGCCTTGTCGGTGATGAATGCGGTTTTATCTTGATCGGCAGGAAACATAGGAATCTGGTTGTAACCAGAGTAAGCATCCATAAAGGACAAGAGTTTGTAGCCAGCTGAACTGTCGACGAGTTTTGTGAATTCAATGCTCCTAATTATGTGGATTATGTTTTGATGATGACAAAATAATTAACAAATCATGCCTTGAAGATATTGCAACATCAACATCAACAAGAAGTCAAGAAAAGAAGACAAGTGCCCAATCATTCTCAATCAAATATTAATTGTAAATTTCTAATTTATGTTGAGAGTGGTTGAGAGTGGGTAGAAATAGTTAGTCTCTTCTAGGAATAAATTTTTATATGTTTATTAAGTTGAGATTGACCAAAAATTAATACTTGAGAGGAAAAATAAAATTGAAAAATAATTTTTCCCATATCTGATCAAAATACTCGAGTATTTTGAAAAAGACTCGAGTATACACTCGAGTATTTGTAGAAAAACTCGAGTATTTGTGCCAGGTCAGCAATTATGACCGTTAGTCTTGTTCGTGCACCAATTCACTCGTGACCGACCAAAAAGACTCGAGTTTTTACCAAAAGACTCGAGTATTTTTGTCCAGTCAGCAAAAATGAACGTTGGAGAAACTCAAAAACCCAATTGAGGGCATTTGAGTCTCATCCAACCCAAGAGAGCAATTCAGAACCTAATTGTAAAATTTCTCTTTGAATTTGTGCAAGAACAAACAAGACAACAACACATTATTGATCACAAGCTTTCATAATTTCCTTTTCTCAAGTGTTAATTCCCAAAAAGCTCAACTTCTCAATCATATTGTCATTTTATTCCAAGTTGAGTTTTAGGCCTCAATTCTTACATTGAGCTGTGCTTATTTGTGCTAATCCATTGTGAGATTAGTAATACACATACAAAAAGCTTGATTATTCAAAGTCTTGGATTGTTCCCAAGCAAACCCTAAGTGCCTTAGGGTGTTGGAAGTCTTGAGAGGTTCTCAAGCACAAGACTAGGAGGTTCCTAGCCCGGTGGAGTTTCTTGAAGGGAGTTCAAGGAAGCTTTGTGAAGAGTTCTTCAATCACCGGAATCAAATTGGGGTAGAAATCAAGAGTTTGGTACACTCTTGAAAGGGTTAGGTTGAGTGAGGCCATTCTCAAGCAATCCTTTGTAATTTCTAACAATTTGATTATTAGTAGAAACTCCTAAGTGATTAGGAGGACTGGATGTAGCTCATTGTTGGAGTGAACCAGGATAAAATTGCTTGAGTGTTGGTTTATTGCTTTTAATCTACTTTCTAGCTCAATAGACTTAAGTCATTTCAATCAATTAGGATTTATACAATTAGGTAGCAAGTTCAAGGAATCTTTGTGTTTAAAAGTTATTTAGATTGCTTGCTATTCTGTTGGATAAGTTCCTGTTTATTATTGAATTGATTTGAGTTAAATTGTTGAATTTTCGTTTCTGGTTTTTCCCATATCTGATAGGAAAAACTCGAGTATTTCAGAAAAGACTCGAGTTGTTCATCACTGAAAAACTCGAGTATTTCACAAAAGACTCGAGTATTTTGTGTCTGATTGCAGAAAATTCAGTCTTAGCTCCATTCTTCAATTATCAATCGAAATATTTGGTATTAGTGCTTCAAAATACTATTCACCCCCCCTCTAGTATTTGCTTAGCCCGCTTGTTGGTTTCCAACAAGTTTGTCAATAACGGGGAGTGGATACTGGTCTTTAGGACAGACTTTATTCAAGTCTGTGTAGTCGACACACATCCTCCATTTTCCATTGGGTTTTTTGACCAAGACGGTGTTAGCTAACCAGTCTGTATAGTCGATTTCCCGAATGAAGCCTGCTCGGAGTAATTCAGCAACTTTTTCTTCAATAGCAGCGGCCTTTTCAGCACTAACCTTCCTTTTGCGTTGTGCCACCGGTTTCGAACCCGGAATGATACTCAACTTATGGCAAATAAAATTAGGGTCGATTCCCGGCATATCAGCTGAGGTCCAAGCGAACAGATCTTTATTTGAAATCAACAGAGTGGTCAACTCCTCTCTTACACTTGCGGGTAGTTCAGAACCGATTTTTACTTGCCTAAGGGGATCATTGGTCAATGTCAGGAATTCCCACTGTCCCTTCGGGGTCGGTCTATTTCTGTCGGATTGGTCTCTCATATCCAGATCTGCTAGGTTAATATTGCCCTTTCCCAAAGAGACTCTTTCCAAATTGCTCGGATCCTTGTTTTTAACTTTTCCTAAACTGGCGTTGTAACATTTTCTCGCTGCTTCTTGCTCGGCTTTGACAGTTACCACTCTATCATCAGTTCCGACGAATTTCATAGCCAAGTGAACTGTTGATACTACCGCCCCAAATGCTTGCAAAGAAGTTCTCCCAAGAATGGCATTGTAGGCCGCTGGACAATCAACCACCAAAAATTTGACTATCTCGGTTCTGGCCGAAGGCTGTTGTCCAAGGGTTACGGGAAGTTGGATGTATCCCTTTGGCTCAATGGTGTCCCCCGTGAAACCAATTAATTCACCTTCAAAGGGAGTGAGATTGCACTCCCTGAGTTTAAGGGCTTTGAACAGAGGGAAAAACATGATGTCCGCCGAGCTCCCTTGATCGATAAAGACTCATTTCACCTCGTAATTACCAATAAGGGCAGTGATCACCATGGGGTCATTATGTCCTGGAAGGATTCCATCCAAATCGCCGTCATCAAAAATAATGGGAACGTTTTTTGTTGATCTCTTGGCTATGGGCTTCTGGCTGACTGCTAAAATTTGGTTAATGTACTTCTTTCTGTCGGCCTTCTTCTTTCCACCTCCAGCAAAACCTCCCGCAATAGTGTTAACTAAGAATTCATTTTTAGTAGGGTTGGTATCAGTAGCTGGAGTGGGGTCAGTTTTCTGTCTCCTGGTGTTTCTATCGTCTGGAGACCTACTTCTTTGGTGTTTGGATTTTACTGGCGACTGAGATCTGTTCCTGCCTCTTCGGCTGGCTGCATCCCTGATATATTGTTGTAGTTTACCATCTCTGATCATTTCTTCGATTAGATCCCTCAACCAGATACGCTCGTCGGTAGTATGGCCATAACCTTTATGGAAGTCACAGTACTTTGACCTATCACGCTGTGCGCCCTTTCTTAAAGACGGAAGTCTTGGGCAGAGCGTAAGTCGGTTTGCATTGTTTCCCTCAGGATTTAACTCCTTGGAACAGTTAAAGGAGTGTATTCCTGAAATTTATTCCTCGGAGGAATCCTTCGGTCTCGATCATTCCTATCTTGTCTTCCACCAAAACGTTCGTCACGTTTTTGTTTATTTTGACCTTGAGGATCAGCTCGTTGCCTTTCTTCTCTGACTTTTTGCCCCTTATGGAATTCCTCCAAATTAATGAACTTATTTGACCTCTGTCTTAGCTCGGCCATATCTTTTGGAGGTTTTCCAATCAAGGACTTTCTGAAATCCCCCGACTGTAAACCCTGCGTGAACAATAGCACTGCCACACCAGGTTCTAATCGAGGAACCAAGCTAGCTTCCGCATGGAATCGCGAAAGGTAATCTTTCAATGACTCATCTTGTTTTTGGGTGACTGCTGCTAGGGTGTGGTCGGATTTAGGCTGGATGCAACTAGCCGTGTATCTGTTTAAAAACACTCTTTTCATCTCCTCCCAAGAATTTATTGAGTTCCGAGGGAGGGATGAGTACCAACGTAACACTGAAGGTTCTAGGGTCATGGAAAAGGCTCGGCATTTCATCTCCTCCCCTCCACCGTAATAATTCATCGTTCCCTCATAAGAGACAATATGGTCCACTGGATCGGTTAGGCCGTTGTAATGTGGTACATTAGAAGGGCCCAAGTAACCTTGAGGAGTTTGGAACGCCATAATATATGGAGTAAAGGGATGACCGGGGTGAAAATCACCCTGATCCTGGTTCATGGTAGGGTTAGTATGGGTACTTTGTGGTGGGGGGAACTGCATTACCAGGAGTGGTTGTGGGTCCATGGTTTGAGGCATTGTATTTTGGGGTAGTATGGTGGTCGGTTGACTCCGTGCAATCCTTGCCATAGCTTGCTGTTGAAGGTCGGCAATAGCCCGACCTTGTTGTTCAATTAGAGTCGTTTGTCTGTTTAGGATGTTAATCATCTCTTGCTCACGAGCCCGAGCAGATGCATATGTTGCATAGGACCTGCCGATGGAATGGCTATGATGAGAATTTCCAGGAGCAGTTCTTCCTGGATTCAATCTGGTTCTAGGTGTTGAACTTATGTGGTCGGGATTGGTTGGGATAGGAGGGGTACGTTGGGTATTTCGGCCATGATGTGCTCGGGTTCCAGTGGTTCTGGATGTGTTTCGGGTGGTTGGGGCTGTGCTACTCGAATCACCATGGGTGGAGGGAGGCGGTGTAGGAGGGGGTGGTGGTGGTGGTGGAGGCAGTATGGTTCGTAGAACTTGGAGGGGCTGGGGATTGCTCCCAGCCCTAGGATGAGAAGATCGTGGTATTTGGGACTGGGTAGCATGATTTCCGCTATGACTTTGGCTACGATTTGGGGGTGGCTGGCTTTGTGAATGGTTTGGTATTTGGGGGTTATTTCCGGCCCCAGAATGACATGTTTGTGGCGGTGGTGCGTGATTTCCACGATTATGGTTGAGAACATCACGCAGATCACCCGCAGATTGAGGCTGCGGATCATTGTTATTAGCGTTTCTGGGCCTTCCACGGGTGCGGGTGATGCGATCACGGAGATCGCCAACTTGACTTCTGGTGGTAACCATGGTGGTGGTGGGAATGATATGTTATTCAGTTCCCACAGACGGCGCCAATGTCGTGTCCTTAACCAAGATCAACCTTAAAGCTATGGAAGAGCCTTGAAGAATGATCCCAGCTAAGATGTTAATATAGGACTTTTTAGGATTTCTGAATATCCAGTTGGGATAATCAGGTTCTCCCTAGTCAACAATGTGTGTGCTAGTGTCAACTTAGGGATGAGAAGACGTACCTTAGCCCCTATAGCATAGTGGTTCTTATAGGGGATTACCTGTGTGTTGTGGGCCGTTCTGATGAGCCTTCTGTAGAGGTAGAATTCAAGTAGGATTTGTAGAGGTTATGATAAGATCATATCCATAAATCCTGTAAGTGATAGACCTTATCCAATGTTGTTTTATCTAACCAAGAGTCGTGGGAATCTAGGAGTAGTTACGATTTGATGAGGATGTAAACGATAAGGATCAGATTGAAAGTCCTGTGCTCGGTGTTAACCTCATCGGTACGTGACCTACATGTAGAAACCCAGTTTGCTCGGTGTAAGTATCCGATCGTTGACCCTGTATCAGTATCATACTAGTAAGGGTAATGAGGCTCTCAGTCGGTCGACGCTCGGTCTACTATAAGTCCACTACATTAATGTATTCAACCAACTTTTTCAAATTAAATTTTACAAAAAAAAAAAGTCAATATATCAATTTCAAATCCTTTCCAAATCCATTCATATCTAAATTCGTTATTAATTTTTTGAAAAATTAACTTTTTTAAATATTTTTATATTTTTACTTATTTATCATACCATTAATATATATATATATATATATTAATTATATACAAATTCAAAATTTTAATTATTTACCTCATTTTTTCTTTCATTACTAATGAACCACATATTTTATTTCCAAATAATTTTGTATCTGTTTCCTTATTTATTCAATTGTAAACATAATTTACCACTTTTAAAATACTTGATTTATGATTTTTACTTCAAATTGGGACAAAATTTTTTATTCTTTTCTGACCAAAATAATGAGACAAAGGGAGCATGTATTTGAATTTCTAGGTCCATAATATTTTTCTATTTCTAATATTTAATAATTTTTAATTACGGTCAATCGTAATCTCTAAAAAATACTTAATTTTAATGTATGATAAGTGATATGAGGCGAATGAACTATCTATAAATACCTTGTATCAGTAGTGCATTCACACAATTCAACCCAATAACTTGCAATTCAAAGTGAAATAGAGAGAGAACTAAATTAACAATGATGCGTTTTGCGATTGCATTTCTTGTGTTGTGGAACCTTGCCTCAGTGGCCATCTCCTCTAATGTAGTGTGTTTGGATGTCATCCAGAACCACCCTATAGAAGAGTGCTTAACAAGTCCTACTCAAAAAGCTTGTTGCTCTAAAATAGAAGCACGTAAAAATGTTCAATGCTTATGTAAAGAGGAATGGTTCCAACAAATTGCTAGAAGGGTATGCAGAGATTGTGACTGCAAGCTTCCTGCTGGAATCAAGTGTGGTAATTATGTTCCTCCAGTTCTCTTTTAGCTTAGCTTGAAGCAACAAGAAGAAATGTAAGGATAAATATATACATGAAAATTTATGAGGAATTTTTCTTTTATGGGAGTTTATAAATATTGCATGTATCCGTCTTAATTTCATGCTTTTGTCGTTCTAATGTTAGTGTTTGAATGAAATTATTAATCAAATACAGTTTACTTGATTAAAAATATATATCTGAAGTAATTGCTCTATTTTTAATTATTATAAATATATGTTTTGGGAACAATATACAGACAGAAAGCAAAAACGAAGAGAAAAAATAATTAGTGTTTACTCCGTATCTATCTAATATACGGAGAGATACTTCTATTTTCAAAATATCTCAATTTATAGGGACAAAAACCATAATTAAGCCTTATTATTATTATTATTATTATTATTATTATTATTATTATTATTATTATTATTATTATTATTATTCCCTCCGTTTCATATGTAGTGTTGTTTTAGCATTTGTACTATGTTTTATAAGTCATGTTGTTTTATAAACCCAATACATAATTAATGTTATTTTTCCAAACACACCCATATTCAAAATACAACAAATTCTTACATCATTTAACCATTTCTTAAAACTCGTACATAACCTTAAAATACACTGTGGAGGGAGTATTATTTTGGATTTTATTCAACTTAACTCTAAGGGCCCAGTAAGGATTGAGTATATTTTTTTTTTATGAACCAAGGTATTCACCCGCGCAATTGGGTGACTAATCTCTCGCACCACGGTCGGGTCCTTTCGGGGGCGATGCTCCCAGTAAGGCTTGCTCCATTCACATGCGCCTCAGGAACGGCTCGAACCCGCGACCACATGCTTAAGGGACACAAGCCCCTTCCACTTGTGTCAGCCTTCACTAGTTAAGGATTGAGTATATGACTTTATGTAAATTAAGTATTTTTAAATTAAAAATCTAAACTTTTATTTTTTTTATATGATATTGGACTTAATTTTCCAATCTCGTTATTATAAATATAAAGGAAAGATACAAAGATGATACTTTCGACTTTCGAGACAACAATTGCTTAGGTGGGCCTTCCACAATGTTTTACCAAATTATGGTTTTTTAAATATTAAAATGGATAGTGTAACAAAAAAAATATTAAAATGGATAAAATAATTACAAATGAGTAATATAATTTCAAATTGGAAATAATTACAAATTTATTATTTAAAACCTTTTAATACCTAAAATCATGCTTCAGTTGTGTTTTTTAAAGAATGACTTAATTATATTTTTGTCCTTTATCTTATTTTTAATATTCACTTTAGTACTTAATCTTGTTTTTTGCCTTATTTTGGTCCTTTATCTTTTTCAAAAAAATCAATTTGGTCCTTTTATTATAACAGTATTAGTTTTATTGAAATATTCACACTCATAATTGAAAAATGACATATGTTGCCGAAATTTGGAAATATTTCTGGCCACCACCCAATAAGACACCACAAAAAAACGGGAAAATTGCGACGGTTTATGGAGGTCTTTTGCGGCAGTTTTAACCGTCGCAAAATATATTTGCGGCAGTTCTATAACTCACGCGGAACTAACCGTCGAGAATCATATTTTGCAGCGGTTATGACAACGGCTGTAGAATTTTGACGCAAAATTTGCGGCGGTTCAAAACCCCCGCAAATTGCAAATATGAAATTCTATCAAAAACAGTTACGACAGTTATAACCGTCGCAAAGATGCCTATATATTTATATAAAACAATTGCGACAGTTTATAACCGCCGCAAGATGCCTCTTTATATAATGAATACAATTGCGACAGTTTATAACCGCCGCAAGATGCCTTTTTATATTATGAAAACAATTGCGACAGTTTTAACCGCCGCAAAATGACTATTTCTATTTTATAAAAGTAATTGCGACTGTTCTTAACCGCCGCAAGTAAATATAGATTTACGACAGTAAAACCATAAATTAAAGAATATTTGAGTCAACAAAAAAATGGACTAGAATAAGGTGAAACATTTAACTGTTTGTTACAAGGAAACAAGTAAAAAGGGAAGTCATATGTAGTAGTTTGAATGCCAAAAAGTCCAAAATGCTTGCTATTAATAGCAAATACACGAGCAAGACTTGTGCACTAATAAGTTCGAAATAGAACCATACTCTACTCAAACACCCATAAGTCTTGGCAACAGTAGTTCAGCATTAAGAATAGTACTTGCCCCACTCTCAAGTTACCTAATATACCTTGGACATAAAGAAACTGAAAAAACATCAAGTTATGCATAAAGAGTAGAGATTAAATAGTTATGCATAAAGAGTTACCTGTTCCTATAACTCTCAAGTTACCTGCTTATGAGCAAACAAAACAACAGCTATATTACTCTCAAAATTAAACAGTATGCATAAAGAGTAAAGATGGTTATGCATAAATAGTCACCTCTAACAAATTAAATAGTTATGCATAAAGATGGTTACTCTCAAAATGACAATAGTTAGTGTAATATTTATATTGATACTAAGTTATATTTATAATTAGAAAAACAAAAGAGTAAACTAACTCCCAAGGCTTAATGTTCACTTTAGAGTAAACTAAATCCACAGGACTAATGCTGTAAAAGATTCAAACCTGAAGATCACAAGCCATGAGACTCTTAACTTAGCAGATTAACAAAATGCTGTAAAAGGACTAATGCTAACTAATAATACTAATACACATATCACTAGTACACATATCACTAGAAATAGATTATAGACCAAAACCAGAAAGGCAGAGAAACCTATATCAGTTCGTAAATTCATTGGTAATTACTAACCTCATCCCACCCCCTATAAGAACATGAACATTCCATTAAATCTAAACCAATTGATTGACAGAAATGGTTGAACCATGTCACATTGACCAAGCATGTCACTATGTCAATTCTGATGTCATAGTGACCAAGCATGCTAATATGCTACTTCAAAGTTATCATTGCTTATTACATTTTTAACTAATTGGTTAGCATAAGAAAGAGTGATGACCATTCACTACAGCTTGGTTTACTAAAGGGCTTTTTAGATTTTAAATTCAAGGCCCAAAAAAGCAATTTCATGCACAAACAGATAGTTCAAAAGTGATAATGAGTTTACTGTATATCAACAAAGACGTAGTGCGAAAATTTCACTTAGCACATTTTACTGCAATTCTTTCAAGGAGCGCAGTCTAATTAGTGATTTCCTGTGCCTATTTACTGCACTTCTTTGGGCAAGCGCTCTCTAACCGGTGATGCAATTTTTTAAAAGGATTTATATAGCGTGTTTCAGCCTGAACACAGTTCACAGTTCACAGTTCAAGAACACCTACAACCCAAACTAGAGATCCTATTTATATTAGTTTATATATTAGCAAAGCTAAGCATTGAGTAAAAAGTGTACATAAAAGTTCTTAAATACAACTAACGCCATAAACAAATCAGTCCTTAAGTGATAAAGCCTAATGAAAATTGGCTCAAACTATGTCGAAGGTGTAGAGAAATAGCTCACATTATCCCGCAATTCACAAGACATAACAAATTAGAAGCCTGATAACAAGGTCCTCAATTCACATGCAAGTTTTAGAACACAATAACAAACCGTACATTTGCCCACAATTTGGAGGAAGTAACTCGGTCTAAAATAATGGAGTAATCAACAAAAAAAATGGTAGCAACAGAAACACAAACCTTCAAATGGGAATCAGCCTTGTCCTTATCTGTGAAAACTCCAGTGGACTCAACAATAAATTCAGCACAGTCTCGGCCCAAGGGATCTCCTCTGGGTTCCTGAGCCACATAGCACAAGTTTAGGTGTCATTGGATGAACAAAACTAAAGCGCGAATACTGTATTTGCAAGGAAGTAAACAAGTTTAGGTGTCATTTTGCTTGGTAAGATGGTAACAAAATTATTAACAAATGTAGGCTTAAGCTATCTAGTCAGTGGTATTCTACTTTAAAAGAGAAAAATTAAATACAATAACCAAATGTCATTAGGAAATAATGGCACAAGCCTAACAATGGCAAACCATCAAAAACATATAGAAAACAGTCGAGAAGTACCTCGCATTGCTATTAGAACTTGAAGGCTGTGAAGCCCTTGTCCCATCCCTGAGTTCCTGCAAAATGGACTCATAAATTTACAAGCTTAGATTCAAAAAGACTTGATTCTCTTGATAACCCTACAGCAAGCACTATCTTTATGTAATATTAAATTCTAGACAAATTAGAAAGATATACCTTAAAACTCGAAGGATCCTCTGAAATGTCTGCAAGCATTGACTCCTCTCCTTCAAAAAGACCGATTTTCGGATAATAATCTAATCTGATATGATAGGAGAGAGTGTCATATAGCTGCATTTGTTAATGGTTGTTAATAGTATCAGTTATATTTTACCCATATTTGAAATATAATCTACTATTAACTGAAACTAAATTAGTTACAGTATCAGTTAATAGTAATGATTTTATTTATTCAGATTTTACCGAATATTAAAAAGCTTACAGATTCTCAAGGGATAAATAAATATTGGTTGTACTCTTCATTTACGGCTTAATGAAAATGTTGAAATCATTCACTAATAGGTGCATAGCTTTGTAAAACAAAAGAACTTAGGTTGCGAAGAACATACTGAATTTTGTAGTAATTCTGATTCTGATAGCAGTAAGCATCTGCCTATTGGATTAGCATATATAAGCTCAATTAACACAAAGAAATAGGAGTTGATGTAAGATCTGATTGAGATGAGTAGCCTATCTACCTTCACTATCTGAAGTAGCATTATCTCTAGTATTAACTTCATTTTCTAGCTTTAAGAATTCATGGAACCTGCAAAATTAACATAATAAGAGATAGCACGTGACATATCAGTCAACAGACTTGAGACACGAAGCTCAGTAATATGAGCAGGAAGTATTTTGCGATCTTGTACAAAGCATCACTATTTGGATGATCTTATATGAGATGAGGAACCCATTCCATGACAGATAAAGTTGAAACAGTATTTCAATTTCACCTCTCCAACCCTGCTATGCACAAAAAAGGGGCACCTAAGATACCATCATGAAAAAAATAAATCACGTCCCTGGAAAAAGTCATGCATCACTAGAGCTTGTCTCCACATCTCTAGCCTCCCATTTATCGTGGCACCGGTTCTTGGATATGCTCAATAAGCACATCCAAGATCAAGTTAAAAAGATAGGGGCTCAAACTAGACCCTTAATATTTTGAGCACCTAAACTGCACATCAACATGGAGAAACAATAGTGGATGGATATTAATTAGAAAACACAGAGTATGATAACTCCAGAATTTTGTCAAACGGATTATGTGCAATTCTTAGTCCACTAAATCAGAACTCTCTAAGTCATTCATATCATGTTTTCTCTGGTCACGGTGAAAGGGATCATGTTCATAGAAAAGCATTGCATGAGGTACACTCAGGACCAATTTTAACATAATGTCATTAATTTACAACTAATAATGTCATTAATAACATTACTACTACTAAGCATATGAACATAATTTACAAATCTGAAACAAATTCAAACAAGTAATAATTAATCAATTAATTAAAAGTTTTGATTAATCAAATCACAAAACAAATCATAATTTCAAACCTAATCCCTAAAATACAATTTCAAAACAATAATCGATAAAATACAAATTCAGAACCCTAATCCCTAAAATGCAAATTAAAAAAATGAGAGAGAGAAGACTTAACGTTCGATAGAGAAGCTGGTTCGTCGTGGTAAGAAGGTATGTCACCGTTACCGTGGTCAGAAAGTGGTTCGCTATGTGAAGAATGAGATGGTAGCGAAGGTGAGAAAAGCGTGAGCAGAGAAGTGAAAGATGGCGGCGAGAGGGAGAAGCAAGAGAACAAAGGGAGAAAATCGTGATCAGAGAAATGAGAGATGGCGGCGAGGGTGAAAAGCGAGAGAACAAAGAGTGAGAGAGAGAACGCAGCTATTGAAACGCCAGTGAGAGTGAGAAACGAGGAGAGAAGGAGAGAAGGGAGTGAGTGATAGTGTATTAGTGTGTCACAGCAATTCAACGAGTGGTAACGTGCGACTCGCACGTGTAGATAGGCAAGTTGCGGCCGTTAAAAAACTGACGCAAATCTTGCTTTTAAATTAAGCACCGATGGCAGTTCTATAAACTGCCGCAAATAATCCGCCATAAATCAACCTTTTTCTCGTGGTGAGAATAGGAACATCGGTACTGCTTCGCAAATGATGAAGCAATTTGACTCGTGATATGGTTGATTGTTATGGATAAAGATGACAATGTGATAAAGATTTGAACGGAGATGATATTAGGAGTTCTATCAAGATAGAGTTGTAGAAATATTTGTTAAACTCTATCAATGAAATATAATAAGTGTGAATATTATGAGTAAAACTAACATAATCGTATTCAATTTTTTGAAAAAATATAAAGGACCAAAATAAGTCAAAATAAAGATTAAGGACCAAGTGAATGTTGAAAATAAGATAAATGACCAAAAATTTAATTAAGCCTTAAAGATTAAATATTCAAATATGTTAATATAAACTTCAAACAATAAAGGTAAAAACATCACTTTATAAAAAAATATAAATAAAACTAATAACTTTAATTTAATGTATTCAACCAACTTTTTCAAATTAAATTTTACAAAAATAAGTCAATATATCAATTTCAAATTCTTTCCAAATCCATTCATATCTAAATTCGTTATTAATTTTTTGAAAAAAATAACTTTTTTTTAAATATTTTTATATTTTTACTTATTTATCATACCATTAATATATATTAATTATATACAAATTCAAAATTTTAATTATTTACCTCATTTTTTCTTTCATTACTAATGAACCGCATATTTTATTTCCCCAAATAATTTTGTATCTGCTTCCTTAATTATTCAATTGTAAACATAATCTACCATTTTTAAAATAATTTATTTATGATTTTTATTTCAAATTGGGACAAAAATTTTAATTCTTTTCTGACCAAAATAATGAGACAAAGGGAGCATGTATTTGAATTTCTAGGTCCATAATATTTTTCTATTTCTAATATTTAATAATTTTTAATTACGGTCAATCGTAATCTCTAGAAATACTTAATTTTAATGTATCATATGTGATATGAGGCGAATGAACTATTTATAAATACCTTGTATCAGTAGTGCATTCACACAATTCAACCCAATAACTTGCAATTCAAAGTGAAATAGAGAGAGAACTAAATTAACAATGATGCGTTTTGCGATTGCATTTCTTGTGTTGTGGAACCTTGCCTCAGTGGCCATCTCCTCTAATGTAGTGTGTTTGGATGTCATCCAGAACCACCCTATAGAAGAGTGCTTAACAAGTCCTACTCAAAAAGCTTGTTGCTCTAAAATAGAAGCACGTAAAAATGTTCAATGCTTATGTAGAGAGAAATGGTTCCAACAAATTGCTGGAAGGGTATGCAGAGATTGTGACTGCAAGCTTCCTGCTGGAATCAAGTGTGGTAATTATGCTCCTCCAGTTCTCTTTTAGCTTAGCTTGAAGCAACAAGAAGAAATGCAAGGATAAATATATACATGAAAATTTATGAGGAATTTCTCTTTTATGGGAGTTTATAAATATTGCATGTATCCATCTTAATTTCATGCTTTTGTCGTTCTAATGTTAGTGTTTGAATGAAATTATTAATCAAATATACATGATTAAAAATATATATCTAAAGTAATTGCTCTATCTTTAATCAATATTATTATAAATCCATAATGGTTTCCAATTAGGAGACCAAAATATGATTTTAGCCACCAATTTTGACTTAAGAAGTCTAATGAGAGAGAGTGCATTTATTATGTGAGTGTTTATTGAGTTAGTGGGCTTCAAGCCCAATTATATTTGTTTTCCCAAATATATCGGATGGGGAAAAAAAGGGTGGGATTGAATTCTTAGTATAAAAAATGGGCAGTGAAATCTCCAAGATATCAAATGGGGATGGTGCAGAGAAAAATAGAGATGGAAACTTTGATGGGAGTTCTTCTCAATCAATACTCAATAGCGATGTTTCTGGTAATCAATACTCAATACAAGAATAAACTCATTATTTTTAACTCATCTTTATTTTTGATTTCCAACATTTCTTTCTCTATAAAGTTGATTAACTTGACATTGCAGAAGGCTTTGTGACTCCAACCTCTGTGCTGAAATCTCGATCTGGGAACTCCGTTCTGGAAAATAATAAAACTCCAATTCGTAATGATGAAAACATTGAGCTTCGTTTGTCAGGTGCCGTTTTAGTTTCTCTTTTGTAATATACTCTGATAATATGTACTCCAGGTGGTGTTTTAGTTATGTCGATATACTGCAATTGAAGTGATTAGTTATCTTGAAATACATTATGTGGCTGAGTCATCTGCTCTTTTCTTTTATTCTTTTGTCTGAAAAAAAAATGGTGGGCTGGAAAGATTTTTTGGTTTTGCATTATTTTGTATTAACCTTTTAGCTACATGATATCTAACAATAACGCGGGCACTTGGGAAAAAAAGTTAGATCAATTTGACAACAAAGTTCAAATATTTCAATTGAATGAAATGATGGGTCTGTGTCTGATTTTAAGAAAAAAGTGGACTCAAAGATCAAAATTGAGGTTTAGTAATTAATAGTACTCAAAATTTTAAGCAATTAAGCACTTCTTGTCACAATAATCCAATTAAGGTTGATCAATTTGACACCAAAGTTCTTAGTAAATATTTTGGTGGAAGGTTGATCAATTTTGTAAATATTTCTCTCTTATTTGTCTTCCCAATAATCCCATTAATTTTGGTCTTCTGAATGCCATTAATTTCGATCTTCTCAATGATCCCATTAAGTTCTCTTCTATTAATTAATGAATCGCACCACATTTTCATACTTTTAGTAACTAATTAGCAATTGATTTTTTTTTCTTCTATTAGTAACTGATTTTTTTTGTTTATAGTAACTTATTTCTATGAAAAAAAATATTGAATAAAAAAAACCTAAAAAACCAAAAGTTAAGAAACTAAAAAGAATATATTTTAATCTTCAATCATAATAACTACCTAATATATTTCTCTATGTTTTTTTTTGAAAAAGATTTGCTTCAGATTTGGAATAGAATAATTACATTCAAAAAAATAACTTATGCATCAATGCATAACAAAAACCATGAATTAATAATAATCAACTTGAAAATATTCCTTAAATGTTGTAAATATTTATCACCTATTTATCTTCTCAATGATCCAGTTAATTTCGATCTTAAATGTTGGAGATATTGCTCTCCTATTTGTCTTCTCAACAATCCCATTAATTTCTGTATTAAATATTTGTAAATATTTCTCTCCTAATTTTATTCCCAATAATCCCATTAATTTTGGTCTTCTCAATGAAATTAATTTCGGTTTTCTCAATGATCCCATTAAGTTCTCTTCTATTAATTAATGAATCACATCATATTTTCATACTTTTAGTAACTAATTAGCAATTGATTTTTTTTTCTTCTATTAGTAACTGATTTTTTTTGTTTATAGTAACTTATTTCTATGAAAAAAATATTGAATAAAAAAACCTAAAAAACCAAAAGTTAAGAAACTAAAAAAAATATATTTTAATCTTCAATCATAATAACTACTAATATATTTCTCTATGTTTTTTTTGTTTGAAAAAGATTTGCTTCGGATTTGGAATAAAATAATTACATTCAAAAAAATAATATAATACCTAAAATTGAAACTTTTTAATGAAATACAAATTTTCGTAACTTATGCATCAATGCATAACAAAAATCATTAATTAATAATAAACAACTTGAAAATATTCCTTAAATGTTGTAAATATTTATCACCTATTTATATTCTCAATGATCCCATTAATTTCGGTCTTTTCAATGTCATTAATTTCGATCTTAAATGTTAGAGATATTGCACTCCTATTTGTCTTCTCAATAATCCCATTAATTTCGGTATTAAATATTGTAAATATTTCTCTCCTATTTGTGCTCCCAATAATCTCATTAATTTTGGTCTTCTCAATGCCATTAAATGTTGTAAATATTTATCACCTATTTATCTTCTCAATGATCTCATTAATTTCGATCTTAAATGTTGGAGATATTGTTCTCCTATTTGTCTTCTCAACAATCCCATTAATATCGGTATTAAATATTTGTAAATATTTCTCTCCTAATTTTTATTCCCAATAATCCCATTAATTTTGGTCTTCTCAATGAAATTAATTTCGGTTTTCTCAATGATCCCATTAAGTTCTCTTCTATTAATTAATGAATCACACCATATTTTCATACTTTTAATAACTAATTAGCAATTGATTTTTTTTCTTCTATTAGTAACTGATTTTTTTGTTTATAGTAACTTATTTCTATGAAAAAAATATTGAATAAAAAAACCTAAAAAACCAAAAGTTAAGAAACTAAAAAAAATATATTTTAATCTTCAATCATAATAACTACTAATATATTTCTCTATGTTTTTTTTGTTTGAAAAAGATTTGTTTCGGATTTGGAATAAAATAACTACATTAAAAAAAATAATATAATACCTAAAATTGAAACTTTTTAATGAAATACAAATTTTCGTAACTTATGCATCAATGCATAACAAAAACCTTTAATTAATAATAACAACTTGAAAATATTCCTTAAATATTGTAAATATTTATCACCTATTTGTCTTCTCAATGATCCCATTAATTTCGATCTTAAATGTTGGAGATATTGTTCTCCTATTTGTCTTCTCAATAATCCCATTAATTTCGGTATTAAATATTTGCAAATATTTCTCTCCTATTTGTCTTCCCAATAATCCCATTAATTTTGGTCTTCTTAATGTCATTAATTTCGGTCTTCTCAATGATCTCATTAAGTTCTCTTCTATTAATTAATGAATCACACCATATTTTCATACTTTTAGTAACTAATTAGCAATTGATTTTTTTTCTTCTATTAGTAACTGATTTTTTTTGTTTATAGTAACTTATTTCTATGAAAAAATATTGAATAAAAAAAACCTAAAAAACCAAAAGTTAATAAACTAAAAAAAATATATTTTAATCTTCAATCATAATAACTACCTAATATATTTCTCTATGTTTTTTTTTGTTTGAAAAAGATTTGCTTCAGATTTGGAATAAAATAATTACATTCAAAAAATAATATAATACCTAAAATTGAAACTTTTTAATGAAATACAAATTTTCGTAACTTATGCATCAATGCATAACAAAAACCATTAATTAATAATAATCAACTTGAAAATATTACTTAGATGTTGTAAATATTTATCACTTATTTATCTTCTTAATGATTCCATTAATTTCGGTCTTCTCAATGCCATTAATTTCGATCTTAAATATTAGAGATATTGCTCTCCTATTTGTCTTCTCAATAATCCCATTAATTTCGGTATTAAATATTGTAAATATTTCTCTCCTATTTGTGCTCCCAATAATTTCATTAATTTTGGTCTTCTCAATGCCATTAATTTCGTTTTTCTCAATGATCCCAATAAATTCTCTTCTATTAAAAATTTATTTTCTATTAATTAATGAATCACACCATATTTTCATACTTTTAGTAACTATTTTGTAATTGATTTTTTTCTTCTCTTAGTAACTGATTTTTTTTTTATAGTAACTGATTTCTATGAAAAAAATATTGAATAAAAAAAACCTAAAAAACCAAAAGTTAAGAAACTAAAAAAATATATTTTAATCTTTAATCATAATAACTACCTCATATATTTCTCTATGTTTTTTTTTTGTTTGTAAAAGATTTGATTCAGATTTGGAATAAAATAATCAATACTATTATAATTTCTTCTGGGTCTGCAATTAGATCTAATTTTCCCTCCAAAATCAATTCTGATTTTGACTAATTCAAATGGGTTAGTTGATTGTGGCTGGTAATTAAATGTGTTGTAATTGAGAATCTCAATATATGTGCTAATTGGGAAGCCCAATGGTGTTAAATAGTCTCAATATATGTGCTTAATGAATGGAGTCTCAATATATATATGTGTATCTGATAATAATGAAAAAAACTCCCTCATGCCTCGCGACTCTTTCTCTTCCTCATCTCTCACCCATTTCGTCTATCTCTCTTTCTCACTCTCTCTGATAATAATGAATCACCATGCCACGAACGAAGAAGAAATTTTTTGTTCCAAACAAAATCAAGATGCAAACAGAGCAGAGCACAGCAGAAATTTAAAAAAAATTAACAAAATCAAAAATGAAAAGAAGAAGAAAGAAAGGGGAAAATCAAAAACCTTAAATCCTAAATCTTCTTCCCAACTCAAAAATTGATGCTTGAGGGGGTGAATCCAGCCACATGCACATCATAAGAAGCGATGGTTGACGGAGAAGAACAGCGGTGGTTGATGGAGGACGGTGCGTGATGGATTGCTGTCGGTGGAGATCAGTCGGTGTTGATGTTGGTGGAGAAGGGTGCTACCTTGGCGACTGGTGACGGCGGCTTCGCGAATCGAACCAATACGCAGTGAGAGGAAGAGCGCAACTGGAGAAGATAGGGAGAGAGAGCGCGCTCGAAACAGTGAAGGATAGAGGGACGAAGGCTGTGAGGGTGGTTGTGGGTCGGCGGCGGTGGTGGTTGAAGAAGAAGACCGGAACAGAGGGAGGAGGGATGAGAGAGAGAGACACCAAGGAATGGGGCTATGGCTGGAACAAGAAGGAGAAGGGGAGAATAGGGTTTCCCCCCTGCACACACATACACGGGTTTTGTCTTTTTTTTTTTCAACATATTATTTTATTTATTTATTTATTTCTTTATTCCCAAAAATATTAATAACAAAAATATTATTTATTTATTTCTTTTTTTTTCAAGAATCTTTTATTTCTTTATTTATTTGTTTCTAATTTCTTTTCGTCAATTTCTATTCAATATTTATGTTAAATTTCTACCTATATAATTTTGTTGTTGTATTTCTTTTAACTTTTGGTCTACTTTGTCTTCTTGCAAGTGTTGGAAGTGAAGAAAGATCAAGACTTGAAGGGAGTTGATTTCAAGGGTTGAAGGTGAGACTAATAATTTATATGGTAAGATTTGTTTTTGAGACTAATAATTTATTTGCTAATATTATTATTCACTGCAGTTTTGGAATACGAATGATAGTGAGGATTTGAAGAACCTTTTCAATCTCCTCTAAACAAGGAGCAGTGAAGCTTTTTCAATCTTCTGTAATTAATTTTTTTTAACACATTCAAATCTTATAAATAACGGTGAAGTTGAATCAAATTGTTCATTCTGTTGTTTTCTATTCCTATTCTTTAGGCTCTCTTAACAATAGAGCAACTTTTAGTTTTTTAGGTTTTTTTTATTCAATATTTTTTGTTAATCGAAATCAGTTACTAATATTAAAAAAAAATCAGTTACTAATAGAAAGAAAAAAAAATCAGTTACTAATCAGTTACTTTTTAATCGAAATCAGTTACTAATATTCAAGTTGGTTATTATTAATTAATGGTTTTTGTTATGCATTGATGCATAAGTACGAAAATTTGTATTCTATTAAAAAGTTTCAATTTTAGGTATTATATTATTCTTTTGAATGTAATTATTTTATTCCAAATTTGATTCAAATCTTTTTCAAACAAAAAAATATCTATTCAGAAGACAAATTTTAAGATCGAAATTAATGAGTTTATTGAGAAGACACATAGGAAAGAAATATTACAACATTTTAAGATCAAAATTAATGGGATTATTGAGAAGACAAATAGGAGAGAAATATCTACAATATTTAAAACTGATTCAAATGAAATTAATGGGATTATTAATATTATTCTTTTGAATGTAATTATTTTATTCCAAATCTGATTCAAATTTTTTTCAAACAAAAAAAAAGAAATCTATTACTAATAGAAGAGAACTTAATGAGATCATTGAGAAGACCGAAATTAATGACATTGAGAAGACCAAAATTAATGGGATTATTGGGAAGACAAATAGGAGAGAAATATTTAAAATATTTAATACCGAAATTAATGGGATTATTGAGAAGACAAATAGGAGAGAAATATCTCCAACATTTAAGATCGAAATTATTGGCATTGAGGAGACCAAAATTAATGGGATTATTGGGAAGACAAATAGGAGAGAAATATTTACAATATTTAATATCGAAATAAATGGGATTATTGAGAAGACAAATAGGAGAGAAATATCTCCAACATTTAAGATCGAAATTAATGGCATTGAGAAGACCGAAATTAATAAGATCATTGAGAAGACAAATATGTGAGAAATATTTACAACATTTAAGGAATATTTTCAAGTTGATTATTATTAATTAATGATTTTTGTTATGCATTGATTCATAAGTTACGAAAATTTGTATTCCATTAAAAAGTTTCAATTTTAGGTATTATATTATTCTTTTGAATGTAATTATTTTATTCTAAATCTGATTCAAATTTTTTTCAAACAAAAAAAAGAAATCTATTACTAATAGAAGAGAACTTAATGGGATCATTGAGAAGACCGAAATTAATTAGATCATCGAGAAGACAAATATGAGAGAAATATATACAACATTTAAAGAATATTTTCAAGTTGATTATTATTAATTAATGGTTTTTGTTATGCATTGATGCATAAGTAAGAGTTTTTAATAATCTTGGGTTGAGAATATGAATCTAAAAAGGGATAAACTTTATTATCTTGGAAAAATCAAAAAGATTATGGATTTTTATGATTGAAGTTAAGAAAAATAAAAAAAAAATTATTTAAAATGCTTCATTTGTCTTAAAAAAATGATAAAAAATTACAAAAATAAAAAATCATGAAAATAATCTAACAAATCAACAAATTCTAAAACAACCAGATTAAGAGGGTTAAGGAAAGTTTTGTCACTTGACATGATATAATTTGAATTTCTTTAGAATTTTGTTATTTTTAAAATATAAAATTTAAGTCATGACAACAAATTTTAATCAATTATTTGTTAATCAAATTTAAGTCATGATATGAAACCTTTAATAATTTCACCTTTAAATTAGGAGCTTCGCGTAATGGCCCCGTGCATGTGCACGGGCTTACTTGCTAGTTATTATAAATATATGTTTTGGGAACAATATACAGACAGAAAGCAAAAACGAAGAGAAAAAATAATTAGTGTTTACTCCGTATCTATCTAATATACGGAGAGATACTTCTATGCTCAACATTATTATTATTATTATTATTATTATTATTATTATTATTATTATTATTACCTCCATTTTATATGTAGTGTTGTTTTAACATTTGTACTATGTTTCATAAGTCGTGTTGTTTTATAAACCCAATACATAATTAATGCTATTTTTCCAAACAGACCTATATTTATTACACTCTCTTTTTCACTTCCAATACATTTCTCTCTCTTCAATAATGATTATATAGAGACATTATAGTCAAAATACAACAAATTCATTCATCATTTAACCATTTTTTAAAACTCGTGCATAACCTTAAAATACATTACATATGGAGGGAGTATTATTTTGGATTTTATTCAACTTAACTCTAAGGGCCTAGTAAGGATTGAGTATATGACTGTATGTAAATTAAGTATTTTCAAATTAAAAATCTAAACTTTTATTTTTTTTATATGATATTGGACTTAATTTCCCAATCTCGCTTAAATATCTTTATAGAGGTTAAGAAATCTTTTTATTTTAAAACTAGTTTAGATTACCCATTTGATGTATGGGGATGAACAAGTATATTAGATCACATCTCATCACATTTAACAAATATTTTAACCTAAAGATTCAAAAGATAATTTTAAATTAATTGTATAATTTTATTTTTATGAGAATTGTTAATAATTAAATTGAATGAATGCATTTACATTTGTAAAATTTCTCATAATTAATAATTTATTAACAATAATTATAAGAGGAAATAGATGATGCACTGACAGTGTAAAAGTTTTTATACTATCAGTGCATCATTTACCATTCATGTGTTTATGATCGTTGACTTTCACATAAAAGTAATATAAATGAATAGTAAATGATGAATTGATTGTGTAAAAAACGTTACACCGTTAGTGCACACTCATTAATCTCTAATTATAATTCATTTGCGAAAAATCATTCCAAATTCTTTTCTTTTTATAAATCATAGTTAATAGTTCATTCTAATAAAAAAAATCATGATTGGAGATTCCCTTACTATAATCAGACACACAACCTGAGTCGGATCCGAATATATCTAGGTTGTAGTTAAGAAACCGGATGACAACCAAAATAGTTTACTCTAATCAATAATTTTAAAAATCTTGATCTTCTATTTTGTTCTAATTACAATAATCAACAATTATTTGAGTTGATTCCTAAAATCATGCCATATTATCTTCATTTCATAATTCATACTCCTTCTACTTCTAAATGTAAACCCTTTATAAAGAATTTTTATATTTTAATGTAAGTCTCATTTCTAATTTTCAATAGTATTAATTACTTCTTTTACACAAACATTTATATTCATTCAACATTTTTTTAGAGCCGAATAATAATCATAAGGATAGTTTTAAAAAAAAAATGTATTAAATGATTATATTTTTAATGCCACTAAAAATATTTACTACTACTCCATCCGTTCTATTTATCCGCCTCATTAAAAAAACACATTAAAAAATGTAATGATTACTTTGATTTTAAGTAAATTAATTATGTTTTTCCGTAACGTCTCATTTCTCTCTGTATACTCCCACCGCTTCGAATTATAATAAAATTAACTAATTTTACACTTATTAAGAAGGTTAATTGATTGTATTTAATTTTCTCAAATTTATTTAAAAAATAGAGGTATTTTAGGAAAGTATCATTTGGAATGAAACAAAAATTAAATAAGATAACAATTTTCTAGGAATGTTTTAGGAGAGTAACATTGGGAATAAAACAAACTTTGAAAAGGTGGGTTAGTTTTGCTTATATTTTAAACCAAAAGAAATATGTTTATTTTTGCTTATATTTTAAATCAGAGGGAGTAATCATTATTTTTTTTACACTATTTACGTAAATAAATTCCCTATTAAATATGGGCAAATATGGAAAATATTATTTATTACGCTCTTGAACTTATAAATGAAACAAATAAATAAAAAAAAAAAATTTCTCCCAAAAAAATAAACAGATAATAATGGACGGATGAAGTAAGTTTCTTAAATGGGGAACTTTTAAGTCAAAAGAGTTTGCATTTAGGCCCGAAAAGAATTGGTAATAATTTATTCAAATCGATAATTACCATAATCAATTCAAAATATTTATATTTTGATCTTTTCCTGAAATGATGCTCGCAGCTAAGTCATTAACATCATAATATTAGATTACTCAAGAGAAATTATCAACACCAATATATAGAAAAATAAATTATGGGTGTATCAGAATATTCATTTTTTTTAGAGGAATATCAGAACATTCATTGTTATTGAGAAAAATAAAACATTCTAATACCGATCAATCGAAAAAGAATTTGCAAAGTGTAAGACCCTCATTTTTTATAAATGGAATAACATAATTTATTAGAAATGGTTGTGGCGGAAGAGTGAAAGTTCCCTTTATTCAAGATTTGTAGATAAAATTTTTTCTTTAAAGTACATCATTTCGTTGTTACGATGGATCAAATCTAGTAAATAGATCAATAAATCTCTTCCTTTCCACTTGAGTCTCTGGCTTGACTGGTGGACTGACTTTGTTTGCTACTTTTACCTACCACAAAAAATGGTAGTATAAGAGTAAGTCACTTGTCATATCGCGTAAGCAGATAATTAATTGAATAATCATAGACAAACATACACACATAATCATCATGATGCATTTCATATGCTCGATTCTTTATTTACAATCATATTATCTTATCTTTATGTGGCATGATGCATGCTAATCTCATCTCAATAACAGTAACTAGTATGCGAGCTTCCTTCACTCAGCGACCACGATGCGAGCTTCCTTCGCTCAGCGCAACTAGTATGCGAGCTTCCTTCGCTCAGCATAACTAATATAAAAATCTAAACAAAATGGAACAAATCTCACTCAATGCATGTATGCAAGTATGATTCATTACCAGTCTTTATCGGTGACTCATTCGTCATTATTTCATCATCATCATTATATCATTATTTCACCATCCGCAACTCCTCGTGCGAATGCAATTAATTTATCATTTCCCTTTCTATTAATATTCATTTCTATAATCATGAAATCACATTCATAATCAATCGTCCTCAAAATAATCATAAAATATTCATAAACATACTTTTCACATTCCATAAAAGGGTTTAAGTTAAGGCTAGGTGTAATAAAATTTAGCATTTTTCATTTTCAAAAACATACTGATCGATTAGCTCTTCAGTCTAATCGATTAGCTGTTTAGTCTAATCGAGTAGGGGTAATCGATTAGCTGTTCAGACTAATCGATTAGCCTGCATAATTTTTCATACTGATTTAGGTTTTTAATATGCCAACCTTTGTTACACTTCACATTAACCCATTACAACCCAAAACAAATCAAATCCACATATAATCATATATGTTCATGCATATTTCAATCAATCAAATCATCAACTTCATGTTCATTTCATTTAATAGACATAAAAGACGTAAAATTGCAACTTAACATACCAAATTCATTTCTTTTACGAATTAATCTCAATTCAGTGTTTCTCTAGCTTATATTCATCATTTTGAACATGCTTAAGTCAAAGTTTTATAAAGAACCATGAGTTGTCTTGGTCTCCAAACCAAGCAACCTTGTCATGGTTTATTCATTTCTCTTTTCACACATAATCAATCAAACATACTTCAATAATTATCCTAGAAATATGAATGAGATATCTCTTACTTATCTTAAGTGTTTGGATTTATTTGGAGTGGAAAGAAACGAGTTTGTTAAGAAAGAGCTCAAGAACCAACACTTTGGAAATACCCTATTTCAGATTTGTTTCAGATTCAAGTGGGTGTTTTGATCAAACTTTTTGGATATTAAAATCTCAATTAAAATCAAGAACTAGAGTTGGAATACAAACTAGAATGTGTTAATTTGAAAATAGAACAAGTTTGAAGCGCAAAGGATGCTTGAGTTTACCACACGAATCCAAGAAACAAGGCTCCACGAATCTGAAATCCAGAATTTCAGACTCAAACACCTAACTTTGCAAGGCTTTTACTTTCTCTACACTTCATCAACTCACACAAACTTGGTACCAAATTGAAGAAGGTTGAACAAGCTTTAATTTGGTATATGATTTGTAAGGATTTGAGACTTAGGTCATAGAGAACGAATCAGAGAAAGTTCATGACAGAAAACACAATTTTTAGAGGTTCTTGGTGTTGTCTTTGAGTTTTTGAGGAAGTATCATGCTTAAATCTATAAAATAAACCGCCCTTAAGTGTCATTATCAATATAGCACAGTGCTAGGTTGATATTTAGACGAATTTGTAGTGAAAAATTGGATTAATCTCAGCCATTCATGCTCAAATTGACTTAATGTTGGCTCATCAGAGTCGGGGTAATCGATTAGCTCACTTAAAAAAAATTGGTTAAACTGGAAATTTTGACTAGGTAATCGATTATTGGCTCAGGTAATCGATTATTTAGGCTTTTTGGTCTCCAAATACAATTTCTACCGTTGGATTTGAAGATAAGAGGTTGAGAAGCTTGTCTCCAAATTTTAGCACGATCCAACGATTAACGAATGAGATATGACACGATCTTTCGGTGATGTTTTCACTAAAATTCACTTTGACAATATAATTTGATAGAAAATTAATAACACATGTAAAAATTTTATTTGAATAAAATTGGGGATGTTACACAAAGTATTTTGATAACTCCAGTCTAAAAGGGTTTTGCAAAATTTTCAAATACTAGTTTGGTTCGCTTCCGACTTTGCAATTATCTTTACCCACTTGGAAACTCGAGTGATGATGGTTGCAGTAAAGGAGATAACAATGATAGAAATAAAGGAAGAGTATCGGAGAGTGAAAAAGAGGTTTTGGGAAGAATGGTGTTTGCGAATAGGAGAATTGAAGAGAGTGTAAGATCCATGAAGAATGTTTTGATAATGACAAAAGGTTTTGAACAAGCTACAAAAGGTTTTGAACAAGCTTAAATGTGTTGATCAAGTTCAAGCTCAACAAGCAACAACAAACATCAAGTGATGAAGAGAGAGCCAACTCATGAAGACTTAGTTTGGTAGTTTGTGTTTTAATGTTTTATCTTTAGCCTCACAAGTCTTTTAGTTTATGAGTTTGGGTAGAGTTTATTAGAGGGTAGTGAATCTCTTTTGATTGCATGATTATATCATATTTTGAGTATTCACTTTGCCTAAAATCAATAGGTGGCTTAAAGGTTTGAAAGAAAAGGTTTAGTTTTTGAGAAAACAAGTTTTAAGTGATTTTTAATGTTAATAATCGATTAACAGATTTTGATAATCGATTAACAGTGTATTTTGAACTGATAATCGATTAACAAACTTTTGATAATCGATTATCTGCACTTTTACTCGAGTAAAATATTTTATCTTTCGGCTTACTCGATTAAATCATGTTTTACTCGATTAACACTTTTTCTACTCGAGTAACACGATCAGATATGGTTTTTAAAATGCGTTTTTCACTTCTCAAAAGCATTTTTAACCATTCCTAACTTTTGGGTATTCTATATAAACCTTTTTCTAACCTTTGTGAATCATTATTACACTTTCATAATCAATTTTACAAAGAATCAAAGTCACTCTATTCTCTCTCACTTTCTCAAGATCAAAGTTCTCATTTTCATATTCTTTGATCAAGAACCTTGAATCTCTCATGTTGATCTTTTCATAGCTTTTGAAAGAGATTCATAGGATTGTTATTTTGTTTTCATTTGAGTTGTAATCATTGCAAGAGGCAAACATTCTACAACATTGGAAGCCTTGATTTTGTGGAATCAAGCATAGTTCATTGGAAGTCTTGAAGAAGCATTTCATCAAGCACTTGGAAGCCTTGTTGTGTTAACAAGCAATTGGAAGTCTTGTAGTGAAGCAAGCATTGGAAGTCTTGTTGTGGGGTATCGGCAAGCAAGAGAAGAGGTTAGATTAGATATCAATAGGGTTACAAGGCAAGGGTGTGGTATCTCTTGTAGGCTAGCAAGAAGGAAGTCTTGTGAGGCATTTACTTGTAATTTGAGAAACTCTAATTCCTCATAGTGAAGAATCTCTCTTGGTTGAAGAGGGGACTGGAGTAGCTTTCAAGTGGATGAAAGTGAACCAGGATAAATCACTGTGTCGTATCTCTAAACTCTTTACTCTTTACATTCTTGTTATTAATTGTGTTCTTGGTTGAAAACCTAGAAAAAGTGATTTTTTCATAATTGATTGAATTGAATCTTTAATTGTGCAAAATTGATTTGGGGAAAATCATTTTCATAACTAAGTTAATCAATAAGAATATTGGTGTTAATTGTTTCCGCTGAATCTCTGATTATACATGATTGATTGATTTTTGTATTTGATTGAAAAGTGATTTTTCAGTTTTGAAAGGGATTAATCGATTAACTAGTGTCATTACTCGATTAGATTGAATCAAGCATTCGGAACTAATCGATTAATAGCCTTTGCCAATCGATTAACATCAAGAGAATTTGTGAAAATCATTTGTTTTAATCGTTTTGATTTGTTTCTTTCGAAAATCTTTCAAGGTTTATCTAACACCTATTCAACCCCCCTTCTAGGTGTTCTCCTAGTGTTTCCTAGTTGTTTCAACCACCGATTGTAGGTTTCTCACAGAGAGGAAAAAATGAGAGGACAATTTGGGATATTTTCAAAAAATGAGGTTCAAAAATTAATTGGCTAGGGATTTAGTGATGCAGTTATGGGTGTAAACGATTTGGTCTCAGATCACGAGACCGCTCAAATCAAACCTGACCGGATCGGACCGAAAAATATATTTCGGTCTAGTCTCGTAGTCCAGTCCAATCTAAAAATTTTCAAACCATTACTTTATGGTCCGGTCCACGGTCTCATTATTTTTGAGATCGTTAAGGCCGGACCGATTACTTAAAAATTTTAAAAAAATAAAAACACTTTGCAGCGGTGGTTATCACGAACATGAATTAATTCTTCTATGGTACACCACTGTAACATATACAGCTATGTTTAGTTCCCTTCCATTTCCTGCATAATACCACCAAGAACAAAAATAGAGTAATATGTCAGATTGGTCTCTGACTTTGTAGGCAGCGATCAATTTAGTCCCTTAAGATTTTCGAAATTGCAAATTGGTCTTGAGATAAGAAAACGTCAGTCATATTAGTCTCTGACGTTAATCATCGTCAGTGGTCCTTAATACGGACTAACGTAATGGCCAAAACAACGTCATTTTTGCGAAAAAAATAAACAACGACAGTTGAGTAACGATCAAATTTATCATTAAGATTGTCGAAATTGATCAAATTAGTCCCTGACTTTATGGATCATTAATGTCAGGGACTAATATGACTGACATGTTATTATCCCGGGGGCTAATTTGGAGTTTCGATAATCTTAGAGACTAATTTGACCAATGCCCATAAAATCAGAACCAAAAAGTCAAGGACCAATCTGACATATTACTCAACAAAAATATATAGCCAAGATAATAATGACATACCCATAATTCAATTCAACGGCAACAAATGGGCCGATTCGAAGAATCAGGTATATGCCACGAATCAGGTATATGCCAGAATGCTGGACAATCTTCGCAAAAATATCATTATTTACATGTGCTAAATAGACCGGACCGGACCGGACCATTTAAAATGGTCTGATCCGGTCCGATTTTTGTAAACAAAAAATATTTAGACCGAACTAGATCGGAGCATATTAATTTAATTGGCCAAATCCCTAATATCCATCAAAGAGAGGACCTAACCATTGCACCTCTAGATGCAACACATACCTCAATGTTGTTATTAAGGAAACAAGGACACAACACAACATGAGAACCCAACAAATTTTTTTTAATATGTTAAAATTGGTTAATAGTGTCTAAAACAAATATTTGTATCAGACACGACACATGAACAAATATGCAATATCAATATTTCCTTGACTGTAACAAGTTCCTCTCTTTGCAATCATCTACACATTTATTATGGGCTCCTTTTCAGTGTTCTTTCTTTTTTTTGTTTCTACAATTTTTTTAATGGGCAAACCATTTTTTCAGGAGAAAAAGAAAATGCAATCATCCAGGTTTAAGCCCAGGACCTGACATTTAATTACCACAACTCTACTGACTAAGCTAACTGATTTCTCCTTTATGGACCTTTGAGAAACTTGACATGTCCTAAAGCTTTCTATTCCTGTCATATAAGCATTTCCTGGTTATGTGACATTGTGACATAGCAAAACCGTATTGTTCATGATTAAGAATTAAGAATACCTTGCTCACCCAAAATAATTTGTGATCTAGATGAAGATAATAGAATCAAATTCATGAAAAGTCAAGACATACTGCACTTGTTTGCGCTCATGCCTTTTACTTGGTTGATCTTCAACTTCATTGTCAAGTATATGTGATTGTAAATTTCTATTCCACATGAAAGCCTCTAACCATCTCTCAATCTTACACAGGAACACAGATCATGTTCATCAAGTTGGAACTCATATTCCGGTTCCAATATATCATTAATTTTTTTTGTTCGCAAAAAGTTTAGGTAAGTTGAGCTCTGAGGGCTCATCAAGGCCTAGACAGGTCTCCGAGCTCAAAGAAAGCTCACAGAGGTACTTACGGATTAACTATCAACACCGTCCTCACATCGGTGAGATTCGAACCCGAGATCTCTCACAACCTCGGACTCAATCCTTACCAACTGAGTCAATGGTTGTTGGCTTCCAATACATCATTATATCAATAACATTATTGATAATACGGTTTTTCTATCCTATGTATGTGCTTAGGATAAAATAACATAAATAGTAACATTGCATTGGAGAACTAAAAAATTAATTTTTTTAATTTATTAAGCATCTCAATTTCCAACAAAACTCTACTTTTTAAGGTATGATTAACCTATGCACCTATGCAGGTGCCATAGATGCATAGGTTAGAAAGACCCTTAATATTATTGCCAAATTGTATTAAGGCTTTGTTAATAAAGCTAGCTTATAAGCTAGTGGGAGCTTATAAGCCAGGTGCAGCATACTATGTGTGTGTTTGGAAACGCGGTGGAAATCCGCATTGAGGCAAAAACCTCTCACACCAAGCTTCTTCAAACGCGCGTTTGAGGGGCTGAAACGCCGTTCCAAACAGAGCCTCAGAGCTGGTATGCTAGCTGATAAAACAGAAATGTTTGGTAAAATTAATTAATAAGCTAGTTTATAAGTATAAGCCCCTAACGCATAAGTCGTAACTGGTAAGTCACCCCCAAGTGACTTATCAAATATGGATTTACAAGTCACCTCATGTATTTATAAGCTTCTTTGCCAAACACAACATAAGTGACTTTTTTCTTCAAATAAGCTTGTTGACTAGCTTATAAGTCACCTCATGGCCTTACCAAACACACGTAAATAAGCTACCATAGATACTGCTCCTACCATATCTGAAAAAGATGTAACTTTAAAAACTGCATGAATAGAAGCAAACGAGTAGAGTTTAAACATCAATTCTAGCACCAAATGAAATTCCAAAACAGTTAAACTACATACATAGAAAAGGGGGAAGGCTCCGGTGCATGGTTTATTAAACCATGCATCGGTGCATGGTTTAATTTTTTTTTGTTTTTTAAATTTTTTTAATACAGATTTATTCAAAATATTTTTTAACACAAGTTTGTATATAGATTTATTAGAATCTGTAAATTTTGAATACAGTTTTACTCAATACAGTTTTTTAAGAACACAGAGTAAAAAAAAAATAAATCCAAATTATAAAAATCACTTCATATCCGTAAAAAAGAAAACACATAGAATATTTTTTAATTGATTAAATTTTAAAAAAATAAATAAAAAACCCAAAAATAAAGGCATGCACCGGTGCATGTAAAATGTTTACATGCACCGTAGCCTCAGCCATACAAAAGAGAGCACTCTCCTCCACCAGATAAAACAAGAAGATATGTCTCTCCTATATGAACAGATCCCCAATTACCTTATATGCAATACTAGAAAATTAACCAAACCAAAGTATGTTAGATCTCTAGTCTACTACTCTACTCAAATTTGAGGGCATCTAACTCAATGAACATAGTCTCTCACGAAACACATCCAAGTCTTCATAAGTAAACCAATCCTTTTTCATCTGCAGCATGTCAATGTCAAACAAAGATGAATCAAATTGTATGATTTACTTGATAATTACCATCAAGAACCTCATTAGAGAAAACTTACAAAGTAAGGGTAGCCCTCCTTGCTAAAATTATCAGGTGCATGTTTTAAAAACAAGTTAATGAAATAGAGGACAAAGTTTCCACATTCATTACCATCTCTTTGTTGTGGCACCTACAGTAATATTTTTCTTCAATCAATGGTTATTTACTCCAGGGATAAAAATTGTAGAATGGAATCATAATTACCTTCGGCACCAATAAAGGAATTCGAGATATGAGTTTTGCAGTCTCAGGCCTGTCCCCTGCTATGAAAATGTCCAGTACAAATCTGAAAATGAAGATAAAAGCATGCATATTTTAATTACTCCAACTGGACAGTGATGCATGATCTAAATAAATAGATAGGTTTATTTAAGTTTTTGGTCCTGAAAGTCCCGGTCAACTTTTAGGGACCAAAAACTTAAATAAGCCAAATAAATATAAATATTGTTTCAGAGAAACACCTTCTTATCTCCGGCTCAAGCCGCCTCGGGTTTGCCTTTTGAAGAGAATCTAGCAACAACATGCACCGTGATCTGGCAGTTGATTGCAAGTTCTCACCAAAATGGCAGAAGATCAAAAGGCTCCAATGACCCCTGCAAGATGGAGATTTCTAAGGATGATATGACATTTAACAAGCTAAAAAGGCTTTTTGGCAATAAAGAAATTTGAATGTGTTTACCAGCATATTATAGGAACAAAAACATACGCCTTTGTGAAAATAGGTGTTTTTTTAATCCAAGTCAGCACCTTGCCTTTGGATGAAGCAACCCTGTAAAGGCTAAACCATAAGCTATCAAGATAAGCAAAGGACCTCTTCCTGTCTTCAGAGAAACTCTTCCATATTTTCCTGTCAGAAAAACTACACTCAGGAACAAAGCTAAATTTGTTATATTGCTTATTTTACATAATAAATCATGAGACTGTAACTCACTCCATGTAAGTATCAAAGACTCCACTGTCCAGCTTTTCTTTGGGTCTAGAGACTGCTTTCTCGCCATCGAGTTTTCTCTTTCTCTTTGTTCGCTTTCGCCGGGGAACATTGCTCAAAAAACATGGAAATGATGAAACCATGTTTCCTATCACATCTTCTACAGACATGGTTTTCTTTCTTTGACGAAAATAAACAATCTTGAACTTCTTGAGCTGATTTCTGTTTCCATCTTCAAAAAAATCACTGACAAAGAATCAACTTCTTCGTTTGGTTCACATTAAAACAAAACAAAATCAGCCTAAGCACCGCCATCAGTAAAAGGGTCTCATATGTCAAGTCTCAAAACATCTTGTCACAGTTTTGCAACCCCAATATTCATGTAAGAGAAAAGCAAACTACTACTGCTACTACAAAAACAAAAAAAAAAAAAACAAAAAAAAAAACAATCCTGAAATGTATTGGAGGAAAATGGAAGTGATGCTGTGGTTCCTATACATTGACATGTGTCCTCTAATAACAAGTACATGTTATAATCTCGGGGCGAAATTTTTTTTCCTTAAACTATAAAAAAAAATTATAAATAAATAAATTTTAACAATAAAATCTCTCTTAATATAGGAATTTTTCCAACATATTGTTAATATTTATAACTCTATTAATTTGCAAAAATACAATCAACCATAAATAAATCATTTACGCTTCAACAATTCTATTAGTAGAGAAGTTTGAGAATAAAGAGGTGTTTCAAAATCATAATTAGTTAAAAAACTTGGACAAAAAGTTAAAAGGAGGTGAAATAAAATATTATGCAATAATATAATTATAGATCTTAATAATATCATTACTTAATGTTCGAAATCTACTTTATAACCTTAGGTTCTTACTTTGACAAACATTGTTCCACAATGCAATCTTATATTGTCATTTAAACTGATTCCAAAATTATCTATTTTAATGTTGATTAATTAGCAAAAAATAAACAACATTTCTCCAATAGTTATATACTTTCATTCTATTATGGATAAAAATAACAATCAATTCAACAAAGCTTGAATTTAGAAATAAATACTTCCTTCGGTATTTTTTTATAAATTATTTTTTAGATGAATTTTTTGTTCTATTTATAAGTTACTTTGTATTTTTTATAAGACACTTATTGGTTTTGTTTAATCATATTTGTTTTTTATTCATTAACGTGAAATAATATATTTGTAAAAAATTTAATATAAATTAAAATATAAAATTGTAATGTTAAAGATTTTTTAAAATTTAAAAAATATAACTATTTTCATTGATCTTTATAATATAGTTAAGTACTTCCTCCGTCCCACGAGAATAATAACAAATTGGAAAAGTTAAAAAATTAAGGAGACATGCATTTAGTGATTTGTCTAACACATCAACCAATTATCAAACACCTAATTTAATGCATTTTGCATTGATCAACCAATCACAATTTAAAGTTTTCAAATACAAACTTTTCATTTATTATTTTAACTTTAGTTTGGGACAAAAAAATTGAGTTTTTTACCATCCTTGTGGGAAGAGGGAATATGACTCATAATAAAAGTGAAAGAAAAAAATTAAAAAGTGCATTTAATTTGAACAAAATAAAAAGGAGAAGATATATAAATAAGTAAAAAAAGAAAAGATGTCAATAGTGAGACTCGAGCTCTAGTTGCTATGGAAAGCAAAAATCTCAATAACTAATTATGCTAACTAGTACTAATATCAATATTTTTAACGTTTTATGTATATATATATATATAAATTTTTTTAGGACCCCTAAAAATCATGGGCCCAGGACGGGCACCCTTGTTGCCCTCCCCTGAAAATCACGGGCCCCTAAAAGTCAGAAGGTGCAACTTGGGATTTGGTTGATATGATTACACACATTGATCATATAAAACATGACTTGTGGTAAGCAGCAGATCAACGTTGCGAAAAGAAGGCACTGTCGATCAATTCAGACCAAACCGTATGCAGTATCCAAGATTTTTATTTTAATCCATGTCGACAAAAATCTGCAATAAGTCAAGATAAGTCAGAATGTTATCCAAGCTGGAGGATAAAGGCAAGACGCTACTTCTTGAACTTACTTCTTGAGCTCATTTCTGTTTCCATCTTCAAAAAAATCACTGATAAGAACAGTCAAAGAATCAACTTCTTCATTTGGTTCACATTAAAACAAAACAAAATCAGCCCAAGCACCGCCATCAGTAAAAGGGTCTCACATGTCAAGTCTCAAAACATCATGTCACAGTTTTGCAACCTCAATATTCACGTGAGAGAAAAGCAAACTACTATTCCCTCTGGTCTTATATATAGGACATATTCTAGAAGTAAGTTTTGGTCCTATATATAAGACATTTTATATTTTCTATGCATCATTTATTGTTTTTTCTCTTTTTTGCCCTTATTAAATGCTTTGACTATTTATGTGTTTTTTGTTGTTCATTAATGAGTGTGAATTTTTCAAGAAAAGTTGAGAGGGTAAAATTGTAATGTTACAATATATTCTCATAGAATTCATAAAACTAACTACTTTTCTTGGTTCGAGGAATATGGTTAACTATGTCCTATATATAGGATCGGAGGGAGTACTACACAAAAAAAAAATAAAAAAAATACCAATCCTGAAATGTATTGTAGGAAAATGGAAGTGATGTTGTGGTCCATGTACATTGACATGTGTCCTCTGATAACTAAGCCACCTATAACATCAACAACAGCCAAGCCTTATTTCCCCTAGGATGAAACATTTACGTGGATCAAACTATGTCACACTGCTCAATCATAAATCATATCCATTGACAAAGCGTTGATTTCTATATCCTTCTTAATTGAGATTTCTAAGCCATCTATATCATATCTAACAAATTTTCAATTTCATAAATTAAAACTAAGATCAAGTTGTCTATATAAGGAAATTGATTCTCTATGGTCTCAATTGTGACTGCATGAAATCTTGGCTTTTAAAAATAATTTCTTTTAGAATTAAATTTTGTAGAAAAAATGATGCATATATTTTCAACCCTTGGATGATTGACTGCATGAAAATATGAAGTTAGAGAGTCCAGGTCCGTCTATATAGTACTCCCTCCATTCCAAATCTTATGACCTTTTAGGTCCGGACACATATATTAAGAAAGTGTTGATTATTGTAAGTTTTATATGTGTTTTGTCTAAAATGTCCCTGTTTAATCTTATTGAAAATTGTAGTTGTATTTAATTTTTATTAGGAAATGTATCCATTAATTAATATACAGTGGTTTAGAGATGAGAAATAAAATAAAAGTAGAATTAATGAGAAGCAAAAAAATAATTGAATGAAAGGTTAAAATTGGGAAAAAAATATTTATTCATTGAAATTGTAAAAAAGCAAAAATTATGGAATGATAAAAAAACCTAAAAAACCAAAAAAAAAATATGAAATGGAAGAAGCATGCACATGTTGTCATAATACTCCTTCATTTCACTTTAACTACTCCCTCTGTTCTTTTTTATAGGGCACCATTTTGATAGATATGGTGTCCCTTTTTATTAGTCGTTTTAGAATATTTAGGTAGTATTAAAGAGTTTATTTCAAATACACCCTTCATAATTGCATAGGGGTGATAGAGTAATAATTACAATAGAAAGATAAATGGATAGAGTTGTAAAGTTTTAAATAGGGGTATTTTTGGAATGACAACATATATTTTGACAAATTTGAGAGTAATAATTAGTTTTCTTAATCTGCATGAATTTGATAAAAGTGACTTATATTAAAGGACAGAGGGAATATGATTTAAGGGAATACATACATAATAAGATAATAATTGAATGCCTGGATTAATGATGCAAAATGATGTATTTGGATCAAAATGCCCTTAAGTAGCTTATAATTACCGTTACCATCACACTCTATTTAATGCATGCTAATAAAACAATGGGCGCAAATAAGTATTTCTTTCGCCCTATAAGTTATATTGATTTAGAAATTGCACATAGATAAATAAATGAGTAAATTCTTTAAAAAAAAAGAAATGAGTAAATAATATATGAATTTTGTATATTTTGACTAAATTACCCTCATTTAATAATAGAAGAGATGATAATAAATATATGAAGATTAATATTGAAGAGAAATGATAAAATGAGTGATAAAAAATGTAATAAATAAATATATGGTTAGAAAAAAAGTATAAATAAGTACTTTTGAGTCTCTAGATGAACATAACTTTTAAGATAATATAAAATGGTTAAATGAACATACTACCTCCATCTCTAATTATAAGACCATTTTAAAACTTTTATTTTGTTCCTAATATAAACGCGGGCACCTTGCTTTTTATATTTTATTTGATTTTTTTTACTAAATTGTCTAGAATAGAGATTTGGCACAATTTGATGATGCAACTTTTGATACTAAATTTTTTAATTATAATCCAACAAGCTCAAAATAATAAAATAAAAAACATGAAAAAAAGAAAAAAAAGTATTGCTATGATAAAGAATTAAGAATGTGTTTGAATTTGCGGTGGGCTACGATAAACGTGAAAGTTGTTGAAGACCAGCTTCCAACTCGTGCCCCCCAAAGGCTAAGAGTTTTACTTTTTGAACTCATTTGTTTACTCACCGGGTCCCATTTTTTTCGCTTTATACAAGGCGGTAGTGCATTTTTTTCCCTTATACAAGGCGGTAGTGGAAATTATCAGTTTTTTCCGCCTCTTTCTAAGCGGAAAAATGGTAATTTTGCACGTCCGCTTTGTATAAGGCGAAAAAAATATGATAATTTTACATTACCGCCTTATATAAGGCAGAAAAATGTACTTTCGCCTTGTATAAGGCGGACAAATGGAAGCCAGTAAGTAAACAAATGGGTTCAAAAAGTAAAACTCAAGGCTAAAGCAAACACGTTTTAACCTTCTTTGCCCCCACGCTTTCGAGTTTTCAGTGATGTTGATGATAACCTTGGAATGCAGTTCAATTTCTATTGCTGTTACTACCACTAGTACTATTATTCATTGATTGGACGCATGAGTGTTACGAAATGCAATGAGTGACGCTACACTGACAGGGCCAGGGGTTTGCAAGGAGGACTTCTCACAGCAATTATTAGTATTACAGGGTGGTGGATTAATGGTTCAAAATTACTCCGTACTAATCAATACTTCCTCCGATCCTTATTATAGGGCATACTTAACCGAATTACACATACCAAGGAAAGTAGTTAGTTTTTTAAATTTTATGAGAATATATTGTAACATTATTCACCCTCATTAATGAACAACAAAAACACATAGATAGTCAAAACATTTTAATAAGGACAAAAAAGAGAAAGAGTAATAAATGATACATTGGAAATATAAAGTGACTTATAATTAGGACCAAAAAACTTCTAGAATGTGACCTATAATAAAGACCGGAGAAAGTACTTTTATAAAAGAAGCTTGGTATTTCAGTTTTAATTCTGATTTTCCCTCCAAAATCATTATCCAATTTTGACTAATTTTGACTACTCCACTGATACACTAATTAATGAAACAGCCCTTGGGAGCCTAATTGTGGTTGGAGATTGGGCCTCTAGGTTATAATTTGAACTGTCATTCCTTATCTCTGAAGATTAAATGGACTAGGGAAGTCTCTTTGTTTTCCAAAGCTTGCTAGGGAAGCCTTCTTCCTAATTTTCATTCTCAGACCTCTACGTATCCCTTTTCTCTCATTTCCCATCTCTTTCTTCTCTCATCACTCTCACCCTCCCTTTCTCTCTCCATCCTCTCACTTTTATCTCTCAGACTCAGACAACAAAACATTCATATCTATTGGGAAGAAGAAGAGGAACACTGAATCCTGAAAACAGGAGGGAATGGAGAGGACAAAGAATTAGGAGAAGAATAAGAAGGATAGAACCGTCTCTTTCTTGCCATCGTTCTCTTTGTCTCGCAGCCAAGCTGTTGCCAATCGGTTCAAGGAAGCCACACCGCCGCGAATCACGACCGCTACTACAACGACCTTCACCGTTAGCCACCAGTAATGAAAATCCCCATTCCTATAAGTAAGTCTCGGACTCAATCTATTCGGCTCTGTCATATTTGATTGGGATTTTCAGTACATGTTCTTTTAGTGGTTTTCAGGTGGTTCACTAAGAAGGATGCTTGGAATGTTTTTTCAAGTCTGTAGCTGTGTTTCCGTAATTACATACGTATTTGCTAAAGGGTGGGTTTGGGCTATAGTTTTTGTTTAAAATTGGGACATTATGCTGTAAGGGTCAATGTATTGGGTGGTTCTTTTGTGATCTAAGTTAGCTTATGGGGTAACTATATGATAGAATGATAAATTAGTTTTGATTGTTGCTGTATTGTGAGACTACAATGGTTTTTGTAACAGATTCTAGACCAGGGGTTCTGAAAATTTCTTATACTTGGCCTTTTTGGTAGTTTTTAATAAATTTTCCTTATCTAAAAAAAAAGTGTTTGATAAATGACCAAAGTGTTTCGGTTATGCATACAAGGTTATGCATCAGAGTTTGCTCTTGGTAATTTATGTCTTATTTCATTTTTGTTGGTTGTTGGTGTTAAAGGATAATAAAAATCTAAGCAAATTCTAAATGACACAGTGATTGAGTTTTTACTTTGATGATGTTGTTAATAGTAATATGTTTTGTTTATGATGCACACCAAGTGTTTGTGAAAAGTCCTAAGAATACATTTTTGATGCTGTTGTTTCTTGATGCAGGTATTTTTTCAGTACACCAAATAAGCACCTATTACAAAGAAGAACTATCATTTAACTTTTGGTGCAGATATTTTTTTATGCAAGTTTTTATTCTTTTTGTATTCACATACTTGCCACTTTGATTATTAGATTTATCTAAGCCTGGAGTGTAGTAAATGAATAAACTTTTATGACTCTTGTGCGCTTAGTAGCAGGGGTATGAGGAAATCCATGATGAGATTGAGATGTTTCAACAATGTAATCATCCTAATGTTGTTAAATATCTCAAAACCTATCAATGAGAAGAGTACCTTTAGGTAAGAAGTTTCGTAATGTTTAATTTTTATGTTATTTTAATATAATGTATATTAGAAGAAATAGTCATTTAATTTTTCTACCATAGAGCTATTTTATTTGCTTTTTATTTTAGCTATTTTATATTTGGCATGTTAATCTAATAGCAAAAAAACATGAGTTGTAAATAAATTGAGAAACTACAATGAGCAACGTAAATTTGTCTGCAGGTTGTTTAAGCAACATGAGTTCTAAATTTGTTTTGCCTTTGGTAATCCTTATTGCTATATCTGTCCCTTAATCCTAATGCTACATTAGTGTAACAAGTCTTTATATGCTCGTCATCAATGATTTACTCACTCTTTTTTGGTTCAAATTCCACAAGCAAGTGAAGCTTTATAAAGCACTGAAGTATAATTATTATATGGTATGTCCATGTCTTCATTTGGCTTGGGAAAGTTCTTCTCACATGGGTGTTGTTGGATCCAGCCAAGCAACCATGGTAGAGCAAACGGTAGCAAATATATAATTGTTTCAGCCATGATGCCAAAAATCTCTTGATCAATTTATGTTGTTGCTTTTTTTCTGTTTAGTTGTGTAACAGGGATGACATATTAATTTAAAATCAATATGAATTCTTGGCATATTAATTCTCCACTGCAACATATTTATCCTGCAAAGCTGCTTTACCTTTTTGGTATTTTAATTCACCTAGATCCCAGCAGTTATTTGCATTGCCTTGGGTCATTATTTATGTCCAGCGGCTCTTGATCTTTTCAAACTTCCTTTTACTAACAAGTTATAAAATGCAGGTTAGCAAATGGTTCAAAAATACATGTTATGCAGCACTTAAAACCAGAGAGGTAAGCTTGGCTGATATGCTTTTGCTTTTTCTTTTTCAATTTTAATGATTGATGTTGTTTCTTTTTTCAGTTCTGCTTTTTGGTTCATAGTTTTCAAATTTCAATGTGAACCTGCTGTTATGGTAGTTTGTTTGCTTCTTTTTGCTTACTGTTTTTACTGTTGTATTTTACTTTTTGTCAGATTCGATGAATTATACTCCTCTTTGTATAATTTTCAATGTTAATTTGCTCCTCTTTGTTTCTGCTTATCTGTTTATGGAAGTTTCTTATAATGATTTGTTTTTCTCTCAATAGCAACCTAGATTTGTTGATCCCCTCAATATTACAGCAATGGCATGCCCTGCTTTCCCACTATGTCCACTGGCAATTACTGAAGTTGAACGTGGGATCCCGGGCATTCTTAAGCGGATTCGTGCTGTCTTTGAGAAGGTATTGCTGCAGATAGATAAGTCATGTGTATGACTGTACTGTTTTGATGGAGATCACTGATGGGGATACTTTATAAATCTGTCTGTGTGATTCAGGTGGGCCTAAAGTATAATGAGTCTGTGGTTGTAAGGATAATTGGGTGCCCAAATGGCTGTGCTAGACCATACATGGCCGAACTTGGACTGGTTGGTGATGGTCCAAACAGCTATCAGGTATGTCAGTTAGTGGCTGATCATATACAGATTGTAGAAAATACTGAAAGCCTGCCATGTTCACTTTATTTTTTTATTCTAATACAGATTTAGCTTGGAGGTAACCAGAATCAAACTTCATTAGCTCAAAGTTTCATGGACAAGGTGAAGATTGCAGACCTTGAAAAAGTTTTTGAGCCATTGTTCTATTATTATTGGAAGCAAAAGCGTCAATTAAAAGAATCCTTTGGGGACTTCACAATCCGCATTGTGAATTGAGTTAATGCCTTTTATTTTAATCTCAGAGCCATTTTTATTAATTTTATTTTTAGTCTTTAAAAAAAATTATTATGATTGTTTAAGTGATGGGCAAGGTTCGGAAAAAGTGATACCATCTTCTGTTTCTAGGGATTTGAGAAGCCATGGAAGGGAGGGTCCAGTAGCACCAGCACGCCACAACCTTAGGCTCTTTGCTGACAAAGAGACATATGAAGCAATGGATGGATAGCTAACCTTCAAAACAAGAGTGCTCATCAGTTGTCCATGGAAGTTATCGGCAATTATGTTGCTTCCGGCCAAGATGGAAAAAGTGAATGACTTCATTGTCTTGGCCAAGGAAGATGTCTGTGATGCCACTCTGTGGTTGATGGGAACGGTGGATAGCCTACACTGATTTTTAAGCTTGGCTGTTTTCTGTGCGTTAAATGTTGGATTTTGGGCGGTAGATGGGTTTTTATATTTTTTTCCATTCAAAATAACAATATTAAAGGCTCAATAAATTTGAGAAACATAATTTTAATTATATTTATATTTTAGTTATTTTAATTAAATTTGAATGAACTATACTAATTTAAAATAACTCATGATAACAAATTTGAATCAACAATTCTGTTATTTTTAACTATATTTATTTCTATTCAAAATAATATTTACTCATAATAATTATTTCTAAAATTAAACACAACATAATAATGTTGTAATCATTGAAAATGTAGACCATGCACGGGCTTGCTTACTAGTTATGAATAACTTATACTCCGAACTGTACTAAACATGGTTGTGAAAATTGAGATTCAAGTAACTATTAATTGCTTCCCTAGTTAACATATAAACATAACTTAAAATCTATTAAAAAAATAAAAAAATAAGAGATATGTTATTTATACTTTTAACATTGTTGCTTACATCCATTTTTATAATTTTTTACACTAACTTTTCAATATTATATTCCTTCCAAAAAAACTAAACATTCTTTTCATTTTTAGTTACACTCGTTACTCTTAAAACTACTCATCTCCCTGTATTTTCTTCTCCACACCTATTTTATTCAAACACTCAACCTATTTTCTCCTTCAATGTTCTGTCTCCTCTTCTTCTACATCAATTACTTCGCCATCTTCAACCATCCGTATGTCATCAATAGGTCATTAGTAATTTTTCTATACGTTAGTAGAAAAAAGTTGATCTAAAAAAAGTATTGTACCTGATAAATGTCCAAGATCTATCTTTGCGAGATAAGTTGGGCTTCTTGTACCAATTGATTCAGATAAATACTTAAACTAAGATGGCTCAAACTTGATGAATGACTCAAGCTCTGTTTTGTAACCTGCTTGATTATAAAATTAAAAAAAATATTGGCCTGAACAATTAAGTTACCTTTTGGATTAAAAACAACACATCAACAAAATTCACAATAATATTTTCAGTGTTCAAATTTTCAGGAAAGTATGCAAGATTTTGGATGAACAAGATTTTGGATGAGTAGGGTTTTTATGGAGAAGAAGGGGCTGTGAGAAGTAATATATACGGTATGAGGATTGATATATATAGGTTTTTAAGATTATGAATGTAAATAATAGCAGTGAGTGTAAATAATAAATATATGGGTGTAAGTAGTAGGATAAGGGTAATATTGAAAAGTTAGTGTAAAAAATTATAAAAAATGGGTGTAAGTAGCAATGTTAAGGGTGTAAATAACATCTCCAAAAAAATAAACATAACTTAAAATCATAAAAAAATATTTGTAATTTTTTTTTGTGCACCACCAGCCGATTGCCAAAGACTAATCCTCTCCTAGACGTAGTGATCACTTAAGTGAGCTTTGCCTTTACTAACAAATCATTTTTCATGCTCACGGCAGGGATCGAACCCTTAACATCATGGTTAATGAACTCAGCTATTTGTCAACTGTGTGTTGGACCTTGTTGATAATGTTTGTAAATATTTTAACGTTATAATAAAGCAAATAAAATATAAAGTATAGTTATAAGTTTATAACTAATATAGGTTGGGATGAGTGGTAATCGGTTCGGTCTCGTTTAAGCAAGGTCTCGAGTTCGATTCCTTGTGGATACAAAATATTCATGTAGGGAGACTCACTTGCCATAAACAGGCACACAACTAGGATATACCTAGGTAATACTTGTTGGGAGACTCATCTGCCATGATAAGGCACACGACCATGATGTACCTAGGTAATACTTGTTGCGAGACTCATCTGCCATAATCAGACACGCGAGTGCGACCGGGACGTACCTAGGTAATACATGAAGAACTGGATGAACAACAAAAAAAGTATAATCATAACTCAACGTTTGCCAAACTGTTATATTTTTAGTCGACTGTTTACTTTAGTTTGTAGCTTCATGCAATGATTTATAAATTTATTATATATACTGTAAGATAAAGGTAATTCACCCTAAGTATTAGACAATAATGAAAAAATTATGTTTTGGGACTTAATCAATGTTTAAATGTAGATTCGTGAATTCGAGAGTTGACAAGTTGATTTGAGAGTTTATAGATTTTATTGATATTTACTTGAACTCATACAAATTTACTTGAAAGAGAGTTTACATGAAAGTTGGTCAACTCGTTTTGTGATATGGAACTATAAATTTCTAAGAGTTCAAGGGTTAATTCAAGTCTTTGACAAACATGGTCCTAAACGTAAATTGAATTTGGACCTTTTTTTTTGTCTTTAATGTAAGTTTTTTTTTTCAATTTTCAATGGTATTAATTTTTTTTCACAAACATTATTATTTACTTAATATTTATCTTTTTAGAGTCACAATAATAATTAATCCCTCTGTTCTTTTATGTAGGTCATATTCCAGAAGAATTATTCATTCCTATATGTAAGTTACTTTACATTTTTTAGGAAATATTTAATTCTTTTTTCCTAAACTATCCCTATTAAATGATTGTTTTAATTAACTATTCTCTCCGTTCATATTTACAAGCACTTGATTTTGACTTTTGTTTGTTCTTTTTATAAGCAAATATTTCAATTTTCAACGATATTAATTAGTTCTTTTTTATAAGCATTTCTATTTACTTAATACTTTTTAAAGCCGCGATGATAATTACAAGGATAATTTTAAAAAAGTATATCAATTGTCATCAATTCCGATGTCACTAACAATATCAACTAACTTTTTTAGTTCCCATGTCAAGATACCATAAGTGCTTATAAAAAAGAACAGAAGGAGTAAGTTCAATTCCACATAAAAGAAATAACGCAAGTAAAAATATAAAAATTGATAGATTAAAAAGAAAGTTAACTACCCACTTTGATATGTGTCTTTCGGTTAAATATGACTTATAACTAGAAAATACGGAAGTATAAGCGTATTTTTGAAAAAGTATATCAAATGTTTATATTTTCGATGCCATTAATAATATTAACTAAAAAAAAGTGTTTTTAGTCAAATGAAACTTACATGTAGAACCGAAAGGACTACTCCTTTCGGTCCTAAATGTATAAACCCCCTTTGAAGACTTTTTTGGGTCCTTAATGTTAGTCGATTTTTCAATTTTTAATGGTCTTAATTACTTCTTTTTTCATAAACACACCTATTTATTTGCCACTTTTTAGGGTCGTGATGATCATGTTGACTCTCCAAGGAGGAAAAGCTCTTTTCATAGTGTTGGTGCTACTCTCAAACCTGTTGAGGTGAGGGTCCCTGCCCAGGCCCCATCAAATTCTTCTCTTCTACCACCTCCTCAACATGCAACCCTAGGAGATCCAGTCAATGGAGGTCAATAACTCGTTGCTTCAACTCCTAAAACTGTTTTTACTGACTCAAGAGGATTATATCTCCAAGATGGTGGATGAACTTACTAGCTCGGAGGGATTTGACCGGAGCTTACTGCAGGGTCATGGGGAAGTGGCCCCTACTCCGAATCCAGGTTCTCTCAATCCTATAGCTGAAGGGGCAGAGGAATCTGCTGATGTGGTGATTCTTGGGGAGTCTCCTATCCAAATTCAAAATGTTGTGCTTGTCTCTTAGTATCCTCCTCTTTCCAGGTCTGGGAATTCTTTAGCCTCTCACTAAGAGGCATTGGGTAAGGTTGTTGATTATCAGTTGAAGGCCTCCAAGCTTGTTTCGTTGATGAGGGGAAGGCTTCCCTCTATTCCTGACATCCGAGCTTTGAAGCTCGAGGTGAAGTTTACTACAACCAAACAACGTGCTACTGAGATGGCACTTGCTCAAGCAAAGCTCTCCATTTCATCCCTTCAATCCAAAAAGATTGGCCTAGAACAACATGTGTCCAACCTTTAGATGAAAGCCAACCTTGTTGACATAACAAAGGGGCGATTGGACTTTGAAGTTAAGGAGAAAGTTGCTCTTGAAGTCTCAAATAAAAATATTTAGGAACATCTACATCAGGCTCTCTAAAACTTATCTACAATTAAGAAAGATAGTTTTCGATCATGCCTTACGTTATTGAAGACCGCAAATCCTAGTATACAATTCAGGAGTAAGGGAATTCATCCCCAATGTCACATGGTTGACACTAAGATTTCCATCCTTGCGCTGTGACTAAGGAGCTAGCTAAGATGGATCTTGATAATAACTTATTTTCTAACCTTGCTAGCTTTTCACTAAAACTTGCTCAAATAAAAAAAACCTAATTAATTAATTAAGAGTTTGATTAATCACAATCACAAAACATATCATAATTTCAGAACCTAAACCCTAAAATACAATTTCAATACAAATTCAAAACCCTAATCCCTAAAATTCAAATCACAAAATGAGAGAGAAGACATACCGTTCAATAAAGAAGACAGTGATGGTTTGCTTTGATTAAGAGGTGAAATGTGAAGGCATGAGAGACAACGACCGTGGCGACGATAGAGGTGGCGTTGTTGTGGAAAGATGGCATAGAAAAGATATGTGGGAAGGCGACAGATAACGAAAGAGTTTAAGCAGAGAAGATTGAGAGTGAGAAGTGTGTGGTTCGCGTGAGAGTGAGAGCAGCAAAAATAATGTTTTATTGTAGTGGGGGTAGCAACATAGATGCAGTCGCAAGTGAGGGAGGAGAAACAATGGCGGAGCATCAACTCGTGAGATCATTATGAGAGTGATAGCATTTATGAGAGTAAGATGGTTATGTACTTATGTGTATCCAACCTTTTTATAAATAACTTTTAACATAGGTTATCTGTCTAACCCATCTTAAAAACTTTAGCTTAATTAAAAAACTACCAGTATTATCTTTTTTAAGGGTCTTACTAATAAGTGCCCTAAGCTTTCTAGAAGTGGAAAGAACATCACAAGTTCCACTTCTTTCTTCTATTAAAAACTTTAAAAAGTACAAAGTTTCAATGCATTTAAACTATATTTAGTTTCTTAATAAGTGCCCTGTGATGGACCTCGCCTTCAGCCGATATCACTCGCCATTTGACCATCACATGTACCCTTAGGCTTAGTACGGGACATAAACACGCCCCCTAGTACCTGGCCAGACAAATCCTCAAGGTCCGACCATCATACCAGGAACGGGCCGAGAACCTCTTCCACCTCGTCCAGGAACACCCCTTTGACCTACCAGTATAGGATAATGATAAGATGACTGACCGTTCTTATCCTCTAACAACTCACATCCAGGCTTGAACTGGCCCATAGGACACACAGTCACCCCTATAAGTAGTACCGTGCTACAAGGGGCTCAGGTACGTCCTTTAGCCCTAATCGCACACTCACACACTTTCTGATTAGGGCAACCCTAGGTATCCCTACTGGATACTTGGAGAACCTAAGAATCCTACAGCAACCCTAGATTGTGGCCCCCCTTTAGGCCATTCCCTGGTCTTAGTGGATAACCACAGTCTAAGACATCACATGCTTTAAGCATTTTCCTTTTTTTAATATGGGTCCACCATCAAACCTATGCCAAAAGTAGTTTTTTAAGTAGGTTATTTAAAAACCTATATTAAAAGTCATCATTTATTTACAAAAATACCACCGCACAATTTTTTACATGTGTTGGGTTAACCGATCTAAGACCTTCCTTGATCGACCTAGGTCCAGCTACTCAGGACAAATGTCCCAACAGTTCGAAGGCTTCTCACTTGCTACTCGGACTAATCATCAAACATGGTTGCAAACCGACTGTAAAACTGGGCCGACCTCGAGTAGGTCCCCCAGTGGCCAGCTAGACAGGGCTGCTCGGCACTCGATCCTGAGCTTGGATCCGAAGCCACCTCCTCGTCTGGCACACGACTTAGACATGAGACCAGCTGAACTGTCCAAGCTCCCTAGTACACAATACTGCACTATCTATTCCCTAGAGAGCCACAGATATTTACCAGATATTTACGAAGCCTGACGTCATCATGGTAACCCTAACGAGCCTCACCACAGGCCCATACTCGCACACCCTATAAAAGGCATAATCATGCCTTGGGGTCAGGTAAAGTTTTCCCTTCCCTATGCTGACACGCTGCACACACTTCTAGTTGACAGAGGGAGAACCTGAGTATTCCAACTGAATATTCAGAAATATTCCATAGCCATCATACAGAAACCCCTGATCTCACTCAGATTTCAGGACCACTAGTCATTGGTCTTGAGGTCCCCTAGGTCAGGGACATTTCCTATTTTTCAGATCCACTACATTGGCGACGTCTGTGGGAAACGTTAAACTTCGATTCCCAACCACCGTCACGAGATGACAAAACTCGATCTGAACGCTAGCAACGCCCTTGTCCAGCGCTCTCCAAAATAGCATCAGGGCCCAGGCACACCTGGGATCCTCACGATCGCTGGAGGTCTCGCGAGTGAAGGCGAGAAACGCGCTGAACGTAGGCAATATGTTGGCCAGATCCATGGCCGAAAGGCCTCGAAAAGGGTTAAGCGAGAGGCCACCACCCCGCTTAGCTTTGACGACAGTGATTATGGCAGCATCCTAAGGGACCATGATGACCCCATGGTCATCACCGTCGCGGTAGGTAACTACACAGTCTAACGGATGCTGGTGGACCAGGGTAGTTCAGCGGATATAATATTCGAACCCCTGTTGACATCTCTGGGCCTGAAAAGGTCAGATCTATCCCTAGTGATAAGAACTCTGGTAGGGTTTGCAGGAGACACGATCGTTCCCTTGAGACGAATCTGCCTGCCTGTAAGCTTGGGAGTAGGACCGTCTGCTCAAACGCAGATGATCCACTTTCACGTGGTAGTCAAAAAGTCAAATGGGAAGTGGCGAATGTGTGTAGACTACACCGACCTCAACAAGGTATGCCCCAAGGACCAGTACCCATTTCCCCTCATTGACAAGTTGGTTGATAACTCGACTGGATACCAGCTTCTATCTTTCCTCGACGCATATTCGGGTTACAACCATATCCCGATGTACCCCCCGGACCAAGAAAAAACAGCTTTTATCACGGAAAAAGCTACTCGCTGTTACAACGTCATGCCCTTTGGCCTCAAAAATGCAGGCGCAATCTACCAAAGGATGATGAATAGAGTGTTCGACGGGCTCATCGGTGACAAGATGGCAGCCTACATGGATGACATGATTGCAAAATCAAAGAAAAAGAAAACCATCCACAGGACTTGACAACCATCTTAGATCGGGGTTAAACAACACAATATGCGACTGAACCCCGAGAAATGTACTTTTGGGGTAGCAGCGGGCTCATTCCTCGGATTCATGCTCACTGAAAGGGGGATTGAAGCAAACCCTGAAAAGTGTCGAGCAATCATGGACATGAAAAGCCCCGCCGACGTGAAGTAAGTGCAACAGCTCATCGGAAGGGTAGCTGCACTATCAAGATTCCTATCTCAATCCGCCAGGAAAGCTCTCCCCTAGTATCAACTCCTTAGAATGAACAAGGAGTTTCTATGGGACGAGAAATGTGAAACCGCTTTCTTGAACTTAAGAAGTACCTGTCCACACCTCCCGTACTGACGAGCCCAGAAGAAGGAGAAATCCTTTAATTATACCTCTCAGTCGGTGAACACGCCGCTAGCTCGGTGTTGGTGACAGAATTAGGAAAAACGGAGTCGCCCATTTACTTTTTAGTAAATCACTCCAAGGACCTGAAACCAGATACTCCAAGTTAGAGAAAGTGGCTTTCTGCCTCACAATCACAGCAAGGAGGCTAAGACAATACTTCTAGAGCCACAAGATCGTTGTCAAAATCGATCATCCAATAAGGCAAGTATGGCAAAAGCCCGACCTCGCTGGGAGAATGGTTTCCTGGTCGATTGAGTTTTCCGAGTTCGACCTAGCGTATGAACCTCGGAGGGAAATAAAATCACAGGTCTTAGCAGACTTCGTGGTCGAGTTTACCAACCTTCTACAAGAATCGAACTCCCAGAGTTGGACCCTCTATGTCGACGGATCCAGTAATTTGAAGGGTGCAGGGGCTAGAGTTATCTTGGAAAAGAGGAAGGAATTAGCTTAGAGTATTCACTCAAGTTCAAATTCTCCACGTCCATTAACCAAGCCGAGTATGAGCATTCTCGCGGGGATGAGGCTCGACAATGAAATGGGGGCTACCACAATACGGATCTTTTCAGATTCACAGCTGGAAGTCTCTCAAGTCAAGGGCGAGTACCAAGCGAAGGAACCTATCCTTCAGAAATATCTGGGTAGGGTTAGGTTCCTAGCTACCGAGTTTTCACACTTGAAAATCACTCACATTCCTCGAGAGTCCAACAGCCGAGCTGACATACTCTCCAAGCTCGCCAGCACCAAAGGATCAGGTCACAATAACTCACTGATACAGGAAACCGTTCAAGGACCGAGCGTTGTCCTAGTTGTTTCCTTGTCGGCAAATTGGATGACACCCATCACTGCCTACCTCCCGCAAGGGGTCGTTCCCCAAGATCCCCTAGAAGCCAAAAAAAGTCGTAAAACAAGCAGCTGAATACACCAAACTTGACGGAGTGTTATACCAAAGAGGAGTTGATAGTCCAATGCTCAGATGTCTTGACTCAGCGCAAGCCGAAGAAGTCTTAGTGGAGGTCCACAGGGGAGTAGGGAGTCACCACGTCGGAGGAAAATCGTTGGCCAAAAAAGTGATCCGAGAAGGATACTACTGGTCGACCATGCAAAAGGATGTGATGGACCACGTCAAAAGGTGTGAACGTTGTCAGTTCCACAATGATGTCTATCAAAAACCCCCAGAAGAGTTACACACACTGTCTGCTCCCTCGCCGTTCTACCAGTGGGGAATAGACATAATCGACAAATGCCCTACTGCTCCCAGGGGCTTCAAGTTCGTAGTGGTGGCGATAGACTATTTCACCAAGTGGGTGAAAGCAAAACCTCTCACCACTATCTCCTCTGCTAAGATCCAGAAGTTTTTCAAGAGCAACATCATATCTAGATTTGGAGTTCCCCATTCATTGGTAACCGACAATGGAACGCAGTTCACTTCGAGCTCTTTCAAGGATATGATGGCCGACTACAAGATTAAGCATCACTTCTCTTCGGTTGAACACCCTCAGACCAATGTTTAGGCGGAAGCCGTCAACAGGTTGATCATTCGGGCAATAAAGAAAAGGCTAAAGGGAGCAAAAGGCAAATGGGTGGAAAACTTCCCTGAGGTATTGTGGTCCTACAGAACGACCATGCAAACCTTCACAGGTGAAACTCCACTTCGGATGACTTACGGATGCGATATTGTCATTCCTATTGAGCGACAAATACAGACCTTCAGGATGAGCAGCACCCAAGAGTCCAACAGCAGACTCTGTAACATCCTGAATTTAATTCCAAGAATAATTAGAATAATAAACAACTTGGAAAAATGATAATTATGTTAAAGAAGAGTGAAGGTGATGGATTGGGATAAGAAGTTGAAAGATGGGAAAACGAATGTTAGAAATGGCTTTTTTGGTGTTTTAAATAATTTATATTAGGAAATTAAAAATAAAATATTTACAACTCTAAACGAGAATTCCACCGTTAGATGTGAAGGTGAGTATGTAGGGAAGCTTGCTTTCAAATTTGAGCAAGATCCGACGGGTAACGAAAATGTACGGCATTCTGTAATGCAAAGAAAAGTAAATAAATAAAATTTAAGCAGACCAATCGATTAGCTCGCACATGGGAAGAAAAAATAAAGAGCGTGGAGCTCAAGGAAAGCCCCACACTTCTCCACCAAGTTATGACCCAAAGATTCCTCAACAAGCCAAGTTTCCATAGCCAAGTTTCGAGCTCTTCCTTCACCATCCAAGCTCACCACCACCACCCCCATCATCATCACCTCCATCATATCCACCATAGCTTTCAAGATTTCTCTCACTAACACATAAACCATGGCTCTAGTTTCTCTCTCATGCCCCAAGAAGCTTCTCAAGTGCAAGTGAAGTCTTCTCCTCCCTCAAGATCACCTTTCGACTCAATCCCAACTCATTTGTTAGAGGCTCTCACAAGGTTGAAAGCTAGGAGCAAGAGGTTCAAGTTCTATAGGCTCTAAATCAAAGGAGAAACACTAAGGTTTTGAGGTTTACTTTCTCTCTCTCCATTTGAGGTAAGGAGGTGGTATTACCTTTATTTAGGGAGTAGATTCTAAATAATAAACCTTAGGGTATTGTTTTTGGTTAGAAACTAAATATTTAGTATTCGAGAAATAGAACCCACTATATTGATGAATGAATATGTTTATGATATTTTGTGCTTGAATATGTTTTTATTGATTTTTAGGAAATAATTAGTAATATGAAAATGTGAGTTAATCCCTAGTTATGTTGGGATTGTAATAGAACTAAGAAAAATCTTGAGATGAAAACTTGAATAGGTGATAATAGAATAATAGGGACTGTTTGGACTAATGGAATAGTTGGGAACACCTAGGAAACATGCCAAAAGAGTGGTAAGTGAGAATAAATGGATCACCTGGGCTAGATGAATAGTTAAGGACTTGATTAAATAGAATAGGATAAAACCGTAGGGTAGTTGGAAACGAACACTAGGTGGATAGTATATAAGTAGGAAGTTAGTTAATAATATTGTTCTTTGTGGTTGATAAATCAATTGAGGCTAGTAAAAGGGAACTTAAGTTTATGGGAAATCAATTGAGGTTAGTTAAAGTGACTTAAACGTAAGGAAAATTAATAGAGATGAAGATTAATTGAGGATTAGTAAAAAGATCTTAAGCATAAATGAATTAACTGAGGTAGAGTCGATTGGATTAAGAACTGATGGAGGTTAGTGGGAAGAAATTAAGCATGAATTTTGATCTAATATATAATTAGGAAGAATAAGTAAGAGAATCTAGGGATCAATAATAAAGAAATGGATGATGGATTAACTAGATGATAAGTTAGGAAACAATAAAGGTAACAAAGTGAGTAATTGAATAGAAGTAAGGGTAGTTAGGGAATAAATTAACTAGGATAAGTAAAAATAGATTCATTGGGATGAGTAGAAATAAAAAGGAAATAGGATAATCTAGGAAAACGGGAAGAATAAATATAAGAGAATACGATAAGGGCGATAGAGTACGAATGCACCAGGTATCCGTTAATTGGGAAGACGTGCAGGGTAAGTAGAATCGGTTAGAAAACAGTAAAGGGAAATGTACCAGGTGTCCCTTAAGTGGGAAGACGTACATAGCGAATAGAACTATACCAGATATCCCTTAAATGGGAAGACGTACAGGGAAAACAACATGTATCAGGTATCCCTTAAATGGGAAGACATACATGACGAATAGGAATGTATCAAGTATCCCTTAAATGGGAAGACGTACATAACAAATAGAACTGTACCAGGTATCCCTTTAATGGGAAGACGTACATGGCAAACGGCATGCATCAGGTATCCCTTAAATTGGAAGACATACATGACGAATAGGAATGTACCAGGTATCCCTTAAATGGGAAGACATACATAGCAAATAGAACTGTACCAGGTATCCCTTAAATGGGAAGACGTACAGGGCAAACGACATGTATCAAGTATCCCTTAAATTGAAAGACATACATGAAGAATAGGAATGTACCAGGTATCCCTTAATTGGGAAGACGTACATAGTAAAGGGAAATGTACCAGGTATCCCTTAAATGGGAAGACGTACATGGTAAATAGGAGCAATGTACCAGGCATCCCATAACTGGGAAGACGTACATGGTAAACAAAATTAGAAAAGATACAGGTTAGTGGCATCAAATATAAATGAATAAGGAAATTGAGAAATTTAAGAAGTAGAATGTATGTTTATAAATTGAGCTTGTGATTGGTTTAATGATTGTGCTTATTTCATTTCTATGCTTATTTAGACACTATTTTCCTAAGTTCCGTGTAATGCTACCCTTCTTGCTGTTTTTATACATGTACAGGAATGGAGCTTACACTATTGCAGGCCGAGTAGGAATACCCTCCACCACGTGGAGTATAACTTAGCTATGAGAGAAATATAGTAGTTTAGGAATTAGTCAGCTTATTTTGGATTTTAAAACAATTCACTAATTGTACGCTCTAAAACTTGTATTATTTTATATCAGGGCATTAGTGATAGGCTGACTGTAACTTAGCTAAAATTTTATGTTTTAAAATATTCTGGACTGATAGGTATTCAGGAAAAATATTTTTGGAAAGTCCGAAAAATAGAGGAAACTCTGTCAAATTTTTAATGAAATTTTCAAGTAATTAGATAACTAATATTAGTTTAGGTTAATTAATTGTGAGGGTGTTACAGACTCCTCAGGGAAAATCTCATCCTAACTCACAAGGTCTAAGAATTTGCCGCAAAACAAGAAAGAAAATCCAAGTCAAGGCAAGCCAGAGAGTACAACAAGTCGGTCAATCCACGATCTTTCGAAGAGGAAGATTTGGTCCTACGAAGAGCCGACATCGGGCTAGAAAACGCCAAAGATGGCAAACTCGCCCGTAACTGGGAAGTACCATATCAGATCTCTTCCTAAATCGGCTTAGGCAGCTATCGGCTTGAAACAGTCTTTGGTGCAACCATAAACAACACTTGGAATGCTACAAAACTTAAAGCATACTACAACTAAGAACTTCTTCAGTTCTTACTCGAAATACATGACAGCCATTGTACTATCGTACATGTGTGATTCATAAATAAAATCTTTACTTAAATTCTGTTGTCTAGGTACTAGTCTTCCTTACGTTTGGCTCGCCACCGAACCTAGCGGAAGAAATTTATGGTCAAGGCTCTAATTTCGCTTACGAGCTCATAACATTACTAAGTACAAAAGATACCCGAACGCTACACCGATCAATACCAACGATTGGAGCGATCGACTCGCGGTCCGAGAAACCAACCATAGCTAACGGTCTGAGATTCGAGTTCTTAAGCAACATAATTTAAATAGCGAAGAAATAACACAGTGAAATCAAAAATTACTCAATTCATTTATTGATCTAACATGAGCCACCAACGGCTTACAAAACAGGACCTACAAACGGGTCTTAACAAAAAAAAGGAAAACGAAAAGCACAAACAGCTCATGTTTGGGGCTCGTCATCCGAGTCGGAAAGAACAACGGAGGACGCTAGGAACTTGCTTGTATCCTCGACCAACAGGCGAGGATCGGGAAGATCGGGGGAGCTTAAGTCAACAAGTATTGTTACAGAAACTAGGTGACCATCTTTCATTCTATGATCGGAATGGGCGCCATGGACATTAAGGTGAGAGTTGAGGAAGGAGAACTAGTTCAGGGCATTCACAAACTAGCCAACATGAGTTTGGTCCCAATAAAAACTGTTCTCTTCGGCCGCAACCTTATGTTTCAAGGCCTTAGCCTTCATCCTCTCAAAATGGTCTTTGGCCACCTTGGCATCCTCCTTGGCATTTTTCCGAGTGTCAGCTAGGCTCTCCCCGGCCTCCTTCCTCGACTTCAGAGCCTCCCCCAGCTTCCGTTCAACTTCCTCCCTAGCTTTCTTCTCGGCAGCAAGATGCTCAGAAGCCTCGTTGAGGTTCCTCTTCAACTCTTCCACCCTGGCCCGATGCCTCTCCAGCTCAGCATGGTCTGGACACCGAGCCATGGCCTCGCCATGGATGACTAGTCCAGCTGCCAAGCTTGCTGACTCGAACAAGCCTCGGATCAGTGCTTTACCCACATTGGATTGGAGATGGCACAACCTGTAAAATTAGACAGTCAAAACATGCAACCAGATGAGGTACAAAACAAAAAAGTAGTTATGGTTACTTATCGACCCAGTAGGTTTGGGAATGAACTCCAGGATTGGTTCGTCTGCAACAACCTCTTTCCCCTCACCTACCCTGGCCCTCTTAGAAGCAGTGGAGGATCCCACCATCGGGGAGAGATGGACTACAGGATTCACCCGAGTTCCTTTGCTCTGTGTTCATTCAGAGGACGACTGTGAAGCCATGGGAGAGGTCACTTGCTCGGCTGCCGGACTAGAAGCACTAACCATTGGCTTCTTCCTCCTCTTCATCAATAGCGCCGCCCGACTATCCCCCTCCATTTGTTGGACTTGAGTAACAATCTTGGCTATAGAAAATAATAGATACTGTTAAAAAAAATAAAAAAATAAAAAAATGCAGTGACATATACAGCTCGGTATTCACTTTCTCTTTAAGAAGCCTGACATAACTCGGAGTATGGAGTTGACCATAATCCTTCTACCACTCCTCAGCCAACTTCACGCCTCGTCGCTCGTTTGGAGTCATCATCTCCCACTTAAAGTGGTATTCTTTCGACTTCCTTTGGTAGAAGTCTCAGGCCTAGACAAGGGGGAAACAAGGTCTATATCCTTCCATAAACCAACAAGGGCCCTCACCCACAAACTGAAACTTGAAGAAACTCGATTTAAAGGTCTTCCAAAAGTCGCAATACTTGGAGAAAACCGCCGAGCCACCCCTCGACCCGAAGGAGACCCAAACTGTGAATTCAATGCTCCTAATTAGGTGGATTATGTTTTGACGATGACAAAATAATTAACAAATCATGCCTTGAAGATATTGCAACATCAACATCAACAAGAAGTCAAGAAAAGAAGACAAGTGCCCAATCATTCTCAATCAAATATTAATTGTAAATTTCTAATTTATGTTGAGAGTGGTTGAGAGTGGGTAGAAATAGTTAGTCTCTTCTAGGAATAAATTTTTATATGTTTATTAAGTTGAGATTGACCAAAAATTAATACTTGAGAGGAAAAATAAAATTGAAAAATAATTTTTCCCATATCTGATCAAAATACTCGAGTATTTTGATAAAGACTCGAGTATATACTCGAGTATTTATAGAAAAACTCGAGTATTTGTGCCAGGTCAGCAAATATGACCGTTAGTCTGGTTCGTGCACCAATTCACTCGTGACCGACCAAAAAGACTCGAGTATTTACCAAAAGACTCGAGTATTTTTGTCCAGTCAGCAAAAATGAACGTTGGAGAGACTCAAAAACCCAATTGAGGACATTTGAGTCTCATCCAACCCCAAGAGAGTATTCTGAACCTTATTGTAAAATTGCTCTTTGAATTTGTGCAAGAACAAACAAGACAACAACACATTATTGATCACAAGCTTTCATAATTTCCTTTTCTCAAGTGTTAATTCCCAAAAAGCTCAACTTCTCACTCATATTGTCATTTTATTCCAAGTTGAGTTTTAGGCCTCAATTCTTACATTGAGCTGTGCTTATTTGTGCTAATCCATTGTGAGATTAGTAATACACATACAAAAAGCTTGATTATTCAAAGTCTTGGATTGTTCCCAAGCAAACCCTAAGTGGCTTAGGGTGTTGGAAGTCTTGAGAGGTTCTCAAGCACAAGACTAGGAGGTTCCTAGCCCGGTGGAGTTTCTTGAAGGGAGTTCAAGGAAGCTTTGTGAAGAGTTCTTCAATCACCGGAATCAAATTGGGGTAGAAATCAAGAGTTTGGTACACTCTTGAAGGGTTAGGTTGAGTGAGGCCATTCTCAAGCAATCCTTTGTAATTTCTAACAATTTGATTATTAGTAGAAACTCCTAAGTGATTAGGAGGACTGGATGTAGCTCATTGTTGGAGTGAACCAGGATAAAATTGCTTGAGTGTTGGTTTATTGCTTTTAATCTACTTTCTAGCTCAATAGACTTAAGTCATTTCAATCAATTAGGATTTATACAATTAGGTAGCAAGTTCAAGGAATCTTTGTGTTTAAAAGTTATTTAGATTGCTTGCTATTCTGTTGGATAAGTTCCTGTTTAATATTGAATTGATTTGAGTTAAAATTGCTGAATTTTCGTTTCTGGTTTTTCTGCTATCTGATAGGAAAAACTCGAGTATTTCACAAAAGACTCGAGTCTTTTGTGTCTGATTCCAGAAATTCGGTCTTAGCTCCATTCTTCAATTACCAATCGAAATATTTGGTATTAGTGCTTCAAAATACTATTCACCCCCCCTCTAGTATTTGCTTAGCCCGCTTGTTGGTTTCCAACAAGTGGTATCAGAGCTCGGTCGAAAGATCGAGTGTAACAACTTTTTCGAAAAAGATCCTTTTGGAAACTTAATGGGCTCTAGCAATAACTTTGGTAGAGAAGGAGCTTCAATAAACCGTCCTCCACTATTTAATGGTGAAGGATATGTTTATTGGAAAACTCGCATGAAAGTTTTTATTGAAGCAATTGATATGGATATTTGGGATGCAATTGAAAATGGTCCTTTCATTCCCAAAAAGAAAATAAATGATGAAATTGTTGAAATTCCAAGGAGTAGTTGGAATGATGATGAAAAGAGAAAAGTCTCATTTGATTTAAAAGCTAAAAACATCATCTTTTCGGCTCTATCCCATGATGAATTTTATAGAGTTTCCCAATGTAAATCGGCAAAAGAAATGTGGGATACTTTGCAAGTCACACATGAAGGAACAAGTGAGGTTAGAGATGCAAGATTGAATTCTCTAACTCACGAATATGAATTGTTCCACATGTTGCCAAATGAAACCATTAGTGACTTGCAAAAGCGATTCTCTCACATTATTAATCATTTGATTTCCTTGGGAAAAGTATTTCGCAATGGTGAAACTACTAACAAAATTCTAAGATGTCTTGATAGGAGTTGGCAACCCAAGGTAACCGCCATCAAGGAATCAAGAGACATAAATAGCATGGACTTAGCCACTTTGTTTGGCAAACTCCAAGAGCATGAGATGGAGCTTACAAGACTTGGGATGCATGAGGAATCGGACAAAAAGAAAAAGAGCATAGCACTCAAAGCTTCAACCAAAGCTACAAAAGAAGTTGAAGAATGCTCTACAAGTGGAGATTCCGATGGTGAACCAAATCAAGAAGAATTTGGGATGTTTGTGAAAAGATTCAACAAATTCTTCAAAGGGAAGAAAGGTGGATCTTCATCCAATTTCAAGAGAACCAAAGACTCCAAACAAAGAGAAAAGAGTACCAATGATGGAGTTAAGTGTCATGAATGTGGTGGGGTTGGTCACATAAGAATGGAATGTGCCACATTCTTGAAGAAGAATGACAAGAAGACCCAAGAGACCAAAGGGAAGCGTGCATACATTGTTTGGGATGCACTGGAGAAGAGCAATGAATCATCTTCAAGTAGCTCTGGTGATGAAAATGCAAACCTTTGTCTCATGGCCAAGAACAATCATGAGTCCTCATCAAGAGCTAATCATGGCATGAGTGAAAGTGATGATGAGGTAACCTCTAGCTCTTCTTGTTCATCTTCAAACTCCATTTCATATGATGATTTGCAAGAAGCCTACAATGAAATGTTAATTCAATTTAAAAGGCTTGCTAAAATTAATAAGGAAAAAGGAAAGAAAATTTTGGAGTTTCAACATGAAATTGATGAATAGCAAAAATCTATAAATGAGTTGAAACTTCAAAATGAATCCTTGGAACTTATTAATTCTAGTCATCAAAGTGATTGTGCAAATCATGAGGAAATTATCACTTCATGTGAGAGATGTGATGAACTTGAAAAAGAAGTGAAAGAGTTGAAAAACAAACTCACAATCTCACATAGTGATAGAAACCTCAATCGGTTGTTGAACTCTCAAATACATAATCACAACAAAACCGGTTTAGGATATGTTCATAAAAAGGACAAAAAGTACAAGGTGGTTGGAACATTTTCTAAGAAAAACTCATCAAAGAGACCAACTTGTACTTATTGTGGAAAAGTTGGACATATCAACATTGAGTGCCATATTAAGAAGTTTGAAATGAATAAGGGCACTTATATGTGGATTAAGAAGGGAGAAAGTCCCAACACTAACCCTAAGGGACCCAACATTGTTTGGGTACCCAAAGTGAACAAGTGATTTCATTTTGTAGGTGTGCCTTCGAACGGGAAAGGACTTGTGGTATCTAGATAGTGGATGTTCGAAGCACATGACGGGAGATAAGCGACACTTCATTGAGCTTACTCCAAAGGAAAAGGGTTATGTCACTTATGGGGACAACAACAAAGGCAAAATCCTTGGTATTGGTAAAATCGGAAACTCTTCAAACTTGATTATTGATAATGTGCTCTATGTTCAAGGATTAGAACATAATCTCTTGAGCATAAGCCAATTATGTGATGTTGGTAATCATGTAGTTTTTACCTCTACCCATTGCCTCATTAAAAGTGACAAAGATGAATCAATCAAATTTGTTGGTAGAAGGTCAAATAATACTTACTTAGTTGATTTGAACAAAGTCACTTCTTTGGTCTCTACTTGTTTAGTGAGCAAAGAAAATGACACTTGGTTATGGCATCGTAGGACCGCTCATATTAATGTAAACCAATTGAAGAAAATACAATCTAAAGATCTAGTAGTTGGTTTACCAAAGCTAAATTTTTCTATTGAAGGTGTTTGTTCCCCTTGCAAGAAATGTAAACAAACTAAAAACACCTTTGGATCAAAAATGGTTATGTCCACATCAAGGCCATTAGAAATGCTTCATATGGACTTGTTTGGACCATCACAAGTAAAAAGCTTTGGTGGCAACTATTATGCATTGGTAATGGTTGATGACTTCTCTAGGTTTACATGGACTTTATTCTTAACTACTAAGAGTGAGACCTACAAATCTTTTAAACATCATGTCAAACTTTTTCAAAACCAAGTAAATCAAAAAGTAATTATTATTCGTACCGATCATGGTGGAGAATTTGAAAACCACAAATTTGATAGATTTTGTGCTAAAAATGGTATTGAGCATCAATTCTCCGCACCAAGGACTCCGGAACAAAACGGAGTGGTAGAGCGTAAAAATAGGGTGCTAGAGGAACTTGCTAGAACCATGTTAAATGATTCTCAAGTACCTAAATATTTTTGGGCCGATGTCGTCAATACGGCTTGTTATGTTTTAAATCGTATTTTGATAAGGCCCTCTTTGGATAAAACCCCCTATGAACTTTACAAGGGAAGAAAGCCAAATATATCTCATTTTCATGTCTTCGGATGCCAAGTTTTTGTTTTAAATAATGGAAAAGAACACATTGGCAAGTTTGATTCCAAATCCGATGAAGGCATATTTTTAGGCTATTCTTCTCATAGTAAAGCTTATAGAATTTTCAATAAAAAAACTTTAACTATTGAGGAATCAATTCATGTGGTTTTTAATGAGTCTTCAAAAGAAGATAGTGTTTTATGTGATGCTAGTGAAGATGGCATTGTCTTTTCAAAAGAAGAAAAAGAGAGAGAGAATTCAAAAGTTGATGAAGGAGAAGTAAGGGAAGAACTTCCTCCAACTTGGAAATCTGTCAAGGCTCATCCTATAGACAAAGTCATAGGAGATATGTCAAAGGGAGTACTTACTCGTAGGTCTATTCAAAACATTTGCCACTATGTCTCATTTGTTTCTCAAATTGAACCCGATTCAATTAAAAAGGCCATTGAGGATGATCATTGGGTTCTTGCTATGCAAGAAGAATTAAACCAATTTGAAAGAAATGAAGTTTGGGATCTAGTCCCTAAACCCGATGATCATACCATAATTGGTACTAAATGGATTTATAGAAACAAACTTGATGAATCCGGGTTGATTATAAGAAACAAAGCTAGACTAGTAGCTCAAGGGTACAACCAAGAGGAAGGTATCGATTATGATGAGACCTTTGCTCCGGTTGCACGTCTTGAAGCAATCCGAATTTTACTTGCTTATGCTTCAATCATGAAATTCACTTTATATCAAATGGATGTTAAAAGTGCTTTCTTGAATGGGTTTATAAATGAAGAAGTGTATGTCAAACAACCCCCCGGTTTTGAAAATAGTGAATTTCCAAACCATGTTTATAAATTGAAAAAGGCACTCTATGGATTGAAACAAGCCCCTAGAGCTTGGTATGATCGATTGAGTTCCTTTCTATTAGAAAACAAGTTTCAAAGAGGGAAGGTTGATAATACATTATTTATTTATAAAACCAAGGATGACATTTTGTTAGTACAAATCTATGTTGATGATATCATTTTCGGTGCTACTAACGTGTCTCTTTGTAGAAAGTTTTCAAATTTGATGAAAAAGGAATTTGAAATGTCAATGATGGGAGAACTCAAGTTCTTCCTAGGCTTACAAATAAAGCAAGTCAAGGAGGGGATATTTGTGCATCAGGGGAAATATTGCAAAGAACTCCTTGAAAAATTCGGATTGGACAAGTGCAAGGAAGCCTACACTCCAATGAGCACATCATGCTACCTAGACAAGGATGAACAAGGTACACCGGTTGATGTTAGTAAGTATAGGGGTATGATAGGTAGTCTCCTATATCTCACTGCATCTAGACCGGGTATTATGTTTAGTGTATGCATGTGTGCTAGATTTCAAGCTAATCCTAAAGAATCTCACCTATCCGCAGTTAAACATATATTTAAGTATCTAAAAGGAACAATTAACACTGGTTTATGGTATCCTGCTGATGCCAATCTTAGTCTAGTTGGTTACTCGGATTCCGACTTTGCCGGATGCAAGCTTGATCGCAAAAGCACCAGTGGTACTTGCCATTTCTTGGGAAGTTCATTGGTGTCATGGTTTTCTAAAAAGCAAGCTTGTGTCGCTCTTTCTACAGCCGAAGCGGAATATATCGCAGCCGGTAGTTGTTGTGCTCAACTGTTATGGATGAAACAACAATTATCGGATTTTGGTTTGAAACTTGAAAATATTCCGATTAGATGCGATAACACGAGTGCAATCATTTTGACTAAGAATCCGGTGTATCACTCAAGAACTAAACACATTGAAATAAGACATCATTTTTTAAGAGATCATGTACAAAAGGGTGATTGCACAATTGAATTTGTTAGTACCACAAATCAATTAGCCGACATTTTTACAAAACCTCTACCAAGGGACACCTTTTATCATATTAGGAGAGAACTTGGTATTTTAGATGAAGCTAATATAGGCTAATTGCATTGTGTGTCATTTTTGGAAAATCACCATATTAGTCTTACTCTAATGTGTTATTGATTCTTAGTTAAATTGTCCTTGATGATATTTGAAATTGTATATGTTAATTGTGTGTGATTCTGTACTGTATTCCAAGTTGGCAGTGAAGCATTTGTATTTGATTTGTGTTTGGTCTTTTAAAACTGAGTTTTTACTTTCTGTTCTGTCAAAATACTCGAGTTTTTCCAAAAACACTCGAGTATTTTAATTCAAAATTAAATCAGTTTTAAATTGAAAAAGTTTTTAATCAGGGTCTGATAAAAATACTCGAGTGTTTCTCAAAACACTCGAGTCTTTATTAAAATACTCGAGTTTTTTTCAAAACACTCGAGTCTTTCGAAACCCCCAATTTTTGAACTTTCAGACCAAACTCGAGTATTTTCCAAAAACTCGAGTATTTTGCGTTTTCCTGAAAATTGAACTTTCGGACCAAAGTCGAGTTTTTCAATTTTTACTCGACTTTTCTGGGGAAATCTGGGTTGAGTCACGATCGACTCGAGTATATTTTCAAAAACTCGAGTATATCCTAAAGAACAACTCGAGTATTTATGAATATACTCGAGTATTTATATATACTCTCAGACTCAACTATTATGCATTGAACTGTTTATATATACTCTCAGACTCGAGTTTTTTTTTGCGACCCTCTTCTCTCTCGGTTTTCTCATATCTAATCTTTCCTCAAAACTCAGATTTTCCTCAAAGTTTTGTCAAATCTTACTAGTTTTTCATCCTCTAAACTCTTCTCTCGGTTTTATTCTCCTCCAGATGCTCCAGCTCCTTCGATGTTTTGATGATGTTGACCTTTGGATTTTATCTTAGTTTTCATTCTGTTTTTATCATGTTGGTCTTTGTTACATTTTCTGTATTTTGAGAACTTGGTGTTTTGAGACTTTGGGTTTATTATTGCACCTTTGATTTGGACCTTTTATGATGTTTTTATGTTAATGAATTTGGTCTTCATTATGATGTTTGTGCAAAGCTTCAGGGGGAGCTCTTTATCGTTATTATATCTCCGTTTTTTTTGTATAGTTGGTTATGGGGTTTTCCGATTATGCACCTCTCCTCCCTTGATCTTTTTCTAAATTGTTACATCTTTTTGGCGTATGACAAAAAGGGGGAGAGATATTACACTTGTCTTGTCTTGATATTGTTGCACCTAAAATTCTCTAATTATGGTATATACTCTGATAATTGTTAAATACTCTAATACCATAGGCTTGGTGCTAAAATTAAATTGTCATAACATCTTGCACAAGCTGAATTTTTAGATAGGTGAAAAGTATCATATAGTGAGGGGGAGTTGCATTTTCAAGTGGATTCAAGCTCAACAAATGGTACAAGTGTTAATTATTTTGTCATCACCAAAAAGGGGGAGATTGTGAATTCAATGCTCCTAATTAGGTGGATTATGTTTTGATGATGACAAAATAATTAACAAATCATGCCTTGAAGATATTGCAACATCAACATCAACAAGAAGTCAAGAAAAGAAGACAAGTGCCCAATCATTCTCAATCAAATATTAATTGTAAATTTCTAATTTATGTTGAGAGTGGTTGAGAGTGGGTAGAAATAGTTAGTCTCTTCTAGGAATAAATTTTTATATGTTTATTAAGTTGAGATTGACCAAAAATTAATACTTGAGAGGAAAAATAAAATTGAAAAATAATTTTTCCCATATCTGATCAAAATACTCGAGTATTTTGATAAAGAATCGAGTATATACTCGAGTATTTATAGAAAAACTCGAGTATTTGTGCCAGGTCAGCAAATATGACCGTTAGTCTGGTTCGTGCACCAATTCACTCGTGACCGACCAAAAAGACTCGAGTATTTACCAAAAGACTCGAGTATTTTTGTCCAGTCAGCAAAAATGAACGTTGGAGAGACTCAAAAACCCAATTGAGGACATTTGAGTCTCATCCAACCCCAAGAGAGTATTCTGAACCTTATTGTAAAATTGCTCTTTGAATTTGTGCAAGAACAAACAAGACAACAACACATTATTGATCACAAGCTTTCATAATTTCCTTTTCTCAAGTGTTAATTCCCAAAAAGCTCAACTTCTCACTCATATTGTCATTTTATTCCAAGTTGAGTTTTAGGCCTCAATTCTTACATTGAGCTGTGCTTATTTGTGCTAATCCATTGTGAGATTAGTAATACACATACAAAAAGCTTGATTATTCAAAGTCTTGGATTGTTCCCAAGCAAACCCTAAGTGGCTTAGGGTGTTGGAAGTCTTGAGAGGTTCTCAAGCACAAGACTAGGAGGTTCCTAGCCCGGTGGAGTTTCTTGAAGGGAGTTCAAGGAAGCTTTGTGAAGAGTTCTTCAATCACCGGAATCAAATTGGGGTAGAAATCAAGAGTTTGGTACACTCTTGAAGGGTTAGGTTGAGTAAGGCCATTCTCAAGCAATCCTTTGTAATTTCTAACAATTTGATTATTAGTAGAAACTCCTAAGTGATTAGGAGGACTGGATGTAGCTCATTGTTGGAGTGAACCAAGATAAAATTGCTTGAGTGTTGGTTTATTGCTTTTAATCTACTTTCTAGCTCAATAGACTTAAGTCATTTCAATCAATTAGGATTTATACAATTAGGTAGCAAGTTCAAGGAATCTTTGTGTTTAAAAGTTATTTAGATTGCTTGCTATTCTGTTGGATAAGTTCCTGTTTAATATTGAATTGATTTGAGTTAAAATTGCTGAATTTTCGTTTCTGGTTTTTCTGCTATCTGATAGGAAAAACTCGACTATTTCACAAAAGACTCGAGTTGTTCATCACTGAAAAACTCGATTATTTCACAAAAGACTCGAGTCTTTTGTGTCTGATTCCAGAAATTCAGTCTTAGCTCCATTCTTCAATTACCAATCAAAATATTTGGTATTAGTGCTTCAAAATACTATTCACCCCCCCTCTAGTATTTGCTTAGCCCGCTTGTTGGTTTCCAACACAAACCCTCTTATCGCTCCCCTTCTCCATGGAAGCCTTCTGGGGAGTAAACAACCAGCAGGACGACCGAAGGCGGCACCTATGTTTTACCCCAGCACAAAAATGTTGGTACATCCGAACAAATGCCCAGCCGCTGGGTAGGAGCTAGGTCGTAATACGCCAGTACCTCCATCTCGAATTCGGAAAGAGGCCGGCAAACTCCCAGTTGGCCCAAGACTTCGACATGGAAAAAGAAACTCTTCTCTCCGTCCACAAGACGTCAGTAGACTCTATCATCTTCCCCCGCAGGGGAAACCTCATAAGCAGCCCCGGTCTCATCCCCTTCGCAGGGAAGAATAACAGCCCGAATCCTGTCAAGAACAGCCCCCGAAGAATACTCTAATCGAGTCCCAAGGACTTCACAATCAACCCAGTCATACTCTTCGTGGGTGGGGGGGAGTGGAAACTCCTCAGGGTGGGTGACAACTCTTCGCTTCACCATACCTGGGGAAAAGAGTCACAGGGGGAGTAAAAAATCAGGAAAACAAAAAATATAGCAAAAGAAAAAATAGAAACCGACTCCCCCAGAAACGCACCCCTTGAGATTACAAAGAACAGAAACGTTCTCTAAAATTCCACTCCAGGAACAGTTCTATTTAAGAACCGCATGCAAACTCCCAACCACAGATAGCACCAAAAGAAGAGCCCAGGAGAAAAGAAAGGAAAAAAAGGAAGAGAACCAAGAAGATAAAAAGGTACACCTGAAACAAAAGAAGTGTTGATGCAGAGAGAAAATGGGGAGACTTGACGTTGAAAAGACTGGTGCAGCAATGAGAGAAAACAAGAAGAAACTTTCTGAGGAAGTTGCAAATGGGATAAAGGAGTGAGAAAGGGCAAGTTTAAATACCCTGCCTCCTCACTCCCCTCCCCCCACCGAGGCCCAAAAAGGTGGGAAAAAGCCCATTTCGTGGATCGTGGCCATGTGGCCAGCTAGACGGAATTTCGAAATTCGAAAAGGCATTCATCATTACTTTCCCCCTTTTCAAAGCGTAGCCTTGACGCTTGTCAATTTGGGGAAACCCTAACATCGCCACAGACAACTGAAAAGATAGGAGACAAGACCAAGGCACCAGATCGAATCCTCATCAACTCAAGCTCGGCACAGGCTTTTCAAGCCTACACCAGCTTAGGGGGCTTGTAGGGTTAACCGATCCGAGACCTTCCTTGACCGACCTAGGTCTAGCTACTCAGGACAAACGTCCCAACAGTTTGGAGACTTCTCGCCTGCTACTCAGACTAATCATCAAACACGGTTGCCAACCGACTGTAAAACTGTGCCGACCTCGAGTAGGTCCCCGGTGGCTAGCTAGACAGGGCTGCTCGGCACTCGATGCAGAGCTCGGATCCGAAGCCACCCCCTCGTCTGGCACACGGCTTAGACATGGGACCGGCTGAACTGTCCAGGCTCCTGGGTACACAGTACTGCACTATCTATTATCTAGAGAGCAACATATATATACCAGATATTTACGAAGCCTGACTTCAGCATGGTAACCCTAACGGGCCTCACCACAGGCCCACGCCCACGCACCCTATAAAAGGCATAATCATGTCTTGGGGTCAGGTTAGGTTTTTTCATCCTTATGTTGACACGCTGCACACACTTCTATTTGACAAAGGGAGAACCTGGGTATTCCAACTGAATATTCAGAAACATTCCATAGCCGTCACACAGAAACCCCTGATCTCACTCAGATTTCAGGACCACTAGTCATTGGTCTTGAGGTCCCATAGGTCAGGGACATTTCCTCTTTTTCAGATCCACTACAACATGAGTTTTTAAATAAAACCCATCTTAAATCTTAATTTTAAAACCTTATTTTCACTAGTGTAACTTGTTAAGCTCTCGAGAGCCATGCGGTCAACAATTGATTTTTGATGAATGTGGCGATCAACAACAATCAAAGAGAAGTTGACTTCGCCTTATCCTTTTTAGTTTTCAACCACCAATGATATGGGTGAAAGAACCAGGCAGATCTTTAGGCGATTTGAAGAAGAACAAGAGGCAAGATGAGAGAGAGGGTTCATAGAGCTTTGATTGGCTAACGTCTAGTTGATCAAAGTGGGGTCATATCGGATCCAATTGGGGTGCCAAAAGGGTGAATGAGATCATAGATGGAACTTTAGTGTCATTCTTACATTTATGGTTAGCCAGCACCTAAGTTCCTTTCTTCACTATTAGTTTTCCTAGCTTTTACCATTTTTCTTTAAATTTAGATGTGAAAATTATTGGACGCAAATGTAATCAGATAGGAAAAGAGTAGAAAGGGAAAAGGGGAAGCAAATGGGTCCAATACAAGTAACAAAACTTAACGAAGATGTTAAGAAATGAATGCAAATTGGGCTTGGGTCCTAAATCACACATTTTAAAAGCTAAACATACTTAATTCGCTCAATTAAAAATAAAGGGACCAAAATCGCACATAAAAAAAGTTAGAAGACTAAAATTGTATTTAAGCCATAAAAAACAATAATGAACATCCTATTACTCAATATTTCTATTTGTACCAAATTAATCCTTAAAAAAATAAAAAATTTCAAAACGATCCTCAAAGATCGAAATCGGGGTCAATTAATCCTCAAAATCAATCCTTTTTATATTTAGTCTTAGCAAAGATTAATTAACCCTAACTTGAAATCTCTTTATGACCATATTGAATTTTCCAAACAAAATTGGGACACATAAAAAAGTTTTACTTATTAGAAACGGAAAAAATTGATCAGTCCAAATTATTTTTTTCTTGAGAATCAAAAAATGTATTTTTTAAATAACTTTTCACGAGATTTTTTAACGAGTTCTATAATGACACTTTTTAACATTTAAAAAAAAAAAACAAAACAAAAAGGGTTGATTTTTTGGTATTGGATTTTTATTTTATTTTTATTTTTTTCTTGATAATAATAAAAACGAAAACACAAGTAAAGAACCAATTAAAAAGAGAAACAAGTCCTCAACCCTTCTTCTCACACAAGGCAAAAAGAGTAGCACTGCCGAAAGAGATCATATTTGTGCATCTACTTCTTCTTGTTTCTTTTGCAGCGTGCAAAGTCGAAGAAATCAGCGATGGAAGGAGAAGAAGGATCACAGCAACCACACCTTGTTCTCGCTAGCAAGCTCTTCCTTCTCACACTCCCCGATGTCCCTGACATCGAGAAGGTTCGCCTCAAAGACGAAGTCTTCACCTTCGTCAAACAAGACGGTAACTAACTAACACTCACCAATTAACTCATTCATCGCTTTCTCATTATTATTATTATTATTATTATTATTATTATTATTTATTTATTTTGTTTTAGATATGCTGCCTTTGTATGAAACCCTAATTGCTGGTTCGGTGTTGGATTCGGATCCTGCGCTTTTGGACTCCATGCGCGCTAAATTGGACGAGGAACTTAAGAAGCTGGATGAGAAGTTAGTTAATTTTTTATTTTTTCGCTTCTGGATTTGTTTCGCTTTAATCTAGAATAATTGAGATTGTTTCCTGCTTAAGCTGAGAAGCGATGCATTGGTGTTTGCATTATGTTCGGTGCTTGTTTCGTGTTTAATAGGAGAAAAGGTTGAGTATAGTGATAATTTGACTGGGAAATCCGACGAATTTGGGCATTGTATGATAATTTGTCCCACGATTTCCCCCTTTCTTTTTGGGTTTTCAATTTTTGACCCCCTAATTCCTTGTTAACTCCCTTTACACGTAAGCTGGGGGTCAGCGTATGTGCATTCTTTTTAGTTTGCACATACGCTGACCCCAGCGTATGTGTAAAGGGGGTCAGCGAAGTAAATGGGGGCCAAAAAATGAATTCCTTTCTTTTTTATAATGTAACAATTACGAACCCGAGAACAGGATTTATTGAATGATTGACTGAAAATGAACAAGAAAGGAGAGTGATATCCTTTTAAGGGTTTTGTCTTTTCCAAACAAACTACAATCTTATAAATGACGTTTCCAGATCCTCTCCATTTCGTTAGTAACTGGAATTTTAAAAAATCTCCCTCATTCACTCCACTAGACACTGCAGCATCGTTGTCAGGTGTCCACCACACCCATGGAGTATGCCATAGTGCTGCCAAACCGAAGGCTCCACAGTCCACACAATGAAGGTTTTGTGGCAGGAGCTTCTTTGCTGCTATGCCATTTGGCAATGGGATCCACCTTCAGCTACATTGGTTATACCAGTATATCTCCTAGAAGTTCCATTACATGAAGTAGGGGCCATCTATGGGTTTACGTGTATTAAACAAATTTTTTTTCGTTCAGTCTTTTAGGTACTGCTCTTACTCTTAGTGATGGTATTATTGAGTAGTCAGTGGTTCTCAGATTGACCCTTTGTTTTGGATAGAAAAAGGAAGTATTATTAGAGAGACCAAAAAGGGAAATACAACTCACGGAGGGTACTAATAGATATCTTGCTGAACATAAAAAGCTGGATAAACAAGGAACATTGAAAAATGAAGAGAAACTGGGCGAGATGGGTCATAATCAATGCATTTTCCATTTTGTGATTTCCGGAATTTCAAACTTTTTTTTTTTTTTTGAAAAATGGTTAGTTTTGTAATCCTTGTACTTATAATATTCCATGTGCTTTTAGGATTGCTGATGCTGAGGAAAATTTAGGGGAGAGTGAAGTTCGAGAGGCTCACTTGGCGAAATCCTTGTTTTTTATCCGGATTGGTGACAAGGTATATTCCTGTTATAATTTATTGCTATCCTCCTCTCAGCGGCTGTAATCTTATTTGTTTTTACTACGCTGTCCCTTATGAGCCAGGAGAAAGCCTTGGAACATCTCAAGGTGACAGAAAGCAAGACTGTTGCAGTTGGCCAGAAGATGGACCTAGTGTTCTATACATTACTGCTTGGTTTCTTTGACATGGACTTTGATCTCATTGCTAAAAGCATTGAGAAAGCTAAAAGGTAATTATTTCAATTATAAATGACTCTGTTTTTTTGTCCTCCACTATAATTTTCAGTTTGCTCTTTGTTTTCTAATTGTTCATACCATGTTTACAGCTTGTTCGAAGAAGGTGGTGATTGGGAGAGAAAGAATCGGCTGAAAGTGTACGAGGGACTGTACTGCCTGTCAACTCGAAATTTCAAGAAGGCTGCCGATCTGTTCCTGGATTCTATTTCTACCTTTACAACCTATGAGCTTTTCCCATATGACACCTTTATATTTTACACAGTTTTGACAAGCATTATATCGTTGGATAGAGTTTCTTTGAAGCAAAAGGTATTTTATTTCTTTCAAGCGAGTTGTCCTTACTCTATTTTATATTTTTCCTATCTGTTTCTTGCAAGTGTTTTGGTCATTTTATTTTACTAATTTTAGTTTGTCTGCATCAGGTAGTGGATGCCCCTGAGATCTTGACAGTGATTGGCAAAATCCCATATCTTTCAGAGTTTTTGAACTCCCTTTATGATTGTCGATACAAGTCTTTTTTCACAGCATTTGGTGAGCAGAGATCTTCCATATCTGGTTACTGCTGTAGTTTTTTTCTTGAAGTTGTTTGATTATTCAATAGAGATACTTAACACCACTATTTTTTTATGTTGTTATAATTTAGTTTACGTTTAACTCATCTGATGTATAGAAGGGTCTGAGAAATGATGGCAAATATCTCGTTCTATGAATTTGAATCTACGTTAATAGTTTTGTTTCATTAAATTCATTTCAGCTGGTTTGACGGAGCAAATTAAGTTGGACCGCTATTTGCATCCACATTTCCGGTATTACATGAGGGAGGTCCGAACTGTCGTTTATTCCCAGTTTTTGGAATCATATAAGAGTGTTACAATTGAGGCTATGGCAAAAGCCTTTGGAGTGACAGTGGACTTCATTGATTTGTAAGTGATTACATTTCACTCTCAATTCTGATATAATATTGATTAATGTCAGGTTTTTAAAATATGTTTGAGGTTCCTCATTACATTTATTTTCTTCCAGGGAGCTATCACGATTTATTGCATCTGGGAAACTTCATTGCAAGATTGATAAAGTTGCTGGTGTTCTGGAAACTAACCGCCCTGATGCTAAGAATGCTCTTTACCAAGCAACGATTAAGCAAGGGGACTTCCTACTGAACAGGATCCAGAAATTATCACGTGTGATTGACCTTTGAAGTTAAGTCACCTTTTATGATCCTAGATTTTACCTTTTTTTCCTTGGAAAGGCAGAGAGATGAGGACAATTTGAAGGGTTTCCTGTTGATTGCACTGTACTTGGTGGATGTGACATTTCTGTAGTCTATTTGATTTCCAAATTAACGAACATTCAAGCTTGCTGAATCAAAGATGTCTCATTTCAGTTTTCGATTATTCTTAAAGTTTATATAATTAGTTTAGTTTTTGGTCAATACATTTGTGTTTTAATGCCAGCATGTAGAATATATTCTCTGATATTTTGTGACTACCTGTGTGTTTTCTGCTTTCCTAATTATATTTGTATCATTTATGTGCTCTTTATTTCAGATTTGATTTTATATTTTCCAGACTAGGGTTGTGCTTTTTGCACCCCTTTTGCATGTTTCCAAAAGCATGTTTGGTTTTTCTTAAAACACTTTTGGAAATCGGAAGTATTTTAGAACTCTTCTGGAACTTATTTCCGGAAACTAGTTTTTTAACTCTTCTGGAAACATATTTCTACAAGTTTGTGGGGGTGATAAGGAAAAAAGGGGTGCAATTGTGCAAATATTATATTAGTTATTTATTTTCTTTAACTGGTTTGATTTAATCTGGTCCAAGCATACTGTATTGGCGCCTGAACTGGGACGTGCATCAGGTTGGTTGGTCTGAATTTCTATCTCATGCAGATACTTGCATCGTAGAAAGTTTATTCTTAACTTCTTACATCCCGGACAAAGCTTTATTGATAATTCTTTAGTTGTATAAACATTATTATCGTTGCTCCTATATGATGAGTAAATAATAGTACAAACCTGTCCTCTACTTGCAACTTTCCCCCTTGGTTTCACTAATGTAGTTCTAGATGATTTTCTTAGAAAAGTGATACTCCCACACTTCCCTTTGAAGTGTAGGAGGTGTAGGGAGGAGAGAGATAGGAAGATAAGAGAGAAGTGATTGATGGTATGATGTGTAAGGAAAAAAGAGAAATAAAGACGATGCACAAATGAGTGTAAGAAAAAAGTTATATGAACATAAATGTTTTTTTTTTTTTTTTAAAAAAAAAACTAGTGGTCTAAGCTTTTCGGACCCAAAATTACTCCAAATATAGGTAGATTTCCGTGGTACAACCAATTAAGTAAATTCTCTGGATTTGATACGAATAGTTTATATTTCATGACGTCAACTATATGCTATAATGATATTTTCTGCATCTGCGTGACCCTATTCCTTTGCACTTGGGGCACTTCATAGTTCGTGTCTCATAAAACAGCACTTGCACATGAATAGTATGGAACTCTGGATCTTTCGTCTGTCGTGGCAATCATAGTGATGTTTGGTAAGGAAGCATGCACTTCAAAACAGGTTTCCCCGTTTTTCACAAAAACGTCAATTCGTATGCACTTTATAAACAACTTGTCCATTCTTGTTAAAGAACTTTAACAATATTGTTATGGATTTTAAATCTTATCTTCCCTACTTTGACAAAATAGACGCTTCTCTTTCAAGACCAGACACTAATAGCATGTTTGGATGTGCAACTACCAACTAACTCCCAACACACGTTTTGGCAGAAGCTAGAGTGAAAGGGTTTCCTGGCCAATGCTCGTTTGGACTCACGAAACAGAGAAACAAACATATACCAAGTCATGTAATGCCTGTTTTACGAACCCTTCTCTTTCTGCAACCACAACGATAAGCAAACCCAACAAAATTTGTTAAGTGACTCTACATCCATGCCCAGAAATAGAAACTAGCAACACAACCGCGGAAGAGATGCGTTTAGGAAGTTACTAAATAAAGTTGGAAAATGCTTAAAAAATGAAAAGTGGTTAACTTTTTATTATTATTATTATTATTATTTTTTGGAAAAATGTAATTTTTGATGTTTCTGAGAGAAGAATAAATAGGAATCTGTGATTTATTTTTTTCACTAAGGGAATCTTAACAAGTGCCCTTAGCAAGACCCAATAAAATTTTATTTAAACACTCTACATCACTGTCCTTATCCTCTCCAAAATTCCATTTTTTTAATTAATTATTTATGCAGAGCTAATAAACTCCAATATACCCGTAAAAAGAACTTGATAAATATAAATCATTGGATTTCAAATAATCAACATTATCGTCACAAAAATGTCAACATTGGAACTTAATTATATTTAGTAATCCCTCCGGTACTATTTATAAGACCCTTTTGAGGTTTTTCACTTCCATCAAGGAAAGAGGATAAATTTGTTAGTGACATTGGAAATGTGAAAATTTGATATACTTTTTCAAAACCACCCTTATAATTATTATTGGAACTCTAAAATGTGTTGACTTTATATGGGTGTTAGTAGAAAGAAGTAATTGAATGCTATTGGAAATTGAAAATGAGTCTTAGGACCAAAATAAAAATCCCAAAAGGGTCTTATAAATAGGACCGGAGGGAGTATATTTTAAATAAACAATAACAAAAGTGGAACAAGCACACGAGTTTTATCTGCATCCGTATATGGTATTTGAAAGTCACAACTAGAGACACCCATACCAGAATAAAAAGTTTATTTGGAGAACATATTGCAGATAACAAAAAAATAGAAAACAGCCATGTTCATTTTTTTTCTTGTTTTCTTTCTGATATGATTAGACGATATAAAATAAAATATAAATCAAGAAATATAATAGATATACGGTATTAATAATTTAATATTAAAGAATGTTGTTCATATAAATATTACTTTAGGCTCAGCTTCCCTCAACCAAAGAAACAAATGCTTGAAACCAAGATTAATAACAATAACTAATTCTTAGCCGTTTATTTCAAGTTCAGCCTCAATTCAGATTTCAAATAGAAAAGCCAGTTAAGTGTAGTTAGTATGGAATTATTTCATATTCTAGGTGGATATGAATTTGAATTGAGTTAACTTGAGGATTTTATCTACATTATTATAAACTCATGTGCTAAACCTTTTGTGTTTTCCCTCCAAATTCTCATCTAATTGTGGGTTTCCCACTACTTAGAGGTAATAAGGAGTACTCCGAGGTACTAAGTACTATTTGCTTAAGTAGTGGTTGTGGGTCCCCCACCACTTAAAGATGGTAAATGGGTACTTCAACAAATAGACCGAGTGAATTATGAGTACTTGGGGGAAAGTATTTCCCGCTCAGCCAAATTTTTACTTTTTAAATTTTCACTTTTCCACACGTATGGAGCGTGTGTGTGTGAGTGAGGCATACTAGCCACGTGGGGTTGACAGGGGTTGTAATGAATTTCCTTTCTCACTTTCATTTCTCACTCTCTCTCATGTTTCTTTGTTTTTTTCTCGGTGTCTGAAGAAACTTTGTGCTCTCTTCTCTGTCGCGATTTTAGGGTTTCGTTTGTTTGTAAATTTTTGAGCTATTGAGCTTTAATCTAAGCTTCATCTTGCGTTAAACAGAGTATTGGCAATTAGGGCCGCCGCACACGGGCCTGCCCAGCCCGCCCGCAAAATTTGCGGGCAGGGCTTGATTTTTTCGCCCATAAAATTTTTAGGGCTGGGCAGGGCCGCCCGCAAAATTTGCGGGCATTTTAGGGCTGTCCATGGGCCGCTCGCGGGCATTGTTATATAAAAAAAAAAAGGAAATTGGACCAAGTGGCCAAAAGCCAAAAATACATCCCTCCAAACCAAAAATACATTCCCTTGGCCAAAATCATTATTACAATCTCAATTATGATCAGTCCACAATGTATACAATGTTATACTCAGAAAGAGAAATAAATGGGCACTTCAGGTAAGGTAGTACCAGAATCAACAATAAAATTGTTGCTAAACACCTATTCAGAAGAATCATGAATTAAATAACAAACTAGTGATGTTAATGCTAGATTTGAAGTACAAAATTTTCTTAAAGGTACCGTCCTCGACTCTACATTTCTCAACCAATCTTTCGGCAGCGTTTTTTTTTTTTGAAAAAAAAGAAAAAAATTGGGCGGCCCGCATGCCCGCCCACAAAAAATATGGGCAGACAGGGCCTGGATTTTTCGCCCTAAACTCAATTAGGGCCGTCCATGCCCGCCCGCAAAAATGCAAAGCCCGCAATGGCCCGGCCCATGTCCGCCCATTGGCCCTAATTGCTAATACTAAGTTAAACATCACCTTCAACACGGTTTTTCACCTCACGTTTGTTGGGTTCGTGGATTTTTCTCTCGATTGAAGAAAAATTGTATTTGGGTTTTGGGTTAAACGCATCCTAGCAACGATGTTTCTTTGGAGGATTTGAAATTTGATCTTAGCTATGATTCAACTATCTGGGTACAGGTTTTGGATTTGCATATCTGTATCGTTATTGTTGAATCTAGGTTTCGATCTCTGTTTCTGTCCTTCAATATTTTTAACATTTGTTTGCTTTGGATACGGGTACCGTGAAGATGGTGGTGTTTATGCGATGGAGTGTCAAAGATTGAAGCTATGGCTTGGATTGTATGTCTTTGTATATTGTTGTTTATATTTTGTTGGTGATTTTGTTATGTGAATAGCATTTTTATTATTTATGCGGTGAATTTGTTATGTGAAGGTGAATTTTATTTTTTGTGATGTGAATCTCATTTCCGAATTTGTTATTATCTTTGTGGTGAATTTGTTATGTGAATCTCATTCATAAGGGTTGATTCTGATATTGGCATGTGGTATAATTTAGTAGTGTTGATATGGATATAAACATGTGGTTTGATTTAGATAATTGTGTATGTTATTTTAGGTTTTCCATTTTAAAACTTACTAACCAGTTTTTTGATACCGCAGGAATAGTGGTTGGTAATAAGTTAAGTGTAGCATTATTGTTATCTCTTTGTTATTTTTTTTGTGTTCTATGTGTTTATTACCATAATGGAGCTGAGGAGTAGAGGACGAAAGAATTCTGAACGGAACAAGAGAGCTCGAAGTTTGGTTGAGGCAAATGAAATTGATGAATGTCAAGCTACAGTCGATGAAAGGAATGTCAAGCTTTGGCGGCTTTCCTCTGGTGTTAATATTATGAATTAATTGGATGCCACACAAAGAGATATAAGTAAAGTTTGCCAACGACGTAAGTTTTATAGTCAGGAAAATATTTTGAATTCATATTTTAAAGTGCTTCTAGGTGTTGAATGTTTGAATGAATTTTGCAGTTGATTTAGTCAATCAATCAGGTTCGAGTTGTGGAAGATTTAGTCAAAGCAAGAAGAGAGGGATAAGTTTGATTGAGATTGATGAAAACAAAGAAAATCAATTGTATGGTGAATGTAAGTTTTTAACAAATTTTGTTTATGTGTTTGATAAATTGAGATTGATTGAGTTTGAACAAAACAATGACATTCAGTCGTTTTTCGAATGTATGTTTCGAATGATTTAAGTTAATGTTTTTGGTGAAGGTTTTGTAAGTTTTAGCACTCAATCAATATTATTTGTTTGTAGTTACTGAGAAGAATGTGCAAGATATTTGTAGTGGTGTGCAAAATCTGAACTGTTCCAACTGTGATGATGTTGTTCCATCTGTTGGAAGTAAGTGGGTAATTGAAGTTTATGTGTTTTGTTTTGGTTTTGTATGTTTTAGCACTAAATCAATAGAAGTTATCTGTAGTTGACGACACGAATGTGCAACATATTTGTGAAGGTGTGCAGAATCTCATGTTTGAACTGTGCTGATGTTTTTCCATTTGTTGGAAGTAAGTGCCATATTTGTATATTCAATTGTTGGTATAGTTTGTTGAATCTACATTTTAAATCATTGAACTTTATGTGTTTGGTGTTGTTGTTTGACAGTTTTAAAGTATTGAATGTAACTTTGGTGTAGGTAATGAGGAGATTCTGCAAGATATTTGTTGTGGTGTGCATAATTTGAAATGTTCCAACTGTGATGATGCTATTTCATTTGCTAAAATTAAGTGCCATATTTTGTTTTGTTAAATTGTTGTTATATATGAAATTAATTTTTTCATTTAATGTCAATTCTTCTCTCTGCCTTAGCCTCACCCCAAAATGTAGCTCGTGTAAACCGCAATGCAAAGTTTGGTGTGGTTAACAAAGTGTTGCCTGATGTTGAAGGTAAGGTTTGGTTTTTGAGTGTTGAAATGCTATATGACTTACAACCTGTGCTGGAAGTAATTTTGAATAACCTAAGTCATTCTTTTTACTGTGTATTGAATAACTTGAACTATTTGTGAACCTAACTTCGTTGAAATCATTTAACTATAGGTGTAGAGAACAACCGAAATGCTTCTGATAAATTTAATTTCAAGCATGGTAGGCTCAGAATTGTTCAACCTGTGAAAGATATATTGAGAACTGTTGACACACCTAACAGTGCAGAAGTCTCTAATTTGGACACACCTAAGAGTGCTATGCCTCGAAGAACACCTCTGAGTGATGTGACAAATATTATTGCTGACAGAAGGTTAAATCATCAGTTGTCTTTGAAGCCTGGCAAGCATCGTTTGACATTACTTCAGAAGTCTTTGGCTTAGTCTCCTAATTCGCATGAAACTGATTCACATGTTTCTGACTTAGTTACTCCAACCCTCGACCATTCTGATGTATCTCGACATTTTACGCTTGATTGTAATAGTACACCTGTCGTGGAGGAAAGTGGAGGTTTTTTGGTTAATTCTGGGTTAAGTAGTGGTGAGGTGATGAAGACAGCTCACTTTTCGCGTGCTTCTAGAATTATAAGAAACTTATCATCCACTTTTGAAGAGGGGTGTAGTTCTCGCGAAAAAGTGAATTTAAATCCCTCATGCTTAACTCTGGCTACGGATTGTTTTGGAACTTATGCGGATAGTACTAACATCATGTTAGATGATGAGCTTGACACATCTGATGATGACAATGGTGCTGAAGATTGCGAAGAATCGGGTATGTTATTATTTTTGAATATCTTGATTACTATCTTGCAGTTTGGTTTTCTTTTGATGTAAAATTTATTTATTTATTTCTTATTCTTTTCATAATTTTTGTAGATGAGGAACTTGGTGAGATGGAGCTCAACAACACTTATGAAGGATATTTTGATGTTGGAGACCCTGACCAAGTATGTGAATTTTGTGGTGCAAGATTTTGGCTTTTGGAGAGAATTCGACCTAAGAGAAAGAATGACAGACCAATTAATACTAAGTGTAGTTCTAAGGGAAAAGTGAAGGTATCATTGTTGTCAAGACCTCCTGAGTATTTATTGAAATTAAAGACTGATAGGGATGATGTGGAAGCAAAACATTTTCAAGAAAATATTCGAGCGTACAACATGATGTTTTCTTTTACATCAATGGGAGGAAAAATTGATGGAAGCATAAATAATGGTGGCGGTTGATATGTGTATTGTTTGTCGGGGCAGAACCTTCACAGAATTGGAAGTCTCCTTCCACCGGAAGGACAAAATCCAAGATTTGCACAATTGTACATTTATGACACTCAGAATGAAGTGAATAATAGATTGCAGTCATTGAGGTAATTACTTTCATAGAATGAGTAGTGCTGATTTAATAAAGTTCATGCTCTACTGTTTTTCCTTTGCACTAAGTATGATATTAATCTCTGTAGTGGAAGATCAAATGCTGTTTCTACTAACCTGCACACTGAGATTGTCGAGAATTTTCAAAATATGATGTATGAACACAATCGCGTTGCTAAAGTATTTAGGATGGCAAGAGATCGACTAGAAGGTGAAGAAGTTTCTGATTTGAAGTTGAGGTTATTGAGAAAGATAAGAAAGGATTCTAATCTATACAATTTGCCAACATGTGATGAAATAGCTGCTTTAGTGGTAGGAGATGTTGACATTGACAATGGTGAGAGAGATATTATTGTAGAAACTCAAAGTGGGTTATTGCAAAGGATTCATGAGCTTCATCCCTTATATATTCCATTGCAATATCCAATGTTCATGCCATATGGTGAATATGGTTTCTGTGAGTTCACTTTGCATGCTGAGCATACTGACCCTGATAACAGGAAAAATGGAAAGATGACATTGAGGGAGTATTTTGCATTTAGAATTCATCATCGGGATGGAGAGAATACGATATTATTATATGGTCGCAGATTGTTCCAGCAGTTTGTTGTAGATGCATATACTATGATTGAAGCTTGGAGATTGGCATATATAAGATTTAATCAAAAAAAGCTTCGGCATGATTTGTATAAGGGAATAAGTGATGTTGTTTTCCAAGGAGAAAGAGAGGGTGCTGCTGTTGGCAAGAGGATTGTGTTGCCATCTAGCTTTACAGGAGGTCCTCGCTATTTAATGCAAAATTATCAAGATGTCATGGCCATATGTAAGTGGGCTGGATATCCCGACATATTCTTGACATTCACATGCAATCCTAAGTGGCCATAGTTTATGGGATTTACTTCAGCTCATGGTTTGAAAATTGAAGATAGGCCTGATGTAGCAATTCGTGTTTTCAAAATGAAATTAAATGAACTCATGGATGATCTGAAAAAGGGGAAAATCTTTGGTCCTTTAAAAGCTGGTATATCCTAACTTTTATTTTAATTTTGTCAATTATTTAATTTCCTTGCTATGATATAATGTAATCATTTTTTTTGTGTCGTAGCAATTTATACAATTGAATTTCAAAAGCGAGGGTTGCCTCATGCTCACAGTATTTTGTTTCTACAACCTCAATTCAAACACATGCATCCAGAAGACATTGATAAAATTATAACTGCTGAAAGGCCAAATGAAGAAGTTGATCCTTAGATGCATGCATTAGTGAAAGAGTTCATGGTGCATGGGCCATGTGGAGCTGCAAATCCAAAATCTCCATGTATGGTTGATGGTCGTTGTTCGAAATACTATCCCAAGGATTTTGAACCAGTCACAAAAGTGAATGAAGATGGTTTTCCCATTTATAGGAGAAGAAATGATGGAACAGTTTTTGAAAAATGAGGACTTTTGCTTGATAATCGAAGTGTTGTACCGCACAATCAAGAGCTAATCCGGAAGCATCGATCGCATATTAACACTGAATATTGTAATCAAAGTCGCAGTATTAAGTATTTATTCAAGTACATCAGCAAAGGCAATGACCGAGTTACAGTTGCTTTATACCAACAATCTACTTCTGATTCGTCGGTTCCTGTTGATGAGATTAAGTGCTATTATGATTGCCGATATATCTCTCCCTGTGAAGCAATGTGGAGGATATTTGGGTATGAAATTAAATTTAGGAAGCCTGTTGTTGAAAGACTGAAGTTGCATCTTCCTGGGGAACAGAGCATAGTTTATAAAGATGATGATGACCTGGAAAATTTCATAAGAAACCCAGGGAACCAGACCTCAATGTTTATGGCATGGATGGAGGCTAACCGGGTATATGATGAGGCAAAGGAATTGTGTTACCTACAATTTCCTACCAAATTTGTATATGATAGGAAGGAAAGATGTTGGCGACCTCGAAAAAATGGGTTAACCATTGGACGACTTATTTATATACCTCCAAATGGTGGTGAACTATTTTCTCTTAGTCTTTTGGTTAACAGAGTAAAGGGACCAACAAGTTATGCTGACATTCGTACAATAGATGGTGTTGAATATAACTCTTTCAGGGATGCATGCTATAGCTTGGGACTTCTTGATGATGATGCTAAATTTATCGAGGCTATTGAAGAAGCAAAGAGTTGGGGTACAGGAGTTCAACTGAGAAGATTATTTGTTACAATGTTATTATCCTGCACATTGAGTAGGCCAAAGGTTATTTGGCAAGCAACTTGGTTATATTTGTGTGAGGACTTGGTTTACCCATATAGACGCTTGATTTCAGGACAAGGTTAATGTAGCAAACCCATTTTGTATATTTTTTTTAGCATATCTTCTCTTACTCTTTTTTTATATGCAAATGTGAATGACAACTAACTTAAAATGTTTCAGGTTTACATTTTAGTGAAGCTCAAATCCAGGCTCTTGGTTTATTGGCGATTGATAATTATTTAAGGAGAGTTGGTAAATGCTTAAATGATTTTCCAAGTATGCCACAAGTAGATAATGATGCTTCTTCAAGTGTGACAAATACACTCATAGCAGAGCAACTAAACTTTGATAAAGCTGAATTAGCACTTGAATATATGAGACTTCATAGTTCCATGAATGAAGAGCAGATATTAGCATTCAATAACATTATGCAGGCAGTAGAAGAAGACAAAGGTAAAGGCAATAATAATTACATAAATTTTTAAATTTTGATTTTTTTAATTTTATAAGTTGTGTAAAGGTTTAAGTATTTGCAATCTAGATCATGATTGAACCTGTTGTGGACTAATTTTGACATTTACCAATTTTTATGAAAATAGGAGGTTTTTTCTTCCTTAATGGATATGGCGGAACAGGCAAAACATACATTTGGAGAGCTTTAACAGCTAAACTCAGATCTGAAGGCAAGATAGTTTTGTGTGTTGCATCCAGCGGCATAGCTGCTACCCTTCTTCCTGCAGCTCGCACAGCTCATTCTAGATTTCGTATTCCAGTTGTGATTGATGAAAATTCAACTTGTAACATTAGGAAAGGAAGTTTGTTGCCTGAGTTACTTATCAAATGTAGCTTGGTGATATGGGATGAAGCTCCTATGGTGAAAAGACATTGCTTTGAAGCACTGGACAAGACATTGAGAGACTTGATGCAAGAAATAAAACCTGAATCCCAATTTCTTCCATTTGTTGGCAAGGTAGTAGTACTAGAAGGTGATTTTCGTCATATTTTACCAGTTATCCCAGATGGTAAGCGATCTGAGATTGTTTTTAACACAATCAATTCTTCTATACTTTGGTTAGATTGCAAAATTCTTAAACTTTCGAGAAATATGAGATTACAAATGAATGGTACTGCCTCTGAAATACGTGAACTTAGAGAATTTTCTGAGTGGATGCTTGATGTTGGCGATGGCAAGTTTGGACCTCCTAATGATGGTGAGGTAGAGATTGAAATACCCAATGATCTAATTTTGATGGATTTTAGTGATCCAATGGAAGCAATCTTTCAGATTACATATCTTGACTATGAAATGCAATATTCAGATCCTCAGTACCTGAAGGATAGGGCTCTTTTAACCCCAACACTTGATATAGTTGATGAGGTGAATAATTTTATGATGAATAAATTGACAGGTCAAGAAAGAACATATCTTAGTGCAGATAGTACTGGATATAATGCTGATCAGTTTGATATTTCTACTCGGTGTATTACCACAAGCATGTTGAATGATCTTAAATTTTCTAGTCTTCCTAATCATGAATTGAAGCTAAAGATTGGTGCTCCTATCATGTTGTTGAGGAACATCGACCAAGCTGCTGGGTTGTGTAAGGAACAAGAATGATAATCACCCAATTGGTTAACCATGTTATAGGAGCTAAAGTTATTTAAGGAGGTACTCTAGGACATGAGGTATTTTTAAGCCGGATGAAGATGACTCCTTCTGACAGTAATTTACTGTTCAGATTGCAGCGTACACAATTTCCAATCACGATTTCTTATTGCATGACCATAAATAAAAGTCAGGGCCAATATTGTCAACTGTTACAGTCTATCTTCCTAAACAAGTATTTATTCATGGCCAGCTCTATGTTGCAATTTCAAGGGTGAAATCAAAACAAGGATTGATATTTATCATTTTGGATAAAAATAGAAAACCTTCTTCAGCAACCCAGAATGTTGTTTACAAAGAAGTTTTTGAGAATGTTGGTTGAGGTACTATGATATTTGATGACTTCTGTTTTCTAAAATATAAGTTTCATACTTTGACCTTATTTTAACCTTAAATGCCAAGTAAGTAGTTTATCTTTGTTACTGAGTTATATGTTATAAGTTAATGAAATATCTTAAATCTTTATCATGGTTTATGCAGCATTGTCTTAGTAAGCATATTTTGAGAAGCTTCAACTATAAGGAATAATTGCATACTTGGTCTAAAATGTGAAGTAAATTTTGCTGAGCAACAACATTTTATAGATGGTGTGAATTGCATCCTTTGCAGGTATATGTATTTATCTCTGTCATTTCAATATTGAACCCTCATTTGAAGTTTGTATTTACTTATCAAATTATTTATGCTTCTTCAGCAACCCAGAATGTTATAGTCACAAATTTTATATATGTTATAAGTTATTGAAATATCTTATATTTGTATCATGGTTTATAAGGTATACTTCGAATTTATTTCTGACTTTTTGTTGCTTCGTATAAATATGCAGCATTGTCTTAGTAATCATATTTTCAGAACTTCAACTATAAGGAATAATTGCATCCTTGCTGTAAAATGTGAAGTAAATTTTGCTGAGCGGCAACATTTTGTTGATGGTCTGGATTACATACTTTGCAGGTATATGTATTTATCTTTGCCATTTCAATATTGAACCTCATTTAAACTTTTAATTGCTTTATCAAATTTTTTATCCTTTGCAGATAATTACAATAGTCTTTTGGGCATGAGATAATTACAATAGTCTTCTGGGCATCAAAGAATTATGAGATGTTGGTATTAGATTTCTAATTTTCTTACATGTTCATACATTATTCTAAAGTATTATTCCTTTTGCTATAGGATTAGATAGACATATATTCATTTTTTTTTGTAACACCCCTAATTTTCGTCTCCCAAATAACCAAGAAATTAATTATAAAAATTATTTTATAATTGATTTATATTAGTTTTGAAGGTCTTAGTTTTTGTACATTATGTGTTTTTATATATAAAAATATATGAGTTATATTTTTATATGGTTATTTTGTACAAAAATATGAATATTGTAATTTGGTCCTTGGGTTAGGACCTAATTGCAATATTAGAAGGGTTTTTGAAGAAAGAGTAATTAAATTATTAATTTTTGAAGTTTTATCAGTATGTAACCGGTTACACGATGAACTCAGAAAACTGGGTTAGTGCATTTGATGAGTAATCACGCGTTTTAACCCAGAATTCGTTACGAAATCATCTTAATCGTAGTGGGAGCTACGTGTCTTTATGCATGTTAACTTGATTTTTCTATAAATAGCCCAATTGATCGAGATTTTTGGCTCATTTTGCTGATCTGAAGGGCTGAAGCTCTATTTAGGGTTCCATAGTTTTTTGTTTCATTCTCAGTCTGTGTTGAGAGTTAGAAAACGAGTGATACACTGTTACAAAGCTCAAATCAAGGGCTTTGTACTGATATAAAGTTTGTGAGCTGAGAGTTCCTGGAGTTTGAGAACAAAGCTTGCAAAGTTAGGAGTTCAAGTTTGTCAGAATTCGTTTCTGGTTTCTGGAGCTTATTTCAAGCATCGATTTGAGTAAGTATACACACTTCTTGAGTCTCAAATTTGTTCAAATCTTTAGTGCATGTTGCATAGAGTGAGTATTGATGGTTTTCCCCAATTTGTTTGTCCATTTTATGTGTCAAATCTTATAGTTTTTGGATCCTGTCCAACCTGTTGTTGGGTGAAAATGGAGATTGTGGATTCTGGGGAGATCTTGCAAATTCCAGTGATTAAATTCATCAAGCACAACTTAGAGGTAAGGGGAAAGCTTACTATTTGCTAGAGTGAGGATAAACATGTTTGGTAAATAGGATGAGTCACCAAGAGACTCCAAGGGCATAGTGTGAATTGGTTTAATGGCTTGGAGGCCAACTTTAGCTCATTTCTTATTTTGAGCAATTAAAATATGATGCATGCAAGCTATTGTGATGACAATTTCATGACTTATTTGGATATTATGTGAATTGATGCATTAAGTTGTGAAATATGTGATTTATGCACTTTTGGGTATGATGATTTTGCATGCATGAATTTGTGATATGTTTAAGTGTTTAAACATGTGTACTTTAAGGTATTAAACTCTGGGTAATGATGAAACTAGGTTAAGATTTGAGTACAATTGAAAATGGTGTTGAAAAGTTAGTTTTAGTATGCTGTGCTGCATAATCTAACCGGTTAGATCCTGTCTGTAACCGGTTAGAACCTGACAAAAATGAAAATATGCAATTCTGGTGTTGGTTAAGTAATTCTCACCATTTTTAATTAATACTTAAGGCCTATTAACACTGTTATTACCCTGTGATTGTGGGATATGAATTCCAAACTAGATAATTGGTTTATACCTTAAAGTGAATGACAAATTCAATTGAAAATCTTGAAGTTATATGCATTTTGATGCTCATAATATTAGTGGATGCAAGATTAATGTGTTGCAGTGGGTAAACATGTTAATATTAAGGTATTGTAACTCTGTGTATGGTTGAAATTGGTTAAATTTGAGTATTGGAAAGAATGGTATGCAAAACCTCACTTTTCAGTGTATTTTATGCATAATCTAACCGGTTAGTCTGAAGCTGTAACCGGTTAGATACTGTCAGTTTTCAAAAGAAAAAGGTTTTCTGAAATTGGCTAAGTGTTCATACCATTTGTACTCAAGTTTAAGCTAGAATTTCATATAAAAACCAATCTAAAAATATGTGATTGAGCACTGTTTGGTTTAGATTGGAGGTGATGAGTTAATACCTTAATATTTAATGATAATTTCAAGAGGAAAGTATGCATAAATGAAATTGGATTATGACTTAGATCTTTTGAATGATAATATGTGTTGAACTTGAGGTATTCTGTTATGCTAAGACCCTGTTATTGGATTGAGTAGAGAATTCAAGAAAAGATTCTTTGAAAATTAGTGGTTTCAAGTTCAGGTCTGTAATTCTAACCGGTTAGGTTGTGATCTAAATGTACCTGAAACTTAAAAATAAAAGTTAAGTTTTTGAGTAAGGATTGTTAATACCAATGATTATATTCTCTCAATCCAGGTCTATGAGCATATGTTTAACTTAAATTCAAAGGTGAATTTTATGAGTAAAGTTATACCTCAAGATATCATTCAGAAGTTGTGTTTTTCTAAGTCATAATAATGAAATTAATGGAAAGACCAATCTTAATAATTATGTGTGCATCCGTGCATGGATAAAGGTGATGAAATGGGTTGGCAATGATCGTTTGTCATATTCTGGGAATATGAGTAAGTGTACTCTGGAAGTTCCAAATTGATGCAACCTACTTGATGACACATTCTGGGAATGTGGCCAGTGTCTGGGACATGGTTTTTTATGCGTTCTGGGAACGTAATGCACACTCTGGGAGTGGTGCTTGTTTTCCAAGTATGGTTTGCCATACGTTCTGGGAACGTATGTTTGTGCGTGCATTCATTCATAGAGAATGAAGATTAAGTTGGTAAGGATTGTTTGTCATGTTCTGGGAACATGAGGAGGGTACTCTGGGAGTACCATATTGGTGCAACCTACTTGATGACACATTCTGGGAATGTGGCCAGTGTCTGGGACATGGTTTTTGATGTGTTCTGGGAACACATTGGTGTGCAACCTACTTGATGACACATTCTAGGAATGTGGCCAGTGTCTTGGACATGGTTTCTTTGATACGTTCTGGGAACGTGATGCACACTCTGGGAGTGGTGCTTGTTATATTCCAAGTATGGTTTGCTATACGTTCTGGGAACTTATATTAGTGTTCTGGGAACACACTGGTGTAATGGATGGACGTCCGAGATTGATTAATATGGAGGCCTCAGGATTATGAGATAGAAAGCATGCATCATGCCACCTGCATTGAAAGACTTATTATGATTAACCGGGTGTGCTCATATGGTTATGCATTCTGATTTGCTACATGATTACTTGTGTATGTTAGTTTTATTCTCATTTGATTATGCGAATATGTATAGCTAACCCCCATGCCCTTATTAGGTGTTGATCGTATATCTAGCTTGCACAAAAGTCAGTGAAGGGAGATGTCCCTTAGGTGCATGCAGAGTGTAGAAAGTGTGGGTTGGGAACCCTTTGTGCAGATATCAAGGATCCGACCAGATGTATGTTTGGACAGAGGACCAGTGACCAGCTCTATAACATCTCTATTTTTATAGTATTTATATGATACACATTTTGAAAGAGGTATCATAAGATGAATTTAGTTTCATAATAATACTTATTTGGTATCCATGGACTTGTTACACTTGATATATTTTGGGGGTATAATATGATGATTTTACTATGTTTCCGCAAACTCTGATTTTATTAGTCAAATTCATTATTAATCAAATATTTGAAAAAGGAATTTTCAAATGAAAGGAAAATTTTTATTGTCAAATCTTTTCCCAACAATGACAAGTCCAAGAAATCATAAACTTATTAATTTTCTTATAAAGTAAGATGATATACAAGGAGTGTTACATTTTTTGTCTTTGCAGATCTAATTATAATAGTCTTTTTGCCATTAAAGGCTGGTAATTATATAGTGCTTTTTATTTTGGGTACGTCTGTCTCATGGTTTTAACATAATTTGTATATGAATATATCATTCTAAAATATGATTTCTTTTAATATATACTTTTCATAGAGAATAACATTGTGTTATAGCTATTAAAATTCTATTAATACCTCTTTTTTTATTTATATTTATATAAATGAACAATACTATATTATTTAAACAGAATTGATTCTTTATCATTACTTATTCTGTTTTCGTTTCATGTCCTTTCTTTTCAATGGATAATATTCTGTCAGTTATAGTAAACCTGAAAAAACGAAAAGCCAACCTTTGACTCACTTTATCAATATCGAGTGAAAATAGGAATTGATGTTAAGATTCTTATATTCTTATCCCTGAAAACGAATATCACAGAAAGGAATCATGAGGTATCGTTTCAGTTCCCTATGAGACAACCTCAAAACCGTCCAAAATTTATTGAACTATCAATCAATGCAAGTCTTGAAACTTGTGGACTAACAGTTGTGACTATTAATTGCATTGTATTGGTTCACCTAGCACATCTGTCCAGTTTCATAGAAACGGTTAATTCAGTAGCAATTATAACTTCCCAATTTATGCCTATAAAAGGAGCCCTAATCTACTTCTTTCCGATCATATTTCTCTTTGCAACACACGACCTCTTCTGCATACAGAGGTATTACTAATTCTTTCTCTTCTCTCGGTTTATAATACTTTCTTCTTTATTTTATTTTACATTTTCACTTTACACTTTTACTAATTCATTCTTATTCTGCTGCAATTAAAACTTTTAATAATTCTTCTTCCTCTTTCTCTTGATACTATTGTCTCTGCAGCAACATGGCTAATCAACATATTGTTAACCTTCCTGTTCTCTACCTTTGTGAATGATAATACTATGGTGACCAATTCTTTATACTCTACATTTCTCAATTTACTAATTCAACATAAAATTATTCTTAATATTTATACATTTTACATGTTTTATTTTGTTTTAGAGTGAATTTAAGGTCAATCCTGACACTATCCGCAAATATGGTAAAGAGATTGGAGGATGCTGGACCTGCTACTGCCCAAATGGAGAAGTCACAAGGCTACGATTTTGTCAGGCTGGTCCAACCCTTTCCCACGTTGGTGGTCCTGCTTGGTCTGAAGTGAAGAAGAAGCTTGGGATACGTGATGGTCAGACTGTTGATTTTTACTATCTTGGTGGTCAGAGGTTCAAGCTTGTGATAGAGGGATGGGATGGAGTGGTTTATCCGCATCTAACAGCAGAGAATGATGATGAGTGGATGGAGAATCTGACTGATAATGAGGAAGAAGATCAACAAACTGATGCTAACGTGCAACCTGGAGGACAACTTGGTGGAGAAAAAGGACAAAGCAGTGGATTTGGAGGAGAAAGCAGTGGAACGGCTTGATCGTTTTTTTTTTTACTTTAAGAACTTATTTAGTATGTCTCTTATTTTATTTATGTAATTGTGTTTGTGAACTTCGTTTTAATTTGTTTAGGTGTGTTATGTTTGTATTTACTTTAATTTCTGTTCTATGTGTGAATTCTGTCCTGAACAAAATATAATATAATATTTGGTTCGTGTTTGTCAAGTTTATTATCAAGTTTATATATCCTTGGTATTGATTAATGTCCTAAATTCATTTATTTTATACTTATTGTATTGTCATCTTCTATTTTTTTCACTATTATTTCTAATAAAACTTAATCTATATGAACTAGGTAACTGAATATTAAAAATGAGTTTTCAAATAAGTTTTTTTTATAATTATAAATTTATTTCTTTCGCTTAAAGTTTTCAAATGTAAAATGTCGTTTTCTTTTTAAATTCAAAGTATTTGGACCTGACACAAATAAAAAAAAAAAAAAAAAACAAACAACCACAATTTACTTAATGGGCCAATCATTTATCATAACATTGTAATATTGATAGTATATTTGTAAGCAATTTTTGGTTTTAATGCATTTTTATTACCAGTTATAGTTAACTAAAAATGACTTTTAGTCTTAACTATAAGTTATTCACTTTATCTTTATTTGCGAATAAAAAATTGGTTTACTTTTAATATTCAAATTAGTTAGGCCTAATAAAAAATAATCACTATTTATATATTGGGCCATTCATTATATCTTAACTTAATTTTTTTTGCCCTTTTGTTTTATGCTTTTTTTCTTCTATATTTCTTACAACAAATTAATTTTTATTTATATAACATTGGTTATATTACTTTTTTCTATCATTACCATAATTTGCCAATGTGATACCTTTTTCCTATGATATAATTTTAGTTATATTAGTTTTCTCAAATTTTGAAAAAATCAATTATTTTAGTAAATTACCATTGGGAATGAAACAAAAAAAATAAATGAGTGAAATATATTATAATGATATTTTTAAAAAAATTGTATTGGAATTAGAAAGTTAGTTATTTTATATTTATATTAATGAAGTGTTTTTTTCTTTACAAATGAGATTGGAGTAAGTACTAAAAATTAAGTTATCATATTTTTTACAATTACATATTTGAACTTAAAGTTTTTATTACAAATTCTTGAATATTATTTCCAATATTAGTGCTGAATATGGCGCTCTCTCTCTCTCTCTCTCTCTATATATATATATATATATATATATATATATATACTATTCATATACAAAAAAAAAATTAATGCAGCAAATTATCAAAAATAATAAAAACAAAATACATCCATGTAGGGCCAATTTTACCCTATATGGACCCAATAAAATTTGAACCAAAAAAAAAAAAAAAGGCCCAAAAACAGAAAGCCATTTTCAGCACCCTTACCATAACACTTCTCCCGCCAATGTCACTTCCACCATCAAAATATCTCTGACACCCACAGTCTACTCTTGCACTTGCCGATTCCTCTACCCTCTTTCATCCTTATTTCCGTCACGCCATAAGTGAGCATGCAATCCTTTCTTCTTTCTTAATATTTTGTCACTCGATTCTTAATAGTAAAGCTGCTGCTAAATTCATTTTCTCTTACTTATAGGTGTTTGCTGTTGAGTGATAGCAGCAAATCTTGCAAGTGAGTTTCGAAATGGAACTACAACTGGGAAGAAAGTCTAAGCCCTCACCTCGCGAAGTGCAAAGGTAATCATTTCAAATGGCTTATAAAGATACTTCGAAATTTTTTTAAGTAGATGAATAGGTAGTGTCTTATTAGCTCTCATTACGTTTAAAAAGGGTAAAACATGAAACCCTAACATATTTTTCCCTAATTTGTCTTGCGGTACTATATTTCTCTTATTAAACCCTATTTCGTTATTGTATATTTTTTCTTCACTACATTGTCTTGGTATTGTTTTTAAAGTTCTTAATCTCACATACAAATTCGTATTTTCAACATTAAATCTTCAATATTGTTGTGGTTAAAACTCTCTTTGAAAATCAAAAGGAAAGATTTTTGGAATAGTAATTTGTTGAATGTGATTCTCAAGTTTTTCATTTACGCTGAAATTTATTTATCTCTTCCAAATTAATTGCAGAATTGGAGCAGTTTTAATTAGGGATTTGAAACGTGGAAGGGAAAGTAGAGTATTGACTGCAAGAGTCTCTAGACTTTGGTATAACAAGACTAGAGATGGAAATATTTCATCACAACATATGTTGTTAATAGATGAAAATGTATGCTGCCTATAATCTTTTGTTCTATTCTATATTATTAAGTATTATAATTTACTTACATATTCATCCTATTTTGTTTTAGAGACATACAATAACAGCAAATATCTTCCAAGACCTTACTCTAGCAAAGCATAAAAATAGTATTGTTTAAGGCTTTTGTTATGAATTTTCGAAGTTCATTCTAGAAAACAACAACAAAGAGTACAAGACCTCTACAAATCAATTCATAATGACTATCAACTTGGCTACAAAGATTGAAATGTGTGAAGCTAACATTCCTATGCATGCATTTCAATTCATGACAATTGATGAGATTCTTAATATCAAGAATGCAAAAGAAAGACTTATAGGTATAGCTTTATTTATTTATCTATAAATTATGTTTTTATCCATACAATTTTTATCTCTAAAAAACATTTGTATAAACTGTTTTGCATATTCTGTTATTTCAGATGCAATCGGTTTTGTTTTTGACTATGGAACCTTGGATGATTTTCAATATCAAGAACAAACTTCAAAAAGACTTGTGTTCAGATTGAATGATTTAAACTTTAAAGTATGTTATTGTGAACTTTAAGATTTCATCCAATATAAATGAATATATATTCATTTCTTTATTCTGAAGGCTTTTTGTTTTTTTTATTTTTATGTAGTGGACACTTCATCAAAGTCTGTTTATTCCAAGAAAGAGCAATTGAGATGTTTAAATTTCTGAGTAGTTGTTGTGGTCTACAAAAAACAGAATTGAAATTAAATGTCTACAAAAATATTCCAAGTTAAATTGTTTACAGCGAATCATGGATTGTTATATAAAGTGTATCGATTTATTTGCTTACGTATTGATGAAAGGTTCAGCTTCATCAATTGCAGGATTCAACAGCACTTTTGTTGTATCCCAAGAAGTCACAAGTGATTTTGATCCTTAATGCAGTTAAGAAATGTAAATGAGTTAATAGTCACATAGTTCCCCGAAAGATACCTGTGGAATAAGTTAGGTCCCTGAAAGATTTGTGGAATCTCTTAAACCCCTCAAAGATCATTTTGGCGTCACATTGGTTCCCCCCATTCAATTTCGTCGGGATGGACCTGATGTAATTCTACGTGGCACGTTAAATGCTTTGTCGGCCCCAATGCGATGTTGGAATGTTAGGAAGGTGCCACGTTTGGGCCAAAAAAGCATTAAATGTGTCACATAAGATTCTGTTAGGTCCCTCATGGGGGGACTAATGTGATGCCAAATCGATCTTTGGGGGGTTTAAGAGATTCCGCATATCTTTCAGGGACCTAACCGATTCCAAAATGATCTTTGAGGGGTTTAAGAGATTCCACTAATCTTTCAGGAACCTAATTGATTCCACAGGTATCTTTCGAGGACCTATGTGACTATTAACTCTAATTTCAATTCTGTTTTTTGTAGACCACAACAACCTCCAACCTGTTCTCAGGCTGTATCACAATCTTCTACAACTACATCAGTATCAAATGCTTTGAAAAACCCTAATTATTTCAGAACACTAAGTCAGATTCGACATGAGACTACAATAATTATAGCAATAGATGTTTAAATAATTTGTTATTCATTATATAATTTAACTCTAATAAGGGAAAATGTTGTTTAAATTTCAGCCTGGAACTTATTCAACTGTTGCAACAATTACTGAAATTCTTGAAGATAATAATTGGTGGTACTTGGGATGCACTGCATGCAATAGACTTGCATATAAGAAAAAAGAAACCAACACTCTTTTCTGCACAGGATGTCAAAAAGAACCTCAAGCTGCTGTTCCAAAGTATAATTGTATAATATTTAAATTCTATTTTTCAGACTGAAGAATAAAGTATTGATTCAATCATTAACAGGTACAAGATTGAAATGACTGTCACAGACAAATCAGGGGATGCAACTTTTATCATGTTTGATCTCAAGCATTCAAGCTCTTCCACAAAACACGTGCCGAACTTAGAAAACAGATGATTAAGGTTGTGTATTTGAACATATTTAAATCTCTTTTATTATAATTATGAATTAGAACTGTAAAGTAATTTCCTCTTATGTAACAATTGTGTGTAGGAGGATGGTATTGAGGATAACTACAACTTCCTCGATATCTTATTCTCTTTGGTTGATGAAGAATTTCTATTTGCTGTCAATGTCAACAAGGAATTTAACATTGAGAGTCAGAAAAATAATTTCAGCATTGTGGCAATGACTAGTGATGAAACTATGATAAGCAAATATCATGAATTTTCTTTACAATTAGAGGTAAAATTCAGTTTACACATGGAATTTTTATGAAACTTAAATATCAAAAATTTTATTTACAATTGATGATACTTACATATTCATATATCTTTATATGGAAGCCTGCAACTGCTGATGTTACAATTGTTATGCAAGAGACTTTTGATCTCACCAATTCATCTCTCTCTCAAGCTATTTTAGTTCAAAATTCTGTTGCGAAAGACATGGTAAATTTTTATTTTCATATACATTCTATGCTTTGCTGAAATTTAGAATATATAGCATATGTATATAAAGGATTTCTAAATTATATATTTTTGATACTTTAATAGCCTCACAGTTCAGACATTGATGAAACTCAAGATGATATGTTTACCACACCTACACAACCTCCTTCCAAAAAATTAAAGTCACTTTTTGATTATGAAGAAAATGTTTTGGGACTTTCTGAAATTCCCACTCCACAATTCTCAACAACCAAAACAATGGTAAAAATCAAAACTAAGAAAAAGGATTAAGGTAAGGATGTAAACCAGTTTGTCTATACTTTCAATCCCAAACGTTTCTTTCCTTACTTATTCAAAATTTTTTATAATTTCAGTTCATATATATATTGTATTCGTTTGTTCTGTAACACATTTTTTTTATTTCAGTAGATTCCATGCAGATTTCCACTCATAGTGCAGTTTAGGAAGGCCTTTCTAATCTTTTGTCAGCATCATATACTTTGTTTTGGATATTGCTGCGGTTAAATATTATGACTAAATTAGATGCCTTTTTTTTGGTTGTAAATTATGCATGTTTTTTTCTTTTTTTGTGCTAACGACTCAGTAAAATATAGCATATTAATATGTATTTTTCGCAATTGTAAGCTGTATAAATTATGACAATTATGTAATGCTACTTATGCCAATTATGTATGTTATATAGTGCCGGTTACATTACCTTTTTGCTAACCCCAATTTTTAAATTGCAAATTTTAAAAAACTTATGCTCTACCAAAGTTTTCCGCACTGGTCAACCAACTAGTTAATGAATAATTTGTAAGTACATGACACATGTTCCATGTTCCGATCGGCTCTAGACTCAATTCACCTATTTTGTTTTAAAAAAAAACCAAAAAACATAAATCTAAATAGAAAAGTGTTTTTTCACCAAAAAAAATTAAAAATAAAAATAGAAAAGCGTTTAAAAAGGGAGGATTGCATGGTGTTTGCTCTCCTCTGGTTTCTGAAATTCTGAGCCACACTTTGACTACATACATATCAATATCATATATCATATCACACATCCTTGGCTATGTGGCTGGCTCAAACAGATAACTAGTTGGCGTAATACTATGTTGGCTCCTCTGGACCTCAACAATGTGAAACAGAAGTTTAGTTCCCAGTTACATCCTTGGCAACGCTCCTTCCAGTTCTGGGTTCGAGTAGCTGATATCTACACAGGATACAAGGTCTCTTTTCTCAACTCTCTCAACCTATCATGCATTTGCATGTTTTGGAATCAACTATTTCATTCTTGGTTTCTTCCTTGAAGGTGTTTCAAGTGAGAGTGAGTTTGGAGAAAGATGTGGGGAAGCAAGAAGCAATGTGGGAAAGGCAGCACCAACTTGCTGCTGACAAGATATACAATCTGTGTACCCACCTTGGAGGTTTCTTCCTCAAGGTATTCCAGAAAAGTTCTAATTGGTTTGTCCTATTTCTTTTCCTTTTTTGAAGAGCTATCCTTGATTATTATTTATCCTCCCTAAGTTGCAAGGGTGGGGTTAGAAGATTTTTATTGAGGAGGTCAAAGAAGAACAATACTTCATTTAGTGACTCATCTCATGATGAGACCAGGGTCCGCCCCTGCAGCAAGTTGGGTATTGGGTATATGGGAATGGATTATCTCATGATCAATTTTTCACATGACAGGATGAGAGGATAAATAGAAAGCTTGATAATCTCTCTTCGCAGTTCACATGACCCTATCATGTGAAAAACTAGCATGAAATGATGGTCATTTGTATATTGTTGACTCATGTTTCAGTTTTGTTGAGGGTGAACCATGGCACAGCGGTAAGGTTGCTGCCCCCCGTCAACCTCTCCGCTTGTGGAGGGTAAGATAAGACTGCGTACATTTACATCCCACCAGGTGGGAGCCTTGTGCATCGGACTGCCCTTTTATATGTTTTGGTTTTGTTAAAATTTAAGCTTTCAATGCAAGAACAAGAAGTTGAAATGGTTTCAATTTTATGGCATTGGGTTGCTGCCGTTTAACCTATTGTCTGTTATTTTTATGAAATAGAGAGATTGTCATGTTTTCTTTGTTCGTAGAAAATAACAGACCAGCTTATAGATTTTTTGAAGGATTTTTATGGTCATTGCACTTCTTTCTTTGCCTTAGTTGTTTTCCTTTTCCTAGTCTGCCCATTTTACTCATGATTTTTTATTATTTTATACTTGATCGCTCATCCTATATCTTTTATGTGGTATAAATTATGAAACAGATTGCTCAAATTATAGGAAAGCCTGACTTGGCCCCAGCTGCATGGGTGAAAAGGCTTGTTACACTATGCGATCAGGCTCCAGCAACTCCATTTCACTCTGTTAAGAGAGTGCTGGAAAACGAGTTGGGGCAGGATATTGATGAAGTATTTGAAAGATTTGATTTAGTTCCCCTCGGTTCTGCTTCAATTGCTCAGGTCCATGTGAAACTTCTGACCTGTTATCTCATCACTGCCCTGAAGCATGACAAGTTATTTAAATTACAGCCATTTATCATGCATGTCTTCCATGCTTGCACCGATATGTTAGGACACTAGTCAATTCATCATGGATAGTTGTTTAGGTCAGTATCATGAAAATATTGATTGATGTTGCTGGTGCATATGGGGCATTTTTTATGCATAATTTATGTTAGTCGCAACTCGCAAGTGACATGTATTCTGGCCAATTTGATTTTTGTTTATTTTTTTAGGAGTAAACTTTATATTCAGAGATGGTCTAATAGAACAGGTTTGATTGGTAAAATACCTTTGGGACTGTAGCATTGCAAAAGTTTGAGTGAACCTAGTTCCGTCCTCGAATGGTAATTTTTTGACTGATTTGATGTTGATAATCTTTGAGAACCAAATTGATATTATGAAAACCTTTTGAGGACCAAATTGGGGTTACCCTAGTTTTGTTTTGCAGTGTTGTATAAAAGTTGTACTACAGTTTTTGAAGACCATATTGAGGTTCAGAACATATCTATAGAAGTAAGTTTTATAACAGTCATGTAAACAGAGAAGATATATATATATATATATATATATATATATATATATATATATATATATATATATATATAAAGAGAGAGAGAGAGAGAGAGAGAGAGAGAGAGAACTGAAAATGTGATTTGTTATTTCTTAATGATGACAGTTACAGAATCATCTATTTAGAAGTGTAAACCGCTCATACAAACTTGGTTAGAGTGGGCCAACTGAGCTGGCTTCTAACAGCTAACTGCTAATCTTGCTAACTAAACATAGTTACAATTGTGACTACTCTAATAAGTCATAGTGTCATACATTCTAATGAGGATTTGTACGATGTAACTGACTTGTCTTATGATTGTATTAGGTTCATAGAGCAAGACTGAGAGGTGGTAAAGAAGATGTTGTCGTCAAAGTAAATGAACCTGATAAACCTTACGGATTCTCGATACCTGAAAACTTCTGGTTGAAATTTCTTTTTCATATTTTAGGTTCAACATCCTGGAGTCCAGGATGTGATGATGACAGATATCCATAATTTGCAAGCTTTTGCTTTGTACATGCAAAAGACAGATATCAAATTTGATCTATATTCGGTGACAAAGGAAATGGAAAAACAGGTGCATTTTATTTCTATGCTGGATTTCTTCTTTAGTTTTAGTATTTGAGAGGGCTTATCTAATACTCATCTTACTACCCCTTTCTGTTTTTTGTTCTTTTTTTTTTTTTTTTTTGAAAATCCCCTTTCTGTTTTTTTGGCTTGTTGCTTGGTAGCATTGTAACCAAAGAAGTCCTATTAAGAGCAAAGTGTGTTTTATACCCTTATTACATGTTAATTGTTTAGTGCATGACTGATGGGATTGGGATGAGATTCAAACTAGAAAGAGCCCTTCTTCATAGCTTGTAGGCTATATAGTAGAGTGAACCAAGATGAGGGAGTGCGGTTAGACCCACCTTACTTTTTTCATTCTCTTCTTTGTTCACCTGGGATGCATGAGGTTTCTCTACTAAGGATATGCTTTAGTTGAAAATAAATATAGTGCAACCAAGAGCTATGGAAGTTTCCGACACATCTCTTGGACCATATTTGGTTTCTTGTGCTTTTGAATGAGTGACACAACCATTTTTTTTCTTCTAAAAGCAGGATATCATCACTCTGACAGAAGCAACATGGAACATTTATGATTAAATCTTTAGTGAAAGTTTTGTGAATTTCATTTGAGTGTTGAATATTCTCTAATTTGAACCATGCAAGGTCTAACTCCATGGAAATGTCAGTTATGTATTTTCCCCCCAAAGTTGTGTTGCTGATGATGTTTTGGAGTAAAACCAATTTACTCTCCTATCAATATCTTATTTGTTTGTGCTACATATTGTTTGTATAAAGCAACCTATAATACTCACATACTAGAAATCTGAGCAACCTTCTCTTCGATTGGCAAGTAATTTATGTTTAAAGTGCTGATCTTCAGGTTCAACTTTTAATTATACAAATTAGAGGCTTGAATGAGAAAACATAAATTGGCCCTCCATCCCCCACGCTGCCTTTTAGCTGATTGCAACAACAACAGCCTAAGTTCATTCTATATTTACTAGTTCTGAACTTCTAATCCATAGTGTTCTATCATTGTGGCATTCCAGATTGGATATGAATTTGACTTCTTGAGGGAGGCTGATGCCATGCAGAGGATTAGAAAGTTCTTATGTAAAAATAATAAAAGGTCTCCTGTTTTGGTGCCACGAGTAATACGAGATATGGTTACTAGGTATGTTATGCAGCACGGTATCTTTACATGATCTGCATGGCAATATTAATTATGGACTAGAATTCTCAGCTTTTTATACTATTTTTGAAGAGATGTGAGCACCAGATACTTATTTATTGGAGTTGGAGCCAATGAATGTTTCAGAAAGAATTTATGTTTTATTCACCATAGCTTTTGTCTCCAACACCACATCTTAAATGGCAGTTGGTCCACACATTACTAATCTCTTTGTGTCTCACACGACTGCTCTTTTGGTAAACTAGCTTTCCAATTGCGATAATGTCGGTTAAATTTCATTTTTTGAACCTATTATTACAATCAAATGTGTTGGAGTTGTAGGGATTAGGTATAAAGGCGGAGAAAAGAGAAAGACAGCTAACTATAGTAAACTTAATGTATTATTATTGATAGATGGTGTTATGTTATGATATCCTAATATTCCTATTTAATATTAATAATACCACTAGCTAAAGCCCAAACCTACTAACAACTACAATAAAAACCTTAGAGTAAAACGTCAATTTGATCCTCCTAAGATACATTGGCCACCAAGTTAGTCCTCCCAAGAAAATGGTATCCAAATAAGTCCCTAAAGGTTTAAATGGCCACCACATTGGCCCTTCTACTAGGAACTTATTTGGTGGCCATGTGAATCTTTTAGGGACCAAAATTTACACTATATGATGATCATTTAAACTTCCAAAGACCTATTTTGTGGCCATTTTCATTGGAGGACCAATAAGACGCTTTACTCATAACCCTAATATATTCGAACAAATTCTTAAAAAGCTTTTAGGCTGTGCACTGTTAAGTTTGTGAAACTTTGTTGTTATCCAGAACTATAATTATGTGCTATGAGAATCATGGATGTTATCATTACCATTACTTTGTAACTCGTTATATCAACCATGAACCAAAGCTCCTTTTTTGAGACAATGGTGGAAACAACTAAGAAGGAAAGTCCGGAGTAAAGTAAATTTTTTGTTCTACGCACTTGATCTTGGCCAAATGACCAAGAAATGTATAACATTGGTTATACTTTTAAATGGTCAAATTTCTACTCATATATTTGACAAACATATTTCATTTGTGGTAAGTTGTACAAATGCGCTTCTCTAATTGTACAGGAGGATCCTAGTTATGGAATATATTGATGGTGTTCCAATAATGAACCTTGGCGATGAAATAGCAAAAAGAGGCATAAATCCTCGTGGTAAGGTTGCGACAGCAGCAAAGCAGTAAGCTTCTGAACTACCCTAAAGTTTGTAGTCCTTTACACCACAGTTTTATGTTGATTTATAACTACATATGACCTGAAATCTCACTCTTGTCACTTGCTTTTAGTTTTCTTTAACCATTTTGAATCATCAAAGTAAGCTCGTCCATTTTGAGTCATAAAAGTAAACTTGTATTTGCTTTTATGAAAGATTGTTTATAACTTTATTTCTTTTCAATCTTTCCTTGATTTAAAATTTTGAATCCTATAAGTTGAGTCATATGTCAGTGACAAAGATGGGAGCATTCTGCTCCAACCAAACACACTGACGTATTTGATAAACTGGATACTGCCACAAATGTTTGGCCTACTTATTTTAGCCAAAACGTTTATAACAAACAATCATTTCGGTTTCAGTTGGCAACATGACCTAAATATCAAGGAATGTGTTTGTTTGCTTTGCTTTTTTAACTTAAATATTTAAATTTTCTGTTTATAATTACGATTTTACTGTAATTATTAGAAAAGGGAATAGCAAAATAATCAGCCATAGATCTGGCGTGATTGATGAATAGAGAAATTGCTATAAGTAATAATAAGCCTCAAAGAAAAAGTTCACGACACTAAGACAGATTTGATTTACTGTGGTGCTTATTCAATTTTGAGTAGATTTGATTGTCGTTTTCTCCAAGGGGGATTGGGTCTGTGGATGCAAGAATCAGATAATGTAGATGATTAATAACATAGATGATTAATAACACCAACTTTTGTTTAAACATTCATAATATTGATGATACTCAATATATGTACTTATGCATGTAACATTATGAATATTACACTATTAACTTTCCTATAAAAGTGCAGAAAAATTCTTAAAAGCTTGACTCTAGCATACGGTCAAATGATTCTGAAAAGTGGATTCTTCCATGCAGATCCTCATCCAGGAAACATCTTGATTTGTAAAGGTTCAGAGGCAAGTCAGCAACTAAATATTTCTTTTCTGAAATTTCCGTACATGTATTCCAGTTCTCTTTGGATGTATACATATTGAAATGATTCTGAGGTCTAACGTTGAAAACCAGTTTTAGTTTTGGATGCATAATATTACATTTTAACCACCATAATATTAGCATCTTTCCTTTATCAGGTCGCCTTGCTAGACTATGGGCAGGTGAAAGATCTCCCAGAAAAGTTGAGGTTTGGCTATGCTAATCTGGTTCTTGCTATTGCTGATGGTGACTCTGCAAGAGCTTCTGAGAGCTTTAGGTAAGTTTGCATATCATTTTATATTTAATATGCTTCTTTGCTTGTTTGTTGGAAGTAAAAATATAAATAGATAGGTAATGCTGAGTTGCAAACTGCACCTGTGGTCGTGCCGGGAATAGATGATGGAAACATGGAGCAACTCAATGTGAGATAGAAGAAGAGAGAAAGAGAGATAGAAAAGAGAAGAGAGGGGGGAATAAAATGAAGGGAAGGATGGCAACTTTGAAAAATCTAAATTAATCTTTATTAGAGAGGTATCAGATCCAATGGTTGAGTAATCCTTTAATAGAGAGAAATCTAACCTTATTACTTCAAAAAATTTATCATTCCCTAAAATTGAGGGAGAAACCCGAAATTGATATGAAATTTTGTTTGAGTCAAATTTTAGTAATAATCAAATCTAGTTCCTTGTATATGAATGCATGCCTCCTTTCCCAAAATTTAGACTTTTCTTATTTAGTGCTGTCATATAAATAAATATTTGAATGGTTCACCAGAAGTCCAGAATGGCTAGCTGCTAAAATCAATTGAGATTATGAATATCTACATTGTGTTACTCATTTTATAGGGAGCTGGGTATAGACACCTCAAGCAAATGTGATATTCAGCAAGAAATGCTTCAACTGGCACAGAGATTGTTTGACACAAAATTGCCTCCCGGGGTGTTGATGCTGCAGCCTTTTTCAGAGGACTCTTTGCTTAAAAAAATTTCTGTTGAGGTATATCTTTAGCATCCAAACTTCCATTTGCTTCTTGTTTCCCTATGGATAACTCATTTGTGACACAGCATGGTTATATACGACTACTAGTAAAACTGATATTTCTGCAGTTCTGGTTTTTTACTTTGTGGAACAGTTTGATTAAATTCATCAGGGGAAAGGTGTTGTAAAGAGGTCTGTCATGCTATTCTATTGCACAAGTTTAAGGAAACCTTAAATGTACCCATTTTAGAATTTAGATGTTGGAGTTACAAGTTATAATCGAGATTGGGTAGCTATGTTATGCGGATAAAAAGGGAAGTTGGTTCCGGGACTCGGGAGGATTGAACTTAGAAGAAAGAAGGAAAAAATGAGGCAAATTTGAGATAAAAAGGGAAAAGTTCTACAGGATAACAAATATAGAGAGGCAAAGTCTGCCATAAGAAAATGTCCAAACAAGGAAATTTGATATTTTTTGGTTGTTTTGATGTGAAACTTTGTTCCTTTGTAATGCCAATGTGAAACTTTTGAATGATCACTAACTAAAATCTGAAAAACAATAGTTTTAGGAGGGAAAACCAAGTCCATTTCAAGGCCAAGGCATGCCACAAGCCTTAGCATAGGCTTATAGTGGTAGATAACAATTGCCGCACTTTCAATATAGATTGTTCTTTGAGCAATATGTTCATATAAACATTTGGTAATCCAAGAAACCACCATTGTGCTGCACTTTTCCTGGGCATCACATTCAATTTATTTTTCGAAAGAATAGCTCTCTTCATAGCTCTATGCTTAGCCAATCATCCAAGGAGAGTTAAGAACGGTACTGGGACTCTCAACTATATGCAAGTAGTATGGGCTCCATGGATCATGAGATGAATCCATGATAGCAAAAGAAGCATCTTGTGGTTGCTGACTTGCAATTTGTGCTATGGCAGAGAGAGCTTCGCAAGGAGAAGAAAAGGTTGGGAAGAACGAGAATGATCAAAGGAAAGAAAGAGAAGGGGAAGCTAGAAGGAATGTTACCATATTATAATGGTATATCAAAGTGGCAAAAATGATTTGATTTCTCTAATGATCAAGTACAGTATTAGTATATATACATACATGACCAGATGACCAGTTGCTAACTCTCATTAACTACGCAGCTAACTAACTTTCCCTCGAATTGTCTCCCTGTAACTAATTCTCTAACAGCTTCTACGTAACTATAGTAAATACAGCTCCCGCTAAAATCGTCATGCTACAGCTGTTTCTACATTAGAATTGATTCGTTGCATGAATGATGCTATATCATGAAATATACTTGAGAGAGATTGCCGGTAGCAGCAATTGAACCTAGACCATTCAAGTGAAGTGCTTCATCGTCCTTACCAGCTGAATCAACTCCTATTACTGGTGGCAACTTCAAGCCTTTTTTAGTAACTGATCAATAGCAAGTTTTGTGAATATATGTCAGCAGTGAGTTAAACTATTAATCAATGGAGACAGAGAGGAAATAACTTGTTCATTATTTATGCTGCTACTTTTTCTTAATTAAATTTTCTATTCTTATGACAGGCTTTTCCGGAAGAACTATTTTCTGTACTTCGGACAGTGCAACTACTAAGGGGACTTAGCGTCGGACTTGGAATCAATTATTCTTGTGCAGAACAGTGGAGACCCTTTGCAAAAGAAGCTTTATCTCAGGTTGGCAGAACCAAAGGTGGCAGTGGCACTTCAACTCTAGCTTAAACAGACATTTGAAAATAGATGGCAAGGAACCTTATATTGGTTCCTATCTCCAATACTTTCAGTTAAGTATTCTTTGTCATCCATCAGTCACTTCTGATGTTCTTACTCATAATACTATCAACAATTGTGTCTATTTTGTTAGGTATTTATCTGATATATGAGCTTACATATATCATTCATCACGTATTATGTGTTATCGTAAAGATTTAACCTTATTAAAGTGATCTTTTAAGGCTTAATGTATTCAGATTGATGACGTCTCATTTGATATGAATTTTATTATGTATAAATACCAAAAGTCTTATTTCTATATTGTTAATGGCTGAAATAGAAATAAGAAAGTTCAATAGTCATAAGTCATAACCCTTCGTGAAAGACTATAAATTTGTTATAAATAGGTTATGGTTCTCAAGTCATATGTAATTAATTCTCTTCTCTAACATCTCATCATTAGAAAAGAATAAGAGCAATCACGCATACATGACTTGGAAGACCAATGATTCTTTATGTTCTTCTATGGACATGAATATTGATAGAAGATCAAGGACAAAATTTTATGTTCATCGTATTCTTCATGGATATATATAGGCACGCTTCCGCTCTATTCATTCTTAATGATTTGATATGAACGTGTTTTGGTTTATCTCTTTTATATCTCTCATCACTTTTCTAACAAGTGGTATCAAAACCACTTTCATGTTGAATCATTAAAAAAAAAATAATTCAATTTTGATATATTCACTTGATGAATATGATATAAATTATCTTATGATAAATATACATGATTTATAGAACCATTATATATCTCATTACATAGATGCTGACATACATGTAATCCTGGCTAATACTTCACGAGTTTAAAAAGTTCAAGAAAGATAGACTTGCCAAAAATGTATTTTTCATAGTGGCATTTAGGTTTTAATTGAATTTAATGTAGTTTCACGAATCAAAATTTGTGAAAGCAAATATTTGTCAATCATGTTGTGTACTACAAGATTTTTTCATTAATGGTTTGTTACACCTTGGAAACATGAGGGCCATGAAGCAAAAAAGTTTAACTATTGCACTACTATTTGGTGCGTCTCCTCCCAATGGGTTCAATAGCCCTAAATTGCAAACTGCTTTTATGTTGTTGTTTTGTTTTGTTTTTTTTTTTTAAAAAAAAAATAAAATTGCAAACTGCTTTTACGTTGTTTTTTTTTTAATTTTATTATTATTTTTTTTAAAGTAGTGGCCACATTTTCGTTTAATTTTATGTGTGCATATGGTGATGATTTTGAAACGCATGAAGGCAGATTATTTTTTTGGCAGTGTTTTTTTTTTTGGTTACCCACCCGGTTCCCTAAGTACTACCTAGGTACATCCGGATCCGACCCGGGTCGCGTGCCTGGCTATGACAGGTGAGTTTTCCAATATGAATTTTCTGCTTTCACAAGGACTCGAACTCGAGACCTTGCTTAAGCGAGACCGAGCCGCTTACCACTCGTCCCAACCTATGTTGGTTTGACAGTGTTTTTTTAACTACCACTAAAATGTTCCCACATTTTTTTTCATATTGTTATTTAGTTTTAATATTTAAAGGGAAACAATATTCATTCATGGTGTATTTATTATCTAATGTATAATATTTTAAATTAATTTAATTGAAGCACAATGTTGCCAAAGTAACCTCTCTTGTATGTGTAGATTAATTGTTTTGGAATATCAAGACAATAATATGTTTTTAATTTATATGGATGTGATCTACTCAAAGGAATATTACTATTTGGCCAAATTTCAAATATACCCGTGATAATAATTATGTGATACTTATCAAGTTTTCCATGGGAACAATAAACCGGTTCAAAGAAAGGTTTATTGTTTGACAGGATTGATTATCAATATTTGATTATTATGATGAGTGTACAACTTACAAGTTAATCTTTCTGTCCAAAGACTAAATATTAATGTTGTGCTAGGAACCTTGCAACATCCCTCAATTTTTCATTTTGAAAAATAAACATTATGTATTTTAAATTAAGGCCTCCTGTTTAAGGCGCAGCTCTTCACAAATGGCCTCCTTACTTTCCGCCATAACTTCGAAATTGAAAATGATTTTGAGCGCGGGAGAATACAGATAGTTCAATAAAGGCGCTTGATTTGAGACTGATCGAAGTTTTGAAGGAGCAATTTCAAATGCACGATTCAAGAGAAATGATAACAGGTTGGAAGGAAAATATTGAGGTAAAAGGTTTTGTTATGGAACCTTAATATGGTATCAGAGCCAGATTCCAACTTCTTTCCGGTTGTTATGGGTCAATAGTTACCCTTTGCCTGGTCCGACAGACTTTGTTGGAGGGGGCGTGTTGGAAGTCCCACATTGTCTGCCTCATAATATGTGGCATGATTTAAATACTTGTTGACCTACTCCACTCATTGCCAATTGGTTTTGACATGGAACCTTAACATGCTCACTAGAACAAAGATATGCATTCCAAAACCCTAGCAGAGCAACCCTCCTCTTAGGAGGATGACCAGAAGGACATGCGTACAAAGAAAGAAAGTCATGAGGTGCAGAGCAACCACCAATTGAGCTCTCAAACCAGAAGTTTTTTTGGCGAGTTGGCAGCCGTATTGGAACTATGTTAAAGATTGATGAACATACGTCAATCCATATGTGTTGAAGTTGACTTAAGAAAGAAACTAGTTCCAACAATTAAGGCTAGGAGGGAGGTTTTTAAGTTGGAGTACGAGAGCTTGCACCTCATTTGTTTTTCAGTGTGGTCCTTTGGTCACAGGAAAGATTTTTGCCCAGAGCACATCATGATTACTGATCCGAAAGTGGTAGGTAACACCAACACGGTGATGGAAGCATCAAAGGTGACTGAAGGGCAAGTAGTGGATTCTACGGTGGTGACTATTCAGGACCGATATTCTAGTAGGGGAGCAGGTGGTGGAGGATACCCTAGGTAAAGGGACCAATGATTTTGGTCCTTGGATGATTGTGCAATGACCCCAGCGCCGCAAACCGAGTACGAGGAGAGAGAGCGAGAATCCCACAACTGTTGGGAATGAGGCTAATAGATTTAATGTTCTTCAAGGAATGATGTGTCCAATGTTGATAATGATGCCATCAACATCACTCCCCCTGCACGTGATACTCGTGTGGAGAATAACTTGAACTCGAGTAAGAGCGGACCTAGGGCTAATGTTCACAAACATTCCAAACCAACAACTAGTAAGCCCAAAGCTCTCCAAAATAGAAAGCCCAATAACCACAAGGTTCAGCAGAGTACTACTCGTACAGTGGAACCCATGCAAAATAACGACCAACTTGCTACTCAGGATCGAGAACTGGCCTCACGGTTGAGAAAGCAGAAGGAGGAGACAATATTGAAAATAATGAGCCAAAAACAGAACTCAGATTGGAAATGTTATTTAGCAGGGAAGTCTATAATCGATGATATTCTTAGCCAGCATGTTTTTGAACGTTCAGATGAGGAGCTTGCGCAAATCCATCAACTTCTTTTAATGAAGGAGAGGAATAAAAAAGCTCCAAATAAACCTCCAAATATAGCAGTGGATAGTACAATGATGGAGCTAGATAATGTGGAGCGTGAGAGCTCAGGTTTGACGAAGGATGGGGCTACCTCTAGCCCTACAATATGACTACCTCTTTGGTAGGTGTATTCTCCTTTTTTTTCTTCTATTGTTTCCTCATGAATGCAATGATTTGGAACTGTAGAGGTGCTGGGGGAAGAACTTTCTAGGTATTGTTAGTGATTGCATGAAGTTGTATCATGTTGACTTTATGGCTATTTTGGAACCTATAATTAGTGGCCTGCGTGCTACAGATGTTATAAATAAGTTGGGGTTTGCCCAACACTTTTGTGTTAATGCAGTTGGCTTTTAGGTGGCATTTGGTGTTTATGGAATGATCTCCATCTTAACATCCAAGTTCTTCAGTCATCCAATTACTTTGTTCATATGCTTTGCCAGAATAATTCGAATAAGTGGCTTTTGACAATCATCTATGCAAGTACGTAAGAAGGTTTGAGGAATATTTTGTGGGACGAGCTTAGGAGTTTGAGCTCTTTGGTTCATGATCCTTGGTGTGTAGCTGGAGACTTTAACCAGGCTCTCTTTTTCTTCGAGAAGCTAGGGGGAGCAGCTTTTAATTATGCAGCAAGTAATAGGTTTTCTTCATGTCTAGAGGATTGCCAACTTTCTGACATTGGCTTTAAGGATCCTCCTTTTACTTGACAGCGAGGTGAGTTACAGGTTAGACTTGATAGGGCAGTGATGAATGACTTGTTCAGAGATACTTTTCCCAATTATTCTTTGATCAACATCCCCCTCCCTTTTTCTAACCATATCGCTTTGTGGCTGAGGATGAAGCGAAATCATGGTCCTCCGGCGAGTTACTTTAAATTCCTTTCTCCATGGTTGTCACACCCGAATTTTGTTCACCAGGTTAGAAATTCTTGGTCATCTTCTCTTAGATGGACGCATAATGTTGTTGCTTTTACTGATAATATTACTGCATGGAATAGGGATGTTTTTGGTAATATTTTCAAAAGAAAATGCAGGTTGCTAAATAGGTTGGATGGTATTCACAGGAGTTTGGCTAACTATATGAATCTTTTTCTTATTGATCTTCGTAGATAGCTTTGGTTTTAAAGCAAAAGGAGAAATATTGGTTCCATCATGCTAGATCTGAAAAAATTTGACTTGGTGATCGTAATACTCGTTATTTCCATCAGTCGCCGATTAACAGAAGACACAAGAACTGAGTGGACGCTATTATGAATGATCGGAATGATGGGTTGTTTGATCCTTATGCAATTCGCAGTTTGATTTGTGAATATGTCACTTCTTTCTATTCAGATGATGAGCCTTATCCAACGCCACTGAATACGGTATCTTCTTTCCCCACCTTACCCGCTGAGAATCTTGCTTATGTATGGCACGAGGTTACGTTGCATGAGGTTAAAATAGCTCTTTTAAGAATGGGAAATTATAAAGCGCCTGGCGTTGATGGATTGCATGCATTATTCTTTAAAACTCAATGGGATACTGTTTCTCCTTCGGTCTTTAAATTTGTAAGGGATGTTTTTGCCTCTCCAGCAGCTATTCTTGAAGTTAATCAAACCCTTCTCGCGTTGATTCCTATAACGCATACTCCTACTAGAAGTTCTGATTTTCGATCAATCTCGTTTTGCAATGTGATTTATAAAGTTGTTACCAAGGTTGTTGCTAATAGACTTCGACCACTCATGCATCACTCACCTCGGAAACTCATTGTAGTTTTGTCCCGGGCAGGTAGGGCATCGACAACATAATTCTCCTACAAGAGATAATCCATTCTTTCAATTCAGTCAAAGGAAAGAAATGCTTCATGATTATTAAGCTTGATTTGGCAAAAGCTTATGATAGACTTAAAAGGAGTTTTGTTGAAGATACCCTTAACAAGATTGGTTTTGATCCACGTTTTGTGCATTTGGTTATGGCTTGTATCTCAGCCCCTTCCATGTATGTCAATTGGAATGGAGAAATATCATAAACTTTTTTTATCCTGCAAGGGGGTTTACGGCAGGGAGATTCTCTCTCTCCCTACCACTTTGTTCTCTGTATGGATCATTTAGCTCATTTGATCCAAGATAGTGTCAATGCGCAAGAATGATATCCCTTCTCTATTGGAAGAAAAAGACCTAAAATATCCCAACTTATGTTTTCATATGATATAATCCTTGTGGTAGAAGCCTCGGTTGCGCAAGCTCAGCGTATATCTGTTATCTTGGATAGGTTTTGTGAAGCTTTTGGGCATAAAACCAATCTTGACTAGTCATCTGTGTTTTTCTCGAAGAACACAAGTGGCAACCTTGCTTATTCTATTAGTGCAGTGTATTACTATTTATGAGGAGTTCGGTAACTACCTGGGGGTGCCCATCAAATCCTCTCGGTGTACTGCTTCTTCGTTTTCTTTTCTTATTGACAAAGTAAAGAAAAAGTTATCTGGGTGGAAGTTGAGTAGCCTCTCTTTTGCAGGTCGAGTCACTTTAGCTCAGTCTTGTATTATGAGTATTCCTACTTACATTATGCAATCTACCATTATCCTTGCCTCCGTGTGTGATGAAGTGGAGAGCCTCTACAGGAACTTTATATCGGGGAGTTCCAATGAGCAACGCCGATGCCACCTTATATCTTGGGAGACTATTTGCACTCCTAAGTAAGTAGGAGGTTTGGGGTTTAGGAGTCTTAGGGTGTTTAATGAGGCGTTTATGCTAAAGCTAGCTTGGCGGATTGTTTCAAATCCAAATTCGGTGTGGGTAGAGCTCTTGTTGCCAAGTATAAGGTTAAGGACATTTTCCAAGTCAACCTTTCTGCTTATATGCCTGTAATAATGACATGGAGAGGCATTGTGAAAGCTAGCAGCCTTGTTCATGAAAATTCTTATTGGATCTTGGGCAATGGTTTCTGTTGTCGGTTTTGGAGAGATCCTTGGATTCCTAATGTCCATGAGCTCAAGGATACTTTTGACATCATGGTGCCTGCATGGGGAGAGAATTACACTGTGGCTAGTTTTGTTGAGAATGAAAGATGACGTTGGGAAGTGCTCAACGAGTTTCTACCAATGCGGGTTAAGGACCTCATCACAAGTATCGTGCCCCCATCTTCCTCAGCTGATGACGACGACATAGCTTGGGCCACAGAATCCAGCAGTGAGTTTTTCATCCCATCTGCAGTTGATGCTATTTTAAACCAGCATGGGTCGTTTTCTAGTGGTAATGCTGAGAAGCTCTTCGAGTTAGTTTGGGATTGTCCGGGTCCCCAACACATTTGCTCTCTCTTATAGAAGTTTTGTCATGGGAGGTTGCTTACCAACATGGAACGTTTTCGTCGTAGAATGGCTAGTGATAGTTGTTGTCTTCGTTGTCAGCAAGCACCAAAAACGTTGATGCATGTAATTCGTGATTGTGATGAGGTTTCTGCACTTTGGGGTACGGTCGTTGGTGATCATGCTTGGGTCAGTTTCTTTATGACTGATACCTTGAGATGGCTGGAGTATAATCTAACTAATTAATTTGTTGGTGATGTGTCTTGTAGCTGGAGTATTTTCTTTGGTGTGTTGGTATCTCTTCTTTGGAAAGCTCATAATGACTTAGTCTTCAATCAGGTGCGGTTGAAGCTGTCGCATATATTACTTCAAGCGTTGTCTCAAGTGCGTTTCATTGAAGAGTCCATAGCAGCTAGTACTTCTGGTTCCTTGGGTGCCAAAACAGAATTGCTAATCGCGTGGTCCCCTCCTAGAAGTGCTTCTTTCAAGCTTAATGTAGACAACTCTTTCAAAAGGGATGTTCGTGCTTCAGCTTGTAGTGGCATCATTCGAGACGTTTCGGGCAAGCATGTGCATGGCTTCTATTGCAATGTTGGTTCTTGCTCATCAACTAAACCAGAGCTTTGGGGTTTGTTATGGGGCCTTAGGATGGCTAGGGATCTAAATATTACAGCTTTGGAGGCGGAGATGGACTCTAGAGTGGCTATCTCTCTTGTCACCAATCATTGTGATGCCTCTCATCATTGTTTTCCCCTGGTTCGGGAAATTTCGAACCTCATGCGATTGGATTGGCATATTCCCCTCAGTCACATTTATCGAGAAGCTAATCGGTGTGCAGATTTTCTTGCGAATTGTGGTCATGGTAGTGATTATAGTTGTACGTTTTTAGATTGTTGTCTCCCTAATTTGTTTCACCTGGTGTGTGAGAATGCTTATGGGATTGCTTTTCCTAGGCTAGTGTAGTTTGTTTTGGTTGTGTTCAGGCTTTTAGCCCCGTTGATTATAAAAAAAAATTAACGTATGGTAGTGATTTTAGAGAATTGAAATGTATTATTTTGAAATAAAATAATTGTGGAGGGAATAAATTAAAATATAATATTAAATATATTTGAAAATTTGAAATTTAGACTGAAATAACCGGTTATCAGTTTGGATAACCGATTATCACAGTGTACCAGTTTAAGTGATTTTAAAGCACGATAATCGGTTATCAGTTGAGATAATCAATTATCGTAGTATAATTTTCCTCAAATCTGTTCAATTTAGGGCACGATAACCGATTATCATGTTCGAGTAACCAGTTATCTTTGCAAATCTTAATGAATAAGCAAGGCGTTCATGATTTAAACCCTACGTTTTCTCTGGATTTGCCACCTCCCGTTTCCCCTGTGGCGAGTAGCCACAAGCCTTAGGTGAGTCAACTGAAGTGGAGCTCTTGAAGTAATCCTTTCACCTCCTCAACCTCCCCTATAAATAGCTAGCTTCACCTCAACTCTTTTCCTCACCAGTTCGGCCTCAAACACCTTATGTTCTACTCTCAAGTTCGTATGTGAAGAACTCTTGAAGATCTTTAGCCTTAGTTTACTCAATTTTGTCCAGAAGTCCCTGAAAGCTTGTCCTGATAATCACGTAGCAGTGAAACAATTATTGCAGCATTGCCACTTTGCCTCTGTTTTGTGGTAATCTCACTGCAAATTAAGGCCTTCTTTTATATCCTAATTTTAGTTTTCATACCATAGGTTTGCTTCTAATCAACCCCTTATGTTTTAATTACAAAACCTTACTAAATTCTGGTGTCAAAATAGCCCAAAACTTGTTCTGGTTTTAAAAGGGAGTGTTGTTCAATATATCCTACAGTCCAATTTGTGTCTCTATCAATTGTTCTCTAAAATTATCAGGTATGGGAGACTTCATTAATATCACTAGGATAATGATTAATAACTATAATTTATAGTTCAAGCCTCCATAAGCTTGAGGGAAAACTAATTATGAAATCATGAATTGATTGAATGACTTGGAGGTCCTAACAACCAATGATTGACTTATGAATATGTTATAAATGTTGCAGGTAAGCTGGATTAAGTATAAATGGATTGGTAGAAGCTTAATACAAAAATTAGTATGTTAGATTGTTGAGATGAAAGATTATGCTTGAATGCTAAGTTTGAATCGCTTGCTCATATTTCTACCTATATGCTACATGCATGTAACAAGCATGATTACATGTGTTTATTGTTGTATGATAACTGTTAGGTGATGGTTTTGGGCTAATATAATGAATTGAAGATGAAAACAATAGATATATTTATACGAGTTGATGGTTTTGGGATAATAGACACTATTGTTAATCGGTTACCTCAAGCTAGTAACCAATTATTGAGTACTTTTTTTACAAGTTTCAAGTGATTTTTACATTGGATAATCTGTTAACTGGTTAGTATAACTGATTATCCAAGTACAAATTTGTGTAAACTGATCGTGAATGATTGAATAATCGATTACCAGGACTTGGCAACCGATCGATTATCCTGTCAAGAGACTTGGTAATCGATTCTTATTTTGGTGTAATATGGATATATTCTTCTCTTGGATGGAAGCAATACTTTTGCTTTCTGTCTTAAATAAATTTTTTATTATAAAAAAAAACTTGAGAAAAGAAATATTTATATTTTCAATCTCAATTTTTATTCAATATAATAAATTAAATAAGAATTATATGATTATCATGCATCATATACGGAGTTGAGGTGATAACGGTAAGGTACGGGGAAAGCATACATGACGGTTCAGTGAACCGAAGTGGAAATGGAAGGAGGTTGGGAGTTATTGCGGGTAAGATGGTCATGTCATGGGTTGGGGTCTGGCTAACCTCGCTTAGAATAGTCTTTTGCGGAACTGTAATAATTCTCTTTGCCTCTCTTCCATCTTAGAATCGTGGAGGGTGGTTCTCAGTATGGCCTAATCAAGGTTAACGGATTAGTGATGGGTGCAAGGCTTGTTGGAGGCATACGTGAAAGTGAGACACTTACTCCTAATTGCTTTTAAAGCAAAAGTTAATATAAAATGATTCACTTTTCTTATTGAGGAAATAGGTACAATGTACCTTATATACAATTACAAAACTTGGGGACCAAGTAGACCTAATATAACTAACTAATTGACAGAAAAGGAATAAAAGGGAATAAAGTACAACTGTACAAGGAATGAAAGAATGAAAGGCTATGATGTCAGGCTATGAGGTCAGCATAACGAACTTGCAGAATGAGTAAGTAGAATTAGGTGCTTTTATCCAATACACCCCTCAAGCTGGAGTGGATATTGATCACTCCAAGCTTGGCAAGTAAGTGCTGAAAAGGCAAAGGATCAAGAGCCTTAGTGAATAAGTTTGCTGGTTGCTCATTAGTAGGAATAGGCAGAAGTGTAAACAAATGAGCTTGCAACCTTTCACTTACCACATGACAGTCTATGTCAATGTGTTTGGTCTATTCGTGAAAAACTGAGTTGGCTGCAATGTATCTAGCAGAATCATTGTCACAGAATTGCAGAGCAGGTTTGATGAAAGGAACAGTAAAAGCTTCAAGGAGATAGGTTAGCCATTGAATTTCACAAGCAGTGTAGGCAAGAGCTCTATACTCAGCTTTAGAGGATGATCTGGAAACATTGTTTTGCTTCTTAGAGCGCCATGAAATGAGAGACTTCCCCAGATATATGCAGTAACCAGAAATGGATTTTCTGGTCTCAGTGCAAGATTCCCAATCGGAATCACTGAAGGCTTTGAGTTGCAATTGGGAAGAAGCAGGATAGAATAGCCCTTGTCCAGGTGTCCCTTTCAAGTACCTAAGTACCCTTTGCAGAGCTTTGTTGTGTGCATTTGTGGGGGCAGCCATAAACTGACTCAGTTGCTGCACATCATAGCTGAGATCAGGTCTTGTGTTGGTGAGGTAGAGAAGGCGACCAACAATGAGGAAACCGCAATTGGTGGTTGGAGAGACAAAGGAACCCTAGGAAAACACCTAGAAGGGGGGGTTGAATAGGTGTACAAGATACCTTGAAAGATTTTCGAACGAAACAAATCGAAACAATTAAAACAAATGATTTTTTCAAATTCTACAGCACTTAATCGATTAACCTGAAATTTACTCGAGTAGTACTCGATTAAATTTGAACTTAATCGATTAGATATGACAGAAAACAGAAAAAAAATCAAGTTTCATTCGAATACGAAAATCAATCAATTCACATGCAAGATCAGAGATTCAGCGGAAATGATTAACACCTATATTCTTATTGATTAACCTAGTTATGAAAATGATTTTCCCTTTATCAATTTGAACAATTAAAGATTCAATTCAATCAATTATGAAAATCAATCTTTCTAGGTTTTCAACCAAGAACGCAATCAAATGACTTGAATATAAAGAGTAAGGGTTTAGAGATACGACACAGTGATTTATCCTGGTTCACTTTCATCTGCTTGAAAGCTACATCCAGTCCCCTCTTCAACCAAGAGAGATTCTTCACTATGAGGAATTAGAGTTCTCAAATTACAAGTGATTGCCTCACAAGACTTCCTTCTTGCTAGCCTACAAGAGATAACCGACACCCTTGCCTTGTAATCCTATTGATCTTCTCTCTAATCTAACCTCTACCCCTTGTTGATAATCGACACAACAAGTCTTCAATTGCTTGATGATAAACCACACACCAAGGCTTCACTTGCTTGATTAACAACCAAGACTTCTTCTTCTTCTTCAATAAGAATGCACTTGCTTGATGATAAAATCGACACACCAAGACTTCTTGTTTGTTGTAGTGGCTTGCCTTCTTGCAAAGATTACAACACAATAGAAAACACAAAACAATCCTATGAATCTCAATCAAGAGTTATGACAATTCACCATAAGAGATTCAAAGGTTCTTGATCAAAGAATATGAAAATATGAGAACTTTGATCTTTAGAAAATGAGAGAGAATAGAGTGGCTTGATTCTTTGTAAAACTTGTATGAAATGATTCTAATTGATCACAAATAATAGGAAAAGGTTTATATAGAATACCCAAAAGTTGTAGCACTTGAAAACTGATTTTGAGAAGTGAAAATCGTATTTTAAAAATCAGTTCAGCAGTACTTAATCGATTAAGCAAGTCGTGTACTCGAGTAGTACTCGATTAAGTTAATCACTTAATCGATTAAGTTGGTACTGCACATGTTCAAAACTTGTTTTCTCAAAATCCAACCTTTCCTTTAAAACCTTTAAGCCACCTATTGATTCTAGGTTAAGTGAAAACTCAAATTATGATTAAATCATGACTTATGAATGAGATTCACTACCCTCTATAATAATCTACCCAAATAAAAAAAACTATGAAGCTTGAGAGGCAAAAGATAAAAGAAATACAAATACACTCAAACTTAGGTCGCTTTCTCTCTTCTTCATTTGATGTTTGTTGTTGCTTGTTGAGCTTGAAACTTGATCAACACTTGTAGCTTGTTCAAAAACACTTTGTCATTATCAAAACATTCATCATGTTCATCATGGAACTAACAATCTCCCCCTTTTTGAAAATGACAACCCATGTTTTGAAATCGCTTGAAGTTGTTGATGCTTGAAACATTTGATCACTTGAGAAGACTCTTTCTCCCCCTCAATCAATGCTTTAACACTTGAATCCAATTGAGATAGAAGCTTGATTCTCCCCCTATCTTCAACAACTTAGCTCAACCTACATAAAAACAACAAAACAACCTTTCTCCAAATATAATATCATATTTCTCCCATGTTTCAAAACATATCATTTCTCCCCCTTTGAGAAACATTTCATTCAATTCAAAACATCATATTTCTCCCCCTTTGGCATTATCAAAAAGTAATATATACCAATTGAAATATAACATCTAAGCCAAGGTAAGAAATCAGTGATCATTTCTTCACAACATTGATACCAATTGAACAAATACAATAGAGCTATACTTTGAAATGTGATATCAATTGGTAAGAGAATATAACAATGAAATAAAATACCAATTGAGAACTAAAAAGATCATAATATCACTTAACAAAGAAGATATCAATTGTAAAGAAGAATCAATAATCACAAAAGCATGATAATCAACTAATAATCTCTCAATGATACAAATTGAATTAACTAAACATTTAGAAAAGTAATATCAATTGAGAAGATACCAATTGAGATAATATATCAATATCAAATATTACCACTTTGTAGGACATTCACTTGAGATGCAAGTGTGATACCAATTGAAGATGTGAATATAGACATTCATAGTTGATACCAATTGAGGGCATGTGTCATTCATTTGCATCTTCAATCAAACCTACAAAACAATCATACTTTGCTTTTTGGTATCCAAATGGTTTTGGATCCATTTTTGTTAGTGTAGGGACTTTCACCCTTTTTCATCCAAACAAAATTTCCTTTAGGTATACCATGCACTTTAACATAACACACATTTGAAGTATGTCCATGAGTACCACAATAGAAACATGTTGGAGGATTTGAAAAATCAACTTTAGAAAAATCAACAACATTTCTATGAGATTTACTCTTAGCATTAGTATAACCCAAACCAAACTTGTTTGAATTTTCTCTTTGAAACTTTAACAATGTGCGCAATCTAATATCACAAATGGTGAAACTTGCAAGCTTATTTTTCAAAATAGCATTTTCATCTTTGAGCAACTTGCAACTCTCACAATCAACCACAACATTCAATCTACTAGCACAATCACAAGAAGAACTAGCATAGATAAGATCAAGAGTTTCATTTTCAAGATTAAGCTCATCAACTTGTTTTTGAAGATCTAAAATCTCTTTTTGATGTTTCAAAATGAGCTTCTTTCTTTCAATGTTTTTCAAAGCTAGTTTTTCAAGTTGTTCATACATTTCTTCATAAGCATTATGTAACAATTCATATTTAGAAGAAATTTCGGATTTAGATTCACTTACATTGCTATCCTCGCTTTGATAACTTGATTCATCATTTGAACTTTGTTCTTCATCATCTACTAGAGTTATCAAGTTGAGACAAGCGGCTTCTTCATTATCCGATGAACTACTCGATGTGCTTTTCTTGTCATCTTCATCACTATCCCAAACTATGTATGCTCTTTTAGATTTAGAATTCTTCTTGTCTTTCTCCTTCTTCTTGAGATACCTAGAGCATGAATACTTGAGATGTCCGGGCTTTCCACATTCATGGCAAACTACACCTTCTTTTGAAGTTTTGGTCTTATAGTGTGGGGAATCCTTCTCTTTACTTTTGTCCTTGTTCAACCTTCCTTTTCTCCTTAGAAACTTGTCAAACTCTTTTAACAAAAGTTTCATGTCTTTTTCATCAACATCGGAATCGGAATCTTCACTATCATCATCATCGGAACTATCTTTCTTTTTATATGCACTTTTGAATCTAAGAGCAAGTCCTTTCCTTGATTTGTTCTTATCCGACTCTTCATTGATACTTAATCGTCCAAGCTCCATTTCATGTTCTTGAAGCTTTCCAAAAAGTGTTGCTAGATCCATAGCATCCAAATTTTTAGATTCAACAATAGCCGTTACTTTTGGTTGCCAATTCCTGTCTAAACATCTCAACACTTTGTTAGAAAGTTCACCTTGAAGAAAAGTTTTACCAAGAGCAAGTAAATGATTTATAATATGAGTAAAACGCTTTTGCATATCATTTATAGATTCATTTGGAAGCATATGAAACAATTCATAATCACGCAGTAAAGCATTCAATCTAGCTCTCCTAACCTCACTAGTTCCTTCATGAGTCACTTGTAAAGTGTCCCACATTTCCTTAGCACTAGAACATTGAGAAACTCTAAAGAACTCGTCATAGGATAAAGCGGATGTAATGATATTCTTTGCTTTAAAATCATATTGTACTTTCTTTCTATCATCATCCTTCCACTTATCCTCGGGGATCAATTGTTCTACACCTTCAACTAAACTAGAGGGAATATAAGGGCCTTTTTCAACTACTTTCCAAATTTCACTATCTATGGCTTGGATAAAGATTTTCATTCTAACTTTCCAATATGCATAGCCTTCTCCGGCAAACAATGGAGGACGACTTATTGAAGCACCTTCACCACCAAAGGGATTCATGGAACCCATTGCGATTTTCTTAAAGGATCTTTACGAAAAAGCTCTTATGCTCATGTCTTTCGACCGAGCTCTGATACCAATTGAGGAAACCGCAATTGGTGGTTGGAGAGACAAAGGAACCCTAGGAAAACACCTAGAAGGGGGGGGGGGGGTTGAATAGGTGTACAAGATACCTTGAAAGATTTTCGAACGAAACAAATCGAAACAATTAAAACAAATGATTTTTGCAAATTCTACAGCACTTAATCGATTAACCTGAAATTTACTCGAGTAGTACTCGATTAAATTTGAACTTAATCGATTAGATATGACAGAAAACAGAAAAAAAATCAAGTTTCATTCGAATACGAAAATCAATCAATTCACATGCAAGATCAGAGATTCAGCGGAAATGATTAACACCTATATTCTTATTGATTAACCTAGTTATGAAAATGATTTTCCCTTTATCAATTTGAACAATTAAAAATTCAATTCAATCAATTATGAAAATCAATCTTTCTAGGTTTTCAACCAAGAACGCAATCAAATGACTTGAATATAAAGAGTAAGGGTTTAGAGATACGACACAGTGATTTATCCTGGTTCACTTTCATCTGCTTGAAAGCTACATCCAGTCCCCTCTTCAACCAAGAGAGATTCTTCACTATGAGGAATTAGAGTTCTCAAATTACAAGTGATTGCCTCACAAGACTTCCTTCTTGCTAGCCTACAAGAGATAACCGACACCCTTGCCTTGTAATCCTATTGATCTTCTCTCTAATCTAACCTCTACCCCTTGTTGATAATCGACACAACAAGTCTTCAATTGCTTGATGATAAACCACACACCAAGGCTTCACTTGCTTGATTAACAACCAAGACTTCTTCTTCTTCTTCAATAAGAATGCACTTGCTTGATGATAAAATCGACACACCAAGACTTCTTGTTTGTTGTAGTGGCTTGCCTTCTTGCAAAGATTACAACACAATAGAAAACACAAAACAATCCTATGAATCTCAATCAAGAGTTATGACAATTCACCATAAGAGATTCAAAGGTTCTTGATCAAAGAATATGAAAATATGAGAACTTTGATCTTTAGAAAATGAGAGAGAATAGAGTGGCTTGATTCTTTGTAAAACTTGTATGAAATGATTCTAATTGATCACAAATAATAGGAAAAGGTTTATATAGAATACCCAAAAGTTGTAGCACTTGAAAACTGATTTTGAGAAGTGAAAATCGTATTTTAAAAATCAGTTCAGCAGTACTTAATCGATTAAGCAAGTCGTGTACTCGAGTAGTACTCGATTAAGTTAATCACTTAATCGATTAAGTTGGTACTGCACATGTTCAAAACTTGTTTTCTCAAAATCCAACCTTTCCTTTAAAACCTTTAAGCCACCTATTGATTCTAGGTTAAGTGAAAACTCAAATTATGATTAAATCATGACTTATGAATGAGATTCACTACCCTCTATAATAATCTACCCAAATAAAAAAAACTATGAAGCTTGAGAGGCAAAAGATAAAAGAAATACAAATACACTCAAACTTAGGTCGCTTTCTCTCTTCTTCATTTGATGTTTGTTGTTGCTTGTTGAGCTTGAAACTTGATCAACACTTGTAGCTTGTTCAAAAACACTTTGTCATTATCAAAACATTCATCATGTTCATCATGGAACTAACAAACAAGTCTTCTGTACCTGTTAGGGTCATCATACAAGTCCTGATTATCATTATGCAGTTTTGAGGTCTTCACCATAGGAGACTTGACTGGCTTGGAAGCTAAGAATCCAGTGTCAGATAAGATGTCTAAGGCATACTTTCTCTGACTAAGGGTGATGCCAGTGCTATTTCTAGCAAATTCAAGACCTAGGAAGTATTTTAAAGGTCCTAAGTCCTTGATTTTGAATAAATCATGCATATGCCTCTTCACTGATTCAATTTCTGCCATGTCTGTGCCTGCCAAGATCAGATCATCAACATAAATCAAGAGAGCAGTGAACAGTCCATTGGCAAATTTGGTGAGCAAAGAATGATAATGATGAGATTGCTTGTAACCCAAAGAAATTTAGCAAGTTGACAGTTTTGTGAACCACTGTCTACTAGCCTGCTTCAAACCATATAAGGATTTATTGAGCTTGCAGACCTGGTTGGGTTTGGAACAAACAACTCCCTGGGGAATGGTCATGTACACTTCCTCCTCCAAATTACCATGCAAGAAGGCATTGTTGATGTCCAATTGGTGCAAGTACCAATTCTGTGATGCTGCAATGGCTAAGAGAAGCCTGACTGTAGTCAATTTCACAACAGGAGCAAAGGTATCAAAGTAGTCAAGACCCTCTGTTTGAGTGTACCCCTTTGCCACAACCCTGGCTTTGTATCTTTCCACTGATCCATCAGACCTGAACTTTATTCTGTAAACCCATTTTGGTTCAATAGGTTCTTTGTCTGGAGACAAATCAACTAAAGTCCAAGTATTGTTGGCTGCCAAAGCATCAAGTTCTGCTTTCATTGCATCAACCCAGTGTTTACACTTAACAGCTTGATGATAAAACTTTGGCTCAACATGAGTGGAAAGAGATAAGGCAAACTGCAAATGATTAGATGATAATGCATTGTAGTTCAAAACTGAGGAGAGAGGATGATAAATACCTTTGGAGATTGGTGCAGATGATGTTAGAATGTTCATATGGTAATCTTTAAGGTAATTTGGGGGATAATGGGCTCTCTCTGACCTCCTAAGTTGGATTGGTGAAGGTGGATTAGGTGATTGAGGTGGAAGAGAATGTGGTGAATTAGGTGCTTGGTTTCTGTCTGGTGATGGAGAATGGTTTCTGCTGTCAGGTGAGTGGGAATGGTTTTGCACAGCAGATGATGGTACTGGTAGGGTGTTTTGTGGTGAATTGAAGATAAGAAAATCCAATGAGTCAATGTAAGTTTGTGGCTATTGTCACTTGTTAAATCAGCTGAAGGTGAATTGGATGTCTCATTGGGTAGGTATGGAAAGATGTGTTCATGAAAAATGACATTCCTTGAGATGAATATTTCTCTGGTTTTCAGGTCAAACAGTATATATCCTTTTGTTCCTAGTTTGTATCCTAGAAACAAGCATTTTCTCGCTCTTGGATCAAGTTTGGTTCTGTTTTGTTGAAGTGTGGATGCAAAACATAAGCTTCCAAACACTCTCAGGTCTCTAAGGTTTGAGTCAGTGTTAAACAGAAGTTGGTAAGGTGATTTTTGGTCTAATACAGGACTTGGCAATCTGTTTATAAGGAATATAGCATGACTTGCTGCATAACTCCAAAAGGTTTTTGGCAATCTTGAGTGGAAAAGGAGGGATCTAGTAGTATTTAGGATATGTCTATGTTTTCTTTCAACTATGGAATTTTGTTGGGGTGTTTCTACACAGGATGTTTGGTGAAATATTCCTAACTCCTGGTAGTAAGTTGGCATCTGAAACTCTAATCCATTATCTGTCCTAATGATCTGAACAGTGGAGTTGAATCGAGTCTTTACAAGGGCAATAAAAGTTTTGATTAAGAATCTTGTTTCATGCTTGGCCTTCATAAGATATATCCAGGTGTGTCTAGTAAAATCATCTTGTAACACCCCAAAATTTTAATCCCCGATTAATGAAATGTTAATTATAAAAATTAATTATAATTAGTGATTTCTATTTTTGATTAAAATTCTGTATTATGTATTTAGAAAATGTGTGTGAATTCATTTAATAAATATAATTATATGTAAAATAAGTATTTTGCATATTAGTCCCTGGGTTGGGATCTAGAAGTGAATATAGGAAAGATTTTGGAGGGAAAGTAAATAAAATAATTATTTTTCAAAAAAACTGAGCAAAATACTCGAGTATTTTCTGGAACACTCGAGTATTCTGGTCAAAGTTGCACGAGTTAGTGCGTTTGGTGAGTCACCATCAACGAGTTCGTCTCGTTGACACGAAATCAGTACTCTTCTACGTCCATGGAGGTCGTGTCGTCTTGCATGTGCTCCATTGAAGTCTATAAAAACCAATCAACACCGAATTCGTGAAGGATTTGGCAAAATTTGGGTGTGTTGATTAAGTTAGGGTTCCTGAGTTCGAGCGATTGATTCTCCCTCTGTGTTCTGATTCAAATCACAAGCTATACACTAATACAAAGCTCACATCACGAGCTTTGTATAGACACTAAAATCGTGAGGTTTGAGTGAGTGTGGTGGAAGAATCAAGGCTTGGAAGTGAAGCTGTTCTTGGTCAAGTCTTAGTCTAGAGCTTACTTTGATTCTGATTTCTGGTAAGCTCACGAGTCTCTGAGTCCCAAATTCGATTTCTCTAGTCAGTATGTGTTGCATAGAGTCCAGAAAATCTAAAATCCCCAATTTGTATCTCTGTTTCATGTGTGAACCAATTCAATCTTGGTGGTGCACTCAAACTGTCATGCATGTGAAGCTCAAAGTGATTTCTGGGGTTGGAGAGCTTTCTCTTGGAAATTCTCTGTTGCTATACGTCTGAGAGGTAAGGGGAAGTTGTTTTATGCACTAGATAGAGTTTGAATTTCATTATTTTCATTAGAGAGCCACCAAGAGGCTCTAAGGGCTTAGTTTGAATAGGAACTTTGGTTTGGAGACCAAGTTATGCTCTATGGTTGTTTGGAGCAAGTTTCTCATGATGCATGCAAGCTATAATGAACATTAATTCATGAATTTGTTGCTTATTTTGCAATTTGAGGTGTTAAGTTGTCAAATTGTGTATTTTATGCATTAATGATTGATTCTCTGTCAAATCTGTAATTTGATATGAAATGAGTGTTGTAACATGTTCATTATATGGTATGTGAACACTGTTGATTCTTAGATTGGACTAAAAAATGATTAGGATTGAAAATGGTGTGTTAAAACCAAGATTTCAGTCTGTTCTGCAGTAAAACACTCGAGTATTAGGCTGGTTACTCGAGTAAAATTTTGGCAAAACAATGTATTTTGAGCAAGAACACTCGAGTACCATGCCCAGAACTCGAGTAATCGAGTGTTGCATGGGATATGTTAAGGTAAACCACTCGAGTAATTCAAGGGTCACTCGAGTATTCTGGAAATGCTGAAGGACACTCGAGTAACTCATGAATCACTCGAATATTTTTATGAATCTGAAACCCAAATCCCAGAAAGACATGAACACTCGAGTAGTTTGAAGAACACTCGAGTAATCTGGAAATAGTTTGAAGAACACTCGAGTCTTCTGAAGAATACTCGAGTAATTCACCCCAAAATCTTAAAAATACCATTTCAATTCTGAATCATTTAATCAATAATTGAACAACAATAATCCAAGGGATCTAGACTTAAAAGAAATTGATTAATATGAGTGTACCGTTTGGATGACAGGATGTGCTCGGGTGGCACATTATATATTAACCAATTTCCTTTAAGCTTAAAAAATGATGCATACATTTGGAGGTTGGATGGTAGGTCGTTTATCATGTATTGGTAACATGAGGAGGGCCTCTGGGAGTGCTAATGTGCTTGCTTAATGACACATTGAAGACGTGGTTGGCTTAGTGGATGCTGATATGGTTATACCGTTTGGATGACGGTCCATTTGGATGATGGGAGGTGCTCGGGTGGCACGGATTCCAAGCTTGTCGTGTACATTCTTGGTGAATGTACGAAATTTTGTATACCTAGGAATACAATGCACTGGTAAGTGCTGGGTTGTCAGGGATGGACGTCAGAGAGTGACATAGATTTATGGGGATAGGTTTGAGAGATAAATCCATGCATCATGTCATTCATTTAAATTTACTGTGATAAATGAAATAAGTATGAACATCCTACTTGCATTCAATACCTGCTAAGTGCTAAATGTGATTGCTATTCATTGTTGCCTATTTACATCTTCATATTGTACATATTTAAACTCTGTTGATTATGTGTATAGAATTACTTACCCCTATGCCCTTGTAGGTGATGTCTCGATACATCGCTTGCATTGAGATCCAGCCACTTCCTAGTGGCACATGGATCTATGAGGACCATCGCGCGGTGTTCGAGGGAGAGGTAGAGATTACCTTCTACCACCCGAACCCGTTGATTCGATTTCATCCTCGTAGATTTAGGATTCCCATCATATACACTATGCATGTACCCCCGTTTTACACATATCATGGACCGCCTCCCACACGGCCAACTCGCTCTTATCATAGTTTTCATTTCAGACCTACCCACTCACACCCTTTTTCCTCGAGAGTCGTCCGCGAGGATACTCCCCCTTCTGATCCGAGGAGTCCAGTCAGAGCCACACCATCTCCTGACCCCGTACCCAGTGGTAGGGTACACTCTCCATCGGATGAGATCGAGGAGGATCCCGTGGAGGATGAGAGCGGAGGCGAGCCTGTCGTTCATTCCACCGGGAGTCAGTGGAGGGATGATGATCCCTATGTATGTGTATATGGTATATGATAAGGATCAGGGGATCCGATGTGGGGATGCTGTGGAGGAGATTCTGCTGCTGCTGCTGTTGATGATGAAGTTTTCTTTTGCTACCTGGAGACTGCTACTGCTATTACAACTACTACTGCTGCCAGATCTATGTGACCACCTCTAGAGTCTATATTTTGAGATGTATTTATTGTAGATATACTTTTGAGAACTCTAGGGCTATGGTTTTCTTTCGACATAGATCTTTTGATGGACTTGTATATGGATCTTGGAGTTTCGACTATGGGACTATGTACTTATGACTTTTATATATATATATATGCATATTATGCCTATCTTACGAGTATACATAGTCTCATTATTTCCGCTTACTCTGATTTAACTTGTTTAAAGAATTTGGCCAATGAGAAAGAATGGTATCAGTTCCGCAAAACGAAAGTATGGATAGCATCGCTTAATTTCTATTATGTAAATGTGATTTCAAAGTGCCGATGCTATCACGTTTGTAAAAAGATTTCCGAAATCGCCAAATTCAATGCAATGTTATAAACCATATGAATTATTTTCTCCAAGAGTCCATGTTTTAGTTTGTGCACCCGCTTTAAAAGAAAATTTTATTTCTACCTTTTCTAAATATTTACAAGTCCATATATTACTCGACCTAATAGTATAATTAGTGTATTAATTACTGGATCATAAGAAGGGTGTCACACATCTACTATGGTGAGGAAATATCTGTGACCATGGACTGAAGAAACAGCCAATGGTCCTCATATATCCATGTGAATTAATTCAAAAGCCTTAGAACTTTTATGCTGGCTAACAGGAAAGGGTAATTTGGTTTGCTTTGCTAAATGACAATAGTCACAGACTTTCATTGAATTGAACTTTACAAAAGGGAAATCACTACAAACATTGTGCAAAACTGCACTTGAAGGATGTCCTAATATAAAATGCCATAAGTCAAAGAAAGGAACACTAGGTTTTCTACTTGTAGCATAATATATCTGATGTTGATTGGCAGGTTTTGAATTTTGTGGTTGATTGAGGGCATAAAGACCATTCTGAACATCAGCTTGTCCAATCTTCCTCAAGGTAATCATATCCTGAACAATACAATGATAATCATTAAAAATCAGTTTGCAATTAAGACTTTTGCTAAGCTTGTGAACAAAAATCAGATTGAACTTAAATTCTGGTATGTACAGTACATCATATAACACTAGATGTTCAGAGAATTTTATGGTTCCTGAAAATCTAGCAATTATTGAAGAACCATCAGGCAATTTTATGTGAATAGGTCTAATTGCTTTAAAAACATCAAAGTAGCTCAAGATTGGACAGACATGGTCAGTTGCACCTGTGTCCAAAATCCAAGGCAGAGATATACCTGAGGTATTGTTCAACTGTTTGTTCACACTTATCTGGTTGATGCTGTGATTGTTTGATTCAGAATTCATCTTGTTCAAAAGGGCAGTCAATTGGGCATACTGTTCAGGACTGAATGTCATGCTTGGCTTCTGATTATTTGATGAATTTGGTTGTGCATTTTCAGTGGCTATTTCATCATCAGATTCATCAACATCATTTGTTTCCTCTGTCACAGCACTGTTAACCTTGGAATTGTTGTTCCTAGGTTTGTTGAAAACAAAATCAGGAGGAAAACCATGCTTGAAATAGCAGGTATCCTCAGTGTGTCTCTCCTTACCACAAAAGCTGCAAATCTTGGTTTTACTTGATCCACTCTTGGAATTTCCTCTACCTCTTGTGTTTGAATTTCTGTTACCAAATTGGTTCGACCTTATCTAAGATATCCTAGGATTACTGTTGTTCATCAGTACCTTAGGTTCAGTTAAGCTGCTGCCAACAAGTTGCCTCTCTTGTTGAAGCACCAGTGAAAAGACCTTGTTAATGCTAGGTAGAGGTTCCATTAGTAAGACCTGAGCTCTAATAGTGGAAAAATGATCATTTAATCCTTTTAAAAAAGCACATTACATACTCAGATTCTCTGTATTTCTTAAATGTTGGGATCATGTCACAGTTACATTTTACCAAGCATGTGCAGTTAGGAATAGGTCTTAATGACTCTAATTCCTCCCAGAGAATTTTCAGATCAGTGAAAAAGGAAGAGATGTTTCTATCACCTTGTCTTATGGAGTGAATTTCTTGCAGCAGATCCGAGGTCCTGAAATGATCTCCCTTGGAGAAACGGTCCCTGAGATCCTGCCACAATTCCTTTGCACTATCTATGTAGATGGTGCTCTGTGCTATCTGAGGAGACATGGATCTAGTTATCCATGAAATTACCATAACATTGCATCTTTCTCACGCATCATACAACTCATCACCAGGTTGGGGCATCAAAATTGATCCATCAACAAACTTAAATTTGTTCTTCGAGAGCAAGGCCCTCTTCATGGATCTGCTCCATGAATGGTAATTCGGTCCTTCCAGCTGAGATGGAACAAGAATAGCACCTGGGTGTTCTCCAGGATGAAGGTAGTAAGGGCTGAGAGGATTCTGAGAATCTGTCAAGAAGTTGGCTACATAGGAACCATCTTCATTTGTGGAGTCATGGTCTGCCATGATTGAGAAAGGTCAAGAAAGGAAAAGAGCTTGGAATCTAAGCTCAAAAGAAAAAAAAGGAAAGGTGAATCTGAGCTCGAAAAATGAGTTTGAAGAGAGAAGAAAAATAAGCAAAGGAATCTGAGTTTGATGTCTAAGCTCGAGTGAAGATAAGGAATTATGTGAGGATCATCCTTGATGTGAGTAGCGCAGCAGAGCTCTCATGATGAGAGCTCTGATACCATAAAGCAAAAATTAATATAAAATGATTCACTTTTCTTATTGAGGCAATAGGTACAGTGTACCTTATATACAAGTACAAAACTTGGGGACCAAGTAGACCTAATATAACTAACTAATTGACAGAAAAGGAATAAAAGGGAATAAAGGAATAAAGTACAGCAGTACAAGGAATGAAAGAATGAAAGGCTGTGATGTCAGGCTATGAGGTCAGCATAACGAACTTGCAGAATGGGTAAGTAGAATTAGGTGCTTTTATCCAATAGCTTTTCCCTTGAGTGTTGAGATTGAGGAAGTGTTGATGAAAGGTGAATGGAGATCATTGTGATATCGAACATACATTGCATACAGATATACAAGATAATTGGTATGAGTAAGACACTTTTGTTTATGCATGCATCACTTGCCCTTTGGTTATGCTATTTGTGTTTGTTTACTTATATTTATTTAATTACAAATCTGATTATGTGATATAACATTGACTTGCTCCAATTTTCCTAAATGTTTGTTAGGTTTGGATTTGGAAAATAGTTCGCTTCATGTGAAAGCAATCCGTCAAGCCAGAGGCTCAAATGGAAGAAGAAAATATCTGCAAGATTTTTTCATGTTCGATTCCATTGTAACCCCAGAATATAATGTATTTTGAAAAGGAAAATTTTATTCAACATTCTTCAATAAAGGGAGTTATATTTTTATGCTGCAATTTTATTAAAAAAATTCTTTTATTTCCTTTATGAAATTCGGGGTGTTACATATCTTGTGATGGACTCCACCATTATTTGAATTTAATGGTTAAAGCTTATTGTTAGATTATGTTGTGTTTTGTTCCTTGTTCAAATAATTTTCTATTTCTATAATATCCACAATATAAATTAAATTAATGTTTTCATTCTAAAGCCACAAACTTCAAGAATTGGGAAGCTAAGAGAGCATTGTGATGATTATTTGATTGCATGGATCTAAACTTTGGACTTTGGAATAAATTCATTGATCTTATGGAATAATATTCCTGTAAGGATAAATGAGCTTCATGATCAATAAATGTGCAACTTTGAAATATTCATGAGTATTATGTCTTAAAATACTGATGTCAAGTTGTTCCTTAAGATAATTAATGGGCATTTTGCTAGTAACAAAAAAAGACGAAATTAACATATTATTAGTACGTGTTGTTTCAATAAGATATAGTGATAGTGGAACATAAAGTAGTGCTACATGTAGATGTCTAATTTTGCTTTAGAAATAAAGGAATTAAATAATATTAGTTATCTAAACGTTTTATTGAGTATTTGGGTTTTCTTGAGTTAATAGTCACTTTGATTCTCGAAAGTTACATTGTTAATCAATTTAATCCCCAAAATAGTTTTTACATCAATTTAGCCCTCCAAAGATTAATATGGCATCACATTGATCTTTTTAGGGACTTATTTGATCCCCTTATGAATTTTTCGAGGATCAAAATTTACACTTCGTGATGCCATCTTGATATTTGGGGGACTAAATTGATGCAAGAAAATCTTTCGGGAATTAAATTGATGACCAGTGTATCTTTCGAGGACCAAAGTGATTATTAACTCTTTTTTTTATATGCCTAAACACAATTCGGTTGATTTAAAATTAGTTACATTTTCCAATACACAAATTGAACTCATTTGATATTGTGTACAAGAAATGGTTGAAGCAAGACAAGACTAATAATGCTTACTTGGCATCAGCCTTTAATGGCAAAAAAAAATCAATGACGATGACGTTACCATGAGCTCTTCCACATAATAAATAATTTGTTTGTTTCTATTGTAAAACTAAATCATGCATGAATAAATTTATATTAAGATTCAAGCTCAGCATGCAAACAAAGAAATATACATCTTTCATTTTGGTTTGTCATAGATAATTTAATTTTGGCTTAAATATTTTTTTGGTCTTGTATCTTATTTTTAGGTTTCAATTTGGTCTTTTATCTTTAAAAAGAGTCAATTCAGTCCTTTATGTTTATGATATTTGTCAATTTAATCCTTGTGTCATGATAATGTTAAATTTTCACCGAAATATACTTATTTTGAAATAGGTTTCTTATTCCAGTCACCAGAACCTGCATTTTCTCGTCGAAATCTACAATTTTTCTTCATATTTGACTTTTTGATTGATAAAATTTCAATGTCGTTCCACTTTTTAGGGTGAAAATTCGCTCACATTTTTGCCTTGTTTGTTTTAAAAATTGCAAATTATGACGATACAATGCAGATTCTGGTGATTAGAAAAGGAATATCATGCAAAAGCAGTATATTCCGGTGAAAATTCAACACTGTCATGGTAGAATAATGAAATTGACAAACATTAAAAATATAAAGGATTAAATTAACTCTTTTATTGAGTATAGACCTATATCCTGCTGTAATGCAATTTATAAATGCATATCTAAAATTTTGTGTGGTAGAATTGCTCCTGTTTTGAGTAAAATCATTGGAAATAATAATCAAAGTGCTTTTGTGGCTGGTAGAAACATTATTCACAATGTTTTACTAAGTCAGGAATTGTTGAGATTATATAACAGGAAGAATTGCATTCGAAGTTGTATGATGAAGATCGATATTAGAAAGGCTTATGATAGTGTGGATTGGGAGTTCCTTGGTGAAATCCTAAAAGGTTTTAGATTCCCTCCTCAGTGTATTAACTGGTTAATGCAGTGTGTTACTACTAGTTCATTCTCAGTAATGGTGAATGGTAGTTGTACTGGTTTCTTTAAAGGAGCTAGGGGATTAAGACAAGGAGATCCTGTATCTCCCTTGTTGTTTGTCTTAGTGATGGAGTACCTATCTAGACAGATCTACATCAGTTTCCTTCGGCAGGATTTCAAGTTCCATTCAAAATGTAAGAAGCTAAGGATTACACATGTATGTTTTGCAGATGACCTGATGATATTCTGTAAGGCTGAGAAAAAATCTATTAGCATTATTCTTGATACTTTAAAAGAGTTTAGCTCTGTGTCTGGTTTGGAAGCTAATATGAATAAATCTCATATGTACTTGGGAGGAATTAATCATGATCAGAGGAAGGAGTTGTTGCATGATACTGGATTCAGTGAAAGAAACTTCTCTATTAAGTACTTAGGTGTACCCTTAGCTCCTAACAGATGGACTCAAATGGACTGTCACACACTAGTTGAGAAGATTATTTGTAGAATCAAATGTTGGTCCACTAGACACTTATCCTATGCTGGCATACTACAATTGGTGAACTCTGTGTTGATGGCTTATCATGTTTATTGGTCTCAAATTTATGTAATGCCTAAGAGTATTATTTATCAAATTGAGAGACATTGTAGAGCCTTTCTCTGGAATACTAGTAAAGCTGGCAGGCCTATCAGTCTTGTTGGTTGGGAGGATGTCTGTCAAGGAAAGAAGTATGGTGGTTTAGACATAAAGGATGTTGAAGATTGGAACCATGCATCGGTGATTAAGCAGGTTTGTGATTTGGCTAATAATGCTAATAGCTTATGGATCAAATGGATCCATGGCTATTATCTTAAAGAAAAGGATATTTGGCAGTATGAGTGCAAGACTTCAGGTTCCTGGCATATGAAGGAACTGATGAGAATCAGAGAAAGATTTAAAGAAGGATTTAATGGTTGTGTTTGGAAGCAGACTAAGGATGGGAAGTATACTATAAGTTCTGGTTGTGCTTGGCTACACAAGGCTAGAAACCAGTTCCCTTTATCTGTTTATGTCTGGAATAGGTGGAATGTCCCAAAGCACTCCTTCTTGAATTGGATTGTTGTGAAGAAAAGAATTCTGACAAAGGAAAGATTGCACAAGTTCAACCAATCTTTGTCAAGCTTTAACTGTGAATTCTGTAGTTATAGTATGGAATCTGTGGTTCATTTATTTTTTGAATGTCCCTTCTCTGGTGCTGTAATGCAGAAAATTGATTGCAAGTTCAATATCACAATTCCTCTGCAATTCTTATCTTGGACAAAGTGGATTTTGAAGGTTGGAAGTTTTCAACAAGTTAGAAGAAAAGTTGTGTATGCTTTCCTGGCTGCTACTGAAACACCCCGATTTGGCAACTTGAAAACTTAAAGTAAATGTGGCGAAAATTAGGGCCATTTTTTTTTAAAACACAGGTGTTGCACAAGATGAGAACATTTGGATTTTCAAAACACCGTTACAATTAAAACTCATGCCCTCATTTTGCACAACCCCCTTCAAGCTCCAAACCGAGGTGTCACGGGACACCGCGCTTTGAAACCCGATTTTGAAATGTAGCCCAGTTTACTTGGGTCCAAAACATTTATGTTTGATAAAACTTTAGTCGGGGCACAGTACAGTAGAGCTAGGCGACTAAGAACTTACAGTGGAATACCATGCTCTGAAGGGAAACCCTAGCTTCTAGTCATGCGCCCTAAAACTCCGCATCTATCTTTGATTCTTGGTAGATTCCATTCTCGATCCGCCAGTAGAGTTGTCCTTCTTTCAGCGAAGATGTTCCTACCCTTCGATCAAGCTGGATCTGGAACCTCAATCTCTTTGCGTCTGGTTGCCGAATCATATTTTCCCAGAGAAGCAAGAGAAGTAGAGGTACGGGAGAAGAGAAGAACATAAGAAGAAAGAAAACAGGAGAAAAGGAGAGAGTAAGCTACCCAAACAGTTATGTCGACTGTGTGGAATTACAATAGGCAAATACTAAGGAAAAACAATAAACGACATAAACAACAACAACATCAATCTCAGACACACCTATATTCACACATAATTTTATACCTAGCTTTTCACAACCACGCTCCTACAATCTTTCTTACCAACTTCCACAATTTCTTTTTAATTCTTCACCGTCCACTTTCCAAACTCATCACTCATTCCATGAATCCTTCCTTATAGTTTTCATTGATGCTAGGTATTTATTGCATAACTCCTTTAAAAACATCTTTGTGCTTTAAGTTTTATTATGTCGGATAGCATCAATGATGAGGGGGACACATCATTGAGCTCACACACGTCTACATCTCCTCGGTACACCACCCAACCTAGTCGGAAGCCAACAGGAGTACAGGACCTTTACCACGCGGGCACGACAGCTGTCACACAAAATGGTCCCAGACCAGGAGGCTCAGCCTCAAATCATAATCATATCAAAGCACGCCCTCGGCGGCAAACACAAATGCCCCGTTCCAGTCCCTCTCACTGTTGTAGACCTGCATCGAGGGGGCGACAGTATAATTTCTAGTTCGCGATGCGGAACTTACCACGGTATTGGACCCAGTCCCCACCACGTTAGTGCACCACTTATGGGATTCGTTCCGCCTAGAAATATACTCGAGGCTTCTTGACGTATCACCGTCATTGCCCTCACCTCCTGCAATCCCCACCTGAGTATCCGCAGATACCCATAGTATCTTCCTCTCCACTACTTCGATACGACACTCCTGCCTCACCGCGTTTATAAATGTCTTTTAGTCTTTTAAAGTTTTTCCGGATTTAATTACGGCTTATTCCTAACAGTCGGCTCGTCCTTGGTGCATCCCTTCAACGAAGCCCGACCACTAAACGAAATTCTGTTCCCCCTAAAATCACAATGGCCTCAAGCCACACATCAATTTCATCTCAATATCAACGTTCTCGTCAGCTCATGCTCAGCATAATTCTTTCCAACTTCCTCAAAACTCATTCCCTCTTCTTTCTCAAAAACTCTTTTCGCAAAACCTTTTCAAAAATATGACTTTATAAAATTCTTCTCAAAAATTTCTTTTCAAAATATGTTTTCAAAAATCATATTTTTGGGTAAGTGTTAGTGGAGGAGCAAGCTCAACTCAACACTAAGCTTCTTCCCAAAAACATGTTTGAGGGATCGCATCTTTACTCCACCACATCTCGCTTCCATAATCATATTCTCTTTCTCATCTCACTCTTCATTTCCTCGTGTTCCATTCTCATCTTTATCTCAAGTATCATCTTTCTTTTATCCCTTCTCAATCTTAATTATCACTTTTCTTTCAATCATTCTTTATCAAACTTAATCATTAAATTTTCTTTTATTCTATCTTCATCTCTTTAGTGTTCCATTGGCATCACGATTTATTACTCGATTAATTTCACAGTGTCTCATCGTTCTCAATCGCACTTCCTTCTCTCTTTCAATTTCCTTATCAATTTATGTCTCAGGATAAAATCAGACACCAATGATGGAATTACTTCACCCATTAAACTAACTAACAACTCACGCATAATTAACATAACAAACATATGAACTATAGACAACACTTCGGTCTCAGCGACTTGTAGGGATAGCCCACAAACAAACAAACAAACACTCACTATCCCTCTTCCTCGCCTAACGAGACCGGGTCCAACCTTTGAGATGATTGGACGCCTTAATATGTTGCCTAATACCACGGCGTCTTAAGGGGAGCTTCTCTCTCACCTGGATGACGAAACATCCGAAAGCGTTCCATTCCAAGGTTTCCCGTTGCTCGCTTTGCGTCGTTCCCTTCGCGTCCGACACCCGAACTAGACATTTTTCCCGTGCGTTAGAACGTTTCGATAAATTGTTATTTTCGTTTTGAAAACTCTTTAGAATAATTCCTTTTTTGAAAACACGTTGCTAATATCCGAAGGTTTCAAATCCCAATTTAATTAAAAGATTCTCAAGAGTACTTTGAAACAATAATCTTTTATTAAAACAATTCCATTTCCTTAGCTTGAAAACACTTTGGTTATAAAATTCAATGTTTTTAGGCTTTAAAACAGAATACCAAAAATCAAGAAGATAAAATTTCCAAATTAATTTAAGTTATTCTAAATCACGTTTTTAAATAAAACAATTTCAGTTTCTTTAGAATTCAAACATATAATTTTCACAAATACAGTCCACAAATAGTAACACACATTCAATTTAACACGTCAACAGCACACACGCAAACTCACATAATGCCAACCATGTTTCAATCATTCAAAACCAATCAATTTAATCTTAATCCAAATAATTTAGCTAGAGTATAATTAAGAAAATAATTTAACTTAAACCTTGTGACTAATTTCATCAAAGACCAAATCATTAGGGTCAATAATTCCTAATTTCTAATGAATTTTTAACAACTTGAAATTATCAAATTATTATCACAAAATTTATTTTTCATTTGATCCAATCAAATCATTTATTTTTATTCCTAAAACCAAAAGATACAGGAAGGATACCCACATCATTTTATCAATCATACAATATCACATACTCAAAACATAACCATAATCACAAATCATCTCATGAGAACAATTTTCTAAGTACATGCACATGCATAAACCGGATCATGCATACATGATTTTACAAAGATTTAACACACAAATAGAAGCATGACATTATGAAATTATTTTCTCTCTTATGGCCTAGAAACCGTGAGCATAAAAAGGGGAATCAATAATTTTAATTCATGTCAAGACTTTAAATCAAGGCAGCACTTTGAATCACAATCATTCCAAAGGTTCATACATATTTTCTTTTAAAACTTAATCATGGCATGGAAATTCTTTTAGAACTCTTATTTTCAATTAGTCTCATGATGCATGTACTTTAAATAAGGAACAAAACCTAGCTACCTACTCTCCCTAGCATGACCGAGTCTCATCATGCAAGGAAGCATAGTTTTCATTCATTCTTCAACATTCTTAAATCTCAAAAGTCAAAACAAATCATATATGAGTTCACACTACAAAAACCACACATTCATGCATCCACAAAACATAACTCAAGTCCATTATTTTCTTAAAACAAAGTAAAGATTTAACTTTAACTTCATGAAAATATCATGCATGTACTCTCTTTATAAAATAAAGGTATGGATTTTATTGTTCATGGGACATGGCCGAATGGTCCTATCATGCATATAATCACACTCTTAATTCCAATTAAGGTTCATACTTGAAAAGTCATTGTAAAACTTGATTCTTTTTAAATTTCCCTTGGAGACCGAAACACATATTAAAGGAAATATGATCTTTCCCTTAGAATTGACATGCATGTGCTTAGAATCACTAGATCTAATCATAAAACAAGCATGCATCAAACTTTTACAAAAGAAGGCATAGATCTTAAGAATCACACATGGCCGAATGGCCTTTCACACAACATCAAATACTTTATTTATTCAAGCTAAACTTAAACAATAATATACACAAATAAAATGAAAGTTATTTAAGAAGGATTGGTTTCAAAATCGAATGGGTCATGGAAATTGTTTTCAAGTTTTTAATCAAAAATTTGGACTTTTATATGCTTGGAATTTATGGATCCATCAATAAATCATACATGCAAACAAAAATGAAATTGGCTTGATCCTTATAAAGGTCAAACCGTGAGGAAGACAATATGCAATTTAAAGATCAAGTTTTCAAGCACAAATAATCAAGATCACTACATACACACAACATGCAAGCCATTTAGATCATTAGTTCATTCATCACATCATCACATAAACACATACAAGTCACGGTTTAGAAAGGAAATTAGGCATGCAAGGGCAATCAAAGTAAATACACAAACTTAAACACAATTCTTACCTAGAACCGTGAAGAAGAAAATGTACAATTTAAAAATTAAAAGCTTTCAAGTGCAAACATTCAAGATCAACACATATGCATCACTGTTTAAAGAAGAAAAGTAGACATGCAAAGGATCTATTCTAGTTTTCACAGAAACCTTAGTTTTTCCTTAGATCTTTAAGGCTTAATTAGAAAAAGTTTAGATCTAACAAAGAAGAGTCCTAACCGAAACATTAAGCACAATTTATCATGTTACAATTTAGTCTCAAGTCCATAGAGTCCAACATCAAAGAGACCACTTACAAATTCACATAAACATGTAAGAAAGAAATTAAGGTAGATTCACAGATTAAGAGAAAGAGGCTAAACTATTACAATCTTCATCAAATCTTCATGTCCTACCATGAAGGATTGGTCTTCTAATTCTCCTAGTGTTTGGATCTTCAAGGGTGGAAGGTGGATCAAGCTCCTAAGTTTGAATGCATCTTTCTTCCTCTTCATGTCCACGGCCACCTCCTTCTACTTCTCTCCATTCTTTTTCTTTTCTTTCTCTAAGGGGTTGATAATTCCCTTAGAGATGTGTTTGTGTTAGTGTGAAGGAATGAGAGATGAAATGGGTGAATGAACTATGACTAATTCTTTATAAGGCAAACTCACCAATTCCTAATTTGGCCTTGGGAGTGGTTCGGCCATGGGCAACCAAGAAGGGCGATTTTGTCCTCTTCATTTTGCATGGATGGGGTTTGGAAAGTCAAGGGGCAAAACAAGCTAGTCTAGGAACTTAGGGGTCACTTAGGCCCAAGTTTTAGTTAAGAACTACTTAGGGTTTGGTCACAATTCTCCAACTTAGTTCGGTTACTAGTCTTAATTTAGTTAGGACTTTACTTACTCCTTAAGCTCTTAGCATTTTAGGTTGACACCCACACAAGCACACACACAAACACGTAGCACCTAGCACACCCATCTTCATGCATACACACACACATAGCACATTACACACCCACCTTCATGCACTCACACATGTCCTTTTACTTTTGTTTTCCAATCACATTTTCTTATTCCTTTTCCATGCATCATACGGTCAAACACACATACACACACATAACTACACACATTCATACATGTATATTCACACACATACACATATATAGCATTCATATGCACATAGTTTACATTTTATTTTCTACTATACTTTCTATTTCATACAATAATTAAATTAATTCTAAGAAATCACATCTTCATGCATCACACGTTAGGCACATATACACACATAGTAAATCAAGCACTCAGAAAATTTCAAGTCCAATTATCAAACTTATTCTCTTCAAAACAATTTTACAAAATTCCTATTCAAAAATCATTTTCAAAACCATTATTAATGAATCATCATTTAGCAAGACATTACAAAATCATTCACCTTCATTTTGGAAAAACGTTTTGTTTATAAAAATCCATAAATTACTTTCTGAAAATTCCTTATAAAACCGAATTCCATGGTTTATTTTAACAAATTCTGTTCACGCACGTACGGGAAAAATGCGAGATGTTACAGCTGCAGTTTATTATATATGGACAACTAGGAATTAGAGTATTTTTAGGGGCATTAGGTGGTCAGTAGATGATGTTTGGGAAAAGATAGAGTTTGATGTTAGTCAAAGAATCAAAGGTCTGAACCATAGAAATAGGAGAAACCATGAATTGAGATTTTTGCAAAGAGTTGGGTTGCTGTAATGTATAGTTGGTTGAGTTTTCTGGTGGTGGGAGTTTCCAGCAGTTATTGTTGGTTTCTCTTGGCCTTTGTTTGTATTTGGTTTTGTTCAATGGTAATGCTTATCTTTTACCCAAAAAAAAAATTAACTCTTTTTAAAGATAAAAGACCAACTAACTGAAATCTAAAAATAAGATAAAGGACCAAAATAATATTTAAGCTTTTTTTTGTCACTTTTCTGAAAGGATAGAATGAAGTTAGTGAAGATGATGAAGAGATTATTTATAATGAAAGAATAAGGGTTAATTTTTGTGGAACCCAAACTATTTATAAGCTCTTTTGAGCCATTTTATGAAATTTGCTGTGGTGTGGCAGGAGTGCTAGCTAGCAACTATATTGTATGAGTACGGATACATTAGTGGTACTCGATATGAGTAAGGTATGGAGTACGACATTTTAAAAAAAATTAAGGTACAGAACGTTCTTGTATATATTTATTTTATTAATATAATTATATATAAATTTAAAAAATAAAAAATTGCAAAAATAAAAATATAATCAATAAGTTGAAATTCATAGGAATTAATAATTTCCTACTCATGCTCTGGAATTGGTTGAACTTGGTATAAATTGGTTAGCCCAATTTATATAGGGCATTAAGAAAAGATTTCACGCAGAAAAATAATTGAGTTATATAGAGAAAAAAAAATATTTTAGGACATTTTTAAAAGTGAGAGGTTTTTGAAAATAAATATTGTCACCCTTAGGACAGTGAGGAAATAAAATACATAAGTATAATCTTAATTAGATTAAGTATTTAATTTGATGAATAGCCAAGACTTGTAAAGGTTGTAAGAAACCCTTGGAGTAAAATAATATGTTGGTGTGATGAACTTTTAATTTGATTATTCATTTTATTTTATTCTCCTAATAACTTTAAGATATTAGAGATAGATTAAGCCTTTATTGCAAATGCTATATATTTACTTTTTTCTTATAAGCAAAATTTTTGATAGAGATGGAAGAGAGAAACTTGTCAAATGCAATTTACTTATTTGTACTAAATTTCTAAGATATCCTTGATTAAGATGATTCCATGACAATCACTTTAAATTTGTCTTTCCTCAGACTCGGATTAGGATATTGTCACTTTTCTTGCTTAACAATCTTTTTAGTTGAATTTTTACCGAAAAAATCTTTTACTGTAGTTGAATAAGTTGATGTCTTAGAGTCCTAAACTTGTATTTGAATATTCTAATATAATTTTTAATTTTTAGCCTTTTTTGATTTGATTTATATAGGCAAAATTTTTTTAGAGTTTGATATATGCGCACTGACAGTGTTGGTGCATCATCCATCATCCATACGAATTATTTTTATTTATAAGTCAATTATTGCTAACCCATCGATCAACGGTGGATGATATCGTAATAGTGTAAAAAATCTCTACACTGTCGGTGCATATATTATTTTTCTCATTTTTTTATGGGAATAGAAGTAGAGAGGTAACTAAATTGCCGATAATCCACCAAATAAAATTTTTAAAGATTGAATTCGAACCTTTAACTTTCTAATCTTAAAAACTTAATACATGATCATATATACTACTACATCTATTTATCGCTTTTCTATTTGATTTATCTTGAAGTATTAGAAATTTTCCATTGTGTTCATTATCAAAATAACATGAAACAAATTTTTTTTCTGAAAAATATTCAACTCAACTACATTCTCATAAACTCAAATGCAAGACATTTGATTAAATTAGTTGAGCTATTAAACTATACATTTGGTGGCAAATGTCCTTTTGTTTTGTTGCAAATCTTTACTTTATTAAATATTAAAAATTAATTAATTTAATAAAAGGGAGCGATACTATTTCAAAACTTCAAATTAAATTATTAAAGCACTAAAAGAATTATTTTAATTTGAGCTTTATCATTTGTTAAGGTTTTTAATACTAAAAAAATAATCATAGTATTTTTTCATATTTCATAATACAAAAATCACATATTTTCATAAATTATTATTACAATTAATTTCTTAAAAAATGTTATTAAAGCACTAATTAAAATTGTCCCCAATAATTAGCTTAATTGATAGATCCACGGGACATGACGCATTAAAATTAGGATTCAAATCCTGCTATCAACGTTAAATATTTTGCCTATAAAAAAAGCAGTCATTAAAATTTGCTATAATTTATATTAGAAGGTGGCTTGTCTTTTCTTCAGCAGAACACGTTCTCTACCCTGCACATGCTTCCAACGTTCAAAATATTAAAAATAAAAAATAAAAAAAAAAAACAAAAAAAACAAAACAAATCTGTGTGCTTCCATAGTATCTGCTTTGCCTAAAACCGAAGGACCCCCCACAAAACCGTGTACGGGTCTTACCCTAGGTCTATGGGCGGGTGCCCTTAAATACTTGGTGCTGCATCACAACAAAAACATAAATAACATTATTTCCTTTTCATCCATCTATCTATCTCCCTCACGAGTACAATACAATACATGTCCACTACACACAAATCACAAGTTCACGATAATTAGTCACAACAACCTTGGATATTCACTAGGAACCACTTCCACTATGTGTAGGTCAATCAATTATTATGGTCATGGTGATGAAGATATAGATCCTATGGCTTTGTTGAGGAGCAACAAGCTAAGGATGAACAAGTTGAATAAGTTGGAGGATATTCCAGAGGACAAAGAGCTTCTTGTTCGTAATAGTTATAATGATATTAATATTGATGATGATGATGGTGGTGGTGATGTTATTGTGAATCAAGAACTAGAAGAAGCCTTGGAGATAGATTTAGAAGTGCTAAGGCGTACCTTTGATATGGGAATTTGGGTCGTTGTATGCTTGGGTTTGGGAGGTTACATGTTTTCCAGGGCTAAGTTTCGGCCACCAAAATTTTCTTGACTTGTCATTTTCCTTATCAAGACGAATCCAATTTTGCCATGGCATATATTTGAGTTATTATGTAATTTGTCGAAAGAAAACTCCAATATGGTCCGTTAGATATGTGCATAAATATATCTTCCTAGTATATGGTTAGTATCATAATATCATTGTAATCTGTACTACTTTATATAAGAAATTTTAAGAATTTCATTTTTTCCTCTTTCTAATAAGATTTTGCTATTCATTGGCTTAAAAATATTATACTTATCTCGGTAAAAATTAAATAAGTAGTAAAAATAAAAGAATATATGTTTGATATGAAGCATGATTTACTTATTAATTATAAATTTTTATTACATAAATTTTCATATCATTATAATTAATATATGTTATTAGGGATGGCAACGGGGCGGGGATAGGGCAGGGGTACTTTCCCATTCCCCATCCTCGGGTCCCATTCCTCCCCCATCCCCATCCCCAAACCCCATCTCGGGTAGAAATTGTACCCCATCCCCATTCCCCACGGTTCCCACGGGGTCCCCAAACATACGCGAATTTTTTTAAAAAAATCGTAACTTCCATTTGACTCGTCATAAATTTAACCCTGCTTAATAGTATTTTCAAAAGATGCATAGTACTTAAAAATAATCATTAAAAGTCAAATAATTCAATCTAAGAAATAGAATAAAAATAATCAAAAGGTTAATATTTGTTTTAAAATTAGACAATTACAAACTTTTTTTTATAGTAAAGGCAGGCTTTATAAAACAGGCAAAGCCACAGGGGTTGGCGGACTGGCGGACTGGCGGAACAGTGACGAGCTGAGAAGAACTGAGAAGAACAGTGGCGGAACAGTGAGGAGTCGCGATAGGAAGAACTGAGAAGAGAAAGGGGCGGTGCGATCTGGGCGGAGGCCGAAGGAGTCGCACGGTGAAGGAGGACTGAGAAGAGAAAGGTGCGACGGAAGAGTGAATCAGCACGGTGAAGGAGAAGAAGAAATTAGGGATTTAGTTGAAAATGGAATGGGCGAATGGCTGCTGTAGTGCTGGTATGTAGTTGAAATTAGGGTTGAAAGGTGAAATTACCAAAAAAAAAAACCAATTCTTTTATGACCGGGCCCCGCGGGGACGGGAGGACCTATCCCATTCCCCGCCCCGAAATCTGTACGGGGGAAAAATCCCCCCCATCCCCAACCCCGACGGGAAAAAATCCCCGAAATCGGGAACCCGAATGAAGCGTTCCCCGCGGGGATCCCCGAATGGCGTTCCCCATTGCCACCCCTATATGTTACACTAATAATCTTGCATAAATGTTTAAAAATTTGAAAGGAACAATATGCCTTTGAAAATTAATACATCATCACATCTTCTTTCTTTTGGTAATTAAATGTCTTTCCTTACTTATTTAATCAAGAATATAATATACTACCTCTGTCCCTATATATAAGACCTTCTTGAGACTTTTATTTTGTCTCTATTTATAAGATTTTATACCAATTTTCAATGATAATTAATAACTTCTTTTCATAAACACCTCTATTTACTTAACATTTTTATATTCTCAATACTATTAATAGGGTTAGTTTTAAAATGCATATCAAATATTCACATTTCTAATACAATTAACAAAATTAACCAACCTTCTTAATAGACGTAAAATCTACCGAGAGAGTCTTATATAAAGGGATGGAGGGAGTACAATCTTTAAAATTTTTCATTTAATATTTTTACTTTAATTTGTGACAATTTTTTTTTGCATTTTTTATTAAAATAATGAGACAAAAGAAGTAGTACTCCCTCCAACCCTATATATAGAACCCCTTTGAGAGATTTCACATCCATTAAGAAAATTGATTAATTTAGTTAATTGTATGGGAAATGAGGACTTTTGATACTTCCTCTGGTCCTATTTATAAGACCCTTTAGGGGTTTTCACTCCAATGGAAAGTGGATAAATTTGTTAGTAGCATTAGAAATGTGAAAATTTGATATACTATTTCAAAACTACCCCAATAATTATTATCGGAACTCTAAAAAGTGTTGACTTAATAGGGGTGTTAGTGGAAAGAAGTAATTAAATGCTATTTAAAATTGAAAAGGGGTATTATAAATAGGACCAAAATAAAAACCCCAAAATGGTCTTATAAATAGGACCGGTGGGAGTATGTATTTTCAAAATTATCCCTATAATTATTATAGGGAATCTAAAAAGTGTTAAATAAATATGAGTATTTGTGGAAAAGAGTAATTAATGGTAATTGAAAATTTGTACAGAATCTTATAAATAAGGACAAAATAAAAATATCAAAATAATATTATATTTAGGGACAAAGATAATAATATATAAAGAAGCTAAAGTGAAAAATCAACCCTAAAATATAATGATATTTATTATTTGAGAAATAATTTTTCTAATTTTTCAACATAAATTTTACACTTTTGAGTTTCGTATATATTGCCCTTGAGCAATAAAATGGAGAAAGAATTATACCAGATTCGTTACGAGTACTCTCTCCTGCTTGAAATATAAGCAACAAAAAACATATCTTTTTTGGTTTAATAAGCAAAACTAACCAACTTTCTTAAATTTTATTTCATTCCCAATGTCACTTTCCTAAAACATCCCTAGAAAATTGTTATCTTATTTAATTTTTTAATTCTCAATGTAACTTTTATAAATTTGAGAAAATTAAATACAATCAACTAACCTCCTTAATAAGCGTAAAATTAGTTGATTTTGCTAATAATTCGAGATGGATGAAATATAATTATTCTTTTAACAAAATTAATTTGTTTCCAAATAATTTATTTTTAAAAAACCTAGGCAATATTTAAATCTACTTTTCTTTTTGTCCCTTTTCTCATGTTTCACCGCATTTAATTTATACTCTATAGTTATCATAAAACACATAATTAATACTCTTTCCATTCATTTATTGGTCATATTTCAAATAAAACATACTCCTTTCGCTCCCTATTATAAGAAAAAATAATTGAAATCACACATATTAAGAAAGTTAGTTGAATGTATTTAATTTTCTCAAAATCATAAAAATATTGATACTTTAAGAAAGTTGCTTTGGGAATGAAACAAAAATTAAATGATATCACTATTTTCTAAAAACATTTTAGGAATGATTGCATTGAGAATAAAAAGTTAGTTAAATATTTTTTTATGTTAGAGATTAAGAAAAGTATGTCTGAATTTTCTTATATTAGAAACCAGAGGAAGTATTATTTAAGAAATATGACTGTTGTTTAGATTTTTAATACATTAGTTGTGTTTTTCTTCATTATACATTTTCTGTCTGATTTTTTGTTTTAGTCCCTATCTTTTTTTACCTGTCAGATCTTTAAAAGTTCAATTTTTTTTGTCTCTGTCGTTAGGATAGACCTGTGAAGTCCTGACGTTGCTTCTCTATTAGCCACGTCAGACTTGACACGTGGAAAAAATGCTCCACCTGTGAGCCATTTCACCAGCTGGGTAATCCCAACCCGTCACGTGCTGAGCGGCAAGGCAAATGTATTATGGAGCTCGAGCCCATCTCCACTATCATGTCCTCCTTGCTTCAAATCATAAAAATTGTGATACACACTCATTTATTTCGATTTCTCTTTGTAAATTTCTATTTTTTCCTTAAATTCAGAACCCTTTTAATTCCCTGATGATTTCAACCCTTGTTTCTTCTCTATTTTGAAACATAACACAAAAAAGTTGAATTGTGGATGATGACGAACAAGAAAAAGAGGAAGTTAGGGATTTTGGTAGTTTTTGAGTTGTCAAGATCGATTCCAAGATTAGATCTAAGGTTGGTGTTGAGATGCAATTGAAAATGTTTGGACTATGAAATTCTTCACTGAAAAACATTGCAAGGGTTTTGTGTCTTAATTTGACTGTTTGAAAATTTCTTTTTCCCATAACTTATTTGAGAGGTGAGAAGGGGCATGATATTAGCTAAATTCTGGGCAAAATTTTTTTTTTATTTTAAGTCACGTGTAAAGCATGCGACGGGCTGATTTTTTTATTAATTTTCTTTCAATTTCATGTTTTAAATCTGACGTAACTTTTCGTTAACCACATCAATCTTAACGACAAAAGCTAAAATTTAAAAAAAAAATTGAATTTTTAAGAATCAGGACTAATATAAAAAATAGAAAATAAAACCAAAAATCAATCGACATTCAAGAATAAAAACTTGATTAAGCCTTTTTTATAACCAAATGTTGCTCTTAAAACTCTAATTATTAGGGGTGTAAGTGATCCGGTCCCAGATCGCGAGACCGGTCCGACCGAACCAGACCAAAAAATATGGTCCGGTTTGGTCTCACGATCTGGTCCAGTCCTAATATTTCTAGACCGTTCTCATGTGGTTCGGCCCACGGTCTCACAAATTTTGAGACCACCAAGACCGGACCGGACCGAGTGCTGAAATATAAAAAAGAATTAAATAATAAAAATAAAACACAACCATCCCCACTCACCATTATATTAATTCTCACTTGCACTATCATCATCCTCATGATTAACATCTGGTTCAAGATATTTTTTTTACTCGACTCCTTTTTCTAGATCCCCTTTCTTGGGAACAGTTAATCCAAAGTCCCAATCAATTGTCTCCCCACAGCAGCTATCATCAAGGTACAGAGGATTTTTTGGATCAATAATTTTAGACAACACCAAAGCAACACTGCTAGCCATTTTTCGGACTAAATGATTAGGATTATCCAGCCTACCCGAAACAATTATACCTCCCTTAACCCAAACGTTCAGCGCCGCCGCCGCTGCCCCTCCGCCCTCCCTCCGCCTTTTGTCCGTTCTCCCTCTCCGTCCGCTCTCTCTCCCTCCGTCAAATCAATACTTCTTCTCACTTCTCCCTTCTCATTTCTTCAACCACACCACGCCGCTGCACCGCACCGCACCACCCCACATCGCTCCGACGCACCGCACCGCACAGACACGACGCTGCTACTTCCTTGCCAGCGTTCGCAGCAACCAGCGTTCGCAGCAATCAGCACTCGATACCGCCACCGTCAGCCACCGCTCCACGATCATCGCAGCCACCACAGCCAAGGTTAGCTATGGCCTTTGGTTTATTCTTCCTCTCTTCCTCCTCTATTCCCTATTGTTGTTCTTAATGTTTTTTTAGGGTTTTAATCTTGCTTTTGCTGCTGTATAGCTTTTTATTTCTCTCTTTGCTTGCTGCCCTAGCTTTTTAGGGTTCAATTTTTCATTTTTTATTTATTATTTTGTTCCATAGGGTGTATTGTGTTCCATATTAGTGTATTTTGGGATTGATGTATTGTGTTATTTATTTATTTTTTATTATTAGGGTCTAAATAGACTGGACCGGATCGTCCCGTTCATGGACGATCCGGTTCGGTCCGGTCATTACATATATAAAACGTCCAGACCGGATCGGACCGGACCACATTAATTTAAACGGTATGATCCCTAAAATCCATGAAAGACCGAACCAGACCGGACCGTCACACCCCTACTATTTACTTTCGTCCCCGTCTAGTACTCATATTCGCCGCGTGTAATTTTGCATTGCTACGGTTCTATGAGAATCAAAATTGATTCTTGGTAATTTGTGTGACCTAGTGTATTTGGTATAGTTGAAATTATAATTATTATTTTTTTATTATAATCTTACTAAATTCTAATATGTTAAAATTATAGTTTATTTATGTTTAAGTTTCTTAACTGAAAAATGAATTCAAACTAATCTATTTTGTTTGGATATTGTAAGGAATATTATTTTTACTGAGTAAATTACAACAAAAGATATGAAGTGATAAGGGGATAGTTAATGTATTGGAGTGATAATGGTATAATAAGAAAATTGTATGGGTCTAAAAAAATAATCACCAAGTATTATGAGGGAGCTTTTAGGTTTTGATTATTTTTCCAAAATTATAATCTAAAATTATAATCTGAATTGACAAACAAACATATTAAATCATGATTATTTTTGAAAAAAAAAATCAAAACTATAATCTTAAACCAAACCAAACATGATGCTTCTCAACATTTCTATAAAGTAGTAGTAGGAGTATTTGTATAGGCTTGTACTAACAATTTGCTTGTTGGAAGTCTCAAGTCGTGACTCTTATTTTCTATGGTATGTTTAAGTTGTTGTTGAGCTAGTCTTTTCATAACCAATTGATTGTGAGATGAAATCTTAATTTGTAGGTTTAATAGTATTTTTGGCCTTCTAATTTTATTAATTTGGTGAATTTAGGCCCTTTACTTTTAATTTGGCAAATTTAGTCTTTCAATTGTCATTTTGTGACGATTTCAGTCCTGACATGTCTAACAAAATTGCTTAGGTGCTGACACGTGTTCTTCTATTAGACACAGAAAGATTGAAATCATCACAAATTGACAAATGAAGAACTAAATTCACCAAATTAGAAGTAGTGAACTAAATTCGCCAAATGAAAAAAAAAATTTGGAAGACCAAAAGTACAATTAAGCTTAGAAAAAATAGACGGTGCACTGACAGTGTAAAAGTTTTTTACACCATCAGTGCATCATTCATCATTCATGGATGTATGGTCGTTGACTATTAGATAAAAGTAATACAAATGAATGATGGATGATGGATTGATGGTGTAAAAAACTTTACGCCGTCAGTGCACACCCATTAATCTCTTAAGCTTAACATGTATCAGAGTTAAAGCCAAATTTCTTTTTTAGTTATTATTGATTAAATAAAGTTACTTTCTACACAATCCAATAAACTTAGTTGAAGGGGGCATATTGGATGTTTCACGTCCTTGGTCTCATCCTTTGTGATAAAATAAATAATAGATGATTTTGACTTCCAAAATGGGCAAGAAATATTTTCTCATAATTCTACACATTTCAGGTATAGGTTAAACAATCTTTGTCCTTGTTGACTAGAAGTCAAATTTCGACAAGGGGAAAGAATGTCGAATGCATAAGTGATGTCGACGAAAGTGTACTTAGGTGACTTGCCTAAAAGTGACCTCAAAGGATGTGCACGTGTATTGACAAAATGGGAAAGGTCGACGATATAAGTGATGTCGACGAATGTGTACTTAAGCGCATTGCTTAAAAGTGACTTTGAAGGACATGAACGTATGTCGGCAAATGAAAGAGTCATAATGAGGACGGCGTCGATAGAGCATTAACGTGGAAACCGAGAAGGTCAGAGTAGGAATGATGATACATTGGGAACAAGAGAACAGTCACATCAACATTTAATGCACTTCCTCATGGCTATAAATACGTCACTTCCAACGTTCAAAGGGCCAAAAGTGTGTAAATGGCAGAAACGATGGACCAACCTTATGATTTCTGGAAAGAAGAGAAGTTGTTCGAAAGAATGAAGAAGAAGAATCTCATAAAGATTAAACATGTGAGATTAAAGGGATTCGGAAGAGAGAGGAACGATTTCAAAATCTTTATTCCGAATCTCCACTTTTCCTTCTTTATGGTGAAAGATTAAACACGTGAGATTACATAGGGAACACCTCTTGTATCTCGAGATGAGATGAAAAGCCTAGATGAAGGGAATACTCCAATTGAAATACTAGTTTAGGTGGTACCAAGGAGTCTTCCGTAACTCAAAGTTGAAACTTTTTCCCAGGAAAAGCTTTGAGTATCTTTCCATTTAAAGAGGGAAAAGAAAAGTCCTCTATGGATAATCCCTCAGGAGATATTGTAACATGATCATTGGCTAGGTTGATGGCCAAAATCATGGCTAAGTCACTAATTATGTCATCAAAATCGACTAGGGGGATTAATTCAATTGAGGCCGACACCTTGTCGAAAGGAGCTTGGTGTCGACAAGGATCCTAAAAGCCCAAAAAAGCAAGAGGATGTCACTTCGACAAAGCTGGCAAAGGACTTGTGTAAAAATCCCAAGAGTTTCAAAGTTGCCTCATTTTAGTTTTGGGAAGATGCTTGTCGAAGAGGAATTATCGAAGAGTACAGAAGACACGTGGCAAAAGGAGAACAAACGAAGAAACTGCATCGTGGGTAGTTGTTTAGTTAGGACGTGGTTGCTGCAGTTATGAAGAACGTGCCCAATAATGTAGTGTAAAGGTAGTTGATTTTTAGGACTATAAATAGGCAATTACTTGTTTGTAATCAGGGTTGGCACATTGGTAATCATCCTAACATCTCACCGTAAGCAAATTAACGGAGAAAATGCTATTGTAACAACCACTTTACATTCCCATCACTTTACGAATTCAATGCGATATTTTCGTTTTCCTTTACCTTTCCAGCACCTTTTAAATTATGCCTTTACATTTCCGGAACCTTTAAATTCGTGCATTTTTACTGCTTTGACCTTTACGTTCCTGCACTTTACCGCTTTCCCTTTATGTTTCTGTCGATTTACTTTCTCGTCATTTACGTTTTCCGAAGCCCATTTACGTTTTTTTCCAAGATAAACCCAAAAAGACCAAAAATAGTCCAATCGTGACGCAAGATTACCATTTAATCAGTCGAATCCCGCAATCGCTTGATATTCCTGTTCCTGTTTTCGATCGTGTTCGTTCGAATTGGCGAACCGACAGGCCCTGCACCGAATCCCTTTTCACCAGCGTGAACAAGTTGGCACGCCCATTGGGACTAATTCAGAGTAACTTGTGTCCAAGTGTATGCGTTTGAGAAGTGGCAACACTGTGCCATTTTCTCCAAGAACACCTTCGATGGCTGATGGAGGCCATAATGGTCGACAGACCACAATGATTTCACAAGTTGAAGCATTTAGTACTCCTATTAGTACTTCTCCAGTGCCCCTAGCAGGTGGTGCAGTTAGTACTCAAGTTCCTCCATGTGGCTTGCCATCGATTTTCGTTCCTGGTTCGACACTAACTTGGCCTTTGAATAGTTCGCTTGGCCCTATAGGGAGTGTTTCTTCCACTAATGGGGCCACAACTATGGCATTTCCTCGACTTTCTACATATGGGGCAGGTACCAGTAATGCTTCAAGATACATGCCTGTTAATCCTGTGACCCATATTCGTCAACAAATCGAGGAAGCAAATGTGCAGTTATTCGACCTGTTGACGACTCAGTTAGGATATGTGATCAACCCAGAAATGATGGTAACAAATGAGACCTATGGAAAAATTGCTCAATATATGAAGAAACTCAACCAAGTGTTGGGAATTGATGAGAATGATCGAAATGAGTCCGTCGTAAATCCTTATAGAGAGGATAGATCTCTATATAGGCCAGTTTTGGTACAAAGTTATCCTAAAGGCCAAGAGACACATGCATGGCCAACCAATACTGCCCCAACCTCTCCTCCACAACAAGATAGTAGGGTGGCTACCCCATGGGAGAATGTTCGAACTAACCAGCCTTTGAATGCAGGTACAAATAATGCAGTTGTCGAACCCCCACAGGTGACGTTTCATCCTGGTATCGAAGCACCTCCGCATGTACAAAATCCTGCTCAAGTTGCATTCATGCAGAGAGGAGAAGAGTTGCAAGCTGCCTTAGCAAGACAGAATTTGGCAAGGCATTTACTTCGACACAATAGAGGAGAGCCCAGAGTGGAACCGGATGACGTAAACAGAATTGTAGAACAAGCCTCTGAATAGAATTGGATTTAACATTGGATTGGCTAATTAGCCAGTTTTCAATTCGCCTTTTCCTGAGTGGGTACAACATGCAGAAATCCCAAGAGGAACAAAGGTGTCAAAGTTATCGAAGTTCGTCGGTGAAATAGGAGAATCCACTGTCGAACATGTTGCACGTTACACCATCGAGTTGGGAGAATTGGCCGCTAACGAAGCCATTAGGATGCGGCTATTCCCCAGTTCTTTGACGAAAAATGCGTTTTCATGGTTTTTGACATTGAGGCCCAATTCCCTTCATGCGTGGGCCCAATTAGAAAGAGCCTTTCACGAATAATTCTATAAAGGCGAATTAAAGGTTGCCTTGACAGATTTGCTGAGTGTGAAGAGGTTCGAAGGAGAACCTATCGATGACTGCTTGTCTCGATTTAGGCAAATGAGAAGTCGATGCTTTATCCCAATCCCTAAGCCAGAAGTATTAAAGATGGTTGTGGCTGGTTTAGAATACCATGTGAGGAAAAAGCTAGTCACGCAACATCTACTAGATTTGGCTCAATTAGCCGCATGTGTACGACAAATTGAGAATCTAAGGGATGAAAAAATGAAGGGTAAAAATCCTAAAATTCTGAAGAGAGAGAATCCATTATGTCGATTCTCAAGTCTCTAATATAGAGGCGTTCGACATAGGCTCAGAGGTAAACCCTATATGTGTCATGCCTTGAGGCCGTCGAAACCCCCTAGTGAGAATGTATACAAGAAAACGTACACTTTTGACATTTCTAAAACCGAACAAGTTTTTGATATGTCATTAAAGGATAAGCAAATTAAATTTCCTGAAGAACACAAATTGCTAAAGAAAGAAGAATTAAAAGGCAGAAAGTATTGCAAGTACCATAATAATTGTAATCACAATACTATTGATTGCTTTGCTTTCAGGAATTTGATTCAATAGGTGAAGAATCCATGTGTATGAAGCTATGTTTTGATGAGGAAAACATTGTGATGAAATCAAGTGAAAGCAAGACTAAACATTGTGATGAAATCAAGTGAAAGCAAGACTAAACATTGTGATGAAGTCAAGTGAAAGCAAGTCTCCCAAAGAACAAAAGCAACAATGTTCAAGATCTAAATGTTACAAAGAAAAGATAAAGAGAAGAAGAAAGCAAATTTTACAAGAAGAGAGAATCAACTAATCTCTAGACAAGCAAGCAAGGAATCAAAGTTTCATAGAGTTATTTTATATTTTGCTTTGAGTCCTTAGGTTGTTGGGTAGAGTTAGCTTTGGGTAGTGAATCTCAATTAATTAATTTTGATCAAATTAATTTTGAGTTTCATAAAACCAATTAATTAAAATATGTTGCTGCATATTTTTCAAAAATGTTTTATAAATATTTTTAGGATGCATCAATAAGTGGCTTAATATTTTAATTAAGGTTGAAAAGAATTGGTTTTAATAGTTAAAGTTTTGAAAATATTTTTTGCTAAATTAGAAAACAAAAGTTACAGTGACTAACCGGTTAGTCATACCCAGTAACCGGTTAGTGACTGTTAAGTTTGTTAAAAATTCAGTTTTATGTTTTCATTCTTTATGGGTATCTATATAAACCATTCTTACATCTTAATGAACATATAGAGAATCATTCAAATATGTTTTATATCCAGAAAAACAAGCCACACACTCTCTCTTAGATTGAAAAGATCAAAAGCTTTCTTTTACATCTTATTATCATCTTTTCTACAAACACAAGAATCTCATAATCAACTTATTCATTGTTATTTGATTGAGATTCATTAGGTTCTGATTTTCTGTAATTCTATGGTGTTGTAATCATTGCATTCAAGGCAAAATAGTCTACAACAAATTGAAGATCAAGGAAGTCTTGATTGAGGAACAATCAAGCAAAGGAAGTCTTGATTAAGGTGTAATCAAGCAAAGTGAAGGTTTCTTGGTTGAGGAATAATCAAGGAATTGAAGAAGTCTAAGTGGATAGAGATTCACATAGCAAGAGGGTAGAATTAGAAGATCAAGGAGGGTTGCATAACAAGAGTGAGGTATCTCTTGGTAGCTATCAAGTGAGGAATCTTGAGAGGCTTAGCTTGTAATCAAGGATCTTTAATTCTAGTGAAGAAATCTCTCTTTGTTGAAGAGGGGACTGGATGTAGCTCTCAAGTGGGTGAGAGTGAACCAGGATAAATCTCTTGTGCAGTATCTCTTCCCTAATCTCTTTAATTTCTGCATTATTCATTGTTCTTGCATAAAAACCTAGAAAAGGGATTTTCAAATTAATTGAATCAATTAGTTAGTAATTGTACAAATTAATTTGGGAAAATCATTTTAAAACATCTGTTTAATTGTTTTAATTCTTGGGTTGAAGTATTTCTGCGTTTTACTCTGAGTTCTTGATTGAATTGCAATTATATTCAAAATTGGTTCAGACACTAACCGGTTAGTAAGCTTAGTAACCGGTTAGTCACTGATACATTGGTTAAAGAAATTCTGTTTTAACCACGTTTTGTTTGTACTTTGCGAAAATTGTTCAAGGTTGTTTTAACACCTATTCAACCCCCCCCCCCCTTCTAGGTGTTCTTACGTGTTCATACTATACCACTTGTATTCCAACAAGTGGTATCAGAGCTTTGGTCGGTTAAGATCAAAGCTTAAACGCTTTACCGGAAAAGATCCTTTTTTGGTTTACAATGGATAACATGAACATGTTTAATAATCTGAATATTTTAAATGTTGATGATGAGACTATGAAATTACTAATGAGTAAATTCTTGGAGTTTTTGAAAAGTGAAGGAATTTTGCTTGTTCAAGAAAGAAGAAAAGAATCAAGTTTCTCACATCAACACAAGTCAAAAAGAAGAAATTTCAGCAAGAAAGATGCTACAAGTTTCAACCAAGACAATAAGACTAAGAAGATTTCAAAGGAAAAACTCAAGTGTCATGAATGTAGAAAAGAAGGACACATCAAATTTGAATGTCCTCAATACTTGAAGAAACTTGAAGATGACAAGAAGAATAACCAAGAATTCAATTCAAAAGTGAATGAAGTTGTGCAAGGTATTTCGGAAGAAGATGGATTCTCAAATTCATGTTTCATTGCATTGCTCGATGAAGAGGCTTCTCAAAGTGACAAAACCATCTTACTTGATAGTGATAGTGAAAATGAGGTATCCTCTTGTTCTTCTTCTAATTCAAATTCACCATCCTATGATACTTTGTACAATACATATGAAGAAATGCATATTGAATTTGAATGACTTGTCAAAGTTCATGAAAAACAGAAAAAGGTTATTTTGAAGCATCAACAAAAGATTGTTGAAATGGAAAATTATATAAGTGAGTTGAAGCTTCAAAATGAATCTTTGAATCTTAAAAATTCCCCTATTATTCATGATTGTGAAAATTGTACTAATGTTGTCCCAACTTGTGAGAAATGCAAAATGCTTGAAAATGAAAATGACATTTTGAAAAATAGACTTGCATCATTCACAAGAGGAGATAAGCATTTAAACAATTTACTTTCTAGTCAAAGGAATTTTTCGAATAGGTCCGGATTAGGCTATGTCCATGGAAATAAAAGAAATTTCAAAGTTGTTGGCTCATTTTCTAAAATTGATTTTTCCATAAAGCCAACTTGCTTTTATTGTGGAAAACATGGACATACAAATAATGTTTGTGAAATAAAAAGGTTTGGAGTACCTAATGGATTGTTTGAGTGGGTTAAGAAAGGTCAAAGTCCTTTATCTAACAAAAATGGACCCAAAACCATTTGGGTACCAAAAACCAAGGCTAGAGTTATTTTGTAGGTATGCTTGAAGGAAATGCACTATGATTTGGATATATTTCAGTACCTTCAAAGCAGATAAATTGGTATGAATTCATAATTTCAAATATCTCAAGTAAGTCCTTCAACCATGATAATATTATAGAATTTATCCTTTTCATGGTGAGTGCTTCTTTATCAACTTTTGTGCACTTGTTCAATTTACTAATGTTGTTGAAATTGAATAGATGGATTGAAATATATTTGATTTGATGTGCTAGTTGATGAATATTGAATTTGTATGGTTTAATGGGAAAATATGTGTTATTATGAGTTTTGCTCTCTTTATTGTATATGTATGCAAACTTATATGACATTGTGTGAATTTATATGGATATTGAGTTTATGAGGTTTGGAAAACTTTTATTAACTTTTGATAAAGCTTTTTCAATTTTTAAATATATGATTTTTTCTGTGAAAATTGAATTTTGTTTAATTTCTGCAATTTTCACTGACTGGTTACAGTGACTAACCGGTTAGCACGTAACAGTTCAGAAAAATAAAAAGCTTTTTCAAATCAGTTTTCACTCATTCTTTTCTCTTCCTCAAACTCGTTTTTCCCCTTTCTAAAACCCTAGCACACGATTTCCTCTATCTTTCATCAAATCAATCTAGTTTCTTCATTGTTTCATCATATCTCATCATCATCATATACGTTTTCATCACCCATCATCTTATTTGTGCCCAAAATTCGTTTTCCCCTTCTCTCAAACCCTAGACCGAATCTCTCTCTTATCTTCAACCATGTCTTCCTCAAATAGAACAAGGGTAAAGAGCACAGCAAACAGACCTTCAAGGAGGAACATAGATGATTTCTTTGAAGAAACCAACTGTGAACAGAGGTTTGATGGTTTCTCTTCTAGAAAGTTTGGGTTAATTAGGTGGATGGATTTTGATTGGTGTAGTGCTAATCTTTTTGATTTCCATAGGCTCCTAAATTTTCAGGGTCTTAGGAGGTTTTTAGAACTGAAAGGCAAAATTTACCCTAGGTTAGTAAGAGAGTTCTATTCTAACCTTACTCTTAGAGATGATGTCTTTCACACCAAAGTAAATGGAGTTGTTTTCACTGTGACTGAAGAGGATTTCCTTAGTGTTGCTGGTGTTAGGGCTATAGGTACCTTCTGGGGGGATGATCATGATGATAGAATAGCACAGTGTAACCCGGAAGATGTGTACCGTAATAGTCTTAGGGATGCTGACTTGTACTCTACAGGGGATAGGAAGGGTGTAGGAAATTTGACTGTGGACGATCGGTTGATTGTGTATGTTATTACATACATTCTTACCCCTAGAACCTCTACCAACCATTCTCAGGTTTTTGAAACCGATTTGAGGTATCTGTATGCTATTCAGAGTAGAATTCAAGTGAACTGGGTAAGGATTATGTTTTCTTTTATGAAAGACGCAGCCAAGTCGACTAGTGGTAGTCTTCCCTATGCTATTTTTGTTAGCAAGCTCATAGAAAGTAAGAATATCACCATTTCAGCCGCTGAGGAGATTCTTGAGCATTCTCCTTCTCTTCACTGTATTGGGCCTAGAGTCCTTCATTCTGCTGGTATTCAACAACACAAGAGGCTGGATAATCGTTGGAAGTGGAACGATGACATTGCCTTGTTGGATGCTCAAGTGGATGAAGAAGAAAGGCAACAAAAAGAGAATGAGGATGCTGCTCACGATGTTCATATGGTGAGCAACGATGACAATGATGAAGATGAAGATGAAAATGAGGATGAGGATGGAGGTGATGATAATGCTGCTGAGATGGATGAAGGTGATAAAGAAGAAAATGCTGGTTCAGTTCCGGTTGCTAGTTCTCAACCTAGAACTACTCATGATATTGGTGGTTCAGGTTATGCATCAGGCTCGTTTGATTTTGCAGCCATGGAGGAGCGTCTCAATGCACAGATTGATTCCGGTTTTGATCGGATCAACAGTCGGATGGATGGATTCCAAGCAACTTATGAGAGAGACATGGAACGTCTCATGTTTTTGATGAGGACTTTTGGATCATCTTCCGCACCTCAAGAACCTCCTCCAAGTGAAGACTAGTGGCCTTTAGGATTGCATTAGTATCATATTTTAAATCTGGTTTTTCTATGTATTTTGGTGGTTTTTTAATGTAATTTGGTTTCATGTATTTTCAGCTTGATTTAAGACATATGGTTATGTATTTTGGCTGGTTACTTTATGGTTTTGTAATGAATCTTTTTATGAATGAATCTATGTTTATGTTAATTTCAATTATGTTTCATTTATGGTTCATTTTATTTTGGTCAAATATATGCCTATTAATTCTGCTGAAAAGTGCAAATGCATACTGTCATAATGTTTTGTTTGAAATTTCAGATTTGAATATGGTTCTTTGATACAACTTTGTGACTCATACATAATGAGTTGGATCCTTAAATTCATGTTGTTCTCCTTTATTATGGTCCATATGTATGTATGTATCCTGCATGATTGGTATTGGCCTTTATTTGACAAGTTTTGGATGTTGCAAAGTGGTCATATCAATTCTGCCATGATTTTCTGGTATCTGACAGGTACTAACTGGTTAGTACCCTGTGTAACCGGTTAGTGTGACAGCCTGACAGCAAAATAGTGTGTTTTTCAGTGTATTTTTGACCATTATGTTGGTTATTTAATCTGCACATGGTGAATTACTATTTGATTACTATTTTGGACATGTGTGGTATGCTCTCATGAGGTTTTAGATATAATACATTGATATACATGCATATAATCACTGCAATTTATAGCTTTTCACAACTGATTTTTAACACAATTTTATAATTCATATAGTGTGTAATTGACTGTAAATTTTCTATGACTTTGAAGTATTCCATGTATGCATTATATTTACTCTTTGAAAACTTATTTTTAAATGCATTGGATACTAGTTTTGAAGTCTCAAAGTCAGGATTTTAATTCTGATTTTTGCAGTGTTCTGAACTGCAGAGGCTAACCGGTTAGTAGCCTTTGTAACCGGTTAGTAACTGACAGTTAGCATATATTTTTTTAATTAGATTTCTTTCACCTTTGGCAATATTTTATCCTTCTTTTATGTTTTTTTGATCATGCCAAAAGGGGGAGAAAGGTGTTGTTTTGTTCTTTTATGCAGGGGGAGAAAAGTTGTTGATATTTTCAAGGCTTATGTTGAGGGGGAGCATTGTTGTGCATTCTATGAAGTTTGAAGCAAAAGGAAAACAAATGCTCATTAATCAACAACAAATTCAAAACAATGTTTGTCATCATCAAAAAGGGGGAGATTGAAGAATCCATGGGTATGAAGCTATGTTTTGATGAGGAAAACATTGTGATGAAATCAAGTGAAAGCAAGACTAAATCTTGTGATGAAATCAAGTGAAAGCAAGACTAAACATTGTGATGAAGTCAAGTGAAAGCAAGTCTCCCAAAGAACAAAAGCAACAATGTTCAAGAGCTAAATGTTACAAAGAAAAGATAAAGAGAAGAAGAAAGCAAATTTTACAAGAAGAGAGAATCAACTAATCTCTAGACAAGCAAGCAAGGAATCAAAGTTTCATAGAGTTATTTTATATTTTGCTTTGAGTCCTTAGGTTGTTGGGTAGAGTTAGTTTTGGGTAGTGAATCTCAATTAATTAATTTTGATCAAATTAATTTTGAGTTTCATAAAACCAATTAATTAAAATATGTTGATGCATATTTTTCAAAAATGTTTTATAAATATTTTTAGGATGCATCAATAAGTGGCTTAATATTTTAATTAAGGTTGAAAAGAATTGGTTTTAATAGTTAAAGTTTTGAAAATATTTTTGCTAAATTAGAAAACAAAAGTTACAATGACTAACCGGTTAGTCATACCCAGTAACCGGTTAGTGACTGTTAAGTTTGTTAAAAATTCAGTTTTATGTTTTCATTCTTTATGGGTATCTATATAAACCCACTCTTACATCTTAATGAACATATAGAGAATCATTCAAATACGTTTTATATCCAGAAAAACAAGCCACACACTCTCTCTTAGATTGAAAAGATCAAAAGCTTTCTTTTACATCTTGTTATCATCTTTTCTACAAACACAAGAATCTCATAATCAACTTGTTCATTGTTATTTGATTAAGATTCATTAGGTTTTGATTTTCTGTAATTCTATGGTGTTGTAATCATTGCATTCAAGGCAAAATAGTCTACAACAAATTGAAGATCAAGGAAGTCTTGATTGAGGAACAATCAAGCAAAGGAAGTCTTGATTAAGGTGTAATCAAGCAAAGTGAAGGTTTCTTGGTTGAGGAATAATCAAGGAATTGAAGAAGTCTAAGTGGATAGAGATTCACATAGCAAGAGGGTAGAATTAGAAGATCAAGGAGGGTTGCATAACAAGAGTGAGGTATCTCTTGGTAGCTATCAAGTGAGGAATCTTGAGAGGCTTAGCTTGTAATGAAGGATCTTTAATTCTAGTGAAGAAATCTCTCTTTGTTGAAGATGGGACTGGATGTAGCTCTCAAGTGGGTGAGAGTGAACCAGGATAAATCTCTTGTGCAGTATCTCTTCCCTAATCTCTTTAATTTATGCATTATTCATTGTTCTTTCATAAAAACCTAGAAAAGGGATTTTCAAATTAATTGAATCAATTAGTTAGTAATTGTACAAATTAATTTGGGAAAATCATTTTAAAACATCTGTTTAATTGTTTTAATTCTTGTGTTTGTAAGATCCATGAAGAATGTTTTGATAAATGCCAAAAGGTTTTGAACAAGCTTCAAATGTGTTGATCAATTTCAAGCTCAACAAGCAACAACAAACATCAAGTTAAGAAGAGAGAGCCAACTCATGAAGACTTAGTTTGGTAGTTTATGTTTTATTGTTTTATCTTTAGCCTCACAAGTCTTTTAGTTTATGAGTTTGGGTAGAGTTATTACAGGGTAGTGAATCTCTTTTGATTGCATGATTATATCATATTTTGAGTATTCACTTTGCCTAAAATCAATAGGTGGCTTAAAGGTTTTAAAGAAAAGGTTTAGTTTTTGAGAAAACAAGTTTTTAGTGATTTTTATGCTGATTACTCGAGTAACACATATTTCACTCGAGTAAAATTTATCTAGCTTGTGGCTTACTCGATTAATTATTATTTCACTCGAGTAAAATGTTTTCAGCTTTCGGTTTACTCGAGTAACACTCATTTCACTCGAGTAACTCGATCAGATATGGTTTTTTAAATACGTTTTTCACTTCTCAAAAGCAATTCTAAGTGCTCTAACTTTTGGGTATTCTATATAAACCTTTTCCTAATCATTTCTATTAATTAGAATCAACTAGAATCATTTTGATACACAATTTTACAAAGAATCAAAGCCACACTATTCTCTCTCACTCTCTCAAGATCAAAGCTCTCATTTTCATATTCTTTGATCAAGAACCTTGAATCTCTCATGTTGATATTTCATAGCTTTTGAAAGAGATTCATAGGATTGTTATTGTTTTTCATTTGAGTTGTAATCTTTGCAAAAGGCAAGCTATCTACAACATTGGAAGCCTTGATTTTGTGAATCAAGCAAGTTTCATTGGAAGCCTTGGTGAGGCATTTCATCAAGCACTTGGAAGCCTTGTTGAAGAACAAGCATTTGGAAGCCTTGTTGAAGAACAAGCATTTGGAAGTCTTGTGAGTGAAGCAAGCATTGGAAGTCTGGTTGTGGGGTATCGGCAAGCAAAAGAGAAGAGGTTAGATTAGATATCAATAGGATTACAAGGCAAGGGTGTGGTATCTCTTGTAGGCTAGCAAGAAGGAAGTCTTGTGAGGCATTTACTTGTAATTTGAGAAACTCTAATTCCTCATAGTGAAGAATCTCTCTTGGTTGAAGAGGGGACTGGAGTAGCTTTCAAGTGGATGAAAGTGAACCAGGATAAATCACTGTGTCGTATCTCTAAACTCTCTACTCTTTACAATTCTTGTTATTAATTGTGTTCTTGATTGAAAACCTAGAAAAAGTGATTTTTCTATATTTGATTGAATTGAATCTTTATTGTTCAAATTAATTTGAGGAAAATCATTTTCATAACTAGGTGAATCAATAAGAATATTGGTGTTGATTGTTTCCGCTTAATCTCTGATATAATATTTGTTAATTGATTGATTTTCATTGGTTTTAATCGTTTAGATTTGTTTCTTGCAAAAATCTTTCAAAGTTTCTATAACACCTATTCAACCCCCCCCCTTCTAGGTGTTCTCCTAGTGTATCCTAGTTATTTCACCCACCGATTGTAGGTTTTCACAGGGTTGAAGTATTTCTGCGTTTTACTCTGAGTTCTTGATTGAATTGCAATTATATTCAAAACTGGTTCAGACACTAACCGGTTAGTAAGCTTAGTAACCGGTTAGTCACTGATACATTGGTTAAAGAAATTATGTTTTAACCACATTTTGTTTGTACTTTGCGAAAATTGTTCAAGGTTGTTTTAACACCTATTCAACCCCCCCTTCTAGGTGTTCTTACGTGTTCATACTATACCACTTGTATTCCAACAATAGGGACTTGACAAGGGGAGACTGAAGTTTCTTGAAAAATAAATGAAGGTTGATACTGACCCTTTCCAAAAAGAAGTTAACGAAGTCGAAATGCATGGAGTGTTCCCTGTCAATGTGGTTAACTTGGCACATGATGATCAAATATTTCCGAAGGCTGGAGAGTCATTCGAGCAATTTTATGGCAGAAAACAGTACGAAAACCTTAAAATCTGTCCAAGATGCCACGTTATCTATCATGAGACTGCTGCATCTAAAAGGGAATGTGAAATGAAAACAGAAGACTTGAGGAGGAGGCTAAGAGCTAAAAAGGTTCGAGAAGGGAGGTACATTTGACAAGAAGTCTCCTATGATGCTCGACAACCTTTCCGAAGTCGAAGGATACGTGAAGGTCGATCACCAAGGTCACCCATGCTCAGTAGGATCAGCCAACGTAGGAGGGAATCAAAGGAAGAGCCAAGTACCGAGCTTGAGTCGACACCAAGTTCGATATATGAGAGGTTGACTAGAACACAAAAGAGGAGGCTCCAAAGGTTCTGAAAGAAGGATGTTGAGGCTGAGGTGATCATTAAAGAAGAACCTGTGGAGGACAAGGGTTGTTTGGTGGCAACACTTAAGCCGACAACGGCTAGATCCCATCATAAGAACCGAAGGCAGTCCAAGAAGTAGTAGGCAAGAAAGGATCAAGGATCAAACCAAATGGAGGACTTTGACGATGCAGGATCAAAGGAGAGTTTGGACATCATTGTCACTGATAAGGATATGGTGGATGCGCAGAGCAAGATGATTACTAGAATGTTGATCAACAACATTGGCTTGGCTGCAGAATCCCAAGGCCTTCATGAAGTCGAAGTGGAGGATGATGGAAGTGACGGGTCAGATGACTCGTATTTGAGTGATGAAATTCCTGATCTGCCTAAATGTTTGTTTCTTCTTGACAGGGTCCATTTGGAAATGGACATAGGTCATATTGCACAATTCGAACCACTTGAGGAAAGCAAGAGGGAGGACCTAAGGCCCTTGCACATTAAGGTCATCGTCGATGGCAAACTGCTTAACAGGGTCTTGGTGGATGGAGGAGTTGCGGTTAACATCCTTCCTTGGAATGTCTTCCGAAGGATGGGCAAGATGGATTCTGATTTGATCCCAACCAACATGGTTGTTGTGGGGTTCACTGGGAAAATTTCCCAGTCTCATGGAGTGACAATGCTGAAAGTGGAAGTCGGCTCGGTGGTTCGAGACACACTGTTCGTGGTGGTGCCTATGAAGGCAAGTTATAATCTCTTGCTTGGAAGAGATTGGATTCATGCCGTGGGGGCAGTTCCTTCAATGACCCATTAGAAATTGGTTTTATGGAATAACTTGAACAAGGTGGAAGTTATTCCAGCTGACGATAGTCTGTGTTACATGCAGCAAATGCATGTCGACTTTATGGTCTACAATCCCAGTATCAAACCTATCAGACTCGATGCTGAACATTTCCAAAAGCCAATTGTGGAGAACTGTTTGGTAGAGAATTATGGGATTTCTTTGGTGGAGGTTTAAGGGGCCGTCGAGCAGCGGCCTTCGACCAGCCATGATGGATGCAATGCACCATCGAATTAGGTGCATTCCAGGATTGTATTGTTGATGAAAGTCCTTTGGGATTTTAACGTGGATGGACAGAGAAGGAACTTAGGTTCACCAGTGAAGATCATAAAGATGAAATTAACTTGGGAACGACCGATAGGCCGAAACCCATTTATGTCAATTCTTTGTTGATTGAAGCGTTTAGAGAAAAGCTGATCGACTTGATCAGAGACAACAAAGATTATTTTGCATGGGAAAATGAAGACTCGCCAGGTCTTGATAGAAGTTTGGTGGAACATAGGTTGACTTTACGGCCTGATCACAAGCGAATCAAGCAAGTTGTTCGACGATTTTCACCTGATGTAGTTCTGAAGATCAAGGAAGAGATTGAAAGATTGCTAAAGGCGAAATTTATTAGGACATCGGGGTATGTCGAATGGATGACAAATATTGTTCTAGTGGTGAAGAGGAATGGAAAGCTGCGACTATGTGTCGATTTCAGAGATCTAAATTCTGCTACGCCAAAGGACGAGTATCCCATGCCAATTGCTAACATGTTGGTGGATTCAGTGTCATGTCATGAAGTAATGAGTTTGATGGATGCCTTTTCGGGATACAACAAGTTTTTCATTGTTGAAGGCGACGTGTCGAAGACTACATTTTGGTGTCCTGGAGCTCTTAGAACTTTTGAATAGGTAATGATGCCATTTGGCTTGAAGAATGCAGGGGCCACCTACCAGAGGGCAATGAACAAGATCTTTCATGATATGATTGGCGAATTCTTGGAGGTATACATTGACGATATCGTGATCAAGTCAAGAACTCACGAGGAGCACTTGGAAAGTTTGAAGAAAGCATTTGATAGAATGAGAAAGCACAATTTGAAAATGAATCCACTCAAGTGTACCTTTGGAGTTTCAGCTGGTCAGTTTTTAGGATTTTTGGTCCCTAGAAATGGCGTCGAAGTAGACAAGAACAAGGCCAAAGCAATCCTCGAAGCATCACCACCAACAAAGAATAAAGAAATGCAATCGTTTCTTGGCAAGGTGAATTATTTAAGAAGGTTTATTTCAAATTTGTCAAGCAGAACGAGAGTCTTCTCATCTCTTGTCAGACTGAAGAAAGAAGATGAATTCAAGTGGGGACCTGAGCATCAGGAAGCATTCGAAGACTTGAAGAGGTACTTGACGACACCACCAGTCATGATGCCGCCTTAACCTAGTTTTCCTTTGAAGTTGTATATATCAGCATCTCATCACACTATTGGTAGCATGCTAGCACATGAAGATGAGAATGGTGTTGAGATGGCTGCATTTTATTTAAGTAGAGTTTTGAATGATGCCAAAACATGGTACAGTGCTATAGAGAAATTGTGCTTGACACTCTACTTTTCTTGTACAAAACTTAAGCATTATATGAAAAGTTTTCATGTTTTAGTTTTGTCAAAGTTTGACGTAATTAAATACATGTTATCCAAGCCAATAATCATTGGCAGGAATGGCAAATGGACGTTAGCGTTAACAGAGTTTTCGTTACAATACGTCCCTTTAAAAGCTGTCAAAGGCCAAGCAGTGGCCAACTTTCTTGCTGATCATCCATGTGTAGACGTGGTTGTATCTGTCAATTATGTCGGCCTAAGGCCTTGGACCATGTACTTCGATGGCTCTTCCCACAAGAATGGAGCCGAAGTGGGGATATTACTCATTTCACCTGACGGATTCCCCACCAAATTCATGTTTAATCTCAAATACCAATGCTCTAACAATGAGGCAGAATACGAGGCCATTATTGTAGACCTTGAAATATTGGTATACTTAAGGCCAAAAATGTGGCCATCAAAGGAGATTCCCAGTTGATCATTAAACAACTAGTCCTTGAGTGCAAGTGTCCAAGTCCAAAATTAGCCAAGAACTGTACCATCGCACGAAAGTTGATGTGCAAATTTTATGATGTGTCCGTCGAACACATATATCGACAAGACAATCAAGAGGCCAACCATTTGGCCCAAGTGGCTTCAAAATATCGTGTGTCGAGGAAAGTGCTGAACGAAATAATCCAAATAAGGGAGTTACTTTACCCACCTCATGAAAGGGAAGTCATGGTAAATGCATTGGCATCGACAAAAGATTGGAGAAAGCCAATAGCAGATTACTTGGCAAACCCATCTCTCAATGCTGAACGGAAGCTCAAGCTGAAGGCCATCAAGTTCACTTTACTGGGTGGAGACTTATATCACAAGTCAAGTAACGGAAATCTGGATGTGTGCTTGGATAAAGAAGATTCTTTTGTAGCTTTAGCTGAAGTACACGAAGGGATTTGTGGAGCACACCAAGCAGGAGAAAAGATGAAGTGGCTACTTCGAAGACAAAGGGTGTATTGGCCAACTTTGGTATCAGATTGCATGAAATTTGCGAAATCATGCGAAGAATGCCAAAAGCATGGCCATATCCAAAATGTCCCAGCAAGCGAGTTGCATTCGATCAACAAACCTTGGCCTTTCAAAGGCTGGGCACTTTATGTAATCGGAGAGATCGTTCCAAATTCCACGAAAGGACATAAGAAGATTTTGGTGGGAGTAGACTACTTTACCAAATGGATGGCGGCAATTCCTTTAGTAAAGATCGAACAGGATTAGGTTATTGGTTTCATCGAAGAACATATCGTTTGTCAATTTGGAATTCCTGAAACGATAACTATGGAAAATGCCTCTATCTTTGTGGGAAGAAAATTCAAGAATTACTTGGCGTCAAGAAGAATCAAGTTATTAACTTCGACACCATATTATGCTCAAGCCAATGGTCAAGCCGAAGCAGCCAACAAGTGGATTATCAATGTCATTAAGAAACAAATCAAAGGAAAACCCGGAAATTGGAATGAGGCATTGACACCAGCGCTTTGGGCAATTCGAAATTCTCCTAATGAAGCCACAGGAACAACACCTTATATGTTAACATATGGCCATGAGGCCATGTTATCAATTGAGGTAAACTTGAAATCAGTAAGATTTCAGAGGCAAAACGAGATGCCTGTGAATGACTACTGGATGCCATGTTTGACGAGTTAAACGAAGTCCATGACGAAAGGATTTTGGCGTTGGAAAACATTATGCTACAGAAAGAGAAAATTGCTAAGTATTACAACGCCAAAGTCAAATTCAAGGCATTTTAACCTGGCGAATTGGTATGGAAAGTGATCTTGCCAATCGACAAACACTAATGAATATGGGAAGTGGTCACCAAAATGGGAAGGACCATTTCTAGTTTCGAAGGCCTTTTAAGGTAACACGTATGAGTTAGTCGAAGTCGATTCAGGGAAAAAGGTCAAAGCAATAAACGACAAGTATTTGAAAAAGTACAAGCCGACGATGACAGAAGTAAATATTCAAAATTGAGAATTGCATTCCATATCAAGAGTTGTGCAAGGGGTCAGGATACAATACTCACAGTTTTCGGATGAGTTTGTACACTCATTGGTCCATGAGCGGATGGCAAGTGATGAAGAGAATGGACGCTGCTGATTAAAACCGGCTACCTTTACTACCCAATCCCTATGGAGCATGATAAAGGGGCCATGGAAGATGCTGTGAAATTTTTTTTAATCCTTTTATGAGATTTTTTTTATTTCAAATGTAGTCAATTAAAAAATATCCTATGTATTTTCCTTTTCACAAATATATATTTTTTTTGTTATTCAGATTTTTTTTTATTCTGTACTTCTTGACAGAGGTTAAAATTTTTTTCCTTATTTTCAAATTTAGTCATTTCAAAAATATTCTATGTGTATTAGAATAAATCTGTATACGGATTTATTTTTATGACGATGGGATAAAAAAAATTGAATACACAATAAGAAAAAAAATTTAAAAATATTAAATTTAATGTTGATTTATTAATATATATTAATAAAACTGAAAGTTTAAAGGCAAATTGTAAAATAGTCTGGGCGGAAAGTGGAGCTTGAAATGCTCCGACCAATTTTTTTTAGAATTTTTTTAACACAAATTTAGTCAGAATATTTTTTTACACAGATTCGTACACAGATTTAACAGAATATGTCAATTTTGAATACAGTTTTTACACAATATAGTTTTTTCAGAGCAGAGAGTAAAAACATATTTTAAATCCAAATCATAAAAACGAGTGCATATCACCGAAGAAGAATATACATAGAATGTTTTTGAAATGACTAAATTTGAAAATAAGGAAAAAAATTTTATCCTCTGTCAGGGAGTACAGAATAAAAAAAAAATAAATTAGAATAACAAAAAAATATATATTTGTGAAAAGGAAAATACATAGGAAATTTTAATTGACTACATTTGAAAATAAAAAAAAATTCATAAAAGGATTAAAAAAAATTCACAACATCTTCCATGGCCCCTCTATCATGCTCCATAGGGACTGGGTAGTAAAGGTAACCAGTTTTAAGTTGTAGCATCCATTCTCTTCATCACTTGTCATCCGTTCATGGACCAATGAGTATACAAATTCATCCAAAAACAATGAGTATTGTATCCTGACCCTTGTACAAATACATTGAAAAAAAAAAGCGAAGCAAAAGTGCAACAAAACAGAGGAAATCCTATCTAAAACATGCTGCCAAAGGAAAGCCACTCCCTGGCAAAAGATTCCTTTCGTCGAAGCCTAGCCTTGTAACCTTGAAGTTTGGCAGTCAGCTTTTCTGCAACTTCTTGGTAAGGAGCCACCAGATCATCAGCCTTTTCAACCAATTCTTTTTGGGTGGCTCTGGCCTTTTCAAGAGATTTACCCAGTTCCTTGTTTTCCTTCTCCAATTGAGCTAGTTCATTCCTCAACTCTTGAATTTTAGCTCCTGCCTCTTCCATTTTCTTCTCCCCTTGAGAGACAATCTTGGACCAAACGACTTCGTCTTTCTCCAGATGCTTGAACTTTAATTCAAAGGCCACATGAGAGTCTTTGATTTCCTCATACTCTTTGACATCTTCGAGGAATTGAGGACTATTGTTGGCCCAGTTGTTGATAAAGCGTTGGAGAACGACCAACTTAGACTCCAGTTCTGCCGAAACCGATTGCTACAGAAGCTTGTTAACGGTGAAAGACAGGAGATCCAGGGTCGAAGAGTCATTGGTCAACTAATCAAAGGGGCGACAGCAAATGTTCTTTAGATTAGACAAAGATTGTGTCAAGTCTGTTTCCTCATTTCTGACTGGAGAATTCATGGCCTCATCCACAGATCGAGTTTTGGCCATGAGTTCCCTCAAAACTGAGAAAGATTGAGGGCAGGAAACTTGGGCAACAGGAGGGGAAGCCATTTTTGGTGGAGATGATGCAAAAGTGGAAGCAACAGCAGTTGGAGGATCAACGGTGGCAGTTGATGGAAATTGCAGACTACCGTCAAAGCCTTCAATTTGGTGAACACTGCTTGGAATCTACAAATGCAATAAATGGAGTTAGGTCAAGATATTTACAGGCCAAGTGCAAGGGTAGAAAGGTGAATTTGCACATATCTCAAAAGCAGGAGCACATGAAGGAGTAGGTCCACAAGACGACACTTGTTCGACAGAGATAAGGTCAACTACTTGGGTGTCGAGAAGAGCCTCGTCTTGAGACTCTTGTGCGGGAACTTGGGGTTCAACGGATTGAACAGTGGCATCAACGAAGGTCATCGAAGGAGGATTAACACATTGATGAGTAGACTCCCCAAAGGCCGAAGTTTCGACTGCCATGGTTTCAGTAAGTGTAGCATAAGCAACATGAACAACAACAGTGGTTTCCACTTCAGAAGAGAGATCCTCTAAGATGACATTTTGTGGCACCACAGGACGTTTAGAGGTTCGAGGTTGTAAAGGAAAGCCTGAAGCATCATCATCATCATCATCATCCTCTTCAAAAGGATTAGATTGAGGGGTGCTAAGGTAAAGACCAGCATTGTCAGCATAACGAGCCTCAACTGCGTCGAAGAGGTCATCCTGTGTTTCCTCATGACGAAGTGTAGGTTCTTGAATTACTGTCCCCTTTGACTGGGGACGAGGATTCCGTCTAACGGCTGTTGAAGGAGCCGAAGTGACAGTGGAAGACTTAGCCTTTTGAGAAATGAGGCAAAGGACAAAACTGTCGGTTTGTTCAGATTCAGCCCCACGAATATGTTTGTTCGACAATTCTGCAGTCTTTGATTTTCCTTTTTCCTTGGAATCCACGAAAGACTCCAAAGTCGAAGGATGGTGTCTCTTTTTAGACTTCTTTGGTGACAAAGGTCTAGAAGAAGAACCGCCACCTTTTTGTTTCAAGGCATTGGATTTGATGATGGCCCCATAATTAGTGAAAGCAGGAACGACATATGTGGACAAAAGGAAAGGTTACAAATATGAACAAGAGATTGCAAAGAGAATGACGAAGTCGAGTATGTCGAAATACCTGGTCTTTCAATCCTCAAAACCGCAGTAGTCTTGGTGCGTATTATTTCATCTATGGTGGAAAAATCCACATGATATTTATTACAATAATCCTCCCACCATGCCACGAAACCAGGACTCGGCAGTAAGCAAGGAGTTAATGCAACAAGACTGAATCTCGACATGGAAGCCTCATTTCTTGAGATGAACTTGTTCAACATTTCCTCCCAACCAGACTTGAAGTCCGTCAAATTTCCATGATGAAATTCGAAAGATGCATGCTTTCACATAGGAGCAGGGATTCCTTGGCAAAGCCCAAACTGCCTAGCCACACAATTGGGGAAGTACAAGAAGATTTCTTTATCTCCCAAACTCGAAGAACCTGGTAAGCCGCCAAAGAGAATTCGCTGGCTAAGGTAATGTCCCCAGAGAACATCATTCAAATTCTTGTCTTCGGTACAGTTTCAAGGATATGGAGTTTGGAACCATTTAGGTCCATGCAATCTTTTGACGAAAGGGGCAAAGGTAATGTTTTTGGAAGACAAAAAGACGGAGTCCAAAATCTGCATGAAGTGCATGAAAGGGTCGACGTTGCGAGAAAGAGAAGGCATGTCCTGATTCGCCATTATGCAACCATAGTTGAAGCGGTCCGAACATACACTGTTGACTGAATGATGAAGATGACGATGAAAGATCGAATTCGTCCATAGTTGCATCAACCAAATAGGCCCTCCTATGTTCGACAAGAGGTGGTCATTCAACCTGATGACATAAGTTATTTGGCCTGTCATGGAATAAAGTTTGGCCAAAAGAAGCTGACTCAAGGCCACCGGTTTTTCTTCATGCAAAATAGTGGCCAAAGTCACTAGGGACTTAGTGACTTGTCGAGATTTAGTGCATAAAACAAAGGCACTGAGCCACCGTCAGGAACTCAACATGTTCCACATCACTGATTTCGTCACGTTCCTTATACTTTTTCCATCGAGATTCGGTGAAGGCATTGAAAGTATAAGGACCTGAGCCAATATGGACTATTTCAGAAGGCCGACTTTAAACGGTCAACAGTTCACCATCAAGACGGAGACTGGTTAAAGCAGAAACATCGAAAAGGGTTGGATTCATCATGCCGTAACGAAAGTGAAAGCAATTGGTTCGACGACACCAAAAATAGCAAGCGGCTACAAAGAGACTTTCGTGGGTTCTCAAACCCAGCATGGTTAAACGCAGCAAGTCATAAAAGCCAGCCTTTACCCAAGAGGCCTTTTTGAAGCTCTTTAGCCTCGAGTACCAGTCTTTGAAGTTGGTCTGGCACTTCGAAAGACCCTCGCCGCTTGATCCCTATCGAAATGGGATATATTAATGGAATCGAGTGTGATCAAGGGATGAGTATCCTCCAGATCGTACAAAGGGAAGTAGTCAGCAATGCCAGGGTGTTTGGCTTCATCCAAAGTGAGCAATGGGCCAAGAAAAAATAAGGTCTAGGGTTCACAGGCTTTCCATCTGTAGGAACACAAGAAGTAACGGGGATCATAAGACTTCGTAAGTTTTGGGAAACATTAAGGTCAATTTCAGGGTCAGAGACTCTCATGATAGCAGCCATTGTTAATATGCGGTTTGAGTACAGAGATCGCAAGAGAGAAAAAGGGGTTTAGGGCAAAGAAGGAGAAAGTGCAGTAAGGCTCAAGGAAACGAAATCCCATGATAATGACAAATGACTTGAGTTTAAATAGGGTGTGAAAAGACGTTTTGAACCACCACCATGGTTCGTGAAAAGACGTCGAAGAAAGGGCCACGTGGATCTTACCTTTCACGTCACCAGCCCAAGTCCCGAATCCCAATGACGTTTCAAAAAGAGGTACAACTTTTGACATCCTCTGAAAAGATACGTCGAATGCCCAAAATTAGGGAGCCTCTGTTGACTAAAAGTCAAATTTCGACAAGAGGAAAGAATGTCGAATGCATAAGTGATGTTGACGGAAGTGTACTTAGGTGACTTGCCTAAAAGTGACTTCGAAGGATGTGCACGTGTATCGACAGAATGGGAAAAGGTCGACGATATAAGTGATGTCGATGGAAGTGTACTTAAGTGCACTGCTTAAAAGTGACTTCGAAGGACATGAACGTATGTCGACAAATGAAAGAGTCATAATGAGGACGGCGTCGATAGAGCATTAACGTGGAAATCGAGGAGGTCAGAGTAGGAATGATGATGCATTGGGAACAAGAGAACAGTCACATAAACCTTTAATGAACTTCCTCATGGCTATAAATACGTCACTTCCAATGTTCAAAGGGCCAAAAGTGTGTAAATGGCAGAAACGATGGACCAACCTTATGATTTCTGGAAAGAAGAAAAGTTGTTCGAAAGAATGAAGAAGAAGAATATCATAAAGATTAAACATGTGAGATTAAAGGGATTCGGAAGAGATAGGAACAATTTCAAAATCTTTATTCCGCATTCCCACTTTTCCCTCTTTATGGTGAAAGATTAAACACGTGAGATTACATAGGAATCACCTCTTGTATCTCGAGCTGAGATGAAAAGCCTAGATGAAGGGCATACTCCAACTGAAACACTAGTTTATGTGGTACCTAGGAGTCTTCTGTAACTCAAAGTTGAAACCTTTTCCCGAGAAAAGCTTTGAGTATCTTTCCATTTAAAGAGGGAAAAGAAAAGTGCTCTATGGATAATCCCTCAGGAGAGATTGTAACATGATCACTGGCTGTAACACCCCAAATTTTCATCCCCTGATGTACTGAAAATTTTGATTATGAAAGGCTATTTCATAACTATTTTCCTTAATTATAATTAAATATTCATAATTAATTTGGATTAGTTATGTGTTGGTATTGATGCCGTATGAGATGGAAAAAGTACTTTAATAAAGTATAATATGTAAAAAATAATGTTTTTGCATAAGAAGCAATATTAGGAAGATTTTGGAGGGAAGGGTATTAAAATAAATATTTTTGAAAATTGACAAGAATACTCGAGTATTCCTGGAAACACTCGAGTAATCGAGTCAGTGAAGAACTCGTTAGTGCGTTTGATGAGTCAACACACGACGATTCTTTTGGTTGACACGAAAGCACCCTCAGTACACGTTAATGGGCGTCGTGGCGAGCTGCATGAGCAATGGGAGTGTCTATTTAAGCACTTGGTTGAAGAAGATGGAGGATTTTTGGTTGAATTCCTCTGAAACTTCAAGTTAGGGTTCCTGATTTCGTGCTCTAATTATTCGATCGTGTTTGAGAGTGGGAGTGAGAGTGATACACCATTGTAAAGCTCACATCACGAGCTTTACAAAGATACAAAGATTGTGAGCTGAGGTTCTGTGTGGAAGGAGAATCGAAGATCGAAAGTAAGGGTGTTTTTGCTATCAAAGTTGGAAACTGAAGTCTGGGGCTTACTTCAAGCTCTGATTTTGGTAAGCTCACGAACCCTATGACCCTCAAATTCGTTTCTACCTCTAATTTATGTTGCAAAGAATAAGTCCTAACCAATTTCCCCAATTCTTAAATCGGTTTTGCATGTTAAAACCTCTTGTCTTTGGACCTTGTTCAACTGTGGCTGCATGCAAAGAGTTTTGTGGGTTTAGGAATTCCAGCCAATTTCTATGCAAATTCTCTGTTGATTCACGACCTAGAGGTAAGGGTGAAGCTTTTAATTCACTAGAATAAGTTTAAATCATGTGAATTTAGGTGGAGAGTCAACAAAAGACTCTATGGACATAGTTGGAATTAGGTTTAAGGCTTGGAGGCCTTTCTGGGTTCAAATACTGGTTTGACAAGTGTATTATGTTGTATATGAGCTGTACCAAAGCTGTGATTGTGCTAAATGTGCCTAGAATTGAATTTGGTATGTTGAGTTGTGGAAAAATGGATTTTATGCATAATTGATGATAATCGGTGATTCAGTGTAAAATGTTGTTAATTCTATATTGGAACATGTTTAATATGTATAATATAAGCTCTGTTGATCCTTGGTTTGGATTGGAATTGACTATAGTTGGAAATGGTATGTTAAAACTCAATTTTTCAGTGTTATCTGTCTGCAAATACTCGAGTATTAAGGATGATACTCAAGTGTTTCGACTATTTTGGGAAAATGGACTTTCTGGAAACACAAGCACACTTGAGTACTCATGAAGAACACTCGAGTATTTTCATGAATTTAAAATGAAGTTCTGGAAACAAAGAACACTCGAGTCTCATGAGGAACACTCGAGTATTTTGATGAATCTGAGGAACACTCGAGTCCTGGAAAGTTCACTCGAGTCTTTTGGATCAGAGACAGAAAAATAAATTTCTTTTTAACATACCTAAAATAAAGTCAATTAAGATCAACTATGCTTATGGGGAAAAAGTATCATGTTCCAGTAAAGGAATGAGGGAAATATTAACAACATTTATAATTCACTGAAGGAATAATATGGGATGCACATAACAAGATTATTGGTTAATCTTAGTGGATGATTTTTATGTGCATACATGCATGGAGAAAGGAGATGGACAATTAATTCGGTGGAAACTGGCTCGATGACACATTTTGGTAATGTGGGCAACATTTGGGAATGCTGTTACGTCTTGGTGACGTTGTGTGCACACTATCCGAGCAGTTCCACAATACATGTTGGTCATGTATGCGAATTACTGGATTGAACGTTCAATGGACAATGGAAATGGGAGACATGCATCATGACACATAAACAATGGAATTATCATAAATGAATCATACTTGCTCATTTGTATATGCATCTGGATACTTGGAACTTTCAAGTGTTACTTGATTTATTTATTCTTATTCGATTATGTGGATTATATTGCTTACCCCTTTCTGCCCATTATAGGTGATGACTCGATATCTAGCTTGCATCGAGTTGCGCCCACTCCCTAGTGGAGTGTGGTACTACGAGGACCACAGAGCCACGTTTGAGGGTGAGGTAGAGGTGACTCTATATCACCCTAACCCTTTGGCTCGTGTCCGTCCTCGTAGGTTTCGCATCCCGATTATCTATACTTTGCATGTACCCCCTTTTTATACCTATCATGGACCACCCCCGACTCGACCAGCTCGTCGCTTTCATTCCTTTCGTTTTAGAGCTACTACTAGATCTCACCCCTCTGCTTCTCGAGTGATCCGTGAGGAGACTCCTATACCTAGTCCGATGAGTCCGATTCATGGGACTCCTTCAGCTGGCCCAGTGCCCAGTGATAGGGCACCCACTCAGTCGGATGAGGTAGAGGAGGACCCTGAGGAGGCTGAGAGTGAGGGCGAGCCAGTCGAGCACTCCACTGGGAGCCAGTGGGGAGTTGGGGATCCACCAGGTGATGCTTAGTATAGATGATTAGGATGTGGGACAGGTGGAGTAGCTGCTGGAGACTCTGGAGACTATGCTATGGAGGAGGATCACTGGACCACTGTTGGGATTTTCATGTTTTGCTCTATATATATATTGTACATATTTTTGAGAGATCTCAGTGAGGTGGTCTTTTCTTTTGGTTGCATGTTATGGACTTGTATTTTGTAAACTTCTGCTACCTCGACCTTGACTTTGCTGTATGCTGGTTCTTTTATATCATGACATGGTTACTATTATATACATATCTTTATATAAATGACAAGAGTTGTGAATCATCAATCAAGGTCCCTATTTTCCGCTTACGCTGATAATTACTTTATTTTACTCTATAAAAGAACAATTTTATTGCTGAGTTGGGAGGATTCTAATAGTCATAAATGAAAACCCAACTTAAAAGAAAAGAATTACTTTCACGCAATGTAAAGAAAAGAGTTTTCATTACTTCTCTACTCACGCAAGTCCATATACTCTATTCAATAAACAATATAGAAACTATATTACATGAACAATAGAGAGGGTGTGACACTGGCTAGGTTAATGGCCAAAATCATGGCTATGTCAGTAATTATGTCATCAAAATCGACTAGGGGGATTAATTCAATTGAAGCTGACACCTTGTCGAAAGGAGCTTGGTGTCGACAGGGATCCTAAAAGCCCAAAAAAGCAAGAGGATGTCACTTCAACAAAGCTGGAAAAGGACTTGTGTGAAAATCCCAAGAGTTTCAAAGTTGCCTCATTTTAGTTGTGGGAAGATGCTTGTCGAAGAGTACTGAAGACACGTGGCAAAAAGAGAACAAACGAAGAAACTGCATCGTGGGTAGTTATTTCGTGGGTAGTTGTTTAGTTAGGACGTGGCTGCTATAGTTATGCAGAACGTGCCCAATAATGTAGTGTAAAGATAGTTGATTTTTAGGACTATAAATAGGTAATTACTTGTTTGTAATCGGGGTTGGCACATTGGTAATCATCCTAACATCTCACCGCAAGCAGATTAACGGAAAAAAATGCCATTGTAATAACCACTTTAAATTCCCAGCACTTTACGAATTCAATGCAATCTTTTCGTTTTCCTTTACCTTTCCAGCACCTTTAAATTCTGCCTTTACGTTTCTGGCACCTTTAAATTCACGCTTTTTTACTGCTTTGACCTTTACGTTCCTGCACTTTACCGCTTTCCCTTTACGTTTCTGTCGATTTACTTTCTCATCATTTACGTTTTCCCAAGCCCATTTACGTTTTTGCCAAGATAAACCCAAAAAGACCAAAAATAGTCCAATCGCGATGCAAGATTACCATTTAATCAGTCGAATCCAGCAATCGCTTGATATTCCCGTTCCCGTTTTCGACTCGTGTTCATCCGAATTGGCGAACCGGCATGCCCCGCACCGAATCCCTTTTCACCAGCGTGAACAGTCCTACATACTTGGATTCTGTGTCAAAGGAAACAAACTTTGGCCACAAGAAATCAAGTTGCATTATTTGTCGCCATCATTTGATAGCTAGAAGAGTAACTTTAACATTGTTGAGAGTATCTTATAAATTATAATGAACTTTAAATAATGTTGAACCTATGCTAGGAAGTTTACATGGATTTTATTTCAAACATATCTTCATCTTCGCATAATTTCCGAGGTGAGTTTGTTAACATTTAATGATTGGAATTGATTGCCGTATGTCGCAGTTAGGGTTGCTATATATATGCACCCAGAAGGAGCATGATCTGCAATGGGTCGAGTGTGATACCCGACTGTGTCGACGATACGAAGAATCGGAGAGTCAATCATGCGGCCGAGATAGTCAGGTATCACACTCTTCCACAACAGAGCAGCTAGCTGCAGAGCAATGGTTTGAATGACCAAGGCAAGGCTTCATCTTAGAGATCCATATGAACTTTAACTTGAGGATATCTTGCAGCTGAAGCTTCAAAGTTCAAAATTATTAACTGCTGATTAGTCTATAGAAAATATGCATAAATTAAACTTCTTGTTGCATGCATATGCCTTAGCAAATCAAATCACTCATGCATTTATGCTTTCATTTCTCTGTGAGAGAAGACTCTGAGCTTAGACCCTATGCTTTTGGTACATACATTTGTCTGATCCACAGAGTTGTTTGATTCTCGTGAACCACGCTATAATGATCTTCCAATTTCTCCAGACTTAATCTAATCATCTGATGCCTCTAATTCAATAGCTTCAGCAGCAAGATATCTTTGAGAATTAGTCCATATGTGATCTCTGAAATGGAGCCTTGTCAGGCTATTCACACTATTGCTGCAACCAATACTTCCACAGTTTGAGTGGCTGCTATAATTTCCAAGAGCAGATCTGGGATGTTCAAGGTTCTATATTTCTCTTCAAACTCTTGTTGTCTTTGTTGGTTTCATCAGAAATGGAAAGGATCTAAGTAGAAACGCTGCTCTTAAAAGTTGAAATGAATGTATGATAGTATATATATAAATGAAAAAAGAGCTATACTTGAGGGATGATTATCCTTTAAAGTGTCTTCAGATTGAGAAAGTGATTGTGTATCCATCATGGTTTTTTTTATTTAATTTAATGCATAAAATTCCATAAATAATTTAATGCATAAAATTCTTGTCCTCAAAAATTAGCTCAGTTGATAGAGTTAGAGGACATGGAACGTTGAAATCAGGGTTCAAATCCGGTTGACAACATTAAATATTTGCCTATAAAAAAATGCATAAAATTCCTATTTATATTAAATGGTTCAAATTTAGATGTTACACTTTATTCTTTTAGGGAGAATTATTAGTTGGTCATGGTCCGGACTCATCTCAACCATTCATCATGTTAAAAAAAAATTTAAAATAAATAATAAGTGGTGGTGACCAAGAAATCCCGGACCACCTAATAATTTCGCCTTCTTTTAGAGATAAACTCAATTCCAAATAGTTTTTCCATGGTTTAATTACATTTTTGGTCATATATCTTATTTTCAAGATTCACTTTAATCCTTAATCTTTTTTTTTACTTATTTTGATCCTTTATTTTTTTCAAAAAATTCATTTTGGTCCTTTTATCATAGCGGTATTAGTTTTATCATAATATTTACACCCATAATCGAAAAATGACAAATGTTGCCGAAATTTGGAAATATTTCAGGCCACCACCCAATAAGAATAGGAATAGTGGTACTGCTTCGCAAATAATAGAGCAATTTGACTAGCGCCATGGTTGATTGATATGGATAAAAATGACAATGTGATAAAGATTTGAACGGAGATGACATTAGGAACTCTATCGAGACAGAGGCGTAGAAAAATTTGTTAAGATCTATCAATGAAATGTAATAAGTGTGAATATCATGAGTAAAACTAACATTATAATTACGAAAGGACCATATTCAATTTTTTGAAAAAAGATAAAGATCAAAATAAGTTAAAATAAAGATTAAAGATCAAAGTGAATTTTGAAATAAGATAAAAGGCAAAAATAATAATAATTAAGCCTTTTTCCATCCTACGAGTGTCCACACTGAATCTGCTCTAAAATTGAATCTTATGCTTGCTCACAAGTCACAAGTAAGTTGGCTAAAAGAGTCATTTTAGCTAGAAATTTTAGCTTAGGTGATTGAATTGGATATATTGGGTAACGATATATACAAGTTAGCTCAAACTAAATTATAGATCTAGACAACACTGTTTCTTTATCCCCTAAATTATTTATTTGTTTTAAAGTGGTTTTTTTAAGTTTTTTTCGAAAGTGATTTATCAAGTTTATTTCCATTAGCACGGTTAGTGTTTTCGTTAATTTTTTTTGTCTCCAATCAACTTTTCTGACTGGATTTCTTGCCATGCCATTTTTTACCAACGATGAAACTCTATTTATTTTGTTTTTTTTTTCTTCTTCACCAACAAATGCTCGTATCGGACCACCGATTTACCACCATTTTTTGCCATATCCAGATGGTAGTGTGATGGGGGCTGGAAATACTGATGATGAATTAGTGATAAAAGAGATTTGCAAGAAAAAAAAGATCGGAGTTTCACCTAAAAATATTGACAAAAAAAAAACATAATTTCGCCAACGAAAATGATTGGAGTCGGACCGAATAACCAACCTTATTAGTAGAAGTGTAAATTTGAGCAACCACGTTAAAAAAAATTGAAAAACCACTTCAAAATAAATAAATACCTTAAAAAATCAAATAAACAATTAAGGTATTTATTAAGTAATAAACATTCAGAGCTAATAGGCAGTACAAAAACATTCTTTTTGCCAAAAAAACATGCAACAAAACCTGAAATATGGAAGTGTACACCAAAAACCTGAAATATGGAAGATATTATTGAATACATGAACAAACCTTGCCGCAGCAGTTGACATTAGGCTACTTAACACCATCGGTTACAAGGACCAAAAGCTAAAAGATGAGGAAGAGTTGGATGGGAAAATTATACATCTTTATGTGTTGGTAATTAAGAGGTGGAAGAAAAAGAAATAGAGGTTACTTAAAAAGATTTAAGGCATGCATTACAAGATAGGAAGGTGTACAAGCTATGCAAGCAAGCAAGAGAATGGCAGATGAGACACCATCCTCTTCCAGATTGGAGCTGCTCCTCTTGAACTTACCAGCTTTCCCTTTGTTGCACTGAATTTGTCTCTGCCACTGTGGTGGTGGATGCTTTAGCCTATTACTCTTCAATGCTTTTTCCACTTTGGACACCATTATTATTTCCTAATATGTGGTTAGGCAAACTCCAACAGATAAAATGGGGAGATAGAGATTAATGTGCATGAGAAACAGCCATCTGCCATACACACACCTACTACATAGACTCCTTTTATATGTAGAGTTTTTTGATAGAATAATTGGCTTTCTTTAATATGTTGGGTACCACTATATCATTTGTTTGTGGTTCCGGTCAAAAATAACGTAGATGGATGTTATTACATAAAAAAATAAAATGAAATGAAAAGATAATTATTTTTATTATATGTCATGTCACTATATAAATCATTATGAATATCGTAATCATGAACTAACCAATAATTTTTCGATTTTGACATTATCATCACCTGGTTAAAATTCACTACAATTATACAAAGAACTAAAAATAAAACTAACCGACTAGTGCAAAGGGTAGGCCCATTATACCAATTTTAATGGCTTAAATATATTTTTGTCATTGAAAATTTAATAAGTTTTGCATTGGTTTTAATTTTTACAATTTTTTCATTGATTTTGGATTTTATATGTTTCAAAATTTTTATTTTATTTGTTGTGGATGATGTGCGAACATTATAGTTGATCACATTAGCGATTATTATGACATGTGCCATACGCAGGAGTCATTAAAACCTAAATTTTGTATCATTTAAAGATCAAAACCAATATAAAAACTTTCTTTGTACTTAAACAACAAAAATCACTAAATTTTCAAGGACCAAAAGTATATTTAAACTTATATACACTTTATATCCTTTTTATGTATTCATGTTTCCTGACGCAACTCCCACGCGACACGTGTCACTGCAGTTTGACCACTAGGCCATAGTGGGATTTGAACCCGTGACCAAGAGGGAAGCATGCCGTGCCTCAACCACTAGGCCAACTGCTGCTTGGTGTATTATTATGTAACGACTTATATTTATTATATTTCCGATTTCGCTTATTTCATAATAATACTTACAATCATAAATATAAAATTATATTTTTAAACTTTATTTATTTTTTTTAAAATTCTATAATAGTTTTTAACAATATTATATATTTTTTTTAGCAATTACTAATATTTTCTAAACATTTTTAGCATCTTTATCATAACAAAAAAAATTGAAAAATCATTGTTTAATCATAACTTAAGTTTAATAACACAAAACTTATATTTATTTTTTATTAAATTTATGTTTTTAATATTTAAGTTTTTATTTAAGTTAATAATGCAAAAAACATAATAAAAAATAACAAAAAAAATAATAAAAAACATAACAAAAACTTATTTATTTTTTATTAGATTATGAATAAAAAATAAGTTTTTATGAGTAAAGTTTTTATTATGTTTTTTGCGTTACTAACTTAAATAAAAACTTAAATATTAAAAACATAAATTTAATAAAATATAAATATAAGTTTCTGTGTATTAAATTTACGTTTTGATTAAACATTGATTGATCAATTTTTTTTGTTATGATAAAGATGCTAAAAATGTTGAGAAAATATGAGTAATTGCTAAAAAAAATATATAATATTGTTAAAAACTATTATAGAATTTAAAAAAAATAAGTAAAGTTTAAAACTATAATTTTATATTTTTGATTGTAAGTATTATTATGAAATAAGCGAAAACGGAAATATAATAAATATAAGTCGTTACATAATAAAACACCAAGCAACAGTTGGCCTAGTGGTTGAGGCAAGACATGCTTCCTGTAACATCCCGAATTTTAATTCTAATAATAATTAGAATAATAATAAGATTTGTGAGTAAGGATTATCCAAAAGGGAGTTTAAAATGATGGATTAGAAATTCTTTGAGTGCCATAAAGGAATCAAGGAGCATTGGCATCGGAGAAGAAATTAGAGAAGACCAAACGAGTGTTAAAAGTCGATGTTTCGGTGTTATAAACACCCTAAATTGGGAAATTCAAAATAAAATATTTACATCTCTAAACACAAATTCCACTGTTGGATATGAAGATAATGATTTTAGGAAGCTTGCTTTCAAATTTGAGCAAGATCCGACGGTTAACGAAGAAGTTATGTCGATTTGAAGCAGAAAGAAAATAAAAGGAAAATAAAAAAATGAATTAATGGGGAACTGGGTAAAATACTCAAGTATTCTGAGGAATACTCGAGTATTTCGTGCTGACAGTGAAAAAATATATACGGGGATCAACCCCATTTCACCCCAAACCCATTCTTTTCTCCTTCTCCACCCCAAAAACACTCAATCCATAACTTTAAGCCTTAAAATCTCAAACTCTTGTGGCCAACCATCATCATCCCTCAAGTTCGCAAGTGTTGATCATCAACTTCTCTTCACTTTCTCTCTCTTTGATCTCTCTCTCTCTTCTCTCTCCATGTCCAGCCGCCACCGCCGCCGCCTTGGACCACCACCACTACCTCCACAACCCAACACCATAGCCACAGCTTCTCCCTCATTCCTTTCCTCTCTCATCCGTGAGTTTTCTCTCTCTCCACGGATTTCACCGGCGTCGTTACCGACCGTGATCGCACCGGGCTTGTATTGGGTGCCCCGAAGCTCGAAGCTCTTGTTTTGGCCCAGTCCGTAGTCGTTCTTGCCACCGGCGTCAATCGCCATCGACTCGTTCATCACCCCGGATCAATAAAGCTTAGCGGACCCCCGCTCCCTCCCCGGAGTTGAGGTTATTTCTTTACTTTCGTCAACTGAGGTAAGACAGGTTGCGTTACCTTTACTTAGAGAGTAAATTCTAGGATGCTATAGTGGTAGCTAAGAATAGGATAATTAAAAAGTATGTTAATGAACCTTAGGGTAGTCCCCGCTGATATAAAGGAAGTAAATAAAATTGTTAATAGAAACCATACCTTAGGGAATAAAATGCATGTACTTAGAATAAGGTCCGGGATGAACGAGTGTACTTAGGATATTAATTCGGTTAACATTGGATGAAAATATAAGAAAGTATAGAATATAACCAAAGGGAAAAGTTAGGAAAAACTAATTAAGGGTGAGTGTAAAAGAACAGAGAGTAATTAAATAGGCAAAAAGAGTAGAATAAATAAACTAAAAGTGAGATAAAAAAAAGAGTTTAAATGCGAAGGCAATAGGTATGTGCGGAGTAGAATTAGTTAATAGATGTTGGGACTAGAAAAATAGAAACGAGATAATAAACTAAATTTCAAGTATAAATAGGAAACCGGTAAAAGAAATTAGTAAAAAGATAATAAGACGAGAGAGAGGTCGATATTAGGGTAGTTAAATAAAATGACATAATAAAATAGGGAAACTAAGTTGGATTGATAGGATAGTTAAATAAAATGGAGTTAATGAAATAAGAATAATAAGTTAAGTGATAATGTGAGCTAATAGAGTAGTTAAATAAACGAGAGTTAATGAAATAGAAACCATAAATTATGTAATAGTATGAGATAAAGGAAACAAAGAAATAACTAAGAATTAATAACGAGAACTAAAACATAATATACATAACCAAGTTAAGTAGAGTTGGATAAAAGCGAGGGTAATTAGCAATAAGAAAAAGAATAAAGTAGAAAATGTAGGAAATGTGATAAGTCAAATGAAAATGTAAACTAAAAGATTGAGATAGACATAAAAGAATTACTTAAATTATAAAAAGAGAAAAGATAAATAATTTAGAAAGAAAAGTAAACAGCTGATGATCTATTGGGTTCAGTCATAATAAAGGTAAACGGTTGATGGTCTTTTGGCTGATGGTCTTTTGGACTCAGTCATATAAAGGAATAACGGTTGATGGTCTTTTGGACTCAGTCATATAAAGGAAAACGGCTGATGGTCTTTTGGACTCAGTCACATAAAGGGAAAACGACTGATGGTCTTTTGGACTCAGTCACATAAAGGAAAACGACTGATGGTCTTTTGGACTCAGTCAGATAAAGGAATAACGGCTGATGGTCTTTTGGACTCAGTCACATAAAGGAAAACGGCTGATGGTCTTTTGGACTCAGTCATATAGAAAGAAAACGGCTGATGGTCTTTTGGACTCAGTCATAATAAAGACAAAGGGCTGATGGTCTGTTGGACTCAGTCATAAAGAAAAAGGAAAAGATAAAGAAAAGAAAAAGAAAAAGGAAAAGGAAGAGAAGAAGAAAAAGAAAAGAAAAGAGAATGTAGAAATGATCAGAGAACTAAGAATGGAAATAAACGAATGAATGTGGTAAACTGAATAGCGAATTAAGAATTAAAAGAAATGAATAGCGGACCAAAAAGTGTAATGAAATGCTAGAACCGTTAGAGAATTAAAAATTTAAAAGAATATGAGAATAAGAGAAGAATTAAAGGAAATTAAATATATGGATATTTATGAATACCGTATGTCAATAACAATGTAGGCTTAGTTTATTACTATGTCTTCTTTTAAGATTTATCTTTTTAAGTTCTGTGTAATGCTACCCTTCTTGCTATATTTCGCAGGTACTGAAGTGGAGCTTACATGGGACATGGCCGAGCAGGATTCTCATTCCACTACGTGGAATGTATTTTTATTATTATGAGTGGACAGTTATTTTTTGTAATTTTAGAATGTGAAATAGTCGTATGCCCTGAGGCTTGTACTAATCGGGCGTTAGGTTTGAACTGGCTGTAGAACTATTATGTTTTATGTTTTAAATATTTCTGGACTGACAGGTTTAAAGAAGAAAATTTTGGGAAGTCCGAAAAACAGAGGAAACTCTGCCGGATTTTCGTAAAATCATTTAAAAGTAATTAGGTTTAAAAGAAATTTTCCAACACCAATTTTAAATAAACTTAAAATTAAATAATAAAAATGAGGATGTTACACTTCCCTCTTAGTCACGGGTTCAAATCCCGCTATGGCCATTTTTGCATATATATGCAAGGGAGTGGATGGTCAACACGGGTCAAACTGCAGTGACATGTGTCGCAACGTGGGAGTTGCGTCATCTGCATTGACGCGACCCGTTGTGTCACCCGGAGTGACACGTTCTACCACATTGTGACACGTGACACTGTGTCAGATGCCTGTTTTTTTTTTGCGAATTTTTTTTGACGAATCACAAAGTGACACGTGGCACTTTGACTCTGAAAAAAAATAAAAATTTTGGGTTAACTTTGACTGCCCCATTTTCGAGAATAGTTTTGTTGACTGCCCATGTTTCGTAAATAGTTTAAAAACTACCCATTTTTCGTAATTTGTTTGTAAAACTATCCCACTTAAGTAAAAAAGCCTATAAATCCTGATAGTTGTATTTTTTCCCTCTCTTTATAAAAATATTTTGCCTATAAAGAGAGTAGAAAAAAATTAGAGAAGCCGATGAAAATAATGTTGGTATAATGATATTCCCATGAAAATCTCATGTTTCACATTGTTCATTCCTTGTTAAGTTTAAGCCTTTTTTATTCTATCATTTCCACTACATTGATAAATATTTTAGGCTTATTTAACATTTTAGTCCCTAAACTTAGGTGTTTTTTTTGGAATTGGTCCTTAAACTTTTTTTTCGATGCTATGAGTCCCTAAACTTTGCTCAAATTTTGGAAATGGTCCTTTCATCACTTAAGTGGTGATATGATCGAGGATACGTCATGTCTCCTTCGCCATATCGATAAGTAAGGTGCCAGATGATGTCAGGTGAATTTTTTAAATTATTATTTTTTTAAATTTATTAAAAATAAATAAAAATTGTATTTTTTTAAAGAAAATCGAATCTTTAAATAATTTTAAAAGAAAATTTTTTTTAATAAAAAAAATCATATAGTGTTGCCCATGGCTCTATATAACATGTCACTCGTCGATATTGTGAAAGTGACGTGACATGTCGTCGGCTATATCATCACTTAAATGACGAAAGGACTATTTCCAAAAATTAAACAAAGTTCAGGGACCCAAAACATCGAAAAAAAATTTAAGGACCAATTCCAAAAGAGCACCTAAGTTCAGGGACTAAAAACTTAAATAAGTCAATATTTTATTGGGCTTTTTGAAATAGTCATGTTGAGCTTGTTCGTTTGCTAGTGCGAGGCGTGGTTGTACAGTCACTGGCTTACGTCCTCTTTATTTTCTTTTCTTTGAATAAAAGTTCTGGAGGAGAATTTCACAGTCCCGGCACCTGGAGCAACATGGGTGGGGTGTCTCCCCAAGGGATGTTCTCCACAAAGATTCGAGTCTCTGACCTTATGGTCTTATGGGTTCTCAATATCTTTATGATTCTAGCATGCTTCCACTAGGACAAACCCATTTGAGTCTCTTTATTTGCTTTTTTACTTTATTTCATTACATAGTCGATATAGTTTTTATATCGTATGTATTTATTTGCTCGTTTCAATGTAACCATTTTGTAATTAATAACAAAAATGGATTTTTGGAGTTTATGATAAATTATTGACCATTATTTTAAATTTTTTTTACTATTACGTACAATGGCTGTAAATTAGGCTATAAAAGAGCCTTGCACGGTCTAAGCCCGCTATAGAAAAAAAGGTGGAGTTTGTAATGTGCATAAAAAATCAAACATGATTTTAACTTAGTATAATAAGTTGCTGCCAATTTTCCAAAAATTTCATAAAACCCCTGTCCAATAGAAAAAGATCATTGTAGCCTTATATTTGTTAAAGGCCACAGATATGGAGACTACACATCGCCTCCTTAGCTTGTTCCCCCGTCCCTGCTGCCACTTCTCCACCCCTAACCTCCACATCACCCAACCGCCACTTGCACCCACCATCCTGCCGTCGCCACTTCTCCATCGGTCCTCATGTGTTCATGGTGACCACCGCGAGCTAATCCTCATCAACGCCGTTTCTAGCCAACTCCTACTTGCTGTATGTTCAGAGTCGGCACCATGACCCTCCCACCTTGTTAGATCTGACTAACACCAAATCAGTTGTTTGCTGCGATTCCCATCTTCAACCGAGATCTTCTCTTCTAATCCTTTTTCCACATCATTCTCCTTCGAGCAAGCCATCGCAGATCTAGATCTTATCAAGATTTGGATGTTGTGGTGAAAACAAATGACACGATGGTCATGGGCGGTGGAGTCATGCTCCTGTCATGACGACGACACTGAACTAGTATAAGGCGGTTGACATTCTCGGTGAGGTTGTCTATGTGGACGGTGGTGGGTCGGGCAATTCCGGCACCCACACGGTGGTGGTGTGTAGTATAGACAAGTTGAAGACAAGGACCATCTTGCAAAGGACGGTGGTGGGTCGGGTATAGTTCCGACACTGTCACGATGGTGGTGGGTTAGGCAGTTCCGATACCAGCAGGGTGGTGGTGGGTAGTACAGACAGGTTGAAGACAAGGACCATCTTGCAAAGCATCCAACAATTACCATAGATAAATCCTCACCTTATAATCCACATCACCGCAAATCTACCGTTAGGATTACCACATGCATCAGTGCATGTTAAGCATTTTTATGCATTGCAAACTGCACCAAAAAAAAAAGAACACTTAGCCCTCCATTCTTCCCTTCCTTCTTTTCTTTGAATAGCTTAACATAGTAAGAATATTCCAAGTTCTTTGTTTTGATAGCAAGAGTTAAGATATAACTGTGTTAATCTTAAGATCAAGATCGATTGATATAATTCCACATCATAACTATTCAACAATTTTACTTTTAAAAAACGATAAATTTTTATCACGATACAATTACACTACAACAAAAAGTAAAATAAGTGGCGCATATATTTTGTAGCGTTTATGGAATAAATGCTATAAATGCTAATTCTAATATTTTTAGTAGCGCTTAATTTAATAAAAGCTACAGAATGTGAAAACTTTTGTAGCACTTATACAGAAAAATGCTACTATTAAGTTATTATAGAATTTTAATAAAAAATTCTTTAATATTTGTAGCATTTTTACTGATGAGCGCTACTGATTGTTTATCCAATTTGTGGCGCTTACTCCATAAACGCTACTAATTATTGAATTAATTCGTAGCACTTATTTAACAAGTGCTACTAATAAGTTATCCTAATTTTTTTAAATTTGAAATAGAATAATTTCTAGTTATTTGTAGTGCTTAGAAACATGAGCGCTACTAATCCTATAAATTTGTTAAACTAATTCGTAGCATTTATTTAACAAGTGCTACCAGTACGTTATCCTAATAATTTTTTTTTAATTCGAAATAGAATAACGTCTAGTTATTTGTAGCGCTTAGAAACATGAGCGCTACTAATCCTATAAAATTGTTAAAATAGTTCGTAGCATTTATCTAACAAGTGCTACTAAAAAGTTATTCTAATTTTTTTAATGTGAAATAGAATAATTTTTAGTTATTTGTAGCGCTTAGAAACATGAGCACCGTTAATCCTATGAAATTGAATCACCTGCGAAAAAATAAAAAGAAATAAATTTATTCGTCCTCTACTCTAGAAACTAATCTCTCCCTATTTTTCTCCCCACTCTTAAAGATCGTGTGTAGCTGCCCCTCTGGTACCCCGATTGTCGCTTCTCACTGCTGCGTTGCATAAAATATCATAAATTCAATTAAAAAAAACATGATAACCCAGTACCACTTTGTTGATATTTAATTAAAAAACAACCAACACTACAATCAAAACCACCTACTCTTCTTCCTCTTCGGTCCATTTTTGTCTGTCCCTTCTTCATCTTCTCTTCTCCCCATTCTCTTCGATCCACTTCGGTCCCTTCCCTTCTCCCCATTCCATGCAGATCTCCCTTTCTCTGCTCCGATCTCTGCTCCTTTCCACCATCAATCATTTCTCTGCTCTTCGGCCACCACCACTCCTCCGATCGTTCCACTCCTTCCCACCACCACTCCTTTCTCTGCTCTTCGGCCACCACCACTCCTCCGATGGAAGCAACCCCACCGATTCAACATCAACTCATCTCATCAATTTCAGTTTGCATTTCAAGCAATTTTGGAATTGGGGTAAAAATTAAACCCTATAATTTTCCAATTTCTGAAATTGTATATTTTAATGTTTGGAATATGTGTAAAATTATTGCTTTGGTTTGCATAATCTCTGGAATTGTTGTTGTTCTTGATTTTTCTAAATTTCAATTTATTTCTGGAGTTGTTGTTGTAGCCGTTAATCTTTTCTTCTTCTCTCTCTTCATCTTAGTTTTTTTTATTATTATTTTAATGGTGTCATAAAGTTATGAACCATTACCTGTTTATTACGCTTACATATGTGGCGCTTCAAAGCGTTACAGAATGTGAAAAATAAACGCTACAAAAACGCTTTTTTGTTGTAATGTTATATCCACGACACCTCAATAAAATTTTGAGCATCGTTCCTGATCGATAATGAAAAAACGAGATACATATAGCACGACTAATAAAGAAAATATACATTAAATAAAAGAGCCATGCATTTGAAAGTGCAATTGAAATTGATGAGTGGCGTGGTTGTTCCGATTGAAGCAGACAAACTAATAAAGGATGGGAGGACATGAAACGATATTCTAGGCACCAAGGGCAATGGATTTCTGCAAATGGGACGTAGGGCATTCTAAGAATAAGGCATTTTTGGTTAGGCCCTCCATTAGTCTTATAGCAAAACTCAATTTGTTTATGAAAATTTTATCAGTCCAATTTGTTCGATATAATTTTTTAGTGACAATTTGATCTTTAAGAAAAATCAATAATTAGTCTCTAATTATTTATTTGGTATACCAATTTATTGATCTCTCTAAAAAAATTATTTGACATTTTGGTTGTTAAAATTTAGAACCAAGAAAATAAATATAAAAAATGATTAATAAACCTACAAAATTAACATACAAATAGACATACACTGTAAAATAAATGAAATGTGTCACTTGCTTATTATTGATTGATTAACAAGTGACACATGTCACTTTCTTATAGTATAAGTTTGTTTATAGGCTGATTTTATAGGTCTATTTATCATAACTCAATAAATATTTTCAATGATTAATTTGTTAGACCAAGTAAATCTGTAAGAATTATTTAGTGGTTTTATTTTTGTGAATTTTTTTTTATGTGCACCAAGGGTATCCTCTAGTCGATAGTTGAAGACTAATCCCCTCCGAGGCGTAGAGATCACATAAGTGGACTTTGCCTCTACCAACAAAGTCTTTTCAATACCCACGGCAAGGATCGAACCCCTAACATCATGGTTAAGGAACCCAGTTATCTGCCAACTGTGCTGAGAAAAAATTACCTTGTGAATTAAATCTTTAATAATTATTTGTTGATTTTATATTTTAGATTTAATTGGACCGAACAAAAAATTTCATTAACGAAGTGGCTATTTATTATGAGAAAATAATATATGCACTGACAATGTAAAGATTTTTTTACACTGTCAGAATATCATCCGCCATTGATGGGTTAACAATGGTTGACTTACAAATAAAAGTAATTTGTATAAATGGTGAATGATGCACCGACAGCATAAAAGACTTTACATATATTAAACTCATTTATTATTTGGTTATGTATATAGGCACAAGGATTTTAATTTTTTTTGGAGAGTATACTTGTTTATATAAATCTACTGTGGTTATCTAATCTGCGTTGCAAATCAAGGTATATCATTATTTTGTGATGTTGGCTACATTTTGATATTAAACTTAGTGAAGTATTTTTCATTATAAAGATTCAAATCTTATCTTATTCACTTGTTTGCAATATTTGAGGTTCATGCATGAATCATGTATGCCTAGTTGGTCGATCAATATCACATACTATTTTGTTCTTTTCCATAAAATTTGTAAAGGAAAAATATGAAAAACACCAGGAAAAAAAAACAACTTTATAATAGGGGAAGGATGCAAAAATATGGGAGTACAATACATTCAAAGTACAGTAGTGAAATCTAATTAAACATCTTATCTTCCTTTATAATTAAATGCTATGTATATCATATTTCATATATATCTGATTAACCACAGTCAGCATCAAGGGGCAACAAGAAAAATAATTAATATAACAAGTGAATTAGCTTACTTTCCCAGCACGAGGGTCACACAACAGCTACTCTACTTGGAGAAGGCATGTAATGTCGTTTTCGCTCATGTTCCCAGAATTATTGATCTTCAGTTTCAATAACCGTGATAAAAAATTAAAAAAATTTAAAAAATAAAAAAAATTTAAAAAATTTAAAAAAAAAAAATGAAGAAGAAGTAGAAGACAATAATCCTACGGTGGCAAACCGTATTAATTCGGAAGAGTAATGATTTAAGAACAACCAAATTGGAACAACTTTTGTTGTACTTTGGTTTTGTGATTTTTTTATTAATTATGTATGAGTTGTAGATTACAAACCCCGCTTATTATCCCCAAACCCTAACTTTACACATAAAATTATCAAAATGTTCTAATTAAAAAAAAAATTACCAGAATACAAACCAATTGTTATATCCCAAACCTCAGTGTTACACGTCTTGTGCATACATGTCGTTAAGAGAAGGGTGGATGGAAGCTTTTGGATGTCGTCCTGTGCATACATGTATGTCCTAATCCCCATTGTTACAGGTCCTGTGCATCGTAAGCCTCTTTCAGTTGATGAAACTAAATTTGAAGCACTTTGTTCAAGTTCTTCACAGTCCACAATACCTTTCTCTTCAGATGCTGTGATGTGTTGTACAATGAAGTTCATTTCCTATGTAAACCCACAGTACATGTCAAGTCGTTCATCAGTGAAGATAGAATCTTTCAGTGCTTCTGTCTCACCGTGTTCCTTTTCCATCAATAGTTCCAGATCATCAAAAGAGGAGGCTCTAGAAAAGATGAATTTCCAAGAGGAGGGTTTGAGACAAAATGGGGTTTTCCACTGGGATTTGGGGATATAAAAATGGGGTTTGCATTTTAATTAGTATTTTTTTAATTAGAGCATTCTGGTAATTTCATGTGTAAAGTTGGGGTTTGGGGATAATAAATGGGGTTTGTAATCTACAACTCATTATGTATCAGTCTTTGAACTTTAGGGTTGTTTAGTTATAAATTTTTTTTTTTAATGTCTGACTTCCCAAAAGTATTTTTGGGTTTGTCATATACCCCTATACTACCAGGTGAGCCATGTGATGCCATTTGAGCGAAGATCCTACTCTGACTAGGATTCTGGTATAATATGTCAATAAAAATTTGGTCGAAATTTGTAAGAGTAGTATATGACAAACCCAAAAATAATTTCGAGAAATTAGACATTAAAAAAACAAAAATTATGGCAAAACGACCGAAAAGTTCAAAAACTAAAAGCAGATCAATCATTTTTTTTAATCCATGTTCAGTTAAAAGATGAAAACTAAATTAGAGGTAGAGATAATTTTATTTATCATTAAAACTGTATTTTTTTAATGAGTTTTTCTAATGTGTGCACATGGTACTTGTTAAGAAATAAAAATTGATAAATTTGCATCTAAAATTGATATTATTAATGTACATAAATTTTATAAATGCATCAATTCCTTATTCAAGTTTACCATTTTGAATTTCTTAACATGTATCTAATAACATATTAAAAAACTCATTTTTAATTGTACAAAGTCCCCAATTCATATAAAATCAACCTGTAAATTTTAACAACAAATTTTTTTAAAAAAAAACAAAAATCAACCTGTAAATTTTAAATTTCAACGAAAGTTTAGCATTATTTCCATATAATATGGTTTTTTCCAAAATTCGTGTCTACTTTAACATATTAGCATAAAATTTGCATAATATCGTATTAAAATCAAAATAAATTGATTAATAAAAAAAATGTAGGAAAAATAATCAAACAAACATTGATAGCACAATTCAACTACAATAAAATATAATAAGAAAATTAACACCTGATGATCAAAGAAGCTCACGGCTCCCGTCGACGAGACGGCAGAAGCAGCCATTGAGCACCGAGACACCAAGCCACGCCAGCAAACTGGGTTCGCCCTTCACGGCTTCACCCTTGATGTTCACTGTTCACCCAAATACCCAACCGCGTTCGCCTTTGCCTCTGGTTCGCGTTTTGCGACTTCACCTCTGCCTCTAGTTCGCGTTTTGCAATTTCGCCTCTGCCTCTGGTTCGCGTTCTGCGACTTCACCTCTGCCTCTGGTTCACGTTTTGCAATTTCACCTCTGCCTCTGGTTCGCGTTCGCCTCTGCCTCTGATTCGCGTTGTACGACTCTGCTTCTGGACTCTGGTTCACGTTTGCTCTGCTTCTGGACTCTGGTTCCCCTCTGATTCACTGATTTAGGTGTTGCATGTAACCTTATAAGTAACATTTTTTTTCCATGAAAATGAAAATGTATTGCTGCATATCTGAGGGTTTTTTATTTTTTAAAGGGTCTGAAAGTGTTTGAGTTCGATCTCCCATATTTGACCCTTCAGTTTGAAGAAAAAAGGTCTCTGCTTTTCTTAATTTATTTATTTATTTATTTGCTTTTCTTTTTTATTTTCTATTTGTTAATATTTAGCCATTTTAGGGTTACCTTTTTGTTTTTCATATTTTGAAAGTCAAGAGCTTTATTTGATGGTTGGATTTTTCTAGATGTAATAACTGTTGCTTAATTTGTGTCTATACTCTATATTAAATTTTATGTTTGAATTTGTGTATAAATGTTTTATTTTTTGGGAAAAAAATATGAATTGGATTGTCACGGAGATGCAAGTTACAAACCATTCTGGGTTTGTAACTTGCATACCAATCATGGCTTCTGTGCACCTCACCACCTCTCTTTCTTTGTGGAATAGGTAATTAGTAATAACTCTTACTTCTTTCTTTGCCCTTCACTGCTTCTGTGCACCTCACCACCTCTTTTTCTTTCTTTCTTTCACTTAAATTCTTGTGCTGTGTTCACCTGGTAAGTTCTGGAATCAGTATCTGGTTATATGATACCCCAATCCTTCTGTGCTTGGTTTTTCTTAGGGATTCAATATGATCAAGTCTGCAATCTTTTCTTTATTATTTTCGTTTCTCTGCTGCTGGATCTGGATTTGGTTGTGGAGAACCAATTTGATTATTTTGATTGTGGTTACTAGGTTGTGTGTTTTGTGTACAATGATGAAGTGGGGTGAGCATAAAGTTTGCTTTTTTATTTTTGTTTTTTGTGCTAGTTGGATTGGAATGAGCTTCACCTTTTTGCCTGGGTTCTGTTTGATTTTTGACTAGAGATATTGAATTTACTTGCTTCATTTAATTGGAATCACATTGGGCTACTTTGTTGGGATGATAGTCATGAACTCAACAAGGTCATGTCTATAGATATTTTATTAATTTGTTGTTTACTCTTGTCTGTCTATATCAAGATTAGAAAATAAATGAAATAGGAAAAATAAAGTAGTATTTTTTAGTGAAGGAATTTGAAAATAAATGAAATTGGAAAAATAAAGTTGTATGTTTTAGTGAAGGAATTTGAGTACTTAGTCTTGGTTATAGGTTCTGGAGAAGATTTAAGGAAGTGGTGCAGGGAAAAGCTCTTATAGTTTGTAGCCTTCCCTTGATATGCTTTAGAGATTGAGCTGCCTTATATAGTTTTAGCTAGATTCTGAGGCCATGATTGGTATGCAAGTTACAAACCCAGAATGGTTGTACCTTATATTAATTTGTGTCTATACTCTATTGACTTTGAATACTCATGTTTGTTTAGCATGTAATGTAATTTAAATCACACTTGGTTGATTACCTGGTTTTGGGTGTGGATGATTGAATATGGGATATTTGGAGGATGCATATAGGTAAAATGAAACTATCACTAATGTTAGCAAGCTGGATTCATCTTGTCAGGCTATGTTGTGTAATGAGAGATGGACCTTGCTCATTTTTTAAATTGGATTGAAATGTTTTTGGGATCATACTATTACTGATCAACCTGCTGTATGCAAATTCAGGACAGTTAACTTTTTACTTGAAAATTTATAACTTCGTTGCAATGTTAGTTTATTCATGTTTATGTACTGTCACTGCTAAGATATTATATTTCTATCCAAATAAAAACTGTTACATTATATGCATTGTCTAACCAAATAACCGCTAACTAACTCTAGGCTAGCTGTCAACTAACTTTAGTTAGTTAAATAACAGAAGCACCTAAACTATATCTAAGTTACTGGTGTTTCTTCCTTCTTCCTTCTCATGTTTATGTACTGCATGCTTTGGTCCTTTTTTACCGCAAAATAGAGATAGCGATCTGAAGATGCTTACCTCTGTTATAAACCAGATAGGTGCAATGTAAAATCCATAAGTAGCAACTTCCTTCATAGAAAGTTGTCTCTCTGCTTTTGGAATATTAGTATCATTATATATAGTCACCAATGGTTTAACTTCTGCAAGAGTTGAAAGGTCTAAATCACTATCTTTACGAATCACATTGCCCGATTTTGCATCAAACTTTTTCTGCACACCATTGCCTTTGAGCGGAGAGCTACTCCGGACAAAAAAATCATCTGTTCTTTCTGTGTTTTTTCCACTTTTAGGAGAGCTGCAGTGTTTAAGTAAGCTATAGAACCAGTCCTTAATGAATGCTATTGGGAGGTAAACTACGAGAAGAGAAGCTCCAAGATACGTTATTGCGAATGGCTGCTTGTAATTTGTAAAAATATATCTTAGAATTAAACTTATTTATACCCTCTTCTGCGGTCTTCTTGTTCCCTATTGCTTTGTTGCCTGCCTGTATTTATGAGGAGTTCTTCTAATTGCTGGACCAATATTCAGCAACTAACTTAGAGAAGGAAGAGTCCGTCTGTATAAGCTTTGAAGTTTTATCATACTCCACTAGTTTCCCTATATAAGTTTGGTTTAAGAATAGTGAGAATTGAAATATTATTAGTTAGGTGTACTGTAACAGCTGCAACTAAGTTGTTTATTCTTGTCTTATTGCCTCAACTGTGATTTTTATTGTTGATTTTCTGTTCCCAACACTAACTCTGTTTTTCTTTCTTCTGCAAATTATATAATTCATAGTACTTGTTATTCTCTTCCGAATTCCTTATTCTGTTTACTTTTTGAAATAAGAATCATTCTCATTTGTTTATTCCTTTTTCCCAAAAAAATTATTTGAAAGTATTTTGTGTTAATTTTTCTGTTTGTGATTCTAAATTTAGCTGAGATCTTTTCCATTGCATAAGGTGGATTCTTTGTTCTCTGTTTTTTCTTGTTATTGCGGGTTATTGTACCTAGGATTTGTGAAGTTTGTGCTATGCTAAGTTGTATGTTTTTTGACTAATATTGACCAGTGAATATTTAATTTTGTTCTTATCTGCTCATAGTTTCCTGAAAGATCATGATATATCATACAATATATAGAACTGGTGATAACTCATCCTGTTCTATCTAAGTATTTCATACGTTTAAGTAACTTTTCAATCTGTGTTGTCTAAGTATTTATTTGTAATTGTTATACCTGTTTTTAAAGTAAGAGAAGAGTTTTAGGTGATAGTTTTGTTTTCAGAAATAATGAGACCCGATAGAACTTGGATGCTACGAAGACATGATTGTACCGACCGCATTAGTGATGAATATATGAATGGAGTAGAAGAGTTCATTAAGATAGCTAGCATGAACCCAACTATTGGCGATGCATTAAGTAGCATTCTTTGCCTGTAACACCCCGATTTTGGCAACTTGAAAACATCATCTCTTTAACAAAATATAGTAAAAATTTGGGAAATTTTTTTTTAAAGGTGACGTGGACATGAGAACCTTTATGTTCAAAAACATTTCAGTAACTTAATCAAATAACATTCTCATGTCACACCTCACGAGTCAAGTTCCAAACCGAGATGTTACTTAACATCGCGCTTTGTAACTTAGATTCATAAATCTCTTTTGAGAACACATTTTCAAATCTTGTTTCTTAAAACCATTCTCAATAAAATTCCAAGCGGGGTCAGAATGATACGACAATGTAACCAAGTAGTTGCAAGAGATACAATGCTCGAAGGGAATTACCTACTACTAGTCTTGACCTCTAATCTGAAGTCCACTGCAGCAGCCTCATCAAGATGACGTACCGATTTGCTGCAGGGTCGACCATCTATCCGTTGCGATATCGGAATAACCCGATACGACAACATGATAGGAGAGATGGTCAGTATTCCAGAAGTACAACATGACCAGACAGTAAAATAAAGTCTAAAGACATACGGGAAAGACATAGGGTCTACTAATTCTCATGCAATAACAACTACTCATGCTATGCATATGACAAATAGATTCATGTACGCACATAGGAAACATATTATAACAAACTAAATATATCAACTCATATCTCATCACAATACACCTCACTAAACTTGGCATCACAAGCCTTCAAATACTCAAGTCTTATCATCATCTTTCTCAATCTTTCCAACAATCACTTATACTTTTCTTCTTTGAATCTTTCTCAATTCTTCATAAATTCTTTATGCTTTCTTTCTTAAAATCTTTTTATCATTATTAAATCTTATCAAACGGTTAGCATCAATGATGAGGGGGAAAACATCATTGAGCTCGCACACGTCTACATCTCCTCGGTCATCCACCCAACCTAGTCGGAAGCAAACAGGAGTACAGGACCTTTACCACGCAGGCACGACAGCTGTCACACAAACAAATTGTCCCAGACCAGGAGGCCTTGCCTCAAATCATAATCATAATTCACATAATAACAATGCACGCTCTCAGCGGCAATCACAAATGCCCCGTTCCAGTCCCTCTCACTGTTCTCGATTTGCAATCAAGGGGGCGATAGTATAGTTTCTAGTTCGCGATGTGGAACTTACCACGGTATTAGACCTAGTCCCCACCACGTTAGTGCACCACATGTGGGATTCGTTCCGCCTAGAAATATACTCTAGACTTCTTGACGTTTCACCGTCATCGTCCTCCCCTCATGCAATCTCCTCCTAAGTATCCGCAGATACCTATGATTCCTTCCTCTCCACTACTTCGATACAACACTCATACCTCACCGCGTTTGTAAATGTCTTTTTAAGTCTTTTAAAGTCTTAGAGTTTTAACTAAACGGCTTAATCCTAACAGTCGGCTCGTCCTTGGTGCATCCCTTCAACGAAGCCAGATCACTAATCGCAATCTTTCCCCCTAAATCTCATTGGCCTCATGCCTCATATCACTTTCATCTCATCATCACACTTCACATAACTCATGCTCAGCATATTCTCATCAACATCATCAACATCTTTTCCTCGTCTTTCTCAAAATATCTTTTCGCAAAATGTTTTCGAAAACATGATTTCACAAAAACTTTTACTTCACAAAACATTTTAAGAAACCTCATTTCAAAAATCCTTTCACAAAACTTTTTCAAAAATACTGTTTCCAAAAACTTTACAAAAGTTTTTCAAAAATCTCTTTTCAAAACCTTTTTCAAAAATCACATTTTTGGGTGAGTGTTAATGGAGGAGCAAGCTCAACTCAACACTAAGCTTCTTCCCAAAAACATGAACGAGGAATCACATCTCCACTCAACCACATCTCACTTCCATAACAGCATTACTCTTCTCCAATCACAACTCTTGGTATTCCATTACTTATACAACCTTTGTTACCATTCTTCTTTCTTTCAATCACGCTTTCTTACTTTTACAATTCATTCATCTCGCGACTTATTTCTTTCACAATCTTATTCGCGTTACGTTTTATCTCTTTCTCAATCGTATCTCTTAAATTTCAAATCTCACTCTTTCTCATAATTCTCATTTCCACATACAACCTTTTTCCAAATAGAACAAGATACACTCCACAGGATAATTCACAAAGAAATCCAATACAGACCAAAATAAATCATGCATCATATTTAACGAAACAGATAAACATCTAGCACATATATGGCACATATAATCATGCAGCACCTAACACATGACAATTACTCTAATCGGACTCGATGAACTCAGCTTAGAACCGAGTCTACGCGTCACGATGACTTAGGCCTACTGCATCTCTCACCTCACATTCCAGCATCTGAAATCGTCGCGGGTCCTTCCCAACAAGTCGGCCGTTCCGTTTCTTGGCTTATACGTACCTCGTGCTGAATAGACGATACTAACGTTATAAGTCTACCTTAAATAGTCGTCTTACTCAGTATTAAAACGCGTTTTCGAAAACTCTTTTTTATTTTCCGTCGGAAAATCGTAAATCGTTAAAACTTTTTCAATTCAAATCTTTCTCAACTTAAATACCACTTAAAACTTAAACTTTAAACCAACTAAATAAATTTTTAGGATTGAAAAACAATTTAATAAAATATGGACAGCAAGTATACAAGTCCATAAACCATTTTTCAGAAAACCCGAAAACACCGAAAAATCAAACTTTAGTTCATATAATACTTGGTTATAAAATAAACATTTAAATGATTTATTTTTAAACTGTAACATTGTGAAATGAATTAAGGGCAGCAACCACTAAGTCCAATGTTATTCAATTAAATCAAGACTAAATTATTTCAAAAACAACCAATTAGTTTTCACACCAATTACAAAATCAAACACAACACTTTGGTTCACTAAATAACTCATTCCTGCATAACCTAAACATATCATTGAATAATCACTCATCATTCAAGGCATCATAATTATCATACAAGTCAAGCCAAGTCATAACATAAAGTATAAAAATTCATTTTCATCAAGAACATTCAAATGGAATCGTAGTGTGATTAAAGGTGAAACACAAAAGATAAAACCCAAAAATAAATCAAATAAATTTATTTAATCTTCAAAATTTCCAGAACACACACATATATGATAAAGTTCATCATATAAAATTTTTAAGTCATTTAAACAATCCTAAGCTAGGTTTCAAATTAGGTTTCACATGAAAAGCCAAACGGTACTGTTGCTGGTCAGAGGCAAAAACGACATTATTAAAAATAGTTTTTTTTGTAACAGTAAAATCTTATTACCACAGAGCAAAATTACATCACCTGGAACTACTTAAACCCAATGCCACCTTCTAGGAAGGGTTCAAAGGGACAAAAGCAGCCCTACTTCATAATTCCCTGCCACCTTCTATGAAGGGTTCAGAGAACCATGAAGCAAAAAAATTAGAGTTCATTACAAATCCTCCGTACTAAATTAAAATTATTCCAATTCCTAAATTTATCCAAAAAACTATGAACTCTTAAAGCTAAGTCTTTCTTAATTAATCTGAATATGCAATCTATTGACCTCCTTGTATCTTGAAACGTCCTCATGTTCCTTTCTTGCCAAATATGATAGCAAATTGAAGCCCACAGAGCCACGACTATCCTTCTTCGCTTTTTCTCCTTAAATCCAAATCGCAGCCATCTCTTCCACTGTTCCAGCTTTGTCGGGTAAGTCTCTATCCCAATCCAAGCACAGCTTCTCTTCAATAATTCCTTTGACCACTCACAGTCACAAAACAAATGCTGATGAGATTCATTTGCAACTACACACAAGCAACAATGATTGGGGATTCCAAGCCAGCTCATACGATCGTTGGTATCAAGTCTCCCCAGATGTAGAAGCCAGAAATGAAAGCGATGCTTTGGTTGAGTTAGGGAATTCCAAACGATTCGATGAAAAGGGAATGTCTGATGCGCACCAACCAAGTACTTGTAGCCTGAGTTGATGCTATACACACCATGCATGTCAGCAATCCAGGTATTTCCTTGAAACCCAGCTTTAATTTTATCCCTAGTTTGTAGAATTTTCTTCCAATGCCAACTGTGATGAGGTAGTGTCGTGCAATCCCAGAATCTCTGGTTTTTTATGTAAATCGAATGCACCCATTTAACCCACAAATTATCCTGATCACTCACTATCCACCACACATACTTCCCAATAGCTGCAAAATTCCAGAGTTCTATGTTCTTTATGTTAAGACCACCATATTTTCTAGGCTTACACACTGCATCGCAAGCTACTTTAGCCCTGTAAGTACCCTGTTCATCACTTCCCCATAAAAAGCCCCTGCAGAGCCTATCAACCTCCTTAATAACTAACTTAGGAAGAATAAAGCAAGAAGCCCAGTAGACATGTAAATTCATTAGCACTGAATTAACTAAGCATAATCTACCCTGATAAGACAAGTTTCTAGTCTTCCAAACTAGGAGTTTAGAAGTGATTTTATTTACCAGGAAACTGCAAGAGTTCCTATTCCACTTCCTAGCCATTAGAGGTAGCCCAAGATACTTACATGGAAAAGTTCCATCTTGAAACCCTGTCAAAAGCAATAGGTCCTGCTTAACATTCGAATCAATTCCAGCCATAAAAAGTGATGATTTAAGTTGATTAGCTTGTAAGCCTGACCACTGAGCAAATTGAGAAAAAGCATTCCAAATAATAGACACACTAGCTGGATGGGCTTTAGAGAACACCATTAGATCATCTGCAAAGGCAATATTCACTAGGCCAATATCCTTGCATTGAGGATGGAAACGAAAGTTCCTGGCTTTTGAGGCAGACTGGAATTGTCTAGTAAGTGTTTCCATAGCAAGAACAAAGATAAGGGGGGATAAGGGATCACCTTGTCTGATACCCCTTGTTCCCTTAAACACCTGACCTTTAGCACCATTAACCACAATACTATATGAAGCTGACCTAATGCACACCATGACCCAGGAGATGAATTTAGGAGGAAATCTCATAGCCTCTAGGATCTGTTCAATAAAATTCCATTCAATAGAATCATAGGCTTTTTTGAGGTCTATTTTCATCATGCATCTTGGTGAAATATTTCTCCTTTGATAAAGCTTAATTAAATCCTGAGTGATTAGTATGTTGTGAAGAATACTCCTGTTCTTCACAAAAGCACCCTGATTTTCTTGTACAAGATAAGGCAAGACTTTGCTTAATCTAGAACATATAAGCTTAGTAATGCATTTGTAGATGCTATTACAACAAGCAATTGGTCTAAAATCACTTACAATGGTAGGGCTATCCCCTTTAGGGATCATGACCAGGGGGTATGATTCAATTCCTGAAGAAGCTTGCCTGTCTGGAAAAATTCCTGGACTGCTTCAATACAATCAAGACCTACTATATCCCAGGCTGATTTAAAAAAGCCAGACCCATATCCATCAGGACCAGGAGCCTTGTCCCGGTGGATTGAAAACATAGCATCTTTAATTTCATGATCTGTGAAAGGAGCAATAAGAGACATTTGTTGATCTGTAGACAGCACATTCCCTTCCATAAAAATATTTGTATCAACCATGATTGAATTGTTTCTGGCCTTGAAAAGTTCTTCATAGTACTGTAGGAAAGCCTGCTCAATCTGAATCTGATTAGTGATTACTCCTTGAGAGGATTGCAATCTCAGAATTCTGTTCCTGTATTGTCTTTGCTTGATTGAATTGTGAAATACCCTAGTGTTTTCATCCCTGTGACGCTCTCGTTCTCGAAATCATTTGGACTTGTAAGGTTTTTCAAAAGTTAGGGTGGAAAATTTTTTCTTTTTCTTTTTAAAACATTTGATCGGAAAGTAAAATCAGAGAGTTGAAATCCGGAAAGTTAAAAGAAGTTGAAAAGCAGTCGAGGGGTTTTCGCAATAAATAATGTTTCTATAATTGAAACCTTTAGTCCCTCAATTGCGGATGAATGCCGAATTTCAAAACTTGTTAAAAGCAAGCGGAATATTTAAATGCGTGAAGTGAACCTTAGTTGTAGATATTAGGTTATAAAAGGTCTGATACAAAATAGTTACAAGTCCATTAGAAAAACACTCTGACAATACCAAAACAACTTTTACAAAAAGTAAGACTCAAAAGAAAGGGTATCATCAGAGCTGGTCGTCAGTCCACTGCAGCTATTCCATAGTCCGGGATCACCGGCTTCGTCCAACCCCAACCGCCATCAGGGAGCAGAAGAATCTCGATGCAAGGCAGGCATTCGGTCATTACCTACAAGGGCAGGGAGAGTAAGCCAAACACGGTCGCATAATCGAATAAGCCTATGCCCTAGCATTCACAACCAGATACACAGCAGCAGCAGCCAAACAGTAATGCATATACATATGAGCACACCGGTTTAGTTATTATCTTCCAGTTAAGTGGCATGATGCATGAACATGTTCTCCAACTCTGAGGCCTCTGTCCACCGGGTCCAGATCTGAGGAACGGTGTGTCCCAAGAACACGTCACGGCTTACGGCACGTCTGCCAGCGCAAATGTCACGACTTACGGTGTTTCCACCAGCGCAAATGACATGACTTACGATGTTTCCACCAGCACAAATGACATTACTTACGAAGTTTCCACCAGCACAAATGACATGACTTACGATGTTTCCACCAGCACAAATGACATGACTTACGGTGTTTCCACCAGCACAAATGGCATGACTTACGGTGTTTCCACCAGCACAAATGTCACGACTTACGGTATTTCTACCAGCGCAAATGTCACGACTTACAGTGTTTCCACCAGCGCAAATGTCACGACTTATGGTGCGTCCACCAGCGCATACGGCATGACTTACGGTATTTCTACCAGCATAAATGTCACGACTTACGGTATTTCTACCAGCGCAAATGTCACGACTTACAGTGAACCCTGTGCAGGCTATCGGAAAGTGTCAAGTTTAGTTATAAAACAGTTCACAGGTTCATCCGGCGCAGTAAATGTCACGACTTACGGTGTTTCCACCGGCGCAGTGTTCCTCAGATTGGGACTGGTCTGATAACCTAGTTCATGTCATGTACGAATCAATGCAACTCTTGTAATCCTAGGTTATCATGCACATGTTCAAGTTCCAGGTTTATTATTAGTCCAACTATGTCATAATTAATTGACATTAGTTCAGCATGGATGCATACACAGCCATAGTCATTCAACAGGTATCCATAAGTCTCTAAGCATACAGATGACATAGAGAGTCGTATTAGTTCTAGACTATGTCTATGTCTGAGTGTTCGGTCAAAGTCCCATCACTTACTTGACCTAAGTCACCTTAAGTGACTAAAACTTGGGATAAGCAAGTCTTAACTACTTAAGACTTCAGTTAAGTGAGTCCTAATCACTTAAGACTAGGTTTAACTGACTTGAGTTTGACTAATCTTGGACTAAGTCCACTAATCTTGGACTAAATCTCACTAATCAGGAGTTTAGTCTCAATAATCATGGTTTAGATCTCACTAATCATGGATTAAGTCTAGCTTAATCGACCAATCTCGGATTAAATCCGACTAATCATGGATTAGGTCCAACTAGTCGTGGATTAGTTGACTAATCAGGGGATTAGGGTCACTAATCGAGGATTAAGTCCAACTAATCGTGGATTAGTTGACTAGTCAAGGTTTAAGGTTACTAACCGAGGATTAAGTCCAACTAATCTTGGATTAGTTGACTAATCAAGGTCTAATCAAGGATTAAGTCTAACTAATCTTGGATTAGTTGACTAATCAGGGTTTAAGGTTGCTAATCAAGGATTAAGTCCAACTAATCTTGGATTAGTTGACTAATCACGGTTGAGGGAAATTTAGATTGGTCTAAGTGCTACTTAGTTGTCTAAAACTAGGTTTGACTAACACTTAGATAGCTAAACCACTCTTAGTTATTGGGTCATCTCCCTAATCAAGGCTTAGAGCCTAAAACCGTGAGGATCAACCCCTAATCCTCCTCTCTAATTGTCACTTAAAGCTTAATTGGCTCAAATCCTTGGGGTCAATACTTAACCTAATTCATTCAAGGAATTAAGCATTCAATTTATGACATAACAAATACGGTTTCCAAACAATACAAGCATGTTCATAAAAATTTCAGCATCAAACATTTCAATACAACATAATACAAGAAACATGCTCATCAACACAAAACATAAGCTTAAAATTCAGCATAGCCAATTCAACAATAACACATTATCATTCATCACAAATTCGGCCTCCAAGCCTAAAAACAAAGTCTACTAGTGCCCTTGAGTCTCATGGTGACTCAACCTAATTTTCTATGCATTAAGACTTATTCTAGCAAGAGTGTAGCTTCTCTCCATACCTCTTGAAGACACAAAAGAAAAACTAAGAACTTTGGCCCTCTTTCTCACCCAAAACCGTGAGCAACACCTCCTCCCTAGACACTTGAAAATTTGCTCCTAAGCTTCCAAGACTCTAAGACTCCTCTTGATCAACCAAGCCAAAATCCTAGTGCCTTGATGATGGTGTGGCCGTGAGGTCTATTTGGGTGAACTTTCTTGAACACAAATCTTCAAACAAGTGGCATATTCATGATCTAGGGTATGAACATGCCAAGGTTCTTTGTGTTTGGTGAGTGTTTAAGTTGGTTAAGGGTGTTGGTGGGGTGAGGCCGTGAGCCTTCAAAGAGAAAGGAAGGGTTGGTTTTGGATTTCTAAGCTTCAATCAATGATGCATGTTGTGAATTCATGATTTAGGTTTAGAGTATGTAGTGATTCTTGGTTTTAAATGGAAAAATAAGCTTGGATGATGGTGAATTGGGTGGTGGCCGTGAGCTCTTAGCATGGAATAAGAAGAAAGAAATGGAATGTAATTGGTATGAAAGTGGCGTGAGAGAGGGAGCAAAATGAGGCTCATCAACAAGTGTTTATTTTTATAAAACACATGGTCAAAGATGAAGAGAAAAGGTGGCATACGGTGGGTTAAGGTGTTGACACATCACACCTTCATGCAAAGGGAGAAAAGGTGGTGTTGACACCTCATGCTTTGACCACTTGCATGAGATATAAGCTAGACACCTCACTACTTCATGCATTCACATTTGCACCTCATGGCTTCAAATATACACACACCACACGACCCTTCACTTGCACACACCACTCCACACGGTTTTGCACACACACACAAGGCCCAAGCACATTTTCATGGCCCAATAACACTCTTAAGGCCCAATAGGTTCACTTAGACCTAATCTAATCCACTTAACTCCTAATCCATCCATTAACCAAGCTAATCTCACTCAAGACTAACCAAACCAAATCAAATTAACTTAAAACCACACAAGACTAAGCTTAATTAATTAGGGTTAAGCTAACCCTAATCACGATTGTCATCTAATGCACAATTAACTCTAACACATCAAGCTAAGGCAAAGCATTAAAGCACGAATTATCAAGGAACGAAAATTCAGGGATGTTACACTCTCCCCCACTTACAGGAATTTCGTCCCCGAAATTCGGCTTTACTGGAACAACTCCGGATATTCACTACGCATTGTAGATTCGGGTTCCCAAGTTGATTCTTGAACACCATTGTGTTCCCAAACAACTCTAACCAAGGGTATCTCTTTTCCCCTAAGTTGCTTGACTCGGCGGTCTGCTATAAAAATCGGACCAGCTTCTAGTGTTAGGTTTTCTCGCACAGACAGGTCATCGGGTCGGATATCTAAGATAGAGTTAGGGTCATGCACAAACTTTCGAAGTTGTGAAACATGAAAGACATTGTGCAGAATAGACAAGGATGGGGGTAAGGCTATTTGGTACGCGACTGGGCCAATTTTCCTAAGGATTTGGTACGGACCAATGAACCTCGGTGAAAGTTTCTTGGTTCTCAACGCTCTGCCTACGCCTTTCATCGGGGATATCTTGATAAACACATGCTCTCCTTCTGCAAACTCAAGAGGTCTTCTCCTCTTATCCACATAACTCTTCTGCCTTCCCTGAGCGGTCTTCATCTTCTCTTGTACCATCTTGATCTTCGCAGTTGTTTCTTGTACCAGTTCCGGACCGATTAAAGCATTATCCCCCACTTGAAACCAACATAGTGGGGTTTGACACTTTCGACCATACAGTGCTTCAAACGGCGCCATCCCAATACTCGCGTGATAACTGTTGTTATAGGTAAACTCCACCAACGGTAACACCTTATCCCAACTTCTTTGTTCCTCCAAAGCACACGCTCTTAACATATCTTCCAATGTCTGGATGGTTCGCTCTGTTTGTTCGTCGGTCTGAGGATGATAAGCAGATCCCATCTTTAACTTCGTTCCCAAGGCTTGATGCAGACTGTTCCAAAATCGAGACGTGAATCTTGGATCCCGGTCAGACAATATACTGGATGGTATACCATGCAGTCGTACCACCTCATCAACGTAGAGTTGAGCAAACCTTTCCATCGAATAATGCATATTTACGGGGATAAAATGCGCTGATTTAGTGAACCGGTATACTACAACCCATATGGCATCGAAATTCCGATCCGTCCTTGGTAAACTTGTCACAAAATCCATCGATATGCTGTCCCATTTCCACTGAGGGACCTCCAAACATTATAATTCTCCTCCTGGCTTCTTATGCTCGGCCTTCATCTTCTGACAAATCAAACACGATGCTACATACTCAGCCACATCTTTCTTTAATCCAGACCACCAAAACAACTTTTTCAAATCCTGATACATCTTAGTTGTTCCCGGATGCATACTCATTTGACTCTTGTGCGCTTCCTCCAATATCGTTCTTCTAAGTTCTGCGTCCTTTGGAATGCATATCCTCGTTTTGAAACGAAGAAGTCCATCCTTTCCCTCTTGAAAGTTCAGTTCTTTCCCTCCAGATGCCAATCTTTTCTTTTCACTAAGCTCACCATCTTCTCGTTGTCGCTCGCGGATCAGAGCCATAAACTCATTCGTGATCTGCAGCACTCCTAACTTTAAGCTTGTTGGCTCGACTTCCATTACCAAACTCATATCCCGAAACTTCTCCAGCAACTCAGCCTCCTTAATCATCATGGCACTTGCATGCAATGCCTTTCTACTTAAGGCATCGGCAACCTTATTCGCCTTTCCAGGATGATAGTGGAGTTCGAAGTCATAATCTTTGAGAAACTCCATCCACCGACGTTGTCTCATGTTCAACTCTTTCTAGTCAAAGAGATACTTCAAACTCTTATGGTCACCGAATACTCGGAACACAGTACCATAGAGATAGTGCCTCCAGATCTTGAGAGCGAAAACTATCGCAGCCAACTCCAAGTCGTGCGTCGGATAGTTCACCTCATGCACCTTCAACTGCCTTGATGCATATGCCACGACCTTGCCTTCTTGCATCAGCACACATCTGAGACCTTGCCCTGAAGCGTCGCAGTACACATCAAAACTCTTCTGCGGATCAGGTAGGATTAACACCGGTGAAGTCGTCAGCTTCTCCTTCAGCTTCTGGAAACTCTCTTCGCACTTCGAGTTCCAGATGAAAGGTTGATCCTTCTTGGTTAACTTAGTCAAAGGTTGGGAGATCTTCGAAAATCCTTCTATAAACCTTCGATAGTACCCGGCAAGTCCTAAGAAACTCCGGAACTCCGTTACCGTCTTAGGTTGTTCCCATCAAAGAACTGATTCAACCTTTGTTGGATCGACAGCTATTCCTCCTTTCGAGATTACGTGTCCCAAAAACTTAACTTCCTCCAGCCAAAACTCGCACTTCGAGAGCTTGGCGTACAACTGCTTCTCCTTTAAAACCTCCAACACAATCCTCAAGTGTTCTGCATGTTCCTCTGGACTCTTTGAGTAGATCAGAATATCATCTATAAAGACCACTACAAACGAGTCCAGGTACGGTCTGAAGACCCTATTCATGTAATCCATGAAGACAGCAGGAGCATTCGTCAAGCCGAACGGCATTACTACGTACTCATAATGCCCATAACGAGACCGAAACGCCGTCTTGGGAATGTCCTGTTCCTGAATCCTTATCTGATGGTACCCAGACCTTAGATCTATCTTCGAGAAAACAGAAGCTCCACGGACTTGATCCATAAGATCGTCTATCCTCGGTAGCGGGTATTTGTTCTTGATGGTCACCTTGTTCAACTACCGGTAGTCCACACACATACGCAGACTTCCATCCTTCTTTTTCACAAACAACACTGGTGCACCCCAGGGAGACACACTTGGTCTGATCAAGTGTTTCTGTAGCAACTCCTCCACTTGCTTCTTCAACTCAGCCATTTCCGGCGGCGCCATCCTATACGGTGCTATAGAGATTGGGCCAGTTCCTGGGATTAGATCGATACCAAACTCGATTTCTCGATTCGGCGGCAACCCCGGTACATCGTCCGTGAACACTTCCGGAAACTCCTTTACCACTGGTATTCCTCCTAACTCTTTCTCCTCTTCTTCCCTCGTTACTGAGAACAGACACATGAAGCCCTTGGGTTCGGGGTTCGAGGGTTGAAGGTCTTTGTACAAGACTATCTTCCTATCACAGTTGATGACCACTCGGTTCCTCATCATCCAATCCATACCCAGAATGACATCTAACTGCGACAAAGGTAAACAGACTAGGTCTACACTCGAGATGCGGCCTAATACCTCAACCAAACAGTTTAGACAGACTTTGGAAGTAAGGACAGGGGAATTAGTTGGGGTTTCTACTCTAAAGCAATATGGTGAATCGGATAGGGGCAAGTTCAAACGATTCACACATTCATACGAAACGAAAGAATGAGTAGCTCCAGAATCATACAAAACATTGCAAGGTTGACTATTGAGAAGAAGGGTACCTTGCACGAGATCAGAGGCTTGATTGGCTTCAGCACCACTGAGAGTGAACACCTTCCCCCTAGCCACGGGTCTATTCACCGATCCCTTCGAGTCATTCTTCTCGGGTTCTCTACAGTCTCGTGACCAATGACCCGGCTTTCCACACTTGTAGCAACCAGAAAACGGCTTCCGACAAAATTCTCCGAAGTGATGATGCTTGCACTTATCGCACAATGGAGCATTTCCCTGATAACTTGCTGCTTGTCCCGACATCTTGCCTTTACCCTTGTGTTTGAAGCGCGGTCGTTGGCCTCTAAAGTTCGAATCCTTGCGCTTCTGCGACCCGAAACTCTGCTGATTCCTCTTACTTCGCAGGTATAGCTCCTCAGCCCTCTTATCATCTTCGTAGACTCGACACATGTCGACCAGAGTTGAGAAGTTCTGAATCTTTTGGTAACTGAAAGCGGCTTTTAAATCCGGTCTTAGCCCATTCTCGAACTTGATGCACTTGCTTCGTTCGTCAGGATGTTGCTGAAAGTAAGGAGAATACTTAAGCAACTCCTCGAACTTAGCCGTGTATTCGCCCACAGTCATGTCGCCTTGCTATAGCTGCAGAAACTCTACCTCCTTCTTACGCCTCAGATCCTCAGGAAAGTACTTATCCAGAAACTTTTCCGTGAACAATTGCCATGTGACTTCCCGACCTTCGTGAGCCAAGAGTTGAACAGCGTGCTTCCACCAGTTTTCAGCTTCCCCAAACAACATGTACGTGGCGTAGGTCACCTGCTGAGCGTCCGTACATCCCAAGGTTTGGAAGATTTTGTCCAGTTCGCTTAACCACTTGTTAGCCTCATCGGGTTTAAAACCTCCCTCAAACCTCGGAGGGTTACAGTTTCAAAACTCGGACAGACCACGGAACTCGACTTGTCCCGCTTGGTGTGGGGGTGGTTGGTTAGCTTGTTGTTGCATGTTCTCGATCACCGTAGTGATCCTATCTAAAACGTCAGCTAAGTTACGTTGATTCCTAGCTGCCATTGTGAACCTGCACTAAAGGCTAAGTATCACAATAGACCTAAGGGAACTGAAATCCTACAACTATCCTAATCCTATAACTATCTTAGTTTCTATGGGATTAGCTATGGACCAGGTGCAGGACCTTCAGCTCTGATACCACAAAAAGGTGTGACGCTCTCGTTCTCGAAATCATTTGGACTTGTAAGGTTTTTCAAAAGTTAGGGTGGAAAATTTTTTCTTTTTTTTTTTAAAACATTTGATCGGAAAGTAAAATCAGAGAGTTGAAATCCGGAAAGTTAAAAGAAGTTGAAAAGCAGTCGAGGGGTTTTCGCAATAAATAATGTTTCTATAATTGAAACCTTTAGTCCCTCAATTGCGGATGAATGCCGGATTTCAAAACTTGTTAAAAGCAAGCAGAATATTTAAATGCGTGAAGTGAACCTTAGTTGTAGATATTAGGTTATAAAAGGTCTGATACAAAATAGTTACAAGTCCATTAGAAAAACACTCTGACAATACCAAAACAACTTTTACAAAAAGTAAGACTCAAAAGAAAGGGTATCATCAGAGCTGGTCGTCAGTCCACTGCAGCTATTCCATAGTCCGGGATCACCGGCTTCGTCCAACCCCAACCGCCATCAGGGAGCAGACGAATCTCGATGCAAGGCAGGCATTCGGTCATTACCTACAAGGGCAGGGAGAGTAAGCCTAACACGGTCGCATAATCGAATAAGCCTAAGCCCTAGCATTCACAACCAGATACACAGCAGCAGCAGCCAAACAATAATGCATATACATATGATCACACCGGTTTAGTTATTATCTTCCAGTTAAGTGGCATGATGCATGAACATGTTCTCCAACTCTGAGGCCTCTGTCCACCGGGTCCAGATCTGAGGAACGGTGTGTCCCAAGAACACGTCACGGCTTACGGCACGTCTGCCAGCGCAAATGTCACGACTTACGGTGTTTCCACCAGCGCAAATGACATGACTTACGGTGTTTCCACCAGCACAAATGACATGACTTACGGTGTTTCCACCAGCACAAATGACATGACTTACGGTGTTTCCACCAGCACAAATGTCACGACTTACGGTATTTCTACCAGCGCAAATGTCACGACTTACAGTGTTTCCACCAGCGCAAATGTCACGACTTACGGTGCGTCCACCAGCGCATACGGCATGACTTACGGTATTTCTACCAGCATAAATGTCACGACTTACGGTATTTCTACCAGCGCAAATGTCACCACATACAGTGAACCCTGTGCAGGCTATCGGAAAGTGTCAAGTTTAGTTATAAAACAGTTCACAGATTCATCCGGCGCAGTAAATGTCACGACTTACGGTGTTTCCACCGGCGCAGTGTTCCTCAGGTTGGGACTGGTCTGATAACCGAGTTCATGTCATGTACGAATCAATGCAACTCTTGTAGTCCTAGGTTATCATGCACATGTTCAAGTTCCAGGTTTATTATTAGTCCAACTATGTCATAATTAATTGACATTAGTTCAGCATGGATGCATACACAGTCATAGTCATTCAACAGGTATCCATAAGTCTCTAAGCATACAGATGACATAAAGAGTCGTATTAGTTCTAGACTATGTCTATGTCTGAGTGTTCGGTCAAAGTCCCATCACTTACTTGACCTAAGTCACCTTAAGTGACTAAAACTTGGGATAAGCAAGTCTTAACTACTTAAGACTTCAGTTAAGTGAGTCCTAATCACTTAAGACTAGGTTTAACTAACTTGAGTTTGACTAATCTTGGACTAAGTCCACTAATCTTGGACTAAATCTCACTAATCAGGAGTTTAGTCTCAATAATCATGGTTTAGATCTCACTAATCATGGATTAAGTCTAGCTTAATCGACCAATCTCGGATTAAATCCGACTAATCATGGATTAGGTCCAACTAGTCGTGGATTAGTTGACTAATCAGAGGATTAGGGTCACTAATCGAGGATTAAGTCCAACTAATCGTGGATTAGTTGACTAGTCAAGGTTTAAGGTTACTAACCGAGGATTAAGTCCAACTAATCTTGGATTAGTTGACTAATCAAGGTCTAATCAAGGATTAAGTCTAACTAATCTTGGATTAGTTGACTAATCAGGGTTTAAGGTTGCTAATCAAGGATTAAGTCCAACTAATCTTGGATTAGTTGACTAATCACGGTTGAGGGAAACTTAGATTGGTCTAAGTGCTACTTAGTTGTCTAAAACTAGGTTTGACTAACACTTAGATAGCTAAACCACTCTTAGTTATTGGGTCATCTCCCTAATCAAGGCTTAGAGCCTAAAACCGTGAGGATCAACCCCTAGTCCTCCTCTCTAATTGTCACTTAAAGCTTAATTGGCTCAAATCCTTGGGGTCAATACTTAACCTAATTCATTCAAGGAATTAAGCATTCAATTTATGACATAACCCATACGGTTTCCAAACAATACAAGCATGTTCATAAAAATTTCAGCATCAAACATTTCAATACAACATAATACAAGAAACATGCTCATCAACACAAAACATAAGCTTAAAATTCAGCATAGCCAATTCAACAATAACACATTATCATTCATCACAAATTCGGCCTCCAAGCCTAAAAACAAAGTCTACTAGTGCCCTTGAGTCTCATGGTGACTCAACCTAATTTTCTATGCATTAAGACTTATTCTAGCAAGAGTGTAGCTTCTCTCCATACCTCTTGAAGACATAAAAGAAAAACTAAGAACTTTGGCCCTCTTTCTCACCCAAAACCGTGAGCAACATCTCCTCCCTAGACACTTGAAAATTTGCTCCTAAGCTTCCAAGACTCTAAGACTCCTCTTGATCAACCAAGCCAAAATCCTAGTGCCTTGATGATGGTGTGGCCGTGAGGTCTATTTGGGTGAACTTTCTTGAACACAAATATTCAAACAAGTGGCATATTCATGATCTAGGGTATGAACATGCCAAGGTTCTTTGTGTTTGGTGAGTGTTTAAGTTGGTTAAGGGTGTTGGTGGGGTGAGGCCGTGAGCCTTCAAAGAGAAAGGAAGGGTTGGTTTTGGATTTCTAAGCTTCAATCAATGATGCATGTTGTGAATTCATGATTTAGGTTTAGAGTATGTAGTGATTCTTGGTTTTAAAGGGAAAAATAAGCTTGGATGATGGTGAATTGGGTGGTGGCCGTGAGCTCTTAGCAAGGAATAAGAAGAAAGAAATGGAATGTAATTGGTATGAAAGTGGCGTGAGAGAGGGAGCAAAATGAGGCTCATCAACAAGTGTTTATTTTTATAAAACACATGGTCAAAGATGAAGAGAAAAGGTGGCATACGGTGGGTTAAGGTGTTGACACATCACACCTTCATGCAAAGGGAGAAAAGGTGGTGTTGACACCTCATGCTTTGACCACTTGCATGAGATATAAGCTAGACACCTCACTACTTCATGCATTCACATTTGCACCTCATGGCTTCAAATACACACACACACCACACGGCCCTTCACTTGCACACACCACTCCACACGGTTTTGCACACACACACAAGGCCCAAGCACATTTTCATGGCCCAATAACACTCTTAAGGCCCAATAGGTTCACTTAGACCTAATCTAATCCACTTAACTCCTAATCCATCCATTAACCAAGCTAATCTCACTCAAGACTAACCAAACCAAATCAAATTAACTTAAAACCACACAAGACTAAGCTTAATTAATTAGGGTTAAGCTAACCCTAATCACGATTGTCATCTAATGCACAATTAACTCTAACACATCAAGCTAAGGCAAAGCATTAAAGCACGAATTATCAAGGAACGAAAATTTAGGGATGTTACAATCCCCATGCTTGAGCCAACTGATTTTAGCCTTCTGTCTTAGGAACATATAAGCTGCCACCTTTACTCCCAAGTACTCTCTAGTTAACTCCTTCTCTTTCTGTTGAAGAGTAGCATCCATAGGGTTGGAACTTAGGTCAGTTTGCATTGCATCTAACTCACTTCTAATCTGGGCTTTCCTTCTGTCTATATCACCAAAAGCTGCCCTGTTTAACTCCTTGAGAGGCTGTCTTAGGAATTTCAGCTTCATACAAATTTGAAACATTTTATTGCCCTGAACTGGCCTGTTCCAAGCTTGAGAAACTATATGCATAAAATCATTGTGACCTAACCACATGTTAAAGTACTTGAACCCTATTCCTTTGTTTATTTGCTGTCTACCCCCAATCAACAAGAATAGGGCAGTGATCTGAAACCCCAGGATTAAGGAAATTAGAGAAAGCTTCAGGCCATTCAGAACACCAAAGATCATTCACAAGACATCTATCCAGTTTGCAACACACCCTGTCCCAACCTATCTGCTTATTTGTCCAAGTGAGCCTATGACCAATGTATCTCATATCAATCAAGTCACAGGCACTAACACAATTCTTGAACTCAGTCATGCTTCTATAATCCACCACATTCCCTCCAACTTTCTCACTTTCATCCAGATAACAGTTGAAATCCCCAATAACCATCCAAGGTATATCAATAAAGCTTTGCACTCCACTAAGTACCTGCCACAGTTCTTGTTTGTCAACCATGTCATTTGAAGCATAAACAAAAGTTATGTAGCATGACTTCATAGTTTGCTTCATGGTTACTAAACAATGCATATATTGCTGAGACCTTGCTATTAGCATAACATCAAAGCTATCCTGCTTCCAAATTATCCAAATTCTGCCAACATCACACACATCCAGATTATCAATAGATCCCCAGCCATAAGCCACCTTATTCCTAACTTGCTGAAAACCACTGGCTCTCAGTTTATTCTCCAAAATACCAATTAACCCTATACTATTATTTCTACACAAGTCTTGAATAGCATCTTGTTTGAGAGGGCTATTCATCCCTCTTATGTTCCAAGCTGCAATCCTATCCATATTGGCTTTGCTTTGAGATAGATCCTCTCTGCAATACCTTATTGATTATCTGTGCCTTGCTCCTAGTCTGGACTGGTGTCCACCCTTCATCATCCCCTTCATCATTAGTCCCTGGCTGCTCACTTCCATTTCCACTGTCTTGTTGTTTCTCTTTTCCCTTATCTATGGCAGCTTCTAACACCTTTCCAGCCTCTTCCCTTGCACCTTCTACATTTTCTTGAGGAATAGTCCCAACAGCAATAGCTTCCTGAGTCTGAACAGCACTAACCACCTCATTTATTTCCTTTTGTGATGGCTTATTTTTCTGGACCCATTGTTGCTTAACCCCCTTCCTGCACATCTTGGAATCATGGCCATATGTAGAGCACCTTGCACAGAGGATTGGCTTCCATTCATATACTACCTTCTGGTTAATAACAACACCCTTCTCATCCTCAAAATATATCTCATCAGGCAATATTTTAGGATTGACCTCAATAAGAATCCTGACATAATTAATTCTATTCCTTTCCTTTGTAACTTGGTCCACCATAATTGGTGTGCCAATCAGACTGGAAATCTTGCCCAATGCCACAGCCCCCCAATACTTCAAGTTTAGGTTTGGTAGTTGCACCCATACAGAGACACGATCCAGAAATTCCCTAGTCATAGGCTTCCCAGTCCAAGAAGCCATTATGATGGGTTTTCTATCAAAGTGAAATAGACCTATGTCCAGCACAGCATTCATTCCTTCACTACTATTGAATCGTACTAAGAAGGTACCATCAGCATTCATTAACACCTTGTCTACTCCATGTTCACCCCAAACTTTCCTAATGTATCCATTCAGGACTGGGAATGGGGGTTTGGCACCTAGGACATAGCATACCACAACATTTTTCCAGTAATTCAATTCATCCTGAACATCATCACTATGTATTTTGCCTACAGCCACACCCTCCTTCAAATCAGGTTTGTAGAATTGAAGCTTCTCCCCTGCATTCCTCAACTTGCTTATATCAAACTTATCCCACACATTAGGTTGTTTAATGATTTCTTCCTCCTGAACAGGCACTGATACACTTTTAGGATTCACAGACAGATCTTTCTGAGTTTCTGATTCAATCTCCCCATTGAACATGCAAGACTAGAACTTGAACTTTTTCACAAAACAAATTTAGATCATAAATTTATTCAACAATCATCACATAAACATACATAATCCACGGTTTAAGAAAAGAAAAATAGACATGCAAGGAAGTTAATTTTAGATTTTCACAAAATCTTTAGTTTTCTTTAGATATCTAAGATTTTGGTTAGAAAAATATTAGATCCATCAAATAAAATCCTCAACCGAAACATCAAGCATAAGTTTAACATATTACAAATTATTCTTAAGTCCATAAAGTCCAAGATCAAAGATGAATAACACATAAAATCATCTTTAAACTTATAAAAACCAACATGCAAAGAAGAAAAAGAAATAGATCTACAAACAAAAGAGAAGACTACACTATTACAAATTTTCTTTCTTGATCTTGAAGTCCTACCATGAAAAGGTTGGTCTTCTAGTCTCCTAACTCTTGGATCTTCAAAGATCAAGGCTTGATCTAGCATGGGTTTCCTTCTCCTTCTTCTCTATGCCTCATGGTTCTCTCTCTCTCTCTCTCTATGGTTCTCTCTCTTTTTTTTTCCCATGTCTCAAGAGCTAGTGTGGCCCTTTGAGACTAAGTGTGTGTTGGTGTGAAAGAAAGAAGTGGAATGAAGGAATGGGATGAAAGGAACGAAGGAAAGAATGGAAAGATGAGGGAAATAAACTAAGGGTGGAACTTGGTTTCTCTTCTTTGGCCTTCAATTTGGTTTGGCCTATGCATGCATCAAAGAGGGGGTATTTTGTCAACACTAAGACACATACTTGGTCTCCAAGTTTTTTCCATTTTCTTTTCTTTTTATTTTATTTTCCTTCCTAGCTTAGTCAACATGCAAATGCACCATGAGCCTACACATACACACACCCTTACACTTGTCACACATACACACATTACACACACCTCATGCATGCACACACTCACCCAACCGTGGCACACCCTTTTGCACACACATGTCCTACTTTTTTTTATTTCTTCTTTATTTGGTCACCAAGCAAAGCTATATGTCATGCACACATACACATACTATATCATACATATATCACACATACACACATAGGCACACATTCACTCACACATTTGATCACACAATAATTTCTTCTTTCATTAAATAATCAACATACATAATAATACTTAATACACATTTTTCCTTAAATAATAAACTGCACTTACTGGTTGCACTTATGGCCCTTATTTCATTTTCTAAAATCATAATTTAATATATTAAAGATAATCCCAAAAGGAAAAATTTATTAAAAATCAAAAACCATTTTTCATGATTTATTCCTTGGAAATTCGTCCTTTACAGTCCTGAAAAATAATTTTCGCAAACCAATCCATAAAATTATGAAAGATACATTTTTGAAAACTACATTTCGATACGATCGTTTTGGTATAAAGATCATAAAAATCGGAGTTACGGTTAAAAAGTTATGGATTTTCAAAGTTGATACATTTAAGAAAATCCATAAAGAAATTCATTTTTAAAATAAATCACCAATCATTTCTTATAAAAATCATTTTTACTAACTCCATAAAAATATTTGTTTATCAAAACTCCGTAAAATAAACACTTTACTACGAAATCGAATAAAATACTCATTGAAAACTCTTTGAAAAACGATTTCTCAAAACTCTTCTTTAATGAATTTTTATTCGTCCTAATCGGAAAAATGCGGGATGTTACATTGCCCGTGTTCAAGATGTAAGAATCGTGTGAGAAAGGAGTTATTTTGGGTAGAAAAGGATCTGTATCAATATGGATTTATGGAGGGTTACATTAATTGGACTGTTCATGGCGAGGATAGATGGGGGGATATTAGTTCACCTTTTGTTGTCCATGATGAAGTGCAGAATGAGAATCCATATGTGGATATGGTTCGGGATGCTGCTGGTGATAGATTAAATTTTCAATCTCAAGATGTAGAAGAGGATCCAAATCCTGATGCTTCAAAGTTTTATGATTTGCTGAGAGATGCCGATGAGCCTTTGTGGGATTGTTGTGATAAGCAGACAATATTGTCAGCTGTCACTCAACTCTTGAATTTAAAGTCCGAGTTCAACATGAGTGAGAAGTGCTATGATCGATTGAGTGCTATTATTAAGAGCATGCTTCCAGATTCGGAAAGGTTACCTGAAAGCTTCTACAAATCGAAGGCCATGGTTAGTGAGTTGGGATTAGGATATGAGAAGATAGATGCATGTCCTAATCATTGTATGCTATATTACAAAGAAACGGTTGATTGCACAGCTTGTTTAGTTTGTGGGCACGCGCGATTCAAACCGAAGGCTGGGGGTTCGTTACAACAAAAGGATATTCCATATTCACAGTTGCGTTATTTTCCCATTACTCCTAGGCTACAACGCCTATATATGTCCAAAAACGCTGCTCCAAATATGCTTTGGCACTCCAATGGAGTGCGCCAAGATGAATCGATGATAATCCATCTTGCTGATGCTGCAACATGGAAACATTTTGATGCTACTTGGCCAACATTTGCACAAGAACCTCGAAATGTTAGGCTTGGCCTTTGCACGGATGGTTTTAATCCTTTCAATGGCACAACTACTCCGTACTCATGTTGGCCTGTTTTTGCCACACCCTATAATCTTCCACCAAGCATGTGTATGAAGAGGGAATATATGTAACATCCCTAATTTTAACCCCTAGTATAGTTATAAGTTTTATAGAATTAAATAATTGTTTCTTGAAATCAATCATTTAGGTGTTGGGTATTTTTATAAAATACATTTTTGTTATTTACGAAAGTATATTTAATTATATTTTAAAGTAAATTCATTTGAAACAATTACCCTATTTGAAAAATAGACTTTCTCTTCTATACTTTGGTATTTATAAAGATACAATATTAAATAAATTTTGTTATTTCCTAATATCTAAACTAATTTTTATCTTAAAGTTTTCTTATATGAAGCTAAAATCCTATTATTAAAATTTGTTTTGGGTTAATAAATAAATAAATAAAAGTGTGAGACAAAAAAAAAAAAAAAATAAAACGTGTATGTGTGCTATGTGTGAAAGGGAACCGTAGTACCCTTCTTGTTGTGCGTTGGCCGCCCCTTCTTCCTCATGGTCTTCTTCTTCAATTCGACACCCCATCTCCATGAAGCTTTTCTTTCCCTCTCTCATGGTTGTTCCTCCTTCCTTGCACACAAGCGCCTCCTTCTCCATAACCGCGCTCGCCTCTCTCTTTCCAACCAGTCGCAAATCGCGACCCACCGGCCGCCATTTAACCGAACAGAGGTCATGAAGCTCGCGAACCGCACCGCCATAGCCTTCGCCTCCGTCGACCTCTTCTTCTCAGATCGCTAGTTCGCACCCTCCACTGCTCACTGCCACCGTCTCTCTCTCGCGGTGGCACGCGAATCGTGACTCGCATGGTCTCAAATCGCCGCCGTATGGGAAGCACGAAGCACCAACCATCGCGATCTCCCTCTCTAGCGCTGCGAATCGCGTTTCCCCTTGTGTCTCTAAGGTCGCTGCTGCTGCTGCTGGTTGTCGCTGACTCGTTGCCGCCACCTCATTCCTTTCTCCGGTATGTGTCACGCCATTGCTCGCTGTAGCTCGCCTCTACTGCCATGGAGGACGCCACTGCCACCATTGGTCCTTGGGTCACCGAGCCCGAACCATCGCCTTCGGCACCGTCACCGTGCCTTGCCGGGCGACCTCGGTTGGGAAAACGAGCACAACCCTCTAGCTGATGATGTCAAATACAATGTTGGAGTCAACCGGATACGAGTGGAGCCCTAGAACCGAATCGATCATCCCGAGGGTAAACCCCAAATACCTTTTTACCTGCTCCGAGTTATGTTTTAATAATAACGATGATTCTAATACTGATAATAAAACTTATTTTTAATATTAATTAGTGATAATTATAACATTAAGTTGCTTTTGGTATTAAGGTTTATGTTTATTTTAATTACATTATTAATGATAATGGTTTTTTCTTTAATTAGTTACTTTGACTTGTTTTGACGCTGAATTAACAATTATGTCGAACGATTAGTTTTAAGAGTATTTTGTTAAATGTAACGGGTCCCTAATTAATTAAGTTGCAGTTGGTTGGTTGGTACTATTGTAGAACTAAACCATGCTCTAATTAATTAGGAATTCGATATATTCGGCATAAGTTAGTTCGGGTTAAACCTTGAACTTTAATTCTAAATTGAAGGAGGGTGTAACAAATTGGATTTGGAAAATGTGATTTCGCTCATTTTGAACAAAGAACACTCTCTTGTTAATTCAGAATTAATAGTTCTAAGTAGCTAAAGGTGCGTGGTTTCAATCTATTATGATACTTTTGTTGGTTTCGAAAGTTAGCGTGTTTTTCAAACGAAGATATACTATTTTTAATGAAAAGGGCATGGACTTGATTCTATGAACTTGAATCAAATAATTTTATGGTTTGGAAATATATTTAAGAATACAATACTTTAAACCAAACTACAATAAGTCAACGTAATTTGTTTTATGATTTGGAATTAAATACAATACGTGTCAAGTTTCGATATTCTATATTTAGTTTATTTTAGTTTCCGGTGTGAAAAGTTTTAAAGTGTCTGTTTTAATTTGATTTCAAAGTTGATTGTTATTGTTTTATATGGCATGACGAGACGACGAAGAACTTTAGGACCAGCCGCGATGCGAGAAATAAACTGCGTTGCCTTCGGGCATTATCGTACAAAAAGGAACGTGTCTATGGAAACGCAAGGTAAGGGGTTCTTTACCTTGCTTTAGAGAGTATTTTCTGATTAGTATATAATACTTGCTAAGAATATGTGGGTATGCTTGTGACTGATTATTCGGGTAATTAATTTAGAATAAATATAAAGTAAGAAAATAAAATTGTTACTTGTGATTGAATATGCATGCTAAGTGCTAAGCGCTATATGTTATCATGTATGTTTATTTGAAGAACATGAACTCTGGTTGTTAATCGTGAAGGATTATAAGTGATTATCATTTTGTATGCCCGGTTGATTTAAAGAGATATATATGTATCATATAAGTGGTGATTGAGAAATAGAAACAATTAAAAAGTAAGAGTAGGAACTTGGTAAATTGAGTGGTTGAATATATGATGTTGTGCAAGGTTGATAATTTTGAATATATGTTAATTGAGAAATGTTACGGTGTGCTTGAATGAATAAATGAGTTATGTGTTGAAGTACGTAATTGATAAGTGAAAGAATAAAATGAATTAGAATAAGAGCATAAACGTAGAGCATTGAATTGGATTATTTTGTGAATTTATTGTGATGATTGGAAGCAGTACGTATATATTTATTGGCTTTTAATTTGATGGTGTATTTGGAAAAATATGACAAGATTAAAGGAAATTGTGGAATTAGTAAAAGTTGACAAAAAAGAGAATAATTTGTTTATGATTTAAATTATTAAAGGCATGTTAAGTGGTGACCTAGATCTTGTTGTCCGGGTTGTGGGACTGTACGCATCGACCGGTGTGTTTTCATGTCTTGTAAGACGTTGTCCGGGTTGTGGGACTGTACCCATAGACTAGTGTGATACAGATCTTGTAAGACGTTGTCCGGGTTGTGGGACTGTACGCATAGATCGCGTAAGACGCACATGGTGCGCAGCTGTAAGACGTTGTTCAGGTTGTGGGACTGTACGCAGCAATGGATCCACATAATAATTCTGAAAATTAAGAAAGACTTAAAGATATGGAAAGAGAAAAGAAAATATGAAAAGAGAAGAAAATACGAAGTCAACGAAAAGGATGAAAAAGAGATAAGCTGGAATGAAATAAATATAAATGAAGTGTAAGGGTTCAATGAAACATAAAAGAAACTGATTGACATTGTGTGCATGTATGTGATTTGGTAGGGAATGAATTGTTGATATATTATGAGATGTATGACTAAGCATGTTTGACTTAGTAGGTCATTATGTCTAGTTAGAATCTACTTTCTACTTCATGTGTAAAGCTCACCCTTACAACCATTTTTCAGGTTCTGAGCTTGGAGCTTGCACAGTTTCTGGCCGAGCAGGTTGAACCTCCACTACGTGGAGTGTCCGTTTATTATTTTATGAGTGGACTGTAGTTTTAGCTATGTTAAAAACTATTATTTTGTAATTTAAAGATATGTATTAGTTGTACGCCCCTATTTGAGATATTTGGGGAATTAGGATCTGTTTCTGGATAATTAATTAAACGTTTTATGTTTTTAAAAATACGCTGGTCTGGACATGTTAAGCAGGTACAAGATTGGAAATTTTGGTAAAGTCCGAAATACAGAGGGAACTCTGCTGGATTTTTATCGACATTTTCAAGTACCAATTTTTATAAAATCCTAATTTAACTAAATATTTGTGAGGGTGTTACATTATGGTATCAAAGCAGTTTTTCTTCAGCCTTGGAGTGTGGACTCACAACTCCTGTGGTTTACTCACCAAGCGAGTAACCAATGGATAGTTAGATGTCTAAGTTAGTTAGATTAGAAATTAGAATTTAGCGGACTTAGTATAACATCTTTTAATTTATTGTTGAATTCTTAGTTTTTGTTTCGGACTTCGTAAAGTGTTCGAATCTAATATCCTTAACTATTGTATTGTCACACTTGAAAAACATGTAATTGTCAATACTAAGGGAAATGAGAGACCCCAACGGGCTAGGGCATACTAGTTGCCACCCCAACGGGAAGGATCAACCCTTAGGATTGCATCAAGTGCACGAGTTCCAAATGTGACAATTCACACCAAATAATTCAAATAAAATTTTTGTACAAGAGCAATATTAAGTTGTTCGTAGTATGACAAAAAAAATAAATAAAAAAATAAAAAAAAATCAGTTAATGTGGAAATGATTTTACTCCCAATGGAATGTAAGGTTGGGCTTGATCATCCCAATGTTTGCATTTATTGGAAGGTGATATCATTAAAGTTTCTGAGTTTAAGAGTATAAGTTGACAATTAGTAATATCTAATAGTTTACTTAAAACAATTCGTGGTAGTTAACACCATTTTGATTTGGAATGCTCTAAAATCAGAGTGTGCGACGGAATAACTAGAAGACAATCCCAAAAAATCTTATAGATTTTCCTTTTCCTTTTCACGTTTCCAAATTATGTTCGGTGTCTCAAATCTGGAGAGTTGACTCTGTTTGTGTAAAACCTTGATAATTGCATGGCATCTTAAATCTTTCTGGATGAGTGGGATTCCGTGTGGCTTAAGCATAATTAAGAAAATAGTTTACCCTTCCTCTAGTCACGTATTAGTTCTTGAAGGCAACACACTGTTATGACTTGATAAGTCGATCCCTGAATCTTTCTTTGGTTCATAATCCTTATCACCTCTTATAAGTCAAAAATCTGATTATTTGATAATTCTTTCAATTCCAAGTGAATCGTGATCGACATAGACTCAATTTGTCTCTTGCTAAGTTTAAAAACATGCTTGCTAGTTTGAAATATTCCAAGTAACATGAAATCATTTTCATGTGATCCATGATTGGATGATCATGTTTGTTTTGATCATGCCTCTTAATATTTTCAAAGAGGTAACTCTTGAGACTCTATCCTTACTTCTTGTTAGAAACTGAAAACGACTCTTTTTATAACCTCTTGGCTTGTCTTATCCTTGGATTCAATTGATATTTTTCATGAGTCTATTATATCGTGCCTCTCTAATGTGTAGTCAGAAAAGTCCCCTATCCTACCTGGAATAGTGTTGACAACCAGGAGAATCTTAATTTCGCTCATTGTTATCCAATGTTAACGTGCTATTGTGAAATTGACAACCCATGAGTCAATCAAATTGTCAGTGATGGTTTACCCTACGTTCTCCCTTGCCAGAATAGTTTTCTGTGCCTTGCGAAGAGTTTAACAAACTCGCGGAGTTCGATATCGACATGAAATGTATATCTCAGCTTGCAAGTTAACTAAGACCCTCGTGCTACACGTAGTGCTTGTTTACAGTTACGTTTGTCTTAGTTTGTTGGAACAAACGTCAAGAATTCTCGGATTAGTGAACCTTAGTCCTACTTTAGAAATCCTAAACGGGAACTCAACCGAACTCATTGGTGTTAAAGAAAGAAGGTATAAGCATGAAACAACTTTGGGCCGAAGGAGTCGGTAATAGACCTGGGAGACACCAAAGAGTATTGATCTAGGAGCGTCACGAGTGGGGGAGTGAACCCGGAAAGAGTTAGATATCATAGCTAGAGGCCCTCTTTAAGTGATGGTTATCCATTAACTTGAACCGATCGAAATTTCGGGGACGAAATTCTCCTAAGTGGGGGAGAATTGTAACATCCCTAATTTTAACCCCTAGTATAATTATAAGTTTTATGGAATTAAATAATTGTTTCTTGAAATCAATCATTTAGGTGTTGGGTATTTTTATAAAATACATTTTTGTTATTTACGAAAGTATATTTAATTATATTTTAAAGTAAATTCATTTGAAACAATTACCCTATTTGAAAAATAGACTTTCTCTTCTATACTTTGGTATTTATAAAGATACAATATTAAATAAATTTTGTTATTTCCTAATATCTAAACTAATTTTTATCTTAAAGTTTTCCTATATGAAGCTAAAATCCTATTATTAATATTTATTTTGGGTTAATAAATAAATAAATAAAAGTGTGAGACAAAAAAAAATAAAAATAAAACGTGTATGTGTGCTATGTGTGAAAGGGAACCCTAGTTCCCTTCTTGTTGTGCGTTGGCCGCCCCTTCTTCCTCATGGTCTTCTTCTTCAATTCGACACCCCATCTCCATGAAGCTTTTCTTTCCCTCTCTCATGGTTGTTCCTCCTTCCTTGCACACAAGCGCCTCCTTCTCCATAACCGCGCTCGCCTCTCTCTTTCCAACCAGTCGCAAATCGCGACCCACCGGCCGCCGTTGAACCGAACAGAGGTCATGAAGCTCGCGAACCGCGCCGCCATAGCCTTCGCCTCCGTCGACCTCTTCTTCTCAGATCGCAAGTTCGCACCCTCCACTGCCCACTGCCACCGTCTCTCTCTCGCGGTGGCACACGAATCGTGACTCGCAGGGTCTCAAATCGCCGCCGTATGGGAAGCACGAAGCACCAACCATCGCGATCTCCCTCTCTAGCGCTGCGAATCGCGTTTCCCCTTGTGTCTCTAAGGCCGCTGCTGCTGCTGCTGGTTGTCGCTGACTCGTTGCCGCCACCTCATTCCTTTCTCCGGTATGTGTCACGCCACTGCTCGCTGTAGCTCGCCTCTACTGCCATGGAGGACGCCACTGCCACCATTGGTCCTTGGGTCACCGAGCCCGAACCATCGCCTTCGGCACCGTCACCGTGCCTTGCCGGGCGACCTCGGTTGGGAAAACGAGCACAACCCTCTAGCTGATGATGTCAAATACAATGTTGGAGTCAACCGGATACGAGTGGAGCCCTAGAACCGAATCGATCATCCCGAGGGTAAACCCCAAATACCTTTTTACCTGCTCCGAGTTATGTTTTAATAATAACGATGATTCTAATACTGATAATAAAACTTATTTTTAATATTAATTAGTGATAATTATAACATTAAGTTGTTTTTGGTATTAAGGTTTATGTTTATTTTAATTACATTATTAATGATAATGGTTTTTTCTTTAATTAGTTACTTTGACTTGTTTTGACGCTGAATTAACAATTATGTCGAACGATTAGTTTTAAGAGTATTTTGTTAAATGTAACGGGTCCCTAATTAATTAAGTTGCAGTTGGTTGGTTGGTACTATTGTAGAACTAAACCATGCTCTAATTAATTAGGAATTCGATATATTCGGCATAAGTTAGTTCGGGTTAAACCTTGAACTTTAATTCTAAATTGAAGGAGGGTGTAACAAATTGGATTTGGAAAATGTGATTTCGCTCATTTTGAACAAATAACACTCTCTTGTTAATTCAGAATTAATAGTTCTAAGTAGCTAAAGGTGCGTGGTTTCAATCTATTATGATACTTTTGTTGGTTTCGAAAGTTAGCGTGTTTTTCAAACGAAGATATACTATTTTTAATGAAAAGGGCATGGACTTGATTCTATGAACTTGAATCAAATAATTTTATGGTTTGGAAATATATTTAAGAATACAATACTTTAAACCAAACTACAATAAGTCAACGTAATTTGTTTTATGATTTGGAATTAAATACAATACGTGTCAAGTTTCGATATTCTATATTTAGTTTATTTTAGTTTCCGGTGTGCAAAGTTTTAAAGTGTCTATTTTAATTTGATTTCAAAGTTGATTGTTATTGTTTTATATGGCATGACGAGACGACGAAGAACTTTAGGACCAGCTGCGATGCGAGAAATAAACTGCGTTGCCTTCGGACATTATCGTACAAAAAGGAACGTGTCTATGGAAACGCAAGGTAATGGGTTCTTTACCTTGCTTTAGAGAGTATTTTCTTATTAGTATATAATACTTGCTAAGAATATGTGGGTATGCTTGTGACTGATTATTCGGGTAATTAATTTAGAATAAATATAAAGTAAGAAAATAAAATTGTTACTTGTGATTGAATATGCATGCTAAGTGCTAAGCGCTATATGTTATCATGTATGTTTATTTGAAGAACATGAACTCTGGTTGTTAATCGTGAAGGATTATAAGTGATTATCATTTTGTATGCCTGGTTGATTTAAAGAGATATATATGTATCATATAAGTGGTGATTGAGAAATAGAAACAATTAAAAAGTAAGAGTAGGAACTTGGTAAATTGAGTGGTTGAATATATGATGTTGTGCAAGGTTGATAATTTTGAATATATGTTAACTGAGAAATGTTACGGTGTGCTTGAACGAATAAATAAGTTGTGTGTTGAAGTACATAATTGATAAGTGAAAGAATAAAATGAATTAGAATAAGAGCATAAATGTAGAGCATTGAATTAGATTATTTTGTGAATTTATTGTGATGATTGGAAGCAGTACGTATATATTTATTGGCTTTTAATTTGATGGTGTATTTGGAAAAATATGACAAGATTAAAGGAAATTGTGGAATTAGTAAAAGTTGACACAAAAAGAGAATAATTTGTTTATGATTTAAAAGATTAAAGGCATGTTAAGTGGTGACCCAGATCTTGTAAGACGTTGTCCGAGTTGTGGGTCTTTACGCATAGACTGGTGTGATTCTGGTCGTGTAAGACGTTGTCCGGGTTGTGGGACTGTACGCATCGACTGGTGTGATTCAGGTCGTGTAAGACGTTGTCCGGGTTGTGGGACTGTACGCATCGACCGGTGTGTTTTCATGTCTTGTAAGACATTGTCCGGTTTGTGGGACTGTTCGCATAGACTAGTGTGATCCAGATCTTGTAAGATGTTGTCCGGGTTGTGGGACTGTACGCATAGATCGCGTAAGACGCACATGGTGCGCAGCTGTAAGACGTTGTTCGGGTTGTGGGACTGTACGCAATGATGGACACACACACATCATATAATGATAAAGGTATAATTGGAATGTGCGATTCCAGATCTTGTAAGACGTTGTCCGGGTTGTGGGACTGTACGCATAGATCGCGTAAGACGCACATGGTGCGCAACTGTAAGACGTTGTCCGGGTTGTGGGACTGTACGCAGCAATGGATCCACATACTAATTCTGAAAATTAAGAAAGACTTAAATATATGGAAAGAGAAAAGAAAATATGAAAAGAGAAGAAAATATGAAGTCAACGAAAAGGATGAAAAAGAGATAAGCTGGAATGAAATAAATATAAATGAAGTGTAAGGGTTCAATGAAACATAAAAGAAACTGATTGACATTGTGTGCATGTATGTGATTTGGTAGGGAATGAATTGTTGATATATTATGAGATGTATGACTAAGTGTGTTTGACTTAGTAGGTCATTATGTCTAGTTAGAAACTACTTTCTACTTAATGTGTAAAGCTCACCCTTACAACCATTTTTCAGGTTCTGAGCTTGGAGCTTGCACAGTTTCTGGCCGAGCAGGTTGAACCTCCACTACGTGGAGTGTCCGTTTATTATTTTATGAGTGGACTGTAGTTTTAGGTATGTTAAAAACTATTATTTTGTAATTTAAAGGTATGTATTAGTTGTACGCCCCTATTTGAGATATTTGGGGAATTAGGATCTGTTTCTGGATAATTAATTAAACGTTTTATGTTTTTAAAAATACGCTGGTCTGGACATGTTAAGCAGGTACAAGATTGGAAATTTTGGTAAAGTCCGAAATACAGAGGGAACTCTGCCGTATATTTATCGAAATTTTCAAGTACCAATTTTTATAAAATCCTAAATTAACTAAATATTTGTGAGTGTGTTACATTATATATTTCTTAGCCTCGTGATTCTTGGACCAAAATCACCTGGTAAAAGTTTAGATGTGTATCTTAGACTTCTAATTGATGAGCTTAACATGTTATGGGGAGAGGGGGTGAACACATATGATGCATGGAAAAAGCAAAATTTCAATATGAAAGCAGCTTTATTGTGGACAATAAGTGACTTTCCAGCTTATGGAATGCTAAGTGGGTGGAGTACTCATTGATGACTTGCTTGTCCATATTGTATGGATCATAGTAAGTCATTTGTGTTGAAGCATGGTAGGAAATGTTGTTGGTTTGATTGCCACCGTCAATTTCTACCTCTTGATCATCCGTTTCGTCGTGATCGAAATTCTTTCAAGAAGAATTCAGTGGAAAGTTCTTTACCGCCTGAACGATTAAATGGAACAGATATCTTGTGTGAAGTGAATAAACTTGAGGAATTCATCTTTGGTTTGAAAACACCAAAGCAAACACAACCTGGTTTTGGTAAATCTCACAATTGGGTGAGGAAGAGCATATTTTGGGAATTGCCTTATTGGCATACTTTACTAATACATCATAATTTAGATATGATGCATGTTCAGAAAAATGTTTTTGACAATACTTTCAACACGGTTGCGGACATGAAGGGAAAAACAAAAGACAATGCAAATGCAAGAGAAGATATGAAGAAGATATGCAAACGTCCCAACTTAGAGCTGATTGATGATAATGAGAGGTTTAAGAAAAAACCAAGGGCATCATATGTCGTGGATGACAATCAGAAGAGGGTAGTCTTTGAGTGGATAAAACAATCAAAATTTCCTGATGGATATGTGTCAAACATTGCACGCTGTATTAATTTAGATGAGATGAAGATATATGCAATGAAAAGTCACGACTGTCATGTTTTTATGCAAAGGCTTTTTCCTTTGGCATTTCGTGGTTTGTTGCCTAAACCTATATGGGGAGCATTAGCAGAACTTAGCTTGTTTTTTAGAGAAATTTGTGCACCTGTAATACGTGCTTCTGACATGGAGAATGCAGAGCTTTCCATTGTGCAAACAGTTTGCAAGCTGGAAAAGATATTTCCGCCAGCTTGTTTTGATGTGATGGAACACTTGCTTGTGCATCTCCCTTATGAAGCTAAAGTTGGAGGTCCTGTGCAGTATAGGTGGATGTTTCCATTTGAAAGGGAAATGTTGTACCTGAAAAAGAAAGCTCGAAATAAAGCAAGAGTTGAAGGGTCTATTTGTGAAGCATATATTTTGGAAGAAATTTCCAATTTTTTTTCCATGTATTTTGATCCAAGCATACAAACAAGGCGCACTCAAGTTCCTCGGAATGATGATGGTGGTGAAGATAATAACGATAGACTCTTGTCTATTTTTAAACACCCGAGCCGCCCTATTGGCAAAGGTAGAAAAAAAAATACTTAAGCGATGAGGAGCATCAAAAAGCCGAGACATATGTCTTTGTGAATTGTGAAGAACTAGAACCTTATCTTCAGTAAGTATACTCCTTAACCTGTGAATTTTTTAATTTTATTATTATTCAATATTAATTATTGTATTTTATTAGACAATTCGAGGATTCTTTAAGGGAAAGAAATCCAAATATAGATGAGGATCAAATATTGGAAGATCGAGATAAAAACTTTAGCAAGTGGCTAAAAGATCAAGTAAGTGAAGTATATAATCGTATATATCATACAAATAAATATAACTATCTATTGTACCTTTAACTAATCGTATATATCCATGTGAGAATAGGTCGAATTGAAGGTCCATTGATTCGACAGATATGCTTCGGTCCATCTAAGCGTGTGACTTCTTACAATGGCTTAAAAGTTAATGGTTATAGATTCCACACTAAGGACTACGGACAGAATAAAGCTACCATGAACAGTGGCGTATGTGTCAGAGGAAGTATATATGGTGACAATGAATTGGATTACTACGACATTGTTGAGGATATAATGGAATTGTCGTATCTAGGAAATCAAAACAAAGTATTTCTTTTCAAGTGTGACTGGTTTGATCCGATTCACGGGGTCAAAGTTGATGAAAAATATGGATTGGTTGGTGTTAAGCATAGGTCAAGGCTTGGCTCAAATGAACCATTTGTATTAGCTGAACAAGTGCAACAAGTGTACTATACAACATATCCACACAGCCGGGGCAAAGCTATTGGAGAATGGTGGGCAGCTTGCAAAGTTAGACAAAAACTTTTTGAACCTGAAGTGTTCAAAAATGAGCATGATGAATCTGATTCAGATGAGATCGTGGTTACTGATTATTATCAAGAGGATGGGTCCTCAAGAACATACAATGTCATCCCTGAAGAGGAAACGGTTTTGTTAGCTGATTTCAATGCCCCTATGGAAGAAGTTGATGTAAATGATATAAATATTCCCTTGGAAACCAGAGAAGATGAGCAAATCAGCGATGATGATGAATATGGTGATGATAATGAGTTCATAGAAGAGGATGAGGAACTATATTATTTAGATGCAAATAGTGATAGCTGAATATTGATCAAATATTTTGAATTTTTGAATGGATTATCTTATTGTGAAATTTGTTTCAGTTTTGAAAAATGAAAATGTAAGTTATGAATGGTTATTATTCAGTGTGCTTATGTTTCAGTATTTTATGTGAACTATATTTTAGTGTTTTATGAATAGTTATTATTCAGTATGTTTCACTATTTTATGTTATGACTTAGTAGTTCTTAGTGGTTATTATTCAGTATGAATAGTTATAACTTATGTTTCAGTATGTTCCATTGTATTATCATATACTATCTTTATCTCTTTTAATTTATTAGATAGATATTTACCATGCCAATCCGAGGAAGAGGTTCTGGATGGACTCGAGGCCGTCGTCGTGGTCGCGGTCACCATGATCCACCATCAACATCTCAAGCACGCACCGGTTCACCACCAGTAGAGCCTGCTCCACCTTCTTAGCCTGCTCCGCCTTCTCAGCCTGTTCAGCCTGCTCCGCCTTCTCAGCCTGCTCCTCCTGTTCAGCCTGCTCCTCCTGATTCGATCTCCCTAGGTATACCTTTTTGAATTGTTTAATAATCTAAAATATAATGGATTTATGCTAATGGCTTGTTTGCTTGTAATTATATTAGGTGCTACTTCGACTGCTACCCCAATGATCAATGATGGAGTATCAACTTTTGCCCCATGATTTGAGCTCAATATATGATGTTTTTGGATGAATTTTAACCCCCTTTCTTAGTAATTTTAGCTTGTTTCTCAAGTATTTTAGGAAAAAGATGGAAATTTTGCTTACTAATGTGATGAACGAGATCCTTGAGGATTTTGTATCAATTTGTTGTGAATTTCAGGTTTTAGAGGCTTAATTTGATGATTTATGGAAAAGAAGGAAAAAGCAAGCCTTGGAATCAGAAGTTCGGAGCAAAGCGACGAAAACCAGTGAAAAAGTGCAGGACTCGCCCAGGCGAGTTTATCACTCGCCCAGGCGAGTGGGGTTTTCTGATTTAAAAAATGGGTTTAAAAGGCTAATTCTCACAGTGGAAAACTCGCCCAGGCGAGCCTTATTCTCGCCTGGGCGAGTGGCGCAGATGGCAGTTGCGATTTTCTTATCTTTTAGGATTTGGAAGGGATTTGTTTTATCTTTTGACTTAAATATACTAGGATTGGTAATTAGGATTCATTCAGAACACTTGGAATAGAGTTTTTTCATTGGTTTTTGCGAAGAACACGGAGATTAGAGGCAAGGATTAGTGGTAATTATGTCACTCTTTATCACTTTTATTGCTTTTCTTCTTCCCATTATGAACTAAACCCTTCTTTGGGATGTAGGAGTAGATGAACATGGAACCTTGTTAATGTTTATGCAATGAATTGATTTTGTTTTTCCATTATAAATTATGTGTTTGATTATATTTTTATTGTTGTTCGTGAATGTGCGCAGTTCATGACTTTTGGAAATCCTTTATGAATAGACATATGAATTTAGGATTTAGCCTAATAATCAAACAGTTCAATTGCATAGGCACAGACATGTTTTCTATGAATTGGATAATTTTTACAAGTTTTGATTGAACTTAATTAAGGGTTAGGTTTTTAAGGCTCTCTTGAGACATCATTGGGAGATTAATAACTAAAATACGGAAACGTGCTAAGACATTAGGCGTTTTCTACCTTTGCAAAACAAATTCAGAATTTAGGAAAATAAATCAATTCATTGTTGAATGTTTTAGGAACCTTCATCGAAACTACGTCCCGCTTTTTCCCATTGTTCAAGAATCGTTTTATTTATTTGTTTTAATTCATTTAAATCAACAATCACTCAAACAATTGAATTTCAATTTAATTTTCATTTAGTAACTACGAATAGGTGAGAATTATTAAAATCAATTTCAGTCCTCGTTGGGAACGATACTCTATTTATCACTTTATTACTTGTACGATCTGGTATACTTGCCAGAATCGCAACAAGTTTTTGGCGCCGTTGCCGGGGACTAAAATTAGATTTTAGTAATTTTTTGGTACTCTTAGTAGTTACTTAGTGGAAGTTTTCTCTAGCTTTTTATTTTTAATCGTTCTTATTCACTCAACAGGTGCTATTAAACCTCTTTGCCGAGTTTGGTATATGCACTTGCGTTTTGCAGGTGATTACAGCAGCCTTCAATTCGATCCCGAGATCGAGTTGACAGCAAAGAAGTTAAGGAAACGAGCACAGCGAGAAAAAAAGGAACGAGCAAGAATAATGGCTGACGAGCGTGAGCGCCAGGTTGAGAATGAGCCAGAACCTGACAGGCGTACATTGGCTGATTACGCCTTAGTCGACCCGACCTTGATCGGTACTAGCATAGTACCACCTGCGGTCACTGCTGCACATTTTGACATCAAGGGGGCATATCTGAATGTGACATCCCTAAATTTTAGCCCTAGATAATTCGTGCTTTGTGATTTAAAGTGTTTTGTCTTAGCTTGATGTGTTAGGGTTTGATCGTGCTTAGATAGTAATCGTGATTAGGATTAGTGTAACCCTAATTAATTAAGCTTAGTCTTGTGAGGTTTTAAGTTAATTTGATTTGGTTTGGTTAGTCTTGAGCGAGATTAGCTTGGTTAATGAATGGTTTAGGAACTAAGTGGATTAGATGAACCTAATGGGCCTTAAGAGTGTTATTGGGCCATGAAAATGTGTTTTGGGCCTTGTGTGTGTGTGCAAAACCGTGATGGGCTTGTGTGTGCTAGTGTTGGCCGTGTGAGATGTGTGTGTGTGAAGCCATGGAGTGCAAAATGTGAATGCATGAAGGAAAGTGAGTTGTCAAGCCCATGTTACATGCAAGTGGTCAAAGTGCAAGGTGTCCACACCACCTTTACTCCCTTTGCATGAAGGGAAGATGTGTCAACACCAAAACCCACCCTTATGCCACCTTTCCTTTCCATCTTTGACCATGAATTTTATAAAAGAAAGCCTTTGTTGATGAGCCTCATTTTGCTCTTCCTTTTCTCAAGCCACCTTCATACCAATTCCATTTCACTTCTTTCTTCTTCTTCCTTGCCAAGAACCTCACGGCCACCACCTAAATCACCACCATCCAAGCTTGTTCTTCCATTTAAAATCAAGAAACCTTCACATACACTAAGCCTAAATCATGATTATCCATCATGCATGAATGTTTGAAGCTTAGAAATCCAAATCCAATTCTTCCTTTCTTTGTGAAGCTCACGGCCTCACCATCCCAACACCCTTCATCAACCTAAACACTCACCAAACACAAAGAATCTTGGCATATTCATACCCTAGATTATGAATATGCCACTTGATTGGAGTTTGTGTTGAAGGAAATTCACTCAAGACCAAATAGACCTCACGGCCACACCATCATCAAAGCACTAGGATCATTAGCTTGGTTGATCAAGAGGAGTCTTAGAGTCTTGGAAGCTTAGGAGCAAAATTTCAAGTGTCTAAGGAGGGAGTTGCTCACGGTTTTGGTAGAGGAAAAGGCCAAAGGTTCTAGTTTTTGTTTTGTGTCTTCAAGAGGTATGGAGAGAAGCTACACTCTTGCTAGAATAAGTCTTAATGCATAAAAAAATTAGGTTGAGTCACCATGAGACTCAAGGGCACTAGTTAGATTGATTTTTAGGCTTGGAGGCCGAATTTGATGAATGTTGATATGTTGTTATTGAATGTGCAATGCTGAATTTTATGCTTATGCTTTGTGTTGGAATTACCTTGCTTGCACTATGTTGTTATTGAAATGTTGATGCTGAAATTTCTATAAACATGCTTGTGTGTGTTGTTGTTAAAATGTTGGTGCTGAAATTTAGGAGTATACCTTGCTTTGGTTAGAAACCGAATGGCCATATGGTTAAGGGAATGTTTGTGTGACACCCTTCCGGTTTATCCAAATGTAAACCAATATTTAAGCTATGATATTGGATAATATATGGACTTGTGAGTGTTAAGAAAATATGGAAAATAAAATTTTCTTTTAAAGCGGGTGCACAAATCGCCATTTGGAATTCTTGGAGAATAAACTTTAAACCGTTTCAAGACATTTGTATCGAGTTCGGCGATATCTAAAACCTTTTTCACAAATAGGGTAACATTCGCTCTTTGGAAACATCTTGGTATCATACAAGTAATTAAAGTTACCCATACTCTGTTCGATAATACTGATACCATCAAATAATATATATATAGCCGAGCTCTTAGGTAGATTAAATCAGAGTAAAGCGGAAGTTATAGGACTATGCAAGTGATAATATTATAAACAGAGATATATATACATAAGTATGAAAAGAGTGATAAGTACATAGTCCCCATATCAAGTCTCCAAGTTCCAAAATACAAGTCCATAATCCGATCTACATAGTGATATGACCAATGCCCTAGAGTACCCCAAAAGTATATCTACAATATATATACATAACCAAAACATAAACTCCAAGGGTGGTCACGTAGATCTGGCCTCATCAGATGTAGTAGTAGTGATAGCAGCAGTCGCAAAGAAACATAAGTAGTAAGGTAGTAGCATCATCATCAACACAGCAGCAGCAACAAGTCTCCTCCACAACATCCACACATCGAATCCACCGATCCTCATCACATACCATATGCATATACCTAGGGATCATCATCCCTCCAATCACTCCCAGTAGAATGCACAACAGGCTCGCTCCCACTCTCGTCCTCCACCGGATCCTCCTCGATCTCATCCGAGGGAGAGTGTACCCTACCACTGAGTACCGGGTCAGGTGATGGTGAAACCCTGACTGGGCTCCTCAGATCAGAAGGGGGAGTCTCCTCGCGGACGACTCTCGAAGTAAAAGGGTGAGAGCGGGTAGGTCGAAAACGAAAACTATGGTAAGAGCGAGCTGGTCGCTTGGGAGGTGGTCCATCGTAAGTGTAAAACGGGGGTACATGCATAGTGTATATGATGGGAATCCTAAATCTACGAGGACGGAATCAGATCAACGGGTTTGGGTGGTAGAAGGTAATCTCTACCTCACCCTCGAACACCGCGCGATGGTCCTCATAGATCCATGTGCCACTAGGAAGTGGCCGGATCTCGATGCAAGCAATGTAACGAGACATCACCTACAAGGGCATAGGGGTAAGCAATTCTATACACATAACCAATATAGAAAAAATTGTGCAATGTGAATATGTAAACATGCATCAAATAACAAAAATTACATATAACAATTAGCAGTTAGTGAATGCACATAGGATGCTCACACTTGTTTCATTTATCATCATTAATTTAAATGAGTGGCATGATGCATGACTTTAGCTCTCAAGCCTATCTCCATCATACTATGTCACTCTCTGACGTCCATCCCTGACAACCCAGCACTCAACAGTGCGTTGTATTCCTAGGTATACAACAGTTCGTACATTCACCTAGAATGTACACGACAAGCGGTATCCATGCCACCCGAGCATATCCCGTCATCCAAACGGACCGTCATCCAAACGGTATAACCATATCGGCATTCCCTCAGCCGACCACGTCAACGACGTGTCATCAAGCAAGCGTATTGGCACTCCCAGAGGCCCTCCACATGTTTACCAAAAACATGATATACGTCCTACCAACCAAACTCCAGAATGAATGCATTACCTTACTTAAAAGAGATTGATTGATGTTTTATCCTTTTATTAATACATTACGTGTCTCCCGAGCAACGTATCATTATTCAAATGAAAACATCATAATGTCAATCAATTTCCTCTAAGTCCAGGATCACTTGGTTTATTGTCCTCTAAGAGTGACAAAATGACTTAGAATTGAAAATGGTATTTTCTAAGTATCTGACTAAAAATACTCGAGTTTTTCCCAACATACTCGAGTAGTTTATCATTTTCCAGATTCTACTCGAGTTGTTCATAATTATACTCGAGTCGTTCATGTCTTTTCAGAGATTTAGGGTTTCAGGTCTTCATAAATATACTCGAGTAATTCATGAGATACTTGAGTATTCCATTACCCAGAATACTCGAGTAGTTCATACATTACTCGAGTGTTCAATCTGATTCCCAAGTTGGTGCGCCAATTTTCACTCTGGTGCACCTCGAAATACTCGAGTTTTAAGACAAATACTTGAGTATCTGCAGACTGAACAGAGTGAAACTTGGTTTTTACATACCATTTCAATTTCTAAACATTTTTAACTCAAAACAGTGATCACAATAGTTCATGTACCATATATTGAACATGTTAACATACTCATTTCATATCAAATAACAAATTTGACAGAGATTCAATCCATTATGCATTAAATATACAATTTAGCAACTCAACACTTCAAATTGTAAAATAAGCACAATATTCATGAAACAAAGTTCATTTAAGCTTGCATGCATGATATAGAACTTGCTCATCACAGTCATAGAGCATGGATTGGTCTCCAAACCAAAGTTCCTATTCAAACTAAGCCCTTAGAGCCTCTTGGTGGCTCTCTAACACAATTAATGAAATTTAAACTCTATCTAGTGAATATAATTACTTCCCCTTACCTCTCAGACGTGAATCAAACAAGAAATTGCAAGAAAAAGCCCCACAGCACCAAGAACCACTTCAAGCACCAACATGCAGAGCAGTTTTGAACACATCACCAAGATTGAATTGGTTTACATGGAAGACAGAGATAACAATCGGGGAAATTAGTATTTCTAGACTCTATGCAACATCATCTAACTAAGGAAATCGAATTTAAGACTCAATTAACATGGGAGCTTACCAAAAATCAGAATCAAAGTGAGCTCCAGACCAAGGCTCAACAGAAACAGCTTCCACTTCCAAGCTTCAATTCTCTCAACACCCTTACACTCAGCTCACGAATTTGCTCTCTATACAAAGCTCGAGATATGAGATTTGTATTGGTGTATAGTTTGTGGTTTGAATCAGAACACAGAGGGAGAATCAAAGGAAACGAATTAAAAACCCTAACTTGAGCAACAACACAAACTTTGGCCAAATCCTCACGAATTCGGTGTTGATCGACTTAAATAGAGTGAGAGAACGCTCATGCATGGAGACACGACTACCATGGATGTGGAATGGTGGTGATTTCGTGTCAACGAAGGGGGAATCGGTGGTGGTGACTCACCAAACGCACTAACTCGTGCAACTCTGTCCAGAATACTCGAGTTTTTCAGCAAATACTCGAGTATTTTTCCCCATTTTTGAAAAATAATTCTTTTATTTACTTTCCCTCCAAAATCTTTCCTATAATTACCTCTAGGTCCCAACCCAGGGACTAATATGCAAAATACTCATCTTAGGCATTTATTATATTTGTTAAATCAATTCACACGCATATACCAACTATATGAACACATATTTTAATCAAGGATTAATATGGAAATAATTAATTATAATTAATTTATAATTAACATTTCATTAATCGGGGATTAAAATTTTGGGGTGTTACAGTTTGGAGCCTTGAAAGAACCAAGTTAAGCCTTACTAAAGGAACCGAACCAATTAGGCCTTAAATGACACTTAGATGAGGTAATTAGGAGGAGGATCAATTCGGTTTTAGGTTCAAAACCTTGATTAGGAAGTTCACCCAATAACTAAGAATGGTTTAGCTAGCTAAGTGATAATTAACCCAAATCTCAAACAAGTAATTAGCACTTAGACCAAATTAATTTCCCTAAACCGTGATTAGTCAACTAATCCATGATTAGTTGGACTTAATCCAAGAATGGTAATCTTAGACCCTGATTAGTCAACTAATCCAAGATTAGTTAGACCTAAACCATGATTAGTAACCTTAAACCGTAATTAGTTAATTAATCCAAGATTAATTAAACTTAATCCTAGATTGGAGACCTTAATCCCTGATTTGTCAACTAATCCAAGATTAGTTGGACCTAATCCTCAATAAGTGACCTTAATCCCTGATTAGTCAACTAATCCAAGATTAGTTAGACTTAATCCTTGATTAGACCTTGATTAGTCAACTAATCCAAGATTAGTTAGACTTAATCCTTGATTAGACCTTGATTAGTCAACTAATTCAAGATTAGTTGGACTTAATCCTCGATTAGTAACTCTAATCCCCTGATTAGTCAACTAATCCCTGATTAGTTAGACCTGAACCATGATTGGTCGGATTTAATCCAAGATTAGTCAATAAAGCTTGACTTAACCCACGATTAGTGAGACTAAACTCCTTATTAGTGAGATTTAGTCCAAGATTAGTGGACTTAGTCCATGATTAAGTCAATCGAAGTCAGTTAAACCTAGTCTTAAGTGATTAGGACTCACTTAGCCGAAGTCTTAAGTAGTTAAGACTTGATTATCCCAAACTTCAGTCACCTAAGGTGACTTAGGTCAAGTAAGTGATGGGACTTTGACCGAACACTCAGTCATAGACACGACCTAGAACTAGTACGACTCTGCTATGTCATCTGTGTGCTTAATTACTTATGGATACACGTTGAATGTCTATAGCTGTGTATGTATCCATGCTGGACTGATGTCAATGGATTATGACATAATTGGACTAAAAACGAAACTAGAACTTGAACATGTGCATGATAACCTAGGACTGCAAGAGTTGCATCGATAATATACATGACATGAACTAGGTTATCAGACCAGTCCCAATCTGAGGAACACCTACGCAGGTGGAAGCACCGTAAGGCGTGCCGTTCACTACGCCGGATGAACCTGTGAACTGTTTTGTAACTGAACTGGACATTTTACGAAAGCCTGCACAGGGTTCACCGTAAGTCGTGCCGCGTCTGGGACGCACTATGCTGGTGGAAACACCGTCAGTCATGCCTTTGCGCTGGCAGACGTGCCGTAAGTCGTGCCGCGTCTGGGACGCACTGTGCTGGTGGATGCACCGTAAGTCATGTCGTGTTCTGGGAACACACCTACGCTGGTGGAAACACTGTAAGTCGTGCCGCGTCTGGGACGCACCGTGCTGGTGGAAACACCGTAAGTCATGTCGTGTTCTGGGAACACACCTACGCTGGTGGAAACACTGTAAGTCGTGCCGCGTCTGGGACGCACTATGCTGGTGGAAACACCATAAGTCATGCCTTTGCGCTGGCAGACGTGTCGTAAGTCGTGACGCGTCTGGGACGCACTGTGCTGGTGGACGCACCGTAAGTCATGACGTGTCTGGGACACACCTTTCCTCAGATCTGGACCCGGTGGACAGAGGCCTCATAGCGAAAAACATGTACATGCATCATGCCACTTAACTTGAAGATAATAACCAAACCGGTGTGCTCTTATGTATGTGCATTGGTGACTGCTGCTATGTAGCTGGCTGTGTATGCTAGGGCTTAGGCTTATTCGATTATGCGAACGTGTTAGGCTTACTCTCCCTGCCCTTGTAGGTAATGGCCGAATGCCTACCTTGCATCGAGATTCGTCCGCTCCCTGATGGCGGTTGGGTTGGACGAAGCCGGTGATTCCAGACTATGGAATAGCTGCAGTGGACCGACGACCAGCTCTGATGATACCCCTTTCTTTTTGAGTCTTGCTTTTTGTAAAAGTATTTTTTGGTATTGTCAGAGTGTTTTATTTCTAATGGACTTGTAACTCTTTTGTATCAGACCTTTTATGACTTTTATCTACAACTAAGGTTCACTTCACGCATTTAAATATTCCGCTTGCTTTTAATATGTTTTGAAATCCGACATTCATCCGTTTTCTAAAGAACTCGCAATCGAGGGACTAAAGGTTTCATTCATGAAAATATTATTCATTGCGAAAACCCCTCGACTGCTTTTCAACTCCTTTTTAACTTCCCGAATTTCAACTCTCTGATTTTTACTTTCCAATCAAGTGTTTTGAAAAGAAAAATTTTCCACCCTAAATTTTTGGAAAACCTTACAAGTCCAAATCAAATTAATTGTTTTTCCTAAAGAGGCGAGTGCGTTACATTTTTGTGGTATCAGAGCTGAAGGTCCTGCACCTGGTCCATAGTTATCCCCTAAAGATTAGATAGTTATAGGATTAGGGTAGTTGTAGGATTTCAGTTCCCTTAGGTCTATTGTGATACTTCGCCTTTAGTGCAGGTTCACAATGGCAGCTAGGAATCAACGTAACTTAGCTGACGTTCTAGATAGGATCACTACGGTGATCGAGAACATGCAACAACAAGCTAACCAACCACCCCCAGACCAAGCGGGACAAGTCGAGTTCCGTAGTCTGTCCGAATTCCGAAACTGTAACCCTCCGAGGTTTGAGGGAGGTTTCAAACCCGACGAGGCTAACAAGTGGATAAGCGATCTGGACAAAATCTTCCAAACCTTAGGATGTACGGACGCTCAGCGGGTGACCTACGCCACGTATATGCTGTTTGGGGAGGCTGAAAACTGGTGAAAGCATGCTGCTCAACTTCTGGCTCACGAAGGTCGGGAAGTCACATGGCAATTGTTCACGGAAAAGTTTTTGGATAAGTACTTTCCCGAGGATCTGAGGCGAAAGAAGGAAGTCGAGTTTCTGCAACTGCAGCAGGGCGACATGACTGTGGGCGAATACACCGCTAAGTTCGAGGAGTTGCTTAAGTATTCTCCATACTTTCAGCAACACCCTGATGAACGAAGCAAGTGCATCAAGTTCGAGAATGGGCTAAGGCCGGATTTGAAAGCTGCTTTCAGCTACCAGAAGATTCAGAACTTCTCAACGCTGGTCGACATGTGTCGAGTCTATGAAGATGATAAGAGGGCTGAGGAGCTATACCTGCGAGGTAAGAGGAATCAGCAGAGTTTCGGGTCGTAGAAGCGCAAGGAGTCGAACTTTAGAGGCCAACGACCGCACTTCAAGCACAAGGGTAAAGGCAAGATGTCGGGACAAGAAGCAAGTTATCAGGGAAGTGCTCCGCTGTGTGATAAGTGCAAACGTCATCACTTCGGAGAGTTTTTTCGGAAGCTGTTTTCTGGTTGCTACAAGTGTGGTAAGCCGGGTCATTGGTCAAGAGACTGCAGAGAACCCGAGAAGAATGACTCGAAGGGATCGGTGAATAGACCCGTGGCTAGGGGGAAAGTGTTTACTCTCAGTGGTGCTAAAGCCAATCAAGCCTCTGATCTCGTGCAAGGTACCCTTCTTCTCAATAGCCAACCTTGTAAAGTTTTATTTGATTCCAGAGCTACTCATTCCTTTGTTTCGTATGAATGCGTGAATCGTTTGAATTTGCCCCTATCCGATTCACCATATTGCTTTAGAGTAGAAACCCCAACTAATTCCCCTGTCCTTACTTCCAAAGTCTGTCTCAACTGTTTGGTCGAGGTACTAGGCCGCGTCTCGAGTATAGACCTAGTTTGTTTACCTCTGTCACAGTTAGATGTCATTCTGGGTATGGATTGGATGATGCGGAACCGAGTGGTCATCGACTGTGATAGGAAGATAGTCTTGTACAAAGACCTTCAACCCTCGAACCCCGAACCCAAAGGCTTCATGTGTTTGTTCTCTGTGACGAGGGAAGAAGAGGAGATAGAGATAGAAGGAATACCAGTGGTAAAGGAGTTTCCGGAAGTGTTCACGGATGATGTGCCGGGATTGCCGCCGAATCGAGAAATCGAGTTTGGTATCGATCTAATCCCAGGAGCTGGCCCAATCTCCATAGCACCGTATAGGATGGCGCCGCCGGAAATGGCTGAGTTGAAGAAGCAAGTGGAGGAGTTGCTACAGAAGCAATTGATCAGACCAAGTGTGTCTCCCTGGGGTGCGCCAGTGTTGTTTGTAAGAAAGAAGGACGGAAGTCTGCGTATGTGTGTGGACTACCGGCAGCTGAACAAGGTGACCATCAAGAATAAGTACCCTCTACCGAGAATAGACGATCTTATGGACCAAGTTCGTGGATCTTCTGTTTTCTCGAAGATAGATCTCAGATCTGGGTACCATCAGATAAGGATTCGGGAACAGGACATTCCCAAGACAACATTTCGGTCTCGTTATGGGCATTATGAGTACGTAGTAATGCCATTCGGCTTGACGAATGCTCCTGCTGTCTTCATGGATTACATGAATAGGGTCTTCAGACCGTTCTTGGACTCGTTTGTAGTGGTCTTTATAGATGATATCCTGATCTACTCAAAGAGTCCAGAGGAACATGCAGAACACTTGAGGATCGTGTTGGAAGTTTTAAAGGAGAAACAGTTGTACGCCAAGCTCTCGAAGTGCGAGTTTTGGCTGGAGGAAGTTAAATTTTTGGGACACGTAATCTCGAAAGAAGGAATAGCTGTCGATCCAACAAAGGTTGAATCAGTTCTTCGATGGGAACAACCTAAGACGGTAATGGAGGTCCGGAGTTTCTTAGGACTTGCCGGGTACTATCGAAGGTTTATAGAAGGATTCTCGAAGATCTCTCAACCCTTGACGAAGCTGACCAAGAAGGATCAACCTTTCGTCTGGAACTCGAAGTGCGAAGAGAGTTTCCAAAAGCTGAAGGAGAAGCTGACGACTTCACCAGTGTTGATCATACCTGATCCGCAGAAGAGTTTTGATGTGTACTGCGACGCTTCAGGGCAAGGCCTCGGATGTGTGTTGATGCAAGAAGGCAAGGTTGTGGCATACGCATCAAGGTAGTTGAAAGTGCATGAGGTGAATTATCCAACGCACGACTTGGAGTTAGCTGCGATAGTTTTTGCTCTCAAGATTTGGAGGCACTATCTCTATGGCACTGTGTTCCGAGTATTCAGTGACCATAAGAGTTTGAAGTATCTCTTTGACCAGAAGGAGTTGAACATGAGACAACGGCGATGGACGGAGTTTCTCAAGGATTATGACTTTGAACTCCGTTATCATCCTGGAAAGGCGAATAAGGTTGCGGACGCCTTAAGCAGAAAGGCATTGCATGCAAGTACCATGATGATTAAGGAGGCTGAGTTACTGGAAAAGTTTCGGGATATGAGTTTGGTAATGGAAGTCGAGCCAACAAGCTTAAAGTTAGGAATGCTGCAGATCACGAATGAGTTTATGACTCTGATCCGCGAATGACAACAAGAAGATGGTGAGCTTAGTGAGAAGAAAAGATTGGCATCTGAAGGAAAAGAACTGAACTTTCAAGAGGGAAAGGATGTGTAACACCCCAAAATTTTAATCCCCGATTAATAAAATGTTAATTATAATTTAATTATAATTAATAGTTTCTATATTAATCCTTGATTAAAATATGTGTTCATGTGACTAGTTGATGTGTGGAAATTATTTAATAAATAATTTAAATGCATAAAATAAGAGTTTTGCATATTAGTCCCTGGGTTGGGACCTAGAAGCAATTATAGGAAAGATTTTGGAGGGAAAGTAAATAAAATAATTATTTTTCAAAATCTGGGCGAAACACTCGAGTATTTTCTGGAATACTCGAGTATTCTGGGTCAAACTGCACGAGTTAGTGCGTTTGGTGAGTCACCGCCAACGATTTCCTTTCGGGTATGAATTCTTCCACCAAATCTCAGGTATGAATTCTTAGATGACACTAAATTCTATCCAGTTATAATTAGTAATGCCTTGACTGAAACTGAAAATGAGAAATTAATGAGAATTTTGAGGCAATACAAAGCTGCTTTAGGATGGAGTGTGTCTGATTTGAAGGGGATTAACCCCAGTTTCTGCATGCATAAGATTTTCCTTGAGGAGAATTTTAAGCCAGTAATTCAGCCTCAGAGAAGGCTGAATCCGACTTTGCAGGAAGTCGTGAGAAAGGAGGTAGTCAAACTTCTAGATGCAGGCATTATCTACCCCATCTCCGACAGCACTTGGGTTAGCCCAGTGCAAGCAGTGCCTAAGAAGGGGGGGGGGGTTAACTGTGGTTAAATCTGATAAAGATGAACTAATACCAACCCGCACTGTTTCTGGGTGGCGTGTGTGCATTGATTATAGGAGATTAAACAATGCCACCCGGAAAGATCATTTCCCATTACCCTTTATGGATCAAATGTTGGAAAGATTAGCAGGACATGCATTCTATTGTTTTTTGGATGGATATTCAGGTTACAATCAGATCTGTGTCGATCCTGTAGACCAGGAAAAAACTGCTTTCACTTGTCCCTTTGGGATTTTTGCCTATCGGAGAATGCCCTTTGGGCTTTGCAATGCACCCGCGACTTTTCAAAGGTGTATGTTGGCTATATTCTCCGACATGGTCGAAAATTTCATTGAGGTTTTTATGGATGACTTCTCGGTCTACGGGTCGTCCTTTGATGCATGTCTTGCCAATCTGGGCAAAGTGTTAGAAAGATGTCAAGAAACTAATCTATTCCTTAACTGGGAAAAGTGTCAATTCATGGTCAGGGAAGGGATAGTTTTAGGACATAAGATTTCTGAAAAGGGTATTGAGGTTGATCAGGCAAAGATTGATGTCATCAAAAATCTACCTCCTCCAGTAAATGTTAAGGGGATAAGAAGTTTTTTGGGTCATGCTGGTTTCTACCGGAGATTCATTAAAGATTTTTCGAAAATTGCAAAACCCCTATACAATTTACTGGAGAAGGATGCTGAGTTCATTTTTGATAATAATTGCATGAAATCTTTTGAACTTTTGAAAGAGAGATTGATTACAGCCCCTATAGTGGTTGCCCCCAATTGGGGTGAACCTTTTGAACTAATGTGTGATGCGAGTGACCACGCAATAGGAGCTGTACTTGGTCAAAGAATTAATAAAGTGTTTCATGCAATCTATTATGCCAGTCGTGTGTTGAACAGTGCACAAATTAATTACACGACCACTGAAAAAGAACTCTTAGCAGTGATTTTTGCAATGGACAAGTTTCGTGCCTATTTGATAGGCTCGAAAGTGATAGTGTTCACAGATCATGCTGCTTTAAGGCACTTATTGGCTAAGCACGATGCTAAGCCAAGACTGATTAGGTGGATCTTGCTCTTGCAAGAGTTCGACTTGGAAATAAGAGATAAAAAGGGGGTAGAGAATGTTATTGCTGATCACTTATCTAGGCTCCCCCTTGAGGATAGTAATAGGGATAATCAGGTTCCAATTGAAGAAAAATTCCCTGATGAACACCTGTTTGCTGCATCTGAACTCCCATGGTATGCTGATTTAGCTAATTATTTAGCAGCGAATGTGATTCCTAAGGATATGACTTGGCAACAAAAGAAAAAGTTTTTACATGATACCAAGTTTTATTTTTGGGATGAACCATTCCTGTTCAGGAGGAGTGCAGATGGAGTAATCAGGCGTTGTGCCTCCCAAGAGGAAATTCCTGACATCCTTTGGCATTGTCACAATTCATCATATGCTGGTCATTATAGCAGTGAAAAGACAGCTTCTAGAGTTTTACAATGTGGGTATTACTGGCCCACCATTTTTAAAGATGCTAGGACCCATGTGATGAACTGTGATAGATGCCAAAGGGTTGGGAATATTTCTAGGAGAGATGAGATGTCTCTTCAAGGCATTTTAGAGGTTGAAGTATTTGATGTTTGGGGCATAGACTTTGTAGGCCCCTTTCCCCCTTCTTATAACAACAGGTACATTCTTGTGGGGGTTGATTATGTCTCTAAGTGGGTGGAGGCAATCTCCACTCCCACCAATGACTCTGCTGTAGTTGTGAACTTTTTGAGAAAAAAATATCTTTAGCAGATTTGGAGTACCTAGAGTACTTATTAGTGATGGTGGGAGTCATTTTTGCAATCAGGTTATGGAGAGAGCCTTGTCTAAATATGGGGTGCACCACAAAGTGGCTACCCCATACCATCCACAGACCTGTGGTCAAGTAGAGGTGTCAAATAGGTCTCTTAAAAGAATCTTGGAGAAAACTGTTAATAGCAGTAGGAAAGATTGGCCAAAAAAGTTGGATGACGCCTCGCGGGCGTATAGAACTGCTTATAAGACACCCGTTGGCATGTCACCGTTTCAGGTTGTTTATGGTAAAAATTGTCATTTGCCAGTGGAGTTATTCCACAAGGCATATTGGGCAACTAAATTTTTGAACTTGGATATGCAACCTGCAGGTGAGAAAAGGTTATTGCAGCTAACTGAACTTGATGAGTTCAGAGAGCAAGCATATAACACTTCTCGTGATTTTAAAGAAAAAACTAAAAAGTGGCATGACAAGAAATTGACCAATAAGAAGTTTGAGCCTGGACAATTGGTTTTGCTATTTAACTCTAGACTTAAGCTTTTCCCTGGAAAGCTTAAATCTAGATGGTCTGGTCCGTTTGTGGTTGTGCAGGTCTCACCTTTTGGCGCTGTTGAAATAAAGGACCCCAACTCTGGGGATGTTTTTAAAGTGAATGGACAGCGTTTGAAATTTTACCATGGCGATGCTTTTGAGGGAAGCTCTTCCAAATTGGAGCTCCGCGACCCTTAGTCTTGCAAGTATTGTCATCCGTCAGGCTCGGGACGTTAAACAAACGCTTTCTGGGAGGCAACCCAGTAGTAAGTATTTTCATGTTATTTATCGTAATTTTATTTTTTTAGTGTAGGTTGTTTTTTTTTTTAAAAAAAAAGGGCAAAAGTGTACAGGTCTGATGGACTCGCCTGGGCGCACAGGTTGTGCGCCCAGGCGAGGTGGGGTGAAAAAGGGTCAAAAAAGGGGTGAAATTGCTAATTCGAAAAAGAGGAGCAGACAGTGAAAAACCCGCTCAGGCGAGCGTCAATTTCGCCCAGGCGGGTCGTGGGGTCTGTGCGCGACGTGAATAAAACAGAGGCTCGCCCAGGCGAGCCACGTCCCTCGCCCAGGCGAGTAGCGTCAGTTCTAATTTTTAAAAAAAAGTAAGGGTTTTCCACCCTAACCCTTATTCCCTCATTCTCACCACCGAATCTCTTTCTCTCCTCACCCCTCCTCTCCTCCAAACCATCCCCTACCACCATCAACCACCATCTATCTTCCACTACCTCCCACCTCCACTCCTCTCCTCCACCATCAAAACCGTCCTTCCTCTCTCCCTTCTCATCAGTCCATGTCACATGCTTGAGGATTTGTTGTTTCTCATTCCAATTCAAGTTCCTCTTTCTCTTCTCTAGGGTTCACGATTTTGGGTCCTTATTGTGGGTAAGCTTCCTTTCTTCCATTGTTTCTACACTTGTTAGTGGCCTGGGTTCTGTTTTTGGGTAGTGTGTGACCTTGATTTTCCCTATTTGATACCCTAGTTTCTAGTGCACACAAGGTGTTTGATTAATTGCCAATTAAGATTTTTCATTCACAAATGGCTGCAAGGGATAAGGGTAAGAGACCTGAGCTTAGTGGTGGCCCTAGTAGATCTTATTCTAGGACTTTTGAGCACCAATTGGTTAAGAAGTTTTACACTGAGAAGGTGGTTGGGAGGGGTATCACCCCGGAAACTAGCATTGACAAGGAAAGGGGGGCTATCGCCCTTGTAGACGAGATCCTGAATCCATTGATAGCTTTAGAGTGGGAGCCTTTTACTAAGGAACCTCCGGCATTTATGAGTAAACCCTTAGTGTGGGAGTTTTTCGCCCATGCGCACTACCGGGAGCAACAAAATCCGGGGTGTCGCAAAAGCTGGGTGAGGGGGGTAGAGATTGACTACAACCGTCATGAAATCAACCAAGTGTTAGGCTTGCCGGACTATGATGAACCTTCTAATTTTGAGGAGTTTTACCTTAGGGATACCTTAGATCCACAGAGCTACAATGCCATAAAAAACACTCTGATTTTGCCCAACAAAGATTGGAATTATGGGGCTAACGATTCTATCAAGCATGTGACAGCTAAGTTCCTTCGCCCTACAGCCTGTTTTTGGGCACATGTTGTGATGCACAACTTGCACCCTCAGTCTCATGAAACTGATGTGAAACCATTCATCCTGCGCATTGTTTATGGGATTCGACAGGGCATGGTGATCGATGCTGGATTTCTAATGTCCGAGTACATTTTTCACATGGCTTGGGAGAGTAATCCAGGATCTTTTGGTTTACCGGCATTGATCACCAAGCTTTGTCAGGATCGTGGAGTAGATTTGGGGGATGATCTTTTGGAGATCACACCAGCTAAGAGGATGAATTTGAAGGTCTATGAGCGTTATCAGGAGATTGCTCGGAGAGAGTATGGGGCTGATGATCCGGAACTTGCAGATCTTCAGGCTCCTGCGGCTCCAGCTGCCCCTCGTGGACGCGGCCGTGGTGGTGGTGCTGATTTGGCAGGGTTGACTGGTATGATGGAGCGGATGCTTCGTAGGCAAAGTAGGCAAAATGAGTATTTCCAGCGCAAGATGCGCAGAAATCAGATCGTTCAGGATGCCTTGCGGGCAGCTACTGATCAGCTGCAGATTCCTTTTCCTTTGCCTCCATACTCTCAGGAGGACTTCCAGATTTTGGATCAGTCTGACGAGGATGGCATGGATGAGGGCGGTGGAGATGCTGGAATTTGAGCTGTTTGTTGTCTGATGTGTTGGGTTGTGTTTTAGGTTGGTTTAGGAGTTGTGTTTCGCTGTTGTTATTAGACTTATGATCAGACCTGTACCACTTTTATATTGTGCCTTGGTGTGGCACCTTTGACTTGTTTAGTACTTTGGTTTCTTTAATTTTAATGTGTGGTTTGACTTTATTCGCTGTTGTAGTTGGATTGCATATGTCACAGGTGATTTTTTTTTGTGCTTGTTGCACTTTGGACGTAGTTGGTTGTGACAGGTGTTAAGTTTGGGGGTGGACATGTGTCTCCCTTGAGCCAGTCGATTGCTTCAGTGAGGGAAGTTTCTTTTTCTTTTTATTTTATTTTTATTTTGTTGTTTAGGATTAGTGTGTTGCTTGAGGACAAGCTAATTTTCAAGTTTGGGGGAGTCCAACAAAATAAAATTTTTTCATGACTTGATGATTTCCCCTAGCTTTGTGTTAGTTATGTCCTGGTAGAAGTAGGTGATTATTCTAGGCTTAGGATTTTCTTTCTCTTGATAGGTTTAGATGTCTGGTTTAGGAATGAAGCTCACTTCTCTAAAATAAACTGCTTGGATTGAATGTGTAATTCTTTAAAAATTTGGTTACTTGGGCAAGCTCTTTGAGAATATGTGTTTAGCAAACTGACCCTACCTGTGAGATTTTGGGCTTATACACAAAAGGGGTAGTAATTGATAATTGATGACTGAATGTTTAAATCCCCATTTCTTTCATGAGTGTGTTCTCTTTTACTATGTGTTCTAGAACTTGACTTGTGACCTTTTCAAAATTGACAATTGATTGCATGCATGAACATGATTAAGGCACTTAGGTTTGTGTTTTTGTGGCCTTCAACATATTTTTGATACATAATGATCCCTTAGTTGCCCATTTTGAGCTTTGAGATTTAAGGATTTTCTTTGGTACCTTACATAAATTGAATAATTCTTGTGAAGTACCTTTGAAATTATGAAATGAGCAATTAAGTGGAATGTTACCTAAAAATGGTGAAAGTGTATGTGCTTAAAAATTTGTGTTTCTATTTCTCTTCTTAGAAAAAAAAATAAAATTAAAAAGAAGAAGAGAATAGAAATAGAAAAAGAAAGAAAAGGAAATATCAAGTGAATTGAGTGAGATTGTGTAATTACATTATTTCTCATTTCATAATTTAAAAGGGAAGTGTTAGTGATTTCATTGATTTTAGCCCTTTGTTTATCCTTTTATTCTTTATCCCACCTGACACTTTTAGCCATGGCCCCGTTACAACCAAATAAAGACCTTATGATTTGTGCATGTTGTCAATAAATTCAGTGGAGATGTAGGTCTATAGTCAAGCTTATAGTAACACATTGCGATTGTAGAACTTGAGTGCAGATATTTAAACCTTGATACACATTAGAGAGATTTGTGAGTTGTGAGTTGTTTGCTAGCCTCATTGTTCTTTTGGAGATTGCCCCTCTAACCAGTTTTGATTGGATTATGTGTTTGTGAAGAAAAGTTTTGAAGAAAGTGAGTCGAGTTTCTTAATTGGATTGATTTATCTTGATAGAGAAAGTGTTCTTAAGTTGTGAATTTTTGTTTTACTTTTGCCTGGGACATGCAAAATGCTAAGTTTTGGGGAGTGATTTGAGCTCAATATATGATGTTTTTGGATGAATTTTAACCCCCTTTCTTAGTAATTTTAGCTTGTTTCTCAAGTATTTTAGGAAAAAGATGGAAATTTTGCTTACTAATGTGATGAACGAGATCCTTGAGGATTTTGTATCAATTTGTTGTGAATTTCAGGTTTTAGAGGCTTAATTTGATGATTTATGGAAAAGAAGGAAAAAGCAAGCCTTGGAATCAGAAGTTCGGAGCAAAGCGACGAAAACTAGTGAAAAAGTGCAGGACTCGCCCAGGCGAGTTTATCACTCGCCCAGGCGAGTGGGGTTTTCTGATTTAAAAAATGGGTTTAAAAGGCTAATTCTCACAGTGGAAAACTCGCCCAGGCGAGCCTTATTCTCGCCTGGGCGAGTGGCGCAGATGGCAGTTGCGATTTTCTTATCTTTTAGGATTTGGAAGGGATTTGTTTTATCTTTTGACTTAAATATACTAGGATTGGTAATTAGGATTCATTCAGAACACTTGGAATAGAGTTTTTTCATTGGTTTTTGCGAAGAACACGGAGATTAGAGGCAAGGATTAGTGGTAATTATGTCACTCTTTATCACTTTTATTGCTTTTCTTCTTCCCATTATGAACTAAACCCTTCATTGGGATGTAGGAGTAGATGAACATGGAACCTTGTTAATGTTTATGCAATGAATTGATTTTGTTTTTCCATTATAAATTCTGTGTTTGATTATATTTTTATTGTTGTTCGTGAATGTGCGCAGTTCATGACTTTTGGAAATCCTTTATGAATAGACATATGAATTTAGGATTTAGCCTAATAATCAAACAGTTCAATTGCATAGGCACAGACATGTTTTCTATGAATTGGATAATTTTTACAAGTTTTGATTGAACTTGATTAAGGGTTAGGTTTTTAAGGCTCTCTTGAGACATCATTGGGAGATTAATACCTAAAATACGGAAACGTGCTAAGACATTAGGCGTTTTCTATCTTTGCAAAACAAATTCAGAATTTAGGAAAATAAATCAATTCGTTGTTAAATGTTTTAGGAACCTTCATCGAAACTACGTCCCGCTTTTTCCCATTGTTAAAGAATCGTTTTATTTATTTGTTTTAATTCATTTAAATCAACAATCACTCAAACAATTGAATTTCAATTTAATTTTCATTTAGTAACTACGAATAGGTGAGAATTATTAAAATCAATTTCAGTCCTCGTTGGGAACGATACTCTATTTATCACTTTATTACTTGTACGATCTCGTATACTTGCCAGAATCGCAACACCCCATCCTCTAGTGATCAACCAACAAGTGTCCCGCATTCAGTGCCTTCGAGTGGAGGGTCTCAAGGATATACTAATAGAAAGAGAGTCATAAGTGTGGAGGCTGTCCCTGAATCGTAAGTAACATTGAAGAAATGTTTTATTAAATATATTTTACATTTAGATATTTAACAAATATTGTTGCATTTGTAGGAGGAGATTTGTTCCACCATCTGTGACTCATAACATTATGTCTAATGTGCTTCCATGGATGCCTGAACCGGCTGAAAGGTGGAAAGACTATTGTCCTATCATGAAAATGGAATTGTTTAAGGATTTCATGGTAAATCTATTTCTAGCATCATGTATTAATTATTTTTGTCTATTATAACGGTACGAATTTATATTGTTTTATTGGTGTAGAATTCATATGAGTTTGCGTCCGATTGGGATCGCGATATGGCTGAAACTGTTTGGAACAAAACATGCATGGACCGTTACTCAAACCACTTGTCTAATGCAAGGAAGAATGCCTTGAAGAAAGTCAATTCAGATAACCTGGCTGATACTAAGGGCCATGGGCCCAAGGGAATGAGGAAAGAAGTATGGGATGGCTTGGTGGACATTTGGTTGACCCCTGAGTGGAAGAAGAAATCTGATGCTGGTCGAAAGAATAGGGCAGCCATGCCTGATGTTGTGTTGCACAATGGAGGTTCAGTAGGTTTTCAAATACATAAGGCTAGAATGGTATGTTTTGCTTTTACTATCTGCATTATTTTTTTCAAGCACATAATAATAGTAAGAGTACATTAGGATGAATAGAGACTTGAATCATTGAGTAGACTTGTGGTTGTGCTTCTTAAGTTATTTGCATTCTGAGATATTCTGAAATATGAGAATTAAAAATCATACTTTATTTCTTCATTTTGCAATGTGTTAATCTTTTCACTTGTTTTCTGTCTTTTTTGGAATGTTGGTTGTGATCTTTTGAGATGCTGTAGTTGGGTTGGGCAGTGATATTCCTTATTTTTGATAGATGTGGTACTTAAGATTCATATTCAAAATCATTATAATTGGGAATGTTCATGTGGGAGTAAGATTGAGCTGACTATCAGACAAAGTTAATATTGTAAATTACCATTTGGAGTATTGGCTTGCCATAGTTGATCATTGCTTGATTCTGGCTGATGAACGGAGAAGTGTGATAGGAAATTTGTTTTGTTAAGTTATATTTTTGTACAAAGTTCTTATGCATGAAGAATTGTTTTTTCATGTCCTAATGAAAGAAAGAAAAGATTTGTACTGCTTTGTAATGATATAAGTTTGCATCTGATTATATTGTGTCCATTGATATAAGTTATTTTTCTGATATAAGTTTGTGTCCATTGATATAAGTTATATTGTCTGATATAAGTTTTTTCATGTCCTCCTGGTTGCGTTTTTGCAAATAATGTTGATTGATTACATTTGTACTACAACTTTACTTTATTGATTGGTTTGAGAACTAAATCTGAAAAATGAGATTGCATCTTCTTTTTAATTATATTAAGCTTACCATTCATATTTAAACTCATTTTTTTATTACAGGAGGCACAATTGAAACGCCCTGTTTACTTTAAAGAAGTATATGTGCAAATCCACAAGAAAAAGGATGGAGAGTTTGTTTCTGAGCGGTCTAAAAATTTTGTTGTAGGTGTTTCAAGATTATAAATAACTAATCTTATTTAATAAATGACAATATTGATGACTATATTCTTGATTTCCTGTTTTAGGGTTCATATGACTCAAAAATGAATGAGAAGTATGGAGAAGACTCAGCAGCACACCCTGTGGTTGACTCCGAGGTGTGGGCAGAAGCCTCAGGTCCCAACAAGAAAAGATGGGTCCTTGGGGGTCGTACCATAGATATTGGCAAGCATGGGTGCAACTCTTCATTCTCAGAGGCATCTACCTCATCAGCTCCATAAATAGCTAAAGAACAACTGAAGGAGGTAGTAAATTCAGCAATGAGAGAGTTTATTCAAACACAATTTATGCCTATGTTGGCGCCTATGATATCGAGCATTGTTGGCTCTCAAGTAGGAAATGTTGGGCAGCAAGCATCCTTTCAGTGTGGAGGAGCCACAAATGATCATGAGGATGATGATAGGGATAACATAGACTTAATATAGAATTATGTTGTTAGCTTGTTTATGGACTAATTACAAGGATGGTATTTTGAAAACTTGTTCTGAATTGAGTGAGTTGGGTTTTTTTGACATGGTTGAGAAGTAGAAATATGGAGACAGTGGAAGAGCCACAAATGACCATTAGGAAATGGTAATGAAGACTTGTTTTGAAGTAGATTTAGACCAGAATTTATGACATTATTGAGAAGTGGCTAGCTAATATAAAAATTATGACATTATTATTTTGCTTGATATATTTTTTAGCTTGTGTGTTCTTTGTTTGAAACAATCTATATGGAGGTTATTATAAATATGATTTCGATGATATAAAAATTAAGTATGTTAGTAATGTAATATAGCTATTAAATCCAAAGAGAAAAATAAAATATAATTGCTACAGAATAATAGCTTTAGAATAAATATAGAATTCCAATGGAATTATAAAAATAGAAATCCAATGTAGTTATGGAATTGCTACAGAATAACCATCCAATGAAGCCACGGAATAGGTAGAGAATAGCTAGGAAAAAAAGGTACCCATCTGCAACCGAATTGCTATAGAATTGTGTTGCAACTCAGCTAGGGAATAGCTAGAGAACCCTAGGAAAAACAGCTACCGAATTGCTTCAAAATTGCTAGGGATTATGTGGTTATCTTCCACTCATCAGCTAGGAAATAGATGCAACTTTGCTACAGAATGTGAAAATACTGGCTACGGATCAGCTACCGAATATTTCTAGCTGGATAGCTACGGAAAAATACTATTATTACTTTAAAGTGAGCAATTATTTTGCTACAGTATTGCAACGGTTTAGCTACAACTATTCTTTAATCAGCTTTGGAATAGCTACCGTATTTTTTGGTAGCGAATTAGCGACCCGAAATACGCTACGCACCCTGTTGTAGCTGTTCCGCGGCAATTCCGTAGTTACGACTACTTTGCTAGAGGATAGCAACGAAATTGCTACGCAATATTCCGTAGCTGTCCGAGAAAATTCTTGTAGTAACCTTTTCTAAAATACCTTTAAGCCACATATTGATTTTGTTTAAGTAAATTACTCAAGATTAATATAATCATGCACTTGATTGAGATTCTCACTACCCAACTCTCTAAATTATCCAAACTCTAAGACTCAAACAAAACTATAAAACTAAATACACATTGAATCTATGAGCTTGCTCTCTCTTCATCATTGTTGCTTTTTGTTCTTTGTCATTGGTTAAGCTTGTTCAAAACATTGAGCTTGTTCAAAACATTGTCTTCATCAAAACCACTTGAAACATGCATACTCCTCATATGCTTAACAATCTCCCCTTTTTTGATGATGACAAACATGTTTTGACATTGTTGATTGTTGAACTATTTGATCACTTGTAGAGACTCTTGTAACACTCTAATAATTATATAGCTTAATTACAATTAATTAAGTTGGTTTTAAAAATAGGACTTGAAAATTTCTTTTTAAAACTTAATGAAAATCCGGCAAAGTTTCCTCTGTTTATCGGACTTCCCAAAAATTTAGAATTTTCACCTGTCAAACCTAGTACAATTCAGAAAAACATTTCAACTTCTAAATATAATAATTAACTTTATCAGCCCTAACGACGACATATAACAAACCCGGGCTTACAGTGATTAGATTATTTCAAAAACCCGAAATAGATTAATTATAATAAAATGACCATAATACACTCTAAACTAAATTACACTCCACGGTGTGGAGTGCACTCCTGCTCGGCCAGGGGCTGTGCTAACTCAGTCTCTGTACCTGAAAGATAGTAAGGGAGTGAGCATTGCACATGAAATAAAATTGCAGTTTCCATATAATCATAATAAATCCACTAGGCCAAACACAAATAGTAAAGTAATAACATATAGCATTTACAAGACTATTCACAATCAACCTCTTTCTACCCATTTTATTCTTTATCATGATTCCATCATTACCTTTTCTTTAACATGCTCTTAACCAACATTAATGTTTATTACCATCTCCTTTATCCCTTACCATATTCATTTCCATTGCCTTTATCCATTTTCATATTTATTTCCATTACCTTTATCCATTTTTCCTTTATTCCTTTTTCCATTAGGCGTAACCCCAAAACAGAGATCTACGCTTTCCCTTGGGTGTAACCTCAAATCAGAGATCTACACATTACCATCGTGTGTAACCCCAAACAGAGATCTACACACGGTGTATGCAACCACAAACAGTGATCTGCATACACTTCTCCTTTTTCCTTTTTAATTGTACACCACTAGGATTTTGGTTACCCGCTAGGTAATTGGCACACCTGTCTAGGGACTTGAAACACCTGCCCAGGACATTACACCCATCCAGACCATAACCTGTAGGACTATGTACTTTTACCATTCCATTTATTTAATCAAATTATTGGTGTGGAAAACTGATCCTGTGGGTCACCCGGCGCCTACAGGGCGGTTTGGCCTGATGGGTAATTGGCCTGGCAGGTAATTGGCCCTAACAGGTAATTGGAACACCTAGCCGGGTACCTAGTGTTCCGGGCCCCACTGATCAGTTTCCACTTTAGTTACCTTTACCATTTTCAGTTAATCATAAATCCAGTCCATTAATTATAAACCATAGCCACAATTTCCACCAATATTCACAAATACGCATAATTATAATACATTCCAAATCATCACACATATACTCATAAATAAACATTTATCATCCATCATCATATACATTTCCAAATACTCACATTTAGGGTCACATTCCACAAATGGTATTTATGATCATTTTCCCTTATTATCACAATCCAATTTATCCGTTCACAATTCATATAATCATTTCACAATTAATCAATACTCCTTTAGTACTCAAAATTAGTTCCACATATTTTCAAATAAGCATGACACCCTTAAATAATCAATCATATCCTAACATTCAGTTCCTTTCAAATTGCACATCATAATTACCCTTTTCAAATAAGCACAAATAAATATTTTGTTATTAACAATTATAACCATAACTCATTCCAATTCAATGAATACATAAATACACACTATCCATGTTATCATTTTTCATCTCCAACCAATAATCCTAATTTAGCCATGACTAAACATACATGTAGTGCACAATAATTATTTCACCAATTGTTCAACATAATTTCACATTCAAAGTTCACATTACTTTCCCCTTTCTAATTATGATTCCTAGGTTCATTTCGATTATATTCACCATTCCCTTAATTACTATCCAAGATCCTACCCTTAAATTTCATAAACACATAACTCCTAGAAAATCACAATAACCATAGGGATACCCAATCTTAGATCAACCAATGCTCACTATAATCCACCCCCTTACCTTGCTTTTCCAAAGACACGCTCCTTTTTGTGCGACACTGTCCAAGAGTATCCTAGCCCATTGCTTACACGTGGCGACAAGTTTTCAAGCTCCTTCATCGTCTAATCATATTATATAAAATAAATAATAATCAATATATATAATGCGCCAAGGCCTACTCATAGACGATAGATAAACAACCACACAGACGCTTTTATTTACTAAACCAATATCAGTATTTATTTGTGGTGTTATTCAATACGTTATAAAAATACATATTTCCTTACACGCTACACGTGAAGTAGATTAACAAAAGGGGGGCCCATTTATGTTCTCAAAAACATATTTTAATATCAATTAGTAAGCTAATCTCAAGGTGAAAACACGTCAAAATCATATTTAAAACAAATACTTTCAAACTTTACGTAATAGGGGATTTAGCTATGGAATTCAAAATAAACTACTTCGAATATCCAAAACTGATAAAATAAAAATATATCATATTTTGTTACGTTATCAAATCAAAAGATTGTTTGAACGTAATTCATAAATCCTAACTAAATGGAAATTAAACTTAAAACCATTGCATTCTTAATAAAATAGTACGGTTCCTTATTGAAAACGCCTTAACTTTCAAAACTAATATAATCTTTCAAAACAAACCAAGATTACGTAACTTTGATAATAACTCAGAGAATCAAATGCTAATGTTACTTGACACTATTAATTCCGAATTAAAAGGAAATGCCTCAATTTAAAATAAGTCCAAATTACATTTCTAACGTTCAAACAACCACACTTCCTTTCAATTCGAAATCAAAGTTAAAGTCTTTAACCCGAATTAACGTATGTCGAACATATATCGAATTCCTATTTAATTGGTGTATGGTTAGTTCAGGGACAATCCAGCTCGACTAACCTACAACTCAATCACTTAGGAACGCAACGCATTTAACAATAATACTTTTAAAACTAATTGTTCGACATAACCATTAACCCGGTATTACAACAAGTCAAAGCAACTAACTGAGTTATTATCAACAACGATATATTAAACTTAATATGAAATCATACTACCATCAAATTTCCAAAACAATAATAAAGTTCCAAAACACTAACTTTCCAAAACCATTTAATACTTTAATTATTACCAATATTATTAACGTTATTATCATTATTATTTTTAAAATACGACATAAAGCAATTAAAAGGGTATTAGGGATTTACCCTCAACATCGGATTTTTGAAGCAGCAAGGACTAAGACCGGTTCGGTCGATCTCAACCCGAACGGTTCACGGCACAGCAGCAAGCAAAGAGCACCGCCACGAGCTTCGATCCCGGTGACCGGTGACGGTGGCGTGAGTGTTGATGACGGCTCCCTTAAAGGATTGCGATCTGGAAATGGATTGGGAGAGAGCACCGGAGAGGCGACGGCGGTTTGGCACAGTGGTGGCTGTCGCCGGCGCAAAGAGGAGGCGGAGGCTGTGGCTAGCTCGCTGCAAGTACATCTTGTCTCCCCCAGCCGTGGCTGCGTCAACGGCGGCACAAGGAAGGACGATTCGCGACTGGAGAGACGAGTCGTGAGCAGGGGACCTCTTGGTCCAGGGAGGAGCAGCAGCGGCGGCACACGAACCAGGAACGGCGATGGCGGTGGATCACGGCCCTGGGGCAGCGGGTCGCGAGTCGCGACTAATTCGAGAGAGAACGCGCGTGAGCGCGCAACCGAGAAGCAACAAAGACCACGGGTGGCGGCGGCGCGTTTCCCAGCAGCGACGGTGGTCCAGTCGAAGATAGAGAAACAGAGACGGAGAGAGAGAGAACGTGAGCGGCGACCATGGTGGTTTGGAGATTGGCGGCGATGGAGGCAAGGAGCTGCGGTCAAGAGGGAGAGAAACGGTGAGAGAGGGAGAAAGAGTGAGTTCACGAGAGAGAGAGCTGGATGGGGGAGGGGGCGACGGCTGCTGCACTAGAAGGGAGTATTTTAGGGTTTTCTTCCATTCTACTAACACACTACACACTTATATTACCTATTCTTTTTATTTAAAAAAAAAAAACTAAAAGTATCAATAACATATTTTAAACACTAGACATTAATACAAGACTAAAAATCATAAAGTAAGAAACTTATAAATATTTCCAATAAAATATTTCCCTATGAAATATATCAAAAGTAAAGTAAAGCATACAGAGTATATTTTTGATATAGGGTAATTGTTTACAAACGACTTTACTTTGAAATATAATTAAATATACTTTCGTAATTTAACATAATGTATCTTTTATGAAAATACCCAACAACTAAATGATTGATTTTTAAGAAACATATACTTAATTCGATAAAATTTATAATTATATTTAGGGATTAAAATTTGGGATGTTACAATTCTCCCCCACTTAGGAGAATTTCGTCCCCGAAATTCCGATTGGTTCAAATGAATGAAAGACTATCACTTAAACAGGGCCTCTAATTATGATATCTAACTCCTTTTGGGTTCACTCCCCCACTTATGATGCTCCTAGATCGCTATTCTTTGGTGTTTCTCAAGACTATTCCCGACTCTATCAGCCCAAAGTTTGTCTCACGCTTATACCTTCATTAACATCAACGAATTCAGTTGAGTTCCTATTTAGGATTCCTTCTATGATAAGATCGAGGTTCGCTGATCCGAGAATTCTTGACGTTTGTTCCAACAAACGTAACTATAAACAAGCACTACTTGTAGCACGAGGGTCTTAGTTATCTTGCAAGCTGAAAGGTACCCTTCATGCCGATGTTGAACTCCACGAGTTTGCTCAACTCTTCGCAAGGCATAGAGTAGCTAATCTAGTAAGGGAGAATATAGGGTAAACCATCACTCGCAATTTGATTGACTCAAGGATTGTCAATTTGATAATAGCACAATAATATTGGATAACAATGAGCGGAACTAAAATTCTCTTGGATGTCAACACCATTCTAGGTAGGATAAGAGATTTTACTGACTACACATTAGAGAGGCATGATATAATAGACTCATTAGAATGTCAATTGAATCCAAGGGTAAGACAATTCAAGAGATTATATATAAAAAAATCATTTCCAATTTCTAACAAGGAATAAGGATAGAGTCTCAAGAGTCACTTCTTTGAAAATATTAAGAGGCATGATCAAAGTAAACATGATCATCCAATCATGGATCACATGAAAATGATTCCATGTTACTTGGAATGTCTCAACCTAGCAAGCATGTATTAGACTTTGCGAGGGACATTTCGAGTCTACGACGGTCACGAGGCAAAGGGGTTTGAAAAGAATTACCAAATAATCGACTTCTTGACGTATAAGGGATTGTAAAGATTATGAATCAAAAATAGATTCGAGTGACAATTCCTCAAATCAACACTACCTTTTTGTTATTACAAACTAGGTCATGATGAAAAGTAGAAATGGTAACTCTCTAATTATGTTGGAACACAAGGAGTCAAGTCCGTTCAGAATAAAAACTCTTATCAATGGTAATAGGGAAGTCCTCTACAATATCAAAAGGTTATGGGTGTATGTAAGATCCAACCCATGCAAATTAAGAATAGGTAATTGAGTGTATCACGAGATAATAAAATCTATTCAAGTCAACCAATATTCAGAGCCCAAATGAAATCTAGATTCTACAATTAATGTCTAAGATGCCAAGAGTTAGACGAAGAAAATAAAGGTTCAAGGTGCCAAGCAATTATTAAAGCTCCAACCAAACAGGATCAACGCTCCAAATTTGAGACACCAATCATAGGTTCGGGATTCATGAAGAAGGAATGGGAAAATTCTATAAGATTTTTCTAGGATTGCCTTCTCGTTCTTCCGCTGCACATTCTGATTTGAGTATTTCAAATCAATAGGGTATCTCCCATTATCAATTTATACTCTTAAACTCAAAAACTTTAATGATATCACCTTCCAATAAATGCAAACATTGAGATGATCAGGCCCAACCTTACATTCCATTAGGGGTAAAATCATTTCCGCATTAACTGACTTCTTTGTCATACGACGAACAACTTGTTATTGCTCTTGTATGAAAATTTTATTTGAATTATTTGGTGTGAATTGTCACATTCGGACCTCGTGCACTTGATGCAATCCTAAGGGTTGATCCTTCCCGTTGGGGTGGCAACTAGTATGCCCTAGCCCGTTGAGGTCTCTCACTTCCCTTAGTGTTGACAATTACATGTTTTCCAAGTGTGACAAGACAGCAGTTAAGGATATTGGATTCGAATACTTTACGAAGTCCGAAACAAACACTAAAAATTCAATTATAAATTAAAAAGATGTTATACTAAATCCACTAAATTCTACTTATTAATCTAACTAACTTAGACATCTAACTATCTATCGGTTACTCGCTTGGTGAGTAAACCACAGGAGTAACTCACAACTCCAAGGGCCGAGGAAAAACTGCTCTGATACCATAAATGTAACACTCTAATAATTATATAGCTTAATTACAATTAATTAAGTTGGTTTTAAAAATAGGACTTGAAAATTTCTTTTTAAAACTTAATGAAAATCCGGCAAAGTTTCCTCTGTTTATCGGACTTCCCAAAAATTTAGAATTTTCACCTGTCAAACCTAGTACAATTCAGAAAAACATTTCAACTTCTAAATATAATAATTAACTTTATCAGCCCTAACGACGACATATAACAAACCCGGGCTTACAGTGATTAGATTATTTCAAAAACCCGAAATAGATTAATTATAATAAAATGACCATAATACACTCTAAACTAAATTACACTCCACGGTGTGGAGTGCACTCCTGCTCGGCCAGGGGCTGTGCTAACTCAGTCTCTGTACCTGAAAGATAGTAAGGGAGTGAGCATTGCACATGAAATAAAATTGCAGTTTCCATATAATCATAATAAATCCACTAGGCCAAACACAAATAGTAAAGTAATAACATATAGCATTTACAAGACTATTCACAATCAACCTCTTTCTACCCATTTTATTCTTTATCAAGATTCCATCATTACCTTTTCTTTAACATGCCCTTAACCAACATTAATGTTTATTACCATCTCCTTTATCCCTTACCATATTCATTTCCATTGCCTTTATCCATTTTCATATTTATTTCCATTGCCTTTATCCATTTTTCCTTTATTCCTTTTTCCATTAGGCGTAACCCCAAAACAGAGATCTACGCTTTCCCTTGGGTGTAACCTCAAATCAGAGATCTACACATTACCATCGTGTGTAACCCCAAACAGAGATCTACACACGGTGTATGCAACCACAAACAGTGATCTGCATACACTTCTCCTTTTTCCTTTTTAATTGTACACCACTAGGATTTTGGTTACCCGCTAGGTAATTGGCACACCTGTCTAGGGACTTGAAACACCTGCCCAGGACATTACACCCATCCAGACCATAACCTGTAGGACTATGTACTTTTACCATTCCATTTATTTAATCAAATTATTGGTGTGGAAAACTGATCATGTGGGTCACCCGGCGCCTACAAGGCGGTTTGGCCTGATGGGTAATTGGCCTGGCAGGTAATTGGCCCTAACAGGTAATTGGAACACCTAGTCGGGTACCTAGTGTTCCGGGCCCCACTGATCAGTTTCCACTTTAGTTACCTTTACCATTTTCAGTTAATCATAAATCCAGTCCATTAATTATAAACCATAGCCACAATTTCCACCAATATTCACAAATACGCATAATTATAATACATTCCAAATCATCACACATATACTCATAAATAAACATTTATCATCCATCATCATATACATTTCCAAATACTCACATTTAGGGTCACATTCCACAAATGGTATTTATGATCATTTTCCCTTATTATCACAATCCAATTTATCCGTTCACAATTCATATAATCATTTCACAATTAATCAATACTCCTTTAGTACTCAAAATTAGTTCCACATATTTTCAAATAAGCATGACACCCTTAAATAATCAATCATATCCTAACATTCAGTTCCTTTCAAATTGCACATCATAATTACCCTTTTCAAATAAGCACAAATAAATACTTTGTTATTAACAATTATAACCATAACTCATTCCAATTCAATGAATACATAAATACACACTATCCATGTTATCATTTTTCATCTCCAACCAATAATCCTAATTTAGCCATGACTAAACATACATGTAGTGCACAATAATTATTTCATCAATTGTTCAACATAATTTCACATTCAAAGTTCACATTACTTTCCCCTTTCTAATTATGATTCCTAGGTTCATTTCGATTATATTCACCATTCCCTTAATTACTATCCAAGATCCTACCCTTAAATTTCATAAACACATAACTCCTAGAAAATCACAATAACCATAGGGATACCCAATCTTAGATCAACGAATGCTCACTATAATCCACCCCCTTACCTTGCTTTTCCAAAGACACGCTCCTTTTTGTGCGACACTGTCCAAGAGTATCCTAGCCCATTGCTTACACGTGGCGACAAGTTTTCAAGCTCCTTCATCGTCTAATCATATTATATAAAATAAATAATAATCAATATATATAATGCGCCAAGCCTACTCATAGACGATAGATAAACAACCACACAGACGCTTTTATTTACTAAACCAATATTAGTATTGATTTGTGGTGTTATTCAATACGTTATAAAAATACATATTTCCTTACACGCTACACGTGAAGTAGATTAACAAAAGGGGGGCCCATTGATGTTCTCAAAAACATATTTTAATATCAATTAGTAAGCTAATCTCAAGGTGAAAACACGTCAAAATCATATTTAAAACAAATACTTTCAAACTTTACGTAATAGGGGATTTAGCTATGGAATTCAAAATAAACTACTTCGAATATCCAAAACTGATAAAATAAAAATATATCATATTTTGTTACGTTATCAAATCAAAAGATTGTTTGAACGTAATTCATAAATCCTAACTAAATGGAAATTAAACTTAAAACCATTGCATTCTTAATAAAATAGTACGGTTCCTTATTGAAAACGCCTTAACTTTCAAAACTAATATAATCTTTCAAAACAAACCAAGATTACGTAACTTTGATAATAACTCAGAGAATCAAATGCTAATGTTACTTGACACTATTAATTCCGAATTAAAAGGAAATGCCTCAATTTAAAATAAGTCCAAATTACATTTCTAACGTTCAAACAACCACACTTCCTTTCAATTCGAAATCAAAGTTAAAGTCTTTAACCCGAATTAACGTATGTCGAACATATATCGAATTCCTATTTAATTGGTGTATGGTTAGTTCAGGGACAATCCAGCTCGACTAACCTACAACTCAATCACTTAGGAACGCAACGCATTTAACAATAATACTTTTAAAACTAATTGTTCGACATAACCATTAACCCGGTATTACAACAAGTCAAAGCAACTAACTGAGTTATTATCAACAACGATATATTAAACTTAATATGAAATCATACTACCATCAAATTTCCAAAACAATAATAAAGTTCCAAAACACTAACTTTCCAAAACCATTTAATACTTTAATTATTACCAATATTATTAACGTTATTATCATTATTATTTTTAAAATACGACATAAAGCAATTAAAAGGGTATTAGAGATTTACCCTCAACATCGGATTTTTGAAGCAGCAAGGACTAAGACCGGTTCGGTCGATCTCAACCCGAACGGTTCACGGCACAGCAGCAAGCAAAGAGCACCGCCACGAGCTTCGATCCCGGTGACCGGTGACGGTGGCGTGAGTGTTGATGACGGCTCCCTTAAAGGATTGCGATCTGGAAATGGATTGGGAGAGAGCACCGGAGAGGCGACGGCGGTTTGGCACAGTGGTGGCTGTCGCCGGCGCAAAGAGGAGGCGGAGGCTGTGGCTAGCTCGCTGCAAGTACATCTTGTCTCCCCCAGCCGTGGCGGCGTCAACGGCGGCACAAGGAAGGACGATTCGCGACTGGAGAGACGAGTCGTGAGCAGGGGACCTCTTGGTCCAGGGAGGAGCAGCGGCGGCGGCACACGAACCAGGAACGGCGATGGCGGCGGATCACGGCCCTGGGGCAGCGGGTCGCGAGTCGCGACTAATTCGAGAGAGAACGCGCGTGAGCGCGCAACCGAGAAGCAACAAAGACCACGGGTGGCGGCGGCGCGTTTCCCAGCAGCGACGGTGGTCCAGTCGAAGATAAAGAAACAGAGACGGAGAGAGAGAGAACGTGAGCGGCGACCATGGTGGTTTGGAGATTGGCGGCGATGGAGGCAAGGAGCTGCGGTCAAGAGGGAGAGAAACGGTGAGAGAGGGAGAAAGAGTGAGTTCACGAGAGAGAGAGCTTGATGGGGGAGGGGGCGACGGCTGCTGCACTAGAAGGGAGTATTTTAGGGTTTTCTTCCATTCTACTAACACACTACACACTTATATTACCTATTCTTTTTATTTTAAAAAAAAAAAACTAAAAGTATCAATAACATATTTTAAACACTAGACATTAATACAAGACTAAAAATCATAAAGTAAGAAACTTATAAATATTTCCAATAAAATATTTCCCTATGAAATATATCAAAAGTAAAGTAAAGCATACAGAGTATATTTTTGATATAGGGTAATTGTTTACAAACGACTTTACTTTGAAATATAATTAAATATACTTTCGTAATTTAACATAATGTATCTTTTATGAAAATACCCAACAATTAAATGATTGATTTTTAAGAAACATATACTTAATTCGATAAAATTTATAATTATATTTAGGGATTAAAATTTGGGATGTTACAACTCTTGCTCCCCCTCAATATATGCATTTGACATTTGAAATCCGATTGAGTTAAGTTAGATTCTCCCCCTATCTTCAACAACTTTGCTCCCCCTGCATAGAAAGAACAAAATAACCTTTTCTCCCCCTTTTGGCATTATCAAAAAGTAATATAACAATGAAATCTTAAGCCAAAAATGTGAGAAAATAATAACCCTTTCTCCTCATGGTATGTTTATAAAATATCACTTGAAATTTGAAATCATAATACCACTTGAAAGAGTGTGATACCATTTTGTAAAAACATTTAACATTAAATCACAATAGCATGATAATCACACAATGAACACATAATGAATGCATTGAATCAATGATACCACTTGCTATAGAAATATACACTTAAAATTTGAAAGTAATCAAAGTAAGTATTGTATACCACTTGTATAACTAAGCAAGTATTATTAATACCATTTGAAGAATCATTTGATGATATAACTTGTTGCATCTTTGAGATACTTGTAGATTCCACTTGTAAATTTATGAAATGATAACACTTGTGAATTAACACCAATTGTAAATACCAATTGTAAACTTTGTAGAAATGATAAGCATGTTGAAATTTTCCTTGATACTTGAAGGTGCGAATAATGAATAATACTCGTAAAGCTTTTTCCCTTCATTTGTACCTACAAAACAATCATGTTTTGCTTTTTGGTACCCAAATGGTCTTGAGTCCATTTTTGTTAGTTAAGGGATATCCACCCTACTTAACCCAAACAAAATTTCCTTTAGGTATACCATGCATTTTAATATAACAGACATTTGAAGTATGTCCATGAGTGCCACAATAGAAACATTTTGGTGTATTTGTAAAATCAATCATTGAAAAATCAACAACATTTCTATGAGACTTACTCTTAGCATTAGTATAACCCAAACCAAACTTGTTTTCATTATCTCTTTGAAAATTTAACAATGTGCGCAATTTGATATCACTACTTGTGAAACTTGTAAGCTTATTTTTCAAAATATCATTTTCATCCGTAAGAAACTTGCAATTCTCACAATCAACCACAACATTCAATCTACTAGCACAATCACAAGAAGAACTAGCATATATGAGATCAAGAGTTTCATTTTGAAGATTAAGCTCATCAACTTGTTTTTGAAGTTCTAAAATCTCTTGTTGATACTTCAAAATCATCTTTTTCCTTTCTAAGTTTTTCATAGCTAGTTTCCTAAGTTGTTCATGCATTTCTTCATAAGCATTATATAACATTTCATATTTAGAAGTAATTTCAGATTTAGTTTCACTTACATTGCTTTCCATGCTTTGTTCATTTGACTCATCACTTGAGCTTTCTTCTTCATCTATTTGAGTCATTAAGCTAAGTGCAACAACTTCTTCATCATCCGAAGAACTACTTGATGTGCTTTCCTTTTCCTTTTCATCCCATACAATGTATGCCTTTTTGTGCTTAGGATGTTTCTTCTCCTTTTCCATCTTCTTGAGATACTTTGAGCATGAATATTTGAGATGACCGGGTTTTCCGCGTTCGTGGCAAACTATTCCTTCTTTAGTTGACTTGGCCTGTAGTGTGAGGACTTTAACTCTTTGCACTTATCTTTGTTCAACCTTCCTTTTCTCCTAAGGTGTTTGCTGAATTTTCTTAATAAAAGTTGCATAGTCTCTTCATCAATGTCCAAATCGGATTCTTCACTATCAAAACTCTCATCTCTATTATATGACCTTTTAGCTTTGAGAGCGATTCATTTGCTTCCTTTGTTTTTGTCCGACTCCTCATGCATAGTCAAACACCCAAGCTTCATCTCATGCTCTTGCAATTTACCAAACAATGTAGCAAGATCCATGTTATCTAAATCCTTAGATTCGACGATTCCATGATAGTCGTGACCTTAGGTTGCCAATTCCTATCAAGACATCTCAAGACTTTGTTAACAATCTCACCATTAATAAAAACTTTACCAAGAGCAATCAAATGATTAATAATATTAGTAAAGCGTTTTTGCATAGCACATATAGATTCATTAGGCAACATACAAAACAATTCATAATCATGCATTAAAGCATTCAATCTAACACGCCCAACTTCACTAGTGCCTTCATGTGTGACTTGCAAGGTGTCCTGTTGGAAATCAAGCTCGCCTTAAAGGACGTAAAGAGTCAATGCTAGAAGATTTCTATGAGATGATAGAGTTTTGATGATAACAAACAAGTTACAAGTTTCAAGCATCAAGTTGCATCAAGTCTCAAGCAGTTCAAGGCTCAAGCTTCAAGCATCATGTTTTGTGTAAGCCTTGCCTATAGGAAATTTGTAAGGTAATGAAATTTTATTACAGGTGTGTATTGGCCAAATGAGTTTTTCAGTTTAAGGAGAAGAAAAAGAGTTTTTAAGTGAAAATCAGTTTTGAACTTAGTTTCTATGGAAGTGCATGATGAAACAACTATGGATGATTTTATCTAAGTTATGAAAATCTATTTTTACAAGTGCATGAGAGGATAATCGATTACCTTCTCAAAGTAATCGATTACTTTTGTTGCATCATAGAAAAACCAGAGTGTGAATAATCGATTAGGTGAACTTGAATAATCCATTACTTTTTTAATAAGAGTAATCGATTACCTAGATCAAGTAATCGATTATCAATGTTGCATCAAACATTTTTCCTGAGGCAGAGTAATCGATTACTTCCCTGATGTAATCGATTACATGATGTTGTATCATACAAAAATCAGAGTCTCTGTAATCGATTATTAGATTAGTGGTAATCGATTATATGAGTTGCATCATATACTAAACAGTAGTGAAGTAATCGATTACTTGGAATGAATAATCGATTACTGGATTTTTCAAAAGGTTTTCAAAGTTTCTATTTTAAGAGAGATAATCGATTACCTTCCTAAAGTAATCAATTACCTCAAGTGTTATTGAAAAACGTGTCAGAATCATTTTGATTTATTTCCTGATTTGTTTTTACATAATTGATTCTGATTCTTTTTCAAAATTCGAATTTAAATATTATTTTGAAATATTTCCTTATTTGTTTTAAGAATCAAATCTTTTATTTATTTCCTAAATCTATTTTATTTGTTTCTGAATTCAAAATTGATTTTATTCTATTTTGATTCTTAAATCTTTTTTATTTGATTCTGATTTTATTTTTCAAATTCAAATTTCAAATTGTATCAAATCTTTGGTTTTATTTTTTAAATCTTTATGATTTGGTTTTTTATTTTAAACATGTGTTAATTGTTATTTTTTTAAAAAGGATTTGAATCATTCCTGACAACGTTGGTTGAACGCTTCTTCTTCTTCAAGTTTTTCACGTTCATATTATTTTGAAGAAAACCTTGTTTTGGCCTTATCACTTGTGATTTAATTTCAGTTCCATTTGAGCTTAATTGTTGTATCAGTGTTATCTAGTACACACATTTGTTAGAAGCCTTATATTGTTGTATCAGCACTAACAAGAGTGCACTATAGTTGTTGTACCCAATCAACATATCCATAACCGTGGTTGTAAAGGGGTGTGTGACCCTTAGTTGATAGGGAGTGAATCCCTTAGTGTGAACATGTGTCGCGTTCGTAGGGTGAGAAAACCCTTGTGTATTTGGTAGTGCTAGACGAACGGTGGGGCACCTAGGAGTTAGGCTATCTGGAAAATCTAGGAAGGGTCTTCCTAGTTGTTGTGTGTTGAGACCCCTAGCGAATGGAGGTTCCTAGTAGTGTGCGGGGTGCTCTTGCATGTAATTGGGGCAGGTTGTCCCTGTGTTGATAAGTGAAGAAAAGTTCAAGCGGGTGGCTTGGGGACTGGACGTAGGTCTTTCGCTGGAAAGGCTGAACCAGTATAAAAATCCTAGTGCAATCTTTCTAACCCTTATCTCTTTTATTTATTGTTGCCCATATTTTTATTGTGTTAATTATCTTCTCCGCAACGTAAATATTATATATATTAATTTAATTATTTTAAATTAATCAACGCGTGTTAGACCTTTAGTTGTTATATTGTTTCTTATCTTCGCGCATAATATTAATCGTTGTTATAAATTGCTTCCGCATAATCGTTTTCATTGTTTTAAGAGTTTTTCTATTATTATTATTATCCGCTTCCGCGCAAGCGCTTTTTAACGTTATAATTGTTTTCCGCTGTAAATCTCTTTAAGTTTATTGAAAACTATTTAAATCGAATATTTTCCAATGAATTTGTAAACACCCAATTCACCCCCTCCCCCCTCTTGGGTGACGGCTGCCAATCCTAACATGTCCCACATTTCTTTGGCATTACGACATTGGGAGACCCTAAAGAACTCATCATAAGATAGAGCCGAAGTGATGATGTTTTTAGCTTTTAAATCATATTGAATTTTCTTTTTATCATCACCGATCCACTTATCTTTGGGAATGAGTTGGGATGCACCTTCTACTTGTTTTGAGGGAATGTGAGGACCATTCTCAATGGATTCCCATATGTTCATATCTATTGCTTCAATATAGATTCTCATCCTAACTTTCCAATAAACATAACCCTCTCCGCTAAACATAGGAGGGCGGTTTATTGAAGCTCCTTCACCACCAAAGGGATACATAGAACCCATTGTAGTTTTCTCAAGGATCTTTTACGAAAAAGCTCTATGCTCGTGTCTTTCGACTGAGCTCTGATACCAATTGTAAGAACTAGAATCGGTGGAGATGTGAACTAAAGAATACTAGGAGAACACCTAGAAGGGGGGGTTGAATAGGTGTTAAAGAAACTTTGAAAGATTTTCGCACAAAAAAAAAATAGAAATGATTAAAACGAATGATTTTTACAAAAGCTTCAGCTCTTAATCGATTAACACCTAACAGCACAGTTTGGATTAATCGATTAGCTCCTCGGTTAATCGATTAATCATTGCTAAACCAGAAAAATCACTTTTCAACCGAAAATGAAAATCAATCAAATATCATAGAATATCAGAGATAGCGCGGAATTGATTAACGCAAAGATTGTTAATGATTACATAGATTATGAAAAAGGTTTTCCCCAAATCAATTTGAACTATCAAAACCTAATTCATTCAATTATTAGAAAATCAAACTTTTCTAGGTTTGCAATCAAGAACAATTAAGAAAATGTAGAAATTAAAGAGTTAAGGGAAAAAGATATTGCATAGAGATTTTATATTGGTTCACTCGATCTCCTCCATAGAGAGCTACATTCAGTCCCCTCTTCCACAAGAGAGATTTTCTTCACTAAGGAATTAGCTAGAATTCTCAAATTACAAGCAAATGCCTCTCAAGATACCCCACTTGATAGCCTCCAAGAGATAACCCCACTCTTGTGTTGCAATCCTATTGAATCTCTAATCTAACCTTCAAACTTGAAAGAACCTCCTTAAAGACTAAGAACCTCTTAGATTTCTCTTCCTAAAAGAGGATACGTCACGACTTGCTTGATGATACACCAAGACTTCTTCTTCATCAAATTGCTTGATGATCAACACACCAAGACTTCTTGTTGTATTGGAAGATTGCCTCTTGCAATGATTACAACTCAATGAAAAACAATGAACTTATTGAATCTCCTTCAAGAACTGTGAACAATTAGAACCTGAGATTCAAGAGCTTCTTGATCCAAGATATGAAAATAAGAACTTTGATCTTTGTAAAAAGTGAGAGAGAAAGTGTGGCTTGATCTTTTCTAAAATTGATGTAACAATGAAGTTAGTTTCTCACAATGAGTTAGGAAAGGTTTATATAGAATACCCATAAGCTTTGGAAAACATAAAAACTGATTTTGAGAAGTGAAAAACTGATTTAAAAAGCAATCAGACCCGTGTTAATTGATTAGGGCTTCAGGCTAATCGATTAACCACTGGTTAACACTTGCTAATCGATTAATTCATCAAGCTAATCAATTAGGACCTGACAGCTCAAATTGGCTAATCGATTAATGCATGGACTAATCGATTAATGGCTGTAAAATCACTTCTAAAAACTTGTTTTCTCAAATTTAAACCTTTTCTAAAATACCTTTAAGCCACATATTGATTTTGGTTAAGTGAATTACTCAAGATTAATATGACCATGTACTTGATTGAGATTCACTACCCCACTCTCTAAACTACCCAAACTCTAAGACTCAAACAAAACTATAAAACTAAATACACATTGAATCTATGAGCTTGCTCTCTCTTCATCATTGTTGCTTTTTGTTCTTTGTCCTTGGTTAAGCTTGTTCAAAACATTGTTTTCATCAAAACCACTTGAAACATGCATACTCCTCATATGCTTAACAAGTCATAACAGCCACATGATGTCGTATCCTTATAGCATTCGTTGGAAGACAATCATGCAAGACAAGCCAAAGAAAAAAATTAAACTTCTGCTTCCAAACCCATTCCTAATGCTCTACTAGATCATAAGTATTTGTTCTTTAACTATGCAGGCAAGGATACCCAGATCGAGCAGAATAAATACCTGACACATCATTATCCCAAATCATAGTATCATATCCGTCATGACTAGGATCAAAGAAAGTACAATTTATGGAAGAGGTAACTTAAGGGGGAATCATAGTGTATAATTGTTGCAAGTTCCAACCTTGAAGGCTCCCCACATCCTTAAACAAGAGCGTAGTGTCATGAATGTCGACGTAGGGGACTAAGTTACAAATGGGGCCAATATATAAATATTTATGGAACATAAAGGAAACATTACTTGTTCCAATATTCATACAACAACCATCCTTGAGAAGCTTAGCTGCTTTGATAATAGATTTCCAAACATATGAATCCCTGTGGTTGAAGACAGTCCACAAGATATTAATGCCACGAAGATACTTTGCACTAAGAACTTAAACCCAAAGCTTTGTCGGAGAGTTTAAAAGATGCCATACAAGTTTACCCAGCAAAGAGGTATTTGATAATCTGGATATACGAATGCCAAGACCCCCCCCCCCCCCCCCTTTATGTTTCTTCTAGTAACAGTATCCCGGTCAACTAGACTCTAACCGCTATCAAAGTTAGCATTATTATCCCAGAGGAATCCCCTTGCAGCAGCATCAATAGAATCACAAATCCCTTGAGGCAGCCAAAAATTAAGCATAGAACACACAAGTATGGAGTTAATCACATAGTTGGCAAAAGTAAAGTGACCTTCTCTATTCAAAAGCTTCATAGTCCACCCTGCCAGTCTAGAAGTTACCTGCTCAACAATATAATGAAAGTCCCTCTTGGTGACCCTACTAGTTAGGAGAGGGAATCCTAGGTAACTCCCAATATTTGTGGTATAAAGAATCCCAGAAATCCTAGCAAATTTATTACAATACAAGACAAAAATGTTTTCAGAAGTCAAAAATTTGGATTTATGAACATTTACTTTCAGCCCCGACACGCTAAAAAATTGAGCAAGAACTTCTGTCACTAACCGAACCCGGGATGATTCGGCCTTAGTAAAGAAGAGGCAATCATCGCCGAAGAAAAGGTGGGAAATGGGGGGACCATTTTTAGAGAGACACATCGGCTTCCATAAACCACTTTTCACCTTCTCATCAGTAAGAATAGACAGTTTCTCCATGCAGAAAAGGAACAAATGCGAAGAGAGGGCATCCCCTTGGCGGAGGCTTCTAGTAGGAGAAAAAGGAGAAATTCTATCGCCATTCCAGAGTAAAGAAAGATGAGCAGAAGAGACGCAACTGATAATAGGATAAACTATGCACCCTGGAAAACCAAAATCAAGAAGAGTTAATTTGAGAAAATCCCAATTACGCTTTCTCAAGATCAATCTTAAATTACAACGAACCTTGTTTCCCCTTCTTTTTATGAAGAGAGGGAACCATCTCCTGAGCAATTAAATCATTATCAGCAATACCCCTACCGGAAAAAAAAAGAACTCTGGAGGGGACCAATAACGTCGGGAAGAAAAGGTCGCATACGAATGACAACCACCTTAGTAATAATTTTAAAGACCACATTACAAAGACTAATTGGTCTGAATTCTTGAAGCTTAGCAGGAGGATCTACCATAGGAATAAGGACAATTAAGGTCTTTGCAAGTTTAGCACGCACTATTCACAACTCGTCAAACATCGTTACCAACTACTTCCCAATAAGTCTTGAAGAATATTGCTTGAAAACCGTCGGGGCCCGGGGATTTATAAGAACCCATTGTTTGCAGTGCATTGAAAACTTCTTCTTTAATCACATCTCTCGTCAATGCTTCAACCATATCCAGCCCAATTTTAGGAATACTGAGATAAGACAAAGAGGAAGGTTTACAATGCTCAAAGATGCAGAAGAGATTTTTAAAGAAAGTAACAGCCTCCTTTTGCAAGATCTCCTCATCGGAACACTAGACATCATAAATATACAATCCACTCACCTTGTTCTTGCTTCTTCTAACAATAGTTTGTGCATGGAAAAAATTAGTGTTTTTATCCTTGAACTGAACCTAGTTCTCCCTAGATTTTTGGTACCACAACATCTCCTCTAGAGCCAGAATCACATTATACTCATTTTGAAGCTTCTTCTCAAAACTGATAAGAGCAAAATATGTATGGTTATCAAGATCCCTCTGAACTCCCTTGATCCTACTGTGCAAGTGACATTTGGCACGGTGAACATCCCCAAAGACTTCCTTATTAAACACTAAAGACTCATCACGAACCATATCCAACTTATTCGTCAAATCTGGAAGAGAGAGATCCCAAGCATGAGAAACAAGTTGCAAGTAATCAGGATGTGAAGACCATGCTGCTTGAAACCGAAAAAGAATTGCATCCCTCTTGAAAGCCAAATTCCCACACCAGAGAAGAAGAGGATGATGATAAGAGTAATGTATGCTAAACAACTCAATAAGCCTATAGAAAATGGAGCCTCCACTCGAGATCCCCCAAATCCTATCCAATCTCTTACTAATCTAAGTTTGACCATGCCTACTTCAAACCCAAGTAAACTTACATCCAATCATACTCAAGTCAACAAGATCACGGTTTTGTCACATATCAGCAAAAGATGAGGCTCAGGAAGCAGAGAAACAACCTCCTATGACCTCGAAGGTAAAAGAATCTCATTGAAAACTTCGACAAGCATTCAAGGATAAGTAATAGTTTGACGTAAACTAGTCAAGTATGTCCAAAGATTGTTCCTCACCACAGGAACAACACTAGCATAAACCATTGAGTAGACCCAATTTCTGTTTGCAAAAGAAATAAGAAAAGTAATTACCTGAGGTTGGTTGTCAATTATAAAAACAGAGTAATTGCTAGAAGAGGACAAAACCCAGATGCCACATGTGTGACCAGCGTAATCTTGGATAGAAATAGCCTTATAACCCAAATTAAGCCAAAACCCTCCACCTTGTCAAAAGGAACATGCATTTCAAGCAAGAGGAAAAAGTTTGGATGGTAATAACTTGATCAATTCACGAACATGCATTTTCACAACTTTATTAAGGTCACCCCTAATATTCCATGAGATAAAGCTACAATCTCTAAACTCAATCATGATAAAAAGGAAAGAAAAATAACTTTGTGGGTCACAACCTACAATTGTGAACCCCCACCTTTGACATTATCTGGTGGCTTGTCCTTCAAGGTTTCATCCCCCACAGAAGCAAAACCTGACAAGGTAGACTCCACCGTCATAGAAACAACACCACTTGTAGCGTTCAAAGAGACATTATCAAGGGGTTTATCCTCTTCAAAATGAACGAATCTATAGCGACCATGAGATACCATAACTAACGACATCATGGAATGAGTACTGTCAGGGAGAAGCACCTTCCCTTCCAACATCTTATGTCCATTGATACTCACCATTGAATCTTCGTGGATGTTAAGAGTGACTATAGTTGGTTGGATCCCGAATTGGGTCATTGCACCTAATTTCATTTGGGGCAGGCTAGTAGTCTCAAAGTTGAGATATTTGAGCTTCTCATTATATGGGCTTGGTGAGTTATAGAACTCCTTCATTCCTAACCCTTTTCTTTTTGGTCCATATTTTAATATTGCCATGTGGGGTAGAATTAAACACCGACCCCATCGTAGCAAAGGCTACCTTAAATGAATTTGGATTCATGAAAGGTTGTTATGAAATTTGGGATCCCAAGGGCGCCGCCTTTGACATATTCTCAGAGGGAATCTGAATATTTTATGTGTTGACTTTCTCCTTCCCAGTCTGCTTTTTACGTGATACTATGATCCAATCTCCATGACAACTCTCCTTACTATCCGCGGATAGTAACGTCTCATCAACGAAAATATTCTATGTTGATGCGGCATTTAATGTCTTACTATTTTGGGCCTAATCATCCTGAACTTTCTCCGGTTGGGTGGTTGTCAAAGAAACTACATGATCCCGGGTATTAGGTGTAACACTTGCATTCTATTTGTTCCCAACTTGATGTGCATTACAATTCCTTTTCAGGTGGCCATAGTAGCTAGATGAAGTGCAAAGGATATGCAGTCCCTCGTATTCCACATTATACCAGTGATATTTTAGCCAAATCTTTCCAACAACTGGTTTCATGAGATCTATCTCAACTCAAACTCGTGCAAACCTCCTCTCGCGCCATTCACGGTGTTCATATCAACTTTCACCGAAATGCCAATTGTAGTTGCTAAGCTCATTAGAAAACTCTTGTCATAGAACACCATGTTTAAACCAGAGAACCTGATCCAAACCAAAAAATTTTCTATTTGAGCGAAGGGGAAACAATTGTTAACCATGTAGAACCCAAGGCCCTCCTTCCATAACTTTAGAATGGTCCTCCTCCAGGTAGAACTTAACCATGTAAAAATCGTTACCCACGTTCACCAGATCAAAGTGGCTCTTCAACTGCCAAAGAGCCTTAAGGCGATCTCTCTTGGTAAAGAAGCACAACGATTTACCCAAAAGTTCGATGACCAACTCATCCTGCCAAGGAAGGCACAAGCGTTCAGATACTGAATCCTCAAGATACACCTCGGGAAGCAACCTCTTACCTCCCTCAAGCTCTATTCTCATCAGCTTATTTTTCACGAGATCCATCTCAGTATTGGTTGGGGGCGGTGCTTTCTGTCTTAAAGCCCTATCACGAAAAGAGACTGGGAACACTTGCGTCTTAAAACCGCCCCCACCGTTCGGAGGGTCACCATTTTTCTCACCACCCTCAGCAATGGAATAAGAGAGGTTTTCGCTCATAGTATTTCAAATGCTTAAGATTATGTTTTTAGTTTTTTGCTTATAGGTTTTCACCACCATAGTGTTTTTGATTAAGACTATGTTTTTAGTTTTTTTTTTCAAAAATATCATAATCTAATGTGTTTGGTTTCCAATGCAAATTATAATTTTAAATTATATTTTTGGGAACGTAATCAAAATATAACATCCCACTCATAAGTGTTGTAGATTATTTTTGGTAACATCATTTTTTTGACCCATGTAATTTTCCTATTCTACCTTATCACTCCAACAACATTAACTACCCCTTTATCAGTCCATACCCTTTTTCGTAATTTACTCAGTAAAAATAATCTTTTATACACTTTCCAAACATAACAATTCAGCTTAAATTCATTTTTCAGTTAAGATCCAAACATAAACATATTATAAGTTTAACATATTATTACCTGGTATAATCACATTATAATCTTACCATATTATAATCACAGATAAAAATAATCATAATCTAATTTTATCAACTATACCAAACACACAGAAAATGTAACCTCATTAGGCAATTGCACGTATAATAACTAGAAATTCTTATCCCTCGATATATACTGGGAAAGGGCCTTGAGGGCAACCGCCCAAGGTTCAAAAAAATTAGGGGCCCGTAAATTTTTTTAATACTCACTTTTATTTTTGTAATTTAATACTCACTTTTATTTTTGTAAAAAAAAAAAATTAATGGTTACATGTTTTTTCTACCATTCAATTATTGATTATTGATTATGGTTACATGTTTTCTCAATATAATATCTCAATTTGGCTTTTTCATTTACTCATTCGATCCATGAAATTTTATTTTAACAAACCCAATATAAAAGAAATTTTTTATTACCTATATAATTAATAACTTTTTTATTTTATTTTACCTCTAGTTTATTTAACAACTATTTTTATTATTGATTATTGTCATTGTTTTAATTGATTAGATGTATAAATATTACATGTTTCAATCAATTTATCTATAACTATATATAAAACTAGAGTTGTTTTAATGTCCACCGTCATAAATTAATATTGTTTTAACAAAGTAAATGTGCATAGAATAACTTCAAATCTTCTTTAAAAAAAATAATTTGTACATAGATTTGAAAAAAAAACTTCAAACTTTCCAAGGCTTTAAAATTGCCCATAGTGATTGTAAAATTGGCCAATATATGTTCTTATAACCTTGCCATTAATTGGTTATAGGGGTAACCCGAAAACCCTCCATATTTAACACTTTTTCTTCCTAATATCAAAATATTATCTAAATAGTTAAAAGCATTTGAGGAAAATTTTATTGAATTAATAATTTACTTTTTTTAAGCAATATATAAACACATAAATAAATCGAAATATAATTATTCATGAAAAAATAGAAATGCGAGTGGATAATCGACACACTAGTTTTTAATAAAATTTTCTATGAAATAGGTTATTTATAAAATTTCTTTGGTACCTCATATCGCATTTAGATGTGATATTAGTTAATCCATCAAATCATATCGGGTACTTTTTCCTTATCTGCAAAAAGGAATTACGAACTATGATTAGGGGTGTAAGCGATCCGGTCTGAGACCGTGAGACCGGTCGCATCGAACCGGACCGTACCGAAAATACAGTTCAGTCTGGTCTCATGGTTCGATCCGGTCCGGTCTCAAAAATTAGACAATTGTTACATGGTCCGGTCTATTGAGATCGTTCAAACCGGACCAGACCGCATACTTAAAACCTAAACCTAACAATATAACATACTAAACCACCTACCTTAATCCATATATTTTGATTAAGTGTGACTTATAAATATTACAGTACGTTTTAGATAACTCCTTTTATTTTTCTCTGCATCCATTTCTTAAATAAAAGTATCCTGCAGCAATGCAAAGAACGTGCAATGCCTCAGATATTTTTCAATTCCTATGGCATTGGCAGCCGAGTATTAGGTAACCCAGTGAATGAGATACATATGGTTGCATTCTTGCACTTGCACTACTTGATTCAGCGCAGATTTAGTTCATATTCAGGTGCGAATTGTTTTATTTTTAGTCCTTGGAACTTCAGTTTTATTTTTTTTATTGCCATGTAATTATGGTATAAATAGATCGATTCGATCCGGTCTTTATACATAAAAAATGTCTGGACCGAATTAGACCAGACCATGTAAATTGAATTGGTCCGATCTCTAATGTCCATCAAAGATCGAACCGGACCGGACCGTTACACCCCTAACTGTGATGTTCATCAAAGTGGGGGAGGAGATTGGAATTTTTTTAAAAAAAATCTAAATTTTGAAAATCTACATTTTTTTTCAAACTTGAATTTCTAGGACGAAATTCTTTTGAGTGGGGGAGATTGTAACACCCATTAGGGGTTTAACGGTCCGGATCGGCTTGGTCTTTGACGGATATTAGAGACCGGACCAATTAAATTAACATGGTTCGGTCTAATTCAGTCTAGATGTGTTCTATGTACAAAGACCAGACTGGACCGGACCGAATCGTTAATAAATGGTCTGATCCAATCCGGTCCGGTCTATTTAACACATTTTGTTAAAATTTAAAATATTGAAAATTACATCAATATAAATAACAACATCGAATATTCAAATTAACATATGAATAGTTCAATAGTTCTACCAAGTATGAAAACTATAAAGATATTAGAGATATACATAATATATTATATAACAAAAAAAAACTTATACAATTATAAAAAAAAAATTCAAATGATGTACATTTTAAAATAAATTCCTTGTACAATCAGAGGTAAATGAAAATTTGAATCCATAAAACTTATACAGTTATAAAAAAAAAGGTAAAATGTTGTACATTATATATACCTGGATAATTAGAGGTAGGTGTACATATATATGATTGTACAGTTTAGGCCTTTAGGAAAATGGAAATTTCTTGTTTTTTTTTTTAAATTTTTACAATAATCGGTTCAATCTGATCTTAACGGTCTCACAAATAATGAGATCGTGGACTGAATCATGAAGTAATGGTCTGAAAATTTTGAGACTGGACCAGACCATGAGACCAGACTGAACTATATTTTTCGGTCCGGTGCGATTCGATCTGAGCGGTCTCGCGATCTGAGACCGGATCGCTTACACCCCTAACACCCACTAATTTTAAATAAATAAAATAATAGAGTTAATAGTCACATAGGTCCCCGAAAGACACCCGTGGAATCAGTTAGGTCCCTAAAAGATTTGTGGAATCTCTTAAACCCCCCAAAGATCAATTTGGCGTCACGTTAGTCCCCCTATCCAATTTCGACATGAGGAACCTAACGGAATCCTATGTAGCATGTTAAATGCTTTGTTAACCACAATGCCATGATGGATTGTTAAGAAGGTTCCACGTTTGAGCCAAAAAAGCATTTAACATGCCACGTAGGATTTCGTTAGGTCCCTCATTGGGGGACTAACGTGATGCCAAATTGATCTTTCGGGGGTTTAAGAGATTCCACAAATCTTTCAGGGACCTAACTGATTCCAAAATGATCTTTGGGGGGGTTTAAGAGATTCCACAAATCTTTCAAGGACCTAACTGATTCCACAAGTATCTTTCGGGGACCTATGTGACTATTAACTCTAAAATAATATTTTGAATAAAATAAAGTATATTTATACTGTGAATTTTGGGATAAAAATAAATTGTATAAGTTTTATTTAAGAATTATCAAAATGAGTAAAAGTAATTAAAATTTTACAAAAGTGATTTTAGGCGAAAACATCATTGGAAGATTGTGCTAGTTCACATTAAAATGATATTAAATTCAGATTTCAGACTCCAACATAAAAAATAAAAAAAAAATAAAAATTATACCTCCTAAATTCTCATTATATTTCCAAGGGTGTTTTAAATTCCTTCCTCATCATCATAGCACGGTTAGATCTTTCCACTTTTATTTTATTTTTTATTTTTATTATTATTTTTTCTCTCTTAAGTTTTTGTTTTACATTGATGACAATGTAGAGTTTAAGCTTGAGAGCGTGCATTGCATTTTACATTTAGCTTAGGATCATTTAGTATATTTTTCGTTCATCATGCATTTTTAAAATTGTTCATATACATATTAAAAAAATAAAAGAAAACAAAATCATTCCCTTTGCATGAATTTACCTAACTCATCTTTTAGCAATTTAACTTGTATATGTTTTGGTATGCACTCTCTTGTGAATATTCTTCTTGATAGCGATTTAGCATGCGAGAATCTACTAGTTTGGAATGATAGTTGCATGAATAATCATTAGGATGGTGATAATTAGCTATAACTTATTGTAATTCTTGCTCTTAATTGAAATAACCAATAAATGTGAGTTTTTGGGCCTTAAAGGGTAAACATATGATGATTATTTTTAACCCCTATTTCTTTCATATTTGAGTAATGTTCAATTTTATTGTGTGTTCTAGAATTTGCCCTGTGACCATTTCGAGACTAATAATTGTTTGCATGCATGAATATGACTAAGACACTTAGAATTGTTTTTCTTGCCTTTTTCCTTAATTGTTCATTTTGAGCCTAATGAAATATTATTTTCCTTGGTACCCTTTCATAATTATTATATATTGTTTAGTACACTTTGGAATGTGAATGATGCAATTGGGAAATAGTTCTTCAATTAAGCTGATAAAGTTATGTTATTGAGCTTAGATCGGTATGGAATGTGTTGTCTTTATTTCTCTTTTGAAAAAAAAGGAATAATAAAAAAGAATAGAGAGAATTTTGAAAACAAAAATGAAGGGTGATTGATTTTTGGAGTTGATATGTAATGATATGGATTGTATGTTCAATGCTTCATTCATATCTTAAAAGGATATTGTGTGTTTATGGTTACAATGTATAACCCCTTTTTGTTATCCTTTGTTTCTTATATACCAGTTGACATCTTTAGCCATGACCCCGTTACAACCAAATTAAGACCTTTTGATTTTTGCATGAATTCAATAATTTCAATGGAGATTTTGGTATATGGTCAAGCTTATGGTAATTCACTTTCATAGATGAACTTTAGGGAAACGTCTTTACCCTCTTATGCACATTGAGAGAAAGTGAGCAGAGTGACCCCCTTAATGATGAGCATGGTTGTAATAAGTTTAAATTTCTAATTGGACGAACTTTTGATTATTTCAAGATGGGTTAGAGGATGTTAGTTCGAGATAATTGCAAGTTATGTAACTTGATATAATTTGTTTTAAGGAAGTTGTGTTTTGTGTATGTCATTAATGGATTAAGAGTTTTGTTGCTTGGATGATGATTAAGTTTTGTTTTGTGTCTGTCATTAATGGATTATGAGTTTTGTTGTTTGGATGATGAGTTAATTTGAATTCATATAGGATTCATTCATTGCATTGCATGTTTTGCTTGAGGACAAGCAAAGATTCAACCTTGGGGGATTTTGAGACCTTGAGCTTTGAAAAACTCAAGGAATAAATCATTGAAGGATGCTAGAAGCCTTTGAAAATAAGGAGAAGCAAAAATAGAGTTTTAATGTGCTGTCGAACCTTTTTGTTATTTGGGCCCAATACTTGGAGGAAGGAAAAATTATAAAAGGATGAAGATAGAAACCCTAGTAGTATAGAATATTAGAATTTAGATTTAGAATAGTAGTAGTGTAACATCCCTGAACTTTAGTTCCCGAATAATGTATTGAATAGCTTATGCTTTGCTATATGAATGTTTTGCCTTGCTTGATATGTTAGAGCTTAATCTTGTTTAGCTAACTAATGGTGATTAGGGTTAGCATAAACCTAATTAATTAGGTCTAGCCTTGTGTAGTTTTAAGTTGATTAGGTTTAGATGACTAATAGTTTAGTTAAAAGTTAGATTAGCTTGGTTAATGAATGGCTTAAGAGTTAAGTGGATTAGATTAAGCCTAAGTTAACCATATGGGCCTTGTGAGTGATGTTGGGCCATGAATGTGTGCACATGAGTGTTGGGCCATGTGTGTGTGTCTGAAAACCGTGAAGAGTGTGTGTGTGTGTGTAGCCATGAGTGAGTTTGTGAGTTTGCATGAAGAAGTGAGGTGTCATGCTCACATTTCATGCATGATGCACAAGAAGAGGTGGCAACACCACATTTCACTTCCTTGCATGAAGTGTGAGGTGTCCACACCTAATCTTACCACTTGGTCACCTTATCTCTTCACCATTTGACCATAAGCCATTATATAAGTGACCATGTGTGGATGATCATCACTTTTGCTTCCTTTTCTTCTTAGCACCATCACCATCATCTTCATCTTCTTCCCTTGAAGACCTCACGGCCAACACCCACAAGCACCACCATCCAAACTCATTCTTCCATTAAAACCAAGAAATCTTTACATATCCTAAGTCTATATCATTGATGTACAACATGCATGAGTGATCAAGGCTTAGAAAGTTCAAATCCAACCCTTCCCCTTTTGAGAAGCTCACGGCCACACCCATCACCACCCTTAATCAAGCCTAAACTTTTACCAAACACAAGAAACCTTAGCATATTCATACTCTAGATCATGGATATGCCACTTGCTTAAAGTTTTGTGTTGAAGAAATTTCAACCATTAAACTCTAAACCTTAACAACCCTCACGGCCAAACCCTAATCAAAGCCTTAAGACCTTTAGCTTGGTAGATCAAGTTGAGCCTTAGAGTTTTAGAAGCTTGGGATCGAGTTTCAAGTGTCAAAGGAGGGAGAGTGCTCACGGTTTGGAGAGGAAAAGGCCCAAAAGTTCTAAGTCTCCATAGTTTTCTTCAAGAGGTATGTGAGAGGAGCTTACACTTTTGCTAGAATAAGTCTTGAAGCTTAGAAATTAGGTTGAGTCACCATGAGACTCAAGGGCACTAGTTAGATTTTGTTTTGGCTTGGAGGCCAATTTGTGATGAATTTTGACATGTGATTGTTAAACGTTCTATGATGAATTTTATGAATATGCGTAGTGTTGATGAGTAATTACATAGGTTATGTTGGTTAATTGAATGTTTAGACCCTTGGATGAACAAGGCTTGAGTGTTGACTAAATGGATTTTAGTTAACTAGGCCTTAACTGAGAATTAGATAAGGTAATTAAAGTATTAATCAAAATGGTTTTGGATTGCTAAATCTCGGTTAAGGGAGTTAACATAGTAATTAAAATGATTTAGTCAACTAAGTACCAATTAAACCTAGCCTTAGATAACTAAATAGTACTTGAACCTAATTAAGTTTCACTTAATCCCATGATTTGTCAACTAATCCAAGATTATTTGGACTTAATCCTAGATTAGTGAACTTAATCCCATGATTAGTCAACTAATCCCAGATTAGTTGGACTTAATCCTAGACTAGTGAACTAAATCCCATGGTTAGTCAACTAATCCAAGATTAGTGAGACTTAATCCTAGATTAGTGAACTTAATCCCCTTATTAGTCAACTAATCCATGATTAGTTGGACGTAACCCATGATTAGTCGGATTTAATCCGAGATTAGTCAACTAAGCTAGACCTAATCCATGATTAGTGAGACCTAATCCATGATTAGTGGACTTAGTCCATGATTAGTCAGCTAAAGTTCAGTTAAACCTAGTCTTAAGTAATTAGGACTTACTTAACCATAGTCTTAAGTAATTAAGACTTACTGAACCCAAGTTCTAGTTACTTAAGGTGTACTTAGGTCAGGGAAATGATGGGACTTTGTCCGGATACTCAGACATAAGCTTGACCTAGAACTCGTATGACTCTGCTATGTTATCTGCATGCTTAGATAATTATGGATACATGTTGAATGCTTATGATTATATGATGAGCTAATATGAATATGTATGTATCCATGCTGAACTGATGTCGAATGATCATGACATAGTTGGACTAATGATAAACTTGGAACTTGAACATGTGCATGATTATCGAGGATTGCAAGAGTTGCATTGATAACATACGTGACATGAGCTAGGTTATCAGACCAGTCCCAATCTGAGGAGCATCTACGCAGGTGGAAACACCGTAAGGCGTGCCTTTTCGACGCAGGTGAACCTGCGAACTGTTTATGTAACTGAACTTGATATTTTATGAAAGCATGCACAGGGTTCACCGTAAGCCATGCCTTTCTACGCTGGTGGACGCACTGTAAGTCGTGCCTTTTACGCAGGTGGAAACACTGTAAGTCGTGCCTTCTACGCAGGTGGAAACACTGTAAGTCGTGCCTTCTACGCAGGTGGAAACACTGTAAGTCGTGCCTTTTACGCAGGTGGAAACACTATAAGCCGTGCCTTTCGATGCTGGCAGACGTGCCGTAAGCCGTGCCGCGTTCTTGAACGCACCGTTCCTCAAATCTGGACCCGGTGGACATCGAGGCCTCGGAGTTGGAGAAACATGTAGATGCATCATGCCACCTATCTTGAAAACATGTATATGCATGATTGCACTGGTTATTGCTGCGGTTTATCTGACTGTGAATGTTAGGGCTTAGGCTTATTCGATAATGCGACTGTGTTAGGCTTACTCTCCTGCCCTTTTAGGTGATGGCCAGTTACCTGTTTTGCATCGAGATCCGCCCGCTCCTTGACGGTGTTTGGGAGTATCAAGATCACTGGGTTGTTTTTGAGGGTGAAGTATAGATCACTCTCTACCATCCCAATCCCGTAGTTCGCTTTCGTCCTCGTAGGTTTCGTATTCCGATTATTTACGTTATGCACATACCCCCGTTTTAAACTCTTTGTGCCCTCGGATGGACGACCTTTAAGGGTGTGCATAGTGGAAGTAATCCGGAATTCGAAATAGTTGTATAGCTTTTGGTTGGACGAAACCGGTGATCTCTGACTATGGAGTAGCTGCAGTGGACCAGTGATCAGCTCTGATGATACCCTTTTCTTTTGAGTTGTACATATTTTTAATATTGCTTTTGGTGAGGTATTATCAGAGTGTTTTATTTTCAATGGACTTGTACCTAGTATGTATCAGACCTTTATGACTTATTATCTACAACTAAGGTTCACTTTACGCATTTCAATATTCCGCTGGCTTTTGATGAATTTTGGAATCCGGTATTGATCATCTTTTAAAGAACTTGCAATTGAGGGACTAAAGGTTTCATTAACAAAAATAATATTTATTGCAAAAACCCTCGACGGCTTTTCAATGACTTATAACTTTCCGGATTTCAACTCTTTGATTTTACTTACCAATCAAGTGTATTAAAAAGAAAAAATTTTCCACCTTAATTTTTGGAAAACTATACAAGTCCAAATTAATCGAGCAAAACCTTTTCATGGGAAAGAGCGTTACAAGTAGAATTACTAAGAGGATTGAAATATAGAAATCAAGGAACATCTCATACCAAGGCAGGTGTTGCCTTATAAATTTTGTCCTCATGAGTATGCATGTTTATTGGACTTCAATCTTTATTATTCCAAAGGTTGTGCTTAAGGAGGTTGAGAGGAAATGCAGGGAAATCCTGTGGGGTCTAGATGCAAATGGCCATTACACTGCATCAATAGCTTGGTGTAACATCCTCAATTTAAAATACTTAATAGGATGTGAAATATGCAAGTTATTGTATTAGATTGAGATGAATTTATGAGACTTATAAGAATAAGAGCTAGGATTTAGTATAGAAATCATAGCCATATGTGTAAGATCTTCAAAAACAAGAGATTTTAGAACTTCAAAAACAAGTTGATGAGCTTAATCTTGAAAATGAAACCCTTGATCTTATATATGCTAGTTCTTCTTGTGATTGTGCTAGTAGATTGAATATTGTGGTTGATTGTGAGGATTGCAAGTTGCTTAAGGATGAAAATGTTATTTTGAAAAATAAGCTTGCAAGTTTCTCAAATGGTGATATTAGATTGCGCACATTGTTAAATTTTCAAAGAGAAAATTCAAACAAGTTTGGTTTGGGTTATACCAATTCTAAGAGTAAATCTCATAGAAATGTTGTTGATTTTTCTAAAGTTGATTTTTCAAATGCACCAACATGTTTCTATTGTGGTACTCATGGACATACTTCAAATGTGTGTTATATTAAAGTGCATGGTATACCTAAAGGAGATTTTGTTTGGGTGAAAAAGGGTGAGAGTCCCTACACTAACAAAAATGGATCCAAAACCATTTGGATACCAAAAAGCAAAGCATGATTGTTTTTGTAGGTATTATTGAAGAGCAAAAGGACTTTCATGTGATATTCATTCATTTGCTTCTTCAATTGGTATCAAGGAGAAAATCCTACAAATTGGTAACATTCGATATTATACAATTGGTATTTTCAATTTGATATTGTTGGATATTGCTCATAGTTCTCTCAATTGGTATTATTTCTTATAATGTGATATTGTTTATACTATTGAGAAAATACTATTGGTATCAAATTCTTACAATTGTTTTACAATTGGTATCATGCTATTGGTATACAATTTGTTATAATTGATATCATTGAGTAATCATTAGATGATTATCATGCTTTGATTGTTATATCTCATTAATCTCTCTATTTTGGCTTAGATCTTATATTTCAATTGGTATATGTTTCTTTTTGATAATGCCAAAGGGGGAGAAATATGATGTTTTGAATCAAAGGGGAGAAATATTATTTTTTTTTTAAATATATGTTTGGAGAAAGGTTTGTTTTGTTGTTTTTATGTAGGTTGAGCAAAGTTGTTGGAGATAGGGGGAGAATCAAGCTTATCTCAATTGGATTTTAAATGTCAAAAGCATTTATTGAGGGGGAGCAAGAGTCTCACCAAGTGATAAAATGGTTCAAGCATCAACAACTTCAATGAACTTCATAATTTCAAAACATGTTTGTCATTTTCAAAAAGGGGGAGATTGTAAGATCCATGAAGAATATTTTGATAAATGCCAAAAGGTTTTGAACAAGCTACAAATGTGTTGATCAAGTTCAAGCTCAACAAGCAACAACAAACATCAAGTGATGAAGAGAGAGCAAGCTCATGAAGACTTAGTTTGGTAGTTTGTGCTTTATGTTTTATCTTTCGCCTCACAAGTCTTTTAGTTTATGAGTTTGGGTAGAGTTTATTAGAGGGTAGTGAATCTCTTTTGATTGCATGATTTTATCATATTTTGAGTATTCACTTTGCCTAAAATCAATAGGTGGCTTAAAGGTTTGAAAGAAAAGGTTTAGTTTTTGAGAAAACAAGTTTTAAGTGTTTTTTGAACTGACTACTCGATTAGCCTATTGATTACTCGAGTAGAATTTTTGTGTCTTGCGCAATTACTCGATTAAGGGGCTGATTACTCGAGTAGAATTATTTAGCCTTGCGTAAATACTCGAAGAGAAACTTAAATACTCGAGTAGTGAACAAGTTTTACACTGATTACTCGAGTAGTAACTTGGTTACTCGAGTAACACGAGCTGTAACTGTTTTTAAATGAGTTTTTCACTTCTCAAAAGCACTTCTAACCATTCCTAACTTTTGGGTATTCTATGTAAACCTATTCCTAACCTTTGTGATCATAACCCATCATTTTGATAATCAATTTTACAAAGAATCAAAGCCACTCTATTCTCTCTCATTTTCTCAAGATCAAAGCTTTAACTTTTACATTCTTTGATCAAGAACCTTGAATCTCTCATGTTGATATTTCATAGCTTTTGAAAGAGATTCATAGGATTGTTATTTTGTTTTCATTTGAGTTGTAATCTTTGCAAGAGGCAAGTTATCTACAACAATTGGAAGTCTTGGTTGTGAATCAAGCAAAGTTATATTGGAAGCCTTGGTGAGGCATTTCATCAAGCACTTGGAAGCCTTGTTGTGTTAACAAGCAATTGGAAGTCTTGTAGTGAAGCAAGCATTGGAAGTCTTGTTGTGGGGTATCGGCAAGCAAGAGAAGAGGTTAGATTAGATATCAATAGGGTTACAAGGCAAGGGTGTGGTATCTCTTGTAGGCTGGCAAGAAGGGAGTCTTGTGAGGCATTTACTTGTAATTTGAGAAACTCTAATTCCTCATAGTGAAGAATCTCTCTTGGTTGAAGAGGGGACTGGAGTAGCTTTCAAGTGGATGAAAGTGAACCAGGATAAATCACTGTGTCGTATCTCTAAACTCTCTACTCTTTACAATTCTTGTTATTAATTGTGTTCTTGGTTGAAAACCTAGAAAAATTGATTTTTCATAATTTATTGAATTGAATCTTTATTGTTCAAATTAATTTGGGGAAAATCATTTTCATAACTAGGTTAATCAATAAGAATATAGGTGTTAATTGTTTCCGCTGAATCTCTGGTTATACTAGTGAATTGATTGATTTTCGTATTTGATTGAAAAGTGATTTTTCAATATACAGAGGCATTAATCGATTAGTTCATGTTATTAATCGATTAAGGCTAAAGAATTTTCAAGAAAATCATTTGTTTTAATCGTTTTGATTTGTTTCTTTCGAAAATCTTTCAAGGTTTATCAAACACCTATTCAACCCCCCCTTCTAGGTGTTCTCCTAGTGTTTCCTAGTTATTTCAACCACCGATTGTAGGTTCTAACAATATGGGTAGAGGAATTAAGGAAAATGTGTTGGAGTTAGAAGCTATTAAAAGATGGAAAAAATAGTAGAGTAATCGATTACTGGTGGCAGGCTAATCGATTACTAGCTCTCAGCTAAAAAGGCACTAAAATGTTGCATTGAAGGGTAATCGATTACTTTTAAGCAAGTAATTGATTACTGAGCCTCTGCTGAAAACACTAAAAATGTTGCATCAAGTTGTAATTGATTACTTTCTGGTCAAGTAATCGATTACAAGGCCTCAGGTTGGAACCAATAAAATGTTGCATTGAAGAGATAATCAATTACCTGGCAAGGGTAATCGATTACTATGGGGTCTGTACAAAAAAAAGGGAACAATAGAGTGCACGTGATGCACTCTCCACCACACAAGTGGAATCTCTTTTTGAGGCTTTATTTCCTAGCCACTCATTTTCTCCCCAAACAAATAAAACCTTCTTTCTCACTCTTATAATCCATTCCCTCTCAACTCATCTTCTTCTTTCTCTCTCCCTCTCATACGAGTTTCCCTCTCCCTTCATAGGGTTCCATTTTCTTCTTTTCAAATCAAGCAAGGGCAAGTGATTTCACACCAAATCCATCATCAAATCTTGTTCTTCTCAACTCCAAGTAAGTATTTAAGCTTTGGATCTCCCCCTTTCTTCCTCTCAAATTCGTTCTCCCCTTTCTCTCTCCTCCATTCATGGTGGTTTTCAATTCCAAGCCATGGAGGATCCACTTTTCCTTGATGTCTTGGCATGAACCATGGTATAAATGATAATCTTTTCTCCTTATGGCTCTTGTTTTAGGTTCTTCTATTCTCTTGTTGGTTATAGCTCTTTGGTGGGAAAGACTCAAGTTTAGAGCAAGTAAAAATCTCCCTATCTCTAAGAGTTTGAGGTAAGGAGGTTTGTGTTACCATACTCTAGGGGATAGATTGTATTGTGTATATATTGGGTTACTAGGAGATATGTGTTAGTTAGGATAAGGAACCCTAGGGTAGTTAATATTATGTTAAAATGTGATTATGTATAAAAATATTTTGATATGTTAAGTTGTGCTTAAATGTGATCATGGATACTTGCCTTATGTGGTTGATATTTTGTCAAATTATATTGAGCCCAAAAATTTATGAATGATAATGAATATGATGTTTGAGTTGGTATGAATGACTCTTTGGAAATTTAAAAAAAATATAAATACATGAGTACATTGATAAACATATTAGGATGACTACAGATGAAATAATTGAAAATGAAATTCAAAGACTTAAAGAACAAAGAGTGTGTGATCCAGATCTTGTAAGACGTTGTCCGTAGGAGACTGTACACATTGATCGCGTAAGATGCACTTGATGCGCTGCTGTAAGACGTTGTCCAAAGGAGACTGTACGCAGTTATGGACACACACACACCATATATTAATTAATGATACAATTGGATTGTGCCTCTCCAGATCTTGTAAGACGTCCGTAGGAGACTGTACGCATAGATCGCTTAAGACGCACTTGATGCGCTGCTGTAAGACGTTGTCCGAAGGAGACTGTACCCAATGATGGATGCACCTTCCGATTGTGGAATCCAGGTCTTGTAAGACGTCGTCCGTAGGAGACTGTACGCATAGGCCGCGTAAGACGCACTTGATGCGCTGCTGTAAGACGTTGTCCGAAGGAGACTGTACGCAATGATGGAAATCCACGTACTAATTTCTAAAAGTCTTTACAAAAACACAAAGAGTATGTGATTAAAAATGGATGGTAACCTTATACAAGAGTATGATTAGTATGTAATTTGGTATAACTTGGAAAAGTATGAAATATTGAAACTAAAACTACAAATGAATTAATTTATTATTGAAATGGAATAAATTGAATTGTTTGGGGAATGATTTACTGGCTTATTTGGTATGAATGACTCTTTGGAAATTAAAACTATATGATTATTTGTGTTTGGCCTGGTGGTTAAGTATAGCATAATAGAAACTGCTTCCTTATTTTATTGTGTAATACTCACCTCCTTACCATTTTTCAGGTACTGAGTTGGAGTATGCACCAGGACCAGCCGAGCAGGATTACTCTCCCTCATAAGGAGAGTAGGGTTGTGGGGGTTTTAGAACCTTTATATTGACCTAAGCCTCCTGCATTATTTTGATGTATATGTTTTGTATATACTTTTTGAGTGAGGCTTAGGATGTTTTATTTTGGGCATAGTTATGTGGTGTTTTCTTGATTCACATACTTGGTCTTTTGCTGGCACTCTAAAAACTGATACAGCTTGTTTTATTTTCTTTTGAGCCCATGAGGCAATTATATGATGCATATATATATATGATTAGAGCCCTGTTGGCTACTGTTTATTTTATGTGAATGTCTTCAACAGGTTGAGAATTTAGAAAAGTTCGAAAAACAAACGAAACTTCGTCCGTTTGACGGTTGATTTTAATAAAATAAAAAGGAATTTTTAAGTCCGCATTTTTAATTAAGGGTAATAAATCATAGGGTGTTACATTTATGGTATCAAAGCAGTTTCTCCTCGGCCTTGGAGTTATACAAACTCCAACTGATTACTCACCTAGCGAGTAATTAATGCTCATAGTAATAGTTTTGGATTATGATAGGATACTTATAGTATTATGCATATATTTAGTAGTTGAGTCTTACTGGTATGCTCTCTTTGGCTAAGCAATATGGCTGGAAGAAGGGCTGGTAACAATGGGCTTGCAGCCATTCTGGAGCATCTATCTCAGATGCAGCAGCAGCAGGGGGAACAGATGGTAGCTGTTGCAGCAGCAGCAGCAGTAGCAGCTCTGCAACCAGCTCCAGTTGAGGTTGACTGGATGGCTCGGTTCTGAAAGAATGATCTGCCTCGCTTTGAAGGTGGAAATGACCCTGATGGAGCACAGAGATGGATACAGGAGATCGAGAAGATTCTCTGTTCTCTTCAACCACCAATGGAGCAGCATGTTCGACTAGCTGAATTCATGCTGACCAATGAGGCAGAACATTGGTGGGATCAGCAAAGGAGGGGATTGGTGGCAGCCAATCCGGTTATTTCTTGGGAAGTATTCAAGGATCTTTTCTTGGGGAATTATTTCCCTGAGGATATTAGGAGGGAGAAGGAGATTGCTTTTCTCCAATTGACTCAAGGCTCTATGTCAGTTGGGGATTATGCAGCTCGGTTTGAAGACCTCATCCATTTTTCTGACTATCGGGATGCAAGTGAGCGCGGCAAATGTGTTAAGTTTGAAGCTGGGCTTAGGACTGATATTCGCCTCTCGTGTGAGTATCACAATATTGACAACTTGGCCCGCTTGGTCAACATGGCAAGTACTTATGAGAAGGGACTTAAGAGAAAGATGGCTGAAGATAAAAGCAGATCGGTGCAAAGAAGTGGTGGTCCTGTAAGGGGCAAGGGAGCGGTGCAGCGACCAGGCCCCTATCCACAGCCTAGAGCAGGCCCTATAGGGGGTTCCTCTGGTCCTATTCCTCCTTTTCCTCATTGTGGCAAGCAGCATAGAGGTGTATGCTGGAATCTGAATCAGAATCAACCAAATGTCACTTGTTCCAAATGTGGACAACCTGGTCATGTTGCAACTAACTGCCCAATGAATGCAATTAAGAAAGAAGCCAATGTGACTAGGGCGCAGAGGGTTGGTGATGGCCGCCCACTTCAGCAGGGGAAGGTGTACACTCTTGATGGAGGAGGTGACTGAGGCTGATGAGCTGATTCGAGGTATTGGCCATATAAATGATATTGCATGTGGTATTCTTTTTTACTGTGGAGCTACACACTCTTTTATTTCTGTCAATTGCATGGAAAGATTAAAACTGTCTGCAGTTGATATGCCTTTCAAGTTGTCTGTGTCTACCCCTACTAATTCAGCTGTGGTTACATCCTTGATGTGTTTGGATTGCCCACTCCGAGTATTGGAGCGGGAATTCAAAGTGAATTTAATATGTTTGCCCTTAACCAAGTTGGATATTATTCTAGGCATGGACTGGATGTCCCAAAACCGTGTCATTCTTGATTGTAGTCAGAAGTCAGTAATCTTCTGTCAAGTCTCGGTGTCGGCCATGGATGATGAGGAAGCATCAGACATCAGTAAAATTCCAGTGGTTAGTGAGTTTCCGGATGTTTTTCCTGCTGAAATTCCCGGATTACCTCCAACCAAAGAAGTAGAATTCGGCATTGATCTTATGCCGGGTGCCGGCCCGATATAAAAAGCACCATATAGAATGGCCCCTCCAGAGTTAGAAGAGTTGAAGAAGCAGCTAGAGGAGCTTTTGGCTAAGGGGTTCATAAGGCCAAGTGTTTCCCCGTGGGGAGCTCCTATCCTCTTTGTCAAAAAGAAGGATGGAAGTGTCCGTATGTGCACTGATTACCAGCAGTTGAATGCGGTGACAGTGAAGAATAAATATCCGCTCCCACGCATCGATGATTTGTTGGATCAGCTTAGGGGAGCTGCAGTTTTCTCAAAGGTTGACCTCCGATCTGGATATCATCAAATCCGTATCTGAGAGGAGGACGTTCCCAAGACTGCGTTTAGAACCCGGTATGGGCATTTCGAATATGTGGTGATGCCTTTTGGTCTCACGAATGCTCCTTCCATCTTCATGGATTATATGAACAGGATCTTCAGGCCGTACTTAGACTCATTCGTCATTGTATTCATTGATGACATTCTTATCTACTTCAAGAGCCCGAAGGAGCATGAAGAGCATTTGAGAACGGTGCTCCAAGTTCTCAAAGACAAGCATCTTTATGCAAAGTTCTCTAAATGTAGTTTTTGGTTGAATGAAGTGCACTTTTTGGGGCATGTGATTTCGGAGAAGGGTGTTGCAGTAAACCCTTCAAAGGTGGAAGCAGTACTTAAGTGGGAGAGACCCAAGTGCATTACTGAGATCAGAAGCTTCCTTGGTATGGCTGGGTATTATAGGAGGTTCATTGAAGGGTTTTCTAAGCTAGCCCTTCCTTTGACTACTCTTACGCGGAAAGGTGTTCCGTTTGAATGGTCCCCAGAATGTGAAGATAGTTTCCAGGAGTTGAAAAGGCGATTGACTAGTTCCCCGGTGTTGATTTTGCCGGATCCGACTCAATCCTTTGTAGTGTACTGTGATGCTTCGAAACAAGGGTTGGGTTGCGTGTTGATGCAGCAAGGACAAGTCATAGCCTATGCATCCAAGCAGTTGAGGCAGCATGAGCAAAACTATCCCACTCATGATCTTGAGTTGGCGGCCGTAGTCTTTGCTTTGAAAATTTGGAGGCACTACCTATATGGTTCAAAGTTTGAAGTCTTTAGCGATCATAAAAGCCTTCGCTATCTCTTCGATCAAAAGGAGTTGAATATGAGACAGAGGAGGTGGATGGAGTTTCTGAAGGACTATGATTTTAATCTTCAGTATCATCCGGGCAAGGCCAATGTTGTGGCTGATGCACTAAGTCACAAGACTTTGCACGTCAGCAATTTGATGGTGAAGGAGATGCAGCTAATCCAAGAATTCAGTGACCTCAACTTGAACATGCAAGTGAAAGAGAAGAGCATTGTTCTAGAAATGTTGCAGGTTACTAATGATTTGATTGATCTTATCAGAGAAAGACAAGCGGATGATGAAGAGTTACAGAAGTTGTTGCAAGGGACATCGGGCAATGAAGAGCCCGACTTTGTAAAGGGTTCTGATGGTATTATCTGGTTTAGGGGCCGGATATGTGTTCCTATGGATTTCGAAGTTAGAAGGGATATCCTATGGGAAGCACATCGAACCAAAATGAATTTTCATCCCGGCGCAACAAAGATGTACCAAGATTTGAAGAAGATCTATTGGTGGCCAAAGTTGAAAACCGATGTAGCGAATCATGTATCTCATTGTCTTACTTGTCAGAAAGTTAAGATTGAGCATCAAAAACCTGGTGGTCCGTTGCGATCACTTGATATCCCTGAATGGAAGTGGGATAGCATAGCCATGGACTTCGTGACGGGTCTACCTAGGACTGCTGCAGGATGTGATGCAGTTTGGGTGGTTTTGGACCGTCTAACAAAGCATGCTCATTTTATCCCTATTCACAAGAAGTATACTCTGGAGAAGTTGACTCAGTTGTATATCAGGGACATCGTGAAGCTGCATGGTGTTCCTACTAGTATAGTATCCGACCGTGATCCGAGATTTCTGTCTCGATTTTGGCAGAGTCTCCAATAGGCGTTGGGTACTAAACTGAAATTTAGTACGGATTATCATCCGCAAACAGACGGACAATCTGAGCGTACTATCCAGACACTGGAGGATTTGTTGAGGGCATGTGTTCTGGAGCAGGCTGGTAGCTGGGAGCAGTTACTGTCGTTGATGGAGTTTACATATAATAACAGCTTCCACTCCAGTATTGGTATGGCACCATTTGAGGCTCTCTACGGCAGAAAATGTAGGACGCCTCTGTGTTGGTTCCAAATAGGTGAGAATCTGTTGGCAGGTCCTAATATTGTGAAAGAAACAACTGAGAAGATCACAATGATCAAGAACAAGATGAAAACTTCTCAGGATCACCAGAAGAATTATGCTGATAGGCGAAGGAGACCTTTGGAATTTGATGTTGGGGATCATGTGTTTCTAAGAGTGTCTCCGGTTACAGGGATTGGTAGGGCAATTAAGTCCAAGAAACTAACTCCTCGGTTTGTTGGACCTTATGAGATTCTGGAGAAGGTTGGCCCGATAGCTTACAGGATTGCTTTGCCCCCTCACTTAGCCAGGCTTCATGATGTATTTCATGTCTCACAGCTAAGGAAATACATTCATGATCCTACTCATGTGGTCACTTTGGATGATTTGCCATTGAAGGAGAATTTGACTTTTGAGGTGTTGCCAGTGAGGATTGAAGATAGGCAAGTGAGACAGTTGAGAGGCAATGAGATTATCTTGGTAAAAGTTATATGGAGCAGAAACAATATGGAGGAAACTACTTGGGAGTTGGAAAGCAAGATCAGACAATCTCATCCACACTTGTTCGACGACAACTAAATTTCGAGGGCGAAATTCGGGTAAGTGGGAGAGGATTGTAACATCCTCAACTTAAAATACTTAATAGGATGTGAAATATACAAGTTATTGTATTAGATTGAGATGAATTTATGAGACTTATAAGAATAAGAGCTAGGATTTAGGATAGAGATCATAGCCATATGGGTAGAGGAATTAAGGAAAATGTGTTGGAGTTAGAAGCTATGAAAAGATGGAAAAAACAGTAGAGTAATCGATTACTGGTGGCAAGCTAATCGATTACTAGCTCTCAACTTAAAAGGCACTAAAATTTTGCATTGAAGGGTAATCGATTACTTTTGGGCAAGTAATCGATTACTGAGCCTCTGCTGAAAACACTAAAAATGTTGCATCAAGTTGTAATCGATTACTTTCTGGTCAAGTAATCGATTACAAGGCCTCAGGTTGGAACCCATAAAATGTTGCATTGAAGAGATAATCGATTAGTTGGCTAGGGTAATCGATTACTATGGGGTCTGTACAAAAAAAAAGGGAACAATAGAGTGCACGTGATGCACTCTCCACCACACAAGTGGAATCTCTTTTTCAGGCTTTATTTCCTAGCCACTTATTTTCTCCCCAAACAAATAAAACCTTCTTTCTCACTCTCATAATCCATTCCCTCTCAACTCATCTTCTTCTTTCTCTCTCCCTCTCATACGAGTTTCCCTCTCCCATCATAGGGTTCCATTTTCTTCTTTTCAAATCAAGCAAGGGCAAGTGATTTCACACCAAATTCATCATCAAATCTTGTTCTTCTCAACTCCAAGTAAGTATTTAAGCTTTGGATCTCCCCCTTTCTTCCTCTCAACTCCAAGTATTTAAGTATTTAAGGTTTGTGTTACCATACTCTAGGGGATAGATTGTATTGTGTATATATTGGGTTACAAGGAGATATGTGTTAGTTAGGATAAGGAACCCTAGGGTAGTTAATATTATGTTAAAATGTGATTATGTATAAAAATATTTTGATATGTTAAGTTGTGCTTAAATGTGATCATGGATACTTGCCATATGTGGTTGATATTTTGTCAAATTATATTGAGCCCAAAAATTTATGAATGATAATGAATATGATGTTTGAGTTGGTATGAATGACTCTTTGGAAATTAAAAAAAAAATAAATACATGAGTACATTGATAAACATATTAGGATGACTACAAATGAAATAATTGAAAATGAAATTCAAAGACTTAAAGAACAAAGAGTGTGTGATCCAGATCTTGTAAGACGTTGTCCGTAGGAGACTGTACGCATTGATCGCGTAAGACGCACTTGATGCGCTGCTGTAAGACGTTGTCCGAAGGAGACTGTACGCAGTTATGGACACACACACCATATATTAATTAATGATATAATTGGATTGTGCCTCTCCAGATCTTGTAAGACGTTGTCCGTAGGAGACTGTACGTATAACATCCTGACTTTTTAATTTAAAATACATTAATTAAAATCTTTGATTTCATTAGAAAATAATTAGGATTCTATAAAAATTTTGGCGGAGTTTCGTTTAAATTTTGGACTTTCCCCAAATAAATTTAAAACCTGCCAAGTCCAGAACAGTTTCAATAAAGTAGAAAAGAGACCTATAGAGTTGTTTTTGAAATCATTCAAAAGGGATATTATTATATCCACTCCAAACACTAATACTTTCATAAAAATAATTATAGAGTCCCTTTTACAAAATCAAAGAAGTCTCAACTCCGAATAAATATAAAATTAAATACAACTTAAATTTATTAAAAATATTTTACATAATAGCATCTTAGCTTGGTAGCTAAGGTGATGCGACTATGAGGTCACAATCACAATTATGCTCTCTTTAAAAGAGAGTGGTGATTCTCGGCATAGAAGCTATGAACGTCTTTCTCCACTGAGTACCTAATATGGTCAATAGTAAGGGTGAGTAATTTGAGAAATAATCAAGGAAAACACTTAAAATAACAGTAATAAAGTATAATTCGACATACCCACACACATTTATTCATATTCATTTGTCCTATCCAATTTCACTATTTCTAGACCGTAACATTTTACTATTCCTTTATACTATATATATATATATCCACAATCCATCACATAACAATGCTTTGATGCTCAATCATATGAGTGTGAAATGCACTTTATACTATTATGGTTTAACTCCTGAATCCAATGTAACACTTTCCACTTTACTTTATACACTTTATACACTTTAACACTTTCATTGGATTCAGTGAATTAAACCTATTATATAACAATGAATGCACTTCTCCATTTACAATAACCATAACACTTTAACGATTGGGTACATTGTGCTTCACATTCTCCCCGCAGGAGGGTTCCTCACACAATGTACCTTAACACTTTATCCGATAACAACACAACCTCCTCACAACCCTCCCTCCACTCTGGGGAAAAACCGACCAGGAGCAAGCATTTCTCAACCTCTAGTTGGGTGCTTCACCTCCACTTAGGAAGGTCCCTCGCTCACCCGCTTGCACAACACTTCACCTCCACTTAGGAAGGTCCCTCATGCGATTTTGGTTGATTTGTCCAAATCGGGCTTTAGCAGAAATCACCCTCGACTGGCCCAAAGAAACCAAAGTAAATAGAATTATTATGGTTTGCATAGAACCAACCCCCAATACGGGAAGCAAACCCATATCCTTTGCAGGATCAAAGTTCTCCATAATAATTCCTAACATTTACTCTTGTCCTCATCAATCGCAAAGCGACGTATGTTTTTCCCCGTACACCTAAGGTCCACCTTACTCCATAATGCACGTGTTTCTAATTCATTTTATGTGGTTTTCATTAGTTGAACCTTTAATAATTATATCCAATTGGTTGGGTCTCTAACTTAGGATTTGGCCATGCTTCATATATATATATATAGACAATCACATCCAACAACAATAGGTTCACAATCATGCCATTCATTCATTTCGTTCCATAACAATTACAACAATTTATTTCTAACAGAATCCTAAGTTCATAACATGCATACACTCATAGTAAACATATATAGCATATCACACCAATAATCATAATCATATTATTCATTTAATCAATTAATTCAGTAACAATCTAATTATCAATTACTACACACCCTAAGTCAATTACACACACTTTTGTTTTCCAACATAACAATGTCAACATACAAATCAAACATACACATATAAAATACATCTAATTATAGCCCTATTACTATTATTAAGCCCTTCCCCTAATTAAGACCAAAGTACCCCCCTTACCTTGAGGAGAGAGAAAGAGATTTGGGGTTTTTGTTGGAGCTCCACACCAAGCTCCAATCCATGCTCCATGACTCCTATTCCTTGCCCCTCTAACATCTCCTAATACCAATTGAATGATTTGGAGGCTCAATTTGATGAATTAGAAAAGTTAGGGTTTTGGGGTTTTGATTTGGGGGTTTTTGAGAGAGAGGAATTTAATGGAGATTGAGAGAGGGAAAATGATTGGGGATTGATAGGGAGTGATTATATGAAGTTGATTCCATGGGATTTGGTGTTACTTTCATGATTTGAAGAAGATTGGAGAAGAGGAAGAAGAGAGCTCGAGCTTGAGGAGAGAGAAGGGGCTGCTAAAAATGATTTGGAATTCACGTGTTTTTCAACTTAACTGAAGGGGTTAATCGATTAATTCGACCCCTTCATCGATTAACAAGGCCATTAATCGATTAAGGCCGAAAGATCAATAAACTTTAATCGATTAATCTGCTATCTACTCGAGTAGATCCGAAAGGTGCTTAAATTCTAATCGATTAAGGCCCTTATTAATCGATTAACTCAGTGCAAAATGGCTTTCTTTCACACTTCTAAGACTCTTAGGCTTTCACAACTCTTTCTAACTTAACTTAACACCAAAACCTACACTCTAAACACAATCTAACCTATTCTTAACTCAATCCAACTTACGCTTAGCTAAATTTCTAATTCTAAACAATTATAATTACTAATATCAATACTAATTAACACTTCTAACCGAATCTGACACTTAAGGATTCTCTAACATTTATGAAATTCTACTAACTAATATTCCTAATGTCTTTATAAAATTGAGGATGTTACAATACTCCCCCACTTGAAGGAATTTCGTCCCCGAAATTCGACTGGGTTCAAAGAACTAAAAGAGATATAGAGCTATGTGCTCTAGAACACGATGGACCTTATCTTGGTCAATGAGAGGGCTATGGCCTTTTGGGGACTCACTCCCCCACTTAAAACACAACTACGGCTAAGGTTTTATTCTCAAGGAAACTAACCTGTCAAGCAATCAGAGAAGCAACAAGTCCTCAATTCTCCTCTAACATATAATCATTCAAAAGAATAAAGACTACAATATTAGGAAAATATTTTAAACAGATAGTTATGAATAACATGCTCAAAAAGGAACAAAACATAAAGCATTTATCAATAAAAAGAAATCCACCTAACAAAACATAATTCAGACACAAGCAGAATAGATAACAGTGCACATCAACAGTTTTAAAATACTATTTTTTTTATCTACAATTAGATACAAAGAGCATCATGGTTGGAGTTTTGTCAAAGAGGGTACCTTTGAAAAGAAATAAAGCATCAACTCAACAAAAGTAGATGAAAATAATTGATACACCTTAAAATAGTCTAGCATAGAATTAAATTGAATTTGATAGAAGTTCGAAAGATTTTGGTATGGCAAGACTTACTTGGAGTAAAAAGGGATTTGTGAATTATGGAATATCAAAATCAAGGTTTGAAGAGGAAATCATTAAATGAGTAGGATTTTCAAACAATAAAACACATGAGTCAACATTCAAAATCAGGGAATAATTGCCACAACCTCAATAAACCCTCATTTGAAAATTAGTTCGCAATCTTACTAATGAAAATAGATGTTTGATGATCATACTATGGAATATAGAAGGAATAAGGTTTGGAATGTCAATAGGAAATGAACACATTAGAAAAGTTACAAATTTATTTTTGCAACAACATTTTCATAAAGAGGTAAACAAGATTGAGAAATACTTTGTGCATGAATATGATTGGAAAATAATGGTTAGAATGAAAGATAGGTATAAGAGTTGTTCTAAAAAAAATTAAACTGATATTTATAAAGAGGATTGTAAATAGTACATACTAGATATACTTTAATAATGATATACGTAGAGAAAATGAATTATCCAAAGCTTAGTTTATGAAAATTATAAGTTCTCACCATATGCAACACTTTCTCTAAGAAAGAAGTTGCATTGAAAATATATGTATATACTAATGAAAGAATTGGAATTAGAAGTTGCCATGCAAGGAACACAACAAGGTTTATAAAAATCCAAACTTGACACTAAAGCTAAATGATTTCCGTAAAAGAAATACGAGGTACTTATTTTAAAAGAATTTGATTGAATAATTAATTAATAAGGATTAGTAAAATATTCTTTCAAAATTATTCTCAAAATGGGTAGAAATATTCTTTATCAAAAACTAACTTTGATTCGTAGACGAAACATATAAAAATACTTAAAGGTTGGGAACTATCATAAAAAGATCCCAATTAATTTGATTATTAACGTAGTTTAACTTAGCATATAATATCGATAAACTTGAAATTGTAAATACACACATATGCACATATAAGTCAATCATTCAAAACACATAAAGCCTACTTCCTACATGAACATCTATACATCTATATGCTTTAGACTTAAATTCTAAGACTCCATCAAATCGGACTCAACTTCTACTACTCGATCTATGACTTAGAAACTAAGGAGGTACTACAATCAACCTAATAGATAACTCCACTAAACACAGCCTCAACTAATCCTAAGCTTATTATTTTCTATATGGATCGAGGCTCCCTATTCGGTTCCTAAGGTTAGGACTTCACCTGACGGCTACTCGTCTCCAATCCTAATCGAGACTTGAACACCACGATCTAGATTTCAACACTAAAACTTTCCTATCGGATGTTAAAATTGGGACTTTAACATTCAACAAGCTACATTCCTTGAAATAGTTTATAAGGGTTTTGAAAATCATTTGTAGTTTCGGAATATCGCTTGTTCAATAATGCCCACACATTTCCTCGGAGTTCTAAGTGAACTCAAAGGAAAAGACATAGCATCCTTCACCTTAACTTAAGTTCTAACTTAAGTCTTAACTCTAAGATAATATGCATTGCTTTTACTCCACCTTGCTACCTTCACTTACATTCCTCAAATCCACATTATTGACTTGCAAGAGAAGATTTGGCATTTGGTGATAAAGTACTTTTAAAGATTTGCATCTTCTTCATCATAAGAAAAACACTTTGTATTCGGAAAATTCTTTTTCATTTAAAACTTTGACAAAATTGTCAGATAGGAAAAAGACATGTCAAGCTTTCAAAAGTTTAAAGTGTTTTTATAAGTTTTCCAAGGTCATTTCACATTAGCTTTGAAAATAATTCAGAAGCTTTGTGGACTCTTTTGACCAAGCAAACGTGAGTCCTCTATGATTCGTCAAACTCAAATAAAAGGAATGTATCCCTCGGTTAAAATTTTGATTTCGTTTAAATTTTCAAATCTTAATGAATACATTTCCTTTTATTTTAACCTCGAAGTTCAAACTTTGATTCGAACTAACTTATGTCGCATTCGGTGAATTCCCATCTAATCGGCAATTGGTGTAATTTGAGAATAGGCTACACCATTACTCAGTTAGTTAGGATTTCACATTATTGACAATACATTCTTAAAAAGTGGTGTTGCGACACTTAATCAATTATCAAAGTTGGAATCAATTTCATGCCTTGGAAAATATTAGAATACTAGTGTACTTGACATTTATTTTCGTTAAAAATACTTGGATCTTTCAAAAAGAAAGTCTCAAAATAATCTGATGCAAAATGATTTATACTTCCTCATTAACAGTATGTTTATCACCAATATAGTGTAGGAATGTAAAAAGGCACTTAGGTCTCACTAAGTCGACACTTAGTGATTAAAGTGAAAGACAATTACAAAGGGTTAACTCCTATTCACTCCAACTGCGCACTCTGATAAAGAATGCTCGGAGTGTACAAAATTGGGTGGTCTCTAATACCCTTCCTATTCCTAGACATAAAAATAATTTTGGCAGTTATTTGATTGGATTCAAGGACGTAATGATCTTATCTTCCAACAAATGTAAATCTCGAGGTGGCCAATCTCGATTTCACATTACATCGAAGATAATATCACTTCTCGTACTACCTGAGTTCCAATTAAATAATCTGAAATAGAACAAACAACTACTCATCTTCGATTCAAATGAGGACTTTGAAACTTCACCAAACAGAAAAGTTGCAGCCCTTTATTATATTTGAAATGGTACTCAATTTCAAAACTAAGGTTTAGTTCTGCCCATTGGGGTAGCAATTTCATGCCCTGACCCGTTGGGAGTTTTCACTTCCCTTAGTCTCTACTTTTCGTCCACTTCTAAATATAACAAAGTAACAATTAAAAATTTAGTTTCAACCCCTCTTTTAAATTGAAGGTAGAACCTTAAGGTCGCTACGCTATAGCTATCACTATTGCACACTGCTAAACTATACCAATTTCAACTAAAGATGCATGAACTTAGTGTCAGAGTATGCAGCCTATCTAACTATCCTTAGTTACTCTCATGTGGAGTAACTCTTTTGGGAGTAGGAAATCCATACTCCACAACCGAGGGATTACAACCATTGCTCTGATACCATCTATAACATCCTGACTTTTTAATTTAAAATACATTAATTAAAATCTTTGATTTCATTAGAAAATAATTAGGATTATATAAAAATTTTGCCGGAGTTTCGTTTAAATTTCGGACTTTCCCCAAATAAATTTAAAACCTGCCAAGTCCAGAACAGTTTCAATAAAGTAGAAAAGAGACCTATAGAGTTGTTTTTTAAATCATTCAAAAGGGATATTATTATATCCACTCCAAACACTAATACTTTCATAAAAATAATTATAGAGTCCCTTTTACAAAATCAAAGAAGTCTCAACTCCGAATAAATATAAAATTAAATACAACTTAAATTTATTAAAAATATTTTACATAATAGCATCTTAGCTTGGTTTCTAAGGTGATGCAACTATGAGGTCACAATCACAATTATGCTCTCTTTAAAAGAGAGTGGTGATTCTCGGCATAGAAGCTATGAACGTCTTTCTCCACTGGGTACCTAATATGGTCAACAGTAAGGGTGAGTAATTTGAGAAATAATCAAGGAAAACACTTAAAATAACAGTAATAAAGTATAATTAGACATACCCACACACATTTATTCATATTCATTTGTCCTATCCAATTTCACTATTTCTAGACCGTAACATTTTACTATTCCTTTATACTATATATATATATATATATATCCACAATCCATCACATAACAATGCTTTGATGCTCAATCATATGAGTGTGAAATGCACTTTATACTATTATGGTTTAACTCCAGAATCCAATGTAACACTTTCCACTTTACTTTATACACTTTAACACTCTCATTGGATTCAGTGAATTAAACCTATTATATAACAATGAATGCACTTCTCCATTTACAATAACCATAACACTTTAACGATTGGGTACATTGTGCTTCACATTCTCCCCGCAGGAGGGTTCCTCACACAATGTACCTTAACACTTTATCCGATAACAACACAACCTCCTCACAACCCTCCCTCCACTCTGGGGAAAAACCGACCAGGAGTAAGCATTTCTCAACCTCTAGTTGGGTGCTTCACCTCCACTTAGGAAGGTCCCTCATGCGATTTGGGTTGATTTGTCCAAATCGGGCTTTAGCAGAAATCACCCTCGATTGGCCCAAAGAAACCAAAGTAAATAGAATTATTATGGTTTGCATAGAACCAACCCCCAATACGGGAAGCAAACCCGTATCCTTTGCAGGATCAAAGTTCTCCATAATAATTCCTAACATTTACTCTTGTCCTCATCAATCGCAAAGCGACGTATGTTTTTCCCCGTACACCTAAGGTCCACCTTACTCCATAATGCACGTGTTTCTAATTCATTTTATGTGGTTTTCATTAGTTGAACCTTTAATAATTATATCCAATTGGTTGGGTCTCTAACTTAGGATTTGGCCATGCTTCATATATATATATATATATATATATATATATAGACAATCACATCCAACAACAATAGGTTCACAATCGTGCCATTCATTCATTTCGTTTCATAACAATTACAACAATTTATTTCTAACAGAATCCTAAGTTCATAACATACATACACTCATAGTAAACATATATAGCATATCACACCAATAATCATAATCATATTATTCATTTAATCAATTAATTCAGTAACAATCTAATTATCAATTACTACACACCCTAAGTCAATTACACACACTTTTTTTTTCCAACATAACAATGTCAACATACAAATCAAACATACACATATAAAATACATCTAATTATAGCCCTATTACTATTATTAAGCCCTTCCCCTAATTAAGACCAAAGTACCCCCTTACCTTGAGGAGAGAGAAAGAGAATTGGGGTTTTTGTTGGAGCTCCACACCAAGCTCCAATCCATGCTCCATGACTCCTATTCCTTGCCCCTCTAACATCTCCTAATACCAATTGAATGATTTGGAGGCTCAATTTGATGAATTAGAAAAGTTAGGGTTTTGGGGTTTTGATTTGGGGGTTTTTGAGAGAGAGGAATTTAATGGAGATTGAGAGAGGGAAAATGATTGGGGATTGATAGGGAGTGATTATATGAAGTTGATTCCATGGGATTTGGTGTTACTTTCATGATTTGAAGAAGATTGGAGAAGAGGAAGAAGAGAGCTCGAGCTTGAGGAGAGAGAAGGGGCTGCTAAAAATGATTTGGAATTCACGTGTTTTTCAACTTAACTGAAGGGGTTAATGGATTAATTCGACCCCTTAATCGATTAACAAGGCCATTAATCGATTAAGGCCGAAAGATCAATAAACTTTAATCGATTAATCTGCTATCTACTCGAGTAGATCCGAAAGGTGCTTAAATTCTAATCGATTAAGGCCCTTATTAATCGATTAACTCAGTGCAAAATGGCTTTCTTTCACACTTCTAAGACTCTTAGGCTTTCACAACTCTTTCTAACTTAACTTAACACCAAAACCTACACTCTAAACACAATCTAACCTATTCTTAACTCAATCCAACTTACGCTTAGCTAAATTTCTAATTCTAAACAAGTCTAAACAATTCTAAACAATTATAATTACTAATATCAATACTAATTAACACTTCTAACCGAATCTGACACTTAAGGATTCTCTAACACTTATGAAATTCTACTAACTAATATTCCTAATGTCTTTATAAAATTGGGGATGTTACAGTACGCATAGATCGCGTAAGACGCACTTGATGCGCTGCTGTAAGACGTTGTCCGAAGGAGACTGTAACCAATGATGGATGCACCTTCCGATTGTGGAATCCAGGTCTTGTAAGACATTGTCCGTAGGAGACTGTACGCATAGACCGCGTAAGACGCACTTGATGCGCTGCTGTAAGGCGTTGTCCGAAGGAGACTGTACGCAAAGATGGAAATCCATGTAATAATTTCTAAAAGTCTTTACAAAAACACAAAGAGTATGTGATTAAAAATGGATGGTAACCTTATACAAGAGTATGATTAGTATGTAATTTGGTATAACTTGGAAAAGTATGAAATATTGAAACTAAAACTATAAATGAATTAATTTATTATTGAAATGGAATAAATTGAATTGTTTGGGAATGATTTACTGGCTTATGTGCACTATATGATTATTTGTGTTTGGCCTGGTGATTAAGTATAGCATAATAGAAACTGCTTCCCTATTTTATTTTGTAATACTCACCTCCTTACCATTTTTCAGGTACTGAGTTGGAGTATGCACCAGGACCGGCCGAGCAGGATTACTCTCCCTCACAGGGAGAGTAGGGTTGTGGGGGGTTTTAGAACCTTTATATTGATCTAAGCCTCCTGCATTATTTTGATGTATATGTTTTGTATATACTTTTTGAGTAAGGCTTAGGATGTTTTATTTTGGGCATAGTTATGTGGTGTTTTCTTGATTCACATACTTGGTCTTTTGCTGGCACTCTGAAAACTGATACAGCTTGTTTTATTTTCTTTTGAGCCCATGGGGCAATTATATGATGCATATATATATGATTAGAGCCATGTTGGCTACTGTTTATTTTATGTGAATGTATTCAACAGGTTGAGAATTTAGAAAAGTCCGAAAAACAAACGAAACTCCGTCCGTTTGACGGTTGATTTTAGTAAAATAAAAAGGAATTTTTAAGTCAGCATTTTTAATTAAGGGGGAATTAAGGGTAATAAATCATAGGGTGTTACACTTGGAGTAGCATCTGCAAGAGCAAAAGATAGGGTGGTTTGGGCTTTAAAGATTGTTGTACCTGGAACTATGCTGCTATAGGAAAGCAAATCTGGCATATTGTCTCAAAGAAAAACTCTCTATGAGTTAAATGGATAAGCCCAATTTATCTGAAAGATCAGGATTTCTGGGAATGTGAAATTAAACAAGGAGATGGTTGGCATTGGAAACAAATCATCAAGATGAAGAACAAAATGAAGGCTGGATTCACAGCAGGCAATTGGAACTACTCCAATGATGGGATTTATGCTATCAGATCTGGCTATGCTTGGCTGCAAGGCAATAGCCCTCAATTTGTGCTTCATGATTTTGTTTGAAACTCAGTCAGTGTTCCTAAACACAGATTCATTGCCTGGCTTGCAGTACTGAACAAACTGAAAACTAGAGACAGACTCACTCTTTTCATGCCTACTCAATTGGAGTGATGTCTTTGCTCAACATCAAATGAATCTAGAGACCATTTGTTTTTTTATTGCATTTGGAGTCGGTCACGTCTTGAAGCTGCCTGCTTATGGTTTGGTATTGACTCTTGGCCCCACAGATTTGTTAACTGGACAAGATGGACCCTGCACTCATTCAAGGACAAGAAAAGAAGGAAAAACATTTACCTACTCTTTGTTGCAATCGTTTATCACATATGAATTGAAAAGAATACTTGTTTATTCATCAACAGGGACAATTCAATAAACCAAGTGTTAAGGCAATTGAAATGTGAAATTGCTTGGCGTATAAGTCACTGTTTTCCGGAGTTTAGAAATTGGGACAATAAAGCTCTAGTTGATAGGATTTTAGTTGAGATTTAACCTTTTGGTTTTCAGTATGTATTCTTCATTCTTTGGCTTTTTCATAGGTCTTAACCTTTCCTAGAAGGTGGCAAACCTTGATTATGGCCTAGTATTGTGTTCAAACTTTTTATTGTGGTAATAGATTATTCTTCTACCAAAAAAAAGTAGTAGAATTGGAATTAGGATTAAATTTTTTTTCTATCATATGCAGAAATAAATTAGAAAATAAGGATTAAAGGTGACACAATTCTTTGGAGGAAGAACTAGAAAGTGTTTAAAGACAGGAGAAATTTTTCTCATTCATCTTTTGATTATTTCTACTTTTTATGCCTTATTCCTATTTTTTTTTAGGGCTTAATTATGTCACAAGTCCCTGAAGTTTGGGGTACTTTTGCTAGATACCTTTATATTTTTTTTCAATGTCTGACTCCCCCAAGTTACTTCTGGGTTTGTCATATACCACTACTACCAATTCTGACCAATTTTGATGACATGTAACATCATAATCCTAGTCAGACGCAGAAGGTTGGTCATGTGGTGTCGCGTGATGTCACACGGCTGAAGACAAACTCTCTCTTCAATTCTTTTTTTTTTTAATTTTTTTATTTAACAAAAATATAAAATATTAAGTTTTTTAGTTTTTAAATTTAAAAAAATGATCTTAGGCCTCGGGGCACCAGGTGTTTAACCTCCTACGTCTGATCAGGATTCCAATGTTATATGTCAGCAAAATTGGCCAGAATTGGTAGTAGGGGTATAAGACAAACCCAGAAGTAAGTTCAGAGAGTCAGACATTGAAAAAAAAAAGAATAAGGGTATGTGGCAAAAGTACCCCAAACTTCAGGGACTTGTGACATAATTAAGCCTTTTTGGATTGTATCATAAATATGACTGAGTAATTTCCCATTTCTAAGGATTAGGATTAGCCCATGGAGGCATTGACATGATATTTTGATTATTTTCTTTTATTAATATTTGTTTATTTTAGATTTAATTATGTTGTTCTTAATGCATGTGATTGTGTCGGATCCCACTATTGCATGATCCTAGAAGTTAGGGGAAGAACTGAAAGGTGAACGTTAACGTCTGACATACATAATTAAACTTGAGGTTTTAGATCACGAAGTAGTTTTAATCCTTGAGAGGATTGACTGATTACCATAGACCTTAATGGATTTGATGTTCCCTAATTACCACGAAAGTATGAGTTAGGAACCATTGGGTACGTTATTAGATTCTGAAAGGAACTAGTATTCTGCAATAGGATAATTCATCATCAAATTAAATTATTTGATTGTCAAATGCTAATATGTGGTGAAACTAATTCTTAGAAGATTCAATTTGTATTTTATTTCAAATCTTTATATTTATTTTATTTTATTTTATTAAATCAATCTTTTATTTTATTTTTCAAATCTCTAATATATTGGTTTGGATAATCTATACTTATAATTTGTCGATACTTAACAACAAAATCCCAGTGGAGACGATATCTTTTATACTACTTGACATAACTCGTGCACTTGTGGGGCTATCAGGTGAACATAATTCTTTGGGAAGATGGGATTTGTAATCCTGAGAACCTTCAGGTTCCTTCACGTAAAGTCCATTGCGTGTTTTATGGGTTCCTTTGGGGACGTCTCTTCATATTTCCCTGTTTTTGTTAAGATATTGGGATACCTTGTACTCACTCTGTCTCATAAGCTATATTCATTTAACAATTTTATATTGCCAATAAGTTATGTTCATTTAGAAACCCAATACTCATTTATACTTCTTTTTTCAAGCATACCCTTATTTATTACTCTCTTTTTCACCACCCATTTCTCCATCTCTCTTCAATATAGTCTTTATACATTTATTATTACTCTCTCTCTCTTGTTATCAAATGGGGGTAATTTAGTCAAAACATATAAAATTCTTACATCATTTACTCATTTCTTAATATATGTGCAAAAGTCTAAAACAACTTAACTTATGAGACGGATGGAGTAGAAGAATGGTGATGTACGTTTTGTCAGGATGGTACAAGGGTAATTGTTAAGGATATTTAGTTTGAAAAGAGTAGGCTCTTGGTCCTTTGTACCTGTTCGAACTAGATTCTGGGGATCAAGACCATGTACTTTTATAAGACACGTTGAAATAGTGCATCAAGGGAGAATAAGACCGATTCGAACTGTCCCTAAGAGCCCCCTACTGTTAGGGAGATTGTTTGTGGTCTAGAATCTCCTATATAAATGAAGTGGTTCATCACTTAAGATCCTGAGGTTAAAACTCTCAGTACTATTGGACAATGAGCATCAGGTGGTTGTTAAACCTTCGTGGTGGGGTTGGACTCAACTGCCACCGTGTTGGACAACAAGAGTTTGACTCTCTCATTGTTGAATCTCTTTATAAAGAGTGTTGATGATACTCCCATGGAGTATGTACTGTGTATATTATGATGTGAATTGGTTCTTGTGTATGATTGTGATTGATCACACTAATTCTGGTGTTATAGTTGTGTCTTCAACCTCTGATGGAGGCTGTTATTTATAGAGTTCTTCATGAGATGTTGTATTTTCCTTCATAAATCTTCTATTTTTTAGAATAATTTTTCTCTATCTTATCTCCTTAGGCAGATTGGATTATCTATTATGATAGATAATCTTATTGGATTAATGACATATCTTTATGTTATCTCCATATTATTCGAATAAAATAATCATATAACTTCAAAAAATTTGCCATTATCCGTAGGAAATATGTTTCATAATTAAATTTTGCTGACCGCGTGTACCACGCCTTTGTTTGGGCTCGGGCAAGCTATCGTTGGCTGGTGACCCAGCGTTGGAGGTTGGAGGAGCTCGACTATAATCCTTCTGAAGGTTTCATAGGTTGTTGAAGGGCTATTACATAGGTCTCATTGTTGAATCTCTTTATAAAGAGTGTTGATGATACTCCGATGGAGTATGTACTGTGTATATTATGATGTGAATTGGTTCTTGTTTATGATTGTGATTGATCACACTGATTCTGGTGTTATAGTTGTGTCTTCAACCTCTGATGGAGGCTTTTATTTATAGAGTTCTTCATGAGATGTTGTATTTTCCTTCATAAATCTTCTATTTTTTAGAATAATTTTTCTCTATCTTATCTCCTTAGGCAGATTGGATTATCTATTATGATAAATAATCTTATTGGATTAATGACATATCTTTATGTTATCTCCATATTATTCGAATAAAATAATCATATATCTTCAAAAAATTTTCCATTATCTGTAGGAAATATGTTTCATAATTAAATCTTGCTGACCGCGTGTACCACGCCTTTGTTTGGGCTCGGGAAAGCTATCGTTGGCTGGTGACCCAGCGTTGGAGGTTGGAGGAGCTCGACTATAATCCTTCTAAAGGTTTCATAGGTTGTTGAAGGGATATTACATAGGACATGTAACCCTAGCTCACGACAAGATTGGACCAGTACCTGTTGTGAGGTGTACGTTATCCCACATGTACCGGCAAGCCGGTTTGTTGATGTACGACGATGGTAACGGGTTCCCGGTTAAAGAACTCCGCTACCGAGTTGGGATAATTGGGGGTGGTGTGTGTGTGTGTCGTATGAAATGAGAGAGTTGGGAGTCTGAGTTCATACCTTAGCTATTACCTCTTATTTATAAGGTGAGTAGGATATGAGACACTGATACCTTTCATGAATGGGCTTGATGGGCAATGATGAGGCATTAAGGCGGCAAGTGTAACGCCTCCATAAATGTCATAATGAGCACCAATAATAACTAACTATTACAACGGTTATGCATTGATTGGCTATTGATGCCGGATTGTCGGTATGCTGGATTGATGCTTGTTGGTTGTGATACCGGTTCTTATTTGTCCATGAAACTGGTCCATAACAGTAGTCCCTCAGCTCGGTGCTGTGATGTAAGAAGGAGCATCGAGGTATGAATAGGAAAGACCAACTTTTTTTCTAAGCACGTGCTGCTATTGGGCTTTAAAGCCCTTTATTTATAGGGTTTTGATTTTCTACCCCTTTTTGGGTTTTTGACCCCCTTTAAAATTTTTTTCCAAAAATACCCTCCCTTCATCTTTTTTTTCTTTCTTTCTTCTTCACCCCCTCCATCATCATCTTCTTCTTCTTTCTTTCTTCTTTAACCCTCCTCCATCTTCTTCTTCTTCTTCTTTATTTCTTTTTCACCTTCTTCTTCTTATTCTTCTCTCTCACACACTCACACTCACTCCCTCACACATACACACACTTACTAACTCATCCCCAAACTCACCCATAATCACCACCACTCACATACTACACTATTCTGTTTTTTTTTCATGTAAAAAGTCCCCTACGCCAATGTAGAAGCGTACGAAACATGTCGTACGCCTCGACAGAAGCTTAGGGCTTTATTTTTTTCCCAGTACATCAAGGCCTGGAAGTACGTGTAAAATACACGCACGCCTCGACATTGGCGTACTGGGATTTTTTAGCAAAAAAATTCGTACGTCAGCCCCCTGGAGTATGTGTAAAATTGTCAACTTTACACATACTCCAGGGGGCTGGCGTACGGGTTTTTTTGCTAAAAAAAGCCCAGTACGCCAATGCCGAGGCGTACAGGTATTTTACTCGTACATACACGTATGCCTAGGCCTTGACGTACTGGAAAAAAAAAGCCCTACGCCTCTGTAGAGGCGTACGACATGTTTCGTACGCTTCGACATTGGCGTAGGGCACTTTTTACATGAAAAAGAAACAGAATAGTGTAGTATGTGAGTGGTGATGATTGTGGGTGAGTTTGGGGATGAGTTAGTAAGTGTGTGTATGTGTGAGGGAGTGAGTGTGAGTGTGTGAGAGAGAAAAATAAGAAGAAGAAGAAGGAGAAGAGGGAATAAAGAGGGAGTTGAAGAAAGAGAAGAAGAAGAAGAAGATTGGGGGGAGGCAGTTTGAAGAGGAAAGAAAAAAGAAGAAGAAGAAGATGATGGAGGGGGTGAAGAAGAAAGAAAGAAGAAGAAGATGAAGATGATGGAGGGGGTGAAGAAGAAAGAAAGAAGAAGAAGATGAAGAAGGATATTTTTGGAAAAAAAATTAAAGGGGAGGTTAGAAAATCAACTCCCTATTTATAATTTATTGGAGTGGACTATTAGCCCATCTCCTTTCTTCTTCTCTTAGGCTTGGAGCTTGATGCCTCAAATTCTTCTGTAACGTGTTTATCCTTCAAGGAGACTGATGGCATGACAAAGAAGTAAAGACGACGCTCGGTTCACCGGGAAGGGCAACGACCCTAGGTTCACCGGGAAGAGCGACGTCGTCGCAGCGGGCGTGATGGCGATTCGTCACGATCGGGACCTCCTTCACAAAGCTGAAACAATTGCTTTTGTGTAGTACCTATTGCCGAACTGGTTACTGGACCAACTGTTTGAACCACTACCAAGTCACGACTTGACCATGGTAGGATCTCGATTGGATCGCGGTTGAGAATGGATCGGCGAAGTCTTGCGTACTTGCGGTTGCGGTCATGACAAAGACGAGGATTCATGTGAGCGTCATAACTGCTCTTTGTGGGCTCTCCTCCATTTGTATTATTTTCAAAATTTCTGCCACCATTTTTTTAAAATTTTTGCCTGTTTTGGAATATGATTTGTTGATAATCATCATGTGCACATCCTTGTGTCAAAGGGCTTGTCTCACTGGATATTATGTATATGTGTTGGACAAATTTGGGGGGAAATATTACTGCTCTCTCCTCCAGTTTTTTGGTTCTGAAATGGTAGTCCAATAGTAGTGTTTATGGAAAATAAAACTTTCCTTATTTCTTTGTCTTGTTGGAGGCTTGGACAATGCGGTACAGTAGTTCATAATGATTTTGAGACTTGGTTGAAGTCGCGTCTCAATTTATGTGTAATACTAATTTCGAGATTATTATTTCAATCCTCGAGCCAAATACATAATCACGCCATTGAATTGATCATGGCAAAATATTTGCCGATGAGAAGGTGGGGGAATTAGTTCGTCGTTGGTCCCACTATGGTCGCCATTGTTGTGAGGTGTTATTCCATATGTACCGGCAAGCCAGTTTGTTGATGTATGACAATGGTAACGAGTTCTAGGTTAAAGAACTCCACCACCGAGTCGGGATATTTGGGGGTGGTGTGTGTGTTGTGTGAATGAGAGTTGAGAGCTTGAGTTCATACCTTGGCTATTACCTTTTATTTATAGGGTGAGTAGGATATGAGACATTGATACCTTTCATGAATGGGCATGATGGGCAATGATGAGGCATTAAGGCGGCAAGTGTAACGGTTCCATAAATGTCATCATGAGCACTAACAATAACTAACCGTTACAACAGTTACGCATTGATTGGGTATTCATATCGGATTTTCGGTATACCTGATTGATGCTTGCTGATTTGTGATACCGATCCTTATTTATCCGTGGAACTGGTCCATAACAGTACCCTTTTAGAACTTTATGACAAAGACTTAGACATTTTATGCCATGATGCCGGTGTGGTAAGGATCCTACACTCCTGATTTCTTTCCAATTAGGCTTGTTTGGAACAAAAGAGGAAATGTAAATCGAGAAAGGAAGTGTGACTTAGTCCCGCATACACTGATGATATAAATTCCAATATTGTCGATGGTAACTCATTACCACTTAGATATTTTACTTAGGTTTACTCTGCTTTTCATATGTTTATATGTCATAAGATGTTAAAATTGTCTACATGCTTTATATGTTACTCCCTCCGTCCCATTATCTTGGTAAAAAAATGATAAAAAATTTGTCTCATATTAAAGTAAAAAAATAAGTAAAAAAAATCTTAAAGATTGTATATTGTATCGATGATTGAGAAGTAAATAAGGAAAACATATTTAAAGATTTTTTTAGAGACAATATTGTAATATGTATTAATTGTAATGATATGAAAATTTGTATAATATTAATTTGTAATTAATGAATGAATCATGCATTATATTAAGCAAATACTCTCTTATTTTCGTTGATTTGTTTGACTTTTACCAAGATAATGGGACGAAGGGAGTATAATCTTGATATTATTTCTTGTGTAATTCCACAACATGGATGAAAGTAATTCATTTAGATGACTTCCTCTCTTTTCATTCGATATCTTTGCGTTGTATTTTTAAGGCAATAAATTTTTATTATGTTTGGTTTTTTGCATTTGCCTTTTTTTAAAATAAGCTCATTTTGAACATTTAATAATAAGGTTTCTAAAATATATACTCTCTTCATTTATTTTACTATTAGTGTCTTTTAGTATAAAGAATTTGTTTCTATATGTCTCTTTTTAGAAAATCTATACAACAATAAATACTCTTTTGACAATTTTATTCTCACCTAATTAAGAAATGAGATAGTATGTAGAAAAATAAAGTAAATATAATTATAAGAGAGATAAAAGACTAATTAGGTAAACACCGCATTAATTTAATTCAAAAAGATACTACATTTCTTAATCCGAGCATTATATTCTAAATGAACACCTAAAGTGAAATGGACAGAGTAGTTAATTGAGTTTTTTTAACATTTGCATCAAATGTATAGAATAAACAAACAATAATAATAAACATGTGTTAGAAATTTAAACAATCATTTTTTAATTCATTAAACATATCATTTTCTCATGAATATTTATTTTTTAACATTTGTTTATCTTATTAATCTAGACCATAGGTTAGAAAAACTTATTCAAACTTTGTCGTTAAAATCTTTTTTATTACAAAATTTTTCAAATATTACTAGCAAAGGTCTTAAATTAGGGATCTCGATCTTTTTTTCTTGCCCCGAACCTATAAAATGTCATGGTCGGACCTATGAATAGAACTAGTGAAATATAAAAACTTAGTTTATCATTTAGATCTACATGGTGCTGGAACTCAACAGTTTCCTAGTTTTGAAGCTCAAAACCCACTAGACGAGGACATAGCATTTGATTGATGGCAAATGCTAGTTTGCTCCGACCTAAGTTTTTATTTAAAATGCTCCCCGTAAAAACATGTTTTGTTAAAATGCTTCCCCTTCTTGTTGTCATTGGATCATGTTTAAAAAGAATGAACAGACTAAAATAATTCATGGGTAACGGAAACAAAGGTTAATGGACATATTTGCCAAATTGTTCCTATACGTCCCACATGAGACGTATGTGCAACTTTTTACACACAACATACGTCCTAGCGAGGACGTAGTGGTAAATGTTTTTTTTGTTGCCCACTCGAAAAATACCACTTATACGTGCAATTCGGAAAAAAATTTGTTGCCCAATGCAATTAAGAATTCTTTTTTAAACCACTTACGTCCAAGAAGAGAAGTACAGGGTTTTTTTTACACAACTCATACGTCTCAGGTACGACGCACGCACGAGTTAAATCTTTAAACCATGTACGACTCGATTGAGACGTATGCGTTAAATTTTAGGCTGTTTTTTCAGAAAGGACAATAAATTATTTTAAAATACCACACCACATTATTGGTTTAATTTTTTTAAACCACTTACGTAAACCATACGTCTTACAAATGTAGGACGTAGTGTTTAATTTTTAAATACCAATTACGTCTTAATTGAGACGTAAATGATATTTTTTAAGATTGTTCATAACCTATTTTAATACGTATGATGTAGAACGTAGTGTTTAATTTTTAAAATACCAATTACGTCTTAATTGAGACGTAAATGATATTTTTTAAGGTTGTTCATAACCTATTTTTTGACCTACGTCTTAGATGAGACATAGGTATTTTTATCTCTTGACAAAAGAATCATCTCGATATGGCAAATTAAGGGGGAGGAATTGCTACTGAAATTTTCTGTAGCGATTCCGTAGTAAATCAGCTACAGATTAAATAAGGAAACTAATTTCCGTAGCTATTTTTAGATTAAATTTCAAAAAAACAACCTTACGCCTATGTCGAGACCTGTGACTCTTTATGTAGTATAAAAAATAGCTACGAAAATTTGTTTCTCTAGTTAATCCGTAGCTGATTTGCTACAGAATCTACAGAAAATATCCGTAGCAATTCCGTAGTTGTTTTTGCATGAGCCATGTGAAATCAAAATAAGACGGATGCGCATAATATTGAATTTTGCTCAAATTGCCTATACGTGTAACTTGAGACGTTATATAAATTTAAAAAATTTATTAACCCGTGTGAGTGAAAAAAATAATAAATTCTCAATACGTCATCGCTGAGACGTAGGTTATGTGTAACAAGTTGCACCTACATCTCCTGTGGGACGTGTAGGGACAATTTGGCAAATAGGTCTAAACTTTGCTTCCGTTAGCCCTGAATTATTCTAGTATGTTCATTCTTTTTAAACATGATCTAACGGTACAGACAAGGGGGAGCATTTTAAGAAAACATGTTTTTCAAGAGAAGCATCGCATGCTCCACTTTTGGGGGGAGCAAATTAGAATAAGCCTCGATTGATCTTTACAGAAGAACCCTTGTAGAAAAAATTGCTTGTAGAATTCCTCGAAACCTATACTCATACTCATAATTCCCTAGTTGGGCTAAACTTTCAACATTTGGCCTATTAAATGTTCCATCCTGTTCAAATTCTCATGGATTATATATCTTTTTGCTTTGGGCAACATCATCACCAACCTAAATAATGTTGGTAACTTCATATAGTTTCTAGTAATCTTCTAATCTTCTTCCTCAAATATTAACAAATTGTTGTTTGATACTGCACTAAGGGGGTATCCAAAATTTAGAAGAAATTGGTGAACAAAATCAATTGGAGCATGTATAAATGGAGAGGAAGAGACTAAAGAAGAACTGAAGAGCATAGTGAGTAAATGATGGTTCTCATTTGCAATTTTAACTTCTAAAAACTGTTTTAGAATTGGTACATTTTTTTTTGGCTTATTTATGGTTTTGGTCCCTAAAAGTTCAACGTGTTTTGGTTTTAGTCCCTATAAGTATTTTGACCGGGACTAGTCCTTAATTTTTCAAACATTTTGGTTTTGGTCCCCTACGTTACAAAAGATCAGTTATTTGCTGACATGGTTAACGAAAATCCACATCAGCTGTCTCGGGGTGTGAGGCAGCGCCAAATAGGTGACGTGACATGGATGATTCAGGCCTATAAACTCAAAATTTTGCATACGGGACCATTTTGCATATCGAACCATTTTGTGTCCGTGGATTTGTATCATCCACGTTATATCACCTATTTGGTTTCACTTGAGACCACACGGACTATTGATGTAATGTTCTGCTAGCTATACAAACAAATAACAAATTTTTGCAAACGGAGGGGACCAAAACCAAAATGTTTGTAATTTTAAGGACTAGTCTCGGTCAAAATAACTTTTAGGGACTAAAACCAAAACACGTTGAACTTTCAGGGACTAAAGACATAACTTTTTTCTTTTATAAGACATTGTTGTTGTTATAGTTTTCTCCTGGAGCAAACTACCAAAACTGCTAGTCAATATTCAATATTCAATATCTTTAAAATTGGAGAATCTTCATTCTCTCTTTTTCCGCCCAAACCTTTTCCCTCACTCCTTTTGTCCGCCAAAAATGAGCTTTCGTCACCACCACGGTTTCCACCGTTTCAGCCTCCCTGCTCTGTTCACTTCGTGTTGACAAAGATCAAACCCATCAACTCCACTTTTGGATTTTCAGATGTTTTATAAGCTCTTTTTGGGTGATCTTTGAAATCAAGTGAGTCATGATGTTTTTTTTTGTTACTGTTATGTTCTTTTTTAACTCCAATTTGTTCTTGATTCATGTGTTTATTTGCATAAATTGGTGGTTGCAACTTCATGATTTTTGAGAGTTACTCAATGATTGTGATATTCAAAAAGTTTGGATACTTCAATCTCAGGAAATGGTTAGTTTCTATTTTCTTTATGCATTTTTCACAATATATGTATTTTCTTTAATGGGAAGATTGAAATGTGGAGACAAGCTTTAGAAGGGTTTGGTTTCCGGAACAGTCGAAGCAAGACAGAGTATATGAAGTGCAATTTTGGCAAGAGGCACATAGGCCCTATCCGGGAGGTGAAGGTTGGAGAGCATGTCTTAGCACAAGTCCTAAAGTTTAAGTACCTTGGATCTATCTTATAGCAGGATGCAGAAATAGAAGGGGATGTAAATCATAGGATTCAAGCAGGGTTGATGAAATGGAGGAGGGCCTCAGGAGTGTTATGTGATAAGAAGGTACCACTTAAACTCAAAGGAAAATTCTACAGCACTGCTGTAAGACCGACGATGCTATATGGGACGGAGTGTTGGGTGACAAAGGGCACACAAGAGAATAAACTTCATGTAGCTAAGATGAGGATGCTGAGGTGGATGAGTGGGCACACCAGACAAGATCGAATTAGAAATGAGTATATTCGAGAAAAAGTTGGGGTGGCCCCTATTGTCGAAAAGATGGTTGAATCTCGTCTTCGGTGGTTTGGGCATGTGTGGAGGAGACCGGTGGAAGCCCCGGTTATGAGGGTAGACCAAATGGAGGATACTATAAGGGCTAGAGGAAGAGGAAGACCTAGAAAAACTATAGGCGAAACAATTAAGAAGGATATGACAATCAATGCCTTATCAAAAGATATGATTTATGATAGGCCTTTATGGCGTCGTTTGATCCATGTAGCCGACCCCACCTAGTGGGACAAAGGCTTAGTTGTTGTTGTTGATGTATTTTCTGTAATATGTCTAGAACCCGCCATGATAATATCAATATATGTATAGAACCCACTATGATAATGAGACAAAAATTTATTTTTGTCTGTAATGTATGTTTGGTTGTAATTGTGGTAATGTAAATTTCAATTTTGTGCTTTGAAGAGATAATAATAATCTACTTTCACAGGAAACAAGCTGTAGGAACGCAAGACCAATGCGATGGAAAACCTGAGCTTCTGACTCACCTCAAACTAGAATAGCTGATTGTTTAGGTAAAACCAATGTTTTTTTAGTCTAAACTAAATGACATGTTAACCTTTTATGTAACCAAATTGTTAACTAATATGGTTACATAAATAATAATAATTGTTAGCCAAATTGTCCAAGTTATTGTCATGTGAGATTGTGTTAGTTTGGTTTTGAAATAAGGTTGAGTTTGTCCATGCATTAAAATAATTGTTAACCTCCTTCTATGGCATGACTACTAAGGTATGAATACATGATATATGTGTAAGATAGCATTTTAGAATCAAGAAAAGTCTACCATGATGTTGATTGAAGAATTTATAAAATAACTCTAAGCAAACTATTGTTGTAGAAACTAAGTTTTCTGGTGCACTAATAAGTTATGTTGGTTGGTTGTTGCATGTATATCACTATTATTGTTGCGTATATACCTTCACTATGAAGTGAGAAAGACTACAGTGCAATAAAGTGAGAAAGACTGAAACTGAAAGCATTTTAATGACAACTATAACTATGACTGCTTTTTTTTATCTTATCTTTGCATTTTAATTTGTTTGAGGGCGATTTTGATCTATGTTCATTTTCGGGGGAGATGGTGGGGGTGTTATAATATGACTCATCTATGAATGTAAAGTACCTTAAAATGTAATAATCAAATATGCATGTTGGCTGTTGTTCATTTTAATTTTATATTACATCTTATATTTCTTTACTCAATTTTTTAATGCCAACAACTTATATGTGAAATTATGGTTACTCTTGCAGCTGCATATGTTGATGCTACTGTGCAAACGGTCAGGCTTGCAAGCAAAGCTCTTTCCATAGAGCAAAGGCAAGTGACTTCAATTGTGTTGTTCTTTTGATACTTTATATTTAAATAGTAATGTCTACTCAATTTGAAGTTATTAGGGAATCACTTTTGTATAAGAAATTAGAGTAGTTTTTCAATGGTAATGTTGTTGCCATGTGAAGTTAGGTTGCAAATGTTAGCAATTCTAATTTCTAAACCCGATATGTTCAATTTAAAGGTTATGAAATCTAGCCTATTATTAACCTGTTACATGAAAAGAATAGGCTATCTGTATTTTTTTAGTGAAAAGTTATTTATTCTTTGAGTATTGATTTGAAATAGCTTTACCTGTGGTGGAGATTTTTTTATCTTTTGAATGATTTGGCTGTGAGTTGTTTAAATCTTGACATATGAGTTTCTTTGTCCAAGTTATTGTGATGTGAGATTGTGTTAGTTTGGTTTTGAAATAAGGTTGAGTTTGTCCATGCATTAAACTATGTGCAGTTTTGAAGGGTACTATTTTAATTTGGGCAGAGATAGACTTGGTTTGAAATTGAGAAAAAGACCTAGAACTATATAAGTCAGAAACTCTATAAGACTCCAACTAATAAGAAATTAAGAAGGACTATGAGCATACAGTTTGTATAAGTTTGAAAAATATGCAAGACTATTCTTTTTGATCTGCTTAGTGCTAAGTAGTTAAGAGCACATTTAGAGCAAAGTAACAATTTGCAGGAGTTGAAATCAAAACATTTGGAGCAAAGCAACAAATTGCAAATTTTTTAAAGTGTGTACTATATGGAGGTTGAAGATGCATGATTGAGTAAAAGTATCAATTAAGTATCAAGAATAGTAGTTTTTATCATTTGTCCATTAATAGATTCAATCCTCTTTGGTGTTAAAATTGTTATGTCATTAATAGACTTGGTTTTCAAGAACTATAGTTCAACTGACAGTTTTCATGTCGTAACTTTTTCTTAAATTCTTTATTGACTCTTGCTTTTTAAATTCAAAATACAAATCCTTGAAAAATGTTTTGGGTTTGGAAGAATGCAATAATGGTGGTTGATGATTTCAGCATAACAGGTTATTCCATTTTCTTAGCCTACTTAGTATGTGAGTGGTTAATATATTTTTCAAGAACTATGCTTCTGGATATTAGTGTTGCTTCTGTTACGTAAGTGAGTCTCATGCTCATGCTTCTACATTCTCATGTTGTTTACATTGTGATTTTTTTTGTTTGACTAAAAAAAGGGGCAAAATTATCCAATTTACACATTCAATTAGTGGGTGCATATGATGTCATCCCTATTTATTATCTCTATTTGTCACTTTTGTTAGTTGGTAAATCGTTCTCATGACATGGTGACCATGTGTTACTTTCATTTCAATTTGCGGCTAAGTTTTCTGTTTCAAGTGGCTATCATTGGTTGAATAACTTGGCATAATAAAGAGTGAGTTTTTTCTTTTTAATTTGATGATGAGAACTAAATAAATAGATGTTTTGCTTTTCAATATATTTTTAACTAATTATGGAAGCTTCTTTAATTAGACTTAGGCCTTCGGGATGACACATCCATGCTTCATCCAAATTCGAGATATTGTTACATAGTTTGTAGTTAAGGTTGTCAGTTAAGATTGTGGCACAATTTACTGTATATAGCTATTCTCTTCATAACACTGGATGAGACATCATCCTTTAAAAGATTAGTAGTTATGGTTACAATGAAACTAAGAGGGATCACTTTGCTTTTATTCCTATTTTTAGTTTCTGCTGTCTAATGGTGTTATGCTGCTGTTGAACTATTGTAGGAAAAAAGAATTCAAAACATTGGATAATAAATGGAGTAAGGATGAGGGGTTATGGCAAAGAGAGTGACTTTTACAAAGGTAGACATATGTATCATCTTTTGTTTATTCTCTCTCTTCACATCTGTTTTGATTGTTGTGGCTTTTATTTGTCTTTTTGCCACTTCTACATATAACTTATTCATGTTATTATAAGTAACACCGTGTCTTTTTCTTTACTGATATTTTATTCAGAGTATCACATTCAGAGTAGAACTTAATCTTTTTGTAACTGAAGCGTTTAACTTGCAGTAAAATTTTTTTCCAATATCAGTCAAGAAAGTGCCACAGTATGATTCTCTGAATATGTGTTTCTCATTACCGTGTTAGTATTAGAAAATTTAATACCGTTACTGAAGTAATGACATCAAGTTTAATACCTGGAAGAAAAAGATTCTCTGATAATGTGTATTGAAGTAATGATATCTGTAAGATCCATTGAGAAGGTTTTGATAATGACAAAGGTTGACAAAAGTTTTGAACAAGCTACAAATGTGTTGATCAAGTTCAAGCTCAACAAGCAACAACACTCAACAAATGATGAAGAGAGAGCAAGCTCATGAAGACTTAGTTTGGTAGTTTATGTTTTATTGTAATATCTTTCGCCTCTCAAGTCTTTTAGTTTATGAGTTAGGGTAGAGTTAATAGAGGGTAGTGAATCTCTATCAAGGTCATGATTATATCATAATTTGAGTTTTCACTTAACCTAAAACAATAGGTGGCTTAAAGGTTTGAAAGAAAAGGTTTAGATTTTGAGAAAAACAAGTTTTTAAGTGGTTTTCATCTAACTAATCGATTAAGCACTTTGACTAATCGATTAGAATTTTCATGCCTTGAGCACTTAATCGATTAACTCATGTATTAATCGATTAAGCCATGTATTAATCGATTAACACGTGCAGAATCAGTTTTTAAAATAAGCTTTTCAAGGCAAAATCAATTTCTGTTGTTTCCTAACTTTTAGGTATTCTATATAAACCTTTTCCTAATCATTGTCAAGATCTAGAATAATTTTCATACACATTTTTTACAAAGAATCAAGCCACTCTATTCTCTCTCACTTTCATAGATCAAAGCTTTCACTTTTACATTCTTTGATCAAGAATCTTTGAATCTCTTATGTTGATATTTTCATAGCTTTTGAAAGAGATTCATAGGATTGTTATTTTGTTTTTCATTTGAGTTGTAATCATTGCAAAGAAGGCAAGCTATCTACAATAAAGGAAGTCTTGTTGTGTTAACAAGCAAAGTGGAAGTCTTGGTGTGAGGCATCATCAAGCAAGTGGAAGACTTTGAAGAATCTCAAAGCAATTGGAAGTCTTGTTGAGGGGATTTGACAAGCAAGGTTAGAGGTTAGATTAGAGCATCAATAGGGTTGCAAGGCAAGGGTGTGGTATCTCTTGTAGGCTATCAAGAAGGGAGTCTTGAGAGGCATTTACTTGTAATTTGAGAACTCTAATTTCTCATAGTGAAGAATCTCTCTTGGTTGAAGAGGGGACTGGATGTAGCTTTCAAGTGGATGAAAGTGAACCAGGATAAATCACTGTGTCGTATCTCTAAACTCTTAACTCTTTACATTCAAGTCATTCATTGTGTTCTTGGTTGAAAACCTAGAAAAGATTGATTTTTCATAATTGATTGAATTGAATATTAATTATGTAAATTGATTTGGGGAAAATCATTTTCATAACCTAGGTAATCAATAAGAATATTGGTGTTAATCAATTCCGCTTTATCTCTGATCATATGTGTTAATTGATTGATTTTCGTATTTGATTGAAAAGTGATTTTTCAGTTTTAATAGTGATTAATCGAGTAACTGTTTTCATTAATCGATTAATTTTAATCAAGCTTTCGGCATTAATCGATTAGCCATTCTATTAATCGATTAACTTGAAATTTTAATCGATTAACATTGTGATTTAATCGATTAACATTGTGATTTAATCGATTAAGACTGAGAGAATTTTTGAGAAAATCATTTGTTTTAATCGTTTCGATTTGTTTCTTTCGAAAATCTTTCAAGGTTTATCTAACACCTATTCAACCCCCCCTTCTAGGTGTTCTCCTAGTGTCTCCTAGTTATTTCATCCACCGATTGTAGGTTCCAACAATTGGTATCAGAGCTTGGTCGAAAGACACGAGCAATAGAGCTTTTTCGTTAAGATCCTTGAGGAAACTACGATGGGTTCTACGAATCCCTGTGGTGGTGAAGGTGCTTCAATTAGCCGCCCTCCTATGTTTGGTGGAGAGGGTTATGCTTATTGGAAAATTAGGATGAGAATCTTTATAGAAGCCATAGATGTGAACATTTAGGAAGCCATTTAAAATGGTCCTTATATTCCCTCAAAAGAAGTAGAAAGTGTACTTACACTAACTCCCAAAGATAAGTGGACCGATGATGATAAAAGGAAAATTCAATATGATTTAAAAGCTAAGAATATCATCACCTCCGCTTTATCTTATGATGAGTTCTTTAGAGTCTCCCAATGTCGTAATGCCAACGAAATGTGGGACACCTTGCAAGTCACACATGAAGGCACTAGTGAAGTTAGGCGTGCTAGATTAAATTCTTTGATGCATGAATATGAATTGTTTACTATGTTGCCTAATGAATCTATATGTTTTATGCAAAAGCGTTTTACTCATATTGTTAATCATCTCATTGCTCTTGGAAAAACTTTCTTGAATTGTGAACTTGTTAATAAAGTTTTAAGATGTCTAAGTAGGGAATGGCAACCTAAGGTTACCGCAATTGTTGAATCAAAGGACTTGGACACCATGGACTTAGCAACACTTTTCGAAAAGCTTCAAGAACATGAAATGGAGCTTGGACGCTTACATATGCATGAAGAATCGGACAAGAACAAAGAAAGAAAAGGAATCGCTCTTAAAGCTCAAAGATCATATCAAAAGGAAGAGAGTTCCGATAATGATGATAATGAAGATTCTGATTCGGACATTGATGAAGAGGAGATGAAGCTTCTACTAAGAAAGTTCAATAAGATTCTAAGGAGAAAAGGAAGGTTGAGCAAGAATAAAAGTAAAGAGAAGGATCCCCCACACTACAAGACCAAGACATCAAAAGAAGGTACAGTTTGCCATGAATGTGGAAAGCCCGGTCATCTCAAGTACTCATGCTCTAAATATCTCAAGAAGAAGGAGAAAGAAAAGAAAAATTCAAAATCTAAAAGAGCATACATAGTTTGGAATAGTGATGATGAAGATGACAAGAAAAGTACATTGAATAGTTCTTCGGATGATGAAGATGCCGCTTGTCTCAACTTGATAGCTCTAGTAGAAGAAGAGGAAAGTTCAAATGATGAATCAAGTGAGCAAAGCTACGAAAGCGATGTAAGTGAAACTAAATCCGAAATTTCTTCTAAATATGAAATCTTATATAATGCTTATGAAGAAATGCATGAACATCTCAAGAAACTAGCTTCAAAAAATATTGAAAGGAAGAAGCTCATTTTGAAACATCAACAAGAGATTTTAGAACTTCAAAAACAAGTTGATGAGCTTAATCTTCAAAATGAAACTCTTGATCTTATATATGCTAGTTCTTCTTGTGATTGTGCTAGTAGATTTAATAATGTGGTTGATTGTGAGGATTGCAAGTTGCTTAAAGATGAAAATGCTATTTTGAAAAATAAGCTTGCAAGTTTCACAAATGGTGATATTAAATTGCGCACATTGTTAAATTTTCAAAGAGAAAATTCAAACAAGTTTGGTTTGGGTTATACTAATGCTAAGAGTAAATCTCATAGAAATGTTGTTGATTTTTCTAAAGTTGATTTTTCAAATGCACCAACATGTTTCTATTGTGGTACTCATGGACATACTTCAAATGTATGTTATATAAAAGTGCATGGTATACCTAAAGGAAAGTTTGTTTGGGTGAAAAAGGGTGAGAGTCCCTACACTAACAAAAATGGATCCAAAACCATTTGGATACCAAAAAGCAAAGCATGATTGTTTTTGTAGGTATGATTGAAGAGCAAAAGGACTTTCATGTGTTATTCATTCATTTGCATCTTCAATTGGTATCAAGAGAAAATCCTACAAATTGGTAACATTTGATATTGTTAGATATTGATCATAGTTCTCTCAATTGATACTATTTCTTTAATAAGTTACAATTGGTATAATTGATATTGATCACACAATTGATACTAATTTTGATCATTATATGATTATCATGCTATTGTTGCTTTTATGATATTTCTTTATCATTGATATCTTACTTTGTTAAGTGATGTGATGACTTTCTATTTTCAATTAGTTTGTTACAATTGGTATTATATTTCATTGTTATATTTTCTTACCAATTGGTATCACATTTCAAAGTATAGTTCTTACACTTGTTTATACAATTGGTATAGTTTTGGTGATTGTACATTTGGTATCAATGTTGTGAAGAAATAAATGAATGTTATGATTTCTCTATTTTGGCTTAGCATTTTATATTTCAATTGGTATATGTTACTTTTTGATAATGCCAAAAGGGGGAGAAATGGTTGTTTTGAAATGGTTATTTTGTGGAGAAAGGTTTGTGTTTTGTTGTTTTTATATAGGTTGAGCAAAGTTGTTGAAGATAGGGGGAGAATCAAGCTTCTATCAATTGGAATTCAAATGTCAAAGCATTAATTGAGGGGGAGCAAGAATCTCACCAAGTGCTTAAATGGTTCAAGTATCAACAACTTCAAAGAACTTCAAACAAATTCAAAACATGGTTTGTCATTTTCAAAAAGGGGGAGATTGTAAGATCCATTGAGAAGGTTTTGATAATGACAAAGGTTGACAAAAGTTTTGAACATGCTACAAATGTGTTGATCAAGTTCAAGCTCAACAAGCAACAACACTCAACAAATGATGAAGAGAGAGCAAGCTCATGAAGACTTAGTTTGGTAGTTTATGTTTTATTGTAATATCTTTCGCCTCTCAAGTCTTTTAGTTTATGAGTTTGGGTAGAGTTAATAGAAGGTAGTGAATCTCTATCAAGGTCATGATTATATCATAATTTGAGTTTTCACTTAACCTAAAATCAATAGGTGGCTTAAAGGTTTGAAAGAAAAGGTTTAGATTTTGAGAAAACAAGTTTTTAAGTGGTTTTCATCTGACTAATCGATTAAGCACTTTGACTAATCGATTAAGCACTTTGACTAATCGATTAGAATTTTCATGCCTTGCGCACTTAATCGATTAACTAATGTATTAATCGATTAAGCCATGTATTAATCGATTAACACGTGCAGAATCAGTTTTTAAAATAAGCTTTTCAAGGCAAAATCAATTTCTATTGTTTCCTAACTTTTGGGTATTCTATATAAACCTTTTCCTAATCATTGTGATGATCTAGAATCATTTTCATACACATTTTTTACAAAGAATCAAGCCACTCTATTCTCTCTCACTTTCATAGATCAAAGCTTTCACTTTTACATTCTTTGATCAAGAATCTTTGAATCTCTTATGTTGATATTTTCATAGCTTTTGAAAGAGATTCATAGGATTGTTATTTTGTTTTTCATTTGAGTTGTAATCATTGCAAAGAAGGCAAGCTATCTACAACAAAGGAAGTCTTGTTGTGTTAACAAGCAAAGTGGAAGTCTTGGTGTGAGGCATCATCAAGCAAGTGGAAGACTTTGAAGAATCTCAAAGCAATTGGAAGTCTTGTTGAGGGGATTTGACAAGCAAGGTTAGAGGTTATATTAGAGCATCAATAGGGTTGCAAGGCAAGGGTGTGGTATCTCTTGTAGGCTATCAAGAAGGGAGTCTTGAGAGGCATTTACTTGTAATTTGAGAACTCTAATTCCTCATAGTGAAGAATCTCTCTTGGTTGAAGAGGGGACTGGATGTAGCTTTCAAGTGGATGAAAGTGAACCAGGATAAATCACTGTGTCGTATCTCTAAACTCTTAACTCTTTACATTCAAGTCATTCATTGTGTTCTTGGTTGAAAACCTAGAAAAGATTGATTTTTCATAATTGATTGAATTGAATATTAATTGTGTAAATTGATTTGGGGAAAATCATTTTCATAACCTAGGTAATCAATAAGAATATTGGTGTTAATCAATTCCGCTTTATCTCTGATCATATGTGTTAATTGATTGATTTTCGTATTTGATTGAAAAGTGATTTTTCAGTTTTAACAGTGATTAATCGAGTAACTGTTTTCATTAATCGATTAATTTTAATCAAGCTTTCGGCATTAATCGATTAGCCATTCTATTAATCGATTAACTTGAAATTTTAATCGATTAACATTGTGATTTAATCGATTAAGACTGAGAGAATTTTTGAGAAAATCATTTGTTTTAATCGTTTCGATTTGTTTCTTTCGAAAATCTTTCAAGGTTTATCTAACACCTATTCAACCCCCCCCCCCTTCTAGGTGTTCTCCTAGTGTCTCCTAGTTATTTCACCCACCGATTGTAGGTTCCAACAATATCAAGTTTAATATCTTGGAGAAAAAGCCAAAACATTTCCTTTCATTCAAAGAGGGTTAGATACAGAGTTACAATTTTGATAAGTGCATTTTGAATAGTAATAATTATGTGGCTCAGAAACAGTTCTACCTAACAATTCATGTTGGTAGGTGACTGCTAAATGGTAAGAAAAAATGCAATTGTTGTTCCAGGCTATCATTCCCTTTTTTTTCATTATTTTGTCATTATTAGTGTAACTAATGAGGTAGCATAGGAAGGCTGGGCGTGCTACTTACGTGTCTGCTGAGATTCTATCATCAGTTCCTGATCCTGTGGTACAGAGCTGCAGCCTTACCTGTGAAGAGATGAGTGAGCTACATGTGTTGCTCTTCAAACAATTCTTTTTGAGGCTTCTCAAATCTTCTTCACCTTCAATCTCTTATCTCTGTGTGAGATTTTTCTCAATGTATAGTAATCTGTGATTCTTAAAACTAATGTTAGAAAATTTTTTGATTGATTAGTCAATAATAGCTTTAGTTAATCATGCAGTGTTCATATTTTTTCCATCTAATTTATGGTTTTTTTTAAAATAAATTTAAGATTAATTTCCTTGCTTATGAGCTTGCTGTAGTCATTCAAGATGCCTCTTCTAAGCACTTTACGTGTAATTAAGTAAACAAAATCTTGTTTAAGGAAAAATACTTTAGCACCTCTTCCTCCTCTTTAATGAGTTATTCACTTCTTTGTTTTGATTATTATGCAGGAAGATTAGCAAGTTCTTGCTTGAGTACTTAGGTTGGCCCATTCATGTGTATTAATTAAGATTATCAGCTTAAATGTGCTTAATTGCTATTGGAATATTCATTGAGCTCATGATCATGTACAGAGACAGAATTGACAATCTATTAGTTCTATTGATCGGAGGAATTCCAATTGTTATGCCAATTGTTTTGTACTATGGCTATTGGTTCTCATAAATTGTCACAACAGGGTGCAATTATAAAAAGAATGACAACTTGAGGAAATTGGTCTTTTGAAGTCTTTTTAGGAAATCACAAGCAAAACTATTTGTCTTTGTCTTTAGGTGATTAGGTTTTTCTTTATTTAATCACTGCAGAGTATGATAGTCAATTTTAAGAGAACATGATTATTTTATTTTGTAAATGTAGCTAAAGTATTGTATGTAGTTTTAATTTGAATGACTTGGGCATATTAGCTTATACTCTATTGTATTTAGGTTTAATTACTCAATTTCTTTCCATTTAGAACACAAAATAATCTTAATCATGAACTATTACTCTATAAAGTAGATTAAAGTAAGTTGAGTAATGGTATGATTACCTACTGTATGTTGTTTCAGCATGAAACCTAAATTTAACGTAAGTTTAACTTATATAGCTATTATTATTAGAAAATTAGAAGAAAAAAAAGATAGAATAAATAAATTTTACTAATACTTAATAACATCGAATACTAATGGATAAATTTTAATTTATCCAGTAGTTTTTTTATCAATTAATAATTAGGGTATTATATGTCTCATGTACTGATCAGATGATGAACAAAGTCATTTTATACATTTAGTCTACTCTTTTTTCTATTTACTCATTTATTCTCTATTCCAATAATTAATCGTCTACACTTTTTTAAACATTTATATATACATATATATATATATATATAGTGTTAATTCAATTCTCCAAGTAATTATTTTTGTTGATGTTTTGATGATGACAAAGTAATTGAAAGCAAGTCTTGAAGATTCAAGTGTCAAAGATACAAGAATCAAGGCTTTGGTCAACTCATGCTCAAGATTCAATTTGTTGTAATTTTCTATTTTTTGTTGAGGTGGGTAGCTTACTAGGTTTAATCTCTATCTAGTTTGATTAAGTTACATTCATGCTTGATTGATTGAGATTAACTTAAATAAAAGAAAAGTATTTTTTCAATCCTGTGTTATGGATATCGATATGCACTTGTTGACATCGATGTTGGATATCGATATGCACAAGTGGATATCGATATGCACGACTCAGAATTTGATTTTCTGAAATCTCTTTCCTGAAATCATGGAAGAGGGAATGAAGGGAATCATGGAGGATTTTCTGAAATTTCGTTTTTCTGACCGTTTTTCTAAGGTCCTGATCTTTAAATCAAAAAAACTCCATGAACCCCAAGTACATAGAGAACTTCCTTTGAACATACAAGCTGAAATCTTTCTCTCTCAAGTGATTTTCCTCAAAACTCAATCCTTCACTCATACTGTAACATTTTCAGACCAGATTGAGTTGAGACCCATTTGTGGGCTGAGCTTATTGTCACGAATTCTTTTGTGAAATTCGTTTTACTCATCTCCTATCACTTGTAATCAAAAGTCTTGGATTGTGCCAAGCTAATCCGAGTGTGTCTTGGATTACTGAAGTCTTGAGAGTTCTCAAGCAAGAAGACCAAGAGTTCTTGGCTTGGTGGTGCTCTTGAATTGGATTCAAGGAGCTGTGGAAGTGCATCTTCTCCATCAAAATCAATTGGGGTAGAATTTCAAGAGTTTGGTACACTCTTGGAAAGGGGTTAGGTTGAGTAAGGATCTCAATTAATTCCTTGTAATTGTTCTAGTCAATTGATTAATAGAAACTCTCTCCTAAGTGGCTTAGGAGGACTGGACGTAGCTCATTAGAAGTGAACCAGTATAATAATTTCCTCGTGTTGATCTCCTTACTGCTTTCCTTGCATCTTTCATTGTTGCATCAATTGAACCATAGGATAGGCATTGGGGATTTATTTTTCCGCTGCATTTAAATTGTTATTACTCTGTTTTATCAAGTGTATCATCTTTAGATTGCTGCAGCCTTGTATTTCTTGCATTAACCATTTGTTGCAGCAAAAGCAAATCTGATTCACTGAAGTTCAGATACTGCATATCGATATCCTTCTTGGGATATCGATATCATCGTGTCTCAGTGAGCAAAAATCTCTGGTTTATCTGTTTCAGTTATTTTATTTTTCAACCTATTCAATAACAAACGAAAATTTTATATCACTGCTGCAATATACTATTCATCCCCCTCTAGTAATTGTTAAAGCCCGCTTGTTGGTTTCCAACATATAGTTGAATGATTTCTTTATAATATTCCCCTGTAAACTTCACATTTAAATAATATAATAATTTATGAACACAATTTTGACAATGGCATAAGTAATTATGTTACCACTGTCAAGTTTTCAATATACACTTAATTTTTCCCGCTCTTCAATCAATGAAGACCCCAAAAAACACCGCCCGTGCATCGCACGGGCATAAATACTAGTTTTTCTTAAAATATGAAAACAGCTGTTTCAGTTTTAAAAAAAGGGAAATGCTATTGTTAGTTAGAAATATTCATAGATGTATTTTTCAACCCTTATAATCTTTAAGTTTAGAAGTATGAGAGTGTACCTTTGAAATTTTTGTTTTAGTTAAGGGTAAATTTGAAAAGTTAATTTAAGCCAACCATTTTAGTTAAAAAATTATGTTTTTTTAATTATAGTAATAGATGAAAACTGCTATTTGTGTTTAAAAAAAAGGGATATAGTTTTAAGCTTAGAAATGTGAGAATGTAAGTTTGAAATTTTAGTTTTAGTTAATGGTAAATCTGGAAAGGCAAATTTACGCCAATTATTTTAGTAAAAAGCTATGTTTTTTTTTTTAATAAAAAAGGCATATTTCTTTTATTATAGTAATAGATAGATAAATAATAAACAAATGAGTTGTTGATGCAGTGGTGTCAGAGGCTACACTTGGTAGGGCGAACCACGGTTCGACCCCTCGCAACAACATTGGGAGATGAATAAAACCTTAACCTCGGGACCCTCTCGAATCGGATTTGTCGGCCCAGTGAATCAGATAGCAGAGTGCAAAAAAAAATTAAGATAGATAGTTAATAAATAGATAGGTGATATAGGCAAATTATGTTTCTTAACCATAAATATCCTAATTTAAACATGTTTTCTTGAAACTGAGGATAAATATCTTAATCTAAACATGCTTTCTAAAAAATAAAAATAGAGAAATGTTAACAAGTGTCTTGCTTGTTAAGCAACCAAATGTAACATATAAATGTTGGAAAATATAGGATTTTTGAGAGAGAAGATAATATTGATTTATTGCATTTTTTCTACCTTTAGTAATCTTAACAAATGCCCTTAAAACACTTGTTAGCCAGACTCATAAAAATATACAACTTTAATTTTCCTAATCATCTTCTATTAAACTTAACTATTTTTGAAACTCTGTTATTATTAGTTAGTACTCCACTCTTAGTTTTTATTTACTACTAATAGAAGGGAAAAAATAAATATATCATCTTCGAGTAAACTTAACTATTTTTGAAACTCTATTATTATTAGTTACTACTCCACTCTTAGTTTTTATTTACTACTAATAAAAGGAAAAAAAAAAAAAAAAAGAAGGGAGGGGCGCATTTTCCGTACACTCACACACTCGCCCACTATTTCGCTCTCCCCTCAATAAATAACACACAACTCTTCTCTCTGTCCCTTGCAACTCTCTCATTTCCCATCCATCAACACCAAAAAACCCTATTTTTCCAATCTCCCTTTTTTCCTCTCTTCTCTACTCATGGCCGGCGGCAAGGTCAAGATCGGAATCAACGGTAGGATTCCATCCCCTTACCCCGATCTCTCTTCTCTTGATCCAGATCCAACCGTTCATTTATTTTTTATTTTTTAATTTTGTTGTTGTAAAACAGGATTTGGAAGAATTGGACGATTGGTGGCCAGGGTGGCTCTTCAAAGAGATGATGTTGAACTTGTTGCTATTAACGATCCTTTCATCACCACAGATTACATGGTAACTCACTTTTACTCTAACTCTTTATTTTTATCCTGATCTACAGAAATAAAAATGAGATTTAGTAAGATATTTATTATTTTACTTTATGCATCTGATTATTATTGTTGTTGTTTTAACTCTAATTCTTTAATTAAGATTTAAATGATTATTGTTCTGAGATGATATGGAATCTCTTATTTTATCACCGTTGTTAAGTAATTAGTAGAATAATTAACTAATTGGTAAAACTAAATCTCAGATCTGAATAATAATTATAATTATAATAATAATAACAACACTTTGGATTTTTTTGGTTTGGTTGTGCAGACCTACATGTTCAAATACGACAGTGTTCACGGACAGTGGAAACACCACGACCTCAAGGTGAAGGATTCGAAGACTCTTCTCTTCGGTGAGAAGGCTGTCGCTGTCTACGGACACAGGTATTGTATTTTTTTAGTTTGGTTTGAAAATTTATCTTTTACATCAAAGTATAGATATCGAATAGATGAATAATATGATAATGCTGTTTGGTTTTGTTGATGTCATCAGGAACCCAGAGGAGATCCCATGGAATGAGAATGGAGCTGATGTCATTGTCGAATCCACCGGTGTCTTCACCGACAAGGACAAGGCTGCTGCCCATTTGAAGGTTTGTATTTCTAATGCTGGTTAATTTTCGCATGCGCTTGAAATAGTTTTTAATTGATTTTAGTTTTCTTAAATTGTGTGGTTTATTATTTTTTATTTTTTTTCCTGTGCAAGATTTTATTTTCCGTGATCTGGAATCATGGTTTGTTATTTTGCCTATTTGCGGTGATTCCAGGGTGGTGCTAAGAAGGTTATCATTTCCGCCCCTAGCAAAGATGCTCCCATGTTTGTTGTTGGTGTTAACGAGCACGAGTACAAGCCAGAGCTCAATATTATCTCCAATGCTAGCTGCACAACCAACTGCCTTGCTCCTCTTGCAAAGGTTTCTAATCCATTAGGCACTTTGCATGAGATTTTTCTTCTTGATATTGTTTGTTATATGGTTCTGATTGTTTCTTGCCAATATTGTAGGTCATCAATGACAGATTCGGAATTGTTGAGGGTCTGATGACCACAGTTCACTCAATTACTGGTAGGTTCCTATTGTAGTTGGTTAATAGTTAGTTATATAATGCCTATGTTGTCATTCTGCATGCTTATCAGATTTTTCTGTTTTTCGAATCAGCCACCCAGAAAACTGTTGATGGACCATCAAGCAAAGACTGGAGAGGTGGAAGAGCTGCTTCATTCAACATCATTCCTAGCAGCACTGGTGCTGCCAAGGTGAATATTTCACACTATATGCGTTTTTCTCTTTAAAACCAATATTATATTCCTTACATTGCAATGCTATACTTGCATACCACGTTTTCTGACTGGTTTTATCATTCTTACTATTATATTTCAATGTTTACTTGCATACCACATTTTCTGACTTTGGTTTTATCATTCTTACTATTACATTGCAATGTTTACTTGCATACCACATTTTCTGACTTTGGTTTTATCATTCTTACTATGGTGTTATGAAGGCTGTCGGCAAAGTCCTTCCTGCTTTGAATGGAAAATTGACTGGAATGGCATTCCGTGTTCCTACTGTGGATGTCTCTGTTGTTGATCTCACAGTGAGACTTGAGAAGTCAGCCACCTATGAAGACATTAAGAATGCTATCAAGTAAGGGCTCATTACATTGATTCTCCTACTTTAAAATAGGAGTAGTATGTAATATTATATTTGATCATATAATGTTGGTTGTTAGAACTTGCTTTCAATTTGGGAATGCTTTCGTATTTGGATCAATTGATTAATTGTTGTCTTCTTCAGGGAGGAGTCTCAGGGCAAGTTGAAGGGCATCCTTGGTTACACCGAAGATGATGTTGTCTCCACTGACTTCATTGGTGACAACAGGTATATATTTTTATGCCCTTTTTTAGTCCGCTCATTTAATATTATCCTGTTTGTGTACTTGTAATTAAGCTCTAAATTGTGTTGTTTTTATCATTGTTCTAGGTCAAGCATTTTTGATGCCAAGGCTGGAATTGCTTTGAACGACAACTTTGTGAAGCTCGTGACTTGGTATGACAACGAGTGGGGCTACAGGTAATCCACCTCTAATCTTGCATCTGATCACATGTGGTATATAGATTTTGGTATTGATTGTGCGCAAGATGTGCAGTTCATTGTTGATTCAGATTAGATCTAGACTTCACATGCAGATGCTTTATTTTTATTTCATTCATATTCATTTCATTTCACATATAGATCTAATAATGCCTGCTTTTTTTTTTTTTTGTGGTCCTGCAGCACCCGTGTGGTTGATCTGATTGCTCACATCGCAAAGACTCTTTAAAGTGGTGGTGGTGCTGCAAATTGACCTCTACATGAGTTCCTTGTGTTTATGTCTAGCTGTGCAATTTAGCTTTCCTTGAATGAGAAGTTTGAATAAATTGGTTTCTTGTAACCGTGATATTGCCCTGTTAGGGAGCGTTAACTCTTTTGACTTTTTTGGTTGCCTCTTGTTGAGGGTATGGAGTTTTTGGAGTTTTATATACTTGTTGATGTAATTGGCTTTTAGCTGATTGTTGCGGTAGATGATTTTTGCCGTACTCCATAATTATCATTGGTTATTTTCTCTTTTGAATCATGGGTTTCATGTTGCTTGATATAAGGTCACTATTTTTTTGTTGTCGTTTTCTCCAACTTTCTTTTGGAAACTTTTATTTTTCTGGGAAACCGTTAGTAATGTTTACTCTCCCGTCTCTCTGGTTTACAACATGAGAAAAAATAACTAAAATTATGTTTTGAATCGTGGGTTTCATATTAGCAAGATCCAAAATTAAAATTATAATTTTGATTCAGAATTATGAAGTGTGAAAAAAAAAAACTTCACTTAAGACCAAAAACACAATCCAACTTCGTACCTAAATTTTACTTACCATCTTCCTGCGTTTGCCCCGAAAGCAACCCTAACAATGAATCCTAATTTTATTGGAAAACTTATAATACTAAGACCTAGTTATTATGTTTATAACATTCAAAATGAAACTATGCGTTGATTTTTTTATTGGACCAGTTAGATTCAATGGCAATCTTCAAACAACTTTCTACAGAGAAAACATCAATTTCCTATTAAAAAAGAGAAATTATTGTTATTAAATTGTCAATTTTTAATGTATAAAATTGTTGTATATAAAAACCTTTTTTTTTTCTTATTTTCAAAAGAACAATAGGTTTGATTAAAAAAAAAAGGACAACAATAGTAGATGGGCTTCTTGGAGAGAAGAAAAAAAATAAAATTATTAGCTTTATCATCTAAGTTATTTTGTTACATTTTTTATTTCAAAGACGTTTTTTTAGCTATTTACTGATTTCAAATTTGTCATTTAAATTTTTTTCTATTTTCATATTGGACATATAAAATATATATTTTTCCGTTAGTTTTGTAGTTTGAAATTGAAATGGTGTGGGAAAAAGAAATTGGAGACGGTGTAAAATTTTTTCTTTTTTAGAAAAATGAATGCAATAATAAATTAATAATAGTCCATTAAGTGTTTTTACAAACATGAACAGATACCATTTTGCCATTTTCTTGGCAAAGCTAAAATAGAATAATAAGATTTTTCCACCAAAAATAGAAAAAATAATAAGAATAAAAAGCACACATACTAAACACACAAAACTAGGTGATGATGAGTGTTAGAGCATAAAATTATAGCTTTGTCCTTAAAAAGTTATAGACTGTCCATAAAATTTTGCACCGGCGTGGAAAACTATATTTTGTCCATAATTATCAACATGCCATAATTACGGACATTCCGTGTTAGAAATGGGCCAATATTTTAACGGAAAAATGGAGGGGAGGAAGAAAGAAAAACAACACCAACAAAGCAACAACCACCAACGGCTATGTCATTTGGGTAGTATGTAGGTCCCAATTTTAAGGATAAAAGTAAGTTTATAGGTATAGAGAAATTATAGGGGTGTGCAGGACCCGGATTGACCGGGTGATCTAGACCGAACCCGGTTATTTCGGGTCGGGTTGGACCCGGTCTCATGTGTGAAAAGGAGAGGGATTCGGTCCAAAGAAAGGTACCCGGCACCGGATACGGATCGGGTCCGGGTTTGACTCAAGGTCACCCGACCCAACCCGATACACGTAAACATTTTATATATATGTATATATATATATATATATGATATAAACATGTTTTTATTTTATTTTATTTTTATATTATATATTTATACAATACATTATATATTAAATGCCTTCATTTCTAACTTAGCAATTTCATTACTTTTTATTTATTTATTAAGTGACACTTTATTATTTAACTTTACTATCAAAAGTCATATTTTCTTATCTTTGTTGTACGATATTATATAAATGGCATTTTGTAAACAATATTCCCTAGTTTAATTATTTTTTGTAGCAGTAAGTGAAATCTTGAATCTAAATTTAGCATAGTTTTTTTTTACATCGAAACTTAGTATCTTGCAATGATTTGCTTTACTTTGATCCCACTTTTAGGCTTGTGATTCTTGTCCCGGGTCAACCCGAACTCGTCCTCGTCTTGACCCGTCTTATTTAGACCTACATATATTCGGGTTTTTTCTGGTTCAGGAACAGATACGAGTTTAAAAATTGACCCTATTAATATTTACGGGTCGGGTGACGGTTACGCCAAACCCGTCCCACGCTCACCCCTAAGAGAAAATATGTGTTTGTCCTTAAAAATGTAGAGAAGTGTGAAGAATAATAAAGGCTTATTTAAGTTTTTAGTCCCTGAACTTAGGTGCTCTTTTGGAATTAGTCCTTAAACTTTTTTTCGATGCTTTGAGTCCCTAAACTTTGCTTAAATTTTGAAAATGATCATTTCATCACTTAAGTGGTGACATGACCGAGGATATGCCACGTCACCTTCGCCACATCAATAGGTAACATTTCAAAAGAGCAAATTATGTCTTTAGTCCCTAAAAATTAGGCTTTGTTAACATTTTAGTCCCTGAACTTAGGGGCTCTTTTGGAATTAGTTCTTAAACTTTTTTTTTCAATGCTTTGGGTCCCTGAACTTTATTTAATTTTTGAAAATAGTCCTTTCGTCGCTTAAGTGATGATATAGCCCACGACATGTCATGTCACTTTCACAATATCGACAAGTGACGTGTTATGTAGAGTCACGTGACACTACATGATTTTTTTTATTAAAAAAATAATTTCTTTTAAAATTTATCAAAAGATTCGATTTTCTTTTAAAAAAATACAATTTTTAATTATTTTTAATAAATTTAAAAAAATGACGTGGTATTATCTGACACATTACCTATCGATGTAGGGAAGGTAACTTGGCATATCCTCGGTCATATCACCACTTAAGTGATGAAAGAACTATTTTCAAAATTTAAGCAAAATTTAGGGACTCAAAACATCGAAAAAAAGTTTAAGGGCCAATTCCAAAAGAACTCCTAAATTCAGGGATTAAAAACTTAAATAAATTATAAATGAGTTTTATATTTAGAACAAGAAATTTTTACCCAAAAATATATTATATACAAGAACAATGGTAATGATTTGCAAGTACATCTCTTCCAATTTGTTTTCAAAAATATAATGCCAGACTGCTAGTCAGGCAGTCATGGAAAACCATGTTACATATATTGATACTTGTTATAATAAATTATTGGCTTATTTAACTTTTTACTCCCTGAATTTAGATGCTATTTTGAAATTGATTTTTAAATTTTTTTTTCAATGTTTTGGGTCCCTAAACTTGGTTTAGTTTTTGGAAATGATCATTTCCTTACTTAAGTGATGATATAATCGACGACATGTCACGTCATTTTCACAATATCGACGAGTAAGTGTTATGTAGAGCCACGGGACACTACATAATTTTTTTATTAAAAAAATAATTTCTTTTAAAATTTACTAAAAGATTCGATTTTCTTTAAAAAAAATACAATTTTTAATTATTTTTAATAAATTTGATTTTTTTTAATTTAAAAAATTCACGTGGCATCATTTAGCACGTTACCTATCGATGTGACGAAGGTGACGTGACATATCCTCGGTCATATCACCACTTAAGTGATGTAACAATCATTTCCAAAATTTGAGCAAAGTTTAGGGACTCAAAGCATCGAAAAAAAGTTTGAGAACCAATTCCAAGAAAGTACCTAAGTTTGGGATTAAAAATTTAAATAAACCTAAATTATTATCGCTATGGTTCATATCATACAACAAACAACTTTTTTTTTTCTTAAACACTTTATATGCTTCCTTCGTGTCTATTTATTTGTTCTGTTTGAAAAATAATTTACTTTTATTTATTTGTCCCCGTTTAAAAAGTTCAAAAATTGCAATAATCACCATTTTTCATATATAATACTATTTAATAGGATTCTAGTTTACGTATTTAGTGAATATAATTTAATAATTTTAGAAAAAAATGGTAAATTAAAAAATATAATAAATTTATTAAAAATTGAAATAATCATTACATTTTATAAAGTATATATTTTTCTATAAGGAATTAAATCAATAGAGACATAAGAAGTAATAAATTTACAATTATAAACATTTTTTTTCATCAGGGTATCCTCCAGCCGATAACAGAAGACTAATATTCTCCGAGACATAGAGATCACCTAAGTGAGTTTTACCTCTACCAACAAAGTCTTTTTCATACCTACGACAGAGATTGAAACAATTATAAATAATAGATAAATAGCTATGTCCATAACATGCTTTTATTTATTTATTTTTTAAATGAATTAGAATCCGTTCACACCAGGTATAAAACTTGGCCACTTACACCTTCACATAACTTTTTATATGTTATGAAATTTGTCAATCCAACCGTTGAATTATAGGTTATTATCAACTAGATCAAGTCTACAAAATTTCATAGAATATAAAAATTATTTGATACTTCATCTAATTATTCTATTTTAACGGATAATACATTATTTAAAATATAAGTAAATATGCATTATTAGATTACATGCCTATGAATCTCCGAATGATCTGAAATTTGGTATGTATGATCGTTATGATAATAACATATAATTCAACGGTTGGAGTGACAAATTTCATAATATATAAAAAGTTATGAAAAGGTGTAAGTGACCAAGTTTTACATCTAGTGTTAATGGATCCTAACTCTTTTCAAATTAGGAACAATAAGGATTAAGGAGTAAATAAATAGAATGATACAACATGGGTTGAAACGAGTGGTAAGTGACTCGGTCTCGCTTAAGTAAGATCTCAGGTTCGATTCCTTGTGAATACCCGGGATGGATCCGAATTTACCTTGGTGGTACTTGTAGAATCCGATGAAAAAAAATAATAAATAGAATGGTTTTTTAACTATCCGTTAAATATTAAATAAATAACAACAAATACGAGAAATCGAATAATAATAATAAGAAATAATAATTAACCTTAAATACAATACAGCTACACCTACGTCATTCAAATCTCTTAACTTTTTTGATCTCTCCGCCAATCCTTTTTCCCCTTTCTTCTCTTCCCACTCTATATTCCCACCTACTCTGCTCACAATATTTCTTCACTTCTACTTCACCACCGCAATGAAGCATTTAAACCTCTCTGTCTCTGAGCCCTAAAACCTCGCATTTGAATTTGCATTTGCATTTGCATTTGCATTTCAATTTGAATTTGAATTACTTCATTTTTCAAATTCGCCCTATGGCCACCTCTGCATTCAAATCAACCACCAAGAGAACTCCGGTGGGAGCATCTTCCTCCACCTCCTCCGCCGAGGACTCCACCGCCTCCTCCTCCTCTCACCACCACCACCGCCGTTCCCGGAGCCTCAGCCAATTCTCCCGCCCCCTCAATCCTCCCAACAACAACGACCTCGCCGCGCCGAAGGGGAGGTTCGTCAACACCGTCAGGGGCTCAGTCTTCCCGGAGATCAGCCTCGACGATCTCGCCGTCGAGTTCTTCGAGTCGGCCAACCGCGGTCGCTCCGGTTCCAGAAGCTTCGAGCCCAAGGCTACTCCTACCGCCGCCAGCACCGCGTCATCTCAGAGGCGAGGGAGGTCCGTTTCGAGGAAGAGCTCCGGAGGTGGTGATGATAGGAGGATCAGTATTGGCGGCGGCGGGGGAAGACCGGTCTCCGACGCGAATTCGAGAAGAAGGAGATCGGTTTCGGTGGTTCGGTATCAAATTAGTGATTCCGAGGTAACAACTAATTAACAATCCTTTTGCTTTTGCCTTATTCCAATTGATATCTGAATTTACTGTATTTTAGGTTTGAATTTGAATTTGATTTCAGTATCTGGCTGTAGATTTTAAAGGAATGCATGGCTTATAAATTATAATTATGCGTTGAGTAGAGTAAATCATTATTTCATGTCACTGAGATTGTGAGCACATGATATAGTCCATGACTTTAAGAGATTATCAATTTAGTCCCTGAAACTGAACACCAATCATATTAGCCCCATGCACTTGTTATCTGTCAGTTAAAATTGGGTTTAATGTGTTTCTGGTTTCTGAAAATGTAATGAGTTTTGATTTAAGTCTATATATTTTTTGACCAAACTGTCACTTTAGTCCCTCACTTTGTAAGGAACTTTCATTTTAGTCCTTGATTTTTTAATAATTCCTTTTTAGTCCCTCACTTTGAAAAAAGCTACCCACATTAGTCCCTGACAACTTTCTCCATTCATAGACCTTAACATCTTACACATGTGGCCGTTAAATAATTTTCTCCGTTGTGTGTATATGTTATTTAACGGCTACGTGTGTAAGACGTTAACGTTTATGAACAGAGAAAATTGTCAGGGACTAACGTGAGTAACTTTTTTCAAAGTGAGGGACTAAAGAGGAATTATTGAAAAGTCAAGGAATAAAGTGAGAAACCTTACAAAGTGAGGGACTAAAGTGACAGTTTACTCATATTTTTCTTTGGTCCCTGGAAATGTACCGGGATATGACACATGTCATATTATTGGTTGATATGGCCAATTGTAGTGTTGACACATCATGTCATCATCAATAGGGACAAAAATCATAATTTTGGAAAATCAAAAGACCGAAATCAAAGAAAAAAGAATATGGACTGAAATAAAAACTCCATACATTTCTAGGGACAAAAACATATTTAAGGTGTTAAAGTTTTAATAATTTAAAGGATGAAGATGATTAGTGTTTACGGTTCCAGAAACCAATAAGGCTAGTCTTTACAATTTCAGGGACTAAAATGATAATTTCTTTAAGTCAGGTCTGAGGGATTAAAGTGCATTTTTAATCTTTTAGTTAATAGTTAGTAACATGTTTGTTGTCAGTATAGTTTTTTCACGATATACTATTGTTTTATCTGAAGTCTTTTGAGAAGTATAGTGAGGATAGAAAGAAAATGGAAGGGCTGAAAAATTAGGCTTGCTTAAATTGATGTATCATGTTAGGAATTAGGACTCATTGTCAGGTTTCATTCCTCCCATAGTTCCCCTCATTTGTTTCCCACACAAGCCACTAATGTTATTTACATATTTTTGCATTGCCAATTCATTTTGAAATTTGTCATTTTGGGTCCATTTGTTTAAATTTTTCGTCTAAAAATTAATTTTTATCAAAAAAATGATATCGTTTTGGCCTTTATATATTTACTTGGTTGGCCTTTTACTATAGCAGAAGCTGGGAAAAAAAAACTAAAATTCAGCTTGTATGAGATACTATAGTTTCCAGCTTTTGAAAGAAAGGGTCTTGTTAACAAGTGCCCTAACCCTTAGGACACTTGTTAAGGTTGCTAGAAGTAGTAAAAAAATCATGGATCGGCATTAACCACACTCTCGAAAATTTCAAAAATCACACCTTTCTATGACAAATACTACTTTTAACTTCTTAACTCGTTAGCATTTTCCTTATAATTATAGCCAAATACGAAACAGCTTCTGATTTACATAAATGCTATACAATCAAAATCACTTTTTTAAAAATATTTTAGAATCACTTTATTTAAGCTGAAAAAAAAGGGCCCTCAAACTTCCCGGAAAGAATTAAAATCTTATTGTATTAAATAATTGATTCGAGAAAATACCACATTGTTGCTTTCACTTTTGGGGAAGTCAGTTTTACTTTACGAGGGGCTGAATTGTAATGTACCTGCTAACTTCTTTAAACATAAATCTTATGACTAAGCTCTGCTATCTAATATCTTCGATTTGTCAACTGGGTTTTAGTTAATAATAATTGATAATTTGTGTTTGTTTTATTTTTATTTTTATTGATTTTATTTTATTTTATTTTAATATATCCTTAATAAATTATGATTGACCTATGAGCCATGTAGCTTGGGTTACACAAGGTTCTTGCAATCTTACTTAACTCAATCAAGCCACTCTAGTTGCAGTTTGACTTACCATCCCCCTCCCTACATTGGTCTTCTACCTTCTTGTAACAAAAAATTAGTATATGTTGAGTCCTTACTTTGTGAACTATATTTGTTATGGTTCTCTTAAACATGTTCCATTAGAAAAAGAGTAATGTCTTATTGGTCCCTGACTTTGTGAGCACCGATCAAATTAGTCCCTGAGATTATCGAAATTCCAAATTAGTCCATGAGATAAGAACATGTCGGTCATATTAGTCCCCGAGACATTAATGGTCCATAAAGTCAGGGACTAATTTGACCGCTTTTGATAATCTCAGGGACTAAATTGATTGGTGCCTACAAAGTTAGGGACCAATCTAACATATATTCATTAGAAAAATATGTGATGTATTTATGCATGTATATATCTTGCATGGTACAGAGTGATCATTCTCAGAACTCCAGAAGCCGTGTGAATCTGAAAAGTACTGATAGTGGGAACAAGCTGCTGCAAAAACCAGTTGCTTCAGATCAAAGACAAGTGTTGAGAAGGTCCCTTAGCCAGAAGGATTTCAAAATATATGATGGCTACTCTGTAAGTGTGATAATTTTCTGGATTTGATTGTTAAACTCATGTTTATCTCTTGCTGTGAAAGCTTGTAGTGATAATTTTCCATTGAGAGGCTTGATTGTTAAACTCAATGCATCAGTTGAATCTCTCAGCTTTGTTTGGGAGAGTGTAGTTGGTAACTTTTTCTACAGTAGCTGATAGAATTTTTGAAATCGAAAGTATGACTTAATGACTCTCACAGTAAAAGAATAGATTAAAGTAAAAAAAAAAATACTAAAACAAGTGACTTGCTCTTTTATTTTATTATTTTTAATTCCGTTCAATGTGAACCCCCTCATTCTGGGGTTATGAAAATAAATTTGCTCCTGACCATATGGAGGAGGGGATGCGCGCCCCACCATTCCACCTACTCCACTACACTTTTGATATCCGATTTTAACATCTTTGTTAGTTGGTGTTATTCTTGATTTCTCATTACACCTACATTTAAATCGGATCATGTTTCTTTGGCTTTTCAGAGTCAATCTTCAGTTCTCACTGATGATGAAGGAGCAGGTGCTCGCTTTAATAAAAATGGAATTGAGAAACTACAACCAGTACATGCACCGAAAAAGGTTGATGAATTTTAGTTGTGCGAGGAGCACTGCTGCCTTAGTTTGATGAACTTGACTTCTAACATTCTTCCTGTTTTCGAAAATCTTCAGGCTGTGATTCCTGGCATGGATAATGGACTGCATAAAGCAAAGCAGAAAGAATTAAGGCATATGGGAATTGAACAAGTCTGTGAAATGTGAATTTGTTTTCAGTTAATTTACCTTTTTTTAAAAGTTAATCTGCCTTTTTTTTTTTATAAGTTAACCTGCTTGTTAGTATGCTCTGTTATGCATCAGCAGACTGTGTAGCATCTTGTAATTTTCACTGATTTTTTCCCCCTACCTTTATATTGAACTTACTCTTTTAGGCTGTGGTTAAACCAAGAACCTCCACCTTTTCCACGGTTGATCGCTTGCTGTCAAAAAATTCTGATCATGTTGTTTCTTCAATCAGAAGGAACTATGAAACTGAACTGGAACAGGTACCAAAAGTAAACCAAAAAGTTTTCTGGATACATCCTTATACCATATTTCCATTCAATGTGGTATAAATTTATGAGTTGTAGTCATTCCTGCCTTCATAATGTTCTAATGTGTGTCTTCTCTATTTGATATTGTTAGATTTTATTTTGGGTTAATGAGTGAAGTTGCAAACTAGCCTAGAAAGCATTATTATTTTTTTTTAAAGTTCATACTTTGAGGTAGTAATCTCAATTCTCAACTATGTGCAGAAACCATTTACTACTTTACTAGAATATTATATGTTTTCTTGATCTTATGCAAGTCTATATGTATGTTGGCACTTCTTCTAAATTCTGCCGGTGTGCAAAAAAAAAAAAAAAAAAAACCGTGCCCTTCCAATTCATTGTAACTATGTTATCAAGGCTCATGCTTCTGTAACTTTTACTATTCAACCTTACACCATTGTTTTCTTGCCAATGGATGGGTCTAATCATTTATTGTATGGATTTACCAGGCTGAATGTTGATTGCCTAGTTTTTTTTTTCCTGAACGTTGATTGCCTGGTTGATCACTGACATATCTTGTCCTTTTTCTTTTTGGTTTGGAAATGCAGTCAGAAAAGCGAAAACAAGATTTATTAGCTGAAGTAGTGTTTGAGGAGCAGCGAGGCAGAGAACTTTCCAAGATTGTTAATGAACTGATTCCGGCTACAAAGAACGATTCTATTCAAAAGCCATCAAGAACTAGGAAGGTACTCGTCTCTTTTGTGCTCGGTGTCCTGATAATGATTTCCTTGTAATCTAAATGAAACCATATTTAGTCTCTTTTGAAAGAAGTGCTGTTGAATTATTTGACCTTCAAATCATTTGTTTTTATTTTATTTTCCAGAGAAGTAATGACAGACGCAGAATGTCTATGTGCTTGACAGAAGAGGCTGAGAAATTTATTGAGGATTTTCTTTCAAATGTTGAAGATACAGATATTTCTTCAATTGATGGAGAAAGGAGCGACACAAGCTCATCCATTGGAGGACTGATAAAACCTGAAGCATTTAACAGTCCTCCAATGCCTAGACCTCTTCCTGTTATAACGGATGGGGTTACATTGCCGTGGTTGCAATGGGAAACTAGTAATGATGCTACTCCTACAACAGGCCCAGATAATGCGCAGCTAATACTGACTCCAAATACTGCAAGTTCCACTCAGGTTAGCTCTGAATTGCCAAAATCTTTTCAAATGGAATGTGTTTTTTATCAAATTATTTTCTTATTCATTGGATCAACATGAGCATATGAAAAATAAGAAAAATCAATGTCCAAATTTCTCTTGCCATTGACTCTCGAGCACACTTTTCTTGTTTACTAAAAGTCTATGGAAACTAGAATGATTTGTTTATTCCCTTTCCAAAAAGGAAAAGCAATACTTCAGGAATAAATTTAAATCAATATTAACACGCATCCATCTTGTGTGTCATCAGACACACAAACTCCATAAACTCTTGACATTTGCCCACATTTGTTACATAGTCTGGAGTTTTTCAATAATAACAGGTAAGATTAAAGATTAAATTCAAGGAACAGGAAAGACGTAACACAATTTTGTCTTTGACTTGGAAAACTTACATTTTGTGATATGTATGTAGCTCTTATTTTCTTCTGTTATGTGACTCGGATTATTGAAATTCATTCATTTCATAGGAAATCACCAAAGCACAAGATCATAGTAACCTTTCTGTCAGTAGTCGTGGAAGTTGGAGTCCTGATCTTCTTCAGGAGTATATCGGAAAGGATGTATTCAGCAAAATTGGAGACTCTGACCAGTCATTCTCAGCTAAATCTAAAGGACTGAGGTATGACATGGATGAGTACCTCAAAGTTAAAAGCAATGAGGATATGCTGATTGAGAGATGGAAGCAACAGCATAGAATTAATTCAGGCAGTCTCATATTATGTAACAGCAGATTATTTTAGAGTTTAGACATGATCTGTTTCTGAAGGATGGCCCATTCCCCCTTTTCCCCAGGAATGTTTTTTATGTACAGATAATTACTATTATTTATCATGTTACCAAGTATTTGAAGGCTAGTAGATTGATAAACGATAAGTATCACATATGGCAGAATATTTACTTTTTTGGGTTTAAAAAATCTCATTACTTATCTACTATCTATATATAAAATAAAAATATCTATATATAAAAAGACGTTTATTCGAGGCATTACATTTGTCGGAGAAACTTTCGAGACACCTCGCTTAAGGAAAATACTCGCATCAAAGCGATTTTAGGAAAATAATCATTATCTATATGTGAAATAATTATCTTTAGTTGTCGAAAATTAAATAAATAATTTTATATGTGAAATCATTATCCTTATTTTCAAAATTTATTAAATGTTATATGTGAAATCATTATTCTTAGTTTTAAAATTTATTTAATCTTATCTGTTAAATCATTATCCTTAGTTCGACAAGTTTTTCAAATCATTATATTTTTTTTATGAACTTTCAAATTATTATATATAGTAAGCAATATGCATTTGATGACTCCTCAATAATATTTTAGCATTTATGTGAATTGCTCACAAACTTATGGATATTCAGGTAAACAACAATCTCACAGTTATATTCGCCCTTCAATTTTTTTTATTTATTTTTTCGTCATTAAATTTTTCTAATTCTAATAATTTTTCATTTTAATTTATATTATTTGATTCTTGAGTTTCTCTCTAATTTACTTACTTTAATTCAGCAATTTGTGCAATTTGTGCGTACCATTGATCAAAATGTGGGTGTAACTAATTGTGATGTTATCAAAATGTGGGTGTAACTAATTGTGATGTTAGGGAGTGAAGAAAGACAAGTGGAGGAGTCCATCCCGTAAATAACGTTCAACCAATTTGTTTTTTATAGTGACTGATTCTTCAATTGCGAGTGACAATAGAGTGCATCAAAATCTAATGTTGCATTGTTTTACGGTGACTATCATATAAACTACTAAGGAAGATGATTATTTATTGTTTTATACACCAATGACCTCTTTAATAACGCAAACAGTGGAAGATGACATGTGACGGTAACCGATATACTCAATCCTACCGTTTTATCTTCTTGAGAGATTCAAGCTTTAATTTAAAAAGACTTTATTTATGACTGCGGAAATATAATAATAGGATTTTATTTTTCTTCTATAATATATTTTGTCTATTGTAATAGATAAAAATCATCCTATATAAAAATAGGATTTGATTTTATACTTGATATAAATATTTTTTTTTTGTTTTTTGTTTTTTATTGTGACAAGAGAATTAAAACTATTAATAATAAACCAAATGTAATCATCCTATATAATAATAGGATTCGATTTTCCTTCTATAATATATTTTGTCTATTATAATATATAAAAATCATTTTATGCTTGATGTAAATATTTTTTTGTTTTTTTTAATTGTGACAAGAAAATTAAAACTATTTTTTTTAATGAATAAAATTAAAACTATTAATAACAAACCAAATGTTTTTAAAAATATTATCTTTCTATTTTTTTTTCTCATATGATATGGACCTCTGAGAACAATTAATAATTTTAAATATCAATTGCGAAAAAACTAAAAATTACGTTGATAAACTAAATTTATGTTTAATCACTCACACTGCTACTAAGATTTATATTATTAAATCTTTTCTATGTTATGTTGTTATTGATTTTTATATTAAGTTTTGTTTATATTGTTGAGTTCCAGAAAAATAGTTTTCCTCATGCGCCTATTTTTCTATTCCTAAGCTTCAATGACAAATATTCAATTGTTCGCTAATAGATGAAATTATCTTTACAGAAGAAATTTGAATCAAAATGATTAGAACAATACGAATAAAATTTTTTAAAATTCAATCTTATTATTAACTTGAGATAAGATAGTCGATGAAAAAGATAATCATCTTTAACATTGACAGTGAAAATCTAAAAGGGCCTTACACTTCTAAACCAAGTTAGCACTCAATTTTTATTACGACTCTGATGTTTATATATATATATCGTACAATATAATTTCATGTGATTTAATATTTAAAAAAGATATTAATGGATATGCACTGATCGTGTAAAGTTTTTTACATCATCATTCTATTATCCACCATTCAATTGTATTATTTTAATCTAAAAGTCAACACTGTCAATGCATTCTCCTTTTTCTCTTTAAAATAATTGAAAGAACTTTGACCATTGGTTCTACTACGAAGTATCAACTTTAAGATGGATATTAAACACGTTATTGACACTCGAACATAAACATAACATACAAATAATAAAATCAATACATATATAATGTTAAGTAAAATTAAAAATGTTGGGCTCTAGGATCGATTCACAATATAAATTAAATGATATTACAATATAGCGAGAATAAGTTTTGCAAAGCAATCAAATAAAAAGACACCGATATTTTTTAACGTGGAAAAACTCTCAAATACATAGAGTAAAAAAAACCACGGGACAACCTCTGAAAAATTATTCCACTATATGCAGGATAATTACAATTACAATATCCTTTTCTCTCTTCTCATACAAGAGATATGAACATAGTGTTTCCCAGTGAGATTCTCTCCTATTCAAATACTATAATTTACTAGTTTAGCTTGCCCGTGCGATGCACGGGAATGAACCAATATATTAAATTGCAAAATGTTGTTATATATGATAATTATTTGAAAATAAAAATTAAATAAATATTTTTTTAACTAAATTGCATAATTTTATTTATGAGAATTGTTAATAATTAAATTGAATCAATCGGATTTACATTTGCAAAAAATTCTCGGTAAACTACATTGATAGTGCAGTTTTCCTCGAGTTCTTCTTGATTTTCTAAGAGTATTCTCAAACTTGCTTTACTCCTGACCCTTGATAGTGCCACATATAATTGTCCATGAGTGAAAACTGGTCTCGGTAGATACAAACCAACTTTAGTTTGGCCTTGGGACTTGTTAATTGTCATAGCGAATGATAGAACTACTGGAAATTGTCTTCTTTGAAACTTAATTGGAAGTGTTTCATTGTTTGGAACCATCGTCATTCTAGGTATAAGTACTAATTCACCAACTCTATTTCCAGTTAAGATGAGACATTGAAGCACATGATTTCCCATTTTTCTTATTTGAAGCCTAGTTCCACTACATAGACCATTTGATTGGTCCACATTCCTCGGTAACATGATCGGAACTCCTTCTTTTAGTTTGGCTTGATAAATCAGATGCTGAAATATTTGGCCTAAATCCATCTTCTCCATATGAAAAAAGTAATGGATATTGTAGACGAAGGTATGAAGGGTGGTTGACATTTATCCTTTGAAGTCGTTTTGATTGTGTTTCTAGGAGAATGTCTCTATCAGCAAGCGATCCATCTATATCTCCAACAATATGAGCAGCAACTTCTGAAGCTGTTTTCTGGTCCCAAATTTGTCTATTCTCCATGGCATGTACTGAATAGCAAGTCACTATCACATTAGATGCAGTCAAGTATTGATCACCTTTTTAATTCTCCATGGCATGTACTGAATAGCAAATCACTATCAGATTAGATGCAGTCAAGTATTGATCACTTTTTAATAGCATATAAGCTGAAATTAGAGAACAGTTTGTTGTTTTTAAGAAAAGGACTGAATGGTACGACTGATTGTTTTTTGTTTAATGACTTCAATTATTTATAACTAAAATTCTAAACTTCTAATTTGAATCATTATGTTAAGCTGATTAGAATCTTAATATTTCATATGTAGCAAATATTCTTTTTTGTTTATTAGCTAATTTTGTTCATTTTAGTATCATATTATCCCTTATTTATAGGAATCAGTATTAATTTATCATATTTGAGATTTGATTATCATTTGGATTATGCAACTTTTCTTCAAGGGCATAGGTCAAATTTCTTGTCTGGTGTATATAATCAGAAACGACCAATGAATAGTTTTTATTTAAAAAAAATAAAAAAAAGTAAAGAGAGAAAATGACGTTTCCTCATTTCCTTAATGTAACAAGAACATCATTTATGGTATAGTGGAGGAGGTCAGTTGTAGGACGTGAAATTTTCTTAGAATCTTTATTGTTTATTAGCTAGTATTGTTCATTTTAGTATCATATTATCCCTTATTCATAGGAATCAGTATTAGTTTATCATATTTGAGATTTGAAACAGTATCATGTAAGAATATTACTTTTATTTGAAATTTGAATTTTTTGATTGTTAAGCTGATGACTAAGTTGATTGGTTAGAAGACTAAGAATCTATATATTTATCAGTTATTATTGTTCATTTTTGTATCGTATTATCCCTTATTTATATGATTCAATATTAGTTTATCATATTATTTATAACTGAAATTTTAAACCTTTTTTTTTAATCATTCTGATAAGCTGATTAGAATTTTTTTTTTGGTAGTATTGTAAATTCGAAATTCTGGCTAACTGAAATTTAACAGATAGCAAGCAGAACCATGTCTAGAATAGATTTTAGACTTCCATTCTAGTAAATGCTGATTTCCAGAGTCATATTATTCGAACCCTGATTTTCCATGAACTCTTGGTATTTGCTGTGTTAATATCTTTGATCATATGTTGATCTGCCATTTTTAATATTGGATGTAGTTTTGATTCAACTTTAAGTTGGAAAATATTTATTTATAATTGGAGAGCAAGAAGAAGCCTTATTTGAATAACAATAAATTGAACTCGTGTGATCTACTATTTAAATTGATCTTATCAAGTTGGTTGAAAAGTTTAAATTGATTTTATTTCGTGTAAAGTTTAAAAAATGAGGGACCACCGTGATAGGAGTAAGAAGATGCCTTATTTAACGGTTTAAATTGATCTCATGCACGGGTAACGTATCTTATTTGAATTTTGAATTAATTTTAAACTAATTTTAAATCGATTTTATCAAGTTAGTTGCACAGTTTAAATTGATTTTAAATTGATCTTATCAAGTTAGTTGCACAGTTTAAATTGATTTGTATTAGTGGCTTTTCGAGGGGCCATTGACATTAATCAATGTGATTTGAAACAGATAGCAAGCAGAATGAGTATATCATAAAAGACTGCTGAATAACTATAGGAGAAGGAAGGAAGAATGAATTTGAACACTTTGAGGTGGGATAAATTTTTTTTTTTTATTTTGGGCTCTTAGACCTTTTATGCAACCCAAAAAAAAAGGTACCATTTAACAAAAAATATGTGATTGAGATGGGTAAAATTAATATCTATATCTTATTGATTATAGTAGGATTTCATATTTAGGTGATAAATATAAAACAGCAAGTTAGGATTTTAAAATTAGTTATTGAGTTGATAATTTTTGTAACAGTTCTTATCTAATAAGGTTTTTATAGTTATTAAGATACATCAATCAGAAATTAATCAACTATTCAAAAATTTGGATTGATTCTTGTATTATAGTATTTAAAATAGTTATTATCCTCCTTTTCTCCGTATAAGTAGGTGAAGGCTAAGTTACACCAGATTATGTATTGGTGGACACATACACCATCTTTTTTAACTTGTTATAACAGGTATAACAGATTACCCATTATTTATTATTGTAATCTTTAAAGATTTACGGAATTTTTATTATTCTTTTTTTTAAAGTATTTTTATTACTTACATCATATCTTTAAAAAATAATAACTTTATTTATTTTGTTTTTATTAAAACATACTTGAAATTAGGATTCGTGATTTTTTAAAAAATAAATAATTATAAAAAAAGCTTATATCATAGATAATTAAAAAATACAATAATATGATAAATATGATTTTTAAATTGGAACAAATTAATATAGTATAATAGATTATTGTAGACAAAAATACCCTTATATGTTTTGTACAAATAAGTTAATTATAAAATTTTATGATTTTTTAAAAATAAATAATTATAAAAAAAAACTTATAGCATAATTAAAAAATATAATATGAGAAAGGTGATTTTTCAGTTGGAATAAACTAACATAGTATAACATATTATTATATATTGACAAAAATACCATTATGTGTTTTGTAGAAATATGTTAATTATAAAATTTATAATTTTTTAAAAATAAATAATTATTTAAAAAAATTTATAACATAAATAATAAAAAATGTAACATGAAAAAGGTGATTTTTCACTTGGAATAAATTAACATAGTATAACATATTATTGTAGACAAAAATATCCTTATATAATTTGTAAAATTATGTTAATTATAAAAATTTATGATTTTTTAAAAATAAACAATTATTAAAAAAACTTATAGCATAGATAATTAAAAAATATAATATGCAAAAGGTGATTTTTCAGTTGAAACAAATTAACATAATATAACATATTATTGTAGACAAAAATACTCTTATGTAATTTGTGAAAAATATGTTAATTATAAAAATTTATGATTTTTTTAAAAATAAATAATTATAAAAAAAAACTTTTAGTATATATAATTAAAAAATGTAATATGAGAAATGTGATTTTTCAATTGAAATAAACTAACATATTAAAACAGTTTTTTTTGAAAAAAAAAATTATTTGTTTTGTAGAGATATATTTACCCATTAATAACGTTATTCATAGATATTGATATTCAAATATTAAAGTTAATAAAGAAAATTATAATGCATTGAAAATTGTACTCAGTAGATTGACGATAGTATCTAACAAATCCTGATTTTGGAACGTTGAGTCCTCACAAAATTAAGTTCACATTATGAGTCATAGTCCACTAGTAGTGGCAGAGCTTGGAAGGAGTAGGTGGGAGCACCTGTTCCCCCTCATATTTTGTTAACATTATACTTACTCCGGTCCTATATGTAAAATCCTTTTGGGAAATTTCACGTTTATCAAGAAAGTGGATTAAGGTTATTAGTGGTATTGGAAAGGTAAACATTTAATATACTTTTTCAAAATTACCCCTATAATTGTTATTGAGATTCTAAAAGGGGTTGATTTAATAAGGGTGTTTTTGGAAAGAAGTAATTAATGTTATTGAAAATTGGAAGAGTAATTAAATGTTATTGAAAATTGAAATGTGGTCTTATATATATGACCAAACTAAAAATTCCAAAAGGGTCTTACAAATAGGACCGGATGGAGTACTAAGTAAATTTAAAAAAAAAACTGTGAAGTTAGTTATTGCTGTTGGATTGATATGTATAGAATAGGAAAATTACACATGCCTCAAAAAATAATTTTACCAAAAATAATCTACATAACCTACGAAGGAGATGTTGAATTTTGATTTTTTTTAACAACATAATCTGAAATTATATTTTTCAAAATTTATTTTTTTAATATAGATTCAATAATCCAATACACTAAAAATGAAAAAAAAATAAAGTATATAACACACAATGGCAAAATAACCTTGATATAAAAAAATTATTTAATTTAAACTCTCAAAAGTCATGATAATCCTAATTACTTGATTTACATTCCCTATATCAGAGATACTTCAATAAAAAAATTAATTGATTTACACAGAGATAAATTGATACTTGAGACATAATTTAATAAAATTAGAATTTATGGTTTTTTAAAAATAAATAATTTTAAAAACTTATAGCATAGATTATAATTAAAAAAATAATAGACAGATATTTTTATTTATTACTTAATAATAAAAATCTTTAAATGCAAATAATAAATAAGTTAATTAACGAGGTTTAAATTTGAAAATTCACTAAACTTACATATGTTACTTAGACAACAGGTTGCAAGTAGACTCAATTATTGAATTAGCACATGGTGTACTCAAACACCAAATTTATTTGGTGTTTTTTAGCCAAAACCGTATAAGTAAATGGAAGAAAGACCCACAAAATATGATAACAAAAAGATTAAATGGTTTTTCATGAAAATGAATGGTTGGCGCATAAAGAGTTATAATGAGAAATAAACAATAAAGAGTAGAAAAGGCCAAAACAAAATTGAGTTTTTCGATAAAAGATAAAGGTGAAATCTCATGTATGGGATAAATCACTTTTAAGATCCACATGTACATTTGGAACATTATTCAGTCATTGATAAAAGAAATGAGTCCAATAGAAAAAAAAAAGTTTATCACAACCTTATTTAATAAACATTCATAATCCAAACTACCTAGAGCCAAATTTTTGCAAGGTTAGGACCCATCATGTCCGCTCAATTTTGATTCCTTTCTTTCCCTTAGTTGAAGACATATTAAACTCCTTATCAATTACTTCGCTGATATCTATAGATGTGTCTTCAATTGGCCTTTTTGAAGGTGTAAGATATGAAGCACTATCTTCTTGAGAAGCATTATCAGCTACCTCCGATGAAACTCCCTACATAAAATAAATGATATTAAATATACAGTATAATCATTAGGTTTTTTCACAAAAATATCTAAGGTGTAATATTTATACCTTATTTGCAACAAATGATTCGTAAACACCGGTTAATAACTCAGAGTTTTGTGGTTGGAAGTTGCACTGTATTATCAAAAAATGGTTGTAAGAGTCATAAGTACATGTTTTTAAGTGTTATTAAGTGAATAGATTTAAACTTGATTTGAATACTCACTGCATCAACATTATATTTTTGATCAAAAGCTAGGATGATTTCCTCTTCGCAGCATAGCTTTATTATTCCAATTTTGTATGGATGAAAAGAATTGAGATCTAGAATATTGAACTTAATTTTGAACAACATCCTCTTTCCTATGAAATCATTAATCTCCTTTGGATAGCTTCATTTATCACATTTCTACAAAAACAGTAAAAATTTAACTTTTGAATTATGTAATGTGTGCCTTTTAATTTTTAAATATAAATTTAAAAATGTTATAATACATTCTTTAGCAATGTATTTAGATCGTAGATCATTTGCACTTATTTGCAAAAACCTTGCAGCCTCGCCATCGTATATAATAAATGTTACATAGTCCATGTCGTCCCCGACAATTAGCTTTATGTTATGTTTTTTTTTAATATGAAACAAATAACACATATTAGTATTTTTTTAATAATTTTTTTTAAAAAAAATTAAGAAAAAAAAAATATGCTCATGTACCTAGGGATAAAGGACATTGGATAGTTCTCACATTTATTACAGAAAAAGCTTGCTGGTTGCTCAACCAAACCTGTTTGACATTTTTTGCAACCTTTGTACCATCTGTTAAGAGGAGATTGAATGTCTCTTATAGTTCCAACGGTGACAAACACCCCATCCTAAGAAATAAAATAAGTTAGTTTTATGAGTTTGAATGTTTTTTTTTTAAAAAAAATTTAAACTTTAGACAAATTCAAATTCATAGAATTAAATAAAATAATACCTCAATTGATTCCTTTATATCACCTGTTGTCTTGAAAACATTTTTATTGAGAAAATCATCTTCCATTGAATACGATGATGTCTCAGGAGCAATTTGTGAAATCTAAATTCTATCACAGTTATCTTTAATCAAAAGCCTGATAATTAAAAGAATAAATGTCAGAATAAATCTGAGTAGTGGTAGGGGTAAAAAAAATGAGAATATAATTGAAATAAGATAAAACACTTCTCACATTCTAAAAAATAAAATAAAATTGTACCGCACGCGTTGGTGCAACGTGGGATACCTCCTAGCAGATAGTATTTTCTTATTAAACTAAGTATATTTTCCCATTCTTTTTATAATATATATTTCCATATAAAATAATGTTAAGTTTGAAATACTATTAATTAACAACTAATTTTTTAATTTATAAGCAAAACTTAGAAAAGAAAAGAAAAACCTTTGATGAAATTGGGTAACTTTTGGCATATCAGCATTAATATAAAGCCGGCTGTTATACGTTGTATTCGACACACCCATTGTTCCTGTGCAAAATTCAAACATTTTAAATCTATTAAAAACATTGATTAATGACCATAAAAATAAATATATGATTTAATTTACAACATATGAATAATATGTACGGTTAAAAAACTTCATTTTTCCAAATTGGACCAAGATGATACATTGGGTAGTAGGATGTTGATCAAGATATGCAACGAATTGATCTACATAAGAACCCCATAATGTACACCGGAGCTTTCCCTTGTCCCTGTCATTAATTTTAACAATTTTGTTCCAATTTTAAATAGGTTAAAACTAATAAATATTTTGGAATTAAATAATTATTTAGAACTTATTCAAGATCATCAAGTTCAAGAACAATATATTTGGTTGCTTGAAAAGGAGTCACCTCTCCTCGACCAGATAACAAACCAATAACATCTAGCAATAACATAAAATAATGTTTATTTCATGGTAATAAATATATATAAATTAACATGAAAAAAAAATTAAATTAAAACATACCAACTAAATGAGCATCCTTTTTTGTTGAGTTCAAAATGTATTTATTTGACAAAAATGAAAATCCATTTTGTGGAATACGGGGATCTTCCAAGTGAGTAGCAGTAGTGTATTTTGTGAAGTATAATTTGCATTCATGCCGTGTAGGCTTGAATGAAGCTCCATTTTTTGCCACAGCGAATTTATGTAAATCATATACTTTTCCTTCTTCTAAAAGATGCTCAAAATTGGATAGATCTTCAGATTTTATGGTGACTCCTATCTGTTGGGACTGTAATGTAAAAAAGAAAATTGTAAAAAGAAAATGAAACGAAAAAAAATAATAATGTGGTAGTATTGTTCATTATTGCATTTTGGAACATTAATAATTATAATAAAAGAAAATGAAACAAAAAAAAATACCTCTTCATCAAAAAGAACCATGTCTAGAATAGATTTTTAACTTCCATTTCTAGTAAATGTTGATTTTCAGAGTCTTATTATTCGAACCTGATTTTTCATGAAGTCTTGACATTTGTTGTGTTAATATCTTTGATCATATGTTGATCTGCCATTTTTAATATTGGATGTAGTTTTGATTCAACTTTAAGTTGGAAAATATTATTTATAATTGGAGAGCAAGAAGAAGCCTTATTTGAATAACAATAAATTGAACTCGTGTCATCTACTATTTAAATTGATCTTATCAAGTTGATTGAAAAGTTTAAATTGATTTTGTTTCGTATGCAGTTTAAAAAATGAGGGACCACCATGATAGGAGTAAGAAGATGCCTTATTTAACAGTTTAAATTGATCTCATGCACGGGTAACGTATCTTATTCGAATTTTGAATTAATTTTAAATTGATTTTAAATTGATCTTATCAAGTTAGTTGCAAAGTTTTAATTGATTTTAAATTGATCTTATCAAGTTAGTTGCACAATTTAAATTGATTCTATCTCATGCACAGTTTAAATTGATCTTATCAAGTTGGTTTTCAAAATTGGAGAGTAAGAAGATGCCTTACTTAACCGTTTAAATTGATCTCATGCACGGGTAACGTATCTTATTTGAATTTTGAAATAATTTTAAATTGATTTTAAATTGATCTTATCAAGTGATTTTAAATTTTAAAAACAAAAAATCATAGGAATTATTTGTTGAATTTTCAATTATTTTTAAAATATAAAATTGCCAAAATTCTATGGAAGCGCCACCTCAGCAATTTTTGAATTACAGATATCCTCTTTTTATAATATATAATTGATTATAGTACTAAGGAGTAATACAAATAATACCCAACTCGGTGTATTATTTTCTCTCACACCCTCTCTCACTTTATTAGAAAAGAATTTTCTTTTCTTTTCTCTCTTTTTTTTTTTCCTTTCTTTCTTTCTTTCTTTCTCTGATGCATTTTCCGCATAGCTCTAGAAGTGTATTTATAATAAATTTTTCTAACAACCTTTTGTTTTTCCACTTCCTCAAAACATGGGCTACCATGTAATGGTAGTATTGTCAACTTTTCAAATTCTAAAAAATGAATTTGTTAAGTTGTTAATTGGCTGGACATTTCAATTCTCCCCCTCCAGCCAATCGAGAAAACCTTCTATATTCATCTGGGATTCATATCAATCAATCTGGCACAAAATTGAAGTTTTTCACGAGCTACAACTTTTGTCATCATGTCAGCGGGATTATTATCTGTGTGAATATTTTCCAACTTGAACTATTTTTCAACAATTGCTTGACGTAGCCAATGGTATCTAACATCAATGTGCTTAGTACGCGAGTGGTACATAGCATTCTTGCTTAGATCCAATGCACTTTGACTATCGCAATGGATAACAGACTTTTCCTGCTTGATTCCCAATTGTTGAAGAAATCTCTTCAACCAAAGCATTTCTTTACCTGCTTCTGTCATGGCAATGTATTCAGCTTTAGTAGTTGATAATGCAACACACTTTTGCAATTTTGATTGCCAAGACACAGCTCCCCCTAAAAGGTGAATACAAATCCCGAGGTAGACTTTCTACCATCAAGATCACCTGTCATATCCGCATCAGCATAGCCTTCTAATAATGCTTCAGATCCTCCAAAGCATAAGCATACTTTAGGGCTACCTTTTAAGTATCTCAAGATCCACTTTACCGCTTCCCAATGATCTTTACCTGGATTGGAAAGATACCTGCTAACGACACCAACCGCATGAGCGATATCTGGTCGGGTACAAACCATGGCATACATCAAACTCCCAACTGCTGAGGAGTATGGCACATTAGCCATGTGTTTCTTTTCTTCTTCGCTACTGGGGCAACTCCTTTTACTAAGTTTAAAATGATTGGGCATTGGTGTACTAACTGGCTTAGCATTTTTCATATTGAACCTATCTAGAACCCGTTCCACATATCTTTCCTGTGATAACCAAAGCTTTTTAGCCTTCCGATCTCGAAAAATTTGCATGCCCAAAATTTGCTTTGCAGGGCCTAGGTTCTTCATATCAAAGGATTTTGATAATTCCTTCTTCAAATCACCAATCATTTTCGAGTCTTGTCCCACTATCAGCATATCATCTATATACAGTAAAAGAATAATGAATTTATTACTTGGAAATATTTTGACATATACACAATGATCTGCATCAGTTTTGGCATATCCATGACTCATCATGAATGAGTCGAATTTCTTATACCACTGTCTAAGAGCCTGCTTTAATCCATACACACTCTTCTTTAATCTGCAAACCATGTGCTCCTTTCCAGCTTCTTCAAAACCTTCTTGCTGATCCATGTAGATCTCTTCCTCCAAATCACCATGGAGAAACACAGTCTTTACATCTGATTGCTCAAGTTCCAAATCCAAGCTAGCTGTTAATCCGAGTATAACTCGAATAGAACTCATTTTGACTACTGGAGAGAAAATTTCGTCAAAATCTATTCCTCGCTTTTGTCCAAATCCTTTCACAACCAAGCGAGCTTTATACTTGACTTGCTTATCACCATCTTTCTTGAGCTTGAACACCCATTTATTTTTCAAGGCTTTCCTTCCTTTAGGAAGTTCCACCAGCTCATAAGTATCATTCTTTCGCAAGGAATCCATCTCTTCTTGAATGGATTTCATCCACTCGAACTTATCTTTATGAGTCTGAACTTCCTCAATACTTTCAGGCTCCCCCTCATCAGTGAGAATGATAAACTCCGAAGTGGGGTACCTCCTTGATGGAAAACGCAATCTATCAGATCTCCGGAGTTCTGGTACAGGGATTTGCTCCCCCTGCTTGACACCTCCTTCATCTTGAACGTTTTCTACTACCGGCTCTTCATTAACCCCATGGTCACCAAGCTCTCCCCCTCTTGTGGCATTTTCTTTAGGAGGAGACTCTGGTGTAAGATCAACATTACCACCAGATTCTTTGCTTTTCTCTGGAGTAGCAGAATCTGACATAGTTTCTTGCTCATGGAATACTACATCTCTACTTCTAATGACTCTCTTCTTTTCGGGATCCCATAACCTGTAACCAAATTCCTCATCTCCATAGCCTAGAAAAATGCAAGGAATGACTCTGTCATCCAGTTTTTGTCTCTGCTCCTTACTTACATGAGCAAAGGCTTTGCATCCAAACACCCTCAAATGAGAGTATTTTATATCATGTCCGGACCATAATCTCTCAGGGATGTCAAAGCCCAAAGGAACAGACGGAGACCTGTTAATCAAGTAGCACGCTGTTTGAATAGCTTCACCCCAGAATGGCTTAGGCAGTTTAGTCATTCTTAGCATACATCTGACTCTTTCCATAATGGTTCTGTTGATTCTTTCGGCGACACCATTATGTTGTGGGGTGCCAGGAACTGTCTTCTCATGTCTGATGCCATGCTCAAAACAATAGTTTTTGAATTCATGGGAAATGTACTCACCCCCATTGTCACTGCGAAGACACTTCAAAGGTTTCCCGGTTTGTCTCTCCACCAGGGCATGAAACCTTTTGAAGTATTGAAAAACCTCGTCTTTCCTCTTTAGAAAGTACACCCATACTTTTCGTGAAGAGTCATCAATAAATATCAAGAAGTATTTGCTACCGCCTAGAGTCTCCATCTCTATGGGACCACATACATCAGAGTGAACCATATCCAAAATATTCTTCTTCAGCTTTAATCGTTTGCTGAAAGAAACTCTATGATGCTTGCCAAATAAACAGTGATCACAAGGATTTAATTTTGTGCCTTTGGCGTATGGAATGAGGGACTTCCTTGCCAAAATATGCAATCCTTTCTCACTCATATGACCCAGTCTTTTGTGCCACAAATTAGGTGAAGCTGAAGAAACCGCAATTGGTGGTTGGAGAGACAAAGGAATCCTAGGAATACACCTAGAAGGGGGGGTTGAATAGGTGTCTAAGCTACCTTGAAAGATTTTCGAACGAAACAAATCGAAACAATTAAAACAAAATATTTTTCCAAAAACTCTCAGGTTTACTCGAGTAGATTTCAGAGTACTCGAGTAGTACTCGATTAAAGACTCGTTTACTCGAGTATATCTGACAGAAACCAGAAAAATCAAGTTTTCATTCGCATACGAAAATCAATCAATTCACATGAAAAATCAGAAATTCAGCGGAGATGATTAACACCTATATTCTTATTGATTAACCTAGTTATGAAAATGATTTTCCCCAAGTTAATTTGAACAATAAAGATTCAATTCAATCAATTATGAAAATCACTCTTTTCTAGGTTTTCAACCAAGAACGCAATCAAATGACTTGAATATAAAGAGTTAAGGGTTTAGAGATACGACACAGTGATTTATCCTGGTTCACTTTCATCCGCTTGAAAGCTACATCCAGTCCCCTCTTCAACCAAGAGAGATTCTTCACTATGAGGAATTTAGAGTTCTCAAATTACAAGTGATTGCCTCACAAGACTTCCTTCTTGCTAGCCTACAAGAGATAACCGACACCCTTGCCTTGTAATCCTATTGATCTTCTCTCTAATCTAACCTCTACCCCTTGTTGATAATCGACACAACAAGTCTTCAATTGCTTGATGATAATCCACACACCAAGGCTTCTCCTTGCTTGATTCACAACCAAGACTCTCTTCTTCTTCTTCAATAAGAATGCACTTGCTTGATGATAAACGACACACCAAGACTTCTTGTTTGTTGTAGTTGGCTTGCCGTATTGCAAAGATTACAACTCAATGAATACACATAACAATCCTAATGAATCTCAATCAATAGCTATGACAAATCACACAAGAGATTCAAAGGTTCTTGATCAAAGAATATGAAAATAGAAAAGCTTTGATCTTTGAAATTTGAGAGAGAATAGAGTGGCTTGATTCTTTGTAAAATGAATATCAAAATGATAGGTTATAATCACAAAGGTTAGGAAAAGGTTTTTATAGAATACCCAAAAGTTATGGCACTTGAAAACTGATTTTGAGAAGTGAAAATCGTATTTTAAAAATCAGTTCAGCAGTGTTTACTCGAGTAAATTGCAGCATACTCGAGTAGTACTCGATTAAACAAACTCATACTCGAGTAGATTGATACTGCACTTGTTTAAAACTTGTTTTCTCAAAAACCAACCTTTCCTTTAAAACCTTTAAGCCACCTATTGATTCTAGATTAAGTGAAAACTCAAATTATGATTAAATCATGACTTATGAATGAGATTCACTACCCTCTAAACAAACTACCCAAATGAAAACCTATGAAGCTTGAGAGGCAAAAGATAAAACAAAAAAAAATTACACTCAAACTTAAGTCTTCATGAGCTTGTTCTCTCTTCTTCACTTGATGTTTGTTGTTGCTTGTTGAACTTGAACTTGATCATCACATGATAGCTTGTTCAAAACACTTTGTAACTTTTTTTTCATTATCAAAACATTCATCATGGAACTTACAATCTCCCCCTTTTTGAAAATGACAAACCATGTTTTGAAGTTCTCCAAAAGTTCTTTGAAGTTGTTGATGCTTTAACAATTTGATCACTTGGTGAGACTCTTGCTCCCCCTCAATAAATGCTTTTGACATTTGAATCCAATTGAGATAAGCTTGATTCTCCCCCTATCTTCAACAACTTTGCTCAACCTACATAAAAACAACAAAAACAACCTTTCTCCAAACAAACATCTAAAAACATAATATTTATCCAACAATCATTTCTCCACCTTTGAGAAACATTCCAATCAATTCAAAACATCATATTTCTCCCCCTTTGGCATTATCAAAAAATAATATATACCAATTGAAATATAACATCTAAGCCAAGGTAAGAAATCAATGATCATTTCTTTACAACATTGATACCAATTGAACAAATACAATAGAACTATACTTTGAAATGTGATACCAATTGGCAAGAGAATATAACAATGAAATATGATACCAATTGAGAACTAAAAAGATCATAATATCACTTAACAAAGAAGATATCAATTGTAAAGAAGTATCAATAATCACAAAAATTTGATACCAAATGTGATATTTCTATAATAACAACCAAAGCATGTCACTATATCATGATAACCATCTATGAATCTACTCAATGATACCAAATGATTTAATTAAACATTTAGAAAAGTAATACCAATTGAGAAGATACCATATGAAGTTCACAAATCTATCAACAACATTTGTACCATATTGTAGGACTTCTTTTGATACCAATTGAAGATGCAAATATGAATAACACTTGTAAGCTCTCTTTGCTCTTCAATCATACCTACAAAACAATCATGCTTTGCTTTTTGGTATCCAAATGGTTTTGGATCCATTTTTGTTAGTGTAGGGACTTTCACCCTTTTTCATCCAAACAAAATCTCCTTTAGGTATACCATGCACTTTAATATAACACATATTTGAAGTATGTCCATGAGTACCACAATAGAAACATGTTGGTGCATTTGAGAAATCAACTTTAGAAAAATCAACAACATTTCTATGAGAATTACTCTTAGCATTAGTATAACCCAAACCAAACTTGTTTGAATTTTCTCTTTGAAAATTTAACAATGTGCGCAATCTAATATCACCATTTGAGAAACTTGCAAGCTTATTTTTCAAAATAGCATTTTCATCTTTAAGCAACTTGCAATTCTCACAATCAACCACAATATTCACTCTACTAGCACAATCACAAGAAGAACTAGCATATATAAGATCAAGAGTTTCATTTTCAAGATTAAGCTCATCAACTTGTTTTTGAAGATCTAAAATCTCTTTTTGATGTTTCAAAATGAGCTTCTTCCTTTCAATGTTTTTCAAAGCTAGTTTTTCAAGTTGTTCATGCATTTCTTCATAAGCATTATATAACAATTCATATTTAGAAGAAATTTCGGATTTAGTAAGACTTACATCGCTTTCCTCGCTTTGATAACTTGATTCATCATTTGAACTTTGTTCTTCATCATCTACTAGAGTTATCAAGTTGAGACAAGCAACTTCTTCATCATTCGAAGAACTACTCGATGTGCTTTTCTTGTTATCTTCATCACTATCCCAAACTATGTATGCTCTTTTAGATTTAGAATTTTTCTTGTCTTTCTCCTTCTTCTTGAGATACCTAGAGCATGAATACTTGAGATGTCCGGGTTTTCCACATTCATGGAAAACTACACCTTCTTTTGATGTCTTGGTCTTGTATTGTGGAGAATCCTTCTCTTTACTTTTGTCCTTGTTCAACCTTCCTTTTCTCCTTAGAAACTTGTCAAACTTCCTTAGTAGAAGTTTCATGTCTTTTTCATCAACATCGGAATCGGAATCTTCACTATCATCATCATCGGAACTTTCTTTCTTTTTGTATCCACTTTTGACTTTAAGAGCAAGTCCCTTTCTTTCTTTGTTTTTATCCGACTCTTCATTGATACTTAATCGTCCAAGCTCCATTTCATGTTCTTGAAGCTTTCCAAAGAGTGTTGCTAGATCCATAGCATCCAAATTCTTAGATTCAACAATTGCCGTTACTTTTGGTTGCCAATTCCTGTCTAAACATCTCAACACTTTGTTAGAAAGTTCACCTTGTAAGAAAGTCTTACCAAGAGCAAGTAAATGGTTAATAATATGAGTAAAACGCTTTTGCATATCATTAATAGATTCATTTGGAAGCATTTGAAACAATTCATAATCACGCATTAAAGCATTCAATCTAGCTCTCCTAACCTCACTAGTTCCTTCATGAGTCACTTGTAAAGTGTCCCACATTTCCTTAGCACTAGAACATTGAGAAACTCTAAAGAACTCGTCATAGGATAAAGCGGAGGTAATGATATTCTTTGCTTTATAATCATATTGAACTTTCTTTCTATCATCATCCTTCCACTTATCCTCGGGGATCAAATGTACTACGCCTTCAACTAAACTAGAGGGAATATGAGGACCTTTTTCAACTACTTTCCAAATTTCACTATCTATGGCTTGGATAAAGATTTTCATTCTAACTTTCCAATAAGCATAGCCTTCTCCGGCAAACAATGGAGGACGATTTATTGAATAACCTTCACCACCAAAGGGTACGAATCCCATTGCGATATTCTTAAAGGATCTTTACGAAAAAGCTCTTATGCTCGTGTCTTTCGACCGAGCTCTGATACCAATTGAAGAAACCGCAATTGGTGGTTGGAGAGACAAAGGAATCCTAGGAATACACCTAGAAGGGGGTTGAATAGGTGTCTAAGCTACCTTGAAAGATTTTCGAACGAAACAAATCGAAACAATTAAAACAAAATATTTTTCCAAAAACTCTCAGGTTTACTCGAGTAGATTTCAGAGTACTCGAGTAGTACTCGATTAAAGACTCGTTTACTCGAGTATATCTGACAGAAACCAGAAAAATCAAGTTTTCATTCGCATACGAAAATCAATCAATTCACATGAAAAATCAGAAATTCAGCGGAGATGATTAACACCTATATTCTTATTGATTAACCTAGTTATGAAAATGATTTTCCCCAAGTTAATTTGAACAATAAAGATTCAATTCAATCAATTATGAAAATCACTCTTTTCTAGGTTTTCAACCAAGAACGCAATCAAATGACTTGAATATAAAGAGTTAAGGGTTTAGAGATACGACACAGTGATTTATCCTGGTTCACTTTCATCCGCTTGAAAGCTACATCCAGTCCCCTCTTCAACCAAGAGAGATTCTTCACTATGAGGAATTTAGAGTTCTCAAATTACAAGTGATTGCCTCACAAGACTTCCTTCTTGCTAGCCTACAAGAGATAACCGACACCCTTGCCTTGTAATCCTATTGATCTTCTCTCTAATCTAACCTCTACCCCGTGTTGATAATCGACACAACAAGTCTTCAATTGCTTGATAATAATCCACACACCAAGGCTTCTCCTTGCTTGATTCACAACCAAGACTTTCTTCTTCTTCTTCAATAAGAATGCACTTGCTTGATGATAAACGACACACCAAGACTTCTTGTTTGTTGTAGTTGGCTTGCCTTATTGCAAAGATTACAACTCAATGAATACACATAACAATCCTAATGAATCTCAATCAATAGCTATGACAAATCACACAAGAGATTCAAAGGTTCTTGATCAAAGAATATGAAAATAGAAAAGCTTTGATCTTTGAAATTTGAGAGAGAATAGAGTGGCTTGATTCTTTGTAAAATGAATATCAAAATGATAGGTTATAATCACAAAGGTTAGGAAAAGGTTTTTATAGAATACCCAAAAGTTATGGCACTTGAAAACTGATTTTGAGAAGTGAAAATCGTATTTTAAAAATCAGTTCAGCAGTGTTTACTCGAGTAAATTGCAGCATACTCGAGTAGTACTCGATTAAACAAACTCATACTCGAGTAGATTGATACTGCACTTGTTTAAAACTTGTTTTCTCAAAAACCAACCTTTCCTTTAAAACCTTTAAGCCACCTATTGATTCTAGATTAAGTGAAAACTCAAATTATGATTAAATCATGACTTATGAATGAGATTCACTACCCTCTAAACAAACTACCCAAATGAAAACCTATGAAGCTTGAGAGGCAAAAGATAAAACAAAAAACAATTACACTCAAACTTAAGTCTTCATGAGCTTGTTCTCTCTTCTTCACTTGATGTTTGTTGTTGCTTGTTGAACTTGAACTTGATCATCACATGATAGCTTGTTCAAAACACTTTGTAACTTTTTTTTCATTATCAAAACATTCATCATGGAACTTACAGAAGCATCATTCTCGACTGCATTCAATTCATCTCCAATCTGCTTGACTTGAGTTTTGTACAAGGTGTTATACACCTTTCCTCGAGCAATAACCATAGAGCCTTTAGAAAGCTTCCATTTACCATCACCAAAATTGCTATGGTATCCAGCGTGATCCAGAGCATTCACCGAGATCAAATTAAGGCGCAGGTCCGACACATGTCGCACATCCTTCAATGTTAATGTGCAACCCACATTAGTTTGAATGCACACGTTACCAAATTCGACAATGTCTGCATTGCTATTATTACCCATCTTTACTTTGCCAAAGTCTCCTGCTTTGTATGAAGTAAAAAAGTCCTTGTTAGGAGTGGCATGATATGATGCTGTCGAGTCAACGACCCACTCATCACATGAGTCTGCGACATGGCATTCTTCGTCACCTAAGGTGAACAACACCACTTCCCCGTTTGTCACAACGGTTGTGGTATTTTCATCATCTGCCCTATTACTCTGATTCTTATCTCTGTTCTTCCGAGATTTGCAATTCCTTCTGATGTGTCCTTCTTTGCCACATTGGAAACATCTAAACTTCCTTCTAAACGGGGACTGAGATCTCTCTTTGAATTTGTTAGATCGACCTCTACTTTTACTTCTTCCCCTATTTTCTGTGACAAGAGCTTGGGAGTTGTCTACCCCCCATATCTTTCCTCCTAACTTCCTCACTGAACATACTATCTTTGACTTGTGTCAATGATAGTTGTCCATCTGATGTAGAGTTGCTTAATTACACCACCAAGGTTTCCCAGTTGTTCGGCAAAGAACTCAGAAGTAGTAGTGCTTGTAATTCTCCGTCTAGCACTAGTTTCATTGCAGTTAATCAATTTACTAAATCTTGAAAATCGCTCAAGTGTTCAGCGATAGATCTTCATTCTCTATATTTTAGGTTCACCAGCTTTCTGATCGTGAATTAAAAGCTTTATTCTGCGTAGTCTTCCTTTCACAGAGATTTTGTTAATTCTTCCACAGAGTCTGGGCATTCGTCTCTGTGGCCACATGGTGGAACACACTAATGTCCACCCATTGCCTGATTGTTTCAATGGCCTTCCGGTGCATCTTTTTCCAATCTTTCTCTTTGATTGAATCTGGCCTTGCATCTCCCTTTTCAACAGGATCATATAGATCCTTGCAGAAAAGTATATCCTCCATTCTTGGCTTCCAAATGGAGTAATTTGCAGCTGTCAACATCATCATGGTGCCTGTAGTCGTCTCCATTTAATTACACAGCACAATCCCAGAGCTCAACAAGGAGCTCTGATACCACTTGTTAGGCTCTAGGATCGATTCAAAATGTAAATTAAATGATATTACAATGCAGCATGAATAAGTTTTGCAAAGCGATCAAATAAAAAGACACCGATATTTTTTAACATGGAAAAACTCTCAAATACTGAGAGTAAAAAAAACCACGGGACAACCTCCGAAAAATTATTCCACTATATGCAAGATAATTACAATTACAATATCCTTTTCTCTCATCATACAAGAGATATGAATATAGTGTTTCCTAGTGAGATTCTCTCCTATTCAAATACTATAATTTATTATAATACTAAGGAGTAATGCAAATAATACCCAACTCGGTGTATTATTTTCTCTCACACCCTTTCTCACTTTATTAGAAAAGAATTTTCTTTTCTTTTCTTTTCTCTCTTTTCTTTTTCTTTTTTCCTTTCTTTCTCTGATGCATTTTCCGCATAGCTCTAGGAGTGTATTTATAATAAATTTTCTAACAACCTTTTATTTTTCCACTTCCTCAAAACATGGGCTACCATGTAATGGTAGTATTGCCAACTTTTCAAATTCTAAAAAATGAATTTGCTAAGTTATTAATTGGCTGGACATTTCAAAAAATGAGCATAACAAAAGCTCTAAATTGAAAGTCAATATTTATACATTTTTTAATATTGACCATTGTATAAAATAGTTTCATTGGATTCTTTATAATTCAACAAAAAATTTAAAAAATAAATAAAAATATGCTTGATGGAAATTTGTGCATATATAGCAGGAAGTGAGATGGGATTAAAAATGATGAATCGACGTAAAATAAGGAGAGATAAAAGTGTTGAAAATATGAGAGACGAGGAGAGGCAAAATGTTTTTTCAATAAGAAAGTATGATATTATTTTTTATGTGAGAGAAAATTAATCAATGAGAAAGTACTTTTGATTTTCTTTGGTCTTATTCATTTTATCTTTTTACAATATATCTAAGTTATTTTTAGATAACCAAAACAATTATAAAAATTATTTGAAAAGAGAAAAATAAATTACAATTCAAACAAGTTTTTATTTTTGTCGCGGCCGGGGTCTCGGGTCGCCCTCGGGGTCTCGCCTACGAGTGGGGGTCGATTGACCCAATATGGAGTCGCCACCGCATTTTGTTACAAAAACGCGGAAAAATAAATTATTAATTAAAACGGATAAAGCTCGGTCTCAAACTAGATAGATTCTGAGTTCGGGAGTCGGTTACGAGCCGAGGAAGGTATTAGCATCCCGTTCGCCCATTCGAAAATGGTACCTTTGATCGATTTTAATTAAAAGACCTAAATAATTGGTTTGCCAAGAAATAATTGTCTTTTATTGTTGTGCCTGACAAGGTTGCCCTTGGTCCTACGTATCCTCATAAAATGAGGAATCAAGGCTACGTAGTTCTTGATGTTTTAATTTTAATGTTTATATATATATTTTTTTAAAAAAATTGTTTGATGTGAAGAGGAAATATACACAAGACCTCGACATTTAGCCAAGGAAAGGTGAATTTCCAAAACGCATATAATTGATGATTAATTAATAAAATTTATTTAATTTTCATAAAAAAGTGTTTTTGTCTTCTAATATTTTTACAACTTATTTATAAAAAAATAAAAAATTTATATTCATATTTTTTTTGGTGCGGAGAGGCAATCCGAGAGATCTCTCCACTGAATTTGGGAAAGAAAAATCGACTTATCAAAACGCAACAAATTTTAAAACAACAACTTAAAAAAATCTACATCTTTAATTTATTATTATTTTAAATAAAATTATTTTTATATGTTTATTTTTGATGCAGAGAGGAAGTTCAAGAGATCCCACCACTAAGATAAATTTGGGTGAGAAAAATTGACTTACCAAAACACAACCAATCTTAGATAACAATAAAAAAAACTACATTTTAAATTATTATTATTTAATTTATTATATTAAAAAATCCGGAAAAGAAAAAGAAAATAAAAACGAAGTAAAGTACTTGAACCTGATGATGGGAGATGCTGCAACAAAGGGATGTGTGAACACTGAACAAAAAGGAGTACCGTGACAATGCAAATGGACAAGGGACAATGGTCATGCGGTGCACGGGGCTGGAATGCTAGGGGGTGTTGCAGCACAAGAAGATTACATCGAGAAATGTGTAAAGAAAATTTTTTTAATACAACAAATTGTCTCTCGCCATCCCCCCAAAATCCTTCTCTCTTTTCAAAGTGATGGGAAAACCTCTATTTATAGTAGAAGTTAAGTTAAGAAAAAATCGTTAAAAAATCAATTTCAAATCTTTTCAAAATAATGATAATATCTTTTCAAATATTTTTGATTTTAAAATAAAATCCTCGATTAAATCAAATTGATTCTCAAATAAAAAAATGAATTGATTTTCAATCTTTTGAATTGATGGTCAAAATTTGAATTGATTTTAATCATTTCAAAAAGAGGATAATCCTTTCCAAAGAATTTTTGATTTGAATCAAAAAAATGCAATCGAAAAAAAAATATTCTCAACTCAATCAAATTGATTCTCGATCCTCTTTAATTGATTCAAAAAATTTTACTTTATTTTCAATTGATTCTCAATTTCTTTTTGAATTAATTTTCAATCTTTAAAAAAAAGTTGATAACTCCTTCCAAATAAAACATATCATCAACTAAATTCAAATTGATTTCAATCAAAAAAATTTAATTTGTCAAAAATCAATTGTTATCTTTTTCAAATATTTATGAATAAAAAAAGAACATTTAATTAAATCAAATTGATTTTCAATTTCTCAAATTGATTTTTCAAATTTTTTAAATGATTTTGAAATGATTCTCAAAATTTTCTAAATTGATTTTTAATTAATTATCAAAATCTTTCTCTTTTTTAAAAATAATTTATTTTCAATCTTTTGAATTGATTTTGTCAAAATTTTGGACACAATCTTTTCAATTAATTTTTCTTCTCAAAAATTTTCAATGCACTTTTTATTTTGTTTATTTTTTTTTAAATAAATCCCAAAAATAACTTAATACACATTAATTAGAAAATAATGGGTCCAAACAAACTCTTTTTTTTATTTTATTTATAAAATTCAATTATAAAAACTTGAGGATAAAATTCTTATTAACCAAAATATTTACAAAATATAATTTTTGACTCCGGAAAAAAATTGGTTGGCTACAATTTTTTATTTTTTAAAAGGATATTTCTAAAACAAATTTCCCAAACATATGCTTTTGTTATTTTTTTCTAAAGAATAGTTCTCAAGAATTGTTTTATAAAATAGTTTCCAAAACAATACCAAAACACAATCAAAGAGGTTCATATTTTCAAATTCATCAATTCATTCACTCTTATAAGATTAAATGTAATTTGATTCACCTTTTAACTTGATGTCCTGAAAAAATAATTAGTGGTAATAGACATGTATCCAAGATGTGAGAGCATTGGCCTTGTATCTTTGTTGTTCTTTGACTCATCCATTGTTTATTACATATTGGATAAGATATTGTTTACAGAACTCGAGAAACACATCTTTTGTATGATGATCCTTACCTTGATAAGGCAATATACTGAGAGATAGTTTGTCAAACTATGAGCAAATGTGTGTTTTAGTGAACAAACACATCTCTTGAAGAACTCTATTAGATGTGTGTTTTAGTGAACAAATACATCCCTTGAAGAACTCTATTATAAATAGAGATTCACCATTCCTTATAAACAACTTCTTCTTCTTCAAAAATAACATTCAGATTTTTTCTTGAAAGTGAGGTTATTGGAATTGCTGACCAATAATCTCTAGATGCTTGGATAAATCCTAGAGTCGATTTGCCATAACTCTGCAGCAACTAGTGGGGGCGAATAACGACTTAAGGACGTTTCAAGTGCAATCAATCTTATTATTATTATTATTCTCTACTCTATTTTTCTATCATTCTTAAGTCGTTATTTAGAGTTTGAGAATAGTGTAAAATAATAATAATTTGGCACCTGTGTTATTCATCATTCAAAATCCACCGCCCAGTATACTCTTTATTCATTTTCAACGTGGTGGTGGATTATACACATAATTTTATTCTAATTCACAAGAATCATGTTGCCATAGTACTATTCAATCACTTGCGATACTGCATGATTAAGTTCATATATATATATATAGCATTGTTTTGCTTACACCCGTCCAACAATACTATTTTTTTAAAAAAAAAACGCCACTGTATGGTTATTCTCAAGCGATGCAACTTCTCACCAAACCTTGTGATAGTGCTATTTAAGTTGTTCAACCTTATTCACATCTAGTCTCCAATTTTTTTTCGTCAAGTCTTGGAGTTTCTTCTGCAAATCCACTTCCACATAAAGTTGTTAAATAAAAAAAAATGGAGTCTTCTCAAGAATCTGCATTCAAAGTGATGAATCAAGACTTCGTCAAATTAAATAGATTTGATGGAATGAATTTCAATCGATGGAAAGACAAGATGATGTTCCTATTGACTGCTATGAAAATATCATATGTTCTTGATACCCAATTGTCTGCAATACCGGAACCAAAAGAAAGTGACACCAGTGAAGTGAAAGAAAAATTGAAAGAGCAACACAAGAAGAGGGCTGAAGATGAACTTCTATGCAGAGGATATATTATGAACACCCTTTCTGATCGCTTGGCAGACTTGTATCATTCAATATCATCTCCAAAGGAAATATGGAATGCATTGGAATTCAAGTACAATTCAGAAAAACAAGGCACAGATAAGTTTTTAATTATGCAGTACTTTGAATTTCACATGTCTGATAGTGCATCAATTATGGATCAAGTGCATGATTTGGAAGTTTTAGTTTCAAAACTAAAGGACTTAAAAATTGAAATCCCTGAATCATTTCAAGTGGGAGCAATTATTTCTAAATTACCTTCAAACTGGAATGATTATAGAAAGAAATTATTGCACACATCTGAAAGCTTTACTGTAGATCAAATTCTGAAACATTTGAGGATAGAAGAAGAAACCCGGAATTTGCAAAAGAAAAGATCAGAATTTGTTTCTAAAGTAAACTTTGTAGATAGCGGTGCAGGCAAATCTAGTGGTAACAAGAGGAAGAAACCCGAATCTAGTTAGAATTCAGAAAATCAGAAAAAGAAATCATGTTGGATTTGTGGCAAGCCTAGACATCTGAAACGAGATTGCAGAAATAGAAAGAAGCAGAAAAATGTGAAGACAAATTCTGCAAATATGATTGAAGATGAAATGGAAAGCATTGTTGCCATGGTTTCAAATTTGAAAATTAGCATGACATCTGAATTAAATATGGCAGTGGCAACCAAATCTTATGATTAGTGGTATGACTCTGGTGCAACAATCCATGTGTGTCATGACAAAAGCCAATTCAAGACCTATGAAATTGTTGAGGAGGGACAAGAAGTTCTTATGGGCAATGGCAACACAGCAAAGGTTCTTGGGAAAGGAAGTGTGGAAAATGCAATTCGCTTCTGGAAAGAAATTAGTGTTGATAAATATATTTCATGTTCCTGACATTAGGAAGAATTTAGTTTCTGCAAGTCTATTATGTAAGAAAGGATTAAAGGTTGCATTAGAATCTGACAAGGTTGTAATCTCCAAGAATGGAGTGTTTGTAGGAAAAGGGTACTCTTGTGATGGGATGTTCAAATTAAGTATTAATAAAAATAATTATGTTTCTGTTTACATGATTGAACATTCATTATCTTTATGGCATAATATATTAGCACATTGCAATTATAAATATGTAAAATATATGTCACGGCGTAATTTGATTTCTTGCAAGGATAATATTAGTGATAAATGTGATATATGCATTCAAGCTAAAATGACAAGGAAGCCTTTTCCGTCTGTGGAAAGGTCCTTTGAAATTTTAGAATTGGTTCATATTGATATTTGTGAATTAAACGGAATCTTGACAAGAGGAGGAAATAGATATTTTATCACTTTTATTGATGATCATTCTAGATACACTTATGTTTATTTAATGAAATCAAAGGATCAAGCTTTTGAAATGTTTAAGTGTTACAAATCAGAAGTTGAAAATCAAAAAAAAAAAAATTAAAGTCCTTAGAAGTGATAGAGGAGGGGAATATCTTTCTTCTGATTTTTCAAGTATTGTGAAGAGCATGGAATATTACATCAAACTACTGCACCCTATACTCCACAACAAAACGGGATTGCTGAAAGAAAGAATAGAACATTGGTAGATATGGTGAATCCAATGATTTTAAATTCCAAATTACCTATGAACTTGTGGGGAGAAGCCTTACTTACTGCATGTTATGTACACAATAGAGTTCCTTCTATGAAGTTAAAGACTTCTCCATATGAATTTTGGAAAGGGAGAAAACCTATTTTAGATTATCTTCGAGTTTGGGGATGTCAAGCCTTTTATAGAGTTCCGGATCCTAAAAGAAGCAAATTAGGACCACGTGCCTTGAAAGGAATTTTTATAGGATATGCACAAAATTCAAAATCCTATGGAATTTTAGATTTAGAATCTAATGTCATTGTAGAGTCAAGAGATGTTGAGTTCTTAGAAAACAAGTTTATAAATGATTCTTCAAGACCTGAAGCTGAAAAGGACAATGTTGTTGTAAGTCAAAGTGATTCTGGATCAATTTTTCACGAAAGAGTGGAAGATACCCCAAGAGAACCTAGAAGATCTCAAAGAACTAGAAAAGAAAAGTCTTTAGGTTCTGATTTTATTTCATCAGAAGCACTTGTTTTCTTGGTAGAAGGAAGTAGGATTCATATCACACGTGAGATACCTATCTTATTTCATATACAAGAAGAAGATCCAAGAACTTTTAGTGAGGCTATGACATCTAGAGATGTTGCTTTCTGGAGGGAAGCTATAAATGATGAGATGGATTCCATTATGTCTAACAACACATGGGAGTTAGTTGATTTACCTCCAGGATCTAAACCTATAGGTTGTAAGTGGGTATTTAGAAGAAAATACAACACTAACGGATTTTTACAAACCTTTAAAGCAAGGCTTGTGGCAAAAGGTTTTAGGCAAAAGGAAGGTGTAGATTATTTTGACACATATGCACCTGTAGCAAGGCTAACATCTATTAGAGTATTGCTTGCATTAGCATCTATATACAATTCGTATGTGCATCAAATGGATGTTAAGACTGCATTTTTAAAGAGCAACCTAAAAGATTCGTTTTGCCTGGAAATGAGAATAAGGTATGTAAACTTGTAAAATCTTTGTATCGTTTGAAACAAGCACCAAAGCAATGGCATGAGAAATTTGACTCTGTAATTTTGTCTCATGGTTTTAAGCATAATGATGCAGACAAGTGTATTTATTCTAAGTTCACGGAAGATTACTGTGTTATTATTTGCTTATATGTGGATGACATGTTAATAATTGGGACAAATATGATTGGTGTGAATGAAACTAAAAAGTATTTATCTTCAAAATTTAAGATGAAAGACCTTGGAGAGGTAGATACTATTTTAGGTATTAAAGTGAGCAAGCATAGTGGGGGTTTTGCTTTGAATCAAACACATTATGTGGAGAAAATTTTAAACAAGTTCAAACACTTGGAAATTAAGGAAGCAAACACTCCCTATGATGGTTCGCACATTTTAAAAGAAAATTCTGGAAGGGCAGTTGCACAAATTGAGTATGCTAGTGTGATTGGTAGTCTAATGTATGCTATGCATTGTACTAGACTAGATATTTCTTTTGCAGTTTGTAAACTTTCAAGGTACACAGTTAATCCAGGAACTGAACATTGGAAGGCAATTGGAAGAGTTCTAGGATACCTTAAGAAAACCATACATTATGGACTCTTCTATGATAAATTTCCAGCAGTGTTGGAAGGATATACCGATGCTAGTTGGGTAACTAGTGCAAGTGACAATAAGTCTACGTCTGGATGGATTTTTACCCTTGGTGGGGGAGCTGTTTCTTGGGCATCAAAGAAACAGACTTGTATAACTCATTCTACTATGGAATCTGAGTTTGTTGCATTAGCAGGGGCTTGTAAAGAGGCAGAATGGCTGAGGGATTTGTTACTAGAAATAGAGTTGTGGTCACAACCAATGTCAGCCATATCTTTACACTGTGATAGTGAAGCTACTATGTCTAGGGCATTTAATAAAGTATACAATGGAAAGTCTAGACATATTAGTTTGAGACATGAATATGTTAGACAATTGATTTGTGATGGTATAGTTACAATTCAATATGTTAAGTCAAGTAATAACTTGGCTGATCCTTTTACCAAAGGTCTTTCTAAGGAATTGGTGTGGAAAACATCAATGGGAATGAGATTGAAACCCTTGAATAAAAGTCACCAATAATAAAAACCCAACTCTTCTCTAGAAGACCTCTAGTTCAAGAGTTCAATGGGTAACAACAAGTTATTGATAAGTGATTTTGGCACTAGAGAAATTTACCATTCCAAGTCTAGTGTGAAATACTTTAAGTATGAGGAGGGTGAGTATTAAACTCTTAATGAAGTTAAGTGAAGGCTAAGACCTTAAATGAACTTCACCTATATGAACATAAGTGAGTGGTGCCGCTTCTACTATGCAAAAGTGGGTTAACTTTTGGAAATGTTCATGAATACTAGGTGGTAGCACATGGCCATTTACGTGCTGAATATTTTTCTGTGAATTAATCTTGAAGCATTATAGAATTATGTGAGTGATATTTCCGGTTGTAACGGAGAATGATTATGGTTAAAAACATCTAGCTACCATTAATTATGTTATAACTTTGAAGTCTTTATCCTATGGGAAGGTTAAAAGCACGTCGCTACCTTTTCTTATGCATAATACTATATGATTATGAGAAGTTGGATAGTTTTACAAACTAAGTGGGGGATTGTTGGAGATAGTTTGTCAAACTATGAGCAAATGTGTGTTTTAGTGAACAAACACATCTCTTGAAGAACTCTATTATATGTGTGTTTTGGTGAACAAACACATCCCTTGAAGAACTCTATTATAAATAGAGATTCATTGTAAACAACTTCTTCTTCAAAAATAACATTCAGATTTTTTCTTGAAAGTGAGGTTATTGGAATTGCTGACCAATAATCTCTAGGTGCTTGGATAAATCCTAGAGTCGATTTGCCATAACTCTGCAGCAACTAGTGGGGCGAATAACGACTTAAGGACAGTGTTGGAGAACACGTTTCAAGTGCAATCAATCTTATTATTATTATTTTTATTATTATTATTATTATTATTATTATTATTATTATTATCTACTCTATTTTTCTATCAGCAATAATTCTTGAAATTTAAAAACTAACACACTCAATTAATCTCTTATATGAGCAAAATAGTTGTTAAGCATCATAATTTTTCCAACACGATGCAATCCTTTCTACATTATCCTAATTAGCTAGGAATGATATTGTATATTTACTTATGCAACATTGTTTCTTATGCATTTCAGAGTCTATGAATTGAGGCATGCAATCTAATGATACAATACTGATGACATGGTGTTACCATCTTTTGTTGCCTTGCATTCGTGATTTAGGCTTGACTTTTGTGTGTGTATATATATATATATATATATGTGTGTATATTCACATAACTTTAAATTGATTGCCTTTTGGGTTGATTCACATATTTTTAAGTTGAGATAGTAATTCTTATATCCTTTTTAACTTTGGATACAAAAGATGAAAACATAAATTATAGCATCTTAGACGTTTTCCGCCCATAAAGATAAACAGATAAATTGTACAACCCTCTCTACTCTATCTACAACAAAGATTAAGGCTAAATTATAACTTCTTTACTTTTTTGGTTTTTTTTTAACACTGGAAAATAACAATTAGACTAAGGATTAATTATAACTTCACTCATTTTTGTTTTTTTTTTTTTAATATTGGAAAATAACAATAAGACCAAGGAGCATAATTAAAATACAAAAAAGTGCTCAGCTCCCAAAGGGGGATGCATCAATGAAGTTTGCCTTTGCCACGCTGTTGGCTTCACCTGGTGTGTGAGCTAAGTGAACCATCTAATACTTTTTGCAAAGCTAATATGTACCTTCTGCATTAACCTCAACATGTGAATGTCGTAGAAAGTTATCAATTGAAAGTACCCCCTTCGGTCCTGCATGTAAATCTCTTTTGGGGAAATTCATGTCAATTAATAAAGTGGATTAAGGTTTTTAGTGGTATTAGAAATGTAAAAATCACTAGTACAAAATATAGATTTTAGACCAATTAATTAAGACTGGTTCCATGCGGAACCAGTCTCTTTATGGCCATTTATTGAAATCAGACTGGTTGCTTGGTATAATCAGTCTGAATTATATATTAAATAAGACTGGTTCCGTACCGAATCAGTCTCCTTATGTCAAAAAATTTAAATAAGACTGGTTTCGTACGGTGCGGAACCAGTCTTTTTTGGCATTTAAATAAGACCGGTTCGATATGAACAGTTTATTAAAATGAGACTGGTCCTTCACAAAACCGGTCTCCATTTAAATTTAAATTAGACTGGTTTCACGTTGAACTAGTCTCATCGTTCACTCTTCTTCTTCGTGCAACATATATTACATACGCAGAAAACCCTAAACGCCAAACCCAAACCGCAGCACCGCCACAGCGAGACCTCTTCTTCTTCACAGCAACCGCAACAGCAAACTCACACAGCAGCGACAATCGCGCACAACATCCTCCGGTTCACGACAGTCTCTGGTTCTGCGATCTGCGACCTTCTTCAATTTTGGATTCGGATCTGCGACCAGCGTTCTCACCTGCGACATCGATGAGGACTCTTCGTTCCTCACACTCAGATCTACGATTCAAGATTGAAGGTGAAGTCTCACTCACTCTTTGATTTTGTAAATTTGACAAACCCTCTTTCCCGCTCTCTGATTGATTTGAAGTAATTAGATTCCGTGATCTTCATTCAATCTTGTTCAAACCCTAAACCTCATTAATTTTTTAGATTCAGTTTGTAATATTTACCATAGTTTGAATGATTTCATAGTGGTTTTAAAATTACGCTTTCTCACTCTCAAAACTCAGCATTCGTTCTCTTACTTGCGAGGCTTGTCGAGCTAATCTTCACCTTTATCCCCTTCAAGCTATGCGAGTTCCAGCTTCTATCCATCTCTTTACTGAAGCTCCGATCGGTTCCAGTTTCATCTCGTGCGCCTTCGGTATGTCTTCCATTCATTCCTCTTATATTCAAGCTTTTTTTTTCGATTTTATTCAAGGTGAACATGACTATTTTATCCCACTTTTAATTGATTGAAGTATAAGTTTAATTGATTAGTATCGGCACCACTGATGTTCTATATTAGAACCAGTATTGGTACCACTAGTTATACTTTGGACTAGGAATTCTCCCCAATTTTATGTGCACTTGTAGTGTTTGAGAAAATGTCAGAGAGAGTCTATAATTGCTGCATAATATCAGCGGAGCAAATAATCCAATTTCTCTGCACCTACTCAATTCAAGCTATGCGAGTTGATAAAATACAAGCATATTGTAACAAACCATTGATCTATGAGAATTCACTCCCTTTGATGTTCTCTTCCGTTGTTTGCTCCATCCTAATAACAGTTGCTGCCGAAACATCTAGAAAGATATGCTTGTGAAAATTGTGTTAGCAATTGTTAAACTTTTTCTTCATTCCCAACAAAATTAATTGTTGTAAAGATGTCTTACTTTCCTAAGCTTGTTGTGAAACAGGGAAATACTGCTGTTTATTTGCTGTATGCACATGCTAGGATCTGTTCCATTATCAGGAAATCTGGTAAAGACATAGAAGAATTGAAAAGAGTAAGTTTATTTTTCTTCTTTGTTGTGCTGACTTACCCGTTTATTTAATATTTAATTCATTTTTCTTACTGTCTATTTTATTTTTATCATGATATTTTGACAGAATGGGAATATAGTGTTAAATCATGATGTTGAGCGCGCATTGGGGCTTCATTTGGTACAATTTTCTAGGGCGCATTGGGGCTTCATTTATTACGAAATTTTATTTTTTCTAAAAAAAATCATCATGAATTTGAGCTCAAATGTAGGAAGGGCTACAATTCATTGTGAATTTGATTTTTTTTACATTTGTTTTGACATTTTTTAAGGAACTTGTGCCATTATGCGGTGACTTGGATAAAACCCAACTAAGGCTTAACTACAGGACATGATTAATGAGGTTGATGCTGATTATTTGGTATCCTACTTATTTTCTTTGTCCCTTATTTATTTTTTTTTGGTGAACCTTTGTCCCTTATTTAAGTAGTTTGGATTTTGTGTCTTTACCATGTATTGGTACTTAAATTTAGCTGCTTTTGTTTCTTATTACGAACCTAGAACAATTGGTTGCAATTTGTGCTCTTAACTATAAACTTGTTAGATGCCTTAGCTAATCATTGTTCTAAATTTTTAATATGCACATGGCCACTTTTAGCATTTTATAAACGATTATTTGAGAAACTTGAGTTAATATTCAAGTAGCCCTGTTGGATAATATTTTTATTTGTTGTTGTTGCTAAGATGAATTGATGATGCAGTGCTCCATAAAACAAGAAGATGGTATTAGTCTTGATGCATCTAAACTTACTATAGGGCATGTTGCTTCAAAGACAACAAAACTTTTGATTGCTGGGACATAGGCAAGTGGATTGATTGGTATGCGATGGCAAGTGGATTAATAATTTTGTTGTTCAGAGTGCTGTATATATGCGATGGCTGCTCATCGCCTTGATTTTAAAGCTTTTGTAAGACTTCCTCTTATTCTGAACCTTACTATAGTTATATATGTGATGTAATCATTTATGAATTCATTTTAAAGTTGTTATTGTTACTGCTGCACCAACTGAGCAACCAAAAAGGTAAGACTAAGGAAACTTCGGATGATGTTCCTGTTCATTATTCATACATCAATTTTGTTTGCTTCTATGTTTATTCCCATTTTTTTGAGTAGGGCAACTTATGTGGAGTTCGCGTGAAAAGAAGCAGCTGATAATGCATTAACTTTGATTTTGGAGGGGAGAGTTTGCAGCTTATTTCCGAGAATTATATCTTATTTCGCACTACGTAATTTATTATTCCTCTAGAATAAGACTGTTGTGTAGCCTACAGTAGCATGGGCGCTTTGTGTTTGTATATATATACTTGTATGTATTCATCAAACTAGTAGAGCAGATCGGTTTTTATAAGCTGCAAACTTGTAGATATGCATATGACGTGGTTTTATAATACAATTTTAGCATTTTGTTATGTCTCAATTATTATTATTTATTTTATTAGTTTTATTATATGTATGTGTTTTTTTAATTTTTTGCTAGGATCCTTTTATATTTGTGTGTTAATTTTCTAACAAATGTTGCAGGAATGTATACTTGGCCTTGATCAAAATATAAGGTGGCTGAACAGTGGAGCTTATAAAAGGAAATGTTGCTTAGTTGCAGAATATAAGTAGGTTGCTAGATAGGTTCCTTATAAGGAATTTTGCAAGAATTAATGTTCTTTAGTTACAGGCCGGCTTTCTCATTTTGTGTAACTTATGTTAGTTTCACTAGGCATAGAAATGTATAGAGGCCGGCTTTCTCGTTTTGTGTAGCTTATGTTAGTTTCACTGGGCATAGGAATGTATACTTGGTGTTGATCAAAACTGTAGTACAACTACATACATATATATAACGTGGTTTTTATAATATAATTTTAGCATCTAGTTATTATTATTAGTTTTATTATATATTGTATTCATGTGTTTTTTTTAATTGAGACCAATTAAACACTAAATGAGCCCGGTTCAAAATGCTAAATCAGACGGGTTATTTTTAAATTTTCAGATCGGTTCAAAATGCTCAATCAGACTGGTTATTTTTAAATTTTCAGATTGGTTCAAAATGCTCAATGAGACTGGTTCATATTTATATAGAAACCGATTATTTTTCATTTTCAGACCGGTTTGAAACCAGTCTGTTTAGTTGGGAACCAGACCGGTTCAGAACCAGTCTCATTTAAAGGCATAGCAATAAGACCGCCACTTTTGAGACTGGTTTTCTCAAATGGGGTGCGGAACCGGTCTCTTTTGACCAATCTGTAGTAGTGAATTTAATATACTTTTTTAAAATTGTCCCGATAATTGTTATTGAGATTCTATAAAGTATTGACTTGATAGGGTGTTTTTGAAAAGAAGTAATTAATTAATTGTTATTGGAAATTGAAATATGATCTTACAAATAGGACAATTTTTTTTCTCTAAAAGATTCTTACACATAGGATTGGAGGGAGTACAAGATAAGTAGCATCCTTGCAACCTATTCTTTATGGCCTGTAATTATGCCAAGAGGCTATCACCTCCACTTTCATGACCAATGAAGCCAAAAAGCCAAATTGCATTGGGAATTGATTTTTGGATCCCCTTGTTTGATTTTTGACTCTCCTTTTTATATCCAAAATACCCTTATTTTTACATTTTACCACCCTCCTAAAAACAACCTATAACTTTCACAAAAGACACTCACACCCTCTTCTTTTAACACTCTCATTCTCCCTAAACTCTCTCACCAATTCTTTCATCTCACTTTCTCATTCTCTCTCACAGGTATGGTGCTCTTCTTCCTCATCTTTCATTTAATTTTGTTTTCTTGTTTCTTGTTTCAGATTTTGGGGTTTTAGATTTTTTTTCTTTTTTGCTTGTTTGAACTTCAAATCTTCGCCTAAGATTAACATATAGAGGTGGGGGGTTGTGTCAGTGGTAGGTAATTTTCGTTTAGGGTTAGGGTGGTAATGGTGAAGGTGGGAGGGGAAGGTTAGAGTTTTGTATATTCTTTTTGTATCTAGTATGCCAAACTATAAGTGTAGAGAAAAATTCCACCTTACACCATAAGAAAAACGTATTTTGATCTTTTGTAAATTTAATTCAGATGCTATGTATAAAGCTTATATTAAAAAATTTATTCATGTCAAACCATTGGCATATTGGGCAAGTCTAGTATGCTTTGACAGGAACATAGGACATGTATACTCTGAAATTTTTTTTTTCAGAAACATGATTGAAACGTATCGTGGCGAGCACGTAATCTTATGAACATAGTGGTTGTCGAATGCTCACAACACATGTTGGTTTTGGCCTCAAAATCTTGAGAGGGGGGTGAATCGAGTTTTATTAATGTATTGTAAAAACCATTACAAATTAAAAAATGATTTGAGATGGAGAGATTAAGCTTTTGAAACGGATGGCGAAAACGATAGATAATATAATTCGAGTAGCGCGGAAACGTAAAAAATTGAAATAAGCGGAAATTAAAAGAGATAGGGATAGAAAAACTTGCACCGGTGAATTTTATACTGGTTTAGCCTTCCCGTCGAAAGGCCTAGTCCAGTCCCCAAGTGACCCGCCTGAGAGTTCTTATACCAAGCAATAGAGCCGCACCCTATTACAACCAAGAGCACCCCGCACACTACTAGGAACCTTCGTTCGCTAGGGGCCTCAATCACACAGCAGGGTTCCTCACCCTACGAACGTCACAGCGTTCAACTACGAGATTCTTTCCCTACCACTAAGGTTTAGAACAAATGATGTGAGTGATTACAAAAAGTATAATGTGTTCTCAAAACACAGATTCTACAATAAGCTCTTATGTGATAATGAAGTAGTTGTTTCTCTAGGAGTTACTCAGCCAATCAAGGATTTTTGTTCTTCAAAAAATATGAACGTGAAAAACCAAAAGACTTGAGAAGAAGAAGAGAGAAACGTGTATCAGAGAAAGTATGAATGAATGAATTCGAAAAACTTATCTGAATGTTGGAGTGCATGCAATCTTTTTAAAATAGTAAAATCATTTTAGAATAAAAAGGATTTTGAATAAGTAAAACAAAATCAAAATAAAATAAAATAAGATTTGAAATAAGTTTTAAAATCAAAACTAAATCAAAATGATTTACGAAATAAAATAAAGATTTGATTCTTAAAACCAAAAAGGAAATAATTCAAATTTAAAATCATTTTCGAATTTTATAAAATAAACCAGAATCTTTTATTTAAAAACAAATAAGGAAATAATCAAAATGATTCTGACACGTTTTTCAATAAAACATGAAGTAATCGATTACTTTCTGAAGGTAATCGATTATTCCTTCAAAAATAGAAATTCTTAAATTCATTTGAAAACCATGTAATCGATTACACCAATAATAGTTAATCGATTACACCACTCCTTTTTAATATATGATGCAACTCATTATAATCGATTACACTAGTCAGTTAATCGATTACTGAGCCTCTGATATGCATATGATGCAACATCATGTAATCTTACTACAGAGCTTGTAATCGATTACTAAGCCTCTGAAAAATATATGATGCAACAATTATAATCGATTACATGAGCCAGGTAATCGATTACTCTCGTAAAAAAGTAATTGATTAACAAGATTCATTTAATCGATTACAACCTCTCTGATTTTTCTATGATGCAACAAAGTTAATCGATTACTTGAGAAGATAATCGATTACTCTCTCTTGCAAACATACAAATATACAGAGTTTTGTAACATCAAGTATTTTCGCTAAGATTTAATGCAGAAAACACTTTTTCATGAAAAACACGTTTTTCTTCTTCTCTCTAAAATGAAAAATTTGTTGGCTTTTGTAACTCTTAAAGAAATAGAACTCCATTACCTTACAATTGATCTAAGGAGAAGGTTTTTAAACTATGCCTTGCTTGTCTTCAATCTTGAATATGGATGACACTTGAGAGCTTGATCTTGAGTTGGCTTGTTATCATCAAAACACTATCTTGAATTAAACTTGAAGTCCATAGAGAGTTTGAAGCATGTCTTCCAACTAGCTTGACTTCCAACAATCCACCTTTTTGATGATGACAAACAACCATTCTGATATACTCTTTATTATCTGCATCACAAGTGTTATACAAGCAAACACACACACACACATATATATATATATAAAATAACAATAACCTTCCTTAGAGCAATAATCACAAGAATATAATAATTCATATCATCTCCCCCTTATAGATGCATAAATAAAATATATCCCTTCAGAAAGTTTGCATCTTTCAGAGTATCTCTCCCCCTGTATGAATAAATCACAATATCAGAATATCTCTCCCCCTTTTGTAATCATCAAAAAGATGTGCTATCTCCCCCTGAAACACTGAGAAGACGCATCAATAATAACAAGAGAGATAAACATAGTCACATACTCAAAAGAGGTGAGAGGCAGAAGTTAAACCAATTTCTCTACGAATGAAAAAGAAATTTTCTTTTGGAAGCGGTTTCGTAAAGATATCAGCTAACTGCCGCGAAGTATCAACATACTCAATAATACAATCACCCTTTTGAATATGATCACGTATAAAATGGTGTTGAATCTCTATATGCTTAGTGCGAGAATGTTGCACTGGGTTTTTGGTGATACTAATAGCACTGGTATTATCACATTTTAGAGGAATGTGATCTAGACTTACACCGAAGTCTAGGAGTTGCTGTTTCAACCATAAGATTTGCGCACAACAGCTACCCGCAGCGACATATTCAGCCTCAGCTGTAGATAGGGCCACACTAGACTGTTTCTTGCTAGCCCATGATACCAAAGAATTGCCAAGAAGATGACAGGTGCCGCTAGTGCTTTTTCTATCTACTTTGCAGCCAGCAAAGTCAGAATCAGAATACCCAACAAGATTACATGAAGAACCTTTGGGGTACCACAAACCCATGTCAGTTATGCCAGACAAATATTTCATTATACGTTTGGCAACAACCATGTGCGTTTCTTTTGGATTCGATTGAAAATGGGCACATAAACAGACACTAAACATTATATCCGGCCTACTTGCCGTTAAATAGAGAAGGGATCCGATTATACCTCGATATTTAGTGATTTCTACGGATTTACCTCCTTCATCTTTGTCCAAATAGCAAGATGTGCTTATAGGTGTTGCTTCTGCCTTGGCCTTATCCATGCCAAATTTTTTCAAAAGTTCCTTGCAGTACTTTGTTTGGCTAATGAAAATCCCATCTTTTGCTTGTTTTATTTGCAATCCCAGGAAAAAGTTCAGCTCGCCCATCATAGAAATTTCGAACTCTTCCTGCATCATACTCGAAAAATCCTTGCAAAGGGTTTCATTAGTAGCACCGAAAATAATATCATCGACATAAATTTGAACTAAAAGAATGTCCTTTCCTTTCTTTTTAATAAAAAGTGTGTTATCAACCTTCCCTCTTTCAAAATTATTTTCTAATAAAAATTTGCTAAGACGGTCATACCATGCTCTAGGAGCTTGTTTGAGTCCGTACAAAGCTTTTTTCAGTTTATAAACATAATCCGGGTGTTCATAATTTTCAAAGCCAGGAGGTTGACACACATATACTTCTTCATCTATAAAACCATTAAGAAAGGCACTCTTTACGTCCATTTGATATAATTTAAAATCTAGAATGGATGCAAAAGCTAACAGCAGTCTAATGGCTTCCAACCTAGCAACAGGGGCAAAAGTTTCCTCATAATCTATCCCCTCTTCCTGGTTGTAACCTTGTGCAACTAACCTAGATTTGTTTCGAACAATTAAACCAGCCTCATCAAGTTTATTTTTATAAATCCACTTAGTTCCAATAATCAGATGAGACTCAGGCCTAGGAACAAGTTCCCACACCTGATTTCTTTCGAACTGGTTTAATTCCTCTTGCATTGCCAAAAGCCAATGCTCATCAAGCATAGCCTCAGAAATATTCTTTGGCTCTACTTGAGAAACAAATGCGAAGTAGTTACATAGATTGCTAATAGAATTGCGAGTACTTACACCTTTTGTGATGTCACCTATGATTTGATCAATGGGATGGTGCCTCGAAGTAGTTCTCCATTCCTTAGGCAAATCAGCGTTGAGTTCCATGGATTGTTCTTGATTTTTCTCCTCAACTGATTCAACTGATTTTTCTCCTCAACTGATTCAACTGATTTTTCCTTGCTTTCGGAATGATCCTTTCTCTTAGCATTTGGCTCCTCATCCTCATCAATGAATAAATCTCCAAGAATACCTGAAATTTCATTAACAGATACCTTCCCCAACTTTCTGGGATCGGATTCGTCAAATGATACATGAATAGATTCTTCAATAGTATTACGAGATTTATTGTAAATCCTATTTGCTTTGCTCGAAACAGAATATCCAAGAAATATGCCCTCATAAGCTCTAGCCTCAAAACTTCCTAGATTTTCTCTACCATTATTATGCACATAACATTTACATCCAAAAAAACGAAAATGAGAAATATTTGGTTTTCTCCCCTTGTACAGCTCATAGGGGGTTTTCTTTAAAATAGGCCTTATTAAAACACGGTTCATAACATAGCAAGCTGTACTCACTGCATCGGCCCAAAAATATGCAGGCAAATTCATGTCATTAAGCATTGTTCTTGAAAGCTCTTTTAATGAACGATTTTTCCTCTCCACAACCCCGTTTTGCTCAGGAGTTCTTGGAGCTGAAAAATAATGCTTAATTCCATGTTTTTCGCAAAAATTTTCAAATTCTCCACCATGATCAGTTTTAATGGATGCAATGCTCAAATGCAATTGGTTTTGAATAATCTTGGCTAGCTTTTTAAATTCATGAAATGCCTCATTTTTATGAGTGATAAAAAGTGTACATGTATACCTAGAATAGTCATCCACCACAACTAAACAATAATAGTTGCCACCAAAGCTTTTTGTTTGACACGGTCCAAAAAGATCCATATGTAAAAGTTCCAAGGGCTTTTGAGTTGAAACAAGATTTTTAGAAGGAAAAGACGCCCTTGTGAGTTTTGATTTAGAACAAGGATCACATTTTTCAGAAATAGAAAAATTTTGCTTTGGCAGACCAACTACTAAGTTTTTAGAAGAAATTTTATTTAAATGATCCATGTGGATGTGACCTATTCTACGATGCCATAGCCACGATTCATCCTCTTTACTTAATAAACATTTAGCATCATTTGAGGGTATTGAATCAAAATCAATAACATATACATTGTTTATCCTGCGAGCAATTAGCTTAATAAGATTATCAATTTTACCCTCGATAGTACATCTATCAGAATCAAAAATAACCCTATTGCCCTTATCACACAACTGACTAATACTTAGAAGATTGTGTTTTAGGCCCTCAACATGTAAGACATTTTCAATACAAGGGTTAGGAGGTGTACCAATTTTACCAACTCCGAGAATCTTTCCTTGATTGTTATCTCCGAAAGTCACATGTCCTTGGTCCTTTGGCACGAGATGCGAAAATTTAGATTTATCTCCAGTCATATGTTTTGAGCATCCGTTGTCCAAATACCACCACAATTTTCTTTCTTCCGGAGTAACCTACAAGCAAAGAGTTCAAGGTTTCTTTTTAGGTACCCATATCTTTTTGGGTCCTTGAGCGTTAGTATAGCCATAGTTTAAATCATGCCACCTACTAGTTTCATTGTTCGATTTAACGAACTTTACTTTTTGGTGTATGCATTCATGTGCACCATGACCCTTCTTACCATAAATATGAAAAATAATTAAAGGTTTCTTATGATTACTAACAGGGACAAAAATGGTACTTAATTTCTTTCGATGCCTACCGGGTTGATATCCTAAACCCGCTCTATTAAAGAAGCATTTTTGTCTCCCTAGCATTAAATTTAAAGTATTTCTACCTTTCGTAAATTTTGCAAGGGTTTCTTTTAAATCCTCAACTTCTTTAACAAGGTCCTTGCAGAATTTACAAGAAGAAGAACTAGCTTTAAATTTAATGTCATTACTCGAGGTGTTTGAAGAATTTTTCAAAGTTAAATTCAGCTCCTTATTTTGATTTTTCAAAAATTAATTTTCTTTAATAAGGTTTTTATTCTTTTCTAAAAGAGAAGCTGAATTTTTCTTTTCTAGAGAAACCAATAAGGATAACCTCATCGATTCATCATGTAATTCCTCAAAGGCCTCTTGTAATTCATCATAAGAAAAATTTAGTTCAGAAGTTACCTCATCTCCATGAGCCATTAAGCATATGTTGGCGGTTTTTTCTTGTTCGTCTGAATCCTCGTCCGAACTTCCTTCATTGTCTAGCCATGCCAAGTATGCTTGCTTCCCTTTCTTTGAATTTGAGGTGCCTTTTTCTAAATTCTCTTTCTTTTCCAGCTGGTAGCAGTCTGCTCTGATGTGACCATGTTTGCCACACTCATGACATGTAATGGTTGAGCCTCCACTCTTGTTGTTGTCTCTTCTATTGAAATTTTTCTTTCTCAGAAATTTCCCGAACTTTTTGACCAATAAACCCATGTGTTCATCATTTAACAATTCTTTGTCCGAGTCACTTTCTGTTGCTGGTGCTTCAGCCTTGAATGCCATACTTTTGACCTTCTTCTTCTCTTCTTCGTGTTGAGCCAATCTTTTTAACTCACTTTCGTGCTCTTGTAACTTCCCAAAGAGAGTTGTCAGCGTCATAGTTGAAAGATTTCTTGATTCAGCAATCGCCATCACTTTGGGTTGCCATTCTCTTCCCAAGCACCTTAGGACTTTGTTGATGAGATCCTCATTGGTGAATTTCTTCCCCAATGTTGTCAGCTAATTTACCATCATTGTGAAGCGTTTTTGGATCTCTTGAATCGATTCTCCGTCTTTCATTCTGAATAACTCATATTCACCAGTCAGCGTGTTGATTCTCGATCTCTTCACTTCAGTCGTACCCTCATGCGTGACTTCCAGCGTATCCCACATTTGTTGTGCTGTCTCGCATGTTGATATCCTGAAAAACTCATCATAGCTCAAAGCAGATGTTATAATATATTTCGCTTTCAGGTCGTACTGGACTCTATGTTCCTCCTCCTCCGTCCACTCAGCCATAGGCTTTTCGACGGTGTTACCATTAACCACATAGGTTGGAACATAGGGACCATTTACGACGGCATCCCAAACTTTTAATCCGACTCCTTGAATAAAAATTTTCATACGGGCTTTCCAATACGCGTACCCTACCCCATCAAACATGGGAGGACGGTTAATAGAACTCCCTTCACCACCAAACAGAGAGTTTGAAGCCATACTCTTGAGACGGTTAAGTCTTAACACAAGAGACTAGCTCTGATGCCAATTGTTGGTTTTGGCCTCAAAATCTCGAGAGGGGCATAAATCGAGTTTTATTAATGTATTGTAAAAACCGTTACAAATTAAAAAATGATTTGAGATGGAGAGATTAAGCTTTTGAAACGGATCGCGAAAACGATAGATAATATAATTCGAGTAGCGCGGACACGTAAAAAATTGAAATAAGCGGAAATTAAAAGAGATAGGGATAGAAAAGCTTGCACCGGTGAATTTTATACTGGTTCAACCTTCCCGTCGAAAGGCCTAGTCCAGTCCCCAAGCGACCCGCCTGAGAGTTCTTATACCAAGCAATAGAGCCGCACCCTATTACAACCAAGAGCACCCCGCACACTACTAGGAACCTCCGTTCGCTAGGGGCCTCAATCACACAATAGCGTTCCTCACCCTACGAACGTCACAACGTTCAACAACGGGATTCTTTCCCTACCACTAAGGTTTAGAACAAATGATGTGAGTGATTACAACAAGTATAATGTGTTCTCAAAAAACAAATTCTACAATAAGCTCTTATGTGATAATGAAGTAGTTGTTTCTCTAGGAGTTACTCAGCCAATCAAGGATTTTTGTTCTTCAAAAAATATGAACGTGAAAAACCAAAAGACTTGAGAAGAAGAAGAGAGAAACGTGTATCAGAGAAAGTATGAATGAATGAATTCGAAAAACTTATCTGAATGTTGGAGTGCAATCTTTTTAAAACAGTAAAATCATTTTAGAATAAAAAGGATTTTGAATAAGTAAAACAAAATCAAAATAAAATAAAATAAGATTTGAAATAAGTTTTAAAATCAAAACTAAATCAAAATGATTTACAAAATAAAATAAAGATTTGATTCTTAAAACCAAAAAGGAAATAATTCAAATTTATCGAATTTTATAAAATAAATCAGAATCTTTTATTTAAAAACAAATAAGGAAATAATCAAAATGATTCTGACACGTTTTTCAATAAAACATGAACTAATCGATTACTTTCTGAAGGTAATCGATTATTCCTTCAAAAATAGAAATTCTTAAATTCATTTGAAAACCATGTAATCGATTACACCAATAATAGTTAATCGATTACACCACTCCTTTTTAATATATGATGCAACTCATTATAATCGATTACACTAGTCAGTTAATCGATTACTGAGCCTCTGATATGCATATGATGCAACATCATGTAATCTTACTACAGAGCTTGTAATCGATTACTAAGCCTCTGAAAAATATATGATGCAACAATTATAATCGATTACATGAGCCAGGTAATCGATTACTCTCATAAAAAAGTAATTGATTAACAAGATTCATTTAATCGATTACAACCTCTCTGATTTTTCTATGATGCAACAAAGTTAATCGATTACTTGAGAAGATAATCGATTACTCTCTCTTGCAAACATACAAATATACAGAGTTTTGTAACATCAAGTATTTTCACTAAGATTTAATGCAGAAAACACTTTTTCATGAAAAACACGTTTTTCTTCTTCTCTCTAAAATGAAAAATTTGTTGGCTTTTGTAACTCTTAAAGAAATAGAACTCCATTACCTTACAATTGATCTAAGGAGAAGGTTTCTAAACTATGCCTTGCTTGTCTTCAATCTTGAATATGGATGACACTTGAGAGCTTGATCTTGAGTTGGCTTGTTATCATAAAAACACTATCTAAACTTGAAGTCCATAGAGAGTTTGAAGCATGTCTTCCAACTAGCTTGACTTCTAACAACACCATCATCAACTTTAAAAACCCAAGGTGCTAATGGTTTAGAAGTGAGTGAGAGTGAAAGTGGACAGGAAGATGAAGAAGATAAAGTGGGACAAATGGAAGATGATAACGAAGTAACTAGTTTATGATTTTAGAGTTTAGAAGTAAGAGTGAGTGAGAGGGAAAAAGGGATGAAGAAATGGAACAAAAGAGAAATGGAGTAAATGGAGGAGATGAAAGAGAAAACGGTTTTTGGATTGAAAAAATGAAGTTATTTTTTTACAAGAGTATATCGGTTATTGAAAAAAAAAGAGAAAGATAAAAAAAGGGTAAAAAAAAATCCCAATTGTCTCGCCATATAACTCATGACTATCTACTTGAGCTTAATGAATTTCAAGTTCAAAAAATATGTTGTGTGAAATTTGTATGTGTTTTTTCAATTTTTTTTTGCTATATTAATCTCTTAAGCTTATTGTAGGGTTAACCAATAATAAATCCTACCGCTACATGATGAGCATGAGCTCTCTAGTACAGGATAAGGGTGAATAACTCATCCTTCTTATCCTCTAAGAGCCACGTCAGCCCTACTGGGCCGAACAGGCCCATAAGGCACCACAACACAACTTCCCCAATAAGTATCGCCATGCTATAGGGGCTAAGTTATGTTCTCTCATCCCTACTCTCAAGAACTACGTGTGGCTTGATCCCCTTATCACTGGGGGTACATAGGACCGGGGTCACCCTCGTCAGCTGCAACAACCCCAAACACACATCGTGGTATTCCATCAATACCGGGACACTACATTGGCGCCGTCTCTGGGGACAGTAAACTCCGATTCCCATCCACAATTACAAAAAAAAGAGGTGTGTTGGTAGCTGCTGCATCTCCTTTGTTGCGGCTGCTGATGTTGCGCCCCATTGACTGGCGCTGCTGGTGCTCTTCACGGCCTAGACATCTAGTTCATCTGGTGCATCACATAGCAACATGATCTCGGCGTCCTGGTGCGGCAACAGCAACATCAACACTGCCGCATCTAGTGCGGCGGTACGATGGTGCGGCGGCGCGACCGGGCAGAAGAGGCACCGCCGCGGTGTTACCATCTCTCCCTTCTCGCCACCGTCTCTCTCTCCACCATCGCGCAAAGCACCGCCACTTCTCTCTCCCTCCTTCATTCTCAAAGCCAGCATGCTTATCCCTGCTCTGTTGGTGCGCCTTCAGATCTGTGAGCACCAACAGCCCTGTGAGCACCACGATTAAGCCCAACTTGTGACTTCTATCGAACAACAGAGGCACCTCGGTTACAATCATGCTCCAGTCCCAAGTATTCAACGATCCCAGTTCGAATCGACTTAAAAACAATCAGAACCGCACCAACAGCCCTGGACAAAGACGAATTGGCGGTGAGCCAGCAGGAAGAGCGAGAGAGAAGCCGAACCAGAACCACCGCTGCACCAACCCGTAAGATTGCACCCTCGCCATCGACGCCGCCACTAGCGCAAGCCTTCACCGTTTTGTTTGTTGCCACCGCCGCCAGAGGTGTAAGCCGCACCCACCAGGTTCTCTGCTTCCCTGTTGCCGCCAGCGGTGCTTGTCCCTCTAGCCCGTGCTTGCCGTCGGCGCCGTAACACAGCTACTCCGCATAGCAGCATCAACACGCAACTGCTGCCAACCCCATTAGGGTTCCTTGACCTAATGGGCTGTTGGCCCAAAAAAATAATTGGATACATTTTTCCACCAAGTCAGGGAAATGCGAGGTACATGTATGATGATCCGTACTATTCAGTAAATGATCTAGATGACCCAACCTAAACGGGCCAAACAGGCCCAAACAAAAAAATATTATACGGGCTTAAGAGATACAGGCCCAAACAAAAAAAAAACTATATGGGCTTAATTGATACAAGCCCAAATAAAATTCAACCTTCAAATAAGGAGCCTCCTCATCAGCAAAACAAGACTGACTCACGCCTCAAATCCAGGGAAGTAGTTTTTTTTTATTTTTATCATATATATTGCCATATCATCATTCATATCATGATGCTACTATTTGACTACCTGCTATTGTTCAACGTAATTATGATTAAATGAGTATCTTGATATGCTCTTTGTAATTATCTGAAGAATTAAAATTAAATATTTTTGCTAATTATTTTCATAATATGCTTCTTATTATTTGATAGTATATGATCATTTTATCTTTCTTTCTTTTAAGATACATGACATGATGCAAAATATTCTTCACAATAAATGTCATTATCTATTATTTACGATTATTAACATCATTATTATTATTTTTATAACACGTGATATATTTATAATCATGCTTTTTTCGTAGACAATCTTCTATGATTTACGAGGGTATTAACCTCAATAATTGTCATTACTATGTTTATTGCGTGTGATATTATTAAATCATACTACTTCTATACCGATATTATACATCGTATCTTTGCCAATAATTGTTATTATCGTTATTTAATTGTTATAAATTGTTAAATAACGACGATTACCAATTATTAATTTTGTTTACACATGCGAGGTACGATTATGATGGCCCATTTCTCTAAAAGGCCCATTTCGAGCTTCCGACCGCCAAAGATATCCTCAAATTAATCGGTGCCAGACTACTCAGTCACGATGGGCATCTAATATTACAGCGCCTTCAACAGGGTTCGGCAAAATCTCACGATGACATGGTTGTCTCCTCTATTACACATGCTTACTGTGACCATTTCAATTTATCATTGATTATGACCTCAACGTCACTACTCGGATTCCCGCTTCAAATAACACAACCAAAGCCTACAACATCCTCGTACCCTCTGCCACGACACCCTTGCCTCTCACTGTCACTTAGATCCAAAAGACGATCGTTGTCAAGATCCCTCCTCGGGATCCCAGCCTTGCTCACACAAGTGCTACACAATGACTTATCCATAACGGCATACAGGGTTTTTGGGTAGAAAGAGGATGAAGAATACTAGGCAACCGCCCATTCCAACAATAAAAGTGGAAATGCCTCACTGCCAAAAGGGTGCCGGGCATATCAACATTCAGAAATAGTCTAAACACGAAGACTGACAGGGAAAGATCTTTCTCATTACCCCATTAATATTATTTCAATTTCATGGTTTAACTGTCATATTCATTACTATTGAATCACTTGCCACATGACATGTGTTACTATTGAATCACTTACCACATGACATGTGTTATCTTAGATAATAATCGTAATTAACAGTGAATTAATTCATACTTCGCTAATTAATGTCATCACATATCATCTATTACTTGATATTCTAATCGTTGTTTTTATACATCATAAAAAGGTACAAACATAACGATCGTATCTGTCGAGCGTGATGACCTATGTTAATTCGAGTTCGAGTATGACGAACATAATGATCGGATCTGCCGAGCATGATGACCTATGTTAATTCGAGTCCGAGTATGACGACCCAACTTAATTCAAGTCCTTCACACCGGTTGCCGGTCATTTTTTCCTTGGTTTGTGCACCATCGCGACCTTACCTATATGGTAGAACGGTCCGCAGTGCCAACACCCAGTGATCGAATTCGGATCCCAGCATCTCCGAGGAACCCCACAATGCTGATTCCACACCCATAACTCGCAAATATTCAACCTTCGCTTAGCATTCGCCTACACAGATCTGAATCCGACAGTCTCTCAAAGAGGCTTGGATGAACACGATCTAATTGGCGGAAAACAACTCACACCTTAAAAGACTTCTTAACTCGGCACAAGCCTCTTCAGGCTTTATCGAGTAAAGGGGTTGCTTATGCAATGGAGTAAAAGTTTGCTTCAGCTTTGTTATTATGATGATCTATCAGCTTGCCTTCACCCTAATTACTTGGATTCAAGAGGGGTTCAACAATTGAAGTTAACAAAACAGTTCCGACAAGGGAAATGGTCGTCCTTGGCTTCTCTACCTGTTCTTGCCTCCTCGGTTTCATTCTTTCCCTTCTCGGCATCCTCGGCCGCTTCATCAGCTCGATAAACTTTCGATGACTTCCACTCGAGTGACCTTATTCGGCCATGAAGCTTACTGCTCGGCGGATAGAATGGACTCTGAGTCTTGAAAGTAATTCGAGCCTCCAACTCTTCGGGTCGAGTGGCTATTCTTGAACACGATGTTCGCTGCTTCGGGGAAGGAACGGACTCCGACTCTACAAAATAATCCGAGAAGAACTGTAAAGCCCTGAGCAGCAGATGCTCCGGCAATATTTGGGTGCCTTCGCACCACATCTTTAGAACCTCTCACCGAGCTTTCGGACCTATACCGGGTCTGAGGGTGCCTCGAACAACAACAATAAATGTCTCACAATTCTTATATACCCGGCACAATCTTCTACGATCTTTCTCGATCTCCTTTTTCAGGTAAAGGAGGGTGTACAGAGTTGATCTTGATACTCTAACCTTTCTTCGCCCACTTTGGTCCCGAGCGTTTCACGGACCTTATGAACTCGACACAAGCCTTTTCAGGCTTTACCGAGTAGGGGACTAGTATGTGATGAGGCATATACATAGTTGACATTGGCCGACCTTGATACTGGTATTATATGATGCATAAGTTACTCGAGATCAAATGTCGTGCCAAAGAGGACCACCACGTCCCATGAGGCAACAAATTGATAATTTACCTTCCTTATTAAGGACATATGTTAAACTCACTCACTTCGAATCATGTTCTTACGCACTTGCCCACGATCTCGGTTAGCCGGCCAGATCGGTGAGGCTACAAGTGAAAACGAGGATTGCGACCCGATAACTTGGCTTAGCCTCTCGGCTCATATCTGGCCAAATACATCGCGGATCGAGGAATACACCTCGGCTAAGGTTGTCATTCCGACAGCAATCCCTCGTAAACGTTACGATCCAATTGGTGATAATCTTGGCACACCTCGAACTCAAATAACAGTTTGAGTTGTGCAAGCATACCTTGGCAAAGCCTTTTGGCTTTCACCATGGCAAGCGCATAAAAGGATGTCTCCTTAAAAACATCGTGACTTTAAAAACAATAGTCCAATTCGACTTTGAACTCAGTACATGACGATACACGACTAAGGGCCTTGACTGCGAACAGTCTTATACGTCCTAATCAACCATCCACGACACTCCTCCGAATAAAAAGTTCTCAGCCGCAAACAATGTTTTATGTCACCACCAACTCTCAGAAGCTCAGCATAGGCTCTTCGAGCCTATACGAGCTTGGGGGGCTTGTAGGGTTAACCAATAATAAATTCTACCGCTACAGGATGAGCATGAGCTCTCTAGTACAGGATAAGGGTGAATAACTCATCCTTCTTATCCTCTAAGAGCCACGTCAGCCCTACTGGGCCGAACAGGCCCATAAGGTGTAACACCCCGATTTGGAAAACTCGAAAACAAACAACTTTAAAATACTAATTAATTCTTTTAAGAAAAATAGGGTAATTTTTTTTTTGAAAACAATATAAAACTCATCGGTCAAGCTTCCCAAAACAAGGTATTACTTTCAAAACCTTTCTCTCAAAAACGTTTGCTGAAGTTTCTGAAAACAGTTTGATATTGGAAACTTACTTCCAATATTTAAGTAAAACATCTTAGTCATTTAGAAAACATAATTGACATGCTTAAATTAGTTTATCTGCCGGATCACGACAATCCTTTAGAAAACAGTTTAGAAACAGGTCTTACATAAACATTTGCTTAATCAAAACATTTCAAAAGAAAAGGGGTACACTTGATATACATATCATGCAGGGGTCCATTAAAACCTAATTATGATCTACTAAGAAGCGTCCCCTTCTTGATCCAGAACGTAATTTCCCAAAAGCAGTCTCCGTCGTCCAGCAGTAGCCCTCTCGTCAGCTCATCACGATCAGCAAGTCCTCCTTCCGGGAGAAGCATCACCAGCTCCGCTATCTTTTAGAACCCAAGGTTCATCGTCACATGTGCACAAGAAGTTGAGAGAGTAAGTTATCCGAATGGAATTACTCCCATCGACTTCTTGGATTTACACTAGCGACGCATACCAGAACATAACATACAATACAAATAGTACAAATAGATAATTATGCAAGATGCATGAGGATGCAATGCAATCGTCACATTATCTAATACTTTATCCTTATCTTAAGGGAATCTCTTGATCGATCGTCTCGCAAAGTCGAATCTCTTTAACAGCTTATCTCACAAAGTCGAAGTCTCTTTGTCAACTTATCACGAGTCCATCACATCGGAAATTCAGGCTTTATGGTCTTGGGTTCAGGTCTACATCTCCTCGGAATCCAACCACCTAGTTCGGAAGCAATCAGGAGTACAGGATCTCTAACCACACCGGCTTTTACTGGATGGCAAAACAAATGAATACATAAAATGCCCGGGAAATAAGCACATCCAGCCGTGTTCGAGCATCCCTCTCACTGAACAAGATTTGGTCAAGGGGGTGTCAGTCCTCTGTCTAGTGATCATGTGGTACTTCGTCCACACCACTGAGTGACCAGCTCCGACCGATTCAGCCAGGGCCCCTATGGTTTTTCCCACCTAGACAGACTTCTCAAGGCTTCTTGACGAATCACCGTCATTGTCGTCCCCTATCTCAATCATTAAGCTGAACACCACAAGGGTAATTCAGGTGTATCTTCCTCTCAACTACTTCGGGTTAGGGTTTCGAGTCGTGAGGTTATACTTGTTCGTTCTAACGTCGACCCATCCTAAGTCATCTCCGCCATACAGCTCCGACCATATGCGGAATGCTTCTGTGGGACTCGTCCACTAAGTCCGACAGGCTCCGACCCATCTTGAATCATTTTCGGCATACGGCTCTGACCAGTATGCAGGATATCCACAATCTGTCTGACGGGCTACAACCCATTCAGAATTACCATCGACATATAGCTAGGACTATAGTCGGAATATCAATCATCATTCTGACGGGCTACGACCCACTCAGAATCATTGGCATATGGCTCCGACCATATGCGGGATATCCATCAATCATTGATAGATAGGCTCCGACCCATCTTAAACCATTCTCAACATATGGCTCCGACCATATGGAAACTATCTCAACATATGGCTACGACCATATGGAAACTCTCTTTGTAGAATTCAGCAACCGTTACGTCTGTGTCCAAAGGCATCATCGTCGTCGTCACATCGTCAGCTCGATCCACGTACTCGGCGCATCAGCATCATCCGGTTCCACCGTGTGTTCTGTCCCTTAGAGTTTCGCTCTATTCATTGGGGGATTTCTTATGGTTTTCTATGTCTTTTCTATTCTTATCTTACATCGCGGGATGATGCATTATGATCATGCAATAACAATGTAAACAATAATATATCTCAACATAACAAATATATCAATCAACTCATACCATGTGATGGTATAGGTCTGAGTCTTCGTATACCGCGATACAAACAAGGCACACAATTTATCGGGTATACTACTAGCTACAATAGACCTTTACTCCGACTTTGAGAGAGTACGGAGTGTCCTAGCAAACTCACTAGACACCAAAGCGTCTTAGGATAACTTCTCTCTCACCTGGGTTTGCAGTTACCGAATCTACAAGTTCCGAACGATCTGCTCCCTTCCTAGTCTGCCCGACTCCAACTTCTTTCAAGTCCCATAAGATAGACATGTGAGTATTTAACTTATTTAAGCATTACTCTTAGAATTATTCTCAAAGCAACTTAAGAAAATCCAAACTTTTGTCTTTATTTAAAATCAAAACATCAATTCTTTTACTTAAACTTGTCCAAAATCAAACACTAACTTTTATACTTTAAAACCATGAGAAAACAATTTAATAAATCAATTTAAGTCAAAGGTTTCTTTGCTGGTCCCTCTTGGACAGCAATGAGTTTAACTTCGAAAACACCGAAAAATCGCACTTTTCAAACCAACTTTATCTTAGATCAAGTACTCATAAAAACTCAACTTTAAAACACTTTGAAAACACTTTTAAAACAAGAAACATAACTTAGAAAATTCTGGACAGCATTATATCCTAAGTTTTAAATTCATTTTCCATTGCTCAAAACCAATTTAAACACATAGATAAACCAAGAATCTTGAAAGCAATCAAATAAACACTTTGATCAACAATCTATCAAGTTCAAACACTTAGAATCTCATGTGGACAGCATGATACTCAAACAAATTAAATCATTTAAACACCTTCATGCATCCTAAAAATCATTCTTACTTTACTCAAGAATCTCAATCAAACGTACCTTCATTTCAAACATCACATAATCACAAGTCATCAAGTTAAACATTAACATGCTCACATACTTGTTCATGTATAAATCTCAATCAAATAAGGTAATCACACTTGTGAACACATACACAACCGAATCATGCATCTCATAAATACTCAAACATAATTTCATTAATCTTCCACTTAATCAATTTCCCATCTTAGCAAAACTTCATCTTAAAATGCCTAATCATGTTGAAACCGAATGCATCATAACTTCACAAATCACATATAGTTTCATGGCATGAATACATATACCCATTCAAGGAAATTTAACTCCAAAGTTAAGGTCCAAACCGTGACCTTAACTATGTTTTCTTCAAAAAATATTTTCAAAGATTCATGACTTCAAAAAAAATAACTTTAAATCCCATAACAACTTCACATAATTCATCAAGTAAGTAAAAACATAATCTTAGCATACATTTCCTACCTAGAACCGTGAGCATCATACAAACTTCTAAACAATTTCGATTTCACATTTAACACATAAAATCAACTCAATAGTTCATGGGAATCACATATTCATCAATTAGAGCTAAGAAAATTCTAATCTTTTCAATCAAGTATGCAAAACCGTAGCTAACACATAAAGATCACAACATCCCATAAATTTCATTCACCTAAAACATCATCAAATCCAAGATCATAACATGCAAGGAATCAAACAAAAGAAAAATCAAGCTTTTAACCATATCATCATCAAAACCGTGACCAATTCTTAATTTATCTCAAAAATTTTCTTAGAACTTTAACTTATCCAAAACAAGTTTCAAATATTTCAAGATCAATATGCACATATCATAAACAATTAACAAAACTTGTAGCCTTTGGTTTTCAACAAAACCGTGGCCCTTCTTAACAAGTTCATTAAGGAAAATTTGATTTTTAACAAAACAAACTTCATGCATGTTAAGATCAAGTCTTGATCCTTTGAAAAACAAGTCATGCAAAACCAAAATCAAACTTTTTCAAAGAATACTTCAAGAAAATCAAAGAAGAGATGAAAATGTTCAAGAAGTCAAGAAGAGAACTCAAGATCATGAGAAAACATTTTCTTAGCAAAACTTCAAGATCAAGTTCAAAGATCAACATGCACGTAAGTAAAAATCACTAGATCTAACTTAAAAACAAACATGCATCACACTTTCAAACCAAAAATCAAGCTTTAGGAGAAGATCATGGAAAACGAAAATGAATCAAGGAAAATAGGTTTAAGCTTTTAAGAAATCATGAAATGAAATGCTTACTTAATTAGAATTTCAAAATCAAGTCCAATTCTTAGTGGTGATCTTTGGTTTTCTCTCCTAATCCTCACGGTTTTCTCCCTCCTTTTCCTAAGTCCATGGTTTCTCCTTCTCTTCTTCTCTATCTTGGTTGATCTTGCTTAGGTTATGAAGAGTTTGAGGTTTGGTTCTTCTTCTTCTCTCTTCTAATTCGGCCACTCTCTTTCTTTCTCTCTCACCAAGAGCTTGATGTAGCTCTTTAGTGTTGTGTTTAGTTTGGAAAAGAAATGAAGGAGATGAAGGGAAGTGTGTTGATCATTCTCTCTTGGCTTCACTCCTCACGGTTTTGAGGGTGTTTGATGGTGTGTGTTGTTGTTGTTGTTGAGAGAAAGGATGAAGATGGAAGAATGAAGAAGGAAAGAATGAAAACAACTCACTCCCTCTCTCACACGGTTTTGGCCCTTCTTTTATTCTTCTTCACTTTTCCTTATTTGCCATCAAGGGTTTGCATGGGGGGTTTGCTTGCAACTACTTGGGGACTAAGCTACAAAACTTGGAGGCCAAGTTTTGCTCCTAAGTCCCTCACGACCCCCTTCCTTTTTCCTTCCTATCTCTTCACTTTTTCCTCCTTATGTCATGCTTTGGTCATCTTGGTGATGTCATTAGTTTGACTTTGGAGCATGCCACTTGGTGACCAAGCAAAACAACTTGGTGGCCAAGCTATACACTTAGGTATTCAGCCATAGGTGATTAGGGTAGGTTAGGTTAGCTTAATTAGGTTTAGGGCACTAATTAGGGTCTAATCATGATTAGGGTAGGATTAGGAAAATTAATTTAGGTTTAGTCCACTAATCCTTAGAGATTAGGGCTTAATCAAGGATTAAGGTGCTAATCAAAAACTTAATCTTTTCTAACATAGGTTTATGGAAAGCTAATTCTAGGTTGGCTCACTAACCTTGAGGGTTTAGGGTTTAAGAGAGTGATTAAGTGCTTAATCAAGGATTAAGAACTTGATTAAGGTTAAATCAAAGATCAAAGACGCTAATTAGGGTTTCTAGAGACGATTGGACTTTAATTCTTTGAAACTTGAAATAAAATAATTTTCCATCTTAAAATCATCATATGCAACAAAATCTCAATTAAAACCTTAAGCAATCAAACACAAAATCACAACACAAGTAAATTAAATTTCAAGCATAAAAACCCATCATGAAGTCAAAAACTCTTTTAACCGATTCTTAAATTAATTAGGTTAAAATAATTTCTTGATTAGGGACTTGTAGAAGAAGTGAGTCAAAAGGGCATATGTTACATAAGGCACCACAACACAACTTCCCCTATAAGTATCGCCATGCTATAGGGGCTAAGGTATGTTCTCTCATCCCTACTCTCAAGAACTACGTGTGGCTTGATCCCCTTATCACTGGGGGTACGTAGGACCGGGGTCACCCTCATCAGCTGCAACAACCCCAAACACACATCGTGGTGTTCCATCAATACCGGGACACTACACTTATTTAGATAAGATTAATTTTAATAACGAAGATAAACATCTCAAACTTTTACTTATTATAATAACAAACGTTTTAGAAAAAAGAGAAAAGGGTTTTTGGAGAGAAAAAAATGAAGTTATTATATTTTTTTATAAAAATATTTTGGGTATTGTAGGAAAAAAATAAAAAAATAAAAGAAAGGTCAAAAAATTAATTTTCAAATAGTTCAATGAATTGCTCATCGCCCGATCAATATCTTTATATGCTCTATCTGTATTAAGCTTAATGAAGTTAATGTCAAAAATATGTTGCGTGAAATTTGTATGTGTTTTTCATTTTTTTTATGCTTCATTAATCTATTAAGCTTATTTACATAAGATTAATTTAAATAACAAAGATAAACATCTCAAACTTTCACATACTATGATAATAAACATTTTAGAAAAAACACCCAACCAAAACATAAAAAATATCAAAAATAGAAAAATATTTGAAAGGAAAAAAAAAAAAAGAATACACATTTTATCCGCTCTCTTCTTTCTAAATTCTAACTCTTGAGAAGCTCAAGAGCTGGTGGGAAAGGGAAGTTCCAAAGTCCCAACCATGCAACTTCTTCAAACCTCTTCTTATCTCTTCACTCTCCCCAAAACCTTCACAAACCACCCTCCCTCTTCTTCCTCTTCTCCTCCGCACTTCCACCTCCACCGTCGCCGCCGCCCTCCCCCGCTCCTCCACCCATTCCCCCCCAAATCCTTCTCCTCCGACGAGTTCCCCGTCGACGACAACTTCGTCGATAATTTCACCCCAAAGGACAAAGAAACCGAAGACGAAGCCCGCCGCCGCAACTGGATCGACCGCGGCTGGGCCCCATGGGAAGAAATCCTCTCCCCCGAAGCCGATTTCGCAAGAAAATCCCTCGACGAAGGCGAAGAGGTCCCTCTCAAAACCCCCGAAGCAATCGAAGCGTTCAAGATGCTTACCCCTAACTACCGCAAGAAAAAGATCGCGGAGATGGGTTTAACGGAGGAGGAGTATTACGAGAAGCAATTCGAAATCAAGGGAGAGATTCCGGAGCCTATTAAAACCGGTTGGTACGGTCCGGTTGTGTTTCGGCTGGTGCCGCCGCGCGATTGGCCGCCGAGAGGGTGGGAGGTTGACAGGGAGGAGTTGGCGTTTATAAGGGAGGCGCATAAGATGACGGCTAAGAGAGTGAGGTTGGAGGATTTGGAAGATGGTGTTGTTAGGACTGGGACTGATGATGATGTGAGTTTGGATAGGTATAAGATGTTCTTGAAGCAGTATAATGAGTGGGTTGATGCAAATAAGGATAGATTGGAGGAGGAGTCTTATAAGGTTATTATTTTTTATTTTTGCACCAATGCAATGCAATGCAATGTGCTATAACTATATTTAGATTTTTAGTGGTTAGTGTTTTTCGGGCACATGTTAAGAAACTCATATGGTATGTGTGTATCAAGAATTAATGTAATTAATGCTGACTTGCTTTATATGAGTTTCTTAACATAAATTTCTTTAAATAAATACTGAAATTTGTCATTGAAAAAATGTTCCCTGCAAGTTAGTCCTTAAGACATATGGAAAATGTAAGTCCGAAATTAGTTGGGTCCGATTGTGAGTTGGGTTTCGAAGAGAAGGGGAAGGTTTGGGAATCAATGCACTTGTGTGAGAATGTTGTCAAGCATGTACTTTCCCTTCAAAAACCAATTCGCAAACGCCCCTTAAGCATTTCAAATGCCAGTCAAGATAGTATCTGTTAAGGATGGATATGTGTCTAAAATTTGCACACAAATTTAACTGGCATTTGAAATTCTAATGGACAAAGTTGAGGCTTTTCATTTATCAAGGGATAAGTTGAGGGGTTCATTTTTCTCTTCTTGAGTAATTTCAATATTTTCCCTGTTTCTTGTTGTGTCTGGCAGTTTTTTTTTTTATTTTTTTTTATTAATTTATGTTGTAATCTTTGGTTTGGATCAAGGGGATTGTTGAGTAATGTGTGTGTTGTGACAGCAAGACCAAGATTATTACCCTGGTAGGAGGAAAAGAGGGAAGGACTACAAGGAGGGCATGGTAAGATTTAGTTTGCGATTGTTTTTTATTTTGAGTGCATTTGGGGTTATTGAGACACTTTATAGTGCTCAAGTCTCACTATTGATGTATTTTCTATATGTTTTATGCAGTACGAGCTTCCATTCTATTATCCTGGCCAAGTAAGCTGTTTAGCTCATCTTATTCGTTTATTAAGCATGCTACTCTGTTGAATATAAATTTTACAAGATTGCTTGTTAATATTAGTATGCTTCCATAACAAGAATGTTTGTTATGAATTCATATGTTTCTATGTTTATAGGTGTATCATAGGGTATAGCATTCAGTGCCACTGACGAAACTAATTTCGTTTTGATGGCCTTGACCATTATTTAATATTTAGTAGGCTTGCTTAGTGACCGTTTCAATTATGTCAACATGAAAGCTAGTTGCATTTTTTTATTTGTTGTGCTACCTGTAAACAAATGTTAGAAACTACACTTTTTTATTTCCTTTTCTATAATTTTTTAATGGTTACTGGATTTACCCTTTTGATTGGTGCATCGTATCTCCATAGTTGTTTCTTGTTTTGCCCACGTATGATGTTCTAACTTTGACAGCTATCTCGGCTTTATTCCATCTCCGTGCATACATGTAATTCAAAACATGTTTTTCTTAATTTGTTATTTGTTAATATGAGATAAAATAGAGACATATGATGTAATCTGTGTGTTGCAACTACATGACAGAGGTTTCTTTATATAGGCATAGTAATGACAAGGATCAAAGTAAATCATTCTAAATCAATCTAGCATATTCTAACACTAATTATATGATATGATGTGATGTGTATAATAATTACAAGGATGCTAACACCCCTCGCCCCCTCTAAAGCTGGAGCATATAGGTTGTATGCACCAAGCTTACAACACATAATTTATCCAAGGACCTCTCAATGTGTTAGTGAAAACATCTAGTAGTTGATCACTAGAGTTGATGAAGCTTATGGTGATGTCTCCAGATAAGACCTTCTCTCTAATATAATGACAATCAACCTCAATGTATTTGGTCCTCTCGTGAAACAATGTATGAGATGTGATATGCATTGTCGTTTGATTATCACAAATGATCTATATCTGCTTAGTCTCCTCAAATTCGAGTTATGGAGTTATGTGAGTAGCTTTTTCAACCACATGAGCTCACCCGCAGCAAAGGCTATGGCTCGATACCTTGCAACCACTTTCTGTTTATTGCTTTTCAATGATATCAAGTTGCCCCCGACAAATACACAATACCCATATGTAGATTTTCTGTCAGTAGGATCATCTTCCCAATCAACATCCAAATACGCAACAATATGAGTGTTATCTTTGTCTTCATAATTAGACTTTTCTGGGAGCCCCCTTAATATACTTCAAAATCCGAATTACTGCATCCAAGTGTCCCTCACACGAGGAATTGAGAAACTGACTTACCTCACTAATTAAAAAAGAAATGTCTGAACGAGTTCTTATGAGGTAGTTAAGTTTCCCATCCAATCTTGTATATTTTCCCGGATCCGAGAGAGCTCCCCCTGACTTGGTAGAAGCTTAGTATTTAGATCCATAGGAGTGTGCTTAGCATTCACAAGTCCCGACTCTTCAAGAATGTCCATGGCATACTTCCTATGAGAAATTACTATGCCATCCTTCGATCTGGCTAAGAGAACCAAGTTTCTTAGTCTTAAAGTGATGAAATGATGTTTTAGCTTAGCCATGGCATGGCAATCACTGCTTGTAATAATAATGTCGTCAACATACACAATCTGATAGATACACCCTTGAACAGTGACGATAGAAAACAGAGTGGTTAGCCACACTCCGTGTCATAACAAACTGCTGAACAACAGTGCTAAATTTGCTAAACCAAGCCCTGGGAGATTGTCTAAGGTCATATAGAGATTTGCGAAGACAAACCATACTAGAGGACTCCCCCTTAGCAACAAAAACTGGAGGTTGCTCCATATATACTTCCTGAGCAAGATTTCCATGAAGGAAAGTATTTTTGATGTTCGAGTGATGAAGAGGCTGATGGGGATTAGTCGCCATAGACAGGGACAAAGGGCATCTTTGCTACCAGCGATAATGTTTTGCCGTAATCTTGTCTAGAAACCTATGTATATCCATTGTCTTCAAGTGTAGCCTTAAGGTGATCAACTTTGCCATTAGGATTCACCTTAACTGTGAAGACCCATCCGCAACCTACAACAAACTTCCCTACAGGAAGAGAAACCAATTCCCAAGTACCACTGCTCTGAAGTGTGTACATCTCATCAATCATAGCATCAACCCACCTTAGATGTTATAATGCATCACCTACATATTTATGAATGGACATAGAAGACAAGGTAGAAAGGCAGCCATAGTGCAAAGAGGATAGACGATTATAACTTAAGGCAACATAATGAGGAGATGGGTTTCGTGTAGACCGTATATCTTTTGTTAGTGCAATAGGAAGATAAGGCTTAGGAGGTAGTGCCAGAGTTGGTAAAGGAGGTGGATCCGGATAGTCCATAGGGTTTTTATCTATTGTTGCCATTGGTTAGGGCACCCGACATACATAGATATGATCTCGAAAGCGATTATCAATGATGGGTTCCTGTACATGTGGGGTCTGAGATGGAGGCAACTCAACTGGTATGTGAATTGTGGTAGGGGTAAAAACGCAAAGACTAACTCAAATACAGACTCAGGATAGTGCATGATCGACTTAAAAAAAGTAACATCAACATAGACCGTATATCGGTTGAGTTCGGGAGAGTAACAGCGATAACTCTTTCAAGACCTAGTGTAACCTAGAAAAGACACTTCAGAGAGTTGGCAAAAAGTTTTTATTGACCCAAAGTAAAATTGTTATCAAAACACGTAACTGAAGACGCGAGGTTCTTGAATATGGACCGGTTCTTTGGGAAACGACACAGAGTGAGGGACTTGGTCATAAATAATAGAGGAAGGCATTCGATTAATGAGGTAACTAGCTGTGAGAACGACATCGCCCCAAAAATGAAAATATGCCCATGTACTAATAGTGCTCGAGTTATTTCAACAAAGTGTCCTTTTTTGTAGTTCGACAAGCCCATTCTTTTGAGGGGTATAAGCACAAGACGTTTGGCGAAGAATGTCATCAAAATCCATAAAGTTTTGAAAAGGCTATTACAAGTATTCACAGGTATCGTCACTACGTAAAGTGCGATTTGGGACACCAAATTGAGTTTTTTATTTCATTATAAGGTTTGAAAATTGGAAAACAAGTCTGGACCAGTTTTGCATTAAAAATAACCAAGTGCAACATGAGTAGTCATCAATATAAGTTACCAAATACCTAACCATAAAGAGGAGACAGTGCAACTAGGACCCCAAACATCATAATGGACTAGTGAAAAAGGAGATGTAGCTTGACTACAAGACTCAAGTTGGATATAAACTACGAGTAAGTTTCGCAAGTTGACACGACTCACAAGGTAAACTAGATAACCTGGAGAGACTCGACATTAACTTTTGTAGCTTGGCAAGATTGGGATGACCAGTTGAGGGTGGATGGTGAGAGAAGATTTGGAGACAAAGCAAACATGAGAACGGGCAGAAAATTGATAGAGGCCATTGAACTCACATCCAGCTCCAATTATCTGTCCCTAACTCCGGTCCTGCAAAAAGACGAAATTTTTAGTGAATGAGATGGTACAATCAAGATCTTGAGTTAAACGACTAATGGATAGTATATTAAAAGGAGAGTCCGGAACATAAAGTATGGAATCAGCTGAAAGAGAAGGAAGGGGATGAGCAGTGTCCACCCCTTGAGATTGTGTTTTGGTACCATTAGCTGATGTAACAATAGGCAAGTATCTAGAGGTAGAAATTTTGGAGAAGAGATTTGTTATCATAAATATGATCTAAAGCACCAGAATCAAGGCTCCAAGGACCTGAAGATGTTGTTTTGGAGAGACAGGTCAAAGAATTACTCGTGTGCATCCAAGAAGAAGTGAAGCCAGAGCAGCGATGTTGCTCAAACCATCAGAGAATGTGCAACTAGCAGGAGTGTAGGCAACAGAGCCAGAGCATGAACCTTTCTCAAATCATTTGAGAAAATCGTCATATTAAGCAAGAGAAGCCCAGGTATCAAAGTCACTTGATTTGTCACTGGTGAGAGTGGCACCAACATAGCTGGGGAAAACAGGCGGGGCAGCCATGGAAGAGTTCTTGGGATTGAAAGGAAGATAGGATGACAGGTACAGGTAGAGGAGGAAGAGTCTATTGCTGGAATAGTGGCTGGACGGAGGTGAACTGGACTGCTGGAGTAATGACACATAAGTTAGAGAGAAGGGTTAGAGCAGCCATAGATGAAACACGGCTGGCCGGAAAAAAAAAATGATGTTCACCGGTGATAGTGGGTCTACCGTGTATGCTCGTATTAGGATGGCCTCTCTTTAGGGTCTAGATACCATGTTAAGATGAGAGAAAAGAGAGACTTGTGATGTAATCCGTGTGTTGCAACTACACCAGCGGAGGTTCCTTTATTTACATGATGTCTGAAAGATAAAATCTTGCATACTTTTTGGTTATTAATTGGATCATTAATTTTAAAATTTTCTTAATGCAGGTTTGTGAAGGGAAGGTGACAATGTTGCATCTCTATCAAGGGGCATTTGTTGACATTGGTGGTGTATATGATGGGTAACTTCCAATCCTCAATTTGGTCTTTTTAAGTTTCTTCAAATAAATTCTGTATAGGGTGTGGATGTTGGAGTACCACTCAAGTGATAACACGTTGCTTTCACTAATATGATCTTGCTAATTAACTATAATTTTAGAAAGTATCAGGTTATTCAACGCAAACATAATCTATATATATTGGGGGACAAAAATAATACAAGATGGTTTTTCTAAATTGGGAAAAGCAATTTTATATGCATCTGTTGCACTGAAATGCTCTATTGACATCCATGCCCGGGACTGGAACCAATGTTGTCAAGATCGCGATTATGCTCGTGAAATCGCCGATCTTACGTGTTTTCCAGCAGCCACCGTTCCAGATCGCGATTGATTGAAACTCGCGCGGCGGTGGAATCGCTCGGAACGGTGAGGAAGATCGCGGATCGGTGGGAACGGCGAGGCTCGGCGGCGCTGGTTCTGGTTCGTGAAACCCTAATTTCTTCGCGACCCGTTTCGCCCGACCCGATCCGTTTGGGGCCCATTCGCAATTTTGGCCCCAAATTGAAAAAAAACCCTAATTTTAACCCCCCCCCCCCCCCATTACTAAAAACATAGAAACCCGAAAATACCCCTACCATCTACCCACCTCTAACTCACTCCTCTTCTCAGCCTCGACAATATTCATGGCAAAATGCAAACCCACAATGGATGATGAAGATAGTCATGAACATGATGCCAATGACATGGGGCTTGGAATGATCTTAACATAGATGATTTACTAGCATAGATATCTACTTGGGCATTTGGTTAAGGGCTTTTTTTTTTGGTAAATACTTGGGATATTGGTTGGTTATAGACTTGTATAGTTGCTGCCCACACCATACAATTGCCTTATTTTGTATGTATTTTGGCTTATTTTCATATTTTGGATGTATTTTGACATATGACAATATGACATTTGGTATATGGTTATTTTTATGTATATATATATATATATATATGTTTTTGGTACTTTGGTAGGATCTTACGATCCGTGTTACGATTTCCGATCCCCCCCCCCCCCCCCCGCGATCTTGTCTAAAATCTTGACTGGAACAAGTCATAAAAGATTTGAACTTGGACTGGATTTTTTTGTTTTCGTAGATAAAAAGGATTAGTAGTTTATTTACTAGAGTGAAACCATAATGCCTCTTTTGTATCATTTGGCATCAGGATTACTGAAAACATGTTCACACTATTCTTTAAGATTTAAACAACCCCTTTGGGTAAATTTTCGGAAAACAATGTTTTCTTTGCATATGCAGCCGATGTTACCATCTGTTACTTGGAGGCTTTACTTTAAATCATTTTTATCTTATTCAGTGTCACTATTTGAGCTTTTTTAATTTTTATGCAAATGCTCTTCTGGAAAATTCATATATCGTGATGTTGTCTAGGTGGATTCCCATAAAGAACAATGATTGGTATTGGATCCGCCATCACATAACAGTGGATATGCATGTCTTGGTAGAAATTACGGTGAGTGTTTCAGTCACTAGTTGAAAATTTCCCATGTTGTCACTAAATATGCACCTGATATTTCTTTCTAACATTATATTGGGCATTTTAACTGTCATAGAGATTAAGCTTTTAGCATGTACTACCATTGACCAGATTTCAGAATCTTGTTCATGTTGTAATGCTCACATTTTGTAGTAGACACTTTTGGCTGAACATTTGTTAATATTATGCAACCTAAATTTTCCTTCTCTTCATGCACTTGCTCACTATTTTTATTTATTTATCTTTTTTTGGTACTAAACTAGGTCAGCTCTCTTGCTCTATTTTTTTTTTATTTATCATTTTCTGTTACTAAGCTAGGTCACCTCTCTTGCTTTAGCCATGCACTTTACTGCACCATTTAACCATGCCACTAATTGTGTGTTATTTTAGTTGTTTCTTGTGTATCCATGTCTTCAATTTTTTCTGCCCATGTTCATAGGCAATATAGGCACTTGGGTTGGATGCCAAGGAAAATGGATTTTCACAATGGCGGTGGTTTCCGTTGCAGTCTCTGTTTAGTCATATATGGATTTTTTTACCTGCTATTCATTCTATTTATTAATTATTAATTAATTGAGTTTTGCCAATATAACAAATAAATGTTTTGATTTTTATTTAATACTTTCTATTTTGTTTCTTTGACAGTATACCCCAAGGGAATTCACTAGCAAATCCCCTATTAATTCATTTACATTTTTATTTTGCAGGCAAAGCGAGATCCATACCGCTTCCGGTTTCCTATCGAACTTCGTCTTCTCGAACCAAATATCGATCATCTGATGTATGATTTGTGTTGTTCTACGTCTATCTCTTTCTTATTTCAACTTTTGTTAATTTGATTTTGATTAGAATTGATGCATCAATTTTAACATCTGTTTCATACTGCAGCTTTAACAGATTTGACTTCCCTCCAATATTTCACCGTGATGAAGATACCAATGAAGATGAATTACGGGTTTGTGCCTTTCCTTCTGTTATGTCAAATCACCCTAATCTTGTTGCAAAAGAAAAAATATTTCGCATTCATGAAAGATCTTCATATTGCGACTTTGCTGTGAACCCTTTGATGCATACTTTTTGGAAGTGAATCAGGGTCTAATCTTTAGCCATATCAGATATTATTTAATTCAACATATTTTCACGGGCTTGGTTCAGGCAACTATTTGTTTCCACGTCTCTATGTTATAATCAGGGATCAGATGCTAATATTTAATTGATACAACTATACAAATCGGGGATCTATAAACATTTTTTAATTTTGACTCAACAAATGACGGCCAGATTGATTACTTGGACTTTATCTTGTCCACATTTGTTTAAGTAGATGCTTTTGAAAGTGGTGGTAGCAAAGGTTTATTCTGCTACAAAATCTTTGCTTCCTTTTCGATGGATACTATATTAACGGAGGTTTAACCTCTCCCCACTCCCACATTTTTATATTTGAACATGTAAAATATGGAGTAATTTTAAAATTAGTGTTATTACACAGAATATTCTTTTGATCCAAGATATAAATTTTGCAGCGTGATTGTGGAAGACCTCCCGTGCCTAGAAGAGATCTAGGAGACAAGCCAGAGGAAGCCCCTCTTTTGTCAAATCACCCATACGTTGATAAGGTATATTCTGATAACAAATTAATTTCTCTAGTCTACAAGGCCACATGGGTTTGTTTTTGGCAAATAACTTGTTGCCACCCTCATCCTTAATGTGGTCTCACCGTCATGGAACCTATACAAGATCATAATGATTGTAGCATCATGCCTGCTTAATTATGAAACAACAAAAACTTTCCTCCTATTTCATACTCACCCATAGTTGGTCCTGTATGTGCCCGTGTGGATAGATGTTCCGTTGAATCCCACATAAGCAATGGCACTAACACAATAATTTCCCTTTCTCGTAAAGAAGTGTGAATATGTGCTTTAGTATTTCAGATACAACATTCACCTAATAGCAATATGATCCAAAGGTTTTTGGTACTTGGTTTGAGTAGTGAGTACCATTCAGGGATTTCTTCTTCCATACTGGAAAGTGGAAACATTATGGGACACTTAGCTTGTTTTCTGTTTTCATTTTCAATTTATATCTTTTCATCATGGTAGTTGGAATTGCACGATTCGTATCGCGATTCGATTCAAGAACAGGGGCCAGCGATGCAGATCGCAGTTTGGATCGCGATATGAACTGAATCGGAGGCGAATCGGTTACAAATCGTGGAATCGCCCCTGAATCGCGAGTCGCCGCCGTATCGTGCGATACTGGTTCGTCGCTGCGTTTTCCGGGTCGCGCGCCCGAACCTGGTCGGGTTTCCGGGTGGCGCGCCTGAACAGAGGTTGAAGAACGTAGTTAAAAGCGCGCCTCAACGCGTGAAAGCGTGCGCTTCAACGCTTCTCATGGCAGAAATCGCGCTGGCGCGGGTCAAAAAGCGCTCCGGAGGCGGCGCGGTGCGAAGCACAGGGTGAGGCATTGAATCGTGGGAGCGCTGCGCGTTGTTCACGCGGGAGAAGATGACTGTGTTTCCGGGTTTTGACCTGGTTCAGGGCCCAACACGAATTTAACCCTAATTTCACCTCTTTTTTCTTTTAAGACCCGGTTTAAGGCCCAACACAAATTTAACCTAGTTTTTTTTTTTTAATTTTTTTTAACTTTTACCTTGTCTTAGTAACTGCCCAAACAGTAAAACACATAAAATAAGGATTCTTCATCACTCAGCAGCAAACCTTACATGGTTATTTAGTCTTGTTTCTTTTGGTGTTTTCTTTATGAAATTTGGATTTATTGAGTTTTTGACTTGAATTTGGAGGTTTATATTTAGTTTTCAATGAATTTTTGGATTAAAAAATGCTTATATATTTTATATATTTATATAAATTATATTTTATGCTATCTTTTATTATTAGTTCTGTATCTTACTATTCGATTCGATTCACGGTTCGGAAAATCGATCTTCCGATACGAGATGCGAATCTCGATTCAACTACCATGGTTTTCATTATTAATTTACTAAAATGCCACCTTGATTTTGGCTATTTCCTTCACAATATTTGCAAACAGGAAACAAAGTATAAACCAGGTGCCATTTTTGGAATCGTAAATAATAATAATATATCCATGAGGTGCAGCTTAAGTGCCGCCCTAACGTTCTCCCTTATTGATCACAGCACCTCAAGGGATTAGCATACAAAATAATTTTCTTTTGATCTGAAAGTACTGCTCCAAGCGGTTCGCCCACCCAAATGCGTCATCCCCGGAAAACATATTCATGTAAAGTTTCCTCCATCATTCCTCATGAGTCCCTTCGATTCCTCATCTATTGGTCTCATCTCTTCTATTGCCGTACCTCTTCCACCTGACACTTCTCTACTCCTAGGATCTGTCCCGAGTGCACGAGCAAAACTTTCCAGCAACTCTTCAATTCTCTTCAACCTTGCCTCATATAACTATCCTCACAATCCTCCTCAAAGGTTCTCTGCCACTACACATGCTCCCATTCTTGACCGAACCATGTCCCAGGATCTTTGGAGCTATGATACGTTTGAATTTTTATAGAACTGGATCAGATTTACGGTAATTGCTGTGAAACATTGATTGAACAAAGCCCCTGAGCAGTATCAGAGTGATACCCCACAGAGAACACTGAATTCCCCCAGTATTCAAGAGACTTGGAACTCTGTGTCACTTCTCATTTCCTGAACACCCCCGTTCCCTACGGAATTATATTCCTTTACAATTAAGCTAGCCGCCCAACTGTAATCTGTATGCAGTTGTTTCAACTGTAAAACAATTTCTAACTGCTATTAACAGATTTGGGTTCCACTTATTGTCTTATTCTACCCTTTTATTCCCTATCCCTGTGTATCTAACAACCTGAATTAGCTTCTACTGTTTTGTTAGCTTTGTGGTACTGATGTAATGTAGAATGTTATCATTCAGTTGGTTTCCTAACAAATGTTATTTTTTATTATATGTGCAATTTTGCCAGTCACCTACACTCATGCAATCGAGCCCTTTATTTGGGGAAGTTCTTACATGCTCAAAGTGTAATGCACCTAGATCATGCAGACCATGCTATGTGGAAATGCAGTTAAGACACAGTCTATCAGATTAACATTACGAAGTATTTTTGAACCGTTGGGTGCAGTGCACTTTAGTACATAAGAATCACTACTTTGTCTGAAATTTCACCCCTGACCTCTCAAGGGACTAGGGAGAGGGAACACAATTGGAGATGTTTTGACATCTTTGTAAATACAATACTTCGGAGAATACGATGACTTTCTTTTATGAGCATTTGGTTTGGCAGCTTGGCACCATATAGCTATCTTTTATCCAGCCATATTTATGCCCATATTTATTTCTAAGTACTCTGGAACTGTAGTTTTTGTGGCTACAAAGGAGGTTTAAGTGCAGACAAAGTGGTCTAGGTAGTAGGATCATCCCCAACCCAAATGTACTTGGAACCACCAGAGTTGTAGCTGTTGGGTTATAATAGGATAACTTTATAACTTTATTTAATAACCTTTGCCATGTTCATGTAGAACAATATTCATGACAAGTGAAATTGTGTAAACTAATGAAAACTTCAGGACTTTTTGCATGAACCTCCTTGGTGAGTGGCTTGGCATACCTCACCTTTGCCTTATATTTTGTCTCCATTCTTTTATCATCAGCATCTCTATAATTCTTTATGTTTGTTTGATTTTTCCTTGATTATCATCACTAACTACTAAATTTCTTTTGCAGTTGTGGCAGTTAAATGCTGCCGAGCAAATGATTTTGAATGATATGGAGGTTAATCCTGATAAATATAGAGGCAAAAAACTGTCAGAATTGACTGATGAAGAAGACTTTGATGAAGAAAATGCTGTTCAGCATACAAAAGTTTATTATAAAAATAGCTTAATAAATAAAACTATTCTGGTTAGTAGTACCATTCTTACGAAATTGCATTCATCTGGTTGCTGATTTACTTACCCAGTGTTTGTAATACTTTGGCAGAAAACAAGTGTCAAAGAGCTCGACTTAGAGGCTGCACTTGCTGAGCGTGAGGTCAGCTTTCAATCATTTTTAGCATTCCTTTTATTTGTGGGTAATAAATATAACACAGTTCATTGGGGGTACCACTGTGTACCATTTTCTTTGGGAAAATGATTGTAATTCGTAAATGATGGCTTTAAATTTGTTCAACATAATGCAAGGCATAAAAAAACAACTCTTTGAATGCCCATATTACATCCTGTGATCTATCAGAATTTTCTACTTCCCATGAAAGATTTGCACCTTTTTCTCCCAATTCTTATGTAACCTTAGCTTTTTACAGCTCTCACGATTTCTGTTGATTATAATGTGCCCTCAGTCAGTCTCTTAAGGCGAATGGCTTGATGGATTATGGATTGCTTAAAATCTTAAATTCTAAGACATAGTTGATGGTAATCAGAACGTAGGAGGATTTCCTTTTCAATTTTAAGCTTACATGTAAGATCGCAACTTATCTATCAAACTCCATGGAAATTCATTATACCATGTGGACAGTCATATTTTCTTGAGCTGTATGACAGTTCTTTTGACCTGCTATTCAAAATATCTGTTAAGATACAAGGAATAGTGTTCCTTGGTCCTAACTTTAAAAAAAAGGCAACCCACTTCGTGAGGCTTTCCCTAGTGGCTTTGGGGAGGGTAAAGATATGCAGCCCTACCTCCGGAAGCGGATAGGTTGTTTTGGGATTTGAACTTATGAACTCCGTGTTACAAGGCAATAACCTTACCATTACATTGAGGCTTGCCCTACATAGTGTTGCATACTCCTATTAAACAGAAAATAAAATAATAATTGTTAGGGAGGGATCAGTTAGAATAAGACATTCAGTGTTGGTTATTAGCGGTTGAATAGTAGTTTGAATCCAAGTGAAGGGAAAGATAGGGGAGAGGAGAGTCCTAGTACCTGGGAATCTTTTGTAGTATTCTTCTGGGAAATATCATTCTGGTACAGTTTAAGTTGTTTGAATCTCAATAATACCCTATTTTCTACTCGATTCCGTTCCAGTTTTTATCATGGTTTTTTTAATATCTTTTTTAAAATCTGAGATATCACCTTTTGGGTTGCAGCTCCACAAAAAACTATTGAAGGAAGCAGAGGATAGAGGTGAGAAATACAAAATTGACAAATTGAGGCGCAATATTGAGATGGATGAGTATGACTACATGCATTGGCGCAGATCCTTTGAGGAAAGAGAAGCATTGATTAGAGACATCAGCTGGTAGTGTTACATTGACATTATCAATAACTCCCATGTAATGATGCTTTGATTTTTTACCTTTCTTTCACTCTTTTCTCAGTCGCAAAGCTCTCGGTCTGCCATTGGAAGAACCAGGAAGGTATGTGGATGCTAGTTATTTTGGTAATGACCAATATGATCCTACAAGTCCTCTATATCGTTATGACTACTGGGGGGAACCTAAGAATTCAGAAAAGAGCAAGCAAGAGCGGATGACAGAACTTCATAACAAATCAATCGTGGGTAATGGCACTGTTTGGTATGGAATGTCGTATGAAGATTGCATCAAGCAACAGGAACAAAAAGAAGCCAGATCCAAAGCACAACAGGATGAACAAGACACGGATGAAAATGCAAAGGAAGGTCAAGTTGTTGAAGATGATGAGGATGACGACGACTTTGACTGGAGCTTACTGAGCAATCTTAGTAGTAATTTTTCAGATCAGCTTCATGTTAATGGTACCGAGTCTTCTAGAATGTCAGATGAGGGTATCTTCGAGGATTGACGCTGCAATGTTGTGTAGTTGAAGTGAAATCTTTTTGTAGATAGTTAGGCTGAGAAATGATCATGTTTTGACATTGAAGGCAATCTAGTTTATGTTGTCTTGGTGGTAGCACTAGTTAAAAGGTGCCCTTTTAACACATTTATGCAATTGCATGAGAAAGGTTCACAATTTCCGTCTTAATTTATTCAGCCAATGTTTAGATAAATTCACTTCAAGGAATAAATAAATACAAAGAATCGCTTTTAACTGGCACTAAAAATATTTTACAATTGTCAGTGGAGCTAACTACTCAACGTCAGGCATAGAACTCGTTATTAATGAGTTCTCTTTCACAAGCAAAAAATTGGACAAAACCTGATTGATACAAACTTAACCTCTAGATACCATAGCCCTCTTTCTTCGGGTAAATGGGGGTGCAAGCTAGCTAATTCCACATTCAATTGCATTTCCCACGTTAACACAACTTAATCAGAAAGAAGCAAAAACCAAATCCAATCTTCATACCCTCCTTGAAAGTTTTCTTCATCCCATCTTCAACCTTCTTAAGGTGCCCAAGCTAGCAACAGACCTGCACTCAGCCTGAAAAAGCAGCGTTCCTAAATTCAACAACTTTTCCTTATACCCACCGTTATATATTTTTTCAATTTAAGCGGGAAAAGAAATCAATCAATTTCTCCTTCTTCTACATCATTTGATGGTGGCACTGCAGCAGCACTCACAGGCGGTTCTTCTTCCTCATCTTCATCATCTGCCTTCATGTAGAGTCCTAGCTGTTCTAAAGGATTTCCAGGTATGTTGAAACTACCCAATCTTTGAAGATGATCTGGGCTTGTCTCCTCTTTGAAACTTGGTAAATGCTCACCACCATGTACAGAACTCAGCATCTCTAGATCTTCCAAAAATTGACTGCTCTCATTTATGTCAACTGTTTTCTCCATCTGCAAACAAAGGTATTTAGTAAAATTAACAAGGAAACTAATTTTTGCATCCTAATTTATACTTCGCTTTCGAAATTACCTTTTGCAAAGCCTGACGTGCTGCTTCCCTCTCCAGTTCTCTCAGCCTTTTGGCTTCAGCTGCCGCTTCTGCTGCAGCTTTTCTCCGAGCCTCTTCGGCAGCCTTTGCCTCTGCCTGCAACCGGGCTTTCTCTAACGGAGCACAAAAACAATTATAAATCAGTCAGAGGTTGAAAAGCCGAAGCAGCATTATAAGACAGACTTATAACCCCATCGAACAAAGATCAAGGTTCAAACTCAGAAGCACACCTTCCCTCTGCCGCCTTTCAAGCTCTTCTCGCTCTATTCTAATTTTTTCGGGGTCCCGCTTTTCATCCTGAAATCATGGTGAAATTAAAAACCCAGATTTCAAATAATACTTGAAATCATGTTTGATAAGGCTTGATATGAAAGTCATTAATGATGGTAATTACAAAATTCAATACCTGTGCAGTAACAGAACTGTTCTATGGTCAGAGGAAGAGACCAAAACTAACATTTGATGATTATTTTTAAATGTCTATGTTTTCACCCAACAGCCTGTTCGATTGACATGGAATAAAAACTACAATTACCACCATTAAAATCTTGACAAACCTTTTCGAGAGTTTTTTCTTGAGCTTTAAGTATGGTGTCTGCAAACCGGTTCCGTAACAAAGCTGCGCGGTAGAGCTTATCAGGAGAGACTTGCCTTTGAGATGGAGCACTCTCCCCTAAAATGTTATAGCACGACGGGTGAGATCATGCCCTGAAAACTAACAGCACAGTTTTCTTCATATTTCAATCTTACCCTCTTGATGGCTTTCTTGCTCAATAGTGTCTGGCTGAGTCTGGGAACTCTGCTCAACTTGGCCACCCACAGTCACTGAATCTATACAGAAAAGAAGATAATGAGCAATAAGGCAAAAGTAACCGACATATCTTCATCAAAACTAATGCTGAGATACCATATAAGCTCACATTATTACAAAACACCAAGTGGAGCACTCACCCTTTACAGTTTCAGAATTACCAGGAGGATCCCCTCTTTCCTGATCTGAAGTCAAGCCAGATACAACATTTTCCTGAAATAGAATTTTTTCACAAAGATACCAGTCAAAGCAGAAGAGATTTGCATTTTGTCACCATGACATCTGATACCATACATATTCCAATTACCTTGGTAGCACTAGGAGGTTCTGATGCTTTAGCAATGTCTAACTCACTACCAGATGAACTACCCGAGTCTGAATCTGTCATGCCACATTTGTGAGTCAGACAAGAAACAGATTCTACCATACAGAAAAATTAATTTTCAAGGGACCAATTTCACCATCATAAAGACAAGGAGAGATGTTCACATCTACTGAATTTAAAAGAGCAACAATGATAGAAACTTAGCCTTCCATAGCTGTTGGTATCTAGTTCAAAATGCTATGCAGGAAAAATTAGCCACCGTTAACTCATTCTTAGAAAGACAGGTCTAGACCAGATTGAAAGAAAAAGAATTTATTTATATGAACTCTGGACTGTAACAAAAAGGAATGGCACCAGAGAATTTTACAGAACTCTCCTTCTCCAGTCCACTTCAAGTATTTGACAGACCTGGTTCTCCCTCTCTCCCTAACTCACTTACAAGCACTAACCACCTACAGTTATCAACTAGCTAGTATCTAACATCACAGGAAAGTAACATTGGCATAACTAACATTTTCTTTTAAATATATTATAATTATAATTATTATAATTATAATTATAATTATGTTACATAGGAACCAACAAGAGTTAGAGAGTAAACTTCATGCAAAATAAAATGAGCATAAAAAATAAGTATTGCCACATGAATAACAATCAAATGAAAATTTACAATGAAAATTTCAGAACCTTGTTAATATACACAATAAACTGTCTACATTCATCTCATAGAAATTCACTACTAATTCACTAGAATAGAGATTATAGGTCAGGGAGAGGAAAAAGCAGAGAGATAAAAGAGGCTAGTGTAGTAAAATATTGCAAACAAAATGACACTAAAATACCTTGAGTAATAAAGGTGCCATATGTTCAGTATATTATAAACAGAATTATACCGAGCTCTATAAGGAGGAAGGGACAAAAACAGCAGGTAAAACTAGTTTGCAGAATTAATTTTTTATACAGAAGTTTGGATAGTATGAAACTAAATGAGTTCCCATCTAGAAGAAATAAGAATGAAAAGCAAATTCTGGTTGTACATGCTTCAATCTGAAGATTAAAAAAATATCCTGAAACTTGAAACATGTCAAAAGTATGCAATACACGAACCACTGGATGAAGAGCCAGATTCACTACTGGAGCTGCTAGAACTACTGCATTTACTGTTTCTGTTGGCACCATCTTTCTCAATCTCTACTGGGGGATAATTTGAAACAGGAGGATCATTACCACCAACAATGTCCACATCCTCTTCAACTTGTTCATTTCCTGAATGTATAATGAAAATAAGGAATCACAATTAACGTTGATTATCATAGACCTTTGTGCCTTTTGGGTAAAGAAAATTGCATAACAAAATAAAAGGAGTGTACCTTTACATGGCTGCATTGATGAATTGCTATATCCCGAATCATTCAGAACCTGTATAAAGACCAGGCAAGCAAGAAATTATGTGTGGATGCACATAATAATAGTTTAGAGCACACACAAGTGAAATAAAAATAAATTAGGGGTAAAACTCCAATACCTACTCCACGGAATAAATTACTTTAGAAATGTTGAGTTTCATCAATTCAGTTGGATTAAAACTTATGAGGCAGATCAAGACCATAAAAATTCATGGAAATTGAAGATTAATTTAAATGATCCAATAAAAGTAAATATAAACTTTTAAATTAAATACTTACTTAGGATAGTGTATGATCATCATCACATATTAACACATTAATCAATAGAAATTTGCATTATACACACATCATTCTCAATGGATACCGTGCTAGCACACATGCATGTGCATGCACAGGTACGTGTGCAAGCACACAGAGAAAAAAAGAGAAAGAGAGAGAGAGAAAAACCTCCATTTCACATGGTCTGGATTTTGATTGGACCTTTTGCTTCTCCAATATATAGTCATCAAGAAGCTTCCGCAGTTTGAATAACGTATCGTCACTGAGAGCATCAATATCAATCTCAATTTCATCATCATCCGTCTGCCCAGCATCACGACTCTGCTCTTTCAAAAAATCTATAATGGTATCAGGCAACTCTCCAAGCATAGACTCCAACTCCACGCTCAATTTATGCTTCTCATCAGCAGTCATGATTCTTTTAACAGGTTCTGGCTTGATATTAGTGTCATGTGGTGTTATTTTATTCTTTTTTGGGGGAGGAATCCGGTCAGAAATTTTATTTTCAACAAAAGTAGTGGTTGGTCTTGAGGGCTCAGATTGACTACCAATGGCTGTGATCTTCTTCTCTATGGGCTTCCATCTAGTTTCAAAAAATTTACTAAGATTGTCTGCCATGATGTGTACATCATTGCCAGGTGGATTATAAGTCATGGCATTTGAGAACGTCAGCCGCACATCTGCAGCAAAATCCATAGGATTTGAATATTCACCTGAAGTTATTCTACTCTTCACAGTACCCAAATCCATCGGATGTTTAATAACAGTGAAATAATCTGGAATGTTCAATTTAATAGCATCGACTGGTGCATTAAAAACCCAACCATATTGATGAGTCATTAAACGATTAAGTAATGTTTCGCACGATTTCAACAATGTAGCATTTGAAGCGCTAACTGGTGCAGCAGGTTTGGCATATTCAGAACGCCCAGACATACTTTTCTTGGGCTTCGGACCACTACGTCCCGGTAAGGGCCTCTTCTTGCCATGCGGAACCAACGCTTCCATTGGTTTATATTGCTGGCTCTCCAACTGAGGCCTCTTCTGCCCCGTGCTTGCACTCTTTATGTCGCTAGAGGGAGATAACACAATCATGTTCGAATTCACATTGTCAACTTTCTTCTGAAGTTCCCTCACTTTCTCAAGCTCCCAACTTAACCGCATTTTCAAATCTTTTCTCTCCGAACCAGACATCTTCGACAAAGAGAAAAGCTGGCAAGGAACATCAAAACTACCATTAAGCCTTTTCCTATTATTCTGCGCAAATGAATCAGCCGACGCTGTCATCTCAATATCAACCCTACCCGAGCTGCCCAACCCTTCCGATTCACCCATAGTCTCTACAGCATGACGAAAATCGGGAACAAAACCAGTAGCATAACCTTTAGAGTACTTCCTAGACTTGCCCATAACTTGTGAATGATTGTATTTCCTCGATTCCTTTAATCCAGCAAATTCTATAGGTAAAGTTGTTGGTGCCATACCATCAAATCCCAATAACTACACATATCAACTTCAAAAGCAACAAATTTTGCTCCCAAACAGCAAAAAAATCTAAAAAAAAAAGCCCCAATTCTAAGAAGCACAAAGAGATTAACCAATCTCCAAACTTCAAATCTCAAAAAATCATAAACCCCAATGATGATTGGAGTAATTGCCACATACCCTAGTTACACTTGTCTCTTAAATCTTCTTCCTCTTCACTGATCCCCAAACAATGAAAGAATGATGAAACTTGATTCGAGCAACACAGCTTCGCCTGCTATCTCAAATCGAAGACAACCCTTATTATTCTGAAGAAACAACCCTCGCGATTCGAAATCCAACTATCAAAAAAAAAAAGATTGGGTCAGCGAAAGTTAGGGTTTTGAGAACACCAATAACGAAAATAAGCTGAAAGCAAAATGTTACAAAAAATAAATAAATAAATAGAAGCATAAACCCTAGATCGAGAAAAAATGCGAAACCCTAAAGAAAGAACGATTTTTGGAAAACCTGGATCTATAGCAATGTGGGCCACGAAACCCTAGAAACGAAAGCACTCTTTCTTCTTCTTCTTCTTCTTCTACGAATTACTCAGAGATAGAGAGAGAGAGAGAGAGAGAGAGAGAGAGAGAGAGAGAGATCGCTGGGTGAGTTTGCTCTCTCTAATTTCTTCTCTACTTAAAGCCACGCTGCCCCCTTCTTCCCCGCCGCTATTTCAAAGATCGCACCGTTCCCTTTTTCACATACTCTCTATCTGACGGTGGGTATTAAGGAAGTGATTTTGTACGTTGGATTTTGATCGGACGGTTAGTGAGTGATGCTCTCTATGCATTTGCTTGCTCTACCTTCACCCAGCACCCAGCCATGTGCTCATTGTGCTGATTGGACATAAAAATAAAATTAAAAATTAAAAAAATATAAATAAAAAACTAAGGAAAGCGTTATTAGTAATGAGAAATTTCTTTTATTCTTTTTTCCTTTTTTGGTAAGAATTTACTTTATTCTTTTGGTAATAATGAGTGAGTAGTATTTATTTCAAAATAATTAAAAAATGTAATTTCTTTTTTTTTGTCTTAATCATGGTCAATGATGATTAATAAATGGGTAATGAGTATTAATGATTAGCATTATTAATTATTAATTTGTAATTAATAGGTCAAATTTTACAAAAAAGAAAAATTCGGTCCTATTTATAATTCATATTTTAGAAGAATTTTTCGGTCTTATTTAGAAGTCATTTTTATTTTCTAGGAGTCATTTTATTGTTATTTTCTCTAATTTGCCTTTTGTTCATCAATGTAATACTCCATTCAGTCCCTAACATAAGCACAATTTGACCAATTTCACTCCCTTTAAGAAAACTAGGTAAGTTAGTTATTTGTATTGGAATTGTAAATTTTAAGTGTATATTTACCAATTTATCCTTTTGATCTTCTAGTCATTAATTGATGTTTCTTTTCCCCACAAACATGATAGAGTATATTAAATAGGGTTAGTTTTGTAAAATTTTAGAAAAGGTGTTTATATTTAGAACAAAATTTTTTTGGTCAAATGGTGCTTATATTAGGGTTCGGAGGGAGTACAATACATTGTGAAATTTTCAATGTACTCCCTTCGTTCCAATTAACTGTCACTTTAGAAATTTCACACGAATTAATAAAGTCATTTAATGCTTCAATTTTCAAGAGAATTATTACTGCAGATAACTTTACTATAATATCCTCAAAGTACATTAATTATCACATATTTCACACATTTCAACACATTAAATGCAAGATTAAAGTTGAAAAAAAAATCAATTAATACACTCTCGAATTCCTAAACGACAAATAATTTGGAACAAGTTAAAAAGACTAAAGTGACAGATAAAGTGGAACGGAGGGAATAGTTCATAGGGTAAAATTGCAATATGAAATTATGTTTTTAAAGTTTCAAAAAATATAAGTACTCTCCTTAATCCGTGTAATATAATTAAGTATAACATATAAATAGGACCAATGATAGTAACAATCAGAATGAATAGCTATATAGTGAGGCTCGTCTAGAATGCAAGTTGTACTTTAAAGATCAAGGCTTTGTTCGACATGTATAGTTAGAAGCTTTTTAGATAGTTAGGAATTTTTAGATTCAGTCAATAAGCTATTAGTTCTGATGAACACAAATTAGAAAGAGTTTATAGCTTTTAAAAAATGAACTTGTAGCTTTTGAAAGTTAGTTTTTAGAAAACTACTTCAAGTTGTTTTTAAGATACTAAACTAGTTTTAAATAATTCATATACCAATAATACTCTAAAAAAATTTCAAATTTTTTTTACTTACTCGAACCACAATTTAATTTTTTAATTAACTATATATTTAATTAATTATTAATTATAATTTAATAATTTTATACTTAATTAATTAATTAATAAAGAACAAAATTAAAAAATTAAAATAATAAAATATAAATAATATAATGTTAAATGTTTTCGGTCATTTAAGTGACTTTTACCTACTTTAAAAGTTAGTTTTGACGAACAACATTATTTCAAATAGTCGGTTAAACAGTTATAAGTTCGCAACTCACAACTATAAGCTAGAAGCTCACAGCTATAAGTTACAAGTTCACAGCTATAAATTAGTTTTGCTGAACACACCCTAAAGTGAATGAATTTGAACCAAATTATGATGTAAATTCTTTTATCTCAAATTTTCAATGATTCAATTAAACTATTGTACTTTAATCATTTATTTGTTTGGGGAAGAAATGGAAAGGAAAAAAAGAGGAGAGAGAAAATAAAGAGTGAGAGAAAGAGAGAGATGGAGTTTATATGTTGCGAGAGAAAATGAAAGAGAATGGAGAGAAAGATATGATGAATTGTGTCCAGTAATTTGGTTGGATAAAAAAGTGAGAAGAAAGAAAATAGTATTATCATCAAAAAATTTAAATAAATGTCCTTAAAAGTTAAAAATAAAGTGTTAGATAAGAGAAATTGAGGGTGTTTTTGACGAGAATAACTTACATGGAAACAAGCTTAACATGTAAGATTTAGAAACATTTGATGATAATTTGACAACTCATTAAAAGAGGATCTCATTGTACCAATTTCTCTTTTCTTCTTCTTTCTCCTTTACACTTCCCATCACCATCATAACCTCACTAATCTCTTACGCCCACAACCTCTACAGCCAACTGCAAAAATAAATACATTGGGACCGACCCCTCGTCAAATCATGAAATGTATTTGAACACCACCACTCTTGCAATTGGGCACAAGTTCTACAACACGATTTCAGCCATAATTGTGCAACCCATCACGAGTTACGACCTTCGTCTCTGCTCCTATCTTCCAAAGTGACATATGCGCGCCAAATGCTCGATTTATGGGCTATCAATTTCTTCCTATCTTCAAGGAGAATTAATTATATGAGAAATAGATCAAGAGAGGAGGGATGGATTGTGATTATGGTTACTTATATAAAAGGATTTTTGGTGTTAAACGGCAGCCGCATAAGGAATAGCGAAGTGAGAAAGAAAGGGATAGAAAAATGTTGAATTGATATAGTGGGACTCTGTAACACCCCGTAAAATCCTCGTATTAACTTAAAATACTAAAGAGATTATTTTTGAGAAAAGTGTTTTGGAAAAGAGTATTCTTTTAAATAAATTCCTTAATTCACGTTCTTCTGAAGTGATGAGTGCTTTTAAAGAAATGGTTTTCATAAAGTAATATCATGGGTTTTAACGTGGGTTTTAAGAGATAATTATATTTTTATGCCTTAAAGAAAATGTTATTTCTAAACAAGAGTATTTTTAGGAGAAAGAGATTGTTTTCCAAATATATGTGTTTGATGTGTAATTGTGTTAATAGGGTTCCCTGAAATATGTGAATTTATTTTGTGGAGTGGTGATTAAATGTTTTAAAAATAGAACTAATTAAGAAATAAAAAGATGATATATGTGTATGTGTATGTGTGTGCAACGTGAATGAATATGAGTATGTGTATGTGTGTATATAGGTGTGATACGTGTGGGTGTGTGGGTGTGCATGCCATGACTCCACTTGTGTTAAAATTAGGAAGCTTATAGGCTAAGAATTAGAACCGTAAGGGAACTAAATGGGTAGAAAACCCTAACTAGAAGCCAAAGGTAACTAAACCTAAAGGGCATAGTTCCTTAATTTGCTCCACCATGTTTCCCTAGGTTTGCTAAACACCACCCATGCAACTTATTGGGTTGCCAAAACCGCCCTTCCTTGACACACATTAACCAAAACTCAATCAAGGACAAAAGAGGAAAAATCCCATGCCCTCACCCTTGTCTATATGTGGCCGAAGGGGTGAAGTGTTGATCACTTCATTTCTTCATTTCCACACTTCATTCTTTCATCTCTTTTTCACCCTCCAAACACACTTGTTGAGAGCAAAAATCAAGCTCTCAACACACACACAAAGAAAAGAAAGAGGCCGTGAGCTAGGGAGAGGAAGAAAGGGAAACCAAATCCAAAACTCAAGTCTTTCCTTTGAAGAACCAAGACCATAGAAGTTAGAAGACTTTTCCTTGGTGGGTAGTTCGAATAAGCATGACAAGTTGTAATAGTTAGGTTTTTCGTTTGATCCTGTAATTTTTCTTCTCCTTTTCTTTATATATTAATTCTCAAAGTTAAAATGACAAGTACAAGTATTGTTTGTGCTTGATCATGGATTTTAAAGTTAAAGATAACTTATAAATGTCTAACTACCGGGCTCCATAACTCGTTTAAGAGTTTTTATGTAAGCTCTTAAAGTTTTCAAGCTAAATCCTAAAGATCTAAAGATTTGTTGAAAATTTTGTAAAGCTTTAAGTAAATTCCTTTGCGTGCCAATTTTCTAAGTTTTATTCATGCTTGATCTTAGATTTTTCAAAACTAAAAATATCTTATAAACGTCTAAACAACGGACTCTATAACTTGATTATGTTTTCCATAAAAGATCTTAAAGTTTTCCAAGCTAAATCTTCTAGATCTAAAGGCTTGATGAAAATTTTGTGAAGTTTACAGAAAATCTCTTTGTATGTAAATTTTTCTTTCTTAAACCGTGAGCCATGATTTTTCTAAGAGATGATTTGCCAAATAAATGTGAAACCTAAAGATCTTGGATGTTGTATGGTGATTTGATGTTGGTTCTAGTGCTTATGTGTGCTTGCATGTATTATTTATGCTTTGATCTTGAATTTCTAAGGAATAAATGGACTAATAAACACTAGATCCTAGGTTATATAATTCGGTCATGAGTGGCAAATTAGGTCTTGATGCTTTTATTTGATCGAGGTCATTGCATGTTAATTTTGTGCCTTTAAAAGTTGATTCGAGTTGTTGAAGTGATTCGGTTTTGAATTGATGTTGATGAAGCTTTGACTTTTACTTTGATCTCTGAAAACGACTTGGTCTTTGCTTTAATCTTTAAAAAGGTTTGTTATAAAGCCATGCATGTTGTTTTAAAACAAAAAAGATTTAATCTTCTACAACATTAATCACGGTTTTTGACCTTTTCTTATCCAAAATGATTTTAATCTTTGATTTCTACTACCACGCTTGATTTCATAATTGGATCTATAAAATAAAGAGGCATGCATGTAATTTTAAGTACAAAAGGGACTTTATTTTTCATAAACCTCACGGTTTCACAAAGAAATCAAGAAATGAGTTTTTGAAAAATGATTTTTGGTCTTGAGCGTGATAAAGATTTAAAGTTGCAACTCAATTTTTGGTGATGATGCATTCGGCTTAGGACTAGAGTTAGGGAAATCATGCTTTCTCTCCATGAAAAGGGCACATACATCTTAATTTCCTTTGATTTAAAGAATCTTGTGTTTTTATGTTGAAAAAGTAAGCCAAGGACCTTGTTTTGTCAAAATAAGGTTCGGTCTATACACATAAAATGGTCTAGGATTCTTTCTCAATAAAATAACATGAAAATAATGATTATGTTTTGTGAACTATGGTTAAATTAATATGTTTGGAATTGTGTTGTACAGCTTTAATTTATAATCGGTTTTAATTAAAGACAAAAGGGAGCAAATGAATTAAAAAGTATTAGAAAAGTTTTGTAAGAGAAAGTAATTTGTTGCATGAAAATGAAAATAGAATTTACGTACTTGAATTAAATCAAGCTGATTTATGTGCTTGTTTTCTTTGATTACATTCGGTCCTATAAAGTTAGAAAGTTTAAATGCATGAAATCAAATGTACATGATGATTTTTGAAAGGAATAAAATTATTTAACAAGAGAAAAAATAAATATTAACATGTTTGGTTTGTAACCTTGATTCAACTTGGTTGTGAATACATGCATGACTAAATGTTTTGTTGTATGATCGCTTGATGATTGATTGAATTAGTTATATATTAAGTGTTGCTTATATGTTGAGTTAATATGTGGAAAATAATTGAGTGTATAATTAATTTCGAAATTTATTGGTTTCAAAATAATTTGATTTGATTTGTTTTGATTAAGAATCTTTTGAATTCTGTTCATGGCTGTCCCAAGTTGTTTTGTGATAAAGATTTGAGTTTTTAAAGTGTTAATTTTGAATAAAGAAGTTGTTTTAAACGAAAAGCGTTTTTACGATACTTTCAGAGTCTTTGTCAAAGTGATTTGATAAAACAAGAGTGTTTTATTTGATACGAGGAATGAGAGGTGTTTAAGTTACGGAGAAGATTTTCCTAATACCAGTTAATAACAAAAACGTATTTTATTTAATACGAGGAAATCTTAAAGACGAGGGATTGGGGCAGCAGGCAGCACAAAGGATACGCGGAGACGGTATGCATTACATTGTTGGACCTCAGGTGAGGGAGAAGCTATCTTAAGACACTGTGGTGTTTAGGTGACATATTAGGACGTTCCGTATCATCTCAAAGATCGGAACTTAGTGGTCCATAGTCAGTAGTATAAGTGGCAATTGTTTGCCCTGTGTGGCCACTTATACGAAGGAGACAAAGACCACACTATTATTGTGTGATATTGTGTGTTGATAGCATGTTTTTATTTCAATTTGTCTGATAATATTTATTGCTGTTAAATTAAATGAGTAATACACTGATGGATGCGCTTTGCATGAGAAACGAAAGTGAAAAGAATAAGTTCAGAGAGTAATGAAATTGAGAGAATAGAAAGAAAGAAAGAGTTGAGAATTGGGAAGTGAAATTGAGAGTAATAACGAGAACGAGCCAGAGCTGGGGAGAGTGATGTTGATAAGAGATGTGAATTGAGCGGAGCTGGGCTCCTGTGTCTCTGGTTTTAGTCTGAGACTAGTGTTGAGTTGAGCGTGCTCCTCCACTAGCGCTCAGCAAAGTTGAAATTTTTGAAAAGGTTTTTGGAAAAGCAGTCTTTGAAAAGGTTTTCAAAAGGGGATTGATCGAGGCCGTACCCGATCAAAATAAAAGGTGTTTATTCTGTAGTACTAGGAAGGTGATCCTAGGTCGTTTCCCAGCGAATATCGGTCTAGGCAAAGTATCAAACACGTAGTGTGCAGTAAAATGGGGGGGTTTTTGTGTGTGACAAATGTGAAGAACAAAACATAAACAGAATATAAAAACTAAGAAAATCAGAAACAAAAGCGGGCAAACCCCTTTGGCTACGTACACTACTCAATCCTAGCTCACTAAAGATCGATTCCTCTCCTCTCCTCTGTCCAACTCGTGATAACCAAATACTAAGCGAAAATTCAGTTATCACTCCAAACCCTAACTTCTAATTAAGCATCAGAAACCAGAATTGGAGTTTTTACGAGTTAATACAAATTAAGCATTTATATTCATGTATTATCTCTACGAAATGGAATTAAGCAAACCACTACACATCGATAAACATGAAAACAGAGAAGAGAAAATGAAATTGCATTAATAACAAGAGCTCAAGAGTAGATAATACAATACCAAAGGGATTAACCCTTGAAGTCTAGCCTTCCATGGCCATAAATGAAGAAAAACGAGTAGAAATGGGGAAGAACAAAACCCTAGCAGCCACCACCACTTGGGAGAGCCAAGAGAGAAGTTCTAACCTAGAGAGAGAGTGAGAAATCTGAAATGGGAGTGTGTCTTGGGGGTTACACGAATTTCCCCTCTTTAGTCATGAAAATGGGCCTAAAACATGGGCCCAAGTCCTAAGAAACACTATTCTAAAAATTACAATTAAAAAGGGACCTAAATGCAAATTACAATCTTCACTTCAATGCTTCAATCTTCATTTCCAAACATCCCAAAGTGTCCTTGTGCCAAATATTACCTGAAAATAGAAATAGAATTAATTAGGCTAAATAATCCCAAATTAAACAATATTCGGAATATTAGTCCAATAAACTCAAAATCACTAAATCAAGCTAATCAATGTCAAATGGGCAACAAGTATCAATAATAGGAGTAAAATAATGCAAGGAATAATGGGAAATAAAATGCTCATCAAATACCCCCACACTTATCCTTTTGCACTCCTGGGCAAAACCAAAAGATAGGACTATGAAGATCAATATGCACCAAAGTGAATCATGCAACAAGATGACTACAACTAAGAAATGCTAACCTAAGAGATTACATACTTCACAATGAATTCTAGGAAATGCAAAGAAATGGGCAAACTCAAGCACACAAAATGGTTAAGGATCAAAGAGTCAAAGCATCCGCGAACATCATCCAATTACTTCAAGTATGCAAAGAAACCAATGACATCAAGAGGATAGTCACAAAGATGATAGAAACTCACAAGGATCACTCAAAAGTGTTTACACTCAAGTGTTTGGGGTTAATCATTATTTACACTCAAGGCACATCATGAAAAACAAACACAACCATAAGCTTGACAAGCCTCTAACATCAACCATCAACACACATGCACAAAATGATCAAAAGGTCTTTTAAGGGTTGTAATGGGGCCAAGGACAAGGTAGGATAAAAATATGGGAATGTAGCTAAAACCAAGGGAATAGAGGAGCAATGGAGAATAAGTAAAATGTAAGCAAAATCCACCCCAAAATCAACAACCACTAATTCCAATCCTCTTTGCCTCAACAACCTTTTATTCACTTTTTTTTCTTTTTTTTTTCTTCTTTTTTTTTCTTTTTATTTTTGCATTTTTTTTTATTTTTTTGTATTTTTGTCTTCTATTTTTTTTTTTGTTTTTGAGAGATATACAAAAAGAAAAGAAGAAACAACACAAATGGCATGAAGATGAAGCCATAACTATAACAACCAATGAGGCAAAACCAAGAACTCAACCAATTAAAGCATAAAGCATACTTCTTACCTAATACCCATTCCCAAAACAATTCCAAAGCTCCAAAATTCCCTAAGGTTAGGACAATCATGGTTTTTCAGTCATAGGCTTGTAATGAGCTAAAGAACAAGGAAAGGGATAAAAAGGCTCAAAGGGGCTAGCAAAGGATACATTCATTCAAGGTAGGCTCATATGGCTAGTAGCTTATTCAAGAAAGAAAGTGCCTAAATCATTTCAAAATGTGCATGAGCAATCAAGTATCAACAAGAGTCAAGTCAAGTTCTAGAGTGCAAGTAATCCAGAGTGCAATCACACATGACAGAAAATTAGGTGGCATATATAGCAATCCACCCACAATTAAGGCTCAAATCCTCACAAAAGGGACAATTCTATCACAGTGTTACCACCTCTTAATTATCAAAAGCAACTTTACACACAGAAATGCATGAATTCAGACACGAGATACCAAAACTCTACTAAAATGAAGCAAAAACATGCAAGAAAATGCCCAAAACTAAGCAAAACCTAAAAAAAATCAAAGCAAAATATGCAACCTAAACTACTCTCCCCCCACACTTAAATCACACATTGTCCTCAATGGAACACAAATAGCAGAACCAGACAGATATAGACAAGTGTAATAAAAAGAGTAAGGAAGGAGAAAAGGAGACTCCCTAAGTCATGGTTGTTCAAAAGTGGGGTCGACCAATGAGGCCTCCTCCACAGGTGCATCATCCAAAGAAGGGGTGGTTAGGAAAGGCTTGAGTCGGTGGCCATTGACTTTGAAGCTCTTGTTCGTGGACTCACTCTTGATCTCCACAGTGCCATAAGGAAACACCTGGGTGACTACAAACGGTCCAATCCATTTAGAGCGGAGCTTTCCACTCATGAGTCCAAGCCTAGAGTTGTAGAGCAAAACTTTTTGACCAACCAAGAACTCCTTTCTGGAAATGGAGTTATCATAAAGCTTCTTGGTCTTCTCTTTGTAGAATTTGGAGTTCTCATAGGCCTCCAAGCGGATCTCATCTAGCTCACTCAACTGCAGCTTCCTCTCCTCACCCGCTTGATCAAGAGCTAAGTTACATTGCTTCACAGCCCAATATGCATGGTGCTCTATCTCCACAGGCAGGTGGCACGCCTTACCAAAGACAACCCGATAGGGTGACATCCCTATGGGTGCCTTGTAAGCGGTCCGATGGGCCCACAGAGCATCCTCCAATCGTGTGCTCCAATCCTTTCTATTAGGCTTCACCATCTTCTCCAAAATCCGCTTGATCTCTCTATTTGAAATCTCAGCTTGCCCGTTGGTTTGGGGGTGATAGGATGTAGAAACTTTGTGCACAACCCCATACTTCTTGAGCAAAGCTTGCATGGATCTATTGCAGAAGTGTGTGCCTTGGTCACTGACTATGGCTCTAGGTATGCCAAACCTGCAAAGGATATTAGACCTGACAAAATCTACAACAACCTGAGCATCATTAGTCCTGGTGGCCTTAGCTTCCACCCATTTGGATACGTAATCCACAGCAAGTAAGATATAATAAAAACCAAAAGAAACAGGAAAGGGGCCCATGAAATCTATACCCCAGACGTCAAACACCTCACAAAACAACATAGGTTGTTGCGGCATCTGTTGCCTCCAAGATAGGGCGCCTCCTGCTCTTTGACACTGCTCACACGAGCTGCAGATGTTGCTCGCATCCTTGAAAATGGTAGGCCAATAAAATCCAGAATCCAGCACCTTTCGTGCTGTCCTTTGAGTACCAAGGTGGCCTCCCACTGGTGAAGCATGGCAAAATTGGAGAACCGATTGGATCTCCTGGTCTGGAATGCACCTGCGAATGACCTGATCACTGCAAAAACGCCATAAATAGGGGTCATCCCATACATAATGCTTGGCATCGCTCTTTAATTTGTCTCTTTGAGCTTTGGATGCCAAGGCAGGAAAAACAGAAGCAACCAGATAATTAACAATGTCTGCAAACCAAGGAGTTTGGGGAAGGGGATGGGAAACATGTAAAGATAAAAGCTGCTCATCCGGGAAGTCATCCCGGATAGGAAATGCATCCTCCTCTCTCTCTATCCTGCTCAAGTGGTCTGCGACAAGGTTATGCGCACCACTCCGATCCTGAATCTCAAGATCAAACTCCTGGAGGAGCAACATCCACCTAATCAACCTAGGTTTGGAATCTGTCTTTTTCAAAAGATACTTCAGAGCAGCATGATCAGTGTACACTACAACCTTAGAACCAAGCAAATATGATCTAAACTTGTCAAGTGCAAAAACAATAGCCAAAAGTTCTTTTTCAGTTGTTGTATAATTAACCTGTGCTGCATCTAAAGTCCTAGAAGCATAATAAATCACATGCGACAGCTTACCAACCCTTTGGGAGAGAACTGCTCCCAAAGCATAATTTGAAGCATCAGTCATGAGCTCAAATGGGAGGGTCCAATCAGGTGGTTGGATGATGGGAGTGGTGGTCAGTGCTTTCTTCAATTCATCAAATGCCCTCTTGCATTGGTCTCCAAATTCCCATGGGGCATCCTTTTGAAGCAACTTGGAAAGAGGAAGGGCAATGTTGCTAAAGTTCTGAATAAACCTGCGATAGAAACCTGCATGACCAAGAAAAGAACGCACCTCTCGCACGCAAGAGGGGTAAGGCAAATGTGATATTACATGCAGCTTAGCAGGGTCAACTTCTATGCCCTTGTGCGAAACAATGTGCCCTAAGACTATGCCTTGTTCTACCATGAAGTGGCATTTTTCAAAATTCAAGACAAGGTTAGTCTCAATGCACCTGTTAAGCACCTTAGTCAAATTATCAAGACATGCATCAAATGAGGAGCCATAAACACTAAAATCATCCATGAAGACCTCTATGCAATGCTCGAGCAAGTCAGCGAAAATACTCATCATACATCTTTGAAATGTGGCAGGAGCATTGCATAGGCCAAAAGGCATCTTTCTATATGCAAATGTGCCAAAAGGACAGGTAAATGTGGTCTTATGTTGGTCCTCTGGTGCAATGCAAATTTGAAAATAACCAGAGAATCCATCTAAGAAGCAATAATGAGATTTACCTGCCAGGCGCTCCAACATCTGATCAATGAAGGGGAGAGGGAAATGATCCTTGCGAGTCGCCTGGTTGAGCTTTCTGTAATCAATGCAGACTCTCCAACTGTTCTGCACTCTAGTGGGAATCAGCTCATCCTTCTCATTTTTTACAACTGTGACACCAGACTTCTTGGGGACAACTTGCACCGGGCTCACCCAAGTGCTATCTGAAATTGGGTAGATGATACCCGCTTGGAGCAGCTTGGTGACCTCTTTCTTAACCACATCAAGAATCTGGGGGTTCAATCGTCTTTGGGGTTGTCTCACTGGTTTAGCCCCATCCTCCAACAAAATGCGGTGCATGCACATGGAGGGGCTAATTCCAGGAATATCCGCTAAAGTCCATCCAATTGCCCTCTTGTTCTTTCTTATCACATCCAGCAGTTTCTCCTCTTGATCAACAGAAAGTGAGGTAGAGATGATCACTGGGAGTTTCTGCTCATCCTCCAAGTAAGCATATTTGAGATGAGGAGGGAGGGGCTTCAGGTCCAATGAGGGTGCCTGCATAATAGATGGAACTAAAGGGACAGCAGAAATGGATTCTGCTGCCTGCACCTGAACAAGTAAATCAGACTCATGCATAACAGATATGGGGTTAGGGTTAGCATAATCTGAATCTATAACATATGAATCATCAGATGCAGTAGCAGAGTCTAAAAACTGGGCTATTTCAGTGCATGCGGTGCACCATCCAGAGTTAGTGCATGATGGACAAGTAAATGAATCAGTGAAAGATGGCAATTCAAAATCATGATGCAAAAAGTCAAGCATATGCTCATCTATCAAATCATCAAGCAAGTCCACATGGAAAACAGAGTGATCCTCAGGAAAATGTTTCATAGCATGGAAAATGTCAAATCGGATCACACTGCCATCAAACTCCATGGAAAGTGAACCTGAATGCACATCTATCTTGGTTCGGGCTGTTTTCAAAAATGGCCTCCCCAAAATAATAGGAACAGCATTATGGGGAGAGTCATCTTCCATATCAAGTATGTAAAAATCAGCAGGGAAGATCAACTCTTCAACCCGAACCAAGACATCCTCTATCAAACCTGCGGGGTGGGCAGTACTTCTATTTGCCAATTGAATCACTACACCCGTAGGTTGAAGAGGTCCAAGAGAAAGAGACTTAAAAACAGACATAGGCATGACATTTATGGATGCTCCTAAATCTAGCATAGCATTTTCAAACTTAACATTGCCTATGATGCAAGGTATAGAGAAAGTTCCAGGATCCTTACATTTTTCAGGAATGTGAGGGATAGGTTTACCTATGAGAGCGGAGACATTCCTTCCCATGCTTATCCTCTCATTGCCCTTGAGTCTTCTCTTATGAGTGCACAACTCCTTAAGGAACTTCGCATACCTTGGAATCTGTTTTATTGCATCAAGAAGGGGTATGTTGACTTCCACCTTCCTGAATGTGTCAAGAATGTCCTTGTCCACCTCTTCCACCCTTTTGTTTTGAGGCACTCTTGGTGGGAATGGAAGAGGAACAGGAGGAGGTTGTAGGACAACAGCAGGGCTTGTGGTTGAAGTTGAGGAGGGTTGAGTTGGATGATTCTTTTTGGTGCTAGCATGCTCACCTTCATCTACCACTTGGCTCTTCCCTTTAGAGGAAGCTAGAGCATCATTTTTGAGGTTAGGTTGTGGTGTGGGTGTGACAATCTGCTTTCCCGACCTCAGGTTGATGGCACTCACATTCTGATTCTGAGGGTTGATCACAGTTTGGGATGGCAACTTGTCAGAATTTTGAGATTGCAAGTTGTTGAGAGAAGTTGCCATTTGACCCATCTGATTTGTCAAAGTCTGAATGGATGCCTCTTGTCTCTGAATGGATGCTCTAGTCTCTTGTTGAAATTGGAGGTTTTGCATGGTCATTTGCCTCACCAACTCCTCCAAGGTAGGTTGGTTGGATGGAGGGGCTGATGGTGAAGGATGAACCACTTGCTGCTGTTGTTGCCTTTGCTGTTGGATTGGAGGAGGTACATATGGTGGTCTGCTCGGTCCAGCGGTGTTCTGAAATGGAACATTAGGAGGAGGTTGTTGTTGATCAGACCACTTCAGATTGGGATGGTTCCTCCATCCAGGGTTGTATCTATTGGAAGAGAGGTCATGATTGTGTTGTTGTGGACCTCTATTGTTGTATATGTTTGCTGCATAGGCCTCGGGTTGGTCACCACTGGTCATCGACTGTTGCTGCTGAAGGGAAGGGCATGCATCTGTGGGGTGCTCAATGGATGTGCATATGCCACACACTCTAGCAGGAAGTATCATCTTTTTCTGATTGACAGCCAATTGTGTGACCAATGTTGTGAGAGAATCAATTTTCTGCTCAAGCTTCTCAACCTTGCCCGAGTCTGCACCAACATCATTTACATCCCTCACAACTATTGCATCACTGTTGCTTCTTGCATGGAATTGTTGACAGTTGGAAGCCATCTTCTCAATTTTGCTCCTGGCTTGTAAGGGTGTCATATCTCCCAATGTACCACCACTTGCAGCATCTACCATGTTTCTTTCCATGAAGTTGAGACCTTCATAAAAGTACTGGATGAGAAGCTGCTCTGAGATCTGATGGTGAGGGCAGGAAGCACACAACCTCTTGAATCTCTCCCAATAATCATAGAGACTCTCTCCATGTTGTTGCCTGATACCAGAAATTTCCTTTCTGATTGCAGTGGTCCTATTTGCAGGGAAGAATTTTTCCAGAAATGCCCTCTTCAAGTCATCCCAGCTTGTGATGGAACCAGGGGCCAAGTCAGATAACCAATCTTGTGCTAGACCCTCTAAGGAATGTGGAAATGCTCTGAGACAGACATGATCCTCTTGCACATCATGTGGTTTCATTGTGGTGCACACTATATGGAATTTCTTGAGATGCTTATGAGGATCCTCACCTGCAAGACCATGAAACTTGTTCAACAAATGGATTAGTCCTGTTCTAAGCTCAAAAGGAACATCCTCATCAGGATACCGGATACACGAGTCTTCAATAGTGAAGTCAGGTGCAGCCAGCTCCCTAAGTGTCCTTTCCCTTGGTGGGGGTTGAGCCATGTTATCACAATATATAGAATCAGATTGAATAAAAGTAGAAGGAATAGAAGAAATAGAAACAGAATCAGAATTAGATGGACTATAAGATGACTCTGACTCACTACCTAATGACTGATTCCTATTTTGTCTAACTAATCTGTGATAAGTTCTATCAATTTCAGGGTTGTAAGGATGCAAATAACTTGGGTTGCCCCTAGTCATGTATTGAACAGAACAACATCAACCATAGCATACTGTAACAGATATGCATGACCAAAATCGGCAACAAAATTTTTTATTTTTTTTAAATTTTTTTTTTAATTTTTTTAAGCACCCTAAAATCATGAAAACATATCACAGAAAGTTTGAGGACAAAATTCAAAAGGGAACCAAGTCAAAGAATTAAAATAGGGACCAAAAACTAAGAAAATAAAACTTGTAAAATAAAAAAGAAATAGTAAACGAAGGATTTTGGGGTCAATATTTTCTCTAATTCCGCCGTTGGCGAAATTATCTCTTTATTGAATTTTTCCCTTCGATTTGATATATAATTCGTCCAATTCCGACAACCTGATCAAAAGTTATGCCTATTTATAGTAAGTGCTGCTAAAACATGGATAATTTTTCTGGAACTCACAACCAGTGCATATCTGAGTGTCTGTGATGCATCAACACACTAATATATGATGAAACAAGTGTGGATACCAATTTTCGTGCAAAAATTCCACCCGCAGCTATGTTGAATGGCACTCACAGAATCACTAGAATAGCATCAGTTGTGCAGAACAGCAAATCAGCAAACAGGGCAACTTTCAATCAGTTATCAGAATGCTTATTCACACACTAACTACACTAACTAATCTAATTAACTACTGTATGATCTTTGGCAAGAACCGATAATCCCCGGCAACGGCGCCAAATTTTGATCGAGGCCGTACCCGATCAAAATAAAAGGTGTTTATTCTGTAGTACTAGGAAGGTGATCCTAGGTCGTTTCCCAGCGAATATCGGTCTAGGCAAAGTATCAAACACGTAGTGTGCAGTAAAATGGGGGGGTTTTTGTGTGTGACAAATGTGAAGAACAAAACATAAACAGAATATAAAAACTAAGAAAATCAGAAACAAAAGCGGGCAAACCCCTTTGGCTACGTACACTACTCAATCCTAGCTCACTAAAGATCGATTCCTCTCCTCTCCTCTGTCCAACTCGTGATAACCAAATACTAAGCGAAAATTCAGTTATCACTCCAAACCCTAACTTCTAATTAAGCATCAGAAACCAGAAACCAGAATTGGAGTTTTTACGAGTTAATACAAATTAAGCATTTATATTCATGTATTATCTCTACGAAATGGAATTAAGCAAACCACTACACATCGATAAACATGAAAACAGAGAAGAGAAAATGAAATTGCATTAATAACAAGAGCTCAAGAGTAGATAATACAATACCAAAGGGATTAACCCTTGAAGTCTAGCCTTCCATGGCCATAAATGAAGAAAAACGAGTAGAAATGGGGAAGAACAAAACCCTAGCAGCCACCACCACTTGGGAGAGCCAAGAGAGAAGTTCTAACCTAGAGAGAGAGTGAGAAATCTGAAATGGGAGTGTGTCTTGGGGGTTACACGAATTTCCCCTCTTTAGTCATGAAAATGGGCCTAAAACATGGGCCCAAGTCCTAAGAAACACTATTCTAAAAATTACAATTAAAAAGGGACCTAAATGCAAATTACAATCTTCACTTCAATGCTTCAATCTTCATTTCCAAACATCCCAAAGTGTCCTTGTGCCAAATATTACCTGAAAATAGAAATAGAATTAATTAGGCTAAATAATCCCAAATTAAACAATATTCGGAATATTAGTCCAATAAACTCAAAATCACTAAATCAAGCTAATCAATGTCAAATGGGCAACAAGTATCAATAATAGGAGTAAAATAATGCAAGGAATAATGGGAAATAAAATGCTCATCAGGGATCTTCGAAAATATTTTTGAAAACGGGATCTTGTGGTGAAAGGAAGTTTTAGAAAAGGTTTCGTGAAAAGAACTTCTTTTGAAAATGTTTTTGAAAAGCGGTTTTGAGAAATATTATAAAAGTATTTTCAGAGAAGTTTTGAAAGGAAAATTTTGTGAAAGTTGTGAAAAGAGATTTTTCAGAAGGTCTTTGAAAAGAGAATTGAGCAGTTGTGAAACTGGATTTTTGGGAAAATTTACAAAAAGAGTTTATGAAATTGTTTATGGAGTGAGGTTTTGTAAAAGTTTATAAAATGATTTTTGAGGAAGTGGTGAAAAGTTTGTGTTGAGAAATGAGATGATGGAGTAGGTCGAGAAAGTTTGAGAATGGAGATTGGAAATGGTGATGTGATCCCAACTCTGTGCTATGTGAGAAATGATGAGCAAAGTTAGTGGTCGGGACTCATTGAAGGGTTGCACGAAGGATGGTCCGATCTTAGGATAACTAAAAAGATAAAAGACTTAAAAGACATGCGCGGCGAGGTATGAGAGTACGAAGTAGTGGAGAGGAAGAAACGATAAGTATCTGCGGATACTTAGGACGAGATTGCATTAGGGGAGGACGATGACGGTGAAACGTCAAGAAGTCTAGAGTATGTTTTCTAGGCAGAACAAACTCCACATGTGGCGCACTAACGTGGTGGGGACTGGGTCTAATGCTGTGGTAAGTTCTGCGGGCCCACTAGAAACATACTGTCGCCCCCTAGATTGCAAATCGAGAACAGTGAGAGGGACTGGAGTGGGGCATCTTATTTGCCACTGCGAGGCAGTGTGCCATGTTTATTGTGAATATTGATTGAGGCAGAGTCCTCCTGGTCTGGGACCATTTGTGTGTGACAGCTGTCGCGCCCGCACGGTAAAGGTCCTTGATTTGAGCTCAATATATGTTTTTGGATGAATTTTAATCCCTTTTCTTAGTAATTTTAGCTTGTTTCTCAAGTATTTTAGGAAAAAGATGGAAATTGTGCTTACTAATGTGATGAACGAGATCCTTGAGGATTTTGTATCAATTTGTTGTGAATTTCAGGTTTTAGAGGCTTAATTTGATGATTTATGGAAAAGAAGGAAAAAGCAAGCCGTGGAATCAGGAGTTCGGAGCAAAGTGATGAAAATCAGTGAAGAAAGTCCAGGACTCGCCTAGGCGAGGTTATTACTCGCCCAGGCGAGTGGGGTTTTTCTGATTTAAAAAATGGGTTTAAATGGCCAATTTTCCTAGTGAAAAACTCGCCCAGGCGAGCCTTATTCTCGCCTGGGCGAGTGTCGCAGATGTGCAGTTGCGATTTTCTTATCTTTTTGGATTTGGAAGGGATTTGTTTTATCTTTTGACTTAAAAATACTAGGATTGGTAATTAGGATTCATTGAGAACACTTGGAATAGAGTTTTTGCATTGATTTTGGTGAAGAACGGAGATTAGAGGCAAGGATTAGTGGTAATTATGTCACTCTTTATCACTTTTATTGCTTTTCTTTTCTCAATTATGAACTAAATCCTTCTTTGTAGATGAATATGGAACCTTGTTAATGTTTATGCAATGAATTGATTTTGTTTTTCCATTATAAATTCTGTGTTTGATTATATTTTTATTGTTGTTCGTGAATGTGCGCAGTTCATGACTTAGGAATCCTAATTTAGTAGACATATTAATTTAGGATTATGCCCAATAATCAAACAGTTCAATTGCATAAGGATAGACATATTTCTTATGAATTGGATAATTTTTACAAGTTTTGATTGAACTTAATTAAGGGTTAGGTTTTAAGGCTCTCTTGAGACATCATTGAGAGATCAATCTTTAAAATACGGAAACGTTCTAAGACATTAGACGTTTCCTACCTTTGCAAAACAAATTCAGAATTTAGGAAAACAATTCAATTTGTTGTTAAACGTTTTAGGAACCTTCATCGAAACTACGTCCCGCTTTTTCCCATTGTTCAAGAATCGTTTTATTTATTTATTTTAATTTATTTAAATCAAAAATCACTCAATTAATTGAATTTTAATTTAATTTTCATTTAGTAACTACGAATAGGTGAGAATTATTAAAGTCAATTTCAGTCCTCGTTGGGAACGATACTCTATTTATCACTTTATTACTTGTACGATCTGGTACACTTGCCAGAATCCCAACAAGTTTTTGGCGCCGTTGCCGGGGACTAAAATTTGATTTTATTAATTTTTCGGGACTTTTAGTAGTTACTTAGTGGAAGTTTACTTTAGCTATTTATTTTTAATCGTTTCTATTTACTCAACAGGTGCTTTTAACCCTCTTTGCCGAGATTGGTATATGCACTTGCGTTCTGCAGGTGATTACAGCAGCCTACAATTCGATCTTGAGATCGAGTTGACAGCGAAGAAGCTAAGGAAACAAGCACAGCGAGAGAAAAGGGAACGAGCAAGAATAATGGCTGACGAGCGTGAGCGTGAACGCAGGCATGAGCATGAGCAGGAAACTGACAGGCGTACTTTGGCAGATTACGCCTTAGTCGACCCGACCTTGATTGGTACTAGCATAGTACCACCCGCTGTCACTGCTGCACATTTTGACATCAAGGGGGCATATCTGAACATGCTGCAGCAAAATCAATTCAGCGGTGCCCCAGAAGAGGATCCAAGTGATCATATTGCCATGTTCTTGAGTTACCTGGACTTCTTCAAGATTCAGGGTGCAAGTGATGAGGCGATAAGGTTGAGGCTTTTTCCTCTCTCATTAAGGGGAAAGGCGCTTCAATGGCTCCGTGCACAACCACAGGGGAGCATCACTTCTTGGGAGGAATTGGCTACAATTTTTGTGGACAAATACTTCCCACCCTCCAGGCAAGCTCAGCTTAGGCAAGAAATCAACGCCTTCGCTCAGCAAGATGGAGAATCTTTACATGAGGCGTGGGAAAGGTACAAGCAGATGTTGAAGAAGTGCCCCAATCACTCTATGCCTGAATGGATGCAAATGAGGACATTTTATGATGGGTTGAGTCTAGCCAATCAGCACTTGGTCGATTGTGCCTCACAAGGATCATTAGAGAGCAAGACCGCCATAGAGGCCAGACAGTTGATTGAGAAGATGGCTCATAACAGCAGTCGTGCCACTGTTAGGAAGCGGATCATGAAGAAGAGTGATTTGGAGCCTGAGAATGTGCAAGCTTTGTTCGCACAGAATAAAGAGATGCAGCAGCAGATAGCTGCATTGACTCAGAAATTGGGTCAGGTCCAAATGAATGCTTCAACAGGTATACCTCCTATCCCTTCTGATACTCCTGGTTTATTACTAACATGTGATTTCTGTAAAGGCAACCACCGTAATGGTGAGTGTGTATTTGAGGTTAGTACTAGCACAGGTAATGATGAGCAGGCGAATTTTGTGGGAGGAGGACAGAGGAACAATCCGTACTCAAACACCTACAACCCAGGGTATAGAAATCACCCTAACTTCTCGTGGCGCAGTCCAGCACTCCAGCCACCACAAGAGAAGCAGCCGACGCCTTGGGAGGCAGCAATTGAAAAGCTCGCTCAAACAACCAATAATTTTGTTGAGGAGACGCGAGCCAACTTCAAAAACTAGGGTGCCAGCATTCGCAATCTGGAGGTTCAGATGGGTCAACTTTCCAAGCAGATGTCAGAGAGGTCACCGGGAACCTTTCCCAGTGACACCATTCCAAACCCCAGAGAGCATTGCAAGGCTATTACTCTTCGAAGTGGCAAGTCTCTTGAGGAGCCACAGAAGAAGAGTGATGAGGTGGTGCTTGAGAAGGAAGAGGCCAAGGGACAACCAGCTGAGGACTCAACCCTTGAAGTGCAACAAAATAAGAATTCAACTGCAACTCAGGAAGAAGAGAAGAAACCCCAAATGTCTCACAAGTTTCCTTTTCCTCAGCGGTTGAAAAAGGAGGAAAATAAGAAGCAATTTGCCAAGTTCATGGAGGTGTTCAAGAGGCTCCAGATCAACATTCCCTTCGCAGAGGCACTCGAGCAGATGCCCACATATGCGAAGTTCATGAAAGAGCTCTTGACCAACAAAAGGAAGATGCAAGATGATGAGACTATGCTTCTCACAGAGGAATGCAGTGCAATTCTGCAAAGGAAGCTCCCTCAGAAGCTAAAAGATCCTGGGAGTTTCACAATCCCTTGTAACATTGGGGGATTTGACATTGGCAAGGCTCTATGCGATTTGGGGGCAAGCATCAATCTGATGCCCCTCTCCATCTTCAAGAAGCTTGGTATTGGAGAAGCGAAGCCAACAATGATGTGTCTTCAGTTAGCTGATCGGTCTGTGAAGAGGCCCTATGGAAAAGTGGAGGATGTGCTTGTCAAGGTGGACAAGTTCATCTTCCCTGCTGACTTTGTTATCTTGGATATGGAGGAGGATTCAGACATTCCTCTCCTCCTGGGTAGGCCTTTTCTGGCCACTGGGCGAGCCCTCATAGATGTTCAACAGGGCGAGCTCAAGCTCCGGGTTCATGAAGAAGAAGTCTCATTCAATGTCTACCGGTCCATGAAGAATCCGATGGACAGTTTCCCAATGTTTCTTGGTGGACGTGGTTGACACTTTAGTCACGTCTACTTTTGAGCAAATTGGGCATGAGGATGTGTTAGCAGCAGCTCTGACACATGAGAAGAGTGAAGATCGCTAGGTTGTGAAGGTGGTGGCCAGATTGGATGCACCTACAGCTTACACAAAGACAGATCGAATGAAGGAGCTGAAGATGCATGAAAAGGAGGAGCGGGCAGTACCAGAGCTCAAAACTCTTCCACCAAATCTCAGGTATGAATTCTTAGATGACACTAAATTCTATCCAGTTATAATTAGTAATGAGAATTTTGAGGCAATACAAAGCTGCTTTAGGATGGAATGTGTCTGATTTGATAGGCTCGAAAGTGATAGTGTTCACAGATCATGCTGCTTTAAGGCACCTATTGGCTAAGCACGATGCTAGGCCAAGGCTGATTAGGTGGATCTTGCTCTTGCAAGAGTTCGACTTGGAAATAAAAGATAAAAAGGGGGTAGAGAATGTTATTGCTGATCACTTATCTAGGCTCCCCCTTGAGGATAGTAATAGGGATAAACAGGTTCCAATTGAGGAAAAATTCCCTGATGAACACCTGTTTGCTGCATCTGAACTCCCATGGTATGCTGATCTTGCTAATTATCTCGCAGCAAATGTGATTCCTAAGGATATGACTTGGCAACAAAAGAAAATTTTTTACATGATGCCAAGTTTTATTTTTGGGATGAACCATTCCTGTTCAGGAGGAGTGCAGATGGAGTAATCAGGCGTTGTGCCTCCCAAGAGGAAATTCCTGACATCCTTTGGCATTGTCACAATTCACCATATGCTGGTCATTATAGCAGTGAAAAGACAGCTTCTAGAGTTTTACAATGTGGGTATTACTGGCCCACCATTTTTAAAGATGCTAAGACCCATGTGTTGCAATGTGATAGATGCCAAAGGGTTGGGAATATTTCTCGGAAAGATGAGATGCCTCTTCAAGGCATTTTAGAGGTTGAAGTATTTGATGTGTGGGGCATAGACTTTGTAGGCCCCTTTCCCCCTTCTTATAACAACAGGTACATTCTTGTGGGGGTTGATTATGTCTCTAAGTGGGTGGAGGCAATCTCCACTCCCACCAATGACTCCACTGTAGTGGTGAACTTTTTGAGAAAAAATATTTTTAGCAGGTTTGGAGTACCTCGAGTACTTATTAGTGATGGTGGGAGTCATTTTTGCAATCAGGTTATGGAGAAAGCCTTGTCTAAATATGGGGTGCACCACAAAGTGGCTACCCCATACCATCCACAGACCTGTGGTCAAGTAGAGGTGTCAAATAGGTCTCTTAAGAGAATCCTAGAGAAAACTGTTAATAGCAGTAGGAAAGATTGGTCAAAGAAATTGGATGACGCCTTGTGGGCGTATAGAACTGCTTATAAGACACCCATTGGCATGTCACCTTTTCAGGTTGTTTATGGTAAAAATTGTCATTTGCTAGTGGAGTTACTTCATAAGGCATATTGGGCAACTAAATTTTTGAACTTGGATATGCAACCTGCAGGTGGGAAGAGGTTATTGCAGCTAACTGAACTTGATGAGTTCAGAGAGCAAGCATATAATACTTCTCGTGATTTTAAGGAAAAAACTAAAAAGTGGCATGACAAGAAGTTGACTAATAAGAAATTTGAGCCTGGACAATTGGTTTTTCTATTTAACTCTAGACTTAAGCTTTTCCCTGGAAAGCTTAAATCTAGATGGTCTGGTCTGTTTGTGGTTGTGCAGGTCTCACCTTTTGGCGCTGTTGAGATAAAGGACCCCAAGTCTGGGGATGTTTTTAAAGTGAATGGACAGCGCTTGAAATTGTACCATGGTGATGCTTTTGAGGGGAGCTCTTCCAAATTGGAGCTTCGTGACCCTTAGTCTTGGAAGTATTGTCATCCGTCAGGCTCGGGACGTTAAACAAGCGCTTTCTGGGAGGCAACCCAGTAGTAAGTAATTTCATGTTATTTTTCTTAATTTTATTTTTTTAGTGTAGGTTTTTTTTTTCAAAAAAAAAATACCACAGGTCTGATTGACTCGCCAGGTGGGGTGAAAAAGGGTCAAAAAAAGGGGTGAATTTGCCAATCCGAAAAGAAAAAAAAAAGAGGAGCAGCCAGTGAAAAAACCGCCCAGGCGCGCAAGGATTTCGCCCAGGCGAGCAGCGAGGGTCTGTAGCGTCGCTGCGATTTCAAAGTCTCGCCCAGGCTAGCCGTGACCCTCGCCCAGGCGAGCGGCATCAGATGTGAGGTTTTAAAAAAATCACGTTTTATGCTGAGTAACCCCATTCTTCCCCCATATCTTCGATCCTCTTCTTCTTCTCTCAAACCCTCCTCTACCCCAAACCACCCTTCTCCACCACTTTCTTCCACTTTCTCCACCACAAATCTTTCTCCCTTGCTCTTTCTCATCCCTCCTTGTCACATGCTTGAAGGTTTTGTTCCCATCTCACTCCAATTCGAGTTCTCTTCTCTCTCCTCCAGGGTTCACAAATTTGTGACCATAGTTGTGGGTAAGTCTCTTTCTTCTCTTGTCTCTACTCTGATTAGTGGCCTAGGTATTTTTTTGGGTAGTGTTTGCACTGGATTTACACTTTTTAGAACTTTGAGTTCTAGTGCCCACAAGGTGTTTGTTGATTTGCCACTTAGGAATTTTTCTGAACATAATGGCTTCCAGGGACAAGGGTAAGAAACCTAGGCTTGCTAGTGGCTCTAGTCGACCCTATTCTAGGAATTTTGAACACCGACTGGCCAAAAAGTTCTACACCGAAAGAGTAGTGGGGAAGGGTATTACCCCGGACACTAGTATTGAGGATTGTCGGGGGGGGGCATTATGGTTGTTCCTGCGATTTACGACCCATTGAGTCAATTAGAGTGGACACCATTTACTGAGGCACCCCCGGACAACATGAGTAAGCCCTTACTTTGGGAATTTTTCGCTCACGCACATTATCGTGAGCAACAAAATCCGGGGTGTCGTAAGAGCTGAGTCCGGGGGGTCGAAATTGATTATGGCCAGCATGAGATTAACGAGTGTTAGGATTCCCTGATTATGATGCACCCACCAATTTTGTGCAATACTATCTTCGGGACACCCTTGATCCCCAGAGCTTAGATGATATCAAAAACGCTCTCTTCTTGCCCAACAGAGATTGGAATCATGGTTCTAACAATACCGTTAAGCATGTGACCGCCAAATTCCTCCGCCCGGTACCTCGTTTTTGGGCCCACTTTGTAATGCACAATTTGCACCCCCAGTCCCATGAAACCGATATCAAACCTTTTATCATGCGTATTGTCTATGGGATTATGCGGGGTATGGTGGTTGATGCTGGATTTCTAATGTCAGAGTATATTTTTCACATGGCGCGGGAAAGCAACCCGGGCTCCTTTGGTTTGCCTGCGGTGATTACCAAGCTGTGTTTAGATAGGCAGGTGGATTTGGGGGATGATCTTTTAGAGCTTACGCCAGCCAAACGGATGAACATGAAGGTTTATGAGCAATATGTGGATATTGCTAGGCGTGAGCTTGGTAACAATGAGCCAATCCCTGCAGAGCTTCAGGTTCCAGCTGCTCCTCGGGGACGAGGGCGCGACCGTGGTGGTGATATGGCTGGGCTGACTAATATGATGGAGAGGCTTCTTTGCAGGCAGAGCCGTCAAAATAAGTATTTCCAGCGCGAGATGCGCAGGAATCAGATTATCCAGGATGCCTTGCGAGCTGTGACTGATCAGATGCATATACCTTTTCCATTGCCTCCATATTCTCAGGAGGATTTGCAGGTCCTGGATCAGAGTGATGAGGATGGCATGGATGAGGATGCTGATGCTGGTGGGGTGTGAGATGTGTGGTGCTATTGATGGAGGTGATTTGTTCTAGTTGATGTAGGTTTTCATTTTACTTTGGGGACTTGTAATCAGATCTGTAGTACTTTTGCTTGTGCCTTGGTGTGGCACTTTTGTGTTTTCAGATATTTTGTTTATTTCAGTTTGTGTGTCGTGTTGACTTTAATCGCTTTGTGTAGTTGGATTGCATTTGTCACAGGTGATATTTGGTGGTGCCTGATGCACCTTGGATTTAATTGTAGTGGCAGGTGTTAAGTTTGGGGGAGGACATGTGTCTCCCCTCGATGTTCCGATTGCGTTCTGAGAGGGAAGTCTCTTATCTTTTGTTTCTTTTATTTTTTTTTATTTTGTTTTGTATTGTTGTATAGGATTAGTGTGTTGCTTGAGGACAAGCTACTTTTCAAGTTTGGGGGAGTCCAACAAAATAAAAAATTTTCATGACTTGATGATTTCCCCTAGCTTTGTTAGTTGTGTCCTGGCAGAAGTAGGTGACTATTCTAGGCTTAGGATTTTCTTTCTCTTGATAGGTTTAGATGTCTGGTTTAGGAATGAGGCTCACTTTTCTAAAATAAACTGCTTGGATTGAATGTGTAATTCTTTAAAAATTGGTTACTTGGGCAAACTCTTTGAGAATATGTGTTTAGCAAATTGACCTTACCTGTTAGATTTTGGGCTTATACACAAAAGGGTTAATAATAATTGATAATTGATGACTGAATTTTTAAACCCCCATTTCTTTCATGAGTGTGTTCTCTTTTACTATGTGTTCTAGAACTTGACTTGTGACCTTTTCAAAATTGACAATTGATTGCATGCATGAACATGATTAAGGCACTTAGGTTTGTGTTTTTGTGGCCTTCAACATATTTTTGAGACATAATGATCCCTTAGTTGCCCATTTTGAGCTTTGAGATTTAGTGATTTTCTTTGGTACCCTACATAAGTTGAATTACTCTTGTGAAGTACCTTTGAAGTTATGAATGAGCAATTAAGTGGAATGTTAGGAAAAATGGTGAAAGTGTAAGTGCTTAAAAATTTGTGTTTTTATTTCTCTTCTTAAAAAAAAAAATAATAATAATAATTTAAAAAGAAGAAGAGAATAGAAATAAAAAAAAGGGAAAAAAGAAAGGAAAGGAAAAATCGAGTGAATTGAGTATGATTGTGCAATTACCTTATTGCTCATTTCATAATTTAAAAGCGAAGTGTTGTGATTTCATTGATAAAGCCCTTTGTTTATCCTTTTATTCTTTTATCCCACCTGACACTTTTAGCCATGGCCCCGTTACAACCAAATAAAGACCTTATGATTTGTGCATGTTGTCAATAAATTCAGTGGAGATGTAGGTCTATAGTCAAGCTTATGGTAACACATTGTGATTGTAGAACTTGAGTGCAAAATTTTAAAACTTGATACACATGAGAGAGATTTGTGAGTTGTGAGTTGTTTGTTAGCCTCATTGTTCTTTTGGAGATTGCCCCTCTAACCAGTTTTGATTGGATTATGTGTTTGTGAAGAAAAGTTTTGAAGAAAGTGAGTCGAGTTTCTTGATTGGATTGATTTATCTTGATAGAGGAAGTGTCTTAAGTTGTGAATTTTTGTTTTACTTTTGCCTGGGACATGCAAAATGCTAAGTTTGGGGGAGTGATTTGAGCTCAATATATGATGTTTTTGGATGAATTTAATCCCCTTTCTTAGTAATTTTAACTTGTTTCTCAAGTATTTTAGGAAAAAGATGGAAATTGTGCTTACTAATGTGATGAACGAGATCCTTGAGGATTTTGTATCAATTTGTTGTGAATTTCAAGTTTTAGAGGCTTAATTTGATGATTTATGGAAAAGAAGGAAAAAGCAAGCCTTGGAATCAGGAGTTCGGAGCAAAGTGATGAAAATCAGTGAAGAAAGTGCAGGACTCGCCTAGGCGAGGTTATTACTCGCCCAGGCGAGTGGGGTTTTTCTGATTTAAAAAATAGGTTTAAATGGCCAATTTTCCCAGTGAAAAACTCGCCCAGGCGAGCCTTATTCTCGCCTGGGCGAGTGTCGCAGATGTGCAGTTGCGATTTTCTTATCTTTTTGGATTTGGAAGGGATTTGTTTTATCTTTTGACTTAAAAATACTAGGATTGGTAATTAGGATTCATTGAGAACACTTGGAATAGAGTTTTTGCATTGATTTTGGTGAAGAACGGAGATTAGAGGCAAGGATTAGTGGTAATTATGTCACTCTTTATCACTTTTATTGCTTTTCTTTTCTCAATTATGAACTAAATCCTTCTTTGGGATGTAGGAGTAGATGAATATGGAACCTTGTTAATGTTTATGCAATGAATTGATTTTGTTTTTCCATTATAAATTCTGTGTTTGATTATATTTTTATTGTTGTTCGTGAATGTGCGCAGTTCATGACTTAGGAATCCTAATTTAATAGACGTATTAATTTAGGATTATGCCCAATAATCAAATAGTTCAATTGCATAAGGATAGACATATTTCTTATGAATTGGATAATTTTTACAAGTTTTGATTGAACTTAATTAAGGGTTAGGTTTTAAGACTCTCTTGAGACATCATTGGGAGATCAATCTCTAAAATACGGAAACGTTCTAAGACATTAGGCGTTTCCTACCTTTGCAAAACAAATTCAGAATTTAGGAAAACAATTCAATTTGTTGTTAAACGTTTTAGGAACCTTCTTCGAAACTACGTCCCGCTTTTTCCCATTGTTCAAGAATCGTTTTATTTATTTATTTTAATTTATTTAAATCAAAAATCACTCAATCAATTGAATTTTAATTTAATTTTCATTTAGTAACTACGAATAGGTGAGAATTATTAAAGTCAATTTCAGTCCTCGTTGGGAACGATACTCTATTTATCACTTTATTACTTGTACGATCTGGTACACTTGTCAGAATCCCAACAGTCCTGTACTCCTGTTTGCTTCCGACTAGGTTGGGTGGATGACCGAGGAGATGTAGACGTGAGTGATAGCCGAGAACGAAATGATTGTCCCAATGATATCATGGGATACCCAAAGTAAAGAGAAGGGTGTGAATTGATAAGACTAAATAAGAAGCAAGCAAGAGTATGAGAAGAGAAAAGATCGAGAAAGTAAGAGAATAAAAGATGACAATAAGGATAAGATAGTGATAATTCTGCACTTGATTGTTGCGTGCCTGTGTGTTATATTGTGTGTTCGTATGGTCCTATTATTTTACCTATCGTAATTCCACACCGTCGACGATTCGTCGTTCGGGTCGCTTACTCTCTCCTGTTCGTTGGCTATCGGTACTGCCGGCATTTCAACGGGCAGATGGAATGCTGTATGGATGTCACCACATGGAGTAAGTATGGAAGAGGATGGAAGCGAACCGCAAGGGGTTGGGTATGGATCGGCCATGCTCAGATCGTGATCCCCGACCCGGAGCATCAACTGAGCGGAGCTGATTTAGGGCCACTCCTGAGACAAGTCATCGTACGAGGATACAAGAATTACAAGGAGAAGGCGCAGTATGAGAAACGGTGGAATTATACTACCAGAGGCGAAGGAAAGCCGGGGCACGATAACCCAGTAGAGACCGCAACCCGAGGGGCATCATCCTTGGGAAAGAAGAAAGGACACAAGAAGAATGAGGACCTTCATCCGATTGCTTTCAATAGGGTAGTTGAAAAATAGCATGGCTAGTTTAGATTGTAGCGAATGTATTGTGTTAAGGATTACCTGAGCGATGGTATGCTGATGTAACTTAACTTATTCTGAAAACTGCCCGACTTCTTACATCTTTATGAGAAATGTTTAATGACTTCTTTTGATGAAATGCAAAGGTCTATTTTAAAATAAAACCAAACCGTGTTCCATAACAAATGATTTTGGAAACTTGGGTGAGTAAAGATTTATGATAGTAACAACTCGGTTTTCGAAAAAGAGTGTTGAGCATACTGAGGACTTTTCAATAACGTTTCAAACACTCCAACAATGTAAAAAAAAAAAATTGACCTCATTTTTGCAACTTTAGGGAATAAAAGTCAATTATTTTGGTTTACGAAAATCGGGCTGTTACAGACCTATCTTTTAATAAGTTGATAGATAGGTATATGGCGTCTCTAATGAATCTATTGAGTTAGACATGTCTTGAAATAAGTTATTTTAAATTGTGAAACTTATTTGAATAGATCTAATTATTTCATGGTACTATACATAATCTTTATCTCTCAATTTTCCCTTCTCTTACTAGCATGGGAGATTCTTGGTTATCACCCGTTCTCCCTCCCCCAATTTTTTTCCTCACTTTTTCTCCTATTCCAAATATAAGGTAAATTACCTTATTAATATTATAATTGGTAGGTTTTATCTTAATTATTTTCCTTATTTTTTTCTCATATTCTAATGAATATAAGAATTCTCTATAGTTGACTCTAGTTCATCTTGTTCTTTAGAAGTAATTGGTAGGTTTTATGTTATTTTTCCTTCAATGACATTATTATCGAATTATGGAAGTAAATAATCTTGTTTAAAAGAGCGAAATATGAGGTTGGTTGAATTTTCTAATTAACATTAAAGAGCTTATGTGCAAATGTTTGACAATACCTTATCAAGTTTAATCATGCTATGTCAGCTAGCTGTGACATCCTTAAAAATAAAACCCCTTAATCCTGATTAATTAATTGGCTACTTGAAAATTTCAATTTAAAACTTAATTACTTATAAAAATTCTCCGTAAAATTCGACGGAGTTTCTTTTGTTTTTCAGATTTTTCCAAAATAAATCTCTTCATGTTAAACCTGTAATAGCACATAATCATATAAACAGAAAGCTAACAGGGCATTTAGCATCCTAATGCACATCCATCATCAAGATCAGAATATGAGCAAGTGGCGGAATAGACTATTCCCAAAAATCACTCCTTTCCCAAAAGGAAGAGTCCTGGGCCAACCCTGTGCTACATCCTAGTACCCAAAAGACATATATACATTTTTACAAAGTATCAACTACATCATGAAACCCAAAACAATGGCCCAGGACAACATCATAACTACTACTAACTACTTACTCTCCCGAGCTCCTGCTCGGCCTGTGACTATGTAAGTTCGGGCTCGGTACCTGTATAAAAACAATAAGGAGGTGAGCATTACACAAAACTTATTAAATGAATTCTAAAAAGAAATAGTAATAAGCTAAGTCGAGTACAATTCATTCACATTCATCTTCTATTATATCCGCTTAATTTTCTTTCTTTCTATTTACTTTCCTATTCATATTTTCATTATTTAGTTTTTCAATCCTTTCTTTTAACATTTCCTTTCTTATCCTTTTATCTCATTTTATTAGTTATCCACAGGGTCCATAGAACCACCTGGGTTATGTTCCTTTTATTATTTATCCATAGGGTCCATAGGATCACCTAGGTTATATTTATTTTACTATTTATCCACATGGTCCATAGGACCACCTGGGTTATGTTCATTTTACTTGTTATCCACAGGGTCCATAAGACCACCTGGGTTATGTCTATTTCTTTGCTTACCTACTATTTTCTCACTTTTAATTCTTAGTTCTCTTTCCTTTTTGTTATTACTTATCCTTACTTTTATTTCATTTTTTTCCATTATTACTCATCCACTCGGTTACTCAGTTCACTACACAAAACTAAGCAAAACTTATAAATACGTCGTGTTCATTTTTTTGCCCGTAAGTTATCACTTAGATCCATACAAAAGCATCCAATCAATTATCATTTTCATAAAAATCATACAACATCACAGATATCATCATATATCCATAAGTATTAAATGGGTTTTCTTCCTTTCTTATAATTATTCCATTTTTATCAATATTAACTACCCTAAGGTTCATTAACATATATATTCCTCTACCCTTAGCTACCACTATAAACATTCCCTAAGTAAAGGTAATACCCCCTCCTTACCTCAAAAAGAGAGAGAGAAAGATAGAACCTTAAGCCTTCACGTTATGTTCCTTTCCTTTGAGTCCTTAGATCCTCCACCGTTTGATCCTAGCTCGTATCCCAATAATAGAATAGTGTCCAATGGAGAGCTTGATGGAGAGAGGGGCTTCACTTGCACCACTTGTGAGTTATGTGGCATGAGAGAGAAAGTGAAGCCATTAATGGTGATGAGCAAGAGAAGAAGAGAGCTTGAGAGCTTGGGTGGTGATGGGGGAGCTTGGAGATGTGATTTCTTGCAAGATGAAAGCTCGGAAATGGCTATGGAACTATGCTTGTGGAGTAAGCCAAGCTTCCATGACTTGGGGAGAAAGAATGGGGCATTCACGTACCCCCCACGCCTTTTATTTTTTCAGATCTGATGCGTGTTAATCGATTAACCATCGATGCGTGTTAATCAATTAACCAGTGTCTTTTGACTTTTATTTTTACCTACTGACAGGTTTTAATTGATTAAGCCTATGGTTAATCGATTAAGCAGTTCAGTTTTCCATTTCCTATGCACTTCAAAGTATCAAATCTCCTTCGTCACTTGTTGGATCTTGCTCAAATTTGAAAACAAGTTTCTTTACATACTAATCTTCATATCCAACGGTGAAATTAGTGTTTAGAGTTGTAAATATTTTATTTTTAACTTCCTAATATAGCTTGTTTATAACATCGAAAATGTAGTTTATAACACTCGTTTTCCCATCTTTCAACCTCTTTTCCGATGCCAATGCTTCCTAACTCATTCATGGCACTCAAAGAGATCCCAATCCATCATCTTAACTCTTCTTTAACAAAATTATCATTTTTCTATTCCTATTATTATTCTAATTATTCGTGGAATTAAAATTCGGGATGTTACAATTTTCCCCCACTTACTAGAGTTCCGTAGATGGAGAGCCATCCCATGGACAAAGCTTTCGACTATAGTCTTGACGTCCCGTCGGTTCCTTTCTCTCATTTAGGATACTTCTAAGTCCATACTCCTTGACGCTTTCTTGCTTATGCTAACGCACTTTACGTCTTGTTCTCGCCCAGATTCTTTTTTTTGCTTCCGATTGCTTAAGTTTTGCCTCATTGTCGCCCAGACAATATCGAAGGCAGTTACTAAGTCCTCCCCCACTTGGCATCGACATAACTATTTGTATCAATGCCAAGAAGTAGGGGATTGAATGCGTCAGTTTTTGATCATCTTTATGATATCCTCCAGTCAAGAGTGCAAGGATCTAACAACGGAAGGAAATGCAATCTTTGGAATTCAAGAAGGGTTTGTGATTTTGCCTTAAGGAAAATAGCCTACGATCATGATATTCGAAGACTTTTTATAGAAGACAACAACTTATGGTTCTAACTTTCCTTAGTTGGTCGAAGTGAGGACACATTCGGTTGGGATTTGAAATTGTTGCATCAAGGTTGAATCAAAACCAAGAAGTAGGCTTGGTCGATACTAAGGATAGAATACGCAAGTTCTTGACCATATTTCTAGTTTGAACACTGCGTTTAGTTGATTACTAAGTGGTGGTCGATGTGAGACCCACAATTTTGCCCCCAATTTAATTTAAATCATAGTTAATTTAATGATAATTTATAAGATAATATTTTATAGATATTTATTAAAGTAAAAATTTATAGTGAACCATTAATTATATTCTTGAATTGTATATTTGGTTGTTTGAGTTATGTATGTATATATATATATATATATACGTGTAAAATATATATATATATATATATATATATATATATAAATGGTATAATTGTATGTGATGCATTTGAAATATATTCTTGGTATGAAAATATTTTTATAAGGTTGTTGAATGACATGAAAGGATTTTTGAAGAAGTATATATAGTTACTATAACTTCAAAAAATTCATATCTTTTAAACCGTACTTCGAAAACTTACAAATGATATGCCAAAACGATCGTATCGAAACGTAGATTATGAAAATATAAAGCTTTGATTTTTATTCTGGATTTTTCGAAATTTTATCACTGCTACAGTACTGAACGAATTTTTGAGTTTTAAGTGTAAAAGTGTGATTTTAATGCATTAAATGACCTTTTGACTCAAGTGTATATTATTTTGAAAACAAAAATACATTTCTGAGGTTTTCTATTGGACTACCATCCAAATAAAATATATTTTCGTATTTGTCTTATTATAAAATTATTTGAAAGCTTATGAAGTGCATTTTTCAAGGAAATGATCTTAGAGCTTCAAAAATTCATAACTTTCAAACCGTAAGTCCAAAAATTATAAACTTTATATGAAAATGATCGTATTAAAATTTAGTATCTGAATATGTGAAAATAGAATTTTTATTTTGACATCTACGAAAAAGTACTGTACAGTAGAGAAAAACGAATTTTTGGTATTTCTAACTTGGAAAAATTATTTTGGAGTATGAAATAAATTATTGGGCTATAAAATAATTTTATTTATATATTGAGATATTTATTTAAATGTCTACTGATTTCACAGTCCAAATATTAGCATTTTCCTAATTATTTCGAATTATCAAAAATGAAAGCTTTTAGGTGATTGGTCAATTAGGTGGTGAATTCAAAATGGGCCAATGGAAATTTTTCTCCTTATTTTTATATGTGTGCACCGTCCAAATATTAGGAGGGAGAGAAGAGAATAATTTCTGAAAATTGTGAGGAATAAACCTTGAGTTAAGAAGCTATAGTTTTTAGAAAAGTCTCATTTAATGCTTGTGAAGTTCCAAGTGAAGAAGTAAAGTTGATGACTCACCATGGACTAGGAGGGGGATGAATTTCTGATCAGATTTTTGGAGAATATTTGCCTTCTTTTCACCTATAAATTGGCCATCACACCTCTCACCATTTCACACACACTACTTGTTGTTACTTTGAGAAAAAAATTATTCCAAGAGAAAAAAGAGAGGAAGGTGGCGAGTTACATAGAGGAAAAGGAGGAAAATTTTCTCACTTTGGGGAAGTCTGTTAGCTTTAGGAGGAGAGGTAACTCTAAGTCTCTATTTTTAATTTAGTTCATTTCTTCTTCTACTATTATTAGAATCCCTAGCTAATTCTTTTTAGATATAGTAAGAACTAAAAGTTTCTACTTCTTTTTTTTTATTAGGATGAACTATGTATTTGTTTATGGTATTTTGTTTTTATGGTCAAATGAATAAAAGTTTGAAGGAAAGGGACAAAATGAATTGTTTAAAGAGAATAATCTCCCCTTTTCTTTGGCCTTGAGATGACCGAATTTTGTAGCACAAAAGGAAAAATTATATTCTGGAATTTTTGTGTTCTTACAATATAGACATTTATATTTTATAGAAATTTTGTATCTGTTTGAAGTATTTTAGTCCTTTTTGTTTGGAAACTAAAATAAGATTCTGAAAATTTTGTGTTACTGAAACTATAAGATCTAATGTAGCATTAAAAGAAAAGAAGAAAATCTTAGTCTTTTGCCTTGTTTTATTGTTTGGTCGTGATATATATATATATAGAGTGGTAGTTGTTATTATTATGTTATGTGACTTATTGGATAATTATTTGATCTCTGATGTTGTAATAGTGAAATGAAATTAGTTTTATGAAAACAGATGAAAATTCTGGATTTTATGGTGTGATGTATAATTGATTTTGATAAAAAGTTACACATGATTTATATTATTTGGTTTGGTAAATTTAGGAGTAAATAGGTAAATTTTATCTTGTGATTGTGTAAATGTCTGGCTATGTGGTTAGTATAAATTGTAAACTAGTTACTGTACAAAAGTAATTTTTCTTGAAAAGTGATTATCTTGTGTCAAATTGATTATTTTGAGTATATGAAATTAAGTGACTAAAGTATATATGTGTGTTTGAAAATTTAAAAAGTACTCTTTTATTTATATAATGTTAGCCGAATTTATTGAAGATAAAAACAAAAATGTTTGATTATTTTTAATTGATTTTTTTATGTGAATAAATGGTTATCAGTGTGTATTATGTATTCTGATAAAAATATATTTAGATCTGGAAATTTTCTTAATGCTGAAAAGTATTATTTTCATAAGGTATAAGACCCCAAATAATAATTTTTATAGGTGTATACTATGCTTAACTGTTTACATATGTATAGGAATGTTAGAGTCTGATAGTTTAAATCTTTGAAGTGATGCAACTGGACTTATGATGTCTGTCCAGCAAACAGATATGCTTTATTTGAATCATATTTAATCATTTTATTATAGTAGGACTTGTAAAGAATTTTTAGGAAAAAGTGGCATGTGTTTTCGATGAACTGTTTAGGAGAAAATTGATTTTTGAGAAATAGTGTATGTGCTGTCCAAGATTGTAAAATAGTTGCATCAAGGATGAAAATCATTTTGAAATAATTGGTAATGTATGCTTTATGATAAAATCTTTATGATAAGTATTTAAAAATAAAAAGGAAGTACAAAAGTGATTTTTTGAATGTACTGATGCTTGAAAGTGAATTTTCTGTAAACTGTTTGTAGTCTGTAATTTAATCTAATTAATGATAGAAAAAGTATTTTGAACTTGGAATGCTTGAGTTTATTTTCTCATTTAGTTATATGCGTTTATAACATGATTTTGCAAAATTTGTTTACTACTTGGTCTGATTAAAATTTTGCATCAAAAGAAAAATACTTTAAAGTCATGCTGTATGAGTGGTCTGGACATGGTAGTTGTTATAAGGTGCTTAGAAGAGAAATTTGTAGTGAAATAAAAATTGAGATTTATCCTTAGGATGTTATGATTATGTTTTAAAAGTTATATTATGATTGGAGATGATTTTCATAATTTAAAAGCTAAAAAGAAAAAGTGACTTTGCAAGACTGGTAGGATATGCTGTCCAAAATTCTAGATTGGTTGCATCAACTATAAAAATTGTTTTGGAATGAATTAGTATGAGGATTTTTATGATAGGACCTTTAATATAAGTGTATAGAGTAAAAAGAAATCATTAAAGTGAATTTGTGAAAGTATGATTTGATGTTATTTGTTTAAATAAATTGTTGTTTTTACTGGTATAAGTGTGTGCATGTGGTAGTTGTTATATAAGTAATAAAGTATGGTATTATAGAAATAAAAATGTATCCTAAATAGTTTTCAAAGTATTAGATGAGTTTTAAATTATGTTTTGCAAAAAGGATTTCTTGAATTTTAAAAGGGATTATTTTAAGTTATTTGACGCCTTAAAAAGGACATTCTGTTTTGAAAAGGATTTCTGTTTTAAGGTACTTTGGGTCTTATCCTTACCTAAGTAAATAGATAGTATAATGTATTTGCTAAATATTGATTGTATACCGTTTATCGTTTAAGAATAAAAAGAATCAAAAGTGAGCGAGCTGCTGGAGCTGCAAACACAAAGGCTGGAAACAGAGTAAGCATGGATCTCAGGTGAGAGAGAAGCCTTCTTAAGACATAGTGGCATGTAGGGTAATATTAGGACGTTCCGTATCATCTCAAAGGTCGGAACTAGGAATCTATCGGTCGAGTAGTAAAACGGCAATTGAGTGTGTGTTCCGCCGTTTATACGAAAGACACGATTCCTCGATATTAATTGTATGTTGGTTGATAATTGATTATACCATGTTGTATATTCTGAAATTGTATAATGTATATGGAAATGAGTTATATGATAAGATATCAAGTAAATTTGGGATTATATTTCGAGATAATGGTTTATCCTATGGAAGGTTATTTGATGTTTATGAATGGTTGTTCCTATGAAAAGATACTTGGTGTATATAGAATTATGCTACGAAGGAAAGTACAATGATTAATGAATCTTGTTGAAATTCGAAAGCGGTACTAGTGTACAGTGATAGTGCAAACGACACGATAACTTTGTAAATATCTCCTTTAAGTGACTGGCCACGTGGATGACTGTGCCGTGGTCTAAGTCTTGTGGAATCCACTGTACTGTAAAAAGGTGTTTGATGTTTCCCTTAGAGGTCGAGGCTCATTAGAAGCGAGGCTTAGAATGGGTCGACCAAAACTAGGATTAATGACAGACTTAAAAGACTTAGGAATCCGTCTCCTAAACCTACACGTTGAGAGTGAAGTAGTGGAGAGGAAAGATACCGAATACTTGGGGGCCGGAGTACTTTCAAGTGGTGATTGCGATAGGGGAGGGCAAGGACGGTGAATGTCAAGAAGCCTCGAGTGCTTCTCTAGGCGGGACAAGACTACAAGGACTTGTCTTTCGGTTGTAGGCAATGTCGTAGCAAGGAACTGCACGATCAACTAGAGATAGCGCTGTCGCCCCCTTGAGCAAATCTTAGATGGTGAGAGGGAACCCGAATAGGGCTAGATGTCGCTGTATTTTGGAAACTGTATTGCTGAAATGATTTTACTTCGGTTGTTGGATACTTGTTGGTGCGTACCCTTCGACATCAATGCCAGCATGGTTAGGGTTCCTGTGCGTCCCATCTGCTTTCCGAACTAGGATGTGTTTGGAATGATGGAGGAGATGTAACGTGTGTGCTACCAAACCCTTGAGCCTCGGTGTGGTACCCCCTCTTGAATTTTCGGTGGTTATGACAATGAAACTTAGAGCCTAAAGATAATTAAATATAATGGATATGGTTTCATGAAGATTATCCTTTTGGGTGGAAAAGACCCTATGGTATTTAGCTGAAGTTGTTTATAAGGGATTGGTAATAATGATGTATATATTGTTTTATGATATGCTTGTATGGTCTTAATATTCCCCTATGGTAAGCCCGCGCCGTCGACGATCATATCGTTCGGAAGTGCTTACTCTCTCTATTTCCCTTTCCTGTGGACATTGGGGGAACAATGTTCACAGATGACAGATCATGTAATATCTCGAGTAGTGGTTGCTCAAGTCAGAAGAGGATCGTGAGATGACGCTCATACGAGGAGGAAGCAGAAGCAACAATCAGAGGAACCTTCCAGACTTTTGCGGTGAAGGAAATGATGAAGATCAATAGTCTAGGATAGTCTTTGTTTTGTACTCCATCTCTAGATGGGTAGGACATGATTACTCTGTTCCGAATGTAACCCCTACTGTAATAAATATTTATCTGAAATGAAATAAAAGAAGTTCTTTTTGGTTATTATATCATGTTCATAAGTACCTAAATTATTTTCCGCAAGTTAACCATCAATTAAATATGACATGGAGAAAATGGGTTTTCAGAAATGTGTGGGATGGTAACATCTCTTTTTTGGAAATAGAATTTTTATGACGCAAGTTAACTATCAAATCATTTTGTAAACAAATGAATCAAATTGTTTTATGAAAATCTTTTTGTAAAAGAATTAAACTAAACTGATTTTGGAAATGTTTATAAAAAAATGGCGCAAATTTTTAGTGAAAATTCTAAGTCCAAATTGGGTAGTTACATTTAGTGGTATCAGAGCGATGATTGTCCTTAGTGGCCTTAAGCATAGCCTTATATGCTTTCCTATGCTTTCCTTGTGTGACTCTACCTTTGTTGGTGTGTAGATGTGAGTTAGTCCTTTTGTGTGTATAGATGTTTCCTTAGTCTAAGAGTTAAACCTGTACGTAGGATCGCAATGGCACGTGCGTCGACAAGCAAATGAGGTGTAGAATTTCTGGTATGAATATGGAAATCAGTTCTTGGAAAAAGTGTGGTATTTTAAAGACTGCCAGAGGAGAATTGAGTTCAAGTCAAGGCATTACCCTACGTTATTTTCAATTTTTGTAAACCCAATTGCCTTTTTATCTAGTTGTGACCTTGATTTTCGCATTTTTGCGATAATTCGACCCTTTCAAATTAAAAAGACTTCCTTTTTGTCAGAAAATACCCATCTAATGATTACATTCGGTCAAAATATTCGACCAAATGCCAAATTTCGGTCAATTCAAAGTTCTTTTCTTGGATTCTCGTGACTAAAACAGAACCCTACCTCATAAAGTTATGAAGGAAGTAACACTTGTATGCATAACACATGAGTTTTAGGAGGCTGAAGGGACAAGGTGATGGTATGATTGTGTGAAATCTTAAGAATTTTGGAATAATGGTTTAGAGTTAGTCCCTAAGTGGTGCTAAGAAGGGGATTTAGTAGGTGAAAAGTTGGGCAGTTATAGTCTTAAGGTGAAATTGGATATCGAGTTGTGTGATAGATGGTATAAGTTTGATCAAAGTTGGGGAGCAAAAGGTTAAGTAGAGTCCATGTTAGAAGAAGTGTAGTGACAAGTACCCGTGTAGCATAGGTAGTGTGGAAGTATGAAGTCACTCAGCTGGTGATTATGGTTTTGATATGCATACAAGAAAGTGCTTCTGGATTGGCACCATTTTCGAAAATAACAAACTGTTTTACCAAGTCCCTTATATAAATACCAAAATCCCTTATGAATAATTCACTTGCTTTTAATGCTTTTGGTCTGACTAAAGGAACATAACTATTATCTGTTGCCTACCCTTGAACTTGACTCAATTCGACTCCCGCGCGGCGTTACGTCAAAGGCTGACTAGTAGAAGAGTATTAATTGACGAGGACATCGAGGGAAGGGGATACTCTCGAAAGAAGTATATGACAAAGTGATGGATGAAAAGAATCATGAGAATCTCCAAGTGGTAAACCTGTTTGTTTCCTTGCTTGTTTCTATTCGTATTTCTCGGGGACGAGAAATCTTTAAGTTGGAGAGGATTGTGAGACCCACAATTTTGCCCCCAATTTAATTTAAATCATAGTTAATTTTATGATAATATTTTATAGATATTTATTAAAGTAAAAATTTATAGTGAACCATTAATTATATTCTTGAATTGTATATTTGGTTGTTTGAGTTATGTATGTATATATATATATAGGTATAATTGTATGTGATGCATTTGAAATATATTCTTGGTATGAAAATATTTTTATAAGGTTGTTGAATGACATGAAAGGATTTTTGAAGAAGTATATATAGTTACTATAACTTCAAAAAATTCATATCTTTTAAACCGTACGTCGAAAAATGACAAATGATATGTCAAAACGATCGTATCGAAACGTAGATTATGAAAATATAAAGCTTTGATTTTTATTCTGGATTTTTCGAAATTTTATCACTGCTACAGTACTGAACGAATTTTTGAGTTTTAAGTGTAAAAGTGTGATTTTAATGCATTAAATGACCTTTTGACTCAAGTGTATATTATTTTGAAAACAAAAATACATTTCTGAGGTTTTCTATTGGACTACCATCCAAATAAAATATATTTTCGTATTTGTCTTATTATAAAATTATTTGAAAGCTTATGAAGTGCATTTTTCAAGGAAATGATCTTAGAGCTTCAAAAATTCATAACTTTCAAACCGTAAGTCCAAAAATTATAAACTTTATATGAAAACGATCGTATTAAAATGTAGTATCTGAATATGTGAAAATAGAATTTTTATTTTGACATCTACGAAAAAGTACTGTACAGTAGAGAAAAACGAATTTTTGGTATTTCTAACTTGGAAAAATTATTTTGGAGTATGAAATAAATTATTGGGCTATAAAATAAATTTATTTATATATTGAGATATTTATTTAAATGTCTACTGATTTCACAGTCCAAATATTAGCATTTTCCTAATTATTTCGAATTATCAAAAATGAAAGCTTTTAGGTGATTGGTCAATTAGGTGGTGAATTCAAAATGGGCCAACGAAAATTTTTCTCCTTATTTTTATATGTGTGCACCGTCCAAATATTAGGAGGGAGAGAAGAGAATAATTTCTGAAAATTGTGAGGAATAAACCTTGAGTTAAGAAGCTATAGTTTTTAGAAAAGTCTCATTTAATGCTTGTGAAGTTCCAAGTGAAGAAGTAAAGTTGATGACTCACCATGGACTAGGAGGGGGATGAATTTCTGATCAGATTTTTGGAGAATATTTGCCTTCTTTTCACCTATAAATTGGCCATCACACCTCTCACCATTTCACACACACTACTTGTTGTTACTTTGAGAAAAAAATTATTCCAAGAGAAAAAAGAGAGGAAGGTGGCGAGTTACATAGAGGAAGAGGAGGAAAATTTTCTCACTTTGGGGAAGTCTGTTAGCTTTAGGAGGAGAGGTAACTCTAAGTCTCTATTTTTAATTTAGTTCATTTCTTCTTCTACTATTATTAGAATCCCTAGCTAATTCTTTTTAGATATAGTAAGAACTAAAAGTTTCTACTTCTTTTTTTTTATTAGGATGAACTATGTATTTGTTTATGGTATTTTGTTTTTATGGTCAAATGAATAAAGGTTTGAAGGAAAGGGACAAAATGAATTGTTTAAAGAGAATAATCTCCCCTTTTCTTTGGCCTTGAGATGACCGAATTTTGTAGCACAAAAGGAAAAATTATATTCTGGAATTTTTGTGTTCTTACAATATAGACATTTATATTTTATAGAAATTTTGTATCTGTTTGAAGTATTTTAGTCCTTTTTGTTTGGAAACTAAAATAAGATTCTGAAAATTTTGTGTTACTTAAACTATAAGATCTAATGTAGCATTAAAAGAAAAGAAGAAAATCTTAGTCTTTTGCCTTGTTTTATTGTTTGGTCGTGATATATATATATAGAGTGGTAGTTGTTATTATTATGTTATGTGACTTATTGGATGATTATTTGATCTCTGATGTTGTAATAGTGAAATGAAATTAGTTTTATGAAAACAGATGAAAATTCTGGATTTTATGGTGTTAACAGTGATGTATAATTGATTTTGATAAAAAGTTACACATGGTTTATATTATTTGGTTTGGTAAATTTAGGAGTAAATAGGTAAATTTTATCTTGTGATTGTGTAAATGTCTGACTATGTGGTTAGTATAAATTGTAAACTAGTTACTGTATAAAAGTAATTTTTCTTGAAAAGTGATTATCTTGTGTCAAATTGATTATTTTGAGTATATGAAATTAAGTGACTAAAGTATATATGTGTGTTTGAAAATTTAAAAAGTACTCTTTTATGTATATAATGTTGGCCGAATTTATTGAAGAGAAAAACAAAAATGTTTGATTATTTTTAATTGATTTTTTTATGTGAATAAATGGTTATCAGTGTGTATTATGTATTCTGATAAAAATATATTTAGATATGGATATTTTCTTAATGCTGAAAAGTATTATTTTCATAAGGTATAAGACCCCAAATAATAATTTTTATAGGTAAATACTATGCTTAACTGTTTACATATGTATAGGAATGTTAGAGTCTGATAGTTTAAATCTTTGAAGTGATGCAACTGGACTTATGATGTCTGTCCAGCAAACAAATATGCTTTATTTGAATCATATTTAATCATTTTATTATAGTAGGACTTGTAAAGAATTTTTAGGAAAAAGTGACATGTGTTTTCGATGAACTGTTTAGGAGAAAATTGATTTTTGAGAAATAGTGTATGTGCTGTCCAAGATTGTAAAATAGTTGCATCAAGGATGAAAATTGTAACACTCCTTGTATATCATCTTACTCTATAAGAAAAGTAAGAAGTTTATGAAAACTTGGACTTGTTATCGTTGGAAAAAGATCTGAAAATAATAATTTTCCCTTCCCTTGAAAATTCCTTTTCACAAACACTTGATTAGTAATGAGGTTGACTAACAAAATCAGAGTTTGCGGAAACATCATGTTATACCCCCAAAATATATCAAGTGTAACAAGTCCATTAATACCAAATAGGTGTAATTATGAAACTGAATTCCTCTTATGATACCTTTTTCCAAAATATGTATCATATAAATTCTATTAAAATAGAAAGGTTATAGAGCTGGTCACTGGTCCTTTGTCCAAACATCCTTCTCGTCGGATCCTCGATATCTGCACAACGGGTTCCCAACCCACACTTTCTATACTCTGCATGCACCTAAGGGACATCTCCCTTTACTGATTCTTGTGCAAGCTATATGCACGATCAACACCTAATAAGGGCATGGGGGTTAGCTATACTTATTCGCATAATCAAATGAGAATAAAACTAACATCCACAAGTTAACATGTAGCAAATCATGATGCATAATCATATGAGCACACCCGGTTAATCATAATAATTCTTTCAATGCAGGTGGCATGATGCATGATTTCCTTCCAAAACTGAGGCCCCTAAAAGTCCATCTTGGACGTCCATCCAATACACCCTTGTGTTCCCGGAACACCGACATTCGTTCCCAGAACGTAATGCCGAACCATACTTGGATATTACGCATCACTCCCAGAGTGTGCACCACGTTCCCAGAACGTGTAGCAAACCATACTTGGAATAATAAGCACCACTCCCAGAGTGTGCACCACGTTCCCAGAACGCATACGTTCCCAGAACGCATAAAAACCAGGTCCCAGGCACTGGCCACATATCTATAATGTGTCATCAAGTAGGTTGCATATCAATGTGTTCCTAGAACACTAACATACGTTCCCAGAACGTATAAAACCAGGTCCCAGACACTGGCCACATATCTATAATGTGTCATCAAGTAGGTTATAATTTGGTACTCCCGGAGTACCCTCCTCATATTCCCAGAATATGATAAACGTTCCTACCAACCAAATTTCCATTCTATATGGATGCACAATCATTAAGGTTGGTTTTTATGTTTAATTCTATTATTAAACCAATGTGTTCCCAGAACACTCACATACGTTCCCAGAACGTATCGCAAACCATACTTGGAATAAAATCAAGCACCACTCCCAGAGTGTGCATCACATTCCCAGAACGTGTCCAAGAAACCATGTCCCAGACAATGGCCACATTCCCAGAATGTGTCATCAAGTTGGTTGCATCAGTTTAGTACTCCTAGAGTACGGGGTCAAGTACCCGAACATCACAAACTATCCTTGCCAACCTATTTCATTACCTTTCTCTATGCATGCCTTGCATACATAATTACTAAGGTTGGTCTTTCCATTAATTACTGTGATTTAGAAATATTCCAATTTCTCTTTTGAATGATTTATTTGAGGTATAGTCTTTGACACAAAATTTTCCTTTGAATTATCCCAAACCATGCCCTTAAACTTAGATTGAGTAAAACAAAGTCAATGGTATTCAAAAACTTAACTTTTTATTTTTCAGATTCAGGTACTAACCGGTTACAGTTCAAGGCTAACCGGTTAGAATTACAGACCTGAACTGTTTACCATTGTAATTCAGAAAACCCTTTTTCTTAAATTCCCTACCCAATCCATAAATCAGTTTAACAATGTTTATACCTCAAAACCACTGTTTATATCATTCAAAAGTCTAAATCACCTTTCATTGTCCAATGAGCATAATTTCCTCTTGAAACTATCTCATTACCTTAAGGTATTAACTCTTTAACTGCAATCTGAACTATAACAGTGAAATCAACTTATTTTCAGATTGTTTTCCATGAAATTAAGGCCTAGATTTGAGTAGGATTTATAAGACCACAATGCTGATTTTGTAAACTTATTTTCTTTTGCATTTTAACAATATCGAGTAACCGGTTAGATTATGCAGTCTGACACTAAAACATGAGTTTCAACAAACCATTCTCTTCACTACTCAAATCTAACCAAATTTCAACCTTTAACAGAGTACATATACCTTAAATAAATATGTTTAAACACAGAAACATATCTATCTTGCATGCATTCAATTTGGATACACAAATTGCACATAATTGCACATATTTCACAACTTAATGCATCAATTCACATAATATCCAAGTAAGTCATGAAATCAACATCAACATAGCTTGCATGCATCCAGATAACATTGCTCAAAACAACAATTGAGCTCAAATTGGCCTCCAAGCCATTTAACCATTTCAACTTATGCCCTTTGAGTCTCTTGGTGACTCATCCTATATTCTACCACAATTTATTCTCATTCTAGCAAATAGTAAGCTTCCCCCTTACCTTAGGTTCGTGCTTGATGAATCTAATCACTGAAATTTGCCAGATATCCCCAGAATCCACAATCTCCATTTTCAGTCCACAACAGGTTTGACAGGGTCCAAAAAGCAGAAGATTTGACATGACAGTTGGCCAAAGAAATTGGGGAAACCAGTTAGGACTCAATATAGGTAACATGCACTAGAGAATCAAAGAGATTTGAGACCAAAAGGGTTTGTGTGCTTACCAAAATCGAGCCTCAAAGTCAGCTCCAGAAACCAGAAGCTGAGGTTTGACAACACCAACACCCTTACTTTGCAAGCTTCGTTCTCTTGATTCAGGGACTCTCAACTCACAAACTTTATATCAATACAATGTCCTTGATGTGAGCTTTGTAACCGTGTATCACTCATGTTCTAACTCTCAGAAAAGAAGGAGAATCGAGGAGACGAACTTGAAAACCCTAAACAGAGCATTTCTTCAACACTAAGGCAAAATCAACCTTGATTCAATCGTGATTGAGCTTTATATAGAACAAATTGGTGTTCATGCAAGCTGACGCGTGTTTCCCACTTGGTTTGGACTGGATTCGTGGCGAATTTTGGATTAATTCATGGGATTACTCATCAAACGCACTAATCCCAATTTCTGAGTTCATCGTGTAACTGGTTACACAGCCCTTCTAACCGGTTACATACTGATAAAATTCAAAAATTAATAATTTAATTACTCTTTCTTCAACAACCTTTTTAATATTGCAATTAGGTCCCAACCCAAGGACTAAATTACAATATTCACATTTTTGTACAAAATAACCATATAAAAATATATCTCATATTTTTATAATAAAAACACATAATGTACAAAAACTTAAACCTTCAAAATTCAATTATAAAATAATTGTTATAATTAATTTCTTGGTTATTTGGGAAACGAAAATTAGGGGTGTTACACTAGTCCCCCACTTAAAAGGAATTTCGTCCCCGAAATTCATCTTCTGAAATTTCTTACTTTTCCAAAATGTTTTTATACTAGACACTTCATCTTGTTTCCAAAAATTCGTTCTTTAGGGTCCTCCCCCACTTAAAAGAGTTTTGATATACTTCTTTTATTTCAAAACATCTCTAATAAAACCTTTCACCTTAAACCAAAACTCTTTGCATAAAACTCTTATGTGAAGAAATTCTTTTAAAAGAAGTATTCCTTTGAGCAATATACTTCACATAAACTTTCTTCAAATAATACACTTTTCAATAAACCTTTTGGAAAAACTTTGTGGGATGCGCATTCTGATCTCTTGAGCACGATCAAAGAAACATTTATATGACTTCATTTCTTAATAGTTTGAGACATTAGGGTGATCAGTCCTAATATTCAATCCATTAATAACAAAATCATCCCTTTAAGATATAATCTTTCGCAAGAAAGACCGTACGACAGGTCTTTAAGTTAGATGAACTTAAAGATAGGGTAATTTTCACCATCAGACTTAGTTAGATAGTCAGGTTCTAGAGACATTTCTGTTGGGGAGACAAAGATTTGTCCTATCCCGGTGGTTGTTAATCCCTCTAGCCATAACTAATCTTTCTATTTCTGTAGTGTCCACAAATATTATCACATCCAACTGCGATAAAGGTTTTGATCACAGAAAAATTGAAGTTGAACTTACAGGATATTGATATTCTCAAACGATTAGATTAACGTAATCGAAAAACATTTGACTACGTTAATTCAGATCAAAGGAAGAGATAGGCTTGGGTTGTCTACGTTAGGATCACACTCAACTCTCATATCAGCCGGTGAATTCTTCTTGTGCTGGATTCGTCCATTTCTTTCTCACCTTTTCCTTCAAGACAATTCGGTGAATAATACTCCAGCTTCCTACAATCGGAATTGGCTATTCCCTTAGGTACATCACAACTAAACTCAAAGTGATGTGCCTCACAGTTTTCACCTCGAGATGGACAAATGTTCCCTTTCCTATTTCCTCCTTAGTCACTTTTCTCCAATCGAGGATTCCTTAACCTTTATATTTCTGTGGTAGATATTCTCCCACTTACCTTTCCTATTTCTCCCATTGGGCCTTTATTTCATCAATCTTTCCCTTATTCTGAATTCTGATACTTCTCGCATGAAATTCATGTACTTTCCCCATAGTCCTCATACATGCTTACCAACATCAAGAAATTCCTTATTCCTTGATAGTTGATAGCTGACTTGGTTTCGAACCTAATCTATTCTTGAAGTTCATGCCTTTGAATTTCTCATCTAGGTTGCCCTAGACAACACTTCATAAATCCCTTGCCTCCATAATATATTTTCTAATATCCATAATCACCGACTTTAATTCTAAAGATTAAATCTCATTTACCCTTTCAGCTTCTCATCTCCTGTTTGAAATTTACGAATCTGATTCAAGAATTTGTTGGTGATTGGCAACATTCCCAATCCAATACTAGAGGATTCCTCTTGCGTTGCTAGACTTAGGCCTCTGAATTCCTCGATCAGGATAACCTCCTTAACCATCTTTGAGCTCACACGAATAGCCTTTCAGCTCAAATCGTTCGCAACCACGTATGCTTTACCAGGATGATAATGGAGCTCAAAACCATAGTCTTTAAGAAACTCCATCCATTGCCTTTATCTTACATTTAACTCTTCCTGTTCCTATTGACATTCATACTTTAGAACTTAAAACTTGTTCATGAATCACATCCTTCTTATTCTAGTACTTATCATCTCTTTTTGCATCATCCAGCTCAATTCTCTATCTTTTCCGATTGGAGTAACTCCTTAATTTCAACTCTCAATTAATCCATAAGTATTATAATTCAATCCTCTTAAATCAATTTCAATGATGAATCAAGGCATTAAGTTATTTCATCACATTAAATCCTTCCTTAAACTTTAATTAGGTAATTGACATTGAGTTTGGATTGGAGGAAGATGTCTACTAATACCAAAAGTTCCTTCACAAAGGACTTAAATTTTTATTTTAAACTTTCAGCTTCTAACCGGTTACAAGAAACTCTAACCGATTATGAAGTATAGTTTTAGAAGTAAAACCAAAGAATTTCAAAACCATTTTCTTTACATCATCCAATCCAACTCAAAATAGGATTTAATCATAATCTAATACCCTGATTCCAACTGAATCCATCACTGAAATGATTTAAATCATAATCTACTCACATTTTCCATAATTCCTCTTGGACTAATCATATTATGTTGGGGTATAATCCATCACCACCCCACCATAATTAAACAACACCCTATCATTTAATACCATCAGTTGATCTTTTCCAAGTCAACTTGGTCAGAGGCCATGCGATCTTAGAAAATCCCTCAACATTCCGGCGATAATATCCAGCCAGCCCTAAGAAACTTCTCACCTCAGTCACAGTCTTAGGCTGTTCCTATTTCAACCCTAAACTTACCCTTGCTGGATCCATCGCAATTTCTTCTTTAAAGATCACATGCCCTGCGAACGTAACTTCACTCAACCAAAAATCATCTTTGGCGAGCTTAACACACAACTATTCCCCTTGCAGGATTCTCAACACAAATCTGAGATGTTCCTCATGCTCCTCCGGATTCTCAGGATAAACCACAAACGAATCCCAGTGTAATCTAAAGGTCTCGTCCTTATAATCCATAAAAGAACAAGTGCATTAGTCAATCCGAACGGCATTACTTCACACTCATAATGTCCGTATCGAGATCAAAAAATGCAGTCTTAAGTGTATCCCTGTCCCGAATCCTGATTTGGGGTTAATCCAACCGCCAATCAATCTTAGCACTTTTCTACGTGTTCCTCCCATTTGACCATTCCCGATGGTACCATGTTACAAAGGCAGTAGAGATAGAATTAGCTTCAAGAATTAACTTGATTCCAAACTCTATCTCTTTGCTCAAGGGTGAACCTAACATCATTTCCTACAACCAGGATTTCTTTAACCCCCTTTCTCCTTTAATATTGCTTCCCAGAAGCAACATATGAGTTTATTGGATTCCCGATTCGAAACTTGGGAATCCCAATACAGGGTTGTTCTATCGTCATTAATCATGATCACTTGATCCCTCGGCTCCCAAACCGTACTTAAGATCAAATGTAATCATGACACAGGTAGATAGACAAAGTCTAATACCTTAATAGAACGATTCCGACATACCTTGGAAACAACTACAAGATGATTTGTAGGAGTCTCCACTTGAGATAGCAGATTGGAGAAGGCATGGAGCAACTTTGATCAATACCCTTATCCATAGGGAACAAAAGAAAGGATAGCTTTAGAGTTTAACAAACTCAACAAGGTTGATCTTTAAGAAGATCACTGCCCTACACTCGGTCTAAAAAGTTGATTAACTTTAACACGAGTGAGGGTAAACACTCCTCCTCAGAGTCGAGGACTCAACTACAACTCCTTAAAATTTCCTCATCACTGGTTCTATGAAAACATAATAAACCAACACTGTGGTTTTGGGTTTACAACATGTCTAAAGAGAAGCATACGACTATCATACTTCGACTTAAACCTCATAGAACACGTCTTAATAGCAGAACAAGCTACTTATCAAGAGCCATTACCCATAACCTTAGCTCTAGTTTGGAAGTATATGAAAGCAAACTTCCCAGGAAACATTGCAGATATCGATGACCAGCGTATTGGACCACACACCCAAGGACCAAGAGTCAGGACCATTGCTCTGATACCATAAAAGTGTAACACTCCTTGTATATCATCTTACTCTATAAGAAAAGTAAGAAGTTTATGAAAACTTGGACTTGTTATCGTTGGAAAAAGATCTGAAAATAATAATTTTCCATTCCCTTGAAAATTCCTTTTCACAAACACTTGATTAGTAATGAGGTTGACTAACAAAATCAGAGTTTGCGGAAACATAGTAAAATCATCATGTTATACCCCCAAAATATATCAAGTGTAACAAGTCCATTAATACCAAATAGGTGTAATTATGAAACTGAATTCCTCTTATGATACCTTTTTCCAAAATATGTATCATATAAATTCTATTAAAATAGAAAGGTTATAGAGCTGGTCACTGGTCCTTTGTCCAAACATCCTTCTGGTCGGATCCTCGATATCTGCACAACGGGTTCCCAAGCCACACTTTCTATACTCTGCATGCACCTAAGGGACATCTCCCTTTACTGATTCTTGTGCAAGCTATATGCACGATCAACACCTAATAAGGGCATGGGGGTTAGCTATACTTATTTTCATAATCAAATGAGAATAAAACTAACATCCACAAGTTAACATGTAGCAAATCATGATGCATAATCATATGAGCACACCCGGTTAATCATAATAATTCTTTCAATGCAGGTGGCATGATGCATGATTTCCTTCCACAATTGAGGCCTCTAAAAGTCCATCTTGGACGTCCATCCAATACACCCTTGTGTTCCCGGAACACCGACATTCGTTCCCAGAACGTAATGCCGAACCATACTTGGATAATACGCATCACTCCCAGAGTGTGCACCACGTTCCCAGAACGTGTAGCAAACCATACTTGGAATAATAAGCACCACTCCCAGAGTGTGCACCACGTTCCCATAACGCATACGTTCCCAGAACGCATAAAAACCAGGTCCCGGACACTGGCCACATATCTATAATGTGTCATCAAGTAGGTTGCATATCAATGTGTTCCCAGAACACTAACATACGTTCCCAGAACGTATAAAACCAGGTCCCAGACACTGGCCACATATCTATAATGTGTCATCAAGTAGGTTATAATTTGGTACTCCCGGAGTACCCTCCTCATAGTCCCAGAATATGATAAACGTTCCTACCAACCAAACTTCCATTCTATATGGATGCACAATCATTAAGGTTGGTTTTTATGTTTAATTCTATTATTAAACCAATGTGTTCCCAGAACACTCACATACGTTCCCAGAACGTATCGCAAACCATACTTGGAATAAAATCAAGCACCACTCCCAGAGTGTGCATCACGTTCCCAGAATGTGTCCAAGAAACCATGTCCCAGACAATGGCCACATTCCCAGAATGTGTCATCAAGTTGGTTGCATCAGTTTAGTACTCCTAGAGTACGGGGTCAAGTACCCGAACATCACAAACTATCCTTGCCAACCTATTTCATTACCTTTCTCTATGCATGCCTTGCATACATAATTACTAAGGTTGGTCTTTCCATTAATTACTATGATTTAGAAATATTCCAATTTCTCTTTTGAATGATTTATTTGAGGTATAGTCTTTGACACAAAATTTTCCTTTGAATTATCCCAAACCATGCCCTTAAACTTAGATTGAGTAAAACAAAGTCAATGGTATTCAAAAACTTAACTTTTTATTTTTCAGATTCAGGTACTAACCGGTTACAGTTCCAGGCTAACCGGTTAGAATTACAGACCTGAACTGTTTACCATTGTAATTCAGAAAACCCTTTTTCTTAAATTCCCTACCCAATCCATAAACCAGTTTAACAATGTTTATACCTCAAAACAACTGTTTATATCATTCAAAAGTCTAAATCACCTTTCATTGTCCAATGAGCATAATTTCCTCTTGAAACTATCTCATTACCTTAAGGTATTAACTCTTTAACTGCAATCTGAACTATAACAGTGAAATCAACTTATTTTCAGATTGTTTTCCATGAAATTAAGGCCTAGATTTGAGTAGGATTTATAAGACCACAATGCTGATTTTGTAAACTTATTTTCTTTTGCTTTTTAACAGGGTCTAACCGGTTACGAATATCGAGTAACCGGTTAGATTATGCAGTCTGACACTAAAACATGAGTTTCAACAAACCATTCTCTTCACTACTCAAATCTAACCAAATTTCAACCTTTAACAGAGTACATATACCTTAAATAAATATGTTTAAACACAGAAACATATCTATCTTGCATGCATTCAATTTGGATACACAAATTGCACATAATTGCACATATTTCACAACTTAATGCATCAATTCACATAATATCCAAGTAAGTCATGAAATCAACATCAACATAGCTTGCATGCATCCAGATAACATTGCTCAAAACAACAATTGAGCTCAAATTGGCCTCCAAGCCATTTAACCATTTCAACTTATGCCCTTTGAGTCTCTTGGTGACTCATCCTATATTCTACCACAATTTATTCTCATTCTAGAAAATAGTAAGCATCCCCCTTACCTTAGGTTCGTGCTTGATGAATCTAATCACTGAAATTTGCCAGATCTCCCCAGAATCCACAATCTCCATTTTCAGTCCACAACAGGTTTGACAGGGTTCAAAAACCAGAAGATTTGACATGGCAGTTGGCCAAAGAAATTGGGGAAACCAATTAGGACTCAATATAGGTAACATGCACTAGAGAATCAAAGAGATTTGAGACCAAAAGGGTTTGTGTGCTTACCAAAATCGAGCCTCAAAGTCAGCTCCAGAAACCAGAAGCTGAGGTTTGACAGCACCAACACCCTTACTTTGCAAGCTTCGTTCTCTTGATTCAGGGAATCTCAACTCACAAACTTTATATCAATACAAAGCCCTTGATGTGAGCTTTGTAACCGTGTATCACTCATGTTCTAACTCTCAGAAACGAAGGAGAATCGAGGAGACGAACTTGAAAACCCTAAACAGAGCATTTCTTCAACACTAAGGCAAAATCAACCTTGATTCAATCGTGATTGAGCTTTATATAGAACAAATTGGTGTTCATGCAAGCTGACGCGTGTTTCCCACTTGGTTTGGACTGGATTCGTGGCGAATTTTGGATTAATCCATGGGATTACTCATCAAACGCTCTAATCCCAATTTATGAGTTCATCGTGTAACCGGTTACACAGCCCTTCTAACCGGTTACATACTGATAAAATTCAAAAATTAATAATTTAATTACTCTTTCTTCAACAACCTTTTTAATATTGCAATTAGGTCCCAACCCAAGGACTAAATTACAATATTCACATTTTTGTACAAAATAACCATATAAAAATATATCTCATATTTTTATAATAAAAAAACATAATGTACAAAAACTAAAACCTTCAAAATTCAATTATAAAATAATTGTTATAATTAATTTCTTGGTTATTTGGGAAACGAAAATTAGGGGTGTTACAAAAATCATTTTGAAATAATTGGTAATGTATGCTTTATGATAAAATCTTTATGATAAGTATTTAAAAATAAAAAGGAAGTACAAAAGTGATTTTTTGAATGTACTGATGCTTGAAAGTGAATTTTCTGTAAACTGTTTGTAGTCTGTAATTTAATCTAATTAATGATAGAAAAAGTATTTTGAACTTGGAATGCTTGAGTTTATTTTCTCATTTAGTTATATGCGTTTATAACATGATTTTGCAAAATTTGTTTACTGCTTGGTCTTATTAAAAATTTGCATCAAAAGAAAAATACTTTAAAGTCATGCTGTATGAGTGGTCTGGACATGGTAGTTGTTATAAGGTGCTTAGAAGAGAAATTTGTAGTGAAAGAAAATTTGAGATTTATCCTTAGGATGTTATGATTATGTTTTAAAAGTTATATCATGATTGGAGATGATTTTCGTAATTTAAAAGTTAAAAAGAAAAAGTGACTTTGCAAGACTTGTAGGGTATGCTGTCCAAAATTCTAGATTGGTTGCATCAACTATAAAAATTGTTTTGGAATGAATTAGTATGAGGATTTTTATGATAGGACCTTTAATATAAGTGTATAGAGTAAAAAGAAATTATAAAAGTGAATTTGTGAAAGTATGATTTGATGTTATTTGTTTAAATAAATTGTTGTTTTTACTGGTATAAGTGTGTGCATGTGGTAGTTGTTATATAAGTAATAAAGTATGGTATTATAGAAATAAAAATGTATCCTAAATAGTTTTCAAAGTATTAGATGAGTTTTAAATTATGTTTTGCAAAAAGGATTTCTTGAATTTTAAAAGGGATTATTTTAAGTTATTTGACGCCTTAAAAAGGACATTCTGTTTTGAAAAGGATTTCTGTTTTAAGGTACTTTGGGTCTTATCCTTACCTAAGTAAATAGATAGTATAAGGTATTTGCTAAATATTGATTGTATACCGTTTATCGTTTAAGAATAAAAAGAATCAAAAGTGAGCGAGCTGCTGGAGTTGCAGACACAAAGGCTGGAAACAGAGTAAGCATGGATCTCAGGTGAGAGAGAAGCCTTCTTAAGACATAGTGGCATGTAGGGTAATATTAGGACGTTCTGTATCATCTCAAAGGTCGGAACTAGGAATCTATCGGTCGAGTAGTAAAACGGCAATTGAGTGTGTGTTCCGCCGTTTATATGAAAGACACGATTCCTCGATATTAATTGTATGTTGGTTGATAATTGATTATACCATGTTGTATATTCTGAAATTGTATATTGTATATGGAAATGAGTTATATGATAAGATATCAAGTAAATTTGGGATTATATTTCGAGATAATGGTTTATCCTATGGAAGGTTATTTGATGTTTAGGAACGGTTGTTCCTATGAAAAGATACATGGTGTATATAGAATTATGCTACGAAGGAAAGTACAATGATTATTGAATCTTGTTGAAATTCGAAAGCGGTACTAGTGTACAGTGATAGTGCAAACGGCACGATAACTTTGTAAATATCCCCTTTAAGTGACTGGCCACGTGGATGACTGTGCCGTGGTCTAAGTCTTGTGGAATCCACTGTACTGTAAAAAGGTGTTTGATGTTTCCCTTAGAGGTCGAGGCTCGTTAGAAGCGAGGCTTAGAATGGGTCGACCAAAACTAGGATTAATGACAGACTTAAAAGACTTAGGAATCCCTCTCCTAAACCTACGCGTTGAGAGTGAAGTAGTGGAGAGGAAAGATACCAAATACTTGGAGGCCAGTGTACTTTCAAGTGGTGATTGCGATAGGGGAGGGCAAGGACGGTGAACGTCAAGAAGCCTCAAGTGCTTCTCTAGGCGGGACAAGACTACAAGGACTTGTCTTTCGGTTGTAGGCAATGTCGTAGCAAGGAACTGCACGATCAACTAGAGATAGCGCTGTCGCCCCCTTGAGCAAATCTTAGATGGTGAGAGGGAACCCGAATGGGGCTAGATGTCGCTGTATTTTGGAAACTGTATTGATGAAATGATTTTACTTCGGTTGTTGGATACTTGTTGGTGCGTACCCTTCGACATCAATGCCAGCATGGTTAGGGTTCCTGTGCGTCCCATCTGCTTTCCGAACTAGGATGTGGTTGGAATGATGGAGGAGATGTAACGTGTGTGCTACCAAAGCCTTGAGCCTCGGTGTGGTACCCCCTCTTGAATTTCCGGTGGTTATGACAATGAAACTTAGAGCCTAAAGATAATTAAATATAATGGATATGGTTTCATGAAGATTATCCTTTTGGGTGGAAAAGACCCTATGGTATTTAGCTGAAGTTGTTTATAAGGGATTGGTAATAATGATGTATATATTGTTTTATGATATGCTTGTATGGTCTTAATATTCCCCTATGGTAAGCCCGCGTCGTCGACGATCATATCATTCGGAAGTGCTTACTCTCTCTATTTCCCTTTCCTGTGGACATTGGGGGAACAATGTTCACAGATGATAGATCATGTAATATCTCGAGTAGTGGTTGCTCAAGTCGGAAGAGGATCGTGAGATGACGCTCATACGAGGAGGAAGCAAAAGCAACAATCAGAGGAACCTTCCAGACTTTTGCGGTGAAGGAAATGATGAAGATCAATAGTCTAGGATAGTCTTTGTTTTGGACTCCATCTCTAGATGGGTAGGACATGATTACTCTGTTCCGAATGTAACCCCTACTGTAATAAATATTTATCTGAAATGAAATAAAAGAAGTTCTTTTTGGTTATTGTATCATGTTCATAAGTACCTAAATTATTTTCCGCAAGTTAACCATCAATTAAATATGACATGGAGAAAATGAGTTTTTAGAAATGTGTGGGATGGTAACATCTCTTTTTTGGAAATAGAATTTTTATGACGCGAGTTAATTATCAAATCATTTTGTAAACAAATGAATCAAATTGTTTTATGAAAATCTTTTTGTAAAAGAATTAAACTAAACTGATTTTGGAAATGTTTATAAAAAAAAATGGCGCAAATTTTTAGTGAAAATTCTAAGTCCAAATTGGGGTGTTACAGTCGATGGGTTGGAACGAATTCCTAAGGTTTTGCAAAATCTCGCATCTGCACACATCTAGGTTTTTGTACTCAATGAAGAGTACGGGTCAATTGTTCAACTTGGTCGGTCTCGGTGTGGAGACTTTATGAAATTGTTAAGATTTGCTTTTCTTGCGGGTGATCATTCAGGAACCTTGGTAAGATTCCCGGTAAGTTTTGGGCTACTGAAATCTGGTTTGGTTTTTCATGGAAGCTAGACGTGATTCCTATAGAGTTTGCTCAATTCTCTCAAAGATTCTGTATTCGGCTATACCACTCTTAAACCGATAAGATAGCTTAAGGCTCTTATCCTTTAGTTTTGTTTTGGGTCTACTTCCCGATTCTGTGTAATGGTTCGGAAAGAATACCTTTTCGGTCCGTTTTATTTTCTTCTAAAGGATCTATTTCGTGGAGAGTTCCTACTATTGTTGCTTCAGTTTCAGTTGGAAGATTGCAATGATATCGTCTGTTAGTAGATGCAAAGATTGAGGTGATCAATCCCAACCTCACGTATATCAACAACACATCATTGTCGGTTTTTGTTGATGATACTATCCCTTAACAGATGCAAGAGTGAGGATGACCAATCCTAACCTTACACTCTATTAAACGACAATACCATCGTGGGATTTGGTTAGATTTCAATTAGAACCCAACAGCTTATAGATTCTTTCTAAGGCTTTTCATGATTTCCTAGGAGGCTGGGCAAAATCTGCGTATTCTTTAAGTTTCACAATCCTTCGTTTGAAGATTCAAGGATTGTTGGAGACTTTCTAGCAAGTATACTAGATCGTACACAAGTAATATAATAGAAGTAAAATTATCGTTCCCACGAGGATTGCAAATTGCTTTCAATAACTTTCACCTAAAATATGTCAGATTAGTCCCTGACTTTGTAAGCATCGGTCAAGTTCGTCCCTGACTTTATCGAAATAGCAATTGAGTCCCTGAGATTTCATTTTAATTCACATACGTCCCTATCTTTATCCCATTTTAAAGCAAATACATCCTGCGATAATGACGGCAGGGACTAACTTGATCGACGTTCTCCTATCTCAGGGACTAAATTGCTATTTCGATAAAGTCAGGGACTAACTTGACCGATGATTACAAAGTCAGGGACTAATCTGACATATTACTCTTATAATTAATAATGAAACTTAGAAATTAAATTGTATTTTTTTGGGTTTTTGATTTATTAAATTGAAAAACTAAAATAAATAACAAAACAAGAATTAAATGGTGTTTGTGAGATGAATGAGAGAAGCGTTAGGAACGTGGTTTCATTGCAGGACCTAGATTACTAGTTATGAATTTCCGTTTTTCAGTAAATCCACGACACTCCAGAGGTATTAAAAGCCAAATCCCTCTGTGAATTTACGTTTCTTATTCATATGAGAACCCTTAATCCCTTAAGTGATTTTGTCATACGAATAACCATGAATTAGGCACACTGGAACATATAAGTCATATAAGACCTAGTTGTATCCCTATACACTAAGCGGTTATAAAGTTTGGAAGAACGACCTATTCTAACCCTCAAATCCCTCTTGTTGGATTAGAGATTCAAAGTAAAACATAAATTGATCAGGTTCATGAATTGTAATTAACACACAACCAAACAATAGATCTAATTGGAAAACATAAATTCATAACTACATAAACTAATTATCCATACAAATCCACCATATTCCTAACTGAGGGTTTTAGTTACACATATTGAAATAAGAAAAGCAAAGATAAAAGAATGAATTCATGATCATAGAGAACCTGAAATTCCCAATAGATCTTCAATCTTCAAGCAGGATTACTCCGCTCTTGATCTCCAATCCTCTTCTCTCTCTCTCCAAAGCTATGTAATCTCCCTTTCTGATCTCCCTATTCTATTCCTAAACCCTAATTTTAAATAGTAAAAACTAATCCTAAAACAAATCTATTAAATCTAATCAAAAGGCCCATAAACTCGTTGTCCTCACGCCTAGGCGCCAGTCACCCACGCCTAGGCGCGAGCTCCACTCTGATCAGCCAACTTTTCCTCGACACACACGCGCCTGGGCGCACCATAGGTTGCGCCTGGGCGCAGATCTACTTGAGAAGACAACTTTTTCACACTTGATTTTAATTATTTGAACCCCTGTTTTTGGACTCTTGACCCGCCACACGCCTGGGCGTGATTTTCATGCGCCTGGGCGTGAGTCATTGCTTAGCACTTGCTTTTTCTCCATTTTGACTCCAATCTCAAAGCCTTCAAAGCTCCTTCCCATTCCATTGCACAATTTGTAACGACCCATCTAATTAACCCTTAATTACTTAAAATTAAAATAGGGGAAAATTTTTCGCCAAAATAAGTTTATAACTTGATCATTTCAAAAGCGGAAGCAAACTTAAACATAACATCCTTACTAAATATAACATAGAAGTTTTTACAACTTTAGGATTCAATAGTTCAAACTATAAGTAAACAAGATAGACTCCGAGCTACTTAATATACTAATAGTAACCCAGAGCATGGTTCTTCAAAACTCCACCATTGGAAAGGGAATTTCGCATCCCTTGCCAGTACTATTCTTCCCCTTGGAAGACAAGATCTCCATTACCTACAAGGGCAACAAGGGAGTAAGTCATAGCTAATCACGTTAAAACAAATGATAACGATAGAGGCTAAAAACAACAAACACAAGTAATAACAAATTACAGATGCAAGTACATATGTCAAACCCTTTTTACTCAAGTAGTTAATCTTATTGTTAATGGCATGATGCATGCTAATCTCAACAATATCCCGGGGCATCACAGCTTTGGAGGAAAATGGGTCATCCTGAGCTTCCTCCGCTCGACCCTTCACGACAGACAGCGTGTGCGACAAACAACGCAAACCATCTCAACAAGCTGGAGCAAATAATGCATGAATGCAGCCATAATGCATTACCAATCCTCATTATCAATTTATTTTCATCTCCATTAAGGACATAGTCCACCATTCCATCTTTCCAATCACTAATCTCATCTTTAACAATTCTTTGAGCTGGTGTTGATGCTTTCATAAAAAGGCCATCACCGGCATAGCCACTTTGTGATGGGTTTAATCATTTCTTATCTAACAGTTTCAGGAAAAGTCCATCAGCGGCCCAGCCACTTTGTGATGGTTTTAGAAATAGTATTGAATTATTCCATTCATAATCCATCGGGGCATAGCCTCCTATTGATGGTTATTACAACGACCCCATTGGGACTCCTATAGTAAAATATCAACCAAGTGAATAAAACTTTCATTGAGACATCTATAGGATCAATATCGACCAAATGGGTGTACGCACTCTCGTTGGGACTCTTGTAGGGAAAATATCAACCACTGAATAAAATTCCAGTAGGACACCTCCAGGATAGTTATCAACCAACGGGATTAGATATTAATCAAAGTGATGTTTAAAATTTAGTAATTTAGGAGATTAGACGAGTTAATTTCTGAAACTTTTAAAAATAAGAGATTTGTGAAATTTTCTCAAAATACTCGAGTAGTTCATGAACTACTTGAGTAGTTCATGCCAAAATACTCGAGTACTTGAAGAAATACTCGAGTCGTTCATCACTTTCCAGAATACTCGAGTGTTTCTCAAAATACTCGAGTCTTTTTGCTGCAACAACACCAGTTTTCTGCATTTTATGCACCAATTCGTGATTCCTACACTTTTACTTCAATTCTGCACCAAACAGAAGTTATTTCACAAGTAATAAACATGTTGCATATACCAATTAACATCAAATTAACAGAAAACATACTCAAATCACAGATTTGCATAAAACATAGAAAACATCCATTTCAACATGTCAATTTCATTTCTACTTGATTTTAAGTTCGTAAATCAATCTAGTGAGCTTCCTTAGAGGTCCATTTAAACTTGTTTGAATACAAAAACCATGGATTTCTGGCCTCCAAGTCAGATTCCCATTTCAAACTTACGTTGCCCATGAACCTCATATGATTCATATGAATTTAGCTTATTGATTATCATTCTAGCGATTAGGTAACTTCTCCCATACCGTAGAGAAGCTAAACAAATGATTGGTTGAAGAGAAAAGGGACCAGATCAAGGTTGATGATTTCTGCACCGGTGCACACTAGTTGCACTAGCTGACTTTGGCCATTAAATTCACCACGAATAAGGCATGAAAAAGAATGAAATAAGTTAGCTTAAGCAACTAGGGAGTGCTAACTTTAATTAGAAACGAATTTGGAATCGAGAGAGTTCCTGAAATTACCAAACCAATTCAAGAAAGAGAGGTTGATGGTGTTGTTTTGTATTCTGTTTTTCAGCTTTAGAACACCTAACTTTGAAGTCTTGCAACTCGATCTGCAGGAAGTCAATTTGGGTGGTTCTTGGTTCTAATTCAAGATTGGAATTAGAACTCGAAAAGTGTTTTGGTTTCACTGGATTTGGGTGAGTGAGGAGGGAGAATCGAAGGCTCAAAGAGAGCACCAGAAAACTAAGAATGGCTGAGAATGGAATTCGGGTTTGGGAGATTTGGATGAGTTTCCAGCTCCCCAAATCATTCTTTTATAACTTAAGGTTACCCTCTATGAAGTAAGGTCCAGCTCTGTGCTTGTAACCAGATGAAACGAGCTGTTGGCTTCAAATTGAGTTGAAACCGACTTTTATTTTTTTTTGCAGAACTGCACGTAATACTCGAGTATCACTAGAAATACTCGAGTATTCTGACTATAATTTCAAATTTTCCTAACAGCTAGTTACGATACTCGAGTCTTCCTACCAGTACTCGAGTATTCTAACTAAAAATCAGAAAAATTAATATTTTATTCAATAAAATAGTTTATTTAATTTATTTACTTTATTTATTTATTTATTTAAAATTGTTGGACCTTACATCCTCCCCCACTTAAAAAAAAGAATTTCGTCCCCGAAATTCGATTCAGAAAGTAAAACTTGAACAGATACGAATATTCTTCCTTCATCTGACTTTCTAACTCCCAAGTGATGTCGCTAACACCACCACGTCCCCATATGACTTTCACTAAAGGAATCTCCTTCCCTCGCAACTGCTTCGTATTTCTATCTTCGATTCGGACGGGACCGGTTTCGAATGTCAGATTTTCTCGCAAGGGTATCTCGTCGGGTTCGATGCGAATAATCGAAGCAGGGTCAGGCACGAACTTTCTTAATTGGGACACATGGAACATGTTGTGCAGGTTGGATAGAAATGGTGGCAGGGCTATTTGGTAGGCAACCGGACCAATACGCCTCAGGATTTGGTATGGACCGATGAACTTGGGTGATAACTTCTTTGGTTTCATCACACGTCCAACTCCAGTTGTCGGAACCACTCGGAGAAAGACATGCTCTCCTTCTTGAAACTCCAATTTAGTTCTTCTCCGATCCGCATAATTCTTTTGTCTGCTTTGGGCAGCTTTCATCTTTTCTTGAATTATTTTAATGCTTTCGGTTTTTTCTTGAACGACATCAGGGCCAATGAGCGTTTTCTCCCCCACTTGGAACCAACATAGTGGGGTTCTACACTTTCGCCCATAGAGTGCTTCGAAAGGTGCCATTCCGATGCTTGCATGGAAGCTATTATTGTAAGTGAATTCCACCAAAGGCAATCATTGACTCCAGTTCTCACTATACTCCAAAGCACATGCCCTTAACAGATCCTCAAGAGATTGGATTGTCCTTTCAGATTGACCATCGGTTTGGGGATGATAGGCTGAACTCATCCGCAATCTGGTTCCCATTGCTTGGTGTAAACTTTGCCAAAACCGAGAACAAAACCTTGGGTCGCGATCAAAGATTATGCTTGATGGAATTCCATGCAACCACACCACTTCCTTGATAAAAAGTTGCGTGAGCTTTTCCAATGAATATTTCATATTGATTGGAATAAAGTGAGCCGATTTTGTCAATCGATCCACTATTACCCACACAGCTTCATATCCTCCTTGTGTCCTTGGAAAATCGGAAACGAAATCCATTGCAATACTGTCCCATTTCCATTCTGGAATATCCAATGATTGAAGTTCTCCTCCAGGCCTCTTATGTTCTATCTTTGCTTTTTGACAAGTAAAGCAAGATGCCACATAAGCTGCCACATCCTTTTTCAGTCCAGACCACCAAAACATTTTCTTCATGTCTTGGTACATCTTCGTAGCTCCAGGATGAATACTCATTTTACTTTTATGGGCTTCATCCAAAATGATCCTTCGTAACTCCGGCTTTGCCGGAATGCACACTCGATCTTTGAATCTTAAGACTCCATCCGGGCCAATTTGGAAATCTGGTTCCTTCCATTCCATACTTAGCCTCACCTTTTCTTGCAGTTCCACATCGTCTCGCTGGATCTCCTTTATCTGTTCCAGGAATTCATTGGTTATCTTTCGCATTCCAAACTTGATACTGGACGGTCTCACTTCTATTGCCATATTCAAGTCTCGAAATTTTTCAATCAGCTCCACTTCTTTGATCATCAAAGTACTCATATGCAACGTTTTTCGACTTAAAGCATCCGCTACCACATTGGCCTTTCCAGGATGGTAGTGAAGCTCGAAGTCATAGTCCTTCAGAAACTCCATCCATCTACGCTGTCGCATATTTAATTCCTTTTGATTGAAAAGATATCTGAGACTTTTGTGGTCACTGAACACCTGGAATGTTGTTCCATACAGATAGTGCCTCCATAACTTTAATGCAAACACTATGGCTGCCAATTCCAGATCGTGAGTTGGATATTTCTCTTCATGGACCTTCATATGTCTTGATGCATAAGCTACCACCTTTTCTTCTTGCATCAACACACATCCGAGTTCTTGCTTGGAAGCGTCACAGTATACATCGAAACTTTTGTGAGGATCGGGCAAAATTAACACCGGTGAAGATGTCAATTTGTCCTTTAGCTTTTGAAAGCTTGCTTTGCACTTTTCATCCCAAATGAAAGGTTGTTCTTTTCTTGCTAAACGTGTTAATGGCAAAGCAATCCTCGAAAAGTTCTCAAAATTTCTGATAGTATCCTGCTAATCCAAGAAAACTTCTGACTTCAGTGACAGTTCTTGGGGCTTCCCATTCGAGTACAGCTTCCACCTTGGATGGATCTACAACAACTCCATCTTCGGTAATCACATGGCCAAGGAATTTCACTTCTCTTAACCAAAACTCGCACTTAGCCAATTTTGCATAGAGCTTCTTCTCTTTCAATGTGTCAAGAACCATCTGAAGATGTTTGGCATGCTCCTCTGGGGTTTTCGAGTATATTAGGATGTCATCTATGAATACAACCACAAATGAATCCAGATATAGTCGAAAGACCCGATTCATGTAGTCCATGAACACAGCAGGTGCATTTGTTAGACCAAACGGCATCACCACATATTCATAGTGACCATAACGGGATCGAAAGGCTGTCTTGGGAATATCCTCCTCTCTAACTTGAATATGATGATACCCGGATCTTAGATCGATTTTAGAGAACACCCTAGCTCCACGGACTTGATCCATCAGGTCCTCTATTCGGGGTAATGGGTACTTATTCTTGATAGTCACTTTGTTCAACTACCGATAGTCAATGCACATGTGCATACTTCCATCCTTCTTCTTTACGAATAACACCGGTGCACCCCACGGCGATACACTCGGTCTGATAAACTTTTTCTCCAACAAATCTTCCACTTGTTTCTTTAATTCCGCCAACTCCGATGGGGCCATTCGAAAAGGAGCAATCGATATAGGACAGGTTCCAGGAATAAGGTCAATACTAAACTCTATTTCGCAAAGAGGAGGTACTTCCTCGGGAAAGACATCGGGATATTCACAAACTATGGGAATATTCTCGATCTTGGTTTCTATTTTGGAGGTTTCTTCTACTGAGACAGAAAACATACATAGGTATCCTTCGGGTGGTGACATGGGGGGTTTCATTTCAAGAAATAAAGTGGACTTATGATGACAATCTATGGTTACTTGGTACTTGGTTAGCCAATCCATTCCTAAGATAATATCTAACTGGGATAAAGGTAAACATATGAGGTCAACTACAGTGTTTTTATCTAGTATGGTTACCTTACAATCTACACAGGCCTTAGATGTGCTTACAGGTAAATTGGTTGGTGTTGACACTGTGAGATTATATGGTGTATCAGTGACTTTTAGTTTTAACCGGTTGACACAATCATAAGAAATAAAAGAGTGGGTGGCTCTAGAATCTACAAGGACTCTACATGGTTTACTATTCAAAAGACAATTACCTTGGATCAGGTTCTCAGATTGCTCAGCTTCAACTCCCGACATGGTGAACACCTTAGCACGTGCCATTGGCTTTGGTGCAGCTCCTCCCAGATTAGCATTTCCTTCGGGGCAGTTTCGGTTGATATGACCCATTCTTTCCACAAGTAAAACAAGTTGGGGGATTAACAGCCCAACATGTTATACCTCCATGATGCTTTTGGCACTAGTTACACTTGGGCAAGTTGGTTGGCCCTCCTTCCTTGTTGTTTCCTTGCCCCTTGTTGCGATATGGACCCTTGCCACAATTGCTTTGATTATTGTGGCGTCCATGATTATGGTGAGGGCCGTAATTCTGCTGGCTGCGTTGCTGCTGCTCATACACCGCCTTTGCCTTGAGATCATTTTCAGTGACACGGCAGCGTTGCACCAGAGTCGCAAAGTGTCGGATGCACTGTCCACTTACGAATGGTTTAATATCAGGCCTTAAACCATTCTCGAAGCGAACACATTTAGAATGCTCGTCAGGGCGAAGCATGAAATATGGGGAATACTTCATCAGCTCTTCGAACTTAGTAGCATATTCCCCAACGGTCATGGCTCCTTGCTTTAGCTCCAGGAATTCAATTTCTTTCTTGTTTCTCATATATTCCAGGAAAAACTTCTCATAGAACTTCTCCACAAAGACCTCCCAAGTGATTTGTTTGTTCTCATGCTCCAGGGCTTGCTTGGTATACTTCCACCAATTGTCCGCTGGACCCACGAGGACATAAGCAGCATAAGTAACTTTTTGCTCCTCATCACACGGAATGGTCTGAAAGATCTTCTCCAACTCCTGAATCCAGATTTGCGCCTCCTCAGGGTTAGCTTTACCATAAAACTTCGGAGGATCACATTTCCCAAAATCGGCCAGCCCCTTGAACTCAGATGGACCGTTGTCACGTGATGAAGGTCTAATATATGATGTTTTAAGGCTTAATTTCACTTCCTTTTGCTTGGGTTTTAGCTTGTTTCTCTTGTAAATATAGGTATTTTGTATTAGTTTTAGGAATTTTTAGTTTATTAGAATCCTTTGAACGTTTTGATCCGTTTTGGGTATGTTTCAGGTATTTCGGAGCTTTATTTGAAGAAAATATTATTGGAGCTAAGAAGAGCATAAGAAGACCTTGAAAATGGCACAAGAACGGAGAGAAACGGAGTCGAAAGTTACTGAGCACGCCCAGGCGCAGGAATGGCATGCCCAGGCGCGCGTGCAGCAGTAATCAGAGGGCATCAGATATAGCGCGCCCAGGCGTGCTGGTCTGCACGCCCAGGCGTGCAAAGTGTGTGAAAGTGACACTGTTCGGTATTTTGATCATAAATTGAGCTACGCTTATCCAAATGAGGCGATCTAGGTATCAGCTTAAAGCTAAGGAAAAGATCTACAACTTTTCCAGAAATAGCCTTGCTCAAATTCGTCCATCTTGGGGGTCAAAATCAGTGCCGAAGTTGCTGTCAGACACAAATATGGGATTTAGAAGGATCTTAATAATAAATTCTATTTGTAGATAAGATTATTAAAGATTAGATTATTCTAATAGGATATTATCATATCAATTCAATTAGGATTAGTTTTAGACTTTAAATATAGGTTTTTTGCATTAGGTTAGGTAGACTTTTCAGAGCTAAATAAGATTAGAATAGAATTAAGATTAGAGAAGAGAGACTCTTATGCAATTGAGAGCAAGGAGGCAAGACACAAGGATTGAAGATCAACATTGCTGGAGGGATCCACTTGAAGATTGAAGATCTCTTGGGGGTAAATTGATTATTGTCTATGATGATTAGTTTATTCCATTCCTTCTTCTTCTTCTCTAAATATGTATAATTGAACCTCTTGTTAGGAATAAGGTGGATTTGTATGGATCTTAATTTGGTTATTTATTTATGAATTAATGTTTTTCCTTTTAAATCAATTGCTTGGTTGTGTTTTAATTACAATTCATAGAATTCGCGACTTTATGTTTTGCTTTGGTAATCTGAACCTTAATTGGAAAATTAGGATTAAGATTAGGCCTTTCAACCAAACAATATAATTATTCAACTCGTAGGAATACTTTTGGGTAATTGTATAACTCTTATAAATTAGAACTCACTTAAGGGATTAAGGGGTAAAGTTTAGTAAGAAACATAATTGCCATGAGGGATCTAGCTTTTATTGTTTCTGGAGTTTTTGATTTATTGGAAAACATATTTTCATAATTAATAACCTATCCTACAATGAAACCAAATTCCTAACCTTTTCCATATTTGCTTCTAATTCCTTTTTAGTTTCTGAATTGTTTCATACCTTAATTCTACATTCCTCTCTCTAAACTCTAAACCCATACAAGTTATACATAGTAATTGCAATTAGGTGAAAGAAATTAGAAACAATTTGCAATCCCCGAGTGGAACGATAATTTACTTACTCTTTATTACTTGTGCGATTGGTACACTTGCCGAATTGCCAACAAGTTTTTGGGGGCGTTGCCGGGGATTGAAATTCGATTCTAATTTTTTCCGGTACTTATTTGTAATTATTTGTGTAACTTGTACCTTTTCATGTCTAACTATTATTTTAATAATAATTTTGATTGTGATGGATTTATTTCGGATCCCTATTCTCCATACTATTATGCACAAAACATAAGTGATAGGAAGGCCCCATGGGAAATAGCTTTAGAAAAATTACAAAATTCAGTTGAAAAACTAAAGTCTCATGTGGAGCCAATTCCTGTGGAGAAAGCTCCATGGGAAATAGCTTTTGAGAAATGTGTTCAAAACACTAAAGAATTTGTTGAAGAAGACAGAACCTATTACCCGACTCAAGGTTCCACTTCAAGGAACCTTGAAATCAAAGTTGAACACATTTCAAAGCCATTAGATGAAGAGTCACAAGCATCACCAACAATTTTTGACTCTCTTCAAAGAGAGGAAAAAGTGGTGGTGATGGATGTGACTATTGATGAAACTCCTATGGAGAAGCAAATTGAGAAAAATGTGCATAATCAGTTTAAGGAAGAGGACCGAAATAAAACTTTAGAAGGTGTGAATATGGTAGAAAAATTTGATTCACCCTTGCATGATGAATTTCTAGCAATTAAAAATTTGGTCAAATCTATTGCATGCTTGGATGATTCAAATTTTTTCCACTATATTCAACCTTTGTGCTTTCATGAAAAATCTAAAAATCAATCTAAATCATTATTGAACAATAGGGAACTTGAAAAAGTAGTTTTCCTAATTCATGGAATTAACACCTTCATGAATGGGAAAAGAAATAATTTGTCTGAGATGATGCATGGAGTAAGGAATGCACCTTTTGACCCTGGTGGGATTGAGCTTATTTTTGAAACCTCCTTACTCCATCATCATCCAGATTTTGCCCCATGGGATGTGGGAATAACTTGTTATTGTTGCATCACACGGGATTTAACCTATAGAATTTGGGATACTGGTGGATTCTTTGTAATTATGTAGTAGTGTAGGTTTTTTGTTTTTTTTAGTTGGTTAGTGAATAAAGAGTTTAGAGATTTCTATATGTAACTACTAATGAGGTGCTTCTAGCACCATTTTTAGTTGTTCATGTGACATAGGTGAATAAGTTTGGGGGAGTCACCTCCATGGTGCATCAAGAGAGAATGCTGTGCTACAAAGGGAAGTTTCTAACTCCTTTCTTTAGTTTTTAATTTTTATTTTTTAGTATAGGTTAGATTAGTTTGCTTGAGGACAAGCCAACCTCTAAGTTTGGGGGAGTGGACAAAATTAATTTTTTTTTTCAGATTTGAATTATTTTCTCCCATTTTTGGTGTTGGTTTGTGTCTTAGGTAGAGGTTTTGTAATTATTCTAGACTTAGGATTATTTTTCTGATGATAGGTGTATATACTTAGTTTAGGATTAGACTCATTGATTCATGTTATTTATTTGTTGAGCTGTGAATATTTTGGAAATTTGGTTATTTTGACAAAGTTTTTCAGAACTTGAGATTAGTGAACTGACATTTAGCTTAGTGAGATTTTGAGCCTATTTGATGGGGTATGTGAATTTATTGAATTATTTTGATTTGATACCCCTATTTCTTTCATGAGTGTGTTCACTTTAGTTTTGTGTTCTAGAACTTGACCGGTGACCATTTTGAGATTGATAATTGATTGCATGCATTAAGATGATTAAGGCACTTAGGATGTGTTTTTGTGGCCTTCAACTGTTTTGTATTGATAATGTTCCCTTCGTTGCCCATTTTGAGCCTTATGAGACATTATGATTTTTCTTTGGTACCTTGCATTTATTGCATATTCTTTGTTAGTACCTTGGGAATTTTGAATGAGCAATTGAGATGAATATAGAAAGAAAAAGTGAAAGTAATTGGTGAAAAGTGTATGAGTTCTATTTCTCTTCCAAAGGGAAAAAAGAGAAAAAAAATAAATGTAAAGGAAGAGAATAGAAGAAAAAAATTGAAAAAGAAAGGAAGAATAAGATGTTCCTGATGTGAGTGTGAGTCTTTATTGTATTCATTGCTCATTCATGGTTTTTGAGGGAAGCTTGCTTTTGTAAATATTTTTGCGAGTTAGCCTTTGTTTTATCCCTTCTTTCTTTTATCCCACCTTAACACCTTTAACCATGGCCACGTTACAACCAAATTAAAGACCTTTTGATTTGTGCATGTTTTTAATAATTTCAGTGGAGATTTGAGTCTATGGTCAAGCTTATGGTAACATTTAACTATTGTATGAACTTGATTGAATTATTATAAACCTTGATACACATGAGAGATATACACTGAGAGGTTGAGAGTGTTCACTAGTTCTGAGTTCTGAGTTCTGATTGGTTTTGTTTCTTTAACCAAGTTTTGATAGGTGAATAGCTTGTATAAATATGTGGCTGTGTTGATGAGTCGAAGTCTTAGATTAAGTATTGTACATTTTGATTTAGAAGGTAGTCTTGTGTTTATGAATTTTTATTTTACTTTTGCCTGGGACATGCAAAATGCTAAGTTTGGGGGTGTGATGAAGGTCTAATATATGATGTTTTAAGGCTTAATTTCACTTCCTTTTACTTGGGTTTTAGCTTGTTTCTCTTGTAAATATAGGTATTTTGTATTAGTTTTAGGAACTTTTAGTTTATTAGAATCCTTTGAACGTTTTGATCCGTTTTGGGTATGTTTCAGGTATTTCGGAGCTTTATTTGGAGAAAATATTATTGGAGCTAAGAAGAGCATAAGAAGACCTTGAAATGGCACAAGAACGGAGAGAAACGGAGTCGAAAGTTACTGAGCACGCCCAGGTGCGGGAATGGCGCGCCCAGGCGCGCGTGCAGCGGTAATCAGAGGACATCAGATATAGCGCGCCCAGGCGCGCAAAGTGTGTGAAAGTATTTTGATCATAAATTGAGCTACTCTTATTCAAATGAGGCGATCTAGATATTATTTTAAAGCTAAGGAAAAGATCTACAACTTTGCCAGAAATATCCTTGCTCAAATTCGTCCATCTTGGGGGTCAAAATCAGTGCCGAAGTTGCTGTCAGACACAAATACGGGATTTAGAAGGATCTTAATAATAAATTCTATTTGTAGATAAGATTATTAAATATTAGATTATTCTAATAGGATATTCTCATATCAATTCAATTAGGATTAGTTTTAGACTTTAAATATAGGTTTTTTGCATTAGGTTAGGTAGACTTTTCAGAGCTAAATAAGATTAGAATAGAATTAGGATTAGAGAAGAGAGACTGTTATGCAATTGAGATCAAGGAGGCAAGACACAAGGATTGAAGATCAACATTGCTGGAGGGATCCACTTGAAGATTGAAGATCTCTTGGGGGTAAATTGATTATTGTCTATGATGATTAGTTTATTACATTCATTCTTCTTCTTCTCTAAATATGTATAATTGAACCTCTTGTTAGGAATAAGGTGGATTTGTATGGATCTTAATTTGGCTATTTATTTATGAATTAATGTTTTTCCTTTTGAATCATTTGCTTGGTAGTGTTTTAATTACAATTCATAGAATTCGCGACTTTATATTTTGCTTTGGTAATCTGAACCTTAATTGGAAAATTAGGATTAAGATTAGGCCTTTCAACCAAACAATATAATTATTCAACTCGTAGGAATACTTTTGGGTAATTGTATAACTCTTATAAATTAGAACTCACTTAAGGGATTAAGGGGTAAATTAAAGTTTAGTAAGAAACATAATTGCCATAAGGAATCTAGCTTTTATTGTTTATGGGGTTTTTGATTTATTGGAAAACATATTTTCATAATTAATAACCTATCCTACAATGAAACCAAATTCCTAACCTTTTCCATATTTGCTTCTAATTCCTTTTTAGTTTCTGAATTGTTTCATACCTTAATTCTACATTCCTCTCTCTAAACTATAAACCCATACAAGTTATACATAGTAATTGCAATTAGGTAAAAGAAATTAGAAACAATTTGCAATCCCCGAGTGGAACGATAATTTACTTACTTTTTATTAGGTGCTCCAAAATCCCCGAATTGCCAACATCGCGCCTATTTGTCAGGTGCTCCAAAATGGTAGCAATACGGTCTAGGGATTCATCGGTATGGCTAGCTTGCCTTGATGTCATTGCTACTTTGTGCTATTTACCAAAGATAACAGTTATATTTAAAACAAAACAATATATATATATATATATATATATATTACATCCTACTGAATTAATCCTAATCTATCCATAACTCAATCCAGAGTTATCACAGCTTAAAGCATGTGTGGCCATATTCCATAGGCCGAGAGTTTGAACCATTGCTTTGATACCACTAAGTGTAACAACCCAACTAATTAACCCTTAATTACTTATAATTAAAATAGGGGAAAATTTTTAGCCAAAATAAGTTTATAACTTGATCATTTCAAAAGCGGAAGCAAACTTATACATAACATCCTTACTAAATATAACATAGAAGTTTTTACAACTTTAGGATTCAATAGTTCAAACTATAAGTAAACAAGATAGACTCCGAGCTACTTAATATACTAATAGTAACCCAGAGCATGGTTCTTCAAAACTCCACCATTGGAAAGGGAATTTCGCATCCCTTCCAGTACTATTCTTCCCCTTGGAAGACATGATCTCCATTATCTACAAGGGCAACAAGGGAGTAAGTCATAGCTAATCACGTTAAAACAAATGATAATGATAGAGGCTAAAAACGACAAACACAAGTAATAACAAATTACAGATGCAAGTACATATGTCAAACCCTTTCTACTCAAGTAGTTAATCTTATTGTTAATGGCATGATGCATGCTAATCTCAACAATATCCCGGGGCATCACAGCTTTGGAGGAAAATGGGTCATCCTGAGCTTCCTCCGCTCGACGCTTCACGACAGACAGCGTGTGCGACAGACAACGCAAAAAATCAACAACAAGCTGGAGCAAACAATGCATGAATGCAACCATAATCCATTACCAATCCTCATTATCAATTTATTTTCATTTCCATTAAGGACATAGTCCACCATTCCATATTTCCAATCACTAATCTCATCTTTAACAATTCTTTGAGCTGGTGCTGATGCTTTCATAAAAAGGCCATTAGCGACATAGCCACTTTGTGATGGGTTCAACCATTTCTTATCTAACAGTTTCAGGAAAAGTCCATCAGCGGCCCAGCCACTTTGTGATGGTTTTAGAAATAGTATTGAATTATTCCATTCATAATCCATCGGGGCATAGCCTCCTATTGATGATTATTGCAACGACCCTATTGGGACTCCTATAGTAAATAATCAACCAAGTGAATAAAACTTTCTCCGGGACATCTATAGGATCAATATCGACCAAATGGGTGTACGCACTTCCATTGGGACTCCTATAGGGAAAATATTAACCACTGAATAAAATTCCAGTAGGACACCTCCAGGATAGTTATCAACCAACGAGATTAGATATTAATCAAAGTGATGTTTAAAATTTAGTAATTTAGGAGATTAGACGAGTTAATTTCTGAAACTTTTAAAAATAAGAGATTTGTGAAATTTTCTCAAAATACTCGAGTAGTTCATGAACTACTCGAGTAGTTCATGCCAAAATACTCGAGTACTTGAAGAAATACTCGAGTCGTTCATCACTTTCCAGAATACTCGAGTCTTTCTCAAAATACTCGAGTCTTTTTGCTGCAACAGCACCAGTTTTCTGCATTTTATGCACCAATTCGTGATTCCTACACTTTTACTTCAATTCTGCACCAAATAGAAGTTATTTCACAAGTAATAAACATGTTGCATATACCAATTAACATCAAATTAACAGAAAACATACTCAAATCACAGATTTGCATAAAACATAGAAAACATCCATTTCAACATGTCAATTTCATTTCTACTTGATTTTAAGTTCGTAAATCAATCTAGTGAGCTTCCTTAGGTCCATTTAAACTTGTTTGAATACAAAAACCATGGGTTTCTGGCCTCCAAGTCAGATTCTCATTTCAAACTTACGTTGCCCATGAACCTCATATGGTTCCTATGAATTTAGCTTATTGATTACCATTCTAGCGATTAGGTAACTTCTCCCATACCTTAGAGAAACTAAACAAATGATTGGTTGAAGAGAAAAGGGACCGGATCAAGGTTGGTGATTTCTGCACCGGTGCACACTAGTTACACTAGCTGACTTTGGCCATTAAATTCACCACGAATAAGGCATGAAAAAGAATGAAATAAGTTAGCTTAAGCAACTAGGGAGTGCTAACTTTAATTAGAAACGAATTTGGAATCGAGAGAGTTCTTGAAATTACCAGACCAATTCAAGAAAGAGAGGTTGATGGTGTTGTTTTGTACACTGTTTTTCAGCTTTAGAACACCTAACTTTGAAGACCTGCAACTCGATCCACAGGAAGTCAATTTGAGTGGCTCTTGGTTCTAATTCAAGATTGGAATTAGAACTCGAAAAGTGTTTTGGTTTCACTGGATTTGGGTGAGTGAGGAGGGAGAATCGAAGGCTCAAAGAGAGCACCAGAAAACTGAAAATGGCTGAGAATGGAATTCGGGTTTGGGAGATTTGGATGAGTTTCCAGCTCCCCAAATCATTCTTTTATAACTTAAGGTTACCCTCCAATGAAGTAAGGTCCAGCTCTGTGCTTGTAACCAGATGAAACGAGCTGTTGGCTTCAAATTGAGTTGAAACCGACTTTTATTTTTTTTTGCAGAACTGCACGAAATACTCGAGTATCACTAGAAATACTCGAGTATTCTGACTAAAATTTCAAATTTTCCTAACAGCTAGTTACGAAACTCGAGTCTTCCTATCAGTACTCGAGTATTCTGACTAAAAATCACAAAAATTAATATTTTATTCAATAAAATAGTTTATTTAATTTATTTACTTTATTTATTTATTTAAAATTGCTGGACCTTACACAATTAGTCAAATAAAACTCCAAAATACCTGAAATGAAACCCAAAACAGATCAAAACGTTTCAGGATCATAATTTACTTAAACTAACTAAAATCTCAACTAATCAACCTAAATTACCTAATAAACAAGACAAAACCTTAGCAAAAAGTAGTTAATTCATACTCAAAAACATCATATATTAGACCCAAATACTCCCTCAAACTTAGCATTTTGCATGTCCCAGGCAAAAGTAAAACAAAAAATCTAGAACACAAGACCAATTTCTAAATTATTATGCAAACACCTAATCTAAGACTTCAGACTCATGACTCAAACACTTTTATTCACAAGTATTAACTTCATCAAAAATTTGGTTAGAAAAAACAAACTCCAAAAGAACCAGAAACTAGTAAACACTCTCAACCTCACTATGTGTATCTCTCATGTGTATAAGGGTTATAACAATTCACTCAAGTTCATCCAATAACAATGTGTTACCATATGCTTGACCATAGACCCAAATTTCTATTGAAATTATTGAATACATGCAAAAATCAAAAGGTCTTAATTTTGGTTGTAATGAGGCCATGGCTAAAAGTGTAAGGTGAGATAAAAGAAAGAAGGGATTAAACTAAGGGCTAAAATGCAAAAACAATTCTCCCTCAAAAATCATGAATGAGCAATGAATACAATTAGGACGCACACTCATTTCAAGAACTTTTTATTCTTCTTTACTTTTCAAATTTTTCCTTCTGTTCTCTTCCTTCTCACTTATTTTCTTTTTCTTGCACAATTTTTTGTCACTTGGAACATAAATAGAACTCATACACTTTTTCACCAATTTTTTCTTTTCTTGAGTCATTCCTCTTAATTGCTCATTCAAAATTTCCAAGGTACTCACAAAAATAATACAATCAATGCAGGGTACCAAAGAAAAATAATAATATTTCAATAAGGCTCAAAATGGGCAACTAAGGGAATATATAATTAATCAAATCATCTAAAGGCCACAAAAACACAATCCTAAGTGCCTTAATCATCTTAATGCATGTAAACAATTATCAATCTCAAAATGGTCACCGATCAAGTTCTAGAACACAAAGCCAAAGTGAACACACTCATGAAAGAATTAGGGGTTCAAATCAAATAACCAATATAAATCACATACCCTTGTCAAGTGTATAAGCTCAAAAATCTCACAGGCTAAACAATCAGTTCACTAATAACTTGTTCAAAAACAGTTTATCAAAATAACCAGTTCTCAACAAAAATTACTACTCAATCCAAAATAGTGTCATACAATCAATGAGTCATCATCCTAGATCAAGTACTTACATATATAACCAGAAAAATAGTCCTACACCCAGAATAATCATGTACTTCTACCCAAGACACAAACCAACACAAAATATGGGAGAACAATTCAAGTCTGAAAAATTTTAATTTTATTTTGTCCACTCCCCCAAACTTAGAGGTTGGCTTGTCCTCAAGCAAACAAATCTAACCTATACTACAAAATAAAAAATTAAAAAGAAAACAAAAAACAAGGGAGATACGAAATACCACTGGGTTGCCTCCTAGAAGCGCTTGTTTAACGTCCCAGCATGACGGATGACCTTTCTGAAGATGCTAAGGATCTTGGAACTTAACCCCTGACTTTTCTGGATCCACCTCTCCTCCTAGGTACAACTTCAATCTTTGCCCATTCACTGTAAAAGTCCTGCCATCCTTTAAATCTTTGACCGCCACAGCACCAAAAGGTGATACCTGCTCAACAAGAAAGGGACCAGACCATCTAGACTTAAGCTTTCTAGGGAAAAGCCTCAGTCTAGAGTTATACAACAAGACCAACTGACCTTTTTCAAAAGTTTTAAGAACAATTTTTTTATCATGTCATTGCTTAGTTTTTTCTTTTAAAGCTTTTGAAAATCTATATGCCTCCTCCCTAAACTCAGCAAGTTCAGTGAGTTGCAAAATTCTTTTGTCACCAGCTTGTTGCATATCCATATTAAGAAACCTAGTTGCCCAATGAGCCTTATGAACCAATTCCACAAGCAAATGACAATTCTTACTAAAAACAACCTGATAAGGAGACATACCCAAAGCTGTTTTAAAGGCTATCCTATAGGCCCAAAGAGCATCATCTAGTTTCCTAGACCAATCCCTTCGAGAGCTATTAACAGTTTTCTCTAAAATTCTCTTTAGCTCACGATTGGAAACTTCTACTTGGCCACTAGTTTAAGGATGGTAAGGAGTAGACACTTTATGGAGCACCTCATACTTGGTCAGAACCTTTTCGAGAACCCTATTACAAAAATGGGTACCATTATCACTAATGAGAACCCTAGGGACTCCAAACCTGCTGAATATATTGTTCTTAACAAATTTTACCACAACAACAACATCATTGGTGGGGCTTGATATCGCCTCCACCCATCTAGACACATAATCTACTGCAACTAAGATATAATTGTTACCAAATGAAGGAGGAAATTGTCCAACAAAATCAATCCCCCAAATGTCAAAGATTTCCACCTCCAAAATACTTTGGAGAGGCATATCATCCTTTCGAGAGATATTACCTGTTCTCTGGCACCTGTCACAATGCATAACAAAATTCCTAGCATCTTTAATTATATGTGGCCAAAGATAGCCACTTTGCAAAATCTTAGATGTTGTTCTGTCCTGGCTATAATGTCCCGCATATGGGGAAGCATGGCAATGCCACAAAATATCAGGTATCTCCTCCTCAGAAACACACCTCCTAAGAACTTCATTTATTCCTTTTCTGTACAAGAAAGACTCAATGTAAAACTTAAGATCAGATAAATTTTGTTTTCTTAGTTGAAATGTAAATTCATTTGGGATGACATTAGCTACCTTAAAGTTAGCAATATCTGCATACCAAGGTACAGCAGAAACAACCAGAAGTTTCTCATCAGGGAATTCATCTTGTATGGGTACTAGAACATCCTCATCATTACCCTCTAAGGGAAGCCTAGACAAATGGTCTGCTATAACATTCTGAACCCGTTTTTTGTCCCTTATTTCAATATCGAACTCTTGTTGTAACAAGATCCACCTTATTAATCTTGGCTTAGCATCCTACTTAGCCATAAGGTGCCTTAAAGCTGCATGGTCGGTATAAACAATAACTTTTGACCCTATCAAATAAGATCGAAACTTATCCATTGCAAAAATTACAACTAACAATTCTTTTTCAGTAGTCGTATAATTAATTTGAGCATCATTCAGCACACGACTAGCATAATAAATTACATGAAATACTTTGTTTTGTCTTTGTCCTAGAACTGTACATATAGCAAAATCACTAGCATCACACATAAGTTCAAAAGGTTCATTCCAATAAGGTGGAATCACTACAGGGGCAGATACTAGTCTCTTTCTCAAATCATTAAAAGCATTCATGCAATCATCATCAAACTTAAATTCCACATCTTTCTCCAACAAATTGCAAAGGGGTTTGGCTATTTTTGAAAAATCTTTTATGAACCTAAGATAAAAACAGGCATGTCCCAAAAAACTCCTAACACCTTTGACATTTGTTGGAGGATGTAGATTCTCAATCACAGAAATTTTAGCTTTGTCTACCTCTATTCCTCTTTCAGATATCAGTTGCCCCAAAACCATCCATTCCTTAACCATAAATTGACATTTTCCCAGTTAAGTACAAGATTAGTTTCCTGACATCTTTTCAACACCTGTTCCATATTACTTAAACATGATTCAAATGACGATCCAAAGACTGAGAAGTCATCCATAAAGACCTCAACGAACTTTTCAACCATATCGGAAAAGATGGATAACATGCACCTTTGAAAAGTTGCTGGTGCATTGCACAAACCAAAAGGCATCCTCTGATAGGCGAAAACTCCAAAGGGACAAGTAAAAGCAGTTTGTCTTGGCCTATTGGATCCACATGAATCTGTTTATAACCGGAATAACCATCTAAAAAACAATAATATTCATGCCCGACTAATCTTTCTAACATCTGGTCCATAAATGGAAGAGGAAAGTGATCCTTACGAGTGGCACTATTTAATCTCCTATAATCAATACACACCCTCCACCCAGAAACAGTGCGGGTGGGTATCAGTTCATTATTTTCATTTTTCACCACTGTTAACCCACCATTCTTCGGAACCACTTCCACTGGGCTTACCCAAGTGTTGTCTGAAATGGGATATATAATCCTAGCATCCAATAATTTCACTACCTCTTTTCTAACAACCTCTTGCAGAGTAGGATTTAACCTCCGCTCACAGGTTTAAAATTCTCCTCCAAGAGAATCTTATGCATGCAAAATGAGGGACTAATTACCTTTAGATCTGATACACTCCATCCAATAACAGATTTATAGTGCCTCAAAACTCTTAATAATTTTTCAGTTTGAGATTCAGTCAAGGCACTATTTATGATTATGGGGTAATGTTCAGTATCATCAAGGAAAACATACTTGAGATTGGCTGGTAAATCCTTGAGCTCTGGCTTCGATCTTTCCTCCTTTTCATCTGACCTCAGGTCTGCTGGTTGCTGTCCCCTCCTGATCTCTGAAGATCCATCAAGAAGGGTCCTAATGTGGTAAGCCTCTATTCCTTTTTCATAATCAGTCACCAAAGCTACCTCTATAGGGTCTTCATAACACATCTCCTCAAACACAGAGTCCACAATAGATTCTATGACATCCAACCTCAAGCACTGATCATCCCCCATGGCATTCTGCATTGATTCATAGACATTGAATTTCGTTGATTCATAATGAACTCTGAGCATCAATTCACCATTCTGCACATCGATCAAGGCTTTCCCAGTAGCCAGGAAAGGACTTCCTAAGAGTAATGGAATATCCTGATCTTCATCCATGTCTAGAATCACAAAATCTGCTGGGAAAATGAACTTATTCATCTTGACAAGCACATCTTCCACTTTACCATATGGCCTCTTGATAGATTGGTCAGCCAGCTGAAGGATGATCTGTGTTGGTTTGATTTCACCAATTCCCAACCGTTGGAAAATGGAGAGGGGCATCAAATTGATGCTAGCCCCTAAGTCACACAGAGCTCTGCCAATATCCACCCCACAAATGTTGCAAGGTAAGTGAAGCTACCCAGATCTTTCAATTTCTATGGGAGCTTCTTCTGAAGGATAGCACTGCACTCATCAGTAAGTAGAAATGTTTCATCATCCTTCATCTTTCTCTTGTTGGTGAGCAGTTCCTTCATGAATTTTGCATAGACGGACATTTGTTCAAGAGCCTCCGCAAATGGTATGTTGATTTGGAGCTTTGTGAATACGTCCATGAACTTTGCAAACTGCTTTTGATTCTTCTCCTCCTTCTTCTTCAGTCTTTGAGGAAACGGTACCCGTGGAATTACTTTTGGTTTTTCCACTTCAGTTTCATCTGGACTCTTTGTCTTTTCCTCAACTTCAACAGGTTGCACTGCAGGACTCTCTTCTTCTTCAGGTTTCTGTTTGGGCTCTTCTCTTTGCTCAATTACCACCTAATCACTCTTTTTTTTTGTGGCTCATCATAAGCTTTGCCACTTCGAAGAGCAATGGCTTGGCAATCATTGGTATTGTCGGGAGAGTGTCCCGACTGCTTAGGCCTGTTCCAAATTCCAGCTTGCTGATTTTCTAACACCTGATTCATCTGTTCCTGCAGGGTGTTAAGACTAGCTTGCTGATCGCTCAGTTTAGTTCGCGTCTCTTCTTGAAAAGAACAAGTTTCCAGAGCTATTTTCTCTACTGCTATTTCCCATAGTGGCTTCTCTGGTGGAGGATTAGGTGCAGGATTAACCCATGAATGATTTGGGTAACCCTAGTACCTTGCATTGTGAGTGTGATGTATCAGATTCCTTTGCTGGTCTTCACCAAAATAATTCATTGGCCCCTCATTGCGCCCAGTTGTTGTCACAGCAAAAGCAGATTCGCCTCCACAGAACTCGGAGACAGGTGGTGCCAACTTGACTCAATTGTTTGGTCAATGCTGCTATCTATTTTTGCATCATTTTATTTTGCATGATGAGGGTCTGAACATGTGAGGAATCTTCTTTCTTAGCTATCCGCTTTGGCTCTGCCTAAATGCTGTTTTCCACCATTATTTCAATAATATCTCTAGCCTCTTCAATGGTCTTCTTCTTGGCTAGAGATCCACCAGCTGCTACATCTATCATATCCTTGTCAGATGATTGCAATCCATCATAGAAGATTTGGATCTGCATGTATCCCGGTATTCCATGAGTTGGACACTTCTTCAACAACTGGTTGAATCTTTCCCAGGCTTCATGTAAGGGCTCATCTTGTTGTTGTACAAACGAGGTGATGTTTTTCCTTCCATTAGCCCGATCAACTGATGGAAGATACTTGTCATAAAAGTTTCGAAAAAGTATATCCCATGACGACAAACTCCCTGCTGGTTGCTTGATGATCCAACTCTTTGCTTTATCTCTCAAGGACACCGGAAACAACCTCATCTGGATGGCTTCATCAGAGGCACCCACAATCTTGAAGAAATCCAACATGCTGAGAAAATTAGCAATATGCTCCATTGGATCCTCTTGCGGACCACCTCCAAATTGATCCTTCTGAATTAAGTAAATGTATTGTGGATCAATTTTGAAGTGTGGTGCATCAATCGCAGGTTTGATGATGCTAGTTGCACCTGCATCCATGCTAATTTTTGCAAATTCGCAAGAGTCTTTGGTTTGGATTCCTCCTTTTCAGCCATTTCTCTGAGTGGTTTCTTTTCCTTCTTACCTTCGGAATACAGATACACAAAGAGAATGGGTCAGTAGCACCTGTGGAGATAATGCAAATAACAAATTCCACTAAATAACTATAACAAGTACCGAAAATTATTGAAATCGAATTTCAATCCCCGACAACGACGCCAAAAAATTGTTGGAGACTTTCTAGCAAGTATAATAGATCGTACACAAGTAATATAATAGAAGTAAAATTATCGTTACCACGAGGATTGCAAATTGCTTTCAATAACTTTCACCTTATTATAATTAATAATGAAACTTAGAAATTAAATTGTATTTTTGGGTTCTTGATTTATTAAATTGAAAAACTAAAATAAATAACAAAACAAGAATTAAATAGTGTTTGTGAGATGAATGGGAAAAGTGTTAGGAACGTGGTTTCATTGAAGGACCTAGATTTCTAGTTATGAATTTCCATTTTTCATTAAATCCACGACACTCCAGAGGTAGTAAAAGCCAGATCCCTCTGTGAATTTACATTTCTTATTCATATGATAACCCTTAATTCCTTAAGTGATTTTGACATATGAATAACCATGAATTAAGCACATTGGAACATATAAGTCATATAAGCCCTAGCTGTATCCCTACACACTAGGCGGTTATAAAGTTTGGAAGAACGACCTATTCTAACCCTCAGATCCCTCTTGTTGGATTAGAGATTCAAAGTAAAACATAAATTGATCAGGTTCATGAATTGTAATTAACACACAACCAAACAATAGATCTAAATGGAAAACATCAATTCATAACTTCATAAACTAATTATCCATACAAATCCACCATATTCCTAACTGAGGGTTTTAGTTACACATATTGAAATAAGAAAAGCAAAGATAAAAGAAGGAATTCATGATCATAGACAACTTGAAATTCCCAATAGATCTTCAATTTTCAAGCAGAATTCCTCCGCTCTTGATCTCCAATCCTTATCTCTCTCTCCAAAGCTATGTAACCTCCCTTTCTAATCTCCCTATTCTATTCCTAAATCCTAATTTTAAATAGTAAAAACTAATCCTAAAACAAATCTATCAAATCTAATCAAAAAGCCCATAAACTCGTCGTCCTTACACCTAGGCGCCAGTCACCCACGCCTAGGCGCGAGCTCCACTCTGATCAGCCAACTTTTCCTCGGCGCACACGTGCTTGGGCGCACCATAGGTTTCTCCTGGGCGTAGATCTACCTAAGAAGACAACTTTTTCACACTTGATTTTAATTATTTAAACCCTTGTCTTTGGACTCTTGACACCCACACGCCTAGGCGCGATTTTCAAGCGCCTGAGCGTGAGTCATTGCTTAGCACTTGCTTTTTCTCCATTTTGACTCCAATCTCAAGGCCGTCAAAGCTCCTTCCCATTCCATTGCACAATTATTCAAATAAAACTCCAAAATATCTGAAATCAAACCCAAAACAGATCAAAACGTTCCAGGATCATAATTTACCTAAACTAACTAAAAACTCAACTAATCAACCTATGGTGCAGAGAATCTTTTCAATCTCCTGGAGCCATCTCTGCGCTCCATCAGGGTTGTAACCACCCTCGAACTTTGGTGGCTCGTTCCTCCTAAACTCCGCCAACCAGTTCGTCTCAGCTAAATTCTGTGGCTGCTGATTAATTGCTGCCGCTGCCACTGTCTCAACTTGGTTCTGATTCAGCTGAACCAAGTTTTCTAAGATTGTAGCAATCATATCACTGTCAGCACACTTCCAAGCCATAATAGTTACCTAGCCCTGGAGAAGATAGCCAGTTTATATATATACACACACACACACACACACACACACAATTAAGTAGCTACTTATGTACCTTAGTACTCTAACTTAGACACTTAACCATTTGTTGGTTACTCGCTTGGTGAGTAAACCAAAAGAGTTGTGAGTCCACACTCCAAGGTCGAAGAAAACTGCTCTGATAACAAAATGTGACATCCTTCAAAATAAAACCCCTTAATCCTGATTAATTAATTGGCTACTTGAAAATTTCAATTTAAAACTTAATTAGCTATAAAAAATTCTCCGTAAAATTCGACGGAGTTTCCTTTGTTTTTCGGACTTTTCCAAAATAAATCTTTCCTGTTAAACATGTAATAGCACATAATCATATAACCTGAAAGCCAACAGGGCATTTAGCATCCTAATGCATAGCCGTCATCAAGGTCAGAATATGAACAAGTGGCGGTGTAACGACCCGCAAATTCCTCGTATTGTTTTAAATACTAAAGAAAATTATTTTGTGAGAAAGTGTTTTTGGAAGAGTATTTTCTTGAATGAATTTCTTATTTTATGATATCAAAGTGGTGAATGATTTTAAAGGAATGGTTTTCATGAAATGCTAATATGAGTTTTAGAAATTGAGTTTTGGAATGGTTATGTGTTTACAATTTTTATGCTTTAAAAGAATTATGATTTTTATACATGAGTGGTTTTATGAGAAAAAGATTTATTTTCGATGTATGTATGTGTATGTATGTGCGGTATTGCTATGTGTGTATGCTTAAGGTTCTATGGAAATTAAATTAGTGGAAGAATATGATAATGCATGTATGTGTGAATGTGTATGTTACGTGTGTATGTATGTATGTGCATGTTAGGATTGTATTTTTAGGACAATGAGCTTATGGGTAGATTAGAACCAAAAGAAAAATTAATGGGTAGGAAAAACTTAAGAGGTAGAATTAAATAGACATGAAGTGACCAAAAAGCCTTAAATCACTCCTCATTGTCCCTTTGATAAACTCCACCCATGCAACAAATTGAGTTGCCAAAATCGCCCCTCCTCAACACACATGAACCAAAACCAAACCAAGGGCAAAAGAGGGACTTCACGGTTTGCCTATATATATATATGAGCTAGCTTAGTTCATTTCCCATTCATTTTCACCCTTCCCTTCATTTCTCATTTCATTTCCTAAACACCATTCTAAGAGTCCCATTTAGCTCTTAGAAAAGAGAGAGAGAGAGAGAGAGAGAAAGAGAGAGGCCATGAGTGAGAAGAGGAAGAAGAAGAGGAGATCAAGCCTAAACCTAGAACTTTCCTTGAAGATCCAAGAACTTAGAAGCTAGAAGATCAACTCTTCTTAGGTGGGTGGTTCGAAAGTCATGGAGGAAATTGTAATAGTTTAGGTTTTCTTTTAATCTTGTGACTCTTTCTTCTTTTCTTCTTTGCATGTTAATTTTCAAGGCTTAAATGATGAGTACAAGTGTTGTTTGTGCTTGATCTTGGACTCTTGATACTAAAAGAAACTTGTAATATTTGAAACCATGGACTTTACGATTCGGCTAAGGTTTTTCATGAAAGATCTTGGTGTTTTTCAAACAAAATCTTAAAGATCTAAAAGTTGTTGAGATTTTTGTGAAGTGTAAGATAAACCTTTTTGCATGTTAAATTTTCTTACTTAAAACCGTGAACCATGATGTGTTTAAGAGTTTATTTGATAAATAAATGTGTGATCTAAACTTGGTTGATAATAAAGTTAAGATCTTTGGTGTTGCATGTTGATTTGATGATGGTTTTGATGGTTTGAGTGCATGCATGTGTTGATTATACCTTGATCTTGAATTTTTAAGAGTAAATGAACTTATAAAACCCTAAATCAATAGCCAAGCTATTCGGCCTTGACTAGTATCATGGGTCTTGATGCTTTTTAACTTGATTCAAGTAGTTGCATGTTAATATTATACTTGGAAAAGTTGATTTATGTGCTTGTATGTCTTGATCTTTAACTTGTTCATGAAAAAGTTTTGTTCTTGAACTTTGCATGTGATTTACAAATAGAAAGCTTTGATCTTGTGTCGATCTATGAAAAAGTCTTGATCTTTGGCACATGCATGTTGTTTTTGAACAAAAAGATTTAACCTTTCTTCATGCATGTCACGGTTTTGACCACTTTTTACCCAAAATGATTTTTATCTTTGATTGGTGCTATTGTGAGTGATTTTATGACTTGATCTACAAGATCTAGACACATGCATGTGGATTTCTTCTTGATTCAAGGATTTTTAAAAGATATGAAAGAAAAAGTAAAATGAAAACTTGATTTAAGGTTATGATGATGATTTCGGTTTTGAGCTTTAAAAAGGAAGTGATATTTTTCTAAGAATTATTTTGTAAAGAGTGCATGATTTGATCCATGAATCTTGAGGTTGCATGTTTAAAAATGAACTAAAAATCTTGTCTTGACCAAGTTGAGTTTTCAGCCAATGCATGCTAAATAGGTTAGGGTCCTTTTTCAATGAAGTAACTTAAAAGTAATGAGTGTGCTTTGTGAAATAATGCTAAATTAAATGGTTTGGAAAAAAGTTTTGTGTTTAAAGATATATATGTGTGTGCATTCGGTCAAGAGCAAAAGGGAGAATAAATAATTTTGTTTCATGAAAAAGAAAGTGGAATTTAAGTGCTTGAAATAAATCAAGTTGATTTATGTGTTTTAGATTTGTAATTTTTGACTTGTTTTCTTTGATTCCATTCGGCCATGTAGTGTAAATAAGTCTAGGAAATTTAGTTGCATGAAAATAAATTTATATAGTGATTTTTGAAAGAAATTAAGTTGTTGAAAATAAGAAAAATAAATGTGCTTGGTTTCTATCTTTGGTTCAATTCGGTTTGTAAATATATGCATGCCTAAGTGTTTTTGTTTTATGAAAATGAAGTGGTTTTGAAAGCAATCATGTGTACATAAGTGATTAAGTGTTTGATTGCGAAAGTGTTGTTTGTTATTGTTTGTTAAGTTAATTGATTGTGTTTTGGAAAATATTTGAGTACGTAATTGGTTTTGAAATTAATTGATTTTAAAAGAATTCGATTTCTATTTATTTGGAGGTGTTAGTTATGTTTAGTGGCTGTCCAAGATTTTGTTTTATGACAAAAGTTTGAATTATAAAGTGTTTGTTTTGCACAAAAGCATGCCTTAAAACAAAAAGTGTTTTTACGATGTTTTCGGGGTTTTATCAAAATGATTTTGTGAAATGACTCTTTGCTGTCCAGAATTGTTTGGACTTATTTCTTAAATTTAAAAGTGTGTTCATGTGATTTAAAGTATGGTTTTCAAGTGGTAATTGATTTAAGAAAAACCCGGATTAAAAACGGTGAATTTTTCGGTGTTTTCGAACATGGTTAAGGTGCTGTCCAAGACGGACCAGCAACCAAACTAAATGGTTTAAATGACTTTACATGGTATTTTCAAATGATTTTAAAAGTACTTGAAGTACTAGAAAATATTAGAGTTGTTTTGAGAAAACAATTATGTTTTATGTCTTCCGACGAGGAACGGAATGTGTATTGAGTTAAGAAAAGATTTTCTTATACAAGTTAATAACGTATACGTATTTTATTCAATACGAGGAATGTTAAAGACGAGGGATTGGGGCAGCCGACAGCGAAAAGGATTCGAGGAGACCGTACGCATTTAATCGCTGGACCTGAGGTGAGAGAGAAGCTTTCCTAAGACACCGTGGTATTTAGGTGATTTATTAGGACGTTCCGTATTATCTCAAAGATCAGAACTTAGTGGTTCTGAGTTAGTAGTATAGTGACAATTGTTTGTATTGTGTGGCCACTTATACGAAGTAGACAAAGACCACGTATTGTTGTGTGATGATTGTATGTTGATGATGTGAAATAGTATGTTTATATTTATTTGTTTAATTATGCATGATGATATTCAAATTGTTGAATAATAAGAATAGCATGATGATGGACGTCTGTTACGTCCTGAAAATGAAAATGAAATGAGTAAGTTTATGAAAGTAAAAGACACAAAGAGATAGGATTAATGATAAAAGATATAAGATGAATTAGAAAGAGATAAAGGAGTGAGATTAAGGAAAGAATTGATGATAATGATGAGGATGAGCCAGAGCTGGGGAAGATATTGTTGTTGTTGAAATGAGATGTGACCTGATTGGAACTTGGTTCCTTTGTTGATATTATTGGAATGAGGCTTGTGTTGAGTTGAGCTTGCTCCTCCACTAGTGCTCACTAAAATGAGATTTTTGAAAAAAAAGTTTACGGACTGAGATTTTTGAGAAAATTTGTGAAATGATATTTTGAAAAGATTGTGAAAGGAGGTTTTGCGAAAAGTTTGTGAAACGAGATTTTTAGAAATTTTGTAAAATGAGATTTTTGGTAAAATGAGATTTTTAGAAAGCTTGTGAAATAAGATTTTTAGAAAAGTTTATGAAAAGAGATTTTTGAAAAAGAGTTTACGAAATAAGATTTTTAAGAGAGTTTACAAATGAGATTTTTTGTGAAAGTTTATGAAAAGAGATTTTTGAAAAGGTTTACAAAAGGAGATTTTGGGAAAGCTTACAAAACTAGATTTTTGAGAAAGTTTCACAAGCTGATATTTTTGAAAAAGTTTCTGAAAGGGATATTTTGTGAAGGTTTATGAAACAAAATTTTGAGGAAGTTTACGAAATGAAATTTTTGAGAAAGTTTCCAAATGATGTTTTTGAGAGAGTTGATGAAATTTTATTTTGAGAAAATTTGAGAAATAAGATTTTTGAGGAAAGATTGTTAAATGAATTTGTGAAATGAGATTTTAAGAAAATTGTGAAAGGAGATTTTGAGAAAAATTGAGAATGTTGAGAAAGTTTAAGAAATGAGATACGAGTTTATCAATGTGATCCCAGCTCTGTGCTATGATGAGAAAAGAAAGGAACAGTGATGTTGAAAGATAGCGGTCGAGACTCATTGAAGGGATGCACAAAGGATGGGCCGACCATTAGGTTAATAAAAAATATAAAAGACTTTAAAAGACATTAACAAACGCGAACGCGGTGAGCTATGAGTGTGATATCGAAGTAGTGGAGAGGAAGGAACCATGGGTATCTGCGGATACTCAGGTGGAGATTGCATTAGGGGAGGACGATGACAGTGTCAAGAAGTCTTGAGTACTTTCTAGGCAGAATGAACCCCACATGTGGCATACGAACGTGGTAGGGACTGGGGGCCAAAGCCGTGGTAAGTTCTGCAGCGCAACTAGAATAGTACTGGCGCCCCCTAGATTGCAAATCTTGAATAGTGAGAGGGACCGGAGTGGGGCATCTTGATTTGCCACTGTACCCGAGTTTTCTACAGTGTGCCTTGATTATATATGTGAATTGATATGATATGAATTGATTTGAGACTGTACCCGAGTTTTCTACAGTTCTCCTGGCTTGGAGCCAATTGAATGTTGAGACAGTTGTCGTGCCCGCACGGTAAAGGTCCTGTACTCCTGTTTGCTTCCGACTAGGTTGGGTGGATGACCGAGGAGATGTAGACTTGAGACGTGTGTGCTAACTGCGAAAGAAATGCGTACCTCGATGATATTTTAACTCCCCCGATCATCGATGGTTGTGATTCAATAAGACGTGATAAGAGAATATATATATAATTAAGAGTAGCAAAAGCTTATGAAATATTGATAATGAGAAAAGGAAGTGAGAATGGAAAATATAGAAAGATGAAGGAAACCCCATGGAGAGGGAAGTGACTAAGAGTGATGGACTTGAAGTTGAGTATGAGAAATAAATTGAGAAATAAAGAATGATTATGTTGAGAAATGAATTAAGTATGGTAAGATGATAATGATAATGATGATATACTTGATTGTATGTTGTATGTGTGTTGTGTTGCTGTGTTTGTATTGTCTTGATATCTTGCCTATCGTAAACCCACACCGTCGACGATGCGTCGTTCGGATAGCTTACTCTCTCCTGTTCGTTGGCATATCGGTGCTGCTGGTATCTCAACGGACAGATGGATTATCGTATGGAGATCGCCACTTGGAGTAGGCATGGGAGTGGTTGGAAGCGTACACCATATGGTTGGGTATGGATCGGCTACACTCAGATCGTGATTCCAGACCCGGAACATTAACTGAGCGGAGCTAATTTGGGACCGCACCTGGGGCAAGTCAGCATACGAGGATATAGGAGCTACGAAGAAAAGCTGCGATGTGAAACCCAGGGAAACTCCATCCCTCTAAATGGAGTAGAGTTGGAGCCAATCGACAAAGGGAAAGCTGTGACAGAGACGACATCTTCGTCGGGAAGGAAGAAAGGGCGCAAGAAGAAGAAGGAGCTGCATCCGATTGTTTTCAATAGGAAAGTTTAAGGATAGCGTTATTAGTTTAGGTTTGTTGCGAGTGTTTTGAGACAAGGATTACCTAAGTGATGAACTAAGTATGTAACTCAACTCATTTTGGAACATGCCCTACTTTTAAAGATGTGTAAGAATGAAAATTTGTGAGAATTGCGTAAGTTCTTTTGATGTAATGCAAAGAACTATTTTGAGTTTAAAAACCAAATCGTTTTACATGATAAATGTTTTTGGAGACTCATGAAAGTAAGTATTCGTTTTAGTAACAACTCGGTTTTCAGCAAAGGGATTTTTGAATACACCAATGACTTTCCAACTACATTTCAAAAAACAAAACAAAAAAAAAAAATTGCCTCATTTTTAGCAACTTATTAAATAAATGATGATTATTCGGAGTTACGAAAATCGGGTTGTTACAGGCGGAATAGACTATTCCTAAAAATCACTCCTTTCCCAAAAAGAGGAGTCCTAGGCCAACCCTGTGTTACATCCTAGTACCCAAAAGACATATATATACATTTTTACAAAGTATCAACTACATCATGAAACCCAAAACAATGGCCCAGGACAACATCATAACTACCACTAACTACTTACTCTCCCGGAGGGGGAGAGTACTCCTGCTCGGGCTGTGACTGTTGTAACATCCCAAGATTTGATATCTAATTTAATAATTAATTTAATATAAAATTACTTAAGGATAATAGGAGTCATAAGAAGTAGGTGTAGTTTTATTAGGAGAATAGGGAGCTTGAGCCGACCAGCTAGTAAAGATGCTGGGTCTCGGATCTATCTCAGCAGAGCAGAACGAGAATGGAACGCGATTTCAAGTACAAGCGTCAACCCTATGTAGCCGACTGTAGCGTGTCTCGCTGTTCCAACCGAGCGCAGGCTCGGCCTGCTGCTGCTTTTCCGTGCCAAAGCGGAAGCCTCTCTACTTCTCAATTTCGTTGTGTCACGCTTGAATCAAGCATCTTGTGTCTCGTTTTTCACGCCCACTGTACAAACGTCTTTGTCAATCACTTTATGTCCCTTTCAAGTCACTATTGGTGACTTCCTCTAGAAGCCAATAAATCTCATCCACGTGTTCCAAGCTTTTCAAGGAAGCCTCCAATTAGGACCACACAAATAACTTCAACAGGGGAATAAAAGAAAAACTCATAACCATACATGAACACTTCTTGTTCTTCTTCTTTTTCTCTATTCTCTCTCTAGAAGATCCAACACCAGAAACTCACCAACACTCATCTCACCCGCATACTTTCTCTCTCTCCTCCTTTCAATCAATATTCACTAACTGAAAACCATTTTCCTTCATCTCTTCGGAAGCTTCCAGTTTCTCCACGGTATTCGGAAGTGCAGTGAAGGTGTGAAACAGTTCAAGGGATTTCGAGTTCAAGAGATCGAAAACAAGAAAACAGACTCAAACTCACAAGCACTCTTATCTCTCACGGGTTGAGGTAAGGATGTGAGTGTTACCTTAGCTTAGGTTTGGGTTTCTAGTGTGTTTATAACGGATCTTAAGAGTGGGTTCTAGATTAGGGAAAGGATATAGTTTAATACTATGAAGGAGGATGAAGAACTAAAAAAAAAACTAAAGAATGAACTATAGTATGTGCATCTTGGCTAAGTGGAAATATTTGTATGATTGTTAAGTATGTTTAATCATACTGTTGTTGTATAAATGCTTATGAATGGTGATAACTGTTGCTCATGTCTGGTACTGCTAGTCCTGCCAGTAGGCCGACTGTGAGAGGCCGAGTGGGGAATGAGGTGAATAATGTCAATTGAATTAAGGGTGAAAATATTAATTATAGAATAAATAATAAGAGGACGAGCGAACATGGTCAACAAGGGGGGTTGAGTCGAGAGGAACGCAATAATAAATACCTAAAAAGATAAAAGAGTAAATAAAGAGAAATGGTTGTGTGAGCGGGTCATAGAAGACGCGTACTGGGTGCGTGCATTGATCGCGTAAGACGCATACTGGGTGCGCGCAGCTGTAAGACGAGTGTTGGGTGCTTGCAGTTATGACTCACACAAGGTTCCGAGCAACAGAATCGGTGAGGAGATGTTCCTGATCATAGAAGACGCGTACTAGATGCGTGCATTGATCGCGTCAGACGCATACTGGGTATGCGCAGCTGTAAGACGGGTACTGGGTACTCGCAGTGATGGACACTCCTTAACTCCATAGAAGAATTCGGCTAGCAGTGCTCCTGGTCATAGAAGACGCGTACTGGGTGCGTGCATTGATCGCGTAAGACGCATACTGAGTGTGCGTAGCTGTAAGACAGGTACTGGGTACTCGCAATTATGGACACTCTGGAATCCGAGTGTAAATGGTGTAAGACATGCACTGGCTGCATGCAGCCGAGAAGAATATAAAGTTGTAAGACATGTAAACGTTGAATGATAAGAAAAGAGACCGAGTGAAAAGAGAATAAGAGTAGGGGAATGATTACAAGGGTAAACGGTTGGAATGTAGGAATAAAAGTGATAGGTAAACAACTTAGTGAGAAATATGCATGGACCGAGCATAACGAGGTCCTTTGTGCATGATACATTGCTTGACTGAATATATGTTAATATGCTAAATGTTTACTTGTGTTGCTTGGTAGGTCGGTATGTCATATTAGAAACTGCTTACTTAAGTTCTGTGTAATGCTCACCTCCTTACCATTTTTTAGGTACCGAGCCCGAGCAGACGCAGTCTCCGGTCGAGCATGTTCACTCTCCCTCACAGGGAGAGTAGGTCTATAGAGAGTCGGATAGTAACTTAAGTCTCGGCCGTTTGGCCGAGAAAAAACACTGATGTTTTGGTCTTTGTTATATGTAACCAAAAATTTGTAATTATATGGCTTTGCTTCTCAGTGCTTTTGTACAGCTTCTTCCGCTGATGCCTTTGTCTACAATGTTATACGTGTTAAATTATTATGTCTTATTTAAAAAGAAATTTTTTAAGCTGTAAGTGGGTAAAAGGGGTAAAATCAATTAGGGCGTTACATTTGTGGTATTAGAGCAGTTTCTCCTCGGCCTATTGGAGTGGCAAGTGACTCTTGTGGATACTCACCAAGAGAGTAACAAATAAGTAAAGTTAAGTGCCTAGGTTAGTCAGTAGAGCTTATATATATATATATACTATTATTTAATTGTTCGATCATTAACTGGCTTCCCCTCCATGACCGAGCAGTATGGCTGGGAGAAGGGCCGACAATGATCGAATTACTGCCATCTTGGAAACTTTGGTTCAAATGCAGCAGAACCAAGCGCAAGCTCAGCAGAATCGGGCTGAGAACCTTGCCCAGAACATAGCTATGGTCGCAGCAGCTGCAGCTGCAGCCCTCCAACCTCCACCACCGGCTCCGACCGAAATCGACTGGCTGAGTCGATTTAGAAAGAATGAACCGCCTCGGTTCGAAGGAGGCTATAACTCGGATGGAGCTCAAAGATGGCTCCAAGAAATTGAGAATATTTTTCGATCCTTGCAACCACCCTACGATCACAGGGTGAGGTTAGCCGAGTTTGTGCTGGCTAGTGAGGTCGAGCACCGGTGGGAACAGCAACGGCGGGGGTTGGAAGCGGCTACTCAGGAAATTAATTGGGACTTGTTCAGAACCCATTTCCTCGGCATGTACTTTCCAGAGGATGTTAGGAGGGAGAAAGAGCTTGCTTTTCTCAAATTGGAACAAAAGAGTTTAAGTGTTGGGGAATACGCTGCACAGTTCAAGGACTTGATCCGCTATTCGGGTAGCTACCGAGATGCTGACGAGCGAACCAAGTGCATCAAGTTCGAGTCTGGCTTCCGTGATGATATTCGGCTTGCTTTTGAGTATCAGAATGTGGCCAATCTCTCTCTACTGGTAAATATGGCTAGCACTTATGAGAAGGGGTTCATAAGGAAGGCCGATGGAAAGCGGAACAAGTCGGCGCAGAGAACAGTTGGCCTGATTAGGGGGAAAAGAGTCATCCAGAGGACGGCCCCCTATTTGAGTCCGATGCAGCGAGGCAAGGTTTACACCATGGATGGTGAAGAAGTGACCGACGCCGACGAACTGATACGAGGTACTTGTTGTGTAAATAGTATTCCCTGTGCAGTTTTATTCGATTGTGGTGCAACGCATTCTTTCATCTCCCTCGACTGCATGGGCAAGCTAAAGTTGTCCCCAGTAGAAATGCCTTATAAGTTGTCTATCTCTACTCCTACCAACTCCTCGGTGATCACTTCTCAAATGTGCTTGGAATGTCCCATCCAAGTATTAGGCCGAGAGTTTAAGGTCAACTTAATTTGCTTGCCTCTGACTAGACTAGATATTATCCTTGGCATGGACTGGATGTCTCAACACCATGTCCTGCTCGATTACCGCAAGAAAACTGTAATCTTCAATGACCCGTCCGTGGCCGTTTTAGTGGCAACAGATGTGTCGAGCACAGATCAAATTCCTGTAGTCGGCGAATTCCCAGAAGTCTTCTCGGATGAAATGCCTGGCTTACCGCCGAGAAGAGAAGTAGAGTTCAGTATCGACCTGATCCCAGGAACAGGCCCAATTTCTATTGCGCTGTACCGAATGGCACCTCCCGAGCTGGAAGAACTGAAGAAGCAACTGGAGGAACTTTTGGCCAAAAAGCTGATTAGGCCAAGCGTGTCACCTTGGGGAGCTCCAATTCTGTTCGTTAAAAAGAAGGATGGAAGTCTCAGGATGTGCATCGATTATAGAAAGTTGAATGCAGTAACAGTGAAGAATAGATATCCCTTTCCTCGGATTGTCGATTTGTTAGATCAGCTTAAGGGAGCGTCAGTGTTCTCGAAGATAGATCTCCGTTCAGGATACCACCAGATCTGCATCCGAGAGGAAGATGTTCCGAAGACAGCTTTTAGGACAAGATACAGGCACTTTGAGTATGTTGTCATGCCTTTCGGTCTTACCAACGCCCCTACCATCTTTATGGATTACATGAATAGGATTTTCCGACCCTACTTGGATTCATTCGTGATAGTCTTCATTGACGACATCCTTATCTACTCAAAAAGTCCGAGCGAATATGAGGAACACTTGAGGACGGTGTTGCAGATTTTGAAGGACAAAGAACTCTATGCTAAGTTCTCGAAATGCAGTTTCTGGCTCAAAGAGGTTCATTTCCTCGGCCACATGATATCCGAACAAGGCGTTGCGGTCGACCCCTCTAAGGTGGAGGCCGTACTTAAGTGGGAGAGAACCAATTCGGTAACTGAGATCAGGAGTTTTCTCGGTCTTGCAGGGTATTACCGAAGGTTTGTCGAAAGGTTTTCTAAGTTGGCCCTTCCTTTGACATCGTTGACCAAGAAAGATGTGCCTTACCAATGGACCGAAGAGTGCGAGCAGAGCTTCCAAGAGCTAAAGAGAAGATTGACAAGCTCACCAGTTTTGATTTTGCCAGATCCGACCAAAACGTTTGATGTGTACTGTGATGCCTTAAAGCAGGGTCTCGGCTGTGTGTTGATGCAACAAGGAAAGGTGGTGGCCTATGCTTCCAGGAAGCTTCGGAAACATGAACAAAATTACCCCACCCATGATCTCGAATTAGCAGCCGTGGTGTTTGCTCTGAAAATTTGGAGGCATTATTTGTATGGAACAAAGTTTGAAGTGTTCAGCGACCATAAGAGTCTAGGCTATCTGTTCGACCAGAAGGAATTAAATATGAGGCAGTGCAGATGGGTGAAATTTTTGAAGGTCTACGACTTCAGTCTACACTATCATCCTGGAAAAGCCAATGTAGTGGCCGACGTGTTAAGCCGAAAGAGCCTTCACCTGAGCAATATGATGGTCAGAGAAATGCAATTGATGCAAGAATTTCGCGATCTTAATCTCGAAATGCAGAGGAAGGAAAACAATGTTGTCCTTGAGATGTTGCAAGTTACGAACGACTTTGTAGGCTTCATCAAGGAAAGGAAGGCTGCCAACTCAGAACTTCAGAAACTATTAGAAAGAGCGGGGAATAAAGAAGAGCCCGATTTCACTAAAGGTTCGGATGGTCTCATCCGATTTAGGGACCGAGTCTGCATCCCCATGGATTTCGAAGTTCGAAGAGATATATTGGAGGAAGCCCATAAAACGAAGACGAGTCTTCATCCTGGTGCCACAAAATGTACCAAGATCTTAAGAGATTGTTTTGGTGGCTGAAGTTAAAGACGAACGTAGCTGACTACGTGTCTCGGTGCTTGGTTTGTCAAAAGGCCAAGATCGAGCATCAGAGGCCTGGCGGATTGCTTAGATCTCTGGAAATTCCACAATGGAAGTGGAACAACATCTCAATGGATTTCGTTTCAGGCCTGCCAAGAACCAAGTCCGGATGTGAAGCTATTTGGGTTGTGGTAGATAGGTTGACCAAGTGTGCCCATTTCCTGCCAATCAATATGAAGTACAGTCTAGAGAAGTTAACACAACTGTACATAAAAGACATAGTCAGACTCTACGGTATTCCGAGCAACATTGTGTCCGACCGCGATCCTCCCTTTATGTCTCGATTCTGGTAGAGTTTGCAGCAAGCCATAGGTACAAAATTGAAGTTCAGCACTGCTTATCATTCTCAAACTGATGGTCAATCCGAGCACACCATTCAGTCCTTGGAGGATTTGTTGAGAACATGTGTGCTCGAACAGTCGGAAAGTTGGGAAACGCTCCTACCTTTGATCGAATTTACCTACAACAACAGTTTTCACTCGAGCATCGAAATGGCTCCTTTCGAAGCGTTGTATGGTCGGAAATGTCGAACGCCTCTATGCTGGTTTCAGATAGGAGAAAATTTGTTGATTGGTCCTGACATTGTGCAAGAGACGACCGAGAAAATCCGGATGATACAAGGAAAAATGAAAGCAGCTCAGGACCGACAGAAAAACGGAAGCCTCTCTACTTCTCAATTTCGTTGTGTCACGCAATCAAGCATCTTGTGTCTCGTTTTTCACGCCCACTGTACAAACGTCTTTGTCAATCACTTTATGTCCCTTTCAATTCACTATTGGTGACTTCCTCTAGAAGCCAATAAATCTTTTCCACATGTTCCAAGCTTCTCAAGGAAGCCTCCAAATAGGACCACACAAATAACTTCAACAGGGGAATAAAAGAAAAACTCAACCATACATGAACACTTCTTATTCTTCTTCTTTTTCTCTATTCTATCTAGAAGCTCAACCACCAGAAACTCACCAACACTCATCTCACCCGCATACTTTCTCTCTCTCTCCTCCTCTCTATCAATATTCACTAACTGAAAACCATTTTCCTTCATCTCTTCGGAAGCTTCCAGTTTCTCCACGGTATTCGGAAGTGCAGTGAAGGTGTGAAAAGGAATGAAGTATATGAAATTGATTATGTTATGAGATGTGGTAAGCAATGGTAAAGATTGCAAGTATTGTCCTAACGGGTGAAGCCTAATGGGTGACCAAAGTCCTGATGGGTGTAAAGTCCCTAATGGGTGTACAAATGACCTAGCAGGAGAAACTAATTCCTAGTGGTACAATATATGGAAATGAGTAAATAAATGATGAAAAGACTATTGGATAATTGAACTATAATGGGACAAAGAGAAAGAAAATGGAATGTGGAATTTGCATGAGTATGACATGGAATGCTTGAATGAAATTGTATGTGCTAAATGTCTAGTTGTGTATGACTTGGTAGGTTATTATGTCTAATTAGAAACTGCTTCCTACTTCATGTGTAATGATCACCCTCTTACTATTTTTACAGGTACTGAGATTGAGCTTGCACAACCCCCGACCGAGCAGGTGCACTCTCCCTCGCAGGGAGAGTAGATTATGGGAGTTTAGGGGTTTTTGTGTAGTCCTGGTCATATTAGGGATTTGTATATGCTGTTTTGGTTTTGTATATGCATTGTAAAGCTTTATTCATTTTGGGTTAACTAGGACCCCTTCCTATAGGTGGGAAGTATATTTTTGGGGAAAACTTTAATAGTTTCCAAAACTTGTTCATATCGACTGCTATTCTCTGATGTATTTGGATTATGATGTGGGAGCATATGATGCTCCTTGATGTTTAGCCCTGTGGCTTCTGAATGAAATGATTATAGATGATTTGCACAGGTTTCAAGAAAACTTTATTTTTGGAATATCCAATAATCAAAGGAAACTCTGTCCGAGTTGACAGAGATTTTTTATAAGTCAAATGGTTTTAAAAAGAAATTTTTGAGTCACTACATTATTTCTTGGGTAATTAAGGGTAATTATTATTAGAATGTTACATTTATGGTATCAGAGCAGTTTCCCTTGGCCTTTGGAGTGTGAATTCATCACTCCAATGGTTACTCACCGAGCGAGTAACTGAAGCGTAGAATTAAGTGTCTAATTTAGTTGGTAGTATGTATATATGTATGGATATATACATTATTGATTAAGTACTCAATCTTTAACTGGCTGTTCCCTCCATGACTTAACAGTATGGCTGGGCGACGTGCCGAGAATGATCGGATGGCTGCTATATTGGAGAACCTGATTCAAATGAACCAGAATCAGGCGGCAAATATAGCACAACTTCAGCAGAACCAGGCACATATGCAACAAAATCAAGCTGAAAACATAGCGGCAGCTGCAGCAGCTGCAGCCCTACAGCCTCCACCACCGGCTCCAGTTGAGGTTGACTGGATGTCCAGGTTTAGAAAGAGCGAGCCACCAAGGTTTGAAGGAGGATGTAATCCTGATGGAGCTCAACTCTAGCTCCAAGAAGTAGAAAAGATTCTCCGTTCCTTGCAACCACCTGCCGATCAGAAAGTTCGGTTGGCTGAGTTCATGTTGACTGGAGAAGATGAACATTGGTGGGAGCACCATAGAAGGGGTTTAGAGGCAGCTGGTCAAGCAGTTACTTGGGATCTATTCAAGATCCACTTCCTAGGAAAGTATTTTCCGGAAGACGTGAGAAGGGAAAATGATCTATTGTTTCTAAAGCTTGAGCAAGGGAGTTTGAGCGTCGGCGAGTATGCGGCGCAATTTGAAGATTTAATCCGATACTTCAGTGGCTACAAGGATACAGAAGAGCGAGCAAAGTGTATCAAGTTTGAGTCCGGTCTCCGAGAGGATATTCGACTTGCCTTCGAATATCAGAACATTGCAGATCTTTCTCATCTCATCAACATGACAAGTACTTATGAGAAGGGGCTCAAGAGGAAGGCGGAGGCAGATCGGAATAAAGCAGCCCAGAGATCAGTGGGACCCCTCAGAGGCAAGGGTCCGGTGCAGAGGTCAGGACCATATTCTAAGACGAAAGCTGCAGTTCCGAGGGGAGCAAGTCAACCAGCGATTGCTTATGATCCTATTCCCGCTTGTCAACATTGTGGTAGGCGGCACAAGGGATTATGTTGGAGTCTTGATCCTCGCAAGAGAGAAGGACTTTGCTTTCATTGTGGTCAACCGGGACACTTTGCTGCTAATTGTCCCAAGAGTCCCTTAAAGAAAGAAGTTAATGTGGCCAAAGTGCAGAAATCAGGAGCGAGTCAGCCACTGCAGAAGGGCAAGGTGTACACCATGGATGGTGAAGAAGTGACTGATGATGATGAGCTCATCCGAGGTACATGTTATGTCAATGGTGTTTCTTGTGGAGATCTGTTTGATTGTGGTGCAACACATTCGTTTATTTCTGTTGATTGCATGAAGAAGCTAGGACTTTCTTGTGTAGAAATGCCTTATAAGCTTTCCGTTTCAACTCCTACAAATTCTTCTTTAATCACATCCCAAATGTGTCTGAATTGTTCTCTTCGAGTGTTGGATCGGGAGTTAAAAGTGAATCTGATCTGTTTGCCGTTGACTCGGTTAGACATCATTCTTGGCATGGATTGGATGTCTCACCACCATGTCTTGATTGATTGCCATCAGAAAGCTGTTATTTTTAGTGATTCTTCTTTAGCTGCCATGGAAGTAGATGAGGTGTCGGATGTAAGCCAAATTCCAATAGTTTGTGAATTTTCGGAAGTCTTTTCTGCAGAGATTTCTGGATTGCCTCAAAAAAGAGAAGTAGAGTTTAGTATTGAGCTAAAGCCTGGTACTGGCCCAATTTCTATAGCACCGTACAGAATGGCGCCTCCTAAATTAGAGGAATTGAAGAAGAAGTTAGAGGAGTTGCTGGCCAAGAAATTGATTAGGCCAAGTGTATCACCCTGGGGTGCTCCAATTCTTTTTGTTAAGAAGAAGGATGGTAGCCTCCGGATGTGCACAAATTACAGATAGTTGAATGTTGTGATGGTGAAAAATAAGTACCCACTCCCTCGCATTGATGATTTGCTTGACCAACTGCGGGGTGCAGCAGTGTTTTCAAAAATTGACCTCCGGTGGGATACCATCAAATTCGTATCCGTGAGGAGGATGTTCCTAAAACTGCATTCAGGACGCGGTATGGACACTTTGAATATGTTGTGATGCCATTTGGACTAACAAATGCTCCTACAATATTCATGGACTATATGAATAGAATCTTCATGCCTTATTTGGATTCTTTTGTAATAGTGTTCATTGATGATATTCTCATCTACTCTAAGAGTCCAAGTGAGCACGAGGAACATTTGAGGATTGTGCTTCAAGTCCTCAAAGAAAAGCAATTGTATGCAAAGCTTTCCAAGTGTATCGTTTGGTTGAATGAAGTTCATTTCTTGGATCATGTTATTTCTGCACAGGGAGTTGCTGTAGATCCCTCCAAGGTGGAAGCAGTATTAAAGTGGGAGAGACCCACAACAGTGACAGGGATTAGAAGTTTTCTCGGTATGGCAGGTTATTATCGGAGATTCATTGAAGGATTCTCCAAGCTGGCTCTTCCACTGACTATGCTGACTAGAAAAGTTGTTCCTTATCAGTGATCCCAGCAGTGTGAAAACAGTTTTCAAGAGTTGAAGAGGAGACTGACTAGCTCGCCGGTTTTAGTTTTACAGGATCCGACCCAACCTTTTGATGTTTATTGTGATGCCTCAAAGCAAGGTTTGGGTTGTGTGCTTATGCAGCAGGGCAAAGTCATAGCACATGCATCTAGACAGTTGCGACAACATGAACAAAATTATCCAACTCATGATCTGGAGTTAGCAGCTGTTGTTTTTGCATTAAAACTCTGAAGACATTATTTGTATGGCACCAAGTTCAAAGTCTTTAGCGATCACAAGAGTCTCCGCTATCTCTTTGATCAAAAGGATTTGAATATGAGACAGAGGAGATGGATGGAGTTCCTGAAAGATTATGATTTTCATCTTTAGTACCATCCGGGCAAAGCTAATGTTGTAGCTGATGCTTTAAGCCGCAATACTCTACATGTTAGCAACTTGTTGGTAAAGGAGATGCAATTGATACAGGAATTTAGTGATCTCAATTTGAACATGCAAGTAAAAGAGAAGAGCATTGTTCTAGAGATGCTGCAAGTTACAAATGAGTTGATGGGTTTTATCAAAGAAAGGCAGGCCGATGATGAAGAACTTCAGAAGTTGCTTGAAGGAGCAGCGAGTAAAGAGGAGTCCGATTTCATAAAGGGCGCAGATGGTATCATTCGATTCAGAGGTCGAATATGTGTTCCCATGGATTTTGAAGTTTGAAGGGATATATTATGTAACACCCCAATTCGGCAACTTGAAACTTAAACTCAAAGTAGTGAAAAATTAGGGCCATTTTTTTTTTAAACACAAGTGTGACACAAGATGAGAACATTCTGTTTCCAAAACATAGTTACATTTTAAAACTCATGTTCTCATGTTGCGTAAAACCTTTCAAGTTCCAAACCGAGATGTCACAAGACACCGCACTTTGAAACCCGTTTTCAAAAACATCATTTAAAAAAATAATGCCCATGTACTTGTTTCAAAACATCAATATTGAATAAAACATTTTGCCGGGGTACAGTATGATAGAGCTAAGGTAACTAAGAACTTACAATGGAGTACATTCCGCCAGGGAAATTCCTAGCTTCTAGTCATGGTTCCTTATACTTGTCGTCTAACTCCAGACTTTGGTTGATGAAGCCCACCACGCTTCCGCTGCGCCATCTACCAGTTGCAATATCAGCAATTGCCGATACGACAACATGGTAGGAGAGAGTCAGTGTTCTGAACACTAACGGGTTGACCATGCGGTCTCAGGGTAGATTGAATATAAAGACAGACTGGTAATATAACTAAAACAGTATAACCTAGATACTTATCATGATGCAATCACATAATCATCAACAAATACATATAGCAGATAACAATCATAGCAGTAATAAAATCATCACCATCATCATCATGAACACAAATACTTTACTCAGGTTCTTATCATCACAAACCCAAAATATTTCTCATGAACTTTCACAACTGTTCTCATTCCTTCTTTCCTCATAATTTCCACGCTTATTACTTGTTCCAAGAATTCTCTCATCTCATAAATCTTATTCGATGCTTAATGCTTTGATATACTTTTCTTTGAACCTCTTTGTCTTTTAAGTTTTATTGTTTCGGTTAGCATCAATGATGAGGGGGAAACATCATTTGAGCTCACACACGTCTACATCTCCTCGGTCAACCACCCAACCTAGTCGGAAGCAAACAGGAGTATAGGACCTTTACCACGCGGGCGCGACAGCTGTCACACAAACAAATGGTCCCAGACCAGGAGGACTCAGCCTCAAATCAATTCATATCATATAATCAAGGCACGCTCTCAGCGGCAATCACAAATGCCTCGTTCCAGTCCCTCTCACTGTTCTCGAATTGCCATAGGGGGCGACAATACTGTTCTAGTCTCGAGTGCAGAACTTACCACAGCATAGGACCGATCTGCCCGTACCACATATGGAATTCGTTCTTCCTAGAATAGCACTCAAGGCTTCTTGACGTATCACCGTCCTTACCCTCCCCTATTGCAATCACAACACGAATATCCGCAGATACTTCGGGGTATCTTCCTCTCCACTACTTCGATACGACACTCATACCTCACCGCGTTTGTAAATGTCTTTTAAAGTCTTTTAAAATTTCACGTTTTAATTAGCGGCTTAATCCTAACAGTCGGCTCGTCCTTGGTGCATCCCTTCAACGAAGCCCGACCACTAATCGCAATCTGTCCCCCTAAATCTCAATGGCATCCTTCCTCAAATCACTTTCTCATTATCACCATTCTCATGAACTCATTCTCAACATATTTCTCATCAACATCATCAGTATCTTTTCCTCGTCTTTCTCAAAATATCTTTTCGCAAAACTTTTTCGAAAACATGATTTCACAAAACTTTTTCTTCACAAAACATTTTTAGAAACCTCATTTCATAAATCCTTTCACAAAACTTTTTCAAAAATAATGTTTCCAAAAACTTTCACAAAATATCATTTTCACAAAAGCTTTTCAAAAATCTCTTTTCAAAACCTTTTTCAAAAACAATCACATTTTTGGATGAGTGCTAATGGAGGAGCAAGCTCAACTCAACACTAGGCTTCTTTCCAAAAACATGAACGAGGAATCACATCTCCATTCAAACCACATCTCACTTTCATAACCACATTACTCTTCTCCAATCTCAACTCTTTGTATCTTTTACAATTTCATTCATCTCATGACTTACTTCTTCCTCAGTTTTATTCGCGTCACTTTTTATCTCTTTCTCAATCCTTTCTCATACTTTCTCTTCATTCTCATCTCATCACTTATTTCTTTCTCAATTATTTCTCATGTTTCTCATTCGTTTCTCTTTTCTCTTTTCAATTTATCTTATTACTTCCACAGTTCCATCATCATCATCATTTTTGCTATCCAGACAAAATTAAACAATATCTAAACAAAGTAAAGTATGCACAACAAGTAAACATCTAGTGATGCATAGCAAATAAACAGTTAGTATGCAAACAGAACATCTAACACACATATTTGTATTGCCTAATTCGTAGTACTCTCACAATCCTTCTATTCGGATTGTGAGCAACCACGTTACGGGACCACAACACTCTCACTCACCTGGATGACGACACATCCAAAAACTTTCCAAGATTTCCAGTCGCTAACCTTGCCACATTTCCTTCGCGTCCGACACCCGAACTAGACATTTTTCCCCGTGCGTTAGAAAACGATTTACGTGAATTCTTAAATTTCGATTAGCATGAATTCTACTTCAGTTAGCACAAAACAGTATTCCAAACAACTCCAACTCAACACATTCAATTAGCACAAAACAGCACAATTTCGAAACAATTAAAGCATTCACAAACAGTACATACAAGTTCCAAACAGTCATAAGCACACCATACAACTCATATTTTCAATCATTCAAAACTATTAATTAAATTATAACCTTAATAAATTAATTTAGTTACACTTAAGAAAACAATTTAAATTATTCTTCTCATTAATTGAACAAAAACCGAATCAATATGATTAGTAATTTCTAATCACAAATCAATTTCAGAAACTTAAAATCATTAAATTAACAATACAAAAATCTCTTCACATAATTAAATCAACTTAGTTATTAAAAATCAAAAAGATAAAATAAATACACATCACTTTCAGGAAGACAATTTCCTCAATCATATGAACATACATAAACCAAGTCATGTACATAGAATTTTGCAAGGATTAAATGCACAAATAAAAACATAAAGTCATGAAATTATTTTCTTTCTTTTGGACTAAAACCGTGAGCATGCCATAGGAAATTTAACAAATTTTTAATGCATTTCCTAAACTTAAATCAAAACAAAAATTAGAATCACAAATTACTTCCAATGTTCTCACATATTTCTTTTTAAGTTTAATTAATTCATGCATGCACTTTTTGGAAGTCTTAAATCCATTTAATCTCATCATGCATGCAACCTAGGTAGGAGACAACCTAGCTTCCTACCTACTCCTAGGATGGCTTAAAGTCAACATGCATCAAACAAGGTTTTTCAACATACATGAATCACAAAAATCAAGTCAAACCATGCAAGTTTTCAAAAATTATTATTATTTATTTATTTATTTTTTTAAAGCAACATATCACATCTCATGCACAAATAAATTTAAGTTCATAATTCTTTCTCAAACCAAAATAAAGATTTACTTCTAACTTCATAAAAATAACATACATGAACTTGTTACAAAATAAAAAGCATGAATTCTACTTTTTCTAAACATGGCCGAATGGCCTCCTAAAAAATATACATGCATATAATCAAACACTTAATTAAAACATGTTTATACTTGAAAATCATTTTAAATCTTACTTCTTTAATTCTTTTCTTAAAAACCGTATGGTATGTTTAAAAGAAAGACATGATCTTTTCATTAAAATTGACATGCAACTAAAAATCTTACCTTTTTCATTTATCAAATAAAAACAATCACATGCATACACTTAAATCAAATAAGAACATCATTAGACCAACATGCAAGACTAGAACTTTAAACTTTTTCACAAATCAAATTTAAATCTTATTTTTATTCATCAAATAAGCATGGAAACACACACATAGTGTCACGGTTTCACAAAGATCCAACATGCAAGACCAAATAATTTTACTTTACCATTTATTAAACTTGGATCATGGAGTCACTTGGCAAATAACCACAAACACACACATCGATCAAGATCTAACAAAAGATTTAACATGCAAAAACCAAAAATTTCACTTTATAAACAAACAAGTTTAGATCATGGATTTGTTCATCAAATCATCACATAAACATACATGATTCGCGGTTTAAAGAAAGAAAAGTGGACATGCAAAGAGATCTATTTTAGGTTTCACAAAGAACTTATTTTTCTTTAGATCTTTAAAGATTTTGTTAGAAAAACTTTAGATCCAACAAAAGAAACCTTAAACGAACATCAAGTATCACATCTAACATATTACAAATTATTTAGAGTCCTTAAAGTCCATGATTAAAGAAGATCAACACATAATAACAACATGCAAGAAGAAATAAGAAGTAGAGCTACAAACTAGAAGAGAAAAACTAAACTATTACAAATCATCTTCTTCTTCAAATCCTACCATGAAAAGGTTGGTTCTTCTAGCTCTCCTAATATTTGGATCTTCAAAAATGGGACTTGGTTAAGCTTGGATCTCTTCCTCCTTACTCCTTCAACCTCACGACCTCCCTTCCTATCTCTCTCTCTATTTCTTTTCTTTTTCTCTCTAAGAGTAAAATGGGCTCTTAGGAGTTGTGTTTGTGTTGGTGGAAGAAATGAGAATGGGTGAAGTGAAAAATGAACCAAGGCACCTTGTATATATAAGCCACGAACTAATCCCTCTTTTGCCCTTGGTTGATGGTTTGGTTACACACAATGGGAGGGACGGTTTTGGCATCACAAAAATATGCATGGGTGGTCTTTATCAAAACCAAGGGGACAAGGTAGCATAGGCTTAAGACTTTAGGGGTCACTTAGGGCTAAGTACTAGTTAGGGTTTGGTTACTTTTCTAACTTAGTTTGGTTACTCATAGTTCTAGTTTCTTAACCTCCAAGTTTCTAGAAATTTAGTCCTAGCTTATATATAAATATACATACACATACAACACACATACATACACACACATATACACACAATTTACATACACATACCGTAGCACACAAATTACACATACATGCTTCACATTTTTGTTTTCTAATCATATTTATTCAATTTCATCTATTCACACAATAAGGCAATCAATTCAAAAATCACACTCATCCAATCATTTACATGCATCATACATCAAACACATCTCACATAAAAATTTCAAGCCAAATCAACAAATCACTTTTCTTTAAAATACAAATTCAAAAATTCGTATTTCACTGTTCTGAAAATAGGTTTTTATAAAACACCCAGAAAATTACAAAAATCACATTTTCAAAATCTATGTTTCAAGACGGTCGTTTTGATATAAAGTTCATGAAAATCCGAGTTACGGTTTAAAAGTTACAAATTTTTAAAGTTAACAGACCCAAAAACTTCCTTTCAAATAAAAATCGCTTTTCAATAAAATCACAACTCAACAAAACCACTCATTCCTCTTTTATAAAAACATTTTGTTTATACATATTCATGAAAATCACATTTTTATTTCTTTCTTACACAAAATACTTTTCTGAAAATATATTCTCAGGGTTTCTTTTAACGAAAATCGTTTACGCACGTATGGGAAAAATGCGGGGTGTTACATATTAGTGGAAGCTCACCGGACAAAAATGAGCTTTCATCCAGTTACAACGAAAATGTATCAGGATTTAAAGAAAATCTTTTGGTGGCCAAAGTTGAAAACAGATGTGGCGGATCATGTGTCTCATTGCTTGACTTCTCAGAAGGTGAAGATTGAGCACCAGAAACCAGGTGGTTCGTTGCGATCACTTGTTATTCCGGAGTGGAAATGGGATAGTATTACTATAGACTTTGTGTCTGGTTTACCCAGAACCGCTGCAGGGTGTGATGCTGTTTGGGTTGTGGTGGATCGTCTGACGAAGTGTGCTCACTTTATCCCGATCAATATGAAGTACAGTTTGGAGAAGTTGACACAGTTGTACATTCGGGACATAGTGAAGCTTCATGGTGTACCCTCCAGCATAGTGTCAGATCGTGACCCAAGATTCTTATCCAGATTTTGGCAGAGTCTCCAGCAGGCTTTGGGCACTGAGCTGAAATTTAGTACGGCTTACCATCCACAAACTGATGGGCAATCTGAGCATACTATTTAGACATTAGAGGATCTGCTAAGAGCTTGTGTGCTAGAGCAGGTGGGCAGTTGGGAGCAGCTTTTACCGCTGATGGAATTCACTTACAATAATAGCTTCCACTCTAGAATTGGAATGACACCCTTTGAGGTACTTTATGGTAGGAAGTGTAGAACGCCTCTCTGCTGGTTTCAGATTGGTGAGAATTTGTTGACTGGACCAGAACTTGTGTAAGAGACTACTGAAAAGATCACTATGATTAAGAACAAAATGAAAACTTCTAGAGTTATGCATATAAGCGTAGGAGACCTCTAGAGTTTGATGTAGGTGATCATGTTTTTCTAAGAGTGTAACTGCTTCCTACTTCATGTGTAATGTTCACCCTCTTACTATTTTTACAGGTACTGAGATTGAGCTTGCACAACCCCCAGCCGAGTAGGTGCACTCTCCCTCGCAGGGAGAGTAGATTATGGGAGTTTAGGGGTTTTTGTGTAGTCCCGGTCATATTAGGGATTTGTATTTGTTGTTTTGGTTTTGTATATGCATTGTAAAGCATTATTCATTTTGGGTTAACCAGGACCCCTTCCTATGGGTGGGAAGTATATTTTTGGGGAAAACTTTAATAGTTTCCAAAACTTGTTCATATCGACTGCTATTCTCTGATGTATTTGGATTATGATGTGGGAGCATATGATTCTCCTTGATGTTTAGCCCTGTGGCTTCTGAATGAACTAATTATAGATGATTTGCACAGGTTTCAGGAAAACTTTATTTTTGGAATATCCAATAATCAAAGGAAACTCTGTCCGAGTTGACAGAGATTTTTTATAAGTCAAATGGTTTTAAAAAGAAATTTTTAAGTCACTGCATTATTTCTTGGGTAATTAAGGGTAATATTATTAGGATGTTACAAAAAACGTGCTGAAATCAATTTGATTCTCAGAATGATTTATTTCCTTTTCTGGGTGATCACATTTTTCTGATTTAGGCATCCTTCTTCTACTTTTTGAAAACTCTCTCTCACACACAACACTCTTCTTCTTCTATACTTCTTTTTGAAAATCCTTTTGAGAAGAAAATAATCATCATCATCATCTTCATCTCTTCTATTTTTTGAAAAACATCAAGAACATTGTGTAACACCCCGATTTGGCAACTTGAAACCATAATTACTTTAAATGAAATATAGTGAAAATTTGGGCCATTTTTTTTATAAAAAAAAAACGAGTGTTACATAAACATGTGAACGTTTAGTTTCGAAACTTGGTTATAATTAAAAACTCGTGTTCTCACGTGCATAAAAAAATCTTTCAAGTTCCAAACCGAGATGCCACAAGACACCGCACTTTGAAACTTGTTCACCAAAACATCATTTTAAAATAATAGCCCATTCAACTTAGTTCCAAAACATCAGTACTGAAATAAACTTAATTCGGGGTACAGCATGATAGAGCCATGATACTAAGAACTTGTAGCGGGGTACATTACTCAGGAGGAAATGCCTATTCTCTACTCATGCATATACACCAAAACATGCCACCTAGTACTGAGCCATGGTAGATCCAACTCTCACTCGGCCTCATCATCCGCCGGGAAGTCCTCGGGGCTCGGGCACCAATCCTCGTCGCTGAGACACTCCTCCATGTCGGCCTCGGACTCAACGTCGCAATCATCATCGTCTGCAACCTCCATGGTTTCTTCCACGGAGTCGTCTGAAGCTTTGTCTTCCTCCATCTCACGGGCCAGGAACCTCTCCGCGATCTCTGCCCTTCTTCGCTTTACCTCTATGAAGAACATTACATAGGCGGACATGGTAATATTGTCTCCTCTCAATGGAGATGCTCCTATCTCCCGAATAAGCTGATATCTTGCAATATTGTCCATCTAAGATGCATACAAATTTATACAATACAAAGCAGAAATGCGAGAGAGTGAGCTACCCAAAACGGCAATGTCGACTATGTGGGATTACAATAGGTAAATATTAAGGTAAAACAACAACAACAATTTAAATCCAACAACAACATGAAATAAATTAAGACAACACATGATCATCATCCAAATATAAACATGTATTCATGATTGCTTACATTTTCAATGCCTTTCTCTTAAACTCACACCATTCTTATCAATCCTCTCCTCAATCCTTCTTTCCGAACTTACCGAATGTTTCAGGACTCTTCGTATTTGACTCATAAATCTTATTCATCACTTTATATTCTTACTATACTTTTCTTTTGAGTATCTTAATCCTTTAAGTCTTATCATATCGGTTAGCATCAATGATGTGGGGAATTCATCATTGCGCTCGCACACACGTCTACATCTCCTCGGTCAACCACTCAACCTAGTCGGAAGCAAACAGGAGTACAGGACCTTTACCACGCGGGCACGACAGTTGTCTCACAATTGGCTCCAAGCCAGGAAAAATGTAGAAATCTCGGGTACAGTCTCAAATCAATTCAATTCAATTCATTTCATATCATGTATTATCAAGGCACACCGTAGAAAACTCGGGTACAGTGGCAATCACATATGCCCCGTTCCAGTCCCTCTCACTGCTCAAGATTTGCAATCTAGGGGGCGACAATACTATTCTAGTCTCGAATGCAGAACTTACCACGGCATTGGACCCAGTCCTTACCACGTTCGTATACCACATATGGAATTTGTTCTGCCTAGAAAGTACTCTAGACTTCTTCACGTTTCACCGTCATTGTCCTCCCCTAATGCAATCTCCACCTGAGCATCCGCAGATCCTCATGGTACCTTCCTCTTCACTACTTCGACATCACACTCATATCTCACCGCGTTCGTTAATGTCTTTTAAAGTCTTTTAAAGTCTTTTAGAGTCTTATAACTTTAATTAACGGCTTAATCCTAATGGTCGGCTCATCCTTGGTGCATCCCTTCAACGAGTCTCGACCGCTAATCTCTCAATCCGTTCCCCAAAGAATCTCATTAGCATCTCGCTTCACATCTCTTTAGCATTATTCTCTTTAGCTAGTGCTCAACGGCATCATCTTTCTCATCAAGCTTAGCGTTGTAGCATCATCTGTGTCCTTCCTCGTCCGTGTTTCTCAGCAGCATTGTCAGCATTCTCCCTCGTCAGCTATGGCTCAGCGGCATCGTCCACGTCCTCCTTCGTCAGCATGGCTCAGCAGCATCATCAGCATTCTCCTCAATTCCAGCTCATATTTCTTCTCCAATCACTATTTGTTTCTTTCACATTCTCATTCACATCATAACTTGCCTCTCTTTCTCCACCATTCTCATCATACTTATCCGCCCTTCTTTTCCTTTTTTTATTCTTAATTACTTTCTTCCACAATTTCGTATTGACGTTTTATGATTCAGGTGTAATCAAACAGTTTCCAACAATATCACCATTATAGAACAAGTAATTAAATCATTTAACTTACAAATAAAATCAAACAACTCATGCAAAATCATTATATCATGTTATTTCAACAAAATATACCAACAAATAAACCGATCCCAGTCGTTCGTGTGGATAGCCAAGCAAACAAACAATTGCTGTCCCACTACCTCGCTAAATGAGATCGGGGTCCAATCTTTGAGATGATTGGACGCCTTAATATGTTACCTAAATACCACGACGTCTTAAGGGAAAGCCCCTCTCTCACCTCAATGACGAAATTTTCTAAAGCTCTCCAAGATTTCCCGATCGTTAGCCTTGCCTCGTTTCCTTCGTGTCCGTCGCTCGAACTAAGACATTTTTCCTGTGCGTTAGAAACGTTTTCAATAAATTTATTAATTCGTTTTTGAAAACACTTTGAAACAATTCCTTTTTTGAAAACACATTGCCAATATCCAAAGTTGTTAAATTCAAATCAAATCCAAAAATTAAAACAGTTTCGAGAAAACTTGAAATAGTTCGAAAATACTCTCTTTATAAAAATAGACTCCATAAAAACTTCATTTAAAACATTCAGGTTATAGAAATCCTTATCCTTAATCATCCAACAGAACACAAGAATTCAAAAGAGTAAAATCACATCAAACTGATTTATTGAAATTCCATAACTTTGCAACATTATCAAACACTGATTAGAATATGTCATTTAAAAATTCCAAAGCAGTTTAAATTGCTTGAACTATACTTTCAAATCAAACGTTTCTTAATTCTTTTGGAATCCTAACATAGATTTTCATCAATAACTCTAACAACAAACTTCGAAAATAATTCTCATTCAAATCTAGATTTTCTAGAATACACGCACTTAGAACACTAACTCAATCATACTTAAGAAAATAATTCAAACTTAATCTCTTAATTAATTTTAACACAACCGAATTACCTATGATCAACACTTCCTAATCACCAATAAATTCTAAACCTTGAAATCATAGGATTAACATCATGAAAATTTCTTTTTCATTAATCCAATCAATTTATTTATTTTCATTCCTAAAAACCGAAAAGAAAAGGGAAACTAACACATCATTTTCACCAAATATATAATAGCATCCACATAGAATATAGTCATTATCAATAGTCATTTCAAAGAGAAAATCCTCTAACCATCCAAACATGCATTGGCCGAATCATCTAAGTAAAATCTTGCAAAGATATGACACACATTCAAAGACATAAAATAATGAAATTATTCTATTTCTTTTTAAGACTAAAACCGTGAGCATCATAGGAAAATTTAGCAAATTTAAATTTCATTTTCTTAACTTAAATCAAAACAACAATTAAAGCCACAAATCATTTCAAAGTTTCATTTTTATTTTCCTTTAAATTTAATTATTCCATGCATGCACTTCTATGTTCTTAGATCAAGCTAGTCTTAGTATACATGCAACCTAAATGATGATCAACACAATTTCCTATCCTCCTACCTCAAGGCCGAATATCATCATGCATAAGACAAGAATTTTTGTTCACTTTTCAATATGTAAGAGACACATAATCAATCAAGACATGTAGATTTTCAAAGCAAATCTTTCAAAGCATCACACCATCTTACTCACTCACATCAACATGCATGGATCACTATCATAACAAGATTTTTCTTAAACATTTCCATTAAACTCAAGCTCATGACTTTTTCTAAAACAAAGTTAAGATTATACTTTAAATTTCAAAAAAAAATATGACATGCATGAACTTGAAATTATTAAATCCATCCATAACACATACATGCACCAACTTTCCATAAAAATAAAAAGCATCAATCCTATTTTACCAAGCATGGCCGAATGGCCTTCACACAAACAAGACATACACAAGATCAATACTTAGATTAAATTATATTCATGCTTAAAAATTATTTAAAAGTTTGTTACCCTACTTATTTCATCTAGGCCGTGACACACACAGAAGAAAACTTAATCTTTTCACTTGAAAATTGACATGCAAGCTTCAAGATCCTAACTTTTTGATTATTAATCATGGATTATTAAATGTATACATAAAAATCAACCTAGATCATCATGAAACTAACATGCAAGGTTAAAGATCCCTACTTTATTCTCAAATGAGTTTAGATCATATAATTATTCATCAAATAATCATATAAAGGCACATAGATCACGATTTAAGCAAGAGAGATTAACATGCAAAACTAAAGATCTTCACTTTATTACTAATCAAACTTAGATCATGAATTTATTTGTCAAATCGTTTCATAAAAACTTTATAAATCACGGTTTGAGCAAGAAAATCTAACATGAAAAGAAATTTATTTTAAGTCTTCACAAAAATTTCAAGTAAAACTTTATATCTTTGAGATTTTGTTTGGAAATCACCAAGATCCATCAAGAAAACCATAACCGAAACATAAAGTCCATGATTTCACATATTACAAACCATTTTAAGTCTTAAAATTCCATGGTCAAGTTTAAACAACACTTGCACTCATCTTTCACACCATAAAAATAAACATGCAAGGAGAAAGAAAAAGAAAAATTACAAAACCACAAGAAAAATCTAACTAACATAGTCTTCCTCTTGATCTTCAAATAACCTACCAAGAAAAGTTGATCTCCTAACTCCTAACACTCTTGATCTTCAAGAAAGATCTATGGCCAAGCTCTAAATCTCCTTCTTCTTCCTTCTTCCTCCCCACGGCCAACACTCTTTCTCTCTCTCTCTCTTTTCTCTTCTAAGGGTTTGATGAGCCCTTAGAATATGTTTGGGAGAAATGAGGAGGAAATGAACTAGGTGGAAAGAAAATGAACTATGGCTTCATGTATTTATAGGCAACGAATTATTCCTCCCTTGCCCTTATGTTTTTTGGTTCGGTCCAAGCATCAAGGGAGGGGTAAATTTGGGCTTCCAAAAGTTTGCATGGAAAGGGTTAAATCAAAGGGGACATGGTAGAGTAGATTAGGGCATTAGGTCTCATCATGCAAGATTGACTCTACCACCTCAAATCCTTTTTCTACCCATTTGATCTACTTGTTGGGTTCTAACTCATCTTATAATTTCCTTGTCCTAAAAATCAAAATCCTAAACCCATACACAGACACACACAAAACCGTAGCACACACACACACATACACACACATCTTATATTTTTATTTTCAAATCACACCTATTATAATCATTAATTCATACAATCATGCAAATATTTTCAAGAATCACATTCACACAATCACTCTCAAGTATAAGTTATCACACACATATCAACCAAACTCATACCACATAGCACATTTATACCATGACGATAGATTTTATTTTCTTAAAAAACACATTTTTCGTTATAAAGGAAATCTTTAAAACTTTTCAAGATAAAATATTCATCTATATAAAATAAACGAAATCAAAGTCTCCAAATGATTTTCAAAACTAAGCTTTTCATACACAAAAGAAATTTCCAAAGGATAAATTCATTTGAAACTTCTAGTCACTTTCAAAAATCAACATTTCTTAAAATTCGTCCTCCAAAAATTTAGAAAATCAATTTTTATAAATCAACCCAGAAAATTCCAAAAATTTCATTTTTAAATTCTTCGTTTCAAGACGATCGTTTTCATGTAAAGATCATAAAATTTCGAGTTACGGTCGAAAAGATACAAATTTTCAAAGTTAACAAATTCGAGAGAAAATTTATTCCAAATAGAAAATCATTCTTTAATAAAATCACAAATCATCAAATCATTCCAAACTCAACAAAATCATTCAGTTCTTATCCATAAAACACTTTATTCATAAAACTCCTTAAAAATCAACACTTTATTTATCACACACATAAAATTCTTATTAGAAAATCCTTATAAAACAAAATCTCAAGGTTTCTTTTAACAAGATTCGTTTATGCACATATGGGAAAAATGCGGGATGTTACACATTGAGTGTTCCCTAGTCTAATTCTTGCTATAGTATTTTATATTTTGTATCCGCTTTATCTAGAGAGCATCATTGTTAGTTGCACAATTTCTTCGTGCAAACCATTCTTTGTAAGGGGATTGTTACCCTTAGTGATTAGGGAGTGTTATCCCTTAGTGTGAACGTGTGTCACGTTCTTAGGGCGAGAACCCTTGTGTTGGGTAGTGCTAGACGAACAGTGGGTCACCTAGTAGTTAGGCTATGTGAGAAATCTAGGAAGTGTCTTCCTAGTTGTGTATTGAGGCCCCTAGCGAACGGAGGTTCCTAGTAGCGTGCGGGGTGCTCTGGTTGTACTCGGGGATGCGTTGCGTCTTTGGTGTTATTAGTGAAAAGCTCAAGTGGGTCGCTTGAGCACTGAATGTAGGCTGTTTTAGCGAACCAGGATAAAATCCCCGGTGCATATTTTTCTATCCCTTATCTCTTAATGTTTCGCAATTTTAATTTGTGTTAATCATATTTTCGCATACAAATCTATTTTCACGTTTTAAATTATTTAGCGCGTGTATTGCATTTTCATGGTGTTTAAATATTCAATCTCGCGAGTAATAAGCTTTCAATATTAATATAAATATTCTTATTTATTTGCGCTTAAAAGCGTTTTTAACCGTTCTTTAAGTCTTTCGCTTCGTTAAAACTCGTTAATTTCTTAAGAACGTTTGAATCGATCGTTTTTCAATGTTTTTATAAACACCCAATTCACCCCCCCCCCCCCTCTTGGGTGACGGCTACCAATCCCAACAATAATTCTAACAATTGGATCAGAGCTTCATGCTCTGGTAAAAGCTTAACCGCTTGAGTTAAAGATCCATTGTGCATTGGCAGTATTGGGTTATTTGCTTTTGATTTTAAATGGAGGGAATTTCATTCGATGATGCACCAATTTTTGATGGAAAAAATTATGTGTATTGGAGTGCTAGAATGAAGTTTTATCTTCAGTCGATTAATTGTCATTTATGGAATATTGTGCTTAATGGCTTTGATTTAAAACCAAAAAATGTTTTAAATGAATTTGACAAAAAACGTTTTGCCTTGAATATTCAAGCTATGCGAAATTTAAGAAATGTCTTGTATGATGATGCATATGCTAGAATCAAGAACTGTGTTAATGCTAAAAGTATTTGGGACACTTTACAAACGCACTATGCTACTGATGATCTTTTGGAAAGTGTTAATATTCACAGATACAAACAGGCAAATCAGCAAGGAACAAGCACAAAGGATGAATTGACCATCTCCCATGATGAAGTTTTGAATGATGATACTAAAATCATGAGGAGCAATTCATCAAGTGAAGATGAAGATCTGGAAAGCTTGTTTGAAGCATTTGTGAAATCAAACTTAGAGTCAAATTCTTCGGATGAGGAGTCAGTAGACAACGATTTTGAATTTCACGCATTTACTCCTCACGAGGTAACTCTAATTGACTCTCATTCCCTTAATCTACATGTTACTTATAATGATTTGAGAGATGATTTTCAAAATATTTCTTTGGAAAATAGCACCTCTACAAATCTTGAAAATTTCAATTTTATTGAAAAACATGTTGAGGCTGCTTCTTGTGATCTTTATAGTATTGCAAAATCCTCTTGCTCCAACTCTTTATTTGACAAGTAGATAAGAATTTGGGTATTCAAAAGTCAAGTAAAGTTGTTGTCAATTGTGATTCTGAATACAAGGATCATAAGTGTATTTTATACAAAAATGATTTTGGAAAAGTCAAAACATCTCCCAAACCCATTGTTTGTAACTATTGTGGACGTTCGGGTCATATTTCTCACTTATGTTCATATAAGAAAAACCATCACATGAGAAATAAAATGAAATGGGTTCCAAAGGTTTCCAAGGAATCCGAGTCTAATTCCCCTGGACCCAAAATGAGATGGGTACCAAAGGTTTCTCCTTGTAACAGGAATGTAGAAAGCCAATTGCCCAAGGAAAAACCAAGAGGAAATCAGAAAGTGAAATGCTTCAAAATGACTCAGTGGATACCAAAAGATAGATGGAGTGTCCAGAGGAAGATCATGTCACCAAGAACCAAAGCCTTCACAAGAAGAAATGGAAAATTCACTATAATGAAAAATCAGAAAAGAAAGCAATGGTCTAAGGCAAAATCTTCATGGCACAAAAGGTTTGAGGTAAATAAGTCATACTCTTATTATGACCATGATTATACAAGAGCATACTTTGACTATTCCAAGTTGTATTGACTTTGAAAATAAATCATGTGTGGTAAAAGTATTTTTGAAATTCTCTATGTCACATGATTATCATACCTTGGAAAAGTTGAGTACTTCATTCATAATGTGGTGTCTAGTGCAAACTTGAGTTGATTAAGTTGGAATCTAAATGCATATTATGATAGAACTTAATATAACTCATAGTTATAAAGGAGCATATGATTTTGAGTATTACCTTTAATTTTCACGTGGTTCATATTAATTGCTTCAATTGCTCTAAATGTTTTACCTTGTCAAATTACTAACTTGAGCGTTGGAGATATCCAGAACAATCTGTTTTGCAGGAAACAGTGTTCCAACAGGTAAGTTGCCCACAAGCTAAATCCACCCATGGTCCCTTTTATCAGAAAAATCAGTCATAGCATGCAAGGAAGCTTGGAATATGCAGAAAAAGAGGAATTCTGAAAGTTTGGGCAGAAGTAATTGATTACTCTGCAATAGTAATCGATTACCCACTGTTTACTGCATCAAGTCTGGACAGTCAAAGGCAAGGTAACCGATTACAGGACCCTGTGTAACTGATTATCTCAACAGCATCATACAACTCACCTGAGAAGAAGTAATTGATTAAAGTCTCTCCAGTAATCGATTAATGTAGTTGCATCATATACTCACCAGAGGACAAGTAATCGATTACAGGTATGTAAGTAATCGATTATATGCTGTTTCAAGTTGCATCTTTCAACCATCAGAGGCAAAGTAATCGATTACATTCCTGCTAGTAATCGATCACCGGCATCAGTATCTGAAAAAAAAAAAGGAAAATCGTGTGGACCAAGTGGGCCTTGACCTGTTTTGACCAGAAGGGGAACTCTTTTGACTATTAACCCTAGCCACTCACTCTCTCTTTCCCCACACACGTTCTCTCTCTTTTTCTCCCTTCTTCCACAATACTCCCTCTCTTTCTCTCTTCATCAACTTCTTCTTCTTCACCATCAACAACAACCTCCATAGCCACCTCTTCTCCAAACCAACATCATTCCCACTCAAATCTCCTCTCCTTCTCATAAACCTTCATATTTTTCTTCTTCCTATCCTCAAAACCGTCCCTATCTCTCTCTCCTTTCCCCATTCGGTTTCCACCTTCAACCACCATTAAAACCACCACAAACCACCATTCCTTCACCATTAAAACACCTCTTCACCACCATTACCTTCCTTCTTCTCCATAACCTTCACCGTTGTCAAACCCTATCTCATCTGGTTCAACTCGGTTCAACAAGGTTTCTGGTTCAACAAGGTTCAACTCTCTTGGCTTGGTTCAGTGAAGATTTCGGTTCAGCGAGTCTTGGTTCAGCGTTCTTTGTTTGGTTCAACAAGGTTCTGGTTCAGTGGTTCACAGGTTTAGGTTGTTTCGGTTCAGCTTATCTGGTTCAGTTCGTCTCCGGTTCAGTGCTGATTCAGTGGTTCATTCCTCTTCGGTTCAGCATCTCGGTTCATTGCACTTCGGTTCAGGTTCAGGTTCTTCTCATCTCTAGGATCTGTTCTGCTACTCCTTGGTATATTGGTTGATCTTGACTACTGAATCCTAGTTGATTTGTTGAGTAATTGGATTTAGTAGTACATGTTATTGTGGTAATAGCATTGTCATTGCATTTGTGATCTCGGAATATTCAGTTGTTGCAATCTGCATATCTGGGCTGTGTAGTTTTGATCAAGGTTGTACTAGTATCTGTCTGTTATTAATCTGAGTACATGGCTAGTAGAAGAACAAAAAGAAGGGCTCAAATTGTTGTTTCTGCCGATGATGAGCCATCTCCACCCGTTAGTCGGGCTCCTAGACCATCACGATCTAGACAGACTGAGGCTGGTCCATCTGCTCTTGGACCATCTGCTATGCCTCGACCAGTAGCTCTTGAAAAATATAATCGTTGGTTCTCCAGTGCTGCTCAGATTGTTGATTTTGAGAAATACTTTGCAGCTTGTATTGTTATCTCTCCTAGATTTTTGGATGCTGAGACATTTGATGATGAAGACTGCAATTTGCCTGCCGTGATGCTTCTAAGAGAAAAGGAAATATTTGAATTTAGCACCATCGGCGGAGATTTTTATGAAGATTTGGTTAGAGTATTTTATACTAATCTGAGATGGGATTCTGAGGAAAAGATTCTTTACTCTGAAGTCAAAGGAAGAAAAATAACAATTACTTTGGATATCTGGAAGAACATCACTCACCTTCCCATGGACGGAGTTTACTTCACTGGTTCTGGTAGTGATAGCCTATGGGGTGATGAGTATGATAAGAAAGCTGCTAAGGATGAGTTTATTGATGATAACATCCCAACTGGTAAGGCTATGACTTCAGGAAACTTGAAGTTTGTGTACCGAGTGTTGCATTTCATCCTCAATCGATGCTTGATTCCACGTCAAGGAAACTACTTCAGGGTTTTGGACACAGATTATATCATTCTCTGGGCTTGGTTTCACAACAAACCCATTAACTGGGGTTGGTACATATTGAATCATTTGACTGAAACCGCCAACAAAGTGCGTCGCTCAATCGACCGTGACATGAAATTTAAAACAACTCGTCTTCCCTATGCCACTTTGATCACCCATATTCTTAAGCGTTTTCGAGTCCCGTTGAATGGAGAGTCGAGGACTGATCCTAATGCTGACATGCGTATGGACTCCAACTTTCTTGGAAACATGGGCTAGGTCAATATGGAAGGAAGAGGTTGGGCTTCCAAGGTTATGCGGCGAGAGCAAAAGACAGCTCATGGAAATGACCCTGAAGAGGAAGAAGATCAAGATCAAGCACCGGCACATGATCCTGATGTTCCACCTTTGCAAACTATTCTGCCACCGGACCATATTTCTCCATATATGCAGAGTTTTATGGATGATGTTAGGGGTTAGATGCGAAGATATGACGCCCACATGCACTCAGTTGATTCTAGTCTCGCTCAGCTTACCTCTGATATGCAGCAAATGAATGTGAACATGGAAGCTATGCAGCGGGATATCTATGACTTGAGGCATCAACATCGGGAACCCTTCGTTCGTGGTTTTTAGCTTGTGGCACCGCATCCTGTCTCTACCTGATTTTTCTTTATTGCTATTTGAATTTTATCATCTTTTTGCTATTATCCTGACCCCCTAGTACTTTACCTTTGCATGACTGTGTATGTTTCTGGCTTTGGATATTTTTTTCCTTGGTATGTCTTTGGATATTTTGTTGTGATGTCTCATGAAAATTGCTTTATTATCAGTTTGATATTATTATTCAGTCATGAGGTGTCATTATTTTTTTGGATATACAACCTTTTTGATGAAGTCAAAAGGGGGAGAATATCTGTGGTAGAATATCTGTGGTATGAGAAAAACAGGAAAACAGGAACAGGACAGGTTACAGATTCATGAATTTAGGGGGAGAGATTAGCAAAGGATGATCATATGTTCAGGGGGAGCTAAATGCTCTTTATGGGTTCAAATCATGATAATGCTTATCATATTATTAGCTTGTCATATTATATCGGGTACTAACCTTTGTTTTGCAGGAAGTGTTTGTCATCATCAAAAAGGGGGAGTGTTGAAGTTCATGTTTCCCCATGATGATGTTTTGATGATGACAACACAATATAATAACATGTGTTTGAACAGATTTAGGTACATGATTGATGGCAAGAAGTTTATTCTCTATTGAAGAATCTAGTCTCTTAAGGCTTAGTATGTTATGTAAAGCAATAATTAGTCTAAGGCACTCAAGTTCGTTTTTAATATTGCTAAGATAAGATGATGATATTTTTCATGAAAAAACTAGAAGAAGATTTTTTAAAACTTAGCTCCTAGAAAAGTATTTTGAGAAAACTCTTTTATGAAAACCTTTGGTTACAAACTTTTTATGAAAAAATATTTTTATGCTGGAGTAATCGATTACCCTTCAGGAATAATCGATTATCTTCTGCAACATTTGTAACCAGAGAGTAAGTAATGGGTTACTTAGGTTCATGTAATGGATTACTTCCTTAGACTGGTCATTTAAGTGAAAGTAATCGATTACCTGAAGCTAATAATCGATTACCTTTTAATGCTACAACTTTTGTGAAAAACCAGAGAGCAAGTAATCGATTACCTTGACCAAAGTAATCGATTACTCAAATTCAAATTTTGAAAAACGTGCTGAAATCAATTTGATTCTCAGAATGATTAATTTCCTTTTCTAGGTGATCACGTTTTTCTGATTTAGGCATCATTCTTCTACTTTTTGAAAACTCTCTCACACACACAACACTCTTCTTCTTCTACACTTCTTTTTGAAAATCCTTTTGAGAAGAAAATAATCATCATCATCTTCATCTCTTCTATTTTTTGAAAAACATCAAGAACATTGAGTGTGCCCTAGTCTAATTCTTGCTATAGGATTTTATTGTTGTATCCACTCTATCTAGAGAGCATCATTGTTAGTTGCACAATTTCTTCGTGCAAACCATTCTTTGTAAGGGGAGTGTTACCCTTAGTGATTAGGGAGTGTTATCCCTTAGTGTGAACGTGTGTCGCGTTCTTAGGGCGAGAACCCTTGTGTTGGGTAGTGCTAGACGAACGGTGGGTCACCTAGTAGTTAGGCTATCTGAGAAATCTAGGAAGTGTCTTCCTAGTTGTGTATTGAGGCCCCTAGCGAATGGAGGTTCCTAGTAGCGTGCGGGGCGCTCTGGTTGTACTCGGGGACGCGTTGCGTCTTTGGTGTTATTAGTGAAAAGCTCAAGTGGGTCGCTTGAGGACTGGATGTAGGCTGTTTTGTCGAACCAGGATAAAATCCCCGGTGCATATTTTTCTATCCGTTATCTCTTTACGTTTCGCAATTTTAATCTGTGTTAATCATATTTTCGCTTACAAATCTATTTTCACATTTTAAATTATTTAGCGCAAGTATTGCACTTTCATGGTGTTTAAATATTCAATCTCGCGAGTAATAAGCTTTCAATATTAATATAAATATTCTTATTTATTTGTGCTTAAAAACGTTTTCAACCGTTCTTTAAGTCTTCCGCTTCGTTAAAACTCGTTAATTTCTTAAGAATGTTTGAATCGATCGTTTTTCAATGTTTTTATAAACACCCAATTCACCCCCTCCTCTTGGGTGACGGCTGTCAATCCCAACAATAATTCTAACAAGGACCACCTGGGTTATGTTTCTTTTATTATTTATCCACAGGGTCCATAGGTTATGTTTCTTTTATTATTTATCCATAGGGTCCATAGGACCACCTGTGTTATGTTTCTTTTATTATTTATCCACAGGGTCCATAGGACCACCTGGGTTATTTTCATTTTATTATTTATCCACAGGGTCCATAGGACCACCTGGGTTATGTTATCCACAGGGTCCATAAGAATTTTACTATTTATCCACATGGTCCATAGGACCACCTGGGTTATGTTATCCACAGGGTCCATTGGACCACCTGGATTATGTTCACTTTACTATTTATCCATAGGGTCCATAGGACCACCTGGGTTATGTTATCCACAGGGTCCATAGGACCACCTGGGTTACGTTCATTTTACTATTTATCCACATGGTCCATAGGACCACCTGGGTTATGTTATCCACAGGGTCCATAGGACCACCTCGGTTATGTCTATTTCTTTGCTTACCTATTGTTTTCTCATTTTTAATTTTTAGTTCTCTTTCCTTTTTGTTATTACTTATCCTTACTTTTCTTTCATTTTTTTCCCATTATTACTTATCCACTCGGTTACTCAGTTCACTACATAAAACAAAGCAAAACCTACAAATACGCCATGTTCGTTTCTAGACCCTAAGTTATCACTTATATCCATACAAAAACATCCAATCAATTATCATTTTCATAAAAATCATACAACATCACAGAAATCATCATATATCCATAAGTATTAAATGGGTTTTCTTCCTTTCTTATAATTATTCCATTTTTATCAATATTAACTACCCTAGGGTTCATTAACATATATATTCCTCTACCCTTAGCTACCACTATAAACATTCTAGAGTTCATTCCCTATGTAAAGGTAATACCCCCTCCTTACCTCAAAAAGAGAGATAGGAAGATAGAACCTTAAGCCTTCATGCTATTTTTCTTTCTTTTGAGTCCTTAGATCCTCCACCGTTTGAGCCTAGCTTGTATCCCAATAATAGCTACCCATCAATATGTAGGAATAGTGTCCAATGGAGAGCTTGATGGAGGGAGGGGCTTCACTTGCACCACTTGGGAGTTATGTGGCATGAGAGAGAAAGTGAAGCCATTAATGGTGATGAGCAGGAGAAGGAGATAGCTTGAGAGCTTGGGAGATGATGGGGGAGCTTGGAGATGTGATTTCTTGGAAGATGAAAGCTTGGAAATGGCTATGGAACTAAGCTTGTGGAGTAAGCCAAGCTTCCATGACTTGGGGAGAAAGAATAGGGCATTCACGTGCCCCCCACGCCTTTTATTTTTTTAGATTTGATAGGTGTTAATCGATTAACCAGTGTATTTTGGCTTTTATTTTTACCTACTGACAGGTCTTAATCGATTAAGCCTATGGTTAATCAATTAAGCAGTTCAGTTTTCCATTCCTATCCACTTCAAAATGTCATATCTCCTTCGTTAACCGTTGGATCTTGCTCAAATTTGAAAGCAAGCTTCCTTACATATTAATCTTCATATCCAATAGTGGAAATTGTGTTTAGAGTTGTAAATCTTTTATTTTTAATTTCCTAATATATCTTGTTTATAACATCAAAAATGTCATTTCTAACACTCGTTTTCCCATCTTTCAACCTCTTTTCCGATGTCAATGCTTCCTAACTCATTCATGGCACTCAAAGAGATCCCAATCCATCATCTTAACTCTTCTTTAGAAAAATTATCATTTTTCTATTCCTATTATTATTCTAATTATTTGTTGAATTAAAATTCGGGATGTTACACTAGCCAACATTTTCTTGTACAGCCAATAAGTCCAACATTTGGTTCACAAAGGCCTCATGGCTAGTGGACAACGATGATAGTATATCTTAGTTTATGCTTCGAAACATATGAACCTGAAAATTCGTAATATTTACAAACTATTCAAGCACCTGTATTGTTCCTTCAGTTTATTTGTTGAAGTGTAGAGGTAAACTTTTTGCTATAAAGAGGTATTATGAATATTCAAAGAGTTTGAGGCAAACCATTAAATTTGTTGTTTTGGAAGTACAAGAATAGCGTAACCCACCTCAGTTGATAAAGGTGAACATCTTGGAAGACCATGTTTTATTTTTGGCTAATTACAATTGTGAATTTCTTCCTTCTAAACATTGACCTGGATTTAATAACAACTCTATATTATTCATTGAACACTCTAGAAGGCTTAATGATGTTGAATTAGGAGAGTTTTCAATTACAGGCGGAATAATACCTACAAGACCTCTTGATGATACATTATTTCTAGTTCCACTTTTAGTCTTACCAAGTTTGAATTTGAGTGTGACAGTAACTACAAATATAACTTTACACCATGGATCAGACCTTAAAAAAAATTAAAGTTGAGTAAAAATTTGAATATTTTATAAACTTAAAAAAGTCTAATTAATTATTATCAATTATTAGTTTAAAGCAAAACTAGTGGATTTGTTTTATAAAATATTTCAATTCAAATGTTCTTAATAACCTTTAACTTTTTAGATGTGAACCACATTTTACTTTTAATTGCATTGGACATAACACCATAAAAAATGTGTTAATAGTAATTGAAATAATTTTCTCCTATTGTTTCTCTCTTGCATCTACAATATTTTTTCAACCAATAAAACATGACTACAATTCCAAACCACCATCCCGAGGCATCATTAACCTAAAATTGAGCTTCTCTAAGCCAATTATCTAAATTAATGCATGAATCACGTGAAGGGAATATAAAAATTTCTCTAAGCAATAAAAAGGAAAAGATTCATAGTACTTCCTTGATAGTTATTTACATTGATCATTCTAATTGGAGTGTAATGTGACATCGTGTCATAATGCACAATTAAGACACGTGCACATACCATGCAATTAATATACAATGCAAGTCCATCGAATATTGATCTCACAAATAAAATTAGAAAGAGACAAAATATGTTTGAATTTTAACTAATTCAAGCATTAAAAGGTAATAAAAAAGAAGTAGAAAATGATTGCAATCCAAATAAAGTACTAGAGATAGTATGTTGATATCTTGGAAAAAGGCGAGGAAAGGTAAGGGATGGCTTCTTTTAATTGATATAAGAAAAAAATTCTATTCAAAGAAAGACAATCGCTTCTTTAAATGCTATAATTAAAGACAAAAACTTGCAAAGTTGTGATCAAAATTACTCATCAAGACAAACAATCAATTTGCATATAAAATAAGAAGCTATTTCATCCCATTGAGTTACTTTACCTTGGGCTCTTGATTTGTTGATGTATTAGAATTAGAGTGTAGAGAGTCTCATAATCCTAATATAGCTTTATGGCTTATTTATGTTTTTAGTCCCGAAAAGTTCAGTGTGTTTTGGTTTTAGTCCTTAAAAGTTATTTTGACCAGAACTAATCTTTGAAACATTTTTGTTTTGGTTCGCACCATTTGAAAGAAAAAAAAAATTATTTTCCAATGTGGCAATCGGAACACCACAACAATAGTCACGTGATGTGAGTAGTGTAAGATGTGACATCCCGCATTTTCCCTTACTTAAATAAATCAATAAGATTTTATTTAAAGTGAATTTTGAGAATTTAAGAAGGATTTTTAGACGAATGTTTTATAAATTTGAAGTAAACGATTTTATTTGAGTCTGAATTAATGAAATATAAATTATGGTTTTGTTATTTGAGATTTATTGAAGAAATGAATTTTCTCTTATAAACTAAAGTGAAGATAGTGATTTTGAAATTGCATATCTTTTCAACCGTAGCTCGGAAAATTATGATCTTTATATGAAAACGATTGCATCGAAAAGTAGAATTTAAATATATAATTTTTATGATTTTCTGGATTGATTTACAAAATGTTATTTTCCAGACTTGTAAAGTGTGAATTTCGAATGTATTGAGTGTTGAAAATATTTAGCGACCTCAAATAAATTATTCCTTTTGAAGAACTTTTAATTATGTGAAAGTATGGTTTTAGAAAATAAAGCGAAGTTCATACCTATAGCCAATCAGTGCAGTTTATTAATTTTCTTAAGAAGTATATCTTTGGAATTTTCAAGCTTGTAATCCTTAGTGTTTTCTTATTATAAGAGTAAAACAAATTATATGCAAATTTAAATAGTAGATTCGAGATGAATAAGTGTATGACTTGATGTGAATATGAATATGTGTATGATGTATGGTTTTAATAAATATAATGTCCTAAAGCATTGCATATATGTTTGATTGTGTGTTAAATGCATTGAATTTTTAAAGAGGTTCCATGATTTAATTTTTTTTTTTGGTAAAGAAAAAAATTGCATTACCAACGAACAAATGAATACACATCAAGGAAATAATCTAACCCCATAGCCACCTTCTAGGAAGGGTTCTAAGGGCTAGAAAATTCCAACAACAAAAAACCAAATCGATATAACTAAACAGGCCTAAATCATAATCCTTATTCTATCTAAAATGGTGCTGAAAGGCCCATTATTGTTAGCCCATTTACACCCATAAAAAATATTAATAGATAACTCATGTTGGATAAGAATCAACACTTGTTCAGGGGTAAGGCTTTGCTGTCTGAACACCCTCCGATTGCGCTCCGACCAGACTGCATAAATGCATGCAGCAAAAACCGCCGTGATGACTCGCCGGCGATGCTTCTGCTTAAACCCAAAATGAAGCCATCTAACCCAATTAGGCAACCTATAGTGATTAATCTCCACACCAATCCAATTCCCAGCCAGCTCAATCAGCCTCTTGCTCCAGTCACACTCAAAAAAAAGATGCTTGTTCGTCTCCACCTCTCTATCATAAAGCTCACACAAAGGCGAGATTTGAAGGAAATGAAGTTTATCTTTCATCTTCAACCCATTCTGAACCAGAAGCCAGAAGAAGAAATTATGCTTTGCAATGCTCAGCGGATTCCAGATTGTTCGATAGAAGGGGAAAGCTGGCACTTCTCCAAGCAGGTATTCATACCCAGCTTTAATAGAATAGGGTTGTTGATTTGTCATTAGTTGATTGAATTTAGGGAGTAGAATATCTCTAACTTTCAATAATTGTTTCCAATGCCATGGACTTGTCTGATTTGCTTGAATCTGATGGAACGTATCTTTGTTTAAGTATACAGCATTAATCCACCGAATCCATAGGGTATTTTTATTCTCCTTAATCTGTCACACCTAATTCCCTAGAGCTGCCAAATTCCACAAGTAGATATTTTGGAATCCAAGACCCCCATTTTTCTTGCTCCTACAGACCTTAGTCCAAGCTACCTAAGCTTTAGCTTTCCCTCTTTGATCTGTGCCCCATAAGAAACCTCTGCAAATTCTTTCCACTTCTCTGATTACTGTTTTTGGAATGATGAAAATGGAAGCCCAGTAGACATGCATAGTCATAAGAATCGATTGAATCAGTTGAGCACGCCCTTGAAATGATAGGTTCCTAGATGTCCACATATTGAGTCTTTTAGTTATCCTTTCAACCAGGGACCTGCAAGTAGACACATTCCATTTTTTTGCACAAATAGGAAGCCCCAAATACTTAAAAGGGAAGGATCCCCTACTAAATCCAGTGATACCTTCCAATCTCTCCTTTAAGCTATCACTCACTCCAGCAATGTAGATTTGAGACTTAGCTTGATTAGCACATAGACCTGAGCTCAGTGCAAAATCTGTGATAGCCTTAACAAGGATTCTAACACTAACTTCATTAGCTTTACAAAAGATCATTACATCATCAGCAAAAGCTAGGTTTAAAAGCTCCATTCTTTTGCACATAGGATGATATCTGAACCCATTCTCAGTAGCTGCCATCTTCATTTTCCTTGTTAGCATCTCCATTACAATCACAAATAGGAGAGGAGATATGGGATCTCCCTGCCTCAACCCTCTAGAACTGAAAAATCTGCTATGAACATTGCCATTTATCACCAATCTATAGGAAACAGACTGAACACACATCATCACCCATCTAACAAACTTCTCTGGAAACTTCAGGGCCTCCATACTTCTCTTAATAAATTCCCAGTTAACACTATCATATGCCTTCTTGAGGTCAACTTTCATCAAACATATGGGAGAGATATTCTTCCTCCTATATAATCTCAAAAGGTCCTGTGAGATGAGAACATTATGAAGGATGGATCTGTCTTTGATAAATGTTGTTTGATTCTCATTGATCAGGACAGGCAAACATTCTTGTAACCCATTGCATAGTAACTTAGAAATAGTTTTGTAGATAACATTGCAACAGGCTATAGGACGAAAATCACTCACAAAATTAGGGCAATCAGTCTTAGGTATGAGGACCAGCAATGTCTGATTAGCTTCCTTCAAGAGCTTCCCATTAGAATAGAATTCTTGGACAGCTGCAATAACATCTTTCCCAATGACTGGCCAAGCTGCTTTAAAAAAAGCTGCACCATAACCATCAGGCCCAAGGGCCTTATCATTCCCCATATTAAACACACACTGCTTGATCTCCTCATCTATGAAAGGTCTAATAAGCTTCAACTGCTGATCAGCCCCTAACACTTTTCCTTGATTAATCTCCTCATCATTAATGAGCCAAGGCCTACAACCATCAGACAGAAGGTTTTGATAGTATTCCTCAAAAGCATGCCCTATCTAATCCTGGTTATTGACCACAGTGCCATGTATATCCTGAATCCTCAGGATTCTGTTTTTGTATCTGCTAATATTGATTGTCTGGTGGAAGAATTTTGTGTTCATGTCCCCTTCACAAAGCCAATCCTGTTTAGCTTTCTGCTTCAAGAACATGATAGCAACCTTGTAAACCTCAGCATGATCCCTCCTGGCTTCCTTTTCCAACTTTTGAAGATGCACATTTGTAGGGTCTGTTTGCAGCAGTTCCTGAATTGTTTCTGTTGAAACTGAGTGTTGAAACTCATTGTTTCCCTCTTAGTGTTTTGATGATGAAACAACACAATTTATATATTCTTAACAGGTTCAGGTACATTGAAGATTGCAAAGATGTTTCTCATGTTGAAGATTTAGCCTTAGGCTTAGATATCTTTGTAAGGCAGCTAATACTTTTAAGCACTTAGAATTATAACCTATGTGATGATGATATTGTTTTCTTGAAAAACCTAGAAGAAGTCTTTTTAAATCTTTTGCTCCAGGAATATTATTTGTGAAAAATGTTTTGCGAAAACCTTTGGTTACAATCTTTTTCATGAAAATCTATTTTTAACTTGGAGTAATCGATTAACCTTTCTGGAATAATCGATTACTTGATGCAACTTGTAACCAGAGTGTATGTAATGGATTAATTAGGTTCTTGTAATAGATTACTTCCTTGAACTGGTCATTTAGGTACCAGTAATCGATTACCAGAAACTAATAATCGATTATATTTCAATGCTGCAACTTTTGTGAAAAACCTGAGAGCATGTAATCGATTAACATGACCAAAGTAATCGATTACTTCAATTCAAATTTTGAAAAACGTGCTGAAATCAAACATGATGCCCAGAATGATTTGTTTCCTTTTCTGGATGATTTTGCTTTGATTTCTTGGCTGCTTCTTCTACCTTTTTAAATATTCTTAATTTTTCATTTTTGAAAAAAAAAAAGAAAGAACTTCTTCTTCTTCTTTTCTTCTCCTAACCTTTTGAATTTGAGAAATCTTTTGAGAAGAAATATCATCATCATCATCCTTAGAGTTATCCTAAGCTTTGCTTAAGAATATTATTTTGCTATAGGACGTTATTGTAGTATCTGCTCTAATTAGAGAGCTTATTGTTAGTTGCACACATTACTTCGTGCAAATCAATTTATTGTAAGGGGTGTGACAACCTTAGTATTTAAGGAGTGTTTTCCCTTAGGATTGAACGTGTGTCGCGTTCATAGGGTGAGATAACCCTTGTGTATTGGGTAGCGCTATACGAACGGTGGGATTCCTAGTAGTTAGGCTATTTGTATTTGAGGTCCCTGGCGAACGGTGGGATTCCTAGTAGCTTGCGGGGCGCTCTGGATGTACTTGGGGACGCTGTTGCGTCTTGGTTTAGTGAAAAGCTGAAGTGGGTCACTTGAGGACTGGATGTAGGCATTGTTGGCTGAACCAGGATAAAATTCTCCGGTGCATAATTTTCTATCCCTTATCTTTTTATTTTCCGCACGTTTAAATTGTGTTAATCCTATTTTCTCAAATAAAAAGTTATTTTCAAGTTTTAATTTATATAACACGAGTATTGTGTTTTTCTTGGTTTTGTTTTAAATCAATCTCGTGTATAATATGTTTTCTATATTCATAAGTAATATTATTTAAATTGTTTGCTTAAAAACGTTTTAATTCATTCTTTAAGTCTTCCGCTCGTTTTAATCTCTGTTATTTTCTAAAAGAACGTTTTATTTCAAAAATTTTAAACACCCAATTCACCCCCCCCCCCCTCTTGGGTGATTCTTGCATATTACCACCAATTATTCCAACAATTGGTATCAGAGCTTCGTGCTCTGGTAACAAGCTTAATCGCTTGAGTTAAAGATCCTTGTGTGGTTTGGCATATTGGGATATTTTTTATTATTTTAATATGGAGGGATTTTCATTCGATGAAGCACCAATTTTCAATGGAGAAAATTATTTGTATTGGAGTGCTAGAATGAAATTGTATATGCAATCTATTAACTATCGTTTATGGTTTATTGTGCAAAATGATTTTGATTTAAAACCAAAAAATGTTTTAAATGAATTTGACAAAAAATGTTTTGCCTTGAATATTCAAGCAATGCAAATTTTAAGGAATGCCTTAAACGATGACGCATATGCTAGAATCAAGGATTGTGTTAATGCTAAGAATATTTGGGATACTTTACACATATGTTATGCTACTGATGATCTTGAAAGTGTAAGTGTTCACAGATGTAATCAGGAGACTCAGATAGAGAAAAGCTTGAAGGATGAATTGATTTTCTCTCATGACAAAGTTTTGAATGATGACATCGATAGCATGAGGAGCAGTTCGTCAGATGAAAATGATGATGATTTAGAAAAGCTGTTTGAAACATTCTTGGAATCTCATGTGGAATCAAGTTCTTCAGATGAGGAGTCAATGGACACCGAAAGTGCATTACATTCTTATATTCCTCACGAGGTAACTTTGATTGATTCGCATTCCCAAAAACCTCATAGTACTCATAATGTTTTGAGAGATGATTTGAAAAATATTTTTGAAAATAACACCTCTTCAAGAAATGAAAAATGTAATTTTATTAAAAAATCTGTTGAGGCTGCTTTTTGTGACTCTCATTGTATCTCAAAATCCATTTGTTCAAACTCCTTTATTGACAATTCTAATAAGAATGTGGAAATTCAAAAGTCAAGCAAAGAGGTTAGCAAATGTGATTCTGAATACAAGGATCACGAGACTGTGTTTTGCAAAAGTGATTTTATAAAAACCAAAGCATCTCCCAAAATCATTATCTGTAACTATTGTGGTCGTTCGGGTCATATTTCCCATTTATGCATGTATAAGAAAAATTAATATATGAGAAATAAGATGAAATGGGTTCCAAAGGTTTCTGAGGAATCTAAATTTAACCCCCCTGGACCCAAAATGAGATGGGCACCAAAAATTGCTTCTTGTAACAGGAATGTAAATCACACCTTATCTAAGGAAGCATCAAGAAGAAATCAAAAAGAGAACTACATCACACGGACTACTTGGACATCCAAAGTTAGATGGAGTAACCAAAGGAGAATAGCCCCATCAAGATCAATAACCTCGAATGGAAGAAATGGAAAGTACATGTTGATGAAAAATCAAAGAAGGAATTATTGGTCTAGAACAAAGTCACCTTGGCACAAAGCGATTGAGAAAAGAAATCATTGGCCAAAGTCAAAATTTCCATGGCATACAAAGTCTGAGGTAAACAGGTCATATACCTTTTATAATCATGACTATTCAAGAACATACTTTGACTATTCCAAGCTATACTGATTTCTATAAAAATAAATCATGTGTGGCAAGTTTTATCGTCACATGATTATCATACCTTGGAAAAGCTAAAGTACTTCATAAAATGTTATTTAGTGAAAACTCGAGGTAATCAAGTTAGCATCAAATACATCTTATGATTAAACTTGATATAATTCATAGTTATAATGAAGTGTATGATGTGTTATATTTGTTTACTATTTCAGTTATGTCAAAAGCTCTCATTTGTTTATCATATCAATTTATCTAATTTGAGCGTTGGAGATAGCCAGAACTATTTGTTTTGTAGGAAACAGGTCTCTTAACAGTAAGTTGACCACAAGCTAAATGTCACTAACGGTTTCTGGCATCAGAAATCAACTATTAGAAGCTGTTAAGGATTGTCATTCAGAAAAGAAGGAAATCTGGAAGTTTGTGCAGAAGTAATCGATTACTCTGCAACAGTAATCGATTACAAAGTGGTTTTTGAATCAGGTCTGTGCAGTGTTGGAGAATTAATCGATTAAAGGTTCAGTATAATCGATTAAATCTGCAGCATCATGCAACCCATCAGAGGCATTATAATCGATTAAGGGAGTCAGTATAATCGATTATAAATGTTGCATCAGTTCTGACCAGAGGAGGGATAATCGATTAAAAGCATGGAAGTAATCGATTAATTGAAGAGTAATCGATTAAATCAAGGAAATAATCGATTATCGGCTACAGTATCTGAAAAAAAAATAGGGGGAAAAGTGCAGAATCGTGTGGGCCTTTTTGACCCATTTGACCAAGTGTGGACCACATAATAAAATAACCCTAACCACATATCTTCTTACACATTCTCTCTCTCTTCCCTCAAATAGAAAAACACGGCCTCCCTCTTCCTCTTCCACGATACACACTTCTTCTTCTTCCTCCATCCACCAAACTCCATAACCATCCATAAACCTTCATCAAACCTTCACCATTCTCACTCATAACTCTTCCTTATCTCATAAACCTTCATCTTCTCCACTTCTCTCATCCTAAAACCGCACCTCTCTCTCTTTCTCTCTCCCATTCGGTTCACTCTCTTCCACCACCATAACCACCATTGATACCTCTAGCTTCTTGCTCAACATTGTCAAAACATTACTCAAAACACTTGGTAAATATGGTTTCTCTCAAGGTTTGCATGATTCATGGCACTTGACCTTCATGATTCAGATCCGGTTCTTCATCGCTGGTTCAAGAGTGTTGATGTGAAAAGATTTCGGTTCGCTGGTTTAGCAAGTTGTTGGTTTTCTGGTTCAGATTGGCGTTCAGTTCACTGTCTGGTTCAGTTCTCCGGTTTGTTTTGGTTCGGTTCAGAATGTATTGAAGCTATTTGGTTCTGTTGCTCTGTTGTTGGGTCGGTTCAGTGTTGATAAGATCTTCGGTTCAGATGCAAATGTGCTAGCTGTTCTGGTTCAATGTTCGGTTCTGCTTCGGTTCAGTGTTTCTTCTCCGGTTCAGGTTATCAGTTCACTGTTCTTCTTCTTCAGTATCTCTATGTTCACTATAATGATATGATGATATGTTGTTCACTGATGATATCTTGAAGTTGGAACTGCTGAGTTAAGTATCTGGTAGTCTGGTTTGTTATCTGTGTTGTGCTGCATACTGTCTGGTTAGCATAGTCTGTTGCTTTGGTTCAAGTTGATTCAGAATCCTGCTCTTGGTATTTTTTTTTTGTTGTGATCATGTCATCTCGTCACACGAAAAGAAGGGTAGTCATTGAGGAATCAGATGAGGACGTGCCTTCACCTCCGGTTGTTCAGAGAAGAGCTCAACCTTCGACTAGCCGAGCTCCTAGGCCTCCAAGGACTAGACAAAGTGATGCAGGTCCTTCTGCTCCACCTCCACCGGTTCATCAGCCAATTGCATTAGAGAAGTTAAACCGCTGGTTCTCTAACCCCTCCCAGATCATGGATTATGAAAAGTATTTTGCTGCTTGTTCTGTGATTTCTCCGAGGTTCCTTGATGCTGAAACTTTTGATGGCGATGACTGTAATCTCCCTGCTGTAATGCTCTTGAAAGAAAAAGGTCTTTATGAATTCAGTACTATTGGAGGAGACTACTATGAAGATTTAGTCAGGGTCTTCTACACTAATCTTGTCTGGAAAGCGGATGAACAGACTCTTTATTCCGAGGTTAAAGGGAAAGGCATCAAAATTAGCTTGAACACCTGGATTAATATTACTCACCTACCCATGGATGGTATCACTTTCACTGGTTCCAGCTCAGACAGCCTATGGGGAGATGAGTATGACAAGACGTCAGCTAAGGAAGAATTTATTGATGACCGCATCCCTACTGGAAAAGTGCTGACTTCTGGAAATTTGAAATTTGAATATCGAGTTCTTCACTTCATTCTAAATCGTTGCCTGATTCCTAGGCAAGGCAACTATTTTCGACTGCTTGATTCTGACTATATCATCTTCTGGGCGTGGTTTCACGATAAACCCATTAACTGGGGTTGGTTTGTCCTAAACCACATGATTGAGGTTGCTGGAAAAGCCCGACGATCAATTGACAATGATATGAAGAATAAAACTTCTAAGCTGCCATATGCGACTCTCATAACCCACATTCTTAGGCGTTTTCGCATTCCCTTGAACGGTGAAGCCCGAACTGCCCCTAACGCTGATATGCGTATGGACACCAATTTCTTGGGTCACATGGGTTGGGTCAATATGGAAGATATAGGTTGGATGCCCAAGACTCAGAGTCGGGAACGCAAGTCCAACCACAACTTTGACCCAGATGAAGAAGAACAGCAACAACAGTAGCCACAGCCAGATAGTGCACCAGCTCAAGATTCGGATTTCATTCCGCTACAAGCTCTTTATCCGCCCGATCACATTCCTCCGTATATGCAGTTATTTATGGATGATGTAAGAGGATACATGAGGCGTTCTGATGAACACATGCATTCAGTGGACACAACTCTTGCTCAGCTCACCTCCGGCATGGAACAGATGCACGTTGATATGGAGGCAATGCAGCAGGAGATATATCATCTGAGGCATCAGAACCGTCCTCCGTTCCAGTGATCATTCAGCTTGTGGCACCTCACTCTGCTCTTTCAGTTTATTTACTTTATGATATTTTGGACAATTTTCTTTGCTTATGCTCGTAACCCCCTGGTACTGTTATTTGTTTAACTGTTTCTGGATTTTGTTGTTTCCCTCGTACTTGTTTGGATTTAGGTTGATGCGTTATGACAATTTTATCATGTTTGTGTGTTATTCATTATTATTGTCATATGTATCGTATATCTTGTGTATCTTCACCTTTTTGATGATATCAAAAGGGGGAGAAATTATTCCAAAGCAAAACAGGTTACAAGGGCGAAACAGGTTATTACAAGTTAAGAAACAGGTTATCAGGTTCATGATTATTCATGAATTCAGGGGGAGCTCAGTTTGTGTGTTTGATGTTAGAGCTGCTCTTGTTGAGCTTGTTTTTAATGAGCTTAAATATGTTTTGAATATTATATTATGTACTAACCTCTGTTTTGCAGGTAGTGTTTGTCATCATCAAAAAGGGGGAGTGTTGAAACTCATTGTTTCCCTCTTCGTGTTTTGATGATGACACAACACAATATATATATATTCTTAACAGGTTCAGGTACATTGAAGATTGCAAAGATGTTTCTCATGTTGAAGATTTAGCCTTAGGCTTAGATATCTTTGTAAGGCAGTTAATACTTTTAAGCACATAGAATTATAACCTATGTGATGATGATATTGTTTTCTTGAAAAACCTAGAAGAAGTCTTTTTAAATCTTTTGCTCCGGGAATATTATTTGTGAAAAATGTTTTGCGAAAACCTTTGGTTACAATCTTTTTCATGAAAATCTATTTTTAACTTGGAGTAATCGATTAACCTTTCTGGAATAATCGATTACTTGATGCAACTTGTAACCAGAGTGTATGTAATGGATTAATTAGGTTCTTGTAATAGATTACTTCCTTGAACTGGTCATTTAGGTGCCAGTAATCGATTACCAGAAACTAATAATCGATTATATTTCAATGCTGCAACTTTTGTGAAAAACCTGAGAGCATGTAATCGATTAACATGACCAAAGTAATCGATTACTTCAATTCAAATTTTGAAAAACGTGCTGAAATCAAACATGATGCCCATAATGATTTGTTTCCTTTTCTGGATGATTTTGCTTTGATTTCTTGGCTGCTTCTTCTACTTTTTTAAATATTCTTAATTTTTCATTTTTGAAAAAAAAAAGAAAGAACTTCTTCTTCTTCTTTTCTTCTCCTAACCTTTTGAATTTGAGAAATATTTTGAGAAGAAATATCATCATCATCATCCTTAGAGTTATCCTAAGCTTTGCTTAAGAATATTATTTTGCTATAGGACGTTATTGTAGTATCTGCTCTAATTAGAGAGCTTATTGTTAGTTGCACACATTTCTTCGTGCAAATCAATTTATTGTAAGGGGTGTGACAACCTTAGTATTTAAGGAGTGTTTTCCCTTAGGATTGAACGTGTGTCGTGTTCATAGGGTGAGATAACCCTTGTGTATTGGGTAGCGCTATACGAACGGTGGGATTCCTAGTAGTTAGGCTATTTGTATTTGAGGTCCCTGGCGAACGGTGGGATTCCTAGTAGCTTGCGGGGCGCTCTGGATGTACTTGGGGACGCTGTTGCGTCTTGGTTTAGTAAAAAGCTCAAGTGGGTCGCTTGAGGACTGGATGTAGGCATTGTTGGCCGAACCAGGATAAAATTCTCCGGTGCATTATTTTCTATCCCTTATCTTTTTATTTTCCGCACGTTTAAATTGTGTTAATCCTATTTTCTCAAATAAAAAGTTATTTTCAAGTTTTAATTTATATAACACGAGTATTGTGTTTTTCTTGGTTTTGTTTTAAATCAATCTCGTGTATAATATGTTTTCTATATTCATAAGTAATATTATTTAAATTGTTTGCTTAAAAACGTTTTAATTCGTTCTTTAAGTCTTCCGCTCGTTTTAATCTCTGTTATTTTCTAAAAGAACGTTTTATTTCAAAAATTTTAAACACCCAATTCACCCCCCCCCCCTCTTGGGTGATTCTTGCATATTACCACCAATTATTCCACTAATTGGTATCAGAGCTTCGTGCTCTGGTAACAAGCTTAATCGCTTGAGTTAAAGATCCTTGTGTGGTTTGGCATATTGGGATATTTTTTTATTATTTTAATATGGAGGGATTTTCATTCGATGAAGCACCAATTTTCAATGGAGAAAATTATTTGTATTGGAGTGCTAGAATGAAATTTTATATGCAATCTATTAACTATCGTTTATGGTTTATTGTGCAAAATGATTTTGATTTAAAACCAAAAAATGTTTTAAATGAATTTGACAAAAAATGTTTTGCCTTGAATATTCAAGCAATGCAAATTTTAAGGAATGCCTTAAACGATGACGCATATGCTAGAATCAAGGATTGTGTTAATGCTAAGAATATTTGGGATACTTTACACATATGTTATGCTACTGATGATCTTTAAAGTGTAAGTGTTCACAGATGTAATCAGGAGACTCAGATAGAGAAAAGCTTGAAGGATGAATTGATTTTCTCTCATGACAAAGTTTTGAATGATGACATCGATAGCATGAGGAGCAGTTCGTCAGATGAAAATGATGATGATTTAGAAAAGCTGTTTGAAACATTCTTGGAATCTCATGTGGAATCAAGTTCTTCATATGAGGATTCAATGGACACCGAAAGTGCATTACATTCTTATATTCCTCACGAGGTAACTTTGATTGATTCGCATTCCCAAAAACCTCATAGTACTCATAATGTTTTGAGAGATGATTTGAAAAATATTTTTGAAAATAACACCTCTTCAAGAAATGAAAAATGTAATTTTATTAAAAAATCTGTTGAGGCTGCTTTTTGTGACTCTCATTGTATCTCAAAATCCATTTGTTCAAACTCCTTTATTGACAATTCTAATAAGAATGTGGAAATTCAAAAGTCAAGCAAAGAGGTTAGCAAATGCGATTCTGAATACAAGGATCACAAGACTGTGTTTTGCAAAAGTGATTTTATAAAAACCAAAGCATCTCCCAAAATCATTATCTGTAACTATTGTGGTCGTTCGGGTCATATTTCCCATTTATGCATGTATAAGAAAAATCAATATATGAGAAATAAGATGAAATGGGTTCTAAATGTTTCTGAGGAATCTAAATTTAACCCCCTGGACCCAAAATGAGATGGGTACCAAAAATTGCTTCTTGTAACAGGAATGTAAATCACACCTTATCTAAGGAAGCATCAAGAAGAAATCAAAAAGAGAACTACATCACACGGACTACTTGGACATCCAAAGTTAGATGGAGTAACCAAAGGAGAATAGCCCCATCAAGATCAATAACCTCGAATGGAAGAAATGGAAAGTACATGTTGATGAAAAATCAAAGAAGGAATTATTGGTCTAGAACAAAGTCACCTTGGCACAAAGCGATTGAGAAAAGAAATCATTGGCCAAAGTCAAAATTTCCATGGCATACAAAGTCTGAGGTAAACAGGTCATATACCTTTTATAATCATGATTATTCAAGAACATACTTTGACTATTCCAAGCTATACTGATTTCTAGAAAAATAAATCATGTGTTGCATGTTTTATCGTCACATGATTATCATACCTTGGAAAAGCTAAAGTACTTCATAAAATGTTATTTAGTGCAAACTCGAGGTAATCAAGTTAGCATCAAATACATCTTATGATTAAACTTGATATAATTCATAGTTATAATGAAGTGTATGATGTGTTATATTTGTTTACTATTTCAGTTATGTCAAAAGCTCTCATTTGTTTATCATATCAATTTATCTAATTTGAGCGTTGGAGATAGCCAGAACTATTTGTTTTGTAGGAAACAGGTCTCTTAACAGTAAGTTGACCACAAGCTAAATGTCACTAACGGTTCCTGGCATCAGAAATCAACTATTAGAAGCTGTTAAGGATTGTCAGTCAGAAAAGAAGGAAATCTGGAAGTTTGTGTAGAAGTAATCGATTACTCTGCAACAGTAATCGATTACCAAGTGGTTTTTGAATCAGGTCTGTGCAGTGTTGGAGAATTAATCGATTAAAGGTTCAGTATAATCGATTAAATCTGCAGCATCATGCAACCCATCAGAGGCATTATAATCGATTAAGGGAGTCAGTATAATCGATTATAAATGTTGCATCAGTTCTGACCAAAGGAGGGATAATCGATTAAAAGCATGGAAGTAATCGATTAATTGAAGAGTAATCGATTAAATCAAGGAAATAATCGATTATCGGCTACAGTATCTGGAAAAAAAATAGGGGGAAAAGTGCAGAATCGTGTGGGCCTTTTTGACCCATTTGACCAAGTGTGGACCACATAATAAAATAACCCTAACCACATATCTTCTTACACATTCTCTCTCTCTTCCCTCAAATAGAAAAACACGGCCTCCCTCTTCCTCTTCCACGATACACACTTCTTCTTCTTCCTCCATCCACCAAACTCCATAACCATCGATAAACCTTCATCAAACCTTCACCATTCTCACTCATAACTCTTCCTTATCTCATAAACCTTCATCTTCTCCACTTCTCTCATCCTAAAACTGCACCTCTCTCTCTTTCTCTCTCCCATTCGGTTCACTCTCTTCCACCACCATAACCACCATTGAAACCTCTAGCTTCTTGCTCAACATTGTCAAAACATTACTTAAAACACTTGGTAAATATGGTTTCTCTCAAGGTTTGCATGATTCATGGCACTTGACCTTCATGATTCAGATCCGGTTCTTCATCGCTGGTTCAAGAGTGTTGATGTGAAAAGATTTCGGTTTGCTGGTTTAGCAAGTTGTTGGTTTTCTGGTTCAGATTGGCGTTCAGTTCACTGTCTGGTTCAGTTCTCCGGTTTGTTTTGGTTCGGTTCAGAATGTATTGAAGCTATTTGGTTCTGTTGCTCTGTTGATAAGATCTTCGGTTCAGATGCAAATGTGCTAGCTGTTCTGGTTCAGTGTTCGGTTCTGCTTCGGTTCAGTGTTTCTTCTCCGGTTCAGGTTATCAGTTCACTGTTCTTCTTCTTCAGTATCTCTATGTTCACTATAATGATATGATGATATGCTGTTCGTTGATGATATCTTGAAGTTGGAACTGCTGAGTTAAGTATCTGGTAGTCTGGTTTGTTATCTGTGTTGTGCTGCATGCTGTCTGGTTAGCATAGTCTGTTGCTTTGGTTCAAGTTGATTCAGAATCCTGCTCTTGGTATTTTTTTTGTGTTGTGATCATGTCATCTCGTCACACGAAAAGAAGGGTAGTCATTGAGGAATCAGATGAGGACGAGCCTTCACCTCCGGTTGTTCAGAGAAGAGCTCAACCTTCGACTAGCCGAGCTCCTAGGCCTCCAAGGACTAGACAAAGTGATGCAGGTCCTTCTGCTCCACCTCCACCGGTTCATCAGCCAATTGCATTAGAGAAGTTAAACCGCTGGTTCTCTAACCCCTCCCAGATCATGGATTACGAAAAGTATTTTGCTGCTTGTTCTGTGATTTCTCCGAGGTTCCTTGATGCTGAAACTTTTGATGGCGATGACTGTAATCTCCCTGCTGTAATGCTCTTGAAAGAAAAAGGTCTTTATGAATTCAGTACTATTGGAGGAGACTGTTATGAAGATTTAGTCAGGGTCTTCTACACTAATCTTGTCTGGAAAGCGGATGAACAGACTCTTTATTCCGAGGTTAAAGGGAAAGGCATCAAAATTAGCTTGAACACCTGGATTAATATTACTCACCTACCCATGGATGGTATCACTTTCACTGGTTCCAGCTCAGACAGCCTATGGGGAGATGAGTATGACAAGAAGTCAGCTAAGGAAGAATTTATTGATGACCGCATCCCTACTGGAAAAGTGCTGACTTCTGGAAATTTGAAATTTGAATATCGAGTTATTCACTTCATTCTAAATCGTTGCCTGATTCCTAGGCAAGGCAACTATTTTCGGCTGCTTGATTCTGACTATATCATCTTCTGGGCGTGGTTTCACGATAAACCCATTAACTGGGGTTGGTTTGTCCTAAACCACATGATTGAGGTTGCTGGAAAAGCCCGACGATCAATTGACAATGATATGAAGAATAAAACTTCTAAGCTGCCATATGCGACTCTCATAACCCACATTCTTAGGCGTTTTCGCATTCCCTTGAACGATGAAGCCCGAACTGCCCCTAACGCTGATATGCGTATGGACACCAATTTCTTGGGTCACATGGATTGGGTCAATATGGAAGATATAGGTTGGATGCCCAAGACTCAGCGTCGGGAACGCAAGTCCAACCACAACTTTGACCCAGATGAAGAAGAACAGCAACAGCAGCAGCCACAGCCAGATAGTGCACCAGCTCAAGATTCGGATTTCATTCCGCTACAAGCTCTTTATCCGCCCGATCACATTCCTCCATATATGCAGTTATTTATGGATGATGTAAGAGGATACATGAGGCGTTCTGATGAACACATGCATTCAGTGGACACAACTCTTGCTCAGCTCACCTCCGGCATGGAACAGATGCACGTTGATATGGAGGCAATGCAGCAGGAGATATATCATCTGAGGCATCAGAACCGTCCTCCGTTCCAGTGATCATTCAGCTTGTGGCACCTCACTCTGCTCTCTCTCTATTTATTTGCTTTATGATATTTTGGACAATTTTCTTTGCTTATGCTCGTAACCCCCTGGTACTGTTATTTGTTTAACTGTTTCTGGATTTTGTTGTTTCCCTCGTACTTGTTTGGATTTAGGTTGATGCGTTATGACAATTTTATCATGTTTGTGTGTTATTCATTAGTATTGTCATATGTATCGTATATCTTGTGTATCTTCACCTTTTTGATGATATCAAAAGGGGGAGAAATTATTCCAAAGCAAAACAGGTTACAAGGGCGAAACAGGTTATTACAAGTTAAGAAACAGGTTATCAGGTTCATGATTATTCATGAATTCAGGGGGAGCTCAGTTTGTGTGTTTGATGTTAGAGCTGCTCTTGTTGAGCTTGTTTTTAATGAGCTTAAATATGTTTTGAATATTATATTATGTACTAACCTCTGTTTTGCAGGTAGTGTTTCTCATCATCAAAAAGGGGGAGTGTTGAAACTGAGTGTTGAAACTCATTGTTTCCCTCTTCGTGTTTTGATGATGACACAACACAATTTATATATTCTTAACAGGTTCAGGTACATTGAAGATTGCAAAGATGTTTCTCATGTTGAAGATTTAGCCTTAGGCTTAGATATCTTTGTAAGGCAGTTAATACTTTTAAGCACATAGAATTATAACCTATGTGATGATGATATTGTTTTCTTGAAAAACCTAGAAGAAGTCTTTTTAAATCTTTTGCTCCGGGAATATTATTTGTGAAAAATGTTTTGCGAAAACCTTTGGTTACAATCTTTTTCATGAAAATCTATTTTTAACTTGGAGTAATCGATTAACCTTTCTGGAATAATCGATTACTTGATGCAACTTGTAACCAGAGTGTATGTAATGGATTAATTAGGTTCTTGTAATAGATTACTTCCTTGAACTGGTCATTTAGGTGCCAGTAATCGATTACCAGAAACTAATAATCGATTATATTTCAATGCTGCAACTTTTGTGTATGTAATGGATTAATTAGGTTCTTGTAATAGATTACTTCCTTGACTGGTCATTTAGGAGCATGTAATCGATTAACATGACCAAAGTAATCGATTACTTCAATTCAAATTTTGAAAAACGTGCTGAAATCAAACATGATGCCCAGAATGATTTGTTTCCTTTTCTGGATGATTTTGCTTTGATTTCTTGGCTGCTTCTTCTACCTTTTTAAATATTCTTAATTTTTCATTTTTGAAAAAAAAAAGAAAGAACTTCTTCTTCTTCTTTTCTTCTCCTAATCTTTTGAATTTGAGAAATCTTTTGAGAAGAAATATCATCATCATCATCCTTAGAGTTATCCTAAGCTTTGCTTAAGAATATTATTTTGCTATAGGACGTTATTGTAGTATCTGCTCTAATTAGAGAGCTTATTGTTAGTTGCACACATTTCTTCGTGCAAATCAATTTATTGTAAGGGGTGTGACAACCTTAGTATTTAAGGAGTGTTTTCCCTTAGGATTGAACGTGTGTCGCGTTCATAGGGTGAGATAACCCTTGTGTATTGGGTAGCGCTATACGAACGGTGGGATTCCTAATAGTTAGGCTATTTGTATTTGAGGTCCCTGGCGAACGGTGGGATTCCTAGTAGCTTGCGGGGCGCTCTGGATGTACTTGGGGACGCTGTTGCGTCTTGGTTTAGTGAAAAGCTGAAGTGGGTCGCTTGAGGACTGGATGTAGGCATTGTTGGCTGAACCAGGATAAAATTCTCCGGTGCATAATTTGTTGGAAAACTACAATCGGTGGTTGAAATAACTAGGATACACTAGGAGAACACCTAGAAGGGGGGTTGAATAGGTGTTATAGAAACTTTGAAAAATTTTCGCAAGAAACAAATCTAAACGATTAAAACCAATGAAAATCAATCAATTAACAAATATTATATCAGAGATTAAGCGGAAACAATCAACACCAATATTCTTATTGATTCACCTAGGTTATGAAAATGATTTTCCCTTTATCAATTTTGCACAATAAAGATTCAATTCAATCAAATATAAAAAATCACTTTTTCTAGGTTTTCAATCTAGAACAATATGAATAACAAGAATTGTAAAGAGTAGAGAGTTTAGAGATACGACACAGTGATTTATCCTGGTTCACTTTCATCCACTTGAAAGCTACTCCAGTCCCCTCTTCAACCAAGAGAGATTCTTCACTATGAGGAATTAGAGTTTCTAAATTACAAGTAAATGCCTCACAAGACTTCCTTCTTGCTAGCCTACAAGAGATACCACACCCTTGCCTTGTAATCCTATTGATATCTAATCTAACCTCTTCTCTTGCTTGCCGATACCTCACAACAAGACTTCCAATTGCTTGCTTCACTCACAAGACTTCCAAATGCTTGTTCTTCAACAAGGCTTCCAAGTGCTTGATGAAATGCCTCACTAAGGCTTCCAATGAAACTTGCTTGATTCACAAAATCAAGGCTTCCAATGTTGTAGAATGTTTGCCTCTTGCAATGATTACAACTCAAATGAAAAACAATAACAATCCTATGAATCCATTCAAAAGCTATGAAATATCAACATGAGAGATTCAAGGTTCTTGATCAAAGAATGTGAAAATGAGAGCTTTGATCTTGAGAGAGTGAGAGAGAATAGTGTGGCTTTGATTCTTTGTAAAATTGTGTATCAAAATGATTCTAGTTGATTCTCATTGATAGAAATGATTAGGAAAAGGTTTATATAGAATACCCAAAAGTTAGAGCACTTAGAATGGCTTTTGAGAAGTGAAAAACGTATTTAAAAAACCATATCTGATCAAGTTACTCGAGTGAAATGAGTGTTACTCGAGTAATCCGAAAGCTTAAAACATTTTACTCGAGTGAAATGAGTGTTACTCGAGTAAGCCGCAAGCTTGATAAATTTTACTCGAGTGAAATATGTGTTACTGGAGTAATCAGCATAAAAATCACTAAAAACTTGTTTTCTCAAAAACTAAACCTTTTCTTTAAAACCTTTAAGCCACCTATTGATTTTAGGCAAAGTGAATACTCAAAATATGATATAATCATGCAATCAAAAGAGATTCACTACCCTCTAATAATTTTACCCAAACTCATAAACTAAAAGACTTGTGAGGCTAAAGATAAAACATTAAAACACAAACTACCAAACTAAGTCGTTGGCTCTCTCTTCATCACTTGATGTTTGTTGTTGCTCGTTGAGCTTGAACTTGATCAACACATTTGTAGCTTGTTCAAAACCTTTTGGCATTTATCAAAACATTCTTCATGGATCTTACAATCTCCCCCTTTTTGAAAATGACAAACACGTTTTGAAATCGTTTGAAGTTCATTGAAGTTGTTGATGCTTGAACCATTTGATCACTTGGTGAGACTCTTGCTCCCCCTCAATAAATGCTTTTGACATTTGAAATCCAATTGAGTTAAGCTTGATTCTCCCCCTATCTCCAACAACTTTGCTCAACCTACATAAAAACAACAAAAACAACCTTTCTCCAAAACATACCATTTCAAACATAATATTTCTCCCCTTTTTCAAATCTTTCAAATCTATCTCCCCTTTTTCAAAACATCATATTTCTCCTCCTTTGGCATTATCAAAAAGAAATATATACCAATTGAAATATAAGATCTAAGCCAAAATAGAGAGATTTATAACCAAAGCATGATAATCATCTAATAATCACTCAATGATATCAATTATAACAAATTGTATACCAATTGTAAAGAAAATATAACAATGAAGTATAATACCAATTGTAAAACAATTGAAAGAATTTGATACCAATAGTATTTTCTCAATAGTATAAACAATATCACATTATAAGAAATAATACCAATTGAGAGAACTATGAGCAATATCCAACAATATCAAATTGAAATACCAATTGTATAATATCAAATGTTACCAATTTGTAGGATTTTCTCTTAATACCAATTGAAGAAGATCAATAATGTCAATTGTATCAAATGTGTATAGACCTTCATTTGCTACTTCAATCATACCTACAAAACAATCATGCTTTGCTTTTTGGTATCCAAATGGTTTTGGATCCATTTTTGTTAGTGTAGGGACTCTCACCCTTTTTCATCCAAACAAAATCTCCTTTAGGTATACCATGCACTTTAATAGAACACACATTTGAAGTATGTCCATGAGTACCACAATAGAAACATGTTGGTGCATTTGAAAAATCAACTTTAGAAAAATCAACAACATTTCTATGAGACTTACTCTTAGCATTAGTATAACCCAAACCAAACTTGTTTGAATTTTCTCTTTGAAAATTTAACAATGTGCGCAATCTAATATCACCATTTGAGAAACTTGCAAGCTTATTTTTCAAAATAGCATTTTCATCTTTAAGCAACTTGCAATTCTCACAATCAACCACATTATTCAATCTACTAGCACAATCACAAGAAGAACTAGCATATATAAGATCAAGAGTTTCATTTTGAAGATTAAGCTCATCAACTTGTTTTTGAAGTTCTAAAATCTCTTGTTGAAGTTTCAAAATGAGCTTCTTCCTTTCAATGTTTTTCAAAGCTAGTTTCTTAAATTGTTCATGCATTTCTTCATAAACATTATATAAAATTTCATATTTGGAAGAAATTTCGGATTTAGTTTCACTTACATAGCTTTCGTAGCTTTGCTCACTTGATTCATCATTTGAGCTTTCCTCTTCATGTACTTGAGCTATCAAGTTGAGACAAGCGGCATGTTCATCATCCGAAGAACTACTAGTTGTGCTTTTCTTGTCTTGTTCATCATCACTATTCCAAACTATGTATGCCCTTTTGTGTTTTGCATTTTTCTTCTCTTTCTCCTTCTTCTTGAGATACTTAGAGCATGAGTACTTGAGATGACCGGGCTTTCCACATTCATGGCAAACTATACCTTCTTTTGAAGTCTTGGTCTTGTAGTGTGGGGGATCCTTCTCTTTACTTTTGTCCTTGTTCAACCTTCCTTTTCTCCTTAGAATTTTATTGAACTTTCTTAGTAGAAGCTTCATCTCCTCTTCATCAATGTCCGAATCGGAATCTTCATTATCATCATCATCATCGGAACTCTCTTCCTTTTTATATGACCTTTGAGCTTTAAGAGCAATTCCTTTTCTCTCTTTGTTCTTGTCCGATTCTTCATGTATATGCAAACGTTCAAGCTCCATTCCATGTTCTTGTAGCTTTCCGAAAAGTGTTGCTAAGTCCATGTTGTCCAAGTCCTTTGATTCAACAATTGCGGTAACCTTAGGTTGCCATTCCCTACTTAGACATCTTAAAACTTTGTTAACAAGTTCACAATTCACGAAAGTTTTACCAAGAGCAATGAGATGATTAACAATATGAGTAAAACGTTTTTGCATAAAACATATAGATTCATTAGGCAACATACGAAACAATTCATATTCATGCATCAAAGAATTTAATCTAGCACGCCTAACTTCACTAGTGCCTTCATGTGTGACTTGCAAGGTGTCCCACATTTCTTTGGCATCTTTACATTGGGAGACTCTAAAGAACTCATCATAAGATAGAGCGGAGGTGATGATATTCTTTGCTTTTAAATAATATTGAATTTTCCTTTTATCATCATCGGTCCACTTATCTTTGGGAGTAAGTGTAAGCACACCTTCTACATCTTTTGAGGGAATATAAGGACCATTTTCAATGGCTTCCCAAATGTTCACATCTATGGCTTCTATAAAGATTCTCATCCTAATTTTCCAATAACCATAACCCTCTCCACCAAACATAGGAGGGCGATTAATTGAAGCACCTTCACCACCAAAAGGATTCGTAGAACCCATTGTAGTTTCTCAAGGATCTTAACGAAAAAGCTCTATGCTCGTGTCTTTCGACCGAGCTCTGATAACAATTGTTGGAAAACTACAATCGGTGGTTGAAATAACTAGGATACACTAGGAGAACACCTAGAAGGGGGGTTGAATAGGTGTTATAGAAACTTTGAAAAATTTTCGCAAGAAACAAATCTAAACGATTAAAACCAATGAAAATCAATCAATTAACAAATATTATATCAGAGATTAAGCGGAAACAATCAACACCAATATTCTTATTGATTCACCTAGGTTATGAAAATGATTTTCCCTTTATCAATTTTGCACAATAAAGATTCAATTCAATCAAATATAAAAAATCACTTTTTCTAGGTTTTCAATCAAGAACAATATGAATAACAAGAATTGTAAAGAGTAGAGAGTTTAGAGATACGACACAGTGATTTATCCTGGTTCACTTTCATCCACTTGAAAGCTACTCCAGTCCCCTCTTCAACCAAGAGAGATTCTTCACTATGAGGAATTAGAGTTTCTCAAATTACAAGTAAATGCCTCACAAGACTTCCTTCTTGCTAGCCTACAAGAGATACCACACCCTTGCCTTGTAATCCTATTGATATCTAATCTAACCTCTTCTCTTGCTTGCCGATACCTCACAACAAGACTTCCAATTGCTTGCTTCACTCACAAGACTTCCAAATGCTTGTTCTTCAACAAGGCTTCCAAGTGCTTGATGAAAGGCCTCACCAAGGCTTCCAATGAAACTTGCTTGATTCACAAAATCAAGGCTTCCAATGTTGTAGAATGTTTGCCTCTTGCAATGATTACAACTCAAATGAAAAACAATAACAATCCTATGAATCTCTTTCAAAAGCTATGAAATATCAACATGAGAGATTCAAGGTTCTTGATCAAAGAATGTGAAAATGAGAGCTTTGATCTTGAGAGAGTGAGAGAGAATAGTGTGGCTTTGATTCTTTGTAAAATTGTGTATCAAAATGGTTCTAGTTGATTCTCATTGATAGAAATGATTAGGAAAAGGTTTATATAGAATACCCAAAAGTTAGAGCACTTAGAATGGCTTTTGAGAAGTGAAAAACGTATTTAAAAAACCATATCTGATCAAGTTACTCGAGTGAAATGAGTGTTACTCGAGTAATCCGAAAGCTTAAAACATTTTACTCGAGTGAAATGAGTGTTACTCGAGTAAGCCGCAAGCTTGATAAATTTTACTCGAGTGAAATATGTGTTACTCGAGTAATCAGCATAAAAATCACTAAAAACTTGTTTTCTCAAAAACTAAACCTTTTCTTTAAAACCTTTAAGCCACCTATTGATTTTAGGCAAAGTGAATACTCAAAATATGATATAATCGTGCAATCAAAAGAGATTCACTACCCTCTAATAATTTTACCCAAACTCATAAACTAAAAGACTTGTGAGGCTAAAGATAAAACATTAAAACACAAACTACCAACACATTTGTATCAGAGCTTCGTCACTTGATGTTTGTTGTTGCTCGTTGAGCTTGAACTTGATCAACACATTTGTAGCTTGTTCAAAACCTTTTGGCATTTATCAAAACATTCTTCATGGATCTTACATAATTTTCTATCCCTTATCTTTTTATTTTCCGCACGTTTAAATTGTGTTAATCCTATTTTCTCAAACAAAAAGTTATTTTCAAGTTTTAATTTATATAACACGAGTATTGTGTTTTTCTTCGTTTTGTTTTAAATCAATCTCGTGTATAATATGTTTTCTATATTCATAAGTAATATTATTTAAATTGTTTGCTTAAAAACGTTTTAATTCGTTCTTTAAGTCTTCCGCTCGTTTTAATCTCTGTTATTTTCTAAAAGAACGTTTTATTTCAAAAATTTTAAACACCCAATTCACCCCCCCCCCCTCTCTTGGGTGATTCTAGCATATTACCACCAATTATTCCAACAATTGGTATCAGAGCTTCGTGCTCTGGTAACAAGCTTAATCGCTTGAGTTAAAGATCCTTGTGTGGTTTGGCATATTGGGATATTTTTTATTATTTTAATATGGAGGGATTTTCATTCGATGAAGAACCAATTTTCAATGGAGAAAATTATTTGTATTGGAGTGCTAGAATGAAATTTTATATGCAATCTATTAACTACCGTTTATGGTTTATTGTGCAAAATGATTTTGATTTAAAACCAAAAAATGTTTTAAATGAATTTGACAAAAAATGTTTTGCCTTGAATATTCAAGCAATGCAAATTTTAAGGAATGCCTTAAACGATGACGCATATGCTAGAATCAAGGATTGTGTTAATGCTAAGAATATTTGGGATACTTTACACATATGTTATGCTACTGATGATCTTGAAAGTGTAAGTGTTCACAGATGTAATCAGGAGACTCGGATAGAGAAAAGCTTGAAGGATGAATTGATTTTCTCTCATGACAAAGTTTTGAATGATGACATCGATAGCATGAGGAGCAGTTCGTCAGATGAAAATGATGATGATTTAGAAAAGCTGTTTGAAACATTCTTGGAATCTCATGTGGAATCAAGTTCTTCAGATGAGGAGTCAATGGACACCGATAGTGCATTACATTCTTATATTCCTCACGAGGTAACTTTGATTGATTCGCATTCCCAAAAACCTCATAGTACTCATAATGTTTTGAGAGATGATTTGAAAAATATTTTTGAAAATAACACCTCTTCAAGAAATGAAAAATGTAATTTTATTAAAAAATCTGTTGAGGCTGCTTTCTGTGACTCTCATTGTATCTCAAAATCCATTTGTTCAAACTCCTTTATTGACAATTCTAATAAGAATGTGGAAATTCAAAAGTCAAGCAAAGAGGTTAGAAAATGTGATTCTGAATACAAGGATCACGAGACTGTGTTTTGCAAAAGTGATTTTATAAAAACCAAAGCATCTCCCAAAATCATTATCTGTAACTATTGTGGTCGTTCGGGTCATATTTCCCATTTATGCATGTATAAGAAAAAAAATATATGAGAAATAAGATGAAATGGGTTCCAAAGGTTTCTGAGGAATCTAAATTTAACCCCCCTGGACCCAAAATGAGATGGGTACCAAAAATTGCTTCTTGTAACAGGAATGTAAATCACACCTTATCTAAGGAAGCATCAAGAAGAAATCAAAAAGAGAACTACATCACACGGACTACTTGGACATCCAAAGTTAGATGGAGTAACCAAAGGAGAATAGCCCCCATCAAGATCAATAACCTCGAATGGAAGAAATGGAAAGTACATGTTGATGAAAAATCAAAGAAGGAATTATTGGTCTAGAACAAAGTCACCTTGGCACAAAGCGATTGAGAAAAGAAATCATTGGCCAAAGTCAAAATTTACATGGCATACAAAGTCTGAGGTAAACAGGTCATATACCTTTTATAATCATGATTATTCAAGAACATGCTTTGACTATTCCAAGCTATATTGATTTCTAGAAAAATAAATCATGTGTTGCAAGTTTTATCGTCACATGATTATCATACCTTGGAAAAGCTAAAGTACTTCATAAAATGTTATTTAGTGCAAACTCGAGGTAATCAAGTTAGCATCAAATACATCTTATGATTAAACTTGATATAATTCATAGTTATAATGAAGTGTATGATGTGTTATATTTGTTTACTATTTCAGTTATGTCAAAAGCTCTCATTTGTTTATCATATCAATTTATCTAATTTGAGCGATGGAGATAGCCAGAACTATTTGTTTTGTAGGAAACAGGTCTCTTAACAATAAGTTGACCACAAGCTAAATGTCACTAACGGTTCCTGGCATCAGAAATCAACTATTAGAAGCTGTTAAGGATTGTCAGTCAGAAAAGAAGGAAATCTGGAAGTTTGTGCAGAAGTAATCGATTACTCTGCAACAGTAATCGATTACCAAGTGGTTTTTGAATCAGGTCTGTGCAGTGTTGGAGAATTAATCGATTAAAGGTTCAGTATAATCGATTAAATCTGCAGCATCATGCAACCCATCAGAGGCATTATAATCGATTAAGGGAGTCAGTATAATCGATTATAAATGTTGCATCAGTTCTGACCAGAGGAGGGATAATCGATTAAAAGCATGGAAGTAATCGATTAATTGAAGAGTAATCGATTAAATCAAGGAAATAATCGATTATCGGCTACAGTATCTGAAAAAAAATAGGGGGAAAAGTGCAGAATCGTGTGGGCCTTTTTGACCCATTTGACCAAGTGTGGACCACATAATAAAATAACCCTAACCACGTATCTTCTTACACATTCTCTCTCTCTTCCCTCAAATAGAAAAACACGGCCTCCCTCTTCCTCTTCCACGATACACACTTCTTCTTCTTCCTCCATCCACCAAACTCCATAACCATCCATAAACCTTCATCAAACCTTCACCATTCTCACTCATAACTCTTCCTTATCTCATAAACCTTCATCTTCTCCACTTCTCTCATCCTAAAACCGCACCTCTCTCTCTTTCTCTCTCCCATTCGGTTCACTCTCTTCCACCACCATAACCACCATTGAAACCTCTAACTTCTTGCTCAACATTGTCAAAACATTACTCAAAACACTTGGTAAATATGGTTTCTCTCAAGGTTTGCATGATTCATGGTACTTGACCTTCATGATTCAGATCCGGTTCTTCATCACTGGTTCAAGAGTGTTGATGTGAAAAGATTTCGGTTCGCTGGTTTAGCAAGTTGTTGGTTTTCTGGTTCAGATTGGCGTTCAGTTCACTGTCTGGTTCAGTTCTCCGGTTTGTTTTGGTTCGGTTCAGAATGTATTGAAGCTATTTGGTTCTGTTGCTCTGTTGTTGGGTCAGTTCGGTGTTGATAAGATCTTCGGTTCAGATGCAAATGTGCTAGCTGTTCTGGTTCAGTGTTCGGTTCTGCTTCGGTTCAGTGTTTCTTCTCCAGTTCAGGTTATCAGTTCACTGTTCTTCTTCTTCAGTATCTCTATGTTCACTATAATGATATGATGATATGCTGTTCGTTGATGATATCTTGAAGTTGGATCTGCTGAGTTAAGTATCTGATAGTCTGGTTTGTTATCTGTGTTGTGCTGCATGCTGTCTGGTTAGCATAGTCTGTTGCTTTGGTTCAAGTTGATTCAGAATCCTGCTCTTGGTATTTTTTTTGTGTTGTGATCATGTCATCTCGTCACACGAAAAGAAGGGTAGTCATTGAGGAATCAGATGAGGACGAGCCTTCACCTCCGGTTGTTCAGAGAAGAGCTCAACCTTCGACTAGCCGAGCTCCTAGGCCTCCAAGGACTAGACAAAGTGATGCAGGTCCTTCTGCTCCACCTCCACCGGTTCATCAGCCAATTGCATTAGAGAAGTTAAACCGCTGGTTCTCTAACCCCTCCCAGATCATGGATTATGAAAAGTATTTTGCTGCTTGTTCTGTGATTTCTCCGAGGTTCCTTGATGCCGAAACTTTTGATGGCGATGACTGTAATCTCCCTGCTGTAATGCTCTTGAAAGAAAAAGGTCTTTATGAATTCAGTACTATTGGAGGAGACTATTATGAAGATTTAGTCAGTGTCTTCTACACTAATCTTGTCTGGAAAGCGGATGAACAGACTCTTTATTCCGAGGTTAAAGGGAAAGGCATCAAAATTAGCTTGAACACCTGGATTAATATTACTCACCTACCCATGGATGGTATCACTTTCACTGGTTCCAGCTCAGACAGCCTATGGGGAGATGAGTATGACAAGAAGTCAGCTAAGGAAGAATTTATTGATGACCGCATCCCTACTGGAAAAGTGTTGACTTCTGGAAATTTGAAATTTGAATATCGAGTTCTTCACTTCATTCTAAATCGTTTCCTGATTCCTAGGCAAGGCAACTATTTTCGGCTGCTTGATTCTGACTATATCATCTTCTGGGCGTGGTTTCACGATAAACCCATTAACTGGGGTTGGTTTGTCCTAAACCACATGATTGAGGTTGCTGGAAAAGTCCGACGATCAATTGACAATGATATGAAGAATAAAACTTCTAAGCTGCCATATGCGACTCTCATAACCCACATTCTTAGGCGTTTTCGCATTCCCTTGAACGGTGAAGCCCGAACTGCCCCTAACGCTGATATGCGTATGGACACCAATTTCTTGGGTCACATGGGTTGGGTCAATATGGAAGATATAGATTGGATGCCCAAGACTCAGTGTCGGGAACGCAAGTCCAACCACAACTTTGACCCAGATGAAGAAGAACAGCAACAGCAGCAGCCACAGCCAGATAGTGCACCAGCTCAAGATTCGGATTTCATTCCGCTACAAGCTCTTTATCCGCCCGATCACATTCCTCCGTATATGCAGTTATTTATGGATGATGTAAGAGGATACATGAGGCGTTCTGATGAACACATGCATTCAGTGGACACAACTCTTGCTCAGCTCACCTCCGGCATGGAACAGATGCACGTTGATATGGAGGCATCAGAACCGTCCTCCGTTCCAGTGATCATTCAGCTTGTGGCACCTCACTCTGCTCTCTCAGTTTATTTGCTTTATGATATTTTGGACAATTTTCTTTGCTTATGCTCGTAACCCCCTAGTACTGTTATTTGTTTAACTGTTTCTGGATTTTGTTGTTTCCCTCGTACTTGTTTGGATTTAGGTTGATGCGTTATGACAATTTTATCATGTTTGTGTGTTATTCATTAGTATTGTCATATGTATTGTATATCTTGTGTATCTTCACCTTTTTGATGATATCAAAAGGGGGAGAAATTATTCCAAAGCAAAACAGGTTACAATGGCGAAACAGGTTATTACAAGTTAAGAAACAGGTTATCAGGTTCATGATTATTCATGAATTCAGGGGGAGCTCAGTTTGTGTGTTTGATGTTAGAGCTGCTCTTGTTGAGCTTGTTTTTAATGAGCTTAAATATGTTTTGAATATTATATTATGTACTAACCTCTGTTTTGCAGGTAGTGTTTGTCATCATCAAAAAGGGGGAGTGTTGAAACTGAGTGTTGAAACTCATTGTTTCCCTCTTAGTGTTTTGATGATGACACAACACAATTTATATATTCTTAACAGGTTCAGGTACATTGAAGATTGCAAAGATGTTTCTCATGTTGAAGATTTAGCCTTAGGCTTAGATATCTTTGTAAGGCAGTTAATACTTTTAAGCACTTAGAATTATAACCTATGTGATGATGATATTGTTTTCTTGAAAAACCTAGAAGAAGTCTTTTTAAATCTTTTGCTCCAGGAATATTATTTGTGAAAAATGTTTTGCGAAAACCTTTGGTTACAATCTTTTTCATGAAAATCTATTTTTAACTTGGAGTAATCGATTAGCCTTTCTGGAATAATCGATTACTTGATGCAACTTGTAACCAGAGTGTATGTAATGGATTAATTAGGTTCTTGTAATAGATTACTTCCTTGAATTGGTCATTTAGGTGCCAGTAATCGATTACCAGAAACTAATAATCGATTATATTTCAATGCTGCAACTTTTGTGAAAAACCTGAGAGCATGTAATCGATTAGCATGACCAAAGTAATCGATTACTTCAATTCAAATTTTGAAAAACGTGCTGAAATCAAACATGATGCCCAGAATGATTTGTTTCCTTTTCTGGATGATTTTGCTTTGATTTCTTGGCTGCTTCTTCTACCTTTTTAAATATTCTTAATTTTTCATTTTTGAAAAAAAAAGAAGAAAGAACTTCTTCTTCTTCTTTTCTTCTCCTAACCTTTTGAATTTGAGAAATCTTTTGAGAAGAAATATCATCATCATCATCCTTAGAGTTATCCTAAGCTTTGCTTAAGAATATTATTTTGCTATAGGACGTTATTGTAGTATCTGCTCTAATTAGAGAGCTTATTGTTAGTTGCACACATTTCTTCGTGCAAATCAATTTATTGTAAGGGGTGTGACAACCTTAGTATTTAAGGAGTGTTTTCCCTTAGGATTGAACGTGTGTCGCGTTCATAGGGTGAGATAACCCTTGTGTATTGGGTAGCGCTATACGAACGGTGGGATTCCTAGTAGTTAGGCTATTTGTATTTGAGGTCCCTGGCGAACGGTGGGATTCCTAGTAGCTTGCGGGGCGCTCTGGATGTACTTGGGGACGCTGTTGCGTCTTGGTTTAGTGAAAAGCTGAAGTGGGTCGCTTGAGGACTGGATGTAGGCATTGTTGGCCGAACCAGGATAAAATTCTCCGGTGCATAATTTTCTATCCCTTATCTTTTTATTTTCCGCACGTTTAAATTGTGTTAATCCTATTTTCTCAAATAAAAAGTTATTTTCAAGTTTTAATTTATATAACACGAGTATTGTGTTTTTCTTGGTTTTGTTTTAAATCAATCTCGTGTATAATATGTTTTCTATATTCATAAGTAATATTATTTAAATTGTTTGCTTAAAAACGTTTTAATTCGTTCTTTAAGTCTTTCGCTCGTTTTAATCTCTGTTATTTTCTAAAAGAACGTTTTATTTCAAAAATTTTAAACACCCAATTCACCCCCCCCCCCCCTCTTGGGTGATTCTTGCCAATTACCACCAATTATTCGAACAGTTTCTAGCTTAGCCCTTGCATGATTCTCTCTAGTGTCAATGTCTTTAAACTTTCTCTTGTTTAAATCAATCAACATAGGTTTAATGTGCTCCAGATTTCTCATTATTCTAAACATAGCATAGCCTTCACCCTCCTGACTCCAATTCTGTCTGACAATATCAAGGAATTCATTATCAAGAGTGAGGTGATTTAGGAATTTGAAGTTCTGACCTCTCCTGTTCACATTCTTATTCCACTGAATCACCATAGGACTATGATCAGATACTCCACAATTTAGGAATTCTGTATGCACTTCTGAACAGTCTCTACACCATTCAAAATTCACTAGAGTTCTATCCAGCTTGCTTAAGATTCTGTCACCTCCCTCTTGTTTGTTTCCATGTATAAAAGCATCCGCAATATTTCATGTCTTCAAGCTGACAATGAAGAACAAAGTCTCTGAAATCCTGAGTTTGATTAGCATCAAGTGTCAATCCTCCTAATTTCTCCTGTGCATTCAAGGTGCAATTGAAATCTCCCATCAGCACCCATTTGCCTTGCAAACTATCCCCTATATTCTTCAAATCACTCCACATCTCAATCCTTCTTTCATAGTCATTATGTGCATACACAAAAGATATGTGAAACATGATGCCATCAGGAATGCAAGTTACCTTGCAATGCACAACTTGACTAGTATGCCTTATAACCTCCACATTAAACATATCCTTCTTCCATACTACCCAGATTCTGCCAATTAAGTGATCTTCTAGATTAATAAAGCTCCCCCAATCAACAAACATTCTGTTCTTCACCAATTCATATGAGTTATCTCTAAGTTTATTCTCCAAAAGTGCCATAATACCTATATTATAATTATTTATCAACCTTTTAACCTCTTTTTGTTTAAGGGGTTGGTTAATCCCCCTTGTGTTCCATGCACCAATATTATCCATTTAAGTGGAGGGTTGAAGACTCTCCCTTATGGAACTTACCCTGGGCCTTCCTCCTAGTCATAACTGGTGTCCATGGCCCTTCCTGTTGGTCCTTTCTGCTCTGATCCATTTCAAGTACCTGGACCTCCCCACTTTCCATCTGAGATTCATTAACCACAGAAACATCCTCACACTGATTCTGAATGACCTCCTTTACTGCCTGGGATGCAGCTTCAACATTCTCAATAGGCACACTCCCCTCTTGCAAGGATTTGTTAAGTTTCAGGGCATCATCCAATTTTTCAATGTCTTCCCTTGAAGGCTTTCTTTTTTCCACCCATTCCTTCTTAGTTTTCTTCCTGCAGGATTTGCTATTATGGCCATACATAGCACATGAAGCACACAACACAGGCTTCCATTCATACTCAATCTTCTGGGCAATAACATTTTCTTTCTCATCTTCAAAAAACACCTATTCTGGCAGAATAGTAGGGTTTACCTCTACCAAGACCCTGGCAAAGCTAATACGATTCCTTTCCTTAGTAACATTATCAACCATGATTGGTGTTCCCACTAGGCTAGCAATCTTACTAAGGGAAGGAACCCCCCAATATTTTACATTGAGGTTAGGCATCTGGATCCAGACTGGCACAGAATCATGAAACATCTTTGAAACAGGCTTCCTTGTCCAAGGAGCAATAATAAGTGGTTTCTTATCAAAGTGATAAATTCCCACTTCTAGTACTGCGTTCCTTGCCTCTATTGAATTGAACCTAACAACCATAGTTCCATCTCCATTCATTAAAACTTTATCAATACCATGATGTCCCCAGATTTTCCTTATGTATCCATTGAAAACTGCATATGGAGGTCTAGCCCCTAAGACATAACATACAAGGGCTTGTTGCCAATACGCTTCTTCATTTTCCACATCAGCTGCTACTATTTTTCCCACTGCAACCCCCTCTTTGATATGTGGCTTAACAAAACTTAGTTTCTCTCCAGCATTACGTAATTTAGTGATATCAGGCTGGTTAGGCACAGCATCAGAATTATTTCCTTCTTTGTCATCTTCAATAGCTTTCCCTTTAATCCTAGATCGGAGCGCATCCAGTTTCCTTAGAATGGAGGACGCTTTCTTAGGACTCAAGGCATCGATATCCTCATGATCTTCATCATCCAAATTCTCAAGGTCAAGATTCTTAGGGATAGAGGAAATAGGAGTAGCTGCAGGAGAGGGCGACTTGGGGGGTCGTCCCTTCTTTCTTGCCATGGAGGCAAGCAGCGGTGATCAATGATCAGCCGCGAGTCAAGAGAGAAGCGAAACCCTAGCAGAACAAGTCAACCCAAGTCAAACCCTAATTTAACAGTTCCATGATTTAATTTTGTATGCTTGAATTTGTTCTTTCTCCATCAAGATAAAAGGAAAATTTTATTTCTCTCCTATGAGTATGGTTTGGCCATGTAGGAACCAAAGAGGACCAAATTGAAATCTATTTTCTTAGGAATTAAGGAAGTAAGGATTTAAAGGGAAAATTAGTAGAAATGTGTGAGTGTCATGATGCATGGTAGGACATTTTCCTTAAATCACTCTACATTGTTTCGCCATGATAAGACCCTTCCCATGCAACAATTAGGTTGGACAAATTTGCCCTTGAAATTGGACCCTAGACCCAAATTGGAAGAGGAAACCCATACCCTTGACCTTGCCTATAAATATGTGTGAGTGTTGCACTTGGCTCATTCTTCATTCTTCATTTTTTCACTTCCTCCTTCATTTCGTTTCTTCCACAAACACTTGGTCCCAAGAGCAACACAAGGCTCTTGAGACTTAGAGAGAGAGAGAGGGTGAGGCCAAGAGAGGGAGAAAGAGAAAGAGAGGGGAAGATTCAAGTTTACACCCTTGATTTCTTTCTTCACGCACTTCCTTCTTCAAAGACTAAGAAGAAAATCACCCATCAACCCAAGAGAGAGAGAATGTCGAAGCAAAAACCTAGGAGAAGAAGAAAGAAAGATCTTGAAGTTTGAAGTTAAAGTTTTTAATTTAAGGTAGTTGTTTAAGCTTTTGAGAGTTTTAAGTTTAGTTAATCTTGTGTTGTAAAGGACTTTATGATGAACTATGTTTTAACCTAAAGATTATGATGCATGCGTTTATTTTGATTTGATCTTGAAGTTTAAATGGCATGCATGGCATTTTTAAGTGTTGATCATGAAGATTTGTGTTAAAAAGTTTGGATCTTTAACTTGTGGTTTTTCTTTGTCACGGTTTTGACAAAAGCTTGTGTTTAAATTTGTTTATTTGTCTTGATCTTCTCTTGCATGTGATGATTTAGGGTAGATCTATGAGAAAGTATGAAGCTTGAGTCTTGCATGTTGATTTTGAGTACAAATATTTGGTTTTTCCTTGATGCATGTCACGGTTTTGAAGAGAAATAAGAGTACCAAGCTTTAAAGATGATTTTTAGTATGAAAAAGGATTTGAAGAAAGATTTTGTGTAAATGATGATGATGATGATTCGGTTGGTGTTTTGAAAAAGAAAATAGTGCATTAAAGTTTTGCATGAGCAAGAACATGGTGTGATCCATGAGTTTTGAACCTTGCATGTGAAAATGAAATCAAAGATCTTGCCTTTTTGCATGATGTCATTCGGTCAAGCCTAGGGAAAATAGAAATCATGTTTGATCATTCAAGCTACATGCATGCTGAAATTTATTTAATCTAAAGATTTAGAGTGCATGCATGAAATCATTAAGATTTGAAAGATGAAGCTTTGATGTGATGCTTGAGGTGGTGTCTTGATTTAAGTTAAGAAATTTAATTAAAGTTTGTTAGATTTTGGTGTAAAGCTCACGGTTTTACCCCCCTAAAAATCAAAGTTGGTTCATTTTGTCTTGCATGTATGTTTCCTTGATAGATCTATGGATTTTAAGCCTATGAAAGCCTAAATCTTTGTTTAAAAACTTGAAAGTAATTTTCATGCTCCATTCGGTTTTGGAATAAGTTTTACTCAAGGCATTTTTATTTCCTTTATGTGCTTTGGTTTGGGCTTGGCTTTGAGCACATAAAAGTTGATTTGGTACATGATTATGTTATTAAGAGTTTGAAGTTGTTTTTATATACTCCATTCGGTTTTGGGTCAATAAATGAAAGAAATAAATTGATTCTATTTTGCATGTTGATTTAAAGATAAAAACAAATTGATTTGAATAATCATTGATGAAGCTTGATTTGAAAAATGTTAACATGATTTTAAGCAAGAATATTCTTATTCTTTGATAATCATTTCGGTTGTGATGCTCAAAGTAGGATAATGTGTTTAAAAGGATATTTTCCATATGTGCATGATTTTAAGTGTTATAAATCAGTGGTGTTTGAAAATTATGAATATAAACCTTGTCTTTTGTATGATGAGATTCGGCCATGCTTAGAAGAAATAGGAGCTTATATTTGACTTTTATTTCATGTGCATACATGATGAGTATATACTTGATACATGGATTTTTGGAGTGACTTAAAATGTTAAATATGTGTGTCTGAAAATGATTATTAATATGATTTTGTGTTGTCTTTAATTCCATTCGGTTTGAAAGAAATAAAGTGATTTGATTATTTGAAAAACATTACTTTGAAAAGATCTTTATATAGTTATGGAATTGTATGGTTTTAATTTAATGGTGGTTTATATATGAAAACCCTTAAGATAAATGTGGCCTTATGAGAGCCAAGGAACTATTTGTGTTTTGTTTTAACAAGCAAGTTTTTTTGAAAAGAATATTTCAAGTTTTAAATTCTTGAACGTATTATTAAACAAACGATTGCATTTAATCATGACTGTGAGTTTAAAACCCAAAGTTGATTTCAAACTATTGAGAAAAGAGAGAATACGCTATTTTCCAATAAGAGGTTTTGGTAATGTGGTTTTGTTTTCGAAATGATCGTATGCGAATGTTTTAATGAGAGAGAACTATTTTAGTTGCCAGTAACGATCGGGAAGCTGATACGAACATCGCATTGGAATTCAAGAAGCGGATACGAACATCGTATTGGAATTCAAGGAGCGTATTGAGAATTGCTGCCGGTAGAGGTGAGAGAGAAGTTTCACCCAAACACCGTGGTATTTAGGTAACATATTGAGCTGTTTCGACCATCTCAAAAGTCGAAACTTAGTGGTTCTGAGTCAGTAGCACAGTGGCAATTGTATTGTGGTATGGCCACTTGTGTGAAGGAGACAAAGACCACGTGAGATTATGTGATGAGTTTAGGTGATGATGTTTGAATGTTAGTATGCTTATGTTTATTTCCTAAAGAGTTTATTATGCATGATGAGATCTGAGTTGTTATTGATTGTGATAATAATGATGATGATAGTAATGTTAATGAGAATTATGAGCAAGAAATATGAAAAGAATCGTTATGTTGTTTTGACAAAGTTCAAGTGATAAATATAAGTGTGAAATTGATAAGAAAGAGAAATGATTAATAAGAAAGTGATCAAAAAGAGATATGAATTAAAGTTTGAGAAAGATTTGAGGTACTGTGGAATTCGTAAAAGTGCGATAAGGGCTGATGAGAATGATGCTGATGAGCCAGAGCTGGTGAAAGCATGTTGCTGTTGTTCATTGGAATGAGATTGGTGTTGAGTTGAGCTTGCTCCTCCACTAATTCTCACTGAAATGAGATGTAGTAGGAGTGGAGCTGGGCTCCTGAGTGGTGAAAGCATGTTGCTGTTGTTCATTGGAATGAGATTGGTGTTGAGTTGAGCTTGCTCCTCCACTAATGCTCACTGAAATGAGATGTGGTACGAGTGGAGATGGGCTCCTGAGTGATGAAAGTGAAGCCAGAGGGCTGAGGTTCCCAAAAAGAGATCTATTGTTTGAGAAAGTTTACGAGATGAGATGTAAGATGGTTGATGCAATCCTAGCTCTGTGCTATGCTATGAAAGAGAAATATTATGATTGATTAGTGGTCGGACTCGTTGAAGGGATGCACCAAGGATGAGCCGACCTTAGGATTAATGCGTTAATTAATATATTAAAACTCTTTAATAGACTTGAATTAACGTGGTGAGTTATGAGTGCGATATCGAAGTAGTGGAGAGGAAGATACCATGGGTATCAGGGATACTCAGGAGGAGATTGCATTAGGGGAGGACGATGACGGTGAAACGTCAAGAAGTCTAGAGTACTTTTCTAGGAGGAACGAATCCCACATGTGACGCGGGTGATCGGTCTCGAAGGTCGTGGTAAAGTTCTGCAGCGCAGCTAGAAAATATTGTCGCCCCCTAGATTGCAAATCTAGAACAGTGAGAGGGACTGGAGCAGGGCTCTGTGATTTGATTTGATTTGATTTGAGACTGTGTTCTCCTGGCTTGGAGCCATTTGTTGAGACAGCTGATTTGATTTGAGACTGTGTTCTCTTGGCTTGGAGCCATTTGTTGTGATAGCTGTCAAGCCCGCGCGGTAAAGGTCTTGTACTCCTGTTTGCTTCCGACTAGGTTGTGTGGATGACCGAGGAGATGTAGACGTGTGTGCTAACTGTGTGGAACGACCTCCTCAATGATGATTAATTTTCCCCGCATCATTGATGGATACGAATTCATAAGATTTAAATAAGAAAGGATGAATTGTATAATATTAAGAAACGATTCCAAAATGAGAGACTGGAAAAGCGTATGAGATTGTATGATGATGGAAATGTATACAGATATGAGATTCACAGGTGTGATGTGGTCATGCAAAGAATCTTGAGAAAGAGAAAGTAATGAGACTGATAAGCATAAGTGAAATGAATGCTGATGATGGTAATGAATATGAGTATGTTCTCTATTTATTGCCTGTTTGTATGATGATGTATTTCTTAATATCTTGCCTATTGTAATTCCACACTGTTGGCATTGCATGCTTGGGAATACTTACTCTCTCGAGATTTCTGTTTGTGTGCTTGTTTATATGATGTCAATCCCATAGCGTATGGACCCTGTCAAGTTTATTTTCGACATCCGAGATGAGGGAAGATGGGAAGTTAACTATAGAGGTTGGGAATGGCGTGGAGTCACTGAGGTTCGCATCTTTGATCCCGACCATACTCTGCAAGGGACAGCGCCTGATGTTCGCACATGTCATTTTGTGCTTGCGGATTTGCAGACCGGTGGACCAGCTGATTATCATGGTGGGCATCCGATGCCTTTACCTGCATGGATTGATCCCGAGGCCGAGGAGCTAGAGGAGTTGGATGAGATTCTGGAGGATTTACCGGACGAGGCTTTCGAGGCTATGCAAGAGGACGAACCAGAGGAAGATCCAGAAGAGGATCCTAATGAGGACGTAGACTACCCGGAGGCTGAGGTGTACGAGTTTGACCCTAGTGAGGCACCTCCTGTGGATCCTACAGCATCAGGTTAGAGTGGGCCTGGTGGTAGTTCTTTTCTTTTGTTAGAAGTATTGTGTTCCCTGTATTTACTTAGCTATTATTGTTGTACCAACTTGTAACCCCAGACTTATGTTTATGAATTATGTTTTTATTTGGAACCAATGATTCAGTTGTGAAAGAAAATGGGCTGTTGCGAATGAAATTAAATGCAGCAAGTTTCAAAGTGCGGTGTCTTGTGACATCTCAGTTTGGAACTTGAAGGTTAACATGAGACATGAGAATACCAATTTTAAATACAAAAGAGTTTTGGAAACTTAACGGTTCTCATGCCCATGTTACTTGCAAAAAAAAAAAATTTTGCCCACATTTTCACCACATTTTATGATTGAAGAAATATATTTTCAAGTTGCCAAATCGGGGTGTTACAGTTGTGGTATCAGAGCAATGGTTGATCTAAGTAGCTGAATACATGGGTTGCATACTTCGTTTGTGTGTCTTGTGTGTTTATTTGTAATTAGTCTGTGATGGTTGGAGATAGAAGTGTTGAGAGTGTGCGAACGCTTGTCTGGAATGCGCCGGGACTCGCCGTAGAATCCGAGAATCAGAATCATAGCAAGGCCCAGTCTTCTTGCTTGAACTTACCCTTCTTCGCTAAGACCCTTGTTTGTTGTGATTCCTTTTGTTCAGAATAACCTTTGAACTCTTGATTTGACTTGAGACTTGAACCTGCTTCATGTTGTTTATTACCTAGACTAATCTCTGAAGTAACCTTGTGCCTCTTTGACTTAATTAAACTTAGATTGTGAACTCAGTTTATGAGCCCTACCTATTGACAAGCTGTTTGATTCCCAAAAAGTTTGGTGATGACTTATGCCAGTCAGATAGCTATTCCTAAACCAGAGGTGGATTGTGAGGTGTTGTTAGGCAAAAAAAAAATTCAATATTCGAGGAGAGTGAGGACTAGAAGGTACGAATAAGGGAGATGTACTGGTCATGAAGTAGAGTAAGGATGCCTTTTGAGCCCTAAGTAAGATGCAGGACCGTATGGATTAGTCAGAACTAAGTATGTGTGAGGGTAATCTTGGTGTAGATGGTGTTGAGAGAGTAAGGATCAGAGATGAGTCGGAGAGTTTGTGACCATAGAATTGAAGTTAGAGAGAGTAAATGATCTGGTCGAGTGCGAACCGCTGCTAATAGTGGGGAATTGAATAGATGAGGTGAAAGAATTTACAATTTGAACCCTAAGGAGATGACTAAAGTTAGAACGAGTGATGGAAATGTGACGCTCCGATAGATGAAGGTAACGGTAGAATGTGAATTTGAGGAGTATTACTAGGAGTAAAGACCTTTTGTTTAGATAGATAGTCCTTGGATTGGAGGAATATCAATGGATATAGACTCTAAGGTGGAACATAAAGGATAGAAGAAGGAGTTGAGATGCTTAAGTTATTACGATCCGTAGGTAGTAGAAGGAGTAAGATAAAGTACATATCTCTTGAGGATTAGTAATTGCTTGGATAAAGGAAGAACTGATGATGAATAGGGTAGACTTATAAGGGTAAATGTTTGGCGGAATTTAAGATAACGATAGAATGAATTTGAATGAAGTGAAGAGAGGTATAGTAGGATAGACCGAAAGTGGTAAGAATTGAGAGTTTTTCTGGAATTGAGTTTATGTCTGTAGTTGAGATGTACAGTAATAAGTGTCATTAAAGTTGGGGAGTAAATGGAGAGTTGAGGCTTCGGGGTAACCTATCTAGGTTGGGACTAATAGAAAAGGGGTTAAGCTGAGAGAGGAACCATATGAGTAGTGTCCTTTTCCAGATTGGCATAAGCAAGATATTCCTTTGAGCGTTGATATCTGTTTCAGCAACATTGAACATCCTTAAAAAAAATAAAAAAATAAAAAAATAACTTATCTTGACTAGCAGAACCATGTTGTTATATACCATTGTATTTGACAATGGAATGACCCAAAGGCTTACTTTATTAAGAACTATTCTGAATCCTTCCTAAGGACAATGAATGAATGGTGTGTAGCAACAGTCAGCTCATGTAAGGATAAAGAGGATTACTGCAAGGAGCTACGCACTCTTGAACAGGACGGTTTCGCGCATCATTTCTCGAGGACGAGAAATCTTTAAGTTGGGGAGAATGTGACATCCCGCATTTTCCCTTACTTAAATAAATCGATAAGATTTTATTTAAAGTGAATTTTGTGAATTTAAGAAGGATTTTTAGACGAATGTTTTATAAATTTGAAGTAAACGATTTTATTTGTGTCTGAATTAATGAAATATAAGTTATGGTTTTGTTATTTGAGATTTCTTGAATAAATGAATTTTCTCTTATAAACTAAAGTGAAGATAGTCATTTTGAAATTGCATATCTTTTCAACCGTAGCTCGGAAAATTATGATCTTTATATGAAAACGATCGCATCAAAAAGTAGAATTTAAATATGTAATTTTTATGATTTTCTGGATTGATTTACAAAATGTTATTTTCCAGACTTGTAAAGTGTGAATTTCGAATGTATTGAGTGTTGAAAATATTTAGAGACCTCAAATAAATTATTCCTTTTGAAGAACTTTTAATTATGTGAAAGTATGGTTTTAGAAAATAAAGCGAAGTTCATACCTATAGCCAATCAGTGCAGTTTATTAATTTTCTTAAGAAGTATATCTTTGGAATTTTCAAGCTTGTAATCCTTAGTGTTTTCTTATTATAAGAGTAAAACAAATTTTATGCAAATTTAAATAGTAGATTCGAGATGAATAAGTGTATGACTTGATGTGAATATGAATATGTGTATGATGTATGGTTTTAATAAATATAATGTGCTAAAGCATTGCATATATGTTTGATTGTGTGTTAAATGTATGCATTGAATTTTTAAAGAGGTTCCATGATTTAATTTTGTATGCTTGAATTTGTTCTTTCTCTATCAAGATAAAAGGAAAATTTTATTTCTCTCCTATGAGTATGGTTCGGCCATGTAGGAACCAAAGAGGACCAAATTGAAATCTATTCTCTTAGGAATTAAGGAAGTAAGGATTTAAAGGGAAAATTAGTAGAAATGTCAGGTGGTGAGTGTCATGATGCATGGTATGACTTTTTCCTTAAATCACTCTACATTGTTTCACCATGATAAGACCCTTCCCATGCAACAATTAGGTTGGACAAATTTGCCCTTGAAATTGGACCCTAGACCCGAATTGGAAGAGGAAACCCATACCCTTGACCTTGCCTATAAATATGTGTGAGTGTTGGACTTGGCTCATTCTTCATTCTTCATTTTTTCACTTCCTCCTTCATTTCATTTCTTCCACAAACACTTGGTCCCAAGAGCAACACAAGGCTTTTGAGACTTAGAGAGAGAGAGAAAGGGTGAGGCCGAGAGAGGGAGAAAGAGAAAGAGAGGGGAAGATCCAAGTTTACACCCTTGATTTCTTTCTTCACGCACTTCCTTCTTCAAAGACTAAGAAGAAAATCACCCATCAACCCAAGAGAGAGAGAGAGAGAGAAGGCCGAAGCAAAAACCTAGGAGAAGAAGAAAGAGAGATCTTGAAGTTTGAAGTTAAAGTTTTTAATTTAAGGTAGTTGTTTAAGCTTTTGAGAGTTTTAAGTTTAGTTAATCTTGTGTTGTAAAGGACTTTATGATGAACTATGTTTTAACCTAAAGATTTATGATGCATGCGTTTATTTTGAAGTGATCTTGAAGTTTAAATGGCATGCATGGAATTTTTAAGTGTTGATCATGAAGATTTGTGTTAAAAAGTTTGGATCTTTAACTTGTGGTTTTTCTTTGTCACGGTTTTGACAAAAGCTTGTGTTTAAATTTGTTTATTTGTCTTGATCTTCTCTTGCATGTGATGATTTAGGGTAGATCTATGAGAAAGTATGAAGCTTGAGTCTTGCATGTTGATTTTGAGTACAAAGATTTGGTTTTTCCTTGATGCATGTCACGGTTTTGAAGAGAAATAAGAGTACCAAGCTTTAAAGATGATTTTTAGTATGAAAAAGGATTTGAAGCAAGATTTTGTGTAAATGATGATGATGATTCGGTTGGTGTTTTGAAAAAAAAATGGTGCATTAAAGTTTTGCATGAGCAAGAACATGGTGTGATCCATGAGTTTTAAACCTTGCATGTGAAAATGAAATCAAAGATCTTGCCTTTTTGCATGATGTCATTCGGTCAAGCCTAGGGAAAATAGAAATCATGTTTGATCATCATTCAAGCTACATGCATGCTGAAATTTATTTAATCTAAAGATTTAGAATGCATGCATGAAATCATTAAGATTTGAAAGATGAAGCTTTGATGTGATGCTTGAGGTGGTGTTTTGATTTAAGTTTAGAAATTTAATTAAAGTTTGTTAGATTTTGGTGTAAAGCTCACGGTTTTATCCCCCTAAAAATCAAAGTTGGTTCATTTTGTCTTGCATGTATGTTTCCTTGATAGATCTATGGATTTTAAGCCTATGAGAGCCTAAATCTTTGTTTGAAAACTTGAAAGTAATTTTCATGCTCCATTCGGTTTTGGAATAAGTTTTACTCAAGTCATTTTTATTTCCTTTATGTGCTTTGGTTTGGGCTTGGCTTTGAGCACATAAAAGTTGATTTGGTACATGATTATGTTATTAAGAGTTTGAAGTTGTTTTTATATACTCCATTCGGTTTTGGGTCAAGAAATGAAAGAAATAAATTGATTCTATTTTGCATGTTGATTTAAAGATAAAAACTAATTGATTTGAATAATCATTGATGAAGCTTGATTTGAAAAATGTTAACATGATTTTAAGCAAGAATATTCTTATTCTTTGATAATCATTTCGGTTGTGATGCTCAAAGTAGGATAATGTGTTTAAAAGGATATTTTCCATATGTGCATGATTTTAAGTGTTATAAATCAGCGGTGTTTGAAAATTGTGAATATAAACCTTGTCTTTTGAATTATGAGATTCGACCATGCTTAGAAGAAATAGGAGCTTATATTTGACTTTTATTTCATGTGCATACATGATGAGTATATACTTGATACATGGATTTTTGGAGTGACTTAAAATGTTAAATATGTGTGTTTGAAATGATTATTAATATGATTTTGTGTTGTCTTTAATTCCATTCGGTTTGAAAGAAATAAAGTGATTTGATTATTTGAAAAACATTACTTTGAAAAGATCTTTATATAGTTATGGAATTGTATGGTTTTAATTTAATGGTGGTTTATATATGAAAACCCTTAAGATAAATGTGGCCTTATGAGAGCCAAGGAACTATTTGTGTTTTGTTTTAACAAGCAAGTTTTTTTGAAAAGAATATTTCAAGTTTTAAATTCTTGAACGTATTATTAAACAAACGATTGCATTTAATCATGATTGTGAGTTTAAAACCCAAAGTTGAATTCAAACTATTGAGAAAAGAGAGAATACGCTATTTTCCAATAAGAGGTTTTGGTAATGTGGTTTTGTTTTCGAAATGATCGTATGCGAATGTTTTAATGAGAGAGAACTATTTTAGTTGCCAGTAACGATCGGGAAGCTGATACGAACATCGCATTGGAATTCAAGAAGCGGATACGAACATCGTATTGGAATTCAAGGAGCGTATTGAGAATTGCTGCCGGTAGAGGTGAGAGAGAAGTTTCCCCCAAACACCGTGGTATTTAGGTAACATATTGAGCTGTTTCGACCATCTCAAAAGTCGAAACTTAGTGGTTCTGAGTCAGTAGCACAGTGGCAATTGTATTGTGGTATGGCCACTTTTGTGAAGGAGACAAAGACCGCGTGAGATTATGTGATGAGTTTAGGTGATGATGTTTGAATGTTAGTATGCTTATGTTTATTTCCTATAGAGTTTATTATGCATGATGAGATCTGAGTTGTTATTGATTGTGATAATAATGATGATGATAGTAATGTTAATGAGAATTATGAGCAAGAAATATGAAAAGAATCGTTTTTTTGTTTTGGCAAAGTTCAAGTGATGAATATAAGTGTGAAATTGAAAAGAAAGAGAAATGATTAATAAGAAAGTGATCAAAAAGAGATACGAATTAAAGTTTGAGAAAGATTTGAGGTACTGTGGAATTCGTAAACGTGCAATAAGGGCTGATTAGAATGATGCTGATGAGCCAGAGCTGGTGAAAGCATGTTGCTGTTGTTCATTGGAATGAGATTGGTGTTGAGTTGAGCTTGCTCCTCCACTAATGCTCACTGAAATGAGATGTAGTACGAGTGGAGCAGGGCTCCTGAGTGGTGAAAGCATGTTGTTGTTATTCATTGGAATGAGATTGGTGTTGAGTTGAGCTTGCTCCTCCACTAATGCTCACTGAAATGAGATGTGGTACGAGTGGAGTTGGGCTCCTGAGTGATGAAAGTGAAGCCAGAGGGCTGAGGTTCCCAAAATGAGATCTATTGTTTGAGAAAGTTTACGAGATGAGATGTAAGATGGTTGATGCAATCCCAGCTCTGTGCTTTGCTATGAAAGAGAAATGTTATGATCGATTAGTGGTTGGGACTCGTTGAAGGGATGCACCAAGGATGAGCCGACCTTAGGATTAATGTGTTAATTAATATATTAAAACTCTTTAAAAGACTCGAATTAATGTGGTGAGTTATGAGTGCGATATCAAAGTAGTGGAGAGGAAGATACCATGGGTATCAGGGATACTCAGGAGGAGATTGCATTAGGGGAGGACGATGACGGTGAAACGTCAAGAAGTCTAGAGTACTTTTCTAGGCGGAACGAATCCCACATGTGACGCGGGTGATCGGTCCCGAAGGTCGTGGTAAAGTTCTGCAGCGCAGCTAGAAAATACTGTCGCCCCCTAGATTGCAAATCTAGAACAGGGAGAGGGACTGGAGCGGGGCTTTGTGATTTGATTTGATTTGAGACTGCGTTCTCCTGGCTTGGAGCCATTTGTTGAGACAGCTGATTTGATTTGAGACTGTGTTCTCCTGGCTTGGAGCCATTTGTTGTGATAGCTGTCAAGCCCGCGCGGTAAAGGTCCTGTACTCCTGTTTGCTTCCGACTAGGTTGGATGGATGACCGAGGAGATGTAGACGTGTGTGCTAACTGTGTGGAACGACCTCCTCAATGATGATTAATTTTCCCTGCATCATTGATGGATACGAATTCATAAGACTTAAATAAGAAAGGATGAATTGTATAATATTAAGAAACGATTCCAAAATGAGAGACTGGAAAAGCGTATGAGATTGTATGATGATGGAAATTTATGCAGATATGAGATTCACAGGTTGTGATGTGGTCATGCAAAGAATCTTGAGAAAGAGAAAGTAATGAGATTGATAAGCATAAGTTAAATGAATGCTGATGATGGTAATGAATATGAGTATGTTCTCTATTTATTTCCTGTTTGTATGATGATGTATTTCTTAATATCTTGCCTATTGTAATTCCACACTGTTGGCATTTCATGCTTGGGAATACTTACTCTCTCGAGATTTCTGTTTGTGTGCTTGTTTATATGATGTCAATCCCATAGCGTATGGACCCTGTCAAGTTTATTTTCGACATACGAGATGAGGGAAGATGGGAAGTTAACTATAGAGGTTTGGAATGGCGTGGAGTCACCGAGGTTCGCATCTTTGATCCCGACCATACTCTGCAAGGGACAGCACCTGATGTTCGCACATGTCGTTTTGTGCTTGCGGATTTGCAGACCGGTGGACCAGCTGATTATCATGGTGGGCATCCGATGCCTTTACCTGCACGGATTGATCCCGAGGCCGAGGAGCTAGAGGAGTTGGATGAGATTCTGGAGGATTTACCGGACGAGGCTTTTGAGGCTATGCAAAAGGACGAACCAGAGGAAGATCCAGAAGAGGATCCTGATGAGGACGTAGACTACCCGGAGGCTGAGGTGTACGAGTTTGACCCTAGTGAGGCACCTCCTGTGGATCCTTCAGCATCAGCTTAGAGTGGGCCTGGTGGTAGTTCTTTTCTTTTGTTAGAAGTATTGTGTTCCCTGTATTTACTTAGCTATTATTGCTGTACCAACTTGTAACCCCGGACTTATGTTTATGAAGTATTTTTTTATTTGGAACCAATGATTAAGTTGTGAAAGAAAATGGGCTGTTGCGAATGAAATTAAAAGCAGCAAGTTTCAAAGTGCGGTGTCTTGTGACATCTCGGTTTGGAACTTGAAGGTTGACATGAGACATGAGAATACCAATTTTAAATACAAAAGAGTTTTGGAAACTTAACGGTTCTCATGCCCATGTTACTTGCAAAAAAAACAAATTGCCCACATTTTCACCACATTTTATGATTGAAGAAATATATTTTCAAGTTGCCAAATCGGGGTGTTACATAAGATGGACTCTAATAGGTGGTATGACGTGAATGATACAGACATACGGACGCAAAATGGTCCTATACACAAAATCGTCTCATACGCAAAATTTTGTGTTCGGGGGCCTGTATCATCCACGTCATACCACTTACTTGACGTCACCTCACACTACGTGGCTGCTAATGTGATATTCCATTAGCCACATTGAAAAATTGCATTTTTTTCAAATGGTGCGGAGCAAAACCCCAATGTTTGAAAAATTAAGGATCAGTCCCGGTCAAAATTACTTTTAGAGACTAAAACCAAAACATGTTGAACTTTTAAGGACCAAAGGAATAAATAAGCCTAACTTTATTATATGATTTTACTAACAATAGTCGTTCTATTGCCTCATCTCTCACTAACCAATATGATAATATTATATTACTTCAGGGGTTCATTAATTTGTTAGGGTACAATCATCATATTGATAGACAAATAACTATTATCTTTGAGCAATCAACATGAAGCAGTCATTAATATATTCTGATCAATTTCTAGTAAGGAGATCACTCATATTAAAATTATGTTACTCAAAATAATGGCATATTAAACATCCAAGATCCTCCATCATCCGTAAAAAGATTTAGCCACTTATAGTAAAAGCAATAAAGCAACTAAATATTCCTAAACAAAATATAGCCATGCCAAAGAGGAAATCTTTGTCTCTAGAATTTTCATAACATCAATGTGCTCCATGTTCACCAAATCATGAACCACCTCCTTCATCAACAACCCCTCCAATTCAATTATAATAAATGAAGCAACAATCAGGGCGAAATTGTTTTATCTCCCCACTACTCTTGCCCATTTATCTCTTTTCTCTAAGGAAACCAATTGCGCCTATTAGGGGTGTTAGCGGTTCGAGATCAAACCAAGAGACTAAGAAGATTATTGAAAAATCAAGTTCGGTCTAGTTTGATGGCTAGACACAGTCTCTATTTTGTTTTAATTGTTACTCAATGGTGTAACACCCCGATTTTCATTTTAAGGAAAAATATAAATTTTTAAAATGAAAATTACAAAACATATATCTTTAGTAAAAAAATGTCCTTTCACAAATTTCATAAAATAAGCAGGGTTTACATAGTATAGTACAATTTTCAAATAATATAGCACAATTTCTTTCTTTCGCATTTTCCACTACGAACCTTGATCCTTCGAGTATCCAGATTTCCCTAAAATATTAACCACACGGGAGTGAGACATTTATATACACTTTAAGCAAAGAGATCGGCATGATTCACTACAGAATCATAGCAACCATAATCAATACATTCATCTTACGCATAAACGAAACTATTGTTTTGTCTCTTACTTTCACATTCACTTGTGTGCGATTATGCTAAAGAGCTTGAGCATTGACAATATGGCATAAGTCACACTTTTCAATCCGGTGCTATGACACGTTGCCCTTCATTCTCAATTGGATTCTTTTCATACTTCTCCTTGTAGGCGCTCTTTTTCGTATACCCGTAGTATACTATTTTTCTTTCTTTCGCCCCGTAAGCGTTCTTTTCGTATACCCGTAGTATACTTCTCTTTTTCCTTCGCCCCATTGGCGTTTCCATTCTTTTATCAATCCAATCGAGAATGCGGGTCTCTCATATATTCATGTTTAATATCAAGGCTATTGGGAAGGGCTAGTTCACAAAGTGTTCGTAGCACAACTCTAAAAATTCATTACGTTAGTACAAAGTCATTCTCGTTCCCAATGCCTTCTTATTATTAAGCACAATCGTGCTACCCATCCCTGTTGCCATATTCCAATCTCACTTCTCTTTGCACCATTCTTTTCAATTACTTATGAACTTCATCAATTTCGCACAATTGATATAATTCATTCACTATATCATTTCATCATCAAACAATTCACATCATTTCCAAATGAATGCACAACTTGGCTCACACCACATCTTTACATTCTCAACTCAATAATCATTCATACGTTCGTGCATTCAACATTCAATTATTTACTCATACTTATAATTCATCTCATTTGGCACTAAGGCCATAAATCAAAATATTCAATAATTAAACATGTCATAACATCAAACATTCCTTTTAAGCACAATTAAAGTATGGCTTTACCATAGTTCCAATCATATTCATATAATTCACGTGATTTAATAATTGCACCAAGTCATCATCAAGCATTTCTTTTCAATACATTCATGCTATTCATTTTACTTCGGTACATAATTTAAACACATTAATTCCTGCATAGGACAAAGTAAAACAATAGCATGTCATTCACAATCAGACCAAATAGGACCAAGTCCCTTTTATTCAAAACATTCCATTCTCATTGCCAACAAATAACATAATTAGACCAAACCACTCATTCATAGCCTCATTCAAAAATAATACGTAAACCTTTTTCATTCATCCATCAAGCATCAATCTAATGCTTTTAGCCCCTTAACCTTTCACAATAATATCAAATAGAAAGCATTCATCACAAACACTTGTCCACCAAACTCATTTTCTAATCAACATGCTCAAGCATGTCTCAATTCCAACACTCACATTATTCAATAATTTTCGAATAATAGCTTACAGGTGTAACACCCTATTTGAATTTTACCCTTAAACCAAAAATTAGGACTTAAAATTTTCTTATTGAAACAGTTATGATAATGGTCACAATAATAATTCTTTTCATTAATATTGAATCATCAGAGTTTTAGCGGAAGACTTAATTCAAACAAAAGGTATGAAAGCCAAAATAACTTAGTTACATCGAATCAATTATCCAAAATATAAAATACATAAGAAGTGTTTTAGCCCGGCCAACTGGCCGAGGCCTAACTTAATTCTCCGACTCAATGACTTACTCTCCCTGTGAGGGAGAGTGATCCTGCTCGGCAGGGGACTGCGTCTGCTCGGGCTCAGTACCTGAAAAATGGTAAGGAGGTAAGCATTACACAGAACTTAAGTAAGCAGTTTCTAATATGACATACCGAACTACCAAGCCAAACACAGGTAATCAATTAGCATGTTAATAGGAAATCAAACAGATACATAACACACGCATACCACCTCATTTTTGCTCGGTCCATGTTATTGTCCATTATACTCTTTACCTACCAGTTTTACCACTACTTATCCGACTGGTTCTCGGTGTACTCTTTTCCTCAAGTCTTACACTTGATTCACTCGGTCGTGACTTTCCCTTCTCGGTATCCCCTTTTCCTCTCTCGGTCTCATTACTCGTTTTTCATCTTTTACATATTTTACAATCTTTTACTCTTCTCGGCTGCATACACCCAGTGCATGTCTTACACCATTTAGGGTCGGATTCCGGAGTGTCCATAACTGCGAGTACCCAGTACCCGTCTTACAGCTGCACATACCCAGTATGCGTCTGACGCGATCAATGCACGCACCCAGTACGCGTCTTCTATGACCAGGAACACTACCGCCGATTCTTCTATGGAGTTAAGGAGTGTCCATAACTGCGAGCACCCGGTACCCGTCTTACAGCTGCGCCTCTCGGCGTCTTATGCGATCAATGCACGCACTCAGTACGCATCTTCTATGACCAGGAGCACATCCTACCGATTTCGAGTACTCAGTACTCAGCTGCTCGCCCAGACACCGAGTGCTCCAAGAACGTCCGACACGGGGGAGGAACGGAAAGAAGAAGGGCTTCCAGTTGGTGAGTCTTAATGAAGAAGAAGAAAGAGAGAGAGATTTTTGTGGATGAAGAGAGTGTATGTTGAATCGTTGGTTTGGAACTTCAGAGAAAGATGAATGAAATGAAAGAGAAAGAAAGTGGAAAGTGTTGTTGTGTTGTTTGTGGGTTTTCTTTTATTCTTTTATGAGGATTAATTGTGTGTTCCTCATTGGAGGCTTCTTTGAGAAGCTTGGAACATGTGGACAGGAATCATTGGCTTCTAAGGGAAGCCACCAACAGTGACTTGACAAAGACATAAAGTGATAGATAGGGCAGTTGTATGGAAGGCGTGAAAACCAAGGATTTGGCAACTCAGTTCGAGTTGCCACGGAAGAAACAGGAAAGAAGGGACTTCGGCTTGACACGAAGAAACATGAGCGGTCCGAGTCTCCTCTCGGTCAACAGTGCTACTTGTAGCGGTCGGCTTATCCGGTTCGGCACAATCACTAGACTTCGCGTTCATTACTTATTTTGCTCGGCTGAGATTGGCCTGAGGTTCATCTGGTCGGTCTATGTTTTCTATTGTGCTCACGGCCGTATACAACTTCTATGACTTAATCCTATTCTTAAGTAAATTTATATTTAAATCTATTATATTAAATATTAAATTTCAAGATGTTACAACAGGCAAAACATCAAAGCAATTCATAACGTAGTGTAACAATGGGGCAAAAAATCTCATAAATAATTTTAAACACTTTATAAACATTTAAGAAAAGGCTTAGAACAAAGGGGGGTTCAAATTCATAAAGCATCATTTATTCCCAAAATTCATAAATAAGGGGTTTTGCTCAAAATCAACCAACAACACAAAATAATTCATTTATTCTCTAATTAAACTTGTCACAACACAAAATAAACATTTAATTTCATTTCAATCCCTAGTATATTCATCTCCTCCAAATTTTATCAAGAACCCAAATAACCCCTAAGCTTAAAAGAGTAGAAATGGCTCACTCCTTACCTTAGAGGGAAGAGGAGACTTGATTGAAGCTCAAAAACCCACAAAGCTTTTTGATCCCCTTCCTTGCTTTAGATTTCTCCTAGTGTCTCCTAGCCTCAAAACCCTTCTCCAAGCTTACTTGAAGAAGACCCACTTGATTTTTGAGAGAATAAGGATGAGGGTACGAGAGATAAATGATGAGGAAGGATTTCTATGAAGTACTTTGAAGTTATTTGGGGGAATAATGGTGGCTTTTGTGAAGAAAGAGAAGAGAGAGAAAAACTTTAGGTGTTGATGATGGGAGGTGGGAATAATGATAGACTATTAGTTATTAGGTTCATTAGAAAAGGGATAGGATAAGATATTTTATTAAAATATCAAGTTATGTTTTATTAAATCTTTAGTTAATCTTTAATTGATTTAGTTATATCTTCTTTCAAATTAAGTTTAGAGTTTCTTACTTTTAATTTTAGGGTTTCTTACTTTTGTATCTAAGTATGGGTTTTGATTAAATAAAAAATAAGAATAAAAAAGTAGAGCATTGTTCACAAGTATCATCTCTGATATTCTATAATTCTCTCCAATCATATTCTCTTAATTTAGATAGGTTTAAATCCTATCAGGAAGATGGAGGCTAGGGTTCCAAGAGGTGTGGGAATGACTTCCCTTGATTTTCCTTTCACAAAATTTGGCCCCCACATGCATATTGGGCTTGGGTGCATGAAAAGGGCCCAAAGGGACTGTTGGTGCGTGTATGGTGCGTCGGTGGGCGCGTCAGGTGCGCGCGCTGGTGCACCCCGATTCGGCGGTTTTTGCCTTTTCGACCCATTTTAAAGGTCCACGACCCTTGTAAACACCAAACCAACTCAACCACACATAGAAACACATTTCCAAACATTCACACAACCTTTTCAACGACACGCAACACAAAATCATTGAAACACGAAACACACTCACAAAGTCAAATGAAGCTCTATGCTACTCAAACTCTAGCATTTCTTGGCCCCTAATCAGCTCACGACTAAAGGGCGGGCTTCCCAAGCCTACAAGGTTTCTTATTACTAACCCAAGCAACCCTTCACATAACCATAACTCTCTAGCCATGCAACACATAAACTCCACACACAACATACATAAGCATGCATATACTTTCATATTTGATTCTTGTTCAAGGAAAAATAAAAGGCATCAACATCATATAAGTTCATTCACACATATACATATATACATATATATATATATATATAGGATAAGAAACATGGGCGTTACAATCACCACGTTCATCCCTTCTTTCATTTCTCTAACCTAGGGCCTTATCGCCCCTATGTGGCACATTAAGTGCCCCACTGGCTCCTCGTTGCCATGTGATTGGATTCACCTAGATGGCATCTGAAGATTGTGATAAAGTAAAAAGGGGGGAAATTCAACCCTAATTTCTTCTTCTTCAAAGCAACTTCTACGTCTTCTACAACTTCTCTAAAGCTCACCATGTCACAATTTTCTTGCTGTAATAGGTGTCGTTATTGTTCCATGGAAGTTGGGAAAGCAAATCTCAAGGCATTGTGTACTACACATTTGGAAATAAAATTGAGCTTTTCATGTTGAATACAAACACAAACCCCAATCACAAGTCTCTAAGATGCCCTTTGTATGCAAACAAGACAATGAGTTGTGGGCACTTTGAATGGTTGGATGATGAGGATACACAACCAATCACAATAGTGACTAAACCTTGTTCAACTCAAGAGTGACCTAACCTTCTACCTCTTTATTTATATCATCATCAATCACAATTCTTTCCTCTGCTGCTAAAGAACCAAAACACATGCCCGCCATCCTGTTTTGTCTTTTTTGGGCTTTATCACCATTAATTCTCATCTTTAAATGCTCCTATTTTTTGGTAACCATATTACCATCATCCATGGCCCAAAATGGGAAGAATTTGTATCATTGGAAATCATAGAATCCTCAATTTCCTTATCTGTTACTGCTACCACGAGTTGACCAGCCTCCATCTCAATATTTTTTCCCTCTCCATTTAATTCAAGAGCCACGTCAACCCTCATCTCATCTCCTCCACGTACTGCCAGGTGTACCGTTTTCTCCACTACAACAACAGGTTGCTTGACCTGCCCTGAATTCATCACCATTTCACTACATCTCTCTTTCTTATGGACAAACTTTCCACAACTAAAACAAATTTGATGCAAACCTTCATACTCTAAGTCGATTTTCGCACCAAAGGCCTTCACTTTTGGCACCAATTTTTTCATTAAATCAATTTCAACACATACCCGGGCAAAAGACTACGTGAGTGAATGGACGTGAGATGATCAATTTTTAGCATAGTTCCAATCTTCCTGCCAACCCTTCTCAAGAATGTCGGATTATAAAGCTCATTAGATAGTCTAGGAATTCTTACCCAAATTGCTCTCCTTACATGAATAGAGGACACCATCTTTGAACGATGAGAGCGTGATTTGCCACTTTCCAAGGACCTTCGTACAACGCATGATGATAATCCTCTTCAGAAGAAAAAACAACGTAACTAAGTAGTATCCATCGGGCATGTCAGTGATTTTAATGTTGCCACTTCGAACCCAGTTTCTTTTCAAACCATTCTCAAGGATCCTTTGAATGATCCTTTTACCCAAGACATTAACAAACCATTCTGCATATTCATCCTCCGACATACCTCAATAGTAGGGCATGGATCAAAAGCCTCTTTAGCAACATCATCTTCACTCTCCTTGTACTATTTGTTCTCAGGTAAATCTTCATCATCGATCACCCCCACAACTTTTGGCACCCCACCAATTGGAATCACAAGAGAAGACAGATACGACTTCTCCTTGAAGGCTATTACTTGCATCTCCTTCTTAGACTCTAGATGAGCATAAGCAGTATGACCTTCATCCATAGGGGCAGCATCATCATCATCATTAGACACATAATATCCCACTTTAACCTTTTTTATTAATTGTTCTTTCAGATCGTCCTCCTAGACAGGAGCAATTATTAGGTGGTCCGGGACCACATGGTCCAGGAGAATCACCGTCATCCAATTTTTTTTATTTTTGAATTTTTTTTAATTGAAAAATAAACTATCAACAGTTGAGATGTACCTGGACCACATGGTCCAGGACTAACTAATAATTTTCTCCTAGACAGAGGTTCCCTCACTCCCTCACTTTCTTTCTCACTAGAAGACATAAATCCTAGGAGAGAATTTGTAGACATTTTTTCCACAAGTCCCTGATACTAGCACGTGCTCTCGAATCATAGCTAGTTGATTAATTATTTGCACCAAAGTCGCAACATCGAAAACATATTAACTATCAAAACGGCCAAATTAATGATCTAAATTTTGTGATTGGTCAGACCTAAAGATTTTGTGATGCAGAACAATCAAAATAATCAGCATGTTGAAATTTATAGTATCTACAAAAATGATAATCTAAACTTTGCCATCAAACAGATCTAAGGATTTGTGACAGAAGTTTAAGTAACCAACATATTTGAAAATTATTGTAGCTTCTTTTAGATAAACATAAACGGCTTTTCTACCATTTTATCTCAAACCCCAAGAATGGAGATGGAAGTGGGTGGAGGTTGAAGGTGGGTTAGATGAGGGATGGAGAAGGAGAAATAGGTGAGTGCAATGGAGATAACAGATGATGGATGTAAGGATAAGTTTAAAACTTTAAGTGCAAAAATTATCAAGTACCCGCTGCTAGTAGCATTTTTAGGATGCTAACAGAATTTCCAAAAAAATAAAGGGAGTAAAATAAGCAAAACAAACTACTGGAAAAACATTCTCCAAATTTGTTCTCAGATTGATCAAATTCACTTTGATTTCTAACTGTAAATCATATGTAAGATTGGCTAATTGAGCCGCAAAGGATCCAAAGGGCAAAAAAACACATTAACAATTTCATTTAGGTGATGTATTTCCCAATCATTTATCTTTTGTTTTTTTCCCTTCAAATTTTCTTTATATTCTGGCAAAGTGCATTATGGCTGGAAAATGCGATTATACCCTTCCAGTCGGTGAAAACAATGACTATGTACAGTGATATGTCAATCATATTTCAAGTACATCAATTGTGGGGTAACAAAAGACGAGGGATATAACAAATTATGTTCCTTTTAAACCAAATCAAAGTTTGCGTAGCTCTTTGTGTCAGTTTTTAATCCTAGTAGAGTCTTGAATAAGAGTATGAGACCCCATGAGAAGCAATGAACATGGAACATTCAAGAAAAGAGTAGCAACCATACTTTAGAGCAGTTTCTGATCTGCGTGAAACATTATTGACGACTTTATCATCTATGTAATGTCCGCATTAAAATGTTAATAAATTACACATCACAGCCAATTCAGCAATAGCATCGAGACTCTGGAGGAAAGGATGAATGACCAATTCCTCAGAGTAGATAAGCTATATATCCACAGTAATCTTTGCATCAAGATGAGTGAATTCTTGGAAAAAGGCCTTGAAATGCTCATATGAATACTTCACATCATCAATAGCACACATCTCTCGTATGCTATGCATTGACAACTGCGGTGCACCTACATCAACGGTGCGTATACCTATGCCACTTGCAAGGATAGGACCGATTGTTGAACCACAAGCCATGTCATTGCGCACCACGAAGTCCTACATCAACATACACCGTTTCAATTCATGAGAACTGATATGAGATGGTTAAAAGAAATGTGACATTATTGAGATACGAATATCTGAGAACACTACCAGAGTGACAGACAGGAAAAGAATGAGTTAATTCATAAATGAATCCTAGGTGTTTGAGAGACCCGGATTCTCCCTCTCTTTCTTTCTTCAAAAAACCAGAAGGATATCACTCTCACTCCTGAAGAGGCATATAACCTGCTCCCTAACAGCAGCGAGTAAATAACTACAGCTGTGTCGTTATACTTCCTAGCTTAGACCTTTCTTATTGGACAATTGTGACAGCATGAGTGAGTTTGGAGTGCTCATACAATTTTAGTCCTTCAGGGTCATTTCTGAAAAATTAAAAGTCCTAATAATTTTGCCTCATGAAATACTACTTACACTAAACTAGAGAATGATTTTCTTCAAGGTTGTATCTTCCTCTGCGGATGCAATATTCTCCAACCAGAGAGAGGAAGAAAGGAGTGCCATAATTTTTAACTAAACTGACCTGTACAGGAAGGTTATGCTTTGATGCAATCTCCCTAAAGATGAAGGATGTGACTGCATTGGTTGCATAGCGTTGATTTGCATTGAGTTTAATGACAAGTCCTCCATGTAGTCTAGGCTGGTGGTTTTCTTCATGCTTGTCCTATGAGAAATTTGATCTCGATAAGGAGAAAACTATAACTTGAATTATTGGCAACAGTATTAAATCAAAGGCGCGTAAAAAGACTTACCATATAATTGGGGTGTAGGGCATGTGCCATATCAGCAGATACAAGGAAGCTTCTTTGTATTCCTTTATCAAACAGCTAAAAGAAAACCACCATAAAGAAAACTAATTAAATGCTGAAAGAATTTGAACAACCAAAAAAAAAAGCATTGCAAGCATAACTAATGTGTGGTTATTCAAACATTTAAAAATCTCCAATGCTATTTGTGGATTGGTGCTGTAATGAATTTAAAAATCTCCATGTATAACTCCAACAAGCATTAGCCCTCAGTAGAAACTAGAGAGTGGACACCAATGCAGTTTCTCAGTCACACTAAACTAATAGAAAAAGTTATATGTAATCTTATGGGCACAAAAAGGAAAAAAGATTGAAGAATCATACCTTGGGGTCTGAGCTGAAGGAATTTGTAATCCTGGACAAAGCATTTAGTACAACAGGAGAGCCAGCTCCTTGTGCAGAATCAGATCCACACTCCTCGTGGTCAAACAAAGCCACCATTCTAACACCAGTCTCTTCTTTAAGACTGCTGTCAGAGGATGTAGCATCTACTAATGCCTGAAACAGACACCAATATGTTAGCATAGGATAACTAATACCTACTACATGTCTTTATTTTTATAACTTTCACTCATCATACACACGCATATTCTAATTTCCAGGAACACGGTCACAACCTTATTAGTTATTACTTAAATCAAATCCCCAGATGCTAAACTTTATATTTTGCTGCTTTAAAAAGAAAAGAAAAAATATTTTAGTAGTGAGAGACATGCACCTAGTTTTGTATCTGTGATATAATTCAGCCAAAAATTCTTCTAAAAAGGGATGTTAATGGATTTAAAGTAGATTAATTTTTCCACAGGACCAAGAGCAAGGCATGCCTAAGAAAAATTCTTTAGCTATAATAATTAAACATGAAATTGGCAAAGTGAAACATGGCAAAAAATGACAGTTTACATACCAATTATACAACCTTAGAAGAACCACAACCAAATTTGAGTTAATAAGAAGTATGTAGAGTGGTCAATTAAAAATCAAGATCATATTTCAAAGTTCATATTTATAGACATGCATTTTAAACTTGTCAAGAGGAGAGAAACTATAAAACATAAACCTTCAAAGAGCAAAATGACATGCAGAGGTTATCAAGCCGTCCTGAAAATATGAATTCCTTTGCAGCACCAGCAACTATACTTGGTTGTGTATCACATGCTTGCAATTCAAAATCACAAATGTCATCTGGTTTGCACCCAAGCTTACTTGAAAGCAACTGGGGAAAAAAAGAAAAAACTTTACTGGCAATTATAATCATAACCATGTAGACATGCCAAGACCCATGTTAAGCAATTGCAACAACTGTCAGTGTCATTTCATTTCAAAAGAGACGGTGTTGTGAAATTCTAAACTTTATCCCTGTTAACCTGTAGAAGAAGAGAGTGGTGCTTTGTATTGCTAGTGCCTGTGTTATCATTTGCTTGCTTTCCACTTTCAGAGGACACTTTGTTGAGCTCTGCCTGTACGACAAAGCTGAAATTATTAATGAATGTGTAAAAGCTATATCCAACAATAATTGTCTTTCCCAGCAAGGTGGGATCAGCTTTTCTAACAAAGACAACTAATAGATTTGAACACAGTACATAAATTACGCTTGTGATGAAGTGCATTCTGCCATTAAATCACATGCTTAACTTGGTGTGAAGGCTAAAAGCCAAATAAAAATAATTAAAAACATTTTGAATCTTAATAAGCAATAACGGTGGAAGCTTTACTTATTCCTTTTAATAATGAATTAATTTTAATAATGAATAACTAATTACTACATAAAAGTCTTGATTAATATCTGCACAGAACGATTACATTAAAGTTTCAAAACACAAACATGAACTAAACTAACAAACCTGTGAAATTGCAAGCTAATACAAGTATAAAAACCCATCTGTTATGAAGAGCAAATCTTATGTAATAGAATACACATTTAAACAAAAACTGAGCTCTCTAACAACATGCAATCACATAGATTGTAACTCTGGTAAGATAACTTTTAAGAAAATATTTAAAAATAAAACAGAATAAGCCATAAGAAGGAATGATGCAATAACCCAGGATACCCCTTTAATAGTAGTATTTCATATAGAAAATTCTGTAACCAGACAAAAATCATAACTACAATTCCTTGATTACCTTTAGTGATGTTGCCAAGATGGGAAGAAGATGAGTCTGCTTGTTTATTTTGAGCTCCTCGTTAACTCCCCTGTTCAAATGCCCAAACATAGTCAAGTCAACCAATAGAAGCTGATGATCTCATTAGCAAGCAAACAAACAGAAAATACTATAGAATCCAATGCATCTCAAGCAGCTAGAAAACCTGTCTAAGTGAATTGCCAATGTTGGAATCCGCATTATCGGTTCATCAATTCTAACAAGACGATGCGAGTAAAAAACAGAACCTTCTTTCTCTTCTCGGATGATGACCCTGCCAGCCACTGTCAAGTCCCGGTCGAACCATGTATGCCACAAACCACCTCCATAGGTCTGGACACCTACCTCCAAAATTCCACCTTTAACCACCTGCCCAAATAACCCAAATCTCACTTATCTTTCTAGTTACACACCCGGTGTACTTGTATTAAATACATCACATGACATGTTTACTACTTGAATTGATCTATCTTTAAATGCTACAACATTCTTTTCATTCAAAAAACTCATCCAAACTTATTTCAATAGTACTTTTAGTGTATGTTTGAGTTAAACTAATTTTTAGGAAAAAGTTAACAACGAAAAATCTTCATCATAAGCTGTTTTGAACACAAAACAACCTAAATTAAACCTGCCTTAATTTCTTTCTAGAATTTACTTTTGATACACTATTAATGTAAAAGTTTCAATCATATATTGGCATGTCATAAGAAATATACTCTAAGGTAGCGTTTGGCCCACGGACAAAACATGATGGAGTGGGATATTCTGTTTTATTCTCTTTGTTGATTCCGCCTCTTTTAGTGGAACCAAAATGTTACTTTTAACCCAAATGGGTTTGTCCTAGTGGAAGCATGCTGGGACCATAAGGATATTGAGAACCCATAAGACCACAAAGGTCAGAGGCTCGAATCCTTGTGGAGAACATCCCTTGGGGAGGCACCCCACCCATGTTGCTCCAAGTGCCGGGACTGTGAAGTTCCCCTCCAAAAAAAAAAATGTTACTTTTAAATGTACATATAGTGTTTTGTTCTATTTAAATGTCGGCCAAACATTCCCTAATAATTAACCCATAGTACAAACTACGCAATCCATCATTCCATCATTTTTTACAATATTGTTAGAAGCCGCTCTTTATACCAAACATGTTATGTGGTACTCCCTCCAGACCTTGTTATAAGTCACCTTATAAAAGATTTTTCTGGTCTTAATTATAAGTCATTTTATATTTCCTATGCATCATTTATTGTTTTTCTCTTTTTTGCCCTTATTAAATGTTTTGACTATCTATGTTTTTCAGTTGATCATTAATGAGTGTGAACTTTTTGAAAAAAGTTGAGAGAGTAAAATTGTAATGTTACAATATATTATTCTCATAGAATTCAGAAAACTAACTACTTTCTTTGGTATTAAGTATTATGTGTAGTTCGGTTAAGTAAGGGAGTACATAGTAAGGGACACGTAGGGTAAATGAGAGAACTATATAATGCTATTGCTAACCAATGAAATAAGGGCATATTAAGGCATTGGTAAAAGTTATGATTGTATTGGAAAACAAAATCCAATGTTTCTCAATTTAAAAAACGGAACAGTATCAAAATTAAACTCAAGAAAGAAAAAAAAAGGTTTATATGATAAAAATGATCACATCAAAAAGAGTGACGAAACCAAAATTACCTTGGACACAGGCTTGAGTTTGAGACAAGGACTATCCGTGTGAGCTCCAATTAGGTGGAATCCGTTTCCAGCAACGTATCTAAGAATAAAACATTTGAAAATTATAACAATAAAAGTTGCAAAATGGATATAAAATTATTATTATTATTATTATTATTATTATTATTATTATTATTATTATTATTTTTATATACTTTTGTCCAATGGCGAAGGCGACAATGGTGGAATAGTTCCTGGTGAAGAAGTACTTGTTGCCAGGTACTAAGTCCCACACTTCCCTCTCTGAGAGTTGCTTGAATCCTGCGCCCAGTAACCGCTTCTTTGCCTCATCTGAAACGACGCCGTATTGCGATTAGTGAGTGAGTGAGAGTGAGAGGGGGCGAGAGAGAGAGAGAGAGAGAGAGAGAGAGAGAGGAGAGAGTTTTTTGGGTTTACCGACGGCGTGGAAAGCGGTTGGAGAAGCGTTGAGGAAGCTGATCAGATCCGAAACGACGCCGTGGCTTTCTTCCTTCGCCATGCTTTTTCTTTTTTAATTATTATTTTAACGACGCTTCTTCTTCTTCTTCTTCAGCTTCTATAAGCTCGCTCTCTCGCGTTTCAATCTTAAGCGTGGGCAAAAGCAAATCTCATTCCAAATGAATTCTATTCACCAAACCCCAACTTTTAGCCTTAACCCCCAATTTAATTGTAAAATGGCAAAAATGTCTTTCCCCTGTTTTCTCTTTCGAATACTAAACCACATACTCACCTTTTTTCTCCTTCACCTAAATCTCAAACCCTTTTTCTTCCTTCCACCTTTTTCTACTCCATAATTTTTTTATTATTTTTTTTTATAAATGAATTTTTATTGAAAACAGGTATAAGAAATTGTATGGGTTCACATATGCATAAAAAAATTTATATTGCCTCTTAATTGATCGTAATATCTACAATTTTTTTGTTACAATAAGATGAAAGGACAAGTGTATTTGTAAAAGATGGATGTAAGCTAATTCCAAGCGTATTAGATATTAAAGTGATCAAATTTGTAATAAACTCTTAGATCAACGTATGTGTAAAAAATGTATGTAATCTAGCTCCAAGTGTATGTGTAAAAATTATTGGTGAGATGTTGGGTTAACGTAAGTATAAAAAATGTATGTAAATGTTTATGGTGAAATTTGATTTGTTTATCGAAAGAACGTGTTTACATGATAAGTGTTTATGAAGAGTGGATTTTGAAAAGTTTCTAGGGTAATTGTTGTGGGGTGTTATCCCACATGTGCCGGCAAACGAGTTTTGTTGATGTACAACGATGGTAATGGGTTCTCGGTTAAAGAACTCCGCCACCGAGTCGGGTATTTGGGGCGGTGTGTGTGTCGTGTGAAATGAGAGAGTTGCGAGGGTTGGTTTCATAACTTGATCATTACCTCTTATTTATAGGGTGAGTAAGAGACATTGATACCTTTCATGAATGGGCTTGATGGGAAATGATGAGGCATTAAAGCGGCAAGTGTAACGGCTTCATGAATGTCAACATGAACATCAATAATAACTAACCGTTATAACGGTTACGCATTGATTGACTATTGATGTTGAATTACCGGTATACCAGACTGATGCTACTTGGTCTGTGATATCGGCACTTATTGGTCCGTGGTACCGGTTATTATTTGTCTGTGGAACCGGTCCATAACAGTAGCCCCTAAGCCAAGGCTGGTTCTTGAAACCAGTCTTGGTTTTGTGTCTGAAGCTCATAAGAATTTCGAGTGGAGGAAGTCCATCTTTTTATTGTTGTTCTATGTTCATGAAGTGTGCCAAAAGAATAATTACTTACATATTTTCATTAGGTGGTTGAATTTAATAATTCAAACTCGGCCTGATTGATTTTTTATTGCTCTTTTCGCTAAGTGGTTAGAATTTGGGTCCATTCACTCCTTAGCTACTCAGGTGCGCAACTCATTTCGGGATACTCATTTCTTTAGCCAAGATGGATCTCTCGACCCAACAAGTCGGCGAAATACCGAGCAAGTGGGAGTTGCATAGTTTTTAGTGTACATTCATCCTCCTAACTTTGTGGCTAATCAAGTTAGGGGTGATGCATCAAGGTGTAACTCTTTTTGGGAAACTCGATTCTTTAGCCAAGATGGGTCCCACGGTCATACAAGTCGGCAAAATGCCTTACCAACGGGAGTTACATCGACCGTGTAGAGTACTCTCGAGATAGTGGTCGTAAAGACCATATATCTCTCTAACCACTGCTAACTCGATGGTTAATCGAGTTAGGGGACAATACATATTGGAAGCCTCGTAGACTAGAATAATTGTGGCATAGGATGTTTTTTGTTCTCCTTTTGAAAAGCTTATTGTCCATTGATTAAAATCTTGGAGTCATTTTTAGACCACTCTTGAAGAAATTGAGGCATCATAATTGTACCTTTCAATAAAAAATAACAATTAAAATATTAAATAATATTTATCACGTAGTTAAAATATATACTATCAATGTGACATTAATAGTATGATAATTGACACGTAATTAAGATATATACTTAGAGTAATATGTCAGATTAGTCCCTGACTTTGTAAGCATCGGTCAAGTTAGTCCCTGACTTTATCGAAATAGCAATTTAGTCCCTGAGATTTCATTTTAATTCACATACGTCCCTATTTTTATCCCATTTAAAAGCAAATACATCCCTGCGATAGTGACGGCAGGGACTAACTTGATCGACATTCTCCTATCTCAGGGACTAAATTGTTATTTCGATAAAGTCAGGGACTAACTTGACCTGACATATTACTCTATATACTTATTGATATATTATCACTTTGCGGTTAATAATATTACCATGATGGTGTGTAATTAATATTAAAGTATTATAACCTTCAAAATATACATAAATATCATACCGTATGCAATTGTTATAGAAATAATAATGGATATAATAAATATTTGATAGGTTACTTCCCTTGTAAATGAGTAAATGAGGGCATCACAGCAGAGTCTTAACTTAAGACTTATCATACTTTAACACATCAACATTACATCATTATTCTGTTATCGGACTCAACTTCAGACTTTTCATATCTTCCACCATAGCAGAGTCCTAACATCAGACTCATCAAACATGCATCAACATTATATCATCATGTACTTTTATACACAATTTTATTTTAATAATGCTTTTGTAATACAATTTCAATCATATTAATTATGTACAATTTATAAAAATAATCCCAAATAATATTTAAATATTAAATTATATAAAAGATAATATTACAATAATTTATTTATTTGAATATAAAAATATGTATTTTTATTTATTTATTTATTTTTCCTTAACAAGACAATATATTTAAGAATAAAAGAGAAAAAATATATATTTAAAAATATTATTCTTATTTTTCAGAAAAAGAATATTATTATCATTTGTAATTATTATTATTTATTGTTAATTTATTTTTATTATTATTTATTTATTGTTAATAATATTTATTTATTATTATCTGTTTATTAGTGTATTAATGTATTATAAAGTAAAAAAGGAAGAAAATGACAAAAAAGGGTCCCACGGAGCCTTAAGACTCTCCACCAGATTTTGAAGATTAGCAGAGTTTTGAGAGAGTCTGGAATAAAATCTAAACTTAAGACTGTCCATCAGATTCTGCTGGGGATGCCCTGAGTTGATGCGTTCTTCTTGCTTCAGTTCGGCCTTTTCATGGGCCTCTTCTCAACCCTTTCTTTCAAGTGGGCTTGGCCCATCCTCTAAATTGTGGTAATTCTTCAAGTCAACAACTTCTTTGTTTCAGTACCTATTGCCGTCTATTAAGTGAGGGAGATGCAGCTCCATGGTCGAAATGACGAAGGCACATGACGATTTGTTTTGGGTTTATGATGGTTGTCGCATATAACGGCCGGAGCAAATGAAAAAGCCTCGCATTCTGGCCTAGTTGTAGCCGGCTCATCATGTCCGCGATCGGGACAGTGACGAAGTGGTCTGTGGATGGTGGCACGTCGAGTCGCTGTACGGTGGAGAGGTGATGATGCCGCGACGGTGAGCCGATTTGTTTTTTGCCGATTAGTATCCAAGTGTTTGATTGTATTTTCTGTTATGCAACTGTTATCCATGTAATTAGCTAATCTATGTTTTGGATCTCTAATTTATCAATTGGGAGATTATGAATTAGAATAGGTCTTCAATCAAACAATATAATTATTCAACTCGTAGTATATTTTTGGATAATTATATAACTTGTTATAAATTCCTCTTTTTAATAAAGGTCATTCAATGGTTTAATCACTTAAGGGATTAAGAGTTATCAAATTGGATAATAAATAGTAGGGGTGTAAGTGATCCGATTTGGGACCGCGAGACCGGTCGGATCAGACCGAAAATTGCAGTCCGGTCTGGTCTCATGGTCTGGTCCGGTCTCAAAAATTATAGACCGATGTTACATGGTCCGGTCTATGGTCTCAAAAATTTTGAGACCGTTCAGACCGGACCGGACCACATACTTAAAATGTGAAAACCGCATAACACATTGTCACACTCAGTCTAACCTAGCAGGCACCAGCAGCAGCCTCACAAGTCACAACCTTTAACCCTTACTCTCTCTCTCCCTCTCATTCTCCCGACCTCTCACCGCCACTCCGTCCGCAGTGCCGTTCGCGTCCTCTTCACCGCCGACGCTCTCTTCTCCCGCGCCATCGAAGTTCGCCGTCTCTGTCTCTGTCTCTCTCATCTCGCATGGAGCACGCCGATTCGTTCTCTCTTTCCCTCCTCCATGCTCGCCGCCATTCTTCTTCTTCTTCCTTGTGCACGCCGACGCCAGTGAAGCCGCCTCCATCGGCACCAGTGAAGCCACTTGTTCTTCTCTCCCCCGATTCGTTCTCTCTCTCCCTCCTCCATCCGTCGCCGCCACTCGTTCCTCTTGCCCTCTCTCTACTGTTAGTTGAATTTGATTTTGCCCTAATTGAATTTGCCTTGATTTATTTCCAGCATTTTGAATTTTAATTTTGATGGTCTAAATAGACCGGACTGGAACGGTCCGGACCGTTGCGGTCCGGTCCGGTCTTTATACATAAAACACATCGGGACTGGACCGGATCAGACCATGTTAATTTGATTGGTCCGATCTCCAATGTCCGTCAAAGACATGACCGGACCGGACCGAACCGTTACACCCCTAATAAACAGTAATTTCACAAGAGGAATCTAGTAATTACTACCTTAGGAATTTGTTCTTGATTTAGGGAAAAACAGAGATTCATGATAAATAAACAAGGCCAACAATGAAACCACGTTCCTAACTCGTTTTCTTAAATTGCTCACAACTTTTATTTTAATTTCTATTTTTATTTTATTTTAATTAAATCTTAATTAATTAGTTACAAATCTATAGATTTCGCTTTTAACTACTCTTTTGGGAGAATTAATTGAACAATTTGCAATCCCTGAGGGACGATAACTGGTCTTACTTACTATATTACTTGCTGACTCGGTATACTTGTCGGTGACCCAACAGTTTGACACTATTACGATCGTCAAAACCACTCAAACGTTCTCTAGCCGAAACAATTATCTCCTGTTTCATAGAAGCTTTACAAAGGTGAAAACACCGGATTCATTCAGGCTTTTATTTCAACAGAGAAGGTAATCCCCATATCTGATCCTTAGTCAACAGAAAATAAGGGGAAGACCGCTTTGGATGGGATTTATGGAACTTCTGCCACCAAAGCGGATTTCATAATCCCTCATATCTAATCTTCATACTTGTAGAATTTTGAAATCGACTTGATTTATTTTCCTTTTTACTTCTTTCCAAAACTCATATCAATGTGACTCTAACCAAATGCACAACCATAATTTCTACTTCCTCATGTGGATTTGTTGTGAGCATTAACCCTCATTATATAACCATTTCTCGAAACAGTGGATAATCTTGGCATTAATGACGCCTCAGCCTTTGTCCAATGAAGTGACTACCATCAATTACTGTCAGTTGACTCTTTAACTCTTTGGGAGCAGCGCTTGGGTTACTTTCTCTATCCAAACCTCCTTTTTTTGACATAGGTACATGTTCGTCAAAGTCACTTTTGTACAATTGTACTTAACGAATAAGTTCACGTACCTTCAACATCACCTATATGTCGAATTTCCCATTTCTATCGAACATAAATCCTGATCCCAATAGTATGCTGACCCCAAATGTATTGGACATGAAAATCGTGAGATTTGTTAATGAGCTCCTGGTTCAGCATATGGAGCAAAAAAAAATGTATGTAAGCTAACCACCCCCTAGTTTACTAAATATTAAAATCATCATGTTTTTGAGCTCGAGTCAACGTATGAAGTAAAAAACATATGAAAGCTCACCCCAGGCATACTGGCCATTAAAATCATCATATTACACATAAAATTAAACATGAAATAGGGTATTGATTTCCGTAAATAGTGGAGAATGAGCAATTAAAATAGTACTATATAAAAAAAATGTTTAGAAAATTACAAAGTACAAATCTAATAACCGATATTATAAAATTAAAAGAGAAATGCTAACAAGTACCATAAGTTAAGGACAATTGTTAAGCATTCAAATGTAATTAAATAATGTTGGAAAATGTGTGTTTTGAGAATCTCAAGAGTAGGGTTGTTCATGGTTTGGATTTCTATAAAAACTGAACCAAACTGAAATAAAACCAGATTAAAGGTTTCGTTTTTCTCGTGAACTGTACTGCTTTAACAAAGTGATTCCTAAACCGGTTTGAGATCAATACAAAACCAATTATTATATTTAAAAAAATGGTTATGAACCGATTTATTAAAAGAATCAGACTATATGACACTACACAGATTAAATCATATATTACTTAATATTAAAAACCTATATTCACACGTTTATGTGAAGCCTCCGAAATTACACAGTGAAAGCATGCGTTACATTATACAGAGAATCTATTTGTTTCACATTTCTTCAACCCTTGTTTCCCTAACTAATCCTGATTACAATGGCTTCCCTAACTATCTCACTTTCTCAACTACACTACTCTCTCATCGACAATTAAACCTCGACGCACGAGAGCTAGTGGTGCAAAAAAAGGGCAAATGACTAAGAGAAAGCCATAGTGTCGGTGGTGATGGTGATCAACGATACTCATCACCGCCTTGAAACTCTAAGGGTACTTCAACAATTAAGGCGAATTGAAGAAGTCACTACGATCTTCATGGATCAGCTTTGAAGTTTGAAGCTTACTGATGCAGTAGTGCGACAATTGGGCTTTGTTGATCCTAAAGGTGAAGAGGCAATAGACTAGGTTTAACCATGGGCATTAGTCCCCAAACTCCCAATTTATCCCCCAATCTCCATTTTAATGGTGCAATATCCATTAGGACTAAACTTATGTACAGTTCCTTAGGTGCTGGTGGTACTGGTACCTTATCAAAAACTGACACGTATACGTTTTTTTCCAACTCAGCACAAACTAAATACTAACACTGTTAACCTTGTTTTTTTTTTTTTACCGTGAAACCTTTCTTCTTCCCATTTTCCATCACCTGTCTCTGCATATTCCATATTGTAATGTCTCCTTCCCATGTAAGTCTCACCTTCCCACATAATAAGTCTCCTTCCTTCTCTCATAAACATTCATCGTTGCATTTCTCCTTCAAAATCCTGAACCCATTTCACACCAAAGCTTCCTATACCCACTCTGTCTTCACGGTGGCATTTCCCCTGTCTTCCTATACACAATCGTTCACTCAAAATGGATGTGCCAACAGTAACTGCTGAACAAGGTGAGGTTAAGATTGGCAATGTTCATCCAAACACTAGTGGGATCAATCTTGGCAATCAATGTGCTGGTAAAATTCCCTTTTGAACTACCATTGCTTTTGTCAAATTTTCTTTTTGTTAGTACTGCTTGCCCTTTTTTTAATAGAATTGTTGACTAAAAATTTGACCATGTTTAATCTTACTATAATCTTCATCATTAAATTAATAGATAACACTGAGAAAGATTTGGTACCATATGTTGGCATGGAATTTGAGACTGAAGATCACGCATATAAATTTTATAATATGTATGCTGGTTTTATCGGTTTTAGCATTAGAAAAGATTGGAGGAATAAAAGCACGTTAGATAAGGAGATTGTGGTATCTCGATGATTTGTTTGTTTTAAAGAAGGCTTCAAAAGGAACAATGATAATGAAGGGAAAATGACCCGCAAAGATATCAGAACTGGATGCTTGGCTCAAATGCTTTTTGGTCGAGAATCAAATGGAAAATATGTTGTTACATCCTTTGTTCAAGAGCATAATCATGATCTTGCAACTCCCAAGAGTAGGCATAAATTACCATCACAAAGAAAGGTTTCTGCTGCTCAAGCTGCCGAGATTGAATTGGCAAGAAGGTATGGTATACGACAAAAATTAATTTTTGAGTTTATGAGTCGACAGGCTGGAGGAAGGGAGAATGTTGGCTTCACTTCTAAAGATGCTAGCAATTTTTTGAGTTCTAAGAGAATGAAGGAAATGGAAGAAGGTGAGGCATACACTCTACTCCATTATTTTAAAGCAAAACAAATAGAGAATCAATCGTTCTTTTATGAGATCCAACTTGATGTTGATCATCAAATAACAAATATTTTTTGGGCGGATGCTAAAATGGTTGTAGATTACTCTTATTTTGGAGATGTGGTGTGTTTTGATACCACTTATCGCACCAACAAGGATCTTCGACCATTTGCTCCCTTCATTGGATTCAACCATCATCGAGAAAGTGTGATATTTGGTGCAGCATTATTATATGATGAAACTGTTGAATCATTTGAATGGTTGTTTAACACTTTTCTTAAGGCTATGTGTGGAAAGCAACCGAAGACAATTTTTACAGATCAAGATGCTGCAATGGCGAAAGCAATAAGGAAGGCTTTTCCTGAATCATATCATCGCTTATGTCTATGGCATTTGTTTCAAAATGCAATGAAGAAGGTTAATCATGCTTTTCAGAAGTCAGATTCTTTTGCTGCAGATTTGAGAAGTTGCATTTATGACTTCGAGTATGAAGAGGACTTTCTCAATGCTTGGGAGTTATTACTTGAAAAACATGAGCTTCGCCAAAATAAATGGATGGAAGATTTCTTTACGCTTAAAGAAAAATGGGCTTTGGTATATGGGCGAAACACTTTTTCAGCTGGTGCCACAACAACACAATTAAGTGAGAGTTTCAATGGTCGTTTGAGGCTTTACATGAAGTCTACCTTTAATGTGCTAGAATTTTTTAGAAACTTTGAAAGGTTGCTAGAGGATATGCGATATAAGGAGATGGATTCCAACTATGAGATGAGTCAAAAGCTGCCATCATTGAGTATGGACATCATGTTATTGAAACATGCAAGAGATGTCTACACACCAGTAATTTTTATTCTGGTTCGCAAGGAATATGAAAAATCTTGTAATCTTATTTTCCAAGGCTACACTCAAAACATGCAACTATTCGAATATGAAGTAGGTTTCTTTGGAACCATGAGGCAACATAAAGTTACCTTCAACTCTGAAGATCAAAGTATTGTGTGCACTTGTCAACTTTTTCAGTTTATTGGTATCCTTTGCAGCCATGCTCTTCGTGTACTTAATCATTTGAATATAATTATTATCCCTCCAAAATACATCCTTAAGAGGTGGACTAAGAATGCTCGAAGTGGATATGTTCTAGATAACAAGGGACACATTATCAAAGAAGATCCTAAGGTGGCTATCTCAAATCGCTTGAAGGATAATTGTCGCAGTGCAATAGAAGTATCAAGTAGGGCTGCTGAATGTGAAGAAGCATCAGCATTTTTCAAAAGAAAAATTGTGGAAATCGGCATTGAAGTTGACAAGATCTTAAGTAAAAGATCTTCGACAGGTGGTGATCCTAATGAAGTTAGGACAAGTGATACAATGATTTCTTCCCTTGAAAAAGATAGTGAATCTCAAGCCAAAGGTATAAAAAAGAAAGATGCTGCCTCTCGTGTAAAAGGTAGACCAAAAAGTTGTTTGGAGAAGAAGAGAAAAAGCAAAGTCACTCACAAGTATACTCCATTAAAACAAAACTTTTTTCCCACCATGCTAACTCCTACTGCACAGGTACAAATTGAAAGTTTTATTTATAACTTTTTTGCAGAGTAAATGAACTTGTTAAAGTTTATGTATTTAATTTGCTTTTTCTTATTGTATGTGTAGAATGTGCCATTTGTACAGAGAAACCAAGTTCCCACAGTGGTTGATATTAATATGACTCAGGTGATTATTCTTTATGCATTTTATTTTGTTATTATAATTTTGGACTTCACAGTTATATGCTGAATTTTATCACTTTTTTTTCCTTGTTTGATTGAACTCAGGCAAATAATTTATCCCAAGATTGAAGTTTCTGATTATATAACATTGAAGTGGGAATTCTATCAAGCATCATGAATTGAAGAACTTTTAATTTTATCTAGTTTATGTATTTTTCTATTTGATACTGAATTGAATCTGCATAATATTGCAGTGAATATAATTGGTTTTGAATTTGTTCTTGTTGGTTGCAATGAGTATCCATGTTTTGTTAGTTATTGTTGATTAAATTAAAGTGAAAGTTCTCTCAAAATGTCATGTTATTTACTACTGCTATATAAAATGTGATGATGCCCAATTACTACAAGTATGCTCAAAATCCGGTAGCATATATGCTAGAGTTCAAAACTGATATTGTGGCTCTGAACATTGGGACCTTGGCACATGCTTTGTGATGTCTTAGTCTGCAACAATTTTTCACAAAAGAAAAACAAATTATCAATCATAAGGAAATATGTTGTGAAAATAACCAATTTTGTCTCAGTCTGTAAAAATTTTATACCTTTTGAGCAAGAACATAACCAATTGTGTTGAAAGATTACACATTAATCTGCAAAATTCTAATAACTTGAAAAGAAAAACCACTTTAAATAAGCATTGCCTCAAATCGAAGAGTTTAAAATGAACTCAATCACTCATGATTTCACATTTAAACTCAAAATCAGCATGACCCCTAAAAGTTCCCAAATCTAAGAGTTTTAACCCTAGTCCCAAATACCATAAGCACACAAAATCAACCAAAATCAAAATGATAATGAAGCAAAATTAAGTAAAGAAGCTAAAAGAAGAATTACCTGGTGCAACAAGCATGAAAAACGCGAAAACATGGGGAAGAAAAGATTATTCAAGCGCAAAAGAATTCGAAGAGGATAAACAAATTCAAAGAATTCATGCATCCTTGAAATCAAGTGGGTATAGAAAGCGAGTTCACAATTATGAGAGTAAGGAGAAGACTTACGTTACTGAGGAGTGTGCTTTGAAATAGGGAATGAGAAAAGGTTTGAGTGAAAATAAAGAATTAACGGAGTTAAAATTTAGAGTGTGCTGAGTTGGGAAAATGGTACGCGTGTCAGTTTTTGATAAGGTACCAGTACCACCAGCACCTAAGGAACTGTACCTAAGTTTAGTCATATCCATTATACCCTTCATCATTCAAAACAAAAAAAAACCCCAAACCCCAGCCACATTTTCAACTTCTTCCACCCCAAGCAAAACCCCATAACTCCATGCAAACCTCTTCCATATTCCACTTTTACAACCCTCTTTCTCTATAACCCCCTTTAACCCCTTCCATATTCTACTTACAAACCTCTTTCATTAGAAGACACAAGTGAAAACACACATTATATTTGTAAATGAGCTCCAGTGGCCTCTCTCTACTTGTTGTTGAAGGTAACATTCATCTTCCTTACATTTTTTTACGTTACTGTTAATATTCCGATTAACCAGTGTCAGAAATTTAATTAATTCTGACACGGGTATATCAGAAATTATTAATAAATTTTCTAAGTGTATTCCGAAACACATGTGTCAGAAATTTCTATGAAATTTGATAAAATATAGTTCATTGCTTATTTGAAAATCTGTAGTATTACATGTTGATCTTTTTTTTAAATGTTAATTTAGTTAGCATAAATGCATATTTTTAAAATGCTTATTTGAAAAATGATTTAATGTAGCTAGCATAATTAAGCAATGGAAGAAGACATGTTCGGTGATCTTCAAATACAAGTTGCAGGCTTTCCCGACCACGGGTATGCATTTTACCATGATAAACCCTTTGTGTCGTGTGAGGAGTTGGTGAATTATGTTAAGAAGGATGGAAAGGAACAAGGATTTTTTTTTGAAAATTTCAAGGTCCGATTCAGGAAAAAGAGAGAGGGTTGTGTTGAGTTGTGAAAGGGCGGGTATATTTGTGTTGGATAAGAGATCTAAAGGGAAAAACATAACCGGATCGAAGAAATCCAATTGTCCCTTTAGCATTTATGCTAAGCCGACTGTAAAAGGAGGACCATGGGCACTAGATGTAAAATGTGGAAGACACAATCATCCTCCCTATGATTCACTTCTAGGACATGGTAGTGCTGGTTCTCTTAATCCTGAGGAAAAAGATTTTGTTCAAGAGCTAACAAAAAGTGGTGTGAAAGTAAATAGGACTATGACAACGTTGAAGGAGAGACATCCGGATAATGCATCCACTATTCGCCATATTTACAATGCACGAAAACGTTATCGATTGAATATTCGATTGCCTAGAACAGAGATACAACATCTAATGAAGTTATTAACTGATGAAGGTTATGATACTTGACATTTTGAAGGCAATGCAGTGCAGAATATGTTCTTTGTGCACCCAACTTCCATACAATTGCTGCGCAATTTCAACATTGTATTGTGCATAGATACCACTTTCTTCTCAATTTCTTCTTCCCCAGACACGTCTCCCTTGACCTCTTGCTTCGTTCTCCGCCTTTTCTTGCTGCTCGGCCCTGCTACCCCTGCGAACCCGACCACCTCGTCTTCTGGATTGCATACGAGGAACATCTTCGGTGATCGCTCTGGTACATAATTCCATGATCTCCTCATAAACATCATCCGGTAATGAGGCCCTATGCGATTGGATCAAGTCCCCAACTCGCACTAACCTATCCTGATATCAAACCTATACAAAACATAATGTTAGTATCCCATAATGTTAAGTAGTGTTTTGAAAGTAATGTAATATCAACTTACATTAAGGAGTTCATGATTCTGAACCATCACAGATGTTGGCAAAAGATAGGGGTGAGAATATTGATGCACCTGTTGATGTACCAGCAAGTGGACTGGGTCAACGAGTAATATAGTCTGGAAGACCGAATATCGTCCCACAGGGAGTTGTGTTTTTAGTATATTTCCACCTTAGTATAATTAATTAATAAATCCTATAAACTAAAAAGTGATTTAAATTAAAATTCAGATTTTAAAAAGATGATTAACTAAACTAAAAGGTTGCTGAAATTAATTACAAACATGAGCACAATGGAGGGAAAGTGGTTAGGAACGTTGGTTTCATTGTAGGTTTCACTTATTCAATTATAATTCAGATTTTACTTTAATTATCCTCCAATTCATGGACTATTCCTCTCAAATAGCAATAGTCAGATTCCTCTTAACATTACCCTAATTTTCTATATATTTAATCCTTGATTCCTCAACAAATTACAATATAAGAAAATATCCATTCAGCACAAGGGAATTAAAAAGCCATATAATCATCCAATTATATTCCTATATCTTGGACTGATTATACCATTAATTGCATGGCCTATTCAAAATCCCAACTTCCGTTGTGAATTAAGAAATCCAAAACATAAATTGCGCGGGTTTATGTATGAAATAAAAACTCAATTAATGCATGAATCAAAAACAGCAAAATCCTAAATTATAAACTGAAATAAGCTACGCCATACAAATTCACCTTGTTCCTAACACGAGGTGTAACAACCCGATTTTCGAAAACCGAAATAACTGACTTTTATTTATTTATGTTACAAAAATGAGGCCATTTTTTTTTGAAGGACTTGAAAACATAATTGAAAGGTTATTAATACCCTCCAACCTTTCCTTTCGAAAACCGAGTTGTTACTTGGAACCAAACTCGTCTACTTCACTTTCCGTAAACCGTCTAGTTCTACCTAAGCAACTCCATTCGTTTTCTTAAAGAAGATTGAACACATTTTTATAAAGTTATACGAAGTCGGGCAGTCTTCAGATTAAGTGAAGTTACATAAGCATACCATTGCTCAGGTAATCCTTGTCACAACACGTTCACTACAATCTAAACTAACTATACAATTGTTCAACTACTCTATTGAAAGCAATCGGGTGAAGGTCCTTCTTCTTCTTGTGTCCTCTCTTCCTTCCCAAGGATGATGCTTCTCGGGTGGGGGTTTCTTCTGTGTCATCGTGCCCCGGCTTCCCTTCGTCTCTTGTAGTATAATTCCACCGCTTCTCGTACTGCGCCTTCTCCTTGCAGTTCTTGTATCCTCGCACGGTGACTTGTCTCAGCAATGGTCCTAAATCAGCTCCGCTCAGTTGATGCTTCGGGTCGGGGATCATGATCTGAGCATGACCGACCCATACCCAACCCCTTGCGGTTCGCTTCCATCCCCTTCCATATTTGCTCCATGTGGTGACATCCATACAGCATTCCGTCTGCCCGTTGAAATGCCGGCAATACCGATACGCCAACGAACAGGAGAGAGTAAGCATTCCGGACGCGTAGCGTCGACGGTGTGGATTTACGGTAGGCAAAATAATAGGACACACAAACAATGCACACATACACACAATAGCTAGCAAACATACTATCGTCATTACTCGCAATCTATCTTCATTTCATCTTATTATTATTTACTTCATATTTCTCCAATCTTATTTCCCATCTCTTTCTTAAGACTCACCATCCTCTCCACGTTTCCATTCTCAACTCTTCCTCATTTCCCACACTTTTCAACTCTCACTCATATAACTCTGTTCTTACAATTTTTTATTGAATTATAGACATCGATGATCAGGGGAGTTAAAGGATCATCGAGGTACGCGTTCCTTTCGTAGTTAGCACTCACATCTCAAGCCTACATCTCCTCGGCCATCCATCCACCTAGTCGGAAGCAAACAGGAGTACAGGACCTTTACCGTGCGGGCACGACAGCTGTCAATCACAAATGGTCCCAGACCAGGAGGCCCAGCCTCAATACATAATAACATGGCACACTGCCTCGCAGTGGCAAACAATTGCCCCACTCCAGTCCCTCTCACTGTTCCTGAACTGCCATAGGGGTGACAGCACTATTCCGGTCCCGGGTGCGGAACTTACCACGGCATTAGACCCAGTCCCTACCACGTTAGTACGCCACATGTGGGATTCATTCCGCCCAGAATAGTACTCAAGGCAACGTGACGTTTTACCGCCCGAGCCTACCCTAATGCATTCATCAACCCGAATATCCCTGATATTCGGGGTACCTTCCTCTCCACTACTTCGCACTCTCGTATCTCACCGTGTTCGCTGTTAATGTCTTTTAAAGTCTTTTAGTTTTTCATTTACCTAATAGTCGGCTCACCCTTCGTACATCCCTTCAGTGAGTCCCGACTGTAAGATCCATGAAGAATGTTTTGATAAATGCCAAAAGGTTTTGAACAAGCTACAAATGTGTTGATCAAGTTCAACCTCAACAAGCAACAACAAACATCAAGTTATGAAGAGAGAGCCAACTCATAAGACTTAGTTTGGTAGTTTATGTTTTATTGTTTTATCTTTAGCCTCACAAGTCTCTTAGTTTATGAGTTTGGGTAGAGTATATAAAGGGTAGTGAATCTCTATCATAGTCATGATTATATCATATTTTGAGTATTCACTTTGTCTAAAATCAATAGGTGGAATAAAGGTTAGAAAGAAAAGGTTTAGTTTTTGAGAAAACAAGTTTTAAGTGATTTTTAATCAAAATAATCGATTAACAGGTTTAGATAATCGATTAACAGTATATTTTGAACAGATAATCGATTAACAACTTTTGATAATCGATTATCTGCACTTTTACTCGAGTAAAATTATTCAGCCTTGCGCACTTACTCGATTAATGCATGATTAATCGATTAACACTTTATTTAATCGATTAACACGTGCAGATCTGGTTTTTAAAATGCGTTTTTCACTTCTCAAAAGCGCTTCTAATCATTTCTAACTTTTGGGTATTCTATATAAACCTATTTCTAACCTTTGTGAATCATTATTACACTTTAGATCAAATCAATTTCTCAAAGCCACACTATTCTCTCTCACTTTCTCAAGATCAAAGCTTTAACTTTTACATTCTTTGATCAAGAACCTTGAATCTCTCATGTTGATATTTTCATAGCTTTTGAAAGAGATTCATAGGATTGTTATTTTTTTTCATTTGAGTTGTAATCATTGCAAAGAAGGCAAACACTCTACAACAAAGGAAGTCTTGAAGAAGTTATTCATCAAGCAAAGTTATTTGGAAGCCTTGGTGTGGCATATCATCAAGCACTTGGAAGTCTTGTAGTGAAGCAAGCAAGTGGAAGTCTTTGAAGAATCTCAAAGCATTGGAAGTCTTGTTATGGGGTATCGGCAAGCAAGAGAAGAGGTTAGATTAGATATCAATAGGGTTACAAGGCAAGGGTGTGGTATCTCTTGTAGGCTAGCAAGAAGGGAGTCTTGTGAGACATTTACTTGTAATTTGAGAAACTCTAATTCCTCATAGTGAAGAATCTCTCTTGGTTGAAGAGGGGACTGGATGTAGCTTTCAAGTGGATGAAAGTGAACCAGGATAAATCACTGTGTCGTATCTCTAAACTCTGTACTCTTTACAATTCAAGTCATTAATTGTGTTCTTGATTGAAAACCTAGAAAAAGTGATTTTTCATAATTGATTGAATTGAATCTTAATTGTGCAAAATTGATTTTGGGAAAATCATTTTCATAACCTAGGTAATCAATAAGAATATTGGTGTTAATTGTTTCCGTTGAATTTCTGATCTTACGTGTTGATTGATTGATTTTCGTATTTGATTGAAAAGTGATTTTTCAATTTTAACATTGATTAATCGAGTAATTGGTTTCATTAATCGATTAGTTTGAATTGATCATTCGGAATTAATCGATTAGTTGACTTGTTAATCGATTAATAGAAAGAAATTTGCAAAAATCATTTGATTTAATAGTTTTGATTTGTTTCTTTCGAAAATCTTTCAAGGTTTCTCTAACACCTATTCAACCCCCCTTCTAGGTGTTCTCCTAGTGTTTCCTAGTTGTTTCACCCACCGATTGTAGGTTCTCACAATTGGTATCAGAGCTCGGTCGAAAGACACGAGCATAGAGCTTTTTCGTTAAGATCCTTGAGGAAGCTACAATGGGATTCGTACCCTTTGGTGGTGAAGGTGCTTCAATAAATCGCCCTCCTATGTTTGGTGGAGAGGGTTATGCTTATTGGAAAATTAGGATGAGAATCTTTATAGAAGCTATAGATGTGAACATTTGGGAAGCCATTGAAAATGGTCCTTATATTCCCTCAAAAGATGTAGAAGGTGTGCTTACACTTACTCCCAAAGATAAGTGGACCGATGATGATAAAAGGAAAATTGAATATGATTTAAAGGCTAAGAATATCATCACCTCCGCTCTATCTTATGATGAGTTCTTTAGAGTCTCCCAATGTCAAAATGCCAAAGAAATGTGGGACACCTTGCAAGTCACACATGAAGGCACTAGTGAAGTTAGGCGTGCTAGATTAAATTCTTTGATGCATGAATATGAATTGTTTCGTATGTTGCCTAATGAATCTATATGTTTTATGCAAAAACGTTTTACTCATATTGTTAATCATCTCATTGCTCTTGGTAAAACTTTCTTGAATTGTGAACTTGTTAACAAAGTTTTAAGATGTCTAAGTAGGGAATGACAACCTAAGGTTACCGCAATTGTTGAATCAAAGGACTTGGACACCATGGACTTAGCAACACTTTTCGGAAAGCTTCAAGAACATGAAATGGAGCTTGGACGCTTGCATATGCATGAAGAATCGGACAAGAACAAAGAAAGAAAAGGAATTGCTCTTAAAGCTCAAAGGTCATATCAAAAGGAAGAGAGTTCCGATAATGATGATAATGAAGATTCCGATTCAGACATTGATGAAGAGGAAATGAAGCTTCTACTAAGAAAGTTCAATAAGATTCTAAGGAGAAAAGGAAGGTTGAACAAAGACAAAAGTAAAGAGAAGAATTCCCCACACTACAAGACAAAGACTTCAAAAGAAGATGACAAGAAAAGCACATCAAATAGTTCTTCGGATGATGAAGATGTCGCTTGTCTAAACTTGATAGCTCTAGTAGAAGAAGAGGATAGTTCAAATGATGAATCAAGTGAGAAAAGCTACGAAAGCGATGTAAGTGAAACTAAATCCGAAATTTCTTCTAAATATGAAATGTTATATAATGCTTATGAAGAAATGCATAAACAATTTAAGAAACTAGCTTTGAAAAACATTGAAAGGAAGAAGCTCATTTTGAAACATCAACAAGAGATTTTAGATCTTCAAAAACAAGTTGATGAGCTTAATCTTGAAAATGAAACTCTTGATCTTATATATGCTAGTTCTTCTTGTGATTGTGCTAGTAGATTGAATAATGTGGTTGATTGTGAGGATTGCAAGTTGCTTAAAGATGAAAATTCTATTTTGAAAAATAAGCTTGCAAGTTTCACAAATGGTGATATAAGATTGCGCACATTGTTAAATTTTCAAAGAGAAAATTCAAACAAGTTTGGTTTGGGTTATACTAATGCTAAGAGTAAATCTCATAGAAATGTTGTTGATTTTTCAAAGGTTGATTAATCAATTGCTCCAACATGTTTCTATTGTGGTACTCATGGACATACTTCAAATGTGTGTTATATTAAAGTGCATGGTATACCTAAAGGAGATTTTGTTTGGGTGAAAAAGGGTGAGAGTCCCTACACTAACAAAAATGGATCCAAAACCATTTGGATACCAAAAGGCAAAGCATGATTGTTTTGTAGGTAATATTGAATATGCAAATGATGGTCTATACACATTCTTCAAATCTTCAATTGGTATCAAGAAGAGAATCCTACAAATTGGTAACATTTGATATTATATAATTGGTATTTATTTAGTTACAATTAGTATTATTTCTCTTGATGTGACATTGTTTATACTTTTGAGAAAATACTATTGGTATCAAATTCTTACAATTAGTATTATAATTGGTATACAATTGTTTCAATTGGTATCATTGAGTGATTATTAGATGATTATCATGCTATTGAAGAAATGTTTGGTATAGAGATAGTATGGTTATTAATTTCTCTATTTTGGTTTAGATATCTCTATATATGACATAGTACTCTCATAGTATGACATAGTATTTCTTATTTTGGCTTAGATTTTATATTTCAACTGGTATATATTACTTTTTGATAATGCCAAAGGGGGAGAAATAGTATGTTTTGACTACTTTGTGGAGAAATGGTATATTTGTTTGGAGAAAGGTTTGTTTTGTTGTTTTTATGTAGGTTGAGCAAAGTTGTTGGAGATAGGGGGAGAATCAAGCTTTTATCTCAATTGGAATTCAAATGTCAAAAGCATTGATTGAGGGGGAGCAAGAGTCTTACCAAGTGATAAAATGGTTCAAGCGTCAACAACTTCACAAATTCAAAACATGTTTGTCATTTTCAAAAAGGGGGAGATTGTAAGATCCATGAAGAATGTTTTGATAAATGCCAAAAGGTTTTGAACAAGCTACAAATGTGTTGATCAAGTTCAAGCTCAACAAGCAACAACAAACATCAAGTTATGAAGAGAGAGCCAACTCATAAGACTTAGTTTGGTAGTTTATGTTTTATTGTTTTATCTTTAGCCTTACAAGTCTCTTAGTTTATGAGTTTGGGTAGAGTATATAGAGGGTAGTGAATCTCTATCATAGTCATGATTATATCATATTTTGAGTATTCACTTTGTCTAAAATCAATAGGTGGCATAAAGGTTTGAAAGAAAATGTTTAGTTTTTGAGAAAACAAGTTTTAAGTGATTTTTAATCAAAATAATCGATTAACAGGTTTGACAATCGATTAACTGTATATTTTGAATTGATAATCGATTAACAACTTTTGATAATCGATTATCTGCACTTTTACTCGAGTAAAATTATTCAGCCTTGCGCACTTACTCGATTAATGCATGATTAATCGATTAACACTTTATTTAATCGATTAACACGTGCAGATTTGGTTTTTAAAATGCGTTTTTCACTTCTCAAAAGCACTTTTAATCATTTCTAACTTTTGGGTATTCTATATAAACCTATTTCTAACCTTTGTGAATCATTATTACACTTTAGATCAAATCAATTTCTCAAAGCCACACTATTCTCTCTCACTTTCTCAAGATCAAAGCTTTAACTTTTACATTCTTTGATCAAGAACCTTGAATCTCTCATGTTGATATTTTCATAGCTTTTGAAAGAGATTCATAGGATTGTTATTTTGTTTTCATTTGATTTGTAATCATTGCAAAGAAGGCAAACACTCTACAACAAAGGAAGTCTCGAAGAAGCTATTCATCAAGCAAAGTTATTTGGAAGCCTTGGTGTGGCATATCATGAAGCACTTGGAAGTCTTGTAGTGAAGCAAGCAAGTGGAAGTCTTTGAAGAATCTCAAAGCATTGGAAGTCTTGTTGTGGGGTATCGGCAAGCAAGAGAAGAGGTTAGATTAGATATCAATAGGGTTACAGGGCAAGGGTGTGGTATCTCTTGTAGGCTAGCAAGAAGGGAGTCTTGTGAGACATTTACTTGTAATTTGAGAAACTCTAATTCCTCATAGTGAAGAATCTCTCTTGGTTGAAGAGGGGACTGGATGTAGCTTTCAAGTGGATGAAAGTGAACCAGGATAAATCACTGTGTCGTATATCTAAACTCTCTACTCTTTACAATTCAAGTCATTAATTGTGTTCTTGATTGAAAACCTAGAAAAAGTGATTTTTCATAATTGATTGAATTGAATCTTAATTGTGCAAAATTGATTTTAGGAAAATCATTTTCATAACCTAGGTAATCAATAAGAATATTGGTGTTAATTGTTTCCGCTGAATTTCTGATCTTACGTGTTGATTGATTGATTTTCGTATTTGATTGAAAAGTGATTTTTCAATTTTAACATTGATTAATCGAGTAATTGGTTTCATTAATCGATTAGTTTGAATTGATCATTCGGCATTAATCGATTAGTTGACTTGTTAATCGATTAATAGAGAGAAATTTTCAAAAATCATTTGATTTAATAGTTTTGATTTGTTTCTTTCGAAAATCTTTCAAGGTTTCTCTAACACCTATTCAACCCCCCCTTCTAGGTGTTCTCCTAGTGTTTCCTAGTTGTTTCATCCACCGATTGTAGGTTCTCACACCGACCACTATCTTTGCACTTTCAAAAATATACATAGCTCAGAGCTGGGAGTTCCTCAATCGAATCACATCACATTTCTCAAGCTCAGTCACACTCTCACTATTTCCTCCAAATCTTCCTTTTTACCATCCCTCTCCAAATATAATCTCACAACTTTCCAAAAATCGTATTTCTCAAACATTTCACAAACACTCTTTCCCAAAACTCTTTACAAAACTTTCCTCCCTAACCAACTTTCATCTCTAGCCAACTTTCACAAACCTTTCTCATTTCGTAAAACTTTTCTCCAAAAACATTGTTCCAAAACATTTTTTCATAAAACTTCTCCAAAAGAGACCATTTCAAAAAGTAAAAGAAATCCTTTGAAAATATTGTTTCGCAAGCTTCTTCAAAAATCCCATTTCTAAAACTTTTTCCGAAAATTCCATTTCCAAAACCTTTTCAAAAATTTCAGTTTACAAACCTATTTCAAAAATTGTTTTCACAAAAATTTCTTTTTTCAAAACACCTTTGTGCTGAGCGCTAGTGGAGGAGCAAGCCCAGCTCAACACTAGCTCCCAGACTAAAACCAAGAACAGAGGAGCTCAGCTCAACTCAGCTCACTTCTCATTTCAACAATCAACATCACACTCCCCAGCTCTGGCTCTTTCTCAACGTTATTCTCAACTTCCTTTCCAGTCAACTCATCTCTCTTTTCCACTCAATCTCTTATCTTTTCTTATCGTTCCTCTCTCATTATTCCCTTACTTTCAAATTTCTCACCTCCTCAACTACTTCCATTTTTCTTATTCAAACAATCCTCAGTCCTTTACTCATTATCTTTAGCAGCAATAAGTAGTACCAAACATAATTAAATAAATCAACACATAAGAAAACATGTTATCAACACACAACATCACACAATAGCATTGTGGTCTTTGTCACCTTCATATAAGTGGCCACACAAGGCAAACAATTGCCACTTATACTACTGACTCCGACCACTTCGTTCCGATCTTTGAGATGATGCGGAACGTCCTAATAAATCACCTAGCTACCACTATGTCTTAGGGAAGACTTCTCTCTCACCTGAGGTCCAGCTGTAGAAGGTGTACTCTCCTTCGAATCCATGTGCTGCCAACTGCCCCAACCTCTTTTCTTTATCATTCCTCATATTAAATAGAACATTTTAATATTTCTTGATCTAAACACTATTTGAAAACTCTACTCTAAATCTTATGAAAACATTCTGAAACATAAAAGCACGGTCCAAGAAATTCTGAATAGCAATTTAGTTTTACAAAATCATTTTATTAAAACTCCGAAAATATCATAAAACATTCTTTTCCTTGAATAACTTCTTAGCTTAAAATTGATACTTTGAAAATCCATGTTTTCACCATAAAACAATTTTGGACAGCTATGAAATTAATTTAAAAATCTCAAGTAAATTAATCCAAATTTCTTAAAAACAGCTTATTTCAAACCGTTCACACATTTGAGTATAACTAATGCACAACCACAATATAATCCCAAACAAGCCATACCATATACAAAAGACAACACTTAGGCATGCAACTATTCAAATTGAGTCGAGTTTCAACCAACACATTTATAAACATTTTATGCCCTTATCTAAAATCATCATACATATTTTATTCGTGCGATTAAACTTTCTAAATCTATTTAAGCTACACAGCCGAATGAAAGCAAAGAAACAAATCAAAATCCATAAATTAAACCACATAACCGAATAAGGCAAATCAAACATCACAATTCACCGAAATCAACCTGATTTGTTTTAGTCATTTAGATCCTGCTTTCTTTTTAATCCTAACCGAAACACATAAGCACACCTACTCACACATATATTTATTCAATCAATTCAATATGTTCATTTCATTCTTTAAAATATACTTATGTCTTTGAAAAAGATCCTAGGCTAGCTAACTTGATTAAACCGAATGTCAATCATGATGAAACAAGATTAAATTCTAAAATGCTCATCATACGTGCATATGGAACATGGATCAAGACAAAGATCATTTTCAAAAACTTGTTTTCTTATTTTCTTTATGAAAACCGTGAGCTTAACACTAATTTAACACGGTAAAATCAAGAATCATTTCAAGGTCTTTAGCCTTTAAGAGAAACACATGCATGCACCTACAAATTTCTAGGTGAGACAATTCTCAACATGCATGTAAGTAAAACAATGATCTAGCATGATTTCTTAATCTCCTAGGCTTGACCGAAGGCTATCATGCAAGAGGCAAAGTTCTATAATTTTATTTTCTACATGCAAACATCCAAATCCACATCATGTAAGGCTTAAAGCATCATTTTACTTTTTACATTACCAACCGAATCATCATCATCACATACACATCTTGATTCAAACTCTTTTTATACAAAAATTATTTTTAAAGCTTGTTAGGTGTATTTGTTTTAGAAAACCGTGACACACATGCAAGAAAATCAAGACTTCACACTCACTTTAGACATTCACAATGCGAGCTTCATGTTTTCTTAAGATTAAACATAAATCAAGATATGCACAAGAAAATCAATGCAAAAACATAACTTAAACTCAAGTCTTCAAGCAAACCGTGAAGAACAAGTTAGAAATAAATTTTTCTAAGCATAAGAGTAACATGGGATTACTTAGATCAACTCAAAAACATCAAGACCTAAATTTTCTATTCATGGCCGAATTACTCAATTCTTGATTTAGTGATTTATAAGTTCATTTATGCACAAAATCCAAGATCAAAACATAAGAAGAACATGCAAAGAAAACAAGGATCATCAAGCCACAAAATCGACATGCATGTGAAAATCAAACAATTCATGAATTTCAAACACAATTCCAAACAAAACCGTGACAAAGAAGATTACAAGCAAGAGACCAAAACTTTTTAACATCAACATTCAAGGCCCAAGCATAAAAATAACATGCATGACACTTAGTCCTCAAGATCATTCAAGAATAGTTACATGCATCACAAAATTAAACAAGGTCCATTAAAAGTCCCTTTACAACACAAAGTGATTAAATCAAAACTCCTTCTACCTTAATCCCTAATCTTAAAACTTTAACTCTCTTCTTCTCCTTCTCTTGGGTTTGCCTCGGTCTCCTTCTTCTAAGGTTGAGGGATAGGTTTTTTCCTTGATCTTGGAAGACTAAGATGGTTGAGAAAGAAATTAGGGAAGTTTTGGTTAGAAGCTTGGAGGTTTTCACTCTCTTCTCCTCTTTCTTCCTCACGGTTCACTCTTTTCTTTCTAAGTCTTCAAGAGCTTGATGATGCTCTTGAAGGAAAGTGTGTTTGGACTTGTGTGTGAATGGAAGTGAATGAAGGAAATGAAAAGGGTCTAACCAACACACTAACTCATACGGTTTTAGAACAAGTGCAAGGGTGTTTAGTTTCCTCTTTTGCCCTCGGCTCAATGGGTGGGAGGAAAGGGCAATTTGGGTCATCCCAATTGTTGCATGGCTTGGTTCAAGCCGTGGGAGACATGGAGGAAGGAAAGTCCTCCTTAGGTGCATGACTCACCTCTCCTAGGTTCCATGAGTCACTCGCCTACTTCTCTTCTTATTTTCTATTCATTTTCCATTTTCTTAATGCATAAGAAAATGACTCCCTCTTGGTCCTTCTTTTCTCATGCGGTCGAGCCACATACACATGCACATACACACACACATATTTACATGCATAATTTTATCAACACATAGCATGCACTCATGCATACACACATAGGCATACACACTTTTATCTTTATGTTGATCATATGACATGGATTCATGGGAGAATGCATACACATTCATCATACACACACACAGATTACACATATGTACATCCATGCATTACACACATAATAACATTTCTTTCTTCATATCATCCTAAGCATATACACAAGCACACCAAAACCGTATATACACATTCCTAAGAAATAATTCTAATTTATCACAAATAGGTCACAACATTTTTATAAAATCATTAGGTATATAGATTTTCTCAAAATCGAATTTCATTAGTTTAGAAAGTCATTTTGCTTTAAAATCATTTACCATCTTAAAACGTGAGTTTTAAGAAAATCGATTTAAGGAAATACTCTTCCAACACATTTTTCTCAAAATAAGTTCCTTTAGTGTTTTAATTTAATATGAGGAATTTACGGGGTGTTACACGAGGGTTTTAGTTACACATAAGAATAAGAAGAATAAAAGATAAAATAGGGAAATTCATGGATAAATTACCCCAAATTCTTCAATCTTCAAATGCTCCAAATCAATGCAATCTCCCTCTTCAAATCTAATTCTATTTTCTCCTCTGAATTGGCTGCCTAACCTAATTCTAAATCACTAATTTATAATTACAATCTATCTCTAAGTAGAATCTCAATCAAATTCTGAAGTTTTTGGCCCAATTGGGCTTTCCTGGTGCACGCGCGCCCCAGGCGCGCGCCACTGTTGCTATTTCTTTTTCTTCACAGGCGCGCCCCAGGCGCACCCGTCCACGCGCCCGGGGCGCGTGGACCTGCTTTCGGCTCCGATTTTCTCCGTTCTTTTTCCTACTTCAAGGTCTTTGAATGCTCTTTCCAATTCCATAATTTATTTTTGCATTTGAGCTTCCAAAATCACCTGAAACACTGAACAAACAATCAAAAAGTTCATGGGAAACTACAATCACTACAATTCCTAAAAACTAATAAAAAGGTCCTAAGTTTGCTATGAAAACAAGCCAAATCAAAGTAAAAGAGAGTCAAATGAAGTCCAAAAAGTATATATATCAGACCCAAATCACTCCCCCAAACTTAGCATTTTGCATGTCCCAGGCAAAAGTAAAATAAAAAGTCTAAACAAAAGACAAACTCCCTAAATCAACATGAACACACCTAATCTAAGACTACGACTCATCACTTCGACACTTATTATCATGACCTATTTACAATTACATACTAGTTAACATAACAATCCCATCCAGAAATCAGAATTAGCGAACACTCTCAACCTCTCAATTATTTCTCTCAAAAGTGTATAAGGGTAATATTTTCAATTCACTCAGGTTCAATCAATGATAATGTGTTACCATAGGCTTGACCATAGACCAGTATCTCCACTGAAATTATTGAAAGTATGCAAAAATCAAAAGGTCTTATTTTTGGTTGTAATGGGGCCATGGCTAAAAGTGTTAGGTGGGATAAAAGAAAGAAGGAATAAAACAAAGGGCTAACTCGCAAGAATATTTACAAAAACAAGTTTCCCTCAAAAACCATGAATGAGCAATGAATACAATAAAGACCCATACTCACATCAGGAACATTTTATTCTTCCTTTCTTTTCCAAAATTCCTTTTTCTTTTCTATTCTCTTCCTTTTCACTTTTTCATTTGATTTATTACTTTTTTCTTTTCTTTTCACATGGAAGAGAAATAGAACTCATGCACTTTTCACCAATTACTTTCTTTTGCATTCACATTCCACTTAATTGCTCATCCACAATTTCCAAGGTACTCTCAATAAAATCAATCAATCAATGCAGGGTACCAAAGAAAAAATATATATATCATTATAAGGCTCAAAATGGGCAACTAATGGAATTATCAATGCAAATTCTGAAGGCCACAAAAACACATCCTAGGTGCCTTAATCATCTTAATGCATACAATCAATTATCAATTTTGAAATGGTCACAGGTCAAGTTCTAGAAGACAATATCAAAGTGAACGCACTCATGAAAGAATAGGGGTCTCAATATTAGAATAATTCAATGAAATTTACCCCTCAATAGGCTCAAAATCTCACACTTGGCTAAAGTCAGTTCACTAATCACAAGTTCTGAAAGCCTTTGTCGAAATAACTCAGTCACTGCAATCATATAAACAGTTCAATCAAACAGAGTCTAATGTCAATGAGTCTAAGTCCTAAACTAAATATATACATGCATCAAAAGAGAAAAAGTCCTAAATCTAGAATAATCACCTACTTTCACTAGAGACACAAATCAACACCAAATATGGGGAAACAATTCAAGTCTGGAAAAATCAATTTTTATTTTGTATCCTCTCCCCCAAACTTAGAGGTTGGCTTGTCCTCAAGCAAACTACTCTACCTAAAAACTACAAAATAAAAATTAAAAACCTATACTAAAAAAAACTAACCAAAAATGACAAGGATAAAAATTAAGAATACTACCTATCACATCCACATAAATAGCACTAGACACAAGTGATATGTTACTCCCCCAAACTTAATACCTGCAATGGTTAGCACTAGTGCAACAAAACACCACTAATGGTAGGGGACAACAATCACACCTGCACAAAACTCAGGAATACAGATGCAACAAGATAATAAACAAAATAAATATCCATGCATTAAAAAATAAATAAATCCTAAACAAGCTAACTCAAATAATATCACAGGTACAGAGCGGGATGGGGAAAATACATCAGATATATCAAAATAAAACAACCAACTCCTAACTAGTCTTCATCCATCCCTCGAGCATCAGGCTCAGGTACATCCACCGGATAGTCCAACAGACTCCTCTCATAGTCCGAATAAGGGGGCAGATCAAAAGCATAACCCTGATCAGCACTCCAGGCTCTCATAATATCATCGCGGACCTCGTCCCTGCGTAACTGAACACGCCGGAACTCAGCCTGCTGCCTCAAATACCACCCCTGCAGTGCCTGCTCCCTCATCATGGACTGCATCATAACCCGCAGGTCCTCCACACCATCTGATGACTGTGCCGGTCGGCGAGAAGGTCCTGCTCTATCCTGAACTGGAGGCTGTGGGTCAAGAATAATGGGTGGGTGTCTATCCTCCCTAGCTGTCCTAATAGCAAGTGAAACATAATTACCCCAGACAGCTCTAGTCAGCATGGTGGCCCTCTTAATCTCCTTCGGCTCATCATTCCCAGGCACCACCCCCACAGCAGCACATAACTGGTGTATAACCCAAGGGAATCCTACATATCCCTTATCACTCAGGGCAAAACGGTGCAACTGATCAGAAATCAGCGACGCCGCATCAACTACGACACAGGATTTAAGGGCATACACTAGACGGCATATGGCTGGGGAAATCTCAGTGTCATGGGAATGGGGGTATAAGTTGTGCATGATGAACCGGACCCAAAACCGGGCAGCACCCTGCATATTCCTCTGAGACACATGTTTTGGCCTTTGATTAATATTTAAATTCCACGATTTTCCGGCCAAGAACAAATGTCTCTGAAGCATATCCAGAGAATACATACCATCATCATCATAACTCTCCGTGTTGAACAAAGCAGGGGCCATATGAGGTCTATAGCTCGGAAGGCATAGGACACGTGCTATGGTAGCAGCATTATACGGAACCTCCTTGCCCCTCACATACGCAACCCTCGTATGCTCAACCGTTCCATGCAACAACTCCTCCTTCTTCTCTAACTGTGCACGCCACCACGCATGCGAATAGAACTCCCAAACCAGTTTCCGACTTAAATACTCCGGGGGACCTCTAACCCACGACTCCCATTTGTTTACGCTAATCACCTCCATCACCTCCTCCACACCGCTCAAACCAACCACCTGCTGACCGGAAACGGTCTCATCAAGGACCATGCCTATTTCCGGTTGAACCCTCCTCTTAATCATCTTTCCATCATGAAATTCAGCGACTTTCGGATGTTCAAAAGTCGTTCCAATCTCTCCACTACTCTCCACTATTGGCCTCTTTCCCCTTCTCAACATTTTTTAGTTCAAAAATTGCAAAAGGCAATTTATCGAACACCTGGCAGGCAGCACAAATCCTTCAAAATTTTAAAGAGAAAACTCAATCCTAACCTTCCAAATCCAAACAAATCAGACCAGAGAAGGATAGAGAAGAGATTCTTACCTCAAAACAATGAAAAATTCGTGTTTCCTAGCCCTCTTTTTGAAAAACCGAATTGAGAAGAGAATGGAGGGGAATGGGGTTTTTTGAAAAATTTGAATGAAAAAGAAGAGAGATTGATGATAAGAATGATGATTAAAGAAAGTGTGAGTGATTAATTTGATGAAATATGGGTGAATTTGATGGAATTTAGGAGTGATTTGGGGTTAGGGTTCTTGTGAAAGTTAATTGGGGATGAATGTGAAAGTGGGGGGAATTGGCTGACTCCCCCCAGGCGTGGCTGCCATATTGCAGCAGCACCCCGCGCGCCCCAGGCGCGCCAGGCCATGCGCCCCAGGCGCGCCTGGTCTGTACCCAGATTTTTTTTTTTACACAGAAAATGCAGAGAATAAAAAAAATAAATAATAAACTACCTAAACTATCCTAAACTAAAAAAAATCACCTATCCTAAAGTTCCTATCCTAAGGGAGAATTGCTTAAAATAGGGTTGCCTCCCAACAAGCGCTTGTTTAATGTCACGAGCCTGACTCATCGCCCCTAGAAGGGCTTAAGGGCAGTTATTTGCAGAAGGATGTACAAACTCTAAATCATTACATTGTTCATTAGAGCTTGCAACACAATTAAGTTGGGAAAAATAATTCGCCGTGCATGATGGATTTTCAAAAATATTTATCACAGCTTGCTCACCATTTACACGGAGAATAACTTCTCCTCTTGGAACATCTATGATTACCCCTACTGTAGCCAAGAAAGGCCTTCCAAAAATTAGAGGAATGTTATCATCCTCTTCTATGTCAAGCACCATGAAATCAAGGGGTAATATAAAATCCTTTACTTTCACCAAAATATCTTCCACCACTCCATAGGGGCGGAGGGCGGTGTTATCAGCCAGTTGTAATAGAATCGGGGTTGGCTTAATCTCTCCTATGCCTAACTTATTAAAAAGTGACAAAGGCTTTATATTGACACTAGCACCAAGGTCACAAAGGGCCTTACCTGTATAATCCTTGCCAATGCTTATAGGTAGATTGAAGCTTCCTGGATCCTTCAACTTTGGTGGCAGATTGGACTTTATGATACTGCTACACTTCTCAGCAATTTGAAATGTCTCTCCAGTGAGCATCCCCTTTTTCTTGGTCAGAAGATCCTTCATAAATCTCGAATACAAAGGCATTTGTTCAAGAACCTCTGCAAATGGGATATTAATCTGGATCTTTCTGATCATGTCCAGAAATTTTTGAAATTGCCTCTTGTCTTCATCCTTCTTCAACCTTTGAGGAAAAGGCACCCTCAAAGGCAAAGGAACTAGCTTGGGCTGAACCGGATTGTGATCCGCAGGTGGACCCTGCGTACTCGATGCTCCAACTTCACTCTCCTTCTTATTTGATGTTGCATTACCCTTAGGCTCCTTCTCTTTGCTTGGATTCTCATTGGTGGCACTCTCCTTGGCAGTTGGTTCATTATATGTTGTGCCACTTCGGAGTGTCACCTTCATGCACCTCTCCTTGGGATTAGCTATGGTGTCACTAGGAAAAGTTCCCACTGACCTCTCAGAAATCTGCTTGGCAATCTGACCAACTTGCACCTCCAAATTACGAATGCTAGCACCCTGATTAGCAAACTGGGCTCTAGTCTCCTCAATGAAAGATTGGGTGGAGTTGTTCAATTTGTCAAGTGCTATCTCCCAGGAAGGTTTTTGCTGTTGTTGTGGCTGATTCAATGTTGGGCTGTGCCATGAGAAATTTGGATGGTTGCGATATGCTGGATTGTAGGTGTTGGAGTACATGTTGTTTCTATTTCCTCCACCACCCACATATTTTGCTTGTTCCTCAATAGTCGCTGCTTTCTCCATTTCATTGGCACATTCTCCATTCCTATGGTTCCCGTTACAAAAGTCGCACACAAGTGCGCTACTCACTGCTCCCAACTGAGTCTGACCCATCTTCTTCATCATTACTGTGATCTGATCTTGCATCTCCTTATTCTGCTGAATGAGAGTCTGCATCTGGGTAGTACTCAAGTCTGGATTCTTCAAGATAGTCTTGTCAGCAAGGGCTTGACTGCTGTTGTAGGCCATTGTCTCAATTATTTCTTTTGCCTCTTCCATAGTCTTCTTAATCAAGGACCCTCCAGCTGCTGCATCAATCATGAATTTGTTTGTGCTCCTCAACCCATCATAGAATAATCGGATTTGCATCCAATCTGGTATAGCATGTGTTGGGCACTTCTTCAACAGCTGGTTGTATCTCTCCCATGCATCATGTAACAGCTCCCCTCTGCTTGAACAAAAGAGTTGACATCTTGGCGGAGCTTGGCTTGCTTTCCAGCTGGAAGGAACTGGGCCATGAATTTCTTGAACAGAACATCCCAACTAGAAAGACTTCCAGGAGGCTGATTCCTCATCCATGTAAAGGCCTTGTCCCTCAAAGAGAGAGGAAACATACGCATGCGAATCGCCTCATCTGATGCACCTTCTATCTTGAAAAAGTCCAACATCTGGAGGAAATTGGCTATGCGCTCAGTAGGATCCTGGTTAGGTGCACCTGAGAATTGATCCTGTTTGATAAGATAAATGTATTGAGGATCAATCTCAAATGCAGCTGCTGTAATTGCTAGCCGGACCACACTAGATGTGCAGACATCTGGATCTACTGTGGTGTAATCAGCCAAAGTCTTCCTTGTGGGTTGGGGTGTTGCACCGGAACCTTGAGAACCATGTGATTCAGCCATCTTCTTTGCTTGCTTGCTTTTTCAACCGTTTCACACTAAGCTCCAATTCAGGATCAAATTGCACAAGGCCTTGATTACCTACAGAGTGTAAATGCATAAAAACAGTTAAGCAACACCTGTTAAATTAAAAAAAAAAAATATATACAGAAAAATAATAGAATTTACTAACAACTACACTAAGTCCCGAAAATAAACTAAAGAATACTACTCCCCGGCAACGGCGCCAAAAAGTTGTTGATGTACCAGCAAGTGGACTGGGTCAACGAGTAATATAGTCTGGAAGACCGAATATCGTCCCACAGAGAGTTGTGTTTTTAGTATATTTCCACCTTAGTATAATTAATTAATAAATCCTATAAACTAAAAAGTGATTTAAATTAAAATTCAGATTTTAAAAAGATGATTAACTAAACTAAAAGGTTGTTGAAATTAATTACAAACGTGAGCACAATGGAGGGAAAGTGGTTAAGAACGTTGGTTTCATTGTAGGTTTCACTTATTCAATTATAATTCAGATTTTACTTTAATTATCCTTCAATTCATGGACTATTCCTCTCAAATAGCAATAGTCAGATTCCTCTTAACATTACCCTTATTTTCTATATATTTAATCGTTGATTCCTCAACAAATTACAATATAAGAAAATATCCATTCAGCACAAGGGAATTAAAAAGCCATATAATCATCCAATTATATTCCTATATCTTGGACTGATTATATCATTAATTGCATGGCCTATTCAAAATCCCAACTTCCGTTGTGAATTAAGAAATCCAAAACATAAATTGCGCGGGTTTATGTATGAAATAAAAACTCAATTAATGCATGAATCAAAAACAGCAAAATCCTAAATTATAAACTGAAATAAGCTATGCCATACAAATTCACCTTGTTCCTAACACGAGGGTTTTAGTTACACATAAGAATAAGAAGAATAAAAGATAAAATAGGGAAATTCATGGATAAATTACCCCAAATTCTTCAATCTTCAAATGCTCCAAATCAATGCAATCTCCCTCTTCAAATCTAATTCTATTTTCTCCTCTGAATTGGCTGCCTAACCTAATTCTAAATCACTAATTTATAATTACAATCTATCTCTAAGTAGAATCCCAATCAAATTCTGAAGTTTATGGCCCAATTGGGCTTTTCTGGTGCACGCGCGCCCCAGGCGCACGCGGTTACGCGCCCCAGGCGCGCGCCACTGTTGCTATTTCTTTTTCTTCACAGGCGCGCCCCAGGCGCACCCGTCCACGCGCCCGGGGCGCGTGGACCTGCTTTCGGCTTCGATTTTCTCCGTTCTTTTTCCTACTTCAAGGTCTTTGAATGCTCTTTGCAATTCCATAATTTATTTGCATTTGAGCTTCCAAAATCACCTGAAACACTGAACAAACAATCAAAAAGTTCATGGGAAACTACAATCACTACAATTCCTAAAAACTAATAAAAAGGTCCTAAGTTTGCTATGAAAACAAGCCAAATCAAAGTAAAAGAGAGTCAAATGAAGTCCAAAAAGTATATATATCAGACCCAAATCAGCACCCAATCAAAATATCCATTCTCTACCTCACCAGGGAACCTCACACGATCACCTCTGTCTTGTTCTTCAATGATGTGCTCTGCCCAAGCTTCAAATTCTTCGCAAATGATATCCAATGAAGGGCTCGAAGAAGGTGGTGAACGAGGTATACCTTGCACATATCCAAATTAACGAAGGACACGCTCGGGTAGATACGCCTCCTTATCTTTGCCACATCTAAGCCAACCAGAATAAAAGCTAACTTCTTCAAATGGTCGGTGGTCGCGGTGGTCTGGATGGTAGGGTTGTCATTTCACTTGCTCAATATGCAAGATCTCAAGATGTTGTCTGTAGTTGCCCTCTAAACTTCCTGCACCTACACTCTGGTCTCATTTCCACACTCTTGGCATACTCTCTATATAATCTTCCCTTGGAATTGAGTAGCCAATCTCAGGGAAGTGTTCCTTGATCCACGCCTATTTTCAAACAATACAAAGAAGAAATATAACTATTTCAAAAATATAAATTACATGAGAACAAATTATAACTATTTCAACAATACCTGAAGCAAAGTCATGTAGCCCCCTAATTGCTTCATGTTTTTCTTACTAATGTTTCCGAGTTGCCCATACAGATGTGTAAGTGCACTTGCTCCCCAAGCCCACTGGTGGACAGTGTTCAGATCCTGCAAGGCGAGGACGTACTGCATTCCAACATAAGTCATGCTCGTGTCGATGAACAATGTAGCCCCCACCAATGCCAGCAAATAACACCGAGCAGCTAGCTCCATTCTCCCAGCAGCAACGTGGGTCTGGAACCAATCAACGAGAATGCTAAATCGAATGGCTTTTCCCCGATTTTGTCTTGTTTCAGCAGCAGTAGCGGCGTCAATGCCTAGATGCTCAGTCATAAGCACAACATCGTCCCTCGCATTTGGCTTCTTCCATGGGAGTAGTCTGCCGGAAACAGGAATGTGAAGAATGGATGACACGTCGTCCACCGTCACAGTCATCTCACCAACAGGAAGGTGGAAGGTGTTGGTGTCTGGGTACCAGCGCTCAGCAAAGGCAGTCAGCAGTTTCTTGTCAATCTGCTCATAAGAAGCATTGACGAGACGTTTAAGTCCCGATGCTCTAACAATAACACGAACCTCATCTGGAAACTCAGACACACGTGGCAAACCCCACTTTCTATTGGTGCCTCTACCAAGAACACCACGTTCCTGAAAAAAAAGGTGGAAAATATATTTACATTAACAAATACAAAATATAAATTTTGGAAAAAAATTAAATTGTAAAAACGATACTTACAATGCATTGCCATATATCACGAGCCACGTGGTTTGCATATGATCGGAGCAAAGTCATGGCTTGCGGATCAGGAATCTCCTCTACCTCCTCTTCTTCTTCGGAGCTGGGATCCTCGCCATTTCCTTGCCCTTCCTTACCTGGATCATGAGCATCATCTTCACCATTTCCTTCCCCTTCCTCACTTGAATCATCATGAGCATCATCTTCACCTTCCTCGTCGGAGCTTGAAGCACCAGATGATGCACTGGGAGAGCTCGAATGTTCAGCATTAGGGTTTGAAGAAGAATCTAGGGCTTGAGGTGCCAGATTTGATGGATCAGCAGCAATGGAAGCTTCACGTGCTGGTGATGATGGACGTGATGGCTCGATGGGGTGAGATGTCGGTGGTGGATGTGATGCTTCTAGAATAGTGGATTGGGGTGCGGGAGATGGTGATGTATGTGATGCCTCAACAATAGTGGGTTAAGGTGCCGGAGGTGATGATGCATGTGATGCTTTGACATCAATGGGTTGAGGTTGAGGCTCCGGTGTCGCTTGAGGTGATGTATGCACTTGAGGTTGAGGTTCCGGTGCCGCTTGAGATGATGAACCAATTCGATTAGCCATCTTTTCCCTCCTATATTATGCAGTGGGTGGTCGTCTCCCCTGCTCTTGTTCCTGATTTTCTTCTTGCTCTTGTTCCGCTGCTCGTCTACGTTGTTCTTCTTCTTCTGCTTGCACGGTTTCAACTGTACGCTTCAATCTAGCCGTATGTGAAATTTCAACCAAATTAAAAAAGGTGTAAGTTATGGATAAAAGCAATATCAAACATTGATGAACCAAAAATTATGTTTTCATAATCTAAGCATCAAAACTCAAAAATATTAAACATAACAATAACAAACAATTTCTAAAACAGCCACTGATTAATGCCGAATGCGAAAGGAAACACAACAACAATAAAAATAAGCCCTAAAACATGAAAAGAAAGAAACCCTAAAAGCAAAAAACAAAACCTAAACCAAACCCTACATAAAATAAACAAAAACAAAAACAAAACAAAACAAAAAAGAAAAACAAAGAAGGCAAAACAGTGATGAATGAAAGGAAGTTGGAACATTCATACCTTGAAGGATGGACACCCACTTGCGGCGGTAGTGGAGGCGGCGACAGCGAGAGTTGAAGGTGAAGAAGGAATGTGAAGGAGGAAGAAGAAAATGTGAAGGAGGGAGTTGAAATGGTTTGAATGTATGTGGGGTGTGGGGTTTGTGAAAAGTGAAAAGGAGGGAGTATATGGGGGGGGGGGGGGTTTAATTGAGGGTAGTTTGGGTATTATTGAAAAAAGTGGGGTTTGGTGGATAAAATGGGGGTTTGAGGACTAATTACCTTTAACCATTTAAAGTAAGGAAATATAGTAGTGATTGGGCCTCTTTGGATAAGTAAAAACTCATCCATTCTCTATGGATAAGTTAACCGACCCGTTTAAGATTTTAAATATGGTTTGGATTTATAACCAATTATAAAGAGGGTCTTTCTAACCTATGCACCAGATGCATAGATTAATCATACTTTAAAAAGCAAAATTTTGTTGCAAATTGAGATAATTAATGAATTAAAAATAATAATTATTTAGTTTTCCAATACAATTTTATTATTTATGTTGTTTTATCCTATGCATGGGATGCATAGAATAGAAAATCCCTTATAAAGAACATGTTTTATACAAGTTTTAAACCGTATGACTTAAATACCAAAATGGTCCTATAAATATTGACTTTTTTGAAATTGGTCCCTGTAAAAAAAAGTTTTGGTTTTGGTCCCTGCATGTACATAACGTTTTGGTTTTGGTCCCTGGATTTACAAAACGTTTTGGTTTTGGTCCTTCCAATTAAATATGGATGGAAAACGCTGAAAACGTAATGTATTACATTCTATGACCAATTAAGAATGCTATTCTTGCATTAATTCTCAAGATAAAAAAAAACAGCTTCTATTACAGTATTACATAAAAGAATCAATTCAAAAATCATGACAGTAGAGGGACCAAAGCCTATGAAATCCAAAAACAAAGGGACCAAAACCTATCAAATATAATAATGTAAGGACCAAAACAAATTATCGATATAATTATGGGGACCAAAATTTAAGAGGAGGGACCAGAACCAAAATGTTTTGTAAATGTAGGATCAAAACCAAATTTTTTTTTACAGGGACCAATTTAAAAGAAGTCAACATTTATAAGGACCATTTTGATATTTAAGCCAAACCGGATCTTTCAAAAGTGCCTCTAGAACGAAGCTTGTGATGGTATTATTATAAACTCTACAGGGAATTACGTGCATGGTTTTCATTGCAATCTAGACACTTGTTCTTCTACTAAAGCTGAGTTGTGGGGCCTTCTATGAGGCCTTCTATGGGGATTACAACTTGCCAAATAGCTGAATATCCAAGATGTAGACATGAAAATGGATTCGAGAGTCGTTGTTACTCTTGTCACTTGCCATTGTTCATCAAAGCATCATTGCTATGCTATTGTGCGTGAGATAAAGGCTTTTTTGGACATCGATTGGACCATTTCTATTGGCCATATATACAGAGAGGCCAACCAGTGTACAAACTTTTTGCTAACAAAGGCCATGATGGTTCTTTTAATGGTATTGTTTTACATTAGATGCTCCGAGTTATTCCCGTTTATTTAATTTGTGAAGATGCTTATGGGATAAATTTTCCTAGATTTATTAGATAATTTTCTTTCCTTTGGGCTTTTAGCCCAATTCATTATAAAAAAAATAATATTGATGCGACCACAATTCAAAGTTATGGTTTTAGAGCAATTTTTTAGGATTATGAAGACCATATTTGTCAACATTTCCAAGGAAATCATGTTGAAGCAACGTGCCTTGGATGAGGTATGAAACTGGCTAAAAATCTTGCTTCATGAAGGTTCATTTTCAGATGGATTGCGAAAAATTATAACAACCATAGAGGCTATAATTAAGCATAAAGGAGGAAGACACAAAGTAATTCTTATTTTGCTGAACTTGTGGAGAATTGTCGAGCGAGGCTTATAGTCGTCTTTTCATTCATGTCACATATCTTTCTTTTTTTTTTTTTAGGGATGTCACATATCTTTTACAAAGAGGAAGAATAATGAGATAGCTGATAAGTTAGAAAAACATGTCTGTCCTGGTGAAGAGCATGTGTGGATAGAACAAATTCCTTCCTCTATTTCTATAGTAAAAAAATCACATATATCTTTAAACAATTGTCATATCTACGTACTTCATCACTTCATTGTTATGTAAATTAAATAAAATTAAATAAAAGAAACAAATCTATCTTGAAAAGCCCATTCGTTTGTCTAGTTTGTTTAACAAAAAGCATTTACAACGTAGGCACTATTCGCGGTCTTTTCTGTTTATTCAACGATTAAAAAAATATTAAAAATAACACTGATGTGTATTACGTAGACCATTAGAACATCTTTTGTTTTGTGTAGTTTGATTTCTTAATTTTTTGTAACCCAGCATGAGTATTGTTCATACTTTAACTACACAATTACACAATATCGCCACAACCACTACACCATAATTAAGGATCAGCAATGCCAATTTTGACTTTTCAACAACGATTTTCAGGCGTTGTCAAAGCCATCGTCGTTAAAAGAACGACAACAAAAATAAACAGCGTTGTTGAAACGAAAGCATTGACAACATTGTCTTGATATGACGTTGTTGAAACAAAGGTATTGACAACACTGTCTCTAAATAGCGCGGTTGAAAGTAAGACATTGACAACACCGTTTTCACAAGACACTGTTGAAACTAAAAGATCGACAACGCTATTTTAAAACGGTGTTGTTGAAACTAAAGCATTGACAACGCTATTTTAAAATGGTGCTGTTGAAACTAAAGCATTGACAACACCATTTTAAAAAATGTTGTCTTATATTCATTTTGCTACAATTTTTTTTTTTTTGTATTAGTTTCAGTTTAACCGTGGCAATGTAAGAAAGTAAATTTTAATATATATATATATATATATATATATATATATAACCATAGATGAATTTGTGGCTAAATCAACACCAATTTTTTATAATATTTTTCCACTAATCGTGAAACTTTCTAAAAAATAATAAACAATTAGAAATAAATAAATAACTAAATAAAAAATTAAGATCAACATAATAATTTTTTTAAGAATAAAAATTTCATTACAAATAGAGCAAATAAGTACACGACATACTTTCTACAAACAAAATCGAAAACTACCGTAGTCTACATCAATCTCAAAGTTTTACTAAGAAAGTAATAACATATGAGCTTTCTTAGTGTCTCTTACAATAAAATTTCCAACACTACATAGCATGTGAGCTTTCTTCCATGTAGAGCTAAAATGAGACAACATCATCATCAAAAAACCATAATCCCCCACTTTATAAGGCAAACTTTCCGTTCCAGTTCTGCAATCGATATTGCCTGCAGGTTTGTTTAAAAGAAGTTATTCAATAATTATATCTATAGTGATGAACACCACATACTTTTATTGGTTTCATATGCTAAAGTTGAGATTGCCAAGACAGTTAAAAAATATATGCAACAATTCTTAAATGAAAAATAACACAATTAGAGATACCCTTAGAATTTTAAAATATAAGCAATGTATAATAAATACTTTGCTCAAAGAATCTTGGTACAAAGGATGCTTAATTAGCTTATGCTTGATATAGAAGAAAATAAAATAGAAAAGAAAAGAAAGTAACAACAGTGTCCAGAAATAAATAAGGAAATAAACTTCATTTTTAACAAAATAAGTTAGAAAGAGTGAAAGAATACAAGAGAGCAGGATAAGCAAGAAGCAACAGAAAGTATTCATACGCTGAGAGAACTCAAGTACCATGTTTTGATGATGCCAAGCGTGAAACCGGTGCAACAATTTCAACGTTACAATGTCTCTCCAAGTCATGCAATGGAGCTACAGTAAGGGCAAAAAGAAATATTAAGTCACTCACCCCGTGCAATGCACGGATTATTGATAATTTAATTTTTTTATATTAAATATTTTAAAGTAAAGATTGTTTTTATTTTAAAGTAAAGATTATTATTACACAACAATAAAAAAAATTATAAAAAAAGGCAGAGACTGAAATCAAACACTACACTTAAAAAAAATAATTTAAATGAGTTTGTTGAGAAATATTGTACTTTCTTGTATAAATAAAAAGTAACATTTTTTATTTGATATCTTCCTTATTTATTTAATAGATAAATTAAAATTTTTATATGATTATCAACTTTATTTTAAATAATCAAAAGTAAATCATATTTAAATATTTTCGTCGTTTTTGTTTGGTGGTATTATAAGTAAATTTAAAGATAAATTAAAATATTCCGTATTTCATAGGACATGAAGATGACATTGAACTTGTTATTTTTGATTATCTTGATTAATTAACACATTGCATTTTATAAGGAATATAATGACTGCTCTTTTTTTTTATATTTTTAATATTATATTTGTTTATGTATAGATGAGTATTAAATTAATGTATTTATGATTTAGTTGATCGATGAAGTAACACTTTTTATATATCATTATTACGTTTATTATGATTAATTGGAGTGGAAACAAAATTAAACTTTTTTTTAATATTTTTTTGTTTGATGATATTATGAGTATATTTAAGGATAAATCAAAATATTTTCTATTTCATGGGACATGATAATTTAGTATTTTTTTGAAAATAAATTATCATCCTTTTAATATGATTATCACATTTATTATTATTATTATTATTATTATTATTATTATTCATATTTAAATATTTTGATATTTTTCATCGTTTATCTTATCTCAAATTAATCATAAGATTTGATCCTAAAAAATCTTTATCTTAATTGTTCTAATCATCTTGAATTTTTTTTTTCAATTTTTGAAATGTATGTACCTTTGTCTTTAATCTGTTACAATTTTTTACACATTATTATTAATATTATCAATGCTCTCTTATGCTACAAACACACAACAAAAATCAAATATAAAATAAGCAATTCATTGTTTAGATGTTTGGGTTTATGATGAACTTTTTATTATGATCATAGAAACCTCATCTCTTTGGGTTTAGTTATTTTTAATTTTTTTTGTTGATTCATTGTTTAGATTGGGTGGGGACTCCAAAAAAAAAAAAGTTTAAAAATTTAAAATTCAAATAAAGTTGCTTGATTTGAGCAAAAATTCCGTCATAGTATTATACATAACAATTAATCTAAGAATATGAGGTAACAACGGATATGTTTGCTTCCTCTTAAGTAGAAAGTAGAAACAAACTCCGCTTAAGTAGTGATCCGAGACACCTGTGTACGTGGAAACAGCTAGGAAAGTTAACCCCATCATATTATTTATATGTTCCTCACTCAATCAAGATTGCTCTCTACGCTATATTTGTCACTGCACAAATAATTGTAAATCAAATTGTAACAATTGTTGCAATTGCGTATAAACTTTATTTTTGTATCTTTTCTCTGGAATTAGAGTTTAGCGGTAAAATATAAGAGAACGTCACCAACTAAGCACAATATAATATAATAAATAATTGAAGAATTTATTATTGGTTATTTGGTGACCAAATAACTTGTAAAATTTAAATAACAAAGGGAATGATAATCATGTGTGAACAACTAATATATTGATGTGTGAGTTTTACTTGACATGGTTAAAGTAACACTCCCTTGCCACATCATTATTTACATTTAACAAATCCAAATCTTGTTCTGTCGTAGGATTACGATGCTTAGACAATTCGGCTAAGAATTCAGCAATCCCACTTTTGATGTCAGACGCGAAATGAGCACCTTGAGTACCAAGATACACACTCTCTTGTCGTTTTCAGTTTTGGGGGGTGGTGTATGTGTTTGTGTGAGATGAGTTAGTTTCATACCTGCTTGCTTACCAGGTGATATATACACATATCAGCAATGACCGAATTGATGGCCGCTTTCATGTGGCGGGTAAGATTCCTCCCAAACGGCTCTGATATGATGGCTGGTATTAAAGTGAATGGAATCCTATGCTGGTGGGAATAGTGGGATTCCTTCAGGCCCCTCAATGCACGTGTCCGAATTCGTACCGGTATAACGGTATGAAATCATATGTTCCAATCCTGTCAGGATTCGATATCCAAATCCGGACTTATTGGGCTTCTTTATGGCCTCAATTCGGTACTTGCTTTCAGACCCAATGGACCCCTTTGGGGTCTCAATCCGGTATCCGGATTGGCATTCGGCGGGTTTCCCATGCTTTAGTCCGGTATCCGGTTTCGGATTATGCGGACCTCTTGGATCTCAATCCGGTATCCGGATTCGGATTTAGTGGGCCTCTTGGGCCTCAATCCGGTATCCGGATTCAGCATACCGGTCCTGTTCATGTGGTCCATAACAGTAGCCCCCCAAGTCATGGTTCATGCAATGTATCATGATTTTTAGAGTAGCTTCGTCAATTCTGAGGTCGGTTCCTACGTGCATTGGACAGACCGGATTGCTGACTTCAGGATTGGACAGACCGGATTGGACATGCAATGTACCATGACCGGATTGAGAGCAGTGCACCGGATTCCGGATTCCAGATTCCCAAAACCTCTTCCATGTTGATTCCTTGATTTGGTTTGGTTTCTAGGATTCCGGATTCCGGATTCTCCTATCTGCGTCGCCTCTAACTTCCAAGCCGGTGACCTTAGCTTTCAAGAACCTAAACATGCACTATTGAATTCAAATTTTGAACTTAGCTTTTATCCAAGATTTCACGACTCCCTAGGATTGGATTTCTAAGGCATAAGCCCATGTTTCCAGGCTTATCTTTAATCTGGCACAAGTCAGCATTCTTCATAATGTTCATCTTTATGTCTTGCCTGAGCTGCTTGGGAACCAGCCTTTTCCAGAGATTGTTGGAAACCGAATCATTTTTTGCACAATACCCAAGTTTATCATGAATTCGGATTCACTTTTCCAACTGGGCTTCTGAAATGGTGTAATAATTGATCTTCAACTCCTTGGAAAGATGAAAAGGGGTGATGCTTTATTGCAGTCATGACTTTCCACTTCAACTGTCATGACTCTTCACTCTTCAACTAATATGACTTCTGAGTGGTCATCTACTTAATGCAACCTCTGGATAACACCTTTCTCAATGCAAGCACCCTTCCACTTACCAAATGTTAAAACCGAATTCCCTCTATAAAAGCAGAGGAGTCTTTCAGCAAGAAATCTACTTGCATATCTTCTACTTTCTAAACAAATTTGCTTCTTCTCTTCCTGCATTCTTCCAGTATTCTCTTCTCTCTCAGGTATACTACTTCTTATCTTTTACTTTTTCCTTTTACCATGGAATCATTTCCTTCCAATAAACCCCCATGCTCCTCTTCTTCTAATTCGTCAAAGCCCATTTCTGCCCGCCCTTGTAATTCTAGCCAACCTAGTGGCCTTCAAAACTCTTCTTTTTCTGAGCATGAAAAAGAGGCTTTAGACGAACTAGTGAAGCAATGGATCATTAGGGACATGTATAGTGAAGTCTCCAGCATTCCTTCTAAGTCTTCTTTCTACACACCTCTCAGGAATCCGAAATGGGGAAGAAAAGGTCTGAAACAAACCTTGAGGAATTCCTCCTCCCTGCTGTCATTACTGGTTATGAGGATGTAGACCTTGACGCCTTAGGTAGACCCTCCATCTTTGTTGATGTCCAACGTCTACAAGAGTACCACAACAGTGTTGAACTCACCAGACCTGGAGTTATTCCAAACTTTTATGCCTTAGAAGCCCCTTCTTCTCAAAACCGAATTTGCTCAGTAGGCAGTCCCCTTGAAAATTTCTTCTTCATGTATGTGGTTCTCTTTGAGACGTGTGGAGTCCGAATTCCGTTAACTGATTTTGAATGTAGGGTACTCAGCCATTTAGAACTTGCCCCAACACAACTCCATCCTAACGGTTGGTGTTATCTGAGGGTTTTCCAACTCTTTTGCAACCACTTCAACCTAGCTTGTACTCTCCCTTTGTTCTTTACTTTCTTTGGACCGTTTGCTTCAAGCAAAGTGAAAGGTAAATGGTCTTGGGTTACATTGAAATCTCGTCTCAATTGGAAAGTTTTTGAAACCTACTCCGAGACGTGGAAAAGATTTAAGAGTGAATACTTCAAGATAGTAGGAGCCCCACATTCCTGGCCTTTCTTCTTTGACCATGGGGGAAATCCCTATTTCCCTCTCTTTTGGTCTAATAAAAACTCAAAAATTCCAGCACTTTCTTTCCTTACCCCCAACAATGTCCTTGCCGATGTAGAGCGATCAACCATATCATTTTTCTTTGCCTGGTATGAGCGGCTTGGGTACATCAGTACCAGGAAGATAGTTGATGCGGAGCCGGATTCCTTGCGTTCGGAATTCGGTAGGATACTTAATGCGTACTTTTTACTAGCTTTCGTAACCTTTAGAATTATTAATGCTTTCGTATTGTTTTTATGCAGAAAAAATGGCGAGCCCGCAAGACTTTACTGCTCTCGCTGCTGTTGGAAATGCTCCAAGGAGGCCACCCAAGCGTAGCAAGACTAGGGACAGCCGTCGTCCTTCAGAAACCGTAGTCCTCGACAGCCCCGAAGGTGTTGCTCGCAAGAGGAAAGATCATGAACCTTTCCAATCCGGTTCCCCCACTGGATCCCATTTTGATGCTGGACAGGGGTCTTCTGGCATCACTTCCTCAGTTTGGGAGGAAAACCTGAGTGAACGCTTTGGGCGCATGCTGGTCACGGATACTGATTCCCATCGCTTCCAAGGTATGACCCGTCGTGAATTCGTCAATCTGATGAGGTCCCTAAAGAAACACTAACTTCGTGTTGCCTCCACACTCCAGTTCTTGGAGGATAATGCTGAGAAGGTTCTGTTTGTTGGGCAAGAGGCTGTGGACTTGGCTGCTTATGTCAAAAAGGAAGCGGAAATGGCTGAACAGATTGCTTCCCAAGCTGCTGAATTAAGGAAGACCAAGCAAGCCCTTTCCCAAGCTGAGGAAGAATTTGCAAAGAGGATGAATGATAGGCTAAAGGAGGTGAATGATGCTAATGATGATGCGTTGAAGACGCTGAGGGATGCACTCAATGAAGCCGAGAAACAAAGGGATGAAGCTGAGCAACAAAGGGATATGTACAAAGAGAAATGGATTGGATCAGTCCAATCTTCTTTCATGAATGCAGTGGAGCAAGCCAACTTCCTCAACAGTGACTTCTCTTCCCGGGGCATGTATTTTTTGCACAAGGTCGAAGATGGAGTACTTTACAAGTATCTCCGAGATGGAAGTAGGGTGCCCATCAACTTGGATGATGAAGACTGCCCTGATCCCTTAGCTCCTGTGGATGATGAAGAATCCGAAGATGGGGGTGCCGGAGGACATGAGGATGACGGAGATGCTGCTGTTTAGCTTCCTAGTTTAATTTTCAAGTTTTTTCTGTTGCTTTGCTGTTTCTGTACTTTGTTTTTCCCTTTCCGAATTCTACTTTGTACTTTCCTTAGTCGTACTTTGTTTCTGATTTCCCTTGGTTGTAACTCGTAATGCACTTTTTTATTAATGTATTCAGATTCATCTTCGTGTTATATCTCCTTTGCGTATCCATTTTCTTTTTTATTGATCCATGGAACCCTATTCTAGCCAGCGAATGGTTTTCCATTTACCTTATTAGTTTGAAACTAACAGGGATCATTATACGTACATGTGTGGTGTTCATTTTAACATAGAACATCTACTTACCCATTTCACTCCTTATCTGATGGCTAGTCAGACAAGTGGCGTAACCATAATTGGATACTTAGGATTTTTTCTTAAGTTCTTCTAAGTATAAGATTGCTCATACCCAACCCTGATGCCGAATTCAGTCATGGGATAGGGATACCGGATTGCTTATCCGAATTTTAACGCTCTCCAAAGCATCAGCTGAATCCTGATACCGGATCCTAACACTGGATCCTGATACCGGATTGCGATACCGGATCCGAATACTGGATCCTGATACCGGTTTTTTTTTATATCGGTTTCCTGATAACATTCTTGATACCAGATTCTTATACTTGAATGGAAAGGGATACTTTAAGTGCACCATCTCACTGGGGTATTAGATTTAATTCTGGAACTTAAAAATTCTCATTCATAAAATAGAAAGCCCAACATAATTACTAATCAAATACAATCATAATTTAAACCAAACAGAGGTCTATGGGTGACCTTCTTTTTAAACAGAAACAAACTAGTCATACGACAATGGTCTGTAGGACCTTCTTGGAAATCAAACAACAGAAAACATAATTTAACTATAATAGAAGCGAAGCTTAGCTGCATTCCATGGGTTCTTAATGCCTCTGCCAGTCAGTGTTTCCAGAAAATACGCTCCCTTTCCAGTTTTTGATCGGACTCGATATGGTCCTTCCCAATTGGATGCCAATTTCCCATGCGCAGGCTCAGTACCGTGTACATCGGCTCTCCTCAGTACTAAGTCACCTTCGTTGAAAGTTCTGACCACCACCTTTAAATTATACTGCTTGGCTGACTGCTGCTGGATTGTTGCCATGCGGACAGTTGCCATTTCCCTGGATTCTTGCAGGAAATCCAAGTTTTCTCTGATCATCTTCACATTAGTTTCCGGATCAAAGTACCTTGACCTCATATTAGTGGATCCTACTTCCAGCGGAATCATTGCCTCAGTTCCATATGTAAGTTTGAATGGAGTCTCTCCAGTGGTAGAATGGGGAGTGGTTCTGTAGGACCAAAGGACTGTATCTATACAATCCACCCACTTACCTTTGCTATGTAGGATTCTCATGTTTTGATGCTAACAATCTCTCTCCAAGCAACAACATTGGCAACAAGCAAGCTACACCACATGAAGATTAGAATTAGGATTTTTATTAATTCTATTTCAATGTAATCTTTATTTTATGCAATGCATCTCATTGGTGTGGGTAGCTTAGGTGATTTTAAGAATATTTAAATAATGTTTGGTTAAGAGTGAAGATACTTTAAATCTTGATTAAATAGCTTGTGAAAATCATTTTAGAAAAACTTTGTTTTTATTCAGATTCTGATCAGATTACTCGAGTAATGAGTATTGGTTCACTCGAGTAATTTATGCCATGACAGGTTAATCGAGTAATGGTTTACACATCACTCGAGTAACTTAATCTGACATGTTTCACTCGAGTGACGTTGTTTGGTTTACTCGAGTAATTCAATCAGTGTTGGGAAAATTTTAAAAGGACTTAATTTTCTCTTTCATAAAGATATACTTTTATTCTTACAATTTTCTAATACACTTTCAAAAGCAATTCAAGAGCTATTTTACATCTTTCAAGAGCTATCAAGATTCAACAAAGAACTTTTCATTCTTCACTCTATTTTCTATCATTGTTCAAATATTCTTGAGATCATATTTTTGTTCTTAGTGGTTGTTGAAGATTTGCAATTTGTGATTGCATCATTGAAGTTTCAACACAAGTGAAGAATCTCACAAGGAAGACTTTGAGGATCAAATCAAAGCAAGAAAAGAGGATTGGTTGGAAGCATCTTCAATCAATTAGCAAGGAAATCTAGAATTCTCAAAAGGGGTAGATTAGATCAAAGTGTTTGGTACACACTTTGAGTTGGGTTTTAAGATAGGAAAACTAAGAATCTAGTTGCATCTTAAAACATTGTAAAATCTACATTTGAAGATTTCTAGTGAAGAATCTCTCTTGATTTAAGAGGGGACTGGAGTAGCTTTCAAGTGGGTGAAAGTGAACCAGGATAAATCCTTGTGTTTCTTTTATTTTCATTCCTTGTATTTCATTAATTCATTAACAATTGCATTTTTAGGTTAGAATTGGGGTTTTCTTAATTCTACTCAATTGATCTAAAATTGCTTGTTAATATTTCCTGAAATTGTTCATATTAATCATTCATAATTTGTTGAATCATCATAGCATTGTTATTCTTGAAGAACTCCATTGAAAACTAAGTTTTAAATTGAATTTTACCCAGTTTACTCGAGTAAAGTTCTTGTCACTCGAGTAATCTGCTTTCAGTTTATAAACATTACTCGAGTAGGTTTTCTGATACTCGAGTGATTTAAAATTTGCTTTCGTAATACTCGAGTGATTTGCTAAATACTCGAGTGAAATTATTTTTGGTTGCGTATTACTCGAGTGAAGACTTGAGTTACTCGAGTAATCTGAACTGAATTTTTAGAAAACTTATTTTTCATAAAACCATTCTCTTAGGTGGACGAAAAATCTGTAATAAGGCTTCAATATTCTATTCACCCCCCCTCTAGACTATATTGAGCCGCTTGTTGGTTTCCAACAAGTGGTATCAGAGCTCGGACGAAAAATCCGAGCCTTAAAAAGCTTTTTCGAAAAGATCCTTTTTTACTTGGAAACAATGGGCTCAATTTCAAATCCTTTTGGTGGTGAAGGAACTTCCATTAATCGTCCTCCACTATTTAGTGGTGAGGGTTACGCTTATTGGAAGGTCCGCATGAAAATTTTTATTCAAGCCATAGATATGGAAATTTGGAACGCCATAGAGAATGGACCTTTTGTTCCTCAAACGAAAGTAAATGTTGTTGTTTCAATTAAACCTCAATCGAGTTGGGACAATGATGATAAGAAGAAAGTTGCATTTGATTTAAAAGCTAAAAATATCATCACGTCCGCTCTTTCTTATGATGAGTTCTTTCGAGTATCTCAATGTGTTGATGCTAAACAAATGTGGGACACATTACAAGTCACACATGAGGGCACTTCGGAGGTTAGAAGGGCTAGGCTAAATACACTCATGCATGAATATGAACTCTTTCGTATGTTACCTAATGAAAATATAGGTGACATGCAAAAGCGGTTCACTCATATCATTAATCATCTTTCTGCACTTGGAAAAGTTATAACTAATGGTGAAGTTGTTAATAAGATTTTGAGATGTCTTAGCAGGGAATGGCAACCTAAGGTGACGGCCATTATGGAAGCTAGAGACGTGGATCAAATTGATTTAGCAACTCTATTCGGAAAGCTTCAAGAGCATGAAATGGAGCTTGGACGGTTATCCATGAATGAAGATGCCGATAGAAAGAAAAAGGGGATTGCTCTTAAATCAACTTCAAAATCCCTTAAGGCACAAGAGGAAAATTCTCAAGTGGATGACTCGGACTCTGATATAGATGATGAGACCCTTGGCTTGCTAGTTAAAAAGCTTGGTAGGTTCTTTAAGAGTAAGGGAAACTTTAATAGAAATAGACAAAGAGATTCTAAGGACTTACAACCAAGAAATAAGACTAACAAGGATCACATCAAGTGTCATGGATGTGGAAAGCTTGGTCACTATCGATCAAAATGCCCAAATCATTCTAAGAAGTCGGAAGGTGACAACTCTAAGTTCAACTCATCTAAAGGAAAAAGGGCTTACATAGTATGGGATGAAGTAGAGAGTCAATCAACATCTAGCTCGTCGGATGATGAAGAACTTGCAAATCTATGTTTAATGACAAAGCTTGATGAAGAGGAATCTTCGAGCATTAAATCAAGTGAGAACGTCAATGAGGTAGATTATCTTTCCGATGCTAGCTCAAGTTCTAATTCTCCTTCATTCAATGAATTGTACAATGTGTATGTAGAGATGCATAAAGAGTTGAAGAAACTTGCTAAAATAAATGTTGAAAGAAAGAATTTCATAATGAAGCAACATGAAAAGATAATTGAACTTCAAAAAGATTTAGAAGAACTTAAGCTTCAAAATGAAACTCTTGAACTCATTTATGCAAACTCTACATGCAATTGTGAATTGAAATCAAATGAGACTCCATCTTGTGAAAATTGCAAGTCTTTGGAAAAAGAAGTTTTTAATTTGAATGATCGACTTGCAAGGCTCATGAAAGGAGATACTTCATTAGATCATTTGCTTTCAAATCAAAGGAACAATAGCAATAGATCCGGTCTTGGCTATACCAAACCTAAGAAACGCAATTATCGCAAAGTTGGTGGATTTTCAAAGAATAAGATTTCTAAAAACCCAACTTGCCATTATTGTGGAATCTTTGGGCATACCACAAATAAATGTAATATAAAGAAATTTGGTATACCAAGCGGTGAATATATTTGGATTGTTAAGGGGACTTCTCCCCATGCTAACAACAAAGGACCCAAGACCACTTGGGTACCTAAGTCAACCAAATGATATTTTTTGTAGGTGTGTCTTCGAACCAAAGAGCGCAAATGGTATTTGGATAGTGGTTGTTCGAGACACATGACGGGAGACAAAACGCATTTCATGGAACTTACTCCGAAAAGTGATGGATTTGTGACATACGGCGACAACAACAAGGGCAAAATTCTAGGAGTCGGGAAGATCGGTAACGTATCTAATCTTGTCATAGAAAATGTCCTATACGTAGAATGCTTAGAACACAACTTGCTTAGTATAAGCCAACTATGCGATATAGGCAATTATGTGACTTTTACTCCGGAATTATGTTTCATTAAGTCTTCTATAGATGATAGTGTTAAGTTTGTTGGTCGTCGCTCTAATAACACTTACTTAATTGATTTGGATGAGATAACTTCACTATTTTCAAAATGTTTCAAATCTTTTGATGATGAAATTCGTCTTTGGCATAGACGAATTGCTCATGTGAATGTGAATCAATTAAACAAACTTTTGCGAAAAGATTTAGTAATTGGTTTGCCTAAACTAAATTTTAAGCTTGATGGCATTTGTGACTCTTGTCAAAAGTGCAAGCAAGTTAAAAGTTCTTTTAAACCTAAAAATGTGATAAGCACAACAAAGCCTTTGGAGTTAATCCATATGGATTTGTTTGGCCCTTCACAAATTAAAAGTTTAGGTGGCAATTACTATGGATTTGTTTTAGTAGACGATTTTACTAGATTCACATGGACTTTATTTTTATCCGCAAAAAGTGAAGTTTATAAATGTTTTAAAAAGTTTGCCAAACTCATCCAAAATCAACTAAGTTTGAAAATTGTGTCTATTAGAAGTGATCACGGAGGTGAGTTTGAAAACACTAGGATTGATGCGTTTTGTGATAAGTTTGGTATTGATCATCAATTTTCGGCCCCTAGGACTCCGGAGCAAAACGGAGTTGTAGAAAGGAAAAATAGAATATTAGTGGAACTTGCTCGTACTATGTTGATAGAATCAAATGTTCCTAAATATTTTTGGGCCGATGCGGTAAACACTGCTTGCTATGTGCTTAATAGAGTTCTTATTCATCCGCATTTAAATAAAACACCTTATGAACTTTTAAAAGGGCGAAAGCCAAATATTTCACATTTTCATGTTTTTGGGTGTAAGGTGTTTGTTTTAAATAACGGAAAGGAACCGGTCGGCAAGTTTGACTCTAAAGCCGACGAAGGCATATTCATAGGTTATTCAACTCATAGCAAAGCATATAGAGTCTACAATAAAAGAACATTTACCGTTGAGGAATCCGTGCATGTTGTATTTGATGAATCTTCGAAAGGAGATTGTGTTGTTTCTTGTGATGATAATATAGGTACATTTTTGGATCATGAGAATTCAACATCACAACAAATGGAAGAGAATCAAAATGAAGATAGAGAGGTGCAAGCACAAGATAAAGACTTAGCACAAGAGATTCAACCTCAATTACCAATAGCTTGGAAGTCCAACAAAAATCATCCGATTTCTAATATCTTAGGTGACATTGCGAAGGGAGTGGTAACCCGACGCACTTTAAATAATTTTTGTTATTATGTTGCCTTTGTATCTCAAATAGAACCTAAGAATATCAAAGAGGCTCTTCAAGATGATCATTGGATTATGGCCATGCAAGAAGAATTAAATCAATTTGTAAGAAACCAAGTTTGGGAACTTGTGCCAAAACCCGATGATCGTCCTGAAATTGGTACTCGGTGGGTCTATAGGAATAAGTTAGATGAATCGGGTATTATTGTTAGGAATAAAGCTAGGTTGGTAGCACAAGGTTATAGTCAAGAAGAAGGAATCGATTACGATGAGACATATGCTCCCGTTGCTAGATTAGAAGCTATTCGTATTCTTCTCGCTTTTGCTTCAATTATGAATTTTAAATTGTTTCAAATGGATGTTAAGAGCGCCTTTCTTAACGGATACATTCAAGAGGAAGTTTATGTGTCACAACCTCCCGGATTCGAGAATTTTGAGCATCCGGACTACGTTTTCAAACTGAAAAAGGCTTTGTACGGTTTGAAACAAGCTCCTAGAGCTTGGTACGACCGACTAAGCAATTTTTTATTACAAAAAGGTTTTAAACGAGGCACTGTTGACACTACACTTTTTATTGAACGTTCCGGTAAGGATATTTTATTGGTTCAAATATATGTTGACGATATTATATTTGGTGCTACTAACGATAACTTGTGTAAGAAGTTTTCAGACTTGATGCAAAGCGAATTCGAGATGTCGATGATGGGAGAGCTTACATTCTTTCTTGGTCTTCAAATAAAGCAGCTTAATGATGGCATTTATATTCATCAGAGTAAATATTGTAGAGAGCTTCTCAAACGTTTTGGAATGGATTCGTGCAAATCCGCTTCTACACCAATGAGCGTTGCATGCTACCTAGATCAAGATGAGGCTGGAAAAGCGGTAGAGGTAACGAAGTATCGTGGTATTATTGGTAGTTTGTTATACTTAACTGCATCTAGGCCTGATATTATGTTTAGTGTATGTATGTGTGCACGTTTTCAAGCAAAACCGAAAGAGTCGCATCTAACTGCTGTCAAAAGAATAATGAAATACTTAAAGGGTACAACAAATACTGGACTTTATTATCCTAGGGATGCTTTTCTAAAACTTATAGGTTATTCGGACTCTGACTTTGCCGGTTGTAAAGTTGAGCGAAAAAGTACAAGCGGAACATGTCATTTAATTGGTAATTCACTTGTATCGTGGTTTTCTAAAAAGCAAAATTGTGTAGCTTTATCAACCGCGGAGGCCGAATACATAGCTGCAGGTAGCTGTTGTGCTCAAATTTTATGGATGAAGCAACAATTATCTGACTTTGGTTTAAATTTGACAAAAATCCCTATAAAGTGTGATAACACTTCGGCAATTAATTTGACTAAAAATCCAGTATTACACTCAAGGACAAAGCATATTGAAATTAGGCATCACTTTTTGAGAGATCATGTTCAAAAAGGTGATTGTGTTATTGAGTTTGTTCAAACTTCGGATCAATTAGCTGATATCTTTACAAAACCATTACCAAGGGACACATTTTATAAGATTCGAAGAGAACTTGGTATTTTTGATGAATTAACTATTAGCTAATTGTATTTGATGCTTTTTGTAATCACCTTCAAGCCTATTTCAATGTGATTTGTATTTTGAGTTGTTGTATCTTATTAAAGTGTTTCTTAATTTTTTTTATATGTAGTTATGTGTGTATGTTTTCTATAATATGCTAATTGCTTTATTTGTATGTGTGTTACTTGCTACATGCTAAGTGTTGCTATGTATTTGTGCATGAAAAATGATTTTGCATGAAAAATTGAAATTTTTGAAAATCTGGACAGTTCACTCGAGTAACAGAAATTTCACTCGAGTAATTTTAAAAACTCTTTCGTATTACTCGAGTAATTCTGTCTGTCACTCGATTAATTTTAAAATGACTTTCGTATCACTCGATTAAGTTCCTCCATCACTCGAGTAAAACCTTTTTATCTTTCGGCATACTCGAGTAACATACTCTTTCACTCAAGTACTGCTCGAATCACTCGAGTGACGTTTGAACATTACTCGAGTAACTTACGTGATTTTAAAAGCTGAACTGTTGAAATCTGCATCATTTTCACGATTTTTTCTCTCTCTTGTTCGTCTTTCTCTCTTCTCTCTCATACGGGTCTTCATCAAATCATCATCTTTCACCTGATTCCTAGACCTGTGGATGATGATGATGTTTGCTGTTGATTTTTGTTGCATGTTTCATTTGCATATTTTCTGTTTATGTTTCTGTTTCATGTTTCTGACTCTGTTGCTACTATGACTTTAGGACCTCGTGTATGGTCTAGTTTGTTTAATTTCGTTTTTGGCTATCTGCTATGATTTGCTGCATAGTGTGATGCTCTGATATTCTGATATTATGGTGCTATATTCATTGTTTGTTTATATTCGTTGTGGCACTATTATGGTTTATTTTGGTATTGTCTTTATTGTTATATATTTTATATACCATTGTGAACTACTTACCTTCAACTTTTGGCAAAGGACTTTTCTCAACTTTTCTATCTTATCTTTTTAATGATGCCAAAAGGGGGAGAATATTTTGTTGATGTTGTTCTTGTAGGTTAAGTTTTATTATATTTTTCCTAGATGTTTTACATTTAGGGGGAGTATGTTAAAACTTAGTGCTTAATTTGAAAGGAGGTTTGTCATCATCAAAAAGGGGGAGTTTGTAGGATTCTCATGTTTTGATGCTAACAATCTCTCTCCAAGCAACAACATTGGCAACAAGCAAGCTACACCACATGAAGATTAGAATTAGGATTTTTATTAATTCTATTTCAATGTAATCTTTATTTTATGCAATGCATCTCATTGGTGTGGGTAGCTTAGGTGATTTTAAGAATATTTAAATAATGTTTGGTTAAGAGTGAAGATACTTTAAATCTTGATTAAATAGCTTGTGAAAATCATTTTAGAAAAACTTTGTTTTTATTCAGATTCTGATCAGATTACTCGAGTAATGAGTATTGGTTCACTCGAGTAATTTATGCCATGACAGGTTAATCGAGTAATGGTTTACACATCACTCGAGTAACTTAATCTGGCATGTTTCACTCGAGTGACGTTGTTTGGTTTACTCGAGTAATTCAATCAGTGTTGGGAAAATTTTAAAAGGACTTAATTTTCTCTTTCATAAAGATATACTTTTATTCTTACAATTTTCTAATACACTTTCAAAAGCAATTCAAGAGCTATTTTACATCTTTCAAGAGCTATCAAGATTCAACAAAGAACTTTTCATTCTTCACTCTATTTTCTATCATTGTTCAAATATTCTTGAGATCATATTTTTGTTCTTAGTGGTTGTTGAAGATTTGCAATTTGTGATTGCATCATTGAAGTTTCAACACAAGTGAAGAATCTCACAAGGAAGACTTTGAGGATCAAATCAAAGCAAGAAAAGAGGATTGGTTGGAAGCATCTTCAATCAATTAGCAAGGAAATCTAGAATTCTCAAAAGGGGTAGATTAGATCAAAGTGTTTGGTACACACTTTGAGTTGGGTTTTAAGATAGGAAAACTAAGAATCTAGTTGCATCTTAAAACATTGTAAAATCTACATTTGAAGATTTCTAGTGAAGAATCTCTCTTGATTTAAGAGGGGACTGGAGTAGCTTTCAAGTGGGTGAAAGTGAACCAGGATAAATCCTTGTGTTTCTTTTATTTTCATTCCTTGTATTTCATTAATTCATTAACAATTGCACTTTTAGGTTAGAATTGGGGTTTTCTTAATTCTACTCAATTGATCTAAAATTGCATGTTAATATTTCCTGAAATTGTTCATATTAATCATTCATAATTTGTTGAATCATCATAGCATTGTTATTCTTGAAGAACTCCATTGAAAACTAAGTTTTAAATTGAATTTTACCCAGTTTACTCGAGTAAAGTTCTTGTCACTCGAGTAATCTGCTTTCAGTTTATAAACATTACTCGAGTAGGTTTTCTGATACTCGAGTGATTTAAAATTTGCTTTCGTAATACTCGAGTGATTTGCTAAATACTCGAGTGAAATTATTTTTGGTTGCGTATTACTCGAGTGAAGACTTGAGTTACTCGAGTAATCTGAACTGAATTTTTAGAAAACTTATTTTTCATAAAACCATTCTCTTAGGTGGACGAAAAATCTGTAATAAGGCTTCAATATTCTATTCACCCCCCCTCTAGACTATATTGAGCCGCTTGTTGGTTTCCAACATGCTATCCTCCAGCTTTCTCTTCAACCCTCTTAGTATGCATCTGTTAGCTGCTTCGGCTTGCCCGTTGGTTTGCGGATGCTCTACCGAGGACAGGCGTTGCTTAGTTCCCAATTTTTGAAGGAACTCCTTGAAAGCTTTGCTAGTGAATTGTGTGCCATTATCTGTGAACAACACAGCTGGAATGCCAAAGCGGGATATGACTTGGTTACTGAGAAATTTCATTATCTGAGTAGAAGTGGTAACAACGACTGCTTTAGCTTCGATCCACTTGGTGAAATAGTCAACTGCAACCACCAAATGGGTCACCTGTCCTGCTGCTTGGGGAAATGGTCCTAACAAATTCATCCCCCACTGAAAGAATGGCCATGGAGCTGATATGGAATGGAGCTCTTTTGGTGGTGCCAAGTGGACATCAGCATGCTTCTGACAGCGATCACACTTCTTCACATGCTTCATGGCGTCTAACTGTATGCTGGGCCAATAAAATCCTGCTCTCAGTATCTTCCTTGCCAGACTCCTTCCTCCTAGATGGTGACTGCATCTCCCTTCATGCACTTCCTTCAGGGCCAATTCGGATTCTCTTTCAGTCAGGCATCTGAGTAGAGGCAAAGAGAATCCTCTCCGATAGAGCAGTCCATCTTGTATGACAAAATGAGGAGCCATCTTTCTTATTTTCTTTGCGGCATTGTCTTCGCTTGGAAGGATCCCGTGCAGCAGAAACGCAAGGATAGGGGAAGCCCATGACTCTTCATCCTCCACTGCCAATGTTGCACTGGGGTGAGAGATTGCTTGTTGAATTATGGACCTGTGACTTCCAGGTTTCTTGGTACTAGCTAGCTTGGATAGAACATCAGCTCTGGAATTCTGATCTCTTGGGGTGTGCTGAAAATCCACGCTGTCAAACCTTCCTGCCAACTCCTTACACTTGGTGAGGTACTTCTGAAACAAAGGCTCCTTGGCTTGAAAGTCTCCCTTAATTTGCGAAATCACCAACTGCGAATCGCTGTAAAGTATGATTGAGTGTGCTCCCAAATCCTTGGCCATCGTCATCCCCGCAAGGCAGGCTTCATATTCAGCTTGGTTGTTAGAAGTAGGAAAATCAAACCTTAACGAATATTCGATTGATATCCCTTGAGCGTTCTCCAATATCACACCAACACCTCCACCCGTCTGATTGGATGAACCGTCAACAAACAGGGTCCAGACTTCAGAGTCCTTCTTTGGTGCCAATTCTACGACGAAGTCTGCCAACACCTGAGATTTGATTGCTGTTCTTGACTCATAGCTGATGCCGTATTCAGACAATTCTACTGCCCAAGCGATCATGCGACCTGCTAAGTCTGGTTTTTGTAAGACTTGCCGAATAGGCTGATCTGTTCTGACGACGATGGGGTGGCTTTGGAAATATTGTCTGAGACGCCTTGCTGTGACCACTAATGCAAACGCCATCTTCTCAATCTTCTGATACCTTCTTTCAGTTTCTTGTAACACTTTACTCACAAAATACACTGGCCTCTGTCCGTCGGACAAGTCCCTGGCCAGAACAACACTCACTGCTTCATCGTTTACAGCCAGATATAAGTAGAGGGTTTGGCCTGGTTCAGGTTTGCTCAGGATCGGGGGATTGGAGAGGTAATGCTTGAAATCCTGAAAGGCCGCTTCACACTCCTCAGTCCATCTGAACTCTTGGTCTTTTTTGAGAAATTGGAACAGTGGAAGAGATTTGTATGCTGACTTCGACAGGAATCTTGTTAATGCTGCTATACGACCAGTTAGTTGCTGAACTTCTTTCACGGAATTCAGGCTCCTCATCTTATTAAGGACCGCTTCCAAATCCTGCTCATGGTTTCTAATCTCCGTTGATTTCACTATCATGTCATCGACATAGACTTCCAACGTCGGTCCAATCAGCTCTCCAAAGATTTTGTCCATCATTCTCTGGTAAGTTGCACCTGTATTTTTCAGACCAAACGGCATTACTGTATAACAGTATGCTGCTTTGTCAATCATGAAAGCGGTTTTTTCCTGATCATCGCCAAACATGGGAATTTGGTTATAACCAGAATAAGCATCCATAAAAGAAAGTAACTGGTATCCAGCAGAATTGTCAACCAGATTGTCAATATTAGGAAGAGGATAGGTGTCTTTGGGACACGCTTTGTTTAAATCCGTGTAGTCCACGCACATACGCCATTTGCCATTGGATTTTTTGACCAAGACCACATTAGAGAGCCAGGTAGTGTAAGGGACTTCCTTGATGAATCCGGCTTGTAAAAGTTCTTCCACATTTGCAGCGATCACCTTCTGCCTTTCATTGCCCATTTTCTTCCTTCTTTGTGATACTGACTTGAATTTGGGATCAACTGATAGGCGGTGACAGATAAAGTCCGGATCTATCCCTGGCATATCAGCTGCTGTCCATGCAAACAAATCCTTGTTCTTTTTCAGCAGTGCAACCAACCTGATCTTTTCTTCATTTGATAAGTCTTTCCCCACTTGAGTCCACTGTTCTGGTTCATTCCCGATTTGAACTTTTTCTAACTCCCCCTCGGGCTTGGGTCGCTCCTCTTTGATATCATCCCGCATGTCCAAGTCTACCATTATGACCCTAGAGGACGAAGCTGATCCCTTGGCCTGTTTCGCCTGTGCTTGTTTCTTGGCGTTCTCCTTGGTTGCTTTCAGACTGGCTATGTAACAGGTTTTGGCTTGCATCTGGTCTGCCCGTATCGTGACAACTAATCCTTTTTCGTCTGGGAACTTCATCGCCATGTGCAAGGGAGAGGCGATTGCCTGGAAAGCCTTCAAAGTGGGCCACCCCAAGATCGCATTGTAAGCGGAGGGGCAATCCACCACCAGGAAGCGCAACTTTTCCGTTCGACACTGAGGGGGCGTGCCTAAGGTCAACCTGATATCAATGTATCCTCTGGGTCTGATAGTGTCACCTGTGAATCCAATCAACTCCTTCTGGCAGGGATGTAGGTCTGCTGATTTCAACTTCAGACGATCAAATAGTTCTGTGAACATGATATCTGAGGAGCTTCCCTGGTCTACCATCATGCGGCAAACCCGAAACCTGTCAATGATTCCGGTTACCACTAATGGATCGTTGTGGTCGGGGATCACTCCTTCCAAATCTGCTTCGGTAAATGTGATTGGAGGGTGCACTTCCTTTTATCTGTTTGATATAGCGACCGCCATTGTAGCCAGCTTTAAATGCTTTTTCTGGGACGTTATGGATTCCCCTTCTACCGTCAGACCGCCAGCGATAGTGCTGATCACCTCCAGGTCTTCGTTGCTGCTTTTACCGGCATCTTCTTTCTTTACTTGAGAATTTCTGGTTGCAGTGCGCCTAGGAGTTCTGCTTCTCCTTGGGGGCGTTCGAGATCTCCTTCTAGGTGGACTTCTTGTCTTCCTTCTGACAGGACTCCTGACCCTTCTTGTGGGGGTGCGCTCATTGGGACCTCCTCTAAAGGATCGAGTGTAACGATTCAGTTTTCCTCTTCTTATCAGAGTTTCTACAGCGTCCTTGAGTTGGACACATTCATCATCGATGTGTCCGTAACTACCATGCCAGCTACACCTTTTGTGCTGATTCTCCTTCGTTGGAGGCCTCCTCAACGGGGGTGGGCGATCCACTTCCATCAATTCTGCATTCATAATTTCACGAAGGATTTGTGATCTAGAAGTGTTTAAAGGCGTATAATGGTCATATTTACCTTTGGGCTTTTTAGGCCCCAGATCATGTCTGCTGTTTTTGTCTCCTTCTCTGTGACCCTTCCCTAACCCCTTGTTGAAGAAAGCCTCTTTCTTTTTCCCGGATGTATCCCCTGCAAAATTGTCTTGCGCTTTCCGATACTCCTCTAAGTTGATATACTTTTTAGCTCTTTCCATGACTTCATCCATGGTTTTGATTTTGTGCATCACCAAATGGTCCGTGAAATCCCCTGGTCTCAATGCACGCATCAAGAGATGCAAAGCTACTGAAGCCTCTATGTCACTAATTGAAAGGTATTCAGTATTGAAACGGGTGAGAAAATCTCTCAGCGATTCTCCCTTCTCTTGCTTAATTTGAGACAAATGGTGTTCTGACTTTGGCTGAGCCTTGCTTGTTGTGAAGTGGCCCAAGAATTTGCCAGCCAAGTCTTTCCACCCTGTTATCGAGTCAGGTTCCAATTTAGAATACCAGCGCAAAGCAGCTTTTTTGAGAGTCAGGGGAAAGGTGCGACATTTGTACGCATCCTTAGCCCCTTGACATGACATTGCCACCAGAAAGCTGTCGATATGCTCCTGTGGATCCGAATTCCCGAAGTATGGATCTACGTTGGGTGGAGCTTTGAGATTCTCAGGCATGGGGAAAGCCATTATGCTTTCAGAAAATGGGTGGTCTTTTTCTTCAGGTTCCCCAATCAACCCCACTTCATTTCCTTTACCCAGGCCTGACTGGGATGTTCCTTTTCTTAATTCCTTCAGCAGCTTATCCTGTTCATCCAGCCGCTTACGCAAGCGAGCCAATTCTATCTCCATGCTTGCTTTCCTCTGCGAGCATCCTCCAGATGATCCCTTACTTTCATGTCGAGAATGCGAAGGGCTTCCTCCTCTAGTGGGGGGCCTCTGTCGCGATTTTTCCTGCTCCTGACGAGAAGGTTCCTCTTGTCTCGAGCGTTCCTGTTCTGCCCTTCTCCTTCCTTCACTCAACCGTTCCCTAAGATCCTTCTGACGAGAAGGTGCTTGTTCTCCATTTTTCCTCACTTCCAGCACACTATGGTGGCTGGGTTTAGTACGTTCCTCTTGTGACTGATTTGCCATGGACTTCTTCAGAAGGTGGTGGGAATAAGTTTCTCGCTCCCACTGTGATCGCCAATGTTCTGTCGTAGGATTACGGTGCTTAGACAATTCGGCTAAGAATCTAGCAATCCCATTTTTGATGTCAGACGCGAAATGAGCACCTTGAGTACCAAGATACACACTCTTTTGTCGTTTTCAGTTTTAGGGGGTGGTGTGTGTGTTTGTGTGAGAGGAGTTAGTTTCATACCTGCTTGCTTACCAGATGATATATACACATACCAGCAATGACCGAATTGATGGCCGCTTTCATGTGGCGGGTAAGATTCCTCCCAAACGGCTCTGATATGATGGCTGGTATTAAAGTGAATGGAATCCTATGCTGGTGGGAATAGTGGGATTCCTTCAGGCCCCTCAATGCACGTGTCCGAATTCGTACCGGTATAACGGTATGAAATCATAGGTTCCAATCCCGTCAGGATTCGGTATCCAAATCCGAACTTATTGGGCTTCTTTATGGCCTCAATTCGGTACTTGCTTTCAGACCCAATGGACCCCTTTGGGGTCTCAATCCGGTATCCGGATTGACATTCGGCGGGTTTCCCATGCTTTAGTCTGGTATCCGGTTTCAGATTATGCGGACCTCTTGGATCTCAATCCGGTATCCGGATTCGGATTTAGTGGGCCTCTTGGGCCTCAATCCGGTATCCGGATTCAGCATACCGGTCCTGTTCATGTGGTCCATAACAAATCTAGACTAATGATAAAGACCTAAATATCTAGACTAATGATAAAGACCTAAATTAAATGGTCGACCCCAATCATAGTTCTTCACGCAGTAATGAAGCTTATGAAGTTTGTTGTTCTTCCCATGGTGATGAATGCGTTCAGTGGGGATTGCAACTTATTATATGGTGACACATTGGAAGAGGCGGTGGTTCATGAACAATAAAAAAGAGAGGAGAATGATGAAGAAGGTGGCTTTCATGACTTGAGAAATCATCATATTTATAGTTTGAAATATGTGATAACTAAAAAGATATTTGGGTTTATCATGAACTCAAGTATCATCTCTTTGGGTTTATCAATCTTTTTTAGAATAATGATTTTTTTTAACAAAATGAGGATAATGATTCCACATATAGATAATTTATTTAATTTTAAATATTAATTTTGGACAGATAATTTATTTTTTTAAATTATAATTTTGATTAAAGACGATATTATCTACCTACAAATGCTCTTGTGCTAACATTCCTTAAGTGAACAAACGTGGTGCCTCGAAAAAGGATGTTTTTATACTAGAAAAGTATATACTAGATTTTAATAACTTTTAGGCCAAAGGGAAAAAATCTCTTAAAATATACTAGAAAAGTATATAGATGATTTTAATAACTTGTAGGCCAAAGTATGCCCATGTAACATCCCAAATTTTAAACCCAAAGACGAATAAATAAATAATAGTTAGAATAAAGGAAATAATGATAATAAAATACAAATAGTTATTAAAAGAAGTATTTTAACATTAGGAAAGGATAACAATAATAATAAGGTTAGGAAAGAAAGGAGCATTAATTTGAAGTTAGGAACAGACCAGAAAAATAGATAATTCGGTACTAAAACATAACATAGGGTAGAAAATCAAAATAAAAGATTTAAGACTCAAAACACAATTCCCACCGTTGGATATGAAGGTATGATTTTTAGGAAGTTGCTCGTCAAATTTGAGCAAGATCCGACGGTAAACAAAGAAGTTATAGCACGGTCAACTCATAGTAAAAAAAAAGGGGGGGGGGTCTGATCAGTAGGGGCGCGCCCAGGCGCCGGGAGGCCGCGCCCAAGCACGCAGGCGCGAGGTCACCGCACCAGCACCATAAAACGGTGCGCCATTCACCCCCCCAAACCCTCTTCTCTTCCCATTTCCGACCCCCACCCTCTCTTTCCTCCTCCTCTCACTGTCCTCCTTCCCCTCCGGCCGCCACGATCCGCCGCTGCCGCCTCCCCCAGCCCATACGGCTCTTCCTCTCTCTCTCCCTCTTTCCCCTCTTTGATCTCTTTCCCTCTCTTCTCTTTCTCCCTCCAGCGGAATCGCAGCCACCACGAGCCACCACCGCCCCGATCCATCACCACAATCATAAACCCCTCCCTCTTCCATTCCCATTCTCTCTCCTTGAGCTCTCTCTCTCTCTTCCTCTCTCTTTGAAGAAGATCCACCATCGGAAACCACCGACGCCGGTCACCCCGTGAGCTGCGACCAAGACCACGCCTCTACCTCCTTGAGTCACCGGTGTTCGCTACGGATCCGGATCTAACCGCCACCGTTCTTGCTAACGAGGAGCAACACCGACGCCGTCATCGTCGCCGAGCCGCAACCCAAGTTTTTTTAAAAGCCCGAGGTAAGAAGGGCTGGCTGGCTGCATTACCTTTGCTTGGGAAGTAAATTCTAGGATTCTATAGTGGTGACTAAAATAGGATAATCAAGAAATAAGTTAATGAACCTTAGGGTAGATCCCACTAATATAAGTGATTTATCTAAAATAATTAATGAATACCACCCTTTAGGGAATAAAAAGTAGGTGCGTAGAATAAAGTTCGGAATGAGCGAGTGTATTTAGAATATTAAAATAGATAATATAGAATGAAAAGGTAGAAAAACATAAAATAAAACCAATGGAAATTAGTTAAGGAAAACCAAAGAAAAAGTGAGAGGAAAAGAATAAAGAATAATTGTAATAGGCAAGGAGACTGGAATGATTAAACTGAAAGTAAGATAAAAGATGAGTTAAAATGCGAGAACAATAAGTAAGTGCGAAGTAGACTTAGTTAAGAGATTGTCGAGTATCAATGAAATAGAAACGAAATAATAAACTGAATTTCCAATACAAGTAGACAGTTGGCAAAAGAGTTTAGTGGAAAGATAATAAGAGAATGAGAGAGGATGTAATTGCGACGGTTAAGTAGAATGACGTAATATAATAGGGGAAAACAAATCAAGTTAATAGGGTAGTGAAATTGAATGGAGTAATAATGTAAGGAGAATGAGTAAATAATGATGAGATAGAGGAATCATAGAAATAAAGAGTAATTAGTCATTTTGGTCCCTGAGAGTGTGACCATTGGTCATTTTAGTTCCTCAAAGATCATAAATACACGTTTAGTCCCTGAGAGTGTCTTACATCCGTCATTTTAGTCCCTCCGTCAACTGGGATTAAGTAACGGAGTTAATTTTTTCGTCATTCATTTTGGTCCCTGAAACATGCATACATAATTCATTTTGGTCCTTTTTAAATTGACAATTAATTCAATTTAATCCCTGAGAAAATATACATAATTCAATTTGGTCCTTTTTAAATTGCCAATTAATTCAATATAATCCCTCATTTTTTTATTCCATCCGTTTCATTTTGTTTTACCTTTTAGGCTTTTTCTCTTATTTCATATTGTTTGGCCTTTTACAATTCCAATGCATAAACAAATTTTTCTTTCCAACTCTAACCCTTATTTCAATCATTTCTCTTACTCATCATTAATTACACTTTTATCATCTCTCTCATCTCTAAACTACTATTCATTAATTAAATTAAATACTACTACAATTTTCAATAAGAATTAAATAGGGTTATTTTAGACACAATACACATAAAACTTACAATTATTAGTAACACTTTCTTAATATATGTGCTCAGACCTAAAAGATAAAAAAAATGAAATGGAGGGAGTAGAAAACAAACAACTCAACATTATGAGATATAACATTAAAACCTGTATGTATGTAATATTTGAGTCAGCACATGTTCACAAAACTAATCTAAAAAATAATTACGTACAAAATATCTATAAATTTAGTCTTCATTTCGATGCCTCAAATATCCATTGAAAATTAGTAAAAAAAATTAGTTTTGTGAATAGGTGCTGCTCAAATATTATACACATACAGGTTTTAATGTTATACTACATAATGTTGAGTTGTTTGTTTTCTGAAAAAATGAGAGATTAAATTGAATTAATAAAAATTTAGAAAGGATCAAATTGAATTATGTATGGATGTTTCAGGGATTAAATTGAATTAATTAACAATTTAAAAAGGACCAAATTGAATTATATATACATGTTTCAGGGACCAAAATGAATTATGTATGCATGTTTCAAGGACCAAAATGAATTATATATGCATGTTTCGGGGACCAAAATGAATGACGGAAAAATTAACTCCTTTACTTAACCTCAATTGACGGAGGGACTAAAATGACTGACATGAGACTCTCTCAGGGACTAAACGTGTATTTATAATCTCTGAGGGACTAAAATGACCGATGGTCACACTCTCAGGGACCAAAATGAGGAAATCGCAATTGGTGGTTGAAACAACTAAGGAACCCTAGTAGAACACCTAGAAGGGGGGGTTGAATAGGTGTTTAAGAAACCTTGAAAGATTTTCGAACGAAACAAATCAAAACAATTAAAACGAATGATTTTTGAAAAATCTGCAGCTCTTAATCGATTAAACTGTGATTTACTCGATTAAGCCTGAAAGTTCAAATTGTCTTAATCGATTAAATGAACACTTAATCGATTAAATCTGACAGAAATCAGAAAAATCAATTTTTCATTCGAATACGAAAATCAATCAATCAACACTTAAGATCAGAGATTCAGCGGAAACAATTAACACCTATATTCTTATTGATTACCTAGGTTATGAAAATGATTTTCCCAAATCAATTTGAACAATAAAGATTCAATTCAATCAATTATGAAAAATCAATCTTTCTCTAGGTTTACAACCAAGAACACAATGAATAACAAGAATGTAAAGAGTTAAGAGTTTAGAGATACGACACAGTGATTTATCCTGGTTCACTTTCACCCGCTTGAAAGCTACATCCAGTCCCCTCTTCAACCAAGAGAGATTCTTCACTATGAGGAATTAGAGTTCTCAAATTACAAGTAAATGCCTCACAAGACTCCCTTCTTGCTAGCCTACAAGAGATACTCCACACCCTTGTCTTGTAATCCTATTGATCTTCTCTCTAATCTAACCTCTACCCCTTGTTGATAACCGACACAACAAGTCTTCACGTGCTTGATGATAATCCACACACCAAGGCTTCACTTTGCTTGATTCACAACCAAGACTTCTTCTTCTTCAATTAACTTGAACTTGCTTGATGATAATCGACACACCATGTCTTCTTTGTATGTTGTAGATGGCTTGCCTTTTGCAAAGATTACAACACAATAGAAAACACAATGACACTCCTATGAATCTCAATCAATAGCTATGACAATTCAACATAAGAGATTCAAAGGTTCTTGATCAAAGAATATGAAAATATGAAGCTTTGATCTTTGAAATTGAGAGAGAATAGAGTGGCTTGATTCTTTGTAAAATGAATATCAAAATGATGTATATATTGATCACAAAGGTTAGGAATAGGTTTATATAGAATACCCAAAAGTTGTAGCACTTGAAAACTGATTTTGAGAAGTGAAAATCGTATTTTAAAAATCAATTCTGCAGGTCTTAATCGATTAAATCTCAGCTTAATCGATTAAGCACTGTAACTCAAAATGTCTTAATCAATTAAACACATACTTAATCGATTAAGTTAGTGTAAAACTGATTTAAAACTTGTTTTCTCAAAACTAAACCTTCCCTTTCAAACCTTTAAGCCACCTATTGATTTTAGGTAAAGTGAAAACTCAAATTATGATTTAATCATGACTATGATAGAGATTCACTACCCTCTAAATAACTTTACCCAAACTCATAAAAATAAAAGACCTAAGAAGCTTGAGAGGCAAAAGATAAAAGATATTACAAACACACTCAAACTAAGTCTTCTTTGAGCTTGTTCTCTCTTCTTCACTTGATGTTTGTTGTTGCTTGTTGAGCTTGAACTTGATCAACACCTTTGTAGCATTTTCAAAACCTTTTGTCATTATCAAAACCTTCTTTATGGAACTAACAATCTCCCCCTTTTTGAAAATGACAAACATGTTTTGAAGTTGTTTGAAGTTGTTGATGCTTGAACCATTTGATCACTTAATGAGAAACATGCTCCCCCTTAATCAATGCAATTTACATTTGAAATCCAATTGATAGAAGCTTGATTCTCCCCATATCTTCAACAACTTTTCTCAACCTACATAAAAACAACAAAACAAACCTTTCTCCGAAAACAACACAAAACTACTATTTCTCCCCCTTTTGGCATTATCAAAAAGTAATATATACCAATTGAAATATAAAATGCTAAGCCAAAGTAAGAGAAATTACCAATCATTTCTTCACAACATTGATACCAATTGAAAAATACAAGTACTAAACTTTGAAATGTGATACCAATTGGCAAGAAATATGACAATGAGATATAAACCAATTGAGAACTAAAAAGATCATAATATCACTTAACAAAGTAAGATATCAATTGTAAAGAAATATAACAATAAAAACAATAGCATGATAATCATATAATAATCACTCAATGATACCAATTGAACTAATTGAACTTTTAGAAAAGTAATACCAATTGAGAGAAAATATACCAATTGAGAAAAATATAACAATATCAATTATACCAATTTGAAGGACTTCTTTTGATTCCAATTGAAGATGTTCAACAATATCAAATTTTACCACTTTGTAGAACATTCTCTTGAGATTTGAAGAATGTGTATAGACCTTCATTTGCATCTTCAATCATACCTACAAAACAATCATGCTTTGCTTTTTGGTATCCAAATGGTTTTGGATCCATTTTTGTTAGTGTAGGGACTTTCACCCTTTTTCACCCAAACAAAATTTCCTTTAGGTATACCATGCACTTTAATATAACACACATTTTAAGTATGTCCATGAGTACCACAATAGAAACATGTTGGTGCATTTGAAAAATCAACTTTAGAAAAATCAACAACATTTCTATGAGATTTACTCTTAGCATTAGTATAACCCAAACCAAACTTGTTTGAATTTTCTCTTTGAAAATTTAACAATGTTCGCAATCTAATATCACCATTTGTGAAACTTGCAAGCTTATTTTTGAAAATAGCATTTTCATCTTTAAGCAACTTGCAATTCTCACAATCAACCACAATATTCACTCTACTAGCACAATCACAAGAAGAACTAGCATATATAAGATCAAGAGTTTCATTTTCAAGATTAAGCTCATCAACTTGTTTTTGAAGTTCTAAAATCTCTTTTTGATGTTTCAAAATGAGCTTCTTTCTTTCAATGTTTTTCAAAGCTAGTTTTTCAAGTTGTTCATGCATTTCTTCATAAGCATTGTATAACAATTCATATTTAGAAGAAATTTCGGATTTAGTATGACTTACATTGCTATCCTCACTTTGTTCACTTGATTCATCATTTGAACTTTCCTCTTCATCTACTTGAACAAGCAAGTTGAGATTAGCAACTTCTTCATCATCCGAAGAACTATTAGATGTGCTTTTCTTGTCTTCTACATCACTATCCCAAACTATATATGCCCTTTTAGATTTTGAATTCTTCTTTTCTTTCTCCTTCTTCTTGAGATATCTAGAGCATGAGTATTTGAGATGACCGGGCTTTCCACATTCATGGCAAACTACACCTTCTTTAGATGTCTTGGTCTTGTAGTGTGGGGAATCCTTCTCTTTACCTTTGTCTTTGTTCAACCTTCCTTTTCTCCTTAGAAACTTGTCAAACTTCCTTAGTAAAAGTTTCATTTCTTCTTCATCAATATCCGAATCGGAATCTTCACTATCATCATCATCGGAACTCTCTTTTTATATGATCTATTAACTTTAAGAGCAAGTCCCTTTCTTCCTTTGTTCTTATCCGACTCTTCATGCATATGCAAACGTCCAAGCTCCATTTCATGTTCTTGAAGCTTTCCAAAAAGTGTTGCTAGATCCATATCATCCAAATTCTTAGATTCAACAATAGCCGTTACTTTTGGTTGCCAATTTCTATCTAAACATCTCAACACTTTGTTAGTAAGTTAACCTTGTAAGAAAGTCTTACCAAGAGCAAGTAAATGGTTAATAATGTGAGTAAAACGTTTTTGCATATCATTAATAGATTCATTTGGAAGCATATGAAACAATTCATATTCACGCATCAAAACATTCAATCTAGCTCTCCTAACCTCACTAGTTCCTTCATGAGTCACTTGTAAAGTGTCCCACATCTCTTTTGCACTAACACATTGAGAAACTCTAAAGAACTCATCATAGGACAAAGCGGAGGTAATGATATTATTTTCTTTATAATCATATTGTACTTTCTTTCTATCATCATCCGTCCACTTATCCTCGGGGGTCAATTGTTGTGCACCTTCAACTAAACTAGAGGGGATATGAGGACCTTTTTCTATTGCTTTCCAAATTTCACTATCTATGGCTTGGATAAAGATTTTCATTCTAACTTTCCAATATGCATAACCCTCACCATTAAAGAGTGGAGGTTGACTTATTGAAGCACCTTCACCACCAAAGGAATTCGTAGAACCCATTGCGGTTACTTAAGGATCTTTACGAAAAAGCTCTTATGCTCGTGTCTTTCGACCGAGCTTTGATACCAATTGAGGAAACCGCAATTGGTGGTTGAAACAACTAAGGAACCCTAGTAGAACACCTAGAAGTGGGGGTTGAATAGGTGTTTAAGAAACCTTGAAAGATTTTCGAACGAAACAAATCAAAACAATTAAAACGAATGATTTTTGCAAAATCTGCAGCTCTTAATCGATTAAACTGTGATTTACTCGATTAAGCCTGAAAGTTCAAATTGTCTTAATCGATTAAATGAACACTTAATCGATTAAATCTGACAGAAATCAGAAAAATCAATTTTTCATTCGAATACGAAAATCAATCAATCAACACTTAAGATCAGAGATTCAGCGGAAACAATTAACACCTATATTCTTATTGATTACCTAGGTTATGAAAATGATTTTCCCAAATCAATTTGAACAATAAAGATTCAATTCAATCAATTATGAAAAATCAATCTTTCTCTAGGTTTTCAACCAAGAACACTATGAATAACAAGAATGTAAAGAGTTAAGAGTTTAGAGATACGACACAGTGATTTATCCTGGTTCACTTTCACCCGCTTGAAAGCTACATCCAGTCCCCTCTTCAACCAAGAGAGATTCTTCACTATGAGGAATTAGAGTTCTCAAATTACAAGTACATGCCTCACAAGACTCCCTTCTTGCTAGCCTACAAGAGATACTCCACACCCTTGTCTTGTAATCCTATTGATCTTCTCTCTAATCTAACCTCTACCCCTTGTTGATAACCGACACAACAAGTCTTCACGTGCTTGATGATAATCCACACACCAAGGCTTCACTTTGCTTGATTCACAACCAAGACTTCTTCTTCTTCAATTAACTTGAACTTGCTTGATGATAATCGACACACCATGTCTTCTTTGTTTGTTGTAGATGGCTTGCCTTTTGCAAAGATTACAACACAATAGAAAACACAATGACACTCCTATGAATCTCAATCAATAGCTATGACAATTCAACATAAGAGATTCAAAGGTTCTTGATCAAAGAATATGAAAATATGAAGCTTTGATCTTTGAAATTGAGAGAGAATAGAGTGGCTTGATTCTTTGTAAAATGAATATCAAAATGATGTATATATTGATCACAAAGGTTAGGAATAGGTTTATATAGAATACCCAAAAGTTGTAGCACTTGAAAACTGATTTTGAGAAGTGAAAATCGTATTTTAAAAATCAATTCTGCAGGTCTTAATCGATTAAATCTCAGCTTAATCGATTAAGCACTTTAACTCAAAATGTCTTAATCGATTAAACACATACTTAATCGATTAAGTTAGTGTAAAACTGATTTAAAACTTGTTTTCTCAAAACTAAACCTTCCCTTTCAAACCTTTAAGCCACCTATTGATTTTAGGTAAAGTGAAAACTAAAATTATGATTTAATCATGACTATGATAGAGATTCACTACCCTCTAAATAACTCTACCCAAACTCATAAAAATAAAAGACCTAAGAAGCTTGAGAGGCAAAAGATAAAAGATATTACAAACACACTCAAATTAAGTCTTCTTTGAGCTTGTTCTCTCTTCTTCACTTGATGTTTGTTGTTGCTTGTTGAGCTTGAACTTGATCAACACCTTTGTAGCATGTTCAAAACCTTTTGTCATTATCAAAACCTTCTTTATTATCTTTAATATATCAACTTGTACAAGGTTATGTATTACTAGGATTTAGCCAAAATAAAAAGTCCTCCACAAAGTCTCAATTTAGAATGGTATCTGAATGCCATATGATGTCATTTAAACAATGGTAGCTTGGTTACACATCACATTGACGTTACCTGTTGGCTATCAGTCGAAGCTGTCTAAAAGGCAATATATATACACCTTCTACTCTGATTTGGGCACCACCAACATTGTATTCTTTGTCAAACACGACATGGAATATAACTAAACCCTGACAAAACACCATGAAAAGGAGGATTTTGAGATATTTCATATCAGATTTAGCTTATTATCTAATGACATATCCTCTTAACAGACATCAAATTTCACTATGCAAATGATCACATCAAACTTTTGTACAACAGAGTACTAGAAGAAGAAACTAAGGAAGTTGATGGGCAAAATTGGAGCGAACATTAGATAAAAAAATATCGCATACAATAGCATGTCTAACCCAGGATAGAGCAAAGTACTTGTTCAAAACCCATGTCAAGCATCCTATCTGCTTCATCAAGGACCTAGGACATATAAATAATATTTACATAAGGCTTGGTATATATTACTCATATAAGCATATATTACTTATACAAGTTATAGTAGTTAGTAATATAGAATAAACAATTGCAACTAAGTCTAACCAGAGACAAACAAAATGCAACAGAGGTGGTAATTGCGTGTAAATCCGAAATTCAGCACAAAGGACTTCAAATTAAGTTCCACACCAGTGAGAGCAGCAAATAAAATATATGATTGAATAACTTGTTTTCATGATAGAAGTGCATTAAGAAATAAAATTGAACAACTTACCACATAGGAGGCTTCTTTTAGGGATAAGACACCCATTTCAATTAGATCTTGTATAAACCACCTAATCTCAATGAGCTAATTAAAATCAATAAAATCAATAAACTTAGCTAATTAAAATCAATAAAAATAGGTAAACATAAACCCCTAAAAAATAGGTTTACATGAACTTCACCCTGTCCTAACACTATTACAACAAAAGAACAAGTTTCCCTGCCCCCTTATATCAGTTACAGAAACAACAACAGTAAAAAAAGGCTGAAAATGAGAAATAAGAATGAAGCAGATGCAACATCTAATAGCAAATCAAGATTCACAATAGAATTAAACTTAACCAAAATGCATATACCCCATTAGCCCTTTCACTCCCTATGCGACTATCATGCTAATACAAATGAGCTCAATATAATACCAAAAGTAAAGTAACCCCAAGAGCAGCACAAAAAGGACCTAAACCTTTCCCTGTAAATCAATGGAAGAAGACTTGACTTTCTATCATGAAAATAAAAATAACCTTTCCCTACAAATTTGGGCAGCAAAACAAAAACGAGTAGGGAATTAGTCTACAAACCCCCACTTTATCCCCCAAACCCCATTTTAATGGTGCAATGTCTATTATACCCTTCAGCTTTCAAAACAAAACAAAAAAAATGTAAATTCCGATACTGTTAATATTCCGATTAACCAGTGTCAGAATTTATATAAATTCCGACACGAGTATATCGGAAAAAATGTAACATTCATTTAACTTATATAACTGTCACTTTTCCGAGAGAATGATTTCGGAAACTGCTAAAATTTCGATACATTTCTATCAGAAATGTTAACTTAATCAATTTGAAATTACCAATAGGAAACGTAGCTCGCTGTAACAATTTTCCGACATACTAAATTCAGAATTTATTAAATTTCCGACATACTTAATTCAGAATTTATTAAAATTCCGATACATTTCTATCAGAAATATTAACTTAATCAATTTGAAATTATCAATAGAAAACGTAGCTCGCTGTAACAATTTTCCGACATACTAAATTCAGAATTTATTAAATTTCCGACATACGTAATTCAGAATTTATTAAAATTCCGAGACATAGGTCTCAGATTGAGCTAAATTCCAAGACCCTGTTGTCGGATTTATCAGAAAAATACATTAGATCACACCAATTTGACATACTCATTGCAAAAACATTAATCAATTGCTACAACATGAAGTTATGCTGATATATTGCAACAAAGTAAATTGATACCGAAACATTAATTCTTTAATTCAGGTAACCTTAATCCGATCCATGTTCAAAAGCAAACCTTAATCCACATGTTCAATACCTAAGCTTAAAAGCTATTACAAATAACAAAAACCAAATACTAACAAGTTCAAAAGCTAACAAACACATTGATCTAATACCAACAAGTTCAAAAGCTATTACAAAATGACCAAATATATTATTGATTCAAAAGTAACAATTTCTTCTCAGTTTCTTCCTTTATGGAGTCTACGTTGTTTTTCTTCTTCTTCTACTACTCGCACGGTTTCAGTTGTACGCTTCAATCTAGCCATATCTGAAATTTCAACCCAATTAAAAAAATGTGTAAGTTATGGATAAAAAAACAATATTCAAACATTGAGAGAACAAAAATTATGTTTTTATAATCTAAGCATCAAAACTCAAAAATATTAAACATAACAATAACAAACAATTTATAAAACAGCCACTGATTAATTTCAGACATGACAGAGTCGGAATTTTATAATCTTCCAACACCCCCGTGTCGGAAAGTTGCAGCGACAACATACCTTCAACACAGAAATGGCGGATTCAAAAAACAACACAACAACAATAAAAATAAACCCTAAAACTACAATAATGAAAAAGAACAAAACCTTAAAAACAAAAACAAAACCTAAGTCAAACCCTCCTACATCAAATAAACAAAAAAAAGAAAAAAAAGAAAAGAGAAAAGAAAAACAAAACAAAAACGCACAGAGAAAAAAACGGTAATGAATGAGGGAAGAAGAAGAATGTAATACCTTGAGGTGGCGGCGGTGGAGGAGGCGATGGTGGAGGCAGCAGGCAGAAGAAGGAGTTGAAAGTAAAGGAGGATTGAAATGTGAAAGAGGAAGAAGAATTAGGGAGGGAGTGGAACGTGAATCAGGGAGGGAGTGAAAGTGGGGTGTGGGGTTTGTGAAATGAAAAAAGAAGAAAGTATAATGGAGGTTTAAAATGAGGATATTATTGGTATTATTGAAAAAAGTGGGGTTTGGGGGATAAATCTGGGGTTCGAGTATAGATTTCTATTTTTGTTTTTCTTTCATTTCAATGTTAAGCCCATGAGAATTTTATGAGCAAGCTAAGTATATAATTGAAACTATTGCATAAATGATAATCAAGTCTTAACAGGTAAATATGATCCTAAATTTGATTCATCATTGACAATTGTTCAAGGCAAAACCGGTCCAACCGATTCGACTCACTTCGTCATCTTCATCGTTGCAATTCAATCCAGGGGATTGTTTGTTGCTCCAACCGAAGCAGTACGACAAGGAAAGAAGCATCCCTAAAGGCGTCGGTTCGGTTTGGACCTAGTTAAGCTAGAACCAGTCAAACCCGATTTCAACCAGCAGCACCACAAGTGGCGGTTCACGACAGCCACAGAAACACGAGCTTCGATCATGTGACGACGCGCAAGTGAGAACTGCGGCTATGGTGATTGGGTTTGGTGGCGGCGACGAGGTCCCCGTGCACCTCGATTCGCGACGCCAGAGCTAGAGGGAGAGAGAGATCGCTAGATTGAGGGGGCTGGGTCGAGTGAGAGGGAGAGGAGAAGTGTGACATCCTGTTTATTTTAATCAGTGCTGATTAATTTAAGCCTTGTGTTTTGTGTGTCATCCTGGTTGAAGGATGTGAGATTCAAGATCCTAAGTGTGGAGTGTCGGAGTTCGATCCGATCAGACTCTGTGTTAGCCGAGCTCTTAGGAGCCGAGCATGTCTTACCGAGCTCGTGGGTGTGTGCCTAGTAGGAGGCACAGAGCTTGGATTGGCCGAGCATGTGACTTAGAGTCACGAGGCCATGTTGGGGTAGAGCCGAGCGCATGGGAGTTTGAGCTCAGTAGGATCTATGAGTTAGATCCTAGCAGGTTGAGCCGAGCTCGGGTGTGTGATCCGAGCAAGTGGTATGACGTTAGTTAACCGAGAAAATACCGAGTTGGTGGTATTGGGTTAGCGGAACCGAGCAGGTTCCGAGCATGATGTGTTGTGCTCGTGGATCCGAGCAGATAGTGTGTTGATTTAGTGCCGAGCAAGAGTAGCCGAGCTTAGGTAATCCGAGTTGTAGTGTTGAGTTCACTTATATTTGTGCTCGGTAGAAACCGAGTAGTTCCCATCTTGTTGTGCTCAGAATAGGCCGAGTAGTGATAACTAATATTACGACCACCGAGCTCGTATCATTTTCAACCCCCCCTTTGTTTGAGATTGCACTGGTCTTGTGTTGATGTTGAATAGTGCCGACCTCAGCAAGTCGTGTGTAATCGTTTAAAGTGTCTCATCCCGAGGTGGTGGCACCAAGAGAACCGAGCACCGAGTTCAAGCTTGCGCCGAGCTCTCATGTTTTCATTGTTGAGAGCTGGACCTCGGAAGTCGGCCTTAGTTGGCCGATGTTATTGAAGCATGTTGTCTTCTTCCTCCCGACGTACTGCTCCGTTTCTGCTGGAATAAGAGACTTGGGGCAAGTCTGTAATTCCACATTTGGCATTCATTTTCAGCCACAACTTTATGAAGCTTCTCAGGGAAGCTTTTCATACCAACCTCATATACTCCCTTCTTTCGTATAGTATAAGTAGAGTGAGACATTCTCATTGTTACTCTACTTGACTTGTGTGCTGAAAACCCTAAGAAAGCTACTTGAGCTACTCCCCAAGGTTCAGAGTCTCTTTCTTCTTCGTGTGGCAAGCTAGTTGATGTTGATCCATCATTTTCTTCATCGTGCAGTCAAGTGGTTCGATTGGGAACTAGGAGAACTCGGGATTACAAGCTAGGCTAGGTCTTGAAGGTTCTATTTTCTTCTTTCTTAACGGTTGAGGTAAGGGGTGGGTCTTACCTTGATATTGAAAGTAGTTTTAAATTAATACATAATGATAACTAGGTATATATGTGTTATGTTGAGGATAAGTATGGTTTCAAGTATGCTTGTTGATATACTGTTGTGTGTACGCCGAATATATGTACTGTGTGGGTAGTATGTATATATGTATACACTGTAAGTTGCATACTTTGGAAATCATGTGACAGGTTCTAATGGAGTCATTCGGTTTGGTGAAACCGAATGAAAGGAATGATGATGGTGGTCATCATTGATACATACAAGGTGTTGTATGTATGGAACTTAAGTTAATGGTTTAATGTTAAGGAAATTAAAGAGTAAATGGCAGCTTATAATCCATTGGGGGACACTGACTACTAGGTGCCTTGCTAGGTGTCAATACGACCCATTAGGAAACACGACCCATCAGGTCGAAGATGACCCATTAGGCCCAAAACGACCCGTTAGATGATGATGTACCCAATGGATTACGGAGCTGCAATCAAAAACAGTTAAATTGGTGAAATTAAAATGTTAATGAAAAAGGAGACTAACGGGTGTATTATGGCCTAATGGGTGTAAAAAGGGACCTGATGGGTGTAAAATATGCCTAATGGGTGTTAACATGACCAAGCAGGTGCACAAAGTCCTAGTGGTGTATTAGCAAGATTAAACTGAAATGAAAAGCTAGAAAGGGAAAAGTAAACCGAAAAGAATGGGAATGATTATGAATGGATAATATGTTAGTATTGAATTCATATTATGTGCTGAGTGGGTAATTTGAGATTATGACACTAAGTGTTTAATGGTGTATGTCTTGGCTTATTATTATGTTTAGTTTTGGAACTGCTTTTTATTCATGTGTAATACTCACCTCCTTACCAACCCTTTTCAGGTAAAGAGATTGAGTCAGCACAGCCCCCGGCCGAGCAGGTGCACTTTCCCTCGCATTTAGTGTGGGACAGTTTAGTGTTTTGGCATGTATTTTTGGGTTGTTTATATGATGTTGCACTTTATTTTCTTTGGTTGTAAAATATTTTGGAAAACCTCATGACATACGTACAACTCTGATCTTAGTTTCAATTTGAATGTTTATATAGTTATTGTGTAGCACTTAGTTGGTAAAAACTTACCTTTGAAAAGAAATGGAATTGCTTTCGGTTGAATTACTAAACCCTTGTGTTTTCGGCTAAATTGTATTAGCTGCATGCTTAATTGTTGTTCATTGGGGGTAATTAAGGGTAGTTTGTTGTTGGTGTTACATTTATGATATCAGAGCGGTTCCCTCGGCCTTGGAGAGTGGGTTCACTACTCCAGTTGTTACTCAACCATGTGAGTAACCTAGTGTTTGTGTCTAAGTGTTGGGTTGCTTAGATAGATAGATATAGTGTTATCTGCGTTGCTGCAGGTGTGTGTGTTTGGTGTTGTTGGCGGTCTCCCTTGATCTGGTTTAAGATCAATTGTCCTTCCAGGATTGAGAGGTATGGCATGAAGAAGAGCTGAGAATGATAGATTGGTTGCAATCTTGGAGTCTTTGGTTCAGCTTCAGCAAAACCAAGCAGCTCATTTGGCTCAGATGCAGCAACAGCAAGCTGAGAATATTGCTGCAGTAGCGGCAGCAATGCAGCCCCCACCACCAGCCCTAGTGGAAGTGGATTGGTTGAGTAGGTTCAGAAAGAGTGATCCTCCTCGGTTTGAAGGCGGGTTCAACCCAGATGGAGCACAGAAGTGGTTTCAAGAGGTCGAGAAACTGTTGCGTTTAGTCCGACCTCCAGCCGAGCAAGTTGTTCGTCTAGTGGAGTATCTGTTGTCGAGCGAGGCCGAGCATTGATGGGAACACCAGCGCCGAGGTCTTGAAGCTGCCGAGCAAGCAGTGTCTTGGGATCTGTTCAAGATCTGATTTCTGAGCAAGTACTTTCCCGAGGAAGTACGAAGGGAGAAGGAGCTCGCATTCATGAAGTTGGAGCAGGGGAGCTCGAGTGTGGGCGAGTATGCTACTCGGTTTGAGGATTTGATTCGGTTCTCAGGGAGCTACCGAGATGCCGACGAGTGCTCGAAATGCATCAAGTTTGAGTCGGGTCTGAATGCCAAGATCAGAGCGGCATTGGTGTATCAGAATATCGCCGATCTCTTGCAGCTGGTGAGTATGGCAAGTGCTTTTGAGAGTTCCTTGAAGCAAGAGCAGGCCGAGGAGCAAAGCAAGGCTTCTCGGAAGTTAGTCGGCCTATTCCGAGGAAAGGACCCCATGCAGAAGCTCAGTCCTTACTCAGGTTACAAGGCAGCTGATTCCGGAGGTTCAAATTAGAGGATGGTCTCTCAGAGTTCTCCTCGATGCCCTCAGTGTGGGAGGTTTCATCAAGGGGAGTTTTGGGGCCGCAATGTATTCAATTCTAGCAGAAAGGAGGGCCTTTGTTTCAAGTGTGGACAACCGGGGCACTTCGCAGCTCAGTGTTCTAAGAGCTCGGTGAAGAAGGAGCCCGAGGTCACCACGTCTCAGCAAGCTGAGGTTAGTCAACCGATGCAAATAGGGAAGGTGTTTACCTTGGATGGGGCGAAGGTGGCTGAGCCTGATCAGCTCATCTGAGGTAATTGTTTTATTGATGACAATTCCTGTGTAGTGTTGTTTGATTGTGGTGCCACACATTCGTTTGTGTCTCTTGAGTGTGTTGAGAAGTTGGGGCTTTCGGTTGGGGAAATGCCCTTTTAGCTTTCTGTCTCAACTCCTGCTAGTGTTTCTGTGGTTTCATCGCATGTATGCTTGTTTGTCCTCTTCGGGTTTTAGAGAGGGAATTCGAGGTGGATTTGATCTGTTTGCCCTTAGCTCGGTTAGACGTGATTCTCGGTATGGATGGGATGGTGCGACATCATGTTGTGATTGATTGTCGTCAGAGGGCTGTGTTGTTCGGTGACACCTCTTTGGCTTCGTTGGAAGTCGAGGGTGAGTCCGAGGTCAGTCGGATTCATGTGGTCAACGAGTTTCCCGCGGTGTTTCCTGCCGAGATCCTTGGTCTGCCGCCGTGCAGAGAGGTGGAGTTCGGCATTGATCTGGTGCCCGGTGCGGGTCCAATTTCTATAGCCACTTATCGCATGGCGCCACCCGAATTTGGCAGAATTGAAGCAACAGTTAGAGGAATTGTTGGCCAAGGGTTTGATTCGACCGAGTGTGTCTCCTTGGGGAGCGCCTGTTCTGTTTGTGAAAAAGAAGGATGGGAACCTTCGAATATGCACAGATTACCGAAAGTTGAATGCAGTGACAATTAAGAACAAGTATCCTCTGCCCCGCATTAATGATTTATTGGATCGGTTGAATGAGGTGCATTTTCTTGGCCACGTTATTTCCGAGCAGGGAGTGGCAGTGGATCCCTCCAAGGTGGAATCTGTGCTAAAGTGGGAGAGACTGAGATCAGTGGCTGAGGTCCGAAGCTTTTTGGGTTTGGCCGGTTATTATCGAAGGTTCATAGAAGGTTTCTCCAAGTTAGCCCTTCCTTTGACGATGTTGACAAGGAAGGATGTGTCGTTTTTGTGGTCTCGACAGTGTGAACTTAGCTTCCAAGAGTTGGAGAAGTCGGATGGGGTTGAATCCGATTTCTTGAAAGGACCCGATGAGATTTTTCGGTTCCGAGGTCGTGTTTGCATCGGAGCTGAGGAGGGTGATCATTGAGGAAGCTCATAGATCGAAATTGAGTATTCATCCAGGTGCCACTAAAATGTATCAGGATTTGAGGAAGCTGTTTTGGTGGCCCAGATTGAAGAAGGATGTGGCCGAGTATGTTTCGAGATGTTTGGTGTTCCAGAAGGTTAAGGTTGAGCATCAAAAGCCTGGTGGTTTGCTAAGGTCTTTGGATATTCTGGAATGGAAATGGGACGACATTGCTATGGATTTTGTTTCTGGTTTGCCGAGGACCAGCTCGGGTTGCGAGGCAATTTGGGTGGTTGTGGATCGGCTTACCAAGTGTGCCCATTTCATTCCTATGAATATGAGGTATAGTTTGGAAATTGTCAGGTTGCATGGAGTTCCCTCCAGCATCGTGTCGGACAGAGATTCGAGGTTCTTGTCGAGATTCTGGCAGAGTTTGTAGCAAGCTCTTGGCACGAGGTTGAGGCTCAGTACAACATACCATCCTCAGACCGATGGGCAATCAGAGCGCACGATTCGATCTTTGGAGGATTTTTGGCGTGCGTGTGTACTCGAGCATTGGTATGGCGCCTTTTGAGGCTTTGTATGGTCGGAAGTGCAGAACTCCTCTTTGCTGGTTTCAGATTGGGGAAAAATCTGTTGATCGGTCTCGAGGTCGTGCAGGAGACTTCCGAGCAGATCCGAATAATTAAGGACAAGATGAAAGCGTCGCAAGATCGGCAGAAGAGTTATGCCGATCAGCATAGGAGACCCTTGGAGTTCGAGGTTGGTGATCATGTGTTCCTAAGGGTAGCTCCTACCTCTGGTGCTGGCCGAGCACTTAAATCCAGAAAATTGTCTCCAAAGTTTGTTGGGCCATATCAGATTTTGGAGAGGGTGGGAGCAGTGGCATATCGGATTGCTTTGCCTCCTCAGTTGTCCAAGCTTCATGATGTATTTCATGTTTCTCAGTTGAGGAAATACATGTATGACCCTTCTCATGTGATCTCTGCGGACGAGTTGCCTTTGAAAGAGAATCTAACCTTCGAGGTTTTGCCGGTTCGGATTGAAGATCGTCAGATTAAGCATCTCAGGAGCAAGGAAATCCCTTTGGTAAAGGTGGTTTGGCAAAGGAACAACGTAGAAGAGGCTACGTGGGAGCTGGAAAGCAGAATGAGGGAGTCTCATCCTCATTTGTTCTTGCTGAGCTGAATTTCGAGGACGAAATTCTGGTAAGTGAGAGAGAATTGTAACAACCTGTTTATTTTAATCAGTGCTGATTAATTTAAGCGTTGTGTTTTGTGTGTCATCCTGGTTGAAGGATGTGTGATTCGAGAGCCTAAGTGCGGAGTGTCGGAGTTCGATCCGATCAGACTCTGTGTTAGCCGAGCTCTTAGGAGCCGAGCATGTGTTACCGAGCTCGTGGGTGTGTGCCTAGTAAGAGGCATAAAGCTCGGATTGGCTGAGCATATGACTTAGAATCACGAGGCCATGTTGGAGTAGAGCCGAGCTCATGGGAGTTTGAGCTCAGTAGGATCTATGAGTTAGATCCGAGCAGGTTGAGCCGAGCTCGGGTGTGTGATCCGAGGAAGTGGTATGACATTAGTTAACCGAGCAAATACCGAGTTGGTGGTATTGGGTTGGCGGAACCGAGCAGGTTCCGAGCATGATGTGTTGTGCTCGTGGATCCGAGCAGATAGTGTGTTGGTTTAGTGCCGAGCAAGAGTAGCCAAGCTTAGGTAATCTGAGTTGTAGTGTTGAGTTCACTTATATTTGTGCTCGGTAGAAACCGAGTAGTTCCCATCTTGTTGTGCTCAGAATAGGCCGAGTAGTGATAACTAATATTATGACCACCGAGCTCGTATCATTTTCAACCCCCCTTTGTTTGAGATTGCACTGGTCTTGTGTTGATGTTGAATAGTGCCGACCTCAGCAAGTCGTGTGTAATCGTTTAAAGTGTCTCATCCCGAGGTGGTGGCACCAAGAGAACCGAGCACCGAGTTCAAGCTTGCGCCGATCTCTCATTTTTTCATTGTTGAGAGCTGGACCTCGGAAGTCGGCCTTAGTTGGCCGGTGTTATTGAAGCATGTTGTCTTCTTCCTCCCGACGTACTGCTCCGTTTCTGCTGGAATAAGAGACTTGGGGCAAGTCTGTAATTCCACATTTGGCATTCATTTTCAGCCACAACTTTATGAAGCTTCTCAGGGAAGCTTTTCATACCAACCTCATATACTCCCTTCTTTCGTATAGTATAAGTAGAGTGAGACATTCTCATTGTTACTCTACTTGACTTGTGTGCTGAAAACCCTAAGAAAGCTACTCGAGCTACTCCCCAAGGTTCAGAGTCTCTTTCTTCTTCGTGTGGCAAGCTAGTTGATGTTGATCCATCATTTTCTTCATCGTGCAGTCAAGTGGTTCGATTGGGAACTAGGAGAACTCGGGATTACAAGCTAGGCTAGGTCTTGAAGGTTCTATTTTCTTCTTTCTTCATTGTTGAGGTAAGGGGTGGGTCTTTATCTTGATATTGAAAGTAGTTTTAAATTAATACATAATTATAACTAGGTATATATGTGTTATGTTGAGGATAGGTATGGTTTCAAGTATGCTTGTTGATATACTATTGTGTGTATGCCGAATATATGTACTGTGTGGGTAGTATGTATATATGTATACACTGTAAGTTGCATACTTTGGAAATCATGTGACAGGTTCTAATGGAGTCATTCGGTTTGGTGAAACCGAATGAGAGGAATGATGATGGTGGTCATCATTGATACAAACAAGGTGTCGTATGTATGGAACTTAAGTTAATGGTTTAATGTTAAGAAAATTAAAGAGTAAATGACAGCTTATAATCCATTGGGGGACACTGACCACTAGGTGCCTTGCTAGGTGTCAATACGACTCATTAGGAAACACGACCCATCAGGTCGAAGACGACCCATTAGGCCCAAAACGACTCGTTAGATGATGGTGTACCCAATGGATTACGGAGCTGCAATTAAAAAGAGTTAAATTAGTGAAATTGAAATGTTAATGAAAAAGGGGACTAACGGGTGTATTATGGCCTAATGGGTGTAAAAAGGGACCTGATGTGTGTAAAATATGCCTAATGGGTGTTAACATGACCTAGCCGGTGCACGAAGTCCTAGTGGTGTATTAGCAAGATTAAACTGAAATGAAAAACTAGAAAGGGAAAAGTAAACCGAAAAGAATGGGAATGATTATGAATGGATAATATGTTAGTATTGAATTCACATTATGTGTTAAGTGTGTAATTTGAGATTATGGCACTAAGTGTTTAATGGTGTATGTCTTGGCTTATTATTATATTTAGTTTTGGATCTGCTTTTTATTTCATGTGTAATACTCACCTCCTTACCAACCCTTTTCAGGTAAAGAGATTAAGTCAGCACAGCCCCCGTCCGAGCAGGTGCACTTTCCCTCCCAGGGAAAGTAGTGGTGCATTTAGTGTGGGACGGTTTAGTGTTTTGGCATGTATTTTTGGGTTGTTTATATGATGTTGCACTTTATTTTCTTTGTTTGTAAAATATTTTGGAAAACCTCATGACATATGTACAACTCTGATCTTAGTTTCGGTTTGAATGTTTATACAGTTATTGTGCAGCACTCAGTTGGCAAAAACTTACTTTTGAAAAGAAATGGAATTGCTTTCAGTTGAATTACTAAACCCTTGTGTTTTCGGCTAAATTGTATTAGGTGCATGTTTAATTGTTGTTCATTGGGGTAATTAAGGGTAGTTTGTTGTTGGTGTTACAAGAAGAGGGACGAAGAGAGAAAACGAAAGGGGTGGCGGCCTTGGATGAGAAGAAGGGGTACACAAGAGAGAAGGGATGGGGGGCGACTGAAGTGGGAAAAACAAAGATATAGGGTTTTCCCTACCAATTCCATTTCATTGTTTTTTTAATCAATAAATAAAAATAAGTAAAATTTTAACTTCTAATAAACCTATATGAGAAAATCATAAAGTTAAAAATTTAAAAGTATAAAAAAAAATTTAATATTGAGTAGAGTTGTGGGAGAATGGAGGCAATTAGAGAAAGAAAAATGAAAGACAATGCTTCTTACTATATATATATATGTATATTATTTGACATTTTTTTAAAAGTGAAAATAAAAAACAATGTTATTTTAATTTTAAGAGGTTGTTGTCTTACGTAGGAGAGCTCACATTGACAGCGCCTAATTTACATGGCGTTGTTGTCTTTGAAAAAAACGATCACGTTTTAAAATGGTGTCGTTTTAAAATGTTGTCTTATATAGAAGAGCTAAAATTAACAGCACCTGATGAAAATAGAGATGTCATTCTACCTTAAAGACAACGCTAAATAGGGTGTTTTAATAATTCCGTGTAAATTTTTCACATTACTTTTTACTAGGGATGCTGTTAAATGGGCGCTGATGATAAGCGATTCTGTTGTAATGAATACATGAGTACCTGCTCGCTAAGATTAAGGATGACATGGATGAAGGAGTACACCGTAGCTAGATTAACATTAAGGATGACATGGATGAACATATGACGCGTGCCGAAGATAGCTGAGTAGGGCAAAGGTGAACGACAACAAAGAATGAAATGAAAAGAGAACAAGTCTTAAGCTCCATTTAGTCATGAAAATTTTCATAATATCCTATCTTCTATATCTTTCAATCCCGTGTTATACATGCATACATACATGATAACATTCTCACACAATTTTCTAAGCCACACAAGTCTTGGCAATTTAAGTTTCTACCGAAACACAAAGCGTATGTTCTCAACATACTTTTCGACAATAAATTTAAATTTTACACTTAAAAACAATTCAATACATTTATGTCTTATAATTTGTAAGTTGCCCATTACTATTGCTAATACAATTGTTAGCATCTTTTGATAAAAATCCGTATATATTAAAAACCACTTTTTTTATTTATATCTATAACTTTTTAAAACTACACTAAGATTTTAACATTTTTTTAAAGATAATATATATATATATATATATATCACAAATTTCTAATGATAGTCCCATATATTTTTCATGATTAACGGAAATTCACTTGAAACATATGAGGATATATCAAAATTAACCATATTGCATTGAAAAAGTATTTGCTATCACTATTATTTTATTAAACTCTTCTTTTATCGCTACTTACCTACTAATTTTATTTATGATACTTGTTTTATTAAATATTAAATATTTTAGGAGAGTTGTTCAGCAAAACTAGTTTATAGCTGTGAGTTTATTATTTGTAGTTGTGAAACTAACTGAGAGCTGCGAGCTAGCAGCTTTGTAACTTATTGTTTGAAATAATGTTGTGCAAAACTAGCTTTTGAATTAGTTAAAAGTTATTAAATGATAGAAAAAAAATGTAACATTATATTATTTACATTTTATTATTTTAATTTACTCATTTTTTTATATATTAAATAAATAGTTAATAAATTAATAAAATTATTAAATTATTAAATTATAATTAATTAAATTCATTTCTTTTAGGAATTTATTAATTATGTAGTTAATTAATTAATTAATTTCAAAAAAATTAATTAAATACACAATTGATTAAAAATTAAATTGCCATCAGGGTAGGTAAATAATTTGAAAATTTTTTTAGGGTATAATTGGTATATAAATTATTGAAAGGTAGTTTAGTTTCTTGAAAGTTATTTGAAGTAACTTTTTAAAAACTAAGTTTCAAAAACTACAAATTCCTATTTTAAATGCTATTAACTCTTTCTAATTTGTATTCAACGAACAAGATTAATAGTTTATTGACTAAATCTAAAAGTTCATAGCTATGCACGCAAAATTGAACCTTAAGCTAGCAAACTATTGTCACTCTTATATATTTGCAATTTCCCAATTAATAATTATAATGAGGTTGAAATATCATTTTCCTACATTTACAATTGATTTATTTTCGGTTTAAGCTACATGGAAAAAAGATTTTTAATTTAGCCATCATGCATACAATTGTTAATTTGAACCCCTTTTTTCCCATTATGGGTACCTTCGACCAAGGGTGAGCCTTGGTTTTTTTGAAAAATAGACTTTGCATTGAAACCAACTAAACTGGTTTAAAAAATATAAAAAATCGAAAAACCTATAAAATTAACCTGTAACTAAATTTAATTATAAAGGAAGTGACTTATTTGTTTATTATTGATTGATTCACAAACAACAAATGCCATTTTTTTTTATGGTGCGGACTTGTTTGTAGGTTGATTTTGTAGGTCTATTTATCATAACTCAAAAAATAAGAGTGATAGTATGAGGAGACAAAATTGAAGAAGATATTACTCCTTCCGATGGTAAAAATAGCAAAAAATATTGTCCCAAACTAAAACTAAAATAACTAATGAAAATATTTAGAAATTGCAAATTTTGATTTGTGATTGGTTGATCAATGTAAAATATATTAAATTAGTTGTTTGATAATTAGTTGACGTATTAAACAAACTATTAAATATATGTTTTCTTAATTTTTTGACTTTTGCTACTTTTGATTTTTTTTTTACCATTTTTATAAGATGAAGAGAATATTAAAAAAAACAATACACAATTTTCCCCTAAACATTTGGGAGATTTTATTACCCGTTCATCTACCTATTTACACCGGATTATTTAAAATATTTGTTTTGCACTTACAAAATTATCCTTGTCTCTAAGTTTACCCTTTTTTTTTATTCTCCCTTCTATTTACACCCTCATCCACTTAATAATTGTCAACCTTTTTCTTCTCCCCTTTTACTTTTACTCACACCCAAAATAGACACGTACATTTACAAAAACATACATTTACAAAATCATCTTTAACCTCTTCGATCCCGGCCCAGGGTAGGGGCAACAGGGTCATCCGCCTTGGGCCAAAAATTGTAGGGCCCAAATAATTTTTTTTTACGAAGTGTAATATTATTATTATTATATATATATATACATACTAGTAGCTATAGTTAACGTAATTTGTCATGTAGCTTAGTGGTTTTCACTTAGCATGTCAAGCATATCTTGAGTATAAGGTCATGGGATTAATTCTCTCATCCTTCAATGTTGGGCTATTTAACATATTAGTACTTAGCTTCTCTAAATTTTTTGTTTGGTTATTATTCTGTAGCATATGTATAATTCCTTTTTTTAAAAGGATTTTCTTGTTTGGGTAAAATAAAGAATTTTTTAAATATTGTTTCCAACCAAATATTTGGTAATTTTTTTTCAAAATTCATAACTAGTATGAAACCTTGTAAATAAGACCCAAAAAAAGGTTCATAAATTGTTTCCAACCACTGGTTTGGGTCTTCTTTTCTATTTTTTTTCCAAGTTCTAAATTATTTTCTTTGCGACCACTAAATAATACTTCTTCGAGTCTGTTATATAAGATCTTTTTGAGAATTTTTCTTCTTGTTGTTTATAATATCCTATTTCAATTTTCAATGCCAATTATTTTCTACTTTTCATGAACATTCCTATTTATTCAACACTTTTTAAAATACCAATAATAATTATAGAGATAGTTTTGAAAAAACATATATCTAATATGAACATTTCCAATACACCTAATAAACTAATCAACTTTCTTCCTATCTTTAATTTCTTTTTAATGACTCATCAGATGAGCTAATGGTTAATATTTTCAATCGTTTTAGATACACATTGAATGTGATTATTGTTGTTTTGAAATTGAACATAAATACACTACTTATTTTAGTTAATATATTTTGTTAAATTAGGGGTTCATATCTATTTTCTCGCCCTGGGGCTTACCACATGCTAGGACCGGACCTGAACCTTCCATTCTTCTCATCTTTCTCTTATTCACACTTAACCGTCACAAAATTATTTTTAATCTCTCACCCTTTTGACCCAACACAATAAAACTACCACCATCCATCTCACCCTTACCAGACAATTAGAACACTGATTAATTTTCCCTTGTATATTTTTTGTTTCAGGTGTCTGATTTTTTTGCTTTGTGTAATGTTGCCAAATTAAGCACTACACCAATTTCTTAGTTCTTGTCTTCTTACGTGAAAGTTCATCTAAGACACCAAGTGCACGAACATGCATGGATAGTATAATAATTGTCCATGGTGCGATGGTTTATAATCAACTAAAATGATGTGAAAAAATTGGAAAAAAAAAATTATCCGAACCCTAGTTAGAAGAATAAAAAAGCAAAAAATAAAATAGAGGAATTATGGTAGAGGAAACAATTAATCTTAGTTCATAGGGGGTGAAGAGAAAGGTTGAAGATAATTAAGTGGGTGTGGGTGTAAATAAAAGGGAGAATAGAAAAAAAATTTAAATTTAGAGACAAGGATATTTTAATAAGTTCATACATTGATAGAAATAGTGAAGTGTTTTACTACAAGATAAAAATGATTTTTGTTATGCTACTCTGGGTTTTGGCAAAAATAGTCATGTGTGAGATGGCGAGGTAATGCAGAGGGTTGAAGAGGGTGGGTCGTGGTGTTTGTAATTGTTGTTACTTTGCATAGAAAGAAAATGTTTAAGGTTTGATATTCGAAAAAGATTGGGATAATTTTGAAAAATAATAAAATAAAATGGGGTTCAAATAAGAAATGAGGTTCAAAATCTTTTACTCGTAAACAAATAACTTAATTGATCCATCAATTTCATCGATTTGATGAATTTAATTTTCCTTTTTTTTAGTTTTTCAAATTTAATCGTTCAATTTTTGATCTGTGATCAATTTCATCAGTCCATTAAAATCCAAAGTAAGGATAGTGACGCGACTAATATCATAATATGTGTTAGCACCTTGTTATCTTATGTGAAATTTTTTTAAAATTAAATTTAATAAAAATAAGGCTCAATTGCACTTTTTATTCCCAGTTTGATCAATATGATGAATTTCAAACCAGTGATCCTAGTAAACATGATAGAATGCCATTGGCATGATCTCGTGCATCTGAAAAGGACTGTGAGCCTCGAGGTCACATGGTTCAAGGACCACACAATAGTTTTCCGCGAGAAGTACATCATCTAACCAAACTCAAAATAGGTACATAAAAAATATGGAGTTTAACACCCACCTTTTATTGGCTTCTCATTTTTTTATTAATATTTTGGATAAGCTATCATACAGGTGCTAAATCTAAAACCATGGATATTGATAGTAACCCAAAAAAGTAAAACAGTTTAAGCATTGCTAGATTAATTAACATCTTATCAAGAGAATCTCTATAAATAAAATGTGATGCGCCTTAATGATCCTGAACTGCTATCCTTCCTTGTTCCCTATCACAATCTGGAAGAACCACTAGATAGAGCATGATTTACTAATTCTCTTCTCAAAATTTTGCCTGCCGGAGATTTTGGAATAGAGTTAATGAAAGAAATGCGCCGGATCTTCTTGTATGGTGAAACCTGCAATAAAAATCATGCTTAAAGCCACAAGGCAAGATGAAAGCTGTAAACACTGGTGTCAATTGTATGAAAGATGGTTCAAAGAAGGTTATAACTTATAAAAGAATTGAGGAAAGTTTGGACATATGTGAAAGCATCCATTTAGTGTCATTTGATAGTTAACATAACAAACCTAGGGTCATCCTTGATGCACAATGTAACAGTAGTAGTAATGATAGGTTGAGCAAATGCAAGATTGAATGGATAATTCATTCACCAAATATCTGCAATACTGGACAAAACAGCTCAGAAGAATACCTGCTTTGCCACAGATTCCATGATCTGAGCTGCAGTGATGTTGCTTCCAGGCTTTCTTACCACAAAGGCCATTGGAATCTGCCCTGCATCTTCATCAGGATACCTGTCCCCAAAAGATTACCAGACTTAGTGAACTTTTTTATAAGAATTGATGTATGCTAAACCAAGCAAATTACAGCAACGCCTCTATCCATTGGGTCAAGATAGAATAACTAAAAGTTTAAACTAAGGAAACTTTGATTCTTTGTGACTTTCCCATAGGAACTAGAATTGGAAAAAAGTTGACACTTTCGTAGATTAAAGCACTCTAGAGTCATACGGAACAACTGCAGCATCAGCAATTTCAGGATTGATGAGAAGTATATGTTCCAATTCAGCTGGGGCAACCTGCATTTTGTTAGAGAAATATATAAGAAAAATGTATTAGTAAATGACACTAGCAAGAATGTATTCTTCGCATTGGAAAAATAGCACATCACCTGGTAAGCTTTGTATTTAATCAATTCCTTTAGCCTATCTACTATGAAAAGGAAACCATCAGAGTCAAAATAACAAAGATCCCCGGTCTTCATCCATCCCTCTGAATCCACTGTTTCAGCAGTTGCCTTTTCATCTCCTACATAGCCTGCACTGGCATCATAACCAACACATGATTCATAAAACATATAGCAAATGTAATGCATAAAGAGATAACTAGATATCTCCATCAACATGATATGTATTGCAATTAATCAAAGACATCATCTGGCTTAATTGAAAATTGGTGTCATTTATTAGAATCACAACAACAGTACAACTTGGATTTTTTATGCACTTCTTCACTCCATAATATTATGCATACCTCTCAATTTACATTTTGGAATATTTAAAAAGGGTAGTGCTGCTAAGCTTCAATCACATTTTCTAAAAAACAAATGCAAATAATTAATCACCTTTCATGATTGTTGGACCTCGTAACCATAGCTCTCCTTTTTGGCCAGGAGATAATGCTTCACCAGTTACAGGGTCCACTATCTTGGCCTCTGTATTTTCTGCTAATCGACCTACAGAACCATGGTGCTTAGCCTCATCAGACCCTATCATTCTTGCTGCTGCTCCTGCACTTTCGGTCAGACCATAGCCCTAGAGGTTGGGAAAACAGAGTCCGAAAAACATGAAACAAAACCAAGTTGTTAAATGTTTAGCACATATTCAGCAACATGCATTATATAGATATATAAAAGTCGAATGAAAATAGCATGAGCATGAATCCATGACTGAGATAAAAGACATTACATCACCAAACTATTAGGGAAGCTGAAGCATCATTCAATGCAATCACTCAGAAGTAAAAGGCAACTTTAAGTTTATGACCCAATGCATTATGCCACCCCAGTTTGTAAGCACAGGTCATATAAGTCCCTCAGATTGTAATCCATCAATGGATGGTTTACTCTTCCAATATCGTTAAAAGTCCTTGTAGTAACATCTTTGCATTATAGTTTGCAAATCATAATTAGACCCAATGGAAAACCAATTAATTTAACTCCTAAAATTTGAGACCCAAAATCATGTTGAAATACAATTTAGAGTGAACACCCATTTTGATTTCTGAAAATTTCACTGTGTATCAGTTTGGTCGCTTAAAAATAAAAAAATTCAAATCGGTCCTCTAAGATCTCAAATGAGGATCAAAATAATCCTTTTTAATCTCTTTAAAATTAACTTTTTTGAGAGAGTTTAGTCCTTACAACTTACAAGGAACAATTTTAACCAAAGTTTGAGATCTTTTAAGACTAATTTGGATTTTCCAATTTTTCAGGGACCAAATTAATACATACGAACATAAAATGGGTCTTCACTCTACAATTCACTCTAAATCCTATGTGAGGACCTCATTATTATCTAATCTCTACAATTCACTTTAAATCTTATGTGAGTACCTCATTATCTAATATGCAAGTATCTTTGAAAATGCTACTTGAGCCATGAGTCCTATCCTGATTCCATTATTGGTGAATCCCCCAAACTCAACTCATATATACTTTTGTTGGTAAAAATAAATATTTATTATTTATCAATAATACTTCCTCCGTTTTTATATATAAGATCCTTTTGTTAAATTTTACGTTAATTAAGAAAGTTGGTTAATATAGTTAATGGTATTGAAAATGTGAATATTTGATGTGTATTATCAAAAGTCAGAACTATTCTTATTAATAGTTATTACATTTAGCATAACTAACTGATGTATTAGTTATTTATATCTGCCAAGTTAGTTTATGATAGTTGTTAGTAAGAATAGAGTTAGCTAGCTTTATTGCTTTCTACTAGTTCTGGCTGTATATATAAAGCCTCCTACTAGTGTAACCGAATTCATTCTCTGTTTAATGAAAATTGTTTTTCTTATCTCTCAACTTTCTCAAGAATAGTATTGAGAATCTAAAAAATGTTAAATAAACAAAGGTATTTGTGAATATAAGTAATTAATTATTATTGAAAATTAGTACAGGATCTTATAAATAAGGATAAAATAAAAGTATTAAAAGAGTCATACATAGAGATAGAGATGGAAGTAGTACTTAGTTTATACCTCCATTAGTCCATGGCTTAAGTGAGACTACTATACAGTATTATTTAATTTTTAAACTTCTCAGAACCGTGACCACGATACCCCAATCTAAGTGGTGGATTGGTGGCCCCGTGGGGTTGATTTCAGACATTGAGTTAGCTCCGGCCTGAAAGTGGGTATTATCTGGAATCTAGATTAGGTAAAAGTTTAGAATTTAAAAGATAAACCAATGTGGTCCCATTACTAAAAAAAAGTAAATAGGAGTATTTTTAAACCATGAGCACATTACTCTCAACTAAGGCTTTGTTTGGATTGGTGGAATATCATGGAATGGAAGGGAGTGGAATGGTATTTAAACAAACTCCATTGTTTGGATTGTTATATTTATAATGGAGTGGAGTGGAACTTGGTGGAATGGATTCCATCCAATTCCATCAAAAGCTTCACTTTTTCATTCCTCCCAAATTGGGATGTTTGTGATGGAACCAAACAATGGAGCATTATTTTTGTCCCACCACATTCTATCCTACTCCACTCCACTCTATCATATTTCATTCTGTTCCATCCTCAAGAGTGTACCCAATCATGGCCTGAGTGAAACACATGGCCGTGTGGATTTAGACCGTGAGTGCATTAAAAAAAATTAATATTATATGAATATTTAAATTTGATATTTAACTTGTTTTATACTCCAATTTTATGATTTTCGTGTATAAAACAAATCAAACATCAAATATTCACCAGGAATATATACTTAATATTACTAAAAAAAATGTTTTGAACCAAGTATTCACCTTCATAACCGCATGCAAACAAAACAAATGCAACATGAGTGACCACTGACCAACATCAAAAGTCAAAACGTGACTAAAAGAAAGAGGCAAAAGTTTTCGTCACCTGCACAATTTCCGTATTAGGGAATCGAGCACCAAAACTCTCCGCCACCTCCTTCCCCAGCGGCGCGCCACCGCACCCGAGCAACTTCAGCGAGCTAATATCATACTTGTTCACCAGCTCCGACTTCGCCAGCGCCACCACCAGCGGTGGCGACACCGGCATGTAACGTATCCGATACCTCTCCACCGCCTTCAACATCCCTTCGAAATCGAACCTCTGCATCAGCACCAACGTCTCCCCCATCGCTATCGCCCTCACCAGCATGAAGAACCCGAACACGTGGAACAGTGGCAGCGGGAACAGCGACACCGGCACCGTTCCCTCTTCCTCTTCTTCTTCCTTCGTCAAGTGCCTCATGTGGTAGAAGCCTCCGATCAACGCTATCAAGTTCCGGTGCGTGAGCTCCACGCCCTTGACTTTGCCGGTGGTTCCGGAAGAGAAGAGAATCGCGGCCGAGTCAGACTGAGTCACTTGATGATGAGTCGGTTTGACTCTGACTCGGGCGGGTTGGGAGTTGAGCATAGAAATGAAATGAGGAGAGTCGAGTATGACAGTGCCGAATTTGAGGTTAGGGAGGTGAGATGCAATCGCGGAGGTTGCGAAGGCGATGACGGGTTTGGTGAGTTGAACGAGGTGAGTCAACTCGGAAGGGGAACTGAGTGGGTTAGCGGGAGCGATAACAATACCGAGGGAGAGGAGGGAGAGATAGAGAACGGGGACGTGGAGGGAAGTGGGGGAGAGGATGAGTGCCACGTGGCCTTTGGAGAGAGAAGGGATGAGGGAATGGAGAGAGGAGGCGAGGGAATTGATTTGGCGGAGGAAGAGAGGGTAGGAGAGGTGGTGGTCGGTGGAGGAGTCGATGAGGACGGTGGAGGCGGAGGCGGAGGAGGGGAGGAGGGAGAGGGTGTAGTCGGTGAGGGAGAGGGGGAGGGAGGGAGGAGGGAGAGGGATGTTTGGACGGAGGCTGTGGAAGGTTCTGGATTGGGAGCAGAAGCCGGTGTTTGGGTCGATGGTGGGGTTGTGAGGGTGTGTTTGGGATTGGTTGGCCATTGGTGAAGAGGATAGTGTTTGGAAGTGGTGTTGATGGATGGAGTGGAGTGTGGTGGAAGATGGTTCTGCTTCTCTCTACCAGACAAAACAGTCTTCTAATGTCAGATAGGAGCGAGAGCGACAATAAACCACGTTTGAGTTTAGGAATCTACCGTGGATATATATATAAAAATACGATAATCCGAGAAACCACGTTTGATGGAGAAAGAAATTTGGTAGGCTCTACGTTTGTCCAAGAAATTTTCGAGGCACATTCATTGCATGAAACTTTCCTCTCAAGAAAATGATTGTATGGAAATAATCATTATCTACATGTGAAATAATTATTCTTAGTTATCGAAAATTAAATAAATAATTCAAATTTATTTAATCTTATTTGTGAAATAATTATCCTTTGTTGTCGAAAATTAATTAAATAATTCAAATTTATTTAATCTAATCTGCATGTGAAATTATTATCCTTAGTTTTACACAAGTTTTCCAAATCATTATATATAGTACGCAATATGCATTGGATGACTCCTCAACAATATTTTAACATTTTTGCGAATTGACTCACAAACTTATGGATATTCAAGTAAACAACAATCTCACAGTTATGTTCATCTTCAATTTTTGTATTTTTTAGTCGTCAAATTTTTTTTAGTTCTAACAATTATCTTTCATTTTAATTTATATTATTTGATTCTTAAGTTTATTGCTAAATACTTACTTTAATTCAACAATTTGAATGTACCATAAATCAAAATGTGGTTTGTTCAAAATTTTGATTTGTGTGTAACCAATTGTGTTGTTAGAGAGAGAAGAAAGACAAGTGAAAGAGTCCATCATGAAAAAGTAAATAATAGTCAACCTAGACAATGGGTTCGGGTGGGTCCGGGTAATGGGGTACCTAGACCCGGACCCGTTCATAAATTATCAGATCCGGACCCGCGCGAGTACCCACTGCATAATGGGTTGGCGGGTCTTCGGATACCCAGACGGGTTTTGCGGGTACCCATTAGCAATTTTTTTAAAGAAAAAATTATTTTTTAAATTAATTTCTATATTTTTTTTATAGACCGAAGGATCCTTAATACATCAATACACCCTTTACTCAATATTAATCCCTACTACCATTAAACACTTGCAAATATCAAAGAATTTTTTCGTTAAACACAAGCATACTAAAATTATATATATATATATATATATATATATATATATAATGCATATGTGTAAATATGGACGGATCCGGGTACCTACGGATCTGGATATCTCAGACCCGTATTCAAACCTGTTCAAAGCGGATACCCAGACGGGTGTATTCTTTGGACCCACGGATTTTTTTTGGACCATGATCTAGAGCCATTGTGGGTATTACCTTTAGGTCCAAATCCAATTGATATCCCTGACTGAACCAGTTTGAAGTGTTGGATTTGATTTCAATATTAGATTTCTAATTTACGACAATGTACCTTTTTTTTTAATTTGTATTTGTATTTTGAGACACGCAAAGAAAATCTACTTTCTGCATCTAAACCAAACCAAACACCCTTTTTTTATTTGTGTGTTCTCATCATTGTTTTTTTTCTTCCTTTTATTTATATGATTCTTATGATTATGACTTTCTTTACAACCCCTTTTTTTTTTGTGTTCTCATCATTGTTTTTTTTTTCTTCCTTTTATTTATATGATCCTTATGATTATGATTTTCTTTACAACCCCATTATTCATAGCATACAGTAATTAATTATTCATTTGATATAGATTTATACTTGATGTAGATATTTTTTGTTTTTTTGTTTTATATTGGTTAGCATAGTTATCTTGGATTCTTAAAATTGTATGCGCTTTGTTATATAATAGATATATTTGAACATCTCTTCTTTACATACATTGGGGAGAGAACGATGCAATATTTATTTTGTAAAACAAAGAAGTTTAGAAATTAGGATGAATGTTTTCTTGGATTTTTTTTTTTTTTTTTTTTTTTGCCTTGGTTGTGTTCTCTTCATAGCTTCTCTTATTAGCAAAATTAAATGTAACAATAAAATACTGTCTTGTTGAGTGAAGGAAATGCACAAAATTGTTTGCCTCCCACATTATCTCTGCCAATTTAAATTTATTTGTCATCGCAGTAGCAAATGATAAGTGCAGGGCAAAAGGACAAATTATTGTTATATTGTTTTTTAAATTGAATCGTGAATATGCAGTGATGGGCTCGCATTTGAGCAATTAAAAATATTAATAATGAACCAAATGTTTTTAATAATATTATCTTTCTATTTTTTTTTCTCATGACAATGTTTTCTTTCTATTATCTTTTTAATTGCTTACTTCAATTCCGTATTTTGAAGAAGTTTTGAGGGACTGAAGGTTTAATTCCAGAAGACTCCATCTACGGATACTGCAATTCATTCTATAACATATTTGATTATTTTAATATATAAAATTCATTATTGTATATGATAATAGGATTTAATTATATGCTTAATGTAAATAATTTTTTTATTTCTTTTTATAAGATAAATAAAACTAAAATTTGAAATAATTATCCACAACCAAAGTACTACAATTTGTTTTTTAAATTATTAATTTATTTTAGATAAACACATATTAAATAATTTGAATTTGTTATTCATTTTGGATAAATATTTATATATAAATAATCATTATCTCCAACTAAAATATCACAATTTGAAATTAAATAAATTATTCGAATTTTTGTATAAATACAACTTAAATTATTAGAATTAAATAAATCATTATCCATAATCAATCAAGATATTAGAATTTGAAGTTAAATAGATAAGAAATAAATAAATTATTTATTTTTGGATAAATACAACTTAAATCTGTAAAATTTGTTAAGGAAAGTAACCAAACACGTGGTCAAAGATAAACTACCAACAAAATCCCACGATTTAAGGAATTATAGAAAAATCGATAAGATAAAGTTGTCAGCCAAAATTTTATGCTTGATGTAAATATTGTTTTGTTTTTTATGTATTATTATAAATAAATAGATAAATCATAAGCTATCAGACACTAATCGATTAGTTTATTTGGTTAATCGATTAGCAGCGGTTAACAAAGAGTTAATCGATTAGCTGAAAGCCTTAATCGATTAACACATGCAGATTAGCTTTTTAAAACAACTTTTGATACGCCCAGGAAATGAGACCATCGATTCCAATTCTTTTCTCCAAGGCAAAGATCAAATGATATTTGACTCTCACTCAAAAAGAGACTCAAATTGAGAAACACTCTCAATCACACAAAGAAAATCCATGAATTGTTCTTCAAACAAGACTCAAGAAACTAAGAAGAAACATCAAAAGAAAGACTCACTCAAACACTCAATGATCATCACGTTTTGATCATCAGGAACAAGACTCAAAACTTAAACTCTTTTTGTATTTTGTAGGATGAACACTCATTTGTTCTTAGACTCAAAAACAAAAAGAAAGACACAACAAGGATAGGAAAGTGGCGCCCAAGAAGGAGAACCACTTTGCTTCTCATAGCATCACACCATGGAAGACTTGGTTTGATTCATTCACTGAATCATCAAGAGAATCTCTCCTTTGAAGAAGAAGAAGGCTTCACGCCCAAAAGCACAAAGGCTCTCATGATTTTTGCTCAACCAAAAAGTTCTCCCCCATTCATGCAATTCAAGTACATTATATAGAAGTTACAATTGTGTGTCTCAAGGCCTTTCTCCTAGTCTTGGCCGAACTTACAAGCTAAGGAAAAGGAGAATTTAATCAACATAAATGACAAAGGAATCCACTTAATGCTAGGCCTAATAATGAGTTGTAAGTTACAAATCTTTATGGATGAAAAACGTCTAATCTTCATTCCTCATCATGGTCGTGGTTATGAGCATGATGATGGCCTCTTGAATGTTGCAATTCAATTCATAACTTCCTTCCATGATTGGTCGTGCACATTGATGCTCTTTTGAATGGAGACTTCAATTTGTAACCTTCACCCATCATAGCCTAATAATGAGTATGACTTCTCAATGCATATGATGGTTGGAAGTGTAACTCCTTCCCCTCTTGAATGCTAGGCCGTGAGCCTCAAATTTGCCCCATTTGATTTTGAGATTCAAATTGTAACTCTCTCTCTTAGTTTGATGCCTTCATGAATGAAATCTTCTTAACTCTTTATTCTTCTTGTCTTGAACGAATTTGTGATATGTTTGGCTTTGAGAGAAGTGTTTTATCTTCACCTTTCTAATCATGAATGACTTTGAATGTCACTTATGATTGAGGTTACAATTCATAAATTAAGCGGTTACAAATCATTAATATCAAGTTTTAAAACTATTATTAGTTTTGTAGCGTTCAATTAATTTCTTTTGAATATCACTTATGTGCATTGAACACACACTTCTCTCTTGCATCATAGCATTCAAATTCGTGCAACACCTTATTGATCCATGAACGTCCTTTATTTCATGGAACCAGTGTCTTTATTAAGGGTATGTGTCCTCCTTAAGGGCACCTTGAAGGGCAGTCCCTTATACTCTTCAAATTTTGAGCTTATTGTTTTAGGATTGCATTTGAGTTTCCATGGTCCCTCCAGAGGAGGATATCAATTTTAACTTCTCAAAAGCAGTTTTAAAGTTTTACAAACTTTTGGGTATTCTATATCAACCTTTTCCTAATCATTGTGATTATCTAACTTCATTTTTCATATCATTCTAGAGAGATCAAAGCCACTCTATTCTCTCAACATTCTCTCTCACTTTTACAAAGATCAAAGTTCTCATTTTTCATATTCTTTGATCAAGAAACTTTTGAATCTCAAGTTTAATTGTTCATAGTTCTTGAAGGAGATTCAATAGGTTATTATGTTTTGAATTGAGTTGTAATCATTGCAAGAGGCAAATTATCTACAACAAATAAGAAGTCTTGGTGGTTGTTCATCAAGCAAGTTGATTTGGAAGTCTTATTGTGAGGAATCAACAAGCAAGTGAAAGACATGGTGTGGGGTTATCATCAAGCAAGAGAAGAGAGGTTAGATTAGAAGTTCAAGAGGGTTGCAACACAAGAGTGGGGTATCTCTTGGAGGCTATCAAGTGGGGTATCTTGAGAGGCAATCACTTGTAATTAGAGAACTCTAATTCCTTATTGAAGAAACTCTCTCTATTGTGATAGAGGGGACTGAATGTAGCTCTCGGTGGTTGAGAGTGAGCCAGTATAAATCTCTGAGCAAGCTTCTCTTCCCTTAACTCTTTAACTTTTGATATTTTATATTGTTCTTGATTGAAAACCTAGAAAAGATTGATTTTCTATAATTGATTGAATTAGGTTTTGTTAGTTCAAATTGATTTGGGGAAAACCTTTTTCATAATCTAGGTAATCATTAACAATCTTGGTGTTAATCAATTCCCGTGCTATCTTTGATATTCTATGTTGATTGATTTTTGTTTTCGTTTGAAAAGTGATTTTTCAGTTTTAACAGTGATTAATCGATTAATTGGGTGTGTTAATCGATTAACTAAAAATCAGCTGTCAGTGATTAATCAATTAACCTATTACTTAATAGATTAACTCGTATTGTGATGTCAGACATTAATCGATTAACTCCTTTCTTTAATCGATTAAGAACTGAGAATTTTATGAAAATCGTTCGTTTTAATTGTTTCGATTTGTTTTATTCGAAAATCTTTCAAGGTTTCTTTAACACCTATTCAACCCCCCTTCTAGGTGTTCTCCTAGTGTTTAGTTAATTCACCCACCGATTGTAGTTCTTACAAATCATTGATTCTAAATTTTTATCTTTATTTAAAAAGATTAAAACAATTCTCATTCATTTACCCACATATATCATCATAATGAAAAAAACAATATTATGTGATAATCAGAAAGATACAAAAGAAGATAACTCAAGTAAACATATCTTTGCCGAAAAAAATTAAATCAAAGTTATTAAAATAATTGGGATAAAGACATTTTGGGATTCAATCTTATAATTAACTTGAGATAATCTTATAAAAAAATGCTAATTGTACCAAAAAAATACTAAGTTATCCATCAAATAAAAAAGATAAGCATGCATAATTTTGATTTAAAAAAAATATGATTTTCATATTAAAAGTGATAATTATATTCAACAAATGCTAAATTATCATGTCCCGTAAAATATGAAATATTAAACAAATGTAACAATATAAATTAGAAAAAATGGGTAATGCACCGATTGTGTAAAGTTTTTACACCATCAGTGCATCATCCACCATTCATCCGTTTATGGTTGTTGACTTTTAAATTAAAGTAATACAAATGAATGGTGGATAATGAACTGATTGTGTAAAAAACTTTACACCGTCAGTACTTACTCATTAATCTCTATCAATTATCATGCCAAAAGAAAATGCAAAAAAAATCTTTAATTTAAAATATTTAATATAAAAAATTAAAATATCAACAATCCGTGCATTGCACGAGGTAAGAGCTAGTATATGAATAATTTCAACTACTCTACAAAAGATTTGTGAAAAAATTCATTGAAACTAAATTTGTTTTAAAAGAATGTATTCCTTCCGCCTTGAAATATAAGCAACAAGAAACACTTTTTATTTGATTTAAAATACTCCCTCCTGTCCTATATATAGGACATACTTAACCGTATTCCCCGGACCAAGGAAAATGGTTAGTTTTGTGAATTTTATGAGAATATATTGTAACATTACAATTTTACCCCTCCACTTTATTTGGAAAGTGCACATTCATTAATGAATAACAAAAAAACATAGTTAGTTAAAACATTTAATAAGAGCAAAAAAGAGAAAAAAATCATTAATGATACATAGGAAATATAAAGTGTCTTATATATAGGACCAAAGATTTCTTCTAGAAGGTGCCCTATATATAGGACCAGAGGGAGTATAAGCAAAAGTAATTTTTTAAATTTTATTTCATTTTCAATGCTACTTTCTTAAAATATACCTAGAAAATTGTTTTCTCATTTAATTTTTGTTTAATTCCCAATATTACTTTCCTAAAATACCTCTATTTTTTTTTATAAATTTGATAAAATTAAATACAATCAAATAATACTCTTGATAAATGTGAAAGTAGTTAAGTTTGCTTATATTGTAACTAGAGGATGTATCTTACTAAGGGCACTTAATTTTAACATTAAACTAGAAAGAAGCATCAAAACATCAACTTAATTTTTATTCCAACTTTTTCATCTATTTCTGTTTATAGAGTTTTTGTTTTATGTTTTATGTTTCATATTTATTTATTTTTTTTTACAAAATCTAATACATAACTAATGTTAGTTTTCCAAACACAGCCCTATTTGATATACTTTCTTTTTCACTTATGATATTTTTCTCTCTTTTCAATGATGATTACATAGGGGTATTATTGTCAAAATATACCAAATCCTTATACTTCATTTAAACATTTCTTAAAACTTGTGCATAACCTTAAAACACGCTACATGAGAAACAGAATGAATAACACAGTAACTTAATGTTGCCATAATACCAAATCCTACGTATGAGATGATTGTGAGGTATGTTGTCATATATTTAGGGGTAAATTATTGAATTCCATTATAACTTTAAATAATTAATTTAAAATTATGCTTTTAGGTATTATCTTTGACAAAAAAATATGCATATACAGTATGGTAATTTAAACCAGGATATTTAGAAGATGAAAGAATTTGGCAATTGGATATTGGAATAAAAGTTGAGAAAATAGTCATTGATAAGACATGCCACGTGTCCTAAGGGATTTCTTAAATTAATTAATAAAAAATTAAAATATACTGATCGCAACATTTGGTATCAATTCACTGTTCCATACCAGTACACTTCTCCAAGTGATGCACTACTAGTACTTGCACAGTTTAAACATTGTTTGAGTCATGAGCAAAAATACAATATTAACCGCAGTAAAATGTTTTAGTGCTATTCCAACAGCTAGGTATCAGAACTCATGAAGTGCATTTGTTATTTTCCAAACTTCCAAATTCCTATTGACAAAATATTGTTTTATTAGTGCTAATGAAATATATCACTTATTGATATGAGAATTCAGTCAATCAAATAAGGAAACAAAGACATGTGTAACAGCCCCAATTTTCATAAAAATCAAATATATTTTATGATAGTTATATAAATTCTATTGTATGTGAAAGCATAATAATAGAAAATATCGAATAAAAGATTTACAACATTAGACACAAAAACAACTGTTGGATTTGTAGATAAGTATGTTAGGAAGCTTATCTCCAAATTTGAGTAAGATCCAACGGTTAACGAAAAAGTTATGGCCATTTGAATGCGAAAGATGCTGTTATTTTTGGCATTGGATATAGATATCCATATTGGGGATATCGATATCCACGACTCTGATGGCCCAAAAATAAGTCGGTTAACACACGAATGGCTGGGATTTTTCGTTGAATTCAGCCACAAACCTCCCTAAAAATCTCCTAGATATTATCCTTGATTGATAAGGACATCTGAGGGTCTATAAATTCGAATTTAGAGAGGGAGTATGCAACACAAAAACCCTAAAAACTTAGCAAAACTCTGCAGAATTCGAGTTGTGCTGTCATCACCTTCTTGCTTTTCGTTTTCCATGATCTGAATTGCAAAACCCAGCAAACTATACACCAAATTAAACCTTGTTAAAGCCTCTTCGATTTGATACCAAGTTTGTTCGATTTGGTGAACTGTGGAAATAGTTATCAACCTGCAAACTTTGGTGTATGAATCTGAAATCTGAAGTTTCAGATTCAAGTACCTGAGTTCCTTTCATTCGTTCCCTATTGTTCAAGCTTCAAAACCTTACGAATCTTATACCAAATTGAAGCTCGTTCAATCCTCTTCAATTTGGTACCAAGCTTGTCCAATTTCGTGGACTATAGAAGGAGTTACACTCCTGCAAAGTTCAGTACCTAAATCTGAAATTTGCAGAATTCAGATTCAGGGAAGCTCCGCTCTTTGAGTTCGTGCGGTAAGCTCGAGCATCCTTTGAGCTTCAAACTTGTTCTAATCTCAAGTTTATATATCCTAGTTTTAATTCTAATCCTTGACCACGAATTATTATGCTTTATTCCCAGCAATCAAGACTGATTTTGTTGCATTGTTAAACTGAAAACAGAGCAGTTGCAGCTGAACCGAAAGCTTAGGATTTCCCCAACCGAATCAGTTCCTTTTGATCCAAATCAGTGCCAAACCCTCTTAATAGGTATGGGAGATTTCATTCATATCTCTAGGATTAATGTATGAAGGTTGTAGTGATATGTATGCTTGATATGTTAGATGGAAACCATGACAAGGTTGCTTGGTTTGGAGACCAAGACAACCCATGATTCCTTAGGAAAATCTTGATTGGAACAACTTTAATATGATGAGAATGAACTAAAATAAGGCTTAATTGGGACTGTTTTGAAAGGAAATTGAAAATCATAGGTTGAGTTGTGATTTTCACACTTTATGCATATCATTTGAATTCTAGATGAAATTGATGTCATGTTTGCTAAATTTATGTTTGAACATATGTGTTTAGACTTAACATTGATCTGTTTTTGGTTGATAAAGGTTAAAGGGAAGTGTAGCAAAATTTGGTGTTTCAAACCTCAAACCTGTATACTGATTTTTACAGGTGTGCATCGATGTGGGTACATGGGACATCGATGCCCTGCATCGATGCAAGCAATTTCAAATCGATGCAAACTTCAAAATTTTCCCACCAGAATTTGAATTTTTCATCTAAATCAATTTGAGACCCTTTGAATCTATTCAAATGACCCTGAAATGTGAAAAACACTAAATTTTAATATACTTCTCTTCAACCTATTATGTGTATGGATTATAAATTGTAAATTGTGATGAAATGCCTAATTGTATGAATGTTTATGTGAATGCATGATTAGGAAATGAATTAACCAATTATAAATAGAGCCATGCTTGTAGGATTGAAAGGATAACCATGATTATTAAATGAATGCATACTTTGATGACGAGTGTGGAATGAACTAATGGAAATAATGACAAGTCTTTCGTGCGTATAACATCCCGATCTTACCGTGTCTTGTGGGAAGGGACCTGGTGCGAATAGGATACTATTCGTAGGCGGTAGATCAATCCCGGTATATCGTGTCCTGTGGGAAGGGACCTGGTGCGAATAGGACGCTATTCGTAGGCGATATAACTGTAAGATCCATGAAGAATGTTTTGATAAATGCCAAAAGGTTTTGAACAAGCTTAAATGTGTTGATCAAGTTCAAGCTCAACAAGCAACAACAAACATCAAGTGATGAAGAGAGAGCAAGCTCTAGTTTGGTAGTTTGAGTTTTATTGTTTTATCTTTAGCCTCACAAGTCTTTTAGTTTATGAGTTTGGGTAGAGTTTATTAGAGGGTAGTGAATCTCTTTTGATTGCATGATTATATCATATTTTGAGTATTCACTTTGCTTAAAATCAATAGGTGGCTTAAAGGTTTGAAAGAAAAGGTTTAGATTTTGAGAAAACAAGTTTTTAAGTGTTTTTTGAACTGACTACTCGATTAGCCACTTGTTTACTCGAGTAGAATTTTGCAGTCTTGCGCAAATACTCGATTAAGGGGCTGATTACTCGAGTAGAATTTTGAAGCCTTGCGTAAATACTTGAGTAGTAACTCAGATTACTCGAGTAGTGAACACTGATTACACTTGTTACTCGAGTAATGACTTGGCTACTCGAGTAACACGAGCTGTTACTGTTTTTAAATGAGTTTTTCACTTCTCAAAAGTATTTCTAACCATTCCTAACTTTTGGGTATTCTATATAAACCTTTTTCTAACCTTTGTGAATCATTATTACAATTACCTATCATTTTTATATCAATTTTACAAAGAATCAAAGTCACTCTATTCTCTCTCACTTTCTCAAGATCAAAGCTTTAACCTTTACATTCTTTGATCAAGAATCTTGAATATCTCATGTTGATCTTTTCATAGATTTTGAAAGAGATTCATAGGATTGTTATTTTGTTTTTATTTGAGTTGTAATCTTTGCAAGAGGCAAGCTATCTACAACAATTGGAAGTCTTGGTTGTGAATCAAGCAAAGTTATATTGGAAGCCTTGGCGTGGCATTTCATCAAGCACTTGGAAGCCTTGTTGTGAAGCAAGCAATTGGAAGTCTTTGAAGAATCTCAAAGCATTGGAAGTCTTGTTGTGGGGTATAGGCAAGCAAGAGAAGAGGTTAGATTAGATATCAATAGGGTTACAAGGCAAGGGTGTGGTATCTCTTGTAGGCTAGCAAGAAGGGAGTCTTGTGAGGCATTTACTTGTAATTTGAGAAACTCTAATTCCTCATAGTGAAGAATCTCTCTTGGTTGAAGAGGGGACTGGAGTAGCTTTCAAGTGGATGAAAGTGAACCAGGATAAATCACTGTGTCGTATCTCTAAACTCTCTACTCTTTACAATTCTTGTTATTAATTGTGTTCTTGGTTGAAAACCTAGAAAAAGTGATTTTTCATAATTGATTGAATTGAATCTTAATTGTGCAAAATTGATTTGGGGAAAATTATTTTCATAACCTAGGTAATCAATAAGAATATTGGTGTTAATTGTTTCCGTTGAATCTCTGGTTATACATGTTAATTGATTGATTTTCGTATTTGATTGAAAAGTGATTAATCATTAACAGAGGCATTAATCGATTAGTTCATGTCATTAATCGATTAAGGCTAAAGAATTTTTGTGAAAATCATTTCTTTTAATCGTTTTGATTTGTTTCTTGCGAAAATCTTTCAAGGTTTCTTTAACACCTATTCAACCCCCCTTCTAGGTGTTCTCCTAGTGTATCCTAGTTGTTTCACTCACCGATTGTAGGTTCTCACAATAACCACTATCCCGGTATATCGTGTCCTGTGGGAAGGGACCTGGTGCGAATAGGACGCTATTCGTAGGCGATATAACCACTTATCCCGATATGCGGTGTCTTGTGGGAAGAGGCCTGGTGCAGATAGGACGCTATCTGTAGGCAGCATATCAATGATGACGTCCCGGTATGACGTGTCCCTTGGGAAATGACCTAGTGCAGATACGGAGGAAGTATCTGTAGGCGTCAGGACCCATTGCATGAAGACTAATAAGTGGAAATTCTGAATGATAATACACTGGTAAAGCATGTATCATTTGCATTATGAGTTGTGATCATTCACTAATCTGCTTACGCGATATGACAAGTGATTTACTCTCATCTAGTCTTTTGTGGTAGGCACACGTAGCTGATGAAGTCAGACCACTTGACAAGCCAGAGACTCAAGCGGAAAGAGAAAGAGGAACATTACTGGATTTGATCCATTGTAACACCGACATGTTGCAATTAAAGAGAAAAATTTAATCTACAAATCTTGAATAAAGGGAATTTTTACTCTTCCGCCACAACAATTTCAAATAAATTACTTTATTCCCTTTATTGAAAGATGAGGGTGTTACAACATGTCACATGATGGAGTAAATAGCATAAATGTGTCAAGTGTTTTTCTGAGATTATTTTGTTGGCAATCAATTGCTGTTATGTATGGGATGATTGTGAGGTATGTCATATATTTAGGGATAAATTATTAAATTCCGTTATAACCGTAAATAATTAACTTAATATTATGCTTTTAGGTATTATCTTTGACAAAACATGTGTATCCAGTCTGGTGATTACCAGTACTTGCACAGTTTAAGCACTGTTTGAGTCTTGAGTAAAAATACATTATTTCTACCGCAGCAAAATGTTTTAGTGTTATTCCAACATCAAGGTATCAGAACTCATGAATTATATTTGTTATTTTCCAAACTTCCAAATTCCTATTAACAAAGTACTTTTCTATTAGTGCTAATCAAATATATTACTGATTGATATGGAAAATCAATCAATCAAAGAAGGGAAACAAAGACTTGCCACGTGAAGGAGTAAATAGCAAAAATGTGTCAAGTGTTTTTCTGAGATTATTTTTTTCGACAATCAATTCCTCCTACTTATGGGATTATTGTGAGGTATGTTGTCATATATATTAGGTGTAAATAATTACATTCCATTATAACCTTGAATAATTAATTTAAAATTATGCTTTCGGGTACTTTTTTTTTACCAAAAATATGCATATACAGTATGGTAATTTAAACCAGGACATTCAGAAGATGAAAGAATTTGGCAATTGGATACTAGAATAAAAGTTGAGAGAATAGTTATAGATAAGGCATGCCACGTGTTCTTAAATTAATTAATAAAAAATTAAAATATACTGATCGCAACATTTGGTATCAATACAATGTTCCACACCATTACACTACACTGTTCCAAGTGAAGCATTGTTCTATGCCAATGCACTTTTCCAAGTCAAGCATTACCAGTACTTGCACAATTTAAGCATTGTTTGAGTTCGAAGTAAAAATACATTATTTCAACCGCATCAAAATGTTGCAGTGCTATCCCAACAGTAAGGTATCAAACTCACGAATTATATTTGTTATTTTCCAAATTTCCAAATTCCTCTTAACAAAATACCGTTCTATTAGTGTTAATCAAATATATTAATTACTGATATGGGAAATCAATCAGTCAGTCTAAATTCAAAGTTATTGATGATATCAATTACTTCTTTTTCAATAAAGTCTACCTAGATTATCACGAATTTAATTTTATATTTTTTTAATTTTAAATTGAATGTATTTAATTTTTTTGAACTATTTGATTTTAAATAACAAATACAATGTTTGATATATATCGTGCATTGAACCAATCATAGTATCACAAGAATATTATTATTAAATAATAATTTAATTAAAAAATTCGGTTAAAAACTAGTTATTTTTTTTATTCAAAAAGGGGCGTAAAGCCCAAAGACAAACTAAACAGGAATAGACCTTTCAAAGGCCACACCCCTCAAATCCTCTTGCAAAAAAGGAATAAGAGGAGGAGGGGGATAGTCAAAGAAAACACAACCAAAAGATCCCCCCGACCCATATTGGCTAGAATATCAGCACACCTACCACCCTCCCTGTAAGAGTGCTTGAGAATCACATTCCAAGAAGAGGACAACAATCTCCTAATATGAGAAACCAAAGAGAAGCAATGATGAGAGGGAATGCACTTATCCTGAACAAGGCTAAGAGCAACCTTAGAATCCAACTCAATGACAAGGCGCCAAATATTAAGAGATAGAGCCATCGAGAGACCATGAAACAAAGCCTAGAGTTCAGCCTTAACTGATGTACACACTCCCAAATTACAATGGAAAACTCGCCAGAATGACCCATCATCCCTTCTAAGAAGACCACCACAGGCAGCATGTTTATCCACACCTTTAACCGAACCATCAACATTAAGTTTCACAAAGCCATTAGGGGGAAACTTCCAAAAAATAAGAGAACACATCCGACCTCCATCACGAGGAATACAAGAACCAGAGACCAAAGAAGACATGATTTCTTGGTAATAACTTAGAACCCGGGTCAAGAGAATAGGAGGAGAATCGAATTTTTGGTTAAAGACCCAATCATTCATATTCTTCCAAATAAACCACACAACAAGAAGGAAAAAAGACTCTCCAATCCACTTGAAGAGCATTTCCAAGCATACCACTCAAGTTGAAACTAAGCCACGCATCTATCCCCAAACTGAAGAAATTGCTTCACTTGACCGGATCAATACATATACACCAGAACTTCGCTGATTCCTCACAATCCCGAATGGTGTGCATCAAAAATTCAGGACTGTTCAAGCACTTTGGGCAATCCTCCACCAGAGATAAGCCACACCGAAACCTCTCAGAGTTGGTGAGAAAATTGCCGTGAGCAAAAGTCCATAGAAAAATTTTGGCTAAATTGCTCATTTGGTCCCTTACCTTATTTTTTTATTTCAATTTGGCCCCTTACCTTTATTTGGTGTCAATTTGGTCCCTTACGTTTCAAATTTTTAACACCGTTAGTCCGAACCGTCAGTTGCTATTAACGCTGTCAATTTTAATCATACGTGGCCATTAATTATACACATGGCTGAGAATACGTGTCCTTATCCGAGTCCACATAATTTGTGGCCCAAAACGTTGTCGTTTTGGAACCTACGTTTCACCTTCTTCTCCTGGGAGGGAGGGAGATTGCTTCAGAAACTCATTCACAGTCTTTTGGAGTGAAACATTTGCTCTACTAGGACACAAAATGAAGAGACAAAAACTTGAGTTGGAGCTTAGCTATTCACTAGTATCAAGTAGAGGGAAGACGAATTCAAATCAACAAAGAATGCTAACGGTTGGGACTAACGGTGTTAACGATTTGAAACGTAAGGGACCAAATTGACATCAAATAAAGGTAAGGGACCAAATTGAAATCAAAAAATAAGGTAAGGGGCCAAATGAGTAGTTTAGCCAAAAATTTTACTCCTCTAAGGACCAGGTCAATCTCAATTTTCCTTAGCAATTAAAGGATCTAAGTGCTGTAAATAGGGATAGAATACGCAACGGAAAATAAAAACGAAATACCCTATTTCCAGAACAGGATCCATGCGAGAGAGCATGATTCGAGATAGAAAAACGTTTACCTCTTGATGCAAAGAGGAGAACGACGCTGGTCAGATCGTCCACGAACAATTCACGTCAATCACGAGCGCAGCAAGGTAGTCACGCCTCTATCGGTATCCACACGAACAGATTCCCAATTGGAGTCACGTCTCTCTTCTCAGTGCTAGCGGAGAAGAGAGAGATTCAGTGTATCACTCACTCTCTGATATGGACGGCTAGGGTTGCCGTTCTGTGTCTCACACGTACCAAAACCCTAAGGCTAATACTATTATTTATAATAGTATTAGACTAGCGGGTTGGGCTTGGCAACACATATCAGAATGCGTCGCACGGTCATACTGTGCATCGCACTGACGTAAAAATACAACTATTGTATTTTTTTTTATCAAATGTGATATCTCCAATCTATCTGTTCTTAGTGTGTGACCCTATAGGTTCCTATAACGTTGGCAGTAAAGTTAAAATCCCATTTTAAGTTTACAAGCAATGAGCGGTATCTAGCAACACGTCATTGCTACCCAAGTGACGGGAATGTCTGTGATCTGACATGACCTTAGTGTGACCAATGATCATGTGTAAATTTAATCCCTTTGTCCAAATATCTTAGTTACATTCATGGCATGGAACGTGTCACCCATGTATAGTGTAACCTATGGTTTCTTGATCCCTGAGTAGACACGTCTAAACAAGTCTTGTCAATATCTCATATTGATTGTCTTGAGTATGACCATACATTTCACCGTCTCACTCAATCAAGGGGCCCAGAGATACAATTCCTATTGACAAGGAAGGACAAATCCCATCTACGTCACTCACATCCCTCTACATGATTTGTCATATACCCGACTACAACCGTTATGATCACCTGGTTAAAGATGACGTTTGATTGCGTGAAAGCACATAATTCCTCATGTTGGGAACCGTAGCGACTTCAGGTCGAAGGACCATGTACACCATTGTCACTATGAGAATTGCTTATGACACTCACTTAATAACCCATGTAGCATTCTCATGGCGGGTCAATCCAGTACACAATTGTCCCAATGTGTACTTACGGAAGACTTGATATCCCATATCCATGACCGGTGAGATACAGTCATCAGTCTGCCACATACTAGTCTCGATATATTATAGTTGTCCTTATTAACTATAATACTCGACTAGGAAATATTTAAGGATAATTATCAATCAATAAGATCTCACTATCAAGTCATGTACTTGATATTCTTATGACATTGAACTTATAATCCTAAGGACTTTATTACATCTATTTTAATTAAACAATTAAAGCATAAATATAATAAATGAAACGCCTCATTATTATTAATAGTAATAATCCATAAACATGAAATAAGTACAAGTAAAAGAGAAAATACGATTGCCACTAGGGCACTCTCCAACAATCTCCCACTTGCACTAGAGTCAATCGCTCATGTATCTAATACCATAAGCCCTAACATGTCCCTCATGCTTTTTTATGGCAAGAGGTTTAGTCAGTGGATCAGCAATATTATCATCTGTTGAAACTCTGCATATCTTCACATCTCCTCTGTCAATTATCTCTCGAATGATGTGAAAATGCCGAAGTATATGTTTGGATTTCTGGTGAGATCTCGGTTCCTTAGCTTGCGCAATGGCTCCATTGTTGTCACAATAGAGGTCCACTGGAAACTCAATACTAGGAACAACATCAAGTTCAGTTATGAACTTCTTAATCCAAACCGCATCCTTTGCTGCTTCTGATGCAACTATATACTCAGCTTCTGTTGTAGAATCGGCTACAGTCTCTTGCTTTGGACTCTTTCAGCATATAGCCCCACCATTCAAACAAAATACAAAACCAGATTGTGATCTGAAATTGTCCTTATCAGTCTGGAAGCTAGCGTCGGTGTAACCCTTTACAACCAGCTCATCTTCACCTCCATATACCAAGAAAGCATCCTTAGTTCTTCTTAAGTACTTTAGGATATTCTTGACTGCTGTCCAGTGACCTTCACCTGGATCTGACTGGTATCTGCTCGTCATGCTCAAAGCATACGAAACATCAAGTCGAGTACATATCATGGCATACATGATAGATCCAATTGCAGATGCATATGGAATTCTATCCATGCGTTCCCTTTCTTCCTTAGTGGAAGGACACTGTTCCTTCGACAAGGTTATACCATGTGACATTGGCAAAGATCCCCTTTTGGAATCCTGCATGTTGAACCGTTTCAACACTTTGTCTATGTATGAACTTTGACTTAGGCCAAGCAATCTCCTTGATCTATCTCTATAAATCTTGATGCCTAATATATAGGTTGCTTCACCCAAATCCTTCATAGAAAAGCAATTCCCTAACCAAGTCTTAACAGACTGTAAGGTAGGAATGTCATTCCCGATGAGTAGTATGTCATCCACATACAACTCAAGAAAGACAATTGCGCTTCCACTAACCTTCTTATACACACAAGACTCTTCTTCGTTCTTGATGAAACCAAATTGTTTGATTGCATCATCGAACCGAATATTCCAACTCCTAGAAGCTTGTTTCAATCCATAAATGGATCAATGCAGCTTACAAACCTTTCCAGCATCCTTTGGATCAACAAAACCTTCAGGCTGTATCATATACACATCCTCTAAAAGATTTCCATTAAGGAAAGCAGTTTTGACATCCATCTGCCAGATTTCATAATCATGAAATGCTGCAACAGCAAGCAAGATCCTAATGGATTTAAGCAAGGCCACTGGTGAAAAAGTTTCATCATAGTCAATACCATGAACTTGTTTAAAACCTTTAGCAACCAATCGTCCTTTAAAGGTATGAACATTACCATCCATGTCAGTCTTCTTCTTGAAAACCCATTTGCACCCAATTGGTTTTACCCCATCAGGTAAATCAACCAAGATCCAAACTTGGTTGGTGTACATGGACTCCATCTCAGATCTCATGGCATGAAGCCATTTCTCAGAGTCAGGGCTATTTATAGCCTCTTGGTAAGTAGTAGGTTCATCTTGATCAAAAATCATAATGTCATCCTCTTGAGTCAAGAGAAATCCATATCTCTCTGGCTGAAGAGGAATCCTACTTGACCTACGCAAAACTTGTGTAACTTGAGCAGGGTGTACATCCACAACATCTTGTGGAACTTGCTCAACATCCATCGCTTGCTCTTGGCTACTTTGGGATTCTTGAATCTCATCAAGATCTATTTTCCTCCCACTATTTCCTTTAGAGAGAAATTCTCTTTCAAGAAATACGCCTGTGCGAGCGACAAACACTTTGCCTTCTGTGGGATTGTAGCAATAGTATCCCTTAGTTTCTTTGGGATATCCTACAAAGTAGCATTTGTCAGATTTGGGACTGAGTTTATCAGAAAGTAGACGTTTCACATAAACGTCACAACCTCAAATCTTGAGAAAAGACATACTAGGACGCCTCCCAGACCATATCTCATATGGTGTCTTTTCAATTGCTTTCGATGGGGATCGGTTAAGTGTAAAAGCAGCTGTAAGTAGAGCATGTCCCCAAAAAGAGTTTGGAAGGTCCGATTGACTCATCATACACCTAAACATGTCCAACAAGGTTCGGTTTCTCCTTTCTGAAACACCATTCCACTGGGGTGTTCCAGGAGGAGTGAGTTGAGATACTATACCACATTCTTTTAGATAGTCATCGAACTCTTGGCTAAGGTATTCACCACCTCGATCAGATCGAAGGGCTTTAATACTTTTTCCAAGTTGATTTTGTACTTCATTCTTGAATTCCTTGAACTTTTCAAAGGTTTCATGTTTGTATTTCATCAGATATACATACCCATATCTACTAAAATCATCAGTAAATGTGATGAAGTACGGGTAACCTCCTCTAGCATTTGAACTCATAGGCCCACATACATCTGTATGTATGAGTCCCAAAAGTTCATTAGCCCGTTCACTGCTGCCAGTAAATGGGCCCTTTGTCATCTTGCCCAACAAACAAGACTCACATGTCTCATAAGATTCAAAATCAAATGAGTCTAAGAATCCATCTTTATGAAGCTTAGAAATGTGTTTCTCATTTATATGGCCCAAACGACAATGCCAAAGAAAAGTTTGGTTTGTATCATTTGATATAAACCTTTTAGCATTAATGTTATAGACTGGATGATCAAGATCTAACAAATAAAGACCATTTATTAATTGTGCACTGCCATAAAACATCTCATTCAAATAAATGGAACAACACTTGTTCCTTATTTGAAAACGAAAAACCTACTTTGTCTAAACATGAAACTGAAATAATATTCCTACGAATAGCAGGTACACAATAAGCATCCTCTAGTTCTAAAACTAATCCACTAGGTAAGGTTAAACTACAAGTTCCAACAGCAATGGCGGCAACTCTTGCTCCATTTCCAACTTGCAGTTTGACTTCACCTTTAGCTAATCTTCTACTCCTTTTTAGATCCTGCACATTAACACAAATGTGAGATCCACATCCAGTATCTAATACCCATGACGTTGAAGCAGAAAAATTAACTTCTATAACAAAAATACCTGAAGAAGAGGCTCCGCTTTTCTTCATTTCTTTCTCTTTAAGGTAATCTGGGCAATTCCTCTTCCAATGTCCCTCTTTGTTACAATGGAAGCAATTTCCCTCCTTAGCCACCCCACCTTTAGGCTTAAGAGCCTTAGCTACTCTAGCTTTGCCCTTATCCTTAGGTTTTTGTGCTTTCCCTTTGGCCTTACCTTTGCCCTTTCCATTTTGAACTAACAATACAGTTTTTCCCTTGTTGATATTCTGCTCAGCAGTTTTCAACTTCCCTAACAATTCAGTTAGAGTACTGTCAATGTTGTTCATGTTGTAATTCATGACAAACTGACTAAAGCTCTGTGGTAAGGAATGCAGAACTAAGTCAACGGCCAACTCTTGACCTAGTGGGAAACCCATCCTCTCAATGCTCTCAATATAACCAATCATCTTGATTACATGATGACTAACTGGGCTTCCCTCTGTCATCTTACAAGTGAAAAGGGACCTTGTGACCTCAAAACGCTCATGCCTTGCTTGCCCTTCATAGAGCTCCTTAAGGTGTACGATCATATCGTACGCACTCATGTTCTCATGAACCTTCTGAAGGTCAGGGATCATAGTGACAAGCATGAGAGTTCCAACCTCTAAGGCATCATCTTGATGCCTACGGAAAGCATTCCGCTCAGCAGCCGATGCATTAGCAGGGGATGCTTCAGGGAGCGGTTGCTCTAGCACATACATCCTTTTCTCATTCTCCTTAGGGTTCGATACCAGTCCAGGAAATTAATTCCTGTCAGCTTGTCCTTCTCAAGGACTGATCGCAGTGATAAGTTGTTCGAATTGTTTGATGCCATGGTGATCTAACAACAAAATTAAAACAGAATTAAGATCATGTTTATTAAATAGTTAATAAGGACTTTTATTAAATATTACTCCCACTATTTTCCTCAAATCAATAACCCTCAATATTGACTCGGAAAATCTCAGCGTAAGATTTTCTAGTGGGACCAAGATCCATATTTCATCTTATTATGAGTCAAACTTTAGTTGATCACCCATAATTTGATTATTTAGGTAGGGAACCCTTTCCCAATCACATCTCATATGACTCTTGGATCAATTGGGTGAATAACATTTATCCAAATTTATCCTATAAATTAATACCTAATTCTTTTGCCTATAGAACTTCAATCCTATTGAACTATCCATTTAAGTTAGACCCAATGGTTGACAGATAGATATTACATTTATCCCCTCGCGTCTGACCAATGTAGACAAAAGTACCCTACTTTAGCAGGCCCACATTCAAAACAAGTGTCAAACATTGGAAGGCATATAAATTAATATTTCAGTTTGAGGGGTTTTTAAGTTAAGTGATCTCACTAGTTTTATCTTGTATTAACATACATAACATTATAACGATAACATGCATCACATACATACTATAATTATAAACTATAACATGCATCACATACATACTATAATTATAAACTATATCTGATATGATCATGGCCCAAAATAATTAATTCACCCAAGCCAATGAGTGAATAAAAAAAATCCTATGACTGGCAGCATCTTCTCCAAGAGCCTTCCTTGAATGTCCTCTTCCTCATCATCTCCAAGACTCTTGATTTTTAAATAAAATTACAAGAAGAAACCTCGTTCATGAGGGGATTTAGATGAGAAGAGAAATACATAGTGAATATTTGAGAGATGCACGACACGCAGACCGTATTTAAAATAAATACATAGTGAATATTAGAGAGAGGCACGACACGCAAGCCGTATTTAAAATAAGTAAATAAACCATACATAAGCGATCTAATAGGCCATGACCATTCACCACATAAATGAACAACACATAATAGTATATATAAAATAAATATTTATTATATTATATAAAATTATGTTCGTTACGATTTAAGATACCTACGCAGAGGAGGCACGGCATGATTCGAAGACCATGTCCAACAATTGGCACGATCATATCAGTTTCCCTGAAGTTCGCATCGATTACACCACTGTAATACCCGACATGATCCTGTCCAACAATTGGCACAGACATGTCGATCATCTGATGCAGAACCCTAGCGACCCTGACGCTGTTAGTTGCAGCATGATCGAGTCAACTCTTGACATCACCATGCTGCGACGAACAATAACGACGTCAAAACAGCGATAAACAAATTTTATCTCTCTTTTCAATTTTCGATTAAACACAACACATTATAATCTCATTAAAACATGCTTAATCAGAAAATAAATGAATCATGATTTCGCAAGCGGCTATGATACCACTGCTGGAAATAGGGATAGAATACGCAGCAGAAAATAAAAACGAAATACCCTATTTCCAGAACAGGATCCATGCGAGAGAGCATGATTCGAGATAGAAAAACGTTTACCTCTTGATGCGAAGAGGAGAACGACGCTGGTCAGATCGTCCACGAACAATTCACGTCAATCACGAGCGCAGAATATCAAGTACGATTGCCACTAGGGCACTCTCCAACACTAAGCTGGGCAGATCCATAGACACAAACATAAGATCAAAAGTAGAAGTAATGGAAAATTCCCCATCATTAGACAAAATCCAGGTAGCCTTATCATACTCCCATCCAATAGTGGGGCTTTAACACCTACAAGAGAAGATAACACAATAGGAGAAAGAATAAGATTGAGATCCTCCCATTTCCATGAACCTTGGGAACAATAATCAGCCACTTTGAAGTTAACATGATTGTCTGGAATAGAACCAACAACATGATTTCTAAGCGGGCCCAGAGAAGGAATGAAATTATTAGGGGTGTAAGTGGTCTGGTCCGAGACCGCGAGACCGCCCGGATCGGACCGGACCAGACCGAAAAATGTGGTCTGATTCGGTCTCACGGTCCGGTCATACTTGAATGGTCCGGTCCACGGTCTCACATATTATTAGACTGCTGGGACCGGACCGGACCGATAGAATTTAATAATTAAAAAAAAAAGCTACAGAACCTACTAAAAAGTAAAAAACCTAGCCACCAAATCCACATTTTTCGGTGACTAAGTTTCCACCGTGAGACCTAATCCGAGACCACATACTAAAAAGTATGAATTGTTTTTTCAAGGGAAGATGTATTCTTCAATTTGAAGTGCCGGTTGTTACAATATGACTATTATTCAACGTTTTCTGCGAGTTTAATTAATGTTTTAATTGGCAGCATAAATTGCGATTGGAAACTTGCAGAGGGTGGAAACTCGTGGTCTCCCTTCTCCCTGCCATCGTCGTCGCTCGCCCTCGCCGTCGCGGTCTCCCTTCTCCCTGCCATCGTCGTCGCTCGCCCTCGCCATCGCGGTCTCCCTTCTCCCTGCCGTCGCTCGCGGTCGCCCTCGCTCTCGCCGTCGGTGTGCCTCTTTCTTCCTCCGATTCCAGCAGATCGGTGTCCCTCTTTCTTCCTTTCCACCAGATCCGCGTCTGTCTCTCCCTCCTCCCTCCGATCCGATCCGTCGCCGCCGCCGCCTAAGAACCAAGCCGCTCCTGCTGCTGCTGCAAGAAGGCTGCTCGAAGGCTGCTACAAGTGTCAAGTGAAAAACGCAATTTCAAAAAAAAAACCTTTAACCATGATGGTCTAAATGGACAGGACCGGACCGGACCATAACGGTTTGGACCATTACGTTCCGGTCCGGTCTTTGCATATGAAAAACATTGGGACCGGACCGGACCAGACCGCCTTAATTTAATCGGTCCGATCCTTAAAGTCTATTAAAGACCGGACCGGACCGGACCGTTACACCCCTAGAAATTATCATGCCAGAAGCTGACAGAGAGACCATCACCTAAAATCCAACCAAGGCCCAATAAGACTTTGGCCCAAAGAGCAGCAATAGCCTTCTAGACATGGGAAGCCGAATTAGTGGCTCGAACCGGCGGCACAAGAGCATTACCACACTTATATTTGGATTTCAGGACTTGAACACACAAAGAATCCGGTTTGTTAATAAGCTGCCAACCCAGTTTACCTATAGAGGCATCATTCATCCTTCGAATATTTCTAAAACCAAGGCCACCTAATTTCTTAGGAGTACAGATTTTTGTCCAGGAAACTTTGTGAAATTTCCTTTGGGTAGAGGAGAAGCCCCAAATGAAACTTCGACAAAGTTTTTCTATTTCATTACAAATACCAGCAGGAATAACACATGTTTGCATAATATAGCCAGGGATGCTAATTAAAGAAGATTGAGCCAAAGTAATCCTCCCAACAAGGGAAAGAGAGTTAGCTTTCCATAAAGCTAATTTCTTTTTAACCTTATCAATCAAGGACTAGTAACAATGATTCCCTTTCCTACCATGAATCATAGGAACACCAAGATAATTCCCAATGCATTGAGTAATAGGAACATCTAAGGTGACACTAATTCTATCTGCATCATCCTCGGGAACATTCTTTGAGAAATACACAGCAGAATTTTCAAAGTTAATTTTCTGACCCGAAGCATTATAGAAGTTCTCAAGAACGCTATGCATACACCTAGCCTGGTCTATAGATGCTTCCCCATTCAAAATAAGATCGTCCGCAAAAAATAGGTGGGAAACTTTCGGACCTCCTCTTCCAACAACAAAAGGAATCCAATTACCATTTTGGATCGCATCAGTAATACAGTGGCTTAGATTTTCCATACAAAGCACAAAAAGATAAGGGGAAAGGGGGTCCCCCTGACGAAGACCTCTAGAAGGATTAAAAGCATTGAGAAGCTCACCATTCCAATTTAGGCTCATGGAGGAGGTGGAGATGCAACAAGAAATAAGAGAAATTAAATAAGCTCAGATTGCAATCCTGCTAATTCCAAAGTCTCTTTAACGAATTCCCACTTCAGCCTATCATAAGCTTTAGCTAAATCAATCTTCACCATCATGTACCCCCTCTTTGTGGACATAGAGTGCATAGTGTGAATAATCTCTTGACAAACAATAACATTGTCATTACTACTTCTGCCAGGAACAAAACTACACTGGTTGGGAGAAATCAGAACAGGAAGCACATTTCTGATCCTATTAGCAATTAACTTAGTAATAATTTTATAACTCACATTGAGCAGGAGTCTCAAGAGAGTCAACCTTAGGAATAAGAGTAATAGTAGTGTGGTTTACCTCCGAAATCCGAGAAGGGTTTGCAAAGACATCCTTCACAAAGTCAAAGATGGAAGAACCAATGAGCTCCCATTGACTCTTGTAAAACAAGGCATGAAAACCATCCGGACCCGGCGCTTTATAGCTTCCCATTGAGAATAAAGCCCTTTTCACCTCCTCGTGACTGATAGGGCAATGAACAGTAGCCAAAGACTCCATATTGCAAATAGGGAAAGAAGAAACGGTATGAAGGGGAATATGAATAGGCTGATGGTCACTGTAAATGTCTTGAAAGAAAGAATTCACCATAGACTTAATCTGCTCTTCATCATAGATCCAGGAACCATCAGGATCTCTCAAAGCATCAACTCTATTTTTCGATCTTCTCATAAGAGTGGAGCGATGGAAAAATTTGGTTTTTCTAACACCCAAATTCAACCATTTGATTCTAGATTGCTTGTACCAGTAAGCCTCCTCGCTCTGCAGGATAATTTAATACTCCTTCGTCAACTCTCTTTTCAGTTTTATGAGGTAGGGATTAGGACAAAGCATCAACTTACGTTGAATCTCCTCTAACCTCCTGAGAATTCTCTTCTTCATGAGGAAAATATTGCCAAAGACATTATGATTCCAATCTCTGAGATGGTTAGAGAAATTATGAATGTTTGCACCCCAACCACAGGACGGTAGCCAAAATTGTTTGACTTGATTTTCAAAATCTTGATAAGCAAGCCAAGGTGCTAAAAATTTGTAGGGACCTATTCGACGAGAGTTCTGGTTGGCACAGCTCAGTTTAAGCCACATCCCATGATGATCAGAGGATAATAGGGGAATATTAATCATGGAATAAGCAGGAAACAAAACCCTCCAGGAATCAGAAGCAACAAAACGATCAATCCTTTCCATCAGGTCTCCTTTTTGCCAAGTGAAAGGTGAGCCCTTAAAACCAATATCCTCCAGGTTACAATCCCTAAGACAACTCTCAAATTTCCTCATTGATCTTCTATTAGGGGGACCTCCACCAGATTTTTCATCACTGAACATAATAGTATTGAAATCACCATCAACACACCAGGGTTCATTCAACGAATTCCCAAACTCACGCAATTCCTGCCAAAGAACATCTCTACCAGATTCATTTGGACTCGCATACACCACAGAAAGAATCCAACTAGTACTACTAGGAGAAACAATATGAAGATGGACACATTGGGATGACGAAGCAATGACCGAAACAGAGAGCTTGCGAGTTTTCCAAAGGATCCAAATACCGCCAGAGAAACCCCTAACCTCCACTCTGACACACCCATCAAAACCAATCCTTTTGCAAACAATCTCAGCTTTCAAACCAGAGATGCGGGGTTCTAAGATGCCAAGCAAAGAGATGTCATAAATTCTAATAAAGTCTTTCACCAAACTGGGAAAGGTTCTAGCATCAGCTCCTCTACAATTCCATATTTCAATTCATAGAAAACATATGGAAATAAGCGAGGGATAAAATCCACACAACAAACATCCCGTATGAGACAATTCATGGAAAACTAGTTATTATTATAATTTATAATTCTAGAGGAAGTGGGCGTATACTGTGGCGAACAAATTTGGGGAGCCCCAAACAAAAGTTCAAAACGGACTGTGACTGTGTCAAGTAACTAAATCTTAACGGTCCCTGTTAAAGAGGCTGTCACGATATATTCTAGCCATTGGATGAAGAGTTTGTACTGGTACGAACTAATAACCAGTTTGTATGTTAACCATTTTCATGCTGGAAATCCAAAATAATGAACTAACAGTGAAGAGTTAAACGTGAACCCTTCCCATTAGTGGCAGTCTTGTTGGTAATAAATTTACGTTTCCCTAAAAAAAACATTTTATTTTGGGGGATAATAAGAGATATTCGTCAAAAGTTCTTCATGTCAATTTTACTGAGGTCAACACCTGTCATCCAAGGGTTGGGTTAGGATCCTAGCAGCTTTTCTCTCATGTGATTATGGGAAGAGATATCACAGAAATTTTATGACAAAACTGTCGCTTTGGAATTCGATATTACAAGGTAGTTTCATTTTTTTTATTGAGATTTCGTAACTTCTTTTTTTAGTCTTTGAAATTGTAAAATGTTCTTCACTTTAATCTCACGCTGATTATTAATAGTTATTCCAAGAATGCAACAAAAATAGATTTAATAATCTCAAGAATCAAATTAAATTAAAAATTTATAAATTAGAGATTACACTGAAAAAAGAATTAAACGACATCACCTCTTAAGGAATAACATGAGTAACATTTCACAATCTCAAAGACTAAAAAGAAATTTTTGAAATCTAAAAAACAAAAGTAAAATCATCTTGCAATGTAAAGGATAAAGTGACAATTTCGTTGAAATTTTATAAGTGGAAACATACCAAATTCGTGAAATTCCATTTATAGCCCTTTCTCTATCTCCACAACGTAAAAGAAAGAATAATATGAGAGGATCCTATAAACCACCCGCAATGGTCAAGGATAGAATTCATACAAAACAACTACATTACTAAATAACAATCCAAAAATAACTGTTACATTCAATTAAATTTTTATTTCATCCAAGTAACTCTTCAAATGTGAGTTTGAGAACAGCCGGCAATTGCATTTCAGAACAAATCAGTAAAAGCTGAGGGTCAGTGAATTTCAGAATATAATTAAAATAAGTACAAATTAGCAAACAAGGTTTTCAATGGTAAAACAATTGACATTTCAATCTGGAGAGGCCAAGAGGAACTCTATGATGACAGCACCTTCTCAACTTCAGAAGTCACCTCTTTGGGAGCTTTCTCAGCATGAAGATGAGCAACAATGCTCTTCTTTGAATAGTAATCAATAACCTGCATGTCCAATGAACAAATTTTCGTTGCAAATGTAGACCATGATGGAAAAGGGAGGAAAAAGAACTACTACAAATCTAGGCTGGATAAATGAGAAGGCACTCAATCGAAAAATTGAATAAAGGCCTCGTATCAACATGTATAAAATTGAAAAAGAGAGGAGATATTGACCAAAATTGTGAGGAGAAAATTTAACAGTTAGCACCAACTTCAAATTAACATTAACGAAATATTAGATTACACAATCGAGGGTTTAGACATAACAAAAAATAAATAGCCGAATGTTAACTTATATCCAAAATTTCAATTTTTACTTGACGCAAGATAAGATTCAAAATCATCATACCGGTTCAGTTTGCTTGTGGAATGCCTCCAGTCTTGACTTGAGAACAGCTGCAGTGTCATCCTTGCGCTGAATAAGAGGTTCGCCAGTAACCTAAGGATATAAAAATTTGACAAGAAAGCGGTTAGTAAAGCAATTTCCCAGGTATGGCCAGCAATTAACACCCGCAATTCCCTTTGAATCAATTTCCCAAAAAACTAAAACATATAAAAGAACGGAAGTGTGGATGCCTCTAAAGTGAGATTTGAGTGTAAAGTGAACAACTAAGAATGTACTCCATCTGTTTCAATTTATCCATCTCTCCGGACACAAGCTCATAAACCAATAATGCTAATTAATTAAACTAACTTCCTTAAACTATTTTTTCCATATTTAACCTTTATTTCTCCCATCAGTCATCATTAATACTCCCTTCGTTTCATATATAATGTGTTTTAAGATTATGCACGGGTATTAATAAAGGGTTAAACGATGTACGAATTTGGGATATTTTGACCATAATACCCCTATATAATCATTATTGAAGAGAGAAAAATATTGGAGGTGCAAAAGAGGTTGTGATAAACAAGGGCTTAGTTGAGAAAAATGGTACTCCCTCCGTCCCTAATTATAAGGCCCTCTTAACACTTTTATTTTGTCCCTATTTATAAGGCCCTTTACCAATTTTCAATAAGCATTAATTATTTTTTTCCACAAACACCCCTATTTATTTAACACTTTTTAGATTCTCAATAATATTAATAAGGGTAATTTTGAAAATACATATCAAAAGTTCACATTTCCAATACAATTAACTAAATTATTCAACTTTCTTAATGGACGTGAAATCTCCCAAGAGGGCCTTATAATTAGGGACGGAGGTAGTATTAATTATGCACCGAGTTTGTAAAAGAACAATACATATGAAACAACAGGGAAAAACTATGACCACTATATATGAAACCGAGGGAATATTACCCAACTACTAACTATACTTTCCACCATTAACATTACTCCACTAACTATTTTCCAATTTTCCATGTAAGGGCATAATGAAAAAGCAGCTATTAATACCTCAATGAACTTCTAAAAGGACAACTTAAAAGAAATAATTTTTTTCTTCCAAAGGTACATATAATAAGAAATGAAGGGAGTATCCCCTTTGATTAGTTAGAGTGAGTTAAGATCTCAATGCACTTCAAATTAAAGTCTTTAATTAATCAATGGTGAATGCACCCTTATGCACTCACTTTACACACAAATCTCATTTTAGAGGAGCCCCATCTCTTGAAATAGTATTCAGTATTATCTTAATACTCAAATGATAATAATTAATAAAATTAATAATTAATAAAACTGTTCAAAAAAAGATAATAATTAATAAAAGCTTTAAAATAACACTGGCATATGTTATGTCCCTATAACATCAATCACATTCAGGGCTTAGGCAAAAAACATTTTTATAGAGATGCAGACTTACATCATCAACGCCAGGAACCTTGGGTGGAGCAAATTTTGTATGGTAGGATCTGCCACTCCCTGGGTGTATCCATCGACCAGTAATTCGCTCCTCGAGGATAGCATCATCAATTGCAAAATTGAGCACCTTATCAACTTTAACTCCCTGTTTTTCCAGCATCTCATCAAGCTGCAAGCAAAGAAATTGCAAATTCATAGTATGCACAAGACGGCACGTAAAAAAAGTGAAGATATAAAAGTATTTGGCTACATATAGGCACACAACTTAATTATTCAAACAAAAGAAACTCAAAGTTTCTCAGGTGTCCAACAATGTAATACCTTCTGTGCTTGGACCACCGTTCTCGGAAAACCATCAAGAATGAAACCTTTATGACATGATGGTTTCTTCATTGCTTCATCAATAATGCTAACAACTAAGTCGTCAGAAACAAGTTCTCCCTGAAAATGCAAAGCATAATGTCAAATCAGCAATTTTGAAAGAAAGTTCACAGATATCATGAAAATCCTCAAGCAAGATAGTATACAAAGAGAGCATACCTTGTCCATAGCTTCTTTAGCCTTAATGCCGAGAGGAGTTTTAGCTGCCACAGCAGCTCTTAACATATCACCGGTAGCTAAGTGGCACAAGCAGTACTCATCCTTTATGATTGGCGACTGGGTGCCCTTTCCTGACCCAGGTGGACCTGCATTAACAATTTGTAAAGGTTATACTCCAATTGGATTTCTTTAATCTATTGCATACATATAATAGGAAATTCTTAAGGCAATCACCTTGAATGTGTTAACAAAGTCAAATATGGATCATGGAGAATTACCATACCTGAAGACTACAATTACTTGAAGAGAAATCAGAATGCGAGTGCAAGAAACAAAGGTATATCAAATTATATAGGCGGCCCACGAGCTTTACAAAAACTATCTTGCAAATCTAAAGCAATTCCCATTTATTAGAGGAAAAATCACATCACAACTTCAATACTAACTACTGTAACATATACTTGTTCAATTTGAACCTTTAAGAAGAAATTGGTATTGTGCTTCACTGCTCCTAATTTGCAACTAGAAAGAATATCAGCATAGAGTGGAATAGTGGTAATAGAAGAAACCCATCATTTATAACAGGAGCAAACACATTAGTGCATTGCATTTCATGTACTAAAGTCTTGCGAAATAAACTGATATACAATTTTAATGTTTAGGGAAGCAACAAAATGCAGTGCTTCCTCATGTTACTAACTAGAAAATAGAAAGAGTAGAATCACAAAAAGACAGGGATTGTTTTAGGAGTGGAGCTTTTTGGTAGAAATGTATCATAAAAAAAAGGCATACACTTTGCCTTAAGGTCCAATTTCAAATGATAATCAAGCGAAGATAGAGTGACGGGGTCAAAATACAAAAACACCAGCATTTGGTTGACATAATATTATAATAAATAGACATAACCAAGTTGTATTATTGTAAACCTAATTATAGAGTCAAGTATGTGGACTAGTAGTAGTATTGCTCACACAATACTAAAAACTATACAGTCAGTATACATCATAATAACCTATAGACAAAGCTCATCCGCATCCACGATCACCATAACAAGTACGAAGCAATTCAAGAGCAAGAAAATCTGTTACATAAATCATTATAACTATTAACCATCAATACCTAAAATTACGACATGGAAAAAAGTGGCGGATCTTGGTGTGGACAAGAGGAAGCCGTGGCTCCCCCAAACCTTTTATTTTTCTCAAGCTCCGCGTCACTGTTGGAAAATCAAATACCCATATTCAAAAAATTCAATAACAACTAAGCACGTTCTAAGTTCTAACCAAGTGGGGTCAGCTATATGAATCAAATGATACCTTAATGTTGCATCATAAATCATGCATATATACAAACCTTTTACATCCAAATCCCTCTTAATGGTTTTGCCAATACTTTTTCTTAGTCTTCCACAATACCTCTAGCTATTGGGTTCCACCTCCATCTAATCTACTCTCTGCTCTCCTCACAGGGGCTTCTAACGTAGATCTTCTCCACATATGCTCAAATAGCCTACCACGAGATCCCACTGCATCTTTTACAATAGGTACTACCTAAACTTTCTCCCCAATGCACACATTCATATTTCCATTCCACCAACGCAACATCCTCGTCTCCACTAAACTCAATCAAACATTCTACATTTAGTCCCCTACAGCTTCTCATATCTTATATTTGTGCCCTAAAATCTTCCCTAATTCAAAGGCAACAAAATTAACAATTGAGAAAAAAAAAAAAAAAAAAGAACCACCAATAGAGATTCAATTTCAGTTTCATCTCCACTCCAGTAACTAAAGAGATTAACTTATTGGTCCTAATATCGGCGAACCCTCCGACCCAGTAACAAAGTAACATAAAAAAAACAACTTTTTACCTTAAAATATAAAAATAAGTATTAAAAAATAAGAAGAAACGAATGGGTATCACAAAAGAAACCCTAAGAAAAATGAAAAAGCAGCAAAGTATGGAAATAGAATATGATATGATGTAAGAAAATACCAACGAGAATGAGACGCTTGTCGGGTCTGGAAGCACACTTCAAACGGCGGAGAACCTCGTTCATGAGACTGACGGTGGGAACATCTTCCAAATTCGGTGGTGATGAGGCCATTGTTCTGTTCTGTTCTGTCTCTTTAACTGCTTTTGTTATGCTGGGAACGAAGGAGAAGGAGGATGGGGTTTGCGTGTGAAAGTCACACCCAATGGATACTTGGTTACTTCTTCTTGGCTTGTGTCCGGGTTCGGTCGGCCTTCGGACCTTCCAACGCTTCAAACTCAAGCTACGTTTCGCTGTTTGAGGTTGTCGAGAGAAAAGAAAATGCACCCTGGATTCTAATTCAAAATAACTAAACTCTTATTTATGAGTTTAATCTTTAAAATTACGGAAATTCTTTTTAGAGTTTGGTGTTTCAAGTTTTTCAACTGGGATACTTAAGTCCCTCAAGAATTATAATTCATTTTTAGTCCCTAAAAAAATTTAAAAAATATCATTTTAGTCCCTGTTTTCATTCCGTTAATTATTGTCACTGTTTCCAGAAGCACTGGGGACATTTACTGGGAGGTCATTAGTACTTGGGAATGAAATGTTACAGTTTAACGGTGACAGTGGTTAACGGAATGAAAACAAGGACCAAAGTGATATTTTTTTAAATTCTTTAGGGACTAAAAGTGAATTATAATTCTTGAGGGATTAAAGTGTCCTAGTCGAAAAACTTGAGGGATCAAATTGGATCTTCACTCTTGTTTTTAAGACCTTGAATTTATGATATGTTATGCATATTAGTATTTGACCATCAATGTCAAAGAGTTGGTTAATTTTTGAAGCACGATTTTAAGTCGTACTTTTTAGTTTTTATTTTTTAGGTATGGCAGAGTCTAAACCCAAACCAGGTGGACATAAGCACGATCGGATAACACGAATTGTTATGTATAATTTATAGGCTAAAGGGTATGATGTGTCATGATGGATATTATGGTCATTCGGCCATTATGTTTGTGGGGGAATCCGAGAAGTAACGGCTTCGAGGAATAGTGGTGCATTATATTATTGCCATTGTGAGCCGCCATAATCACGAGTCGTTCTAGTCGTTACAACGGTTACTTACTAATCAGTGCTTGTTGGTCCGTGACATCGATACTTATTTGTCCGTTATACCGGTGCTTACTCGTCCGGAAAATTGGTGCATAACAGTAGCCTCCCAACTCGGTGCTATGACATAAAGCGGAGCATTGAGGTATTAATAGAAAAGACCAACTTGCATATTTCTATTAGGTGGTTGAATTTAATAATTTAAACTTGACCTGTTTGATTTTTGATTTCTCTTTTTACTAAGTGGTTAGAGCTTGGATCATTTCACGTCTTAGTTGTTCAGGTGCGCAACTCATTTCGGAAAACTCAATTCGAAAAACTCAATTATTTAGTCAAGATGGATCCCTCGACTAAACAAGTCGGTCAAATACCGAACAACTGGGAGTTGCATGATCCGTAATGTACACTTATCCTACTAACTCGGTGGCTAGTCGAGTTAGGAGTGTTTTATTCATGTGTATCTCTTTTTGGGACACTCTATTCTTTAGCTAAAATGAGTTCCACGACCATACAAATCGGCAAAATACCTTACAAGAGGAAGTTACTTCGATTGTGTAAAGTTCTCTCGAGACAGTAATCATAAAAACCATGTATCTCTTTAACTAAATTGATGGCTAAACAATATTTATGATGATTTGCTAATAAAAAATCATTACCATTCGATCAGCATTCCACGGAAAATGAAACAATATTACTAGGAAGTAATACCATTCAAATTGTAACAGGATTAATCACACATAGAATAAGAAGATTACTATTCACAAAGAATGATGCGTTGATGACATTAACATTTGAATTGAGCAACAAAATCATTTAAAAAGATATAATGGCATATATATAATAATAAATTAAATTTTTTTACTTTTCTGAATTTGTGAGATGAATGGCTACCATGGACTAGCATTAGCGGAGTTAATGAGTCCACATAATGCCTGTAGGATATTCCCTCGTGCTCGAATTATAAGTAACAAAAAACATACTTCTCTTGATTTAAAATATAAGCAAATTTAACTAACTTTATTAAATTTTGTTTCATTCTCAATGTCACTTTCCTAAAACATCTCTAGAAAATTATAATCTTAATTAATTTTTGTTTCATTCTCAATACTACTTCCCTAAAATACCTCTATTTTTTTTTATAAATTTGAGAAAATTAAATACAATCAACTAACCTCCTTAATATGCATAAAAATGGTTGGATTTGCTTATAATTCGAGCAGGATGGAGTAATACTTTTCCTTCTTCTTTTTGTTATGTTTTTTTGTTTTTTGTTTGGATGTGTTTTGTTGTAATGGGCTTTTGGGGTTACTCTGGAATTGAAGCCTTCGTCTTCCTCTTGGCGGAGAGCTCATGTTGAGCAAGAGATTGCACGAACCACAGAGAAAGTGATGGTGGCGCGCTTACGTAATATTCACAATTTTCTCCACTTGAATATATTAATTTTTGGGATTTATTAATGGTGTATTTCTTTCATTATTTAAATGAATGTGTTCATTCATTAAAAATATTACATGTGAAGAATATGTGTCTGTATGGAAATTTATAATTTTTATGATAAGTGCATAAGAGAAATTGTGATGCTAAGACTATGTTATAACTTAGGTGAAAATCTAAGTTACTTAGTCTACATGTAGCCTTAATTAATAAAGAGACTTCTATTTTTTTTAAGATATGATTTCTCTAATATGACTTTTTTTTTTGGTACATAAACTGTGGATGGGAACTTCACAGTCCCGGTACCTGGAGCAACATGAGTGGGGTGCTTCCCCAAGGGATGTTCTCCACAAGGATTCGAGCCTCTGACCTTATGGTCTTATGGGTTCTCAATATCCTTATGGTCCTAGCATGCTTCCACTCGGCCAAACCCATTTGGGTTCCTCTAATATGACTTTACTAGAGTGCTAAGTGTAAGAAATTAAATTTTGTAGAATTAAAATCTATTGTGAATTTATTTTATGAGTGGTGATTTAATTTTTATATATTTATTTGATAGGGTTTATGGAATTTTCATAATTTCATAACTTTCTCATATATAATCCAAATGAAATGATTTTATAATGAAAATGATCATATAAATTGTAGAATATATTTTTATGAGAATGAAAATTTAATTTTTCATTTTATGCAAATTTTATATTTTTGAATTTCTTTAAAAAAAATTTTGGTATTTAATCATTTAATTAATTTAGAGTATGGTTTTGATGCATTTCCTAAGGTATGAGGAGAAAATTTTTTTTTCCTCATGCATACATTTCCACGGCCAAGAGAGAAGGGAAGGGGAAATTTCTTTTGTTGCATGCAAAAAGTGAAAGTTCCAATTCAAAAAATGTAATCATGAAACACAAAACACTAAAAAGTATTTTTTGAGCATGCATAATTCCCAACCACCCAAATTAATTTGTGGGCAGCCAACTCCCTCCCATTTCCACTCCCCACACCCCTCATTTTAGTCTCAAACACCAAATGTTCATTCTTCTATAAATACCCAAATACTCTTCCTCATCTTTTCTTTACACACTCTTGCAAACATAAGAAAGAAGAGAAAATTTTCCAAAGAGAGGGAGAGAAAGCCGTGGAAGAGGAGAGAAGAGAGAAGCTTGCTCTTTGCTTTATTTTTTATAAGGAGAAGATGTATCCCTTAATGACCAATCTCTTCTCTTCGTTTTATGTTCATTGCATACATGATTTTTTCTAAAGATTCTTAGATATTCTTGTCATATAATCAGTTAATCGATTAACGCTTGAAGACTGATTAATCCTAATCGATTACTGAGCAAGTTAATCAATTACTGGCTGAGAGCTTATCAGGTTCTAATCGATTAGATTGTTGCTTAATCGATTAGAACTTGATAAGTGCATAACTCTTAATCGATTAGCTCATAGCTTAATCGATTAAGGCCTGAAATTTTCTTTCCTAATGCACTCTAATGATTCCTAACACTTTCTTATGCTTAAACAAAGACCATAACATAAAAAATATAATTCCTAACACTTTTCAATTATTAATAAATTCAGGATGTTACATACCTTATATATGTGGTTGTTATTGCAAATTTAATATGAATCATATTATTTTTTTTAGGGATTTACTTGCAAAATAAATTTTCTTAGCAATATTAATTGTTGCAGATTTTTCTATGAATATACGAAATTCACTACCTTGGGATTTTCTTGCGAATTGATTTTTCATGCTGCGGTATTTCCTACAAATTACTTTCTTGCGGATTTTTCTGTGAACATTGTTCTTGCGGAGTTTCCTATGAATTACTTTCTTGCGGATTTTTCGGTGGATAATGTTCCTACGAATTTTCCCATGAAATAGTTTCTTGCGGATTTTTTAGTAAATTGAATCGTGGATAATTTTGCTGCAGAGTTTCCCACGAATTAATTCATGTGGATTTTCTTGCTGGTTTGCGTGCTGCTGATTTTGCTAAAAAATCTACCTAAAGAAACCACACGAACTTTCCATGTAAAATGGATAAATTTATGACAAATATGTTGCGGATTTTTAAACAAAATGCGTAACAAAATGCGCAAGTAATTTCATGCGACTTAAAATTCGCAGCAAATAATTATCCACGAAGGTATTACATACGAATTATTATTCGTAACAAAATCCGCAGGAAATTCATTTCCTGCGAATATTTGCTCTATATTTACAAGAAAATTTGCAGGAAATTAACATATTTTTAGTAGTGTCATCCTATATGTTGGTTCTTGAAAATATTGTTCTAAACCCCTACTATGTTTATTTTCATGAATGAATAAATGGCTATTTTGCTTGGTTGAAAATAAAAAGGATATGGGTGTTGTTATTTAACTTTTCTTTTGCATGTGTGATTTTCATGAGGGCATAGGCTTTCCTAAGCATATTGATATATTTTTTTTATGTGGCCAAAGTTTCTCTTTGAATGTATTTTTGGTTATGGCTTTATCTTGCAAGTGTTTTTTTTTTTTTAAAAAAAAACTGAGAATAACGACTTTTCTTGTATATGTTATTTTCTCATGATTGAGGAATATTTTTGTGTGCATTTTATATATTTTTTTAGATACATGAAAATGAAAATCTATTCCTTTGCATGTTTAGTTTTTATGCATTAGGAAGAAGAGTTTTTCTTTAAAAGGGAAAAAAATGAGTTTTGTGTATAGGATTAGTTTTTTTAGTAAGAAAGAAAAATATTCAAGTATATTCTTAAAGAAATTTTTATTTGTATTTTTATGGCCAAATGACTTCCTTCTTCTCAAAATGGTTCTAAAGATAGAAATATCTAAGAAATAAATTTTCTTTGAGTAAGAAAAAGGGATGGCCAAAATTTTCTCTAAGAAAAGAGAGTGAGATTTTCTTTGCATGCATGTGTCTAGAAAGAGTTTTTGTCATGATTTTATTTTTGGTTATGTAACACCCCGATTTGGAAAACTCGAAACAAACACTTTAAAATACTGTTAATTCTTTTTATGAAAATTGGGGTGAATTTTTTTTTTTGAAAGCAAGAATAAGACTCATCAATCAAGTTTCCCAAAACAAGGTATTACTTTTAAATCCTTTCTCTCCAAAAACGTTCATTGAATTTTCCAAAAATAATTTGATATTGGTAAATTGACTTTCGACAGATAAGTAAAACATTTTACATATCGAAAAAATATTTGATTTACTTGGTCCATCTGCCGGGTCACAACAGTCCTTCAAAACAGTTTAGAAAATAGACCATAGAGTTTTTTTTTTCAAAAGTGGTTACCATAATTCACCGGTGCCATTCTTACATAAACATAGGTCTTAACATTTCAAAAGCAAAGGGGTACACTTGATACACAAGGATCCATTAGAACCTAATTATAATCTACTGAGCGGCGTCCCCTTCTTGGTCCGAAACATAAGTTCCCAAAAGCAGTCTCCGTCGTCCAGCAGTAGCCCTCTCGTCAGTGCATCACGATCAGTAAGTCCTTCTTCCAGGAGAAGCATCACCAGCTCCGCCATCTTTTAGAACCAGAGGTTCATAGTCACATGTGCACAAGAAGTTGAGAGAGTAAGTTATCCGAATGGAATTACTCCCATCGACTTCTTGGATTTACACTAGCGACGTATACCAGAACATACAAATAATACAAACAAACAATATAGCAGATAGTTATGCAAGGTGCATGAGGATGCAATGCAATTGTCACATTATCTAACGCTTTATCTCTCTCTTAAAGGAATCCTTAGATTGGCTCAGCCCGCAGAGTTGAAATCTCTTAATCACTTTGTCTCGCAAAGTCGAAGTCTCTTTATCCACTTATCTCGAGTCCATAGTATCGGAAAATTCAGGCTTTATGGTCTTTAGGTTTTGGGTCTACATCTCCTCGGAATCCATCCACCTAATTCGGAAGCAATCAGGAGTACAGGATCTCTAACCACACCGACTTTTACTGGATGGCAAAGTGAATGCATTCATATAATGTCCCGGGAAATGAAATAAAATAAACCCATCCGGTCGTGTTCGAGCATCCCTCTCACTGATCAAGATTTAGTCAAGAGGGTGTCAGTCCTCTGTCTAGTGATCATGTGGTACTTCGTCCACACCACTGAGTGACCAGCTCCGACCGGTTCAGCCAGGGCCCCTATGGTTTTTCCCACCTAGACAGACTTCTCAAGGCTTCTTGACGAATCACCGTCATTGCCGTCCCCTATCTTAATCATTCAGCTGAACACCACAAGGGTAATTCAGATGTATCTTCCTCTCCACTACTTCGGGTTAGGGTTTTAAAGTCGTGAGGTTACACTCGATCATTTTAACGTCGACCCATCCTAAGTCATCTCCGTCATACAGCTCCGACCATATGCGGAATGCTTCTGTGGGACTCGACCACTAAGTCTGACGAGCTCCGACCCATCCTGAATCATTTCGGCATACGGCTCCGACCAGTATGCAGGATATCCACAATCTTTCTGACGGGCTACGACCCATTCAGAATCATCTCTGGCATATAGCTACGACTATATGCGGAATATCAATCATTATTCTGACGGGCTACGACCCACTCAGAATTGTTGGAAACCAATAAGCGGCTAAAATAACCTTCTAGAGGGGGGGTGAATAGAAGGGTTAAGCTACGATACCAGAATTTCGAAAGTAATCAAAAAACGGTTCAGAAACAGTTCAATTTTAAGCAGTTTACACCGATTTAATCGATTAACCTGCAATTTAATCGATTAAACCTGAAAGTCAATTTTTCCTTAATCGAGTACTACTCGATTAAACACTGTTAAAATTGCGGAAATTCAGAATTCAATTCAAAACGATTATTCTACGAAACTCAATGAATCAAGAATCAAATCAGAGAAATCAATCACGAATCAATTAACAAGAATATAATGAATACGTAATTGAAAAACCCAATTCTAATCCTATTTGATTTTACGCTCTTGATCGATTTTAATTGAAATATACGTAAAAAGTAAAGAACGAAGAACGCAGTGATTTTAGCCTGGTTCACTCACAATCGGTGAGCTACATCCAGTCCACCCTCTCTGAATTGGGTGATTTGCTACACTATGAACAAATAGATCAGTTTACAAGAATCGTTAGAATCCTCTCAACTCTCGATCCTAACCCGTTATCATATGAAGTACCAATTCATATGAAACTACCCCAATCTTGTAATTCGATCCTCTTCGTTCCTCCTTTGATTGAAACGTCGCGTTCAATCCCAATGAGCTTCTAGCAATGAATCCTCCAATTGCTCAAGGTAGTGCTCCAACCTTCTTTCTTCAATTGCCTCAATTGAAACTTTGCCTTTGTTGAATCTTGAAGAACGTAACCCTTTGTTACAAGATTGATTCAACTAATAATGTTCAAGAACATTGAATCTTCAATTCTGAATCAAAAAGAATGAAGTATGCATTCAAATTGAGATTCAAAAGAACATTGATAGAGATGATGTTTAATGAGAGAATCTTAGCTCAAAGAATATTGAAAAGATGTGAAAAATGCTGTGAAATGATAATGATTCGTAACCTTTGTCATGTTGAAAATGAAAGGCTTTTAATGATTCAGTTTTAACAGCCTTTAATCGATTAAACGATGCCTTAATCGATTAATACTCGATTAAACTGAAATTTAATCGATTAAACACTACTAAACACTGCTAAAAACTTTTTCTTTTATTTTGCATTTTTCACTGATTTTATTTTAATAAAGTCTTGAGCCCTTTTCTCTATCAATGCAATCCCAATTTAAAACATAATAAATTCTTTAATTCAAATTGAGATTTCTATCCTAATTCTACCACCCACACTCATATATAAAATAATAATACAATTACAATACAAATATATGAGAAAGTAGTAAAACTAGTCCTTGAGATTTGTTGTTGTAGGTTTGCCACATAAAGTTGTCTTCATCAAAACATAATTGAATCCGTGCATCTTCAATCTCCCCCTTTTTGATGAATGACAAACTATACCAAATCCAAACTCCCCCTAAATGTATGCACACTTAGGAAAAGTGTAATCAACCTACAAAAACAACAATCCACACCTTTCTCCCCCTTTTGGCATTAATAAAAAAATAGAACAATAAAGCTTGCCAAAGGTGAGAATTAGTAACACACAATAACCACAGTTCAAACTATATAAAAGATAAGTAAGGGTATAAAACACAAGCACTAAACATAATAGAAATATCATAAGACATAAGTGCCATTGCATCCAAGTACATCAAAGTACATAACCCAAACACACATAAAACCAAACCATAGTCTGAAACATAGTACCTAGTCCACAAATCGGACATAACAACGAACCATACACACCATAATAAACCAGAAAACATAAACCCATAAACCATAATCAGAGACATAACACCAAAACAGATTAAAACTAGATAGATAAGTCATCAAAACATAATGCAATGCATGAGAAAATCCATGATCACTGAGGTGGTGGTGGTGGTTGTGAAAACATCCTCCCAAGAGCACCGAAGAAGCGGTCCTCCATAGCCTGATGTCGGATAGCCATATCCTGAAATCCACGCTCCAATATAGCCTTCTGACGCTCCTCAATAGCATATTGCCTAGCCTCCATTTGAGCAAAACGCTCATCTATCTGTCCAGAGAGACTATCATGAAGAGCACGATAATCAAAACCATCAGCAGCTCTCGGTGGAGGTTGCTCTTGTTCAACATTAGGAACATTCAGGAAATCCTCAACATTTATACCAGCATCCTGTGGTGGAGCAGATGGACCAGCCCCATGCATATCAGCCATGCGACGAGTCAAATCCTCTTCCGCTTTCTTTTGTTGCTCAATCTTTTGAATATCTATTTTCCACATCCACGACTTAGCCTCAGGATATTCATCCATACCCAAACCATGCAACAGAGTAGCATTAATACAATTTTGATCAGTGATGGATTCCTCTTCCTCATCATCAAGTTCCACACCATAGAAAGACAATAGCTTAGACACCAACATAGCATAAGGTAGAGTAGCCGACCCAGTAGAACCAGAAGCAATGACCATCCTATCTAACACAACATGTGACCAATTGATAGGAATGTGCTCACGAATACCATAAAAGATACGCAGTTCATCACCATTAGCTTGTGCATAATTCTGATTTGTCTTTGGCATCAAATAGTAGGAAATTACATACAACAATAACCTACAATCCTCTTTCATGATGCCAACATTCTTAGTCCCTTTACTCCAACTATATCCGGGCCTAAAAGTTTGTTGAAATACATTGGCAACATCACAGTCAATGAGTATATCACTATCAGGATCATTTAAAAACGTGCCAGTCATTCTTAATCCAAAGAAGTCATGCAAATCTTGTGGCTTAACAATCAACAACTTTCCTTTAACCACAGATTTATATTTTCCATCCTCATACTTGAAATTAGCATAAAATTTCTGGACTAGCCTAGGGTAAATATCACAATGAAAACTAAGAAATTGCTGGAGTCCTTGTTCTACAAATAAGGCAGAACACTCAAACCTTTGGTGAAGAAGCCATTTCATGTTCATGAAGCGAATATGTCCAAACTCCCTTCGCAAAAACCTAGCTTCACGTTCTTTTCTTATCTCCTTTGAGTAGTACTGTGAATCTAAGTCCTTGTTGACACGTTGCTTCTTCCTTTTGCCGGTGGAAGATGAAGGAGGCGCCATTGGATGCTCTTAGGGTTTTTGATTTGGGGGTTTTGAAAATTAAGTGAATGAAAGTGAAATGGATGAAGATAATGATGTAGAATGAGTTTATAATGAAGAATAATGAAGAAATATGGAAGAAATCAAGTCTTTTGGGTTGAAAAATTGATGAAACCGTGTTCAGTGAGAAGAGAAAACGCGTGAAGAAGTGAGAGAGAAGTGAAGAAAATGTGCAGAAACGTGTTTTAAAACTGTCAGATTTTTACGACTTAATCGAGTAGATTTCAACTTAATCGATTAATAATCGATTAAACTGTAACTTAATCGAGTAAGTCATGTGTAAAATTTGGATTTAATCGAGTATTCTGAGATTTAATCGAGTACACCAGAAAGATCTTTTTTTCTTACTCGAGTAAATGTCAACTTAATCGATTAAATTCCTGAAAAATGCAGTTTTAACTTAGTTTTAATGCACAAATCATGGAAAAACATAGTCAAAACACATATGCACATAATATGGAATACATGAACACATTTAGCACCACAACAACTAAGCAAATAAGCAAGCAAGCAAACACCAAACTAATATATCAACCAAATCACAATAGAGAACATATTTAACCAAAGCCTTAAGAATCATGAATTTGAAGTTCAAAACACAAAAACAACTCTAAACAATTCATATAGAAATAGGCATTTGTAGTGAGATTGGTTTGATAAAAAAAATGTCAAATACAACTAACCAATGGTTATTCATCCAAAATTCCTAGCTCCCTTCTAATATGATAAAAGGTATCTCTAGGAAGGGGTTTTGTAAAAATATCGGCTAGTTGATTTGAAGTTGAAACAAACTCAATCACACAATCTCCTTTTTGAATATGATCTCTAATAAAGTGATGCCTTATTTCAATATGTTTTGTTCGAGAATGAAGTACTGGATTTTTAGTGAGGTTAATTGCGGAGGTATTATCACAACGAATAGGAACTTTTGTTAAAAACAAACCAAAATCGGAAAGTTGTTGTTTCATCCAAAGTATTTGTGCACAACAACTACCCGCCGCAATATATTCGCCTTCCGCGGTTGACAAAGCAACACAATTTTGCTTTTTGGAAAACCAAGATACAAGTGAGTTACCTATCAAATGACAAGTACCACTTGTACTTTTTCTATCTACTTTGCAACTGGCGAAATCGGAATCCGAATACCCTACTAAATTTAAAAAAGCATCTCGTGGATACCACAAACCGGTATTCATTGTTCCTCTTAAATACTTCATGATTCTTTTAACTGAGGTTAAGTGCGACTCTTTTGGATTAGATTGATAACGTGCACACATACAAACGCTAAACATAATATCAGGACGCGATGCAGTAAGGTACAATAGACTACCAATCATTCCTCTAAATTTAGTTACCTCTATTGATTTACCGCTTTCGTCCTTGTCCATGTGACACGTTGCGCTCATTGGTGTTGAAGCGTGCTTACACGAATCCATTCCAAATCGCTTTAAAAGCTCCTTGCAATATTTTGTTTGATGGATATAGATTCCGGCATCCATTTGCTTAATTTGAAGACCAAGAAAGAACGTCAACTCGCCCATCATCGACATCTCAAATTCGCTCTGCATTAAATCTGAAAACTTCTTGCAAAGCTTAGCATTAGTAGCACCAAATATTATATCATCTACATAAATCTGAACCAAAAGAATGTCCTTACCGGACTTTTCAATGAAAAGAGTATTGTCTACAACACCCCTTTTAAATCCTTTTTCAATTAAAAATGAACTTAAACGGTCATACCAAGCTCTAGGAGCTTGTTTAAGACCATATAAGGCCTTTTTCAATTTAAAAACATAGTTAGGAAATTCATGATTTTCAAAACCGGGTGGTTGTGAGACATATACCTCTTCTTGAATAAATCCGTTAAGAAAAGCACTTTTGACATCCATTTGATATAACTTGAAATTCATAATAGATGCATAAGCTAATAAAAGTCTAATAGCTTCTAAACGTGCTACGGGGGCATAAGTTTCGTCATAATCAATTCCTTCTTCTTGACTATATCCTTGAGCTACCAACCTAGCTTTGTTTCGAACAATAAAACCCAACTCATCTAACTTATTACGATAAACCCATCTAGTACCTATTATAGGTCTATCATCGGGTCTAGGTACAAGTTCCCAAACCCTATTCCTTTCAAATTGGTTTAGCTCTTCTTGCATAGCCATGATCCAATGTTCATCTTGGATGGCTTCATTTATATTTTTGGGTTCTATTTGAGAGACAAAAGCTACAAAATGACAAATATTACGTAAAGAGCTTCGGGTTACCACTCCCTTAGCTACGTCACCTAACACATTTGTCAATGGATGATTGCGGTTGGTTTTCCATGCCGGAGGTAGTCCTTCATGTGCTTGTTCATTTCCATTTGAATTGTCAACATCTCCATGAATTTGAATTTCCATCTCCTTCTCTTTCTCATTTTCATCACGTGGCACTTCTTCATATATATCAATACCTGAAATATTAAAAATACCTTTCTCTCCTTCCGGAGACTCATCAAACACAACATTTATTGATTCTTCGATAGTCAAAGTTCGCTTATTAAACACTCTAAATGCTTTACTATGACTCGAATAGCCTAGAAATATCCCATCATCCGCTTTTGGATCAAATTTTCCCAAAACTTGTTTTCCATTATTCAAAATAAAACATTTACATCCAAAAAAATGAAAATAAGATATATTAGGCTTTCGGCCTTTGAAAAGCTCATAGGGGGTTTTCTTAAGAGAGGGCCTAATCATTACTCTATTCAATACATGGCAAGCGGTGCTTACCGCATCGGCCCAAAAGTATTTAGGAACTTTGCTATCACTTAACATAGTCCTTGCTAATTCTTCTAAAACTCTATTTTTCCGCTCAACAACTCCGTTTTGTTGAGGAGTTCTAGGAGCAGAAAATTGATGCTCTACACCAAACTTATCACAAAACTTATCAAATGCATGATTTTCAAATTCGCCACCATGATCGGTTCGAATAGCCACTATACGTTGATTGACTTTATTTTGAACAAGTTTGGCAAAAGCTTTAAAACGTTGAAAAGTTTGATCTTTTGATGGTAAAAAGAAAGTCCAAGTAAAACGTGAGTAGTCATCCACAATAACAAGTCCATAGTAATTACCTCCAAAGCTCATGGTTTGAGAGGGACCAAATAAATCCATATGTATGAGTTCCAACACCCTTGTAGAAGAAATAACTTTTTTTGTTGGAAAAGTTGTTTTGGTTTGTTTGCACTTTTTACAAGGTGTGCAAACTCCATCAATTTTAAAATTGAGCTTCGGAAGGCCAATCACTAAGTCCTTGGATAAAAGTTTATTTAATTATCCTAAGTGGACATGAGCTACTCTTCTATGCCATAGCCAAACATCATTTTCTTTATTTAAAAAACATTTTGAGAATAAAGAGGTTATATCATTTAAGTCAATCAAGTAAGTGTTATTGCACCGATTCCCAACAAATTTAATGGATTGATCACTATCACTTCTAATAATGCAATGGTTAGAGGTAAAACTAACACTATTTCCAATATCGCACAATTGACTAATGCTAAGTAGATTGTGCTCTAAACCTTCAACATACAAAACATTGTCAATTATAACATTGGATGAGTTTCCGATTTTACCTATACCAAGGATTTTTCCACGATTGTTGTCGCCATATGTGACGTGACCCTTATCTCTTGGTGAAAATTCGATGAAATGTCTCTTGTCTCCCGTCATGTGCCTTGAACAACCGCTGTCCAAATACCAACGATCATCTCTCGTTCGAAGGCACACCTACAAAAACAAATTAAGTGGAAGACTTAGGTACCCAAACAATTTTGGGTCCTTGGGGGTTAATATCCGGTTTCTCTCCCTTAACAATCCAAATAAATTCCTTATTGGGTACACCATACTTTTTGATTTTGCAAATGTTTGAAGTATGACCAAAGATACCACAATAGAAACAAGTAGGTTTTCTAGAAAAATTAATCTTTGAAAAACTTCCAACTTGTCTATAGGATTTCTTCTTTGGTTTAGTATATCCCAAACCGGTTCTATTTGTATTGTCTCTTTGTCTAGAGAGAAAATCATTCAAATCTCTTTTTCCTTTTGTAAAGGTAGCAAGTTTTTCTTTCAAATCATGTAATTCATTTTCATAAGTCTCGCACCTTTCACAATCGGAAATCACAGCATTAGAAACACAACATTCACATGATGCATTAGAGTAAATGAGTTCTAAAGTCTCATTTTGAAGAACAAGCTCATCAATATGTTTTTGCATTTCAATAATCTTTTCATTGTACTTCAAAATGGCTTTCTTAGCCTCAATGTTGATTTTAGCTAGTTTCTTAAGTTCGGCATGCATATCAACATAGGCATTATAAAGTGCATCATATGAGGGGGAAGAGCAAGATTCATTATCCGAATCCACATCAGAGTTAGTTTTAGAATGTACCTCCTTTGAGCTTGATTGCTCAAGAGACGTGTCACTAGTGGAAGCTTCAATGTCATCCTTAGCCATTAAACACAAATTTGCCGATTCTTCCTCCTCCGAAGTGCTAGAGTTAGTATCATCTTCGGGTTCGTCCCAAACAATGTAGGCTTTCTTAGCCTTGTGATTGTTGGACCTCTTCTTATCACTATCGGACTTTTTAGGCTTTTGAGGACAATGATATTTGATGTGACCTGCTTTCCCACATGTATGACATATTATCTTGTCTCTAGGGGTTTTCGACCTTTGTGGAGTTTCCTTGCTTTCCTTTGAATTGAATCTTCTTGTATTTCCTTTTCTCTTGAAAAATTTTCTGAAATTCTTAACCACGAGTGCAAGTGACTCATCATCCAAATCCGAATCCGTGTCATCATCCAAGGAAGAGTCATTTTGAGTATCAACAATTTTTGATGATGAAGCTTTCAATGCGATACCCTTTTTCTTCTTGTCGGATTCTTCATTCGAGGTTAGGCGTCCGAGCTCCATCTCATGCTCTTGCAATTTCCCAAACAAAGTAGCGAGATCCATAGTATCCAAGTTCTTTGATTAAATAATCGCGGTGACCTTGGGTTGCCAATTCCTGTCCAAGCATCTCAAAACTTTGTTAGTAAGTTCTCCCGGTAAGAAAGCCTTACCAAGAGCAAGCAAGTGATTAATAATATGAGTAAATCTCTTTTGCATATCATTAATATTTTCATTAGGCAACATTTGAAATAACTCATATTCACGCATCAAGACATTTAATCTAGCTCGCCTAACTTCGCTAGTTCCCTCGTGAGTCACTTGTAAAGTGTCCCACATTTCCTTTGCACTAGTGCATTGGGAGACTCTAAAAAACTCATCATATGACAAAGCGGACGTGATGATATTCTTAGCCTTATAGTCAAATTGAATCTTTTTCTTATCATCATCGGTCCACTTTTCTTCCGGGGTCAATTGAGCCGCTCCATCAACTACACTAGATGGAATATGGGGACCCTTTTCGATGGCTTTCCAAATTTCGTTATCGATAGCTTGTATGAAAATTTTCATCCTTACTTTCCAGTAAGCATACCCCTCACCACCAAATAGTGGGGGACGATTAATAGCTGCACCTTCTCCTCCAAAAGGGTTTTGATTTGCCATGGTTTCCAAATGGATCTTTTCGAAAAAGTTTTTACACTCGGTTTATTCGACCGAGCTCTGATACCACTTGTTGGAAACCAACAAGCGGCTAAAATAACCTTCTAGAGGGGGGTGAATAGAAGGGTTAAGCTACGATACCAGAATTTCGAAAGTAATCAAAAAACGGTTCAGAAACAGTTCAATTTTAATTAGTTTACACTGATTTAATCGATTAACCTGCAATTTAATCGATTAAACCTGAAAGTCAATTTTTCCTTAATCGAGTACTACTCGATTAAACACTGTTAAAATTGCAGAAATTCAGAATTCAATTCAAAACGATTATTCTACGAAACTCAACGAATCAAGAATCAAATCAGAGAAATCAATCACGAATCAATTAACAAGAATATAATGAATACGTAATTGAAAAACCCAATTCTAATCCTATTTGATTTTACGCTCTTGATCGATTTTAATTGAAATATACGTAAAAAGTAAAGAACGAAGAACGCAGTGATTTTAGCCTGGTTCACTCACAATCGGTGAGCTACATCCAGTCCACCCTCTCTGAATTGGGTGATTTGCTACACTATGAACAAATAGATCAGTTTACAAGAATCGTTAGAATCCTCTCAACTCTCGATCCTAACCCGTTATCATATGAAGTACCAATTCATATGAAACTACCCCAATCTTGTAATTCGATCCTCTTCGTTCCTCCTTTGATTGAAACGTCGCGTTCAATCCCAATGAGCTTCTAGCAATGAATCCTCCAATTGCTCAAGGTAGTGCTCCAACCTTCTTTCTTCAATTGCCTCAATTGAAACTTTGCCTTTGTTGAATCTTGAAGAACGTAACCCTTTGTTACAAGATTGATTCAACTAATAATGTTCAAGAACATTGAATCTTCAATTCTGAATCAAAAAGAATGAAGTATGCATTCAAATTGAGATTCAAAAGAACATTGATAGAGATGATGTTTAATGAGAGAATCTTAGCTCAAAGAATATTGAAAAGATGTGAAAAATGCTGTGAAATGATAATGATTCGTAACCTTTGTCATGTTGAAAATGAAAGGCTTTTAATGATTCAGTTTTAACAGCCTTTAATCGATTAAACGATGCCTTAATCGATTAATACTCGATTAAACTGAAATTTAATCGATTAAACACTGCTAAACACTGGTAAAAACTTTTTCTTTTATTTTGCATTTTTCACTGATTTTATTTTAATAAAGTCTTGAGCCCTTTTCTCTATCAATGCAATCCCAATTTAAAACATAATAAATTCTTTAATTCAAATTGAGATTTCTATCCTAATTCTACCACCCACACTCATATATAAAATAATAATACAATTACAATACAAATATATGAGAAAGTAGTAAAACTAGTCCTTGAGATTTGTTGTTGTAGGTTTGCCACATAAAGTTGTCTTCATCAAAACATAATTGAATCCGTGCATCTTCAAGAATCACATCGGCATATGGCTCCGACCATACGCGGGATATCCATCAATCTTTGGTAGATAGGCTCCGACCTATCTTAAACCACTCTCAACATATGGCTACAACCATATGGAGACTATCTCATCATGTGGCTACGACCATATGGAAACTATTCCTTGTAGAATTCAACACTCATTGCGTCCACGTCCAAAGCGTCGTCGTCATCGTCACATCGTCAACTCGATCCACGTACTCGACACATCAGCATCATCCGGTTCCGCAGTGCGTTCCATCCCTTAGAGTTTCGCTCTAATTCTCGGGGAATTTCTTATTGTTTTCTAATGTCTTTTCCATTCTTATCTTATATCACGGGATGATGCATTATGCTCATGCAATAACAATATAAGCAATATATCTCAACATAAATAAATATATCAATCAATCAATACCATGTAATGGTATAGGTCTGAGTCTTCGTATACCTCGATACAAACAAGGCACACAATTTATCGGGTATACTACTAGCTACAATAGACCTTTACTCCGACTTTAAGAGAGTACGGAGTGTCCTAGCATACTCACTAGACACCAAAGCGTCTTAGGATAACTTCTCTCTCACTTGAGTTCGCAGCTACCAGATTCACGAGTTCCGAGCGATCTGCTCCCTTCTTAGTCTGCCCGACTCCAACTTCTTTCAAGTCCCATAAGATAGATTTGTGAGTATTAAACTTTATTTAAGTATTACTCTTAGAATCATTCACAAGGTAACTTAGGAAAAATCTAAACTTGTCTTTATTTAAAACCAAAACATCAATTCTTTTTACTCAACTTGTCCAAAGTCAAACACTAGCTTTTATGCTTTAAAATCATGAGAAAATAATCAAATAAATCAATTTAATTAAAAGGTTTCTTTGCTGGTCCCTCTTGGACAGCAATGAGTTCAATTCCAAAAACACCGAAAAATCGCACTTTTCAAGCCAACTTTGCCTTATATCAAACACTCATAAAAACTCAACTTCAAAACACTTTGAAAACACTTTTAAATAGGAAATATAACTTAGAAAATTCTGGACAGCATCATGTCCTAAGTTTTAAATTCATTTTTCATTGTTAAAAACCAGTTTAAGCACATAGGTAAATCAAGCATCTTGGAATCAATCAAATAAACACTTAAACCAACACTTCCTCAAGTTCAAACACCTAGAATCACATGTGGGCAGCATGATACTCAAATAGAATAAATCAAACAAACATTCATTTACATAATCACAAACTATCAAGTTAAACATAAACATGTTCACATGCTCATTCATGCATATAACTCAATCAAATAAAGAAAACAAACTCTTAAGCTCATACTAACCGAATCATGCATCACATAAATACTTAAACATATTTTCTTTTTAACTTTCACTTAATCAATTTCCATTTTAGCAAAACTTCATCTTAATATGCCTAATCATGTTGAAACCGTATACATCATTAGCTTTTTGAAAAACTATTTTCTCAAAGAATAACTTCACAATTCAACACATAGTTTCATGGCATGAACACATATACACATTCAAGGAAATTTAACTCAAAAGTTAAGGTCTAAACCGTGACCTTAACTAGGTTTTCTTCAAAAATGTTTTCAAAGTTTCAAGACTTAAAAACAACTCCAAATCCAACAACAATTTCACATAATTCATCAAGCAAGTAAAAACATAACCGTAGCATGTTTTCCTACACAAAACCGTGAGCATACACAAGCCTCTACACAATTTTTATTTCACATTTAACGCTTAGGATCAACACAAAACTCATGAAAATCACATAATCATCAATTAAACTTAAGAAAATCTTAATCTTTTCAACTAAGCATGTAGACCGTGGCTAACACATCAAGGTCACAACATCACATAAATTCCCATTCATTCAAATCATCACTAAATTTCAAGATCATGACATGCAAGCAATCAAACAAAAGAAAATCGAACTTTCAACCACATCATCATCAAAACCGTGACCAACATAAAAAAAATTATCAAGAAAAGTTCAATCATTTCAAAGGATCTTAACATCAAAACTCAAGCATCAAACACATCATAGTTCAAACATAGATCTTGACATGCATGCAAGCAAAACACTAGATCTTTGAAAAAATCTTTCATGAAAACTTAAAATCAAGTCCTTTCCAAAGACACTTTTAAGAGATCAAGAAGAAAACTCAAGATCATGAGAAAAACACTTTCTTAACAAAACTTCAAGATCAAGTTGAAAAATCAACATGCATGTAAAGGAAATCACTAGATCTAACTTGGAAACGAACATGCATCAACACTTTTTCAAACAAAACCAAGCTTTAGAAGAAGATCATGAAAAACGAAGAAGAATCAAAGAAAAAGGTTTAAAACTTATAAGATCATGAAACAAAGTTCTTACTTAATCAAAAGCTTTAAAGAATCAAGTCCAAATCTTTGGTTTCTCTTTGGTTTTCCTTTCCTCTCCTCACGACTCACTCACTCTCCTCTCTAAGTCCATGGTTTCTCCTTCTCTTCTTTATTAGCTTGGCTTGATCTTGCTTAGGATGTGAAGTGTGTAGAGTTAGTTCTTCTCCTCTCTCTCTCTCTCTATTTGACCACTCTCTCACTAAGAGCTTAATGTTGCTCTTAGTGTTGTGTGTTTGGTTTTGGGAAAAGAAATGAAGGAAAGTGTGTGTTGATGAAAGAATGAAGGAGAACTCATTCCCTCCCACACGGTTTTGACCCCTTCTTTTTATTCTTCTATACTTTTTCCTAATTGCCATCAAGGGTTTGCATGGGGGGGCTTGATTGCAACTACTTGGGGACTAAGTCACAAAACTTGGGGACCAAGTTTTGCTTCTAAGTCCCTCCACGGTTTTCCCTTCTTTTCCTTCCTATTTCTTCACTTTTTCCATCCTTAGGTCATGCTTTGGTCATCATGGTGATGTCACTAATTTGACTTTTAGGCATGCAACTTGGTGACCAAGTAAATGAACTTGGTGGCCAAGCAACACCTAGCATTCGGCCATTAGGGCATTAGGGTAGATTAGGTTAGCTAAATTAGGTTTATGGTGGTAATTAGGCTCTAATCGTGATTAGGGTAGGATTAGGAAAATTAATTTAGGTTTAGTCCACTAATTCTTGGAGATTAGGGCGTAATCAAGGATTAAGGCACTAATCAAAAACTTAATCATAGGTCTAAGGAAAATTAATTCTAGGTTAGCTCACTAACCTTGAGGATTTAGGGTTTTAGAGGGTGATTAAGTGCTTAATCAAGGATTAAGAGCTCGATTAAGGTTTAATCAAAGATTAGGATACTAATTAGGGTTTCTAGAAACGATTCTAGATCAAGGTGATTGGACTTTGATTTCTTTGAAACTTAGAGAAAATAATTTTCCATCTTAAAACCATAAAACCATATGCATGAATTTAAGAAGATAAAATCTTAATTAAAACTTTAAGCAATATGATTCATGGAAAACCCTAGGAGATCAAACACACAAAATCATAACGCAAGTAAATCAGATTTCAAAGCATAAACCATCATGAGATCAAAACTCTTTTAAATCAATTGTTAAATCAATTAGGTCAAAATAAATTCTTGATTAGGGACTTGTAGAAGAAGCGAGTCAAAAGGCAGGTGTTACAGGTTAAATGGATGTTTATTCCTTGAACCATATGTTGGACGATAAGTGATTTTTGTGAAGCATGTATAGGCATTCAAAGGGATGCTTGAAACAAAATATATACTGTCCAAGATTTGTAAGTCTTAGAAAGTGGATAAAAATATTGTTTTAATAAAATATGTTCATGAATAAAGTGTTATTATCATCAACATAATATAAAATAGGAGACGTTTTAGGGCAAAAATAATTCCCCTCCAATGATCCTCATATTTCCCTCTTAAGTGTTGTTTTCCCTCCTAATGTCCTCTTTATTGCTCCAACACTATCTTGGCATCCTAAAAGGCTAAAAAAGCTATTAAACAATTCTTCTCTTAGCCACTATGCAATAAATACAATTAAACACTATTTTATTAATCTTACTTCTTAGCGTCCAAAAGAAGCTTTTAGCCTCTTGTAACGACCTAAATTTTTCACTTATTATTTTATCGAAATTACGAATTAAATTTTTCCTTTTATGAAAATAAATTTAAGCCATTAGACCATTACTAATTCTACTCATCACATCACAATATATAACACATAGTAATAGAAAATAATTTACATCATATACATTATCACATAAGATTCAGGGTACATCATTTTAGTAGCATCATTAGTACTATACATAGCCATATACCATGTTTAGATTTAAACTCTAGGTCATTTAATATATTACATTATCTTACAACAAAACATGTCATGACCCAGAGCATAAGGTTCAGACTCCAAAAGATAAACATAAAAGAGTAAGAGTTCCTATTATCTATCATTATGCATTACCCATCCACTTGTACTCAATCAGTCGTCAGTTACCCACTGAATGCTAGTTGAGTTCTCAATAAGGTCATCCTCTCCCTCAGGGTTCTCGTCCTCCAATGGATCCTCATCCTCCTCTGGATCCTCTTCCTCTTCCTCACCCTCTACATCTTGTGTTGACCAACTCGGAACATACTCGAGAGACATCAATCTATCTCTAGTAGAAGGGCCAGGACGAGGAGGATCCTCACGAATAATCCTCTCATTAGGAGGAGAAGGACTCACTGGAAGAGAACATCTGTGAAAATGATTAGGAGGTGAAGGATAACCAGGACGGTACATAAAAGCAAGTGGGATATGCATAATATAGATCATAGGAATCCTCGCTCTCTGAGGACACATACAAGACAGTGGATTAGGGCGACGAAAGATAATCTCCACAAAACCCTCAAACACTGCTCGCTGATCCTCATAATGCCACTCTCCACTACAGAGTGGACACATCTCCACACACAGGAAGTTCTTGGCCATGACCTATCAAATAAAAGGGCAGCGAGTAAGTCATAGCCGAAGCGCATAATCAAATAATAATCAATATAAACTAGAAATAACAAACACAATTAATCAAGTAATCATAACGTAATGCATAAAAATGTGCACACTAAATTTAACAATACAATTCTCTTTTAATTTAGTGACATGATGCAAGTATTCTAATATTTATTCTCCTTCTCTTGTTGGATCCAATAATAATTAGGCATATCCACGATACTTGGGACCAGTGGATGCAATATCTTCACAACCCTTCGTCCAAAATCATAATAAATTCTAAGTAAAGAAAAGAAACTGGGAGTAAACGCCTTTCATCCAAGCGGATACACGCAATACACTTATGTGTATCCCGATACTACGGACAAAGGATAGGACCACACCAAAGGACCGTCCACCGCAGTCAAGATATGTCCCTAGAGGTTGATAGGATATATTATAGTGAAGCAAAACTATCCCCGACAAGGTTTGCTGAACCAACCCATCTCAGGACTGCTTTACCCATAATAATTCCCAAGGGTTAAAGATGAATCACTATCAAAACAAACCTCTGCACATTCTCAATTCCAATTCAAAGAATATTCTTTCAATTCGAAGGATCACTGTATCTTTCCCAACATTCTATCTTACCATCCGCGACACTACATACGAATGCAAACACTTTATCATTCCTCTTTTCATAATTATTTTCATTTCATAATCATCATTTCAAATCATAATCATTCAACATCATATAAAATTTTCAATTATTCATAAACATACTTCTCAAAATGAATAAAGGAGTTTGGTTAAGGCTAAGTGTAATAAAAATTGGTATTTTGCACTTCAGGGGTCAAGGTAATTGATTACCAGTAATCGATTACCACATGAAATTCAAATTTTTGGTGCCAAATTCAACCTGGTAATCGATTACCCTGCAGAAAATAACCCTGGTAATCGATTACCCTACAGAAAATAACACATTGAATTGGGTTTTGACATACCAATCTTTTGTACACTTCACTTTAACCAAAACTAATTCAAAACAGATCAAAAATATATATAATTACATATGTTCATCCATATTTCAAGCAATCAAATCATCATTTTCATATTCAATTTCTATAAAGTGCATAAAAGGTGTAAACTCACAAATCAACATAGAAATTTCATTTCTTTGCATAAAAGACCAGATTCAGGGTTTGTTTACCTCACACATGATAAATATAAGTTGCTCAAATCAAGGATTGAGATTAAACTGACCTCCAAATTAGAATCCTAATTCAAGTTTCATTTCAAGACTTTTTCCCTTGAGTTCAAGTGAACTCTTATATTTCTAGCCAAATGATTACTATTATAGCACTTAGGATAACTTCTCCCTTACCTATTTGAAGTGTTGGAACTGATTTGAGGTTTAGAGAAAAGAGTAGGAAATGTTTTGACTTCCTCTGTTTTCAGCTCCTAATGCTCTGTTTTCAGTTCAATAGGGTAACTAGATCAGACTTTTTCAGTGAATAAAAGCTAGATAAAGCTGGGACTAAGGATTGAAATCAAAACTACGATATGTTAACTTGAAAATAAAACAACTTTGAAGCTCAAAGGATGCTCGAGCTTACCACACAAATCCAAGGAACAAAGCTATACGATTTTGAAATTCTAGTTTTTAGTTTCAAATGCCCAAATTTGCAGGTGTATAACTCTTTTTACACTCCACCAAATCGAACAAACTCGGGTTCTAATTAAAGAGGGATCAAAAAGCTTTGATTTGATATCGGTTTTGTGAGGATTTGAGGCTTAAAACTATGAGAACGAATTGAAGAAAGTAAGCACCCGAGAAAACGAGTTTCATTGAAGTTTGGGGGTTGATGATGCATATGGAGGGAGTTTGATCACTTAAACTTATTAGTTAATCAATCTAAAGGCTGTCAATTCTATCTATAAGGGTAATAGGGCACACTTGGCGTAATTTTGTTGGAAGTCAAGCTTTCCAAGAACGTAAAGTTGCATGCTAGATGGTTATAATACATTTTAGACCTTTTATAATAATATGAACTCTTAAAAAGAATAAGTACTTTTTTAAAATTACTATTCTTTATTTTTTATTAGTGTCATTTTTTTTTTCATTTTTCTCTGATTTTCTTAATTTGTATTTATGTATAATTGGGAAAATGTGTGTTATGTGTTATGTTTTATGTGTAGGTGTATTTTATGTAACACCCCGATTTGACAACTTGAAAATAAAATTTCTTTAATTAATATAGTGAAAATTTGGGCCAATTTTTTTTTTTTTTGACATGACATGGATATGAGAATCTCCAAGTTCCCAAAATCTTTCATCAAATAATTTACAACAGAAAATTGATTCTCATATCTCATGTTATACTTCAAGCTCCAAACTGAGATGTTACGAAACATCGCACTTTGAAACTCGTTTTCACAATCATTCTTGAAAGCCCATATCTTTTGTGTTAACCAGAAAACTTAGCGTTGATTGTCCAGCTTTATAAAACATCTTTCGGGTGCACATGTGGATACAACTAATGATGTCTAAGTACCTGATAAGGGAGTACAATACTTGATCATAGATACTATGACAGTAGACCTCCGTCCAATGCATCCTCCTCAGAAGGGTCGAATCATCAACCATCGAGTCCTCGAGCCGAACTTGACCATCTTCTCCTTCGAGACTTCCATCTCGGTCGTGTCTCCGTAGGCCATCACGTGAAGCGCCGACTCCCAATGTAACCTACTTACTCTATCGCCTGTGGACATCATCACGGAAGTCCACAGGGAAGGGGGAAAGACAGAGAGAGTAAGCATTCCGAACGACGCATCGTCGACGGTGTGGGTTTACGATAGGCAAAATATTAAGACAATACAAACACACAACGATACACATTCACAACGCAACAATACAACATATAATTATGCATGATGCATGAGGATGCGATGCAATCGTCACATTATCTAATACTTTATCCTTATCTTAAGGGAATCCCTTAATCAATTCATCTCGTAGAGTCGAATCTCTTTAACAGCTTGTCTCGCAAAGTCAAAGTTTCTTTGTCCACATATCTCGAGTCCATATTATCGGAAATTCAGGCTTTATGGTTTGGGTTCAGGTCTACATCTCCTCGGGATCCATCCACCTAGTCGGAAGCAATCAGAAGTACAGGATCTCTACCACACCGGCTTCAGGAGACCACACCAAGATACACTATAAAATTGCCCGGGAAAAATAAATGTCATGACAAAAGGGTGTCGACCTCCACCGTGTTCAAGCATCCCTCTTCCGATCCTGATTTAGTCAAGGGGGCGTCAGTCATCTGTCTAGTGATCATGCAGTACTTCAGCTACGACACCGGACTACTCACCCTACCAGGATGGTCAACCCAGGTCACTATAGCTCTTCCCGCCTAGACAGACTCCTCATAGGTTTCTTGACGAATCACTGTCATTACCTTCCCCTATCCTAATCATCAAGTGAGTACCACGTAGGTAAACACCGTGTCTTCCTCTCCACTACTTCGGGTATGGGTTTCAAGTCGGAAAGGTTATATTCGTTTATCCTATTGTCGACCCATCCTAAGTCGCCTCCGTCATATAGCACCAACCATATGCGGGTTACTTCTTGTGGGACTCGACTACTATATTTGACGGGCTCCGACCAATCCTGAATCATTCTCAACATGTAGCCACAATCATATAGATACACTTTCAACACATGGCTAACCGCCATTTAGATACACTTTCAACATGTGGCTAACCGCCATTCAGATACACTTTCACATGTGGCTAACCGCCATTCAGATATACTTTCAACATGTGGCTAACCGCCATTCAGATACACTTTCAACATCGTCGTCGTCACAGCATCAGCATCATCCGGTTCCGTCACGCGTTCCACCCCTTGAAGTTTCGCTCTAGTCTTTGGGGGATTTCTTATAGTTTTCTACGTCTTTTCTATTCTTATTCTATAACGCGGGATGATGCAATATGCACATGCAATGATAATATAAGCGACATTATATCTCAACTTACACAAGCATATCAGTCAATCAATACCATGTAATGGTATAGGTCTGAGTCTTCGTATACCTCGATACAAGCAATCACACAATTTATCGGGTATACTACTAACTACGATAGACCTTTACTCCGACTTTGAGAGAGTACGGAGTGTCCTAATAGATCACCTAAATACCACGGTGTCTTAGGGAAGCTTCTCTCTCACCTCGACTCCAGCAAATACTTTGTCCGAAATCGTTGCGGGATCTCCCAATTGTCAGCTGCTCCAGCTTCCTGACTTATACGCACCTCGTACTAGATAGGAGACACTAACGTTACTAGCCTATCTAAATAATCGCCATACTTAAAATCCAAAATGCGTTTTCGAAAATTCCTTTCACTTTTTGTCGGAAAATCGTAAAACTTCAAGACTTTCTCAAATCAAAATCCAACTTTCACTATACTTTAAATACTTCTAAATCATTATAGAAATCAAGGATATCATTTTAAATAAATGGATCGGTTGCTGGTCCGTCTTGGACAGCAGCTCGCTCGATCCCGAAAACATCGAATAACGTCACTTTTGAAATTCAACTTTTCTTAAATCACGTACCATTTAAAACTCACACTTAAGAACAACAAAACACATTTTCAAGATTGAAAAACAATTTAAATAAATCTGGACAGCAAAGATGCAAGTCCATAAACCACTCTTTTAGAAAATCCGAAAATACCGTAAAGTTGCACTCTTCAAACCAACTTTATCCTATATTAAAAACTCAACTTCAAATCGCTTTAAAAACATTTTAAAACAAGAAATACATCTTAGAAAAATTCTGGACAGAATCATATGCTAAGTCCCAAGTTCATTTTTCATTATTCAAAACCAATTTAAATCCATAGAAAACTAAGTATCTTGAAAACAATCAAATAAACACCTTGATTAACAATTTTTCAATCAAATAAAGTAATGAAACATATAGGCACATATAAACTGAATCATACTCATATAAACACTTTAAATAAACAAATTGGTTGCTGGTCCATTCCGGACAACCACAATCAAGATTCGAAAACACCGAAAGATCGTTATTTAATCTCTTTAATACTTCATGTTAAAATGAACATTTGAAATGATTTATTTTCAAACATAACACTCATGAAATCAAATAAGGCAGCAACTAGTAACCCAATACTTTTTCAAATAATCTAATTCTTTTTAAGATCAATCAACTTCAGAAAATTAACTACATCATCGTAATTTGTCGAATAACTCATTTTCCTTTACTCCTTTTGGTCAAATAAACAATTCCTAGACACTCAAACAAATAAATTCAATCAGCATGTATCACCTAAAGCAAACCATTTAGCACATAGCACATAGCATATTTTCAGATCATAATTTCAAACTAATAGCCTAGATCGAAACACCGTAGACAATCAATCTTGTAAACCCATTCATGCATAGTCTAAACATATCATCAAGCAGTCATTCATTCAATTGCTTCAAGACATTATAATCATCATACAAGTCCAGCCAAGTCACAAAGCAAAGCACAAAATTCATGTTTGTCAAAAACATTTAAATAAGCTCTTGTTCAATTACGGGAAAGCACAAAAGATAAAATTTTAAACTATATCAAATCAACTTGTTTAGTTCCCAAAGTTTCCAGAATACACAAACATATGCTAAAGTTCATCATATAAAATTTCCAAGTCATTTGAACAATCTTAGGCTGGGTTTCAAATCAGATTTTGTATGAAAAGCAAGATAGAACTGTTGCTGACCTAAGGCCAAAATGCCATTATTAAAAATAGTGATTCAACCCCGAATTGCATGAAAATTGGTATAGAATTCCCTCATACAGTCAAGACCATCTCATAAAAATTTCAGATTATTTGGAGTTGTGCAAATCATACTTTTTCAATAAAATTCGTCACTAAGTCTGGAAAATCTGAACCAAACGGTTCACTGTTTTTCAATTGGTAAAAATATCAAACCAACTCCAAATCACCTAAAATTTTACAGAGAGTCACACGACATGTTTAAGGAGCTACCATAAAATTATCAAGCAATTTAGAGTAGTTTAGGTCAGAAAACTCGGTTTAGGTTTTCCCTTGAAAACTTATTTTTCCAAAATCGTTTTCACCAAAATGACTTCATTTCAATTAATAAACCAACTCTAAAAATCATGTAAAAATTCAGAGAAGTTCATTTTAACATAATTAAGTCAGTGGCTAGGTTTCAGAATCATTGAACACACATAAATATCATTTATCAAAGTTAGAAACACACACATCACCATTTCAGCACAATATCTCTTTATTCAACAAGTTCGTTCATTCATTTATTTTTATGAAAATCAATAATACACTCATACACACATAGCTTCATGAAGTCAACACATATTTATTCAAGAAATTTAACTCAAGAGCTAAGGTCTAAACCGTGACCTTAACTAGGTTTTCCTCAAAAACATTTTCAAGAATTCAAGACTCAAAACAACTCCAAGTTCAATCAACAATTTCACATAATTCATTAAGGAAGTAAAACATAATCCTAGCATACATTCTCTACATGAAACCGTGAGCATACATAGGTTTCTAGACAAATTTCATTTCACTTAAAATGCATAGAATTAACTCAAAGTTCATGAAAATCACACATTCATCACTTAAACTTAAGAAAATCTTAGTCCTTTTTATTTTCTTATACAAACCGTGACCAACCATAGAAAATTACACAATTTCTTTTTATTCAAAACATCATTAAACTCAAGATTGTAACAAGCAAAGGATCAATCAAAATAAAATCAAGTTTTCAATCACATCATCATCAAAACTATGACTTGTCCATGGTTTTCTTAAAAAGAGTTTTCTTAAAGATTCAAACTTCCACATCATACTTAGAATCACAAGATAATCACATGCATACAATCAAAATCCAACATCAAGCTTCTAACCTAAAAGTCAAGCACAAACCGTGGCTAACCACAAGGAAAATCACCAAGGAAATCAATCATTCTCAAAGATCTTTACATTAAGAACTCAAACATCAACAAATCATAGTTTCAAGCATAGATCTTGGCATGCATGCAACAAGAACACTAGATCTTTGAAAAACCTTTCATGAAACTTAAAATCAAGTTCTCTTCCAAAACACTTTTATGAAATTAAAGAGGAAAACTCAAGATCATGAAGAAAAACATTTTCTTAATAAAACTTTTAGAATCAAGCTTAGAGAAATAACATGCATCAACACTTTTTCAAACAAAATCAAAGTTTAGAAAGAAAGAATGAAAACGAAAAAGAATCAAAGAAAAAGGTTTAAAAATTTTAAGATCATGAAACAAAATTCTTACTTAATCAAAACTTTAAAGGATTCAAGTCCAATTCCTTGGTTTCTCTCCTCTCTCCTCACGGTCCATCACTCATCTTCCTAGTCCATGGTCTTTCTCCTTCTTTCCTTCACTATCTTAGCTTGGTCTTGTTTAGGTCATGGAGAGTTCAAAGTTTGGTTTCCTTCCTCTCAAGATTCGGTCATTCTCTCTTTCTCTTTCTCACCAAGAGTTTGATGATTCTCTTGGTGTTTTGTGTTTGGTTTAGGAAAAGAAGTGGAAGAAAGTTTGTGTTGATGAATGAATGAGGAAGAATTCACTCACTCACTCACGGTTCTAGGGTTGGTGTGTGTGGGTGTTGGTGTTGTTTGAGAGAAAGGATGAAGATGGAAGAATGTAGAATGAAAATGAACTCTCTCCCCTCACACGGTTTTACCCCTTTTCTTTTATCTTTCTCTACTTTCACTTATTTGCCATTAAGGGCTTGAATGGGGGGTTTGTTTGAAATTTCCTTGGTCTTGGTTTCCTTCCCATGGCTCACCCTTCTTTTTCTCTTTCTTTCCTTCTTTTCCTCCCTTTGAGTCATGCTTAGGTCATGAGAGTGATGTCATATGTTTGACTTTGAGGCATGGCAACTTGGAGACCAAGTTAAGGAACTTGGAGACCAAGTAATGCTCCTTAATATTCGGCCCTAGGGTTTCAAGGGTAGATTAGGTTAGCTTAATTTGGTTTAAGGTGCTAATTAGGGTCTAATCGTGATTAGGGTAGGATTCAGATAATTAATCTAGGTTTAGTCCACTAATCCTCAATGATTAGGGCTTAATCAAGGATTAAGATGCTAATCAAAAACTTAATCATAGGTTTAAGGAAAATTAATTCTAGGTTAGCTCACTAACCTTGAGGATTTAGGGTTTAAGAGGTGATTAAGTTCTTAATCAAAGATCAAGAACTCGATTAGGGCTTAATCAAAGATCAAGGATGCTAATTAGGGTTTCTAGATCAAGATGATTGGACTTGATTTCTTTGAAACTTAGAGTAAAATAATTTTCCATCTTAAGATCATAAAACCATATGCATGAATTTAAGAGGATAGAATCTTAATTAAAACCTCAAGCAATATGATTCATGGAAAACCCTAGGAGATCAAACACACAAAAACTTAACACAAGTAAATAAGATTTCAAAGCATATAAAACCAACATGAAATCAAAACTCTTTTAAATCAATTGGATTAAATCCATAAGGATGTACAAAGAAATTCATTTTTCAAATGAAATCACAAATAATAAGGTTACTCCAAACTCAATAAAATCGTTTGCTTGAATTCCATAAAAATCTTTATTTACCAAAATCTCATATAATCAACAATTGATTACGTAAGTGAATAAAATACCCGTCAAAAACCGTTTGTAAAATAATATCTCAAAATTTCTCTTTAATGAAACTTATTTATCGTCGTTAAGAAAATAGGGGATGTCACATTTTAGGTTTTGATGATAACAAACAATATTCAAGCATCAAAGTGCATTCAATCTCAAAGCTCCAACTCTCAAGCAAATAGATTAATATAGCTTTGCCCATAGGAATCTTTGTAAGGTAATGAATTTATTTTTCCAAGTTCATAAAGCCAAAATTATTTTTCACTTTAAGGAGAAGAAAAGAACTTTTGTGAAAAATGTTTTTATGTTTGATTTTCAGTTTAAAATGTTTTTGAAAACCTATGGATACATACTCTGCTTTAGAAAAATCATTTTTAATAAAATAAGCAGAAGTAATCGATTACCTCTCTTGGATAATCGATTACCATGCTCCTGAGTTGTGACCTGGGAATTTTAAGTGAAAATAATCAATTACTTGTTTTAATAATCGATTACCTATATCACAGAGAGTTGATAATCAATTACCTTGTTTTATATAATCGATTACTTTCTTAAAAATTAATTTCACTGTTTTCACAGGAAGAAGATATTCGATTACCTCTGTAAAGTAATCGATTACCTTTAAGTTTTATTGAAATCCGTGTCAGAATCAATCTTAAATGTTTTTAGATTTGTTTTTACATAATTGATTCTGATTTATTTTCAAAATTCGAATTTAAATATATTTTTGAATTAATTCCTTTTTTGTTTTAAGAATCAAACCTTTGATTTATTTTTTAAATATCTTTGATATGTTTTTGATTTTAAAACATGTTTTATTTTATTTCTTAAATTTTTTTGATTTGATTTTGATTTCTAAATTAACTTTATTTATTTGTTTTTCAAAATCAATTCACTAATCCTATTTTTATTTTCTGATCATTCATTCACGTTCTTCTCTTCTTCTCTTCTCCTTGAACACGTTCTTCATCTTTCATATTATTTCTTGAAGAGAAAACCTTTTTGGCCTTAACACTTGTGAAATAAACTTCATTGCTATAGTGCTTACTTTTTGTATCCGTGTTATTCAGAACACAACAAATTGTCTCACTCTCATATTCGTCATATTCACACCATAGTTGTAGGGAGTGGATCCCTTAGTGGAACGTGTGGCAGGTTCTTAGGGTGAGGAACCCTTGTGTGAATTTTTGAGGTCCCTAGCGAACGGAGGTTCCTAGTAGTGTACACGACGCTCTTGGTTGTAATTGGGTGCAGCTTAATTTCACGATTATAAAAAGCTCAAGCGGGTCTCTTGGGGACTGGACGTAGCTAGGTCTTTCGCTAGAAAGATTGAACCAGTATAAAAATTGGTTTGCGTGTTTCCTCTTCCCTTATCTCTTTATTTTTCCGCATTATTTTTCATTTATTTCGTTTCTGCGCTCTTCTATTTCATTTAATATATATTACTTCTCCTTCGCTTAAATATTTAATCTCTCCACAAAAACTAACGATTTTTGTAATATTCGAGTAATTTTCAATAAAATTAATAAAACTCGATTCACCCACCCTCTCGAGGTTTGAGGTCGATCCTAACAAATTTCTGTGGTAATTAGGGTAAAATGCGTAAAAGGGCAACAATTTCAAGCTTAACCCGCCATACTGTTGGCTCTGCAGGCACAGGGTAATCGATTACCTACTTAAAAATTTGAATTTAAAAAAAAAAATCGTAAAATACTTATTTCATTCACAATCATCCAAACATGATTCTCATATCATAAAACTAAAATTCACACAAAATTTACATAATATTTATTTAATATTAATATAATATTTATAATTTTGAGGATAATTTCGTTGGGTATTACAACTCTCCCCCACTTTAAGGAATTTCGTCCCCGAAATTCACTCAAAATTACATGGATTCAAACAAATGAGGATAATCCCCTCACATTTGGCTTTCTAACTCCCAAGTCATATCAATGACTTCACCTCGTTTCCATGCAACTTTAACCAACGGAATGTCCTTTCCTCGCAATTTCTTGATTCTTCTATCTTCGATACCAATCGGACCTGCGTCGAATGTCAAATTCTCTCTCAATGGTAACATATCTGGTTGGAGTTGGATGACAACAGTTGGGTCAGGCACAATTTTTCGAAGTTGAGAAACATGGAAAACGTTGTGAAAATTGGATAAAAATGGGGGTAAAGCAATCTGATAATCAACAAGGCCGACTCTCTTTAGAATTTGGTATGGACCAATGAATTTTGGTGAAAACTTTATGGGTTTCATCACACGACCTACACCAGTTGTCAAAACGACTCTGAGAAAAACATGGTCTCCTTCTTCGATTTCCAGCTTAGTCCTTCGATTGGCATAACTCTTTTGTCGACTCTGAGCGGTCTTCATCTTCTCTTGAATTACCTTGATTTTCTCTGTTGTTTCTTAGATTATATCGGGTCCAATAAGTGGATTCTCCCCCACTTGGAACCAACATAGCGAGGTTCTACACTTCCTTCCGTATAAAGCTTCAAAGGGTGCCATTTCGATACTTTCATGATAACTGTTGGTGTAGGTGAATTCCACCAAAGGCAACAACTGATTCCAACTTTCTTGGTATTCCAAGGCACAAACTCGCAACAAATCTTCAAGTGATTGAATTGTCCACTCTGATTGTCCATCTCTTTGAGGATGGTTTGCAGAACTCATCCTCAATCTTGTCCCTATAGCTTGATGTAGACTTTGCCAAAATCTAGAGATGAATCGCGGGTCACGATCTGATATGATGCTGGAAGGAACTCCATGCAATCTTACAATCTCTTTAATATAAAGTTGAGTGACTTTTTCCAATGAATAATGCATATTCATTAGAATAAAGTGAGCCGACTTTGTCAAAGGGTCCACAATAACCCATACAGCTTCATATCCTCCCTGTGTCTTTGGAAAACCTGACACAAAATCCATAGCTATACTATCCCACTTCCATTCGGGGACATCCAAAGGTTGAAATTCTCCGTTGGGTCTATTATGTTCAATATTTTCCTTTTGACAAACAAGGCAAGATGATACATAAGTGGCTACATCCTTCTTTAAACCAGGCCACCAAAACATCTTCTCATCTTACTCTTGTGAGCTTCATCCATAATAACCTTTCTCAGTTTTGGGTTGGAAGGAATGCATATCCTATCTTTGAATCTTAAGATTCCATCTGCTCCCAATTGGAAGTTTGATTCCTTACCTTCCATGCTTAGCCTCTGCTTCTCCTGCAATTCAACATCTTCTTGTTGAAATTCCAAAATCTCGTTAAGAAATTCATTTGAAATTTGCAGCATTCCCAGTCTGATATTTTTCTGGTCAAACTGCACTACTAAGTTCAGGTCTCGAAATTTCTCGATCAGCTTAGCTTCTTTTACCATCAATGCACTCACATGCAAAGTCTTACGACTTAAAGCATCAGCTACCACATTGGCCTTTCGAGGGTGGTAATGCAACTCAAAGTCATAGTCTTTAATAAACTCCATCTGTCTACGCTGCCTCATATTTAGTTCCCTCTGGACAAAAAGATACATTAGACTCTTATGGTCAATGAATACTCGGAACGTAACTCCATACAGATATTGCCTCCATAGCTTCAATGCAAAGACAATAGTGTTGGAAACCAACAAGCGGCTAAAATAACCTTCGAGAGGGGGGGTGAATAGAAGTTTTAAGCGTCGATACCCAAATTTAAAAATTAATCAAAATTGGTTCAGAAACAATTGAATTTTAAGTCAAACTACATCTCTTAATCGATTAGCCTGAACCCTAATCGATTAACGTCAGAAAGGTAGAAAAATCTTAATCGATTATGCTATGCCTTAATCGATTAAGCACTGATAAATTGCAGAAAATCAAATTCAGTTCAATTCAAGAATTACAAGAAACTCTAGATACGAAGAATTAAACCTAAGGTAATTAACTACGAATGAATTAATCAGAAATATAGAATACGTAATTAAGTTCCCCAATCTAATCCTATAACCAATCACTCTCATAAGATTGAATTTAATTGCAAAACGTAAAGAGCAAAAGTAAGAAGAACACGCAAAGATTTTATCCTGGTTCACTCACAACCACCGTGAGCTACAGCCAGTCCTCCCTCTCTGATTTGGGAGATTTGCTTCACTAAGAAATAAGAAGATTAGTATACAAGTAGTTAGAATTCCTCACTTGCTCACAATCCTAACCCTTTTTCTCACGATGTACCAAATCGTTGAGAATCTACCCAATCTCTTAATTCTTGTTCTTGTTCCTCTTGATTGAAAGTAGCTTTCAATCCTATTTAGCTTTTAGCCTTGAAACCTTCAAAGCTCAAGATATTGCTCAACCTTGCTCCTTTCCAATTTGCCCAATTGCAAACTCCTTTGTTGAATCTTCAATGTAACCTCTATGTTACCAATTAATCCAACTAAGAATATGAAAAGCACTTAGAATCTCAACAATGACACAATAAGAACGAAATGTGTATAAGAATTGAGATTTCAAAAGAATGTGATAGAGAATGAATTTGTCACAGAATATTAGCTCATCAAAGTTTGAAAGAGAGTGAAAATATGCTCTTGAAAAATTGTAGTTCGTAACCTTTTTCAAAATGCATTAGAAAAGCTTTTATTTATTCTGAAGTAACAGTACTTAATCGATTAAATGATGCCTTAATCGATTAACTAATCGATTAACATGTGGTTTAATCGATTAACCACCGTAAAAATGCTTTTCTTTAATTTGCATTTTTCACTTGTAAATTTTAATAAAACTTTGAGCTAAAGTTCTCTATCAAGGTAATCTCAATTCTTAAACATATTAAATTCTTATTAAATAATTTGAGATTAACTAACCTAGTCTACCCAACACTCATATGTGAAAAACTACAATCGGTGGGTGAAATAACTAGGAGACACTAGGAGAACACCTAGAAGGGGGGGTTGAATAGGTGTTAGAGAAACCTTTAAAGATTTTCGAAAGAAACAAATTGAAACGATTAAAACAAATGATTTTTACAAAATTTCTCAGTCTTAATCGATTAAAACAATATGTTAATCGATTAAAACATCAAGTTAATCGATTAATCAAACAGGTTAATCGATTAATACCGAAAGTTTGATTTTGCTTAATCGATTAACACTTCCAGTTAATCGATTAATCACTGTTAAAACTGAAAAATCACTTTTCAATCAAATACGAAAATCAATCAATTAACACATATGATCAGAGATAAAGCGGAATTGATTTACACCAATATTCTTATTGATTACCTAGGTTATGAAAATGATTTTCCCCAAATCAATTTGCACAATTAAGATTCAATTTAATCAATTATGAAAATCAATCTTTTCTAGGTTTTCAACCAAGAACAATATTGAAATGACTTGAATGTAAAGAGTTAAGAGTTTAGAGATACGACACAGTGATTTATCCTGGTTCACTTTCATCCACTTGAAAGCTACATCCAGTCCCCTCTTCAACCAAGAGAGATTCTTCACTATGAGGAATTAGAGTTCTCAAATTACAAGTAAATGCCTCTCAAGACTCCCTTCTTGATAGCCTACAAGAGATACTCCACACCCTTGCCTTGTAACCCTATTGAATCTAATCTAACCTCTTCTCTTGCTTGTTGATATCCCCACAACAAGTCTTCCACTTTGCTTTGAGATGCTTCAAAGACTTCCAAATGCTTGATGATACCTCACACCAAGGCTTCCAATTGCTTGTTAACACAACAAGACTTCCAAGATGAATTTGCTTGATGAACAACCACCAAGTCTTCCTTTGTTGTAGATAGCTTGCCTTCTTTGCAATGATTACAACTCAAATGAAAACAATAACAATCCTATGAATCTCTTTCAAGAACTATGAAAATATCAACATCAGAGATTCAAAGATTCTTGATCAAAGAATGTAAAAAGTTAAAGCTTTGATCTATGAAAGTGAGAGAGAATAGTGTGGCTTGATCTTTGTAAAATTGATATAAAAATGATGCTTGATGATCACAATGATTAGGAAAAGGTTTATATAGAATACCCAAAAGTTAGGATCATTGAAAACTGATTTTGAGAAGTTAAAAACGTATTTTAAAAACCAGTTTTACAGGTCTTAATCGATTAATACATAGCTTAATCGATTAACCACTGTAACAGTTGTGTTAATCGATTAACCCTAACACATTAATCGATTAATCACTGCTAAAGTCAATTAAAAACTTGTTTTCTCAAAATTAAACCTTTCCTTTCGAACCTTTAAGCCACCTATTGATTTTAGGTTAAGTGAAAACTCAAATTATGATATAATCATGACCTTGATAGAGATTCACTACCCTCTATAGACTCTACCCAAACTCATTAAAATAAAAGACTTAATCTTGAGAGGCTAAAGATATTACAATTATACTCAAACTAAGTCTTCATGAGCTTGCTCTCTCTTCATCATTTGTTGAGTGTTGTTTGCTTGTTGAGCTTGAACTTAATCAACATAATTGTAGCTTGTTCAAAACCTTTTGTCATTTATCAAAACATTCTCACTGGATCTTACATCATATAATAAAAGAATAATAAAACAATATAATACAAATATGAATGCAAGTAAACTAGTCTTCATCTTGATATGTTGTTGTTGTAGGTTGTGCATAAACCTTGTCTTCATCAAAACATAATTGAACACACTTGAACCATCAAGCCTTCAATCTCCCCCTTTTTGATGAATGACAAACTATAACCTTTGATTAGATACTCCCCCTAAATGTTAGCACACTTAGGAAGTTCAACCTACAAAACAAATCAAAACCTTTCTCCCCCTTTTGGCATTATCAAAAAGATATAACAATAAACATTTTGCCAAAAGTGAGAATATTAAGTATAACTAAATCCAGACCAAAATTCAGTACTAGGAAGCTAATCTAATATGCATACAATCAATAGACCATAATATAACCATAACCATAGAAATTGTAGCATAACCATCAAAACATGAAACTAGTACAAAACATGTCCAGAAAATAGCATAACAACCAATACATGACCATAAACTAAGTCTGAAACTGATAGAACAAAACCATAATCCATAAAACCAAAAAAAGAAGAAACATAACTACGAAACATGTCCAGAGATAAGTAAAAAACATAATATCAGGGCAGCAGAAATCTAGGATGGTGGGTGTGGAAAAAGACGCCCTAGAGCACCGAAAAACCGATCCTCCATAGCCTGTTGGCTAAGCGCCATATCTGCAAAGCCTTGCTCTAGAATTTGTTGTTGACGAGTCTCCATAACCTGAAATCTCTCATCAATCTGAGCAGAAAGGCTATCATGAAGTGCACGGTAATCAAATCCAGTGTTAGCACTAGGAGGGTGGGGTTGCTCTTGTTTCCCATCATCCGGAATATTCATAAAATCATCCACATCTATACCATCTGAAGGAGGAGGAGCAGAAGTGCCAGCAGCGTCCTGTTGATCCATTTGTGCCATGTGCCTAGCCAATTCTTCTTCGGCATGCTGTTGCTCCTTAAGTGCTTGCACCTCGGACTTCCACATCCAATTGTTCGGCTCCGGATATTCCTGTAGACCTTGAGCCCTCAAGATAGAAGCACTAAGACAATTCTGTTCATTCACCACAGTTTCCTGCTCATCTTCCGAAATAGGAACATCATAGTACAAAAGCAATTTTGTGACCATCATAGGATATGGTAAGGTTGTAGTACCAGTGGAACCAGCAGCAATATGCATCTTGTCAATAACTACTCTAGCCCAATTTATCGGAATGTGATGCTTTAAACCATAGAAAATACGCATCTCGTCCTCATTTGCTTGTCCAAAGTTTTGAGAGGACTTTGGCATCAAGCAATACGAAATCACATAGAGAAGCAATCCATTATCAACTGTCATAAGACCAACACTTTTTGTACCTTTGGACCAATTTTGACCCTCCCGCAAAGTTTGCTTCAACACCATAGCGGGATCAACATCAGTTAGAGTATCATCCTCATTATCATTCAAAAATGTCCCAGAAGTACTCAAATCAAAAAGTTGTCGCAGATGTGATGGCTTAATAACACACAATTTACCATTAACCACAGTTTTATATTTCCCATCAATCACCTTCAAATTTGCATAAAACTTCCTAACTAGTCTAGGATAATAATTTGACCGAAAGTTAAGAAATTTTGCAAGTCCTTGCTCTTGAAAAAGATTAACACAATCAAATCTTTGTGATTGAAGCCACTGCATGTTGAGATACCGAATAATCCCAAACTCTCTATCCTCAAAGTCAGCCTCTCTTTCCTTTCTAGCATTCCTCGAATAGTAAACTGAATCCAAATCCATGTTAGCCCTTTGCTTCTTGCGCTTACCGGCAGAGGAGGAAGCAGCCATTGATGCTCTTAGGGTTTGAAAGGGGCTTTTTGTGAAAATAAGGATTAGAGTATAAAAAACAGTGAAATGGAAGAGTAAAAAAGTGAGTTGAGTGAAGAAGAAGTGAATTTGAGAAGAAAACATGTTGATTTTGGGAGAAGAGAGTTGAAAACGTGTGGAGAAGAGGAGAAAACGCGTCTGAGATGATAAATTGTGTGGACCGTGTGTTTCAAAAGATAAGGTTTTATTTTTCAGAACTGACAGAGCTTAATCGATTAAGCTGAGTCTTAATCGATTAAGGCCTGTTAATTTTTATAAGTTTAATCGATTAAAATGCAGATAATCGATTAAGGTCAGAAAGATGATTTTATCTTAATCGATTAGGCAGAGTCTTAATCGATTAACATATAAAAATACTCAGTTTTAACAAATTCATTTGTGCAAAACTCATTTAAAACCTATCCAAAAACACATAAACACATATTAACCAGCACATTAGCAAATAAGCACAAAACCAATCAAGACACAATTGAGAACACAAATAACCAAAGCATTAGAGAAACATGAATTAGATTTTTAACACAAAAAACTAGTCAAAACAAATCATATGGAAATAGGCGAATACAAAGAGATTGACTTTAAAACAAAAGATCAAATACAACTTAGCCAATAGTTGATTCACCTAAAATACCTAGTTCCCTTCTGATGAAATAGAAAGTATCTCTAGGTAGGGGTTTTGTAAAAATGTCGGCAAGTTGATTTGAGGTAGTTAAAAATTCAATGACGCAATCTCCTTTTTGAACATGATCTCTTAAAAAATGATGCCGTATTTCAATATGTTTTGTTCGTGAGTGTAATACCGGGTTTTTAGTACGATTTATTGCGGAGGTATTATCACATCTAATTGGATTTTTTGTCAAAACAAACCAAAATCCGAGAGTTGTTGCTTCATCCAAAGGATTTGAGCACAACAACTACCGGCCGCAATGTATTCGGCTTCCGCGGTTTATAAAGCTACACAATTTTGCTTTTTAGAAAACCACGATACAAGTGAACTACCAATTAAATGGCAAGTACCACTTGTACTTTTTATTTCCACTTTACAACCCGCAAAATCGGAATCCGAATATCCTACTAAGTTTAAAAATGCATCCCTAGGATACCATAATCCGGTATTAGTCGTACCTTTCAAATTTTTCATGATTCTCTTAACGGCGGTTAAATGTGACTCTTTGGGATTTGATTCAAATCTTGCACACATGCATACACTAAACATAATATCGGGGCGGGAAGTAGTTAAATACAATAAGCTACCTATCATACCATGATATTTTGTTACCTCAATGGATTTTCCACTTTCGTCCTTATCCATGTAGCATGTAGCACTCCTTGGTGTTGAGGCCTCTTTGCAAGAGTCCATACCAAAGCGCTTAAGTAATTCCTTGCAATATTTTCTTTGGTGAATGTAAATCCCGGTGTCAAGTTGCTTGATTTGTAATCCAAGGAAGAAGGTTAACTCCCCCATCATAGACATCTCGAACTCACTTTGCATTAGATCTGAAAATTTCTTACAAAGTTTTTCATTAGTAGTACCAAAAATGATATCATCAACATAGATTTGTACCAAAAGTATGTCCTTACTGGATCTTTCAATGAAAAGTGTATTATCCACAACACCTCTTTTAAAACCCTTTTCAATTAAAAAATTTCTTAAACGATCATACCAAGCTCTAGGAGCTTGTTTAAGACCATATAAAGCCTTTTTCAATTTGAAAACATAATTTGGATATTCAAAATTTTCAAAGCCGGGTGGTTGTGAAACATACACATCCTCTTGAATGTATCCGTTAAGAAATGCACTTTTGTCATCCATTTGATACAATTTAAAGTTCATAATAGATGCATAAGCAAGCAAAAGTCTAATGGCCTCTAATCTAGCTACGGGGGCATAGGTTTCATCATAGTCAATACCCTCTTCTTGGCTATACCCTTGGGCTACCAACCTAGCTTTGTTTCTAACAATAAAACCCGATTCATCAAGCTTATTTCTATATACCCATCTAGTACCAATCACAGGACGATCATCGGGTTTAGGCACAAGTTCCCAAACCTTATTCCTCTCGAATTGGTTCAATTCATCTTGCATTGCCATAACCCAATGCTCATCTTGGATTGCCTCATGAGTGTTTTTAGGTTCTACTTTTGAAACAAAAGCAACAAAATGACAAATATTACGTAAAGTGCTTCGGGTTACCACTCCCTTAGCAATATCACCTAATACATTTGTCAAAGGATGATTACGGTTGGTTTTCCATGCCGGAGGTAGTCCATTATCTTCATGATGTGCTAGCTCATTTCCTCTTGAATTATCAACATCTCTATCAATTTGATTTTCCATCTCCTTCTCTTTCTCATTTGCATCTTGTGGTACTTCTTCATATATATCAACACCTGAAAGACTAGAAATACCTTTCTCTCCTTCCGGAGATTCATCAAACACAACATTTATTGATTCTTCAATAGTCAAAGTTCGTTTATTAAAAACTCTGAAAGCTTTACTATGACTAGAATAACCCAAAAATATCCCATCATCCGCTTTTGGATCAAATTTTCCCAAAACATGTTTTCCATTATTCAAAATAAAACATTTACATCCAAAAACATGAAAATAAGATATATTGGGCTTTCGGCCTTTGAATAGCTCATAGGGGGTTTTCTTAAGAGAGGGCCTAATCATAACTCTATTAAATACATGGCAAGCGGTACTAACCGCATCGGCCCAAAAATACTTAGGAACTTTGCTATCACTCAACATGGTTCTAGCTAACTCTTCTAAAACTCTATTTTTCCGCTCAACAACTCCGTTTTGTTGTGGAGTTCTAGGAGCTGAAAATTGATGCTCTACACCATACTTATCACAAAACTTATCAAAAAGATGATTTTCGTACTCGCCACCATGATCGGTCCGAATAGCCACAATACTTTGATTTACTTTATTTTGAACAAGCTTGGCAAAAGTTTTAAAACGTTGAAAAGTTTGATCTTTAGAAGGTAAAAAGTAAGTCCAAGTAAAACGTGAAAAATCATCTACAATCACAAGTCCATAATAATTGCCACCAAAGCTCATGGTTTGCGAAGGTCCAAATAAGTCCATGTGAATGAGTTCCAACACCCTTGTAGTAGAAATCACCTTTTTAGGTGGAAAATTAGTTTTTGTTTGTTTGCACTTTTTACAAGGGGTGCAAACTCCTTCAATTTTAAAATTGAGCTTTGGAAGACCAACTACTAAGTCCTTGGATAAAAGTTTATTTAATTGTTTTAAATGGACATGAGCAACTCTCCGATGCCAAAGCCAAACATCACTTTCTTTGTTGATAAAACTTTTTGAAAATAAAGAAGTAATGTCATTCAAGTCAATCAAGTATGTGTTATTGCACCGATTTCCAATGAATTTAATTGATTGATCACTATCACTCTTAATAATGCAATGGTTTGCGGTAAAAACAACGCTATTACCGATATCGCACAATTGGCTAATACTAAGTAAGTTGTGCTCAAGACCCTCAACATACAAAACATTATCAATAATAACATTTGAGGCGTTTCCGATTTTACCTACACCAAGGATTTTTCCACGATTGTTGTCGCCGTAAGTGACGTGACCCTTATCTCTTGGAGAAAATTCAATGAAATGTCTCTTGTCTCCCATCATGTGCCTTGAACAACCGCTGTCCAAATACCAACGATCTTCTCTCGTTCGAAGGCACACCTACAAAAACAAATCATGTGGAAGACTTAGGTACCCAAACGATTTTGGGTCCTTGGGGGTTAATTTCCGGTTTCTCTCCTTTAATAATCCAAATATATTCCTTTTTGGGTACACCATAGTTTTTGATTTTACAAACGTTTGAAGTATGACCAAAGATACCACAATAGAAACAAGTTGGTTTTCTAGAAAAATTAACCTTTGAAAAATTTCCAACTTTTCTATAGGATTTCTTCTTTGGTATAGTGTATCCCAAACCGGTCCTATTTGTATTATCTCTTTGTCTAGAGTGTAAATCATTTAAATTCCTTTTTCCTTTTGTGAAAGTTGCAAGTTTTTCTTTCAAATCACTAAGTTCAATTTCATAAGTCTTGCACTTTTCACAATTGGAAATCACAGCAGAAGTAATACAACAATCACATGATGCATTTGAATATATGAGTTCTAAAGTTTCATCTTGAAGCACAAGTTCACCAATATGTTTTTGCATTTCAATAATCTTTTCTTGATACTTCAAAATGGCTTTCTTAGCTTCTATGTTGATTTTAGCTAATTTCTTAAGTTCACTATGCATATCAACATAAGCATTATAAAGTGCATCATATGAAGGGGAAGAGCATGATTCACCATCGGAATCCAAATCAGAGTTGCGATTAGAAAATACCTCTTTTGAGCTTGATTGCTCAAGAGACACATCACTAGTGGAAGCTTCTATATCGTCCTTAGCCATCAAACAAAGATTTGTCGATTCATCATCATCCGAAGTGCTAGGATTTGTTTCATCTTCGGGTTCGTCCCAAACAATATAGGCCTTCTTTGCTTTATGATTGTCGGGCCTCTTCTTATCACTTTCGGATCTCTTTGGTTTTTGAGGACAGTGGTATTTGATGTGCCCAGCTTTCCCACATGTATGACATATAATTTTGTCTCTTGGAATTTTTGATTTTTGTGGAGTCTCCTTTGTTTCCTTTGAATTGAATCTTCTAGAATTTCCTTTCCGCTTGAAAAATTTTCTGAAATTCTTCACCATAAGAGCTAGTGACTCATCATCCAATTCCGAATCGGAATCGTCATCTTGAGAAGTATCATTTTGAGTATCCACTACTTTTGATGATGCTTTTAATGCAATACCCTTTTTTTTTGTCCGATTCTTCATTCATTGTTAGACGCCCAAGCTCCATTTCATGCTCTTGTAATTTGCCAAATAGTGTTGCGAGATCCATAGCATCCAAATTTTTAGATTCCACAATGGCGGTTACTTTTGGTTGCCAATTCCTACCCAAACATCTCAACACTTTGTTAGTAAGTTCACCTTGCAAAAAAGTCTTACCAAGAGCAAGTAAATGATTGATAATGTGAGTAAAGCGTTTTTGCATATCATTAATAGATTCATTAGGAAGCATTTGAAACAATTCATACTCACGCATCAAAACATTCAACCTAGCACGTCTAACCTCGCTAGTTCCTTCATGAGTCACTTGAAGAGTGTCCCACATTTCCTTAGCAATAGCACATTGTGAAACTCTAAAGAATTCGTCATAAAATAAAGCAGAGGTGATGATATTTTTTGCTTTAAAATCAAATTGAACTTTCTTTTTATCATCATCCGTCCACCTATCTTCAGGGGTTAATTGTGCAGCTCCTTCAACTACGCTAGAGGGAATGTGAGGACCTTTTTCAATCGCTTTCCAAATTTCAATATCGATCGCTTGGATAAAAATTTTCATTCTTACTTTCTAATAAGCGTATCCCTCACCGTTAAATAGTGGGGGACGGTTTATTGCAGCACCTTCACCTCCAAAAGGATTTTGATTCGAGCCCATGGTTTCCAAAGGATCTTTTCGAAAAAGCTTTTAAGCTCGGTTTATTCGACCGAGCTCTGATACCACTTGTTGGAAACTAACAAGCGGCTAAAATAACCTTCTAGAGGGGGGGGGGGTGAATAGAAGTTTTAAGCGTCGATACCCAAATTTAAAAAGTAATCAAAATTGGTTCAGAAACAATTGAATTTTAAGTCAAACTACAGCTCTTAATCGATTAGCCTGAACCTAATCGATTAACGTCAGAAAGGTAGAAAAATCTTAATCGATTATGCTATGCCTTAATCGATTAAGCACTGATAAATTGAAGAAAATCAAGTTCAGTTCAATTCAAGAATTACAAGAAACTCTAGATACGAAGAATTAAACCTAAGGTAATTAACTACGAATCAATTAATCAGAAATATAGAATACGTAATTAAGTTCCCCAATCTAATCCTATAACCAATCACTCTCACAAGATTGAATTTAATTGCAAAACGTAAAGAGCAAAAGTAAGAAGAACACACAAAGATTTTATCCTGGTTCACTCACAACCACCGTGAGCTACATCCAGTCCTCCCTCTCTGATTTGGGAGATTTGCTTCACTAAGAAATAAGAAGATTAGTATACAATTAGTTAGAATTCCTTACTTGCTCACAATCCTAATCCTTTTTCTCACGATGTACCAAATCGTTGAGAATCTACCCAATCCTTAATTCTTGTTCTTGTTCCTCTTGATTGAAAGTCGCTTTCAATCCTCTTTAGCTTTTAGCCTTGAAACCTTCAAAGCTCAAGATATTGCTCAACCTTGCTCCTTTCCAATTTTCCCAATTGCAAACTCCTTTGTTGAATCTTCAATGTAACCTCTATGTTACCAATTAATCCAACTAAGAATATTAAAAGCACTTAGAATCTCAACAATGACACAATAAGAACGAAATGTGTATAAGAATTGAGATTTCAAAAGAATGTGATAGAGAATGAATTTGTCACAGAATATTAGCTCATCAAAGTTTGAAAGATAGTGAAAATATGCTCTTGAAAAATTGTAGTTCGTAACCTTTTTCAAAATGCATTAGAAAAGCTTTTACTTATTCTGAAGTAACAGTACTTAATCGATTAAATGATGTCTTAATCGATTAACTAATCGATTAACATGTGGTTTAATCGATTAACCACCGTAAAAATGCTTTTCTTTAATTTGCAATTTTCACTTGTAAAATTTAATAAAACTTTGAGCTAAAGTTCTCTATCAAGGTAATCTCAATTCCTAAACATATTAAATTCTTATTAAATCAAATTGAGATTAACTAACCTAGTCTATCCAACACTCATATAATAAAAGAATAATAAAACAATATAATACAAATATGAATGCAAGTAAACTAGTCTTCATCTTGATATGTTGTTGTTGTAGGTTGTGCATAAACCTTGTCTTCATCAAAACATAATTGAACACACTTGAACCATATCAAGCCTTCAAATAGCAGCAAGCTCCACATCATGTGTTGGGTAGTTCTCTTCATGAGTCTTTAATTGTCTTGATGCATAGGCTACAGCTTTCCCTTCTTGCATCAATACACAACCCAAACCTTGCCCTGAAGCATCACAAAATACATCAAAACTTTTCTGTAGATCGGGTAAAATTAACACCAGGGACGATGTCAACTTACCCTTAAGCTCCTGGAAACTTGTTTCACATCTTTCATTCCATATAAAAGGTTGCTCCTTGCGAGTCAATCGCGTTAGAGGAAGAGCAATCTTAGAGAATCCTTCAATGAATCTCCTATAATATACGACTAATCCTTGAAAAATTCGAACTTCTATGACCGACTTGGGTCTTTCCCAATTAAGCACAGCGTCAACTTTGGTCTAATCGACTACAATGCCTTCTTTAGAGATTACATGCCCAAGGAAGTTCACTTCTTTCAACCAGAACTCACACTTGGATAACTTAGCATACAATTTATTCGCCTTAAGGATTTCTAACACAATCCTAAGGTGAGTGGCGTGCTCCTCCTGATTCTTAGAGTAGATCAGAATATCATCGATAAATACTACTAGAGAAGAATCTAGATAAGGCCGGAAGATTATATTCATGTAATCCATGAATACGGTTGGAGCATTGGTTGATCCGAAAGGCATCACTACATACTCGTAGTGTCCATATCGGGACCTAAATGCAGTCTTTGGAATGTCTTCTTCTTTGATACGTATCTGATGGTACCCATACCTCATATCAATCTTGGAAAATACAGCTGCTCCACGAACTTGGTCCATCAAATCATCAATTCTTAGGAGAGGGTACTTATTCTTCACTGTCACTTTGTTAGGTTGTCGATAGTCCACACACATCCTCATACTACCATCCTTTTTCTTAACAAAAAGAACAGGTGCACCCCAATGTGAGACATTAGGTCTGATAAATTGCTTCTCCAGCAGGTCTTCTATTCGCTTCTTTAATTCTGCTAATTCTAATGGAGCCATGTGATAAGGTGCAATCGAAATGGGACCAGCTCCCGAAACCAATTTGATACTAAACTCCACTTCCGATGCGACGACAAACCAGGTACCTCTTTGGGAAAAACTTCCGAAAATTCTTGAACTACAGGTATACTATCCATCCTTACTTCCTCATCAACAACAGCAGAGAGAAAACACAAATAACCTTCTGGTTGGTTTAATAAAGATTCTGAGCTTGGAGAGAAAAGGGATCTTCTATGGCAATCGATGGTTACATGGTTGGTGGACATCCAATCCATTCCCAATATCACATCCAATTGCGATAGAGGTAAACAAATTAAATCAACTGGAGTTGTTCGGTCAAATACCGTAACTTGAAAGTTTAGGCAAACTCTAGAAGAAATAACTAGAAAGTTGGTTGGGGTTGACACTTTCAGATTATATGGCATATTGGACACTACTAATTTCAAACGATTAACGCAATCGTACGATATGAACGAATGCGTTGCACCAGAATCAAACAAAATCTTACAAGGCATACCATTAAGAAAATAGTTACCTTGAATCAGATCTTCAGATTGATCAGCTTCAGTGCCAGACATAGTGAAGACTTTAGCTTGGGTCATTTGCTTGCCTCCAAATCCACCTTGATTTCCTTTCTTGAGTACTTTAGGACAGTATCGAGCGATATGTCCTTGCTTTCCACACTCGAAGCAAGTGGGTGGCTTCTCGCTCCAACAGACTTGTCCGTAGTTGTACTTCTTGCACTTGGTGCACTGGGGAGGGCCTGTGGATGATGCAGCTCTCCCTTCTGCTCTTACTCTTCCTTTACCCTTATGTGAATGAGGCCATTTCTATTCCTGTGATTCCATCCTTGATGACGCTGAGGGCCAGAACCTTGTTGATTCCTCTGATTCTTTTCATACATGCCTTCGCCTTGATATCATCTTCATAAATTCTGCACAGATTTACCAATGTGGGGAAATTCCAAACACGTCGGTAATTAAGAGCAGGCTTTATGTCGGGTCTTAACCAATTTTCAAACTTGACACATTTGGACTGCTCGTCGGGATGATACTGATAGTAGGGAGAATACTTGATTAACTCCTCGAATTTAGCTGCATACTTGCCAACTGACATTTCTCCTCGCTTCAGCTCAAGGATTTCAATTTCCGTGCGATTCTTTATGTCGTCCGAGAAATAATTCTCATGAAATTTTCCTAGAAACACCTCCCATGTAATGGGTACTCCTTCTAATTCCAAAAGTTGCTTGGCGTGCTTCCACCAATTCTCTGCTTCACCTACTAAGTCATACGCTGCATACATTTTGTTTGTCGGTGCAGAGAATGGTTTGGAAAATCTTCTCCAATTCTTGAATCCATTTCAGCGCTTCTTCGGGTTGGAATCGACCTTCGAACTTCGAAGGGTCACACTTACGAAAATCAGCAAGTCCTTAGAATTTAGTGGGACCATCTTGATTACGAGGTTGATTCATATTTTCTAACACTGCCGTAATGCGTTCCAAAGTTTCTGCCACATTACGGTTGTTTCTCGCAACAACCATTTAAATCTGCGCTAACATTACGTTAGAGTCGCAATCAATAACAATACACTTCAGCACAATCAGAGTTACAACATTGGATAGTATGTAAGGCCATACTCCAAAGGCAAGAGTTGAACCATTGTTCTGATACCATAATCTAACGATCTAAATTTTTCACTTATTATTTTATCGAAATTACGAATTAAATTTTTCCTTTTATGAAAATAAATTTAAGCCATTAGACCATTACTAATTCTACTCATCACATCACAATATATAACACATAGTAATAGAAAATAGTTTACATCATATACATTATCACATAAGATTCAGGGTACATCATTTTAGTAGCATCATTAGTACTATACATAGCCATATACCATGTTTAGATTTAAACTCTAGGTCATTTAATATATTAGATTATCTTACAACATAACATGCCATGGCCCAGAGCATAAGGTTCAGACTCCAAAAGATAAACATAAAAGAATAAGAGTTCCTATTATCTATCATTATGCATTACCCATCCACTTGTACTCAATCAGTCGTCAGTTACCCACTGACTGCCGGTTGAGTTCTCGATAGGGTCATCCTCTCCCTCAGGGTTCTCATCCTCCACTGGGTCCTCATCCTCCTCTGGATCCTCTTCCTCTTCCTCACCCTCTACATCTTGTGTTGACCCACTCGGAACATACTCGAGAGTCAACAATCTAGCTCTAATAGAAGGGCCAGGACGTGGAGGATCCTCACGAATATTCCTCTCATTAGGAGGAGAAGGACTCACTGGAAGAGAACGTCTGTGAAAATGATTAGGAGGTGGAGGATAACCAGGACGGTACATAAAAGCAAGTGGGATATGCATAATATCGATCATAGGAATCCTCGCTCTCCGAGGACGCATACGAGACAATGGATTAGGGTGACGAAAGATAATCTCCACAAAACCCTCAAACACTGCTCGCTGATCCTCATAATGCCACTCTCCACTACGAAGTGGACGCATCTCAACACACAACAAGTTCCTGGCCATGACCTATCAAATAAAAGGGCATCGAGTAAGTCATAGTCGAAGCACATAATCAAATAATAATCAATATAAACTAGAAATAGCAAACACAATTAATCAAGTAATCATAACATAATGCATAAATACGTGCACACTAAATTTAACAATACAATTCTCTTTTAATTTAGTGACATGATGCATGTATTTTAATATGAATTCTCCTTCTCTTGTTGGATCCATTAATAATCATGCATATCCACGATACTTGGGACCAGTGGATGCAATATCTTCACAACCCTTCGTCTAAAATCATAATAAATTCTAAGTCAAGGAAAGAAAATGGTAGTAAACTCCTTTCATCCAAGCGGATACATGCAATACACTTATTTGTATCCCGATACAACGGACCAAGGATAAGACCATGCCAAAGGACCGTCCTCCGCAGTCAAGATATGTCCTTTGAGGTTGATAGGATATATTATGGTTAAGCAAAACTATCCCGGGCAAGGTCTGTAGAACCAGCCCATCTCAGAACTGTTTTACCCATAATAGTTCCCAAGGGTTATAGACGAATCACCGTCAAACCTAACCTCTGCACATCCTCAATTTCGATTCAAAGAATATTCTTTCAATTCTAAGGATCGTTGTATCTTTCCCGACATTCTATCTTACCATCCGCGATGCCACGTGCGAATGCAAACACTTTATCGTTCCTCTTTTTATAATTATTTTCATTTCATAATCATCATTTCAAATTCATAATCATTCATCATCATAATCATCATATAAAATGTTCAATTATTCATAAGCATACTTCTCAAAATCAATAAAGGAGTTTGGTTAAGGCTAAGTGTAATAAAAATTGGTATTTTGCACTATTCAGGGGTCAAGGTAATTGATTACCAGATGAAATTCAAATTTTTGATGCCAAATTCAACCTTGTAATTGATTACCAAACCCTGGTAATCAATTACCCTGCATAAAATAACACATTGAATTGGGTTTTGACATACTAATCTTTTGTACACTTCACTTTAACCAAAACTAATTCAAAACAGATCAAAAATATATATAATTACATATGTTCATCCATATTTCAAGCAATCAAATCATCATTTACATATTCAATTTCTATCAAGTGCATAAAAGGCGTAAACTCACAACTCAACATAGAAATTTCATTTCTTTGCATAAAAGACCAAATTCAGGGTTTGTTTAGCTCACACATGATAAATATAAGTTGCTCAAATCAAGGATTGAGATTAAACTGACCTCCATGTCAAAATCCCAATTCAAGTTTCATTTCAAGACTTTTGCCCTTAAGTTTAAGTGAACTCTTATATATCTAGCCAAATGATTACTATTCTAGCACTTAGGATAACTTCTCCCTTACCTATTTGAAGTGCTGGAACTGATTTGTGGTTGAGGGAAAAGAGTTGGACACGTTTTGACTTCCTCTGTTTTCAGCTTTTAATGCTTTGTTTTCAGTTCAATAGGGTAACTAGATCAAACTTTTTCAATGAATAAAAGCTAGATAAAGCTGGGACTAAGGATTTAAATCAAAACTAGGATATGTTAACTTGAAAATAAAACAAATTTAAAGCTCAAAGGATGCTCGAGCTTACCACAAGAATCCAAGGAACAAAGCTATACGATTCGGAAATTCCAGTTTTCAGTTTCGAATGTCTAACTTTGCAGGTGTATAACTCTTTCTACACTCCACCAAATTGAACAAACTCGGGTTCTAATTAATGAAGGATCAACAAGCTTTTATTTGATATAGGTTTTGTGAGGATTTGAGGCTTAGAACTATGAGAACGAATTGAAGAAAGTAAGCACCCGGGAAAACGAGTTTCATAGAAGTTTGGGTGTTGATGATGAATATGGAGAGAGTTTGATAACTTAAACTAATAAATTAATCAATCTAAAGGCTGTCAATTCTATCTATAACGATAATAGGGTACATTATGTAAAAGGGCATTCATTTCAAGCTTAAACCGCCATAATATTGGCTCTGCAAGCACGGGGTTATCGAATATGGTAATTGATCCTACTTGAAAATTTGAAAAATTATTATTATTATTATTTAAAATCATTAAATACCTATTTCATTCACAATCATCCAAATATGATTCTCATATCATAAAACTAAAATTCACACAACATTCACATAATATTTATTTAATATTAATATATTATTTATAATGTCGAGGATAATTCCGGTGGGTGTTACACCTCTTATGCACGATTCAGTTTCTCTTTTCCCTTACAGCTTTCTCTACAAGCTTCATTCTTTTCCTCCCTCTAATTACTCTTATCTCTTTCTCATTCACACACAACATTTCTATATCACCTTCATCATCATCATCAATCTTCCTTCTATCTCCTTCCTCTTTTCGTCTCTCACTCTCTCCCCTTCTCTCTTTCTTTTGATGCTCTCTTTCTTTATATTTTTTTCTCTCTGTTTCATTTTTTACTTATTCTTCTCTTTATTTTTCAGGTTTAATGATTGAGAGGAAATACGAAGAAGACGACGAAGAAGATGAAGATGATGACTTCGAAGAGGATGAATAAGAAGGCGGAAAAGAAGGGTTCAAAGATGCTGCTCAAAGTAAAAAATGTTGCTTTTTTGTACTGCAATCTTCACTTTCTGTCTTTTTTATTGATACCCATTTCGATTTTATTGTTGTTTTTTGAATCCTTTCTATGATGGCTTTGTGGGTGCATGTTTCGTTCAATGGAAATGTGTTAGGGACATAGGATCTGGATTATGTGTTTGAAAAATGTTGGTGTGATATCGAAGTGAGGATGAGGGAATAGTTGTATTTGGTTTTCTACTTTTGATTTTTGATTTTTGAATGTGAATTTGAATTCATATTCGTTGTTGTTTTCAGCAGCAATGTGTGTAGGAATTGGAAGCTCCGTTGACTCATTTGAAGCACAAGGATTAGTACATTTTTATGTTTGCATATATTTTTCTTATTTACTACTAGCAAAGTTTAATTTTTTTAATTCCTTGATGATACCTAACAAGTTTAATTTGGTTGCATGATGTAATTTTTTCAATTATGCTATGTAGAAATTAATGGCATTATTTTTGTGCAATTTTTTATATTTCATGAAAATGATGATTTTGGAATTCTTTTGGTCATACATGTTGTCTAAGTGTCTGCAGTTATGTTTTTCGTAACCCATGAATACTAAAGCTTAATACATTTCTTAACTGGAGGTTGGGCATGAGTCTTTTAGATCCATCACTAGATCTTACTATAATGGAGCAGGGGGAGCACTTCATCTTGGAGTATCATTCATTAACTAACATGTTTCCAACAGGCAAAAAGGATGAGTCAACCTAAGATTAAGCACTGGTTTGGTAAATATGAGGTAGAGAGGACAATTGGTTAGATGCAAAGGTGAAGTTTTCTAGGAACCCTAAGATAGGGGGAGCCTGTGGCTCTCAAAATTCTTGACAAAGAGAAAGTTCTCAAGCACAAGATGGTTGAACATGTGATATTTTGAGAATTATTTTTTGCTCTATAGCTTGATTTTATTTGTTGAAAGCATACAATTTTATGGCATAATTGCTTCATCACATTCTCTGAAACCTTTCATAACATTGCCAAAGTCTAATTTTCTATCTTGGTAGTTGCTTTAGGACCTCACATGATGAAGCCCCGAGATGATTTTAATGTTTGTTTTGCATATCAGGAGGTAAATAGCTACCATGAAGTTAATCAACCATGCAAACACTACAAAAAAATGGGCAAGTTGCGACGGTTTTGGAGGTGTTTTGCGGCGGTTATAACCGTCGCAAAATATATTTGCAGCGGTTCAATAACTCACATAGAACTAACCGCCGAGAATCATATTTTGCGGCGGTTATTACAACCGCTGTAGAATTTTGACCTAAAATTTGCGACGGTTAACAACCCCCGCAAATTGCAAATATGAAATTCCATTGAAAACAATTGCGTCAGTTATAACCGTCGCAAGATGCCAATATATTATAAAACAATTGCGACGGTTTAAAACCGCCCCAAGATGCCTATTTATTTATATGATGAAAATATTTGCGACAGTTTTTTTGACTGCCGTAACATGCCTATTTCTATTTTATAAAAGCAATTGCGACGGTTTTTGACTTCCGCAAAATGCCTATTTATATATTTGCGACAATTATAACCGCCGGTAAAGCTGCACCACGAAATTAAAATAAAAAGATTTGATGGGAAATATCCTTCCACCCCTAATATGCTTAAATCTACAACACATTTTAAATCAATTACATCTAAATTATAGCCAAAAGAATACAATATTCCCCAAGTAAAACATCACCAAATCTAAATTATAGTTAAAACAAAAAAATCTAGGTAAATAATTTTTTAGATTGTTCTAAAATCTAAATTCTAAGTAAGGAGCCTCATCCTCATAATTGCTTTCTTTTAATTCCCTTTCTTTTATTTTCATCTACTTAGTTCATACCAAAATAACAGGCCAAAGTTGCCGGAAAAATTATTGACAAAAATAATCTACTTGTAATTCAATTTTTCACATTATCTAAAGATAGCGTATCTGATGTAAGACCCCTAATTTTCGTCTCCCGTATAATAAGGAAATTAATAATAAAAGTTTTATTATTAATTTAAAGGAATTTCCAAGTTTATATTTTGTATTTAATTAGCCTGAAATATAAAAATAAGTTGAAATATTTTTATATGGCAAATAAATGCAAAAATAAGGATATTACATTTTAGTCCTTGATTTAGGGCCTAAATGTAATATTGAAAAAGTTCTTGGAGGGAAAAGATTTAAAAATATTAATTTTTAAATTTAGTACTGATCTAACCGGTTAGTAATGCCCCGTAACCGGTTAGACGATGAACCCAGAAACTGGGTTAGTGGAATTTGATGAGTAATCACTTGATTAATTCGATTAATCGCCACGAATCCCACTTAATTCATAGTGGAAGACGCGTGTCTCTGTGCATGTAAACCAATTTCTCTATAAAAGCCGGTGTGTTGATGAATCTAGGGTTGATTTTGGCTAAGTTTGGGGGTTTGAAGGGCTGTTAGGGTTCCATAATCGTCTGAAGTAATTCTCCTTCTCCTTTGAGTGTTAGAGAGCGAGAGATACACTTATGGAAAGCTTAAATCAAGAGCTTTCCATTGATATAAAGCTTGTGAGTCGAGAGTGTGTGTCTGTGGAGGAATCGACCTGAGAAGCTAAGAGTTGGAGACTGAATTCTGTGCTCTTCTTGTTCTGGAAGCTGGGTTTCAGCTTTGATTTTGGTAAGTACAGTCAACCATTAAGCCTCAAATCACTTCTATCTCTTAGTGCATGTTACCTAGATTGGGTTCTAACTGTTTTCCCCAATTTCTTTGGCCAATTGCTATGTCAAATTTTATGGTCTCTGAACCCTGTTGATGGAAATCGCGGCTGAGAGCAGAATCTAGGATTTGTGGGGAATCTGTGGATTTTTCTTCAAGCTCAGTGTTAATCCTCATCAAAAACAACTTAGAGGTATGGGAGAAGTCTACCTTATACTAGATTTAGACTAAAATCAAGTGAATTAGGATTTGAGTTAACAAAACTCAAAAAGGGCATTATGTGTGTGAAGCACAAAGGCTTGGAGGCAAAATTTCAGCTCAATGTTGTTTTGAGCAATTTTATATTGATGCATGCAAGTGATTTTAATGTTGAAATCAGAAGCTAAATGTATAATCTGTGATTTGAGGTATTGAATTGTGTTCGTATGGGTTCTTATGCAATTTAATGCACTAAACCAAATGCATGCAAAATTATATGTGTTTCTGTGATTAAACATATTTATCTAAGGTATATGAAATCTGTTAAAGGTTGAAATTTGGTTAGATTTGAGTAGTGAAGAGAATGGTTTGTTAAAACTCATGTTTTAGTGTCTGACTGCATAATCTGACCGGTTAATCGAGATTCGTAACCGGTTAGACACTGTAAAAATGCAAAAGAAAATAAGTGTACAAAATCAGTATTGTAGTCTTATAAATGCTACTCAAATCTAGGCCTTAATTTCATGGAAAACAATCTGAAAATAAGCTGATTTTCCTGTTATAGTTCAAATTGCAATCAAGGAGTTAATACCTTAGTGTAATGAGATAATTTCAAGAGGAAATTATGCTCATTGGAGAATGAAATGTGATTTAGACTTTTGAATGATAAAAGCAGTGGTCTTTGAGGTATAAAACAATGCTAAACTTGTTTATGGATTGGGTAGAGAATTCAAGAAAAAGGGTTTTTCTGAATTACAATGGTAAATAGTTCAGGTCTGTAATTCTAACCGGTTAGCCTAAAACTGTAACCGGTTAGTACCTGAATCTGAAAAATAAAAAGTTAAGTTTTTAAATACCATTGGTAATGTTTTCCCAATCTAAGCTTAAGGGCATGTTTTTGAGATAATTCAAAGGAGAATTTTGTGCCCAAGATTATGCCTCAAATAAATCATTCAAAAGGAAAATTGGAATAATTCTAAATCACAGTAATTAATGTAAAGATAAAACCAACCCTGATAATTTTTGCATCCATATAGAATGGAAGTTTGGTTGGTAGGAACGTTTATCATATTCTGGGAATATGAGGAGGGTACTCTGGGAGTACCAAATTTAACCTACTTGATGACACATTCTGGGAATGTGGCCAGTGTCCGGGACCTGGTTTTTATGCGTTATGGGAACGTGGTGCACACTCCGGGAGTGATGCTTATTACCTATAGAGTTGTCACTGAGGAGACTCCTTCTCCTGGTCCGACTGATTTCGAGAGGACTGCTTCTGCAGATCCTAGACCCAGTGGTCGGGTCTCTACGCAGTCGGGCGAGGTCGAGGAAGACCCTGTGGAGGATGAGAGCGAGGAGGAGGTGCATGTTGAGCCGACTGTTTCTGCTAGAGGTGGACCCGCTGGTTCATAGGAGCCTGCATAGCGTGGATGTTTTGGATCCTAGATCCTAGGGATAGAGCTGTGGAGGATCTGAGGAGCTGCTGAGGACATGGATGACCTGCTGTTGGACTTCTACTTTTGGATTATGTTATATACTGTATATATTTTGAGAGGTCTTAGAGTGAGGTTTATTTTATGCAGCTGGTTTGTATATATTTCACAAAACTTGCTATCTTAACTTTCACTACTTGCTACTGATGATGCTTATGGGGTTTATGTTATATCATACATATATATATTATGTTTTATTTACCTCAGCAGTGCCCCACAAGTATTACTTTTTACTTCCGCATACTCTGATTTTGATTCAAAAGGATTTCGGCGACAAGTTTATATTTTATATATTCGAGTAAACTCGAGAGACCAATAACATATTTTAAGAAAGGACTACGAAAATGTTTTACTATGTTTACAGAAATGTTATCTCGAGAGTCTTTTTGTAATTAAGATGTTAGTAAGCCGAATTCCAATATTTGTGCAGATTTGAAGTGTTTATAGTCGAGCAAGTAAAAATTTAAAAAGGAAAAAAATTTCTAGTCCTAGTTTTGATAGAAAGTATTTCAATCATTTGGAAATATTTATTATTTTCGAGATATAAAAAGAAGGGTGTCACACCTTGGGTGGTATCAGAGCATTGGTCCTGTCCCTCATGGCCCCGATGATGCAGCTAAGTATGGTATTCAATGTTAATTGAATATGTTTTGAGTAAGTTAGTAGCATTTATGTTTTAAAGACCTTTTTAGTGACCCAAAGCCCATAGTGCAGGTCTTTCTATGGCAACCCGAAATAGAAATATTACGAACGAAATGTTAGAACGAATCACGACAGTGCTGGAAGGCATGCAGCAGCAGTAGCGACAACAGCCATCTCAAGGGCGAACTGGTAATCCACCTGTTGGCAATATGGCGAATCAGGATGCTAAGACTCTGTCGGAATTCCGGAAGTGCAATCCACCAAGGTTTGAAGGCGGATACAAACCTGATGAGGCGAACAAGTGGTTGTATGAGATCAACAAGATTTTCAGAACTTTGGATTGTTCTGACGAACAGAAGGTAACCTATGCAATTTACATGCTTCATGGGGAAGCTGAAAACTGGTGGGATCACACTGTTCAATTGCTGAATTTTGAAAGGAGAATAATCAACTGGGGTGTATTTATGGAGAAATTTCTCAATAAATACTTTCCGGAAGATTTAAGGAGAAAGAAGGAAGTAGAATTCATGCAATTGAAGCAGGGGGATATGAGTGTAGGAGAGTATGCTGCCATATTTGAGGAGCTGATGAAATATTCTCCCTACTACTTGAATAACCCTGATGAAAGAAGTAAGTGTGTTAAGTTTGAAGGTGGGCTGAGACCGGAGCTGAAGTCTATTTTTAGTTATCAGAGGATTCAGAGCTTCCCTGCACTTGTGGATATGTGCAGAATGTACGAGGATGACAAGAAAGCTGAGTTGATTGGAAGTCAAGGGAAAGGGGTTGGACAGAACTATGGACCACAGAGGAAGAAGAGGTTTGATCATCGGAATAATGGTTCATATTCTCGGAAGAACAAGGGCAAGGGCAAAGCTGTGATGGATAACAAGAACAAGTCTCGCGATAATGCTCCTTATTGCGAGAAGTGTAGGCGCTATCATCATGGTCAGTTCTGCTGGTCCACAGGAGGATGTTTCAAATGTGGAAAGCAAGGTCACTTTGCTCGTGAATGCAAAGAATCTGCAAAACGTGATGCAAAGGGATCGGCTGGCAAGCCTGTGGTTCAAGGAAGAGTGTTTACCCTGAGTGGTAATGAAGCAACCCAAACCCCGAATCTCGTGCAAGGTAACTTTCTGCTTAATGATCAACCTTGCAAAATCATGTTTGATTCTGGAGCTACACATTCTTTTGTTTCTCCTGAATGTGTAAATAGGCTGAATCTTGTTGTTTCCGATTCACCTTGTTATCTTTGTATAGATACCCCTACTGGAATACCGATTTTCACTACTAAAGTCTGTTTAGGGTGTAAGGTGGACATTTTGGGTCGTCTTTCCAAAGTAGATTTGGTTTGTCTCCCTAAGTTACAATTGGATGTGATCTTGGGTATGGATGGGTTGATGAAGAACCAAGTGATCATCAATTGTGAGGAAAAGACAATTCAATATAGGACCCTTGAACCTGAGGGTTATATGTGTTTGTTCTCGACTTCTGGGGAAGAAGAGTCGATGCCTTTAGAAGAGATTCCCGTGGTGAGGGAATTTCCGGAAGTATTTCCTGAGGAGATACCAGGATTACCTCCGAAGCAAGAGATAGAGTTCGGAATAGACCTAGTCCCTGGAGCTGGTCCCATCTCTATTGCTCCTTATAGGATGGAACCACAAGAAGTGGCAGAAATGAAAAAGCAGATCGAGGAATTGCTGCAGAAGCAGATGATCAGGCCAAGCGTTTCGCCTTGGGGAGCTCCATTACTGTTTGTAAAGAAGAAGGATGGGAGTATGAGAATGTGTGTAGACTATAGACAGTTGAATAAGGTCACTATTAAGAATAAGTACCCTTTGCCAAGGATTGATGACCTTATGGATCAAGTTAGGGGAGCTGCAGTATTTTCCAAGATTGATCTGAGATCGGGTTATCATCATATCAGGATAAAGGAGGAGGATATACCCAAGACTGCATTTCGATCTCGATACGGTCATTATGAGTATGTTGTGATGCCGTTCGGATTGACGAATGCACCTGCTATTTTCATGGATTATATGAACCGGATCTTTAGACCATACTTGGATTTATTCGTGGTGGTGTTTATTGACGATATTCTGGTCTACTCTAAGAATCTGGAAGAGCATGAAGAGCATCTCAGGATTGTGTTAAAAGTCCTGAAGGAGAAGCAATTATATGCCAAACTTACGAAATGTGAGTTCTGGTTGAATGAAGTGAAGTTTTTGAGGCATGTAATCTCTAAAGAAGGAATTGCGGTGGATCCAGCAAAAGTAAGTTCAGTGCTAAGCTGGGAACAGCCCAAGACTGTGACTGAGGTGAGAAATTTCTTGGGGCTAGCTGGATACTATCTTCGGTTTATAGAAGGATTTTCCAAGATTGCGTTGCCTTTGACTAAGTTGACTCGGAAAGATCAACCGTTCGTGTGGGACGATAGGTGTGAAGTTAGTTTCCGTGAGTTGAAGAAAAGGTTAACATCATTTCCTGTGTTAATCTTACCTGATCCTCACAAGAGCTTTGAAGTGTACTGTGATGCATCTAAGCAAGGACTGGGTTATGTATTGATGCAAGAAGGAAGAGTAGTGGCTTATGCATCGCGACAATTGAAGAATCATGAGGTGAATTACCCGACACACGATTTGGAATTGGCGGCAATCGTGTTTGCCTTAAAGATATGGAGACATCATCTCTATGGCACTACGTTTCAAGTCTTTAGTGACCGTAAGAGTTTGAAATATATGTTCGATCAGAAAGAGTTGAACATGAGGCAAAGAAGATGGATGGAGTTTTTGAAAGATTATGACTTTAAAATCCACTATCATCCGGGTAAAGCAAATGTGGTTGCAGATGCTTTGAGTCGGAAAGCAATCCACATAAGTGCAATGATGGTTAAGGAAGCAGCGTAGATTGAGGAATTCAGAGACTTGAGCTTGTTGACACAAGTGGAGCCAACAAGTATCAAGTTAGGGATGTTGCAAATCACAAATGAGTTCTTGGAAAGAATTCGGGAGTTGCAACGAGCGGATGGAGAATTGATGGAAAAGATGAGATTAGGTTCAGAAGGAAAAGAACCTGATTTCAAGATTGGGCTGGATGGAATCCTTCGTTTCAGGACAAGGATTTGCATACCAAGAGATCAGGAGATTAGAAGACTGATCCTTGATGAAGCACACAAGATTCAGATGAGTATGCATCTTGGATCAACCAAAATGTATCAGGACTTGAAGAAGATGTTTTGGTGGTCTGGATTGAAAAGGGATGTTGCAGAATATGTGGCGACATGTTTGATTTGCCAAAAAGCTAAGGTAGAACATCAGAAACCAGGAGGGCAATTGTAACCTCTGAGTATTCCCCAATGGAAGTGGGATAGCATCTCAATGGATTTCGTGTCTGGTTTGCCAAGGACAGCAGCAAATCATGATGCAATCTGGGTGATTGTGGATAGGTTGACCAAGTCGGCGCATTTTATTCCGATAAATATGCGTTATCCTTTGAATAAGCTTACCCAGATCTACATTAAGGAGGTAGTTCGTCTTCACGGAGTGCCTTCGAGTATTGTGTCGGATCGAGATCCCATATTTTCTTCGCAATTCTGGAAGAGTTTGCATGATGCTATGGGAACAAGATTGAGAATGAATTCTGCATATCATCCACAGACGGATGGTCAGACGGAGAGAACGATTCAGTCTTTAGAAGATGTGTTGAGGGCTTGTGCACTTGAAGAACAAAGAAGTTGGGATCAAGTGCTACCTCTTGCAGAATTCACATACAACAACAGCTATCATGCAAGCATTGGGATGGCACCGTTTGAGGCATTGTATGGGAGGAAGTGTCAAACCCCGCTATGTTAGTTCCAAGTGGGGGAGAATTTAGTGGTTGGACCGGAAATGATACAGCAGACATCTGAGAAGATTAAGATGGTTCAGGCAAAGATGAAAGCGGCTCAGAGTCGGCAGAAGAGTTATGCTGATAAGAGGAGAAAACCATTAGAGTTTTCGGAAGGCGATCATGTGTTTCTTCGGATAGTTCCAATGAAAGGAATCAGTAGAGCTTTGAGAACCCGAAAGCTTTCACCTAAGTGTATAGGTCATACCAAATCCTTAAGAGAGTTGGTCCTATTGCTTATCAACTAGATTTACCACCCTCTATCCAATTTGCGCAACGTCTTTCACGTTTCGCAATTAAAGAAGTATGTGCATGATCCATCAGTTATTTTGAAACTCCAATCTGACGACCTAACTTTAAAGGAAAACCTTACCTTTGAGACCAGACCAGTTCAGATAGAGGATCGTGAAGTTAAGCAGCTCAGAGGAATGGAGATACCTTTAGTTAAGGTCGTATGGGAAAATGCAGACGTGTCTGAAGCTACGCGGGAATTAGAGGAAAAGATGCGTCAAGTGTATCCGGAGTTATTTTTGTAAACTAGAATTTCGGGGACGAAATTCCTTTTAAGTTGGGAGTAGTGTAACACCCCTAATTTTCGTCTCCCGGATAATAAGGAAATTAATAATAAATGTTTATTATTAATTTAAAGGAATTTCCAAGTTTATGTTTTGTATTTAATTAGCCTGAAATATAAAAATAAGTTGAAATATTTTTATATGGCAAATAAATGCAAAAATAAGGATATTACATTTTAGTCCTTGGTTTAGGGCCTAAATGTAATATTGAAAAAGTTCTTGGAGGGAAAAGATTTAAAAATATTAATTTTTAAATTTTGTACTGATCTAACCGGTTAGTAATGCCCTGTAACCGGTTAGACGATGAACCCAGAAAATGGGTTAGTGGAATTTGATGAGTAATCACTTGATTAATTCGATTAATCGCCACGAATCCCACTTAATTCATAGTGGAAGACGCGTGTCTCTATGCATGTAAACCAATTTCTCTATAAAAGCCGGTGTGTTGATGAATCTAGGGTTGATTTTGGCTAAGTTTGGGGGTTTGAAGGGCTGTTAGGGTTCCATAATCGTCTGAAGTAATTCTCCTTCTCCTTTGAGTGTTAGAGAGCGAGAGATAAACTTCTGGAAAGCTTAAATCAAGAGCTTTCCATTGATATAAAGCTTGTGAGTCAAGAGTGTGTGTGTGTGTGGAGGAATCGACCTGAGAAGCTAAGAGTTGGAGACTGAATTCTGTGCTCTTCTTGTTCTGGAAGTTGGGTTTCAGCTTTGATTTTGGTAAGTACAGTCAACCATTAAGCCTCAAATCACTTCTATCTCTTAGTGCATGTTACCTAGATTGGGTTCTAACTGTTTTCCCCAATTTCTTTGGCCAATTGCTATGTCAAATTTTCTGGTCTCTGAACCCTGTTGATGGAAATCGTGGCTGAGAGTAGAATCTAGGATTTGTGGGGAATCTGTGGATTTTTCTTCAAGCTCAGTGTTAATCCTCATCAAAAACAACTTAGAGGTATGGGAGAAGTCTACCTTATACTAGATTTAGACTAAAATCAAGTGAATTAGGATTTGAGTTAACAAAACTCAAAAAGGGCATTATGTGTGTGAAGCACAAAGGCTTGGAGGCCAAATTTCAGCTCAATGTTGTTTTGAGCAATTTTATATTGATGCATGCAAGTGATTTTAATGTTGAAATCAGAAGCTAAATGTATAATCTGTGATTTGAGGTATTGAATTGTGTTCGTATGGGTTCTTATGCAATTTAATGCACTAAACCAAATGCATGCAAAATTATATGTGTTTCTGTGATTAAACATATTTATCTAAGGTATATGAACTCTGTTAAAGGTTGAAATTTGGTTAGATTTGAGTAGTGAAGAGAATGGTTTGTTAAAACTCATGTTTTAGTGTCTGACTGCATAATCTAACCGGTTAATCGAGATTCGTAACCGGTTAGACACTGTAAAAATGCAAAAGAAAATAAGTGTACAAAATCAGTATTGTAGTCTTATAAATCCTACTCAAATCTAGGCCTTAATTTCATGGAAAACAATCTGAAAATAAGCTGATTTTCCTGTTATAGTTCAAATTGCAATCAAGGAGTTAATACCTTAGTGTAATGAGATAATTTCAAGAGGAAATTATGCTCATTGGAGAATGAAATGTGATTTAGAATTTTGAATGATAAAAACAGTGGTCTTTGAGGTATAAAACAATGCTAAACTTGTTTATGGATTGGGTAGAGAATTCAAGAAAAAGGGTTTTTCTGAATTACAATGGTAAATAGTTCAGGTCTGTAATTCTAACTGGTTAGCCTGAAACTGTAACCGGTTAGTACCTGAATCTGAAAAATAAAAAGTTAAGTTTTTAAATACCATTGGTTATGTTTTCCCAATCTAAGCTTAAGGGCATGTTTTTGAGATAATTCAAAGGAGAATTTTGTTCCCAAGATTATGCCTCAAATAAATCATTCAAAAGGGAAATTGGAATAATTCTAAATCATAGTAATTAATGTAAAGATAAAACCAACCCTTATAATTTATGCATCCATATAGAATGGAAGTTTGGTTGGTAGGAACGTTTATCATATTCTGGGAATATGAGGAGGGTACTCCGGGAGTACCAAATTTTAACCTACTTGATGACACATTCTGGGAATGTGGCCAGTGTCCGGGACCTGGTTTTTATGCGTTCTGGGAACGTATGCGTTCTGGGAACGTGGTGCACACTCCGGGAGTGATGCTTATTATCCAAGTATGGTTTGGCATTACTTTCTGGGAATGAATGTCAGTGTTCCGGGAACACAAGGGTGTATTGGATGGATGTCCAAGATGGACTTTTAGAGGCCTCAGTTGTGGATAGAAAATCATACATCATGCCACTTGCATTATAAGAGATATAATGTCGAAAATTGGTGTGCTCATATGTACTTGCATTATTATCTGTCCATGATATACTTGTGTTTGTAATTTTAGTCTTTATCAATTATGTATATGTGTATACTTACTCTTTGTGCCCTGTTTAGGTGATGGCCAGATACCTAGCTTGCATCGAGATACGCCCTATCCCAAGTGGTATATGGACGTATGAGGAGCACCGTGCCACCTTTGAGGGGGAGGTGGAGATCACTCTCTACCACCCTAACCCTCTGGTGCGAGTGCGACCTCGTCGATTTAGGATCCCTTTAGTCTATACTATGCATGTTCCACCCTTTTATACATATAGAGGACCACCCCCGGCTCGACCTGTGCGTCGTTTTCATAGTTTTCGTTTCAGAGCTGCCACTCATTCTCATCCTTCCTCCCATAGAGTTGTCACTGAGGAGACTCCTTCTCCTGGTCCGACTGATTTCGAGAGGACTGCTTCTGCAGATCCTAGACCCAGTGGTCGGGTCTCTACGCAGTCGGGCGAGGTCGAGGAGGACCCTGTGGAGGATGAGAGCGAGGAGGAGGTGCATGTTGATCCGACTGTTTCTGCTAGAGGTGGACCCACTGGTTCATAGGAGCCTGCATAGCATGGATGTTTTGGATCCTAGATCCTAGGGATAGAGCTGTGGAGGATCTGAGGAGCTGCTGAGGACATGGATGACCTGCTGTGGGACTTCTACTTTTGGATTATGTTATATACTGTATATATTTTGAGAGGTCTTAGAGTGAGGTTTATTTTATGCAGCTGGTTTGTATATATTTCACAAAACTTGCTATCTCAACTTTCACTACTTGCTACTGATGATGCTTATGGGGTTTATGTTATATCATACATATATATTATGTTTTATTTACCTCAGCAGTGCCCCACAAGTATTACTTTTTACTTCCGCATACTCTGATTTTGATTCAAAAGGATTTCGGCGACAAGTTTATATTTTATATATTCGAGTAAACTCGAGAGACCAATAACATATTTTAAGAAAGGACTACGAAAATGTTTTACTATGTTTACAGAAATGTTATCTCGAGAGTCTTTTTGTAATTAAGATGTTAGTAAGCCAAATTCCAATATTTGTGCAGATTTGAAGTGTTTATAGTCGAGCAAGTACAAATTTAAAAAGGAAAAAAATTTCTAGTCCTAGTTTTGATAGCAAGTATTTCAATCATTTGGAAATATTTATTATTTTCGAGATATAAAAAGAAGGGTGTCACATCTGATCCCTTTATCACAGCAAATTGGCAAAAGCATTAAATGAGTTGTTTGGCCTACCTTGTGCAAGTGAAAGCTAGAATCATCAACTTGTATGATCAAATCGGTAGCTGAATTTGCCCGAGAAATCCTGCATCAAGTAAATGGGATAAATTTGCATTCAGAAAAGTCAGTAGCATTTAAATTGTTATCCAAGAAACACATGAAGAGAATGCTGACAACATAACTTATGAGCATATAGCTATTTACCAGTTTTGGTTTCTTCTTTCTAAGGAATCAACAATCATAGGAACATCAGGTGGTAAAATGACACATTCGTTATGCTTCCTACCAGACACTGTCCCACCACCTAAAGGATTTTCAGTCTAAAATTTTCCTTCTCATGGTGGACTTATCATGCACTGGAAAATGAACCTTGTTTTTCATATTTCCCTTGAAAGCTTCAGTATTGGATTTATTTAGACAGGATTTGAAGAATTTCAGTATGGATTATGGAGGATATATGGACAGAAGTTGTGTCATTCTTCCTTAAATATTGTCATGATTGAGCATGTATAATTGCAATATTTATTAGACTCAGGAGGGTTTGTTGCCTTTTACCATCTCCTGTCACTGTAAGCATTGGAATGTAGATTACAAAACTAGACAGATTAGAGTCAGCATTATAATCTCATCCACTAATTAGAAATACCTCTTATAAAGCTTTCCCTGTGTTTTTTTAATGAACATTTGCCCTGTGTTCAGAGTGGTGCTACTAGAGGCAGCTCTATTGGTCCCAGCAGTTGCTGTGGAGAATATGAAATATTATTACAGTTAGTTGAAACTAATTGTCATTCAGATTTCCATTTTAAAAACTTATCTAATGAGTAAAGAGTATAATCCATAAATCATTTGAATAAAAATTTACTTATTCTACTCAATAAATAATCAGAGGCACTACTTACTGATGGAAACACTACTAACACAGCCATACGTATTCAAAACATTGATTGTTAAAGTTAAAATAAAATAATGAAGTAGTGCTAAATATTATAAGGGATTCATTGAGAATGTATTGCAAAACAATGATACCACAATAATATCAGAGACCTCACGAATGAGTAGCCTATTGATAAAATCCAATACGAAAGGAAAATAGCCTAAATACAATATATATATATATATATATATATATATATACACATAAAACAAAGAAGCGGCCATGTTGTAACACCCCGTAAATTCCTCATATTAAATTAAAACACTAAAGAAATTATTTTTGAGAAAAGTGTCTTAAAAAGAATATTTTCTTGTAATGATTTTCCTAAATTCACGTTTTTTTTTAAATAATAAATGACCCTAAAGAATGATTTTCTGGAATAACATTCAACCTTTAGAAATTGAGTTGTCTTTAAAATTTATATGCTTGATATTTTTGTAAAAATGATTGTGATCTTGGTGTGAGTCCCTTTGTGATGAATTAGAATTATTTCCTAGATGTGTGTATATACGGTTTTAGTATATGTAAGTATGCTTGGGATTATATGAGTATTTGATTATGGAAAAGAATAGGATGTATGTGTAAATGCACATATAAGTGATGCATGATGCATGAATGAATGTATATATGTGTAATCCGTGTGTGCGTGCATGATGAACATGTATGTGTTTTCCATGATGCCATGCTATGTGTTGTTGAGATAAACATGAAAACAAATTGTGTGTGAATGTGTGTATGCCTATGTATATGTTAAGTGTATGCATGAATGTATGTTATATGTTGATGAAAATAGAACTATATGTGCATGTGTGATAGTGTAGGTGATTCGGCCATGATAAGAATAGAAGGACCAAGTAGGAGCCATTTTCTTAAGCATTAAGAAAATGAAATTTAAATAGAAAAATAGGGAGAGATTAGGAGTGGTGACTCATGAAGCCTAGGAAGACTTTCCTTCCCTCATGTCTCCCACGACAAGACCTCTTCCATGCAACAATATGCCTAGACCAATTTACCCTTAATCTTCCACATTGAACCAAGGCTAGGAAAGGAAATTCTCACACCTTTGCCTTTGATCTTAAAACCGGTGTGTGTGTGTGTGTGTTGGCTTCGGTTCACATCTTATTTCCTTCATTCATTTTCTTTCTCACACCAACACAAACACATTTACTCCCAAGAGCATCATCAAGCTCTTGAGACTCATAGAAAGAAGAGAGTGAGACCGTGAGAGGAGAAGAGAAGAAGGAGAGTGAAGACCCAAGCTCTTAGCCCAAACACCATTGATTTCTTTCTTCCACACCTTTGCTTTATCAAAGATTAAGAAGAAAACCACCCCTAACCCTAGAAGAAAGAGACCGAAGCAAACCTAAGAGGAGGAGAAGAGGAAATTTGAAGATTGAGTTAGGAATTAAGGTAGATAGAGTTTTAATTAAGTGATTTTGTGTTGCAAAGGACTTTTAATGGATTTTGATTTAATTCTTATGATTCATGTAATTATTCTTAAGTGATCTTGAGATCTAAGTGTCATGCATGTTATTTTTATGCTTTGATCTTGAATATTGATGTGAAAAAGTTTTTGATCTCTTGCTTGTAATTTTCCTCATCACGGTTTTTGTTTGAAGATTGTGTTTCAGTTCATAAATTGTATGGATTTCCTTATTCATGTTGATTTTATGGCCTTATGACCTTACTCTTCTTTGCATGTTCTCCTTATGTTTTGATCTTGGATTTTTATGAATAAATGAACTTATAAATCATCAAACCAAGAACTAAATGATTCGACCATGAGTAGGAATTTTAAGTCTTGATGTTTTAATTTGATCTAAGTAATTTCATGTTTAGAAAAATTAATTTCTAGCTTATTTTCACGGTTTGTTTGAAGGATTGAGTTTAAGTTATATTTTTGTTTTGATCTTCTTTTGCATGTCTTGATCTATGGTTAATTTTTAAGAAAACATGAAGCTTGAACTTGCATGTCTAAATTGAATATAAAGTCTTGTTTCCTTGTATGCATGTCACGGTTTTTAAAGGAAACTAAGCTTGACAAGCTTTAAAAATAATTTTAAACATGAAGAGAGTTGGAATCAAGGTTGTGTGTGTGTAATGATGATTCGGTTGATGCTTGAAAGAGTAAAATGATGCTTTTAGGCCTTGCATGATATGATCTAGGAATTTAGGTGTTTGCATGTGAAAATAAAATTGTGAGACTTTGCCTTTTTGCATGTCACCATTCGGCCAAGTCTAGGTAGAATAGGGAATCATACTAGATCATCCTTTTTCTTACATGTATGATGAAAATTGTCTCACCTAGAGATTTGTAGGTGCATGCATGTGCTTTCTTAAAGGGTAAAGACTTTGACATAATTCTTGATTTTGTTGTACTAAGAAATTAAAATTTTGTTTACTAAAATTCCTTGTGAACTCACGGTTTTTAGAAGTAAAGGGAGAATACAAGATTTTGGAAAATGAACTTTGCCTTGATTCATGTTCTTTGTGCATACCATGATAATATTCGGCCTATTCCTGTTAGCTAGCCTAGGATCTCTTTTCCAATAAAATAATTTGAAAGAAATGAATGAATTAAATTAATTGAGTGTTGTGTTTGAATGAATATATGTATGAGTGTGTGTGTTTATGAGTTCGGTTAGGATTAAAAGAAAGTAGAGTTTAAATGCTTTAAATAAACTAAGTTGATTTGTGTGAATCAAATTGTGATATGTGATTTATTTTCCTTTGCTTCAATTCGGTTACATAGTTTAAATAGGTTTAGGAAGTTTAATTACATGAGATAAAATATGCATGATGATTTTGAGGTGGATATAAATTGTTAAAGTAAGGGAGACAAATATTGATGTGTTTGGCTTGAAAACTTGATTTGATTTATGAGTAATTGCCTGCCTAAGTGTTTCATGTTATGTAAGTAAGTTGCATGATTACTTTGATGATTGATTTTGAGATTTATTGATTTTAAGATAGTTTTAGATTTTTGGATTGTGTCTTCGCTGTCTAGAACTTGTTTTGTGATAAAAACATGGGTTTTCAAGTGATACTTTTAAGTTAAAAAGTTATTTAAGTAAAGGATGTTTTTAGAATAATTTCGGAGTCTTAATAAAGTGATTCTGTAAGAGTATTTTTGCTGTCCAGAATTACTTGGACGCACTTTTTATGTTTAAAAATGTTTCAATGTGACCTAAAACCAAGTTTCCAAGTGACAATTGATTTTGGTTATATTTTCGAAGTTTTTCCCAATAAAGGAAGGACGAGTATTAAACCAAAGATTTTCTTTAATGAGTTAGTAACGTAAAACGTTTTATTTAATATGAGGAATAATGTAGAAAAGAGATTGGGGCGGTTGGCAGCCGGCAGCAAGAAGGATTCGAGGAGACGGTACGCATTAAATAGCTGGACCTCAGGTGAGAGAGAAGCTTTCCTAAGACACCGGGGTAGTTAGGTGATATAGTAGGACGTTCCGTATCATCTCAAAGATCGGAACTTAGTGGTTCGGAGTCAATAGTATAAGTGGCAATTCTTTGATTGTGTGGCCACTTATATGAAGGTGACAATGACCACATTGTTGATTGTGTGATGTTTGTGTGACTGGTTGTATGTTATGTTTACTGCTTTAATTATGTTTAATGATAATAGTTGCTGTTGATTAAAACAAGTAATACCCTGATGGACGTCTGTTACGTCTTGACATTAGAAAAGAAATAAGAAAGTTAAAGGAAGTAGAGAAAAGAATAGAAGGTAAGATTGTTAAAGGATATGAAATGGATTGGAATGGAAAGAGATAGAGAATTGAGATTGGGGGAAGAATGAAATGATAATGTTGAGAACGAGCCAGAGCTAGGGAGAGTGATGTTGTTCGATTTGAGATGTGGTTTGAGCGGAGCTGGGCTCCTTTTTGTTTTTGGTTTTAGTCTGAGAATTAATGTTGAGTTGAGCTTGCTCCTCCATTAACGCTCAGCATGGTTTTAGACTGGGAACTAGTGTTGAGTTGAGCTCTCCTCCACTAGCGCTCAGCAACGATGTGTTTTTGAAAAAGGAATTTTTGAAAAGATTTGGGGAAGGAGACTTTTGAAAAGAAGTTTTTGTAAAGAATTGTGAAAAGAAGTTTTTGGAAAAGGATTTGGAAAGCGGAATTTTTGAAAAGGTTTTGAAATGAGCTTTTGAAGAAGTTTGTAAAACGATGTTTTCAAAGGAAATTTTAGGAAACGATCTTTCTGAAAAAAAAAAAGTTTTATGAAAGGACATAATTTTGAGGAAAGTTTTGTGAATCAACCTTTTTGATAAAGTTTTTGGAATGACATTTTGAGAAATTATTTTTGAAACAATATTTTTGTGAATGTTGATGAGAATAGATTTTTATGTGAGAGTTTTCAAAAGGATATTTTGTGAAAGTTTATAATAGGAGATTTTCCAAAAATTTCATGAGATGTGTTTTGAGGAAAGTAAGGTTGTTTTGAAAAGATTGTTTTGAGAAAAGATGTTGAAATGAGTTGGTTTCGAAAAATGTAGAATGCTGAGAAAGTTTGAGAAATGAGATTGGAAATGGTGATGTGATCCCAGCTCTGTGCTATGTGAGAATTGATGAGAGAAAGTTTATGCAAAGTTAGTGGTCGGGACTCGTTGAAGGGTTGCACGAAGGACGGGCCGACCTTAGGAGAATTAAAAAGATAAAAGACTTAAAAGATATGCGTGGTGAGGTATGAGAGTGCGAAGTAGTGGAGAGGAAGAAACGATAAGTATCTGCGGATACTTAGGACGAGATTGCATTAGGGGAGGACGATGACGGTGAAACGTCAAGAAGTCTAGAGTATGTTTCTAGGCAGAACGAACTCCACAGGTGGCGCACTAACGTGGTGGGGACTGGGTCTAATGCCGTGGTAAGTTCTGCGGGCCCACTAGAAACATACTGTCGCCCCCTAGATTGCAAATCGAGAACAGTGAGAGGGACTGGAGTGGGGCATTTGTTTGCCACTGCGAGGCAGTGTGCCATGATTGTTATGAATTGATATTATTGAGGCAGAGTCCTCCTGACCTGGGGCCATTTGTGTTGTGACAGCTGTCGTGCCCGCACGGTAAAGGTCCTGTACTCCTGTTTGCTTCCGGCTAGGTTGGGTGGATGACCGAGGAGATGTAGACGTGAGTGACCGCCGAAATTGAAATGAATACTTTGATGGTATTTTAACACTCCCCAATCACCAGAGGTTATGAAATGATAAGAATGGAGGAAAAGAGAGTACAGTGCTGAAATGGAAATGAATGAGAAAAGGAAAGAATGCTTATAAGATGTGAAAGTAAAGAAGAATGAGAAAGTATAACAATAATAAAAATGTAAGATGATAATGATAATGATGTCAATAATCCGCTTGGTTGTTGTGTGCTTGTGTACTGTATTGTGTGTTTGTTTGGTCCTATTATCTTGCCTATCGTAATCCCACACCATCGACGATTCGTCGTTCGGAATGCTTACTCTCTCCTGTTCGTTGTTATATTGGTGCTGCTGATATCGCAACGGGCAGACGGAGCATTGCAAGGAGATCATCACTCTAGAGGAACGGGAGCAGGAACTAAAACGACAGCAAGGGAGCCGCAAGAGAGGGGACTTTACTTCGAGGATGAGGAAAGCCTACAAGAAGGAAGAGAAGCTTCATCCGGTGGGGTACGAAAGGAAGAGTTAGGGGTAGTGTTTTTAGTTAAGTTTATTGTTTGTGTTTTGAGTCAAGGATTACCGAGCAACGAACCATTATGTAATTAAGCCAAGTTTTAAAATGGGAAATATGAAGTACTTCTAATTTGGAAGATGGAGTAGTGTAAACTCTTGAAATTCATTATGAATATTCAACACAATGAATCATGATGCTTTTTAAAACTAAGTCATTTCATGGAAATGAAGGTTTTATAAATATAGAATGTCTTTAGTGACAACTCGATTTTCCGTAAAGGGTATTAAGTTGTTACTGACACTTCAACCATGTTTTACCAAAAAAAAAAATCTGGCCTCAATTTTTGCAACTTTGACAAGAAAAAGGAAGTATTTTTGGTTTACAAAAATCGGGCTGTTACAGAATTGTCGTGTTCTTAACCAAGATCAACCTTAAAGCTATGGAAAAGCCTTGAAGAATGATCACGGTCAAGATGTTAATGTAGGACTCTTAAGGATTTCTGAAGATCCAGTTAGGATAATCAGGTTCTCCCTAGTCAACAACGTGTGTGCTTGTGTCTACTTAGGGATGAGAAAAACGTACCTTAACCCCTATAGCATGGTGGTTCTTATAGGAGATTACCTGTGTTCTTTGGGCCGTTCCGGTAAGCCTTCTGTGGAGGTGGAACTCAAGTAGAATTTGTATAGGATATGATAAGATCATATCTTTAAACCCTGTAAGTGATAAACTTTATCCAATGCTGTTATATCTAACCAAGAGTCGTGAGGAATCCAGTGATAGTTACGGTTTGATAAGGCTGTAAACGATAAGGATTAGATTGGAAGTCCTGTGCTAGCTAAAAACCTTATCAGTACGTAACCGGCGGAAACCCAGTTCGCTCGGTATAAATATCCGACCGACGCCCCTGTACCTGCATCGAAGTAGTGTGAGTAATGGCCCCTTTGGTCGGTCGTAGCTCGGTCTACTATAGGTCCACTACATAAGCCCCCCAAGCTCGGTTGGGTGATTTAAGCCCTGTCGAGCTTATGAGACGAACGAACCATATTCCGACCATATTTTCAGTGATCAAAGTAGAAACCCAAGTCTCTTTTTGCTTCGAACCGAGCTGTCGTTTGATTGACCCCGGAGTGACCTTCCGTTACTCCCTGAATCTACACGTGTCTTTACCCTTATCGGGAAGCGTACCGTTATGATTTCAAACCTATCAGAGGTGCCACGTAGTCTTTTCTCCGTGCGGAATGGGCTTTTTGCACCTAAAGCCCAAACTTTTTGAGATAGTGGAGGGAAGTTAAAATAAAACCAAAAGGCGGTTTCTCATTTCCACAGATTCTCTTTCTTGTTTGTACGTTCTCCTGAGAAATTGGAACCCAGAAGCGAAACTGCATAAAGGCCTCCTTGCAACAGCTTCCTGCCAGGGCCTTGATTGACGCTTCCTCTGCATTTCTTATTGCCTTGTGTACCTCAGTCTTCTTTGCTTTTCTTGATCATTCGCTACTAGCAGGTAACTGAACTTTCTCCTTCAGAGCATTTCTATTTTTGCTATTTTGATGTCTTCTTTGTTCTTGCATGTTGTTGCTATTTGTTTACTGCATTTCCAAGTGTCGGATTTTGCTTATAATGCTTTATTGCTGTTCGTTTTCCACTACTGTTTCTTTGTCCCCGATTTTTGAAGAAATAGCTTTATTTGTACATTTCAGGGTTTACTCACTTTTCTAGTTTTGAAAAACTTTACACTTTTCTGGGTTTTTGGGTTTTCTGGGTTTTGCGAGTGTTATTTTTGGCTTTTCTGGATTGAGGGGTTTACTTTCTGGGTTCAGGAAAAACCCCAAATCGCTTTGTTGTTGTTGCTGTGATACCTCGCTTGCCCCTCAAACTTCTTTATCCGCTTTACCGCCAACTGAGCGATCGCTGTAGAATTTCTTAGGTTTTCTTTACGTTTTTCTTCACTTAAATTCTTAGGGTTGGTACTGGAGCGTCGTTTATCATGAGTGAGGAATCTGTAAACTCTGATGTGCCAAGAACACATAAAGGAGGAAACCCCGAGGTTTATGTTAAGCCGATTGCCATGCATTTCCCTCGGACTTTAAGAGAGTTCAGGCAGGGTGTGATTCAGTATAGGATTGCTGAAAGGGTAGAACAAAGGAGGTTAAGGAGGCTTCATAGAGGTATTAGACGTTTCAATCGGTTTTGGGAAACTCTACCCAGAAAGGGAGGTGTTCCCAAACCGACCGTAAGTATTTGATCAAGTTTTTGTGGTTCTGACTCCCAGTGTGCCCCCTTTTCCTCAGGTATGAAGAGAAAGTGTGTCACTAATCTCGAGTTGTACCCTCTTCCACCAGATTCAGATGAATACGACTGGGTGGACCGAGAGGTTCTTGGCACTCAATCCGAGCTTACAACACATTGATCATTAGACCAAACCCGAGCCATAATTTTACCATGTCCAGGAGACAACGCAGGGAATTTGTACTCCATTACTCCAGTGGGTGAGAATGAGAGAGTCTGTACCAAGATTCCTGAGGGTAGTACAGGCTTCTATTTTTACGAAGAGGTAATCACTCGGATTGGGATAAGGCTGCCTTTTACTGATTTTGAGATGGGAGTTCTGAACTTCCTAAGAGTGGCCCCTACTCAGCTGCATCCGAACGCATGGGCGTTTGTAAAGGTTTTTGAACAGGTTTGCTCAGCCATGAATTGGGCTTGTAATCTTCGTATCTTTTTTCATCTTTTTGCTCCACAGTGTAATTCATTTGAGAAAGGTTCGGCTAAGAAACCCTGGGTTTCATTGAAATCTCGCCGAGGATATGCTTTATTTACCAAATATTCTGAGTCCTGGAAGGGATTCAAACCTTTTTTCTTTAAGTACAACTTTAATGGTACGGGGGTCTGCTGGTTTACCCGACCTGGGGAAAGACGGGCTCTTCCAAGGTTTCCTCTTCAGTGGAGTGTCAGTTTCTTCAATCGACCAATTGCTTCATACTCTTCCGAATGGAAAGAGCTTGCTGAATTTGAGAAGGAGGTTTGTCGGTCGGTTGAAAGTTACTTGTAGAAAAATGGGATGATAGAGACGAGGGATATTGTGAATATCCCTTCTTCGGAAGTTAAAGCGGAGCTTGGTATAGTGTATTTATTTCGCTTTTCAATTTTTGTGGTTTGATCGGCTCTGACGACTATTGGTTTTGTTTTTCTTTGAGTTTGTGGTTTGATCGGTTCTAATGTTAATAAGTTTTGTTTGCAGAAAACATGGCCGCTCGCTTGGCAGCTCTGGTTCAAGGTCAAGGTGGTAAGAAGAGAAAAACTCCTGCCACTTCTGGATCCTCCAATCTGAGTACTCCAAGCTTGAGTACTTCAAGCCCAACTCCCTCTGCCTCGGCTGCCGAGGCTTCTCCTCGGCCAGCCGCCAATATGGTTGTTGTTGCTTCAACTGTTTCTGTGGCCCCTGGTGGTCAAGTTCAATCAACTTTTCCTCTTCAACCCCTTCGCCAACGCCGTCGAGTGGACAAAGGAAAGGAAAAAGTAATCGAGGGTGTAAACCCAAGGACTGAGGGACCAAGTGTCCGACCTACTGCTGCTCCAACTTCTACTGAGAATCCTCCTGACACATCCATATGGGATGTGCAATTTGATGAAAGATTTGGGAAGTACATCTGCCCCGAATCGGATTGCACTCGTTTCGGGACGCTGAATACCAACGAGTGGTCTCGCTGCAACATGACACTTGCTAAGTATCTCCTTAGGGGAGCCAACCTTGCCTATTTCTTGGCCAAACATCCTGATGGTCTTTTCACTGGCTATAACGCCAAACAAAGGGAAGCTCGGGATCTTTCTGTTGCTCAAGAAGCCAGTCTCTCGGATGAGTTGGTCCGAGTGAAAAATGAATTGGAGAACCTGAGGGCTGATAAGGGGGAATTGGTTAAGGAGAGAGATTCCTTAAAAGCTTCCCAAAAAGCAGCTGAAATCAAGAGGCAAGAGGCGGAAGAGACTCTGAAAAAGGAAATTCAAGTACATCAACAGAGGGTGGATGAATTAAAAGCTGAGGTTGATAAGTCGGCGGTGGTTGCTCGGAAGCTGAGAGAGAAAGCACTGTTTCACAAGAAGAAGGCGGAGACCAACTTCTATAACTGGGGGAAGGCGGTTGATGATACCTTTGTCTCTACCATTCGGCAAGTTCAATTTCTGAACCCTGAGTTGGAGTTCAGGGTGGTTGGGGCTCACCCATTTCATGCCGTTCAAGATGGGAAGTTGATTGATCTTTCATCTAAGGCTGAGGTAGATCTGCAGGCCGAGGATCTTTCTAATCCCCTTGAGGAGCTGACCGAGGCACCAGACTTTGATGACTCTCAAGTTGTTTTATCTGATATTGAAGAATGATATTTCACCTTTTGCTGCTTTGTCGTTTTGTCGTTTGCTCAATGTATTCTGAGCGTTTTAACTTGATGCTTTTGTATTCTGCTTTGTTGAACAACTTACTTTGTCTTGCTTTCGCCCGTGTTGAGCATATTTTGGATAATTTATATTACTTTGCACATTTTGGAAATGATATCATGATATGACGTATTGTTATTTTTCACTTCGTTCGTCACGCTTTCATAGTTACTGATGTGAATTTAGACTGTATAATTCATTGTGGGTAGAACTCAGATCGTCGACCTTAGCCAAAGTGGGATCTTCGGACCGCGAAGTAAGGAAAGTAGTTTCCTAGGTTCGGGTGTTCTATAAGTGCGTTGCTGAACTCTCGTAAAGAATTGGGCCTCGATTTAGCTCGGTGGCTAGCCGAACCAAATGAGTCGCGTGTTACTTCACAATGTTCATACGATGATTTCAAATAAACCGATGCATTTATTGATAAACAAATACAAAAAATGAAGTTGTTCATTTGCTAACGAATTCCTAACATCTCAATTCCTAACAAATGTTTCTGAGCTGAGAAGGTTGTTACCCTTCATTTTATTCAAACTAAAAATTTCTGAGTAATGAAAAGCTATCCTATAAAGAGCAAAAAGCAAAATACGAGCTTAACTGTAATAAGCTCTGAGTTTGGCGACGTTCCATGTGTTGCCAATTTCCGTGCCCGAGAGAGACTCTAACTTGTATGCTCCAGATCCGGATTTGGCCTTTACTCGATATGGTCCTTCCCAATTTGGTTGGAGTTTTCCAACTCCAGCATTTCCTTTGCCAATATCAGCTCGGCGAAGGACCAAGTCGCCAATCTCAAAGCTTCTTGGACGAACCCTCTTGTTGTATTCCCGAGCCTGTCGCTCCTTCATTTTGCTTTCATGAACTGCCGCATTTTTTCGAATTTCCTCCAACAAGACCAGCTCTTCAATAATCAAATGGTCATTTGCCTCTAAAGGACGTTCAAGTGTCCTGAAGGTGGGAATTTGCTTTTCGATTGGAATGACTGCGTCACAGCCGTATGTCAAACGAAAAGGGGTTTCTCCTGTGGACGAGTGTACTGTTGTTCTATGTGACCATAAAACGCTCGGAAGTTTATCAGCCCAAGAGCCAACAGCATTCCCGAGCTTCTTTTTAATCCCATCTAAAATGGTTCTGTTGGCTGCCTCAGCTAACCCATTAGTTTGTGGGTGTTCAACAGAGCTAAAATAGTGGGTGATGTTTAGGTCGGCTACTAATTGTTGGAAGTGTGATGCTGCGAACTGTGACCCATTGTCTGTGACTATGGAGTGTGGAACTCCGAATCGAGAAATTACCTCCTTGATAAATAAAGATTGAATCCGAGCTGTTGAGATTGTTGCTAACGGCATTGCTTCGATCCACTTAGTGAAGTAATCGATGGCCACTACTGCAAATTTGAGTTGGCCAGGTGCGGAGGGGAACTTTCCGATGATATCCATGCCCCATTGGTAAAAGGGCCAAGGAGCACCTAGAGAGTGTAGCTCCTCAGCAGGCTTTTGATAGATGTCACTATGAAATTGGCACTGGGTACATTTTTTGACATGTTCCATAGCGTCTTTCTGCAGTGTAGGCCAAAAATAGCCTGCTCGGATTACTTTTCTTGCCAAGGACTTTCCTCCCATATGGTGACTGCAAATTCCACCGTGAATTTCCTCCAATATTTCCTCAGCTTGGGACGAGTTGACACATCTAAGCATGGGGGGAGCCAAAACCTCTCTTGTATAGGACTCCATTTAGAATTGTGCATTGAGCGGCCTTTTCGACTAATTTCCGAGCCTCGGATTGATCTTGAGGGACAAACCCATGCTGCAAGTAAGTGAGAATTGGGTCCATCCATGACTGAGATAATGAGACTGTCAGAATAACACTAGGCCAGGGAATGGTTTCTTGTATCAAAGTTTTATTATTTTCCGAGCCTTTTGTACTCGCAAGTTTGGATAGAATGTCAGCTCTAGAATTCGAATCTCTCGGCACATGAGAGATGTTAAATTCGGAGAAGTTTGAGATGATTCGCTTTACCTCTTCAAGATATTTCTGTAAAATGGGTTCCTTTGCCGAATACTGACCCTTGATCTGAGAAACCACCAGTTGTGAATCGCTGAACACTGACACTTGCTCGGCTCCGAACTCCTGAACCATCTTGAGGCCTGCGAGAACTGCCTCGTACTCTGCTTGATTGTTTGATGTTTGAAACTCAAATTTCAATGAGTATTCCATACACAAACCCTCGGGGTTTTCAATGATCACTCCAGCCCCAGCTCCTTTTCTATTACTTGACCCATCCACATAAACGGACCAAAGACTTTGGGAGTTGTCAGAAGGGATGTCTGTGAACTCCGTAATAAAATCAGCAAGCGCCTGAGATTTCATTGCTTTCCTTGGTTCGTAGGCGATGTCGAACTTAGAAAGTTCGACAGACCATGAAACCATTCTGCCAGCTAGGTCGGGTTTGTGGAGAACTTGTCTGAGGGGTTGAGCTGTTCTTACCAATATTCTATGTGCCTGAAAATACTGTCTCAATCTCCGTGCCGATGTGACCAAACAATACACAAGTTTCTCGAGCTTCTGATATCTTAACTCCGATCCTTGAAGTGCTCGGCTAACAAAATATACTGGAGCTTCAATACCAGAATCATCTCTTACCAAAACCGAACTGACCGCTGCTTCAGCCACTGACATGTACAGAATAAGGCTCTCACCAGGAAAAGGGCTGTGTAGGACCGGCGGGCTAGAGAGATACTCTTTTAACTGAATAAAGGCTTGCTCACATTGCTCATCCCAAATGAAATCCTTGTTTTTTCTGAGAAGCTGGTACCACGGCAAGGCTTTTCGAGCCGCTTGGGACAAAAATCTGGACAGTGCCGCCACTCGACCCGTAAGTTGTTGAACTTCTTTGAGATTAGCTGGGCTCCTCATACCAAGGATTGCCTCGCATTTATCAGGATTGGCCTCAATTCCTCTCTCGGTTAGCATAAAACCGAGGAAAGAACCTGCCGGGACTCCAAATACACACTTCTCCGGATTCAACCTCATAAAGTATTTTCTCACTCGGTCGAGTATCGTGGTGAGATCCTTGGCATGAATTTCTTGTTGTCTACTTTTTGCAATGATGTCGTCTATGTACACCTCCATGTTCGAGCCGATCATACCTTGAAAAATTTTGTTCATCATCCTCTGATAAGTAGCTCCCGCATTTTTCAAGCCAAAGGGCATAACGTTGTAACAGTAAGTCGCCCTATCGGTGATAAATGCAGTTTTATCTTGGTCGGCAGGGAACATTGGAATCTGGTTGTAGCCAGAGTAAGCGTCCATAAATGATAAGAGTTTATATCCTGCTGAACTGTCGACGAGTTTATCAATAACAGGGAGTGGGTATTGATCTTTAGGACAGACTTTGTTCAAGTCTGTATAATCAACACACATTCTCCATTTTCCATTGGGCTTTTTGACCAAGACGGTGTTAGCTAACCAGTCTGCGTAGTCGATTTCCCTAATGAAACCAGCTCGGAGTAGTTCAGCAACCTTTTCCTCAATTACAATCGCCTTTTCCATACTAACCTTTCTTTTACGCTGTGCCACTGGCTTCGACCCCGGAGTGATGCTCAACTTATGACAAATAAAATTGGGGTCGATTCCAGGCATGTCGGCTGACGTCCAAGCGAATAAATCTTTATTTGCGATTAATAGTGCAGCCAATTCTTCTTTAATACATACGGGTAAATCTGAACCAATTTTCACTTGCTTGAGGGGGTCATCAGATAGTGTCAAGAACTCCCACTGTCCCCTTGGGGTCGGTCTATTTCTGTCGGACTGATCTCGCATATCCAGATCCGCCAGATTGATATTTCCCTTACCCAAAGAAACTCTTTCCAGATTGCTCGGATCTTTACTTTTCACCTTTCCCAAGCTAGCATTGTAACATTTTCTTGCTGCATCCTGTTCGGCTTTGACCGTTACCACTCTGTCGTCAGTTCCAACAAACTTCATAGCCAAATGAACTGTTGATACAACTGCTCCAAAGGCCTGCAGGGAAGTTCTTCCTAGAATTGCATTGTAGGCTGCCGGGCAATCAACAACCAAAAATTTCACAATCTCAGTTCTCGCGGAAGGCTGTTGTCCAAGGGTCACAGGGAGCTGAATGTAACCCTTTGGCTCAACGGTGTCTCCAGTAAAACCAATCAGTTCCCCCTCGAAGGGAGTGAGATTACACTCCCTCAGTTTTAAAGCTTTGAATAGTGGGAAGAACATTATATCTGCCGAACTACCTTGATCAATAAAAACTCGTTTTACCTCATAGTTGCCGATCAAAGCAGTTATCACCATGGGGTCATTGTGGCCCGGAAGGATTCCATCTAAATCTTCATCATCAAAAACGATGGGAATGTTTTTTGTTGATCTCTTGGCAATTGGTTTATGGCTAACAGCCAAAATTTGGTTGATGTACTTTTTTCTGTCGGCTCTCTTCTCCCTGCCTCCAGCAAAACCTCCCGCAATAGTGTTTACCAGAAAATCACTTTTATTGGTGTTTGACTCGGGAACCGGAGTAGGGTCGGTTCTCTGCTTCCCCGTGTTTCGATCATCTAGTGACCTACTTCTTTGGCGTTTAGGTTTTACTGGTGATTGAGATCTGTGCCTGCTCCTTCGGCCAGTCGCATCTCTGATGTACTACTGCAACTTCCCCTCTCTGATCATCTCCTCAATCAAGTCTCGCAGCCAGATGCATTCGTCGGTTGTATGGCCATAACCCTTATGGAAATCACAGTATTTTGACCTATCACGTTGTGCGCCCTTTCTTAAAGACGGAGGTCTTTGGGCAGAGCGTAAGTCGGTCTGCATAGTCTCTCTTAAAATCTGACTCCTCGGAACAGTTAGAGGGGTGTAATCCTGAAACTTATTCCGGGGAGGGATTCGTCGATCTCGAACATTCCTTTCCTACCTGGCACCAAAACGTTCGTCACGTTTTTGCTTGTTTTGACTTGGTGGGTCGGCGCGCTGTCTTTCCTCTCTTACTTTCTGCCCTTTGTGGAATTCCTCCAGATTGATAAATTTGTTTGATCTTTGCCTTAGCTCTGCCATATCTTTTGGAGGTTTGCCAATCAAGGATTTTCTGAAATCTCCAGATTGTAAACCTTGAGTGAACAATAATACTGCTACCCCCGGTGCTAGTTGAGGGACCGAGCTTGCTTATGCATGGAAACGCGAAAGGTAATCTTTCAAGGACTCATCTTGCTTTTGGGTTATAGCTGCTAAGGTGTGGTCGGACCTGGGATGGATACAACTAGCCGTGTATCTATTTAAAAATACTCTTTTCATCTCTTCCCAAGAATCAACAGAATTCCGAGGGAGAGATGAGTACCAACGCAATACTGAAGGTTCGAGGATCATGGAAAAGGCTCGGCATTTCATTTCTTCTCCTCCGCCGTAATAGTTCATTGCCCCCTCGAAAGAGACAATATGGTCCACTGGGTCGGTTAGACCGTTATAATGTGGGACATTAGAAGGGCCCAAGTAGCCTTGAGGGGTTTGAAACGCCATGATATGTGGGGTGAAAGGATGACCAGGATAAAAATCACCCTGATCCTGGTTAATGGAGGGGTTAACATGGAAATTTGGTGGTGGAAGCTGCATTATGGGTGTTGGTTGGGGGTCCATAGTTGGTTGGTTTTGTGGTGGAATAGAGGTTGATTGATTTTGAGCAATCCTTGCCATAGCCTGCTGTTGAAGGTTGGCAATAGCACGTCCCTTCTGTTCAATTAACGTGGTTTGCCTATTAAGAATATTAATCATCTCTAGTTCTCGAGCTCGAGCGGAAGCCGTAGTTGCATAGGATCTGCTAATGGAATGGCTATGACGAGAGTTTCCTAGGGCAGATGTACTTGGATTCAATCTGGTTCTATGTGTTGTACTTACATGATCAGGGTTATGTGGGATAGGATGGGTGCGTTGGGTGTTTCGCCCATGGTGTGCTCGGGTTCCAGTGGTTCTAGAAGTATTTCGTGTGGTAGGGGCTGTGCTACTTGAATCACCATGGGTAGAGGGTGGTGGTGTAGGTGGAGATGGTGGTGGAGGGGGTGGAGGCTGCATGGTACGTAAAACCTGAAGGGGTTGGGGATTGCTCCCAGCCCTTGGATGGGAAGATTGTGGCGTTTGGGGGTGTAAAGCGTGAACGCCACTATGATTTTGGCTTTGGTTGTGTGGTGGTTGGCTGTGTGAATGGTTTGGTGGCTGGGGATTATTCCCTGGCCCAGACTGAGATCTTTGTGATGGTTGTCCATTATTCCCACGATTGTGGTTAAGGACCTCGCGCAGATCGCCTGCGGAGTGAGGTTGTGGTTCATTATTATTTGCATTCCTGGGCCTGCCACGGGTACGAGCGATGCGTTCACGGAGATCACCAACCTGATTTCTGGTAGTGACCATGGTGGTGGTGGGAATGATATGTTATTCAGTTCCCCACAGACGGCGCCAATGTCGTGTTCTTAACCAAGATCAACCTTAAAGCTATGGAAAAGCCTTGAAGAATGATCACGGTCAAGATGTTAATGTAGGACTCTTAAGGATTTCTGAAGATCCAGTTGGGATAATCAGGTTCTCCCTAGTCAACAATGTGTGTGCTTGTGTCAACTTAGGGATGAGAAAAACGTACCTTAGCTCCTATAGCATGATGGTTCTTATAGGAGATTACCTGTGTTCTTTGGGCCGTTCCGGTAAGCCTTTTGTGGAGGTGGAACTCAAGTAGGATTTGTATAGGATATGATAAGATCATATCCTTAAACCCTGTAAGTGATAAACTTTATCCAATGCTGTTATATCTAACCAAGAGTCGTGGGGAATCCAGTGATAGTTACGGTTTGATAAGGCTGTAAACGATAAGGATTAGATTGGAAGTCCTGTGCTAGCTAAAAACCTTATCAGTACGTAACCGGCGGAAACCCAGTTCGCTCGGTATAAATATCCGACCGACGCCCCTGTACCTGCATCGAAGTAGTGTGAGTAATGGCCCCTTTGGTCGGTCGTAGCTCGGTCTACTATAGGTCCACTACAAGAATGGTATCAGAGCTTATGGTAATCCTTAGTGGCCTTAAGCATGGGCTTACATGCTTTGTTTGTGTGTCTCTGTGTGTTTGCTAGTGTTAGGATAGGAGCATAAGTTTAGATTCTTATCTTTCTAGGATGTAAGATTTGGTTTGCGGCTTAGTATCGACCATGCTAGTTTAAGAAACCTATTGATTCTAAGGAATAGACAGTGAATAGATTCTAAGGTTAAAGACCCCATACCCTTTGATGATCCATTTGTGCCTGCAATATTTAAGTTTGTCAATCTTAGCACACCTTTATACAGGGATAGTTGTTACCCTTAAGGATGCGGATTGTTATCTTTGGAATTTCGTGCTTGTTGAATTACTTCAACGAAGCAGTTTTTGTTATTAAGATTCAAATCCTTTCCTTCATGAACCTCTATCAAATTGTAGCCATACCAAACCTATTTAAGACCCTTTAGTCCAAATTGTGGAATTGGAAGTGCCATAGTTACCCTAAATAGTTTAAAATTTGAGTGATTGAGGAAGGAGAAATAGTCTGAGATGGTAGAAGTTGTAAGATCACCATAAGATAGTTATAAGTTGGATCAAAGTTGGGGAGTCACAAGGAGGGAAGGAGGCACATGAGGAAATTTTGGAGAAATTCGAGGATTAGAATCACCCCGTACCCTAACTAGGAGTTTAGATTGATCAAGGAGCTGAGTTTGATTAATGTCCAGGATGGGTCTAAGAAGGAAGATGAGATTTGTTTGAGGAAGTAAGTAAGCATAAGTAATAATAGAATCCCTTTAAGCTAGAGAAATGATAGGCGAAGACCCTAGAGTTAGAAAGAGAATTAAAAAGAGGAGTGATTATTGTGAGTTAGTAAGAACCTAAATTGTAGAAAATAGTAATGTTTGAGGAATTCTAGGAAAAACCCTATACTCTTGGAGATGTGTGAATGCTTGTTAGTTTGAAATTCCCCTCAAGTCCGTACCTATGGTTGGACTTTCTGTGACAACGACCGGCTAAGAGAGCGGCATCTTCTTCGGTTAGTCCGTTGGACTTAACCCGACTCGACATGCAAGTGACGGTACGAGTGGAATCTCTCCACCTGAAAGAGGTTCACAAGAAACATCAGACTGACATGAGAATGTTGGTGCCCTGCTGCCCAATCTACAACGCATTTCTCGGGGACGAGAAATCTTTAAGTTGGGGAAAATGTAACACCCCGTAAATTCCTCATATTAAATTAAAACACTAAAGAAATTATTTTTGAGAAAAGTGTCTTAAAAAGAATATTTTCTTGTAATGATTTTCCTAAATTCACGTTTTTTTTTTAAAATAATAAATGACCCTAAAGAATGATTTTCTGGAATAACATTCAACCTTTAGAAATTGAGTTGTCTTTAAAATTTATATGCTTGATATTTTTGTAAAAATGATTGTGATCTTGGTGTGAGTCCCTTTGTGATGAATTAGAATTATTTCCTAGATGTGTGTATATACGGTTTTAGTATATGTAAGTATGCTTGGGATTATATGAGTATTTGATTATGGAAAAGAATAGGATGTATGTGTAAATGCACATATAAGTGATGCATGATGCATGAACGAATGTATATATGTGTAATCCGTGTGTGCGTGCATGATGAACATGTATGTGTTTTCCATGATGCCATGCTATGTGTTGTTGAGATAAACATGAAAACAAATTGTGTGTGAATGTGTGTATGCCTATGTATATGTTAAGTGTATGCATGAATGTATGTTATATGTTGATGAAAATAGAACTATATGTGCATGTGTGATAGTGTAGGTGATTCGGCCATGATAAGAATAGAAGGACCAAGTAGGAGCCATTTTCTTAAGCATTAAGAAAATGAAATTTAAATAGAAAAATAGGGAGAGATTAGGAGTGGTGACTCATGAAGCCTAGGAAGACTTTCCTTCCCTCATGTCTCCCACGACAAGACCTCATCCATGCAACAATATGCCTAGACCAATTTACCCTTAAGCTTCCACATTGAACCAAGGCTAGGAAAGGAAATTCTCACACCTTTGCCTTTGATCTTAAAACTGGTGTGTGTGTGTGTTGGCTTCGGTTCACATCTCATTTCCTTCATTCATTTTCTTTCTCACACCAACACAAACACATTTACTCCCAAGAGCATCATCAAGCTCTTGAGACTCATAGAAAGAAGAGAGTGAGACCGTGAGAGGAGAAGAGAAGAAGGAGAGTGAAGACCCAAGCTCTTAGCCCAAACACCATTGATTTCTTTCTTCCACACCTTTGCTTTATCAAAGATCAAGAAGAAAACCACCCCTAACCCTAGAAGAAAGAGACCGAAGCAAACCTAAGAGGAGGTGAAGAGGAAATTTGAAGATTGAGTTAGGAATTAAGGTAGATAGAGTTTTAATTAAGTGATTTTGTGTTGCAAAGGACTTTTAATGGATTTCGATTTAATTCTTGTGATGCATGTAATTATTCTTAAGTGATCTTGAGATCTAAGTGTCATGCATGTTATTTTTATGCTTTGATCTTGAATATTGATGTGAAAAAGTTTTTGATCTCTTGCTTGTAATTTTCCTCATCACGGTTTTTGTTTGAAGATTGTGTTTAAGTTCATAAATTGTATGGATTCCTTATGCATGTTGATTTTATGGCCTTATGACCTTACTCTTCTTTGCATGTTCTCCTTATGTTTTGATCTTGGATTTTTATGAATAAATGAACTTATAAATCATCAGAACTAAATGATTCGGCCATGAGTAGGAATTTTAAGTCTTGATGTTTTAATTTGATCTAAGTAATTTCATGTTTAGAAAAATTAATTTCTAGCTTATTTTCACGATTTGTTTGAAGGATTGAGTTTAAGTTATATTTTTGTTTTGATCTTCTTTTGCATGTCTTGATCTATGGTTAATTTTTAAGAAAACATGAAGCTTGAACTTGCATGTCTAAATTGAATATAAAGTCTTGATTTCCTTGTATGCATGTCACGGTTTTTAAAGGAAACTAAGCTTGACAAGCTTTAAAAATAATTTTGAACATGAAGAGAGTTGGAATCAAGGTTGTGTGTGTGTAATGATGATTCGGTTGATGCTTGAAAGAGTAAAATGATGCTTTTAGGCCTTGCATGATATGATCTAGGAATTTAGGTGTTTGCATGTGAAAATAAAATTGTGAGACTTTGCCTTTTTGCATGTCACCATTCGGCCAAGTCTAGGTAGAATAGGGAATCATACTAGATCATCCTTTTTCTTACATGTATGATGAAAATTGTCTCACCTAGAGATTTGTAGGTGCATGCATGTGCTTTCTTAAAGGGTAAAGACTTTGACATAATTCTTGATTTTGTTGTACTAAGAAATTAAAATTTTGTTTACTAAAATTCCTTGTGAACTCACGGTTTTTAGAAGTAAAGCGAGAATACAAGATTTTGGAAAATGAACTTTGCCTTGATTCATGTTCTTTGTGCATACCATGATAATATTCGGCCTATTCCTGTTAGCTAGCCTAGGATCTCTTTTCCAATAAAATAATTTGAAAGAAATGAATGAATTAAATTAATTGAGTGTTGTGTTTGAATGAATATATGTATGAGTGTGTGTGTTTATGAGTTCGGTTAGGATTAAAAGAAAGTAGAGTTTAAATGCTTTAAATAAACTAAGTTGATTTGTGTGAATCAAATTGTGATATGTGATTTATTTTCCTTTGCTTCAATTCGGTTACATAGTTTAAATAGGTTTAGGAAGTTTAATTGCATGAGATAAAATATGCATGATGATTTTGAGGTGGATATAAATTGTTAAAGTAAGGGAGACAAATATTGATGTGTTTGGCTTGAAAACTTGATTTGATTTATGAGTAATTGTCTGCCTAAGTGTTTCATGTTATGTAAGTAAGTTGCATGATTACTTTGATGATTGATTTTGAGATTTTTATTGATTTTAAGATAGTTTTAGATTTTTGGATTGTATCTTGGCTGTCTAGAACTTGTTTTGTGATAAAAACATGGGTTTTCAAGTGATACTTTTAAGTTAAAAAGTTATTTAATTAAAGGATGTTTTTAGAATAATTTCGGAGTCTTAATAAAGTGATTCTGTAAGAGTATTTTTGCTGTCCAGAATTACTTGGACGCACTTTTTATGTTTAAAAATGTTTCAATGTGACCTAAAACCAAGTTTCCAAGTGACAGTTGATTTTGGTTATATTTTCGAAGTTTTTCCCAATAAAGGAAGGACGAGTATTAAACCAAAGATTTTCTTTAATGAGTTAGTAACGTAAAATGTTTTATTTAATATGAGGAATGATGTAGAAAAGAGATTGGGGCGGTTGGCAGCCGGCAGCAAGAAGGATTCGAGGAGACGGTACGCATTAAATAGCTGGACCTCAGGTGAGAGAGAAGCTTTCCTAAGACACCGTGGTAGTTAGTTGATATAGTAGGACGTTCCGTATCATCTCAAAGATCGGAACTTAGTGGTTCGAAGTCAGTAGTATAAGTGGCAATTGTTTGATTGTGTGGCCACTTATATGAAGGTGACAATGACCACATTGTTGATTGTGTGATGTTTGTGTGACTAGTCGTATGTTATGTTTACTGCTTTAATTATGTTTAATGATAATAGTTGCTGTTGATTAAAACAAGTAATACCCTGATGGACGTCTGTTACGTCTTGACATTAGAAAAGAAATAAGAAAGTTAAAGGAAGTAGAGAAATGAAGAGAAGGTAAGATTGTTAAAGGATATGAAATGGATTGGAATGGAAAGAGATAGAGAATTGAGATTGGGGGAAGAATGAAACGATAATGTTGAGAACGAGCCAGAGCTAGGGAGAGTGATGTTGTTTGATTTGAGATGTGGTTTGAGCGGAGCTGGGCTCCTTTTTGTTTTTGGTTTTAGTCTGAGAATTAATGTTGAGTTGAGCTTGCTCCTCCATTAACGCTCAGCATGGTTTTAGACTGGGAACTAGTGTTGAGTTGAGCTTGCTCCTCCACTAGCGCTCAGCAACGATGGGTTTTTGAAAAAGGAATTTTTGAAAAGATTTGGGGAAGGAGACTTTTGAAAAGAAGTTTTTGTAAAGAATTGTGAAAAGAAGTTTTTGGAAAAGGATTTGGAAAGCGGAATTTTTGAAAAGGTTTTGAAATGAGCTTTTGAAGAAGTTTGTAAAACGATGTTTTCAAAGGAAATTTTATGAAACGATCTTTCTGAAAAAAAAAAGTTTTATGAAAGGACATAATTTTGAGGAAAGTTTTGTGAATCAACCTTTTTGATAAAGTTTTTGGAATGACATTTTGAAAAATTATTTTTGAAACAATATTTTTGTGAATGTTGGTGAGAATAGATTTTTATGTGAGAGTTTTCAAAAGGATATTTTTTGAAAGTTTATGATAGGAGATTTTCCAAAAAGTTCATGAGATGTGTTTTGAGGAAAGTAAGGTTGTTTTGAAAAGATTGTTTTGAGAAAAGATGTTGAAATGAGTTGATTTCGAAAAATGGAGAATGCTGAGAAAGTTTGAGAAATGAGATTGGAAATGGTGATGTGATCCCAGCTCTGTGCTATGTGAGAATTGATGAGAGAATGTTTATGCAAAGTTAGTGTTCGGGACTCGTTGAAGGGTTGCACGAAGGACGGGCCGACCTTAGGAGAATTAAAAAGATAAAAGACTTAAAAGATATGCGTGGTGAGGTATGAGAGTGCGAAGTATTGGAGAGGAAGAAACGATGAGTATCTGCGGATACTTAGGACGAGATTGCATTAGGGGAGGACGATGACGGTGAAACGTCAAGAAGTCTAGAGTATGTTTCTAGGCGGAACGAACTCCACAGGTGGCGCACTAACGTGGTGGGGACTGGGTCTAATGCCGTGGTAAGTTCTGCGGGCCCACTAGAAACATATTGTCGCCCCCTAGATTGCAAATCGAGAACAGTGAAAGGGACTGGAGTGGGGCATTTGTTTGCCACTGCGAGGCAGTGTGCCATGATTGTTATGAATTGATATTATTGAGGCAGAGTCCTTCTGGCCTGGGGCCATTTGTGTTGTGACAGCTGTCGTGCCCGCACGGTAAAGGTCCTGTACTCCTATTTGCTTTCGACTAGGTTGGGTGGATGACCGAGGAGATGTAGACGTGAGTGACCGCCGAAATTGAAATGAATACTTTGATGGTATTTTAACACTCCCCAATCACCAGAGGTTATGAAATGATAAGAATGGAGGAAAAGAGAGTACAGTGCTGAAATGGAAATGAATGAGAAAAGGAAAGAATGCTTATAAGATGTGAAAGTAAAGAAGAATGAGAAAGTATAACAATAATAAAAATGTAAGATGATAATGATAATGATGTCAATAATCCGCTTGGTTGTTGTGTGCTTGTGTACTGTATTGTGTGTTTGTTTGGTCCTATTATCTTGCCTATCGTAATCCCACACCGTCGACGATTCGTCGTTCGGAATGCTTACTCTCTCCTGTTCGTTGTTATATTGGTTCTGTTGATATCGCAACGGGAAGACGGAGCATTGCAAGGAGATCATCACTCTAGAGGAACGGGAGCAGGAACTAAAACGACAGCAAGGGAGCCGCAAGAGAGGGGACTTTACTTCGAGGATGAGGAAAGCCTACAAGAAGGAAGGGAAGCTTCATCCGGTGGGGTACGAAAGGAAGAGTTAGGGGTAGTGTTTTTAGTTAAGTTTATTGTTTGTGTTTTGAGTCAAGGATTACCGAGCAACGAACCATTATGTAATTAAGCCAAGTTTTATAATGGGAAATATGAAGTACTTCTAATTTGGAAGATGGAGTAGTGTAAACTCTTGAAATTCATTATGAATATTCAACACAATGAATCATGATGCTTTTTAAAACTAAGTCATTTCATGGAAATGAAGGTTTTATAAATATAGAATGTCTTTAGTGACAACTCGATTTTCCGTAAAGGGTATTAAGTTGTTACTGAAACTTCAACCATGTTTTACAAAAAAAAAAATCTGGCCTCAATTTTTGCAACTTTGACAAGAAAAAGGAAGTATTTTTGGTTTACGAAAATCGGGCTGTTACACATGTCATACCTGTGGCTGGATGCACCATGCTGGCAACTGCACCAAATGCAAGGTTCTTTTGCTCTGTGTTTGGTAAGGATCCACCAACCGGTATATAAGATCATTCCTACAGAAATTTATAGATGAAACAAATCCATTTAATCAATCAAAATTCGGATTCGGATGCAAGATATGCCTAGATGCACTAAAAGGGCTATTACATGTCATATTATTATCTCAAAATAGTGATATTACAGCTCAAAGGATAGCTGAAACTTGAGGATAACAGATACTGTTATCAAATGAAAGATAGAATTTGAACTCCACAACTGTTCTCTTTTACAGTACAGGATTTTGGTGAAAACAAGGTATTTGGCAATAATAACAAATCATAAACTTCATGGCTAGTAGAGAAATAACAAAAAATAAATATCACTAATAAAAAAACCAATCCGAGCATTTCCATTGGCTTTACCTCTTCATAAGTTTTTGTAATTCTGATCCCCATTGAGTTCAATCTTGAAAAGAGCTTTTTCTTCAATAAATCAAAAGGCATGGCATCTTTTGAAGCCAAACAGGTTTCCTGCAATAGAAATTTTTACATAAATCCAAATGTAATAGTAAATCACAGTGTAAAACACTACACTGAAAAACATTGAGTAAACCTCAAAGAACACTTTTGTAGGAGACATGGGCATCGCATAAAGAAATGTTGGGTAATTTGCTTTTGGACATTGAACATTTTGCTTCATGTAGTCTCTGTAATCCATGAAAACCATCAGGTTTGGATCATAAGGATTGTTTTCCACCTAAAATTGAAACAGAGAATGTCATTAACTCATTATTACTAGCTATCACATTTTATATATTTCATATTAATTAATTAAAAAAGTAATCAAGGTATACGGTCAAAAGGAAGGTAGAAAACAAACTAATATTTAGATACTGCGACGACTTGGGAAAAATCTGATATGTTCAACAAAAACATTAGTGTTATTTCTTATGAGGCAAGAATTGCAAAACATCAGATTTTCAAGTGCCAACTTATATTCATATGTTATTCTAATTCCTATTATAGAAACCAGCTGAGTATAGAGACCTATCATGTATAAGGTAGCATATAGATCATTAGGATTTACTGTAGGAATTGAAATTAAAAAGTTTGTGCTTGCAAGCCATACAATAGTAACATTATTCTGCAAACTGAAAATTAAGTAAATACAAGACACTACCATGCCATAAAGAGTTATTAAACTTTCTTGTTTAGAAGTCTTAGTTTGCTTACCCACTCTTCAATAGCTTAACAGAGTAATAGGTAAAATAGTAACATAATTCTGCTATGTGACATATCAATCAATCCATTAACTCAACAATTTTCTACAGTCTTTTATGTCCAAGTTGGCAGTAAACTAAGATTGCAAATCCTTGAGACTCTCAAGGCTAAAACTAATGCAAAATATTGCATTAAATAAATAATATGTTGTCACATAAAAGGCACTCAATTTGGAGAACCGTTGCAAAGTCTCCGCCACAAACAGCAACTCTTCTTGTGGTGATATCTTCTGAATGCACAAGATGCAAACAAAAAATAGTTGGATAAATATGCTTTAAGCTGGCTTTTATTAAATCAAGTAAAATGTTGATACATTATCCTCTATTAGCATCTCATATAAGAACATACTAAAGCATGTGTCCTGATTGTTAGCGAACCATATAATAAGAAAAAAACTGCAATAATATAATATTTCATTGAAATTTATGAACAAAAAAAATTGATCATTTAGATGCACACCATAAACACCAATCACAAGTTAATTGTAAAATGAAAACCCAGCATAACATTTATTTCAAACTAAGCATAGTCATGAATAATTGAAATGTTGAAAACCAATTATTAATTGGAACATGTCTTGCCTGGTAATATTGTATGAGTCAAAAGATGATTTATGATTTCACATTGAAAATTTAAAACAGCTTCAGATTCAGTTCAACTAATAAGAGATTAAGTTGTAGATGTTCCTTAATAAGTCATATTAGCAAACATAAGATACCTTAATGAAATTCAAATTCAAGGATATACATTATCTTGTGATGAATTGCTTCTTGCACCTAATATGCTAGTTGAGTTTATGAGATCACAACACCAGATATTCCCTAGAAAATTCTTACAATTAGATGTGAAAATTAAAGGGGGGAAATTCCTATAAGAAGCTAATAGTCACTGTCCTAAACCAGTATCATATGTACTTGAAAGCTTGTTCGATACTTCACCAGAAAATCTATTATCAAAAAGAATGAAGCTAAACATGGAAACAGTTTAAGGGAGAGGGGGTCTTACTAATAGAAGAATGAACCAGGGACCCAAAAACAAAAAAAAACAAGGACAAGCAACACAGTAAAAGGGAAATATACCAGCTAAGATTCTTTGAATTTTGTGATCACACAGAGCAATCTCATCCTCTATCATGCCTGCTGAAGTGTCTGCACAAAGAAAAGTCTAAGATAAATGTAAATGCAGAGTTTTCACCTTATGAATAATCGCAGGAAGCAAGTCCTTAAAATCAAGGCACATTCACTTACAGTGTCGTTGCTGGAAGAGGTATTGATATGTGTAAGTTCATATCCTGGGCTTCCTCGATAGAATCTGGCTGTGTAACTGTACAGCTTCCATTGTTTATTTCATGTTTCGGAGATTCAATGTTATCACTGAGCATCCACTCTTGGGCCTAACTCCCATATTCTCATCTGCCACTTCAGTAATTGGGCTCAAGTTAACAGGACCATTGCTAACACACTGCTTGGCATGTTATCCCAGACAACAGATCTAGACATGCCCTCGCTACTTACAAAAGACTCTATCACTTCAGTGTTGTCTGTCAATGTATTTTTCTCTTCCAGCTTTGAATCTTGCATACTATCTGAGAATGCTTCGCTACAAAAATGGCAATGATTATAATTAGGGGAAGAATATGCTAGGGCTCTGAAATTTCTGATAATGAGAGCGGAATATATTTCTGCAAACTTGACAATCAAACTCTAAGAGGAATATGGTTAATCAATATTTCTAACTCTCATCTATTATAGTTTAGGCTCATGATCATAGTCACTAACATTGGTTTAAATAACACACTAGTTAGAAATTAACACATGTAACTCTAAGAACGATTGTGCAATTTTTAACACTATTATTTTAACAAGATTCGAAAGAAGTGGGGTGACAACTTACTTGAGCTTCATACATCAACGATAACTGTAATAGTATCTTGTATTAGTAAGCCAAACTTTTGCAGTGGAATCTATTTCTTATTTTCAATCTCCAAGGAAATACAGGACAAACTAAAATTTACCTGATATCAAACTCTTCTGATTTCTAAACAGCTTCCTGAGCAGCTTTCATAGCTTTATTAGTCGTATCATGATTAGAACAAAAACGCCTCTGAAGATTAAGGGAAAGAGAGGCTGAAAAAAGCAATTAGCAAAAAACAACCAAAACCAACTAAGTTAAAGCAAAATAGACAGAGCAAAATTAGATAAAACTGAACATTGAAAATCAGAGTCATGGGAATAATGACCCTCGGATTTTCAAGTGAATGGTACCATTGAAATTCGAATAGATAAGAGAGCATGAAATAGAAGCTTCAAATTTAACCGGTAACGAATCGAAGAATAAGTAGCTTACCATTGAAGAATTAACTAACAATTGAAGTTAGAACAAATTGAAGAAACTAGGTTTTGGATTTCACCAATGAAGCAGATTGGTGTAGGTGTGACAATGATTATTGTTCGATATTGAAGTTCAGATTTCAATGGGTGCGGTGGTGAAAGCTCGCGATTGAAGAAGCTCGTGCGGTTAAAGAATGATTTTCCAGAATCGATTTAGGGTTCAATATATATATGCAAAAAGGAATCGATTAACCTTCAAGAAAATCACAGTGACAGGGTGGAGCTGAATCATGGTGGCTGAGTAGAGACGCGATGGCGGAGCGAGAGTGAGAGATTGACGGTCACGGTGAAGATTGAGAGCTGAGCTGAACGAGAATGGAACGAGTGAGTGTGAGAGTGATGAAACATACGTGCGAGTAACACGTGAGAGCTTGCAAGTTGTGGCTGTTCATAATCTGACGCAAAATTGCATCTAAAATTGAGCACCGACGATAGTTCTAAGAACCGCCGCAAATTATTCCCCGTAAATAACACCTTTTCTTGTGGTGAAATGTTGTTAGACTATATGAGGTTTCTCTGTAACATACATGTGCAAATTCTTTTCTCAACTTTTTGAAATGAATATTGGTGTGCTAAGGTATATGCATGTTATTTATCTTTGATTCTCTATTTTGTAAGTCATTGAACTGGTGAATATTTTGAGTTTTCATACTTGGTTTTATGCTTAAAGTCATATTATTTTGATGTTACTTGGCTTTGTTATATGCATATTCATGTAAGGCAATTTATGATAAGGCTGCGAAGGAGCTCGAATCCAATTAGGTTGATGGATTCACCCGTGTCACATCATCTTTTAATGATGAAGGCTGTGAAAAATTTCTTATTGTGAATATTCTTCTATTAATGATTAAGGAACAGATCATGTTTGGTCTTTTATTCATTATTTTTATTTTTGTATTATGTTTAGTTGAGTTCAAATTTCCCTATTATTTAATAATATCTAAGAGTAATAAATAAATCTTAACTGATTAACTAGCTTTTTGATCAAGTAACCATTGAAATATCAAATGTTCCCTGTGCATCGCATAATTGATTAACTTGCTTTGTGGTCAAGGAATGTGTTTGGTGTTGAATGAAATTTTACCATCATTTTTCTGCGGGTTTTAAATATGTATGATACTGAGACTTTGGTTAATAGATGTCATCTAAAATTCTAAATTTTTCTTTGTCTTTGTCTTTGTCTACTTGTTGCTTAGAGGACAACAGAATGCGAAAAATTTTCCTTTTTTTTAGACTTTGTTTTAAATCCTTGATGCACGAAGGAAAGAAATGCTAAAATTGATTTGATATTTTGGTAGAAAAATTTATTTTGCTTAAACCTATCAAGTCATGTTTATCAACCACTTTTTAATGAAAATATTATATATAGATAATTTTTACTATTTTTATTTAATCATATCTAATAGTAAAGAATAAATCTTAACTTATTAACTCAATTTTTAATCTCCCAATTGTTGGAGTATCATCTACCGTGTGCATCGCACGGACAAAATTACTAGTTGGATGAAAGATTGTGGTAAAAGGATTTTTCTTTGAGAATTATTTAGTGTATTTACATTGATATAGCTTGCTGTCAAAAAATATTTCTAAGTGTTTTAAGTGTTTGAAAAGTGAGTTTGTTTGTGTAGAAGTTAGATTTGTTTTAAACAAAAGTTAGATAAAGTTTGGAGTGAATTTTATTGATGTGTAAACATTTTGTTTAATTCTATCCAAACTTTATTTGTGATGTATTAGGACTTAGAAAAATAATAGATTATGTTAGAAGTTTAGGTTCTTTGATTGTAAATAAAAAATAATGTGAACAAATTTCTGGTGTCTTTGAAATAATTTGTGCACGTGTTATATGCTATCCAAAAATTTCTTTAAAGTTAGTATTAGTTTAAAAGTGATTTCTTGTGTTTAGAACTTAGGAATTTTGGTGATATTGAATGTAATGAGCCCTTGGATAATTTTTTATGTTTTAAAAGTGATTTTTTTTCTCAAAAATCCAGTTGCTGACTTGCTGTCCCGAATTTATTTTCAAAGTAATACGAGTTTAAAAATGATTTTTTTCAAAGTAATACGAGTTTAAAAATGATTTTCTTTTTTTTTTTTTGTTTACATGAGAGGTCTGGGACTAGAACCCATGACCTGGGGAGGGGAAAATCCTAAGTGTCCTTGCAGCCACCAACTGGGCTGTCTTACGCGGACAAAAAATCTAGGACTTAAGAATTTTAGTGGTGTTAATTATAGAAAAATTTGAACAACAAAGTCGTTTTTCAAGATTTTCTTGATGTTGTCCAAAAACTTCAGCATTGTAAATAATTTTGTAACGTGAATTTTATTTTTGACGTTTATAAGGTTTGAATGTGTTTGAAGTTGGATTTTTTTTAAATGTTTGACGTACATACCTTGATTAACGTTTGTCTGAGTTTTAAAAAGATTTTCTGCATTCATATAAAATAGAATAACTGTGGTAACATAGTAATTATTTTAATCGTGTTGACAAGGGCGAGTGTATGATAACATCCACTCTTGTCACCATTATTATTTTTTTTTGTTTACATGAGAGATCTAATACTAGAACCCATGACCTGGGGAGGGGGAAGACCTGGGGAGGGGAAAATCCTAAGTGTCCCTGCAACCACCAACTGGACTGTCTTACACAGACCTTGTCACCATTATTTTACTATTGCATTATATTATTCATGTTTATCACTTTGAACCAATATTATTTTAATGATTTATTATTCATGCGTATGACCTTTTATGCATTTCAAAAGGACACCATTCACAAACAAAAATTAAGTAACATTTCTAAATAGCTCTCCTCCACCAAAGATGATTCCAAATTATAAGTCCGAATATTTCACAACTATATGACTCTTTTTTTTTTTTTTTTGGTTTACATGGGAGGTCTGGGACTAAAACCCATGACCTAGGGGAGGGGAAAATCTTAAGTGTCCCTGCAGTCACCAACTGGGCTGTCTTACGCGGACAACTATATGACTCTTTAAATGTATACATACATACATATATATATATATATATATTAGAAAATTAATAATACTAATATGGCCCTCTCTGATGAAAAAATATATATTTCATTTGTTATTCTTCTTATTGTATTATTATTATACACTAACTCACGGTTTTGCTGCATTTGATTTTCATTTTTTCTTTATTAAAAATTAGAATGGTTCTTTTGTCATGTATCCATTATCAATATTATCTTGCTAAAAGAATCGGTTGGTATTGTAATTCCTACTCCCATTCAATAAAAGAAAACTCTTTTACCAACATGGGTTGGGACGAGTGGTAAGCGGCTCGGTCTCGCTTAAGCAAGGTCTCGAATTCGAGTCCTTGTGAATGCAGAAAAATCATGTTGGGAGACTCACCTGCCATAGCCAGGCACGGGACCCGGGTCGGATCCGGATGTACCTAGGTAGTACTTAGGAAACCGGGTGGGCAACCAAAAAAAAATAATAATAATAAAAGAAAACTCTTTTAGGTACCAAATTCATCAATTGGTATTTTATTAGTAATTTCTGCTAAAAATTGTGAGATAATATTTTAAAGTAAGTGACAATACAAATAAAATATTTAAAACAATGTAGCCCTAAAAAGACACTAACCAATAAAAACATGGATTGTTTGAATTATGATATTTACATGCAGTATTTCGGTATAATGAATTCTTTGAAATTGAATATATCTATAAGGAGGAATAATCACCATGATATGAAACAAATTCTTTAAACAAAATTAGTTAAAAATAAATGGTAGGAGTGAAAGTGTTAATTTTTAAATTTGTCCTTAAGTTTCTAATTAGGCCCCCGTGATTAAAATATTTTTAACTAGGTCCCTATAAATAAATTATTATTAGTTAGGATTAGTTTTAAAATATGTCGTCTCATATTTGAAATTTTTAAATTAGCCCTTTAAATTTTAAGAAATTAAAGGTCAAATGTTTTTTTAAGGACTTAATTTCAAAAATATTATATTCTTCAAAAACTTAAAAAATTATTTGAACATGAAAATTTATTTAGAATTGTTTACTCCTGACAACATTAATTAAAAAGTTTAAAAACACAAGACTTTATTAAAAAAGTCAAATACAAATGATCAATATTTGAGTAGAGTAATATATATATATATATATATATATATATATATATATATATATATATAACTGTTGGAAGGACAGAGAGTAAGAGTGAGTATAGGTTAAATATATTGATGTATCTGAAATTTCAAAACTCAATTTTGCTATTGTTAGTTGAGAAAGAAAACATAAATAGTTTTATTTGTGGCAAAATATAAAAAATATCATTTAATTAACCATTTGCCTAAGCAAATTTGCAAATATATTGAAAAATCTAATTCATATAAAATTTAAGACGATAAAATTAAGGTATATATAATCTTAACCATTGAATTATACTATTAAAAATAACTAACAAATAAATTATTGACATATTATTCATATAAGAAAATTTTAAAAAACAAAACATTTTAAATTAATATAATAAAACACTTATATTTCACAATGCTTTTGTCTCATTTTGGGATTACAGTAAAAGGTTCATAAGTTTATGAGATTGAGAACAAGTTGCTGAAAATACAATGAGGGAATCTCATAGTGGTGTAACATGGAGGTGAAAAAGCGGGCCTGATGAAGAGAGCCTTTTGGAAGAGATGAAATATTGATCCTAAAACAATGACCTTTTCTCTACTACTCACTCTTGGTTTTTTCTGCCTTTCCTCCGTTGCTTACTCCTATTTATATTTTGTTTTCTTACCCCTCCTTTCTCTCCTCTTTCCTTTACGTTCCCCCATACCCTTTTCTCACTGTCTTTGTGCCATTAATCAACACACTTTTATGTCCTAGGTTGGCTCACACTCCCCTAAGTCTGGACATCTTCTCAAGGTATCCCAAAAGGAGACTTTCTTTTTGGGTGCTGGACATAAGGTCCTGTTTTGGTGAAAAGGGCTCTCCCTTAGCATAAGGTAGCCCAGAGGGTCAAAGTCATTATCCCAAGATCTCTATTTTCCAGGTCTACTTCATCAGTCCTCTCAACTTGAGCCTCGTGCCCACGCTTAGAGGCAAATCCCGCTCAAAGCCTTCCATGTCACGTCCGCCCTAAGGTTCCCAACGAGTTTCTTTCCAGTCTGTCATGTCATCTCCTCATAATTGGCCCAAGTGAATGAAAATCGTTCCTTTTCTATTACTGACTTCTTCTTGTGGGCTTGTGCTGGTTTGAACCAAAATGCATTTCTGAAAAGGGGTCCAGAACAACAACCCCCTTGCAGCGGAGAGGAAACTGAAGAGTCAGTTTTTGCTTGCTTCTGTTACCTTCTTATTTCCTCTGGGCTGCACTCTTTTCAGCAGTCATTCGGAGCACTACTTCCACTAGCGTTGCAGTTAATAACCGTAGCTCATTGGTGGGTAACTGTCTTGAGCCTTGTGCTCCTTTATTGCTTTTCCCTTTCTTTCCTTCTATAAATTAACTTCACCATATTTGTTTTTTTACAACCATCTCATTCCCTCTTTGCCTTCCCTTTTCCCTCCATGTCTTCCTCTTCCTCTCCTCTCCCAAGTTCCACTGAAACTTCCTCCTCCTCAAACAATGATTCACCTACATAAACCCATTCTGAACCAATCCCCAACACAATTGTGTTTCGCTTCTTGCCTTCTTCCCCCAGTCTCGTCGCTACTCCTGTTGATGCCGGCAACCACCGCGAGGCCAACAACCTTCTGTGCCCAGTCCGCCCATTCCCCAAACCTCCTTCTAGCGCCCTCCTGGACTCCCCCGGTTCTCATGACATTTAAGTTCCTCTTTCAATGGCCAAACTGCTTTCAACTTCCTTCCCTCCTCCTAGTCACGAATTAGGGTCCTCTCTTCTCCGTTCTCGCCTGGCTCGGGAAGAGTTCCCTTGGTCACCCCTGCGGTACCATAGCAGAGTCGCCGCCACCGGTGGGTGGTCCGCGTGGATCGACCACGTCTTCGCCCACGACCCCCCTTTTGTTTAGATCCTCGAACAAGTTGGTATCGCTTCTGCCATCAAAGTGTCCTCTTGTTTGGGCGTTAATAAGAACATGGAAGATTTGGACCTCTTCGTTCTGCGGTAGTGTACTTCTACCCACACCTTCGTAACTTCATGGGGGGAGTTCGTGCCTACCCTGGAAGATGTTGTGGTGCTGCTCAAATTGCCTGCATTCGGTGATCAGTATTTTTCTTTTTCTACCCTGGATGACCGCCATATTGACATGGCAAAGAATTTGAAAGCGGCCACCATGGCCAGCGCTCGTCACTCTCGGGATGTATTTAAGCGTCGCAGGGCCAACATAGCGGCGAATTCTTCTAAGCGCATAAAGGGTACCAGCAATGTCCGCTCTCCAGCTTAGAAGGTCAATAAAACAGATTCTTTAAAGTACACGTTTGCTACTTGGATAAGGTATTTTCATGGTGACTTCTCTGATGGTATATTTGAAGCAGGGCGCCAGGGCCTGTGGTTGATCCACGTTTGAGGCGTGCCGCCTTCATATCCTTTTTGTTAAGCCGTTATGTGTTCCCCGGTCCACCTTGGGAATCAGTGAGCTTAGCCGTTTTTATCTTTGCTTCTTTACTATTGGAGGGCGTACGCTTTCCCCTGACGTCCTTTTACCTGGGCGATCTCTATGCCTGATTGGATCAAGTAGCGGAACAGATGCGCTATTCTTTTGGCCGCCTTGCTATTAATTCTTTTCTAGGACTTGTTCTTTCTCCAGTATTTTTTTTTTGAAAGATTTCCTGAATATGGTCCGATTCACATTGTTCCTAGCATTCCTGCCTTGTCCTCTTCTTCTTCCCAAAACACAGCTAGTTCCCCTCAAACCCTGCAGCCCCATTCTTGGTGCTGGTCAGGCGGCAGACCCAGGAAGTTACTTTCTGACGTTATTGATGATGAGGATTCTTTCATCTTTCGTCCTTACATTGGAAATCTCTTCCCTGGTGTGGATGGACTCCATGACTTGTACGATGAACAGAAGCTTAGTACTCGTAATAACCGCTCCAGGCGTGTAGAGGGGATTTTTGACTTGTGGCTGTTGATAATTACACCACGCCATCTTCCTGGCTTCATACTCACGGACAATATAGGTGCATTTGGTGGAGCTTTGTGGCCTTTCCCATATCGTCCTGATCGCGTGGCCTGACAATTTGGCTTTGATCAAACTCATTGTGCACACACTGCTCGTCCCCTGCTGACATTCCTAGCGCCTTGGCTACAGTTGTGTTGCAACCCGCTTCGGATTTGCCTCCTTTTGATCCTTCCCTTCTTGTCCCTGTGACTCGTGTTGGCGGCGCGATAGACACCTGGTTTGACTGCCAAGATGCTTTACTTCAGGCTATCCGTCGCTATGAATCTGTGCGCAGCATCACTCCTTCTTCCTCTGTGAGGCTTATCTACAAGGATACTTGTTATGCGCCCATGTCTAAAAAGGACGGTACAGGTACCCGTTTTATTCTTTCCTTTCATTGTTTATTGTTTTACCTATTAGAACAAGAAATGTTGCTTCCCCTTTTTACTCTATCCTTTTTCTTTTTGGCATAAATACTTTTTTTTGTCCTGTATCTTATTTTTAGGTTTCAATTTGGTCCTTTATCTTTGAAAAGAGTCAATTTAGTCCTTCATATTTCTGATATTTGTCAATTTCATCCTTTTGTCATGATGATGTTAAATTTTCACCGAAATATACTAATTTTGTAACATGTTTCTTATTTCAGTAACCAGGATCTACATTTTCTCGTTGAAATCTACATTTTTCGTCACATTTGATACTTTGATTGATAAAATTTTAATGTCATTCCAATTTTTTAGGGTGAAAATTCCCACACATTTTTGCCTTTTTTGTTTTAAAAATTACAAATTACAACGATACAATGCATATTATGATGATTAGAAAAGGAATTCTAGGCAAAATCAATATATTCCGGTGAAAATTTAACACTATTATGACAAAATGATGAAATTGACAAATATTAAAAACACAGAGGACTAAATTGACTCTTATTAAAGATGAAGGACCAAATTGAAACCTAAAAATAAGATAAAGGACCAAAAGAATATTTAAGCCTTTCTTTTTCTAACAGGTGGTTCTGCCCCTCCCCATTCAGAGGCCAAAGGCAAGACTTCTTCTAGTGCTCCTAAGCGTAAGGCGAGTACTTCGAAATCGTCTTCGTCTCTCAAGACTTCAGGTCCGCTATCCAAGAATCATAGAGTTACTATCTCCACTGGTGGCCCTGTTGCGCCTACGCGTAGGTCTCTACGTCATCAACGCTTACACCCTGTGGCTCCCTGCAAGCGTCCAGTAGAAACAGTGGACTTGGATACTGAAGATGATGTCACCTCTCCTAATGGAGAAGGAACAGTCGCTGTCGATTCTACACTTCCTCCTTCTGCAGATCAAAGCACAGCCAGCGCATGTGGTTCCCTTTCATCTCCTTCAGCTCATATTGCCACTGGCTCCCTCCCGCCTTCTCCTACCGGTGCCGATAATTAGCCCCCTTCTCCTCTTGTTGTGGATCTTCCCATTCGGCTCCTTGCTTCAGGTTAGTGAAATTATTTATGATCTATTGTCATCCCTTTCTCTGCCTGCTTTTGACTAATTCATTTTCCCTTGGTTAGGTGAAGCTCTTCCTACTTGTCATTCTCCTCATATTGCTGAAGACGCTCCTCAAAAGGAAGTACCTTCTGTTACTGAAACACTCGCTACTGATGTTACTGAAATTGCTGCCAATATCGAAACACCAGTTGCTGCTGATGTTATTGAAACACCTGCTGCCGCTGATGTTATTGAGATTGTTGCCAATACCGAAACGCCTGCTACTGCTGATGCTATTGAAACACTTGCTACTGCTGATGTTATTGAAACTGTTGTTGCTCCAACCCCTTTGCCATTTTCCAAATTCACTCCGCTTCACACCACTGCGCTTGTGGTTCCTGGCACATCGGTTAAGGAAAGATCCCTCGCTCCTCATGACTCCAGACAGGGAGAGGCGCCAATTGTTGTTGCCCTTCCTTCTCCTTCTTCCGATCGCTCAGGTAGTGATGCACAGTATGCTTATTCACCTCCCTTTTCCTTTGTGCACATTAATGACTTCTTCCTTTATTTTATTGCAGCGCGAACTCTTCCAGACTTGACCAATTCCATGGCTCCTTTAGATTTGGCGTTAATCAACTCTTTCCTTGCATCCCAATCTGATGTGCAGCTTCCTCTGGATTCCCTTCCTTTTCCTTATCGTGAGCAAGGCTATCGCACTCTAGTTGCTTTCCTTAAAGTGTGCAAGACGCACCCTCTTCTTGAGCTGCTCTCTGTTCACATGTCTGCATTCCTGTCTCATCTTGCCTCTCTACAGCTTTTCCAATTTGCGGGCGCCTGGTTTGAAAACTCCGTGGTCATATGCAACGCCTTATGCTTTCCTTTCCTCCTAAGTCTAGCCAGGCTGCTGTTGCTACTGAACATAACATTGTTGCCCAGCTTACTGATCTTCTGAAGGTGATTTCAGATTTGGAGTCTAAGCTTGTTGAAGCTGAAGCGCGTCTTGCTAATTTGGACAAAGAGTTGGCCGTTGCTGCTACCCGTAAGAAAGCATATGAGGACATATGTGACTCCATTGGGCTTCTCCTTCACTTCTAATTTTATTTAGAATTGAGGCTCATGTGTCTTGCTGTTTATGCTTTAGTTCACCTGCAAAAGTTGTTCTGTAATATGTGGGTGCAATCCTGCACCTCACTTGATATTTTATCTTTTACTGGTGCTATTTTGTAATCCTTTGCATTAATGAACAGAACAATCCTTTTGGCCTGCTAATCGTATACCTGTTGTGTATTCCTTATATATATGCTAATGTCTACCAGAGCAATTTAATGAATGCACACATACTGTTAATTATAACTTGTCCTATTTTGTTTAAGAAAAATATATTTTATGTAAAACTTTAACTTACCCTCCATGTAAGACCCTATTCTAAAAATCATGCCTTAAATTTGATTAAGATAATTCTGTACCGACTGCTCCTGTTTAGAATTGTCTGAATCTTGGATGCGGGGAACGTGACCTGCTCGACCATCCAGATTTATCCGCATCTCAAGTGTTGGGCTTATGTATCATTTTCAACACTTAGATCTTCCAAACGTGGGGGACGCGACCCGCTCAACCATTTGGGTGGTTTGATCTTTCTTCGTTCCACTCTAATTACCTCTTGGCTTTGAGTGTTTGAATTTTTCGGTGACCCTTGCAAATACCCAGGGCGCGACCAATTCAGGTATTTGCGTGAGCCTAAGCGCTTGACCTTTAATCACTTAGACTTTTTATCTAACTGGATGCGGGAAACGCGACCCACTCGACTGTCCAGCTCATCCATCTCTAAGTGCTGGGTTTATGTTTCGCTCTAAACACTTAGATCTTCCAAATGTGGGGAACACGATCCGCTCAACCATTTGGGTGGAAACCCCGCTGTTAAACGTGTGGGAAGATTCTCTTTCTTTTTATTTTTTATTTTTTTTCTTCTTTCTTTTCTTTTCTCTTTTTTTTTGTGTTTCCCTTCTATGTTTTGTCTCTCCTTTCCCACACATTTAAGTTTTTTATCGGTCTCTTACAAATACCCAGGGCGCTTCCTGGTTCAAGTATTTGAGTATATTCTTGACATGAGCTTTCATTTATTCTTATTGTTCTTAGTACGTGCGTATGAACGGTAAAGCAAAGAAAAATTATGTTTGAACAATGTAAATAAAAGTACTGTAGCCTTAGCTTCCAAAAAATATTTCAAGTGGCACGTTGAGGGTCTCTTAATCATGCGCCTACAAAGCTTTACACACGACCGGGCCAACACTACCACGCCCATACAAGCAAAAAAAAGATAAACATGAAGTTGATTTGCTAGCCTACACAGTCTTTGTTCTAACAAAAGTGATCTCCTAGGCATAGTACTTCTTTATATACTTGAAATTTAAAGGTCCTATTTTCTTCTGGGTTTCAGGGTTCAAAAGAAAACAATACCCGCTTGGGTGTGCATCTTGGATGAGGAAAGGACCTTCTTATTTGGGCGTCCATTTGCTGGTGTGTACATTCCTCATGACTGCATCTGTTGCTTTTAATACCAATTCTCCTTCACTGAACATCCTTGGGCTAACTATCTTCTCATAAGCCAACATCACTCTCCTATTGTGCTTCAACAGACACTTGTGGGCCTTGTCCCTTTCTTATTCTATCAATTCTGCTTGTTCCGCTCTATTCTCTTCACTTCCTCTTATCATTCTCACTGATGGCACTGTGATTTCAGCTGGTAATACCGCCTCTGCTCCATACACCAATGAAAAGGGTGTAGCCCTAGTCGTACCATGTCTTGTGATTCCGTACGCCCATAGTGCCAGCGGTAGGTATTCAATCCAATCTGTTGGGGCGTCACTCACAGTCCTCCTTAGGATGCGAATCAAAATCTTGTTTGTGGCTTCAGCTTGCCCGTTAGACTGGGGGTAGAAGGTGTGGACTTATGATGTGTTATCCCAAAATTTGCCAGTGTACCTGTCCCCTTTCATTCACAAAGTGTGTTCCATTGTCAGAAACTATACGCTTGGGAAGGCCAAATCTTCAAATTATGTTTTCTTTAATGAACTTCACCACTGTTTCGCCATTGGCATTCGGGGTTGCCACCGCCTCTACCCATTTCGTAAAATGTTCTGTTGCCACCAATATCCACTTCTTCTTTCTAGACGGAGGATCAATTGGCCCCACGAAGTCCATTGCCCAAGTGTGGAATGGGTAGGGGGATTTGAGCCCCCGCATGTGCAGTGCTGGCGCATGAATCCTATTATCATGTTTCTGACATTCTTTTCACTTTTGCACATACTCTTCTGCTTCCGCTCTCATGTATGGCCAATAATATCCAATGCGTAACAACTCTGACAATAACATCCTTCCGCCCTGGTGCTTTCCACAAACACCTTTGTGAATTTCTTCCATGACTTTTTCTTTGTCTTCCCCATCTATGCACCTTAACACCTCCCCCGTGAAACTCTTCCTAAATAACTCTCCCTTCTCACAAAAGTACCTTTTTGTTTTCCTCGTTATTTTCTCTGCTTCCATCTTGTCTCCCAGTAAGTCCCCTTCCTCAATATATTGCTTGAGAGGCCTCCTCCAATCCTGTTCAACATCATTCACTTCTGTTTCCTCTCGATTCTCCTGACATTGCTTGCATTTGGCTTGAGTAGCGTCACATGTTGCCTTCATGTTTGGCCAGAAAATCCCAATTCTCTGCAATCGCTTATACAGTCCTGGGCCTGGTTGGCCACAAATGCTCTCATGAAGCGCTTTCATTTTTGTGTTCCTTCTTTTTCCAACACACATTTCAATAGCAACCCTTTATTGTTCCTCTTGTAAAGCCTTCCTCCTATCATGCAGAAATATTTTGCCTTCACAGTGAGTGTTCTTTCCCTCAGTTGTTGGACTATAGGCTGTTTCCAATCTGTACAATTTTCCCCTTCCTCCTGATTTCCTTTTTCATCATGCATGTGTATCCTTCCATACTTAACTATAGATTCTCCATCTTGTGCCTTGGTCATGCTCTTTGTTGCCAAAGCATCTGCTCCTTTGTTCTGCCTCCGTGGTACATGTTTTAGGCTTTCGATTTGGAATTCTTCCATTATTTTTAGGGCGTGCTCTCTGCAAATAGCTAGAGCGGCATCCTTCACCCTATATTCTCCTTTGAGCTGACTGACAACCAAGTTGGAATCTCCTTTGATCACCAATCACTTTATTCCCATCTGCTTGGCTATGCCTAACCCATTTATCAATGCCTCGTACTCCGCTTCGTTGTTAGTGCATGGAAATTCTATTTTGAATGCAAAGGCCATAGCTTCCCCCTTTTGGCTTGTCAGCGTGACACCAGCACCGCCTTCAGGGGAGGCAAGAGTTCCATCAAACATCATGACCCATTGCTCCTCTTCTTCACATATGTTCACCTATGGAATTTCTCCCCTCAGTTCTTCTACACCTTCCCCTTCCATTGCAGCTGGGTAACCAACAAGTTCGCCATGGCCTGACTCTTGATGGTTGTTGGGGGGGATAAAGTTATATTGTATTCAGTGAATGTAAGAGCCCACTTAGACGCCCTCCCAGTTAGTACTGGTCCTTGTAACATGTATCTTATGCCTTTTGACTTGGTCATCATTTGTACACTATATGCTTGAAAATAGTGCCGATATATCTGTGAGGCGTACACTAGTGCCAAGCATTGCTTCTCTTGCGTTGTGTACCTTACTTCTGCTTTCGTCATGACACGACTAAAGTAAGCTATAGGACGCTCAACACCTTCTTTTTCTTGAGCGTTTAGGCCATTGATGGACTTCTCAGCCACTACCAAATACACCCTCAGCGACTTACCTTGCTCTGGTGCACTCATCACTTGGGTAGACGTCAGTACTTCTTTGATTTTGTCAAAAGCTTTTTGGTGCCTGACTTCCCATGTGAACACTGCAGTTTCCTTCATTAGCTCCCGAAATGGACTTAACAGCTCGCTCATAGCAGGGATAAACCTTCTGATATATCCCAACTTCCCCAGCATTTTCTGCAATTCTTTTCTATTTCTGGGCGCCCCCATTTCTTGAACCGCATTTATCTTTCCTTCTTCGGTGGAGACCCCTCCCAAATGGATTCGGAAACCCAGAAAGCATCCTAATGAGACACCAAACTTACATTTGATCTGGTTCATGCTTAGCTTGTATCTTTTACACCTTTCTAAAACCGCTTTCAGATGAGGCAGATGATCTTTCTTCCTTCTGGACTTCACTACTAGGTCATCCACATAGTCCTCCACCGTACTGTGCATCATGTCATGAAAAATAGTGGTCATGGCTCTTTGATAAGTAGCTCCAGCATTTTTTAGGCCAAATGGCATGACCACATAGTGAAAATTGCCTATCAGGGTCCTAAATGCGGTTTTCTCTTCATCTCCTGGTGCCATGCGTATTTGATTATACCCGCTGAAACCATCCATGAAGGATAGGCGTTCATGACCACCATGGCATCTACCAAGCTGTCAATATGGGGTAATGGGAAATCGTCCTTTGGGCAAGCTTTATTGACATCCCTGAAATCTACACAACACCTTATCTGGCCATTTTTCTTCCTTACAGGGACGATATTGGCCAACCATGTGGGATGTTGTATGGGCCGAATGAACCGCGCCCCTAACAACTTCTCTATTTCCTTTTTTATTTGTCCCTCTATCTCTATACTGGACTTTCTTGGTGTTTGTTTGACTGGGACCGCTCCTTCCCTCACCGCCAGATTGTGGGTTACCAACCTTGTGCTTAAGTCTGGCATCTCATGGTACTCCCATGCAAAGACTTCTCTGAATTCTTTGAGCAAGTTACCCAACGCTGCCTTCTCTTCTCCATTCAGCGTCTTGCTTATGAACAGCGGTCTCTTGTCTCCTTCTGTCCCCACGTCTATCTCCTTTAACTCTTCCTTTTTTTCTGTTGTTTTGTCCCCTTCAGCGTTCAGTACCTTCCTTCTGTGTGAATCCCAAGAGGTACGCGCAACGCTCATGAATTCGGGGCTGGCCAGCTCAGGCAGCTTGGATCTGCCCAACCCCGCGCCTTCCTATAAGACCCTCCACACGATTGTACCGTCAGGGAGACGACACTTCTCGATTCTCTCTTTCTTTGGGACATCCTTTTCTAAAGTATCCTCCTGAGCAGACTCTTCCTTACCCTGATGTGGTCTCTTGAATAATCCTTCTGTGGCGCTGGGTACCTTTTCTTTTCCCTTGTTCGCATCCTCCCCCTTACCCTCTTTCAAACTTATCGCTGCCCCTTGTGGCTTTACAGCACTTGCCCCAGGTGGTGCCAACTCCTCAAACAAAGACACTTCAATCACGTGCAGTTCGGACGCTTCAAAAGGAGCCCTAATCCCCCGAATTTCTATGTCCCTCCCACGGTAGTTAGACTTTACTGTTTGGTGAAGGGTGGAAGGTACACACTGGTGCTGATGAATCCAGGGTCTTCCCAACAAAATGTGGTAACTTGGTTCGCCCTCAATGACCTGAAACGTGTTGGGGGTCTTGATTGGTCCTACTTCAAGGTTGAGCGTAACACATGTTATTGCCTTCACCTTCGCCCCATTGAAAGCGTTTAGCCTCATCTCTGATCTCTTTAGGCGTTCTGCAGGTACTGTTGGAAGTCAAGCTTTCCCCAAAGGATGTAAAGAGTAATGCTAGAAGGATTCTAGAAGATAATGTTTTGATGATTACAAACAAGATTCGAAGTTTCAAGCATCAAGCTGCATCAAGCTTCAAGGCTAAAGTCAAGGCTCAAGCTTCATGTTCAAGTTTAGTATAGCCTGGCCCATAGGAAATTTGTAAGGTAATGAATTTTTATTACAAGTATCTAATGGCCAAAATTAGTTTTTCATGTTAAGGAGAAGAAAAGAACTTTTTATGAAAAATGTTTTTAATTGCAAAAAGAATTTTAGTGAAAATCTGTTTTTATCTTAGTGTTGGTGAAAATACTTGATGTTACAAAACTCTGAATATTTTTTTGTATGCAAGAGAGAGTAATCGATTACTTGCTTGAGTTAATCGATTAACTTTGTTGCATCATAGAAAAATCAGAGAGGTTGTAATCGATTAAGTGAACTTTGCTAATCCATTACTTTCTTATGAGAGTAATTGATTACCTTGTTCAAGTAATCAATTAGAATTGTTGCATCATATATTTTCCAGAGGCACAGTAATCGATTACAGGTTGTGTAGTAATCGATTACATATGTTGCATCACATAATGATCAGAGACTCAGTAATCGATTATTTGATGAGTAGTAATCGATTAAATGAGTTGCATCATATATTCACAGGAGTGATGTAATCGATTAATCATTGTTGGTCTAATCGATTACTTGTTTTTCAAATGAATTTAAAAGTTTCTATTTTTGAAGGAATAATCGATTACCTTCAGGAAGTAATCAACTACTTCAGCTTTTATTGAAAAACGTGTCAGAATCATTTTGATTTATTTCCTGATTTGTTTTTATATAATTGATTTTGATTTATTTTCAAAATTCGAATTTGAATATTATTTTGAAATATTTCCTTATTTGTTTTTAAGAATCAAATCTTTTATTTATCTCCTAAATCTATTTTATTTTTTTTCTGATTTCAAAATCGATTTTATTCTATTTTATTTTATTCTTTAAATCTATTTGATTTGATTTTGATTTCAAAAATATTATTTTATTTATTTGATTTCAGAAAATCAATTTTGAATATTTCCGGATTTTATTTCATTCTTATTTATTTTATTTTATTTTATTTCCAAAATCATTTTTGATTTGATTCTGATTCTATTTTCAAATTCAAAATTTGAATTTCAAATATTGTCAAATCTTTGGTTTTAATTCTTAAATCTTTAAGATTTGTTTTTGATTTTAAACATGTGTTATTTGTGTTTTTAAAAAGGTTTTGAATCAATCTTATTTTGCTCTCTCCAACCTTTTTCTTCTGATCGCTTCTTCTTCTTCTCCTTCTCCAATTCTCTGGTTTTATTGTTAATATCTATTTGAGAAGAAAACCTTTTCTTGGCCATAATACTTGTGATTTAAATTCAGCACCACTACTAGAGCTTATATTGTTGTATTCGTGTTGATTAGAACACACTTTTGTTAGAGAGCCAAATTGTTGTATCAGCACTAAGAAGAGTGCATTATAGTGGTTGTACACAATCATCCATACCGTAACCATTGTTGTAAGGGGTGTGTGACCCTTAGTGACTAGGGAGTGAATCTCCTAGTGCGAACGTGCGGCGTTCGTGGTTGTAGGGTGAGGAATCCTGCTGTGTGGGTAGTGCTAGACGAACGGTGGGGCACCTAGTAGTTAGGCTATCTGGTTTTTTGAGGTCCCTGGCGAAAGGAGGTTCCTAGTAGCTTGCGGGGCGCTCTGGTTGTACTTGGGGACGCGTGGCGTCTTTGGTTTAGTGAAAAGCTCAAGCGAGTCGCTTGGGGACTGGAGTAGGCCGGGTTTGCCGAACCAGGATAAAATCACCGGTGCAATCTCTTCTATCCCTTATCTCTTTTATATTCCGTTGTTATATTTATTTGTTGCGCATCATAACAACTATTTTCGTAACAATCTATTTTAAGCGAATTTAAAATAATAAGCGCGGTAACGGTTTTCGTTGTTCTTATTTAATTCGTATCCGCGCATATTAGTTTTTCATAATAATATTAATATTATTCGCTTTTGCGCAATCGTTTTCATCAATATATTGTTTTTCGCTGCAAAATCTCTTTAAGTTTATTGAAAACGATTTAAATCGATTTTTTTCCAATGTTTTCATAAACACCCAATTCACCCCCCCCCCCCCCCTCTTGGGTGACGGCTGCCAAAAACTAACAGGTACGCCCAACACCTCAAACACAGCCACAGGTATTATGTTGACTCCAGAACCATTGTCCATTAGTGCCCGCCGTACCCTTACACCTTCAATCATAGCCTCCACATACAGTGGCTTGTTATGACAAAACTCCTGAACGTGCTCTATTGGTTCTTTGAAGATTATGGTTGTTGCGTGTGCTCTCGCCATCCTATTCTGCGGAGCGTTTGCAGCACAGAGAGAGCCTCCTTGCCTCATGATAACATTAGCTAAAGCCTCGGCGGCCTCCTGTTGTACGCTCTCCCCCAGGTTCAGTTGAGTGAACAAGATAGGAAAACCTCTAGTCTTGGCGATCCCCCGTCGAAGCATACTCCCCAACTCTTCCCCTTCATCTTCTACCATTTCTTGCTCTTCCATAATAATGTCTTCTTTCGAGATGATGGCATTCATCCCATGATCCGGGAGCGGTCGTACCCTCAAATCTTCTCCCGCTTCCTTGTCCGCTAGCATCAGCAGTTTTCCATCCTTTACCTGGGCGTGGAACAACCTCCTGATCACGTAGCAGTCCATGGTCCCATGTGAGTTAGCTTCGCGATGTAATGCACAGTAATAAGCGTTCTCATATTTTTGTGGGGTAGGAGGGCGTCTCTTGTCACCATCCCTAAGCAGGCCTTCTTTGAGCCATTCTTCAATAAGCTGATATGCCAACTCCTTTGATATAGACAGCTTAGGCGGTACATCATCTCTACTGTACTTCTTGGGCAGAGGGACCGCTCTGTAGCTCTTTTTCTTTCCACTGTTCTCGACAGCATACGCCTCTAATGAAACATCTTCCTTGGTTCTTTTTGCGGGCGTTGATCTTCTCATAGCTTCAGCTATGTCAACGGCTTTCTTTAGCAGCTCAAAGAATGTGGTGATCTCTCTAAGTGACAAGAAGATCTGTGAACCATCCTCTACATTCTTTATGCACTCGTAAACAAGGTCAACCTCGGGCAGCATTTCGTTATAGTGTAGGGCCTTGTCTCTATACCTTTTGACAAAAGCGACCAGCCCTTCTCCTGTCTTTTGTTTCACCCTCCCAGATCCATTATGTGAAGCACACCCTCTTCCAGGAACTTGTTACAAAATTTTGCAACCATTTCTTCCCATGTGCGAATAGACGCTGGGCGGAGTTTCGAGTACCACGTGAATGCTCGCCCTGTGAGCGACTTCGAGAAATCTCGCAGGCATAAACTTTTGTCCTGGCTGTGTACGCCCAGGTCATCCAAATACGTCATGACATGCTCCCTAGTGCTTCCTGTTCCATCAAACTTATGAAAGTTGGGCGGTTGGTACCCCTGAAGGAAAGGTTGCATCAGTATTTCCGTCCCAAAAGGCGGTTGCATATCTATAATCAACCTGTTGTTGTTCGTGTGTGCCTCCAACATCCTTCTCACTTCTGCCTGAGTGACCGGAGCGTCCTCATCCCTCACGGTGTAATGCCTCTCCTCTTGACGCTGGGCGTCCTCCTCCCGTATTCCTCTTCTCGTTGTTTGGTCTTGCATGCCTGTTATCATTTTGGCTAGGGCGTTTTGATTAGCTATCATTGAGTTCAGCATAGTCACCGGGATCAACACATGGTAGCATTTGGGGAGGGGGTCATGTATCCCTGTTTGCACGTCCGACGTCTCCAAGGTCCCCAACAAATCCATCTCCGGCCTCCGCTCTTCCCTAGCCGGAGTGAGCTCTTCTGCTTGAACCAGGGGTAGTGGTACTTGGTTTTCTTCATCTGGGAAGTTCAAGCTGAACGATAGCCTCCTTGGTGTGATTGGAACACTCTTGTCGTTTCTCCCTGCTTCAGATTCATCGTTTGTCTCAATCTCCCTAGTAGAGTCGCCAATTTTTTTTTGTCTCTTTTTGGGATTACAGTAAAAGGTTCGTAAGCTCATGAGATTGAGAACAAGTTGGTGAAAATACAATGAGGGAATCTCAGAGTGGTGTAACAGGGAGGTGAAAAAGCAGGCCTAATGAAGAGACCCTTTTGGAAGAGATGAAATATTGATCCTAAGAGAATGGCCTTTTCTCTACTACTCACTCTTGGTTTTTCTCTTCCTTTCCTCCGTTGCTTACTCCTATTTATATTTTGTTTTCTTACCCCTCCTTTCTCTCCTCTTTCCTTCACGTTCCCCTAGACCCTTTTCTCACTGTCTCTGTGCCATCAATCAACACACTTTTCTGTCCTAGGTTGGCTCACACTCCCCTAAGTCTAGACATCTTATCAGGGTATCCCAAAAGGAGACTTTCTTTTTGGGTGCTGGACATAAGGTCCTGTTTTGGTGAAAAGGGCTCTCCCTTAGCGTAAGGTAGCCCAGAGGGTCAAAGTCATTGTCCCAAGATCTCTATTTTCCAGGTCTGCTTCATAAGTCCTCTCAACTTGAGCCTTGTGCCCACGCTCAGAGGCAAAGCCCACTCAAAGCCTTCCATGCCACGTCCGCCCTAAGGTTCCCAACGAGTTTCTTTCCGGCCTATCATGTCATCTCCTCATAATTGGCCCAAGTGAATGAAACTCGTTCCTTTTCTATTCCTAACTTCTTCTTGTGGACTTGTGCTGGTTTGGCCCAAAATGCATTTTTGAAAAGGGGTCCAGAACACACAACAAATCCGTGCAACGTACTAGCTTGATCACTAGTGTATTATAATAAGTAGATGCAAACGAAAATATAAATGCATATAACAAACTCCAATGTGCTATATATTATTTTTGTATATTGTTTCAGAACGGAATAGAGAAAGGAAAAGCCACATTTGAACACGTACACACACATTAAAAGAATTGAAGGAAAAACAATCCCTTTTTAAAAAAAAAAAAATTGTCCTGGCAGTAATTTACTGCATCATTCTCAAATAAGTGAACTTACATAAGAATACATCAATACATTACAGGCTATTTTGCAATCTTCTTTACTTAAGTATATAGAGCAAATCTTAATCTGGCAATGGATATTTTCGGCAATTAAAGAGGGTTATGTTAAATGAAAATGCAAACATGGACTATTTTTAATTGTGAAGGGAAGAAAATAAGAGAAAGTGACTTGAGTTATATGAATAAACACATCTCTCTGTGTGTTGTATGGGATGTTATTTTTTCAAGGGCATTACTTTTTTTTTTATATGAAAGGGGCGTTACTTTGTTGTAATCAAAATTTGAATGGTAGCCAAACTATTATTAATAAACTAATGATTGAGTGATATATCACTTAATGAGGTCGTGTTGTCACCCTTAATTCAGCTTCTAATGATAAAAATTTGTCACCAAATTATAGGTTTATTAATAAATTGTGTTACAATCCAAATTTTGGTTGTATTATAGAAATATTTTTTTTGAATTATATATGTATGGTTCTCGATAAATTATTTAGTCCTAATCACCTCTCCGATCCACCGTCAAGCTTGACTACATCCCTTTCCTCCAAAAAAAAAGTACAATATACCATGTAGCCAAACATGCATGAACATCATCTTCAATTTTTTTCCTATTTGGAAAATCACGTGGAGGAAAATAATATGGGAAAAAATATAGATAAATGAAGAAAATAAAGATAAAGAGATATCAGCAGCTAAAGTCTCTAAAAAAATAAGGGAAGTACTGTAACCAATAAAGTGGTTTATATAAATGAATAATAGTATTAATATTGATGGTAAAAGTAACATGCATGCATTGGATTTTTATTGATTATAATCAATCAGATTGGAAAAAAAAAAGTAATGAATTTGAGAATTTATTAGAATCAATATGCATTGGAATTATCATTAAAATTAACAATTACTCCTACCGATACTTCCACCGTTTTACTATTTTGTTTAGTTTTTTAGGCTTTTTTTTTTTTTATTCATATCTTCTGTTTTTTGATAATTTCAATGCATAAACACATCTTTCTTTTTAACTTTAACTCTTCATTCAATCATTTCTCTTACTAATTCTACTTTTATTATTTCTTTTATCTCTAAACCACTATACATTAATTAATGGACACACTTACTAATAAAAATTAAATACTACGACAATTTTCAATAAGGATTAAATATAGGTATTTTAGATAAAGTACACATAAAACTTACAATAATCAACATTTTCTTAATCTATGTATCCAGACCTAAAAGGCCAAACAAAATAGAACGGATAGAGTATTTAGTAGAACAGAAACAAAAACAACGTTAAAATAAAACATCACATACTCACATTCAGCTAAATGCAGGCTTGATATTATTTGAATGATATTGCTATATTACTTATGATATCTTTTTCTCATTTATCTTAATAACTACATATTAGCATTAAATACTGAAATGCAATCTCCTGTAACAGATAAATAGATAGATTAGGTGATCCAGAATTAAAGTTTTGGCCGGATGCGGTTTATAGTTGCGGTTTGATGAGCACATGGCTCATATTGATGGATCCTGCACGTTTTCTACATATTGTAAGCCAAACAAAGCCTATACTTTGATAATTTGGAAATCTAACCATAGACTGGTCACTGTATGTTCTCTTTTTTTTTTTTTTTCCCACTATAACTAATGTGTCCAACAATTTCAATTGTTCAGTCCTCTATGATAAAGACATTACGTAGGGATGAGTAATGATACGGATAAAAAAGAATGAGTAACAATTGGATTGGGGGGCCTTATATATCGGTCCCATATAAACAAGGGGACATCTATCATACTCCTTTCGTCCTTTAATATAAGTCACTTTTACCTAATTCACATATATTAAGAAAAGTAATTATTACTCTCAAATTTATCAAAAAAATATGTTGTCATTCCAAAGTTACCCCTATTTAAAACTTTAGAATTCTATTCATTTTTCTCTCTATTGTAATTATTGCTCTATCACCCCTATGTAATTATGAGGGGTGTATTTGGAATAAACTATTTAATACTACCTAAATATTCAAAAATGACTTATAAAAAGGGACAAGAAATCTACCCAAATGGTATTCTATAATAATAAGAGACTGAGGGAGTATAAAAAGGGAGAATGTATGGACCACAGATTGTCAAATTTTGTCATATGATTTTGACGTCATTATGGTGTATAATCCCTTATTGTTGCATATTAAATGGCTTTTTTTGTAGGGAACCTAATTTTCTATAGGAGGTTCAATTGCCATAGATCTTGGGTAATAGATAACGTTCAGTTTGGGAAAATGGGTCTAATATAGTGTGTATAGTACTGAGCCACCTTATCCCTGTGGGAACATCTATCTCATGGAATGGCCTAGCCACTTTCTTCATGTACTGATGTGTCTGCTTATCTCATAACCTCATGGATTATTAACCAATTCATTATCAAATAATTTTCTGGCTTTTTAGGTTTGGGCATACATATTAAAAAAATGTTGATAATTATAAGTTTTATATTTTTAATCTAAAATGTTTTTATTTAATCTTTATTGAAAATTGTAGTAGTATTTATTTTTTATTGAGAAATAAGTCCATTAATTGATTTATTAATGTATATAGTGGTTTAAAAATGAGAAAGAGCATAAAAATATAATTAACGAAGAATAAGGTATATAATTGAATGAATGATTAAAATTGAAAAGAAAATGTTTATGCATTGGAATCATAAAAGGACAAAAATTATTGAATGAAAATAAAAAGTCTAAAAAACCAAAAAATTTGGAATGGAGAAATATTTTTACTTTCAGTAATTAATTCATGCTACTTTCATAATTTCATTTAGAGCTAAGAAGGGAGAATCTCATGATTTTTCTTACTTACTATTTCCTACGTTTTTAACCTTGGCATGAAGGTAAATTGTGAGAGATAGATGTTGAGTAATTGGTCAGATTGGTCCCTAATTTTGTAAACGTCGGTCAAGTTAGTCTCTGACTTCATCGAAATAGCAATTTAGTCCTTCAGATAGGAGAACGTCGATCAAATTAGTCTCTGCCGTCACTATCGTAAGGATGTATTTGCTTTAAAATGAGATAAAGACAGGGACGTATGTAAATTAAAATGCTATCTCAGGGACTAAATTGCTATTTCGATAAAGTCAGGGACTAACTTGACCGACGTCTACAAAGTCAGGGACCAATCTGACCAATTACTCAATAGATGTTGGAAACAAAAATACAAATGACACTGCTGTAAATATATATATACATAAATAAAAAATATAATTGCTTGATTGTTTTGAAATTGCCTAACAGGACCACATGGCACTTACCTCCTCCAACCTTAATTAAAACTAGGTATTTAACAACATCTCGCTGAAATTAATAAGGCTTATTATCTGTTCAAACTTCAAACAGTGCTATCTCAGTTTGTTGTCTTCTGTATATAAGTCTTTGTTTTTCCTAAAACGAATGAGATCCATTTGAATGAAGAAGAAAAATGGATTGACAAGCAAGGCAAACAAGATTAGACAACTATGGAGTTGGGAAGGGACTGCGAAGTTTCATATAGCCCCGCGTGTATTCGATTTATAGTACAGTGAGTAGTTTACAAGTTCATCATAAATGGTCAGCACTTTTTTACCCATTCTTTTCAACTTTCTTTTAATTCAGTCTTCCCCTTTACGATGATAACATTTAATTTGCTTTTAACTTTCATCTTGCTAAAGAATAAAGGTATCAATAATAGTATAAAAAAGATTTTATTAGCCTCATTCTAATGGCAAGAACTCAATAGTGAAAAACTAAATACAAAAAACTTTATATTCTTTTGGTGCACTCCAATAAATTTTTTTTTTAAAGTTTTTATCTCATTTTTAAATGTTGAAGTTAAGAAAATCTTATAAAAAAAATACTATTATTTAATAATGATTTTAAAAAATAAAAGTAACGGAGGAATGTGACTGTTTAATGTTGGCATATGTGGAGACGTGTGTCCCGTGTTAAAGTTGGTAAAATATGTTTTTCTTATTTAAGTTTTTAGTTTTTGAAATATCTTAAGTATTCTTTTAGAAATGTGTTTGAACTTTTTTTTTCTTATGTTTTGGATCTTTAAACTTTACTCAAACATTTGTAAATGATATTTTTGTCACTTAAATGATGATATGATCAATGATATGTTATCTCATTTTCACAATATTGATAGGTGATATGCTATGTGATGTCACGGGATACCACATCATTTTTATTTAAAAAACATTTCTTTTTAAAAATAATTTAATAAAATTGATTTTTTAAAAAAAAAATACATTTTTTAATTATTTATAATAAAATTTGAATTTTTTAATTAAAAAATCCACATGGCATCATGTGGTACTTTACCTATCAACGTGGCAAATGTGACGTGACATATCATTGGTCATATCATCGCTTAAGTGACGAAATGATCATTTCCAAATGTTTGAGCAAAGCTTACGATCTAAAATATTAAAAAAAAAAATAAAAGTTCAAGTACCAATTCCAAAAGAGCACATAAATTCAAGAACTAAAAACCTAACTAAGCAAATTTTGTTTTCCGAATCCCAACAAAATCGAAAACAAGCCGAATTGAATTGAACTTATTTCAGCTTGGCTTGGTTCGTTAAGAAATTATTCAGTTCACTTCGAGTTGGATTCAAACTAATTTTTGAAGTTCAAATCGGCTTGATTTGAGTTTGTGAATTGTTCGATTCGACTTGTAAGTTTGAAATAGTTTTAACTCGTCAGCTCGAAAAAGTGTAATTTATTTATATATTTCAATACATAAAAAATTAGTAAATGGTTAAATTAGTTTTTGAGATTGTATTCATCAGTCAAATCGGTCCATGAGATTAACGAAATACTCCCTTCGTACCAAAATATAGGGCACCAAAATGAAGACTTTTGTGTCTCAAAATATAAGTCGTTTTAAGATTTTTAGGTAGTATTAATTTTTTATTTCCAAATTACCCATCATAATTGCACTTCACATTTTCCTATTGCAATAAATTCTTTAAAGGAGAGATTAAGAAAATGTAGAGTTAATTAAAGTAGGAAAGAGAAATGTAAAATTTAAATAGGGGTAAATCTGGAAAGTGAACATATTATTTTATAAAATTAAGTGTAATGATTACTTTTCTTAATTTGTGTGAAATAAGTCAAAGCGACTTATATTTTGGTACGGAGGGAGTAGCAATTTGGATCCCAAGATAGTAAACCGTAAGTCATATTAATTCGTGGTTGATTGCATCATCATGGACCATAACGGCGTTCCCACGTGGCCCAACAATGTGACCAAACGATGTAATTTTGGCTATTAGTAAAAAAAATTGTCCAAGAACCAATTTGACTTACCGTTTGCTATTTCGGGGGCTTATTTGTCATTTTCGTAATCCTAGTAACCAATTTAATCGATAACTACAATCTCAATGACTAACTTAACTATTTCAATGACTAACTTGACTGTTGCTCTAACATCAATTATAAGGTTTCCATATAGTTTACAAAATTTACATTTTAACTCTATCTATCGAAATACAATTAACATATATTTCTTTTCTTCATATACTATATATGGCATATATATGTACTATTGCCACCATCGCCGCCGCAATATTCAGTAGAATACGAACTCAGCATTATCTTTGCAGCTTCATGAATCAGAAATATACAAAATTTTCAATAAGCAAGTCTAAAAGCAGGATACACAGATAAAAGATTAAACTTATTTGATCCCTTAAATTATTTATTTATTTTAAAGTAGTTTCTCAATTATTATTATTTATTATTATTTTTTTCACAAAAGTGAACTCTCAAGTTGTCACTTGCATTGTTACCAATGTTAATCCATAATCTCTAACATCAAAATCTCACTAACCTCATCATACTTAGATGATGTGGCAATTAATCCTCCCATGTGGCATCACTACATAAACGGAGGAATGACCATGTCAACTAAGTTGGATGTTTTCAGTGAGATTTTGACGTTAGAGACTAAAGTTGGTAGCGGATAACAATGTAAGGGATCACTTTCAAAAAAAAATTAAGGAATTATTTTAGCATAAATAAATAATTTAGAGAACAAAATAAGCAGTTTAAAGTAAACAAAATATAACTAAAATAAAAGCAAGGTAAAAAGGTCTTGCAACTATAGTAGTCAATGGGCAGCAAGGCAAAAGATTCTGGGGTACTAGGTGTATCAGACAAGGAGACCCCGTGTCCCCCTTACTGTTTGTGCTATCTATGGAGATGCTAACAAGGAACCTAAGTTTGGCTACAGGAGAAAGGAATTTTAGATTTCATCCAGGGTGCAAGGATTTGAAGATTGTTAATTTGGCTTTTGCAGATGATCTAATGATCTTCTGCAAAGCACATCCAGCTAGTGTTTCAATTGTGACACGGTATCTGAATGAGTTCTCTGATTGGTCAGGATTGTATGTTAGCCAAGAAAAATCCTATTTGTTTATGGCTGGTATTAATGATGATACAAAGCAAAGGCTGCTAACTATGACAAATTTTCAGCAGGGTATGTTCCCATGCAAGTATTTGGGAATTCCATTATCTTCTAGCAAATGGAATACTAATACTTGCCAGGTTTTGGTGGATAAGGTTATGAAGCGTATTAATTTGTGGAAATCAAGAAATCTATCTTATCAAGCTAGGGTGTGCCTCATTAACACTGTGCTCTTGAGTTTTCATATCTATTGGGGATCTATTTTCATAATCCCTTCTGCTATTATTAAGGAACTTAAGAAACAGTGTCGTATGTTTCTTTGGGGTGCTAAAGAAAATGGCTCTTATCAGGCTAAGGTGGCTTGGTCTACTGTGTGTTCACCTAGGAAAGCTGGGGGTCTTGGCATTCAGGACTGTGGAATCTGGAACGTGGCTGCTATAGGAGCTCAGGTTTGGAATATTGCAGATAATAAGGAGTCTCTATGGGTGCGTTGGGTTCATAGTTATTATCTTAAAGAGACAACTATTTGGGACTGTGATTGGAAGCAAGGGCAGAGTTGGCACTGGAAGAGAATTTTGAAGGTCAGGGATAAGATTGGGTTGGGATTTCAGAACAATCGTTGGAGAGAGAGTCCAGATGGTGTCTACACCATTCGATCTGGGTATAGGTTCCTTAAGGGTAACCAACCTAGATTTCCTATGTACAATTTTGTTTGGAATCAGCTTAGTATTCCTAAAAATCATTTCATATCCTGGCTATTGGTACATGAAAAACTCCAAACTAGAGATAAGATGGGATGGATTTGCTTACCGAATCATTGTAGCTTGTGCATGCGTTCTGGTGAGTCCCTTCAGCACCTCTTCTTCGAGTGCAGCTGGAGCAAGGAATTGTTGAGGTTGTGATGCGATTGGTTTGGCCTGGGCAGCGTTCCCTTGGATCTGCGAAGGTGGAAGCATTGGATTATGGTGGCTGGAGGTCGGAGACGAAGCAGAAGGCTTCTTTGGGCAGTGGTAGCAGCATGTGTGTATAACACGTGGCAAGAGAGAAATGAAAGGACTTTTACCAATGTGGCTAGATTACCTCTTCATAGATTCAATGTAATTAAAAAAGATATTGCTCACAGAGTAGTATTCTCTGTTAGGAATTTTAGAGAGTGGCCCAATAAGGCTTTAGTTGCTAGAATTTGTAATGAGGCCCAAGTTAGTATTCATTGATCTTTTTTTGTGGGCACTTGTCTAATAATCTGAACCCTTCCTAAAAGGTGGCAGTTTTATTAGATGTGGTGTGTTGTTTTTGATGTATTCTTTGATCGTGGTAATAGAATATTTTCTTATACCAAAAAAAAAAGTCTTGCAACACTATATTCTTCGAAATAAAAATACTGAAAGTTATCATTTTATTATCTATTTTCCATGTTGGTCAAACATGCCCAAAAAAAACTAATTTGATAAACAAAATTCCCCAACTATTTCATGCATGATCAAACAACAATGTACAAGAAATTCAATGTTATGTCTTTATAAAATGAAGAGCCTGCAGTTATGTAACAGGGAAGCCATGGAAAGTGTTAGTATCAAAGAGTTTTTTCCAGCTCTTCATCACAAAATAGAGTAAGTGCGCGTCTGGTATAACTGATAAAGTGAGATTATAATTATTTTTTCTGTGATTATACAGACTATAATCTGTTAAAATTATAATCTGTTAATGTTTAGGTATCTTAGATGAAAAATTAATTTAAGCTTATCTGTTTTGTTTGGATAGTGTAAATAAGATTATTTTTTACAGAGTAAATTACAAAAAGGGTATGGAGCGATAAGGGGATAGTTAATGTGTTGTAGTGATAAGGGTAGAATAAGAAAATTACATGGGTCTAAAAATTAAAAATAATCTCTAACTGCTATAAGGGAGCTTTTAGATTTTGATTATTCTTTTTTAAGAATATAATTTAATATTATAATCTACATTAGCAAACAAACACGTTAGATTATGATTACTTTTGAAAAAAAAAGTCAAAACAACAATCCTAAGCAAAACCAAACATGCTCAAGTGGTCAAATTATTCCTTTTGAGATTATAGTTATCGATTAAATTGATTCGTGATATTACAAAAATAAATTAGTCCCAAAGATAAAAAATTGTAAGTCAAATCGGTACCCAGACACAATGTCATCATTTTTTTAACTAATAGCCAAAATGACATCATTTTGATCACGCCTTGGACCACGTGGCAACCCTGTTACAGTCCATTGATTGGGCAATCAACCTAGGACTAACGTGACTTAAGGTAGTTTGTTATCTCAGGAACTAAATTACTATTTTTTTAATCCCAGGAATCAATTTAATCGATGACTATAATCTTGTGGACTATTTTAATTCTAAAAAAAAAATACACTACACGAATTTCTCCCTAATTTTATAGACTTAATTTTATAGACTTATAAAATAAGGGTGAAGTACCAATTTGGTTCATGATGTTTTTAAATTGTACCATAATTAGTCCCTTCAAAATTTATAAATATCAACTTGGTCCTTCAAGATTTTCCGATGTACCGATTTGGTCCTTAAAACATGAAAATTTTGATGGAGCAAGTTGGTATGTCCAAAAATCTTGAGGGAGCAAATTGGTACGTCCGAAAATCTTGAGAGACCAAGTTGATATTTATAAATTTTCAGGAACTAAGTTAATACAATGCAAAAATATTAAAGACAAAATTGGTACTTCACTCATAAAATAAATATAAATAGTTCAAAATTTAGCACTTAAAAATCATGTGCTCTAAAATCCATGAAATTTAAATAATTAAGTTGTTTTAATAATCCATCATATTGCAATGTATCACCCTATGAACAATTTATCAAAATGACAATATAATTTATGAACTAATCCAGCCCAACATGCAAATAAAGGTGTTTCAATCCTGTCATGAGCTAGGGATGCCTACCTCATGTAATAACCCTACAGTGATCTAAGAGTCCTACAAAGGACTTGGACAAAAAGTGAGCTCCTCTGACCTACAAATGATAGGGTAAAGGCCTGGGTTGCATGAGTACGGGGGGTACGGCAATTTCTAAAAAACTAGGGTACGGATACGTTTATATATATATATATATTTAATAATTTATTTTATTAATATAATTATATTTAAATTTTAAAAAAATGGAAAAAATAAAATCAGTAAGGTAAAAATTAAGTTAAAATTAATAATAAACACTTAAAAATTATTTTGATGTAAAAAAGAAAACATTAAGTTCAAATTAATAATAAACACTTAAAATTAAAGATTTTCCAAATAGAGTTAGCTTACTAGTTACTAACAACATTACCATATTTAAAGAACAAGCTTACTCAATCAGTCAATTAAAGATGCAGCAAATCAGTATAATACTATGAAAATATAAACTGAAAAAATAATTGTATGATACTATGAAAAAAAGAACAAGCTTACGAAATCAGTATGATACTATGAAAAAAACTGAAAAATTAAAAGATGCTGCAAATCTCATTAGATGCAGCAAATGAAATCCTAACTTTCCAAGATGTAGCAAATCTCATTAGAAAAATAAGTAACAGAGTATAAGTATTTTATCTCTATACCATGAGTATGATGGGTTCGAGCAGCACGGCGAGCAGCACAGCGGAGGGTTCGAGCAGCACGGCGAGCGAATGACAGCTGACAATAGAGATAGAGAGAGGAGGCAGAGAGGGTGCTTCGAGAGATAGAGAGGAGCCAGAGAGGGTTTGCTTCAAAACTCAACCTTAGGATAAGATTAAGATGTCTAAGGCTGGGAATTAAAAAAAAGAAAAAAAAAATAAAATTTTTCAATTTTAGTGGTGTTGCGCCGTACCCAATTGGTGGGTACCGTACCCACCACGTACCCCGGCGTACCCAAATATGTACCCAAATTTTTTTTTAATTTTTTTTGTTCGGGTACGTACCGGTACGTACCGGTACGTACCCAGGCGTACCCAAGCCGTATCCGTACCCAAAATGTACCCGGTACGTGTACGGCTCCTAAAACGGTGTACCCATGCTTCAGAGGTAAAGGCAAACGTTATCTCGTCCAAACCTGAATAAAGGCGTGGTCAGCACTTTAGTTATGTAACTTAATTGCGAAGCAAATCTCTATCAGATAATGGTTTGATTAGAAAAGATAAAGTTGGAAAATCTATTTAGTTAACAGTTTAACCCTTATCTCTCTAAGATAATATTGCTCGAAGATTATTTATAAGAATAGGAGATTTATTAGAGAAATATAGCGGGCCAAATTAAAGCAACCCTTGAAGACTCTACAAATACTTCCTTATAAGAAAAGCACAATACATCCAAACCTACAAAAGTACTCATCATGTACAATTAGTAATCTCCATACAAAGACTACATGGTTAGTGAAAGGCTCACAGTGACTAATTTATCACAACATCATCGTGAGACCCCCAAACACAATTCAGTGCCCATCAACAACAATACCGAGAACATCCATGTCTTAGGATCTCTAAGAGAAGACGATTCATTACACTAAGGCAAAAGGACTATACAAACGACATTCCATGATGAGGATGGCCTAGATCAGAACTCGTTCAAAGAGGAACAAATCATAATACAACAACTAGCCTTCACAAGCATCAATTACATGTGCCCATAAGAACTAAGTAGTCTTGATTCCCTATAACACAGTTTGACCGGGTACATAGAATTGAGAGTTCCCTCTTGATAGGCTAAACATCCTTATCAAAGGAACCCCTTTTTACAAGCTAAAAAAAATGATAACATAATATAAACACTTGCATCTTGCATAAAAATAAGCACTTCAAAATCCAAAGATTCCCTTCTTTTAGCTTTCATACAAAAGCTTACCCAAGTAACACACAGTACATGATTTTATATTCTACAAGAAAAATATTCGTGTAAATATTCTAACACTTATAATATTGTTGACTAGAAGTCAAATTTCGACAAGTGGAAAGAATGTCGAATGCATAAGTGATGTCGACGGAAGTGTACTTAGGTATCTTGCCTAAAAGTGACTTCGAAGGATGTGCACGTGTATCAACAGGATGGGAAAGATCGACAATATAAGTGATGCCGACGGAAGTGTACTTAAGCGAATTGCTTAAAAGTGAATTTGAAGGACATGGGCGTATGTCGATAAATGAATGAGGATGGCGTCGAAAGAGTATTAACATAGAAATCGAGGAGGTCAGAGTAGTAATGATGATGCATTGGGAACAAGAGAACGGTCACATCAACATTTAATGCACTTTCTCATGGCTATAAATACGTCACTTCCAACGTTCAAAGGGCCAAAAGTGTGTAAATGGCAAAAACGATGGACCAACCTTATGATTTCTGGAAAGTAGAGATGTTGTTCGAAGGAGTGAAGAAGAACAGTCTCAGAGATTAAACATGTGAGATTAAAGGGATTTGGAAGAGAGAGGAACAATTTCAAAATCTTTACTCCGAATCCCCACTTTTCCCTGTTAATGGTGAAAAATTAAACACGTGAGATTACATAGGGATCACCTCTTGTATTTCAAGCTGAGATGAAAAGCCTGGATGAAGGGAACACTCTAGCTGAAAGTCTAGTTTAGGTGGTACCTAGGAGTCTTCCGTAACTCAAAGTTGAAACATTTTTCCAGGAAAAGCTTTGAGTATCTTTCCATTGAAAGAGGGAAAAGAAAAGTCCTCTATGGATGATCCCTCAGGAGAGATTGTAACATGGTCACTGGCTAGGTTGATGGCCAAAATCATGGCTAAGTCAGTAATTATGTCATCAAAATCGATTAGGGGGACTAATTCAATAGAGGTCGACACCTTGTCGAAAGGAGCTTGGTGTCGACAGGGATCCTAAAAGCCCAAAAGGCAGGAGGATGTCACTTCGACAAAGCTGGCAAAGGACTTGTGTAAAAATCCCAAAAGTTTCAAAGTTGCTTTATTTCAGTTGTGGGAAGATGCTTGTCGAAGAAGAATTATTGAAGACTACCGAAGACACGTGGCAAAAGGAGAACAAATGAAGAAACTGCATCGTGGGTAGTTACTCAATTAGGACATGGCTGCTGCGGTTATGCAGAACGTGCCCAATAATGTAGTGTAAGGGTAGTTGATTTCTAGGAGTATAAATAGGTAATTACTTGTTATTAATTGGGGTTGGCACATTGGTAATCATCCTAACATCTCACCGCAAGCAGATTAACGGAGAAAATGCCATTGTAATAACCACTTTACATTACCAGCACTTTACTATTTCAATGCAACCTTTTTGTTTTCCTTTACCTTTCCTGCACTTTTAAATCCTGCCTTTACGTTTCCAACACCTCTAAATTCGAGCCTTTTTACTTCTTTAATCTTTACGTTCCTGTACTTTACCGCTTTTCCCTTTACGTTTATGTCGATTTACTTTCTCGTCATTTACGCTTTGCCAAGCCCATTTACACATTTGCCAAGATAAAACCCAAAAGACCAAAAAATAGCCCAATCGCGACGCAAGATTACCATTTGATTAGTCGAATCCCGCAATCGCTTTATATTTCCATTCCCGTTTTTGACTCATGTTCTTCTGAATTGGCGAACTGGCACGCCCCGCATCGAATCCCTTTTCACCAGCGTGAACAAGTTGGCACGCCTGGAGGGACTGATTCAGAGTAACTTGTGTCCAAGTGTATGCGTTTGAGAAGTGGCAACACTGTGCCATTTTCTCCAAGAACATCTTCAATGGCTGATGGAGGCCATAATGGTCGACAGACCACAGTGATTTCACAAGTTGAAGCAGTTAGTACTCCTATTAGTATTTCTCCAATGCCCCTAGGTGGTGGTGCTGTCACGGACTCTACCGTCACCACGGTGGGTCGTTCGACTAACGGTGTCCCAAATGGGGGCCAGCCAAGTCAAGCCAGTGACTTTGCCTTTGGGAATAATCCGACAAACAGAAGTCAAATTCATCCATATGGCTTGCCACTGGGTTTCGTTCCTGGTTCGACACTAACTTGGCCTTTGAATAGTTCGCTTGGCCCTATAGGAAGTGTTTCTTCCACTGATGGGGCCACAACCATGACATTTCCTAGACTTTCTACTGATGGAGCAAGTACCAGTAATGCTTCAAGGTACATGCCAGTTAATCTTGCGACCCATATTCATCAACAAATCGAGGAAGCAAATGTTCAGTTAGTCGACCAGTTTACGGCTCAATTAGGATCTGTGATCAACCCATCAATGACGGCAACAAATGAGACTTGTGGAAAAATTGCTCAATATATGAAGAAACTCAACCAAGTATTGGGGATTGACGAGAATGATCGAAATGAGTCTGCCATGAATCCGTATAGAGAGGACAAATCTCTGTATAGGCCAGTTTTGGTAAAAAATTATCCTGAAGACCAAGAGACACACACATGGCCAATCAATACTGGCCCAAACTCTTCTCCACAACAAGATAGTAGGGTGGCTACCCCATGGGAGAACGTTTGAACTAACCAACCTTTGAATGCAGGTACAAATAATGCAGTTATCGAACCCCTACAGGTGACATTCCATCCTGGTGTCGAAGCACCTCCGCATGTGCAAAATCTTGTTCAAGTTGCACTCATGCAGAGAGGAGAAGAGTTGCAAGCTTCCTTAGCAAGACAAAACATGGCAAGGCATTTACATCGACATAATAGAGGAGAGCCCAGAGTGGAACCGGATGATGTAAACAGAGTTGTCAAACAAGCTCTGAATAGAATTGGATTCAAAATTCGATTGGCTAATTAGCCTGTTTTCAATTCACCTTTTCTTGAGTGGGTACAACATGCAGAAATCCCAAGAGGAACAAAGGTGCCAAAGTTATCCAAGTTTGTTGGTGAAATGGGAGAATCTAATGTCGAACATGTCGCACGTTACACCATTGAGTTGGGAGAATTGGCCGCTGACGAAGCAATTAGAATGCGGCTTTTCCCTAGTTCTTTGACGAAAAACGCGTTTTCATGATTTTCGACATTGAGGCCCAAATCCCTTTATGCATGGGTCCAATTAAAAAGATCCTTTCACAAACAATTCTATAAAGGCGAATTAAAGGTTGCCTTGATGGATTTGTTGAGCGTGAGGAGGTTCGAGGGAGAATCTATCGACGATTACTTATCTCGATTTAGGCAAATGAGAAGCCGATGTTTTACCCCAATCCCTGAGCCAGAAGTAGTAAAGATGGTTGTGGCTGGTTTGGAATATCATGTGAGGAAGAAGCTAGTCACACAATATCTACTAGATTTGGCCCAATTAGCTGCATGTGTACGGTAAAAAACCTAAAATTCTAAGAGAGAGATAATCCATTATGTCGATTCTCAAGTCTCTAATGCAGAGGTTTTCGACATAGGCTCATAGGTAGACACAATAGATTTAGAAGAAGGAAAACCCTATATGTGTCATGCCTTGAGATTGTCGAAACCCCCTAGTGAGAATATATACAAGAAAACGTACACTTTTGATATTTCTAAAACTGAACAAGTTTTCGATATGTTATTAAAGGATAAACAAATTAAATTGCCTGAAGGACACAAACTGCTAAAGAAAGATGAATTAAAAGGCAGGAAATATTGCAAGTATCATAACAATTGTTCTCACAATACTGTTGATTGCTTTGCTTTCGGGAATTTAATTCAACAGGGACTTGACAAGGGGAGACTGAAGTTTCTTGAAAAGGAAATGAAGGTTGATATTGACCCTTTCCAAAAGGAAGTGAATGAAGTCGAAATGCATGGAATGTTCCCAGTCAATGTGGTTAACTTGGCACATGACGATCAAATATTACCGAAAGCTGGGGAGTCATTTGAACAATTTTATGACAGAAAGCAGTACGAAGACCTCAGGATCTGTCCAAGATGCCAAGTTATCTATGATGAGACTGCTGCATCTAAAAGAGATCGTGAAATGAAAAGAGAAGACTTGAGGAGGAGGCTAAGAGTTAAAAGAGTTCGAGAAGGGAGGTACATTCGACAAGAAATCTCTTATGATGCTCGACAGCTTTTCCGAAGTCGAAGGGTACGTGAAGGTCGATCACCAAGATCACCCATGATTAGTAGGATTAGCCAACGCAAAAGGGAATCAAAGGAAGAGCCAAGTACCGAGACTAAGTAGACACCAAGTTCGATCTATGAGGGGTTGACTAGAACACAAAAGAGAAGGCTCCAAAGGTTCCGAAAGAAAGATGCTGAAGCTGAGGTGGTCATTAAAGAAGAACCTGTGGAGGACAAGGGTTGTTTGGTGGCGACACTTAAGCCGACAACGGCCATGTCCCATTAGAAGAGCCGAAGTCATTCCAAGAAGCAGTGGGCAAGAAAAGATCAAGGATCAAACCAAATGGAGGACTTTGATGATGCAAGATCGGAGGAGAGTTTGGACATCATTGTCACTGATAAGGATATGGTGGATGCGCAGAGCAAGAGGATTACCAGAATGTCGATCAACAACATTGGCTTGCCAGCAGAATTCCAAGGCCTGCATGAAGTCGAAGTGGAGGATGATGGAAGTGACAGGTCAGATGACTCGTATCTCAGTGATGAAATTTCTTATTTACCTGAATGTTTGTTTCTTCTCGACAGGGTTCATTTGGAAATGGACATAGGTCACATTGCACAGTTTGAACCACTTGAGGAAAGCAAGAGATAGCACCTGAGGCCCTTGCACATTAAGGCCATCGTCGATGGCAAACCTCTTAATAGGGTTTTCGTGGATGGATGAGCTGTAGTTAACATCCTCCCTTGGAATGTTTTACGAAGGATGGGAAAAATTGATTCTGATCCGATTCTAACCAATGTGGTAGTTGTAGGATTCACTGGAAAAATTGCTCAGTCTCATGTAGTGACAATGCTGAAAGTCGAAGTCGGATCAGTGGTTCGAGACATGTTGTTCGTAGTAGTGCCTACGAAGGCAAGTTATAATCTCTTGCTTGGAATAGATTGGATTCATGCTGTGGGGGCCGTTCCTTCAACGACCCATCAGAAGTTGGTTCTATGAAATAACTTGAACGAGGTGGAAGTTATTCCAGCTGACGACAGTCCATGCTATATGCAGCAAATGCATGTCGACTTTAAGGTTTACAATCCCAACATCAAACCTATCAGACTCGACGCTGAACATTTCCAAAAGCTAGTTGTGGAGAAGTGTTTGGTAGAGAATTATGGGTTTTCTCTGGTGGAGGTTGAAGGGGTCGTCGAGCAGCGACCTTCGACCAGCCATGATGGTTGACAAACAACTCGAAAGGCTATCGGCCTATGTGGCTGATAGGATGCAACACACCATCGAATCAGGTGCATTCCAGGATTGTATTGTTGATGAAAATCCTTTGGGATTCGAATGTGGATGGACAGTGGAGGAACTTAGGTTCATCAGTGAAGATCCTAAAGATGAAATTAACTTGGGAACGGCCGAAAGGCTGAAACCCATCTATGTCAGTTCTTTGTTGAGCAAAGAATTCAGAGAAAAGTTGATCGATTTGATCAGAGAAAACAAAGATTGCTTTGCATGGGAATACGAAAACATGTCAGGTCTCGACATAAGTTTGGTGGAACATAGGCTGACTTTATGGCGTGATCACAAACCAATCAAGCAAGTTGTTCGACGTTTTTCGCCTGATGTAGTCCTGAAGATCAAGGAAGAGATTGAAAGACTATTGAAGGTGAAGTTTATCGGAACAACAAGGTATGTCGAATGGATGGCCAACATAGTTCCAGTGGTGGATAAAAATGGAAAGATGCGACTATGTGTTGATTTTAGAGATCTGAATTCTGGTACGCCAATGGACGAGTATCCCATGCCAATTGCTGACATGTTGGTGGATTCGGCGTCATGTCATGAGGTAATGAGTTTGATGGATGCTTTTTCAGGATACAACCAGATTTTCATTGCTGAAGGTGACGTGTCGAAGACAACATTTAGATGTCCCAGAGCTCTTGGAACTTTTGAATGGATAATGATGCCATTCGGCTTGAAGAATGCAGGAGCCACCTATCAGAGGGCAATGAATATGATCTTTCATGATATGATTGGCAAATTCTTGGAGGTGTACATTGATGATGTCGTGATCAAGTCAAGAACTCACTAGGAACACTTGGAGAGTATAAAGAAAGCATTCAATAGAATGAGAAAGCATAATTTGAAGATGAATCCACTCAAGTGTACCTTTGGAGTTGCAACTGGTCAATTTTTAGGATTTTTGGTCCATAGAAATGGCATCGAAGTAGACAAGAACAAGGCCAAAGCAATCCTTGAAGCATCACCACCAATAAACAAGCAAGAAGTACAATCGTTCCTTGGCAAGGTGAATTACTTAAGAAGATTCATCTCAAACTTGTCAAGCAGAATGATGGTCTTTTCGTCTCTTGTCAGACTAAAGAAAGAAGACACATTCAAATGGGAACCCGAACATCAAGAAGCATTCGACGACTTGAAGCGTTACTTGACGACACCATTAGTCATGATGCCGCCTCAACCTGGTTTTCCATTAAAATTGTATATATCAGCATCTCATCACATCATTGGTAGCATGTTAGCACGGGAAGATAAGAATGGTGTTGAGAGAGCTGTATTTTATTTAAGTAGAGTTTTGAATGATGCCGAAACACGGTACAGTGCTATAGAGAAATTGTGCTTAGCACTCTACTTTTCTTGTACAAAACTTAAGCATTTTATGAAAAGTTTTCATGTTTTGGTTTTGTCAAAGTCTGACATAATTAAATACATGCTATCCAAGCCAATAATCCGTGGCAGGATTGGCAAATGGACGTTAGCGTTAACAGAGTTTTCGTTACAATACGTTCCTTTAAAAGTTGTCAAAGGTCAAGCAGTGGCCGACTTTCTTGCTGATCATCCATGTGTAGACGTGGTTGTATCTGTCAATTGTGTCGGCCTAAGGCCTTGGACTATGTACTTCGATGGCTCTTCTCATAAGAATGGAGCCGGAGTGGGGATATTACTCATTTCACCTGACGAATTTCCCACCAAATTCATGTTTAATCTCAAATACCAATGCTCTAAAATTGAGGCAGAATGTGTAACACCCGCAATTTTACCCATTTTAATAAATTGATTTTCGGATATTTCTGATTGGGCGATTCTTTTTAAATTTAGAAAAAAAATGTTATTGGGAAACGTGGAAAGGAGGAAATTGATTGGAATTGATCGAATATTTGATTATTACGTTTTATTGATTAAAAAAAAGTTTATTTTGTAGCATTTCTTTATGTTTTGGAGAAATAATTATTTATTGATTTCTTTAATTTATTTAACTTTGAAAATTCATAACTTTTGATTGGTAGGTCGGAATAAGACGAATTTACAGTCAAAACTATCGTAATAAAATGTAGAATTTAGTTTTGTACTGTTTGGAATTTTATTTTCAGTCCACGAATTTTTGTATGTTTGGTGGGAAATTAAAATGTTTTATTACATAAGAAAATTTAATTATGATTTTTAAGTATTACGCACTGTATTGGAAAAATATTATTTTCTACTGTCTATATGAGGTACACTGTTTTAGTATATTTTTGTGCATTTGAATTTTAAAATTGTTAGACATCCATTTATTAGAGCAACAAGACCCTACGATAACCCCATTAAGTGTAACCACCCTACTTGTAACTAGGGAGACAATGCATTAATAACCCCATAGATTATGTTTCCCACTAAGACGTAAGTCATAAATCCTAAGCTACCCAAAAATTTGCAAATAAGCCCACATGACTCCCTAGTTTTATTCGAACCCCACTTTTTGGTGCACAAACCCCACTTAAAAATTTGCTAATGAGTCTGATGACTCTTGAATTGTTTCGCACCCCAATTTTTAGGACATGGACCCCCAACCCCCAAGTTCTATAAATACCCCACCCCATAACCCCTCAACATTCTCACACTCACTCTTAGTCTTAGAACAAAAAAAAAGGAGATAGGGAGAGAAGAAGAGGGAAGCCGAGGAAGAGGAAGGAAAGGCTTTTGATTTCGCACACCATTTTCATCATTTACCAAGGTATTGATTTCCAAACTGCTTTTCCTTTCTCTTTCCCTTTATATTTTCGGTTTCTTATGTGCTTTCAAGGAGGTTTTGTTGTTTCATAAGCATAAAGCTTTTGCATGTATGTTTTTAAGCTTCCTTATGATTTTCTACACTTGTTTATGCTTGGATTTAAGCTTGAAAACAAAAAAATGGACATGCAACCACTAAATAGGGCTCACGGTTTTTAGTCCCTTTTTATCTAAATAATTTTTGAACTTTGATTTGTATTTTTATGTTGAAATATAAATTGAAATATGAAGTTCTTGAACTAATTTGAGTGGATTTGCAAAAATTCCTCTTGATTCCTTTGTGCATGTATGGTTAGGGTTTTGTTTTTGGGGAAAATGAGTTTGTTTCATTGTGCATGTAATTGGTTCATGATTTGTGATGATTATTTGGTATATTTTTTAGTTCTAAGTTTGATTTCAAGAAAAATGAAATTTTGATTTAATGTGTGTATGTAAGGGTATTCGGTTTTGACCCCTTTATGTTAAAATAATTTTTGCCAATGATTTTTAATTTGAATGCTTAAATATAAGTGTTAATATTATTTATAAACTTTTTATGTTTGAATTGCAAAAATTTCCCTCATATTCCTTATGCATGTCACGGCCAAGGTAATAAAATGAGTGGAATGATTTTTTTTTAACATGCATGTGATTAGTTCTTGGTTCTTGAGGTATGATGAGTGTGCTTTTAAGTGTTAATGAAAGAATGCATGAAAAATGAAATTTTTAAGTTGATTTGTCATGAAAAGGGCTATACGGTTTTGGGTTAAAAAATTACGAAAATGAGTTTAATAAATTTTGATTGAATAATTTTGTATAAATGTGTAAAATGCCTAAGAGTGTGCATGTACTTGTTTGACAAAAAAAATGTATGCTCTTGTATATGTACATATGTGTATTCGGCCAAAACCCAAGGAAATGAATAAATGATTTTTGTTTAGTACAAAGCTAAGTTTTAATCTTGCATGCATGTTTATTTGGCCTAATCATGAAAAGGGTGAATGAATAATTTCGTTTGATAAAGTTTTGTGCCTTTGATGTGTATATGTGTGTATATACGGCCAAAGAGAGAAAGATGAATGAAATGATTTTGGTTTTATAAAACTAAAGTTGTGATTGAGTACTTGTCATGAATCATGATGATTTAAGTGTTTAAATTTGTAAATTTTAGCTTAATTGTTCTTGAATCAATTCGGCCAAGTATTGTAAATAAACTTAGGAAATTTTATTTTATGAAAATAAACTTGCAAGTAGATGCTTGAACATGGTTAAGATAATAAAAGCTTGTAAAATTCGTATTTGTGGTTTATTCTTTGATTTGTAATCGGTTATGTGTGTATAAATGTCTAAGTGACTCTATTCTTTGAAAATGAAATTTCGCATGATAAAACTTGAAATTGCTTAAGTTGATTTAAGCATTTAAAACTTGTAATCTTTGGTTTATTTGGTTTTGTGTAATTCGGTTTCCTTATGTTTGATTGGAAGAGCATGAAAATTTAATCGTTCTAAAGTGTTGGTATTTTAATGCATATATAAACATTAAGGTGTTTGCAAAATTCCCTAACCTTCTCTATTGCACAATTCGGCCATGCATGTAAAAATGAATCAAATAATTTTTGTTTTAGCCCTAAGTGAGGTATATGTGTTGATTAATATTATGAGTCAAAGTTTGATTGAAAAAATGCTTAACTTTGGTACTTTAAATTAGTTTGGAAATCATATTGATTTTTTTAGCTCATCTTAGTGTACCATTCGGTTTTGCAAGGTTCTTAGGGAATAAAATTGATTTGATTCATACTAAATGTTGTGCGAGTATGTTCTAGTGATTTTAAACTAATTTGAGCTTGTCTTGATGCTTCAATGCATTTTTGGTTTAGTTGATGAATTAGGATTTTTGCTTGAAAATATTTCGATAAAAAGTGCTTACACATGTTTGATGATTTTGAAATTAAACCAATGCTTTTATAGGAGTGAGTTAAGCATCTATGAATTTTTATATAATTTTTGGGATTGGTTTACTAATTTTTCGAGGATTGATTTTAAGAAAACGATTTCGGAAAAACGAGGTTTTTGGGTTAAATACAAACTGAATTTCTAAACTTATACTAATTCGATGGACTTGAAATTTTTAGGGTAAGGCCTTACATATATGAGGATAATCTCTGAAAAATTTGAAGTTTATTTGGAGTTCATTTGATATTTTATTTAATGTAAAACAGTGTGCAAGTCCAATTCAGAATTTTCAGAGTTTCAGGGAAATTTAATTGAAAAAGTGTTACTTCTACAACTCCAAATAATCTGAAAATTTTATGAGATGTTCCCAACTATATGAGGATTTCCTGTACCAAATTTCGTGACAATTGGACCTGATTTACTACTTTGAATAAATATGAATTTGCCTCTGTTTGCAATAGTACATATTGGGATTATTGAGCAAAATTGGATGGAAACTTAGGTTTTGGACATTGAAATGACTTGAAAATTTTATGTGAGATACTTTGATATATGTTTAAGTATACTATAAATTTTGGGACTGAAATGAGTTTATTTGATTTAAGTTTGAAATTTTATTTATTGAATTTCCCATATTCAATTTAACATGTGTACGATGTTTTTAAGAATGAAATGCTTTGTGTTGTTGCTTGGATGAAGTGCATTTATCTTAATCGTGATGTTTGGAAAATTGATTAGGAATAAGAGGATGGTTTTTGTTCATAAAAGTTAACTTATGTGCTAGGTAGTTTTCATGAAGTTTCAATTAAAAAGAATATGTGTGCCCAAATTGGACTGCTCCTATGATTCGGTTTATACAAACGAATGTGTAGTGTCCCAGTATTGAGGGAACACCATGGTGTGTGTTTGGGGTTGTTGCAGCTGACGAGGGTGACCCCGGTCCTACGTACCCCCAGTGATAAGGGGATCAAGCCACACGTAGTTCTTGAGAGTAGGGATGAGAGAACATACCTTAGCCCCTATAGCATGGCGATACTTATAGGGGAAGTTGTGTTGTGGTGCCTTATGGGCCTGTTCGGCCCAGTAGTGCTGACGTGACTCTTAGAGGATAAGAAGGATGAGTTATTCACCCTTATCCTGTACTAGAGAGCTCATGTTTATCCTGTAGCGGTAGGATTTATTATTGGTTAACCCTACAAGCCCCCCAAGCTCGTATAGGCTCGAAGAGCCTGTGCTGAGCTTCTGAGAGTTGGTGGTAACATTAAAAAATTGTTTGCAAGCGTGGTCTTCCGCTCGGAAGAGTGTTGTGGATGGTTGATAGTGCTCTTTTGTGCTCGGATGATGAAACTGAACGAGTACCCCGATCTCGAACCGAGTTCCTGCTGGGGGATCCGCCACAAGCTCGGTGAGGCTCATCTCGAACCGAGTACAAGCTCGGTGAGGTACATCTCGAACCGAGTATAAGCTCGGTGAGGCTCATCTCGAACCGAGTACAAGCTCGGTGAGGAACATCTCGAACCGAGTACAAGCTCGGTGAGGCTCATCTCGAACCGAGTGCAAGCTCGGTGAGGTACATCTCGAACCGAGTACAAGCTCGATGAGGCTCATCTCGAACCGAGTACAAGCTTGGTGAGGTACATCTCGAACCGCGTACAAGCTCGGTGAGGCTCATCTCGAACCGAGTACAAGCTCGGTGAGGTACATCTCTAACCGAGTTCCCGCGGGGGAATCCGCCACAGGCTCGGTGAGGCTCATCTCGAACCGAGTACAAGCTCGGTGAGGCTCATCTCGAACCGAGTACAAGCTCGGTGAGGTACATCTCTAACCGAGTTCCCGCGGGGGAATCCGCCACAGGCTCGGTGAGGCTCATCTCGAACCGAGTTCCCGCGGGGGGAGTTCCAGAATGGATTTGGGGATGCTCCGAGATGAGGGTGATGAAGTTATGAATGTAGTCAAAGTCGAATTGGACTATTGTTTTAAAAGTCAGGTCATTTTTAAGGAGACATCCTTTTATGCGCTTGCCATGGTGAAAGCCGAAAGGCTTGTGCCAATGTATGCTGGCACGACTCAAACTGTTATTTGAGTTCGAGGTGTGCCTAGATTATCACCAATTGGACCGTAACGTTTACGAGGGATTGCTGTCGGAATGACAACCTTAGCCAAGGTGTATTCCTCGATCCGCGATGTATTGAGCCATATATGAGCCGAGAGGCTTTGAGCCGAGAGGCTAAGCTAAGCTATCGGGTCGCAATCCTCGTTTTCACTTGTAGCCTCGCCGATCTGGCCAGCTAACCGAGATCGTGGGCAAGTGCGTAAGAACATGATCCGGAGTGAGTTTAACATATGTCCTTGATAAGGACGGTAAATGATCAATTTGGTGCCTCATGGGACGTGGTGGTCCTCTTTGGCACGACATTTGATCTCGAGTAACTTGTGCATCATATAATACCAGTATCAAGGTCGGCCAATGTCGACTATGTATATGCCTCATCACATACTAGTCCCCTACTCGGTAAAGCCTGAAAAGGTTTGTGTCGAGTTCATAAGGTCTGTGAAACGCTCGGGATCAAGGTGGGCCTCGGACTCGGTATAGGTCCGAAAGCTCGGTGAGAGGTTCTAAAGATGTGGTGCGAAGGCACCCAAATATTGCCGGAGCATCTGCTGCTCAGGGCTTTACAGTTCTTCTCGGATTATTTTGTAGAGTCTGAGAAGGGAAAGAATGAAGCCGAGGAAGCAAGAACAGGTAGAGAAGGCAAGCTCGTAGATCATCATATTAACAAGGCTGGAGCAAACTTTTACTCCATTGCATAACCAACCCCCTTACTCAGATAAGGCCTGAAGAGGCTTGTGCTGAGTTAAGAAGTCCTTTAAGGTGGGAGTTGTTTTCTGCCAATTAGATCGTGTTTATCCAAGCCTCTTTGAGAGACTGTCGGATTCAGATCTGTGTAGGCGAACGCTGAGCGAAGGTTGAATATTTGCGAGTTGTGGGAGTGGCATCATCATTGTGTGGTTCCTCGGAGATGCTAGGATCCGAATTAGATCACTGGATGTTGGCACTCCAGATCGTTCTACCATATAGGTAAGGTCGCGATGGTGCGCAAACCAAGGAAAAAATGATCGGCAACCGGTGTGAAGGATTTGAATTAAGTTGGGTCGTCATACTCGGACTCGAATTAACATAGGTCATCATGCTCGGCAGATCTGATCTTTATGTTTGTACCCTGTTGAAGGCGTTGTAATATTAGATGTTCATCGTGACAGAGTAGTCTAGCGCCGATTAATTTGAGGATATCTTTGGCGGTCGGACGCTCGAAATGGGCCTTTTAGAGAAATGGGCCATAATCGTACCTCGTATGTGTAAACAAAATTAATAATTGGTAATCATCGTTATTTTAACAATTTATAACAATTAAATAATAATAATTATTGGCAAGATACGATGTATAATATCGGTATAGAGGTAGTATGATTTAGTAATATCATACGTAATAATATAATAATGACAATAATTATATACCGTGCAACCAGACAGGATTGCCTATGAAAAGACAATAGTTAAATATCGTGCAAATAGATAGGATTGCCCATGAAAAGACAATAGTTAAATATCGTGCAAATAGATAGGATTGCCCATGAAAAGACGCATAATTTCAGTATATCATGCGCAATAATTGTAATTGAAGGACATTTATAAATATGTCAAAGCATTTAATGACAACAAGTCAAGTGATGAAAGCTTATCCATAAAAAACGACAATGCACAATTGTCGGAAACTGCCTAATGCCATTCGAAAGGCAATGTATATCGAATATTATTATCCTATCACGAAAAGAAAGACAGACATTTAAAAACAATCAGCAGCAAAGAGATTTGGCTAACAATATGCCATGTATCAGCATGCATGTATAAAAACCATGAGTACAGAATAAGTGACATGTATCAAAATTATAAGGAATTAAGTATTAAAAGCACATTTCAGAAATATTTCGTCAGCTGAGTTAATATCAGCATGTGTGCAAATAGTCACGTAAGGTGCTAAATAAATAGAAGAATAATATTGGAATGAGAATTCCTTCCTTGATTCAGTGAGGTGAGGAATGTCGGTTTGAAGCCTTCTACCAATCCTTTTCAAATGAGCTTTTGTTGAGCATCGAGGCCTGACCTTCATTTTCTTTAAATTAATTTGGGCCTGTTTAGCCCGTATCAAATAAGCCCGTATAGGTTGGGCCATTTAGACCGTTTACTCACTGGCTCGGGCTATCATACGTGTACCTCGCATGTGTGCACAAAAATAATAATTAATTAGTTATTGTTGTTCAAAGTTAACAATTTATAATAATAAATATTGGCAATTAATAAATGACATGTAATCAAATTAATCATGCGCTAATAAGTGATATGGCAATCGAATAAAAAAAAGTTACTTCCCTGTTTTGATGTTGTCGTCCACACTTTTTTTTTTTTTTTTTTTTAGGGCCTGTTGAGGCCCTTTCCTTTTCTTTTCTTTTCTTTTTTTTTTGTTAGGGCCTGTTGAGGCCCCTTTTTTTTTAGGGCCTGTTGAGGCCCTTTTTTTTGTATTGGGCCTTGAGGCCCACAAGGGGTTGGGAACCCTAACGAGGGTTTGCAGCAGCTGCTAGGTGCAGCCCCCATGTCAACAGTGATGCGTGGCGGCGGCGGCAAGCACGGCTGAGCACCAGAGGGGCAAGTAGCGGCGGTGCTTGGTGGCTATCTCGATCGCAGAGGGAGAGAGAGAGAAAACGACGCGGGGGTTGGTGACGGCGGCGGTTCCTTTGCTGCCTTGTGCAGAGGCGGCGGCGGACCGGAAGAAGAAAGAGGAAGACGCGATGGAGAGCAGGGATCTCGCTCCTCCATGCGATCGCGATCAAACCCGGTGCGGATCGCTCACCTCAACAGAGCAGCATTAGCGGTGGCGAACGAATCCGGCCCTGGATGGCCCCGGTGCACGACCTCTCGCCAAGGAAAACGAACCTCTGTACGCTCCTCGCCAGTGAGTTTGCACACCTTCTAGAGCGTCACGGTGTGGCGGTTCGGGGCCACCATGGGAGAGGAGGTCATTAGTTGCGTGAGCGATGGTGGTTTGGTGACGTTACCGCCAACGCAGTTGCGGTGCTCGTTGGGATCTGGGCACCGTTGGCGGTGCTCCTGGCCGCGAACCGTACCGGTAGCAATGGCGGCACCTGGCGGTGATGGTGCAGGCGGTTGATGTTACCATGAAGGACGATGATAAACTAGAGGGATGCTGCCTGCACTGTTCAGCCACCTTGGCCATGCGTTTTCTTTTGTTCTTTTCGTTACCATCAGATCTAGGACGATGGTGCCTTCCTCCATAGCAGTAACTTCAGTACGCTGTTGTTGATGTTGTTTTTCCATGACTTTTTTTTTGGTTTGATTCGTGTTTGAATGTGGATGGGAATCGAAATTTACCGATCCCCACAGACGGCGCCAATGTAGTGTCCCAGTATTGAGGGAACACCACGGTGTGTGTTTGGGGTTGTTGCAGCTGACGAGGGTGACCCCGGTCCTACGTACCCCCAGTGATAAGGGGATCAAGCCACACGTAGTTCTTGAGAGTATGGATGAGAGAACATACCTTAGCCCCTATAGCATGGCGATACTTATAGGGGAAGTTGTGTTGTGGTGCCTTATGGGCCTGTTCGGCCCAGTAGGGCTGACGTGGCTCTTAGAGGATCTGAAGGATGAGTTATTCACCCTTATCCTGTACTAGAGAGCTCATGCTTATCCTGTAGCGGTAGGATTTATTATTGGTTAACCCTACAGAATGTATAGCTATGGGAAATATATTTTTAATTGGAATGTTATGCTTATTGATACGATTTAATTTGAATTAATTTAGAGCACATTAGTTGTGTTGCTTGGATTAGAAGAAAACTTGTTTCGGGTAAAATGGATTTATAAAATTTGTGTGATTACCTTGTTATGCTTTATGCTACTTGAATAAAATTATTTGCATAATTAATGGAGTGAAGGAAAATGAGTTGTGTATGTAAATGTAAGAAATGTAAGTGATGAGTTTGTTTTGTTTTAAGTAGTTGTGTGCTAAGTGTTTAACTTAGTGATTTGCTTTTGAAAATAAATTGGTTTTGAATTGTTTGATTTTAATTCATTTTTGGATATTGGAACTTTTCATGGTTGTCCAAGTTTTATTTAAAGTGTTATGGTTTGAAAACAAATTGTTTTGAAGTATTTATTTTTACCTAAAAGTCTTGTGAGTTAACGTGTGGTTTTACGCTGGTTTCAGATTTTCGAAAAGTGATTTTTATAGAACGAAGTGTAGCTGTCCAGAATTTTAAATAAGTATTTTCAATTGATAAAATGTTTATAAGTATTGAAAAGCATGAGTTTTAAGCATCTAAAGTTATAGTAAAAGTTAGATTGCATAATTCAATTTTTCGATGTTTTCGGGTTCGGGTGAGCTGTTGTCCAAGACGGACCAGCCACTAATCTATTCAAAATGATTTTTCTAATTGTTTTATAATGATTTTGAGAATTTAAAGTGTTAAAGGGTTTTGGAAGGATTTTGGAGAAAAAGGATTTCTATTTTAATTTTACTCGAAGGATTTCAATTTAAGTTTCAAAGAGCGATTTTAATTTTGGGATAAATATTTGAATTAGATTATATTATTGATACGTAATGTCTGTTTTGAGGATTAGAGGGTGTCAGCTGTGGACGCGTGTCGGAGGACCGCTCAGTGGAAGCTTTTGGGAATTTATCGACTGACAAGGTGAGAGAGCAGCTTTCCTAAGACACAGTGGTGTGTAGGTAACATGTTAAGTGTTCCTAGCCATCTCAAAAGTCGGAACGGGGTCTAAGAGTTGGTCGTATAGTGGCAATTGATTGTGTGTGTTTGACCACTTATACGCGGGACTAAGGCATTCCTTTTCTATTAAAGTATTATGACATGATGCTATTTGTTTATGATGATGAGATACTATGATGTGCTTTATGCCTACTGAACTTTTATCTGAAATTGGAAGTAATCATGTTATATGAAATATTGCCATGCTTGGATTATGAAGTAAATTAATGTCATTGATGGGAATAATGAAATGATGTTAAAAGTGTATAATGAAAAGACTGGCAATTTTTAGAAATAATAAAACTAAAGTGGACTTGTACGGAAAATGCATTTAGAAAGGCTGGTGAGTTGTTATGGATATGATGGCAACATGATGATAAGATTTTCCTGATGTGCACTAAGGTGGATTCATACTTTCTAGAATGGAGTTTGTGTCGGCCACGTGTGCAGTACGCCATGTGTCCGAGCCTCGACGTAAAAGCGAGAGGTTGTCAGGAGAATTATGCGGAAGATGAATAATTAGAGGCCGAGGTTCACCGAAGGGATGAACAAGGGGTGACTCGCCGAACCTAGGAATAATAAAATATTGATAAAACATTAAAAGACATTGAGTAATACGACGAGTTGAGTGTGAAGTAGTGGAGAGGAAAATACCCTGTTCATCTGCAGATACTCAGGCGTGTGATTGTGATAGGGGGAGAGTGATGACGGTGAAACGTCAAGTAACCTAGAGTACTATTTTAGGTGGAACGAGTCTATATGTGATCGGGGATTAATATCCAAGGGATTGTAGCGTGTTCCACACTGCAGACTAAAATAGTACTGTCGCCCCCTTGATCAAATTTGAAGCGGTGAGAGGGAACCTGAACGAGGTGGGCAGTCGAATGGTTTTGGGCCCTTCCAGTATCGCGTAAAATATTAATTGTCATAATGACCGGCCTGTACGGTTGTGGTCTTGACAAAAATATTATATGTTGTTGGATTTCTCGGCTGTTCGACCTGCGTGGGTTAAGGTTCATGTACGTTCTGTTTGCTTCCGACTAGGCTTGGGTTGAATGAAGGAGATGTATGTGTGCTAACCAAACTCCTCGATGACTTTCCTTATTTCCCCTGTCATCGAAGGATGCACTTCAATAAGATTTAATGAAGATAATGTATGAAGTTAAAGCAGTAATCTTGAAAAGAAAGATAAAAGTTATGAAAAACGTACGGTATTAAGAGGGCCTTCGGGCAGGAAGGTGAAACGTTTAGTAAAGAGATAACTGTTGTGAAAATGTTATGGCAACAAGAGAGTTTTTGAGACGTGATGATGTATGGATAAGGGGAAATAATAACCGAAAGGTCGTGAATTGCGAGTGAATGTTGAATGATGAATGAAAGTGTGGAAAAAAAAGGATAGTTGAAAGTCATGATATGTGGATGATTGTTTATTGTGTTGTTTGTTTAATTATTAAGTCTTAATATGTTTGCCTGCTGTAATCCCACACCATCGACTTTTTGCCCGGAAGAGCTGACTCTCTCTTTGTCTTTTGGTTATATGCCTATTGGTCCTGTGTTGACCACTTAGATGGAGGATCTTTTCGGTGGAGTATTCGGGCGCGGACAATGGAAGTATGATACGACAGGGATGCTTGCAACAAATTTTATTGATGAAGGTTGTTCGTTCTTTTCAGTGTCCATCCTGTTTGTTGTGATGCCTGTATCGGAATCAGGTAGAACTCTGATAACTTTACTCGGATATCATGTAACCCCGCACCGATAATAATGTTTTTAAATTTGATACATAGAGTAGTATTGATGGCTTATAACTATGATGAGTTGAGTTACAAAGCGCGGTGTTGGTAACACCTCGAGTTGGAACTTGATGTGTGATGTGGGACATGAAGGATTAAGTTGTTGATGTAAATGTTTTTGAACGAGAAATATTTTACAAGATGACTTCATGCTCACGTCACTAAAATAAAAAAAAATTCCTGGATTTTTTTCAAAATCAGGGTGTTACACAATGCGAGGCCATTATTCTAGGCCTTGAAATATTGGTATACTTGAAGGCCAAAAATGTGGCCATTGTAACATCCCGAATTTTAATTCCAATAGTAATTAGAATAATGATAAGATTTGGAAGTAAGGATTACTCTAAAAAGGATTTAAAATGATGGATTAGGAGTTCTTTGAATGCCATAAAGGAGTCAAGAAGCATTGGCATCAGAAAGGAGGTTGAAAGATGAACAAAAGAGCGTTAGAAGCGATGTTTTTGGTGTTGTAAACACCCTATATTAGGAAATTCAAAATAAAATATTTAAAACTCTAAACAATAATTCCACCATTGGATGTGAATATTAGTATGTAGGGAAGCTTGCTTTAAAATTTGAACAAGATCCAACGGTTAACGAAGAAGTTATGGCGATTTGAAAGCAAGATGAAAATAAAAGGAAAATAGGAGAAAAATAAAAAGGGAAGTAGCAGTGGCTACTCGAGTAGTGCATGGACTACTCGAGTAGTGCATGGACTACTCGAGTACCACGAGTCTGCAGAGAAAAAAATAAAGGTCATGGGGCACACGAAATGCCCCATTCTTCCTCCCCAAGTTGGGATATCAAATTTCCAAGACAACCCAAGGTTCCATAGCTCATTTCCAAGCTTTTTCCTTCATCATCCAAGCTTCACCATCATCATCTCCATCATCCTCAACATCATCATCACCCTCCCCACCTTGCTTTCTCTCTCAAGCCATGGGTATGAGTTAGGGTTCAAAGGCTTCAACACCCGCTCTTGATTTCCACCATTTCAAGCTCAAAGTAAGTGAGATTCAAGCTTTCCTCCTCATTTCCTTCATGTTATACGAATTTCCCCCCATAATCTCTAACTAATTTCACTTCTTTTTCTTCATGGTTCATTTTGTCTCTCCTCCATAGCTTTGATGCTTTCTCTCTCTACATTAAGGCTTGGAGAAGCAAACTCTCTCTCACTACACATTTGGAGGCTATTTGGTTGGAGCTAAAAAGGGGAATTTTAAAGAGTTAGGGTTTGGTACTCCCTTCTCTCTCTATAAGGTTAAGGTAAGAGGGTTGTGTTACCTCTATTTAAGACATGATCTCTATGTTGTTTATGGTGATGGCTAGGAATAAAAAAGATTAGTTAGGATGATAAACAATAGGGTAGTTAATGTTGCAAATAATTTAAGGATGCAAATAAATAAAAATGAATATAAATTGAATGTTGTAAATATATGTGTTGGATGTTGATATTTGTTGTGTGTAATGATGTGTATGAGGGGTGAGATTCGAAATGGACCTAGGATAGGTGTAAAGCTAATGAGCATTATAAGCTAAGAAGTGTAACCAAGAATAAATGATAAGTTAATAATAAGGATAAAAGAAGAGGATTAAGGGTTGGTAGGATGAAGATTATTGTGTATGTTTGTGTGCACTGAATGTTTGAATTTGTTTGTAAACCATAAGGGATAATATGAGATTAGCTATGAGGATAATTAATAGATTAGTTGGTATTGTCAATAGGATAAGAATGGAAATAAGGTAAAAGGAAACTAATTGCATGTTGTGAATATATGTGTTGTATATCGATGTTTGTAATGTGTGGATGGCGCAGGATGGTTGTGAGACCCTGTGGCCAAGTAATAAAAGGTAAACGGCGCAAGATGGTTGTGAGACCCTGTGGCCAAGTAATAAAAGGTAAACGGCGCAGGATGGTTGTGAGACCCTGTGGCCAAATGATAAAAAGGAAAGAAAGAGAATAAGGAAAAGAAAGAGAGTAAAGAAAAGGAAGAGAATAAAGAAAAGAAAGTGAAAAGAGAAAAGAATGAGAATGAATGTATGAATGACTATGCGGTTGCATGTTAATAATAATGTTAGGCTTAGTTATTAGTATGACCTCTTAGAGGTTATTTCCTAAGTTCTGTGTAATGCTGCCCTTCTTGCCTATGTTTTTTACAGGTACGAAGATGGAGCTTACACTATACATGGCCGAGGAGGAGTAAACTCCACACCGTGGAGTGTAAATTAGGCATTGAGAGAACTAAAAAAATTAAAGTAATGTAATTTGTATAGTTTAATAGTTGTAGCCCACATCTTATATTATTTTCTTACCAGGGCATTAGGATATTATGGTTGTAACATAAATTTAAGTTTTAGTTTTAATTTACTCTGGACTGACAGGTTTAAAATTTGTCAATTTCTGGGAAGTCCGATAAACAGAGGAAACTCTGTCGGATTTTATTTAGAAATTTTCAAGTCCTGATTTAACACAAACTAATTAATAGTAATTTAAGCTATTTAAAATGTGAGGGTGTTACAGCCATCAAAGGTGACTCTCAGTTAATCATTAGACAACTAGTCGATGAGTACAAGTGTCAAAGTCCAAAATTAGCCAAGTACTGTACCATCGCCCAAAAGTTGATGTGCAAATTTGATGATGTGTCCGTCGAACACATATATCGACGGGAAAATCAAGAGGCCATTCATTTGGTCCAAGTGGCTTCGAAATATCGCGTGTCGAGGAAAGTATTGAACGAATTAATTCAAATAAGAGAGTTACTTTACCCACCTCATGAAAGGGAAGTCATGGTAAATGCATTGACATCGACAGATGATTGAAGAAAGCCAATAGCAGATTACTTGACAAATCCATTTCCTAATGCTGAACGGAAACTCAAGCTGAAGGCCATCAAGTTCACTTTGCTGGGTGGAGACTTATATCACAAGTCAAGTGACGGGAATATGGAAGTGTGCTTGGATCAAGAAGATGCTTTTATAGCTTTGGCTGAAGTACATGAAGGGATTTGTGGAGCACACCAAGTAGGAGAAAAGATGACGTGGCTACTTCAAAGGCAAAGGGTGTATTGGCCAACTTTGGTATCAGATTGCATGAAGTTTGCGAAATCATGTGAAGAATGCCAGAAGCATGGCTACATTCAAAATGTCCCGTCAAGTGAGTTGCATTTGATCATCAAACCTTGGCCTTTCAGAGGCTGGGCACTTGATGTGATTGGGGAGATCGTTCCAAATTCCACAAAAGGATATAAGAAGACTTTGGTGGGAGTAGACTACTTTACCAAGTGGGTGGAGGCAGTTCCTTTAGCAAAGGTCGAACAGGATCAGGTTATTGATTTCATTGAAGAACATATCGTTCGTCGATTTGGGATTCCTGAAACGATAACTATGGATAATGCCTCTATATTTGTGGGAAACAAATTCAAGAATTACTTGGCATCAAGAAGAATCAAGTTGTTAACTTCGACACCATATTATGCTCAAGCCAATGGTCAAGCCGAAGCAGCCAACAAGTGGATCATTAATGTTATTAAGAAACAAATCAAATTAAAACCCAGAAATTGGCATGAGGCATTGACACCAGCTATTTGGGCAATTCGAAACTCTCCTAATGAAGCCATAGGAACAATACCTTATATGTTAACATATGGCCATGAGTCCATGTTACCAGTTGAGGTAAATTTGGAATTAGTAAGATTTCAGAGGCAAAACGAGATGCCTTTGAATGATTACTAGAATGCTATGTTTGACGAGTTAAACGAGGTCCTAGACGAAAGGATTTTGGCGTTGGAAAATATTATGCGATAGAAAGAGAAAATTTCTAAGTATTATGATGCCAAAGTCAAATTCAAGGCATTTCAACCTGGCGAATTGGTATGGAAAGTGATTTCGCCAATCGACAAACACTCTAACGAATATGGGAAATGGTCACCAAAATGGGAAGGACCATTTCTAGTTTCGAAGGTCTTTTCAGGCAACGCATATGAGTTAGTCGAAGTCGATTCAGGGAAAAAGATCAAAGCAATAAACGACAAGTATTTGAAAAATTACAAGCCGAAAATGACAGAAGTTAATATTCAAAATTGAAAATTACATTCCATATCAAGAGTTGTACAAATACATTGAAAAAAAAGAAAACAAAAGTGCAACAAAACAGGGAAAATCCTATCTAAAACATGCTGTCAAAGGAAAGTCATTCCCTGGCAAAAGTCTCCTTTCGTCGAAGCCCAGCCTTGTAACCTTGGAACTTGGCAGTCAACTTTTCTGCCACTTCTTTGTAAGGAGCCACCACATCACCAGCACAATCAGACAATTCTTTTTGGGTGGCTCTGGCCTTCTAAAGAGGTTGACCTAGTTTTTTGTGTTCCTTCTCGACATGGAAGCCTCATTTCTCGAGATGAACTTGTTCAACATTTCATCCCAACCAGACTTGAAGTCCGTCAAATTTCCATGGTGAAACACGAAAGATGCATGCTTTCGCACAGGAGCAGGAATTCCTTGGCAAAGCCCAAACTTCCTAGCCACACAATTGGGGAAATACAATAAAATTTCCTTATCTTCCAAACTCGAAGAACCTGGTAAGCCGCCAAAGAGAATTCGCTGGCTAAGGTAATGTCCCTAGAGGACATCATTCAGATTCTTGTCCTCGGGAAAGTTCCCAGGATAGGGAGTTTAGAACCATTTAGGCCCATGCGATCTTCAGATGAAAGGGTCAAAGGTAATATTTTTGGAAGACAAAGAAACGGAGTCCAAAATCTCCACGAAGTGCATGAAAGGGTCGATGTTGCGAGAAAGGGAAGGCATGTCAAGATTCACCATTACGCAACCGTAGTTGAAGCGGTCCGAACATACATTGTTGACTGAATGATGAAGATGACGATGAAAGACCGCATTCAGCCATAGTTGCAGCAACCAAATAGGCCCTCCTATGTTTGACAAGAGGTGGTCATTCAACCTGATGACATCAGTTATTTGGCCCATCATGGAATAAAGTTTGGCCAAAAGAAGCTGACTCAAGGCCACTGGTCTTTCCTCACGCAGAATAGTGGCCAAAGTCACCAGAGACTTAGTGACTTGTCGATATTTAGTGCAGAAAATGAAGGCACTAAGCCACACTGTCAGAAACTCGACATGTTCCACATCACTAACATCGTCACTTTCCCTATACTTTTTCCACCGAGATTCAGTGAAAGCATTGAAAGTATGAGGGCCTGGGCCAATATGGACTACTTCAGAAGGCCGACTTTCAACGATCAACAGTTCGCCATCAGGACAGAGACTGGTTAAAGCAGCAACATTGAAAAGGGTTGGAGTCATCATGCCCTAACAAAATTGAAAGCAATTGGTTCGATGACACCAGAAATAGCAAGCGGTTGCAAAGAGGCTCTCGTGGGTTCTCAAACCTAACTTGGTCAAACGCAGCAAGTCATAAAATCCAGCCTTTATCCAAGAGGACTTTTTGAAGTTCTTTAGCCTCAAGTACTAGTCTTTGAAGTTGGTAATCACTTTGGCACTTCGGAAGACCCTTGCCGCTTGATCCTTATCGAAATAGGATATATTAATGGAATCGAGTGTGATCAAGGGATGAGTATCATCCGGATCTTACAAAGGGAAGTAGTCAGCAATGTCAAAATGTTTGGCTTTGTCCAAAGTAAGCAATGGGCCAAGGAAATAAGGTTTAGGGTTTACAGGTTTTCCATCCGCAGGAACACAAGAAGTAACAGGGATCATAAGACTTCCTAAATTGTGGGAAACATTAAGGTCAATTTCAGGATTATATTAGAAACTCTCATGATAGCAGCCATTGTTGATATTCAATTCGAGTACAGAAATCACAAGAGAGAAAAAGGGGTTTAGGGCAAAGAAGAAGAAAGTGCAATAAGGCTCAAGGAAACGAACTGGCAGGATAATGAAAAGTGACTTGAGTTTAAATAGGGTGTGAAAAGACGTTTTGAACCACCACCATGGTTCGCAAAAAGGTGTCGAAGAAAGGGCCACATGGGCCTTACCTTTTCACGTCACCAGCCTAAGTCCCGAATCCCAAGGACGTTTCGCAAAAAGGTACAACTTTTGACATCCTCTGAAAAGGTACGTCAAATGCCAAAACTTGGGGTGCCTCTGTTGACTAGAAGTCAAATTTCAACAAGTGGAAAGTGTTATAATTGGCCTCAAACCTCGAGAGGGGGGGTCAATCGAGTTTTATTAATTTGTTGGAAATTACTCGAACGTTTTTAAAAATTGTTTTCCGGAGAGATTAAATATTTGAGCGTGAAGGCGAAATGATTAATACAAAAATAATAGAGTAGCGTGTAACACCCTCACAATTAATTAGGTAGATTAAGATTTATTAAAATAGGTACTTGAAAATTTCATACGAAAATCCGGCAGAGTTTCCTCTGTTTATCGGTCTTTCCAAAATTTCCTGCTTTGGTACCTGCCCAGCCAGACTAATTTAAAACATAAAACCTACGAATACTACAACCAGTTTAACCCTAATGCCCGATTAACAATATAACACAAGCTTCGGGCATACAACTAATGCATAACTTAAATTCCCAAAAATAACTGTCTTAGATATTATTACTACAGTCCTCTCATAACTAAATATCACTCCACGGGGTGGAGTGAATTCCTGCTCGGCCTGCACTGGTGTAAGCTCCACATCTGTACCTGTAAGAAAAACAGCAAGAGAGGTAGCATTACACAGAACTTAGGAAAAATAGTTTCTAAAAAGCATAGTTCGTTCTAGCAATAACCTAAGTCAGGCATACCTATCACAATACATCACATGATATTCTACACAAATAATTACACAATTAGTCTTAGCCAGTTCGTTCTTAGATGCACTATTTAATTATCTTTTCCGTATTCTTATTTACTACTAATACCATCTTATATCGACAGTACGTATCGATTTATTTATTTCACCTTTATTCTCATTCATTTCCTTTTTATTAATTGACTGCAGGGTCTCATGACTAGGTCCTACGACCTAACCTGCACCAGTTCCTCTTTTATTATTCATTTGGCCACAAGGTCTCACAACCAACCTGTGCCGATTACCTTTTATTCTTTGCTTGGTCATAGGGTCTCACAACCAACCTGCGTCATTTATCTGTTCTTATTTACAATGCCATAGTGTCTTACAACCAACCTGCGCCGTTTACTTTTTATTATTTGGCCACAGGGTCTTACAACCAACCTGCGCCGTTTATCTTTTACTATTTGGCCACAAGGTCTCGCAACCAACCTGCGTCAGCTTATTATTTCACTCTTCCACTTTTTATCTTTATTATTTCTTACTTTAGTTGGTGCACTAGCCTGTTCATTTACTTCTCTCATTATTCCTTTGTTTGGTATTCGCTTCCTTGCTTCCAGTATTTCCTAATCCAATTTCTATTTTCTTTTCTTCCAACTAACAGTTTACCTTTGACTTCTTATTCCCCTTTTCTTTTATTATTACTTGTTCATTCTATTACTTTGTTGTTTTCTAATTTACTATTTACATAGTCTATTTTCCATTTCCTCGTTACTATTCCCTAGGTTCTTGGGCATTTTTCCTATCTATACTTAGAACTCAAACCTTCGCTTAATTTCTTTTCTCTAGCCTCCATCATTTTTAAATTAAATCAACTCTTCCTATGCAAACTCGTTAAATCTTAATTCCCTCTTCTAACCTCAGTTAATTCTTCGACCTCCGGGAATCATGTTATCGTTTAACACGCTAGTTCTATTCTATCCATCTATCTCAACTAATCCCTCTCCTCTTACTTACTCATTTGATATGTTCCCTAGGTATTCCCAATTTATTATTTAGTTATTCTATTAGCCTCAAACAGTCTCAATTATTCGTTTATCACCTTACAAGTTTTCCTATTACCAGTTATTTCATAAAAATATCAATAAAACATAATCAACCTATACTATCCTAATTATACTCATTCGGCACAGATATCAACATTATCATTTATATTCCTAACCATTAAAAGTGGTTTCCCCAATTCACTTTAAGTACTCCATTTTTTGTCAGCGGGGACTACCCTAAGGTTCATTAACATACATATGTATTACCCTATCCTTAGCTACCACTATGACATTTCTAGAATCCATTCCCTAAATAGAGGTAATACCACCTTCTTACATTAGATGGAGAGAGAGAGAGAGAGATACCAAACCTCAAACCCTAGCTTCTCCTTCCTTGCCTTTGAGAATCCTAAAGCTTGAACCTCAACAAAGCTACTAGGAGAGGTGTAGGAACCTTGTCTAATGGAAGGTGTGATGGTGGAAGAGTCTTCCCTTTCACTTGGGTGTGTTGGGGCAAGAGAGAAATAAAGCTCAACGATGATGATAATGGGGTTTGTGACCTTGAGCTTAGTGATGGAGCTTAGGGCTTAGTGGTGATGATGCTTGTTGATGGTGGGTTGGTGTGGTGGTGCTTTGTTGCTCTTGAACCCTAAGCCAAAAAGAAGAATGAGAGAGAAAGCTAAGCCATGGCTATGGTGTTAGTGAGAGGAAGTAAGGTGGAGAAGGTGATTGTGATGATGGAGATGAAGATGGGAAGCTTGGATGACGGGTGAAAACCTTGGGAAATAGCTATGGAGTCTTGGACTTGCTTTGGATGCTTTGGTTCCAACTTGTAGGGGAAGAATAGGGAAATTGTGTGCCCCACGCCCTTTATGTTTTTCATTTTGATGTGTCTTAATCGATTAACCAGTGTATATTATTTTTACAAGCTATCAAGTCTTAGTTGATTAACCAGCTTAGTTCTTCATTCCCCTGCACTTTAAAGTTCCATATCTCCTTCGTTACCCGTCGGATTTTTCTCAAATTTGAAATCAAGCTTCCCTACATATTAACCATCATATCCAACGGTGGAATTTATGATTAGAGTTGAAAATCATTCATTTTTAATTTCCTAATATAACATGTTTATAACACCAAAAATGTCATTTCTAACACTCGTTTTCTCATCTTTCAACCTCTTTACTGATGCCAATGCTTCCTAACTCCTTCGTGGCACTCAAAGAGATTCCCAGTCCATCATCTTAACTCTACTTTAACAAAATTATCATTTTTCTAATCCTATTATTATTCTAAATATTCTCGGAATTAAAATTCGGGATGTTACATAGCGCAAAAACGAATTTCACAGAAATAATGCGGAAAAATAAAGAGATAGGGAAGAGGAACACGCAAACCAATTTTATACTGGTTCGGTCTTTCCAGCGAAAGACCTACGTCCAGTCCCCAAGCGACCCGCTTGAGCTTTTTATAACCTTCAATATAACCGCACCCAATTACAATCAAGAGCTCCCCGCACACTACTAGGAACCTCCATTCGCTAAGGACCTCAAAAATTCACACAAGGGTTCCTCACCCTAAGAACATGCCACGCGTTCCACTAAGGGATTCACTACATACAACTACGGTTTGAATATGATGAATATGAGAGTGATACAATTTCTTGTGTTCTTAATAACATGGATACAACAAGTAAGCACTATAGCAATGAATATTTAGTTCACTAAAGCCAAAAGGTTTTCTCTTCAAGAATTAATATGAACGATGGAGAACTTGTTCAAGGAGAAGAAGAAACGTAATTCTTATCAGAGAAAGAAAAATAGGATTAGTCAATGAATTTCTGAAAATCAAAATAAATAAAAGATATTTTAAAATCAAAAAACATATCAAAGATATTAAAAAAATAAATCCAAGATTTGATTCTTAAAACGAAAAGGGAATTGTTTCAAAAATATATTCAAATTCAAATTTTGAAAAAAAAAATCAGAATCAATTATGTAAAAACAAATCTAGAAACATTTAAGATTGATTCTGACACGGATTTCAATAAAACTTAAAGGTAATCGATTACTTTACAGAGGTAATCGATTATCTTCTTTTTGTGAAAAACAGTGAAATTCATTTTTAATAAATTAATCGATTATTAAACCAAAGTAATCGATTATCAACTCCCTGTGAGGAAGGTAATCGATTATAAAAACAAGTAATCGATTATTTTCAATTAAAATTCCCATGTCACAACTCAGGAGCATGGTAATCGACTATCCAGGAGAGGTAATCGATTACTTCTGCTTATTTTCATAAAATTGATTTTCTAAAGCAGAGTATGTAACCATAGGTTTTCAAAAACATTTTAAACTGAAAATCAAACTTAAAAACATTTTAAACAAAAGTTCTTTTCTTCTCCTTAAAGTGAAAAATAATTTTGGCCTTATGAACTTGGAACAAATAACTTCATTACCTTACAAAGATTCCTATGGGCAAAGCTATACTAATCTATTTGCTTGAAAGCTTGAGCCTTAAGCTTGAATCTTGTTTGTTATCATCAAAACCTTCTTCTAGAAATCTTCTAGCATAACTCTTTACGTCCTTGGGAAAGCTTGACTTCCAACACTCTCCCTTTTTGATGATGACAAACTCATTCTGACTATCTTCATCACAAGCGTTAAGCAAGCAAATATATATATAGCAATATAATCCAAAACTTATACCCAACTAGGAAAAATTTATAACAGGGAATAACATATTCAAATGATAGACTCTCCCTGCAGAGATGGTTAAGATAATAAAATATTCAAAATAATCTCATGATCTTCTCCCCATCATCTCATAATCTTCTCCCCCTTTGTCAACATCAAAAATGGAGGGAAGACATAGGCAACACTTGGGATATTATAAATAGCACTCTAATCCCCCTGAAGCACTGAATAGATACATCAATAATAACAAGGGAATAAATATGCATGTCATGCAATCATTCGACAAGTGATGCGCAAGTTAAGCCAAGTTCTCCATGAATATAAAAGAAGCTTTCTTTCGGAAGCGGTTTAATGAAGATATCAGCTAATTGCTTAGTGGTGTCCACATACTCAATCACACAATCACCTTTAGCAATATGATCACGAATAAAATGATGACGAATCTCTATGTGCTTTGTGCGTGAGTGTTGCATTGGGTTTTTGGTAATGTTAATTTCCCTAGTGTTATCACATTTTATGGGAATGTGATCTGGACTTACACCAAAGTCTAGGAGTTGTTGTTTTAACCATAAGATTTGTGCACAACAGCTACTCGTAGTGACATACTTAGCCTCAGCTGTAGATAGGGCTACACTAGACTGTTTTTTACTAGCCCAAGACACAAAAGAACTCCCAAAAAGATGGCAAGTGTAGCTCGTGATTTTCCTATCTATTTTACACCCAGCAAAATCAGAATCAGAATAACCAACAAGGTTACAAGTGGAATCTTTGGGATACCATAAAGCCATATCGGTTGTGCCAAATAAATATTTTATTATCCTTTTGACAGCAACCAAGTGTGTTTCTTTTGGATTCGCTTGAAAATGTGCACACATGCATACACTAAACATGATATCCTGCCTACTTGCTGTTAAATAAAGAAGTTAACCAATCATACCTCTATACTTTGTAAGTTCAACAGGTTTACCTCCTTCATCTTTGTCCAGATAACATGTGGTGCTCATTGGTGTTGCTACTGCCTTGGCCTTTTCCATGCCAAATCTTTTCAATAACTCCTTGCAGTATTTTGTTTAGCTAATGAAAAATCCATCCTTTGCTTGTTTGATTTGTAATCCAAGGAAGAAATTGAATTCGTCCATCATAGACATCTCAAACTCTTCCTGCATTATACTCGAAAATTCCTTGCAAAGGGTTTCATTAGTAGCACCGAAGATAATGTCATCAACATAAATTTGAACTAAAAGAATGTCCTTTCCTTTCTTTTTAATAAAAAGCGTGTTGTCAACCTTCCCCCTTTCAAAATCCTTTTCTAATAAAAATTTGCTCAGTCGCTCATATCATGCTCTAGGAGCTTGTTTGAGACCATAAAGAGCCTTTTTCAATTTAAAAACATAATCAAGATGTTCAAAATTTTGAAATCGGGGGGTTGGCTAACATACACTTCTTCATTTATAAAACCATTAAGAAAGGCACTCTTTACGTCCATTTGATATAATTTAAAATTTAAAGCGCATGCAAAAGCTAATAGCAATCTAATGGCTTCCAACCTAGCAACAGGGGCAAATGTTTCATCATAATCTATCCCCTCTTGTTGGTTGTAGCCTTGTGCAACCAATCTAGCTTTGTTTCGAATAATTATACCAGCCTCATCAAGATTGTTTTTAAAAATCCATTTAGTTCCAATAATTTGATGAGAATCAGCAGGCCTAGGAACAAGTTCCCAAACGTGGTTTCTTTCGAACTGGTTTAATTCTTCTTGAATAGCTAGTAGCCAATGTTCATCAATAGAAGCCTCAGAAATATTCTTAGGCTCCACTTGAGAAACGAAGGCCATATGATTACACAGGTTACTAAAAGAGTTACGAGTACTTACACCTTTTGAGATATCACGTATTACTTGATCGATCGGATGGTATCGTGATGTTTTCCATTCCTTGGGTAAGTCCGAATTGAGTTTAGTGGAATCTCCTTGAGGTTGTGCTTGTTCCTCATTGTTTTCATTTGTTCTTTCATTGCTTTGGGATTCCTTCTCTTCTTCCAAGAATGGTTCATGATCCTCATCAAGATATAGATTTCCAGGAATACCTGAAATGTCATTAACAGATACCTTTCCTAGCTTTCTGGGATTGTATTCATCAAATGATACATGAATAGATTCTTCAATTGTAATACGAGATTTATTGTAAATCCTATAAGCTTTGCTCGATGCAAAATAACCGAGAAAAATACCCTCATCAGCTCTAGCATCAAAACTCCCTAGATTGTCTCTACCATTATTATACACAAAACATTTACAACCAAATACTTTCAAATGGGATATATATGGCTTTCTCCCCTTAAACAACTCATAGGAGGTTTTCTTTAAAATGGGCCTTATCAAAATACGGTTCATAACATAGCAAGCAGGATTCACAGCATCAGCCCAAAAATATGACGGTAAATTCATGTCATTAAACATGGTTCGAGAAAGTTCTTTTAAAGATCTATTTTTCCTCTCCACAACCCCATTCTCCTCTGGAGTTCTTGGAGCTGAAAAATAATGCTTAATGCCATGTTTTTCGCAAAACTTTTCGAAAAATCAATTTTCAAATTCACCACCATGATCATTCTTAATGGATGCAATGCTTAAATGCATTTGGTTTTGAACAACCTTTGCTAGCTTTTTGAATTCATGAAATGCGTCATTTTTATGAGTAATAAATAATGTTCATGTATACCTACAATAGTCATCCACAATTACCAAACAATAATAGTTGCCACCAAAGCTCTTTGTTTGACACGGTCCAAAAAGATCCATATGTAAAAGTTCCAAGGGTGTTTGAGTTGAAACAAGATTTTTAGGAGGAAAAGGTACCCTCGTGAATTTTAATTTTGAACAAGGATCACATTTTTCAAAAATAGAAAATTTTGCTTTGGCAAACCAACTACTAAGTTTTTAGAAGACAATTTATTTAAATGGTTCATGTGGATGTGACCTATTCAACAATGCCATAGCCAAGATTCATCCTCTTTACTTAACAAACATTTAGCATCATTTAAGGGAATTGAATTAAGATCAATTAAATAAATGTTGTTTACCTTGCGAGCAACAAGCTTAATAATATTATCAACTTTTCCCTCGACAATACAATTTCCAGAATCAAATATAACCCTATTGCCTTTATCATATAACTAACTGATACTTAACAAGTTATGCTTTAGGCCTTCAACATGTAAAACATTTTCAATGCAAGGGTTAGGGGGTGTACCTACTTTACCAATGCCAAGTATCCTTCCTTTATTTGTTGTTGTCACCGAAGGTCACGTGTCCTTGGTCCTTGGGAGTGAGATATGAAAATTTGGATTTATCTCCAGTCATGTGTTTAGAGCATCCACTATCCAAGTACTAGCAAGACTTTCTATCCTCTGGAGTGACCTACAAAACAAATTCAGGTTTTCTTTTTAGGTACCCATTGGGTCCTGGTGAGTTAGCGGTACCATAGTGCCCTTTGTGCCACCTTACAGTATCATCATTCTTTTTAATGAACTTAACTTTTCGGTGTTTGTACTCATGTTCACCATGACCCTTCTTACCACAATAATGACATATAACAAGAGGTTTCTTATAGTAGCTAGCAGGGACAAAAATGGTACTTAATTTCTTTTGATGTCTACCAGGTTGATAACCTAAACATGCTCTATTGAAGAAACATTTTTGTTTCCCTAGCATAAAATTTAAGGTATTTCTTCCTTTTGTAAATTTTGTAAGTGTGTCTTTCAAATCCTCATTTTATTTTACTAAATCCTTGAAAAACTTACAAGAAGATGAACTAGCCTTAATTTTGATTTCATTACTAGAGGTATTTGTGGAATTGCTTAAAGTAGAATTCAGCTCTTTATTTCTATTTTTCTAAATTTCATTTTCTTTAGAAAGTTCTTGATTCTTTTGTAAAAGTAAGGATGAATTTTTCTTTTCTAGAGCAACCAATAAGGATAATATCATTGATTCCTCATAAAATTCCTCAAATGTCTCTTGTAATTCACTATAAGAAGGTTCAAATTCTAGTTAAGATATTACCTCTTTTCTGTGTGCCATGAGACATAAGTTGGTTGTTTCGTTTTGCTCGTCTAAATCTTCATCCGAGCTCTCCTCATTGTCCATCCATGCAATATAAGCTTGCCTCCCTTTCTTTGAGCTTGATGCATTTCTTTCGGAATTCTCCTTCTTTTTCAGATATTGAATGCAATCCGCTCTGATGTGACCGGGCTTGCCACATTCATGACATATGATGGAAGAACCTCCACTTTTGTTTGCATCTTTTCTCATTGGAGTTGTGAAGTTGCTCTTCTTCTTCAGAAATCTCCCAAACTTTTTCACCAATAGCCCCATTGCTCATCACTGATGGATTCCTTGTCAGAGTCTCCCTCATATGTTGGTGCTTCAGCTTTGAGCGCAAGACCTTTCACCTTTTTGTTCTCCTCTTCGTGTTGTGCTAATCTTTTTAGTTCACTCTCATTCTCATGAAGCTTTCCGAAGAGAGTTGCAATAGTCATTGTTGAAAGGTTCCTTGACTCCATAATTGTCGTCACCTTGGGTTGTCATTCTCTCTGAGGAAACTGCAATTGGTGGTTGGAGAGACAAAGGAACCCTAGGAATACACCTAGAAGGGGGGGTTGAATAGGTGTAAAAGAAACCTTGAAAGATTTTCGAACGAAATGAATCGAAACAATCAAAACAAATGATTTTTGCAAATTCTACAGCACTTAATCGATTAACCTGAAATTTAATCGATTAACCTGCAATTTAATCGAGTACTAATCGATTAAACCTGAAAGTTCAAAAGTCCTTAATCGATTAAACGAACACTTAATCGATTAAATCTATCAGAAACTGAAAAATCACTTTTCAATTGAATACGAAAATCAATCAATCAACACTTAAGATCAGAGATTCAGCGAAAACAATTAACACCTATATTCTTATTGATTTCCTAGTTATGAAAATGATTTTCCCTTTATCAATTTGAACAAATAAAGATTTAATTCAATCAATTATGAAAATCAATCTTTCTAGGTTTTCAATCAAGAACGCAATCAAATGACTTGAATATAAAGAGTAAGGGTTTAGAGATACGACACAGCGATTTATCCTGGTTCACTTTCACCCGCTTGAAAGCTACATCCAGTCCCCTCTTCAACCAAGAGAGATTCTTCACTATGAGGAATTAGAGTTCTCAAATTACAAGTAAATGCCTCACAAGACTCCCTTCTTGCTAGCCTACAAGAGATAACCGACACCCTTGCCTTGTAATCCTATTGATCTTCTCTCTAATCTAACCTCTACCCCTTGTTGATAATCGACACAACAAGTCTTCAATTGCTTGATGATAATCCACACATCAAGGCTTCTCCTTGCTTGATTCACAACCAAGACTTCTTCTTCTTCAATGAACGTTGCTTGATGATAATCGACACACCAAGGCTTCTTGTTTGTTGTAGATGGCTTGCCTTATTGCAAAGATTACAACTCAATGAATACACATAACAATCCTAATGAATCTCAATCAATAGCTATGACAAATCACACAAGAGATTCAAAGGTTCTTGATCAAAGAATATGAAAATAAAAAAGCTTTGATCTTTGAAATTGAGAGAGAATAGAATGGCTTGATTCTTGTAAAATTGATTATGAAAGTGTTCTTACTAATCACAAAGATTAGGAAAAGGTTTTTATAGAATACCCAAAAGTTATGGCACTTGAAAAACTGATTTTGAGAAGTGAAAATCGTATTTTAAAAATCAGTTCAGCAGTGTTTAATCGATTAAATTTCAGCTTAATCGAGTACTAATAGATTAAATTAATCCTTAATCGATTAAATCCATACTGCACATTTTAGAAACTTGTTTTCTCAAAACTAAACCTTTCCTTTCAAACCTTTAAGCCACCTATTGATTCTAGGTTAAGTGAAAACTCAAATTATGATTTAATCATGACTTATGAATGAGATTCACTACCCTCTAAACAAACTACCCAAATGAAAACCTATGAAGCTTGAGAGGCAAAAGATAAAACAAAAACAATTACACTCAAACTTAAGTCTTCATGAGCTTGTTCTCTCTTCTTCACTTGATGTTTGTTGTTGCTTGTTGAACTTGAAACTTGATCAACACATGACAGCTTGTTCAAAACACTTTGTCATTATCAAAACATTCATCATGGAACTTACAATCTCCCCCTTTTTGAAAATGACAAACCATGTTTTGAAGTTCTCCAAAAGTTCTTTGAAGTTGTTGATGCTTTAACAATTTGATCACTTGGTGAGACTCTTGCTCCTCCTCAATAAATGCTTTTGACATTTGAATCCAATTGAGATAAGCTTGACTCTCCCCCTATCTTCAACAACTTTGCTCAACCTACATAAAAACAACAAAAACAACCTTTCTCCAAACAAACATCTAAAAATCATATTATTTCTCCACCTTTGAGAAACATTCCAATCAATTTCAAAACATCATATTTAAACATCATATTTCTCCCCCTTTGGCATTATCAAAAAGTAATATATACCAATTGAAATATAACATCTAAGCCAAGGTAAGAAATCAATGATCATTTCTTTACAACATTGATACCAATTGAAGAAATACAATAGAACTATACTTTGAAATGTGATATCAATTGGCAAGAGAATATAACAATGAAATATGATACCAATTGAGGACTAAAAAGATCATAATATCACTTAACAAAGTAAAATATCAATGTAAAGAAATAACATATATCAACAAAATTTTGATACCAATTGTGATATTTCTTTAATAACAACCAAAGCATGTCACTATATCATGATAACCATCTATGAATCTACTCAATGATACCAAATGATTTAATTAAACATTTAGAAAAGTAATACCAATTGATAAGATACCATATGAAGTTCACAAATCTATCAACAACATTTGTACCATATTGTAGGACTTCTTTTGATACCAATTGAAGATGCAAATATGAATAACACTTGTAAGCTCTCTTTGCTCTTCAATCATACCTACAAAACAATCATGCTTTGCTTTTTGGTATCCAAATGGTTTTGGATCCATTTTTGTTAGTGTAGGGACTTTCACCCTTTTTCATCCAAACAAAATCTCCTTTAGGTATACCATGCACTTTAATATAACACACATTTGAAGTATGTCCATGAGTACCACAATAGAAACATGTTGGTGCATTTGAGAAATCAACTTTAGAAAAATCAACAACATTTCTATGAGAATTACTCTTAGCATTAGTATAACCCAAACCAAACTTGTTTGAATTTTCTCTTTGAAAATTTAACAATGTGCGCAATCTAATGTCACCACTTGTGAAACTTGCAAGCTTATTTTTCAAAATAGCATTTTCATCTTTAAGCAACTTGCAATTCTCACAATCAACCACAATATTCACTCTACTAGCACAATCACAAGAAGAAATAGCATATATAAGATCAAGAGTTTCATTTTCAAGATTAAGCTCATCAACTTGTTTTTGAAGTTCTAAAATCTCTTTTTGATGTTTCAAAATGAGCTTCTTTCTTTCAATATTTTTCAAAACTAGTTTTTCAAGTTGTTCATGCATTTCTTCATAAGCATTATATAACAATTCATATTTAGAAGAAATTTCGGATTTAGTAAGACTTACATTGCTATCCTCGCTTTGTTCACTTGATTCATCATTTGAACTTTGTTCTTCATCTACTAGAGTTATCAAGTTGAGACAAGCGGCTTCTTCATTATCCGAAGAACTACTCGATGTGCTTTTCTTGTTATCTTCATCACTATCCCAAACTATGTATGCTCTTTTAGATTTAGAATTTTTCTTGTCTTTCTCCTTCTTCTTGAGATATCTAGAGCATGAATACTTAAGATGTCCGGGCTTTCCACATTCATGGCAAACTACACCTTCTTTTGAAGTTTTGGTCTTGTAGTGTGGGGAATCCTTCTCTTTACGTTTGTCCTTGTTCAACCTTCCTTTTCTCCTTAGAAACTTGTCAAACTTCCTTAGTAGAAGTTTCATGTCTTTTTCATCAATATCGGAATCGGAATCTTCACTATCATCATCATCGGAACTTTCTTTCTTTTTGTATCCACTTTTGACTTTAAGAGCAAGTCCCTTTCTTTCTTTGTTCTTATCCGACTCTTCATTGATACTTAATCGTCCAAGCTCAATTTCATGTTCTTGAAGCTTTCCAAAGAGTGTTGCTAGATCCATAGCATCCAAGTTTTTAGATTCAACAATAGCCGTTACTTTTGGTTGCCAATTCCTGTCTAAACATCTCAACACTTTGTTAGAAAGTTCACCTTGTAAGAAAGTCTTACCAAGAGCAAGTAAATGGTTAATAATATGAGTAAAACGCTTTTGCATATCATTTATAGATTCATTTGGAAGCATTTGAAACAATTCATAATCACGCATTAAAGCATTCAATCTAGCTCTCCTAACCTCACTAGTTCCTTCATGAATCACTTGTAAAGTGTCCCACATTTCCTTAGCACTAGAACATTGAGAAACTCTAAAGAACTCGTCATAGGATAAAGCGGAGGTAATGATATTCTTTGCTTTATAATCATATTGAACTTTCTTTCTATCATCATCCTTCCACTTATCCTCGGGGATTAAATGTTCTACACCTTCAATTAAACTAGAGGGGATATGAGGACCTTTTTCAACTACTTTCCAAATTTCACTATCTATGGCTTGGATAAAGATTTTCATTCTAACTTTCCAATAAGCATAGCCTTCTCCGGAAAACAATGGAGGACGATTTATCGAAGCACCTTCACCACCAAAGGGATTCATGGAACCCATTGCGATTTTCTTAAAGGATATTTACGAAAAAGCTCTTATGCTCGTGTCTTTCGACCGAGCTCTGATACCAATTGAGGAAACCGCAATTGGTGGTTGGAGAGACAAAGGAACCCTAGGAATACACCTAGAAGGGGGGGTTGAATAGGTGTAAAAGAAACCTTGAAAGATTTTCGAACAAAATGAATCGAAACAATCAAAACAAATGATTTTTGCAAATTCTACAGCACTTAATCGATTAACCTGAAATTTAATCGATTAACCTGCAATTTAATCGAGTACTAATCGATTAAACCTGAAAGTTCAAAAGTCCTTAATCGATTAAACGAACACTTAATCGATTAAATCTATCAGAAACTGAAAAATCACTTTTCAATTGAATACGAAAATCAATCAATCAACACTTAAGATCAGAGATTCAGCGAAAACAATTAACACCTATATTCTTATTGATTTCCTAGTTATGAAAATGATTTTCCCTTTATCAATTTGAACAAATAAAGATTTAATTCAATCAATTATGAAAATCAATCTTTCTAGGTTTTCAATCAAGAACGCAATCAAATGACTTGAATATAAAGAGTAAGGGTTTAGAGATACGACACAGCGATTTATCCTGGTTCACTTTCACCCGCTTGAAAGCTACATCCAGTCCCCTCTTCAACCAAGAGAGATTCTTCACTATGAGGAATTAGAGTTCTCAAATTACAAGTAAATGCCTCACAAGACTCCCTTCTTGCTAGCCTACAAGAGATAACCGACACCCTTGCCTTGTAATCCTATTGATCTTCTCTCTAATCTAACCTCTACCCCTTGTTGATAATCGACACAACAAGTCTTCAATTGCTTGATGATAATCCACACATCAAGGCTTCTCCTTGCTTGATTCACAACCAAGACTTCTTCTTCTTCAATGAACGTTGCTTGATGATAATCGACACACCAAGGCTTCTTGTTTGTTGTAGATGGCTTGCCTTATTGCAAAGATTACAACTCAATGAATACACATAACAATCCTAATGAATCTCAATCAATAGCTATGACAAATCACACAAGAGATTCAAAGGTTCTTGATCAAAGAATATGAAAATAAAAAAGCTTTGATCTTTGAAATTGAGAGAGAATAGAATGGCTTGATTCTTGTAAAATTGATTATGAAAGTGTTCTTACTAATCACAAAGATTAGGAAAAGGTTTTTATAGAATACCCAAAAGTTATGGCACTTGAAAAACTGATTTTGAGAAGTGAAAATCGTATTTTAAAAATCAGTTCAGCAGTGTTTAATCGATTAAATTTCAGCTTAATCGAGTACTAATCGATTAAATTAATCCTTAATCGATTAAATCCATACTGCACATTTTAGAAACTTGTTTTCTCAAAACTAAACCTTTCCTTTCAAACCTTTAAGCCACCTATTGATTCTAGGTTAAGTGAAAACTCAAATTATGATTTAATCATGACTTATGAATGAGATTCACTACCCTCTAAACAAACTACCCAAATGAAAACCTATGAAGCTTGAGAGGCAAAAGATAAAACAAAAACAATTACACTCAAACTTAAGTCTTCATGAGCTTGTTCTCTCTTCTTCACTTGATGTTTGTTGTTGCTTGTTGAACTTGAAACTTGATCAACACATGATAGCTTGTTCAAAACACTTTGTCATTATCAAAACATTCATCATGGAACTTACACTCTCCCTAAGCATCTCAACACTTTGTTCATCAACTCCTCATTTGTAAATTTCTTTCCCAATGTCACAAGTTGATTGACTATCATTGTGAGTCGCTGTTGCATTTCTTGCACTATTCTCCTTCCTTCATCCTGAACAGTTCGTACTCTCCAGTCAGGGTGTTGATTCTCGACCTCTTGACTTCATTGGTACCTTCATGTGTGACTTCCAATGTATCCCACATTTCTTGTGCTTCTCACATGTAGATATCCTGAAAAACTCATCATAACTCAAAGAATATGTTATTATGTTTTTCGCTTTGAAGTCGTATTGGACTCTTCGTTCCTCCTCTTCCGTCCACTCGCCAATAGGTTTGTTGATGGTGATTCCATTTACCACATAGGTAGGAACGTAGGGTCCATTAACGAAAGCGTCCCAAACTTTTAATCCTACTCCTTGAATAAAAATTTTCATTCTCGCTTTCCAATAAACGTACCCCACACCATCAAACAGGGAGGGCCTATTAATAGAACTCCCTTTACCACCAAACAGAGAGTTTAAAGCCATCACTCTTGAGATTGTTAAGTCCTTTAACACAAGAGACTAACTCTGATGTCAATTGTTAGAATTTGCCTCAAACCACGAGAAGGAGGGGTGAATCGAGTTTTATTAATTTATTGGAAATTACTCGAACGTTTTTAAAAATTGTTTTACGGAGAGATTAAATATTTGGGCGAGAAGGCGAAACAATTAATACAAAAATAATAGAGTAGCGCGAAAACGAATTTAACAGAAATCATGCGTAAAAATAAAGAGATAGGGAAGAGGAACACACAAACCAATTTCATATTGGTTCAGTCTTTCCAGTGAAAGATCTACGTCCAGTCCTCAAGCGACCCGCTTAATCTTTTTATAACCTTGAATTGAGCTGCACCCAATTACAACCAAGAGCGTCACGCACACTACTAGGAAACTCCGTTCGCTAGGGACCTCAAAAATTCACACAAGGGTTCCTCACCCTAAGAACATGCCACAGGTTCCACTAAGGGATTCACTCCCTACAACTACGGTTTGAATATGATGAATATGAGAGTGATACAATTTCTTGTGTTCTTAATAACATGGATACAACAAGTAAGCACTATAGCAATGAATATTTAGTTCACTAAGGCCAAAAGGTTTTCTCTTCAATAATTAATATGAACGATGAAGAACTTGTTCAAGGAGAAGAAAAAACTTGATTCTTATCAGAGAAAGAAAAATAGTATTAGTCAATGAATTTCTGAAAATCAAAATAAATAAAAGAGATTTTAAAATCAAAAAACATATCAAAGAGATTTAAAAAATAAATCCAAGATTTGATTCTTAAAACAAAAAAGGAATTATTTCACAAATATATTCAAATTCAAATTTTGAAAAAAAAAATCAGAATCAATTATGTAAAAACAAATCTGGAAACATTTAAGATTGATTCTGACATGGATTTCAATAAAACTTAAAGGTAATTGATTACTTTACAGAGATAATCGATTATCTTCTTTCTGTGAAAAATAGTGAAATTTATTTTTAATAAAGTAATCGATTATTAAACCAAAGTAATCGATTATCAACTCCCTATGAGGAAGGTAATCGATTATAAAACAAGTAATTGGTTATTTTCAATTAAAATTCCCAGGTTACAACTCAGGAGCATGGTAATCGATTATCCTGGAGAGGTAATCGATTACTTCTACTTATTTTTATAAAATTGATTTTCTAAAGCAGAGTATGTAACCATAGGTTTTCAAAAACATTTTAAACTGAAAATCAAACTTAAAAACATTTTAAACAAAAGTTATTTTCTTCTACTTAAAGTGAAAAATAATTTTGGCCTTATGAACTTGGAACAAATAACTTCATTACCTTATAAATATTACTATGGGCAAAGCTATACTAATCTATTTGCTAGAAAGCTTGAGCCTTGTGCTTGAATCTTGTTTGTTATCATCAAAACCTTCTTCTAGAAATCTTCTAGCATAACTCTTTACGTCCTTGGGAAAACTTGACTTCCAAAAGAAAGAATGTTGAATGCATAAGTGATGTCGACGGAAGTGTACTTAGGTGTCTTGCCTAAAAGTGACTTCGAAGGATGTGCACGTGTATCGACAGGATGGCAAAGATCGACAATATAAGTGATGTCGACGGAAGTGTACTTAAGCGAATTGCTTAAAAGTGACTTCGAAGGACATGAACATATGTCGATAAATGAATGAGGACAACGTCGAAGGAGTATTAACATAGAAACCGAGGAGGTCATAGTAGTAATGATGATGCATTGGGAACAAGATAACGGTCACATCAACATTTATCGCACTTCCTCATGGCTATAAATACGTCACTTCCAACATTCAAAAGGCCAAAAGTGTGTAAATGGCAGAATGATGAACCAACCTTATGGTTTCTGGAAAGAAGAGAAGTTGTTCGAAGGAGTGAAGAAGAAGAGTCTCAGAGATTAAACATGTGAGATTAAAGGGATTCGGAAAAGAGAGGAACAATTCCAAAATCTTTACTCCGAATCCCCACTTTTCCCTCTTAATGGTGAAAGATTAAACACGTTAGATTACATATGGATCACCTCTTGTATTTCAAGCTGAGATGAAAAGCCTGGATGAAGGGCACACTCCACCTGAAATACTAGTTTAGGTGGTACCTAGGAGTCTTCCGTAACTCAAAGTTGAAACCTTTTCCCAGGAAAAGCTTTGAGTATATTTCCATTTAAAGAGGGAGAAAAGTCCTCTATGGATATCCCTCAGGAGAGATTGTAACATGATCACTGGCTAGGTTGATGGCCAAATTCATGGCTAAGTCAGTAATTATGTCATCAAAATCGACTAGGGGGATTAATTCAATAGAGGTTGACACCTTGTCGAAAGGAGCTTGGTGTCGACAAGGATCCTAAAAGCCCAAAAGGCAGGAGGATGTCACTTTGACAAAGCTGGCAAAGGACTTGTGTAAAAATCCCAAAAGTTTCGAAGTTGCTTTATTTCAGTTGTGGGAAGATGCTTGTCGAAGAAGAATTATCGAAGACTACCGAAGACACGTGGCAAAAGGAGAACAAACGAAGAAACTGCGTCGTAGGTAGTTATTTCGTGGGTAGTTACTCAATTAGGACATGGCTGTTGCGATTATGCAGAACGTGCCCAATAATGTAGTGTAAGGGTAGTTGATTTCTAGGATTATAAATAGGTAATTACTTGTTTGTAATCGGGGTTGGCACATTGGTAATCATTCTAACATCTCACTGCAAGCAGATTAACGGAGAAAATGTCATTGTAATAACCACTTTACATTCCCAGCACTTTACGATTTCAATGCAACCTTTTCGTTTTCCTTTACCTTTCCTGCACTTTTAAATCTTGCCTTTACGCTTCCAACACCTTTAAATTCGAGCCTTTTTATTGCTTTAACCTTTACGTTCCTGCACTTTACCGTTTTTCCCTTTACGTTTATGTCGATTTACTTTCTCTTCGTTTACGCTTTCCCAAGCCCATTTACGCATTTGCCAAGATAAAACCCAAAGACCAAAAAATAGCCCAATCGCGACGCAAGATTACCATTTAATCAGTCGAATCCCGCAATCGCTTGATATTTCCATTCCCGTTTTCAAATCGTGTTCGTCCGAATTGGCGAACTGGCACACCCTGCCTCGAATCCCTTTTCACCAGCGTGAACAAATATATATTCCAATCCCCAACCACAACAATTCAACTGACGACAAAAAGTAACTCTTTTTCTTGCCCAAATTATCGTTGATATACCTAAAACATTTTTTTTTTAAACTATATACCTAAAACATTTAAAAGCATGTGTAAATATTAAATTTAGATAAAAATAAATACAAAAAAAATTATTAATTTAAAATAATTAAATAAATAAATTCCTTCTTTTCTTTCGTGAGTTTGCACCCTGGTAAGCCTACAAAGATGACCCTTTCAGTAAGGAAGTGAAGCCAAATAAAATTGCCCTTAGTAGCAAGTTTAGTGTTGGAGGCTACAAGACTTCAAGCGAATCAATCTTGTCCTTAGGGCCTTTCGACACAAGGGGCAAAAGCCAATATATATGAAAGAAGTCTTTAAAACTTCTTGGGAAAGTGTCTTTTGGGGCATGACATTGGGCAAGAACAAAGCAATATGTCGAAGTGTTAGGATGAGCAGGCATGATGCACTTTAATTGTCTTGCAAGAACGCCATTCATCAATCAAAGTTGTAGCAACCAAGCAGGTCCTCCTATAACCACCAGCATTTGCTTTTAGCCATTAAGAATATCAAACATATATCCCAACATTAAATAAAAATTGGCTAAGACCTAAGAGCTATTGACCTACCTTCATTAAGAAGGTTGGCTAGAGTTTTGAATGATTTGTTGATTTGGATACCCTTGGGACAAAATACAAAGTCATTTTACCACATTACAAGGAAGTCAACATGCTTTCATCGCTTACAAAATTAGTGCCTTTGTACTTGTTATATTTTCTAGTGATAATTTAATTAAAGGAGATAGGAGCAGAACCTACGTCAAAGTTGGTGCTAGATTTGTTGTCGATCGTAAGCATTTCACCATCAAGTCAAAGTCCTGTGATTGCAGCGACATCAAATAGATTGGGGGTCACTATACATTAGAAAAAATTAAATTTGTTGGTGTTATGACACCAAAATGGGCACCGACGCAAATCATATCCTTGTCAATCTTGATTTTTTGAGTGGTGAAGAAGATCAAATCAAAGATGTCATTCCTTTTCCAAAAATTCCTTTTATTTGTTTTCAGCCTCTCTAACCAAAGGTTCAAGTCTTCGATGAACTTTATCTCATTCCAGAATATGTGACCTTTGGTTCCCTTGGTGTTGTGGCAAATGCGGATAGCTGTCTCAAAGGCAAGCGTGAGTGTCTTTTCAGGTTTGCACAAAGGGAAAAAATTTTGGATTAAGGGTGAATTGGCCACTTTTAGAGGAAGCAAAGGGCCGATTAACACTGGTATTTAATGGATGCACTAAAGAAGAAGTGAGGGGTGAGAATTCCTGAGGATGAACCATAATTTTTTATCTTCCCCACATTTGTTCCTCTCTAATTTCAGGGTGAAGAATGGTTTCGTTTTGGGCCATTGTGAGAACGACATTGGAAGGGCAATTAGTCCCCAAACCTCAAATTTATCCACCAAACCCCATTTTAATTGTGAAATGTCCATTATATCCTTCTTCATTCAAAAAAAAAGAAAGAAACCCCAAACCCCAACCACCTTTTCAACTTCTTCCAAATCCCAAACCCCAGCCACATTTTCAACTTCTTCCAAACCTCAAACCCCAAACCCCAGCCACATTTTCAACTTCTTCCAAACCTCAAACCCCAAACCCCAGCCACATTTTCAACTTCTTCCAAACCCCAAACCCCTTTCTATCTAACCCTCTCTAACTCCTTCCATATTCTGCTTACAAACCCCTTTCATTGGAAGACACAAGTGAAAAGACACATTTTATTCGTAAAGGAGCTTCAGTGGCCTCTCTGCTTTTTGTTGAATGTAACATTCATCTCCTTTATGGTTTTTTTTTCGTTACTGTTAATATTCTGATTAACCAGTGTCAGAATTTATATAAATTCCGACACGGGTATATCGGAAAAAATGTAACATTCATTTAACTAATATAACAATCACTTTTCCGAGAGAATGATTTCGGAAACTGCTAAAATTCCGATACATTTTTATCAGAAATGTTAACTTAATCAATTTGAAATTACCAGTAGGAAACGTAGCTCGCTGTAACAATTTTTCGACATACTAAATTCAGAATTTATTAAATTTCCGACATACTTAATTCAGAATTTATTAAAATTTCGATACATTTCTATCAGAAATATTAACTTAATCAATTTGAAATTACCAATAGGAAACGTAGCTCGCTGTAACAATTTTCCGACATACTAAATTCAGAATTTATTAAATTTCCGACATACTTAATTCAGAATTTATTAAAATTTCGATACATTTCTATCAGAAATATTAACTTAATCAATTTGAAATTACCAATACGAAAACGTAGCTTGCTGTAACAATTTTCCGACATGCTAAATTCAGAATTTATTAAATTTCCGACATACTTAATTCAGAATTTATTAAAATTCCGATACATTTCTATCAGAAATACTAAATTCAGAAAGCATCAAATTTCTACTATGTTGAAACCCTGTTGCTACATCAAATTTCAAATTTCTACCTTAACTTAATCATTTGCAACAAAGTAAATTGACATTGAAAACTTAATTCATTGATTCAAATAATTCAGAATTCATTAATAGCTATACAAATGACCAAAACAAATAACAATTCCTATACTAAGAAGTTCAAAATCCAACCAACATTGATCTATACTAACAAGTTCAAAAGTTATTACAAATGCTATTACAAATCCAAATTCCTTCTCAATTTCTTCTTCCCCGGACACACCTCCCTTGACCTCTGCGAACCCGACCACCACCTTGTCTTCTTCTGGATTGCATACGAGGAAATCTTCGTTGATCGATCTGGTACATAATGCAATGATCGATCTGGTACATAATGAAATTTATCTATTTGAAATTTCATCCCAATTAAAAAAGGTATAAGTTATTAATAAAAGCAATATTCAAACATTGATAGAGTAAAATTATGTTCTCATATTCTAAGCACCAAAACTCGAAAATATTAAACATAAAAATAACAACCACTGATTAAAACAACCACTGATTAATTTCTGATATATCATATTCGGAATTTTATTAATTTCCAACACCCCCGTGTCGGAAATTTGCAGAAAAGGCAGAACTTCAACTACGTTAATGGCGGAAAGGAAGAGCAACACAACAACATCAAGAATAAACCCTAAAACAACAATAAATAAAAAGGAACAAAACCCTAATAACAAAACCTAAACCAAACCTAAATCAAATAAACAAAACAATAGAGAAAAACATAGAAAAAGATAAAACAGAGAAGAAAAACGATGATGAAGAAGAAAGATCATACCTTCGGTAGGCGGTGGCGGCGGCAGAAGCGGAAGCAACGTGAAAAACGCCAGTGATGAAGAATTCGAACGCCGGTTGATGGAGTTGCTCTTCGGTGTGGGTGTGCTTGGAAGTTGAAAGAGGGATTGAAGGAGGGACTGAAGAAGGGAGGGAGTTCAACGGGTGTGGGTGTGGGGTTTGGGAAAATTGGAGTATAATGGGTATATTTGAAAGAAGGGTAGTTTAGGTATTTTTTAAAAATTTGGGGTTTGGTGGATAATTATGGGGTTTGGGGACTAATTGCCCATTGGAAGTTGATGAGAAAGAATAGGTTTTTTTGGCGGAGGCTCCGTAACATGCACCGCATGCATCGGTGCATGCCTTCCTTTTTCGGCTTTTTTATTTATTTTTTAAAATTTAATCAATTAAAAAATATTCTATAGGTTTTCTTTTTTACCAATATGAAGTGATTTTTAAAATTTGAATTTTTTTTTACTCTGTGTTCTTAAAAAACTGTACTGAGTAAAACTGTATTCAAAATTTACATATTCTAATAAATCTGTATACGAACTTGTGTTAAAAAATATTCTGAATAAATATGTATTAGAAAAATTTAAAAAGCAAAAATAAAATTTTCACATGCACCGGTGCATGTTATCTATTAACATGCACCGCAGCCTCCGTTTTTTTTTAACAAGAACTAAGTCTGAAATTGGGAAAAAAGGACTATAAATCTTTGGAAAAGGATTATTTTGCTTAATAATCTTATTTTCGAGAATTTTTTATTGGTCAGTTATTTTCAAATTTATATAAATTCATTATTTGATTTAAATTACGAGTGGAAATAATTATTTGGAATTTGTTTTTATAATGGTGGATTATTTTGTTTTGATTTATGTTTTGAAGAGATTATTATTTGTTAATTTATTTGATTACGTAACTTTGAAAATTCATTACTTTTTATCTGTATATCGGAATTTGACAAATTTATAGTCAAAACGATCGTATTGAAAAATAAAATTTATTTTGGTACTGTTCTGGAATTATTTTACTGTTCACCAAATTTTGGCATTTTTGGAAGGATTATAATGTTTTGTTTTAGTAAAATGAATTATGATTTTGAGTGTTATTTTACTGTGTTGGAAAAATATTATTTTTCTACTGTCAAAAGGGTACTGCACGGTTTTATGAAGTGTTTTGTGCAATTTGAATTTTGAATTTTTAGACATGCAATTAAGAATACACAATACCCTAGACTAACCCAATTAAATACATCTTACCCTAATTAAAGTCTAACCACCCTAGTGTTCCCTACAGGAGACATGCATTTAAGTACCCATACAAGAGTGCAACCTTTAGCCAATGCATGTAATTGTTCTTTATGACCTTGTCCAAAATTAATTAAACATATACCTACATAATTATTTAAGCATGTCACATGAAATAAAAACACAAAAACCTAGCCCCCTTTTTATGATGGAAAACTGTGAGGGAGTATTAGCTTCATGAAGAAGCTTTTAATTTTTCACCCCAATTTTTATGAAGTGAACCCCTCACCCACATTCTCTATAAATAACCCCTACCCCCATGTCTTGCCCTTGTTTTTGTTGTTACACACTTTAATAAAAAAAAATAAGGAGAAGCTAGAGAGAGGGGGAGAGGGCCAAGAGCAAGGAGGAAGAAGAGGAAGGAATTTTTGTTTCTCCACACCCAAATCAACCTCATTCCCATTTGTTCTTCTAAGTACCCATCTTCATTTCCATTCTTACTTCCTTGTTCTTATTTATTTTCGGTTTCATTATAAGTTTTGAGTACAAGTTATTGACTTGTTTATGCATGTTAGATTTCAAGATAAAGCTTTGATTTTTAGTTGCTTTTATGCTTAAAAATGAGTTTGGAAAGTGAAAAGGGGACATGCATCATAAGAAGAGGTCCCCACGATTTTGCTTCTTTTGGGGTACCCGTATGATTTTTGTTTTACTTTTTATTTGGAATGAAGGAATGAATGAGTATTTTTGTGATCTTAAAGTAAGTTAGTTGTGTTGTAAGAAAATTTTGATTTTTTCTATAAACCATTCGGCCAAGGCAAAATAATGAGGAAAATGAGTTTTGTCTTTGATGCATGTAGTATTTTTGTTTTTCCCATGATTTTTAAGTCTTAAAGATTCAAGATTTTAGCTTCAAAGAGTTGAAAATAAACATGCATCAAGTGAGATGGAGCTCACGGTTTTGGTCCCTCTTAATTCCAATGAAGTTTTGATTTTTGATTTACATTTTTATACTTGGTTATGCTTGGATTGAAGATTAAAAACAAGAAAATAGACATGCATCAACCTTTGATGCTCACGGTTTTAGGGCTTATTTTGTGAAAATAATTTCTTGATCTTTGATTTCCATTTTTATGCTTAATATAAGTTGATTTATGAAGCTCATGGACTATGTGATGTTGATTTGCACGAATTTTTCCTTTTCTTTTGATGCATGTTACAGCCAAGAGGGAAACATAAGGGAAATAATTTTGTTCTTATTGCATGTTGGTTTTTCATGATCCTTGATGATTTTTAAGTCTTGAAATGTTAAGGTTTGAGCATTAGAGTTGAAATGAACTTGTTTTGGTGTCTCCAAGACCATAAGGTTTTTATGAACTTTGTGCTCAAAGAGATTTTTGACTTGAAATTGATGAAAGTAAAAGAATAAGCTTTGATTTTTAATTGGTTTAAAGTGTGTGTTGGTGTGTTGTTTGAATGTTCAAAAGTTTCCTATTTTCACTCCTCAATGATTTGGCCAACATGAGAAAAGAGGGAAACAAATTTGATTCTTGATGATTAGTTGATTTTTGAACTTTGATCTTTAAATTATAAGTGCATTAGGTTTAGGTCAAGGTATGAAAATGAATGGAATTGGTTTGAAAATAAATGTGGGGATGAACTAAGTGTGTGGCTGAAAATTTGTGAATTTCATTCATGATTTAATGTGTTTGGAATAGAGAATCAAATTATTTAGGGGCTGCACATGTAAGACTAATTTATGAAATGACAATTTGATGCAATGCTGAATTTTTAGACAAGTTGCATAAGCTTACAAGCATGTGTGCTAAATGATATTTAGATTAATCCGATTGCTTTGAAAAATTTGATATGTTGTTCTTGGTACGATTTAAATGTAATCTGGAAAATTTGGTTTGACGTAGAAGTGTTTTGGTATTTTAAATGAATTTTGTTTGTGAAGACATGTTTAAGGAAAACTTGTATTTTAATGACAAAAGAGTGGAATGAAAAATGTTTTCCCAAAGGCCAATGCTCATGAAACTAAACCACTGTTTTCATAATACTGAATGTGATTCCTCTGAATTTTTATAAGATTTTTGGAATTGGTTTGCTAAGTGTATTGAAATTATTTCAATGAAAGCGATTTCAGAAAAATGAGGTTTTCGGAGAAAATGTGAACTGAGTTTTTGAACTTAGCTTATTTCAAATGACTTGAAATTTTTGTGATAGCTTCTTTGACATGTCTTGAGGCTCTCTGTGAATTTTGAAAGGATTTGGAGTTGATTTGATAATTTTTATAAAAGCAAAACGGTGAACCCTATGGTTCAGATTTTTCAAACTTAGCGACGATTTTAATTGAAAACGTGTAAATTAAACGACTTCAAAAATTCTGAAATTTTTATGAGATATTCCTTACTTCATGATGAAGGTTATACTAATTTTCGTGCGATTTGGAGTTGATTTACTATTTTTAATCCTAACATTTGGACCTCTGGACAGCAGTAGTATTGTTTTGATTTTTGTGCAAAATCTGATTTGAAACCTAAGCTAGGAATGTTCAAATGACTTGAAAATTTTATGTGTTAAACTTTGAAATATGTATGCATGCTCTGAAAAGTTTGGGATTTAAATAAATTGATTTGATATTATTTTTATATGCGCCTTTCTTGTCTTTCCCGTAATCGGACGAATGCCCTATTTGATACTTTTGAACTTGTGTGCACATTTGTGCATTTTTATATCTTGGCTGGACTTTGTATGATGATTGTGACGTTTTAAAATAGTTATTTGATTTTGTTTGGAAAAGAGTTTGGGTTTGAGATAAATGAACTATTTAGCTAAGTTAAAGTGTGGTGTTCGATTTCGCGCTATCTTTTGAAGTTGATTGATTTTTGAAAAGAATTTATTTAATTGAAAACATGTTGAGCTTATGGGTTTCTTCCAGGGACGGAGCCATTTAGTAACAATTTTTTGCCAAAAAAACAAATGTATATACATATATTTGTTTTTTTACTTATTTTTATTATATTATTAAGGCCCAATGCCCCCCGCCCATCCAAAATTAGAAAGTTGCATACAGACATAGGTTACTCTTGAGTCTTGACAAATTCCACTTGGCCGCTGCAAAGTTTGCTGATGCCCTACCGCATTGAGTGCCCCGCTGCAAAGTTTAACTCTTCCTTCCCTTGATTGTTTATTCTTTCTTTCACACAAAAAGCCAAAAGTAATACTGGTAAGTATATATTTTGCAGAGATTTATTATTTTTTAATCTTTTTCAATTAAAAAATTAAAGTTTAGACTGACAAACTTTTTAAATTAATCTTTTGCAGGGAAGCCGGACATATTATTTTTCAATTGAAAAAATCAAAGGCTGCACTATGGCACTACCTAGTACTGGTATGTGTTTTTTTTTAATTTATTTCTTACTTTTCATGTTTTCCCGTGGTTTTTTTTTAAAATTTGTATTGATAATTTTTTTTAGTTTTTGATTTTTTAATTTGTTTATGTAAATGTCATTGTTAATTGTGATTATTCGTGTATTAATTTTATTTTTAGGATTTTAGCAATGGAAAACTTTTGACTTTTTAATTTGTTTATGTAAATATCATTATCAATTGTGATTATTCTTGTATTAATTTTAGGCTTTTAGCAATGGAAAAATATTTCAAAAGAAAATCAACAATAGAGCAACCATGCCCTCAACAAGCACCTAATAAAGGACCTATTGAAAGTAGAAATAGAGAATTGGGTCCACCTATAAAAAAGAGATTTCTTGAATTTGATCCGGAAAAGCTTCCTAACGATCCTGGTTTAAGGCCGAGTATCTCAGATTATCATCCAAGTGACAAAAATGATATTAGGAGATATTATTTGCAAAAGGGTCCTTGTCAACCAAAGGAGGTTAATTTTCCACAAACGAAATTTGGGAATCATCTTCGTAGATTTAATCCAGAATGGTATTTAAAATATAGTAATTGGTTGGAATACAGTCAAAATAAGGATGCGGCATTTTGTTTATGTTGTTATCTTATGAGATCTGATGCTGATCAGCATAAAGGTTGCGGCGATACGTTTATGACAATTTTCAAACATATGGAAAGTCAAGGCGCAGAATGGAGAAAGTTTCTAATTTACATCATTTTGAAGCTGAGATATTTTATCAAGTGATTGATCGACAACTTCAAGAGTTGAATAATCGTTTTTTAGAGGCAAATACCGAGTTGCTTCTTTGTGTAGCATGCTTAAATCCCAGAGATTCATTTTCTGCATTTAATAAGGAGAAGTTAATTCGGATGGCTGAATTTTATCCTTCCGATTTCTCTCTTGTGGATCGTTCAGCACTAGATAGTCAGCTTGAAAATTACATTACAGATGTATGTTCCGACAGTGCATTTTTAGGATTGGGAGGAATAACTAATCTTTCTATAAAGCTAGTGGAGACCAGGAAGTATATTGTATATCCTTTGGTATATTTGCTTTTGGAGTTAGCTTTGATACTACCATTAGCAACTGCAATTGTTGAAAGAGCTTTTTCAGCCATGAATATCATCAAGAATCGAATGCGAAATCGTATGGGAGATGAATGGTTGAATTATTGTTTGATTACCTATGTAGAGAAAGATATTTTTGATAGTATTGATGAAAAATGAGAAAATCATTCAATATTTCCAAAACATGAGAAAGCGTAGGGAGCAATTATGAAATCCGTGCAAGATATTTCTATGTATTGAAATGTCATAATATCATAAGACTTACATTAATAATTAATATATTTCTCTTTGACATTTTTTCTTTTTGTTTTAAATTTTTTTTAAATAAGCGTCGCCCCATTAAGTAAAATTCCTGGATACGTCACTGGTTTCTGCCCTATTTGATTTTATAATGTTGTGTTGAAAGTTAAATTGTTTCAAGTGTTTGTTTTAAAGGGAAATTATTAAAGGGATTAAAGAACGACATTTCGATGTTTTCAGATTTTACGAAAGGTGATTTTGAGCATACATCCCCGCTGTCCAGCATTGGTATGACTTGAGTATTATTTATTAAAATGTTTTCAATTGGTTTAAAATATTAGGCTTTCAAAGGTATTTGGTTTAGAGAAAAGTCGGATTGACAAAATGACGTTTTTCGATGTTTTTGGGGTTGTGGTTGTCCGGAACGGACCAGCAGCCAAGGAAATTGTTTTAACATGTCTTAATTGGTTGTCCTCAAATGATTTTGAGGTATTTAAAGTATGTTCAAATTTGAATTTGATTTGGGAAAGTGAAAGTTTTCGTTTATGATTTGCCACACGAGGGATAAAGCGAGTTTTTGGAAAAATGATTTATTACTGTGCATGCATGTTAAATTAGATAGCTTGGTGTTAATTGTATGTCTTATTTTGAGAAAGGAGTTTGCAAGTCGGGAAATTGGAGTAGCTGACGGACAGGAGAACCCACAACCATTTCTGGATAATTATTGCCGGATTTAAGGTGAAAGAGGGGCTTTCCCCAGACACTGTGGTATTTAGGTAAATATTAAGACATTCTGTATCATCTCAAAGATCGGAACTTAGTGGTCTCTGGGTCAGTAGTATCGTGGCAAATTGTTTGTGTGTGTGTGGCCACGTATACGAAGGGGACTAGGACCACACACCTGATGATGTATGACGTTATTAATGTGAATATGCCATGATGATACGATTTGTTTTATTATTTATGCATGTTAAATATTTTATATATTATGATGATAATGTTTGGAACCATGTGAGAGGTATGAACGATTAATCCGTGATGCAAATGAAGTGAGGCAATGGAAATTATGAAAAGTAATAATGATGCGATGATATTTGATTGAGCAATGAAAAGAAAGAGACTTTGAATAAAGATGCGATGAGTTGACAAGTTTTGGAAATTGTGGAAGTAAAAGTGCAAGGAAAGAAATGATAAGTTTAATATGATTGGAATCCGAGATGCGTACGTGACGAGCAACAAAAGATCTAGCGCAATGTGTACCTGCTCGACAATTCTTCAAGATGTATGATTGACGTGACATGTTTGTCGGGTTGAGAAGCTCCCAGATGTGATCAACAATCGTGACAACTTCGGAACATCGAGAAAGCACTGATATGAAAGATTCGATTAGAGGTCGAGGTTCACCGAAGGGATGAACAAGGGTGACTCGTCCGAAGCTAGGATTAATAAAATATTAATAAAACTTTAAAATACATTGAATAACGCGGCGAGTTGAGTGTGAAGTAGTGGAGAGGAAGACACCCTGTTTATCTGCGGATACTAAGGTGAGTGATTGTGATAGGGAAGGGTGATGACGGTGAAACGTCAAGAAACCTAGAGTACTCTTCTAGACAGAACTAGTCTCTATGTGATCGGGACTTAAGACCCAAGGGATCGTAGCGTGTTCTGCACTCGGAACTAGAAAAGTACTGTCGTCCCCTTGATCAAATTCGAAATGGTGAGAGGGAACCTGAACGATGCGGGCAGTCGAATGGATTTGGGGAAGTTAATGATTATCATGATAGCCGGCCAGTGCGGTTGTGGCTCTAACATATGTGTGGAATGCGGTTGGTCTCTCGGCTATTCGACCTGCGTGGGTTAAGGTTCCTGTACGTCCCATTTGCTTCCGCCTAGGTTTGGATGGATTGGAGGAGATGTATGTGTGCTAACTAAATCCACGATGACGTATTCTTATCCCCTGTCATTGATGGTTGTGATTTGATAAAACTTAATAATAATGAAAGATAAAGAATATTGAAATATTTAGAAGATGAAAACGTACGAACATGGATGATGAGGCCGAGTATGGTCAAGTGATGTGAGTATGATGGCTAAGGCCAAGGGAGAGACTTTGTTATGACAACGAGATTGTGATATGAAGTGAAAGAAATGAATTAAGTAAGAATAATGATGTTCTAAAAGGAATCGAGAATGTAAAGGTATGAATAAGTGTTGTGATGATGAGATGTTTGTAATGGTAAATGAGTTGTGATGTGACATTGAGAATGAATAAAGAAAGAGATGTACGCCTAAAGAGAGAATTGTTGAAAAGACACGCATTATTGTGTGATAATGTTATGTATTTTTCTGTGTGTAATATATTATTGCATGCTTGCGTTTGTCTTAATATTTGTACCTACTGTAATTCCATCCGTCGGCGAGAGATCATTTGGGATCGCTCACTCTCTCCTCTACCATGTTTCTTCTACTGTTGATATTTGATGCCACGCAGATGCAGATGAAGTATATCATCAAGATCTCGAGGCACCCTTTGGATGACGGAGTCCGGGAGCTAACCCTTTGTTCGTGTTGGAGGGATCTGACGTGACAGATTGGATGCGCCGACTTGTGTTGACAGATCAGGAGGTTACGATGAGGGAATATTTAAAAACGTCAAGAAGCTGTTCGAGATTTTTATTAGTGCCCGATGATGGTGATCACCCGTAGTTAGCTAGTTTTATGTTTTGAGTTTATATTGCACTTCTTGAGATGTACTAAGATGAAATGGCTCTGCCCTGATGTAATAGTTTTATGGGACCATATGTTTTGGAATTTTACTACTCTGATAATGTAACCGGTTTCAGAATTGACATTGTGAACGCAAGGAATATTTTGATGAATGAATTACTTTATGAAAATAGAAGAAAGATTCCAAAGCGCGATGTGGTAACATCTCGATTTGGAACTCGATGTGTGAGGCGGACATGAACCATTTGTTATATAAAGAAATGTTTTAATACAAAAATGTTTTTAATAGGAACGAGTTCATGTCCACGTCACCAGTAATTGGGAAAAAACATTTGCCCAAATTTTTACTAAATAAGAAGATATTCAGGTAATTAAATTGGGGTGTTACATATCTTATCAAAGACATTCAGATCCTACCATGAGCATCATGTCGAAATGATGAACGATGTTGTCGATGTAGTGGCGAAAATCCTTATTATTGTCAAATATTGATAAGGATCGACAATTAAAGAGCTACCACATGATTGACCATAACTGAGGTGCATTGAATCCCTTGTTTTTTGCTATGAATATTGATTCGAGTATAAATAGGAGTTATGGAGGAGTTGTTCTTCTCAAGCTCACATCTGGGTCCAGCCTTAATGGAGAGAGTGAAACATTGGAATGAATTTTAGGAGAGTACTAAAGAAAAGTCCCCTAAAATGAAAGGTTTAGGGTTTTGAACGAGGTAAAGTTGTTCATTATGGTGAAGTTCATTTCTTCAAACTTAACCATTTTGCCAGGTTTTAATGTCAATGAAAAAGGGCATGCCAATCTTGATATGTTTTTCATTTGATTGGGCACTTATAATTTGGCAGAGTGAGGAAGGAATACGAGATATTATGAAAATCTCTGGACAGTCTTGACCAATTCAATTTCGCTTGAAAGATATATTCTCCGGACAGAAATGTTGACGGGGAATGAATATGTGGTATTACCTAGGGTTGAAAAATGTGGCACAACTTTACGACGCGAGTTAAATATTGTTGAAGATGTTTATCATTATCAATAGAAATAAAGGTAGTGTCGACAAGTATTCATAGACTATTATGTTGAAGTTTTGATTGCTGCTAAAATCCCAATGCAGGGTGATAAGCGTAAGATAAGGATAAGGCCCGTCACGGAGAAGACAGAGATGTCAATGGAAATAGTCGATGAGTGTTGGAGTTTTAGAAACACGTTGGCATTAATATTGCGATGCTAATGGAAATAAAGCCATGTTAAGAGGCTTATCGACATGAGATTGTGGATCCAAAAAAGATAGAGGAAGAGTTAATCAAATTCAAAAAAGGAAGGTAACATGAAGACTAATTGCCGAAGGTTGCTATCGAAGGTCCTTTTCTCAAGTTAGGTTGTTTAGTTTCAAAATTCAAATGTAATAACTGTCAACGATAATTCTTAGACTAAGTTTGAATTGTAACATTATAATTGGCATTGGACTAGAAAGGTTGTTACTTATGCATTTGACTACAAATACTCAAACTCCTGATGAAAAAAGGGTTGAAACCTGGCTCTTCCTAACATTTCAAGATGCAAATTAATGAAAAATACCGTATAAACATCCTACTTTCAATTAAATGTAGTCTTACATTTCTTATCAAGTCTTTACTTCCTAGTTCCTACCTTTACCTTTCTACCATCTTTTAAGTTTTAGTCCTTTACCATCTTGTCAAATTTATTTTCCAACCATTTATTTTTTCATGTTTTGTGAATATCCTGAATTTAACATCTGCTTCTCTTATATGCAGAAATAATTGTTTATGCATATAAGACAAGCAAATGTTAGATCCAAATATCAATTCAGGATGTTCATATATATATAACATTACTCTTATTTTTTTAGTCTTTACCTTTTTCAAGCCATTTACTTTCAAAGCCTTTTACTTTCAAAGTACTTTGCAATTTAATTCCAATACTTTTATTTTATTGTTGTTTTCTGAAAAACAAACAAAATTATCATAAATACCAAAATGGTCCCCGTAAATATGACTCTTTTGAAATTAGTCCTTGTAAAAAAAATTGGTTTTGGTCCCTACATTTACAAAACGTTTTGGTTTTGGTCCCTACTCTTAAATGTAGATGAAAAACGCCGAAAATGTAATGTATTACATTCTATAACCAATTAAAACTGATATTCTTGCATTAATTCTCAAGGGTAAAAAGACAACTTCCATTATATCATAGAACCTATTCAAGAACTATAATAGTAGAAGCACCAAAACCTATCAAATCTAATAACATAAAGACCAAAACAAACTACCAATATAATTATGAGGACCAAAATTTAACAGGAAAGATCAAAACCAAAATGTTTTGTAAATGCGGAGAAAAAAAAAAGAAAAACAATTGCATGGACCAATTTTAAAAAGTCAATATTTAATTTTTTTTTTTTTAAAAAAAAAAACAGTTTGGTATTTAAGCTTTTTCAAAATTATGTGAAAAAACTTACTTGTTGGACTTGATTTCATTTTATACCATCAACGGGTAGTGGCTACACTAATGCAACCTTCAATCCTTGCCCATTGATCCAGCCTTTCATGATGATTTTCCAACCACTCAAGTTTGACATGTAGTGCATGCAGGCTGCCCCATCCCATACCATTCTGTCGTCAATGCTGCCTGAAACTACACTGCTTGGAAGAGACATCAAGGAATAGAGTCAATAGAGTTTATCCAAAATAGTGCCCCTTCCCTTCCTTATATTCTGAGAAACTTTTATTCTTATTTATCTATCTCACTTACAAAATTAAAAAATATAATAAATGTTATTTTTTATATTTAATTTTATTTAATAGAATATCGATTTATGTAAATAATGAAAAAAATAACAATAATTAAAGAGAAAAATGTTTAAAAAAGATAATCAAAATAATTATTATATTTTTTAAAAGATATATTTTAATTTTAACAAATCAGATAAATGGAAACGAATATAGTATCATTTAATACAAATAAGAATGGGGTCATGGACAAGTAGCCAATAGGCATTTTGTGCTTTTGATTTACATGGACAGCCTGTCATGGTATGGTAAGCTGGCAAGTCAAGTTCCAAGGACATGTATAGTATATCATTATCAATACAAAATTCAATATCTAGCCATGCAATTCTGCTCGGGTTTGTTCTCTCTACTTGAGATGAAAAAAAGTTAAGACACCCTGCTGGGAGAGGCATAAAAACGCGACCTCGAGTACACAGACCAAAAAAAAAAAAAAAACTATGCCAATGTTCGTGGGATTTTCGTCCGACGCCTACCGAACTGACGGTGATGCGTGGGGTGTGGGTAACGACATGTTATGTGGTAATCTTGTAAAAGGAACTTGACCGTCTTTTTGGTATTTTTGGATATTTATATTTGAACAGCGTGAAAGTAAATGCGAGTAAGGTAAAACCGACACCAAGAACACGATGCGGTGAAATTTAAAAGGTACGAGAAGGTAAATGACTTGGAATCGAAAAAGGAAAGCGATTAAAATTTGCGAGAAAGTAAATTGCAAGTAATTAAAAGTGCAAGGAAAAGTAAAGATTGCATTGAAAATTAAAAGGGGTGGAAGGCTGAGGTTCTTTACAATGGTGTTTTCTCCGTTTGTCTGCTCTGGTGAGACGTTTAGGATTTTGGCCTATGTGTGTCAACCTAGCAACCGACCCCAATTACAACCTAAGGACTTCCTATTTATAGGTATAGGAATCCGAAATTATTTACAAAGCATACTCGCACGTTTTGCAATAACTACAAAACCCACGATCTATAACTACCCACTACGCTATCCCCCACGATGCAACTGCCCACGTCGTGGTTTGGGCTTAGTGGATACTTCTATCGAATCCCATGGTGACATCTTTGCTGAGACTTCTTCGACTGACGCTTCTCTTAGACTGCAACCTTTGACTCTTGTCTAAGTCTCTTTGTTGCTTGACGCTTTGACGTTGTTGTGCTCCAGCCTCTAAGTTCTGAGATGTCAGCCGACATCAAGCTCCTTTCGACAAACAGGCCTATCGTCGGAATAGACTTTCGACCCGTTGTCGGCCTTGGATGCATTCGATTGATATTGGTGACATGTAATTCAACCAAACGTTGTTTCACCAGCATTCAATCAAAAAACATGCCCCCGACACTTCTAGTAGAATGCCATCAAAGGACTTGTTTCCTTTAACTCTATAATAGGAAAGGCGGCCGTAGTCGATCCTAGCAGGATACAAACCTTGGCCTATGGGATTACAAAGACCTTTCCAATGCTTATTTATCGGGTTCACTGCTTCCTCCAATTCGGAGTTCTTTGCTGTGACCCGACACATCAGAAATGGGTTCTATGTAATCCCACATGTTTAGCCTTTCACTATTCAAGAGGATAAAGGTGATATTCGGGGTGGACATCCCTTCATTTCCCTATCCTCACCCGAACACCTTAATCCCACATGTTTAACCTTTGGTTGTCTCATGTTTATGTGGAATATGAATCTTTTTTCCTCTTTCCAGAATTCATGAGGGCATTCCTTAAGTTTTCTCATTGTAACTCGTGGCTTTTCTTGGTGAAAAGTGAGGATTTTATAGCCACAAGTAGCATTAAATGCCTCCATAATTACTCTTCCGTTCCCAATGCTGATATGACGTTCCTGACTCCTCTTTTCTTGCGTCAACACTCCTTCGACGCAGGCCTCTTGTTTCCGCCTCTTCCTTCTGTCGAAACACGTTCACGTCCTTCGAAGTCACTTTTAAGTCATGCCACTTAAGTACACCTCTCTCGACATCACTTATGTTGTCGACACACATCCTTTTTGTCGAAACCTACCCTTTGTCGGATTGTACGTTCACTTCCTTCGAAGTCACTTTTAAACAACAATGTTTAAGTACACTTCCGTCGACGTCACTTATACATCCGACATTCTCGCCCTTTTGTCGATTTCGATTTTCCGTTAACAGCCAAATACCTCCAATTATAATTGGCTGGTAGCAAAGCAACTTACACTTTCGTAACCCTTGGACCTCAAGTGCCCTTTTCTTCCAAAATTGAAAAAGGGGTGAGGGAATCTTAAATTTCTTCTAATAAAACGATATTTTGTTATTTAATTTGTAACCTTTAGACCAATAATATTTTTTTGTGAAGTTCATTTTTTTTTTCAGTTTTGCCAAAAGAAGCTACGATGGTTCTACATTTTTTTTTAAGTGTAATTTGCTCATTAACCACACCAAACAGTACAAATACAAACGTGAAGTGTTTATTTTTATTTTTATGAAAAATAAAAACAAATAATCTTAACTTATGCCTCTTATGAATAAAATTTCCGCCTGTTATTTGATTCGAGAATAACGTGAAGGAGCGAGTGAAACGAGTTTGAATATTTTAAAAACCAAGTTTATCGACATATATTGATCTAGTGAAAGTGTCTATCTTGAGTTAGTTAAATATAAGATATTTTATTTAATTCTTGAGTTTGTGTATATTTAATTGTGTAATATGTTAGATTAATCTCTGACTTTGTAAAAATCGATTAATTTAATTTCCTTGATATTTTTGAAATTTTAAATTTGTCCCTAAAATTGGAACAGGTTAATCATATTAGTAATTATAGTCAATTGAATGAAGTAGAGAGCCAAGAAAAAAAAAAAGAGCAATCATATTTCACATCGGATTAAGTCGGTTTAGTCCAATTATAGACAATTTAATTTGCACCGGTTCATGTGCATAATCGGACATAATTCCTCCGATTTTTATTATAAGAAAAATTAACTAATTTCATATTGATTAAGAAAGTTAATTGAATGCGTTTAATGTTCTCAAATTTATAAAAATAAAGTTACTTCAAGAAAGTTATATTAAGAATGAAACAAAAATTAAATGAGACAATCACTTTATAAAAGTATTTTAGAAATAATTGTATTGTAAGTAAAAAATTAGTTAATTTTTTCTTATATTTACAACCAAAATAAATATGTTTTTTTTTCATTATATTAAATATTGACTAAACTGTCACTTTGGTCCCTGACTTTGCAAGGAGCTTTCACTTTAGTCCCTCACATTACGAAAATTCCTTTTTAATCCCTCACTTTGTAAAAACCTCCTCACATTAGTCCCTCGTTAAGTTTTCCGTCACCATCTGTAAACGGCTAACCCAAGTGGTTGTTAACAGAGATGAAACGAAGTCGTTTTAAGGAGATGAGAAATTTTTAAAAAAAAAAAGTCACGTGGTCTGGCTTTAACAGTCACCTTCTTCCTCCTACGGTCTTCTTCTTCCTTTGATATGTAGAACCCTAATTCCCAAATCATTTTTCAACCCTTGTTAAATTCTTCTCAAATCAATAGCCCCAACACCAAATTTCACAACCCAAAAGCCAGAAACCAAAATCCCACCACCAAAATCGCATTCCATTTCCCAAATCAGCCAACACCCACGTTCGCCCCCTTTCTCCTCTGCAGAACCCTAAATTGCCCCATTTCTGTTAGATTATGCAGCCCCAGTTTGAAACATAAACCTAGAAGCTTGACCATTACCTAACTAACCCCCATGGGAGGTAATAGTGGATGGAATGAGAGTGCATCCTCCAAATTTCAGAAGGTTCGTATAAAGCATCATGAGAGTCCTATCTATTGCTTCTGTGGAATGAAAACTGTAGTAAGGAGATCAAAAACTGCTCAGAATTCTGGAAGACTATTCCATGGATGTCCAAATTACAAGGTAAGAAAGTCAACAATAATTCTGTTAATTTACAATAAAGGTCATAATTTTGGTACTAACACATTGTTTATTTTGGTAATTTTTGTAGAATGATGATTATTGTGCTTTTTTTTGCTGGGTTGATGAAGAGGATATATTGGAACATTCCCAGGAAACCAAGGCTAATGATGTTGTGACAAGTAATTTAAATGAAGATTGGATGATGAATTTGACAGTGAAGATAGTAAGATTGGAGGCTGAAGTGAAGACATTGAAATGTTTCTTGGGTGGGTAGGTTGTTATGGTGTTTATTTGTAACATTATGTGGGGAATGGTTTGGTTAGGAAAGTAGTGCTGGAAAGCACTGTGTATGATGAATGGTTTATTTGTAATCTCAATATTTTCATGTTAATGGAACTTATATGTTACACCTCAATCTTGTTTGTTAAAGTACGATCATATTTGTTAAGTATAGTTTCAGCATTGTGTATCATATTGTAGTGAATAAAAATATTCACTTTGGTCCCTGACTTATGTAAAAAACATTCACATAATGAGAAACATTCACTTTGGTACCTCACTTTGATCCCTGATTTATGTAAAAAAAACATTCACTTTAGTCCCTCATAAAGTCAAAACAAGACACTTTGTAACAATCTGAAAATACCAACATGAAAAACATAAAAGACAAAGAAGTATTTGAAAAGTGAATGCAAGCTAAATGAGAACCATATTATATTAATGCCATCCAATTTGCTGATAGATTTTGTCTTAAGTAATCACCACCATATAATGATAAAGTACCCAAATAGTGATTACACAAGTCAAAAGCCAAAATAACTTTGCAACCCCCTTACTGAAATCCAAAAAACCCAAAAAAGGGATGTACCCCCCCCCCCCCCTACATAAGTCAAAAGCCGAAATAGGGATGTAACCCTTTACATAATCAGCAAATGTCATAAAGCCAAAACAGGGATGTAAGCCTTTCAATAAGCATTAAAAAAAAGAAGCTAAAATTAAGCAACTGCATTCATGGCAGACCAGGTCCCTTAGGTGCAGGTGCTGCTGGTGGTGTACATGAAGGTATGCCCCCTTTGTAACTTGGTGTTGGTATGAAGACCATTGGGGTTGGTGCTGGTTCTGCTGCTGGTGCACGTGGTGTTGGTGCTGATGCTGGTGCTGGTGTCGGTTCTGCTGCTGGTGCACGTGCTGATGTTGATGCTGGTGCTGGTGCAGTGACTGATGCTGGTGTTGGTCCAGGTGCAGTGACTGATGCTGGTGCAGTGACTGCTTATGTTGCCGGTGTAGCTGCCTTTGACTTAGATCTAACTCTTAACTTAGCCCTCTTTATGGTTGGAGGTATTGGATTTGGGTCAAGTTGTTGAGAGGACTCAACATCCATTGGTGGTTGAGACTGTGATGCATCAATGACATCATGTTGTGGTTGTTGTGATGCTGCCATAGGATTAGCAGCTTCCTTAGTCTTAGCATCAGCAGCAGCCTTGGCTGCTTCCTCAGCTGCCCTGGCCATTTCTTCTTTCAACCTCTGTTTTTTGAATTCAGGACAACCCTTCTTGTTATGATTCTTTCCACCACATAATGAGCAAGTCTAGTCCCTTAGTTTCCTTTTCAGTTTATTTGGATTGACAGATTCCTCCTTTCCATCTTTTCCACCTTTTCTTCTTTGTTTTTGTTTCTTTTTCAATTCTGCCTCAACCTTTCATTTTTCCTCATTTTGTTTTCTATTGGCTTCAGCTTCCACTTGTTTCTGTTTCTTTTTCAATTCTGCCTTAACCTTTCTTCTTTCACTATTCAATGTCTTTGTCTCAGCCTCAGCCTCCAATTTCCTCTTTGCCTCAACTTCGGCCTCCAACTTCTTCTTTGCTTCAGCCTCCAAAGCTCTTCTTTTATCAACAACCATCTTCTTCCTAGGTGATGGCTCAAACTCCTTTTTTCTCTCTGAATTAGCTTCTTTATTTTCCTTACATTCAGCATCAAGCTTAATTGCCTCCTCAGCAACAGAATCAGACTTCCTAACCTCACTATGACAATCATCCCCTTCAATAGATTCACCTCCAGCTCCAGCTCCATCTAGATTAGGGTAGTTATCTCTATCATGGTTAGTTGTTCCTTCTTCATCTTCCAGCTGCCTTCGAATCACCTCATGGATAATAGACATATAGTCTACATCAGGCTCTCTCTCAGGCACAACAGCCTCCTCACCTGACTTAACCTGGTTAGCACAGCCTGAAACAACATGCTCATAATATACATGTGCCACGCCATTGTTCCCCTTTGCTGCATTAACCATGTCCAGCAGGTCCTGATCAACTTTCAAAGGCCTTAACCCCACATCAAACTCTTCATTTGGTGCTAGCCACTTGATGTCACTTATCTCATCATAACCAATCATCTTACAGTAATTCCTCATTGAGAACACATCCAAATTATCCTCATCTATCCAATCAGGCCACTTACTAACCAAATCAGATGTGTAAAATGTTTTTTCATCTTCATCCTTAGAAAACGAACCCCCATGATGAAACTTAAGCCAAATCATCCTACAACAAATCAAAAATTTCATAAATTAATCATAAAAGAGTGGGCCCCACAACTTTCAATATCATTATTAAAAGGGAAAATTAATATAAAATAGGACCATGAATATAAAAGGGACAGGGGACCACAGCATCAGCACCAGATCCAACTTCAACAAATACACATGCAACAATTACACATGCAAGAAGATATTGTAATAGACATGCAGCAATGTCAACAAAAAACAACAATACAGAAATACAAAATAAGATGAGAGTCATGGGATTTAGGGTTTTTCATACCTAAACAGAGCCGCAACTCACGCAGACAATGGAGCTAGGGTTTCGACCTTGGAAGCTACGAGTGATGAGATTTAAGGGTTATGGGAGTTGTGAGCCAAGAGAGTGATTGTGAGATGTGGGGGCTTGCAGTGTTGATAGCTTACGGACGAAGATGGGGGTTGGGAGCTAAGAAAGTAAGAGAGTAACGGTTTCAAACATAGAAGATAGAGGGTTTCAGACAATGAAGGGTTTCAGACAAGGAAGCTAAGGGTAGGCCAAGGGTTTTCAAACATAAAACTAAAGAAATGAAGAGCCACCCAAAGCTTGTCAAAGAAGCTAAGGGTATCAACTGAAGGAGGGAAAATTTAGCGCCAAGACCACGTGGCTTTTTTTAAAAAAAAAATTCTCATCTCCTTAAAACGACGTCGTTTCATCTCTGTTAACAGCCACGTGGGTCAGCCATTAACAGCTGGTGACGGAAAACTTAACGAGGGACTAATGTGAGGAGGTTTTTACAAAGTGAGGGATTAAAAATGAATTTTCGTAATGTGAGGGACTAAAGTGAAAGCTCCTTGCAAAGTCAGGGACCAAAGTGACAATTTAGTCATTAAATATTTGAGTAGTATTAGTTAATGGGAGTGGTCAAAGGGTCCCGTTCATCTATTTTACACAATATGAAAATTTAAGTAATGTTGTACAATATATACAAATGCTTTTGATATAACCGTTTATCATATGAAACTACGAAAGCTTGTGACATAAGTGGTTAGATTCAATAAATTATTTGTTTGGATGCAAGCTTGAAACACGTTGGTACTATAATTTGTGTTTAGATGTCCACTTTTAAAAGTACTTGTACAATAAAAAAAAATTGGGTGTATTACACATACATGATTGAATGTTTATCATATTACATATAAAAAATTATAATCAAATCCTAATAAAATATTTTCTTTATAAATTAAAAAATTTAAAATTGACTAATAATAATAATAATAATAATAATAATAATAATAATAATAGTAGTAGTATAATAATCATGATGATGATGATGATAAAAACATTAAAAGGAAAAAAACTATATTTTAATATTGATTTAAATATTTTTTTTGAAGGAAAATGTAGTGTATTTTAATTTAAGTAATTATAATTTTTTCTTTGATTTTGATCCTTCAATTTTTTCAAAATTTTGATTTTAGTCTCCAATAATTTTTGAAACATGGGTACTGCTAAATTGATGACATACTCGTATCGGGTACATATTAGATACCGATACACGCATGCTACTTGTGATACTTGAAACTGATATGTTAAAATATGTTTTGAGTATAGTTCATATCAATAATATCATTTTTGTCTTAGAATATATATGTTAATGTCATAATCAATCTTTCATCCTTATATCTCGATTTATTTTGAGTCTCAACCTCTACTTTTATGATACTCATATTTTATTTCAATATCATGATTGTTTATTATTTATACCTTGTTTATATATATTATTTATAAAATTTAAATTTATATTACGATACTCGTATCCCGATTTTTTAGAAAAATGTCGTACCACGTATCTGCGATATTGTATTCATATATGATACCATACCCATATTGATATAATATAGCTAATAACAATGTCACAAACACCAAAATATGACATATATCGTATTAATTATTGAATTGTTGACGTGACCAACTGTAGAGATAATTGTTTTATAGTTTTCGGCATCTGAACAATTAACAGCAGCCAAACATGGAATGAAGATGAATATGTGATTGTTGATGGTACTTGGACAAGGCACTAACACTTAGATTAGTTGTTTAAGGTATTTTGGGGAAATTTTTTTTGAGAAAATGTTAAAATAAGAAGAAAACAATATTTTTTTTTTTGGTAAACAAAAAACAATATTTTTATAAGTTTGGTTGAAGAGAGAAGAAAAATTGGCTGGACCTGTAACAGCCCGATTTTTGTAACTCAAAATAACCAACTTTTATTTATTAAGTTGCTAAAAATGAGGCCAAATTTTTTATTATTATTATTTTATTTTTTTTTTTAAAACGTTATTGAGGTGTCGTTGATGCACTTAACATTCTTTTACCGAAAACCGAGTTGTTACTAAAACACATACTTACTTACTTGAATCTTCAAAAACATTTATCATTGGAAAGTGATTTGGTTTCAGACTCAACATAGTTCTTGTATTTCATCAGAAAAGCTTATACAATTCTTAAAAGGTTTCATTCTTACACTTCTTCAAAAATAGAGCATAATCTAAAATAAACTGAATTACATAAATAGTTCATCACTTAGGTAATCCTTGACTCACAACACTAACAACAGACTTAGACTACAAGGTACTAATACCACCCACAATAATAACATTATTCTCCGATCTTTCTTTTGAAGACGGCTGGTCGAAGCTTCCCTTTTATCTTGCGTCTTTTCTTCGCACCCAAAGTTGATGCCATCCATAGGGAGTAGCCTCCCAACCATCTCCGTGCCTTTTCCAGGTGGTGATCTCCATACGATGCTCCATCTGCTCGTTGAAATACCAGCACCACCGATATGCCAACGAGACAGGAGAGAGTAAGCATTCCGAACGACGCATCGTCGACGGTGTGGGTTTACAATAGGCAAGATATCAAGACAATACAAACATAACAATACATCGTAAACACAACAAAGCATTCAAGTCTATCATCATTATCATCATCATTATCATTCATTCTTTATCTTGCCAAGCTTATTTTCACTTCTCAACATGATCATTCTTTCTTTCTCAATTACTTTCTCAATCTCAACTCGTAAATCTTTCACTTTCATTCATTTCCCTCTTCATAGAGTTTCATTCATCTTTTCACACTTTCATTCTCGATTCAGTTTTCATTATCAACATTTCATAAGATTTTGCTTCTTATAATCATAAGTCTTTTCATGACTCTTAAACTTTTCTTATCACGTCTTATCATATCACATCCATCGATGATTGGGGGAAGTTTAAAATATCATCGAGGTACTCGTTTCTTTCGCAGTTAGCACACACGTCTACATCTCCTCGGTCATCCACCCAACCTAGTCGGAAGCAAACAGGAGTACAGGACCTTTACCGCGCAGGCTTGACAGTTGTCTCAATAAATGGCTCCAAGTCAGGAGAACTGTAGAAAATCGGGTACAGTCTCAAATCAATCATATAATAAAGGCACACTGTAGAAAATTCGGGTACAGTGGCAAAATCAAAGAGCCTCGCTCCAGTCCCTCTCACTGTTCAAGATTTGCAATCTAGGGGACGACAGTACTATTCTAGTTCCGGGTGTAGAACTTACCACGGCATCGGATCGGCCCATCCTTACCCCTTATGGAATTCGTTCCACCTAGAAAGTACTCAAGGCTTCTTGACGTTTCACCGTCATTGCCTTCCCCTAATGCAATCTCCTCCTGAGTATCCCTGATACCCATGGTATCTTCCTCTCCACTACTTCGCACTCATTGCTCACCGCATTCGTTAATGTCTTTTAAAAGTTTTTAATGCTTTAATTATTACCCTAAGGTCGGCTCATCCTTGGTGCATCCCTTCAACGAGTCCCGACCACTAATTATCACAATACTTTTCTTTTCTCAACATAGCACAAAGCTGGGATCGTATCGGCATACTCGCATCTCATCTCAAAAACTTTCTCAAAACAACAACATATCTCTTTTGAAACATCAGCCCTCTAGCTTCACTTTCACCACTAAGGAGCCTAGCTCCACTCGTATCACATCTCATTCCAGGGAGCATTAGTGGAGGAGCAAGCTCAACTCAACACCAATCTCATTCTGATGAACAACAGCAGCATTACTTTCACCACTAAGGAGCCCAGCTCCACTCATATCACATCTCATTTCGGTAAGCACCAGTGGAGGAGCAAGCTCAACTCAACACAGGTCTCATTCCAATAACCAACAACAGCATTACTTTCACCAGCTCTGGCTCATCCGCGTCATTATCATTGTCTCTTGCTCAATAGCATTATTCTCATCAGCATTATAATACTTTCCGTTCAAATCAAGACTTATCTCTTAACACGTTCTCATAACTTTCATGACATCTAAAATCTTTTCACAATCTTGACTCTTTATCCATCTCAGCTCATATCTCTTTTCTGATCATTCTCATAACTCTTATCATTATTTCCTTTCTTAATGTCTTATCAAGGCTGCCTTAATCAATAAGGACTTAGGCTCAACCGGGTCTTATATCTTTCTCTTTGTGTCTTTTACTTTCACAAGCTTATTCACATTATCTCATTCGTCTTTCTTTTCAATTATATTTCATTACTTTCCCAAACTTATTCATATCATTTCATTTTCAAGACGTAACAGACGTCCATCAGCATGCTACTCTTATTATTCAACAATTCAAGTATCATCAAGTATAATTAAACATTTAAACAAATAAACATAAGCATGCTATTTCAAATCACCATCAAATAAATTCATCACATAACAACATGTGGTCTTCGTCTCATTCGTATACGTGGCCACACAACACAAACAATTGCCACTATACTACTGACTCAGAACCACCAAGTTTCGATCTTTGAGATGATCCGAAACGTCCTAATAAATCACCTAAATACCACGGTGTCTTAGGAAAGCTTCTCTCTCACCTCTAGTCCTAGCAAATAAATGCACACGATCTCCGCGGTCCTTGCTGCTGCCAACTGCTCCAATCCCCCGTCTTAAAATTCCTCGTATTAAACAAAACACGTTTATATTATTAACTTGTATCAAGAAGGTCTTTTCTTAACTCAATACACATTCCATTCCTCGTCGGAAGACTTAAAACATAATTGTTTCCTCAAAACAACTCTAATATTCTCTAGTACTTTAAGTACTTCAAAACCATTCAAAATATCTAATAAAGTAATCACTTTTGTTTCAAATAATTCTTTGGCTCAAAACTAACACTTTAAAATTCAAGCTTTATCAATAAGTACAAACTTAGGACAGCCACTAAACATGTCCCATGTTTCCAAATAGATCCAAACAAATGAACTCGGAGTTGCTTAATTTCAAAACCAATTACGTATGCAAACATTTTTCCAAACATCAATTAGCACACAACCAACAACAACACTTTGATAAATCAAGTCATATAAATCATATACTTTTCAAATATCAATTAGCATTTAACCAAATAAAATCCTATCCTATTTAAACATGCTATGGCCGAATCATGCATCCTCATGAATCAAAGTCCATAAATTTTTCTTATCATTCCCTCAAATATCAAACTCACACATAATCAATTAAACTCAGCAGATAAAATCAATTTGGCCAACTCTAAGTCACTTATATTAAATTTAATCATTTTTAAAACAATTTCATTTTCATATTTACCTACTCATATACAAAGAGACCGAATTGTTCCAAGAAATAAACCAAAGATTATAAGTTTCAATCACTCTATATCAACTCATTCAATTTAAAGTATTACCATGCAAGTTCACTTTTAAGGAATCAATTTCACTTACTCATGAATACATGCATGGTCGGATTACTTAAAGAAAATAACTAAAAATTATGAGGATCACTCTTAAATCGTTGTGATTCATTTTAAGCATTCAAACACTAATTTTATTTTTATTAACAAAATCATTTACCCTTTCTTCCTCTCATAACCGAAACACATATATACATAAGACAAAACCATTTACTCATATTTTCAAACAAAATCCAACATCAACTCATGAAACACACTCATTATCACATGTCATTTCATGAAAAGAATCCTAACCTAGTTAACATGCATTGGCCGAATCTTATTAGGACAAAGAGAAGATTTTTGGTTCATTTTTCAACATGCAAGAATCAAATCACTTAGATCAAGTCATATATTAGCTTAAACAAATTTTTAAAGTAACATTTTCTTTCTTTTCACACCAAACCGAAGCATCATCATCATAAATCAAAGTTTCATTTCAAATCTCTTGCATGCATAAGGTTAAACACTTTAGATCAAAGCCTTTTTATACTAAAAATCATTTTTAAAGCTTGTTACCCTAATTATCCTTCAAAACCGTGACATGCAATCAAGAAAGATCAAATCTTTTTCTCTCAAATTTATCATGCAAAGAACATAATATATAGATCAAGTCCTTTTTGGTTCAAAATCCTTTTCAAAAGCTTGCTTTCCTTAGTTTCTTTCAAAACCGTTAAGATCATCAAGAAAATTCAAGTGTTTTTCACTTAAAGTTAACATGCAAGATTCAAGTTTTAAGCTTTTTTCCTAGATCAAGTGTAGATCATCACATGCATGCACTTAAATCAACTAATCCAAACATAAAACCAACATGCAATCATCAAAGTCTTGGCTCTTTCACAAAACATGCAAGGATCATAAATCAAAATAAACACTTTCAAATCTTTTTTTCAAAGAAACATAAAAATAACTTTTCAAGATCAAACATCTTCATGCATATACTTAGATCTTATGAATCAAGTCATAAAATCAACATAAAAATACGAATCAAAGATCAAAAACCATTTCAAGTAAAAAGGGACCAAAACCGTGATGAACATCAAGAAAGACTAAATCTTTTTACTCAAAAACAACATGCAAGACTCAAGATCAAAGCTTTTTCATGATCAAGTCAGGATCAAGACATGAAATTACTTAAATCAACTTTTCCAAGCATAAAATCAACATGCAACTACTTGGATCTAATTAAAAATCATCAAGACATGATTTTCTAGCCATGGCCGAATCATCTAGCTCATGGTTTTGTATTTTACAAGTTTCTTAACTTTAACAACTCAAGATCAAAGTATAAATGATACATGCATAGGAAGATAAAGATCACAAGGCCATAAAATCAAACATGCAAAAGAAAAGGAAATTACAAAGCTAAAATCTTAAACTAACTCAAAACTCCTATGATTTTCGAAACACACACCAAGATCAAGGTCTTCTAGCTTCCAACACCTTAGATCTTCAAAGAAAACTCCATGATCAAGCTTGTTTCCTCTTCTTTTTCCTTCTCTCTCACTCTCGGCCACACTCTCTCTCTCTCTCTCTAAGAGTTTGATGGACTCTTAGAGTTGGTGTTTAGAAATGAAGGGAAATGAAAGGAAATGAAAGTGAATGAATGAAAATGAACTAAGGGTCAAGGCTTATATAGGCAAACCGTGAAATCCCTTCTTTGCCCTTGGAAAATTCGGTTCATGTGTGTTTGTGAGGGGCAATTTTGGCACTTTGGTTTGTTGCATGGGTGGATTTTATCAAGGAGACAATAAGGAGTAATTTAAGGCATTAGGTCTACTCACTCATCATTTTATTTCCTACATCACATCTCCTAATTTATTTTCCATGGATTAAATTTTACTCTTAATTTTCTTAACCTAGAAGAAAATAAACTTTCCTACTCTCACTTCATGCATGCTTGCCACCTATACACACTTATACACAAATCTAAATTTTCATTTTTCTAATCACACACATCATACAAGTATTTAAAATGCTATGCCAGCTTAATGAAAATAATGGAATGCAAGGAATTCTCACATCACACAATTATTCACATACACACCACATCAAATACTCTTTTTAATTTTAAATTCACTTTGTAAGATTCATAAAATAATTTTCCTTTCATAACCTAACAATCACCCACAATAGTGAATAAAAATCCCAAGAATGCTTACTTTAACAAGAACAATTAACTGCACTACTTGGCTATAGATATAGCCCTCATTTCATTTTCCAAAATCATATTTGCATATGTAAAAGAAATCCTCAAAAGGAAAAGTTCATTTGAGATTAAAAACTATTTTTACCACTTCATCCTTTAAAAATTCGTCCTTTAATTAGCTGAAAAATAAATTTTTGCAAATCAACCCAGAAAAATATAAAAGTTACATTTTTGAAATCTACATTTCATTACGATCGTTTTCATATAAAGATCATAAAATTCGGAGTTACGGTTAAAAAGATACGAATTTTCAAAGTTAGACAATCTATTAAAGTTCACAAAGAATTCCACTTCTTAAAGAAATCTCAAATAATGAAATCTTTGGCTGTAAATTCATGAAAACACTCATCTTCACATCAATACATCTATTATTGATAAAATATATTTCAAAAGTTCATTTAAAACAGACGAGGAATTTGCGGGTCGTCACAGGACCTACCAAAAAATATTTTCTCTCCTAACTAAAGAATGGAAAGCATGTAACACTCAACAACAACAAAAATACACAGTAATACCCTCTAAACCCGTTCTAATGCAAACTAATTTAAATTCCTTTGTTTTTTTCCTCTCTGATATCATCAGAAATCTTGTTCCCCCCTCCCCTTCTCCCTTTTATAATACGAGTATCACTTTGTTGATTTTTTTTTATTTGTTTTAATTTGTTTTTGTTTAAAAAAAAATCAACATAAAATAGTAACTTATATAAACTCATATCTTTTCTTTTATATTTTGGAATCAAAATTTTTATTATGTAATAAAGGATTGAAGTTAAGAAGAAATCTTTGGTTATGTTTGATATATATATATATATATATGAGAAATAAAAAAATATATATTTATTTTTATTATGTAAAAAAAGTACGTATCTGTTTTTTTACAAATTTATTGTTTTTTCTCTTTTCCATTTTCTTTCCAACTAAAGAAAAAGAAAAAAATTGATTTTATCACATTTTCTCTCATACCAAATAACTACAAAATTTATTATTTTCTCAACATAATCTATCTCTCTTACCTCTATTTCCTCATTTTCTTTCATGCAACCAAGCAAAATAAAGAATAACAAAAAAAAAGTGAGATTCTAATGGTGGTCTCATGGTTAATTCCCTCATAAGCTCAAACTCACTGCATAAGCTCATTTTTATAAGCATGAGAAATAACCATGAGTATAGGAGGGATAATGGGATATGATATTTTTATAAGTTATTCCTAATACACACGTAAGTATTTACTTCATTCGTTTTATAAAGATGGTAAAAAATAATAAATTTTTGTCTCAAATTAAAATTAAAGTGATTAATAAAAATGCTTAGAGAAGTGAGTAAAGTGAAAAAAGTTATGAAAATGCTAACCACCGGTGAATACGTATTATTTTTCCAAAATTTATGAGAGGTGAGTCTCTCAAAGAATCAAAGACAAGCTAAGGCCACAGATCTGGTAGTATGAAGCTTTCATTAGCTAATATCACAAAATAGTCCTAACGTGAAGGTTAAATGCTTTTAGTCCTAAGTAATGCAAAAATCAGCTGGTGAAAATCAAGGATACCAATGGATGTAGACATTCCTCTGCAATGATGGTTGGGTCCCCCCATGGCACCTAAGTTTCTTAAATCATATACGGACTACAGTATATCATATCAATAACAATAATGGTACTCAAGTATTTATAATCATTAAATATTTATCCACACTTACTGTTATTTGCAAAGCAATATATGGCGTACCGAATTCACCAAATTCACCGTGCCCGTATCACCTACCTGACAACTATCGTAAATCAAGTGTATAAAACATCACATAATCTATTTCTTAATTTGTGTCACTCGATTGTTAAAAAATTGCAATAGGTATAAATTTAGCATATCAAAAAATATATTATATAAAGCAAAATATAATTCTCCCTCGGTCCATAATATAGGCACCAGGGCTTGTGCTTATAATATGTACAAAAGGGAGTATATTGTAAATCATATATTTAGCGTAGCACAAAGCCACGAACTATGGAACAAATGATATGAATGGAGTCAAGAAAAAAAGTGAAAATATCATTTTGCATGTAGATATGAAAGTGGTGTGTGTAACTTCCTTGAAGTACATATATGGGGTCCACCACCCATGTTTTACTTCCTGGGATCAAGTAATCCACTACCTGTTTTGTTAGTTAGCAAGTCTTAACCAAAAGTCTCTGCCTTCACCACCATCCATTTTCTTCACTGAACTAGAGACTAGAGAGGCTTGTAAAGAGTTGAATTTGAAACCACAGCACTTATAACGTTTGTGCTTACAAGTTACATCATGTCCTTAAATAGCAACCCAAGTAAGTAAGGAAAGAACATGTGTATCTTCCCTTCATAACTGTTCAATTCCCTCAGCTCACACTTTAGTTTTCTTTCAGAAGAATCTATCTTAATTCTTAGTTGCCTATTTCCCCTTGCTAGTGGGCAAAGCCAACCCCATTATTATTGCAGGAGAAAGACCACAGCACAAAATAGCACCATGTGGTAGCAGTAAATGCATTAACTTCAGGTACCCCACTTTCATATCTTGGATTCCGAGCTAAGACCACAGTTTGATATTTCCACTATTGTTTATTGGTGGTCAAGTATCATTAATGGTTCTCTGTTTTCTTTACCCTCACACTTCCTTTTCTTCCTTCATAGCCATTAACCAATGCTTATCTTGCTTGACCCTTGGGATAAGGTTATTCTTTGACATCCCTTCACAATTATTAAATCACAAAATTTTGTGCATTAATGTTTGTACAACTACGTCTACTTAACAATTTAAACAAGAGATCACATATGTTATACTACAAAGTATGTCATTTTATGTGCCTTTCATTTTGATTTGTTAATTCAGATGATGAGATGAGAGAAGAAATTTCTTTTTGCTGAGGTTGTTAATTTTAGTGTTTATGCAACTATGCAAGTGATACTCAATTTTCTTTTTACTATTTTAGTGTCACTTACTTTTCCACTTTCTTAATGCAGGTTGTCCATTGAGTTCTTCATATGTGCTAGTTGCTCCTCCTTGAACCACTGTACTGCCAAATAAAACTTTCATCATGGGGTTCCATGACTTGGTTTTGTTGTTCTTTTCTGCTTGGATTGTTTTTTCTATTAGTAGTTGTAATGCTCAGTTGCAGTCTTCTCAGATAGAAGTGCTTCTTCAGTTGAAAAAGCACTTGGAATATCCAAAACAATTGGAAATATGGAAAGATCGTTGGACAGACCTTTGCTCTGTATCTTCCACACTAGTGGATGTTTCATGCAAGGACAATTTTGTTACCGAGCTCATAATTTTGGGTGATAAGCAAACTAAGGTTAGAGATTTTGATGGGTTTGCTATTCCAAATCAAACACTGTCACAAAGCTTCTCTATGGACTCTTTTGTTGCTACTCTTGCAAGGTTAACTAACCTGAGAGTTCTTTCTCTTGTTTCTTTGGGTATTTGGGGACCACTCCCTGATAGCATCCATAGACTCTTTGCACTAGAGCATTTGGACTTGAGTTCTAACTATCTTTATGGATCAATCCCTCCAAAGATTTCCACAATGGCGAAACTTAAAACTCTTAGATTGGGTGATAACTTCTTCAACGAAACCATCCCAAACTTGTTCAACTCATCAAGTAATCTTAGAGTTCTTAGTTTGAAGAATAACAGGTTGAAGGGTCCATTTCCACATTCAATCCTTAGCATAACCGCCCTTGTCGACATTGACATTTCAAGCAATCAAATATCAGGTAGCTTGCAAGATTTCACTGGTTTGAGTAGCTTGGAACAGTTAGATTTGAGTAAAAACAAATTAGACTCATCACTACCCTCAATGCCAAAAGCGTTGAAAAGGCTTTTCGTAAGCAGAAACTCCTTCTCGGGTGAAATTCCAAAGCACTATGGTCAGCTAATTAATCTTCAGCAGCTTGATGTTTCCTTCAATGCACTCACAGGCACTGCTCCGGCTGAACTTTTCGCTTTGCCTAACATCACGTACTTGAATTTGGCATCAAACGTGTTTAGTGGCTCACTCCAAAATCACCAAAAGTGTAGCAGCCAACTTAGATTTGTTGACATATCGTACAATAGATTAGTAGGGGGTTTGCCTTATTGTATGAGCAATAAATCAGAAAATCGAGTTATTAAGTGTGATGGAAATTGTTTATCCGGGAACGAACTACAACTGCATCAGCATGCAGTATCTTACTGCACGGAAGCTCATATGATCAAGAAATCATACAGGCCTGGCATTTTTGTGGGTGTCATTGTGGGAATTCTTATGATCATTGTGGTTTTAGCTTTGTGCATTGTTGTAGTTTGGAAAAGGTATTGCCTTGGTGGGATGCAAGAGCAGCACCTATTGAATAAAACAGTTCAAGATAGCTACTCGGGAGCATTCTCCCCTGATCTTGTAACGAATGCAAGTAGGTTGCCTTTGTCCATGAAATCATGCAAATTATAGGTTCAATAGCAAGCATATATATATATATGATTGCAATTTATTTTTATTTTTTATTTTTTGGTTATTGATTTCAGGGTATGTTTTTGAAACTGCAAAATTAGGCAGAGAAGACCTCCCCATGTGTCGGACATATTCATTGGAAGAGCTGAAGGAAGCCACAAATGACTTTGACAACTCTACATTTATGGGTGAAAATTTATATGGGAAGGTACTTTATCCAAAGTGTTCTATTATTTATTCAACTAATTCCAACACTTGCATGGTATTTTTATACTCGCGCATTCTTATTTAATTACTTTTTCTTTTCTCGCTCCTTCATTTCTCTATTCTTTTTTTTATGCTCATGAAATTTTCCTCCTGAATCCTGATATTGCAGCTATACAGAGGAAAACTTGAGAGTGGGATTCAAGTTGTAATAAGGTGCCTGCCTTTGTCGAAAAAATATTCAATTCGGAATTTCAAACTGAGGTTGGATTTGCTTGCGAAGCTTCGCCATCCGCATTTGGTGTCCCTCTTGGGGCACTGCATTGATGGTGTCATAGGAGAGCATAATGACACAAAAGTTTATCTGGTTTATGAATCTGTGTCAAATGGCAGTTTTCAGACTTATCTCTCTGGTAAGTAAGAGTAGAATGTTTCTTTCACTTTTTGATAGCTTATGAAAAACCAAGTCATGAAGTTCATGATCATAGCCATAATTATACAATCATCTAAATGCAAAAGCTAAAGAACAATCCTAGTCACAGAAGCATTCAATTACACAAAGGGAACTCTTTTTATTGGATCCACTTGTTCTTCTCTAACAGTATTTTATTGTGATACCAATCCATGCCTAAATGCTAGAATAAAACTAATATAGTTTAGCATTTTCACATGCTTAAAAGCTTGGTGCTTAAGTTTGGGACATTTTTTTAACAAGTTTGTTGGTTTTCTTTTCACATGAATACCATTAGTCTGAGTAGTTGCAAAAGTGTACAAGAAATATAAAAAATATCATCCCTGTTAGTAGCAGAGTGTAGACTGTAGAGGACCTTATGGATGCCTATTATAAACAATAATTTATCATTATGGCTTTTTTCACTCGTTTTCGTTCGATGCTATGTGGACAGTGAACCATGGAAATTTAAAATTGCATGTGAATCCATTCAATGTTTTAGAACTCACATTCAGATCCTCAGATTGGAATATAATATGCATGAGAAATTATAACCTTGAGAAGTTGAAAATAAACCTGTGAAGCAGTTTATATTGTGTACTAAGTTTAAGTGTGTCAACATTGAATGTGCAGGGAATAGTTCTGGCAAGATTTTTAATTGGTCAGAGAGATTATCGGTTCTAATTAGTATTGCCAAGGCTGTCCACTTTCTTCACACTGGAATGATACCTGGTTTCTTTAAAAATCGACTTAAGACCAACAATATCTTGCTTAATGAATACTGGATGGCAAAGTTGAGTGACTATGGATTGTCCATTATCTCAGAAGAAACTGATGCATGTGGGGTATGGTTTCTTTTTTTTTTTTTTTCTTTTCTAGAGCCTTTTCCCTGTGTTGTTGGTCATGCAGTACCTCCTACCTGGCAAGGATTATGACTTGTTTTCTGGTTTGTAGGTGAATGGAGAAAGCCATAATTCATGGTAAGGATTCATGCTTTGTTTCTTCTTTCAATTTGCTGCTCAATGAATTTCTCTAAATCCATTGTTGTCTCTGAAGTCTGAACTCCTTGGTGTACAACAAATTGGATAACTTCTAAATTCTAATGCATTTAACACAGATTAATTACTAATTACCAATTGATAACTTTTTTGTGTATTATTCCTTAAGTTTATCTTGGACTCTTTGTCCATGATTTTTTCTACATGTGTAATTTCAGGCAAATGAAGAAGTTAGAGGATGATGTTTATAGCTTTGGATTCATACTACTTGAGGCACTTGCTGGACCTTCAGGATCTGATAAAAGAGAAGCAGCAGTGCTGAATGCAATGGTATGCATAAAGATATTCAGCTTAAACGATAAAATTTCATTGTCCACCAATTGTTAACAAACAAGTTTGCGTGCTCGCACACGCACGCTCACGCCCACAAACTAATCTAGTAAATATGTTTAACACAGATTGAGAAGTCATCTAATATTTTTCATATTTAATCCTAACGATTGTCCTTAGGACAACAGATAGTAAAACTAAATGTATATGTGTACATTCAGTGACTAAGGTTGTTAATTACTTTAGCATACTTCAATTTTCAGGCATCTTTCAATAGTCAGCACCAGGATAGCTGGAAAGAGATTGTAGACCCGGTTGTGCAAGCTACTTGCTCCAGAGAATCTCTGTTTATTGTGATTTCCATAACAAACAAATGTATTTCTCCTGAGTCCTGGAGCCGACCATCGATCGAGGATGTCCTCTGGAACTTGCAGTATGCTTCTCAAGTCCAGGCAACAACAGCTGATGGGGATCAGAGAACTTGATAACACTCCACTACATCAGTAATAGTGAGTGACTTGTGAATTTTGCTTCAAGTCAAGCTGCTCCAAAAGATGACCACCACTCTTTCAACATTTCATGTTTTGATATTCCTATAACGGGTAGGAAAGCGTTGGTTGCATTCCCTGACTTGTCAACTTTCATCTAGCTTATTTATTTGTATAGTTATTATATTGTATTGGTTAGTATTATATTATTGTTATTATCATGTAGTTATTACTTAACATCCTCTCTGAACTATTTGCTTCTGAAAGCAAATTTATGTATGCATCCTGACTAATAGGCAGAACAAGCACGTTTGATGTTTTAACCCTCGTTTATTGATGAATGGCAACTTACAAGAACTGAAAGATAACCAAACCCATATAATGAAAAGAAAAAAAAAATCATTTTTTCTTTATATATAATACCAAACATTGAAAAAGATAAAATAACTAACAAGTGTTGGATGGAGTGATTAGTAAACCGTAGGCCTGCAATTATAAGATGATTGAAGTTCAAAGTTTGTTAGATTGTGTTTCGGTATTTTTGTTTTGGAAACTATTCTATAAAATAGTTCTCAAGAACTATAATTCAAAAAAAAAAAACAAAAAAACAGAAAAACTGTTTGGTAAATTTGTTTTGGAATCGTCCTTTTGAAAAAAATAATAATATAGAACTTGTTTAAATTGTAAATTATTTTTTCCTTTTCAAATCATTTTTATAATTGCTTTGATTATCTAAAAATAACTTAGATATATTTTAAAAATATAAAATGAATTAGACCAAAGCAAATCAAAGGTACTTTTTCATTGATTAATTTTCTCTCACATAAAAATAGTACCATACTTTCTTATTGAAGAAACATTTTGCCTCTTCTCATCTCACATATTTTCGACAATCTTCTCTCTCCTTATTTTATGCTGGTTCGTCGTTTTTAATCACATCTCACTTTTTGCACAATCTTCCCTCAAGCATATTTATATTTTTGTTGAATTATAAAGAACCCAATGAACCCATTTTATACACCGGCTAGTGTATAAAAAAGTGTATAAATATTGACTATCAATCATGTTAGAAACGAGTGTTTGGATTGATTTAGAGTGGAAAGAAACGAGTTTGTTGGGAAAATCCCAAGTTTTTGGTTTCAGCCTGAGAGTCTATGTTTGTTGGAAGTCAAGCCCTCTCATGGACTTCAAGAAGAATTAAAGGTTAAAGTTTTGATGATAACAAACTCAAGATTCAAGCAATGCAAGAACAAGTCCTTTCAAGCTCAAGTTGAAGGCTCAAGCAAATAGAAGTCTTTAATCTTTTTCCCTTAGGACATGTTGTAAGGTAATGAAGTCTTATGTTCTTAATGAGTTAAAAGGCCAATGAGTTTTTCACTTAAAGGAGAAGAAAAAGAGTTTTTGTGAAAATCAGTTTTCTAACTTAGTTTCTGTGGAAATGATTGATGAAATAACTCTGGATGTTTTTATGATTATGAAAATCTATTTTTACAAGTGCAAGAAGAAAGTAATCGATTATCTTCTTGAAGTAATCGATTAACTTTGTTGCATCACAGAAAAACCAGAGTACGTGTAATCGATTAGGTGAACTTGGCTAATCCATTACTTTTTGAATAAGAGTAATCGATTACCTGGATCAAGTAATCGATTATCAATGTTGCATCATACATTTTCCTGAGGCAGAGTAATCGATTACTGCCTTGAAGTAATCGATTACATGATGTTGCATCATACAAAATTCAGAGGCTCGGTAATCGAATATTAGATTAGTGGTAATTGATTATATGAGTTGCATCATATACTAAACAGAAGTGAAGTAATCGATTACATGCATGCGATAATCGATTACTGGTTTTTCAAAAGGTTTTCAAAGTTTCTATTTTTAAGGTGATAATCGATTACCTTTATGAAAGTAATCGATTACCTCAAATTTTATTGAAAAACGTGTCAGAACCATTTTGATTTATTTCCATATTTGTTTTTACTTAATTGATTCTGATTTATTTTCAAAATTCGAATTTGATTTTATTTTTGAATTATTTCCTTAATTGTTTTAAATCAAATCCTTGATTTATTTTCTTAAATCTGTTTGATATGTATTTGATTTTAAAACCTATTCTATTTTATTACAAAATCATATTTTATCTTATTTTGATTTTAAAATTGATTTTAATTTGTTGTCTTAAATCTTTTTGATTTATCAATGTTTTATTTTTTGAAAGATACAAAAGAAAAAATCACTTCAACATTCTAAACAATTTTTCCTGACAATCTGATATTCATGCTCTTTCTCTTCTTCTCCATTTTTCTCTGGTTTTCACGTTCATACATTTTTGAAGAACAAAACCTTGTTGGCCTTGTAACTTCTCACTAAAAGACTTCATTGTTATAGAGATATTATTGTTGTATCCGTGTTGTTGAGAACACATTATACTATTGTAATCACTCACATCATATTGTACTTGAATCGTAGATCGTAGGGAGTGTTTCCCTAGGTGTGAAGGATTGTATTCCTTTGTAGGGTGAGGAACCCTTGTGTGATATTGAGGCCCCTAGCGAACGGAGGTTCCTAGTAGTGTGCGGGGTGCTCTGGTTGTAATTGGGTGCGACTCAATTGCTGGCTATAGAAATCTCAAGCGGGTCGCTTGGGGACTGGACTAGGCCTTTCGATGGGAAGGCTGAACCAGTATAAAATTTCTTGGTGCAAGCTTTTCTATCTCTATCTCTTTTAATTTCCGCATTTTCGTTTATTTACGTTTCCGCGCTACTCTTATTTTATTATCAATCGATTTCGTCTCTTTCTCAAACGTCAAATCTCTCCATCACAAAAATAATTTTTTAAATTATAAGTGCTTTTGCAATAAATTAATAAAACTCGATTCACCCCCCCCCCCCCCTCTCGAGATTTTGAGGCCAAATCCAACAATGTTTTTAGTTCAGCAAGGGCACAAAATCAGTGTTGATTACTTAGAATCAGGCATAAAAATTCGTGATCAAGGGTTAGAATCAAAACTAGGATATGTAATCTTGAAAATAAAACAAGTTTGAAGCTCAAAGGATGTTCGAGCTTACCACACGAATCAAAGAAAGAGAGCTTCACGAATCTGAAATTCAGATTTCAGTTTTAAACACCAAACTTTGCAAGATTATATTTTTCTCTACACTCTACCAAATCGAGAAAACTTGGTACCAAATTGAAGAGGGTTGAATAAGCTTTAATTTGGTGTATGATTTGTAAGGTTTTGAGACATCACTACTGGAAATCGGGCATTTAACATATGTTTTTTTTCGCATTCCACATCTGTTTTAGAAATTATATAAATGTGGGAGATGTTAAAAGTAACGGCTTTCCGCATCACTTCTAAAAACAGATGTGGAAGGTTGGACTTTCCGCATCACTTTTAAAAACAGATGCGGAAAGTTACTTTCCACATCACTTACGAACCCAAACAGATGCGGAAAGTGGACATTCCGCATCTGTTTTTAAAAAAAAAAGATGCGAAATGTCCACTTTCCGCATCTATTTTACGATAAAACAGATGCGGAATGTCCACTTTCCGCATCTGTTTTATGATAAAACAGATGTGGAAAAGTTGAATTTTTTTTTTTTTGGTTTACATGGGAGGATTTTTATTTTTTTTTTATCTATTGATGACCTTCATTAATGGATCCAAAAGGCAAAATAAGCTTATAATAAAACTCATAATACAAATGAATCCACATTTAATACCAAAAAATAGTGTTATAATACAAATGATTCCAAAAGGCAAAATATCCTAAGTAATTTAATACAAACTACAAATAAAATAAACACTTGATAAGTTAGCTTCTACACTAAACTAACTACTTGTAGGTACTGAAATTGGCAGGAAAATTAGCTATACTACTAACTATAACTTGAGCCAGCTCCATCCTTTTGGAAATGCCAATGAACATCCTGCAACTAAAGTAAAATTTATGAGAAAATGTAAACAAATCAACTAAGCTTGGAACAAATCAACTAAATTTATGAGAAAATGTAAACAAATCAACTAAGCTTGGAACAAATCAACTAAATTGTAAACAGATTACAAATCACATAACCGTAAGAGGCTAATTCAGATACTTAATTTTTTTCCTTCAAATCAAAGTGACACAAGAAATAGGTTTATTCTTAATTCTTGTGAATAACAGCACAAGCAAAAGGAAAGTAAAAAGGGCAACCTGTTAACAAAAAAAGCAAACAAAAAAAATATGAAGTCAAATCACAGGAGTACCATTTCAGCAGCTAATAAGATCATGGAAGCAAGCCTTATTTCAGATCATAATTGTACAAATCACAGAAATGGAGCAGAAACCGATTGGTATATCAGAATGAACAAGAAGCAGAGACAAATTGTAGAAACTGAAATGCATAGATAACAAAAACATGCAGACATTGTAACGAACAGTTTAGCGAGAAGATCAACAAATATAGAAACGAATTGTATAAGCAAATACTATTTTATAAATTACATAATGGCTATAACATATAGGCCAAAATTAAAAAGGCAATGTTTCGAAGGAGAATGGTTGCATCAAATATGATGGTTGCATCTAGAGACCATACCTTAAAATAGTATAGAGGCAAGTATACAATAACTGAGAGGCACTCATACATTATACACGAAAAAAGAGAAAATATAATCACAATCCTTGTCAACTTCAACTTTTCCTCCCTACGGGTTTTTTTATATGCTAAACCTGTCATTTAGTTCAGTTTTTTAAGGTCCCTTAAGTAACATATGTGAATGGGATTCAAAAAATAGTCAAAATTCAATTTATACTGAATGGAATCCACAGATGAATGAATATACTTTTTTAGTAATTCCTTAATCCATAATACGATACACATGCAGAGAAATAACTTAAAGCGAACAGTCTCCACCTCAGATAATAGGGACCAGGGAGTAGATCCTTAATTGAATTTAATGAGAACCACATAATATGCGTTTTCTCTTGCATTTAATCCTATCTGAAAATTAACTTTTTCCATCATCACATTTTCATGAATAATATAATACATAGAGCTAATCTAAATATAGTTCAGCGCAAGCAAACAATAATGAAACTTGGGCTTACTTTCACTGGCCGAGCAAGAGGTTTTGCAGCTTGGTCCACCGTACTCAAAGCAACTGAGGAAATAAAACAATCTTGTAAAAATGATTATAAAGGTAGCCTCTAAAAGAAATAGTAGTACATAAGAAATAAGTAAAAAATGTCCAGTAACTAACCTTTTCCTCCAAAACTATGACCAACTAACACACGAGGTGTCATTCTTAGTTCCCTAACCTATCCAGAAGATCAAAGAGGTACAATCTATTCCTTAAAAGAAAACACTCATACCCCTAAAAGAAGTATAATCTATTGCAACTAAAAATCAAGGCAACTAAACCAGTAAAGCCGATAACTAATCGAAGAAAGTAATTGGGGAGTTCACCGAAACTATATGGAGATCATATAATGGTCTAATGGTAGAATTTCGCCCTACGATGGCAACAAGACCTTGATTCAGTTCCTGTTTAGGCAAAACATAACACAAAACAGCAAATTCTTCATAATCACAAACAATATATACTTCATTGCCAAATAAACTCACAAGATGGCAAAGAAATTCCAACAGTTCAGAAAGTGGCATTGAAGAAAACAGTTCATAAACCTTGTGTGTCTCACAACACTCTTTCTTTCTTCATTATCATTTTCATTTCTCACAGACAAGAAAAAACTCGAATTATCCCTCTCTAACGATGTAACCCTCATAGACCTGAACCCTAATGGATTTCCAGAACTTAAGGACATGATTAAAAATGGAATTGAGCTCACCATAGTTGATACACAAGCTTCAACAACAACAATCCAACACATGCAAAGTGGAACCTAAGGGATTATGGAGTTCAAGTGAGAATGGAGAAAGGAAATTTCAAGTCAAATCCATAATTTATAAGTATTCATAATCAATACTAACCACTGAGCTTCAAATCGAATGCCAAACTATAGATCTTTGCTGCATTTGAACCCCTTCTCACTTGAAATCAAGTTCAGTAACTTTATACATCAGTTAAAAAAATCAAAATTCCATACAAAAATTAGGGATTCAGAACAAATGAGAAAATTAGGATTATGCAAAAATGGAATTAGGGTTAAAAAAATGCAAAAGGAATTAGGGATTCAGAATACTCACCTTCCAACGATTGAGAGAACAACTACGGTTCTGCATAAATGCAAATAGGAATTAGAGATTTAGAAAACTCACCTTCAACGAGCGAGAGAGAGATATGAAAAGGAAACTGTTACCTTCAACAAAGAGAGAGGGAGATCGACTTTGAGAAGGGAGAGGGAGAGGACAGCGATGGTGACAGCAACAACAAAGGGGATGACGACACCGACGAAAGGCGACGGCTATGGCGGTGAGAAGAAGAAGGAGGCGGTGAGCACAGCGAAGAAAAGAGAACGAAGTGAAGAAAAGAAAAAAAACCAGAATCTGCGAAGAGAACAAACTAACCTACTGTTGGCGGTGGCGGCGTGTCGTGGTGTTGGCAGTGTGTCGTGGTGGCGGCGACATGAGCAGTCTTCGAAGAAGAAGTAGATCGAAGAAGAAGAAGAAGGATTGTGGGACTCTTAAAGACTGAACAAGCAAGGAGATGAAGAACTCGAGCCTTAAACCTAAAGGCTTTCGGCATCACTTATTAAACAAAAAGAGATGCGGAAAGTAGGAAAAAAAACATTTCGCATCAGTTAACCATTAACTGATGCGGAAAGAGCAAGAAAATAAGGGTTTCCGCATCAGTTATAAAAAAATAGATGCGGAAAGTTTATTAGTTAAATTTCTTTAATTTACAAGTTTGCCACCGCATTAACATTCCGCATCACTTATTTAAACCTGATGCGGAAAGTAGGAAAAACAAGACATTCTGCATTAGTTAACGAAAAACTGATGCGGAAAGTTCAAGAAACCATGACTTTCCGCATCAGTTATAAAAACAAACTGATGCGGAAAGTTTTTCCTCATATACTTATTTACAAGTTTGCCACCGCATTTTGATTTTGCATCTGTTTTCAAAAACAGATGTTAATTAGCTGATGTAAAATCCATTTTTTCTACTAGTGCATGGATCACAGAGAACGAATCAAGGAAAGTTCATGACAGAAAACATGATTTCAGAGAACTTAGGTTTGTTTCTTGAGTGTTGGAGGGAGTATAACTCTCAATTCATTTAAATTAATCACCCCTCAAATGTACCTTTCGGTCTAGCACAATGCCAAGGGTGACTTTTGTGCAAATTGTGGCTGAAATTGTGTGAAATCTCAGCCATTCGTTCTCAAACCACCTTACTGCTGGCTGGTCTGAGTCGTGGTAACCGATTACCACTTCCTGGTAATCGATTACTTAGTTAAAATTTTAAAATAAATATTTTTTTTAATAATAATAATAATTAAAACATGCTTCTTTCATTTCAACATTTCTAATATTATTTCCACATTTTAAAGCTAAAATTCACATAATATTTTTATAACATTTATTCACATAAATTCACATAGTATCTATTTAATATCTACTTGATATCTACTTACTATTTTATTTAATATTTATAATTTCGAGAATAATTCCGGTGGGTGTTACACACCCCGATAAGTAGTACCGTGCTACCAGGGGCTCAAGTATGTCTTCTAAACCTAATCGCACACCCACAAACTCTGTGAATAGGGCAACCCTAGGTATCCCTACTGGATACTTGGAGAACCTGCAAATCCTACAGTAACCCTAGATTCTCTGGTCTTAGCAGATATCCACCGTCTAGGACATCACAGTAGTTTGTGTTCGTCCCTATATATTTTTTTTTGTCCGTATTCCTTGCGGAACCACCGGTATCCCCAATAGTACCCTTAATACCAGGGAGCCCTTGAGACTAATCCGGAGCGAGCTGCGTGGCTGGCTCTTCCAGCGGGATGTTTTTAGTGGGAATCGAACACGGGGCTACTAGCACCTGTATCTCATTCCCAAGATTTCAATTGGGGCCTTACACCAACTGAATCAAACCCCGTTTGTGCACTCTATATTATTTGATTTGATAAATATTGGTCCATTTGTTAATAGATTTCATAGGTTTTGGTCCTCTACTATAATGGTTTTTGAATTGGTTCTTTTATGTAACAGAAGTTGTTTTTTTTTACCCTTGAGAAATAATGCAAAAATATCATTCTAAATTGGTCATACAATGTAATACATTACGTTTTCGGCGTTTTCCATCCACACTTAACATGAGGGACCGAAACCAAATCGTTTTGTAAACGTCGGGACTAAAACCAAAACGTTATTTAAATGCAGAGATTAAAACCAATACTTTTTTTTTACAGGGACCAATTTTAAAAAGGTTAATATTTATAGGGACCATTTTGGTATTTAAGCCAAAAATTAATTTTTGACAATAGGATGAGGAAACACACTTAGTTAATAATAATAAAAAAAAATAATAATAATAATAATAGTTCAATAGGCACACATAAAAAAGAATTATGTAAATATTTAAAAAATGCTGAAAAAAGACGTATTTAATGTATAAATTAAAATTAAAAAAAATCCTGCCATTAACTTGAATGTAGCTTGAAGCATGAAGAGAGCATGAGCATGATGTGTATTAATTCAGGTGAGAGAAAGAAAGAAAAGACAAAAGTAAGACGTTTTTCTTTTAATTACAAAATTGCCATTAAAAGTTGTTGTTCTCCGTGTTTTTCTAAGAAGCAAAACAATGTTGACATGTTCTCCTTTTTTTGTTTTTAAAACAAAAAACCAGATATTGTTTCCAGAATTATTTTGTACAAAACAAGTTTACCGAACAGATTTTTGTTTTTTTTTTGTTTTAAGAACAAAAAATTGTTCTCAAAACAAGTATTCAAACACGCCCTTAAACTACGGAAAAGAAAGCCTCCCAAGTCCTAACCTCCTAATCCTATGAGATTAGCCTCGAAGCAATGCAAGTGGAGATAAAGACAACATTTTGAATCAGAAATCATTGAGTATGAATGTTTGATGGTAGCTCACCATTGGAAATATTTTAATTCAGGTCTGATTTGGGAACCAGAACCTCATCGGACATCTCCCTTTCAGTAAATAAGGTTCAACATTGGTAAATGTTTTACTTGACCGACATAGTAAACGTAATTTACTAACAGAAGTGACAAAATTTACCACTGCCAAACCTTACTCGTCGAAATGGAGGGTAAGAAATGGACAGGATCTAGGCCCCTAATTTGCACCGGTAGCTACAATCCTCTTTTTTCTACACATGCTGATTCCTATACTTCAATTCGTAAACTAAGGAAGGAAACCATGGAATGCGTAGTAAGGGTTCCACAAAATCTGTCAACCGAAATAAAACTAACACAGCAGTTTCAATGAAGTACACGATAAGGTCAACACTCAGATACCCTGCTCAAGCATTGCTCTAACCCTCATTGGAAGACCATAAAGCTTAATAAACCCAGCAGCATCAGCTTGGTCATATATTTGCCCACTCTCGAACGATGAAATGTCCTGCCTATACAAGCTGTAAGGGCTCTTACGACCTGTTGCAGTAACAGAACCTTTGTACAACTTCAAAGTCACATATCCTGTTGTGGTCTCTGTGATCTTCTGCATAAAGGCGTCTATGGACTCTCGAAGCGGATCAAACCATCTGCCAGCATACACCAATTCAGCATACTTGAGGGCAAGTGTGTCCTTAACTTGAATTGTTTCTCGATCAAGTGTCAAAGACTCCAACTCACGTCCTGCAGCAAATAGGATTGTCCCTCCTGGAGTTTCATAAACTCCACGGCTCTTCATACCTACAAGCCGATTTTCAACCATGTCAATCCGGCCAATTCCATGCCTTCCACCAATCTCATTGAGTTCAGCAAGCAAAGAAGCAGGCGAAAGGCTCTTCCCATTGACTGAAACAGGTAGCCCTGACTCTATCCCGATTTCCAAATATCTGCAAGACATAAATAAAATAAGTGCATGCATATGAAATAGTAAAAGTTTATGAGGCTATAAACAAAGTCAAACTAACAAGTACTGAACAAGCTTACTCTGCTTGATCTGGAGCATCCTCTGGGTCTACAGACATCATGTACATGTCCTTTTTAGGCTCATTTTCTGGGTCTTCCAAAATATCACCCTTCAATGTAACAAATTAAACAATAAGAGGAACAGGAACATGCCATATCCATATATAGGTTTTGGAGCTACGACACATAAAGCATAAACCTAGATCAAACTAAGATTTACACTTTCGGCAACTTCTGATAATACAGCATAGGATTGAGGTTGTGCTTTCAATTTGATAATGCAAGAAATAGGAACTCGGTCCTGATTTCAAGAGCCGATACGACAACACCTCAGTTATCGACACCTTGTATATTCCCAGACATTCAGATATGGTTTCACATTGAAGTTTGGAAGAGGATAATTCATTTTACTTTCATATAACTTGGAAGGGATCTTTTATTTGCAATATCCTATAGGAAATAAAGATGGAGAAAAACTATGAGAACTGATAGCAAGGACAGATACAGGCCTGGGCAGCCGAAGGACCGAGCCCTCCCCTCATCAAAACAAATCTTTTTTATATACCCATTTGTATTCCTAATTGACTTGAGACTTTATTTTATGTAAGATTTACAACATATGTTTACATGAATGACAACAGATTACAGGGTTTTTCCCAAGAGATTTGACCCTTTACTCCACACTCTATTAGTCTATTATTTGTAAATAATTAAATATAAATATAAACATCAGCGTAGTTATTACTTAAAAAAGAAAAGAGATTTCACGATCATGGTAATTGACAGCTAACAGTATAATATGGGACACATTTTGAGTAATTACTTCTAAGATAATGCTAACAAGTGCCCCAAAGGGCATTGTTTAAGCAAGTAAAAGAGACATCTTTACCTTAGGAAATGATGCGTTTAGTATATCGAGAAGTGTTGAACTTGATTTTCCAATGTTAACCTACTTCTTTTGAAATGCTTAAACAATTTCCTTAGGGCACTTGTTAGCATAACCCTTACTTATATATATATATGTGTGTGTGTGTGTGTGTGTGTGTGTGTGTGTGTGTGTGTGTTGTATTTTTAATGAAAATATGAGTTTTGTATATGTTTAGTCTCTTCTAGCATATATATTCTCCACAACTAGTTACGTATTTGGACCCCTCCCTTCGGCAAGTTCTGGATCCATCCCTGACTGACAGGTTGGGATCCTAAATAAATGTTGCATATCAAAATTTATAAATTAAAAGTATAGATCTAAGGGTTTTTAACCATAAATGTTAAGATATATAAATTATGAACAAAAGGCACACTAGACGTGTAGATATTCATGTATCAAGAGCTTAGCTTTACATATGGTAAATTGTGGGCTGTCACGTGGCATATTCTCGTGTTAGGAGAGAGACAGAAATACTCTTAATTAAAACACAAGTTTTAAAAATTCTTTGTTCTCTCATTGTTGCTCCTGAGGGTCAGGAAACATGAGAGGATCCAAGATTATTAAACTTTAGAGTTTAGACCATAAAAATTGTTTAACGTAAGCTTAGATTAAAAAAAGACCAAGCCAAATCATAAGATATAAATAATTTTAACACTAGAGTCAGAGCAAGAATGAAGGTAACCTTAAAACCTTACCTCATGACTAAGGTGCCAAAGGTTCCTGTCCCTGCTATATATAGATTTCTTGGTCACAGGAACAGGTACATTATGCTTCTTAGCATACTCAATAGCATCCTCCCTCCCTGTAATATCCCACTCTCTCCATGGAGCCACAACATTTAGCTTGGGATTTAGGGCAAAGAAAGTCAGCTCAAACCGAACCTGACCAATTATGAACAAATGTGTCAGAAGAAAATTATTGAGATGATTTCACGGTTTGAGTCTAATAATAATACATGCCTGATCATTTCCTTTGCCCGTACAACCATGCGAGACAGCGTCAGCTCCAACTTCTTTAGCAACATCCACCATGGCCTATCAAGTCATTATGAATCAATGAGTTTACATAAAAATAGTATGCATGCACTACAATGATGGTCTTATCTTTCTCAATTTATAGTGCATACTGTAGTGTCATTTTTAACTTTGAAACTAGCCAAATATATCAAAATTTAATCAAAAATGCACCTTTGCAATAACAGGGCGGGCCATCGCGGTTCCAAGTAAATACTTCCTCTCATAAACTGCACCAGCACGCAGGCAAGGAAATATATAATCTCTAACAAATTCCTCTTTCAAGTCCTTCACCACTAACTGAGAGGCCCCACTGGCTTTGGCCTTTGCTTCTAAACCTTCCAATTCTTTTAGACCCTGAGGAATTTAGAATTCTATTACTAAACATGAAGCACATCAAAATTGCGTGCATTAAGTTTCCCTTGTCAAAAGTTTGCAATATTTGAACCTCTTTTCCAATAAAAATGTACAATGCCTTGTAAAAAAAATAATGTTCACAACTGGTAATCCTGATTATAGAAAGTAAAGGTTACAAACTATAACATACTTGGCCAACATCAGCAGTGAAGCAAACGACATCACAACCATAGTTCTCTCTGCAAGGACAAAATCATTAAATAGGGGATTATACACAATTATATGACAAGGCATCATATAAACCTTATTACAAGTAGACATTAAAAAAGATAAATACATGTAAAATTTTCAGCTAAAAAAAATAGAACACTGTAAATTGTAAAATGCTAGTGTTTACTGACCATTATCCCATATCAAATCCTAAATTCCTTACAAAGTACAAATTTCCATCATACGCTCACATGCTTTACTCCAAAACTCGAACTTTTTGTTTAGAATTGATCAGATCAACAAGATAATATCAAAAAAGAAAACAAAATGCTATATTTCTAAAGAGAAATCAATTACTCATGAATCACAATAACATCATCTTTGACTCCATGTGTGTTTTTAAGCCAGAATACAAAAGAAGGGATAGGAATATACAATGTTGAAAACTTAGAATAGTAACTAGTAAGTCTAAAAGAAAAGGAACAAAATAAAATATACCTCAGCCATGGGACGATGACTGATGTGTCTAAGCCACCACTGTAAGCCAGCACAACCTTATCTAATTTCCCACGTAGCCCAGCACTCTTCTTGATTTCAGAAATTTCAATGTTTGCTTCACTCTGCAGCACTGCTTTCACAACTGCATCCCATGAAAACATTATCAGCATTACAGACATTAAACATAAATCTCTAACAACGTCAATCATCATTGTATGAAGTGGCATGCAGAGCACACACAGTGCCTCCAATGAATTCATGCAATCGTCAACATAAATGATCCATATTCTAACAACCCCCAAATAAACATTTCAGAAACTTATTTATCAATGACTTTTCTGACATAACTTTGTCAATGAGTATCAGTTTCAACATTGAAGTGAAAACTTATGACTTAATTCTAGATGAAGACTTTATGAAATACAAGATGCTACATAATTAACTAAAACTAACAAGCTCTTAATTTAAGGATTCACCATCTTTATAATGGTGTTAGTATTAAGCACCATACGGATGTGGGAGGTGACCAGCTAGGTAACTAAATGGTGTTAGGTTAAGATCACTGCAGCCGGAGGTTATATTTCAACACAAGAAAAACTGCCTTAGAAAAGCTACTTCATGTTGAGTTTATAAATCAAATAAACAAAAAGAAAGTGCAATCATTAAGACGAGACCAAACTAAACAATCTCACCTTGAAGTTTACCAGCACCAACACTTGTCCTGGGCCTCAACTACATTAAATAAAGATATCCAAAACTAAACCATTAGAGCAACCAACAAAACACATGTATATCAGCATTAAAAATAGGTTCAAACTCAAAAGTAAGGTAGCATTTGATCCACAAACAAAGCATAATAGAATCGAATGGTGGATCAGAGGCTCTGTTCTCTATTCTCATGCATAATAAACACATTTTTTGGTAGAACCAAAATGTCTCACTTTTCGAAAAAAAAAAATTCTTATCTATTTATAAAATTAGGTTGAATATGACCATTATGTTACTATTAGTCTACCTGTCTGAATGATGATGGCTTGCCTTTGCAAAACTGTTGATGCATTAGCTGCTCTGCAAACAAAAATAATATCAAACAGTTTAAGTTAAGCGGCACCAGATCATAAAGTGTGATTACTAAGGAAGCATCATATTTGTCGCAACACGATACGTATCATGTCCCATGTTAGACATGCATCCATTTTAGACACTTTTAACCATTTACTTTAACATTGCCCCTTGTCGTATCCGTATCTGCCCATATTCCAAATTCAGGAGTGCACTCACTGAGTACGCTTACTTCCCCCTTCCCTTAAAAAACTTACAGGAAAAATGTTTGTCTATTAAAAATAGGTCAAACAGTTTTAGTGGGGTTTGCCAAGATCAAACAGGATAAAGTGACAAACAACCCATGAACAAATTGTTTTTCATACCCAGTTCTCAAAATGTAAACTTTTTCCCAAATCATCATCTGGGAATCTCAAAATTACAACTTTACCTTATTCTCATCAAAATCATCATTAAAAAAAAAAAGAATCTTTCTGAAAGAAAGAAAAGTTTGAAGGTGGAAGAGTTAAATGAATGAACCTGTTGCATGACGGCGTGGAGGAACAATAGCGGCGGATGAATGTGTGAGAACAGCGTTCAGCAGAGCCATTGTTAGTTACAAAAGAAGCAGCCGCCGCAATTGCTAAACCTCACCACTCACTCACTCACTCACTCACTCAGCTCTGTTTTCTTTTATGAGTAAAGGAATTTTTTCACGTGAATAGTTCCGGAAAATAACAAAGACCCAAATTAGTTCTTAAAAAAATTGTTTACTAGAAATTATAATTTGGCAATTAGTTCCTAAATATCAAATTTATCCACCAAACCCCATTTTAATTGTTAAATGTCTATTATACCCTTCTTCATTAAAAAAAAGAAACAAACCTCAAATCCCAGTAACCTCTTCACCTTCTTCCACCATGCAAACCCCAAACCCCAAGCAAAACCTCATAACTCCATATATCCCATAATTTTACAAACCTCATTCTCTCTTCTTCTAACTTTTCTCTCACCTTTTCAAAACCCTACCATATTCTACCTACAAACCACTTCATTTGGTTATCTATTCGTAAAAGAAGCTCCAGTGAGTTCTCTATTGGTGTTGTTGAAAGTAAAATCATCTCTTCTACGGTTTTTTTTATTTTTTTTACGTAACTGTTAAAATTCCGACTAACCAGTGTCGGAATTTACTAAAATTCCGACACGGGTATTTCAGAATTTAATTTTACTAAACCATATGAAAACGTCTCTCTCTGTAACCTTTTTCCGATATACTAAATTCAGAATTTAATTAAATTCCGAAATACATATTTCAGAAAATTTTTAAATTCTAAAATATGTTTCTCAGAATTGTATACTTGAATAATTTGAAAAAACCATATAAAAACGTCTCTCTTTGTAACCTTTTTCCGATATACTAAATTCAGAATTTAATTAAATTCCGAAATACATGTTTCAGAAAATTGTTAAATTCTGAAATATGTTTCTCGGAATTGTATACTTAAATAATTTGAAAAAACCATATGAAAACGTCTCTCTCTGTAACCTTTTTCCGATATACTAAATTCAGAATTTAATTAAATTCCGAAATACATGTTTCAGAAAATTGTTAAATTCTGAAATATGTTTCTCGGAATTGTTCAATTCTGAATAATGTGCTAATGTCATTGCAGCAAATGAGCAAAGCATCAAATTTCTACTATGTTGAAACCCTGTTGCTACATCAAATTTCAAATTTCTACCTTAACTTAATCATTTTCAACAAAGTAAATTGACATTGAAAACTTAATTCATTGATTCAAATAATTCAGAATTCATTAATAGCTATACAAATAACCAAAACAAATTACAATTCCTATACTAAGAAGTTCAAAATCCAACCAACATTGATCCCATATCAGTGGGTGGTTGAGGTGAATATGTATGTGATGCGGGAGGTGGTAGTGGTGGTTGAGGTGCCGGAGATGATGATGCATGTGATGTTCCCATATCAGTGGGTTGAGGTTGCGATTCCGGTGCTTGAGATTGCGGTTCCAGTTCTTCCATATCAGTGGGTTGAGGTTGCGGTTCCGCTTGAGAAGATGAATGCATTTGAGGTTGCGGTTCCGGTGCCGCTTGTGATGATGAACCAATTTTACTTTCAGCCTTCTTTTCCCTCCTGTATGATGCAGTGGGTGGTCGTCTCCCTTTCCGCAATTGTTCCCCTGCTGCTTTATGTTGTTCTTCTGCTGCTCTACTATGTTCTTCTTCTTCTGCTTGCACGGTTTCAGCTGTACGTTTCGTTCTAACCATATCTAAAATTTCATCCCAATTAAAAAAGGTATAAGTTATCAATAAAAGCAATATTCAAACATTGATAAAGCAAAATTATGTTCTCATATTCTAAGCACCAAAACTCGAAAATATTAAACATAAAAATAACAACCACTGATTAAAACAACCATTGATTAATTTCTGATATATCATATTCGGAATTTTATTAATTTCCGACACCCCCGTGTCGGAAATTTGCAGAAAAACAGAACTTCAACTACGTTAATGGCGGAAAGGAAGAGCAACACAACAACATCAAGAATAAAACCTAAAACAACAATAAATAAAAAGGAACAAAACCCTAAAAAGAAATAACAAAAGCTAAACTAAACCTAAAAAAAACCTAAATCAAATAAACAAAACAATAGAGAAAAAGAAACAAAGAAGAAGAAGAACGATGTGACAGAGAAGAAGAAGAACGATTGTACCTTCGAACGGCGGCAGAATGGTGGCGGCGACAGCAACCTCGAACGCTGGAAGGAAGGAGAAGGAAGGAGGAACGGTGGGAAGTTGAAGGAGGGAGTATGTGGTGGTGCTGGTGTGCTGGAAGTTGAAGGAGGGAGTTGAAGGTGGGAGTAGAGAGTGGGGTTTGGGGAAAATTAGGAGGGAGTATATGGGGAAGGGTAGTTTAGGTATATTTTAAAAAAATGGGGTTTGGTGGATAAGTTTGGGGTTTGGGGACTAATTGCCTTATAATTTCGTCCTTAAAAAAATAAAGTCACCAAAAAGTTCTTGAAGTTTTCTTTAGTGAGACAATTTGGTCCCCAAAATAATTTTGTGGGACAATTTAATCTCTAAAAATTTGGACTAAATCAGATGCAATTAGAAGTAACTTTTTTAACAGCAAAAGATTATATTTCATTAAAAAGAGATTAATCAAACATCAAAGCACACAACAGAGAGGTTTCACCTTCTATGAAGTGTTTACCTAAGGTTACACTATCATATGCTCCAAGTTGACCATACACCAAGCTAGAAAGTTAAACTTCACACCATAGTGAAGTAAAGGTAAAAACCAAAACATGTACAAATGATTCCCCTGCACCAACCTACCAAATAGTACATAAACAATGACTGAAACTCCTACCACCAAAAACCTCTTGTTAGGACCCCTATCTCCTTAAAAACCTTGTCAAAAATAAATTTAGAAGGAAAACTCTGGGCAAGGAAAAAAGAGCATAGCAGGACTAACAAGGAACATCGATTTGGGTCTCTCGATTAGGTTTATCGAGTAAACTCAAATCAACATAATTAACGCACGATCTTACGTGAAGTCAAAATTTTCAAGGACCAATTTGTCTCATAAAAAAAATATTAGGGACTACTTGGTGACATTTTTTTGAGGGACCAAATTGTATGGCATGCAAAATTTTCAAAGACTATACTAGGACTTTATTTTTTTAGGGACCAAATTTGACTATGCAAAAAATTTTAAGGACGACTTTGAACCTTTACTCTTCTTTTATTTTGTTGCTGTTTTCTGTCCTTTACAAAAGGTTAATACTGTACATGAAAGTACACTGATACAATTTTAATCAGGACCATTGATTTAAATAAATTTAATAAAATATTATATAAAAGATGTAGATCAATGGTTTAGATTGAAACGGCATTCATGTCTTGATTTGAATCTAATGCATTAAAGAATTTGTGGTCCTTGTCCTAACATAGAGTATCATTCTTTCTTTCTCCGTGTAATTATTACGAACGTGTTTGCTTGCGCGTTTGCTTTGATGCACGTTTCCGTAAAAGCTCCATGCCTTTGCCAAACGTGCTTTGTGCTTTTCCCATGTCCCAAATGTATATCCAACTTATATCTGGCTCAAATTATAAGCAACAAAAAACATACTACCTCCGTCCCTAATTATAAAGTTTTCTTGGGAGATTTCACGTCCATTAAGAAAGTGGAATAATTTAGTTAATTGTATTGAAAATGTGAACTTTTGATATGTATTTTCAAATTTACCCCTATTAATATTATTGGGAATCTAAAAAGTGTTAAATAAATAGGCGTGTTTGTGAAAAAAAATAATTAATGCTCATTGAAAATTGGTAAAGGGCCTTATAAGTAGGGACAAAATAAAAGTATTAAGAGGACCTTATAATTAGAGACGGAGGAAGTACTTCTCTTGGTTTAAAATATAAGCAAAATTAACTAACTTTATTAAATTTTGTTTTATTCCCAATACCACTTTCCTAAAACATCACTAGAAAATTGTTATCTTATTTAATTTTTGTTTCATTCTCGATATTACTTTCCTAAACTATTTTTATAATTTTGAAAAAATTAAATACAATCAACTAACCTCCTTAATAAGCGTAAAAGTAGTTAAATTTGCTTATAATTCAAGTCGGATGGAGTATACATTTGTTTTACTAATTGTGTAAATCAATACTCCCTCCGGCCCTATATATAGGGCATATTTAATCGTATTTCTCAGCCAAGGAAAGTGGTTAGTTTTGTGAATTTTATGAGAATATATTGTAACATTACAATTTTACCCCTCCACTTTACTTGGAAAGTTCACATTCATTAATGAATAACAAAAAAACATAGTTAGTCAAAGTATTTAATAAGGGCAAAAAAGAGAAAAACAATTAATGATGCATAAAAAATATAAAGTGCCCTATGTATATGACCAAAGATTTCTTCTAGAATGTGCCCTATATATATAGGACCAGATGGAGTATTATACTCCCTTCGGTCCTATTTATAAGACCATTTTGTGGTTTTTATTTTGGTTCTATTTATAAGACCCATTTTCAATTTTTAATAGCATTTAATTACATCTTTCCACAAACACCTGTTAGATCCAGTGAGAATGTTTTGATAATGACAAAGGTTTTGAACAAGCTACAAATGTGTTGATCAAGTTCAAGCTCAACAAGCAAACAACACTCAACAAATGATGAAGAGAGAGCAAGCTCATGAAGACTTAGTTTGTGTTTAATTGTAATATCTTTAGTTTGAGTCTTTTATTTTGATGAGTTTGAGTAGAGTCTTTAGAGGGTAGTGAATCTCTATCAAGGTTATGATTATTTTATAATTTGAGTTTTCACTTAACCTAAAATCAATAGGTGGCTTAAAGGTTTGAAAGGAAAGGTTTAGTTTTGAGAAAACAAGTTTTTAATTGATTTGAACAGTGGTTAATCGATTAAGACAGAGGCTAATCGATTAACACACACATCAAGCAATGCTTAATCGATTAAGCTTGATGTTAATCGATTAAGACCTGTTAAACTGTTTTTTAAAATACGTTTTTAACTTTTCAAAATCAGTTTTTAAGTTTCCTAACTTTTGGGCATTCTATATAAATCTTTTCCTAACCTTTGTGAATTATTAGAACACATTAGAACAACTTTCATATCAATTTTACATAGATCAAAGCCACACTATTCTCTCTCACTTTCATAGATCAAAGATTTTAACTTTTACATTCTTTGATAAAGAATCTTTGAATCTCTTATGTTGATATTTTCATAGCTATTGAAAGAGATTCATAGGATTGTTATTGTGTTTTCATTGAGTTGTAATCATTGCAAAGGAGACAAACATTCTACAACATTGGAAGCCTTGGTGGTTGTTCATCAAGCAAAGTCATCTTGGAAGTCTTGTTGTGATAACAAGCAATTGGAAGTCTTGGTGTGAGGTATCATCAAGCAAGTGGAAGTCTTGTTGAGGGAAATCGGCAAGCAAGGGAAGAGGTTAGATTAGATTCAATAGGGTTGCAAGACAAGAGTGTGGTATCTCTTGGAGGCTATCAAGAAGGGAGTCTTGAGAGGCATTTTCTTGTAATTTGAGAACTCTAATTCCTCATAGTGAACAATCTCTCTTGGTTGAAGAGGGGACTGGATGTAGCTCTCAAGCGGATGAGAGTGAACCAGGATAAATCTTTGTGCAGTATTTCTATTCCCTTAACTCTTTACATTCAAGTCATTTCATATGTTCTTGGTTGAAAACCTAGAAAAGATTGATTTTCATAATTGATTGAATTGAATCTTAATTGTGCAAATTGTTTTTGGGAAAATCATTTTCATAACCTAGGTAATCAATAAGAATTTTGGTGTTAATCAATTCCGCTTAATCTCTGATCTTACGTGTTAATTGATTGATTTTCGTATTCAATTGAAAAGTGATTTTTTCAGTTTTAACAGTTATTAATCGATTAACTGGAGGTGTTAATCGATTAACCAAAAGCAAACTTTCGGCACTAATCGATTAACTGAAGTATTAATCGATTAACCATTTGAAGCCTTTCGGGTGTTAATCGATTAGTTGCAGGCTTAATCGATTAAGAGCTTAACTTTTTTGTAAAAATCATTTGTTTTAATTGTTTCGATTTGTTTCTTTCGAAAATCTTTCAAGGTTTCTCTAACACCTATTCAACCCCCCTTTCTAGGTGTTCTCCTAGTGTCTCCTAGTTATTTCACCCACCGATTGTAGTTATTACAACACCAATATTAAGTCAACACTTTTTAGAGTTCCAAAAATGATTATTGAGGTAGTTTTGAAAAAGTATATCAAATTTTCACATTTTCAATATCACTAACAAATTTAACCACTTTTCATGGTGGATGTAAAAAACCCCAAAAGAGTCTTATAAATAGGACCGGAGGGAGTATTAAATTAGCTCTTATTCCGTGCAATGCACGGGTTGTTAATATTTTAAAATTGGGTTGGCTTAACCTCAGCTCTTAGGATTGACGATAAGAGGTTAAAAAATAGAAAAAAAAAGTATTGGAAACATAAATTTACTAAATTCCAAATATTAAATGTTTAAGTTTTCAATGCAAAAATGCTTTATAAAACCTCTTATCCTCCGCTTAAGGGCTGAAGTTAAGAAAATCCTTTAAAATTTTTAAAGTAATGATTATTATTATTTTTTATTATAAAGTAAAGATTATTATTAAACAACAACGAAAAATAATTATACAAAAAATCAAGGTTACATATCAACCCTACACTTAATAAAAAAATAATCTAAATTATCTCGCTAATAAATTTTGAACTTCCTCGTATGAATCAAATATACCATTTTTTACCTGGGATATTCTTTATTTTTTTATAGATAAATTAACATTTTTTATATGATAATCAACTTTATCATGTCGAATCAAAATTAAATCAGAATTAAACATTTCAATCTTTTGTGTTTGATAATTTTATGAGCATAATTAATGATAAACCAGAACGTTATTTCATTGGACATAAATTCATTATTCATTTATTAAATATTATATTTGTTTCTGAAAAGATGATGTTTATTTTTTTAGTACAATTAGCATTTTTTTTATATGACTATCCCAAGTTAATCATAAGATTGGATCGTAAAAAGTCTTTATGCTAATTGTTTTAATAATTTTGATTTAATTTTTTTCTACAAAGATGATGTTTACTTGAGTTATATTCTTTTGTTTCTTTGTGATTATCACGTAATATTGATAATATTGTTTTTTTGTTATGATGATATATATGAGTAAATGAATGAGAATCGTTATAATCTTTTTAAATAAATAAAGATAAGAATTTAGAATCAATGATTTATCTATTCATTTATAATAATAATAATAATTTATAATTGTTATTGTTAGTGTTGTAGCTGATCGATTATACATATTCCCAAGAGTAATATTTACTACATACATTGATACGTTTTATATATTTAAGCCTCTACAAAAACAAATATACAATATCATAATAAAAGTTGTCTTTGACTCTTTGTGATAAACTACATCGTTAATTCTATTTTTTCTCAATGAAGCACTTTCTTCTCTCTTCTGACACATATTCATATTCTTCTTTTCTTGTTCCTATTCTCTCATTCAGTCTAGTGACTCCCTTCATGGCCAACTCCTCTCTTTATAATAATAGAAAATAATCTTCTTTAAATCCATCAAAAAAAATTCAACCAAAATTTATTACAATAAAAAAATTAATTATAAGCAAATCTTATTATATATAATGATTTTAAATAAAGAAAATCTACATAAAAGGAATTTGCAATTGTCGTATATTATACATTAATTATTTTTAGTTAGGCGTGTGTGACTATGAAAAAAATAAAATGATCAAATAATATAAAATAAAAAAATAATAGGAGAATCAGAATATGAACTTACCAATGTTCTAAATCGATTTTCTCTTCTACTACAAAGACACAACAACAAAAATTAGGTGTCGCGACCGTCCCGTCCGGGCGTCGCGAAAAAATAATGGAGTCGCCACCAAAATTTAATAAAATGGAAAATCTTGGGAAAACCTTTTTGTTTAGGAAACTGGTCTTTAAAAATGAAATTGAGCTCGGGAGTCGTTTACGAGTAGGGAAGGTGTTAGCACCCTACATCGACCATTTTATAAATGGTACCTTAAGTTAATTGTGCAAAGTTTCAAATACCTTAAAAATATTTATTTTACCACTAAAAAGTATTAAAAATAAATTAATTTATCCCTAAACAGAAAACACATCATTAAGCCGTCGCGGCTAAACCAATCATGAGTGAAACTCAGTGTCTTGCCAAAGACATCACTATGTCAAAATATTTAATTACTATAAAAACCCTAATTTCATCACCTTTAAAGAGTATGAGCTAACAATATATCTATATATAAGAACTTAATTTTTCTTGAACCTTTTTATAGGTCGCACCATTATATAATAATAATGATGATGATGATGATGATAATAATAATAAATACATTGGTAAGTTGTCACAGCTAAACCATTTGTGAGTGAAGCTTGACGTCTTGCCAAAGACATCACTCGAATATATTTAATTTTAAAATAAAATAATTAATAATATGAAATTGTTAAAGTTAACAATATATATAAGAACGATTAATTTAGTTTATGTAATAATGATGATGATAATGATAATAATAATAGTAATAATAATATAATAGTAATAATAATCATGATAAAAAAATAATGAAAAAGAAAATGTCAATAAATTGTCACGGCTAAATCAATTATTAGTGACGCTTAACGTCTCGTCAAGAACATCACTAAAAAACTAAGAAAAGACAATCCAAATTATCATGGACATGATCTCTTACTATTATTATTTTTTACCAAAATTAACCATCATGAATTAATGTTTAGTACCCAGTAAAAGATGTCATACCCATGGGTTTTATACTAGTTTTGATTAAAATTCCCTTTTGAGTGGGGTGCCTCATATACAGTTCTCCTATATTTTACAATTACTTTTAAGTGACTATTACCATTGCTAAGAACTTAGAAACTAGAACGTATGGTACCACTTTTATCACTGATAACAATAACAATACATGTTTTACAGGAAAAAAAATATAAAATAAAAAAGGATTAAGAAAAAAATAAAAATAAAAATAAATAAATAAAAGATAAAGTATGTTAGCTGCAACAACAGTAAGGTAATAGCACTAGTATACGTAATAGAGAGACAATAACAACCGCATTCATAATTTTAAAACAACATAGTAACAATGGCAATAATAACACAAGGTTTCATTGAATCATTATATTTTTTGTACAATGAATAAAAAATGATTAAGAATGTCTTATATATATGTGAATACTTTCCAAAGATCCAATTTTAGAAACAAAACCCGCTTAAAAAATATAAAAGAAACTAGTAGCCAAATAAAAACAACTTGTTATTAACATCCAAAAACATATAAACAAGATAAGTGACATGCAACATAAAAATCAAAGTTCCAACTATAAGTTGTAGTTTAATTTATTCGGTACAACTACAATAATAAGGATCTTGAAATTACATGACTTTCACATATTATAGAGACAATAAGGAATACGATTACTAACCTCTATCCATTGCTAGAGTTGAAAGAGAGTTCTCCAAACGCCCTTTGATAAGAAGCCACGAAACACGTTTCTATTCTTTTGCCTCCTATGCTATTCTTTTCTATGCTGTTTGTTTAGCCGTTTTGTGATGGGGAGAGAAAAGAATACCTTATGGCCAAGAAACTTATTGTTTATCGATTTGTTTTACCCATCAAAGTTGTTTTCCAATTGGGTATAGTGTATACCCAGTGTTTCAATTATATATTTTTAAAATTCATAAGGTTGTTTTCACATTCTTCTGTTTCAACTCCAAATCATTACGGACTACATGTGCCATGATGATAATGCCGAATAAATCTTTCAGGAAATTGGTTAAATACCTCATTTATAGTTAATGTCAACATTGTGAGGGCAATCCTTCACAACAAATTTGGACTTGTAACGTTCAAGTAGGTTGTCACGAGAGTTATCTTTGGTCTAAAAGACTCACTTACCCCCAACTCCCGTGCAACCTTTAAGTAATTCTACAAGGCCCCAAACAAAAAATAATAATTTAATAATTAATACTTTCATGACATCTAACTATTTATCAGTATTATCACAACTTACGGCATGTGAAAACAACACATTATTATCATTAATGACTAATTCAAAAATTCATATTCTTGTAGATAAACCACTCAAACGTTCGAAATAGCAAATTTTTTTAATACTATTTTTCATGGTTCTTCTACAATAAAATCATGATGAATAGTGAATTCATTTAAATGTTTTCGTACTTTATTGTTATACGATTCAACAATAAAAGAAAGACAAAACTATTAGATTGGTCCTATAAGTTATTTTTTGGTTGCGATTTCGTCCCTTAACTTTTTTTCGTTTCAAATAAATCCGGAAGTTTGTAACTTGTTTCAAATAAATCCTTCCATCCAATTTTGTCTTAACACCGTTAATAGGAGCCTCCTATGTGGCAATCATTGGTCTTACGTGGCTAAAACTCAACGTTACACCCCCAAAATAAATGATGTCATATGAGGTCAAAAGAGAGAACCAAAACAGTTAGGGATAGCTCAATAAGCTTCTATTTTGGCCTCATACGACATTGTTTTGGGGTGTAACGTTGAGTTTTAGCCTTGTAAGACCATTGGTTGCCACGTAGAAGGCTCCCATTAACGTTGTTAAGACAGAATTGGATGGAATGATTTATTTGAAAAAAGTTACGAACTTCTGGATTTATTTGAAACGAAAAAAAGTTAAGGGACAAAATCTCAACCAAAAAATAACTTACAGGACCAATCTAATAGTTTTTCCTAAAAGAAACAATTATTGTTGAGGTAGAAGAACAAATTACAGGAACTTGCACCCTAACTCCGTTAATTTCCACGTTATGTGGAACTATACTCCCACTAATTTCACCATTCTCAATGAACCTGTCATTCTCAATTTGAATAATTCTTGTACTATGGTTAGAACAATAAGGTCTATACCTTTTGATTTATTTGGATAATCAGTGAAATACTCACTGATGTTTTATATCCATTTTCTTTTATTGCGGATTGCAATCCTTGTTTCTGCCCGACAACCGCAAATATGCGGGTGCCTTAAATTGGGTATCCTATTAGCACAAAGTTTAAAATTGTCTTTGGCACTGTCTTACTAGGAACCCTGTTCAATAGACAAATGGCAGTTTCAAGACATACATTAAGCATTGCGGGTAAAGACTAAATACCATACCCCTAACCATAATCATTAATGTTCTATTATGCCATATATACACCATTTTGTTGTAGTGTAACTGGCATTGTGTATTACACACAAATAACTTATTTCTTAAGGAGTTTAACAAAAAGTCATGGATGTTGTCCATTTTAATTACTTTTTTTATGGCAGTTATCATCTCTTTCATACCTGACAACATTCACCTATATGTCTAAATAACTTTCTACTTTGTTCAAATAAATTTCCAAGGCATCCTCTACTTTAGATTTCTCATGATACTAGTAGACATATAACTATAACATGAATAGTTATCAATAAAGATGATGACATACTTTTTCCTTTCTAAAAGAAAGTTAACATTAGAGGTCCACAAGTTTTGACGAACACATTTTCAAGAAGCTAGGTACTTTTTGTGGCTCCTTTCTTTGCGTGTTTGGTTTTCTTTTCTTTAATACAATCTACACAAATAATTAAAACAATAAAATCCAAATCTGGAAAGACTTTGTTCCTTATAAAGCTTTTCATTCTTTCCTTGGATTTATGACCCAAACACTTATGCCACAAATTAGCAAAAATCATTTAAAATTCAATTTATATAACTATCACTAAGATACAAATACCAATGTGATAATTATACTTAAATAAATTGAAACATCCATATCCAAACATAAAAGAGTATCTAGTAACATCAATCCTAGATAATAAATCAAACTCCTAGAAAAACTAGGTACCTAAAAGGTCTCCAATGAATCTAGGTGATGCCCAATGTCAAGGATTAAACATTAAATCCTGACAAGTTCTACTAGAACCTTCACTTTATTCCCACAAACACATACTTTACAAGTGAGTTTATGGTATGGATTAAACAAAATTCATTATGCTAGAAACATGTTTCGATTAATCCAGGATCAATCCACCAAATTTTATGTGGATTTTTGATTAAGTTTTACTCAAACATACATAAACTTTAAGCTTATCTTTTCTATAATCAAGATTTTCATTTTATGCACTTCTTTTGAATTCAACATTTTGCACAAAATGACAATTATGATAATGAGGTTCTTTCATATGAATTTTCACATATGCCCATAACCTTTACAAAATTGAGCATAAGACAAGTTTCCACTCATACTAAATTATCTGCTCCGTTATGATCCCTATCTCATTTTCAAACAACACTTTGTCAAGCTTTGTATCTTTAATATCCATATCAACTAGGACTCTTGCATAGCCAGTTCTGTCTTTTTTAATAGTTGTCTCATCAATCACAATTGGAGTACTAAGAGAACTTGTAACCTTACTAATAACAATAGTGCTCCAATATTTCAGTGGAAGTTCAGAAAGTTGAATCCAAATTGGGATTTTCTCAATGCTGTCCTTTTCATTATCATCCTTCACATTCCATTCCCTCACAACCACATGCTTACCATCAAAATGGAAAATCCCTCTTTCCAGCACCTCTTGAACAACCTCATGAGAGTTCATTTGAATCAAATAAGCTCCATTAGAGCTAGATAAGGTGAACCTTCTTAACATTATGACCCCACAACCTCCTAAAGAAACCATTCATCACCTTGTAAGGAGGATTTTCCCCCAAAACATAGCTCATTGTCGTGTTCTCCTAGAATTCCTTCTCAGATTCAACATTAATAGGTGCAATTTTCCCATATTTAACATCACCACTAGTCTCAAGATTAACATATTCTAGTTTAGTACCTGAGTTCTTCAGCTTCATAATGTCAAATTGAGCCCAGTGTTGTTGAGCTTTCATAAATTCAGACCCAGAGTTGGCATCAACAACAACAATGGAACATAATTGAATTTAAAATAATCGAACATAAGTATGAGAAAATAATCAAAATATCATTCTTAATGTATCAAAGGGCTAATCCCAATCCCTAGAATAAAATAATTTACTCGCCATAGACATGGATCTAAATATTAAGAATTGAAAAGAAAAAGAGAATTTATTGCAACGTTGCATCTGCATTCAATTTCCTTTTTAATTGGTTTTCTCGTCCTCGTTTTCGAATACATTTCTTTTTCAATCAACTTCCTTTTGCATGTTAACAAGGTTCCTATTTATACTAAAATAAATTCGTTATGCGTTCCTAAAATAAATAAGAAGTTTGTTTTATAACCAAAGCACTTGGTTGCGTAGATACTAAATTTAGCAATATGTTTGGATTGCCTTTACATATTTCGTAGCTGCTTTTCTTCTTTGATTGCCTTTCATATTCCGTAACTGCTTTTCTTCTTTATTAATTTTAAACATTAAGTAATCAAAGATTCAAACTAATTCCAAATTCATTTTAACAGCTCCAGCCTTGTGTGTATTCTCTTCTTTCAAATCCTTCTATTGATTTGTCTAGTTCCTTCTTTGCTTTAATATGTAAAATAAATATTCTCACTAAACCAATTAATTAAATAAATTTATGAATATGTATAAATTCCTTGTGTCCATCAAATATATCAAAAATCATAAATTCTATGAAAGATAATTGGGAATGAGTGTCATATGAGATCAAATGCATATAAATATAATCGAATTATGCCAAATTAAATAGATATATTTGACACTCATCAACTCCCTAGAGATAGAATCTTAGCAGAGAGTATACCCAAAACTCCTGCCATCCTCATGATGGTAGTTGTTCACAACCCCACTGCAGAGATTCAATCGCATCATGAAGGCCACCACAAGCAGTACTAAGAGCCTTATCCTCAAGATCCGAAACGGTGAACAACTCTAAGAGAAGGACACATAGGGCATATCGATGAACACTCTTAGGAACAGCTCGAACCTGCCTGCATCTCTCCCATGCACTATATCACCGTGCCCATAAGAACTACACATTGAGCTAGGAATAGTGGGAATACTTTGGCTTGTATCTTATATCTCTCTTTCTTCCTCTATCTTGTGGGTATTCCTTTCTTCGAGTTTTTTTTATTTTTTATTTTTTATGGTTTTCTCATACCTCGGGATCAGGTCCCAGATGATCTTTGGTCGATCCGATTGTTTGGCATTGGCCAATCACACAATGGCAAAAGTCAACCTTATTGATGAACGTCCGCGACCTTCTCATTATCTCATCTATACTACGTGGTGGGGTACCTGGTAGGGTAGTTGCAAATTCACTACCGAGATGGAGTCCCCGGATTAAGAGATGTAGTGCTATTGAGGGTTCCAGACCTACAATCTGCTTTTTATCCCTTGTGAAATTGGTCAGGAATTCTCGTAGACTTTTGTTGGGTTGTTGAATTACCTCCCCAAGAAAGTGTACAGTCTCGAGGCAAGCTTTAGAGTTGTTCAAAGCATATGTGCATTGCACCCACTTGTAAATGGAGTTTGGTTTGAGGGTTTGGAACTGCTTAGATGTAGGTCCCACTATGGTCAGCGAAAAGGCTTTAAACAAAACATCAGGACTCTTGTGCTGGAATGCGTTCACAGTTTGGAACTTGAGTAGGTGCTGCTCCGGGTCTTCAGTCCCATTATATCTGTAAATGTTAGTTGGGTGGACAAAACATTTAAGATTTTACATTTACATGATTCTCTTGCAAAATGGTTATAATGATACAGAGATTTTTCTGTAATCTGAGGAGCTTTGCACTAGCTCCTTCTTCTGATTCTTCTTCGAATGGTTCCCGGTGTTGGTCTGTTTGAGACCTCCTTTTTTTGATGCATTTACCCCAAGGGATTTTGCAAACCTACTTCCTAGTTGTCCTAGGGAAAGGTTTTTCAACTTTTGTTGATTGCCGAGCCTGGGCGATCTCTTGTCGAGTTCTGTTTATTGGTCCCCATAGAGCTTGCACATGTGGAATGATCTATGACTTGATAGGTCTATACCATAGCTTCTGCTGTCGCGTTATTTATGATAGTGTGGATCAGACTTTCATGGAGATATTGCTTGACCTGGGTTCTATGACTAGATCTGCTTGAGGCTAAATTAGTAATTTGGGATGGCTTCTCATTCTGTCGCTCTGCTTTATCCTTGTATGTGACAACAATTCTAGATAGGACATTCTTTCCTTCTGGAGTAGCAAGCTCTCCCATGGGTTGTATGGTAGCATCTAAGGTACTCAACAAGTTTTAGCCCCGTCTCAAGGGTCATTTTCGACCTGTGGAGTTGTGGTGTCTACGTTGGGCCCTGGTGTTTAGTTGTTTCAAGTCGGTGAGGGTTTAACTGAATTCAGATTTGGATTAATTATTGTTTGATTGTTGATTGATGATGGATGTACAAAATTCGGATTAGGATTATCCATTAAATAGTGGTTGTTGGGGTTTGTAATTTACAGTTTCCATAGACGACACCAATGTTCTTTCCTGATAAAATAGAGGTCCTTATGAAGGACATTTAATCTAACGAAAAGGAGCTCTCGGTCCTACATACCGGTTCGAACTGTGTTTTGGGGACTCAAGACTACATAGTTCCGATGAGCACGTTGATATTGTGCATGGGAGGTCTATAAGCGACATGATGATCTGTTCGTAAGAGAGTTTAGCATTAAGCCCCCTTCTCCTAGGAAGGTCGTTTAGCTGGCCTATATTCTCCGTATGAGCAAATTGTGCTAACTATAAAAATATTGAGGCTGTGACTCTCAATACTATTGACGATGACTTTGGTGATGATGTGAATTATCTATGATGGGGTTGGGATCAACTTCCACCGTAAGTATAGCAGGAGTTTGGTTATTCTCATGGTTAGATCTCTCTTTTTGGAAATATGGTTGTAAATTGTGTATACTCTATGTGTATTGAAGTTGTAGTTGTGATTGTTGTGTTTGCCCTCTTATGGAGGTTGTTATTTTTAAGGTTTACATGGGCTACTAGCCCTAACGTATTTCCCATAATATATCTTTTATTCGAGAGAATAATCTTCATGTAATATTATCTTATTTAGATAGGTGGTGATCCTCTATAATTATAGATAATCATCATTTATCTCTTCTAACTGAGTCGTTATCTATTGGAGATTGACTTTCTAATTAAGTTTCGTGACTTCCTTATAGATTATGGCTATATCCGAGCTCTTCCAAGTTCGTCCATGCTCCAAGTCATTCGATGTAGATCGTTTGAGATCATCTCATGTCCTAAGGTCTTCCCTATAGGTTGTTGCAGGTCGTTTAAGGGCTATCGTGTGGGTAGGCTTTCTTAGCTCGCGACAGGAACCGAACATTACCTAAGACTCTTTGTAAATAGGAGATCGAAGGATCTAAGAAAAGCTTAGTCCGAATAGGGCCATTCAAGAATATTCAATCTTATAGAAACCTAACATTAATAGATCAGAAGAAGAAAGATGTTGTTCCATCTAAGACATGGCTCAAGCATAATAGAATCATAGACTCCGAAAGTCATGATCTTGAAGAATTTGTTCTTGAAGTCACAATCGAAGGCCTCAACGATGAAGGTTTCCCTGTGAGTAGTATGGGTCGTGGTCACCCAACTCCTCATGACCTTTCCTATATCAATTTTAAGGCGTTCTACCCAGAAAAAATGGAAAAACAACTACAATGGAGAACCTTTAACCTTAAACGTCACTTCGAAATATCTTTTGGATGCCATCAACAAATCACAAAAATTTGGATGAAGATAAGAAGGAGATCTTGATGGTTATTCAAAGCCTTGACTAAGAAGTGCTCCAGTGGAACACATAGTTTGATATACTTGAATATTTACTTGTAATCCATCTACAATTGGCGTTTTGGAGGATCACGCTTCAGTTTGTGATTTGGGTCTAATATATGATGTTTCTGAGCATTAATTAACTCCCTTTTACTATGTATTTGGCTTGTTTCTTGAGTAAATATTCAGTTTTTATTATGCTTTTGGGAAGTTTAGGTAATTTATAATCCTTGAACATTTTGATCCGTTTTGGGTTTGATTTCAGGAATTTGAAGCTTTATTTGATGATTTATGCTTTGGAATGGAAAGGAGCTTTGAAAAACCATGAGATTGGAGCTGGAATGGAGAAAAATGTTGTTCAACACTATTGTTCACGCCTAGGCGTGATGGGGTTCAAATGTCAGAAGTTGGGTGCAAGTACCAGAAGTCAATTAATCAAAAGTGCACCAGTTCAGGGGCTGACACGCCCAGGCATGGGGGATGGCGCGCCTAGGCGCGCGTGCCATGAGACAAGAGGAAGAGCATGTTCTGAATACACGGCTAGGCGTGGATCCTGTGCGCTTGGGCGCATGTGCTGCGAGTTAGGCCTATCTATTTTGGTTTTTGAGGATTCTGATAGAGTTTAGATAGATTTATTTATAATCAGATTTATTCATAGATTTATCTTTTAGATTTATTTTAGGATTAGCTTTTTCTATATATATATATATATATATAAGGATTTAACATAAGGTTTAGTAGCTTTTAGAGAAGAAGGGAGACGGCATATTTTGGAAAGCATTGGAAGAGAGAGTTAGAGGTAATTCCTTATTGTCTATGATAAGGAATCTTATTCTGTTTATTCTATTTATTCTTTTATAATGTATAACTAAAACCTTTTGTAGTTAGGAACATGGTGGATTTGTTTGGATTAGTTTATATAATTTATGAATTAATGTTTTTCATTTAAATCTATTATTTGGTTGTGTTTTAATTCCAATTCATGAAAGTAGCTAATTTATGTTTTGTTTTGGATCTCTAATCCAACAAGAGGGATCTGAGGGTTAGAATAAGTCGTTCAATCAAACATTATAACCACCTAGTGTGTAGGAATACAGTTAGGGCTTATATGACTTTAATGTTCCATTGTTCTTAATTAATGGTTATTCGAATGTTTAATCGCTTAAGGGATTAAGGGTTTCATATCGAATAAGAAACGTAAATTCACAGAGAGATCTGGTTTTTACTATCTCTGGAATATCGTGGATTTAATGAAAAATAGAGTTTCATAATTAATAAACAAGTCTTGCAATGAAACTGAGTTCCTAACTCCTTTCTCTATCTGTCTCACAAACTTCTTCTTATTTTTTATTTTATTTATTTTTATTCTAAATATTTTTACACATGTTTCACGAAGTAATTACTATTTGCCTAAGAATTATTAGAATCAATTTGCAATCCCCTGTGGAACGATAATTTACTTACTCTTTATTACTTGTGATCCGGTATACTTGCTGGTAGTCCAACAAGTTTTTGGCGCCGTTGCCGGGGATTGAAATTCGATTCTAGTAATTGTTAGGTTCTATTTGTAATTACTTGTGTAACTTGTACCTTTTCATGTATAACTATTCTTTTAATGATGACTTAGATTGTATGATATTTATTTCGGACTCACCTTCTTCATATTATTATGCACATACCATTAGTAACATGAGAGCTCCATGGGAAGCAGCTATAGAGAGTATTGCTCAAAGTCTTACTATATTCATTGACGAAACTAGGAACTATTTTCGAATCTACAATGCAATATTAAGAGATCTTTAAATTCAAATTGAGCAATTACGTCAAAAATTTAAGGAGATATTCCCTTATGCGATTAAGGCTCCATGGAAAGAAGCTGTAGAAAAATTTGCTCAAGATGTTACTAGATGTGTTGAGGAAACAAAAATTAATTTTCAAATTCAAAGTGCTAGTATTAGGAACCGTCAAATACACATTGAACAAATTTCAAAGCAGTTATCAGAAGAGTCACAAGCATCACCAACAATTTTTGACTTTCCACAAAGAAAGAAAAAAAAAGTGGTGATGGATGTGACCAAAGAAGAAGAGAATGTGCATAATAAGATGGAGGAAGTGGGTCAAAATAAAACAATAGAAGGTATGAATATAGTAGGGGAATTTGCTTCATCTTTGCATGCTAAATTTCATGAACTAAAAAATTGTATTAAATCTATTTCATGCTTAGATAACTCAAAAATTTTCCACTATATTCAACCTCTGTGCTTTCGTGAATATTCTCAAAATCAATATAATTCATTGTTAAATAATAGGGAGCTTGAAAAGGTCAATTTTATGATTCATGAAGTTGATACCTTCATTATGGATGGTGAAAAAGGCAAGCACCATGTGATGATGCATGGAGTGAGGAATGTACCATTTGACCCCGGTGGGATTGAACTTATTTTTAAAACTTCCTTACTCCACCATCATCCATGCTTTGTCCCATGAGATATGGGAGTAACTTGTTATTCCTGCATCACATGGGATTTGTGCTATAGGATTTGGGATCCTGATGGATTCTTTGTAGTTCTATAGTAGTGTAGGTTTTGAATTTATAGTTAGTAGATTGAATAAAGAGTTTAGAGCTTTCTATATGTAACTACTAATGAGGTTCTTCTAGCACCATTTTTAATTGATCATGTGACACAGGTGAATAAGTTTGGGGGAGTCTCCTCCATGGTGCATAAAGAGAGAATGTTGTGCTACAAAGAGAAGTTTCTAATTCCTTGCATTTGTTTTTAATTTTTATTTTGTAGTTTAGGTTAGATTTGTTTGCTTGAGGACAAGCCAACCTTTAAGTTTGGGGGAATTATTTGGGTCTAATATATGATGTTTTTGAGCATTAATTAACTCCCCATTACTCCGTATTTGGCTTGTTTCTTGAGTAAATATTAGGTTTTTATTATGTTTTTGGGAAATTTAGGTAATTTAGAATCCTTGAACATTTTGATCCGTTTTGGGTTTGATTTCAGGAATTTGAAGCTTTATTTGATGATTTATGCTTTGGAATGGAAGGAGCTTTGAAGACCATGAGATTGGAGCTGGAATGGAGAAAAATGTTGTTCAACACTGTTGTTCATGCCCAGGCGTGATGGGGTTCAAATGTCAGAAGTTGGGTGCAAGTGCCAGAAGTCAATTAATCAAAAGCGCACCATTTCAGGGGCTGACATGCCCAGACGTGGGGGATGATGCGCCTAGGCGCGCGTGCCAGGAGAGAAGAGGAGGAGCATGTTCTGAAGACACAGCCAGGCGTGGATCCTGTGCATCTGGGTGCGTGTGCTGCGAGTTAGGCCTATCTATTTTGGATTTTGAGGATTCTGATAGATTTTAGATAGATTTATTTATAAATAGATTTATTCATAGATTTATCTTTTAGATTTATTTTAGGATTAGCTTTTTCTATATATACTAGGATTTAGCGTTAGGCTTAGTAGCTTTTATGCTTTGTTTGGTTGTAGGAAAGAAAATGGGAAGAGAGAAATAGGGAAGATAGATTATGGTGAGAAAATGAGTAGATTTTATGGTTGTTTGGTATGAGAAAAAATGTGAAGAAATTGGGAAGAGAGAAAAGTTGAGTTTTCTTTCCGGCCTTTTGTTTGGTTGAAGAGAAAAGTGGGAAGAGAGAAAATAATAAATTTATCAAAAGACGACTATACCCTTATTTTACAAAATAGAAATAAAAATATTTTTTTTTCTTTCTCACATGTATGTATATTTTATATAACCAAATTTTTTTAATTCAATTATTTATTAAATAATAATAATAAAAATTTTAAGTCCTAAATATTAAAAAACAGTTTTTTTTATTGAAATAGAAATGCTTTATTTTTTTTAAATTAAAAAAATTAAAAAAATAAACGAAAAGTTCAAATAAAATGAATAAATGAAGGACAGATGGGTAATTTTACATGTCAATTCCAGTTTTCTCTCCATTCTCTCTTCTATTGGGGAAAGAAAATATTTTCTCATGGGACCCGCCATATTTTCTCTCCCCCTCATTTTCTCTCCTGAACCAAACGGAGAGAAAATAGAGAAGGAGAGAGACGACATATTTTGGAGAGCATTGGAAGAGAGAATTAGAGGTAATTCCTTATTGTCTACGATATGAAATCTTATTATGTTTCTTCTATTTATTCTTTCATAATGTGTAACTAAAACCCTTTGTAGTTAGGAACATGGTGGATTTGTATGGATAAGTTTATATAATTTATGAATTAATGTTTTTTATTTAAATATATTGTTTGGTTGTGTTTTAATTCCAATTTATGAAAGTAACTAATTTATGTTTTGTTTTGGATCTCTAATCCAACAAGAGGGATCTGAGGGTTAGAATAAGCCGTTCAATCAAACATTATAACCACCTAGTGTGTAGAGATACAGCTAGGGCTTATATGACTTTAATGTTCCAGTGTTCTTAATTAATGATTATTCGAATGTTTAATCGCTTAAGGGATTAAGGGTTTCATATCGAATAAAAAACGTAAATTCACAGAGGGATCTGGTTTTTACTATATCTGGAATGTCGTGGATTTAATGAAAAATAGAGATTCATAATTAATAAACAAGTCTTGCAATGAAACCGAGTTCCTAACTCATTTCTCTATCTGTCTCACAAACTTCTCCTTATTTTCTATTTTGTTTATTTTTATTTTAAATATTTTTACACAAGTTTCACGAAGTAATTACTATTTGCCTAAGAATTATTAGAAACAATTTGCAATATCCCGTGGAACGATAATTCACTTACTCTTTATTACTTGTGACCCGACATACTTACCGGTAGTCCAACAGTTTGTAAAGATTATTTCATCCTATAAGGGAATTAGAAAAATCAAGTATTTCTCAAATTCCTTATAGAGTTGCCACGAATGAATGATGTCATGTAATTTGAGACATCTTCAAATCAAGACTTGGTGCTCAACATAGCTTTGGGAACCTGTTTGTAATTTATCTAATTCTTTGGCATTTTTTCATACCATGACGATATTTGATGTCCATCTCTCCAAGAGAAATTGCAAGGTTGATAAGGACTTTAAAATATCATTTTTTTTCAGCATCCTCTAAGAGCTTTAGTTTCACTTCTTCAAGTTCATCATTGTTGAGACACTTGTAGCTGAAAGAAGAGGAATAAATTTCTTCTACACTAGTATCTATACCCGTGCGATGCACGGGGTATAGTTCTTGGGTGGGGTAATTATTAGATAAATATTTTCACTTTAAGTTTTATCTATATTAATCAAAAGCAAAAAATTTTTTTTAATGCACAAAGCATAAATATATATGCATAACTTTTTAATATATTTGCCAGAATTACTTCAGAAAAAATAAACATTATTATATCCTGTAAAAAATTAGAGTAATTAACTTTGTAGAAAATCATAATTATCATTAATGTATTGTACAACAATATTATGCAATCGAATTCCCAAAGAAATCAACCTAGAAATTACTAATCTAAAAGAAACCAAAATTTTATATATAAAAATTAGTACAACCCTGCAAACAAATTGTAGGCCAAATATCATCCATATATCTAAAAAATTACTAAAATTATCTTTATGAACATTTCAACAGAAATCTACTTCAATTGGAGAAATATGTAAAAATTGTTTATACGATTAGTAATAATTATAACAATTAATTTGTTTTGCAGTATGGGTATTTTTTTCCGTGAAATTAGTCTTTTTATAGCTAGATTACATTAGTGCAAAATCAACATCCTTTATTATCTTCCCCCATTATTATTCATCCCCTATTTAATAATCTCTTCGAGAGAGAAAATCTCATTTTATTTTGAAAGTATATGCTCCCTTTAACTCTAATTAAAAGAAAAAAACATATATTTTTTGTTTAAAATATAAGCAAAACTAACTTTATTAAATTTTGTTTTTTCTCAACATCATTTTCCTAAAACATCTATAAAAAATTATCTTATTTAATTTTTATTTCTTTTTCAATATTACTTTTCTAAAATACCTTTATATTTTTGATAAACTTATTTATTGAATATTTTTTAGATTCCCAATAATATTAAGACCATGTACCAATTTTCAATAACCATTAATTATTTTTTTCACAAAAACCCATATTTATTTAACATTTTATAGATTCTCAACAATATTAATATGGATAATTTTGAAAATACATATCAAAAGTACACATTTCCAATACAATTAACTAAATTAATTAATTTTCTTAATGGACGTGAAATCTCTCAAAGTGGTCCTATATTTGAAAAAGATAGAAATATTATTATCAATAAGTAGAAAGTAGCTAATTTTTCTTATATTGTACTAACTCGGAAGGTGTATTGATCAACCAATCATAATTAAAAATTTCCAATTTTTAAACTTTTTCATTAATTGCTTTAACTTTAGTTCAGGACAAAAGATGTTGTTATTTTCTATCATCATTGTGGGATAGATTTAGTATGTTATTCAAGTGTCCATCTCCCTTCAAAAGATTATGAAAATTTATTTTTGATACATAGAGATTGTGAAGTTATGAATATTAGACACGAAATTAAAAAATTAAAATTATTATCAAAGTTCAAGAATAAAAATTTTAGATTTCAAGGATTAAATTATATAATAATAGTTTTAATAGAGTGATTTAATAAAAGAATGATATTATTTAAAATGTTTTAATATTTTTATCTTTTTTTTTAATCTTTGACCCTTGACCAATGTTTATACACAATTTTCTAGTACAAATCCCTTGAGTTCTTGATGATGACATCTGATGCAATTTAAGAATGCAAGCAATATGCATTTCAGTACAGAAACAAAACCTTCTACGTGAAAAGCAAGCAAGCATTCAACTTACAGTAGAAACATACAGCTAATAAATGAGTTTATCAAAATACTGCAACCACCATGCCTTACAACTCCATATATAAAAGGGACGAAAAGGGACGGAAATAAAAAAAAAGGATGGAAATAAAAAAAAGGGTGCATAACGGAACGAAAAATATTGCATAACGGATAGTGTACGTACACCGGGACACCGGGTAACCAATTCCACCTTTACCCCGTAAACACTTTCAGCCATTGATATAAAGTGTCCCCAGATCAATGGCCACAAGGTCGGGTGCATCGGGTGCATATATGATGCACCCGGTGCAGAGCAAAACTTTACCACCATAACTCTATAACAAATGTCTCGGCAGGTCTTACTTTTGATAAGTTAGAAATCCTAGTTTTAAATATTGTTGCTATTACAAAATTTCAAACATGCTATACTTTGCTACATCAGCATGTTCAGTTCCAATGCTACTTCTCTCAGCTTTTGAAACATCCTTACAATCCATGATTGAGCTGGTGTTCTAACCTGCAAGGCAGTGAATAAAATTAAGTTTTGCTGCTCAATAAAATATCTAAGGTGATTTCATTCATAGTTTCATTTATAATTATGACAATACATAGCTTCCAAAATATTAATTAACTCGTTGAAAGCATTGTAACAACTCTCAACTATTACAGTATTACCAATGTGTAACTTAATACTAACACAATTTCACTATTCGTGCAAAACCATTCAGCCACATATGCAGATGGATAGTTCCAACATTGGTCAATATTAAAATTCTATACAACTTGCAACATTATTGATACAAACTTTATTTGAACATCTAATATTAAATCATCTTCTATTTATGCATAACAATAATTTAGAGCAACTTCAAAGAAAGTCTATGGCAACACTACTCCACACCAATTTGCAACACAATGAAAAAATATTCATTCATTTTGGACGACTTTATCGTCCATTTCCCTATCAACATTGTATACTAAATAAATCATTCCTCCTTTACTGCTATAAGCAATCGCCCAGCAGAAGTCTCTCATTAGCGTCATGATTGTTGCTCCTCCTCCAATACGGCCATCAATTTGTCGTGCATGATAAAATTTTAAATAACCTTGAATAAAAATTTGAGAAAACAAAATCACAAAAACAAAGAAGAAAATTGAGGTATTAAACATCAGAAACTTTGTCATTGTTGCTAAATGAAGAAATAAAAAGACACTCACCATAATTGGCAAAAACAAGAAGAAAAAAAAACTATGAAGGAAGGATACGAAGAGATTCCAGTTGAGATAGTTATATTTATAGTTGAACATTTCCTCTTAAATGTCATGGAGAATGATGAAAATATATTAAACCACTAAATGTATTCCCAATAAAAATTAAAATTGAACACAATGGGTTATTAGCAACTTGCATACATACAGTAGTAAATAACCAAAGTAAATAAACATTTGTTTCAATGCACGGAACCATTTTTTAGGCAAGATTTTTAATGCTTTAAACAAAAGTAGATAGAAAAACTATACCATGACCTTGAAAAATGTTCACCACTGCTATGATCCTATCACTGCACGGTAAACAATAAACAACCATTAAGTATATATATAAAAAGACTACTAACCTTGAAAAATGATAACAACTTTTGTATGCAAACTCACCTTGGTAAACTTAATTACTAAAAATAGAAATAAATTCAAAAAATTTCAAATATAATGTTCATATATCATGCCACTTGGCAACTTAGAAATGCCATTTGTCAAAACTTTCCAAAATTCTTCCTTCAAATTTAACATATTAAGATTTGACCGATTTGGGGCCACGATCCTACAATCCTTACTACCATTATTAATTCATATATCCACCTCGTAGAACCCAGATCGGTAACTACGTGTGAAATATTTAAAGGAAATTTCAAAATAAAGTACCTTGGGACAAACAAGAAAGTTGAAAATTTGAAAATTAAATGTTGCTTATGTCAAACATTATAGAAGCAAGAAATATAAAATATGAAATTAGAGGACATTAAACCTTTAAGTAATTGCCTAGGAGTTGGGACATATGCATCTTAATGCATTCGAACCTTAGGTCACTAAGGACTTTTCCACGAGTAGTCAATGTAATGATGATTAACTGTGACTTGGTCGTGATAAGCAGGATTATCGAAGGAAAGCTATCCAATCTGATCTTTGATGCGTGTACAAAAATAAAACAGACACCATCAAGTCCTAGCAAGCCAGACATGCATTTTCGAAATTTCAAACATTTCAAGTACATCCGAAGCCAAGGTCTACCAATACTCGGGACATATATTATCTTACAATGTATATTCACTTCGAAAAGGGTGATTAAACATGTCATCCTAGCATTAAATACTAGATTGTACGTATATTATCTATAATGATAGGATTATGACAAAACAATCATTATCTCATTATAATGCAGACAAATAAACGAGATAACTCTACTAATTGGATAAATATCCCATCATATCACCTTTTCCTAATCAGAGATAAATTCTCGATCTCAACAATATTACGGGGTAAATCTTCAAGAAAATCATGAAGAAAGATTACAACAAGATTATCGATTAATAAAGAGACCTAAGCAACAAGGAAACCTATTCTAAAGGCGATATTCCAAAAGCTATAAATATAAGCACTCACGTGCACACTTTCTACCTTTCGACTGATGGCCAATTGCATGTTATATTGTTGAGAGAACTATACAGCCTTTCTCTTCATATTACACCCTAAAGTGTTTGTATGACCTATGTTTACACATTGCCAAGAAATTTACTATCTCTGTTTTGCAGGTGCTGGTTATTTTCAAGCCAGGACCCTTCCCATAAGAGCTACAATAATATATAAAAATAGAAAAAGTTAAATAATTTTGTTAAAAATAATGATGAAGATTTTTGCTTTCATTGATGACCATAAAGCATTTGATAGATATGTAAGCCAACAAAATGTAATGAAGTCTTCATAGGCATTATAACAAACTTACACAATCTCTTTGTTCAAATTTATATTATTATTATTATTATTATTATTATTATTATTATTAAACATGGGGTTTCAATTGCTTTTGTCCTTCTTCATTTGCTCCTTCAGTGCTTGTTGCATCTCATCTAACTGCTTCAATTTTGCTAACTCAGACATGAGCAACACTTGCTTAGCTGAAAATCATTAGGCCCAAATTACAATATAAAAATATTATTGAACTATTCATAAACAAAATCAAAAGAAAAATACAATAGAAATAGTGTATTATTAAGGAAAGATATTTCAAAAATAAAATACCTTCTTTTGCCTCTATGGTTAAAGATATTTCAGAAAAGGATTTCATCATGGAAACTGATTCTGCATCAAGGTGTGATTTGACTTCTTTGTAATATTCAATTTGTGAAGTGCTCTCAAGTTTTTTTGCCTGCACAATGAAAAAGGTTAACATGTTAATTGGGAAACTAGTGAAAAACACAAGAATGGATAAAGGTTATCAAACTACTTCAAGGGTCTTCAATTGATCTTCAAGATCCAGGATGATGTCACGCTTCTTGCGACGATAAGTCTCTGAATACGCCCTGTTTGCCGCACGTCTAGAAACCAAAGTAGAAAAAAATGACTTAAAGTTAAATTGTACTTGAAAACAAAGGTAGATCAAAATAAATATTCTTAATCATAAAAAAATTGTACATGCATTTACTAATATACAAAACTCAACAAGCTTGATTTATTTTCACTCTCGTGCAATTAAAGAACCTTTTTTTAATTAATATTATTATCGGTAACATGTTCTCATGTTTTCTTTAACCGTTTCACTTAACATCAGCCTTCTGTAATTTCACTCATGGTTTATCTTCCTAATAAAGTCTACTATTCCCTCATTCCTTTGCTTTCATATAATGATTCATTAGATAAAACTCTTACTCTATATTTTTATGTTATGTGCATGAGTTGAGTGATACATGCACGTGTGTTTATAAATATTTGTTTAGTGTTTTTTTTAAAGCACATTTCATTTATCTAGTTTTTCATTTCTAACTAAAGATTATTCTTTATATTCTTTAGATTTAAAAATTTCTTGTCAACATATTATGTGGATAACTTTACCAATATATCATATATCACTTTTTTAAAATTAAAAGTTTAGAAATGTAATAGCTCTATTACATATTTAAAGTGAGGCAAAACTCCTAGATTGATCGCTTAAGTTATTTTTTAGTTGCGATTTCGTCCCTTAACTTTTTTCGTTTCAAATAAGTCCTGAAGTTGGTTACCGTGTAACAAATTAGTCCTTTTCGTTAATTTTTTTTCCATTAAGTGACACGTGTCACTTAATGGAAAAAAATTAAGGAAAAGGACTGATTTGTTACGCGGCAACAACTTCAAGACTTATTTGAAACGAAAAAAGTTAAGGGACGAAATCGCAACTAAGAAATACTTCATCCGTTTCATATGTAGTGTACTTTAAGCTTATGCACAAGTTTTAAGAAATGGTTAAATGATGTAAGAATTTGGTGTATTTTGACTACATATGAAACAGAGAGAGTAACTAACAGGACCAATTTAATGGTTTTGCCTTAAATTTATATATGAGAATGTGAGATTCAAAACTATTAAACACAACAAACCTTTTAGCAACAGGATCTTCAGATACATCACCCCCGAGAGGGTTTAAACCCCTATTGTCACCAATCGAGATGACATCTGTTGTTCCTACAAAGGTTTTAGGTGCACGAACATCACTAAAACTTGTATTGGTTTCTTGTCCAGGAAGAGAATATGTAGTGGGCATGGTATTAAGCAAAGGAGGAGTTTTTGATCGACCTTTTCGGCTAGAGCTAGAACCATAATCATCCATAGCTCCTTGAAAGTAGAATAGCCTGTTAAAATCAATGGAAATGACGAGTAAGCAATAAAGTTAAGCCTTGGTGTATTTGCGAAGCCAACATTCTCCCAATTTATAAAGGCGGCCCAATGATTTGAAAATAAGCCACCGATTAAAGTATATGGCAATCCATTTATTATTTGTATCAATTACTAAAATCATTTAAAAGAAGCAATTAAATAAAAAATAATTAAAATTCTAAGTGAACATTATAGAAAAAAATACCATTTTCATTTGAAAACTTAATTGAGATGATTCTTGGAGACATACAGTGTATGTGTTCAGGTTCAAATCCTAAAAAATGTGCACTTTTCGTGTCCCCTTAACTATAAACAAAAATTCCATTGGTAACATAGTTACAATATTTTTATATTGTATTCATTCAAAATATAATGAGTGAAGACCCACTTTAGTCCCTCATGTTTTTCGCGTGGGACAGTTTAGTCCCTCAAAAAATGGAAAAACATTTTAAGTCCTTGAAGATGTTAAAAAGGGGACACTTTGGTCTTTCCGTCAATACCAGTGTTAACGTTCACGGAGGATGGCGTTAACGGTATTGACGGAAGGACCAAAGTGTCCCCTTTTCAACATCTTCAAGGACTTAAAATGTTTTCCATTTTTTGAGGGACTAAACTGTCCCACGCGAAAAACATGAGGGACTAAAGTGGGTCTTCACTCAAATATAAAAAATAAAGTATAAGTTTTTATAAAGTTTAAAATGGAAAATTGGCTTATTTATGCTTTTGGTCCCTAAAAATTCAGCGTGTTTTGGTTTTAGTCCCTATAAGTTATTTTGACCGGGACTGGTCCTTAATTTTTCAAACATTTTGGTTTTGATTCACTCCATTATGAAAAAACTGTTATTTGCTGATGTGGCTAGCGGAACACCATATCATGAGTCACGTAGTGTGAGGAGACACCAAATAAGTGATATGGCGTGAATGATACAGATCCATGGACACAAAATGGTCTCATACGCAGAATTTTGCTTTTATGGAACCGAATCATCCATGTCACAATACTTATTTGGCCCTATCTCCCACCACGTAGGTGTTGGTGTGGGTTTCCGTTAATCACGTCAATAAATAATTGATTTTTTCTAACAGATGGAACCAAAACCAAAATGTTTGAAAAATTAAGGACCAGTCACGACAAAATAACTTTTAGGGACTAAAACCAAAACACGCTGAACTTTTAGGGAGCAAAACCATAAATAAGCCTGTTTATCAGTTCTTTTAGTTTTTTATTTAGGAAAAGTTTTGACAAGAAAGGTGAAGGAAAAAATTGTTCACTACCCGGGTTCGAATCCATGTACTCATATTATATGTCATGCAGTTCTATCAACTGAGATACCACTTGAGGACTATTAGGTCCTTTAGTATGACGATGAAAAATTTAGATGAGTTAGGTTCTGGGGGCTCATCAGGGTCAGGGCAGGCCTCTGGGCTCAAAGAGCGCTTACAGAGGTACTTATAAATTACCCACCAACACCGTCCTCATATCGGTAGGGTTCGAACCTAGGATCTCTTACAACCCCGAACTCAATCCTTACCAAATGAATCAACGGTTGTTGGCTTTAGGTCCTTTAGTATTAACATAATTGTGATACTTCTTAAATGGCAGGTTATTTAGTATTTCATTTAAGACATAATCATAACTATTTTAAAATAAATATTATCTGTGTTTCAGAAAAAGAAATTAATTAATAATTAAAATTTGAAATAATTTTTATAATGGTAGGTTATTTAATATTTTATGAAAGACATAATTGAAAATATTTAAAAAAAAATTGTGCACTTCAGAAAGAGAAAATAACAACTTCAACCATTCCTATAAGTAGGTCACATTCTAGAAGAATTCTATATTTTTTTTAATAATCAAGAATTCTACATTTTTATATGTAGTTCTCTTTATATTTTTTAGGAGGTATTTAATTTTTTCCCTAAAGTACCCATGTTAAATGAGCATTGTCATTAACTATAAAACACTCACTATCAGTTCCCCATAAAAAAGGAGTCATGCAAGTAAAATTGGTAAGAGTGTAAAATTGATAGTTTTAAAAAAACAAAAATAAGGAATTAACAATCTAACTTGGTCATTCTGTTTTGGTTAACTATGACCTATAAATAGGCTCAAAGAGAGTAATAAGTATAAATTTTTTTTTGGGTCTTTGTTCAAGGATGGTGGCTAGTTAAAGTTCTCTTCAAATTTATGTCTCTAGAATTAGAACTCCTGACATCACAAGTAAAGTCACTATGTGATGTGTGTCTAACATACATAATTGTTTTGTTTAGATCAGACAAAGGTCCTTGTTAAGGATTTTTCGTCTGACAAGAGGGAACTCTTGATTCTACGTACTACATAGTTCTTTTGGGCACGTTGAGATTGTGCATGGGAGAGTTATAGGTGGCTTTTATATGTTCCTAAGAGAGATCGGTGATATGCCCTCTTTCTTAGAAAGGTCGTTTTGCTGGCTTGTATCCCCTGTATGAGTAAGTTGGGCACATCGTTTTAGATCTTCAGGCTAATGCACTCAGTACTGTTTGACAGTGACCTTCGTGATATTGCTGAGTCTCTATGGTGGGGTTAGGATCAACTACCACCATGAGGGTGACAGAAGTTTTGGGTATTCTCTCTGCTAAGGATCTCTCAGCTGAGTGTTGGTATAATCTATGTTTACTTTCTGCTTTTAGTAACTTTGATGTTGTGGTTGTGTGTTTAGCCCCCTGCTTGAGGCTGGTATTTATAGGAATAGCATGGTTCGCTTGGCCTGATGTATTTCCCTTGACAAAGCTTCTATTTTTGAGGATGATCTTCGTGTGATTCTATCTTATTTAGATAAGCGGTGATCCCTTATAATTACAAATAATGCAATGATAATCTTCTCCAACTTAGTTGTTTACCTACTCGAAATTGTCTTCACAAATAAGTCTCGTGACTTATCCACGGGTTAGGCCAACATCCGAGCTCTTTCGAACTGGTTCAGGCTCTAAGTCCTTTGTTATTGGTCATTTGAGCTCGAGTCTCGTCTTAAAGCCTTTTCTATAGTTCGCAATAGGTCATCTTAGAGCTGCCGTGCAAGGTAGATATCCTTAACTCGCGACAGGTCTGGAAGAATAATAATTTCTTTATAGCTTTTATTCATTTAATACATAATCATGCATTTTATTATGATTTTAGCATTAATTTTATTCCCATTTTACTTGGAAGGCTTATTGTGCTTTGGATGTGTAGGTGATGATTTTGAGGCTTGAAACATTGAAGAACTCAAAGAATCCACCATCGAATGATGTTAGAAGATTTTGGAAGCAAGGAGATGCATAAATGGTCAGCCTGTGGCATGTGCCATAGGCATGGGTCTTATTCTGGAAACACTTTACACTTACGCGAATTGTGGATAGGGCGCGACATGCGTTGTGCCATGGGTTGTGACCTGCAGCTTTCTTTTGAACCTATCTTGAAATTAGAGTTCAAAACTTGGAGCAAGGCAAAATAACATAAAACTTGAAGATAGAACCTTGTAATTAATTAGCATAGGTTAAAAGAAGTTAGACATAAGGATTCGAGACGCAACAACTCTCTATTGACGAAATTTGGAGGCAATTGAAGACAATATTACTTCTCTATTCATCTCTTCGTTATAGTTATATCTTATGTCTTTATTGTTACTTGTATCTTATATCATGACCATGACTAAGTAGTTTCTGATTTCTAGGGATTAGGATTAGCCCATGGGCATATTGATAAGACATTTTGATATTTTGCCTCTTATCTATGTTAGATAATATTTTGATTTAATTTTGATGTTTGTATTGCTTGTGCTTGTGTGGAGCTCCATAATTGCATGATCCGTGCTTTGTTTGAAATAAACAGAGGTACTTGTGAAGGACGTATAGTCTGGCAAGATGAAGATATCGGTCCTACATACCCATTCGAACTGTGTTTAGAGACTCAAGACTACTGAGTTCTTATGGACATGTTGATATTGTGCATGGGAGGTCTATAAGCGGCATAAGAGCTATTCTTGGGAGTGTTTAGCGATAATCCCCCTCTCCTAGGAAGGTCATTTAATAAGCGTATGTTCTCTGTATGAGCAGATCCAACTGACCATTAGGATCCTGAGGCTATGGCTCCTAGTATTGTTGGTGATGACGTTGACGATGCTATGAATTTTCTACGATTGGGTTGTGATTAACTACCACCGTGCGGATGACAGAAGTTTGATATTCTCTCTACTAGATCTCTTTCTTTGGAGTATGGGTGTATATTATATATACTTTGTGTGTACTGGAATTGTAGCTAGGATTAGAATTGTGTTGTGTGTTTGCCCTCTGATGGAGGCTAGTATTTATAAGGTCTTCATGGGTTGCTTGGCCTTATGTATTTCCCTTAAAAAATATTCTATTGGGGTGGATAATCTTATCATATATTGATAAGCGGTGATCCTCTATAATCATAGATAATCCAACATTTATCACTTCATGCTGGGTTATTATCTACTAGAGATTGACTTCCTGATTAAGTCTAATGATTCACTTATGGGTTACGTCTATATCTGAGTAGATCATTTGAGTTTGCATCTTGTCCTCAGGCCTTTCCCATAGGTCACTGTAAGTCGTTGAAGGTCTAGCATGTGGGGTAGGTTTCATTAACTCATGACAGGACCGAAACAATCTCAAATAGTAAGGGAAGAACAGAAATGTGATCTTAGTATTAGAAAATACAAAATTGAACTTAGGAACATAAATCATGTAATTAGGTTTAATTCCTAAGAGGATTCGCTAGTTATTAAAGAACATTATCACGAAATTAGGAATAAAGCATTATTAGATACCCTACTATATTCTGAAAGGATTTTGCATCATAAGAGAGATACCATTATTTGATTGCCAATGTTGATAAGGTGAAAATAATTTTTAGAAGTTTCAGTTCATATTTTATTCCATTATTCTTCCAATTAATATTTTATTTTACTATCACTAATATTGGTTTAGATAATTAAACTTGTAATTTGTTGGTACTCAACAACAAAGTCCCTGTAGATACGATCTTTTACTTCTTGACGTAACCTGTGCACTTGGGGGTTATCAAGTTTTTGGTGTCTTTGAGAATGAATTTGTTTTTGTCGATATTGACTGTTATTATAAGTTGATTAGACTAATGGCAATAAGTTATATTGGCTTACATGCGTGTGTGGATATCAAACGATTAACATCTTGCACTTGTCTACCATCCTTCAATGTGAACAACTAATCTTGGAGTTTGGGTCATTTCTACATTACATAGAAATTTCACTAATGGCAATAGCCTAAAGTTTTTAAGGAACACTCATAAAATAAGGCATCCAAGACAACATCAAGAATCTATGCATGTTAGGACTTTGGGTGGTGTCATCATTATTTCCTTTGACCTTGGAGGAGGTAAAGATGGGCTCACATTGGTTCTTCAAAAGTTATTCATAAATCCTTGGGATCCAGGAATTAGTTGTTGTGCTGCAGTTGTCACTTGGTCCTTATGCTACAAGCTATGGAATCTAGGTGGAAGCTTCATAGGTCAAGTTTAAGACCTTAAATAAGTGCTTCTTGGGAGGCAACCCAAGTTTTAATCGTTTTTGATACTTTTTTTTAAAATTTTTGGGAGTTTATTTATTTTATTACAAGAGTTTCGTCTTTGTTTTTATAGGATTACACCTTAGTGCAACATTTTGTAGCTGCTATTGAGAGAATTTGGAGTAGTATGAAGAAGTGTGGGTATAAAATAGTACAAGTCATGGGTATGATCTCCTAAAAAAATATGAAAAAAAATTAGAAAAATAAAAGCGTGTTCCATGCTCCATGGTTGCGTCGTGGCCAATACCATTGCCAAGGGACTCTACGTCTAGCCGTAGAACAAAAGCAAAAAATTGGCAGCCTAGTTACAGAAAGGTTCACGGTTTGACTATGGCCTAATACTTGGATGTGGCGGATGCTACTCAGCGCATGTTGGAGTCAAGTTCGTTGCGGACAAGCTGTGGCTGATACCACACTCGTGGATTGTCCACAAACTGCATGAGCCAAGAACCACCCTAGCCCATATCACCACAACCCGCACTCCGACTCGTTTCTTTCTCCCTCAACCCGCGTCCCAACTTACACCCCACCCCTCACCCAACCTATTCCTAGCCTAACTCACATGCTCACCTAAGCCCAGACCAAAATCTAGGTGCATAGCCATCCCACTAGTGCCACCCTAAGCCCTTCCGCTCCTGATCCAACCCTCAACCCAGCCCTACACCCAATATAATAAAATCCCACCTTATAATTGCGAGATCCCTAACCCAATCCTACCCTACCCCAAACCACACTAAATCCAACCCCCCTTCATACAATACCCCAAAACCCATGCATAAATCCCACCTTTTTATCCCTCCATAAATCTCATTATGTTCTAAGGGTGATTTAATACTATTCTTACATGCGAATTTTTCTTCTACATAGCACGATGAGGTCTTTCTTCTTCCCTTCTTAAGCGTTTGTTTTACTTTGGGGACTATATATATAGAAATTAAGCTTGGGGGATGCAAACACATTTCGCATTTAATTAGAATCATTTATTATATTATCATTCATCATGAATTTTAAAGTGTTCATATGCATAACTCGTTCATCAAAAAAACAAAAAAAAATATTATATTCATTTTATTTGCATTTAAGTAACTCATTTTCTTAAGAAGTTACCTTATATTTGTTATGGGATGTACCTAGTACACTTTCTTGTTGTGAAAATCATTTTTGCCGATTGTGACTTAGCTTGTAAAAATATCTAGTGGTCTAGAATGAAGTTTGCGTGAGCAATCATTAGGAAGTTTGTAATTAGCTAAAATTCATTGTAATTTTTGCTCTTAATTAAAATAGCTACTAAATATGAGTTATGAGCCTTTAAGGGGTATTCACATTGTAATGTCCTTGACCAGCCGAGGTATAAGGTAAGTGTGGGGCCTTAAACTCCGAGACCAAGACAAGGGATTAATATAGGACTATGAATTCATAATACCCAATGCGAGTGCCCTGGTTCTCCCTAGTCAACAAAGTGTGTATAAAGTGTCAACTTAGGGATGAGAATTGTGACGACCCAACTTTCTATTCTTAATAAAATACTTATATTCGAAAATACGACCATTTTTTTTCCTTTTCCTTTCCATCATAAGTCAAGTCATCAACATTTTCAAATCTTGCGTAAAACATTCAAAGACATCATGAAGAAAAACATCAAACTTCATATTTCATTTCATAATTAAAGAGTACATTTTCCATTACATCATAGTAACAACTAAAACATAAAAACTTAACTTAGGACTCTAGGTCATTACACTATATTACATATATTACAACAAAACGTATAACAACCTAGAGCATAAGGTTCATTACTCCAAAATAGAAAATTGTAAAGGTAAGAGAAACTTGATGGTTATAGCATCCACATTCCTTCCACCAGAATTCAACTTAGTCGTCAGTTCCCCACTGACTCCCAGTAGAATTCTACATGGGGTCATCGTCCGCCACCTCAGCGTCATCTTCCACTGGGTCCTCCTCCTCCTCCTCCTCCTCCTCCTCGTCATCCTCGTGTGCCGGATTAGATGGCACATAAACCGGAGTCCTAGGCTGGACTCTGGGCGAAGGACTAGGGTGAATGGGAACTTCAAAAATTACTCTTTCAGTAGAGGGTGCAGGACCCGGTGTAAGTGAACGTCTAGGAAATCGTCGTGGTGGTGGTGGAGGGGTTCCATGGCGAAAAACGTAGTTCGGTGGAACATGCATAATATACACCATCGGGATTCTCGTACGACGTGGGCGCGTCCGGGACCAAGGATTGGGATGACGAAAAGTGATCTCCACGTCACCCTCGTATGTGGCTCGATGCCCATAAAAAATTCCACTCCCCATTAGGGAGCGGCCTCATCTCCACGCACATCATATTCCGTGCCATGTCCATCAACAAGGGATTAGGAGTAAGTCATAGCTAAATACAATAACAAATGAGCATAACAGGGGCTAGAAATAACAATCACATATCTGCAAATAACAACAATAATGCTAGTACATATGCTCAAACGGTTTTAACTCTTGTTTCGTTTCGTTAGTGATATGATGCATGTCTACTTCTCATTCATGCTTCTCGGTTCGGCATCCTTTCGGGATATTCATATACCCATATTTCATCGAACCGGAGCGATTCCATATCAAGAATCACGATTGATTGGAAACAAGTCTTCATAGCATCCTATGTCATGGATGTTCTCAGTCATCATAGCATCCTGTGCTATGGATATTCTTCTAACCTAAACTAGTATTCCAAATCAAATCGGAGCAACTCCATTCACCATGCATGATAATGCCACATACAAGTCTCATCTTTATTCTTTCATTATTCTCATCAACATTCTTGGCGATTCATTTGCGGATATCTCATCATTCCATAATTTCATTTTCTTTAACTTTTCTTATAGCTGGTGTTGAAGCTTTCAGAAAAATCCATCAGCGGCCTAGCCACTTTGTGATGGTTTTAGAATTAGCATATAATTAATTATTTAGTAATCCATCAGGGCATAGCCTCCTATTGATGGTTATTGCAACGACCCCATTAGGACTCCTATAGGAAAATATCAACCAAGTGAATAAAGACTTTCACTGGGACATCTACAGGATAAACATCGACCAAATGGGTGTACGCACTTCCGTTGGGACTCCTGTAGGGAAATGATCAACCACTGAATGAAATTCCAGTAGGACACCTCCAGGATAGTTATCAACCAAACGTGATTAAGTTATGCCACTGGGTGAAATCCTCATAGTGATCTTTAAAATTTAGCCATTAGGATATTAGACGAGTTAATTTCTAAAAATTTAAGAAAATACGTGTTTTCATGAATTTTGCTCAGAGTACTCGAATCGTTCATGAACTACTCGAGTAGTTCATGCAAAAATACTCGAGTCCTTGAATAAATACTCGAGTCGTTCTTATCTTTCCAGAATACTCGAGTCTTTCTTAAAATACTTGAGTCTTTTTGCCGCAACAACACCAGTTTTTCTGCATTTTTAGCACCAATTCGAATTTCTTGCTTAATTACTCCATTCCAGTGCAAAACAGAAACTTAAACACATAACATAAACATGTTACAACATTTAAACGCATCTGAAATAACATAAAACAACATCAAATCATAGATTGCGTACAAACTTGAAAAATGTCCATTTTAAACTATGAATTTCATTTCTATCTGATTTTAATTTCGAAACACAATCCAATGAGTATTATTAGGTTCAATTGAACTTGTTTGAATATTAAAACCATGGGTTTCTGACCTCTAAGTCAGAATCCCAATTCAAGTTGCATCCCTCTTTGAACCTTTAGTGGTTCCTACATTTTTAGCTTAAAATTACTCATTCTAGTATTTAGATAACTCCTCCCTTACCTTGACAAAGCTAAAGAAAGGATTGAGTGCAATTAAAAAGGAGTTGAATCAAAACTTCGTTCCTGGACCTGTGCAAAAACAGTTGCACTAGCTGACTTTGGCATTCAATTGCACCACGAATAAGACATGAAAAAGGATGAGACAAGTTAGCTTAAGCAACTAGAAAATGTCAACTTTAATTAGAAACAACTTTGGAATCAAAAGAGTTCCTGGATTTACCAAACGGATTCAAGAAAGAAGGGTATTTGATGCTGAATGTTGCTCTGTTTTTCGCAGCTTTAGAACCTCAACTTTGATTGCCTATAACTCGATCTACAGTAGGTTATTTTGAGTGGTTTCTGGTTCTAATTCAAGATTGGAATTAGGACTTTGATTTGTGTTTGAGTTTCAGAGGGAATGGCTGAGAATCAAGAGAGAACAAAGTGATCAAAGTCAGCACTTCAAAACAGAGAAAATTTGACAGGAATTCGGGTTTGATTGATTTAGATGAATTTGTGGCTCCCCAATTCACCTATTTATAGCCTAAGATTAATCTCCTTCGAAGTAAAGTCCAGCTCTGTGCTTGGAACCAAAAGAAAACGCGTTTTGGTACGGAATTGAATCAAAAACCGACTTATACACACACAGCTACTGCTCGAACTACTCTAGTATTCCCTAGAATACTCGAGTATTCCAACCAAAAATTCAAATTTTCTAACTGCTAGTTACAATACTCGAGTCTATCCACAAATACTCGAGTATTTTAACTAAATTTCAGAAAATTCATTATTTTATTCAATATAATAATATTATTCTTTTAAATATTTAATTTCTTTTATTTATTTAAAAATATAGGGTCTTACAAGAATAACGTACCTAATCCCTCTGTTGTGTTGAGCCATTTATAGGGGCTGCTTCGATGCTGCGATTGGGCTTGATTGATCTAAGTGGGCTGACGTATAGCTCGCAGAATAAAGGGTGGAATATCTGGAATATTCTGCTAGTCTTTAAGAGTTGGTGTGCCTATTGCTAGTCGCTATAGATCAGGCCGGTGAGAATATTGGAGAGAATCACGGATGGGTGTAACTATTACTAGATTCCTGGCCTCTTCATTAACAGTAAAGGCTTCATAATCTGGTAATGTATTGTTGTAATTCACATGTGTCAAGGGTCGGATACGGGTTTGAGTACCATCTAGTCCGGCTTCGAACGTCGCGTGTGTCTTCATCTCGGTTGACCAACGTTACAACCGGTATGTGCTCGGAGGTGGTCGTCCCAGGCCAAGTCCATCACACAAGCCCCCAACTAGGGAAGGAAAGAAGGACCTGTGCCGAGTTCGAACAATTTCAGTGTGGCCGACCGTTCTTTCACAGATCATTGAGCTGAGTCGGGGGCCTGTATGATTGACTTAGCTTGGGACCACCTCCAAGCACACATTTGTCATAACACTAGTTAACCGAGATGAAGACAAAGGCGACATCTAAAGCCCAACCAGATGGTACTTGGACCCGTATCCGACACTTGACACTTGTGAATTACAACAATACATTACCAAATCATGAAGCCTTCATTGACAATGGGGAGGCCATGAATGCAGTAGCAGGGGGCTCAGGTACGTTCTTCTCATTCCTAAGTTTACACTTTGCATACACTCTATAGACTAGGGAGAACTAGGGTACTCTGACAAGGTATTCTGAAATCATAATCCCATATTGATTGTAACATCTTGAATTTTTATTCCAAAAATAATTGTGAAAAATAATTGTGATAATAATAAGATTAGAAAAATTATAATTATGCTAAAGAGGATTTAAGGTGATGGATTAGGATCCCTTTGAGTGCCATAAAGGAGTTAGGAAACATTGGCATCAGATAGGAGATTGAAAGAGGAACAAAAGAGTGTTAGAAACGATATTTTAGGTGTTAGAAATACCCTATATTAGGAAATTAGAAATAAAAGATTTACAACTTAAAACACAAATTCCACTGTTGGATGTGAAGATAAGGGTCTTAGGGAGCTTGCGTCCAAACTTGAGCAACATCCAACGGTTAACGAAGGAGAAATGACATTTTGAATGCAAACTGTCCCAATTAAAAAGGGGCGTGCCCCCAGGCGCCCCAGCCCTGCGCCCAGGCATGCAGAGCAGCGTGAAAACCCCCCAAACAACCAGTTACGCGCCTAGGCGTCCCAGGCGCGCGCCCAGGCTTGCGATCTGCGTGTTGGCCTTGTAAAACACGAGTTTTAAGGGACGAAAAAGTATTTTTCCACCCCTCCCTCATTCTTCTTCCTTAATAAGGAAGCCCACTCTTGTTTCCAGTCATTTTCTCTTCCATTCCAAGTCCCCACTATGTGCCTCCATGGCAAATCCATGGAGAACCCCACTCTCCCTCTTGCAAGGAGCTCACCCAAGCTGATGAACCCTCACTCCCTCTCATGCCCAAAAGCTCTCTAAGGGAAAATCCACCAACAAAACCCCATCACTCCCTGGTGTTGAGAATACTTCCTCAATGTAACACCCTATATAATAATTACCCTTATAACCCGAAAATTAGGATTTAAAATTTCTTTTCATTAATTCAAAAACATCAGAGTTAACAAAACGGAAGACTTAAATTTGATTAAAGCATAGAAGTTCAATAAAAGGTACACCGAGTTCATAATTGTAGTACAAGTTCAATAGAAATTTAGCTCGGCCCAACTAGGCAATCCGAGTTCAAAATACAAAAAGAGTTTTTTTAGCTTGGCCAACTGGCCGAGACCCATCTAGACTATCCAACTCTAATGACTTACTCTCCCTGTGGGGGAGAGTGATCCTGCTCGGCCGGGGACTGCGTCTGCTCGGACTCAGTACCTGAAAAATGGTAAGGAGGTGAGCATTACACAGAACTTAAATAAGCAGTTTCTAACATGACATACCGAACTACCAAGCCAAACACAAGTAGCCAAATAGCATATAAATAACAAGTAATCAAATCATATATCACATGCATACATTATCACTTAGCTCGGTCCACATCATGCAATTTCATTTAGCTCGTCTCACACCATACACCCTCATTTAGCTCGGCTCACATCCTAATCCAGTTATCCAATACCTATTAGTTATACCTCGGTTCATCTCGGTAATTCCCCTTATACCCTTTCCTTAATTCTTACACTAGGTTTCTCGGCCACTATTCTCTCACCTCGGATTACCATCTCGATCTCGAACTTATTACTCATTATTCCATTTTCACATAGTTTACAATCTTTTACTCTTCTCGGATGCATACACCCAGTTCATGTCTTACACCATTTAAAGTCGGATATCGGAGTGTCCATAACTGCGAGTACCCATTACCCGTCTTACAGCTGCACATACCCGGTATGCGTCTGACGCGATCAATGCATGCACCCAGTACGCGTCTTCTATGACCAGGAGCACTGCCGCCGATCATTCTATGGAGTTAGGAGTGTCCATAACTGCGAGCACCCAGTACTCGTCTTACAGCGGCGCATCTCGGCGACTTACGCGATCAATGCACGCACCCAGTACGCGTCTGCTATGACCAGGAACACATCCCACCGATTCCGTGCTCGGAACCTTGTGTGAATCATAACTACGAGTACCCAGTACCCGTCTTACAGCTGCACATACCCAGTATGCGTCTGACGCGATCAATGCACGCACCCGGTACGCGTCTGCTATGACCCGATCACACAACCATTTCTCTTTTATTCCTCTTATCCTTTTAACCATTTTAGTTCGGCCTCTCTCGGCTCAACATCTCTTAACTCATCTTTTTAATCATCTTTTAGTTCGGCCTCTCTCGGCTCAACTCCTCTTAATCTCTTTAGCTCGGCCTCTCTCGGCTCAACCCTTTAACCATTCCCTTTTTCCATTAACCTTTTTCATCATTTAACTTATTACTCTATCTCTCCTACCTTCCATATTTACCATTTTCTCAACCCATTCGCAACCTCTCCCAGCTCGGCCCAGTTCGGCCACATATATAAATAACAAATATCAAAGCTCATACACATTTATACAACAAAGTTCATAAACACTTATACAACAACAACAATAAGAATAAAAGCATTCAACCAATCCATCATGCAAACACCAACATATATCATAAAACAATATTTCTCCCTACTTCAATCTCATGTTTCTAGTTCATTTTTTAGTTCCCTTTACCCATTTTACCTTTCCTTTCTCATATTAACCTATATCCATTCCCCAATCTACACCCACTCTTAGTACCCTTTATGAACATACTAGAAACCCAAACTCAAGTAGAGGTAACACTCACTCCTTACCTCAAACCGTGAGAAATAAGAGTTGAGAGTTTGAGAATGGTGTCCTTGACCTTGACCTTGAGAGCTTCACACCTCTTGAATCCTTTCCTCCAAGCTGCCACAACTCCACCAAGCTGCACACGAACTCCACAGCGGTCCAGGGGCGCCAGAACGGAAGGGAAGACGGCGGGGAGGAGGTCTCCGATTGGGTGGAAGAGAGGGAGGAAGAAAGTGTTGGGGTTTGGTTGCTGGAACTTTGAGAGAAAGAGAGAGAGACAAAAGAGAAAGAGAGTGAGAATGCAAAGTGTGTTATGGGGTGTATTTGGATTTCCTTTTATTCATTTGAGGGAAACATTTGTGCGGTCCTCATTGGAGGCTTCTTGGGGAAGCTAGAATGTGTGGACAGGATTCATTGGCTTCCATTCCAAAGGAAGCCATGAATAGTACATTGAAAGAGACATAAAGCAATGATAGTGACATAAAGTGAATGATAGTACCGTACAGACGGTACGAAAACCAAAGGGCAACAGCTCAACATGAGCTGGCACGGAGGAGCTAGGACGTGTCGGCTAGGATACGTCGGCTCGGATACGTCGGGACAACAGTAGTCCGAGCTTCCTTCTCGGATGATACTGTGAGGTGCGCTGAGGTCGGCTAATCCGAGCTTGACAATAGGTTCCGCGTATGACCCCATTTAGCTCGGCCGGGATCGGTCCGAGGTCCTATACTTACATACTAGGTCGGCCTATGCTTCCTATTACCTCACTACCCTTATACAATTTCTAAGGCTTAATCCTATCCTTAAATGAATATTTATATATATTATTTTATAAATTTATTATTTTACTATTAATTTCTAGGATGTTACATTCCTCTCCCACTTATAGGAATTTCGTCCTTGAAATTTAGTCGGCATTGAACAGCTGCGGATATGACTGTTTCATCTTGTCCTCGAGTTCCCAAGTAGCTTCCTCCACATCGTTCCGATTCTAGACCACCTTGACCAAGGAGATTTCCTTCCCTCTGAGCCGTCTGACTTGTTTGTCCTGTACTCGGACTGGGAGAACTTCGAAAGTCAGATTGTCTTTTAGCGGCAGCTCGTCCACTGCTATCACATGCGAGGGATCGTGAATGTACCTCCTGAGTTGCGAGACATGGAACACATCATGGAGCTTAGACAAGTGCGGAGGTAGAGCAATTCTGTAAGCTACTGGTCCGACCTTCTCCGATATCTGGTACGGTCCGACAAACCTAGGGGTCAACTTTTTTGATTTGATAGCTCGACCAATACCCGTTACCGGGGATACTCGCAGGAATACATGATCTCCCTCCATGAAGTTCAAGGGTTTCCTTCTCTTGTCGGCATAGCTCTTCTGTCGGTCTTGTGTTGCTTTCATCTTTCCTTGAATCATTCGGATCTTCTCGGTTGTCTCATGCACAATGTCGGGACCAATCAACAAGTTTTCTCCTATCTGGAACCAGCATAACGGCGTCCGACATTTCCGACCATACAATGCTTTGAAAGGAGCCATCCCGATACTTGAATGGAAACTGTTGTTGTAGGTGAATTCGACCAATGGCAATAGTGCTTCCCAACTTTCCGACTGTTCGAGCACACATGTCCTCAACAAGTCCTCAAGGGTCTGAATGGTGCGCTCGGATTGCCCATCGGTCTGAGGATGATAAGCCGTGCTAAATCTCAACTTTGTACCCATGGCTTGCTGCAAACTCTGCCAGAATCGGGATAAGAAACGAGGATCACGGTCCGACACGATACTGCTCGGAACACCATGAAGTCTGACAATGTCCTTTATGTACAGTTGCGTCAGCTTCTCCAAGCTGTACTTCATGCTGATCGGCAGGAAATGGGCACACTTTGTAAGTCGGTCCACCACAACCCAAATGGCTTCCTGTCCTGATCTCGTCCTTGGTAGACCCGATACAAAGTCCATCGAAATGCTGTCCCACTTCCATTGTGGAATCTCCAAAGATCTGAGTAATCCTCCTGGCTTCTGATGCTCTATCTTAGCTTTCTAGCATGTCAAACACCGAGACACATAATCCACCACGTCGGTCTTCAACTTCGGCCACCAAAATAACCTCTTCAGATCCTGGTACATCTTCGTGGCTCCTGGGTGAAGACTCATCTTCGTCTTGTGGGCTTCTTCCATCAACTCTCTTCGGACTTCAAAGTCCATAGGAATGCAAACTCGGCCCCGAAACCGTACGAGACCGTCGGGTCCTTTAGTGAAGTCGGGTTCATCCTTATCTCCAGCTCTTTCTAGAAGCTTCTGGAGTTCTAGGTCGGCAGCCTGTCTTTCCTTGATGAAACCCACAAAATCATTGGTTACTTGCAGCATTTCCAGTACAACACTGCTTTCCTTCTTCCGTATGCCGAGGTTAAGATCGCTAAACTCTTGCATCAACTGCATCTCTCGGACCATCATGTTGCTCAGATGAAGGCTCTTCCTGCTCAGCGCGTCGGCCACAACGTTGGCTTTTCCAGGATGATAGTGCAGGTTGAAATCATAGTCTTTCAAAAATTCCACCCATCTACGCTGTCTCATGTTCAGTTCCTTCTGGTCGAACAGATAGCCGAGACTCTTGTGGTAGTTGAATACTTCAAACTTCGTGCCATACAGGTAGTGTCTCCAAATCTTAAGGGCGAACACCACAGCTGCCAATTCGAGATCATGCGTGGGGTAATTCTGCTTGTGTTGCCGAAGTTGCCGAGAGGCATAAGCCACCACCTTTCCCTGTTGCATCAACACACAGCCGAGACCCTGCTTCGAGGCGTCACAAAACACGTCAAAGGCTTTGGTCGGATCGGGCAAAATCAGTACGGGCGAACTCGTCAACCTTTTCTTTAGCTCTTGAAAGCTCTGCTCGCACACCTCGGACCATTGGTAAGGTGCATCCTTCATGGTTAACGAAGTCAACGGTAGAGCCATCTTAGAGAATCCTTCAATGAATCTCCTGTAGTACCCTGCAAGTCCGAGGAAACTCCTAACCTCGGTTACCTTGTTGGGTCTCTCCCACTTAAGTACCGCTTCCACCTTGGAGGGATCGACTGCTACACCTTGCTCGGATATCACATGTCCGAGGAAATGAACTTCCTTGAGCCAAAAACTGCATTTGGAAAGCTTGGCGTAGAGCTCCTTGTCCTTCAAAACCTGCAACACCTTCCTCAAGTGCTGCTCATGTTCACTCGGACTTCTGGAATAGATGAGGATGTCGTCTATGAAGACTATCGCGAACGAGTCCAAATAAGGTCGGAAGATTCTATTCATGTAGTCCATAAAGATGGCAGGGGCGTTGGTAAGTCCGAAGGGCATAACCACATACTCAAAATGCCCATACCTTGTTCTGAAAGCTGTCTTCGGAATGTCTTCTTATCGGACTCGGATCTGGTGGTATCCAGATCGGAGGTCTATCTTTGAGAACACCGACGCTCCCTTGAGTTGGTCCAATAAGTCGTCAATCCGAGGAAGGGGATATTTGTTCTTCACCGTTACCGCGTTGAGCTTCCGATAATCAGTGCACATCTTGAGGCTACCATCTTTCTTCTTAACAAACAAGATCAGAGCTCCCCAAGGTGACACGCTTGGTCGGATTAGCTTTTTGGCCAAAAGTTCTTCCAGTTGCTTCTTAAGCTCTTCTAGCTCGGGAGGTGCCATTCGGTACGGAGCAATTGAGATCGGGCCCGTTCCCGGGACGAGGTCTATACTGAACTCTACTTCTCTTCTCGGCGGTAAGCCAGGCATCTCGTCCGAGAAAACCTCTGGGAATTCTCCGACTACAGGAATTCGGTCTAAGGTCGGCTCCTCTGTTGTTTCTAACTTTGCAACCGAAGGGCCACTAAAGATAACAGTTTTCTCTCGGCAATCGAGCATGACATGGTGTTGGGACATCCAGTCCATGCCGAGGATAATATCTAGCTTGGTTAGGGGCAAACAAATTAGGTTGACCTTAAACTCTCGGCCTAATACTTGGATAGGACACTCTAGACACATTTTAGAAGTGATTACAGAAGAATTGGTTGGGGTAGAAATGGATAATTTGTAAGGCATTTCTACAGGGAATAGTTTTAGTTTGTTCATACAGTCAAGGGAAATGAAAGAATGGGTGGCTCCACAATCAAATAACACTGCACATGTAATGTCATTCACTTGACAAGTACCTCGGATCAGCTCGTCGGTCTCGGTCACTTCTTCACCATCCATAGTGTAAACCTTGCCTCTCTGCATAGGTTGGTTAACACCAGCCTGTTGTGCCTTTGCCACATTGACTTCTTCCTTCACAATGCTCTTGGTACACGGAGCTGCAAAATGACCAAGCTTGCCACATCGGAAACAGGATCCTCTTGCTCTCCTCGGATCCAGACTCCAGCATTCTCCCCTGTGCTGCCTTCCGCAGTGTTGGCATATCGGATAGGGGCCAGGAACAACCACCATCTGCCCACCGCTCCTCGGAGCTGTTGACGTTCTAGAGCTCGGATTCACATAGGGAGCAGATCTCGGAGCAACTCCTTTTCCCCTGATCGGCCCCACTGTCTTTTGTGCCGACCTGCTCCGCTTTCCGTCAGCTTTCCTCTTGAGCCCCTTCTCATAGGTGCTAGCCATGTTCACCAATTGCGAGAGATTGGCCATGTTCTGATATTCAAAAGCGAGCCGAATATCATCACGGAGACCAGACTCAAACTTGATGCACTTGGTACACTCATCAGCATCTCGGTAGCTTCCAGAGTAACGGATCAAATCCTCGAACTGAGCGGCATACTCCCCGACACTCAAGTTCCTCTGCTCCAGTTTTAGAAAAGCGAGCTCCTTCTCTCTCCTAACATCTTCAGGAAAATACTTTCCGAGGAATCAAGCTCGGAACAAATCCCAAGTGATGACCTCATTAGCCGCCTCCAGTCCTCGACTTTGTTGATCCCACCAGTGCTCGGCTTCACTAGCCAGCACAAACTCGGCCAACCTCACCCTGTACTCATAGGGAGGTTGCAGAGATCGGAAAATCTTCTCGATGTCCTGGAGCCATCTCTGAGCTCCATCAGGATTATAACCCCCCCAAACCGAGGTGGTTCGTTCTTCCTAAATCGGCTCATCCAGTCAATCTCGACCGAAGCCGGAGGTTGAGGCTGAAGGGCTGCAGCTGCGGCTGCTACGGCTGCCACGATGTTCTGAGCGAGGTTCTCAGCCTGGTTCTGCTGAGCCTGCGCTTGGTTCTGCTGCAGTTGAACCAGAGTTTCTAGTACGAGAGCAATTCGGTCGTTATCGGCTCGTCTCCCAGCCATGCTACTCGGTCATGGAGAGAAAGCCAATTAACTTCCGAATAAGTAAAGATATATATATATATATATCAACATATACTTCTGTAAGCTCTATTGTCTAACTTAGACTTCTAGACTTTACTTGTCACTCTCTTGGTGAGTAACCACTGGAGTCCTTTGCAACTCCAATAGGTCGAGGAGAAACTGCTCTGATACCAAAAATGTAACACCCTATATAATAATTACCCTTATAACCCGAAAATTAGGATTTAAAATTTCTTTTCATTAATTCAAAAACATCAGAGTTAACAAAACGGAAGACTTAAATTTGATTAAAGCATAGAAGTTCAATAAAAGGTACACCGAGTTCATAATTGTAGTACAAGTTCAATAGAAATTTAGCTCGGCCCAACTAGGCAATCCGAGTTCAAAATACAAAAAGAGTTTTTTTAGCTCGGCCAACTGGCCGAGACCCATCTAGACTATCCAACTCTAATGACTTACTCTCCCTGTGGGGGAGAGTGATCCTGCTCGGCCGGGGACTGCGTCTGCTCGGACTCAGTACCTGAAAAATGGTAAGGAGGTGAGCATTACACAGAACTTAAATAAGCAGTTTCTAACATGACATACCGAACTACCAAGCCAAACACAAGTAGCCAAATAGCATATAAATAACAAGTAATCAAATCATATATCACATGCATACATTATCACTTGGCTCGGTCCACATCATGCAATTTCATTTAGCTCGTCTCACACCATACACCCTCATTTAGCTCGGCTCACATCCTAATCCAGTTATCCAATACCTATTAGTTATACCTCGGTTCATCTCGGTAATTCCCCTTATACCCTTTCCTTAATTCTTACACTAGGTTTCTCGGCCACTATTCTCTCACCTAGGATTACCATCTCGATCTCGAACTTATTACTCATTATTCCATTTTCACATAGTTTACAATCTTTTACTCTTCTCGGATGCATACACCCAGTTCATGTCTTACACCATTTAAAGTCGGATATCGGAGTGTCCATAACTGCGAGTACCCAGTACCCGTCTTACAGCTGCACATACCCGGTATGCGTCTGACGCGATCAATGCACACACCCAGTACGCGTCTTCTATGACCAATAGCACTACCGCCGATCATTCTATGGAGTTAGGAGTGTCCATAACTGCGAGCACCCAGTACTCGTCTTACAGCGGCGCATCTCGGTGACTTACGCGACCAATGCACGCACCCAGTACGCGTCTGCTATGACCAGGAACACATCCCACCGATTCCGTGCTCGGAACCTTGTGCGAATCATGTAACACCCCGCATTTTTCCCATACGTGCGTAAACGATTTCGTCGAAATAAACCTCAAAGTTTTGTGATATAAGAAATTTTCAGAAAAGTATTTTATGGAGAAAGAAATAAAGTGATAATTTTCAAGGATTTTTATAAACCAAAATGTTTTCATAAAAGAGAAGTGAATGAATTTGTTGATTTGATTTTTTTGGAATGAATTGTGATTTTTCTAGAAAGTGATTTTTTGTTTGAAATAAAGTTTTTGATCTGTTAACTTTAAAAATTCGTAACTTTTTAACCGTAGCTCGGATTTTTACGATCTTTATATCAAAACGATTGTCTTGAAACGTAGATTTTAGAAATGTAACTTTTGGGATTTTCTGGGTTGTTTTATAAAAATCTATTTTCAGAGTTATAAAAATACGAGTTTTAAGAATTTTGTTTTGAAGAAAATGAATTTGTTGATTTGGCATGAATTTTTATGTGAAATGTGTGTAATTGGATGTGTGTGTACTGTGTGATGCTTGAAATAAATTGTGTGAGTGTGATTCCTTATTAAATGATTGCATTCGTGTATGAATTGATAAATATAAGTAAAAATGAATAGGGAATAAAAATGTGAAGTATGTAGGTGTAATGTGTGTGCTACGGTATGAGCATATGGGATACGTGTATGTTTATGTATATGAATGTTAGGAGTAGAATTTCCAAGAAACCTAGTGGGTAAGAAAGCCCTAACTAAACCAAACTAGGTCCATGAACAAAACCAAACTAAGTTAGAAAGTGACCAAACCCTAACTAGTTTTCAACCTAGAATGACCCCTAAAAAGCCTAGCCTATGTAACTTTGTCCCCTTGACTTTGATGACTCTTATCCATGCAAATTTATGCAAGCCCAAAACCACCCCTTTTCTTTATGCATGAACCAAAAAATTATTAAGGGCAAAGAGGGAATTGTGAGTTAGCCTATATATCCTAAAAGCCTTAGTTCATTCACCCATCCATTTCTCATTTCACTTCTCCGTACCAACACTAAACACATACCTAAGAGCCCATCAAACTCTTAGGAAGGAAAAGAAAAGAAATAGAGGGAAAGAGAGGGAGTTGGCCGTGGAACCTAGGAGAGGAAGAAGAAGGGAATCCAAGTTTGAACTAAGCCTTACCTTTGAAGATCAAGGATGTTAGAAGCTAGAGAACCCATCCTCATCTTGGTAGGTGACTTGAAGAACAAGAATAAGATTTGTAATAGCTTAGTATTTTCCCTTTTTACTTTTTAGATCTTTATTCTTTTCTTCTTGCATGTCTTATTTTATGACTTTAAAGATGATCTTGTGTGTTGATCTTCTTTAATCATGGACTTTAAGGACTCTAAATAATTTGTAATGTGTTAAACTTGTGCTTGATGTTTCGGTTCATAGTGTTCTTGTTAGATCTAATAATTTTTCAAACTAAATCTTGAAGATCTAAAGAAAACTAAGATTTTTATGAAACCTAAAATAAATCTCTTTGCATGACTATTTTTCCTTCTCTAAATCGTGGACTATTTGTGTTTATTTGAGGATTTGGTAAATAAATCCATGATCTAAACTTGTTTGTTTATAAAGTGTAATTTTTGGTTTTTGCATGTTAATTTTTGTGCTAAAATTATGATTTATGTGTATTTCCATGAATGATTTCATGATCTAAAATTTAATTTGTAAAAAAGGTTTAATTATTTAGCTTTGCATGTTGAGTCTTCTTGCTAGATCTTGATTTATGATGTGTTTTCATGACTATGTGATGAACGAAAATATAATATAAACTTGCTTTGTGAAAAAGTTTAAAGTTCTAGTCTTGCATGTTGATTTAATGATGTTCTTATTTGATTTAAATTTGTGCATGTTATTTTTCAAGAGAAAAGACTATGTTTTCTTTTGTATGTGCCTCGGTTTTAAGAGGAAATCAGAGTAACAAGTTTTAAATTGATTTTTGGGTATGAATATGTTTTGATTTAGTGCTTAATCTTGTGTATGTTTGATTTTCATGAAGAAATCATGTTTTTCTTCTTGAGTATGTGTTTCGGTTTTCAAGAAGAGAATTAAAGAAACTAAAATAATTTTTCAAAGCATAACCATGATTTGTTTAAGTAATTATTTTTGTACATGTTTTATTTTTAGGAAGGCCATTTGGCCATGTCTAATTATAATAGAATCCATGCTTCTTATTTGGTGAAAAGTGGATACATGTATGTTTAAGCTTAGATCTAGTGATTTCATGTGCATAAAATTAAAAAGTAAATCCTTATTTTTGGTTTAAGAAAAGTTATAATCTTGAGGTTATTTTTATGCATGTTTGAAAAAGAATTTGTTTTAAATATATTAATGCATGATGATGTGATATTGTGACTTTGGTGTGTGAATGAAAAACCTTGTCTCCTTGCATGTTGACTTTAAGCCATTCTAGGTACTAGGTAAGAGACTATGTTGTTCCTTCTTAGGGTGCATGCATGATGAGGTTATTTGAATTTAAAGATTCTAAAAGCACATGCAAGAAGTAATTAAATTTAAAAGGAATTATGTGTGATGTTTTGTGATTTAAATTGTTGTGTTGATTTTGGGGTATGAAAATGAAATTAAAATTGTTAATTTCATTGTTGATGCTCACGGTTGTAGTCATCAAATAAAGAAAATAATTTCATGATTGTATGTTTGTATTTGTGTATTTAATCCTTGCAAAATTGTATGTGCATGATTCGGTCAACATATGTTCATATATTTGGAAAAGTTTTCTTTATAAAATAACCTTTAAAATGTCTATATTTCTAGACCTATGATGCTATGTGTTGAATGAAAGTGATATGTATTTACTTTTATCTTTTGATTTTAGAAAATAAATAAGTTGGTTTAATTTTGTAAAAGAGGAATTTTTGTAATAATAATTCAATGATTTTTAGCTTTAAAGTTTATGTCTGATTAGAAAATTATCAACCTGTGTGATTCGGTTTTGTTGAACTAATTAAAAGGATTAAATTAAATGATTTTCTTAAGAATAATTGGTTTGATATATTAAAGTTATAATTTAATTAATGAATGTAAATAAGTAAAAATGTGATTTACTGTGTATATATTTGTGAATGTTGTGAATGTTTGGAATCTGTGTGTGTGTCTGTACTGCTTGAATGTATTGGAATTGTATTGAATACTGTGTGAAATTTATTTGTGAAAAATTTTTATTTAAAAAGAGTGATTTAAATAACTTAAAATAATTTGAAATTTTAACTGATATTCTGTGATCAGCATTTGATAATGTTGTGATTGAATAAATGAATTTGATTGTTTTTGAAGTTTTGCCTTCTTGAATTTTTGTATTTGATTTAAGAAAGATTTTCAAAGAATTGTTTTTCACTCAAGGTTTAAAGAAAATGATTTTCTTTAACCAAAGTGTTTTAAATTAAGAGAGATAGATTTTATTCTGGTAAAGAGATTATTTCAAAGCTTTCTTGGAAACATTTTATAAAAGAAATGATTTGGATCTAAAGTCTTTTGGATATTGGCAATGTGCTTTTTTAAAAAGGGAATTATTTCAAAAGTGTTTTAAAAACGGAAATTTAAGAATTCACGTAAATCGTTTCTAACGCACGGGGAAAAATGTCTAGTTCGAGTGTCGGACGCGAAGGACACGTGGCAAGGTTAGCGACTGGAATCTTGGAAAGCTCTTGGATGTGTCGTCATCCAGGTGAGTGAGAGTGTTGTGGTCCCGTAACGTGGTTGCTCGCAATTCGAATAGACGGATTGCGAGAGTACTGCGAATTAGGCAATATAGATATTCGTGCTAAGTGTTTACCTGTTCTATTTGCATACTAAATGTTTATTTGTTGTGCATACTTTATTTTGTTTAGAAGTTGTTTGATTTTGTCTGGATAGCGAAATGATGATGGAACTATGAAAGTAATAAGATAAATTGGAAAAAAAAAGAGAGAGAAACGAATGAGGAACATGAGGAATAATTGAGAAAGAAATAAGTGAGAATGAAAGTATGAGAGTGATTGAGAAAGAGAATTGATATTTGAGTGGAAAGAGTTGGGATTGGAAAGAGGATGTGATTATGAAAGTGAGAAAGTGGTTGAGTAGAGATGTGATTCCTCGTTCATGTTTTTGGGAAGAAGCTTAGTGTTGAGTTGAGCTTGCTCCTCCATTAACACTCACCCAAAAATATGATTTTTGAAAAAGGTTTTTTAAAAGAGAATTTTAAAAGAGTTTTTGGTGAAAATAATATTTTGTGAAAGTTTTTTTGGAAACATTATTTTTGAAAAAGGTTTTGTGAAAGGATTCCTGAAATGAGGTTTTTGAAAATGTTCTGTGAAGTAAAGTTTTGTGAAATCGCGTTTTCGAAAAAGTTTTGCGAAAGACATTTTGAGAAAAACGAGGAAAAGATACTGATGATGTTGATAAGAATTATGCTGAGAATGAGTTTTTGAGAATCATGAGAGTGAGATGTGAAAGTAATTTGAGGCTTGAGGCCATTGAGATTTAGGGGCAAAGGATTGCGATTAGTGGTCGGGCTTCGTTGAAGGGATGCACCAAGGACGTGCCGACTGTTAGGATTAAGCCGCTAATTAAAACGTGAAACTTTAAAAGACTTTAAAAGACATTTATAAACGCGGTGAGGCATGAGTGTCGTATCGAAGTAGTGGAGAGGAAGGAACCATAGGTATCTGCGGATACTTAGAAGGAGATTGCATGAGGGGAGGACGATGGCGGTGAAACGTCAAGAAGTCTAGAGTACTTTCTAGGCAGAACAATCCCACAAGTGGCGCACTAACGTGGTGGGGACTGGGTCTAATGTCGTGGCACGTTCTGCACCGGAACTAGAATTGTACTATCGCCCCCTTGATTGCAAATCGAGAACAGTGAGAGGGACTAGAACGGGGCATTTGTGTTTGCCGCTCAGAGCGTGCCTTGATATGAATTGAATTGATATGATTTGAGGCTGAGTCCTCCTGGTCTGGGACCATTTGTTGTGTGACAGTTGTCGTGCCCGCGTGGTAAAGGTCCTGTACTCCTGTTTGCTTCCGACTAGGTTGGGTGGTTGACCGAGGAGATGTAGACGTGTGTGAGCTCAATGATGTTTCCCCCTCATCATTGACGCTAATCGAAATAATAAAACTTAAAAGACAAAGATGTTTCAAAAGAAAAGTACAAAGGACATTAAGCATTGAATAAGGATTACAAGCGAGTTCACGAGAAATGATTCGTGACATAATAGATCAGGAGGCAAAGAGTTGAAAGGAATGGAAAAGTGTTTCAGAAAGAATGAGAACGATTGAGATGCAAGCGTAATGAATGATTTGGATATGTGTTTAGAATACTGTGATATGCTTTGACATGTTGCATATATGATTATGTGATTGCATTATAAATGTTTATGTTAAGTTGTTCTAGTTCCGTTTCATTATCTGTATATTTTTATACCCTGAGACCGCAAGGTCAACCAGTTAGTGTCCGGAACACTGACTCTCTCCTACCATGTTGTCGTATCGGCACTCGCTGATAATGCAACTGGTAGATGGCGCAGCGGAAGCGTGATGAGCTCCATCGACCAAAGTCCGGAATTAGACGACAAATACTAGAGAGCATGATTAGAAGCTAGGCAATCCCCTGGTGGAATGTACTCCACTGTAAGTTCTTAGTTAACTTAGCTCTATCATACTGTACCCCGGCACAAGTTTTATTTGACACTGATATTTTGAAATATGTAAACGGGCTGTGTTTTAAAAATTGAGTTTTGAAAACAGGTTTCAAAGTGCGGTGTCTTGTGACATCTCGGTTTGGAACTTGAAAGAGTTTATGTAATGTGAGAACACGTATTGTAATTGTAACTATGTTTTAAAAGTCTAAGTGTTCTCACATTCACATAACACTTAGTAAAAAAAAAAATGGCCCCAAATTTTCACTATATTTAGTTTAACTTCAAGTTGCCGAATCGGGGTGTTACAAATCATAACTGCGAGTACCCAGTACCCGTCTTACAGCTGCATATACCCAGTATGCGTCTGACGCGATCAATGCACGCACCCGGTACGCGTCTGCTATGACCCGATCACACAACCATTTCTCTTTTATTCCTCTTATCCTTTTAACCATTTTAGTTCGGCCTCTCTCGGCTCAACATCTCTTAACTCATCTTTTTAATCATCTTTTAGTTCGGCCTCTCTCGGCTCAACTCCTCTTAATCTCTTTAGCTCGGCCTCTCTCGGCTCACCCCTTTAACCATTCCCTTTTTCCATTAACCTTTTTCATCATTTGACTTATTACTCTATCTCTCCTACCTTCCATATTTACCATTTTCTCAACCCATTCGCAACCTCTCCCAGCTCGGCCCAGTTCGGCCACAGATATAAATAACAAATATCAAAGCTCATACACATTTATACAACAAAGTTCATAAACACTTATACAACAACAACAATAAGAATAAAAGCATTCAACCAATCCATCATGCAAATACCAACATATAGCATAAAACAATATTTCTCCCTACTTCAATCTCATGTTTCTAGTTCATTTATTAGTTCCCTTTACCCATTTTACCTTTCCTTTCTCATATTAACCTATATCCATTCCCCAATCTACACCCACTCTTAGTACCCTTTATGAACATACTAGAAACCCAAACTCAAGTAGAGGTAACACTCACTCCTTACCTCAAACCGTGAGAAATAAGAGTTGAGAGTTTGAGAATGGTGTCCTTGACCTTGACCTTGAGAGCTTCACACCTCTTGAATCCTTTCCTCCAAGCTGCCACAACTCCACCAAGCTGCACACGAACTCCACAACGGTCCAGGGGCGCCAGAACGGAAGGGAAGACGGCAGGGAGGAGGTCTCCGGTTGGGTGGAAGAGAGGGAGAAAGAAAGTGTTGGGGTTTGGTTGCTGGAACTTTGAGAGAAAGAGAGAGAGAAAAATGAGAGAGAGACGAAGGAGAAAGAGAGTGAGAATGAAAAGTGTGTTATGGGGTGTATTTGGATTTTCTTTTATTCATTTGAGGGAAACATTTGTGTGGTCCTCATTGGAGGCTTCTTGGGGAAGCTAGAACGTGTGGACAGGATTCATTGGCTTCCAAAGGAAGCCATGAATAGTACATTGAAAGGGACATAAAGCAATGATAGTGACATAAAGTGAATGATAGTACCGTACGGACGGTACGAAAACCAAAGGGCAACAACTCAACATGAGCTGGCACGGAAGAGCTAGGACGTGTCGGCTAGGATACGTCGGCTCAGATACGTCGGGACAGCAGTAGTCCGAGCTTCCTTCTCGGATGATACTGTGAGGTGCGCTGAGGTCGGCTAATCCGAGCTTGACAATAGGTTCCGCGTATGACCCCATTTAGCTCGGCCGGGATCGGTCCGAGGTCCTATACTTACATACTAGGTCGGCCTATGCTTCCTATTACCTCACTACCCTTATACAATTTCTAAGGCTTAATCCTATCCTTAAATAAATATTTATATATATTATTTTATAAATTTATTATTTTACTATTAATTTCTAGGATGTTACACCCATCATCAATAACCAAAACCCATGACTCCTTCATGCCATAAATCCTCTTCCTACCATAAGGAATCAAAGGAAAACCCCATAGCGATCCATTGAATCCATACCTTGATGATGGCCATGGAGGATCCAACAACAAATAGAGAGAGAAAGGATGTGAAGAAGGAGTCTTGGAGTTCTAAGGAGCACAAGGGAAGAAGGAAAAGAAATAAGGAAAGCTTGGAGCTTTTTGAGGTTCTACTCTCTCCCCTCCAGGTAAGGAGGGGGTATTACCTTTACTTAGGGAATGAACTCTAGAATGTTTATAGTGATAGCTAAGGGTATAGGAATATGTATGTTAATATTGGTAAAAATTGTGTATTTAAAATAAAGAAGGCAAACCCATTTTAATACTTATGTTATATACGATATACGATGGTGTAGGTGATATTGCATTATTTTTATGAAAATGATAATTGATGAATGTTGCTGTGTTGATATAAGTGATAACTTAGGGTCTAGAAATAAACATGTCATATTTGTAAGTTTTAATTAGTTTTATGAAGTGAATTGAGTAACAGATGAATCAATTGAGGTTAGAAAAAGGGACTTAAGCTTATTGGAATTAATTGAGGTTAGTTAAAGTGACTTAAGCATAAGGGAAGTTAATAGAGATGAGATTAATCGAGGGTTAGCTGAAATGCGTAAGCATAAATGAATTAACTGGGGTAGAATTGATGAAATTAAGATTGAGGGAGGTTAGTGGAAATAAATTAAGCATGAATCGGGTTCTAATCCATAAATAGGAAGATGTAAGAGAATTTAGGGAACAGTAATAAAGAAAGGGATGATGGTTTAATTAGATAGTAGGTTAGGAAAAAATAAGAGTAACAGAGTGGATAATTAATAATGAAAATGAAAGAGAGGTAAGGATAATTAACAATGAAAATGAAAGGGAAATAAGGATAATTGATAATGAAAAGGAAAGAGAAATAAGAATTTAAAAGTGAGAAAAGAATAAGTAATGAAATCGAAATAAGAATAAAACGTGAGAGAAGAAAATATAAGATAGACTCTGTCAAAGTAAGACACAGGAGGTAATACCGACCCCGTGGACAAGAAGTTAAGACAGGAGGTCATATAGACTCTGTCAAAATAAGTCACAAGTGGTCATACCGACCCCGTGGACAAGAAGTGAAGATAAAAGGTCAGATACACTCTATCAAAATAAGACATAGGATGTCATATCGACCTTGTGGACAAAAAAAATGAAAATGAGAATAATGAAAAGAAATGTAAGAATAAAATGAAATGAAAAGAGAATTAAATAATAAAAATATGAATAAGAGTGAAAATGAACTGGTGAGGAATAATTGTGTAACTGGTTGTGTATGATATGATGTGATTTATTTGTGATAAATGTGCTTGACTTAGTATATTGCTATGCCTTTTTAGAATTCATTTACTAAGTACCGTGTAATGCTCACCTTCTTGCTGTTTTTATACAGGTACAGAGACTGAGCTTGCACTGTTACTATAACATCCCGAATTTTAACCCCTAGTGTAACTAGAATAATAATAAGATTGGAATAGTAATAATAGTAATAACAAGGTAAAAATGAGTGTTTAAAAGGGATGTTTTAGTATTAGAAACATCTAATAATAGAAAATTAAGAATAAAAGATTTATAACTTAAAACACAAATTCCATCGTTGGATGTGAAGTTGGGAGTCTTAGTAAGCTTGCTTTCAAATTTGAGCAAGATCCGACGGTTAACGAAGGAGATATGGCGCTTTGAGAATGCAAAGAGATGAAAACTAACAAAGTAATCAATTACCCAAGGGAAGTAATCGATTATCATTTGTTTGTGGGGAAAAATAAAAAGAAAATTGGGGAAGTAATCGATTACCTTAAGTCTGACGCAGAAAAAAAATAGAAACTTGGGGAGCACGAATTTCCTTATATGGGCAAGCTTCGTGGACAAGCTTGGCACCAACACACACTTACAACTCCATCCCTTCCCATCTTCATACCACTCCAAACACCCTTCTTCCTCTTCATTCCATCTTCTTCCCCCAAGCTCCATCACCATCTCCACTAAGCTCTCTCTCTCTCTCTCTCTCTCTCTCTCTCAAGCTCCTCATCACCACCATGGATGTACTCTCCCTCTCATGCCCAAAAGCTCTCTAAGGGAAATCCACCAACAAAATCCATCAGTCCCTTGTACGGAGAATACTCCCAAGATCCATCATCAATAACCAAAACCCATGACTCCTTCATGCCATAAATCCTTTTCCTACCATAAGGAACCAAAGGAAAGCCCCATAGCCCTCCATTGAATCCATGCCTTGATGATGGTCATGGAGGATCCAACAATAAATAGAGAGAGAAAAGGATGTGAAAAAGAAGGCGTGGAGTTCTAAGGAGCTTTGAGGAGGCACAAGGAAAAAGAGGACACAAAGGATCCAAAGCTCCACTCTCTCTCTCTCCTCAAGGTAAAGAGGTGGTATTACCTTTACTTAGGGGGTGGATTCTAAATAGAGTATAGGGATAACTAAGAATAGATGAGTATGGATAATAATGAACCTTAGGGTATTGTATTTGGTTAGAAACTAAATATTTAGCATTTGGGTGAGAGAACCCACTATGGTGATGAATGAATATGTTTATGATACTATGTGTTTGAATATATTTTATGATTTTTATTTAATAATTAGTAATATGAAAATGTAAGTTAATTATTAGATATGCTAGGTTTGTAATAAAACTAATTAAAAGCTTGAGAGGAAAACTTGGTAAAGTGATAATAGAATAATTGGGATTGTTTGGGATAAGGGAATACCTAAGAAGCAAGTTAGAAACACCTAAGAAACGTGTCAAAAGAATAAGTAAGTCGTGAAATAGAATTAAGAATAAAAAGTGAGAGAAGAACAAGATAAGATAGGAGGTCAGTTAGACTCAGTCAAAATAGGGCACAGGATGGTCATACCGACCCTGTGGGCTAGGAAATCAGCACAGAATGGTCATAACAACCCTGTGGATAGGAAACCAACAAAGGAAGGTCATGACGACCATGTGGATAGGGCATTAACACAGGATGGTCATAGCGACCATGTGGATAGGAAATCAGCACAAGAAGGTCATAAGGACCCTGTGGATAAATAATAAAAGGGAAATAATGAAAAGAAATGTGTGAATAAAATGGAACGAAAAGAGAATTAAATAACGAAAATATGAATGTGAATGTAAATGAACTAATTAGGAATAATTGTTTGACTAGTTGTGTATGATATGATGTGACTTATCAGGATGAACGTGCTTAACTTAGTTTATTGTTATGTCTTTTTAGAAACTATTTCCTAAGTTCTGTGTAATGATACCTTCTTGCTGTTTTTATATAGGTACAGGGACGGAGCTTACACTATTGCAGGCCGAGCATGAATACCCTCCACCCCATGAAGTGTTAATTAGTTATGAAAGGAGTATAGTAGATTTGGTTTAAGTTAGTTTAATTTGGTCTCAAAACGATTCACTAATTGTACGCCCTGAAACTTGTATTATTTTGTGAAACAGGGCAATAGGGATAAGCTGGCTGTAACTTATATATAAGTTTATGTTTTAAAATATTTTGGACCGAACAAGTATATAGGAAGAAATTTTTGGGGAAGTCCGAAATACAAAGGAAACTCTGTCAAATTTTTAATGAAATTTTCAAGTAGTTAATTAACTAATGGTAACTAAGGTAATTATTTGTGAGGGTGTCACAGTTACAGGCCGGGCAGGAATACACTCCACCCCGTGGAGTGTAAATTAGTTATGAGAGGAATATAGTTAATTAGATTTAATTCAATTATTTTGGTTTCAAAATGATTCACTAGTTGTACACCCTAAAACTTGTATTATTTTGTGAAACAGGGCATTAGTGCTAAGCTAGTTATAATTGATAAATATGTACATGTTCTAAAATATTCTGGACTGGACAGGTATTCAGGAAGAAATTTTTGGAAAGTCTGAAAAATAGAGGAAACTCTGTCAAATTTTAAACGAAATTTTCAAGTAACTTAATAAGCTTAATTACCCCACTTGATAGCCTCCAAGAGATACCTCACTCTTGTCTTGCAACCCTCTTGAACTTCTAATCTGACCTCTCTTCTTTTACTTGATGATAACCCCACACCAAGTTTTCCACTTGCTTGTTGATTCCTCACAACAAGACTTCCAATTCTTCTTTGTTTGCTTGATGAACAACACACCAAGACTTCTTCTTTGTTGTATTTGAGCTTGCCTTCTTGCAATGATTACAACTCGAAGAAAACACAATAAACGTATGGAATCTCCTTCAAGAACTATGAACTATTAGAAATTGAGATTCAAATGTTTATTGATCAAAGAATATGAAAATAAGAACTTTGATCTTTTGTAAAAGTGAGAGAGAATGTTGAGAGAATAATGTGGCTTTTATCTTTCTAAAATGATATGAAAAATGAAGTTAGTTAATCACAATGATTAGGAAAAGGTTTATATAGAATACCCAAAAGTTTGGCAAACATTAAAATTGATTTTGAGAAGTGAAAAGCTGTTTTAAAAAGCTATTTTGCATGTGTTAATCGATTAAGGCAGTGGGTTAATCGATTAACCACTGTTGAACAACAGCTAATCAATTAAGCAAATGTGCTAATCGATTAAAGGCTGATCCATATTTCCTGTTAATCGATTAACCACTGTAACAGTCAATTAAAAACTTGTTTTCTCAAAACTAAACCTTTTCTTAAAAATGTTTAAGCCACCTATTGATTTAGGTTAAGTGAAAATGCTCAAATTATAATATGATCATGCATATGATAGAGATTCACTACCCTCTAAAAACTCTACCCAAACTCTAAGACTCAAAATAAAGATATTACAATCAATACACATATTGAATCTAAGAGCTTGCTCTCTCTTCATCATTGTTGCTTGTTGTTCTTTGGTGAGCTTCTCCAAGACTTGAGCTTGTTCAAAACATTGTCCTAATCAAAACCATGCACTTGCATAATAGATCTAACAATCTCCACATGCACATGCACACTAGATCTAACAACTAGTATTTATTTTTACAAGTTACCCTAAGGTTCGTTAACATACAAAATCACCAGGTCTTAATCATCACTATAAACTTCCTAGAAATACATTCTCTAAGTTAGGGTAACACCCCTTCTTACCTCAACCAAGTATATAGAGAGAAATACCAAACCCTTGCTTTTTAATGCTTTAAAAATTAGAACCAGAAGAGTCGCGCGTGTGACAACGAAGGGACAACAAGAAGGCGAACCGAGAAGCAACAAGGAGCTCAAATAATATTGAGTTGATGGGTCTACCACCTTTTCTTGAAAGAGAGAGAAAGACAAAATAGAGAAATTCCCTTAAGAAACAAAGAGATAATAATCGCTAAAAATGATGATGATCACGCGTTCATGGAGGAAAGGAAAGAAAGAAGCTTGAACAACTCACCTTGACACTTGCTAGCTAAGAGGAGAGAGAAAACAAAAGAGAGAGAAAGAGATGATGATGGAGCTTGATGGTTATGGAGTCAGCACCATGAGGAAGAGGAAGAGGAAGGAAGGAAGCTTGATGATGGAAGGCTTGGATGAGGGGTGGAAGCCTTGGGGAATGGGTATGGAGTCTTGGGTTTGCCTTGGAAGCTTTGGCTCCAACTTGGAGGAGAAGAATGGGGCAAAAGTGCCCCAAGCACTTTATATTTTTCCATTCTGATGCGTGCAGTTGGTTAATCGATTAACTAGTGTATTTTATTTTTACAAGCTATCAGGTCTTAATCGATTAACACCTTGGTTAATCGATTAAGCAGCTTAGTTCTTCATTCCCCTGTACTTCAAAGTGTCATATCTCTTTTGTTACCCGTTAGATCTTACTCAAACTTGAAACGAAACTTCCCTACATACTAATCTTCACATCCAACGGTGGAATTCGTGTTTAGGGTTGTAAATCTTTTATTTTGAATTTCCTAATATAGGGTGTTTATAAAACCGGAAACGCCGGTTCTAACACTCGTTTTCCCCTCTTTCAACCTCTTATTCTTTGTTAATGCTTTCTAACTACTTCATAGCTCGAAAAATAATCTTAATCCATCACCTTGATTATTCTTGGAATTAAAATTCGGGATGTTACACATCACACGTTAATATCATAATTCAAATCAGACATTTAGTCCATAACTAAAAATCAATCTTCGAAAACTTAGATTAAATTCCTTCGGATAAAATCAAACACAAATATTTTTCTCAAATTCATTCCAAAACTCCTTAACACTTTTAATTCCTCAAAATCATTATGAAACAATCAACAAAATAATTTTAAGTAAATGAATTAGTTGCTGGTCCGTCTTGGACAACAGCTAGTTCGAACCCGAAAACACCGAAAACTTCCCTTTTTGAACCCAACTTTTTCCTATATCTTATACTTCTAAAAACTTAAACTTTAAACCACTTGAAAACATTTTTCAAATTGAAAATACTATATCTATCATGTCTATCTACAAATCTTTGGTTGTTCTTCCTCATTGATGTTGATTGGTTTCCAGTATACATCAGCCACGATGGGCTGTGGTCCTGAAGATAAGAATACCGTTCTAGAACTTGCATATAATTATGGGCGTCACTAATTATGACAAAGGAAATGGTTATATACAGGTATATTCTACGCTTCTTTGTTTTCAAAAGAGGGGCTTTATGATTTTTGTAAGTGAGTCCATGACTGTTTGTATGCCATTCTAAGAGTGCAACTCATTTTTTGTTGGAACATATTGCAATAGGCACAAATGATGTCTACAAGACTGTAGAAGCAATCAAACTGTGTGGAGGGAAGGTTACCCGTAAACCTGGGCCTTTGCCGGGTATCAACACCAAGATAGCAGTTTGCTTGGACCCTGATGGTTGGAAAATTGGTATGACCTTTTAATCTGTTTGCTTTTATGTGATTTATTGTGTGCTTTAAGACTTTAATCTCGTCACTACCAAAAAAAGGCTTTCATGGGCTGATTTAGTCTTAAGCTTTTGGTCGATGAATTGATGGGTGGATTGTGTAATTGGTTTATATAAGAGTTGAAAAACAAATGAATACTTAGAACAGAGATTATTGTGTATAATTGAGTGAGGAATAACATACGGGTAAACTAATGATTTGTTTAAGAAACAGACTGGAAAGACAGGAACTTTTTAGTCTACAAGTCTGCAGCAGTTTGTGTGGTGGAACTTATTAATACAATTATTACTGCAAATCTGGATCTGTTATTAACTTCTTTCCCCTTTTTGTATACTTTTCAGGTTTAATAAGTAGGATTGCAATTTCTCACTAGAAATTGACGTGGCTTTTGAATTTTTCTGTTTTAACTTTCTGGTAAACTATTGGATGTATATATATAAATTTCTTGCTTTCATTTGTATTATGCCCCGAAATATGAGTTTGCCTTAAAAAATAATAGTGCAAGCGGTGCTTTATCTATTCTACTTTAATTTCTTTCTCTTAGCATTAAAACGTGTGGTGTTGTATCTTGCTTAGGTTAGTTGGTGCGAAATTTGTATAGAGAAGTATGATATCATCAGGAGACAATTCAGGTATTATTCTTTTATGAAGTTTATAAATATCCAGTTTAGTAGAGTTTGTTGTCAGTTATTGGCTGTGTTAGAGAGTGTTGCGGGTTCCTACCTAAATATGATTTACTAATAAATCATTGTGTGAGAAGATAATGTTGGCTAGGATTATATTGTACTGTATGATCAAATATCTTCTACATTCTACCTCAACCATTTTCCCAATGAAAAGGTATAACTTATTTAATGGTTTTTGTTTTTGTATTGATGTTGATGTTTTCTGTTTTTAATTACAGATATATATCTTTTGCCATGTTGCGTCATAATTTGAACGTTGAGGAAGACCAGACATTGAGGAAAACCAGGCGGAAAAAGACGAATGGATATGATATTAATGACAAGCATATGAGTTATGCATATAGCTTTATGAATTATTCTATTTTGAATTTTAGAAGGAAATTGTTATAGGAGTATTAATTAGCAAATACTTAATTTGGCTTATAAAGCACTGTCAAACTTTTGGTAAATTTTTTGTAATTAAGCGAAATTCAACAATGTATTTCTCTTTCTGTATGTATATACATGGTCATTTTACTTCGATAACATCATATATAAATGCACATTTATGTTAATATAATTATTGCTGCCTATATCGTTTGCCTGCTACAAGTAAAATGGTGTTGCCTATGCAAGGAAAAGAAAAATAAATGTTTATATAAATATGTAAGCAGCTAAATAATTTTGGTTAAAACATATTGCAACGGTTCTAAAATTGTTGCCTAAACACTTCTCCATAAAAAACCGTTGCATAATTTAGATAACAAAACCGTTGCCTTTAATCACACACAAAAACCGTTGCCTTCAAACTTGTGCCAAACCGTTGCCTTTGATCTTACAAAAGGCAATGGTTTTAAAAATAATGTTGCCTTAAGTCAAAAACCGTTGCCTATGAGAATAGGCAACACTCACCTAGAGAGCAGTTCAATAACCGTTGCCTAATCTTTCAGCAACGGTTTTGCCACTTTCAGCAACGGTTTTATGCCGTTGTAAAAAATCGAAAATGTTGTAGTGAGCAGAAAGTTTCACCAAAAATATATTTCTCACAAACAATCAAAACATAAAATTAGCACAAGTTATCACAAAACAGGAATCAACTTTCTGAATGTTAATAGGTTTTCATTAGAAACTACCTTCAGAAATATAGATAGTTTTCAAATCTACCAACAGATGAGGGAATCATACTACTATGGAAATATAGACTTCCAACAAGTCCAACCAAATACGTTCAGTGGTCACCCAAAGTGGCCAACTTGACAGACCTGGGTGATTTAAGTTACTAATATCATGGCCATTTAAGCTACTATCTTGGTGGAAAAGACATCTGTATTCAAGAGTTAGGTAAGCTAATCAGATGAAACAAACACCTATTTGATCAACATATCCCACAGTAAGTTTTCTTAAGTGAAAATTATAGTCATTGATCAAAAAGTTATGCCAGGAACACAAAAAGCCAGGCATCTAATCTGATTAATAGTTGCAAGTTACCTTGTATGCAGGATTGTCCCTCTTGCGGAGAAGTTGCAAGCCCAGAGCCTTGGAAATCAACAAAGACAAGGAGAAACATCAAGACTTAAGCTTTAAAAGACAAGGAAAAACATTAAGGCCTAAGCAAGTTGTATGAAGGAGGTCACAATAAGAGCAATTAAAACCACTCACTTTTTGGTAGAAGGCCATGCCACGATCAAGATCACCCACTCGGAGCATCACTTGGCATAAGGGTTCAGGAGTAGGTCCTCTATCCAAAAGCTCGAACTTATAGCCATCAGGATCTTCAATGAAAGCAACTGTTGTACTGCCACCATTGACAGACCCTGGTTCAGTAATGATCATAATTATGTCATAAAAGATAAAGCTCATACAACACAATTGAACACTGAGCACCTCTTAAAGGCAATTTAGTTTTAAAATTAATACGGGAATTTCATATATATTTTGATGATAACAAAAACATGTTTGTTGCTAAACAAGAGACCTTGATTAAAGACTTCATTAACGAAGCTAAATGCTCGACTTTCTTTCAACATGAATATGTTCAATTGTCCTCGGTTATCCAATTGTCCAATCCAATACCAGCACAACAAAAAATATAAAGTATTAGGAAATTTGATAATACAAAATAACAGTAAGATATAAGTTGGCAATCGACATCCAAGATATAAGATATAAGATATAAAAAGAACATCAACTATCCCAAAGCCAAAACCATATTTACCAGGTTCATTTTCTTTACACTGTGAAGTGCTATAAATTGATACAACCCGGTTCTCAGGTTATTGAGAAAATCAAGTTATGAGACAACACCAATATTCAGGTTATGGAATTAGGGATCTGAAAAAAAGCAAAAGGAATTAGAGATTCACAAAACTCACCTTACAATGCAACAATTGAGAGAACAACTAGGGTTCTGCAAAAATGCAAAAAAAGGAATTAGGGATTTAGAAAATGGAAAAAGGAATTAGGGATTCAAAAAATGGAAAAAGGAATTAGGGATTCAACGAGTGAAAGGACCGAACCAGTGAGAGAGATTAGAACCAGTGACAAGGATTCAACGAGTGAGAAGAATGGAAAATGGAAAAGAAAAAACTCACCAGTGAGAATGAGAGAGAACTGTGAGAGAGTGACAGAGAACTGAGAGAGAACTAATCGCGAGAGTGAGAGAGAACTGTGAGAGTCAACCAGTAATTTCGGTGGTCGACGATCGACGGTCAGCCGCGGAGAGGAAGAAGCAGTGGCACCGTGACGGTTCGGTCCTGGGCGTTGGTGGCTCGGTTCAGCGACAGCAATGGGTTTGTGGGTCGCGATTCGCGACAAGGAACCGAGAGGGAGGAAGGGAGAGAAGACGAGAGAGAGACAGTACAAGTTTGTTGGGTGGTGGTGGCCATAGAACCGGAAGGGAAAGAAGTTGAGAACCGGGAGGCGGCTCGAGGGAGACAGCATCATATTCTAAGTCTCAAGTTCACTTTCCATTGTCCAAAACCAATTTAAATCCATAGACAAACTAAATATCTTGAAAACAATTAAATAAACACTTTGATCAACAATTTCTCAATCAAATAAAATAGTTAAACTTATAGGCACATACAAACCGAATCATACTCATATAAATACTTTAAATAAATAAATTGGTTGTTGGTCCATTCCGGACAGCCACAACCAAGATTCGAAAACACCGAAAAATCGTTCTTTAATCTCTTAAAAACTCCATGTTAAAATGAACATTTGAAATGATTTATTTTCAAACATAACACCATGAAATAGAATAGGACACCATGATTCTATTGGAGATTGACTTTCTAATTAAGTTTCGTGACTTCCTTATAGATTATGGCTATATCCGAGCTCTTCCAAGTTCGTCCATGCTCCAAGTCATTCGATGTAGATCGTTTGAGATCATCTCATGTCCTAAGGTCTTCCCTATAGGTTGTTGCAGGTCATTTAAGGGCTATTGTGTGGGTAGGCTTTCTTAGCTCGCGACAGGAACAGAACATTACCTAAGACTCTTTGTAAATAGGAGATCGAAGGATCTAAGAAAAGCTTAGTCCGAATAGGGCCATTCAAGAATATTCAATCGTATAGAAACCTAACATTAATAGATCAGAAGAAGAAAGATGTTGTTCCGTCTAAGACATGGCTCAAGCATAATAGAATATAGACTCCGAAAGTCATGATCTTGAAGAATTTGTTCTTGAAGTCACAATCGAAGGCCTCAACGATGAAGGTTTCCCTGTGAGTAGTATGGGTCGTGGTCACCCAACTCCTCATGACCTTTCCTATATCAATTTTAAGGCGTTCTACCCAGAAAAAATGGAAAAACAACTACAATGGAGAACCTTTAACCTTAAACGTCACTACGAAATATCTTTTGGATGCCATCAACAAATCACAAAAATTTGGATGAAGATAAGAAGGAGATCTTGATGGTTATTCAAAGCCTTGACTAAGAAGTGCTCCAGTGGAACACATAGTTTGATATACTTGAATATTTACTTGTAATCCATCTACAATTGGCGTTTTGGAGGATCACGCTTCAGTTTGTGATTTGGGTCTAATATATGATGTTTCTGAGCATTAATTAACTCCCTTTTACTATGTATTTGGCTTGTTTCTTGAGTAAATATTCAGTTTTTATTATGCTTTTGGGAAGTTTAGGTAATTTATAATCCTTGAACATTTTGATCCGTTTTGGGTTTGATTTCAGGAATTTGAAGCTTTATTTGATGATTTATGCTTTGGAATGGAAAGGAGCTTTGAAAAACCATGAGATTGGAGCTGGAATGGAGAAAAATGTTGTTCAACACTATTGTTCACGCCCAGGCGTGATGGGGTTCAAATGTCAGAAGTTGGGTGCAAGTACCAGAAGTCAATTAATCAAAAGTGCACCCGTTCAGGGGCTGACACGCCCAGGCATGGGGGATGGCGCGCCTAGGCGCGCGTGCCATGAGACAAGAGGAAGAGCATGTTCTGAATACACGGCTAGGCGTGGATCCTGTGCGCCTGGGCGCATGTGCTGCGAGTTAGGCCTATCTATTTTGGTTTTTGAGGATTCTGATAGAGTTTAGATAGATTTATTTATAATCAGATTTATTTATAATCAGATTTATTCATAGATTTATCTTTTAGATTTATTTTAGGATTAGCTTTTTCTATATATATATATATATATATAAGGATTTAACATAAGGTTTAGTAGCTTTTAGAGAAGAAGGGAGACTGCATATTTTGGAAAGCATTGGAAGAGAGAGTTAGAGGTAATTCCTTATTGTCTATGATAAGGAATCTTATTCTGTTTATTCTATTTATTCTTTTATAATGTATAACTAAAACCTTTTGTAGTTAGGAACATGGTGGATTTGTTTGGATAAGTTTATATAATTTATGAATTAATGTTTTTCATTTAAATCTATTATTTGGTTGTGTTTTAATTCCAATTCATGAAAGTAGCTAATTTATGTTTTGTTTTGGATCTCTAATCCAACAAGAGGGATCTGAGGGTTAGAATAAGTCGTTCAATCAAACATTATAACCACCTAGTGTGTAGGGATACAGTTAGGGCTTATATGACTTTAATGTTCCATTGTTCTTAATTAATGGTTATTCGAATGTTTAATCGCTTAAGGGATTAAGGGTTTCATATCGAATAAGAAACGAAAATTCACAGAGAGATCTGGTTTTTACTATCTCTGGAATGTCGTGGATTTAATGAAAAATAGAGTTTCATAATTAATAAACAAGTCTTGCAATGAAACTGAGTTCCTAACTCCTTTCTCTATCTGTCTCACAAACTTCTTCTTATTTTTTATTTTATTTATTTTTATTCTAAATATTTTTACACATGTTTCACGAAGTAATTACTATTTGCCTAATAATTATTAGAATCAATTTGCAATCCCCTGTGGAACGATAATTTACTTACTCTTTATTACTTGTGATCCGGTATACTTGCTGGTAGTCCAACAAGTTTTTGGCGCCGTTGCCAGGGATTGAAATTCGATTCTAGTAATTGTTAGGTTCTATTTGTAATTACTTGTGTAACTTGTACCTTTTCATGTATAACTATTCTTTTAATGATGACTTAGATTGTATGAGATTTATTTCGGATTCACCTTCTTCATATTATTATGCACATACCATTAGTAACATGAGAGCTCCATGGGAAGCAGCTATAGAGAGTATTGCTCAAAGTCTTACTATATTCATTGACGAAACTAGTAACTATTTTCGAATCTACAATGCAATATTAAGAGATCTTTAAATTCAAATTGAGCAATTACGTAAAAAATTTAAGGAGATATTCCCTTATGCGATTAAGGCTCCATGGAAAGAAGCTGTAGAAAATTTTGCTCAAGATGTTACTAGATGTGTTGAGGAAACAAAAATTAATTTTCAAATTCAAAGTGCTAGTATTAGGAACCGTCAAATACACATTGAACAAATTTCAAAGCAGTTATCAGAGTCACAAGCATCACCAACAATTTTTGACTTTCCACAAAGAAAGAAAAAAAAAGTGGTGATGGATGTGACCAAAGAAGAAGAGAATGTGCATAATAAGATGGAGGAAGTGGGCCAAAATAAAACAATAGAAGGTATGAATATAGTAGGGGAATTTGCTTCATCTTTGCATGCTAAATTTCATGAACTAAAAAATTGTATTAAATCTATTTCATGCTTAGATAACTCAAAAATTTTCCACTATATTCAACCTATGTGCTTTCGTGAAAATTCTCAAAATCAATATAATTCATTGTTAAATAATAGGGAGCTTGAAAAGGTCAATTTTATGATTCATGAAGTTGATACCTTCATTATGGATGGTGAAAAAGGCAAGCACCATGTGATGATGCATGGAGTGAGGAATGTACCATTTGACCCCGGTGGGATTGAACTTATTTTTAAAACTTCCTTACTCCACCATCATCCATGCTTTGTCCCATGAGCTATGGGAGTAACTTGTTATTCCTGCATCACATGGGATTTGTGCTATAGGATTTGGGATCCTGATGGATTCTTTGTAGTTCTATAGTAGTGTAGGTTTTGAATTTATAGTTAGTAGATTGAATAAAGAGTTTAGAGCTTTCTATATGTAACTACTAATGAGGTTCTTCTAGCACCATTTTTAATTGATCATGTGACACAGGTGAATAAGTTTGGGGGAGTCTCCTCCATGGTGCATAAAGAGAGAATGTTGTGCTACAAAGAGAAGTATCTAATTCCTTGCATTTGTTTTTAATTTTTATTTTGTAGTTTAGGTTAGATTTGTTTGCTTGAGGACAAGCCAACCTTTAAGTTTGGGGGAATTATTTGGGTCTAATATATGATGTTTTTGAGCATTAATTAACTCCCCATTACTCCGTATTTGGCTTGTTTCTTGAGTAAATATTAGGTTTTTATTATGTTTTTGGGAAATTTAGGTAATTTAGCATCATTGAACATTTTGATCCGTTTTGGGTTTGATTTCAGGAATTTGAAGCTTTATTTGATGATTTATGCTTTGGAATGGAAAGGAGCTTTGAAGACCATGAGATTGGAGCTGGAATGGAGAAAAATGTTGTTCAACACTGTTGTTCATGCCCAGGCGTGATGGGGTTCAAATGTCAGAAGTTGGGTGCAAGTGCCAGAAGTCAATTAATCAAAAGTGCACCATTTCAGGGGCTGACATGCCCAGACGTGGGGGATGATGCGCCTAGGCGGGCGTGCCAGGAGAGAAGAGGAGGAGCATGTTCTGAAGACACAGCCAGGCGTGGATCCTGTGCATCTGGGTGCGTGTGCTGCGAGTTAGGCCTATCTATTTTGGATTTTGAGGATTCTGATAGATTTTAGATAGATTTATTTATAAATAGATTTATTCATAGATTTATCTTTTAGATTTATTTTAGGATTAGCTTTTTCTATATATACTAGGATTTAGCGTTAGGCTTAGTAGCTTTTATGCTTTGTTTGGTTGTAGGAAAGAAAATGGGAAGAGAGAAATAGGGAAGATAGATTATGGTGAGAAAATGAGTAGATTTTATGGTTGTTTGGTATGAGAGAAAATGTGAAGAAATTGGGAAGAGAGAAAAGTTGAGTTTTCTTTCCGGCCTTTTGTTTGGTTGAAGAGAAAAGTGGGAAGAGAGAAAATAATAAATTTATCAAAAGACGACTATACCCTTATTTTACAAAATAGAAATAAAAATATTTTTTTTCTTTCTCACATGTATGTATATTTTATATAACCAAATTTTTTTTAATTCAATTATTTGTTAAATAATAATAATAAAAATTTTAAGTCCTAAATATTAAAAAACAGTTTTTTTATTGAAATAAAAATGCTTTATTTTTTTTAAATTAAAAAAATTAAAAAAAATAAATGAAAAGTTCAAATAAAATGAATAAATGAAGGACAGATGGATTTTACATGTCAATTCCAGTTTTCTCTCCATTCTCTCTTCTATTGGGGAAAGAAAATATTTTCTCATGGGACCCGCCATATTTTCTCTCCCCCTCATTTTCTCTCCTGAACCAAACGGAGAGAAAATAGAGAAGGAGAGAGACTGCATATTTTGGAGAGCATTGGAAGAGAGAATTAGAGGTAATTCCTTATTGTCTATGATATGAAATCTTATTATGTTTCTTCTATTTATTCTTTCATAATGTGTAACTAAAACCCTTTGTAGTTAGGAACATGGTGGATTTGTATGGATAAGTTTATATAATTTATGAATTAATGTTTTTCATTTAAATATATTGTTTGGTTGTGTTTTAATTCCAATTTATGAAAGTAACTCATTTATGTTTTGTTTTGGATCTCTAATCCAACAAGAGGGATCTGAGGGTTAGAATAAGCCGTTCAATCAAACATTATAACCACCTAGTGTGTAGAGATACAGCTAGGGCTTATATGACTTTAACGTTCCAGTGTTCTTAATTAATGATTATTCGAATGTTTAATCGCTTAAGGGATTAAGGGTTTCATATCGAATAAAAAACGTAAATTCACAGAGGGATCTGGTTTTTACTATATATGGAATGTCGTGGATTTAATGAAAAATAGAGATTCATAATTAATAAACAAGTCTTGCAATGAAACCGAGTTCCTAACTCATTTCTCTATCTGTCTCACAAACTTCTCCTTATTTTCTATTTTGTTTATTTTTATTTTAAATATTTTTACACAAGTTTCACGAAGTAATTACTATTTGCCTAAGAATTATTAGAAACAATTTGCAATATCCCGTGGAACGATAATTCACTTACTCTTTATTACTTGTGACCCGACATACTTACCGGTAGTCCAACAGTTTGTAAAGATTATTTCATCCTATAAGGGAATTAGAAAAATCAAGTATTTCTCAAATTCCTTATAGAGTTGCCACGAATGATGTCATGTAATTTGAGACGTCTTCAAATCAAGACTTGGTGCTCAACATAGCTTTGTGAACCTGTTTGTAATTTATCTAATTCTTTGGCATTTTTTCATATCATGACGATATTTGATGTCCATCTCTCCAAGAGAAATTGCAAGGTTGATAAGGACTTTAAAATATCATTTTTTTCAGCATCCTCTAAGAGCTTTAGTTTCACTTCTTCAAGTTCATCATTGTTGAGACACTTGTAGCTGAAAGAAGAGGAATAAATTTCTTCTACACTAGTATCTATACCCGTGCGATGCACGGGGTATAGTTCTTGGGTGGGGTAATTATTAGATAAATATTTTCACTAAGTTTTATCTATATTAATCAAAAGCAAAAATTTTATTTTAATGCACAAAGCATAAATATATATGCATAACTTTTTAATATATTTGCCAGAATTACTTCAGAAAAAATAAACATTATTATATCCTGTAAAAAATTAGAGTAATTAACTTTGTAGAAAATCATAATTATCATTGATGTATTGTACAACAATATTATGCAATCGAATTCCCAAAGAAATCAACCTAGAAATTACTAATCTAAAAGAAACCAAAATTTTATATATAAAAATTAGTACAACCCTGCAAACAAATTGTAGGCCAAATATCATCCATATATCTAAAAAATTACTAAAATTATCTTTATGAACATTTCAACAGAAATCTACTTCAATTGGAGAAATATGTAAAAATTGTTTATACGATTAGTAATAATTATAACAATTAATTTGTTTTGCAGTATGGGTATTTTTTTTCTTCGTGAAATTAGTCTTTTTATAGCTAGATTACATTAGTGCAAAATCAACATCCTTTATTATCTTCCCCCATTATTATTCATCCCCTATTTAATAATCTCTTCGAGAGAGAAAATCTCATTTTATTTTGAAAGTATATGCTCCCTTTAACTCGAATTAAAAGAAAAAAAACATATATTTTTTGTTTAAAATATAAGCAAAACTAACTTTTTTAAATTTTGTTTTTTCTCAACATCATTTTCCTAAAACATCTATAAAAAATTATCTTATTTAATTTTTATTTCTTTTTCAATATTACTTTTCTAAAATACCTTTATATTTTTGATAAACTTATTTATTGAATATTTTTTAGATTCCCAATAATATTAAGACCATGTACCAATTTTCAATAACCATTAATTATTTTTTTCACAAAAACCCATATTTATTTAACATTTTATAGATTCTCAACAATATTAATATGGATAATTTTGAAAATACATATCAAAAGTACACATTTCCAATACAATTAACTAAATTAATTAATTTTCTTAATGGACGTGAAATCTCTCAAAGGGGTCCTATATTTGAAAAAGATAGAAATATTATTATCAATAAGTAGAAAGTAGTTAATTTTTCTTATATTGTACTAACTCGGAAGGTGTATTGATCAACCAATCATAATTAAAAATTTCCAATTTTTAAAGTTTTTCATTAATTGCTTTAACTTTAGTTCAGGACAAAAGATTTTGTTATTTTCTATCATCATTGTGGGATAGATTTAGTATGTTATTCAAGTGTCCATCTCCCTTCAAAAGATTATGAAAATTTATTTTTGATACATAGAGATTGTGAAGTTATGAATATTAGACACGAAATTAAAAAATTAAAATTATTATTAAAGTTCAAGAATAAAAATTTTAGATTTCAAGGATTAAATTATATAATAATAGTTTTAATAGAGTGATTTAATAAAAGAATGATATTATTTAAAATGTTTTAATATTTTTATCTTTTTTTTTAATCTTTGACCCTTGACCAATGTTTATTCACAATTTTCTAGTACAAATCCCTTGAGTTCTTGATGATGACATCTGATGCAATTTAAGAATGCAAGCAATATGCATTTCAGTACAGAAACAAAACCTTCTACGTGAAAAGCAAGCAAGCATTCAACTTACAGTAGAAACATACAGCTAATAAATGAGTTTATCAAAATACTGCAACCACCATGCCTTACAACTCCATATATAAAAGGGACGAAAAGGGACGGAAATAAAAAAAAGGATGGAAATAAAAAAAAGGGTGCATAACGGAACGGAAAATATTGCATAACGGATAGTGTACGTACACCGGGACACCGGGTAACCAATTCCACCTTTACCCTAAACACTTTACAGCCATTGATATAAAGTGTCCCCAGATCAATGGCCACAAGGCCGGGTGCATCGGGTGCATATATGATGCACCCGGTGCAGAGCAAAACTTTACCACCATAACTCTATAACAAATGTCTCGGCAGGTCTTACTTTTGATAAGTTAGAAATCCTAGTTTTAAATATTGTTGCTATTACAAAATTTCAAACATGCTATACTTTGCTACATCAGCATGTTTAGTTCCAATGCTACTTCTCTCAGCTTTTGAAACATCCTTACAATCCATGATTGAGCTGGTGTTCTAACCTGCAAGGCAGTGAATAAAATTAAGTTTTGCTGCTCAATAAAATATCTAAGGTGATTTCATTCATAGTTTCATTTATAATTATGACAATACATAGCTTCCAAAATATTAATTAACTCGTTGAAAGCATTGTAACAACTCTCAACTATTACAGTATTACCAATGTGTAACTTAATACTAACACAATTTCACTATTCGTGCAAAACCATTCAGCCACATATGCAGATGGATAGTTCCAACATTGGTCAATATTAAAATTCTATACAACATGCAACATTATTGATACAAACTTTATTTGAACATCTAATATTAAATCATCTTCTATTTATGCATAACAATAATTTAGAGCAACTTCAAAGAAAGTCTATGGCAACACTACTCCACACCAATTTGCAACACAATGAAAAAATATTCATTCATTTTGGACGACTTTATCGTCCATTTCCCTATCAACATTGTATACTAAATAAATCATTCCTCCTTTACTGCTATAAGCAATCGCCCAGCAGAAGTCTCTCATTAGCGTCATGATTGTTGCTCCTCCTCCAATACGGCCATCAATTTGTCGTGCATGATAAAATTTTAAATAACCTTGAATAAAAATTTGAGAAAACAAAATCACAAAAACAAAGAAGAAAATTGAGGTATTAAACATCAGAAACTTTGTCATTGTTGCTAAATGAAGAAATAAAAAGACACTCACCATAATTGGCAAAAATAGGAAGAAAAAAAAACTATGAAGAAAGGATACGAAGAGATTCCAGTTGAGATAGTTATATTTATAGTTGAACATTTCCTCTTAAATGTCATGGAGAATGATGAAAATATATTAAACCACTAAATGTATTCCCAATAAAAATTAAAATTGAACACAATGGGTTATTAGCAACTTGCATACATACAGTAGTAAATAACCAAAGTAAATAAACATTTGTTTCAATGCACGGAACCATTTTTTAGGCAAGATTTTTAATGCTTTAAACAAAATTAGATAGAAAAACTATACCATGACCTTGAAAAATGTTCACCACTGCTATGATCCTATCACTGCACGGTAAACAATAAACAACCATTAAGTATATATATAAAAAGACTACTAACCTTGAAAAATGATAACAACTTTTGTATGCAAACTCACCTTGGTAAACTTAATTACTAAAAATAGAAATAAATTCAAAAAATTTCAAATATAATGTTCATATATCATGCCACTTGGCAACCTAGAAATGCCATTTGTCAAAACTTTCCAAAATTCTTCCTTCAAATTTAACATATTAAGATTTGACCGATTTGGGGCCACGATCCTACAATCCTTACTACCATTATTAATTCATATATCCACCTCGTAGAACCCAGATCGGTAACTACGTGTGAAATATTTAAAGGAAATTTCAAAATAAAGTACCTTGGGACAAACAAGAAAGTTGAAAATTTGAATATTAAATGTTGCTTATGTCAAACATTATAGAAGCAAGAAATACAAAATATGAAATTAGAGGACATTAAACCTTTAAATAATTGCCTAGGAGTTGGGACATATGCATCTTAATGCATTCGAACCTTAGGTCACTAAGGACTTTTCCACGAGTAGTCAATGTAATGATGATTAACTATGACTTGGTCGTGATAAGCAGGATTATCGAAGGAAAGCTATCCAATCTGATCTTTGATGCGTGTACAAAAATAAAACAGACACCATCAAGTCCTAGAAAGCTAGACATGCATTTTCGAAATTTCAAACATTTCAAGTACATCCGAAGCCAAGGTCTACCAATACTCGGGACATATATTATCTTACAATGTATATTCACTTCGAAAAGGGTGATTAAACATGTCATCCTAGCATTAAATACTAGATTGTACGTATATTATCTATAATGATAGGATTATGACAAAACAATCATTATCTCATTATAATGCAGACAAATAAACGAGATAACTCTACTAATTGGATAAATATCCCATCATATCACCTTATCCTAATCAGAGATAAATTCTCGATCTCAACAATATTACGGGGTAAATCTTCAAGAAAATCATGAAGAAAGATTACAACAAGATTATCGATTAATAAAGAGACCTAAGCAACAAGGAAACCTATTCTAAAGGCGATATTCCAAAAGCTATAAATATAAGCTCTCACGTGCACACTTTCTACCTTTCGACTGATGGCCAATTGCATGTTATATTGTTGAGAGAACTATACAGCATTTCTCTTCATATTACACCCTAAAGTGTTTGTATGACCTATGTTTACACATTGCCAAGAAATTTACTATCTCTGTTTTGCAGGTGCTGGTTATTTTCAAGCCAGAACCCTTCCCATAAGAGCTACAATAATATATAAAAATAGAAAAAGTTAAATAATTTTGTTAAAAATAATGATGAAGATTTTTGCTTTCATTGATGACCATAAAGCATTTGATAGATATGTAAGCCAACAAAATGTAATGAAGTCTTCATAGGCATTATAACAAACTTACACAATCTCTTTGTTCAAATTTATATTATTATTATTATTATTATTAAACATGGGTTTTCAATTGCTTTTGTCCTTCTTCATTTGCTCCTTCAGTGCTTGTTGCATCTCATCTAACTGCTTCAATTTTGCTAACTCAGACATGAGCAACGCTTGCTTAGCTGAAAATCATTAGGCCCAAATTACAATATAAAAATATTATTGAACTATTCATAAACAAAATCAAAAGAAAAAATACAATAGAAATAGTGTATTATTAAGGAAAGATATTTCAAAAATAAAATACCTTCTTTTGCCTCTATGGTTAAAGATATTTCAGAAAAGGATTTCATCATGGAAACTGATTCTGCATCAAGGTGTGATTCGACTTCTTTGTAATATTCAATTTGTGAAGTGCTCTCAAGTTTTTTTGCCTGCACAATGAAAAAGGTTAACATGTTAATTGGGAAACTAGTGAAAAACACAAGAATGGATAAAGGTTATCAAACTACTTCAAGGGTCTTCAATTGATCTTCAAGATCCAGGATGATGTCACGCTTCTTGCGACGATAAGTCTCTGAATACGCCCTGTTTGCCGCACGTCTAGAAACCAAAGTAGAAAAAATGACTTAAAGTTAAATTGTACTTGAAAACAAAGGTAGATCAAAATAATTATTCTTAATCATAAAAAAATTGTACATGCATTTACTAATATACAAAACTCAACAAGCTTGATTTATTTTCACTCTCGTGCAATTAAAGAACCTTTTTTTAATTAATATTATTATCGGTAACATGTTCTCATGTTTTCTTTAACCGTTTCACTTAACATCAGCCTTCTGTAATTTCACTCATGGTTTATCTTCCTAATAAAGTCTACTATTCCCTCATTCCTTTGCTTTCATATAATGATTCATTAGATAAAACTCTTACTCTATATTTTTATGTTATGTGCATGAGTTGAGTGATACATGCACGTGTGATTATAAATATTTGTTTAGTGTTTTTTTTAAAGCACATTTCATTTATCTAGAATTTCATTTCTAACTAAAGATTATTCTTTATATTCTTTAGATTTAAAAATTTCTTGTCAACATATTATGTTGATAACTTTACCAATATATCATATATCACTTTTTTAAAATTAAAAGTTTAGAAATGTAATAGCTCTATTACATATTTAAAGTGAGGCAAAACTCCTAGATTGATCGCTTAAGTTATTTTTTAGTTGCGATTTCGTCCCTTAACTTTTTTCGTTTCAAATAAGTCCTGAAGTTGGTTACCCTGTAACAAATTAGTCCTTTTCGTTAATTTTTTTTCCATTAAGTGACACGTGTCACCACAAGAAATTTTTTTTAAAAAAAATCATTAAATCATTTTTTTAATACGTGACACCATTAGTTGAGTGACACGTGTCACTTAATGGAAAAAAATTAAGGAAAAGGACTGATTTGTTACGCGGCAACAACTTCAAGACTTATTTGAAACGAAAAAAGTTAAGGGACGAAATCGCAACTAAGAAATACTTCATCCGTTTCATATGTAGTGTACTTTAAGCTTATGCACAAGTTTTAAGAAATGGTTAAATGATGTAAGAATTTGGTGTATTTTGACTACATATGAAACAGAGAGAGTAACTAACAGGACCAATTTAATGGTTTTGCCTTAAATTTATATATGAGAATGTGAGATTCAAAACTATTAAACGCAACAAACCTTTTAGCAGCAGGATCTTCAGATACATCACCCCCGAGAGGGTTTAAACCCCTATTGTCACCAATCGAGATGACATCTGTTGTTCCTACAAAGGTGTTAGGTGCACGAACATCACTAAAACTTGTATTGGTTTCTTGTCCAGGAAGAGAATATGTAGTGGGCATGGTATTAAGCAAAGGAGGAGTTTTTGATCGACCTTTTCGGCTAGAGCTAGAACCATAATCATCCATAGCTCCTTGAAAGTAGAATAGCCTGTTAAAATCAATGGAAATGACGAGTAAGCAATAAAGTTAAGCCTTGGTGTATTTGCGAAGCCAACATTCTCCCAATTTATAAAGGCGGCCCAATGATTTGAAAATAAGCCACCGATTAAAGTATATGGCAATCCATTTATTATTTGTATCAATTACTAAAATCATTTAAAAGAAGCAATTAAATAAAAAATAATTAAAATTCTAAGTGAACATTATAGAAAAAAATACCATTTTCATTTGAAAACTTAATTGAGATGATTCTTGGAGACATACAGTGTATGTGTTCAGGTTCAAATCCTAAAAAATGTGCACTTTTTGTGTCCCCTTAACTATAAACAAAAATTCCATTGGTAACATAGTTACAATATTTTTATATTGTATTCATTCAAAATATAATGAGTGAAGACCCACTTTAGTCCCTCATGTTTTTCGCGTGGGACAGTTTAGTCCCTCAAAAAATGGAAAAACATTTTAAGTCCTTGAAGATGTTAAAAAGGGGACACTTTGGTCCTTCCGTCAACACCGTTAACGACATCCTCTGTGAACGTTAAGACTGGTATTGACGGAAGGACCAAAGTGTCCCCTTTTTAATATCTTCAAGGACTTAAAATGTTTTTCCATTTTTTGAGGGACTAAACTGTCCCACGCGAAAAACATGAGGGACTAAAGTGGGTCTTCAATGAACTAAAAATTTCGCTTTAGGAAAAGAGTGAATAAAAGTGTTTTTGAAAAAGAAGTAATTAATGGCATTATAAATTAAAGAACACAGAAAACTCAAAGCATATTTTTTTAATATATTATATTTATTAAAATAAAAAAAAGAGCCGGAGCACCAAAAACCAGGAATGTTTGAAGCACCCTTGTTTTATATTTTACTTGTGTGGACCAAGTTAGCTTATCAAGGAAGCTTGTTCAGTGAAAATAGTGGGTGATAGTACTATTTGGGTGGGATTTTTTGGTTCCATTGTGATAGTACTACTTTCTCACTGTTACACCATGAAAAAAAAATGTTTGCTAATTTTATATTATGTAGATTAGTAAATAGACATGTGCTATATGCATGGAAAACATACGATGTACTAGTATTTTGGTAATATATTTTAATAAGAAAAAATGTACAATTATATAATTTGAAATTTATGTGAAAAAATGATATCAAAATAAAAAAAGATAAATGATGAATTGATATCATCAATTTGTTTATTTGTACTGTTAAGAGACTATCGACAATAAACAATTTATTTTTTTAGCATTTTTTGATTTATTTTCTTTTATTTAGAAGTAAAGTCATTAGTGTATGTATTTTGTTGTTGATAGTTAAGAAAAGAAAAAAAACATAAGATTAAAAGATAGTTATCGATGCTAAGACCCACTTTAGTCCCTCAAAAAATGGAAAAACATTTTAAGTCCTTGAAGATGTTGAAAATGGGACACTTTGGTCTTTCCGTCAATACCAGTGTTAACGTTCACGGAGGATGGCGTTAACGGTATTGACGGAAGGACCAAAGTGTCCCCTTTTCAACATCTTCAAGGACTTAAAATGTTTTCCATTTTTTGAGGGACTAAACTGTCCCACGCGAAAAACATGAGGGACTAAAGTGTGTCTTCACTCAAATATAAAAAATAAAGTATAAGTTTTTATAAAGTGTAAAAATGGAAAATTGGCTTATTTATGCTTTTGGTCCCTAAAAATTCAGCGTGTTTTGGTTTTAGTCCCTATAAGTTATTTTGACCGGGACTGGTCCTTAATTTTTCAAACATTTTGGTTTTGATTCACTCCATTATGAAAAAACTGTTATTTGCTGATGTGGCTAGCGGAACACCATATCATGAGTCACGTAGTGTGAGGAGACACCAAATAAGTGATATGGCGTGAATGATACAGATCCATGGACACAAAATGGTCTCATACGCAGAATTTTGCGTTTATGGAACCGAATCATCCATGTCACAATACTTATTTGGCCCTATCTCCCACCACGTAGGTGTTGGTGTGGGTTTCCGTTAATCACATCAATAAATAATTGATTTTTTCTAACAGATGGGACCAAAACCAAAATGTTTGAAAAATTAAGGACCAGTCACGACAAAATAACTTTTAGGGACTAAAACCAAAACACGCTGAACTTTTAGGGAGCAAAACCATAAATAAGCCTGGAAAATTTATCAGTTCTTTTAGTTTTTTATTTAGGAAAAGTTTTGACAAGAAAGGTGAAGGAAAAAATTGTTCACTACCCGGGTTCGAATCCATGTACTCATATTATATGTCATGCAGTTCTATCAACTGAGATACCACTTGAGGACTATTAGGTCCTTTAGTATGATGATGAAAAATTTAGATGAGTTAGGTTCTGGGGGCTCATCAGGGTCAGGGCAGGCCTCTGGGCTCAAAGAGCGCTTACAGAGGTACTTATAAATTACCCACCAACACCGTCCTCATATCGGTAGGGTTCGAACCTAGGATCTCTTACAACCCCGAACTCAATCCTTACCAAATGAACCAACGGTTGTTTGCTTTAGGTCCTTTAGTATTAACATAATTGTGATACTTCTTAAATGGCAGGTTATTTAGTATTTCATTTAAGACATAATCATAACTATTTTAAAATAAATATTATCTGTGTTTCAGAAAAAGAAATTAATTAATAAGTAAAATTTGAAATAATTTTTATAATGGTAGGTTATTTAATATTTTATGAAAGACATAATTGAAAATATTTAAAAAAAAAATTGTGCACTTCAGAAAGAGAAAATAACAACTTCAACCATTCCTATAAGTAGGTCACATTCTAGAAGAATTCTATATTTTTTTAATAATCAAGAATTCTACATTTTTATATGTAGTTCTCTTTATATTTTTTAGGAGGTATTTAATTTTTTCCCTAAAGTACCCATGTTAAATGAGCATTGTCATTAACTATAAAACACTCACTATCAGTTCCCCATAAAAAAGGAGTCATGCAAGTAAAATTGGTAAGAGTGTAAAATTGATAGTTTTAAAAAAACAAAAATAAGGAATTAACAATCTAACTTGGTCATTCTGTTTTGGTTAACTATGACCTATAAATAGGCTCAAAGAGAGTAATAAGTATAAATTTTTTTTTGGGTCTTTGTTCAAGGATGGTGGCTAGTTAAAGTTCTCTTCAAATTTATGTCTCTAGAATTAGAACTCCTGACATCACAAGTAAAGTCACTATGTGATGTGTGTCTAACATACATAATTGTTTTGTTTAGATCAGACAAAGGTCCTTGTTAAGGATTTTTCGTCTGACAAGAGGGAACTCTTGATTCTACGTACCTATTCGAACTAGGTTATGGGGATCAGGACTACATAGTTCTTTTGGGCACGTTGAGATTGTGCATGGGAGAGTTATAGGTGGCTTTTATATGTTCCTAAGAGAGATCGGTGATATGCCCTCTTTCTTAGAAAGGTCGTTTTGCTGGCTTGTATCCCCTGTATGAGTAAGTTGGGCACATCGTTTTAGATCTTCAGGCTAATGCACTCAGTACTGTTTGATAGTGACCTTCGTGATATTGCTGAGTCTCTATGGTGGGGTTAGGATCAACTACCACCATGAGGGTGACAGAAGTTTTGGGTATTCTCTCTGCTAAGGATCTCTCTGCTGAGTGTTGGTATAATCTATGTTTACTTTCTGCATTTAGTAACTTTGATGTTGTGGTTGTGTGTTTAGCCCCCTGCTTGAGGCTGGTATTTATAGGAATAGCATGGTTCGCTTGGCCTGATGTATTTCCCTTGACAAAGCTTCTATTTCTGAGGATGATCTTCGTGTGATTCTATCTTATTTAGATAAGCGGTGATCCCTTATAATTACAAATAATGCAATGATAATCTTCTCCAACTTAGTTGTTTACCTACTCGAAATTGTCTTCACAAATAAGTCTCGTGACTTATCCACGGGTTAGGCCAACATCCGAGCTCTTCCGAACTGGTTCAGGCTCTAAGTCCTTTGTTATTGGTCATTTGAGCTCGAGTCTCGTCTTAAAGCCTTTTCTATAGTTCGCAATAGGTCATCTTAGAGCTGCCGTGCAAGGTAGATATCCTTAACTCGCGACAGGTCTGGAAGAATAATAATTTCTTTATAGCTTTTATTCATTTAATACATAATCATGCATTTTATTATGATTTTAGCATTAATTTTATTCCCATTTTACTTGGAAGGCTTATTGTGCTTTGGATGTGTAGGTGATGATTTTGAGGCTTGAAACATTGAAGAACTCAAAGAATCCACCATCGAATGATGTTAGAAGATTTTGGAAGCAAGGAGATGCATAAATGGTCAGCCTGTGGCATGTTCCATAGGCATGGGTCTTATTCTGGAAACACTTTACACTTACGCGAATTGTGGATAGGGCGCGACATGCGTTGTGCCATGGGTTGTGACCTGCAGCTTTCTTTTGAACCTATCTTGAAATTAGAGTTCAATACTTGGAGCAAGGCAAAATAACATAAAAGTTGAAGATAGAACCTTGTAATTAATTAGAATAGGTTAAAAGAAGTTAGACATAAGGATTCGAGACGCAACAACTCTCTATTGACGAAATTTGGAGGCAATTGAAGACAATATTACTTCTCTATTCATCTCTTCGTTATAGTTATATCTTATGTCTTTATTGTTACTTGTATCTTATATCATGACCATGACTAAGTAGTTTCTGATTTCTAGGGATTAGGATTAGCCCATGGGCATATTGATAAGACATTTTGATATTTTGCCTCTTATCTATGTTAGATAATATTTTGATTTAATTTTGATGTTTGTATTGCTTGTGCTTGTGTGGAGCTCCATAATTGCATGATCCGTGCTTTGTTTGAAATAAACAGAGGTACTTGTGAAGGACATATAGTCTGGCAAGATGAAGATATCGGCCCTACATACCCATTCGAACTGTGTTTAGAGACTCAAGACTACTGAGTTCTTATGGACATGTTGATATTGTGCATGGGAGGTCTATAAGCGGCATAAGAGCTATTCTTGGGAGTGTTTAGCGATAATCCCCCTCTCCTAGGAAGGTCATTTAACAAGCGTATGTTCTCTGTATGAGCAGATCCAACTGACCATTAGGATCCTGAGGCTATGGCTCCTAGTATTGTTGGTGATGACGTTGACGATGCTATGAATTTTCTACGATTGGGTTGTGATTAACTACCACCGTGCGGATGACATAAGTTTGATATTCTCTCTACTAGATCTCTTTCTTTGGAGTATGGGTGTATATTATATATACTTTGTGTGTACTGGAATTGTAGCTAGGATTAGAATTGTGTTGTGTGTTTGCCCTCTGATGGAGGCTAGTATTTATAAGGTCTTCATGGGTTGCTTGGCCTTATGTATTTCCCTTAAAAAATATTCTATTGGGGTGGATAATCTTATCATATATTGATAAGCGGTGATCCTCTATAATCATAGATACTCCAACATTTATCACTTCATACTGGGTTATTATCTACTAGAGATTGACTTCCTGATTAAGTCTAATGATTCACTTATGGGTTACGTCTATATCTGAGTAGATCATTTGAGTTTGCATCTTGTCCTCAGGCCTTTCCCATAGGTCACTGTAAGTCGTTGAAGGTCTAGCATGTGGGGTAGGTTTCATTAACTCATGACAGGACCGAAACAATCTCAAATAGTAAGGGAAGAACAGAAATGTGATCTTAGTATTAGAAAATACAAAATTGAACTTAGGAACATAAATCATGTAATTAGGTTTAATTCCTAAGAGGATTCGCTAGTTATTAAAGAACATTACCACGAAATTAGGAATAAAGCATTATTAGATACCCTACTATATTCTGAAAGGATTTTGCATCATAAGAGAGATACCATTATTTGATTGCCAATGTTGATAAGGTGAAAATAATTTTTAGAAGTTTCAGTTCATATTTTATTCCATTATTCTTCCAATTAATATTTTATTTTACTATCACTAATATTGGTTTAGATAATTAAACTTGTAATTTGTTGGTACTCAACAACAAAGTCCCTGTAGATACAATCTTTTACTTCTTGACGTAACCTGTGCACTTGGGGGTTATCAAGTTTTTGGTGTCTTTGAGAATGAATTTGTTTTTGTCGATATTGACTGTTATTATAAGTTGATTAGACTAATGGCAATAAGTTATATTGGCTTACATGCGTGTGTGGATATCAAACGATTAACATCTTGCACTTGTCTACCATCCTTCAATGTGAACAACTAATCTTGGAGTTTGGGTCATTTCTACATTACATAGAAATTTCACTAATGGCAATAGCCTAAAGTTTTTAAGGAACACTCATAAAATAAGGCATCCAAGACAACATCAAGAATCTATGCATGTTAGGACTTTGGGTGGTGTCATCATTATTTCCTTTGACCTTGGAGGAGGTAAAGATGGGCTCACATTGGTTCTTCAAAAGTTATTCATAAATCCTTGGGATCCAGGAATTAGTTGTTGTGCTGCAGTTGTCACTTGGTCCTTATGCTACAAGCTATGGAATCTAGGTGGAAGCTTCATAGGTCAAGTTTAAGACATTAAATAAGTGCTTCTTGGGAGGCAACCCAAGTTTTAATCGTTTTTGATACTTTTTTTTAAAATTTTTGGGAGTTTATTTATTTTATTACAAGAGTTTCGTCTTTGTTTTTATAGGATTACACCTTAGTGCAACATTTTGTAGCTGCTATTGAGAGAATTTGGAGTAGTATGAAGAAGTGTGGGTATAAAATAGTACAAGTCATGGGTATGATCTCCTAAAAAATATGAAAAAAAAATTAGAAAAATAAAAGCGTGTTCCATGCTCCATGGTTGCGTCGTGGCCAATACCATTGCCAAGGGACTCTACGTCTAGCCGTAGAACAAAAGCAAAAAATTGGCAGCCTAGTTACAAAAAGGTTCACGGTTTGACTATGGCCTAATACTTGGATGTGGCGGATGCTACTCAACGCATGTTGGAGTCAAGTTCGTTGCGGACAAGCTGTGGCTGATACCACACTCGTGGATTGTCCACAAACTGCATGAGCCAAGAACCACCCTAGCCCATATCACCACAACCCGCACTCCGACTCGTTTCTTTCTCCCTCAACCCGCGTCCCAACTTACACCCCACCCCTCACCCAACCTATTCCTAGCCCAACTCACATGCTCACCTAAGCCCAGACCAAAATCTAGGTGCATAGCCATCCCACTAGTGCCACCCTAAGCCCTTCCGCTCCTGATCCAACCCTCAACCCAGCCCTACACCCAATATAATAAAATCCCACCTTATAATTGCGAGATCCCTAACCCAATCCTACCCTACCCCAAACCACACTAAATCCAACCCCCCTTCATACAATACCCCAAAACCCATGCATAAATCCCACCTTTTTATCCCTCCATAAATCTCATTATGTTCTAAGGGTGATTTAATACTATTCTTACATGCGAATTTTTCTTCTACATAGCACGATGAGGTCTTTCTTCTTCCCTTCTTAAGCGTTTGTTTTACTTTGGGGACTATATATATAGAAATTAAGCTTGGGGGATGCAAACACATTTCGCATTTAATTAGAATCATTTATTATATTATCATTCATCATGAATTTTAAAGTGTTCATATGCATAACTCGTTCATCAAAAAAACAAAAAAAAAAATATTATATTCATTTTATTTGCATTTAAGTAACTCATTTTCTTAAGAAGTTACCTTATATTTGTTATGGGATGTACCTAGTACACTTTCTTGTTGTGAAAATCATTTTTGCCGATTGTGACTTAGCTTGTAAAAATATCTAGTGGTCTAGAATGAAGTTTGCGTGAGCAATCATTAGGAAGTTTGTAATTAGCTAAAATTCATTGTAATTTTTGCTCTTAATTAAAATAGCTACTAAATATGAGTTATGAGCCTTTAAGGGGTATTCACATTGTAATGTCCTTGACCAGCCGAGGTATAAGGTAAGTGTGGGGCCTTAAACTCCGAGACCAAGACAAGGGATTAATATAGGACTATGAATTCATAATACCCAATGCGAGTACCCTGGTTCTCCCTAGTCAACAAAGTGTGTATAAAGTGTCAACTTAGGGATGAGAATTGTGACGACCCAACTTTCTATTCTTAATAAAATACTTATATTCGAAAATACGACCATTTTTTTCCTTTTCCTTTCCATCATAAGTCAAGTCATCAACATTTTCAAATCTTGCGTAAAACATTCAAAGACATCATGAAGAAAAACATCAAACTTCATATTTCATTTCATAATTAAAGAGTACATTTTCCATTACATCATAGTAACAACTAAAACATAAAAACTTAACTTAGGACTCTAGGTCATTACACTATATTACATATATTACAACAAAACGTATAACAACCTAGAGCATAAGGTTCATTACTCCAAAATAGAAAATAGTAAAGGTAAGAGAAACTTGATGGGTTATAGCATCCACATTCCTTCCACCAGAATTCAACTTAGTCGTCAGTTCCCCACTGACTCCCACTAGAATTCTACATGGGGTCATCGTCCGCCACCTCAGCGTCATCTTCCACTGGGTCCTCATCCTCTATGGGGTCCTCCTCCTCCTCCTCCTCGTCATCCTCGTGTGCCGGATTAGATGGCAGATAAACCGGAGTCCTAGGCTGGACTCTGGGCGAAGGACTAGGGTGAATGGGAACTTCAAAAATTACTCTTTCAGTAGAGGGTGCAGGACCTGGTGTAAGTGAACGTCTAGGAAATCGTCATGGTGGTGGTGGAGGGGTTCCATGGCGAAAAACGTAGTTCGGTGGAACATGCATAATATACACCATCGGGATTCTCGTACGACGTGGGCGCGTCCGGGACCAAGGATTGGGATGACGAAAAGTGATCTCCACGTCACCCTCGTACGTGGCTCGATGCCCATAAAAAATTCCACTCCCCATTAGGGAGCGGCCTCATCTCCACGCACATCATATTCCGTGCCATGTCCAACAACAAGGGATTAGGAGTAAGTCATAGCTAAATACAATAACAAATGAGCATAACAGGGGCTAGAAATAACAATCACATATCTGCAAATAACAACAATAATGCTAGTACATATGCTCAAACGGTTTTAACTCTTGTTTCGTTTCGTTAGTGATATGATGCATGTCTACTTCTCATTCATGCTTCTCGGTTCGGCATCCTTTCGGGATATTCATATACCCATATTTCATCGAACCGGAGCGATTCCATATCAAGCATCACGATTGATTGGAAACAAGTCTTCATAGCATCCTATGTCATGGATGTTCTCAGTCATCATAGCATCCTGTGCTATGGATATTCTTCTAACCTAAACTAGTATTCCAAATCAAATCGGAGCAACTCCATTCACCATGCATGATAATGCCACATACAAGTCTCATCTTTATTCTTTCATTATTCTCATCAGCATTCTTGGCGATTCATTTGCGGATATCTCATCATTCCATAATTTCATTTTCTTTAACTTTTCTTATAGCTGGTGCTGAAGCTTTCAGAAAAATCCATCAGCGGCCTAGCCACTTTGTGATGGTTTTAGAATTAGCATATAATTAATTATTTAGTAATCCATCAGGGCATAGCCTCCTATTGATGGTTATTGCAACGACCCCATTAGGACTCCTATAGGAAAATATCAACCAAGTGAATAAAGACTTTCACTGGGACATCTACAGGATAACCATCGACCAAATGGGTGTACGCACTTCCGTTGGGACTCCTGTAGGGAAATGATCAACCACTGAATGAAATTCCAGTAGGACACCTCCAGGATAGTTATCAACCAAACGTGATTAAGTTATGCCACTGGGTGAAATCCTCATAGTGATCTTTAAAATTTAGCCATTAGGATATTAGACGAGTTAATTTCTAAAAATTTAAGAAAATACGTGTTTTCATGAATTTTGCTCAGAGTACTCGAATCGTTCATGAACTACTCGAGTAGTTCATGCAAAAATACTCGAGTCCTTGAAGAAATACTCGAGTCGTTCTTATCTTTCCAGAATACTCGAGTCTTTCTTAAAATACTTGAGTCTTTTTGCCGCAACAACACCAGTTTTTCTGCATTTTTAGCACCAATTCGAATTTATTGCTTAATTACTCCATTCCAGTGCAAAACAGAAACTTAAACACATAACATAAACATGTTACAACATTTAAACGCATCTGAAATAACATAAAACAACATCAAATCATAGATTGCATACAAACTTGAAAAATGTCCATTTTAAACTATGAATTTCATTTCTATCTGATTTTAATTTCGAAACACAATCCAATGAGTATTATTAGGTTCATTTGAACTTGTTTGAATATTAAAACCATGGGTTTCTGACCTCTAAGTCAGAATCCCAATTCAAGTTGCATCCCTCTTTGAACCTTTAGTGGTTCCTACATTTTTAGCTTAAAATTACTCATTCTAGTATTTAGATAACTCCTCCCTTACCTTGACAAAGCTAAAGAAAGGATTGAGTGCAATTAAAAAGGGGTTGAATCAAAACTTCGTTCCTGGACCTGTGCAAAAACAGTTGCACTAGCTGACTTTGGCATTCAATTGCACCATGAATAAGACATGAAAAAGGATGAGACAAGTTAGCTTAAGCAACTAGAAAATGTCAACTTTAATTAGAAACAACTTTGGAATCAAAAGAGTTCCTGGATTTACCAAACGGATTCAAGAAAGAAGGGTATTTGATGCTGAATGTTGCTCTGTTTTTCGCAGCTTTAGAACCTCAACTTTGATTGGCTATAACTCGATCTACAGTAGGTTATTTTGAGTGGTTTATGGTTCTAATTCAAGATTGGAATTAGGACTTTGATTTGTGTTTGAGTTTCAGAGGGAATGGCTGAGAATCAAGAGAGAACAAAGTGATCAAAGTCAGCACTTCAAAACAGAGAAAATTTGACAGGAATTCAGGTTTGATTGATTTAGATGAATTTGTGGCTCCCCAATTCACCTATTTATAGCCTAAGATTAATCTCCTTCGAAGTAAAGTCCAGCTCTGTGCTTGGAACCAAAAGAAAACGCGTTTTGGTACGGAATTGAATCAAAAACCGACTTATACACACACAGCTACTGCTCGAACTACTCGAGTATTCCCTAAAATACTCGAGTATTCCAACCAAAAATTCAAATTTTCTAACTGCTAGTTACAATACTCGAGTCTATCCACAAATACTCGAGTATTTGAACCAAATTTCAGAAAATTCATTATTTTATTCAATATAATAATATTATTCTTTTAAATATTTAATTTCTTTTATTTATTTAAAAATATAGGGTCTTACAAGAATAACGTACCTAAGCCCTCTGTTGTGTTGAGCTATTTATAGGGGCTGCTTCGATGCTGCGATTGGGCTTGATTGATCTAAGTGGGCTGACGTATAGCTCGCAGAATAAAGGGTGGAATATCTGGAATATTCTGCTAGTCTTTAAGAGTTGGTGTGCCCATTGCTAGTCGCTATAGATCAGGCCGGTGAGAATATTGGAGAGAATCACGGATGGGTGTAACTATTACTAGATTCCTGGCCTCTTCATTAACAGTAAAGGCTTCATAATCTGGTAATGTATTGTTGTAATTCACATGTGTCAAGGGTCGGATATGGGTTTGAGTACCATCTAGTCCGGCTTCGAACGTCGCGTGTGTCTTCATCTCGGTTGACCAACGTTACAACCGGTATGTGCTCGGAGGTGGTCGTCCCAGGCCAAGTCCATCACACAAGCCCCCAACTAGGGAAGGAAAGAAGGACCTGTGCCGAGTTCGAACAATTTCAGTGTGGCCGACCGTTCTTTCACAGATCATTGAGCTGAGTCAAGGGCCTGTATGATTGACTTAGCTTGGGACCACCTCCAAGCACACATTGGTCATAACACTAGTCAACCGAGATGAAGACAAAGGCGACATCTAAAGCCCAACCAGATGGTACTTGGACCCGTATCCGACACTTGACACTTGTGAATTACAACAATACATTACCAAATCATGAAGCCTTCATTGACAATGGGGAGGCCATGAATGCAGTAGCAGGGGGCTCAGGTACGTTCTTCTCATTCCTAAGTTTACACTTTGCATACACTCTATAGACTAGGGAGAACTAGGGTACTCTGACAAGGTATTCTGAAATCATAATCCCATATTGATTGTAACATCTTGAATTTTTATTCCAAAAATAATTGTGAAAAATAATTGTGATAATAATAAGATTAGAAAAATGATAATTATGCTAAAGAGGATTTAAGGTGATGGATTAGGATCCCTTTGAGTGCCATGAAGGAGTTAGGAAACATTGGCATCAGATAGGAGATTGAAAGAGGAACAAAAGAGTGTTAGAAACGATCAGTTACGCGCCTAGGCGTCCCAGGCGCGCGCCCAGGCTCGTGATCTGCGTGTTGGCCTTGTAAAACACGAGTTTTAAGGGACGAAAGGGTATTTTTCCACCCCTCCCTCATTCCTCTTCATTAATAAGGAAGCCCACTCTTGTTTCCAGTCATTTTCTCTTCCATTCCAAGTCCCCACTATGTGCCTCCATGGCAAATCCATGGAGAACCCCACTCTCCCTCTTGCAAGGAGCTCATCCAAGCTGATGAACCCTCACTCCCTCTCATGCCCAAAATCTCTCTAAGGGAAAATCCACCAACAAAACCCCATCACTCCCTGGTGTTGAGAATACTTCCTCATTGTAACACCCTATATAATAATTACCCTTATAACCCGAAAATTAGGATTTAAAATTTCTTTTCATTAATTCAAAAACATCAGAGTTAACAAAACGGAAGACTTAAATTTGATTAAAGCATAGAAGTTCAATAAAAGGTACACCGAGTTCATAATTGTAGTACAAGTTCAATAGAAATTTAGCTCGGCCCAACTAGGCAATCCGAGTTCAAAATACAAAAAGAGTTTTTTTAGCAAAGCCAACTGGCCGAGACCCATCTAGACTATCCAACTCTAATGACTTACTCTCCCTGTGGGGGAGAGTGATCCTGCTCGGCCGGGGACTGCGTCTGCTCGGACTCAGTACCTGAAAAATGGTAAGGAGGTGAGCATTACACAGAACTTAAATAAGCAGTTTCTAACATGACATACCGAACTACCAAGCCAAACACAAGTAGCCAAATAGCATATAAATAACAAGTAATCAAATCATATATCACATGCATACATTATCACTTAGCTCGGTCCACATCATGCAATTTCATTTAGCTCGTCTCACACCATACACCCTCATTTAGCTCGGCTCACATCCTAATCCAGTTATCCAATACCTATTAGTTATACCTTGGTTCATCTCGGTAATTCCCCTTATACCCTTTCCTTAATTCTTACACTAGGTTTCTCGGCCACTATTCTCTCACCTCGGATTACCATCTCGATCTCGAACTTATTACTCATTATTCCATTTTCACATAGTTTACAATCTTTTACTCTTCTCGGATGCATACACCCAGTTCATGTCTTACACCATTTAAAGTCGGATATCGGAGTGTCCATAACTGCGAGTACCCAGTACCCGTCTTACAGCTGCACATACCCGGTATGCGTCTGACGCGATCAATGCATGCACCCAGTACGCGTCTTCTATGACTAGGAGCACTGCCGCCGATCATTCTATGGAGTTAGGAGTGTCCATAACTGCGAGCACCCAGTACTCGTCTTACAGCGGCGCATCTCGGCGACTTACGCGATCAATGCACGCACCCAGTACGCGTCTGCTATGACCAGGAACACATCCCACCGATTCCGTGCTCGGAACCTTGTGTGAATCATAACTACGAGTACCCAGTACCAGTCTTACAGCTGCACATACCCAGTATGCGTCTGACGCGATCAATGCACGCACCCGGTACGCGTCTGCTATAACCCGATCACACAACCATTTCTCTTTTATTCCTCTTATCCTTTTAACCATTTTAGTTCGGTCTCTCTCGGCTCAACATCTCTTAACTCATCTTTTTAATCATCTTTTAGTTCGGCCTCTCTCGGCTCAACTCCTCTTAATCTCTTTAGCTCGGCCTCTCTCGGCTCAACCCTTTAACCATTTCCTTTTTCCATTAACCTTTTTCATCATTTAACTTATTACTCTATCTCTCCTACCTTCCATATTTACCATTTTCTCAACCCATTCGCAACCTCTCCCAGCTCGGCCCAGTTCGGCCACATATATAAATAACAAATATCAAAGCTCATACACATTTATACAACAAAGTTCATAAACACTTATACAACAACAACAATAAGAATAAAAGCATTCAACCAATCCATCATGCAAATACCAACATATAGCATAAAACAATATTTCTCCCTACTTCAATCTCATGTTTCTAGTTCATTTATTAGTTCCCTTTACCCATTTTACCTTTCCTTTCTCATATTAACCTATATCCATTCCCCAATCTACACCCACTCTTAGTACCCTTTATGAACATACTAGAAACCCAAAATCAAGTAGAGGTAACACTCACTCCTTACCTCAAACTGTGAGAGATAAGAGTTGAGAGTTTGAGAATGGTTTCCTTGACCTTGACCTTGAGAGCTTCACAGCTCTTGAATCCTTTCTTCCAAGCTGCCACAACTCCACCAAGCTGCACACGAACTCCACAGCGGTCCAGGGGCGCCAGAATGGAAGGGAAGACGGCGGGGAGGAGGTCTCCGATTGGGTGGAAGAGAGGGAGGAAGAAAGTGTTGGGGTTTGGTTGCTGGAACTTTGAGAGAAAAAGAGAGAGACAAAATAGAAAGAGAGTGAGAATGCAAAGTGTGTTATGGGGTGTATTTGGATTTTCTTTTATTCATTTGAGGGAAACATTTGTGTGGTCCTCATTGGAGGCTTCTTGGGGAAGCTAGAATGTGTGGACAGGATTCATTGGCTTCCATTCCAAAGGAAGCCATGAATAGTACATTGAAAGAGACATAAAGCAATGATAGTGACATAAAGTGAATGATAGTACCGTACAGACGGTACGAAAACCAAAGGGCAACAGCTCAACATGAGCTGGCACGGAGGAGCTAGGACGTGTCGGCTAGGATACGTCGGCTCGGATACGTCGGGACAACAGTAGTCCGAGCTTCCTTCTCGGATGATACTGTGAGGTGCGCTGAGGTCGGCTAATCCGAGCTTGACAATAGGTTCCGCGTATGACCCCATTTAGCTCGGCCGGGATCGGTCCGAGGTCCTATACTTACATACTAGGTCGGCCTATGCTTCCTATTACCTCACTACCCTTATACAATTTCTAAGGCTTAATCCTATCCTTAAATGAATATTTATATATATTATTTTATAAATTTATTATTTCACTATTAATTTCTAGGATGTTACATTCCTCTCCCACTTACAGGAATCTCGTCCTCGAAATTTAGTCGGCATTGAACAGCTGCGGATATGACTGTTTCATCTTGTCCTCGAGTTCCCAAGTAGCTTCCTTCACATCGTTCCGATTCTAGACGACCTTGACCAAGGAGATTTCCTTCCCTCTGAGCCGTCTGACTTGTTTGTCCTCTACTCGGACTGGGAGAACTTCGAAAGTCAGATTGTCTTTTAGCGGCAGCTTGTCCACTGCTATCACATGCGAGGGATCGTGAATGTACCTCCTGAGTTGCGAGACATGGAACACATCATGGAGCTTAGACAAGTGCGGAGGTAGAGCAATTCTGTAAGCTACTGGTCCGACCTTCTCCGATATCTGGTACGGTCCGACAAACCTAGGGGTCAACTTTTTTGATTTGATAGCTCGACCAATACCCGTTACCGGGGATACTCGCAGGAATACATGATCTCCCTCCATGAAGTTCAAGGGTTTCCTTCTCTTGTCGGCATAGCTCTTCTGTCGGTCTTGTGTTGCTTTCATCTTTCCTTGAATCATTCGGATCTTCTCGGTTGTCTCATGCACAATGTCGGGACCAATCAACAAGTTTTCTCCTATCTGGAACCAGCATAATGGCATCCGACATTTCCGACCATACAATGCTTCGAAAGGAGCCATTCCGATACTTGAATGGAAACTGTTGTTGTAGGTGAATTCGACCAATGGCAATAGTGCTTCCCAACTTTCCGACTGTTCGAGCACACATGTCCTCAACAAGTCCTCAAGGGTCTGAATGGTGCGCTCGGATTGCCCGTCGGTCTGAGGATGATAAGCCGTGCTAAATCTCAACTTTGTACCCATGGCTTGCTGCAAACTCTGCCAGAATCGGGATACGAAACGAGGATCACGGTCCGACACGATACTGCTCGGAACACCATGAATTCTGACAATGTCCTTTATGTACAGTTGCGTCAGCTTCTCCAAGCTGTACTTCATGCTGATCGGCAGGAAATGGGCACACTTTGTAAGTCGGTCCACCACAACCCAAATGGCTTCCTGTCCTGATCTCGTCCTTGGTAGACCCGATACAAAGTCCATCGAAATGCTGTCCCACTTCCATTGTGGAATCTCCAAAGATCAGAGTAATCCTCCTGGCTTCTGATGCTCTATCTTAGCTTTCTGGCATGTCAAACACCGAGACACATAATCCACCACGTCGGTCTTCAACTTCGGCCACCAAAATAACCTCTTCAGATCCTGGTACATCTTCGTGGCTCCTGGGTGAAGACTCATCTTCGTCTTGTGGGCTTCTTCCATCAACTCTCTTCGGACTTCAAAGTCCATAGGAATGCAAACTCGGCCCCGAAATCGTACGAGACCGTCGGGTCCTTTAGTGAAGTCGGGTTCATCCTTATCTCCAGCTCTTTCTAGAAGCTTCTGGAGTTCTAGGTCGGCAGCCTGTCTTTCCTTGATGAAACCCACAAAATCATTGGTTACTTGCAGCATTTCCAGTACAACACTGCTTTCCTTCTTCTGTATGCCGAGGTTAAGATCGCTAAACTCCTGCATCAACTGCATCTCTCGGACCATCATGTCGCGTCGGCCACAATGTTGGCTTTTCCAGGATGATAGTGCAGGTTGAAATCGTAGTCTTTCAAAAATTCCACCCATCTGCGATGTCTCATGTTCAGTTCCTTCTGGTCGAATAGATAGCCGAGACTCTTGTGGTAGTTGAATACTTCAAACTTCGTGTCATACAGGTAGTGTCTCCAAATCTTAAGGGCGAACACCACAGCTGCCAATTCGAGATCATGCGTGGGGTAATTCTGCTCGTGTTGCCGAAGTTGTCGAGAGGCATAAGCCACCACCTTTCCCTATTGCATCAACACACAGCCGAGACCCTGCTTCGAGGCGTCATAAAACACGTCAAAGGCTTTGGTCGGATCGGGCAAAATTAGTACGGGCGAAATCGTCAACCTTTTCTTTAGCTCTTGAAAGCTCTGCTCGCACACCTCGGACCATTGGTAAGGTGCATCCTTTCTGGTTAACGAAGTCAACGGTAGAGCCAGCTTAGAGAATCCTTCAATGAATCTCCTGTAGTACCCTGCAAGTCCGAGGAAACTCCTAACCTCGGTTACCTTGTTGGGTCTCTCCCACTTAAGTACCGCTTCCACCTTGGAGGGATCGACTGCTACACCTTGCTCGGATATCACATGTCCGAGGAAATGAACTTCCTTGAGCCAAAAACTGCATTCGGAAAGCTTGGCGTAGAGCTCCTTGTCCTTCAAAACCTGCAACACCTTCCTCAAGTGCTGCTCATGTTCACTCGGACTTCTGGAATAGATGAGGATGTCGTCTATGAAGACTATCGCGAACGAGTCCAAATAAGGTCGGAAGATTCTATTCATGTAGTCCATAAAGATGGCAGGGGCGTTGGTAAGTCCGAAGGGCATAACCACATACTCAAAATGCCCATACCTCGTCCTGAAGGCTGTCTTCGGAATGTCTTCTTATCGAACTCGGATCTGGTGGTATCCAGATCGGAGGTCTATCTTTGAGAACACCGACGCTCCCTTGAGTTGGTCCAATAAGTCGTCAATCCGAGGAAGGGGATATTTGTTCTTCACCGTTACCGCGTTGAGCTTCCGATAATCAGTGCACATCTTGAGGCTACCATCTTTCTTCTTAACAAACAAGATCGGAGCTCCCCAAGGTGACACGCTTGGTCGGATTAGCTTTTTGGCCAAAAGTTCTTCCAGTTGCTTCTTAAGCTCTTCTAGCTCGGGAGGTGCCATTCGGTACTGAGCAATTGAGATCGGGCCCGTTCCCGGGACGAGGTCTATACTGAACTCTACTTCTCTTCTCGGCGGTAAGCCAGGCATCTCGTCCGAGAAAACCCTCTGGGAATTCTCCGACTACAGGAATTCGGTCTAAGGTCGGCTCCTCTGTTGTTTCTAACTTTGCAACCGAAGGGCCACTAAAGATAACAGTTTTCTCTCGGCAATCGAGCATGACATGGTGTTGGGACATCCAGTCCATGCCGAGGATAATATCTAGCTTGGTTAGGGGCAAACAAATTAGGTTGACCTTAAACTCTCGGCCTAATACTTGGATAGGACACTCTAGACACATTTTAGAAGTGATTACAGAAGAATTGGTTGGGGTAGAAATGGATAATTTGTAAGGCATTTCTACAGGGAATAGTTTTAGTTTGTTCATACAGTCAAGGGAAATGAAAGAATGGGTGGCTCCACAATCAAATAACACTGCACATGTAATGTCATTCACTTGACAAGTACCTCGGATCAGCTCGTCGGTCTCGGTCACTTCTTCACCATCCATAGTGTAAACCTTGCCTCTCTGCATAGGTTGGTTAACACCAGCCTGTTGTACCTTTGCCACATTGACTTCTTCCTTCACAATGCTCTTGGTACACGGAGCTGCAAAATGACCAGGCTTGCCACATCGGAAACAGGATCCTCTTGCTCTGCTCGGATCCAGACTCCAGCATTCTCCCCTGTGCTGCCTTCCGCAGTGTTGGCATATCGGATAGGGGCCAGGAACAACCACCATCTGCCCACCGCTCCTCGGAGTTGTTGACGTTCTAGAGCTCGGATTCACATAGGGAGCAGATCTCGGAGCAACTCCTTTTCCCCTGATCGGCCCCACTGTCTTTTGTGCCGACCTGCTCCGCTTTCCGTCAGCTTTCCTCTTGAGCCCCTTCTCATAGGTGCTAGCCATGTTCACCAATTGCGAGAGATTGGCCATGTTCTGATATTCAAAAGCGAGCCGAATATCATCACGGAGACCAGACTCAAACTTGATGCACTTGGTACGCTCATCAGCATCTCGGTAGCTTCCAGAGTAACGAATCAAATCCTCGAACTGAGCGGCATACTCCCCGACACTCAAGTTCCTCTGCTCCAGTTTTAGAAAAGCGAGCTCCTTCTCTCTCCTAACATCTTCAGGAAAATACTTTCCGAGGAATCAAGCTCGGAACAAATCCCAAGTGATGACCTCATTAGCCGCCTCCAGTCCTCGACTTTGTTGATCCCACCAGTGCTCGGCTTCACTAGCCAGCACAAACTCGGCCAACCTAACCCTGTACTCATAGGGAGGTTGCAGAGATCGGAAAATCTTCTCGATGTCCTGGAGCCATCTCTGAGCTCCATCAGGATTATAACCCCCCCAAACCGAGGTGGTTCGTTCTTCCTAAATCGGCTCATCCGGTCAATCTCGACCGAAGCCGGAGGTTGAGGCTGAAGGGCTGCAGCTGCGGCTGCTACGGCTGCGGCGATGTTCTGAGCGAGGTTCTCAGCCTGGTTCTGCTGAGCCTGCGCTTGGTTCTGCTGCAGTTGAACCAGAGTTTCTAGTACGACAACAATTCGGTCGTTATCGACTCGTCTCCCAGCCATGCTACTCGGTCATGGAGAGAAAGCCAATTAACTTCCGAATAAGTAAAGATATATATATATATATATATATATATATATCAACATATACTTCTGTAAGCTCTATTGTCTAACTTAGACTTCTAGACTTTACTTGTCACTCTCTTGGTGAGTAACCACTGGAGTCCTTTGCAACTCCAATAGGCCGAGGAGAAACTGCTCTGATACCAAAAATGTAACACCCTATATAATAATTACCCTTATAACCCGAAAATTAGGATTTAAAATTTCTTTTCATTAATTCAAAAACATCAGAGTTAACAAAACGGAAGACTTAAATTTGATTAAAGCATAGAAGTTCAATAAAAGGTACACCGAGTTCATAATTGTAGTACAAGTTCAATAGAAATTTAGCTCGGCCCAACTAGGCAATCCGAGTTCAAAATACAAAAAGAGTTTTTTTAGCTCGGCCAACTGGCCGAGACCCATCTAGACTATCCAACTCTAATGACTTACTCTCCTTGTGGGGGAGAGTGATCCTGCTCGGCCGGGGACTGCGTCTGCTCGGACTCAGTACCTTAAAAATGGTAAGGAGGTGAGCATTACACAGAACTTAAATAAGCAGTTTCTAACATGACATACCGAACTACCAAGCCAAACACAAGTAGCCAAATAGCATATAAATAACAAGTAATCAAATCATATATCACATGCATACATTATCACTTAGCTCGGTCCACATCATGCAATTTCATTTAACGCGTCTCACACCATACACCCTCATTTAGCTCGGCTCACATCCTAATCCAGTTATCCAATACCTATTAGTTATACCTCGGTTCATCTCGGTAATTCCCCTTATACCCTTTCCTTAATTCTTACACTAGGTTTCTCGGCCACTATTCTCTCACCTCAGATTACCATCTCGATCTCGGACTTATTACTCATTATTCCATTTTCACATAGTTTACAATCTTTTACTCTTCTCGGATGCATACACCCAGTTCATGTCTTACACCATTTAAAGTCGGATATCGGAGTGTCCATAACTGCGAGTACCCAGTACCCGTCTTACAGCTGCACATACCCGGTATGCGTCTGACGCGATCAATGCACACACCCAGTACGCGTCTTCTATGACCAATAGCACTACCGCCGATCATTCTATGGAGTTAGGAGTGTCCATAACTGCGAGCACCCAGTACTCGTCTTACAGCGGCGCATCTCGGTGACTTACGCGACTAATGCACGCACCCAGTACGCGTCTGCTATGACCAGGAACACATCCCACCGATTCCGTGCTCGGAACCTTGTGCGAATCATGTAACACCCCGCATTTTTCCCATACGTGCGTAAACGATTTCGTCGAAATAAACCTCAAAGTTTTGTGATATAAGAAATTTTCAGAAAAGTATTTTATGGAGAAAGAAATAAAGTGATAATTTTCAAGGATTTTTATAAAGCAAAATGTTTTCATAAAAGAGAAGTGAATGAATTTGTTGATTTGATTTTTTTGGAATGAATTGTGATTTTTCTAGAAAGTGATTTTTTGTTTGAAATAAAGTTTTTGATCTGTTAACTTTAAAAATTCGTAACTTTTTAATCGTAGCTCGGATTTTTACGATCTTTATATCAAAACGATTGTCTTGAAACGTAGATTTTAAAAATGTAACTTTTGGGATTTTCTGGGTTGTTTTATAAAAATCTATTTTCAGAGTTATAAAAATACGAGTTTTAAGAATTTTGTTTTGAAGAAAATGAATTTGTTGATTTGGCATGAATTTTTATGTGAAATGTGTGTAATTGGATGTGTGTGTACTGTGTGATGCTTGAAATAAATTGTGTGAGTGTGATTCCTTATTAAATGATTGCATTCGTGTATGAATTGATAAATATAAGTAAAAATGAATAGGAAATAAAAATGTGAAGTATGTAGGTGTAATGTGTGTGCTACGGTATGAGCATATGGGATACGTGTATGTGTATGTATATGAATGTTAGGAGTAGAATTTCCAAGAAACCTAGTGGGTAAGAAAGCCCTAACTAAACCAAACTAGGTCCATGAACAAAACCAAACTAAGTTAGAAAGTGACCAAACCCTAACTAGTTTTCAACCTAGAATGACCCCTAAAAAGCCTAGACTATGTAACTTTGTCCCCTTGACTTTGATGACTCTTATCCATGCAAATTTATGCAAGCCCAAAACCACCCCTTTTCTTTATGCATGAACCGAAAAATTATTAAGGGCAAAGAGGGAATTGTGAGTTAGCCTATATATCCTAAAAGCCTTAGTTCATTCACCCATCCATTTCTCATTTCACTTCTCCGTACCAACACTAAACACATACCTAAGAGCCCATCAAACTCTTAGGAAGGAAAAGAAAAGAAATAGAGGGAAAGAGAGGGAGTTGGCCGTGGAACCTAGGAGAGGAAGAAGAAGGGAATCCAAGTTTGAACTAAGCCTTACCTTTGTAGATCAAGGATGTTAGAAGCTAGAGAACCCATCCTCATCTTGGTAGGTGACTTGAAGAACAAGAATAAAATTTGTAATAGCTTAGTATTTTCCCTTTTTACTTTTTAGATCTTTATTCTTTTCTTCTTGCATGTCTTATTTTATGACTTTAAAGATGATCTTGTGTGTTGATCTTCTTTAATCATGGACTTTAAGGACTCTAAATAATTTGTAATGTGTTAAACTTGTGCTTGATGTTTCGGTTCATAGTGTTCTTGTTAGATCTAATAATTTTTCAAACTAAATCTTGAAGATCTAAAGAAAACTAAGATTTTTATGAAACCTAAAATAAATCTCTTTGCATGACTATTTTTCCTTCTCTAAATCGTGGACTATTTGTGTTTATTTGAGGATTTGGTAAATAAATCCATGATCTAAACTTGTTTGTTTATAAAGTGTAATTTTTGGTTTTTGCATGTTAATTTTTGTGCTAAAATTATGATTTATGTGTATTTCCATGAATGATTTCATGATCTAAAATTTAATTTGTAAAAAAGGTTTAATTATTTAGCTTTGCATGTCGAGTCTTCTTGCTAGATCTTGATTTATGATGTGTTTTCATGACTATGTGATGAACGAAAATATAATATAAACTTGCTTTGTGAAAAAGTTTAAAGTTCTAGTCTTGCATGTTGATTTAATGATGTTCTTATTTGATTTAAATTTGTGCATGTTATTTTTCAAGAGAAAAGACTATGTTTTCTTTTGTATGTGCCTCGGTTTTAAGAGGAAATTAGAGTAACAAGTTTTAAATTGATTTTTGGGTATGAATATGTTTTGATTTAGTGCTTAATCTTGTGTATGTTTGATTTTCATGAAGAAATCATGTTTTTCTTCTTGAGTATGTGTTTCGGTTTTCAAGAAGAGAATTAAAGAAACTAAAATAATTTTTCAAAGCATAACCATGATTTGTTTAAGTAATTATTTTTGTACATGTTTTATTTTTAGGAAGGCCATTCGGCCATGTCTAATTATAATAGAATTCATGCTTCTTATTTGGTGAAAAGTGGATGCATGTATGTTTAAGCTTAGATCTAGTGATTTCATGTGCATAAAATTAAAAAGTAAATCCTTATTTTTGGTTTAAGAAAAGTTATAATCTTGAGGTTATTTTTATGCATGTTTGAAAAAGAATTTGTTTTAAATATATTAATGCATGATGATGTGATATTGTGACTTTGGTGTGTGAATGAAAAACCTTGTCTCCTTGCATGTTGACTTTAAGGCATTCTAGGTACTAGGTAAGAGACTATGTTGTTCCTTCTTAGGGTGCATGCATGATGAGGTTATTTGAATTTAAAGATTCAAAAAGCACATGCAAGAAGTAATTAAATTTAAAAGGAATTATGTGTGATGTTTTGTGATTTAAATTGTTGTGTTGATTTTGGGGTATGAAAATGAAATTAAAATTGTTAATTTCATTGTTGATGCTCACGGTTGTAGTCATCAAATAAAGAAAATAATTTCATGATTGTATGTTTGTATTTGTGTATTTAATCCTTGCAAAATTGTATGTGCATGATTCGGTCAACATATGTTCATATATTTGGAAAAGTTTTCTTTATAAAATAACCTTTAAAATGTCTATATTTCTAGACCTATGATGCTATGTGTTGAATGAAAGTGATATGTATTTACTTTTATCTTTTGATTTTAGAAAATAAATAAGTTGGTTTAATTTTGTAAAAGAGGAATTTTTGTAATAATAATTCAATGATTTTTAGCTTTAAAGTTTATGTCTGATTAGAAAATTATCAACCTGTGTGATTCGGTTTTGTTGAACTAATTAAAAGGATTAAATTAAATGATTTTCTTAAGAATAATTGGATTGATATATTAAAGTTATAATTTAATTAATGAATGTAAATAAGTAAAAATGTGATTTACTGTGTATATGTTTGTGAATGTTGTGAATGTTTGGAATCTGTGTGTGTGTCTGTACTGCTTGAATGTATTGGAATTGTATTGAATACTGTTTGTGAAATTTATTTGTGAAAAATTTTTATTTAAAAAGAGTGATTTAAATAACTTAAAATAATTTGAAATTTTAACTGATATTCTGTGATCAGCATTTGATAATGTTGTGATTGAATAAATGAATTTGATTGTTTTTGAAGTTTTGCCTTCTTGAATTTTTGTATTTGATTTAAGAAAGATTTTCAAAGAATTGTTTTTCACTCAAGGTTTAAAGAAAATGATTTTCTTTAACCAAAGTGTTTTAAATTAAGAGAGATAGATTTTATTCTGGTAAAGAGATTATTTCAAAGCTTTCTTGGAAACATTTTATAAAAGAAATGATTTGGATCTAAAGTCTTTTGGATATTGGCAATGTGCTTTTTTAAAAAGGGAATTATTTCAAAAGTGTTTTAAAAACGAAAATTTAAGAATTCACGTAAATCGTTTCTAACGCACGGGGAAAAATGTCTAGTTTGGGTGTCGGACGCGAAGGACACGTGACAAGGTTAGCGACTGGAATCTTGGAAAGCTCTTGGATGTGTCGTCATCCAGGTGAGTGAGAGTGTTGTGGTCCCGTAACGTGGTTGCTCGCAATTCGAATAGACGGATTGCGAGAGTACTGCGAATTAGGCAATATAGATATTCGTGCTAAGTGTTTACCTGTTCTATTTGCATACTAAATGTTTATTTGTTGTGCATACTTTATTTTGTTTAGAAGTTGTTTGATTTTGTCTGGATAGCGAAATGATGATGGAACTATGAAAGTAATAAGATAAATTGGAAAAAAAAAGAGAGAAACGAATGAGGAACATGAGGAATAATTGAGAAAGAAATAAGTGAGAATGAAAGTATGAGAGTGATTGAGAAAGAGAATTGATATTTGAGTGGAAAGAGTTGGGATTGGAAAGAGGATGTGATTATGAAAGTGAGAAAGTGGTTGAGTAGAGATGTGATTCCTCGTTCATGTTTTTGGGAAGAAGCTTAGTGTTGAGTTGAGCTTGCTCCTCCATTAACACTCACCCAAAAATATGATTTTTGAAAAAGGTTTTTGAAAAGAGAATTTTAAAAGAGTTTTTGGTGAAAATAATATTTTGTGAAAGTTTTTTTGGAAACATTATTTTTGAAAAAGGTTTTGTGAAAGGATTCCTGAAATGAGGTTTTTGAAAATGTTCTGTGAAGTAAAGTTTTGTGAAATCGCGTTTTCGAAAAAGTTTTGCGAAAGACATTTTGAGAAAAACGAGGAAAAGATACTGATGATGTTGATAAGAATTATGCTGAGAATGAGTTTTTGAGAATCATGAGAGTGACATGTGAAAGTAATTTGAGGCTTGAGGCCATTGAGATTTAGGGGGAAAGGATTGCGATTAGTGGTCGGGCTTCGTTGAAGGGATGCACCAAGGACGAGTCGACTGTTAGGATTAAGCCGCTAATTAAAACGTGAAACTTTAAAAGACATTTATAAACGCGGTGAGGCATGAGTGTCGTATCGAAGTAGTGGAGAGGAAGGAACCATAGGTATCTGCGGATACTTAGAAGGAGATTGCATGAGGGGAGGACGATGGAGGTGAAACGTCAAGAAGTCTAGAGTACTTTCTAGGCAGAACAATCCCACAAGTGGCGCACTAACGTGGTGGGGACTGGGTCTAATGTCGTGGCACGTTCTGCACCGGAACTAGAATTGTACTGTCGCCCCCTTGATTGCAAATCGAGAACAGTGAGAGGGACTAGAACAGGGCATTTGTGTTTGCCGCTCAGAGCGTGCCTTGATATGAATTGAATTGATATGATTTGAGGCTGAGTCCTCCTGGTCTGGGACCATTTGTTGTGTGACAGTTGTCGTGCCCGCGTGGTAAAGGTCCTGTACTCCAGTTTGCTTCCGACTAGGTTGGGTGGTTGACTGAGGAGATGTAGACGTGTGTGAGCTCAATGATGTTTCCCCTCATCATTGACGCTAATCGAAATAATAAAACTTAAAAGACAAAGATGTTTCAAAAGAAAAGTACAAAGGACATTAAGCGTTGAATAAGGATTACAAGCGAGTTCACGAGAAATGATTCGTGACATAATAGATCAGGAGGCAAAGAGTTGAAAGGAATGGAAAAGCGTTTCGGAAAGAATGAGAACGATTGAGATGCAAGCGTAATGAATGATTTGGATATGTGTTTAGAATACTGTGATATGCTTTGACATGTTGCATATATGATTATGTGATTTCATTATAAATGTTTATGTTAAGTTGTTCTAGTTCCGTTTCATTATCTGTATATTTTTATACCCTGAGACCGCAAGGTCAACCAGTTAGTGTCCGGAACACTGACTTTCTCCTACCATGTTGTCGTATCGGCACTCGCTGATATTGCAACTGGTAAATGGCGCAGCGGAAGCGTGATGAGCTCCATCGACCAAATTCCGGAATTAGACGACAAATACTAGAGAGCATGACTAGAAGCTAGGCAATCCCCTGGTGGAATGTACTCCACTGTAAGTTCTTAGTTAACTTAGCTCTATCATACTGTACCCCGGCACAAGTTTTATTTGACACTGATATTTTGAAATATGTAATCGGGCTGTGTTTTAAAAATTGAGTTTTGAAAACAGGTTTCAAAGTGCGGTGTCTTGTGACATCTCGGTTTGGAACTTGAAAGAGTTTATGTAATGTGAGAACACGTATTGTAATTGTAACTATGTTTTAAAATTCTAAGTGTTCTCACATTCACATAACACTTAGTAAAAAAAAATGGCCCCAAATTTTCACTATATTTAGTTTAAGTTCAAGTTGCCGAATTGGGGTGTTACAAATCATAACTGCGAGTACCCAGTACCCGTCTTACAGCTGCATATACCCAGTATGCGTCCGACGCGATCAATGCACGCACCCGGTACGCGTCTGCTATGACCCGATCACACAACCATTTCTCTTTTATTCCTCTTATCCTTTTAACCATTTTAGTTCGGCCTCTCTCGGCTCGACATCTCTTAACTCATCTTTTTAATCATCTTTTAGTTCGGCCTCTCTCGGCTCAACTCCTCTTAATCTCTTTAGCTCGGCCTCTCTCGGCTCACCCCTTTAACCATTCCCTTTTTCCATTAACCTTTTTCATCATTTAACTTATTACTCTATCTCTCCTACCTTCCATATTTACCATTTTCTCAACCCATTCGCAACCTCTCCCAGCTCGGCCCAGTTCGACCACAGATATAAATAACAAATATCAAAGCTCATACACATTTATACAACAAAGTTCATAAACACTTATACAACAACAACAATAAGAATAAAAGCATTCAACCAATCCATCATGCAAATACCAACATATAGCATAAAACAATATTTCTCCCTACTTCAATCTCATGTTTCTAGTTCATTTATTAGTTCCCTTTACCCATTTTACCTTTCCTTTCTCATATTAACCTATATCCATTCCCCAATCTACACCCACTCTTAGTACCCTTTATGAACATACTAGAAACCCAAACTCAAGTAGAGGTAACACTCACTCCTTACCTCAAACCGTGAGAAATAAGAGTTGAGAGTTTGAGAATGGTGTCCTTGACCTTGACCTTGAGAGCTTCACACCTCTTGAATCCTTTCCTCCAAGCTGCCACAACTCCACCAAGCTGCACACGAACTCCACAACGGTCCAGGGGCGCCAGAACGGAAGGGAAGACGGCAGGGAGGAGGTCTCCGGTTGGGTGGAAGAGAGGGAGAAAGAAAGTGTTGGGGTTTGGTTGCTGGAACTTTGAGAGAAAGAGAGAGAGAAAAATGAGAGAGAGACGAGGAGAAAGAGAGTGAGAATGCAAAGTGTGTTATGGGGTGTATTTGGATTTTCTTTTATTCATTTGAGGGAAACATTTGTGTGGTCCTCATTGGAGGCTTCTTGGGGAAGCTAGAATGTGTGGACAGGATTCATTGGCTTCCAAAGGAAGCCATGAATAGTACATTGAAAGGGACATAAAGCAATGATAGTGACATAAAGTGAATGATAGTACCGTACGGACGGTACGAAAACCAAAGGGCAACAGCTCAACATGAGCTGGCACAGAAGAGCTAGGACGTGTCGGCTAGGATACGTCGGCTCAGATACGTTGGGACAGCAGTAGTCCGAGCTTCCTTCTCGGATGATACTGTGAGGTGCGCTGAGGTCGGCTAATCCGAGCTTGACAATAGGTTCCGCGTATGACCCCATTTAGCTCGGCCGGGATCGGTCCGAGGTCCTATACTTACATACTAGGTCGGCCTATGCTTCCTATTACCTCACTACCCTTATACAATTTCTAAGGCTTAATCCTATCCTTAAATAAATATTTATATATATTATTTTATAAATTTATTATTTTACTATTAATTTCTAGGATGTTACACCCATCATCAATAACCAAAACCCATGACTCCTTCATGCCATAAATCCTCTTCCTACCATAAGGAATCAAAGGAAAACCCCATAGCGATCCATTGAATCCATACCTTGATGATGGCCATGGAGGATCCAACAACAAATAGAGAGAGAAAGGATGTGAAGAAGGAGTCTTGGAGTTCTAAGGAGCACAAGGGAAGAAGGAAAAGAAATAAGGAAAGCTTGGAGCTTTTTGAGGTTCTACTCTCTCCCCTCCAGGTAAGGAGGGGGTATTACCTTTACTTAGGGAATGAACTCTAGAATGTTTATAGTGATAGCTAAGGGTATAGGAATATGTATGTTAATATTGGTAAAAATTGTGTATTTAAAATAAAGAAGGCAAACCCATTTTAATACTTATGTTATATACGATATACGATGGTGTAGGTGATATTGCATTATTTTTATGAAAATGATAATTGATGAATGTTGCTGTGTTGATATAAGTGATAACTTAGGGTCTAGAAATAAACATGTCATATTTGTAAGTTTTAATTAGTTTTATGAAGTGAATTGAGTAACAGATGAATCAATTGAGGTTAGAAAAAGGGACTTAAGCTTATTGGAATTAATTGAGGTTAGTTAAAGTGACTTAAGCATAAGGGAAGTTAATAGAGATGAGATTAATCGAGGGTTAGCTGAAATGCGTAAGCATAAATGAATTAACTGGGGTAGAATTGATGAAATTAAGATTGAGGGAGGTTAGTGGAAATAAATTAAGCATGAATCGGGTTCTAATCTATAAATAGGAAGATGTAAGAGAATTTAGGGAACAGTAATAAAGAAAGGGATGATGGTTTAATTAGATAGTAGGTTAGGAAAAAATAAGAGTAACAGAGTGGATAATTAATAATGAAAATGAAAGAGAGGTAAGGATAATTAACAATGAAAATGAAAGGGAAATAAGGATAATTGATAATGAAAAGGAAAGAGAAATAAGAATTTAAAAGTGAGAAAAGAATAAGTAATGAAATCGAAATAAGAATAAAACGTAAGAGAAGAAAATATAAGATAGACTCTGTCAAAGTAAGACACAGGAGGTAATACCGACCCTGTGGACAAGAAGTTAAGACAGGAGGTCATATAGACTCTGTCAAAATAAGACACAAGAGGTCATACCGACCCCGTGGACAAGAAGTGAAGATAAAAGGTCAGATACGCTCTATCAAAATAAGACATAGGATGTCATATCGACCTTGTGGACAAAAAAAATGAAAATGAGAATAATGAAAAGAAATGTAAGAATAAAATGAAATGAAAAGAGAATTAAATAATAAAAATATGAATAAGAGTGAAAATGAACTGGTGAGGAATAATTGTGTAACTGGTTGTGTATGATATGATGTGATTTATTTGTGATAAATGTGCTTGACTTAGTATATTTCTATGCCTTTTTAGAATTCATTTACTAAGTACCGTGTAATGCTCACCTTCTTGCTGTTTTTATATAGGTACAGAGACTGAGCTTGCACTGTTACTATAACATCCCGAATTTTAACCCCTAGTGTAACTAGAATAATAATAAGATTGGAATAGTAATAATAGTAATAACAAGGTAAAAATGAGAGTTTAAAAGGGATGTTTTAGTATTAGAAACATCTAATAATAGAAAATTAAGAATAAAAGATTTATAACTTAAAACACAAATTCCATCGTTGGATGTGAAGTTGGGAGTCTTAGTAAGCTTGCTTTCAAATTTGAGCAACATCCGACGGTTAACGAAGGAGATATGGCGCTTTAAGAATGCAAAGAGATGAAAACTAACAAAGTAATCAATTACCCAGGGGAAGTAATCGATTATCATTTGTTTGTGGGGAAAAATAAAAAGAAAATTGGGGAAGTAATCGATTACCTTAAGTCTGACGCAGAAAAAAAATAGAAACTTGGGGAGCACGAATTTCCTTATATGGGCAAGCTTCGTGGACAAGCTTGGCACCAACACACACTTACAACTCCATCCCTTCCCATCTTCATACCACTCCAAACACCCTTCTTCCTCTTCATTCCATCTTCTTCCCCCAAGCTCCATCACCATCTCCACTAAGCTCTCTCTCTCTCTCTCTCTCTCTCTCTCTCAAGCTCCTCATCACCACCATGGATGTACTCTCCCTCTCATGCCCAAAAGCTCTCTAAGGGAAATCCACCAACAAAATCCATCAGTCCCTTGTACGGAGAATACTCCCAAGATCCATCATCAATAACCAAAACCCATGACTCCTTCATGCCATAAATCCTTTTCCTACCATAAGGAACCAAAGGAAAGCCCCATAGCCCTCCATTGAATCCATGCCTTGATGATGGTCATGGAGGATCCAACAATAAATAGAGAGAGAAAAGGATGTGAAGAAGAAGGCTTGGAGTTCTAAGGAGCTTTGAGGAGGCACAAGGAAAAAGAGGACACAAAGGATCCAAAGCTCCACTCTCTCTCTCTCCTCATGGTAAAGAGGTGGTATTACCTTTACTTAGGGGGTGGATTCTAAATAGAGTATAGGGATAACTAAGAATAGATGAGTATGGATAATAATGAACCTTAGGGTATTGTATTTGGTTAGAAACTAAATATTTAGCATTTGGGTGAGAGAACCCACTATGGTGATGAATGAATATGTTTATGATACTATGTGTTTGAATATATTTTATGATTTTTATGTAATAATTAGTAATATGAAAATGTAAGTTAATTATTAGATATGCTAGGTTTGTAATAAAACTAATTAAAAGCTTGAGAGGAAAACTTGGTAAAGTGATAATAGAAGGCAAAACTGTTCGTATGGTCCCCTAAGTTATTTATTTGTTCCAATTTGGTCCCCTAAGTCATTTTCGTTTCAAAATGGTCCCCTAACTCGTGTAACATTAGCATCGTTAATCCTTTCCGTCCATTACCTCCTAACATCGTCTATTTAAGTTGACGTGACAGCCAGAGTGCCCAATGTAGGCGATCCACGTGTACCCTCCACATATCACATTAAAAGTTTTAAATAGTGGAGTCAAATGACGTCGTTTTGATACTTAAAACCACTCACTTCATCTTCTCCTTTCTTTCATGAGAAGTCGTTGTGAGTTAAGAGAGAAAAATACTAAACTTTAGAGGGAAAACAGAGGGTTGCTAAGGCATGTGCCAAGAGAGAACAAACTGCAACATTATCGTTGATTATGAGCGCGATAGGGAGTTCATTCATGGACGGAAAGGACTAACGGTGATAATGTTACATGAGTTAGGGGACCACTTTCAAACGAAAAAGACTTAGGGGACCAGATTGGAACAAAAAAATAACTTAGGGGACCAAACGAGTAGTTTTGCCGATAATAGAATAATTGGGATTGTTTGGGATAAGGGAATACCTAAGAAGCAAGTTAGAAACACCTAAGAAACATGTCAAAAGAATAAGTAAGTCGTGAAATAGAATTAAGAATAAAAAGTGAGAGAAGAACAAGATAAGATAGGAGGTCAGTTAGACTCAGTCAAAATAGGGCACAGGATGGTCATACCGACCCTGTGGGCTAGGAAATCAGCACAGAATGGTCATAACAACCCTGTGGATAGGAAACCAACAAAGGAAGGTCATGACGACCATGTGGATAGGGCATTAACACAGGATGGTCATAGCGACCATGTGGATAGGAAATCAGCACAAGAAGGTCATAAGGACCCTGTGGATAAATAATAAAAGGGAAATAATGAAAAGAAATGTGTGAATAAAATGGAACGAAAAGAGAATTAAATAATGAAAATATGAATGTGAATGTAAATGAACTAATTAGGAATAATTGTTTGACTAGTTGTGTATGATATGATGTGACTTATCAGGATGAACGTGCTTGACTTAGTTTATTGTTATGTCTTTTTAGAAACTATTTCCTAAGTTCTGTGTAATGATACCCTTCTTGCTGTTTTTATATAGGTACAGGGATGGAGCTTACACTATTGCAGGCCGAGCATGAATACCCTCCACCCCATGAAGTGTTAATTAGTTATGAAAGGAGTATAGTAGATTAGGTTTAAGTTAGTTTAATTTGGTCTCAAAACGATTCACTAATTGTACGCCCTGAAACTTGTATTATTTTGTGAAACAGGGCATTAGGGATAAGCTGGCTGTAACTTATATATAAGTTTATGTTTTAAAATATTTTGGACTGAACAAGTATATAGGAAGAAATTTTTGGGGAAGTTCGAAATACAAAGGAAACTCTGTCAAATTTTTAATGAAATTTTCAAGTAGTTAATTAACTAATGGTAACTAAGGTAATTATTTGTGAGGGTGTCACAGTTACAGGCCGGGCAGGAATACACTCCACCCCGTGGAGTGTAAATTAGTTATGAGAGGAATATAGTTAATTACATTTAATTCAATTATTTTGGTTTCAAAATGATTCACTAGTTGTACACCCTAAAACTTGTATTATTTTGTGAAACAGGGCATTAGTGCTAAGCTAGTTATAATTGATAAATATGTACATGTTCTAAAATATTCTGGACTGGACAGGTATGCAGGAAGAAATTTTTGGAAAGTCTGAAAAATAGAGGAAACTCTGTCAAATTTTAAACGAAATTTTCAAGTAACTTAATAAGCTCAATTACCCCACTTGATAGCCTCCAAGAGATACCTCACTCTTGTCTTGCAACCCTCTTGAACTTCTAATCTAACCTCTCTTCTTTTACTTGATGATAACCCCACACCAAGTTTTCCACTTGCTTGTTGATTCCTCACAAGAAGACTTCCAATTCTTCTTTGTTTGCTTGATGAACAACACACCAAGACTTCTTCTTTGTTGTATTTGAGCTTGCCTTCTTGCAATGATTACAACTCGAAGAAAACACAATAAACGTATTGAATCTCCTTCAAGAACTATGAACTATTAGAAATTGAGATTCAAATGTTTATTGATCAAAGAATATGAAAATAAGAACTTTGATCTTTTGTAAAAGTGAGAGAATGTTGAGAGAATAATGTGGCTTTGATCTTTCTAAAATGATATGAAAAATGAAGTTAGTTAATCACAATGATTAGGAAAAGGTTTATATAGAATACCCAAAAGTTTGGCAAACATTAAAATTGATTTTGAGAAGTGAAAAGCTGTTTTAAAAAGCTATTTTGCATGTGTTAATCGATTAAGGCAGTGGGTTAATCGATTAACCACTGTTGAACAACAGCTAATCAATTAAGCAAATGTGCTAATCGATTAAAGGTTGATCCATATTTCCTGTTAATCGATTAACCACTGTAACAGTCAATTAAAAACTTGTTTTCTCAAAACTAAACCTTTTCTTAAAAATGTTTAAGCCACCTATTGATTTAGGTTAAGTGAAAATGCTCAAATTATAATATGATCATGCATATGATAGAGATTCACTACCCTCTAAAAAATCTACCCAAACTCTAAGACTCAAAATAAAGATATTACAATCAATACACATATTGAATCTAAGAGCTTGCTCTCTCTTCATCATTGTTGCTTGTTGTTCTTTGGTGAGCTTCTCCAAGACTTGAGCTTGTTCAAAACATTGTCCTAATCAAAACCATGCACTTGCATAATAGATCTAACAATCTCCACATGCACATGCACACTAGATCTAACAACTAGTATTTATTTTTACAAGTTACCCTAAGGTTCGTTAACATACAAAATCACCAGGTCTTAATCATCACTATAAACTTCCTAGAAATACATTGTCTAAGTTAGGGTAACACCCCTTCTTACCTCAACCAAGTATATAGAGAGAAATACCAAACCCTTGCTTTTTAATGCTTTAAAAATTAGAACCAGAAGAGTCGCGCGTGTGACAACGAAGGGACAACAAGAAGGCGAACCGAGAAGCAACAAGGAGCTCAAATAATATTGAGTTGATGGGTCTACCACCTTTTCTTGAAAGAGAGAGAAAGACAAAATAGAGAAATAATCATTACTTCCCTTAAGAAACAAAGAGATAATAATCGCTAAAAATGATGATGATCACGCGTTCATGGAGGAAAGGAAAGAAAGAAGCTTGAACAACTCACCTTGACACTTGCTAGCTAAGAGGAGAGAGAAAACAAAAGAGAGAGAAAGAGATGATGATGGAGCTTGATGGTTATGGAGTCAGCACCATGAGGAAGAGGAAGAGGAAGGAAGGAAGCTTGATGATGGAAGGCTTGAATGAGGGGTGGAAGCCTTGGGGAATGGGTATGGAGTCTTGGGTTTGCCTTGGAAGCTTTGGCTCCAACTTGGAGGAGAAGAATGGGGCAAAAGTGCCCCAAGCCCTTTATATTTTTCCATTCTGATGCGTGCAGTTGGTTAATCGATTAACTAGTGTATTTTATTTTTACAAGCTATCAGGTCTTAATCGATTAACACCTTGGTTAATCGATTAAGCAGCTTAGTTCTTCATTCCCCTGTACTTCGAAGTGTCATATCTCTTTTGTTACCCGTCAGATCTTACTCAAACTTGAAACGAAACTTCCCTACATACTAATCTTCACATCCAACGGTGGAATTTGTGTTTAGGGTTGTAAATCTTTTATTTTGAATTTCCTAATATAGGGTGTTTATAAAACCGGAAACGCCGGTTCTAACACTCGTTTTCCCCTCTTTCAACCTCTTATTCTTTGTTAATGCTTTCTAACTACTTCATAGCTCGAAAAATAATCTTAATCCATCACCTTGATTATTCTTGGAATTAAAATTCGGGATGTTACACATCACACGTTAATATCATAATTCAAATCAGACATTTAGTCCATAACTAAAAATCAATCTTCGAAAACTTAGATTAAATTCCTTCGGATAAAATCAAACACAAATCTTTTTCTCAAATTCATTCCAAAACTCCTTAACACTTTTAATTCCTCAATCATTATGAAACAATCAACAAAATAATTTTAAGTAAATGAATTAGTTGCTGGTCCGTCTTGGACAACAGCTAGTTCGAACCCGAAAACACCGAAAACTTCCCTTTTTGAACCCAACTTTTTCCTATATCTTATACTTCTAAAAAATTAAACTTTAAACCACTTGAAAACATTTTTCAAATTGAAAATACTATATCTATCATGTCTATCTACAAATCTTTGGTTGTTCTTCCTCATTGATGTTGATTGGTTTCCAGTATACATCAGCCACGATGGGCTGTGGTCCTGAAGATAAGAATACCGTTCTAGAACTTGCATATAATTATGGGCGTCACTAATTATGACAAAGGAAATGGTTATATACAGGTATATTCTACGCTTCTTTGTTTTCAAAAGAGGGGCTTTATGATTTTTGTAAGTGAGTCCATGACTGTTTGTATGCCATTCTAAGAGTGCAACTCATTTTGTGTTGGAACATATTGCAATAGGCACAAATGATGTCTACAAGACTGTAGAAGCAATCAAACTGCGTGGAGGGAAGGTTACCCGTAAACCTGGGCCTTTGCCGGGTATCAACACCAAGATAGCAGTTTGCTTGGACCCTGATGGTTGGAAAATTGGTATGACCTTTTAATCTGTTTGCTTTTATGTGATTTATTGTGTGCTTTAAGACTTTAATCTCGTCACTACCAAAAAAAGGCTTTCATGGGCTGATTTAGTCTTAAGCTTTTGGTCGATGAATTGATGGGTGGATTGTGTAATTGGTTTATATAAGAGTTGAAAAACAAATGAATACTTAGAATAGAGATTATTGTGTATAATTGAGTGAGGAATAACATACAGGTAAACTAATGATTTGTTTAAGAAACAGACTGGAAAGACATGAACTTTTTAGTCTACAAGTCTGCAGCAGTTTGTGTGGTGGAACTTATTAATACAATTATTACTGCAAATCTGGATCTGTTATTAACTTCTTTCCCCTTTTTGTATACTTTTCAGGTTTAATAAGTAGGATTGCAATTTCTCACTAGAAATTGACGTGGCTTTTGAATTTTTCTGTTTTAACTTTCTGGTAAACTATTGGATGTATATATATAAATTTCTTGCTTTCATTTGTATTATGCCCCGAAATATGAGTTTGCCTTAAAAAATAATAGTGCAAGCGGTGCTTTATCTATTCTACTTTAATTTCTTTCTCTTAGCATTAAAACGTGTGGTGTTGTATCTTGCTTAGGTTAGTTGGTGCGAAATTTGTATAAAGAAGTATGATATCATCAGGAGACAATTCAGGTATTATTCTTTTATGAAGTTTATAAATATCCAGTTTAGTAGAGTTTGTTGTCAGTTATTGGCTGTGTTAGAGAGTGTTGCAGGTTCCTACCTAAATATGATTTACTAATAAATCATTGTGTGAGAAGATAATGTTGGCTAGGATTATATTGTACTGTATGATCAAATATCTTCTACATTCTACCTCAACCATTTTCCCAATGAAAAGGTATAACTTATTTAATGGTTTTTGTTTTTGTATTGATGTTGATGTTTTCTGTTTTTAATTACAGATATATATCTTTTGCCATGTTGCGTCATAATTTGAACGTTGAGGAAGACCAGGCGAAAAAAGACGAATGGATATGATATTAATGACAAGCATATGAGTTATGCATATAGCTTTATGAATTATTCTATTTTGAATTTTAGAAGGAAATTGTTATAGGAGTATTAATTAGCAAATACTTAATTTGGTCTTATACTCGTTTGGCTTATAAAGCACTGTCAAACTTTTGGTAAATTTTTTGTAATTAAGCGAAATTCAACAATGTATTTCTCTTTCTGTATGTATATACATGGTCATTTTACTTCGATAACATCATATATAAATGCACATTTATGTTAATATAATTATTGCTGCCTATATCGTTTGCCTGCTACAAGTAAAATGGTGTTGCCTATGCAAGGAAAAGAAAAATAAATGTTTATATAAATATGTAAGCAGCTAAATAATTTTGGTTAAAACATATTGCAACGGTTCTAAAATTGTTGCCTAAACACTTCTCCATAAAAAACCGTTGCATAATTTAGATAACAAAACCGTTGCCTTTAATCACACACAAAAACCGTTGCCTTCAAACTTGTGCCAAACCGTTGCCTTTGATCTTACAAAAGGCAATGGTTTTAAAAATAATGTTGCCTTAAGTCAAAAACCGTTGCCTATGAGAATAGGCAACACTCACCTAGAGAACAGTTCAATAACCGTGGCCTAATCTTTCAGCAACGGTTTTGCCACTTTCAGCAACGGTTTTATGCCGTTGTAAAAAATCAAAAATGTTGTAGTGAGCAGAAAGTTTCACCAAAAATATATTTCTCACAAACAATCAAAACATAAAATTAGCACAAGTTATCACAAAACAGGAATCAACTTTCTGAATGTTAATAGGTTTTCATTAGAAACTACCTTCAGAAATATAGATAGTTTTCAAATCTACCAACAGATGAGGGAATCATACTACTATGGAAATATAGACTTCCAACAAGTCCAACCAAATACGTTCAGTGGTCACCCAAAGTGGCCAACTTGACAGACCTGGGTGATTTAAGTTACTAATATCATGGCCATTTAAGCTACTATCTTGGTGGAGAAGACATCTGTATTCAAGAGTTAGGTAAGCTAATCAGATGAAACAAACACCTATTTGATCAACATATCCCACAGTAAGTTTTCTTAAGTGAAAATTATAGTCATTGATCAAAAAGTTATGCCAGGAACACAAAAAGCCAGGCATCTAATCTGATTAATAGTTGCAAGTTACCTTGTATGCAGGATTGTCCCTCTTGCGGAGAAGTTGCAAGCCTAGAGCCTTGGAAATCAACAAAGACAAGGAGAAACATCAAGACTTAAGCTTTAAAAGACAAGGAAAAACATTAAGGCCTAAGCAAGTTGTATGAAGGAGGTCACAATAAGAGCAATTAAAACCACGATCAAGATCACCCACTCGGAGCATCACTTGGCATTGGGGTTCAGGAGTAGGTCCTCTATCCAAAAGCTCGAACTTATAGCCATCAGGATCTTCAATGAAAGCAACTGTTGTACTGCCACCATTGACAGACCCTGGTTCAGTAATGATCATAATTATGTCATAAAAGATAAAGCTCATACAACACAATTGAACACTGAGCACCTCTTAAAGGCAATTTAGTTTTAAAATTAATACGGGAATTTCATATATATTTTGATGATAACAAAAACATGTTTGTTGCTAAACAAGAGACCTTGATTAAAGACTTCATTAACGAAGCTAAATGCTCGACTTTCTTTCAACATGAATATGTTCAATTGCCCTCGGTTATCCAATTGTCCAATCCAATAGCAGCACAACCAAAAATATAAAGTATTAGGAAATTTGATAATACAAAATAACAGTAAGATATAAGTTGGCAATCGACATCCAAGATATAAGATATAAGATACAAAAAGAACATCAACTATCCCAAAGCCAAAACCATATTTACCAGGTTCATTTTCTTTACACTGTGAAGTGCTATAAATTGATACAACACGGTTCTCAGGTTATTGAGAAAATCAAGTTATGAGACAACACCAATATTCAGGTTATGGAATTAGGGTTCTGAAAAAAAGCAAAAGGAATTAGAGATTCACAAAACTCACCTTACAATGCAACAATTGAGAGAACAACTAGGGTTCTGCAAAAATGCAAAAAAAGGAATTAGGGATTTAGAAAATGGAAAAAGGAATTAGGGATTCAAAAAATGGAAAAAGGAATTAGGGATTCAACGAGTGAAAGGACCGAACCAGTGAGAGAGATTAGAACCAGTGACAAGGATTCAACGAGTGAGAAGAATGGAAAATGGAAAAGAAAAAACTCACCAGTGAGAATGAGAGAATTGTGAGAGAGTGACAGAGAACTGAGAGAGAACTAATCGCGAGAGTGAGAGAGAACTGTCAGAGTCAACCAGTAATTTCGGTGGTCGACGATCGACGGTCAGCCGCGGAGAGGAAGAAGCAGTGGCACCGTGACGGTTCGGTCCTGGGCGTTGGTGGCTCGGTTCAGTGGCAGCAATGGGTTTGTGGGTCGCGATTCGCGACAAGGAACCGAGAGGGAGGAAGGGAGAGAAGACGAGAGAGAGAGACGGTACAAGTTTGTTGGGTGGTGGTGGCCATAGAACCGGAAGGGAAAGAAGTTGAGAACCGGGAGGCGGCTCGAGGGAGACGGCAGAGTGAAACAAAGAAGAAGAACCCACGCACGCAGAGTGAAACAATTTAGTTCTGTGTTTTTATTTTATAACATTGATCCCCCGTGTTTTTTCTTTAATAGCATTTTCAGCAACAGTTTTTTTCCCGTCAAAAAAGCAACGGTTTTCTCTGGAAAAAAAGCAACGGTTTTTTTTTATCAAATTTTAGGAAACAGTTTTATTTAAAAAAAAAAGCAACGGTTTTTCTTATCAAGTTTTAGGCAACGGTTTTATTTAAAAAAAAGCAATGGTTTTCTTATCAAGTTTTAGGCAACGGTTTAAAAACGTGGTCCTTTCCATCAACAATTAGAAAACCGTCGCCTATATGGAAGGATATGTTGATATGAAGTAATTCGCAACAGATATGAATAAAAGCCGTTGCTAATTCGTATCATTTGGCTACACACGAAAAACCGTTGCTTATTCCATTTATAGGCAACAGTTTTTTAACTGTTGAAATTTCAGTGTTGCCTAAAGCCAAAAATGTTGTAGTGTATGAATAAAATTCTGGACAGCATTGAAACTAATCCAAAATCACTTTACTTACAATTTAAAAATTACCGTAAAGTCCTAAACAATTCATATAATATAAATCCTTAAAGTAAACACTTAAACAATTATTTTTCAAATCATAGCACTATAAACAAAAGTTGGACAACATTGACTTTAAATTGCTTCACACACCTATACATGTTCCGACTTAATTAAAATCACTCCTCATGCATCCAACCATTTTTCTCAAACATTTTTAAGACACAGATAAAACTTGGACATCACCTAAACAATTCCAATATTCTTAAATAAATCAAAGTTAAATTACTCAAAATCAACTAGTTTTCAAAGGCAAATCACCCAATCAAATAACTTAACACATTACCATTAGAACAAACCCAAAACACATCACTTTAATTCTCTAAATTACATGCATCCATGAACATAACTCATTTTCCTTCACTTCCTTCATAATGCATATAGTTCTAAACAATTAACACATAGTCAAACAAACAAATTATACTAACCCCTAAACTCATCCTAACCGAATCATACACACATAGACTAAGTATTTTCACTACTCTTATGCTCTTTTACTATAAAATTATAAATTGTCATTCATACAAATATATATTAAATTAATATATTTATTTAAATACGAAAAAAACACTCCAATATTAAATACTGAAAATCAATTTATTCAAGTAGGAAAATTATGGGTATTACAACTGATGTCACTAACAATTTATATATATTTTAAAAAAATTAATAAATTAACTTTCTTTAATTTTTACACATGTTTTTTTTAATGAATAATAAGTTTTTTTTCTTTTATAATGAACACATGCACATGTAAAATTAAGAAAAGTGTGTTTTTTTTATTTTTTAGGGCCACCGGGCCGACCCGAACCCGAACCCGAACGGGCTAAATAACACGGGTTGAATAAATATGCTATATTAAGAAATCCGAGCCCTATGATTTTTCGGGTTTTTGGCCCGACCCGTTTGGTCTAGCCCATTTTGACAGCTCTACAATTGATACATTCGAAAATCTTGAGCGATTAAATGTATATTTATAAATTTTCATAGACTAAATTGATACAATGAAAAAATATCAGAGATTTTAATTGATATTTCACTCTAAAAACTACTCCCTCCGGTCCTATATATAAGACATACTTAACCATATTCCTCGGACCAAGAAAAATAGTTAGTTTTATGAATTCTATGAGAATATATTGTAACATTACAATTTTACCCTCTCAACTTTTCTTGAAAAATTCACTCATTAATGAACAACAAAAAACACATGCATTTAATAAGGGCAAAAAAGAGAAAAAACAATAAATGATGCATAGAAAATACAAAATGTCTTATATATAGGACCAAAAATTGCTTCTAGAATATGTCCTATATATAGGATCGGAGGGAGTAATATAAAGATGTTATAAATAATTTTTAAAAGAATTTATATTTAGGATCAATAATTAAGTATAGGTACCAATGAGCTGTTGGTACAGTGGTGTCAGAGACTACATTTGATAGGACGAACCACGGTTAAATTCCCCGCAATAACATTAGGAGGAAAAATAAAACCTTAACCCCATAACCTCAAACCGGATTAATAGCTCTAGTGAGCTGGATATCAGTGTGGAAAAAAAAAAAAAAATTAAGTATAGGTAAGCACCAATTGAGGTTGATAAATTTGATGTGAGACCGTATCCCTTAAGTAAGGAGTTGAATGTTCAATTCTGACCTATTTCTAATGTAAAGAATTTTAAATGAAAGGATCATCTTCAAAAGATCAGACAGTAGCCGAAGGATCAGTGAAGTGCTCGCCTACGTGGATACCCAAGCATAGGTGAGAGTAAAGATAGTGAGGAGGTGGATAGTGTGTGTGAAAGTCAAACGAAGAAAACGGCATCCATTTCCATCCCGAATATCACTCAACTCTCACACTCTTGCTACCTAGGCTACCAGATCCGCAATTTAATATGAAAGGTACTTTCCCCTTCATTCTCACTTATCTCTCTCATAACAACTCTCACTCAGATTCACAATAATAACAATAATATTACTGAATGAGTACTGATGGCAAAGGCTTCTTTTTCTATCTCTAATCTAATCCCTCTTTGTTTCTTTGTTTTTGGTAAATCCCAAGGCTCAAAATCAAAAGCACCTTCTCCTGCTCCTGCTCCTGTTTCTGCTTCTACGAGCTTGTGGCTTGCTCCAAATCCTAGCAAACGATGGGGCGAACTCTTCTTCCTTCTCTACACTCCCTTCTGGCTCACCCTCTGTCTCGGCATTGTTGTTCCTTTCCATTTCTACGAGGTCACTCACTCAGATCCCATTTTCCATATCATTTATCTATCTTTTTGGTCTCCAAAGCTTGCTCCTTTTAGGTTTTATTCCTGAGTAAATTCACTTTGGTTCCTGAATGTACACAGCACTTTCACTTTAGTCACTGCAATTAACAAAAATGCTCTTAGGTCCCTGACTTTGTAAAAAGTCATTCACGTTAGTCTCTGTCCCTAACCCCGTCAACGGACGTTAACGGAGTGATGACGTGGCTGACTGGGCCCTTAAACGATGTCGTCCTCATGGTACTTATAACGGATTAAAGTGTCTCGTTAGTCCTATCGGTTTTATCAGTGTCGTGTTGAGCTGCACCAGTCCTATGTTTTGTGAAGCTGAACACTTCAAAATATGCACACTTCAGAACATGGCATTGATGCAGCTAAACATGAGACTGAGACTGGTGCTGGTGCAGCTACGTTATAAGTGCACGAAGACGCAAAAACGACGTCGTTTAAGGCCCCCAGTTAGCCACATTATCACTCCGTTAACGTTTGTTGACGGGGTTAGGGGCAGGGACTAATGTGAATGACTTTTTACACAGTGAGGGACCTAAAAGCATTTTTGCTAATTTCAGGGACTAAAGTGAAAGTGTTGTGTAAATTCATGGACCAACGTGACAGTTTACTCTTTTATTCCTACTCTTGGTTTCTTTAACCGGTGATTTTTTCATTTCACTAAAAAGTTGGCATTTCTTACTAGAAACTAACATCATATGTGGCACACGACGATTTGTGCCACATATGATACGTATAAGAAAAGGCCATTTTTTTGTGCCTATGGAGGAAATCATTATTAAAGTTTGGTTTTGGTCTCGTTGGTTTAATGATAATATGTTAACTACACAACTTGGCTATGTGCACGTTTGGTTCTGCGCTGAGTTAGTACAAAATTAATTTTGGAATGTCAACGCTACTAACAGTTGCTTCTACTCCAACGTGATTTTGGGGCCGGAATTGATTCTGTGACTGTAAACCAAACATGCTATATGTCGATGATTAGTAGGACATGTGGTGATAGTGTGATTAGTAGGACATGTGGTGATAGTGGTGTGGTAGCAATGTCATCATTTTTAACCTTCAGCTCTGACTAAAACCAAACTTTTGAAAAATTTACCAAGACTGGTTAAATATATGTTTCGAAGAGTAAACCAAAATCGAGTGAACTCTCGGAGCGCTCATTGTGTTGTTTTCCCACAACTTATTATAAATTCATGGTTTTAATTATTCTTTGGTCCAAGAAAGTTGGCTTGATTTCGGTTTTATTCTTTAGCCTTGGTTCTCAATGTTTGGTTTTAGTCTCTATTGATAGTTTTTAGTGGTGACGTGTCAATATTGCAAATTGCTATGTCAACAATTAGTATGGCATGTGGTGTTAACCACGTCATCATTTAACAAACAACAATGACTAAAACCAACCTTTTGAAACATTTAAGTATCAAGACTGGTTAAAAATTTTTTTAGGGACTAAAGTCGAAATCGAGTGAACTTTTAGGGACCAAGAATATGTTCATGCCTATTTTGATTGAGGAGTTGAGATGCATGTTATCGATTGAAAAGCACCACAGGCACCTAAGTTTTGTCCATAATAAAGTTGCCCTTTTACTTTTGTGTGCTGCTGATGCTGAAAACAATATCATGACTGTTGGCAGAACTTCACAGAATTGGAATATTTGCTTATTGGATTGGTCTCAGCTGTTCCTTCTGTCTTGATACCAATGCTGTTTGTTGGAAAGGTATGCTCAAATGCCTTGTGCAAGATTCTTTCCTCTTCCTGAGAAAAAATGAAATGTTCTCCCCAAAATGCAAGGTGTTTGAGTCCACGCATCTTAGTTGGTTTTCGTTACTTGTGACTTGACACCCTGAAGCACTCTTACTGTAACTTTATGAATTGATGGCTGCTAAACATATACTTGCTTCTCTTGTTGTGCAACAATCTTAGTATTCATTTTTTAAAATGTTTTAATGTTTTATGTAGTTTATATCTTTAGTATTTGCTCACACTAAATAATTTATCTTCCTTGACGTGATCGGAGAGTGGTGTAATTTTGTTTTGTTTTTATAAATCGTAGTTAGTATCTATTGTATTTATCGATTCGTATCTCGATTCGATACAAATGCAGCCCCTAACGATACGAATCTCTTGATGTATCTTAAATCTGCTTGTATTTTGCCGCAATCACGATTCGATTCGCATGATTCGGGTTTGCTTGTCAAAAACTGGGTTTCATGTTAAACCGGGTCGGATCATTTGGGTTTTTTCGGATTAATTAGAGTTATGTTGACTTGAATTTAGAGGTTTTTGTTTTATTTTATTTGTTAACAATGAATCCTTTGACTTGAAAATGCTTATATCTATTATATATTTATATAATATATATTTTATGCTACTTTTATTATCAATTATGTATCATACGATTCAAGATTTGATTCGATTCGTGATTCAGAAAATCGATCTTCCGATACACGATACAAATCTCGATTTGATAACCATGTTAATATCAAATTTTGCAGGCTGATAGAAGCTTGTCTTGGAAGGATCGTTATTGGGTCAAGGTAAGTGTTTTCACGGGATATAATTTTCCATATCTTAGGCATTATTGTGTAACTTATATTCTTATTTTCATTTCTCTCTCTCTCTCTCTCTCTCTCTATATATATATATATATATATATATATATATATATATATCATGAAATGAATATTTTTAGATCAGAGCTGCAAAGTATGAAGGATTGTCCCACCAAGGGCCAATCCAATTTGCTGCTTGCCATCTCCCTTTGTTGCCTGTTGATGTATGGTGACTTTGCCTGCTAGTAATCCTAGTACTTGCATCATCATCCATCGGTCTACACAATTGTCCAAGTATATGCACTGTCCTCTAATATGCTCTCACACGCCTCCTAATGCACTCTACACGTGCTGTGCCGCGCTCCCATGTGCCATTTGAGCTTTCGCTTCCAACTGCACTCGTGCTGCTTCTTAATACGAGTGGAGGTGCATTCGACTGCTTCTTCGTTGTCTTTGTTACATTAGATAATGATTCCAAAACACATTCTCAAGGGTGGGGGACTGAACATTCCTTGCCTTCCATTTTCATTGATTCGGTGCTTTTATGTTCCTCATTCTCCTTTTAATATACTTTCCATTAGCCTTTTAACATATTCTCTAGATTGTATTATCTCATTTACTAGTATTTTGTCCTCTTTCAACACCAGAGATCGGGACAAATGATTGGCGTTAGACAGAGTCCAACAGCCGCTATCAACTTTTTGCACCTACTCGTGCTTGCTTAGTCTCCGCTTCTCCTCTTACCATCCATACTCAGTTGGGTCATCCTAGTCTTACCAAGCAATAGAAGTTGGTGCCAAATCTCCATGTTATCTTGTTTACCTTGTGAGTCATGTTAGCTTAAAAAAAAGTACTCGTAGTTTGTTTCCTTGTGAGTCACCCTACCAACATAATAAGGATGGGATAGGTCGTGGTGGATGGAACCTCTCTGAATGGTGTAGCTAGGTCTAATCCATCCTAAAAGCTAGCTCAAAGGGTAAGGGATGCTCAAACATTGTAAGAACTATATTTTGCCATTGCTCATCCAATATTAAGCCTACCATGATGTTGGGTCACCCACATATGTTCATTCTTGCTAACTTCACACTCCAAATGTTCCTTCCTTGGAGTGATGACGTGTGTTAAATGTTAAAACTCCATATCGGTTGAGAATATGACCCAATAGGCATTTGTAATAACTTGGGTAATCCTTCTTCTATGAGCTAGCTTTTTGGGTAATCCTCTATTTTTTTTATCGACCTTTATATTATTACCATATTTCTCTTATACCATCATCTAATTCTAAACCTTATCGTTTTTTTTTTTCTATCTCTTTCCTTCTTTCACATTGTTAAGGTTCCATCTCAAAGCCAATTAGTAATGAGAGAAGTGACCCAATAGGTATTTAAACCACATCCGAGAAAATGGGGCAAGCGATGTGAGATTTCCAACATGCCCCCTCCAACAAAGCCTGTCGAACCAAGCGAAGGGTTACTTTTGGTTCATGAAGAAAAAAGGGCATCTATTGGCCCATGACAATTAGAAAGAAGTTGGGTTATGCCTCTCATACCATGTTAAGATTCCATATCAAAACCAATTGGCAATGAAAGGAGTAGCCCAATAGATATTTGAACCACATCAAAGAGAATGAGGCAAGCACCGTGGGACTTCCAACACACATCACATCACCAATCATTTCTCTCTTTTCTCTTCTTATTTTTCTCCTTCCTACACCTCCTAGGCTCCAACACCTAAAAAAAATGATGTGGGAGTAATGTTTTCCTTTTATTAATTTTATTTGTGTTATCCTGAAAGGAAGAATGGTAGTAACTGTCCATCCTTATTTGGATCCAATATAATTACTTAATGTATTTGTCTTTAATCACTCAAGCTACTCACAGCCTAACATGTACATTTCTAATGTTTACAGGCCAGTCTCTGGATAATGATCTTCAGTTATGTTGGGAATTATTTCTGGACTCACTATTTTTTCACAGTTCTGGGTGCATCTTATACCTTTCCGTCATGGAGAATGAACAATGTAAGCCGAGGACCTATAAATTATCTTTTGATGAGGCCACACACTCTTTATTTAATCGCTCTATTTGGTGGTGGCAGGTTCCACACACAACATTCCTGCTGGCTCATGTTTGCTTCCTCTTTTATCATGTTGCATCAAACATGACACTGCGCCGATTACGACATTTTATTGCTGATATGCCAGAAAAAGTTCGATGGGCTACTGAAGCTGCATGGATTCTTGCTCTTTCTTACTTTATAGCATATCTGGAGACGCTAGCTATTGCCAATGTATGTTATAACAAGCCATTCTGCTGATCATTGATTATTAAAGTCTCTATTTTTTCATACTTTGTTTTGGATATGTTTCATTGTTGGCAATTTACAATATTGAGGTATCAAAACATTTAGATATTCCTTATTCCTTTTTATTAAAGTTTATCTAAGATTTTATTTATAAAATATAAAATATATATCCTGAAGCCTATCATGACAATTGGAGTTTCAATTCATTTGTAAAATTCAGGGAGTCCTCATTTGATGTTCAAAATTGTCTTGCTTCTTTTGCATCATGGTTCCTCCCTCCTCCCATCTCCGCCTTGTGTTAGGCATATCTTTGTACACAATTCTCCCATATTTTTTTAATTCAAACCTTGAATTGTTATGACACATGATTTCCCATACATGTTGCACATTTTTATCTCTTTTGATAGCTCAAGAATTTTTGTTTAGTCACGAGTCATTAAGTGTATTTAATATTTAGATTGGTTGTAATGGTTTTGAGGAATCACGGCATTTAAATAGTATAACTTATTCCTTGTTCTAGTTCATCCGAAGGTTTTGTTTATCATAAAATAATCCCAAAGCGCAACCTTCTATTTGTAAATACAGTTTTGTGGAATCCTCTTCAGTTGCATTGGCTTATCTTCCAATTAGTTGTTCTTATCGCTTTATTAGTCTCTTCCTTCCTTCCATATGTTCTTTTTGAAAAAAATATCTGCTGCCTAAATTCCTCTTGCTTCTTTTCTGCTATTGAGCCTCCATCTCTTTAATGTATTATTCCAACCATCCAAGACAGTTCTCCTTTTTTTCTTTTAATTGAAAATTTCCCTGCCTTGAAAGTGGATATCTTGATATATCTTCCCATATTACTTAAAACTTTTCCCACCGTTAAGATGATGATGATTGATACTTCTTCATATTTCTTAAACATTTAAGTACTCATGTTTGGATAACTCAAGATTCTATATTTAGTGAGCATGGCATCATGGATGACAGATGTGCTATTATGCTTAAGGGTGCTGCTTTTATTTTGATTCTCTAGGGCGCATAATCATGTTCTTATAGATAGTGAAATGTTTTACGTTATTTCTTTGTCTTCATGTTCCCACTATTTTGTTGCTTTTGTAGTTTGTTACGTAAAGAAGTCCTTTGATGTAAGCCTGTTGTGATTGGAAATTCTGTTGCAACTTCCCCACTCATGTTATCTGTTTTTTCCTTGATTGATATATAATAATACTAGTCGAACCTTTTAATGCTTTCAGCCCTTTGACCATATCAGCAAAGTCCAATATGAAGTCTCCTAGTGTTCTATATTTTTCTTTTTATTTATATGTGAATTTCTTTCGAGGGTATATCACTCTGAGATGTCATTTGAAACCATTTCCTCTATTTTTTTTTTTTATAACTTTGCCCAGTCACTCTTTTGGTACCAATAACTTCATTCTTTTGCTGCAATGTGTTGAATTGGAAGATTTTAGGTTAGAGAGGAGGAAAAGAGAAAATAGAGAATCAAAATAATGACAATGGAATTAATTTGATACTCTTGCCGGTCATACTTATAGGTCATACTTAACCATATCATACAAACCAAGGAAGATAATTACATTTCTTGAAACTTTAAAAGAATGCTTCAACATTACAAATTTACCCTCTTAAGTTGCAATAGAAATTTCACAATGTATTGTTTCACATTAATGAACAAAAGGCAAATAATAGAAAAAAACAATAAATGCTTCCTAAAAAATACAAGTGAATCAGAGAATTCCTCTAATACGATTTATAAATAGGACTCGAGGGAGTATTATTGAGGTAATTCAAAAGTACAAAGCATTGGGGTATTTATATGCCAATGATAAAATATTCTTAATATAACTAATCAATTCTAAGATAGATCAAAGTATTATGAGATATTTCTAGATATTCTGAAGGGATGCAACATAAACAGAAACAGTGAAACATTTTATCAGTGTTGTATCCCTTTCTATTCGAGTCCTTTTATTTTGTTCCATCCACATCCATAATGCCACCTTAGGGTGATATACCGTTCAGTTTTTGTTATGTTGTGAGATTTAGTGTTGTGATTCTGTGTAAAATAGGCTGTGAAATGCCAGTTTTTATTCTTAGCATTGCAAGTGACCTTCAATAGGAATTGCTTATTTATGATAATGATCATATATATTGGATGTATGCAGTTCCCTTATTATCAATTTGTGGATCGAGACTCCATGTACAAAGTTGGGTCTTTGTTCTATGCCATCTACTTTATTGTGAGCTTCCCAATGTTTCTAAGGTAAGTTTTTAACTAGCAATTAATTCAGTTGCTGCATTCTTTGTGTGCAACTTTGCATTGCTTTGAGAATATTTACCCATCTTCTTTGGAAACAAGTGCATGCAGAACATATCACCATAATTGCAAATGTCGATGTTGTACTAATCTTATTGATGGCGATTCATGTGAATATATATGCAGGATGGATGAGAAACCTGGCGATAAATGGGATTTTCCCAGAGTGGCTGTTGATGCTTTGGGTGCTGCAATGCTGGTCACAATATTGCTTGATTTGTGGCGCATCTTTCTTGGACCTATCGTTCCTATCTCAGACTTAAAACAGTGCCCTCAAGCAGGATTAGCCTGGTTTTCTGGACATGCCAATCAAACATGAGCTTTACATGTATGGAACCCACAAAATAGAAAGATTGTGGTTTGCCGTGACACAGCGATGTAATCCAAATGTTGATTGTTACACGGAGAATCCGCAGAAGAAACTAAAGTCAATCATTGTAGTAATAATGCTGGCACTTGTAAAATGACTGATCAGGGTCAATATAGTGTGTGTAGTCTCTGATGCTGTTGCATCAGAAAGTAGTCATTGCCTGTGGCCCAGTGTGTTTTTGGATTTTAGTTTGTAAAACAAAATTTTGATGAACAGTTTTAGTTTTTTTTATTTTTTATTTTTTTTAATAGTGAGTTTGTAGGTAAAGTAATTTATGTATGACAGAGGTAGTTACACGATGAAGCGGGAATGTAGAACAATGAAGCAACACGATGAATCGTCGGGAGGACGTTTAGGAGTGCTCTTGACTCATGCATCGGAGGAGATTTGGGAATATTAATAAGTGTGAGTGCAGGGGTTCTTGGTTAAGAGGGAGAAATAAGGGGGGTGATGATGGTTCTGATTTGTAGTGTTTATTTGGTTGGGGATGTTGATGAGGAAGTGAAGAGAATGGAGGAAGTGTTAGAGTAGTGAGGATCTTCAGAATGTTCGTTTCTCGAAGGAGTTAGTGAGCCTCTTATATAGAGTTTTGGAGGGAAAATGTCTTGGTTTTGGAGGGAAAAGGTGTATGTCCACCTTTGTTGTTGTCTAGCAGCGAGTGAGAGTGGATTTATTGGTGGGTGGATTGATCAGTGAGGGTATTCTTTAAAGGGCGAACTCATTAGAGGGCGGTCAACTCAGAGAGCAAGTTTGTCTGAGGGCGGACATATCGTTAGATATTGGTCAGGTCAGGGAGCGGGGTTTGTTCGAGAGCAAACTGGGTTCTAGGGCGACATGAGTGTCAGAGCGGCTCCATCGCTCATTAGTCATGAAGTTGACCACGTTTTCCTTTATCCAAAGCCTTCCAAGCCACATAGTCCATGATATTCTCGGCTTAGTGGTACTGTCGATATGTCGTCCAACACCAAGGCGACATGGGCCCACTAAGCGTCTTGCTATCCTGCCTCCGGTCTTCGCTTCAATCATGATTATCCGATCTTTCTTGCAAGATTAAATTGTTAAATATGGATTATGGTCCTTGATATAATTAGGTCCCAAACATTAGCCCCCTTGCACTTGAGGAAGAATTTATTCTTGTTCTAGTGCATAATATCTTCAAGGACTCATATATGAGGCAATGTCATTATCTCGTCGAGGGGTAGCCCCCTTGTTGTTCCGCTTTGCTCACTTCATTCCACACAAGGCTTTTTTCACTTTCAGACATATTTGTATCTTGCTATTTTTTAAGTACGCCTTGTGTCATGGTGATTCTTATTGCTGGTGCGAGCCGCTTAGGATCATGCTCCTTCATGTTTGTGTATGCTTTGATGTTTTATGAATGAATGTGATGAATGAATGAATGAATGAATGTTATGCATGATTGAGTGAATGAATGAATGCTCCTTTTTCTGCAACAGCCCGATTTGACAACTTGAAAATATAATTTCTTTAATTTAATGTAGTGAAAATTTGGGCCAATTTTTTTTTTCACATAACATGGACATGAGAACCTCCAAGTTCCAAAATCTTTTATCAAAATATTTTGCAATAGAAATTTGATTCTCATATCTCATGTTATACTTCAAGTTCCAAACCGAGATGTTACGAAACATCGCACTTGGAAACTTGCTTTCACAAATCACATTTTAAAAGCCCATTTCGTTGTTCTTAACCAGAAAACTTAACATTGATTATCCAGCTTTATAAAATATAATTCGGGTGCACATGTGGATGCAGCTAATGATGTCTAAGTACCTGTTAAGGGAGTACAACACTTGAACATAGATACTCCATCCAACATAATACTCCTCCGAAGGGTCGAATCATCAACCATCGAGTCCTCGAGCCGAGCTTGACCTTCTTCTCTTTCGAGACTCCATCTCGGTCTTGCCTTCGTAGGCCATCACTTGAAGCGCCGACTCCCAAGATAATCCACTTACTCTGTCTCCTGTGGACATCATCACAGAAGTCCACAGGGAAGGGGAAAGACAGAGAGAGTAAGCATTCCGAACGACGTATCGTCGACGGTGTGGGTTTACGATAGGCAAAATATCAAGACAATACAAGCATACAACATTACATATTTAAAGCACAACAATGCAATATAAATACAACACAACAAAATAACATATTTGCATCTTCACAATCATAATCATGATTATCATTAATTAATCATTCATTAACGTAAGCTTACTTTCGTTTATCAATATCGTTAATCTCTTCGCGACGTGCTTTTCTCGATTACCTCTTGTGAGACTTTCACTTAAGGGGATCTCTTAATCAATTTATCTCATGGGATCAAAGTCTCTTTGTTCATATTTCTCGAGTCCATAATATCGGAAGTTCAGGCTTTATGGTTTTGGGTCTACATCTCCTCGGAATCCATCCACCTAGTCGGAAGCAATCAGGAGTACAGGATCTCTGACCACACCGGCTTTTACTGGATGGCGAAGTAAATGAATTCATAGAATGTCCCGGGAAATAAACACATCCGGCTGTGTTCGAGCATCCCTCTCACTGATCAAGATTTAGTCAAGGGGGGGTGTCAGTCATCTGTCTAGTGATCATGTGGTACTTCGTCCACACCACTGAGTGACCAGCTCCGACCGGTTCAGCCAGGGCCCCTATGGTTTTTCCCACCTAGACAGACTTCTCAAGGCTTCATGACAAATCACCGTCATTGTCGTCCCCTATCTTAATCATCCAGCTGAACACCACAAGGGTAATTCAGGTGTATCTTCCTCTCCACTACTTCGGGTTAGGGTTCTAAGTCGTGAGGTTATACTCGTCTGTCCTAACGTCGACCCATCCTAAGTCATCTCCGTCATACAGCTCCGACCATATGCGGAATGCTTCTGTGGGACTCGACCAGTATGTTTGACGGGCTCCGACCCATCCTGAATCACTTCCGGCATACAGCTCCGACCATATGCGGGGTATCGATAATCATTCTGACGGGCTCCGACCCATTCAGAATCACCTTCGGCATATAGCTCCAACTATATGCGGGATACCAATAATTATTCTGACGGGCTCCGACCCATTCAGAATCACCTTCGGCATATAGCTCCGACTATATGCGAGTCATTAATCAATCTTTGGTAGATAGGCTCCGACCTATCCCGAGTCATTCCAACATATGGCTACGACCATATGAGGACTGTCTTTGTGAAATTCTGCAATCGTTGCGTCCGGGTCCAAAGGCATCGTCGTCGTCTAGACACTAATCCATTAGCCATGTCGTCAGCTCGATCCACGTACTTGGGCGCATCAGCATCATCCGGTTCCATAGCGTGTTTAATCCATTAGAGTTCCGTTCTATTCTTTGGGGGATTTCGCATAGTTTCTATTGTCTTTACTATTCTTATTAATTAACAATTCAAATATCATCATGCATAATTAAACATTCAAGCAGATAGACATAAGCATGTTATATCACATCATCAACATATAAATTTGTCACACAACAATACGTGGTCTTTGTCTCCTTTGTATAAGTGGCCACACAACACAAACAATTGCCACTATACTACTGACTCCGAACCACTAAGCTCCGATCTTTGAGATGATACGGAGCGTCCTAATAAATCACCTAAATACCACGTTGTCTTAGGAAAGCTTCTCTCTCACCTCAACTCCAGCAATTACTTTGTCCAAAATCGTCGCGGGTCCTCCCAACTGTCAGTTGCTCCAACTTCCTGACTTATACGCACCTTGTACTAGATAGGGGACACTGACGTTACTAGTCTATCTAAATAACCGTCATACTCAGAATCAAAACGTGTTTTTCGAAAACTCCTTTCACTTCTTGTCGGAAAATCGTAAAACGTCAAGACTTTCTCAAATCAAATTCAACTTTCACTGTACTTTAAATACTTTGAAATCATTATAAGAAATCGACGAAATCATTTTAAATAAATGGTTCGGTTGCTGGTCCGTCTTGGACAGCAGCTCGCTCGAACCCGAAAACATTGGATAACTTCACTTTTGCAATCCAACTTTTCTTAAATCACGTACCACTTAAAACTCAAACTTTAAACCAACCAAACACATTTTCAGGATTGAAAACAATTTAAATAAAATCTGGGCAGCAAAGATACAAGCCCATAAAACACTCTTTAGAAAATCCGAAAACACCGTAAAATTGCACTTTTTAAACCAACTTTATCTTATATTAAGTACTCATCAAAACTCAACTTCAAATCACTTTGAAAACATTTTTAAATAAGAAATACAACTTATAAAAACTCTGGACAGCATCATATTCTAAGTCTCAAGTTCACTTTCCATTGTCCAAAACCAATTTAAATCCATAGACAAACTAAATATCTTGAAAACAATTAAATAAACACTTTGATCAACAATTTCTCAATCAAATAAAGTAGTTAAACTTATAGGCACATACAAACCGAATCATACTCATATAAATACTTTAAATAAATAAATTGGTTGTTGGTCCATTCCGGACAGCCACAACCAAGATTCGAAAACACCGAAAAATCGTTCTTTAATCTCTTAAAAACTCCGTGTTAAAATGAACATTTGAAATGATTTATTTTCAAACATAACACCATGAAATAGAATAGGGCAGCAACCAGTAAGCCTGTAACACTCCTTGTATATCATCTTACTTTATAAGAAAAGTAAGAAATTTATGAAAACTTGGACTTGTTATCGTTGGAAAAAGATCTGAAAATAATAATTTTCCCTTCCCTTGAAAATTCTTTTTCACAAATACTTGATTTGTAATGAGGTTGACTAACAAAATCAGAGTTTGCGGAAACATAGTAAAATCACCATATTACCCTCCCAAAATATATCAAGTGTAACAAGTCCATTATTATCAAATAAATATTATGATAGGACTGAATTCCTTTTATGATACCTTTTTCCAAAATATGTATCATATAAATTCTATTAAAAATAGAAATGTCATAGAGCTGGTCGCTGGTCCCTTGTCCAAGCATCCTTCTGGTCGGATCCTCGATATCTGCACAACGGGTTTCCAACCCACATTTTCTACACTCTGCAAGCACCTAAGGGACATCTCCCCTTAATGATTCTTGTGCAAGCTAGATGCACGATCAACACCTAATAAGGACATGGGGGTTAGCTATACATATTCGCATACTCAAATGAGAATAAAACTTACATCCACAAGTTAACATGTAGCAATTCATGATGCATAATCATATGAGCACACCCGGTTAATCTTAATAATTCTTTCAATGCAGGTGGCATGATGCATGATTTCCTTCCACACTGAGGCCTCTAACAAAGTCCATCTCGGACGTCCATCCAATACACCGTTGTGTTCCCGGAACACTGACATTCGTTCCCAGAACGTAATGCCAAACCATACTTGGATGATAAGCATTCACTCCCAGAGTGTGCATCACGTTCCCAGAACGTGTAGCAAACCATACTTGGATAAATAAGCATCACTCCCAGAGTGTGCATCACGTTCCCAGAACGCATACGTTCCCAGAACGTATAAAACCAGGTCCCGGACACTGGTCACATATCTATAATGTGTCATCCAGTAGGTTGCTTATCAAAGTGTTCCCAGAACACCAACATACGTTCCCAGAATGTATAAAACCAGGTCCCAGACACTGGCCACATATCTATAATGTGTCATCAAGTAGGTTATAATTTGGTACTCCCGGAGTACCCTCCTCATATTCCCAGAATATGATAATCGTTCCTACCAACCAAACTTCCATTCTATATGAATGCACAATCATCAAGGTTGGTTTTATCTTTAATTCAATTATTATACCATTGTGTTCCCAGAATACTAACATACGTTCCCCGAACGTATCGCAAACCATACTTGGAATAAAATCAAGCACCACTCCCAGAGTGTGCATCACGTTCCCAGAACGTGTCCAAGAAACCATGTCCCAGACAATGGCCACATTCCCAGAATGTGTCATCAAGTTGGTTGCATTAGCTTAGTACTCCTAGAGTACAGGGTCAAGTACCCGAACATCACAAACTATCCTTGCCAACCTATTTCATTACCTTTCTCTATGCATGTATTGCATGCATAATTTACTAAGGTTGGTCTTTCCATTAATTACTGTGATTTAGAAATATTTCAATTTCTCTTTTGAATGATTTATTTGAGGTATAGCCTTTGACACAAAATTCTCCTTTGAAATATCCCAAAACATGTCATTAAACTTAGATTGGGTAAAACAAAGTCAATGGTATTCAAAAACTTAACTTTTTATTTTTCAGATTCAGGTACTAACCGGTTACAGTTCCAGGCTAACCGGTTAGATTTACAAACCTGAACTGTTTACCATTGTAATTCAGAAAACCCTTTTTCTTAAATTCCCTACCCAATCCATAAACCAGTTTAACAATGTTTATACCTCAAAATCAATGTTTATATCATTCAAAAGTCTAAATCACATTTCATTGTCCAATGAGCATAATTTCCTCTTGAAACTATCTCATTACCTTAAGGTATTAACTCTCAATTTTCAATCTGAATTATTACAATAAAATCAACTTATTTTCATATTGTTTTCCATGAAATTAAGGCCTATATTTGAGTAGGATTTATAAAACCAAAATGCTGATTTTATAAACTTATTTTCTTTTGCATTTTAACAGGGTCTAACCGGTTACGAATATCGAGTAACCGGTTAGATTATGCAGTCTGACACTAAAACATGAGTTTTAACAAACCATTCTCTTCACTACTCAAATCTAACCAAATTTCAACCCTTAACAGAGTACATATACCTTAAATAAGTGTGTTTAAACACAGAAACATATCTATCTTGCGTGCATTCAATTTGGATACACCAATTGCACATAATTGCACATATTTCACAACTTAATGCATCAATTCACATAATATTCAATTAAGTCATGAAATCAACATCAACATAGCTTGCATGCATCCAGATAACATTGCTCAAAACAACAATTGAGCTCAAATTGGCCTCCAAGCCATTTAACCATTTCAACTTATGCCCTTTGAGTCTCTTGGTGACTCATCCTATACTCTACCACAATTTATTCTCATTCTACCAAATAGTAAGCTTCCCCCTTACCTTAGGTTCGTGCTTGATCCAAAACATTGCAGAGAGAAAGGCTTCAACATAGATTTCCATGAAATCCACAGTTCGGCTCTCAGTCACGATTTCTATCAACAGGGTCCAAAGACCAGAAGATTTGACATAGCAGTTGGCCAAAGAAATTGGGGAAAACAATTAGGACTCAATATAGGTAACGTGCACTAGAGAATCAAAGAGATTTGAGGTTCAATGGTGGACTGTACTTACCAAAATCAAAGCTGAAACTCAGCTTCCAGAACAAGAAGAAAACAGAGCTCAGACTTGATTTCCTAGCTTCCAAGGTTGATTACTCCTTCCACATGAACACTCAGCTCTCAAATCTTATATCATTGGAAAGCCCTTGATTCAAGCTTTCCAAAAGTGTGTGTTTTGCTCTCTAATACTCAAGAACCAACACGAATTTTCCAGAACGAAAAAGAAACCCTAACTGAGCCACCTTCAACACTAAAACCAGAAATCAACCCTAAACCTTCAGAATTTCCACAATTTATAGAGAAATTGGCCTCTCATGCATAGCGACACGCGTCTCCCACCATGAATCGAGTGGGATTCGTGGCGAATTCTGGGTTAAAACGCGTGATTACTCATCAAACGCACTAACCCAGTTTTCTGAGTTCATCGTGTAACCGGTTACAAAGCCCCTCTAACCGGTTACATACTGGTAAAATTCAAAAATTAATAATTTAATTAATCTTTCTTCAAAAACCTTTTTAATATTGCAATTAGGTCCCAACCCAAGGACTAAATTACAATATTCACATTTTTGTACAAAATAACCATATAAAAATATATCTCATATTTTTATATAATAAAAACACATAATGTACAAAAACTAAAACGTTCAAAATCAATTATAAAATAATTGTTATAATTAATTTCTTGGTTATTTGGGAGACGAAAATTAGGGGTGTTACACTACTCCCCCACTTAAAAGGAATTTCGTCCCCGAAAGTCAGCTTTTGAAATTTTCCACTTTTCCAAAGTATTTTTTTTATACTAGAAAACTTCATCTTGCTCCCAAAAATTTGTTCTTTAGGGTCCTCCCCCACTTAAAAGAGTTTTGATATAGTTCTTTTATTTCGAAACATCTCTAATAAAACCTTTCACCTTAAACCAAAATTCTTTGCATAAAACTCTTATGTGAAGAAATTCTTTTAAAAGAAGTATTCCTTTGAGCAATATATTTCACATAAACTTTCTTCAAATAATACACTTTTCAATAAACCTTTTGGAAAAACTTTTTGGGCTGCGCACTCTGATCTCTCGAGCACGATCAAAGAAACATTTGTATGATTTTATTCCTTAATAGTTTGTGACATTAGGGTGATCAGTCCTAATATTCAAACTATTAATAACAAAATCATTCCTTTTAGATATAATCTTTCACAAGAAAGATCATACGACAGGTCTTTAAGATAGATGAACTTAAAGATAGGGTAATTATCACTATCAGACTTAGTTAGATAGTCAAGTTCTAGAGACATTTCCGTTGGGGAGACAAAGATTTGTCCTATCCCGGTGGTTGTTAATCTCTCTAGCCATAACTGATCTCTCTATTTTCTGTAGTGTCCACAGATATTATCACATCCAACTGTGATAAAGGTTTTGATCACAGAAAGATTGAAGTTGAACTTCCAACAGGATATTGATACTCTCAAACGATTAGATTAACGTAGTCGAAAACATGTAACTACGTTAACTCAGATCAAAGGAAGAGATAGGCTTGGGTTGTCTACGTCAGGATTACACTCAACTCACATCTCAACCGGTGAATTCTTTTCGTGCTGGATTCGCTTGCTGTCCAATCCTTTCTCACCTTTTCTTTCAAGACAATTCGGCGAATAATACTCCAGCTTCCTACAATCGGAATTTACTATTCCCTTAGGTACATTACAACTAAACTCCAAGTGATGTGCCTCACATTATTACCTTGAGATGGATAAATGTTCCCTTCCCTATTTCCTCCTTAGTCACTTTTATTCAATCAAGGATTCCTTAACCTTGATACTTCCGTGGTTGACATTCTCCCATTTACTTTTTCCTCTTTCTCCAGTTGGGCCTGCATTTCATCATTCTTTCTCCTATTCTGAACTCAGACATTTCTCGCATGAATTTTATGTACTTTCCCATAGTCCTCATACATGCTTACCAACATCGAGAACTTCCTTATTCCTTGATAGTTGATAGCTAACTTGGGTTCGAACATAATCTATTCTGGAAGTTCATGCCTTTGGATTTCTCATCTAGGTTGTCCTAGACAACACTTCCTAAATCCCTTACTTCCATAATATATTTTCTAATATCCATAATCACCAACTTTAGATCTAAAGATTAAATCTCATTCGTTTCTTCATAGAGATCTAACTCCTTTTCCTCAAAAGTCAACTTCTCTTTCTTCTCTTCATCTTCTGATTAATTCACGAATCCGATTCAGGAATTCGTTGGTGATTGGAAACATTCCCAATCTAATACTTAGAGGGTTCCTCTTGGGTTACCAGACTTAGGTCTCTGAATTCCTCAATCAGGATAACCTCCTTAACCACCATTGGGCTCACAAGAATAGCCTAGCAATTCAAATCGTCTGCAACTACGTTTGCTATGCCAGGATGATAATGGAACTCAAAGTCATAATCTTTTAGAAACTCCATCCATCGTCTTTGTCTCACATCCAACCCTTCCTCTTCTTATTGTCATTCATACTTTCGAACTTCAAACTTGTTCATGAATCACAACCTTCTTATCTTAATGCTTATTGTTTCCTTTGCATCATCCAGCTAAATTCTCTACCTTCTCCAATTGGAGTGGCTCCTTAATTTTCAACTCTCGATTAATCCATAAGTATTATAATTCAATCCTCTTAAATCAATTTCAATGATGAATCAAGGCATTAAGTTAGTTCATCACATTAAATCCTTCCTTAAACTTTACTTAGGTAATTGATATTGAGTTTGGATTGGAGGAAGATGTCTACTAATACCAAAAGTTCCTTCACAAAGGACTTAAATTTTTATTTTAAACTTTCAGCTTCTAACCGGTTACAAGAAACTCTAACCGGTTATGAAGTATAGTTTTAGAAATAAAACCAAAGGACTTTTAAAAACCATTTTCTTTACATCGTCCAATCCAACTCAAAATAGGATTTGATCATAATCTAATATCTTGATTCCAACTGAATTCATCACTGAAATGATTTAAATCATAATCTACTCACATTTTCCATAATTCCTCTTAGACTAATCATATTATGTTGGGGTATAATCCATCATCACCCCACCATAATTAAACAACATCCTATCATTCAATACCATCAGTTGATCTTTCCAAGTCAACTTGGCCAAAGGCCATGCGATCGTAGAAAATCCCTCAATAATCCGGCGATAATATCCAGCCAGCCCTAAGAAACCTCTCTCCTCAGTCACAGTCTTAGGCTGTTCCCATTTCAACACTAAACTTACCGTTGCTGGATCCATCGCAATTTCTTCTTTAAAGATCACATGCCCTGCAAACGTAACTTCGCTCAACTAAAACTCATCTTTGGCGAGCTTAACACACTACTACTCCTCTTGCAGGATTCTCAACACAATCCCGCGATGTTTTTCATGTCCCTCCGGATTCTTAGAAGAAACCACAAACGAATCCAAATATAATCTAAAGGTATCGTTCTTATAGTCCATAAAAGAACAAGTGCATTAGTCAATTCGAACGGCATTATTTCCTACTCATAATGTCCGTATCGAGATCAAAAATGCAGTCTTAAATGTATCCCTGTCCCGAATCCTGTTTTGGGTTATTCCAACCGCCAATCAATCTTAGCACTTTTCTACGTGTTCCTCCCATTTGACCATTCCCGATGGTACCATTGTTATAAAGGCAGTAGAGATAGAATCGGCTTCAAGAATTGACTTAATTCCAAACTCTATCTCTTTGCTCAAGGGTGAACCTAACATCATTTCCTACAACCAGGATTTCTTTAACCCCCTTTCTCCTTTAACATTGCTTCCCAGAAACAACATATGGGTTTATTGGATTCCCGATTCGAAACTTGGGAATCCCAATACAGGGTTGTTCTATCGTCATTAATCATGATCACTTGATCCCTCGGCTCCCAAACCGTACTTAAGATCAAATGTAATCATGACACAGGTACATAGACAAAGTCTAGTAGAATGATCCAGACGTACCATGGAAATGACTACAAGAAGTTTGTAGGAGTCTCCACTTGAGATAACAGATTGGGTAAGACATTGAGCAACTTCGATCACTACCCTTATCCGAAAGGAACAAAAGAAAAGATAGCTTTAGAGTTTAACAAACTCAGCAAGGTTGATCTTTAAGAAGATCACTGCCCTGCACTCGGTCTAAAAAGTTGATTAACTTTAACACGAGTGAGGGTAAACACTCCTCCTCAGAGTCGAGGACTCAACTACCACTCCTTAAAATTTCCTCATCACTGGTTCTATGAGAACGGAATAAACCAACAATGTGGTTTTGGGTTTTCAACATATCTAAAGAGAAGCATACGACTATCATACTTCTATTTAGACTTCATAGAACACTTCTTAATAGCAGAATAAACTACTTATCTAGAGCCATTTCGCATAACCTTAGCTCTAGTTTGGAAGTATATGAAAACATACTTCCCAAGAAACATTGCAGATATGGATGACCAGCGTATTGGACCACACACCCAAGGACCAAGAGTCAGGACCATTGCTCTGATACCATAAAAGTGTAACACTCCTTGTATATCATCTTACTTTATAAGAAAAGTAAGAAGTTTATGAAAACTTGCACTTGTTATCGTTGGAAAAAGATCTGAAAATAATAATTTTCCCTTCCCCTGAAAATTCTTTTTCACAAACACTTGATTTGTAATGAGGTTGACTAACAAAATCAGAGTTTGCGGAAACATAGTAAAATCACCATATTACCCTCCCAAAATATATCAAGTGTAACAAGTCCATTATTATCAAATAAATATTATGATAGGACTGAATTCCTTTTATGATACCTTTTTCCAAAATATGTATCATATAAATTCTATTAAAAATAGAAATGTCATAGAGCTGGTCACTGGTCCCTTGTCCAAGCATCCTTCTGGTCGGATCCTCGATATCTGCACAACGGGTTTCCAACCCACATTTTCTACACTCTGCAAGCACCTAAGGGACATCTCCCCTTAATGATTCTTGTGCAAGCTAGATGCACGATCAACACCTAATAAGGACATGGGGGTTAGCTATACATATTCGCATACTCAAATGAGAATAAAACTTACATCCACAAGTTAACATGTAGCAATTCATGATGCATAATCATATGAGCACACCCGGTTAATCTTAATAATTCTTTCAATGCAGGTGGCATGATGCATGATTTCCTTCCACACTGAGGCCTCTAACAAAGTCCATCTCGGACGTCCATCCAATACACCGTTGTGTTCCCGGAACACTGACATTCGTTGCCAGAACGTAATGCCAAACCATACTTGGATGATAAGCATTCACTCCCAGAGTGTGCATCACGTTCCCAGAACGTGTAGCAAACCATACTTGGATAAATAAGCATCACTCCCAGAGTGTGCATCACGTTCCCAGAACGCATACGTTCCCAGAACGTATAAAACCAGGTCCCGGACACTGGTCACATATCTATAATGTGTCATCCAGTAGGTTGCTTATCAAAGTGTTCCCAGAACACCAACATACGTTCCCAGAATGTATAAAACCAGGTCCCAGACACTGGCCACATATCTATAATGTGTCATCAAGTAGGTTATAATTTGGTACTCCCGGAGTACCCTCCTCATATTCCCAGAATATGATAATCGTTCCTACCAACCAAACTTCCATTCTATATGAATGCACAATCATCAAGGTTGGTTTTATCTTTAATTCAATTATTATACCATTGTGTTCCCAGAATACTAACATACGTTCCCCGAACGTATCGCAAACCATACTTGGAATAAAATCAAGCACCACTCCCAGAGTGTGCATCACGTTCCCAGAACGTGTCCAAGAAACCATGTCCCAGACAATGGCCACATTCCCAGAATGTGTCATCAAGTTGGTTGCATTAGCTTAGTACTCCTAGAGTACAGGGTCAAGTACCCGAACATCACAAACTATCCTTGCCAACCTATTTCATTACCTTTCTCTATGCATGTATTGCATGCATAATTTACTAAGGTTGGTCTTTCCATTAATTACTGTGATTTAGAAATATTTCAATTTCTCTTTTGAATGATTTATTTGAGGTATAGCCTTTGACACAAAATTCTCCTTTGAAATATCCCAAAACATGTCATTAAACTTAGATTGGGTAAAACAAAGTCAATGGTATTCAAAAACTTAACTTTTTATTTTTCAGATTCAGGTACTAACCGGTTACAGTTCCAGGCTAACCGGTTAGATTTACAAACCTGAACTGTTTACCATTGTAATTCAGAAAACCCTTTTTCTTAAATTCCCTACCCAATCCATAAACCAGTTTAACAATGTTTATACCTCAAAATCAATGTTTATATCATTCAAAAGTCTAAATCACATTTCATTGTCCAATGAGCATAATTTCCTCTTGAAACTATCTCATTACCTTAAGGTATTAACTCTCAATTTTCAATCTGAATTATTACAATAAAATCAACTTATTTTCATATTGTTTTCCATGAAATTAAGGCCTATATTTGAGTAGGATTTATAAAACCAAAATGCTGATTTTATAAACTTATTTTCTTTTGCATTTTAACAGGGTCTAACCGGTTACGAATATCGAGTAACCGGTTAGATTATGCAGTCTGACACTAAAACATGAGTTTTAACAAACCATTCTCTTCACTACTCAAATCTAACCAAATTTCAACCCTTAACAGAGTACATATACATTAAATAAGTGTGTTTAAACACAGAAACATATCTATCTTGCATGCATTCAATTTGGATACACCAATTGCACATAATTGCACATATTTCACAACTTAATGCATCAATTCACATAATATTCAATTAAGTCATGAAATCAACATCAACATAGCTTGCATGCATCCAGATAACATTGCTCAAAACAACAATTGAGCTCAAATTGGCCTCCAAGCCATTTAACCATTTCAACTTATGCCCTTTGAGTCTCTTGGTGACTCATCCTATACTCTACCACAATTTATTCTCATTCTACCAAATAGTAAGCTTCCCCCTTACCTTAGGTTCGTGCTTGATCCAAAACATTGCAGAGAGAAAGGCTTCAACATAGATTTCCATGAAATCCACAGTTCGGCTCTCAGTCACGATTTCTATCAATAGGGTCCAAAGACCAGAAGATTTGACATAGCAGTTGGCCAAAGAAATTGGGGAAAACAATTAGGACTCAATATAGGTAACATGCACTAGAGAATCAAAGAGATTTGAGGTTCAATGGTGGACTGTACTTACCAAAATCAAAGCTGAAACTCAGCTTCCAGAACAAGAAGAAAACAGAGTTCAAACTTGATTTCCTAGCTTCCAAGGTTGATTACTCCTTCCACATGAACACTCAGCTCTCAAATCTTATATCATTGGAAAGCCCTTGATTCAAGCTTTCCAAAAGTGTGTGTTTTTCTCTCTAATACTCAAGAACCAACACGAATTTCCCAGAACGAAAAATAAACCCTAACTGAGCCACCTTCAACACTAAAACCAGAAATCAACCCTAAACCTTCAGAATTTCCACAATTTATAGAGAAATTGGCCTCTCATGCATAGCGACACGCGTCTCCCACCATGAATCGAGTGGGATTCGTGGCGAATTCTGGGTTAAAACGCGTGATTACTCATCAAACGCACTAACCCAGTTTTCTGAGTTCATCGTGTAACCGGTTACAAAGCCCCTCTAACCGGTTACATACTGGTAAAATTCAAAAATTAATAATTTAATTACTCTTTCTTCAAAAACCTTTTTAATATTGCAATTAGGTCCCAACCCAAGGACTAAATTACAATATTCACATTTTTGTACAAAATAACCATATAAAAATATATCTCATATTTTTATATAATAAAAACACATAATGTACAAAAACTAAAACCTTCAAAATCAATTATAAAATAATTGTTATAATTAATTTCTTGGTTATTTGGGAGACGAAAATTAGGGGTGTTACACTACTCCCCCACTTAAAAGGAATTTCGTCCCCGAAATTCAGCTTTTGAAATTTTCCACTTTTCCAAAGTATTTTTTTTTATACTAGAAAACTTCATCTTGCTCCCAAAAATTTGTTCTTTAGGGTCCTCCTCCACTTAAAAGAGTTTTGATATAGTTCTTTTATTTCGAAAATCTCTAATAAAACCTTTCACCTTAAACCAAAATTCTTTGCATAAAACTCTTATGTGAAGAAATTATTTTAAAAGAAGTATTCCTTTGAGCAATATATTTCACATAAACTTTCTTCAAATAATACACTTTTCAATAAACCTTTTGGAAAAACTTTTTGGGCTGCGCACTCTGATCTCTCGAGCACGATCAAAGAAACATTTGTATGATTTTATTCCTTAATAGTTTGTGACATTAGGGTGATCAGTCCTAATATTCAAACTATTAATAACAAAATCATCCCTTTTAGATATAATCTTTCACAAGAAAGATCATACGACAGGTCTTTAAGATAGATGAACTTAAAGATAGGGTAATTGTCACTATCAGACTTAGTTAGATAGTCAAGTTCTAGAGACATTTCCGTTGGGGAGACAAAGATTTGTCCTATCCCGGTGGTTGTTAATCTCTCTAGCCATAACTGATCTCTCTATTTTCTGTAGTGTCCACAGATATTATCACATCCAACTGTGATAAAGGTTTTGATCACAGAAAGATTAAACTCCAAGTGATGTGCCTCACATTATTACCTTGAGATGGATAAATGTTCCCTTCCCTATTTCCTCCTTAGTCACTTTTATTCAATCAAGGATTCCTTAACCTTGATATTTCCGTGGTTGACATTCTCCCATTTACTTTTTCCTCTTTCTCCAGTTGGGCCTGCATTTCATCATTCTTTCTCCTATTCTGAACTCAGACATTTCTCGCATGAATTTTATGTACTTTCCCATAGTCCTCATACATGCTTACCAACATCGAGAACTTCCTTATTCCTTGATAGTTGATAGCTAACTTGGGTTCGAACATAATCTATTCTGGAAGTTCATCCCTTTGGATTTCTCATCTACGTTGTCCTAGACAACACTTCCTAAATCCCTTACTTCCATAATATATTTTCTAATATCCATAATCACCAACTTTAGCTCTAAAGATTAAATCTCATTCGTTTCTTCATAGAGATCTAACTCCTTTTCCTCAAAAGTCAACTTCTCTTTCTTCTCTTCATCTTCTGATGGTAATTCACGAATCCGATTCAGGAATTCATTGGTGATTGGCAACATTCCCAATCTAATACTTAGAGGGTTCCTCTTGGGTTACCAGACTTAGGTCTCTGAATTCCTCGATCAGGATAACCTCCTTAACCACCATTGGGCTCACAAGAATAGCCTAGCAATTCAAATCGTCTGCAACTACGTTTGCTATGCCAGGATGATAATGGAAATCAAAGTCATAATCTTTTAGAAACTCCATCCATCGCCTTTGTCTCACATCCAACCCTTCCTCTTCTTATTGTCATTCATACTTTAGAACTTCAAACTTGTTCATGAATCACAACCTTCTTATCTTAATGCTTATTGTTTCCTTTGCATCATCCAGCTAAATTCTCTACCTTCTCCAATTGGAGTGGCTCCTTAATTTTCAACTCTCGATTAATCCATAAGTATTATAATTCAATCCTCTTAAATCAATTTCAATGATGAATCAAGGCATTAAGTTAGTTCATCACATTAAATCCTTCCTTAAACTTTACTTAGGTAATTGATATTGAGTTTGGATTGGAGGAAGATGTCTACTAATACCAAAAGTTCCTTCACAAAGGACTTAAATTTTTATTTTAAACTTTCAGCTTCTAACCGGTTACAAGAAACTCTAACCGGTTATGAAGTATAGTTTTAGAAATAAAACCAAAGGACTTTTAAAAACCATTTTCTTTACATCGCCCAATCCAACTCAAAATAGGATTTGATCATAATCTAATACCTTGATTCCAACTGAATTCATCACTGAAATGATTTAAATCATAATCTACTCACATTTTCCATAATTCCTCTTAGACTAATCATATTATGTTGGGGTATAATCCATCATCACCCCACCATAATTAAACAACATCCTATCATTCAATACCATCAGTTGATCTTTCCAAGTCAACTTGGCCAAAGGCCATGCGATCGTAGAAAATCCCTCAATAATCCGGCGATAATATCCAGCCAGCCCTAAGAAACCTCTCTCCTCAGTCACAGTCTTAGGCTGTTCCCATTTCAACACTAAACTTACCGTTGCTGGATCCATCGCAATTTCTTCTTTAAAGATCACATGCCCTGCAAACGTAACTTTGCTCAACCAAAACTCATCTTTGGCGAGCTTAACACACTACTACTCCTCTTGCAGGATTCTCAACACAATCCCGCGATGTTTTTCATGTCCCTCCGGATTCTTAGAAGAAACCACAAACGAATCCAAATATAATCTAAAGGTATCGTTCTTATAGTCCATAAAAGAACAAGTGCATTAGTCAATTCGAACGGCATTATTTCCTACTCATAATGTCCGTATCGAGATCAAAAATGCAGTCTTAAATGTATCCCTGTCCCGAATCCTGTTTTGGGTTAATCCAACTGCCAATCAATCTTAGCACTTTTCTACGTGTTCCTCCCATTTGACCATTCCCGATGGTACCATTGTTATAAAGGCAGTAGAGATAGAATCAGCTTCAAGAATTGACTTAATTCCAAACTCTATCTCTTTGCTCAAGGGTGAACCTAACATCATTTCCTACAACCAGGATTTCTTTAACCCCCTTTCTCCTTTAACATTGCTTCCAAGAAACAACATATGGGTTTATTGGATTCCCGATTCGAAACTTGGGAATCCCAATACAGGGTTGTTCTATCGTCATTAATCATGATCACTTGATCCCTCGGCTCCCAAACCGTACTTAAGATCAAATGTAATCCTGACACAGGTACATAGACAAAGTCTAGTAGAATGATCCAGACGTACCATGGAAATGACTACAAGAAGTTTGTAGGAGTCTCCACTTGAGATAACAGATTGGGTAAGACATTGAGAAACTTCGATCACTACCCTTATCCGAAAGGAACAAAAGAAAAGATAGCTTTAGAGTTTAACAAACTCAGCAAGGTTGATCTTTAAGAAGATCACTGCCCTACACTCGGTCTAAAAAGTTGATTAACTTTAACACGAGCCTCCTCAGAGTCGAGGACTCAACTACCACTCCTTAAAATTTCCTCATCACTGGTTCTATGAGAACGGAATAAACCAACACTGTGGTTTTGGGTTTTCAACATATCTAAAGAGAAGCATACGACTATCATACTTCTATTTAGACTTCATAGAACACTTCTTAATAGCAGAATAAACTACTTATCTAGAGCCATTTCGCATAACCTTAGCTCTAGTTTGGAAGTATATGAAAACATACTTCCCAAGAAACATTGCAGATATCGATGACCAGCGTATTGGACCACACACCCAAGGACCAAGAGTCAGGACCATTGCTCTGATACCATAAAAGTGTAACACTCCTTGTATATCATCTTACTTTATAAGAAAAGTAAGAAGTTTATGAAAACTTGGACTTGTTATCGTTGGAAAAAGATCTGAAAATAATAATTTTCCCTTCCCTTGAAAATTCTTTTTCACAAACACTTGATTTGTAATGAGGTTGACCAACAAAATCAGAGTTTGCGGAAACATAGTAAAATCACCATATTACCCTCCCAAAATATATCAAGTGTAACAAGTCCATTATTATCAAATAAATATTATGATAGGACTGAATTCCTTTTATGATACCTTTTTCCAAAATATGTATCATATAAATTCTATTAAAAATAGAAATGTCATAGAGCTGGTCACTGGTCCCTGGTCACTGGTCCCTTGTCCAAGCATCCTTCTGGTCGGATCCTCGATATCTGCACAACGGGTTTCCAACCCACATTTTCTACACTCTGCAAGCACCTAAGGGACATCTCCCCTTACTGATTCTTGTGCAAGCTAGATGCACGATCAACACCTAATAAGGGCATGGGGGTTAGCTATACATATTCACATACTCAAATGAGAATAAAACTTACATCCACAAGTTAACATGTAGCAATTCATGATGCATAATCATATGAGCACACCCGGTTAATCTTAATAATTCTTTCAATGCAGGTGGCATGATGCATGATTTCCTTCCACACTGAGGCCTCTAACAAAGTCCATCTCGGACGTCCATCCAATACACCGTTGTGTTCCCGGAACACTGACATTCGTTCCCAGAACGTAATGCCAAACCATACTTGGATGATAAGCATTCACTCCCAGAGTATGCATCACGTTCCCAGAACGTGTAGCAAACCATACTTGGATAAATAAGCATCACTCCCAGAGTGTGCATCACGTTCCCAGAACGCATACGTTCCCAGAACGTATAAAACCAGGTCCCGGACACTGGTCACATATCTATAATGTGTCATCCAGTAGGTTGCTTATCAAAGTGTTCCCAGAACACCAACATACGTTCCCAGAACGTATTAAACCAGGTCCCAGACACTGGCCATATATCTATAATGTGTCATCAAGTAGGTTATAATTTGGTACTCCCGGAGTACCCTCCTCATATTCCCAGAATATGATAATCGTTCCTACCAACCAAACTTCCATTCTATATGAATGCACAATCATCAAGGTTGGTTTTATCTTTAATTCAATTATTATACCATTGTGTTCCCAGAATACTAACATACGTTCCCCGAACGTATCGCAAACCATACTTGGAATAAAATCAAGCACCACTCCCAGAGTGTGCATCACGTTCCCAGAACGTGTCCAAGAAACCATGTCCCAGACAATGGCCACATTCCCAGAATGTGTCATCAAGTTGGTTGCATTAGCTTAGTACTCCTAGAGTACAGGGTCAAGTACCCGAACATCACAAACTATCCTTGCCAACCTATTTCATTACCTTTCTCTATGCATGTATTGCATGCATAATTTACTAAGGTTGGTCTTTCCATTAATTACTGTGATTTAGAAATATTTCAATTTCTCTTTTGAATGATTTATTTGAGGTATAGCCTTTGACACAAAATTCTCCTTTGAAATATCCCAAAACATGTCATTAAACTTAGATTGGGTAAAACAAAGTCAATGATATTCAAAAACTTAACTTTTTATTTTTCAGATTCAGGTACTAACCGGTTACAGTTCTAACCCTTTTTCTTAAATTCCCTACCCAATCCATAAACCAGTTTAACAATGTTTATACCTCAAAATGAATGTTTATATCATTCAAAAGTCTAAATCACATTTCATTGTCCAATGAGCATAATTTCCTCTTGAAACTATCTCATTACCTTAAGGTATTAACTCTCAATTTTCAATCTGAATTATTACAATAAAATCAACTTATTTTCAGATTGTTTTCCATGAAATTAAGACCTAGATTTGAGTAGGATTTATAAAACCAAAATGCTGATTTTATAAACTTATTTTTCTTTGCATTTTAACAGGGTCTAACCGGTTACGAATATCGAGTAACCGGTTAGATTATGCAGTCTGACACTAAAACATGAGTTTTAACAAACCATTCTCTTCACTACTCAAATCTAACCAAATTTCAACCCTTAACAGAGTACATATACATTAAATAAGTGTGTTTAAACACAGAAACATATCTATCTTGCATGCATTCAATTTGGATACACCAATTGCACATAATTGCACATATTTCACAACTTAATGCATCAATTCACATAATATTCAATTAAGTCATGAAATCAACATCAACATAGCATGCATGCATCTAGATAACATTGCTCAAAACAACAATTGAGCTCAAATTGGCCTCCAAGCCATTTAACCATTTCAACTTATGCCCTTTGAGTCTCTTGGTGACTCATCCTATACTCTACCACAATTTATTCTCATTCTAGCAAATAGTAAGCTTCCCCCTTACCTTAGGTTTGTGCTTGATCCAAAACATTGCAGAGAGAAAGGCTCCAACACAGATTTCCATGAAATCCACAGTTCTGCTCTCAGTCACGATTTCTATCAACAGGGTCCAAAGACCAAAAGATTTGACATAGCAATTGGCCAAAGAAATTGGGGAAAACAATTAGGACTCAATATAGGTAACATGCACTAGAGAATCAAAGAGATGTGAGGTTTAAATGGTGGACTGTACTTACCAAAATCAAAGCTGAAACTCAGTTTCCAGAACAAGAAGAAAACAGAGCTCAAACTTGATTTCCTAGCTTCCAAGGTTGATTACTCCTTCCACATGAACACTCAACTCTCAAATCTTATATCATTGGAAAGCCCTTGATTCAAGCTTTCCAAAAGTGTGTGTTTTGCTCTCTAATACTCAAGAACCAACACGAATTTCCCAGAACGAAAAAGAAACCCTAACTGAGCCACCTTCAACACTAAAACCAGAAATCAACCCTAAACCTTCAGAATTTCCACAATTTATAGAGAAATTGGCCTCTCATTAATAGCGACACGCGTCTCCCACCATGAATCGAGAGGGATTCGTGGCGAATTCTGGGTTAAAACGCGTGATTACTCATCAAACGCACTAACCCAGTTTTCTGAGTTCATCGTGTAACCGGTTACAAAGCCCCTCTAATCGGTTACATACTGGTAAAATTCAAAAATTAATAATTTAATTACTCTTTCTTCAAAAACCTTTTTAATATTGCAATTAGGTCCCAACCCAAGGACTAAATTACAATATTCACATTTTTGTACAAAATAACCATATAAAAATATATCTCATATTTTTATATAATAAAAACACATAATGTACAAAAACTAAAACCTTCAAAATCAATTATAAAATAATTGTTATAATTAATTTCTTGGTTATTTGGGAGACGAAAATTAGGGGTTTTACAAATCCCAATACTTTTTCAAATAACCAAAGTCTTTTAAAAAATCAATCAACTTCAAAAGATCAATTACAACATCGTAACTTAATAAATAACTCATTTTCCTTCACTTCTTTTATCAAATAAACAATTCCAAAATAATTAAACAAAGTAGTTCAATTAACATGCACCACCTAAAACAAACCATTTGGCACATAGCACATGGCACATTCTCAAATCATAATTTCAAACCAATAGCCTAGACCGAAACACCGTAAACAATTACCTTGCAAACTCATTCATGCATAGTCTAAACATATCATCAAGCAATCAATCATTCATTTATTTCAAGACATTATGATAATCATACAGGTCCAGAAGTACAAAATTCAAATCTGTCGAAAACATTTAAATAGAGCTTTTTGTTCGATTACGGGAACGCACAAAAGATAAAATCTAAAACTATACAAAATCAATTTGTTTAATCCTCAAAATTTCCAGAACATGCACATATATTCCAAAGTTCATAATATAAAATTTTCAAGTCATTTGAACAATCTTAAGCTAGGTTTCAAATCAGATTTCGTATGAAAAGCAAGATAGAACTGTTGCTGGCCTGTGGCTAAAATGCCATGATTAAAAATAGTGTTTCAACTCCGAATTGCATAAAAATTGGTATAAATCTTCCTTAAACAATCAAGACCATCTCATAAAAATTTCAGATTATTCGGAGTTGTGCAAGTAATATTTTTCCAATTAAAATCGTCACTAAGTCCGGAAAATCTGAACCAAATGGTTCACTGTTTTGCCTTTAGTAAAATTATCAAATCAACTCCAAATATCTTCAAATTTTACAGAGAGTATCTAGAGAGGTTCAGGAAGCTACCATAAAAATTTCAAACAATTTAGAGTATCACAAGTTTGAAAATTCTGTCCATCTTTAAACCGAAAAACTTGTTTTCTCAAGATTGTCCTCACAAAGTTGGTTCTCATAGAAATAGGAAACCAATTCCAAAATTCATTCAAAAATTTAGAGAAGTTCATTTTAACATACTTAGATCAGTGAAAAAATTTCAAAATTATTGAACATGTACAAATGTCATTTATCAAGGCTAAAACCACACACATCACAATTTCAGCACAAAATTTTATTAAACAAACTTGTTCATTCATTTCCTTTCATGAAAATCAAAAATACACTCAAGAAAATAATAAAGTTTAACAAATCATCAACATATATTCAAGGATAAACTCATTCACCTATTTTTCATGCTTGGACCGAATTTATTTACATGCATGAATAAAAACTTAAACTTTTTGTCAAACAATTATCATAAGCACTTTCTCATACCAATCAACACAAAAATCAATCTACCAATTATTTTTCCTTCAAAAACCGAATCAATAGGTCATGAAAACAATTTACTTTAACTCAAATACAATATGCATCAAATCAATTTATTTCAAGTCCAAATTCAACATGCATGTACTTAAAAGCACTAGATCTAGTCTTGAAACAAACATGCATCAACACTCAAGAATCAAAATCAAGGCTTTAAGAGTAAAATCAAAACTAACATCAAAGCATGCTCCTTTTCACTAAATCTTCACATGCATGCATTTAAAAATAGTAGATCAAAACAAAAATCCTACATGCATGAACATAAAAATCATTTTCCTTTAAATCACACCCCAACCGTGACATGCAAAAGAAAAATAGGAAGGATTTGTGTAAATCAACAACTCTTAGTTTAGGAACACCATAGATCAACTCATAATCAATCATAAAATTGCAAATCCAAGATCAAAATCATTTGAACCAAAAAGGGCCAAAACCGTGAGCATCATCCTTGTGGATGCATGTTCATTTTTTTCTTTTTAAATTCAAATACAAGTAAAAACAATCTTAGAAAATCATAAGAAAACTTAAAAATCCACATGCAAAACTCAAAATCAAACTTTTTCTTGAAATTTTTTTAAGAAATCAAGAAGAAAAGGAATGAGTTCATGAGATAGCTTAAGATCATAAAAGAAAAATACTTTCTTAGCAAAAGCTTCAAAAATCAAGCTTAGAAATCAACATGTTTGTAAATAAAAACACTTGATCTACCTTGAAAACAAACATGCATTAACATTTTCAAACAAAAATCAAGACTTTAGAAAGAAAACATGAAAACCGAAAATGAATCAAAGAAAAGAGATTAAGAACTTTAAGATCATGAAATAAAAATGCTTACTTAATCAAAAGCTTCAAAATCAAGTCCAAATCTTTGGGTTTTCTATTTGGTTCCTCTTCTTGCTCCTCACGGTTCACTCCCTCTTTCCCTTAAGTCCACGGTTTCTCCTTTTCTCCTTCACTCTCTTGGTTTGATTTTCTTTACTTAGGTTGTGTTTGAGATTGGTGTTGTGTTTAGGGTTTGGTGTGAGACCCACAATTTTACCCGATTTATTTGAGGATTTATATTTGAATTTAAAGTATTATATTTGATTTTTGATAGATTGTGATTACATGAATTTAATGAAAATAGTATGAATGATATATATATATATATATATATATATATATATACACGTGGTATATATATTATATACATATGCATACTAATGTTTTCTCTAATGTATTTTAATTATATTCTTAGAATGAAATATTTTAAGGTATAGTAATTGATTTGAATGATCTTAAAAAAAATGAAATGCTTTTGAAGGATTAAGGTGTTCTATCTTCAGAAATTCATATCTTTTAAACCGTTCGTCCAAAAATTACAAATGATATGTCAAAATGATCGTATCGAAATCTAGATTATGAAAATATAAAGTTTTGAATTTAATTTTGGATTTTTCGAATTTTTACTGCTGATACAATATAGTACGAATTATGTGTTCTAAAACTTGAAGATGTTATTTAAAGAAGCAATTAATGACCTCTTGACTCAAGTGTATTTTATTTTGAAAACAAAAATACATTTCTGAAGTTTTCTATTGGTCCACCGTCCAAAGTTTTATTTTTGCTTCATTTTATTGTTTTTTTTAAATTAGAAGAAATGAGGTGATTGGTGGAAAGTGTGGTGACTTAAATCTAGGTTGAATGCAAAATTTTTCTCCCTCTTTGTGCATGAATGCACCGTCCAGACTAAAGGGTGTGGGGGGGGGGGGGAAGTATTCTGATTTCCATCATGTGCTTATTTTGGGAATTAAGAAGTGCACGGAACTTGTAGGCTAGGATTAATTGAAGAGGAATTTTCTAGACTATCATTAAGTGCCAAAAACAAATTCCTAGGGGTAGATTACTCCCTCTTAGTCGTGTGAATCATACAAGGAAGGATGAGAAGACCTAAAATTTTATCCTATAAATAGAGCCTTTCCAAAGCCTTTGTTAACACTTTCATTCAACCAAAATCTAAGAGAAAAAAGTTGTGGAAGAACCCTAGCGCTAGCAGAAGGAGGCGTGAGGAAGAGAGGAGTATCAGAGAAGTCTTTTCAATTTTGCCTTGCTTAAGAAAAAGGTATTCCTATTTACTGATAACCTATTCTTCTGATTTTGTTTTAAGTTTTCATTCTTGACCTTCTAACAGTAAAGTTATGTTCTTAAAACTATTCCTATTTCATAATCTCTAAAATGTAAGTTTTTAAATTGTTTTAAGTATTTGTGAATTTTATTCATGTTCATATGAATAAGGATTAAAAAGGGACTTATAAAGTGGTTTAAAAAAACAAAGTTTCCCCTTTTTATTTCCTTATGATGGACGAATTTTCTTAGAGAGAAATAAGGGCATGGGAAATTTGATTTGCAATCATATAAAAATTTTTAAGTGATTTTGAAATTTTGATAATGATTGTTTGAGGTTTAGTCATGAATTTTTAAAGAGAAATAACCCTCTGATGAATGAACAAAACTTGATTTAGAAATTTGGCAAAAATTGATTTTACTCACTGTATGAACCATGAGGTACATGAAATATTAATAATATTTGTATAATTGTTGAATGTTTATGTGCATGAGTGATTCTTTGTTCTTTATAGTTAATAACTGATTATAAGGTTTAAATGATTAATTATGTGAAAATAATTTTGGTTACTGTTGTTATCATGATGATATGACCGAAATTTTTATTGATATAATGGTAAGTATGTTGTTGTAATTTTTCTAAGTAAATATGTAGTTATGTGGTGTGTATATCTTAAATTCCTGAAGTGATTTCATGAAATAACAATTGAAGAAATGATTTTTTTAAGAGTTAATAAGTTTGGGGATTTATTTATATTCTGGAAAATTTTATGAGCATGAGGATATACGAATTTAAAATGGTATTTTATGTGCTTATGTGCCTATGTGTTTAGTGTAGTTTATAGTGTGAAAAAGAAAGTTTTAAAATGAATGAGATTATTAATTTTCTGGAAAATCAAGTTGCTGTCCAGACTTGATATAAATTAGAAAATGTAACTATTTTTCTAAATATGGATTTGTTTTTAGTTATGGTTCTTAGTTCTTTGTATATAGGTGTTAGAACTTTAACTATGATGAAATTTGTGAGTAAATGCAACTTGTTTGGATGGCTGTCCAGCAAGTTTATTTTGTTTATTTTGTCAAACTTTGGGATATTTTTATAGTAGAGTATGTATGTAAGCTATATGAAAAAGTGACATATTTTTCTGATTAACTGTTTGAAAGAAAAATGATTTTTGGAATTAAAGTCTAAGCTGTTAAAAAAAATAATATATTGTTTATGTGATTTGATTAAATTGAGATGATGTGATAAAAATAGGTGATTTTATGTAATAGGAGTTTTGATGCATAATATGTATGTACTGATGCTTAAAAGTGATTTTCTGTGTACTGTCTATAGTCTGTGATTTAATTACATTGACGATAGAGAAAAATTATTTTGAACTTTGAATGCTTGGGTTTATCTTCTAATTGAGTTTTATGTGTTTATAGTATGATTATGCAAATTTTGTTTACTGCTTGATTTGATTTAAATGTTGCATCAAAGATGATTACTTCTAATTCATGCTGTATGAATAGTCTGAAAATGGTAGTTGTTATAAGGTGCTTGAAAGTAGGATTTGTGGTAAAGGAAAAATTGAGATTTATTTTTAAGATGTTATGATTTTGTTTTAAAAATTGTTACGTTTGGAAAAGGTTTTCATGATTTAAAAGCTAAAAAGAAAAAGTAATTTTTCTGATACAGTAATCTGTTTTTGATTTTCAAAAAGGATTAATTGATTTCAAGTATTGGATATTTTGAATACAAGTCTTTTTGGGAATTCAAAGATGATTGGAGAAATTGTATTTGTTAAAAGGTCATGTATCTTTACTACTTGTGGTTTGCTTAATTAGAATTGTGTAGTTATTTATGGGATTATTTTGTAAATATTATTTGGTAAAGGCTTTCGTTTGGATTCGGGTGACGTGACTTCAACTCAAGAGGACACTAATTTTGTAGCTTCAACTCAAGGTGAGAGAGAAGACTTCTTAAGACATAGTGGCATGTAGGGTAATGTTAGGACGTTCCGTATCATCTCAAAGGTCGGAACTAGGGATCTATCGGGTGAGTAGTAGAACGGCAATTGTGTGTGTGTTCTGCCGTTCATACGAAAACAACGATCCCTCGAATATAATTGTATGTGTTGGATATTCTGTTTAATTATGATGTTGAACCGATTATAATATTAAATTGTTAATGATAACATGTCTGGCGTATATGTTATATAAACCTGTTATTGGAAAATTGATTCATATGATGATATGTTGGAGAATGTTTGGGGAATGATTAAAAGGCTTTATGGTTTAAGAAATTGGTATGGAATTGTTACGGAAATTTATGAAAGTTTATAATGTTATCCCCTGATCGCACTGTCATGGTGACGTGCTTGATCGTTAAGTTTTGCCGGCCACGTGAATGGAACGCCGTGGTTGTGAGCTCGGTTTGGAATTCGCTGTGATTTGGAAGCGCCTGTGATAGGTTAATCCCTTAGAGGTCGAGACCCATTAGAAGTGTGGCTTAGAATGGGTCGACCACAATTAGGAATGTTCAACTTAGTAAAACCCTTCGATGACTTAAAAGACTTAAAAGATGTAGGAACCCTTTTCTAAACCTTGCATTGAGAGTGAAGTAGTGGAGAGGAAAGATACCGTATGCTTGGAGGCTGGAGTCCCTTCAAGTGGTGATTGCAATAGGGGAGGGCAAGGACGGTGAAACGTCAAGAAGCCTCGAGTACTTCTCTAGGCGGGACGAGATTACATTGACAAGGTTCACTGGAGTCTGGACTTTCGTCGTAGCAAGGACTGCAGGCCAACTGGAGAAAGTGCTGTCGCCCCCTTGAGCAAATCATAGATGGTGAGAGGGAACCTGAACGAGGCTAGAAGTTCGGTAGGTGTTGGGTTTTTGGAAACTTTTGGGAAATAAATCTTGTAGACCACCAGCGTCTGGTCACATAAATTTTGATACCTGGCTTACCACCAGCGTCTGGTACAGCTTTCCGTCTACCGACTTCGATGCCGGCATGGTTAGGGTTTCTGTGCGTCCCATCTGCTTTCCGAATTAGGATATGGTTGGAATTGTGGAGGAGATGTAACGTGTGTGCTATCAATCCCTTGAACCTCGGTAATGGTACCCCCCTTTTGGTTTACCGATGGTTGTGATGCCGAAACTTAGAGACAAAAAGATAACTAAATATAAAGGTTAAAGCTTTATTAAGAATATTATTTTGGGAAAGAACCTTATGGTATTATTTTTATAAGGTGATGATAATGATGATGTATATGCTGCTATGATATGCTTGCGTGGTCTTAATATTCCCCTATAGTAAGCCCACGCCGTCGACGATTATATCGTTCGGAAGTGCTTACTCTCTCTATTTCCCTTTCCTGTGGACATTGGGGAACAATGTTCACAGATGACAGATCAAGTAGTAGTTCGAGTAGTGGTTGCTCAAGTTGGAAGAGGATCGCAAGATGACGCACATACAAGGAGGAATCAGAAGCGGCAATCGAGGAATCTTCTAGACACTTGTGATGGGATATGGCAATGAAGACTTGTAGTATAAGATAGGATAGTCTTTGCTTTGTATCCTATCTTAAGGTGATTAGGACATGATTAATCTGTCCCGAATGTAACCCCAGTTGTAATATGGATTATTTTAAATAGAATAAAAGAAGTTCTTTTTGATTATGTATGAAGTTCATTTAAATAACTAAATGTGTTTCCGCTAGTTAACCATCGAATAAATTTGGGATCACAAAAGGAGCTTTTCGGAAATAAGTTAGTAACATCTCTTTTTGGAAAGGAATTTTATGTTGCAAGTTTATGAATCAAATAATTTGAAACCAAGTGAATCAAATTGTTTTATAAAAACCTTTTTGGTAAAAGAATTAAAATGAACTGACTTTGGAAATGTTTATTATTAAAAAAAAAGGCGCAAATTTTTGGTGAAAATTCTAAGTTCCAAATCGGGGTGTTACATTTGGTTCTTCTCCTCTTCCTTCCTCACGGATTCTCTCTCTCTCTCTCTCTCAACACTTGGTTTTCTAGCTTTAGAATGAGTGAAAATGAAGAAGTGGAAACAAGTAAAGGGTGTGTGTGAATGGTTGTATACACACATGGTTTTGGGCTTGGGCTTTGATTTCTTTCCTCTCCCCCACGGCTTCCTTTCTTTTTCTTTTCTTTTTTTCCTCTTCCATGTCATGCTTAGGTCACCATGGTGATGTCATAGACTTGGCCATTAAGCAAACAAACTTGGAGACCATATAAACAAGCTTGAAGACCATGTAATGCACTTGTGCATTTCGGGTTTGGGGGGTTTAAGGGTAGGTTAGGCTAATTAATCTAGGTTTAAGGTGCTAACTAGAATCTAATCATGATTAAGATAAGATTAGGAAAACTAAATTAGGTTTAGCTCACAAATCCTTAGAGTTTAGGGCTTAATCAAGGGTTAAGGCACTAATCAAGGACTTAATCCATACTAGTATAGGTTTAGGGAAAACTAATTCTAGGTTAGTTCACTAACCTTGGGGGTTTAGAGTTTAAGAGGGTGATTAAGCACTTAATCAAGGATTAGGAACTTGATTAGGGTTTAATCAAAGATTAGGGATGCTAATTAGAGTTTCTAGAGATGATTCTAAATTAAGGGTATGATAAGATGATTGGACTTTGATTTTTGAAACTTAAAGTAGAAATAATTTTCCACCTTAAAACCATAAAACCGTATGCATGGATTTAAGAAAATAAAATCTTAGTTAAAACCTTAAGTAAAATAATCCATCGAAAACCTTGGAAAAACAAACACATGAAATTTTAACACAAGTGGATTAAATTCAAAAGTGTAGAAATCCATCATGAAATCAAACTTCTTACGTAATCAAATAAAACACTCATTAAAAATCCTTTGTAAAATAATATTTCAAAATTCTTCTTTAATGAAAACTTATTTATCTTGGTCGGGAAAATATGGAATGTCACATTTTCCGCTTTGGGGTGACCCTTTTTCTCCTCCTTATGCTTTTGTGGTTGAAGCGGACTTTGCTATTGAATCGTCTAGAGGGGAGTGACGACGACCTCCATTCCCCCTGAAAGAAAGAAGGCTGCTTCGACCCTTTACTTGATTCCAAACACAGTGTTTCTCGCTTTTGCATGGTCTCGCATCTGGTTAATTTTCCAGTAAGCCTTATCGAAAAGTAGTCTGGGCGTCCCACCTTCTACAAAAGCATCATAGTACCCAAGTGCCCCACCTTCTAGGAAGGGTTTGCGCAAGGACACACAATCATATGCTGTGAGTGTAGATTACATTATGAATTTTTGAGTGTAAGCCTTCTCCCTGTGACGCATTCGTACTGTATGCCTTCCTCGGGTCTATGAATCAATTAATGTGCAATGCATGATTTGATGTTGTGTATTTGCTTTGGTCAACTTGACTTTATGAGGACTTTCGATTCAAGCCCCCTTGTGCTGTCAGCATTAAGTCTCCACCTTTGTAAGCTAAAAGCTTGTCACAATACTATGTGTTCGCCTTTCACTTTTGGTAGTTGAAGCAGGATTTTCTCCTCTTCATGATGAAAAATAAATGTGGTAGTAGAAGCATGCTTCTTTGCTCTTCATGATGAATATAGATTGTAAGGCAGTCCCAAATGACTATATGATTCATGTTCATTTCACAGCTCCGCCTTTGTCTGTTGAAGAGGCGTTTTCTTGAATTCATTCTTTGCAAAATGCTTCAGTACTTTTGGTCATAAGTACAACGCTTTGCAAAAGGAAATATTTTCGTACTTTTATTCATAAGTACGTATTGAGAAGAAAATATACTTGTACTTTTAGTCATAAGTACAAATATTTTTTGCCTAGGACTTTTGGTCATAAGTCATGAGTTTTTGGTGCTTTTAGTCATAAGCATTTGAATCGACTTTTGATGGTGCTCTTAGTCATGAGCCATTTTTATTCAATTGTAGCTCTTAGTCATGAGCGTTTGATTCGGATCCGAAGAGTGCTCTTTGTCATGAGCCATTTGTTTGTCTAGTCATTGCTCTAAGTCATGAGCGTTTGGATATGTGCTTGAGGGAGGTATTTGACCAACACGCTCAAGGCTTCTTTTCTCTTGTGCATGAGAGGGCGTACTTGAGGGAGGTAAAACCATCGCGCATCAAGCCCGCTTTTATTATTTTTCTTTGGGAGATGTACAAACCAACGTGCCCAATTATGATTTTCTTCATGTCCATGCGGGCGTATTTGAGGGAGGTAGAACCATCGCCCATCCAGTCCGCCTATCCTTTAATGTTTATTGCAAATCACATTGTATGAAACGAAATGTTATGCAAATCAATGATCATCGATCATACACGAAATATGTAACATCCCTAGCATGCAAATGGATTGCGATTGTCCCCACATACCAACACAGGTCTTTTCAGCGTGCTTTGTCCCCACTCGCACACTTCTCGGGAAAACTTCCTCCGCTCCTTATCCGTGCCTCTTGCACCGACGATCACTCCCCGCCCTCATCAGCCCGGGGTCTTACATGCTTCCGCCCGGTTCATCCCTGAACCACACCGTACTGGGAGAGGAGCCGCTCTGATACCATTTGTAACATCCCTAGCAGGCAAATGGATTGCGACTGTCCCCACATACCAACACGGGTCTTTTCTACGTGCTTTGTCCTCACTCGCACACTTTCCGGGAAAACTTCCCAGGTGGTCACCCATCCCAGAATTACTCCAAGTCAAGCACGCTTAACTATAGAGTTCTTATGTGATGGGCTACCGAAAAGAAGATGCATCTTGTTGATATGGGTAGTACAAATCAATTCATTTAAGCCTTCCTGTACTATGTAGTCCCATATCTACACAGTATCAGGACCACTCTCTCATTCCGGTGTGTCGGTTCATTCATGTACCCCTCCCTTAGAAGCCTGCCAGGAGCCGCTCCTTGTCCGTGTCTCTTGCACCGGCGATCACTCCCCGCCCTCATCAGCCCGGAGTCTTAAAAAATAATCCTTAATAAAATCTCACTACTAGTAACATTAATTCATATTCTAACTATTTGCTACATGCATTCTCCCCGCCTTTCAAGAGCTACTTTATCATAGATAAATAACAAGAAATAAATCATATTTGCATGAGAGGAAAGACGGTCCTAATCATGAAGGCATGTTTATCAAGAGAGAGCCAAACATCATAAAATGAATAAGTTTCTCATATAAAAATCATTTTTCTCTTCTATATGAATAACATTCTATACTTAATCATTCACTTAAATAGTATGCTTATTATTTTTTCATCTCCTATATATTCATTGAGGCATAAAAACACAAAGATGATCTAATGAAGTTTTATATGTCAAGAATTCAAGATAAACAATTTTCAAACATGCTAGCAAACATGCAAATAAAATATATCAAGCTGAAGAATAAATATTATGAGTACTTAGCTTTGTTGTGAGCTTAGGTGACAAGTGTGGATTGAATATACCCGCTTTCCACTTTGCTATTTGTAACAGCCCGATTTTCGCAACTCAAAATAACCATCTTTTATTTATTAATGTTGCTAAAAATGAGGCCAATTTTTTTTTTTAAAAACGTTATTGAGATGTCATTGTTGCACTTAACATTCTTTTACTGAAAACCGAGTTGTTACTAAAACGTATACTTACTTACTTGAGCCTCCCAAAAACGTTTATCATGGAAAAATGGTTTGGTTTCAAACTCAACATAGCTCTTTGCATTACATCAAAAGAACTTATACAGTTCTCACAAAGTTTCGTTTTGACACTTCTTCAAAAATAGGGCATCATCTAAAATGAACTGAATTACATAAATACTCCATCGCTTAGGTAATCCTTGACTCACAACACTAATAACAAACTTAGACCATTAGGTACTAATACAGCCCACCATAGAAACACGATTCTCCGATCTTTCTATTGAAGACGACTTGTCGAAGCTTTCCTTTCATCTTGCGTCTTTCCTTCGCACCCAAAGTTGATGTCATCCATAGGGAGTAGCCTTCCAACCATCTCTATGCCTTTTCCAGGTGGTGATCTCTATACGTTGTTCCATATGCCCGTTGATATACCAGCAGCACCGATATGCCAACGAACAGGAGAGAGTAAGCAATCCGAACGACGCATAGTCGACGGTGTGGGTTTACAATAGGCAAGATATCAAGACAATACAAACATAACAGACAACACAAAGACAACACAACATTCAAATATATCATCATTATCATCATTATCATTATCTTGCCACACTTATTATCATTTCTCAACATGGTCATTCTTTCTTTCTCAATCTCAATTTGTGAATTTCATTCATTTCCATTCATTCACTTCCCTCTTCATAGGGTTTCATTCATTATCCTTACTTTCCATTCTCAGTTTGATTCTCAATTTCATCATTCCATAAGATTTTGCTTCTCATAATTATAATTCTTTTCATTACTCTTAAACTTTTCTTTCAAGTCTTATCGGATCACAACCATCGATGATCGGGGAAAATTAAAATATCATCGAGGTACTCGTTTCTTTCGCAGTTAGCACACACGTCTAAAGTCTACATCTCCTCGGTCATCCACCCAACCTAGTCGAAAGCAAACAGGAGTACAGAACCTTTACCACGCGGGCACGACAGCTGTCTCAACAAATCAAATGGCTCCAAGCCAGGAGAACTGTAGAAAATCGGGTACAGTCTCAAATCATATCATATCATATCAAGGCACACTATAGAAAAATCGGGTACAGTGGCAATTCAAAGATGCCCCGTTCCAGTCCCTCTCACTGTTCAAGATTTGCAATCTAGGGGGCGTCAGTACTAGTTCTAGTTGCGCTGCAGAACTTACCACGGCTTTGGCCCCCAGTCCCTACCACGTTCGTATGCCACATGTGGAGTTCGTTCTGCCTAGAAAGTACTCAAGACTTCTAGCAATCTCCACCTGAGTATCCGCAGATACCCATGGTTCCTTCCTCTCCACTATATCACACTCATAGCTCACCGCGTTCGCATTCGTTAATGTCTTTTAAAGGTCTTTTATCTTTTTAATTAACCTAAGGTCGGCCCATCCTTGGTGCATCCCTTCAACGAGTCCCGACCGCTAATCTCTCAATCTTTTTCCAACAGAGCACAGAGCTGGGATTGCATCGACATACTTGCATCTCATCTCATGATCATTCCCGACATCTCATCTCACAATCATCTCAATTCACAATCATCTCAACATCTCTTTTCACAATCATTTCGTTTCACAATCATCTCAACATCTCATTTCACAATCATTTCATTTCAGTGAGCACTAGTGGAGGAGCAAGCTCAACTCAACGCAAGTCTTATTCCAATAACATCAACAAAACCTCATTTCGCAATCTCTCTAAAAATCTCCTTTCATCATCTTTCTCAAAATCTCGTTTCACAAACTTTCACAAAATCTTGTTTCACAAACTTTCTCAAAATTTCATTTCATAAACTTTCACAAAATCTCATTTCATAACCTTTCGAAAAATCTCGTTTTATAATCTTTCGCAAAATCTCATTTTATAAACTTTCTCAAAATCTCATTTCGTAAGCTTTCTCAAAAATCTTATTTCGTAAGCTTTCTCAAAAGTCTTATTTCGTAAGCTTTCTCAAAAATCTCATGTCACTAACTTTTCAAAGTAGTCCCCTGGGCTTGGCCCAACTGGCAAAGGGAGAACACGCTAAGGCTGGGTTTACCTAGTGGCTACGTGTTAGAATCCTGGCCAGGACGGACATGCCTAAGATTTATGAGGGAGGCGCTCCAGGGACGGAGTAGATATCTCCCCCCCAGTTTGGCTAGCCCTCCCAGGTCCAAGGGTCGACGTGGTTGGGTCCAGGCACTGGGTTATCAAAAAAAAAACTAACTTTTCAAAGTAACATTTCACAAACTTTTTCGAAATCTCATTTCACAAACTCTCTTAAAATCTTGTTTCACAACCTCTTTCAAAATCTCATTTCAATAAACTTGCTCAATTAGCCACACAACTCTTTTAAATCATCGGCCCTCTGGCTTCGCTTTCTCAACTGAGGAGCCCAACTCCAATTATTTCAATAACCAACAACGACATTACTTTTCCCAGGTCTGGCTTATCCGCATCATTATCATCAAATCTTTCCCCAATCTCAACTCTTTATCTCTTTTCTGATCATTCTCATATCTCTTATCGTTATCTCTTTTCTTAATGTCTTATCAAGGCTTCCTTACTCCATATATGGACTTAGGCCAAACAGGGTGTTATATCTTTTCTATTTGTCTTTTTACTTTCACAATCTTATTCACATTATTTTCTTCATCTTTATCTCGTTTTCAAGACGTAACAGACGTCTATCAGCATGCTACTCTTATTATTCACAATTCAATATCATCATATATAATCAAACATCTAAACAGATAAACGTAAGCATGCCAATTCAAATCATCATCATATAATTTCATCACACAACAACATGTGGTCTTTGTCCCCTTCGTATAAGTGGCCACACAACACAAATAATTGCCACTATACTACTGACTCAGAACCACCAAGTTCTGATCTTTGAGATGATCCGGAACGTCCTAATAAATCACCTAAATACCATGGTGTCTTAGGAAAGCTTCTCTCTCACCTCAAGTCCAGCAATTAAAATGTACACGATCTCCGCGGATCCTTGTCGCTGCCAGCTGCCCCGATCCCTCGTCTTTAAAATTCTTCGTATTAAATAGAACATGTTTACGTTATTAACTTGTATCAAGAAAATTTTCTCTTAACTTAAACACATTTCGTTCCTCGTCGGAAGACTTAAAACATAACCGTTTTCTCAAAGCAACTCTAATACTTTCTAGTACTTCAAGTACTTCAAAACCATTTGAAAACGTCTAATAAAATAATTTAAACCAATTGATTTGGTTGCTGGTCCGTCTTGGACATCACCTTAATCATATCCAGGAACACCGAAAAATTCACTGTTTTTAATCCGGCTTTTTCTCAAATCAATTACCACTTGAAAACTATACTTTAAACCACATGAACACATTTTTAAAGTTAAGGAACAACTTTAAACAACTCTGGACAACAAAGAATTGCTTCACAAAATTATTTTAATAAAAATCCGAAAACATCGTAAAAACACTTTTGTTTCAATAATTCTTTAGCTCAAAACTAACACTTTAAAATTCGAGCTTTTATCATAAAACAAATCTTGGACAGCCACTAAATACAATCCAAAATAAATCAAATGGATTTATCTCAAAATCAATTAATTTCAAAACCAATTACGTACTCAAATAATTTTCAAACATCGACTAGCGCACAACCAACAACAACACTTGAATAAATCAAGTCATACAATCACTTAATCAATTGATAGACCAAACATTCATTTTTAAGTAAACACTTTCACAATCAAACACTTATTCACTTATTCAACACATAATTGCTCTCAAAACCATTTCATTTTCATATTTACCTACTTTATCAAAAGGGAACCGAATTGAATATGCCAAAGTAAACCAAAATTACAAGTTCACATACTTTAAATTAATTCAAATGATTTCACTTTCAAAGGATAAAATCACTTAATCATTTATATATTCACAACCAAATTCAAATCAAAGAGATAGGCTAGGAATACAACTTTACATGCTTCAAACAACCTAATCATGTTCAAGCATTAGCACTCAAATTTATTCTCAAGGAATCAAATCACATGCATGGCCGAATGACCTTAAAAGAGTAAGTCAAAGCAAAGATTTGTTCAAGACCAAAGACATCGAATCATGAAATTATTCACTCCTTTTTGGTTCCAAAAACCGTGAGTCCTTCTTGAAAAATTTAAACAAACTTTAATTCATTTTCTTAAATCAATTTATTAAATCAAGTACCACATCAAAGTCTTATCTTTCATGCCTTAGAAATTTTATGCATGCATTCAAAGTACTTAAATTAAACAAATATTAACATGCATACATATAAAATGAGAATCAAGTATAGATTCCTTTATCTTTTTTAACCAAAACCGAATAGAAAATAAATAACCACCACACCATTTCAAACAATTTAATCTTAGCATTAACCCATAAAACATGCTCATTACTTCATGTCACTTCATGAAAAGAATCCTAACCTAGTTAGCATGCATTGGCCGAATATTCATCATGACAAAGACAATGTTTTTGGTTCATTTTTCAACATGCAAATGTCAAGATTCATGGATTTAATTATGTACTTTCTTACAAAAATTTTAAAAAAAACATCATTTCCTTTTTAAAGCATAAAACCGAATCATCATCACCACTTCAAACCAAATTTTATTTTTAATTCTCTTGCATGCACTTTAGAAATCCTTAAATCAAGAAGAATCATCATGCATGTGTCTTTTTCATGAAAAACAAAACATGATCCCTTGGTTCTAAGCCTAGGCCGAATACACATCATTAAAAATCAAGATTTAACTTCAAATCTTTAACATGCAAGAACACAAGACATAGATCAAGTAAAAAATCATTTTTCAAAGCTTGTTCCCTTGGTTCCTTTGCAAAACCATGATGATTATCAAGGAAAAATCAATCTTTTCACTCAAATAGAACATGCAAGACTCAAGTCTTAAGTTTTTCCACAAAATATGTAAGAATCAAAAATAATCATAGATCATCATAAACACTTTCAACTTATTTTTCAAAGGGACATAAAAATAACTTTTCAAGGTCAAACATCAACATGCATGTACTTAGATCTTGTAGATCAAGTCATAAAATCAATCATAATAGTACAAATCAAAGTCCAAAATCATTTTGGGTAAAAAGAGGCCAAAACCGTGACATGCATTTGAAGAAAGACTAGATCTTTTTGTTCAAAAATCACATGCAAAGCTCAAGATCAAAACTTTTTCAAAGATCAAGACAAAATTCAAAGCTTTATCAAGATCAAATCAAAATCAAGACAATTCCACAACTCAAATCAACTTTTCTAAGCATAAAGTTAACATGCAACTACTTGGATCAAATTAAAAAGCATCAAGACCCAAGATACTAGTCATGGCCGAATCACATGGCTCATGATCTAGTGTTTTACAAGTTCATTTAGCTCTTAAAAATTCAAGATCAAAGCATTAACCATACATGCAACCATTGATCAAACCATAAAAGTAGACATGCAAGAAGAAAAGAAAATTTACAAAGCTTATAAATTAAAACCAACTCTAACACTTCTAGGATCTTCGAATCACCCACCAAAACCAAGGTCTTCTAGCCTCTAGCACTTTGATCTTCAAGGGAATCCTTAGGTTTTGGCTTGAACTCCTTCTTCTTCCTCCTCTCTAGCTCACGGCTCCCTCTCACTCACTCTCTCTCTCTCTCTCTCTCTCTTTCTCTCTAAGAGTTTAATGGGCTCTTAGAATGTGTTTGGAAGAAATGAGAAGAAGTGATTTTGGTTGAAGGAAAATGAACTAAGCTCCTTACTTTTATAGGCCAACTCATGGTTTCCCTTTTTGCCCTTATGAAATTCGGTTCTCATAGGTTTAGGAGGGGCAATTTTGGCACTTCAACAAGTTGCATGGGTGGATTTTATCAAGGGGACATCTAGGAGTAATTTTAGGGCTTTAGGTCACTTCATGCATGATTTATCTCTACTACTTCAAATTTTCTACCAATTTAATTTCTTTATGGTTCTAATTATTCTATAGGCTCCTTGTCCTAAAATGAAAAATCCTAGGCTTACATACATGCATACATATACACGTAGCACATATACACATAGGAAATAAATTTTTCTCATGAAATTACTCATATATAAAAATAACCATTTCTTTGAAGCATGTAAATATTAAATACACAATGATTCCAAAAACTCAATTTCTAAAACTCATAGTATCGTTTCATGAAAACCATTCCTTTAAAATCATTCAACACTTTGAAGTCATGAAATAAGAAATTCATTCAAGGAAATACTTTTTCAAAAACACTTTCTCCAAAATAAGTCTCTTTAGTATTTAAAAAAATACGAGGGATTTGCGGGTCGTCACATTCTCCCCAACTTAAAGATTTCTCATCCCCGAGAAATACGTTACGGATTGAGCAGCAAGACACAAAATTCTCACATTACGGTGATTCCCACGAGAACACTCTCATTCTCACTTCGTGGTCGTATTCCCTTTGCTGGCATTATTTACTTTGCAGTACTCCTCGTTTGTCGCTTTCGGACGAAGGAACTTTACACGTACTTCCACTTGCGTGTCGAATCGAGTCAAGTCTAACGGACTAAACAAAGAGGATACCGTCTCTTGACTAATCGCCATTATAGAAAACTCAACTCTAGGTGACATCAAACAAACATAAATTCACACATCTCTTAAGAACACAAGGTTTTACCCAAAATCCTTAAATACCCACTACTCTTGACGACTTTGGGTTCCCACTAATTCACAAACAATCACTCCTTCCTTTAATTCTCCTTCTAATTATAATGCCTTCATCTGTCATATCTCCAACCTAGGGGAATCTTATCGTAACTTGGGTCTTATCTACTCAGAATAACTCCACTTTTCTCGTTAAATTCATCCTAAACATTGATCATGCCTATTACTTTCATCGTCTAAACCTCTAGTTATGGTATAAGGCAATCCTAGTCATCAAATTTTCCTCATAATTTCCTCTAATAATCGGTAACATACACCTCTTTTCTTCCTTGTAGCTCCCCAACTTTGATCAAACTTACGACTAAATCCACTGTGGTCTTACACTCTTAACCATTGATCCATCCATGATCATTCAAGCCTAAGCTATCTGGGTAGCTACGACACTTCCAATTCCACAAATCAGGCTAATAAATCTTGGAAAGGATCGGTAAGGCTACGGTTTTGACAGTAAGGCTCATGAAGAAAAGTTCGAATTTCAACAACAATGACTGGCTTTGTTGAAGCAATTCAACAAACATAGGGATCCAGGGATAACATCCTACATCCTTAAAGGTAATAACTACCCTTGTACAAAAGGTACGTCAAGGTCAACACACTTAAGTCTATCAAGCAATGCTATAACATCAAAGGTTATGGGGTCTCAATCTTAGAATCTATTCGCTTTCTACTCAGTCTACTTCCTTTAAACTACAGAACCAACAGGTTCCTCAGACCTACATAGCAGACACTAAACACAGACAGAGTCTCACATCTCCGAAAGGCAAGAACTTTGACCTTATACTCCTATCCTTACACTAGCAAACACACAGAGTCACACAAACAAAGCATGTAAGCCCATGCTTAAGGCCACTAAGGATTACCATAAGCTCTGATACCATACTGTAACAGCCCGATTTTCGCAACTCAAAATAACCATCTTTTATTTATTAATGTTGCTAAAAATGAGGCCAATTTTTTTTTGAAAACGTTATTGAGATGTCATTGTTGCACTTAACATTCTTTTACTGAAAACCGAGTTGTTACTAAAACGTATACTTACTTACTTGAGTCTCCCAAAAACGTTTATCATGGAAAAATGGTTTGGTTTCAAACTCAACATAGCTCTTTGCATTACATCAAAAGAACTTATACAGTTCTCACAAAGTTTCGTTTTGACACTTCTTCAAAAATAGGGCATCATCTAAAATGAACTGAATTACATAAATAGTCCATCGCTTAGGTAATCCTTGACTCACAACACTAATAACAAACTTAGACCATTAGGTACTAATACAGCCCACCATAGAAACACGATTCTCCGATCTTTCTATTGAAGACGACTTGTCGAAGCTTTCCTTTCATCTTGCGTCTTTCCTTCGCACCCAAAGTTGATGCAATCCATAGGGAGTAGCCTTCCAACCATCTCCATGCCTTTTAATTTCCAGGTGGTGATCTCTATACGTTGTTCCATCTGCCCGTTGATATACCAACAACACCGATATGCCAACGAACAGGAGAGAGTAAGCAATCCGAACGACACATCGTCGACGGTGTGGGTTTACAATAGGCAAGATATCAAGACAATACAAACATAACAAACAACACAAAGATAGCACATCATTCAAATATATCATCATTATCATCATTATCATTATCTTGCCACACTTATTATCATTTCTCAACATGGTCATTCTTTCTTTCTCAATCTCAACTCGTGAATTTCATTCATTTCCATTCATTCACTTCCCTCTTCATAGGGTTTCATTCATTATTCTTACTTTCCATTCTCAATTCGATTCTCAATTTCATCATTCCATAAGATTTCGCTTCTCATAATTATAATTCTTTTCATTACTCTTAAACTTTTCTTTCAAGTTATCGGATCACAACCATCGATGATCGGGGAAAATTAAAATATCATCGAGGTACTCGTTTCTTTCGCAGCTAGCACACACGTCTAAAGTCTACATCTCCTCGGTCATCCATGTGAGACCCACAATTTTACCCAATTTATTTGTGATTTTGTAATTGAAATTAGGAAATTATTCTTGATTTTGATACCTGGATTTAATTAAAAATCATATGAAATATATATATATATATATATGAATATATATATATATATACGTGACATATATGCATATATTATATATATACCAATGTTTTCCCTAGCTTATTTAAATGAAATATTTTAATATAAAGTATTTGATTAAAATGATCTTAGAAGATGAAATGCGTTTTGATGGATTAGAGTATCCTATCTTTAGAAATTCATATATTTTAAACCGTACGTCGAAAAATTACAAATGATATGTCAAAACGATCGTATCGAAATCTAGATTATGAAAATGTAAAACTTTGATTTTTATTTTATAGTTTTCGAAATTTTATCACTGCTACAATAGTAAGCGAATTTTTGAGTTTTAAGAATGAATGTATGGTTTTAATGCATTAAATAACCTTTTGACTCAAGTATATTTTATTTTTAAAATAAAAATACATTTCTGAAGTTGTATAATGTACTATTATTTAAATAAAGTGTATTTTCGTATTTTTTTATTTTAAATATTTGAAAAGGTTAGGAAGTGTATTTTGAAGGAAATGACCTTAGGACTTCAAAAATTCATAACTTTCAAACCGTAAGTCCAAAAATTATAAACTTTATATGAAAACGATCGTATTAAAATGTAGTATCTTAAAATGTAAAAATAAAATTTTTATTTTAATACTTACGAAAATTTTTGTTCAGTAGGTAGAAAATCAAATTTTGATAGTTAATATGATTGGATAATTATGTAGGCACCTCCACAATGAACCAATGAAAAATTTTCTCTCCTATTTTAATATACATGTACCGTCCAAAATAAGGTAGAAAGAGGGGAAGAATAGTTCTGAAGTTTGTGAGAATAAACCATGAATTAAAAGGCTTTAGGAATCAACAAAATCCCATTTAATGTTAGTTCATGTTCCAAGTAGTGTTTGAAAATTTTTGACTAAGACTTGATGATGGGGACCGAAAATTTTAGTCTGAAAATTGAGGGAAATGGATCACTTCAACACCTATAAATAGATAGCCTTAGTTCCCACATTTTTCACACACAAACCTTGATAGTTTCACAAGAGAAAAAAAAATAAACTTCTAAGAGAAAATTGAGAGAGAGGGACGAGTAAGCTAGGAAGAAGGGAGGATTAGCTTGGTTGCTTGAAGTTTTCTAAAAAGCTTAAGGAGTAGAGGTAACCCAAAATCACTTATTTATTTAATCTCTTTTTAAGTTGTTTTGTTGTTATTATTGAATAAAAAACTTCTAAATTCTTCTATAGTTAAAGTTCTAAATTTTCCTTTTCATTTTAAAGTTATTTTTGAATATGTGAAGTTGTTCTTAAGTCATATGAATTAAGAATGAGAAAAGGGACACAAAAAGGGTGTTTAAAGGGATTTATCTCCCCTTTTCTTTAATTCTTAAGATGGCTAAAAGTTTTGATGAGTTTGAATAATTTAATTTCTGGGTTTATTTTAATTCTTAGAACATAAGGATTATGGAGAATTTTGTATGAGCAAATAAGTTTTTATTCATTGTCTTTTAATTGTTTTTGGTTTCTTTGTTTTAAGGAATGAAAAAGAAATAAGTAAATAGCAATGGAAAAACTAATAATTTCTAATATATATATATATATGTGTAAACCGTGACCTATAATAATTTAAGGATTGATTTGTGTATTTTAGTATGTATATTGTATTGTTGTTTAATAAAATAAAAGAGAATGGAAAAGAATAAAAAGATTAAAATATATTTTTATTTTTGGTTTTCTGGACCATGTATGTATGCATATATATTGTATGATAATTGTTGCTATTTCATGTGTATTTGAGTTATAATTAAGTCCCTAAAAAAATGAAAACAAATAAGTATTTTTCCTTGAAGTAGAAATGAAATGAAAATGATTTAAAGGAACTAAAAATGATTTTTATAAATAAAATAAATTCTGGAAAATTTTGATGTTCTTGAAGTATATGGAATTATATGTTATGAAATTTTTATGTAATTGTTATTGCTTGATTGTATTTGATTTTCTTTTGTTTGGATTTAAGTTAAATAAGAACAATGAATTAGGATAATAAACAAAAATGAAATTTCTGGAAATATAATAAATATAAATAGGCCGTGAGGCCTATGATCCTTATTTTAAAGTAATTTTTGTAATTTGTTTGTTGTTTGATGTGTAGTTAAATTATAGTTGATTGTTTAAAAGAAATAGGAACAACTAGTAGTTGTTATAAACTTATAAGAACATGTATTTTTGATTAATTGTATGAGTATGTGGTTGATGTGTTTATAAATGTTAGTTGCTGGAAAAAAAGAATTATTTTCTAAAAGAGATCTATTTTATATTTTGTTAATGATTAAAACTCTTATTTTTAGTATACAAAATGATGTAATTATAATATATAGATGCTTTAGGAATTAAAAATATTTTTCTGATATTTTTCTATGCTAGTCGAATTTTAGAGAAAAAGGAATTAAATTAATTAAATTTTTCTAATTGATTTGATGATTGCTTTAGTATGTTTATGGAATGTATTACATGTTTTTATGGAAAAGATTAATTTTGAAAGTCTAATTTTAATTCTGGAAATTTAAGTTTTATTAAAAAAAAAATTAATTAGTCAAGACCCCAAATGATTATTTTTAAGGGTATTAGTGATACTTTGTCTGTATGTGCAATTATAATGTAGAAACAAATAGAAATGAGTGTTTTTGATTGATTAATTTGATTTTATAGAAAATATAATTTGATGACCAGAAATTATAAATAATGAAAAAGTAATATTTTATTTGAAATAATAGTGTTTTAAAGTTTGTAGCATAAGTAGGAATTGTGCATAATTGTGTATGATTGTTTGGATTGTTTTACTTGAACTTATTGAAGTAATGCAACTTTTCTGTGGCTGTACAGCAGATGCAACTATTTTATTTTGTTTAATTTTGTCATTTTATTATAGTAGAAGTTGTAATAAGAATTTAGGAAGAAACGGCATGTGTTTTCGATTTTATGTTTGAGAGAAAATGAATTTTTAAGTTTAGGTATGTATGCTGTCCAAAATTCTAAATTAGTTGCATCAATGATAGAAATTGTTTTGGATTAAATCAATATGTGAATTTTATGCTAAGACTTTTTATATATAGAGTTAAAAAGGAAATATAAAAGTGACTTTGTAAATGTATGCCTTAATGTTCTAGTTGTTTACTAAATTGTTGCCTTACTGATGTTTGTATGATAATTGTGGAATGTCTTGTAAAAGTGATTTTTGAGTTTGTATTATACATGCTGTCCAAATTTGATAAATTGATTTAAGTAATTATAAAAATGATTTTTATGTATGTGTGTGTGTGTTTGGGTATGGTTATCATATTGTTTGAATTTAGTAAATAAGAAGTGGGTTGTGTTTTGATATAAAAATATAATGTTAAGAGTTTTAGGCAAGTTATAGTATTTCATTAGATAAATAAGTGTATGCTATGAATATTGTTGTCTAATTGATACGATACTTCTCTAAATAATCTATGTGTAACTGTTTTTATAAGTTATAAGTATTTTTGAGTTATAATTCTTAGTTCTTTGAAAATAGAGGTCAGAACTTTAATTTGATGAAAATTGTGAGTAAGTGCAATTTGTTTGAGTGGCTGTCCAGATTTGTTTTATATTGATTATCCAGCTTTATAAAATATAATTCGGGTGCACATGTGGATGCAGCTAATGATGTCTAAGTACCTGTTAAGGGAGTACAACACTTGAACATAGATACTATAACAATAGATCTCCATCCAACATAATACTCCTCCGAAGGGTCGAATCATCAACCATCGAGTCCTCGAGCCGAGCTTGACCTTCTTCTCTTTTGAGACTCCATCTCGGTCTTGCCTTCGTAGGCCATCACTTGAAGCGCCGACTCCCAAGATAATCCACTTACTCTGTCACCTGTGGACATCATCACAGAAGTCCACAGGGAAGGGGAAAGACAGAGAGAGTAAGCATTCCGAACGACGTATCGTCGATGGTGTGGGTTTACGATAGGCAAAATATCAAGACAATACAAGAATACAACATTACATATTTACAGCACAACAATGCAATATAAATACAACACAACAAAATAACATATTTGCATCTTTACAATCATAATCATGATTATCATTAATTAATCATTCATTAACGTAAGCTTACTTTCGTTTATCAATATCGTTAATCCCTTCGCGACGTGCTTTTCTCGATTACCTCTTGCGAGTCTTTCACTTAATGGAATCTCTTAATCGGATCATCTCATGGGATCAGAGTCTCTTTGTCCATATTTCTCGAGTCCATAATATCGGAAGTTCAGCCTTTATGGGTTTTTGGGGTCTACATCTCCTCGGAATCCATCCACCTAGTCGGAAGTAATCAGGAGTACAGGATCTCTAACCACACCGGCTTTTACTGGATGGCGAAGTAAATGAATTCATATAATGTCCCGGGAAATGAGCACATCCGGCCGTGTTCGAGCATCCCTCTCACTGATCAAGACTTAGTCAAGGGGGTGTCAGTCATCTGTCTAGTGATCATGTGGTACTTCGTCCACACCACTGAGTGACCAGCTCCGACCGGTTCAGCCAAGGCCCCTATGGTTTTTCCCACCTAGACAGACTTCTCAAGGCTTCTTGACGAATCACCGTCAAGGCCATTCCCTATCTTAATCATCCATCTGAACACCACAAGGGTAATTCAGGTGTATCTTCCTCTCCACTACTTCGGGTTAGGGTTCTAAGTTGTGAGGTTATACTCGTTTGTCCTAACGTCGACCCATCCTAAGTCATCTCCGTCATACAGCTCCGACCATATGCGGAATGCTTCTGTGGGACTCGACCACTACGTTTTGATGGGCATGACCCATTCTGAATCACTTCCGGCATATAGCTCCGACCATATGCGGGATATCGATAATCACTCTGACGGGCTCCGACCCATTCAGAATCACCTTCGACATATAGCTCCGACTATATGCGGGATACCAACAATTATTCTGATGGGCTCCGACCCATTCAGAATCACCTTCGGCATATAGCTCCGACTATATGCGGGTCATTAATCAATCTTTGGTAGATAGGCTCCGACCTGTCCCGAGTCATTCCAACATATGGCTACAACCATATGAGGACTGTCTTTGTGAAATTCTGCAGTCGTTGCATCCAGGTCCAAAAGCATCATCATCGTCCAGACAATAGTCTATTAGCCGTATCAATAGCTCGATCCACGTACTCGGGCGCATCAGCATCTTCCGGTTTCATAGCGCGTTCGATCCATTAGAGTTCCGTTCTATTCTTTGGGGAATTTCGCATAGTTTCTAGTGTCTTTACTATTCTTATTAATTAACAATTCAAATATCATCATGCATAATTAAACATTTAATCAGATAAACATAAGCATGTTATATCACATCATCAGCATACAAATTCGTCACACAACAATACGTGGTCTTTGTCTCCTTCGTATAAGTGGCCACACAACACAAACAATTGCCACTATACTACTGACTCGGAACCACTAAGCTCCTATCTTTTAGATGATACGGAGCGTCCTAATATATCACCTAAATACCACGGTGTCTTAGGAAAGCTTCTCTCTCACCTCAACTCCAGCAATTACTTTGTCCGAAATCGTCGCGGGTCCTCCCAACTGTCAGCTGCTCCAACATCCTGACTTATACGTACCTTGTACTAGATAGGGGACACTAACGTTACTAGTCTATCTAAATAACCGTCATACTCATAATCAAAACGTGTTTTTCGAAAACTCCTTTCACTTCTTGTCGGAAAATCGTAAAACGTCAAGACTTTCTCGAATCAAATTCAACTTTCATTGTACTTTAAATACTTTGAAATCATTATAAGAAATCAACGAAATCATTTTAAATAAATGGTTCGGTTGCTGGTCCGTCTTGGACAGCAGCTCGCTCGAACCCGAAAACATTACTAACGTTACTTTTTCAATCCAACTTTTCTTAAATTACATATCACTTAAAACTCAAACTTTAAACCAACCAAACACATTTTCAGGATTGAAAAACAATTTCAATAAAATCTGAACAGCAAAGATACAAATCCATAAGCCACTCTTTAGAAAATCCGAAAACACCGTAAAATTGCACTTTTCAAACCAACTTTATCTTATATTAAGTACTCATCAAAACTCAAATTCAAATCAGTTTGAAAACATTTTTAAATAAGAAATACAACTTAGAAAAACTCTGGACAGAATCATATTCTAAGTCTCAAGTTCACTTTCCATTGTCCAAAACCAATTTAAATCCATAGACAAACTAAATATCTTGAAAACAATTAAATAAACACTTTGATCAACAATTTCTCAATCAAATAAAGTAGTTAAACTTATAGGCACATACAAACCGAATCATACTCATATAAATACTTTAAATAAATAAATTGGTTGTTGGTCCATTCCGGACAGCCACAACCAAGATTCGAAAACACCGAAAAATCGTTCTTTAATCTCTTAAAAACTCCATGTTAAAATGAACATTTGAAATGATTTATTTTCAAACATAACACCATGAAATCGAATAGGGCAGCAACCAGTAAGCCCAATACTTTTTCAAATAACCAAAGTCTTTTCAAAAATCAATCAATTTCAAAAGATCAATTACAACATCGTAACTTAATAAATAACTAATTTTCCTTCACTTCTTTTATCAAATAAACAATTCCAAAATAATTAAACAAAGTAGTTCAATTAACATGCACCACCTAAAACAAACCATTTGGCACATAGCACATAGCACATTCTCAAATCATAATTTCAAACCAATAGCCTAGACCGAAACACCATAAACAATTACCTTGCAAACTCATTCATGCATAGTCTAAACATATCATCAAGCAATCAATCATTCATTTATTTAAAGACATTATGATAATCATACATGTCCAGCCAAGTCACAAAATAAAGTACAAAATTCATATCTGTCGAAAACATTTAAATAGAGATTTTTGTTCGATTACGGGAAAGCACAAAAGATAAAATCTAAAACTATACCAAATCAATTTGTTTAATCCTCAAAATTTACAGAACATGCACATATATGCCAAAGTTCATCATATAAAATTTTCAATTCATTTGAACAACCTTAAGCTAGGTTTCAAATCAGATTTCGTATGAAAAGCGAGATAGAACTGTTGCTGGTCTGTGGCCAAAATGCCATGATTAAAAATAGTGTTTCAACTCCAAATTGCATAAAAATTGGTATAAGTCTTCCTTACCCAATAAATACCATCTCATAAAAATTTCAGATTATTTGGAGTTGTTAAAGTCATATTTTTCCAATTAAATTCGTCACTAAGTCGGTAAAATCTGAACCAAATGGTTCACTGTTTTGCCTTTAGTAAAATTATTAAATCAACTCCAAATCTCTTAAAGGTTTACAGAGAGTATCTAGAGAGGTTCAAGAAGCTACCATAAAAATTTCAAGAAATTTAGAGTAGCACAAGTTTGAAAATTCTGTCCATCTTAAAACCGAAAAACTTGTTTTCTCAAAATTGTCCTCACAAAGTTAGCTCTCATAGAAATAGGAAATCAATTCCAAAAATCATTTAAAAATTCAGAGAAGCTCATTTTAACATACTTAAATTAGCGACAAAATTTCAAAATTATTGAACATATAAAAATATCATTTATCAAGGTTAAAATCACACACATCACAATTTCAGCACAAAACTTTATCAAACAAACTTGTTCATTCATTCCCTTTCATGAAAATAAAAAATACACTCAAGAAAATAATAAAGCTTAACAAATAATCAACATATATTCAAGGATAAACTCATTCACCTATTCTTCATGCTTGGACCGAATTTATTTACATGCATGAATAAAGACTTAAACTTTTTATCAAACAATTATCATAAGCACTTTCTCATTCAAATCAACACAAAAATCGATCTACCAATTATTTTTCCTTCAAAAACCGAATCAATATATCATGAAAACAATTTACTTTAAATCAAATACAACATGCATCAAATCAATTTATTTCAAGTCCAAATTCAACATGCATGCACTTAAAAGCACTAGATCTAGTCTTGAAACAAACATGCATCAACACTCAAGAATCAAAATCAAGGCTTTAAGAGTAAAATCAAAACTAACATCAAAGCATGCTCCTTTTCACTAAATCTTCACATTCATGCATTTAAAATAGTAGATCAAAACAAAAATCCTACATGCATGAACATAAAAATCATTTTCCTTTAAATCACACCCCAACCGTGACATGCAAAAGAAAAATAGGAAGGATTTGTGTAAATCAACAACTCTTAGTTTAGGAACATCATAGATCAACTCATAATCAATCATAAAATTGCAAATCCAAGATCAAAATCATTTGAACCAAAAAGGGCCAAAACTGTGAGCATCATCCTTGTGGATGCATGTTCATTTTTTTCTTTTTAAATTCAAATACAAGTAAAAACAATCTTAGAAAATCATAAGAAAACTTAAAAATCCACATGCAAAACTCAAAATCAAACTTTTTCTTAAAAACATTTTAAGAAATCAAGAAAAAAAGGAATGAGTTCATGAGATAGCTTAAGATCATAAAAGAAAAATACTTTCTTAGCAAAAGCTTCAAAAATCAAGCTTAGAAATCAACATGTTTGTAAATAAAAACACTTGATCTACCTTGAAAACAAACATGCATTAACATTTTCAAACAAAAATCAAGACCTTAGAAAGAAAACATGAAAACCGAAAATGAATCAAAGAAAAGAGATTAAGAACTTTAAGATCATGAAATAAAAATGCTTACTTAATCAAAAGCTTCAAAATCAAGTCCAACTCTTTGGGTTTTCTATTTGGTTCCTCTTCTTGCTCCTCACGGTTCACTCCCTCTTTCCCTTAAGTCCACGGTTTCTCCTTTTCTCCTTCACTCTCTTGGTTTGATTTTCTTTACTTAGGTTGTGTTTGAGATTGGTGTTGTGTTTAGGGTTTGGTTCTTCTCCTCTTCCATCCTCACGGATTCTCTCTCTCTCTCTCTCTCAACACTTGGTTTTCTAGCTTTAGAATGAGTGGAAATGAAGAAGTGGAAACAAGTAAAGGGTGTGTGTGAATGGTTGTATACACACATGGTTTAATTTTGGGCTTGGGCTTTGATTTCTTTCCTCTCCCCCACGGCTTCCTTTCTTTTTCTTTTCTTTTTCTCCTCTTCCATGTCATGCTTAGGTCACCATGGTGATGTCATAGACTTGGCCATTAAGCAAACAAATTTGGAGACCAAGTAAACAAGCTTGGAGACCAAGTAATGCACTTGTGCATTTCGGGTTTGGGGGGTTTAAGGGTAGGTTAGGCTAATTAATCTAGGTTTAAGGTGCTAACTAGAATCTAATCATGATTAAGATAGGATTAGAAAAACTAAATTAGGTTTAGCTCACAAATCCTTAGAGTTTAGGACTTAATCAAGGGTTAAGGCACTAATCAAGGACTTAATCCATACTAGTATAGGTTTAGGGAAAACTAATTCTAGGTTAGTTCACTAACCTTGGGGGTTTAGAGTTTAAGAGGGTGATTAAGCACTTAATCAAGGATTAGGAACTTGATTAGGGTTTAATCAAAGATTAGGGATGCTAATTAGAGTTTCTAGAGATGAGTCTAAATTAAGGGTATGATAAGATGATTGGACTTTGATTTTTGAAACTTAAAGTAGAAATAATTTTCCACCTTAAAACCATAAAACCGTATGCATGGATTTAAGAAAATAAAATCTTAGTTAAAACCTTAAGTAAAATAATCCATCGAAAACCTTGGAAAAACAAACACATGAAATTTTAACACAAGTGGATTAAATTCAAAAGTGTAGAAATCCATCATGAAATCAAACTTCTTACGTAATCAAATAAAACACTCATTAAAAATCCTTTGTAAAATAATATCTCAAAATTCTTCTTTAATGAAAACTTATTTATCTTGGTCAGTAAAATATGAAATGTCATACTTTATCTTTTTTAACCAAAACCGAATAGAAAATAAATAACCACCACACCATTTCAAACAATTTAATCTTAGCATTAACCCATAAAACATGCTCATTACTTCATGTCACTTCATGAAAAGAATCCTAACCTAGTTAGCATGCATTGGCCGAATATTCATCATGACAAAGACAAGGTTTTTGGTTCATTTTTCAACATGCAAATGTCAAGATTCATGGATTTAATTATGTACTTTCTTACACAAAATTTTAAAAAAAAACATCATTTCCTTTTTAAAGCATAAAACCGAATCATCATCACCACTTCAAACCAAGTTTTCTTTTTAATTCACTTGCATGCACTTTAGAAATCCTTAAACCAAGAAGAATCATCATGCATGTGTCTTTTTCATGAAAAACAAAACATGATCTCTTGGTTCTAAGCCTAGGCCGAATACACATCATTAAAAATCAAGATTTAACTTCAAATCTTTAACATGCAAGAACACAAGACATAGATCAAGTTAAAAATCATTTTTCAAAGCTTGTTCCCTTGGTTCCTTTGCAAATCCGTGATGATTATCAAGGAAAAATCAATCTTTTCACTCAAATAGAACATGCAAGACTCAAGTCTTAAGTTTTTCCACAAAATATGTAAGAATAAAAAATAATCATAGATCATCATAAACACTTTCAACTTATTTTTCAAAGGGACATAAAAATAACTTTTCAAGGTCAAACATCAACATGCATGTACTTAGATCTTGTAGATCAAGTCATAAAATCAATCATTATAGTACAAATCAAAGTCCAAAATCATTTTGGGTAAAAAGAGGCCAAAACCGTGACATGCATTTGAAGAAAGACTAGATCTTTTTGTTCAAAAATCACATGCAAAGCTCAAGATCAAAACTTTTTCAAAGATCAAGACAAAAATCAAAGCTTTATCAAGATCAAATCAAAATCAAGACATTTCCATAACTCAAATCAACTTTTCTAAGCATAAAGTTAAAATGCAACTACTTGGATCAAATTAAAAAGCATCAAGACCCAAGATACTAGTCATGGCCGAATCACATGGCTCATGATCTAGTGTTTTACAAGTTCATTTAGCTCTTAAAAATTCAAGATCAAAGCATTAACAATACATGCAACCATTGATCAAACCATAAAAGTAGAAATGCAAGAAGAAAAAAAAATTTACAAAGCTTATAAATCAAAACCAACTCTAACACTTCTAGGATCTTCGAATCACCCACCAAAACCAAGGTCTTCTATCCTCTAGCACTTTGATCTTCAAGGGAATCCTTAGGTTTCGGCTTGAACTCCTTCTTCTTCCTCCTCTCTAGCTCACGGCTCCCTCTCTCTCTCTCTAAGAGTTTAATGGGCTCTTAGAATGTGTTTGGAAGAAATGAGAAGAAGTGAGTTTTGGTTGAAGGAAAATGAACTAAGCTCCTTACTTTTATAGGCCAACTCATGGTTTCCCTTTTTGCCCTTATTAAATTCGGTTCTCATAGGTTTAGGAGGGGCAATTTTGGCACTTCAACAAGTTGCATGGGTGGATTTTATCAAGGGGACATCTAGGAGTAATTTTAGGGCTTTAGGTCACTTCATGCATGATTTATCTCTACTACTTCAAATTTTCTACCAATTTAATTTCTTTATGGGTCTAATTATTCTATAGGCTCCTTGTCCTAAAATGAAAAATCCTAGGCTTACATACATGCATACATATACACGTAGCACATATACACATATACACATAGGAAATAAATTTTTCTCATGAAATTACTCATATATAAAAATAACCATTTCTTTGAAGCATGTAAATATTAAATACACAATCATTCCAAAAAATCAATTTCTAAAACTCATAGTATCGTTTCATGAAAACCATTCCTTTAAAATCATTCACCACTTTGAAGTCATGAAATAAGAAATTCATTCAAGGAAATACTTTTTCAAAAACACTTTCTCCAAAATAAATCTCATTAGTATTTAAAACAATACGAGGGATTTGCGGGTCGTCACACTATTTTCTTAATTCGCTCTCTTGTTGTATCCCGGCTTTTCGTTTATCTTGCCTTCCTCTGGCTTACATCTTTTTTTTTTCTCGCCTTCCTCGAGTCTCAGCTTTTCTCGCCCTTCTCGTGTTTTCATCTTTTCCCACTTTCTAGTGGCTTGTGTAAGACCCTATATTTTGAATAAATAAATAAAAATTTAGTATTTAAAATAATAATGTTATTATATTGAATAAAATAATGAGTTTTCTGAATTTAGGTTAAAATACTCGAGTATTTTGGGGAAGACTCAAGTATAATCACTAACTGATTAGAAAAATTTGAATTTTAGTCGAAAGACTCGAGTCTTTCAAGGAAGACTCGAGTGTTCTTTGATATTGCCAAAAAGGACTCGAGTCCTGGGAAAAAGACTCGAGTAATTCGAGCAGTTTGGTTGAGTGTATAAGTCGGTTTTCATTTGAACTTCGCACCAAAACGCGTTTTCTTGAGTTTCCAAGCACAGAGCTGGACCTTACTTCGAAGGAGGGTAATCTTAGAATATAAATAAGTGAACAATGAAGCCCCAAACACATTCAAATCATTCCAAACCCGAAATTCTGTCCAAATTCCTCTGTGTTGTGGAGCTTACTTTAATCACTTCATTCTCTCTCAATTCTCATCCATTTCCTTCGAAAACAAAACACAAACTAAAGTTCTAATTCCAATCTTGAATTAGAACCAAGAATCACTTCAAACTATCCTCTGTAGATCGAGTTCTAGGCAATCAAAGTTGAGCTTTCAAAACTGCGAAAACAGAGCAAGTTCAGCATCAAATACCCATTTTTCTTGAATCCGTTTGGTAAATTCAGGAACTCTTTTGATTCCAAACTTGTTTCTATTTAAAGTTGGCATTTCCTAGTTTCTAAAGCTAACTTGTTTCATTCTTTTTCATGTCTTATTCATTGTGGAATTTGGTTTCCAAAGTCAGCCAAGTGCAACAGTTTTGCACCGGTTCAAAAATCAAGTTTTGATTCAACCCCTTTTTCTTTGAAACCAATCCTTTCTTTAGCTTCTCTGAGGTAAGGGATGAGTTATCTAAATATTAGAATGAGTAATTTCAAGCTAGAAATGTAGGAACCATTAAAGGTTCAAAGAGGGATGCAACTTGAATTGGGATTCTGACTTGGAGGTCAGAGACCCATAATTTTATGATTCAAACAAGTTTAAATGGACCTAATAAAGCTCACTGTAATGTGTTTCGAAATTAAAATCAAGTGGAAATGAATTTCACATTTTAAAATGGATATTTTCAAGTTTGAATGCAATCTGTGATTTGATGCTATTTGATGTTGTTTCAGTTGTGTTTAAGTGTTGTAACATGTTTGTTTTATGTGTTTAAGTTGCTATTTTGCCTAGGAATGGAGAAATGAAGCAAGGAACTCGAATTGGTATTGAAAGTGCAAAAAACTGGTGCTGTTGCAGCAAAAAGACTCGAGTAGCTTAAGGAAGACTCGAGTATTCTGGGAAACTGGAAGAACACGAGTGAATTTTAAAGACTCGAGTATTTTTGCATGAACAACTCGAGTGGTCAAGAACTACTAGAGTAGTTCTTTCAGAAAACACTTACTTTCTAAAATTTTATCATAATTAACTCGTTTAATACTATAATATCTTAATCCCGTTGATTGATGGCTATCCTGGAGGTGTCCTATTGGAATTTTATTCAGTGGTTGATTATTTCCCTACAGGAGTCCCAACGGAAGTGCGTACACCCATCTGGTTGATATGATCCCTAGATGTCCCAGTGAAAGTTTTACTCACTTGGTTGATGTTTTCTATGGGAGTCCCAATGGGGTCGTTGCAATAAAAATCCACCAATAGGAGGCTAGGCCCCGATGGATTACTAAATAAATGATTATACGCTATTTCTAAAACCATCATAAAAGTGACTGGGCCGCTGATGGATTTTTCTGAAAAGAAAATTGAAAGTAAGTAAACCCATCGCAAAGTGGCTAGGCCGCTGATGGTCCTTTTGGAAAGCACCAGCACCAGTTAAGAGAAAAACTAAATGAAAGTTAATGAAATGAGATTCTGACGAGAATAATGAAAGAAAAGAAATGAAACTCTGTATGGCATTATCATGCATGGAGTTGCTCCGATTTCGATTGTGGAAATCTAGCATAGGATAGAATTTGGATACCATGGCCCTGAAGGTGCTGTGATGATTTGGATACCGTAGCATGAACTGCTATGAAGGCTAGTTTCCCAATCAATCGTGATGCATGGGATATGGATACGCTCCAGTTTGAAGAAAACATAGGTTTGAAATGGATACCCGAAAGGATGCCGAACTGTGAAGCATGAATGAGAAGTAGGCATGCATCATGTCACTAATGAAATTAAATATGTGTTAAACAAGTTTGAGCATACACTTGCACTCTTGATGCTATCTGATTACATGTGCTTGTTATTTTTAGCCTCTATTATGCTCATTTGTTATTGTATTTAGCTATGACTCACTCCTAATCCCTTGTTGTAGGTCATGGCCAGGAATATGATGTGCGTGGAAATGAGGCCGCTCCCTAATAGGGAGTGGAATTTTGAGGAGAACCGGGCCACGTACGAAGGGGACGTGGAAGTCACTTTCCGTCACCCAAACCCATGGTCCCGGATGTGTCCGCGTCGCACGAGGATCCCAATGATGTACGTTATGCACATTCCACCAAATTTTGTGTTTCGCCATGGAACACCACCACCACCACCAAGACGCTTTCCGAGACGCACCCTTCCATCAAGTCCATCACCCTCTTAGGAAATAATTATTTTAGAGGTTCATGCTCCCTCTCGTCCTTCTACTAGAGCCCGATCTCGGACTCCAATTTATGTGTCATCTGATCCGGCACATGAGGAGGAGGAGGATCCCATAGAGGATGAGGATCTGGTGGAGGATGCCGATCCGGTGGCGGATGATGAATTCATGAAAAACTCAACTGGGAGTCAGTGGGGAACTGATGACTGAGTTGAGTTCTTGATGTTGGAATGTGGATAATGCTAAGCATCAGGTTTCACTTACTTATGCTATTTATGTTTTGAGTTTCGAACCAGCTACTCTAGGTTGTTATAAGTTTTGTTGTAATATATGTAATATATTGTAATGGCCTAGAGTTTCTAAGTTAAGTATTTGACCTTATGTAATGTAAGAGGTACTCTTTTGACCAATGAAATGAAGTTGAAAGTTCCATGTTTACCCTTCATGATATTTGTAGTTGTTTTCGCATGATTTGAAAATGATGATGATTTGACTTAGGAAAAAAATGGTCGTATTTTCGAATATAAGTATTTTATTAAGAATAGAAAGTCGGGTCGTCACAGCTTGTCCGCCTTTTGTATTTGTCTTGGCCACGACGTCTTCTCAGCCAGAACGCATTTTCCTGCCCTTTGTTGTTTTGTCGGGAAGGCATGATTTTCTGCTTTTGATTATTTGCTAGTGCTTTTCTCTGTTGCGACGTCTTAGTAGCCAAGGCGCTCCTCCCCTCTTTTGGTGTTTCAATAGGGAGGGTATATTTTCCCGCCTTTGGTTGTAAATGACGTGCTTTCTCGCTGTAGGTGTTTCCTCTTGGGCGAGAAGAGTTTTCCTTCTCGCTTCGATGTCTCTGAAACATAAAATCACACTTAAATATTTTGCTCTATGTACATAATGATAATATATTAATGAACTTGCATCGATTTAATATTCAAAATCTACTATCTATGACATCATACAATATTATCTACAGAGGAGAGACCCTTTTTATAATGTTATGGAGAGCGTAACTTCTCGCTCTTGGGTACGGGGAGCGTACTTCCCCACTTTGGATGTGAGGAGTGTACTTTCTCGCTTTGAGTGCAAAAAAATGTACTTTCTCGCTTTGGGTGTGAAGGGTGTAATAACTCGATTTTTATGTATTAAATGGAGGATTTAAAATTAAATACATATAAATATATGTAATATAGTAACTATTTTAATGTGACCATAAATTGTCATGACTATTTCTTTATAGGTATAAAAAAATAAATATGCTAAACAAGATGAGAAAGACACATTTTATTTATTTATTATTATTATTATTTTATTTTAGTTGTTCTAGTTACATCACAAGAGTGTCTCCTTATTTATACTAAATATTTGGAGACGGATACAAGATATTTCTTAGAGGTTACTCATTTATCCTAAGATACATAGATCCTACTATGCTGAGGGAGGTGGTGACACTGGTTGAGTTGGAGGCAGTATTATAAGTAAATTATAGTTTGCATTGTTGGTTCTCATGCTAACACTATCATCACTTTGATTAGTAGTAGTTATTTCCAAAAAAATTAGTCACTACAAGAAAATTCACTTTTTGTTACAAAAGTTTAGTGGCGAATAGTAAGTTTGTCACTTATAGTATTCGTAATAGTGACCTAGTGACAATTCGTCACTATAACTGCATTATTAGTGACCAAGACAATATCGTCACAAATAATTCGTCACTATTGTTATTCATAATTGTGACCAAGTAATAACTCGTCACTATTGTTATTCATAGTTGTGACCAAGTAATAATAAGTCACAATAACTTTAGTATTAATGACCAAAATATAGCGTCACAAATACTTTGTCACTAATATTAATCATATAGTGACTAATTGACAATTCGTCACTACAAATTTATTATTAATGACCAATATATATCGTCACAAATAATACTCCACTAATAGTATTCATTATCGTGATTAAGAGTCAATTTGTCGATGTAATAATGACTAACTACAATTTGTTACTATAATTTCAATATCACTCTTGAAATAAATCATCAATTATTATTATTTAAAACAAGAGAGAAGTGAACTTTATTTTAAACAATTGTTATTTTTTTTCTTATAATTTTGTTTGTAAACCATATTACTATAATTTTACATATAAAGACACATCAAGATTGTAATTAATAAATACTTACCTGATCATAGTTTTTGAGTTGATTAACTACATCATATCCGGATAATCGTTTAGGGGCTGGTCGTTTTTCTTTTTTGCCGTTGAAAGCCTTTGCATTATTTCTCCAAGGATGATCCAGAGGCAAAAATCGACGACTTCCCATATAAGAGAATTTTTGTCCATTTGGTAGCCATATGGAACATGTGTCCTTGTTACAACAAGGACAAGCTAATTCCCCTTTCGTACTCCATCCTGATAAATTTGCATAGGCCGGAAAATCATTAATAGTCCATAAAATAGATGCATGCAATTGGAAAGTTTCGTTGGTTGACGCATCATATGTTTCTACCCCTTTCTCCCATAAATCTTTCAATTCTTCCATTAAAGGCCGCATATACACGTCAATATCATTTCCAGGAGATTTAGGACCAGGAGTAATCAACCCCATAATAAAATAAGGATCTTTCATACACATCCAAGGTGGCAGGTTATAAGGAATTAAAATCACAGGCCACACACTATATGAAGTGCTCATATTCCCAAACGGATTGAAGCCATCAGTAGCTAGTCCAAATCGAATATTACGTGGATCTGCGGCAAAAGATGGATATTGAGAGTCAAAATTCTTCCAAGCAATGGAATCAGCTGGATGTCTCATTTTCCCATCTTTATATGGTCTATCCTTATGTCACCTCATTTGCGTAGCAATATTTGAGGACATGTACAACCTTTGTAACCTCGGTGTTACAGGGAAATATCGCAAAACCTTTTGGGGCATTTTCTTATCCTTATCTTTATATCGAGAAACACCACAAGTTGAACAAAACTCATATTCAATGTAATCACCTCGATAAAGGATGCAGTCATTCAAGCAAGCATCTATTTTTCTATAATCTAAGCCAAGCTCGCGAATAACTTTTCGAGCTTCAAAGTAAGACACAGGTACTTTATTCCCTTTAGGGAATGCTTTTGCCAATAGAGCAAGTAAAGAGTCAACTGATTTATCACTCCAGCCAAAGAGACATTTGATATTTAATAGTTGAACAATAAATGATAATGTGGAAAAGTTCTCACAACCAGGATATAGTTCTTCTTCGGCATCCTCTAGTAATTTGTAAAACTTACTAGCTTCCTCATTCATTCCAAAATATTTCATGTTGGTCTTAAAAGTTTTCTCCTCACCTGATTGACAATCGACATTTGGGATATTTCCCATATTCTGAGCACTTTCAATATCATGTAACATATCACGAAGACCATCATTACAAGTAAGGCCATCATCATTACCATTATCCTCATCAGATTCACTCATTATTATTTCACCATGATGTTCCCATATAACATAGTCTCTTTTTATCCCAATTGTAGTCAAGTGCAGTTTATTGTTGCATTTTTTGCATGGACAACGAAGTAACTTTCCTTCCCCAAAACCATCAAATGCAAAGTCAAGAAACTCACAAACTCCTTTATCATACTGAGGATGTGTCCTATCAGTCATTTGTATCCAACTTTTATCTAACTCCATGTCTGTCAAAGAAAAGATGTATAAAACTTGAAATTAAAATATACTTTTCAAGAAAATAAATTGAAGAAATCGAAAGTGAATAAAATAAAAAAAATTAGAAACAATAAAATAGGAGATATACAATAGTTATGCTTAAAATAAAAACAAATAAAAAACATCAAAAAATAGCATCAAATACACTTTCATATTCTAGCTTTATGTTATAATTTGCAACTTTCTATTTTTAAGAAACAAATTATACTAATGGAACACAAGCAAACTACAAATAATTAGATAAGCATTTTATCAAACAAGTGATGTGCAGAAAAAATTAAAACACAATATGAGAAGTTGGGAACGAAAAATAAAAACACAGAGAGACAATAAGAATAATAGAAACACGAAAAATAAAAATAATATGAAAATGGAAAACACAGAAACATAAAAACACAGTAAAATATTCAAAATAGAGGAACCTTTGTGCAGCACCAACACAACAGAAAAGATTGAAGGAGAATGGAGCAGCAGTACAGGACAGCAATGGCAATATTAGTCGATCTTATTCCTTCTTAGTTCTATGTTCTTTTCATCGTTTAACTCTTCTTCCTTTTGTTTACCGTTTTTTCTCTTCTTCCTTCTGTTCCCGTTTTTCTCTTTTTCCTTCTGTTCCCGTTTTTCTCTTTTTTTGATATACTTCCTTTTTTTTCTCTTTTTTGATATTTTTCTGGTTTTTTCTTTTGTTCTGTTTTTTTGCTAATATTGTGATCAACAAATTGGTAATCAATTTATATTAGTTATTAATTTTCAGCAAATAATAACTACTATATATTATTTTAAATAATATATATTAATAACTAATTAATTTTATATATTAAAGAAATAATTATTTTTAATTATTAAAAATAATATATATCAATAACTAATTATTTTTATATATTAATATTATATCATATTAAAATAATATATATTAGTAACTAATTATCTCTTATTGAAATAATATTTATTAGTAACTAATTTATTTTATTTTAGTTGAAAATAAATTGTAATCAATTTTGTCTAAACTGATCTTGTTTCCTTTGTTTTAGAGTGATGAAATGATTTAAGTTAAAAATATTTTTATAAAAAATTCAATAAAATATACTAAATATTTCTCATTCAATTACCTTTTGTTATCTAATTAAAAAAATTGGAATATATGTTAACCAATTACTTCTCATACGATTAAGCATGTTAATTAATATGTATCTGAATCCTTACCTTCGGAGATAATATCAAATATGATTATATTATTTGGAAAATGTTATTTTAAAATTTTTATTTCTGGACACTGTTAAATATTGATTTTATTACAATTAATATTTGTAACCTTCTGTTATCGTTAGTAACTTTCTATAAATGTTTCTAATAGCTTTTTTTTGTCAGTGACTCACTGAGCCTAGGTGTCTCCAAGGGTCCAACACTATGAATGAGGTCTTTGTGACTAATCTTGTGGGAGGTTTAGGACTATCTCTCCAAGCGACATGTTTTTACTAGGAATCGAACACATGGTTGCTAATACTGGTATCTCATTCCTAAGATCTTAGAAAGATACCTTACACCAACTGAGCAAACTCACATTGGTAAATGTTCCTAATAGCTTGCTTTTAACTACCTAACATGATTATTTTGAAGAAAAATTACATGTACATATGAAAACGAAACCGTTAGCGGTTTTTATATGTTGGAGTTACTTGTTTTTATTTTATCCAACACTACTAATTGTATTTACTTTGTTAATGGTGAATCTTATATTATGTATATATAGAAAAATGTAGAAAATTGGAACTAAGATGAATTGGGACGAGTAGTAATTGGCTATGTCTCGTTTGAACATGTCTCGTTTGAACATCGGGAGATATATTCTGCTACTTCCTTTTTTATTCCTAACAATGATACATTTTAGAAGAACCAGGGTGAATACTCAACTTGCTCTTATGCACTGCCTCAAATATCATTTCCTTAATTCCATCATCATATGGATCCTCACACCATGTAAATATGTGTCTCAAAATCTAGTGACCAAAAACATATTTGAGCTGTTTTTTTTAATAATCTAAAGTTTAGGTGAGTTGAGCTTCAGGGGATCACTAGGGTCAAGGGCAGGCTTCCGGGCTCAAAGAGTGCTTACAGAGGTACTTACATATTACCCACCAACACTGTTCTCACATTTTTTTAGTAAAATCTAGCTTGATCCCATCTTTGGTCTAGACCTAATCATTGTTGAATATGTGTAGTATTTAAGTTTCTTACCAACGCCATTATACTAGAACATAACTAACTGGATTAAATAATTACAACATTTTCTAAATATGATATCCCCTATCCCATTATCTTGGTTAAAAAGACAAAAAAGTGTAGTTCCAAATTAAAGTAAAAATAATAAATTAAATCTCTTAAAAATGATATATTAGGTTTATGATTGAGTAATTAAGGAAAGACACCCTAAATTATTAGGAAAGAAAATATGTGATTCATTAATAGTGAAATATAACAATAATGCAAATATGTATAATTTCTATTTGTAATTAATGAATTATTGTATTAATTGTTATTTTCTTTGACTTTTCAATTTTTTACCAACATATTGGGACAAAAGGAGTAAAAAAGAATTATTTTTCATGGAAAAATTAAACATTTAATACTTCAAGTGATGGTGGATTTAATTTCCTTAGGTCTCTTTATAATGTAGGTTTATTTGTAAGTTAATTTTATAAATTTATTAATCATTTTTAAATTAATATAAACCGTTAATATTGAAAAAAAAAATTGTTTGTACTTACAAGCTGATAACCACTACTCTTATAACTACTCCATTCTTTTAGCATTTTAAAAAAAAACGTTGTACTCTCTAGGTGATAAGAATTCTTTTTTTTTTATTACAAGGTGATAAGAATTCTATATTATCTTTAAAAAAAAAAAAAGAAAATTCTAATAACTAACCCCACATTCACGTGAAATGGTGGGAAACTGTGGTGGGAAAGCACTAAAAATTTTCATCCTTTTCTCATGGTGGGAAACTTCCCTCTTAGTTTTTCTTTTTATTTAAAAAAAAAACTTATTAACCTTCCCACTAGCATTCTTCCACTATCGATCATCATCACTTCTTTTCTTCTTTTCTCTCAGCTTCAAATGTTACATTTCCTATTTGATGTATTATCTTTAAAAGTATCATCTTACTGTCTATGATAGTGATTCAAGGTTAGTCCCAATATCTCTTTTATATATGTATGTCATGAATTTGGTTTTGCTGCTTTGAAATTTTGCTTCTGCGTCTGTTCTCAAAAGATGTTGGACGATAGGATGTAGAATGGTTTGGATTGTTGGGATCTTTTCATTTTGTTCTTTCTCTACTGCTATTAGAGTTTGGGTTTTTGCATTATACCCTGACTGAGGGTGACTTCTATTTTATGAATTTTTTAATTATTAAAAAAAAAACTAAAGAAAAAAAACTAGATTGCTTTAATTTCATACAGATACACGTTAAGATGAATTTTCAATATTACATCATTTTGAAATGATGTGAGTAGCTCATAAGACTTAACATTTTAACATTATGCTCTTATGATTATTTTGTGCAATTGTTAGATGGTGACAACATTGAGATCGTATTCTAAGAGAGTTTCTAATGATCAACCAAGTTGGAGCTAATGCAGGTGATTTCATATTTGTTTATTCTTGAAACAAATTAAAGCAATGTTATTTGAAATTGCTGCTAATTGCTAATTTATTTTATTTTAGGCGAGCCTATCATTAAGAAGGGGCGTGGACATACGATTAATAAAAACATCAAAAAATCAAAGTAAAGAGAATGGCCAAGGGAAAAAATCTTGACATCCATTTTCCTCCACCATATTATAAGGTATGGGGAAAACATGCATCCTTGTTCAAGGCTGAGGCATCTGTTTGTATCCGTCAAAGAGCACCTTTACAAATTAACAGTTGGAAAGATATGTGTGAAGATGATTATGAGGGGATGTGGAAATATATGAAGGTTAGTACAATTGTTTATTTTGATGTATTCAGATACTTTATATTTATACTTGTACATACGAATATGTAAAATACAAACTTGATTTAGAAATTAAAAAGATTGATGTAGTAGATGTATTTACTGTTCTAATAAACTTAATTCATTTATATGACTCTAGAGTCAATTGGATTTGTCTGATGATGTCAAAGACCATGCAATGAAGCAGCTACAAAGCCAGTATAAGAATAGGTATTACAATGTACGTAAAGCCTATCGTGTTCAAAAGGTTAGGCTAGATGATGTATCTCCAGAAGATTGGGATTGGCTAATTCATCATAAATGGAGTAATGGAGTAATTCCAAATTTCAGGTTGAATTTGTTTAATATATAACTTGAACTTAAATATTAATTTTTTTCATAGTTTTATGCTGGAATATTAAATATTGATTATTATACTCATGTAGACACGAAGCTTGAAAAATCAAGTGAATCGGAGTAAGCAAGAAATCAAATCTATTACAGGCACAAAATCAATTGTGCAAACAGCATTTGACATGGTAATTTTTTTATTCTATTTGTTCCATCAACAGCATGTTGTACATTTATGTGATAAAGTAGATTTTCCAAATTCAAATCATGATATATGATCATGCCGAAATAGAATGATTTAATGACCCCATTGCTTTAATTCTGTTATGCTTTGTATGTGTAAAGCTTCTCTCAAATTTAGGATGGATGGGGAGATAGGTTAGAGGTTGGCAGATGGGGTGATAGGTTAGAGGTTGGCAAACGAGCATTGTTTGGTTTTATATTCTGTTTTTTTTTTTCACTATTTTGTGAACAACAATGTATTAGTTCTAGCCATAAGTATTTCTTATACTTCTTTGCTTCACTTGTAAAGAATGTTATTTATCCAATAATATTTAACATATTTTTTATAGTTACATCTTTATCACTTAATTATCTTCCATCTTTGTATTTACCTTATAGAAAGAAGACCCAAAATCTGATAAATGGCCAGATGCTGTGAATGTGTGGAAAGCTAATATGAGAGCTGATGGAACTTGGTGTATCCCAAACGGAGAACAAATTATGGTACGTGATCAAAATACCTTTAAAATTGTGTTTATATTAGATTTAAATACTTTAATGATGTGTTCATATTTATGTTGGTTGGTCATGATTTTGTAGTGGGGGTAGTTGTTTAATTCTTTGTGTATGAATTAATAATGTGGGTTGGTGAGGATTATTCATGTATTATTCATTTTCTTTGTATTTTGTTTCTTTTTGGGCTGGGTGTATTCTTATATACTCCTGGTTTTCCCTTTTCTTTCTAATAAAGTTTGTCTTATCCAAAAAAAGTTGTGTTCATTGTTTAGGTTACACAATCAACCATAAATTTATGTTTATGTTGTTAATAACATACACAGCTCATAATGAAAACTATTTTCTCAAACTATTTTTCTTATGTTTTTTGTTGTAGCAGAGGAAATTTCAAAGGCACCAGTACCATTGGTCGAGCATTTTGCACTTGTTTTAGGAAGAAAGCCAAATCACTCATTGGGTATAGGTAGTGCAGCAGTAACAAAAAAGTTCACAGAAAAGCAAGCTATTAAAACTCAAGTGGAAACTGCACAGAAGCGAGCAAATGATTTAGAACAAGAAGTGAAAAAACTAACCGAGGTCAAAAAAACAGGAAGAGGCCAATACTCAATTGCAAGCAGAACTGAAATCCCAACGTGAAATGATTGATAATCAACGTGTAACTTTTGAAGCTCAACAGGAACACATGAAACAGGAACTTTGAACAACAGTTCAAACGATGGCTGCCTTTTTTGAAAGACTATCATTCAATGAACAATCGACTACCTCAACTGCTGCTCCTAAAATGAATGTAAGTTTCTTTGTTATATGAAAGAATTTATCTTCATATCCATTTATTTTTTAAAATTTCAAAAAACTTACTAATTACTTTATTTTTATAATTATTGATTGTTTCGTTTTTTTATAATTGCAAGACCAAAATCCATGAAGATGTTGCACTCTTTTAAGTATTTACTGTAGATATATTTAGTTTATTAGCTAGGCATAACTTGTTTTAGTGTAAGAACTCTAAAAACCTTGTTGTTAAAGATTTGTACTTTGTTAAACATTTTCTATTGTGTTTTAGTATTTATTGTGAATGGATGTGATAGATAATTTAATTTTATTATATTAATTTTGGTACACTTGAAAGATCAATTTTATTATATTAGGCTAGGCTATTATTAATTTAAGTCATTGCTAATTTATATGTAAAACAACTGTCATTGTTATTAGAAATGTTTTAGTAATAAGTGACGACTAAAACCTTAACAACAATATCAGATATTTAAGTGACAAAAAGTAATTGAAATAAAAATTAATTGTATTAGCATAATAGTGACAATTTCTTGTCGATAACTATAATAGTGAAGACTAAAAATCATCATTATTGTGGTGTGTAATTGTGATGATTTATTTTTGTCGTTATTTATTTACAAACATTAGTGGCCTCATTTTCATCATAATAAATGCATTCTTTTTGTGGCGCTTCATTATTGTCATTGATTGTCACAAATATTAGTGACAATGTTTTCATCATAATTAATGTGTTGTTTTAGTGACATTCAAAATATCGTCACTAATTTAATAGTGACTTGAGTATTAGTGACGAGTAGTGACGACATCAAATATCGTCACAATATTGTCTTAGTGACGAAGTTTAAGGCTTTTAATGACAATTATAATCGTCACAAAAAGTGAATTTTCTTGTAGTGAGTCTAGAGTATGCTAAAGACCCATCATTCTCAGAAACGAGTACTCTTCCCCCTTGCATTAGAATTCGAATCAGATTATTTGGAGGTACTAAAAAGTCATTTGCTGCCATCTGAAATGTCACAACATACTAAGAGGGTGAGAATAATTCTTAGTAGGTGAAAACAGAAAACTAATAATGACATTTCAGGGAATCAGATATTTTTACAAATTTTCGTATAAAATAAAGAAAAATGATAAGAATTAATTAAATTATGAAGATGGTGCAGGTATTAAGTTGTATTTGTGTTTTCCATTGGTATTTAATAGACAGGAGTACACATGTCCAACATGCTCTACCACTGTTTTGGGTAATCTTTGAGGACCTGTCGGAATAATCTCATTCTGGAGGTGATAAACAGGGTTATCCACATATCATTTACGCAATGAAAATCACCTAGGACTAATTCCCATAGGGTCTATGTTGACCCTCCTTGCTATTCCATGCTAGCTTCAAAAAACAATTGATAATTATTCGTCATATATTAACTGATAATTATATACTTATAATTTTTTATATATTTATTTATTCAGTTTAATTATAATGTATTAAGCATTAATAACCATGTATATAATTTTGTAATATATTAGGCTACAACAGCCATGCATATAAAATTTAAATAATGTGTTAGGCTTCGACAACCATAAGTAAAGGATTTTAAGATATGTTAGGCTGTGACTGCCATGCGTATAAATTTATATAATATGAGAGGCTACGACAACCATTATATATAATAAATAAGAAAAGCATAATTATATTTAAGTATTAGTTATTTAAATGGTGGAAGGTGAATAACTTGATGCTTCTTCTTTTGTAGCTGAACATATATGTAACTACATAATTAGTAAAGAAAACATTAAATTTGTTAGTTTGCAACATATATCTAAGTATAATTTATTGTAAATAAATGTACGTACCTTCGTTAGTAATTCTTATCATATATTCTAGAACTTTGACAATTAGAACTATATAATTCATAATGAGATAAAATAAGGAGAGTATAAGCTAATACTAAAAATTTCCCTCTTTTCCTACCTTTCTTCTTCTTCTTCCTGCTTGTAACAAATATTATTGACTTTGTTAGCAACGTTTAATACGGTGCCCGAAGTCAATGTCACACCTGTGGTGCCATTATATGAAACCGTTGGATTTGGGGTCTATATCTTCAACGGCTGAGATTCGGTACTCATTATAACCAACCGGTTGCTAATATTTTGTGGTTTGGTGTTATTTTTTTTAACCTCCCGTTAAATCTTTATCCCGTTGACAATTCTCCGTTATATTTTTTGTCTGTTTGTGGCATTGTAACTTTTACGGAACTGAGTGGTTCTGACACACTTATAAATTGTAGTTTAATTTATTCGTTACAACTACAATAATAAGGATCTTGAAATTACATGACTTTCACATATTATAGAGACAATAAGGAATACGATTACTAACATTTATCCATTGCTAGAGTTGAAAAAGAGTTCTCCAAATGCCCTTTAATCAAAAGCCACGAAACACGTTTCTATTCCTTTGCCTCCTATGATATTCTTTTTTATGTTGTTTGTTTAGCCGTTTTGTGATGGGGAGAGAAAAGAATACCTTATGGCCAAGAACAGGACATGTTTCCTATAAATAGGTAAAAACCCTAACTGTTATCCATTAGCTTCCATCAAACTAATGGGCCTTCAGAAACAACCTCCCTTATATCTAATTATGATTTAGCCCATTAATATTTAATTATTTATTTAATAAACACACATCAATACATGTCACATGCACATCACATGAGACATACTAAGATATTAAAATCTTACATTCTCCCACTTGGCTCATGTGACATAATTTAACATTATGATCTAATAAACTAAATAATTAAACAAATAATTAATGCCCATTTATATGCCTAAATAATTTTAGGGTTTGCTTAACCTCAGCCCTTAGGGCTGAGGATAAGAGGTAAAAAAGTAGGAAAAAAGTCTTGGAATACTAACCCACTAACTCTTAAAGTATTAAACATTTAATCTTTCAATGCAAAAATACTTTTTTTAGTCTCTTATCCTCAGCCCTTAGGGCTGAGGTTAAGAAAATCCATAATTTTATACTTAGATACTCTATTAATCATGATTAAAGATAGGAACTAATTCGGGTCATGGCGGTTGTATATCATTTCTTCGACATAGTTCCTTCCACGTACCACAAAATAGTCTTTTCCTTAACACGATCTATAATTGGGAAATACATAATTGGTCCATAATGTCTTTTTTCAATACAATACCTGTTTATATTACTCTAATACAATGATGCATGCCGTTTTAGAAAACAGGTAATCAAAAACATATCAAACATATCATAAATGAGCTCAGAGTGTCAATTACATCATACATAAGGATGTCAACATCAAATTCAATTTTACTTAATAACAGTAATGCCTATACTTTCAACATGTTCAATAAATGTTTAGGCAATAACCCTTCTTTCAATGGATTAACAATCATAAGATTAGTGCTAATATGCTCTTTTGACATTTTTTTTGTTTCTGATCTCATTCTTTAGAGACAAAGTACTTCATTCACATACTTTTAGCACCTTTATAGTACTTGTCATTGCTGCAAAACACCACAGTACGTTTTCAGCGGCTAAGCAATATTGTCGATAGTTCTAAGCCCCGAAATAAAATTTTGCGGTCAATTAGTTTGAATTGTAACCTCAAAACTTGTTACAAATTCAACATTCTGATCACCTCAATGTTATCATTCATTACAGAAGTAAGCATGTATTTACTTGTTTCATGTCAATACCTCAAAACTTTATGAGTATAGTTAATACTTCCTTAACGTAAATTTTATTCATTCTAAATCATTCTAGTACTTTAATGATATATGTTTTCGAGATAAGCCTAACAATTCATGTGACATATTCTAGAATATTCATTTTCTAATCACATGGCTCGACTCACCTATATCTTTCATTCAAAGTTACTAGAAAAAACTTCTTGGTCTAGTTTAAAAGACTAAGATAATAAGTTGCAAGCAAGATACAGAATCAACATAATAAACTCATCCCACTAACCTTCAGATACTTACACAAGTTAATTGTGTTTCCTTAAATCTAAAAAAAAAATAGTATCATTTACTTTCTTTTTGATACTATTGGTGGGACGTTTGTTTAAATTTGTATATTAATTTCCTCAAATTTGCACATTATGTGTTCATTCTTTTCAATTGAGAACCACATCAGTGGATCATCCAAGTAAAGATCCTACTATAAAATTCATAAGCTTGTTTTCACATTCTTCTACTGCAGTTCCAAATCATTACGGACTACATGTGCCATGATGATAATGCTGAATAAATCTTTCAGGAAATTGGTTAAATACCTCATTTATAGTTAATGTCAACATTGTGAGGGAAATCCTTCATAACAAATTTGGACTTGTAACGTTTCAAGGTTGTCATGAGAGTTATATTTAGTCTAAAAGATTCACTTAACCCCAACTTTCGTGCAACCTTTAGGCAATTCTACAAGGTCTCAAAAAAAAAATATTTAATAGTTATTAATACTTTCATGACATCTAACTATTTATCAGTATTATTACAACTTACGGTTTGTGAAAACAACACATTATTATCATTAATGACTAAGTCAAATTCATATTCTTGTAGATAAACCACTCAAACGTTCAAAGTAGCAAATTTTTTTTAATACTATTTCTCATGGTTTTTCTACAATAAAATCATTGTGAATAGTGAATCATTTAATTGTTTTCGTACTTTATTGTTATACGATTCAACAATAAAAGAAACAATTCTTGTTGAGGTAGAAGAACAAATTACAGGAACTTGCACCCTAACTCCGTTAATTTCCACATTATGTCGAACCATTTATGGTATCAGAGCAGTTTCTCCTCGGGCTTGGAGTTATACAAACTCCAAATGATTACTCACCTAGCGAGTAATTGATGCTCATAGTAATAGTTTAGGATTTTAATAGGATAATTATAGTACTATGTATCTACTTAGTAATTGAGTCTTACTGGTATGTTCTCGTTAGCTAAGCAGTATGGCTGGAAGAAGGGTTGGTAACGATGGAATTGCAGCCATTCTGGAGCATCTATCTCAGATGCAGCAGCAGCAGGGGGAACAGATGGCAGCTGCTGCAGCAGCAGCTCTGCAACCAGCTCCAATTGAGATTGACTAGATGTCTCGATTCCGAAAGAATGATCCGCCTCGCTTTGAAGGTGGAAATGATCCTGATGGGGCGCTGAGGTGGATACAGGAGATTGAAAAGATTCTCCATTCTCTTCAACCACCAATGGAGCAACATGTTCGACTAGCTGAATTCATGCTGACCAATGAGGCAGAACATTGGTGGGATCAGCAGAGGAGAGGATTGGTGGCAGATAATACTGTAATTCCTTAGGAGATGTTCAAGGATCTATTCATGGGGAAGTATTTCCCTGAAGATGTTAGGAGGGAGAAGGAGATTGCTTTTCTCCAATTGACTCAAGGTTCTATGTCGGTTGGGGACTATGCAGCTCGGTTTGAAGATCTCATCCGTTTTTCTGATTATCGGGATGCAAGTGACCGTGGCAAGTGTTTCAAGTTTGTAGCTGGGCATAGGAGTGATCTTCGCCTCTCGTGTGAGTATCACAACATTGACAACTTTGCTCGCTTGGTCAACATGGCAAACACGTATGAGAAGGGTCTCAAACGGAAGTTAGAGGATAAGAGAAATAGGGCAAACCGGAGAACCGGTGGTCAAATTAAGGACAAAGGACCGATTCAGAAGCCAGGTCCATACTCTCATCCCGGGGTCATGTTTCCTAGGGAATCCGGACCAACAGTGAATGCTTACGGTCCAATACCAACTTGTCAGCACTGTGGCAGGATGCATAGGGGAGTGTGCTGGACATTGGGGCGAAAGGAGGGGTTATGCTTCCACTGTGGACAACCCAGACATTTTGCTTTAAATTGTCCTAAGAACACATTGAAGAAAGAGATCAATGCTGCTAAGGCACAGAAGGCCCGTGGTGGTTCATCATTGCAGAAGGGGAAATTATTCACCGTAGAGGGTGATGAGGTGGACCCAGCTGATATGGTCGCAGGTAACTAATGTTTGACAAGTTCATGCGTAATGCTTTTAAGTTCGATTGTTGTGGAGTTAGTTTGCTCTTCGGTTAGCTAAATAGTGAGTTAGTAATGTCTCAGGGTCGAAGTGTTTAAAACATTTTGGAGATCTGCCTTTCCACATACAATCTTGTTCTTATAGATAGCGTATGAAAGACCTTATAAGGAATTCTTAAGTTTGAGAATTCTAGTATCAAGTGACCAATATTATGTTGTGATGTTGTTATTTGACGTAATGTAAGGTTAGAACTGATCACTCTAATCCTTACATTTGTTAAATGATGACATTATTAACAGAACCTGACAGTGATGTGTTGTTGGTAGACGTGAGGATGGGATTGATCACCTCAATTCTTGCATCTGTCAATAAATGCTATCATTGTAACCTTTAAAGTGAAAGTAGACAACCAAAGTAGCGACTTCCAAGGAAAGAATTCTTGTAAGTGAAGCCAACCTAACCCAGAAACATTCGTACAAAAGCTTCTTATAGAGTTAGAGAGTAGACAGAAAATGAGTTAAGAAAACTCTACAAAAATTGTTCTTAACCATTATATCCACCAAACCGATCTTGAGCAATTTGACATTTGCTTCGAATCTTTTCTCGGTTCTTAGATAACCATTCGTAAGAATATCCGGTTTTGCCAAATTTGTAAAATTCCTGCCTTAAGACCAAACCATCGTAATAATTGACCCAGCCAACGGCAAGCGTGTCGTACCCTTCACTCTTGGTATTTGGGTAAATTTTGGGACTGATGTGGACTCCTTCCTTCCTATTCTTTTGATCTATTCATGTAAGAAGTTGACTGTTGAGCATTTGGTCGGAGTGGTGTCCGCTTTAACCAACTAAAGCATTGGGGAAAAACTCTTAACCTCTGGGGTGCTTCTTGTTCATGAATTCCTGTGATTTTGAAAAGCTTTAAATCCTATCGGTGCTAGTCAATCCTTATGAGAGACAAACTTTAAGGCGTTATATTCTGTACGAATCTTCATATGCCATGATTTTAGGACATTTCTTCAGGAAAAGATTCTAGATCTATGCCGGACTGCTACGCATTTCGAGTTTTCTATATCTAGTACATGCAACTCCTGCCTTACATCTATTCGAAGGACGATCGAAAGCGGATTCACCCGATCCCATATCCTTTAGCATAGAGGTAATTGGGTATGTCGATGCCAAGTGGGGGAGCACTTCCTACCCTAATTTAAATTCTGTCTAGGTAAGGGCAAATCGAAAGAGTGACGGAAGAAACCGAAGGGAAGTAAAGATAGGTGTCACAAGCCCTACCATTGGGATGGTTCTCCATTTACTAAACTTAACGGAATTTTGGGGGAGGATTGTAACATCCCAAAATCCAATTCCTAGTTTAATCTATATTGTGATAAATTTAGAGTAGAAGAAGTGGTGGTATTAAGTAAGAAATTGGGTAAGTAGGAGTGCAAAAGGGAAGCTTTATGCATAGAACCTTAGGAAATTTAAAATATAAGATTCGTAGCTCAAAACATAAATTCCACCGTTGGATATGAAGTAGGGTAGGTGAGGAAGCTTGCTTTAAAATTTGAGGAAGATCCAACGGGTAACGAAGAAGTTATGGTGTGTCAAAGTTCTGAGTAATGCAAGTTTCTGCAGGTTAATCGATTAACTCACTGGTTAATCGATTAGTGCCTGAATGTGGTGCAAAAATTAATTGATTAACCTACTAGTTAATCGATTAGGGCCAGAAAGTGTGCAAAAAATTAATCAAGTAGACTAGCTGCTGGTCTTAGGCCAAATTTCAATGGGTTTATCGATTAACTTGGGCTGTTAATCGATTAACCTAGTCTGCTGTTAAAAAAAATAAAAGAAAACAAAACATGTTTTCCTTCTAACCTTCGATCCACTCTTCCTCTCTCCCTTAGGGTTCCATTCTCTATCATCAAATCCACCAAGAGCAAGTGGGATTTCTTCATTCCGTCAACAAATCTCTTCCTTCTTCACTTCAAGTAAGTGTTTAATACCATGGATTTCCTTCTTTCTCTCTCTAATTCGAGTTCCCTTTCTCTCTCATCCCTTCCATGGTGGTTTTCAACTCTAGGCCATGGAAGCTTCACATTGTCTTGAGGTTTGGCAAGAGGCTATGGCATAAATGCTAACTCTTCTTGTTATGGCTCTTATATTAGGTTCCTCCCTCTTGCTTTGGATCATAACTCATTTGGTGGCAAGACTTTCAAGCTTAGAGCAAGTAAAATCACCTTATCTCCAAGTGTTTGAGGTAAGGGGGTGAGTTTTGCCTTGTCCTAGGGAGTGGGTTCTAGTTAGTATATAATGATTTGTTAGGGTTTTGTGTTAGGGGAGAAAATTAGACTATAAAACCCTAGGTTATTGAATATAAAATTCTAACTAATTAAATATGTATGATGTTGGATGTAAAGAATAGGAAAAGGAAACCCAATGATATGAGAATGAATTATTTGATAAATGCAACTTGGATAATGATTATAATGAAGTACAAGAGGATTTGGGTAATATGATAGTGAAGTTGCCATAAATAATTTCTATGATTATTGATTTTATTTGTAAAGTTTTGTATTAAATGACAATTGACTGCTATTGCAAATATATGTATGTGTTATGGAGTAAATTGATATAGGAAGAAAATGGAATGGAAACGATTATATGTGGTGTTAAAGCAAAACTATTAGAAGGTGATAATATGAATGTTTTGGTTGAATATAATTGTATACTAATTGCTAAATGCGCATAAAGGTGGAAAGGGGAATAAAATAATTACATGTAAATTAAATGTGAAACGATGATGTTAATTATGTGACAAGTATGAGTTGGTTGTGTATATTTGCTCCCTAATGCTAAATTTGTATAGTTGTGCTTAAATGTATTGCATATGCTTAAATGAGAACATGAATGCTATTTGAGAGGGATTCGGTAAATAACATAGGAAATGAGTATGGATTAGTTATGAATGGGAAACTATAAATATGAGTAACTATGATTAAATGTGTTATGATTGACTGAACAAGAAAGTGAATAATTCTTGGCCTCTGAATTGAGGTGCCGGATATTGAGAATGTGGTAAATTCGTTGGCCTCTGATTTGAGGTAACGTTCCTTAAATTGTGAGGAAGTGTTTATAATGAGAATGATGATAATGTGTTGACCTCTGACCTGAGGGACACGAAATGAAATAAAGGGAATAATGTGTTGACCTTTGACCTGAGGGACACGAAATGAAATAAAGGGAATAATGTGTTGACCTCTGACCTGAGGGACACGAAATGAAATGAAGCGAATAATGTGTTGACCTCTGACCTGAGGGACACGAAATGAAATAAAGTGAATGTGTGTTGACCTCTGACCTGAGGGACACCGAATGAAATAAAGTATTGGTGTGTTGACCTCTGACCTGAGAGACACACCGTGAATTAAGAAATTGGAGTGTTGACCTCTGACCTGAGGGACACATAATTCAAATAAGGAAAAGTATGAGGGCCTCTGTTTTGAGGTGATAAATGTGTTGAATGAAATTTTGTACATTGGCCTCTGATTTGAGGTGATGTACCGAAATAAAGTGAGTATGTGAAAAGAATAAAAAGTAAAGGAAATGGATGTTGAATGGAATAATGAATATGGAAATAATGAAATGTGTATGGTGTGCTATATGTGATGATATGCTTTATTTGCTAGTTGTGTTTGACCTAGTGGGTTGTTATGTCTAGTTAGAGACTGCTTTCTATTTCATGTGCAATGCTAACTCCCTTAACATTTTTCAGGTACGGAGATTGAGCTAGCACAGCCCCCGGTCGAGCAGGAGTACTTTCCCTTACAGGGAGAGTAGGGTTGTTATGGGATTTTAGAGTATATTATGGACCTAAGCCTCCTACAATATTTTGATGTAAATTTATTATATATTTTTTTGAGTGAGCTTAGGATGTTTTGTTTTGATAAAGCTATATGTTTTGGTTTTTGATACTCAAACTTAGTATTTTCACTAACACTCTGAATATTTGATGCCACTGATATATTTGGAGCTCATTGGGCCTTGATATGATATATATATATATATATATATATAATCTGAAGCCCTACTGGCTATTGTTTGTTTTCTTGAAAATGTTTACCACAGGTTAAACTTTGGATTAGTCCGAAAAACAAACAAAACTCCGTCCGTTTGACGGGTGATTTTTATTAAATTAAAAAGAAATCTCAAATTCGCATTTTTAATAGCGGGGTTCTAAGGGTAAAAATCTTAGGTGTTACATTTATGCCACTAATTTCACCATTCTCAATGAACATGTCATTCTCAGTTTGAATAAATCTTGTACTATGGTTAGAACAATAAGGTCTATACCTTTTGATTTATTTGGATAATCAGTGAAATACTCACTGATGTTTTATATCCATTTTCTTCTATTGAGGATTGCAATCCTTGTTTCTGCCCGACAACCGCAAATATGTGGGTGCCTTAAATTGGGTATCCTATAAGCACACAATTTAAAGTTGTCTTTGGCATTGTCTTACTAGGAACCCTGTTCAATAGACAAATGGCAGTTTCAAGACATACATTCAGCATTGCGGGTAAAGACTAAATACCATACCCCTAACCATATTCATTAATGTTCTATTATGTCCTATGTACACCATTTTGTTGCAGTGTAACTGGTGATGTGTGCGTAGGATGCATATTATTTTCTTATTAGTTTGTATTTATTTTAATATTTATTTAGCTGTTTTATTTTAATTTAGCATGCATTTAGTTCATATTTCACTTGGGAAAGGTTTTTGGTGTTTTTGATGTGCAGGTTACAATTTGGAGGCTTGGAGCTTTGGAAAGTAAAGAATTTATCATTGACAAAATATTAAAGAGCTTTTGGGAGCAATTGTATAGAATAAAAGAGATTTGGGGGCTTTGAGAAGGAAGATACGTCATTGGGCCTAATTAATCAATTTGCGCCCGAATTTGGAAAAAGTAGCAGATAACTTGTAAAAGATAGAAACCCTTGTAGATAGATTTGATTTAGAAGATTAGATTTGATGAGAAGATATATAATTAGAAAACAAGGATTGAAGACATAACACAACATATTTTTCTCAAGGAAGATCTGGAAGGCGATTGAAGACAGAAGAAATTCTCCTCCTCTCAACTTTTGGTTATTCCTACTTTAGTATGTCTTATTCTTACTTTTTAATTTGTGTCATGAACATGAGTAGTGAGTAGTTCCCTTTTTCTGAGGATTAGGATTAGCCCATGGAGGCATTGACATGAGAATTTAATATTTTATCTTTTATTTATGCTAGATTTTATTTTTATTTAATTTTGGTGTGCTTAATGCTTTTGGTTGTGTAGAGCTCCACAATTACATGATCCCAGATATTAAGGGAAGTACCGAAAGGTGAACCTTAGTATTAGAAAATACCAAAATTGAACTTAGGAACTTAAATCATGAAAGTAGTTTTAATTCCTGAGGGGATTCCCTGAATTATCATAGAACTTAATGGATTTAATGTACCCTAATTATCACGAAAGTAGAAATTAGGCCTCATTAGGTACGTTGCTAAGACTCTGAAAGGAGCTAGTATTCTACATTAGGATAATTCACCCTAAAAATAAATCTAGCTAAATAAAAGAGATATCAATAAAGATTGTCAATGCGGATATGTGGTGAAACTAATCCTTGGAAATTTCCCAATCCAAATCTCAATCCCATCTTTTAGATTTTATTTTATTTTATTTTTCCAAAAATCAATCTCTAAATTTTATTTTTAATTTTCTACTAATCTGGTTTAGATAATTGGTGCTTATAATTTGTTGGTACTTAACAACAAAATCCCTGCGGATACGATACTTTTTATTACTAAGATAACCCGTGCGCTTACGGGGCTATCAAGTTTTTGGCGCCGTTGCCGGGGATTTTGCTTTGTTAATATTAACTGTTATTATAAGTTGATTAGACTAAACCTCTTTTTCTAGTTTGTTTTGTTTTCTCTTTTTTCCACAGGAATTCTTTTTCTTTTATGCGAAGCATCAGACTTGGGACACCTGTTCAAGCAGATCCTGAGATTGAGAGGACTTTTCATAGAAGAAGGAATAGAAGAAGGAGACAACAAAGACATGAAAATCTAACAATGGCGCAGAATGAAAATCACACGCCATTGAAGGATTATGGGACCCCTTCCATCAAAGGATTAAAATCTAGTGTGGTCGTCCCACCCATTGAAGAGCCAACAACTTTGAGATCAAGATGAGCTTGATTAATGCGGTCCAACAGAATCAATTTGGAGGCTCACCTACAGAAGATCCTACTATCCATGTTGACAACTTCCTCCGATATTGTGACACTGTGAAGGCCAATGGAGTCTCATCTGACCATATCAGACTGAAGCTGTTTATATTTTCACTGAAAGGTGATGCACTTGCTTGGTTGAAGGCTTTTCCACAAGGCTACTTCACCGAATGGGACAAGTTGGCAGAATACTTCCTTACCCAATATTTTCCACCTGTCAAGACTGCGGAGTACAGAGGCCAGATCATGTCTTTCATGCAAAAAGAAGGAGAGACTCTTTATGATGCTTGGGAGCGATTTAAATTTCCACTGCGGAAGTGTCCTCATCACAAGTTTCCCAGACCTCTTTTGGTGCAAACTTTCTACAATGGTTTGACACCAGAATCTCAGATGAATCTTGACTCTATCACTAATGGTTCGTTCATGGATAAGAATGCAGATGAGGCATTTGATTTGCTTGACAAAATTTCTCTCAGCCGCAAGCGATATTCAAGAGAAAGATCAACTTCTACCAAACTTTCTTCATCTACTCCAGGAGTGATCGAGACAAATGAATTGAAACATCTCTCCTCAAGAGTTGATGCTTTGAGTGTGCTGGCTGGTAAAGTTGATATCTTAACTAAGAAGATTGATATGTTGAATGTGAATGTTGTGAATGTGGCAAGTGCTATTTGTGAGATATGTGGTATTGCTGGTCATGTTGCTCAACATTGTCTATTGGTTCAACCTGTTCCTCAAGAACAACCGACAGAAACAGTTGATTATGTCAACAATTTCAACCAGAGGACACATCCAAATCTTTCTTACAGGAGCAACAATGTTCTCAATCCTTCTGTTATTCCTAGACAGCAGCCTCCTGGTTTCCCTCAAAGGACTATCAATCCACCAGCTCCTCAAAAGTCCAACTTGGAGATCATGCTTGAGAATTTTTTGATCAACCAAGAGAAGGCAAATAATGATTTCAGAGCCATGTTTGATTCTCAAGAGAAGCAATTTTCACAACAAGCAGCTCACAACAAGATGATAGAAACTCAAATTGCACAATTAGCAGCCTCATCTACAAGAGCTCCAGGCACACTTCCAGGCCAACCAGAGACAAATCCTAGTGAGCATTGCAAGGCAATAACTCTAAGAAGTGGAAAAGTTCTTGAAAGTCCAAGCAGTGAAGATGCAGTGAAAGAAGAGCTATCCCAGAAGAGAGAAGGAAAAGGTGTGGTTGATGAAAAATCTGAGGAGTCCACTTATACTCCTATTGCCCCTTACAAGCTACCTATTCCTTTCCCTCAAAGATTGGCTAAAGTGAAGCTAGAGAAGCAGTTTGGCAAGTTCCTTGAAGTTCTGAAGAAGCTGTCTATCACCATACCATTCACTGAAGCTCTACTACAAATGCCATCATATGCAAAGTTCTTGAAAGATATTATTTCCAACAAGAGGAAGCTTGAAGATTGTGAGACAGTAGCTTTGACTGAGGAGTGCAGTGCAATAATTCAAAATAAATTGCCTCCAAAGCTCAAAGACCCAGGTAGCTTTTCCATTCCATGCCTTATTGGGAATGTGTCTTTTGACCGCGCTTTATGTGATCTTGGGGCTAGTGTTAGCCTAATGCCTCTCTTAGTGTGCAAGAAGCTTGATATTGGTGAGATGAAACCCACAAGAATTTCATTGCAATTGGCTGATCGCTCAGTCAAATTCCCAGTGGGTGTCTTGGAGGATGTTCCTATCAAGGTGGGTAACTTCTTTATTCCAGTTGATTTTATGGTGCTTGAGATGGAAGAAGATACCTCCATTCCTATCCTCCTTGGAAGGCCTTTCTTGGCAACTGCTGGTGCTATTATTGATGTGAAGAATGGCAAGCTTTCACTAACTATTGGTGAAGAGAAGGTTGAGTTTGATATATCAAATGTGGTCAAACAACCATCTCTTGGGGATTCATGCTGCAGAATAGATCTATTGCATCAAGTGGTGACTGACAAAGCATTCAAGTACCGCTCTAAAGATCCACTCGAGCGGTACTTGGTTGGTGAGTGCTCTAATGAAGTTGATGATGCTGAAGCCGCCTGCTATGCTACACTACTTGAAGCAAATCCACCTCTACCATCTCATAGGAATACATATGAAAAGCTGGAAGCTGAAGCCAAGTCATCAGATTGGAAGGAAGACAAAGCACCAAAGGTAGAACTTAAACCTCTCCCTTCATTGCTCAGGTATGAATTCCTTGGACCTAACTCTACATATCCAGTGATTTTTAATGCTAATCTAAGCAAGCTTGAAACTGAAAAATTACTTAGAGAGCTTAGGTTGCATAGAGCAGTCATTGGATATACCATTAGTGATATAAAAGGAATTAGCCCTTCACTTTGCATGCATAGGATATTAATGGAGGAGGGTCATAGGCCCTCCGTTGAACCTCAAAGAAGATTAAATCCTAACATGAAAGAGGTAGTGAAAAAGGAAATACTTAAATTGCTTGATGCTGGTGTGATTTATCTTATCTCTGATAGTGAATGGGTTAGTCCTGTGCAAGTAGTACCTAAGAAAGGGGGAATGACTGTTGTGAAGAATGATAATAATGAATTAATCCCCACTAGAACAGTCACAGGATGGAGGATGTGTATTGACTATAGGAAGCTAAACAAAGCAACTAGAAAAGATCACTTCCCCCTCCCTTTCATTGACCAGATGCTTGAAAGGTTAGCAAAGCATTCACATTTTTGTTATTTGGATGGGTATTCGGGATTTCACCAAATCCCCATTCACCCTCAAGACCAAGAGAAAACAACTTTTACTTGTCCTTATGGCACATTTGCCTACAGAAGGATGCCCTTTGGTCTTTGTAATGCTCCTGCTACCTTTCAGCGCTGTATGACTGCTATCTTCTCTGATTTTATTGAAAATATAATGGAAGTTTTCATGGATGATTTCTCTGTTTATGGCACTAGCTTTGATAATTGTTTGGGTAATCTTTCCAAAGTGTTGCAGAGATGTCATGAGATGAACCTAGTTTTAAACTGGGAAAAATGTCACTTCATGGTAAGAGAAGGTGTTGTGTTAGGACACTTAGTGTCCGAACGTGGCATAGAGGTAGATAGGGCAAAGGTTGAGGTAATTGAGGAAATGCCCCCACCCACTTCTCTCAAGGGAGTGCGGAGCTTTTTGGGGCATGCTGGTTTTTATAGAAGGTTTATCAAAGATTTTTCTAAGATTACTAAACCTTTAACTAATCTGTTGATTAAGGATATGCCATTTGATTTTAACCATGATTGCCTAGATGCTTTTTACAGGTTGAAGAAAGCTTTGATCTCTGCTCCTATCATCAGGCACCTGATTGGAGTTTGCCCTTTGAGCTGATGTGTGATGCAAGGGACCATGCCATTGGAGCAGTGCTTGGACAGAGGAAAGACAAGAAGGTCCATGCCATATACTATGCCAGCAAAACCTTGGATGATGCTCAAGTCAACTATGCAACAACTGAGAAGGAGCTGCTGGCGATTGTCTTTGCCTTTGAGAAGTTCCGCTCCTACCTTGTTGGCTCGAAGGTGATCGTCTACACTGATCATTCAGCAATCAAGTACTTGTTGAGTAAGAAGGATGCCAAACCACGACTTATCAGATGGATCCTTCTTCTTCAAGAATTTGATCTTGAGATCAGAGATAAGAAAGATGTTGAAAATGTGGTTGCAGATCACCTCTCCAGATTGCCTCATAATCCTGATCTTGATGATGAAGATGAGATGCCCATTGATGATTCTTTCCCCGATGAGAAACTATTGGCTCTTTCTAAGGTGGACGCTCCATGGTATGCAGACTCTGTTATTTATCTTGCTTGCGGAGTGCTACCACCTGAGCTGAGCTACCAACAAAAGAAGAAGTTCTTTTCTGATGTGAAGCATTACGTCTGGGAAGAACCTCTACTTTATAAGAGGTGTGCTGATGGTATATATAGAAGATGTGTTCCTGAAGAAGAAGTGAAGAATATCCTTTTCCACTGTCATGCCTCTGTGTATGATGGACATGCCAGCATCTCAAAAACATCTGCAAAGGTCCTTCAATCTGGATTCTATTGGCCATCATTGTTCAAAGACGCAAGGAAGTTTGTGCTCTCATGCGATGCTTGTCAAAGGACGGGTAATATCTCCAGAAGAAATGAAATGTCTCTGAACAACATTCTTGAAGTGGAGATATTTGATGTTTGGGGAGTTGACTATATGGGACCATTCCCATCCTCATGCAACAACAAGTACATTCTCGTGGCAGTTGATTATGTGTCCAAATGGGTGGAGGAAATTGCATCTCCAACCAATGATGCCAAGACTGTGATCAAGCTCTTCAAGAGAGTCATCTTCCCCAGATTTGGAGTCCCTAGAGCAGGTGATGGAGGCTCACACTTTATTGAAAAACAATTTGAGAGTCTCCTGAAGAAGTATGGGGTAACCCATAAGGTTGCTACTCCTTATCACCCTCAGACCAGTGGCCAAGTGGAGGTTTCCAATAGAGAAATCAAGAGTATTTTGGAGAGAACAATGGCTAAATCCTGCAAGGATTGGTCTTTGAAGCTTGATGATGCTCTATGGGCATACCGCACTGCTTATAAAACTCCTATTGGTATGACCCGTTCCGGTTGATCTTGTGGAAATATGAATTTCCCTTATGCCCAGTGCATTGTGTTTTGATGATAACAAATCATATTGTTTGTTATACCTTTATCTTGCCTATACTTTATGATGTGTATTTACAGTTGCCCATTATACATTATTTTATGCTTTACTGACTTGGGCGTTGGAGATAGCCTCTTGCAGGATATTGGAGTCCCTAGTTGATGCCAAGGTTAATTGTATTTTATTTGTATTTTATGTGCATCAATGAAGGGGGAGACATTGTTATTCCTATGTGTGAGGGGGAGATATATTTTTATATTTGTATATGCTTTAACCCCTGTCTTGCAGAGAATAGGTTTGACATCAACAAAAAGGGGTAGTGTTAGAATTCAGCGTGGAAGAACGTTGAAGAGTTTTGATGATGCCAAACAAGAACCTTTCAAAGTAAAGTGCAAGTCAAGTGTCAAGCAAGAAGCTTCAAGTGGTTTCCTCCCTTCCCTCACCTTATTTAGAGTTATTGGAGAAGAACGTTTTAAATCTAAAAAATGTTTTAATTGCAAAAAGAGTTTTTCTGAAAACGTGTTTTTAATGTCTTAATTGATTCACTGTGAAAATATATCTTGGCAACCTCTAGCTGGATTTCTCTAAGTTGTGAAAATATGTTTTTACAAGTTTTGACAGAGATAATCGATTACTCTTTCAAGATAATCAATTATTTATGTTGCATCATAGAAAATCCAGAGAGTGTGTAATCGAGTATTTGAACCTGGCTAATCCATTACTTTTTGTATGAAAGTAATCGATTACTTGGCACAGATAATCGATTACTGGAGTTGCATCATATATTTTTCAGAGGCTGTGTAATCGATTATTTGACCAGTGATAATCGATTATATCAGTTGCATCATATATTATACAGGGGTGAAGTAATCGATTAAATTCTATGTTGTAATCGATAACTGGTTTTTCAAATGAATTTCAAAGTTTCTATTTTTAAAGGGATAATCGATTACCTCCCTGAAGTAATCGATTACCTCAAGTTTTATTGAAAAACGTGTCAGAATCATTTTGATTTATTTCTAGATTTGTTTTTACATAATTGATTCTGATTTATTTTCAAAATTCGAATTTGATTTTATTTTTGAAAATATTCCTTTTTGGTTTAAGATTCAAATCTTTTATTTTATTCTTTAAATCTATTTGATTTGGTTTTGATTTTAAAACTTATTTTATTTTATTTCTAAAATCGTTTTTGATTTGTTTTTGAATTCGAATTTGAATTATTTCCAAAATTGTTTTTTGATTTGATTCTTTTTCTAATTTTGAAATTCAAATTCAAATCTTCAAAAATCTCTTTATAAGGATGTTTTTATCTCTTTCAAAGTTAACGCTTCTGATAACAAATTTTTTGAGAAAAACGTTTTCACGTTCTATTCTTCTTCTTCTCCAAATTCTCCTAGACTTGGCCTATGCTATAGTGAAACCTTTATCCATAGCCATTAGAGCTTTATTGTTGTAATCGTGTTATATAGAACACACATTTGTTAGAAGCCTTATATTGTTGCATCCGCACTATTAAGAGTGCACTATAGGTCTTGTACCCAATCATTCATATCCATAACCATTTGTGTAAGGGGTGTGTAACCCTTAGAGACTAGGGAGTGAATCTCCTAGTGCGGATGTGCTGCGTTCGTGGTTGTAGGGTGAGGAACCCTGTTGTGTTTGGGTAGTTCTAGACGAATGGTGGGGCACCTAGTAGTTAGGCTATCTGGTTGTTGAGGTCCCTAGCGAAAGAAGGTTCCTAATAGCTTGCGGGGCGCTCTGGTTGTATTTGGGGATGCGGGGGCGTCTTTGGTATTTTAGTGAAAAGCTCAAGCGGGTCGCTTGGGGACTGGAGTAGGCTGCTTTGCCGAACCAAGATAAAATCTCCGGTGCAATCTCTTCTATCCCTCATCTCTTTAATTTGTCCGTTGTTATTGTTGCATGTGGTTCATTGTTATAATTATTCTTCTTGCAACGAAAATATTATATATATTAATTTAATTATTTTAAATTAATCAACGCGCGTTAGACCTTCCGTTGTTATAGTGTTTAGTTTCTTATCTTCGCGCGTAATATTAATCGTTGTTATTATTGTTTGCTTCCGCTTGCATAATCATTTTCATCGTTTTAAGAGTTTTTCGCTGCAAAGTTTATCTATTTTATTGAAAATGATTTAAATCGAATATTTTCCAATGTTTTCGTAAACACCCAATTCACCCCACCTCTTGGGTGACAGCTGCCAAAACTAACAATTGGTATCAGAGCTTCGTGCTCTGGTAAAGGCCTAACAGCCTGAGCTAAAGATCTGTTGTAGATTGGCAGCGTTGGGATATTTTATTTGTTTTAACATGGAGGGTTTTTCATTCGATGAAGCACCATTTTTTGATGGAAATAATTTTCATTATTGGAGTGCGAGAATGAAAATATTTTTACAATCTATTAGCCTTCGTTTATTTCATGTTGTTCTTAATGGTTTTGATGAAACATCTTTTTCCTTGAATTTTCAAGCTATGGATGTTTTGAAAAATGCTTTAAACCATGATGCATATGCTATAGTTGAAAATTGTGAAAATGCTAAGGATATTTGGGACACACTACATTTACACTATGCTACTAATGATCTTGTTGAAAGTGTAAGTGTCCACAGGAATGAGGAAAGTGATGTGGAGCATGAAAGAACTAACTCTCTGGAAGAAGAATATGATGATATTGAAAGCGTGGGGAGTAGCTCAATGTACGATGACGATGAACTTGAAAGATTATTTGAAAGCTTCATGGACTCAATGAAGGAATCAAGCTTTTCGGATGAGGAATCAATGGTAAATGAAATTAAAACATCCGACTACTTGGATCATGAGGACCATGAGGTAATTTCAATTAGTCATTGTTCTAAATCTCTACAATTTTCATATAATGATTTGAATGATGGTTTGATATCTTTAGAAAATAAAAACTTGGACTCTTTACAAAAACTCTCTTTGATTGAAAATGAAATTGATATTTTGAAAAATGGAGATATTTTTGATAAAGAGATATTTTTAGAAAACAGCTCCTCAACCATTTTTGAAAATTGCTTACATATTGAAAAACAAGTTGAGGAAGCACTTTTTGAAAGTAACATTGAAAAATTAAATTGTTCAAATTCTTTACTTGATGAAATTGAAAATAATGTGGATATCCAAAAATCAAGTAAAGTGGATGACAATAATATTTTTCAATGTGAAGATAAAAATTCCAAGTTTCATGAAAATAATTTTGAAAAAGTCATATCATCATCCAAACCCATTACATGTAATTATTGTGGTTGTTTGGGACATATTTCTCATTTATGCTTATATCGTAAAAATTTAAATATGAGAAATAAACTTGTGTGGGTTCCAAAGGCTACTAAGGAACCTAAGACTAACCCTCTAGGACCCAAGTTGAAATGAGTACCAAAGTGTTCTTCTAGTGTTTTAAATGTGCAGGAATCCAAACAAAAGGAAGAACTAAGTGGTCAAAAGAAATTCTTGGCAACCTCTAGCTGGATTTCTCTAAGTTGTGAAAATCTGTTTTTACAAGTTTTGACAGAGATAATCGATTACTCTTTCAAGATAATCGATTATTTATGTTGCATCATAGAAAATCCAGAGAGTGTGTAATCGAGTATTTGAACCTGGCTAATCCATTACTTTTTGTATGAAAGTAATCGATTACTTGGCACAGATAATCGATTACTGGAGTTGCATCATATATTTTTCAGAGGTTGTGTAATCGATTATTTGACCAATGATAATCGATTATATCAGTTGCATCATATATTATACAGGGGTGAAGTAATCGATTAAATTCTATGTTGTAATCGATTACTGGTTTTTCAAATGAATTTCAAAGTTTCTATTTTTAAAGGGATAATCGATTACCTCCCTGAAGTAATCGATTACCTCAAGTTTTATTGAAAACGTGTCAGAATCATTTTGAAAATATTCCTTTTTGGTTTAAGATTCAAATCTTTTATTTTATTCTTTAAATCTATTTGATTTGGTTTTGATTTTAAAACTTATTTTATTTTATTTCTAAAATCGTTTTTGATTTGTTTTTGAATTTGAATTTGAATTATTTCCAAAATTGTTTTTTGATTCTTTTTCTAATTTTGAAATTCAAATTCAAATCTTCAAAAATCTCTTTATAAGGATGTTTTTATCTATTTCAAAGTTAACGCTTCTGATAACAAATTTTTTGAGAAAAACGTTTTCACGTTCTATTCTTCTTCTTCTCCAAATTCTCCTAGACTTGGCCTATGCTATAGTGAAACCTTTATCCATAGCCATTAGAGCTTTATTGTTGTAATCGTGTTATATAGAACACACATTTGTTAGAAGCCTTATATTGTTGTATCCGCACTATTAAGAGTGCACTATAGGTCTTGTACCCAATCATTCATATCCATAACCATTTGTGTAAGGGGTGTGTAACCCTTAGAGACTAGGGAGTGAATCTCCTAGTGCGGACGTGCTGCATTCGTGATTGTAGGGTGAGGAACCCTGTTGTGTTTGGGTAGTTCTAGACGAACGGTGGGGCACCTAGTAGTTAGGCTATCTGGTTGTTGAGGTCCCTAGCGAAAGGAGGTTTCTAGTAGCTTGCGGGGCGCTCTGGTTGTATTTGGGGATGCGGGGGCGTCTTCAGTATTTTAGTGAAAAGCTCAAGTGGGTCGCTTGGGGACTGGAGTAGGCTGCTTTGCCGAACCAGGATAAAATCTCCGGTGCAATCTCTTCTATCCCTCATCTCTTTAATTTGTCCGTTGTTATTGTTGCATGTGGTTCATTGTTATAATTATTCTTCTTGCAACGAAAATATTATATATATTAATTTAATTATTTTAAATTAATCAACGCGCGTTAGACCTTCCGTTGTTATAGTGTTTAGTTTCTTATCTTCGCGCGTAATATTAATCGTTGTTATTATTGTTTGCTTTCGCTTGCATAATCGTTTTCATTGTTTTAAGAGTTTTCCGCTGCAAAGTTTATCTATTTTATTGAAAACGATTTAAATCGAATATTTTCCAATGTTTTCGTAAACACCCAATTCACCCCCCCTCTTGGGTGACAGCTGCCAAAACTAACAGATCTATGGAAAGCCTTGCCATCTTCTTGTTGTGTTGGAACACAAAGCTTTGTGGGCAATAAAGTTTCTCAACTTTGACTTGAAGGAAGCTGGTGAGAAGAGGAAGCTTCATCTTAATGAGTTGGAGGAGTTGAGGCTTGATGCATACGAGAATGCCGAGATTTACAAGGAGAATACAAAGCGTTGGCATGACAAGAGAATCCTTCGAGAAGAGTTCAAAGAAGGTGACTCTATGTTACTCTTTAACTCTCGTTTGAAGCTCTTCCCAGGCAAGCTTAGGTCCAGATGGTTAGGACCATTCCGAGTGAAGCAAGTCTACCCTTATAGTGCTATAGAGGTGTGGAGTGAAGCCACTGGAGCTTTCAAAGTCAATGGACAAAGATTGAAGTACTACTTGATTGGAGAACCTATTGAGGATGGGAACATACAGTCCCTTCTCAATCCATTTGTCTTAGAGTGATTACAGTGCGAGGTCAAGCTTAGGACCTTAAATAAGCGCTTCTTGGGAGGCAACCCAAGTTTTAAATCGCTTTCGTGCTTTATTTTGTTGATTTTTAGGATTTTATTATGTTATATTACTGGGGTTTCGTCTTTGTTTTGTAGGTTTAAGAGGTTGCAGCAAAAAGGAGTTGATTTAGAGCATAAAAGTGTTGATTTGGGAAGAAAAAGAATTAATTTGAAGAACCGTGGGGAGACCACGGCGCATACCATGACCACGGGGCTCTGAAAAAAAAAAGTTTCAGTCTGCCACGGGCAGGCTGTGGCAGGTACCACGGCTGTGGCTTATCTCACAGAAAGCTCCACGGGCAAGCCGTGGCGTATGCCACGCCCGTGGCAGCGTTATACTCTGCTCGTATTAATCTCCAGGGCGCCACGGGCAAGCCGTGGCACTTGCCACGCCCGTGGCGCATTAATTCAAAAAAAAATTTGAAATTAGACCCCTCCCCCCAAAACCCTAACCCGCCACCCCCACCCTTCTAACCCTTCCTCTCATCTTCTTTCTTCTTTCCCCTTCCCTCCATAGCTACACACCATCATCCATCACCATAACCAAAACCCAGCACCACCCTCATCTCTTCTCCCTCCGTTCGAACCTCTCTCTCTCCTTTCCCACCGTCGTTCTCTCTCCACCGTAAACCGCCGTCCAACCCCCCTCTTTTCTCTCATCCCCAGCGCCCAGCCTCCTCCATTGGTTCTCCTCCATAAACCCCAGCCGCCACCACTGTCCCCTGGACCGAGCCGCCCCAGCCACCCACAACGCTAGACCGCCGCCATTCTCCATAAACCGCACCACCCACCAGTTATCCTCCTCCACTGGTTCTCTCTTCACACCCAGACCGACCCGACCCAGCCACCTCACACCCAAACCGACCCAGCCCCCATAACCCTTAGTCCCAAATTCAGTTTTCTGACCCAGAAATATCAAATAAAGAATACAAATCCTCCACTGCTGCAATAATAATAATAATAATAATAATAATAATAATAAAAGGAGAAGAGTACCAGTGTCCAGCAATGTCATCCAAAAGAACAAGGAACAATGCAGCACCGACCGGTCGTGGTTCATCGTCCAGAGCTTCATCCTCCTGCTCTAGAGGTAATAGAGTTCCTCCTCCCTCTGCTAATCCCTATGGCATTATTTTTGATTCTAACATTATTTTTCAAGAGGCTAGGTACACTGCATTAGTGCAAAGGTCCATAGTGCCTACGCGCTACATGGATGAAACTACCTTAGCTACTTTAGGGATTTTAGAGGATGTGCTGTGGATGGTTGATAGGGTAGGTTGGACTAGTTTTGTCACTAAAAAGAGTCTTACTTATCACCGAATTACCTTAGAATTTTTAAGCTCTGTGGATGTGAATGTGTTGTATGGTATAGGGTGCAACGAGGGTAAGATTAGCTTTCGATTATTTAACACTAATTATGTCTTCACCCTCGCGGAGTTTAATCAACTCCTGCAGTTGCCTATTGGTAGTGAGCGTCGTTATCCTTCCGGATTTAATGAGCGCAATTTTTGGCAGGAAATAGCTTATACTGAATCTGACCCTAACACCACCAAAGCCACTCTCCTTCGCAACCCCTGTCTTAGGTATGTGCACAGATTGTTATCATACACTCTTTTCGGACATGGTGAACCCGGTGGGGTTCGGTCCGATGAGTTATTATTCCTTTGGGGTATGCTCTATGGCGCGTCTCTTGATACCGGTTCTTATCTTGTTCACCACCTCGAGAAGGTTGGCAAAGCGCCAAAGGGAGACATTGTGGTTGGTGGCCTTATTACCACTATTGCTCTTGCCTTTGATCATGATGTTTCTGGCCTAGTTCCAGTCCCTGGAGGCACTCGTTTTGATCTAGCCACTTGCCTTCGTATGAATATGCTTGTAAAGCAAGGCGATGTTTATTGTCTTCGCCTCCATGGTGACCCTGTTGCTTATCCTCTTCCTGATCCTGCTCGCACCACTGTGCGAATCTCAGCCAATTGGCGCTTTCCCACTCCTGTGGCGCCACCTCCTATGACGGAGGAGTACTTGATAGATCCACAGCCTTTGGTTGAGGAGGCCCCTGAGGATAGCACACTATGACCCTTTCCTCTTCTTGAGTTTTTGTTCCACATTGGGGACAATGTAAAATTTAGGCTTGGGGTGCATTGCATTTTGCATATTAGTTTAGGACCATGTAGTGTTTTCATTCATCTATCATGCATTTTTCATTTTTTTTACTTCACATGCATATATATATAAAAAAAATTCATTCATTTTTCATGCATCTGACTGACTCATTATCTAGGCAATTTGACTTATATCTGTTTTGACTTGCACTGGATGCGTTTCCTTAAGAATATTATTTTTGAAAAGTGACTTAGCCTGTGATGATCTGCTTGTTTGGAATGATGGTTGCATGAATAATCATTAGAATACTGATAAATAGCTGAAACTTATTGTGATTTTTGCTCTTCATTAAATTAGCCAATAAATGTGAGTTTTTGAGTCTAACAGGGGTAACACATAATAAATATTTTTTAAACCCCTCTTCTTTCTTGATATTGAGTGATGCTCACTTTGATTGTGATATCTAGAACTTGACCTGTGACCATCTTGAGACTGATAATTGTTTGCATGCATGAATATGATAAAGGCACTTAGGACTGTTTTTCTGGCCTTCAACAATTTTGATAAACACTTTCCCTTAGTTACCCATTTTAAGCTTAATGAAATAATTGTTTTCCTTGGTACCCTTTCATAATGTTACATCTTTTTGGTACCCTTTGGATTGTGAATGGTGCAATTGAGAGAGTAGTTCTTTGGATGAGATGTTATAGTGTTGATATTGAGCTTAAAGCATTATTCTCTTTATCTCTCTTCTAAAAAAAATTATTAAAAAAAAAAGAAATAATTGAATGTCAGGTACCCCTTTTGAGAGCAGGTAATTGCTTATTGGGAAATACTTGATATGTGAAAATAAAAAAAATAAAGAAAGGAAGACAATAAAGAGAATGAATGAAAAAAAATAAAAAAAAAGGGAAATGAAAGATCACAAATTTTTGGAGTTGATGTGTAACTACAGTGATTATATGCTCCATTCATAATTCAAGGGGATATTGTGTTTATGGTTACATTATTATAGCCCTTTGTGTGATCCTTTGTTTCTTATACCCCACCTGACATCTTTAGCCATGGCCTCATTACAACCTAATTAAGACCTTTTGATTCTTGCATGCATTCAATAATTTCAGTGGAGATTTTGGTCTATGGTCAAGTTTATGGTAATTCACTTTCATTGATGAACTTGAGTGATATGTCTTTACCCTCTTATACACATTGAGAGAAGGTGAGTGGAGTGACCCCTTTAGTGATGAGCAAGGTTGTGATGAGTGTAAGGTTCTAATTGGGTAGACTTTTGATTATTTCATGATTGGTTAGTGCATGTTAGTTTGGGAGAATTACAGGTTATGTCATTTGATAGAATTTGTTTTGAGGAAGTTGTGTTTTTGTGCATGTCATTATTGGATTGTGAGTTTTATTTGTTGCCTGGATGATGAGTTAGTTTGCAATCATATAGGATTCATTCATTGCATTGCATGTTTTGCTTGGGGACAAGCAAAGGTTCAAGCTTGGGGGAATTTGATGTGTGCGTAGCATGCATATTATTTTCTTATTAGTTTGTATTTATTTTAATATTTATTTAGGTATTTTATTTTAATTTAGCATTCATTTAGTTCATATTTCACTTGGGAAAGGTTTTTGGTGTTTTTGATGTGCAGGTTACAATTTGGAGGCTTGGAGCTTTGGAAAGTAAAGAATTTATCATTGACAAAATATTAAAGAGCTTTTGGGAGCAATTGTATAGAAGAAAAGAGATTTGGGGGCTTTGAGAAAGAAGATAAGTCATTGGGCCTAATTAATCAATTTGCGCCCGAATTTGGAAAAAGTAGCAGATAACTTGTAAAAGATAGAAACCCTTGTAGATAGATTTGATTTAGAAGATTAGATTTGATGAGAAGATATATAATTAGAAAACAAGGATTGAAGACATAACACAACATATTTTTCTCAAGGAAGATCTGGAAGGCGATTGAAGACAGAAGAAATTCTCCTCCTCTCAACTTTTGGTTATTCCTACTTTAGTATGTCTTATTCTTATTTTTTAATTTGTATCATGAACATGAGTAGTGAGTAGTTCCCTTTTTATGAGGATTAGGATTAGTCCATGGAGGCATTGACATGAGAATTTAATATTTTATCTTTTATTTATGCTAGATTTTATTTTTATTTAATTTTGGTGTGCTTAATGCTTTTGGTTGTGTAGAGCTCCACAATTACATGATCCCAGATATTAAGGGAAGTACCGAAAGGTGAACCTTAGTATTAGAAAATACCAAAATTGAACTTAGGAACTTAAATCACGAAAGTAGTTTTAATTCCTGAGGGGATTCCCTAAATTATCATAGAACTTAATGGATTTAATGTACCCTAATTATCACGAAAGTAGAAATTAGGCCTCATTAGGTACGTTGCTAAGACTATGAAAGGAGCTAGTATTCTACATTAGGATAATTCACCCTAAAAATAAATCTAGCTAAATAAAAGAGATATCAATAAAGATTGTCAATGCGGATATGTGGTGACACTAATCCTTGGAAATTTCCCAATCCAAATCTCAATCCCATCTTTTAGATTTTACTTTATTTTATTTTTCCAAAAATCAATCTCTAAATTTTATTTTTAATTTTCTACTGTAACACCCCGCATTTTCCCGAACGTGCGTAAACGAATTCGTCAAAAATAAACCTTGAATTTTTGTTTTCCAAAAAGGATTTTCTAAAGAGGATTTCTGATTTTATTAAAAAGTGAATTTCTTTATGGAATAAATTTGCATTTTTGGATTTGTGAACTTTGAAAGTGTGATCTTTTGAAAATTTTTTTGGATTGATTTACAAAATTTATTTTGAAAATTGTGAAGGACGAAATTTTTGAGAAATAATAATTTTTGAAAGTTAATGACTTCAAATAAATTTGTCTTTTGGAAATTTCTCATTTGCATGGAAGTTTGATTTTTAGAGATTTTTAATTGTGTGTATTATATGTAGATAATTATTTTACTTTGAAAGAGCCTAAGTTTTCTTTATAATAAAATGTGTTCTTGTAGGAAATTAAACCAATTGCCATGACATGAAATTAATTCATGATGTATGTTCAATATGATATGTGTTTGTTTTAATATGTGAATATTACTTGAAACATAAATGTGTGTATATATGTGTGAATGGTGCTACGGTTTTGTGTGTGTATGTGTGTATATGATTTTTTTTAAAAATGTTTGTATGATTATAATGTCTCAAAACAAATGTGAGTGGAAAATGAAAATGAAAATGTAGGATGTGTGTGCATGTGTGTGGTGCTTCGGTGGTGTGTGTGTGTGTACATGGGTTAGGATTTTGATTTTGGGCAAGGAAAATATTAGGATGACATGAGAAACCAACAAGTGGACTAAGTGAGTAGAAAAGAGGAGATTTGAAGTGACCTTGCATGATGAAGCCTAAGCCCTAGACTATGCACTATGTCTCTCTTTGATTTAACCCTTGCCATGCAAACTTTTGGAAATCCATGTTTGCCCTTCCACTTGATGCCTTGGCCGAACCTCCATCCAAGGGCAAAGAGGACCACTTCGGTTGCCCATAAATTCACCAAGTCCTAATTCATTTCTCCACTTTTCTTTCCATTTCCTTTCCACTTACAACCCAAACACTTCTAAGGGACCATCAAACCCTTAGAAAAGAAAAGAGAGAGAAGAGAAAGATAGTGTGGCCGTAAGGAACACAAAGGAAGAGGAAGGAGATTTAGATCAAGACCTTGAATTTTCTTTGGAGATCAAGAACCTTAGAAGTTAGAAGACCCACTTTCTTGGTAGGTTATGTGAAGATCAAGAGGAGAACCATGAGAGTTAGGATTTTCTTTTGGTTTTGTAACTTTTCCTTTTTCTCTTTTCATTGCATGTTTATTTTCATAGCTTGAGAGATGAGTGCAAGTGTGACTAAGATTCTACTATGGACTTTTAAATTGGTTTGTAATATGTGAACTCATGGACTCTCTATGTTTCGGTTATGGCTTCTTTAGGTAGATCATGATGATTTTCTAAACAAACTTTTAAAGGATCTAAATTGTTACTTGGGATTTTTTTAAAAAAACTAAAATTGAAACCCTTTGCATGTTAGATTTCTTCTCTTAAACCGTGATCTATAAGGTTTTTATGAAAGGATTTGGTAAATAAATTATGATCTAGGTTTGATTGGTAACAAAGTGAAGAATTTATGTCTTGCATGTTAAGTTCTTGTGTTCAATCCGTGATCTATGTGCATCTATATGAATATTTGATACACCTTTACATGATCTAAGTTTATTTGAGAAGAAAATAGGGATTTTTAGCTTTGCATGTTGACCTTGTAATGATTTTGGTTGATCTTTGTATGTGCATGTTTTAATCCATGTTCATTATCTTACAAGTTAGAACTTTGAGGTTTGCATGTCAATTTTCAAGTTAAGAAATTAAGTTTTCCTATATGTATGTCTCGGTCTAGAGGAAATAAATAGGGTAACGGTCTTTAAAATGATTTTTCTTTTTATAAACATGATTTGATTTAAAGATTTGTTTTATCCATGTTGTGTTGGTGTGAAGGCCATTCGACCATGAGTGCTAAAAGTGTTTTGGTGCTTGATTATTGGGTGCATGTATGCATTAGGGATAGATTTAGTAGGTCTTGAGTTCATGCATGCTATTCTTTTTAGAAGGTTATAATTCAAAATTTTATTTAAGAAAAATTATAAGTTGAGTTTTAACAAAAAGTTTAAGGAAATCTCATGATGGTTCATGCATGTTGATGTAATATGATTTGCTTTAATTGTCTTTAGTGCATTGAAAAGTGAACTAATATTTTTGTCTTATGTATGATGATATTCGGCCTTGAGATAGGAAATAGGGAAGTGTGCTTGATAATCATTTGAGTTGCATGTAGATTAAGATTAGCCTCATTTAGGAGCATAAAGATGCATACATAAAATGATTTGTGGCCTTGATTGTTGCTTTGAACTAAGTTAAAAAAAATGGAATTGGAATTGTTTAATTTTCCTATGATGCTTACGGTTTTAGTCTTGGAAGAAATAAAATGATTTCATTGTTTTATGTCTTTGATGGTGTGTCATACTTTGCTTGAATAATTCGGTTAGTACATGTTTAGGTGCTTAGAATGGTTTTCCTTTTTAAATGAATAATGAGAATGATTAAATTCTATGTTTGTGTTATCATATGTTTGATACAATGATGTGCTAATTTCTTTTATTCTTTTCGGTTTTAGAGACTAGGAATAGGTAGAATTAATTGAATTAATTTTCATGATGTAAATCCTATGATTTCAAGGTTTAGAAATTATTAATAATTAGGAAATGCTAATTATAGGCAATTCGGTTTTGCCATGATTTAATTCTTGTGCATGATTGAAATTATGTGTTAGTGTTATAATTTGATTAGTTAATTTCTTTAGCCCAAAAGTGTTTTGAAATAAGTGAATGAAGAATGTTTTAAATTAAGTTTTTAATAATGAAAGGAAGTTTATTTGAATAAAAGAGTATTTCTAAATGATTTTCAAAATTTTTTCTCAAGAACTGTTTTAATCATGAATTTGAATTGAATTTGAAAATCTTGGACCATGATAACGAGTTTTTAAAAGAGAAATTGTTTTCAAAACGAATTCAACGAATGTTTCGAAATCGTTTCTAACGCACGGGAAAATTTCTTAGATCGAGCGACGGACGCGAGGATATGAGGCGAGGAAAGATGATCGGGAAACTTTGGAGAGCGTTAGGATGTTCGTCATCGAGGTGAGAGAGGGGCTTTCCCTTAAGACGCTGTGGTAATTAGGTAACATATTAAGGCGTCCAATCATCTCAAAGATTGGACTCCAATCTCATTTAGCGTAGTGGTGTATGTGATAGCGATTGTTCGATTGGTTTAGCTATCCACCCGAACGACTGAGATTGGTTTATCAAAAATGATGTTATATTTTCTGATTGTTCGTGTTGAATTATTTAATTATCTTATGATTTGTTTATATGTTAAATAAATATGATATTGTTGGGAAATATTCGATGGTGCGTTAGTAATGAAGTTATGGAAGTAACAAACTAAGAATGAAAAGAAAAGAATAATGGATCCTAATAATGAGAATAAATAAGGGAGAGAGGCAAGTTATGACGAGAATGAATTGTGAGAGAAGTAGATGGTGATTGGAAATTTGGAAAGAATGAGAGGAGTTGCTGATGCTGCTGAGCCCAAATTGGCGAGGAAGGACACCAGTGATGCTGCTGAGTCACAATTGGCAAAGAGGACAATGATGGCGTGCTGAGTGACAATTGACCTGAAACAGTGATGCTAATGTTGTTGAGCTAGGATTAATGAGGGCAATGTTGTTGTGATATGAGAGAAAGAAAGATGATGCAATGCTGTTGTGATGATTCAAGTGATAGAATATGAGCTTTAGGGGGATTAGATGTGAACGATTAGCGGTCGGGACTCGTTGAAGGGATGCACCAAGGATGAGCCGACCATTAGGACTAAGCCGTAATTAAAATTCCTTAAAAGACTCTAAAAGACAGTAACAAATGCGGTGAGGAATGAGTATCGTATCCAAGTAGTGGAGAGGAAGGAACCATAAGTATCTGCGGATACTTAGGAGGTGATTGCATTAGGGGAGGACAATGACGGTGATACGTCAAGAAGTCTAGAGTACTTTTCTAGGCGGAACGAATTCCATAGGTGGAGCACTAACGTGGTGGGGACTGGGTCCAATGCCGTGGCAAGTTCTGCTTTCAAAACTAGAATAAGTACTGTCGCCCCCTAGATTGCAAATCTAGAACAGTGAGAGGGACTGGAACGGGGCATTGTGATTTGCCACTGCGAGACAGTGAGCCTTGATTGATGATAAATGAATTGAATTGATTTGAGGATGTATTCCTCGTGGTCTGGGACCATATGTTGTGAGACAGCTGTCGTGCCCGCGTGGTAAAGGTCCTGTACTCCTGTTTGCTTCCGACTAGGTTGGGTGGTTGACCGAGGAGATGTAGACGTGTGTGAGCTCAATGATGTTTCCCCCTCATAATTGATGCTAACCGAAATGATAAGATTTAAAGAACTAAGATATTATTGAGACAAGAGCAGTGATAATAATAATGATGATAGTGATATTAATACCAAGTAATGGATAAGACGGAGGAGTCATTGGTGACATGGACTTCTTGAAGCATCTGATGAATTTAAGAGTACGGAATGAAAGAAAAAGTACCAAGGTTGAGAATGTGATGATAAAGAATTTTGAAAATAGTACTATTATGAATGATTAAATGTATGTTTGTGTTTATACCCTGACGATCATCGTGCGTTGCTTTGATTATGTTTTGTAGATGACTATGTGTCACTTTGATTATGCTTATTTGATGGTTTGATTTAATTTGCTGTATTTATTTTGTCTTAATATTTACCTGATGTAATCCCACATAGTCGACGTTGCCGTTTTGGGTTGCTCACTCTCTCTATCACTTCTATTCTGTCTTGTATAAAATTGTACGGAATCTAGATGGCCAATATTGCGAGATATCAATTGATGCGGGAAATAGGAGCGACTCCACGGAGAGGTGACAACATCACTATGTCTGTTTATGTGATGTTTTTCATAGAGATTCCTCGTAGGAGGGTAGAGCTAGAAGAGAGGGATGCTGCTTCGGAGGAGGAAACAGATGGTGAGTTGGACGACTCTATGGTGAAGGTAGCTGATGAGGCTAAGGAGGAGGAGGATCCCGACCTTTGGTCTGAGGATGACCCAGAGGAGTATCTTAGTGATGAGAGCTGGATCTTTAGCCCTGAGGATCTGCTGGCAGATGACGAGGACGAGTGACAGAATAGTATTAGAAAGCATGCGTTAGTAAAGGTCCATGACTAGAAGATTAGGTAGTTCCCTTTTGAGTTATGTATTCCACTATGAGTTCTTAGCGACCTGGTGATGTCAAGCTGTAACCCCAACTAGTTTAATTCAAGTATTGATGTTTTGAGATGAAATCAAATGGGTTATTCTATTTAAAGGATGTTTTGGAAAAATGAGTTTCGAAGCGCGGTGTCTTGTGACATCTCGGTTTGGAACTTGAAAGAGTTGGTGCAACATGAGGACATGGGTTTTATATGTGACTGTTTTGTAAATAGAAATGTTCTCATTTTGTACAATTACTCACTTTAAAAAAAATGGCCCTAATTTTCACTTAAAATGATTATGTTTTCAAGTTGCCAAATCGGGGTGTTACATCTACTAATCTAGTTTAGATAATTGGTGCTTATAATTTGTTGGTACTTAACAACAAAATCCCTGCGATACGATACTTTTTATTACTACGATAACCTGTGCGCTTGCGGGGCTATCAACTGGCATTGTGTATTACACACAAATAACTTATTTTTTGAAGAGTTTAACAAACAGTCATGGATGTTGCCCATTTTAATTACTTCTTTTATGGAGGTTATCACCTTTGTCATACCTGACAACATTCACTTATATGTCTAATTAACTTTCTACTTTTTCAAGTAAATTTTTAAGGCATCCTCTACTTGAGATTTCTTACGATACTAATAGAAATATAACTATATCATGAATAGTTATATATAAAGATGATGACATACCTTTTCCTTTAAGAAAGTTAACATTAGAGGTCTACAAGTTTTGAGGAACACATTTTCAAGAAGTTGGGTACTTCTTGTGGCTCATTTCTTTGCGTGATTGGTTTTCTTTCCTTTAATACAATCTACACAAATAATTAGGACAATAAAATCCAAATCTGGAAAGACTTTGTTCCTTATAAAGCTTTCCATTCTTTCCTTGGATTTATGAACCAAACACTTATGCCACAAATTAGCAAAAAATCATTTAAAATTCAATTTATATAACTATCACTAAGATACAAATACCGATGTGATAATTATACTTAAATAAATTGAAACATCCATAACCAAACATAGAAGAGTATCTAGTAACATCAATCCTAGATAATGAACCAAACTCCTAGAAAAACTAGGTACCTAAAAAGTCTCCAATGAGTCTAGGTGATGCCCAATGTCAAGGATTAAGCATTAAATCCTGACAAGTTCCACTAGAGCCTTCACTTTATTCCCACAAACACGTACTTTATATGTGGGTTTATGATATGGATTAAAAAAAATTCATTATGCTAGAAACATGTTTCGATTAATCCAGGATCAATCCACCAAATTTTTTGTGGATCTTTGATTAAGTTTGACTCAAACATACATAAGCTTTAAACTTATCTTTTATAAAATCAAGATTTTCATTTTATGCACTTCTTTTGAATTCAACATTTTTGCACAAAATGACATTTATGATAATGAGGTTCTTTCATATAAGTTTTCACATATGCCTCATTAATTCTAAGTGATCCTTTTCCCTTATCATGTTTCTTCATAAATTATTTACAGCTCCTTGATGTCCTTAAAGGTTGGATAAAGAGATTTCTCATATTTTTAAGTCTTGTTTCCTCTTAAACTAAGATATTGTGCAATTTATTGCACAACCCATTATCTTTCATGGCGTTATAGCTCATTTAAAAACAAGTAACACTCAATTTGTAATGAGCGAGGATAAACTATAATAAGAAGTTCTCATCCACAACTATTCTCAAGGACTTAAACTTAAGTCTTTCTAAAATAATTGTTGTCTTAAAGATACATTCATAAATAGTACACAAATCACCAAACTTTATGGGGTTAGGGTACTCATTAATGTCCATGAAAGAGACTCAAAAATATTAGGCACTCTCTCACAAAATTCACTTAATTTTTTTTAATTACTTTCAATTTTTGAGAGAATTATCTTAATGTTATTTGCAACATTTATCCTCATGAACATAGTGAAATCTTTCTCAAATCTTATGGTAAACTTTATCTTTATGGTTGCTAACACCATTAATAGCAACAATATTTTCTCTAGCTGATAAGAAAGACTTGCAAACTCTAGTCAGAAAGTTTAACAAATAACACTGACACATAATGCAGAAAATTAAGAACATGTACTACATAACATAAATGTTTTGAGACATAAGGTACATGTTACTTAAACAATTAATGTACACTAACTCTCTCCTTTGGGTTACACATTAGTACATGACATTCAAACATAATGTTGTTAATAAAATTAATAATCAATAATTGACAATGATATATGCACCAATTAGTATTATCTATTGTCTTTGGATGTATAAATAAACCAATAGCACAAACATATTGCCTACAGTCATGTCCATTAATTATAAGAACAACTAATCAAACCTTTGGGCGATCCATAAATGCCTTATAACAATGAACTACAATATACTCATAGATCATCAAACCATTATGTCATTCATATAACATCAAATCTATGAGTAATTGAAAAATCATCATATGATTTGAAATTAATTTACTTACTGATTTGACCACTTTGGTAATTAACAAAATCAACATACAATACGAATATATAAATTCATAAATCCTAATAACCCTTTCAAGTTCCAACAGAATCAACAATCAACAAAATCTCTTTTTATAAGAAGAATCCAAAAAAATCAATGCATTCTTAAATTGTTTTGTAAAAAAATGAACTCTTAAATTCCTTTCATAATAGTATTACTATACAAGTTCGTAGTTAACAAGACTAAGGCATGGTTTTCAGGGTGATCAATGGTCCTTATCTGCTACTGGTGCTTACACCATTCAGTCTGGATACAATTTTCCTTCAGGAAATCACACTTACTTTCCCCTTCATGCTATAATCTAGAATCCAGTAAGTGTGACAAAACACAGGTTCATCTTCTGGTTGCTGATTCATGGAAGACTTCAGACTTTAGACAAATTAACTTGGTTGACAACACCAAATCACTGTTGTCTATGCTATGCAGCTCAGGAAACTCATGATCATCTCTTCTTTGACTGCTGCAGGAGTAAAAAGATTCTACAAATATGTTGTGATTGGTTAGACATCATGAGGCCTCAGTTTAAACTTACAAGATGGACTAGATGGATCCATCATGCTTTCAAAGAGAAAGATAGAAGAAGAAGCATAGCAACAATGTGGGAAGATGTAATTTATCAAGTTTGGCATGAAAGAAATTTGAGGACCTTCAAAGACATAAGGAGGAGCGTGGACAGCATCATCAAGGTTATCAAGAAGGAAGTAGCTCATAGAATACAGTATTGTTTGCCTAATTTTAGGTCTTGGTCTAATAAAACTATTGTTAACCGAATTTGTTTAGAACTTTAACTCTTTTATTCTTTAAGGACTTGAACCCTTCCTAGAAGGTGGCAAGATCCTTTTAGGCTCTCTGTTTTTGTGTCCCCTTGAACCCTTTGTAACACCCCTAATTTTCGTCTCCCGAATAATAGGAAATTAATAATAAAAGCTTTATTATTAATTTATAGAAATTTTTCCAAGTTTATATTTTGTATTTAATTAGCCTTAAATATAAAAATAAGTTGAAATATTTTTATAGGGCAAATAAATGCAAAATATAAGGATATTGCATTTTGGTCCCTGGATGAGGACTAAAAGGTAATATTGAAAAGGTTCTTGGAGGGAAAGATTTAAAAATATTAATTTTTAAATTTTGTACTAATCTAACTGGTTAGTAATGCCCTGTAACCGGTTAGACGATGAACCCAGAAACTGGATTAGTGGAATTTGATGAGTAATCACTTGATTAACCCCATAATTGCCACGATTACAGCCTTAGATTGAGTGGAAACCACATGTCGCTCTGCATGCAAGCCCAATTCGTCTATAAATTGTGGAAATTCTGAGGATTTAGGGTTGATTTCTGCTTTTAGGGTTGAAGGTGGCTCAGTTAGGGTTTCGTTTTCGTTCTGGGAAATTCGTCTTGGTCTTTGAGAGTTAGAGAGCAAAACACACACTTCTGGAAAGCTTGAATCAAGGGCTTTCCATTGATATAAGATTTGAGAGCTGAGTGTTTGTGTGGAAGGAGAAATCAAGCTTGGAATCTAGGAGTTGGAAACTGAGTTCTCTGTCATTCCCTGTTCTGGAAGCTGAATTCCAGCTTTGAGTTTGGTAAGTACAGTCCACCATTTAGCCTCAAATATATTTGATTCTCTAGTGCATGTTACCTATTTTGAGTCTTAACTGTTTTCCCCAATTTCTTTGGCCATTTGCTATGTCAAAACTTCTGGTCTTTGGACCTTGTTGGTGAAATTCGTGGCTGAGAGCAGAGCTGTGAGTTTGTGGGAAATCTGTGGATTACTCTTCAAGTACAGTGGTAATTCTCATCAAAATCAACTTAGAGGTATGGGAGAAGTCTACCTTATACTAGATTTAGACTAAAATTCAAGTGATCTAGGATTTGAGTTAACAAAACTCAAAAAGGGCATTATGTGCAATATGGCACAAAGGCTTGGAGGCCAAAGTTTTGCTCACTGTGGTTTTGAGCAACTTTATATTGATGCATGCAAAGTATATGGAGGCTGAATTCTGAGTTTGAATGCCTATTATAAGTTTTGTTGTATTAAATTGTGTTTATGTGAATTTTCATGCAATTTGATATCATAAACTTGATGCATGCAATTTGAATGTGTTTCTGGGTATAAACATGTTTATCTTAAGGCATATGAACTTTGTGAATATTGAGATTTGGTTAGATTTGAGAAAAGAAGAAAATGAATTGTTAAAACTCTTGTTTTAATGGACTGACTGCATAATCTAACCGGTTACTCGATATTCGTAACCGGTTAGACACTGCAAAATTTCAAATAAAAATCAGTTCATTAATCAGTCCTGAAATTATAGTGGTTTCTGCTCAAATCTATGCTTTAATCTCATTATACATAATCTGAACATGAGTTGTTATAATGCCAAGGTTCAGATTTGAAAGATTAAAATTAATGCCTTAAGTTAATGAAATAATTTCAAGATGAAATTATGTTCATTGGGAAATGAAAAGTGATTTAGACCTTTTGAATGATAAAACTGTAATTTTGAGGCATAAAACAATGTTTAACTTGTTTATGGATTGGGTATTAAATTCAAGAAAGAGGGTTTTTCTGAATTTCAATGGTAAACAGTTCAGGTCTGTAATTCTAACCGGTTAGCCTGAGACTGTAACAGGTTAGTACCTGAATCTGAAAAACAAAAAGTTAAGTTTCTGAATACCATTGACTTTGTTTTACCTAATCTAAGTTTAAAAGGCATGTTTTGAGAAAAATTCAAATGAGAATTTTTATGCCAAAGATTATGCCTCAAATCAATCATTCAAAAAGGGAAATGGGAATATTTCTAAATCACATTAATGTAAAGATAAAACCAACCCTGATATTTGTGCATCCATATAGACTGGAAGTCTGGTTGGTAGGAACGTTTATCATATTCTGGGAATATGAGGAGGGTACTCCGGGAGTACCAAATTATAACCTACTTGATGACACATTATAGATATGTGGCCAGTGTCCGGGACCTGGTTTTTATGCGTTCTGGGAACGTATGCGTTCTGGGAACGTGGTGCACACTCCGGGAGTGAAGCTTATTATCCAAGTATGGTTCGGCATTATGTTCTGGGAACAAATGTCGGTGTTCCGGGAACACAAGGGTGTATTGGATGGACGTCCAAGATGGACTTTTAGAGGCCTCAGTTGTGGATAGAAAATCATACATCATTCCACTTGCATTATAAGAGTTATAATGTTGAAAACTGGTGTGCTCATATGTATTTGCATTATGATCTGTCCATGATATACTCGTGATTGTAATTTTAGTCATTATCAATTATGTATATGTGTATACTTACTCCCTGTGCCCTGTTTAGGTGATGGCCAGATACCTAGCTTGCATCGAGATACGCCCTATCCCTAGCGGTATATGGACGTATGAGGAGCACCGTGCCACTTTTGAGGGGGAGGTTGAGATCACTCTCTACCACCCTAACCCTCTGGTGCGAGTGCGACCTCGTCGATTTAGGATTCCCTTAGTTTACACTATGCATGTTCCACCTTTTTATACATATAGAGGACCACCCCCGGCTCGACCTATGCCTCGTTTTCATAGTTTCCGTTTTAGAGCTGCCACTCGTTCCCATCCTTCCTCCCATAGAGTTGTTACTGAGGAGACTCTTTCTCCTGGTCCGACTGACTTGGATAGGACTGCTTCTGCAGACCTTAGACCCAGTGGTGGGGTCTCTATACAGTCGGGCGAGGTCGAGGAGGACCCTGTGGAGGATGAGAGCGAGGAGGAGGTGCATGTTGAGCCGACTGTTTCAGCTAGAGGTGGACCCGCTGGTTCATAGGAGCTTGCATAGCATAGATGTTTTGGATCCTAGATCCTAGGGATAGAGCTGTGGAGGATCTGAGGAGCTGTTGAGGACACGGATGACTTGCTCTGGGACTTCTATTTTGGATTTTGTTATATATATATTGTATATATCTGAGAGGTCTTAGAGTGAGCTTTTATTTTATGCAGCTGGTCTGTATATGTTTTATCAAAACTTGCTATCTCGACTTTGCTATCTCGACTTTTTATCACTTGCTACTGATTGTACTGATGGGGTTATGTTATGATATATATATATATATATATATATATATATATATGATGTTTTTCTTTACCTCAGCAGTGCCCCATAAGTATTATTTTTCTTCGGCGAACTCTGATTTCTATTAAGAAAGGATTCGGCGATAAGTGTATGCTTTATATATTCAAATTCAACTCGAGAGGCAAATGGTGTGTTCTAATATTAACTATGAAGAATATTTTCTATAGTTAAGGAAATGCTATCTCGAGAGCTTTTTTCGAAACTAAGATATCATTAAGCTGAACTTTCAAAAATGGTTTATGTTCAAAAAGGGTTTATGAACGAGCAAGTGCTGGTTCTAAAAAGGAAAAATTTTCTAGCCCAAATTTTGATAGCAAGTATTCAATTATTTGGAAATATTAATTATTTTCAAGTTAAAAAGAGAGTGTCACACCCTTCCTAGAAAGTGGCAAGGGACATGAGTGAGTTTTTGTATGAGTTCTTTTTGTTCGTTGGTAATAAGATTTTTTTCTTCTACCAAAAAAAAAATCAACATACAATTAACTTCAAATCAAATTCATTATTATAATAAAAATTATACAATCGGAATTAATATCTTTATGATTTGACAACTTTAATGATAATCAAATCATCATACATTAATATCAAATCAAGCAATGCTAATTCAAAAAAAATTCTTTTGCTAATAAAAAACTCATATTAATCCCAAATATATATATATAAACGTAAATTGTCCATGACATACTGGACTTGTTATATATATTCATTATTATGCAAAAGGAATATATAATTATTCGTTATTCACTCTAATGTGCTTTTATACAGTAAAATGAATCATAAATAGTTATAGAAGCAATACCTTATCCTTTTCACATATATGAATATTAATAGTTTTACCTCAATTAAAAAAAAACTTGATGAACTTTAAAAATATATAATTGAAACACTGGGTATACATTATACCCAATTGGAAAACAAATTTGATGGGTAAAATAAATCGATAAACAATCAAGTTTCAAATAATCCTAATATTTCATTTAACAATAATGCGGAAGCGTAAAAGTCTAAATTTCATAATAAAGATTCACACTGAAACAAAGCCCTAAATTTCATAATTAGGGTTCAAAGTTCCTAAATTTCATGATTTGGATTTATGAAAAAATCCATTCCCTAAACACAATAATTAGGATTCAATCCAAATCCTAAATCTTAATTGGAAAGTCATGAATTTCTTAACATGGTTTTGATACCACATATAAGTTGTAGTTTAATTTATTTGTTACAACTACAATAATAAGGATCTTGAAATTACATGACTTTCACATATTATAAAGACAATAAGGAATACGATTACTAACCTTTATCCATTGCTAGAGTTGAAAAAGAGTTCTCCAAACGCCCTTTAATCAAAAGCCACGAAACACGTTTCTATTCCTTTGCCACCTATGCTATTCTTTTCTATGCTGTTTGTTTAGCCGTTTTGTGATGGGGAGAGAAAAGAATACCTTATGGTCACGAATAGGACCCGTTTCCTATAAATAGGTAAAAGCCCTAACTGTTATCCATTAGTTTCCATCAAGCTAATGGGCCTTCAGAAACAACCTCCCTTATATCTAATTATGATTTAGCCCATTAATATTTAATTATGTATTTAATAAACACACATCAATACATGTCACATGCACATCACATAAGACATACTAAGATATTAAAATCTTACAACACTCACTTTTTTCCATATGCACAAGGACTGAATGCAGATTGTTAATGTTTTGTATTCACCGCTTAATTGTTTAGTATTTATGTGTTTATTTAATAAAAACACATGAATTTACAATAAAAGCAGGTGATAGTTAACTCTAAAAGGCTCACTGCTTAGTATTTCTTAGTGTTTACTGCTTAATTCTTAGTTTTGTATTCACCTTTGTATTCACCGTACCCCAAACTTGAAGACTTTGCAGTTTAATTATTTTATTGAAATCTTGTTTTTTTAAAAGTTCAATTAAAATCATGTTTTTTTTTTAAATTTTTGTTATTAAAACCTAATAAATATAACCAGTAAAGAGTTTGAATTTTAATAATTTTTTATTAAAATTTTGAATTTTTTAGTATTTTGGTAAGAGGTATACAGAAACCCTTACCCTCATAAACTCTTACCCTTGCCCAAACCTCAACCCTAACCGTAGTGGAAGTAGTTACAAACAATTATGTTGGTTTACGTCATTAACTAAGTTCAATTAGTTTGTGGATGATTACCTTAGGCATAAGTTGGTAGTTATTACCAGATCTGGGTTGACCTAATTAAGTGACTTGGAAGAGCTTGTGAGTCATTACCTTAAGCACAAGTTGGGAGATAGCAAATGATGGTAGTACCTGTTGATGTTGACGTTGGCATGCGTCATCAGTGGGACTTACTAGATTCCTTCTCCGAGATGTACGCTTTTAGAGTTAAAAACAATTATTGGGGTTGACGTAATTAATTATATTGGACCGAGCTTGTCGATCATTACCTTAAACACAAGTTGGGAGTTACTATGTTCCTCCTCATATATGTAGAGATGAAAGATTTAGAAACAATTATCGTCCTTATGGATCATTACCTTAAGCACAAGTCGGGACTTACTATGTTCCTCCTCATATGTGTAGAGATAAAAGATTCAGAAACAATTATCGCCCTTATGGATCATTGCATTAAGCACAAGTTCGAACTTACTATGTTCCTCCTTAGATATGGAGAGATCAAATAATATTTGTCTTCTTAGTTACTCTGTCATTTAAAAACAAAAATCAAATACACTCTATGGTCGTATTTGTAAAACCCTTTTGGAATTTTTTTGTTCGTACTATTTATGAGATTTAGAAACAATTATCGCCCTTATGGATCATTATCTTAAGCACAAGTTGAGACTTACTATGTTCCTCCTTATATATGGAGAGATCAAATATTTTGTCTTATTAGTCACTATTTATAAGACTTTATTTTAAATTTCAATAGCATTTGATTACTTGTTTCCATAAATAACTGTATAAAGTCACAGTTTGTAGAGTTTTAATACTAATTTTAGGGTTAGTTTTACAAAATTTATAAATTTTGATATTTCCAATGCACTAAGTAATTTAATTCATTCACTGTAACACCCCGATTTGACAACTTGAAAATATAATTTCTTTAATTCAATGTAGTGAAAATTTGGGCCAATTTTTTTTTCACATAACATGGACATGAGAATCTCCAAGTTCCAAAATCTTTTATCAAAATAGTTTACAACAGAAAATCGATTCTCATATCTCACGTTATACTTCAAGTTCCAAACCGAGATGTTACGAAACATCACATTTAAAAGCCCTTTTCGTTTGTTCTTGACCAGAAAACTTAATCTTGGTTACTCAGCTTTATAAAACATAATTCGGGTGCACACGTGGATGCAGCTAATGATGTCTAAGTACCTGCTAAGGGAGTACAACACTTGAACATAGATACTATAACAATAGATCTCCGTCCAACATAATACTCCTCCGAAGGGTCGAACCATCAATCATCAAGTCCTCGAGCCGAGCTTGACCTTCTTCTCCTTCGAGACTCCATCTCGGTCTTGTCTTCGTAGGCCATCACTTGAAGCGCCGACTCCCAAGATAATTCACTCACTCTGTCACCTATGGACATCATCACAGAAGTCCACAGGGAAGGGGGAAGACAGAGATAGTAAGCATTCCGAACGACGTATCGTCGACAGTGTGGGTTTACGATAGGCAAAATATCAAGACAATACAAGCATACAACATTACATATTTACAGCACAACAATACAATATAAATACAACACAACAAAATAACATATTTGCATCTTCACAATCATAATCATGATTATCATTAATTAATCATTCATTAACGTAAGCTTACTTTTGTTTATCCATATCGTTAATCTCTTCGCGACGTGCTTTTCTCGATTACCTCTTACGAATCTTTCACTTAAGGGAACCTCTTAATCGGATTATTTCATGGGATCAGAGTCTCTTTATCCATATTTCTCGAGTCCATAATATCGAAAGTTCAGGCTTTATGGTTTTGGGTCTACATCTCCTCGGAATCCATCCACCTAGTCGGAAGCAATCAGGAGTACATGATCTCTAACCACACCGGCTTTTACTGGATGGCAAAGTGAATGCATTCATATAATGTCTCGGGAAATAAAATAAACACATCCGGCCGTGTTTGAGCATCCCTCTCACTGATCAAGATTTAATCAAGGGGGTGTCAGTCCTCTGTCTAGTGATCATGTGGTACTTCGTCCACACCACTGAGTGACCAGCTCCGACCGGTTTAGCCAGGGCCCCTATGGTTTTTCCCACCTAGACAGACTTCTCAAGGCTTCTTGACGAATCACCGTCAAGGCCATCCCCTATCTCAATCATCCAGCTGAACACCATAAGGGTAATTCAGGTGTATCTTCCTCTCCACTACTTCGGGTTAGGGTTCTAAGTCGTGAGGTTATACTATTTTGTCCTAACATCGACCCATCCTAAGTCATCTCTGTCATACAGCTCTGACCATATGCGGAATGCTTCTGTGGGACTCGACCACTATGTTCGACGGGCTGCGACCCATCCTGAATCACTTCCGGCATATAGCTCCGACCATATGCGGGATATCAATAATCATTCTGACGGGCTCCGACCCATTCAAAATCACCTTCGGCATATAGCTCCGACTATATGCGGGTCATTAATCAATCTTTGGTAGATAGGCTCCGACCTATCCCGAGTCATTCCAACATATGGCTACGACCATATGAGGACTGTCTTTGTGAAATTCTGCAATCGTTGCATCCGGGTCCAAAGGCATCGTCGTCATCCAGACACTAATCCATTAGCCATGTCGTCAACTCGATCCACGTACTCGGGCGCATCAGCATCATCCAGTTCCACAACGTGTTTAATCCATTAGAGTACCGTTCTATTCTTTGGGGGATTTCTCTTAGTTTCTGATGTCTTTACTATTCTTATTAATCAACAATTCAAATATCATCATGCATAATTAAACATTTAAACAGATAAACATAAGCATGTTATATCACATCATCAGCATATAAATTCGTCACACAACAATACGTGGTCTTTGTCTCCTTCATATAAGTGGCCACACAACACAAACAATTGCCACTATACTATTGACTCAGAACCACCAAGTTCCGATCTTTGAGATGATCAGGAACGTCCTAATAAATCACCTAAATACCACGGTGTCTTAGGAAAGCTTCTCTCTCACCTCAACTCCAGCAAATACTTTGTCTGAAACCATTGCGGGTCCTCCCAAGAAGGTAGGATTAGGTTAGTTAAGGGAATTTATGGAAGGGAAATTCGGTTAAGGAGGGGTTAAGGGTAGGTTAGGTTAGTTAATCTAGGTTTAAGGTGCTAATTACGATCTAATCATAATTAAGGTAGGATTAGGAAAACTAAATTAGGTTTAGTTCACTAATCCTTAGAGTTTAGTGTAACACCTAGAAATAAATACCCATATTTACCCCATTATAAAAATAGCGACTTAAAAATTTCTTTTTAAAACTAATTGAGTTATAAGATTCCTCTGTCAATTCGAACAGAGTTTCCTTTGTTTATTGGACGTTCCAAAAACTTAGTTTTCCTGCAACCTGTGCAACCAAATATATATATTCATTTCATCCAGAGCCAACAGGGCTAAAATAACAATAGTGTGAAAGCCAACTACATATAAAGTGTAATTGCATCAGAGATAGCAGCAATGGATAACTATTGGAAACTATAAAAGTTTTCCCAACCAAAAGCGTATACTTCCTACCCCTAGGAAGAGTCCTGAATGACCCAAGAAAATAGAACTTTACAATCCACTTTCAAAACAGCAACACCACTATATACCATATACCAAAATAATCAGGACGATACAAAAATAACCCCTAATATCCCATATTCTACTCTCCCTGTGAGGAAGAGTGCACCTGCTCGGCCGGGGGTTGCACAAGCTCAATCTCCATACTGTAAAAATAGTAAGGGAGTGAGCATTGCACATGAAATAGGAAAGCAGTTTCTCATTAGATATAAGCACCCACTAAGCCAAACACATTTATCAATTACTCATTTAAGGCACATATTACACAAATTACCCATGCATTCACAACCAACATTTTCATCACTCAACTCTTAGTGGTTCTTATTAATTGTCGTTTGTTTTCACTTTGCAAATTCTTCCATTCATGATACCTTCTCATCCTTCAACATTTTCAAATCTTGTCTACCATTAGGAATTAGCGCACCTGTTAGGTCATTTCTCACCCACTAGGATTTTCACCCAATCCAGGTCATTTCCACCTATTAGGCCACGGTTGACACCCGTTAGGACTAAAACAGGATTTACAACTCTTTTATATTCATTTATTATATGTGAAGCATGATTGATCCCTTGGATACACCCACCTAACGGGTCATTTACGGGGCCTAATAGGTAACTTTCACCTGAATTGGGTAACTTGTACCTAATGGGTAACTTGTCACCTAAAAGGGCACCTAATGGGTCGGTGTATCCCAAGGATCAATCATAGCTGCAACCTTAATTATTATTTTTGTATAATTCATTTTATTTGCATTCAAGTTATCACTAGCTGCATAATCATTGGCTATATCAAACCAAATCATAAACATAAAAACAAGATTCACATGCTATTTACAAGTTTCAAATTACACAATCAAATATACACATGCTCAACCAACATGTAGTTTTCACACACAGGTAGTACCAACACATCTCAATTTCTATGTTTTCCCCAAATTTACTTTTTATTTCAAATACCTAAATTAAAGATCCTATTTCTTTCTTAACCTAGGGTTTTCAATATTACTTTAAAAACAATTAACTCCTAGCAAGCTCCTATATACTAATTAGAATCCCTTCCCTAGGACAAGCCAATACCCACCCCCTTACCTCAGTCAAGTAGAGCTAATAATGAACCTTCCAAATCCTAGCTCCAACCACCACCTTCAAGATGCTCCAATAGAAAGAGAGGGAAAGGTGTGATGATGACTTCCCTTTAGTCACAAAAATGAAAACCAACATGAGGTTATGGCACCCATGAGAGGGGTTCGAAATTTCTTCCATAGAAAAGAAGGGAAGAAGGAATTTGTATAAATCCCAAGAGGAAGAGAGAAAAACCCATTTGACATCATCAACAAAAGAGAAGGATGTGATTTACCTTTTAAGCTTGATTTGGGTTGCTGTTGGTTGATGAACATGGGGAGGATGAAGAGCTCCTCTTGCTCTTGGGTGGAAGAAGGGAAACCGTAGAGAGAAGGAGAGGAAGAGAGAGGGATGATGGTTGATGAATAAAAGGAGGGTGAGAGAGAGTGTTTGTTTTATTTTTGATATCAATGAATGAGTGGCTCTAAATGAAAGCCCTTAAAGAAGATCCTTTTTGTGTGGTGTAGAAGTGCCTCACGTGCACACCTTTTTGTCTATTTTTTTTGTACAGACCCAGTGTTAATCGATTACCCTAATCAGGTAATCGATTACTGCCTCAATGCAACATTTTATGGGTTCCAACCTGAGGCCTTGTAATCGATTACTTGACCAAAAAGTAATCGATTACAACCTGATGCAACATTTTTTTTGTTTTCAGCAGAGGCCCAGTAATCGATTACTTGCCCAAAAGTAATCGATTACTCTTCAATGCAACTTTTTTTATGCATTTTGGCTGAGAGCTCGTAATCGATTAACCCACCACCAGTAATCGATTACTTTGCTGCTTTTTCATCTTTTCAGAGTTTCTAACTCTCAAACCTCTTCCTTACATCCTATACCCATTTGGCTATGATTTCTATGCTAAACCCTAGCTCTTAGTTGTCTAGTACTCATAAATTCATCACAATTTAATACAAGAACTTACATAATTCATGTTATATTAAGCACTTTAAATTGAGAATGTTACAATCCTCTCCCACTTACCCGAATTTCGTCCTCGAAATTCAGCTGTCCTGAAACAATTGTGGATAGGACTCCTTCATTTTGTCCTCCAACTCCCAAGTGGCCTCTTCCACGTTGTTTCGGTTCCAGATTACCTTCACCAAGAAGATCTCTTTGCCTCTAAGTTGTTTAGTTCGCCTATCATCAATTCTGATTGGCAGTACTTCAAAGGTCGAATTCTCTTTCAAAGGCAAATCATCCACAGCAACTACATGGGAAGGATCATGAATGTATTTCCTTATCTGTGAGACATGGAAAACATCATGAAGCTTGGAAAGATGTGGAGGTAAGGCGATCCTATATGCCAATAGACCAACCCTCTCCAAAATCTGATAAGGACCAACAAATCGTGGAGTCAGTTTCTTGGACTTGATCGCCCGACCAATTCCTGTAGTAGGGGACACTCTCAAAAATACATGATCACCTTCATCAAACTCAAGAGGTCTCCTACGCTTATCTGCATAGCTCTTCTGACGATCCTGAGAAGTTTTCATCTTGTTCTTAATCATAGTGATCTTCTCAATAGTCTCTTGCACAAGTTCTGGTTCAGTCAACAAATTCTCTCCAATCTGAAACCAACAAAGAGGCGTTCTGCACTTCCTGCCATAAAGTGCCTAAAAGGGTTCCATGCCGATGCTAGAATGGAAACTGTTGTTATAATTGAATTCCATAAGCGGCAGAAGCTGCTCCCAATTGCCAACCTGCTCCAGCACACAAGCTCTGAGCAGATCCTCCAATGTCTAAATAGTACGCTCAGATTGCCCATCAGTTTGTGGATGGTAAGCTGTACTAAATTTCAGCTTGGTACCCAAAGCCTTTTGGAGACTCTGCCAAAATCTGGATAAGAACCTAGGGTCACGATCTGATACTATGTTGGAGGGCACACCATGTAGCTTCACTATGTCCCGAATGTACAATTGAGTCAACTTTTCCAAACTGTATTTCATGTTCATTGGGATAAAGTGAGCGCATTTCGTCAGACGATCAACCACAACCCAGACAGCATCACACCCTGCCGTGGTTCTGGGCAAACCGGACAAAAAGTCCATAGCAATACTGTCCCATTTCCACTCGGGAATATCAAGTGATCGCAATGGACCACCTGGCTTTTGATGCTCAATTTTCACCTTCTGACAAGTTAAGCAATGAGACACATGATCCGCCACATCTGTTTTCAACTTTGGCCACCAATAGATCTTCTTTAAATCCTGATACATTTTTGTTGCACCTGGGTGAAAATTCATCTTGGTTCGATGAGCTTCCCATAAGATATCTCTTCTAACTTCAAAGTCCATGGGAACACATATCCGACCCTTAAATCGGATAATACCATCAGAACCTCTTACGAAATCGGGCTCTTCATTGCCCGATACCCCTTTCAACAACTTCTGTAGCTCTTCATCATCAGCTTGCCTCTCTTTAATAAGATCAATCAACTCGTTGGTAACCTGCAACATTTCTAGAACAACGCTCTTCTCTTTCACTTGCATGCTTAAGTTGAGGTCACTGAACTCTTGGATTAACTGCATCTCCTTTACAATCAAATTGCTGACATGCAAAGTCTTACGACTTAGTGCATCAGCCACAACATTGGCCTTGCCTGGATGATACTGGAGACTGAAATCATAGTCCTTCAGAAATTCCATCCACCTCCTCTGTCTCATATTCAGTTCTTTCTGATCGAAGAGGTAGCGGAGACTTTTATGGTCACTAAAGACTTCAAATCTCGAACCATAAAGATAATGCCTCCAAATTTTCAAGGCAAAGACTACTGCTGCCAATTCCAGATCATGTGTGGGATAGTTTTGCTCATGCTGCCTCAACTACCTGGATGCATAAGCTATGACTTGTCCCTGTTGCATTAACACACACCACAACCCTTGTTTTGATGCATCACAATATACTACAAAGGATTGAGTTGGATCCGGCAAAATCAATACCGAGGAACTAGTCAATCGCCTTTTCATCTCTTGAAAGCTGCTCTCACATTCAGGGGACCAAACATATGGAACGCCTTTCCGAGTAAGGGTGGTCAGAGGAAGAGCTAACTTGGAAAACCCCTCAATAAATCTTCGATAATACCCAGCCATACCAAGGAAACTCCTGATCTCGGTAATAGACTTAGGTCTCTCCCACTTAAGCACCGCTTCCACCTTAGAAGGATCTACTGCGACACCCTTCTCAGAAATCACATGCCCCAGAAAATGCACTTCATTCAACCAAAAGCTACATTTAGAGAATTTTGCATAAAGGTGGTTGTCTTTGAGAACTTGGAGCACCGTTTTCAAATGCTCTTCGTGCTCCTTTGGACTCTTGGAATAGATGAGAATGTCGTCAATAAAGACTATGACAAATGAATCCAAGTACGGCATGAAAATCCGGTTCATATAATCCATGAAAATGGCAGGAGCATTTGTGAGACCAAATGGCATTACCACATATTCGAAATGTCCATACCGGGTTCTAAAAGCAGTTTTGGGAATGTCCTCCTCTCGGATACAGATCTAATGATATCCAGATCGGAGGTCAATCTTTGAAAAAACTGCTGCTCCCCTAAGCTGATCCAACAAATCATCGATGCGGGTGAGTGGATATTTATTCTTTACTGTCACCGCATTCAACTGCCGGTAATCAGTGCACATACAGACACTTTCATCCTTCTTTTTGACAAAGAGAATTGGAGCTCCCCACGGAGAGACACTTGGTCTTACGAATCCCTTAGCCAATAGCTCCTCCAACTGCTTCTTTAATTCTTCCAGCTCTGGAGGTGCCATTCTATAGGGTGCTTTAGATATCGGGCCGGCACCAGGCATAAGATCGATGCCGAACTCCACTTCTCTTTTCGGGGGCAATCCAGGAATCTCGGCGGGAAAGACTTCCGGGAATTCGCAGACAATTGGAATTTGACTAACATCAGAAACTTCTTCAACATCCATGGCAGATAAAGAAGGATCACCAAGAACAACAGCCTTTTGACGACAATTAATCAACACATGATGTTGAGTCATCCAATCCATTCCCAGGATGATATCTAACTTTTTCAGAGGCAAACAAATAAGATTCACCTTGAAATCCCGCTCTAAGACTCGGAGTGGACACTCTAAACACATCTGGGTAGTCTCCACAGACGAGTTAGTAGGCGTGGAAACTGACAACTTAAAAGGCATTTCTACTGCTGACAGTCCTAGCCTCTTCATGCAGCTAATAGAAATAAAAGAATGTGATGCTCCACAATCAAATAATACTCCACATGTGTTATCATGAATAGAACATGTACCTCTGATCAGCTCGTCCTCCTCTGTCACTTCTTCGCCATCCAAAGTGTAAACCTTGCCCTTTTGCATGGGCAGACTTGCACCAGTTTTCTGTGCCTTAGCAACATTAACTTCTTTCTTCAAAGTACTCTTGGGACAGCGAGAAGCAAAATGACCAGGCTGCCCACACTGGAAACAAAGCCCCTCCCCTCGATTCGGGCCAAGACCCCAGCATACTCCCCTGTGATACCTCCCACAATGCTGACAGAGAGGGGGAGGACCAATAGCCATTGTTGACTGCCCAATGCCTCTTGGTGCTGCAGTAATGGGATTAGCATAAGGACCCGACCTCTGAATAGGGCCCTTGCCTCTGACAGGACCTGTTCGCTGCACTGCTTTACTCTTATTCTCTTCCCTTTCTTGCTTCAAGGCCTTTTCGTATGCACTAGTCATATTCACTAACTGGGCCAAGTTTGAAATGCCCTGATAAGGGAATATGGTCCTAATCTCAGCATCCAGACCTGCTTCAAACTTGATACACTTCGTCCGCTCGTCAGCATCCCTGTAGCTGCCCGAGTATCTGATCAAATCTTCAAACTGCGCGGCGTATTCCCCAACACTCATATTCCCCTGCTCTAGCTTCAGAAATGCCAATTCTTTCTCCCTCCGAACATCCTCCGGAAAATACTTACCCAAGAATCGGACTTTGAAAAGATCCCAAGTTATCACCTCATTCTCAGCCTCTAAACTCCTCCTCTGGTGCTCCCACCAGTGTTCCGCCTCACTCATCAAAACATACTCCACCAATCTAACTTGCTGATCTGCCGGTGGCTGCAGTGAACGAAGGATTTTCTCCATTTCTTGGAGCCATTTTTGAGCCCCATCTGGATTAAATCCTCCTTCAAAGCGAGGGGGATCACTCTTCCGGAACCTAGACATCCAATCTATAACCACAGGAGCCGGTGGAGGATTGAGTGTTGCCGCTGCTGCCGCCGCTGCTGCTGCAATATTGTTAGCTTGGTTCTGTTGCATCTGCGCCATAGCTGCTGCATGATCTTGCTGCATTTGTGCATGTGCCTGCTGCATTTGCACCTGATTTTGCTGCATTTGGGCCATGGAAGCGGCCTGATTCTGATTCATTTGCACGAGATTCTCCAAAATAGCAGCCATACGATCATGATCTCCATGACGTCCCGCCATACTGCTAAGTCATGGAGAAATACCCCGTTAAGTTGCTAATACTAAAATTAAATAAACTTCTTATTCCTGGACCTAGACTCTTAACTAACATATCTGTCACTCCCTTGGTGAGTAACAATTAGAGATGTGAGTCCACACTCCAAGGGCCGAGGAAAACTGCTCTGATACCATAAATGTAACACCTAGAAATAAATACCCATATTTACCCCATTATAAAAATAGCGACTTAAAAATTTCTTTTTAAAACTAATTGAGTTATAAGATTCCTTTGTCAATTCGAACAGAGTTTCCTTTGTTTATTGGACGTTCCAAAAACTTAGTTTTCCTGCAACCTGTGCAACCAAATATATATATTCATTTCATCCAGAGCCAACAGGGCTAAAATAACAATAGTGTGAAAGCCAACTACATATAAAGTGTAATTGCATTAGAGATAGCAGCAATGGATAACTATTGGAAACTATAAAAGTTTTCCCAACCAAAAGCGTATACTTCCTACCCCTAGGAAGAGTCCTGAATGACCCAAGAAAATAGAACTTTACAATCCACTTTCAAAAAAGCAACACCACTATATACCATATACCAAAATAATCAGGACTATACAAAAATAACCCCTAATATCCCATATTCTACTCTCGCTGTGAGGGAGAGTGCACCTGCTCGGCCGGGAGTTGCGCAAGCTCAATCTCCGTACCTGTAAAAATAGTAAGGGAGTGAGCATTGCACATGAAATAGGAAAGCAGTTTCTCATTAGATATAAGCACCCACTAAGCCAAACACATTTATCAATTACTCATTTAAGGCACATATTACACAAATTACCCATGCATTCACAACCAACATTTTCATCACTCAACTCTTAGTGGTTCTTATTAATTGTCGTTTGTTTTCACTTTGCAAATTCTTCCATTCATGATACCTTCTCATCCTTCAACATTTTCAAATCTTGTCTACCATTAGGAATTAGCGCGCCTGTTAGGTCATTTCTCACCCACTAGGATTTTCACCCAATCCAGGTCATTTCCACCTATTAGGCCACGGTTGACACCCGTTAGGACTAAAACAGGATTTACAACTCTTTTATATTCATTTATTATATGTGAAGCATGATTGATCCCTTGGATACACCCGCCTAACGGGTCATTTACGGGGCCTAATAGGTAACTTTCACCTGAATTGGGTAACTTGTACCCAATGGGTAACTTGTCACCTAACAGGGCACCTAATGGGTCGGTGTATCCCAAGGATCAATCATAGCTGCAACCTTAATTATTATTTTTGTATAATTCATTTTATTTGCATTCAAGTTATCACTAGCTGCATAATCATTGGCTATATCAAACCAAATCATAAACATAAAAACAAGATTCACATGCTATTTACAAGTTTCAAATTACACAATCAAATATACACATGCTCAAACAACATGTAGTTTTCACACACAGGTAGTACCAACACATCTCAATTTCTATGTTTTCCCCAAATTTACTTTTTATTTCAAATACCTAAATTAAAGATCCTATTTCTTTCTTAACCTAGGGTTTTCAATATTACTTTAAAAACAATTAACTCCTAGCAAGCTCCTATATACTAATTAGAATCCCTTCCCTAGGACAAGCCAATACCCACCCCCTTACCTCAGTCAAGTAGAGCTAATAATGAACCTTCCAAATCCTAGCTCCAACCACCACCTTCAAGATGCTCCAATAGAAAGAGAGGGAAAGGTGTGATGATGACTTCCCTTTAGTCACAAAAATGAAAACCAACATGAGGTTATGGCACCCATGAGAGGGGTTCGAAATTTCTTCCATAGAAAAGAAGGGAAGAAGGAATTTGTATAAATCCCAAGAGGAAGAGAGAAAAACCCATTTGACATCATCAACAAAAGAGAAGGATGTGATTTACCTTTTAAGCTTGATTTGGGTTGCCGTTGGTTGATGAACTTGGGGAGGAAGAAGAGCTCCTCTTGCTCTTGGGTGGAAGAAGGGAAACCGTAGAGAGAAGGAGAGGAAGAGAGAGGGATGATGGTTAATGAATAAAAGGAGGGTGAGAGAGAGTGTTTGTTTTATTTTTGTTATCAATGAATGAGTGGCTTTAAATGAAAGCCCTTAAAGAAGATCCTTTTTGTGTGGTGTAGAAGTGCCTCACGTGCACACCTTTTTGTCTATTTTTTTTTGTACAGACCCAGTGTTAATCGATTACCCTAATCAGGTAATCGATTACTGCCTCAATGCAACATTTTATGGGTTCCAACCTGAGGCCTTGTAATCGATTACTTGACCAAAAAGTAATCGATTACAACCTGATGCAACATTTTTTATGTTTTCAGCAGAGGCCCAGTAATCGATTACTTGCCCAAAAGTAATCGATTACTCTTCAATGCAACATTTTGATGCATTTTGGCTGAGAGCTCGTAATCGATTAACCCACCACCAGTAATCGATTACTTTGCTGCTTTTTCATCTTTTCAGAGTTTCTAACTCTCAAACCTCTTCCTTACATCCTATACCCATTTGGCCATGATTTCTATGCTAAACCCTAGCTCTTAGTTGTCTAGTACTCATAAATTCATCACAATTTAATACAAGAACTTACATAATTCATGTTATATTAAGCACTTTAAATTGAGAATGTTACATTTAGGGCTTAATCAAAGGTTAAGGCACTAATCAAGGACTTAATCCATTCTAGTATAGGTTTAGGGAAAATTAATTCTAGGTTAATTCACTAACCTTGGGGGTTTAGAGTTTAAGAGAATGATTAAGTACTTAATCAAGGATTAGGAACTTTATTAGGGTTTAATCGAAGATCAAGGATGCTAATTAGGGTTTCTAGAGATGATTCTAGATTAAGGATATGATAAGATGATTGGACTTTGATTTTTGAAACTTAGGGTAGAAATAATTTTTCACCTTAGTTATCATAAAACCCTATGAATTATTTTAAGAAGATAAAATCTTAATTAAAACCTTAAGTAATATAATTCATTGGAAACCTTAAAAAAACAAATACATAAAATCATAACACAAGTGGATTAAATTCAAAAGTGTAGAAATCCATCATGAAATCAAAACTCCTTTAATTGATTCTTAAATCAGTCAGGTTAAATCTATAAAGATGCACAAAGAAATTCATTTCTCAAATGAAATCACAAATAATAAAATTACTCCGAACTCAACAAAATCATTTGCTTGGATTCTATAAAAATCTTTGTTTACCAAAATTCCATAAAATCGACAACTGATTACGTAATCGAATAAAATACCCATCGAAAATCCTTTGTAAAACAATATCTCAAAATTCTTCTTTAATGAAAACTCATTTTTCTTTGTCGGGAAAATACGGGATGTCACATTCACCGAGTTGGGAATGAGTGTTATTAATAGGACCAGAGGGAGTTGCTTTTTCCACATGGTTTTGTAAGTAAAAGATAATGTGATTTTTTTGTCATATGGTTTTTCCACATCACTCGGTATAATGTGATTGCACTAATTTTTTTTTTACAAATAGTGCCAAAATACATGGTTGTTGCTATATTGGTGCATTGTTGTATTATGATTATAGTATAACGTGTAAGTTATTAAGTATTTATTTAATGGAAATTGAACGGTTAACTCTTGACAAAAACTATTTATTTGATGGAATTTTAACAGTGTAGTTTACTCTTGAAGAACTGGTTATAGATTTTTTTTTTTAAAAAAAAAATTATAAGGAAAGCCATGGATTTTAAAAAATGTTATTTAAAGTAAAAAAATAAATAAAAATAATAATACATGAATTAAAGAACTTATCCAGAAACTTGTTTAAAAGTATTTTATGGCTTTAGTTGAAATTTATTATTCGTTAAATATTATATGGAATTACAACTTTAAAAAAAAATACTCTCTTAAAATTTACAATTGAAGAAACTGGAGTTTATTTATCGTTGTTGTATGAAATTACAACATTAAAAAAAACTAATAATGAATCATTCCTTTTGTATTCTGCAATTTAGTAGTAGTAAATTTGAATTTTAACACTGCAATGGAGAGTTACATGCAATGATCCACGTTTCATTCATTGAACCCAATTGACGTTTTTTTGTCCACGTTGCATGCATGCATTCATCCACATTCTGAACACATATCCACGTTGCATTCATTGAACCATTTTGGTTGCATGGAAGTGGTGTTTGATGATTTAAGTACTAGTATTAAATTGCAAATCATTACCAATGACCATTTTGACAATTTTATTTTGTTGTTTTACTAACCCTTACCAATTTTTAATGATCATTAGTTAATTAAATTTTTCCACCAAAATCCGTATTTATTTAACACTTTTTAGCGGTAATTTTGAAAATAGACATAAAAGTTAACAAATTTATTAAAAAAAATGTAAATTCCAGAAGTTGATTCTCTTTTTTTTGGCCATTGAAAAATTAATTATTTTTTTAACTAAATACAAATACACTAAGAATTGAAATGAAGTAGTTAAACGGTTCATTTTAAATTAATAAAAAAATCCAACGTCCAGCCGAAACGTCTTTTGGTAAGTTCCACATTTCAATACTGATGAACCATTATATTGCTTCGTTATGCATCCACTGCAGTAATATATATATACTTTTTTTTTTAAAAAAAGTAATATATATATATATATATATATATCAGTTCTCTTGTGTTCAGTTATTTCCATATTTTATTTTCCTTTCTTCCACATTGTTGTTTTTTTCCATCGTAACAAAGGAGTATTGAAGTAATATGGCTCTCTAGGAATACCTAGATTACATTTCAATGATTAACTACCAAGCAAAGGTTAGAGATATATATTAACGTACTTTTCATCATTTGTGTTTTAAGTTTGGTAACAAACGTTTATTTTATAATTTTTAAGTTCTATATTATGGATTGTTTTTTTATTTTTTTTTAGTCATTCCTAGATGTGAGGAAGTATTTCACGTTGGACTTTGGGCACGAAATAGGGGGGCATTGGATTTGCCAGTGTCCTGATGGGGATGTTGAGAGATTATTATTTGTTCAACCTGAAATTGATAAAGCTTATGCCGATGGTCCTGCTTGGGAAGATCTGCGACTTCGGTTTGGCATTAGAGATGAGGACATAGTTGATTTTTACTATTTAGGGAACCGAAGGTTTAAATTTACTACTCTTGATCAATGGGATGGAAATTATTACTCATCTCTTACTTAGTAGGATGTTTTTGATTATTAGGTTTTGAAGTTTGTTAATTTCATTACGTATGATATTTACTGTTTTTGAATATTACCCTTCTGTTGATGATATTTGGTGTTGGAGTTGTTAACCTCATGAGTAAACTGCACTGTTGAAGTTCCAATTTATAATATTTATTGTTTTTGCATATTTTGTTTTAAATTTTGTTTATTTCCAATTTATAAAATTTGATGTTGGAGTTGTTAATATGTACATGTAAATTTTGTAATACTCCTATAGTTGTTAACGTCAATTTTATAATATTGTCATAATATTCTCATTACTGTATTTATAATAATTTAAGCAATTTATGTATTTAATTTTTTTTATAAACATAATTGAATCAATTTAGAGATATAGACATTTACGAATTTATATTAAATCATATAAGAGTAGTTAACTATATAGCGATTTATATTAAAATCATATAAGAGGTGGTAACCTAAGTTTATATAGCGACCTAGAGGTTCATTTAAAAAAAAATTAGAAACTGGAAGGTAAACCCTAAGAAATTCTATGGCCTAATAGCATGTATGCCCAAAAAAAATTATGGTGGAATTTGTTTTTCTTTACGTGCCACCTAATAACTGCATTTACTAAAAAACCCGCCAAAGGAAATCTATATAGCAAATGAATGTCGTATATTAGTTGGAAAAATTACGCGAATTGAAATGTTTAGTATAAATATAAAATTATGGCTTAAGATTAATCATTTCATACAATAGACATTTGATACCTAAACGTTAAACGTAAACCCTAACATTAAATATGTGATATTAAAATTTGTGTTTAAGATTAGACATTTCATAGATACGGTACAAAAATAAGAACGTTAAAAGTGAAATCTATATAGCAAAGGAATGTCGTATATTAGTTGGAAAAATTACGCAAATTGAAATGTTTAGTATAAATATAAAATTATGGCTTAAGATTAATCATTTCATACAATAGACATTTGATACCTAAACCCGCCAAAGGAAATCTATATAGCAAATGAATGTCGTATATTAGTTGGAAAAATTACGCGAATTGAAATGTTTAGTATAAATATAAAATTATGGCTTAAGATTAATCATTTCATACAATAGACATTTGATACCTAAACGTTAAACGTAAACCCTAACATTAAATATGTGATATTAAAATTGGTGTTTAAGATTAGACATTTCATAGATACGGTACAAAAATAAGAATGTTAAAAGTGAAACGTAATTTTAGCAAGGGAATAACCTCTTTAAAATAACCTCTCTCTCGTGGCTCGTGGCTGTGACCTAGTCCTAGCCGCCGCCGCAGCTTTTCCGCCGTCATGGGTAGGAAGAGAGGTAGACCACCGAAAATGCCTTCTTCTCAGAGCAAGACTAATGACATTCAGGTTGTGACTCCTTCGAAGAGTGATATTGGGGACCTGGATGAGGAAGACCTTGAGGATATTGATAACTTGAGTCCCAAGAAAGCTAAGATATGGATGAAAAAGATCGATGCCCTTCGTGCTAAACTCCAATAGAAACTGCCTCAAAAGGTTATTGAATCCAATGAAGGGTTTGTGAATGAGAAGGGAGCAGGATCGAGCAGTACTAATCCTAATCCTGATGACAGCCATACTAATCCTAATGCTGATGAGGCTGGAACTGATACTGTGATGAACACAAAGACTAATGAAACAGATAGAAAATATCCTCCTAATTCAAGTGTATGGGAGAAGTTTGACATCACAAAGCTCAGAAATTCAGGTGAGAAACTTCACTTTTTTCAACCTGATATTAAGGAAGGAGTAGCCATGGGAAAAATAGAATTATCTGATATAGAAACTGAAATGACTTACTAGCAAAATGCTTTGGTATGTTATGTGTTGGGGGCAAAACCACCCTTTCCAGTGCTCAATGGGTTTATCAGAAAAGCATGGGGTCAATATGGGGTTGATAAAGTACTGATGAACACTGATGGCACTTTCATAGTTAGATTTAATTCCTTGGAAGCAAGGAACACTGTTCTTGATATTGGCTTGTTTCATTTTGACAAGAAGCCCATAATTCTGGCTCCATTGACTGGTAAGCCTGTCACCAGAGATTTTTTGGACAGAGTTTCAGTTTGGGTTCAGCTGCCTAATCTGAACCTCAAATTTTGGGGGACTGCAGCTCTAGGCAAAATAGATAGCTTAATTGGTACTCCAATCGTGGTTGACCAGGTTACAAAAGAAAGAAATAGGATCAATGATGCCAGAGTATTGGTGGAGGTCAATCCTAAAGTCTTACCTGAGGAGATATATTTTCAAGATGAAAAGGGTACAGTCAGTAGTCAGAAAGTATCTTATGAGTGGAAACCTGTTCTTTGTGCTAAATGCTCATCTTATGGGCATGATTCCAAGATGTGCAAGAAGGGTGTCAAACAACATTGGGTGGTTAAGAATAAGCCATCTCACAAGGAGATAGATGTGGTGATTGATGCTCTGAAGACTAAAGAAGTTGTAGAGAAGGTAACTATTCCATCTGAAAATGTGGAATCAGCTATTCAGGATGCAAATACAGTATTAGAGAATGATGTAATACAAGATCAGGGTGTTATTGTGCAGTACCAAGATAATGACAATGAGGAACAGCAGAAACAGTTTGATAAGGGCAAAGGTATTGTTATCAGTGATGAGGATGGCTGGATTCCTGTCCAGACTAGGAGCAAAACACAAAACAAAAATAAAGAATTGCCAAGAGGCAGCCCCTCAAGGCATGTTTCCCATGGATAAGATTGCTAGCTGGAATATAAGAGGGCTGAATAGCCCTCTTAAACAACAAGCTATTGTTCATTTGTATAATAAATATAGTATTGGTTTGTTTGCTATTTTAGAGAATAAGCTGAGAGTCAACAGTTTTCAGCATGTTAGGAATAAAGTAGCTCCTGGTTGGGGATCTATTGACAATTTAGATGTCTGTCATATTGGGAGAATCTGGCTTACTTGGAGACAAGACAGTTTTGATGTGATGCTCATTGCCAGATCTAAACAATACCTTCACTGTCTGGTTACCTTTAAGCAAACTATGCAGACTTGTTTAATTACCTTTATTTATGCTTCTAATGATATGCATGAAAGGAATGAGCTTTGGCAGGTACTCTCTGGTGTGAAGCCTTTCATTGACAGGCCTTGGCTAATGATTGGGGATTTCAATACTTGCCTCAATGATCAGGATAAGGAGGGTGGTAATCCTATTGATCTTAGCAGCATGTTGGAATTTAAGGAGTGTGTGAATTCATGTGATGTGATCGACATGAGGCATTTTGGTCATAATCATACTTGGAGTAATAAGCAGGTTGGAGATGATAGAGTAACTTGCAAGCTTGATAGAGCCTTAGTTAACAACTACTGGTGTCATCAGTGGCCTGCAGCAGTTTCTAATTTTCTGAACCCTGGAGTTTCTGACCACAGCCCTATTCTTATTGAGTGGGGCCAAAATCAGATACCAAGAGGAACTTGTTTCAATTTCTTTAACATGTGGTGTGATCATCAGGACTTTCAGGACATTGTTAAGGAAACTTGGCAGACACAAATACAAGGTAGTATGATGTACAAGATCTGCCAGAAACTTAGACTTTTGCAGAACACCTTAAAGGACTTAAACAGAAGATCTTTCCTGGCTATTGATACAAGGGAATTGCAAATCAAGGAGAAATTGGACCAAGTGCAGTCTGAGCTTAGTATGAGGCCTTCTGACCCTGTGCTTCACCAAAGAGAAAAGGACCTCTCTAGAGCTTACATGACAGTGAAGAAAGCTGCTTTTTCTTTTCTGAGGCAGAAAGCTAAACTTAATTGGCTGGTTCAAGGTGATGAAAATTCTAAAATTTTCTACAACTCAATTAAGTAGAGACAGTATCATAACAGAATATTGAGGCTAGAAATTGACAATGGGACAGTTATCAATGATCATGACCAAATTGCTGATGCTTTCCAAATGTTCTATGAAGACTTATTCAGGGCTAAGCAGAATAGAACAGAGATGCAAAATATGATTCTGGAAGAGGGCAAATTATTATCAGTAGAACAGCAGCTGAAGCTCATTCTTCCTTTTACTGACAATGAGATCAAAGAGGCAATGTTTTCTATTCATAGAGATAAAGCCCCTGGTCCTGATGGGTTTGGCTCAGGTTTTTTCACATCAGCTTGGGAAACTATAGGTATTGACTGTATTGAAGTAGAGCATCATTTCTTTAACACAGGCAATCTGTTCAGGGAAGTAAATCATACTAATCTTGTCATGGTTCCTAAAGTTGATTCCCTTACCACTGTGACTCAATTTAGACCTATTTCTTGTTGCAATACTTTGTATAAATGTATAACAAAATTGATTTGCAGCAGGCTGAGTTTGGTGCTGCCTCATCTAGTCCAAGATAATCAAGGTGCTTTTGTCAAGGATAGAAGTATCTTGCAGAATATCATAATCACTCAGGATCTGATCAGGCTTTATGGCAGAAGGAGAATATCCCCAAGGGGTATGATGAAGATTGATCTTAAAAAGGCTTATGACACTCTTGAATGGCCTTTTATTAAGGAGATGCTTGAAGCCTTCAGATTTCCTCCCAAATTTATTGATTGGGTCATGACATGTATTAGCACAGCTTCCTATAACCTAGTGATCAATGGAATCAAAGGCTCTAGGTTTCATGGCTCCAGAGGGGTTAGACAGGGAGACCCTCTTTCTCCCCTAATCTTTGTCTTGGCCATGGAAACCCTTACTAGACAGCTTCAACATGCTGCTTCTGCCAGAAATTTCAGATTTCATCCTCAATGTAAGGAGCTGAGACTTATAAATGTTGCTTTTGCTGATGACTTGATGGTGTTCTCCAAAGCACATCCAGCTAGTGTTAGAATATTTGGCATGCCTTTCAGCAATTCTCTGCATATTCAGGTTTGCAGGCTAATCAAGACAAATCCTCCTTATTCATGGCGGCATTGATAGGAATGTTCAACAAACACTTATTGATATCACTGGTTTTAAAACTGATCAGTTCCCTTGTAGATATCTTGGAGTCCCTCTTATGTCTAAAAAATGGAATAAGGCCACTTGTACTCAGTTGGTTCAGAAAATGACAGCTAGGCTAAATACTTGGAAAACAAGGAACCTTTCTTTCCAGGGCAGATTGTGTCTGATAAACTCAGTCCTCATGAACATTCATATATATTGGGCATCAATTTTCATCCTCCCTAAAGCTGTGATTAATGAGATTGATAAGCTTTGTAGAGCCTACCTTTGGGGGAAGAATGATCAGGGACATTTCAGAGCCAAGGTGGCTTGGAAGACAGTGTGCTTGCCTAAAAAGTATGGTGGCCTAAATGTTAAAAACACTGCCCTGTGGAATATTGCAGCTTTGGGTAAGCAAGTATGGTGGATAGTGTCTAAAAAAGATTGCCTCTGGGTGAGATGGGTGCACTCCATCTACATCAGAGATAAGGACTTTTGGCACTGTTCTGCATCATAGAATCAGAATTGGCATTGAAGGCAACTCATTAAGGTCAGATATAGAATCAAACCTGGTTTTCATGGTGAATTATGGCTAGCAGGGCAGCATGGACTATATGACATTGCCTCTGGTTATAGATACCTTGCTGGTGATCATGATCATTTTGGTTTTCACAAAATTGTATGGAACGGCTTATCTCAGCCTAAGCACAGATTCATCTTCTGGCTTCTCATTCATGGCAGATTATCTACTCTAGACAGAATCTCTTGGCTAATTACTCCCAGTCATTGCTGCTTATGCCTTGGTGCTCAAGAAACTCAAAAACACTTGTTCTATTAGTGTTATTGGTCGTATGAATTACTGAATTTGTGTTGCACTTGGATTGGCCTGGACAATTTTCACTACAAATATCAAAATTGGACAAGATGGTTGCAGCATGACTTTAAGGATAAATTCGCAGGAAGGTCATCATAGCTATTTGGGCTGCCATGATATATCAGATATGGCATGAGAGGAATCTCAGAACTTTCTCCAATACCAGCAGACCGATTGATTGCATCTTTAGATTGATTAAGAGTGATCTAGATAATAAAATAGATTTTCATTACCCTTTATTTAGACAGTGGCCGAATAAGGCACTTGTTCATAGGATATGCATTGAACTATAGTTTTTTTTGGCTTATAGGGTATTTGAACCCTTCCTAGAAGGTGGCAAGTATCCTATGGGTTTGGACTACCTTTGTTACTTGAACCCTTCCTAGAAGGTGGCAAGTAGGCGATTGTAGGTCCTTAGTTTTGTATTCTTTATTGGTTATGTGGTAATAAGATTTTCTTTTACCAAAAAAAACAAAGTGAAACGTAAGCTCTATCCCTTAAAATAAGACATATTGAAATTTATGGTTTAAGTTAAAGTAAGGCAAATTGTAACACCCCAAAATTTTAATCACTGATAAATGAAATGTTAATTATAAAATTTATTATAATTAATTATTTCTATTTTAATCTTTGATTAAAATCTGTGTTTATGTTATTAGTGAATGTGTGAATTTATTTGGTAAGTATATTTATGCATAAAATAAATATTTTTCACATTAGTCCCTGTTTTGGGACCTAGAAGTAATTATAGGAAAGGTTTTGGAGGGAAAGAAAATAAAATTAATTTTTTCAAAAACTGACCAAAATATTCGAGTGTTTCTGAAAAGACTCGAGTGTTCTGGTTAGAGTTGCACGAGTTAGTGCATTTTGGTGAGTCACCACCAACGATTCTCCGCCGTTGACACGAAAACACCTTCCACAACACGTCCCTCTACTTGTGGCGAGCTGCATGAGCCTTCAACCACTCTATATAAGCCAATTGAACCCGAATTGAGAAGCATTTTGGAAAAAATCGTGGAGTTTGCATGTTCTAGGGTTCTTGAGTTCGATCAATCGAGTCTCCCTCTCTGTTTCAATTCGAGTCATAAACTATACACCAATACAAAGTTCACATCTCAAGCTTTGTATTGACACCAAAATTGTGAGTTGAGAGTCTGTATATTGGAAGAATCGAAGCTTGGAAGTTCGAGCTTGTTGCTGTCAACCAGTTTCTGGAGCTTACTTTGATCCTCAATTTTGGTAAGCTCCTGTGTTCAATCAACCTCAAATTTGTTTTAAATCCTAGTTTATGTTGTAGAGAAGGAATTCTAACCAAAACCCCTAATTCTCTTGCATGATAACCCACTCAAATATTCTGATTTTGAACCTCTACTCAAATTGTCCTGCATGTTGATGGCTGAAGTGGTTCTTAGTGTTGTGGAGTTTTTCCTTGCAATTTTCTTGTTGAGTCACGTCTGAGAGGTAAGGGGAAAGCTTTCTATTCACTAGGTAGAGTTTAAATTCCATGAATTTGATTAGAGAGCCACCAAGAGGCTCTAAGGGCTTAGTTTGAATAGGGAAATTGGTTTGGAGACCAACCTGTGCTCTAAAGTTGTTTTGAGCAAGTTTTATATGTTGCATACAAGCTATTTGGAACTTAAAATCATGAGTATTCTGAGTATTATGCAAATTGGTATGTTAAGTTGTGAATTTTCTAAGTTTTATGCATAATCTTATGAATCTCTGTGAATTCTGTAATTTGATGTGTTCTAAGTGCTTGAACATGTTTAATATATGATACATGAACTCTGTTGATCATTGGATTGGATTAGAAATGGTTAGAATTGAAAATGGTATGTTAAAACCAAGTTTCCAGTCTGTTCTGTATGAAAAGACTCGAGTACTTGGCTTGATACTCGAGTATTTCGTGATAAAACAGTGTGCCTTTTTGCTCCAACTCTCGAGTTTTGGACACACTCGAGTATCAGGTCCAGAACTCGAGTATTGACCGTTGTAACAAGAGTAATTTCTGATGAACCACTCGAGTAATGCATGAACCACTCGAGTATTCTGGATTGATGAGGAACACTCGAGTATTCATGAACTACTCGAGTATTTTTATAAGATCTGAAATCTGACTTTTCTGAAAAGCATGAACGACTTGAGTAGCCATGAACCACTCGAGTAATCTGGAAAGAATGAAGAACTACTCGAGTATTCTGAAGAACACTCGAGTATTTCTACCCAGAAAATTAAAAATACCATTTTTAATTCTGAATCATTCTGTTAACACTTAAATGACATTAATCCAAGTGATCTAAGACGTAAAAGAATTTGATTGATGATGGTGTGAAATTATTGAATTAATAATGTAAGATATTATTAATTAAAATATGACAATCAATTCTTTTAAGTTAAGAAAGTGCATTCATTCTGGAGTTCGGATGTTAGATCGTTTTTCATGTTTTGGTAACATGAGGAGGGCCTCTGGGAGTGCCAACTGACGGCTTGCTTGATGACACGTTATGGTTGACGACGTGGCCAGCGAGAGTGAGATGCTTATGATATGGTTATTCCGTTAAGACGAAGGGACGTTGCTCGAGGAGCACGTTATGTACCATTTCCAAGCTTGTCGTGTACATTCTAGGGTGAATGTACGAATGTTGTACACCTAGGAGTACAACGCACTATTGAGTGTTGATATGAAGTAAAGGATGGACGTCAGAGAGTGACATAGAATGATGGAGTTAGGATTGAGAGCTAGACTCATACATCATGCCACTCATTTAAACTGAAAATTTGTAAATGAAATAAGTATGAGCATCTTACTTGCATTAAATACTTGCTAAGTGCTAAATGTGGTTGTTGATTATTGCTGCATATTTACATACTCACATTGTGTATATATTTATGCTTTATTTATTATGTGTATAGAATTGCTTATCCCTGTGCCCTTGTAGGTGATGTCACGTTACATCGCTTGCATCGAGATCCGGCCACTTCCTAGTGGCATAAGGATCTACGAGGATCACCGAGCGGTATTTGAGGGTGAGGTGGAGGTTACCTTCTATCACCCCAACCCGCTGATCCGGTTTCGTTCTCGTAGGTTTAGGATCCCCATCATATACACTATGCACGTACCACCCTTTTACACTTACCATGGACCACCTCCCACACGACCAGCTCGCTCATATCACAGTTTTCGCTTTCGACCTACCCGCTCACACCCTTTTTCTTCTAGAGTCGTCCGCGAGGAGACTCCTCTATCTGATTCGAGGAGCCCTGTCAGGGTCTCGCCATCACCTGACCTTGTACCCAGTGGAAGGGTACCCACTCTTTCAGATGAGATAGAGGAGGATCCTGTGGAGGACGAGAGCGGAGGCGAGCCTGTCGTTCACTCTACCGGGAGTCAGTGGAGGGACGATGATCCCTAGGTATGTGCATAAGGTAGATGATGAGGATCAGGGATCCGGTGTGATGGATGCTGTGGAGGAGATTTGCTGCTGATGATGTTGGATGATGACTACTACTACTACTGCTATTTGGAGACTTCTACTACTACTGCTGCTGCTCATGTTCCATGATCCGCTTCAGAGTCTTTATTTTGATATGTAGATATTGTATATAGCTTTTGAGAACTCTGGAGTGATGATCTACTTTGATATTATTGTTTTATGGACTTGTACTGGAACTTAGAGACTATCACCTGGACTATGTATTTCATGACTTATATATATATATATATATATATTATGTTTATATTACAACTGTGCATAGTCCTACTATTTCCATTTACTCTGATAAAGATTATTTTAAGAGTTCAGCTACGATATTTGTATTTGGTATCAGTTTCGCAAAACGAAAAGAATGGATGGCATCACTTAAGTTTTACTATGTAAATACAATTTCGAAGAACCGATGCTATCTGGATTGTGAAAAGATTTTCTTATGCCGAATTCAGTATAAGGTTAAAATAATATAAAATCTAATCTCCAAGAATTTTCATATTTTGGTTTGTGCACCCACTTCTTTTAGAAAATGAAAAGGGAAAAATTAAGCCCTGTATTTTCTAACACTAACAAGTCCATCACTATTTGAGTAATCTTATACTTATTACTCTAATTTATATTATTATATTGAGGGTGTCACACAAATACTCCTTCGGGTCCTTTTTATAAGACTTTTGGAGTTTTTTTTGTCATATTTATAGGCCTCTCCCCCCCCCCCCCCTTGTTATTGCATTTATTTATTTTTCTACCTACCAATTTTTTACTGGTTATGTAGAACATTAAATAAGCTTATTTATTGCATTTATTTTATAGGGCCCCCCTTGTTACCTGCCACTTTTCACTGCTTAAGTAGTATCTTAAATAATTGAAATGAAACAAATATAAATACAAATACAATAATAACTTTTAAAAAAAACTTGAGGGAAAAAAGTACGTGACCGAAAAACAATGTTGCATGCATTCATGAGCTCTTCCGAGTCATTCAGTTTAGCAATATCATTAAAAAAAAGGTACGTGGGCGTTAACAAAATAAATCGTATGGTGTGTCTTCATAATTTAATTTGATTTTGGACGTTGTGAGTTAAATTATTGGCAGGAGGTTGGTGTATTTCAAAATATTTATTTGAAGTTAGGTGACTATATTAATGGAGGAGGAGGAGGTTTATATAAGGGCCATAGTTCCGGTACTCTTTCTTCCTACAAAAACACAACACTCAGAGGCCTATCCTTCATGGCTGAAAAAGGAGGAGGAAGTTAGTATGTTGTATTTGTTGGTAGGAAACCCGGGATTTATACAAGTTACGTTGATTGTCATTCCCAAATTGAACGATGGAACGATGGGATGTACCAAGCAAACTTATTTCTCTCAACCAATGGCGGAGAAGGCATGGGAAGAATACATAACCAATGACAGCAACTGTTTGGGTTGGTGTAGTGTTTACAGGAGCTACAGATGTCCTTATGATGTTGCTGAAGGTAAAAAAATTAATTTATCTTCTTTTTTTTCATAAGATAATAGTATGGCATTTTATTATTTGACAAAATATATTTTCCCAATTTTTTTGTGGGTTTGATTTAGACACACAGGTCGTTGCCTTCGCTGAGAATCCTGATATCAATAACCAATTGTATATGTTTAGCATGCAAGATACGTTAGCAACAGTATCTCAGCTTCACATCAAGTTATTTCCTGCATACACTAAGCATAGTGTGATGGACTATGGTGGGAAAACATTTTTCCGTTACTATGTGAGCGTACCTACTAAGTTGATTGGACGACCACCAGTGACAATGGGAAGATACGCAGACACAGATTTTTTAGCATGGGAGGATGCTGCGTTGTTAATGCTACGACGTTTGATGGCATGTACCGAGAAAAAATAGTGGATTTCAATTACCATAACAGTGTTATTTTTCAGCAACACATATCAAATTTAGAGTCACAAAACTTTGATCTTATTTTGCAAATTGGAGAGCTTAAGTCTGATTTAGAACGTTTAAAAAAAAGTAAGTAATTTTGTCGTGGTAATAGAAGTGCTAAAGTCTCAGTTACTGTTTTTAATATTTCCATTTTCCAAAAATTTACCCAAAAATGACAAGTACTGTAGGTTTTCGTTCGTTTTCTATTTAATAATACCACTTGTGGAAACTAATTTTATGTGTATTGTCCTTTTCTTCTCCATGGTTGCACGTCTAGCATATGTGGATGGGTAATATTGTAATTGCAGTTATGAGACTCTATTTACAGTACTTAGTAGTGAACACGTTCTTCACATACTTTGTTCACAAAAAAAATATACTTCCCTCTCGTTTTGTCTCTCTCGCTCTCTCTTTCTCTTTATATGAAGCTATCCCTCTCCCTCTCTCTACATCTCTGTTTGTGTCTCTCTATGGAAGGTTGTGGCAAAGGCAAGGGTTCGGGTGGGAAAAAGGTGTGGGGTATGGGAAATCGACGCCGATCCAGGTTCTACAACGTTTATGTTGGACGGCATACTGGGGTGTATAGTTCTTGGCATGAATGTCACATGTAGGTCATTCGATATAGCGGTGCGTTGTTTGAGTCTTTTGACACATACGAGGAGGCGATAGAGATGTGGGAGAAACATCTTGCAGCTGTTGGTGATGCGAAACCTATTCCTCATCATCCACGTAACGATGTTGGTTCATCCTCTGGAGGTGGAGATGGAACAGTTGTTGAGGATAACCGTAGGTCTAAAACAGAGAGTTTCGTGGAGGCCTTCATTGTTGGTCTTCTGATTGGGTTATCAATGAGCATGAAGCATAAGTAAAATCAGTTATCATGTCTTTGGAGGGTGTTTCTGTAGTGAGGAAATGGTGCAATGTGTTTTATTTAAATCTTTGGTTAATGTAGGGTTTGAGTTAACGTTTCGTTAGTATCAGGGAAGTGTTTTATTTAAGAGTTTGTATTTGAATTTTATTTTAGCATGTGTGGGTTTGATTATTGTAATGTCTTGTTTTAGTTTTGAAAAAATAAATGTGATGAAGTTGTCATGTTATATTCATATCAGTTCTGTTATTTGGTGGCGAAATACATAGTTTTTGCTGTATTGCATTTTGATTAATGCTTAACGTATTTTTTTTATAGATATTATAGCTTAATGAATTAGTTAGTAATATTATTTATTGAATGGAAGTTGAACATTGCAGTTCACAGTTGAAAAAATATTAATTTAAATTTGAAAAAATAATAATAAGGAAGGAGAATAACGCTATTTAAAAAAATGCTAAAAAAATTGATTAAAAAATAATGTTAAATGACAAAGCAACAATTTTCATATCGTTAGTAGATTATAAAGTGACAGAAGGAGGTATTTCTTAATTTTGAAAAAATTTAAAAAGTATATTTGATATGTTGAAAAGGTTTTTAGGTTTTTTTTTTGTTTTTTTTAAATGTTGAAAAGGTTTAAAACTTAAATATATCATTATATTTCATAACATTATTTGGAGATTTTTAAAAAGTATATTTGATATGTTGAAAAGGTTTTTTTTTAAACGTTGAAAAGGTTTAAAACTTAAATATATCATTATATTTCATAACATTATTTGGAGATTTTTATAAACAAATATAAGGAATTAGTGGAAATGTAATATTCATTAAATTTTATGAAATTACAACTTAAAAAAAATTGTTAAAATTTTTGTTAAAACTTAAATTTTGTTTATTTAAATTTTTTGTGTGAACTTAAAACAAATAAAAAAAGTCATAATTAATCATTTTGTTTTTTCCAATATACTAAGAAATTTGAATTTGTTAGAAAATTCAAATGATTTAAGCATCCTGTTATCTGGTGGAGGGAATAAATTTGGAAAATTTACTCAAACTTTTTGGAGGGAAATAATTTTTGGAAACCCTCCATCACTTTTTGAAATACCTTCTCTATTTTTTTTGTGTAGCAAAAGTGAGAAGTTGGAGATGAAATTTATCTTTCCCTTCTAACAGGAGTTGGAAACGTGTGAGTTGTCATTGTCTTCCTCTGCATTCTCTGCCACCGAGTGTAGCCTCAGTTTCTCGTGTATTGTGGCATAAAGGAGATTTGCATTAACCCTTTCAGGTTTGTCCATATACTTTGATAAACATTAATTGTGTTTTACGTATGAATGGAAATAGTCGTTTTCCTACATTCAATTACCATTTGAAGAAAACCCTAATTTTCAATTCCAGAATCACGAAAGAGGGTTATGCTATCTGCTGCGGTTGGAAAGCACCTGTTGCAGTAATTTACATGACCTATTATCTAAATAAAAGATTTCTTTAAAACCCCTGCTTTGGTAACTTATTTTCGATTGATCGGTCCCTTTCTTAGCCTGTTAATCCGTCAGGATGGACTGTGTTTCGTTTTCTTCTAGTGTGATAAATAGCTTATTTACCCTTTAGTATCGGTATTTAGTCGTGGGATGTTTGATTTTGTGAGTTTTTGAAGTTTGTATGTTGTATGTGGTTTGTTCAAGGTGGTTTAAGATTGAATTTGTCTTTTAGCCTGTTGACCAGAGATAATATAAATAAAAAATTAAGTTTCATGTTTATGGGTACTTTTGGTAATCGTTGCCCCTATAATGAGGGTCTAGATTTGCATGTTTTGGGAGAGTGAATAAGCATATACGATTACCATGTATCGACCAATGAAGATAAAGTCAACGAATTTGTCTTCTTGGGAAGAAGGATTCAGGGAAAAGGGGCAAGGTATGAGGTTTCTCTATATAAAGAGGTTTCCATTACAGTCTCAAAGCACAAGGAAAACAAAACAATTTCCTCTATTTATTACATAGCATTACTGAAATAAGTTGTGTAATAATGGATGGGACCAATAACAACTGTTTCAATGGGGAGGAGCCCTCTGGCGAAGACAAGCGTGGTAGTGGGTATGTTCTTTGAACCCAGATATTAATAGTTTGTTCATAGTCTCTTATCAGTGTTTACTATGTTCATATCATGCTTACTCAAAGGTGTTCATTTCACTTTTGTAGTCCTTTATGTGAAAGTGAAGGACTGAAAATAGATTCTGACTGCATGCTTCGTAAGAGCGGAGATGCATCACCAGCTAAAGCTTCACCAAAAGCAAATGACGAAGTTCGTGTGGTAAGCGAAGTAACCGAAGATGTGTGTGCTGAAACACCCTTCAACGTCATGGATCCCCAGCAATGCATGGCTGCTTTCTTGGAGGTAATTCATATGTTATTACGTATGAATAAACTGAGTAGGATTGGATTTTTTATATTTTAAGTTTTTGTTGGTTAAAAACCTACTAAGTTTGCAATTTTTTTGTCCTATTTCAAACATAAAGGACATAAAAAAAGGATGGAAATGTTTGATGAGGTGATGAAAACAAGAATGCAAGTGTTCGACAATGCATTGGCTCAAACCAACTAGTCCGTAAAGTTGCTGGAGCTAGTGGTTTGTGAAAACCATAACCTGAACACAATGAACAGTATGAAGTCAGTTGATGAGATTGAACATCAAATGATGAACCTAGAGGATGTGGCACAACCCCCTGTTTTAAGCAACAAGCACTGTGAATCGTATGTGCAGACTCTTTTGCAAGAAAATGCAATTGCAAAGCCTTCTGAGTGTGTTAAGGTTGACTGTACTACAGTGGTTGGTGAGAATGCGGCACGCAGCATCAAGAAGCATAAGACACCCACCCCTTTGAAGGATTTAGTCATTGATGTTACTGACGATGACCTTTCCATCGATTTGCAAGACTTTGCGCTGGCTTCACCAGACAGCGAGGACAACTTGAAAGGTCAATTGTTGGCATCAAATTCGCAACCAGGTAGGGATAACGGGAAGCGCTTGTTTGATAGCAGGGCACATCCATCTCAAGACACAGAGAAGGTTAAGTTATATTATTATATCTTGTTTGATATGCGAAATTATAAGTCCCTTGCAAATAAGACATTATTTGTTGACCTTCTGTATGGTGAGTTGGCTGCAGGGAAAGTTTGTCACGATGTCACCTGATGTGGAAAGGCTTGGAAAACAATTGTTTCAAACCCCTCCCTCTGATCCATGCAACAAGAGACAAAAAAGCACTTTAGGTACACCATCCTTTTCAAAAGGTGGAAATGTGTCACAGAAAACGGTTAAGATATCTTCTTCTGGAAAGGGAAGACGTGGATCAGGGAAGGAACGTGGTGCAGGGATTCCAAAGGTAAACCTTTTATCCCTTAATTAATTATTTACGTATCAATTAAATTGAAAATTTTGCCTCCACACATGTGTGACAATGTTCATGTTTTCATAGATGTATAAAACCTTGTTTCGTCCCACGTTTGATATGGAGCTAAGCACGAAGGAAGCACAAGTCTCTGCCTACATTTTCGGTTCAGGATTGGACTTCAAGTAAGTATGCAATTTATGTTAAAACCTGTATAACGTTTCGACGTTTCGGTTATATCCAGTTATGACACAGTTACATTATGATGGCAACACTAAATTAACAAATATAAATCTCAGTGAGGTCTTTCTAAGCATTGGAGATACCCTTGTAACTCGTGAAGAGTTCTATTGCTTCTTACCTGGAAGGGCGATTTCTGCTAAGGTTCGAAATACGTACCTTATGTAAATTTGTTATATCACAGTGTTTGAAGGTTGTTAACCATGCAATCCTTTTTCATCAGCAGATGATCAAGCATGTGGCACTGAAGTTGTCAGTCATGCAGCATTATTATTCTGGGATAACAACTTGGTGTTTCCCGCCATATTTACCGGTAATAATCTTTGTCTAAATGATGTATCTGTTAACCTTGTATTACTATTACATTTTTATTTGTGGAGACAAGGTAGTATTTTTTTGGTGATATTAATTTAAAGATAGGAGGAAGTTATAACCGGGAAGGACCTTGACTTTATGGTGGAAAAATATGCACGGAGATGAATTCATGCATGTGATGCCCTTAAGTTTGTAAGTGTCATTGGCTATTACTTAAACATGCGTACTTGTTAAGTAATCATCTGAAATTAAAACTGCCTGCTATAGATCTATGTTCCCATTTAGGAAAACAATCATTGGTATCTTATGGTGGTTTCCATCGTGGACCAAACCATTTATCACCTAGATTCAAACTTGGATTTTGAAATGATTTTACCCCGCCGCAGATTAATGAGGCAAATTGTAAGGCAACCTTATTTTTAGCATATTATTCGTGTGTTTTAATTTAGAATATAAGATGTTAAATTGAAATTATTCCTTGGATTTCAGTGCACTGTCATACATGCCATTGTGTCTGCTCCCTACTTTGGGGGCAATATTCATTCTAGTCAGGAGTTCTGTGATTGGGACATGATGGATGCAAGGGGAATACCAAATTGTGGTAGCAGGTAAAAATCGATAAATCCAGGTTCAGTTTTATCATAGGCCCTGAATAAGCATCTCATTAATTTGCTTAATGTTTGACAGTGATTCCTCTTCACTTTAGGTGGTGAACTGGATGGAAATGGATGACTCCTTCCAACCCAACCTCATTGGAGTGGTAAATGATTGTTAAGCCTTTTTATCATTCTATTTTCATTGTATTGCTAATGTTCATTGTTAATCATGTTTAATATCTATGGCAGTTGAAGGAGGTCCACGTTCGAGTGAAGACACCGCTCGCACTAGAAATGGGTCAATACAACCTTTTCAAACGACAAACAGAGGCCTATTCCTTGGCCAAGTGGAATGAATTCAACTAGTGTACTTAGCAAACCGCCACTTAATTTGAAATTTCATTTTTGGAGTAACTTTGTCATGAAGCCACCATTATGAAGCATGGTTATTTTGGAGTTAATTTTTGTAATCACATGAAATTAAGTTATAGTACCCTATATATGGTACTTTGTCAATTTCTTTTGGTATGGTATGTAGTTATGGTAGTAAGTCAATTCCTTGTGAATGTGGCTTTTTAGGTGTTAAGCTACCTTTGTAATGGTCTATCCCTTTTTCTTATGCCAATGTAATCTCAAGAAATTAATCAAAGGTGGCGTTAAGTGGCGGTTTAGGTATCTAATGAGGTGTTTGTCCACTTACACATTCCCTTATTTTAATTTTATTTCTTTAATACCAAAAAGAAGTGACGTATTTTTGTGATTTATAGTAACGCAATCCATTGGGCCGAATTCGTTTTACGTACCATTTGTTTCTGGCGAAAACAAAAAGAAATGAGTTGGAGATTACAAACCTCACTTACTATCCTCAAACCCCAACTTCACACTAGAAAGGACAAAAATACCCTTCAATCTTTCTATTCTTCCTCCCACCTCCTCATCTTCCCTTTCTCCTTCAACCTTTCTTCTTCAGTGATACTCCCGGTTGGCAATTCGGCAAGTGTACTGATCGCACAAGTAATAAAGAGTAAGTAAATTATCGTTCCACTCGGGGATTGCAAATTGTTTCTAATTTCTTTCACCTAATTGCAATTACATACTATGTATAACTTGTATGGATTTAGAGTTTAGAAAGGAATGTAGAATTAAAGGAATGAAAAAATTCAGAAACTAAAAAGGTAATTAGAAGCAAATATGGAAAAGGTTAGGAACTTGGTTTCATTGTAGGATCAGGTTATTAATTATGAAAATATGTTTTCCAATAAATCAAAAACTCCAGAAACAATAAAAGCTAGATCCCTCATGGCAATTATGTTTCTTACTAAACTTTACCCCTTAATCCCTTAAGTGAGTTCTAATTTATAAGAGTTATACAATTACCCAAAAGTATTCCTACGAGTTGAATAATTATATTGTTTGGTTGAAAGGCCTAATCTTAATCCTAATTTTCCAATTAAGGTTCAGATTGCCAAATCAAAACATAAAGTCGCGAATTCTATGAATTGTAATTAAAACGCAACCAAGAAATTGATTTAAAAGGAAAAACATTAATTCATAAATAAATAGCCAAATTAAGATCCACACAAATCCACCTTATTCCTAACAAGAGGTTCAATTATACATATTTAGAGAAGAAGACGGAATGGAATAAACTAATCATCATAGACAATAATCAATTTACCCCCAAGAGATTTTCAATCATCAAGTGGATCCCTCCATCAATGTTGATCTTCAATCCTTGTGCCTTGCCTCCTTGCTCTCAATTGCAGAACAGCCTCTCTTCTCTAATCCTAATTCTATTCTAATCTTATTTTGGCTCTGAAAAGTCTACCAAACCTAAAGGAAAAACCTATATTTAAAGTCTAAAACTAATCCTAAATGAATTGATATGATAATATCCTATTAGAATAATCTAATCTTTAAGAATCTTATCTACAAATAGAATTTATTATTAAAATCCTTCTAAATCCCGTATTTGTGTCTGAAAGCAAATTCGGTACTGATTTTGACCCCCAATATGAACGCATTTGAGCAAGGCTATTTCTGGCAAAGTTGTAGATCTTTTCCTTAGCTTTAAAATGATACCTAGATAGTCTCATTTGGATAAGTGTAGCTCAAGTTATGATCAAAATACCGAACAGCGTCACTTTCACGCACTTTGCGCGCCTGGGCGTGCAGACCAGCACCATTGGGCGCGCCATGTCTGATGCCCTCTGATTACCGCTGCAAGCGCGCCTGGGCGTGCAGATCCCGCGCCTGGGCGTGCTGAGAAATTTTCGACTCTGTTTCTCTCCGTTCTTGTGCCATTTTCAAGGTCTTCTTATGCTCTTCTCAGCTCCAATGATATTTTCTCCAAATAAAGCTCCGAAACACCTGAATCATACCCAAAACGGATCAAAACGTTCAAAGGATTCTAATAAACTAAAAATTCCTAAAACTAATATAAAATACCTATATTTACAAGAGAAACAAGCTAAAACCCAAGCAAAAGGAAGTGAAATTAAGCCTTAAAACATCATATATTAGACCTTCATCACACCCCCAAACTTAGCATTTTGCATGTCCCAAGCAAAAGTAAAATAAAAATTCATAAACACAAGACTACCTTCTAAATCAAAATGTACAATACTTAATCTAAGACTTCGACTCATCAACACAGCCACATATTTACACAAGCTATTCATATATCAAAACATGGTTAAAGAAACAAAATAAATCAGAACTCAGAACTAGTGAACACTCTCCACTTCTCAGTGTATATCTCTCATGTGTATCAAGGGTTATAACAATTCACTCAAGTTCATTCAATAGTAAAGTGTTACCATATGCTTGACCATAGACCCAAATCTCCACTGAAATTATTAAAAACATGCACAAATCAAAAGGTCTTTAATTTGGTTGTAACGTGGCCATGGTTAAAAGTGTTAAGGTGAGATAAAAGAAAGAAGGGATAAAACAAAGGGTTAAAATGCAAAACAAATTTCCCTCTAAAAATTATGAATGAGAAATGAATACTATGAGGACTCACACTCAAATCACAACTATTTCAAACTTCTTTTCTTTTTCACTATTCTTCCTTCTATTTTCTTCCTTTTACATTTATTTCTTTTTTTTCTATTATTTTTTTTTCAATTGGAAGAGAATTAGAACTCGTACACTTTTCACCAATTAATTTCACTTTTTCTTTCTATATTCCTCTCAATTGCTCATTCAAAATTTCCAAGGTACTCACAAAGAATATTTCAATCAATATAGGGTACCAAAGAAAAATCATAATGTCATTAGGCTCAAAATGGGCAACTAAGGTAACATTATCAATACAAAACAGTTGAAGGCCACAAAAACACATCCTAAGTGCCTTAATCATTTTCATGAATGTAATCAATTATCAATCTCAAAATGGTCACTGGTCAAGTTCTAGAACATAAAACTAAAGTGAACACACTCATGAAAGAAATAGGGGTTTCAAATCAAAATATTTCAAATAAATCATACCCCATCAAATAGGCTCAAAATCTCATAGTCTAAAGTCAGTTCACTAATTTCAAGTTCTGAAAATTTTTGTCAAACTAACCAAATTTCAAAAATATTTACAGCTCAACAAATAAATAACATGAATCAATGAGTCTAATCCTAAACTAAGTATATACACCTATCATTAGAAAAATAATCCTAAGTCTAGAATAATTACAAAACCTCTACCTAAGACACAAACCAATACCAAAAATGGGAGAAAAATTCAGATCTGAAAATTTTTTTATTTTGTATCCACTCCCCCAAACTTAAAGCTTGGCTTGTCCTCAAGAAAACTAATCTAACCTATACTAAAAAAATAAAAATTAAAAACTAAAGTAAGGAGTTAGAAACTTCCCTTTGTAGCACAACATTCTCTCTTGATGCACCATGGAGGAGACTCCACCAAACTTATTCACCTGTGTCACATGAACAACTAAAAATGGTGCTAGAAAGCACCTCATTAGCAGTTACATATAGAAAAAGCTCTAAACTCTTTATTCACTAACTAACTAAAAAAACTAAACTACTACATAATTACAAAGAATCCACCAGGATCCCAAATTCTATAGGTTAATTCCCATGTGATGCAACAATAAAAAGTTATTCCCACATCCCATGGGACAAAACCTAGATGATGGTGGAGTAAGGAAGTTTCAAAAATAAGTTCAATCCCTCCAGGGTTAAAAGGTGCATTCCTTACACAATGCATCATCTCAGACAAGTTATTTCTTTTCCCATTCATGAAAGTGTTAATTCCATGAATTAGGAAAACTACCTTTTCAGGCTCCCTATTGTTCAATAATGATTTAGATTGATTTTTAGAATTTTCATGAAAGCACAAAGGTTGAATATAGTGGAAAATATTTGAGTCATCCAAGCATGCAATAGATTTAACCAAATTTTTAAGTGCAAGAAATTCATCATGCATGAGTGGATCAAATTTTTCTACCATATTCAAACCTTCTAAATTTTTATTTCGGTCCTCTTCCTCAAACTTATTATGCACATTCTCATCTATTTGCTCCTCCATAGGGGTTTCATCATTGGTCACATCCATCACCACCACTTTTTCCTCTCTTTGAAGAGAGTCAAAAATTGTTGGTGATGCTTGTGACTCTTCATCTAATAGCTTTGAAATGTGTTCAACTTTAATTTCAAGGTACCTTGAATTGGAACCTTGAATCGGGTAATAGGTTCTGAATTCTTCAATAAATTATTTAGTGTGTTGAGCAGATTTCTCTAAAGCTATTTCCCATGGGGCTTTCTCCATGAGAATTGGCTCTACAAAAATTGGTTTCTTAGTTGTAGCTTCTAATTTCTCTAAAGCTATTTCTAATGAAGTTTTCCTATTACTTATGTTTTGTGCATAATAGTATGGAGAATAGGGATCCGAAATAAATCCATCACAATCAAAATTATTATTAAAATAATAGTTAGACATGAAAAAGTACAAGTTACACAAATAATTACAAATAAGTACCGAAAAAAATTCGAATCGAATTTCAATTCGGCAAGTGTACCGATCGCACAAGTAATAAAGAGTAAGTAAATTATCGTTGCACTCGGGGATTGCAAATTGTTTCTAATTTCTTTCACCTAATTGTGATTACTATGTATAACTTGTATTGGTTTAGAGTTTAAGAGAAAGGAATGTAGAATTAAGGTATGAAACAATTCAGAAACTAAATAGGATTTAGAAGCAAATATGGAAAAGGTTAGGAACGTGGTTTCATTGCAGGATCAGGTTATTAATTATGAAAATATGTTTTCCAATAAATCAAAAACTCCAGAAACAATAAAAGCTAGATCCCTCATGGCAATTATGTTTCTTACTAAACTTTACCCCTTAATCCCTTAAGTGAGTTCTAATTTATGAGAGTTATACAATTAACCAAAAGTATTCCTACGAGTTGAATAATTATATTGTTTGGTTGAAAGGCCTAATCTTAATCCTAATTTTCCAATTAAGGTTCAGATTACCAAATCAAAACAAAAAGTCGCGAATTCTATGAATTGTAATTAAAACTCAACCAAGCAATTGATTTGAAAGGAAAAACATTAATTCATAAATAAACAACCAAATTAAGATCCATACAAATCAACCTTATTCCTAACAAGAGGTTCAATTATACATATTTAGAGAAGGAGAAGAAGGAATGGAATAAACTAATCATCATAGACAATAATCAATTTACCCCCAAGATATCTTCAATCTTCAAGTGGATCCCTCCATCAATGTTGATCTTCAATCCTTGTGCCTTCCTCCTTGCTCTCAATTGCAGAACAACCTCTCTTCTCTAATCCTAATTCTATTCTAATCTTATTTGGCTCTGAAAAGTCTGCCTAAACCTAATGGATAAACCTATATAAATAGATAAAATTCTAATCTAATCAAAATCCTTCAAAATTGATCAGAAATTGGCCCAATTGGGCCTCCACGTACATCGCGCGCCTGGGCGCGCCTGGCTCCACGCCTGGGCGCGCCAGGTCTGATAGAATTAAAAACAGCGATGCGAGCGCGCCTGGGCATGCTAGACCCTGTAACGCTCTTTCCAGTGAAAAGGTTTTGCTCGAATAATTTGGACTTGTATAGTTTTCCAAAAATTAGGGTGGAAAAATTTTTCTTTTTAATACACTTGGTTTGTAAATAAAAATCAAAGAGTTGAAATCCGGAAAGCTATAAGTCATTGAAAAGCAGTCGAGGGTTTTCACAATAAATATTTTTTTTTTCATAAACCAAACCTTTAGTCTCTCGATTGCAAGTTCTTTTAAAAACTGATCAATACCGGATCCCAAAATTCTTAAAAGCCAGCGGAATATTGAAATGCGTAAAGTGAACCTTAGTTGTAGATAATAAGTCATAAAGGTCTGATACATAATAGGTACAAGTCCATTGAAAATAAAACACTCTGACAATACCTCACCAAAAGCAATATTTACAATATGTAAAACTCAAAAGAAAAGGGTATCATCAGAGCTGGTTACTGGTCCACTGCAGCTACTCCATGGTCAGAGATCACCGGTTTCGTCCAACCAAAAGCTGTATAACTATTTCGAATTCCGGATTGCTTCCACCATGCACGCCCTTAAAGGTCGTCCATCCGAAGGCACAAAAAGTTTAGAAACGTGGGTATGTGCATAATGTAAATAATCGGAATACGAAACCTACGAGGACGAAAGCGAACTACGGGATTGGGATGGTAGAGAGTGATCTCTACTTCACCCGTCAAAAACAATCCGGTGATCCTGATACTCCCAAACGCCATCAAGGAGCGAGCAGATCTCGATGCAAAACAGGTATCTGGCCATTACCTAAAAGGGCAGGGGAGTAAGCCTAACACAGTCGCATTATCGAACAAGCCTAAGCCCTAACATTCACAACCAGATGAACAGCAGCAATAACCAGTGCAATAATGCATATACATATGAGCAAACACCAGTTTAGTTATTATCTTTCAAGATAGGTGGCATGATGCATGTACATTTTTCTTCAACTCCGAGGCCTCTATGTCCACCGGGTCCAGATCTGAGGAACAGTGCGTTCAAGAACGCGGCACGGCTTACGGCACGTCTGCCAGCGTAAAAGGCACGGCTTACAGTGTTTCCACCAGCGTAGAAGGCACGACTTACAGTGTTTTCACCTGCGTAGAAGGCATGACTTACAGTGTTTCCACCAGCGTAAAAGGCACGACTTACAGTGTTTCCACCAGCATAAAAGACACGACTTACAGTGTTTCCACCAGCGTAAAAGGCACGACTTACAGTGTTTCCACCACCGTAAAAGGCACGACTTACAGTGCGTCCACCAGCGTAGAAAGGCACGGCTTACGGTGAACCCTGTGCATGCTTTCATAAAATATTGAGTTCAGTTACATAAACAGTCCACAGGTTCACCTGCGTCAAAAAGGCACGCCTTACGGTGTTTCCACCTACGTAGGTGTTCCTCAGATTGGGACTGGTCTGATAACCTAGCTCATGTCACGTATGTTATCAATGCAACTCTTGCAATCTTAGGTTATCATGCACATGTTCAAGTTCCAAGTTTATCATTAGTCCAACTATGTCATGATCATTCGACATCAGTTCAGCATGGATACATACATATTCATATTAGCTCATCATATAATCATAAGCAATCAACATGTATCCATATAAGCATGCAGATAACATAGCAGAGTCATACGAGTTCTAGGTCAAGCTTATGTCTGAGTATCCGGACAAAGTCTCATCATTTCCCTGACCTAAGTGCACCTTAAGTATCTAGAACTTGGGTTAAGTAAGTCTTAATTACTTAAGACTTTGGTTAAGTAGGTCCTAATCACTTAAGACTAGGTTTGACTGAACTTTAGCTGACTAATCATGGATTAAGTCCACTAATCATGGATTAGCTCTCACTAATCATGACTTAGGTCTAGCTTAATTGACTAATCTCGGATTAAATCCGACTAATCATGGATTAAGTCCAACTAATCATGGATCAGTTGACTAATCAGGGGATTAAGTTCACTAATCTAGGATTAAGTCCAACTAATCTTGGATTAGTTGACTAATCAGGGGATTAAGTTCACTAATCTAGGATTAAGTCCAACTAATCTTGGATTAGTTGACTAATCAGGGGATTAAGTTCACTAATCTAGGATTAAGTCCAACTAATCTTGGATTAGTTGACTAATCAAGGATTAAGGTCACTAATCTAGGATTAAGTCCAATTAATCTTGGATTAGTTGACTAATCAAGGATTAAGGTCACTAATCTAGGATTAAGTCCAATTAATCTTGGATTAGTTGACTAATCAAGGATTAAGGTCACTAATCTAGGATTAAGTCCAACTAATCTTGGATTAGTTGACTAATCAAGGATTAAGTGAAACTTAGTTAGGTTTAAGTACTATTTAGTTATCTAAGACTAGGTTTAGTTGGTACTTAGTTGACTAAACCCTTTAGCTATTAGGTTAACCCCTTAACCGAGACTTAGAAACCTAAAAACCATTTTGATCAACACTAAACATATTTATAAAATTCAGCATAGAACAATTAATAACCACAAGTCAAGATTCATCACTAATCGGCCTCCAAGCCAAAACAAACTCTAACTAGTGCCCTTGAGTCTCATGGTGACTCAACCTAATTTCTAAGCTTCAAGACTTATTCTAGCAAAAGTGTAAGCTTCTCTCACATACCTCTTGAAGAAAACTAAGGAGACTTTGAGCTTTTAGACCTTTTCCTTACCAAACCGTGAGCACTCTCCCTCCTTGACACTTGAAACTTGATCTCAAACTTCTAAAACTCTAAGGCTCCACTTGATCTACCAAGCTAAAGATTTTAAGGCTTGGTTTGGGGTTTGGCCGTGGGGTTGTTTAGGTTTTGAATTCAATGGTTGAAATTTCTTCAACACAAAACTTCAAGCAAGTGGCATATTCATGATCTAGAGTATGAATATGCTAAGGTTTCTTGTGTTTGGTAAAAGTTTAGGCTTGATTAAGGGTGGTGATAGGTGTTGGCCGTGAGCTTCTCAAAAAGGAAAAGGGTTGGATTTGAACTTTCTAAGCCTTAATCACACATGCATGTTATATATCCATGATCTAGACTTAGGATATGTAATGATTTCTTGGTTTTAATGGAAGAATGAGTTTGGATGGTGGTGTTTGTGGTGTTGGCCGTGGGGTTCTCCAAGGAAGAAGATGAAGATGATGGTGATGATGCTAAGAAGAAAAGGAAGCAAAAGTGATTATCATCAACACATGGTCACTTATATGATGGCTTATGGTCAAATGGTGAGGAGATAAGGTGACTAAGTGGTGTGTTTTGGTGTGGACACCTCACACTTCATGCAAGGAAAGGAATTATGGTGTTGCCACCTTACTCTTGTGCACCATGCATAAAATGTGGGCATGACACCTCACAAACTCACTCAAGGCTACACACACACACACACTCCTCACGGCTTTCACACACACACACACATGGCCCAACACACCTTCATGGCCCAACATCACTCACAAGGCCCATTTGGTTAACTTAGGCTTAATCTAATCCACTTAACCCTTAAGCCATTCATTAACCAAGCTAATCTAACTTTTAACTAAGCTATTAGATATCTAAGCCTAATCAACTTAAAACTACACAAGGCTACACTTAATAGATTATGTTTAAGCTACCCCTAATCACTATTAGCTAACTACACAAGATTAAGTTCTAACACATCAAGCTAAGGCAAAGCATTTATATAGCAAAGCATAACATTATTCGGGAACTAAAATTTAGGGATGTTACAGACCCCGCGCCTGGGCGCGCAAACTCTGATGACCAATTTTCCTTCGCTGCTAGCGCGCCTGGGCGTGCAGATCCCGCGCCTGGGCGTGGTGAGGAATTTTCGACTCCGTTTCTCTCCGTTCTTGTGCCATTTTCAAGGTCTTCTTATGCTCTTTTCAGCTCCAATAATATTTCCTCCAAATAAAGCTCCGAAATACCTGAAACATACCCGAAATGGATCAAAACGTTCAAAGGATTCTAATAAACTAAAAATTCCTAAAACTAATATAAAATACTTATATTTACAAGAGAAACAAGCTAAAACCCAAGCAAAAGGAAGTGAAATTAAGCCTTAAAACATCATATATTAGACCTTCATCACACCCCCAAACTTAGCATTTTGCATGTCCCAGGCAAAAGTAAAATAAAAATTCATAAACACAAGACTACCTTCTAAATCAAAATGTACAACACTTAATCTAAGACTTCCACTCATCAACACAGCCACATATTTACACAAGCTATTCATATATCAAAACCTGGTTAAAGAAACAAAATCAATCAGAACTCAGAACAAGTGAACACTCTCAACCTCTCAGTGTATATCTCTCATGTGTATCAAGGGTTATAACAATTCACTCAAGTTCATACAATAGTTAAATGTTACCATAAGCTTGACCATAGACCCAAATCTCCACTGAAATTATTAAAAACATGCACAAATCAAAAGGTCTTTATTTTGGTTGTAACGTGGCCATGGTTAAAAGTGTTAAGGTGGGATAAAAGAAAGAAAGGATGAAACTAAGGGACAAAAATATGTAATCAAACAAATTTCTCTCTAAAAATTATGAATGAGCAATGAATACAATTAAGACTCACACTCAACTCCAAAATCATTATCATCCTTCTTTTCTTTTCATTTTTTTTTCTTCTATTCTCTTCCAAATTTCTCTTTATTATTTTTTTATTTCATTTTTTTTCTTGGAAGAGAAATAGAACTCATACACGTTTCACCAACTACTTTCACTTTTTCTTTCTATAATCCTCTCAATTGCTCATTCAAAATTCCCAAGGTACTCACAAAAATATTTCAATAGATGCAGGGTACCAAAGAAAAATCATAATATCATTAGGCTCAAAAAGGGAAACTAAGGGAACATTATCAATACAAAACAGTTGAAGGCCACAAAAACACATCCTAAGTGCCTTAATCATCTTAATGGATGCAATCAATTATCAATCTCAAAATGGTCACCGGTCAAGTTCTAGAACACAAAACTAAAGAGAACACACTCATGAAAGAATAGGGGTCTAAAATCAAAATATTTCAAAAAATCATATACGCCATCAAAAGGCTCAAAATCTCACAGGCTAAAGTCAATTCACTAATCTCAAGTTCTGAAAAACTTTGTCAAAATAACCAAATTTCAAAAATATTTACAGCTCAACAAATAAATAATATGAATCAATGAGTCTAATCCTAAACTAAGTATATACACCTATCATCAGAAAAATAATCCTAAGTCTAGAATAATTACAAAACCTCTACCTAAGACACAAACCAACACCAAAAATGGGAGAAAAAATTCAGATCTGAAAATTTTAAATTTTTTATTTTGTCCACTCCCCCAAACTTAGAGGTTGGCTTGTCCTCAAGCAAACTAATCTAACCTATACTAAAAAAAATTAAAAACCAAAGTAAGGAGTTAGAAACTTCCCTTTGTAGCACAACATTCTCTCTTGATGCACCATGGAGGAGACTCCCCCAAACTTATTCACCTGTGTCACATGAACGACTAAAAATGGTGCTAGAAAGCACCTCATTAGCGGTTACATATAGAAAAAGCTCTAAACTCTTTATTCACTAACTAACTAAAAAAACTAAACTACTACATAATTACAAAGAATCCACCAGGATCCCAAATTCTATAGGTTAATTCCCATGTGATGCAACAATAACAAGTTATTCTCACATCCCATGGGACAAACCTAGGATGATGGAGGAGTAAGGAGGTTTCAAAAATAAGTTCAATCCCATGAGGGTCAAAAGGTGCATTCCTTACTCCATGCATCATCTCATACAAGTAATTTCTTTTCCCATTCATGAAGGTGTTAATTCCATGAATTAGGAAAACTACCTTTTCAGGCTCCCTATTGTTCAATAATGATTTAGATTGATTTTTAGATTTTTCATGAAAGCACAAAGGTTGAATATAGTGGAAAGAATTTGAGTCATCCAAGCATGCAATAGATTTAACCAAATTTTTAAGTGCAAGAAATTCATCATGCATGGGTGGATCAAATTTTTCTACCATATTCAAACCTTCTAAAGTTTTATTTCGGTCCTCTTCCTCAAACTCATTATGCACATTCTCATCTATTTGCTCCTCCATAGGAGTTTAATCATTGATCACATCCATCACCACCACTTTTTCCTATCTTTGAAGAGAGTCAAAATTTGTTGGTGATGCTTGTGACTCTTCATCTAATGGCTTTGAAATGTGTTCAACTTTGATTTCAAGGTTCCTTGAAGTGGAACCTTGAATTGGGTAATAGGTTCTGACTTCTTCAACAAATTCTTTAGTGTGTTGAGCACATTTCTCTAAAGCTATTTCCCATGGAGCTTTCTCCATAAGAATTGGCTCTACAAAAATTGGTTTCTTAGTTGTAGCTTCTAATTTCTCTAAAGCTATTTCTAATGAAGTTTTCCTATTATTTATGTTTTGTGCATAATAGTATGGAGAATAAGGATCCGAAATAAATCTATCACAATCAAAATCATTATTAAAACAATAGTTATACATGAAAAGGGACAAGTTACACAAGTAATTACAAATAAGTACCAGAAAAAAAATTAGAATCGAATTTCAATCCCCGGCAACGGCGCCAAAAAATTGTTCGCAATTCGGCAAGTGTACCGATCGCGCAAGTAATAAAGAGTAAGTAAATTATTATGCATGCCTGTCACGCGGGTGACCCGGTTCGATCCCCAGCAACGGCGCCAAAAACTTGTTGGCAATTCGGCAAGTGTACCGATCGCACATGTAATAAAGAGTAAGTAAATTATCGTTCCACTCGGGGATTGCAAATTGTTTCTAATTTCTTTCACCTAATTGCAATTACTATGTATAACTTGTATGGATTTAGATTTTAGAAAGGAATGTAGAATTAAAGGAATGAAAAAATTCAGAAACTAAAAAGGTAATTAGAAGCAAATATGGAAAAGGTTAGGAACTTGGTTTCATTGTAGGATCAGGTTATTAATTATGAAAATATGTTTTCCAATAAATCAAAAACTCCAGAAACAATAAAAGCTAGATCCCTCATGGAAATTATGTTTCTTACTAAACTTTACCCCTTAATCTCTTAAGTGAGTTCTAATTTATAAGAGTTATACAATTACCCAAAAGTATTCCTACGAGTTGAATAATTATATTGTTTGGTTGAAAGGCCTAATCTTAATCCTAATTTTCCAATTAAGATTCAGATTACCAAATCAAAAAATAAAGTCGCGAATTCTATGAATTGTAATTAAAACGCAACCAAGAAATTGATTTAAAAGGAAAAACATTAATTCATAAATAAATAGCCAAATTAAGATCCACACAAATCCACCTTATTTCTAACAAGAGGTTCAATTATACATATTTAGAGAAGAAGAAGACGGAATGGAATAAACTAATCATCATAGACAATAATCAATTTACCCCCAAGAGATCTTACATCATCAAGTGGATCCCTCCATCAATGTTGATCTTCAATCCTTGTGCCTTGCCTCCTTGCTCTCAATTGCAGAACAACCTCTCTTTTCTAATCCTAATTCTATTCTAATATTATTTTGGCTCTGAAAAGTCTACCAAACCTAAAGGAAAAACCTATATTTAAAGTCTAAAACTAATCCTAATTGAATTGATATGATAATATCCTATTAGAATAATCTAATCTTTAAGAATCTTATCTACAAATAGAATTTATTATTAAATTCCTTCTAAATCCCGTATTTGTGTCTAACAGCAACTTCGGCACTGATTTTGACCCCAAGATGGACGAATTTTAGCAAGGCTATTTCTGGCAAAGTTGTAGATCTTTTCCTTAGCTTTAAAATGATACCTAGATCGCCTCATTTGGATAAGTGTAGCTCAAGTTATGATCAAAATACCGAACAACGTCACTTTTACGCACTTTGCGCGCCTGGGCGTGCAGACCAGCACGCCTGGGCGCGCTATGTCTGGTGCCCTCTGATTACCGCTGCAAGCGCGCCTGGGCATGCAGATCCCGCGCCTGGGCGTGCTGAGGAATTTTCGACTCCGTTTCTCTTCGTTCTTGTGCCATTTTCAAGGCCTTCTTATGCTTTCTGAGCTCCAATGATATTTTCTCCAAATAAAGCTCCGAAACACCTGAAACATACTCAAAACGGATCAAAACGTTCAAAGGATTCTAATAAACTAAAAATTCCTAAAACTAATATAAAATACCTATATTTACAAGAGAAACAAGTTAAAACCCAAGCAAAAGGAAGTGAAATTAAGCCTTAAAACATCATATATTAGACCTTCATCACTCCCTCTTTCATTCCTTCATCTTCCTGTTCATTTTCCTTCATTTCATCTTCTTGGTTCGTTTTTCCCTTTGTCCCTCCCATTCTTGTTCGCGGTTCATCTTTCTCCTTGGGTTTGCTTCTGGTTCGCATTCTAGTTTGCTTCCTCTGGTTCGTTTGGTTTATCTGGTTCATCTCTCTTAAAGGTATGTTCTTCTCATTGGTTTAGTTTTATATTGTTCTTCTCATTTGTTTAGGGTTAGTGTTTGTTTGTAGGTTGTTGTTAGTTTTGTTAGATTTGGGTTTTGTTAGTTGCATTTGTATTATGATGTGTTAGGAATGGGTATTGTGTGTTATTTTTTGTGCATTTGTTATGGGTTTTCTATTTATGATGTGTTTGGAATGGGTATTGTGTTTTATTGTTCGTTATTAATTCTGGGCTTGATTCCAACAGACCAGTCTCGGAAATTTCCGACTCGGGGGTCTCGGAATTGATATTTCCGAGACCTGTCTATCGGAAATGCCCTGATGTTGGTTTTTTACGCTAATTTTCTTTAAAAAAAATTGGTTAATTGATAGTTTTTAATGCTTGCAAAATGTTCTTCTCATTTGTTTAGTACCTGAAGGGTTTCATGGATGGTAGAGAAAGTACCTGAAGGAAGAAGGGTTATTTATTTTTTATTAGGTTTTGAAGCGTTTCCGACTCTCGATTCTCGGAATTGTGACAAAAATTCCAAGATCTGTCACTCGGAAAAATGTGCAACAAGTCTGGGTTAGTTGAACAAAAATTTCGAGACCCATCTCTCGGAAAATTGATTAAAATTCCGAGAATGTCAAGTGGGAAATGTGATGCATATGTATTAAATTAACTTCTGAGACACTGGTGTCGGAATATTGCCATAATTTCTGAGAGTCCCAAGTCGGAAAATGGTTTTTCGACACTAGGGTTTGGGGATATAAAATAGGGTTTGTATTCTAGTATTTTTTTAATTAGGGCATTATTGTAATTTCATGTTTAAAATTGGGGTTTAGGATAAAATGTGGGGTTTGTAATCTACAACTCAAAAGAAATTTTTGCAATAATTTGTTTTGGGCCGAATTCGTTTCTGACCAATTGTTTGCATTCCTTCGTCATCTCAGTTTAGGCCCAATTACAAAATAATAGGGTTCAAGTAAGTAAAGACGGACTTCATAAGGGATTCAGTGAATGGCATTGCAATATCTTATCAAATTAGTAGGAGTTCAGGCTATGCTTCAGGCTTTTACATAACTGACGTTTTCCCCAATTGACTGTAAATATTACTTTTGTCTCACCTTCTCTTCTTTCAACCATTCTAGTAATTACGAAATTAAATTTCCACAACAACCACAATCAAACTTCCCTCTATTAAAGCAGCACAAGAGGCACTTAACCTTTCACTTTTCTAAACATCTATCAACCATTAGGTCCATTTTGTAACGTAGCATAAATGATGAGAGGAGGAAGGGGTCATGGTGTAAGGATGGGCCATGGTGCAAGGGGCCACGGTGAAGGGGCCAAGCCGTGCCTCCTGGAAGGAGGGGAAATAGGCCCTACTTTGTTTGGCAATGCACTAATCTAGATGTAAGCAACTTGTAATCTCTCAACTTGTAATCTTTCTTAAACAAAATTCCATTGTTAAAATGTATTATTTCACATCTGTTAGGAACCACCGATCATCTCGTTCATGCCACGTTGGTTTAGAGAGGACCATCGTGGAGAGTTGCCTCAAGGTCCAGCAGAGGAGTTACCCCCCAACCAATCGGGTTGGCAAGTACGTATTCGGCCAACCCAGTGGACCATCACAAACAATGGACATGTATTCTATTATACTACACCCTATGTTAATACTTACTATTTTTAAAACTTTGCGAGATTTCTTACACAAACCAAATTTATTTTTCATGTAGAACCTACCACCTATGTTCGTGAATGGTTGCATCAACAACCAACTCAATACCATAACACTTTGAGGTGTTGATGGTAATGGCAATGGGAATGGACTGGAAAGGACATGCGGTTTATATGTCAGTGGTGCGAATTACAGGATCACCAACGGATGGCGTGACTTCTGCCAAGGAATGGGCATAGAACCTGGTTTTGGGCTCGTCCTTGGGGTGGTGGATGGGGCCCGTAATATCGTAATTGTTCATATAGAGAACCACGGGGACAATGAAAATGAGGATGACGAAGACGACGACAATGATGACGAGGAGAACCATGAGGAGTAAGTTGTCATGCTATGGGGAAGATTAGTTGTACCTAAGTTAATGCTATGATGACCTATGATGATGATCTGTTTCTTGAACCTACTACCTATGTATCGTGAGGAGATGTTCTGTTTGTTTTCGTTTGTCATGTATTATTTATGTTGACGTGCTGTTTTACTCCTTTTGTATGTTGTTAATGAATAAAATCTTCCCCATGTTTTATGTGTTTAATTCATCTTAGTCCATTAGTACTTTTCACAGACAAGTACTCTCTAAGATGGCTAAATAACTAACCGTCTTGGAAAACTGCTGCTAATTCTCATAACTAAGTTAAAAAAAAACCAATGGGATAGCATGCTACTAATCTAACTATTTTAGTTATGTTGATGATGTTGTTAACACCAATTTAAACACAGGAGACAATATGGCAACTTGTATAACCAATGAGACAGACACAAGGTGAGCAAAGGAAAAGATTAAGAAACAACTTAAGTAAACACAAGGTAAACAAACATACTCTTTCAACCAAACTCACAACATATATCAAATTAGTCAATAAAACAAACAACTTAAGTAGGAACCATTGAACTAGTTTCCCACCACAGATACATAACTACTCAACTAGTTTTCCAAAGTAGATACATACGACAAAGTGGTAAACCAAATTTATTGGAACTATTAAAATAGTTTCCCAAGTCAGATAGATAATACCAAACTAATACAGATAGATACTACAACGATAATACCACCGAGCAAGCAGACAAAGTGTGTGTGAGTAGCTTCACTCCACTGCACCTGCACACTCAACTGGACATGAAATAAAAAATTTTAAACTTTAATTAATGAAAATCCAAACATCACTTGTTAAAAAAATAACTTTCATTGTAAACAATACCTGTGCGGCGGAAAAACTTTTCCTCATCGGCCACTGCCCCTTCTCTTAAGTGGAGTAGGGTCCATAATCCCGCTACAATTTCCTTGCGAACTACACCCTCCACCTTCGTCACGCTTTCCCTCCAACAACATAATTTCATTGCAAACCTTCTCCCAAATAGATTTGTAGTCATCAGCATTACGTGACGCCAGATTGCATAATCGCCTACAACATGACATCAACTCACCAAGACGGCTATACACTAGATTATCATTCATCCAATTCCCTTGCTCAATGGCACCCAACTCATGTCCTTCCTTAGCCATCTTCGTCCATCGTCCCATAATAACACATTTAGGAAGCTCACCGATATCAAGGAAAAATAGAACAGTAAAGATGTGTGCACAAGGAATACCCTGAGATTCAAATCGCTGGCAGTAGCATTTTATTTCAAGCGAATCAGCATCATACGAAACACGCCAAACCTTCCTATCATTACGATAGTACGCAACAGTGTATATCATGTAAGACGAGGTTTCCTTATAACCAATCACTTTTTATCTTACCAGCCTTCTTCATGTAAATGCGGCACATGAAAAACATTTCCCTTGTGTACACTTTCGCTACATCCTTCTCCAAGTCCTCCATTGTGGTTTGCATTACAATGGAGTTGAAATCAGTCTCCACCTCTGAGTTGCGCAAATTATTTAGTGCACTCAGAAAATGCTGAACCAATTCAGCCAAATCATGTGAGTTATTAACAAACCTGCCTAGCTGCGCATGGAGGACCTCACATCGAAATGTGGTCCTAAATCCACCAAAGAACTTCCCTTGCATGTAAGCAGCAGCCCACATATCCTTTCTCATGTACAAGTCATTTACCCACCTATTATCCTCAACACCACATTCTGTCACCATTAAATTTCACCTGTGTCGGAATTCGCCAACATTATAGTCACCAAGCATCACATTTCTGAACATAGACGTAAACTTTTTATTTGCTAAGTTGCTTGTCGCATTTCTTATCAGATGCCAAGCGCACAAACGGTGATGTGCATTTGGAAAAATAATCCTTATGGCATTTCTCATAGCCAAGTCACCATCGGTTATCACAACATTTTGAGCCTTCCCTTTCATGGCATTCAAAAACTGCTGAAGCAACCAAACATAGGTGCCCTCGGTTTCGTCACTCACAATAGCACCACCAAACACGATAGTATGGTTATGATTTTTCACCCTAGAGAATACGACAAGGGGACAATTGTACTTGTTTCTTCCATAAGTAGCATAAAACGCCAAAACATCACCAAATATCTCATAATCAAACCAGCTACATCCATCACACCAGAAAATTTTCTCTAAATGATTATCATCTCCTATTGTGTATGACCAATACATTCCAGGGTCTGTTGTTGCTAGATCCTCCAGGTAACAGAGAGCCTTGTTATTTTCTCCATTTGTTGTCACTCTTTCCTAGTGAATCAAGTTGTACATGTCCCTTTTTCAGAAACCAATTTTAGAGAAACCACCGGCTTGCTCCGCTAGGGAACCATAAATTTGTGGAGTGCTGATTCCTACACTTCGCAACCCACGCATCTGCGCAGCATCTTCCTCTCCAATTCTTCTGTGAGAACGCAACATATCGGTGTACTTGTGACCCATTAACGGATGATTGTGTTCATCGTTAAAGTAAGATACAACCCACCACCCAGAATCTTTATTCAAACGAATCCTCATCGAAGCTTGACACCCATAACGAGTAATGGATTTTGGTTCATGAACCCGGTTCTCTATATTGCCGAGTTGTCTATACCTCTGCCTGCTACAAACAAAGTTGTGTCTAACGACTGCTCCACTCACATTCTTTCCAATCTTGCTTTTACGAATGCTAAATCCACTAACCAACCCATAAGTGTTGTAGAAATCATAACCGACAACATTATTAGCAAAATGATAATTAGATAACTCTTCCGCATTTAACAAGTCAAACCTCACGGACCCAATATCATCCATACCATCAATCCGATACATATCGTAACCATTAAGAGCAACATATTCATCACACTCCATGTCATCCTCACACTCCATGTCATCCTCTACCTACATCAGGAAAATACGCGACAAAAATCATTCTCCCTCGATAACAAGTTAATATTAAATCTTAATACACACATATTAAATAAAATAAAATTAGTTTACCAAAAACAAAACCAAATCTTACCTTATTCACACCTTCTCCCAAATCAGTTTCACTTGGGTGGTTGCCCACATTGTTGGAACTTGAATCTTCACACATTTTTCACAATAACAAACTGTAAATGCATAAACAAAACCAAAAAATTGGGAAAAAAAACGATTACTCAACAATAAAGGAAAAACAAGTGTATGTGCTGCATAAAAAATAATTACTCACTAACATTTTTCACCTCAAGGAACAACGACACTCACTAAAAGGATGACACATACCTGCAAAATGAGCTCACTAAGGCGATAGACTTCCACAAGATGGAGACTCTACCACTGAAGAAGAAGAAGATGGCCTAAGGAAGGGGTTCCCAGATCTTAAATGTGTGGGGAGAGAAAGTAACCAAAAAAAAACTCTCTGTAACAAAAGCAGCTTCAATCTATACATAGATGTTGACATTTCATTCAACGAGGATACTTTTTTTCTTCAACGGAAAACGGGGTTACTTTTTCAACCTTAGGTAACAGACTTTGTGTTACTGTTTCCTTTGTTTTTTATTCTTACTGCACATATATCCTTTAACTTACAAAATTAGCAGCAGCAGGTCAAGAAACCGGCACCACTGGTGTCCCATTGACTTTGGGCACCATGCTAAAAGGGTCCGACTTTGTTGACTTTTTATAGTAACTCCTTCGTCTATGGTTTAAGGTACTTGTGTTTATGCTAACTTTACGTGTCTACAAATTTGCATGGGCTCTGTGCTTGTTGAAACAGTGATAATTTTAACAGCACTTCCAACCATTAATTCTTCTTTTGTTTCCCTTTCCTTTGTCTCCTTATATCTATTTATAGTGAGGCTCTTTGCAATGACTACCCTCCACGTGCAAAGTGAAAATATTTGCATGCTCTTCTACATTGCCACCTAACCTAGTCTATGCACCTGTGCTCCTAATTGTTACTGCATGCATTGCTTCGGTGATTTGATCCATTCATTTCTTTATTTTTTTATTTGATTTTATTTATTTCAATATTCATATATTCTACAAGTTTGTATTTTAAAAAAATAATATACTAGCAGGTTAACTAGATAATAATATGTGCATATATACATTGAGATGTTACAAAAGGCGTTCCTGCCCGCTTTTGTGCTTTTCACTGTAGCTCAAATATTTTGTTCTATGCTCATCACAATAATTTTCCTTTAATAAATTTATGTTGATTTAAAATTCAAGTTCTACTATTTATAGCATAATCAAATATTCATGGTCTACATTTGACACAACATGCATTTATCATAAACAAATAATTTTCACATAAACATATAAAACTACTCTATCAAACAACAAATTTCATGCATGTGGTAGAAATTTATATCTAAAAAATCCTTAAAGTCGATAACAAATTTGTGAGCCTGATTGATAAAAATCATAAAAATCTACATCCATGAAGCATGATTGAAAACAATTTCGTAAAAATAATTATGCAAATAATTTCTCAAATTATAAAACGGGCCTATCATATATTCTACACATCTCAACAATAAAAAATAATCAAATATTTTATCATATTATTATTAATATGATTTATCAGCAATAAAAAACCAACTATATTCAGTTGATAATAAGTAATTATTTATGACTAATAAATTGTAAAAAAAAAAAAGGAAAAAAGGGTAAAGTTGGAATTTTACTCCCCTAGTGATATTTATGATGATGCAACTTAGATACCAAATATCTTTGGGTGTTGTCTTTTCCAACTTGGGCTTCAAATAGCTTTGCCAAAACCAATGCTTGAACCATTCTGAAATGCAGATACTCTTTGAACAATTAGATTAGAGGTGGCATTCGGGCTACTTGGGCGGGTTCGGGCCGGCTCGCTTCGGGCTCAGGCCAGAATCGGGTCGTGCTAAAAAAGCCCGGCTAAAAATTGGGCTTCTAAATTCATGTCTAAACTCGCCCTATGCGGGGAAGCCCAACAACATGTTTTTTTTTTCAATTTTTTTTTTTAAAACAAAATAACTAAATAAGACAGAAATAAAAAAGGTAAAAAATCCTAGCCCCAAATTGTTGTTTTGGTCGCGGAAAAAAAGAAGAAGAAGAAGAAGCATGCATACAGTTATGTGCAAAGCTATATTGATAGTTGGTGTTAATGGCTTATGGCTTATGCATGAGCAGGCCCGGCCCAGGGCAGAGGCAATAGGGGCGCCCGCCATGGGCCCAAGAAATTAAGGGGCCCCATTTTTTTTAGCACTTCTCATCTTAAACAAAATTATTACTCATCTTGTCTGTTTATTCAGTTGTACACTTGTAGAAAGAAGGGCCCCTTCAACTTCAATTTGTGCTTATTTTTATTAGGCTTTTGAACTTCCGCTGGTTCCACTCACATACACGGATGTGAGAACTGAGAAGCACCCTTTAATACATATTTGAAGTCGTAATCTTAGTGTGGAACACCCTCTCTCAATATTTGTTCCGAATAAATAGCTTATACACAAAAAATGAGAAAAAACTCAATTATTAAAACGGTACTTTTCACCGTCTCAAAAAAATAGCCTATTACTCCCTATGGTCCTATATATAGGACACCTTCTAGAAAAAAATATTTGGTCCTATATATATGACATTTTATATTTCCTATGCATCATTAATTGTTTTTTCTCTTTTTTGCCCTTATAAAATGTCTTGACTAACTATGTTTTTTTGGTATTCATTAATGAATATGAACTTTCCAAGTAAAGTGGAGGGGGTAAAATTGTAATGTTACAATATATTCTCATAAAATTCATAAAATTGACCACTTTCCTTGGTCCGGGGAATATGGTTAAGTATGTCCTATATATAGGACCGGAGGGAGTATTGATTTTTTTTTTTTGTTATTGCTACTATTTTGAAAGTTAAATACTTGTGAAAACTTGCAATAGTCAAAAAGTTAAAGCAAACATGCATCTAATGGTTTGTCTAATACATCAACCAATTATCAAAACAACTAATTTAATGCATTTTGCATTAATCAACTAATCACAATACAAAGTTTACAAGTTTAAGCATTTTCATGAATTACTTTAATTTTAGTTTGAGATAAAAAATTTATTATTTTTTACCATCTTTATAGGAAAAAGGAAATATAAATACATTGCATGTTTTTATTGATTTATTTTCCATAAAAAAATTTATTAACAAATTATTAGGGTCCAAAAAATAATTTCGCCTTAGGACCCCAAATATGTCAGGACCGGGTCTGTGCATGAGTTAAGAAATGCATGAGAATCAAACTTACAGTTGTGGCTTCAGCCTTACTCATGCGTTTGTTCAATGCTCGGTGGGCCTTGGTTTTGGGCCTTTTTTTAAACGTACAGTATTACCAGCAGCCAACTATCTTAAATGGGTTTTAGTTTATTAACCCCCCAATTTAATCATTTCATCCTCTTTTTTTGCCAAAACCCAAAATTGCCCTTTTTTCTAGGTTTATAACACACTCGTTGGGGCCTCAGCGAGAAGTAGAAAAACGAAAAAAAAATATAGCTCGCCGAGGGGTCAACAAACTATGTAAAATACATAGCTCACTGACCCCTCCACGAGCTCTTTTTTGTTCCCTTTTTTCTACTTCTCGCTGAGGCCCAAGCGAGAGTATGAATTTTGTGCAGCTCGCTGGTACCTCAGCGAGCTAATATACATACATGTGGCAATTTTTCACTAATAGAAGATTGACCATTAAAGCTTCAGATGTAGAAGATTCACTAATAAAAGGGCTGAAACCACTAGAGTGGAATAGAAGATTGACCATTGCTTTAGATGTAGCCAGAGGTGTTAAGTACCCATTGTTTCAGATCTTTTTTTGTAAAAGACATGATTATTCAGAGATTACAGAGGGTTCGTAAACTTAATGAAGTTTGGCTTCAGTAAAGTGGAAATGTCGATATTATTCCTACAGACAGGGGGGGTGGGCCTTTGATTGACCCGATTTTGCGGGGGCGCCCATTGCAAGCATACAAGTACTACGGATGATGTAAATAAATTTGTGGAGATGAATTTGTGGAGGACGGAAGGCGTGCATTCTGCTGTTTGCCTCCTTGTTCTTAAGTATTCTTCTCTTTCTCTTGTGCTCCTTCTCTGAGTTGAAGAGGGGGGAACTTGTGTAAGAACTACAATCGGTGGGTGAAATAACTAGGATACACTATGAGAACACCTAGAAGGGGGGGGGTTGAATAGGTGTTAGAGAAATCTTGAAAGATTTTCGAAAGAAACAAATCGAAACAATTAAAACAAAATGATTTTTACAAAAATATACTGATTAATCGATTAACTTCAGTATTAATCGATTAATGTCGAAGCTTACTTTCAAACTAATCGATTAACTAAGGTACTAATCGATTAATGCCGAAAGCAACTTAAAAACTAATCGATTAACAATCAACTTAATCGATTAATCTGAACAGTATCTGATGAAAATTCAGTTTTAATCAAATACGAAAATCAATCAATTAACACATATGATCAGAGATAAAGCGGAATTGATTAACACCAATATTCTTATTGATTACCTAGGTTATGAAAATGATTTTCCCCAAATCAATTTGCACAATTAAGATTCAATTCAATCAATTATGAAAATCAATCTTTTCTAGGTTTTCAACCAAGAACAATATTGAAATGACTTGAATGTAAAGAGTTAAGAGTTTAGAGATACTGCACAGTGATTTATCCTGGTTCACTTTCATCCACTTGAAAGCTACATCCAGTCCCCTCTTAAACCAAGAGAGATTCTTCACTATGAGGAATTAGAGTTCTCAAATTACAAGTAAATGCCTCTCAAGACTCCATTCTTGATAGCCTACAAGAGATACCACACCCTTGCCTTGCAATCCTATTGAATCTAATCTAACCTCTTCTCTTGCTTGTTGATATCCCCACAACAAGTCTTCCAATTTGCTTTGAGATGCTTGAAAGACTTCCACTTGCTTGATGATGCCTCACACCAAGACTTCCAATTGCTTGTTATCACAACAAGACTTCCAATTGCTTGTTAACACAACAAGACTTCCATGACTTCTTTTGCTTGATGAACAACCACCAAGTCTTCCTTGTGTTGTAGATAGTTTGCCTTCTTTGCAATGATTACAACTCAAATGAAAACAATAACAATCCTATGAATCTCTTTCAATAGCTATGAAAATATCAACATAAGAGATTCAAAGATACTTGATCAAAGAATGTAAAAGTTAAAAGCTTTGATCTATGAAAGTGAGAGAGAATAGAGTGGCTTGATTCTTTGTAAAATGAATATCAAAATGATGTATTATGTGTTCTAATCTATTAACAAAGGTTAGGAAAAAGTTTATATAGAATACCCAAAAATTAGAAAACAATAGAAATTGATTTTGCCTTCAAAAGCTTATTTTAAAACCTGATTCTGCACGTGTTAATCGATTAACACATGGCTTAATCGATTAACCACTGTAACATGTGTGTTAATCGATTAACCCTAACACATTAATCGATTAGTCACTGCTAAATTCAATTAAAAACTTGTTTTCTCAAAACTAAACCTTTTCTTTCAAACCTTTAAGCCACCTATTTATTTTCGGTTAAGTGAATACTCAAATTATGATATAATCATGACCTTGATAGAGATTCACTACCCTCTAATGACTCTACCCAAACTCATTAAAATAAAAGACTTGAGAGGCTAAAGATATTACAATAAAACACAAACTAAGTCTTCATGAGCTTGCTCTCTCTTCATCATTTGTTGAGTGTTGTTTGCTTGTTGAACTTCTTCAAACTTTAAGCTTGATCAAACCATTTGTAGCTTGTTCAAAACCTTTGTCATTATCAAAACCTTCTCACTAGATCTAACAACTTGTGCTCTACTCCGGTGTATTGTTGTTACTGAGATGCTGGTTGGAGGTGTGCGCTTTCTAGTGCGTCTTCCTCACTTGTGTTTCTCTCGGATTTTATTCCTGAGCTCTTGGGGAGCCATATGTGTTTCTGGTTGCTTTGTCACTCTTCTGAGTTGATCATACCCTTTTTTGTTGATCCCCTTTTCTCTGTGTGTGTTGTTGTTCTTGTTGTTCTATGGAGGATGGAGCTTCCTCCTTTTTATAGTGTGCTCTTTGCCCACTGGTCTTTGCTTCTTCTCACTTTATCCATTGATCCATGGCACTTTTCCACCCTGGTCGCTGCATATTCCTTCTTTATCAGGTCCCTTTTGTTTGTTTTCTCTTTCTGGCTTTGTCATTTAATGGCTGCAGGAGGAGAGGTGTGCAAGTCTTGATATTCTTGGCTTTGCCTTGGGAAGGGCTGAATGAAGTAAGCAAAGATTCCTTCGGACAGCTGGCCACCTCCATCTGGGTGTGTGTGTGCGCCTTGGGCTGGGTACGCTTTTACCCATAACTTTGGTGCTTTTGATGCCTTCTTCTTGTCACAGCTATTTTTCTTGGGTTTTGCGACTTCTGCAACGTTGCTGGTCGTTCTCCCTTTCCCTCTTGACTATGTTAATTAGATGCTTCATATTCCTTCAGGAAGGCGTACAGAGGGGGACGCCCTTGCACTGCAAGTGCTTGTCACATGCTTCCTCTAGCTCATTATTTGTTGGCAAAACTATTAGATTGGTCCTGTAAGTTATTTTTTGGTTGCGATTTCGTCCCTTAACTTTTTTTCGTTTCAAATAAATCCGGAAGTTTGTAACTTGTTTCAAATAAATCCTTTCGTCCAATTCTGTTTTAACACCATTAATGGGAGCCTCCTACGTGGCAACCAATGGTCTCACAAGGCTAAAAATCAACGTTAAACCCCAAAATGATGTCGTATGAGACCAAAATAGAAGCTTATTCGGCTATCCCTAACTGTTTTTGTTTTCTCTTTTGGCCTCATATGACATTATTTTGGGGGTGTAACGTTGAGTTTTAGTCACATAAGACCAATGGTTGCCACATAGGAGACTCCCATTAACGGTGTTAAGACAAAATGGGATGGAAGGATTTATTTGAAACAAGTTACAAACTTACGGATTTATTTGAAACGAAAAAAAGTTAAGGGACGAAATCGCAACCAAAAAATAACTTACAGGACCAATCTATTAGTTTTGCCTTATTTGTTTGGTAGTCTTAGCTTCTATGATGGATTTGGGCCTTGTCATGCAATTGGGCCTTGTTAATGGACCACTCATTTTTGGGTATCAACAATTGCCCCCTTTGCAATGAAAAGAGAGACCTCTTTTCAGTGCAAATCCTCTTTTCATTTCTTCTCTTCCCTCATTCTTCTGTCGTATTCCACGTGTCGACAGGGGGAGAAGGCAATACCTTTTAGTCCTTGGCAGTTGCACGCTTCCCCACGTTCCCTCCTTTCCACATACTCTTCTTCTTTCAAAACTTCCCTTAACCTTTCAGTTACTTTCCTGCTCAACCTCCCACTCATTCTCTTTCTTCTTTACTGACTGAGACAACCCCTTTTACTTTTCATCTTTCTCAAAACAGAAAACCTTCTTGTTGTGTCCCCGTTCCTCATCTCCTTCCCTTCTCGATCTCTTCTGTTCATCCCTTGCCAGTTTCTGCATTTGCTGCTGCCATGTCAAAGTCAAAGGCTGTTGTCCCTTCTGAGGCTGAAGACATCTCTTCGAGCTCTGAGGAGGAGATTCAACTTCCTGGCCCTATCTCCTACTGCTTCCTGCAACGACTCCCTTGTCCTCGTTCTTATCCCCTCGAACCAGGTCAACGCCGTTGGGCGGCGGGGGTGAAAGCGGATTCGCCTTTCGGTCCAGACTCGGGCGATCTCCTTGCTGTCCTCCTACCAAAGCCATGGTGGTTCCCGAGGACGCTGTCGAACTCGTCTCTTTGCCGTCCTACCGCAAGGATCACTGTGCGTTAGGCTCTTCGCTACTCCGTTCTTGTCTTCGACGCTCAGAGTTTCCCTGGGTGGATTTGAATTTCAATGTTCGTGTTGGAGGCACCAGTGATTGGCAGGAGTGGGTTGATCACATGTTTTCTACTGATGTTGCATTTGTGGCTATTTTGGAGAGGGTAGGCGTTGCCGCTGCGATCAGAGCGTCCCCTCGACTCGGCGCTAACCGTAAGCCTGACGATTTGTTGGTTCTGATGCAACATCGGTGCTTCTCTACTCATACTTTCTTGACATCATGGGGGGAGTTTACTCCGACCCTTGAGGATGTGGTTGTACTTCTTAAGATTCCGTCCTTTGGAGATAGAGGCTTCGATGTAGAAGGTGTTGATGAACGCCTTTCCGAATTGTCAGTGGAGTTGAAGGCTGCTTCGGCTCTTAGTGCCAAGTACTCGCGAGATCTTTTCAAACGAAGGTGTGTTTCTTACGCGAGAGGTTCTTCTTCCTAGAGAGTGAGGGGTACCGAAAACTTGGTTCCGAGAGGTCAGAGGGCAAGCCAATGCTCTTCCCTCAAGTATACTTTTGCTAGCTGGGTCAGATACTTTTTCGGTGACTTTCATGACGACAAGTTTCAAGCTGGGCCCGTCAAGGATCAACGCCTCTACCGTGCTGCTTTTGTTGCTTTTTGGCTGAGTAGGTATGTATTTCCTGGTCCTCCGTGGGAATCTGTGAGGCCATGTGTCTTTCTTTTCGCTTGCTCCTTGGCAGAAGGCATCCGCCTTCCTCTTGCTTCATTCTATTTAGGCGGTCTGTATGCTCGCCTTGACCAAGTGGCCGAACAGATGCGGATTTCTCATGGACGCTTCGCGATTAATTCCTACATTGACTTGACTTTTCTTCACTACTTCTTGTTTGAACGCTTTCCAGATTACGGTCTTGTTAGACTCTCTCCTTCAGGTAATGTTGTTAACTTGGAGCCTCTCTCTTGGTGTTGGACAAGAGGCTTTCCCAGAGAACCCTTGATTTCTCTTATTGATTTAGAGGATAAGTTTGTGTTTCGTCCTTACTTGGGCAATATCATGGAGGGTGGTGACCCCTTGCATCCCTTGTACGATGAGGAAGAGTTTGCTACAAGGAACGATGTTGCTGCTCGCTTTGAGGGAATTTATGATTTATGGAAGTTAATTTTGACTGCTCGCTGTTTGCCTGGTTTTGTTCCCCTAGACAGTAAGAGTGCCCACGGCAGAGCTCTTTGGCCTTGCGCTTATCGCCCCGATCGTGTGGCTAGACAATTTGGGCGTGATCACGCCCCGTGCATCCTCCATATTGAGCAGGCTCCTGTGGAAGGCCTAGTCAAAGTGCTCCTTTTCGGTGCAACTCCTGATGCTTCCGAAATCCCTCGTGTTCATGTTTCTCCCTTCCGTGTTGGCGGTGTTTTGCGCAGTTGGATCACATCTCATGAGGATATTCTCCAGCATCTGCGTGATTTTGAGGCTTATTCACAGCACTCGACCCCTTCTTTGCTGCCCATCGTATACAATGACCCCTATGTATGCACCTCCATGAAGAAAGTTAAAGGTGAATATCTCGGCCATTTTTCTGTCTTTGTTGGTTCCCCCTTTTTTTGCTTTGTACTAACTCTTTTGTTTTGTTTCGTCTTCAGTTGAGGAAGACTCGCCTAGACGCAAGGCAACTGCATCCTCCCCTGCTGCATCCCAACGGGGTAAGAGGAAAATCTCCTCTCAAGGTCCCTCTGTTTCCAGGTCCCCTGCTAAAGGTGGTGGCAGCGGTGCCATCGCGTCTTGAAAGAAGAGAAAGGCAACTGCAGCCGCACCTTCTCGCCGATCTAGTCGCTTGCGAGCTTCTGGTGTTCACATTGCTCCTTCTTCTCCTGCTCACATAGACTTGGTTCAGGATGATGCTGATGAGACCTACTCAGATGACTCTCTCTTGGCTTACTACGATGATTCTGCTGAAAGTGGCAACGCTAAAGAGGAATACCCCCCAGGTTTCATTTCTTGCCTTCTTTCTTTTCTTGCTCTTATTGCAGCTCTTTGGGTTTTTTCTTCGTTTTTATTTGGCTTCTTTATTTTCAGTACGCTTTGCTCAGGCAGTTTTATGGTATTACTGATTCTCTTCTTTTCCTTTGGGTGTAGGCGGTTCGGGTGGTCACTTTTCAGCGTCGCCTTCGCCTCAAGCTTCTTGAGGTGGCCATGTTCCTATTAGTCCTTCGACCATTCCATCCATTCCTAATCGCGAAGACCCCATGGATTCTGCCATCAACCCTTTGTTGGTGGGGATGCTACCCCTTCTGTCCCTCTTGAATCTGCTGTTTGTGAAGATACTGGTTCTTCAATGCCCCCAGCTGGTGCTTTCCAAAGTGTTTCCGTTACCTCCAAGGGTGTGCCTTTAGATGCCCCTTCAGGTACTGCTGATGTTGTTGATGAAGTCATCGCCGATACTCAAAGGTTTGAAGATGTATTTGGTGGGGCAGACACCGTGCTCGACGGATTGATGTTGAGGTAAATGCCTCTTGTAACATCCCAAACTTAATTCTTAGTGTAAATTATGTTTTGATAGCCTTAGGATAGAAACAATTATGATATAAGTTAGAAATAGGCCAATTAGACATGCAAATTCAAGTTTAAAACATAGGACTTTGGGAAATAAGAATAACAAGATTGGTAGCTTAGAATACAAATTCCACCGTTGGATGTGAAGTAGGATAGGTGAGGAAGCTTGTGTTAAAATTTGAGCAAGATCCGACGGGTAACGAAGAAGTTATGGCATTTTGAAATACCAATGAAAAAGAGAACTGACCAGACTACTCGAGTAGTACCTGAATTAATCGAGTAGTTCACCAACTAATCGATTAGTTCACTGGGTAATCGAGTAGTTGGTGGAAATAGAAAGTCCAGAAAATTTGGACTACTCGAGTAGTCCACTGACTACTCGAGTAGTGCGTACTACATCAGAAAAAAAATAAAGATAAAGCCACATTCATTCTTAGCCACTCATTCTCATTCATTCTCTCCATCAACAAATCTCTCTCTCCTTTCACTCCCTCCCCCACGAGTTCCACCTTCCTCCACCAAGATCCAAGTTGATTTCTCCTCTTCTCTTGCAAGCTCATTAAGCCACAAGCAAGCTTCATAGGTAAAGATCACTCTTCCCTTCTCTCTCTAGATGCTCCATACGGTTTCTCTCTCTCCCTTTTTCCTCTCATAAAATTCGAACCCCACTTCCTTGGGTTTCCATACTCTCATGTTCTTTCCTTGTTTCATGGCTTAAGGGAGATCAAGTTCTCACTTCCATCCACTCACTTCTCTTGGGGAGCTTTTTGCGAGGCACAAAAGGATCTAGGGCTAAGGCTAACTTTTGCTTGAGGTTCTCTCACTCTCTCCTTGATTAAGGTAAGGGGGTGGTTATAGTGAGCATTGGCTTGTTCTAGGAAAGGGTTTGTATTTAGATATAATGGTTGGCTAGGAGTTTACGTGTTAGGGTAGAAAATTAGAAATCTCAATTTACGAACTAAGGAAAATGTTGGAAATAGGCTTAATTGGAAATTATGGAACTTTAGGAACTAAAGAATGAGGTTAGGTTTTAATTGAGGATAATAAATGGCATAAACCCCTAATTTAGGACTTTGAATCAATAATTGGGACATGTGAACAAAATGTGGTTATTGTATGATTATATGAAAAGTTGAAGTTTGGTTAATGTTTGCACTCTAATTGTTTATGTGAAATGTGAATTGTGGCTATTTGGTTATAATTATGATGGTTTTTGTGATTGGAATGACTTGGTAAATATTAAATGGAATTGGTAGGCAAAGTAATGGCATATAATATGGACAATTAAAAATGCATAAATATGGTGGTGTATCGTAGGCCTTCGATTTGGGGGAGACGATACATCGTAAAAATTTGGGTTGTATTGTAGGCCTTCGATTTGGGGGAGACAATACAACGTAAAAGGGGCGATGTATGTAGGCCTTCGATTTGGTGGAGACATACATCGTCGATGGTGTATGTATGTAGGCCTTCGATGTGGTGGAGACATACATACACCCTAAATAAAAAGGAAAAAGGAAAGGACAATGGATAAAATAAGGTAAACGGTAAAGGAAAAGCGATGTATGTAGGCCTTCGATTTGGTGGAGACATACATCGTGATTGGTGTATGTATGTAGGCCTTCGATTTGGTGGAGACATACATACACCGTAAATAAAAGGAAATGAATAAAGGAAACAGGGAATAAAATTGGACAAGATAATGGTAATGGAAACGCGATGTATGTAGGCCTTTGATTTGGTGGAGACATACATCGTGATTGGTGTATGTATGTAGGCCTTCGATTTGGTGGAGACATACATACACCGTAAATAAAAGGAAAAAGGTAAGGGGGTTATGACGAGATTTATTTGGAAACGGGGAAAATAAATAAAAGGGAATCAAATGGTGGAAATGAATTAACTAAAAGGGAACCGTCACTTATAAAATGATGAAATTGGAAAATGTGGCATGTGTGCAATGGTAATGTGTTTATATGACTAAAGTGCTAAGTGTGTCTGGCCTGGTTAGTTGTTATGTCTATTTAGAAACTGCTTTTCTATTTCATGTGCAATGCTCACTCCCTTACTATCTTTCAGGTACAGAGATTGAGTTAGCACAGCCCCCGGCCGAGCAGGAGTGCTCTCCCTCACAGGGAGAGTAGGGTTATTATGGGGATTAGGACTATATGTGACCTAAGCCTCCTTATTCTTTTGATGTATTTGTGATGCCATATATTTTTGATGAGGCTTGGGATATTGTTTTTGGCATAGCTATATTTGAGCATCATGCTAGTTGCACCTAGTACACATATTCTGCTTACACTTTGATAATTGATACTAGTTGTATATTTTGCACCCATGGGGCTTTTGTTTGTTATGTGCATGAGGTGCAGCCCTGCTGGCTGTTGATTATATTTTATTGGCAATGTTATACACAGGTTAAATTTTGGAAAGTTCGAAAAACAGACAAAACTTCGTCCGTTTGACGGGTGATTTTACTAAACTAAAAAGGAATTTTTATGTGCACATTTTTAATACTTGGGAATTAAGGGTAATATTTATTAGGGTGTTACATTTATGGTATCAGAGCAGTTTCCCTCGGCCTTTGGAGTATGAACTCACTACTCCTATGGTTACTCACCGAGCGAGTAACCCAAGTACTTAGTTTAGTGTCTAAGTGAAGTTGTAGGATATTAGCAGTTTTATTTAATTGTTCTATCATTAACTAGTTTTCCTTCCATGATTTAACAGTATGGCAGGGAGACGGGCTGATAATGATAGGATTGCTGCAATTCTCGAAACTCTGGTTTAGTTGCAGCAGAACCAAGCCCAAGCTCAGCAGCAACAAGCTGAGAATCTTGCAAATCTGCAACAGAACCAAGCCCAAAACATTGCAGTAGCTGCGGCAGCTGCGGCAGCTGCAGCAGCAGCACTACAACCTCCTCCACCACCACCAGTGGAGATTGACTGGATGGGCCGCTTTAGAAAAAGTGATCCGCCGAAGTTTGAAGGGGGTTACAACCCTGATGGAGCTCAAAGATGGCTCCAGGAGATGGAGAAGGTTCTTCGCTCGCTGCAACCACCGGGTGATCAGTATATGCGACTAGTGGAGTATGTGCTGACTGGTGAGGCGGAACATTGGTGGGACCAACAGAGGAGAGGCTTGGAAGCAGCTAATGAGCTTATTTCATGGGACCTTTTCAAGGTCCGTTTTTTGGGAAAGTATTTCCCGGAAAATGTAAGGAGGGAGAAGGAGGTGGCTTTTCTTGAGATGAAGCAAGGGAACCTCAGTGTTGGAGAATATGCAGCTCAATTCGAGGACCTCATTCGTTATTCTGGCAACTACAGGGATGCAGATGAACGCACTAAGTGTATCAAGTTTGAGGCTGGTCTCAATTCCAAGATCAAAACAGTCTTTGTCTATCAAGGAATCTCTAATCTCTCTCAACTAGTGAACATGACCAGTGCTTATGAAGATTCTCTCAAGCAGGAACAAGCTGAGGAGCGAAGCAGGGCATCTCAGAAATTGTCTGGTCCTATTAGGGGCAAGGGTCCTATGCAGAAATCCGGTCCTTATTCTAATCCCAGACCTTCAGTTCCTAGAGGAGCAGGGCAATCTGCAGTAACTCTTGGTCCTGTTCCTACATGTACACATTGTGGGAGGCAACACAGGGGAGTATGCTGGAATATGGGTCGACGAGATGGACTCTGTTACTTATGTGGACAGCCCGGCCACTTTGTTTCCAATTGCCCTAAAAATACTGTGAAGAGGGAGGTCAATGTGGCTAGTGCACAGAAATCTGGTGGGAGTCAGCCAATGCAGAAGGGCAAGGTGTACACTCTAGATGGCGAGGAGGTGACAGATGATGATGAGCTGATCAGAGGTATTTGTCATGTTAATGGCAGTTCTTGTGGTGTTTTGTTTGATTGTGGTGCATCTCATTCATTCATTTCTATGGAATGCATGAAGAGACTAGGGTTGTCTACTATAGAAATGCCTTATAAGTTGTCAGTTTCTACCCCTACGAATTCTTCAGTAATTACTTCTCAGATGTGTTTGGATTGTCCACTCCGAGTTTTGGAGCGGGAATTCAAAATCAATCTCATTTGTCTGCCTTTGACTAGATTAGATGTTACTCTGGGTATGGACTGGATGGCTCAACATCACGTTCTAATTGACTGTCGTAAGAAAGCAGTCATCTTTAGTGATTCTACTCTGTCTGCCATAGAAGTTGATGAAGTATCTGATGTAAGTCAAATTCCTGTGGTCCGTGAGTTTCCGGAAGTCTTTTCTACGGAGATTCCCGGATTGCCTCCAAGAAGAGAAGTTGAGTTTAGTATTGATCTGAAACCTGGTACAGATCCAATTTCTATTGCACCTTACAGAATGGCGCCTCCGGAATTGGAAGAACTGAAGAAGCAATTGGAGGAGCTATTAGCAAAGGGACTTATTAGGCCAAGTGTGTCACCCTGGGGTGCTCCTATCCTTTTTGTCAAGAAGAAGGACGGTAGCCTTCGGATGTGCACTAATTACAGGTTACTAGTGAGTTTATGGATTTGATAAAGGAAAGGCAAGCAGATGATGAAGAACTCCAGAAGTTGTTAGAAGGAGCAGCAAGTAAAGAGGAACCTGATTTCATAAAGGGAGCTGATGGAATCATCAGATTCAGAGGTAGAATATGTGTTCCAATGGACTTCCAGATTCGAAGAGACATATTGTGGGAAGCTCACCAAACAAAACTGAGCTTCCATCCCGGTACAACAAAGATGTATCAGGATTTGAAGAGGATCTATTGGTGGCCAGGGTTGAAGTCTGATGTGGCCGACCATGTGTCTCACTGCTTGACTTGTCAGAAGGTGAAGATTGAACACCAAAAGCCAGGTGGTCCGTTGCGATCACTTGACATTCCTAAATGGAAGTGGGATAGCATAGCCATGGACTTTGTGACGGGTCTACCTAGAACTGCTGCAGGTTGTGATGGTGTATGGGTTGTTGTAGACCGTTTAACAAAGTGTGCTCACTTTATCCCGATCAATAAGAAGTACACTCTGGAGAAGCTGACACAATTGTATATTCGGGACATAGTGAAGCTTCATGGTGTACCTTTTAGTATTGTGTCTGATCGTGATCCACGATTTCTATCCAGATTTTGGCAGAGTCTTCAGCAGGCCTTGGGTACTAAGTTGAGGTTCAGTACAGCCTATCATCCTCAAACTGATGGGCAATTCGAGGGTACTATTCAGACTTTGGAGGATCTGTTGAGGGCTTGTGTACTAGAGCAGGCTGGTAGTTGGGAGCAGTTGCTACCGCTGATGGAATTTACTTACAACAACAGCTTTCACTCCAGTATTGGCATGGCACCTTTTGAGGCACTCTATGGAAGAAAGTGTAGAACGCCTCTTTGTTGGTTCCAGATTGGGGAGAACTTGTTGACTGGGCCAGAGTTGGTGCAAGAAACCACAGAGAAGATCGCGATGATTAAGGATAAGATGAAGACTTCTCAAGACAGGCAAAAGAGCTATGCAGATAAGCGTAGGAGACCCCTAGAGTTTGATGTGGGTGATCATGTGTTTCTTAGGGTGTCCCCTACCACTGGCATTGGTCGAGCAATCAAGTCAAAGAAGCTGACTCCGAGGTTTGTTGGACCTTATGAGATTCTGGAAAGAGTTGGGCCTTTGGCGTACAGGATTGCTTTGCCTCCACATTTATCTAGACTTCATGGTGTATTTCATGTTTCCCAGCTGAGGAAGTACATTCATGATCCCTCCCATGTGGTAGCAGCTGACGATTTGCCTTTGAAGGAGAATCTTACTTTTGAGATCCTCCCGATCAGAATTGAGGACAGGCAGATTAAGCAGCTCTGGGGCAAGGAAATTCCACTGGTGAAAGTGATTTGGAACCGAAACAACGTAGAAGAGACTACTTGGGAGCTGGAGAGCAAGATGAAGGAGTCCTATCCTCAATTGTTTCAGGACAGCTGAATTTCGAGGACGAAATTCTGGTAAGTGGGAGAGGATTGTAACATCCCAAACTTAATTCTTAGTGTAAATTATGTTTTGATAGCCTTAGGATAGAAACAATTATGATATAAGTTAGAAATCGGCCAATTAGACATGCAAATTCAAGTTTAAAACATAAGACTTTGGGAAATAAGAATAACAAGATGGGTAGCTTAGAATACAAATTCCACCGTTGGATGTGAAGTAGGATAGGTGAGGAAGCTTGTGTTAAAATTTGAGCAAGATCCGACGGGTAACGAAGAAGTTATGGCATTTTGAAATACCAATGAAAAAGAGAACTGGCCAGACTACTCGAGTAGTACCTGAATTAATCGAGTAGTTCACCAACTAATCGATTAGTTCACTGGGTAATCGAGTAGTTGGTGGAAACAGAAAGTCCAGAAAATTTGGACTACTCGAGTAGTCCACTGACTACTCGAGTAGTGCGTACTGCATCAGAAAAAAATAAAGATAAAGCCACATTCATTCTTAGCCACTCATTCTCATTCATTCTCTCCATCAACAAATCTCTCTCTCCTTTCACTCCCTCCCCCACGAGTTCCACCTTCCTCCACCAAGATCCAAGTTGATTTCTCCTCTTCTCTTGCAAGCTCATTAAGCCACAAGCAAGCTTCATAGGTAAAGATCACTCTTCCCTTCTCTCTCTAGATGCTCCATACGGTTTCTCTCTCTCCCTTTTTCCTCTCATAAAATTCGAACCCCACTCCCTTGGGTTTCCATACTCTCATGTTCTTTCCTTGTTTCATGGCTTAAGGGAGATCAAGTTCTCACTTCCATCCACTCACTTCTCTTGGGGAGCTTTTTGCGAGGCACAAAAGGATCTAGGGCTAAGGCTAACTTTTGCTTGAGGTTCTCTCACTCTCTCCTTGATTAAGGTAAGGGGGTGGTTATAGTGAGCATTGGCTTGTTCTAGGAAAGGGTTTGTATTTAGATATAATGGTTGGCTAGGAGTTTACGTGTTAGGATAGAAAATTAGAAATCTCAATTTAGGAACTAAGGAAAATGTTGGAAATAGGCTTAATTGGAAATTATGGAACTTTAGGAAGTAAAGAATGAGGTTAGGTTTTAATTGAGGATAATAAATGGCATAAACCCCTAATTTAGGACTTTGAATCAATAATTGGGACATGTGAACAAAATGTGGTTATTGTATGATTATATGAAAAGTTGAAGTTTGGTTAATGTTTGCACTCTAATTGTTTATGTGAAATGTGAATTGTGGCTATTTGGTTATAATTATGATGGTTTTTGTGATTGGAATGACTTGGTAAATATTAAATGGAATTGGTAGGCAAAGTAATGGCATATAATATGGACAATTAAAAATGCATAAATATGGTGGTGTATCGTAGGCCTTCGATTTGGGGGAGACGATACATCGTAAAAATTTGGGTTGTATTGTAGGCCTTCGATTTGGGGGAGACAATACAACGTAAAAGGGGCGATGTATGTAGGCCTTCGATTTGGTGGAGACATACATCGTCGATGGTGTATGTATGTAGGCCTTCGATGTGGTGGAGACATACATACACCCTAAATAAAAAGGAAAAAGGAAAGGACAATGGATAAAATAAGGTAAACGGTAAAGGAAAAGCGATGTATGTAGGCCTTCGATTTGGTGGAGACATACATCGTGATTGGTGTATGTATGTAGGCCTTCGATTTGGTGGAGACATACATACACCGTAAATAAAAGGAAATGAATAAAGGAAACAGGGAATAAAATTGGACAAGATAATGGTAATGGAAACGCGATGTATGTAGGCCTTCGATTTGGTGGAGACATACATCGTGATTGGTGTATGTATGTAGGCCTTCGATTTGGTGGAGACATACATACACCGTAAATAAAAGGAAAAAGGTAAGGGGGTTATGACGAGATTTATTTGGAAACGGGGAAAATAAATAAAAGGGAATCAAATGGTGGAAATGAATTAACTAAAAGGGAACCGTCACTTATAAAATGATGAAATTGGAAAATGTGGCATGTGTGCAATGGTAATGTGTTTATATGACTAAAGTGCTAAGTGTGTCTGGCCTGGTTAGTTGTTATGTCTATTTAGAAACTGCTTTTCTATTTCATGTGCAATGCTCACTCCCTTACTATCTTTCAGGTACAGAGATTGAGTTAGCACAGCCCCCGGCCGAGCAGGAGTGCTCTCCCTCACAGGGAGAGTAGGGTTATTATGGGGATTAGGACTATATGTGACCTAAGCCTCCTTATTCTTTTGATGTATTTGTGATGCCATATATTTTTGATGAGGCTTGGGATATTGTTTTTGGCATAGCTATATTTGAGCATCATGCTAGTTGCACCTAGTACACATATTCTGCTTACACTTTGATAACTGATACTAGTTGTATATTTTGCGCCCATGGGGCTTTTGTTTGTTATGTGCATGAGGTGCAGCCCTGCTGGCTGTTGATTATATTTTATTGGCAATGTTATTCACAGGTTAAATTTTGGAAAGTTCGAAAAACAGACAAAACTTCGTCCGTTTGACGGGTGATTTTACTAAACTAAAAAGGAATTTTTATGTGCACATTTTTAATACTTGGGAATTAAGGGTAATATTTATTAGGGTGTTACATTTATGGTATCAGAGCAGTTTCCCTCGGCCTTTGGAGTAGGAACTCACTACTCCTATGGTTACTCACCGAGCGAGTAACCCAAGTACTTAGCTTAGTGTCTAAGTGAAGTTGTAGGATATTAGCAGTTTTATTTAATTGTTCTATCATTAACTAGTTTTCCTTCCATGATTTAACAGTATGGCAGGGAGACGGGCTGATAATGATAGGATTGCTGCAATTCTCGAAACTCTGGTTTAGTTGCAGCAGAACCAAGCCCAAGCTCAGCAGCAACAAGCTGAGAATCTTGCAAATCTGCAACAGAACCAAGCCCAAAACATTGCAGTAGCTGCGGCAGCTGCGGCAGCTGCAGCAGCAGCACTACAACCTCCTCCACCACCACCAGTGGAGATTGACTGGATGGGCCGCTTTAGAAAAAGTGATCCGCCGAAGTTTGAAGGGGGTTACAACCCTGATGGAGCTCAAAGATGGCTCCAGGAGATGGAGAAGGTTCTTCGCTCGCTGCAACCACCGGGTGATCAGTATATGCGACTAGTGGAGTATGTGCTGACTGGTGAGGCGGAACATTGGTGGGACCAACAGAGGAGAGGCTTGGAAGCAGCTAATGAGCTTATTTCATGGGACCTTTTCAAGGTCCGTTTTTTGGGAAAGTATTTCCCGGAAAATGTAAGGAGGGAGAAGGAGGTGGCTTTTCTTGAGATGAAGCAAGGGAACCTCAGTGTTGGAGAATATGCAGCTCAATTCGAGGACCTCAGTCGTTATTCTGGAAACTACAGGGATGCAGATGAACGCACTAAGTGTATCAAGTTTGAGGCTGGTCTCAATTCCAAGATCAAAACAGTCTTTGTCTATCAAGGAATCTCTAATCTCTCTCAACTAGTGAACATGACCAGTTCTTATGAAGATTCTCTCAAGCAGGAACAAGCTGAGGAGCGAAGCAGGGCATCTCAGAAATTGTCTGGTCCTATTAGGGGCAAGGGTCCTATGCAGAAATCCGGTCCTTATTCTAATCCCAGACCTTCAGTTCCTAGAGGAGCAGGGCAATCTGCAGTAACTCTTGGTCCTGTTCCTACATGTACACATTGTGGGAGGCAACACAGGGGAGTATGCTGGAATATGGGTCGACGAGATGGACTCTGTTACTTATGTGGACAGCCCGGCCACTTTGTTTCCAATTGCCCTAAAAATACTGTGAAGAGGGAGGTCAATGTGGCTAGTGCACAGAAATCTGGTGGGAGTCAGCCAATGCAGAAGGGCAAGGTGTACACTCTAGATGGCGAGGAGGTGACAGATGATGATGAGCTGATCAGAGGTATTTGTCATGTTAATGGCAGTTCTTGTGGTGTTTTGTTTGATTGTGGTGCATCTCATTCATTCATTTCTATGGAATGCATGAAGAGACTAGGGTTGTCTACTATAGAAATGCCTTATAAGTTGTCAGTTTCTACCCCTACGAATTCTTCAGTAATTACTTCTCAGATGTGTTTGGATTGTCCACTCCGAGTTTTGGAGCGGGAATTCAAAATCAATCTCATTTGTCTGCCTTTGACTAGATTAGATGTTATTCTGGGTATGGACTGGATGGCTCAACATCACGTTCTAATTGACTGTCGTAAGAAAGCAGTCATCTTTAGTGATTCTACTCTGTCTGCCATAGAAGTTGATGAAGTATCTGATGTAAGTCAAATTCCTGTGGTCCGTGAGTTTCCGGAAGTCTTTTCTACGGAGATTCCCGGATTGCCTCCAAGAAGAGAAGTTGAGTTTAGTATTGATCTGAAACCTGGTACAGGTCCAATTTCTATTGCACCTTACAGAATGGTGCCTCCGGAATTGGAAGAACTGAAGAAGCAATTGGAGGAGTTATTAGCAAAGGGACTTATTAGGCCAAGTGTGTCACCCTGGGGTGCTCCTATCCTTTTTGTCAAGAAGAAGGACGGTAGCCTTCGGATGTGCACTAATTACAGGTTACTAGTGAGTTTATGGATTTGATAAAGGAAAGGCAAGCAGATGATGAAGAACTCCAGAAGTTGTTAGAAGGAGCAGCAAGTAAAGAGGAACCTGATTTCATAAAGGGAGCTGATGGAATCATCAGATTCAGAGGTAGAATATGTGTTCCAATGGACTTCCAGATTCGAAGAGACATATTGTGGGAAGCTCACCAAACAAAACTGAGCTTCCATCCCGGTACAACAAAGATGTATCAGGATTTGAAGAGGATCTATTGGTGGCCAGGGTTGAAGTCTGATGTGGCCGACCATGTGTCTCACTGCTTGACTTGTCAGAAGGTGAAGATTGAACACCAAAAGCCAGGTGGTCCGTTGCGATCACTTGACATTCCTAAATGGAAGTGGGATAGCATAGCCATGGACTTTGTGACGGGTCTACCTAGAACTGCTGCAGGTTGTGATGGTGTATGGGTTGTTGTAGACCGTTTAACAAAGTGTGCTCACTTTATTCAGATCAATAAGAAGTACACTCTGGAGAAGCTGACACAGTTGTATATTCGGGACATAGTGAAGCTTCATGGTGTACCTTTTAGTATTGTGTCTGATCGTGATCCACGATTTCTATCCAGATTTTGGCAGAGTCTTCAGCAGGCCTTGGGTACTAAGTTGAGGTTCAGTACAGCCTATCATCCTCAAACTGATGGGCAATTCGAGGGTACTATTCAGACTTTGGAGGATCTGTTGAGGGCTTGTGTACTAGAGCAGGCTGGTAGTTGGGAGCAGTTGCTACCGCTGATGGAATTTACTTACAACAACAGCTTTCACTCCAGTATTGGCATGGCACCTTTTGAGGCACTCTATGGAAGAAAGTGTAGAACGCCTCTTTGTTGGTTCCAGATTGGGGAGAACTTGTTGACTGGGCCAGAGTTGGTGCAAGAAACCACAGAGAAGATCGCGATGATTAAGGATAAGATGAAGACTTCTCAAGACAGGCAAAAGAGCTATGCAGATAAGCGTAGGAGACCCCTAGAGTTTGATGTGGGTGATCATGTGTTTCTTAGGGTGTCCCCTACCACTGGCATTGGTCGAGCAATCAAGTCAAAGAAGCTGACTCCGAGGTTTGTTGGACCTTATGAGATTCTGGAAAGAGTTGGGCCTTTGGCGTACAGGATTGCTTTGCCTCCACATTTATCTAGACTTCATGGTGTATTTCATGTTTCCCAGCTGAGGAAGTACATTCATGATCCCTCCCATGTGGTAGCAGTTGACGATTTGCCTTTGAAGGAGAATCTTACTTTTGAGATCCTCCCGATCAGAATTGAGGACAGGCAGATTAAGCAGCACTGGGGCAAGGAAATTCCATTGGTGAAAGTGATTTGGAACCGAAACAACGTAGAAGAGGCTACTTGGGAGCTGGAGAGCAAGATGAAGGAGTCCTATCCTCAATTGTTTCAGGACAGCTGAATTTCGAGGACGAAATTCTGGTAAGTGGGAGAGGATTGTAACATCCCAAACTTAATTCTTAGTGTAAATTATGTTTTGATAGCCTTAGGATAGAAACAATTATGATATAAGTTAGAAATCGGCCAATTAGACATGCAAATTCAAGTTTAAAACATAGGACTTTGGGAAATAAGAATAACAATATTGGTAGCTTAGAATACAAATTCCACCGTTGGATGTGAAGTAGGATAGGTGAGGAAGCTTGTGTTAAAATTTGAGCAAGATCCGACGGGTAACGAAGAAGTTATGGCATTTTGAAATACCAATGAAAAAGAGAACTGGCCAGACTACTCGAGTAGTACCTGAATTAATCGAGTAGTTCACCAACTAATCGATTAGTTCACTGGGTAATCGAGTAGTTGGTGGAAATAGAAAGTCCAGAAAATTTGGACTACTCGAGTAGTCCACTGACTACTCGAGTAGTGCGTACTGCATCAGAAAAAAATAAAGATAAAGCCACATTCATTCTTAGCCACTCATTCTCATTCATTCTCTCCATCAACAAATCTCTCTCTCCTTTCACTCCCTCCCCCACGAGTTCCACCTTCCTCCACCAAGATCCAAGTTGATTTCTCCTCTTCTCTTGCAAGCTCATTAAGCCACAAGCAAGCTTCATAGGTAAAGATCACTCTTCCCTTCTCTCTCTAGATGCTCCATACGGTTTATCTCTCTCCCTTTTTCCTCTCATAAAATTCGAACCCCACTCCCTTGGGTTTCCATACTCTCATGTTCTTTCCTTGTTTCATGGCTTAAGGGAGATCAAGTTCTCACTTCCATCCACTCACTTCTCTTGGGGAGCTTTTTGCGAGGCACAAACGGATCTAGGGCTAAGGCTAACTTTTGCTTGAGGTTCTCTCACTCTCTCCTTGATTAAGGTAAGGGGGTGGTTATAGTGAGCATTGGCTTGTTCTAGGAAAGGGTTTGTATTTAGATATAATGGTTGGCTAGGAGTTTACGTGTTAGGGTAGAAAATTAGAAATCTCAATTTACGAACTAAGGAAAATGTTGGAAATAGGCTTAATTGGAAATTATGGAACTTTAGGAAGTAAAGAATGAGGTTAGGTTTTAATTGAGGATAATAAATGGCATAAACCCCTAATTTAGGACTTTGAATCAATAATTGGGACATGTGAACAAAATGTGGTTATTGTATGATTATATGAAAAGTTGAAGTTTGGTTAATGTTTGCACTCTAATTGTTTATGTGAAATGTGAATTGTGGCTATTTGGTTATAATTATGATGGTTTTTGTGATTGGAATGACTTGGTAAATATTAAATGGAATTGGTAGGCAAAGTAATGGCATATAATATGGACAATTAAAAATGCATAAATATGGTGGTGTATCGTAGGCCTTCGATTTGGGGGAGACGATACATCGTAAAAATTTGGGTTGTATTGTAGGCCTTCGATTTGGGGGAGACAATACAACGTAAAAGGGGCGATGTATGTAGGCCTTCGATTTGGTGGAGACATACATCGTCGATGGTGTATGTATGTAGGCCTTCGATGTGGTGGAGACATACATACACCCTAAATAAAAAGGAAAAAGGAAAGGACAATGGATAAAATAAGGTAAACGGTAAAGGAAAAGCGATGTATGTAGGCCTTCGATTTGGTGGAGACATACATCGTGATTGGTGTATGTATGTAGGCCTTCGATTTGGTGGAGACATACATACACCGTAAATAAAAGGAAATGAATAAAGGAAACAGGGAATAAAATTGGACAAGATAATGGTAATGGAAACGCGATGTATGTAGGCCTTCGATTTGGTGGAGACATACATCGTGATTGGTGTATGTATGTAGGCCTTCGATTTGGTGGAGACATACATACACCGTAAATAAAAGGAAAAAGGTAAGGGGGTTATGACGGGATTTGTTTGGAAACGGGGAAAATAAATAAAAGGGAATCAAATGGTGGAAATGAATTAACTAAAAGGGAATCGTCACTTATAAAATGATGAAATTGGAAAATGTGGCATGTGTGCAATGGTAATGTGTTTATATGACTAAAGTGCTAAGTGTGTCTGGCCTGGTTAGTTGTTATGTCTATTTAGAAACTGCTTTTCTATTTCATGTGCAATGCTCACTCCCTTACTATCTTTCAGGTACAGAGATTGAGTTAGCACAGCCCCCGGCCGAGCAGGAGTGCTCTCCCTCACACGGAGAGTAGGGTTATTATGGGGATTAGGACTATATGTGACCTAAGCCTCCTTATTCTTTTGATGTATTTGTGATGCCATATATTTTTGATGAGGCTTGGGATATTGTTTTTGGCATAGCTATATTTGAGCATCATGCTAGTTGCACCTAGTACACATATTTCGCTTACACTTTGATAACTGATACTAGATGTATATTTTGCGCCCATGGGGCTTTTGTTTGTTATGTGCATGAGGTGCAGCCCTGCTGGCTGTTGATTATATTTTATTGGCAATGTTATACACAGGTTAAATTTTGGAAAGTCCGAAAAACAGACAAAACTCCGTCCGTTTGACGGGTGATTTTACTAAACTAAAAAGGAATTTTTATGTGCACATTTTTAATACTTGGGAATTAAGGGTAATATTTATTAGGGTGTTACACCTTTGCTCTCGGGGAGAGCCAAGTTGCTGTTACTGCTGAGGTCCCAATTGGAGAGCCTTCTGCCCCCATAGTTTTTACCCCTTCTGCTGAAAAGGGCATAGCTTCGACCAACACGACTGAAGTTTCTAGGAGTGTTACTGCTCTTCCTTATGGGCGCTCTATGCATGAGGCTTCCCATTTCCAGACTCCTTCCGCGAGGACAGGTCATGTTTCCGCTTCTCCAGGGTCTTTTTCGGTTTGTAAGTATTTCTTTCTTTATTTGATCCAAGTTGGGTTCTTTCCTTTTCTTTGTTTTTGCTTTTCTGTCTCATTATCTCTGCGCGTGTTATGGTGTGCTTTTGCAGTTGCACTTTCCGCTAGGTCTCGCGGTTCACTGGATGCAGATGATCAGTCTTTGGTTGATTCATTCCTTCTTGCTCACACTGCCCTGATACCGCCTCGTGCCTCGCTTCCTCGCCTTTTCAGGGAGTCCGCTTCACGCACCTTGCTGCAGATGTTGTTGTTGGTTCATTCAATTGATGTGGATGCCTTGCCATGGGAGGGCAAAGCTGAGATTCTGGATTGCTTGTATTCACTCAAGTTTCAGCACTATTCCGGTGCTTGGCTTGAGAATGCCATTGCTGGTTTTGAGAGTTTGCGCCCTCCGTTTGATGATGCTGAGTTGGCTGAGGCTGAGCGCTCCCTGCAGGAACGCCGTGCTCTGTTAGTATCCCGCATTAAAGAAATTTCTTCTCAGCTTGATCAGACAACTTCAGAGTTGGAGCTACTTGATAAGGAGATTAATGATTTAGCCGCCCGGAAGCACGCCTATAAAGAAGTTTGCAGGGACACCTCTTTGAATTCCCTTTTTAGCATGTAGGCGCTATTTTCACTGCATATGCTGCTACTTTTGTTATTCTTCTCCTTGGATCATGGTTTCGGTTACTGCTTTTCTTTTGGCTTCGCGTTTTGTATGACTTTAATCGGATTTGACTTTTGTTGCTTTACCGCTACTAGACTTTTCTGCTGGATCTTGATTCCTTGTACGAACTGAATTTCTCAATTTCTTGGCATTTCTTGACTCTTGTTTGCATTGGGTGTTTTGGTATAAGCTGCATAGACTTTGATGCTTCTTCAGGTGTTTTACATACGCGCACTCTTGTCTGGTGCTCATGAAGTGTTATCATTGCATGCTTTCCTTTCTTTCATACATAGACATGTGCGCACTTCTTCTTCTCTTTTTGTTTTTTGTTGAGCAGTGGCTCCTCATGTCATTGATGCCAAGATCTTTTCCCAGGGTGCACGTTGGACACACTTTTTCTCTTCTTTTTTTTTCTTTTTTTTAGGGTGCACATTGGGCACGCTTCTTTCTCTCTCTCTTTCTTTGAACAATGGCCCCTCATGTCATTGGTGCCAAATTTTCTTCAAGGTGCACGTTGGGCACGCTTTCTCTTTTTTTTTTAGCAATGGCCCCTCATGTCATCGGTGCCAAAATTTTTTCTCAAGGTGCACGTTGGGCACGCTTTCTCTCCATTTTTTGAGCAATGGCCCCTCATGTCATCGGTGCCAAAATTTTTTCTCAGGGTGCACGTTGGGCACGCTTTCTCTCTTTTTTTTTGAACAATGGCCCCTCATGTCATCGGTGCCAAAAATTTTTTCTCAGGGTGCACGTTGGGCACGCTTTCTCTTTTTTTTTAGCAATGGCCCCTCATGTCATCGGTGGGAAAAAAATTTTCCCGGGGTGCACGTTGGGCACAATCTACAGGTTTTGCCGCTTTGGGCTTTTTCTGATTTAAAAACTAATAGATCGCTTTGGATCTTACGTTAGCCAACCTCTTTTTCTACAGATTTTTCCCCCCGCGTTTAAGACCAGCGCCCTTGTTTCCCGGGAACTTTTCTAGCCTCGCGATATGGCGTACTTCGCCCGCGTCTGATCCCGGAAATTTGTTTTCAGAGAGGTCTATCCGGGTGCCGTGATAAGGCGTCTTGTGCCCGCGGTGCGGTCCAACATTGTTCATTTTTTTCTTTTCTTTTCTTTTCTTTTTCTTCTTCTCTTCTTTTTCTTCTCTTTTTTTTTGAAGTGTTGGACCTCGCGTTCTGGCATTATTGACCCTGTTTGAGGGTATTTGCTATAGCGATACCTCATGTCATCAGTATCATTTGTACCCTTTCTGAGGACACCTCATGTTATTAGTGCCGCTTTAGGCTTTGCTATTAGCACCTCTTGTCATAGGCGCTGCCTTGCTTCTAATCGATTGCTTGATTGTTTAGGCTTCATAACACCTCTTGTCATTGGTGCTACTTTTCTTTCTACTTTTCTTGATATTATCAATCTGTAAACACTTGTATTTCTAGATTGCTCTGGCTTCTTGACTTTGTGCTTACGCTCGCTTTCGCATAGTCTGTTTTGACGTATGGATGAGCTCAGATGCGCCTTGCTTCAGAGGCTTGTTATTGCTATAGATTTCTGTGTCAGGGCGCTTTGGCTTGCTCACGGGAGCAGGCTGGGCTGAATTCTTGGTTTTAGCAAGTATACTGAATTCGTTTTTGTTTCTGAACAGCTTCTGCCTCGATCACTTGTATGCCTTTTGGCCCGCTTTCGTGTTGCATCTTGTCTCGCATACTGCTTCATGTTTCAATGTTTAAGTATGCCTTTGAGTAACATACTTTCTGAATCTTGCATTTGTACTGGTTATCACAAAACTTGCATTCACCCCTGCATGTACGCCTTTTGTGTACGCTTGGCAACTGTGATCACGACCGTCTTTAAAGTTTGCTTTTGCACATGTGTTCGCTCTTCAATTACTTCTCTTGCGCGCTTCTGTTTTGAAGTTGCCTTCGTCTTGCTGGTTTGAATTTACCGCCAGCTTCTCATGTAACTTTGCTTTTAGATTTATGGCTCGATACTAGTAACATTCTGTTTTTGATTTAAGTCAGGATTTCTAGCTTCAACACTGTTTACTTTTTTTTCTGATGCACCTTGAATTTCATCTTGGCGACTCAACTTCACATGAATCTTTGATTCAACTTTGCTTTTCTCGCCTTTGCTTGCTCCATGTTGTCAATCAGTCTATGCAAAATGCATGATTACTTCTGCTTGCAAGGGTGACATGCGCCCTGCCACCATGACTCTACGTTGGCCTTCTGGTTCTGAATTGCTTACTGTCAACTTCAGGGTTCGCCTCTTGGCATGATTTCATTATTTCCCTTTGTTTGATTTTGTTTGCTTGACTTTCACCGATCTTTTCTATTTGTGTGTTGTGTTTCTTTTCTTGATACTTTGCTCTTGATCGCCTGGCCTTCTCTTTTACTGGGCGAGACGTGGAGCGCTTCTCTGCTGTAGATATATCAGGTGTTTATTGTCTAGGGTGGAGGAAGCGATCCTCCCATGGCGTTGGGCATCTTAGCAATACATAGTGAGTTATGTCCTGAAAGCGTACTACGGACTTTTCAAATCTTAGGAAGTGGCTCCTACATAAACAACTTTCATTTTTTTTTCTTCGGATATTTTCATGCTACGCATGTCCGTTTCATCAGTTATATCTATCATATCATGTATGAAATTAATTATGCATCATTATGTAACATTGCCAATATTACGCTTTCATGTAACGCTTTTTCTAAAGCACACCTTCTCAACATTCAAATCATATGGTTTATAACATCAAACATTATATTTGCACGCTAGAATCATGGAAAATAGTTTGTCTTCATCATGTAACGGTTGAGCAAAGGACAATTAATCAAGGTTATGACATAAACGATTAGTATGGTATACCATTTTAGTTCTACAGCAAACATTCGTATGTACAGAGTTATCTAATTGCTGCTTTTCTAGTCAAATACTTGACACATATCAGAGCGACAACATTCCTGAATATGAACATACGTATACGATTCTTGGACATGACAAACACAGAGTCTAGAAATCAAACAATCTTCATATCATATCATGTTACGACAGTGCTATTCTAGACAAAGCAAAAATAAATTATTGTTATCACCATAAGGTCGTAAATGAAACCACATTATCATATGAGAGCGATCATAGCAAGGTTGTCATAGATGCATTCAAAAGCTAGCAAGATAATAAGTATACGCATACTGCGATTGTTCTTGCACAAAATAGTTTGTATGTGATCAAACAACATATTATCAGATTCATTTCTATTGTAATCGAATTCATGGAAAAACTCCCTAGGCCGAGCTAAGGATTGTGTGTACTTAACTCATAGTGCAAGTGACGCGAGGCACTTTCACATTTGAGCTTTCTGGTTGCGCCTTTGCTCCTGAGTTTCTACTTTCCGCAACATGGCGCATTCCTTAGTGAGAGCGTGCCTTCGCTCTTCTTCGGTCACGTGACCGCCTGGCCGCCTTCTACAAGTGCGCCTTCTGGGGTGTTGCCCCATGGGGAGCAGGCCGCCTTTCGAGAAGGTCGCTTTTGAGCTGAGAGACGCCCTCCTTGTTACAATCACTTTTGCAGTTGAGGGTCGTCGATGACAGTGGAGCACCTTCAAGAGTTATATTTCAGACAGTGCTTCCAGGGACATTTCCTTCATCGCCTGAAGCCATAACTTCCCCAGCGGAGTCGCCAAATTGTTTCGGATCTTTTTATTGCAAAAGACATGATTATTCAGAGATTACAGAGGGTTCGTAAACTTAATGAAGTTTGGCTCCAATAAAGTGGAAATATCGATATTATTTCTACAGACAGGGGGGGTGCGCCTTTGATTGGCCCGATTTTGCGGGGGCGCCCATTACAAGCATACAAGTACTGCAGATGATGTAAATAAATGGGCGCTATCGGTATTGCTTCTACTGTTGTGCGGTGCGCTCTTGCTTCCGCCCCCTTCTTTTGTTCACCTTTCTCACTGTTGCTCCCTCAGGTGTTCCTTCTCCAAGTTTTGGAGAGTGGAACCGGTGTTTTCTCTACGTTTGGTGTTTCATGGAATTGACCGAGTTGATTGTCTTCCTCCAGTTGGTTCAATTGCTTCAGATGAATTTGTGGCGGATGGAAGGCGTGCATTCTGCTGTTTGCCTTCGGGACCTCCTTGTTCTTAAGTATTCTTCTCTTTCTCTTGTGCTCCTTCTCTGAGTTGCAGAGGGGGGAACTTGTGCTCTACTCCGGTGTATTGTTGTTACTGAGATGCTGGTTGGAGGTGTGCGCTTTCTAGTGCGTCTTCCTCACTTGTGTTTCTCTCGGATTTTATTCCTGAGCTCTTGGGGAGCCATATGTGTTTCTGGTTGCTTTCTCACTCTTCTGAGTTGATCACACCCTTTTTCGGTGATCCCCTTTTCTCTCTGTGTGTGTTGTTGTTCTTGTTGTTCTATGGAGGATGGAGCTTCCTCCTTTTTATAGTGTGCTCTTTGCCCACTGGTCTTTGCTTCTTCTCACTTTATCCATTGGTCCATGACACTTTTCCACCTTGGTCGCTGCATATTCCTTCTTTATCAGGTCCCTTTTGTTTGTTTTCTCTTTCTGGCTTTGTCATTTAATGGCTGCAGGAGGAGAGGTGTGCAAGTCTTGCTATTCTTGGCTTTGCCTTGGGAAGGGCTGAATGAAGTAAGCAAAGATTCCTTCGGACAGCTTGCCACCTTCATCTGGGTGTGTGTGCGCGCCTTGGGCTGGGTACGCTTTTACCCGTAACTTTGGTGCTTCTGACGCCTTCTTCTTGTCACAGCTATTTTTCATGGGTTTTGCGACTTCCGCAACGTTGCTGGTGGTTCTCTCTTTCCCTCTTGACTATGTTAATGAGATGCTTCATATTCCTTCGGGAAGGCGTACAGAGGGGGACGCCCTTGCACTGCAGGTGCCTGTCACATGCTTCCTCTAGCTCATTATTTGCTTGGTAGTCTTAGCTTCTATGATCGATTTGGGCCTTGTCATGCAATTGGGCCTTGTTAATGGACCACTCATTTTTGGGTATCAACACCCATCAAAGCTTCATACACAGGGACTTGAAACCTTCGAACATTCTCCTTGGAGATGATATGAGGGAAAAGGTTGCAGATTTTGGTCTCGTGCGTCTTGCTCCAGAAGGAAAAAGAAGGTACTCGAAAGAATAGATAGAGTGGAGAGCTATTTCCCACCACCGTAATGGGACCTGGCTGTATTGACACAAAAGTTAAGTTTTCATGACAAATTCATCATGTTGCTAGAAAGTCAAGAATGTAACTTGTGCATCCAAGCTATTTGCGTTCAATTTAGAAAAATTGCCACATGTATGTATATTAGCTCGCTGAGGTACCAGCGAGCTGCACAAAATTCATACTTTCGCTTGGACCTCAGCAAGAAGTAGAAAAAAAGAAAAAAAAAAAAGCTCGCTGAAGGGTCAGCGAGCTATGTATTTTACATAGTTCGTTCACCCCTCAGCGAGCTGTATTTTTTTCTACTTCTCGTCGAGGCCCCAGCGAGTGTGTTATAAACCCAGAAAAAAGGGAAATTTTGGGTTTTGGCAAAAAAAAAAGGGGTCAAGTGATTAAATTGGGGGGGGGGGGTTAATAAACTAAAATCCATCTTAAATAGTTAAATCAGTAGAAAAAAATTAAAAAGTTATATATATATATATATATATATATATATATTTCGGGATTTCGGGCCAGGCCAGGCTAGCCCAGTTCAAACCCGGATATAGCTCGGGCATTTGCGGGCCAAGCTAAAAAGGTCCGGATATATTTCGGGCTCAAATTTTGATATATAAACCCGGATACGATGCGGGTTTTTTCGGGCCATCCCGGACTATTTTGCAGACTCTAAATTAAATGTACCCCTTTTCCCGTGCTTTGTTCAGAAAAGCCATGGGAGTGAAAAGGACAAATATTTTATTTGCCCCTTACTCTTTTGAACATCTAGTTTCCATTCTTGGCTTTCCTTGACCCCTTTCTTCTCTGCCCCTGTCCTACTTTCTTTTTTTTTTCTATCACAAAAATATTAAACTCCTTTCCCTAAACTGAACTGTCTAATACTCTAATGCTAGGTCCTTTTCTTCTTTATGTTGTCCCTTTCTCTCCTTTATTTGTGTTTTCTCTATCACAAAAATGTTAAACTCCTTTCCCTACTTTCTTTTTCTCTATTACAAAAATATATCCAAAATTTCTTTGAAATTTAAAATTTATAAATCAATTTTCATTGTTACGATTTTTTGGTAAACTTGGAATCCTCAGTTGAATTTAATCTATTTGCTACAAAAAAGTCGGAGACTATATGATGATTATTTAATAATTATCCCTAATTCTACTTCTATATTTTGTATTTCTACATTTTATGAGCCTATTTTACCTAATTTTTTTTTTCAGTTTTTATCCCTTTGGCTAGACATTTATATTTATCTGTTATTTTTTGTCTTCATCACAATTTTTTGTATCTTTAACTACTTAACTGTTGAAATGATATATGTTCATCTTGTCATAAGGAGAGGTCCGAGTTTGTTCCAATTCTCCTATTAAAGATTAAATGTACATGTAACAAGGCTAAAATCTAACTTTAGACATAGTTTATATCCATACATAAAAAAAATGATATACAAGTTTACAAAATCAATTTATAAATTGATATATGTCATAAACAAAATATGTCAAAAAGTGATACTTCATTTATTAATGATTGATTAACAAATGACATATATCACTTTCTTCTGGCATAAACATATTTTTAAATCTATACATAGTTTTACTAACTAAATTATAAAGTGAAAAAATCCAATTATTTTCCAAGTAGAAAAATCGGGTGTTATAATTACTCTTGGGTATAACCGAACCCAAAGAGTGTGTAGTATTGTTTTAAAACCCAAATCGGGCTGACCGATTCAATCGAAAAATCGGCCAGGACACCGACCCATTCAAGCCTTAAAACCGCAATTTTAAGAAACCAGACTCGAACCACGAACCAGATGAATCGGTTTGAAGTTGGTAAAAATCGGAGGTTTGATGGCTTTAACTAGTTCAAAAATTGGTTGTTCCTTTAAAATTCACTGTGACTAAACGAAGGAAACAATTAAAGAAATAAAACGACATCATAGTGGATCAATGTATCTCCAACTACGTTTGTGAAGTAGAAGTAATAAACATTAACCACATTAAAGATTAGAATAAGAAGGAGTGCAAAAGGAAAAACCGCAAAACTCAAAAAAGATATACATATTTGGAAGTCAAAAAGCAGGAATAGTTTAATTTCTAATCTAATTTGGGAGAGTGTGTAATGATATAGGGTTTTCTATTCTCTCATTGGATCTTTTATTTAGTTCATACCCATTGCAATTTAAGTGGGTCAAGAAATGTATTACATTTTTTTCAACATTGTAATACATTTTTAAATAAGAAAAAAAATTTAAAAACTAAAATAAAATTATCAATACATCACACACGTTGTTATTATATGTGGTCCAAAATGTTGCATTGTGATTTTGTGTAGTACAACAATATAAAAGAAAAATATATTTATAAAAAACATAATGCAAAAATTGATTATTTAATATTAAATTTATATGTGTATATGCATGTATATCTAATATAAGTTTGATCGCACTTGAACCATGGTTGGATCATTGAACCGTAAATCAATGATTTTATCGGTTTAATGGCGGACCCGGTTTTTAAAACATTGGTGTGTAGAAAAGAAAAGAAATAAAACATGTTCTCTCTCCCACACGTGTGTGAGTGAAACATATATTTAGACCCACGCACGTTCCATCTTTAGTGTCTGTATGCGGCAATTGATAAGAAAGATATTTCTGAAAACCTCAACCAATCTCTATTTCCCGCTACAGACCTCAACCAGCAGCAGCATTACCATTTCCTTACCATAGCAACTTAGCAAGCATCACGCACATAGATAGGGGTCAGTCTCTCTGAGACCTTTCATCAAACACCTTCAATCCCATTCTAATGGCTGCGTATACTTCACTCTCTCTTTGTCCTTACGGCCTCTGTTCCCACGCTAAGCCAACTAGGCTTCCCGTTTCTTGCTCCGTTGCCTCTTCTCCGCTCCGAGGTGAGTGGAAAACCATTCACCGTGCTCTGCTATTTCCCATTTGTGCTTGCTACTTGTTTACTATGTTGTGTTTTGATAAACTTTGGTTATATAGATTTGTGTGGATGTTATGCATGCCCTTCTTCTGGTGTGTAACTTTGAAGTTCAGATTTGGTTTTGGAGTACTCAAAAGTCAAAACATGTGTGAGATGTTTGTTATAGTAGCTTTTAGGTAAAGAAGAAACTATTTTGTGGAACTTGTTAACATTCTCCTTTTGTGTATAACTACAATTATAAGAAAGTAATTTTTTTTTTTAATACTTTGAGAAGTGATTTTAGGTTTAGAGAAGCTAGAAAAAGAAATTAGCTTATCATAAGGTGTAGCCGACATGGTCATGTACCAAGTCTTAAGGCTTGGGAGTTGGAAGTCCTGGGTTCGATTCTAGGCGCCACCATTTGGTGGATTTAAATCCCTTTCCCCTATCCTGTAGAAAAAATCAAAAATACTTTGCCTATAAAAAAAAAATAAAAATAATTAAATAAAGGATGAATGTAGTTTTCTTTTGTAGCTTCTGCTCTCTAGTTAAAAGCCAACCAAGCAAACATATAAGAGCTAGAAGTGATTTGTTTATTTAATTTTTTTTTTTGTGTGTGAAAAAAGTTCGAACAAATGGGCTCTTATGAATTGAATTTAGGAAAATATTTTTTTTACACATACTGTAGACACTGATGTGAGGGTGGGTGGTATCGAGGTGTTCCATATTTCGAAGTGGAGCGGATGCACTATATGCAGATATGAGAGAGGTGAGAATGTGGATGTTGAATCTAGTTGTATAAATAATGTAGTTGTTGAATTTATTGGTCCCTGAGTATATTTTAATCCTTTTTTCTATTTTCTAATATCCAAAATGAGAAAAATGAAGGTACTTGTTGGGTTCTTGTAGCACTTTTGAAAATGTTTCACTTTTGCACAATTGAAGTTGTGAAATGATATATTTTTTTGTTTAATATTGTCTATCGAAGGAATAGGAATGGGGTTTCAGCCAAGTGTTAGTTCAAGAACTAATTTTACTGTGCATCACTCTATATAGTATATAGAGATGCTGTTAATATTTTTATTTTGTTTTCTTTTTCCTTTCATTGTAGCGATAATTATTTGACCTGGAGTCTTCCTCTTATGCAATCTGCTTGGCTGTGTATTCTACTGTTTGTTTGTTTATAGTTTTGCTTGTTTTTGTGTAGGTACTGATGGATCTAATTCTAAAGTACCCCGCAAAAGAACAAGAAAAATAGAAGGTCCTCGAAAAAGCATGGAAGATTCTGTTCAGCGCAAGATGGAGCAATTTTACGAAGGATCAGATGGGCCACCCCTTCGTGTTCTTCCTATTGGGGGATTGGGTGAAATTGGGATGAATTGCATGCTTGTTGGTAACCATGACCGCTATATCCTCATAGATGCTGGTGTCATGTTTCCAGAGTAGGTCATACTATAGCTCCAAATTTTCCTAACCCCCCCAAGCCCTGAACAGTTTTGTGAGCAATTTCCTATGAAAGACTTTTTTATAGGTTAAAAACTACTAAAGTTGGCATTGCGTCCGACATTTAAGACCATTAGGGACGGACCTTTGTTGGAGCACACCTGCTCCCCCTGAGATTTAAAAACTCTATATTATATATACATTAGTGGCTTCCAATGTCAATGTTCTATGAATGTCACAGTGGCTAGCTCCTTGGAGCACATTGTCATGGTTGTGGGTTCGCGGTGCACTTAATTTTTTTATTTCTAATTTGGTTTTGAATATACTTAAAAAATTGGTTGAAAAATACCCACAATCAGATTCGAACCATCTAGGTGAAATTATTCAGTTACACAAACCACTAGGCTAAAGAATTTCAATACTATAAGCTTGTAAAGTTTTATATATATATATATATATATATATATATATATTGAATTAGCTATAATTTTTAACCTTAAGAGAAAATATTATTAACTGCACCCCCTCAACTTTTAGTCAAGATCTGTCATTGAAGACCATATAATCTTTTCTATATGAAGAGCACATTTGAAATTTTAAAATCCTAAATGCATATGCAAGTCATTGTTATCCAATTGCTGTTGGAAAATTGTTGTTTGCTATGCTTTCCTTTACTTTATTACTTAGCTTATCTTGATTAATACATTGTACATATATTTCAGCTATGATGAACTTGGAGTTCAAAAGATCATACCTGATACAACATTTATAAGAAAATGGAGCCACAAAATTGAAGCACTCATTATAACACATGGTCACGAAGACCATATTGGTGCTTTGCCATGGGTAATGCCTTCTCAACGAAACTTATGGTTTGACTTGTTAATGACAAAAATGCATTTTTGTTAATGCTATTAGTTGTCCTTATCATATGCCATTAAATCTGTCTGAAATTATTTGCAATGGGATATAATGCTCAGTGTTTGATGCTTTGTAACATAAGACACTGAGACTGATCTTAAAGAAGCACTCTAAGTTTGGTGAAGCAGTCCATCTTTGGATCCTTTAATGCTGTACTAATGTAATGGTAATGGGATTCGAGGAAGATTGCCAATTACAGCCACCAAATAGTTTAATTCTCTAATTGGTAGCTTTCATAGTGTAGCATGTGTAAGGAGTGGTTGAGTGTACTTCTTTGGTTCCTTTGGATATGTATTGCTGTTTTCCTTCCTTGGTATTACTTTGCATTTTCAAGTATTATCACTTGCCGACTTTACAACTTTTGGGAAGATACATCTGTTTTGTTATAACATTGAAAATCCCTTTTTAGCAACCTGAAATGATATCTCTTTCTATATTTTAGAAGGCTGCTTTGCCAAGATAAACTCTTATCGATAGAGATGTAAAACTATTCATGTTTCTTCACCAAACTTCACCAAACTATTCATGTTTCTTCATGGCTTCTTTTATATGAAAAAAGGTGATAGGTTGCAGCAGAGGTTCAACATAATATTATGAGAGTAAGAGAATGATTGCTCGCAAGATATCTGCAACACTTATGTAACAAATGAAAGTGATGTGCTTCCTTTATAGTTGAAATGAGGCTTGTTTTGGGAGGACAGAATTTTTCTATGTTGTTGTGCTATTTCTTAGACATATTGATCGAGTCTTTAATCAGTCATGCATATAAGTATTCTTGCTTCAGTCCTCCATGAGTGTGTTTGTGTGTGTCTGTGTAATCAAATGTTTTTTACATGAAAGTATTTTTCTCATACTTGATGCCATCAAATACTCTATTTTTCCCCTCTTACATTTATTCTAATTGATGATCTTTAGCTACGTATTTGTTCTTTATTTATATCTGCTCTTAACATGATTTTCACTTGGTTCATTAGGTCATCCCTGCATTGGATTCCAATACACCAGTTTTTGCATCTTCCTTTACAATGGAGGTATTTGGCATGAAGATTTTTCTATAAATGCTTTTTTTTCACTTGTTCAATTGCCTAGTGTATCAACAATATTGTTCATTGGAAGTAATTGATGTTATTTGTTAGTGTCAACATATCTTGAAGTTGACAAACTAACTCTTGAATTCTTCATTTTGTGTCACTGTGTATATCTATAATTACTTAAAAATTTATGGCATAGTTTTTTGTCATCAAAGGTCTATTCTTCCCATTGCTTACTTCGTTCATTGCAGTCCAAATAAGGTGGAAATTTTTATTTTGACAGCTTATAAAAAAACGTTTGAAGGAGCATGGTATTTTTATTCCATCTAGACTCAAAATGTTTAGAACAAGGAAGAGGTTTATGGCGGGCCCTTTTGAGATAGAACCTATCAGGGTGACCCATTCTATCCCTGATTGTTGTGGATTAGTTCTCCGTTGTTCTGATGGTACTATTCTTCACACTGGGGACTGGAAGGTCAGAATTTTATTTTTGTTTATAAGCTCATTTTTACTTTCATTTATCCTTAATCTCCTGCTGCTGAAGAAGTTTATTCAATAGATTGATGAGACACCACTAGATGGGAATGTTTTTGATCGCGAAGCTTTGGAGGAACTCTCTAAAGAAGGAGTAACATTGGTAAGTCACTTGGATCTCGGTTACTTATTTTATGTCTTAGACAATTTATCTAAAGCTTATTCATTGGATTTAACGTACAGAAGAGATAAACTTGATGCAATTTGAATATTGTGAGTGTTTCATAGGTTAGTGATGAACTGTTTCCTTGCGGTGTATATCTTTATTTATGGTGGTATTCTGTGAGAGGTGCATAATTTAACTGGTTTCTGTTATGGTAGATATGGCTTTCATGGTCAGTCTTATCCTTGTGGGCTGCTTGAAAGATAACACATTCCAATTTTTCAAAAGTTCAAGTTGCATTACTATTTTTATTTGGCTATATACATTTTAATTTATAATCACTACTTTTTTTAGTGATTCAATATGCTTTTTTCTCTTCTCAGTGTCGTTAGAAAGAATTTTTCAGTTGTTTTTTTCTGCTTAAATGAACATTGCTGTGCAATATAAATAAAGTTACTCTCAGGTACATTTAAATTGCAATCTCTAGTTTGGTTAGTGGATATTCTCTTCAATATGCTTCCCCCCTCCCCCTCCCCCTCCCCTCTTAGTATTGTCAGGAAGAATATTTTTAGCTGTTTTGTTCTGCTCAAATGAATAGTGCTGTGAGATATAAATGAGGTTAGTCTTGGATGCAGATGCACATGTGTTTAGAATTTAACATTATGATATACACTTTTTTTTTTTTAAAAAAAGATAATAAAACATATATCCTTTCCTCAGTGAGAAAAGATTTTGTTGTTGTTGTTATTGTTATTGGTGTTGTACGTATCTTTTCCCTCTTTTTTTCTTAAATGTTGACAAAAGAGAGAAGCTGACATTGCTTTGGGCCTTACTTTTCAGATGATGAGTGATTCAACAAATATACTTTCTCCTGGAAGGACAACCAGTGAAGCTCTTGTAAAAGATGCATTAATGAGGCATATATCTGCTTCTAAAGGAAGGGTTATAACAACCCAGTTTGCGTCTAATATACATCGTCTTGGAAGTGTGAAAGCTGCTGCTGATTTAACTGGAAGAAAGTTGGTAATGTTCTCCCTGGCTAATATACTTCAATTCAATTGAGAATGATTTTCTTGTTTAAATGACAAATAATGATTACTATTTTGCGATTGTAAATTTTTTTATTATTATATCAGGTATTTGTTGGCATGTCTTTAAGGACGTATTTAGAAGCAGCTTGGAAGGATGGAAAGGCTCCCATTGATCCATCCACTTTGGTAATAAATGTTTAGAGCGTTTACTCTAGCATTTTGCCTAATTTGTTGTACTTGGTGGCTGGACCTTTTTTTTTTTTAAAACATAATACTAGCGTGTCGACAGGCACCTGTCGATCCTCATTCCTATTGTCATGTTTTATCGTAAATGATTGTTTGTTAATCTGTATAATATAATGAATTTTTGACAGTTCATATATAATTTAGTGTTAAGAGATTGACAGCTGGATGTTAGAGAAGTCTAGTGCTGATCAGCTTGTTTTTATTTATTAGGTTGTTAGAGGCAAATCACCAGCTATAAATTTTGCCTATTTATTTTATGGGGTTATACAAATCAAGTACTGATCAGTTTGATTATTAAATATTAATTTGGTTGTCAGAATTCATTGCAATTAGATATATCAACAGTGATGAGTTTTCCCTGTTTATTTTGAATTGGGAGCCCCTTCTCGTGCCTTGCCTCTGTGCCTTCTAGTTCACTGATTTTTAAGAGGTTTTGTTTTTCCTTCCTTAATTTGTGCATTCTAAAGTCATCTTTCAGTATGATTCTCTTTCATATAGCTCAGGCTAGAGTTAAGCATATGCTTTCGAAAGTCAAAACTAGCTAGACTCTCATGTTAGATGGTGATGGTGTGCTCATATATAATATTATTCTTGGGCATTGTTTACCAGCTTGAACTATTTGGTGAAGTGATTTTTATGACATCTTTGCTAGAATTTACAGGCTATATATAGTTTTGACTTTGACAACCCTTTACCGATGATTATTTCTCTTAACAATTTAGATAATTGTTTGGTTTGTTATGTTTTGCATAAATTTGTAATAACACCTATTCATCTTTATTCTGTATTTTTAACAATGTTTGCAAGTCTTGTGCTCTCATGTCTGTTGCCTGGCTTTTCATTATTTCTAATTTTACATAGGTGAAAGCAGAGGATATTGATGCTTATGCTCCAAAGGATCTGCTAATTGTAACAACAGGCTCTCAAGTAAGTTTCTGTCAAGATCCATAGAGGCTGCCTAATTCCGTGAATTTAAGGCCATATAACCAAATATGTGTTATTGTGTCAGGCAGAGCCACGTGCTGCCTTGAATCTTGCATCTTATGGAAGTAGCCATGCTTTCAAACTAACCAAGGAAGATGTTATTTTGTATTCAGCCAAGGTATGATAGAATTCTGTATTAGGTGTTTGCGAATTACTTTATCTAAAGGCTAAAGCATGTCTATTATAAATAATGAACCTGTTGCTAATTTAATGTTTTGCTTATCTCTAATATACTGATATCAGTATATGAATTTACGATGTGCTATTTTAATTTTTACTTTCAACCCTTTCCAGTGACTACGGATTTTTCTGCATGACCTGTGTTAATTTCTGGTTTTTTACAAGAAAATGATTTTATGTTTTTTTTCCTTACAACAAATCAGTTTCTGTTGTCTAATTTGTCCTCTGCTTCAAAATCAAACTATAAGGTTATCCCTGGTAATGAGTCTCGTGTGATGCAAATGCTAAATCGCATATCAGAGATTGGATCAACGATAGTTATGGGGAAAAGTGAAGGTCTGCACACATCTGGTCATGCATATCGAGGCGAACTGGTAACCTTTTTTATTGCATATAATTTTCACTTTTCAAAGTATTCGATGTTATCGTTATATTTGGGAAAGAAAATTTATGTTATTATCTGTTCTTCCTGATACTGAGATTTCACATGGAATTATCAAGCACATGTCAAGCTAGTTATTTTTTTTTCCTGATGCTTTCTGTCTTTGATATGGCATGTTATGATGTTATTGAATAGCAAAACAATATATAATTCTGCAGGAGGAAGTTCTAAGAATAGTGAAGCCACAACATTTTCTTCCCATTCATGGAGAACTCTTGTTCTTGAAGGAGCATGAATTACTTGGAAAATCTACTGGCATTCGGCATACTGCTGTGAGTCATTTCCTCTTTTATCAGATTTTGCAATTTATTAACATCACAACATCATATGTAGAAAAGCCTAGTTAGTGGGTTATAACAATGAGATTTATATTAACGTGTCATATGAATTGTTACCTAAAATGTTGAAGAAATTGATGAGTTGTATGCTCCAGGTTATTAAGAATGGAGAGATGCTTGGTGTTTCACACTTGAGAAATAGAAGAGTCCTCTCTAATGGCTTTATTTCCCTTGGAAAAGAGAATTTACAGGTTGGTGGCCCTCAGTATCTTGTTAGCCTCATTTTAAATGGATTTAGTTGTGAAGCATTGTTGGTGCAGAAGTTTTTTACAGAAGCGTGTGTTGCCCCATCATAAAAAATACTTGACTTTCGCAATAATTACCTCTAAAATTACATATATTGTAACATATGATTGGTTGCTAGTGTAACAAACTTTACACTGACATTGCATCAAAATTCTACTGTTAAAATTTGTCTAGTAATTCATGACATTTCTTCTTTCCTTCTTTGTTGCAGTTGAAGTATAGTGATGGTGACAGAGCATTTGGTACATCTAGTGAACTCTGCATTGATGAAAGATTGAGAATTGCAGTAGATGGCATCATTGTGGTCAGGTACATCTTTCAATTTTTGAAGTCAGTGAAAGAGAAGCATAACATGTTTAGTGACAGCTTACCATTTATCTTTTACAGCATGGAAATATTTCGCCCTCAAAATTTAGATAGTTTGGCTGAAAACACCTTAAAAGGGAAGATAAGAATTACCACAAGATGCTTGTGGCTTGACAAAGGGAAGTTGTTGGATGCACTCCATAAAGCTGCTCATGCAGCTCTTTCAAGCTGCCCTGTAAGCTGTCCACTTGCTCACATGGAAAGAATTGTGTCTGAGGTGTTGAGGAAGATGGTGAGGAAGTACAGTGGTAAGAGACCAGAAGTTATTGCCATTGCCATAGAAAATCCTGCGGCCGTTCTTGCAGATGAGATAAACACAAAGTTGTCAGGCAAATCCCATGTGGGTCCTGGCATATCAGCATCAAGAAAAGCAGTGGATGGACATGGAAAGGCAAATCAGTCTACCACAATGCAAATAAGAGGTATAACGCCAATAAATTTCATTAATACTTTGAAAGGTGGAGGTCTGGTTGGTTTTGCTTTTGTGCTTGTAATTGCATTTTATTGAATATGTGATGTCAAGTGTATATTTGCATAATTCTATTGAATCTGCTTTCGTACTGAGTTGAGCAGTATGTCTTCTCCCTCTAGATGGCTGTTGCTTGCCTGGCTAGGGGAGCACAGTGACATCTTTTACCAAGGCTCAAGTGTTCTCATGTCTAATATGTTTTTTTTCTTTATTATTGGCCCGTGATACCTTTTCTCTTGCACTCAATTAGTCAACTGTTTGACAAACTTAGGCAAGATTTTTCTTTTAAGTAAACCATGCTGATTATGGGTTCCATCTAACACCAATCGATTGTTGAAAGTCAACTTAGGCTTCGCATGAGTTTTGATTTCTCTGAAGTTGGGTTCGTTGTTCTGAATCTTGAAATGGTGGACTAATATGGTTTCAAATGCAATTACTAATAACGTTACCTGAATTACTGTAGGTTAAGTAATTGACAATATGAATTTTTGGATTATGCTTGTTCTTAAATGGACTACAACAACAACAACAACAACTAAGCCTTTGTCCCACTAGGTGGGGTTGGCTACATGGATCAAACGACGCCATAAAGGCCTATCATAAATCATGTCTTTTGATAAGGCATTGATTGCCATATCCTTCTCAATTGTTTCGCCTATAGTTTTTCTAGGTCTTCCTCTTCCTCTAGCCCTTGTAGTACCCTCCATTTGGTCTACCCTCCTAACCGGGGCTTCCACCGGTCTCCTCCACACATGCCCAAACCACCTAAGACGAGATTCAACCATTTTTTCAACAATAGGAGCAACCCCAACTTTTTCTCGAATATACTCATTTCTAATCCGATCTTGTCTGGTATGCCCACTCATCCACCGCAACATCCTCATCTCTGCAACATGAAGTTTATTCTCTTGTGTGCCCTTTGCCGCCCAACACTCTGTCCCATATAACATCGCCGGTCTTACAGCAGTGCGGTAGAACCTTCCTTTAAGTTTAAGTGGTACCTTCTTATCACATAACACGCCCGAGACACTCCTCCATTTCATCCACCCTGCTTGAATCCTATGATTTACATCCCCTTCTATTTCTGCATCCTGCTGTAAGATAGAACCAAGATACTTAAACTTCGGGACTTGTGCTAAGACATGCTCTCCAACCTTCACCTCCCGAGTAAGGCCCACGTGTCTCTTGCTAAAATTACACTCCATATACTCTGTCTTGCTTCGACTTATCCGGAATCCAGACCCTTCTAAAGCTTGTCTCCACATTTCAATCTTCCCATTTATTTCCTCTCTAGTATCCCCAATAAGCACAATATCATCCGCAAAGAGCATGCATTTGGGCACTGGTTCTTGGACATGTTCCGTAAGCACATCCAAGACCAATGTAAAGAGGTAGGGGCTCAAACTTGACCCTTGGTGTAGACCTATCGAGATGGGAAAATCCTCTGAAATCCCACTTTGTGTCCTCACGCTCGTCTTGACCCCGTCATAAATATCCTTAATGGCTCTAAATGTAAATATCTTTATAAGTCAGATGATTTTGTTTTGCATCGGACTTACATGGTTTTGTATACCTTATGTGATTTATATTTGTACTATGGTTTGTGTCAGCAGAGACATGACTTTTAACAAATTTTTTGTGTAAAATTTTCTTAAGCCTATGTATTTTGTGTCTATTTCACCCTTGTCTATTAGTGTAGATAATGGCATTGATGTCGAAGAAGTACCTGAGAAAGACACTCCTATTTCAAGTGGAGCTGAGGGTGATTTATTTAATTCAGTTGATTCAGATGAATTTGAGAAACCGTTGATTGCTTCCTCACCAGTTCAGAAGTCAAATGAAGCTGGCAACGGTTATGTTTCACAAAAGGAGCACAAGTCCAATCTGAAGGAAGATTATTCTGAAGACACTGATGAAGCAAAGTCTGAAGAGACGTCTACTTCTGAACCCAAGTCTGAAGATAAGTCTAATGAAATGTCGTCTAATTCTGAACCTAAGTCTTCAAAATCAGTGAAGAGAAATAAATGGAAACCTGGGGAAGTTAAGAAGGTGATTGGTATGCGCGGTGAACTACATGACAGATTTCAAATCGTTAAGGGGAGGATGGCCCTCTGGGAAGAGATATCTCAGAACTTGTTGGCTGATGGGATCAGCAGAAGTCCTGGACAGTGCAAGTCTCTGTGGACATCTTTGGTAATGAAATATGAGGTTTGTTTCTTCTTCCTTTAAGCAAGTTTGTTTTGTTTTTTGTTGGGTGCAACGTAAATTTTTCATTACCTGATAAACTATTTACAATCAGAGCATTGCCTATTTGGTAGCTAAATGAAAGCCTTCTAGGAAGAGTTCCACCTTACCTCAACCATTGAGCATCCTCAGTGGATTTTACAATAATTCCCACACACATTACAATTATCAATAACCATCAAAATCCTAATTCAACCATTTTTACATCTAATGCAAATCTGCTGAAAGTAAGTTTCCTCTGCATTCTTCCAATCTTCATTTCACCTCCTGCTGTATCTTATTGAATATGGTAGAACATTCCTAGTTTGGTCACTAATTATTCTGTTATTCCTTTCATCCCAAACATGGTATATTAAGGTTGTGATTGCTGCATATAGTTTTCTTGTGCAAGACAGAAAACAATTGTTTTCGTTTTTGTTCTTGCAAGGTTTATTTTTTTTACACTATTTGGTTACGAGACTAATGCTCACCCAGGGCAGCGAGGTTGCCCCTCCCCACAAAAGCTTGATATCTGATACAGCTATGATGAAAACTTCATTTATAAATTCATTTTTTATAGTCTTCACTTTGAGGAGGGTTGTACCTAACCACCACCCTTGACCTTGAAATACCTTGGTCTACTAAAAATGTTAATAAACACAATTTTATGAGATAGCTACTGTTTCAGCAAATAACTTGTATATTTTAAGCAGGAGCTCAAGAATGAGAAGGGTAGCAAGAGAAGTTGGCAATATTTTGAGGACATGGAAAGGATAATGTCTGATAATGATGCCCTGGCAACAAAATAATTGGAAATGTGGTGGACAGATGAGAATATTTTGGAAAAGGCAGAGCTTTCTGCATTAAGATTGTTAACAAGTCCGAGCAATGTTACCGGGAAGATAATCCATCAGTTGCAACATGATTGATTATTTATATCATGCACTCATGGCACTGAAGATCCATAGTTTTCTGAGGGTCAGGGGGATAGATAGATAACAAAGGGTGGACATTTATAACTAACACAAGCTAATGAGGTGCTGTATCAGGGTTATTCCCCACCTCAAACACCCCCTTCCTTTGTCTTGTGTATCGTAATTTATTTTCGTATTACTTGTGTTTTTTGTACATTTCATTATTGTTAGTTGCACAGACTTGTTGGATGTTGAATCAGAGGGTTTTTAAGTAGAAAAAGAAAAGAGAAGAGGGGATGGAGACTCTAAATGAGGTTGATATTGGTCTGATGTGATGACTATATGATGCGAAAGACAAATTCAACCATTCTTACATTAGTTACTTATTTTTTCATATTTATAAAATTGTCTATAAATACTAATTTAAAATAAATGTAAAAATTAAAATGTAAGTATTGTTATAGATAAAACATTTAAAAAAATGTGAAATAATGGTTGGTAACAATCGTATTTCTCTTATCACTCATACATTGCATCATGTTTATTAAATTATTATTAAATAATGACTTCTAATTTATTATATTTGTGTCAATTGCTTAATTTTAAGTATGATTAAATCCTTAGGATAATGAGTTTGGTTGATACCATTAGGATATCAGGTATGTGACTTGTTAACGAGATCTTATGAATTATATGTATCGTGGCTATGATAGGCTGAAAATTAGGTTAAGGGGAGAAGGGAAGAGGGACAGATGCTAGAGAGATAAAAGAGAAGGAAAAAAATTACTAAGCAACAAACTTTTTCTTCTTACGGCTGATGGAAACATAAGTGTTTAAATACATAGTGAACCCTAGAAACTCATAACAATTAAAACATACTGGGCCAAAGCCCAACATAACTATAATAGTTCAGAAATAAAATCTCAACTTATGTAATGTAGTCCTTCCACCATACAGGCCTTCTCTTCAGTCTAGGCATTAATCCATCATTGCCCTCTTCTTCAAGGGGACCCTTGTCCTCAAGGGTGTGTAGGAAAACTGAATGTGGGTCATTTTGGGCCAAAAAACCCGGCCCGTTAGGAGATGTAGCTGCTGCCACAGAAGAGTGTTGCCCTAGTTTTGTAGTCTCTGGTGAGTCAAAGCGTGGGGAAGACACGTTGGTAGTCTCGAGGGCCAGCTGGGGAGCATCACGTGATGTTGCAGAAGAAGGACATGGAATCTTATCACATAGGGGAACAACCAAAGGCTTCAAAGTACTTGCACTTGGCATTTGAACTAGTGCACTTTTCTCTGACTGCCAAGGAGATAAGTTCGCATTCTCTAGAGTCTTCTTACTCGCTCCTTCTTTTTCTTTCAACTGTGACACCTCCATATGGGTCGCGTCCATATGGATCTCGTGACCTGGTGGTGTTGACGGTGCAGTCCGTCCCTGCACCATGGGAACAACGGCGGTGGGTATGGAGGCCGAGGGAGGCAGCGGCTCGAAGGACTGAGTTGGGTTGCCAATGAAACGCCGGAGGAGACTCACATGAAAAACCGAGTGGATTTGAGCAAACGCTGGGAGATCTAAGAGGTAAGCCACTGGACCCACACGTTCCAGTATCTTGTATGGTCCGAAGTACCGCCGTGAGAGCTTCTGCGAAGGGCGGTGATGTAAAGAGGACTGGCGGTGAGGTTGGAGCTTCAACAAGACCCGGTCTCCAATATCAAAGGTAATATCATATCTCTTTGTATCTGCCTGTGCCTTCATTCTTTGCTTGGCTCTGTTTAAATGAAATTTTAGATCTGCCATTAAGCTCTGTCTGTGTTGCAGTGTAGTGTCCAAATCTGGAATGATGGAAGTGCTTGGTAGGTAATCTTTCAGTGACGGTGGTGCACGACCGTAAAGTGCTTCAAAGGGGGAAATGCCAATGGAGGAATGATGCGCAGTGTTGAACCGGTACTCGGCTAAGTGAAGGAAGCGGAACCAAGTGCGTGGGTTTTCATTGGTGAAGCATCGTAGGTACGTTTCTAGACACCTATTTACAACCTCCGTTTGGCCGTCGGTTTCTGGGTGATTAGAAGAGCTGAACTTTAATTGTGTTCCTTGTAAACGAAACATCTCTTTCCAAAAATGACTAATAAAAACTTTGTCTCTGTCAGAAATGATTGATCGAGGAATTCCATGCAGGCGTACTATGTCAGTGACGAACCTTGCTGCAAGTTGCTCCACCGAAAAGTTGGAAGGAAGGGCCAAGAAGTGGGAATATTTCGTGAGACGGTCCACAACAACCCAGATAACAGTGTGACCGAAAGATGAAGGTAATCCAACTATAAAATCCATAGATATGTCTTGCCATACTTTTTTTGGGGTAGCAAGTGGTTGTAACAAGCCTTGTTTTTTTTTTGGGAGGTACTTGCTGGTCTGACACACATGACAAGAGGAGACAAAGGCCTTGGTGTCGGTGTATAATCTTGGCCAATAGCAGCAAGAAGCAAGCCGTGCAAGGGTCGGTTTGAGGCCGGAGTGACCTGCGAGTGGTGAAGAGTGAAACTCGGAGAGGAGTGAAGTACGCAGATCTGGCAGATCCAGTATATACAACCTGTTCCTGTAGTATAAAACTCTGTTTGTGAACTGAAAACAATCCTTCATCTGATAAGTTGTTACCATTCTTTGTATGAGTGCACGACCCTCGTCGGTGTTGTAATATCTGATAAGTGTCTCCAAAACAGCTGGAAGTGGGGAGGAAAGTGCTGCAAGATAGGTGTGTTGTCGAAAGAATAGCGAGACAGAGCATCGGCAACCCGGTTAGTCTTTCCAGCCCTATAAATTATTTCATAGCTAAATCCAATTCACTTCGTAGCCCATTTCTGATGTTCTGGTGTGTGGAAAGTTTGAGTCATTAAGTGGTTGAGACTCTGCTGGTCTGTTAGTATTTTAAAATGTCTCCCTAACAAGTATTATCTCCATTTCTTGACAGCCTCCGTCACAGCGAACATTTCCCTAACATAAGCGGAAGCTGCTTGCATCCGGCCAGATAATTTCTTGCTGAAGTATGCTAAGGGATGTCCATCTTGAGACAGAACTGCACCAATTGCCGAACCCGAGGCATCAGTTTCCACCTCAAAGGTTTTGGTAAAATCTGGTAGTCTTAGGACAGGAGCTTTTATCATTGCTTGTTGTAATGTTGTAAAGGCCAGCCGAGCCTTCTCATACCATGTAAAATTATCTGATTTCAGCAGGTCGGTGAGAGGAGAGGCGAGGGCGGCATAATCTTTGACAAACTTGCGATAAAAACCGGTTAGGCCTAAGAAACTGCAGAGTTGAGTGAGAGAGTGAGGGGTTGGCCAGTCCACCATGGCCTGGATCTTTTCTGGGTCTGGTTTGACAACCCCTGCTGAAATAATATGCCCCAAATAGCTAACAGAAGTGACACCAAAAATACACATAGAAAGTTTAGCATAAAATTGGTTTGATGCTAATAAGGACAATACAATTGTAAGATGTTGCAAATGATCATCTAGGGTAGAACTATAAATTAAAATTTCATAAAAAAAACTAAAACAAACCGACAAAGGTGAGGGTGAAGTAGATCATTCATTGCCGCCTGAAAAGAAGAGGGTGCATTCGTGAGTCCGAATGGCATAACCAATAACTCATAATGCCCATCAAAAGTCCGAAAAGCTGTTTTATGTGTGTCTTGTGGATGAACACGAATTTGATGATAGCCTGAACGCAAATCAATTTTTGAAAAAATAGTGGCATGTCCTAATTCATCCAACAATTCATCAATAGTAGGCATTGGAAATCTATCTTTGACAGTAATAGCATTTAAAGCACGATAATCAACGCAAAAGCGCCATGTGCCATCTTTTTTTGAACTAATAAAACCGGTGAAGAAAAAGGACTTGTGCTAGGAGTAACAATTCCTTCTCGAATCATCTCTTTAAGCATTGCTGTCATGGTTTCTTTTTGAGAATGTGGGTAACGGTAAGGCTTAGCATTGATAGGGGAAGAGTTGGGTAAGAGTGGAATGTGATGGTCACGGGGTCTTTGGGGGGGTAAACCAGTGGGTGTGTCATAAACAGTAGGAAAAGAGTCTAGGATAGCTTGAATTTGAGGGAAGGGTTTAGGTGGGTCCTGGGGAGTGGGTTGGTTAGTGGGCTGCTGTAATGTGAGAAAAGTAATGGTATGTAATGAGGCTATGGCATCAGTATGAAGTAAACGAGATAATTGGTGAAAAGAAGTAGGGGTAATGGGAAATTGAGTTCCTGTGAGGGTAATGGTGTTGTCCCCAATGCTGAACTGCATGGATGGGACTGCAAAATCTGAAATAATTGGCCCAAGTGTCCTTAACCAATCAATACCCAAGACAACATCTGCACCTTTAATAGGAAGTAAGTAAAATGGGATATGAAAGGTATGGTCTTGTAAGACAATTGGGGTATTCTCACAAAGTCCACTGCAAAAAATGTGGGCACCATTTCCCACCATGACTGGAAATTCAGGGGTCTTGGTAATAGGTAATTGCAAATGAGCAGCCACCCTAGGCTGAATAACGTTGTTAGAGCTACCAGTATCAATTAATACAGTAACAGGGTAACCAAAAATTGTGCCACGAAACTTAAGAGTTTTGGGGGATAAATTACCCTCTAAGGCCTGGTCTGAGAGTTGAAAATGCATGATCTCATTATCATGTGAGGGAATGGGTGTGGAAGTATCTACTTCAGCATACTCTTGGGCCTCCAAAGTGATAAATTCATCTTGCATTGCTGGGTTTGGGTCATCAGTAAGTAATAATAGAAACTGTTTGGGCTTACATTTGTGGCCAGCAATAAATTTTTCATCGCAATTATAGCACAACCCTTGTGCCCTGCGTTCTTGCATCTGGGCAGTAGTCAATTTACAAATTGGTAGGATATTTCGGGGTGGGAGAGTAGGTTGTTGTTTTGGAGGGGGTGGTGGTGCTGGAAAACGGGTGAATTTGGGTTTAGAATCCTTAATTTTGGCCTCTATTAGCTTAGCTAAGCCCACAGCTTGGGAGAGGGAATTGGGCCTTGTAATGGATAATTCACGGCGAATATCAAGAGTTAGACCAGATAAAAAACAATTTAACAAATTTTCTGGTGTTAAACCTGTTACTCTGTTTGATAACTTCTCAAACGCCGCTTGATAATCTGTTACAGACCCCGTTTGGCGAAGTTTAAATAGCTCCGCTTGGTGATTTTCATAAGAAGATGGGCCAAATCGACTTTCCAATGAAATGGTGAAATGCTGCCAATCTGAAAGTTGGTAGGTCTGGTACATCCATTTATACCAGCTCAAGGCATCACCTTTCATATAAAATGCTGCCATATTGAGTCTTTGGTCCAGAGGAACTTGGTAAAATTGAAAATATTGTTCTGCTTGGAAAATCCAATCCATGGGTTCTGTACCATCAAAGGGTAGTAATTGGAGTTTAGGGGTGCGTGCATTAGTGGGTATGTTGGGGTTGAAGGGAGTGAACGTAGGGGTAGGGTAGGGTGAGTGTGTATTTGGAGGGGTATAAAGATGTGGGAAAATGTTTCCTATGAATGGGGTTGAGGTGGTAAAGGGAGGTGATAGAAAATGGGTTTGGGGTAAGCTATATACAGGTAACGTGGGAGTAGAGGTGTTGGGAAAATGGGTAGGGTTTATATTAAATGGAATAGTGGTGGTAGTAGTAGTGGATAGGGGCAAGGACGTTGTAGTAGTGGGGTTAGGGTTAGGGGTGGCGTTGAAAGTAAGGGGGGAAGATTTTGTGCAGTTGGGTAAGGGTTTGATGAAGAGGGAAAAGAAGTGGTAGGGGTAAAAGGGGAATTGACAATACCTGGAGTAAGTAATGGAGTGGAGGGTGTGTTAGCTCCCTCTCAGGGTGTCATCATAGCTAGTTGGGTCTGTACGTGTAAGGCAGCTATCTGGTCCATGTAGTGTTGCACTGCTAGATGTCTGGTATCAACAGTCTGCCGCAGCCGTGAGTATCTTCTGTCCAGTAGGTGCTACTGGTTTTCCAATTGAGTTTGCATTTGGCCAAGCTGGGCTGTGAGATGTTGCACTGCCAAGTCAGAGCTGGTTGGGGGGGGGGGGGTGTGGATGATTGTGTTTCCAACTCTGGTGGTGTGGGAGGGTTGAGATTAGCCATGAAAGCACCAAAATGATAGGCTGAAAATTAGTTTAAGGGGAGAAGGGAAGAGGGACAGATGCTAGAGAGATAAAAGAGAAGGAAAAAAATTACTAAGCAACAAACTTTTTCTTCTTACGGTTGATGGAAACATAAGTGTTTAAATACATAGTGATTCCTAGAAACTCATAACAATTAAAACATACTGGGCCAAAGCCCAAAATAACTATAATAGTTCAGAAATAAAATCTAGACTTATGTAATGTAGTCCTTCCACCATACAGGCCTTCTCTTCAGTCTGGGCATTAATCCATCAGGCTACTATGCAGTAGGTTGATGACTGTAGTTCACTAGTCAAGGATATGAGATATAAATTTCTCACATAGGTATACCTTTGGAGTAATGATGTATTGTATTGATTCATCATGAGAACGTAATGTGGATCGTTATGTGAGTATCCTATGTGATTCTCATGATAGTAATGGTGTATGTGGTCTTTTGACTTGAGGTCACAACGATTCCCATTATGTGAAATTGTATGTTTTAATGTAGTCAAATGTAACCAAATGATCATAAAGTTCTTACACTAAGAACATGTTAAATTGGAGATATCACAAGGCATGCACGTGCATGCGGAAGTTGAACTAGTAATTGCACATGATTGGTCGTCGTGTTTATGATGAATGACTGTACATACTAACACACGAACAATTATGAACTACATTGTCATTCTCTCAAAGCCCAGATTGAGTGCTATTATAGATAATAATGTTAAACCATTGTTTTAGTCACAAGTGGGACATTGGAAATACACAACAGGGTGAGAGACAACGATATCCGCTTTTCTTAGGAGAAAAACAAGAATTGAGATTCTCTTTTTTAGTGCTAGCAGTTTAAAGAATGAGAGAGACTCCATTGGTGTACCTTAGAAGTTGGTCATTCTATCCGTGTGGATTCTAATAATGGCCAATTATACTTCTTGAACTCGTGACTAGCATTAAGATTTGAGTTCATGTTCGCTGCTGTGATCATGATCAGTACTGACAAGAGGTTTTGTGATCAATATAACAAAGGCTCTTGTATTTGTTGTTATCTTTTATCACAAGCCATGCCCTTTTGCAACGATCCTTGGTGGGATTTCCTATAAAATTTTATGGCACATACGATACGAGAATTCTCAACAATGGTATCAAAGTTGGGATCAGTATTGTGAAGGAAGGTTCTTAATGGATTCAAATGTGGGGTCTCTTGTGCCGAAAGTCTTCCTAAAAATAAGGAAGTCGGGTGACATGTTTCAAGAGAAGGTTCCTCGGCAATAATATTAAAATCCTATTTTAGTATCATAGAGAATAAGTAATATCTAGCAATAAATCACAAATACCAAAGTATAGGAATGCTTGTGATTTGACATTTTTTTTCGGGAACAATGGTCACAGGTAGTCGTTGTCCATTTGTCCGGATATCTTAGTTGACCACAAGACATGGAAATGTCATCCTTGCATAGGTCAACTAACCTTGGTTTCTTAAACCCGTGCAGACATGCTAAACAAGTCTAATTAATATCACATATCCATATACCAAAATAGATTCAATATCTCATATTCATGATTGGTGAGATACACTCATCAATAATCTACCACATACAAGTCTTTTTCCATTACAGTTGTCCTTATTAACTATAATACTCAAGTAGGGATATTTGAAGGTAATGTTCTTCAAGTCAACTAGATAGATCTTGATACTCAGTCATGTACTTGATATCCTCATGGTTGTGTTGCATGAGTACGGGTACGGTATCGATACTCGGTACGGATACGGGTACGGGGTACGACATTTTTAAAAAAATTAGGGTACGGGTACGTTCTTATATATATTTAATTTATAAATATAATTATATATAAATTTAAAAAATAGAAAATTGCTAAAATAAAAATACAATCAACAAATTGAAATTCATAAGAATTAATAATTTCCATCACAACAAAAAAGAGTTAATAAGAACACCTGGTTAATAGGAAAATTGCAAAAATAAAAATACAATCAACAAATTGAAATTCATAAGAATTAATAATTTCCATCACAACAAAAAAGAGTTGATAAGAATTAATATGAGTGTATTATTTTTTTACTAAAATATGAGTGTATTAATTTAACAATTTTACTAAAATGGTTTAAACACTTGGTGTGCAAAAAAAAAATCGAAACAAAATATGAGCATCAAACCACTTTTCATTGTTGTTTTAAATCAAGATAGTATTCATTATACCATCACAACAAAGAAAAAGGAAAACAGAGAAATATTTATAGAACATGAAATACCAGTTAGTAAGAGAACAAAACATAGAAAGGGGAAACAGAGACAGGGGAGAAAGTTTAGAGGAAGACACCAAACTAATGAAGGAGGGAAGCATAATGAGGGGTAGCGCGAAAGGTGGAGGGAGTCAAACACAACGAGCGGTGGGGGGGGGGGGTCAAGCATAATGAGGGACGGAGGGGATCAAGTCAGTAAGAGGAGAAAAAAAAATTGAGACTTGAGAGTGCTTTTTCGGGTTAAAATGATAGAGGGTGAGAAGATAATTGAAAAATATTGAATAAAGATGGTTTTTCCTTATCCTTGTGAACAAAACACATCGTTTGGGGAAAAAAATTATGTTCAATCGTACCACATGGACGTACCCATTCAAGTCCCCAAACGTACCCATTCAAGTACCCAATTTTTTTTATTTATTTTGTTTGGATACACACCCGGTACGTATCCACGAGTACCCAAGGCATACCGGGTACGAGTACGTACTGACCCGTACCCGGTACGTGTACGACAGCTAGTAGGAGTACCCATGCTTCAAAGCCTAATGGTATCAAATTCATTACCCCATATATTGATAGTGTAACATCCCTCAATTTTTTAGAATAATATTTTATTTTAATATAAATAATAATAAGGATTTTTGGAATTTAAAATATATTATTTTAGAATGAAATAATTTTGAAAAGAAAAGATTCAATTAAGATAAGAAAGTTGTAATTTTATAAGTTAAATAATTAATTTGCAGAATAAATAAGTAATTACCAGTCCTGGTAATCAATTGTAATAATGGACAATCGATTATCGAGTCCAAAATTTTCAGTCTAACCAAATTTTAAGCCCGATAATCGATTATCAAGGGTTAACAATCGATTATCCTGACATTTCTTCATACTGAAGAAAGGTTTTGATGACCAAAACACGTGGGCTTTTCGTTCTTTGACATTTCATGCTCCCCTCTCATTACTCAGTAGCTGAGGGAAGTGAAGTGTCACATTCCCATCAGCCACTTATCCTCATGGCACCTCTAAGAGATTAGTTATAAGTAGGAAATATATACCTCAGTTGCTAGAACTTTTAGATGCCTTGGAAGCTTTAGAACAAGCCTAAAAATGTGTAAGCCTTTTGTCTTAGGGTGCAATACGAGAGCCTTGCTAAAAAAATCGCCAAAATCCATTCTTAAAACCAAATCCAGACTTCCAAATAGTCTTGCCACTGTCACTACTTTGTCCACCTCATGTGCCTTGCTCAGGGAGAATTAGACCCTGATTCTTGGCTCTAAATATCGTCCTCATACCAAAGAATAAAACCAAGTTGATTTTATAGGTTTCCGTTACCAAACTGTAGGGTCTGCCGACCATATACGGACCCAAGTCTTACCAAAGGGATTCTCTAAGGGCACTTTCCTCGATTTACTTAGCAGGAAAGTCCTTCGCTCGGACTCGTGGACTCCGAGCATACCCAAGGGCCAAGCTCGGACTTGATGGGGCCGAGCCTTACAATCGGTCTTCAATTCATCAGGCTCGGGACTCTAGGACCGAGACATACCGTCGGCTCGCGGATAAGCTCAGGCTCGCCGAGACTTCTTATCCCTTCCGCAAATCTCTCCTAGATTCTCGCAACAGCCTAGGCATGAGATCTTCAGCCGTTCCTAACCCGATTCTAAGAGCATAATCCTCCGATATTATCTCACAGAATCCTGGTTCAGCACAGCTCTGATACAGGGCCCAAACGGCCCATATCAACCTCCTCCAAACCCTATAAATAGCTCATCACACCTAGGGTTTCAGGTAAGTACTCTCATCCCTAAGTTGACACTTTGCACACACGCGTTGACTAGGGAGACCCTGCTTTTCCAAACTGGAACTGCATAAATACCATAAGTCACACATTAACACTTGATCCTCTTTTGGGCTCCTGGTTACCATAATCTTGAGCACTTAGAGGGTTAAGGACATACAGTGTTTAAGGACACTACATTGGCGCCATCTGTGGGGACGAATAACTAGAATTCCCACATCCACTGTTCTCATGGCAAACGACAACGGTAATGAGGGAGATCTCCACCGTCGCCTCCGGGGGAGGCCACCTAAGAACGGAAGGAATGTAAGGGACAGAATCACTCCGGGAGGACCCAATGAAGGCAATCAGGCTAATGTCTCTCTAGTCCTTCCGATTCCAGCAGGTCAGGCACAAGCCATTGTCTCTCCCCTTATTGAAGGTGGCGGAGAGCGGTCCAACCCTCGGTCTGATCCTGATGATCATGTTTCAGAGTGGCATGATATTGCAGATTCTGGACCACATCAATCTCGGAGGGCCCCTGCTGGATCATGAATTGATGAGGATCGTCGAGTAGGGCGTTCCGCTCATCACGATCATTCCCGAGCCGAGAGATCCGGCAGGGAAATACCTCACCTGACTAGGGGTCACTTTGGAACGCTTCAAGGTGGTCAACGTTCTGAAACAGAGGGCAGGTCTTACATGACTACCTCTTTGGCTCGAAGGAGGGAAGAGTCAATCATGGAAATCTTGAGAACTCAGACTTCCCTAATTGAGAAACAGAATCAGGCTATTGCTGCTCTTCAGCAGCAGAGCATGGCGAGAACAGCCGAGCAAGGCCCTCACGTGGCTCTCGGCAACCCGAGCAATCTTCCTCCACCCCCACCACTCAACCCGAATATGGTTCCTGAGCATATTACCGGGGGACCTCATCCTGGACATCCTTTCACAGCTGATATCATGGCATTCCAAATCCCGCAGACTTATGCGGGCCATCAAAATATTCCTCGGTACACTGGGACAACAGATCCGATGGACCACATTGTGGCTTACGAGTCTTCCATGATGTTTTATGGAGGAGGGGATTTCATGAAGTGCCGCGCTTTCTCAATGACTCTGGGCTCGGCACCTTTGAGATGGTTCAATTCCCTATCCGCTAATTCAATTCACTCTTGGGCTGAGCTTAGAAGAGCATTCCTAAATAGATACACAGCCAGTATGTCACAGCCAAAGTCCGATCATTCGTTAGCTGGAGTCACACAGAGACCAGACGAGTCTCTACGGGATTACTTAGCTCGGTATCAACAAGAGGCTAGTGGCATATCAGGTCTGCAATCTGGAGTATCTGTTCTCTTGCTTACTCAAGGGTTGCGAGATGGAGATTTTAAGGATTGTTTGATTGGAGAACCACCCAAGGATATGGCCGAGCTCAGGGAAAGGTCCAGAAAGTTTGTCAATCTGGAAGAATTTCATAGAATCAGTACTGCGGCACGGGGTAAGGAAGAACGTCAAGAGCAACGCCCTCGTCAAAACGACCCTCGTCAAAGCGATCGTTTTCGAGATGGTAGGGGGAGGAAGGATAAAAGAGAAAGAGAAAAAGGAGAAAAACTGCCTCCAAAAGGCAAATATGATGAATATACCCAGCTCACGGTCCCAAGGAGTCAAATCCTTCACTCGGCCTCCAGCTTTGAGAAGAGCTGCTCAAAAAGATAAGACAAAATATTGTGACCATCATGGCGGATGGGGGCATACCACTGATCAGTGTACTATGCTGAAGGACTTGATTGAAGAAATAGTGAGGGACGGAAAACTTCAACAATACATTGGCGAAGCGATGCGGAAGCGTTCCAGGAGAAAAAGTCATTCACCACCCAGACCCGAGCAGAAAAGAAATAGGAGCCCTTCACCACCTGCAGGGGGAGCCTCTACCCTACTGTCCGAGCAGGATAAGGGTCGAGAGACTTTTCTGATTAACACCATTGCTGGAGAATTCGCAGGTGGAGGGGAAAGAGAGGTGATCGAAAGAAGTATGTGGGTCAAGTTCTTTTGGTGGCCAGCCGACCGATTCAAAAGCCCAAAAAGAAGAACATCGTCATCAGTTTCAGTGATGAGGACTTTGCCGACATAATCCAAGATCGCAATGACCCAATGGTAGTTACAGCCAGGCTCGGCAATTACGAAGTAAAGAGGATTCTCGTTGATCGGGGGAGTTCAGCAGACATTATGTTCTTGGATCTGTTCGAAGCCTTGAAGTTGAAAATATTTGACCTAACTCCGATCGAGGGAAGTTTGATTGGCTTTACGGGCCATTCGATTGTTCCTCTAAGGCATATCCAACTCCCAGTTACCCTGGGGGAACAACCATCTACTCGAACTGAGATAGTGAAGTTTCTAGTTGTCCAAGCTCCGTCGGCATACAACGCCATCCTCGGCCGTACTGCACTCCAGTCTTTTGGTGTCGTTGTATCAACTGTCCACCTAGCTATGAAGTTTCCAGGGTCTGATGACAAGGTGGTAACGGTACGTTCTGAACAAGAGCTGGCTCGGAAATGTTACAATATCAGCCTGGGTAAACTGAAAATTGAAGATGAGAAGATTATGCAAGAACCACTCAACAAGGGAAGTGTTAACTTGGCAGATTTTGATGTAAGGGAGGAGGATGAAACTAGGCCAACCCCTCAGGGGGATTTCAAGAAGGTAATTTTGGGTTCCGATCCATCCCGTTGTGTCAAGATTGGTGTTGGTCTTGCTGAAGAAGTTGAGAGAGAACTGACAGAACTGCTCGTAGAAAACAAAGATCTATTTGCTTGGACCTCGGCAGACATGCCAGGAATCGATCCGAATTTCATTTGCCACAAATTAAGTGTGTACCCTGGCGCTAAGCCAGTTTGTCAGAGGAAAAGACGGGTCGGAACCGAGAAGGCTCAAGCAACAGAAGAAAAGGTTGCCGAGCTACTTGAAGCAGGGTTCATCAGGGAAGTGGTGTACACCGATTGGTTGGCTAATCTCGTACTGGTCAAGAAATCCAATGGAAAGTGGAGAATGTGCATGGATTATACAGACTTAAACAAGGTCTGCCCCAAGGACCAATACCCACTTCCCTGCATAGACAAATTAGTAGATAGCTCGGCAGGATATCAGAGATTGTCATTCATGGACGCTTATTCGGGCTACAATCAGATCCTGATGTATCCCCCAGATCAGGTGAAGACTTCATTCGTGACTGAAAATTCTACATATTGTTATAATGTCATGCCCTTCGGACTTAAGAACGCTGGGGCAACTTACCAGCGAATGATGAATAAGGTGTTCGGCTCGCTTATCGGGCCCAGAATGGAGGTGTACATTGACGATATGATTGCTAAGAGTTTGAAGGAAGAAGACCATGCTAAGGATTTGAAGATCATTCTTGGAAAAATCTGGCAGTTCGATATGAGGTTGAATCCGGAAAAATGCACCTTTGGGGTTCCTGCTGGGTCATTCCTCGGATTTATGCTCACTGAACGAGGAATCGAGGCAAATCCAGAGAAGTGCCGAGCCATCCTCAAGATGAAGAGTCCATCCGACATCAAGGGTGTCCAGCAGCTGGCAGGTCGGGTAACAGCTCGGGTAGCAGCTCTTTCCAGATTTTTATCCCAATCAGCTCGGAAGGCTCTACCATGGTACCAACTACTGAGGAAGGAAAAGGAGAAGACGTTCGAGTGGAACGAGGCATGCGAAAAGGCCTTCATTGACCTTAAGCAATACCTGGCATCCCCCCAATCTTATCTAGTCCTATAACTGGAGAAATTCTGTTCATTTACTTATCAGTGGGTGATTCGGTTGTCAGTTCGGTTCTGGTCCGGGAAGAATCAGGTAAAGAATCTCCTGTTTATTTTGTCAGCCGAGCGCTTCAAGGGCCAGAGCTGAGGTACCAGAAGGTGGAAAAATTGGCTTTTTGTTTGGTTGTCACGGCCAGAAGACTACGACAGTACTTCCAGAGCCATCACATCAAGGTCAGAACAGCTCAGCCGATCCGTCAAATTCTTCAAAAACCCGACTTGGCAGGGAGAATGGTGACTTGGGCCATTGAACTTTCCGAGTTCGACATCACTTTCAAACCAAGGAAGGCAATGAAATCTCAGGTCCTAGCTGATTTCCTTACCGAGTTTACTGAGCCATCGACGAGCTCAAACTTGGACTGGAGCGTTTATGTTGACGGGTCAAGCAACAAGCTTGGAGCAGGTGATGGAATAATCTTGGAGAACTCCGAGGGAGTGACCCTTGAGTATTCTTTGAAGTTCGGATTTCCTACTTCAAACAATCAGGCGAAATATGAAGCTGTAATGGCTGGTCTTAGGATGGCAAAAGAGGTAGGGGCTCGAGAAGTGAAGATTTTCAGCGATTCTCAGTTGGTGGTTTCGCAAGTTAAAGGTGATTATCAAGCCAAAGAACCCATCCTCCAGAAATATCTTGAGAAGGTGAAGTTCTTATCTTCAGAGTTTGCCAAGGTTGAATTCTGCCACATCCCAAGAGAAAGCAATGGCCGAGCGGACATTCTTTCAAAACTTGCTTCAACGAAAGGACCAGGAAATAACAAAACGTTGATCCAAGAAATGGTGCACGGACCTAGCGTTGTCCTCTCCGTTTCGATGGATCCAAGTTGGACTGGTCCGATCACGAGTTACTTGGAACAGGGAATTTTGCCGACTGATCCAATCGAGGCCAAGAAACTATTCAGAAAAGCATCACAGTTTGCTCTGGTTGAAGGAATTTTGTTTCGCCGAGGGGTCAGTGTCCCTATGCTCAGATGTTTAGATCCCGCTGAAGCAAAACAGACACTGGAAGAGGTTCACGGGGGTATCGAAAGTCATCATGTTAGGGGGAAATCACTGGCCAAAAAGATTCTAAGGGCAGGATACTACTAGCCGACCCTTCAGCAAGATGCAATCAATCATGTGAAGAAATGTGAAAAGTGTCAATTTCACAGCGATGTGTATCGAAGCCGGCCGAGGAACTCCACTCACTTTCATCTCCCTATCGTTTCTATCAATGGGGAATGGATTTGATTGGCCAGTTCCCCACCGCACCAGGACAGCTAAAATGGGTGATAATTGCCATTGATTACTTTACCAAGTGGATTGAAGCCGAGCCTCTAGCAAATATCTCATCGGCCAAGGTTCATAAGTTCTTTGAAAGACAGGTCGTAGCTCAGTTTGGAGTGCCACAAGTTCTGGTAACTGACAACGGAACTCAATTTGCAGCTAAGGCATTCCAAGACTTGGTTAATGCTTTAAACATTGAGCACTATTTTTTGTCGGTCGAGCATCCTCAGACCAATGGACAAGTGGAATCGATGAACCGAACTATCATCTAGGGAATCAAGAAAAGGCTCATTGGTGCAAAAGGAAATTGGCTGGAAAACTTGCATGAAGTGCTTTGGTCATATCGCACCACAATACAGACTTTGACGGGAGAAACTCCTTATCGGCTTACTTACGGTTGCGACGCAGTTATCCCGATAGAAAGGATCATCCCTTCATTCCGAGCCATACAACAACCAAACCCCCTCAACAACACTCTACTCTGTGAAGACCTCGTTCTATCGGATGAAGTCAGAGATCTAGCCGCCGAGCGGGAATGACATGCCAAGCAGCTGCAAGCGAAAGGGTATAATCGCTCGGTAGTACCCAGAGAGTTCGAAGTAGGTGACCTCGTCCTAAGAAGAGCTAACACTGGCCTCAAGAATGCTAAAGACGGGAAACTTGCTCAAGAATGCTAAAGACCATAACCGAACTGACAACCGAGCCCATCTATCGGGGCAAATACAAGTTAAAAAGCAAAGGAAAAATCTACTCTATGTCAGACAGTACTATGCTTTCAGGATCAAACTTGTCCTCTTCCTCCTCGTCACCTTCAGCACCCTCGGCCCCCTCTTCCTCGGATTCCTCAGCCAAGTGGTCAGGTAGATCATTTCTGCCCATGTCTATTGGGACCCCATTCTCGCCCACGATCTGACCATTCTTAACAGCAAAGTTGGGGTCAGCACCCTTGGTTACAAGGCCAGGATTCAAGATGCACAATTGCTCGACGGTGTTGAGGAAAAAATCTTCAACCGCATGATCCCAGTTGTACAGATTCTCTTTGGCTGCCTTTTTATGTTTAAGAGCTTTCGCTCTCATTTTATCCAGAGAGGCTCGGAGCCCAGCGGCTTCGTCCTTGGCATACTCGAGTTGCTCTCGAGCCACTGCGGCATCTTCCTCGGCTTTCCGAGCCTTCTCTCTGGCCTCTTGCAGGATTGCAACATCTTCCTCAGCCTTCTTCATGATTTCTTCGGCCTTTCTCATCCCCTCATTGGCCTCTTGAAGGGTTCTTTCTGCTTTCTCTTTATCAGCCTCGGCTTTAGCCTTGGCATCTTCAGCATCCTGCCTCCCCTTCTGCAGCTTTTCATTCTCGGCAGCCAAGGCTTGAAGCTTTTTATTTAAGCCCTCTACTTGAAGCTGTAGGTAGTCTTCTCGAGCATCAGCTTCACTTCGTTTTTTCTTCTCCTTGGTAGACACACCAGCATGAACGTCATCACCACGCTGACTGAGGAAACGAAGAATGCTTGCACCTCTTAAGAGACTCCTCACCAAGGCTGAACAATTGTTTTCCCAGGTACCTGGGGTCCAAGCACCTATCACTTGCGGGGGTACCTCCAGCACTTGGCTGGGCCTCTGAATTAAATGTTTGCTCAATGCTCTCGGCAACCGAAATCACCTCGGCAGGGACAGCACGGGGAGCAACCGTCGGACTATTCTTCGGTGTCGGCTCGGAGGACTGGCTCTTGGCCGAGGAGCCCGAGCCTGCCTTCACAGCAGCCAACTGAGCCATCCTGGCCGAGGCAGCAGCATTCTTCTTGGCCTTTGAAGCTTTCTTCCCCATTTTTTCTGCAACAAGAAAAAATATGTTATACCGAGCAAAAAAAAATGTACCAAGTTCGGCTTTCACTTCAGCCCGTGTTCTCTTCAACAGAATTTGTTTGGTGTCAATTTGCCCCTTTTCTCGGAGATACTCCCAAACCCGATCGCATAATCGTCTCTCGGCCTTAGTTAAATCGGCTTTATAATCAAATTGATACAAAGAAGCCCCTCGGTTATAAATACCGTTCGACCAGCTCAATGGGAATTGAGGCACGACCTTAATTTCCCCTTCTTCCTCAACCTGCTTCATAAACTAGCACACTTCGGCTCCAGTATACTCGTATTGGAAGAAGCGTGGTTTGAAGGACTTCCAAGAATCGGTTACCTTCGCAAAAAGGGAATGCTTCTTCCGAGCCTTCAATGACACTCAGAGCCCCTTGGAGTCGCCGAATTTATTTACTTGGGGGGCATACAACCAGAAGAAGGCTCGTAACGTCGCTGTCAGACCTTCAGCATCACAAAACTGTTGGAAAGCTCTGACAAAGGCCCACCCGCTCGGATGCAGCTGGCTCGGAGCTATACCTAAGTGGTTGAGGACTTCTATTTCTAAGGTAAAAAAGGCCGTGCGGATTCCGACCTTTGTCACTACCTCCTCGTAAAAGTAAAAAATATGTTGGTTTTCTGGCACTTGGAGGCATATCCGGTCGTCTATGCTCACATGTCTTAAAACAAATTCTGAAGCAGTCCCATCTGGGCTCAGAGGTGTTAGGATTGGACGAAGGTGGTTCAAGCTGTCCGTCGTCAATAATGAAGGCCTCGTTCCAAGTACTTCCCGATCGTAGACTCCATCGTATTGCGCGTGGTTGGGTGGTAAAGGATATTCTTCAGGATGGGTATCACACCTGCACTCCACCATATCTGGGGAAAAAGTAAAAGGCTCGGCGTTAGCATTTTTTTATAGCAGATGTTTTAAATCTAAAATTAAGGCCGGACCTTGAACCTTTTTCCCCCTCCCTCATAGGATCCCCCAAAAACTCTTCCCTTCCTGTAAAACATTCTGGATTAGTCCTCACCTGAGCCCGACGCTCGGCAAACCTATAAGCCAACAGCCACCTACTATCCTCGGCGGGATCAGAAGGGTATTCCGTTGTCAAGGGTTTTACCTCAGATGGCTCGTTTGCTCCTTTGCCGCAAGGGGGGATAGGAGGGTCTACTACTATTTCGTTACCGGTATCATCAGGATCAGAACTAATCTCTATGGGAGCGGATTCAACATCAAAATCCCCAGAATCACCAGAACTAAAACTAGAATCGCTGGAAGGCTCCTCTCCTAATCTCCTACAGAGTTCATGGTAAATCTTCTTCCAATCTCTCCAACCCCCCATAATTACGAAATTCAAACCCTCTATAATATCTACCCAGAACAAAAACCCCAAATCCCTGCAAAACCCAGAGAAACCAAAACCCTCTCAAGAACAAACTAGAAATGGCAGAATCAAAAATAAGTTGTTTGAGAAGAAAAGAGTACCTGTTTTTGGCTGCTTGATCTGTATGAGAGAATGCGGTAGTGATGGATAATTGTGAATGCGTAAGGAAGATGCGCGAAAATGTTCTGGAGTAGCAAATGAGTGAAGAGGAGAGTTTTGGTTTGTGAGTGAATGTAGAGGAGAGTTCTGGTGAGTGGATGAATGTAGAGGTTTCTGGTTTGAAGAGTAGCAAACGAAGGTGAAGGGTTCGGGTACGTTTGAAGAGTAGCAAGTGAAGGTGAAGGGTTCGGGTACCCCTCAAAACCCCTCAACTTCAGTTTTCCCCCACGATGCACCGGTTGGGCTTAAGGCCCATTAACTATCCAGCCACTCACGCGGAGAGATGTGGCAGTTGCGGGAGTTATTTTTTCAAAATTCAAAATTCAAAAATTATTTGGCACAACTTCCCAAGGCACGCGCCGTACCTAGAGAACCCAAAACGTCACCTCGAACAGGCTACATGGTTAAAGCTGGAAACAGTTGTCAAATAGTCCTGAACTAAGACATCCGAAAAGGTCAACCCTAGACACTTGTTACCTCGTCACAGACTTTCCAAAGTCTTACGAGCTGGGGGGTTTGTAGGGTCTGCCGACCATATACGGACCCAAGTCTTACCAAAGGGATTCTCTAAGAGCACTTTCATCGGTTTACTTAGCAGGAAAGTCCTTCGCTCGGACTCGTGGACTCCGAGCATACCGAAGGGCCAGGCTCGGACTTGATGGGGCCGAGCCTTAAAATCGGTCTTCAATTCATCAGGCTCGAGACTCTAGGACCGAGACATACCGTCGGCTCGCGGATAAGCTCAAGCTCGCCGAGACTTCTTATCCCGTTCGCAAATCTCTCCTAGATTCTCGCAACAGCCTAGACATGAGATCTTCAGCTGATCCTAACCCGATTCTAAGAGCATAATCCTCTGTTATTATCTCACAGAATCCTGGTTCAGCACAGCTCTGATACAGGGCCTAAACGGCCCATATCAGCCTCCTCCAAACCCTATAAATAGCTCATCACAGCTAGGGTTTCAAGTAAGTACTCTCATCCCTAAGTTGACACTTTGCACACATGCGTTGACTAGGGAGACCCTGCTTTTCCCAACTGGAACTGCAGAAATACCATAAGTCACACATTAACACTTGATCCTCTTTTGGGCTCCTGGTTACCATAATCTTGAGCACTTAGAGGGTTAAGGACATACAGTGTTTAAGGACACTACACAAACCATCAAGTTATTGTGTGTCAAAGTTCTCAGAAAACTAGTTCTGAAACCTGTACAGCAAAACAGTATTCTCAAGAGCACCACTTTGTGCCTCTCGTTTGGTAAGCTCAACCCCTTATAAGTAAGTCCTTATTCTTGTTTCTAATTTTCGTATTCATAGCATAGAATTGATACCAAGTGGTCTCATGCGTTTTCGTTGTTGGACCATGATGAATTTTGTTGCCAAATTTAGCCAAAAATAATTCTGGTTTTGGAAACAACCACTAGAATTATCAATGTGCCAACTTTGCAGAATTGTCACAACAAAACCAAGCCACCATTTGTTTATATCTTTGATTTTATTTAAAGATCGCATAGCCTAGTTTTAGTACTAATTGGTCTCACGTGTTTTCGTTGAACGATCGTGCCAAACGCTGAGACCAAAGTTGCATAAAAATCATCCTGATTTTGGAAGCTGAAACCAAAATTCTCAAAGTACCAACTTCGTAGTAATTGTGTGGTAAGCTCATTGAAAATTAAGCCCCTCATTTTGATCCTAACTCGAGTCCTCATGGCATAGAATAGATCCTAACAAATATTTTGTATTTTCCTTGCAAAATGATGGCGAATTCTCGTGCCAAAGTTGTCCAAAAACCATTCTGAAAAGCTGAAGTTGTTGTTGTTCCAGCTCCTTTTGCTAGCTTTAATTCTGAGTTTAATCCCTCCAGTGTCTCAATACAGGTATGGGAGATGTCATTCATATTGCTAGGATTAATAATTGATAATTATATGTTGTAATTGTAAGTTTTCCATGAAATTGAATAATGAACATAAAACCATGACAAGATTACTTGATTTTGGGGCCAAGATAATCCATTGTTCCTTGATGAGTTGAGTAAATAAATGACTTGATAAAGAACTTAGTTGAATAAGTGAGGTTATGATGAAATTGAAGTTATGATATGTGGAATTGTATGCTTATGTTGGTTTGCATAAGAACTTGATAATATATGTTTATGTTCAATTGGATGATGCCTGTATCCAGCTTAGAATCACGTTAAATACGTTGTATGATTACTATTAAAGGTTAAACTAAGTTATTAGCATGAAATGAACTTGAAAAGAATGGATGTTTGGTCTCAAGTCCTGATGATAATCGATTACCCTGGTGCGGACCTGTCTGGAAGTTTGTAAATAAATTTAATACTGGATAATCGGTTATTGGGTTAGGACAATCGGTTATCTAGACCAAAATCTGACAAAATTATTATATTAAAATTGAATCATGATTTATATGACTTTGGATATTAATGGTACTTTAATTATGAAACTAAATGAAGAGATTAAGAGGATCATGCATGATTTGGTATGAGTACCAAGCACGAAAGAATTCATAGGGCACGAGTATTTTATAGTGAAACAAGTACAAGAGACGTACATGAGAATGACGAGAATCCCGGTATATCATGTCCTGTGGGAAAGGACTTATTGCAGATAGGACGTTATTCGTAAGCGGTATACTACTAGAGTCCCGATCTTATCGTGTCCTGTAGGACCTGTTGCGGATAGGACGCTATTCATAAGCGGAAGATTAAGAGTCCCGGTATACCGTATCCCTTGGGAAATGACCTGTTGCGGGTAGGACTCTATTCGTAAGCGGCATAGCCATGAATCCCGAAATATTTTGTTTTGTCGGAAGAGGCATATTGCAGATGGGACGCTATCTGTAAGTAGTATATCAATGTTGATGTCTCGGTATGACGTGTCCTTTGGGAAAGGACCTGGTGCAGATACGAAGGAGTGTATCTGTAGGTGTCATAGCTAAGTGTACGTGTGGTCATTGTATAGTCAAGATGTTTATGAAAAATGAAGAATGTACCTATGAATCCTTTCGCATGGAAGAGAAATAGTCAGACATTGCATACAAAATAATAAGATAATAACTATGTATGATAAGACACTTGTTCAACATGCATCATTTGCATCATGGTGATTGTAAGTGTGTGTGTATGTTATTCAATCATTTATCTGCTTACATGATATGACAAGTGACTTATTTCCATCTATCATGTCTGTGTGGTAAGTACAAGCGTTGATCGAGTTAGTCAATCTATCAAAGTCAGAGACTCAAGCAGAGAAGGAAGGTGTTTAATTAATTATTGACTTAGTCTGATCCATTGTAACCCTGAGATATAATGTATTTTGAAATAAAATTTTTATTTACTATTTTATTATAAAGGGAATTTTTATTTTCTGTTGCAGTATTTTTGAACTCGAAGGGAGTAAGAGTGATTTAGAAGCTGAACTCAAAGGGAAAGGAAGGAGTGAACGCAAGCAGGTAAAAAAGGGTGTGACACAACAATTGAAGGGAGCCAGTGGTGTACACTACTACGTAATATGCATTTAATTTCAGTTTCGTGCATATATTAATCCCGATTCCGAACCGGAATTGTATTCAACGACATAAAAAGTTTATAATTTTTGATCTCGGTTATTTTTAAAAACATGGAACCAGGATCTTAAGTACATGAAGGAACCGCGATCTTAAATACATATGATCACTATTAAGTATTTTTTTAAGGAACCGTGATCTTAAATAGAAAACTTTTTTTTTCTATAAAAGCTTATTTTTTTTAATCATTATAAATTTTAATAGCTAAAATTAGAAGCATTATAATGTTGAATAGCTAAAATAGCCAAAATCTAATAATACTTGATGAAGTATCTTGTTAACTGATCCTGGTAGTGACATATGCGACGACCTCAGCCACGTTTAGGTCCTTCAATTTTTTGAACGGGCACTTCATTCTCTAAAATTAAAAATGAGGGATTCAATATGGTATTAGAAGATTAGGAGATGTTGAGTGCATAGTGTCACAGCGAAAAAAGATTTAACAACATTATCTATCAAAATTATAACAACCAGCCTCAAGTTTAAAAATGAAAAATACAAAGCCAAAGCCTTTATACTTCTTCGCCACATGTAGATTCACAAGAATTCAAGAAATAAAGCAAAAAGTCAGAAATTTAGATGAAGTGAGACTCCGAATATCGTCAGAAAGACTAAATGAATGCTTGCAAACCAAACATGCATCAATTATGAGTATATGATATTAAAATATTATGGTTGTAAAGCATAATAATAGTTAACATGCACTGATGCATGTTTGACTCTAACTTAGTATAACAAGTTGTTGTCGGTTTCCCAAAAATTTCATAAAAGTCCTTTGGGCAATATATTATTGCATAATAACATTCCATAGATCATTGTTGCCTCCATCCAACCGCCTTTCACTGTTGTCGCTGCCTCCATCCAACCGCCTCTTATCTTCGCCCACCGTCGACCTCAGTCTCATGCCGGTGATTCCAGATCTGCCACCGTCCACCGTTCTTTCTCCAGATCCATTTTTCGCCTCCACTGCTGCTCCGTTCGATCCGTCTCCTTCCAGTCACCACCAGAACACATGACCCTCCCATCCCATCACCATCATGTACACCCGCCGCAGCCGAACACACGACCCCCCTTTCAGTCAAATCTTCCAAAAGCTTCTGCTTCCTCATCCAGGAATGACGAGCGGATTCGCGGTTCGATATCATCCTATTCCTCGTCCTATCGTCGGTCATGGCCAGATCTCATTGGGTTTTAGAGAAAAGGGGGAATCGCCATAGAAAATCCCAATTGACCAAGAACACTCATTGTGGCAACCAAAAGGGTTAAGAGCGGAATGAACAACATGTGAGAAAACAAGCCATCCATAGAAACTGGAAATCGATCCAAACAAAACGAAACACCCAAAGAAGAAAACAAAGCCTGAAGAGAAGAACCAGTTATAGTGATGATGTTGGTTCTCCAATTTACCACGACACCAACACTTTACCCTCATATCAAAACAACTACCACTGTTACCACCATTAGAAGAAGAACAACCACCGCCACTGGTGGAGATGCCGGTGCCGGCGGAGGTGGAGGTGACGGTAACGGTGCTGGTGGGTGGGGGCATATGTGCAAAAAGGTATAAAAAGGAAACAAAGGTTTCCATTCAAAATCTACACCATTGATTACACATAGGCTGAAATCTATGGCCATTAACATAACATGCACCAGTGCAGGTTGTGTATGGTAAGAACAATGATATCTTCTTTTAAACAGAATAATGTACTAAAAACTGATATATTAGTTCAATCTTTCCTTTTAGTATAAAAAGTTGTCCCAATGGAGGCTTCAGAATCTCCCTTTTCAAAATGAAGTCTCCACGTTAAAAGTTACAAAATACTGAAATTTTATGCTGCCACATATCATGCAAGTTACACTTTGTAACTGCATCAGCTGTTTTTTCCTCTTCTCTCTACATTCACTTTATTGTTCTCTTCCCCCTCTCTCATTTACCATTTCTCTCTCTCTCTCTCTGCAACAATCTCCTGGGCCACCTCTCCTTCTTCATTTTATCATCATCAACAACGCTTTCTTCTCTCAAATCCCAAGTTTGTTCTTCTTCCTTTATTTTCTTCTGGCTCAAACACTTGCTTTAGCTTAAAATCCATGGATTTTGAAGATGAGTTTGAGGGTAAGCCATTGATAACAAATGACACTAATCATAAACTAAGGTTGAAGATGAGTTTCAGGAAAGCAAACATTGGCTTTTCAATTGAAACCTAATTTAATGCTTTTTTTATTCTTCTATTGTTTTGTTTCTTTTTTTTTATGAAGTGAAGAAGTTTCTAATGCAACATAGTCTCTCTTCTCTCTTTCCATAAAATCATTTTTCATCCTTTGCCCTTCATTTGTTTGATTTATAATTATAGTTTTTTAATCTTTGTTGTTATGATGCGTTGGCCTTTTTTCAAGTTTCAAAAACTATAATCTGGATGTTCCTATATTGATGATGTTTTGGTTAATCTGTAGCATTTAATTACCATGTTTATCACTCTTCTCAAGTTATCAGGAGTAAACTCATGTTTCTACAGATAATTGCACACAAAAAGTAGTTTCCAATTGTAGTTTGGAGTTACAACATATTTTTCTTCTCTATAAATGTGACGACCCGACTTTCTATTCTAATAAAATATTCATACCCAAAAACATGACCATTTTTTTTCATTTATTTTTCCTTTTATCATAAGTCAAGTCATCATCCATTTCAATTCTTGCGGAAAATATTCGAAATCTCATGAAGGAGAACATTAACTTTATATTTCTTCTTAAAGTAGAAAATACATATTCATTACATCAAAAGTTGACAACATTAAACTTAACTTAAATACTCTAGGTCATTACATTATATTACATATATCACAACAAAACTTATAACAACCTAGAGCAATAGGTTCGAAACTTAAAACATAACATAAGTAAGAGAAACCTGACGAGTTGCACTATTCACATTCCACCATCCAGAACTCAACTCAATCATCAGTTCCCCACTGACTTCCAGTTGAGTTGTCCATGAAATCATCATCCGCCACCGGATCAGCATCCTCCACCGGATCCTCATCCTCTATAGGATCCTCCTCCTCCTCCTCCTCTTCCTTATGTGCCGGATCATATGGCACATAAACTGGAGTCCGAGATCGGGCTCTAGTGGAAGGACGAGAGGGAGCGGGATCCTCTAAAATGATTCTTTCCTCAGAGGGTGATGGACTTGGTGGGAGGGTGCGTCTCGGAAAACGTCTTGGTGGTGGTGGTGGTGTTCCATGGCGAAACACAAAATTTGGTGGAATGTGCATAATGTACATCATTGGGATTCTCGTTCGACGCGACCGCATTCGGGACCATGGGTTTGGGTGACGAAAAGTGACTTCCACGTCTCCTTCATAAATAGCCCGATGATCCTCGAAGTTCCTCTCCCCATTAGGGAGCGGCCTCATTTCCACGCAGAACATATTCCTGGCCATGACCTACAACAAGGGATTAGGAGTGAGTCATAGCTAAATACAATAGCAAATGAGCATAACAGAGGCTAAAAATAACAAGCACATGTAATCAAATAGCATCAAGAGAGTAGTTGTATGCTCAAATTGGTTTAACACATATTTAGCTTCATTAATGACATGATGCATGCCTACTTCTCATGCATTCTTCACAGTTCGGCATCCTTTCAGGTTATTCATTTCAAACCTATATTTTCATCGAATTGGAGCGTATCCATATCCCATGCATCACGATTGATTGGGAACTAGCCTTCATAGCATTTTCATGCTACGATATCCAAATCATCATAGCACCTTCAGGGCTATGGCATCACAACACTTTCAATGTTGCGGAATACATCTTCTATCCTATGCTAAATTCCACAATCGAAATCGGAGCAACTCCATGCATGATAATGCCATATTCAAATTTCATTTCTTTTCTTTTCATTATTCTCATCAGCATCTCATTTCATTAACTCTTAATTAGTTTTTCTCTTAGCTGGTGCTAGTGCTTTTTGAAAAATACCATCAAAGGCATAGCCATCTCATGATGGGTTTACTTGCTTTCAATTCTTTATTGCGGAAAAATCCATCAGCAGTCCAACCACTTTGTGATGGTTTCAGGAATAGCATATAATTATTTATTTAATAATCCGTAGGGGCCTAGCCTCCTATTAGCGGATATTTATTGCAACGACCCCATTGGGACTCCCTTAGAAAATATCAACCAAGTGAATAAAACTTTCACCGGGACGTTAGGGATAATATCAACCAGATGGGTGTACGCACTTTCGTTGGGACTCCTGTAGGGAAATAATCAACCACTGAATAAAATTCCAATAGGACACCTCCAGGATAACCATCAACCAACGGGATTAAGATATTATAGTATTAAATGAGTTAATTATAATAAAATTCTAGAAAGTAAGTGTTTTCTGAAAAAATGTTCAAATTACTCGAGTAGTTCTTGACTACTCGAGTTGTTCATGCAAAAATACTCGAGTCTTTCATGATCCACTTGAGTGTTCTTCCATTTTTCCAGAACACTCGAGTCTTCCTTAAATTACTCGAGTCTTTTTGTTGCAAGAGCACCAGTTTCCTACACTTTTAATACCAACTCGAATTCCTTACTTTATGTCTCCATTCCTATGCAAAACAGCAACTTAGGCACATAAAATAAACATGTTAAAACACTTAAACACCACTGAAACAACATCAACTAACATCAATTCACAGATTGCATCGAAACTTACAAATATCCATTTTAAAATATGAAATCCATTTCCACTTGATTTTAACTTCGAAACACATTACAGTGAGCTTGATTAGGTTCATTTAAACTTGTTTGAGTAATAAAATTATGGGTCTCTGACCTCCAAGTCAGAATCCCAATTCAAATTGCATCCCTCTTCTAACCTTTAATGGTTCCTACATTTCTAGCTTGAAATTACTCATTCTAGTATTTAGGTAACTCCTCCCTTACCTCAGAGAAGCTAAAGAAAGGGTAGATTGATCAAGAGAGTGATTGAATTTAAACTTGGTTTCTGGACTGGTGCAAAAATAGTTGTACTTGGCTGACTTTGGCCATCAATTTCACAACGAATAAGACATGAATAGAATAAAACAAGTTAGCTTTAGAAACTAGGAAATGCCAACTTTAAATGGAAACAAGTTTGGAATTGAAAGGGTTCCTGGATTTACCAAACGGATTCAAGGAAAATGAGTACTTGATGCTGAAAGTTGCTCTGTTTTTCACAGCTTCAAGACCTCAACTTTGATTGCCTAAAACTCGATCTACAGGAGGCTATTTGAAGTGATTTCGAGTTCTAACTCAAGATTGGAATTAGAACTTAAGTTTGTGTTTAGGTTTCGAAGGAAAAGGATGAGAATTGAGAGAGAATCAAAGGATTAAAGTGAGCTTCACAAAACAGAGAAATTTTGCCAACAACTCGGGTTTGAAGAGATTTGAGGGTGTTTGGGCTTCATTGATCACCTATATATAGTCTAGGATTACCCTCCCTCGAAGTAAGGTCCAGCTCTGTGCTTGGAACCTCAAGAAAACGCGTTTTGGTGCGAAGTTCAAATGAGAACCGACTTATACACTCAACCAGACTGCTCGATTTACTCGAGTCTTTTCCACATCACTCGAGTCCTTTTCAGAATTTCAAAGAACACTCGAGTCTTTTATGAAAGACTCGAGTCTTTCGACAAAAATTCAAATTTCCTTAACAGTTAGTGATTATACTCGAGTCCTCTCCAAATCACTCGAGTATTTTAACCTAATTTCAGAAAATTCAATATTTTATTCAATATAATAGCATTATTACTAAATATTTATTTATTTATTCGAAATATAGGGTCTTACAATAAACGCATTTATATTTGTAGACATACTTTATAATCATACTTGATAATCATAATTGTAGTTTGGAGAGAAAACCAACCTTATAATGTATCTGGTGTTGCATGTGCAGCATTGCAAAATCCTATCTACCATGAGGGTTTTCTTTGTACTTTTAGGATCTAATCTCACACACTTATTTTGCTTATGCACTGGTTAAATATGTTTATCCTAATGCCATATCTAACATGGCAACCTTCTTACATACATAATGTTAAAGATGCTTTGGCGAAAGAAAAAGGAAGACTTTTTTACCATTCCCAAGTTGTTCCAATTTCATTCTTTGTGAGGGTTCATCTGGAATGGATGCAAAGAAGTTAAAGGTACCTCCATTTCCATATCTTTCCACATATAACTTTTTATTTTTATTTCTTTATGCTTAGTTTTTGATAATCGTTGGTTAGTGCCAAATCAGCATTATATGTGTGTTTTGGACTTTGATTTGAAGGAACTTCTTTCCCCAAAATTTCCATTTGAATGACTAATCTCCACAACACAATAGACGTACTTAGATGCAGTCATCTCATCATGTTGCAGAGTATAGTTTCCTGTTATGTTTTTGCCATCTCAGATTTTTAGTGATGTAACCACTCACCTAAATAGAATAATTATATCTACTATTGGAATTGAATTTCTGAGGAAGGTAAAAAGGATGCTCACTAAACTGGAATATAGTGCATCATGTAGCATCACACAATAATTTTCCCTTAAGTTTAAGTTTACAACATTTCAGCAGCAACAAACACATGCGATAGTAGTGTGATGATTAGATTACCATCACATACTTGATATAGACGTACTACCGCATTTATAGACATACTTGATAATCAGACTATTATCGCATTTATATGCTGGTTATATTGTCTACATTATGAGCTTATATTTAGTGACTAGAAGGTTATAATTCTTTTACTAGATTATAATAGATAATCGCATATTCATTCTCTATATTTTAGTAAAATGTGTCAGATTGGTTATATTGGTTCATTACTAAATTCTATGGTAGCAGTGGTTCTATTTGCGGTGATTCACCTTAACGATTATATATTTACATTGTAGGAAACAATGGACATTTTTGGACAATTATCGAGGCAACTTTAGGTGGCACATATGTTTCTGATTTTGATTCTTATCTTTCTGACAAGGTACAATTTGGGATTGAGGGAAAAGAAAAATCTATTTTGTGGACCAGTTTGAGTGTTATGTTTTCCCTATTTTTGATTTTTATTTTATTTTAGTGGTAAGAGATTGCCAAGTTTATAGTCACTTTAGGATTTCTGTTCAAGTGGGTTGGAAGCATCAAGGGAAGGTAATCTATTGGTTTCTGTGATATGAGACATTGAGGCCAAATGGGTTTGAATAAGGCTTTGTGGTTGAAGATTGTGTGCATTCTGACTTTGTAATAGCTTAAATATGTGTTTTTGTCCACCTTTATTATATCAAATGAAAACTAAAAAAACTGAAAAATAAAAATGGTTTTTAATTTGAAAATATTTGTGTTTGAATTCATTGAGCGAAATTGAAGTTTAAAAACACAAATTTGTTATATTTCATTGCTAAGTATTGGAACCTTTTGAACTATTTTGCAATATTATTTGTTTTTAGTAATGTGTCATCTTTTAATTGTGATGTACATGTCACGCAAATTTACAATCTTTTCCTTATGTCATAACTCTAGAGGATGGATGGTGCTTGATCTTTTAAATCAGTCTGAAAAAGACAAGTATCAAAATTTTCAATTTCCATATTGAATGTTATTATACGTAGTTTAAGGATCAATCAATCAAAATGGTTAGGGTGATATATTAAAATATTAATTGAATAACATAGTAGCTTTCGAAATCTTATTCTGAAATATGTTAATAATTTTTTTTAAAGAATTATGCAAAATTCATCAAAAAAACAAAGCGGAACGGAAAAATAGTTAATATATAATCTTATATCCGGTTATAGTTTTTCATGCGGGATTGTGTTTCTTAAATCATATTTGTACAATAAGTATTTTACATTTACACAAATTTTTACGAACTACCTCATTTAAATATCACTAAATTATTTTAGGTCTACAAATAAATTCGTATTTATTTAATTCTAGAAATATTTTACTCACTTTTCATAATTAACTATTAACTAAGTACCAATTAAAAAAAAACATAAGATATGTGTAAACCCGTGCAATGCACGGGCTTAAAAGTCTAGTAGTGAATATTTCACTTTTCCTTATGCGATACACCCTTAGGAGCAGCGGTTATCAACCACATCAAGCCTATAATCATTCACCTTCCTTCATTACATTCCTTTACATGCACTTTTTCTGAATGAGAGAATGGATACAACTAATAGCTACTGGGTTAAAGGTATAATCTTTTACATGCACAGCAACACCTATTGCTTCATATATGTACATCAGCTAACCAAGCTGACAGCTCTAGCTATGTATAAAATGAGCTAGTTACAGCAACTATTTTCTAACTTCCTGATGAGCATTTTATTTCCCATTATTCCTTGCATTATTTTACTCCTATTATTGATACTTGTTGCCCATTTGACATTGATTAGCTTGATTTAGTGATTTTGAGTTTATTGGACTAATATTCCGAATATTGTTTAATTTGGGATTATTTAGCCTAATTAATTCTATTTCTATTTTCAGGTAATATTTGGCACAAGGACACTTTGGGAAGTTTGGAAATGAAGATTGAAGCATTGAAGTGAAGATTGTAATTTGCATTTAGGTCCCTTTTTAATTGTAATTTTCAGAATAGTGTTTCTTAGGACTTGGGCCCATGTTTTAGGCCCATTTTCATGACTAAAGAGGGGAAATTCGTGTAACCCCCAAGAACACACTCCCATTTCAGATTTCTCACTCTCTCTCTAGGTTAGAACTTCTCTCTTGGCTCTCCCAAGTGGTGGTGGCTGCTAGGGTTTTGTTCTTCCCCATTTCTACTCGTTTTTCTTCATTTATGGCCATGGAAGGCTAGACTTCAAGGGTTAATCCCTTTGGTATTGTATTATCTACTCTTGAGCTCTTGTTATTAATGCAATTTCGTTTTCTCTTCTCTGTTTTCATGTTTATCGATGTGTAGTGGTTTGCTTAATTCCATTTCGTAGAGATAATACATGAATACAAATGCTTAATTTGTATTAACTCGTAAAAACTCCAATTCTGGTTTCTGATGCTTAATTAGAAGTTAGGGTTCGGAGTGATAACTGAATTTTCGCTTAGTATTTGGTTATCACGAGTTGGACAGAGGAGAGGAGAGGAATCGATCTTTAGTGAGCTAGGATTGAGTAGTGTACGTAGCCAAAGGGGTTTGTCCGCTTTTGTTTCTGATTTTCTTAGTTTTTATATTCTGTTTATGTTTTGTTCTTCACATTTGTCACACACAAAAACCCCCCCATTTTACTGCACACTACGTGTTTGATACTTTGCCTAGACCGATATTCGCTGGGAAACGACCTAGGATCACCTTCCTAGTACTACAGAATAAACACCTTTTATTTTGATATAATAACACCTTCGTTTGGATCCCGAAAAAGCCTGTTTACTATTTCTTTTTTATTTTACAAGTTCTATTTTCTTAGTTTTTGGTCACTGTTTTAATTCTTTGACTTGGTTCCCTTTTGAATTTTGTCCTCAAACTTTCTGTGATATGTTTTCATGATTTTAGGGTGCTTAAAAAATAAATAAAAAATTTTAAAAAAATAAAAAATTTTGTTGCCGATTTTGGTCATGCATATCTGTTACAGTATGCTATGGTTGACGCTGTTCTGTTTAGTACATGACTAGGGGCAACCCAAGTTATTTGCATCCTTATAACCCTGAAATTGATAGAACTTATCACAGATTAGTTAGACAAAATAGGAATCAGTCATTAGGTAGTGAGTCAGAGTCATCTTATAGTCCATCTAATTCTGATTCTGTTTCTATTTCTTCTGTTCCTTCTACTTTTATTCAATCTGATTCTATACATTGTGATAACATGGCTCAACCCCCACCAAGGGAAAGGACACTTAGGGAGCTGGCTGCACCTGACTTCACTATTGAAGACTCGTGTATCCGGTATCCTGATGAGGATGTTCCTTTTGAGCTTAGAACAGGACTAATCCATTTGTTGCCCAAGTTTCATGGTCTTGCAGGTGAGGATCCTCATAAGCATCTCAAGAAATTCCATATAGTGTGCACCACAATGACACCACATGATGTGCAAGAGGATCATGTCTGTCTCAGAGCATTTCCACATTCCTTAGAGGGTCTAGCACAAGATTGGTTATCTGACTTGGCCCCTGGTTCCATCACAAGCTGGGATGACTTGAAGAGGGCATTTCTGGAAAAATTCTTCCCTGCAAATAGGACCATTGCAATCAGAAAGGAAGTCTCTGGTATCAGGCAACAACATGGAGAGAGTCTCAATGAATATTGGGAGAGATTCAAGAGGTTGTGTGCTTCCTGCCCCCACCATCAGATCTCAGAGCAGCTGCTTATTCAATATTTCTATGAAGGTCTCAACTTCATGGAGAGAAACATGGTAGATGCTGCAAGTGGTGGTACATTGGGAGATATGACACCCTTACAAGCCAGGAGCAAAATTGAGAAGATGACTTCCAACTGTCAACAATTCCATGCAAGAAGCAACAGTGATGCAATAGTTGTGAGGGATGTAAATGATGTTGGTGCAGACTCGGGCAAGGTTGAGAAGCTTGAGCAGAAAATTGATTCTCTCACAACATTGGTCACACAATTGGCTGTCAATCAGAAAAAGATGATACTTCCTGCTAGAGTGTGTGGCATATGCACATCCATTGAGCACCCCACAGATGCATGCCCTTCCCTTCAGCAGCAACAGCCGATGACAAGTGGTGACCAACCCGAGGCCTATGCAGCAAACATATACAACAATAGAGGCCCACAACAACACAATCATGACCTCTCTTCCAATAGATACAACCCTGGATGGAGGAACCATCCCAATCTGAAGTGGTCTGATCAACAACAACAACCTCCTCCTAATGTTCCATTTCAGAACACCGCTGGACCGAGCAGACCACCATATGTACCTCCTCCAATCCAGCAGCAAAGGCAACAACAACAGCAGCAAGTGGTTCATCCTGCACCATCAGCCCTCCATCCAACCAACCTACCTTGGAGGAGTTGGTGAGGCAAATGACCATGCAAAACCTCCAATTTCAACAAGAGACTAGAGCATCCATTCAGAGACAAGAGGCATCCATTCAGACTTTGACAAATCAGATGGGTCAAATGGCAACTTCTCTCAACAACTTGCAATCTCAAAATTCTGACAAGTTGCCATCCCAAACTGTGATCAACCCTCAGAATCAGAATGTGAGTGCCATCAACCTGAGGTCGGGAAAGCAGATTGTCACACCCACACCACAACCTCACCTCAACAATGATGCTCTAGCTTCCTCTAAAGGGAAGAGCCAAGTGGTAGATGAAGGTGAGCATGCTAGCACCAAAGAGAGTCATCCAACTCAACCCTCCTCAACTTCAACCACAAGCCCTGCTGTTATCCTACAACCTCCTCCTGTTCCTCTTCCATTCCCACCAAGAGTGCCTCAAAACAAAAGGGTGGAAGAGGTGGACAAGGACATTCTTGACACATTCAGGAAGGTGGAAGTCAACATACCCCTTCTTGATGCAATAAAACAGATTCCAAGGTATGCGAAGTTCCTTAAGGAGTTGTGCACTCATAAGAGAAGACTCAAGGGCAATGAGAGGATAAGCATGGGAAGGAATGTCTCCGCTCTCATAGGTAAACCTATCCTTCACATTCCTGAAAAATGTAAGGATCCTGGAACTTTCTCAATACCTTGCATCATAGGCAATGTTAAGTTTGAAAATGCTATGCTAGATTTAGGAGCATCCATAAATGTCATGCCTATGTCTATTTTTAAGTCTCTTTCTCTTGGACCTCTTCAACCTACGGGTGTGGTGATTCAATTGGCAAATAGAAGTACTGCCCACCCCGCAGGTTTGATAGAGGATGTCTTGGTTCAGGTTGAAGAGTTGATCTTCCCTGCTGATTTTTACATACTTGATATGGAAGATGACTCTCCCCGTAATGCTGTTCCTATTATTTTGGGGAGGCCATTTTTGAAAACAGCCCGAACCAAGATAGATGTGCATTCAGGTTCACTTTCCATGGAGTTTGATGGCAGTGTGATCCGATTTGACATTTTCCATGCTATGAAACATTTTCCTGAGGATCACTCTGTTTTCCATGTGGACTTGCTTGATGATTTGATAGATGAGCATATGCTTGACTTTTTGCATCATGATTTTGAATTGCCATCTTTCACTGATTCATTTACTTGTCCATCATGCACTAACTCTGGATGGTGCACCGCATGCACTGAAATAGCTCAGTTTCTAGACTCTGCCACTGCATCTGATGATTCATATGTTATAGATTCAGATTATGCTAACCCTAACCCCATATCTGTTATGCATGAGTCTGATTCACTTGTTCAGGTGCAGGCAGCAGAATCCATTCCTGTTGTCCCTTTAGTTCCATCTATTATGCAGGCACCCTCATTGGACCTGAAGCCCCTCCCTCCTCATCTCAAATATGCTTACTTGGAGGATGAGCAGAAACTCCCAGTGATCATCTCTACCTCACTTTCTGTTGATCAAGAGGATAAACTGCTGGATGTGATAAGAAAGAACAAGAGGGCAATTGGATGGACTTTAGCGGATACTCCTGGAATTAGCCCCTCCATGTGCATGCACCGCATTTTGTTGGAGGATGGGGCTAAACCAGTGAGACAACCCCAAAGACGATTGAACCCCCAGATTCTTGATGTGGTTAAGAAAGAGGTCACCAAGCTGCTCCAAGCGGGTATCATCTACCCAATTTCATATAGCACTTGGGTGAGCCCGGTGCAAGTTGTCCCCAAGAAGTCTGGTGTCACAGTTGTCAAAAATGAGAAGGATGAGCTGATTCCCACTAGAGTGCAGAACAGTTGGAGAGTCTGCATTGATTACAGAAAGCTCAACCAGGCGACTCGCAAGGATCATTTCCCTCTCCCCTTCATTGATCAGATGTTGGAGCGCCTGGCAGGTAAATCTCATTATTGCTTCTTAGATGCATTCTCTAGTTATTTTCAAATTTGCATTGCACCAGAGGACCAACATAAGACCACATTTACCTGTCCTTTTGGCACATTTGCATATAGAAAGATGCCTTTTGGCCTATGCAATGCTCCTGCCACATTTCAAAGATGTATGATGAGTATTTTCGCTGACTTGCTCGAGCATTGCATAGAGGTCTTCATGGATGATTTTAGTGTTTATGGCTCCTCATTTGATGCATGTCTTGATAATTTGACTAAGGTGCTTAACAGGTGAATTGAGACTAACCTTGTCTTGAATTTTGAAAAATGTCACTTCATGGTAGAACAAGGCATAGTCTTAGGGCACATTTTTTCGCACAAGGGCATAGAAGTTGACCCTGCTAAGCTGCATGTAATATCACATTTGCCTTACCCCTCTTGCGTGCGAGAGTTGCGTTCTTTTCTTGGTCATGCAGGTTTCTATCGCAGGTTTATTCAGAACTTTAGCAACATTGCCCTCCTCTTTCCAAGTTGCTTCAAAAGGATGCCCCATGAGAATTTGGAGACCAATGCAAGAGGGCATTTGATGAATTGAAGAAAGCACTGACCACCACTCCCATCATCCAACCACCTGATTGGACCCTCCCATTTGAGCTCATGATTGATGCTTCAAATTATGCTTTGGGAGCAGTTCTCTCCCAAAGGGTTGGTAAGTTGTCGCATGTGATTTATTATGCTTCTAGGACTTTAGATGCAGCACAGGTTAATTACACAACAACTGAAAAAGAACTTTTGGCTATTGTTTTTGCACTTGACAAGTTTAGATCATATTTGCTTGGTTCTAAGGTTGTAGTGTACACTGATCATGCTGCTCTGAAGTATCTTTTGAAAAAGACAGATTCCAAACCTAGGTTGATTAGGTGGATGTTGCTCCTCCAGGAGTTTGATCTTGAGATTCAGGATCGGAGTGGTGCGCATAACCTTGTCGCAGACCACTTGAGCAGGATAGAGAGAGAGGGGGATGCATTTCCTATCCGGGATAACTTCCCGGATGAGCAGCTTTTATCTTTACATGTTTCCCATCCCCTTCCCCAAACTCCTTGGTTTGCAGACATTGTTAATTATCTGGTTGCTTCTGTTTTTCCTGCCTTGGCATCCAAAGCTCAAAGAGACAAATTAAAGAGCGATGCCAAGCATTATGTATGGGATGACCCCTATTTATGGCGTTTTTGCAGTGATCAGGTCATTCGCAGGTGCATTCCAGACCAGGAGATCCAATCGGTTCTCCAATTTTGCCATGCTTCACCAGTGGGAGGCCACCTTGGTACTCAAAGGACAGCACGAAAGGTGCTGGATTCTGGATTTTATTGGCCTACCATTTTCAAGGATGCGAGCAACATCTGCAGCTCGTGTGAGCAGTGTCAAAGAGCAGGAGGCGCCCTATCTTGGAGGCAACAGATGCCGCAACAACCTATGTTGTTTTGTGAGGTGTTTGACGTCTGGGGTATAGATTTCATGGGCCCCTTTCCTGTTTCTTTTGGTTTTTATTATATCTTACTTGCTGTGGATTACGTATCCAAATGGGTGGAAGCTAAGGCCACCAGGACTAATGATGCTCAGGTTGTTGTAGATTTTGTCAGGTCTAATATCCTTTGCAGGTTTGGCATACCTAGAGCCATAGTCAGTGACCAAGGCACACACTTCTGCAATAGATCCATGCAAGCTTTGCTCAAGAAGTATGGGGTTGTGCACAAAGTTTCTACACCCTATCACCCCCAAACCAACGGGCAAGCTGAGATTTCAAATAGAGAGATCAAGCGGATTTTGGAGAAGATGGTGAAGCCTAATAGAAAGGATTGGAGCACACGATTGGAGGATGCTCTGTGGGCCCATCGGACCGCTTACAAGGCACCCATAGGGATGTCACCCTATCGGGTTGTCTTTGGTAAGGCGTGCCACCTGCCTGTGGAGATAGAGCACCGTGCATATTTGGCTGTGAAGCAATGTAACTTAGCTCTTGATCAAGCGGGTGAGGAGAGGAAACTGCAGTTGAGTGAGCTAGATGAGATCCGCTTGGAGGCCTATGAGAACTCCAAATTCTACAAAGAGAAGACCAAGAAGCTTCATGATAACTCCATTTCCAGAAAGGAGTTCTTGGTTGGTCAAAAAGTTTTGCTCTACAACTCTAGGCTTGGACTCATGAGTGGAAAGCTCTGCTCTAAATGGATTGGACCGTTTGTAGTCACCCAAGTGTTTCCTTATGGCACTGTGGAGATCAAGAATGAGTCCACGAACAAGAGCTTCAAAGTCAATGGCCACCGACTCAAGCCTTTCCTAACCACCCCTTCTTTGGATGATGCACCTGTGGAGGAGGCCTCATTGGTCGACCCCACTTTTGAACAACCATGACTTAGGGAGTCTCCTTTTCTCCTTCCTTACTCTTTTTATTACACTTGTCTATATCTGTCTGATTCTGCTATTTGTGTTCCATTGAGGACAATGTGTGATTTAAGTGTGGGGGGAGAGTAGTTTAGGTTGCATATTTTGCTTTGATTTTTTTTTAGGTTTTGCTTAGTTTTGGGCATTTTCTTGCATGTTTTTGCTTCATTTTAGTAGAGTTTTGGTATCTCGTGTCTGAATTCATGCATTTCTGTGTGTAAAGTTGCTTTTGATAATTAAGAGGTGACAACACTGTGATAGAATTGTCCCTTTTGTGAGGATTTGAGCCTTAATTGTGGGTGGATTGCTATATATGCCACCTAATTTTCTTTCATGTGTGATTGCACTCTGGATTACTTGCACTCTAGAACTTGACTTGACTCTTGTTGATACTTGATTGCTCATGCACATTATGAAATGATTTAAGCACTTTCTTTCTTGAATAAGCTACTAGCCATATGAGCCTACCTTGAATGAATGTATCCTTTGCTAGCCCCTTTGAGACTTTTTATCCCTTTCCTTGTTCTTTAGCTCATTACAAGCCTATGACTGAAAAACCATGATTGTCCTAACCTTAGGGAATTTTGGAGCTTTGGAATTGTTTTGGGAATGGGTATTAGGTAAGAAGTATGCTTTATGCTTTAATTGGTTGAGTTCTTGGTTTTGCCTCATTGGTTGTTATAGTTATGGCTTCATCTTCATGCCATTTGTGTTGTTTCTTCTTTTCTTTTTGTATATCTCTCAAAAACAAAAATAAAAAATAGAAGACAAAAATACAAAAATAAAAAATGCAAAAATAAAAAAAAGAAAAAAAAAGAAAAAAAAGTGAATAAAAGGTTGTTGAGGCAAAGAGGATTGGAATTAGTGGTTGTTGATCTTGGGGTGGATTTTGCTTACTTTTTACTTATTCCCCATTGCTCCTCTATTCCCTTGGTTTTAGCTACATTCCCATATTTTTATCCTACCTTGTCCTTGGCCCCATTACAACCCTTAAAAGACCTTTTGATCATTTTGTGCATGTGTGTTGATGGTTGATGTTAGAGGTTTGTCAAGCTTATGGTTGTGTTTGTTTTTCATGATGTGCCTTGAGTGTAAATAATGATTAACCCCAAACACTTGAGTGTAAACACTTTTGAGTGATCCTTGTGAGTTTCTATCATCTTTGTGACTATCCTCTTGATGTCATTGGTTTCTTTGCATACTTGAAGTAATTGGATGATGTTCGCGGATGCTTTGACTCTTTGATCCTTAACCATTTGGTGTGCTTGAGTTTGCCCATTTCTTTGCATTTCCTAGAATTCATTGTGAAGTATGTAATCTCTTAGGTTTGCATTTCTTAGTTGTAGTCATCTTGTTGCATGATTCACTTTGGTGCATATTGATCTTCATAGTCCTATCTTTTGGTTTTGCCCAGGAGTGCAAAAGGATAAGTGTGGGGGTATTTGATGAGCATTTTATTTCCCATTATTCCTTGCATTATTTTACTCCTATTATTGATACTTGTTGCCCATTTGACATCGATTAGCTTGATTTAGTGATTTTGAGTTTATTGAACTAATATTCCGAATATTGTTTAATTTGGGATTATTTAGCCTAATTAATTCTATTTCTATTTTCAGGTAATATTTGGCACAAGGACACTTTGGGAAGTTTGGAAATGAAGATTGAAGCATTGAAGTGAAGATTGTAATTTGCATTTAGGTCCCTTTTTAATTGTAATTTTCAGAATAGTGTTTCTTAGGACTTGGGCCCATGTTTTAGGCCCATTTTCATGACTAAAGAGGGGAAATTCGTGTAACCCCCAAGAACACACTCCCATTTCAGATTTCTCACTCTCTCTCTAGGTTAGAACTTCTCTCTTGGCTCTCCCAAGTGGTGGTAGCTGCTAGGGTTTTGTTCTTCCCCATTTCTACTCGTTTTTCTTCATTTATGGCCATGGAAGGCTAGACTTCAAGGGTTAATCCCTTTGGTATTGTATTATCTACTCTTGAGCTCTTGTTATTAATGCAATTTCGTTTTTTCTTCTCTGTTTTCATGTTTATCGATGTGTAGTGGTTTGCTTAATTCCATTTCGTAGAGATAATACATGAATATAAATGCTTAATTTGTATTAACTCGTAAAAACTCCAATTCTGGTTTCTGATGCTTAATTAGAAGTTAGGGTTTGGAGTGATAACTGAATTTTCGCTTAGTATTTGGTTATCACGAGTTGGACAGAGGAGAGGAGAGGAATCGATCTTTAGTGAGCTAGGATTGAGTAGTGTACGTAGCCAAAGGGGTTTGCCCGCTTTTGTTTCTGATTTTCTTAGTTTTTATATTCTGTTTATGTTTTGTTCTTCACATTTGTCACACACAAAAACCCCCCATTTTACTGCACACTACGTGTTTGATACTTTGCCTAGACCGATATTCGCTGGGAAACGACCTAGGATCACCTTCCTAGTACTACAGAATAAACACCTTTTATTTTGATCGGGTACGGCCTCGATCACTTCCCCAACAGAATTAGGTTCCAATTGTCATTGAAACAAGCGTATCAAGTCAACAACTATTATTATATTAACCACTGAGAGGACAACAGAGCATGCGACAACTATTCAATCCCATTATCCCAGTAAGTCAGTAACTATTCTCTGTAAAGAGGGCAAACATGGTTGTGTCTATGCTGCTCTGGCTTTATAATGCACCGGGGCAGGTTAAAAAATTTATTCAGAATATTTTTTATACAGCTTTCTAATGTAGATTTATTAAAATATATCAATTTTTTATGCAGATTTACTCAATATAAATTTTCTACCTGTGTCAGAAAGCAGATAATAAAAAAAATTCAAATCCAAATAATAAAAAAAAGACATATAAGTAAAACAGAAAACTCAAAACATATTTTTAATTTACTGAATTTAGAAAAAAATAAAAAAAAATTGCCCGGAGTATTGAAACCCGGAGCATAGTAGAAGCATCCTGCAAACATATAAACTAGGGGTGTTCAAATCCAAACTGATCCAATGGATAACCGAAAATCGATCCAAAAAAACCGAAATAAAAAAAATTAAAAATGGATTTGTTTGGACGAGGAAAAGTGAAAACCGATCGGATCAGATCGGATCTCGGATTTACTTTTCAAAACTGGACTGAACCAAACCGAACCGATATTTTATTACTAACTTGAAAATTTGCAAGGATCTTAAGTAAAAACTTTATATACTATGCATCTTCTTGCTTAAAAGCATGTATGCATATACAAACAAAATGATTTAACAAATCTTACACATCATCTATTTTTGTTGTAAGGAGAATGAAGTAAATAACATTAAATTATCATTAAAAATTTCTACCAAATTTACTAAAAAACTTCACATCATTGTACTTAGCACATGAAGTTGTGAACCGAACCGAGCCAAACCGAAACGGAATATAATTTTTGGATCGAATCGGATTGAATTTCTTAATCTAAACCAACCGAACTAAACTGAACCAAACCGAATATTCCTAAAAACCAAACCGAATCGATCCATGAACACCCCTACTATAAACCATAGAGAACCTATCGCCAACATGAGTCCCTAATCAGATAACAACATCATATAATTAAACATAAAGTTCAGTTCTCTAAAAGTAGTATGCAACTGTAAAGATAACAAAACAAGAGAATAAGAGATTTATCTAAAATTATGAAGCTTTAATACCCTTATATCTATCTTGGTTAGTTTGCTTTTTCGGGTCAATCGCTTATACAACAACAATTATGAAGCTTCCCGAGGAAACCTTGGTGTTTGAGAGCCTTGAGGCAACCTTCTTCAAGTTGCTTCCAAGGAAAGCTGAACTGAGAAATTATGAATCACTTTAGGAAAATCACATATTAGGAAAATTAGTTGTTGGAAATCACAAATTGATCGAAAGAACTTAGAAATTGGTAACTACAAAAACAAATAAAACAGAAATCTAACTTAGAAGCATACTTGAGTAGTATTGATTTCTAACTTAGAGCATCCAAAGAGTATGATATAGTCATTTAAGATGAACACATAGGTATAATGTAATTTAATCCCTGCAACAAGGGTAGAAATACGGAATGATCTATAAGATCAATCTAACCATCGTTGTCTCCAAAAAGGACCAATTCACGGAATCATAGACCTTTTCAAAATCTACCTTGAAGATGAGACAAGGTTTTTTAAATTTTTTTGCATGGTCCACAATTTTCATCAAGGATCAACACCCCATCCATAATTTGTCTCCCTGGAATAAATGCAAGTTGATTTAGTTACACCAAAGAATCAATCACCTCTCTCAGCCGACTTGTAAGAAACTTCACAATAAGGAATCATATTAGAGAAATAGGCCTATATTACCCATTTTTTTTAGGGCAAGCCTCCTTAGGGATAAGAGAAACAAAGTAAGATAAGATTCAATTAGGGAGTTTACTAGATAAATAAAACTCTTGCACCATATTCTAAACATCATTTTTTAGCAAATACCAGAAGGATTTAAAAAACCTGAAATTGAAACTGTATGGCCCTGGGCTCTCGTCACCATCTAAATCAAAAATTAATTCCTACAATTCATCATAAGAGAGAGGGGTCGTGAGAACCTGGTTCCCCAAGCTATCCACCATCTGGAAATCTAAAAACTCCAATTCAATAGGAATAACATCCATGACATCAAAATGGGAATGAAAAAAGGACTAGGCATTATTTTAATCTCAACAGGATCCTCTAGCCAGTTTGATCCATCCCAAAGAGCACCCAAAAAAATTTCTTCTTCTACGCTTAGCCAAGCAAGCATGAAAAAAGAAGAAGAATTTGCCTCACATTCCCAAATCCAATTCACGCAAGACTTTTGCCTGATTAAGCTTTCTTTATTTTTCATACACTTCCATAATTTAGCCTTCTTTTGTTTACATTCATTAATTTCTTAGCATTTCAAATAAAAATGGTTTATTCATTTCATCCTTTACATTAAATTAGAAAAGTTAATTTTTATGTCTACACATTCGTAAAATAATAATACTAATGTACCAAAAAAATAATAATACTAATTTTGAATATTTGAATGAATAAATAAAGACATGTTTGAAATTTAGTATAATTTATGAATACTTAAATCTTAAAGGCTTAATTGCATAATTGGTCCTTTATCTTATTTATTAGATTCATTTTGGTCCTTTATTTTTTTTTTGCAATTTACTGGTCCTTTATTATTTTTTTTAAATATTCAGTTTGGTCCTTCCGCTAAAATAAAGTTAAATGAGAAGGAATATTCCAAGAATATTCCTCCTTCTAGGCTTAATTGCATAATTGGTCATTTATCTTATTTATTAGATTCACTTTGGTCCTTTATCTTAATATTCCAAGAATATTCCCTCTTCTTCTTCCTCTTCCTCTGCTCTCTCCTTACAGCGGCGGCAGCCACCATGGGCATGGCCGCCACCGCCCATGCCACCGTCGCCGCCATTTTTAGAAATTAATCGGAGTTGTTGAAGCGTTTTGCACGTGTTTTCACACGTTTTCCAGCAGGTTCAGAGGAGGAGACCATTGTTGATAACCAAGGTTTTAGAAAAGGGACCCTAGAATTTAGATTTTTAGGAAAAAAGAACGAAAAACGAATTTGTTTGAGGAATGATGAAAATAAAGCTTAAAACCCGTGAAAAATTGAAGAATGTTGAAGAAATTTGAAAAAATTTGATGATTTTCGAGGGAAGAGAGTGTGAGCTCATGGTGGCTGTCGTCGCTCTAAGGAGAGAGCAGAGGAAGAGGAAGAAGAAGAGGGAATATTCTTAGAATATTAAGATAAAGGACCAAAGTGAATCTAATAAATAAGATAAAGGACCAATTATGTAATTAAGCCTAGAAGGGGAAATATTCTTGAAATATTCCTTCTCATTTAACTTTATTTTAACGGAAGGACCAAACTGAATCTTTTAAAAAAATAAAGGACCAGTAAATTGCAAAAAAAAAAAAGATAAAGGACCAAAGTGAATCTAATAAATAAGATAAAGGACCAATTATGCAATTAAGTCAATCTTAAAATATGTATATTCACTAATCTCTATTGAAAATCCTTAATAATTTAAACTACGTAATAAATAGATTTATAATATAAAGAAAGATATATTTTATTTGAGTTATCTGATAGATTATATTATCTTAAAAGAATATTTTCTCCCTTTTTCTTTATATGCTTTTCAACATTATACTCCCTCCGCTCCAAAATATAAGTACCTTTTGATCAAAAACTCTCCCTTTAAGAAAAGTAGGTTAAGTTAGTTATTTGTATTGGAATTGTAAATTTTAAGGGTATATTTACCAATCTATCCTTTTGATTTTTAAATTTTTAATCCAAAATTATTTCCCACCCATTTTTAAATGACACTTTTTCCCACAAACATAGTTAATGGAGTATTAAATAGGGTTAATTTAGTAAAATTTTAGAAAATGTGCTTATATTTTGGACCAAAAAATTTTGGTCAAAAGGTGTTTATATTTTGGACAGGAGAGAGTATTAATTACAGATTTACAGGTAAAACAAAATGATTTATTTTATTGTTGCTTTACTAAAGCAGGCAATGTGCCTTAACTATAAATAAATAAAAAATTAAAAAAAAAAAAAGAAGGCAATGTGCCGTACGTGATGACATGCACGGAATTGGTTGCTTTATAGCATGAAATGATTCTCCCAGTTGACCATAATAAAATAAGATCAAAAGTTTTTCTGCATGTATGTATGTATGATGTATCTGCCATGTCATAGGATAATATTGTACTGTAATTCGTATCATATTTATTATTAATTGCAAGGCATATATGTTACTTTTATATGATTATTATAAAAATATTTAGGCGGAAATTTTTTGAAAAATATATAGTAGCATTTACGCGCTACCTATCGAAAGACTTTCCGTTAATAGCGCTTGTTTTTTATTTTCCATTATAATTGACGGATTATTTTGTAAGGTTTATATTATAAATGTTACAGAATAGTTGTTTTCCATAATGTTTCTGAAATTGTTATCGTTAATACTACTACACTTATATACATAACACTTAAAAACGCTACAAAATATAAGAAATAAACGCTACATAAATATTTTTTATTGGTTTAATTATGTCTCAGATCTCTGAAGTTTGGGGTACTTTTGTCAAACATCCTTATTTTTTTTTTAATGTCGGATTCCCTGAAGTTACTTCTGGGTTTGTCATATACCCCTACCACCAATTCTGACCAATTTTGTTGATATGTAACATCAGAATCCTGATAAGACGCAGGAGGTTAAACACCTGACGCCTCGTGGGCGAAGATCCTTTTTTAAAAAAATTTAAAAAATTAAAAAACTTAATATTTTTATATTTTTTATTAAATAAAAAAAGAAAAAAAGAATTGAATAGAGAGGTCGTCTTCGCCCATGTGACATCACGCGACACTAGATTACTAATCTCCTGCGTCGGACTAGGATTCTGATGTTACATGTCATCGAAATTGGCCAGATATGGTACTTGGGGTATATGACAAATCCAGAAGTAACTTCGAGGACTCAGACATTGAAAAAAAGTATAAGGATATCTGACAAAAGTACTCAAAACTTCAGGAACATGTGACATAATAAAGCCTTTTTAATTTTTATACATTGCATTTTTCATAAATTGTATGTTCAACGTACAACTGCTGGGTAGGTAGTCAACTTGTAATAAAACTAAGTGAAGTAAGAATAATATGTTAAAAAATCTCTTTAAAAAAACCTTTGATAAGCCGCCCTCTTTATAGGCGGCAGCACACGGTTTAACTTTAACCTTTTTTTTTAATTTTAGCTTAATTATGTATGCACTTGTTAAAGATATTAAAAATGGAAAAAACTCATTACTCCAAGATATTTATTTTCTCGAAAATCTAAGAAAGTGCATTTTCTCATAACTTTAAACGATATTTAAACTCTTAACAAGTGCCCTAAGGGCACTCTATAACATTTTCCTTGATTGATTTGTACCGGTTTGAATTGATTACATTTGAAATATGTCTCTTGTTTTAAAAGTAAATTCACTTTCATTCAGGTCCGCGTAAGACAGCCCAGTTGGTGGCTGCAGGGACACTTAGGATTTCCCCCTCCCCCAGGTCATGAGTTCTAGTCTCAAACCTCTCATGTAAAAAAAAAAAACAAAGTGAAACAAACAAGGATTTTTAGCTAAAAAACACTAAAATATGTTTGATGTTTGTAGTTTCTAAGACCTGTCATTAGCTCAAAGATATGGAGAGACCTGAGAGCTAGGGTGTGATCTGATGTTGCTGTGTGATTTCTTTGATATTCTAGGTATCCAGTTGGGATAGCTAGGGTTTCCCTAATCACTGGTGTGTGCAAATGTGCAATTAGGGAGTGAGAGAACGTACCTGAACCCCTTGCTGGAGACAACTATTTATAGGGGTGGCATTGTACCTTATAGGCCTGTACGGAGGTCCAGTAAGGCTGCTGACGTGGCCCTTTTAGCATAGGGGATGAGTCATTCATCCTTATCCTGTGTGGAAGGGCCTTATCCCTGCGGAATGTGAGGTTCACGCGCCTGTAGCTCGGACTCTCGAGGGGTAAAATCCCTCTGGTCGGTCCAAGTCGGGTAGGGTGAATGTTCTAAATAAATGCTCGGCCTGGATAGGCGTTGCTTTTAGATCAACTTGTTATGGTCGGCCAGCTATTGTAAGGGTAGGACCGAGGGTCGGTCCACCACATAAGCCCCCTAGCTCGGTAAGATTGTTTGAGTCTTGAGCTGAGCTGAGAGTCAATATTCTTCGGCTAATGGTTGAAGTGGTTCGAGGATTTTGATAGGGGTGAGGTAATGATCCTACTGTGCACCCTATAATGCCTTCTGCTTGCTCCGCTAGCCCTTCACCTGGATGAAGGGACGTTTGAGTATCTTCCAGCTGGCACGTGTCCTGTGTGTCAGTTAATGTCATTATTGCGCATGCTGATTTCTGGGTTTTTCAAAATTCCTAACCTACGGCTGGATGCCACGTTTCCTTTTCGTGGCTCAATACCAGTATTAGGCTTTACTGTCAGGCCCATTTACTCAAAAGATCATGGGGGGAAGTTCCTTTTTTTGAACATAACTGCCCCTTCGATCTGCTCTCTACATTTTCTCCTCTAGAACTCTTAATCCTCTTCCAGCCACGTTTGGGTGATTTCCTCTCTGTTATCTTCTTCCTTTGGTGTTGTTGCTTCTTCTTGCTGTGCCAATCAGTTCGTGCCAGTTTTCTTTCTACCACAGGTATTTGACTCTGAAATTTCTAACTTTGTCTCCTATCTTTCTTTTTCTGCTAGACTTTTCGTTTCTGGGTTCCAAGATTTGTCTGGTTTTCTGGTTTTTCTTTAAGCTTTTCTTGTTTTTTCTGGGTTTTCTCTAGGTCTTTTCTAGGATTTTTCTGGGTTTCTTAGAGTTACGTTTATGGGTAGCAACTGGTCATGGTATGAGAAGTGGTCTAAGGTTTTGAATTTGAGTGATATTGATGATTCTTCTTCTTCATCGCCGTCTTCCTCTTCTGGAACGGAGGTTTTAGACCTCCCACCATCCCCTTTCCGCCACCGTATGGCGGATTCCTTCGGTGGAAACACTGTTAGCCGTGGAATTTCCCCAAAATTCCGCAGAGGAGGATAGTAGAAGGTTAGCGTATCAATTGGCGGAGGAACGAGCGCAAATAGCGTCACGATCCTCGAAGCGTTCCTGGGAAAAACCTTTATGGGGAAAAGCCATAAAGGTTAGGGGAAGGTGTAGACGGCTCGGCTATAGGGTGAATCGAACTAGGGTTAAGGTGTCTGGGAATGTTAATTTTATAGATTCTAACGCCGAGTCATGCTCCCTTTCCCCAGGTATGGTTCGTCGGTGCATCTCGCATCCTCATGAGTTTCCTATACCGCCCAACGCTGAAGCTTGTGACTGGGTTGATTTGGAAGTGCTCGGCACCAGATCGGATTTGGTTGCCAACAACCTCAGTCATATCCAAGCTCATGTGCTCCCTTGTCCCAGAGATGATGCTGGGACTTCCTATACTATTAGTGCTCCGTCAGTTAATGACCGGGTGTGCACCTTGATTGGGAACGAATGTAAAGAATTCTTTATGTATGAGGAAGTCGTAATAAGGTTAGGCATCAAGATGCCTTTCTCGGCGTTCGAAATTGCTCTGCTGCTGCGGCTGTGCCTAGCTCCCTCCCAACTACATCCTAGTGGTTGGGCTTCTGCCTGGGCGTTCCAGAGGTTTTGTGAGGCGCTAAGACTGTTTTGCTCTATCCGAGCGTTTCTTTGGTAATACGTCCCCCAAGTTAATGTTTTTGAAAAAGGGTCGACGAAGAGGGCGTGGGTGTCATTGAAGGCTCGCAATGACCATGCCCTTTTTGCCAAGTTCACTGATTCTTGGAAGACTTTTAAACCGCTGTTTTTTTAAATATTAGTTTGTCGGTGAAGGGGTTTGCTGGTTTATGGAGGGTGATCAGCCTCGGTTTCCCCTGTCCTGGTCTCCCGAGTTCTTCAATAGGAACCTGAAATTGTACCAATATCATTATCACAAGGAGCTGTCGGATGCCGAGAGGCACACTTGTGATACTTTTTATAAGTATCTTAAATCGAACGGCCAGGTCGACATTAGGAATATTGTTATATTGCCAAAAGAACTTGTGACACCTGAACTTGGTAATGGCTTCTTTTTTTTTTAAACCCTACTCTTTTGATCTTTTGCAGTCAGGATGTCTAAGATGAACAAAGCCGCCGCTCGTATGAGGGAACTTGCCAAAATTAAGTTGGATGAGGCAGCTGGATCTCCGAGCGTGGCTGCTTCCAGTGAGGCTACCCAATCCGTTACTGTTGCTACGACACCGCCTTCTGATGTCGAGGTTGTATAGGATATCCCGAAACCTTCTGCTCGTGCCGCCGATGTTGTTACTACGATTCCCCTTGTCAACGTTGATGAGGAGGAAGAGGAGGAAGACCGAGAACCTTTAGCTAAGAGGGCCAGGCTGAATAAGGGGAAAGGTAAAGCGATTGACTTGCTGAAACCGTTGAAGTCCTCGGAAAAGAAATGTCTATGGTTCGATATATCTGATCCTACCGAGGAGACTGTTTGGGCTCGAAAGTTGCAAGAAAAGTTTGTGAATTTGGTTTACACTCCTAATGACAAGAAGAGGCTATCGAGCCAATCTGCCAATACTTTGAAAAATAATTGTGAAATGTTAGGCAAGAATATGCTGAGGGCGGCGAGCTATGCCTTTCACATTGCTAAAAATGCTGAAGACATCAGTGCAGCTCTTTCAGCGGCTGAGCAGGAGAAAAGGAGGGCTTCCGCCGTGAAAGTGGAAGTTCTGCTTACCCAAATCAAAAAGTATGAGGCTGGTTCCCGAGCATTAACGGAGGCTAATACCGAGCTTCAGAGGAACCTTGCTGACTCCGAGAAAGCTTGGCAAACTGCTGAGAAGGCTAAGGAAGATGTTGTTGGAATGAAGGCTGAAGCGGAAAGGTTGCTGCAGGTTGCCCGAGAAGAGCTGACTGAGGATCGTCGCCGGAACACTGAATTGGAAGGGGTCCAGGGCCGGCTGGCTGAATCTGAGAATGCTGTGACTCGTTTGCAAGGTGATCTTGCTAGGCTGCGTCGGAAGGCATTAAAGCACAAAGTTTTGGCGAAGAGGAATCAGTTCAATTGGGATCATGCGACGACCGATTCCTTTTTTAATGTTGTCCAACAGCTGAGTTTCATGAACCCTGGTATTCGGGTCATTGGAGCAAATCCGACCTTTGGGGTTGTGGATGGTCGTGTTGTTGACTATGCCCGAGGGGACATAGAGGTGGATTTGTCAGCTCCCAACCTTCTGAATCCTTTGGACTTGGCTAATGAGGATGAAGCTGATTTTGATGGGTCAACAATTGTGCTTTCCGAAGATGAAGAGTAGATCCTTTTTCTTTTTGTTTCTTGTAATTTAATGACGAAGTTGATCCTTATGTAATTTGATCAGTATGTTAATGATCAGAATGTCACTTTTGTTTAAGACTTGACTGCTTTTAAGTTTGCGATTCCTTATGCTCTGACTTTTAGCTTCATAACTCAAGTATAGCCGAGTTTTATCTTTTTCTTCATTATAAACTGTTATCGAGATTTCGGATCTCCAACCTTTAGCCAAGGTGGGATCCTCGGTCCTCGACTGTAAAAACTGTTTAAGCTTTTTAGCCGGGCATCTCTTAAAATACTTGTTATTTTAGTTTATAAGTCCCTGTTGGAAGGACATGTATAAACAACCCAGTTCGACTCGATGGCGAGCCGAGAGGAAAGGGTTAGTACGTTAACAGAAAGAAAATTTGAGACTGAAATGCTGTAAAAAAGTTCTTCATTGAGTTCCTTCAACTGTCTACAAGTAGTGAATGTTAAGTATAGAAAGCATTGAAATGACTAAAACATAAGGATGTGAAAATAAATGACAACAAAGTAGATAAAAGTGAAACAGCGAAATTTTAAAACCAAGGTTGAAGTTCTGCAAGGGTGATTGTGGGATTCCAAGTGTTTTCAGTTGTAATAGGGTTTGAGTTTTGTGGCATTCCAAGTGTTGTTAAGCTGTTGCTTTGTCAGTGTCTCCAGCCTGTATGCTCCTGATCCTGTTTTTGAGGTGATTCTGTAAGGTCCTTCCCAGTTTCTGGCCAGCTTTCCTTCTCTGGCATTTTTCAAACCGATGTCAGCTCGCCTGAGGACTAGGTCCCAGACTGTGAAACTCCTTGGGACCACCCATTTATTGTACTCTCGGGCTTGTCTTTCTTTTACCCTTTTCTCTCTGGCTGCCGCAAGGGCTCGGATCTCATCACTGAAAGTTAGTTCTTCTTTAATCAATCCATCATTCACTTCGACCGGGCGCTCCGTCACTCGGAATGTGGGAATCCGAGTCTCGATGGGTAATACAGCTTCGCAACCGTACGTGAGTCGGAACGAGGTTTCTCCTATGGAGGTATGTACGGTCGTACGAATTGACCATAAGACCCCAGGAAGAATATCAGCCCACGACCCTTCCGCTTCTAGTAGCCTTTTCTTTATACCGTCAATGACAATCTTGTTCACTGCTTCTGCTTGCCCATTTGTCTGAGGATGCTCGACAGACGAGAAGTGATGGGCAATGTGGAAATGATCCACCAATTCTTGAAAGACCCTGGCCGTGAACTGAGTGCCGTTGTCGGTTACCAGAGTATGTGGGACACCAAAACGAGCAATGACCTGCTTGAGAAAAAACTTTTGAATCTTGGTTGAAGAGATTGTTGCCAAAGCCTCGGCTTCGACCCATTTAGTGAAATAATCCACTGCGACTACTACAAACTTTAACTGTCCAGGGGCCTTTTTGAACTTCCCAATGATATCCATGCCCCGTTGGTAAAAGGGTCATGGAGCAATCATTGAGTGAAGCTCAGTTGGTGGTCGCTGGTAGACCTTTCCATGAAGCTGACAGGATTTGCATTTCTTAATGTGGTCCGAGGCGTCATCCTGAAGTGTGGGCCAGTAATAGCCTGCTCGAAGGACCTTGCGGACTAAAGCTTTCCCTCCTACATGATGGCTTGAAATTCCTTCATGAACCTCGGCCAAGACGAGTTCAGCTTCCATTGGGTTCAAACATTTCAACATGGGGGAGTCTATCCCCCTTTTGTACAGAGTGTCGCCGATGATGGAATAAAGAGCCGCTTGTTTGATTCTCTTTTTAGCCTCCAATGGATCTGCTGGCAAGACTTGATGACTGATATATTGTCTAATCGGGTCCATCCAGTCAGTAGTCAGGGAAACCGCGAGAACAACGCTCGGCTCATGCACGGTTTCCTATACTAAACTCTTGTTATTTTCGGGGCCCTTGGTGCTAGAAAGTTTGGAAAGGATGTCTGCCCGTCCGTTAGTGGCTCTTGGAATATGGGAAATAGAAAAATTTGAGAAAAGATCAGAGAGTGTTTTGACCTGCTCCAGGTATTTCTGAAGAATTGGCTCCTTCGCCTGGAATTTTCCATTAACCTGGGAAACCACCAATTGTGAGTCGCTGAATATCTGAATTTCAGAGGCCCCCATTTGATGGGCCATATGCAAACCAGCTAATATCGCTTCATACTCTGCCTAGTTGTTGGAGGTCGGAAACTCGAACTTCAAAGAGTATTCAACGGTGAGACCTTCAGCATTCTCCAGAATTATACCAGCTCCAGCCCCCTTGCTATGGCTGGAACCGTCCACATAGATCTTCCAGAGTTGCAGATCGTTGGTGTTTTGGGGATCTGAGAGTTTTGAAATAAAATATGCAAGTATTTGAGATTTGAGAGTTTTCCTCGGTTCAAAGGTTATGTCGAACTCTGACAGCTCAACTGACCAAGAAACCATTCTTCCAGCCAAATCAGGTCGGTGAAGCACCTGCCTTATCGGTTGGGTTGTCCTGACTGTGATAGGATGGCTCTGGAAATACTTCCTGAGTCTTCTCGCAGTAACTACCAGAGCAAAAGCAAGCTTTTCGATCTTCGAGTACCTCGTCTCAGGTCCCTGCAGGGCCTTACTCACAAAGTACACAGGTTGCTCGGTTCCCGAGTCTTCTCTGACCAGGGCCGAGCTTATGGATGATTCACCTATTGATAGATACATAAACAGAGTTTCCCATTCCCGAGGACTAGTAAGGACGGGAGGGGATGATAGATATTCCTTTAGTCCGATGAACGCTTGTTCACAAGATTCGTCCCAATGAAAATCTTTGTTCTTCCTAAGCAGCTGATACCACGGAAAGGCCTTCCTGGCCGCCTGAGGGAGGAATCTAGAAAGAGCCATCATTCGACCTGTCAGTCTTTGGACCTCTTTCACATTGGAGGGACTATGCATTCTCAGAATTGCCTGGCATTTCTCTGGGTTTACCTCGATGCCCCTTTCCGTGAGCATGAAACCCAAGAAAGCTCCAACTGGTACTCCAAAAGTGCATTTTTCGGGGTTAAGCCGCATATTGTGTTCTCTAATTCTGGCCAAGACTGCAGCCAGATCATGAGGGTGGTCTTCTTTCTTTTTGCTTTTGGTTATCATGTCATCAATATATACTTCGAGGGTGGGACCAATCAGCCCGGAGAAGACCTTGTTCATCATTCGCTAATATGTTGCACCAGCGTTTTTTAATCCGAATGGCATTACTGTATAGCAGTATGTGGCCCTTTCGGTGATGAAGGCCGTTTTCTCCTGGTCAGGGGGGTACATTGGGATCTGGTTGTACCCTAAATATGCATCCATAAAGGAGAGGAGCTGATAACCCTGATGAGCTGTCCACCAATTTGTCAATAACAGGAAGGGGTACTGATCTTTTGGACAAGCCTTGTTTAAGTCGGTGTAGTCGACGCATATGCGCCACTTGTCGTTCAACTTTCTGACCAGCACAGTGTTTGAAAGCCACTCAGAATAGTTAATTTACCTAATAAATCCCGCTGAAAGGAGCTCGACCACCTTTTCTTCAATTACTGCGGCCTTCTCTGTTCCCACTCTTCTTTTCTTCTGAGCGACCGGTTTAGCGGTCGGATTGACACTGAGATGATGGCATATAAAATTGGGATCAATCCCCGGCATGTTCGCCGAGGTCCAAGCAAAAAGATCCTTGTTTCTTTTCAAAAGCTCGAGCATTTCTGCTCTTGTGTTCTCAGAGAGGTTGGTACCCAGACTTATCCTTCTGCCTGGGTTTTCCTCGTCCAATTCTATAAATTCCCAATCTCCTTGGGGGGTCGGCCTAGTGTTGTCCTGATCGGACCTCACATCCAGGTCTGTTAGTAGCACATTTCCTTTGCTCAGGTTTAGCCTAGGCTGTTGAATCTCCTCTTGACTCTTGACTTTCGCCAGACTAGCGTTATAGCATAATCTGGCCTTTTCTTTCTCAGCTCTGATTGAGACGACCCTTCCATCAGAGCCCTCAAACTTCATGGACAAGTGAACGGTTGAAACGACCATGCCAAAGGCTTGCAAACAGGTCCTGTTGAGTATAGCATTGTATGCCGACGCGCAATCAACTACCAAAAACTTAATAATTTCAGTTCTTGCAGAGGGTTGGCTCCCAAGTGTTACCGGGAGTTGGATGTGTCCTTTGGGGACGACTGTGTCTCCTGTGAAGCTAATCAATTTTCCCTGAAAAGGGGTCAGATCAGCTATTTTCAATTTCAGTGCTTCAAAGAGATTCAAAAACATGATGTCAGCAGAACTGCCTTGGTCAACAAATATTCTTGCGACCTCATAATTGCCTACCAAAGCAGTTATCACCATCGGGTCGTTATGGCCCATAATGATTCCTTCTAAATCTTCATCAGTGAAACAAATTGGGAAGCTTTTTGAAGCTCTCTTGCGAATCGGATGGTCCTGGATAGCTAGTACTTGATTGATATACTTTTTCTGTCTGATCTGCTTTCACCTCCCCCTGCAAATCCCCCAGCAATGGTGTTGATTCTGAGGTTTTGGGGGGGATTGATCTGTGTTAGCTATCTCTACCATAGCTACTCTCTGCTGATTCGATGCTTGCTGCTGATTGGGATGATGATTGGTTTGTCTTGTCGGAGATCGAACATTTCTGTCCGGGGAAGGGGTTCTCCTCCTAGTACGCCGATTGAGTGCCTCTCTAACGTATTGTTGCAACTTTCCATCTCTTATAAGCTTCTCAATAACGTCTCTCAACCATGTGCACTCGTCCGTGGTGTGGCCGCATCCCTCATGATAGGAGCAAAACTTTGATCGGTACTGGCGTTGGCTTCTTTTCAGAGGAGGAGGCCTTTCGACCATTCTTAGGTCGGTTTGCATGGTTTCCTGTAAGATCTGATTTCTCAGAACCGTGAGGGGGTGTATTCATCAAACTTGGCCCTAGAGATGACAAATCTCCTGTCTCCCCTAGGTCCTCTCCTCCGCTCGTCTCTCTTGTCATCTCTCCTCGGCCTTCCTTGAGAAGAGGGCTCCCCCCTGTCTCCTTTTTCTCTTTGTTTCTGCCATTTGCTAAATTCTTCCAAATTGATAAATTTGGTGGAACGGTGTCTCAGTTCCGCCATGTCCCTCGGTGGCTTCCCCACTAGTGAGTTCTTAAAATCACCATTACGAAGTCCCTGGGTAAAAAGAAAAACTGCGAAACTTGGCTCGAGGTTTGGTACAGAGCCTGCCTCCTAGTGGAATCGAGCTAGATACTCTCTTAACAGTTCTTCTGAAAGTTGCATTACTCTTTCAAGTGCATGGTCTGATTTTGGTTGTATGCAGCTGGCAGTATACCTGTTAAAGAAAACCTTCTTCATTTCTTCCCAAGAGTTAACGGAATTTCTGGGAAGGGCCGAGTACCACCTTAGCATCGGTGGTTGGAGAGTCATCGAAAAGGCTCGGCACTTCATCAAATCTCCCTCGTTATAAAAATTCATGGCACCTTCGAAAGATAGGATGTGCTCCAGGGGGTCGGTTAACCCGTTGTACTTCGCAACGCTAGTGGGGCCAAGGAAAGCAGAAGGTGTTTCATAGGCCATGATATGTGGGGCGAAGGGGTGGCCTGGGTGAGTATTGCTTTCTGTTTCATAGGTGGCTGCTAAGGCCGGGTTTACGGGTGGTGGAGGGGGTAAGGTGATTGGACCTTGCAGATCATGAACTGGTACGATTGTTGGGGCTGTTTCCATTGCCCGTGCAGTAATCATGTGCATGTGGATCTGCTGAAGGTCGGCTATAGCCTTTCCCCGTTGTTCCAGCATTTGAGCTTGCTGCTTAATATTTCTTCAAGTTGAGTTTCTCTTCGGCCCTAGGAGTGTCCCCTTTCTTCTCCAGAAACACGGGCGTCAATGGATCGTCCAGATCCGTGGTTCTGTACACGGTTGGGTGTATGGGGGTTTGTTTGTCTGGAATGGGCAGTGTAGGGTCCACTGTGTGTTCGGGTTGCTACGGTGTGGTGGCTGTGTCCCTAATTATAAGGCCCTCTTGGGTAAAAAAATTTGGTCCTAAATATATGTAAGGTCGTTTTGTAATTTTTTTCCAAAATTACTCTTACATCTAATCATTATGGTCTAAGTTTTTGTGAAAAGAAATAAATAAAATTGTATTGTACTCCCTCCGGTCCTATATATAGGGCATACTTAACCGTATTCCCTGGACCAAGGAAAGTGGTTAGTTTTGTGAATTTTATGAGAATATATTGTAACATTACAATTTTACCCCTCCACTTTACTTGGAAAGTTCACATTCATTAATGAATAATCAAAAAAACATTATTAGTCAAAGCATTTAATAAGGGCAAAAAAGAGAAAAAACAATTAATGATGCATAGGAAATATAAAGTGCCCTATATATAGGACCAAAGATTTCTTCTAGAAAGTGCCCTATATATAGGACAAGAGGGAGTAATATGAAATTGAGTTTGTTTAATGTTGTAAATTGCTTGGAAATTGATTCACTACATTAAATATAGATGATGAAGTATCTAGGAATTAAATTAATTTTTGAAAAATGAAAAAATTTATTATGTTCTAATAATTGATAGATGAGTATTTTTGGAAGAACATATCAATTTTAATATAGAATTCAACAACATTGATAAACGTAAAAATGGTCAAGAGAACCTTATAATTAGGGACGGAGGGAGTATTATTTTTCATGTTTATTCCTATTCAGTAGGTTTTGATTTGTGTAAGGAGATGAGAAAAACTAATGATTATAAAAAAAAAAAAAAGAGTATAGTAGGATAAAACATAATTAATGTAATAAAAATTTAAACAATACTTATATTTTTATTAGATATGTTTTGTTTAAAATAAAACAGATAAATATAAATAGATGAATTTTAAATAAAAAAGACGAAAAAAATACTAGAGCATGAACCAAGATTCAATTCCTACCTAATAAGAGCAATGATTCAAAAGTCAAGTCCGATTATGTCGAGAAATTAGTCTTCCATTCCTATTAATAGCGTGGGAAGATATATAAAACCAAAATACATCAGCAAAGTGCCAGACTTGACATGTTTAGTGTTTCACTTGAAAATATGGTTGGTAAGCATCCATCTTCAAGTAATGAATTGACTCTTCAGCCAAATTTATATACAAAATTGATAAATTAACGTGTGTCTAGTATAGTTGGTAAAATAATATTATGATTATTTTTTTATAAGATTATAATCTATTATATTCCGGTAAGATGATAATATGTTAAAATTGTAATCTGTTTATATTTATGTATCTTAGCTGAAAATGAATTAAATTAATCTATTTTGTTTGGATGGTGTAAAGAATATTATTTTTTATTGAGTAAATTACCAAAAAGGGTAGGGAGTACCGGTAAAGAGATAGTTATTGTATTAGAATAACGGTTTTTCTATTCTATGCATCCTATGCATGGGATAAGAGAATATAAATGGTAAAATTGAATTGGAAAACTAAATAATTATTTTTAAACTCATTTAAGTGCATAAATTTTCAATAAACATTTTCTTTTTAAGGTTTGATTTGATGCATAGGATAGAAAGACTTTTAGAATAATAAGGATAAAATAGAAAAATTACATAATCTAAAAAATACTCTTACAAAAAAGATCTCCAACCGTTATAAAAAAGCTTTTAAGATTTTAATATTTTTCCAAAAATATAATATGTATTAACAAACAAATACAATAAATTATAATTATTGAAAAAAAAAAGACAGTACTACAATTTTAAGAAAAATAAACATACACAAAATTCCAGGTTCCGGTCCCTACAGGTGTCAAACTGAATTTTAGACACCATGTTAAGGTTGATTGATATCCACTAATATCAAAGAACAAATTAATTTACAATACGCTAATTCTTGGATTGGATTACCGTTTAATGTCAGGAACTAAATTAATGTCTTACTCATTTCTTTTGAACATTAATGAAATTTCAATCATTAAAAAAACTCTGAAAATATTCTTTACAACTCATCGTTTTAAATTTTTTATCCTTTGAATTTTTATTTAAAATATGCTCCAAAATATGTCAAAAATATATAAAAAAAAGAAGTAATCTTATATAAGAAAGTACTACCAAAAGGCCCAGCACAGTTGGCAGATAACTGAGTTCTTTAACGATAATGTCAGGGGTTCCATCCTCGTCATGAATATGGAAAAGACTTTGTTGGTATAGGCAACACTCACTTAGATGATCTTTACGTCTCAAAGGGGATTAGTCTTCAGCTATCGACTGGACCCTTGGTGCACACCAAAAAAAATTATAACAAAGTGTTACATTCGTCCTTAAATATAAGATCATTTTGACACTTTTATTTTGTCTCTAACTCCCAATATATAAGACCCTATACCAATTTTCAATGACCATTAATTATTTTTTTCACAAGCACCCCTATTTATTTAATACTTTATACATTCTTAATAATATTAATAGAGGTAATTTTGAAAATACATATCAAAAGTTCACATTTCCTATACAATTAACTAAATTGTAATCAACTTTGTTAATTGACGTGAAATCTCCCAAAATGATCATATATATAGAGAGAGAACGAGGGAGTTATTTGTTTTATATTTTGGGATAATAAATTTTTAGTTTTCCTATGAAAAATCATTCTTTTCGTATCTTTAATTTGTGAAGTAGGTCACGCACCAAGAAAATCCTTATTCTTTGTATTTGTACTCAACAATTTCTAATTTTATTTTTCAAACAATAGGGCTAACATTTTGTTTGGTATAATAGAAAATGGGTGAAAAAAATGGAAGAAGAGATTTTAGAAAACTCCATTTTCTTATTTGGTTCAAGAAAAAAAATAAGAGGAAAAAAAAAACATAAAATCCACGAAAATGTTTTCTCCTCCAAAAGTAGAATGAGAATAGAAAAAAAAAAAGACTTATGCTTTTGAAAAACTACCTTTTTTATAGGGTTGTAAGCGATCCGGTCTCAGACTGCGAGACCGGTCGGATCGAATCTGATCGGACCAAAAAATATAGTCCGGTTCGATCTCGTGATCTGATCCGATCTCAAAATTTTTAGACCATTGTTATATGGTCCGGTCCACGATCTCACTATTTTTTAGACGGTTAAAACCGGACCGGACTGGTTAATTAAAAACTAAAACCTACTAGACCAGATCCATGTTATTATCACATTATTATCAGAGATTATTTCATCATGCAATAAAAAACAAGAAGCTAATATATATCGTGAGGATATTTTTCTTGTTATGATTAAACCGGCAATCTGTTGAAGTTTTTGGCCTTTGAAGCATGATTTTACTACGGGCCAAGTACGGATCAGAAACTATATTATTTCCTTTCTTTGTAGTTGCTCATACAGTAATTAATAATGTGCTAAATAGACGGGATTGAACCGATTGTACATGAAAAATGTTTCGATCAAACTAGATTAAATCATGTTAATTTAATTGGTCCAATTTCAAATATCCATAAAAAACCGGATGAGCTGGACCGTTACACTCCTACTCTTTTACATGTCTCAAAATAGTGCTGAAATAATAGGTAGCAAGACCAGTGGAGACTGGCACAAGTGGAAGGGGTTTGTGTCTCTTAAGCATGTGGTCACGGGTTCGAGTCTTTTCCGAGGCGCATGTGAATGGAGCAAGCCTTACTAGGAGCATCGCCCCCGAAAGGGCCCGACCGTGGTGCGAGGGATTAGTCACCCAGTTGCACGGGTGGATACCCGATTCATAAAAAAAAAAAAAAAAAAAAAGCAAGAAGGACTTAATAGACATGTTTGTAAACGTACACTGACTTGACTTTTTTGTTTTTTGTTTTTGTTTTTTTTTTTTTTTTTTTTTTTGCTCTTTCTATTACCTCCTTATTGACCAAGACCATTTTTCGTCACTTCAAAAAATATTACACCCACTGAAAACATATCACTAATTATCAAAGCAGGATGCAATCTGGGTGAGTGAAACCGCCATTATTATTAAGAAAAAAATATGAACAGAATTTACAACACATAAAAGGAGTTTTAGACATGATTTACAAATAAAAAATTAAATCAACAAATAAATATATACATGTATGCATCACTGCATCATAATTATGAATTCCTCGAAGCTAAGAACACCATCCCCATTCAAATCAAAGTGATTGATCATCACTTTGCATTCATCAATGGACCTGGATTCTCCCATTTTCTTAAGCATCCTTTTCAAGCTTTTGGGGGTTATGAATCCACACCTTTCAGTATCATACATCTCAAAAGCTTCCCTTAAATCCTTCAATTTCTCTTCCTCTCCACCAGCTTCCATCAATGCAATCAAATCCTCCAAACTCAGCAACCCATCACCATCTGAATCCAATGCTTCAATTGCCATCTCTGCTTCCTTAGGCAAAAGCTCACCTCCCATCATGCTCAGCCTATGCCTTAGCTCAGATGGTGAAACCTTTCCATCCCCATTTTCATCAAAATATCCAAGCACACGCTCAAATTGTGTGCCTCTACTCATGTTGCCAGTAGACATATATCTAAAAGAAAATTTGTTACCACAAGCACTTCTTGAAACTAAGATTAAACTAGAGACTGCAACAACAAATGTAACTAGTACTATGCAAATGGAAATGGGACTTATAATATTTGTTGTGGAATTTGGCTAATTGTATTGTATGAAACATTTGACTATGAAGATGGTATTTTATATATAGAAGATGCATGGTGTTAAAAGTCGGTAAGTGGCGCGTTGTGGTAGTTTAGTTGTGTTGAAGTTGTGTTGAAAATGTGGTTAGTTCTAGATATTTTAATACGAAGTTGCTGGACTGTTCCTAAGAGATAAGGTTTTAGACGCCACGTTACTCCGTACTATACAGATCACAATGACACTAAATTTGGAAAATTGAGATTTGATAACGAGGAAACCAATTAATAACGGTAAACTGAGTGCGAATTGTTTTTTGCGTTCCTGTGGGCACAACGTCTTCATTCCTCCACACACTTTATTACCTCATCCATGATCCATGTGCCGGTGTGAGAATTCTTTAGAAAAAATTAATTACATTTTTTTTATTTTATACTCATTCCATTATAATTTAAGTGTCGCTTTAATACTTTATACTTTGTATCAATTTTAAATTATTTGTCATTTTAAAAATAAAAAATATATTGTTGTAATTATTTTTTGGTGTATACTAACCGGTATCCGGATCTGGTTTATCCAAAATCCGACTCATCCGATCCGACCCAACTGAGCTCGCACTAAGCGATAGGAGTCTCTCAGCGGGGGTTGCTCCATACCCAAGGCTCGAACTCGAGACCAGTTAGTTAAGAGACCAAGTGAGCTACCACTTGACCAACCTCAAGTTCGTTTTTTCAACTTCATTCTTATCTTTACCAACATATAAAAGTAAAAATGACCTTTATTAGTACTATGAGAGGAAACTCTAGTATAATTATATGATATTTTTTTTAAGCAACCAAAATTACCTCCTTTTTTGTTGTAGTTACCTTGTCCTCGTCCTCGATAGGTTCCCAAAATTGTTTCCACCTCTTCCTCGACCAGGTGGTCTATAATTGTTGTCTCGCCATTGATTAAAATTACCTCGTTCTTGATTGAAATTGCATCGTCCTTTACCTCTGAAATTTCCTCTGCTTTTGCCTATGTAATTTCCTTTTTGTTGCTAAGGTAAAGATGACTCCAAACCGCCTATTACCATTAAAAATTCATCATGAAAAATTTTCTTGTTTATGTTCGGTGATACCAAATGATGATTAGTTGTGGCACATGCGCTTTGGTCATTTCCATTTCTATGGGTTGAATTATTTGTCAAGGAAAAAGATAGTTTCTGGTTTACCAATAGTAAATGTTCCTAACTGTGTATGTGAAACTTGCCAATTGGAAAAGAAACATATATAGAGACGCATTTCCAGTTGGAAAATCCTGGCGAGCGAGGAAGCTATTGGAGATTGTCCATTCAGATTTATGCACGGTTGAAGTACCATCAAATGGAGGATACAAGTATTTCATCACTTTCATTGATGATTTTAATAGAAAAGTTTGGGTGTATTTCTTAAAGCAAAAGTCAGAAGCATGTGAAGCCTTCATGTCATTCAATGCATTTGTAGAGAAACAAAGTGGGTGCAAAATTAAAGCATTGAGAACAGATAGAGGCCAAGAATACCTTGTATGCACAAGTTTCTTTGAGCAGCATGTGATTCAACACCAGTTGACCACCAGATACACTCCTCAACAGAACAGAGTAGCAGAAAGGAAGAACAGCACGATCATGGATATGGTGAGATGCATGCTAAGAGCTAAGAAAATGCCTAAAGGTTTTGGGCAGAAGCAGTTGCCACTACTGTGTATATTTTAAACAGGTGTCCAACGAAGAATATTCGTGATAAAACTCCTAAAGAAGCTTGGAGTGGAAGCAGGCCGTCAATCCGTCACCTCAGAGTTTTTGGGTGCATTGCATATGCCCATGTGTCAGATCAACTAAGGAAGAAATTAGATGACAAAGGTGAAAAATGTATTCTTGTTGGCTATAGTACAAATTCGAAGGCGTACAAATTGTATAATCCAAAAACAAAGAAGGTGATTATCAGTCGTGATGTGATATTTGATGAAGGAGGAATATGTGATTGGTCATCAAAAGCAGGGAAGCAACCAATGGTGACATATGACTATTATGAAGAGGAGGAAGGTAGACAACCAGAGCCATCACCGCAGCCAAAACCATCCGATCGACCTCAAAGACGTTATCACCTACCAGCTAGACTTCAAGATTGTGTCTTGGCGGGTAATGACAATGACCCCTTAGATGAAGAAATTGTTAACTATGCTTTATTTGCAGATTGTGAGCCAGTAACTTTTGAGGAAGCTACTAATGACTAGAATTAGAGAAATGCTATGGATCAAGAAATTCATTCTGTTGAGAAGAATGAAACATGGGAGCTGACAGAATTGCCTGTAGACAAGAAGCCAATAGGAGTGAAGTGGGTGTACAAAACAAAGTACAAACCTGATGGTGTTGTTGATCGTTTCAAAGCAAGGTTGGTTGCGAAGGGGTATAAGCAAAAACCAGGTATTGATTATTTTGAGGTATTTGCTCCTGTTGCCAGACTAGATACTATTCGTATGATTATCTCACTCTCTGGTCAAAATAAGTGGAAGATATATCAAATGGATGTTAAGTCCGCTTTTCTAAATGGTTCACTAGAAGAAGAAGTATATGTTGAGCAACCTGCAAGTTATGTGAACAAGGGAAAAGAAGATAAGGTATACAGGTTGAAGAAAGCATTATATAGATTGAAGCAGGCACCAAGAGCGTGGTATAAGAAGATCGATTCCTATTTCCTGGAGCATGGTTTTGAAAGATGTCCATTTGAGCACACTTTATATATTAAATTTGTTAATTCTGGAGATATTGTTATTGTGTGTCTATATGTTGATGATCTAATCTTCATTGGCAATAATCTTAAGATGATTGCGAAATTCAGGGAGGCTATGATAAACCATTTTCAAATGACAGATATGGGCTTGATGTCTTATTTTCTCAACATCGAAGTAGTTCAACAAAATGATGGAATTTTTATCTCTCATAAGAAATTCAAGATGGAGAATTCTAAACCAATTTCTACACCAGTGGAAGAAAAGTTGAAGCTGACAAGAGAAAATGAAGGTAAAAAGGTGGAATCAAAATACTATAAGAGTTTGATTGGGAGTCTCAGATATTTGACTGCTACAAGACCCGACATTGTTTATGGAGTAGCGTTGCTGAGCAGATTCATGGAGGAGCCACATGATTGTCATTTGCAAGGAGTTAAAAGAATACTTCGATATATCAAAGGTACTCTGACCGATGGAATTTTTTATGCCAATGATAATGATGTGAAACTTGTTGGGTACACATATAGTGATTGAGCCGGAGACATTGATACAAGGAAGAGCACATCTGGGTACGCATTTCATTTTGGCTCAGGTGCAATATGTTGGTCATCGAAGAAACAACCCGTGGTTGCACTATCTACCGCCGAAGCAGAATACATAGTAGCAACTAGTTGTGCTACACAAGCAGTGTGGCTAAGGAGAATTCTTGAAGTGTTGCATCAAAAGCAAAATACTCCCACCGAAATATTTTGTGACAACAAATATGCTATTGCATTGTCCTAAAATCCAGTTTTTCATGGAAGGTCCAAGCACATAGATATTCGCTTCCACAAAATCTGAGAATTAGTAGTTGAGAAAGAAATGCTAATCGAATATTGTCATTCTAAAGAACAAGTTGCAGATATTTTCACGAAGCCATTGAAAATGGAGTTATTCTACAATTTAAGAAAATGCTAGGAATGACAAAGCTTGGTTTAAGGGAGGCAATGTGAGATAAACTTAAACCCAAGCCGTTGAAAGTTATAAGAACAAATAGTTTCACTTGCTCTATTTAATTAAATGTAAGTTTTTCTTTTTGCAAGTTATATCCAAATTGTAAGATCCATTGAGAATGTTTTGATAAATGACAAAAGGTTTTGAACAAGCTACAAATTTGTTGATCAAGTTCAAACTCATCAAGCAACAACAAACATCAAGTGATGAAGAGAGAGCAATCTCATGAAGACTTAGTTTGGTAGTTTATGTTTTATTGTAATATCTTTCGCCTCTCAAGTCTTTTAGTTTATGAGTTTGGGTAGAGTTAATAGAGGGTAGTGAATCTCTATCAAGGACATGATTATATCATAATTTGAGTTTTCACTTAATCTAAAATCAATAGGTGGCTTAAAGGTTTGAAAGAAAAGGTTTAGTTTTTGAGAAAACAAGTTTTAATTGATTTTTCACTAATCTAATCGATTAAGGCTTAAACTAATCGATTAAGACTTATGTTAATCGATTAGAATTTTCAAAGCTTGCGCACTTAATCGATTAAGCAAGGTGTTAATCGATTAAGACATGTATTAATCGATTAACACGTACAGATCTGGTTTTTTAAATACGTTTTTCACTTCTCAAAAGCATTTTGAAGTGTTCCTAACTTTTGGGTATTCTATATAAACCTTTTCCCAATTATTGTGAATCATTATTACTATCTAGAATCATTTTGATATTCATTTTACAAAGAATCAAGCCACTCTATTCTCTCTCACTTTCATAGATCAAAGCTTTAACTTTTACATTCTTTGATCAAGAATCTTTGAATCTCTTATGTTGATATTTTCATAGCTTTTGAAAGAGATTCATAGGATTGTTATTTTGTTTTTCATTTGAGTTGTAACCATTGCAAAGAAGGCAAGCTATCTACAACATTGGAAGTCTTGGTTGTTCATCAAGCAAACAAGCATTTGGAAGTCTTGATTGTTATCAAGCAATTGGAGGTCTTGTTGTGTTAACAAGCAAATTGGAAGTCTTGGTGTGAGGCATCATCAAGCAAGTGGAAGACTTGTTGTGGGGATATCAACAAGCAAGAGAAGAGGTTAGATTAAATTCAATAGGGTTGCAAGGCAAGGGTGTGGAGTATCTCTTGTAGGCTATCAAGAAGGGAGTCTTGAGAGGCATTTACTTGTAATTTGAGAACTCTAATTCCTTATAGTGAAGAATCTCTCTTGGTTGAAGAGGGGACTGGATGTATCTTTCAAGTGGATGAAAGTGAACCAGGATAAATCACTGTGTCGTATCTCTAAACCCTTAACTCTTTACATTCAAGTCATTTCAATATTATTCTTGATTGAAAACCTAGAAAAGATTGATTTTCATAATTGATTGAATTGAATCTTAATTGTGCAAATTGATTTTGGGAAAATCATTTTCATAACCTAGGTAATCAATAAGAATATTGGTGTTAGTCAATTCCGCTTTATCTCTGATCATATGTGTTAATTGATTGATTTTCGTATTTGATTGAAAAGTGATTTTTCAGTTTTAACAGTGATTAATCGAGTAACTGTTTTCATTAATCGATTAATTTTAATCAAACTTTCGGCATTAAACCATTCTTTTAATCGATTAACATGAAGTTTTAATCGATTAACATTTTGATTTAATCGATTAAGACTGAGAAAATTTTGAGAAAATCATTTGTTTTAATCGTTTCGATTTGTTTCTTTCGAAAATCTTTCAAGGTTTATCTAACACCTATTCAACCCCCCCCCCTTCTAGGTGTTCTCCTAGTGTTTCCTAGTTATTTCATCCACCGATTGTAGGTTCTCACACAAATAGGTTTTGTTAAACAAATGCATGATGTTATGTGTTTGTAATTAAAGCATGCATGTAAGTTTTGTTTTAGCCTATATAAGAAGTGCCTCAATGCTTGTTATAATAACAAGACATAAGTGAATAAAATACAATTCAAGTATAATAAAGTTATAAAATATATCCTCTTCCTTTTTGTGAGTGTGTTGTGTGAGTTTAAGAGAAGAATATTAAAGTATTTCCTCGGTGAATTAAATTAATCTTTATTTGTGACATCAAATATGATAGTCGATTTTCTAAATATAATATTACGGAATACAATTTAAAAAAAATGATATTTGTATGAGTTTGCTTAACCTCAGTTCTTAAGGATAAGGATAAGAAATCAATAAAAAGAATGAATATATCATGAAAACAAGCCTATCACTTTTTAAAGTATTAAACTTTTATGTCCCATTTGGGGTGATTGTAAGTTTTTGATTTTGTATTTCGAAATTTTGTTTTTAAAACAAAATTTGTTTGACAAAATTTGGGTTGAAATGATATTTTACTTATTTTTTGAACAATTTCATGTCTATTATCAAAACAACAAATAATGGTATCATAATTTTAGTTTTGAATTGCAAACTTATACCACCTCCCTTCTTGTATCACTCAATCACCACTATCATCATTATCACTTTATCGTCACCCAATCACCACCATTACTGTGACAACCTAAACCCTAATCTTGTTGTATATTTTATTATTTCAAAAAATTTATTTGGTTACTATTATTATTTTAACAATTGTTTAATTTTTGTTAAAGCTATTTATTTCAATGTCTATTATTTTAAATTCAAATTATTCACATGTGTTAATATTTGAATAGGTGAAAATCATTCATTTAGTATTGCAATATCAAATTAATAGATTCATATATTCCTTTCCGTTGAAATTTCTATATTTAAGCATATGCATAATCATTAATTATTAATATAATGAATAGCTCATTATGGCAATACATTTCCATTGATTGCAATATTTCCGTTGATAACAAATGTTCCTTTTCGGACTCCTTTTTGGATTAAACATTGGGAGATGTTATTAGCACCTATTTCATTACTATTCACATCCGATTTTTATAATTTTTTCCACTTATTTATCAAAATTACCTTTAAATTACTATTTACACCTCAATCATGTTGTTTACACCCATAATTCTAAAAACCTAATACTTAACCAATTATCACTATACACCCAGCCACCTCTTTCAACCTCTCATCTTCAACCCATATAATCATCTTCAACCTCTCATCATTCTCAGCCAATATCATAAAAATTCAGTAGAATCCCAAAAAAAAGTCATAAATTCATAAAATTAATTATTAGTTTATCACCTATTTGAAAGAAAAAGGCACAAAACCCTCTCTCCATTGAAAAAAATCGTAGTACTTCAAGATCATTCAATTTGCATAAATTTATTTCTATGTTGTTGTTAACAGTTGTTAGGTTATCACTCATCTGTTGCACCTTTTGTTGTTGTGTTTTAGATATGTGGCAGTGATGATGAAATTATATATACCATCAAACTATGAAAGTTGGTAATCGAGCTTGTTGATGCCAACGATCCTCCGAGCCTTCGTCTTTTTTTATTAATAAAAAAATTGTTGATGGGTTATTATTACATGGACTATTTTTATTTTTTTTTCATTTTTGAACATCAACATTTAATTATCATTAATTATAGAATGGTGATAAAGTAATAATTTTTATGTGAGTATTGCAAGGGTGAGTAAGAAAAAGTGAAAGGTGAAAACGGTGGTAATGGGTGATGGTGGTTTCATATAATAAAGGAGAAGTTTTGGATGAAGAGAGGTTTAAGTAGAGAAGTTTGGGTGTGGGAAACGAAATGTAAAGTTTAAGAAGAATAGTGGGTGTGAGTAAAAATGAAAAAAATAGTTAGTATTTAAGAAAAAGGGTAAAATTGGTAGATAAATATAAAATATTTAAAAAATTAGGTGTGAGTAATAATGCAAAGGGTGATAATAAAATCTCTCTTAAATATTTATACATTTCCGTTTTTAATTTACAATGTCATTTAATTCCCTTTTTTGCCATGTGCTGATTATTGTTACCGTTGAATCATTGAAGATGCTATTTACTCACATTGGCAAAACGATAAAAGTCAATAATTTGATAGACATATTGGTGAGAGAATGATCAGTGCTTGTCTTTTCATTTTACTCTCCTAAAAATATATTGAGTTCTTACAAAAATAATTGATCTTTTTGTTCTTGTTTCTGGAACTTTTGTACGGAAGAGTTTGTTAAATCATAGGGTAGTTTCGCAATTGAGGCGAAATAATTCTTAAGGACAATGTCAAGTAAACATTTCAAACTTTCTATTTTCTCATAATCTATTTTTCAACATTGTTTTTCCAACAATCAGCACCACCACTACTCTCCTTGGTGATCACCACTATCAACGTCATAGCCACCCCAACTACCACCACATCCTTACATGCTACCACTATCTGGCCTTGTACCATCACTCGAACCACCACCATAGTGACCATCCCAGCCACCACCCCTAGTCCCCTACATAACCATAACTATCCTCAAATGACCACCACAACCATGGAGACCACCACCTCAATCACCATTATCCCTCGACTACATTACCACCATCTCCATGGCCACTCAATTATAACCTTTAATCACCATCAACACCAACATCTACTCCCTCCTCCCTCCCCCACCAACATCTCTCTCTACCAATACCATTTGTTCTTCTTTCTCTCTTTGGCCAAGTTTCTATCTTGATTTTTACTCACACTATAACTCTAAATCTGACCCCAATCACTTACTAAGTGATAACAAGATGGGCTTGCACATTTTGGGCCTTTCTCCACATAGGAAGGGAGCCTAAAACCCCAACAAATCTCACCCTCACGATTAAGTAGAGGTGATCGCCAATCCGGTGATCTCACAATATCGTCCGGCCCGGACCAGCCGGTGACCGAACCCCTGACTAGTCCGGTTAACTTATTTATCAGCCATGTTGTTGTACTGCTTTGAATCGATTAAAACCGCGCTAAACTAGTGAGTCAGTGGATGAAACGGTTCCTTCTAAATCTTTTAATTTAGAACCAAAATGCCATGGTGGGAGTTGAACTTGAGACCTTCCACATTTACAATACATGAATTACCACTACACCACTAGCGTTTTTAATGTTATGCTTCTGAAATAAATTATTTATTATATTATTTAATTTTGTAACACTATTCCACCTTAATATATTTAAATATTTATATAAATATATGAATAATGATCGGTATACTGTTTAATTAGCAACCCACTAGTTAAACCACTAAACCATTATACAAGTTATCTCACCGTTTTTAAACCGATACGGTTTTAATAACATTGGCTTGGACCTAGAGTGTAAAGCAGAATTCTTATTATGATGGATAGCACTTTGACTATCACAAAATAGCCAATACTTGTTTTGAGTAAAACCAAGCTCATGCAAGAATTCTTTTACCCATAACAATTCCTTGGATGCTTCTGTAATGACAATGCTACACAACGTTGCAACTTGGACTGCCAAGACACAGCTCCCCCTCCAAACTTGATCAAATAGAACAAAGTGGATTTTCTGGAATCAACATCTCCAGCCAAATCTGAGTCTGTATACCCCTCAAGGGTAGGCCTATCACCTCCAAAACAAAGCGTCAAGCTAGAAGTACCATAAAGATATCTCAAAATCCATTTCACAACATTTTAATGCTCTCTACATGGGTTAGACATGAATCTACTAACTTTACCAACAACATGTGCTATATCTGATCTTGTACATATCATTGCATACATCAAACTACCCATAGAAGATGCATAAGGAACCTTCTGCATATCTAACTTCTCAACTTCATTGGAAGGAGATTGTGCATTACTCAGTTTAAAATGCTTAGCAAGAAAAGCGTTAACAGCTTTAGCATTTTCCATACGGATCTTTGCAACACCCCTTTAATATAGTGCTCTTGAGAAAGCCACAACTTCGTCTCCTTTCTGTCACGCATGATTCTTATGCAAAGAATCTGCTTAGCAAGACCCAAATCCTTCACGGCAAATGAGTCACTCAATTGCTTCTTCAACCTGTTAATCTTGGAAATATCTTTCCCAACAATAAGCATGTCATCAACATATACTAACAGGATAATGACGTCGTAATCAGAAAACCTGTTCATGAAGACACAATGATCAGAAGCCATCTTCTTGTACCCTTGCTTACACACAACAGATTCAAACTTCTTATATCATTGCCTTGAAGCTTACTTCAAACCATATAAGCTCTTATTCAGCTTACACACAAAGTCTTCTTTGCCCTTAGCCCGAAAACCATCAGGTTGTTCCATGTAAATCTCCTCATGTAAATCACCAAGGTGAAACACAATTTTCACGTCCATCTGCTCCACCTCTAAATCAAGTGTAGCAGCCATGCTCAACACAGTTTCGATGGATTCATTTTATACAACCGTTGAGAAAATTTCATTGAAATCAACACCCTTCTCTGATTGAAATCAACACCCTTTCTCTGATTGAAAGCTTTTACCACCAATCTAGCCTTGTACCTTGGTAGTGTAGAACCACCTTCATATTTCACCCTGTAAATCCACCTAATTTTCAAAGTCCTCTTGCCCCTAGGCAACTTCACCAAGTCAAAGGTATGATTATCAAGCAAAGATTTCATTTCATCCTCCATTGCTCTATCCACTTCTGCTTTTCTTCATTCCTCATGGCCTCTTGAAAACATTCAAATTCTCCCCCATCAATCAAAGTCACCCAATCAACAGAAGGATTCCTTGTAAATGGTTGTTGTTGTCTTTTAGACCTCCTGAGTTGAACCTGAGGTGGTTCTGGTGCTTCATCATCAATCTCATCTGGTGGAATCTCTAATTGCTCTTCATCATCATTTGTTGGAATATCCAACTCATCTCCAAGATGCTGGTCATCAGCATAATCATGTAGAACATCATGGTGAACATCACCTTCAACAACAACTAGATTGTGAACGGGCAATTGTTATGGATACATCAATTAGATCATTATCCTTCACGACTGCAGTCTTCTTTGTAACATCCCGAATTTTTATTCCAAGCTTAACTAGATAAAATCTAAGTAAGACTAATGGAAATCATAAAAGTAAACAAGGATTAAGTGAAATAATCATAGCCAAAGTCTATAAAGGAGTTATGAAAAATGTCTTAGAGTTAGAAATCATCAATATATGAAAATTCAGTAGGGTAATCGATTACCTTGGGGAGATAATTGATTATCATTATTCTGTGAGAAACCCTAGAATTAAGTTTTCAGGGAGATAATCGATTACCTTGGGTGAAGTAATCGATTACCTACTTTCTGTAAGGAGCCAAATAGTTGTGAATTTGAGGATGTAATCGATTACCCAGTGAGTTAATCGTGAGGTAATCGATTATCACTCGTGGGCTGAAAAAAAAAGGAACTAAAGACCACACATTTGTGGCTTCTTAAGGAAGCCACTCATTTCTAGCCACACACACCACCTAGCTTCTTAGGGAAGCTTTCCCTATCAACCACATAATCACTCCCTCATGCAAATAAACAATAACAAGAGGAAACAACAACAAACACTCATCATCTTCTTCATTCTTCATTTTTCACTCTCTCCCTAAGAAGCTAAGAAGCACATCATCAACTATTATCATCATCATCAAACCCCAACCAAGAACAAGCACAAAATCACCTCCATCATCACACTCACACCACACGAACCCCCATCACCACCTCCCTTGAAGTTTCTAAGCTTCATGACAATTGGTTCTTGTGCACTCTCATGCCTTCCTCTCAAGAATCACCAGAAGAGAAGTCATTTCCTCTACACTCATCAACACAAGCAAGAATACCACCACTACCCCTAACACCTCACGCCTATCTCTCCTTTCCTTCTCGCATGAAATTTGAACCACACCGCATGGAGGACCACAAACACTCAAGCTTCCTCCATCTAAAGAGCAAATGAAATCAAGCACCCATATCTCTTCTCACTCTCCACTTGATAGGGTCCCAACACTCTTGGTAGTTATTTGGTTGAGGAGCTAAAGGGGACTCAAAGGGCTGAGAGTCTAAGGAGCTAGGGCAAAGCTTAAAGCTAGGATTTGTGAAGACTCCTTGTATCTCTTCACATTTGAGGTAAGAAGGTAGTCTTACCTTGACTTAGGGCATGATTTCTAGGTTATTTATAGTGGTGGCTAAGAGTAGAAAAGATTAGTTAGGATGATAAACAATAAGGTACTCCCTCCGGTCCATATTATAAGCACCCTTTTTGTGAGAGAGAAAGGGTGCGTATAATATGGACCGGAGGGAGTAGTTGATATAGACAATAAATAAGGTATAAGAATGAATGAAATGAACCCACTATGTGAATTGTAAATTTATGTGTATATAGAAATGTTAATAATAAGTTAAGTAAGAAATTGAAGAAAATGAGATCACTGGATGTTATGATTATATGTGTACATGGATTGTGTTAGTATGCTTGAATGATGACATGTGTAAAGTGTATGAGGGGTTGGGTTTTGAAATGAACCTAAGATGTATAGTAATTTAATGAGTATCATAAATTTTGGGATGAATTAAGATGTTTGTACTTGTAATGAATGAATGTTTGAAATGACTTAGAGCTAGTTGGGTAAATGATTTGGGTCTAACATATGATGTTTTAGAGCTTAATTTGACTCCCTTTTGCTTGGTTTTGGTTTGTTTCTTAGGTATTTTAGGTAGATTTTGTTTAGTTTTTAATTAGTTTAGGAAATTTTATTCCCTTGAACGTTTTGATCCGTTTTGGGTATGTTTCAGGTGTTTCGGAGCTTTATTTGGAGAAAATATTATTGGAGTTGAGAAGAGCATAAGAAGACCTTGAAAATGGCACAAGAACGGAGAGAAACGGAGTCGGAAATTACTTGGCACGCCCAGGCGCGTAGAGGCCGCGCCCAGGCGCGCGTGCTTCGTTAATTATGGGTGATCAGATACGGCGCGTCCAGGCGTGCTGACCAACACGCCCAGGCGCGCATGACTCGAGTAGGTCCAATTGGGCCAATTTTTGAGCAATTTCGAGGGTTTCTATTAGGATTTGTATTTTAGAGATATATTTATGTGTTTAGGACTAGGTTAGGCAGCAATAATCAGGCATCATTAGAGATTAGTATCAAGTTTGAGGGAGATTACATTCTCTGGAGAACATTTGGAGGAGAAATCCATTGAAGGCTGAAGATTCAGATCAAGGATTAGTGGTAATTTAGGAATGAATTACTTCTATTCTTATTTGTTCTTCTTCTCTATGATGTGTAACTAAATCCTCTTGTGTTAGGAACATGGTGGATTTGATTATGTAGTTTATTTATATGAATTGATGTTTTTCAGTTTTTAAATCAAGTGTTTAATTGTGTTTTTATTGTTATGCATGAACTTGATCAACTCATGTTATGGATTTTTAGATCTGAATTGGAAAATTAGGATTTAAAATAGGCCATGCAATTAAACAATATAAGGATTCAACTTGTAAGAATACTTTTGGATTTTTATATAACTTTTCATAATTCACTGTTCTTAATCATGGTTATTCAATAGATAAAATTTATAAGGAATTAGGATTTAACAAATTGGATAATAAACAGTAATTTCATTAGAGGAATCTGGGAATTACTAATTTTCTGAATTAGTTCTTGATTTAAATGGAAAACATTGATTTATAATAAATAAATGAAATTTTAAATGAAACTAGTTCCTAACCACCATTCACCCATTGTTAATTGTTTTTATTTATTTTTCCAGCAGTAAAATATTCTTTTTAATTAATTTATTTAATTCTGAATTTTAATAAATTTTACTTTTAATTACTCTTAGGTAAGAATAAGTTAAATAATTCGTAATTCCTGTGGGAACGATATCTGGTCTTCCTAGACTATATTACTTTGTGATCTAGTATACTTGCTAGAGAGTGAATAGTAAATCTTGGATAATACAATGAATTCGGATAAACGATGAATAAAAGAAAGTGTTTGTGAATGTGAGGAATGGATGAGAAGTTGATTATGAGAGGTAAATGAGAATAGGAGCCAAGTTATTAGTTAAGAAGATAGAAGAAGATGTAAGGATTTGAATTAGGGGAATGATTGTGTGTGTATTGAATGTATGATTTGTTTGTTAACCCCTAAGTGATAATATGAGAATGATAATAAGATATCAATGAAAAGAAAGAGAGAAGAGTACAAGTATTAGAAGCTAATGAAAAAAAAATAAAGATAAGTAATTACAGAAAATGATAATAAATTACGAATTAAAAGAAAGAAAGAAGAATAAATAAAGAGGAACAAAAGAAGAGTAAAGTTAAGTATTAAATAAAGAAAAGAAGAGAACTAAGAGTTAAAGGTAAGAGAAAGAATGAGTAAATAAAGAAATAGAAATGAGATAATGTAAACGTAAGCGTTCTATGTATCCCCGATGCAGGCTCGACCCAAGGCAGGGGCAGCATGGGCGACCACCCTAGGCCCAAGATTTCAAGGGGCCCCAAAAATTTTTTTTAGTACTATACATATATATAAAAAAAAATTATACTTCCTGAGTCCCTTTCTCTAGTCTCCCTTTTATTCTTCCCAGTTCCCAAATCCCACCCACGATCCTTCCCCCTGAAGCCAACTCTTCATCTTCTTTTTAGTCTTTCCAACGTTTTTGCAATTAATGGAAGCAGTAAATCATGCCTATCAGCCTATTGAAATGCAATCACTCTTCTCTTTGTCTAACTCTAAGACTAACGATTCCACACTATTCTCTTCATTCTTCTCTCTTCAATTCTTTATTCTTCATCAATCACAGAGACACAGATTCACAGAAACTCAAGGACAAGGACGGAGGCGCGCGAAGCCGCGAACCAGCCACAGAAACTCCAGGGTCAGCCGTGAACCGCGAAGCCGTGAACGGTGAACCGGCACCGCGTGACGTGAAGGACTGATCACTGAAGGTGCGACCGTGCGAACCGGCAGCGAACCCACAACCCAGTTTGCCGGCGTGGCCCGGTGCCTCAGTGCGGTGGTGCCTCGGTGGATCAATTCTTTTTTCTCTTGTTTTTTTTTTTGCACAATGAAATCTAGTCAGCATTCTTACATTTTTGCATGTCAAATGTGTTTCTTTTTTGCAGGTTTTGGCCCTGGATAAACGCTTTTTAGATCCCAGGCGCACACTTAATCCCCCACAAGCTGAGAAAGAAGAAGGAATTATCCCTCTTACTGATTCCTTGCCAATCATTTCTCAGGTATTTTTTTTTATCTTTGTAATTTCCTCTTGTTCCATTTGGGCTAAAGAAATTTTGTTGTTCCCAAATTTCAAAGTAAAAAATGCTTGTGTTATATAAGATAACTGAATGAGTGGTGAAATTATGCCATATCGTACACGAATTCACTACACTGGGGTATTATTTGTCTACATTTTACACCTTTCTGCCTTTTCTGTATTATATTAAAAATTACAAGTTGATTTTTTTCTTTTAAAAAAATTTATTATTGAATGTTTATATGGATTGGGGCCCCATTTTTTATTTCGCCCTAGGGCCCCTGAAATGATAGGACCGGGCCTGCCTCGATGAGGAAGATGAATGAAAGCTGAAATAAACGTACTACGTATCCCCGATGGGGAAGATGTACAAAAGATAAAAAGAACGTTCTATGTATCCCTGTGGGGGAAGATGAACAAAATGTTAAATGAACGTACTATGTATCCCCGATGAGAAGATGTACGAAAGATAAAGTGAACGTTCTATGTATCCCCGGTGGGGAAAATGAACGAAAGCTAAGATGAATGTACTATGTATCCCCGGTGGGGAAGATGTACAAAAGAGAAAAGAGAGATGAACAAAAGAGAAAAGAAAGATAAAGGGCTAAATGAAAGTAAGAAAAGAAAAAAGAGCTAAGAAAGAAGTAAATTAGAATTGAATGTATGAAAATGATTATGGTTGTTGTGTGTTAATAATAATGTTAGGCTTAGTTTATTACTATGACTTCTTAGAAGTCATTTCCTAAGTTCTGTGTAATGCTACCCTTCTTGCTATTTTTATTTCAGGTACAGAAGGAGTTTGCATGAGTCTTGGCCGAGCAGGAGCACACTCCACTCCGTGGAGTGTGCATAGTTAGGGGTGGGCCCTAGATGGGTCCAGGGTTTTATTTTGAGAACTTGATGCCCATGCATATGTTTAAGTATATGTAATCTTTTGGGAATTTAAAACTATTTCAAGAACTTGGAAATATTTTGGAAATGATGTAAATTAATACACTTTGTTATATTTTGCCCTGTTGGCTCACTGTTGATGATATAATTATTTTAATACAGGTTGTGCGGAAAACTAAGTTTTGGAAATGTATAAAACAAAGTAAACTCCATTCAATTTTACGGAGATTTTTACAGGTAATAAAAGTAACCAAGGATTCTCAATGAGTAACTAAGAGTTAAAAAGAAATTTTTTAAGTAACCAAATCTAATGGGGGAAGTTAGTGCATTAATTAAGGTAGGGTGTTACTTTCTCCACCTTGTTAATATCATCAATGGTTTGGTCCTCCATGAATACCACATCACAACGTCTAACAAGCTTCTTCATAACAGGATCATACAACCTGTAGCCAAATTCATCTTTACCATAACCAATAAAAATGCATTTTCTTGTCTTCTTATCCAACTTGGATCTTTCATCTTTGGAACATGAACAAAAGCCTTGTAGCCAAACAGTCTGAAGTAATCATCGGCCACATCCTTTCCCATCCAAATCTTGTTTGGAACTTATTTTTTCAAAGCAGTTGCAGGACTAAGATTGATAACTTGTGTTGTCGTATACAATGCTTCACCCTAGTAACGCGTAAGCAATTTTGCATTCGAGAGCATACATCTAACTCTCTCAATCAAATTCTGGTTCATCCTTTACACTAAACAATTCAACTATGGAGTCTTGGGAGGAGTCCTTTTGTGCTTGATACCTTGTTGCTTGCAATAAGTATCAAAAGATCCACAATATTCACCACCATTGTCATCAAGATTGTGTAACATCCCGAATTTTAATTCCAAGAATAATTAGAATAATAATAGGATTAGAATAATGATAATCATGCTAAAGAAGAGCTTATGCGATGGATTGGGATCCCGGTGAGTGCCATGAAGGAGCTAGGAAGCATTGGCATCGGAAAGGAGGTTGAAAGATGAACAAAAGAGTGTTAGAAGCGGTGTTTTCGGTGTTATAAACACCCTATATTAGGAAATTCAAAATAAAATATTTACAACTTTAAGCACGAATTCCACCATTGGATGTTAAGATTAGTATGTAGGGAAGTTTGCTTTCAAATTTGAGTAAGATCAGACAAGTAACGAAGGAGATATGACACTTTGAAATGCGGGGGAATGAAGAACTAAGCTGCTTAATCGATTAAACAAGGGGTTAATCAATTAAGACCTGATAGCTTGTAAAAATAAAATACATTGGTTAATCGATTAACCAACTAACATGCATCAGAATGGAAAAAAATAAAGGGCGTGGGGCACACGAATTGCCCCATTCTTCCCCTACAAGTTGGAACCAAAGCTTCCAAAGCAAACCCAAGACTCCATAGCCATTCTCCAAGGTTTTTCATCCATCATACAAGCTTCACCATCATCATCTCCATCATCACCACCTCCCTTATCACCATGAAAACTCAAGCTTTCTCTCACTAGCTCATCAATGGAGACTCTCTCTCTCTAAACCCCAAGAACAAAGAACTCAAGAACATCATCATCCCCTCCCACACTACCACACGAAAATCATCACCATCATCATCTACTTTGAAGCTTTCTCTCACTAGGACCATGGCCATGGAGCTCGTTTCTCGCTCATGTCTTCTCTTCCGCAAGAACCACTAAAGGAGTAAAGCTAGGGTTTTGGGGTTTGCTCTCTCTCTCTCTCCCCTCATTGAGGTAAGGAGGGGGTATTACCTTTGCTTAGGGGATAAATTCTAGGATGCTTATAGTGATGGCTAAGGGTAGAAGGATATGTATATTAATGAACCTTAGGGTAGGTAATATTGATAAAAGTGGATTAATTAAAATAAAGAAAGAAAACTTATTTTTATACTCATGAATACTTATGATATATGAAGATGTTTGTCATATTGTGTGAACTTTATGAAAATGATATTTGGTAGTTGTTGTTGAAAAGATATGAGTAAATATATGAGGTCTAGATATGAAATTGGTGTAGTTGTAGGTTTGGATTAGTTTATTTAGCAGACTAAATAATTGATAAATCACTTGATGTTAGAAAAAAAAATGGGAATTTAGCTTATTGTAATTAATTGAGGATTAGTCGAAAAGCTTTAAGCACAAATGAATCAATTAAAGTATGAATTGAGGGAATTAGGATTTATGGAGATTAATATAAGATGTGAAGCATGAATTGGGCCTAGTCAATAAATAAGAAAAAGAAAGAGGACTTAAGGATAAGTAATGTGCAGATGATTGTGTATGTATGTTATTTATGGATGTATGATTTGATTGCTAACTTTTAAGTGATAATATGAAAATGATAATAAGTTACAAATGACAGAAAGAATGAAAGAGGAAATGAAATTAATGTATTAAATAAAAAATAAGGAATGTGGTTGAACAAAAGGGAATAAAGTAAAGAAAGAGAATATGATAAAGGACTAAAGAATTTGGTATGCGAATGTCAGGCCAAGTAAGTACGCCCCGCTGGGTGCATTGGTTGCGTAAGCCACACGATTTAATGGCATGTGCAGCGGTAAGACGCCCTGGATGGTTCACAGTGGTGGGTTCGCAAAACCTTAAAAAGAGGATTAATTATGTTATGTCAATGCCAAGCCAAGTAAGCATAACCCTGACGGTCTGTTGGACTTTGGGGATAATTAATAAAAGAAAGAAAGATTTCGGCGGACGGTCTGTTGGACTCTGTCGAAGCACAACCCAGACGGTCTATTGGACTCTGGGGATAATTAATAAAAGGAAGAATGATGTCGGCAGACGGTCTGTTGGACTCTGTCGAAGCGCAACCCAGACGGTCTGTTGGATTCTGGGGATCACTAGCGCAACTCGGGCAGTCTGTGTGACTCTGGGGAAATAATTAAATACTACCCAGACCGTCCGTGTGACTCTTAGGATATTGGATGATATGGAACATGGCCCAGGTGGTCCTTGTGACTCTGGGGACAACTAATGGAAAGGAAAGCAAAGGAAAAATAAAGAGTACATAAAACGAGAATGTAGAATCAAAGAGCTTTTGATGATGTCAAAATAAATGAGCTCGGCTTGTACTCAGACCAGATGCGTCAAACTTAGTTTTGCGCATGCATTCCGCCAAAGGCAAAAGCTCGGAAATCAGCTTTTGAAGCTTTAGCTAGGTTTGGGCTCGGCTCTTGATCACGGCCGAAGTTCATCCATGATTACAAGCTTAGTTCTTCACTTCAAGAGAGTAGGCTCGGATGTTGATCAACTCGGCACACGCTCAGAAGGCTCTGAATATTAAATTAAGCCACAGCATCAGAAAGATCAAATTAGCTCGGATTGAGCACGCACCCTGAGCTAAGGTCAAAGCTTGATTCTTCGAATTTCAAGTATGGTTGCCAAGCATAGCTCAAGGCTCGGCGACACCAATCCTAGAACAAGCTCGAACAAGGATCAAGGCTCGGCAACATCAATCTCAGATCAAACCCGAACAAAGCTCAAGGCTCAGCAGTCTGCGTTCACTCTTCAGCAACACATCATCTTCAACCTTCAGACTCTGCTCAGTTGTTCCGTACTTTTTATTACCGTTGAGTCTGGGTAGAGGTTCTATGTTTTAACTCCAACACAGTAACAAGTTTGAAATTCAAAATGAGTTAAAATCAAAGGTTGGTGAAGGGTCACCATCACTGCTCTGCTGTCAAATTGTAGCCATTGAAAACCCCATGGCTTTTCCGTACAAACGTATCTTTCTCATTTCTGAAAAAAAACAGAGAAACGCCTTTTTCCGTACGGCTCTTTCTCTCTCTTTTCTGGAAATCAAAAGAGATTAAAAATAGGGGTGTTTTCAACGATTACAATTAAGGACACTTCTTTGAAAAACTTTTGTTGCACCTCATTTTCATTTCCATTGGAAAAACATAGCAGAATCAAAAACTCACAGAAAATAAAAAGTGCTTTTGAATTTTCACAAGAACTTGGAGAATTTAAACTTTCAAATCCAAACTCTAAGTTCAACAAAATTCTTTTCTGTGATTACCCTTCTCAAAATCAACTCACTCTTGAACTTCACACTTTCATACTCATTCGAAGAGTGTTTCGAATTGGAGCCATCCTCTTTCATTATTATCTTCTTTGTTGTATTTGCTGGAACGAAAGCTGGTCTCTGATCGAGAAAGCTTTTCGGTTTGAAAAGGTTCCAAAGAGGTTCTTTGGTCATCGATTTGTTGTGGGTAGTTTGTCGCGAGTTTGGTACACTCGGCTGACTGGATAGGTTTAGAGGGGTAGTCTCTTGTAAATCCTTTTTGTAACCCAGAAAATCGATTTTTAGTGAAAGCTCTCTAAAAGGTTTTTAGAGGGGACTGGACTAGCTCTCAGGGTGAGAGTGAACCAGGATAAATCTCGGGTGTTCATTTTATTTCTTTATTGCTTTCCTGTTGCAGTATTTACTTAAGTGCTTTCCGCTGTATTTCTAGCCTCCAAGTCTTTAAACGTCGGTCTCGTAGCTCGGCCTTGAGTGTTGTTCTCAAAGCTCGGCTTTGAAGCAGCTCGGTTAACCGATTAACCAATCTGTTCATCTATTAGGTTAATCATTTAACCTTGTCTGCTTGGATATAGCTCGGCAGTTATTTTCAAACGTGAATAACATTCAGTTATTTTTCAATAAATCGAAAAATTGTCATATTAGCTTCAATCTCCTATTCACCCCCCCTCTACTCGATTGTTAGGCCTCTTGTTGGTTTCCAACAAGTGGTATCAGAGCTCGGTCGAAAGATCGAGTGTAAAAACTTTTTCGAAAAGATCCTTGAGGAAACCGAATGACTACTAACAATCCCTTCGGAGGTGAAGGCTCTTCCATAAACAGACCACCACTATTCAATGGTGAGGGTTATGCCTATTGGAAAGCTCGAGTGAAAATTTTCATTGAAGCCATAGATATGGAAATTTGGAAATCTATTGAAAACGGGCCATTTGTCCCTAAAAGAAAAATTAATGAAGAGGTTGTAGAAATCCCATGGGAAAGCTGGGATGATGATGATAAAAGAAAAGTATCCTTCGATTTAAAAGCCAAAAATATCATCACCTCAGCTTTGTCCTATGATGAATTTTTTAGAGTATCAAGTTGCAAATCTGCAAAAGAAATGTGGGATATTCTACAACTTACTCATGAAGGGACAAGTGAGGTCAGACGAGCAAGGCTAAATACTCTGATGCATGAATATGAGTTATTCCGAATGCTGCCAAATGAAAATATAAATGATTTGCAGAAGCGGTTTACCCATATTATAAACCATCTAAATGCTCTCGGAAAAACATTTCAAAATGCCGAGATAACTAACAAAGTGCTTAGATGTCTTAGCAGAGAATGGCAGCCAAAGGTCACTGCCATTATGGAAGCTAAGGACTTGGACACAATGAGCATAGCCACTTTGTTCGGCAAGCTGCAAGAGCATGAGATGGAGCTCGGAAGACTGACCATGCATGAAGAATCTGATAAGAAGAAGAAGGGAATTTTCCTCGAAGCTGCTATAAAGGCAACCAAAGAGTCCTCTGAAGATGAGTCCAGCTCGGACATGGATGAGGAAGACTTTGGTCTCATGGTCAGGAAGTTCAGCAAATTTTTCAAAGGCAAAAAGAACTTGATAAACCGAGCAAGAGATACCAAAAACACTCACCACAAAGGCTCAAGCTCAAAAGACCGAGTTAGATGCCATGAATATGGTGAAGCGGGTCACATCAGAACATACTGCCCAAGATTGAAAAAGCAAGGTGGTGAAGAAATGAAGAATAACAAGGACCACAAAAAGAAGAGAGCTTATATAGTATGGGATGCAGTCAACAACAATACCAGCTCAAGCTCCAGTTCAGCCGAAGAAGAAGAGAAAGCAATTCTGTGCTTGATGGGAAGGGAAACTGTGTTTAGAAGCCCGAGCCAAATTAGTTCCGAGCAAGAATCATGCTCGAACAGTGAAAAGGAAGTATCAAGCTCTGTACTCAGAATTGATCAAGATCTTCCTGTATATGACTCCTGCTCGGAGTGTGAAGATGGGGAACCATGCTTAAGTCTCAGATATGCCGATCTAGAAGACTCATCAAGCTCGGCATTTGGCTCAACAAAAAGATCTAATCTCAAATGTTTAATGGGCAAACACAGTGAGGAAACCGCAGGTAGTCGAACAGTGTCTGAACATAAAAACATTGAGGTGTGCTTCCGAGCAAAAGAGAGCAGATGGTACCTTGATAGTGGATGCTCGAAGCACATGACGGGGAACAAAAACTTATTCATTGAACTTTCACATTCGGATAAGGGCTACGTCACTTATGGTGATAACAACCGAGGTAAAATCTTGGGTGAAGGTAAAATCAGTAATTCTGCCAACTTGGTTATCAATAACGTTTTACTTGTAAAAGGGCTAGAACATAATCTTTTAAGCATTAGCCAACTCTGTGATATTGGTAACCATGTTGTTTTTACCTCTACCCATTGCATTATTAAAAGTGACAAGGACAATTCTATCAAATTTGTTGGAAAACGATATAACAATACTTATTTGGTTGATTTAAATGAAATCACCTCTTTGGTAACCACTTGCATGGTTAGCAAAGAAAGTGACACATGGTTATGGCATAGAAGGACAGCTCATATAAATGTAAATCAGTTAAAGAAACTACAATCAAAAGACTTAGTGATTGGTTTACCAAAGCTGAATTTTAATATTGAGGGGGTTTGCTCGTCATGCAAGAAGTGCAAACCAACTAAAAAGAAAAATGATTTTTCGTCTAAGATGATGGTCTCAACATCTCGACCCTTGGAAATGTTACACGTGGATTTGTTTGGACCATCACAAGTCAAAAGCTTTGGTGGCAATCTCTATGCCTTAGTAATCGTAGATGACTTTTCCAGATTTACATGGACTTTATTTCTGAAATCAAAAAGTGACACTTTTGAAAATTTTAAAGAGCTTGTCAAGCAACTCCAAAACCGATCAAACCAAAAAGTAGTTGTAATCCGAACAGACCATGGTGGTGAGTTCGAGAACTACAAATTCGACAAGTTTTGTTCTAAGCTCGGCATAGAACATCAGTTTTCTGCTCCTCGGACTCCCGAGCAAAATGGAGTTGTGGAACGGAAAAACAGAGTTCTTGAAGAGCTAGCCCGAACCATGCTAAATGAATACAATTTACCACATTATTTCTGGGCCGATGCGGTAAACACAGCTTGTTATGTGATGAATCGCATTCTCATCAGACCAATTTTAAAGAAAACTCCATATGAACTTTACAAGGGTAGAAAACCAAAAATTTCTCATTTCCATGCATTTGGTTGTAAAGTCTTCATTTTAAATAATGGAAAAGAGCATCTTGGCAAATTTGATTCTAAAGCCGACGAATGAATATTTTTGGGTTATTCTACTCACAGTAAAGCATTTAGAGTTTTTAACAAACGGACCTCCACTGTGGAAGAGTCCGTACATGTGGTATTTGATGAGTCTCCTCGGAGAGACAATGTTAATTGTGCAGATAGAGAGGATCAACCTATGGACGAAGCCGATCCAAGCACAACAACTGAAAAAGCTCAAAAGGATGAAGCTGCTGAAGACATAGATCGGAGGAACGAGCTTGATCCGAGCAGAACAAGCAAGGAACAGACTGAACTCAGTCCGAGCCAACAGCACAATGATCAGTCCGAACTCATTCTAAGCCAAGCAGAGCATTTTGAGCTCAGCCAAGCCTGGAAGAGAGTCAAGGACCATCCGATAGAGAATGTGCTCGGCGACATGTCTAAGAGAGTTTTAACTCGTCGTTCTATTCAGAATTTTTGCAATTTTGCTTCATTTGTTTCTCAAATTGAACCTAATTCGGTCGATCAAGCCATTGAAGATGAACACCGGGCAATTGCTATGCAAGAGGAACTGAATCAATTCATCAGAAATGATGTCTGGGAATTGGTACCTCGGCCCAATGATCATACGATAATCGACTTAAAATGGATTTTCAGAAATAAAACAGATGAATTAGGCTTAATTATAAGAAACAAAGCGAGATTAGTTGCTCAAGGCTACAACCAAGAGGAAGGTATCGATTATGATGAAACCTTCGCTCCGGTTGCCAGGCTTGAAGCAATCCGGATTTTGCTTGCCTTTGCATCTATTATGAATTTCACCCTTTACCAAATGGATGTAAAGAGTGCATTCTTAAATGGCTTTATAAATGAAGAAGTTTATGTAAAACAACCTCCTGGTTTTGAAAATTTTGAATACCCAAACCATGTGTATAAATTGAAAAAGGCTCTTTACGGTCTGAAACAAGCTCCAAGAGCGTGGTATGATCGGTTGAGCTCATTTCTACTTGAAAAAGGGTTTGAAAGAGGAAAGGTTGACACTACTCTATTCATTTATAAATCCAAAAAGGACATATTGTTAGTACAAGTTTATGTTGATGATATAATTTTCGGTGCTACTAACATGTCTCTTTGCAAGAAGTTCTCTGAATTAATGCAAGGTGAATTCGAGATGTCAATGATGGGAGAACTCACATTCTTCCTCGGGCTGCAAGTAAGGCAAGTTGAGGGTGAAACCTTTGTGCATCAAGGAAAATATTGCAAGGAACTCCTCAAGAAATTCGGGCTGGAAAATTGCAAAGAAGCTGCCACTCCCATGAGCACTTCCAGCTATCTCGGCAAGGATGAATCAGGTAAAGCTGTAGATGTAAGCAAATATAGAGGCATGATAGGAAGCCTTTTATATTTGACTGCATCTCGGCCTGATATTATGTTCAGTGTTTGTTTATGTGCTCGATTTCAAGCTAATCCCAAAGAATCTCATCTTTCGGCGGTTAAAAGAATTTTTAAATATTTAAAAGGAACTGTGAACACTGGTCTATGGTATCCGAGGGATGTCAATCTTAGTTTGATTGGGTATTTGGATTCAGATTTTGCTGGGTGCCAGCTTGACCGAAAAAGCACAAGCGGAACATGCCACTTGCTTGGCAGTGCCCTTGTGTCATGGTTTTCTAAAAAGCAAGCTTGCGTTGCCCTGTCAACAGCTGAAGCCGAATACATTGCTGCTGGTAATTGTTGTGCTCAAATTCTTTGGATGAAACAACAGTTATCAGACTTTGGCTTAATTTTAGATCACATTCCTATCAAATGTGACAATACAAGTGCAATCAATCTAACCAAGAATCCAGTGTATCACTCTCGAACAAAACACATTGAAATTAGGCATCATTTCCTACGAGATCATGTTCAGAAAGGTGACTGTATCATAGAATTTGTTAGCACTGAAAATCAATTAGCCGATGTGTTTACAAAACCATTGCCGAGGGAAACTTTTAATAAAATTCGGCGTGAACTAGGCATTCTGGATGAATCCAGTGTGTGCTCAGCGTAAGCTCGGCTACCTGGATAAATTCAGCATGTACTCAATTTTCAGTGTATGCTCGGCAACGAACTCGATTTTCAGTATATCTTTGATCACCTTCATAATCTCGATTTTTATGTTCAATTGTGTATTTATTTAAAAATTTCCTGAAATTTCACATCCTCAAATTCGTCTTCCCCTCCTTTAAATCTTTCATTTTTCATATAAGGGGAGAAGTGTGTTGATTTTTATTTTCTGAACTTTCATATTTTTTGATATTCATCATTTTCTCCTGTTATCGTTATCTTCTTTATGGAGAAGCTTGCCTTCATTGTTAAAGGGGGAGAAAAGATGATGTTTATATCATGAAAATTTTCAAGGCTTGTTACCATCAAAAGGTACCAAGCAACATTTTTTTTTCTATTTTTCACCAAGTTGGAACAAGGGGAGACAGGTTTCAACTGTCACATATCTCTGTCTCATATTTCTCTTTTGGCAAATGTGTTTAACTCTTTGGCTCCTTTTTGATCATGCCAAAAGGGGGAGAAATGTGTTGTTGTTGCTTTTGAGTGTTGCAGATGTTCAAAGGGAGAGAGGTGTATGAGCAGCCCCAAAAATTCTCAAGCTTTCATTCATCAAATGGTCTCAACAAGTGGTGCAAGCATAAACTCAGGGGGAGTGTTTGATGGAGAAAGGTTATTGCTGCTCTGATTCAAATTAGTTGTTGCTCTGATACCGCTCTGATGCCAATTAGTACTCAATCCGATATGAGCATTTTTATAGCAACATGTGGTTACTTTCGAGCAAATTCCAACAAATGCTGAGTCAAATCGATTTATGAGCATACAGTCGAAGGAAGAACACAAAAAGCAACAAATTTTTTTAACGAATGTTTGTCATCATCAAAAAGGGGGAGATTGTAGAATCAAAGAGCTTTTGATGATGTCAAAATAAATGAGCTCGACTTTTACTCAGACCAGATGCGTCAAACTTAGTTTTGCGCATGCATTCCGCCAAAGGCAAAAGCTCGGAAATCAGCTTTTGAAGCTTTAGCTAGGTTTGGGCTCGGCTCTTGATCACGGCCGAAGTTCATCCATGATTACAAGCTTAGTTCTTCACTTCAAGAGAGTAGGCTCGGATGTTGATCAACTCGGCACACGCTCAGAAGGCTCTGAATATTAAATTAAGCCACAACATCAGAAAGATCAAATTAGCTCGGATTGAGCACGCACCCTGAGCTAAGGTCAAAGCTTGATTCTTCGAATTTCAAGTATGGTTGCCAAGCATGGCTCAAGGCTCGGCAACATCAATCTCAGATCAAACCCGAACAAAGCTCAAGGCTCAGCAGTCTGCGTTCACTCTTCAGCAACACATCATCTTCAACCTTCAGACTCTGCTCAGTTGTTCCGTACTTTTTATTACCGTTGAGTCTGGGTAGAGGTTCTAAGTTTTAACTCCAACACAATAACAAGTTTGAAATTCAAAATTTAAAATCAAAGGTTGGTGAAGGGTCACCATCACTGCTCTGCTGTCAAATTGTAGCCGTTGAAAACCCCATGGCTTTTCCGTACAAACGTCTCTTTCTCATTTCTGAAAAAAAAACAGAGAAACGCCTTTTTCCGTACGGCTCTTTCTCTCTCTTTTCTGGAAATCAAAAGAGATTAAAAATAGGGGTGTTTTCAACGATTACAATTAAGGACACTTCTTTGAAAAACTTTTGTTGCACCTCATTTTCATTTCCTTTGGAAAAACATAGCAGAATCAAAAACTCACAGAAAATAAAAAGTGCTTTTGAATTTTCACAAGAACTTAGAGAATTTAAAGTTTCAAATCCAAACTCTAAGTTCAACAAAATTCTTTTCTGTGATTACCCTTCTCAAAATCAACTCACTCTTGAACTTCACACTTTCATACTCATTCGAAGAGTGTTTCGAATTGGAGCCATCCTCTTTCATTATTATCTTCTTTGTTGTATTTGTTGGAACGAAAGCTGGTCTCTGATCGAGAAAGCTTTTCGGTTTGAAAAGGTTCCAAAGAGGTTCTTTGGTCATCGGTTTGTTGTGGGTAGTTTGTCGCGAGTTTGGTACACTCGGCTGACTGGATAGGTTTAGAGGGGTAGTCTCTTGTAAATCCTTTTTGTAACCCAGAAAATCGATTTTTAGTGAAAGCTCTCTAAAAGGTTTTTAGAGGGGACTGGACTAGCTCTCAGGGTGAGAGTGAACCAGGATAAATCTCGGGTGTTCATTTTATTTCTTTATTGCTTTCCTGTTGCAGTATTTACTTAAGTGCTTTCCGTTGTATTTCTAGCCTCCAAGTCTTTAAACGTCGGTCTCGTAGCTCGGCCTTGAGTGTTGTTCTCAAAGCTCGGCTTTGAAGCAGCTCGGTTAACCGATTAACCAATCTGTTCATCTATTTGGTTAATCATTTAACCTTGTCTGCTTGGATATCGCTCGGCAGTTATTTTCAAACGTGAACAACATTCAGTTATTTTTCAATAAATCGAAAAATTGTCATATTAGCTTCAATCTCCTATTCACCCCCCCTCTACTCGATTGTTAGGCCTCTTGTTGGTTTCCAACAGAGAAGATATATGGGAAAAGTAAATTAATTAAGAAACATAAGTGATAATGAAAACATGAATTTGAATGTGAATGATATGATTGTTATAAGCATGTTGGTCTTAGTTTATTACTATGACTTTTTAGAATTTATTTTCCTAAGTTTTGTGTAATGCTACTCTTCTTACTGTTTTTATTACAGGTACAGAGGCAGAGCTTACACTAATGCTTGGCCGAGCAGGAGTACACTCCACCACGTGGAGTGTTCATTTGTTATAAGCGGACCGTAGACTAATTATGATAAAGATTGTTATTTTGTAATTTAAATTATGAAGTAGATGTATGACCTGGAGCTTGTGTTATATTGTTTAATCGGGCATTAGGGCTAAACTAAATGTAGTTATATGAGTTTTATGTTTTAAATTATTCTAATCTTGACAGGTACAAAAGCAGGAATTTTTGGAAAGTCCGAAAAATAGAGGAAACTCTGCCGATTTTTCGAAAGAATCTTTTAAGTACATATTTTAATAAATCTTAATTTAACTAATTAAAAGTGAGGATGTCATAGAATAACTTCAACTTCTTGCCTGACTGTCTCTCAACTAAATCGTGAAACTGTTTAAACTTCTCAAGAACTTGGTCTTTGGTCTTCAATGCATAGACCCAATGCTTTCTAGAACAATCATCAATAAATGTTTCAAAATAAAATGCACCACCAAGAGACTTTACCTTTAATGGGCCACAAATGTCAGAATGCACTAAATTAAGCAACTCTAACTTTCTAGGATGAGGACACTTCTTGAAGGATACTTTGGTCTGATTGCCAGCCATGCAATAAGAACACCTCTCCATCTCTGCACACTTCAATCTCGGAAGCACATCCTTCTTAACTAGACAATTCAACCCATTTTCACTGATATGACTGAGTCTTCAGTGCCACATACTCGATGCCTCCATATCCACTGCATTGATATAATCTCTGGTAACCAAAGCTTTAGTCCAATACAACTTGGACATTCTCTGTCCTCGTGCCACAACCAAATTGCCTTTACCGAGCTTTCACTTTCCTAAACCAAAATGGTTGTCATAACCATCATCATCAAGCATCTGAACATAACTCAAATTAAAGAGGACATCAGAAGCATGTTTAACCCCTTTAAGCAACAACTTCATTCCTTGGTTGGTCTACGACAAAATGTCACCAATCACAATGACCTTAGCCTCACCATCATTACCCATCTTCAACACTTCAAAGTCACCTGTTGAGTAAGAAGTGAAGAATTCCTTCCTAGATGTAACATGTAGTGTAGCACCACTATCAATTATCCAAGTGCTTTCATCTGATACAAGATTAATATAATCAAAATCTTGAATAACGACAAGATCATCATCAATCTCACTAGTAGTAGCAGACACACGATCACCACCATATTTTTCTAGTGCTTTACCTTTCTTCTCTTTGATCTCCTTCTTCCACAAGAAGCATTTCTTCTTTATGTGCCCCATTTTGTGACAAAAATGGCACTTCAAATTCTTGCATCTACCCTTGGAATTACTCCTGCTATTTTCTCTACCATCATTCGCCCTTCTTTGACCTCTCCCCCTATTATCTGTAACAAGCACATCAGACTGCTACGAAGAATCATGTGCTTTCCTTCTCATCTCTTCATTAAGAGCACCACTCTTTGCCATCTACAAAGAAATAACACCATCGGGGGAAAATTGTAATTGAAACCTGAAATACCTCCTAAGAGTCAGGTAGAGTATTCAGCAACCAAAGTCCCATAACTTCATCATCAAATTTGATGCCCATTCTGGACAATCGATCTAAGAGCCCTTGAAATTCATTCAAATGATCTAAAATGAAAGCCCTTTCCTTGTATCTCAAATTCATTAGAGAGTTCAACAAAAACAATTTGTTGTTCCCTTACTTCGAGGAGTACAAGGTCTCAATCTTCTCCAATAAATTTTTTGCATTTGTCTCGTTAGCAATGTGGTTATAAACATTGTCATCTACCCATTGCCGAATGAAACCACAAAAACTGCTGATGAAGAAACTCTCACTCCTCATCAGATTTATTATTCGGCTTCTCGGTAACAAAGACTGGTTGATGAAGATTCTTCACAAATAGCAAATCCTTCAGCTTTCCTTTCCACATATGATAATTAGTATCATTTAAGGATGCCATTCTACTTGTATTTGCATCCATTGTTCAAGCAAATAAAATAACCCTACAACCTTTAGCTCTTGATACCAATTGTTGGGGATATTATGCTGAAATCAAATCCCCCACTTGCAAGAACCTATTAGGAGCAACTAACAAATATATGACAAAAAAAAACAACCGCACAAACAACGAGAAGACACCGAAATATTAACGTGGAAAAACTCCTCAAATTGAGAGTAAAAAAAACCCACGGATCCTTGAGACCAATAAACAAGCTCCATTATGATCAAGTCAAGGTACAAGTAATGACAACTAAGTGTACAAACATGTACTAACAACCAGCCAACAAGACCAAAGCAATAAAGCTTACAATAGAGAATAATGAAGATAAAAAACCGCAAAATAACTACTACTGTCCGAGCAAAATAACTCATTGTACAGAGCTTCAAATACAAATTTTACCGTGGGATATGAGGAGAATGCATGATGTCACGAACCTTGCATCCAAATTTGAGCGAAATCCGACTGTTAATGAATCGGCAAATGCAGTTTTAACGAAGCTTCTCTGTTAGGGAAAGGTGAATACGGGTTTGCTCTTGTTTCTTTCTTTGGTCAAGTTTCTCTCTTGATTTTTGCTCATACTACTACCCTAAATCTGACTCCAATCACTTACCAAGTGAGAACAAGATGTGCTTGCACATTTTGGGCCTTTCTCCACAAAGGAAGGGAGCCTAAAACCCCAACAGTGTTATTTTCTTATTTTATACTCTCTTTCATCCTTATTATATATCAGTTTTTAAAAGATTTTTTTTCCTAATTATAAACATTTTATATTTTTTCATCATTTATTATTTTTTCTCTTTTTTGTCCTTATTAAATGTTTTGACTATCTATGTTTTTTTATTATTTATTAATGAGTGTGAAGTTTCCAATATTTTTTAAACACTCTTACATCACTTATATTGAACAATACTTTTTAACCATTGATCATCGTTCTATTAATCGCAGTTCAGTCCATATTAATATGATGTAGTCCCTCTGTCCCTAAATATAAAGTCTCTTTGGGGAATTTCACGTCCATTAAGAAAATGGAATAATTTAGTTAATTGTATTGGAAATGTGAACTTTTGATATGTAATTTCAAAATTACCCCTATTAATATTATTGGGAATCTAAAAAGTGTTAAATAAATAGGGATGTTTGTGGAAAAAAGTAATTAATGGTCATTGAAAATTTGTATGAGATTTTATAAATAGGGACAAAATAAAAGTATTAAGAGAGCTTTATATTTAGGGACGAAAGTAGTATCAACAAGGATGAGTTCCTTAACCACGATATTAGAGCGAGGTTCGATTTCTGACATGGGTATGGAAGGCTTTATTGATAAAGACAAAGCCCACATAGATGATTTTTACGTCTTGGAGGAGATTAGTCTTCAGCTATCAGTAAGAAGATATACCCTTCATGCTAATCTTAAAAAAAAATACTAATATAATGATTGGATCAAGATGCCAATCTTTCTTCCCCACAATATTGCCCACCGTAACGCAAAAACAATTCACAATCAGTTTACCGTTGTTTGTTGTTTTCCGCGTTATCACGTGTCAATTTTTCCTAACATAGCGTCATTCATTGTGACAGTATGACACCAACGTATCGCGTGGCATCCACGCTCTTATCTCGTAGGAACACCCGCGGCACATTCACAGTATTAAATATCTAGAAGACTAGAACTATCTTCCACACATCTTCAACACAAGTAAACAACTTCAACGCGCCACTTACCTAATTAACACCATCTTCTTCTAACATAGTATAAAACACCACTCTCACATAATCAATTGTTTCATACAACACAATCAGCCAAAGACCACACAATATAATATAATAGAAGTTACCTTTGTTGTTGCATAAATTGCAAATACACAATCTCCTTTTGAGGTTTGTAATTTTTATTTTTTATATATATGCCTAGCAATATGGAAGGGAGGGACACACAATATAAGCGTGTACTTAGATATTTTGATAGAGATGGGGATGGAAAGGTTTCACAATCTGAGCTAAGGCATAGGCTGAGCATGATGGGAGGTGAGCTTTTGCCTAAGGAAGCAGAGATGGCAATTGAAGAATTGGATTCAGATGGTGATGGGTTGCTGAGTTTGGAGGATTTGATTGCATTGATGGAAGCTGGTGGAGAGGAAGAGAAGTTAAAGGACTTGAGGGAAGTTTTTTATATGTATGACAATGAAAGGTGTGGATTTATAACCCCCAAGAGCTTGAAAAGAATGCTTAAGAAAATGGGAGATTCCAGGTCCATCGATGAATGCAAAGTGATGATCAATCACTTTGATTTGAATGGGGATGGTGCTCTTAGCTTTGAAGAATTCAGAGTTATGATGCAATGATGCATACATGTATATATTTTGATTTTCTGGGTAATACATAGTTTGTGATGGTAACTTGGTTGGATTTGATTGATTTTTTTGTATATGATGTGAAAAAAAATCCCTTTATTTCTTGTAACTAGGAAAATTGCCCGTGCGATGCACGGGTCTTAAATTTTGCTATCATTAATTTTATTTACATGTGATTGAATAAATTGAAATGATAAATTGAAAGGAAGGCTTTCATGATCAGCATATTATAAAAAAAGAAATATTGAGAAGAAATATTGTGTTAAAGATCAACACAACATTGAAAAAAATATTATTATACACACACGTTTACAGTTATTTGGGTATTAAAGGAAGAATTTAAAGCAAGAAAGAGGATTCGTGTCAGCATCCAGAATTGGGTAAAAATGCCAACAGCTTGCATGTTACAACTTACAACAACTTTTGTGAGGCAACTTGAAGCATTTTGATACCCAAAAAAAATAATAATAATAATTGAAATCATCAAGGTAATATGTTTAATCAAAAATTTAAATGATAAATTGGAAGGAAGGCTTTCATGATCAACATATTATAAAAATAAATAAATATTGAGAAGAAATATTGTGTTAAAGATCAACGCAATATTGAAAAGAATTTAACTTACTTCTTCACATTCTTTGATCTTCTTTTGTGCACCATCAAGTCTTAAGTCCCTGTATTAAGAAATGTTTGAGCAAAATTCAAACACTTAAAAATAGCAAAAAAAAAATGAAAAATCTTTCTAGCTACCAATTAAAAAAAAATAATAATACTAACTGTTCATATGCTTAATGTTTATGACAAATAAGGAAATAAAATATAGGCAAAACTGTTCGTATGGTCCCCTAAGTTATTTATTTGTTTCAATCTGGTCCCCTAAGTCATTTTTGTTTGAAAGTGGTCCCCTAACTCTTATGACATTAGCATTGTTAATCCTTTCCGTCCCTTACCTCCTAACATCGTCTATTTAAGTTGACGTGGCAGCCAGAATGCCCAATGTAGGCGATCCACGTGTACCCTCCCTTTTACCACGTTAAAAGTTTAAAATGGTGGAGTCAAACGACGCCGCTTTGGTGCTTGAAGCCACTCACTTCATCTTCTCCTTTCTTCCATGAGAAGTCATTATGAGCTAAGAGAGAAAAACACTAAACTTTGGAGGGAAAACAGAATGTTGATAGGGAATTTGCTAAGAGAAAACGAACTGCAACATTGTCGTTGATTATGAGCGTGATAGGGAGTTCGTTCATGGACGAAAAGGACTAACGGTGCTAACGTTACATGAGTTAGGGGACCACTTTCAAACGAAAAAGACTTAGGGGACCAGATTGGAAAAAAGAAATAACTTAGGGGACCAAACAAGTAGTTTTGCCTAAAATATACTTAATAAGGAAATAATCTCAGTTGAAATGAAGGCTTTCCACCAATTTAAAAAATAAAAAATAAAAAAAATACTAACTGTTCATATGCTCAAACAACCAAGGTTTCCTTCTTTATACGTTTTTTTTTGCAAGTGGCATTTTGATACCAAAAATAAATAAAAAATCCCATTGAAAGACGGAAGGCCGGTAACAAATAAGCTTTAGATAGAAAACAAAATGACCAAGCATTTATATATATATATATATATATATATATATATATATATATGCAGATTGTAGAGGCCTAAAGAGGGGCAGGAAATGTACGATGGTGCACATAGTAGCTTTGATAAAATAAAAAATTTGCATAATAATCCGATGGACTACCTTGTAAGTTTGGTCACCAAAGAAATGAATTTCATTGAAAGCATCAAGGTAATATGTTTAAACAAAAATTTAAATGATAAATTGAAAGGAAGGCTTTCATGATCAACATATTATATAAAAAAAAAATATTGAGAAGAAATATTGTGTTAAAGATCAACGCAATATTGAAAAGAATTTCACTTACTTCTTCACATTCTTTGATCTTCTTTTATGCACCATCAAGTCTCAAGTCTCTGTATTAAGGAATGTTTGAGCAAAATTCAAACACTTAAAAATACCTAAAAAAAATGGAAAAAATACTAATTGAAAGGAAGGCTTTCTACCAATTAAAAAAAAATTAGTAATTGTTCATATGCTTAATGTAACCTTGTCACTTTTCAAGCTTTCCATGACTATCAATTGTAAGCGGTCAGAATAACATTTGTTGCATCGCACATTGAAAGGAAATAATGAAAAATACTAACTGTTTCAATTGTAAGCAGTCATAAAATGAAAGGAAAATGAAAAAATTAAAAATATATGGACGGGTGTGATTTACTTGCAATGGATGGCTAGGATTAGAATGAAGTTTAGGAGAGATATGAACGGATGTGATTTATTTGCAATGGATGGCTAGGATTAGAAACAAATTTGGAGGGAAAAACTATCATGGAGGGAAAGTAAAAAATACCCCTCAACTTCACCTATTTTAATATATGTTGAATATGAGATAATATTAGTAAACCGCTAGAATCTTTGTTAAACCCGGATCAAACCAGACGGTCGAACCGTCGACCGGGGACAGTGACGGTTCTGGTTGCTGTCTAAACCGCTTCTAAATTGAAGCCGAAAAAAACCGGTGTTCAAAGCTTTTAACTCAAGTTGAACCGGGAAAACCGGATCCGGTTCAACTAAAGCTGATTTATTTTAAAAAAAAACTAATAAAATAAAACATTAAAACCTAAATACCTTAGTCAGTCAAACTGTCAAATACTCAAAACGAAGTGGTATGAAGTACTGGACTACAGGAAAGAAAATGAATTACATAATAAGAAAACTAGAAAAGAAAACGAAAGGAGAACTGGACTACTGGAGAAGAAAGAAGAACGGCAGAAGCAGAATGAAAGAACCAAAAATTGATAGACAGAAGTTGGGGACAGGAGAGAAGGGAATGCAAGAGAGAAGAGGAAGACAAAATTAAACCAAAATACGTTTTTTTCTGCCTCCATTCAGATACTGCAGCACCATAAATACAAAGAAAAACCCTAAAGAAAAGCATAAAATGGGCTGATTACAAGTCTAAGGCCCAACAAGAAACACAGCAAATAAACAAAACTACAAAAGGCTTTTAACCCCATTTCCTTTTTGCCTATTTTAAATTACATCATCCATTACATTTTGTTATTTTAAATATACCATATTATATTATGGTGATATTTGATAAGGTAATATATTATATGTATAATACTTATATAAAGTTTATAAAAAAAATTCGTAATACGTAGATTTTATAGTGTATTTTTAATGTTTTTACTATATATATATATATATATATAAATATCGGTCTAACCTTCCGACTTGATCGGTTAATACGGTTAAACCCTATATGGAGCTTTTTCCGGCTTGATCTCCGGTTCGGTTCTGACAACCTTGAAAGTGTGCCGCTTAAGTTTCAACTTGTTTTTCACTTCTTGCAAAAGCTTAAGCAAATTCACTTCTTGCAATGACTTTATTTACACAAATTTGCTTTTTGCAAAGATTAGCCGCAACCATATAATACAACGGTGTTACTACCATGCAATCAAAAATTGAATGGTTGTTATGCAACCCATTGTTAAATCAATAAAATCTTGTCACCTAAGACATGTATGTCACATCATTACTTAAATTAGTCAAAATTAAGTTTTGCAATTTAGTCCAACATAAAAACTAGATTATTGTAATTTAGTCCTTTTGTACTTTTAGACAAATTATAAATTTTAATTTTTTTTATATATAAAAAAAATCTTAAACCCAGAACTCATCTTCATTTCTCAAAGGACTAAAATTTTAATTTACTATTTAAGTTGGACCAAATTACAAATAAATTAAATTTGACTACTTCAAATGATGACATGGCACAGATAAATTAAATGACAACTTTCTATTGGTTTAAGAGAAGGTTGCATGACAACACTCCAATTTTAGATTGCATATTAAAAATCTCCATAATATAAAGCTACCATCTTTCAATAGCCGCAATTCAGTTTTGAATCATCATCATACATCATTTACAAATTGTTGTTCCTAAAGCTTAAACTAATTAGTTGATAAGTTTGAATGTATTATTTAATTGTATTTTAAAGATTATTTAAGGCAACCATAAGGATGTGTTCGAAAATATTTTAGCATTATCAAATGAAAGCATAGTGTACAGTTCTGTAAAGTGGCAGTAAGGGTGCGGATCCAGAAATTATCAGAGCGAGGGGTAGATAATAAGTAAAATTAAAACATAAGTGAAACAAATATTTTTTTTTTCAATTTTGTTATTAAAAAAATGCATGTGTAATTAGTTGTATAAAATATATGAAAAATGGATTTAAACATAAACATATACAGGTATATGGAAAGAAAATAGTTTTAAAATATTTTTTCATCATAAAAAAATATTATATATTTCCCTTTAGTATAAAAAGATGTCTCAAAGGAGGCTCCATATTCTTCCATTTCAAAATGAAGCAGAAGGAAACTTATACATATTTGTGAATTATAGAATGGCAAAAATAGAGATTAAAAAAAAAAAACTTGAGTTTGTCTTACATATATAAAATCTCTGATTGTCATGTCCATGAAGTGGTGGTGGTTAGGCTTTCATGTTTCAGAAATGTATAATTTCATTATCTTCTCAATTTTGGCCACATACTTTTCGTACCAGTTTGAAAGGATGCAGGTTATTTGGGTAAACTTTGAGAAAATGAATGCTATTTGGGTGAAGATTGGTATGGCCATTTAACTTAATTCTTTTTTGAAATTAGAAGCCGTCACTCACACTTCTTATGTCCGTTTCTTCTTATGGTGATATCTATGTTGTGAAGGATTCCATTCTATCCAGTTTTTTTATTTTTACCAATTTGTATTTTTATCATCATCCTTTTCAATCATCATTCCCATTTTTCATATTTGTGTTGAAAAATTATTACATTTTTCATTTGCATTTTTTATCATAAGTAGTATAAGAAAGAATTTCTTTTTTAAAACGTATAAGAAAGAATTGATTTATATAGATGTAGGCTAATCCTAACTATTCATTTATATTGAAGATTGAAGTTGTTATATCTTTCTAGAATCATTCAAGTAGAAAATTTGAAGAGTACTATGTATTTTTTTATTAAAAGCCTAATTGGTGTTTTTCGTTTGTGATAGTATGGCCTATAGGATCAAGTATATGCTTGAGGATTTGAGGTTCAAATGAAGGACATGTAAATCCCAATTTTAGCAGATTCTACCTCGATGTAGGTCTTACTTCTACTACTATTTTTCATATCATTAAAACTTATTTGCATAGGCACTTTCATAAAATCTCAAATAAAATTTTAGACACTAATGATTTATGCATGATAATGGTAACAGAATCATAAATGAAAAAAGAAGATTTATCTAATGAAGATGTCTCAAACCAATATTCAACAACAAAGTCGAAGAAGAAGGGAAAAAGAGTTAATATATAGTCTTACATACTCTTATATTTAATTTTATTTTTCGGTCATGGTTGAATATGTTATTGATGTTACTTTTTAAGGTTTTTAATAATGTTCTTTGAATTATATTTGACTATTTTTTTGGATTCTGAATAGTGTTTTTCAATTAGAATTGACTTATAAGTATCTCATATTGGGACAAGTTTGCTTAAATTTTTTTTTATTTTTATTCTATTATTATAACTACTCTAATAAAATAGGACTAAATTGATACAACAAATTTAATATACAATCATTACTAATTAACTATTAAAAAAACCCAAGTACCAATTAGATAAATAAAAAAATGTGTACAAACCCGTGCATTATTGCACGGGACAACTACTAGTATATATATATACACACACACACACAATCTTTCCTTTTATTATAAAAAGTTGTCCAATTGGAGCTCTTACATTCATTCTTATTCAAATCCTGCTTTCTCATTGAAAGTAGGTGTTTCCAACTCAATAAAAGCATCTACATGTCACATTTTAAATTTCAACAATTACATTTACAAAAGAAGTTTCAACCACTCTATATTTGAAGTTTTCTTCTCAACTTACATATTTTTCTCTCCATTTTCACTTTCAAATCAAATCTTCTTCTTCTATTCTATCTTCAATATATGATTCTCTGTTTTTAAAAAGGTAACAACAATACTATAAAATTAAATGGTGATTTGCCTGTTCCTAAACAATTATTTGTTTGCAGCTTTTGATCTCCAGTGATTTTTGGTTTTAGAGTATATTTTTATAGTGTTTTAGAGTAAATTACACTTATACTTGCATAAAAAATTAGTGGTCTGCAGCGGTTGGTCTCCTAGGGTTTTTGGTTTAAAAGGAATTGATATATTACACTTATATTTACATATCCCTTTCACTTTCAAGAAACCTTATCATTCACTCTTTCAATTTTTCATGAATAGTTACTTAAAAATTATTCCATGTTTCAACCTCAACTTCAAATCATGACAACTCAGATAAACAGTAATTATTGGCCGGTATTAAATTTTCCTTCTATTATTATTTTTTTAAAATAGTTATAAGAAAATAATTATAAAACCATTTTCCTTCTATCATTTTAAAAGAAAAATTCATTTTAGAAAAAAAAAATATGACAATCAAGATATTTCACAGCGATTAGCAGGTATGCAATTTTATCAGAAACAATGTGACAAATAGGTATGCAATTTCATATTTTTCTTCTTTTTGTTCCATTCAAATTCTTCATTGTTTTGTAGTGCGTTTTAGTTTTTAAAATTCTTGATTTTTCATTTGATTTGTTGTTTTTAACACAATTCAGTTCCAAGTTTTGTAACATTTCTCATATTGTGGAACATGAAAAACTGCTCATGTTAAGCAAAATCCTATTGGTTGTTACAAATATTGGATAACTACAAAATGCTCTCTCATGCAGTTAAGAAAATTAGATGTTGCAGTTATTTTCTTTATATTGGGTTTTGGACATTTGACCATAGAGAGGGAGTTTTTATTAGTTGTAATTTAGGGAGTTTTTTGTGACTGCTACACTTATATGGGCTTTTTTTTCTTCTTCACCGTTTAGCACTTTATCTGCTTTTGAAACTGATATGTGCAATTTGTAAATAACGGTGAGTTTTCATTTTTTTTAATCCTTTTTATTAGTTCTTAACTATCGGACAGTTATTTTTTTTTTCACATTAACGTCACAACATCTGAGAGAAACCACCCATCTTCTACTAAACTGTTTGGTTGTTATTTTAAAACTGCCATGATTTGTTGATGTTTAGAGTGACTTTTTAGTTTTATAGTTATTATTGTAATTTCAAGCTATTGTGAGACACATTTTTTGTAAATTAGAGTATTTTGTGGGATATTTTGATCAAAAAAAAGTAGACAAATTTTTTATAGTTAAAAAACATGGTTTTCTTTATTATAGAAATTATTATAGTAATGGATAATAGATAATAGAAGTAATAGATAGATGTATAATAGATAATAGAAGTAATAGATAGATGTATTAGGATTTTGTTGCTATCTAATTAACTGATGCAGGTAAGAGGTGGTTATATGTACATTAATATGGGTTGTAAAATTAGTGATGAGATAAAAAAAAAAAAGGGTGCTCGAAATGTGATGCTTTTTTATAATTATACTTCATTCGTCCTTAAATATAAGACATTTTTTACAAGTTTATTTTGTCCCTATCTATAAGATCCTTTGCCAATTTTCAATGATCATTAATTAATTTTTTCCACAAACACCCCTATTTATTTAACAGTTTTTAGATTCCCAATAATATTAATAGGGGTAATTTTGAAATTACATACCAAAAGTTCAAATTTCCAATAAAATTAACTAAATTATTTCACTTTCTTAATGGAAGTGAAATCTCCCAAAGGATCTTATATTTAGGGACGGAGGGAGTATTAAAATTAAAATAGAATAATAAGTGTAGGAGATGGACATCATGAAACAATCAAAGAACAATCATTGTATCATTAGTATATTTTTACGAATTTGACCATTTGAATTTCTTTACATAACTTTTTGTTTACAAATTAGTTGATACTGATTCAATTAGAAAATTCATAATGATTTACAATTATTTAATCATGATGGTAATTATGAAATCATCACAAAGGTTAACGAATAAAAAACATAAAAAATTATGTAAAAAAATATATCAAAATATCTACTTAAGTTATATAATAATTAGTTAATAATAATAAAATGCCCTGTGTACTGCACGGGCTTAAAACTAGTATATATATATATATATATTTGTGGTACGTTGCAGGGTAAGTGTAAAAATTACACATACGATGATCCCCAAGTATACTGAAATTTTTTTTTAATATTTCAAGGGATTAGCGTATGTGTAATTTTAAAATTCGTACGTTTATCTCTTAGAGTATAAAACTTTTAAAAAAAATACATATGGAAGGATACTTTGGCAAAAAAATTTATTTTTGGGGTCAAGTATTAACTAGGGGGTCAAAAAACTAAATCCCTTATTTTATGTCCATGTTCGGTATATTTCAAGACCTGACCTGACTTATTAGAAGCTAGCTTAAAAGCCTGTTATTCAATAAAATTTTCACATTTTAGCACAAACATAAAAAATGCCTCATGCCCTCAAATTATGTGACCTAAATAAAATAAAGCGAAATGTAAATAACATCAAAACTCAAACTATATAGCAACAAAAATAAAACCATACAAAAACATAAATAGTACAAGGCCTTAAATTAATAAACCAACAAAAAGAGTAAAAGAAATTATATTTTTATTTTTTATGTTATATATAATATAATTTTACTTTTAATTTAAATCATTAATAAATTATAATATATAAATATTCATAAAATTTAATAGGCCAACCCGATGACTTTTTATAAAGTTTGGGCCCAACTTATTTTAAATATATAGGTTTTTAAAAAAACTTTACCTGATCTTTTTATTAAACGAGTTGAATCGAGTTAGGTCTTAAGTGAGCCGAATCATAGACCTCTCATGCGCCGGCCTGGCTCATTCCTACCCCTCGAAAGTGTAAAGTGACAAGAGTTAGAAGTGCCATCAAAGTTTATAAAGCAAATATATAAAAAATAGCTAAAATTACTAAATTTTGACTTTTAAGTTATTTTTTGTTTCAAGTTGGTTTTATAAAAAAAATTCAAATATTTCCTTTTTAAGTTATTTGCTATTTGCAAATTGATTTTTTAGTTGTTTATGTTTTCAAATGACTCGTATAAGTTGTTTTTCAAATTACTTTTTAAACTTAAAATTCATTTTTTTTAAAATGATAATATTTTTGAAAATTAATTATGGGTTTATAAGAAAAAATATATTTTAACTCAATGATATTAAAATTGTGAATTTCAATTGAGAATCAAAAGTTATGAAAAAAAAACATGTCTATGAACCAAAATGAAATTAATAAAAAAGTTAACATGTCCAATTTGAAGGAAAAATATTAACTTAAAGGTTAATGCAATAGTTTTGCCAAAATAATACACAACCACACTAGTCTAGTCATCCCAATAGATTTTGGGGATATGTTTTTTTAGATGTCATTAACACCAGTTTCATTATTATTTGTACTCGGTTTTTATAATTTTTTGCACTTACTTACTAATATTACTATTACGTTAATATGTAAAATCATATATCTAATATCACACCTCAAATCTTATTATTTGCACTCATAATCCTATAAACCGAATACGTAGACAATTATCACTACTCACATTCATCACCTTCAATCTATCATTCTCAACCCACATAATCATATTCTATCTCTCATATTTCTCACCCAATTCCATAAAAATTAATTAGTGTCTCACAAAAAATCATAAATTCAGAAAATTAATTATTAATTTATCATCTATTTAAAAAAAAACACAAAATCCTCTTTCAGTTAAAAAAACTCAATAACACTGCCTGCTCACGAGAATCAATTCAATCATCCCGTTCCATTCCATGTGCACAAAATTCATGATTCCACTGTGGTATTGACTAATACAATATGAGTACCACTTGCTTAAGTCAAGACTTGTGTACTTCAAGTAACAATAGTTCCATGATATTATTGCATACTACTTTAGGATATAATAATGTTAATAGATGATTTAGATTCGTATAATAAGATTATTCAGTATAAAGAAAAAAGAAAAATGAAACGAGTAATCGTATGTACAAGGTTGTATGTTTTCATGGAATTGGGTGAAAAGTAGGGGTGTAAGTGATCCGGTCCGAGACCAGTCAGATCGGACCGGATCGGACCGAAAAAAGCAGTCCGGTCTGGTCTCATGGTCCGGTCCGATTTCAAAATTTTAGGACCGCTTGTATATGGTTTGGTCCACGGTCTCACTATTTTTGAGACCGTTTGGACCGGACCGGACCAATAGTTAAAATATTAAAAAAAAAATAGAAAACACATATCTCAGCCTTAGCAAACACTTCCGCGTAATAACTCGTATATCAGATCTACCTCCCTTCTCTCTCCTGTTTCCACTTCCTCCCTTCTCCCTCCGGTTTCCACTCTGTTCCAGTGTTCCACTTCCTCCCTTCTCCTTCCGGTTCCACTTCCTCCATTCTCCCTTCGTGCTCTTCCTCCGATTCGTTCTCAGCCTCCATTCGCCCTTCGATCCGCGTTCTCTCTCCGTCCTCCCTCTGATCCGCGTTCTCTCTCTCCCTCCGGTGCTCAAGCCGCAGCCACCGCAGCCGGCTTGCCACCGCCGCCACTCCTTCCGGTTTCAAGCGTTTCAGACTTCCACTTCCTCCGCCACTCTTGTGGCCACCCGCAGCATTACTATGTTTGTTGGCATATCAGATCTGCTGCTGTTGTGTTGAACTGCTGCTGTTAGATCTGCTGTTACTGCTGCTGTTAGATCTGCTGTTGTGTTAAACTGTAAACATATCAGATCTGCTGCTGTTAGATCTGCTGTTGTGTTGAACTGTAAACATATCAGATCTGCTGCTGTTGTGTTGAACTGTTGATACTCGATTACCATGGTCTACACCGTGGTCTAGACTGGACCAGTCTAACTTTGTTCGGTCCGATCCGGTCCAGACTTTGGATGTGGATGATGTCTGGATTGGACCAGACCAGACCGCCTAATTTTAATCGGTCCGGTCTGTGATATCCGTGAAAGACCGGACCAGACCGGACCGTTACACCCCTAGTGAAAAGGATGAGGTTGAAGATGATTATGTGGTATGGGTTGAGGATGAGAGGTTGAAGGTAGTGGGTGTGAGCAGTGATAATTGATTAAGTATTAGCTTTTTAGGATTATGGATGCAAATAATATAATAGGGTGTGAGTATTATATATTTATATATATATATATATATATATATATATATATATATGGGTGTAAGTATTAATATAAGGATAATATTGATAAGTAAATGCAAAAGATTATAAAAATCGGGTATGAATAGTAATGAAACGAGTGTTAATAACATCTCCAAGTTTTTTTACCCCTCAAACTAGTTTTTAACGAATTTTAAAATTTTAAAATATGATCATTTCTGCAAATTCAACAAGTACATTTATCCCTTGATTTAAAAATAATTTTTGCACATCCACCTAATAGTGGACACGATGAAATTGCAAAAAAAAACATGTATGCTCACGATTTGAAGTACAACTGAATAAAACTATATGCAAATATTTTTATGAGCATCTTCACCAGTGAACCACTTTTCCGTTCTGAAATGGATCTCACACATTATTTTATTATTCTTTAAATCTTTTTATACTTTAAGAACCTCTAAGAACGTGAACCACTTTTTCATTCTACCCATGAACCTACTTTTCGTTCATAAATGGATCCCACTACCTACCACACACTCCTAATATTTTATAATAAATATAATCATCATCAACTAACCATATTTTTTTACCGCCAAAAAAACTAACTACATTTTGAATAATTTTATTTTGAACGGCTAATTTTTTTTTAACTTATTTTTTTCACCTAATTTTTTTTAAACTATTTTTTTCAACTAAATTTTTTTCAACAAATTTTTTTTAAACTAATTTTTGCAACGACTATTTTTTCCCACAAATTCAAAAACACAAAAAAAATTAATACGGGCTAAAAATTAATACTTACGTCTTGGTTTTGACGTAGGGGTTTAAAAAAAATTAATACATACGTCAAAGCTTAGACGTAGGTGTTAAAATTATATTCAAAAGTTGTAACATCCTAAATTTTATAACAGACAATTGTAATATTTACAACTTTAAACACAAATTCTACCGTTGGATGTGAAGTTAATATGTAAGGAAGTTTGTCTTCAAATTTGAACAAGATCCAACGGTTAATGAATAAGATATAGAGTTTTGAAGTTAAAAAATTAAAAATAGAAGCACAACACTACTCGAGGTACTCGACTTCTCCCACTCTTTTATGTGGTTTTGAACTTTAAAAAAAAAAAAAGGAGTAGCCGCACTATTCGAGTACCTCATGGTACTCGAGTTCTCCCTCTATTGATGTGACTGTTGAACGCGTTATGATTTAGTTCACGTTTGTGAGAAAACGAACGACCCGCAAAAGCGCTCAGCAGGAGAAACGTAAAAAGCAAGTTGTGAACGAAGGGAGGAACGTGAAAACGAATCCCGCTAAGGATGCTCTAAAGCCCCTTTTCCCACCCCCGCTGTACGTGGATTTTATTTTATTTTATTTTAGTACGCCTAGTGTACAAACTAATTAATTACGGGAATGGAGGATGAAAGGGTTTTGAAAATAAAAGGTGTGAGAGCAGGGAGGAACCTAGACCTTTTTAAACATGAGGGCGAAATATATAATTCAATAATATTAAAATATAACGTACATTTTTATAAATGAAAACATTTATTGATAAAGGATACTCAATCCTTATTATAGATGGTAAATTATATACTAAAATCTTACCATGGGAATTTGTCTTTGAGATTAGAATTTTCTTTTTTTTAAAAAAAAAAACATCCTTCAAATTGCTTTTGCATTGACATTTGGGGACAAGTTCAAATTACCTTGTATAAGGATTGATTAAGGAGATTTAAGTTAAAATTGCCTTTTATGCATATGCAGTTTTTGATGTATCCTTCCTTCAAATGAACTTGTTCCAACTTAGGTCCTTAGCATTCACTCAAACACAAAGTAGTATGTAGCAGAAGTTTTTTTTTTTTATTTTAAAATAACCAGTTTGAGTTAATAGACCTTTATTTTTTATTCTTTAATCTGGCCTAATGTTTTAGTTCTACTACAATTTTATGTACGTACGTGTATATATATATATATATATATGTATAGGATATTTTTAATGTATGCAAAACTATTATATTGGTCCTGTAAGCGATTTCGTCCTTTAACTTTTTTTTGTTTCAAATAAATCCGGAAGTTTGTAACTTGTTTCAAATAAATCCTTGCATCCAATTTTGTCTTACTGTTAATGAGAGCTTCCTATGTGGTAACCATTAGTCTTACGTGGCTAAAACTCAACGTTACACCCCCAAAATGATGTCATATGAGGCCAAAAGAGAAAACCAAAATAGTTAAGGATAGCCCAATAAGCTTCTATTTTGGCCTCATATGACATCGTTTTGGGATGTAACGTTGAGTTTTAGCCTTGTAAGACCATTGATTGCCACGTAGGAGGCTCCCATTAACGGTGTTAAGACAGAATTGGACAGAAAGATTTGTTTGAAACAAGTTACAAACTTTCGGATTTATTTGAAACGAAAAAAAGTTAAGGGACGAAATCGCAACAAAAAAATAACTTACAGAACCAATCTAATAGTTTTGCCTTTAATGTATATCTTAACGTATATGTTAAAATCACTTAAGTGAGTAAATTCTCATAGGAAATCTAAAAAATCAACTTCTTAGATACTAAATATGTCATTTTTTTCACATAAGTTTACTTTTTAAAATGTTCTTAACATACATCCCAAAATATACAATAAGAATATATATATATATATATATATATATATAAACAAAAAAATTGTAAAAACTTAGTACCCTCACTATGCCCTATATAGGTCCATCCCTGTATGAGAATGAATACGGAAGAAGAAAATGGTAATTGATAGTAAATGTGTATGTAGAAGAGGAATAAAAGATAGGCTTAATTGCATAATTGGTCTTTTATCTTATTTATTAATTCACTTTGGTCCTGTATCTTTTTTTTTTGCAATTTACTAGTCCTTTATTTTTTTTTAAAAGATTCAGTTTGATCCTTCCGTTAAAATAAAGTTAAATGAAAAGGAATATTCCAAGAATATTCTTCCTTCTAGACTTAATTGCATAATTTGTCCTTTATCTTATTTATTAGATTCACTTTGATCCTTTATCTTAATATTCCAAGAATATTCCCCTTTCTTCTTCCTCTTCCTCTGCTCTCTCCTTACGGCGGCGGCAGCCACCATGGACTCACACCCTCTTCTCTCGAAAATCATCAAATTTCTTCAAATTTCTTTTACATTCTTCAATTTTTCATGGTTTTTAAGCTTTATTTTCATTATTCCTCAAACAAATTCGTGTTTTTCGTTCTTTTTTCCTAAAAATCTGAATTCTAGGATCCCTTTTCTAAAACCTTGGTTATCAACAATGGTCTCCTCCTTTGAACCTGTTGGAAAACGTGAGAAAACGTGCAAAACGCTTCAACAACTCCGATTAATTTCTAAAAATGGCGGCGACGGTGACATGAGCGGTGGCGGCGGCGCCCATGGTGGCTGCCGCCGCTGTAAAGAGAGAGCAGAGGAAGAGGAAGAAGAAGAGGGAATATTCTTGGAATATTAAGATAAAGGAGCAAAGTGAATCTAATAAATAAGATAAAGGACCAATTATGCAATTAAGCATAGAAGGGGGAATATTCCTTCTCATTTAACTTTATTTTAACGGAAGGACCAAACTGAATCTAAAAAAAAAACCAATAAATTGCAAAAAAAAGATAAAGGACCAAAGTGAATCTAATAAATAAGATAAATGACCAATTATGCAATTAAGCCAAGAGCATTTTAGAATTTTTGAGAAGGGGGAGAGTTTAAAAAAACTAACCCCTAGATCTTGCTAGTTACGTTAACAGATCCTTGACAAAACCCTTACTAATTGTGAGTATTTTTTGTTTTATTGATTTTTTTGTTCATTTTGAAAAAAGAAAAAGGACACATTTAAGGAAGAATATGGAAAATTTACACTCGTTGTCATTTCGGGAAAGAAAATATTATTTTCTCTTCTATACGATGAAATAGGGGTCCTTATGAAGAACATTTAGTTTGGCGAGAGGTAGTTATCAGTCATACGTACTCGTTTGAACTATGTTCTAGGAATTCAAGACTGTGTTGTTTTTATGGGCACATTGATATTGTGCATGGGAGGATTAAAGATGGCATGGCGAGCTACTTCTAAGAGAGTTCAACGATAAATCTCCTCTCCAAGGAAGATCATAGTGCGGGTCTATATCCTCCATATGAATAGATCATCGATATTGTGCATGGGAGGATTAAAGACGACATGGCGAGCTACTTCTAACAGAGTTTAACGATAAGTCTCCTCTCCAAGGAATATCATAGTGCGGGTCTATATCCTCCATATGAATAGATCAAATTCGCTGTATGGATCCTAAGGCGGGTCTATATCCTCCATACGAATAGATCAGATTCACTGTACGGATCCTAAGGCTATGACTCCCAATATTATTGGCGGCCTTAACGATGTTGTGCGGTTGTGATGTGTTGCAAGAGTTTGGATTATTCTCTCTTCTAGATTACTCTCTCTTAGGAGTATGATGGTTGTATATCGTGTATACTTTGTGTGTAGTTGTAGCTGTTGTATTTCATATCTTTGTCCTCTGATGGAGATTGATATTTATAGGGTTTTCATAGGAGACTGGGTTTGATATATTTCCCTTGATAAATCTTCTATTTGTGAGCATAATCTCTATGTGATATTATCTTATTCAAATAAAAGATGATCCTCTATAATTATAGATAATCTAGCATTTATCCCCTCTAATTTAGTTGTTATCTACTGGAGATTGATTTCGTGATTAAGTCTTGTGATTTATGTCTGCATCCGAGCTCTTGGCAAGCTCGTTTCTATTCTAAACCATTCGGTGTAGGTTGGTCAAACTCGTTTCTCACTCTAAGCTCTTTCGAAAAGGTCGTCCAAAATCATTTAATGGCTATCATGTGGAATAGACTTTCCTAACTCGCGACAAGACCAAAACATTCTGGTTGGTGCTTTGATGGTGAGCTATATCAAGTCAATAAGTTATATAAATGCAAGTAAAATATACTACTAAGAATATACATATATATATATATATATATATATATATATATATATATCTGTGTGTGTACCACGAAGAAAATTTTCATAAAATGTCCCCAGATTTTCACCCCATTTTGAAGAGTATTACTTTTTGAACCCCGCTGTTTACTTACCGGCCCCCATTTTTTCTGTCTTATACAAGGCGGTAGTGCATTTTTTCGCCTTATACAAGGCGGTAGTGTAAATTATCTATTTTTTCCGTCTCTTTTTAGGCGGAAAAATGGTAATTTTGCACGTCCGCCTTGTATAAGGCGGAAAAAATATGACAATTTTACACTACCGCCTTGTATAAGGCGGAAAAATGCACTACCGCCTTGTATAAGACGAAAGAAAATGGGGGCCGGTGAGTAAACAACGGGGTCAAAAAGAAAAACTCCATTTTGAAAGGCTATACCGAACTGGTTCAAATACTTGCCTTTCACCAACTGTTATATGCACATTTTCAGATATGTAAATCCCTCAATTTGATTAGCACCCAAAATCCCTTTCTATTTCATTTTCTGTTAAGATATTGATAATTCATTCTAATAATTCCATACGAACTGCGTAAGTAAAGTTCATTAGTTACTTTTCATGCAGGCTAATAAAAAACATAAGATGAATTCTACTTCACGGTCACCTTATTAATTACCTATAACATTACAATTTTATTGATAAACAACATTCAGACTCCAACTAAGTTTTCTTCTCCCAAAAAATAAGTGACTACAGTTTATGCTGGATCGAAATTCAAAATTGTTAAGTTGTTTTGTTTCTTCAGGTATAATATTAAAAAGTACTATATTTTCATACCTTTTTCTTATATTCTTCTTTGTACTCCCTCCGTCCCATTATCTTGGTAAAAAAATGCTAAAAAATTTGTCTCATATTAAAGTAAAAATATGAATGAAAAATCTTAAAGATTGTATACTGTATCGATGATTGATAAGTAAATAAGGAAAACATATTTAAAGATTTTTTTTGGAGACAATATTGTAATATGTATTAATTGTAATGATATGAAAATTTGTATAATATCAATTTGTAATTACTGAATAAGTCATGCATTATATTAATCAGATACTCTCTTATTTTCATTGACTCTTTTGACTTTTACCAAGATAATGGGACGGAGGGAGTACATTTCATGTTTTTTTTTTCAATTTTTTGGCTAAGAATAAGAACCCAAAAGTGAAAATAAATTTTTGAAAAACTAAATATTTTAAACTTTTAACTTCTTAAATACACAATTTCCCAATTAACATTTCTACTCTAGGATTATCAAGACTAAGAATTAGAAAAGGGTCTTGCTAACGAGTGTCTTTAGGACAATTGTTAAGGTTTCTAAATTTAAAAAATTAATCATAAGTGCACATTACTCCGTGTCTCGAGAATCTAAAAAAAAATTTTCAATGGTTATTTACTTCATTTGATTTCTTAACAAGTGCATCAAGGACACTTGTTAGCATTTTCCTTAGAAAAATCGCCTATTTTTTTAAATTTCGCTTTTTCTTTTACAGCACATCACTAATCACATCTCATTCATATATTCCTCTCTTCCCTACATCACTTGCACTCAAAATAGTGGTGTTGGAGAAACATTTTCCATTCAAGTATGCAGATCAAATGCTACCAGCATATCTTATAGAAACTACTTTATATTAATGAATATAAAATGTTAACTTCCATTAACAAAAAGGAACAATAAAGATTTATCATGAGCATAGAATGATTTGTACCATTGTGGCATCAAATGACTTATAGAGCCTGTTTGCGAGTTGAATTTTCAAGGGTTTAGGGAGGAGGTGAGAGCTTACACTTGTGAAAGAATCGAAGCCTGCCTTTTCCCTATCTTCCCTTCCAAATACCAACTCACAAACAACCCCTTCAGGAATTAACTAAAGGGAGATCTGAGATAGATGAAAATACACAACATAAAATAGTTATTATCTAAATGCTTTATTGTTCCAGTAAACTCCATTAGGAGTGACAATAAATACTTTCACATGGTCTTATGACTCTTATCTTTCTTCCTCTAGTAGTGACACATAATTTATAAAATTCAACAGGAATCTTCTGTGGTGGGGGCAGGGGGCATGAGAAACAAAATAAAAGCAATAGAGCTTGGCCAAAATTCTGTAAAGAGGCTCCACTCCTTTCAAAACCCACCATCCCACAGGTAAGAGAGAAAATAACTTAAAAAAAACCTATATTTCATTTTACAGACGAAACGGCTCGGCAGCAACCTCTGCAAGCCTTAAGAGACCAGCAAAACTACAAATACACAGGCTTCCATGGAGTAGGTAATGGGGGTAAACATTTGTACAGAGGAGACTATCACATGAAATAGCTGAGTGAGCTTTTTCTTCTTGAACCACCTTCACCATATAGCTCATTCCATTGTAAAAGCTCGGTCATATTTACAGATTCTGAGGAAACACTTGCACATACCTGCATCAATATAACATTTAAGTTAATGTTGTTATGGAGGTCCGAAGGGCAGGAGAGGAAGCTGGTGTTTAAAGAGATTTTCATTTCACATACCTGTTGATGAGCATGTTTAAAATCTTCCATGTTCAAAGATCGGATATCCTCACTTCCACTTAATGCCGGAGCAGGTCTACCTTCGGCTAGAGCAGCAGCACGTTCCTGTCATGCATCAAACAAATTACCAAACATGAATGATTAATGCTATCATGATGATGGTATGAATGTATGATTTCAAGCAACCATGAAGAGTTCGATCAGTAACATCACAGTTGCTCCCAAACCCTGCATTCTGATAACACCATTCAGAAGAAACATACCTTTTTCTCCTTTTCTAATATCTCTTTAATTGGACGGTGTGCTGCAGTTACACACAAATTCTGCAATAACAGAAGAGAAAGCATGAAGCACCCAAATATTGAGCAACTAACATCATCACTTTAAAGAACAGCTATATAACCTTAAGATCACTTCCAGAATATCCATCAGTCATACTTGCAATTGCCTCCAGATCAACATCAGAACACAAGTCCTCTTTTGCCAGTATAACTTTTAATATTTTTGCTCTATTCGGAGCATCAGGCAAGTTTACCATTAATCTGCAGAACACCAAAGATTTAGAAAACATCAGGCATCACCCAGTCCCCTAAACCCCTTTCCAATTAAAAATAAAAGAGCGAAAAAGTGCAGTTGAATATGGTATTGACCTCCGTGGCAATCTCCGTATGACAGCCTCATCAAGGTCATAAGGCCTATTAGTGGCTGCAAGGACAAGAACTCGCTCAGTTTCCTTCGTACGTAAGCCATCCCAGTTCACCATGAATTCATTTTTCATCTTTCGCATGGCCTCATGCTCCCCTGGATTTTCCCTGCGGCCCAACATGCTATCAACCTATACAAGAAGCCATATCAGTTCACTGATCTATTTGCCATCTGATAAATTAATACAAGAAACTAACATTTCATGTAAAAGGCTTACTTCGTCCACAAATATAACACTAGGAGCAATTTTACTGGCCAGGGAGAAAACAGCTTTCACATATTTCTCACCCTCACCAAACCACTGAAGCAAAAAGGAGCAAGGATACGAGTTAAATAACAAACTAACAGAGAAGAGATTAAAAATTCAAAATACAGTCGATGAAGCCAATCTTAACCTTAGACGTAATGCTTGACATGGAAATGTTGATGAAGTTTGCACCAGCTTCAGTAGCTACTGCCTTAGCAAGCATTGTTTTACCTGTTCCTGGGGGACCAAATAATAGGATACCCTTACATGGCTGCGAAAAGGTAAAACAGTCAGAAACTAGGGTACTGAATGAGTTCAAAGTACATAAGCTATTAGCCACTTAGAAGAACAAAAGAAGTTCTACATAATTTTAGTAGTTCTGATTTTTGCAAGAATATAATTATAAAAATACACTATTTCTGGAGGCAAAGCACGGTGAATTCTATTGTCTAGAGTTTTCAGAGCTGGATTGGAGCTATAGAGTAGATGTTTTGTGTTTTGCAGCATCTTTTATTGTCAATTGTTGGCATTGGTGAGTTTGGGTTTCTGTTTTTGGAGTTTTGAAGGAAAGGCACCTCTTCCTTCGTTTGATTGGAATTACAGTATTGGTTTGGAATGGTGGATGGGTCATTCCCACTCGTGCTCGGGTAGTTCTAATGGGTTTGAGACATCTACAAGGCATACAATTATGCCTTTCAGCGCAAACCCACACAGTATCAACACCAGTCTTCTGCTCGTTAATCACTCAAGAGGGTCTTTTACCCACAACCATATCTATTCAAAACTATTACTGTTATGATGTTGAATTTGATGCTTATATTACATTCCGAGCTTCACAGGTTATAACCACAACTTCTACCACTATCTTTTTCAATCTGGTAATCCCATCACTTGTCCCACAACCAGGTCGTTGATTCAAATGTAACAGATGACATGACTTGTACACAAGTGTTCTTTGTTCATTTCAGTCTTCTTCTTTATTACCTAGCGACACTCTTGTTAATCGTTCTTCTGCTCTGGTAGTCAGAACTCAGAAGAGGCACAGACTATCATTCTTCCCTTTACAGTATGTCTTATGTCTACCAAACCTCCATTTGAATTTTTTGTCTGTTAGCATAACTATAAATACCATGAATTGTAGTGTTCACTTTTTCCCCTTCTCACTCCTTATATGCTCTTCCTCCAAAAGTTTTAGGGCACTTCTTTTGTCCAACATAATCATACTCAGGTCTCTAAGCTGGATCCTCATTCTCTTAAGTGTGTCCAAGTTACTCTCAGTCAAAATTGTTACAGATGTTATTCTCCTGACTTCGTCTCTATCTTGTCTCCATTGATGTGACCTTTCATACTACTCCTATCTCTTTAGAGCCATCCCCTTCGTCTACCACCAGTGGGACGATGACTTATTGGATATTACTTTCATGTACCTTCTCCTTCATCTAGTTCATCCACTTCAGATTCTACGATTCCTGTGTCTCCTCAGCCTCGTCCCCTTTTGTTTCTTCTTTTCCCAGCTACTATGTTAAGAAAAACAAGCAATCAGTTGTGGCAGATACTACTGCTCAAAGGCCACCAGATTCACCACCTCCTGTAGTCCCTTCTTCCTCCTTTGACCTGCTCCTTTTAGTTTAGTCTTGATCTCCCAATCGCTCATGGGAAAGGTAAGAGCAGTTGTACCTCCTATCCTATTTCTTCTTGTGCCTCCTATAATGCAAAAGTCCTTTGCAACTGCTCAACTCTCACTATTCCTACCACTACCATGTCACAAGAGGGATAGTGTCTAGCTATGTTAGATGGAGATGTATGCCCTTGAACATAATAACACTAGGGATTTGGTTTCTCTAATCAGCTGCTTAACAGGTTATTGATCATGTGCGGGTTCGCACTGTCAAGGTCAACCCTGATGGCTTTGTGGCTTGCTTAAAATCCCGTCTAGTTGCTAAGGATTGGTAGAGCTTATGGTGCTTATTATTCTGACACGAAAGTTTCTAGGCATCAATTGGATGTCAAAAACACCTTTCTCAATGGTGAGTTGATGACATGCAATAAGAGGTGTATATGGAGAAACCAACCAGGTTTGTTTCTCAGGAAGAGAAGGTAAGGTGTGAAGATTGAAGAAATCAGTGTATGGCCTTATGTAAGTCCATTGGGCTTGTTTTGGATGATTTAGCCAGGCTGTCTTACAATTTGGAGTTCAAAGTAATTTGATCAAGCAATCTTTTTCCAACATTCTAAGGGTGGTTGTCCCATTCTAGTAGTTTATTTGGATTGCAAAATAAATTATTAACAGGAGTGATGAGGTTTGAATAAGAAAACTCAAGAATCTTAAAATACAGTTACGGGCTAAGGATTTGGGTGCATTGAAGTACTTCTTTGGTATTAAGGTGATGAATAGTAAGAAGGGCATACGTCAGAGACAGAAAGTGAGTTCTTGATTTGCTCAAAGAAACAGGTTTACTGATTACTTGGAGCTAAACCCGTTCAAACCCCCATCATGATTCCCAATGGTAAACTTTTGGCAGATTATGGCTATGTTATTTCAAATCCTAAGAAGAACAGAAAATTGGTGGGTAACCTCATAGTTACTTGTTTTGATATCGCCTTCTTTGTCAGTGTGGTTACTCAGACCAAGTCATCTCCATGTACCCACTCATTTGGAGAAAGTTATTATTATATTCATATATTGAAAGAGGCTAGAGGTCGCGGTGTCTGGGATAAAGAGCATAGACATACTGCAATGGAGGGGTTTCCAAATGCTAAAAGGGATGGATCCCCTGTTGATACGAGATCCACTTCTGCCTATTATGCTCTTGTTTTGTTTGAGGTAAGTGATATCTTGCGTGTACTGATCTATTTCACAGTGTGTGGGTATATTATTGAGTGGGAGCAGGGCAGGGCGGGGACAGGGGGGCTAACAAGTTAGCTATTCTCCTTTCTGAATTCGACCAACAGAAATAATAATAATAAAAATAATAATAATAATAATAATAATAATAATAATAATAATAATAATAATAATAATAATAATAATAAAGGGATTTAACTACAACTGTCAACACTCAACAGACATGAAAAGAAATACATTTTAAGATGTAAAGTAAAACCTTGGTTAATTGCCCCTTGCAAAAAAGCTCAGGCCTCTGTAAAGGAAGCATCACCAATTCCTTCATTGTATCCTTGACATTTTCAAGAGCTCCAATATCATCAAAAGTAACACCAATGTCACTAGGTGGAATAACATCAGCCAAAAGCCTCTTTTCAAACTCGTTTTCGGTTACAATATCCTGATTCCCGACAACCCAAGGAGCAGGATAATTAAGAATATAGCATTCTAGAAAAAAGAAATAAGGTGGGAACAAACTACCAGATGACACTATCTATGACAATCCAAGCAGCAAAAGTTCATAACACAATCACCTTAAGAGACTTCTTTAGGCTCTTTGACTCATTCTGGATAGCCTGTAAAATCCCAATTCCATACTGGATGCTGATAAATTAAATAATGGTTAATAACATAACAACCATGAAGATTAAAATAGAGAATATATCATATTTCTAACTTGCAGTGCAAGCTAGTAATTACCTCTCACAAGACAACACAAGCTTTGCATCAGGATCAGCTTCTAAATTCTGCATGAGGTGGTGGCTTAAAGCCCAACCAACAATCTTCTCTATATCTGCAATATATCAAACATGATGTAGGAGGGAGATTTAAGCTCCATATCACTAACTAAGCTCTTAGTGGCAGAACGTACTTTCATTTGTAAGTGTCTGATCCTTAATGCACAAGGTCTCAAGTCCTTCGCACTCCATCCCGCAACGGCTTAAAACCTATATAGAAAATTTAATGATATGTAACTGTAAGTCGAGACACTACAATTATGTTTACACAAACATGCACGTCACTACACAATGCAACATGGTCGCAGAATGGTAACTGACAGAAAGCAATTAAATGAATTAACCAATCCAATTAAAATAGCACATGAAACTACAGTTTATCTATCCTCTTGTTATTTGAATATTGAGATGTATCCTGATTCTCACATTAACATCAACATTGCAACATGAAATAGTGGTGTGTCCTAGTCATATGTGAGAAACTCCAAAATTCTGACATAAGGAATAGCAGCAAAGGACCCCATTGTCATCTCGGAATAGACAGGAAATATATATAACTACTGCAACTGGTCCATACCCCTCTATTTCTCATTTTTCCACACCCCGTCTATTTTAAGCACAAAATTTTTCCAGGTAGTATCGTAATCAAGGGTAGATGCAAAACAAAAGGTTTCACTAGAACAGTAGTAAACTACAAGGCAGGAAAAATGTACAAACATAAGAACTGTAGTGCCAAGGAAGAAGGAAATTTGCAAGTTCAAAGATCAACGTAGTAAGCTGCTGCCCCAGACCCCACTCACTCTCATAAAATCTAAAGATTGTACCCATAAACATATAGAATCACTTGGCAGACTAAATCTTGTGTAGCCAAAATTGCATTTCCTGTATATGAAGGCTTATATAAAGTTATAAACCTAACTTAGCACTATATTGAAGCCTCCATAATCAGCAAAATAATTTATGTAACCTTGAATTAGCCTTAGAACAAGTACAAAGATTACATCCATTACAATAAGTCCTATCTCAAACATTATCCTAACTGCCTTGTACAAAATGCATTTACTTGGATACAAAACTTCTATTAATCTATCCTGTAACATTGATCCAAATACATAATCACCAACTCAGATCAAAACCTTAACATATTGGAGCACTCATTGCAATTAATAGTAGTAAAATACCAAAACGGAAGGGGATGGCTCAATAGACAAAAAAGCTTGGTTCCACAATGAAAATGACGTTTAGGACAAAACATTGTTTTTGGGCACCAATATAGGTATAAGGTTTTAAAAGAATATTAAATAAATACAACCAAAAAAAACTTTTCATGAAGTAGTTTGAACTAAAATTATAAGCGCATACCGTGCGCAAATGGTGCAAATTTCCTTTTATTTTCAGAGTCTCAACATCTCGATCAAGTTGCTGCTTCCAAGATGCCAAAAGCCCCTCATCCTATAATAACAAACATATTATTAACATTATATTTTATAGGAGAAAAGAAATTGATGAAATGCTAACAACTGCACATACCTGTGGCATCTGAATTGTTACTTTATTTGGAAAAAGCTTGGTCAAAGTTTTGTTTGGCTTCGGGACTTCCTTTCCCCTTTCATGCAATCTTCCAAAACCATCCTGGAAAAAAAAAATTAAGAGTCATGATATTACTATCACTGAGAAAACCTGAAAGAACTTTCATTAGGTTGCATGTAAGTAATCATCAAAGCACAAGCATATACAGGAAACAAATGCATAAACAGACAATTCCTGTTTCTCTGTTTTCAATAAAAGAATGAACTCAAAAGGAAATGAAGTTCTTACAGGGAAAGCCAAGTCAAGAAGGGCAGTCTGACTGCCACCGAACTTTGTAAAAACCAAACCCCCAGGATGCGACTGCAAAGAAAAATTAGTTATATGTCAATGACATGATAACTATATACATTCATTTTGTTTTTGGGATAAGAGATTATATACATTTATTTATACCAGAGATGAGAGGGAAATAAAAAGGATCAAATATATAGGATATCCAATTTGTATCTTCAACCATTATACAATATACACATCTTTTTAAGTTTCTCAATTAATAAAACACAACCATACACACACACACAAACACACACACATAAACACATACATAAATAACCATACCTACTTAATATACAGAACTTTAGACTCTTGATAAATTCATTCAACAAAAATGCATAACCAAATCCAAATGGTATACATTTAAAACTTCGCCGATATTATCTTGCCATGGGCTGTTAAAAATCTTTTTTCTACAATACTATACATCTCAAAGCTTCTAATGCTTCAATGTGAATACCATTTTAGCAATACAAAACAATGTTCATTAAAAAAAGTACCTTCTCCTTTCGACTGTCATTGTTTGTGTGTGAACCGATTACCACCACATTGTCTGGAAGCTTCTCAAGCTTACTTTTAAAGGAATTTGGATCTCCATTTCCTACAATGGACTTCTCTGCATCTTTCATGAACAAAATGAAAGGTGCACTTCTGCTTTCACTCAACACAACCTGAAATAGAAAAACATACAGATTATAATTGTAAGATTGAAGCATAATATAATTAGAAGAAAACCTTACAAGATCAGAGAGTGAAGTAAAAGGTGACCTCAAACAATGTATTAATAAGTAATTTGTCCAGTTCATCAACACCACTGTTTTCCAAGCGAAGATCAGTGACTGGAAAAAAGGAAAAAGACTGCTTCAGAATCTAGGACCAAAATAAAGCTCAAAGATAAAAAAGATTCAAGATTTATTAGACAGGGCATTACCGTTGCAGAAAAATCCTTGACCTCCCTCACAAGCACCTCCAAGATCAACTCCATCAGGTATGGGTTTATCAAATCTTACACCAACTTTTGACAGCGGATTATCATCAAAAACCAAGACAACCTTCCCACGACTTCCATTAGGTGGACCCCTATATGAGCAAAGTGCAATTCCTCAGCCAAATAATAACCAAAAAATCATAACACTTGCACTTTGTTTGTTATGGGTGGAAATGGACGAAATGGTTTTGGAAAGAATGATAATTAGAGCTGAAAGTTACATTACGTTGTCTAAAACACGTTAATTTGGAGGAATTAAACAGAAAAAAATGTTAGACAGAATTCTATTTAAAATGAAAAGAAAGTTAAAGTGAAGAGAAAATTAACAGTTTTTTTTTAAGGTAAATAGACATACATTACCTTGAACCGCCAAAACAAACAAGAGCATAATTGATCAAAAACAAGAACACTAGTCACCATCTATGATGGGTTCTAGGCTTCTAGCACAAGGGAAAGTTGGTCATAGTATAAGTTACTATCATAGTAATAGTTAGTTATAGCAGAATATGAAAATGTCTGTATTTTCTTGTCCCAAATTTATATGATTACCAAAAGGGAGAATAAAATTAATTTTCATGCCCTTTCTCGCACTGCAGTTCCCATATCTCCCACAAGTAATATAGTCTACTTATCGTCCATATTGCCATGTTGTAGTCAAGAGTGAGGGCATTGTGTTACAGCCATTCAATTTTGGTGAAATAATTTCCATGGATACACTACTATGGTTATGTATGGGAACTAATTTGAGGAATCCAAATCACGGTTTTAAGGTGCAAAACTCATTCACAATTTTTCTGACATGTTTGCTAAAATCATTTTCAGTTAGTTGTAACTACTAACTAGGTTTGGGGTCCAAAACCATAATTGAAAATGAAGTGAAAAATTTTCACTTCTCTATTTCATCAAAACTCTTTTATTCAGCTACTATTATGACCTTTGTAGTTAGAATCATATGATACATATCCCGAATCGAAACAAAAAATATATCCAGGGATGCAGATCATTAGTCGAATCTGACATGTATAAGATCATAACAGATTCACACCTAAAATGCAAAAAATCACAGGAATCGGGATTCCGGGAGTTTGTATGTGATTCTAGAAGAAAGGCGCAAAGTTGAGTCACATGTGTGCAAAAGGGTCAGGCCACACACAACCCCAGTTTCCAAAACATTTTTAAGGCGGCCTAAGGGGTTTTTCTGAAATGGTTGGGTCAGTGCGACCCAATTCGAAATTTAGCCCTTTCTGTTGTGAGTTTTACTGTGATAAAGGGCAGGAAGTGACAAAACAACCCATATTTTACTGAATAGGGTTTTCAACAAAGTTTGAATAATTAAAAAATTGGTCCTTTCTCTTCTTTGTTATAATTATTTTAGAAAGTTTCTGGTGATGCTTTTAGGATTTATTATGACTTCAATGTTAATTGATTTCGAAGTTTATGTTTTAGTTTGTTGCTCATTAATGAAATATTTGATTTGAAAATGGTAATATCTATATTATTTATTTATTTATGTGCAAATATATTTTATTATTAATTATTGGTCATGTATCTTACGATATATGATTTGATTCGACTCACAATTCGGAAAACAAGTCCTCCGATCCACGGTATGAATCTCGATTTGATAACCTTGATTATGACCCATGAAAAATTGAATGCTGCCTTCATTTGCCCCCAAACATTGTAGATTTGTTTTGGTAATTACACATCTAAAAGTCATTTCGATCAACACTATCCAAATAATTTTCAGTCTACCAAAACTACTTTCAAATTTCAAGAATAAAGTATCCAAACATAAATCAGCTACAATCCAAACCCAGTTTCAATCACAACCAAGATTGGAAAAGCCAAGTTTCTCAAAACTCAGTTTTGAAAACTATAATTCAAAAACATGCTATATCATTTATATAACCATTATATGCAACTAAAGTTCTCTAGTTAATTTGGTAATTGGTACATGCAAAAAGACAATGCAAACACAACAATGAGTGTCAGAGAGAAATAGAAACCATTACAGAAAAGTTTACTACTGACTTGTACCTTGAAGAAGATGCAGAACAGTTTACTACTAACTTGTACCTTGAAGAAGTCGGATACAAACTACCAGAAGATGAACAGCTATATTTTACCCTATCCCCTGCATGATTAAATATGGAAAACATTAACACTTTCAGGTAAATTCAGGCTCTTTAAAGATGGGAGAAAAGCAGAAGAGCACATACCTTGTTTAAACAAACAATTTTTAGCAGTCCCAGAGATAGATGGTACACTTTCAATTTCCATCTTAGGCTGAGACTCAAGCCCATGTGAAGTAGGTGCATTGGAAGAGCTAGGCGTATCTGTGTCACTAGCTGATGGATCCACAGCAACAGCAATGTCTGTGGGTGAAGGACTTTGTTTAGCGGAGCTGCAGGATTTTTCAGCATTCAATCCATCTTTGAGCAGTTCAGCTTCCTTTGAAGATAAACCCTATCAACACACAACAAATAAAAATTCATTATCGTAGTTTTCAGTGAAAAGAATAATTTAATGAAGCATCAACAAAAGAGGTAATGCATGGAATAACCCCAATATCAGACCAACAAGGAAACTTTATCTTACACCCAAAAGCAAATGGCTATCAAATATGAGCAATTTAGCTCCAAAGTACTTTGCTAGTGCTTTTGCCAGCATCTCCTGATATATTTCTGATCCTGTAAAAAAAAAAAGCGAAAATCGGCAAATGAGGGAAACAAGGAGTGGAAGGTAAAGAAGTTAAAACCAAAACATTAAAATAAAATAAAGGAGAGGAGTAGTGCAATACACCTGCAGGTCCTGAGAGTAGAATACGAGGGTTTATGGTTGTAAGATCTGTGGTGTACTTTGCATGTTCGCTATGCTTCAGGTGTATAACGCATGCTGCAACCAGGACATTTTTTGTATTCTCACTACAAAAAGAGATCAGATATTAAATTAAAGAAAGAAGCTGTAGAATGACTTAGCAAAAATGCATAAAGGACTTGACCAAGTCATACAAATAACAAATAGTCTTAATTTTATTTATAATAAAAAAAAAATGAATCCCAGAAACTGTATTTCAAAATTGAATGTCAAGTTTTATACCATTGTGAACTTCTGGCAACAGGCATTGCTAGGAAGGAAGATACAACATGCAAAGATAAAACTAGATATTGATTTGGAACTAACATTGATAAAAGCAGCACCATGGATACGAAAATCAAAATGCATAGGACAAATTCAAATGCATAAACAAATATTTCATAGAAAATAAAAGGTACCATGGTAAAAATATTTATAAGACCTTTAACATAACATAGCAATAAATATAGAAGAGAAGAGAATTATACCTTAAATAGTACGGGAAGTTGTCAAAGGACACTTCCATTTCTTTTCCATCCAAAATTGCAGCTTGGACATCTTCTTTAAAAACTGCACAGCGCACAGACATACCCGCAGTTGACGCAGCTTGTGAATCTCTCGCCCCATTTTTTTCTTCCAATACCTGTTTAAAGATATTTTTGCTCAATTTCACTTTACAACTAGATCCAGCAAGGATCCTGAAGAAAGGCCTTAGGAAATCATTCACCCCAGAGAGTTTTACATTGCCTGCCTCTGTTCCCGCATCGTCTGGATTGCAATCCATAGGAGAGTTCTTGTCACTTGCTCCAACGTCAGAAGCTTTATCAGTCCCTACATTTGGAGTTGAGTTACCTTCGAGACCACTAGGCTCAGTTTCTGTACCATCATGGGCAACAGAATGACTAGAAGCGTCAGTAACATGGTGAGGTTTATTGGAAGTCTGAGATGGAGACTTCAATCTTGTAAGATCCTGTTTGAGGCTAGAAAGAGAAGCCAAGATGGATGCCCCAGCCACAGCTGAAGGGTCTCCAGTTCTCCTTTCAAGCTGGACAAATTTCCCAACATTCTGAATTTCAGCACCCTTAACTGCAACCTCGGTATTCAGTTGCTGAAAAATCTAGGTCAAAATAAATTAAGGAAACCCATGCAGAAACAGGTAAAAAGACTAAATTAAGAACAAGGAAGTAATAGAGAATGCTGATGCTGCTCCTTTATTAAAAATAAATAAATAAATAAAACAGGAGGGATGAAAGAATGTCATTCAACTGAAAAAACTAGAAGGATACATAAGAATGATTCCCCACCAAACCAAAAACCACTTCATCACCCGAGTTAAGCATGCAGCTCGTATTCTTCTTGACAAGTGTCCCATTTACTAGCACAGATCCTTTGCTACCCGTACTTTCGAGCACAGCTACAGCACCTTCTTCACGCTGATCATTTCCACAAACAACAGTAATAATACTGCATATAATATCCTTAGATATTCACCACAAACAACTGGAAAGAAAAACGGAAAAAGGCAACCAAGCACACAAGGCATCTATAGTATATAATTTATAGGGCTTAGACATAGTAAGTTAATCTCAGATAGCGGTGAGAAGAGACCAACTCCAAAAACTTTATAGTGGGATAGCTACTACATTGAAAAATAGCAAATATAATTAAAAAAACTTCAAAACCAATAAACGTATTTCAGAAATTGAATGTCTTTTTATATTTATACAATTTTACACATAATTATAAAATTTTACAATTTTATTGAAATAATTAATAATATGATAAAGATATTGTTCGAAATAATGGCATGACACTAATGTCAACCATGAGAATAAATCAATGTGATAACCGAAAAAGCCAATCACTTCAAAACTAGTGATTAAAGTCATGATCAGCTGTAAACTACAACAACAACAACTAAGCCTTTGTCCCACTAGGTGGGGTCGGCTACATGGATCAAACGAGGCCATAAAGGCCTATCATAAATCATGTCTTTGGATAAGGCATTGATTGCCATATCCTTCTCAATTGGATCAGCTGTAAACTACTAACATGAAAATCATATAATAACTATTGACACAACTCATAATCAAGACAAACCTTCCAAAGTGGCCAAAGGCTGCTCAGCGAAGCACCAGCGCTATAGTGCCACGTAACAACACAATTAAATACACCCATAGAACAAGAAACATTTGTCAAATATTAACGGGATAAAGTGAACAATTTGCACGTGCTAAGGTGCATGCTTGGAAAAGCCTAACCATACCATACCAAATTATCACGTACAATCTCATCCACGTAACATCCGAAACTCCATAACAAAATACTATATTATCCTACGATATACCTCAGTATGCTTGATCTTGCATAAATTAGCACTTATATTCGGATCCTTCAACGGAAAGTTGCAATTCCTACTGGAACCGATCGTGAAGTTGGCCGTGCAAATGGCAACATTCGGATTCTGCAGCAACAATAAATACTCCATATAAATATACCATGTGTGTTTAGATTAGCTCCTTTACACTCAAAAAAATGATTTTTTTTCCCAAACGTAATCAAAAATTCAAAACCAAAATCATGCAAGAAATCCAGCCCACATGATACTCATAGTTAACACTCAAAATAACGGTACGAAATATACCTGCGAAGACTGAGTCAAGAGCTTGCACCAGGGAACTGAAGAATCAGTATTTAGATTCTGCTTCTGATATAAGCTCCATGTAGAGAATGAAGCCCTGGGCTTCTCAGCCACCAAAGTTGGCGCAGATCCTTCACAACAACAAAATAAAACAAAAAAACAAATTTTTTTCCGAAGTGACAATTCAGTTTCAGTAAAAAAAAAAACAATTTTTTTATCTGAACAAGTAACGATTCAGTAGTTTCAGTAACAAAACGAAAAATCAAATTTTTCTTGCAACAAGTAACAATTGAGTTTCAGTGTAACATACCCTCAGCAATCTGTGCTGCCACAGCAACAGCAGGAGCAGCAGCGTCACCTTTATCCTCAGCACCAGAACCGCCGGCAGCGGCGATCTGAGTGTCGTCGTCGCGGCCACATTCTCCGGGATCGGCAGGCGGTTCCACAGTCCGCAAATCCTTGGAATCCTCCGCCGCCGGCACCGGCTGCTCCGATGAAGAACCACCATTGTCAACCTGGCAAAACAAAACGAAACAAAAGAGTAACAAATCAAGAACCCTAATTTTTTAAACCAAAAAGAAACTATTTTTTATGGATTCAGATTGGATTGAAGAGAAAGGGAGAAAGGGAAGGAACCTTTTGTCGTTTAGAGGAAGGGGAAGGTGGAGGCTTGTTGTCATCGGAAGAAGAAGAAGGTCGTCTAGAAGAGTTGTTGTTATTGTTGTTATTGGTGTTGGTGTTGTTGTTGGCGGAGAGAGATCCACTGTTGCGTCTCGTCGAAACCATGGTGTGTGGTGTGTTGTTGTGCTCTCTGCGTTTCTTGTTCTTTGGCTTCAACGACAGAGAACAAGGAAGAGGTGAGGTGGGGTGTGATGTTAGAGAAATAAGATATGAATGATTTTAGGCTATGAGTGAGTCTTTTTTACTTTTATATTTCTATGTTATGACTATTTATTTATTTTTTATTTTTCTATTTTCTATTTTCTAAATTGTTAGTAATTTGGTTTTGTGTTTGCCTTTTTCTATATTGCTTGCGAGCTGTGGCACTGGAATTGAGGTTTGGTGGACAGCACAGCATAGATCGGACCCCGACAAGTGAGTGATGATGAGTCTAGGGATGTTTTTAAGGGGTTTCTTGCTTTAAAGTGATAATCCTATAAACTAACATGTACTCTACTATCTATGCTTGGATCATGTGGTAGGTTGAGATCTTTATGCATGGATTAAATCAAGGATAGATATTTTTTTGCCTTGAAGATAAACTTGTTTCAAAGAAGATTGGTTGGCGTTTCGAGTACTCAATGAAAAAAAGGATGAAAGGTGAGAATAGGGATATAAAGATAGTAAGGAAGGTGTAGGATGGTTTAACATGTGGTCGGGAGGCTAATAAGAAGGTGGAGCAATGTGAGGAGGTGGCAGGCAAATGTGAGCGTTAATGTGGTGGATTTTTCATTTGTTTCTAAGAGTGAGAAAGGATCGCATAATTTTAGTGGAAAGAATGACTGGTTTGGGAGGACTCTTCTTCAAGTTTCGAGATTGGGGAGGAGGGGTTGGGTGTAATAGAAAGCTTGAAAGTGAGGGGTAAGGAGGATGATATTAAGGGTTCGTGTAAAGAGAGATTTTCATATTGTGGAAAGAAAAAATGTAGGGAAACCAATGTCTATCGAGATGAAACTAAAGGAGGAGGTGTACGAGTTATTTAGGTTGAAGTTGATAAAATAAGATGCCATAATCTTATTATTGGTGAATCCGAAAAGAACCACCTTGTGGCATCGTGGTTGTAGACCTTGACAATTAAAGTCTTGGGTGAACAATTATGGTTTACAACTCTTGAGAAAAGTATACCTAAGTCTAGAGTCATTGCAGAACTATTCATCTTATTGATGTGAGGAATGATCTTTTCTTTTCTAAGTTTTTAGTTGAGGCTAATTATCAATTAACTCTTAATAGCAAGGGTATGATTAAAAAATGCAGCATGGTCTCGTCTTCTAGGGTTGTCGTTATGATTTTTATTTCAAAATTTTGGAAAAACATATTTTTCATTGGTTTTGCTCGTAAAGTTGATCATGTTATAGCTAATAGCTACGACAAACTTTTGCATGGATCTATGTAATAATGGATTTGGAAGAAAGAAATTTTTAATGTCTAATTATTGGCTTGATGGAGAGTGTATGAAGGTGAAATATGAGGAACCCATTCGATATGTTTTTATTGTGGAATATATGGGCAGAGTTAGAATTGGTGTTTGTGAAATAAAGAGGTCCCAAATCTTATAAAGGAGCAAGGATTTTATTCAGGTGGTGGTGGGTGATGAGGTGGTGGTGGGGACAATTCAGGAAGGTGAACCTTTTGGAAAGTATGTGCTTGTTGATAGGCAAAATGGACAAGGTTATGAAAAATTTTCAAACATGTGTAACTAAAGATTCATTTAAATAAAAACTTAAGTGTTGTGGACAAGAAGAAAAAATGTGTAGGAAATACCATCGCTTATTGCAAATTAGGTTTAGGCATTAAATGACATTGAGGAGGATGACAAATTGAATATTTTCATTAAGAGAGATAAGGAGGTTTTGGATTTAACGTGATCCCAATGCGCTTAACATAATGGCATTGATTAGGTTCCAAGATCTTTAGAGAATAAATATGTGGTTATAAATGATATATTTTTTTCAATTGGATCTATATGAGGAAAGAGAGGAGGTAAGCCATGTGTTTGGAAGCTTCAAGGTTTACTGTAAATGTGGTGAGGCCACATGGCAGTGATTTACACGAAACCATGCTATATCTTGTTGTTTCAGAAGTGTGAACAAATTTAATGCGAGTAAGGGTATTTTGGATAGAATGGCGTATGATGCAGAGGTGTTTCCAGAAGTCGGAGAGTCATTCTGACATTTCTGTAAGAGGAAGCAACTTGGAGACCTTCAAATTTGTCCAAGATGTCAAGTGGTCTACGATGGAAAGACTGCGACACAAAAGGAGAAGGAGTCCAAAAGAGAGGATTTGAGAAAGAAGATAAGAGCCAGGATCCAGGAAAGGGAACACATCCGACAAGAGACGTCCCGAGAGGCCCGTCGGCCTTTATCCAGTCGAAGAATTTATGGAGGACGTTCCTCAAGGCTAACTGTGCATGATCGACTCATGCAGAAGAGGCAGCAATCGGGGTCGACATCTGGATCGATTTATGAAGGGCTGATCCGGACTCAGAAAAGAAGGTTCCAGAGAATACGAAAGGCAGAGGCTGAAGAAGTTAATATCGACGAGTTACCCATGAATGATCAAGGATGCTTAGTCGCAACCATGAAGCCGAAAACGCCTAAAGGTCGACAAGGAATCAAACAAAAGCAGAAATGGGTGAAGAAGTCTGAAGGGTCCAATCGGATGAGCGAATCGTATGAAGGAGACTCTTAAGACAGTTTGGACATCATCGTCAATGATCAAGACATGATAGATGCCCAAAGTAAGAAAATTAACAGCCCCTCGATCAATAATGTCGGCTTGCCTTTTGACATGCCAGGTGACCATGCACAAGAAGAAGGAAATGAAAGTGACGGATATGATGATTCGTATTTGAGTGACGAGGTGCCAAGTCTCCCTGAATGCCTTTTCCTTTTGGATAGGCTCCATTTGGAAGTGGATATCGGGCACATTGCTCAGTTCGAACCACTGGAAGAAAGTAAGAGAGAACACTTGAGGCCTTTGCATATCAAGGCCATTGTTGACGACAAACATCTTAACAGGGTGTTGGTGGATGGAGGGGCAGCCATCAACGTCTTGCCATGGAATGTGTTTAAAAGAATGGGAAAAGCAGAGTCGGATTTGATACCGACAAATGTGGTTGTAGTCGGTTTCACAGGGAAAATTGCTCAATCACACGGTGTAACGATGTTGAAAGTCGAGGTGGGATCAGTCGTAAGGGATACTTTATTTGTTGTGGTTCCATCCAAGGCTAGCTATAACCTGCTACTAGGCAGGGATTGGATTCATGCTGTGGGGGCCGTTCCTTCAACGGCCCATCAGAAGCTGGTTCTATGGAATCAGGAAAACAAGGTGGAAGTCATTGCTGCAGATGATAGTCCATGCTATATGCAGCAAATGCACGTAGACTTCAAAGTTTACAATCCAAGCATCAAGCCGATTCGACTTGATGCCGAACATTTTTAGAAGCCCATAGTGGACAAGTGTTTGATGGAGAACTATGGGATCTCGATTGTTGAAATGGACAAGGCCGTCGAGCAGCGGCCTTCGACCAATGCTGATGGTTGATCGACAGCTAGAAAGACTGTCGACCTATGTGGCCGACAGGATGCAATGCATCATCCAGACAGGTGCATTCCAGGATTGCATTGTAGATGACAGCCCTTTGGGATTCGAAAGAGGGTGGATGGATGAAGAATCTCGATTCATCAGCGAGGATCCCAGAGATGAAGTAAATTTGGGAACGGCGAGGTATGTTGAATGGATGGCAAATATAGTACCTGTTGTAAAGAAGAATGGGAAAATGCGACTTTGTGTCGATTTCAGGGATCTAAATAGTGCCACACCAAAAGACGAATATCCTATGCCGATAGCCGTTATGCTGGTAGATTCAGCGTCTTGTCATGAGGTAATGAGCTTATTAGATGCTTTTTCAGGATACAATCAGATTTTTATTGCTGAAGGCGACGTGTCGAAGACTGCGTTCAGATGTCCGGGTGCAGTAGGAACTTTTGAATGGGTAATGATGCCGTTTGGACTCAAGAACGCGGGAGCCACGTATCAAAGGGCAATGAATTTGATTTTTCACGACATGATTGGCAAGTTCTTGGAGGTATACTTTGACGACGTGGTGATCAAGTCAAAGACCCAAGAAGAGCATTTGGAGAGCCTGGAAAAGGCGTTTAACAGAATGAGGAAACACAATCTAAAGATGAATCCAATCAAATGCACTTTTGGAGTCACCGCTGGCCAGTTTTTTGGATTTCTTGTTCACAGAAACGACATTGAAGTCGACAAGAACAAAGCCAAAGCGATCATAGAAGCATCTCCTCCGACCAACAAGAAAGAGGTTCAGTCGTTTCTTGGTAAGGTGAATTATCTGAGAAGATTCATACCAAACTTGTCAGGAAGAACCAGAGCCTTTGCACCTCTTGTGAAGTTAAAACAAGAAGAAGATTTTAATTGGGGACCGGAACAACAAGCGGCTTTCGACGATTTGAAGTTATATCTATCAACACCACCAGTAATGATGCCGCCTCAGCCAGGTTTTCCTTTAAAATTGTATATATCAGCTTCTGATTACACTATAGGTAGCATGTTAGCTCAAGAAAATGAAAATGGTGTAGAGAGAGCTATATTTTATTTAAGTAGAGTGTTGAATGATGCCGAAACACGGTATAGTGCCATAGAGAAATTATGTTTAGCACTCTATTTTTCTTGTACAAAGCTTAAACATTATATGAAAAGTTTTCATGTTTTAGTTTTGTCAAAGTCTGACGTTAATAAATACATGCTATCCAAGTCAATTATTCATGGTAGGATTGGCAAGTGGATATTAGCGTTAACTGAATTTTCACTTCAATATGTACCATTAAAAGCCGTTAAAGGCCAAGTAGTAGCCGACTTTTTGGCAGATCATCCATGCGTAGACATGGCTTTATCTGTTGGTTTTGTCGGCTTAAGGCCTTGGACGATGTATTTTGATGGATCGTCGTATAAAAGAGGGGCGGGAGTCGGAATCTTGCTCATATCCCCTGACGGAATCCCTACGGAATTTATGTTTAACCTCAAATACCAATGCTCAAATAATGAAGCTGAGTATGAGGCCATCTTAATTGGCCTCGAAATGTTAATTTTCTTAAAGGCTAAAAACATGGCCATAAAAGGAGATTCTCAGTTAGTTATTAAGCAATTGGTTAAGGAGTATAAATGTTTAAGTCCAAAGTTGGCCAAATATTGCAATATGGCGCATAAAATGATGTGCCAATTTGACGATGTTTCGGTTGAACACGTATACCGGTGTCATAATCAAAAGGCCAATCACTTGGCCCAAATTGCATCTAGATACCTGTTGATGTGCCAGCAAGTGTACTGGGTCAACGTGTAATATAGTCAATGTAAGACCGAATATCGTCCCACAGGGAGTTGTGTTTTTAGTATACTTTTACCTTAGTGTACTTAGAAATAAGTCCTATAACTAAAAAGTTGTTTAAATAAAAATTCAGATTTGAAACTAATAATTAACTACACTAATTAATCGCTAAAATTAAATAAAAACTTGAGAACTATGGGAGAAAGTGGTTAGGAACATTGGTTGCATTGTAGGTTTCACTTACTCAACTATGGTTTAGATTTTCCTTTAACTCATGGGCAATTCCTCTTTAATAGCAACTATTAGATCTCTCTATAATTACTCTTTACCCTCTAAATTTGTAATCCTTGATCTCTCAACAAATTACAGCATTGGAAAATAAGTTATTTAGCACAAGGGAATTACCAAATTATATAATCATCCAATTATATCTCTATGTTTGAGTGATTATACCGTTAATTGCAAGGCCTATTCAAAATCCCTAACTTTCATTAAGAATTAAAAAGATCCAAAACATAAAGTGATCAGTTTTACGTATTCAATAAAAACACAATTAACACATGAATTAAAAACGGAAAACACTAAACTATTAATTGAAATAAGCTACGCCATACAAATTCACCGTGTTCCTAACACGAGGGTTTTAGTTACACATAGAAATAAGAAGAATAAAAGACATAATAGGGATATTCATAGACAAATTACCCGAAATTTTTCAATCCTCCACTTGTTCTCTCCAAAGTGATGTAATCTCCCTCTTCAAATATTCTAATATATGTTTTCTCCTCTAGTTGGCTGCCTAACCTCAATCTAAATCACTAATTTATATTTACAAAATAACCCTAAGTAGAATCCCCATCAATTTCTGAGTTTTGGCCCAAACGGGCCTGATCTGGTGCACGCGCGCCCCAGGCGTGCGGGTCTGCTGTGTGTTTCTTTTCTTGAGTCAACACGCCCCAGGCGCACCCGTCCCCGCGCCCCAGGCGCACGGGGAAGGTCCCGGCTCCATTTTGCTCCGTTCTTTTTCCTACTTCAAGGTCTTTACGTGCTCTTTCCAGTTCCATAATTATTTTTTCATTTGAGCTCCAAAAGTACCTGAAACAATGAACAAACTGATCAAAAAGTTCAAGGGAAACTACAACTACTACAATTCCTAAAAACTAATAAAAAGATCCTAAGTTTACTATGAAAGCAAGCAAAATCAAAGTAAAAGAAGGTAAAATGAAGTCCAGAAAATACATATATCAGACCCAAATCACTCCCCCAAACTTAGCATTTTGCATGTCCCTGGCAAAAGTAAAATAAAATTCTAAACAAAAGACAAACTCCCTAAATCAACATATATACATCTCATCTAAGACTACGACTCATGACTCCAACACATATTATCACAAACTATTTACACAATTATAAACTAGTTAGAGTAACAAACCCAATCAGAACTCAGGACTAGTGAACACTCTCAACCTCTCAACTGTTTCTCTCAAAAGTGTATAAGGGTAATATTTCAATTAAGCACACAAGTTCATCAATGATAAAGTGCTACCATATGTTTGACCATAGATCAACATCTCCACTGAAATTATCAAGTGCACACAAAAATCAAAAGGTCTTAATATTGGTTGTAATGGGGCCTGGCTAAAGTGTTAGGTGGGATAAAAGAAAGAAGGAATAATGAACTAAGGGCTAAATGCAAAAACAAATTCCCCTAGAAATCATGAATGAGCACTAAGTATATTTCAATAAGCACAACTCAATTAAAACTTTATTCTTCTCACTTTTCAATTTTTCCTCTACTCTCTTCCTTTTCACTTTCATTCAATTAATTTTTTTTTCAAAGGAAGAGAAGTAGGCACATAACACTTTTCATTTTCTTTTTCTTTTGCATTACATTCCACTTAATTGCTCATCCAAAATTCCTAAGGTACTCACAATAAAATTAATGCAACAATTACAAGGTACCAAAGAAAAATCCTATATCATTATAAGGCTCAAAGTGGGAAACTAAGGGAACAATTTTCAATGCAACATTCTGAAGGCCTCAAAAACACAACCTAGGTGCCTTAATCATTTTCATGCATGCAATCAATCATCAATTTTGAAATGGTCACAGGTCAAGTTCTAGAGCACAATCATCAAAGAGAACACACTCATGAAAGAATAGGGGTCTCACAATCATAATATTTCAATAAAATTCATACCCCTCAATAATAGGCTCAAAACCTCACAGGGATAAAGTCAGCTTATTAATCACAAGTTCTGAAAGCATTTGTCAAAATAACCAGTTCACAACTATATTTACGGCTCAATCAAATAGAGTCAAAAGTCAATGAGTCTAAGTCCTAAACTAAGTATGTACATGCATCAAAAGAGAAAAAGTCCTAAATCTAGAATAATCACCTACTTTCACTAGAGACACAAACCAACACCAAATATGGGGAAACAATTCAAGTCTGAAAAATCAATTTTTATTTTGTATACTCCCCCAAACTTAAAGGTTGGCTTGTCCTCAAGCAAACTACTCTACCTAAAAACTACAAAATAAAAATTAAAAACCTATACTAAAAAAAACTAACCAAAAATGACAAGGATAAAGATTAAGAATACTTCATATCACATCCACATAAATAGCACTAAACACAAGTGAGATGTTGCTCCCCCAAACTTAAAACCTGCAATGGTTAGCACTAGTGCAACAAAGCACCACTAATGGTAGGAGACATCATTCACACCTGCACAAAACCCAGTAATACAGATGCAACAAAATAATAGTCGAAATAAATATCCATGCATTAAAAAGAAATTAAGACCTAGAAAATGCAAAACATGTTTTTGGTATCACTAGTACAGAGCGGGGACAGGGAAAATACCTCAGATATAGCAAATAAGAACATCCCCCAAACTAATCCTCATCCATCCCCCTAACTTCAGGTTCAGGCACATCCACAGGATAATCTAGCAAACTCCTCTCATAATCAGAATAAGGGCGCAGATCAAAAGAGTAACCATGATTAGCACTCCAGGCCCTCATAATATCATCCCGGACCTCGTCCCTGTGTAACTGGACACGTTGGAACTCAGCCTGCTGTCTTAAATACCGCCCCTGCAGTGCCTGCTCCATCATCATAGACTGCATCATAACCCTCAGGTCCTCCACACCATCCGATGACTGTGCCGGTCAGCGAGAAGATCCTGCTCTATCCTGGACTGGTGGCTAGGGTGCAAGAATAATCGGTGGGTGTCTATCCTCTCTAGCTGTTTTAATAGCAAGCAATACATAATTATCCCAGACAGCTTTAGTCAACATAGTGGCCCTCTTAATATCAGTCATCTCATCACTCCTAGGCACTACCCCCACAGCAGCACATAATTGGTGTATCACCCAAGGGAATCCCACATATCCCTTATCACTCAAAGCAAAGCGGTGTAACTGATCAGAAATAAGCGATGCCGCATCAACAACAACACAGGACTTAAGGGCATGCACTAATCGGCAAATAGCTGGGGCAATCTCAGTGTCATGGGAGTGAGGGTACAAGTTATGCATAATAAACCGGACCCAAAATCGGGCAGCTCCCTGCATATTCCTCTAAGACACATGTTTTGGCCTATTATTAATATTAAAATTCCAAGTTTTTCCAGCCAAAAACAAGTGTTTCTGAAGCATATCCAGAGGATACTTACCCTCATCCTCAAAGCTATCAGTGTTGAACAAAGAGGGGGCCATATCAGGCAAGTAGCTAGGAAGGCTCAGGACACGTGCTATAGTAGCAACATCATAAGGCACTTCCTTGACCCTCACGTAAGCAACCCTCCTATGCTCAACTGTACCATGCAACTGCTCTTCCTTCTTCTCCAATTGAGCACGCCACCAAGCATGCGAATAAAACTCCCACACCAGCTTCTGACTCAAGTACTCAGGTGGACCCATAACCCACGACTCCCATTTGTTCACATTAAGAACCTCCATCACCTCCTCCACTGCTCTAAGTCCCACCACTTGCTGACCGGAAACGGCCTCATCAAGGACCATACCCAGTTCAGGCTGCACCTTCCTCTTAACCATCTTCTTATCATAAAACTCGGAGACTTTCGGATGCTCAAAAGTCATCCCAGCCTCTCCACTACTATCCACCATAGGCCTCTTACCTCTTCTCAACATGTTTAAGTTCAAAAACTCAGATGGGCAATATATCGAACACCTGGTAGGCAGCAAAAAGCTTTCACAATTTTAAAGAGAGAGCTCAATCCTAACCTTCCAAATCCAAATAAATCAGACCAGAGAAGGATAGAGAAGAGATTCTTACCTTAAAACAATGAAAAATTCGTGCTCATTGGCCCTTTTTAATGAAAACCGAATTTGAGAAGAGAAGAGAGGAGAATGGGGTTTTTGAAAAATTTTGATGAAAAGAGAGAGATATGGATGACGGGAATGATAATTAATGGAACAATGAGTGAAAAATTTGATGAGATTTGGATGGATTTGATGATATTTTTGAATTGGGGTGAAATTGGGGCTTAGGGTTCTTAATTTTGAATTGGGGATGAAAGGGAGTGGGGGGATGTGATGGCTCCCCCCAGGCGCGTTGGCCATAAGGCCATCAGTGTACGCACGCCCCAGGGGCGCTGGGCCATGCGCCCCAGGCGTGCCTGGTCTGTACAGGTGTTTTTTTTTGCAAAAATAAATAAAAAATAATGCAGACTCAATAAATAAAAAAATAAAACTACCTAAACTATCCTAAACTAAAAATCACCTATCCTAAAGGACCTATCCTAAGGGAGAATTACTTAAAACTGGGTTGCCTCCAAAAAAGCGCTTGTTTAACGTCACGAGCCTGACACATCGCCCCTAGAAGGGGCTTAAGGGCAATTGGTTTCAAAAGGGTTCACAAGTTCTAAATCATTGATTTGTTCATTAGAGCTTGAAACACAATTGATTTGGGGGAAGCAATCCGCCGTGCATGCTGGTTTTTCAAAAATATTTATCACTGCTTGCTCACCATTGACACGGAGAATAACTTCTCCTCTAGGAACATCTATGATTACCCCTGCTGTGGCCAAGAAAGGCAAATCACCTAAGAGAATGGTTTTATGAAAATAAATTTTCTTAAAAATTCAAGTCAGATTACTCGAGTAACTCAAGACTTCACTCGAGTAATAAGCAAGCAAAAATAATTTCACTCGAGTATTCAGCAAATCACTCGAGTATTACGAAAGCTATTTTTAAATCACTCGAGTAACAGAAAACCTACTCGAGTATTGTTCATAAACTGAAAGCAGATTACTCGAGTGACAAGAACTTTACTCGAGTAAACTGGGTAAAATTCAATTAAAACTCAGTTTTCAATGGAGTTCTTCAAGAATAACAATGCTATGATGATTCAACAAATTATGAATGATTAATATGAACAATTTCAAGTAATATTAACATGCAATTTTAGATCAATTGAGTAGAATTAAGAAAACCCCAATTCTAACCTAAAAATGCAATTGTTAATGAATTAATGCAATACAAGGAATGAAAATAAAAGAGACACAAGGATAACACCTAGAAGGGGGGGTTGAATAGGTGTTATAGAAACTTTGAAAGATTTTCGCAAGAAACAAATCTAAACGATTAAAACCAATGAAAATCAATCAATTAACAAATATTATATCAGAGATTAAGCGGAAACAATCAACACCAATATTCTTATTGATTCACCTAGGTTATGAAAATGATTTTCCCTTTATCAATTTTGCACAATAAAGATTCAATTCAATCAATTATAGAAAAATCACTTTTTCTAGGTTTTCAATCAAGAACACAATTAAAAACTTGAATGTAAAGAGTTAAAGGTTTAGAGATACGACACAGTGATTTATCCTGGTTCACTTTCATCCACTTGAAAGCTACTCCAGTCCCCTCTTCAACCAAGAGAGATTCTTCACTATGAGGAATTAGAGTTTCTCAAATTACAAGTAAATGCCTCACAAGACTTCCTTCTTGCTAGCCTACAAGAGATACCACACCCTTGCCTTGTAACCCTATTGATATCTAATCTAACCTCTACTTGCTTGTTGATAACCCCACAACAAGTCTTCTTTGCTTGCTTCACTCACAAGACTTCCAAGTACTTTGAGATTCTTCAAAGTGCCTTCCAAATGCTTGATGAAATGCTTCTTCAAGACTTTCAACTAAACTTGCTTGATTCACAAAATCAAGGCTTCCTTTGTTGTAGAATGTTTGCCTCTTGCAATGATTACAACTCAATAGAAAACAAAAACAATCCTATGAATCTCTTTCAAAAGCTATGAAATATCAACATGAGAGATTCAAGGTTCTTGATCAAAGAATATAAAAATGAGAGCTTTGATCTTGAGAGAGTGAGAGAGAATAGTGTGGCTTTGATTCTTTGTAAAATTGTGTATCAAAATGATTCTAGATGATAGAAATGATTAGGAAAAGGTTTATATAGAATACCCAAAAGTTAGAGCACTTAGAATGGCTTTTGAGAAGTGAAAAACGTATTTAAAAAACCATATCTGATCAAGTTACTCGAGTGAAATGAGTGTTACTCGAGTAATACGAAAGCTGCATAAATTTCACTCGAGTGAAAAAGGTTTTATTCGAGTAAAAGTTCAGATAATCGATTATCAAAAGTTTGTTAATCGATTATCAGTTCAAAATACACTGTTAATCAATTATCAAAATCTGTTAATCGATTATTAACATTAAAAATCACTTAAAACTTGTTTTCTCAAAAACTAAACCTTTTCTTTCAAACCTTTAAGCCACCTATTGATTTTAGGCAAAGTGAATACTCAAAATATGATATAATCATGCAATCAAAAGAGATTCACTACCCTCTAATAAATTCTACCCAAACTCATAAACTAAAAGACTTGTGAGGCAAAAGATAAAACAATAAAACATAAACTACCAAACTAAGTCTTCATGAGTTGGTTCTCTCTTCATAACTTGATGTTTGTTGTTGCTTGTTGAGCTTGAACTTGATCAACACATTTGTAGCTTGTTCAAAACCTTTTGGCATTTATCAAAACATTCTTCATGGATCTTACACTTCCAAAAATTAAAGGAATGTTATCATCCTCTTCTATGTCAAGTACCATAAAATGAAGGGGTAATATAAAATCTTTCACTTTCACCAAGATATCTTCCACCACTCCATAAGGGCGGAGGGCGGTGTTATCAGCAAGTTGTAATAGAATCGGGGTCGGCTTAATTTCTTATATCCCTAACTTATTGAAAAGTGACAAAGGCATGATATTAACACTGGCACCAAGGTCACAGAGGGCCTTACCTGTATAATCCTTGCCGATGCTTATAGGTAGATTAAAGCTTCCTGGATCCTTCAACTTCGGCGGCAGATTGGATTTTATGATTCTGCTACACTTCTCAGCAATTGGGAATGTCTCTCCAGTGAGCATCCCCTTCTTCTTGGTCAGAAGATCCTTCATAAACCACGCATACAGAGGCATTTGTTCAAGAGCCTCCGCAAACGGGATATTAATCTGGATCTTTCTGATCATATCCAGAAACTTCTGAAAATGCCTCCTATCTTCATCTTTCTTCAACCTTTGAGGAAAAGGCACCCTCAAAGGCAAAGGAGCTGGCCTAGGCTGAACTGGTATGTGATCCGCAGGTGGACCCTGCGTACTCGAAGCTCCTAACTCACCTTCCTTCTTCTTTGATGTTGCATCACCCTTAGGCTCCTTCTCTTTGCTTGAATCTTCATTGGTGGCACTCCCTTTGGCAGTTGGTTCATCATATGTTGTGCCACTTCGGAGTGTCACCTTCATGCACCTCTCCTTGGGATTAGCTATAGTGACACTGAGAAAGGTTCCCACTGACCTCTCAGATATCTGTTTGGCAAGTTGACCCACTTTCACCTCCAAGTTTCGAATGCTTGCACCCTGATTGGCAAATTGGGCTCTAGTCTCCTCAATGAATGATTCGGTGGAGTTGGTTAGCTTATCAAGTGTTACCTCCCAGGAAGGCTTCTGCTGCTGTTGTGGCTGATTCAATGCTGGGCTGTGCCAAGAGAAATTCGGGTGATTGCGATATGCTGGATTGTAAGTGTTGGAGTACATGTTATTTCTATTTTCTCCACCTCCCACATACTTCGTTTGTTCTTCAATAGTCGCTGCTTTTCCCATCTCATTGGCACAGTCCCCATTCCGATGGTTCCCACTACAAAAGTCACAAACCAATGTACTACCCACTGATCCCAACTGATTCTGTCCCATCTGCTTCACCAATGCTGTAATCTGATCATGCATCTCCTTATTCTATTGAATGAGAGTCTGCATCTGGGTAGTGCTCAGTTCTGGATTCTTCAAGATAGTCTTGTCAGCAAGGGCCTGACTGCTGTTGTAGGCCATAGTCTCAATTATCTCTTTTGCCTCTTCCACAGTCTTCTTAATCAAGGACCCTCCAGCTGCTGCATCAATCATAAATTTGTTTGTGCTCCTCAACCCATCATAGAATAGTCGGATCTGCATCCAGTCTGGTATAGCATGTGTAGGGCACTTCTTCAACAGCTGGTTATATCTCTCCCATGCATCATGCAACTACTCCCCCTCTGTTTGAACGAAAGAATTAACATCTTGGCGGAGCTTGGCTTGCTTTCCAGCTGCGAGAAACTGAGCCATGAATTTTTTAACCAGAATATCTGTTGATTTTCTAGCAAGTGTACTGGGTCAACGAGTAATATAGTCTATGGAAGACCGAATATCGTCCCACAGGGAGTTGTTTTTTTAGTATATTTTCACCTTAATGTAATTATAAATAAATCCTATAACTAAAAAGTTGTTTAAATTAAAATTCAGATTTGAAACTATTAATTAACTACACTAATTAATTGCTGAAATTAAATAAAAACTTGAGAACTATGGGAGAAAGTGGTTAGGAACGTTGGTCGCATTGTAGGTTTCAATTATTCAACTATAATTTAGATTTTCCTTTAATTCATGGACAATTCCTCTCAAATAGCAATAATTAGATCTCTCTAACATTACCCTTTACTCTCTAAATTTGTAATTCTTGATCTCTCAACAAATTACAGCATTGGAAAATAAGATATTCATCACAAGGGAATTACCAAATCATATAATCATTCAATTATATCTCTATATTTTGAACTTATTATACCATTAATTGCAAGGCCTATTCAAAATTCTTAACTTTCATTAAGAATTAAGAAATCCAAAACATAAAGTGATCAGTTTTACGTATGCAATAAAAACACAATTAACGCATGAATTAAAAATAGGAAAAACACTAAATTATAAATTGAAATAAGCTACGCCATACAAATTCACCGTGTTCCTAACACGAGAGTTTTAGTTACACATAGAAATAAGAAGAATGAAAGACATATTAGGGAAATTCATAGACAAATTACCTCAAATTCTTCAATCTCCACTTGCTCCAAAGTGCTGTAATCTCCCTCTTCAATTTTAATTTATATTTTCTCCTTTTGTTGGCTGCTTAACCTAATTCTAAATCACTAATTTATATTTACAAAATAACCCTAAGTAGAATCCCAATTAATTTCTGAAGTTTTGGCCCAATTGGGCCTGTTCTGATGCACGCGCGCCCCAGGCGCACGCGGTCTCGCGCCCCAGGCGCGCGGGTCTGCTTTGTCTCCTTTTCTTCAGTAGGCGCGCCCCAGGCGCACCCTTCCACACGCCCCAGGCGCGGGGGTAGGTTCCGGCTCTGATTCTCTCCGTTCTTTTTCCACAGGACTTAAGGGCAACTGATCAGAGATAAGCGACGCCGCATCAACAACAACACAGGACTTAAGGGCATACACTAATCGGCAAATGGCTGGGGAAATCTCAGTGTCATGGGAATGAGGGTACAAGTTGTGCATAATAAACCGGACCCAGAATCGGGCAGCTCCCTGCATATTCCTCTGAGACACATGTTTTGGCCTTTGATTAATGTTAAAATTCCAAGTTTTTCCAGCCAAAAACAAGTGTTTCTGAAGCATATCCAGAGGATACATACCCTCATCCTCATAGCTATCAGTGTTGAACAATGCGGGGGCCATATGAGGCGAGTATCTAGGAAGGCGTAGGACACGAGCTATAGTAGCAGCATCATAAGACACTTCCTTGCCCCTCACGTAAGCAACCCTCCTATGCTCAACTGTACCATGCAACTTCTCCTCCTTCTTCTCTAATTGAGCACGCCACCAAGCATGCGAATAAAACTCCCACACCAACTTCTGACTCAAGTACTCAGGTGGACCCATAACCCACAGTTCCCATTTGTTCACATTAATAACCTCCATCACCTCCTCCACTGGCTGACTTAAAACGGCCTCATCAAGGACCATACCCAATTCCGGCTGCACCTTCCGCTTAACCATCTTCCCATCATAAAACTCGGAGACTTTCGGATGCTCAAAAGTCATCCCAGCCTCTCCACTACTCTCCACCATAGGCCTCTTTCCTCTTCTCAACATGTTTAAGTGCAAAAACTCAGATGGGCAATATATCGAACACCTGGTAGGCAGCAAAAAGCTTTCACAATTTTAAAGAGAGAGCTCAATCCTAACCTTCCAAATCCAAATAAATCAGACCAGAGAAGGATAGAGAAGAGATTCTTACCTTAAAACAATGAAAAATTCATGCTCCTTAGCCCTTTTTTTTTATGGAAACCGAATTGAGAAGAGAAGAGAGGAGAATGGGGTTTTTGAAAAATTTTGATGAAAAGGAAGAGAGATTGTTGATGTGAATGATAATTAATGGAAGAGTGAGTGAATAATTTGATGAAATTTGGGTGGATTTGATGGATTTTTTTAAATTGGGGGTGAAATTGGGGTTAGGGTTCTAAGTTATTTGAATTGGGGATGAAAGGAAGTGGGGGGAATGTGATGACTCCCCCCAGGCGTGCTGGCCAAAAGGCCTTCATCAGACGCGCGCCCCAGGCGCGCTGGGCCATGCGCCCCAGGCACGCCTGGTCTGTACAGTGACATCTTTTTTTTTTTATGAAATAAAAAAAATGCAGACATAATAAAAAAAATAAAACTACCTAAACCATCCTAAACTAAAAATCACCTATCCTAAGTGGAGTTAAGAACTTACCTTTGTAACACAACTTTTTCTATTGATGCACATGGAGGAACTCCCCCAAACTTATTTACCTGTGTCACATGAACAACTAAAAGTAGTGCTAAAAAGCACCTCATTAGTAGTTACTTATAGAAAATTCCAACTCCTTATTCACAAACTAAAAATAAACAAAACCTACACTACTACATAATTACAAAAAAAAAAATCCACCAGGATCCCAAATTCTATGGCTCAACTCTCATGTGATATAGGAATAACAAGTTACCCCCATGTCCCATGAGAATGAGCAAGGATGATGATGAAATAAGGAAATTTTAAAAATAAGTTTAAACCCACCAGGGTCAAAAGGTACATTCCTTACATCATGCATCATCTTAGAAAATTTGCCTTTTTCCCCATTCATGAAGGTGTAAATTTCATGAACAAGGAAAACAAAATTTTTAGGATCTTTATTCATCCATGTGTACAACAATGACTCATGTTGATGTTTTGGAAAAACATCATACAAACTCAAGGGTCGAACATAATTGAAAAATTTTGAATCGTCCACACATGCTAAGGATTTAACACAATTTTTAAGTTCAGAAAATTCAGCACGCAAGGATGAGTAAAATTTTTCTACTATTATTCTATCCCCATCTGTTTTGTTTTGTTTCACCTCTTCTTTCTCATGATGCACCTCAATTTCTTTTTCTTCTTCAAAATTTTCAGAGAGGTTAGTACTTAAGTCTTCCTTAATGGAGAACTCTTGTACCAACTTTTCTATGGAAGATTTCTTATATAATTTTTCAATCTCATACTTTTGTACCTCCCATATGATAGATTTCTTATACCTATTGAAATACAATTCCTCAATCTCATAAATCGATGTGTTTGCATCATAAGTAAGAGGAGGTGAATTCAAAACAAAATTAAAAAATTTTAACTCTATATGAGGCATTATTGTACATTATAATTAAGATCAATAGAAAAATAAAAATAAAAATAAAAATAGGTTTTAGTAATAATCACACTAAGTACCAAAAATAAACTAAAGAAAACTACTCCCCGGCAACGGCGCCAAAAACTTGTTGATTTTCCAGCAAGTGTACTGGGTCAACGAGTAATATAGTCTATGGAAGACCGAATATCGTCCCACAGGGAGTTGTGTTTTTAGTATATTTTCACCTTAATGTAATTATAAATAAATCCTATAACTAAAAAGTTGTTTAAATTAAAATTCAGATTTGAAACTATTAATTAACTACACTAATTAATTGCTGAAATTAAATAAAAACTTGAGAACTATGGGAGAAAGTGGTTAGGAACGTTGGTTGCATTGTAGGTTTCACTTATTCAACTATAATTTAGATTTTCCTTTAATTCATGGACAATTCCTCTCAAATAGCAATAATTAGATCTCTCTAACATTACCCTTTACTCTCTAAATTTGTAATCCTTGATCTCTCAACAAATTACAGCATTGGAAAATAAGATATTCAGCACAAGGGGAATTACCAAATCATATAATCATTCAATTATATCTCTATATTTTGAACTTATTATACCATTAATTGCAAGGCCTATTCAAAATTCCTAACTTTCATGAAGAATTAAGAAATCCAAAACATAAAGTGATCAGTTTTACGTATGCAATAAAAACATAATTAACGCATGAATTAAAAACAGGAAAAACACTTAATTAATAATTGAAATAAGCTACGCCATACAAATTCACCGTGTTCCTAACACGAGGGTTTTAGTTACACGTAGAAATTAGAAGAATGAAAGACATATTAGGGAAATTCATAGACAAATTACCCCAAATTCTTCAATCTCCACTTGCTCCAAAGTGTTGTAATCTCCCTCTTCAACTCTAATTTCTGTTTTCTCCTTTTGTTGGCTGCTTAATCTAATTCTAAATCACTAATTTATATTTACAAAATAACCCTAAGTAGAATCCCAATCAATTTCGGAAGTTTTGGCCCCATTGGGCCTGTTCTGATGCACGCGCGCCCCAGGCGCACGCGGTCTCGCGCCCCAGGCGCACGGGTCTGCTTTGTCTCCTTTTCTTCAGTAGGTGTGCCCTAGGCACACCCGTCCACGCGCCCCAGGCGCGCGGGGCAGGTTCCGGCTCTGATTCTCTCTGTTCTTTTTTTTACTTCAAGGTCTTTACGTGCTCTTTCCAATTCCATAATTAATTTTTGCATTTGAGCTCCAAAATCACCTGAAACAATGAACAAACGATCAAAAAGTTCAAGGGAAACTACAACTACTAAAGTTCCTAAAAACTAATAAAAAGATCCTAAGTTTGCTATGAAAACAAGCCAAATCAAAGTAAAAAAAGGGTAAAATGAAGTCCATAAGATATATATATCAGACCCAAATCAATATCCCAACTGGAAAGGCTTCCAAGAGGCTGATTCCTCATCCAAGTAAAGGCCTTGTCCCTCAAAGATAGAGGAAACATACGCATAAGAATCGCCTCATCTGATGCACCTTCTATCTTGAAAAAGTCCAGCATCTGAAGGAAATTGGCTATGTGCTCAGTAGGATCCTGATTAGGTGCACCTGAGAATTGATCCTGTTTGATGAGATGAATGTATTGAGGATCAATCTCAAATGCAGCTGCTAAAATTGCTGGCCGGACTACACTGGATGTGCAGACATCTGGATGTACTGTGGTATAATCAGCCAAAGTCTTCCTTGTGGGTTGGGGGGTTGCTCCAGAACCACCAGAACCATGTGATTCAGCCATTTGTCTTGCTTGCTTTGCTTGCTTTTTCAACCGTTTCACACTAAGCTCCAATCAGGATCAAGTTGCACAAGGCCTCAATTACCTACAGAGCGCAAAAGCATAAAAAAAGGTTAAGCAACACCTGTTAAATTAAACTAATTAAAAACAGAAAAATAAAAAGAAAAATAGAATTTACTAATTACTACACTAGGTACCAAAAATAAACTAAACAAAACTACTCCCCGACAACGGCGCCAAAAACTTGTTGATGTGCCAGCAAGTGTACCGGGTCAACGTGTAATATAGTCAATGTAAGACCGAATATCGTCCCACGGGGAGTTGTGTTTTTAGTATACTTTTACCTTAGTGTACTTAGAAATAAGTCCTATAACTAAAAAGTTGTTTAAATTAAAATTCAGATTTGAAACTAATAATTAACTACACTAATTAATCATTGAAATTAAATAAAAACTTGAGAACTATGGGAGAAAGTGGTTAGGAACATTGGTTGCATTGTAGGTTTCATTTATTCAACTATGGTTTAGATTTTCCTTTAACTCAAGGACAATTCCTCTTTAGCACAAGGGAATTACCAAATCATATAATCATCCAATTATATCTCTATGTTTGAATGATTATACCGTTAATTGCAAGGCCTATTCAAAATTCCTAACTTTCATTAAAAATTAAGAAGATCCAAAACATATAGTGATCAGTTTTACGTATTCAATAAAAACACAATTAACGCATGAATTAAAAACGGAAAACACTAAACTATTAATTGAAATAAGCTACGCCATACAAATTCACCGTGTTCCTAACACAAGGGTTTTAGTTACACATAGAAATAAGAAGAATAAAAGACATAATAGGGAAATTCATAGACAAATTACCCCAAATTCTTCAATCCTCCACTTGTTCTCTCCAAAGTGATGTAATCTCCCTCTTCAAATATTCTAATCTGTGTTTTCTCCTCTAGTTGGCTGCCTAACCTAAATCTAAATCACTAATTTATATTTACAAAATAACCCTAAATAGAATCCCCATCAATTTCTGAAGTTTTGGCCCAAACGGGCCTGATATGGTGCACGCGTCCTCGCGCCCCAGGCACGCGGGTCTGCTGTGCGTTTCTTTTCTTGAGTCAGCGCGCCCCAGGCGCACCCATCCCCGCGCCCCAGGCGCGCGGGGTAGGTCCTGGCTCCGTTTTGCTCCGTTCTTTTTCCTACTTCAAGGTCTTTACGTGCCCTTTCCAGTTCCGTAATTATTTTTTCATTTGAGCTCCAAAAGTACCTGAAACAATGAACAAACGGATCAAAAAGTTCAAGGGAAACTACAACTACTACAATTCCTAAAAACTAATAAAAAGATCCTAAGTTTGCTATGAAAGCAAGCCAAATCAAAGTAAAAGAAGGTAAAATGAAGTCCAGAAAATACATATATCAGACCCAAATCAATACCGTATATCAAGAAAGGTCTTGAACAAGGCGACTTGGATTGAAGAATTATTATATCCCCCTCACGAGAGAGAAGTGATGGTGAATGCATTGGCATCCAGCAACGATTGGAGAAAACCCATAGCCGAATACTTGGCGAATCCGTCTTCTAATGTCGAGCGAAAATTGAAGTTGAAAGCTACCAAGTTTACGTTATTAGGAGGTGATTTGTATCATAAATCAGTCGATGGTAACTTGGAGGTATGTCTCGATAAGGAAGATGCTTTCATAGCCTTGGCAGAGGTTCATGAAGGGATATGTGGAGCGCATCAAGCCGGAGAAAAGATGAAATGGATCCTCCAAAGACAAAGAGTTTTTTGGCCTACTTTAATATCGGATTGCATGAACTTTGCGAGATCATGTGAAGAATGCCAAAAACATGGCTACATTCAGAATGTTCCAGCAGGCGAGTTGCACTCAATTATCAAGCCTTGGCCTTTTAGAGGATGGGCTCTCGATGTTATTGGAGAAATTGTGCCACATTCTTCAAAAGGCCATTTAAAGATCTTGGTAGGTGTTGATTATTTTACCAAATGGGTGGAGGCGATACCATTGGTAAAGGTCGAACAAGAGCAAGTGATTGATTTTATTGAAGACCATATTGTTTGTCGATTTGGGATCCCAGAGACGATAACTACTGATCAAGCATCTATTTTCTTGGGAAGCAAATTGAAGGGATATTTGGCATCAAGAAGAATCAAGTTATTGACTTCAACACCTTATTATGCGCAGGCCAATGGACAAGCAGAAGCAGCCAACAAGTGGATTATCAATATTATCAAGAAACAAATTAAAGGGAAACCACGAAATTGGCATGAGGCTTTGACACTTGCATTATGGGCTATCCAAAACTCTCCGAACGAAGCAACAGGCACGACTCCTTATATGTTAACATACGGCCATTAGGCCATGTTACCAGTCGAAATAAACTTGGAATCGATACGATTTCAAAGGCAACATGAAATGCCTGCGAATGATTATTGGAATTCCATGTTCGACGAATTGAATGAGGTGCATGACAAAAGGCTTTTGGCGTTGGAAAATATTATGCGACAAAAGGAAAGAATTGCTAGATATTATGACGCCAAAGTTAAATTCAAGTCGTTCTTACCGGGTGAATTAGTATGGAAAGTAATCTTGCCCATCGACAAGCGTTCTAATGAATATGGCAAGTGGTTAGCAAAATGGAAAGGACCATTTCGAGTATTAAAGGCTTTTTTGGACAACACATACGAATTAGTCGAAGTCGAATCAAGGAAGAAGATTAAAACAATTAATGGCAAGTATTTGAAAAGATATAAGCCAACAATGACGGAAGTAAACATGCATTGAATCAAATTGCAAATCCATATGACATAATCAAAGTACAGAAAACAAATAATACAACAAAGAAAAACAAAGGTTCATCCGAACAAATTACTAAAAGAACGCCATTCCCTGGCGAAACCATCTCGACGTCGGAGCCCAGCCCTGTATTCTTGCAAATGTGTGGTCAGAGCATCCATAATCTGCTGATAAGGAGCCACCAAGGCAGCAACTTTGGCAGCCAATTCCTGTCGAGTGATCTTGGCAGCTTCCATATACTGGGTCATCTCCAATTGATCCTTCTCCCGACGGGCCAGCTCGTCTTTTAGTTCTTGAATCTTGGCCCCATTCTCTTCCAAGCGCTGGAGTGTTTCATTGACCTTAGAAGAACAATCTGCATCTTCTCATTCGGAATCCATAACTTCAGCCTCCAATTTGTTTTGGTTTACTTTTACATCTTCATAAACTTCGATGTCTTTCAAGATCTTTGGACCTTTAGTGGTCCAATTGTTCACAAACCGTTGCAGGCTAGTCAATTTGGATTCGACATCTTCTGGAACAGGATGCTGCAAGAGTGAATTGATAGTAGAAGACAAGAGTAAAACACTTGCAGAATCGGCCAACAGCTAATCGAAAGGCTGACAACAGATGTTCTTCAAGGTTACCATCACCTGATCCACGACAGATTCGGTGTCCCTTAAAGGGGAATTCATGGCTTCTTCAACAAAGCGTGCTTTAGCCATTAATTCCCGAAGGGTAGAGAAGGCAGTGAAATGGGAAACCTGAATTGAAGGAGCCATGGTGCTAGATGGAGGATTGAAAGAAGGAATTTCAACAGAAGGAACGACGGCAAAACTGGATGAGCAAGGAATTGATAAACTACCATCAAAACCTTCAAGTTGGACTGAGTTGTTGGGGATCTTGAAAAAGAAACAAGAAAAGAAATTTGGTAAGGTCACTTTAATGCTGCATAAAAGGGCGAATAGGTAAATTTGTAAGTACCTCAAACGAAGTGCCGCATGCGTTAGTGGTCTCAGGTCCCACGACAGTAACAGGGGAGTCCACAACTTGAGTGTCAAGAGGCTGGTTGTCGACAACATCTTGATTAGAGTCTTGAATGAAAACTTCAACTGCAGCTGACGATGAAGTATCATCAAGACATCTCTGCATGGAAGCCTCAATAGCTGTCGACTTGTTCTAGAGAAACTTCAGCATGAGGGTCATCAGAAGACAAGTCATCCAGAATCACTTGCCGACGAATAGGGCGTCTTTGCAAATGAAAGCTGGTGTCTTCGACGATGTCTTCTTCGTTAAATGGGTTAAGTGCTGGAGTCGGAAGAAATTCACCGGCATGAGGGTCATGATGAGAAACATCGACAAACAGATTGGTTCATCACCATGTGTTCTTTGAGTAGTAGCATGGGGAGACGGCTCCCTGATGACGATTCCCTTGGCTTTTGGACGAGGATGCGGTTGAGTTTTGGACGAAGGATCCACACAAGGATGAATAGGAGGAGCCGACGTGGCAGTAGATACTTGAAGCTTCTTTGAAAGGGGACGTACCAAAGAGCTATCAGGCCTTTCAGGGTCAACTTGAAGTTTACTCGACGGATGCTCCGTTCGTCCCTTGTGTTTTTTTTGGCTTCGACGAAATCATCAATGGCATTTGAGTGGCACCGTTTTTTAGATTTCTTGGGTGATGAAGGGTCACCACCTTTCTTCTTCGACGCATTGGCCTTAATTGCCGCAGAATAGTCAATAAGGTTCGGCTTGGCCACTACAAAGAAAACGCAAATCAGAAAACAGGAAAGAAAAGAAGTCTAAAATACAAAAAGTGAAGTATTTGTACCAGATTTGTCGGCCGCCACATCTGTCGGAGTCCTAGCACTCATCCTTTCAACAATAGTATCATAATCCACGTGGTACGTGTTGAAGTAAGATTCCCACCAACGCACAAAATTTGGACTAGCCAAGAAACAAGGAGTGAAGCCGACAAGATTGAAACGGCTGGTGGAGGCAAGGTTCTTCGACACGAACCTATTCAACACAGTTTTCTAGGAAGATTTATAGTCCATCAATTGGCCATGGTGGAATTCATGTGATACTGATGAAAGCATAGGAGTAGACAACCCTTGACAAAGTCCAAACTGCCTCGACACACAGTTGGGATAATGCAAAAGACTTCTTTTTCTTCATAGGCAGATGAGTCGGGCAAACCACCGAACAAAATCCTTTGACTTAAATAATGTCCCCAAAGGACATCATTCAATTGCCTCTCTTCAGCATTGGAACCAGGAAAAGGAAGACGAAACCAATCAGGCCCTAGAGCTCTATCGGCAAAAGGGGAAAAATCAATATCCTCTAACGACATGGAGATGTTGGCGAAAATCTTCATAAAATGAAGAAAACTGTTGGTGCGAGACGAAAGTGTAGGAACATCATAGTTCGCCATCAAGCAACCATAGTTGAACCGGAAATGGTAAACAATATCACGGGTGGAAACTAAATGACGTTTCAGAATGGCATTCAGTCACAAATGCAGAAGCCAAGTGGGGCCTCCGACATTAGTCACCAGTTGTTCGTTGAGTCTAATAGTGTCGGAGACATGGCTTATCGTTGAATACAGCTTTTCCAAAAGGAGTTGACTCAAGGCCACTTTTCTTTCTTCATGCAAAATTGTGGCCAAGGGTACCGAGGATTTGTTGATCTGTCGGGACATGGTGCAAAAGACGAAAGCACTGAGCCAAACCGTCAAAAACTCAACATGTTCTTTGTCACTAACTGTCGGGTTATCCTTATAAACATCCCATTGTGCCTCAATATAGTTGGTAAAGGCATAGGACACACCACTAATAGGCACAACGTCGTTAGGTTTTCTCTCCACAGTCAAGAGTTCTCCGTCAGGACGAAGACTAGTCAAAGCGGCAACGTCGAAAAGCGTTGGAGTCATCATGTCGTAACAGAAGTGGAAACAGTTGGTTCGGCGACACTAGAAATAACATGCAGCACCGAAGAGTCCATCGTCGTAGCGCAAACCGGAAGTTGTCAAAATAAGAAGGTCTTCAAAACCGGCCCTCCTCCACGATTTGTTCTTGTGAGGCCGAAACCTTTCAAGCCACTCCATAAACCTAGAGAATGGTTTTACATTTCGTAAAACCCTGCGAGAATATTCTTTGTCAAAATGACAAGTGTATCTGGGGTTGAGAGTGGCTACAGGACGAATCTCGTTAGGATTGGAAAGGGGAAAGTTGGCACTCATAACAGGGTCTTGAGCCTCCGATGGAGTCATCAAGGGGCCCAAGAAAGCAGGAGAAGGGTTGACGGGTTTGTAGGGTCTGCCGACCAGACACGAATTCAAGCCTTGTCAAAGGGATTCTCTAAAGGCATTTCCCTCGGATTGCTAAGCATGAACGTCCCTCGCTCGGACTCATGGACCCCGAGCATACTAAAGGACCAGGCTCGGACTTGATGGGGCCGAGCCTTACAATCGGTCCTCAACCAATCGGGCTCGGGACTCTAGGGCCGAGACATACCGTCGGCTTGTGGATAGACTCAGTCTCATTCAGGCTTCATATCCCTTTCGCAAATCTCTCCTAGATTCTCGCTAACAGCCTAGACATGAGATCTTTAGCTGATCCTAACCAGATTCTTAGAGCATAAACCTCCGATATTATCTCCTAGAATCCTGGTTCAGCACAACACTGATACAGGGCCCAAACGGCCCATATCAGCCTCCTCCAAACCCTATAAATAGCTCATTACAGTTAGGGTTTCAGGTACGTACTCTCATCCCTAAGTTGACACTCTGCACACACGTTGACTAGGGAGATCCTGCTTTTCCCAACTGGAACTGCAGAAACACCATACAGTCATACATCGATACTTGATCCTCTCTTGGGCTCTTGACTTCCATAATCTTGGGCACTTAGAGGGTTAAGGACATTTAGTGTTCCAGGACACTACATTGGCGCCGTTTGTGGGAACCGAATAACCAGTATTCCTACTTCCACCGTACTCATGGCAAACGACAATGATAACCAAGGACAAGGGGATCTCCGCCGTCGCCTTCGTGGGAGGCCACCTAAGAATGCAGGAAACGTTAGGGACAGAATCGCCCCAAGAAGACCTACTGGAGGCAATCGGGCTAACTCTTCACAAGTTCCTCTGATGGAGCAGACGGTTGTTCCCCCAGTTCCTCCGGTTCAGGCTAATGTTCCTCCGGTTCCTCCGATGGTTCAAGCCACTGTTCCTCCCCTCGTGGAAGGCGGCGGAAGGCGATCCAATCCCCGTACTGTTCCAGATGGCCATGTTTCAGATTGGCATGATACTGCGGACTCTGGACCACATCAGTCTCGGAGGGCCCCTGCTGGATCACGAACTGGTGAAGGTCGGCGAGCTGAGCATTTCGCCCATCATGATCACTCTCGAGCCGTGAGATCCAACAGGGAAATACCTCACTTGACTAGGGGTCGTTTTGGAACGCTTCAAGGTGGACAAAATTCTGAAACAGAGGGTAGATCTTATATGACTACTTCCTCGGCCCGTAGGAGAGAAGAGACAATAATGGAAATCTTGAGAACTCAGACTTCCCTGATTGAGAAACAGAACCAAGCTATCGCCACTCTACAGCAGCAGAGCATGGGAAGAATAGCCGAGCAGGGCCCTCACATGGCTCTCGGCAATCCGAACAACCTTCCTCAACCCCCACCCCTCAACCCGAACGTGGTCCCTGAGCATGTTACTGGAGGGCCCCATCCTGGACATCCTTTCACGGTTGAGATTATGGCATTTCAGATCCCATAGACTTATGTGGGCCATCAAAATATCCCTCGGTACACTGGGACAACTGATCCGATGGGCCACATTGTAGCCTACGAGTCTTCCATGATGTTTTATGGAGGAGGGGATTTCATGAAGTGCCGAGCTTTCTCAATGACCCTTGGCTCGGCACCTTTGAGGTGGCTCAACTCCCTACCTGCTAATTCGATTCATTCTTGGGCAGAGCTTAGAAGAGCATTCTTGAATCGATACACGACCAGTATGTCACAGCCGAAGTCAGATCATTCATTAGCTGGAGTCGCACAGAGACCTGACGAGTCTCTACGAGACTACCTAGCTCGGTATCAACAGGAGGCCAGTGGCATATCAGGATTGCAATCTGGAGTATCTGTTCTTTTTCTAACCCAAGGGTTGCGGGATGGAGATTTCAAGGATTGTTTAATTGGGGAACCACCAAAGGATATGGCCGAGGTAAGGGAAAGATCTAGGAAGTTTGTCAATCTGGAGGAATTCCACAGAATCAGTACTGCGACACGGGGTAGGGAGGAACGACAGGAGCAACGACCTCGTCTAAACGATCCTCGTCAAAGTGATCGTTTTCGAGATAGGGGGAGGAAGGACAAGAGAGAAAGAGGAGAAAAACTGCCTCCAAAAGGCAAATATGATGAATATACCCAGCTTACAGTCCCGAGGAGTCAAATCCTTCGTGAGACTATGCATACCGAGATGCGTAACATCACTCGGCCTCCAGCTTTGAGAAGAACTGCTCAAAAGGATAAGACAAAGTATTGCGATCATCATGGCGGATGGGGGCATACCACCGATCAGTGTACCCAACTGAAAGATCTGATTGAGGAAATGGTAAGGGATGGAAAACTTCAACAGTATATTGGTGAAGCATTGCGGAAGCGTGCGAAGAGAAGAAGCCATTCCCCGCCTAGATCCGAACAGAAACAAAAAAACAGAAGCCCTTCACCACCTGTAGGGGGAGCCTCCATCCTACTGTCCGAGAAGGATAAGGGTCGAGAGACTTTCCTGATCAATACCATTGCTGGAGGATTTTCAGGTGGAGGGGAAAGAAAAGGAGATCGAAAGAGGTATGTGGGGCAGGTCCTTTCGATGGCCAGCCGACCGATCCAGAAATCCAAAAAGAAAAACATTGTCATCAGCTTCAGTGACGAGGATTTTGCTGATATTATTTAGGACCATAATGATCCAATGGTAGTTACAGCCAGACTCGGTAATTACGAAGTGAAAAGGATTCTCATCGATCAGGGGAGTTCAGCAGATATTATGTTCTTGGATCTGTTCGAGGCTTTGAAGTTGAAAAGATCTGACCTAACACCATTTGAGGGAAGTTTGATTGGCTTTATGGGTCATTCCATTGTTCCCTTAGGCCACATTCATCTCCTAGTGACCATGGGTGAACAACCGTCTGCTCGAACCGAGATGGTAAAATGGCTAGTTGTCCAAGCACCGTCGGCATACAACGCCATCCTTGGCCGTACTGCACTCCAATTATTTGGTGCCGTTGTATCAACCGTTCACCTAGCCATGAAGTTTCCAGGGTCTGATGACCAGGTGGTAATGGTACGTTCTGAACAAGAGTTGGCTCGGAAATGTTACAACATCAGCTTGGGCAAACTGAAGCTAGATGATGATGAGAAGATTATGCAAGAAGTTCTCAACAAGGGAAATATTAATCTGGAAGATCTTGACGTAAGGGAGGAGGATGAAACTAGGCCAACTCCCCAGGGGGACTTCAAGAAGATAATTCTGGGGACCGATCCACCCCGTTGTGTCAAAATTGGTGTTGGCCTTGCTGAGGAAGTTGAAAGAGAACTAACAGAGTTGCTTGTAGAAAACAAAGACTTGTTTGCTTGGACATCGGCAGACATGCCAGGAATCAATCCGAACTTTATCTGCCACAATTTAAGTGTGTATCCTGGTGCCAAGCCGGTGTGTCAGAAGAAAAGACGGGTCAGAATGGAGAAGGCTCAAGCAACAGAAGAAAAGGTAGTCGAGCTTCTTGAGGCAGGATTTATCAGGGAAGTGGTATATACTGATTGGTTGGCTAATCCCGTACTGGTCAAAAAATCCAATGGAAAATGGAGAATGTGCGTGGATTACACAGACTTGAACAAAGTTTGCCCCAAGGATCAATATCCACACTTCCCTGCATAGACAAACTCATAGATAGCTCGGCAGGGTATCAAAGGCTATCCTTCATGGATGCTTATTTGCGATACAATCAGATCCCTACGTATCCCCCGGATCAGGTGAAGACTTCGTTCGTCACGGAAAATGCTACATATTGTTACAATGTCATGCCGTTCGGACTTAAGAACGCTGGAGCAACGTACCAACGAATGATGAACAAGGTGTTCGGCCCACTGATTGGACCCAGAATGGAGGTATACATTGACGATATGATTGCAAAAAGCTTGAAGGAAGAAGATCATGCTAAGGATTTAAAGGTCATCTTGGGCAGAATTCGAGAGTTTGATATGAGGTTGAATCCGGAAAAGTGCACGTTTGGGGTCCCTGCTGGTTCATTCCTCGGATTCATGCTCACCGAACGAGGGATCGAAGCAAATCCAGAGAAGTGCCGAGCCATCCTCGAGATGAAGAGTCCATCCGATATCAAGGGAGTACAACAGTTGGCAGGTCGGGTTGCGGCTCTTTCTAGATTCTTATCTCAGTCAGCTCGGAAGGCTCTACCATGGTACCAACTGCTATGGAAGGAGAAGGAAAAGACGTTCGAGTGGAATGAGGCATGCAAAAAGGCCTTCACTGACCTTAAGCAATACTTGGCATCCCCTCCAATCTTGTCTAGCCCTGTAAATGGAGAAATTCTGTTCCTTTACTTATCAGTGGGTGACTCAGTGGTCAGTTCGGTTCTGGTTCGGGAAGAGTCAGACAAGGAATCCCCAATTTATTTCGTCAGCCGAGCCCTACAGGGACCAGAGCTGAGGTATCAGAAGGTAGAAAAGTTGGAATTCTGTTTGGTTATCACGGCCAGAAGATTGCGTCAATACTTCTAGAGCCACCACATCAAGGTCAGAACGGCTCAGCCGATCCATCAGATACTCCAAAAACCAGACTTGGCAGGCAGAATGGTGACTTGGGCCATTGAACTTTCCGAGTTCGACATCACTTTCGAACCAAGGAAGGCAATGAAGTCCCAGGTCTTAGCTGACTTTCTCACCGAGTTTACTGAGCCATTGACGAGCTCAAACTTGGACTGGAACATTTATGTCGATGGGTCGAGCAACAAGCTCGGGGCAGGTGCTGGAATAATCTTGGAGAATTCCGAGGGAATCACTTTGGAATATTCTTTGAAGTTCGGATTTCCGACTTCGAATAATCAGGCGGAGTATGAAGCTGTGATGGCTGGTCTGAGGATGGCGAAAGAAGTAGGGGCCCGAGAAGTGAAGATTTTCAGCGATTCTCAGTTGGTGGTATCGCAAGTGAAAGGTGATTATCAAGCCAAGGAACCCATCCTACAAAAATATTTGGAGAAGGTGAAGTTCCTGTCTTCAGAGTTTGCCATGGTTGAATTCTGTCACATCCCAAGAGAAAGCAATGGTCGAGCGGACATTCTTTCCAAACTTGCTTCAACAAAGGGTTCTGCAAAATAACAAGACGTTGATCCAAGAAATGGTGCATGGACCTAGCGTTGTCCTCTCCATTTCGTTGGATCCAAGTTGGACCTCTCCGATCATAAGCTACTTGGAACAAGGAATTTCGCCGACGAATCCAGTCGCCAAAAAGCTTGTCAGAAAGGCAACCCAATTTGCTATGATCGATGGAATTCTGTTTCGCTGAGGGGTCAGCGGCCCTATGCTCAGGTGCTTAAACCCCGCCGAAGCAAAGCAGGCACTGGAAGAAGTCCATGGAGGTATCAGAAGCCATCATGTTGGGGGGAAATCACTGGCAAAAAAGATTCTAAGGGCAGGATACTACTGGCCGACCTTACAACAGGATGCGATTAGTCATGTGAGAAGATGTGAAAAATGTCAGTTTCACAGTGATGTCTACCAGAAGCCGGCCGAGGAACTCCATTCACTTTCATCTCCCTATCCCTTTTATCAACGGGGAATGGATTTGATTGGCCAGTTCCCCATCGCACCAGGACAACTCAAATGGGTGATAGTGGCCATCGATTATTTTACCAAGTGGATTGAAGCCGAGCCCCTAGCAACTATCTCGTCGGCCAAGGTGCAGAAGTTCTTTGAGAGACAGGTTGTAGCTCGGTTTGGAGTGCCACAAGTTTTGGTAACCGATAACGGAACTCAGTTCGCAGCAAAGGCATTCCAAGACTTAGTCAACGCTTTGAACATTGACCACTATTTTTCCTCGGTCGAGCACCCTCAGACCAATGGACAAGTAGAGTCAATGAACTGAAGTATCATTTAGGGGATCAAGAAGAGACTCATCGGAGCAAAGGGAAATTGTTTAGAGAACTTGCATGAAGTGCTTTGGTCGTACCGCACCACCGTACAGACTTCGACTGGAGAAACCCCTTATCGTCTTACTTATGGTTGCGACGCTGTCATCCCGACAGAAGGGATCATCCCTTCTTTCCGAGCCATACAACAGCCGAACCCCCTCAACAACACTTTACTGTGTGAAGACTTAGTTCTGTCGGAAGAAGTCAGAGATTTAGCTGCCGAACGGGAAAGACATGCCAAGCTTATGCAAGCGAAAGGGTATAATCGCTAAGTAGTGCCCAGAGAATTCGAGGTAGGTGACCTCGTCCTACGAAGAGCCGACATCGGCCTCAAAAATGCTAAGGATGGGAAACTGGCTCAGAATTGGGAAGGTCCATACCGAGTAGCTTCCAAAACGGGAACGGGAGCCTATAAGCTCGAAACTCTCTCGGGTGCCCTCATCAACAACACGTGAAACGTGGCAAAACTTAGAGCATATTTCAGTTAGAACTTTCTATGTATTTCAATTCTGTTTTCAATTGTTTTTGTTTTATTATTACCTTTGTTCTGTTAAGACTGTTTATTTTTTATGATGGTGTACGCTCGGTGGAACTCCGAGCCCATTGTATTTTTACTGCTTCTAATAAATAAAAGTTCTATTATTGAATTCTTTGTATTTACGTACTTTTCCTCATAATCGACTAGCCACCGTTTATGACGCGAACGATTATAAACAGCTCAAATAAGAGCTTATAACTCGTCAAGTACCTTAAAAGATTCCCGATTCAAACATGATTTGTTTTAAAAATCATTTATACATCACCGATAGAGGAACCCACCTCGGCTAAAGTGTTGGAGTTCCGAGGTCTTAACACTTGAATTCTTAACAAAAGAACAAAAAGAAGCATAAAATAAAAGCGAATATTATAAATGTTCAGAACCAGTTACAGCAAAGAGATTCAAACCCATCTATCGGGGCAAATACAAAAGCAAAAAAGAAAGCGAGTTACTCGATATCAGACAGTACTACGCTGTCAGGGTCGAACTTCTCATCTTCCTCTTTCTCACCTTCGGCACCCTCGGCTTCCTCTTCCTCGGATTCCTCGGCAAAATGGTCAGGTAGATCATTGCGGCTCATGTCAATGGGAACACCATTCGCGCCCACAATCTGACCATTCTTGGTAGCGAAGAGGGGGTCGGCGCCCTTTGTCACGAGGCTAGGGTTCAGGATGCGAAGTTGCTCGGCTGTGTTAAGGAAGGAATCTTCAACTGCGTGACTCCAGTTGTACAGATTCTCCTGGGCTGTCGTCTTATGTTTAAGAGCTTTCGCTCTCATCTTGTCCAAAGAAGCTCGGAGCCCAGTAACCTCATCCCTAGCATACTCAAGTTGCTCCTGAGCCACAGCAGCATCCTCCTTAGCCTTTCTCAGGGTTTCCTCATATTGCCTCAACTTTTCCTCAGCCTCTTGACGAGTCTTTTCGGCTGTTTCTTTATCAGCTTTGGCCTTAGCTTTGGCGCCTTCAGATTCCTGCATTCCCTTCTGCAGTCTTTCATTCTCGGCCGCCAGTGCTTGAAGCTTTTTCCCAAAGCTTTCCACTTGAAGCTGCAAGTAATCCTCCCGATCATCAGCTTCTGATCTTTTCTTCTTCTCCTCTGGGGCCACTCCAGCGTAGATATCGTCACCACGCTGACCGAGGTAATGGAGAATGCTTGCACCTCGTAGGAAGCTCCTCACCAAGGCTGAGCAATTATTTTCCCAGGTGCCTGGGGTCCAGGAACCTATCACTTCAGCGTCCTCAGGAGGAAAGACAGTTGCAGTGAAGGAATCTAACTTCTTCTTACCCCACACAATTTTGGCGACGGCGTCGTCCATACCCTCAGTAACTTGAATTCCCTGGTGGGGCTTGCTCAGGTGAAGCCAATCACTAGCCAATCCTTTCCCTTTTTCCACTCGAGCCCTTTTGGAAGGACGCTCAGGAGTACTTTTAGCACTTGGTTGCGTTTCCGATTGAACGGTTTGCTCAACATTCTCGGGGGCCTGGGGAACTTCGGCTGGGATAGTTTGCGAGGCAACCTTGGGACTTTCCATTGGAGTTGGCTCGGAGGCTTGGCTTTTAGCCGAGGATCCTGAATCTCCTCTTACAGTAGCCAGTTGAGCCATCCTGGCCGAAGCAGCTGCACTTTTCTTGGTTTTGAAGCTTTCTTCCCCATTTTTTCTGCAACAAGGAAATATGCGTTATACCGAGTTAAAAAAAAAATATATATATATATACCCAGCTCGGCCTTCACTTCGGCCCGTGTCCTCTTCAGCAATATTTTTTTGGTATCAATTTGACCATTCGCCTTGAGGTACTCCCAAACTCGGTCACACAATCGTCTCTCGGCCTTCGTTAAATCGACCAAATAGTCAAATTGATACAAGGAGGCCCCTCGGTTATAGATACCGTTCGACCAACCCAGAGGGAAGCGGGGCATGACCTTGATTTCCCCTTCTTCCTCAACCTGCTCCATAAACCAGCACACACCAGCCCCATTGCACTCATACTGAAAAAAGAGAGGCTTGAAGGACTTCCAAGAATTGGTGACTTTAGCGAAAAGTGTGTGGTCCTTCCAAGCTTTTAGTGACACCCAAAGCCCTTTGGAGTTGCCGAACTTATTCACTTGAGGGGCATATAGCCAAAAGAAAGCTCGAAGTGTTGCAACTAGACCTTCGGCGTCCAGAACTGTTGGAATGCTCGAACAAATGCCCATCCGCTCGGGTGTAGCTGGCTCGGGGCTATACCCAAGTGGTTGAGTACCTCTATTTCAAAAGTCGAAAAGGGCATGCGGATCCCGACCTTTGTTACTATTTCTTCGTAGAAGTAGAAGAGTTGTTGATTTTGCGGCACTTTGAAGCAGATCCGGTCGTCAATGCTCACGTGCCTTAGTACGAATTCCGAGACATTCCCGTCCGCACTCGGAGGCGTTAAAATTGGACGAAGGTGATTTAGACTGTCTGCCGTCAGTAGCGAAGGCCTTGTCCCAAGTACCTCCCGATCAAAAACTGCGTCATACTGCGCATGGTTGGGTGGTAGAGGATACTCTTCAGGATGCGAATCACACATGCGCTCCACCATATCTGAGGAAAAGGTAAAAGGCTCGGCATTAGTATTTTTAATGGCAGATGTTTTAACTCTAAACCTAAGGCCGAGCCCTGGACCTTTTCCCCCCTCTCTCATATAAGTTCCAAAAGGTTCCCTTTCCCCTACTTGGCGCTCGGGGCTAACCCTTATCTGGGCTCGACGCTCGGCAAATCTATAGGCCAACAGCCATCTATTTTCCTCTGCGGAGTCAGAAGGAAATTCTACGGTTAATGGTCGTACCTCGGATGACTCGTTGGATCCATGATCACAAAGGGGGGGAAAGAGGATCTATTATATCATCAGTATCAGAACTAATTCCTATTGGAACAGGCTCTTCTCCATAATCCCCAGAATCCCCAGAACTCCCAGAAAAAGCTGAATCACTATCACTAGAAGGTTCCTCTCCTATTTTCCTACAAAGTTCGTGATAAATCCTCTTCCAATCCCTCCAGCCACTCATGATTCAGAAATAAAAAACCCACGACACTATCTACCCAGAACAAAAAACCCCAAAATCCCTGCAAAACCCAGAAACGCGAAACCCTTTCAACAAATAGAAAAAAGAGCAGAACCAGAAAATGAGTTATTAAAGTTAGAAGAAAAGGAAGAGGTTACCTGTTTTTGATGTTTGAACTCTGGAAGAAGTTGATGGCAGCGGGTGATCGTGGGAGAACTGAAGAAAAAAAGGTGCAGGGAGTGAGTGAGAAAAAGAGTTTATGGAGTATTTTTGGAGTAGCAAGGGGAGCGTGTTTGATTTTTTTGGGGAATCAGAAATGAAGGAAGTGTGGGAAAGGGAATGAAGAAGTTGAATAACCCTCAACCTTCAGAACCTTTCGGTTTCCTTCCAACGCACGTGTGGGCCGAAAGCCCATTTACCCCACTCAACCACACGCATGATGAGACGTGGCAGTTACCAAAAAGGCACTTTTTCAAATTTCAAAATTTGAAATGATTTGGCACAACTTACAAGGGAACGCGCCGTACCTAGAGAACCCAAAACGTCACTTCGAAACAGGCGGCATAATTACAGTCGTTGCGAGACATCCGGAAAGGTCAACCCTAAACACTTGCTACCTCGTCACAGACTTCCCAAAGTCTTACAAGTTGGGGGGCTTGTAGGGTCTGCCGACCAGACACGAATTCAAGCCTTGTCAAAGGGATTCTCTAAAGGCATTTCCCTCGGATTGCTAAGCATGAACGTCCCTCGCTCGGACTCATGGACCCCGAGCATACTAAAGGACCAGGCTCGGACTTGATGGGGCCGAGCCTTACAATCGGTCCTCAACCCATCGGGTTCGGGACTCTAGGGCCGAGACATACCGTCGGCTTGTGGATAGACTCAGTCTCATTCAGGCTTCATATCCCTTCCGCAAATCTCTCCTAGATTCTCGCTACCAGCCTAGACATGAGATCTTTAGCTGATCCTAACCAGATTCTTAGAGCATAAACCTCCGATATTATCTCCTAGAATCCTGGTTCAGCACAACACTGATACAGGGCCCAAACGGCCCATATCAGCCTCCTCCAAACCCTATAAATAGCTCATTACAGCTAGGGTTTCAGGTACGTACTCTCATCCCTAAGTTGACACTCTGCACACACGTTGACTAGGGAGATCCTGCTTTTCCCAACTGGAACTGCAGAAACACCATACAGTCATACATCGATACTTGATCCTCTCTTGGGCTCTTGACTTCCATAATCTTGGGCACTTAGAGGGTTAAGGACATTTAGTGTTCCAGGACACTACAGGGTTCACCATCAGCAGGAATGAAAGAAGTTACGGGAATGATCAAACTACGCTTGTGGTATGGGACATTCAAATCGATTTTAGGGTCAAGAACTCCTTGAAGAGCCATGTTTAACAAAGGGTTTTGAGACGAAAAAAGGGGTTTAGGTCAAAGAATAGAAGAATGCAGTGGCAAGCCAGAAAAGATAAAAGGGGGATAATGATAAGTGATCAAATTTAAATAAGAAGTGAAAAGACGTGTGAGACCAACGCAATGGTCCAATAAGAAACGTCAGTTTGAAAAGATAAACTCGTCGTTCCAGAGTCCTAATGATGAAAGGACAGTTTGAAAAGATACAACTTTTGGCATCCTCCGAAAAGACGCGTCGAATACCAAAACTTGGGGGGCCTCTTTTAACCGGAAGTTGAAATCGACAAAAGGGCAAGAATGTCGAATGTATAAGTAACGTCGACGGAAGTGTACTTAAACATTTTTGTTTAAAAGTGACTTCGAAGGAAGTGAACGTACAACCCGACAATGGGTAGATTTCGACAAAAGGGTATGCGTCGACAACATAAGTGGTGTCGAAGGAGGTGTACTTAAGTCTCATGACTTAAAAGTGACTTCGAAGGACGTGTACGTGTGTCAGGAAGGAAGAGGCGGAAACAGGAGGTCTGTGTCGAAGGAATGTTGGCGCAAGAAAAGAGGAAGTTAGAGCCATCATGTCAACATTGGGAATGGAAGAGTAATTATGAAGGCATTTAATGCTCCTTGTGGCTATAAAATCCCCATTTCTGACGACCAGAAAAGCCACGAGATAATATGGGAAAATATAAGGAATGCCTCCATGAATTCTGGAAAGAAGAAAAAAGATTCAAATTCCACATAAGCATGAGTTCATAAAAGACTAAACATGTGAGATTAAGGTGTTCGGGTGTTGAAAAGAAAATGAGGGGATCTTCACCCCGAATACCTCCTTTATCCTCATGAATATTGAAAGACTAAACATGCGGGATTACATAGAACCCATTTCTGATGCATCAGGTCAATGCAAGAAACTCCGAGTTGGAGATAGCGTTGAACCTGATAAATAAGCATTGGAAAAGCCTTTGTAATCCCATAGGCCAAGGTTTGTGCCCTGCTAGGGTCGACTACGGTCGTCTTTCCTATTAAAGAGGTAAAGGAAAAAAGACCTCTGACGACATTCTACTAGAAGCGCCGGAGGCATGTCTTTTGATTGAATGCTGGTGAAACAGCAATTAGTCAAATTACATGTCACCGATATCAATCGAATGCGTTTGAGGCCGACAACAGGCCCGAAATCCATTTCGACAGAAGGCCTGTTTGTCGAAAGGAACTTGATGTCGGTTGGCATCCCAGAACCAAGAGGCAGGAGCACAACAACGTCAATGCTTCGAGCAACAAAGAGACTTAGACAAGAGTCAAATGGTTGTAGTCGAAGAAGAGTGCTGGTCGAAGGGATCTCAGCAAAGATGTCACCACGGAGTCCGACAGAAGTATCCACTAAGCCCAAACCACGACGTGGGCAGTTACATCGTGGGGGATAGAGTAGTGGGTAGTTTTTAGATCGTGGGTTCTGCAGTTATGCAGAACGTGCGAATTTGCTTTGTAATTAGTTTCCGGATTCCTATGTCTATAAATAGGAAGTCCTTAGGTTGTAATCGGGGTCGGTTGCTAGGTTGACACACATAGGCCAAAATCCTAGACGTCTCACCAGAGCAGACAAACAGAGAAACGCCATTGTAAAGAACCTCAGCCTTCCACCCATTTTAAATTTCAATGCAATCTTTACTTTTCCTTGCACCTTTTAATTATCTGCAATTTACTTTACTGCAAATTTTAATCGCTTTCATTTCGATTCCAAGTCATTTACTTTACTGCAAGTTTTAATCTCGCTGCATCGTGTTCTTGGTGTCGGTTTCAATTTTCAATCGCATTCTTAACGCTTTCCAACCCCAAATATCAAAAAACACCAAAAAGTACGGTCAAGTTCCTTTGCAAGATTACCACATAACCTGTCGTTACCCCACCCCTTCCATCACCGTCAGTCCGGCAGGCGTCGAACGAAAAACCCACAAACAGTAATATAATGATAATTAAGAAGGATTTGCTTGCTCCTGTTTATGGGATTCAAGTGTCTTTGAGGTATTGGAGAAATACGTACTTAGTTTGTTTGGAATTATAATTAAAGTGTCATTTAGAGAAGGAACTCTTTATCAATAAGAGGTATTGCGGTTTCAAAAATCATGCTAAATATCAATTGAAGGCAAAAGAATCATATTGTTCCTCTTAGATTGTGACAAGAGGCAGAAGAAAAACAAGACTGCTTGAAGGACCTTGCTTTGAAATTATACATGGATTTTTTAATTTTTTTGAGGATATCCATCATCGTCACTAGATGGTTGTGATGATGTGTTTTCCTATGGTGGGGGTCAATATTGTGGGGTCTTTAAGGAGATATGTTTCTTTTAAGAATATGAAAGCTTTGCTTTGTACAATGTATTATTTTAAAGCTCCTATAAAGAATGGGTGTCCATTTATTTTACAAAACAAAAAGGGCAAAACTAATGATTTATTTTGTCTTCTAAATTATTCTAGGATTTCAATTTTGTGCTTTTTTTTTATTTGGCCCTTAAAGTTTTTTTTAAATGGGTCCTAAAATTTATTATTTATGATACAGTTTAAAAAAATGGTGAATGTGTTTTTTTTAGATCTTTTTATTTTGAACTCATCAACAATATCAAGATTATGAATTTTGATTATTGAGAATTGAGCGAGTTGTAAGAGAAAGAAAAAGCTTTTAGGAAGAAATTGAAATCCGAAAATAAATTAGAGGACAAAATCACTAGTTTTTCCAAAAAAAAATATTTTCGAATTTCATTTTTGTCTTAATTTTTTTGTTTCAATTTGGTCCTAAAAGCATCTTTTGTTTTCGAATAGGTCCTAAAATCCATTTTTTATGGTTCAATTTTTTTAAAAAAAAAATAATGAATGCAATTTTTAAATCCTTTCATTCTGAACTCAGTGATACCAATATTATGAATTTTGGTTGCACGTTAAGATAGTTGTGAGAAATAAAAAATTTTGTGACGAAATTGATATTCGAAAATAGCTTATATGATAAAACCACAAGTTTTTCCTTAATTAGGTAGCGGTGAGGTCAAGCTTCAGTGCTTTTGTCTTATAGCTTTGATGAGATTTTATTGGATTGAGGCTATCATTAATACCCTTCTTGTTCTTATTCCTATCATTGTTGGAGCATAATTAAGGATGACAATTGTACCCAGACCCACGGGTACCCACTAATAATATCCACAACAGGTCGGTCTGGGTCTGCAAATTTGGACCCTTTGGGGGATGAGAATGGGTATTTAGATACCCGTTATTAAAATGGGGCGGGTCCAGGTAAGGGGTACCTAGACATTCTTGTTAAATTAGAAAGATAACTTGTGTATATATATAGTGTGTTCTAATTTAAAGCAATGTATTGTTTTTTTATTTATATTATAATATGAGGTGTATTGCTCACTTTTGTTCAGTTTTTTGTCTTTTTGTTTAGTGTTGCTCACTTTTATTTTCGTTTTGTTCAATGTCCATCTTTCACCATATACATTACCTCTGTCACCGCTCAAGACACAATGGGTACCCACAAACTCGTTGGGTATCTCAAGACCCATCCGCGGTGGGTCCCGCACGGGTCTGGGTCCAAATTTACATTAACGGGGCGGGTCAGAGTAATGCAGTACCCGGATCCATTGCCATACCTAACCATAATTCATTTCTCAAATTTGTCTTATTGCTTTTTTAATGTTTTATTACAAGTGCATCACAAAGACTACGGTGAATAAGATCAAGGCTTTTATGTTCAAGATAACTGCCCAAATCCAAGCGAATTTTGTCTAGTTGGAATATTCAAGAAAATGCTATTGTTGAGCATGAGTTGGTTCATAACATGCAAAGAACATGCGATTAGAAATGTTATGTTTTATGTATATTAAGGTTGACTTATAAAAAGCATATGATTAGTTATCTTGACAGTTTATTCGGTCTTGCTTGAAAGATCGTTCTCTTTTGTCATCTTTAATGGACTACTTGATTATGACTTGCATTTCTTCTCCCTATTGTAAGATTTTTTATATCTTATGTGATGTGCATGTGATATATATTGAATTGTGTTTAGTAAATAATTAATTAAATTTTAATGGACTAAATCATATTTAGATAATAAGAGAATTGTTTCTAAAGACTCATTAACTTGATGGAAGCCAATGGATAAGAGATAGGGTTTTACCTATTTATGAGAAACAGGTCATGTTCCTGGCTATAATGTATTCTCTCTTTTACCATCACATAACGACACAGAAAGAATAGTAGAGACGTCAAACGAATAGAAACCTTGTTTCCTGGCTTTTGGTCAAAGGACGTTAGAGAACTCTCTCAAGTATAGCAATGGATAGAGGTTAGTAATTATATTCTCTTATCATCTCTATAACATGTGAAAGTCATGTAATTTCAAGATCCCTATTGTTGTAGTTGTAACGAATAAATTAAAACTACAACTTATATGTGGTATCAAAGCCATAGGTTGAGAAATTCATGATTTTCTAATTAAATTTTTGCAATATGGTATGAACCCTAATTATTGTATTTAGGGATATTATGGTTTCCGCGAAAGTGTTATTTTCATACCTGTTAGAAATATTTATTTATCCAATTAATATGTGTGCCAACAGTAATATGAAATCACGAATTGAAAACCAAAAGTATGCATTTGGTTTCGTATTGAATTCTGTGCGGCAATGTTTCCATTTAGATCTCCACTGTCACGGCTCAATGGATTTCTAAGTTTATTAAATTAATGTTTCCATTTGGTTTCGTATTCAATATGTTGTGGCTATATTGCCTGAAGCCGTGGCCTCTGAGGAATTATCACGTTAGTATTACTCTGATCACGTTATCGAGTATATATATATATATATAATAGTTTATTTTTTTTGGATATTATGTATTGATAATTTAATAGTTTATTATTAAATTATATCGCAGATTGATTTGAATTGATGTATGATAGGTTAGTTAATCACCAAAGTGGTCAAACCTGAAAAATTAAATTAATTCTAAATCATATAATAGTTAATTTCAATTACTCATAGATGATGCTATAAACGTACAACATGATGATTTGTTGTTCTATGAGTCATTGAGTTTATTGTTATAAGGCATTTATGGATCACCCAAAGATTGATTAGTTGTTCTTATGATTAATAAACATGATTGAAGGTAATGCATGTGCGTCACTATTTTATTTATTTCCAAAGATAATAAATATTTAATTCTTGCACGTTGCATTACCCATTATTGATTTGATTTGATATTAATGTATAATGATTTGATCATCATTAAAGTTGTCAAATCATAAAGATATTAATTCCGATTGGCTAATTTTATTATAATAATGAATTTGATTTGAAGTTAATTGTATGTTGATTTTGTTAATCACCAAAGTGGTCTAATCAGTAAGTAAATTAATTTCAAATCATATGATGTTTTTTTAATTACTCATAGATTTGATGCTATATGAATGACATAATGGTTTGATGTTCTATGGGTATATTGTAGTTCATTGTTATAAGACATTTATGGATCGCCCAAAGGTTTGATTAGTTGTTTTTATAATTAATGGACATGACTGTAGGCAATATGTTTGTGCTATTGGTTTATTTATATATCCAAAGACAATAGATAATACAAATTGGTGCATATATCATTGCCAATTATTGATTATTAATTTTATTAGCATTATTATGTTTGAATGTCGTGTGCTAATGTGCAACCCAAAGGAGAGCGTTAGTGCACATTAATTGTTTAAGTAATATGTACCTTATGTCTCAAAACATTTATGTAGTACATGTTCTTAATTTTCTGCATTCTCATGACTTGTATGTGTCAGTGTTATTTGTTCAACTTTCTGACTAGAGTTTGCAAGTCTTTCTTATCCGTTAAAGAAAAGTTTGTTGCTATTAATAGTGTTAGCAACAATAAAGATAAAGTTTATTATAAAATCTGTGTAATTTTTAGAAAGATTTGACAAACACTTTTGTTATGTTCATGAGGATAAGTGTTGCAGATAACATTAAGATAATTCTCTCCAAAATTGAAAGTAATTAAAAAAAATAAAAAATAAAAATTAAGTGAATTTTGTGATAGTACCCAATATTTTTTGCTAGTCTCTTTCTGGGACATTAATGAGTACCCTAACCCCATAAAGTTTGGTGATTTGTGTACTATTTATGAATATATAATTAAAAGGAAAATTATTGCAACAAGATTTAAGTTTAAGTATTTAGGAATAGTTGTGGATGAGAACTTCTTAGTATAGTTTATGCTTGCTCATTACCGATTGAGTGTTACTTGTTTTTGAATGAGCTATAACGCCATGAAAGATAATGAGTTGTGCAGTAAATTGCACAAGATCTTATTTTAAAAGGAAACAATACTTGAGAATATAAGAAATCTCTTTATCCAACTTTTAAGGACATTAAGGAGCTGGAAATAAATGTGTGAAGAAACATGATAAGGGCAAAGGATAACTTAGAATTAATGAGGCATATGTGAAAATTCATATGAAAGAACCTCATTATCATAAATGTCATTTTTGTGCAAAAAAATGTTGAATTCAGAAGAAGTGCATAAAATGAAAATCTTGATTCTATAAAAGATAAGTTTAAAGCTTATGTATGTTTGAGTCAAACTTAATAAAAGATCCACATAAAATTTGGTGGATTGATCCTGGATTAATCGAAACATGTTTCTAACATAATGAATTTTGTTTAATCCATACCATAAACCCACATGTAAAGTACGTGTTTGTGGGAATAAAGTGAAGGTTCTAGTAGAACTTGTCAGGATTTAATGTTTAATCCTTGATATTGGGCATCACCTAGACTCATCGGAGACCTTTTAGGTACCTAGTTTTTCTAGGAGTTTGGTTTATTATCTAGGATTGATGTTGCTAGATACTCTTTTATGTTTGGTTATGGATGTTTCAATTTATTTAAGTATAATTATCACATTGGTATTTGTATATTAGTGATAGTTATATAAATTGAATTTTAAATGTTTTTTTGCTAATTTGTGGCATAAGTGTTTGGGTCATAAATCCAAGGAAAGAATGGAAAGCTTTATAAGGAACAAAATCTTTCCAGATTTGGATTTTATTGGCCTAATTATTTGTGCAGATTGTATTAAAGGAAAGAAAAACCAAAGACACAAAGAAAGGGGCCACAAGAAGGATCCAGCTTCTTGAAAATGTGTTTTTCAAAACTTGTGGACCTATAATGTTAACTTTCTTTTTAGAAAGGAAAAGGTATGTGATCATCTTTATTGATAATTATTCATGTTATAATTATGTCTTGAAAATTTACTTGAATAAAGTAGAAAGTTAAGTACATATAGATGAATGTTATCAATTACGATAGAGATGATGACATGAAAGAATTAATTAAAATGGACAACATCTGTGACTATTCGTTAAACTCCTCAAGAATTGAGTAATTTGTGTGTATGCCAGTTACACTGCAACGAAATGGTGTATATAGGGCATAACAGAACAGTAATGAATATGGTTAGGAGTATGATATTTAGTCTTTACCCGCATTTGTGAATGTATATCTTGAAACTGTCATTTGTCTATTGAACAGAGTTCCTATTAAGACAGTGCCAAAGACAATTTTGAACTGTGTTTATAGGATACCCAATTTAAGACACCTGCATGTTTAAGGTTGTCGGCAGAAACAAGGATTGCAATCCGCCAGAAAAGAAAATGGATATAAAACATCAGTGAATATTTCACTGATTATCCATATAAATCAAAAGGTAAAGACCTTATTGTTCTAACCATAGTATAAGAACCATTGAAATTGTGAGTGACAGGTTTACTGAGAACTGTGAAATTAGTGGGAGTATAGTTCCACTTAACGTGGAAAATAACGGAGTTAGGGTGCAAGTTCCTGTAATTTGTAATTTGTAATTTGTTCTTCTACCTCAACAATAGTTTCTTTTATTGTTGAATCGTATAACAATAAAGTAAAAAATGAATTCATTATTCACAATGATTTTATTGTAGAAGAACCATGAGAAATAGTATTAAAAAAATTGCTATTTCGAATGTTTTAAGTGGTTTATCTACAAGAATGTAAATTTGACTTAGTCATTAATGATAACGATGTGTTGTTTTACAAGACGTAAGTTGTGATAATATTGATAAATATTTTTATATATGAGACCCTGTAGAATTGCCTAAAGGTTACACGAGAGTTGGGGGGTAAGTGAGTCTTTGGACCAAATATAACTCTTGTGACAACCTTGAACGTTACAAGACCAAATTTGTTGTCAATGATTTCCCTCGCAAAGTTGGCATTGACCATTAATGAGGTATTTTGACCAATTACCTGAAAGAATTTATTCAATATTATCATCATGGCATATGTAGTCCGTAATGATTTGGAACTGCAGTAGAAGAATGTGAAAACAACCTTTATGAATTTTAGAGGAGGATGTTTATGTGGATGACCCACTAATGTGGTTCTCAATTGAAAACAATGAACACATAATGTGCAAATTTGAGGAAATTAATATACATAATTAAACATACATCCCATCAATAGTATCTGAAAGATAGTCAATGATACTATTGTTCTTTTTAGATTTAAGGAAACAAGATTGACTTGTGTAAGTATCTGAAGGCCAGTGGGAGTGAGTTTATTATGTTGATTCTGTATGTTATTATATCTTGCTTGCAACTTATTATCTTGGTCTTTTACACTAGACTAAGAAATTTTTTCTGGTAACTTTGAATGAAAGATATAGGTGAGTCGAGCCATGTGATTAGAAAATGAATATTCTAGAATATGTCACATGAATTGTTAGGCTTATCTCATAAAGCATATATCATTAAAGTACTAGAATGATTTAGAATGAATAAAAATTACGTTAAGGAAGTATTAACTATACTCATAAAGTCTTGAGGTATTAGCATGAAACGAATAAATACATGCTTACTTCTGTAATGAATGATCACATTGAGGTGATCAGAATGTTGAATTTGTAACAAGTTTTGAGGTTACAATTCAAACTAATTGACTGAAAATTTTTATTTCGGGGCTTAGAACTGTCGACAATATTGCTTAGCCGCTGAAAACGTACTGTGGTGTTTTGCAGCAATGACAAGTACTATAAAGGTGTTAAAAGTATGTGAATGAAGTACTTTGTCTCTAAAGAATGAGATCAGAAACAAAAAAATTGTCAATAGAGTATATTAGCACCAATCTTATGATTGTTAATCCATTGAAAGAAGGGTTATTGCCTAAACATTTATTGAACATGTTGAAAGTATAGACATTACTGTTGTTAAGTAAAATTGAATTTGATGTTGACATCCTTATGTATGATGTAATTGACATGCTGAGCTCATTTATGATATGTTTGATATGTTTCTGATTACCTGTTCTCTAGAACATCATGCCTTATTGTGTTAGAGTAATGTAAACAGGTATTGTCTTGAACAAAGACATTATGGACCAATTATATATTTCCCAATTATAGATCAGGTTAAGGAAAAGACTACTTTGTGGCACATGGAATGAACTATGTCGAATAAATGACATACAACCGCTATGACCCGAATTAGTTCCTATCTTTAACTATGATTAATCGAGTATCTAATTATAAAATGATTTAGCTATATAAATGCGCATTAATTGTTTGTTTAATTATTTGTTTATTAAACCATAATGTTGAATTATGTCACATGAGCCAAGTGGGAGAATGTAAGATTTTTTATATCTTAGTATGTCTCATGATGTGCATGTGATATATATTGAATTGTGTTTAGTAAATAATTAATTAAATCTTAATGGGCTAAATCATATTTAGATAATAAGGGGATTGTTTCTAAAGGCCCATTAGCTTGATGGAAGCCAATGGATAAGAGATAGGGTTTTACCTATTTATGAGAAACAGGTCCTGTTCCTGGCTATAATGTATTCTCTCTTTTACCATCACATAACGACACAAAGAATAGTAGAGACGACAAAGGAATAGAAACCTTGTTTCCTGGCTTTTGGTCAAAGGACGTCGGAGAACTCTCTCAAGTATAGCAATGGATAGAGGTTAGTAATTATATTCTCTTATCATCTCTATAACACGTGAAAGTCATGTAATTTCAAGATCCCTATTGTTGTAGTTGTAACGAATAAATTAAAACTACAACTCATACCTATTTCAAAGTTCTTTGGATTGGTTATAAAATGCTCGGTTTTCACTTTTCAATCATCTCGGAGCATACGACAAGTGAACCCTTTTTCTTCTTATAATTTTAATTTATGCTTTGTATGAAGAGAATTTCTCATTTGATTTATCATGAGGAAGGCAATAATGGTTAGGTTTTTATCATAGCTGGCAAAAATGGTCATTGTATTTCCCATCTTTTGCCTGTATATGATTCATTTTTGTTTTTAGAAGCTTTTAACTCCTCAATCGATTGTGCGATAAAGGTGTTGGATCAGCTATATTGTGTCACAAGTCATAAGACGGTTATCAAGAAAAAATTATCTTTTTCTCTAATAATAATAATAATATTTTTGTTGACATATGTGTTTATTCACTTTATTGAAAGCCTTGTGGTATCGGAATGTATTTAAGTTCAATTGCCCATCATAGTGAAAGGAAGAAGGATATCTTTAAGTTTATTACGGAGTATGAATTAGCTAGAGGAAGGAACTATGTCACTCAATGGTTAGAAGTGTCATACTTGCGTAATTGGACCCACTTAATTAAATGTCGAGAACTTAATCATAAATTCTTAAAGTTTAAGGGTATACTTAAAAATTCTTATATAGTTCAATGACATACAGAGTAATTGAATCTAAGATAAATGATAAGGAGTTGTGGCGCATTTTAAGAATAATGATTTCCAAAGATGATGGTCTATTGTTAAAAAGGAATTATTCACCTACTTTCGACATTAAGTTCTGAACAAAAAATAACACATGTTCAATCTGTCTTTCATAAACTCTTAAATAAAAACAAAAAAATAATTTTTGGCTTATTTAAGATTTTAGTCCTCGAACTTAGGTACTCTTTTGGAATTGGTCCTCAAACTTTTTTCGATGCTTTTAGTCCCTAAACTTTGCTCAAATTTTGGAAATGGTCCTTTCAATACTTAAGTGGTGATATGACTGAGGATATGTCACGTCACCTTTGTCACATCGATAGGTAACGTGCTAGATAATGCCACGTGAATTTTTTTAATTAAAAAAATTCAAATTCATTTAAAAAAATTAAAAATTGTATTTTTTTTAAAAAGAAAATCGAATCTTTTAATAAATTTTAAAAGAAATTAATTTTTTAATAGAAAAAATCGTGTAGTGTCATGTGGCTCTACATAACAGTCACTCGTCAATATTGTGAAAGTGACGTGACATGTTGTCGACTATATAATCACTTAAGTAACGCAACGACAATTTCCAAAAACTAAATAAAGTTCAGGGACCTAAAACATTGGAAAAAAAGTTTAAGGACTAATTCCAAAAGAGCACCTAAATTCAGGGACTAAAATGTTAAATAAGCCACAATTTTTTAGATACATAATAATACTAAACCCTATTCTATATTATAAATATAAAATAATCTAAATATATTGAATGTATAATGATTAATAAAATTCAAATTAAAAAAATTAGGAAACTCAAGAATAATTAACTAAGAGATTAAAAATCTTGCCAATGAAAGAATAAACTAGTTAAAATCAATTATAGAACCATTTTGTTCATGTTCACACTGGCAACTTTATAATTATATTTACGAGATCAATATCAATATTTGTTATCATTAAGATAATATAATGCATGTTGTTCAATAATTTGTCTATGGTTACATTACCGAATGTTTTATGTCCATGCTTTAACCTTGATAGTTATAAAATATAAAAAAATCTATTCTAAAGTGAACTCATCTTGAAGGCTTTATTTAGATGGAGAGTGGAAAGAAAAAAATAAGAAAATAATCATGATCGATTTTATTTTTAATACTATTTGGAAAAGACAACAAACAAGGAGAAAAGATTAAAAAAGTAAATATGCAATCCACAATATAGTTTTATCTCCATCCATGAGAAGAAGATTTAAAAAATAAAAAACAGAAATTATTGATGATGTGAATTTACAATTATACGTGTACTTCTTCACATGCGACATGGACATGCATATAATTTAAATAAATCTTTCTTTTTATTGTTATTCATTTTCTCTTCATTTTATCTTTTGCGTGAATTATTTTTTTACAAAATATAATTGATAATTGATAACCTATTGACTTTTTATAATTATAATTGGTATAATTAATGTTGCTTCCATTTAATTAGCTTGTCATATGATATGAGTAATTGTTGAATTATTAGTCGATTGAGATTATATAAAAAGCGTAAGTGAAGAGAAAGATTAGATAAAAATAATGAACGAGAAGAGAAGGAATGGTAAATAAGTTCAAATCTAAATAAATATCACCAAAAAATTAATAAGCAAAAACCATATCATTTCAAATAAAAATGTAAAGTGATTACAAAAAGGAAAACAACAATCTAAAAATGACTATTGTGGATAACCAATAAATTTGTATCAAGAATTTTGAATTTTATAATTATAAAATTAACTGGTGTTGATTCCTTTAGAGTTATCATGAAAATTAAGCATTCAAAATTTGATTTTGCTAAACTCATCGTAATTGAAAAAAACAATCAGATTAAGGGAACAAAATGAAACAAAAAAAATGAGAGACTATTTAGAAACAAATAAATAAGAGAACGAGACCAAATGAATTGTTAGGCCAAATATTAAAGAGTTAGTTTTTTAATAAACAAAGTATGTTGTTTTTTTTTGGTATACACAAAATATGTTGTTTAGCATCTTATAATTAGCCCTAATGATTAAGATTGTGAAAATTATTATTAAATCCATAAGAAAATGACTTTGATGGGAAAGACATTATGAAATCATTATATTTCTCTTAAATAAATATTATTGTGTTCTACTATATCCAAAAATGGGTATGAAAACGGCTTTGTTGGAAGAGCATGTACCCATTTTGGTAATCACTACGTTGTTTCGAAAAGGATTAATCTCCCACTATCGACCGGAGAATACCCATGGTTTACACCAAAAAAGTGGGTAAATTTTTAGAAAAATAAATCTAAGAAATATATAAGGTTTTATAACTTTATTATTTTTTATAAAAAAAATAACATATCTAGTCTTGGGAGCTTTTCTTCGCTCCATGTTTAATAAAATCCTCATTTATTTATATCTTGTAAATTTTATGGCCACCGTAATGTTCACCACATAAGGATTATCAATTCCAAACTTTCAAGTAAGTGACATTATGTAAGGATTATCAATTTCAAACTTTAAAGTAGGTGGCATTTGGTTTGTATCAATGATTTGTTCCACTGAGCATTTGTATAAATTGAGGTATGTTTTGTATTATGTAACACCCAACCTAATTAATAAACTAATTTTCCCATAATTAAAATTAGCTACTTGAAAATTTCATTTTAAAACTTAATTAATTATAGAAATCTCCGTAAAAACGGACGGAGTTTCCTCTGTTTTATGAAATTCCCAAAATATTAATTTTCCTTGTAAACATAGTATAATCAAATTTTATCAAACCAACAATGGGCCAGCAGGGCCAAATATAACAGAAAATATTAGTTACATCTTTTTCCAAAATAATTACAAGTTGTAGGAATAGTTCGGTTTATCCAAGAAAATGTTGTTTTGTTTTTACACAAAATTCTAAAACAAAACTCATGACCAATGCTTGGTCACCCAGCTAACGATTCACACTCCACGAAGTGCAAAGTGCTTCTGCTCGGCCAAGACTTGTGCATGCTCCATCTGAACTTGTAATAAAAATAGCAAGAATGATAACATTACACATGCATTAGGAAATGACTTCTATGAAGTCATAGTAGTATCTAAGCCTAACATAAATATTCACACACAACAATCACAATCATTTTTTATAAATTCAAACTCATTTACTTTTCGATTTTGACATATTACTATTCATTTCTTATACCCGATTTATCTTAATTAGTTTTCAATACTTAATTCCCCTTACTTTTTGTTCATTCTTATTCTCTTTTCAATCTTAATTCACTTTTCATTATATCACACTTATTTTCGTTTTCATTCTTTCTTCTTTCTTTTTTTTCTTCTTTGCTTTTCTTTCTTTTCTTTTCTTGTTAACTCTTTTCCCTTTTCACTTGCATATTCAACTCTTTATCTTTCCTCTTTCTTTTACTTTTTCGTTTCGTTTCTTTCTTTTCTTTTTATCGGCTTTGCGAACCCACCACTGCGCTCCCACACCGGGGCGTCTTACCGAGGCGCACATCATTAAATCGTGTAGCTTACGCAACCAATGCACCCCACCAGGCATACTTACATGGCCCGAGATCCGAGTACTAAATCATCTGTATGGATTTTGTGAACCCACCACTGCGCTCCCACACCGGGGCGTCTTACCGCTGCACACGCCATTAAATCGTGCGGCTTACGCAACCAATGCACCCCACCAGGGCGTACTTACATGGCTTGACATCCACAAAACGAGTCGGGTACTGCGAACCCACCACTGCGCTCCCACACCGGGGCGTCTTACCGCTGCACACACCATTAAATCATGCGGCTTAGGCAACCAATGCACCCCACCAGGGTGTAGTTACATGGCCTGACATCCGCATACCAAATATCATAGTCTTTTAATTACATTTTCTTTCTTTCAATTTATTCAATTATATTTTCTTTCTTTTCGTTTAATACTTAAATGTCTTTTTTCCTCTTTCTTTAATTACGCTATACTTTAATGCATTCGTTCTCTTCCCTTTAACTTTTAGTTCTCATCTTCTCTTTATTTATTTCTTTTCTTCCCACTTCTTTTCATTCAAAATTCATTATCATTTCTAGTATTATTACTTAGGGATTAACAAAAAAATTCATATATTCATAATAAACATACAATTCATACAAAACCCACATCTAACTAAATTCGGCCTTTTTATATAATTTTATATTCCAAGTTTTCATGCATTATTATTATCATCACTTCCTTCTATATTCACCAACTACACAAACATTCCAATCCATCCATTAATTATGAAGCCCATTAACTCGTTATCTTTTAGGTTCATTTCAAAACCCCTACCCCTCATATAATCAAACACACACATTATTGTTCAGCATCATAACACAAAACATATACACATATTAGCACGAAAATTGTCACATAATTCATTTACTCGCATGTTTACAAACAATTTAGTGAATTCCTTTCCTTTATTCATCAATCCTATTTATTATTTTGTTTTCCTTTAGTTCTTCATTCTCCATATTTTCATTCTTTAACTTAAAGTCAACATCAACTACCCAATTGTTCATTCTTACATCTACTCTTTTCTACTCCTAGTCACCCCTATAAGCAACCTAGAAATCACACCCTAAATCAAGGTAAGGCTACCTTCTTACCTCAATGAAGGTAAGGAGGTGGAGAACCTCAAGACCCTAAGCTTCCATCTTGTCCTTACTCCTTAAAGCTTGAACCTTTTTGACCTTCCTTCACTTGTTCTTGAAGATGTGGAGACAAGAGAGAGATAAAGGTGGTTCCCATGGTGGGTCTTAGGAGCTAGAGAGAGAAAGCTCTAACGAAAGGGTATGGTGATGATGACATATGTGATGAAGAAGGTGAGTGGGTGGTAAGGCTTGGTCTTGATGTTCTTGAGCATGATAATAATGGTTGATGGTGTGGGCACTTGGGGTTTGGTGCTTGATGGCTTGGGTGATGGCTCTTGATGAAGATGATGATGAAGATGTTGATGGAGGTGATGATGGCAAGCTTGGATGAGGGATAAGGAGCTTGGGTGATGTGTTTATGGAAGAGAGAGAGAGCTTGGGAGGAAGCCATGAGACTTAGCTTCCTTGAGTAGCTTGGAGGTTTCACTTTATGTGAGGAAGAATGGCTCTTAATGCCTTATATTTTTTTTCTTCAGATTTTTAGCTCACTAATCGATTAGTGGGTGAAATTTCACAATTTGAACTTGTCATTTTAGGCGAACTAATCGATTAGTTTGTCATCTAATCGATTAGCCAATGCTAATTGGCTTTTCTATGTTTCTTCTATTTTTCTTTCTATTTTCTTCTTGCAGTCAAAGCACCATAACTTCTTCGTTAACCGTCGGATCTTGCTCAAATTTGAAAGCAAGCTTCCTAAAATCCTTATCTTCATATCCAACAGCGAAATTCTTGTTTGGAGTTATAAATCTTTTCTTTTAATTTTCTCTTATAACACAATTATAACATCGAAACGCCGGCTTTAACCCTCGTTTTTCCTCACCTTCCACCCTCTTATCCTTTGCTACCTTCCTAACTACTTCACAATATTACAAATGGTCCTACTCCATCACCTCATTTATTCCTGGACATAATTATATTCTTTCTAAGCGGTTTGTTGTTCTAATTTACGATTAGGATAAAATAAATAAATAAAAATTTAGGATGTTACAATCATATAAGGTACGCCTTAGTCCCACATCGGCTGGTAAGGTGAACGAAGTGTACCTTATATAGGGTGTGGATACCTTACCTCATGTGGACGCGTTTTGGGTGAACAATATCCACGTGGCGGTGCCAGGGACCTAATGCTCAGTACCGTACGGTTGGCTGGGGCTGGGCTATTACATTTGGTATCAAAACCAGGGCCGGGTCGGTGTGCCAACGGGGACGTTGGGCCTCCAAGGGGGGTGGATATAAGGTACGCCTTAGTCCCACATTGGTTGGTAAGGTGAATGAAGCGTGCCTTATATAGAGCGTGGATATCTTATCTCATGTGGACGCGTTTCGGGGCTCACTACGCTACGGCGCGATGAGACCAAGAGCAAAATCGTGAGGGTGAAGGATGCCCAAAGCGGACAATATCCACGTGGCGGTGTCAGGGACCTAGTGCCCAGTACCGTAGGCTGGCTGGGGCTGGGCTGTTACATATTACATGTTTGTTGTGTTAGGGAGCTGTTAAAAATGCACAAGTAATGTTTTAACAATAAGCGTGAAGTGGAAAAGCAAACAAGGTAGAGTATAATAGTGGTGACCTGGGCGAGAAAATAAAAGCTTAGTTGACTTTTCGTGAGAGTAGGGTGAGCAATATTCATGAAAGCAACACTTTCAAGGGTAATGTAGTTATGCTAATACCAATTCTGTTTACGCTTAGTGTTTATTGGTTTAGCAATTTGGGCCTCATTCCTCCCTACCAAGATGTGAACCCCCTGTGTCTGATAAGCCTAGTATCCTTCTTAAAAGTTGCACTCATAATTAAAGTTGCTTCCCAAGACTTTACACATGTCACGGTGGTGTGGTTTACGGAGAAGTTCACTCACACCCTTTACGAATGCCTCCCCAACACCAATTTCAGAGTCATGCATGCTATTAGTGAGGCATGAGGAGAGACTCACAACATTTGACTAGAAATTGTATTCCATTGATAGCAAAAAAGATTGATATGATAATCCTCAAAACCTGAAACTATATTTTGAATTGCTAACAAAAAGGATGTTCCATTTGGAGTTGTACATAAAATTTATTAATTTTTGAGAAACTTAGTAGATTACTATGACAATGCCTTAGTGTGACGATGTTAGTGTTGCGATGATAAGGCAATTTGGTTTGTTTTGATATCTATGATTATGTAGCGTTGTTTCGAATTTTCTTTGACCTCTACATTTCGATTTTTAATACCTTTAATTACTTTTTTATATTTATTTATTCTTTTTTAATTGAACATCAAGAGCTTTCCATTTTTCTTATATCCAAATTACATTGTTTCATATATTTTTATTGTGTCTTATAATTTATTTTAAGGAGTTTTATTGACCCAAAAAAGCAAAACAAGAAAATATCATGCCTAGTTACTATTTCTCAATAGCAGCCATGATAAATGGAAATTTTATTAACATCTGTGATCGTGATCCTTTTATTAACACTCGGTTAATTTATAGCTTTTCACCACTTTTTCGAAAATACGCTCACTATATTGCTAACACCCGTAAACATACTACTCACACCTAGATGAGTAATCAATTCATATTCTCCTCATTTCAATATTCACATCCATTGTCTTCTCTTCCCTAAAGTTTGTCACCAACTCATGCTTTAAACCTTGTCATAACCACCATAATCTTCTACTCTGATCTTCTTTATTTTCAAACATTGTTATTTCACAGTTGTCCCTCCCTCACTAGTGCATTGTTTTCAAACCTCTTCCTTTGTTTCTTTTTTCATTTAATCTCCTTTACTTTCTTTTAAACTATAAAACAAACATGTTAATGAATCCTCCCATTTTATATTTAGGAATGTTAAACGTTAATATTTGAATAGCTCCATTGTGGAAAGATTCATTAGAAACACCAAAGCCCAAAAATAAAAAATGATAGATTAAATTGTAAAATCAACACCTTTAGTTGTTTGGTGAAAACTTTTTTGAAGTTAGAAATTCTTTGTTGTGCTGTAATTGGAGATAAATTGTGTTGTGTATGTATTCAATTTCAAAAATTAGGATTTAGATCCTAGCTTTGTTGTACCATCAATGGTGGTAGAAGGCTTCAAAATGTTGAATGACAGGTTAAGGATTATGAAACGAAAAAATCACAATGTGAGTAAGTAGAGAGAATGAGAAGTGAGGGCTAAAGTTTGGAAGACATCGGTAATTTTGAAAGAATGGTACAAAAGCTGTAAATTGGTCGGGTTGAGTAAAAAGGTGACAAATATTAATAAAATTTCCCTACAACAAATTGCACTCCAATGCTTACAATGGATATGGTCTCTCGGATGTTAGAGGGTAAAGTTTAGATTACTTGTACGCTACTAGTTGGAATAGCTTTGGGGAAAGAGAGAAAGGAAAAATGAAGGAGAATGTGGGTAATGAAAATATACTACTACCAATTATTCCCTTTAGTGTTTGAGATAATTGAACCAATGAAAAAAATAACTCCTCCCTTCAAACAAAGCCCTTGCAATCAATTTCTCAAGTATGTATGTTATTGTTAGAACTTTTCTATTTTATTGAATTTATTTTGACACATAAAATAGCCATAGAATTATTCATATAGAAATTAAGTCAAACAATAAAATAATATGAAGGACCTTTTATAATTACCTCCAGCCATAGCCTCTTATAGTTTGAGAATCCTAAACTCCACTGTTACACACAAAACAACAACGATCGACAAGCACCCAATAATGAGTGTCAACACACAAAGATATTCTAACCTATAAAGTGTATCCTCCCCTTAAATAGAATAGATAAAAGTATCTATTCATCGCACTTTAGACTAAGGACACTATTGTTTGTTTATTTATAAGAAAAATACTCTCTCCATCAGAAAGCATATTCTATCTCTAGTGAGAATAAAATCCCCATAATTAATTTCCTCAACAATGATCTTTATCTGCTTTGACCAAATAAAGACTAAGCTCAATGGGATAAGAAGACAAAAATGAAATTGACTCGTTGAACCATTTAAGTTGTTTTATTTCATATTAAATAATAAAATAAAATAAAACCCGCTGTTATGTCCTCTATGATTCCTTTGTTTGTTACTTGTTAGCGTAAAAAGTATATTTTGATGTTCATGGTATAGTGAAAACTTTTTTAATAAACATTTAAGCATGATTTTGATGTTAGGAAACCACGACTTCACATATTTGGACTCCATATATAAAAGTTAAATAGATTATTAGTCTTTGATGAATATATTTTGGTACTATCCATTTTTTTTACTTTATAATTTTTTTATTGGGAAAGCAAATTTTCTTTTTTGTTCTTTAGGAGTTTGAGTATGTAGTAATATTGAATTTGATAAATGATGAGTTTATTTTGAGTTATATTTTTAATATATTTAGTTGTTTATTAGTTGAGACATAGATAATTTGAGTATGCGAGCGTATTTGGAACTATTTTTTTATCCATAATAGAAGAGTTTAATTCAAATTGAGCATGTTGTTTAATTTTTGTCATTTTTTACTTTAGTGTGGTTTAAAAGTTAAGCCAAGTTAAATTTGTTATTAAACTACTACACATCTATATTTTTTTGTGTGCACCAAGCAAATCATCCACTCGATAACCAAAGACTAATCACCTTGATAAAGATAACCAAAGTGAATTTTGTCTCTACCAACGAAGTCTTTTACATAGATATTGCATGGATAAAATTCTTGACATTATGCTTGTAGAACATAGTCAAGAAAAAAAGAGTTAATAGTCTATCAGGTCCCCCAAAGATACCCCTGACATCAATTTAGTCGATAGAAGATTTTGTCAACCAATTAAACCCCTCACAGATCAAATTGGAATCACATAAGTCCCTCCATCCATAAATATGCCAAATGTCAATTGTAACACCCTAGTTATTATTACCCTTAATTAGCCATTTATAAAATTGTGGACTTGAAAATTTTATTCCACAATTCAATCCCATATATTCCAATCACAAACACTTATCATTTCATTCTCGTTTTGATATTTTAATCCCAATCTTATTTTGCTCTACATTTGGTTATTCGCTCAACTTCCTTTTTCTTGCTTTAAGGCTTTGCGGTTCCACCACAGCGCACAACTACATGTGCGTCTTACCGCTGCACACGACTACATGCGTGTCTTACGCAACCAATACACCCACCAGACATACTTACATGGTTTGGTACCCGCAAAACCATAATTAGGATACTACGGACCCACCATTGCGCACAACTACATGTGCGTCTTACCGCTGCACACGACTACACGTGTGTCTTACGCAACCAATGCACCCACCGGGCGTACTTACATGGTTTGTTGCCCGTAGACCAAGTCTGCATGTCTTTTAGGAAAATGTGAACCCACCACTGCGCACAACTACATGTACGTCTTACCGCTGCGCTCAACTACATGGGCGTCTTACGCAACCAATGCACCCATCGAGGCGTATTTACTAGGCCTGGTAATCACATAACACAATCAATTCTCTTTTCAGGTTTGCGCACCCTCCACTGCTCACAACTACATGTGTGTCTTACGCAACCAATGCACCCACGGGCGTACTTACTTGGCTGGGCAACTGCATACCAATTCTTTTAGTCTTTTATCACATTCTCATTCTTCTTTTTGTTCTCATTATTCAATCATATTTCTTCTCTTTCATTCCATCTTTTATCTCATTCTCGTTCTTTGCTTTATTTTGATTTATTCAACCATTACCCTTCTTTTTCATTTAATACATTAATTTCATTTCCTCTCTCATCTTACTCTTTCACATAGGGGAATACACAACTAACATCTTAAAGGCAACTTAAGTTTCACTCAAGTTCACATATTCAATTTCAAATAAAGCAACCAACCACATATACATATTTCTATAGAAAATATCAAATATCACATTCCAATTATCACATCATGCATATAAAACAATATATCAAGTGAGGGTTTCCTATTCTTTTCCTTAAGTCATTATCCTTTATTTTTACCGGTTACCCTAAGGTTCATTAACATACAAAATCACCCGGTCTTAATCATCACTATAAACTACCTAGAAATACATCCTCTAAGCTAAGGTAACACACCCTCTTACCTTGCCTTTCCATAGACATGTTTCTTTTTATACAATAATGTCCAAAAGTATCTGAGTCCATTGCTTACGAGCGGCGACAGGTTCTAAAGCTCCTTCGTCGTCTAATCATATTACATAAATTAAATAATAATCAATTTAATGCGCCAAACCGACTCAAACGCAACAACTAAACCATCAATTAATCCTTTTTAATTACGCTAAAACAATGTCAATATTAAATTAGTTATTAGGTTTATAACGTTATAAAAACATATTTTTTGTTATAACCAACAAATTGGCAAATATCAATAAGGTTATAAAAGACCATTCAAGGTTCCTTAGAACAAGCACTTTAGAACTACGTTCAAGGGATTTAGAAATGGAAATCAAAACAATTAATTTCAACATCTCAAAAATTGACGAGTATTGTATTTGATTCCAAATCATAAAACAAAATACGTTAACTTATTGTATTTTTGGTTTAAAGTATTGTATCTATCTTGAATATGTTTCCAAACCATGAAATTATTTGATTCAAGTTCATAGAATCAAGACCATGCCCTTTTCATTAAAACTAGTATAACTTCTTTTGAAAAATACGCTAACTTCCGAAACTAACATAATCACCGAAAATTCATTAAAGTTAATTAGTTTTAATTCCGAATCACAAAATCAAATACTAATGATACTTGACGCTATAAATTCAAAACTGAAAGAGAGCATTCTTTGTTCAATAGTAAGTTAAAATCACGTTTTCTAAGTCCAAATAACTACACTCCCTTCCAATTTGAATTTAAAGTCCAAAGTATTAACCTGAAGTAACGTATGCCGAATACATCAGGTTTCTAATTAACAGGTGTATTGTTTAGTTTAGGGACAATCCAACCCAACTAAACTACAACTCGATTACTTAGGAACCCAACACATTTAACAAAACACTTTTAAAACTCATCGTTCGGCATAACAGTCAACTGGGTATTGTAACATCCCAAATTTTAAACTCAAAGACGAATAAGTAAATAATAGTTAGAATAAAGGAAATAATGATAATAAACTACAAATAGTTATTTAAAAGAAGTATTTTAACATTAGGAAAGGATAACAATAATAATAATAAGGTTAGAAAAGAAAGGAGCATTAAATTGAAGTTAGGAACATGCCAGAAAAATATATAATTCGGTACTAAAACATAACATAGGGTAGAAAATCAAAACAAAAGATTTAAGACTCAAAACAAAATTCTCATCGTTGGATATGAAGGTATGATTTTTAGGAAGTTTCTCGTCAAATTTGAGCAAGATCCGACGGTGAACGAAGAAGTTATGGCTATTTGAAGTTGGGGAGAAAATAACTGAAAAATAGAAAAAATGAAGTAGCAGTACCTGTACATTTGGCTTAAGCGAAAATTTTTGGCTTAAGCGAAACTGCTCCAGTATCAACACCAATTGAGTTTGCTTAAGCGACCAGATTTCGCTTAAGCGAAAATCCTGCGATCTGCAACACCAAACACGCATTTTTAAGGGCATTCTCGCCATTTCCAACCCCAAAACCCCATCAAGACCCCAAACACTCCCTCCCTAGGCCATTCGACCTCCTCTCTCTCTCACTCATCTCCTTCCTCTTCCATGGAGCTAGGGCTCCATCTCTTTCCCTCCCAACCTCCATTAATGGCCTAGCTTAAGCTTCCAAGCTTCAAGGCACCCATTAAACTCTCTTTTCCCTCTTCCAATTGATATTTTCATCACCATCTATCATCACTCATCTTCTCCCTCTTCCATGAGTTAGAGTTCCACACCAATCCATGTCTTTCCCTCATCAACCTCCATTAAAGCACCATCAAGCTTTCTACTTCCTTCTTCCAATTAGCTACATCATCATCAACTCTTACTTCTCTATTATCTCTCCTTCAAGCCTTTGGGGTTGATCAAGCCTCTCTCTTTCCATTCAATCCTTCCATTTCCTCCTTTGATTTGGGTATTCTCATTACCATTACTTATTATTATTGTTGTTATTGTTTCTTGCCCCAATTTTACAAGAGTAATTTGAGGTCTCCCACACTCTAAGGGGGTTCGACCCACACAAGAGAAAAAAGGGAACTCGTCAAGCTTTCTCTGCTTCATGGATTAGTGGATACCGACACCTCCTCAAGTGGTTATTGTGGATATCAAGCCCATTCGACACCTCTCCTGCATTAGGGTCCTAAGCTCTCTTAAGGTTTAGTCTCTTTTAATTATTTTAAGGTAAGGGGTTTATTGCCGCACGATGGTTGTGTAACTAGTATGTGTGTGTGTGTTGAGACTAATTGGTTTGTGTAGTTGATATTAGGAATTGATATTTATGAATTATACTATGAATTGATGATTTATTGTGCTAAGTGAATAATTGATATATATGTTCGTCAAGTATGCTTTATGCCATGAGAACTATGTGATAACTTGCTAAATGCTAAGTGATGCTATGAATTTTGTGTATCTTGTTGAGAGTATGAATGATGCATGTATGTGTAATTTATATAATTTAGTGTACTGATTCTAATGATATTCTATATTTTGATATGTGTATTGAGATATGTTGAATGGTGTATGTATGTTGTATTTTAGAGATTGAGTGAAAACAGAAAGGAGTGGACAGAGGAGTAAGCCTTGGATTTAGTAGTAACACATAGATGGAAACTTAAGGGAAACAATTCGGGAAATAGGAAGTGTCTTTAGAAATGATAGCGAGTTAATTCTAGGGAAATAGATTAGTTGGTGGAGAAGAGAAAAAGAGGAAAATGAGAGTAGAAGAAAAAGGTGTTAGGCGAGGGCGGACTAAAATTGAGAAAAAGGAAAAGAATAAAAAGGAAAGAAAAGAAAGAAAAAAGAAAAGAAAAAGAGAATTTTGGTATGCGGTTTGGATCCTAGAAGGCACACGGTGGGGTGCAGTAAGGCGGGTGCGCAACACCTGCAATAAGCCGCGAGCTGCTCCGTGTGCATGGGTTGAGTAAGACGTGCGGCCTGCGGGATCCGTACGCATCGGTAAGCCGACACCGCAATGGGTCGCAGTGGCAAATTCGCATAGCTAAGGGATTTTCTGGTAATTCAGGACGTGTAAGTCATGCTGCCGGGTGCAGGAAACGTAAGCCGCCTGGGAAGTGTGCAGGGGAGCCGCTCGGGTCCGCCTTCGGGCGCGCGGAGCCGTAAGTCGTGCCCGGAATGGGACGCAGTAAGTGAAACCACAGATCCAGAAAAAGTAAAAAGAAATGGAAAAGAATGAAATAAAAAGGAAAAAGAGAAGGAAGGTGAGAAGGTAATGAATGAGAGGGACAAATTAGAAAAGGGTTTTGGACTTGGTTAGATAGTCTGATTAGGAAGAATGTGAGTGGAAATAGGTGTGGAAGTAGAGATGAGGGTATGAGTTCTTGTGAGAATTGAGGACTAAGTAAACGAAAATAGAATAGGAATTGACATTAATTAGGAAATGTGAATAATTTGGAGATGTTTGTGTTTGTAGTGGATAGGTGATTGGGCGTGTTATAATTGTATTATTTGATTATTTGCTAATTGTGTATGACTTGACATGTATTACACATTACTAGTTTGTGCAATTCTCACCCTTACATCCACCACAGGTACAGGTTGAGCTTGCAGACATAGAGGCTGAGCAGGAGCACACTTCCCACAGGAAGTGTGAAATCGAGTCATTTTATTATTCTGAGTCAAACCGGGCCACATTTGAGTACTTGATGTATTTTGTATAATGATGAATTATGTATGTATTTCCAATGTGTATTTTGGAAAAATGGTGGCCCGGGGTATTTAGTTTTATTTGCAAAAGTTTAAAAGTTCCTACTTTAATATTTGATGTTAAAAGAGTCTAAGTATGTTATATATTATATCTGGATGTCTGGTTGTTGTTGAAAATTGTTTTGGACAGGTTACAGGTCAAAGATAATTTTTGGGAATGTCCATAAAACAGAGGAAACTCTGTCCGTTTTTCCGCTTAAATTAAAATAAGTATTTTAATTAAAAAGAAATTTTAAAATCCATATTTTCAAAATAGGTAAAATAAAATAGGTTGTTACAGGTATTATATAAATCAGAGTAGCTAATCAAAATCATTATCAATAGTGGTACAAATAGTAAAATTAAAACTTAATACTTAATCCAAATACCATTTATTTTCTAAAACAACAATAACATTTCAAAACAATTATACAATTTATAATTATTACCAATACTATTATAATCAGTATTATTATTAAAACACAATATAGAGTAATTAAAAGGTATTAGAGATTTACCCCAAATATGGTTTTTGAAGCAACAGAGAGCCAATTGGTCTGGTTTGAAGGCTCCACCCCTGATTTGGTTCGCAGCAAATGAGTCCAATCGGTTGAAGCCGGTTTGAACCGTCAACACAACGACTGCAGCAACGACACGGCTGGCGGTTTGATTCGAACCCGCAGCGGATGCCGATGACTCGAGGAGGTGAAGATGTGGTCCTGGATTGCTGGACACACGACGGTTGACGTTGATGGCTTCGTTGGCGGTTCGCGAGCTTCGTTGCATCTGGGCTCACGATTGGTGGCTGCTGCAACTTCACCCATGGCGGCGGCACAGCGACGGCAACAGAGGCAACCAGTGGCGGAGGGAAAAGGTGGCGATGGCTCGCGATTCGCACCACACCGAGAGAGGGAGAAACTGTGAGGGAGGAGGAGTAAGGGACCACGCGCAGAAGAAGAAGACAGCGACCTTGAGGGAGGCAGCGGTGACAGCACAACTTCAAGGCAGCAACAGCGTTCACAACCAGCGGCGAGTAGGAAGGAGGGACGGAGGCGCGACTTGGGGAAGACGAAGACGGAGGTGATGGATGGCGGAGACGAGTTCCCAAGGGAGAAGAGAGAGAACCGAGGACCAAGAGAGAGAGGAAGATAAGGGAATCACGAGGGAGACAGAGGCGAAAACTGGTATGCGATTCGCGAGCCTCCCCTCACGACGGTGGCTTTGCGGCAGGGAGGGAGAACAAAGGAGCTGTATGGGGGCGACGACTGATATGTGAAGAATGGATTTTAGGGTTTCTTCACCCCATTTTACATAACAGACACACTTATTGTTATTATTACTTATTTTATTTTTTTTAAAGATACTAATAATATAGTTTAAACATCACATAAATACATATAGGAAAATCATAAGGTTAGTAATTGGTATTACTTACGAAGTAAACTTACGAAGTAATTTAATATTAGTATGTCCAAATCAAGGAAATATAAAAAGTATATCCTTCAACGAGGGCGATTATTTTTAAGAGCATCTAAAAAATATAATTTAGTCCTCAAATCAAATAAGTAAATATATTGCTAAGAATGTCATAAAGTCAAATATTTAAAATCACTAAACATAATTCATTATCGAATATATATAAAAGTTAAGTAAAGTATTCAAAATGTTTGGCATTATTTTAATATGATGATTTTCTTTAAAAGAGTTCACGATAAAATCTAAGTAAATATACTTTTGTAATTAACGTAATGTGTTTTATGAAAATACCCAACACCTAAATGATTGATTTTCAAGAAAAAATTATTTAATTCAATAAATCTTATACTTTATAATATTAAAGAAATCAGGGTGTTAAAAATTTCAATATTTCCTAACACTTTCGTTATACTAAAAGGGACCTTAATTTATTATTCCTAATCTTCATTATTGTTATTATTATTATTTCAGGCTATTATTATTATAATTATACTACAGGTTAAAATTCAAGATGTTACATCAACCCCTCCGTTAAGCACCATGTGACGCAACTTCGTTTGCTATCTTTCCCTTGAATTTTTAACCGGTTTAGATTTTAAGATGACAAAAAACAATAACAAAACCAAAAATCTTTCAACTTCTTCAACCCCAACCTCACCAGCTACCACTAGCTGCCGTTGTCGTTGCTGTCATAGCCCACCCACCAACCACCACCCTCTCCCTCCCTCACCAGCTAGTCATTTCTCATATCTCTTAAGACAAACCAAAACTCTTAATCTCTCGCCTCACACTCTTCCATGCTAGCTTGAAATCTTCTAATCTCATTGTTGGCATTGACTTCAAAAAGAGCAATGAGTGGGGTTTTGTCTCATTTAGATACCAAATTTTGCAATGGGTTTGAGGAAATTTTGTCATGATATAGAGAAATTGTTCCCTACCTCCATCCCCCAAGTGATGTTGCCTTCCCTAATAATCATACCATTTTCAATTAGGTTCAACATGTCTCATTGTAATTTAGTTTTTTTTTTTAAATTTTTATGAGCTGACTAATCACATTCATGTGACAGACCCATTTCACTTGCTCCTGTTATTGAGATGGTAATGACTATTGTTGAGCAAAGTGGTGGCCAATATATGTCTTTCTAGTCATTGTTGATGAGTAGGTATCTTTAATTCATATTTAATGCCATTGAAAATACAGTTCTAAAGAGTATAATTAATTAAATATGCATTGATCATCAAATGTACCATGAGCATTGGTCACGCAAGCTTTGAAGATAGCAATTTTTCAACGGTTATGGCGGCGGCGGTTGGTGGGATAGGCTATGTTGGCAACAGCTGCTGGGGAGGGGTATGCTGGTGGTTGATGAGGTTGGGATTTTAAAAAAATGAAGGATTTTTGTTTTTTTTTTGTAATCTTAAAATCTAAGTCGTTTGATATATCTACCACTTAAAAATTTAAGGAAAGGATAATCCAATGGTTCTATGTATATGTGTTGGGAGAAATAACCAATGAAATTGCATCACGTGGTGCTTAACGAAGGGATTGACAGTGGTGCCAATTTGATCTTTTGTGGGTTTAATTGGTTGATAAAATCTCTCGGGGACTAAGTTGATCGATGTCAGGTGTATCTTTGGGGATGTAATAGACTATTAACTCACGAAAAAACACACAAATAGTTATTTGTGCATAACCAAGTATAAATGTATAAACTACAAAGCCTATCACAATTAGTAGATGACTCTTTTTATATATCTTGAAACATATTTACACAATTCATAATTTAATATCAATGGAACATATTTTGGAAGCAAAACTTTGAAAAGTTATATTTTCTTAAAGTCTTCTTTATTTAAATTCCTAATTCTAAAACATAAAAAGTAAGCTTCATTAAATATGTTTTTGAAATTGACTAGAACTAAATAATATTTTAAAGAGAAAATAGCATGTATACTATCAATGTAAAAGTGTTTTTACATTGTTTTGTACATCATCCATCATTCATCTGGTAATAATAGTTAACTAATTAGTAAAAGTAATACAAATGAGTAGTGAATGATGGGTCGACAATGTAAATTTTTTTACACCATTAGCACATAATTATTAAACTCTTTTTTTATCAAGTAAGCTTTCAAAAAGTAGTTTCCATGAGCTTTTTTCTATAATTGTACAACTTTTCGGGAACTATACAAAAGACGTGTCAAATCATGTATCCATAAGCATTGGGTGAATTCTAAATGTATCCCTCATTGTGCTACTCCCATCAGATTTGTAATCCAATTATACGAAATGCGGGTTGCATTTCATGGTATTTGTAATTCGACTGTACAACAAGACTGTGCAAGCAACATATGGAGGTGCTATTAGAATTTGCCAAAGAATTGTTTTGTGACTGACCTAAAGGGGTTTGCTAAACACTAAGGATCATGGTATTGATATTTCTAGCAAGAGAATGGGTTAATTTCATGAACATTTTATTGTGGAATCGAATAGCCTCAATGGATGCTACATCACAATTAATTTAAAAGTTGTATATATATATATATATATATTAAGGAATAATGTTCCATCCACCACAACCCTCCAAATCTTTCTCCTTCTTTGGTTACGCTTCACTACCTCACTCTCACTCTCCGTGATTGTCTTCACTACCCTCTATGACCATTGCTAATACCTTCGACGTGCTCATCATTACCTCTTGATGGAGACAAATTGGAGAAGGCTTGTGTTGGAGAGGATCTAAATCCCCCTTGATTATCTATTTTTAAATGATCTACTAAAACTAGATGTTCCTTGACAGCGTAATCACAAAAATAATGGTTTTACAACTTTTTAAACACTACCACAAATATTTTAAAATGAAAAGGTTATCCAAATTTGAAAACCTTGAGGACCAATTGCGTAGAAGAGTAACCTAAGAGAAGAATTGGGATTGAATGCAACAACAAGGAATGACTTTTACTCATTATATGGTACTATACTTAATGATGAGTTTCATGATATAAATGCACAATACTAAAAACAACTGTAGCAAAGCCTTTTCTCATTATACAAGCTCGGATACATGCATGGATAAAATTGATAAGTGACATCCAAATGCATTCATTTCTGATCCTATCTATCTGATCTACCATATATACTTATTCAACGTTGATAACATCCTCATCTCTAATCTGATCTGATCTGATCTGATTTGATTGTGTTACAAATTACACTCAAAGAACTTTTCCATAAAGCCAAAAAATTATGATTACTTTTGAAAAATAAGTTAAAAACTCAATTCTAAGAAAACAAACACCCCTAAATCGTCATGCTTAGTGCGTATTTGATATAACTGGTAAAATTATATTATGATTATTTTTTTTGTGCACCAGATTATAATCTGTTAAAATTATAGTTTGTTTATGTTTGAGTATCTTAGTTGAAAAATAAATTTAAGCTAATCTGTTTTGTTTGGATAGTGGAAAAAAGATTATTTTTACTGAGTAAATTACAAAAAAGGGTATGAAGTGATAAGGGGATAATTAATGTGTTGAAGTGATAAGTGTATAATAGAAAAATTACATGGGTTTAACAAAATATTCATACAAAAAATAATCTTCATCTGCTATGAGGAAGCAAATGTTAGATTTTGATTATTTTTCCAAAAGTATAATATAAAATTATAATCTGTATTGAAAAACAAACACATTAAATTATATTTATTTTTGAAAAAATAAACTAAAATTACAATTTTAAACTATTTTTTTTAAAGATTATTGTTTTAGACCCATTAAATTTTATTATTCTACCCTTATCACTTCATCACATTAACTATCCACTTGTCACATCATACCTTTTCTTATAATTTACTCACTAAAAATAATATTCTTTACACTTTCCAAACAAAACAGATTAGCTTAAATTTATTTTTCAACTAAGATACTCAAACATAAACATATTATAATTTTAACAGATTATAATCTTACCATATTATAATCACAGAAAAAATAATCATAATCTCATTTTCCCAGCTATACCAAACACACAAGATGTGCAGAAAATTAGTAAGATAAGATAAATACCTTCAATTCACTATCAAATGCACAGACACGATCAATATAAGTCAATCAAGTATAATATAATAACGAAAATATGTATTATGGATATGTTGTTAACGTAGTGAATTATTATTCCAGTTTGTACATTTGTAGCGTTGTGCATAAATGACTAAAAGAAGAGTGAAGAACCACTCTGATCCGTAAAGTTTTTTCATTATACCAATTTAGTTTCCTGAGTTTCTAAATGACATTTTAGTTCCTAAATTTTTTTAAGTGGGTCACATTAGACCCTAAAGTGGGTTTAAAGTTTAGGGTTTATGGACTAAATTGGAATCACACAACAAGCCTAAGGACGAATTTGACCAACTTTTAAAAAAATTTGAATAAATTACCACAACCAAAAACTTTAGGAACCAAAGTGGATGTTCACACAAATTCATATTAAAAAGATTAGATTCAAGTAATATCACGTGTGGATCGGAACACAGGTCAACAGAAGCATTTTGGAAATGTCTCAGTGTTAAAAGAGATGATATTATACATCAACTTATTACATCATATAAGCGCCTATCTACTTTGTCTCATTATGTGCCCTAGCCACGTAATAATGTAGTCTTCTCCTTTTTTCCTGTTTCTGTTATGCTCTTCATTTCTCATATACCAAAATTTCACTTATCCTTTTACTCTACTTCGCTTCCATCATCGAGGAATATCTTCCTCACAATAGAGTTTCTCCGTGCTCATTACATCATCGAATCTTCGCGTAATTTACAATTTTCTTTATGTTTATGTTTGATGAGGTGTACATCTTTATGGATTGATATTCTTCAAATAAAGGATATATACTTTCGGTAACAGCAATCTTGAAATTACTAAAATGTTTGAAAAAGGAGATAATTTCATTTTTGTTTATTCGTCATAGGCGTATAGCAACTCGCGTTGAGATATCATAAGTGAATAGGGGTATAAGATGTGGATGACAAGCATAACTGGCTGGGATAATCTACACATTATCATATGTTATTGTTTTTTATTTTTAGATTATTTTTATTCAATGTTCTAAGTCTATTCTATTTATTTGTATCTTGAATTGATATGTTCTATATATGGTTTTGGCTAAAAAAAACACCAAATATTTTTGGTGTTTGAATGCACCATGTGTTAATTAAAAAATTGATTCTACCAGCAACATGCAACCTGTTGTATAAGTAATATGTATGGACTTAATGAATTTGGAAATATAGACCTCATTAATGAATTTATTTATTGTTTACATTTAAAGATTTTTTATTAATAAGTAATAAATAAAAATATCTACATATTAATTTTTTTATGATCATTTATGCTATAATTTATTTAAAATTATTTATTTTAAAAAATCATAAATTCTAATTTCAGTTAATTATTTGACATATTAATTTATGAGCATGTAAATCAATTACTATTTTTATTTAAGTATCTCTGACGCATGAAATATAAATTAAATAACTAGGATTATCATGAACTTTGAGGGTATAAATTAAATAATTTACTAATACCAAGTTCATTTTTCCGTTTTGTATATTATAATTTATTTTTTCATTTTTAGTATATTAGATTATTAAATCTATATTAAAAAATAATTTTAGCAAAATATAATTTTATATTATATTCTTGGAAAAATAATCAAAATTCAACATCTCCTTCTTAGACGTTGTAAATTATTTTTTGAGACCAATGTAATTTTCCTATTTCACCCTTACCACTCCAACAACAATAACTAACTCCATACCTTTTTTGTAATTTACTCAATAAAAATAATATTTTCTACACTATATATCCAAACAAAATAGATCAACTTAAATTCATTTTTCAGCTAAGAGACCCAAACATAAACATATTATAATTTTAACGGATTATAAACTTACCGCATTATAATCATAGATAAAAATAGACATATTTAAGTTTTTAGTACTTGAACTTAGGTGCTCTTTAGGAATTGATCCTTGAACTTTTTTCGATGCTTTAGGTCTTTGAACTTTTTTAAATTTTTAAAAATGGTCCTTCATCACTTTAGTGATGATATGACTAACGATATGTCATGTCACATTCACCATGTTGATAAGTAATGTGTCACGTGATGTCATGTGAATTTTTTTAAATTAAAAAATTCAAATTTATTAAAAAAATTAAAAAATCTTTTTTTTAAAGAAAATCAAACTTTTTAATAAATTTAAAAAAATTATGTGGTGTCACGTGATACCATATAGCACGTCACTTGTCGATTTGGGAAAAGTGATGTGGCATATCGTAGGTCATGTCATCAATTAAGTGATGAAAGAACTATTTCCAAAAATTTAACAAAGTTTAGAGACCCAAAACATCGAAAAAAAATCAATGATCAATTTCAAAAGAGCACCTAATTTCAGGGACTAAAAACTTAAATGAACTGTAAAAATAATCATAATCTAATTTTTTTCAGTTGTATCTAACACGTTAATTGACGATCCATGTATCATTCACATGACAAGTTAATCTTGTAGACCATGACCCATAGTGTGAACTTATACGATGACTCAACATCCCGAAATCATGATTTATTAGAAGTGGTCGTCAATATATTGCATACTATTTTCAATGCATTATAGTTTGCTTTATTAACTTTAATATTTGAATATAAATATTCATGGTTAATGTTATTAATGAGTAAGTAAATATATTTCTACAAAACACTCAAGGCTATTTTTGTCTACAATAATTGTGGTGGACTCGGCTAGGCCGAAGGCCCCATAACCCTCGCCGAAGACCTAAGGACCCTTCAGGAAGCCTTCTGAACGCTTGGCCGAGCTCAAAGCTCAACGGCCGAATAGACGCCAGATACAGGCCGACCTCGTGCTCCAACCTAGGTCCGACGTCCAAGTCCGACACCTTCCCAAGTCCGACACCAAGGACATGATGACGTCTTCCCTTCTTATCCACAAGGACAGCTCATCCAATTCTTATCTACAAGGACAGCTCATCCACTCATAGCTCATTACAGGCTGGCCCTACTTGGGCCTAAAGCAAGCCCATTAGGGCAACCAGCTCCCCCCTATAAGTAGCTCTGTACTACATGGGGCTCAGGTACGTCCTCTAACCCTAATCATCACCCTCACACACCAGTGATTAGGGTTGCTTCTTGGCTCTCCCCTTAGCCACCAGAGGACTCCCACCAAACATCACATATTAACCCTAGATATAGGCTCCTTTGAAGGTCTTCTCATATACCCTTGGAGGACCTCGCCGTCTAGGACATCACATTGGCGCCGTCTGTGGGGAAAGATAAACTTCATTCCCAGAAATTCTACCATGTCTGAAGCACAACCAGATCAGAAGAGGAGGAGGGAGCACCCAGGGAGAATCCCGTCAACTGAGGACCTGCGATCACACCTTGAGGCTAACAGGGCAACAAGGTCTCCACCACCCCACCCTCCTCACCCACCGTCACTGCCGTCGCATCAGAGATCGCCCGTGCTGCATCCCGCCGAACGAGCCACCTTTCAAGCCTCAGCCCCCGATGGGTCCCAACAACAACCGAGAAATTTTATTGTACAAGATCTGTTTAAGACACCGGAAAATATCCGGGTGGAAACTATCTCGGGAGATTTCGCCGGTGGCGGCGAGAAGAAGTCGGAAAGGAAAAAGTACGTTCAGCAAGTATTAGCTATTCGCCACAAGCCTATTGGTAAAAAACCATCTCGGAATAACCCAATCAGTTTTTATGATCAGGATCTAGGAGATATCATCCCGGATCACAATGACCCAATGGTGATCGCGACGATGATTGGCAACTTCGAAATCGCCCGAGTTCTCGTCGACCAAGGAAGCTCGGCTGACATTCTTTTTCTCCACACATTTCAAGCACTGAAACTAAGGTCCGCCGACCTCGTACATTTTGAAGGACATCTTATCAGCTTCACTGGCGAGGCAACATGCCCCTTTGGAGCCATCCTCCTCCCGGTGACCTTGGGCAAACTGCCTTCGGCCCGAACGGAGATTATCAAGTTTTTAGTGGTTGATTCTGAATCCCCATACAATGTGATACTGGGACGAACCTGCCTGCAAGCCTTCGGGGCAGTGGTCTCAACAGTTCACTTAGCAATGAAATTCGTCGGTTCTGACGACAACCTTGTCACCATTAAAGCCGACCAGCTCAAAGCCCGACTCTGCTATAACGTGAGTCTACGGGAAACTAGGAAAAAGCAAGAAGAACTCTCTGGTCCAACATTAGCCAAAGGGAAGGTCCTTTTGGCCAAATTGGATGTCCGGGCCGAACAAGATGATCTCAGACCTTCTCCTTAAGGAGAGTGGTTGGCAGTTCAAATTGACCCCTCTAACCCCGACAGAACTGTCAAAGTGGGTGCCGACCTCCCTAAGGAGATCCAGGATGAGATCATCGCACTGTTGCGAGCTAATTTGGATCTGTTTGCTTGGACCTCGACCGATATGCCGAGGATCGACCCGAACTTTATCTGCCACAAGCTCAGTGTGGATCCAAAGGCAAGGCCGGTAGCGCAAAAGATGAGACGAGTGGGGACAGAGAAAGCAAAAGTTATTCAGGAAAAGGTTTCCGAGCTGCTGGAAGCAGGGTTCATTAGAGAAGTACCATACGCCGAATGGGTGGCAAATACTGTGCTGGTCAAAAAGGCAAACGGCAGTTGGAGGATGTGTGTAGATTACACCGACCTCAACAAGGCCTGCCCAAAGGATCAGTATCCACTACCGATTATTGACCAACTCGTCGATAATTCGGCAGGATACCAGTTATTATCATTCACTAACGCTTACTTGGGATACAACCAGATCCCTATGTATCCGCCGGATCAGGATAAGACCACGTTTACAACCGGAAAGGCAACCTACTGCTATACGGTCATGCCCTTCGACTTGAAGAACGCTGGGGCAACCTACCAAAGAATGATGAACAAAGTTTTCGATGGAATCATTGGAACCACCATGGAGGTCTATATTGACGACATGATCACAAAAAGCAAGAAAAAGGAGGATCATGTCCGAGATCTCACCATGGTTCTGGAAAGGGTGAGAGCTCATAAGATGAGGCTGAACCCGGAAAAGTGCACCTTTGGAGTCCCAGTAGGGGCCTTCCTCGGATTCATGCTTTCAGAAAGAGGAATTGAAGCAAATCCCGACAAGTGCCGAGCTATATTAGAGATGAAGAGCCCCGCCGATCTCAGAGGAGTGCAGCAGTTGACAGGCAGGATGGCGGCATTGTCGAGGTTCCTCCCTCAGGCCGCAAAAAAGGCCTTACCCTGGTATAAACTGCTGAAAAAAGGTACAAATTTTCATTGGGATCAAGATTGTGAAACTTCCTTCCTGGCACTTAAGGAATATCTCTCTTCTCCGCCAGTCCTCTCTAGCCCTCTCCAGGGAGAGAGTCTTTTTATTTACCTTTCTGTTGGCGATTCCGCACTCAGCTCGGTGTTGGTCCGAGAGGAGGGCCGAACCGAGTTCCCTGTTTATTTCATAAGCCGAGCTCTGCAAGGTTCCGAGCTCAGGTATTCCAAAATTGAGAAATTTGCATTTTGTTTAATACTTGCTGCACGGCGGCTGCGACAATACTTTCAGAGTCACCCTATTGTCGTAAGGACCACCTAGCCTATTAAACAAGTTCTTCAGAAGCCCGACCTCGCTTGAACACGGTATACTCCCTGCCGATCAAAAGGAATCAAAGAAACTTAAGAGAAAGGTAGCTGAGTATGTCCTTATGGATGGAATCCTTTACAGAAGAGGAATGTCTTCCCCACTCCTCCGATGTCTCACCTCCGACGAAGCTCAAGTGACGTTGGACGAGGTTCACGGAGGAATCGGGAGTCACCACGTCGGAGGAAAATCCTTGGCAAGGAAGATACTAAGGGCTGGATATTTCTGGCCGACCTTAGTTATGGATTCCATCGACCATGTTCGACGATGTCCTCAATGCCAATTCTTCAGCGATGTTTATCAGAAACCCTCCGAGGAGCTCCACTCTCTAGCTTCCCCCTGGCCTTTCAGCATGTGGGGAATGGACATTGTGGGACAGTTCCCAACGGCTCCAGGCCAGCTAAAATTCATCGTGGTAGCAATAGACTACTTCACCAAATGGATCGAAGCTGAGCCCCTAGAAACCATCACTTCGGCAATGATCCAGAAATTTTTTATGAAACAAGTCATCTCCCGTTTTGGCCTTCCACTCACATTAATCACCGACAATGGTAGTCAGTTCGCTGCCAACAACTTCCAGATATTAGCTGAGAATCTTGGGATCTCTCATCGGTTTTCTTCGGTAGAGCACCCCCAGACTAATGGCCAAGCCGAGGTTGCCAACCGAGCTATCGTTGACGGCCTCAAGAAGAGAATTACGCAGGCCAAAGGAGCATGGGCCGATCTTCTACCCGAGGTCCTCTGGTCAATCAGGACCACGGTTCAGTCCTCAACCGGAGAGACCCCCTTCAGACTCACCTATGGTTGTGATGCGGTCATCCCCATCGAACGAAGGATTCATACCTTCCGAATGAGGGACAAACCTGAGGAAGAAAACGGAAATTTGATCAAAGAAAACTTGATACTGGCCGAAGAGATCCGGGACGCCGCCTCTGCTCGGGAAAAGAAAGCAAAAGAAAGGCAAGCCAAGCAGTATAACAAAACGGTACAACCCAGGTCTTTTGAGGTCGGAGATCTCGTTCTCAGGAGAGCTGACATCGGTCTTAAAAACCGAAGAGATGGGAAATTTGCTCAAAATTGGGAAGGCCCCTACAGAGTCATTTCAAAAACACACTCTGGGGCATATAGACTGGAGACTCTTGAAGGAGCCGAACTCAAAAATTCTTGGAACGTTGCTAAACTGAGAACCTACTTCAGCTATGTTGGAAACCAACAAGCGGCTCAAAAATAGTCTAGAGGGGGGGTGAATAGAATATTGAAGCCTTATTACAGATTTTTCGTCCACCTAAGAGAATGGTTTTATGAAAATAAGTTTTCTTAAAAATTCAAGTCAGATTACTCGAGTAACTCAAGTCTTCACTCGAGTAATACGCAAGCAAAAATAATTTCACTCGAGTATTCAGCAAATCACTCGAGTATTATGAAAGCTATTTTTTAAATCACTCGAGTAACAGAAAACCTACTCGAGTATTGTTCATAAACTGAAAGCAGATTACTCGAGTGTCAAGAACTTTACTCGAGTAAACTGGGTAAAATTCAATTAAAACTCAGTTTTCAATGGAGTTCTTCAAGAATTACAATGCTATGATGATTCAACAAATTATGAATGATTAATATGAACAATTTCAAGTAATATTAACATACAATTTTAGATCAATTGAGTAGAATAAAAAAAACCCAATTCTAACCTAAAAATGCAATTGTTAATGAATTAATGCAATACAAGGAATGAAAATAAAAGACACACAAGGATTTATCCTGGTTCACTTTCACCCACTTGAAAGCTACTCCAGTCCCCTCTTGAATCAAGAGAGATTCTTCACTAGAAATCTTCAAATGTAGATTTTACAATGTTTTAAGATGCAACTAGATTCTTAGTTCTCCTATCTTAAAACCCAACTCAAAGTGTGTACCAAACACTTTGATCTAATCTACCCCTTTTGAGAATTCTAGATTTCCTTGCTAATTGATTGAAGATGCTTCCAACCAATCCTCTTTTCTTGCTTTGATTTGATCCTCAAAGTCTTCCTTGTGAGATTCTTCACTTGTGTTGAAACTTCAATGATGCAATCACAAATTGCAAATCTTCAACAACCACTAAGAACAAAATTATGATCTCAAGAATATTTGAACAATGAGAGAAATAGAGTGAAGAATGAAAAGTTTCTTGTTGAATCTTGATAGCTCTTAAAAGATGTAAAATAGCTCTTGAATTGCTTTTGAAAGTGTATAGAAAATTGTAAGAATGAATGTATGTACTTGTGAAAGATAAAATTAAGTCCTTTTAAAATTTTCCAAACACTGATTGAATTACTCGAGTAAACCATATAACTTCACTCGATTAAAACATGTCAGATTAAGTTACTCGAGTGATGTGTAAACCATTACTCGATTAACCTGTCATGACATAAATTACTCGAGTGATCCAATACTCATTACTCGAGTAAACTGATCAGAATCTGAATAAAAACAAGGTTTTTCTAAAAGGATTTTCACAAAACTTTTAATAGAGCTATTTAATCAAGATTCAAGATTTAAAGTATCTTCACTCTTAATCAAACATTATTTAAATATTCTTAAAATCACCTAAGCTACCCACACCAATGAGATGCATTGCATAAAATAAAGATTACATTGAAATAGAATTAATAAAAATCCTAATTCTAATCTTCATGTGGTGTAGCTTGCTTGTTGCCATTGTTGTTGCTTGGAGAGAGATTGTTAGCATCAAAACATGAGAATCCTACAAACTCCCCCTTTTTGAAGATGACAACCCTCCTTTTCAATTAAGCACTAAGTTTTAACATACTCCCCCTAAATGTAAAACACCTAGGAAAAATATAATAAAACTTAACCTACAAGAACAACATCAACAAAATATTCTCCCCCTTTTGGCATCATGAAAAAGATAAGAATTGTGAGAAAAGTCCTTTGCCAAAAGTGGAAGGTAAGTAGTTCACAATGGTATAAAAATAATATAACAATAAAGACAATACCAAAATAAACCACAATAGTGCCTCAACGAATATAAACGCACAACGAATATAGCACCATAATCCATAATATCAGAGTATCACACTACACTGCAAATCATAGTGTAAAGCAAAAAGACATCAACCATAGCAAATAATCAAACGAAACTAACCAAACTAGGCCATACATAAGGCCCTAAAACATAGGAGCAACAGAGTCATAAACATGAAACAGAAACATAAACAGAACATAGTCAGAAATATGCATATGAAACATGAAACAGAAATCAACATCAAACATCATCAGCATCCACAGGTCTAGGAATCAGGTGGAGGAGGAGGGAAATGGTGAGAAAAGAGACCAGACATATAATCCATTAAACGATGCTCCATGGCAATATTCTTCACATCCTGTCTCATCTCCAACTGAGTAAATTGAGCATTGATGTGCTCAACCAATGACTCATGAGCAGCCTGTGCATCAAATGGAGTACCAAGATTGTCCAAATTGATATAGTCCTCAACGCGATCGGTATCCATCGGATCAGTAGAAGGAGGAGGAGCAGAAGAAGATGCACCAGCCCTATCACCAAGTAAAGTCCTTTTCCTAGAACCCGAAGCTCTTGCAGCCTTTGCAGCGTCAGCCATTTCCGTAATCTGTGATTTCCATAACCAAGTGCGACTCTCCCTATGCTAAGCAATTTTCATATAACTAATGTGTGAATCATTAAGACACCAGTTATTTTTCTTTTCCTTTTCAGCTGGCTCATCATCAGTGATTGGAACACGGTAATGCCTCATGATCTTGGTGACATGCATAGGATATGGCAAGAATTGGGTAGGAGGAGATTGAGCAGCAGCTTCCATACGAGCTAAAAACATTTTATTCCAATTCATCTCATATCTCTTTTTGATCCCATGAAACAAAATAAGATCATCATCTTGCAATTGTGCATAATTTTGATTGCATTTCGGAATCAAACAATAAGAGACAATGTACATGAGCACTCTATCTACAGCATGCAAAGGTGATACAGGTCTAGTAGTCCTATCACCCCAAGATTCACCAGTACGCATCAAATCAGTATAAATCTTATTAGTATCCACATTCAAATCCAGACATTCAGCATCACCAAGATAAGTTCCCTTGTTTTCTAAACCAAACATCATTGTCAAATCTTCAGGCTTTATAACAAAATGATGTCCTCTAACCATTGTTTGATACTCACCATCTAGCTTAGTAAAATTCTGATAAAATTGTCTGACAAGCCTAGGGTAGTAATGAGTCTCAAATTCTAAAAACCTCTTCAAATTCTGAAATTCTAAATCCTCTACAAACTGAAATTGCTCCTTATGCAACCAAGCAAACTTAACATACCGTGTAAGACCAAAAGAGCGATTGATAAATGTCGGTTCCCGCATGTCTCGGTTGATTCCAGAAAACCAGGGGTCATTACGGCCTGCTCCTTGCTTTGCTTTCGTTCGAGGAGGTTGATTTTGTGAGGAAGAGACCATTGATTCAGAAATTGCAGTAAAAAAAATCCGGTTTTGGGGGTTAGAGTTTTGGTTCGGGGTTTTTCGGATTTTGGGTATAATTGGTGAAAATGATGAGTGAAATGAGTAGAAATGATGATATAATGATGAAATATGGAAGAAATTTGTATTATTTGTATGAAACCGTATGAGAGAGAAGAGAGAATGTCGAACAAGAGAGAGAAAGAGGCGAGAAAATGAAGTAGGTTGCAACAGTTCAGCTTTTAAAATCACGTAAGTTACTCGAGTAATGTTCATGCGTTACTCGAGTGATTCGAGCAGTAATCGAGTGAAAAAAAATGTTACTCGAGTATGCCGAAAGTTAAAAAGTTTTCACTCGAGTGATGGATGAACTAATCGAGTGATACGAAAGTCATTTTAAAATTAATCGAGTGACAGACAGAATCACTCGAGTAATACGAAAGAGATTTTAAAATTACTCGAGTGAAATATCTGTTACTCGAGTGAACTGTCCAGAATTTTAAAAATTTCAATTTTTCATGCAAAAATCATTTTTCATGCACAAACACATAGTAACTCTTAGCATTTAGCAAGTAACACACATACAAATAAAGCATTTAACATATTATAGGAAACATACACACATAACTACATATCAAAAAAGTTAAGAAACACTTTAATAAGATACAACAACTCAAAATACAAATCACATTGAAATAGGCTTGAAGGTGATTTCTAAAAGCATCAAATACAATTAGCTAATAGTTGATTCATCAAAAATACCAAGTTCTCTTCGAATTTTATAAAATGTGTCCCTTGGTAATGGTTTTGTAAAGATATCAGCTAATTGATCCGAAGTTTGAACAAACTCAATAACACAATCACCTTTTTGAACATGATCTCTCAAAAAGTGATGCCTAATTTCAATATGCTTTGTCCTTGAGTGTAATACTGGATTTTTAGTCAAATTAATTGCCGAAGTGTTATCACACTTTATAGGGATTTTTGTCAAATTTAAACCAAAGTCAGATAATTGTTGCTTCATCCAAAGGATTTGAGCACAACAACTACCGGCTGCTATGTATTCGGCCTCCGCGGTTGATAAAGCTACACAATTTTGCTTTTTAGAAAACCACGATACAAGTGAACTACCAATTAAATGGCATGTTCCGCTTGTACTTTTTCACTCAACTTTACAACCGGCAAAGTCAGAGTCCGAATAACCTATAAGTTTTAGAAAAGCATCCCTAGGATAATAAAGTCCAGTATTCGTTGTACCCTTTAAGTATTTCATTATTCTTTTGACAGCAGTTAGATGCGACTCTTTCGGTTTTGCTTGAAAACGTGCACACATACATACACTAAACATGATGTCAGGCCTAGATGCAGTTAAGTATAACAAACTACCAATAATACCACGATACTTCGTTACCTCTACCGCTTTTCCAGCCTCATCTTGATCTAGGTAGCATGCAACGCTCATTGGTGTAGAAGCGGATTTGCACGAATCCATCCCAAAACGTTTGAGAAGCTCTCTACAATATTTACTCTGATGAATATAAATGCCATCATTAAGCTGCTTTATTTGAAGGCCAAGAAAGAATGTAAGCTCTCCCATCATCGACATCTCGAATTCGCTTTGCATCAAGTCTGAAAACTTTTTACACAAGTTATCGTTAGTAGCACCAAATATAATATCGTCAACATATATTTGAACCAATAAAATATCCTTACCGGAACGTTCAATAAAAAGAGTAGTGTCAACAGTGCCTCGTTTAAAACCTTTTTGTAATAAAAAATTGCTTAGTCGGTCGTACCAAGCTCTAGGAGCTTGTTTCAAACCGTACAAAGCCTTTTTCAGTTTGAAAACGTAGTCCGGATGCTCAAAACTCTCGAATCCGGGAGGCTGTGACACGTAAACTTCCTCTTGAATGTATCCGTTAAGAAAGGCGCTCTTAACATCCATTTGAAACAATTTAAAATTCATTATTGAAGCAAAAGCGAGAAGAATACGAATAGCTTCTAGTCTAGCAACGGGAGCATATGTCTCATCGTAATCGATTCCTTCTTCTTGACTATAACCTTGTGCTACCAACCTAGCTTTATTCCTAACAATAATACCTGATTCATCTAACTTATTCCTATAGACCCACCGAGTACAGATTTCAGGACGATCATCGGGTTTTGGCACAAGCTCCCAAACTTGGTTTCTTTCAAATTGATTTAATTCTTCTTGCATGGCCATAATCCAATGATCATCTTGAAGAGCCTCTTTGATATTCTTAGGTTCTATTTGAGATACGAAGGCAACATAATAACAAAAATTATTTAAAGTGCGTCGGGTTACCACTCCCTTCGCAATGTCACCTAAGATGTTAGAAATCGGATGATTTTTGTTGGACTTCCAAGCTATTGGTAATTGAGGTTGAAACTCTTGTGCTAAGTCTTTATCTTGTGCTTGCACCTCTCCATCTTCAATTTGATTCTCTTCCATTTGTTGTGGTGTTGACTTCTCATGATCCAAATATGTACCTATATTATCATCATCACAAGAAACAACACAATCTCCTTTCGAAGATTCATCAAATACAACATGCACGGATTCCTCAACGGTTAATGTTCTTTTATTGTAGACTCTATATGCTTTGCTATGGGTTGAATAACCTATGAATATGCCTTCGTCGGCTTTGGAGTCAAACTTGCCGACCGGTTCCTTTCCGTTATTTAAAACAAACACCTTACACCCAAAAACATGAAAATGTGCAATATTTGGCTTTCGCCCTTTTAAAAGTTCATAAGGTGTTTTATTTAAATGCGGACGAATAAGAACCCTATTAAGCACATAACAAGCGGTGTTTACCGCATCGGCCCTAAAATATTTAGGAACAGTTGATTCTTTCAACATAGTACGAGCAAGTTCCACTAATATTCTATTTTTCCTTTCTACAACTCCGTTTTGCTCCGGAGTCCTAGGAGCCGAAAATTGATGATCAATACCAAACTTATCACAAAACGCATCAATCCTAGTGTTTTCAAACTCACCTCCGTGGTCACTTCTAATAGACACAATTTTCAAACTTAGTTGATTTTGGATGAGTTTGGCAAACTTTTTAAAACATTTATAAACTTCACTTTTTGCGGATAAAAATAAAGTCCATGTGAATCTAGTAAAATCGTCTACTAAAACAAATCCATAGTAATTGCCACCTAAACTTTTAATTTGTGAAGGGCCAAACAAATCCATATGGATTAGCTCCAAAGGCTTTGTTGTGCTTATCACATTTTTAGGTTTAAAAGAACTTTTAACTTGCTTGCACTTTTGACAAGAGTCACAAATGCCATCAAGCTTAAAGTTTAGTTTAGGCAAACCAATCACTAAATCTTTTCGCAAAAGTTTGTTTAATTGATTCACATTCACATGAGCAATTCGTCTATGCCAAAGACGAATTTCATCATCAAAAGATTTGAAACATTTTGAAAATAGTGAAGTTATCTCATCCAAATCAATTAAGTAAGTGTTATTAGAGCGACGACCAACAAACTTAACACTATCATCTATAGAAGACTTAATGAAGCATAATTCCGGAGTAAAAGTCACATAATTGCCCATATCGCATAGTTGGCATATACTAAGCAAGTTATGTTCTAAGCCTTCTACGTATAGGACATTTTCTATGACAAGGTTAGATACGTTACCGATCTTCCCGACTCCTAGAATTTTTCCCTTGTTGTTGTCGCCGTATGTCACAAATCCACCACTTTTCGGAGTAAGTTCCATGAAGTGCGTTTTGTCTCCCGTCATGTGTCTCGAACAACCACTATCCAAGTACCATTTGCGCTCTTTGGTTCGAAGACACACCTACAAGTAAGATATCATTTGGTTGACTTAGGTACCCAAGTGGTCTTGGGTCCTTTGTTGTTAGCATGGGAAGAAGTCCCCTTAACAATCCAAATATATTCTCCGCTTGGTATACCAAATTTCTTTATATTACATTTATTCGTGGTATGCCCAAAGATCCCACAATAATGGCAAGTTGGGTTTTTAGAAATCTTATTCTTTAAAAATCCACCAACTTTGCGATAATTGCGTTTCTTAGGTTTGGTATAGCCAAGACCGGATCTATTGCTATTGTTCCTTTGAGTTGAAAGAAAATGATCTAATGAAGTATCTCCTTTCATGAGCCTTGCAAGTCGATCATTCAAATTAAAAACTTCTTTTTCCAAAGACTTGCAATTTTCACAAGATGGAGTCTCATTTGATTTCAATTCACAATTGCATGTAGAGTTTGCATAAATGAGTTCAAGTGTTTCATTTTGAAGCTTAAGTTCTTCTAAATCTTTTTGAAGTTCAATTATCTTTTCATGTTGCTTCATTATGAAATTCTTTCTTTCAACATTTATCTTAGCAAGTTTCTTCAACTCTTTATGCATCTCTACATACACATTGTACAATTCATTGAATGAAGGAGAATTAGAACTAGAGCTAGCATCGGAAAGATAATCTACCTCATTGACGTTCTCACTTGATTTAATGCTCGAAGATTCCTCTTCATCAAGCTTCGTCATCAAACATAGATTTGCAAGTTCTTCATCATCCGATGAGCTAGATGTTGATTGACTCTCCACTTCATCCCATACTATGTAAGCCCTTTTTCCTTTAGATGAGTTGAACTTAGAGTTGTCACCTTCCGACTTCTTAGAATGAGTTGGGCAATTCGATCGATAGTGACCAAGCTTTCCACACCCATGACACTTGATGTGATCCTTGTTAGTCTTATTTCTTGGTTGTGAGTCCTTAGAATCTCTTTGTCTATTTCTATTAAAGTTCCCCTTTTTCTTAAGGAACCTACCAAGCTTTTTAACTAGCAAGCCAAGGGTCTCATCATCTATATCGGAGTCCGAGTCATCCACTTGAGAGTTTTCCTCTTGTGCCTTAAGGGATTTTGAAGTTGATTTAAGAGCTATCCCCTTTTTCTTTCTATCGGCATCTTCATTCATGGATAACCGCCCAAGCTCCATTTCATGCTCTTGAAGCTTTCCGAATAGAGTTGCTAAGTCAATTTGATCCACGTCTCTAGCTTCCATAATGGCCGTCACCTTAGGTTGCCATTCCCTGCTAAGACATCTCAAAATCTTATTAACAACTTCACCATTAGTTATAACTTTTCCAAGTGCAGAAAGATGATTTATGATATGAGTGAACCGCTTTTGCATGTCACCTATATTTTCATTAGGTAACATACGAAAGAGTTCATATTCATGCATGAGTGTATTTAGCCTAGCCCTTCTAACCTCCGAAGTGCCCTCATGTGTGACTTGTAATGTGTCCCACATTTGTTTAGCATCAACACATTGAGATACTCGAAAGAACTCATCATAAGAAAGAGCGGACGTGATGATATTTTTAGCTTTTAAATCAAATGCAACTTTCTTCTTATCATCATTGTCCCAACTCGATTTTGGTTTGACCGAAACAACATCATTTACTTTCGTTTGAGGAACAAAAGGTCCATTCTCTATGGCGTTCCAAATTTCCATATCTATGGCTTGAATAAAAATTTTCATGCGGACCTTCCAATAAGCGTAACCCTCACCATTGAATAGTGGAGGACGATTAATGGAAGCTCCTTCACCACCAAAAGGATTTGAAATTGAGCCCATTGTTTCCAAGTAAAAAGGATCTTTTCGAAAAAGCTTTTTAAGGCTCGGATTTTTCGTCCGAGCTCTGATACCACTTGTTGGAAACCAACAAGCGGCTCAAAAATAGTCTAGAGGGGGGGTGAATAGAATATTGAAGCCTTATTACAGATTTTTCATCCACCTAAGAGAATGGTTTTATGAAAATAAGTTTTCTTAAAAATTCAAGTCAGATTACTCGAGTAACTCAAGTCTTCACTCGAGTAATACGCAAGCAAAAATAATTTCACTCGAGTATTCAGCAAATCACTCGAGTATTATGAAAGCTATTTTTTAAATCACTCGAGTAACAGAAAACCTACTCGAGTATTGTTCATAAACTGAAAGCAGATTACTCGAGTGACAAGAACTTTACTCGAGTAAACTGGGTAAAATTCAATTAAAACTCAGTTTTCAATGGAGTTCTTCAAGAATTACAATGCTATGATGATTCAACAAATTATGAATGATTAATATGAACAATTTCAAGTAATATTAACATACAATTTTAGATCAATTGAGTAGAATAAAAAAACCCAATTCTAACCTAAAAATGCAATTGTTAATGAATTAATGCAATACAAGGAATGAAAATAAAAGACACACAAGGATTTATCCTGGTTCACTTTCACCCACTTGAAAGCTACTCCAGTCCCCTCTTGAATCAAGAGAGATTCTTCACTAGAAATCTTCAAATGTAGATTTTACAATGTTTTAAGATGCAACTAGATTCTTAGTTCTCCTATCTTAAAACCCAACTCAAAGTGTGTACCAAACACTTTGATCTAATCTACCCCTTTTGAGAATTCTAGATTTCCTTGCTAATTGATTGAAGATGCTTCCAACCAATCCTCTTTTCTTGCTTTGATTTGATCCTCAAAGTCTTCCTTGTGAGATTCTTCACTTGTGTTGAAACTTCAATGATGCAATCACAAATTGCAAATCTTCAACAACCACTAAGAACAAAATTATGATCTCAAGAATATTTGAACAATGAGAGAAATAGAGTGAAGAATGAAAAGTTTCTTGTTGAATCTTGATAGCTCTTAAAAGATGTAAAATAGCTCTTGAATTGCTTTTGAAAGTGTATAGAAAATTGTAAGAATGAATGTATGTACTTGTGAAAGAGAAAATTAAGTCCTTTTAAAATTTTCCAAACACTGATTGAATTACTCGAGTAAACCATATAACTTCACTCGATTAAAACATGTCAGATTAAGTTACTCGAGTGATGTGTAAACCATTACTCGATTAACCTGTCATGACATAAATTACTCGAGTGATCCAATACTCATTACTCGAGTAAACTGATCAGAATCTGAATAAAAACAAGGTTTTTCTAAAAGGATTTTCACAAAACTTTTAATAGATCTATTTAATCAAGATTCAAGATTTAAAGTATCTTCACTCTTAATCAAACATTATTTAAATATTCTTAAAATCACCTAAGCTACCCACACCAATGAGATGCATTGCATAAAATAAAGATTACATTGAAATAGAATTAATAAAAATCCTAATTCTAATCTTCATGTGGTGTAGCTTGCTTGTTGCCAATGTTGTTGCTTGGAGAGAGATTGTTAGCATCAAAACATGAGAATCCTACAAGCTAGGTTTACCTCAGATGTTATCAGCCGCCCCAGCTAAAAAGTTTAAGTTCTATCTTCATTTCTGTTAACATTTTACACTTACTTCCCCTAGTCATGCTCTTATTTTCCACTTTGGGATATACCCACCTTTTTAATTCATAGGCAATGTACTCATGTTTAAAATTAATAAAAAAGTACAAACTTGCCCATTACTCAAGTGCTACAGTTTTATATACGTACGTACTAGCTTCTCATTTAGCACTAGCCACCTAAATGTTGCATGGCGCTATGCACAGCCAACATCTCGTAAAGGAGATCGGCTCATATGCACAGTGTACAAGGGACACCCGATAAAGAACAGACTGCTGTGAAATGTTTCCACATAGCTTCACTCAACATTCTCTTTTACATCAGGGATGAGGACACCCACCTCGGCTAAGGCGGGTAGATCCGAGTTCCCTACCGTATGCACTTATATACAGTACCTTTATTCAGAGGAAAACTTATAAGATTACTGTACTCACTGAGTCATCCAAGTTTATCCGAGTTATTAATACAAGATTTTAAACACCAATGTCTTGGGTACAAGTTTTTTAGGTCCGATCAGGCCTGAATACAACGAGTTGGTAAAGGACTTGTATTCTCAAAAGTAGTTTTACTTAGTTATTTAAAAACGACCTCGGACGCAGTATATATGCAACAAGTTAAAACAAGAACTTGCATAAAAGTTACAATATGCGACAAGTCTCAAACACTTGCATTCTTTTTTTAAAAGCCTTTCTGGTGACCACCTAACTGCCGCAGTTCAGATCCGAGGTCGAACGAATAAACATGCAACGAGTTGATAAAGAAAAACTCGCATTCGTGCAACAAGTTAAAGAAAAGACTTGCATAACTCCGACCTCGGACGTAGTACGTATGCAACAAGTTAGAATAAAAACTTGCATGAATATAACAGCAAAGAACTTGCACAAAAATAAAATGTTGTACACAATAAGCAAAGCAAAATACAATCCAACATTGTCAAACATGATACAAAAAAACATTGACAGATCGCAAGATGCCTAGCATAAGGGACTTATGCCGCTTCATCTTCAACATCGGACAGGACAACCGAGCTTGGGTTGAACTCATCATCCGGTTTCTCCACCAAAGGATTGGGCAGATTCTCCTCGGGCTGGTCAAGGTCAACCTCGAGCCCATCCTTGTCGTAATCGACCATCTTCCCCTCCTCCACCCCGAACCCAGCAGAGGCGCCGACATACCGAATTCGGAGCCCTTGGTTCAGGTGAAGAATCTGCTCTACCGCACTGGTAAAAATTTTACTTGCCGCCTTCTCAAGATTGAAATCCGATTCATATGCGGCTACCTTGTGTTTAAGAGCTTGAGCGGCTCTTCTCTTCAGCAATGTCCTCACCTTCTCCACCTCGGCCAGGCCTTCCTGCCGACCAGCCTCCTTTGCATCCGTCTTCGCTTGGGCCAGGGCCTCCTCTTGACTTTTTCGAAGCTCCTCCATCTGCTGACGGTGCTTCTCTTCTAACTCGGCTAACTTTTGCTCGGCAGAGTTTTTACTATTCCTCAGCTCCGCCACCTTAGCCGCCATATCAGATCGGGCCCTCTTCCTGGCTGGCGACACGCCTTCCGCAACGTCATCAGCAACATCGGCCAACACATTGAAAATATTTGTTGACCTTTTCATGTGATAGGCCAACCCTTCGGCCATCTTCTTCCACTCGGCTCCCGACATCTTTACAAGTGCCTCTTTGACTAAGGCCCTAGTAGTGGGGGTCGCCGGCCTTGGGGTACCGGCAGCATTGACAAGCTCGGTACTTGGAGACGGAGAGTGAGGAGGAGGTGGGGCAATGATCGTTGCAGGCGGAGTAGAGTGTGGAAGAGCCGAGTCGGTCGACGTGGTATCAGCGGTCGCGGCCTCATCGGAAGTACTCTCCGACCTCTTTCTTCTGCGGCCCAACGCAACCTTCAATGCCTTAGACGACATGGCTGACCAATATTCCTCTGCAAACAAAAGGATAAGGAAAAATCAGTGAGAGAATTAAAAGAAAATTATAAGAGTATAAGAGCAAGGTTAACTACCAATTTTGGCTAAGACTTCGTTGTCAGAACACTTCATGAAAACTCCAACATCAAGTTGGAATTTCCGAGCCTGATATTCATTTTGGAAATGGTGGACTGTGGCGGCCTCGTCGGCATCAAGAGTCGCGCCCGACCATCTTTGTGGCGTGCCGAGGTGGCGATCGAAGAACTCCGGGGTCCACTCCAAGGGAAACCTCGGACCCGTCTCGTCCCGGAACCAAGGTCGACCAGTGCCCACGAACTTGTACTTGAAGAATCTGGGCTTAAAATGCTTCCAAGATTCCGTAAACATTCCGAACAGCCCACAGCGAGCTCGGGCTTTGGCCGATACCCAAAGTCGACCAGTAACCCCGTCTTTGTTACTGACGAACGGGTTATACATCCACAGAAAGAGCCGCACTGTGCATACCAACCCTTTGGCCCCGCAATACTTTTGAAATGCCCTCAGAAACGACCAGGTGTTGGGATGAAGTTGCGAAGGGGCCAGTCCGAGCTCTTTCAGAACCCTCATCTCTAGGTCGGTGAACGGCAAGGCCACGCCGAGGTTTTGGATTAAATCGGCATAAAAAAAGAAGGAGTTGTCATCAGTTCTAGTGCATATTCTGTCATTCGCTGAACAAGGGAGAACTTCATAAGAAATACCAGTGGCATCTCCCGAACTGGGTAGTACAGTTCGTTTCACCCCGGCGAGCTTATCCTCGGAATCTAAACTGGACCGCACACCTTTCGGTTCAACATCAACCCATTGATATTGGTCGGCATCGGTGGGCGCAGGGTACAGCTCAGGTCGGCTGACGCATTTCCTGTGCGGCATGGTACCTGTGGAAGAACAGGGGAGCTCGATATTAGTCCTACGGGTTACAAAGAATAACACCCCAGAAAACCCCCTCGAAGTGGTTCCGAGGGGCGAGCACCTCCCCTCTACCACAGGCACCCCCCATTCATATCCTCTTTCCTCCCCCATCTTCTCGAGATCGGCACAGCCCCCACCACCAATAAACTCGGCCCAGGCGTATTGCCGAACCCACTCTTCCCTCTCCTCCCAATCTCGAGGATAGACAACCTCAACGGGATCAACCTCTAAGAACCTATTCCTCATATTCCTCGTCGACCTTCAGGGAGGAACAGGATGAGGAAGAGGAACCGTCCTCTTCCTCGTTACTGCTACAGGATAGGAAGATCACTCTAGACCGTTTCCTAACCCATTCCCTATTCATATAGAACCCAGTATATCCCTTTGATTTTTTGAAAAATGAAAGCAAAAGCCCTTCAACAAGTCCTAAAACGCTCCAAACCCAGAAACATTATAAGCCACCAATTTAATTCCCCAAAGAGACTAACACAAAACCCGACAGCTAGAAAAAACCACCCCTCACTATAGAAACAAAGCCTTTAGAATCTTAAATCCTGCCCAGGCAAACCAGAACAGAGGAGAAGAAAAGGCAAAAACGAAAAAGATGGAGTAAGAGAATACCTTAAGTATGCGACCGTAAAGAATGAACGGGAGGGAGATAGTAACTTGCTGTTGATGTTCTGCTGAGAAGGAAGGTAAGAGGAGCACAATTCCAAAAAGCAGTTTCGAAGGAAAGAGGAAGAATGGGACTGGTGTGAGTGAATGAAAGAGCAACCGTTTGGTAGAGAGAAGAGGAACATTTTTTGTCAAAATAGGAGAAGAGAAACCATCTTCCCTCCATTTTCGAAATTTGGGCTTGGCCCAAAAGGCCCAACCCAGCATGCAGCCATATCAACTGGGACACGTGGCACACAGCAGCTGAAATAATGGACCTCGAGCAACGTCACAATGATGGTGACGCTTCGAAGGTCGCGATTTCTGACACGTGTCAGATCCGGTAAAAGCGAACGTCACTTCGGTACTGGTGAGTAGACAGCTGTCAAACCCGCTCCGTCAAGGTATCAAGGTATTAGATTATGATTAAATCCTATTTTGAGTTGGATTGGATGATGTAAAGAAAATGGTTTTGAAATTCTTTGGTTTTACTTCTAAAACTATACTTCATAACCGGTTAGAGTTTCTTGTAACCGGTTAGAAGCTGAAAGTTTAAAATAAAAATTTAAGTCCTTTGTGAAGGAACTTTTGGTATTAGTAGACATCTTCCTCCAATCCAAACTCAATATCAATTACCTAAGTAAAGTTTAAGGAAGGATTTAATGGGATGAAATAACTTACTGCCTTGATTCATCATTGAAATTGATTTAAGAGGATTGAATCATAATATTTATGGACTACTCAAGAGTTGGAATTAAGGAGCTACTCCAATTAGAGAAGGTAGAGGATTTAGCTAGATGATGCAAAGGAAACAATAGGTGTTAAGATGAGAAGGTTGTGATTTATGAACAAGTTTGGATTTCGAAAGTATGGATGACAATAAGAAGAGGAAGAGTTGAATGTAAAATAAAAGCGATGGATGGAGTTTCTTATAGATTATGGCTTTGAGCTCCATTATCATCCTGGTTTAGCAAATGTAGTTGCAGACGATTTGAGCTGAAAGGCTATTTCTGTGAGCTCAATGATGGTTAAGGAGGCTATTCTGATTGGGGAATTTAGAGACCTAAGTCTGGTAACCCAAGAGGAACCCTCTAAGTATTAGATTGGGAATGTTGCCAATCACCAACGAATTCCTGAATCGGATTCGTGAATTACCATCACAAGATGAAGAGAAGAAAGAGAAGTTGACTTTTGAGGAAAAGGAGATATATCTCTATGAAGAAACGAATGAGATTTAATCTTTAGAGCTGAAGTGGGTGATTATGGATATTAGAAAATATATTACGGAAGTAAGGGATTTAGGAAGTGTTGTTTAGGACAACCTAGATGAGAAATCCAAAGGCATGAACTTCCAGAATAGATTATGTTCAAACTCAAGTTAGCTATCAACTATAAGGAATAAGGAATTTCTCGATGTTGGTAAGCATGTGTGAGAACTATGGGAAGTACATGAATTTCATGCGTGAAGTATCAGAATTCAGAATAAGGGAAAGATTGATGAAATGAAGGCCCAACGGGGGAAATAGGAAAGGTAAGTGGGAGAATATCTACCACGAAAATATAAAGGGTAAGGAATCCTCGATTGGAGAAAAATGGCTAAGGAGGAAATAGGAAAGAGAACATTTGTCCATCTCGAGGTGAAAACTGTGAGGCACATCACTTTGAGTTTAGTTGTGATGTACCTAAGGGAATAGCCAATTCCGATTGTAGGAAGTTGGAGTATTATTCATCGAATTGTCTTGAAGGAAAAGGTGAGAAAGAATGGACGAATCCAGCACGAGAAGAATTCACCGGCCGAGATGAGAATTGAGTGTCATCCTGGCGTAGGCAACCCAAGCCTATCTCTTCCTTTGATCTGAGTTAACGTAATCAAATGTTTTTTACTACGTTAATCTAATCGTTTGAAAGTATCAATATTCTGTTGGAAGTTTAACTTCAATCTTTCTGTGATCAAAACCTTTATCACAGTTGGATGTGATAAATCGCTGTGGACACTACAAAAATAGAAAGATCAGTTATGACTAGAGAGATTAACAACCACCGGGATAGGACAAATCTTTGTCTCCCCAACGGAAATGTCTCTAGAACTTGACTATCTAACTAAGTCTGATAGTGATAATTACCCTATCTTTAAGTTCATCTAACTTAAAGACCTGTCGTATGGTCTTTCTTGCGAAAGATTATATCTGAAATGGATGACTTTGTTATTAATGGATTGAATATTAGGACTGATCACCCTAATGTCTCAAACTATTAAGAAATGAAGTCATACAAATGTTTCTTTGATCGTGCTCGAGAGATCAGAGTGCGCAGCCCAAAAAGTTTATTGGAAAATGTTTTAATTGAAAAATATTTATGTGAAGTATAAAGAGTATTCCTTTTGAAAGAAATTCTTTCACACAAGAGTTTTATATGAAAAATCCTTGTGGTTTAGTTTGTGAAGTTTTTCCTGAAAGGTTTTATTTGAAATGTTTCAAAATACAAGGAATATATCGAAACTCTTTTAAGTGGGGGAGGACCCTAAAAGAACAAATTTTTGGGAGCTAGATGAAGATTTCTAGTATAAAAATATTTTGGAAAAGTGGAAAATTTCAGAAGATGAATTTCGGGGACGAAATTCCTTTTAAGTGGGGGAGTAGTGTAACACCCCTAATTTTCGTTTCCCAAATAACCAAGAAATTAATTATAACAATTATTTTATAATTGAATTTTGAAGGTTTTAGTTTTTGTACATTATGTGTTTTTATTATAAAAATATGAGATATATTTTTATATGGTTATTTTGTACAAAAATATGAATATTGCAATTTAGTCCTTGGATTGAGACCTAATTGCAATATTAAAAAGGTTTTTGAAGAAAGAGTAATTAAATTATTAATTTTTGAATTTTACCAGTATGTAACCGGTTAGAGGGGCTTTGTAACCGGTTACACGATGAACTCAGGAAACTGGGTTAGTGTGTTTGATGAGTAATCACGCGTTTTAACCCAGAATTCGCCACGAATCCCACTAATTGCATGTTGGAGGATGCGTGTCTTCCTGCATGTCAACGAATTCCTCTATAAATTGAAGGAATTCTGAAGGGTTGGAGGTTGATGCACTTGATTTGTGGTGGAGAGGCTGAAATTAGGGTTCCAGATTCGTGTTGAACAATTTGTCTTCTTCGTTGAGGGTTAGAGAGGGAAACACACCTTTCTGGAAAGCTTAAATCGAGAGCTTTCCAGTGATATACCCCTTGTGAGCTCAGGGTTCTTGTGTGAGGAGGAATCAACCTTAGAAATTGGAGCTGGGAAACTGAACTCTGTCTTCTCTTGGTTCTGGAAGCTGAGATCGAGCTTTGATTCTGGTAAGCACAGATAATGTTTAAGCTTCAAATCACTTTTATTTTCTAGTGCATGTTACCCATATCAAGTTCTAATTGTTTTCCCCAATTTCTTTGGCCAATTGCTATGTCAAAATTTCTGGTCTTTGAACCCTGTTGATGGAAATCGTGGCTGAGAGCAGAACCTAGGATTTGTGGGGAATCTATGTTGGAGCCTTTCTCTCTGCATTGTTTTGGATCAAGCACGAACCTAAGGTAAGGGAGAAGCTTACTATTTGCTAGAATGAGAATAAATTGTGGTAGAATATAGGATGAGTCACCAAGAGACTCAAAGGGCATAAGTTGAAATGGATAGATGGCTTGGAGGCCAATTTGAGCTCAATTGTTGTTTTGAGCAATTTTAAATTGATGCATGCAAGCTAAATAAATGCCGATTTCTGTGTTTAAGAGCTTGATTTAAGTTTTGTTGTGTTAAATTGGGTTTATGTGGATTTTCATGCAATTTGATACAATAAACTTGATGCATGCAATGTGAATGTGTTTCTGGGTGTAAACATGTTTATTTTAAGGCATATGAACTTGGTGTATACTGGAATTTGGTTAGATTTGAGAAAGGAAGAAAATGAGTTGTTAAAACTCTTGTTTTAGTGGTCTGACTGCATAATCTAACCGGTTACACGATTTTTGTAACCGGTTAGACACTGCAGATTTTCAAAGAAAAATCAGTTTATAAATCAGTCCTGAAACCTTAAAGGGTTTTTACTCAAATCTAAGCCTTAATTTCAATACACAAGGTCTGAATATGGGTTGTGATAATGTCAATAAATTCATATTGGAGAGATTACAATTTATGCCTTAAATTGATGGAATAATTTCAAGAGAAATTATGCTCATTGGACAATGAAATGTGATTTGGACTTTTGAATGATATAAACATTGATTTTGAGGTATAAAAATAAAGTTAAAAGTGTTTTGGATTGAGTAGAGAATTCAAGAAAAAGGGTTTTCTGAATTGCAATGGTAAACAGTTCAGGTCTGTAATTCTAACCGGTTAGCCTGAAACTGTAACCGGTTAGTACCTGAATCTGAAAAATAAAAAGTTAAGTTTTTGAATACCATTGACCTTGTTTTACCCAATCTAAGTTTAATGACATGTTTTGGGATAATTCAAAGGAAAATTTTGTGTCAAAGGCTCTTAAATCATTCAAAAGAGAAATTGGAATATTTCTAAATCACAGTAATTAATGGAAAGGCCAACCTTAGTAATTATGCATGCAAGGCATGCATAGAGAAAGGTAATATAATAGGTTGGCAAAGATAGTTTGTGATGTTCGGGTACTTGACCCTGTACTCTAGGAGTACTAAACTAATGCAACCAACTTGATGACACATTCTGGGAATGTGGCCATTGTCTGGGACATGGTTTCTTGGACACGTTCTGGGAACGTGATGCACACTCTGGGAGTGGTGCTTGATTTTATTCCAAGTATGGTTTGTGATACGTTCTGGGAACGTATGTGAGTGTTCTGGGAACACATTGGTTTAATAATGGAATTAAACATAAAAACCAACCTTGATGATTGTGCATTCATATAGAATGGAAGTTTGGTTGGTAGGAACGTTTATCATATTCTGGGAATATAAGGAGGGTACTCCGGGAGTATCAAATTATAACCTACTTGATGACACATTATAGATATGTGGCCAGTGTCTGGGACCTGGTTTTATACGTTCTGGGAACGTATGTTGGTGTTCTGGGAACACTTTGATAAGCAACCTACTGGATGACACATTATAGATATGTGGCCAGTGTCCGGGACCTGGTTTTTATACGTTCTGGGAACGTATGCATTCTGGGAACGTGATGCACACTCTGGGAGTGATGCTTATTTATCCAAGTAAGGTTTGCTACACGTTCTGGGAACGTGATGCACACTCTAGGAGTGAATGCTTATCATCCAAGTATGGTTCGACATTACGTTCTGGGAACGAATGTCGGTGTTCCGGGAACACAACGGTGTATTGGAAGGACGTCCAAGATGGACTTTTAGAGGCCTCAATTGTGGAAGGAAATCATGCATCATGCCACCTGCATTGAAAGAATTATTCAAATTAACCGGGTGTGCTCATATGATTATGCATCATGATTTGCTACATGTTAACTTGTGGATGTTAGTTTTATTCTCATTTGAGTATGCGAATATGTATAGCTAACCCCCATGCCCTTATTAGGTGTTGATCGTGCATCTAGCTTGCACAAGAATCTGTAAAGGGAGATGTCTCTTAGGTGCATGCAGAGTGTAGAAGGTGTGGGTTGGAAACCCGTTGTGCAGATATCGAGGATCCGACCAGAAGGATGTTTGGACAAAGGACCAGTGACCAGCTCTATAACATTTCTATTTTTAATAGAACTTATATGATACATACTTTGGAAAAAAGTATCATAAGAGGAATTCAGTTTCATAATTATACTTATTTGGTATTAATGGACTTGTTACACTTGATATATTTTGGGGGTACAACATGATGATTTTACTATGTTTCCGCAAACTCTGATTTTGGTAGTCAACCTTTATCATTGATCAAGTGTTTCTGAAAGTAAATTTTCAAGGGAAGAGAAAATTCTTATTTTCATATCTTTTTCCAACGATAACAAGTCCAAGTTTTCATAAACTTCTTACTTTTCTTATAAAGTAAGATGATATACAAGGAGTGTTACATTTTTATGGTATCAGAGCAATGGTCCTGACTCTTGGTCCTTGGGTGTGTGGTCCAATACGCTGGTCATCGATATCTGCAATGTTTCCTGGGAAGTTTGCTTTCATATACTTCCAAACTAGAGCTAAGGTTATGGGTAATGGCTCTAGATAAGTAGCTCATTCTGCTATTAAGAAGTGTTCTAGGAAGTCTAAGTGGAAGTATGATAGTCGTATGCTTCTCTTTAGACATGTTGTAAACCCAAAACCATAGTGTTGGTTTATTCCGTTCTCATAGGAACCAGTGATAAGGAAATCTTAAGGAGTTGTAGTTGAGTCCTCGACTCTGAGGAGGAGTGTTTACCCTCACTCGTGTTAAAGTTAATCAACTTTTTAGACCGAGTGTAGGGCAGTGATCTTCTTAAAGATCAACCTTGCTGAGTTTGTTCAACTCTAAAGCTATCCTTTCTTTTGTTCCTTTCGGATAAGGGTAGTGATCGAAGTTGCTCAATGCCTTACCCAATCTGTTATCTCAAGTGGAGACTCCTACAAATCTTCTTTTAGTCATTTCCAAGGTACGTCTGGATCGTTCTATTAAGGTATTAGACTTTGTCTATCTACCTGTGTCATGATTACATTTGATCTTAAGCACGGTTTGGGAGCCGAAGGATCAAGTGATCATGATTAATGACGATAGAACAACCCTGTATTGGGATTCCCAAGTTTCGAATCGGGAATCCAATGAACCCATATGTTGTTTCTGGGAGGCAATATTAAAAGGAAAAGGGGGGTTAAAGGAATCCTGGTTGTAGGAAATGATGCCAGGTTTACCTTTGGGTAAAGAGATAGAGTTTGGAATCAAGTTAATTCTTGAAACTGATTCTATCTCTACTACCGTTATAATATGGTACCATCGGGAATGGTCAAATGGGAAAAACAAGTAGAAAAGATTTTGGTTGGATCCGATTAAAGGAGTCTAAGTGTTTTCTAAGATTGATTGGAGGTTGGATTAACCCCAAATCAGGATTCGGGACAGGGATACACTTAAGACTGCATTTTTTATCTCGATACGGACATTATGAGTAGGAAATAATGTCGTTCGGATTGACTAATGCACTTGTTCTTTTATGAGCTATAAGAACGAGACCTTTAGATTATATTCGGATTCGTTTGTGGTTTATTCTAAGAATTCGGAGGAGCATGAGGGACATCTCCGGATTGTGTTGAAACTCCTGCAGGAGGAGTAGTTGTGTGATAAGCTCGCCAAAGATGAGTTTTGGTTGAGTGAAGATTACGTTCGCAGGGCATGTGATCTTTAAAGAAGAATTGTGATGGATCCAGCAAAGGTAAGTTTATTGTTGAAATAGGAACAGCCTAAGACTGTGACTGAGGTGAGAAATTTTCTTAGAGCTGGCTGGATACTATCACCGGAGCATTTAAAGGTTTTCTAAGATCGCATGGCCTTTGGCCAAGTTGACTTGGAAAGATCAACTGATGGTGTTGAATGATAGGATGTTGTTTAATTATGGTGGGGTGATGATGGATTATATCCCAACATAATATGATTAGTCCAAGAGGAATTATGGAAAATGTGAGCAGATTATGATTTAAATCATTTCAGTGATGGATTCGGTTGGAATCAAGGTATTATATTATGATTAAATCCTATTTTGAGTTGGATTGGATGATGTAAAGAAAATGGTTTTGAAATTCTTTGGTTTTACTTCTAAAACTATACTTCATAACCGGTTAGAGTTTCTTGTAACCGGTTAGAAGCTGAAAGTTTAAAATAAAAATTTAAGTCCTTTGTGAAGGAACTTTTGGTATTAGTAGACATCTTCCTCCAATCCAAACTCAATATCAATTACCTAAGTAAAGTTTAAGGAAGGATTTAATGGGATGAAATAACTTAATGCCTTGATTCATCATTGAAATTGATTTAAGAGGATTGAATCATAATATTTATGGACTACTCGAGAGTTGGAATTAAGGAGCTACTCCAATTAGAGAAGGTAGAGGATTTAGCTGGATGATGCAAAGGAAACAATAGGTGTTAAGATGAGAAGGTTGTGATTTATGAACAAGTTTGGAGTTCGAAAGTATGGATGACAATAAGAAGAGGAAGAGTTGAATGTAAAATAAAAGCGATGGATGGAGTTTCTTATAGATTATGGCTTTCAGCTCCATTATCATCCTGGTTTAGCAAACGTAGTTGCAGACGATTTGAGCTGAAAGGCTATTTCTGTGAGCTCAATGATGGTTAAGGAGGCTATTCTGATTGGGGAATTTAGAGACCTAAGTCTAGTAACCCAAGAGGAACCCTCTAAGTATTAGATTGGGAATGTTGCCAATCACCAACGAATTCCTGAATCGGATTCGTGAATTACCATCAGAAGATGAAGAGAAGAAAGAGAAGTTGACTTTTGAGGAAAAGGAGTTAGATCTCTATGAAGAAACGAATGAGATTTAATCTTTAGAGCTAAAGTGGGTGATTATGGATATTAGAAAATATATTACGGAAGTAAGGGATTTAGGAAGTGTTGTTTAGGACAACCTAGATGAGAAATCCAAAGGCATGAACTTCCAGAATAGATTATGTTCAAACTCAAGTTAGCTATCAACTATAAGGAATAAGGAATTTCTCAATGTTGGTAAGCATGTGTGAGAACTACGGGAAGTACATGAATTTCATGCGTGAAGTATCAGAATCCAGAATAAGGGAAAGATTGATGAAATGAAGGCCCAACGGGGGAAAGAGGAAAGGTAAGTGGGAGAATATCTAACACGAAAATATAAAGGGTAAGGAATCCTCGATTGGAGAAAAATGGCTAAGGAGGAAATAGGAAAGAGAACATTTGTCCATCTCGAGGTGAAAACTGTGAGGCACATCACTTTGAGTTTAGTTGTGATGTACCTAAGGGAATAGCCAATTCCGATTGTAGGAAGTTGGAGTATTATTCATCGAATTGTCTTGAAGGAAATGGTGAGAAAGAATGGACGAATCCAGCACGAGAAGAATTCACCGGCCGAGATGAGAATTGAGTGTCATCCTGGCGTAGGCAACCCAAGCCTATCTCTTCCTTTGATCTGAGTTAACGTAATCAAATGTTTTTGACTACGTTAATCTAATCGTTTGAAAGTATCAATATTCTGTTGGAAGTTTAACTTCAATCTTTCTGTGATCAAAACCTTTATCACAGTTGGATGTGATAAATCGCTGTGGACACTACAAAAATAGAAAGATCAGTTATGACTAGAGAGATTAACAACCACCGGGATAGGACAAATCTTTGTCTCCCCAACGGAAATGTCTCTAGAACTTGACTATCTAACTAAGTCTGATAGTGATAATTACCCTATCTTTAAGTTCATCTAACTTAAAGACCTGTAGTATGGTCTTTCTTGCGAAAGATTATATCTGAAATGGATGACTTTGTTATTAATGGATTGAGTATTAGGACTGATCACCCTAATGTCTCAAACTATTAAGAAATGAAGTCATACAAATGTTTCTTTGATCGTGCTCGAGAGATCAGAGTGCGCAGCCCAAAAAGTTTATTGGAAAATGTTTTAATTGAAAAATATTTATGTGAAGTATAAAGAGTATTCCTTTTGAAAGAAATTCTTTCACACAAGAGTTTTATATGAAAAATCCTTGTGGTTTAGTTTGTGAAGTTTTTCCTGAAAGGTTTTATTTGAAATGTTTCAAAATACAAGGAATATATCGAAACTCTTTTAAGTGGGGGAGGACCCTAAAAGAACAAATTTTTGGGAGCTAGATGAAGATTTCTAGTATAAAAATATTTTGGAAAAGTGGAAAATTTCAGAAGATGAATTTCGGGGACGAAATTCCTTTTAAGTGGGGGAGTAGTGTAACACCCCTAATTTTCGTTTCCCAAATAACCAAGAAATTAATTATAACAATTATTTTATAATTGAATTTTGAAGGTTTTAGTTTTTGTACATTATGTGTTTTTATTATAAAAATATGAGATATATTTTTATATGGTTATTTTGTACAAAAATATGAATATTGCAATTTAGTCCTTGGATTGAGACCTAATTGCAATATTAAAAAGGTTTTTGAAGAAAGAGTAATTAAATTATTAATTTTTGAATTTTACCAGTATGTAACCGGTTAGAGGGGCTTTGTAACCGGTTACACGATGAACTCAGGAAACTGGGTTAGTGCGTTTGATGAGTAATCACGCGTTTTAACCCAGAATTCGCCACGAATCCCACTAATTGCATGTTGGAGGATGCGTGTCTTCCTGCATGTCAACGAATTCCTCTATAAATTGAAGGAATTCTGAAGGGTTGGAGGTTGATGCACTTGATTTGTGGTGGAGAGGCTGAAATTAGGGTTCCAGATTCGTGTTGAACAATTCGTCTTCTTCGTTGAGGGTTAGAGAGGGAAACACACCTTTCTGGAAAGCTTAAATCGAGAGCTTTCCAGTGATATACACCTTGTGAGCTGAGGGTTCTTGTGTGAGGAGGAATCAACCTTAGAAATTGGAGCTGGGAAACTGAACTCTGTCTTCTCTTGGTTCTGGAAGCTGAGTTCGAGCTTTGATTCTGGTAAGCACAGATAATGTTTAAGCTTCAAATCACTTTTATTTTCTAGTGCATGTTACCCATATCAAGTTCTAATTGTTTTCCCCAATTTCTTTGGCCAATTGCTATGTCAAAATTTCTGGTCTTTGAACCCTGTTGATGGAAATCGTGGCTGAGAGCAGAACCTAGGATTTGTGGGGAATCTATGTTGGAGCCTTTCTCTCTGCATTGTTTTGGATCAAGCACGAACCTAAGGTAAGGGAGAAGCTTACTATTTGCTAGAATGAGAATAAATTGTGGTAGAATATAGGATGAGTCACCAAGAGACTCAAAGGGCATAAGTTGAAATGGATAGATGGCTTGGAGGCCAATTTGAGCTCAATTGTTGTTTTGAGCAATTTTAAATTGATGCATGCAAGCTAAATAAATGCTGATTTCTATGTTTAAGTGCTTGATTTAAGTTTTGTTGTGTTAAATTGGGTTTATGTGGATTTTCATGCAATTTGATACAATAAACTTGATGCATGCAATGTGAATGTGTTTCTGGGTGTAAACATGTTTATTTTAAGGCATATGAACTTGGTGTATACTGGAATTTGGTTAGATTTGAGAAAGGAAGAAAATGAGTTGTTAAAACTCTTGTTTTAGTGGTCTGACTGCATAATCTAACCGGTTACACGATTTTTGTAACCGGTTAGACACTGCAGATTTTCAAAGAAAAATCAGTTTATAAATCAGTCCTAAAACCTTAAAGGGTTTTTACTCAAATCTAAGCCTTAATTTCAATACACAAGGTCTGAATATGGGTTGTGATAATGTCAATAAATTCAGATTGGAGATATTACAATTTATGCCTTAAATTGATGGAATAATTTCAAGAGAAATTATGCTCATTGGACAATGAAATGTGATTTGGACTTTTGAATGATATAAACATTGATTTTGAGGTATAAAAATAAAGTTAAAAGTGTTTTGGATTGAGTAGAGAATTCAAGAAAAAGGGTTTTCTGAATTGCAATGGTAAACAGTTCAGGTCTATAATTCTAACCGGTTAGCCTGAAACTGTAACCGGTTAGTACCTGAATCTGAAAAATAAAAAGTTAAGTTTTTGAATACCATTGACCTTGTTTTACCCAATCTAAGTTTAATGACATGTTTTGGGATAATTCAAAGGAAAATTTTGTGTCAAAGGCTCTTAAATCATTCAAAAGAGAAATTGGAATATTTCTAAATCACAGTAATTAATGGAAAGGCCAACCTTAGTAATTATGCATGCAAGGCATGCATAGAGAAAGGTAATATAATAGGTTGGCAAAGATAGTTTGTGATGTTCGGGTACTTGACCTTGTACTCTAGGAGTACTAAACTAATGCAACCAACTTGATGACACATTCTGGGAATGTGGCCATTGTCTGGGACATGGTTTCTTGGACACGTTCTGGGAACGTGATGCACACTCTGGGAGTGGTGCTTGATTTTATTCCAAGTATGGTTTGCGATACGTTCTGGGAACGTATGTGAGTGTTCTGGGAACACATTGGTTTAATAATGGAATTAAACATAAAAACCAACCTTGATGATTGTGCATTCATATAGAATGGAAGTTTGGTTGGTAGGAACGTTTATCATATTCTGGGAATATGAGGAGGGTACTCCGGGAGTACCAAATTATAACCTACTTGATGACACATTATAGATATGTGGCCAGTGTCTGGGACCTGGTTTTATACGTTCTGGGAACGTATGTTGGTGTTTTGGGAACACTTTGATAAGCAACCTACTGGATGACACATTATAGATATGTGGCCAGTGTCCGAGACCTGGTTTTTATACGTTCTGGGAACGTATGCGTTCTGGGAACGTGATGCACACTCTGGGAGTGATGCTTATTTATCCAAGTAAGGTTTGCTACACGTTCTGGGAACGTGATGCACACTCTAGGAGTGAATGCTTATCATCCAAGTATGGTTCGACATTACGTTCTGGGAACGAATGTCGGTGTTCCGGGAACACAATGGTGTATTGGAAGGACGTCCAAGATGGACTTTTAGAGGCCTCAGTTGTGGAAGGAAATCATGCATCATGCCACCTGCATTGAAAGAATTATTCAAATTAACCGGGTGTGCTCATATGATTATGCATCATGATTTGCTACATGTTAACTTGTGGATGTTAGTTTTATTCTCATTTGAGTATGCGAATATGTATAGCTAACCCCCATGCCCTTATTAGGTGTTGATCGTGCATCTAGCTTGCACAAGAATCTGTAAAGGGAGATGTCTCTTAGGTGCATGCAGAGTGTAGAAGGTGTGGGTTGGAAACCCGTTGTGCAGATATTGAGGATCCGACCAGAAGGATGTTTGGACAAAGGACCAGTGACCAACTCTATAACATTTCTATTTTTAATAGAACTTATATGATACATACTTTGGAAAAAAGTATCATAAGAGGAATTCAGTTTCATAATTATACTTATTTGGTATTAATGGACTTGTTACACTTGATATATTTTGGGGGTACAACATGATGATTTTACTATGTTTCCGCAAACTCTGATTTTGGTAGTCAACCTTTATCATTGATCAAGTGTTTCTGAAAGTAAATTTTCAAGGGAAGAGAAAATTCTTATTTTCAGATCTTTTTCCAACGATAACAAGTCCAAGTTTTCATAAACTTCTTACTTTTCTTATAAAGTAAGATGATATACAAGGAGTGTTACAACCCTCGCCGAAGACCTAAGGACCCTTCAGGAAGCCTTCTAAACGCTTGGCCGAGCTCAAAGCTCAACGGCCGAACAGACGCCAGATACAGGCCGACCTCGTGCTCCAACCCAGGTCCGACGTCCAAGTCCGACACCAAGGACATGATGACGTCTTCCCTTCTTATCCACAAGGACAGCTCATCCCATCCTTATCTACAAGGACAGCTCATCCACTCATAGCTCATTACAGGCTGGCCCTACTTGGGCCTAAAGCAAGCCCATTAGGGCAACCAGCTCCCCCCTATAAGTAGCTCCGTACTACATGGGGCTCAGGTACGTCCTCTAACCCTAATCATCACCCCCACACACCAGTGATTATGGTTGCTTCTTGGCTCTCCCCTTAGCCACCAGAGGACTCCCACCAAACATCACATATTAACCCTAGACAGAGGCTCCTTTGAAGGTCTTCTCATATACCCTTGGAGGACCTCGCCGTCTAGGACATCACAATAATATGTTATGCTATGTTAATTTGTTCCAACTGAAAAATTATCTTTTTTATATCATATTCTTTAAGAGAAAGTAGACGGTACACCGACAGTGTAAAGATTTTTTACATAATCAGTGCATCATCCACCATTTATGGATGTATGGTCGTTGACTATTAGATAAAAGTAATACAAATGAATGGTGGATGATGAATTGATGGTGTAAAAATCTTTACACCGTCAGTGCATACCCATTAATCTCATCATTTTTTAATTATCTATGCGATAATTTTTTTATAGTTATTTATTTTTAAAAAATCATAAATTTTTATAATTAACATATTTATACAAAACGCATAAGGGTATTTTTGTCTACAATAAACTGTTATGCTATGTTAATTTGTTTCATATGAAAAATCACATTTCTCATATTATATTTTTTAATTATCTATGCTAAATGTTTTTTAATAATTTTTTTTAAATATCATAAATTTTTATAACATATTTCTACAAAACAAATAAGGATATTTTTGTCTACAATAATAATATGTTATACTCCCTCCGTCCCATTATCTTAGTAAAAGTCAAAGTAGTCAACAAAAATAAGAGAATATCTTTTTCATATAATGCATGATTCTATTTTCAAAATAAAATATAATGCATGATTCATTCATTAATTAAAAATTTCTATCACACAAATTTTCATATTATTTTTACAATCTTTAAAATTTTTTATTAATTATTTTTACTTTGATTTGCGAAAAAAAACTACATTTTTTTTACCAAGATAATGAGACGGATCAGAGGGAGTACTATGTTAATTTGTTCTAACTAAAAAATCATCCTTCTCATATTATATTTTTTTAATTATCTATGCTATATTTTTTTATAATTATTTTATTTTTAAAAAATTCATAAATATTGATAATTAACATATTTCTACAAAACACATAGTGTATTGTTGTCTATAATAACTTGTTATATTATTTTAATTTATTCCAATTGAAAAATCACCTTTCTCATATTATATATTTTTAATTATCTATGGTATAAGTTCTTTTATAATTAATTTTTAAAAAAATCATAAATTCTAATTTAACTAAATTATGGTGTGTTTGAAATTTTGAAAAAAAAAATAAATAAAGAAAATCATTACTTTCTAAATTTATGATGTGAGTAAAAAATAATTAAAGATAAAAATTTCTAAAATCTTTAAAAGATATAACAATAAATAATGGGTAATCTGCTATACCTGTTATAACAGGTAAAAACTAGTGGTGTTTGCGAACTCCAAAACAAAACAAAACAAAATGAGGTGTAACTTAGCCTTCACCTCTATCTATTTATATATGTAAGGTAATGATTTGTCAGCTTTAATTCGATACACTTTCTGGTTCATGAACGTCATGTGATGATCATTACATGACTGGACGGTAAGAAAAGAAAATAAAAAAAGACGAAGTTTAAATACAATAATAATTAACACAATTTTAAAGGTAGTATGATGTCCATTGAAAATTTAACTTGATTAGATAGTGAGATTTTTAAATAACATTTTCTCTATTTTGAACATTAAACGTAATTGATGATATTTAGATATTGATGGATTAGATTCAATTTCAAAAGTAAATAATGTAAATTGACATAATTAACAGTTAATTACTTAGAAGGGCGTATCGTTGATAGAACTTTAACATAGGAACAAATTTTTATACACATTTGTACTATCTTTTTTATGGCATTAAGGGAGTACAGTCCATTTATAAGTAATCTTATAATTAAAAAAAAAATCAAAAGATGAACTTTAAGTGTTTTTATTCCTTACAAAGACCTTGAAATGACACAATACTTTTTACAAATCTTATTTTTATGAGGGACTTTATGAGGTGGGAAGAGTACGCTTATCTTATAAGTAATTTTATCATAAATTTTGAAAGGCAATATCATATTGCTCGAACACGAAATTATGACTATTGATAAGGAAGAAGACGCTTATTTTATTGACTATTTGTTTACGTGTAATCGAATAGATTGGTTGACAATATTAACCTATATCCTCGTTGACAATGTTTGCAACATACATGTAGGGGGATTGGTATAGCAATTCGGCCCGATGATGGTAACCCTAATGTCTTTTTTACTGTTTGAACACAGAATTAAAATCAAAATCAAATTATTTTTCAATACTTTAACTTATATCCATAATTATCACAATTATGTCTTTATTGGAAATTTCAGTTCCCAATCACCTTCTTCTGAGCACCACCATTACATTTTACATCAATACGTCAATCGCATAGGACATGATGGTAATACGTTACGAGGAAACTCATGTAATTTGATGTTATAAGTGCAACATGTATTCTAATAGTAGATGAAGTACAGTTATTATTCATAGTCAATTGTGCATTAAGAAATGAGATGAAGTTCAAATATGAATGTCTTTTTTACTGTTTGAACACAAAATCAAAATCAAAATCAAATTATTTTTCAATACTTTAACTTATATCCATAATTATCACAATGATGTATTTATTGGAAATTTCAGTTCCCAATCACCTCCTTCTGAGCACCACCATTACATTTTACATCAATACGTCAATCGCATAGGACATGATGGTAATACGTTACGAGGAAACTCATGTAATTTGATGTTATAAGTGCAACATGTATTCTAATAGTAGATGAAGTACAGTTATTATTTATAATCAATTGTGCATTAAAAAATGAGATGAAGTTCAAATATGATTCTAATTAATAAATTTTCAAAGGTGTTCGTGACAACAAACATGATTTTGTGTCATCGATCTTCACATAATCAACTGAGTACGTAGTGTGTTTACATTTAGGAAATAAATACACTTTTATCAAACGATTTCTACTTGTTGGCTAGAACTCTTTTGTCTTATTGAGTGCTTTATTTATTTATTTATTTAGAGAAGCAAAAGCAAACAGAGCCGAACATGTCTTAGCTTTGATTATTCTATAAAAAAGAGTTGGATTACCTTTTTAAATGATGTATTATAGGCAATAATAGATAACATAATCTCATCTATCCTTAATATATATTCTAAAGTTTACCTACCAAAAAAACTTAAAGTTTTAAAGTTGGCTGAAAGGCCCTAAATTTTGATAATGTTGCAATGTTAACCTTATGTAAAATATTGTGATAATTTTTGTGGACAAAGATGTCCCTACAAATTTGATGTTATAAAACACTTATATTAGCATTCTCAAATTCCTCATATTTCATCATATATAAAAACCGAATGTGTGAATATACACAAAATGTAATGCATTCTCTTTAACTTATAATCATAAATCTATTTCATTTTCTTCTAATTTAAGGTAGCTTAAGTCGAAATCTTTATTTGTATTATGAATATTTATGATTTACAAATATTTGTATAATAGAGTGCATGACTATAACTATATCTTTAATATAAGATATAGAAACACACCTTACTTATATTCTCTTATTTTTTATCTAAATATTCAGGGCTTGTTTGATGGACAAGATAACATAGTATTCCTATCTCATTATTATCCTCAGTTTGGTAGTGTATTTTTATGCTATGCTGAGAGAGTTAGAAACGAGCATGATAGGATAGTGCAATTTCCCCTCTCCTACCCTCACACATTAACCCAATGTTGTCAGAACCGAACCGGATATCAAACCGGAAAAGACTTCGTATAGGGTCCAACCGTATTAACCATTTAAATCGGAAGATTAGACCGGTACATATAATATATATATTAAAAAATGCAATGCAATCTAATTTTCCATTTTTTATTTAAATTCAATTGGTTAAAATTTTGTTTTCTCCAAAAAAAAATTGTTTTCATATTATTATCAGTACGAGAATTAAAATGTGTTTTTACTCCAAGTTTACACATTAAACCTAAACATTAGCTTTAGGGAAATCATTATCATTATCAAAAAACTTTGGCCCAACAACTCAAAGCCTTGGCCCATCTTGAAAACCCTAATAAAAAAATATCACGTCCCTTGACTGTGTGTAGGCATGTAGCCGCCCCTTCATTCTTCTTCCTTCATTCTATTATCTTTTTCGTTTAAATAATGGTGGCAGTTTCAACTTTGTCTTTCATTTCAGCCTAGCTCCTTGTATCCTCCTTGGCTGTTTTCACTTTTTATACTTAACTCATAGAAACAGAAATATAATAGCTTGTACTCATATTAAACATATAGCTAAATCTAATCAAGCCAATCTTATAAAAAAAATGAATCACATCCCTTGGCGACGGGCAACGGCAGATGGTGGCACTGCTTCTTCTCTGTCCGGCGCTATTCTGTTTTTTTCTTTTAATCTTGGTTGAATCGGCACCGGGTTTCTCGGTTCAACCCGGTTCAACCTGCTCTTTTCGGTGCGCATGCCGGTTTTTTCGGCTCCATTCCTAGAACGGCTAAGGCCATAAAATAGCCCGGATTTATGTCCGGTCGGACCGGTCGAACCGTCCGGTCCGGTCCGGGTTTCACAACACTGCATTAACCTTACTACCTCCACCATTATTACCTCATCAATGTCATCGTTATTTAATGTGCACTGAGCACTGGACAAGATAAGAGCTATCATTCTCATATCCTATCCGCTTTTATCATGTGCTCTTCCTATTATGTTTTTATCCTATCGATCTTGTCTACCAAACGAGTCCTTAGGACTTGTTGTTATGCCCATTTTCTATTTTCATTCTCATGGGGAATAGAAAATGAATAATAAAATATATTTGGATGAGTTTTAGAAAATATTTTTATTAAAAATATTTCTTAAAATAGGTTCAAATTTGAAAACGTGTAAAAGTCGTTTTCACCTTTTCCTTCTCAAAGTTTGGAAACAAAGAAAATGTGAAAAAGCGGTGGTATCTTTTATAATTTTAAACCATTTGATCACCCTGAGATTTTTTTCACTTTGAACGTATATCAACTCTCCACATCCCTATTAGGGGTATAACGGTCCAGTCCAATCTGGTTTTTGAGAGATATTAGGGATCAGACCAATTAAATTTATATGGTCCAGTCTAGTTCGATCCAGACATTTTTTATGTACAAAGACTAGATCGGACCGGACCATTTATGAATGGTCCAATCCGGTCCGGTCTATTTAGACCATAATTACTTGGCAATAATAGAATTAAAAAAATTTGTCATTAATCTTAGCGGTACCCAACATACTTATTAAAACTACTTATTACAATTAGTACCTACTTATTAAAACTACTTGCTTACTCAAAGCTAATTAAGAATATATATACAGTATCATTACACACCATCTTCAGTCTAGAACACATATGGACTAGTATAAAAAACTACTCCCAGCAAAAAAAAATTACTTGGCCAACATACTACTCCCAACATACAACATACTACTCCCAGCATACAAACTACTCCCCAAAAAAAAAAATACCTGGCCTAAAATAGTGAGATTTGTGAGTTACTAGTACTAAGTACTGACTACTGAGCAGTGAATAATTGTTTAAGTGTTTTAATTAATTGGTTCGGTCCGATCTCAACGGTCTCAAAAATAGTGAGATCGTGGACCAGATCATATAATAACGGTTTAAAAATTTTGAGACCGGATCGAATCATGAAACCAGACTAAACTGTATTTTTCGGTTCGGTCCGATTCGATCCGATCGATCTCGCAGTCTCGAACCGGGTTGCTTACACCCCTAATCCCCATCTGCTAACCATAAGCAATCACCATCAAAATAACATCTTTGGGCCTTCACCATGGTCACAATAGGAGGTTGCATTAATGGCGCAATCGGTCTCATCTTCGCTCTACCACAACAGCCACCATTTTCCAAATTTGCCGTCTCTCGTATACGCGAACCAGTCTCTCACATATTTTCTTTAAAATAGGGGCAGAGCATGGAAGGAGTATATGAAAGAAAAATACCCAAAAAAATTGGAAGAAAGAAGGTTGAACAAAGATAATGCGAATTTTTTAAATGTGTTTATATATAGCAAATAGTAAATCTTAATATATTTAATTTTTCTTTATCTAGAATGAATAATGAATTCAACATATTTAATTTATATTTATCCAAAAATAAATTAATGATTTGAAAAACTTTAATAATTTATTTAATTTCAAATTGTAATATATTGGTTTGGGATAATGATTTTGAAAATTTGAATAATCTATTTACCTACCATAATTCTGGTGGCTCGAAAAATTCAAGGACAAATGTGGTGGCTCGAAAACTTCAATGACAAATGTAGTGACCCGAAAATGCTTCTTTTTATATAAAGATATTAGATTATGCTCATAATACCATCAACCCAAAAAAATCAAAATGTTTAATTCTTATTTAATTTTGATTCATCATAATAAAAGTGATATCATATTAAAAAATGTTAATTTATCAATCAAATAAACAAGGAATATCTCATATAAAAAACACTATTTTTGATTAATATGAGGAAGTAAAAAAATTATCAACAAAATCATTTAGATTAATTTTTTAAAGTGTAAGATTTAATTTTTTTTGGTGCACTGTAAGATTTAATTTTTGAATCCCTACCTTTTTGACTAATTATTTTTTGGTTGTTAGTTGTTTGATAATAATCTTTACTTTATAATAATAAAAACTTATCTTTATTTTAAAACATATAATATAAAAATATACATACATACATGTGTGTGTTGATGAAGTGATAAATTTTTCTTTGTTTTAATTTAATATTTTGAATGAAACATTTTAGGAAAATTTCACATAAATTGATATTCTCTTGCTAAAATATTTGAGTTATTTAGCAAGGACTAAAATATTAAAAATAAAATGTAAGAACTAATTTTAAAGAGATCAATATTTATAGACACCAATTTGCTATTTAAACCCAAAAAAAACATACATATAAAAACGAGATATTTCATTATTTTGAGAAAAAAATTATTTTTAAGGGTCAAGTTATAACCAAGGGTAAAAAACCAGATCCCCAAGTAAAAATAGGTTAAATAAGAATGGGCCTGGATCAAGAACGGGTGATCCAATTGCAATTCGGGTAGGGTAATATAGCAAATAAAAAGTTGCGAAGCCATTCTCCCATTCACTCCCATCGTACCTTGTGGCTGCTGCTGCCGTTTGCATCTCGCTCTGGTAATCCCATTCACTTCCTCTTTTATTCTCCCAATTGTTGATTCCTCTTATGATTTGATCTCCTTTATCAATCGGTTTATAATTTAGGGATTCTATTCTTATTGTTTGTTTTTTATTTATTTTGGGATAACTAACGAATATATATTTTGCAGAAGCATATCATATATATATATATATATATTTATTAAGCAAACATGGCAGTCACACTGTACAACCCTAGCTCCGAATCTGGATTGCAGAAGCTTGATGAATACCTTCTCACCCGCAGTTATATCTCTGGGTAAGTCATTGCTTTTGTGATATCGGTGTTTTGCGTGTGCAATTTTTTTTAATTCATTGTTTGTTATGCATTTTTTTGATGTTTTTATCAAAATTTAGGTACCAAGCGTCGAAGGATGATCTTACCGTGTTTGCGGCTTTGTCTGGGGTTCCATCCGATAAATATGTGAATGTGTCCAGGTGGTACAACCACATTGATGCCTTGTTGAGAATTTCGTAAGTTCCCTTTGCGCGTGCAAATTCTATGTAAATTAAGGATAAATCCATTTATGCGATGCTGTCTTGATTCGAAGTATTATGTTACGAAACAAATCTCTATTTGCTAGTTCGTAACAATGTTGTCCGTGTGCGGTCATGTATGGTGTGATTTGGTGTTTCAATGGTCTTTTATTGAGCTTTTATTACGCGTTCATGTTATAAGTTTTTATGTTTAATTTTATGTTTGCAGGGGTGTTTCTGGTGAGGGATCTGGTGTCACCGTTGAGGGACCCGCTCTTGTAGCGGAAGAGACTATTGCCACTCCTCCAGCTGCTGACACAAAGGCAAGTATTTTCCTATTGTTAGACACTTGCATTGTGGTTGGGTTAGTGCTTGCTTTTTAGAGTTCCCCCAACTCAAATCGTTTTGTAGAGTTTTGACTGAATATAATATGTTATTCAGGCTGCTGAGGATGACGATGATGACGATGTGGATTTGTTTGGTGAAGAGACCGAGGAAGAGAAGAAGGCAGCTGAGGAACGGGCAGCTGCAGTGAAGGCATCTACAAAGAAGAAAGAGTGTAAGTTTTCGCCTTCTCATAAGCTCGTAATTGTCTGAATTATGTTTTTGTCCCCTTTTTTCCTTTTATAAGAAGTTTGTGAAGCATTGTTTATCTGCTGATTTATTTTCAGCTGGGAAATCATCTGTTCTATTGGATGTGAAGCCATGGGATGATGAAACCGACATGAAAAAGCTTGAAGAAGCAGTGAGAAGTGTTCAGCAGGAAGGGTTGCTTTGGGGTGCATGTATGTTAATTTTCTTTTAGCTTTTTATTTTGGCATTGTTTCTTAATATTTGTACATGCCCTGAACTCTGATATCTTTTTTCATCCCGATCTTTTATTCCATCGATGTATTATAAGTTTCAGTATTATCTCATGTATATATTTTTGTTTTTGCATTGGTGTTCTAGTTTTGTGATTCTGATATCAGTTTACTAATGTCACAGCCAAACTTGTTGCTGTTGGGTATGGTATCAAGAAACTGCAAATTATGCTTACCATTGTGGATGACCTGGTCTCCGTCGACACTCTCATTGAGGAAACTCTGACTGTTGAGCCCATCAATGAATATGTCCAGAGTTGTGACATTGTGGCCTTCAACAAAATATGTAAGTATTCTCATATATCTTTTTGTTTATCTATTGATTCGAAAGGTTGATTTATATTTAGTTACAAGTCTTACATCTATGATCTATTGTTTTGCATTAGTTTTGAATCATATCCTGATGCTATTTCGTAACATTTGTTTCAGAATCTCAAATTCTTGGACCTTGAAGATCATGCTTGCGGGAAAGTTGCAAGCTTTTGACATTGTTTTCTAGGGATACTGCTCTACCTGAGTTGTGTTTTTGTTTCTTGAAACCTTGTGGTTGTCATATTATTGTTGGTTTGTCTCTGTGATGTCTTTGAACTTGTTGGAAAGTCTTTTAAGCCTTACATGAGAAGAGTATGTTTTTATTATGTGCGGTATTTTTCTAATTCTAGTATCAATGATTGTGCATGCTCTATTTTGAAAACGGAACCATAGAATAAATTAATTTTCCTTACGTCCCAAAAAGGTTGTCAAAGATGCAAATGAAATTGTTTCAAATTAGTATCGTGAATTATGTTTAAGAAATTGCATATATGATTATGTTTCAGGAATTGAGTAATAAGCATTAAATGTAATTTAAGAAGAGTCTTCCAGAAAACCTGACCTGGTTCATGTCTATTTCATCCTAAAACTGTCCTGTTGGAATAGTGGTCACAAAGTGTTTAAAACGAAGAATACCTTTGTAAACTGGTATTAACCGGTGGTCTAACTGGTGTCAGCGGACCATTAGATCGTCTTCTGCTAGATGATGTGGGCATCCGCATCGGCGACAGAATCATGCCCCTGGTGGATTTTCTAAGGGATTGGGGAAGGAACTTGATGGATAAGGATTTTTGGGAGAGGGGTTTTTAGAATGGTGTCACTTTTCTTTCAGCAGCTCTGTTCTTCTTGGGACGTTTTCTGTGGCGGCTTCTCTTGACCATCATGAAGATTTCCTCTTTCTATTTGTAATCTATAATCCCTAATGTGTAGGCCTTTGTATCTTTTCATTTCTACCCTTAGCTAGAACAGTAGCACAAGTGAATGAGTTCTTCATCTTCAAAACATACATCTATAGGTAAAAGATCGCTCACGATCTTACTCCTAAGTTTGAATCCCCCAGCTTGGGTTTCTTTCTCTGATCACTTTCTAGATCCCTAAGAGATGTCATGTGTTAAGCCTCGGGCCTCATTTTCATGCCGGGAAGGTTCGAATGAAAGAGTGAGAAGAGCAAGGAGGGGAGTGGGCTCATGTCTGCCGTCGGAAGCATATATAAGAACGTAAATCTTCTCTTGTCAACTTCTATGTCGCAAACATCCGAGAGTCCTGTGAGAGAGGGTTTTTGCGGGGTGAGGTTGTGACTTGTGAGTATGTTTATCTCCCATAAAAAGGAAGGAAGATCTCATTAACACCCTTTTTATTACTAACCCGATTTTTAAAATATTTTTTTTTGAACTTACTAAAGTAGCCTTATATCTAAATTTATTTTTTTCTTAAACATCCCTTTCATTCTTCCTCACACCCAACACCCATTTTCATACTCACACAGTCATCTTCAACTAACCTCACTCACATAATCATCTTTAACCCCTCACCCGTATCTCTGTATCCATAAGTTTAACATATAATAAATCTATCCATGAGTTTAACATATATTAAATCTTCAAAGATGTAAATTAACACACAAAACTCTCCTCAGTTTTGCTTTATCTCTTGAAGCATTTCTACGACATTCTTAATTTTCAGTTAGTGCATAGTAGTGCAACCTTACAAGCATCAATTTCCTATGCCCTTGCATCCAGTATCTGCTTTGGAGTTTCTGGAACACATATTTATGGAGATTCCCTACTTATTGTCGATGCAAAGAAGCCAAAAACTGATCCGTGGCTAAGCAAGGTTTTTGGGAAATTTTTGGGTTAGCAAAGTTTTTGAGAAGGTGGTGGGTGTGAGTAGTGATAATTGGGTAAATATTAGGTTTTTAGGATTATAGGTGCAACTAATAGGATTGAGGTGTGAGTATTAAATATATAAGTGGAGGTAGTAATATAAGAGTTATATTGGCAAGTAAGTGCAAAAATTTTAAAAACTGAATATGACATAATAATGAAACGGGTGTTAATAACATCTCCTAAAAGGAACTCTATTGGTAAGTGCTTCATTCAGTATCGTGGAATCAAGGACCCGTTCATTCTAGATTTGCATTAATGGAATCAAGCTATGGGTTAACGTGTCTAAATTTGGTCTGGAGGGAGGGGATGTCACTCAAGCCCCTTGTTACCAAAGCAGAAGGATGCTTACGATGGCCAAAATTTGGGGAGTAAGGAGAAGCTTCTACATGATGCTAGGTTAAGGTCAGCGATTTGGAAAATAAGATAAAAGATTGATTTAAGCAAAATAAAATAAAGGATTTGAAATGAGATATGAATGGAAGAGTCTAATGATTAGTTTCATCATAAATCCGCAATGACAATATTTAGTGATAATTCTTTTTTATTATGCTAGATTTATTTAAAAGTGAATTATTCTATTGTAAAATACTGATTCCTTTCAGAATCCAGCAACATACCTAATAATGTCTGACTCATACTTTCATGGTAATTAAGGCACATTAATTAAATGATTTAAATCTATTAAGTTATTTGATAATTCAATGAATCCTCTTAGGAATTAAACCTACTTCATGATTTACGTTCCTAAATTTAATTTTGTATTTTCTTCTTTCCCCTATTATAAGGGATCATGCAATTAATTATGGAGCTCTACACAATCACAAGTATTATGAACACCAAAATTATATAAAAATAGAATCTAGCATAAATGAAAGATAAAATATCAAAACATAATGTTAATGTCTTCATGGGCTAATCCTAATCCCTCGGAAAAGGGAAACTACTTAGTCATAGTCATGATACAAGCCAAAAATAAGAAATGAGATATAGCAATAACCAAAAGGTGATTGAAGAACAAATAATCTTGTCTTCAATCGCCTTCTAATTTCGTCAAGAGAGAGTTGTGTCGCCTTGAATCCTTATTTTTTAACTTTTCTCTATGATAGGTTGTAATCTAATTCTAATTCTAATTTTTATATCTTTTTTCCCGTGTTTCTATCTTTATCTTTTAATAATTTTTCCTTCATCCAAGTATTGGGCCCAAAATAGCAAAATAGGCCCAATAGCATGTTAGAGTGATGGATTTATTGAGTTCTTTATTGCTCCAAGCCTCAAAATTATTAATCCACACATTTAAAAACACAAGAAACCTTTCCATGTGAAATATGAATAAAATGCATGCTAAAATTATTATAAAATACATGATTATTTATTAATTAAAAAAACTAATAAGAAAATAATATACATGTTACACACATATCAATTAATTAACTATAAAAAAGAAAAAAAAAAAGAATTTCCATGTAATTCATGAAAAGTTTACGAAAAGTATTTCTCGTGTTATATAGGGGTAGTGATTATAGTTTTTTCTTTTACCCACGAAGCAGGTAATTCTTTTATTTTGTTTCTCTCTATCTTGAAGAGTTTTTCAATTAAGATCTAAAATTAAATCAGTAGTATTAATGTATTTATTGTTTATAAATTCTATTGAGTGATAAGAATTAGTTGACACATAACAATATGTATGACTGAAAATCTTATCTCCTTTTTGTTTTAGATTATTTCTTTCAAAATCATGACAAAAATTTAAGGATGATTCAATATTTTTAGTGTCTAAAGGTACTCCCATGTTGGGATATGCTGTAAATATTAGATTAGTATAAGCTAAATTTCTTTCTACTATGATTATGATTGAATCTTTAACATCTTGGATTTTATTATCCATTAAAGCAATTTTTAAAGGACTGTTAATTCCTTCTCCCAAAGTACTCTTGATTAAGATCTGAATAGCTCGTATATATATTATCTTAGATCTTTCTTCGTATTTGATTGCTTGTATATTTTCTATTATATCTTTTATTTTTAGCAACTTTATGTTATGTTTTCCATCTGCTTCAGAAATATCAATAGGTGTTTCACAAAATATTTTTTCACAATCAATAATATTCTTAAATTATTACCCTTCAAACAATTTGGTTAAACCTTCTAATTTTCTCCTTTTAAATTTTAGGTTTTCTCCATCTCTGATTTTTAATTCTTCTCTTTGTATTTTTCTAAATTTATTATTATCTATCAACCTTTCAATTGAATTATTATAGTTTTCTTCTTTCTTATAGAAATCAAAAGTTTCTTCTATAGACATCTTAAATAGTAGAGGTTTGAAAGTTCATACCTGAAATGCAGGTTTTTTCAGAATAATCTTGTAAAAAATGGCCCACAATGCCTTCTCGATGTTAATATGTTATGTTTCTCTTAATATGGCTTCTTTGTAAAACAAAGATTTTGGAATCATAAAATAATTTTATTTTTTGAATAATTTGATACATAAAGATCTGAATACAAATATAGATGATAAAAAGTTAACTCAATCTCAACATGCTCAACATATGAGACATAACTTATGCTAGTTTTCCCCTTGCCTCTTCACTTACTAATCAAACCTATTTATAGATGAGTGGTGGCTTAAATAATGACCCTTATGCTGTTGGAATTGGCAGCCATCACCCAAGAAAGGGCGCGGGGGGGGGGGGGGGGGGGGGGGATGTGTGGGGGGGGGGGTGTTGAATTTGGTGTTTATAAAAATACTTGCAATTTATAAAATTAAATCGGTTTTCAAATATTTCAAACAATATTTCTAGCAGAAAAACGTATAATTATGAAAATGATTATGCGCGGATGCAATTTAATGAATAAATATGAAAACGTTAATGCACGATTAAACGAATATTCAAATAAAGATAAACTCACACACGGTAATTATAACAATAAAAATAAACGCAATGAGCCAATGATAATTAAAGAGATAAGGGATAAAGAAAATGTAAACTAGATTTTTATCCTAGTTCGGCCTTCCTGATGAGTTCCACGTTCACGTTTGGTTTTGGTGAGGCTTACGTCCAAGCCCTCAACAACGTATTTCAGATTTTTTTATTGATCAATTGAAGTTCAAAACCCCAATACAATATAATTAGCTACTTAGTAATGAATTTTCCAATGGATGATTTAGAGGAGGTTATGCCATCTTGCGATAAAGATAAAAGCCCTGGGCCTAATGGGTTTATGTTTCGTTTCTTTTAATCCTTTTGGTATCTTTTGAAGGATGATGTGTGGTCTATGGTGAAAGAGTTTCATCGTTTGGGTAAGCTTCCTAAAATTAAACGTTCTTATTTTGTTACTATCATCCCTAAGGTTGCTTGGCCACAAAAAATTAGTGAGTATATACCTATTTCTCTCCTTGGCTCCTTGTACAAATTATTACTAAACTTCTTACAGGGTGTGTAGTGAAATAGATCCACCACGATGTGTTTTGGTGGTTGTTGCAGCTGACGAGGGTGACCCCAGTCCTACGTACCCCCAGTGATAAGGGGATCAAGCCACACGTAGTTCTTGAGAGTAGGGATGAGAGAACATACCTTAGCCCCTATAGCATGGCGATACTTATAGGGGAAGTTGTGTTGTGGTGCCTTATGGGCCTGTTCGGCCCAGTAGGGCTGACATGGCTCTTAGAGGATAAGAAGGATGAGTTATTCACCCTTATCCTGTACTAAAGAGCTCATGCTTATCCTATAGCGGTAGGATTTATTATTGGTTAACCCTACAAGCCCCCCAAGCTCGTATAGGCTCGAAGAGCCTGTGCTGAGCTTCTGAGAGTTGGTGGTAACATAAAAAATTGTTTGCAGGCGTGGTCTTCCGCTCGGAAGAGTGTTGCGGATGGTTGATAGTGCTCTTTTGTGCTCGGATGATGAAACTGGACGAGTACCCCGATCTCGAACCGAGTTCCCGCGGGGGATCCGCCACAAGCTCGGTGAGGTACATCTCTAACCGAGTACAAGCTCGGTGAGGCAAGCTCGGTGAGGCTCATCTCGAACCGAGTACAAGCTCGGTGAGGAACATCTCGAACCGAGTACAAGCTCGGTGAGGCTCATCTCGAACCGAGTACAAGCTTGGTGAGGAACATCTCGAACCGAGTACAGGCTCGGTGAGGAACATCTCGAATCGAGTACAAGCTCGGTGAGGCTCATCTCGAACCGAGTGCAAGCTCGGTGAGGAACATCTCGAACCGAGTACAAGCTCGGTGAGGCTCATCTCGAACCGAGTGCAAGCTCGGTGAGGTACATCTCTAACCGAGGTCCCGCGGGGGGATCCGCCACAAGCTCGGTGAGGCTCATCTCGAACCGAGTACAAGCTCGGTGAGGAACATCTCGAACCGAGTACAAGCTCGGTGAGGCTCATCTCGAACCGAGTACAAGCTCGGTGAGGAACATCTCAAACCGAGTACAAGCTCGGTGAGGCTCATCTCGAACCGAGTGCAAGCTCGGTGAGGTACATCTCTAACCGAGGTCCCGCGGGGGGATCCGCCACAAGCTCGGTGAGGCTCATCTCGAACCGAGTACAAGCTCGGTGAGGAACATCTCGAACCAAGTTCCTGCGGGGGGAGTTCCAGAATGGATTTGGGGATGCTCCGAGGTGAGGGTGATGAAGTTATGAGTGTAGGTCGGACCGGAGTCAAGTCCACGACACAAGCCCCCCAGCTCGGGAAGAGTCATAGAGACTGCCGAGTTTAGAGCCCCTTTTGGGTCGATCAGTCGTTCTTTTCTGAGGCTTGGTGGTGACGTAAAAGAGTGTTCGCAGCCAAGGTCTTTTACTCGGAAGAGTATCGCGATTCGGAGATTCATACACCTCTCTTATTGGGGTGTGTTAAAAGTAATATCATGAATTGGATCGTAACGTCTACGGGGGATGCTGTCGGAATGACTGCCTTGGCCGAGGTGCATTCCTCGATCCTGCGACATATTTGGCCGATGGCCAAGTTATCGAGGTAGCAATTCCCGTTTTTACTTGTAGCCACGCCGATCTGGTCGGCCAACCGAGATCGTAGGCAAGTGCGTCAGGACGTGATCCGAAATGAGTGAATATTTATAATATCCGTTATGATTTTGTGCTTCTTTTTGTTAAGAATTCAAGTGTTAAGACCTCAGAACTCCAGCACTTTAGCCGAGGTGGGTTCCTCTATCTGCGATGTATACGATGATTGTTATAACAAATCATGTTCGAATCGGGAATCTTCTTTGGAGTACTTGACGAGTTATAAGCTCTTGTTGGAGCTGTTTATAATCGTTCGCGTCATAAGCGGTGGCTAATCGGTTATGAGGAAAAGTACGTGATACAATGAATTCAATAACAGAACGTTTATTTAATTGAAGCAGTAAATACAATGGGCTTGTGGATTTAGACCTGTGGTCGGCTTGTGCAAGTTTTTGGATGATAGGAATCCTGACTTGGGTTATGCGTGAAACACTCGAATCATTTTTGGCCATCGTGCTCGAGCTATTGCGCCCGGTAGTTCCGACCATCAAATTTGTACCTTTACATGATGTATAGAAACAGCTATTAGAATATCAAGTAGTAAATGATATGTAATGACATTAATAGCGAAGTATGAGCTGTTTCACTGTTAATTAGATAATATAGTATTGTGCAGCAAGTGATTCAATAACAATGAATGTGAGGCTTAAACCATGCAATGTAAATAATATTAATGGGGTAATGAGAAAGATCCTTCCCTGTTAGTCTTCGTGGTTAGACTATTTCTGAATAATGTTGATATGCCCGACATCCTTTTGGCATTGAGGTCTTTCTTCTTCTATCACTAGAATGTGTGGTTAGCCGGTATTCCTCACCCTTTTTCTTCCAAAACCCCTGTACGCCATTATGGGCGAATCACTGTGTAGCACTCGTGTGAGCAACGCTGGATCCCGAGGAGGGATGTTAACAAGGATGTCTTTTGGCTGTAAGTAACCATGAGAGGCAAGGGTGTCATGGAAGAGGGTGCGAGGATGTGGCAGGCTTTGGCACGTTGAAGACACTAATATTAGACGCCAATAGTGACTGAGCAGTTTAGCACCAATTAATCTTGAGGATATCTTTTGGCGGTCTGAAGCTCGGAATGGACTTTGTTTAAAAAGGTCACTACTCGAAATGGGCCTTTTAGAGAAGTGGGCTATCATACTCGTACCTCGCATGTGTAAACAAAATTAATAATTGGTAATCGTCGTTATTTTAACAATTTATAACAATTAAATAATAATAATAACAATTATTGGCAAGATACGATGTATAATATCGGTATAGAGGTAGTATGATTTAGTAATATCATACGTAATAATATAATAATGACAATAATTATATACCGTGCAACCAGACAGGATTGCCTATGAAAAGACAATAGTTAAATATCGTGCAAATAGACAGGATTGCCCATGAAAAGACACATAATTTCAGGTATATCATGCGCAATAATTGTAATTGAAGGACATTTATGTTGGAAACCAACAAGCGGCTAAAATAACCTTCTAGAGGGGGGGTGAATAGAATGGTTAAGCTACGATACCAGAATTTCAAAAGTAATCAAAAACGGTTCAGAAACAGTTCAATTTTAAGCAGATTACACTGATTTAATCGATTAACCTGCAATTTAATCGATTAAACCTGAAAGTCAATTTTTCCTTAATCGAGTACTACTCGATTAAACACTGTTAAAATTGCAGAAATTCAGAATTCAATTCAAAACGATTATTCTACGAAACTTCTACGAATCAAGAATCAAATCAGAGAAATCAATCACGAATCAATTAACAAGAATATAATGAATACGTAATTGAAAAACCCAATACTAATCCTATTTGTTTTTTTTAAGCTCTTGATCAATTTTAATTGAAATAAACATAAAAAGTAAAGAACGAAGAACGCAGTGATTTTAGCCTGGTTCACTCACAATCGGTGAGCTACGTCCAGTCCACCCTCTCTGGATTGGGTGATTTGCTACACTATGAACAAATAGATCAGTTTACAAGAATTGTTAGAATCCTCTCAACTCTCAATCCTAACCCGTTATCATATGAAGTACCAATTCATATGACACTACCCCAATCTTGTAATTCGATCCTCTTCGTTCCTCCTTTTGATTGAAACGTCGCGTTCAATCCCAATGAGCTTCTAGCAATGAATCCTCCAATTGCTCAAGGTAGTGCTCCAACCTTCTTTCTTCAATTGCCTCAATTGAAACTTTGCCTTTGTTGAATCTTGAAGAACGTAACCCTTTTGTTACAAAATGATTCAACTAATAATGTTCAAGAACATTGAATCTTCAATTTGGAATCAAAAAGAATGAAGTATGCATTCAAATTGAGATTCAAAAGAACATTGATAGAGATGATGTTTTGAGAAAGAATCTTAGCTCAAGAGTGTGTGTAAAAGATATGAAAAATGCTGTGAAAAGATAATGGTTCGTAACCTTTTTCATGTTGAAAATGAAAGGCTTTTAATGATTCAGTTTTAACAGCCTTTAATCGATTAAACGATGCCTTAATCGATTAATACTCGATTAAACTGAGATTTAATCGATTAAACACTGCTAAAAACTTTTTCTTTTATTTTGCATTTTTCACTGATTTATTTTAATAAAATCTTGAGCCCTTTTCTCTATCAATGCAATCCCAATTTAAAACATAATAAATTCTTTAATTCAAATTGAGATTTCTATCCTAATTCTACCACCCACACTCATATAAAATAATAATACAATTACAATACAAATATATGAGAAAGTAGTAAAACTAGTCCTTGAGATTTGTTGTTGTAGGTTTGTCACATAAAGTTGTCTTCATCAAAACATAATTGAATCCTTGCATCTTCAATCTCCCCCTTTTTGATGAATGACAAACTATTGCAAATCCAAACTCCCCCTAAATGTATGCACACTTAGGAAAAGTGTAATCAACCTACAAAAAACAACAATCCACACCTTTCTCCCCCTTTTGGCATTAATCAAAAAAATAGAATAATAAAGCTTGCCAAAGGTGAGAATTAGTAACACATAATAACCACAATTCAAACAATAGAAAAGATATGTAAGGGTATAAAACACACAAGCACTAAACATAATAGAAATATGATAAAACATAAGTGCCATAGCATCCAAGTACATCAAAGTACATAACCCAAACACACATAAAACCAAACCATAGTCTGAAACATAGAACCTAGTCCACAAATCGGACTTAACAACGAACCATACACACCATAATAAACCAGAAAACATAAACCCATAAACCATAGTCTGAGACATAATCACCAAAACATAATAAAACGAGATAGATAAGTCATCAAAACATAATGCAATGCATGATCAAATCCATGATCACTGAGGTGGTGGTGGTGGTTGTGGAAACATCATCCCAAGAGCACCGAAGAAGCGGTCCTCCATAGCCTGATGTCGGATAGCCATATCCTGAAAACCACGCTCCAATATAGCTTTCTGACGCTCCTCAATAGCATATTGCCTAGCCTCCATTTGCACAAAACGCTCATCTATCTGTCCAGAGAGACTATCATGAAGAGCACGATAATCAAAACCATCAGCAGCTCTCGGTGGAGGTTGCTCTTGTTCAGCATTAGGAACATTCAGATACTCATCAACATTAATTCCAGCATCCTGTGGTGGAGCAGATGGACCAGCCCCATGCATATCAGCCATGTGACGAGCCAAATCCTCTTCCGCTTTCTTTTGTTGCTCAATCTTCTGAATGTCAATTTTCCACATCCACGACTTAGCCTCAGGATATTCGTCCATACCCAAACCATGCAACAAAGTAGCATTAATACAATTTTGATCAGTGATGGATTCCTCTTCCTCATCATCAAGTTCCACACCATAGAAAAACAATATCTTAGACACCAACATAGCATAAGGTAGAGTAGCCGACCCAGTAGAACCAGAAGCAATGACCATCCTATCTAACACAACACGGGACCAATTGATAGGAATGTGCTCACGAATACCATAAAAGATACGCAGTTCATCACCATTAGCTTGTGCATAATTCTGATTTGTCTTTGGCACCAAACAGTAGGAAATTACATACAACAATAACCGACAATCCTCTTTCATGATGCCAACATTCTTAGTCCCTTTACTCCAACTATATCCGGGCCTAACAGTTTGTTGAAAGACATTGGCAACATCACAGTCAATGAGTATATCACTATCAGGATCATTTAAAAACGTGCCAGTCATGCTTAATCCAAACAAGTCATGCAAATCTTGTGGCTTAACAATCAGCAACTTTCCTTTAACCACAGATTTATATTTTCCATCCTCATACTTGAAATTAGCATAAAATTTCCGGACTAGCCTAGGGTAAATATCACAATGAAAACTAAGAAATTGCCGGAGTCCTTGTTCTAGAAATAAAGCAGAACACTCAAACCTTTGGTGAAGAAGCCATTTCATGTTCATGAAGCGAATATGGCCAAATTCCCTTCGCAAAAACCTAGCTTCACGTTCTTTTCTTATCTCCTTTGAATAGTACTGTGAATCCAAGTCCATGTTGACACGTTGCTTCTTCCTTTTGCCGGTGGAAGATGAAGGAGGCGCCATTGGATGCTCTTAGGGTTTTTGATTTGGGGGTTTTGAAAAATTAAGTGAATGGAAGTGAAATGGATGAAGATAATGATGTAGAATGAGTTTATAATGAAGAATAATGAAGAAATATGGAAGAAATCAAGTCTTTTGGGTTGAAAATTGATGAAACCGTGTTGAGTGAGAAGAGAAAACGCGTGAAGAAGTGAGAGAGAAGTGTTGAAAAGTGCAGAAAACATGTTTTTAAACTGTCAGATTTTTACGATTTAATCGAGTAGATTTCAACTTAATCGATTATTAATCGAAATAATCGATTAAACTGTAACTTAATCGAGTAAATCATGTGTAAAATTGGGATTTAATCGAGTATTATGAAATTTAATCGAGTATACCAGAAAGATCTTTTTTTCTTACTCGAGTAAATGTCAACTTAATCGATTAAATTCCTGAAAAATGCAGTTTTAACTTAGTTTTAATGCACAAATCATGAAAAAACATAGTCAAAACACATATGCACATAATATGGAATACATGAACACATTTAGCACCACAACAACTAAGAAAATAAGCAAGCAAGCAAATACCAAACTAATATATCAACCAAATCACAAATAGAGAACACACATAGCCAAAGCCATAAGAATCATGAATTTGAAGATCAAAACACAAAAACAACTCTAAACAATTCATATAGAAATAGGCATTTGTAGTGAGATTGATTTGATAAAAAAAATGTCAAATACAACTAACCAATGGTAGATTCATCCAAAATTCCTAGCTCCCTTCTAATATGATAAAAGGTATCTCTAGGAAGAGGTTTTGTAAAAATATCGGCAAGTTGATTTGAAGTTGAAACAAACTCAATCATACAATCTCCTTTTTGAATATGATCTCTAATAAAGTGATGCCTTATTTCAATATGTTTTGTTCGAGAATGAAGTACCGGATTTTTAGAGAGGTTTATTGCGGAGGTATTATCACAACGAATAGGAACTTTTGTTAAAAACAAACCAAAATCGGAAAGTTGTTGTTTCATCCAAAGTATTTGTGCACAACAACTACCCGCCGCAATATATTCGGCTTCCGCGGTTGACAAAGCAACACAATTTTGCTTTTTGGAAAACCAAGATACAAGTGAGTTACCTATCAAATGACAAGTACCACTTGTACCTTTTCTATCTACTTTGCAACCGGCGAAATCGGAATCCGAATACCCTGCTAAATTTAAAAATGCATCCCTAGGATACCACAAACCGGTATTCATTGTTCCTTTTAAATACTTCATGATTCTTTTAACTGAGGTTAAGTGCGACTCTTTTGGATTAGATTGGTAACGTGCACACATACAAACGCTAAACATAATAGCAGGATGCGATGCAGTAAGGTACAAGAGACTACCAATCATTCCTCTATATTTAGTTACCTCTATTGGTTTACCGCTTTCGTCCTTGTCCATGTGACACGTTGCACTCATTGGTGTTGAAGCGTGCTTACACAAATCCATTCCAAATCGCTTTAAAAGCTCCTTGCAATATTTTGATTGATGGATATAGATTCCGGCATCCATTTGCTTAATTTGAAGCCCAAGAAAGAACGTCAACTCGCCCATCATCGACATCTCAAATTCACTCTGCATTAAATCTGAAAACTTCTTGCAAAGCTTGTCGTTAGTAGCACCAAATATTATATCATCTACATAAATCTGAACCAAAAGAATGTTCTTACCGGACTTTTCAATGAAAACAGTATTGTCTACAACACCCCTTTTAAATCCTTTTTCAATTAAAAATGAACTTAAACGGTCATACCAAGCTCTAGGAGCTTGTTTAAGACCATATAAGGCCTTTTTCAATTTAAAAACATAGTTAGGAAATTCATGATTTTCAAAACCGGGTGGTTGTGAGACATATACCTCTTCTTGAATAAATCCGTTAAGAAAAGCACTTTTGACATCCATTTGATATAACTTGAAATTCATAATAGATGCATAAGCTAATAAAAGTCTAATAGCTTCTAAACGTGCTATGGGGGCATAAGTTTCGTCATAATCAATTCCTTCTTCTTGACTATATCCTTGAGCTACCAACCTAGCTTTGTTTCGAACAATAAAACCCAACTCATCTAACTTATTACGATAAATCCATCTAGTACCTATTATAGGTCTATCATCGGGTCTAGGTACAAGTTCCCAAACCCTATTCCTTTCAAATTGGTTTAGCTCTTCTTGCATAGCCATGATCCACTGTTCATCTTGGATGGCTTCATTTATATTTTTGGGTTCTATTTGAGAGACAAAAGCTACAAAATGACAAATATTACGTAAAGAGCTTCGGGTTACCACTCCCTTAGCTACGTCACCTAACACATTTGTCAATGGATGATTGCGGTTGGTTTTCCATGCCGGAGGTAGTCCTTCATGTGCTTGTTCATTTCCATTTGAATTGTCAATATCTCCATGAATTTGAATTTCCATCTCCTTCTCTTTCTCATTTTCATCACGTGGCACTTCTTCATATATATCAATACCTGAAATATTAAAAGTACCTTTCTCTCCTTCCGGAGACTCATCAAACACAACATTTATTGATTCTTCGATAGTCAAAGTTCGCTTATTAAACACTCTAAATGCTTTACTATGACTCGAATAGCCTAGAAATATCCCATCATCCGCTTTTGGATCAAATTTTCCCAAAACTTGTTTTCCATTATTCAAAATAAAACATTTACATCCAAAAACATGAAAATAAGATATATTAGGCTTTCGGCCTTTGAAAAGCTCATAGGGGGTTTTCTTAAGGGACGGCCTAATCATTACTCTATTCAAAACATGGCAAGCGGTGCTTACCGCATCGGCCCAAAAGTATTTAGGAACTTTGCTATCACTTAACATAGTCCTTGCTAATTCTTCTAACACCCTATTCTTCCGCTCAACAACTCCGTTTTGTTGAGGAGTTCTAGGAGCAGAAAATTGATGCTCTACACCAAACTTATCACAAAAGTTGTCAAATGCATGATTTTCAAATTCGCCACCATGATCGGTTCGAATAGCCACTATACTTTGATTGACTTTATTTTGAACAAGTTTGGCAAAGGCTTTAAAACGTTGAAAAGTTTGATCTTTTGATGGTAAAAAGAAAGTCCAAATAAAACGTGAGTAGTCATCCACAATAACAAGTCCATAGTAATTACCTCCAAAGCTCATAGTTTGAGAGGGACCAAATAAATCCATATGTATGAGTTCCAACACCCTTGTAGAAGAAATAATTTTTTTTGTTGGAAAAGTTGTTTTGGTTTGTTTGCACTTTTTACAAGGTGTGCAAACTCCATTAATTTTAAAATTGAGCTTCGGAAGGCCAATCACTAAGTCCTTGGATAAAAGTTTATTTAATTGACCTAAGTGGACATGAGCTACTCTTCTATGCCATAGCCAAACATCATTTTCTTTATTTAAAAAACATTTTGAGAATAAAGAAGTAATATCATTGATCGAGGCCGTACCCGATACAAATAAAAACAGTTTAAGTATAGTACTAGGAAGTGACTCCTAGGTCGTCTCCCAAGGAATATCTTATCAAGCAAAAGGTCGAACACATAGTATGCATAGAAAACAGGGGGTTTTTTTTTTGTATTGAATATTGAATAATTGAAATCAAAACAGAATTAAATCAAAACGAAGAAACAGATAAGGAAAAGCGGATAAACCCCTTTGGCTCGCGTTCACAACTCTATCATCGGTCACAAAAGATCAATTTCTTTCCTCTTCACTATCCAACTCGTGAGAATTAAATACTAAGCGAAAATTCAATTCTCACCCCAAAACCCAAACCTCTAATTAAGCATTAAAAGCCAAAGCATGGAGTTTTTACGAGTTTGCATAAATTAAGCATTCATACACATGGATTATCTCTATACAATGGAACTAAGCGAACCATAACATATCAATAAGCATGAAAACAGTGAATAAAAACGAAATAGCATTAAGAACAAAACCTCAAGAGTATGTGATACATTACCAAAGGGATTTAACCTAAGAGTTTAGCCTTCCATGAAGAAAAATACCAAAAAACGTGTAGAAAAGGGAAGAGAGAGAAACCCTAGCAGCCTCCACAAGCTTGGAGAGCAAAACTAAGCCTTCTCTATGAGAGAGAATGTAAAAAACGTGAATGGAAGCTCTCCCCCAAGGGTTTACACGAATTTGGCTTTTTAAATCACAAAACGGGCCTAAATCATGGGCCCAAATCCTAAGGAAAGCTTATCTCTAAATTAAATCTAAAAATATCTTATAGATAAAATCTAAATCTTAAAAGATATAACTAAATCTCAACTAATCCTAAAGATAGATTACAATCTTCACTTCATCATATATCTTCTCTTCCAAAATTAAATCTTCATTCCCAAAATGTCCAAAAAGCTCTTGTGCCAAATATGACCTGAAAATAGAAATAGAATTAATTAGGCTAAATAATCCCAAATTAAACAATATTCAGAATAATAGTCCAATAAACTCTAAATCACTAAATCAAGCTAAACAATGTCAAATAGGCAACAAGTATCAATAATAGGAGTAAAATAATGCAAGGAAAAATGGGAAATAAAATGCTCATCAAACACCCCCACACTTATCCTTTTGCACTCCTGGGCAAAACTAAGAATTAGGACTGAGAAAATCAATATGCACCAAAGTGAATCATGTAACCAGATTACTAAAACTAATGAATGCAAACCTAAGAGATTACATACTTCACAATGAATTCTAGGAAATGCAAAGAAATGGGCAAAATCGAGCACACGAAGAGAATAAGGACCAAAGAATCAAAGCATCCATGAACATCATCCAATTATTTCAAATATGCAAAGAAAACCAATGACATCAAGAGGGTAGTCACAAAGATGATAGAAACTCACAAGGATCACTCAATAGTGTTTACACTCAAGTGTTTAAAGGTTAATCAGTGTTTACACTCAAGGCACATCATGAAAAACAAACACAACCATAGGCTTGACAAGCCTCTAACATCAACAATCAATACACATGCACATTAAGATCAAAAGGTCTTTTCAGGGTTGTAATGGGGCCAAGGACAAGGTAGGATAAAAATATGGGAAATGTAGCTAAAACCCAGGGAAATAGAGGAGCAATGGGGAATAAGTAAAAAGAATAAGCACAATCCACCCCAGAATGAAATGGTAAACATAACAACAACCTCTAATTCCAATCCTCCATGCCTCAATCAACCTTTTATTCTATTTTTTTTTCTTTTTTTTTTCCTTCTTCTTCTTTCTTTCTTTTTTTTTTCATCATTCATTTTTTCAATTTTTTTTTTGAATTGCATTACATTGCAGAACTTCATGAACGAAAGAAAAGAAGAAACAATAAAAATGGCATAATGAGATAAAGCCATAATTACATCACCAACCATAGAGGCAAAACCCAGAACTCACAAGAGATGAAGAACAAAGCACCCTCGCTTACTTAATACCCATTCCCAAAACAATTCCAAAGCTCCAACATTCCCTAAGGTTAGGACAATCATGGTTTTTCAGTCATAGGCTTGTAATGAGCTAAAGAACAAAGAAAAGGGATATAAAGGCTCAAAGGGGCTATCAAAGGATAAATTCATTCAAGGTAGGCTCATATGGCTAGTGGCTTATTCAAGAAAAAAACAATGCCTAAATCATTTCAAAATGTGCATGGGAATATCAAGTATCAACAAGAGTCAAGTCAAGTTCTAGAGTGCAAGTAATCCAGAGTGCAATCACACATGAAAGAAAAATTAGGTGGCATATATAGCAATCCACCCACAATTAAGGCTCAAATCCTCACAAAAGGGACAATTCTATCACAGTGTTACCACCTCTTAATTATCAAAAGCAACTTTACACACAGAAATGCATGAATTCAGACACAAGATACCAAGACTTTACTAAAATGAAGCAAAAACATGCAAGAAAATGCCCAAAACTTAGCAAAACCTAAAAAAATCAAAGCAAAAATATGCAACCTAAACTACTCTCCCCCCCACACTTAAATCACACATTGTCCTCAATGGAACACAAATAGCAGAATCAGACAGATATAGACAAGTGGAATAAAAGTAGTAAAGAAGGAGAAAAGAAGACTCCCTAAATCATGGTGGGTCAAAAATGAGGTCGACCAATGAGGCTTCCTCCACAGGTGCATCATCCAAAGTAGGCGTAGTGAGGAAAGGCTTGAGTCGGTGACCATTGACTTTAAAGCTCTTGTCTGTGGACTCACTCTTGATCTCCACAGTGCCATAAGGAAACACCTGGGTGACTACAAACGGTCCAATCCATTTAGAGCGGAGCTTTCCACTCATGATTCCAAGCCTAGAGTTGTAGAGCAACACTTTTTGACCAACCAAGAACTCCTTTCTGCAAATTGAGCTATCATGGAGCTTCTTGGTCTTCTCTTTGTAGAACTTGGAATTCTCATAGGCCTCCAAACGGATCTCATCTAGCTCACTCAACTGCAGCTTCCTCTCCTCACCCGCTTGATCAAGAGCTAAGTTGCATTGCTTCACAGCCCAATATGCACGGTGCTCTGATGGGAGAGTCCAGTCAGGTGGTTGGATGATGGGAGTGGTGGTGAGTGCTCTCTTTAGCTCATCAAATGCCTTCTTGCATTGGTCTCCAAACTCAAATGTGGTATCCTTTTGAAGCAAGTTGGATAGTGGAAGGGATATCTTGCTAAAGTTCTGAATAAACCTTCGATAGAAACCTGCATGGCCAAGAAAAGAACGCACCTCTCGCACGCAAGAGGGGTAAGGCAAATGTGATATTACATGCAGCTTAGCAGGGTCAACCTCTATGCCCTTATGCGAAATAATGTGCCTAAAGACTATGCCTTGTTCTACCATAAAATGACATTTTTCAAAATTCAAGACAAGGTTAGTCTCAATGCACCTATTAAGCACCTTAGACAAACTATCAAGACATGCATCAAAAGAGGAACCATATACACTAAAATCATCCATGAAGACCTCTATGCAATGCTCAAGTAAGTCATTAAAAATACTCATCATACATCTTTGAAAAGTGCCAGGAGCATTGCATAGGCCAAAAGGCATCTTCCTATAAGCAAATGTACCAAAAGGACAGGTAAATGTGGTCTTATGTTGGTCCTCTGGTGCAATACAGATTTGGAAATAACCAGAGAAACCATCTAAGAAGCAATAGTGAGATTTACCTGCCAGGCGCTCCAACATCTGATCAATGAAGGGAAGAGGAAAGTGATCCTTGCGGGTCGCCTGGTTGAGCTTCCTATAATCAATGCAGACTCTCCAACTGTTCTGCACTCTAGTGGGAATCAGCTCATCCTTTTCATTTTTGACAACTGTCACCCCAGACTTCTTGGGAACTACTTGAACCGGGCTTACCCAAGTGCTGTCTGAAATGGGGTAGATAATGCCAGCTTGCAGCAGCTTGGTGACCTCTTTCTTCACCACATCAAGAATCTGGGGGTTCAACCGTCTCTGGGGTTGTCTCACTGGTTTAGCCCCATCCTCCAATAAAATCCGATGCATGCACATGGAGGGGCTAATACCAGGTATGTCTGCCAAAGTCCATCCTATTGCCCTTTTGTTTGCTCTAATCACATCCAACAGCTTCTTCTCTTGATCAACAGAAAGGGAGGTAGAGATGATCACTGGAAGTTTCTGCTCAGCCTCCAAGTAAGCATATTTGAGATGAGGAGGAAGGGGCTTCAGGTCCAATAAAGGTGCCTGCATCACAGATGGAACTAAAGGAGCAGCAGAATTGGATTCTGCCGCCTGCACCTGAACAAGTGAATTAGACTCATGCAAAAGAGAAATGGGGTTAGCATGATCTGAATCTATATCATATGAATCAACAGATGCAGTAGCAGAATTTAAAAACTGGTCAATTTCAATGCATGCAGTGCACATTTCGGAATCAGAACATGCAGAACAAGTAAATGAGCTAGTGAAAGATGGCAAATCATAATCATGCAAAAAGTCTAGAACATGCTCATCAATCAGATCATCAATCAAGTCAACATGAAAAACAGAGTGGTCATCAGAAAAATGTTTCATAGCATCAAAAATATTGAATCGAACCACACTGTCATCAAATTCCATGGAAAGTGTACCTGCATGCACATCTATCTTGGTTCGGGCTGTTTTCAAAAATGGTCTCCCTAATATGATAGGGACAGCACTACGAGAGGTGTCCTCTTCCATATCAAGAATATAAAAATCAGCAGGAAATATAAGCTCTTCAACCCGAACCAGGACATCCTCTATCAAACCTGCGGGGTAGGCAGTAGATCTATTTGCCAAGTGAATAACCACACCCGTAGGTTGAAGGGGTCCAAGTGAAAGAGACTTGAAAACAGACATAGGCATAACATTAATAGATGCTCCTAAATCTAGCAAAGCATTCTCAAATTTAGTATTACCTATGATACAAGGCACAGAGAAAGTTCCAGGATCCTTACACTTTTCAGGAATATGAGGGACGGGTTTACCTATAAGAGCAGAGACATTTCTTCCCATGTTGATCCTCTCATTGCCCTTGAGCTTCAGTTTGTGTGTGCATAGATCCTTCAAGAACTTTGTATACCTTGGAATCTGCTTGATTGCATCAAGAAGGGGTATGTTGACTTCCACCTTCCTGAATGTGTCAAGTATCTCTTTGTCAATCTCTTCCATTTTCTTGCTTTGAGTCACCCCCCTTGGTGGGAAAGGAAGAGGAATGGGGGGTGGTTGTTGGGCAGCAGCAGGTGTTGTGCTTGTGGAAGGCTGAGCTGGATGGGATTTTCTGGTACTTGTGTGCTCACTCTCCTCGACCATTTGGCTCTTCTTGTTGGTTGAAACTAGATCATCTTTGTTGAGGTCAGATTCTGGTGTGGGTGTGACAATCTGCTTCCCTGACCTTAGACTAATGGCATTCACATTCTGGTTTGGATTGATCACTGTTTGGGATGACAACTTGTTAGAATTCTGAGATTGCATAGTGTTGATTGCTGTTGCCATCTGTCCCATCTAATTGGTCAAAGATTGAATGGAGGCCTCTTGTCTTTGAATGGATGCTCTAGTTTCCTGTTGGAATTGGAGATTTTGCATGGTCATCTGTTTCATCAGCTCTTCCAATGAAGGCTGCTGCTCAGTACTAGGAGCTGGTGGTGCAGAATTAGCCTGTTGTTGTCTCTGTTGCTGGACTGGAGGAGGTACATATGGTGGTCTAGAATTGTTCTGAAATTGAACCTGTGAAGGTTGCTGCTGATCAGACCATCTCAGGTTGGGATGGTTCCTCCAACCAGGGTTGTATCTATTGGTAGAGAGATCAAAGTTCTGTGGCTGCTGGTTTCTACTGTTGAAGATGTTGGCGGCATATGCCTCAGGTTGGTCAGCACCAGTCGTGGGCTGCTGCTGCACAGAAGGGCATGCATAAGTGGGGTGCTCAGCGGATGTGCATATGCCACATAATCTAGCAGGCAGGGACAACTTCTTCTGGTTGATGGCCAATTGAGTGACCAAAGTTGTAAGTGAATCTATCTTCTGTTCAAGCTTCTCAACCTTACCAGAACTTGTGCCAACATCATTCACTCCTCTCACTATGATTGCATCGCTGTTGCCCCTTGCATGGAATTGTTGACAATTGGAAGCCATCTTCTCAATCTTGACTCTGGCTTCTAAAGGTGTCATGTCTCCTAGGGCACCACCACTTGCAGCATCAAGCATGTTTCTCTCCATGAGGTTGAGACCTTCATAGAAATATTGAATAAGCAACTGCTCTGAGATCTGATGGTGGGGGCAGCTCGCACACAGTCTCTTGAATCTCTCCCAATACTCATAGAGACTTTCTCCACTTTGTTGCCTGATGCCTGATATATCCTTTCGGATTGCTGTTGTTCTGCATGCAGGGAAGAATTTCTCCAAAAATGCCCTCTTCAGGTCATCCCAGACTGTGATAGAACCAGGGGCCAGATCGTACAACCAATCCTTGGCTAGCCCCTCTAGGGAGTGTGGGAATGCTTAAGACAAACATGATCCTCTTGCACATCATGTGGTTTCATAGTAGCACAGACAATATGGAACTGCTTGAGATGTTTATGAGGATCCTCACCTGCAAGACCATTAAACTTGGGCAACAAATGAATTAGTCCAGACCTTAGCTCATACGGGTCATCGGGATACTGGATGCACAAATCTTCAATAGTGAAATCAGGTGCAGCCAGCTCCCTCAATGTCCTCTCATGTGGTGGAGGTTGAGCCATATTTTCAGAATAATCAGAATAAGAATCAGAATTTATAGGAATAGAAGAAAAAGAAGCAGACTCACTATGTAAAGACTCAATGGACTCACTACCTATGGACTGGTTCCTATTTTGTCTAACTAGTCTGTGATAAGTTCTATCAATTTCAGGGTTATATGGATGCAAGTAGCTTGGGTTGCCCCTAGTCATGTACTGAACAGAACACCATTAAGCATAGCAAACTGTCACTAATATACATGACCAAAATAGGCAACAAAATTTTTTATTTTTTTAAAATTTTTTCTTTATTTTTTTCAGCACCCTAAAATCATGAAAACATACCACAAAAAGTTTGAGGACAAAATTCAAAAGGGAACCAAGTCAAACAATTAAATCAGAGACCAAAAACTAAGAAAATAAAACTTGTAAAATAAAAAAGAAATAGTAAAACGGCTTTTTCAGGATCCAGACAAAGGAGTTTTCTGACAAAGTCAGAAAAATCAGATTATTCAGAAAATTACCTTCGATTTGATATAAAATTTGTCAAATTCCGAGTTACGGGTCAAAAGTTGCGACGATTTGAAGAAAGTGCTGTTAAAACATGGAAAATTTTTCTGGAACTCACAACCAGTGATGATCTGAGTGATCGTGGTGCCTCAAAACCTTTTTATATGATAAAAGTAGTGTGGATATAAATTTTCGTGCAAAAATTCCACCCACAACTATGTGAACTAGCAACCACAGAATCAATCAAATACACTAATTGCAACAAAATAGCAAAACAGCAAACAGTGCAACTTCAACCGGTTATCAGAATTGACTACTAGACCCTAAATCAGACACGACACACTATAATAACTATACTAACTACGACACTAACTAACTACTAATGACCTTTGGCAAGAACTGATATTCCCCGGCAACGGCGCCAAATTTGATCGAGGCCGTACCCGATACAAATAAAAACAGTTTAATTATAGTACTAGGAAGTGACTCCTAGGTCGTCTCCCAAGGAATATCTTATCAAGCAAAAGGTCGAACACATAGTATGCATAGAAAACAGGGGTTTTTTTTTTGTATTGAATATTGAATAATTGAAATCAAAACAGAATTAAATCAAAACGAAGAAACAGATAAGGAAAAGCGGATAAACCCCTTTGGCTCGCGTTCACAACTCTATCATCGGTCACAAAAGATCAATTTCTTTCCTCTTCACTATCCAACTCGTGAGAATTAAATACTAAGCGAAAATTCAATTCTCACCCCAAAACCCAAACCTCTAATTAAGCATTAAAAGCCAAAGCATGGAGTTTTTACGAGTTTGCATAAATTAAGCATTCATACACATGGATTATCTCTATACAATGGAACTAAGCGAACCATAACATATCAATAAGCATGAAAACAGTGAATAAAAACGAAATAGCATTAAGAACAAAACCTCAAGAGTATGTGATACATTACCAAAGGGATTTAACCTAAGAGTTTAGCCTTCCATGAAGAAAAATACCAAAAAACGTGTAGAAAAGGGAAGAGAGAGAAACCCTAGCAGCCTCCACAAGCTTGGAGAGCAAAACTAAGCCTTCTCTATGAGAGAGAATGTAAAAAACGTGAATGGAAGCTCTCCCCCAAGGGTTTACACGAATTTGGCTTTTTAAATCACAAAACGGGCCTAAATCATGGGCCCAAATCCTAAGGAAAGCTTATCTCTAAATTAAATCTAAAAATATCTTATAGATAAAATCTAAATCTTAAAAGATATAACTAAATCTCAACTAATCCTAAAGATAGATTACAATCTTCACTTCATCATATATCTTCTCTTCCAAAATTAAATCTTCATTCCCAAAATGTCCAAAAAGCCCTTGTGCCAAATATGACCTGAAAATAGAAATAGAATTAATTAGGCTAAATAATCCCAAATTAAACAATATTCAGAATAATAGTCCAATAAACTCTAAATCACTAAATCAAGCTAAACAATGTCAAATAGGCAACAAGTATCAATAATAGGAGTAAAATAATGCAAGGAAAAATGGGAAATAAAATGCTCATCAATCATTCAAGTCAATCAAGTAAGTGTTATTGCACCGATTCCCAACAAATTTAATGGATTGATCACTATCACTTCTAATAATGCAATGGTTAGAGGTAAAACTAACACTATTTCCAATATCGCACAATTGACTAATGCTAAGTAGATTGTGCTCTAAACCTTCAACATACAAAACATTGTCAATTATAACATTGGATGAGTTTCCGATTTTACCTATACCAATGATTTTTCCACGATTGTTGTCGCCATATGTGACGTGACCCTTATCTCTTGGTGAAAATTCGATGAAATGTCTCTTGTCTCCCGTCATGTGCCTTGAACAACCGCTGTCCAAATACCAACGATCATCTCTCGTTCTAAGGCACACCTACAAAAACAAATTATATGGAAGAGTTAGGTACCCAAACAATTTTGGGTCCTTGGGGGTTAATTTCCGGTTTCTCTCCCTTAACAATCCAAATAAATTCCTTATTGGGAACACCAAACTTTTTGATTTTGAAAATGTTTGAAGTATGACCAAAGATACCACAATAGAAACATGTTGGTTTTCTAGAAAAATTAACCTTTGAAAAAGTTCCAACCTTTCTATAGGATTTCTTCTTTGGTTTAGTATATCCCAAACCGGTTCTATTTGTATTGTCTCTTTGTCTAGAGAGCAAATCATTCAAATCTCTTTTTCCTTTTGTAAAAGTAGCAAGTTTTTCTTTCAAATCATGTAATTCATTTTCATAAGTCTTGCACCTTTCACAATCGGAAATCACAGCATTAGAAACACAACATTCACATGATGCATTAGAGTAAATGAGTTCTAAAGTCTCATTTTGAAGAACAAGCTCATCAATATGTTTTTGCATTTCAATAATCTTTTCATTGTACTTCAAAATGGCTTTCTTAGCCTCAATGTTGATTTTAGCTAGTTTCTTAATTTCGGCATGCATATCAACATAGGCATTATAAAGTGCATCATATGAGGGGGAAGAGCAAGATTCATTATCCGAATCCACATCAGAGTTAGTTTTAGAATGTACCTCCTTTGAGCTTGATTGCTCAAGAGACGTGTCACTAGTGGAAGCTTCAATGTCATCCTTAGCCATTAAACACAAATTTGCCGATTCTTCCTCCTCCGAAGTGCTAGAGGTAGTTTCATCTTCAGGTTCGTCCCAAACAATGTAGGCTTTCTTAGCCTTGTGATTGTTGGACCTCTTCTTATCACTATCGGACTTTTTAGACTTTTGAGGACAATGATATTTGATGTGACCCGCTTTCCCACATGTATGACATATTATCTTGTCTCTAGGGGTTTTCGACCTTTGTGGAGTTTCCTTGCTTTCCTTTGAATTGAATCTTCTTGTGTTTCCTTTCTTCTTGAAAAATTTTCTGAAATTCTTAACCACGAGTGCAAGTGACTCATCATCCAAATCTGAATCCGTGTCATCATCCAAAGAAGAGTCATTTTGAGTATCAACAATTTTTGATGATGAAGCTTTCAATGCGATACCCTTTTTCTTCTTGTCGGATTCTTCATTCGAGATTAGGCGTCCGAGCTCCATCTCATGCTCTTGCAATTTCCCAAACAAAGTAGCGAGATCCATAGTATCCAAGTTCTTCGATTCAATAATCGCGGTGACCTTGGGTTGCCAATTCCTGTCCAAGCATCTCAAAACTTTGTTAGTAAGTTCTCCCGGTAAGAAAGCCTTACTAAGAGCAAGCAAGTGATTAATAATATGAGTAAATCTCTTTTGCATATCATTAATATTTTCATTAGACAACATTTGAAATAACTCATATTCACGCATCAAGACATTTAATCTAGCTCGCCTAACTTCGCTAGTTCCCTCGTGAGTCACTTGTAAAGTGTCCCACATTTCCTTTGCACTAGCGCATTGGGAGACTCTAAAAAACTCATCATATGACAAAGCGGACGTGATGATATTCTTAGCCTTATAGTCAAATTGAATCTTTTTCTTATCATCATCGGTCCACTTTTCTTCCGGGGTCAATTGAGCCGCTCCATCAACTACACTAGATGGAATATGGGGACCCTTTTCGATGGCTTTCCAAATTTCGTTATCGATAGCTTGTATGAAAATTTTCATCCTTACTTTCCAGTAAGCATACCCCTGACCACCAAATAGTGGGGGACGATTAATAGCTGCACCTTCTCCTCCAAAAGGGTTTTGATTTGCCATGGTTTCCAAATGGATCTTTTCGAAAAAGTTTTTACACTCGGTTTATTCGACCGAGCTCTGATACCACTTGTTGGAAACCAACAAGCGGCTAAAATAACCTTCTAGAGGGGGGGTGAATAGAATGGTTAAGCTACGATACCAGAATTTCAAAAGTAATCAAAAACGGTTCAGAAACAGTTCAATTTTAAGCAGATTACACTGATTTAATCGATTAACCTGCAATTTAATCGATTAAACCTGAAAGTCAATTTTTCCTTAATCGAGTAGTACTCGATTAAACACTGTTAAAATTGCAGAAATTCAGAATTCAATTCAAAACGATTATTCTACGAAACTTCTACGAATCAAGAATCAAATCAGAGAAATCAATCACGAATCAATTAACAAGAATATAATGAATACGTAATTGAAAAACCCAATACTAATCCTATTTGTTTTTTTAAGCTCTTGATCAATTTTAATTGAAATAAACATAAAAAGTAAAGAACGAAGAACGCAGTGATTTTAGCCTGGTTCACTCACAATCGGTGAGCTACATCCAGTCCACCCTCTCTGGATTGGGTGATTTGCTACACTATGAACAAATAGATCAGTTTACAAGAATCGTTAGAATCCTCTCAACTCTCAATCCTAACCCGTTATCATATGAAGTACCAATTCATATGACACTACCCCAATCTTGTAATTCGATCCTCTTCGTTCCTCCTTTTGATTGAAACGTCGCGTTCAATCCCAATGAGCTTCTAGCAATGAATCCTCCAATTGCTCAAGGTAGTGCTCCAACCTTCTTTCTTCAATTGCCTCAATTGAAACTTTGCCTTTGTTGAATCTTGAAGAACGTAACCCTTTTGTTACAAAATGATTCAACTAATAATGTTCAAGAACATTGAATCTTCAATTTGGAATAAAAAAGAATGAAGTATGCATTCAAATTGAGATTCAAAAGAACATTGATAGAGATGATGTTTTGAGAAAGAATCTTAGCTCAAGAGTGTGTGTAAAAGATATGAAAAATGCTGTGAAAAGATAATGGTTCGTAACCTTTTTCATGTTGAAAATGAAAGGCTTTTAATGATTCAGTTTTAACAGCCTTTAATCGATTAAATGATGCCTTAATCGATTAATACTCGATTAAACTGAGATTTAATCGATTAAACACTGCTAAAAACTTTTTCTTTTATTTTGCATTTTTCACTGATTTATTTTAATAAAATCTTGAGCCCTTTTCTCTATCAATGCAATCCCAATTTAAAACATAATAAATTCTTTAATTCAAATTGAGATTTCTATCCTAATTCTACCACCCACACTCATATAAAATAATAATACAATTACAATACAAATATATGAGAAAGTAGTAAAACTAGTCCTTGAGATTTGTTGTTGTAGGTTTGTCACATAAAGTTGTCTTCATCAAAACATAATTGAATCCTTGCATCTTCAATTTATAAATATGTCAAAGCATTTAATGACAACAAGTCAAGTGATGAAAGCTTATCCATAAAAAACGACAATGCAAAATTGTCGGAAACTGCCTAATGCCATTTGAAAGGCAATGTATATCAAATATTATTATCCTATCACGACAGGAAAGACAGACATTTAAAAACAATCAGCAGCAAAGTGATTTGGCTAACAATATGCCACGTATCAGAATGTATAAAAAATCATGAGTACAGAATAAGTGACATGTATCGAAATTATAAGGAATTAAGTATTAAAAGCAGATTTCAGAAATATTGCGTCAGCTGAGTTAATATCAGCATGTGTGCAAATTATCACGTAAGGTGCTAAATAAATAGAAGAATAATATTGGAATGAGAATTCCTTCCCTGATTCAGTGAGGTGAGGAATGTCGGTTTGAAGCCTTCTACCAATCCTTTTCAAATGAGCTTTTGTTGAGCATCGAGGTCTGACCTTCATTTTCTTTAAATTAATTTGGGCCTGTTTAGCCCGTATCAAATAAGCCCGTATAGGTTGGGCCATTTAGACCGTTTGCTCACTGGCTCGGGCTATCATACGTGTACCTCGCATGTGTGCACAAAAATAATAATTAATTAATTATTGTTGTTCAAAGTTAACAATTTATAACCATTAAATAATAAATATTGGCAATTTATATAATATATAATATTGCTATAAAAATAGTAAGTGACACGTAATGACATTAATTAGCAAAAGTATAATTTATTTTTGCTGTTAACTAATAGTCATGTGAGTCAATAAAATATTTGTGAAATAATTAAAAAATAGAAAGAATAGCTTCCCTGATTTAGAAGTAGTTTTCTGTTGTTGGGCCATTGACATGTTGAGGCCCGTTTCTTCTTTTTGGTTCCATTTGGGCCAGCAGCCCGTTAGGGCTTGGAGAACCCTCACCTAGCAGCAGCTGTGTTAGGGCCTGTTGAGGCCTTTTTCCTCTTTTTTTTAGGGCCTGTTGAGGCCCTTTTCTTTTTTTTTTTTGTATTAGGGCCTGTTGAGGCCCCTTTTCTTTTCTTTTTTTTTAGCCCAGACTTTTTTTTTGTGTTTTGGGCCTTGTAGCCCGTTAGGGTTTGGAAACCCTAAGGCTCCATCCTGCTCGAGCAACAGCAGCTGCTAGGTGCAGCCAAATCCCGCCGTCACAGTCGTGCAGCTACGGTTCAAGCCAGAGATGGAGATGGTGTGCTCGCCGTAAACGTTGGCGGCAACTGGCTATGGTGGCATGAAAATCGGAGGAAGGTGCTGTATTGGAAGAATCGCACTGCTGCTGCAATCGGAGGACGACACTGTTGTTCGGAGGATCGCACTGCTACTGCTGCAATCGATGGAAGGGATGATGACGGTGCGGCGGTTCGAGGCCACCATGGGAGAGGAGGTCACTGGTTGCGTGCGCGACTGTGGTTGGTGGCACCGGTGGTTCGGTGCCGTTACCGTTAACGCAATCGCGGTGCTCGTTGGGATCTGGGCACCGGTACGTTTCGCGGCCAAGAGCACCGTCGTCGCACCACTCCACCAGTCCCAGATGCAGCAGCGCCGGCCCTAACCGCGAACGGCAACAACGATTGTGACACCCTTCCGTATTACCCAAATATAATATAGTAATTAAGCTTTCATATTGGATAATATATGGACTTGTGAGTATCATAAAATACGAAAGTGAAATTTTCTTTTTAAAACGGGTGCACAATCATCACTTGGCATTCTTGGAGCATAAACTTTAAACCCTTGCAAATCAGTTGTATCGAATTCGGCGATTTCTAAAACCTTTTCACAAATGGGGTAACATTCGTCTATTTGGAATCGTATTTATATTATAGAAAGTAATTGAGGCTACCCTTACTTCGTTTAAATAAAACTTGATACCATTGAATAGTTTTCACAACCGAACTCTTAAATAGAGAAAATCAGAGTAAGCGGAAATCATTGGACTATGCAATTGATAATAATATAAACATAGGTTTTATATATAAGAAAGTCATAAGTACATAGCCCACAACAGAGTCTCCAAGTTCCAAAATATACAAGTCCATAATCAGATCTAACTAGTAGTGTAACCAAAACCCTAGAATACTCCAAAAGTGTATCTACAATATATACATAATCAAAATACTACTCCAGGGATGGTCACGTAGATCTGGCAGCATTAGATGTAGTAGTAGTGATATCAGTAGTCTCCAAAAAGCATAAGTAGTAAGGTAGTAGCATCATCATCATCACAGCAGCAGCAAGATCTCCTCCACAGCATCCACACTTCGGATCCTCTGATCCTCATCATACACCATATGCACATACCTAGGGATCATCGTCCCTCCAATCACTCCCAGTAAAATGCACGACAGGCTCGCTCCTACTCTCGTCCTCTACCGGATCCTCCTCGATCTCATCCGAGGGAGAGTGTACCCTACCACTGGGTACCGGGTCAGGTGATGGTGAAACCCTGACTGGGATCCTTGGATCAGAAGGGGGAGTCTCCTCACGGACGACTCTCGAAGTAAAAGGGTGAGAGCGGGTAGGTCGAAAATGAAAACTATGGTAAGAGCGAGCTGGTCGCATGGGAGGTGGTCCATGGTAAGTGTAAAACGGGGGTACGTGCATAGTGTATATGATGGGAATCCTAAACCTACGAGGACGGAATCGCATCAGCGGGTTCGGGTGGTAGAAGGTAATCTCTACCTCCCCCTCGAACATCGCGCGATGGTCCTCATAGATCCATATTCCACTAGGAAGTGGCCGGATCTCGATGCAAGCAATGTAACGAGACATCACCTACAAGGGCATAGGGGTAAGCAATTCTATACACATAATCAACAGAGAATAAATTGTGCAACATGCAGATATAAATATGCAACAATGAATGTCAATCACATATAGCACTTAGCAGTTATTGGATGCAAATAGGATGCTCACACTTGGTTCATTTATCACATTTAATTTGAATGAATGACATGATGCATGACTTTAGCTCTCAAGCCTATCTTCATCATACTATGTCACTCTCTGACGTCCATCCCTGACAACCCAGCACTCAATAGTGCGTTGTATTCCTAGGTATACAAAAATTCGTACATTCACCTAGAATGTACACGTCAAGCTTGGAATCCATGCCACCCGAGCATATCCCGTCATCCAAACGGACCGTCATCCAAACAGTATAACCATATCGGCATCCACTAAGCCGACCGCGCCAACGACGTGTCATCAAGCAAGCGTATTGGCACTCCCAAAGGCCCTCCACATGTTTAACAAAACATGATATACGTCCTACCATCCAAACTCCAGAATGAATGCATTTTATCCTTTAGACTTAAGGGAAGTTGATTAATACTTTACAGGCCACCTAGGCTTATTTCATTAAAAAGGATCGTCACTCAACGATCTTTTTGTATTAATCAATTTCTCTAAGTCTTGATCCCATGGACTATTATTAATAATTACTTAATTAATTAAGTCAGAATTGAAAATGGTGTTTTCAGGTTCTGGGCTATTTACTCGAGTAAAATTCAGTACACTCGAGTGTTCTTCAACTTTTCCAGATTACTCGAGTGTTCTTAAGATTAATCGAGTGTTCATGACTTTCTGAGGATTTGGGTTTCAAGTTCAATAAATTACTCGAGTAGTTCATGGGTTACTCGAGTGTTCATACTGATTTCTAGAATACTCGAGTGACCTTGAATGACTCGAGTGGTTTGCCTCAATAGGTTCTCAGGTCATTCTCGATACTCGAGTACCAGACAAAATACTCGAGTGTTCTTGCTCAATTTACATTGTTTTATAAACATTTTACTCGAGTACCCTGTCTATTACTCGAGTGTTTCATAGCAGAAAACACTGAAATTTGGTTTTAACATAACATTTTCATTTCTACTCAATTCTAGTCCATTCCAGGGATCCACAGAGTTAACATAACATCATTTAAACATGTTACAACATTCATTTCATATCAAAACACAGATTTGACAGAGAATCCAACAATTATGCATAAAATACACATTTTAACAACTCAACACCTCAAATTGCATATTAAGCACAATACTCATAAAGTAAAGTTCATTTAAGCTTGCATGCATGAAATAGAACTTGCTCAACACAATTTTAGAGCATGGATTGGTCTCCAAACCAAAGATCCTATTCAATCTAAGCCCTTAGAGCCTCTTGGTGGCTCTCTAACACAAATCATGGAATTTAATCTCTATCTAGTGAATATAATTACTTCCCCTTACCTCTCAGACGTGAATCAAACAAAGAATTCCAAAGAAAAGCTCCACAACACCAAGAATTGCCTTAAGCACCAACATGCAGAGCAGTTTGAGTGCATCACCAAGATTGAGTTGGTTTACACATGAAACAGAGATAAGAATTGGGGAAATTAGAATTTCTAAACTCTATGCAACACATACTAACTAAAGGAATCGAACTGAGACTCATAGGATTCGTGAGCTTACCAGAAATTGGAATTAAAGTGAGCTCCCAGAACCACTTTGACAGATAACAGTCCCAACTTCCAAGCTCCAATTCTTCCACCACACTCACTCAATCCTCACAATTTTAGTGTCTATACAAAGCTCGTGATGTGAGCTTTGTATTGGTGTATAATTTATCACTCAGATCAGCACACGAAAGAAGAATCGAATGAAACGATTCCAGAACCCTAACACACCAACTCTTCTTCAATTTGACCAAATGGCTCTCAATCTGAGTCCAATTGGTTTATATAGACAAGGAACCTGTCCATGCACGTCGACACGCATACGAGGACGTGTTGTGGAGGTTGTTTTCGTGTCAAGGCGGCGGTAACTCGGTGGTGACTCATCAAAACGCACTAACGTTGAGCAACTCTGTTCAGAATACTCGAGTATTCCAGAAAGTACTCGAGCATTTTACCCAGATTTTGAAAAATAAATATTTTATTTACTTTCCCTCCAAAACCTTTCCTATAATTGTTTCTAGGTCCCAACTCAGGGACTAATATGCAAATTTATTTATTTATGCATAAAATAATTACCAAAATGGATTCTAACAATAAAGACTCAAGTTTTGAGCAAAGATTAAAATATAAATAATTAATATTTCATAAATCCAGGATTAAAATTTTGGGGTGTTACAACGATGGGTGATGATAAGCCGCCGCAACGCTCCTCCGGCCCAGATGCATCAACGATGGAGAAAACTGCTTGTATCCCGCAGCAACAGCCGTGACCAAAAGTTCTGGTAGCAACAACGTGGCTTCTTCATGAACAGCATCAGCAGCACCTCGTTGCCCTTTTTTTTTAATTTTCTGAATTGTGGATGGGAATCGAAGTTTATCGTTTCCCATAGACGGCGCCAATGTAGTGGATCTGAGAAATAGATCCACCACGATGTGTTTTTGTGGTTGTTGCAGCTGACAAGGGTGACCCCGGTCCTACGTACCCCCAGTGATAAGGGGATCAAGCCACACGTAGTTCTTGAGAGTAGGGATGAGAGAACATACCTTAGCCCCTATAGCATGGCGATACTTATAGGGGAAGTTGAGTTGTGGTGCCTTATGGGCCTGTTCGGCCCAGTAGGGCTGACATGGCTCTTAGAGGATAAGAAGGATGAGTTATTCACCCTTATCCTGTACTAGAGAGCTCATGCTTATCCTGTAGCGGTAGGATTTATTATTGGTTAACCCGACAGGGTGTTTGAGGTCATTTATTGATAGGGTAATTTTTCCTAATCAGTTTGCATTCATTCTGAGTAGACAAATTATGGATAGTGTGATTATTCTGAATGAGATTATCAGTCATGCTAAACGGCTCAAGAAACCTTATTTTATCTTCAAGGTGAACTTTAAGAAAGCCTATGATTATGTGTTCACGTGTTTTCTTGAAGCAATAGTCGCGACTGGGGTCCAGGGTGGCCCTCGCTACGAGTAGGGGTCGATTGATCCAATATGGAGTCGTCAGCGCAATAAAATGCGGAATAAATAGTTATTAATTAAAAGGGATTAAACATAGTCTTGAACTCTATAGACTCTGAGTCCGAGAGCCGTTTACAAGCTGCGGAAGGTATTAGTATCCCGTTTGCCCGTTCAAAAACGGTACCTCTTGTTTGGCTTTAATTTAAGAGACCTAACTGAATGATTTGCCTAAATTATTATTTTTTATTTTTGTTCCTAACATGGTTTTCCCTGGTTCTACTTAGTTCTAATCTTTTATTTTTAATATTAATTTTTAAGCACGTTATGGTAACTTTAATCCTTCTCGTCTATTGTTAGAAAGAGGCTCTAATTATGCTAAAGCTTCAAGTTATTGGAAAGCCATTTGTTCTATAGGGGATTGCTCCTTTTCCTCTAATTGGTTTGCTTCTTGCCTCTCAAAGAAAATTGGTTATAGTGATGGTACCCGATTTTGGGAGGATAGGTGGTTTTGAAGCTCTTTCTTTAAAGGGTTTCCGACATTAATTTGTCGGAATACCCATTTTATGTTATTATTGGGTGTATTTCGCGGGTGAGGCTCGAGTCGTGAGTGTTGATGGTGTTGGAGAGTGCCCTAGTGACAATCGTATTTTCTCTTTTACTTGTACTTATTTCATGTTTATGGATTATTATTATTAATAATGAGACATTTCATTTATTATATTTATACTTTAATTGTTTAACTAAAATAGATGTAATAAAGTCCTTAGGATTATAAGTTCAATGTCATAAGAATATCAAGTACATGACTTGATAGTGAGATCTTATTGATTGATAATTAACCTTAAAGATTCCCTAGTCGAGTATTACAGTTAATAAGGACAACTATAATACATTGAGACTAGTATGTGACAGACTGATGACTGTATCTCACTGGTCATGGATATGGGATATCAAGTCTTCACATAAGTACACATTGGGACAATTGTGTACTGGATTGACCCGCCATGAGAATGCTACATGGGTTATTAAGTGAGTGTCATAAGTGATTCTCATAGTGACAATGGTGTACATGGTCCTTCGACCTGAAGTCGCTACGGTTCCCAACATGAGGAATTATGTGCTTTCACGCAATCAAACGTCATCTTTAACCAGGTGATCATAACGGTTGTAGTCGGGTATATGACAAATCATGTAGAGGGAAGTGAGTGACGTAGATGGGATTTGTCCTTTCTTATCAATAGGAATTATATCTCTGGGCCCCTTGACTGAGTAAGACGGTGAAATGTATGGCCATACTCAAGACAGTCAATATGAGTTATTGACGAGACTTGTTTAGACGCGTCTACTCAGGGATCAAGAAACCATAGGTTACACTATACATGGGTGACACGTTCCATGCCATGAGTGTAACTAAGATATTTGGACAAAGGGATTAAATTTACACATGATCATTGGTCACAATAAGGTTATGTCAGATCACAGACATTCCTGTCACTTGGGTAGCAATGACGTGTTGCTAGATACCGCTCATTGCTTGTAAACTTAAAATGGGATTTTAACTTTACTACCAACGTTACAGGAACCTATAGGGTCACACACTAAGAACAGATAGATTGGAGATATCACATTTGATAAAAATACAATAGTTGTATTTTTATAAAATTTACGTCCGTGCGATGCACAGTATGACCGTGCGACGCATTCTGATATGTGCTGCCAAGCCCAGCCCGCTGGTCTAATACTAATATAAATAATAGTATTAGCCTTAGGGTTTTGGTACGTGTGAGACACAGAACGACAACCCTAGTCGTCCATATCAGAGAGTGAGTGATACACTGAATCTCTCTCTTCTCTGCTAGCACTGAGAAGAGAGACGTGACTCCAATTGGGAATCTGTTCGTGTGGATACCGATAGAGGCGCGACTACCTTGCTGCGCTCGTGATTGACGTGAATTGTTCGTGGACGATCTGACCAGCGCCGTTCTCCTCTTCGCATCAAGAGGTAAACGATTTTCTATCTCGAATCATGCTCTCTCGCATGGATCCTGTTCTGGAAATAGGGTATTTCGTTTTTTTTCCGCTGCGTATTTGATCCCTATTTCCAACAGATGGAACCTTAATTGTGTTGTGTTGTGAGTTCTTGTTGGGTTAATGAGGGAGTGTTGTGTGTTGTGCAAGAGGAAAGTGTTGTTGAGGGTATGATGTGGATAAAGGAGGAGAGAGTGTTGTTAAGGAGATGTGAAGAAGGAAAGAATGCAGTGGATGGGGTGGTAAGGGTGAGGAAGAAAGAGGAGGAATATTTGGGGTTATTGAAACAAGGATATTTTGGGAAATAAGAAAAAATAATGGGGCCCGAGAATTTAGCCATGAGGACCAAAAATAAAAAATCTTGGAGTTGATCTCAAGTTACATGCACTAGGCCCAAACCCAGTTGGTCTATATTGATAACATAATAAGCCTAGGCCCAACACGCTCAGCCAGATATCACCCTTGACCTAGTTCTGCATTATATAAGCTAAGAATAGCCGCCATGGTGATCATCTTCTCTTGGCACCGCACACACCCAATTACTGAAAGGTTGTTGAAATTCTCCGACTGAGGATATGTTGCCATAGTTAGACAATAAAACAAGGAATTCTCTTTACATCAGGTTAGTTTTTCGATCCTTGAAGATTAAGTGCCGACTTTTAGTGTTTGCTTCATTTCAACTCTTTATGGTATCAGATCTATTGGCTTGAATATAGATTATGTTTCATTTAATTATGTTAATCATCCTAATTCTATATATTGAATAAAGATTTTCTTAGTAGAAAGGGATAAAGCTTTTCGATCATCTATTATTTTTAAAAAAAATTAACATTAATACATGTTAAATTGCTGGATCCCATTTTCATCTGGTTGGTTTGGTTTGGTTCGAGTTATCTGATTTTTGTTCCTTCTAAAACCACCTACCAAACCTATTCTCAAATAATTCCCGGTTCAATTAGACCTTACTAAAATATAATGAAGTGAACTTTGCTTCTCCCGATAAAGTATTTGCCATATACAATATGAATCTAACCCCTAACAATGTTTTTATGGATTTCATCTATCTTACAAAACTTGTTCATAGTCAAACATTTCTTTTAAAAATTTTCAACAGTAGGGGTAAGAGCTCACTTCTCTCTTTACTAATTCTCTCTTATTTAGTATTTACTTTTGAGAGCAGTATTATTTGTACAATAAGGACTAGAACCTAATGAAAACATAATTTATGTGTTCTAATTTTCTTTTTCATTACCAAAAGGAGTTCTTCAAAAATAAAATAAGAGTACTTTGATGAAGGGTTATTCAATTTTTGGTGAGTTTCAATTCAAAATCGTGCATTTCATAGCATTGTGTTCTCCTAATTAGGATCTTTATAAAATAAATTTTTGGCATTTTTTTAAAATCTCAAAGTAGTTCTATTTTTATAGCAAGTGTCAATTTTTATTAAACATCACTTCTTAGCAAGTTTGCAAGCAACTAAGATTCTTGTTTTGATTTCAGAAGCAACAACAATGAATGATCAAGCAAAGAACTTTTTCTATGGAAGTTCTTCTAGAACAACCCCACAGCCCAACCTATCTAAGCCAATAAGCATGACCCAGAGTGAACACCCAACCAATCTTGTCTCACAACCAAACTCTCAAGCCCAAAGTGGTGCATATCACTCCCCTGGTCAATTTCAGTTGCTTATTGCACAAGCTCAGTATGCACATGCATTGGCTCAGGCACAGGCACAGGCACAAGCACAAGCACAAGCACAGGCACAAGCACAAGCACAAGCACAAGTTCATGCCCAATTGTTATCTCAAGCTGAGGCTGCACATGCTCACTTGCAACCTCAAACTCACCCTGCTCATTCCATCTTGCATAACAATACTATTATTAATATTGATAGTGTTGATAATAATGCTTCTACTCCAACTATCATTGGAAGTGCCAAACGAGCAACTCAGAGGTCTGCTCAGCAAAAGAAGAAGGACATACCACAAAAGCATATGCCTGAAAAGCTAATTTCGGTTTTACCTGAGTCTCATTCTTTTACTAAGTGTCTTGATTTGCAAAATCGGATGGAAACTGAATTAGCTCGACGTAAATTTGATTTACAAGAGGCTCTTAAAAGTGCTCCCCATGTTCAAAAAACACTTCGTGTTTATGTATTTAACACCTTCTCAAATCAGACAAAATTTGACAAGAAAAATGATGAGGAAGCTTCTTGGTCACTCAAGATAATTGGAAGGATATTGGAAGATGATACAGATTCTAAGGTAGCTGGAACTTCAAAAGGATCGAAAAGTCCTTCATACCCAAAATTCTCTGCTTTCTTCAAGAAAGTTACCATATACTTGGACCAAAAGCTTTATCCCGATGATCACTTTATCGTATGGGATAGTGCTCGTTCACCTATCCAACAAGATGGTTTTGAGGTGAAGAGGAAAGGAGACAAAGAATTCACTGCAAAAATCATATTGGAAATGAAGAATGTTCCTGAGAAGTTTATGCTTTCACCACAACTTTCCAAGCTTTTAGGGATTAAGGTTGAGACGTATCCTAGAATAATAGCTACCCTTTGGCACTATGTGAGATCCAAGAAGCTAGAAATCACAAATGATCCCTTTTACTTCATGTGTGACCCTCCTCTCCAAATGATTTTTGGGGTTAAGGAAATTAAATTCGAAGATGCGGCTAAGGAGTTGCGAGTGCATTTGTCACAGCTGCAACCTATAAATTTGGACCATCAAATTAAGCTTTCTGGAAATTGCACTGCCGAAACTGCTTGTTACGATATTCAAGTTTATGTGCATCGTTCACTGGATAAGGATATATCTTCAATCTGGGAACACCGTGAGTTTCAAAAAGAGATTGAATTTTTTGATGAGCTAATTAATGTTGACATAAAGAAGGTCCGTGAACATCAACGAAGAAGGGCTTTCTTTCTCAGCTTTAGTAACGATCCCGAAGAGTTTATCAATGCTTCGATCACTTCTCGAAGCAAGGATCTGAAACTTGTTGCTGGCGATGACATCTATAGTGCTAAAAAGGAGCGACTTTCAGAATTCTACAATCAACCATGGTAAACTAAGTGTCGCTAATCTTTTCTCTCTCTCTTTTTTGAAACATGAGTGCACAACATTTTAGTAATTACAAACTTAACGTTATTACTAATTTCCTAGGAGTTAAAGATATTGATAACCTATGTATTGGACATTTCAAAAAAGAAGCTGCATCCATGTGTGACAATTATGTTAGATGCAACAACTTTATAAAACAATAGCATAACAAATTTTTCTATGTTATGTCCTCGCTTACTCATTAGGTGGGCTTTGATGAGGAATTACTATATTTTAGGACATGTATGTAATTTTGTTTGCACCCTGAAAATGGAGCATGCATTATTTGATACAATAAGTGTTTAAGTCTGGTGTGAGGGCATGAGGTAGTTGGGGGTTTAATTTTGATTTGATATTATGGGAATGGAGAGTACGATGATTTGAGTGTTTATAGTTAAAAGAGGAATTGAGAGGTATGGTAAAGATGTGAAGTAGGCTTTATCCCATCCTACTTTAATATATATATATATATATATATATATATATATATATATATATCATAGGGTCATCAAATATTTTAGTGTGAGTTTATGAGATATTTTCATTGGAATGTAATTGACAAGGATATTTAACCTCTTTTCCTATCTTGTCAAAGGGTAGGATGGAGTTCTTGATAAGTTATTTTCTACTAAGGATAAAGTATTTTAAATAACGTATCGGAAGTGAAATTTTGAAATATTTGATCAACCTTTAATCTCAACATTCTTTCATTTAATCTCTATGCTCCATATATTTGAGTGGTTTGTAATGCTTCCATTATGTATTTCTGTTTTGAGTTCTTGACATTTTAAAATCCCTTATCCAAACTAGATTTTAAAAAAGTACATTATATGTGTGTGTGGTTTTTTTTTTGCATCTCACCAATAAAAAAATGATGTCATATTTTTTTAATCTTAGAATAACATTAATCTTAGATTTTATATGTGTGAGTATTTGTTGATTGGTTTTCTTATAATTATGTTTAGGGTTGAAGATGCTGTGATTCCTTACTTGAACCAGAACCAAGTGGAACCAATGTTTGTTGAGGCTCCTAAGAGAAAGGGTTTTGGGAATGATGCCCTCACCCGAAAAAGTAAAATAATAAAGTAAAACTCTTGCAAGCCTATGTGCTTATTTCTTTTAATAATCATCTCTAAGAAGAGTGTTCAAGGCTTCAACCCAAAGAACAGAAGAATGAACTGAAAGAAAGAACAAAGAAATTTGAAAATTTTTATTTTCTAGTATTCTAGAAATCAAGAAGGCGAGGATACACACCAATGTTGTTAACAATGTTTAATATTGTGCTCAACTTAAGAAATTAATACTGACCTGTGAATTTTTGGGTCTCTTGGTTATTAATATTAGTTCCTTGACCATTTTTATAACTTATTGACACTCTTATTCTTGTTATACATCCATAATGGAATACTATATGTTGAAAGTTTGAGATAAGTGATTGTGAATAATGGAATTGAAATTGCTCTTTTTTGTTTTTTGGTCTAAGCCAAAGGTATCCACCATGCAATGGGCAAAGAGTAAATCCCGATTGTGCGTGGTTGCACCTCATAGTAAATGTTGCTCCCAAGAATTAAACATTTGTACCTCATAGCAAGTACTTACCATCACTATAGACTATGGGATTCCAAATTTGTAGATAATTCGATATTTGAAAAATCTTTGTATGTTGTAGGATGTGATCTCCGCTAAAGACATTGGCTCAATCCATTTAGTGAAGTAGTCCACCAGAACCACCTAGCTAGTACTTGAAACCTCCCATGGATCTTTTGAAGGGTCCAACAAGGTCCATGCCCCATCGATAAAAGGTCCATGGTATCAAGATGGAGTAAAAAGTTTGTGGAGGTGCTTGATACACCGTTGCAAATTTTTGACTTTGGTTTCACTTTTCATCATCTTCATAGAATCCTCGGTCATGGTCGGCTAATAATAGCCAGCTTTGAGGGCCTTTTAAGGCAAAGATTTTGCACCAACGTGGTGTTTGCATTCTCTTTCATGAATATCTTTGAGAACATTTTTTGCTTCCTAGGGAATAAAACATTTCAACAAAGGCATAGATACCCCTCACATGTAGAGCCTTCTATCAAAGAGGGAAAAGTGGGTTGACTTTTGCTGGATCTAAATAACTTCTTGTTTATTATTGGGCTTCTTTTCGGTTTGGATGTACCGTTTAATCGGTGTCTGACATGTTGCCTGCCTAGTCAAATCTTTAAGCATGATGAAATTGGACCACGATCATGCTGCAACTCAAATTTTTTGTGGCGGTGAGTTTCGCTAGGATATTTGTTTTAGAATTTTTCTTTCTCAAGATATGTTCCAAGCTCACCTTCTGAATTTTCCAGCTCAATTGTTTCATTTGCTCATGATATTTCTGAGCTATTGATTCTTTCACTTCGTAATATCCAAGACCTAGGTTAGTAATCAACAAGGAGTCACTCTTCAATACCACTTTCATTGCTCTGAGGTCTTTAGCCAAAAGTAAACCTCCTATGCTCGCTTCATACTCTTCTTGGTTGTTAGAGACTGGAAATTGGAAGGATAGAGATTTTTCAAGGATATCCCTTCTCTGTTCTCTAATATAATTCCTATTCCACCCCCTTTACAATTTGTAGATTAGCCGAATATATAGCATCCAAGTTTCCCTCACATCGGCCTCGAGGCCGAGGTTTAATTTGACGACAAAATTTGCCAAGACTTGAGCTTTGACGGAAGTGCAGGGTTCAAATGTCAAATCGATATCGGATAGCTCCACTGCTTAATCATTCTATTGGCTAGCTCCGGCTTATGGAATATTTGATTGATGGGCTGATTCTTCTTATCAATATGGTATGACACTAGAAGTATTATCCAAGCCTCTGAGTTGTTGTGACTAGAGCCAATGCTAACTTTTATATCGTTTGGAAAATTTTTTCTCCTCCTTTGAGTGTATTACTAATGAAATAGATAGGTCCCTGTCCTTCAACCATCTCTCCTACTAGCGCCGAGCATATGGCAATGTAAGCTATCGCTAGATATATATATAAAGTTTCCTTAAGCTCTGGCCTTATAAGTATGGGTGGTGAAGAGAGACGATTTTTGAATTGTTGGAAGGTAACCTCACATTCTGGAGTCCATTTGAAATTTCTTCCCTTTCATAATGTTTGATAGAGAGGGTGAGCTTTCTTTGCAGAGGCCAGTAAAAAGCTGGTAAGGGCAACGATTCTTCCTACCAATTTTTGGACTTCTCTAATGGTAGTCTGGATTTTCCTGTCGATTACAACCTTATTTGTTTTATGATTTAATTTAATCCCTCGTTGAATTAACAAAAAGCCCATGAATTTCCTTGCTTGTTCTCAAAAAGTGCATGTTTCTTAGTTTAGTTGTAATTTATGTTCACGAAGGCAGAAAAAAAAACCTGCTCTTAGTCTATAAGGTGGTCCCCTGTTTGTTAGTTCTTCACAATCATATCATCGATGTAGAGTTCTAGGACATCTCCAATCATGCCTTCAATCACCTTGTTCATCATTCTCTTGTAAGTCGCCCTTGTATTATTTAAGCCGAAGGACTTTACTTCATGGAATAAATGATGTCTTCAGTGATGAACGAGGTTTTCTCATGGTCTGGGTCCCATAGAGGGATTTGATTATATATGGATTAATTGTCCATAATAAACAAGAGATAGTATCTAGAGGAGTTGTCTACTATTTTGTCGATGTTGAGGAGTGGGTAAGGATCGTTTGGACAAGCTTTGTTGAAGTCTATGCATTCCACACACATTACCCCTTTTTCTGCTGTTCTTTTTTACTAGTACCACATTGACCAATCACTTTGAGTATTTGTTCTCTCGAATGAAATTGACCTTTAACTAATCTTTGACTTGGCTTTAGATGATGACCTATCTTTTAGGTGCAAATTTCCTCCGTCTGTGAATTAATGACTTCACGTCTGGATTAGGCATCAAACGATAGCAGGCAAAGTTTGAATCAACTTCATTCATGTCCATCATTGTCCATGTGCTACCAGCCTGTTTTTAAAGTCAATTGGAAAGTTCGAGCTTATCTTAATTGTGTTCTTAGGATTGGAACCAAACTGTAATCTTTCCTATTACCTTTTGGATTGTGGCCAGGTTTCCTGCAAATCTTTGTGAGCATCCAACTCATTGAGAGGGATAGGGGTGTGCTCTTAAGTCACAGACACTAAGTTGCTACTCTGTGAAGCCATAGTCCGTTGTTTGGAGTTTCTGATTTCTTCCTTAAAGTCTTGTGAAAGCTTTTGGTCCCCATGAATGGAATATATTTCTTCGTCGTGGATGAACTTCATGCACAAAAATAGGGTAGGTATTAATTCTCCCAACCTTGCTAAGGTCGATCTCCCATGATGTGGAAAATGGACTTCTACAAATTTTTCTTTTGGACTTGTTTGTAATATCACCTGGATTAGCACATACCCCAATGGTTGAATTGGTTTTCGGCAAAACCGATCAAGTCCTGATACACCAGGGTTAGAATTGAGGCTTCTAAATTTAGTCTTTGAAGCGTTTTGTACGAGTTTATGTCTACTAAGTTTCCTTGATCAATCAAAACCTTCCTGTTAATTTTTTTAGTGATCCTTGCAATGGTGATCAAGGGATTGTTATGGGGGAAAACGATGTCCAAAGCATATGATCTACTTATCTCCAATGTTTGGGACTCCAAGCTTCTTTGATTTGTTTCGATAGGTAATTCATGTACCTTGACTCTTTGTATTTCGTATGTGCTTTATTTTTTAACCTGTCTCCTGGGATCCCTCATGAAATTGAGTTGACACAATGGGGTTTTGGTACGCCCATCTCCTGGTGCCCTTCAAGCATGTGGTATGAGGTTAATAATTTATCTTCCCCACAAACGATGCTAATGTTTGGTCTCATGAAAACAAGGCCTTTGGTAAGGGTTGAAATAGTCTAGAGAGAGAAGACTCTCGGTTCTATGTACCCGTTGAGCCTTAACTCATGGGACTTAAAACTACGTAGTTTTTTTGGGAAGGCACAACTGCGTGGGAGTTGTAGAATCAAAGAGGTTTCGATGAAGACAAATGAATCAGATTGTAGAATCAAAAAGGTTTCGATGAAGACAGATGAATCAGCTCGGTCCTCGGCCATTGATGAAGCTTGTTGTGTTAATGAAGTATTGTTCGGTTCTCGGTAATTGAGCTCGGTTATGCAGATGAAGTCAATTACTTTGACGAGCTCGATTCTCAGCACTTAGCTCGGATCTCGGCAGCTCATTGTGTAGATGAAGTCAATTACCTTGATGAGATCGGTTCTCAGCACTTAGCTCCTTCCTTGGTCAATCGATGGAGACAAATGAATCAGCTCACTGTTCGAATGAAGTCAATCAGTTTGATGAGCTCGGTGCTCGGTGTGCTACGAATCTCGGTGCTATCTGGTCGACAGAAGATTGAATCGATCCGTGCTCATAATCTCAGTGCTATCTGATCGGCAGAAGATCGGATCGGTCAATGCTCATAATGTTAAGTGCAAAATGGTCGGCGCAAGATCAGCTAGGTCAGACTTTGATCAGATCCTCTATACAAGTTCCCTAGCTCGGTAAGACGCTTTGACAGATGCCGAGTTCACTAATTATTATTCAGACGGGATTGATTGAAATCAAATCTGTTTCAAAAGTGACCGTTGGAAAAGCAATTACTCCCAGAATCTTTCCTAATTCGGTGACTCTATTTCCTCCCTGAACTTTGGGGATTTTTGGAGATTATAAAGGGAGCATATGATTACAGATAGAGTGGGAACAAGGAAGGAGATACAGAGCATACATACACGTGAAACAAAATTAATCATCTCTGTCAAACCGAATACTGAATTGGTTTTTCACACTTTCAGAATAATATTCAATTGAGTTTCTGCAAGTATTGATTCGAGTTGTAATCCACAGAAATCAAGAAGGTGTAAGCTCATACAACAACCAATAACAAATCACGATCTCGGATTTATGGCTCGGTGAAGGTTTCATCGAAAGTGGTGGTGAAGGTTTCACCGCAAGAGGAGGAGTCTTTGAAGGTTTCAAGGAACTCCATCCGTGGAAGTGCTGAAGAGGTTCTTCAACCATCAATTTAATTGGGGTAGATTTCAAGGGTTTGGTACACTCTTGAAAGGGTTAGGTTGAGTGAGGTTCACTTGCAATTCCTGTAACTGATTAAATTGATTTTGAGTAAAAAGCTCCCTAAGGTTTAGGGGGGACTGGACGTAGCTCTCAAGGGTGAGAGTGAACCCGTATAAAATTTCTGTGTCTCTTGTATTTACCACTTTCTGCATTATCTGTTTATTTGGTCGTTTGCATTGTTCGAGCATTTTTAGTCGTCCTCGTCATACCTTAAATTGATCGAATCGTGCTAGCCGTGAATCCGCTGCAAAACTGGTTTTTGTGTGTTGCAGCTCGGATAATCGATTATCTGTATAGATAATTGATTATCTCATTCTGCTCGACACAAAACTGACTCTTTTAAAAAATAATCATCCACCATTATTCATATATTTCAATTATATTCGAAAAATTAATACTATTGCTTCCAACTACTATTCACCCCCCTCTAGTAGATTGTTAGGCCGCTTGTTGATTTCCAACAGGAGTGTGGTTGTAGTCATACAATATCGTTGCCAAGTTGGTTATTCAGGAAACCCTCTTGCTTATAGCCAATGTTATACCGAGATAGAGAGTACTTATAAGCTAGGTACCTTGGAGGGAAGGTTGAGGGAGAATGATAGCATTAATGTATGAACAGTATGAACTAAGTGTTCTCTTTGAATGATGTCTATATTGAAGATGCACTACTTGAGTGCGCAGATAAACATAATCCACCGTGTTTCTCTTGAAGTTGTATTTATAGGCTTTCTTTATGGGCTTGTTGATAACCTCGCTGAATCTACTATTTCTTGGGATAATCCTCCCTTGATATTTTCTCTTTTTAGATAAGGTCTATCCATTATTTTTATAGATAATCTGGCATTTATCGCTATAAACCGAGTCGTTATCCTAATGATTTTCTCTCTTGGAGTAAGTCTTGCTTGCTTGGATTTCGCTATCTTATCTATGTATTTTAGTCTTTGGCGAGTTGTACATAACCCTAACTGAACATTACTAGGTTAGAGGTTTTGTCATTTCTATATGCCCTTTTAATGGGCTTATTATTCATTGATGCACTATGATCTGAGATAAGACCCCCTTAGTCTTATGAGTGGACCGAAATAATGTTCATATTGTGACGACCCGCAAATTCCTCGTCTGTTTTAAATGAATTTTTGAGATATATTTTATTAACAATAAATGTATTAATGTGAAGATAAGTATTTTCACGGACTCAAAGCCAATGGTTTTATTATTTGAGATTTCTTTAAGAAGTGAAATTCTTCGTGAACTCTAATAGATGAACTAACTTTAAAAAAATTCGTATCTTTTCAACCGTAACTCCGAAAATTATGATCTATATACGAAAACGATCGTCTTTAAATGTAGAATTTGAAAATGTGACTTTTATGATTTTCTGTGTAACACCCCTAATTTTCGTCTCCCGGATAATAGGAAATTAATAATAAAAGTTTTATTATTAATTTATATGAATTTCCAAGTTTATGTTTTGTATTTAATTAGCCTGAAATATAAAAATAAGTTGAGATATTTTTATATGGCAAATAAATGCAAAATATAAGAATATTGCACTTTAGTCCTTGGTTTAGGACCTAAAGGTAATATTGAAAAGGTTCTTGGAGGGAAAGATTTAAAAATATTAATTTTTAAATTTTGTACTGATCTAACCGGTTAGTAATGCCTTGTAACCGGTTAGACGATGAACCCAGAAACTGGGTTAGTGGATTTTGATGAGTAATCACTTGATTAATCACGGAATCGCCACGATTACAACCTAAATCTAGTGGAAAACCACGCGTCAACATGCATGCTAATCCAATTTGCTTATAAATAGTTGAGTTCTGAAGAATTGGGGGTTGGTTTCTGCTGATTTGTGTTGAAGAAGGGCGATTTAGGGTTTCATTTTCATCTGAAGCGATTCTCCTTCTTCTCTGAGTGTTAGAAAGTGAGAGATACACTTTTGGAAAGCTTAAATCAAGAGCTTTCCATTGATATAAAGATTGTAAGTCAAGAGTGTGTGTGTGAGGAGGAATCAACCAGAAAAGCTAAGTGTTGAAAAACTGGACTCTGTCTCTTCTTAGTTCGGGAAGCTGTCTTGGGACTTTGATTTTGATCAGTTCAGGTAACCTCTAGGTCCCAAATCACTTTCATTCATTAGTGCATGTTGCCTAGAGCAATCTCTAACTGTTTTCCCCAATTTTCTTGGCCAATTGCTATGTCAAACCTTCTGGTCTTTGGACCCTATTGGTGGAAAACGTGGTTGAGAGCAGAACTTAGGAATTGTGGGAATCTGTGGATTTTTCTTCAAGCTCAGTGTTAATCTTCATCAAAATTGACTTAGAGGTATGGGAGAAGTCTACCTTATACTAGATTTAGACTAAAAATCAAGTGATTTAGGATTTGAGTTAACAAAACTCAAAAAGGGCATTATGTGTAAAAAGACACAAAGGCTTGGAGGACAAATTTTAGCTCAATGTTGTTTTGAGCAACTTTGTGTTGATGCATGAAAAGGATATTGATACTGGAATCTGTATTTAAATGCTTATTATAAGTTTTGTTGTGTTGAATTGTGTTTATATTGATTTTTATGCAATTTGATGCAAGAAGCTTTATGCATGCACCTTGAATCTGTTTCTGTGAGGAAATATATTTGTTTAAGGTATATGAACTCTGATAAATGATGAAATTTGGTTAGATTTGAGAAATGGAAAGAATGATATGTCAAAACTCTTGTTTTAGTGGACTGACTGCATAATCTAACCGGTTACTCGATATTCGTAACCGGTTAGACACTGCAGAATTTCAAAAGAAAATCAATTTATAAAACAGTCCTGAAGTTTCACTAAGTTTGCTCAAATCTTTACTTTAATTTCACTGGAAACAATCTGAAAATGAGTTGATAACACTGTCTTGGTTCAGATTTAATGGTAAGGGTTATTACCTTAATTTAATGAGATAATTTCAAGAGGAAATTATGCTCTTTTGGAAACAGAATGTGATTTAGACTTTTGAATGATGAAAACAGTGGTTTTTGAGGTATAAAACAATGTTAAATTGGTTTATAGATTGGGTAGAGAATTCAAGAAAAAGGGTTTTTCTGAATTACAATGGTAAACAGTTCAGGCCTGTAATTCTAACCGATTAGCCTGAAACTGTAACCGGTTGGTACCTGAATCTGAAAAATAAAAAGTTAAGTTTTTAAATACCATTGGTTATGTTTTTCCCAATCTAAGCTTAAGGGCATGTTTTTGAGATAATTCAAAAGAGAATTATGTGCCAAAGATTATGCCTCAAATAAATCATTCAAAAGGGAAATTGGAATATTTCTAAATCACAGTATTTAATGCAAAGATAAAACCAACCCTGATATTTGTGCATCCATATAGAATGGAAGATTGGTTGGTAGGAACGTTTATCATATTCTGGGAATATGAGGAGGGTACTCCGGGAGTACCAAATTATAACCTACTTGATGACACATTATAGATATGTGGCCAGTGTCCGGGACCTGGTTTTATGCGTTCTGGGAACGTGGTGCACACTCCGGGAGTGATGCTTATTATCCAAGTATGGTTCGGCATTACGTTCTGGGAACGAATATCGGTGTTCCGGGAACACAAGGATGTGATTGGATGGACGTCCAAGATGGACTTTAGAGGCCTCAGTTGTGGATAGAAAACCATACATCATGCCACTTGCATTATAAGAGCAATAATGTTGAAAAATTGGTGTGCACATATGTACTTGCATTATTATCTGTCCATGACATACTTGTGTTTGTAATTTTAGTCTTTATCAATTATGTATATGTGTATACTTACTCCCTGTGCCCTGTTTAGGTGATGGCCAGATACCTAGCTTGCATCGAGATACGCCCTATCCCTAGTGGTATATGGACGTATGAGGAGCACCGCGCCACTTTTGAGGGGAAGGTTGAGATTACTCTCTACCACCCTAACCCTCTGGTGCGAGTGTGACCTCGTCGATTTAGGATCCCATTAGTCTATACTATGCATGTTCCACCCTTTTACACATATAGAGGACCACCCCCGGCTCGACCTATGCGTCGTTTTCATAGTTTTCGTTTCCGAGCTGCCACTCGTTCTCATCCTTCCTCCCATAGAGTTGTCACTGAGGAGACTCCTTCTCCTGGTCCGACTGACTTCGATAGGACTACTTCTGCAGATCCTAGACCCAGTGGTGGGGTCTCTACATAGTCGGGCGAGGAGGAGGTGCACGTCGAGCCGACTGTTTCAGCTAGAGGTGGACCCGCTGGTTCATAGGAGCCTGTATAGCGTAGATGTTTTGGATCCTAGATCCTAGGGATAGAGTTGTGGAGGATCCGAGGAGCTGCTGAGGACACGGATGACTTGCTCTGGGACTTCTACTTTTGGATTTTGTCATATATTGTATATATTTGAAAGGTCTTAGAGTGAGGTTTTATTTTATGCAGCTGGTTTGTATATGTTTCACCAAACTTGCTATCTTGACTTTTCACTACTTGCTACTGACTATACTGATGGGGTTTTTATGTTATTACATATATATATATATATATATATATATATATATATATATGATGTTTTATTTACCTCAGCAGTGCCCCATAAGTATTATTTTTACTTCCGCGAACTCTGATTTCTATTTCAAAAGGATTCGACAATAAGTTTATATATTCAAATCCAACTCGAGGGACAAATGATATGTTTTAAATAAGAACTACGAATAATGTTTTCTATGATTAAGGAAATGTTCTCTCGAGAGCCCTTTTCGAAATTAAGATATTACTAAGCCGAATTCAAATAATGGTTAATGTTAAACAGGGTTTATGATCGAGCAAGTATTAATTTAAAAAGGAAAAATTTTCTAGTCCTAATTTTGATAGCAAGTATTCAACTATTTGGAAATATTACTTATTTTCAAGAAACAAAAGAGAGCGTCACATTCTGGATTGATTTACAAAAATTTATTTCCTGAGTGCATTGTAAAGGAATTTTGAGTATTTAAATTAGTAAAAATAGTTAAAGACCTCAAAGGAACTTTTCCTTTTGAGGATCTCTTTTATATATGAAAATATGATTTTTGAAAATGAAATGGGGTCTGTAAATGTAACCAAATAGTACAGTTAATTGTTTTAGTTGAAGTGTGCATTTTTAGAATTTTTACTCTTAATTGTGGGTGATTGTCTTGTCATAAAGGGAAAATTATTTTATGTGATTTTATAAAATGAATTTGAAATAAAATGAGTATTTGATGTGAGGTGTATGTGAATGTTTATGTGATGTATGAATTCTTTGCATTCTATTATTTTCCATTAAGATGGCATAACATTTTAATATTTATATGATGTGTGTGATTAGAAAAATGAAAATGCAAGATGTATATAAGAAGCATAGGTGGCGAGCATGCATGAGAGAAAGTAGGAGGGTTTATTTTCTTTTAGGCTAAGAAAACTGGAAGTAAAATTTAATCCATGGAAAGTAAATTAGGAGATGTGATGTAGGAAATAAAATGATGAGTGATTAGACCTAATGCCTTAAATTACTCCTTATTGTCTCCTTGATAAAATCCACCCATGCAACTTGTCAAAGTGCCAAAATTACCCCTCCTAGATGCACATGGACCGAATTTCCTAAGGGCAAAAAGGGAACTCACAGTTTTGCCTATAAATAGGCCTAACCTTAGTTCATTTCCCTTCATTTTCCATTCATTCATTCATTCCATTTCTTCCATTTACTTCATTTCCTTCTTGCAAACCAAACACATTTTCTAAGAGTTTCATCTAACTCTTAGAACTAGAGAGAGAAAGAGAGAGCCGTGAGGGAGAAGAGGAGAGGGAGAAGAAGATCAATCTTGATTCAAGGTTTTCTTTGAAGATCCAAGTGATTTGAAGGCAAGAAGAACTTCTCTTTAGGTGGGTGGTTCGAAATCATGAAGAAGTGTGTTGGTTTCGATTCTTTTTAGATTTTGTGATCTTCTTTTCTTTTGCATGTTAAACTTTATGGCTTGGATGATGAGTACATGTGTTGTTTGTGCTTGATCATGAACTTTGAAGCTAAAAGAAACTTGTAATATGCTAAACAATGGACTTGATGATTCGGTTATGATTTGTATAATGGGTTTTGATGCTTGTTGAAGTAGATCTTGAGGATCTAATGAGTTGTTTGATATTTTTTGAGTTTAAAATAAATCTCCTTGCATGTTAAATTTTCTTACTTAAACAGTGATTTATGATGCATTTAGGAGATCATTCGATGAATAAATGTATGATCTAAACTTGATTGATGATAAAGTTAAGATCTTGGGCTTTGCATGTTGGTTTGATGAATAACTCGGTTGATTTAAGTACATGCATGAGATGATCTATGATTGATGAGTGATAAAGTTACAATCTTGAGTCTTGCATGTTTATTTTGAGCAAAAAAAGATTTGATCTTTCTTGATGCATGTCACGGTTTTGAAAGAAACTAAGGAAAGCAAGCTTTTGAAAATGATTTTGATCTAAAAAGGACTTGATCTATACATTATGATCTTTGCATGTTAAAGATCTATGGTTGCATGTGTTTGTTTTAATGTGAATTTGGAGTTTAAGTTACATGCATGTTACTTTTAAGTGTTGATCATGAGTATTTGTGCTAGAAAGTTTAGATCTTTCATTTGTGATCTTCTTTGTCAAGGTTCTGACTAGAGTTTGTACTTAAACTTGGTTGTTTGCCTTGATCTTTATGTGCATGCGATGATTTAAACTTGATCCACGATAAAGCATGGAACTTGATCTTTGCATGTTAACTTTAAGTGAAAAAGACTTGATTTTTCTTGATGATCTTAACGGTTTTAAAGAAACTATTAAGGAAGCAAGTTTTAAAAATGATTTTTGGCATAAAAAGGGCTTGATCTGTGTGTCTTACTCTTTGCATGTAAAAGAATTTGAAATGAAATTTTGTTTGATGATAAGGATGAATCAGTTTGATTTTTAAAGAAAGGAAAATGTTGTTTTAAAATTTTGCATGAACAAGTATATGATGTGATTCATGAATCTTGACCTTTTGTATGTTGAGAAATGAAACAAAATCTTGTATTTTAGATGATGATATTCGGTCGAACCTAAAAGAAATAGGAAACCATGCTTTGATCATCATTGAAAACACATGCATGTTAATATTTGTTTAATCTAAGGATTTTAAAATACATGCATGGAATTATTAAGGCATGAAAGATAAGACTTTGGTGTGATCTTTGATTTAATTCAAGTTAAGGAAATAAATTAAAGTTTGATAATTTTTCAAGGTAAAGCTCACGATTTTTGAATTGAAAGGGAAGAAATAATTTCATCATTTTATGTCTTTGATGTTGAACAAATCTTTGCTTTGACTTGTGCATATATTCGGCCAATGCATGTTTAACCTCTCATGAAATGACATATGATAATGAGTGTGTTTCATGTGTTGATTTAAAGTATATGAACTTGTATTCTTGATTTATTTTGACTTTTATCCAATTCGGCCCCTTTCTAATAATATAGGTAAATATGAAAATGAAAAAGTATTGTTTTGAGGATTTATGGAATGTTAGAAAAATTTATATTTGTTGTTTGGCCTTGATGCATGATTCGGCCTTGAAGGATTTAGCAGGATAGGAAATTATTTTGTTAAATAATCATTGATATTTGAAAAGTGTATGACCTATATGGAAAGTAAAAGCTAAGTGTTTGATTGTGAAGGTGTTTATTTGAAAATGAATGTTTAAATTATAATCAAGTTAAGTTAGTGAGTATATGGCTTGATTAAGTATATGTATATACGCTTGAAACTATTAAAGTCATGAAAGAATATATGCTATATGACTATGTGAGTGGATTTATCAAAGTGATGTTTGTTGTTTGTGTATGTTTGGAAAATATTTAAGTACGTAATTAGTTTTGAAGTTAATTGGTTTTAAGATAATTCGATTTGATTTATTTGGGATTGTTGGATTGTGCTTGGTGGTTGTCCAAGATCTGTTTCATGACGAAAAGCTTGAATTTTAAAGTGTGAAAGTGATTGTTCTGAGCTAAAGGATTATTTAAAGTAAAAATTACTTCCATGGTGTTTTTGGATTTTATTAAAGAGAATTTGTAAAACAATTCTTTGCTGTCCAGAATTGTTTGGATTTGTTTCTTAGCTTTGAAAATGTGTTCATGTGATTTAAAGTATGGTTTTCAAGTGGTATTTGATTTGGGAAAAAGCTAGAGTTGTTTTGAGAAAACAATTATGTTTTAAGCTATCCGACGAGAAATGAAATGTGCTTGAGTTAAGGGACGATTTTCTTATATAAGTTAATAATAATGTGCTCTGTCTAATACGAGGAATGGTAAAGACGGGGGATCGGAGCAGCTGAAAGCGATAAGGATCCGCGGAGATCGTGTGCATTTAATTGCTGGACTTGAGGTGAGAGAGAAGCTTTCCTAAGACACCGTGGTATTTAGGTGATTTATTAGGACGTTCCGGATCATCTCAAAGATCGGAACTTGGTGGTTCTGAGTCAGTAGTATAGTGGCAATTGTTTGTGTTGTGTGACCACTTATACGAAGGAGACAAAGACCACATGTTGTTATGTGATGAAATTATATGATGATGATTTTAAATAACATGCTTATGTTTATTTGTTTAATTATGCATGATGATATTTGAATTGTTGATTAAAAGGAGTAACATGCTGATGGACGTCTGTTACGTCTTGAAAATGAGATAATGTGAATACGTTTGCGAAAGTAAAAGACACAAAGAGAAAGATATGAGACCCGGTTGGGCCTAAGTCCTTATTGAATAAGGCAGCCTTGATAAGACATTAAGAAAATAAATAATGATAAGAGATAAGTCATGATGTGAACGAAAAGTATCGTAATGCTGAAAAGCCAGAATTGATGATAATAATGCTGATGAGAATAGTATTATTGAGCAAGAGTTGAGATGTAATGATGATTTTTAAGAATGTGATAAGAAATAACCGATGAGGCGAATGAAAGTGTTGTAATGACGATGAGAAAGATGATGATGAGAACGATGTTGATGAGAAATGATTTGAGTTCGAGAATTGTTCGATGATTATTATGAGCAAGGAAATATGAGGCGAGCTGAGGCTCTGTATTATGAAAGTTCCAGAGGAACAATGAGATGATGAGAATGATCATGGATTTCAGTTTGGAAAGCGAAAGATTTAAAGCTTTGTGCTATGATTGGGGAAAAGATGGAACGATTAGTGGTCGGGACTCATTGAAGGGATGCACCAAGGATGAGCCGACCCTAGGTTAATAACTAAACTCTAAAACTCTTTAAAAGACATTGACGAAAGCGGTGAGCAATGAGTGCGATGTAGTAGAGAGGAAGATACCCCGGAATATCAGGGATATTCGGGTTGTGATTGCAATAGGTGTTGGTTTTGGCCTCAAAATCTCGAGAGGGGGGGTGAATCAAGTTTTATTATGTATTGAAAAAATCGTACCAAATTAAAAATTGATTTGAGATGGAGAGATTAAACGTTCGAAACGGATCGCGAAAACGATAGAAATATAATAAACGAGTAGCGCGGAAACGTAAAAATTAAATATGCGAAAAGTAAAAGAGATAGGGATAGAAAAGCTTGCACCGGTGAATTTTATACTGGTTCAGCCTTCCCGTCGAAAGGCCTAGTCCAGTCCCCAAGCGACCCGCCTGAGAGTTCTTATACCAAGCAATAGAGCCGCACCCTATTACAACCAAGAGCACCCCGCACACTACTAGGAACCTCCGTTCGCTAGGGGCCTCAATCACACAGCAGGGTTCCTCGCCCTACGAACGCCTCAACGTTCAACTATGGGATTCTCTCCCTACCACTAAGGTTGAATACAATTGATGTGAGTGATTACAACAAGTATCACGTGTTCTCAAAACACAGATTCTACAATAAGCTCTATGATAATGAAGTAGAAGTTTTTCTTAGAGTTTACGCAGCCAACAGGGTTTGTTCTTCAAAAGATTAAAGCAATGAAGTTCAGAAACTTTTGAGAAGATGAAGAAAGAGAACGTGAATGAGAAAGAATGAATGAAAAAATTGTCTGATCGTAAAAACTATTTTCAATGTTGGAGTGATCTTTTATTTAAAGGAAAAACTTTTAGAATCAAAAACGATTTTGAATAAATAAAACAAAATCAAAATAGAATAAAATAAGATTTGAAATAAGTTTTAAAATCAAAATAAAATCAAAATGATTTACGAAATAAATTAAAGATTTGATTCTTAAAACCAAAAAGGAAATAATTCAAATTTAAAATCATTTTCGAATTTTGTAAAATATATCAGAATCTTTTTATATAAAAACAAATCAGGGAATAATAAAAATGATTATGACACGTTTTTTAATAAAACATGAAGTAATCGATTACTTTCTGAAGGTAATCGATTATTCCTTCAAAAATAGAAATTCTTAAATACATTTGAAAAACATGTAATCGATTAGGCTAAGAATAGTTAATCGATTACATCTGTAACATCCCCAAATTTATCAAGTGATTAGGTGCATTAGTGAGTAGGATTTCGATGAGTGCCTTAGTATTCTTAAGTGTCGATTTCGTTTAGAAACGATAGTTGGTATTCGAATTAGTATGTGTTCAAGTGCTTAGAGTGTAGTAGTTAGCTTATAGTGGGTTTATATGAAATAGAAGTAAGTTAGAATAGGTTTAGAGTGAAGAGAAAGGAATGTGTTAGGTTAAGATGGTGGTTTAGAAAGGTTATTTAAGGATTAAGAGCATAGGACTTTATGAAATTAAGAATAAAAGATCCATAGCTCTAAACCCAAATTCCACCGTTGGATGTTAAGATAAGTGTCTTAGGAAGCTTGCCTCATAATTTGAGTAAGATCCGACGGTTAACGAAAAAGTTACGGCACTTTGAAGTGCAAAGGAATGGTGGGCTGAACAGGTTAATCGATTAACACTTGAGTTAATCGATTAAGGCCGAAGGGTGCACACGAGTTAATCGATTAATCTTGAGATTAATCGATTAAGGCCGAAAGATGCTCACGAATTAATCGATTAACAGCATATGTTAATCGATTAACAGCATATGTTAATCGATTAACAGGCGCTGAAACAGCCTTATAAACTCGTTTTTGAGCCATTTTTCACAGAATTTTCTCTCTCCTCTTCACGAATTCTCTCTTCTCCTCCCCTAGGGCTTTTGATTTCTTCAAGTTCCCACCATAGAAAATCAAATTAAACACCCCAAATCACTTCCCTATCACTCCCTCATACATTCCCCTCTCTCAATTTTCAATTCCCTCTCTTTCTCACAAAACCCCCAAATTGAACCCTAAACCCCAATTAGTTCAATCTCTCTCTCAAAGCTTTCTACTCATGCAAGGGAACTTGGATTGTGCTTAAGGACAAGGAATAGGAGTCATAGGAGCTTGGATTAGAGTCGGTGTGGATGCTCCCTCAATCTCTCACTTTCTCCTCTTCTCTCCAAGAGGTAAGGGGTGTACTTTGGTCTAGTATTAGAGGAAGGGTTTAATTATAGTAATAGAGTTATAATTGGGTATATTATTGATTGGTTAGGTTGATGGGTAGGAGGGTAGAGTATAGTTAGGAACTCTAGGTTTTAGTGTTATGTTATATTAATTGATTTTTATAAATTGTTAAGTAGGAAGTGAAGAACTCTAGGAAAGTGACTTAAATTCCAGCCCCTGAGACATACCTGAGTATGTTGACTGATTGTTGATTGATATTGTTTGTATTAATATTATCAAAGTGTATATAAGTAAATTGTAAATGACATTCATATAGTTATGCATCAAATAGGGCCAAGTATTTCTCAATTGAGTTTTGACCAATTAAATGACATCTTCTAAAGAACTAAGAGGGCCTTAAATTCAATTGAGAAACACTTGAGATATTGGATCATGCATGGTGTAAAGGTGGACATTAGGAGTCGGGGAAAAACACACGTCGCTTCGCGATTGATGAGGACAAGAGTAAATGTTAGGAATTATTATGGAGAACTTTGATCCTGCAAAGGATACGGGTTTGCTTCCCGTATTGGGGGTTGGTTCTATGCAAACCATAATAATTCTATTTACTTTGGTTTCTTTGGGCCAGTCGAGGGTGATTTCTGCTAAAGCCCGATTTGGACAAATCAACCCAAATCGCATGAGGGACCTTCCTGAGTGGAGGTGAAGTGTTGTGCAAGCGGGTGAGCGAGGGACCTTCCTGAGTGGAGGTGAAGCACCCAACTAGGGGTTGAGAAATGCTTACTCCCGGTCGGTTTTTCCCCAGAGTGGAGGGGGGTTGTGAGGTGGTTGTGTTATTATTGTTATTGGAAAAGGGAAAGTGTATAGGTACATTGTGTGAGGAACCCTCCTTCGGGGAGAATGTGAAGCACAATGTACCCAATCGTCAAAAGTGTTAAAAGTGTATAGGTACATTGTGTGAGGAACCCTCCTTCGGGGAGAATGTGAAGCACAATGTACCAAATCGTTAAAAGTGTAAAAGTGTAAAAGTAAAAGTGTTAAAAGTGTGAAAGTGAAAGGGAAAGTGTGAATGCATTGTATAGATGTTTTAATTCTTCGAATCCGATTAAAAGTGTTAAAGTGTTTAAATTGAAATGAAATGTTTAATATCGGATTCAAGGATTAAATCACCTAAGTGTGACGTTATCAGGGCATAACCATGTGTTTGTGCATTATAGTATTATATCAAAGTATTAGACCCTTATAATTATAGTTCTTAAATTGAATAGTGTTGTTGTGCCTTACTTGCTAATTGAATTGTGAATTGTATAATTGTTATTGTCTGTGTTTGAATATACCTCTTTATGATTTATTACTGTTTTTAAACGTTTTCTTTGATCTAGATTTCAAAGTACTCACCCTTACAGTGGACATATTAGGTACACCAAGGAGACAGGCACGAAAGGATCAAGGCCGAGAACGGTATACTCATAGTAGAGAGTATATTGGTATAAGTGACCCAAGGGTCACGAGGTTGAGCAACCATTCATAGGTTTATATTGTAATAAGTAAATTTTGTAAATGTAATTGTAATTAATGATTTTTATTTTGTTTAAGCATTTTTGTGAAATTGTAGATTCATATGTATATTCTTCATTTTCGTTAAGTTTTAAAGTATGACACAGGATTATTTATTTCAAATTGAAAACTGTTCTGGACTGACAGGTTTATTTTATTCGGGGAAAGTCCAATTTATAAAGGAAACTCTGTCAAAAATTTTATAAACCCCGAATATTTTAGTAAATCAATATTAAATTAAAGTATTTTCTTAAAGTATAAAAATGTAGGATGTTACATTATGGTATCAGAGCAATGGTTGCAATCCTCGGCCCGGAGTATGGATTTTCTTACTCCCAATGAGTTACTCCACATGAGAGTAACTAATAGGTAGTTGATTAAGTAGTGCACTATAGTGTTCATGCATGCATCATTAGTGGGAATGAGTATAGTTTAGTAGGGTGAGTCATAGTTTAGCAGTCATAGAAGTGTATCTTCAGTTTGAAGTGGGCTAACCAAATTTTTCAAAGCATAACTTTGTTGTATTTAGAAATGGACATAAAGTAGAGACTAAGAGAAAGAGAAACTCCCAACGGGACAGAGCATGAAATTGCTACCCCACCGGGAAGTACTAACTCTTAGTTTTGAATTGTTCATGTCTGTTTCAAAATATGACAAGGGATTGGGATTTCGCTTTATGGTGGAATTCCGAAGCCTTCTTTTGAATCGAAGATAAGTCATCCTTTATTTGATTGGAACTCAAGTAGCACGAAAACAATTTTGTCTCCAATGCAATATAGAATCGAGACGGATCCCTCGCATTTTGTATTCATTGACAGATGAAATCGCTGAGTCCTTGAATCTAATCAAATAATTGTTGGATTTATTTTCTAAGTTTAAGAATAGGGTCGGTATTAGAGGTCATCTAGTTTATACGCTTCGAGCATTCTTTATCAGAGTGCGCAGCGGAAGTGAATAGGTGTTAACCCATTGTAGTTACCATTAACTGTGATTACTAAGTGTCATCTTAGTAAAACCTAATTGCCTTCTACATTTCCACATCATATTTTGGTGATAAATGTACTCTGATTTTTAAGGTATGAAATGCTTTTGCAACAAAATTTTTCTAAGACTCTATTTTCGAAAAGTATTAGTACTACGATTTGAAATGAATGTCAAGTATAGTTATGTTTTGATATTTTTCAAAGTATGGAATTGATTCACACTCTGGTAATTGATTGAATGTCGCAACACTGATTTTCAAGAAAGTTTTACTTACATGGCGAATTCCTAATTAATTGCATGACAGTGTGGTTTACTTTTAAATTACACTGATTATCAATTGATAGGGATTCAATGAAAGCGACATAAGTCAATTCGAACCTACAAACTAAAATAAAAGGAAAGGCATTCACTAGAATTTGGAAAGGTGAATGACATTAAACTTTTGACCGTAAATCTGTTCCTTTAATTTGAGTTTGACGATTATAGAGGATTCTTACTTTCTTTGTCAAAGGAATCCTCAAGCTTCAGAATCAATTTCAAATGAATGCGAAATGATTTTGAAAATTTATATAAATAATTTGAGCTTGTGAGTGCTTGACATATCTTTCCTAAACAATAATTTTGTTTAAGTTTTAAATGAACAGAATTTACAAAAGTATAAAGTATTTTTACTCATTTTAAGGAAAATGCAAATTCTTGAAAACTCTTTTATCACCAAGTACCAAACCTTTACACCGAAATTGGTACTTTATAATTTCCATTGTAACGTGGAAGTGGAAAATGTGAATCGAAGGTAGTGAGGTAAGTTAAAGGTAATGTAGTTACCCTAGAATCAAAGTCTAGTTTAGAACCAAACTAGAGTAATGAATGTTGATCCTTCTTCCTTCAAGTTCACATAGAACTCCAATGAACTTGTTGCATTCATTGAGCAAACTATATTCCGGAAGTGCAAACCATTTTCAAACCATAAATAACTCTTCCGTGGAATGTAGTTTGTGAATGTTCAAGTCCTAGTCTTAGCATCCATTATAAAATGTCGTAGCACCAAAGTCTAGTTAGTAAGAGGGAAGTCTCAACTAGGATTTGAGGGCGAGTCTTAGTTGTGTGATCTTAAACCTAAGGAACCAATTAGGAAACCTTAAACCTTAGGAGGACTAGTAAGCGTAGTACTAGTTGAAGTCTTGCATTGTAGAGTTCCCTCAGGTTGAGTGTAAGACCCCGATAGTTTTCATTCATTGACTGAGTGATAGAAGTTAGGATTGATTCGTTGAGTCCTAGAGTTTAAGCATAAGTGTGTAGGCATATAGACTTGCATATAGGAAGCGGGTTTTAAAATGTTTTCGAACGCTGGAATTATATATATATGTATTTACGATTTTTTAAACTTATTAGGACCATATGCTAAGTCCAATTAATTTCATGAACCTTTTCTTATGATTTTGGGTAATTCCCAAATTTCAAATTCCTTCAAACATTATATACGTGCTATTTTAAATCAATTTTCAACTAAGATTTTATACCCACTATTGAGAGTGAATTTTTAAAAGAATACTATATTAGCTTTTATTAATTAATTACTAAATCAAAATTCCTTAAAGATAATTGCCTTGTGTTTCCTCACATGGTAATTTTGAGTCTCCATTTTTCCCTAGTGTAATTATATTTTTCAAAGTAACCTTTTTATGGAAAGCAACAACTTATTTTCTATACTTATAATTAAAGTGTATTTTCCATCACATGCCTTAAACATATTTCCACTCCTACTATGGATACATGTATATAGCATCCAACCATTTAAGTTCTCAACGAACGTTTACAATTGTTTTGGAAAGCCGATGCATTTCATTGTTTCTTTTCGAAACCTTATATTCATCCGTACATCCATCACAATTACTTGTGATCCTAAGGGAGTCTTGCTATTTGCAAACTTTTCAAACCCTTTTCTCCTCCTCAATGCAAAACTCCTTTTGGTGTGAATGGATTGTTTTTACTTGATCTTGTGCTGAATTGATGTTCTTTTACTTAAATTGTATTTGATTTTTAAAATGAAAATCTTTATGTATCATAATACTTTGAGGCTTTGTTTTTGTATTTGATTTCCCTTTAACTTATGTTTGAATTATAATTTTGTGACATTGACTTTTCTTAAATAGTAAATGTTTTGTGTTTTGATTGTCTCTATCTGTATCGTGTCTGAATATGTGTTGTGAAAGTTTGAATGTCTAGATTTTTATAGAATAATGTTAGATAGTGTGGATATAGGACTTAGTAGGTCTGTATTGTCAGATATTGCCCTTAGGCTTCGAACTTCATGTTTTGAACCTTAAGGAACTAAGTGGGACTTTTTGGTGGAAGTCTTAATAGCAATCCAGTAGGCCTAGTAAAGAAACCTAACCGGAGCTGCATCCCAAGTGGGGATGTGAATCCCCAAGGTCGTATCTATCACAAAATAGGTTAAGACCTCCTGTTCAATCGAGCATATAGCTCTATATCCTCCTTTCCTTGCTACTGCCTTGGCCTTATCCATGCCAAATCTTTTCAGTAATTCTTTGCAGTATTTTGTTTGACTAATAAAGATTCCGTCCTTTGCTTGCTTTATTTGCAATCCCAGGAAAAAGTTCAGCTCGCCCATCATAGACATTTCGAACTCTTCCTGCATCATACTAGAATATTCCTTGCAAAGGATTTCATTAGTAGGACCGAAAATAATGTCATCAACATAAATTTGAACTAAAAGAATGTCCTTTCCTTTCTTTTTGATAAAAAGTGTGTTATCAACCTTCCCACTTTCAAAGTTATTTTCCAATAAAAATTTGCTAAGACGGTCGTACCACGCTCTAGGAGCTTGTTTTAAACCGTACAAAGCCTTTTTCAATTTATAAACATAATCTGGGTGTTCATAACTTTCAAAGCCAAGAGGTTGACACACATAAACTTCTTCATTTATAAAACCATTAAGAAAGGCACTCTTTACGTCCATTTGATATAATTTAAAATCTAAAATGCATGCAAAAGCTAAAAGCAGTCTAATGGCTTCCAACCTAGCAACAGGGGCAAATTTTTCCTCATAATCTATCCCCTCTTCCTGGTTGTAACCTTGTGCAACTAGCCTAGATTTGTTTCAAACAATTAAACCAGCCTCATCAAGTTTATTTTTATAAATCCACTTAGTTCCAATAATTGGATGAGACTCAGGCCTAGGAACAAGTTCTCACACCTGATTTCTTTCGAACTGGTTTAATTCCTCTTGCATTGCCAAAAGCCAATGCTGATCAAGCATAGCCTCAGAATAATTCTTTGGCTCTACTTGAGAAACAAATGCAAAGAAGTTACACAGATTGCTGATAGAATTGCGAGTACTTACACCTTTTGAGATGTCTCCGATGATCTGATCAATAGGATGGTGCCTCGATGTTCTCCATTCCTTAGGCAAATCAGCGTTGAGTTCCAAGGATTGTTCTTGATTTTTCTCCTCAATAGCTTCGTCTGATTTTTCCTTGCTTTAGGAATGCTCCTTTCCTTTAGCATTTGGCTCCTCATCCTCATCAATGAATAAATCTCCAAGAATACCTGAAATGTCATTAACAGATACCTTTCCCAACCTTCTGGGATCGGATTCGTCAAATGATACATGAATAGATTCTTCAATAGTATTACGAGATTTATTGTAGATCCTATATGCTTTGCTCGAAACAGAATATCCAAGGAATATGCCCTCATCAGCTCTAGCCTCAAAACTTCCTAGATTTTCTCTACCAATATTATGCACATAACATTTACATCCAAAGACACGAAGATGGGAAATATTTGGTTTTCTCCCCTTGTACAGCTCATAGGGGGTTTTCTTTAAAATAGGCCTAATTAAAACACGGTTCATAACATAACATGCTGTACTCACTGCATCGGCCCAAAAATATGCAGGCAAATTCATGTCATTAAGCATTGTTCTAGAAAGCTCTTTTAATGAACGATTTTTCCTCTCCACAACCCCATTTTGCTCTGGAGTTCTCGGAGCGGAAAAATAATGCTTAACTCCATGTTTTTCGCAAAACTTTTCAAAAAGATGATTTTCAAATTCTCCACCATGATCAGTTTTAATGGATGCAATGCTCAAATGCAATTGGTTTTGAATAATCTTGGCTAGCTTTTTAAATTCATGAAATGCGTCATTTTTATGAGTAATGAAAAGTGTCCATGTATACCTAGAATAGTCATCCACAATAACTAAACAATAATAGTTGCCACCAAAGCTTTTCGTTTGACAAGGTCCAAAAAGATCCATATGTAAAAGTTCCAAGGGCCTTTGAGTTGAAACAAGGTTTTTAGACGGAAAAGTAGCCCTTGTGAGTTTTGATTTAGAACAAGGATCACATTTTTTAGAAAAAGAAAAATTTTGCTTTGGCAAACCAACTACTAAGTTTTTAGAAGAAATTTTATTTAAATGAGTCATGTGGATGTGACCTATTCTACGATGCCATAGCCATGATTCATCCTCTTTAGATAATAAACATTTCGCATCATTTGAGGGAATTGAATCAAAATAAATAACATAAACATTGTTTATCCTGTGAGCAATTAGCTTAATAAGATTATCAATTTTTCCCTCGATAATACATCTATCAGAATCAAATATAACCCTATTGCCCTTATCACACAATTGACTAATACTTAGCAGATTGTGTTTTAGGCCCTCAACATGTAAAACATTTTCAATGCAAGGGTTAGGAGGTGTACCAATTTTACCGATTCCGATAATCTTTCCTTGATTGTTATCTCCGAAAGTCACATGTCCTTGGTCCTTAGACACAAGATGCGAAAATTTAGATTTATCTCCAGTCATATGTTTTGAGCATCCGCTGTCCAAGTACCACCATGACTTCCTTCCTTCCGGTGTAACCTACAAGCAAATAATTCAAGGTTTCTTTTTAGGTACCCATATCTTTTTGGGTCCTTGAGCGTTAGTATAGCCATAGTTTAAATCATGCCACCTTCTAGTTTCATTGTTCGGTTTAATGAACTTCACTTTTTGGTGTATGCATTCATGTGCACCATGGCCCTTTTTACCACAAACATGACAAATAATAAGAGGTTTCTTATGATTACTGGCAGGGACAAAAATGATACTTAGTTTCTTTTGATGTCTACCAGGTTGATATCCCAAACCCGCTCTATTAAAGAAACATTTTTGTCTCCCTAACATTAAATTTAAAGTATTTCTACCTATTGTAAATTTAGCAAGGGTTTCTTTTAAATCTTCAACTTCTTTAACCAAGTCCTTGAAGAATTTACAAGAAGAAGAACTAGCTTTGAATTTAATGTTATTACTCGAAGTGTTTGAAGAATTTTTCAAAGTCAAATTCAGCTCCTTATTTTGATTTTTCAAAAATTCATTTTCTTTACTAAGTTCTTTATTCTTTTCTAAAAGAGAAGCCGGATTTTTCTTTTCTAGAGAAACTAATAAGGATAACCTCATTGATTCCTCATGTAACTCTTCAAATGCTTCTTGTAATTCATCATAAGAAAAGTTTAGTTCAGTGGTTACCTCATTGTCGTGAGCCATCAAGCATAGGTTGGCGGTCTCCTCTTGTTCGTCTGAATCCTCATCCGAACTTCCATCATTGTCCAGCCATGCCAAGTATGCTTGCTTTCCCTTCTTTGAACTTGAGGTGCCTTTTTCTGAATTCTCTTTCTTTTTCAACTGGTAGCAGTCTGATCTAATGTGACCAGGCTTGCCACACTCATGACATGTGATGGTTGAGCCTCCACTTTTATTGTTGTCTCTCCTGTTGAAATTCTTCTTCCTCAGAAATTTCCCGAACTTCTTCACCAATAGACCCATGTGTTCATCATTCAATAACTCTTTGTCCGAGTCACTTTCAGCTGCAGGTGCTTCAACCTTGAATGCCAAGCTTTTGACTTTCTTGTTTTCTTCTTCATGCTGTGCCAACCTTTTTAGTTCACTTTCGTGTTCTTGTAATTTTCCAAACAGGGTTGCCAGCGTCATTGTTGAGAGATTTCATGATTCAGCAATCGCCGTCACTTTGGGTTGCCAATCTCTTCCCAAACACCTTAGGACTTTGTTAATGAGATCCTCATTGGTGAATTTCTTCCCCAATGTCGTCAGTTGATTTACAATCATTGTGAAGAGTTTTTGGATCTCTTGAATCGATTCTCCATCTTTCATTCTGAATAACTCATATTCACCAGTTAGCGTGTTGATTCTTGATCTCTTCACTTCAGTTGTACCCTCATGCGTGACTTCCAGTGTATCCCACATTTGTTGTGCTGTCTCGCATGTTGATATCCTGAAAAACTCATCATAGCTCAAAGCAGATGTTATAATATTTTTCGCTTTCAAGTCGTATTGGACTCTACGTTCCTCCTCCTCCGTCCATTCAGCCATAAGCTTATCGACGGTGTTACCATTAACCACATAGGTAGGAACATAGGGACGATTAACAACATCATCCCAAACTTTTAATCCAACTCCTTGAATAAAAATTTTCATACGGGCTTTCCAATACACGTACCCTACCCCATCAAACATGGGAGGACGGTTAATAGAACTCCCTTCACCTCCAAACAGAGAGTTTGAAGCCATACTCTTGAGACGGTTAAGTCTTAACACAAGAGACTAGCTCTGATGCCAATTGTTGGTTTTGGCCTCAAAATCTCGAGAGGGGGGGTGAATCGAGTTTTATTATGTATTGAAAAAATCGTACCAAATTAAAAATTGATTTGAGATGGAGAGATTAAACGTTCGAAACGGATCGCGAAAACGATAGAAATATAATAAACGAGTAGCGCGGAAACGTAAAAATTAAATATGCGAAAAGTAAAAGAGATAGGGATAGAAAAGCTTGCACCGGTGAATTTTATACTGGTTCAGCCTTCCCGTCGAAAGGCCTAGTCCAGTCCCCAAGCGACCCGCCTGAGAGTTCTTATACCAAGCAATAGAGCCGCACCCTATTACAACCAAGAGCACCCCGCACACTACTAGGAACCTCCGTTCGCTAGGGGCCTCAATCACACAGCAGGGTTCCTCGCCCTACGAACGCCTCAACGTTCAACTATGGGATTCTCTCCCTACCACTAAGGTTGAATACAATTGATGTGAGTGATTACAACAAGTATCACGTGTTCTCAAAACACAGATTCTACAATAAGCTCTATGATAATGAAGTAGAAGTTTTTCTTAGAGTTTACGCAGCCAACAGGGTTTGTTCTTCAAAAGATTAAAACAATGAAGTTCAGAAACTTTTGAGAAGATGAAGAAAGAGAACGTGAATGAGAAAGAATGAATGAAAAAATTGTCTGATCGTAAAAACTATTTTCAATGTTGGAGTGATCTTTTATTTAAAGGAAAAAATTTTAGAATCAAAAACGATTTTGAATAAATAAAACAAAATCAAAATAGAATAAAATAAGATTTGAAATAAGTTTTAAAATCAAAATAAAATCAAAATGATTTACGAAATAAATTAAAGATTTGATTCTTAAAACCAAAAAGGAAATAATTCAAATTTAAAATCATTTTCGAATTTTGTAAAATATATCAGAATCTTTTTATATAAAAACAAATCAGGAAATAATAAAAATGATTCTGACACATTTATCAATAAAACATGAAGTAATCGATTACTTTCTGAAGGTAATCGATTATTCCTTCAAAAATAGAAATTCTTAAATACATTTGAAAAACATGTAATCGATTAGGCTAAGAATAGTTAATCGATTACATCACTCCTGTTTATATATGATGCAACTTATGATAATCGATTACACTAAGGAGTTAATCGATTATTAAGCCTCTGGTTTGCATATGATGCAACATCATGTAATCAATTACTACAGAACTTGTAATCGATTACTAAGCCTCTGAAAAATATATGATGCAACAATTATAATCGATTACTTGACTAATGTAATCGATTACTTTCTTAAGAAAGTAACTGATTAACACAATTCAGTTAATCGATTACACCCTCTCTGATTTTTCTATGATGCAACAAAGTTAATCGATTACTTTAAGAGATAATCTATTACTCTCTTTTGCAGTCATACAAATATACAGAGTTTTGTAACATCAATTATTTTTACTCCGATGAAATGCAGAAAAAAATTTTATATGCAAAAATACGTTTTTCTTCTTCTCTTCTAAAATGAAAACTTTGTTGGCTTTGTAACTTTTAAGTAAACAAAAATTTCATTACCTTACATTTGATCTAAGGAGAAGGTTTCTATTCTTAATCTTGCTTGAGTCTTCAACCTTGAGACTTGCACTTGTGAGCTTGAACTTGAGTTGGCTTGTTATCATCAAAACACATACTTGAATAACCTTGAAGTCCATAGAGAGTTTGAAGCATGCCTTCCAACCAGCTTGACTTCCAACAATAGGGGAAGGTAAGGACGGTGATACGTCAAGAAGCCTTGAGTGCTATTCTTGTGACATCTGCCTTGTGACTCACTTCTACAAGTCCCAAATCAAGAAATTTATTTTAACTAATTTATTTAAGAATTAATTTAAAAGAGTTTTGATTTCATAATGGGTTTCTATGCTTTGAAAACTTTATTTACTTGTGTTGTGACTTTGTGTGCTTGATTGTTTAAGGTTTTAATTGAGAATTTGTTTTATTGATTCATATGATTTCATGGAAAATTATTTTCTCTAAGTTTCAAAGAAATCAAAGTCCAAATCATCTTGATCTAGAATCGTTTCTAGAAACCCTAATTGATGTCCTCATCTTTGATTAAACCCTAATCGAGCTCTTAATCCTTGATTAAGAACTTAATCACCCTCTTAAACCCTAAACCCTCAAGGTTAGTGAGCTAATCTAGAATTAGTTTTCCATAAACCTATGTTAGAAAAGATTAAGTTTTTGATTAGTACCTTAATCCTTGATTAAGCCCTAATCACTAAGGATTAGTGGACTAAACCTAGATTAATTTTACTAATCCTATCCTAATCATGATTAGCACCTAATTAGTGCCTTGAACCTAATTAAGCTAACCTAATCTACCCTAAAGCACCCTATGGCCGAATGCATGTGATCCTTACTTGGCCACCAAGTAGCTTTGCTTAGTCACCAAGTTGCCTTACCTAAAGTCAAGCATATGACATCACCAAGATGACCAAGCATGACATAAGGAGGAAAAAGTGAAGGAATAGGAAGAAGGAAGGAAGGAGGCCGTGAGGGACCTAGGAGCAAGACTTGGTCTCCAAGTTTTGTAACTTAGTCCCCAAGTAGTTGCAATCAAGCCACCCATGCAAGCCCTTGATGGCAAATAAGGAAAAGTAAAGAAGAATAAAAGAAGGGACCAAAACCGTGTGTGGGAGAGAGTGAGTTCTTTTCATTGTTTCATTCTTCATTCTTCCATCTTCATCCTTTCTTCATTCTTTCATCAACACATACTTTCTTTCATTTCTTTTCCCAACACTACACACAACACTAAGAGCACCATCAAGCTCTTAGTGAGAAAGTGAGAGAAAGAGAGTGGCCGAACATAGAGAGAAGGAGAACCAACCCAAGCTCTTCACAATCTAAGTGAAATCAAGCCAAGATAGTGAAAAAGAAAAGGAGAAAACCATGGACTAGGAAGAAGAGTGGGTAAACCGTGAGGAGAGGAAAGAGAAACCAAAGATTTGAACTTGACTCTTTAAAATTTTGATTAAGTAAGAATTTTATTTCATGATCTAAAAAGTTTTAAACCTTTCTCTTTGATTCTTTTTCGTTTTCATGCTTTCTTTCTAAACTTTGATTTTGGTTGAAAAAGTGTTGACGCATATTTGTTTTTATGGTAGATCTAGTGATTTCCTTTACATGCATGTTAATCTTTGAACTTGATCTTGAAGATTTTATTAAGAAAGTGTTTCTCTCTTGATCTTGAATTTTCTCCTTGATTTCTTAAAAGTGTTTTTGAAAAAGAACTTGATTTTTAAGTCTTCATGAAGAACTCTTTAAAGATCTAATATTTTTGTTTGCATGCATGTTTAGATCCATGCCTAAACTATGATATGTGCAATTGTTTGAGTTTAATGTAAAAATCTTTAAAATGATTGAACTATTCTTGATGATTCCCTTTATGTTGGCCACAGTTTGGTGTTGTTATGCATGAAAGCTTGATTTTCTTTTGATTGATCTTTTGCATGTTACAATCTTGAGTTTAATGATGTTTTGAATGAATAGAAATTGTGTGATTTGCTATGATAGGTCACGGTTTGTATGTGTAAGTGATAAGGATTAAGAATTTCTTAGGTTTAAGTGGTGAATATGTGATTTCCATGAACTTTGAGTTGATTTCATGTGTTTTAAGTGAAATAAAAATTGTTTAGAAAACCTATGTATGCTCACGGTTTCATATAGGAAATGCATGTTAGGTTTGTGTTTCAACTTACTTGATGAATTATGTGAACTTGTTGTTGGATTTGAAGTTGTTTTTAGAAGTCTTGAATCTTTGAAAATGTTTTTGAGAAAACCCAATTAAGGTCACGGTTTAGACCTTAACTTTTGAGTTAAATTTTCTCGAATGTATATGCGTTCATGTCATGAAATTGTGTGTTGAATTGTGAAGTTGTTCCTTGAAGAAATAACTTTTGAACAACCCATGAAGTATACGATTTTAGCATGTTTAGGTGCAATAAGATGAAGTTTTGCTAAGATGGAATTAATTGAGTGAAAGTTAAATGAAAATGTGTCTAAGTGTTTAGGTGATGCATGATTCGGTTTATATATGCTTAAGAGTTTGATTCCTTCAATTGATTAAGCTATAAGTATGTGAACATGTTTGTGTTTGACTTAACTTGATGGCTTGTGATTATGTGATGTGTGAATCAAATGAATGTTTGTCTAGGATTCTTAAGTGAAGTAAGAGTGATTTCTCAAATGCATAGAAGTGTTTAAATGATTTGTTTTACTTGAGTACCTTGCTGCCGACATGTGATTCTAAGTGTTTGAACTTGATGAATTGTCGATCAAAGTGTCTAATTGATTGTTTTCATGATTCTTGGTTGTTTATGCTTTTAAATTGGTTTTAAACAATGGAAAAATGAACTTAAAACTTAGGACATGATGCTGTCCAGAATTTTATAAGCTATGTTTCTTATTTAAAAGTGTTTTCAAAGTGTTTTATAGTTTAGTTCTTATGGATATTTAGCCCAAGACAAAGTTGGTTTGAAAAGTGCAATTTTTCGAAGTTTTTGGAATTGAACTCAATGCTGTCCAAGAAGGACCAGCAAAGAAAATTTTTATTTAAATAAATTTATTTGATTGTTTTCTCATAAATTTAAAGTGTGAAAGTTAGTGTTTAACCTTGGGCAAGTTTGAGTGGAAGAATTAATGTTTTGGTTTTAGGACGAAGTTTGGATTTTCTTAAGTTACTTTGAGAATGATTTTAAGAATAACATTAAATAAAACTTGATGCTCACATATCTATCTTATGGGACTTGAAAGAAGTTGGAGTCGGGCAGACTAGGAAGGAAGCGGATCGTTCGGATCTTGTGAAATTGGTAACTGCAAATCCAGGTGAGAGAGAAGTTATCCTAAGACGCTTTGGTGTCTAGTGAGTATGCTAGGACACTCCGTACTCTCTCAAAGTCGGAGTAAAGGTCTATCGTAGCTAGTAGTATACCCGATAAATTGGGTGATTGTTTGTATCGCAGTATACGAAGACTCAGACCTATACCATTACATGGTATTGATTGATTGATATATTGTTTATGTTGAAATGTATTGTTGCTTATATTGTCATTGCATGAGCATAATGCATCATCCCGCGTTATACGTTGAGAATAGAAAAGACACTAGAAAACTATAAGAAATTCCCCAAAGAATAGAGCGAAATTCTAAGGGAGCAGACACTTGGTGGAACCGGATGATGCTGATACGCCGTGTACGAGGATCGAGCTGACGACGATGCTTTTGGAACGAACGCAATGACAGCCGAATTCTACAAAGATAGTTTCCATATGGTCGTAGCCATATGATGAGATAGCCTCCATATGGTTGTAGCCATGTGTTGAGAGTGGTCTAAGATAGGTCGGAGCCTATCTATTAAGGATTGATGGATACCCCGCATATGGTCGGAGCCATATGCCGATGGTGACTCTGAGTGGGTCGTAGCCCGTCAGAATGATGATCGATATTCCGCATATAGTCGTAGCTATATGCCGAGGTTGGTTCTGAATGGGTTGTAGCCCGTCAGAAAGATTGTGGATATCCTGCATACTGGTTGGAGCCGTATGCCGAGAATGATTCAGGATGGGTTGAAGCCCATCAGACATAGTGGTCGAGTCCCATAGAAGTGTTCCGCATATGGTCGTAGCTGTATGACGGAGATGACTTAGGATGGGTCGACGTTAGAACGAGCAAGAATAACCATACGACTTAAAACCCTAACCCGAAGTAGTGGAGAGGAAGATACACATGAATTACCCGTGTGGTGTTCAGCTGGATGATTGAGATAGGGGACGGCAATGACGGTGATTCGTCAAGAAGCCTTGAGGAGTCTGTCTAGGTGGGAAAAACCATAGGGGCCCTGGCTGAACCAGTCGGAGCTGGTCACTCAGTGGTGTGGACGAAGTACCACATGATCACTAGACGGATGACTGACACCCCCTTGACCAAATCTTGATCAGTGAGAGGGATGCTCGAACACGGCCAGATGAGTTTATTTTATTTATTTCCCGGGTCATTATATGAATGCATTCACTTTGCCATCCAGTAAAAGCCGGTGTGGTTAGAGATCCTGTACTCCTGATTGCTTCCGAATTAGGTGGATGGATTACGAGGAGATGTAAACCCTGAACCCAAAACATAAAGCCTGAATTCCCAATACTATGGACTCGAGATATGTGGGTCAAGAGACTTTGACTTTGCGAGATAAACTGACCGAGAGATTTCGATCTTTTGAGATGAGCTGATTTAGAGATTCCCTTGAGCGAGAGATAAGCGTTAGATAGTACGACGATTGCAATGCATTCTCATGCATCTTGCATGTTTATCTGTTTGTACTGTTTGTGTTGTTTGCACTGTTTGTTATGTTCCGGTATGCGTCGCTAGTGTAAATCCAAGAAGTCGATGGGAGTAATTCCATTCGGATAACTTACTCTCTCAACTTCTTGTGTATATGTGACGATGAACCTCTGGCTCTAAAAGATAGCGGAGCTGGTGACGTTTCTCCCGGAAGGAGGACTTACTGATCGTGACGCGCTGACGAGAGGGCTGCTGCTGAATGACGGAGAATGCTTTTGAAGACTTACGTTGCGGAACGAGAAGGGGACGCTGCTTAGTAGATTATAAATAGGTTCCCGATGGACCCTTGCATGATATGTATATCAAGTGTACCCCTTTGTTTCTTTTGAAATGTTTTATTAAGGTAATTGATATGTAAGAATGGCACCGCTAGTCTACGGTGACTACTTTTGAAAGAACTTTTAAGACCTGTACTAAACTGATTTTCAAAATGACTGTCATAGTCAAACAGATAATCGTTTTAAGCAAACCATTTATGCTTCCTTTAATTAAAATGTTCTACTTATGTTCTGAAAGTAAGTTTCCAACACCAATGTTGAAACTGAGTGTTGAAACTCATTGTTTCCCTCTTAGTGTTTTGATGATGACACAACACAATTTATATATTCTTAACAGGTTCAGGTACATTGAAGATTGCAAAGATGTTATGCTTGTTGAAGACCTAGTGTCTAAGTTTAGAAATCTTTGTAAGGCACTTAATATACTTAAAGCAATTAGGTATAACTCATATGATGATGATATCGTTTTTTTTGAAAAACCTAGAAGAAGCCTTTTTAAACTTTTTGCTCCAGGAATCTTATGTTGTGAAAAATGTTTTGCGAAAACCTTTGGTTACAATCTTTTTCACAAAAATCTATTTTTTATATGGAGTAATCGATTAACCCTTCTGGTATAATCGATTACTTAATGCAACTTGTAACCAGAGTGTATGTAATGGATTAATTAGGATCTTGTAATGGATTACTTCCTTGAACTGGTCATTTAGGTGTAAGTAATCGATTACTAGAAACTAATAATCGATTATATTCATTGCTGCAACTTTTTGTGAAAAACCTGAGAGTATGTAATCGATTAACCTGATCAAAGTAATCGATTATTTTATTCAAATTTTGAAAAACGTGCTGAAATCAAACATGATGCCCAGAATGATTTGTTTCCTTTTCTGGATGACTTTGTTTTGATTTTTTGGCTGCTTCTTCTACCTCTTTTAAATATTCTTTTCTTCTTCTTTTTAATGAGAGAGTTCTTCTTCTCTTTCTTCTCCTAACCTTTTGAATTTGAAAAACTCTTTTGAGAAGAAACATCATCATCATCATCATCTAGAGTTATCCTAAGTTTTGCTTAAGAATATTATTGTGCTATAGGACGTTATTGTAGTATATGCTCTAATTAGAGAGCTTTGTTGTTAGTTGCACACATTTCTTCGTGCAAATCCTTTTTATTGTAAGGGGTGCGACAACCTTAGTGTTTAAGGAGTGTTTTCCCTTAGGATTGAACGTGTGTCGCGTTCATAGGGTGAGATAACCCTTGTGTATTGGGTAGCGCTATACGAACGGTGGGATTCCTAGTAGTTAGGCTATTTGTATTCGAGGTCCCTGGCGAACGGTGGGATTCCTGGTAGCTTGCGGGGCGCTCTGGATGTACTTGGGGACGCAGTTGCGTCTTGGTTTAGTAAAAAGCTCAAGTGGGTCGCTTGAGGACTGGATGTAGGCATTGTTGGCCGAACCAGGATAAAATTCTCCGGTGCATAATTTCCTATCCCTTATCTTTTTATTTTCAGCTTGTTTAAATTGTGTTAATCATATTTTCGTGAATAAAAGTATTTTCAAGTTTTAATTTATATAACACAAGTATTGTGATTTTCCTTTGTGATGATTTCTTAAATCAATCTCGTGTGTAGTATGTTTTCTATATTCATATAATAATATTTCAATTTCGTGCTTAAAAACGTTTTAATTCGTTCTTTAAGTCTTCCGCTCGTTTTAATCTCTGTTATTTTCTAAAAGAACGTTTTATTGCGATTAATTTTTAAAGTTCTATAAACACCCAATTTACCCCCCCCCCCCCCTCTTGGGTGATTACCGCCAATTCCACCAATTATTCCAACAATTGGTATCAGAGCTTCGTGCTCTGGTAACAAGCTTAACCGCTTGAGTTAAAGATCCTGGGCTAATTGGCTTATTGGGATTTTTTGTTTTTGTTTTTATCATGGAGGGTATTTCATTCGATGAAGCACCAATTTTCAATGGAGAAAATTATTTGTATTGGAGTGCTAGAATGAAATTTTATTTACAATCAATGAATTATCGTTTATGGTTTATTGTGCAAAATGGTTTTGATTTGAATCCAAAACATGTTTTAAATGAATTTGATAAAAAATGTTTTGCCTTGAATATTCAAGCAATGCAGATTTTAAGGAATGCCATAAATGATGACGCATATGCTAGAATCAAGGAATGTGTTAATGCTAAGAGTATTTGGGATACTTTACACATATGTTATGCTACTGATGATCTTTTGGAAAGTGTAAGTGTTCACAGATATAAACAGGAAATTCAAAAGGAGGAAAGCTTGAAAGATGAATTGATTGTCTCCCATGACATAGTTTTGAATGATGACACCGATAGCATAAGGAGCAATTCGACAAATGAAAACGATGATGATTTAGAAAAGCTGTTTGAAACATTCTTGGAATCTCATATGGAATCAAGTTCTTCAGATGAGGAGTCAGGAGACACCGCAAGTGCATTACATTCTTATACTCCTCACGAGGTAACTTTAACTGATTCTCATTCCCAAAACTCTCATAGTACTCATAATGTTTTGAGAGATTATTTGAAAAATAATTTTGAAAATAACACCTCTACAATAAATGAAAAATGTAATTTTATTAAAAAATATGTTAGGCTGCTTCTTGTGACTCGCAGTGTATCTCAAAATCTGTTTGTTCAAACTCATCATTTGACCACTCTAATAAGATTGTGGAAATTCAAAAGTCAAATGAAGTGATTGTCAAATGTGATTTTGAATACAAGAATCACGAGTCTGTGTTTTGCAAAGATGATTTTAGAAAACTCAAAGCATCTCCCAAAATCATTATTTGTAACTACTGTGGACGTTCGGGTCACATTTCTCATTTGTGCATTTATAAGAAAAATCAATATATGAGAAATAAAATGAAATGGGTTCCAAAGGTTTCTGAGGAATCAAAATCTAATCCCCCTGGACCCAAAATGAGATGGGTACCAAAAACTTCTCCTTGTAACAGGATGGAAGATCATATTTTTCCATGGCATACAAAGTCTGAGGTAAACAGGTCATATACCTTTTATAATCATGATTATTCAAGAACATACTTTGACTATTACAAGCTATACTAATTTTAGAAAATAAATCATGTGTTGCAAGTTTTATCATCACATGATCATCATACCTTGGAAAAGCTAAAGTACTTCATAAAATGTTATTTAGTGCAAACTTGAGGTAATCAAGTTAGCATCAAATACATATTACGATTAAACTTGATATAATCATAGTTATAATGAAGTATATGATGTGTTATATTTATTTACTATTTCAGTTATGACAAAAGCTCACATTTTTTTATCATATCAATTTATCTAACTTGAGCGTTGGAGATAGCCAGAACTATTTGTTTTGTAGGAAACATGTCTCTTAACGGTAAGTTGACCACAAGCGAATGTCACTAACAGTTCCTGGCATCAGAAATCATCTATCAGAAGCTATTAAGGATTGTCAGTCAGAAAAGAAGAAAATCTGGACGTTTGTGCAGCAGTAATCGATTACTCTGCAAACAGTAATCGATTACCAAGTGGTTTTTGAATTAGGTCTGATCAGTTATGGAGAGTTAATCGATTAAGGTATCAGAATAATCGATTAAAACTGTAGCATCATACAATCCATCAGAAACAAAGTAATCGGTTAATAAGACTGAAGTAATCGGTTATAGATGTTGCATCAGTTCTGACCAGAAGAGGAATAATCGATTAAAAGCATGGAAGTAATCGATTATTTGAAGAAATAATCGATTAACCAGAGGAAATAATCGATTATCGGCTACAGTATCTGAAAAAAAAGGGGAAAAGTGCAGATTCGTGTCGGCCTTGTTGACCCATTTGACCAAGTGTGGACCACATAATAAAATAACCCTAGCCACATATCTTCTTACACATTCTCTCTCTTCCCACAAATAGAAAAACACGGCCTCCCTCTTCCTCTTCCACGCTACACACTTCTTCTTCTTCCTCCATCCACCAAACTCCATAACCATCCATAAACATTCATCAAACCTTCACCATTCTCACTCATATCTCTTCTTCATCACATAAACCTTCATATTCTCCACTTCTCTCATCCAAAAACCGTCCCTCTCTCTCTTCTCTCTCCTATTCGGTTTCCACCATAACCACCATTGAAACCTCTAGTTCTTGCTCAACATTGTCAAAATCTTACTCTATATGCTTGGTTAAACTTGGTCTTCACAAAGTTTGCATGATTCATGGCACTTGACCTTCATGTTCAGATCCGGTTCTTCATCTCTGGTTCAAGAGTGTTGACGTGAAAAGATTTTGGTTCGCTGGTTTAGCAAGTTTTTTTTTGGTTTTCTGTAAGTTCCATGATGAATGTTTTGATAATGACAAAGTGTTTTGAACAAGCTATCATGTGTTGATCAAGTTCAACTTCAACAAGCAACAACAAACATCAAGTGAAGAGAGAAAACAATCTCATGAAGACTTAGTTTGAGTGTAATTGTATTTGTTTTATCTTTTGCCTCTCAAGCTTCTTAGGTCTTTTATTTGGGTAGATTATTTAGAGGGTAGTGAATCTCTATCATAGTCATGATTAAATCATAATTTGAGTTTTCACTTAACCTAGAATCAATAGGTGGCTTAAAGGTTTTAAAGGAAAGGTTTGGTTTTGAGAAAACAAGTTTTAAACAAGTATCAGACATGTTTAATCGATTAAGGATGAATTTAATCGATTACTACTCGATTAAGGCAAGATTTAATCGATTAAACACTGCTGAACTGGTTTTTTAAAATACGATTTTCACTTCTCAAAATCAGTTTTCAAGTGCTACAACTTTTGGGTATTCTATAAAAACCTATTCCTAATCTTTGTGATTAATTAGAACACTTTCATAATCAATTTTACAAGAATCAAGCCATTCTATTCTCTCTCAATTTCAAAGATCAAAGCTTTCAAATTTTCATATTCTTTTGATCAAGAACCTTTGAATCTCTTATTGTGAATTGTCATAGCTATTGATTGAGATTCATAGGAGTGTTATTGTGTTTTCTATTGTGTTGTAATCTTTGCAAGAAGGCAAGCCAACTACAACAAACAAAGAAGACTTGGTGTGTCGATTATCATCAAGCAAATCTCATTGGAGAAGAAGAAAGTCTTGGTTGTGAATCAAGCAAAGTGAAGCCTTGGTGTGTGGATTATCATCAAGCAATTGAAGACTTGTTGTGTCGATTATCAACAAGGGGTAGAGGTTAGATTAGAGAGAAGATCAATAGGATTACAAGGCAAGGGTGTGGTATCTCTTGTAGGCTAGCAAGAAGGGAGTCTTGTGAGGCACTTACTTGTAATTTGAGAACTCTAATTCCTCATAGTGAAGAATCTCTCTTGGTTGAAGAGGGGACTGGATGTAGCTTTCAAGCGGATGAAAGTGAACCAGGATAAATCACTGTGTCGTATCTCTAAACCCTTAACTCTTTACATTCAAGTCTTTAATTGTGTTCTTGGTTGAAAACCTAGAGAAAGATTGATTTTTCATAATTGATTGAATTGAATCTTTATTGTTCAAATTGATAAAGGGAAAATCATTTTCATAACTAGGATAATCAATAAGAATATAGGTGTTAATTGTTTTCGTTGAATCTCTGATCTTACGTGTTAATTGATTGATTTTCGTATTCGAATGAAAAATTGATTTTTCTGTTTTCTGTCAGATTTAATCGATTAAGCATATATTTAATCGATTAATACTCGAGTAAATTTCAGGTTAATCGATTAAATGCTGTAGAATTTGCAAAAATCATTTGTTTTAATTGTTTCGATTTGTTTCGTTCGAAAATCTTTCAAGGTTTCTTTTACACCTATTCAACCCCCCTTCTAGGTGTGTTCCTAGGGTTCCTTAGTTGTTTCAACCACCAATTGCGGTTTCTTCATTTTCTGGTTCAGATTGGCGTTCGGTTCTCTGTCTGGTTCAGTTCTCCGGTTTGTTTTGGTTCGGTTCAGAATGTATTGAAGCTATTCGGTTCTGTTGCTCTGCTGTTGGTTCGGTTCAGTGTTGATAAGGTCTCCGGTTCAGATGCAAGTGTGCTAGCTTGTCTGGTTCAGTGTTCGGTTCTGCTTCGGTACAGTGTTTCTTTATCGGTTCAGGTTCTTGGTTTACTGCTCTTCTTCTTCAGCTTCTCTATGCTCATTATAATGATATGATGATATACTGCTTATTGATGATATCGTGAAGTTGAAACTGCTGAGTTGAGTATCTGGTAGGCTGGTTTATTATCTGTGTTGTGCTGCACACTGTCTGGTTGGTATAGTCTGTTGCTTTGGTTCAAGTTGATTCAGAATCTTACATTTGATATTTTTGTGCTGTGATCATGTCATCTCGTCACACGAAAAGAAGGATGGTCATTGAGGAGTCAGATGAGGATGAGCCTTCACCTCCGGTTGTTCAGAGAAGGGCTCAACCTTCGTCTAGCCGGGCTCCTCGGCCTCCAAGGACTAGACAAAGTGATGCAGGTCCTTCAGCTCCACCTCCTCCGATTCACCAACCGATTGCTCTAGAAAAGTTAAATCGCTGGTTCTCTAACCCTGCTCAGATCATGGACTATGAAAAGTACTTTGCTGCCTGTTCTGTGATTTCCCCGAGGTTTCTGGATGCTGAAACTTTTGATGCTGATGACTGTAATCTTCCTGCCGTTATGCTTCTGAAGGAAAAAGGTCTTTTTGAATTCAGTACTATTGGAGGAGACTATTATGAAGACTTAGTCAAAGTCTTCTACACTAATCTGGTCTGGAATGCGGATGAAAAGACTCTTTATTCCGAGGTTAAAGGAAAAGGTATAAAAATCAGCTTGAACACTTGGATTAACATCACTCACCTACCCATGGATGGTATCACTTTCACTGGCTCAAGCTCTGAGAATCTATGGAGAGATGAGTATGACAAGAAAGCTGCAAAAGAAGAATTCATTGATGACCGCATCCCTGTTGGAAAAGTGCTGACATCTGGTAATCTGAAGTTTGTATATCGAGTTCTTCCTTTCATACTGAATCGTTGTCTGATTCCTAGGCAAGGCAACTACTTCAGGCTACTTGATTCTGACTATATCATCTTCTGGGCGTGGTTTCACGACAAACTCATTAATTGGGGTTGGTTTGTCCTAAATCACATGATTGAAACTGCTGGAAAAGTCCGCCGATCTATTGATAATGACATGAAGAATAAGACTTCTAAGCTTCCATATGCTACAGTGATAACCAACATTCTCAGACGATTCCGAGTTCCCTTGAACGGTGAAGCTAGAACTGCTCCAAATGCAGACATGCGCATGGACTCGAATTTCTTGGGAAACATGGGTTGGGTTAACATGGAAGGTAGTGGCTGGAGACCAAAGTCTCAGAGGCGAGAACGCAAGTCCAATCATAACTATGATCCAGATGAAGAAGAAGAACAGCAACAGCAGCAGCAACAGCCAGATAGTGTACCTGCTCAAGATTCTAATTTCATTTCGCTACAAGCTCTTTATCCACCAGATCACATTCCTCCGTACATGCAATTGTTCATGGACGATGTCCGAGGATACATGAGGCGTTCTGATGAACACATGCATTCAGTGGACACTTCGCTTGCACAGCTCACCTCCGGCATGGAACAGATGCACGTTGATATGGAGGTAGTGCAGCAGGAGATATATCATCTGAGGCATCAGCACCGTCCTCCATTCCAGTGATCATTCAGCTTGTGGCACCTCACTCTGTTCTCTCAGTTTAACTGCTTTATGTTATTTGAATATTTTATGCTCATGCTCGTAACCCCCTAGTACTGTTATTTGTTATGGTTTAACTGTTTCTGGATTTTGTTGTTTCCCTCCTACTTGTTTGGATTTAGCTTGATGCGTTATGACAATTTTATCATGTTTGTGTGTTATTCATTAGTATTGTCATATGTATCGTCTATCTTGTGTATCTTCACCTTTTTGATGATATCAAAAGGGGGAGAAATAATTCCAAAGCAAAACAGGTTACAAGGGTGAAACAGGTTATTACAGGTCAAGAAACAGGTTATCAGGTTCATGTCTATTCATGAATTCAGGGGGAGCTAAAGCTTTGTGATAAGCTTGATTTAAGTTAATCAAGTTGTGGTGCTCTTATGTATTTAAAAGAGCCATATGTTTTGAATGTTTATATTCGTACTAACCTCTGTTTTGCAGGTAGTGTTTGTCATCATCAAAAAGGGGGAGTGTTGAAACTGAGTGTTGAAACTCATTGTTTCCCTCTTAGTGTTTTGATGATGACACAACACAATTTATATATTCTTAACAGGTTCAGGTACATTGAAGATTGCAAAGATGTTATGCTTGTTTAAGACCTAGTGTCTAAGTTTAGAAATCTTTGTAAGGCACTTAATATACTTAAAGAAATTAGGTATAACTCATATGATGATGATATCGTTTTTTTGAAAAACCTAGAAGAAGCCTTTTTAAACTTTTTGCTCCAGGAATCTTATGTTGTGAAAAATGTTTTGCGAAAACCTTTGGTTACAATCTTTTTCATAAAAATCTATTTTTTATATGGAGTAATCGATTAACCCTTCTGGTATAATCGATTACTTAATGCAACTTGTAACCAGAGTGTATGTAATGGATTAATTAGGATCTTGTAATGGATTACTTCCTTGAACTGGTCATTTAGGTGTAAGTAATCGATTACTAGAAACTAATAATCGATTATATTCATTGCTGCAACTTTTTGTAAAAAACCTGAGAGTATGTAATCGATTAACCTGACCAAAGTAATTGATTATTTTATTCAAATTTTGAAAAACGTGCTGAAATCAAACATGATGCCCAGAATGATTTGTTTCTTTTTCTGGATGATTTTGTTTTGATTTTTTGGCTGCTTCTTCTACCTCTTTTAAATATTCTTTTCTTCTTCTTTTTAATGAGAGAGTTCTTCTTCTCTTTCTTCTCCTAACCTTTTGAAATTGAAAAACTCTTTTGAGAAGAAACATCATCATCATCATCATCTAGAGTTATCCTAAGTTTTGCTTAAGAATATTATTGTGCTATAGGACGTTATTGTAGTATCTGCTCTAATTAGAGAGCTTTATTGTTAGTTGCACACATTTCTTCGTGCAAATCCTTTTTATTGTAAGGGGTGTGACAACCTTAGTATTTAAGGAGTGTTTTCCCTTAGGATTGAACGTGTGTCGCGTTCATAGGGTGAGATAACCCTTGTGTATTGGGTAGCGCTATACGAACGGTGGGATTCCTAGTAGTTAGGCTATTTGTATTTGAGGTCCCTGGCGAACGGTGGGATTCCTAGTAGCTTGCGGGGCGCTCTGGATGTACTTGGGGACGCTGTTGCGTCTTGGTTTAGTGAAAAGCTGAAGTGGGTCGCTTGAGGACTGGATGTAGGCATTGTTGGCCGAACCAGGATAAAATTCTCCGGTGCATAATTTTCTATCCCTTATCTTTTTATTTTCCGCACGTTTAAATTGTGTTAATCCTATTTTCTCAAATAAAAAGTTATTTTCAAGTTTTAATTTATATAACACGAGTATTGTGTTTTTCTTGGTTTTGTTTTAAATCAATCTCGTGTATAATATGTTTTCTATATTCATAAGTAATATTATTTAAATTGTTTGCTTAAAAACGTTTTAATTCGTTCTTTAAGTCTTTCGCTCGTTTTAATCTCTGTTATTTTCTAAAAGAACGTTTTATTTCAAAAATTTTAAACACCCAATTCACCCCCCCCCCCCCCTCTTGGGTGATTCTTGCCAATTACCACCAATTATTCGAACAGTTTCTAGCTTAGCCCTTGCATGATTCTCTCTAGTGTCAATGTCTTTAAACTTTCTCTTGTTTAAATCAATCAACATAGGTTTAATGTGCTCCAGATTTCTCATTATTCTAAACATAGCATAGCCTTCACCCTCCTGACTCCAATTCTGTCTGACAATATCAAGGAATTCATTATCAAGAGTGAGGTGATTTAGGAATTTGAAGTTCTGACCTCTCCTGTTCACATTCTTATTCCACTGAATCACCATAGGACTATGATCAGATACTCCACAATTTAGGAATTCTGTATGCACTTCTGAACAGTCTCTACACCATTCAAAATTCACTAGAGTTCTATCCAGCTTGCTTAAGATTCTGTCACCTCCCTCTTGTTTGTTTCCATGTATAAAAGCATCCGCAATATTTCATGTCTTCAAGCTGACAATGAAGAACAAAGTCTCTGAAATCCTGAGTTTGATTAGCATCAAGTGTCAATCCTCCTAATTTCTCCTGTGCATTCAAGGTGCAATTGAAATCTCCCATCAGCACCCATTTGCCTTGCAAACTATCCCCTATATTCTTCAAATCACTCCACATCTCAATCCTTCTTTCATAGTCATTATGTGCATACACAAAAGATATGTGAAACATGATGCCATCAGGAATGCAAGTTACCTTGCAATGCACAACTTGACTAGTATGCCTTATAACCTCCACATTAAGGTAACATAGGGAAAATGAGGGAAACTCATGCAATGAAGTAAATGAGCCTCATGCAATAATCCCCACAAAAGTAAGGAGCCTCATGCAAAAGAAAAAGGGAGGAAAAAAAGGAACCAATTCCCTTGAAAAAGAAATAGAATTGTAGCAAAGAAACATCAACAAAGAGAAAAAAAAAAGAACTACAAATGCAAATTGGTATTTAAAAGCAGGAGGAAGAAAAGGAAGTGATGGTTTTCGAGCAATAGCATTTTATAGAATGTGAGCATGAAAGAAAAAGGGAGATTGAGATGGGAGATGGGGTTGTAGCAGCTTTCCTTCCACGGAAAGTCTATTACAGTACCGTAGCACAAATTTGAGGAAGTTACTGTCTTTATTTTGTAATTGGTGTGTGAGGGAGATAATGTGTATTTGTATTTCCGAATCAAATGGGACTCTAGGATTTTAAAACTAATTTTAAATAGAAGTATTGATCATAAGAAAAATTTTGAATATAAATTTTTCCAAATCGGATTAAAAATGAAAATATTATCCCGTCCAAAGCTAAAATATGTGATTGAGATCGACAAAACATATATTTCAGAATTTTGAAATGGTGAATCGTTAAATATAACTTACATTAGAAATACATTAAACCCAGTCCGAGGGTAGAAAATAAAGCACTATCGATACACTACAAAAAATTTTAGGAAAGTCAACAATATATTTAAATTTTTTTCTAAGGAATCATTTTTCAAAAATGCTTCTAAATGCTTGAGTCCTCCATCAAACTCGAATTAAAAATCGAATAAAATACTAGCATATTACTCCCTTCGTCTCATAAGTTATGTTCATTTAGGAACCCAATACTCATTTATACTTCTCTTTCCAAGTATACCCTTATTTATTACATCCTCTTTTTCACCACTCATTTCTTCCATCTCTATTCAATATAATTTTCATACATTTATTATTACTCTCTCTCATGTAATTAAATGGGGTTAATTTAGTCAAAATATACCAAATTGTTACATCATTTAATCATTTCTTAATCTATGTGTAATTTTTAAATCAACTTAACTTATAGGACAGAGAGAGTAATTTTTACAAATATTATAGTAGGAAATTAATACTTATTTCGATTAGATAATATGTTATGAAAATAATGATGCTATCAAAATTTAAATACACTAATTCCTTAATTATTTTACTAAAAATAGGGGAAAATACTCCGCATTATAGAACCATGTTCCAAACATGTCACGAGCTAAGGACACCTATCTTATATTATGACCTTTAGAAGACTTACGCCGAATGATGGAAAATCCTTAAGGTAAGAAACTGAGCTCTAACAACCTATAGCGAAGGACTTCAAACCAGATATGTCACGAGACTTATTCCTAAATCAAATCTCTAACAGATAAGTAACTCAATTATAATTATTGAGATTGATGATAGTAATATTATCAACGGATTATCAGCGATCACCACTTATCTCCTTAGAGATAAGATTACACAAAGATTATTCTCGGAGATAGAAGATTCATCATGGAAATACATCAGGCCAAGCCGCCTATCTTGATTATATAAATATCAGCCTCAAGTAGGGGGCTGAAGACACATCAAACACATTCAACACATCCAATACACACGATTCCATCAAGTACCGCCTGAGTACATCATCAATTCACATCATATGCACTACGCACAGAGAATACTCAAATACTCCCAGAGAGAGATATTCTGCAATGGGAGAATCAAACTCTTGCAGCCTCATATGGTGGTAGTTGCATTCAACCCCACCACAAAGGTTCAACAATCACAAAAAGGTCACTGCCAAACAATATTGAGAGTCTTAATTTCAGGATTCGAAATAGTGCACCCACTTCATTCATATAGGAGATAATAGATCGCAAACGACCTCCTTAAGAGTAGGGGGCATCATATCATCAACTACTTTGAGGGACAGCTTGAAGCCGTCTTACTCTCTCCTGATACATTCACTAATACAAAAAAAAAATGCATTTAATCTCGGTTTTGTGACTATTTCAATACCGGTTCCGAACAGGTATTAAATCCAATGGTATAACAAATTAGTATGTTAAGATACCAGTTAAAAAGAAAAACGCGGAATCCGTATCTATTGATGTCCAAAGTCCAAACAAGGAATCGATATCTTATTGCTGCCAACAAAGATTGTACTAGTATGTTTAGCTACGGTTTTTCTAACATTTAGCTACGATTATAAACATCAATAACGATAACAAAAAATTTAAAAAAAATATAGCCACAAAAAAAATTGTGGCTATGCACGTAATTTTTCATTTTGAAAAAAAAATTCCATCCTAAAAACACATTCTAATTCCGAATAAAAGAATCGATCATATGAACATTTAATGCATTTATTGTAATATAAGTATTTATTGTACAAATATTACAAACTATTAAAAAAACTTACAAATACTATGATATTAAAAATATACTAAAATTCTGAAGAAACAACTCTAAACACTTTATTGGAACCTCCTGAGAACAAATGCAGTCCAGAGAACAACTCTTCAACTCTATGATCAACTCTATTAAAACAATGATATTTGGTCTTAATAATTTATGACAAAAGTCTGCACTAGTCACATAAAATGGAAACATGATACATAGTACTTACAAAACTGTTGGTAAAAATTTAAGATTTTGTCTTCCTTAGAGTGGCACTCTTTTCTGTGAAATTTTTTTTAAAATAAAGAGATGAGATACTAAAGAAGAAAAGTATTAACCATGACAACAAGTAAACAATACAACAAAATGATAGTAACAACTCCACCAATGAAGGAACTATTGTTGATGAAGTTGGAACCAACGAGACAGAAGTGAAGTCATTGAACGAAAGGCCAAAGAGAGGATACAAGACACCAAGTTATCTCAATAACTATGTCACCAAGTAACGTTGTTGTTGTTGTTGTTAATATTTAGCATTTCGTAACAACAATATTAGTTGTACTTTCCATTTTAACTTTCTTACAAAATGTAATAATTTCTGTCACCCCAAGTCACGGACAACCAATCATTGGTGACATGAAAGTTGTTATAAATCCCAAGGCATGAAATGAATGAACGTAGAAAAAATAAACATTATTTCTGTCTTATTCTATCCTTTCCTAGGAGGCTCCTTGATCCTCGAAATCAAGGCAACTTACCGCATAACAACTGGTGCTTTAATTGAACTTTCCTCCATGGGTGAACACAATACCCGTGCTAAAGCCATCGACGACGCCATCCTTAAGCTCACCCAAAACCAATCCCTTCTCACAACCTCTCAAAACGACCTTCATGCTAAACTTGATAAAATCCTTTCCCGACTCACCACCTCTCCAACCCCTCCATCCCCTGATAATCATGCTTCCACATTTTTCAAACCTCACATGAAGCTTGATGTTCCCCGTTTCGACGGTCACGACGCCATGGGCTGGATCTTCAAGATCTCCCTATTTTTTTTAATATCACTCCACTCCAGAGGAGGACCGCCTCAAGGCAGCTTCCTTCTACATGGACATTGGCGCCTTGAGCTGGTACCAGTGGACGCACAAGAATGGTATGATTCAGTCTTGGCACGGTTTCATTTAGGCCCTCGAAACTCGTTTCGCTCCATCATACTACGAAGACCCCCGTGGCCTCCTCTTCAAGCTTACTCAACAAGGTACAGTTAACGATTACCTCACCCGAGTTTGAACGGTTAGCTAATCACATTGTCGGTCTTTCATTGTCGTTCCTTTTAAGCTGTTTTATTTTTGGTCTTTTCCCGGATATTAAACGTGAAGTACTAGCTTTGCAACCACTAACATTCACACAAGCTGATGCATTGGCTAAACTCCAAGAGGACAAATTCCAGGATCAAAAGAGGAGTCCCAGGAATCGTCTTTTCTTACCACCTAACATTCCTGCCTCGTCGTCGGTTTCCACACTGACTCACCCTCTTCCTCCTTTACTGCCTACTCCTCCCAAGGCTAATTACAAAAAGCTAACTCACAAAGAGATGTTAGCTCGTCGCGAAAAGGGACTATGTTACAATTTCTACGAGAAATTCCATCCTGGTCATAAGTGCAAGGCCCGGTTCTTTCTTCTAGTTGCAGAGTTACCTGATGACTCCACCGATTCTTCTGAATCCTTACCTGATCCAGATCCTGATCCACAATTACTAGAAGTTGGACCTAGTGAGCTCTCTTCAGCCCAAATAAGTTTTAACGCCCTCTCGGGCCTACCTACCCCAGAAGCACTTCGTTTTATAGGCCTTATTGCAAAACAATAGGTTTCTATTTTGGTGGATGGTGGTAGCACACATAATTTTATTCAGGAGCGTGTGGCTAAATTTCTCAATCTACCAGTTCAACCCACTACCACTCTTAAGGTCATGGTTGGTAACGGAAGTGTCATTGAGTGCCATAAGTTTTGTCATGCTATCCCAATTTCTATCCAAGGCCACACATTCACTGTTGACTTACATGTGTTACCAATTAGTGGGGCTGATGTTGTATTGGGGATTCAATGGCTCAAACCATTGGGCCCCAATATTACTGATTACTCCAAGATGACCATGAGATTCACACGAGAGGGACGTATAATTGAGCTAAAGGCTGATTCTTCTTTTGAGCATCAGTATATCTCAGCTCAACAACTTAAACGCATATTCCAAATGAACTCTGGAGCTGCCTACTTTCATATCCAAGTCCTACCATCAACACCTACTTCCCCTACCGTTACTCCCTTCTCTCGTCCCATCCCACTGATTTAAACCTTACTTCACAAATATTAGGACCTCTTTTCCATCCCCATCACACTACCACCCAAACGCCTCACTGACCATCACATCCACCTTCTTCCCAACTCTTCCCCCGTGAATGTGCGGCCATACCGCTACCCCATTTCCATAAATGTGAAATCGAAAAACAAATTGAGGACATGCTCTACTTTGGGCTGATACAACTGATTGGAGCCAAAAATATGATGTTTTTGAGTGATAATTTACCCTCTTTCTTAGTGATTTTGGCTTGTTTCTCAAGTAATTGTTAGGAAAAGATTGATTTTATCTACTAACGACGAGGAACGAGATCTTTGTGGATTTTGTACCCTTTTTGGTTCTTAATTTCAGGTTTTGGAGTTTAATTTGTTGAAATTGGAAAAAGGAAAAAAAAAGCAAGTAATAAAACCTTGAAGTTGGAACTGAGAAGGCGAGTTTGACGGTTAAGATGCTATGCACATTCAAGAATGGGTGCACAAGACCAGGAAATGGGGTCAAAAGAGCAAAAGCAAGAGTATGGTGAAATTAGCGTCGTGCGCCCAAGCGCAGCTTTGTGCGCCCAAGCGCAGGCCATCACGCCCAGGCGCACGTCGATCCCGCCCAAGCGCACGTCGTCAAGCATTGGTGGATTTAATCATATCTTCTCCGGATTCTTAGAGATTAGTTTATTTTAATAGGATCTTATCATATTATATTCAGATTTAGGATTAGTTTTATTAAAATAAAAATCTTATCACATTAGATTGGAAATTAGGTTAGTTTTTATCTATATAATAAGAGGAATAGGATTCATTCCAGGGGGGGAGAGAAGAGAGACACTCATACAACTCCATAGAATAATAGTAGATTAGGATTTGAGACTTGGAGAAGGAACAAGGATTGGAGGTTTTTGTGAAGAACACGGAGTTAGCTCAATGATTCATGGTAATTATTTTTATCATGTTTATTGTGTTTTCTCTTGTAAGTATGAACTAATTCCATCCTTGGGATGTAGGAGTAGATGAATGGAACCTTTTCAATATTTCTAGTAATAAATTAATTTTGTTTTCCGTTATTGAATTATGTGTTTGATTATTCTTATTTGTTTCTCATGAAAGAAGCTGTTTCATGACTTTTGAAAATCCTTTATGAATAGACATATGAATTTAGGATTTAGTCATTTAATCAAACAGTTCAATTGCATAGGCACAGACATGTTTTCTATGAATTGGGTAATTTTATAAAAAGAGGTTTTGACTGAACTTAATGAAAGGGTTAGGGGTTTTAAGGCTCCCTTGAGACATCATTGGGAGATTAATCTCTAAAATACGGAAACGTACTAAGACATTAGGCGTTTTCTACTTTTGCAAAACCAATTCGGAATTCAAGGAAAAAAAATTAATTTGTTATAGAATATTTAGGAACCTGCATCGAAACTACATCCCTCTTTTTCCCTTGTCAAAGAGTCATTTATTTTAATTTCTGTTTTTATTTACAAATTCACAATTCCTTTGTCTCGTTCACTAAGTAATATTAATTAGGTGGAATTATTTAAACGATTACTCCCTTGGGTACGATACTCGGACTTTATTGTCTATATTACTTGTACGATCTGGTACACTTGCCAGAATCCCAACAAGTTTTTGGCGCCGTTGCCGGGGAGTGATTTTGTTTTATTTAATTTCGGTACTAATTTAATTTTACTTAGTGTAACTTGGGTATATATTTTTATTTTTCTTTATTTTATTATTATGTAACATGGCTTATTCTCATGATGACATAGAATGTATCCATTTTATTTTGTCGTCACCTATTCCATCTTGTTTTGCACAAAATGTTTTTGATGAGATTAAAGTTTTTGATGGTCTTTTAGAGGAGGTGGTACAAAAATCTTCCATTACGGAAGACCAAAGTGCTTCCTTTTCTAAATCCATAGAACAAGAAGAAATTGTGCATGATAAGATTGAGGAAGTGAAACAAGATAAATTAAATAATGGGATGAGTCCAGGGGTTGAATTAGGGTCCACTTTGCATGATGAATTTTCTGCTCTTGCTAAATGTATTGGATTGCATGAATATGTGGAACCCTCAAAAAAATTTCCTTCAATTTACCCCTTAATTTTTTATGACTTCCCTGATGCTCATGATGAAGATAAGTCATTGTTCTCCTTTTTAGAGCCTGAAAAGGCACCGTTGCTAAGCCATGGAGTTTACACTTTCATAGACTCCATGCATGATGGAAAAGACAAGCACCATATGATGATGCTTGGAGTGAAAAATGCACCATTTGACCCGGGAGGGTTTGAAACTATTTTTAAACATTTGCTCCAACATCATCCGTGCATATTTCCATGGGATCCAGGAATAACTTGTTATTGCTGCATAACATGGAAGTTGTGCTATAGGATTTGGGATCCTGGTGGATTCTCTTTAGTTTTGTAGTAGTGTAGGATTTAAATTTTTAATTAGGAGATTGAATAAAGAGTTTAGATTTTTTATATGTAACTGCTAATGGGGTGCTTCAAGCACTATTTTTAGTTGTTCATGTGACACAGATGAATAAGTTTGGGGGAGTCTCCTCCATGGTGCATCAAGAGAGAATGTTGTGCTACAAAGGGAAGTCTCTAACTCCTTGCTTTTGTTTTTAGTTTTAATTTTTATTTTGTAGTTTAGGATAGATTTGTTGCTTGAGGACAAGCCACATTCTAAGTTTGGGGGAGGGTAACAAAATAAATTTTTTTCTGAACTTGATTTCTTCCCTGGCTTTGTGTTGGTTTGTGTCCTGGCATAAGTAGGCATTAATTCTAAGTGTTAGATTTGTTCTTTGATAGGTGTAAATGCTTGATTGTGATTTCCGACTTGTTTTACCCAGGTACTAATTGGATTTAGCTTTGAAAATTTTTGAAAATTAGTTGTTTGGCAAACTTGTTGTGAATGATTGATTAGTGAATTGTCCTTAACCAGTGAGATTTGAGCCTATACACTTGAAGGAGTAATGTTTAATGAATATTGTGATGAAACTCCTATTTCTTTCATGAGTGTTGTTCGCTTTGATTGTTTGTTCTAGAACTTGACTTGTGACCTTTTCAAAATTGACAATTAATTGCATGCATGAACATGATTAAGGCACTTAGGTTTGTGTTTTTGTGGCCTTCAACATATTTTTGAGACATAATGATCCCTTAGTTGCCCAATTTGAGCTTGATGAGATATAATGATTTTTTTTGGTACCCTACATAAATTGAATTATTCTTGTGAAATACCTTTGAATTTATGAATGAGCAATTAAGTGGAATGTTAGAAATTGGTGGAAGTGTAAGTGCTGAAAATTTGATGTTTCTATTTCTCTTCAAAAAAAAAAAGAACATAATAAAAATGTGCTGAAAAAGTGAAAAAAAAAAGAAGAGAATAGGAAAAAAAAAAGAAAAAGGGAAACAAATGAGCTGAGTTGTGTTTGTGTAACCACTTTCATTGCTCATTTCATGACTCAAAAGGGAAGATTCGTGATTTTATTAAAATAAGCCCTTTGTGTTATCCTTTGCTTCTTTTATCCCACCTGACGCTTTTAGCCATGGCCCCATTACAACCAAATTAAAGACCTTTTGATTTGTGCGTGCTGTCAATAATTCAGTGGAGATATAGGACTATAGTCAAGCTTATGGTAACATGCTTTCATTGTTTGAACTTGAGTGAATTGATAAAGATTACCCATACACATGAGAGATGTTGTGAGATAATGTGGTCACTAATCTTTTATTCACTTTGAGTTTGTCTTATCAACTGGTTTTCAATAAGGTGATTTGCTAGTGAAGAGAGGAATCTTGGGTAGGTTAGTCGGAGTTTATGATTGAGTTTCTATGTCTTGATTGGGGAGGATTTGAGGCTCTGAATTTTTGTGTTACTTTTGCCTGGGACATGCAAAATGTTAAGTTTGGGGGAGTGATTGGAGCCAAAAATATGATGTTTTTGAGTGATAATTTACCCTCTTTCTTAGTGATTTTGGCTTGTTTCTCAAGTAATTGTTAGGAAAAGATTGATTTTATCTACTAACGACGAGGAATGAGATCTTTGTGGATTTTGTACCCTTTTTGGTTCTTAATTTCAGGTTTTGGAGTTTAATTTGTTGAAATTGGAAAAAGGAAAAAAGAAGCAAGTAATAAAACCTTGAAGTTGGAACTGAGAAGGCGAGTTTGACGGTTAAGATGCTATGCACATTCAAGAATGGGTGCACAAGACCAGGAAATGGGGTCAAAAGAGCAAAAGCAAGAGTATGGTGAAATTAGCGTCGTGCGCCCAAGCGCAGCTTTGTGCGCCCAAGCGCAGGCCATCACGCCCAGGCGCACGTCGATCCCGCCCAAGCGCACGTCGTCAAGCATTGGTGGATTTAATCATATCTTCTCCGGATTCTTAGAGATTAGTTTATTTTAATAGGATCTTATCATATTATATTCAGATTTAGGATTAGTTTTATTAAAATAAAAATCTTATCACATTAGATTGGAAATTAGGTTAGTTTTTATCTATATAATAAGAGGAATAGGATTCATTCTAGGGGGGAGAGAAGAGAGACACTCATACAACTCCATAGAATAATAATAGATTAGGATTTGAGACTTGGAGAAGGAACAAGGATTGGAGGTTTTTGTGAAAAACACGGAGTTAGCTCAAGGATTCATGGTAATTATTTTTATCATGTTTATTGTGTTTTCTCTTGTAAGTATGAACTAATTCCATCCTTGGGATGTAGGGGTAGATGAATGGAACCTTTTCAATATTTCTAGTAATAAATTAATTTTGTTTTCCGTTATTGAATTCTGTGTTTGATTATTCTTATTTGTTTCTCATGAAAGAAGCTGTTTCATGACTTTTGAAAATCCTTTATGAATAGACATATGAATTTAGGATTTAGTCATTTAATCAAACAGTTCAATTGCATAGGCACAGACATGTTTTCTATGAATTGGGTAATTTTATAAAAAGAAGTTTTGACTGAACTTAATGAAAGGGTTAGGGGTTTTAAGGCTCCCTTGAGACATCATTGGGAGATTAATCTCTAAAATACGAAAACGTACTAAGACATTAGGCGTTTTCTACTTTTGCAAAACCAATTCGGAATTCAAGGAAAATAAATTAATTTGTTATAGAATATTTAGGAACCTGCATCGAAACTACATCCCGCTTTTTCCCTTGTCAAAGAGTCATTTATTTTAATTTCTGTTTTTATTTACAAATTCACAATTCCTTTGTCTCGTTCACTAAGTAATATTAATTAGGTGGAATTATTTAAACGGTCACTCCCTTGGGTACGATACTCGGACTTCATTGTCTATATTACTTGTACGATCTGGTACACTTGCCAGAATCCCAACAACAACCAAGCAACAACCCTTTTTCCTCTCCGGTTCTCCTCGTCAAGAAGAAAGATGGTAGTTGGCGCTTTTGCGTTGATTTTCGGGCCCTTAATTCTATCTCTATGAAAGACAGGTTTCCTCTGCCTACCATTGATGAGCTCCTCGATGAACTAGGTGGTGCACACTGGTTTTCTAAACTTGACCTACGTCAAGGCTTTCATCAGATTCATATGCATGAATCTGACATCTACAAAATGCCTTCCGCACTCACTTGGGCCATTACGAATACAGGGTCATGCCTTTCGGCTTGTGCAACGCCCCCTCAACATTCCAAGCCACCATGAACGACTTGCTTAAACCATTCCTCCGCAAATTTGTCATCGTCTTCTTCGATGATATATTGGTTTACAAACCTTCTTTGGAGACTCACTTACAACACTTAGAACTCACCTTCCAAACTCTGCTTGTTGGACAATTTTTCTTAAAGGACTCTAAGTGTCTTTTCGCTCAGCAGCAACTTGAGTATTTGGGTCATATCGTCTCCTCCAAGGGTGTGGAAGCAGATAAGTTGAAGATCCAAGCCATGGTGGATTGGCCACACTACTACAAAAACTATTTAAAATACCTAAATTTTAATCCCGGTTTCGTGTTATAACTGAGATTAAATACCATTTAAAATTAAAATAATAATTAAAAATAAGTACAAATATATTTAAAATTCGAGTGTGTTTTTGATCCCGGTGAAAAAAAACACGGAACTGGGATCATAAATATAAATTAAATTTTAGAAACATCGGTGAAATTTTAATCCCTATTTTTATAAGGACCGGAATCAATAATGATAAATTTTTTGTGCGGGCTACTTAGTTTTCACACAAGTTCCTAGCACCTCTCAATCTCCCAGCAAAAACATTGCCTCTTCTTCAACAATTAAAATAAAAAATAGGCTTTTTTAAGCGATAGGTCCCTAAATTTAGGGGGTGTTTTGGATTTAGTCCTTAATCTTTTTTTTTGTTGGATCTGGTCCCTAAACTTTAACGTCGTTTGAAATTAGTCCTCCCGTTAACCCAAAGTTAACTCCGTTAGTGTCTTCCAATAAGATGTTGCCACGTGTCCCAACTTGCATTTTTTTTGGCTTTTTTGACTTTGAGATCCCTAAACTTAGGGGAGGAATTGAATTTAGTCCCTATCCTTTTTTTCGTTGGATCAGGTCCCTAAACTCTGGACCATTTTGGATTAAGTCCTTTTGTTAGCTTTAATCTAAGACCGTTACCCTGTGAAAATTTTTATGCCATGTGGACCAATAAATTAATGCCACATGGAATTTTTCTTTTAAAATTGAAAAATTACAAAAAATAAATAAAATTAAAAAAAAGCCAAATATTACCTGATTTGAAGTACAACTGAACCAAGCATCATTAACAGATCCACCATGCCACATAAATTTTTCAGGCCAGAATGTGAACCACCTTCCCTATCTTCCTCTCGTTCCTCGTCGTGCTCGATCGTCTCGTTAGGGCTTGACATCATGGTTTCTTCACCTTGCTTTAGGGGGTGACATTGTTTTTCAGAATATAAAGATCTAAACAAAACAAAACAAAAAAAAAAGAACACACAAGTGTCAAGTGATAAAAACTGAGTTAGACACCTACCAAACCTTTATCATCAAACTCTAAAGTAATAAAAAAGAGATTTTTCTGTGTCAATCAAATATACTTGTTGCGTTTCTTCCTCCCTCCAGACTCTACATATGATGCACCGCTAAGAAGAAGGCAGAGGAAGCGGAGAAGAAGGCGGAGGCTGGAAAGCAGAGGACGCTGAGGTTGTTGAGGGTTCGAAGTTGCGAGGCTGCTGCATGGTGAAGGAAGCGCGATTTGGTGTCGCATCAGATTTGTAGAGAAGATGACCAAGCGAAGGATGAAGAACGAAGAGAATCTTCGGGGTCGCCGCCGCAACTAGGTTGCAGGGGCTTTGGCTATAACTAGCGCCGCCGCACATCATCAAGCGAACTTGTGACTGTGACAGTGATTTTCGCTGTAAACCGAAGCAAGCACAAAACTCAGATCGAGGCGCGACCTTGAGGACGGTGGCGAAAGCTTCTCAAATCGTTACCCTGATGGCAGTGGTGAGTGCTCGAGACATCATGACCATGACGATGATGCATCTCGTCGCAAACGCGTTTTATTCCAATCGTTATAAAAAAATTATTTTTTTTAATTTTATTTATTTTTTGTAATTTTTCAATTTTAAAAGAAAAATTTCATGTGGCATTAATTTATTGGTCCACATGGCATAAAAATTTTCCCAGGGTAACGGTGTTAGATTAAAACTAACAGAAGGACTTAATCCAAAATGGTCCAGATTTTAGAGACCTGATCCAACGAAAAAAAGGATAGGGACTAAATTCAATTCTTCCCCTAAGTTTAGGGACCTCAAAGTAAAAAAAAAAAGCCAAAAAAAAAATGCAAGTTGGGACACGTGGCAACATCTTATTGGAAGACACTAACGGAGTTAACTTTGGGTTAACGGAAGGACTAATTCCAAACGACGTTAAAGTTTAGGGACCAGATCCAACAAAAAAAAGATTAAGGACTAAATCCAAAACACCCCCTAAATTTAGGGACCTATCACTTAAAAAAAGCCTAAAAAATAAAACAAAAACAGTCCCCCTCTCACACCTGCCAAAAACCCTCATCACACCAAATCATGATTCCCTGCCTCTCTCACAGCACCGCCAATTACTCAAGCTCCCTCAGCACCGCCATCCTTGCCTCTCTCAGCACCATGCCACACAACCACCACCCCCGTCCCTGCCACCGTCGTTCCTCGAGCCCTCTCTCGATCTCACCACCGCTCCCAAAGCCACTGCCGTTCCTCTCTCTCTCTCTCTCTCTCTCTTTCTCCACTGATCCCTAACCCTCTCTCGCTCACCACCACATGAACACAAAGCTGTCGAGTGTCTCCCTCCTGCTCGACCTTCGATCCATATCACCTGAGCACAAAGCAAACCGGAGACACGACAATGGAACTTCTAACAACAACAACAACAACGATTTTTCACAAAAATTCGGTCGCCGGAATAGTGGGTATCTTAGAGATGCCACCAAAGCTGTGGCTAAAATCATTGGAAAATCGAATCCATTAAGACTATTTCATTCAAGTTAGTTTCTATTAATATTTTTGAGCATTGACCGCTTATTATTTGATGAAATTACTGTGTGAGATAAGTTTTTTTATGTTTGGTTTTTGAGTCATATATGTACTCATTTGATGAGCTATTATTGAATAATTGTTGTGTTATTTTAGTTTTTTCTAGTATGTTCTCTATTGTCTTTGTCCTTCAAGTCTCTCCTAGTTGGAATGTTGGATTCGGGCAGCAGAAGAGAGACACAACAATTGAGCCGAAAAGGGTATTCCATAGTTCATAACTCATAAGTCACTCATAACTCATAATTCACGTTTTGTCTTGAGCAATTTTCGGAGATGGCAACTTCTTTTGTTCTCTACATAATGTACAATTTTTTTTGTCTTGAGCAATTTTCGGAGATGGCAACTTCTTTTGTTCTCTACATAATGTACCATTTTTTTTTTTGGTTTTTCAGATCAAGAGGCTCAAGGAGAAATTCAAAAGAATACACGATCAGCTTGTTCTACATCAAGCCATGTGAATATGTAAGTGATTATGTCAAGCCATTGCTAGAACTGCCGAGTATCAGTATCATTCTAATTTCTATTTCAAATGAAATAGGCTTGTGATTTTATAATTTATTATGAGATTAATTAGTTTTCTGATGTAGTTGTTCAATACCTAGTGCTTTTTCTGAAGTAGCTGACATCATGGACTTGGATTTCAGGAGGAGTGTTCATTCTGTCAAGCACCTCTTTGCTATGTTATTTCTGCAATGTTTTTCTTTGGTGGAAATCAGTTAGGTTGCATTTCATAGCTTGAAATCTTGCTTGTGTAGCACATTTTATGAATTGTATAAAAATTTACATCTCCTCCCTCTTGCTATGAGTAATTTTTGGCTAATTTAGTATCATGAGTTGATGAGATGGTATGGTTCGCATAACTTTTAGGACAGTGATTTGGATGCGTATTACTTGGAGTGTTTTTGCGAGTGATTTATGTCTACTTGTGTGGTTAATTATGGTCTCAATGCTTAAATTTGATTCTAAACTTTGATCCACTGCTGAAATTTTGTTTTAGTGTGATGATAATTTTAATTGGAAATTAGGTTGTCATATATTTTTGCTGTGAAGATTTGAGCTAGGAGGATGGTTGCTACATTTGTTTTGGAAACTGAACCTAGTTTTTACTTGGCAAACTGAATACTTGGTGCATTTTACCCTCTATTCTTTATATCTCTCAAGTTAGGAAAAATGGCAACATATTATGTTTCTTTAAATTCCTCTGATTTTTTTTAATGTGAAATTTTTTGGGTCTTAACATGCCAAACTGACTACTTGGTAACTTTAACCCTCTATTCTTTGTATGCCAAGAATTTGGTATGTTCATGCATGGCATCCGTTTATTAAGGTTATGTATTGCTTACTCCATGTGATGCAGCTATTATTAGTTTTTCCATTATTCAATGTTCTATTTTTTTTTGTTTTTGTTGCTTATCTAAAACAGAGACTGATATGGGCTGATAAAGTGATTTGATATGGGTTTGATTTGGGATTTGGTTTGTGAGGAATATTTGATATAGAGTCCATGTGAGATTGGTATCAATGAACTGTTTTATCTTCTATTGGTTTGTACTAAGTATAGATTCAATGAACTGTTTTATCTTCTGTTCTGACCTGAAATTATATCCTTGTTTCTGTCCTAGGTCTACATAATTGCATTAGTTTTATGTTGTGGTGTTATGTGAAGGACCTTACAAGGGTTCTAGATTGTTGCCTGAGTTCTGTCATGATGCTTCATGCTTAGTATAGGAAATACACTTGGTGATTTTTATTCGAGTATGAGGAGTGTATTTGTTTTTGGATGCTATGATCTGGTTGCTTGTAGGAGCCCTCCTACCAGATATGTGTTTTTGGTTTCTATAGTTGCTTTCACTTTCTATATACTTTTCCAATTACATCCCTTAATGAAATTTGTTTTTGTTATTGTTTTTATGTGTTGGTCCAAACATATTCATTCTTATTATCAAACTCACTTTCTAAATTTGACAAAGTGATGCATTGTTATATGTTGTGAAGTTTTTTATTCTCCCAACAGAAGATACCTCCGCTGATATTTTAGTGAAGAAACCTTCCTGCTCATTGGTTTCAGGTAATTTCAATCATATGATGATACTGCACATCATATGTATTATGATTTTGCAGGGTACTTCAATCATCAGATGATACTAGTTTATTTCTGCTAGTCTTGTTTATTCCCTTTTTCATTTTTGGAGTTATTATTCTTATTGAATTGAAACTTTCTGATTTGAGGATATTACACTGATCCATCTGGCACGTTTTGGCAATGCAATGCAAAAGCTATTGGTTCAAGGTCAGAAGGTGCAGACAGTTCTCTGCAAGAAGAATACAACAAGGTAACTATGCTCTTACAATCTGTTGTTTCTAAAGCTTCTGTTATGCTTATAACAAAGAAATTATACGTGAGCTTGTTGCCTCTCAATGACCCCTATGAATAGTGTATGGACTTCTATGGGATGGGCATGAACATATGACACTTGTAATCGTACTTAGTATAATTTTAGCATGCCCTAATATAGTGATATACACATAGTTGGGCCAATAACAACTGAAGTTGGTGCATATCCTCTGTAACATAATCTTGCTGCCTTGCTCCCTTTTCTTTTTGCTTCACATGATTCAAAATATTCATCACTAATATAAATTTTTATTTTTTATATTAATTGTGGTCACTATGTCATGAGATTCATGAAGGAAATTGTCCAATTACATCACGAAGATGTCATGATTCCTGAATTGGTTTGCAATTTCATTCTGATTTATGTTTGTTTCAACTCTTATAATTACTCATTTAGTTCAATAATATAACTTACGCTACTTTATATTAATTTTACAGTACTTTGATGATTGCAAGTACACCATGTACACTGAGGAGTCGTTGGATGAAGTCATGGAAGAATGGGCTGCTTTCATGTTCGATGAAGTACCTTAGATTTAGGTTTTTATATATATATATATATATATATATATATATGTGTGTGTGTAGTACTTGATAATTTAGTTATATAGTAGACTTTTGAAGCTATTTTGGTCTTTTGGTTATATAGTACTTGATAATTTAGCTATTTTGGTATATGTTTCCCAACTTTATGAAGCTATTTTTGGTCTTTTGAAGCTAGTTTGGATGAAGTCAAGGAAGATATATATTATATTTGGCTATTCATTTTGGTTATTGAGGTATAGGGTATATTATTATATAAAATTCTGGTTCCAAAAAAAAAGCCCCCTCATTTACGATCCCGGTTCATGAAAAAAAACTTCTCTCATTTAAGATTCTGGTTCATAAAAATTAAAAAAATTCCAGCAAATACGATCCCAGTTCAGTTCAGATAAGGATCCCGGTTCTTTAGAATGTACTATCCCAGTTCCGTGTTTTTAAAGAACCGAAAACGTAAATTGGCCTATTTTTAATCCCGCCATATTCAATTCCGGTTTGAAACTGGGATTGAAATGCTTTCAGAACCGGGATTAAATTACTTTTTTGAAGTAGTGCCACCACCAACCTCGGTCAAGATACTGCGTGGTTTCCTCGATTTAACTGGATTCTATCGTCACTTCATTAAGGGCTACGCAACGATTTCTGCTCCACTTATCGCATTCCACTTACCGCATTACTCAAGAAGGATAGCTTTCTTTGGAGCCCCGCTGCTCAATTAGCCTTTGAGCAGCTTAAGAAAGCCATGACAGAAGCCCCGGTCCTTGCTCTTTCGGACTTCACTCTTCCCTTTCAACTTGAAACAGATGCTTCTCGCAGTGCAATGGGCGCAATTTTAATGCAACAGGGTCACACTACTATTGCGTTCTTCAGCAAACCGTTTTGTCCCAAATTACTCCATTCCTCCACTTATGTCCGTGAATTGCATGCCATTACTTCCGCCATTAAGAAGTGACGGCAATATTTGTTGAGGCACCCATTTGTTATATTGACGGACCATCGTAGCCTTAAAGAGTTGATGTCCCATGTTATACAAACACCAGAAAAACAGGTCTATCTTTCCAAACTATTGGGATATAATTACACGATTCAGTATAAGGCTGGGAAACAAAACGTGGTCGCTGATGCTCTTTCACGACCCGCTGCTCTACCACAAGGGCAGTTTTTCATACTTTCCATGCCTCGAATGCTTTTCTTGGACCAATTATGTAAATCTCTCCACGATAATTCTGAATACATATCATTAATGACTGAAGTTCGCTCAAACCCCACTACTTACCCTCTTTATAACATCCATGGTGACTTTCTGGTGTTCAATGGCAAACTGTGGTTGAATCATGACAACCCCTTCATTCCCCTCCTTTTGGAGGAATTCCACACAACTCCTTTGGGTGGTCACATGTGTAACACCCCGCATTTTTCTCATACGTGCGTAAACGATTTTTGACAAAAGAAACCTCGAAATTATGATTTTTCAGAAAAAGTATTTTTCGTAAGAAAGAAATAAAGTGCTGATTTCCATGGACTTTTATAAACTAAATGTTTTATAGAAGAAAAATGAATGATTTTGTTGAGATGGAAAATGATTTGCTAAATTGTGATTTTATTAAAAGATGATTTTGTTAGAAATGAAATTTTTGGATTTGTTAACTTTGAAAATTCGTAACTTTTTAATCGTAACTCGGAATTTAATGATCTTTATATGAAAACGATCGTATTGAAACGTAGATTTTGAAAATGTAATTTTTAGAATTTTCTGGGTTGATTTATAAAAATTTATTTTCAGAGTTTAAGAAATACGAATTTCAAGAAAATGTGTTTTGTGATCTTGTCTTGGCATGAATTTTTATGTGATGTGTGTTTGATTTAATGTGTGATGCATGAAAATGGTTGTGAAACTATGATTTCTTAGAATTAATTGCCTTGTGTGTGAAAATGATTGTATAAGTGTGATTCCTTGAGTAATGTTTACATTATTGCATGAATTAGTATTTATAATGCTATAAGTAAATGTGATTGGAAAATAAAAGTGCAAGACATGTGTGTGTATGTGAGTGTCACGGTTTTGTGTGTGTGTGTCCAAACCTAGGATTTTTATTTGTTGGGCAAGGAACCAAATAGGACTAAGTTAGAACCATGGAGTAACTAAGTTAGTGGAAACCCTAACTAGAAGTCAACAAACCATTAGACCTAAATGATGTAACATCCTGACTTTTTAATTTAAAATTTATTAATTAAAATCTTTGATTTAATTAGAAAATACTTGGGGTTTTATAAAAATTTTGGCGGAGTTTCGTTTAAAATACGGACTTTCCCCAATTAGAATTTAAACCTGTCAAGTCCAGAACAATTGTAGTAAAATAGAAAAGAGACCTACAATTCTATTCTTGAAACCATTCAAAAGGGATATCATTATATCCACTCCAGACACTAATACTTCCATAAAAATCATTATAGAGTCCCTTTTTACAAAAATTCCAAATAATCTTAGTACCAAATAAAATGTAAAATTGAATTACAACTTTAATTTAATGAAAATCTTTTATAGTACAGGGCCCTAGAATGTACTATTTCGGCATAGAAGCTATGCACATCTTTCTCCACTGCGTACCTAATATGGTCAACAGTAAGGGTGAGTACTTGGATATAGATTAGAGAAAAACGTTTGAACGTAATAATAAGGCATAACTAGGTTCAATCACAACATAAAGGAACTAAAGAGAAAGGAAAATTATCAATCACACTCAGTAAAACTATTCATAATTATAATACTATAATTTAATGCACATTCACATGATTATGATATGCACGTCACACTTATGAATTGAATTATGGAATCCGATGTTACACAATTCATTTCCTTTCATTAACTTTGACAATTCCATCGGATTCAATGATCTAACTCAATTATGCAATTCCCTTTCACACTTTCACTTTAACACTTTTACACACTTTTTAACAATTGGGTACATTGTGCTTCACATTTTCCCCGAAGGAGGGTTCCTCACACAATGTACCTATAACACTTTTCCCTTTTTCCAATAACAACACAACCACCTCACAACCCACCCTCCACTCTGGGGAAAAACCGATCAGGAGTAAGTATTTCTCAACCTATAGTTGGGTGCTTCACCTCCACTTAGGAAGGTCCCTCGCTCACCCGCTTGCACAACACTTCACCTTCACTTAGGAAGGTCCCTCATGTAATTCGGATTGATTTGCCCGAATTGGCTTTAGCAGAAATCACCCTCGACTGGCCCAAAGAAACCAAAGTAAATGGAATTATTATGGTTTGCCTGGACCAATCCGCAACATGGGAATCAAACCCATGTCCTATGCAAGATCAAAGTCCCCCATAATAATTCTCCTAATTTACTTTTGTCCTCATCAATCAAAAGAGACGTGTGTTTTTCCCCTACACCTAACGTCCACCTTTACACCATGAATGACACTAAATGCAGTGCTATTCAATTGAGATTGAAATCCCTTTTTGTTCTTCCTTTTTAAATCACATTACTTTGGTTCAAACTCAATTGAATAGGACTAGACCCTAAGGTATGCATAACTATTAATACTTCTAATAATATAATAGCAAACACATCATAATCACAGAGAAATCAACAATTATATAACCAACACAATGTTCAACACATTCAAACATAATTACACTTATATAAAATCACAATATCCTAGGGTTTTCACACTAAACTATTTCCTCCTAATTCTAATCTCAACCAAACATTTAAATATACCTAATCATGTCCCAATTACTAATTTCAAACCCTTCCCCTAAGCTAAACCCAATTTACCCCCCTTACCTTGAGGAGAGAGAAAGAGAATTGGGGATTTTGTTGGAGCTCCACACCAAGCTCCAATCCATGCTCCATGACTCCTATTCCTTGCCCCTCTAGCATCTCCTAAGACCAATTGAATGATTTGGAGGCTCAATTTGATGAATTAGAAAAGTTAGGGTTTTGGGGTTTGATTTGGGGGTTTTTGAGAGAGAGGAATTTAATGGAGATTGAGAGAGGGAAAATGATTGGGGATTGATAGGGAGTGATTATATGAAGTTGATTCCATGGGATTTGGTGTTACTTTGATGATTTGAAGAAGATTGGAGAAGAGAGAGAAGAGAGCTCGTGAAACAAGAGAGAGAAAGAGCTGCTGAACTGATTTGGAATTCACGTGATTTTCAGTTTATCTGCAGGTGTTACTCGATTAATTCGACCCATTAATCGAGTAACGAGACCATTACTCGATTAATGCTGAAAGGGCAATAAAATTTAATCGATTAATCTGCTCTCTACTCGAGTAGACCCGAAAGGTGCTTAAATTCTAATCGATTAAGGCCCTTATTAATCGATTAACTCAGTGCAAAATGGCTTTCTTTCACACTTCTAAGACTCTTAGGCTTTCACAACTCTTTCTAACTTAACTTAACACGAAAACCTACACTCTAAACACAATCTAACCTATTCTTAACTCAATCCAACTTACACTTAGCTAAATTTCTAATTCTAAACAAGTCTAAACAATTCTAAACAATTATAATTACTATTGTCAATACTAATTAACACTTCTAACCGAATCTGACACTTAAGGATTCTCTAATACTTATGAAATTCTACTAACTAATATTCCTAATGCCTTTATAAAATTGGGGATGTTACAATACTCCCCCACTTGAAGGAATTTCGTCCTCGAAATTCGACTGAGTTCAAAGAACTAAAAGAGATATAGAGCTATGTGCTCTAGAACACGATGGATCTTATCTTGGTCAATGAGAGGGCTATGGCCTTTGGGGATTCACTCCCCCACTTAAAACACAACTAAGGCTAAGGTTTCACTCTCAAGGAAACTAACGTGTCAAGCAATCAGAGAAGCAACAGGTCCTCAATTCTCCTTTAACATATAAGCATTCAAAAGAATAGAGACTACAATATCAGGAAAATATTTTAAACAGATAGTTATGAATAACAGGCTCAAAAAGGAACAAAACATAAAGCATTTATCAATAAAAAGAAATCCACCTAACAAAACATAATTCAAACACACAGCAAAGTAGATAACAGTGCACATCAACAGTTTTAAAATATTATTTGTCTATCTAAAATCAAACACAAAGAGCATCATGGCTTGGAATTTTATCAATCAGTTTACTTTTGAAAGAAAAGTGAAACATCAACTCAACACAAGTAAATGGAAATAATTACTACACACTAAAATAGTCTTGCGTTGAATTAAATTTAATTTGATAAAAGTTTGAATGATTTGGTATGGCAAGACTTGTTTGGGTAAAAGAGATTGGTGAATTATGAAATATCAAAATCAAGGTTTGAGGAGAAAATCATTAAATGAATAGGATTTACAAACGACAAGGTACAAGAATCAACATTCGAAATCGGGGAATAAATGCCAAAACCTTAATGCACCCCAATACGAAAATTAGTTCGCAATCTTACTTATGAAAATAGATGTTTGATATTCACACTATAACATATAGAAAGGATAAGGTTTGGAATGTCCACATGAAATGAGAACATAAGAACAGTTACAATTTCATTTTACAAAGAGCATTTTCTCAAAGAGGTAAACAAAATTAGGGAATACTTTATACATGGACATGATTAGAAAATAAGGGTTATAATAAAAGATAGGTATAAGAATTGTTCTTAGAAAATTAAACTGATGTTCATAAAGAGGATTTGCAAATAATACATAATAGGTATACTTTAATAGTAATATGCATAGAGAAAATGAATTATCAATTATCCCTAAACTTAATTTATTAAAATTATAAGTTTTATTATGTGCAACACTTTCTCTAAGAAAGAAGTTGCATTGAAAACATATGTATACACTAATGAAAGAATCAGAATTAGAAATTGCCATGCAAGGAACACAACAAGGTTTATAAAAAGCCAAACTTGAAACTAAAGCTAAAGGATTTTCATAAAAGAAATACGAGGTGCTTATTTTAAAAGAATTTGATTGGATAATTAGTTAATAAGGATTAGTAAAATATTCTTTTAAAATCATTCTCAAAATGGGTAGAAATATTCTTTATCGAAAACTAACTTTGATTCGTAGACGAAACATATAAAAATACTTAAAGGTTGGGAACTATCATAAAAAGATCCCACATAATTTGATTATTAGAATAGTTTAACTTAGCATATAATCTTAGGAAATTCGAATTTGTAAATACACACACAGGCACATACGAGTCAACCATTCAGAAACACATAAAGCCTACTTCCTACATGAACATCTATACATCTATAGGACTTAGACTTAACTCTAAGACTCCATCAAATCGGACTTAACTTCTACCACTCGACCTACGACTCAGAAACTAAGGAGGTGCTACATTCAATCTAATAAATACTCCACAAAACAAGCCTCAACTAATCCTAGGTTTATTATTTCTATAAGGCTCAAGGCTTCCTATTCGGTTCCTAAGGTTAGGACTTTATATGATGATTTCTCGTCTCTAATCCTAATCGAGGCTTAACTATTACAATCTAGACTTCAGCACTAAGGCTTTCCCACCGGATGTTAAAATTGGGACTTTAACATTCAACAAGCCACATTCCTTGAAACAGTTCATAAGGGTTTTGAAAATCATTTGTAATTTCGGAATATCGCTTGTTCAATACTACCCACACATTTCCTCGGAGTTCTAAATGAACTTAAAGCAAAAGACATAACATCCTTCACTTTGACTTAAGTTCTAACTTAAACCTTAACTCTAAGGTAACATACATTGCTTTTACTCCACCTTGCTACCTTCACTTACATTCCTCAAATCCACATTATTGACTTGCAAAAAAAGATTTGGCATTTGGTGATAAAGTACTTTTTAAAGATTTGCATCTTCTTCATCATAAGGAAAACACTTTGTAGTCGGAAAATTCTTTTTCATTTAAACTTTGACGAAATTGTCAGGTAGAAAAAAGACATGTCAAGCTTTCAAAAGTTTAAAGTGTTTTTATAAGTTTTTCCAAGGTCATTTCACATTAGCTTTGAAAATAATTCAGAAGGTTTGAGGACTCTTTGGATCGAACAAACGTGAGTCCTCCATGATTCATCAAGCTCAAATAAAAGGAATGTATCCCTCGGTTAAAAGTTTGATTTCATTTAAATTTTCAAATCTTAATGAATACATTTCCTTTTATTTTAACTTCGAAGTTCACACTTTGATTTGAACTAACTTATGTCGCATTCGGTGAATTCCCATCTAATCGGCAATTGGTGTAATTTGAGAATAGACTACACCATCATTCAATTAGTTAGGAATTCACAGTATTGACAGTACGTTCTTAAAAACTGGTGTTGCGACCCTTAATCAGTTATCAAAGTTGGAATCAATTTCATGCCTTGGAAAATATTAGAATACTAGTATACTTGACATGTATCATTAGTAATAGTACTTGGATTTTTTAAAGAGAAAGTCTCAAAATAGTTTGATGCAAAAACGATTTTATACTCTATCAATAATAGTATGTTTATCACCAAATATAATGTGGAAAATGAAGAAAAGGCACTTAGGTCTCACTAAGATGACACTTAGTGATTAAAGTGAAAGACAATTACAAAGGGGTAACACCTATTCACTTCCGCTACGCACTCTAATAAAATGCCCAGAGTGTACGAAATTGGGTGGTCTCTAATACCTTTCCTATTCCTAGAAAAGAAAATAAACCTGGCAATTATTTGATTGGGTTCAAGGACGTAATGATCTTATCTTCCAACAAATGTAAATCTCAAGGTGGCCAGTCTCGACTTCACATTACATTGAAGATAATATCACTTCTCGTGCTACCTGAGTTCCAATTAAATAATCTTAAAATGAAACAAACAACTACTCATCTTCGATTCAAATGAGGACTTTGAAAATTCACCAAACAGAAAAGTTGCAACCCTTTATTATTTTTGAAATGGTATTCAGTTTCAAAACTAAGGTTTTAGTTCTGCCCGTTGGGGTAGTCATTTCCTGCTCTGACCCGTTGGGAGTTTTCACTTTCCTTAGTCTTTACTTTCCGTCCACTTCTAAATATAACAAAGTCACAATTAAAAATTTAGTTTCAATCCCTCTTTAAATTGAAGGTAGAACCTTAAGGTTGCTAAGCTATAGCTATCACTGTCCCACACTACTAAACTATACCAACTTTAACTAAAGATGCATGAACGTAGTACTAAATTATGCAACCTATCTAACTATCTTCAGTTACTCTCATGTGGAGTAACTCTTTTAGGAGTAGGAAATCCATACTCCACCGCCGAGGATATGCAACCATTGCTCTGATACCATTTGTAACATCCTGACTTTTTAATTTAAAATTTATTAATTAAAATCTTTGATTTAATTAGAAAATACTTGGGGTTTTATAAAAATTTTGGCGGAGTTTCGTTTAAAATACGGACTTTCCCCAATTAGAATTTAAACCTATCAAGTCCAGAACAATTGTAGTAAAATAGAAAAGAGACCTACAATTCTATTCTTGAAACCATTCAAAAGGGATATCATTATATCCACTCCAGACACTAATACTTCCATAAAAATCATTATAGAGTCCCTTTTTACAAAAGTTCCAAATAATCTTAGTACCAAATAAAATGTAAAATTGAATTACAACTTTAATTTAATGAAAATCTTTTATAGTACAGGGCCCTAGAATGGTTGCAATCGGATTGAGACCAAAAAGGTCTCAACCAATAATATACTCTCTTTCAATGAGAGCGTACTATTTCGGCGTAGAAGCTATGCACATCTTTCTCCATTGGGTACCTAATATGGTCAACAGTAAGGGTGAGTACTTGGATATAGATTAGAGAAAAACGTTTGAACGTAATAATAAGGCATAACTAGGTTCAATCACAACATAAAGGAACTAAAGAGAAAGGAAAATTATCAATCACACTCAGTAAAACTATTCATAATTATAATACTATAATTTAATGCACATTCACATGATTATGATATGCACGTCACACTTATGAATTGAATTATGGAATCCGATGTTACACAATTCATTTCCTTTCATTAACTTTAACAATTCCATCGGATTCAATGATCTAACTCAATTATGCAATTCCCTTTCACACTTTCACTTTAACACTTTTACACACTTTTTAACAATTGGGTACATTGTGCTTCACATTCTCCCCGAAGGAGGGTTCCTCACACAATGTACCTATAACACTTTTCCCTTTTTCCAATAACAACACAACCACCTCACAACCCATCCTCCACTCTGGGGAAAAACCGACCAGGAGTAAGTATTTCTCAACCTATAGTTGGGTGCTTCACCTCCACTTAGGAAGGTCCCTCGCTCACCCGCTTGCACAACACTTCACCTTCACTTAGGAAGGTCCCTCATGTAATTCGGATTGATTTGCCCGAATTGGCTTTAGCAGAAATCACCCTCGACTGGCCCAAAGAAACCAAAGTAAATGGAATTATTATGGTTTGCCTGGACCAATCCGCAACATGGGAATCAAACCCATGTCCTATGCAAGATCAAAGTCCCCCATAATAATCCTCCTAATTTACTTTTGTCCTCATCAATCAAAAGAGACGTGTGTTTTTCCCCTACACCTAACGTCCACCTTTACACCATGAATGACACTAAATGCAGTGCTATTCAATTGAGATTGAAATCCCTTTTTGTTCTTCCTTTTTAAATCACATTACTTTGGTTCAAACTCAATTGAATAGGACTAGACCCTAAGGTATGCATAACTATTAATACTTCTAATAATATAATAGCAAACACATCATAATCACAGAGAAATCAACAATTATATAACCAACACAATGTTCAACACATTCAAACATAATTACACTTATATAAAATCACAATATCCTAGGGTTTTCACACTAAACTATTTCCTCCTAATTCTAATCTCAACCAAACATTTAAATATACCTAATCATGTCCCAATTACTAATTTCAAACCCTTCCCCTAAGCTAAACCCAAATTACCCCCCTTACCTTGAGGAGAGAGAAAGAGAATTGGGGATTTTGTTGGAGCTCCACACCAAGCTCCAATCCATGCTCCATGACTCCTATTCCTTGCCCCTATAGCATCTCCTAAGACCAATTGAATGATTTGGAGGCTCAATTTGATGAATTAGAAAAGTTAGGGTTTTGGGGTTTGATTTGGGGGTTTTTGAGAGAGAGGAATTTAATGGAGATTGAGAGAGGGAAAATGATTGGGGATTGATAGGGAGTGATTATATGAAGTTGATTCCATGGGATTTGGTGTTACTTTGATGATTTGAAGAAGATTGGAGAAGAGAGAGAAGAGAGCTCGTGAAACAAGAGAGAGAAAGAGCTGCTGAACTGATTTGGAATTCACGTGATTTTCAGTTTATCTGCAGGTGTTATTCGATTAATTCGACCCATTAATCGAGTAACTAGACCATTACTCGATTAATGTCGAAAGGGCAATAAAATTTAATCGATTAATCTGCTCTCTACTCGAGTAGACCCGAAAGGTGCTTAAATTCTAATCGATTAAGGCCCTTATTAATCGATTAACTCAGTGCAAAATGGCTTTCTTTCACACTTCTAAGACTCTTAGGCTTTCACAACTCTTTCTAACTTAACTTAACACCAAAACCTACACTCTAAACACAATCTAACCTATTCTTAACTCAATCCAACTTACACTTAGCTAAATTTCTAATTCTAAACAAGTCTAAACAATTCTAAACAATTATAATTACTATTGTCAATACTAATTAACACTTCTAACCGAATCTGACACTTAAGGATTCTCTAATACTTATGAAATTCTACTAACTAATATTCCTAATGCCTTTATAAAATTGGGGATGTTACAAATGACCCCTAGCACCCTAATCTACTCCACCTTGTCCCCTTAAATTTGCTAAACTCCACCAATGCAAGTTTTTGTGAAGACTAAACCGCCCCTCCCATTTATGCATGACTAAACCAAGACCTAAGGGCAAAAGAGAGACAATTTGTGGCCTATATATATATATGTAGCCTTAGTTCATTTTCTCTTCACCAAGTCCATTTCTTCCAAACACCGAAACACAACTCTAAGGGCTCATCAAACCCTTAGAGAGAAAAAAAAAAGAAAGAGAGAAAGAGAAAGAGAGAGGAGGTCGTGGAAGAGGAGGAAGAAGAAGGAGCTTAGGAGTTTGATTTTGGAGTCATCTTGAAGATCAAGAGTGTTAAGACTAGAAGAACCAACCCTTTCTTGGCAGGTGTCTTGGAGATCAAGAGAAAGATTGTAATAGTTTAGTTTTTCCCCTTTTTAGTTTGTAGATCTCTTTTATTTTCTTCTTGCATGTTCATTTTTATGACTTGTAAGATGAGTTTGTATGTTGTTCTTTCTTGATCTTGGACTTTTAAGGACTAAAAATAATTTGTAATATGTGTAACTCTATGATTGATGTTCGGTTGAGATTTCCTTGTTAGATATTAATGTTTTCCTAACTAAAACTTAAAGATCTAAAGTGTTGCTTAATATTTTTGTGAAAACTAAAATGAATCCCTTTGCATGTTGAAATCTCTTGCTAAAACCGTGATTTGTGAAGATTTTAAGAAATGATTTGATAAATAAATTTGTGATTTGAACTTGATTAATAATAGATTTGAGACCTTTTAGTCTTGCATGTTAAATTTTCTTGCTTAAATGGTGATTTATGATGTGTTTGTGTGATTTCTTAATAAACAAATATATGATTTAAGCTTGCTTGGAAATAAAGTTGAGATCTTTGGTTTTGGCATGTTGATTTGATAATGATCTTGTTGATTTATGTGCATACATTTAATGATCCATGTTTAATAAGCAAAAAGTTAAAATCTTGAAGCATGCATGTTGATTTTAAGTGAAAAAATCATGTCTTTATTGATGCATGTCACGTTTTCAAAGATAAAAATTTAAGAGACAAGTTTTAAAATGATTTTTGGAAGTATGAACATGATTTAGCTTAAGCATTTGATTTATGTATGCTATGTTTTATGAAAGGCCATTCGGCCATGTTTGATGAAAATGGATCTCATGCTTTTTATTGTGTGAAAAGTTGATGCATGTGCATGATAAGACTAGATTTAGTGATTTTAAGTGCATGCATGAAGTCTAAAGTGTAATCTTGATTTTTATTTAAGATTAAGTGATGGACTTAAGTTTTATTGGAATTCCTTATAAAAATCTTGCTTTGACAAAGTTAATGCATGATGATATGGATGAGTGATGTGGTGTGATGTTTTGAAAAGTTTGTTTTGAAATCCCACATGTCTTGATGATTGATTTTGTGATTTTGTGTGTTAAAAAAAATGATGAACAAGACCTTGCCTTCTTGCATGTTGGTATTCGGCCATAAGGTAAAGGAGTAGGAAATTGTATTTGATCATTATTTAGGTTGCATATATGATGAGATTAATTTAGTCTAAAGGCTTAAAAAGTACATGCATGAAGTAATTAAATTTAAAAGAAAATATGTGTGAATTTTGAGGTGGTTTGTGATTCTAATTATTGTTTTGGTTTTGTTAAGAAAATGAATTAAATTTGTTAATTGATCGTCTTATTGATGCTCACGGTTTTTAGTCCAAAAAGAAAATAAATTAAGATTGTTAAATTTTCCTTTTTAATGTTCTCGGTTTCTAGTCCTAAAAAAAAAGAAAATGATTTCATTGTTTTGTGCTTTTATGTGTGCATAAATCTTTGTAAAATTACACCTATATGACTCGGCCAATGCATGCTAATGTAGTTAGGAAAACTTTCTCCATGAAATGACCTTTGTGAATGACTATATTCTTATGTGCATGATGCTATATGTGTGATGGGAGTGATGTGTTGTTTGTTTTGATCTTTTTCGGTTTTTAGAAATAAAATAAATAAGTTGATTTAAAAATTGAAAAGGGATTTTGTGTTGATAATTCAATGATCTTTAATATGACTAGTATTATGTGAAGTTGTGAATGTTTTAAAAGTGATGTGTTGTTTTTATGCTAATTGAATGTGTTTTGAAAACCTATATTTGAATTTCCAAAGAATTGAAAAATGTTTTATTGGAAAGTATGATTTAAGAAACTTAAACTGATCTGAAATTTTTAGAATGGCATTCTCTGATCAGTATTTAATAATGTTGTGAAGTTTTGGATTTATATGAATCAATTTGATGTGGCTTTGGAATTTTACTTTCTTAAGTTCTGAATTTTGTTTAATGACTAAGAATAATGATTTTTATAACATGAACGTTTTAAAGTGAACTTACCTCAAGACAAATGGATTCTGCTTTAAAGAAATTAACTTAGAATTGTTTCAAAATTTTCTTGAAAACATTTTTTATCTTTGATTTGGATTTGAAAACTTTTGGGATATGGACAATGTGTTTTCAAAAAGGAATGATTTCAAAGTGTTTTCAAAACAAATTGATGAATTCATTAAAATCGTTTCTAACGCACGGGAAAAATGCTATAGTTCGAACGACCGACGCAAAGGAAACGAGGCGGGATTAGCAATCGACAAATCTTGGAAAGCTTTCGAAGGCCTACGTCATTTGAGGTGGGAGAGGGGCTTCCCTTAAGACGTCGTGGTATTTAGGTAACATATTAAGAGGTCCAATCATCTCAAAGGTTGGACTCCAATCTCATTTAGCGAAGTGGTGTATGTGATAGCAATTGTTTGTTGGTTTGGCTATCCACCCGAACGGCTGAGATTGGTTTATTAAGTATGATATTATGTTTTCTGGTTGATTATGCTTGAACTATTTAATTATCTTATTTCGCAAAATGATCTATTTATTGGTTAAGTAATTATGATATTGTTTGAGAAACATTGGTGCGCTTAATAATGTGTTGATAAGAATTAATTTGTGAAAGCAAGAAAATGTGATTGAAAGAAGGAGGAGAAATAACAAAGGATGCTTAAGTAATGGAATATCAAGAGAAAGAGGTTGAAAGGAGATTTTTGAAGCAAAATATGAAATGTGAACTTGAAAATGTTTTTGAAATGAGATTTTTGAGGAAGTTGTGAAACAATATTTTCAAAAGAGTTTTATGAAACAATTTTTTGAAAAATTTTGTGAAAAGATATATTTTTGAGAAAAGTTTTTGGAAACAATCTTTTGATAAAGTTTTTGAAATTATATTTTGAGAAAGTCTTTTTGAAAGGATATTTTGAGAAAGTCTTTTTGAAATAATATTTTTGAGAAATTTTTATGAAATGACATTTTTGAGAAAAGTTTATGAAAACAATATTTTTGTGAACGTTTGTGAAAAGAGATTTTGTGAAAGTTTTTGAAATGATATTTTTGAGAAAGCCTTGTGAAATGATATCTTTAAAAAAAAAAAAGTTTTGTGAAGTGAGTTTTGAGAAAGTGATAATTTATGTGATGAGATGAGAAAGATTGCGATTCGAGAAGTGGAACTATGATGCAAGATGTTATGTGATGAATTTGGGGAACGGATTAAACGATTAGTGGTCGGGACTCGTTGAAGGGATGCACTAAGGATGAGCCGACCGTTAGGATTAAGTCGTAATAAAAACTTTAAAAACTTTAAAAGACTATTAAAAGACAGAGAATAACGCGGTGAGGTATGAGTGTGTGTCGAAGTAGTGGAGAGGAAGGAACCATGGGTATCTGCAGATACTCAGGAGGAGATTGCATTAGGGGAGGACGATGACAGTGAAACGTCAAGAAGTTTAGAGTACTTTCTAGGCAGAACGGACTCCACATGTGGCATACGAACGTGATAGGGACTGGGTCCAAAGTCGTGGTAAGTTCTGCACTTGAGACTAGAACAGTACTATCGCCCCCTAGATTGCAAATCTTGAACAGTGAGAGGGACTGGAGTGGGGCATCTTGATTTGCCACTGTACCCGATTTTTCTACAGTGTGCCTTGAGTATATATGAATTGATATGATATTATTGAAATGAGGCTGTACCCGAGTTTTCTACAGACCTCCTGGCTTGGAGCCAATTGTGAGACAGCTGTCGTGCCCGCACGGTAAAGGTCCTGTACTCCTGTTTGCTTCCGACTAGGTTGGATGGATGACTGAGGAGATGTAGACGTGTGAGCCGATTTTCCTCAATAATGTTTTCCCCTCATCATTGAGTGAATCGAAATGATAAGACTTAACAAACTTAAAGATTTAAAAAGGAAAAGTACAGTAATGGTATTAAATATTGAGTAAGATTTGAGAAGTGAGAAGAAGATGGTGTTTATATGATGATGATGATTATGTCTGTTGATATGATTTGAATGTTGTTTACTGCTTTATCTTAATATTTGCCTATCGTAATTCCACACAGTCGACATTACATGTTTTGGGTAGCTCACTCTCTCCTATATTTCTGCTTGGTATTGGAAAATTCTGTATGGTCTCTAGATGGAAAATATAGCAAGATTCCAGCTCATTCGGGAGATAGGAGCATCTTCATTGAAGGGAGATAATATAACTATGAGTGCTCGTGTCATAGTCTATCTTGAGATGAAACGGAGTAGAAAGGAAATCATGGAGAGACTTCTAGCTCGTGAGATGGAGGAGAAGAAAGCACAAGGCGACTCCATGGAAAGACTTCTGAGGAGGCTAATGAGGAGGACCCTACTTGCGACCAGAGGGCTTGATTTACCCAGACCCAGAGTTAGATGGCAAAGTATTAGTGTAGATGACTAGAGGTTAGGTAACCCCCTCGGAGTATTGTAATCCATTGCAAGTTCTTAATTACCATAGCTTTATCATACTGTACCCCGACTAAAGTTTTGTGTAGTAATGATGTTTTTGAAACAAGTAAACGGGCTATGTTTAAATGATGTTTTGAAAACGAGTTTCAAGGTTCGGTGTCTTGTGACATCTCGGTTTGGAACTTGAAAGGTTTTATGCAATGTGAGAACATGAGTTTTAGATTGTAACTATGTTTTGAAAATCTAAGTGTTCTCATCTTGTGTAACACTTGTTTTTTTTTAAAAAAAAAAAATTGGCCCAAATTTTCAGTATATCTAATTTAAGTAATGATGGTTTTCAAGTTGCCAAATCGGGGTGTTACAACATGGGCATTTCAAAAACTTTGGCTCGATTACAGGGCAATTTCTTTTGGAAGGGAATGCGTTCTTCGGTCCACACCTATGTCTCAAAATGCTCTACTTACAGCAAACAAAGTATGAAACTAAAAAACCTGCAGGACTATTACAACCACTCCCCGTTCCTTGGGATACTTGGGAAGACCTATCACTTGACTTCATCACGGGTTTACCGTCCTCGTTGGGCCAAGTGGTTATTCTTGTCGTTGTGGACTGCTTCTCTAAAGGAGCCCACTTTGGGACTCTTCCTGCTCACTGTACAGCCTTCAAGGTGGCTCAGCTCTTCATGGACATGGTTTGCTAACACCATAGTATTCCTCACAGCTTAGTGTCGGACCGTGACCCAATTTTTATTAGCAAGTTTTGGCGCGAATTGTTCTGTTTATGTGGCACTAAACTGCGTATGAGCACTTCCTATCACCCCGTACCGTCAACGCTCCCTCTCTTCTCCTTCCTGTCCCAAGCTGTCCAAATACTATTATGGTCCATTCGGCAATACTGCACGTATTGGCCCCGTCGCATATCAACTTTCATTACCTCCCAGCTCAAAAATCCACCCAGTTTTTCATTGTTCACCGCTGAAACTGCACAAGGGACTTCTACCTTCTACCCTAGATGCCCTTCCTCCCCTTGCTCACGAAAACATGCCTCTCATTGAGCCTTTGGCTATTCTTGCCACTAAAATGGATACCTCTACCGCTCCTCCCACTAAACTTGCCCTGGTGCAATGGAAGGGTCTAGCTCCTGAAGACACAACTTGGGAACATTGGAGCACTCTTGTTTCTGATAATCACCTTGAGGACGAGGTGGCTTCCGCAACGTGGGTATTGATAGTAACAACTCCACCAATGAAGGCACTATTGTTGATGAAGTTGGAACCAACGAGATAGAAGTGAAGTCATTGAATGAAAGGCCAAAGAGAGGACACAAGACACCGAGTTATCTCAATGACTATGTCACCAAGTAATGTTGTTGTTGTTAATATTTAGCATTTCGTAACAACAATATTAGTTGTACTTTCCATTTTAACTTTCTTACAACATGTAATAATTTCTGTCACCCCAAGTCACAGACAACCAATCATTGGTGACATGAAAGTTGTTATAAATCCCAAGGCATGAAATGAATGAACGTAGAAAAAAAATAAACATTATTTCTCTCTTATTTTATTCTTTCTTAGGAGGCTCCTTAATCCTCGAAATCAAGGCAACTTACCGCATAACACAAAACCAAGCTAAAGAACAAAGAACTAATGTGGCAAACCTTGGTAGAACAGAGTTTGTGGACTCAAGTTAGTCTCCACTCCTCACTGAAGCGTATGAAGCGCAATCACTTGGATGATGCATCTAAATTTATCTTATTTAACCAATTTCACAAGAAAAAGAAAGAAAAGAAACACATTTGAATGAAAGGCTTGAAGGAACAACTTAAAATAAAAAAAAATATTAAAACTTGATCCAATCCACTGTTATCAATGAACAAAACAATGCCACTGACACTAGCTACTACAAAGACGGTAACTAGCAATTCGATTCTAACAAATAAACACAGCACTGTTTACTGATACTTCAAAAATTAATTTAAATCATCAACACTAGCAGTAAATCCCACATAATAATAATAATAATAATAATAATAATAATAATAATAATATTAAAAGCAGAGAAAGTGTTTCACCTTTGCAATTATGCAATTGAGAACCCTCAAGCATCTAAACCCATTGGCAATAATGGCGAGATCAAAATCTATGATACCATGATAGAAAGAAAGACCCATGTTCTAATTGGACAGAACTAGCTAATCAAAATATAGCAAAAAGTCCTGTTTATAGTATATTAGATCGGTTCCCTCCGAAGAGTACAATTATTAGAAACATACTAATTTCACTCAGCTCTAATCCAATTTATTATGACTACATTATGCCAAGCATCTAGATTGGGAAAACAATAAGAACATCAAGTAGAACATAAGCAGCCCATATAATCTTTTTCCCAATCAACTCTTTTTCAAAAGCATAACTTAATATATGCCAATCATCCACACATATCAGGTGACAAACCAGTTCCAACAAGTTTCTTTACTAACTACATTTATAAAAATAGATGGTTCCTGTGTTCTTGTTCAGACTGGCTCACATAAATAGCATGAAATATCCCCAATATATAGTCATAAATTTCTGCAATCTTTCACTTGTAACCAAAAGATAATTGCATGTTTTGGCAAGTTAATTACAACAGTTCCAAATAATCTTGTAGAAACTGAATGTAACTTGAGGTCCTCAAAGCTCAGAAGGTGTTCTTCTGATGGTACCCACACTGATTCATCTCTCTTTTCACAAAGAGCTTGACAAGGTACATACACCTGCAACAACAACAACACATGAAGATAAAAAATGAACTTTTTTTCACAACATAATGCACTTATTTGCTGACAATTCTTAATAAAATTTAACCAAATCAAATGAAACCATAGATCAACACAAACAAACATTGAAACATATAACGAAATCCATTTAAAAGAAACCCTTAAAGGCTTGATTTTCAAGGATTAGAAACCAAGCTTGTTCAGATTAAAATTGAAAAAAAAAATGTAATACAATGGAATCATAGATCAACAATCCAAACAATCTAAAAACGTTCCGTGCAAAAGTAGCACAATTATATTAAAATGAGGCAAAACTGTTCGTGTGGTCCCCTAAGTTATTTATTTATTCCAATCTGGTTCCCTAAGTCATTTTCGTTTGAAAGTGGTCCCCTACCTCATGTAATATTAGCATCGTTAATCATTTCCGTCCATTACCACCTAACATCGTCTATTTAAGTTGACGTGGCAACCAAAGTGCCCAATGTAGGCGATTCACGTGTACCCTCTCTTTTACCACGTTAAAAGTTTAAAATGATGGAGTCAAACGACGCCGTTTTGGTGCTTGAAGCCACTCACTTCATCTTCTCCTTTCTTCCATGAGAAGTCGTTATGAGCTAAGAGAGAAAAACACTTAACTTTGGAGGGAAAACAGAGGGTTGCTAGGCCATTTTCTAAGAGAGAACTGACTGCAACATTGTCGTTGATTATGAGCGCGATAGGAAGTTCGTTCATGGACGGAAAGGACCGACGGTGCTAACGTTATATGAGTTAGGGGACCACTTTCAAACAAAAAAGACTTAGAGGACCAGATTGAAAAAAAAAATAACTTAGGGGACCAAACGAGTAGTTTCCCTTATGCCAAACTGAATCAGCAATAACCAATCTTTCCTTGACCACAACATCATATAATGGATTATAGAAAAAAAGAGTTTCCATTATGCCATAATATTCAAAGAGTAATAGATGGTTTGGGCTTATTGAGATCAGGTGCATGAATGAATGGGACTGGGGGTTAAAATAGAGGCCCTAGGTTGGGTTTAAAAAGAATGAAACTAAAATTATTATGCTTATTATACTAGAAAAACGCCATATGCATAAAAGATCAAACTCAAGCTTGTACATGCATATACTACAAGCTCACTATATCGATCAAAATTTAAATGCCTTTCGGTTATTAATAGCAAAACAGGGCATGACACCAATTGATGATAAAATTGAATCAACAAATAATACACTTGAGTTACAAAGATGTAATAGTGGCAATTAGGGCGGACTAGGCTCACGCCGGCAAATGGCCCGCATTTTTTGCGGACAGGCATGCCTGCCCATTATAATATTTAGGGCCAAAAATTCAGGCCATGCTTGCCCTAAATGCGGGCATGCAAGTGGTCCGCATTCAATATTTAAAAATAAAAATCTAAAAATAAAATAAAGTAGTCACAACCCAAAAAAACACAGCTACAATCTTAACAAAAATAACCACAGTCCCAAACACAAATCATTCGGATATTGATTTTACAATATCAATATCCCAAAAAAAGTCCTAAATACCAATAATCTCAAATAATCAATTAAAAGATGTAAAAGAGAATAGAAGCAGGAGAAAAAGAAAGTACCTTGACTGATATTAGAAATTTTTTTAAGTTTATTGTTTTTTAATGGTAAAAGTGAGTCAACAACTAAAAAAATTTAGTTTTTTTTTTTAAATTCCCGGTCGCAGGCTGCCCAAAAAAAAAAAGGCGAGCGTGAGCGAGCATAATTTTAAAATTGGGCTTAAAATCTATCTATGCCCTGCCCGAAAAAAATATAGGCGGGTAGGCGAGCCCCACGAGTTAAAGCCCTAATTGCCAATATTGCAAAGATGTTAAAAATGCATGAGTATATACCCTTAATATCAATTGGTGCCATGCCCTTTTTTAAATTTAAGACTTAACACACAAAAATAATCCCAAACACACGTTGGCACGAGGCAAGTTTCTAAAATTTAGAAAGTAAAAAGAGTAATCTTTAAAATCTAGTTCTGAATTGGTGCGTCTATTGATAAAATTCCACATTTTAGATGTGTCACAAGAAATTAATTGATAAACCACAAATTTGATACAAATCACTAATTGAAAAAAAGCTATTGAAATTAGCAACATAACCACAACTAATCACCAACTTCACCAAAAAAAAAAAAAATTGAATATTTCATATACCCTTCATACAATGGTAAGTCTTCATTTTGATGTTCTTATTGAATTACCTTCGCTAACACTCCTTTATCCTCACCACTCTCTTCACTTGATGCAAAAGGTACTTTATTCATATGGCGCCTATCTATCAACTCCAAAAGTATCGTTGATCTTCACAAATCGAGTTGTCTTGAACTACATTTCAAAGCATTACTTATTGAGACATTACTAGTTTATCCTACTGTGAGCTCGTAGTACCAAAAGGTATACCCTTTTGAAAATGGTGCACATATTAAGTCATCATAGATTATATCCATGCTTTTCCATTACATTAAACCACATTGCTTGCAAGGGCATATGGTTTTGCCATTAACAAAATGATGTTCAAACGCAAAATCAACAAATTTTCTAAACCCTTGCTTTTCAATCCATGATTTATCCACTACTGCTTGTCAGATTTTTTTTTCTAAATTTAAATTAAACTAGTTAAGTTTAACAAGTTGATGACATAATTAACATATTCAAATAAATAGAAATATTAAAATGACTAGAATCATATTATAACAATGTATGCACTAGGTATTAACTAAAATAGACACAATAGCAATAGGTACTAAAAACTAATACAACTTGTGTCAAAGTATCTCAACAAGGTACTAGTTACAAACTAAAAGAGACTCATTTTGTTAACATTTTGAGTTATCATGAGAGATAAACACATACAAACACTACTGAGAATAAAAGTAACGTTTATGTTAACATTTTGTTAATGTTTATTAGGTATTATGATACCTGTCCCGCCGATACTCACATATATAAAATAATGTTTTACTTATAAATATTATATATATATATATATATATATATATATATATATATATTTGTATTACTTTGAAAACATATAAATTTTTTTTATTTATATTTCATATTGAATTTTAAAGATGAAATTATAATGATAAACATTTATCATATATATATTATTCATCTTATAATTATTTTTTTGAAGGGATTTTATAATTATTTTTATGTGTAATGATTATTACAAAATATATAATTATATAATAAAAGTTTAAAATCCGTGGGTATCCACGGGTACCCGTTACCCGCATAAATACCCATAAATACCCGCAGATTTGGACATGGGTATGCACTACCCGTGCCCAGCCCTACTTGTGTATTGGTGTATTGGTTGAGCATCCATTAAGCTTTGTTTAATACAACTTTTGTTTATGAAAAGAAATAGGTGTAGCCCACATTCTCATGTACAAACTTTTGTATTAATAAGTGACTACTTCCAAGCCTTAAGACTTGGTACATAACCATGTCGGCTACGCCTAGGATCGAACTCGAGACTTCCAACTTCCAAACCTTAAGACTTGATACATGACCATGTGGGCTACAGTACACCTATATGTCATCATGTGGGTTTTGATTGTTATGGCAGTTTAGTATTATGGTTGCTGCTATATATGCACTTCATATCAAGCAAAATAACATGGCAGTTGAAAGAAAAAAAAAGATTCTTTCGGCAGGGCCGACCCTGCGGGAGGGCGACGAGGGCGGTCGCTCCGGACCCAAAAAATTCAGGGCCCATAATTTTTTTTAATGGTATATTTATTTTTGAAAAAAATATTAATAGTTGTAAGTTTTTTTTTTTAATCTTTTAATCATCAATGATTTTTAGCATAAAACTTTAATTTGTCTTTTTCATTTGGTCACTTAATTTATAAATAAATGAAGTAATGAACTTTAACTTTGTAACCCAACATAAAAAAAAAGTTTTTATTACCTCTTTACTTGATAACTTTTTATTTTATTTCAAATCTTATTTTTTAATAATTAGTTTTATTATTGATTGATGTCATTGTTTTAATTGATTATATGTATATATACAACATTTTTAATTAATTTTTTTTTAATGAATTAGAGCCCCGAAGGCCTTGTCTTTCGGACCAATAAAAATAATAAGAAAGGTGGCTTTTTTACTTAAGTGGGATAGTTTTCCAAACAATTTACAGAAAAGGGGTAGTTTAAAAACTATTTACGTAAGATAGTGCAGTCAACAAAACTATTTATGTAAATGGGGTAGTCAAAGTCAAAAGGCATAGTCAAACGCGTCATCCCGTCTGACGCGACCCAAAAAGTGACACGTGGCAACCTCCCATTGGTCCTTCATATTCTTTCCGAATAAAAAACAAAAAAAAAGTCATCCGACAGCGGCGCCACGTGGCGCAACCAGGGGGTTGCGTCACTGCGCATGACGCGTTCAGTTGCGTCAGCCGCAATGACGCAACTCCCTGGTTGCGCCACGTGGCACCGTTGTCCCCCACCAGTCCCGCATGCGTTTATTACCCCTGGTTCCAAAGGCCCACCTCCCCATATACATTACTACACCATCAAAAATCTATACGTTGGGAAGTATAAAAGTTAATAAATTATTTGCTTAGGAAATATAAAAATTATTTGCTTAGGAAAAATCTATACGTTGGGAAGTATAAAAATTAATAAATTAATACACCAGCAATTACTACTCTATAAGTAATTGCTTAGGAAATGATTAAAATTAATAAATTATTTTGAACATCTATACGTTGGGAAGTATAAAACTCCACTTCCTTCAATTTGAACTTTGAAATAATTAAAAAAAGAGAACACATTTTTTTTAATATACTTCCTTCGATTCGAATTATAAGCAATTACAATTACTTTTACCACTTTTACGCTTATTAAGGAGGTTAGTTGATTGTATTTAATTTTCTCAAATTTATAAAAAATAGAGGTATTTTAGGAAAGTAGTACTAGGAATGAAACAAAAATTAATTAAGATTACAATTTTCTAGAGATGTTTTAGAAAAGTGGTATTAAGATAACAAAATTAATTATTAGCATTAATATATATGATATTATTAGCTAGATTTTTTTAATAAATAAATAAATAATTAAATAAAATAAAAATCTAGCTAATAATATTCTATATACTAATGCGTAAAATAAAAATTTTAGTTATTAATTTTTTACATTATTGTTTAAGGTAATAATTTAGTTAGATTTTTGATGGTGTATGCATTTATTAATTTATTTATAGAGTAGTAATGTATAGGGGGAGGTGGGCTGTTGGAACCGAAGAGTAATAAACGCATGCAGGACTGGTGGGGGACAGCGGTGCCACGTGGTGCAACCAGGGAGTTGCGTCATTGCGGCTGACGCAACGACGCAACCCCCTGGTTGCGCCACGTGGCGCCGCTGTCGGGTGACTTTTTTATTTGTTTTTTATCCGGAAAGAATCTGGAGGACCAATTGGAGGTTGCCACGTGTCACTTTTTGGGTCTCGTCAGACGGGATGACGCGTTTGACTATGCCTTTTGACTTTGACTGCCCCATTTACGTAAATAGTTTTGTTGACTGCCCTATCTTACGTAAATAGTTTTTAAACTACCCCTTTTCTGTAAATTGTTTGGAAAACTACCCCACTTAAGTAAAAAAAACCTAAGAAAGGTGCTGAAGTCACGAAGGCGGTTAGCCTTTCTAGTAGAAAAAGAAACAGTAACGGTCACGGTGAATAAGAGCAAACATGCTTATTATCATGCTTTTTTTTTTTTTTGTGAGAACTATTATCATGCTGTTTTGTCTTAGAGTAAGACATACATACAATTGGTACTAGACAAAAAATTGTATTATTTCAAGTCACGGTGAATAAGAGAAAAAAGATTTTACAAATCAAATATTGTTTGGAACACTATTTCTCAAACAAAACTGATTAATTGAGAAAAATTTGTCCTGAACTTTGTTGAATCATCAAGGACCACTTCAATCCAATTACAATTACAAATGGTTAATACAACATGATGTAGGGGTGAAGAAGGATGATTATATGGAGATTTTGGTTATAGAGGTTTGGGTGAGAATCGATAAATGGAGAGATGATAAAATGAGCAGAAGAAATCCTATATTTTGGTTTAATCTTATTTTAATTGTTTAAATTAAAAAAAAAAGTAATATTTATTTGATTTAAATTAATTGAAGTGATTTAAAGTTACTTAAAATATTAAGGATCTAAATGCAATAAGTTAAAATAAGATTCCTTAACAACAAATATGACGATATTGTTACTAACATGATGTGACAAGTTTTTATTAACTTATTATTATACGATACCAAAATCTATACTTTTACAACAATATAAGAGAAACTCTCTTAATTTATTTGCTAAATGAAATTTGTTTACAGTAATTTTATTAGCATAAATTGACCATAAAAAAATTAAAATACTAAGTGGGGCCGGCATCACATCGTCTCTGAAATTTTATAACAATCATATTATAGCATTACTTTAGTTCTGAAATAAAAACTTCTTGTAATAATTGTTAAGATTATCTCAAAACTGTACTAATCCGTAATGAATAGAATAAATCAACTAAACCATGGCATATACTAAGAAACATGTGATGCATGATTACCAACATTAATATAATAATAAACACTAAAAGTTCATAGGAAGACCAACGGGAGTTGTCGGCCTTGTGAAACCCACTGAGATCTTAGGAATGTGATCCGTGTACTAATAGTAGTCCCAGATTTGATTACTAGGAAAAACATCCTGTTGGGAGAGGCACCATTATGACCTCGAAGCGAATTAATCTCAATGATTCGATTGAAACTTACGAACCCTGGAGATACTATGAACTTGAAAAAGCAAAGAATTAAAAAAAAAGTTAATAGAATTAAGAATATTTCTATCATGCAATCTAAATTTGGAGGGTTGTTATGCAACTCTTTATTAAACTAATAAGAATTTGCCACCTAATACATATATGTCATGTCATTGTTTAAATTAAAGTAGTCAAAATTGATTTTTTGCAATTTAGTCCCACATTAAAAACTAAATTATTTTTTATATTGGACTATATTGCAAAAATCAATTTTAACTACTTTAAGCAATAACATGACATACATGTATTAGGTGACAAATTCTTATATATTAGCAACCATCCAAATTTAGATTGCATATCAGTAACTACCTATAATTAATTGTTAAATACTCCATCCGTTACAACATGCAATGCTTGTAGTCAAGCACGTATATAGCAGTTGACATTTATTTCATATATAGAGACAGAGTAGAGTGCATAGAGATCGCACTTTGGTAGTAGTCACTTATTGATTCCACACACACATGTAAAGTACTCCCTCCGATCTTATTTATAAGACCCTTTTGGGGTTTTTATTTTGGTCCTGTTTATAAAACCCTTTTTCAATTTTCAATAGTATTTAATTACTTCTTTCCACTAACACCCCTATGAAGTCAACAATTTTTAGAGTTCTAATAATAATTATAGGGGTAGTTTTGAAAAAGTATATCAAATTTTCACATTTCCAATGTCACTAACAAATTTATCCATTCTCCTTGGTGGGAGTGAAAAACCCCAAAAGGGTCTTATAAATAGGACCGGAGGGAGTAGAAAGGAAAGGAAGTGCACGACGGCATGCATGCATGCATGACCATAAATGCTATACGAACAAACAAATGTGACTAACAAAACAAGACAAGAGGATAATGAAGAATTAAGGAAACATGGACGGAGCCATGATCTATATATCCTTAGCTTATTAGAGCGGCAGATATCCACCCCAAGCCGTAGAAACTGTCCGATGCATCACCGCAATCACATTTGCATCTTTGACAACGTCATCCTTGATTTGATCGCTGTAATTACTTTCGATATCAGCAGCCCTGTCCCAAATCATGACTCCACCATAGTTGGGAGCTTTCTTTACTTCTGGGAGTACCTTCTCCTTCAGCTCTTTTGCTGGTATAAAACCTGCTAACTCATCATAAGCTGTAAGCCCTAAGAATATTGAGCTTTTGGGAACATTTGAGGTCCACTCTTTCCACGCCTTCAAAAGATTGGCAGCACTTGCATGTTCTGAGTCGTAAATGCAAGGAGGGTTATTGAAGTAGAACTCAACCCATACATAGTCCAAAAGGCCAGTTTGTATAGCCTGGCCAAGCCACGCATCAGGATATACACATTGTGGGGATGCAGATAAGTAAATCTTTCTATATGAGTTATAAGCATAGATGGCCTCAAAAAATTTATCCCAGTGGAGTCTTGAATCATCCGGAACATCAGCTATGTCAATGCCATCAGGGCTACAGTTCCTAGTAGACCAAATTGAGTACCGCTGAGGAAGTTGTCCCAGAGATTCTGAGCCAGTACCTTCCCTGAATCCTCGCCCAATTTGTGAGATCCTTCTCTGTTCTGTGTACTTGAGGTAGGGAGGTTGACCTGAGGTTGACTAGAAGGTTGATAGGTAGGTTGATAGCTTCGTCCACGTGGCTGGTCCAGCTAACCGGTCTGGTTCTCGGCCTTGACCCGCCCCCAGGTGGGGTACCTGCGCGGACTCCGACGCTCAAGTCAGATATTTATCCTGGAAGAGGGGGGATATCAAATATAGAGACAAAATATACGGTGAAAGAGAGGGAAAGTAGAGAGAGAGAGTGAGAGGGCCGAGTGAGAAAGCGGAAGTAGCTAGGAGTGTATTCTCAGCTGTCCTTTTGCACTGTTCAGGTAGGAGGTATTTATAATGGAGCATGTGACATGGCAGCCATCAATAGTCATGTCATTGATTAAATGTCGCCGCCTTTGTCAGGCGGCGGAGTCAGGTGGTAGCAGAGGTTTGGAAGCGACACTTGATGTGACTTACTGTGTCTGGGACGGTTGTGGAATACGTACGGGGAGGTCGCGTTTTGGACCGGACCTGCCGTAACGGTGGAGACTGGCCCTTCCTTGGAAGGTGGAGGGATCGGTCCTCCCTTGGGAGGTGGAGGGACCGGCCCTTCCTTGGGAGGTGGAGGGACCGGTCCTCCCTTGGGAGGTCGAGGGACCGGCCCTTCCTTGGGAGGTGGAGGGACCGGCCCTCCCTTGGGAGGTTGAGGGGCCTGTCCTCCCTTGGGACCGGTCCTCCCTTGGGAGGTTGAGGGACCGGCCCTCCCTTGGGAGGTTGAGGGACCGGTCCTCCCTTGGGAGGTTGAGGGACGTTCATGGGAGGAGGACCTCCCTTTGACCGGTCCGGTCTTGGTCAAAGTTATCTTCCATGATGATTCCCCAGAACAGTTGCCCCCAGACCGGGAAGGTCGGTCGCGTGCGGTCGAATTGCCGGTCTTAACTCCCGACCTTCCATGTTCATTGGGAATCCGCTTTTCGTTTTATGTGTATCATTAAATACTCCCTTGACTTTTGATTTCCAAGAAATGCCTCGGTAATCGGAGCCATAATTGCTCCTTGAAAACGGTGATGCCCCATTAATGGACATTAAATGCTCTTCTCTTTCTTCCTTCCCTAACCCGCCTATATATATGGCTCCCCCGGACCTTCCTTTTCACACCATTCCTTCTAAGATTTTCTATACACTTCTTCATCCGTTTTTGCTCGAGCGGGAGTTTCCTTTTGACGTTCCCGAAAAAGTTTTTTGCTTCTTCCTTTTGTTCAGGTACCTTCTTTCTCCTTTCCTTTTTTATTCGTTGTTTGTGGGAATGGTCCGGTTGTCTCCAGTAAGAGAAGATTCCAGTAGCTCTTTAGAGATATTGGATGATCCTCCTCCCCCTTTTCAACAAGCGGCCGCCGTTCACGCAGTGGGAGGCCGGAACGATTCCTCTTGGGTGGAAAGTGATTTGGGGCGTTCATTCCTGAGGTCTTTGGGCCGGTCCTATAGGACCGGTATGGAGCCGATTGACGCTGACTGGGGGGAGCCGGTCTGGGCGCAGGAGACGAATAATCGGGTAGAAATTTTTAATGAAACTGAATCTGACAATTATGCAGGGCGGTCATCAGTGATGGGTCGGACTTTTGAGTCACAATCTCACCTCCTTCCCCAGTCATCTGATGCTCACAGGTACCCATGGGTTGACCGGGAAGTGTTGGGTCGTCGTTCAAAATTTGTGGAAGTTGGGACAGCCAACATGCCCATAACTCGGACGGTGGAGGAGGAGGATAACTATGATTTGTACGCGCCAAGCGACGACGAGAGGGTCTGCGACAATCTTAGTCGGTTGGAAGGTGGTAATACCTTCTATATGTACGAAACGGTCTTCACGAAGATAGGCGTTCGTATGCCTTTTACTGAGTTTCAAGCGGCCGTTTTATGCTATCTGGACGTTGCCCCCAACCAGCTACATCCAAACGCCTGGGGATTTATGACGGCTTTTGAAAATTTTTGTCGTGTCCAGGGACTGGTCTGTACGCACCGCCTTTTCTTCTATTTCTACCAAGTTAAACATTACACTAATTGTGATGAGAAAGTCCTGGGGCGGCACGGGTGGGTGAGCTTTCAGGGGAATCTTGGCCGTACGCTCTTTGTGAGCGTGTGTGATTCGTACAAGAGGTTTAAGGACAAGTTTTTCCGAGTGGCCGTTGTTGGGGAGTTGGACGATTGGTATGGTGACGATGGTGAACGAAAATTTCCTTTTCACTGGAATCAATATCATTTTACACGACCGGGCTCTCCGAAATGTTTCCAAGTGAAAAAGTCCCGTTTGAACGGACCGGAGAGGAGGTCGGCCGCCGAGATCCTGTGCTGGTGCAATAAGAAGATTCCTTGCACTAAGTTGTTAGGGACTGATGATAATAGTATTAGGGTGTTTTTGGGTATGAAGTCGTCGTGTCTCACGCCCTTCCCGTTAAATTTCGTTGTCATGATTTCATGCAAAATATTTATTAATTTATTTATTATTATTATTTTTTTGTTTTTAACGACTTGCTTTTTCAGGTGGGCTCATGGATCCAATCCTTTTGGCCGAGTTGGCGCAGGCTCGTCAGGAGGCCGCTCGTCAGCAACCGGTTGAGGAAGTAGCTGTTGATGAAGAAGAGCAAGTGCAAGTGGATGACGTAGAGATGGTTGCTAATCCGGTCGTGGGGGGTGAGCCTGGGCAGTACATGGAATGTCCTCCCACACCGGGATATGGGGTTCCTTTTGAGGAAGGTGGGGCGGGCGAGTCTTCGGCACCGGTGCATAAGCGGTGCCGGGCCGCTCGGTCCGGGAGCGGAGAGGGGCGGTCCGACCGCTCGCCTAGGGTGGAGGGCGAGACACAATCTTCCATTCACATTGCCCCTCCTCCTTCTGTGGAGACAATTTTTGAAGGGATGACAAGGGGGGTGAGGGTCCCTGCTATCGTGGACCGTTTGTTCACCCCTTCGGACAACGAAAGCGCCCGGTTGAGGGCTATTCCTGCCAAGAATTAGATCAAGCAAGCAAAGCAGTGGGTTGCTGGTGTTGGGACTTTGCTTCGTTCATTGGAGCTGGACGGTGATGATGAGAAGTTGAAGAGATCAGAGGAAAATGCGAGGAGGTTGCAAGCACAGAGGGACGAGATTCAAGCCAGGTTTGTGTCGTCCGAACAAAGCCGTAAGAAAGAGAAAGAGGATTTCATGGCCCAGCAGAAAGAGTGGGCTGATCGCGCCGACAAGGCCGAGGGGCGGATGGTAGAGATGATGGCTGATTTGGAAACATACAAGAAGTCAATGGAGGAGGAACAGGCTCGGACGGCCCAAATGGAGGCAAACTGGAAGCTTGCTTGTGATGAAACTGCGAGGGAGAGGGAGGCTGGTCAGCAGAACGCCACCCGGTTGAGAGGTTTGCTTCTGACCGGAACCGAGCAGACTTGGAACAATGCCCTGAATCAGGTGAACTTTTTTCATCCTCAAGTGGAGCTGGACCGGTCGGTAATGAGTTACACTCGGTGGGTTGAGGATGGGATTTTATGGGAGTTGGTTGTTGGGGAGAGGCGTGCTGTTGCTTATGCTCCCGGCTATGAACCGAATGAGTAGAAGCTTAGTTGTTTAAAGTTGTTGATTTAATTATCTATTTTCCTTGTAAGACCGTTTAACGGTTTATTTCTTTTTGTTGTTAAAAGAGCCCGTTTGCTGGCTTGTAATAAGGTCGGTCGTATAGACCGTCCAAATTTTGTAATTTTAGCCGGTCGGGTGTATGGGACGATTACTTTAATGAATTTTTCACCACTTATTTAGATGTTAGCCTTTCATCATATAAGTACCTCTACTCTTCCCTTTTTATTGTGGGCGGGGGTTGTGCTTTTAATTTGTCTAAGCGTTATGACCCCTTTTGTACAAGGTTTTGTCTTTCTCAAGCAAGGGTGGCTAACCGGTTGCCGGGTACGCTTTTTTTTTTTGCATGCGAACGGTATTGCCATCGAACAAGCAAAATTTATTATTAGATTGAAACTGAACTATTACATTGGAATTAACTTGACTGAAAATTAACATAGCAGATTGTGCTGAAAAATAAACTAAGGACATTCACAAGGCCGATCCGTCAACATGGCCGAGTGTCGGCCGTTTGAGGATGGGCGTTTGTGCTATCTTATTATCTGTCTTGTGACGACCGGGATAGAGCTTCAAGGGTAGAATCGCCTCAGATTTGCGGCATTCCAAGTTCTGGGGATCTCCCGCCCTTCGGGAGTTTGCAAGTAATATACGCCATTATCGGTAGTTGCCGTGATCCGATATGGCCCTTCCCAATTGGGGCCGAGCTTCCCCTTGGCTTTACCTATATTCGCCCTTCTCAAGACCATGTGGCCGACCTCAAAAGAGCGAGGGACGACCTTAGAGTTGTACCAGTTGGCGGTCGTTCTCTTGAGCGTCTCCTCTCTAATCCGGGCCCGGTCTCTTTTTTCTTCAATCAAGTCAAGGTTGTGACGTAGCATGTCCTGGTTGGAATCAGGGTTGAACTCTTTTTTCCGCCAAGTTGGCTCGCCAATTTCTACTGGGATCATGGCTTCTGTTCCGAATGCCAGATTAAATGGTGATTCTCCAGTGGTCGAGTGAGGCGTGGTGCGGTAGCCCCAAAGTACATGATGAAGTTGTTCAGGCCAATCAGTTTTACATTCATCCAACCTTCTTTTCAATCCTCGGAGGATCACTTTGTTCACGGCCTCCGCCTGGCCGTTCGTCTGGGGATGTTCTACAGAGGAGAAGTGTTGTTTTATATGGAGGTCTGCTAATAACTGCCTGAACTTCCGGTCCGTGAAATGCTTCCCATTATCAGTGACAATTGATTCGGGGATCCCAAACCGGGTAATGATGCTCCTATATGTGAACTTTTGTACTTTGGCCGAAGTGATCTTTGCGACTGCCTCCGCTTCCACCCACTTCGTAAAATATTCGACTCCTACTATCAGAAACTTCAGTTGACCGACTGCTTGCGGGAATGGGCCTAGAATGTCTAACCCCCATCGAGCGAACGGTCAGGGAGTGATTGTGAATGCTAGCTCTGCGGGCGGTGCCTTGTGAAAGTCTGCATGTTTCTGACACCGTTCGCATGACCGGACATAAGCTTGGGAGTCTTTTTCTACCGTTGGCCAATAATACCCTGCTCTAAGAACCTTCCGCGCCAATGCTGATCCACCTAAGTGGTGGCCGCAACTACCTTCATGAATTTCAGCTAAGACATATTGAGCTTGGTCTTTATCTATGCATTTTAGCAAAGGGGCGGAAAAGCCTCGCCTGTATAGCTCTCCTCCCAGCATTGTATACCATGTGGCCGACCGTTTCAGTCGCTGAGCCTCTTTCTGGTCATCAGGTAGGTCTCCATTGTCAAGGTATCTGCAAATCTCAGTTGCCCATGACGGACGTGGTACAGCAGGGCAAATGGCCAGGACGACACTTGGTCCCGGCAGGGAGCTTTGAATGACAGAGTGGTTTTTGCCGCGATTTTTCGTGCTAGCGAGTTTGGAAAGCACGTCCGCCCGGGCGTTCTGCTCTCTAGGGACGTGTTCGACCTCTGCTAGCTCGAATCGGGAAAGGAGGTCCTGTACTCTGGCGAGGTACTTAGCCAGTAACGGGTCTCGTACTTGGTAAGTTCCATTTATCTGGGAGATTGCTAACTGGGAGTCACTACAGAGTCGTACTCTGTCTGCTCCCAATTCCTTAACCAGTTGAAGACCGGCAATGCATGCCTCATATTCAGCCTGGTTGTTAGATGTGGAGAAATGAAAGGACAAAGAGTGTTCCACTGTTAAGCCTTTGTTACTTTCGAGCAAAATGCCAGCACCAGCACCTTTTGAGTGGGACGAACCGTCCACATAAATTGTCCAACGCTCGTCTCCCGGGGCAGTTTGCTGGGTCAGTTTCACTATGAAATCGACCAATATTTGACTCTTGATAGCAGGCCGGGGCTCATAAGTTATCCCGTATTGGGACAGCTCAATTGGCCATGATATCATTCGGCCGGCAAGTTCTGGCTTATGCAAGATCTGACGGATCGGCTGGTTCGTCCGGACGACGACCGGGTGACACTGGAAATATTGCCGAAGTCTGCGAGCGGTCAACACAAGGGCAAATGCAAATTTTTCCAATTTCTGGTAACGCAACTCGAGACCTTGCAGTGCCCTACTGGTGAAGTAGACGGGCTTTTGGCCGGTCGAGGTTTCTCTTATGAGGGTTGCACTGACGGCTTCATTCGAAACTGCAAGATAGACAAAAAGTGTTTCTCCAGGATCTGGGCGGGTGAGAATCGGTGGTGTTGCCAAAACTTTCTTGAAAGACTGAAATGCTGCCTCACACTCCTCTGTCCATGTAAATCCTCGACCTTTTCGTAGCAGGTGGAACAAGGGGATTGATTTCTGTGCAGAGGCCGGGAGGAACCGGGACAGGGCGGTCAACCGGCCATTAAGTTGTTGAACCTCCTTAATATTTCCAGGACTGCGCATTGACAAAACAGCCTCACATTTGGCAGGATTTGCCTCGATTCCTCTGTTTGTGAGCATGAACCCTAAGAATTTTCCAGCTTCCACACCAAAAGAACACTTATCCGGGTTGAGACGTAAGTTGAACTTTCTTAGCCGGGCGAATACAATAGCCAGGTTGGTCACATGGTCCTCTGTCGAAGTGCTCTTAGCTATCATATCGTCCATGTAAACTTCCATTACCGTGCCAATCTGGTCAGCAAAAACTTTATTCATCATCCTCTGATACGTGGCCCCTGCATTTTTGAGTCCGAACGGCATGGTCGTGTAACAGTAGGTTGCACCGTCGGTGATGAACGTCGTTTTGTCCTCATCTGGTCGAAACATGGGTATTTGATTGTACCCGGAATAAGCATCCATGAAAGACAGAAACTGATAACCAGACGAGTTGTCGACCAGATGATCGATGTTTGGGATCGGATACGGGTCCTTTGGACAGACTTTATTCAAGTCTTTGTAGTCAACACACATTCTCCATTGTCCTGAAGCTTTTTTGACTAAGACCACATTGGATAACCAGGTAGTGCATGTGATCTCCCGGATAAAACCGGCTGTTAGCAACTCCTTCACTTTCTCTTGGACGAAGGTCTTTCGGTCACCCGCCATTTTCCTCTTCTTTTGCGCGACCAGCCTTGCATCCGGTCGAACGGACAAGCGATGACAAATGAAGTCAGGATCCATGCCTGGGAGGTCAGATGCCGTCCACGCGAATAATCTCTGTTGGCGTACAAAAACGCTGTTAGTCTGTCCTGCTGATCTTTTGTCAAGGTGGCACCGATTCGGACGATCTGCCCGGGTTTCGAACCAATCTGTAGAGGAATTGTTTCTCCTTCCGCTTGCGGTCTGGTTTCATCGTACTCCGCTCGGACGTCCAACTCTGTCATGTATACCCCTGACCGGGGACCGGTTGTAGCAGTTGTATTTTCTTTAGAGTTGGAAGCAACGGTGCCCTTAGCAGTTATCTTCAAACTTTCATTATAGCAAGTCCTGGCTGTGAGCTGATTTCCCCTCACGGTACAGACTCTGAGGTCATTGGACAAAAACTTCATCGCTAAGTGAGGAGTGGAGACAATAGCTTCTAATTTATTCAAAGTGGGACGACCAATGATGGCGTTGAAAGCTGATACTGACTTGACGACCAGCCATTTGACCGGGACGGTTCGACTTAAAGGGTGATCACCCAGGGTCAGCCTTAAGGCGACGTATCCAATTGGTGTTATCCTTTCCCCAGTGAAACCGATCAGCTCACCATCGTATGGTTCAAGATCCTTGGCGTCGAGATCAAGCTTTTTGAACAGGTCATGGAACATGACATCAGCGGAGCTGCCTTGATCTACGAAAAGCCGATCAACCATTGCGTCATCTAAAATGCCAGATATGACGAGTGGATCGTCATGTTCCCGTACCAGATCATGATAGTCTCGGTCATCGAAACAGATGGGTGGTGCTTTTCTATTCGGACTTGGTTTGCTAAAGGGAGGCCTGGACGCGATGTTCATAACCTCCCGGACGTACTTCCTTCTTGCAGTAGACGATTGTCCACCAGCTGCAAAACCACCATAGATTGTACTGATATGCCGATTGGTGCGGGGAGGTTCTGAGGGGCGCTGACGATCCTCCCGGGGCCGGTTGGGTGACCTTCGCGAGGTCAGGTTGGATGGAGAACGGCCTCTGGGGAATTGACGACCGGGAGAGCGGTGCGGCGAACGGGCACGACGCTGATCCGACACGACACGGTTGTCCCGCTGGGATCGGGTGTCATTGTTCCTTATGTATTGCCTCAACCGTCCTTGCCGTACCATGTCCTCTATCAGATCCTGAAGTTGAATACAGTCTTCAGTAACGTGTCCATAGCTTGAGTGGAATTCACAGTATTTGCTCTGATCCTTTTGTCCCTGTCGCCGTATCGGTTGTGGTTTCTGTGCAGCGAAAGTGTCGGCGTACATGTTCATCATGAAGTATGCGGGACCTGGGGACGTTCAATGGGGTGTATTGTTCATAACGGCCCTTGGGGGGTCCTTTCCTCCCTTCCTGGGACGGTCCCTTTGGATCTCTTCTTCTAGGTGTGTCAGCTCGCTCTGAATGCCTTTGTTGAGCTGTAACTCCGACGATTTCTTCTAAATTTATGTACTTTTGAGCGACCCGTCGTACATCTTCCATCGTTTCAACCCGTTTCTTTGCCAAGGATGCTTGCAATCCTCCTGGTTGGAGACCAGCCACCAACACATGCACCGCAACTGCCTCATTCAAACCCTTTATGGAAAGGGCCGCTTGGTTGAAGCGGTGGAGGTACTAACGGAGCGGTTCCCCCTGCTTTTGAGTGATTGTACTCAGTGTCTGGGATGAGCGATCATGCTCTTTACTGGTGTTGAATCTATTCAAGAATCGGGCCGACAATTCGGACCAACAGCTTACGGAACCGGGCTCTAGGGTAGTAAACCATTGGAGGGCCGATTTTTTTAAGGTCAACGGGAAAGCACGACACATGAGTGGATCGGCCGTTCCGTGAAATAGCATGGTTGCTTCGAAGGCGTCTATATGGTCCTGAGGGTCTGTCAAGCCATCATACATCTCAATGTTGGCCGGTCGAAGGTTATCTGGAACCCTCAAAACCATCACGGCATCAGTAAAGGGGTGACGTAGTCCCCCACGGGGTAGGACGGGATGTGGTTGAGTGGTCGGGCGTGTGGGGCGCCTCTGATTGGTATCGACCCTAGGAGGTGGTAGACTAGACTCTCCCTCAGACTCGTGCTCATACTGGGAAGGTGTATAGCTGGGAAACGGTGGAGCGGCCGGGTTGTCTCGGTTTGGCGTGGGAGGTCGCCTATAGTTGCGTTGTTGGTAGTTCGCAATGAGTTCCCGTTGCTCTCGAATCAATCTTTCTTGACGCTGAAGCCGTGCACGAAGTTCAGTAGAATGTAATTCATTTTCAAGAGTAGGGATGTGATTCATGCGGACGGGAGCCGATTGAGTTTGACCACCGGGTGCTGTAGTGGAATGGTCGTCTGAAACGAGTCCTTCTGGTTGGGCTTCCTGGTTAATCTGTGCGCGGAGACGTCTTTGGTGTCTAGTTTCCATTGGTTAAGTAGGTGAGACACGGTGGGTGCCAAATGTTCTGTGTACTTGAGGTAGGGAGGTTGACCTGAGGTTGACTGGAAGGTTGATAGGTAGGTTGATAGCTTCGTCCACGTGGCTGGTCCAGCTAACTGGTCTGGTTCTCGGCCTTGACCCGCCCCCGGGTGGGGTACCTGCGCGGACTCCGACGCTCAAGTCAGATATTTATCCTGGGAGAGGGGGGATATCAAATATAGAGACACAAAATATACGGAGAAAGAGAGGGAAAGTAGATAGAGAGTGAGAGGGCCGAGTGAGAAAGCGGAAGTAGGAGTGTATTCTCAGCTGTCCTTTTGCACTGTTCAGGTAGGAGGTATTTATAATGGAGCATGTGACATGGCAGCCATCAATAGTCATGTCATTGATTAAATGTCGCCGCCTTTGTCAGGAGGCGGAGTCAGGTGGTAGCAGAGGTTTGGAAGCGACACTTGATGTGACTTACTGTGTCTGGGACGGTTGTGGAATACGTACGGGGAGGTCGCGTTTTGGACCGGACCTGCCGTAACGGTGGAGACTGGCCCTTCCTTGGAAGGTTGAGGGACCGGTCCTCCCTTGGGAGGTGGAGGGACCGGCCCTCCCTTGGGAGGTGGAGGGACCGGCCCTTCCTTGGGAGGTCGAGGGACCAACCCTCCCTTGGGAGGTCGAGGGACCGGTCCTCCCTTGGGAGGTGGACGGACCGGCCCTCCCTTGGGAGGTTGAGGGGCCGGTCCTCCCTTGGGAGGTTGAGGGATCGGCCCTCCCTTGGGAGGTTGAGGGACCGGTCCTCCCTTGGGAGGTTGAGGGACGTTCATGGGAGGAGGACCTCCCTTTGACCGGTCCGGTCTTGGTCAAAGTTATCTTCCATGATGATTCCCCAGAACATTCTCTTTCTTGACCAATGGACAGGAAGACTTTGATGCCGTTTTTTTGGCAATCTTTTATCACTGGTTCTAGCACGGAGCAGTCAATGCAGTGATTTCCCAAGTTCAACTGATCGATACTGCCATTATCGTACACATACAGGTATGCCAGAATCACAATTTTATAGTTTCCACTTTCACAAGTTTCCTTCAAGGAGCCTTCGCCTTCCTCTCCCTTCTGACCCCAGGGGGCGCCACGCTCCTCAGGACTATCAATAGCATTGGAGGAGTGGATGGTTAATGCCATGAAGGCCAAGAGGAGGAGGAGGAACAAACAAGGTTGTTTTAGGGAAGCCATATTGGTTTTTGGAGAGACAACAAGAAGAGAGGTTTTAAGTGTTTGGCTGATTGATGAATGACCATAAGAGCAAGAGTAGCTACCAATTTACAGCGATTGCTGCTAGTTTGGTGGGGTTATCTCCATGGATGTGTACGATGATTATACAATCATAGCTAGAGCTTCTAGAGTCTAGACCACATGGCTTTTCGTTCTTGCTAAACCTTCCATACCGTACACATTTAATTAATTGGCTGCACATTTTTAACGAGTTAAAAGCGGAAATGTTTGATTAATTGGCTGCACATTTAATTAATGGGCAACATATACTCCCTCCCCTTTCGGGGTTTTTCACTGTTGTAAAAGAAAGTGGTTAACTTTGTTAGTGACATTAAAAATATGAAAATTTTATATACTTTTTCAATACTACTCTTATAATTATTATTGGAATTCTAAAAAGTGTTGACTTAATAGAGGTGTTTGTGAAAAGAAGTAATTAAATACTATTGAAGATTGAAATAAAGTCTTATAAATATGACCAAAATAAAAATCTCAAAACGGTCTTATAATTAGAACCGGAGGGAGTATATAAATAGACTAAATAGTTAACTTATTTCTGTAAAGATTATGTTGCCACCAATTTAGTCCACTAAAAATATTTGCCACCAATTTAATCATTCAAAGATCACCAATTTAATCCCCCAAAAATAATTGCCACCAATTTTTTTTTAATAATTATTTGCCACCAATTTAGTCCCTCAAATGACATTTATGTCATCAATTTAGTCTCTTAAAGAAATTTACCACTAATATAGTCTCTAAATATCAATTTTACTAACATGTTAGCTAGTCCCTTGTATTCCTCCCTTAAGATCAGTATGACTTTATTACTTGCGTGATATGTTAAATAAAAAATTGTAAAATTCCGCTTTCGTTAGTCCTTTATGTTGTGTATTTTATTTTTTTGAGTTTGTTTATATATTTAAGTTTTTTTATTTAACATGTTAATTACGTAAGCAAAGTTAAACGGTTTTGTAGTAGATTAGTCTGAGAAACTATAGTAATGGTACAATTGATCTTTGATGGACTATAATGATGACAAATATCTTTAGGGGATTAAATTGATGGTACAATTGTTTTTTTAGGGATTATATTGGTGACAAATATCTTTGGAAGACAAAATTGGTGGCACAATTGTTTTTTGAGGAACTAAATTGGTGACAAATAATTTTAGGGAACAAATTTGGTGGCACAATTGATATTTAAGAGACTAAATTGATGACAAATATCTTTGGGAGACTACATTAATGATAACATTTCCTTTGAAGGACCAAATTAACTATTTACTCAATATATCTATATAAATAAGGATATGGATTAAGGCAATGTTTAAGGAGCTAAAAATGGAGTTAGTGTAAAAAATAATACATTTAAAGTATTATTACAAGTCAACTTTGTAGTTTTTGAATAATGACTTAGCATATATATCTTAAGTATTGTCATAAGGACAATGTATAGCTAAATCCATATATTCATGTTACTAATAAGATAGGGAGTGACCGATCCACGGATTTTAAATAATGAGGACGACACATAATTTTAATTTTAAATTTTATCAATTGTAATTTTTTAAAGGTTTTTTTAATATATGTCAAATGAGATATTTTACGAAACTCATAAAAGTTCAAATTTTATTATTCCCTCCGATGTTATTTGTTGGAAACCAACAAGCGGGCTAAGCAAATACTAGAGGGGGGTGAATAGTATTTTGAAGCACTAATACCAAATATTTCGAATGATAATTGAAGAATGGAGCTAAGACTGAATTTTCTGGAATCAGACACGAAATACTCGAGTCTTTTGTGAAATACTCGAGTTTTTCAGGATGAACAACTCGAGTCTTTCTAAATATACTCGAGTTTTTCCTGACAGATAGCAGTAAAACCAGAAACGAAAATCCAGCAATTTAACTCAAATCAATTCAATACTAAACAGGAACTTATCCAACAGATTAGCAAACAATCTAAATAAACTTTTAACACCAAGAATCCTTGAACTTGCTACCTAATTGTATAAATCCTAATAGTTTGAAATGACTTAAGTTGATTGAGCTAGAAAGTAGATTAAAAGCAATAAACCAACACTCAAGCAATTTTATCCTGGTTCACTCCAACAATGAGCTACCACTACAAGAATTTTCTCGGACAGCTACGGAATTTTGCTAGGGATTATTTTTCTAGCAGTTTCATAGCAAATCAGCTACAAAATAGATACAAAATTAATTTTCGTAGTTAGTTTTCAATGATATAAAATACACTTAATATAAGAAAAACAACTATGGAATAACTACGATTTAGCTAGGGATTATTGGTAACGATATAAAATTCTGTAGCTGACTAGTTTGCTAGGAAATATTCCGTAGCTGATAAATTTTATGGCCCAACCCGCTAAATTTTCACACTCCCGCCAAGCAAAATATTCCCTTCTCTTTCAACTCCCTTCTCTCTTTTAACTTTCAGCTTTTCACTTTCATCTCCTTTCTCTTTTCACCACCACTTCCCTCCGCCTCCCTCCTTCACCACCGCATCCTCTTCATCGCAGCTTTCCTCCTTCACCTCCGTCTCCCTCCTTTCTCTTTTCGTTTTTTACTTTCATTTCACTCTCTTCCCTTCTCTTTCACTAAATCCCTAAATCCCTAACTTCACCACCGCCTCCCTCCTTCACCACCACCTCCCTCCGTCACAGCCTCCTTCCTCATCCTTCCCTCCATCCCTGCTTGAATTTCACTAAATCCCTAAATCCCTAACTTCCCTGCCACGATTTCACTCTCCCTCCTTGCGTTTTGGATAGTTGGCGTTCTGGTGATGCTGCTTTTCCGATAAGGTATTGTTTTGGTTGAAGCTGTGTTTTGTTTTGATTTTTGAGTATTTGTTTTGGTTCGGTTTTGCTCTTGCGATAAGGTATTGGTTTGGTTGAAGCTGTGTAATTCTTCTTTTTCGTTTTTTGCTTTCTTTTCAAATTCAGTTTTGTTTTTTCTGAAATCAGCATCCTCATTAGTCTCACTATACTGAGTTATTAGTCTAAATCACTGCACATTTGGCTTTTCTGGAACGATCCCTGTAGTGGCAATGTTAGGGTTGTTGGTACGGTTTGCTTGGGGATGCATTTTACTTCAACCAACCACTGTTAGTAGTTGTTGGGTTTTAAGATAACATTTGAAATCCTTAAATTCGACGAATTGGGTAGTTCATTTGGTTCACTTCTATCAAGCACTTCTGGTTAGTTTTTGAGTCATCACATTTAGAATATTTACTTTTTGTGCTTTGCTAGTCATTTGGTTTACTTTATTCCATCTTATGGTAGTGAAAGATGAGGAGGGTATACTAGTAAATGAATACATACGATGGAGTTGTGCATGTTGTAGTTTATGAATGCATGTAGTTCTTTTATTTTTTTTACATCTAGGAATAGTCATTGTGATTCCACATTGTTAAAGTTGTGTGTTTCCTTTTCTCAGGCAGATAATTCTTTTGAGGATATTAGCAACAAAGTTGTGGCCAACTTTGGATGTAGTTGCTGTACATTAGGTGTTGCAGCTGCTCTTTTAGGTGTAGAGTGAGTTGCATCTTTCCCCTCGTACTTTTGTCTCATCTTTTATTACTTTGTCTTCTTTTTGTTCTTCTCATTCTCTTCCTGTTTTTATGCTAGCTAAATCTGAGTCAACATTATAATCACATTTGTTACTTTAAAATTTTGAAATACTATCATATAGAACCTTTAGGAAGTGACTTGATTGAATTTTTATTTTCCAATATCTGAACCATACGCCATTTCACATGTCTGGTCACTTAGAGATGCTCCTTATAGAATCAAATCTTGAATTCTGAAATTAAAATGCGAATTGTTTCCATATTACTATATCTAATATTCTCTAGATTTGTCATAGCTTTTGTTCAGGCATTTTTTCAGCATTGACACTGATCCAAAATCTCTTCAAATAGCATCTCTTAATGCTGAGGAATTGAGGTATTGCCTTTTTGCTGATTATTATGCTAAATGAGTGCATTGGTTTCATGATATCTAACTCTCTTAAAAAGTTTCATGAAAAAATTATGGTTAATGAGTAAATGTTTCTATATTTGAATATTTGGAGTAATTGTTTCTATATTTGAATTCTGGTTAATGAGTGTTTATGTATTTGGATATTTGGAGTAACTGTTTGTTATGCTTCTTTTGCTTTCAGTCTGCACTTTCAGTCTGCATGTTAGTTAAGTGAAGAAGCCTCACCGTTATCGTCCTGGAACTGTTGCTCTTCGGTGAGTCTTGCAATTCATAAAAAAATGAATTAATTCTTATTCTTTTTTCTCTTTTTCATATAAGTTTGTTTTCATACTAATTTAGTAAGACAAAACTTGAGTGAAATGCTACTACATTGGTGCGCATGTAACTTCAATTCACATATAGATATCCCTGATTACTGCTATGATTTTATAAAATTTTGTTTGTTCTGCTGCTATTTAGTTCATGTAACTGCTTTCTATAGACAACTTTAAAAGGTCATTGTTCATAACTTCCTTGGCATATTTGTTATGTATTGAACAAGGGAAAGAAACTTGATGAAGCAATCATGCTGTTTAGTTATTTTCTCAACATGTTTCTGTGATGCATTGTTCATGGATGTCTCATTAACTTCTATCCCGTCATATGTTTGTCTTAACTTGATAGAGGTCTTAAAATTATAAATGGGTAGTATAATTGTGACAATCCTACCAAGACAAGCATGAAAAACTCTCTATTGTGAAAGTTGGCTTATCTGTATAATCAGTTACGCGTTTTTCTGGTTTGTTACTTTCTGGTTTTTCTGATCTAAATGATGAGTGGCTTTCCCTTTTGAAAGCCTCTAGAAAATCTGTTAAGATGTACATGGTTTCCTAGTTTTCTTTACTTTTTGCTTTACATGGTGAAGATGCTTAATTGTAGGGACCTTCTGGCCAATGGGTTGATGTGATGAAAAGGAAAAGAGCAATTCATGAGAATATTATAAATTTGGTTCATGAACAGAATTCTAAGAGTAATATGGAAAAGGAAAAGGTATGTGGTCATTGCATTGGTTAAAATTTGGGGAATTCTAGTTTTTAATAACCTACTGTGTATTCTGATGATAAAAACCGACTGATAAGAAAAAATGTAGTAAATTTATTTCTGCATTTTCTTTTCCGTGTATTCAATTATTGAGGATATATATTGTTTTCTGCTTGCAGCTGCTTGTAGGAGGAAAGTCAATCAGAAATCATTCCTTCCTCGGAGAAAGGGAGAAAAGGTTTTGTTCCCTTTATATAGTCATCAGACTTTCTTTAAATTTTTAGTAATTGTTTTGGTTTGGGAAGTGTAATTATCTGTGTCATGTTGCCGTTTTTTTATTATTTTAAATTGTTGCTTATGCTATTATTTATTTAGTCTTCAATCTGATTGTATTCTATTTGTTAATCTCAATCTAATTTCTAGTTCAACATAGGGTGTAAAATTGTGGATAAGGTGGCTTCTTTGAACATCAACTTCAAGTTATTGTCATAGGCTTAAGCAAAAGAGAAATTCTAGAAAGAGAGGAAAAGGGTACTTACTGGTAGTTAATATTAAATATGATTAATTTATAAACATGGCTAGCAAACCTGTCTTATGGTTGTGCTAATTTCTTGCTTAACTATATTGATTTGGCCCTAGTTTCCTCATAAGGGTACTCACCTAATGGCTAATAGTACTTCCTTAAAATTCATTGTGTAGAAGTTGGAGACCTTGTCTGCTTGACTTGATAAATAATTTTCTATTAATATAATCTTGAGTGTAATAATTTTGGATGTGTTTTGCTGAAAGAGGGGTAATGTGAATATCATAAGTTATAGCCACATATTTCCTAATTTTCTTGTTCATTCTCTTTACAATAGTCTAATACTCTAATTCCTTAAAAAAAAAACTTTACAATAGTCTAATAAGTTCATTTTGTTTGAAATATGCATCAACCTTATGATCTCTATTTGATGACAGTTAAGATAGGATCTTTGTAAGAATTTCCGAGGTTAAAAGTGATGGTGAAGCTCAGGGTGGTTTTCTTTTACCAGGGTTCGATTTTAGGGTTTTGAGTGAAAAAAATGATAATTGATTTCTGATTTTGTTTCCTTTGGTTTCAGCAGCACGTGGTACTAAGAGAAAGCCAGAGAGTTTCAAGGATGAGGATTACTACATTAGTTCAATTCCTAAAAATCAAGTCAATCATTATTTGTATTTCTATTCTTTATATTTATCTGGATTGCAAAAGTAAATCATATAGATATCCAATATGTAATATGGCATCTTACAATGGTGGTTATAGCTTTTGAAACAAAAAATATGTCTACCCATATAACTTGTATTTTGCTTTCGCTGTCAGCACACAGAGGCAGGCCTTTCAGTAAAAGCTAGAGAAAAATTTGGTTCAAATAGGTAAATATGTACTTGCTTGATTACTAATTGCTCCTCTTTATTTGTAAAATTGATGGGTGATTGTGTTTACCCTTTTTTGTTCTGTATTTTCTTGTATGTTGTTATATTCATATATTGTGACATTCAACATGGGTGATTAAGTCTTACTTACATGTGTTTGTTTGTTGCTACTGATGTGATATTTTAGATTGGAAGCAGCTGTCCTAGATCTAGTTGCAGATGATGGTGGTGGCATTAAGAACAAAAGTTTGTGTATCACTGGGATAAGGTAATTCTGAAAAGTCATGGTTCAAGTTTATGCATACAATTTTGCTAATTGCGAGTTTGTTTGTCACGATTGAGTTGGATTAACAAAAGAGAAATGAATGATGTAAACCTCAAACTGTTCTAGAGTCTTATACATCCCCTCATGTAATTTCAATCACATTGTAAAAAACATAGCTCACCTTGAATTCCCTTTGCTCTTATAAGAGCTCACTACAGGAAAACTCTCGACTTGAAAGCTGCTACAGTAGATGACATTTAGTCATAATTGTTATTTTTAAGATATTTATTATAAGAGTGGAATATTTTTAATGATATGACAATGTATGATTTTGGTACAGTGTAAAAAAACTTAATACTCGGTTAGTGCATTACAGTTAAGCCCTTGATTTATTTGTTGCTAAATGTTCAAACTTCAAATAAGTACGACGATCAAATTCTTGTCAACAATTCATAATAATTCTTAGCTGGGAGCCTTGTGCACTAGATCACCCTTTTTATTAGTCGTAGCTGGTTCTCTACCATAACCATGGATTATGGGCACCCTAATTACTTTTGATCTTATATGTTGGTGATCATTCAGTTATAGAACTATGTCCTGCAAATGTTCTTGATTCAATTTTTAATTCTATTAAGTTTTATAATGAAATGCAACTACGGATTTGCTACTGAATAGCTAGGGAGGTACAGAAAAATTGCCAAATTGCTACGGAATATTTTGCTACCTATGATGCATCAGCTAGGAAATAGATGCAAGTTTGCTACGAAATGGAAAAACACTAGCTACAGAATAGCTACGGAATTTTCATAGCTAATTAGCTATGGAAAAGTAACTTTTTTTTTTCAAAAGTGATCAACTAATCAGCTACCATTTTGCAATTGATTTGCTACGAAATTTTACATCTTAGCTGCGGCATAGCTACGGAAATATACGGTAGCAAAATAGCGACGTGTTTTACGCTACGCATCCTGTTGTAGTTGTTCCGTTGCTAATCTGTAGCAACTTCGAAATTGCTAGCGAACTGCTACGGAATTGCTACGGAACGTTCCGTAGCAGTCCGAGCAAATTCTTGTAGTGTACATCCAGTCCTCCTAATCACTTAGGAGTTTCTACTAATAATCAAATTGTTAGAAATTACAAGGATTGCTTGAGAATGGCCTCACTCAACCTAACCCTTCAAGAGTGTACCAAACTCTTGATTTCTACCCCAATTTGATTCCGGTGACTGAAGAACTCTTCAAAAGCTTCCTTGAACTCCCTTCAAGAAACTCCACCGGGCTAGGAACCTCCTAGTCTTGTGCTTGAGAACCTCTCAAGACTCCAACACCCTAAGCCACTTAGGGTTTGCTTGGGAACAATCCAAGAATTTGAATAATCAAGCTTTTTGTATGTGTATTACTAATCTCACAATGGATTAGCAAAAATAAGCACAGCTCAATGTATGAATTGAGGCCTAAAACTCAACTTGGAATAAAATGACAATATGAGTGAGAAGTTGAGCTTTTTGGGAATTAACACTTGAGAAGAGGAAATTAAGAAAGCTTGAATCAATATGATCTTGTTGTCTTGTTTGTTCTTACACAAATTCAAAGAGAAATTTTACAATTAGGTTCTGAAATGCTCTCTTGGGTTGGATGAGACTCAAATGCCCTCAATTGGGTTTTTGAGTCTCTCCAACGTTCATTTTTGTTGACTGGACAAAAATACTCGAGTCTTTTGGTAAATACTCGAGTCTTTTTGGTCAGTCACGAGTGATTTGGTGCACGAACAAGACTAACGGTCATATTTGCTGACTTGGCACAAATACTCGAGTGTTTTACAGAATACTCGAGTATATACTCGAGTCTTTCTCAAAATACTCGAGTATTTTGATCAGACATGAGAAAAATTAATTTTCAATTTTATTTTTCCTCTCAAGTATTAATTTTAGTTAATCTCAACCTAATAGTCATATAAAATTTTATTCCTAGAAGAGACTAACTATTTCTACCCACTCTCAACATAAATTAGAAATTTACAATTAATATTTGATTGAGAATGATTGGGCACTTGTCTTCTTTTCTTGACTTGTTGTTGTTGTTGATGTTGCAATGTCTTCAAGGCTTGATTGTTAATTACTTTGTCATCATCAAAATATAATCCACATAATTAGGAGCATTGAATTTACAATCTCCCCCTTTTTGGTGATGACAAAATAATTAACACTTGTACCATTTGTTGAGCTTGAAACCACTTGAAGGTGCAACTCCCCCTCACTATAGGATCCTTTTCACCTATCTAAAAATTCAGCTTGTGCAAGAGGTTAAGACAATTTAATTTTAGCACCAAGCCTATGGTATTAGAGTATTCAACAATTATCAGAGTATATACCATAATTAGAAAAATTTAGGTGCAACAATATCAAGACAAGTGTATAATATCTCTCCCCCTTTTTGTCATGATTCAAAAAGGTGTAACAATTGAGAAAAAGATCAAGGGAGGAGAGGTGCATAATTGGAAAACCCCATAACCAACTATGCAATAAAACAGAGACATAATAAAAACAATAAAGAGCTCCCCCTGAAAACGAAAGTCAATAACATCATAATAGCACCATAGTATTAAACAGGAGGTCCAAACGAAAAATACCATGACAAACCCAAAGATTCAAACACCAAGTTTTCAAAATATAGAAAATGCAACAGAAGCCAACATAAAGAAAACTAAGATAAAATCCAAAGGACAACATCATCAGAACATGGATGGAGCAGGATCATCTGGAGGAGGATAAAACCGAGAGAAGGCCGCCATCATCTCATCAAACCGGCGGTTCATCTGCTCTGACTGCTGATCCAGGCGGGAATTAATCTGGTCCGAGTGCTTATTCAAGTGAGAATAAAACATGGCAGACTCTGCACTCATCCTAGTGTCCAGGCTAACAAAGTCATCACGCTGGGCGTCCATAGCATGCAAGAGAGAGTCCATCCTCCCATCTAGAGTGTCCAGCCGTGTGATAACATGGTCTCTCCATCCCGAGTTGTCATATCCAGTAAAGTCATCAAAATTAATTTCATTCTCAATAGGGTCCCCTTCTTCAGCCTGTGCAAATGTTGCAGCCTCCTCTTCCAAATGTTGGGCATCTACCCCTTGTTGAGCTGCAACATTTGCAGCCCGCTCCAACTTAGCTATGTCAGACTGATACAAGTATTGCCCAGAAGGTTCATGAAACGCCATGCCTTGATGACTCAGGGTACCATTGTTGAGGCAATGCTGGTTAACATGAAGAGTCTTTGACTCTTCATTTCGTGGGATAGGCACTCTGAAGTTTCTCAAAAGGTAACACACATGCATGGGATAAGGCAAGGTCTTAGGGTGTTTATATTTTGCAGCAGCTAGCATTCTATCCAAAATTATGCGACACCAATTAAGCTTCTCATTGTTCAGGATAGCACTAACAAGTCTAAGTTCATTGTTTGTGGGTTTAGCATAATTTGGTGAGGTTTGAGGCACTAACTGATGGCAAACTATGTAGTGCAGCACCCTAGTTTGGACAGTCATCAAGGAGGAATGCTTAATCCCTTCGGTCCATACACGACGACCGGGGCGCAAACAATTTTGAAAGATCCCATCGGCATCTGCCTTTAGGGAGTTGTCCCCATGTCGTGAAGGCCCAAAAGCATGGAAAATATCCTTAACACCAATTTTGAACCTTACTCCTTCTACCATGGATTCCATGACATCATTATGTAGCCTAAGGTTCACATAAAAGGTTCTAACTAGCCTAGGAAAGATAAGACCATTGAATTCCAGAAATTGAATAAGTTTTTGGTACCTAAGGTTAGAAACAAAAGAGAAACCCTTACCTTCGAGAAATGCACTGTTGATCCATGTGACAACACCAAAAGTTCTCGTAGCAAAGCCCTCCAACCTTTCCAAACACTCATCCTCTTGATAATACTCCGGAATGTCCTCCTCGGATGATGATTCTGCAATCCGTACTCTCTTTCCTTTTCCAGATGATGAAGCCATAGAAGAATTTTGGAGAAAATTGAAGTTTTGGAAAGTTAGGGTTTGAAAAGGGGGTGACGGATTTGAGGGTGAAATTTGTTGAAAAAATGGATGAAAAGTGTTTAGAGGATGTAAAACTAGTAAGATTTGGCAAAAATTTGAGTAAAATCGGAGTTTTGAGGAGAGAGATATGAGAAAACCGAGAGAGAAGAGAAAGGGGTTCGGAAAACTCAAGTGTGAGGGGCTGAGAGAATATATAAACTTTCAAACATACTCGAGTATATTCATCAATACTCGAGTTGTTCTTTACGAAATACTCGAGTTTTTGAAAATATACTCGAGTCGTTCGTGACTCAGCCCAGATCTCCCCAGAAAACTCGATTAAAAACATAAACACTCGAGTTTTAAAAGACCAAACACAAATCAAAAACATATGCTTCACTACCAACTTGGAATATAGTCTAGAATCACATACAATTAACACATATTATTTAAAATATCATCAAGGACAAATTTACTAAGAATCAAGAACACATTGGAGTAAGGCTAATATGGTGATTTTCCAAAAATGACACACAAAGCAATTAGCCTATATTAGCTTCATCTAAAATACCAAGTTCTCTCCTAATATGATAAAAGGTGTCCCTTGGTAGAGGTTTTGTAAAAATGTCGGCTAATTGATTTGTGGTACTAACAAATTCAATTGTACAATCACCCTTTTGCACATGATCTCTCAAAAAGTGATGTCTTATTTCAATGTGTTTAGTTCTTGAGTGATACACCGGATTCTTGGTCAAGTTGATTGCACTCGTGTTATCGCATCTAATCGTAATATTTTCAAGTTTCAAACCAAAATCCGATAATTGTTGTTTCATCCATAATAGTTGAGCACAACAACTATCGGCTGCGATATATTCCGCTTCGGCGGTAGAAAGGGCAACACAAGCTTGCTTTTTCGAAAACCAAGACACCAATGAACTTCCCAAGAAATGGCAAGTACCACTGGTGCTTTTGCGATCAAGCTTGCATCCCGCGAAGTCGGAATCCGAGTAACCAACTAAACTAAGATTGGCATCAGCAGGATACCATAAACCAGTGTTAATTGTTCCTTTTAGATACTTAAATATATGTTTAACTGCGGATAGGTGAGATTCTTTAGGATTAGCTTGAAATCTAGCACACATGCATACACTAAACATAATATCCGGTCTAGATGCAGTGAGATATAGGAGACTACCTATAATACCCCTATACTTACTAACATCAACCGGTGTACCTTGTTCATCCTTGTCTAGGTAGCATGATGTTCTCATTGGAGTGTAGGCTTCCTTGCACTTGTCCAATCCGAATTTCTCAAGGAGCTCTTTGCAATATTTCCCTTGATGCACAAATATCCCCTCCTTGACTTGCTTTATTTGTAAGCCTAGGAAGAACTTGAGTTCTCCCATCATTGACATTTCAAATTCCTTTTTCATCAAATTTGAAAACTTTCTACAAAGAGACACATTAGTAGCACCGAAAATGATATCATCAACATAGATTTGTACTAACAATATGTCATCCTTGGTTTTATAAATAAATAGTGTATTATCAACCTTCCCTCTTTGAAACTTGTTTTCTAATAGAAAGGAACTCAATCGATCATACCAAGCTCTAGGAGCTTGTTTCAATCCATAGAGTGCCTTTTTCAACTTATAAACATGGTTTGGAAATTCACTATTTTCAAAACCGGGGGGTTGTTTGACATACATTTCTTCATTTATAAACCCATTCAAGAAAGCACTTTTAACATCCATTTGATATAAAGTGAATTTCATGATTGAAGCAAAAGCAAGTAAAATTCGGATAGCTTCAAGACGTGCAACCAGAGCAAAGGTCTCATCATAATCGATACCTTCCTCTTGGTTGTACCCTTGAGCTACTAGTCTAGCTTTGTTTCTTATAATCAACCCGGATTCATCAAGTTTGTTTCTATAAATCCATTTAGTACCAATTATGGTATGATCATCGGGTTTAGGGACTAAAACCCAAACTTCATTTCTTTCAAATTGGTTTAATTCTTCTTGCATAGCAAGAACCCAATGATCATCCTCAATGGCCTTTTTAATTGAATCGGGTTCAATTTGAGAAACAAAGGAGACATAGTGGCAAATGTTTTGAATAGACCTACGAGTAAGTACTCCCTTTGACATATCTCCTATGACATTGTCTATAGGATGAGCCCTGACCGATTTCCAAGTTGGAGGAAGTTCTTCCCTAACTTCTCCTTCATCAACTTTTGATTTCTCTCTCTCTTTTTTCTTCTTTTGAAAAATCAATGCCATCTTCACTAGCATCACATAAAACACTATCTTCTTTCGAAGACTCATTAAAAACCACATGAATTGATTCCTCAATAATTAAAGTTCTTTTATTGAAAATTCTATAAGCTTTACTATGAGAAGAATAGCCTAAAAATATGCCTTCATCGGATTTGGAATCAAACTTGCCAAGATGTTCTTTTCCATTATTTAAAACAAAAACTTGGCATCCGAAGACATGAAAATGAGATATATTTGGCTTTCTTCCCTTGTAAAGTTCATAGGGGGTTTTATCCATATCAAAATACGATTTAAAACATAACAAGTCGTATTGACGGCATCGGCCCAAAAATATTGAGGTACTTGAGAATCATTTAACATGGTTCTAGCAAGTTCCTCTAGCACCCTATTTTTCCGCTCTACCACTCCGTTTTGTTCCGGAGTTCTTGGTGCGGAGAATTGGTGCTCAATACCATTTTTAGCACAAAATCTATCAAATTTGTGGTTTTCGAATTCACCACCATGATCGGTACGAATAATAATTACTTTTTGATTTACTTGGTTTTGCAAAAGTTTGACATGATGTTTAAAAGATTTGTAGGTCTCACTCTTAGTAGTTAAAAATAGAGTCCATGTAAATCTAGAGAAGTCATCAACAATCACCAATGCATAATAGTTGCCACCAAAGCTTTTTACTTGTGATGGTCCAAACAAGTCCATATGAAGCATTTCTAATGGCCTTGATGTGGACATCACCATTTTTGATCCAAAGGTGTTTTTGGTTTGTTTACATTTCTTGCAAGGAGAACAAACACCTTCAATAGAAAAATTTAGCTTTGGTAAACCAACTACTAGATCTTTAGATTGTATTTTCTTCAATTGGTTTACATTTATATGAGCGGTCCTACGATGCCATAACCAAGTGTCATTTTCTTTGCTCACTAAACAAGTAGATACCAAAGAAGTGACTTTGTTCAAATCAACTAAGTAAGTATTATTTGACCTTCTACCAACAAATTTGATTGATTCATCTTTGTCACTTTTAATGAGGCAATGGGTAGAGGTAAAAACTACATGATTACCAATATCACATAATTGGCTTATGCTCAAGATATTATGTTTTAATCCTTGAACATAGAGCACATTATCAATAATCAAGTTTGAAGAGTTTCCGATTTTACCAATACCAAGGATTTTGCCTTTGTTGTTGTCCCCATAAGTGACATAACCCTTTTCCTTTGGAGTAAGCTCAATGAAGTGCCGCTTATCTCCCGTCATGTGCTTCGAACATCCACTATCTGGATACCACAATTCTTTTCCCGTTCGAAGGCACACCTACAAGATGAAATCACTTGTTCAATTTGGGTACCCAAACAATGTTGGGTCCCTTACGGTTAGTGTTGGGACTTTCTCCCTTCTTAATCCACATATAAGTGCCCTTTTTCATTTCAAACTTCTTAATATGGCACTCAATGTTAATATGTCCAACTTTTCCACAATAAGTACAAGTTGGTCTCTTTGATGAGTTTTTCTTAGAAAATGTTCCAACCACCTTGTACTTTTTGTCCTTTTTATGAACATATCCCAAGCCGGTTTTGTTGTGATTATGTCTTTGAGAGTTCAACAACCGGTTGAGGTTTCTATCACTATGTGAGATTGTGAGTTTGTTTTTCAACTCTTTCACTTCCTTTTCAAGTTCATCACATCTCTCACATGAAGTGATAATTTCCTCATGATTTGCACAATTACTTTTATGACTAGAATTAATAAGTTCCAAGGACTCATTTTGAAGTTTCAACTCATTTATAGATTTTTGCAATTCATCAATTTCTTGTTGAAACTCCAAAATTTTCTTTCCTTTTTCCTTATTAATTTTAGCAAGCCTTCTAAATTGAATTAACATTTCATTGTAGGCTTCTTGCAAATCATCATATGAAATGGAGTTTGAAGAGGAACAAGAAGAGCTAGAGGTTACCTCATCATCACTTTCACTCATGGTATGATTAGCTCTTGATGAGGACTCATGATAATTCTTGGCCATGAGACAAAGGTTTGCATTTTCATCACCAGAACTACTTGAAGATGATTCATTGTTCTTCTCCGGTGCATCCCAAACAATGTATGCACGCTTCCCCTTGGTCTCTTGGGTCTTCTTGTCATTCTTCTTCAAGAATGTGGCACATTCCATTCTTATGTGACCAACCCCACCACATTCATGACACTTAACTCCATCATTGGTACTCTTTTCTCTTTGTTTGGAGTCTTTGGTTCTCTTGAATTTGGATGACGAGCCACCTTTCTTCCCTTTGAAAAATTTGTTGAAGCGTTTCACAAACATCCCAAATTCTTCTTGATTTGGTTCTCCATCGGAATCTTCACTTGTAGAGCATTCTTCTACTTATTTTGTAGCTTTAGTTGAAGCTTTGAGTGCTATGCCCTTTTTCTTTTTGTCTGATTCCTCATGCATCCCAAGTCTTGTAAGTTCCATCTCATGCTCTTGGAGTTTGCCAAACAAAGTGGCTAAGTCCATGCTATTTATGTCTCTTGATTCCTTGATGGCGGTTACCTTGGGTTGCCAACTCCTATCAAGGCATCTTAGAATTTTGTTAGTAGTTTCTCCATTGCGAAATACTTTTCCCAAGGAAATCAAATGATTAACTATGTGAGAGAATCGCTTTTGCAAGTCACTAATGGTTTCATTTGGCAACATGTGGAACAATTCATATTCGTGAGTTAGAGAATTTAATCTTGCATCTCTAACCTCACTTGTTCCCTCATGAGTGACTTGCAAAGTATCCCACATTTCTTTTGCCGATTTACATTGGGAAACTCTATAAAATTCATCATGGGATAGAGCCGAAAAGATGATGTTTTTAGCTTTTAAATCAAATGAGACTTTCCTCTTTTCATCATCATTCCAACTACTCCTTGGAATTTCAACAATTTATTCATTTATTTTCTTTTTGGGAATGAAAGGACCATTTTCAATTGCATCCCAAATATCCATATCAATTGCTTCAATAAAAACTTTCATGCGAGTTTTCCAATAAACATATCCTTCACCATTAAATAGTGGAGGACGGTTTATTGAAGCTCCTTCTCCACCAAAGTTATTGCTAGAGCCCATTTAGTTTCCAAAAGGATCTTTTTCGAAAAAGTTGTTACACTCGATCTTCCGACCGAGCTCTGATACCACTTGCTGGAAACCAACAAGCGGGCTAAGCAAATACTAGAGGGGGGGTGAATAGTATTTTGCAGCACTAATACCAAATATTTCGAATGATAATTGAAGAATGGAGCTAAGACTGAATTTTCTGGAATCAGACACGAAATACTCGAGTCTTTTGTGAAATACTCGAGTTTTTCAGGATGAACAACTCGAGTCTTTCTAAATATACTCGAGTTTTTCCTAACAGATAGCAGTAAAACCAGAAACGAAAATCCAGCAATTTAACTCAAATCAATTCAATACTAAACAGGAACTTATCCAACAGATTAGCAAGCAATCTAAATAAACTTTTAACACCAAGATTCCTTGAACTTGCTACCTAATTGTATAAATATTAATAGTTTGAAATGACTTAAGTTGATTGAGCTAGAAAGTAGATTAAAAGCAATAAACCAACACTCAAGCAATTTTATCCTGGTTCACTCCAACAATGAGCTACATCCAGTCCTCCTAATCACTTAGGAGTTTCTACTAATAATCAAATTGTTAGAAATTACAAGGATTGCTTGAGAATGGCCTCACTCAACCTAACCCTTCAAGAGTGTACCAAACTCTTGATTTCTACCCCAAATTGATTCCGGTGATTGAAGAACTCTTCAAAAGCTTCCTTGAACTCCCTTCAAGAAACTCCACCGGGTTAGGAACCTCCTAGTCTTGTTCTTGAGAACCTCTCAAGACTCCAACACCCTAAGCCACTTAGGGTTTGCATGGGAACAATCCAAGACTTTGGATAATCAAGCTTTTTGTATGTGTATTACTAATCTCACAATGGATTAGCACAAATAAGCATAGCTCAATGTATGAATTGAGGCCTAAAACTCAACTTGGAATAAAATGACAATATGAGTGAGAAGTTGAGCTTTTTGGGAATTAACACTTGAGAAGAGGAAATTAAGAAAGCTTGAATCAATATGATCTTGTTGTCTTGTTTGTTCTTACACAAATTCAAAGAGAAATTTTACAATTAGGTTCTGAAATGCTCTCTTGGGTTAGATGAGACTCAAATGCCCTCAATTGGGTTTTTGAGTCTCTCCAACGTTCATTTTTGCTGACTGGACAAAAATACTCGAGTCTTTTGGTAAATACTCGAGTCTTTTTGGTCAGTCACGAGTGATTTGGTGCACGAACAAGACTAACGGTCATATTTGCTGACCTGGCACAAATACTCGAGTGTTTTACAGAATACTCGAGTATATACTCGAGTCTTTCTCAAAATACTCGAGTATTTTGATCAGACATGAGAAAAATTAATTTTCAATTTTATTTTTCCTCTCAAGTATTAATTTTAGTTAATCTCAACCTAATAGTCATATAAAATTTTATTCCTAGAAGAGACTAACTATTTCTACCCACTCTCAACCACTCTCAACATAAATTAGAAATTTACAATTAATATTTGATTGAGAATGATTGGGCACTTGTCTTCTTTTCTTGACTTGTTGTTGTTGTTGATGTTGCAATGTCTTCAAGGCTTGATTGTTAATTACTTTGTCATCATCAAAATATAATCCACATAATTAGGAGCATTGAATTTACATTATTTATATGTCATACTTAACCATAATACATATATTAAGGATGGTAGTTACGTTTTTGGAAAATTTAAAAATGTAATTTAATATTATAATTTTATCCTCTTAACTTGCATTAAAATTTTCAGAATGTATCGTTTCACATTAATGAACAAATGACAAATAGGATAAAAAATAATAATGACTTCCTAAGAAAATATAAAGTAACTTATAAAGAGAGTAGTAAAACTTTTCTAAAAGACGACCTATGATTCATAGGGAGTTTGAATCAAGGCAGTTTCTAGGTTGCTCCAGTTCAATTTTTATTTATGATGCTCCGGTTTATTTATTTAGGGTTTTTAGCCCTTACCCCCACCTTTATGTACCCATCAAACCATCACCCTCATCATCTTTCCTCCTCTCCTTCTCCTGATTCAACCATCCATCACCTTCATCTGCATCATACCCCTCATTCTACCACCAAACTTTAATTTCGGGTGTGTGGTGTGATGAACTGGTTGGAGCACAAATCTGGGTGAATCAATTTTTTTTGTGAGGCGACAAAGACTTTGGTACTTGGCGGGTTGCGATGGTTCGTGATGGTTCATCATGAAGGGGTGATGGTTTGTGGTGGATGGGTTGGACATGGTTTGCAGATCACCGAACCGGTGCTGGAGCGAACTGAGTTGGGGTGTTATGCTTGGATCGCAATGGTGGGAGAAGAATATGATGGTGACTACTATGTTGGAAACCAACAAGCGGCCTAACAATCTACTAGAGGGGGGTGAATAGTAGTTGGAAGCGATAGTACCAATTTTTCGGATAAAACTTAAATGGGTCGGATAATGCTCGCTGTTTAAATAAAAAGGCTGACTTTGGGCCGAGCAGAATCTGATAATCAGTTATCTAACCCGACCACCGATTATCCAAGCTGCGCCACACAAAGTTCAGATTTGCAGCGGTTTGTAGTAAGCAATATCCGAGCACATAAGAGTTAAATAAAGCCGATTAAAATGCTCGGTCAAAAACTGAAAGCGATAAAATAAGAAGAAGAAGAAGAGACACCGAGATTTATACTGGTTCACTCACAAACCTTGTGAGCTACGTCCAGTCCCCCCTAAACCTTAGGGAGCCTTTACTCAAATCAATTCAATCGGTTACAACAGGAATTACAAGTGAACCTCACTCAACCTAACCCTTTCAAGAGTGTACCAAACTCTTGAAATCTACCCCGACTTGAATTGATGGCCGAAGAACCTCTTCAACATTTCCGTCGATGAAACCTTCACCGAACTCAGCTTTGTTTGCTGAAACCTTCAACAAACTCACAGCGATCTTGAAACCTTCAAGATCGATTGCCTTTTCAAGGACTTTCCTTTCTTACAGAAACTTAAATGATTTTGGCTCCAACCAGAAACTCAATTGAATACAGATCTGAAAGTGTGAAACCAATTGAGTTTTCGGTTCGGTTAAGAAAGGGATTTACATAGATGAAAAGGAAACGAGTTTTCGAGCAAAAATAGTCTCTGTGTCTATGTTCTTCAATCTGACACTGTTGGAGAAGACATCTCTCCTTTTATAAAGCTTTTGAGAGACGTTGTCCTTTCCAACGGTCATATTTAGACCAATCAGATTTCAACACAATCCCGTTTCTAACCGTTGTTTTTAAAACTCAAATTTGAAATTCAAATTTAGAGATTGATATGCGTTTGAGTTAAAAACTAAGTTACCACCCACACTTAAAAAGGTAAAAACTGGTTACAGATACAAAGAGGTGTGAGCGACGTGTCTGCTGATTGTTGAAGAAGATGAACAGTGTTGTCGAGCTTTACATCTGTTCGAGCTTGGGGACTTGAATGACGGATCTGATATTAGCTGGTCGAGCTAATCTTTCGCCGACAACTTTGCACTGAGAGCGTGAGCTCGGATCGATCCGATCCTAGCACATCCGAGCACGTCTGAGCTTAAGCTGATTTCCTCCGACTTCATCAATACAACGATCCGATCTTTAGCCCACCGAGCAAGGTGCCGAGAACAATGAGAACACCGAGATCATCTAGGAAATTTGACTTCGACATCACAATGATCGGATTCATTTGTCTCCATCGTTGGACGAGAAATGAGCTCATCAAAGTAACTGACTTCAAAGCACACCGAGCTGATTCATCAATGGTCGAGATCCGAGATACTTCATAATGAGCGGATATATTTGTCTTCATCAAAACCTTGGCTGAGAACCGATCTCATGATTTATTTGTATTCATCAAAACCTCTTTGATTCAGCAATCTCCCCCTTTTTGATGATGACAAATGCTTGTTGATTTTGTGTAGCTCTCCTGAATGTATGCTCAGAAATCTACTCGGAAATCTGTAGAGCTGCTCGGAAAACACTCCCCCTGAATTTATGCTCGAAAATCTATGCATCTGAAACAACAAAAACAACAACACCTTTCTCCCCCTTTTGAAATGATCAAAAAGGAGCCGAAGAATTAAGCATATTGCCAAAAGAGTGGTAAATTAATAAAACCGAGGGCAAGCATCTCAAAAAAATACGACTTGTTGGGAACAGATATATTCTAGCCATACTCGGAAAAACATCATTTCTCCCCCAGAAACAGATATACTTTTGAAGAAGCAATTTTTAAATAAAAACCATTTTAGCACAGTGCCCTTCAAAAATATGCTCGGAATTAAGTTTTGCTAGGGGGTACCCAAACAGTTTTGGGCTTATCAAATTTTTCATTTTTCACAATCCAAGCATAATAACCGTTAGCCACACCATGAGATTTAATTTTACAGGTATTTGAGGTGTGTCCATGAATGCCACAGTAAAAACAGGTCGGCTTTTTAGACTGATTTATATTTGAGAATGAGCCGACTTTTCTAAAATTCTTTTTCTTGGTATTCATGTATCCTAGGCCGGTTTTATTTGAATTGTTTCTTTGATTTTTAAGAAATTGATTTAACATATTATCACTTTTTGAAAAAGTTGCATTAGTAGTTTTCAAATTTTGAATTTCTTTCTCATGCTTGATGCAACTTTCACAATTTTGATTTTTCAAGGAAGTAATAGTATATTCTAAAGATTCATTACTACTTTTCAAATTTCAATGCATTTTTATAATTCTAGAACTCTCTATTTATATTTTAAAATATTCTTTTTCAGTTTGATATAATTCTTCATAATCAAGAGACTCAGAATCGAAATCAGAATATACCTCGGTTCCTTGCTTGCTTGAAGTGAAACTTGATGATGCGCCTTCATCAAATCTAGTCACCAAGCAAAGATCAGCTTTTTCCTCATCACTTGATGTGCTTGAGCTTGTCTCTTCATTATGTCCGAGAAAACTGCAGTGAGAACAGGTCGGCTCATTTCTTTGCTCAGTTGAGCCGAGCACTGAGCTTGGAGAAGCTTCTTCATCATGTCTTCCCATTAAGCACAGGTTCTCAATTTCCTGCTCGGTTGAGCCGAGCTCCGAGATTGGCGAAGCTTCCATATCATACTTACCCATTAAGCACAGGTTCGCCTTCTCTTCTTCGTCTGAAGAACTGGATGCCGAATTTTCACTTTCTTCGAATGCATATCAGACAATGTATGCTCTTTTGCCCTTTTTATTTTTCTTAATATAATCCAGGCATTCGGGTCTGATATGTCCTCTCTGATCACATTCATGACATTTTATTTTGTCTTTTGAGAGCTATGACTATTATTTTTGAAGAATTTTCTGAACTTTCTGACCATGACAAAATACTCACTCCGGTATACCAAGAAAATTACATAATACCTATAGAATTATATTAGTGATATTGGAAATGTAAACATTAAATATAATTTTTTAAAATGTTATCGGGACATGTGCCCCCACAACACCGTAGATACATCCGTCTCCAAATCAAGGTTTAAGTTAATGGAAAGAAAACTAATAAAAAAATACAAGTTGTCATGTACTTCGTGCATGTTTGATTATGTAGTGAGTTAGCCCAGAATCAATTCTGGAATATTGCTATTAACAATTGCTTCTATGTACTCCAGTGTGAGTTTAGGGTCATAATTGATTTTAAGAATCCTATCAAAACATGCTAAATTTTGTTTCGAATTATTTATTATTTTCCTATAAGTTAACATGTGCTTTTAACACAACAATAAACAATAATGAAGATAAGAACAATATGTCTTCTTCGCGGTAACTGCAAAAATAAAGAAGGAAATACTTATTCGTTCAACTAATTGAAGGGACAAGTTAATTTAATACGCTAAAAAAACAAAAACAACGTCCGAAAGTATGATAAAAGTTTGGGTCTTGCTAACTTGTTAAGGTTTCTAGTATTGAAAAAACAATCATAAATCCATATTTTTTCATGTCTTGAGAATACAAAAACCACAATCTTCCATAAGTTTTTACTTTTTTTGTCTTATTAACAAGTGTACTAAAAGCACTTGTTAGCATTTGCCTAAAAGTTTAATATTGTGGCCGTTGTTTATCTCGATTCTTCTTTTTTATTTATAAAAAAAAAAATTGTTTTAATGTCAGCTCTAAAACCGAGAATAAAAATAAAAAATGAGTACAAATATATAAGAATGCTCAACCACTATTTTTCAAAATATTGAAAAAATAATTTTTCAATATAAACATGTAATTTTCATGTCTCATGCTTAATTTTAAAGGCTGAAGTTAAAGAAATCAAATAAAAATTACTCACTATTGTGGTCCTGCATGCATGATAATTTGGCGCATAGGACTTTCCGCACCAAAATCGTGCAAATAAAAAAAAAACATTTAGCTAAATTACTAGATACTGGTGTTTCCTCAAATATAAAAAAAATAAAATTTATATTTATTAATGACAATAATTTAATGTATTTAATTTTTTAAATTTTAAAAAAATAAATTAAAAATACTTTAGAGAAATAGCATTGAGAATAAAACAAATATAAATTAAGACAATTACTTTATAAGAGTATTATAAAAATAATTGTATCTAATAATACAGAGTTGATTAAATTTTTATTATATTTAAATTATTAATAAAATATTTTTTTTTAAATTGAGACCGGATGAAGTATTTTCTTAATAGGAAAAAAACCTGTAAGATAAAAATTAAAAAAAATATTTTAACCCATGTGTCACGTGCACAAAACAAATCAATATAATAAGTTATATTAAAAATCTAAACATATTATTTAATGCAATATTTTACTAAATATTTCCATGAAAGCTTGTTTATCGTATCCATTTGTGCACAAGTTAACAAGCCGATAATTTTATACACACATGAGAATAATGTATTTCTTGATATAAGGAGAGAAGTTAGCTCCTTAATTCATTCATATGATGACACCTGGAAATGTTTTTTTAATGTTTTTTCTTTTCTATCAAAGTGTCAATAGATTCAGATATGTAACCGAGGCAAAGAAACACAAGACCAATCCACCGTGAGACTTGCAATTGAATCGTCACCCTTGCACCCACCACCCGCCACCGTCGCACTTCCTTGCGTTGAGTGCCGCCAGCCTCCGTCACGCTAATCCTATTTATCTTCACTTGGCCCACGATGACCATTGTGCATCACATCGGTGGCGTCTCCTTCTTCCCCACCACGACAACAGCTGCACATTCCTGCTACTCCACCACCGCGACATAAACCTGTGTGAATCCCTCTTCCTTTTCAGCAACGACCTCGAGATCTGCTATGGCGAGAGATAAATGATTTTAATAATTTTTCTAAAGGCATGTTGTTGTAATTTGTGCCCTTGAGAATAATGTATCTCCTCATATGAGGAGAGAAGTTATCTGCTTAACCCATTAAAATATGACAAATGTCCCTTTTTTAAACCTCTTTCTCTTCCAAAATCTGTCAATTGCATATGTGCATTTTGTGCTGAGGAAACATATTATGAGCAGAGGAGACGACACCAACAGAGGCCACTGTTGTTAGCCTACCACTGTTGTTAGCCTACCACCATCGCCCGTTTATAGTTCCTTGGAATAGAATGTTGGAAACCAACAAGCGGGCTTAGAATTACTAGAGGAGGGTGAATAGTAATATGGAAGCAACAGTGACTAATTTTCGGTGCAATTAAAAGATAATTGAGCAAAAGCTTGTTTTTCTGAAACTGGGCAATTTACTCGAGTGAATTTACCTGAAAAACACTCGCGTGAAAATGAAGAACACTCGAGTGAAATGCTACGAAATACTCGAGTGAATTGAAAAACACTCGAGTGTTTTATGCAGAACAGAAAGGAGCAGTTTCAGAGAAATTTAGCAAAATGATTCAATTTCTTAAAGACTAATCCAGGGCAGATATAAATCAAAGTAGAGGGCAATTAAACTAAGTTAAAACAAGTTGAAAACAAGTTAATTGCAACCAATTGCTACTAGAATTATAAAAGCCCCTTTCTAGAGAACTTAGGGTTTGGTTTTACTTGAAAACTAAGAAAACTATAAAAGAGAGAGACAACACCAATTTTATCCTGGTTCACACTCAATGTAGAGTGCTAATCCAGTCCCCCTAATCAACTTAGGAGTTTCTACTAGTAATCAAATTGTTAGAAATTACAAGGATAAATTGAGATTACTCACTCAATCCTAACCCTTTTCAAGAGTGTACCAAACTCTTGAACTTTCTACCCCAACTTGATTTGGTGATGAAGAGTCCCTTCTTCTTAAGCTCCTTGGAACCTCCAAGAGCCCACCAAGCTAAGAATCCTCTTAGTCTTTGTGCTTGAGAACCTCCCAAGACTTGAGAACTTGGATACCTCACCAAGTACTTGGATACTTCACCAAGATTTTCTAAACAAGCTAAAGTGTATGAGTGTTTGAGAATTTTACAACAAATAATTCTCTTACAAATGAAGCACACTCTCTTAACTCACCAAGACAAATAATAAAGATGAATGCTTTTTTGAGTTTAGAGAGAGAAAATGATTTTAACACTTGAGAGAGAGAGAATCAATGAAAGAGTGTAAGCTTGTTCTCTTAGATAATGGCCACTATTCAGAATAAAAGTCAGGGGACCAAAGGGAAGCAAAAACCAAGTTATTCTCCCTTTTTGTCCTCATCTAACGTTTAAAAAATTTGCTGACAGACCTAAATCACTCGAGTCTTTTTGAAAACACTCGAGTGTTTTAGTCAACTCTGATAGTGTTGCCTTTTTACTTTATCCAACGGCTATATTACTGAAAATTCATAAATCACTCGAGTGAATTGAGAATCACGAGTGAATTGGTCAATGTTGGAAAAATTAAGAGCCCGTTTGATTGTGTTTTGGTTTTTTTGTTTTCGAAACTATTTTGTAATGTTGTTTTTAAGAATTGTTTTTCAGAATAAAAAAACAAAAAATTCTGTTTGGTAATACTATTTTGAAAACAGTTTTAAAAACTAAAAAACAAAAAAAATCGTTTGGTAAATATGTTTTGAAAACATCTTTTTAAAACAAAAAAACAGAAAATTCATTTGGTTTGTAATTTTTTTTTAATCTCATTTTATACTTTCTTTGATAATGTTAAAGAACCTAAAGACATGTACATGTTTATTAACCAAAATAATATAAAATCATGTTCAACATATTGAATTTATAAGAAAATCACGATATTTTCTATAAGCAAAAATTCACTTCACTTATAAAAATAACCAAATAACTACTTGATAATGTCACTTGAGTTCCTAACCAACTATTACAATTATACCATATAAACACTTTAGGTACAAACTTAAAGTTAAAACAAGTACGATTATATGAATAATAGGAGTCCAATTTAATAAGCTAAATTGCAGAATTGCTATGTGCTACCCACATCCTATTTGCAATACGATCACGACATTCTGCCATTCTTGTTGCACCATCATTAGATAATCTTGACAAGTTGTCAATGCTTGAACTTGGTACCTCTATGTGAGAAGCTTCTCTCATAGTCTCTAATTGTGCAAGATCCATATCTTCCCACATTGTAAATAAATCATCACCTAAATTCCACTTACGTATATAGTTATGAATAGCGCAACATGCTATCACTATAAGTCGTTGCCTAGAAGGTTTATATGGAGGCATTAACTTTAAAATAGGAAACCTGCTCTTCAATACACCAAAGCAACGCTCAATAGTCATTCTTAAAGAGGAGTGCCTATAGTTAAATAACTCTTCACGACTTCTTGGCTGTCTACCTTGACCTCTATATCGTTCTGTATGATATCTTTGACCTCTATAAGGGGGAAGAAATCCTTCTATGCAAGAATAACCAGAATCCATGAGAAAGAATTTTCCTACATAAATAAGTGTACATAACATTCAATAAGATACATGATCATTTAATCAAAATAATTCAACTCTAACAAGATTCGTATTCACCTGGAGATGGCCATGGAAATTGTGCATTTGGATTGGTAACCGCATCTAAAAAAACTTTTGCATCGTGTGCACTTCCTTCCGACCCCGTGTACACAAATGTGAACATCATATTGAAATCACAAGCACACATAACATTTTGAGTGACGATTGACTTTCTACCTCTACACGAGGTTTGTTTTTCAGAAGGAACCCATGCACTAATATGCGTACCATCAATTGCTCCTACACATTTCTATAAAAATAATCGAAAAAAATAGATTAAAGCAAGTAGGAAAAAAAATAAAGGGAACATGAATATTATAATTTTAGAAAGTCATACCTTGAACCAAGGGTAATTATTGGCTTACTTTTAACTTTGTCTGGTAATTCTTCGGTATCTTGTTTTATCAGCTCCTTTCCCAACCGACATACTGCTCTCAACACTTCCTTGAAATAACGAGACACAGTTTCTGTTGAGTGTTGAAAGCGATCTGCAACCTGTCTATGGCCAACATCATGGCCAAGTATGAACAAAAACATGAAAACCTTTTCTTCTACTTGCACAAACCTTGAATCATCCAGGTAATTTCTCCTTCTCAATTCATTGCAAAAATTAACAAAACATGCTTTTTTCATTCTGAATTGCTCATAACACACTGTTTCAGATCCAGTTAGTACCTCTGCAGTATAATCTCGACCACTTAATGCTGATGTCCGAACTTTTTATTTATACAAATATTTATTACTATAATTGTAAATCATATTAACCACCATCAACTCAGCTAATTCTTCATCATCACTTGAATCTGATGAAGAATCATCAAAGCTAACAGCATTATCAGCCTCCATTATATCTATGACCTGTCATAAAACGTTATCTCCACTCAAATTACAATCTATGTACTTAATTAATGCACAAGCTAACGAACACTCAAATAGTAAAAGTTAACATTCCATAAAAGCCAATAATTAACTAAAAGTTAACATTCCAGAAAAGCAAATAATTTTTGATTGCAAACAAAAATGAGATAAAAGCAATTGGGACACGAGCAAGCAATCACAATTACAAAACATGAATTGTACTTTTTGAGAACATAAAGAGGTGTTCCTAAATGACTCTCAAATAAAGATAGCTCTTAAATCATTTAAGTCTACGTAGCCATCCTGGTTTCCTAGCATCAGACATGGTAAGGAACGCTTCTCGCAATTCCTTCTCCTTAAAAGCATCCACGGCCTTACTATAAGTGTCATCTGAAATGCCTTCAATCCCTTCAAGGGCAATCACACAACTAGCTACAGAATAATCAGATGATGCTATTGAAGAATTGGCCTCTCTACTCTTGCCCCTACACATCTCAGCCCTAGCCAAAGAATACTCTGCTTTCGCTTTAGAGGCTTTAGCCCATTCTTGAAGTGCTTCTCCCATTTCAAAAGTTTTGGACTCTTTCTTGTGTTTGCGCTCTTTGCCATGAATTTTGCGTTTTCCACTACGCGTTGCGCGCTCAAATGTTTGTGTGACATCATCTGAGCTACCCTCATGCTCAAGATCTACATGAACTCCGGAGTTGATGTATTGATTGTCAAGCTCATTCTCTTCATCAGTATTTGGTAGATCCTGGGTAGATGAATGATGAAGTACTCCAGTTGCAGTACTCCTATTAAATATGATTTTCATTGACTCATAATCCTCTAATCCTTTCTTCTTAAATTGAGCGGCATCTGGATGCACCTACAAACAAAATAGTGATAAAATCAAAATACTTAAAAATTAATCTAGAGATAAAATCATATAAATATTCTATCAATTAAAATATTAAACATACCCGAAGGTAAGATTCCCAAACATCTTGAGCGGCCGTGACAGTGTTGGTTGTTGGATTCCAACCAAAACCAGATTGCTGAAGAAGTAAAGCGAATTCACGATGCCTACTCCTCAATCTATTGAACTTTTGTTTAATTTGTTTGAGATTAAAACTACGCTTAGTTGTGGAATTCAACTTATCCTTAATTAAATTCCATGTTCTAGTTTGAAACACACCATTTTGCATATTTCCTTTAGTGACCTCATCTACCATAATACGTACGAAAGTTTTAATTATGGGCTCAGGCCACACCTTTGAGTCATTTGTGTCAACACTCGTTTCCATCTATCATGAACATCATATTCAAAGTAAGTAATTTAAAAACTGACAATTTTTGTAACAAAGAAAAAAGTATGTATGCCAAAGAAAAAATCAAAGAAACATGCCACCTAAGTAGGAATGTGCTTTACATTATACACTGACATGTATATCTGAATTTACATATATAAAAGAACATATATAAAGAATATATACTCTGTGTCTGTGAGAATAACTTTAAATTAAGTACCCAATCAACTCAAAGTCAAAGTCTCATATGATATAAGATGTGCAAGTATGATTAAGGAAACTAGGGAAGGAAAATTCATGAACATTATTGATAGCAATGGCTCTCAGAAAAAAAATGTCCTATTATTAATAAACTCCAAAATTATGTTCCAATTCTTTTTTTCATCAAAAAGCATCATAACACATTGACGAGGTTCCCCAATTTACTTCAAAACAAGCAAGAGGATGGGAGTTATTCATATATACCAAGAAAATCCACTCTTCAATCATACGCAATTATACTACTAACATGAATCTTCAAATTAAGGAAGGGGATTTCTAATGGCAAACATTCTGGATACCAACCATTATTCCAAATTTTGATAACTTAATAGGCTGGAAATATCAACGATAGAACATTTTTTCTGCCTTTTTAGTTACCTCTCGGTCTCACTCTGATTACAAACTGAGATTTAAATGCTTCAGGGAAAGAAATTGAAAATGCAAACTCGGTAATCTGTATTATTGAAATTAGAAAGTAAATTATACAGAGCAGAGCTTCTGTATTATTAAACTCGGTAATCTGTATATTCCCAAGATCTTCCTACTTCTATGATACTCCATTTTTATACATGTTCCATTCATCTATGTTGAAAGCTAAGTAAAATAGATACGGGTAATTGAAAATGTTATTAACTCATGCCCAAAGAGAAAAATAACAGAGGTGTTGTTCTCCAAGAGAAAAATAACATGTCACAGTTATAAAACCTGTCATATTTTAGCAGATATTGATCAAGCATTCAAACTGTTGCATAACATAGCAAGATATAGATTCAGCATACACATCAATATGTCCAGAGAGGTGGTTACATCACATGCAACAAGCATTGGACACTACTTCAGATATAGACGGTGACTCTAAGATCAAGATGATGAACTTTTTCAGGTTTATTTCTTTCCTTCAGGAAATTAAATCACTTTATGGTAAGTCATCATTGAAGTTTCACAATATGAACTCTTTGGTTTCTAGGCACATTGCATATTTTATTGTGGCTGGGGTTGAATTAAAGGATAAAAACCAACAACCATGCAAGAATGCAGCCGGAAAGGATCATGCATGTAAAAACTTTTAGCATTCTAATCTCAGTACCGTACTGAGAAGTGAGAAGAATGAGATATCAGATATGTATCAATATCATAATCACTCTTCAATTTCTATATAAACATGTATGTGCAACTCTATTATTAGTTTTCTAAATACATTTGCAATTGTTGTTGTTGTTGTTATTGTTTAATATGCATCTCAAAGTCAATTAGTTACAATTCACAAGCAAATCTAACTATCATTAGAAAAATCAAACATTATTAGGCATAGACAAGGATTCCTGCCCTTTCAAAACGGTATTAGTAACCATACGGACTCTTTTCTGCCATATTCCTTGGCTGCAACAGCTTGAATGCTTGATCAATATGTCCAAGAGAAAGTGTTTATTTTATTTTATTTTTCCAACCTATTAACTATAAACAGTTGGGCCAGCCACTTGCTACTGCTACTAAATTCATAAGTGGAGTAATGCAACCTCATCAAGCTGAAGCCAGCAGCTTAAAATAATAATCACAATACACATCAAAGGTACCAATTACAAGTTCAAGATAGTAGTTCAAATACACAAATTACATAAAACCCATCAAAGGTTTTTCACAACCAAGATATAAACACATAAAATACACAAATTACAAAAAACAAAGTTCAATTCAACACATACAAATTCACAAGTTGAAACAATATTTGTAGAAAAATCACATAATCAAAAATTGCAAAAATCGTAAAATACCTCAAAAGACGAAGAAGAAGAAGAAGAAGAAGAAACGGATCACCAAAGATGAGAGAAAGCTTCGTGAGAGAGAAGAATCACGCGAGAGAGAAGCAGCTAACATCACGCATCGGGAGAGAAGAGAGAAGTTGCGCATCGCGAGAGAAGAGAGTAGCAGCCTTAGTTGAGGGAAGAAGCACGTAGCAGGAGAATTTTAGGGTTTAGATGAAGTTATGAATAATTACAAGAATGCCATTAATGAAAACAGAGTGTTTTCCGTGTTTTTTTTTGTTCTCCAAATTTGGGCCAAAACAAAACAAAAACAAGTTGGATCTGTTCTGAGTTTTTGATTTTTAAAACAAAAAATTAAAAATTGTTTTGGGAACAACTTATACCAAAACAACTCAACCAAACAAGTTTTATTGTTTTTTAATTCTTAAGAACAAAAAAACTATTTCCAGAACAGTAATCAAACAGCCCCTAAGTTTTCTAACATTGTTTTCAATTCTCTTCTCAAGTCTAATTGGTTTTAATCTCAACCTTTCATGCATGAATATCATTTGACCTTATGTGAGAATAAAAACCTAAACTACCCACTCTCATAAATAAAATAAAATACAATAAGAATAAATGAGAATGAATAATTAAACTAAGCACTTGGTCTTCTTTATTGTTGGGCTTGCATTCTTCAAATAAAGTCCATAATTTAATTACATTGTCATCATCAAAATTAATCCACCTTAATCGGAGACTTGATTTTACAATCTCCCCCTTTTTGATGATGACAAAATAATTAAACCTCTAGCACTTGAGAGCTCCCCCTCAATCTAGGAACCTTTTTAACCTGTACAATCCATAAAATGCCAAGCACAACGTAATACAATAATAATCATAATCAAGTGCTCATTGGTATCAGAGCAAGAGCATATATCATCAGAGTGAAAGTAAGACAGCGGAAAAAATAGAGAATATGCTCTTTTAATCTCTGTTCTCCCCCTTTTTGTCATGATCAAAAAGATAACATTTTGGAAACAAAGGTGGAGAATGAAGGATACCAATAAGAAAACTTTCCCTAAAGAGTAAATAAGAATCAAAATATGACTATGAAGCGATAAAAAAAACTTTAAAGAACATGAAAACCATGAAGAAAACATGATTAATGCACAAACATCATTAATCCACCATACACAAACCATAAAACATGAGTTTGAAAATAGGTACATCCAACTCCCAACAAAATTAACAAAAGTCTCAAAATAACTAAATAAAGTCATAAAGCATAAAATCTAGTGAAAAATAGAAGAAATTTTGAGAAATTGGGGTTTTTGGGGAGTTAGGGTTTTGGAAAGGGAATGATGAATTTGATGCTCAAAAACTTGAATTTGATGTGAAATAGGAGTAGAAATGAGTTTAGAAGATGAAATAGAGTTGAAATATGACTGATAACTGAGTTTAGAAAATCGCAGCAGCATCAGACTATAACTGATGAATTCACTCGAGTGAATTTTAAAACACTCGCGTGTTTTTCAAAAAACCTGAAAAACACTCGTGTGAAAATGAATTCACTTGCGTGTTGGCCGAAAGATGGATTTTCAGAAATCTGAAGTTCACTCGAGTGAAATGGGATTCACTCGAGTGTTGGCCGAAAACACTCGAGTCTTTTCAAAAAGACTCGTGTATTTTCCATCAGACCTGCTCAAAAACTTTTCCAATTAAAACTGATTTAATTTTGAATTAAAATCACTCGAGTGATTTACGAAACACTCGAGTGTTTTTATCAGATATGCAGAAAAACTCAGTTTTGAAACACAAAAGCACAAAATCAAACACATTTAATAAAACCAATAGATAGGAGACATGATCACACACAATTAAAGACACAAATTTATAACATCTTCAAGGTAATTTCAAACAAGTATCACCACACACTAAAGTTAGACACACTTGGTGATTTTCAAATGGCACAAATCAATTAGTTTATACTTGACTCCTCTAAAATACCAAGTTCCCTTCTTATATGATAGAAGGTATCCCTTGGCAAAGGTTTTGTAAAAATGTCCGCTAATTGATTTGTAGTACTTACAAATTCAATTGTGCAATCACCCTTTTGAACATGATCCCTTAGGAAATGATGTCTAATTTCAATGTGTTTAGTCCTTGAGTGATATACCGGATTCTTAGTTAGATTGATGGCACTCGTGTTATCGCATTTTAATGGAACACTTTCTAATTTTAAACCAAAATCCGATAATTGTTGTTTCATCCACAAGAGTTGAGCACAACAACTACCGGCGGCGATATATTCCGCTTCGGCGGTGGAAAGAGCAACACAAGCTTGCTTTTTAGAAAACCATGACACTAATGAACTTCCCAATAAATGGCAAGTACCACTAGTGCTTTTGCGATCAAGCTTGCATCCCGCAAAGTCGGAATCCGAGTAGCCAACTAAACTAAGACTAGCATCCCTAGGATACCATAATCTGGTGTTAATTGTTCCTTTAAGATATTTAAAAATATGTTTAACTGCGGATAGGTGTGATTCTTTAGGATTTGCTTGAAAACGGGCACACATGCATACACTAAACATAATATCCGGTCTAGATGCGGTAAGATATAGAAGACTACCTATCATGCCTCTATATTTACTTACATCAACCGGTTTACCTATGTCATCCTTGTCTAGGTAGCATGTTGTGCTCATGGGAGTGTATGCTTCTTTGCATTTGTCCATTCCGAATTTTCCAAGGAGCTCCTTGCAATATTTTCCATGATGCACAAAACTCCCCTCCTTGACTTGCTTGATTTGAAGTCCTAGGAAGAACTTGAGCTCCCCTATCATGGACATTTCAAATTCCTTTTTCATCAAATTAGAGAACTTTCTACACAAGGACATGTTAGTGGCACCAAAGATAATATCATCTACATATATTTGCACTAACAAAATGTCCTCTTTGGTTTTGTAGATGAATAGTGTATTATCAACCTTTCCCCTTTGAAAGCCATTTTCTAATAGAAAGGTACTTAATCGATCATACCAAGCTCTAGGAGCTTGTTTTAATCCATAAAGTGTCTTTTTCAACTTGTAAACATGGTTTGGAAACTCATGACTTTCAAAACCGGGTGGTTGCTTAACATACACTTCTTCATTTATGAAACCATTCAAGAAAGCACTCTTGACATCCATTTGATAAAGAGTAAAATTCATAATTGATGCAAAGGCAAGCAAGATTCGGATTGCCTCAAGACGTGCAACCGGAGCAAAGGTCTCATCATAATCAACACCTTCCTCTTGGTTGTACCCTTGGGCAACAAGTCTCGCTTTGTTTCTTATAATCAAACCGGATTCATCAAGTTTATTTCTATAAATCCATTTTAAACCAATTATGGTATGATCATCGGGTATAGACACTAATTCCCAAACATCATTTCTAACAAATTGATTTAGCTCTTCTTGCATGGCCATAACCCAATGTTCATCCATAATTGCTTCCTTAATTGAATTTGGTTCGATTTGAGAAACAAAGGAAACAAAATGACAAATGTTTTGAATTGACCTACGAGTTAATACTCCCTTTGAAAGATCTCCTATGACATTGTCAATAGGGTGAGCTTTCACCGTTTTCCAAGCCGGATCAAGTTCATCTTTGACTTCTCCTTCATCCTTTGATTTTTCCATCTCTTTGTCGACATTTGAAATCTCAAGTCCATCATCACTACCCTCACATAAAACACTATCTTCTTTCGAAGACTCATTAAAAACATGTATAGATTCTTCAATAGTCATAGTTCGTTTATTATAAACTCTAAATGCTTTACTATGAGAAGAGTAACCCAAAAATATTCCCTCATCCGATTTAGAATCAAATTTTCCAAGTTGATCTTTTCCATTGTTTAAAATGTACACTTTGCATCCAAAAACATGGAAATGGGATATATTGGGTGTTCTACCTTTGTAAAGCTCATAGGGGGTTTTCTTTATCATGGGCCTAATTAAAATTCTATTCATTACATAACAAGTCGTATTAACGGCATCGGCCCAAAAGTATTGAGGTACTTGAGAATCATTTAACATGGTTCTAGAAAGTTCCTCTAGCACCCTATTTTTCCTCTCAACAACTCCATTTTGTTGTGGAGTTCGGGGTGCCGAATATTGGTGCTCAATTCCATGCTTATCACAAAATCTATCAAATTTATAGTTTTCAAATTCACCTCCATGGTCGGTTCGAATTATAATCACTTTTTGGTTTACTTGGTTTTGTGCAAGCTTAATATGACGTCTAAAAGACTTGTAGGCCTCACTCTTAGCACTTAAAAATAATGTCCATGTAAATCTTGAAAAATCATCAACAATCACCAAGGCATAGTAGTTGCCACCAAAGCTTTTTACTTGAGAAGGTCCAAACAAGTCCATATGAAGCATTTCCAATGGTCTTGTTGTGGACACATCATTTTTGGAACCAAAATGATTTTTAGTTTGTTTGCACTTCTTGCAAGGAGTGCAATCACCTTTAATTTGAAAATTGAGCTTTGGTAAACCAACTACTAAGTCTTTGGATTGAAGTTTGTTAAGTTGATTTACATTAATGTGAGCGGTCCTACGATGCCATAACCAAGTATCACTTTCTTTGCTAATTAAACATTTTGAAACTAAAGAAGTGATATTATTCAATTCAACCATGTAAGTGTTATTTGACCTTTTTCCAACAAATTTGATAGATTCATCTTTGTCACTTTTTCTGAGACAATGAGTAGAGGTAAATAATACATGGTTACCAATATCACATAATTGACTAATGCTCAAAAGATTATGTTCTAATCCTTGAACATAAAGTACATTATCAATAACCAAGTTGGAAGAATTACCAATTTTACCTATACCAAGTATTTTGCCTTTGTTGTTGTTTCCATATGTGACATATCCTTTTTCTTTAGGAGTAAGCTCAATGAAATGTCGCTTATCTCCCGTCATGTGCCTAGAACATCCACTATCAAGTATCCAAAGTTGCTTTCCGGTTCTTAGGCACACCTACAAAACACAATCACTTGCTCATTTTAGGTACCCAAATTATGTTGGGTCCCTTTTTGTTAGTCTTGGATGATTCTTCCTTCTTAATCCAAACATAAGTACCATTTTGAATTCCAAAATTTTTGATATGGCACTTATTGTTTGTATGTCCAAATTTTCCACAATAAAAGCAAGTTGGTTTCTTTGTAAAATCAATTTTTGAGAATGAACCAACCTCTTTATTTTTCTTTTTCTTGTGGACATATCCTAGACCGGTTTTGTTTGAATTGTGTCTAAGAGAACCAATTAACCAATCTAGGTTTCTATCACTTTTGTTAAAAGTGTTGAGTTTGATTTTCAAATCATTAACTTCATTTTCAAGCACACAACACTTTTCACAATGAGTGATGGTATATGATTGATTTGCATTCTCACAAACATGACTAGAGTTAGCAAGTTCCAAGGATGCATTTTGGAGTTTCAAATCATTAATAGATTTTTCTAATTCATTGATTTCCTTTTGATACTCCAAAAGCTTCTTTCCTTTTTCTTTGTTAACTTTAGCAAGTCTTTCAAATTGAGTTAACATTTCATTATACTCATTTAGAAAATCATCATAAGAAATAGTATGAGAAGAGGTGTAAGAATAATTAGATGATACCTCATCCTCACTCTCATTGTCATTTCTTTCACTACTTGAGGAGGCTTCATTGTCATTCTTGGCCATGAGGCATAGCTTGGCTTCCTCATCATCCGAACTACTTGAGGATGACTTGGAATCCTTTTCCGATTCATCCCAAACAATGTAAGCTCTCTTCCCCTTCCCATCATGGGCCTTCTTCTCATTCTTTCTCAAGTGGGTGGGACATTCCATTTTTATGTGTCCTACCCGACCACACTCATGACATTTCACGCTCTCACTTGAGCTCTTGTTTCTTTGCTTGTTATCCTTGGATCTTTTGTCTTGAGGTCTCTTGTCCTTAGAGAATGATGAACTACCCTTTTTGCCTTTGAGGAATTTGTTGAACCTCTTGGCAAATAAACCAATCTCTTCCTCATTTAGAGCATGATCGGAGCTTTCACTTGAAGATTCATCTTCATCCTCTTTTGACATTTTGGTTGGGGCTTTTAGAGAGATGCTCTTCTTTTTCTTGTCCGAATCTTCATTTAAGTGAAGTCTTGATAGTTCCATCTCATGTTCTTGGAGCTTCCCAAACAAGGTGGTCAAGTCCATAGATTTTACATCCTTAGCTTCCTTGATGGCGGTCACCTTAGGTTGCCATCTCCTATCAAGACATCTCAAGACTTTGTTAGTAGTTTCACCATCTCTAAATTCCTTTCCTAAGCCAATCAATTGGTTAACGATATGTGTGAACCTTGTTTGCATATCATTGATAGACTCATTAGGGAACATATGAAAGAGCTCAATTCATGAGTTAAAGCATTTAATCTTGAGTCTCTAACTTCACTAGTTCCCTCATGAGTGATTTGCAAGGTATCCCACATTTCTTTAGCCGATTGACATTGTGAAATCCTATGAAATTCATTTTTGGACAAAGCGGAGAAGTTGATATTTTTAGCTTTTAAATCATATGAAACTTTCTTTTTATCATCTTCATTCCAACTTGTCCTAGGAATAACAATGGCTTCACCATTAATCACTCTTCTAGGAATATAAGGACCTTTTTCAATTGCATCCCAAATATCGGTGTCTATTGCTTCTACAAACACTCTCATCCTAACCTTCCAATAAGAATAATCTTCACCATTGAAGAATGGAGGTCGGTTAAGAGACATAGACCCTTCTTGTTGATTGCTAGAGCCCATTGTTTCCAAAAGGATCTTTTTCGAAAAAGCTTTTACGCTCGATCTTTCGACCGAGCTCTGATACCACTTGTTGGAAACCAACAAGCAGGCTTAGCAATTACTAGAGGGGGGTGAATAGTAATATGGAAGCAATAGTGACTAATTTTCGGTGCAATTAAAAGATAATTGAGCAAAAGCTTGTTTTTCTGAAACTGGGCAATTTACTCGAGTGAATTTAAAAACACTCGCGTGTTTTTCAGAAAACCTGAAAAACACTCGCGTGAAAATGAAGAACACTCGAGTGAAATGCTACGAAATACTCGAGTGAATTGAAAAACACTCGAGTGTTTTATACAGAACAGAAAGGAGCAGTTTCAGAGAAATTTAGCAAAATGATTCAATTTCTTAAAGACTAATCCAGGGCAGATATAAATCAAAGTAGATGGCAATTAAACTAAGTTAAAACAAGTTGAAAATAAGTTAATTGCAACCTATTGCTACTAGAATTATAAAAGCCCCTTTCTAGAGAACTTAGGGTTTGGTTTTACTTGAAAACTAAGAAAGCTATAAAAGAGAGAGACAACACCAATTTTATCCTGGTTCACACTCAATGTAGAGTGCTAATCCAGTCCCCCTAATCAACATAGGAGTTTCTACTAGTAATCAAATTTTTAGAAATTACAAGGATAAATTGAGATTCCTCACTCAATCCTAACCCTTTTCAAGAGTGTTCCAAACTCTTGAACTTTCTACCCCAACTTGATTTGGTGATGAAGAGTCCCTTCTTCTTAAGCTCCTTGGAACCTCCAAGAGCCCACCAAGCTAAGAATCCTCTTAGTCTTTGTGCTTGAGAACCTCCCAAGACTTGAGAACTTGGATACCTCACCAAGTACTTGGATACCTCACCAAGATTTTCTAAACAAGCTAAAGTGTATGAGTGTTTGAGAATTTTACAACAAATAATTCTCTTACAAATGAAGCACACTCTCTTAACTCACTAAGACAAATAATAAAGATGAATGCTTGGTTGAGTTTAGAGAGAGAAAATGATTTTAACACTTGAGAGAGAGAGAATCAATGAAAGAGTGTAAGCTTGTTCTCTTAGATAATGGCCACTATTCAGAATAAAAGTCAGGGGACCAAAGGGAAGCAAAAACCAAGTTATTCTCCCTTTTTGTCCTCTTCTAACGTTTAAAAAATTTGCTGACAGACCTAAATCACTCGAGTCTTTTTGAAAACACTCGAGTGTTTTAGTCAACTCTGATAGTGTTGCCTTTTTACTTTATCCAACGGCTATATTACTGAAAATTCATAAATCACTCGAGTGAATTGAGAATCACTCGAGTGAATTGGTCAATGTTGGAAAAATTACGTTTTCTAACATTGTTTTCAATTCTCTTCTCAAGTCTAATTGGTTTTAATCTCAACCTTTCATGCATGAATATCATTTGACCTTATGTGAGAATAAAAACCTAAACTACCCACTCTCATAAATAAAATAAAATACAATAAGAATAAATGAGAATGAATGATTAAACTAAGCACTTGGTCTTCTTTATTGTTGGGCTTGCATTCTTCAAATTAAGTCCATAATTTAATTACATTGTCTTCATCAAAATTAATCCACCTTAATCGGAGACTTGATTTTACGTAGAAATGTTGTGTGAAGAAATTAAGAATACATACTACAGGAATTTGTATATGTTATGGCTATGGTTTCAAAGCACAACCTTCCTTGTTTTGGTTGTAGAGAATATCTCATGGACAATGCCTTGTTCTTGTTTGTGAAAATGCCTGAGAGAATCCTTTGAACCTGAAACTCAGTTATTGTTGGGTCTGATTTTTCTAGTTAACAACATGCATACCCCAACCCATTAATATATTTATGATAAGTTTTCTATAAGGGAGGCTATTTACATAACTTCTTCTTCAAACGAAATTCTAATTGACTAACCTCTCCATGTAATAGCTAATTGCTTACTTAGACAATGCCTCTGCTATGACCAAATTTACCACTTTCTAGCATCTCTCTCCCAATTTGGTCTTTACAAGCTCTCCTCTCCTCTGTAATCACCTTGTCAAAAAGGTTCAACATTCTTGTTGCTCTAATGTTTTTGTTTTGAAGTTTTTGGGTATCTTGTTGATATATACTAATCATGGAAAAAAATGATGATATTTATCTACTTCTAAACCTTAAAACCCCTCTTATTTGCTCACTTTTTCTACCTACATGGAAAAATATAATACTTAGTGTTTCCAGCTTACAAGTATGTTTTGGGCGTGAACATAAACAAATTATTGAGAACAAATAGGATATTGTTGATTTTTTTTAAGCTGGAAGAAAAACGTGCAATCCAATTCGTAATTTCGGTAACTATATATAACATGGTTAAATAGATGCTCTTTTTCTTTTCATTAATTTAAGCAAATTGATTTGGCTTATGATTTCACCGAAGTTGATGGAGATATGGAGTGGTGTTGATTGGTTAGTTAGATTGAGAGAACTTGATGGCAAGTTGTGGTTTAGTGATGGTTGACATGAATTTTTTTGTTTCTCACTTATATATGTTAATTTTGAAATTGACATTATGGTCAAATAGAGGGCTTTGATAATCATAACTATCTACTATGATATGTGCTTAATCACTAACCTTATATGTGCTTTCTGCAATTTGTAATTGTAGGAGTAAACAGTACTTAGTTGAGGAGTCCAATATGAATATTTAGTGATGAAGAAAAGCTTCATCAACTTCAGCTGCTGATTGAAGAGTCCAATATGACTATTTTGTACTAATGAATATGAGACATTTATTTCTACCTGTACCTTTTGTTGAATGGTTGTAACAAATAGCATATAGAATATCCACATGTACTTTTTGTTCAATGGATGTAACAGTTGTAAAAGGGACTTATAGATTTACTTATGATGTAAAAGATTCTTTTTGAAATGACAATAATGTAATGTTTTGACAATATGTGCAATGTTTTAATGAAATTTGACACAATTTGTGATTGGACTTGCTCAAGTAGACATTTAATTGAGTTTTTTAATCATTTGTTTAGCAAAACTAGTTTCTCAAATAGGTGTTATGATGCTTATGAATTATGATTAAACTTATGACTCAACTTGTTTCTCAAGTAGATATCTATTTTGTGATTGAACTTAAGATGCTTGTTTGTCTTTGCTGCATTCGGTGTTAGTGAAGTAAAACTTATGGGTAGACAAGAAAAATTTGGTTTTATTTAGTGTTAAGAAAATTGGTGCATTTAGTGTTGAGAAAATTGGTTCACTTGCCCAAGGGCTATTACATATTTTTAGCATAAGTTCTTTCAATTATCCAATCCACAACCATAAATTCCGCTCTTTCTTTTAAACTGAACTCAAGTCTTATTTTCTAATCTATTTCAAACTGAACTCTAAACAAAAAGTAATGCAAAATTTCATAGCTTACTTTGTTATAAGTTATGACAGACAAATTTTCATTTTTGCATGATTGATATTGTGACACCCTTCCTTCATAAACCAGTAATTAATATACTTATTATACTAATACTCGGATAAAATATGGACTTGTAAGTATTTGGAAAATGTAGAAATAAAATTTCTCTTTCAAAAGCGGGTGCACAATCAAAACATGGAATTCTTGGAGAGGATAGTTCATATCATTTTAAACATTGTGTTGGATTCGGCATACTCTAAAACTTTTTCACAAATTAGATAACATCAATACTTTGAAATCGTATTCATATAATAGAAATTAAGCGATGTCATCCCTTCTTTCGTTTTGCGGAACTGATACCATACATTTCTATCGTAGCCGAATTCCTTTAATAAGTTAAATCAGAGTAAGCGGAAATAGTGGAACTATGCATGATTATAAGATAAACATAAGATGCATATATATAAGTAAGTCATAAAGTACATAGTTCCATGGTCAAATCTCCAAGATCCTTACACAAGTCCATCATAAAGATCTATACTAAAAGTAAAACCAAAACCCTAGAGTTCTCAAAAGTATATATACAAAATATACATCACAAAAATATGAAACTCTAGAGGTGGTCACATAGATCTGATAGCAGCAGCAGTAGTAGTAGTAGAAGTAGCAGTCTCCAGGTAGCAGAAATAAATATCATCATCAACAGCAGCAGCAGTATCTCCTCCACAGCATCCCCACATCGGATCCCCTGATCCCCATCATTTACCATAAGCACATACCTAGGGATCATCGTCCCTCCACTAACTCCCGGTAGAATGAACGACTGGCTCGCCTCCGCTCTCGTCCTCCACTGGGTCCTCCTCGATCTCATCCGATGGAGAGGGCACCCTACCACTGGGTACCGGGTCAGGAGATGGTGAGACCCTAACAGGGCTCCTCGGATCAGATGGAGGAGTCTCCTCGCGGACGACTCTCGAAGAAAAAGGGTGTGAGCGGGTAGGTCGAAAACGGAAACTGTGATAAGAGCGAGCTGGTCGTGTGGGAGGTGGTCCATGATATGTGTAAAAAGGGGGTACGTGCATAGTGTATATGATGGGAATTCTAAACCTACGAGGACGGAATCGAATCAACGGGTTCGGGTGGTAGAAGGTAACCTCTACCTCTCCCTCGAACACCGCGCGATGGTCCTCGTAGATCCATGTGCCACTAGGAAGTGGCCGGATCTCGACGCAAGCGATGTAACGTGACATCACCTACAAGGGCATAGGGGTAAGCAATTCTATACACATAATCAATAGAGCATAAATGTATGTACAATGTGAAGGTATGTACATGCAACAATAAACAACAATCACACTTAGCATTTAGCAGATATAGGATGCAAGTAAGATGCTCATACTTATTTCATTTATCAACCGTAGTTTAAATGAGTGGCATGATGTATGAACTTAGCTCTCAAGCCTATCTCCATCATTCTATGTCACTCTCTGACGTCCATCCTTTACTTCGTCCAGCACTCAACAGTGCGTTGTACTCCTAGGTGTACAACATTCGTACATTCACCAAGAATGTACACGACAAGCTTGGAATCCATGCCACCCGAGCACGTCCCGTCATCCAAACGGTATAACCATATCGGCATCTCACTAAGCCGACCACGTCGTCAACCATAACGTGTCATCAAGCGAGCCGTCAATTGGCACTCCCAGAGGCCCTCCTCATGTTATCAAAACATGATAAACTATCTACCATCCGGACTCCAAAATGAATGCATTATTTTTCGCTTAAAGGAATTGATTGGTGTTTTTCTTTTTAATAATACCTGACGTGCCACCCGAGCAACGTCTCGTCGTCCAAACGAAAATTTACCATATCATCAATCAATTTCCTTTAAGTCTTAGATCACTTGGATTATTTTCAATTAAGTATCAATCAATGGTTCAGAGTTAAAAATGGTAATTTTTAATGTTTTGGGTAAAATACTCGAGTGTTCCTCAGAATACTCGAGTGTTCTTCAATTATTTCCAGATTACTCGAGTAATTCTCAGTTACTCGAGTTGTTCATACCTTTCTGAGGATTTGGGTTTCAGATTCATAAAAATACTCGAGTGATTCCTGAGTACTCGAGTGTTCTTCATCAACTCCAGAACACTCGAATGACTCCTGCATTACTCGAGTGGTTTACCATAAAATGTCCCCATACATCAGTCGATACTCGAGTTCTGGGCATGGTACTCGAGTGTTCTAACACAAAATACATTGTTTTACCAAAAATTTACTCGAGTATCAAGTCAAGTACTCAAGTCTTTTCTTGCAGAACAGACTGGAAACTTGGTTTTAACATACCATTTTCAATTCTAACCATTTCTAGTCCAATCCAATGATCAACAGAGTTTATATAACACATATTGGACATGCTCAAACACTTAGAACACATCAAATAAAATATTTGCCAAGGAATCACAAGATTATGCATAAAACATACAATTTCACAACTTAATATACCAAATTGCAATATATTCAATAAACTTGTGATTTTATGTTCAATATAGCTTGCATGCAACATATGAGACTTGCTCAACACAGCCATAGAGCATCATTTGGTCTCCAAACCATATTCCCTATTCAATCTAAACCCTTAGAGCCTCTTGGTGGCTCTCTAATGAAAATCATGGAATTTAAACTCTATCTAGTGAATAGAAAGACTTCCCCTTACCTTACAGACGTGAATCAACAAGAGTTTTGCAAAAGAAAGCACCACAGCACCAAAAACCTCTTCAAGCATCACATGCAGGACAGTTTTGAGTGGAGGTCCAAAATGGAATTGGTTGACATAGGAAACAGAGATAGAAATTGGGTAAATTAGTATTTCTATACTCTATGCAACATCTACTAACTATAGAAGCTGAATTAAGACTTAGAGAACTCGTGAGATTACCAAAATCAAGGCTCCAAGTAAGCTCCAGAAGCTGAAACTAGCTTCAACTCCTTCCCTTCTCAGATTCGATTCTCACTCTATACTTGCTCTCAGCTAATAATCTTAGTATCTTTACGAAGCCCTGGATGTGAGCTTCGTAATCGTGTATCACTCGAATTCTAACACTCAGAAATGAAGAGGAATCGAAGGCAACAACTTCATAACCCTAACTTCCCAATTTCATCAACAAAAGCTTCAATTTCGTTGATGAATGGCTTAAATAGAAGGATTAAAAGCTCATGCACAGCGACACGACATCCATGGACGTGGGAGGGTGGTGATTTCGTGTCAACAAAACGAAATCGTTGGTGGTGACTCACCAAACGCACTAACTCGTGCAACTCTGTCCAGAATACTCGAGTGTTTTCAGAAATACTCGAGTGTTTTGACCAGTTTTTGAAAAATAATAATTTTATTTACTTTCCCTCCAAAACCTTTCCTATAATTACCTCTAGGTCCCAACTCAGGGATTAATATGCAAAATGTTTATTTTGTGCATAAATATTCTTACAAAAATAAATTCACACATCCACCACTAATAAAATCACATATTTTTAATCAAAGATTAATAATAGAAATAATTAATTATAATAAATTTTATAATTAACATTTCATTAATCATGGATTAAAATTTTGGGGTGTTACAGATATACCAGATAAATGAAGGTGGAGGAGCTTGTATGTGAGTCATATTTATCACTAAGTGTGTTAAAGTGATATTTATGAGTCACCAAATAAATTCCGTGGGTTAAACTGGTGACTAGAATAAAATTTCACTTGCCATCATGGTTATTTGCTGCTTGAAATAAAATTTCGCTAGTATGTCATATTATGTAATGATTATGTTCTCATTCATAATTCAAAGCAAATTTGGTAGATATATTTTTTTGGATAAGAAAAAATTTTATACCATATCCACTAAAAGCACAAGCAATACTTCTAAAAAAACAAAAATGATGTTACAATCAGTACAATAACTTCAACCCCTGCTATCTCTCAACCAGCATAAAATGAACTAAAAACTCCTAAGAGCACATATTCCTAGCTGCCAAAAACAGAGTGACCAGTACAAGCAGGGAGCCCTATACAAGTTAAGTAATGAGCTCTATACAAATTAAAAGCACATAGCAGCAACAGAAACTCAAAAACACACCAAATACACCTGGCTTCAGCAATCACGTAACAAAAATTCACCCTCCTAACCACGCCTCAAAACCTTGGTCAATCTGCTTTAATTACAATGCGAGATCAAACACTGGATTGGGTTAGTTCACCCATTCAAAGAGAAACATACCACCTCCACTTTTGCTGTATAACCAAATTATCCAACCGTTGAAAGCCAAAGTAGGGACCATAAAGATAAAAACGTTTTATTTGAAATCCCAAATTTGGTTGATATTTTAATTACTGAGAAATCCCAAAACCATTATTAAAGCCCAGCCTTCATACTATCATATCTGATTTTTGTCTCTCAACATGAAATGGTCAATCCAGAAACCAAACATAAACAAAACACTAACTCAATAAGCACTTTTAAGATATTTTGTATTAGGAGAAGGGAACAATACAGATACTTTATGGGAAAGACATGAATCCAAAGTTCTACGAAGGAAAACGGAGTTAGGGATTTAGAATAGGGATTGAGGAAAAGAGGAATAGGGAGTAAAGACAATGAGATGAGGACGGTGAAGGGTGGTGCGAGGTGGTGGGATCGCGACGGCGATAGACGGGCGATGGTGGTAGGCTAACAACAGTGGCCTCTGTTGGTGTTGTCTCCTCTGCTCATAATATGTTTCCTCAGCACAAAATGCACATATGCAATTGACAGATTTTGGAAGAGAAAGAGGTTAAAAAAAGGGACATTTGTCATCATTTTAATGGGTTAAGCAGATAACTTCTCTCCTCATATGAGGAGATACATTATTCTCTTAACTTAATACGATTCATGATAATTCAACAAGATCCTTGACAAGTTGATCATTTCCTTGTTGTAAAATTAAATCTCATGGTATGACTAATGGTTCTTATATTTGGATTGTAAAAGGAGAAAATCCCGAGAAACCCAAAACTGTTTGGGTACCCCCGAGCATAAATTTTTTTTTTTAATACGTTTGAAGGGCACTGTGCTAAAATGGTTTGTATTTCAAATTGCTTCTTCAAAAGTATATATGTTTTAGGGGGAGAAGGGCAAGAATATATCTGTTTCCATCAAGTATTATCTTTTTCCAAGATTGCTTGCCCTTAGCTTTATTAATTTACCGCTCTTTTGGCAATATGCTTAATTCTTCGGCTCCTTTTTGATCATGCCAAAAGCGGGAGAAAGGTATTGTTGTTTTTGTTGTTTCAGTTGTACAGGTTTTTGAGCATATATTCAGGGGGAGTGTTTTCCGAGCAGCTCTCTACAGATTTCCGAGCATGCATTCAGGGGGAGCACACAAAATCAACAAGCATTTGTCATCATCAAAAAGGGGGAGATTGTAGAATCAAAGAGGTTTTGATGAAGACAAATAAATCATGAGCTCGGTTCTCAGCCAAGGTTTTGATGAAGACAAATAAATCAGCGTATGCTATGAAGTATCTCGGATCTCGGCCATTGATGAATCAGCTCGGTGTGCTATGAAGTATCTCGGATCTCGGCCATTGATAAATCAGCTCGGTGTGTTGATCTTTGATCTCGACCATTGATGAATCAGCTCGGTGTGCTATGAAGTCAATTACTTTGTTGAGCTTGATTCTCGGCCATCGATGGAGACAAATGAATCCGATCAGTGTGATGACGAAGTCAATTTTCTAGAAGAGCTCGGTGTTCACATTGTTCTCGGCACCTTGCTCGGTGGGCTAAGATCGGATCGTTGTGTTGATGAAGTCGGAGTAAATCAGCTTAAGCTCGGATGTGCTAAGATCGGATCGAATCAATCCGAGCTCATGCTCATAGTGCAAAGTCGTCGATGAAAGATCAGCTCGGCCAACTTAGATCAGATCTGCTATTCAAGTCTCCTAGCTCGAACAAATGTCAAGCTCGGCAACTGGGTTCATCTTCTTCAACAAACAGCAGTCACGAAGCCGCTCGCATCTCTTTGTGTTTGTAACCGTTTTTACCTTTTTGAGTGTGGGTGGTAGTCTTAGATTTTAACTCAAGCGCATATCATTTAGTAAGTTTGAATTTCAAATTGAGTTAAAATCATCGATTAAAAAGGGATTGATTGGAAATCTGATTTGATTTAAAAATGACCATTGGAAAGGAAAACGTCTCTCAAAATCTTTATAAAAGGAAGTGTTGTCTTCTCCAAACGGACATATACAAAACTGAAGAACACATACACGCAGAGAACCTTTTTACTCGAAAACTCAGTTTTTACTCATCTTTGTAAATCCCTTTCTTAACCGAAAACTCAATTGGTTTTCACACTTTCAGATCCATATTCAATTGAGTTTCTGGTTGGAGCCATAATCATTTAAGTTTCTGTTAGAAAGAAAGGTCCTTGAAAGTTTCAAGGGAATCGATCTTGAAGGTTTCAAGATCGCTGTGAGATTGTTGAAGGTTTCAACAATATCAGTTCAGTTCGGTGAAGGTTTCATCGAAAGAAGTGCTGAAGAGGTTCTTCGGCCATCAATTCATTTGGGGTAGATTTCAAGAGTTTGGTACACTCTTGAAAGGGTTAGGTTGAGTGAGGTTCACTTGTAAATCCTGTTGTATCCATTTGAATTGATTTGAGTAAAGGCTCCCTAAGGTTTAGGGGGGACTGGACGTAGCTCTCAAGTGGTGAGAGTAAACCAGTATAAAACCTCGGTGTCTCTTCTTTTACCGCTTTCAGTTTTTGTCCGAGCATTTTTAATCAGCTTTGTTAAACCTTATTTTGCTCGGTTAGTGCTAGCTGTGTTTCGCTGCAAATCTGATCTTTATGTGGCGCAGCTCGGATAATCGATGGTCGGCTTAGATAACCGATCTGCTCGGCCCAAAATCAGCCTTTTTATTTAAACAGCAAGCATTATCCAACCCATTTCAGTTTTATCCGAAAAATTGGTACTATTGCTTCCAACTACTATTCACCCCCCTCTAGTAGATTGTTAGGCCGCTTGTTGGTTTCCAACAAAATTATCATTTTTTTTAATATTCCAATAACAATTACTCCATCTACTACACTTTAAATGTCCTTTTAACATTAAAAAATTTTGTTCCTATAAGTGTTGTTTAGAAAACGAATACAACATTAATTACTCTTTTTACTATTTTATCCTCATCGAATTGAGAAAAGATAATAAATGTAAAAATATAATAAATATAATTATAATAGAGATAAAGGACAAATTAGAAAAGCATCACATTAATTTAATTCAAAAATACACATTAATTACATTTCTTAATTCAAACATTATAGCATAAAAGGACACTTAAAATGAAACGGAGGGAGGATATCGATATTTTGAAAAAGTATATTAAATGTTTACATTTCAAATGACACTAACAACATTAATCTAATTTCTTGATAATAGTGTAAATTTTCATAAAAGTATCTTACATATAAGAGAGAAGGAAATACAACAATCTTATAAAAACAACAAATAAAATTATAAACACGATAATATAAAAATGGTTTTCTTAATCTCAATTTTAAGAGTCCAGTATAAGAAGTTAAAACATGATATAAGTTGTTGAAAAACTAAAACTCTTTTATTCTTCAAAACATCAATTTCAAATAAAAATTAATTTATATATATATATATATATATTATTATTATTCTCACTCCTAATAATTTATATTCCCTCGATTGTTATTTTTTTAAGAAATTTTTATTCTTATTTAACATACTCCCTCTGTCCTCGGTAGTGGCAATAAGGGTGGGCTTGGCTCGCACCCGAAAATGGCCCGCATTTTTTGCTGACAAGCATGTCCGTCCATTATAATATTTAGGGCCAAAAATTCAGGCCATACCATCCCTAAATGCGGGAATGCATGTGGCTCACATTTAATTTTTAAAAAAAAATAAAAATAAAGCAGTCACAACCCAAAAAAACACAGCCACAATCTCAACAAAAATAACCATAACCCCAAACACTGATCATTCGGATATTGATTTTACAATATTTATATCCCAAAAAAGTCCTAAATACCAGTAATCCCAAATATTCAATAAAAAGATGTAAAAAGAGAATAGAAGTAGGAGAAAAAGAAAGTGCCTTGATTGATATTAGAGAAATTTTTAAGGTTATTTTTTTAACAGTCAAAGTGAGTCAACAACTAAAAAATTATTAGTTTTTTGTTTTAAAATTCCTGCTCGCAGGCCGCCCACAAAAAAAAAAGGCGGACGCAAGCAGACATAATTTTAAAATTGGGCTTAAAATCTATACCATGCCAACAAAAAATTGCAAGCGGGCAGGCAAGCCCAGCGAGCTAAAGCCCTAATTGGGCAATACTATCTGTCCCTATATACAAGACTCTCTTGGTAAATTTCACGTCTATTAAGAAAGTTGATTAATTTAGTTAATTATATTGTAAATGTGAATATTTGATATATATTTTCAAAATTACCAATATTAATAATATTAAAAATCTAAAAAGTGTTAAGTAAATAGGGGTGTTTGTGAAAAGAAATAATTAATTGTCATTAAAAATTGGTGTAGAGTCTTATAAATATGGACAAAATAAAAGTCTTAAAAGAATTTTATACATAGGGATGGAGGTAATAATAATATAAATATTATTTATCATATTTACTCCTTTGATTAGTGAAAAAAAAGTAATAATTACATTAAAAAAAAGTGTATACATAGATTAATGCCAAATACTCCTTCTAGTTATCTTATGTAATGGAAATTGTCTTTTACTCTTGATAATTAATGCAATAATATTATCCGTAATTGATCATAGAATGTAATATATTACGTTTTTGATTTTTGATATTTTCCATCAACATTTAACAAGAATGATCAAAACCAAAATGTTATGTAAATGCAAGGACCAAAATCAAAACTATTTTTTCAATAACTAATTTCAAAAGAATCTATATTTACGGGGTTATTTTGATATATAAGCCAAATTAGTATGTCATTCTTTTCATGTATTAGAGATGGAAGGGAGTAATGTTTTGTAGGCTTTTTTACTTAAGTGAGGTAGTTTTACAAACAATTTACCGAATTGGGGTAGTTTTAAAACTATTTACGAAACATAGGGCAACGAAACTATTTACGAAAATGGGGCAGTCAAAGTCAAAAGAATGACACGTGTCAGACTCTGATTAGCCAAAAAAAGTTTTCAAAAAAAAAAACAGGTCTGACGCACCTGCCACGTGTCAGCATATGGTGGGTTGCGTCAACTGGGTGTTGCGTCATTGGCACTTCATTGCTGTTGTAGTTGACCCACGTTGACCCACTCTCCTTGCATATATATTAGCAAAAATTGTCCAGACTGGGATTCGAACCCAGGACAAGGAGGAGAGAGCAACCACGGCACAACCACTGGACCACAGCGATTTTGATGATTTTATGCGTAACGAATTTTATTTATTATAATATAATTGTCTTTTTTAATAATTTTATGCTTATATTTTAATTTCATCATATTACTTCCGATCATAAATATAAAGGTATTAATTTTAAACTTTATTTTTTTTTGAAGTTCTATTCTAAATTTTAATGATATTATTTATTTTTTCAGAAATTATTCATATTTTCTCAACACCTTTTAGCATCTCTATCATGACATAAAAATTTGACAATTAATATTTATTTGTAGCGTAAATTTTTTAATAATGATAATAGCATATATGTAAAAAGTTTTTAAATATAACAAAATTTATGTTTTAATATTTAAAAATTTAACAAAAAACATATTTAAAGTTTTTATATTTATGAATAAAGTTTTTATTATGTTTTTAATATTATATAAGAATATATATATATATATATATAAAACCTAAATTTATAAATATAAATAATGCTAAAGCATTAATGTAAAACTTTATTCATAAAAAGTTTAAATTTGTTTTTGTGTTGAATTTTTAAAAATAATGCTACTCAATTGAAAATGGTGGGTAATTAACGGCGGTAATTAAGAAAGTTGGTAATGAAAATGTGAACATTTGATTTGTATTTTTAAAATTACGACCCCGTTAATAATAGTATTGGAAATCTAAAAAGTATTAAACAAATATGGGTGTTTATGAAAAAAGTAATCAATTGTCATTAAAAATTGGTATAGGGTCTTATAAGGTTATTGTGAAAAATTGTTTAATCAATTAAAAAAATTGATTAAAAATTAGAATGAAATTAAAAATAATGACAAAAAAAATTGTTTCACAAAAATATGTTTAAGCGTCAATGAAGTTATGATCGGAAGTAATATGATGAAATTAAAATATAAGCATAAAGTTATTAAAAAAGACAATTATAATATAATAAATAAAATTTGTTACGCATAAAATCATCAAAATCGCTGTGCCCTAGTGGTTGTGCCGTGGTTGCTCTCTCCTCCTTGTCCTGGGTTCGAATCCAGTCTGGCAATGAAGTGTCAGACCTGTTTTTTTTTTTTTTTTTTTTTGAAAATTTTTTTTGGCCAATCAGAGTCTGACACGTGTCATTCTCTTGACTTTGACTTTGACTGCCCCATTTTCGTAAATAGTTTCGTTGATTGCCCTATGTTTCGTAAATAGTTTTAAAACTACCCCAATTCGGTAAATTGTTTGTAAAACTACCCCACTTAAATAAAAAAGCCTGTTTTATAAGTAGTTTTAAAATTATTCGATTTAGGTAATTTGTTTGCAAAACTACTCCTATTAAATAAAAAGGTCATTTTTTCTTGTATAAGAGATTGAAGGGAGTAGTGTGCATCGAAGGCTCATGTTAGCATGGCACACCATGATGTGGCCCATAGTACTTAAAACCGGATGAGGATGTTGTTGTCAGCGAATAATAATACAATACAAGTTTCGGATAAGCATTGCGAACAGAATAGGCAGCAAGAACAAGACCATTTTCATTGACCACTCCATTAATGACACACATTATGTAGCCTCATCATATCCGTCCACGTTTCCTCATGTCCGAAAGTGCAATTAAATGTAGTCAAAAGTAAACAAATCTAACGGCTGTGACCGCAGGTTGTATTAGGACAGGATCTTGAAAAGTGTTAGTAGTAGATTCAGTGTCCCTTTCTTCAGTTAATATATTTAGGAATGCGTCAAAAGAGTAACGATCCGAGTCATCATTAAAAAGAGAGAAGAAAAAAAGAGTGAAAGCAGTGACAGAGAGAGAGAGAGAGAGAGAGAATTGAGAAAGTTATTATGGCAGCAACAATGGGAGAGAGTCCACGGAGTCCAGAGGCTAAGTTGGGGATGAGAGTGGAGGATCTTTGGGACGTTCAGGAACCAGAGCTAAGTCCTAATGAGAAGCTTAACGCTTGCTTTGAAAGTATTCCTGTCTCTGCCTTCCCTCCTCCTCCTTCTAACCAGCAGGGTAGGGTACTCATTTTTATTCAATTAAATTCATATATATATATATATATATCAAAGGATGAAGGATCACGAACACTTTATATTTGGTGTGTGTTCATATTTGTTCTGTGTAAGAGAAGTGTTATATGTTGATACAAAATTGACGTTTAAATGTACATGTGTTTGTCTTATACAGAAACAAAACATTAGTGTTTTATATTAGATCCCTTAGACTTTCCCTTTAAACCTGTGTTACTGAGTAATAGATTTGTGATAATGATATAAAAAGTGGCAAATTGCGTCGTTAATGATCACTTCAATTTTTTTAAAAAAAAAAATACAAAAAACAAGAGTATCAATTTATATCATTTTAACTAATCAGCCTAATTTTTATTCTTTCTAATCATTCATATATATGATGTGTGTCTTAAGGTGATACTTGTCTTATTCCTAATTGGTCATTTTCATGTGGTTTGGAAGAATTTTAGTTCGATTGGTTCGGATGATATTTTTTTTTTTTTTTAAAAAAAAGTAAAAAACCAGAAAATGATCTTAAAAAAGTAAAGTACAAACGGGCTAAGAGAATTAAGTTGAAATCAATCCAGATTTTTCGAGCTGAATTAGTTCACAGCTGGGTCGTTCATATTGACAGATGTTCGTTTTAAGACTCAAAATGTTTAATCTTTTATTCTTTTGTGTGTTCAGAAATTGAGATAAACTCAGATGCCACCCTGGCTGAGGCTGTTAAAATACTGGCAAAACATAACATTCTCAGTGCACCTGTGGTGGATGTTGACGCGCCTGAAGATGCTAGTTGGATTGACAGATATATAGGAATAGTTGAGTTTGCTGGAATTGTTGTATGGATTCTGCATCAGGTTGGTATTGCAATTTTGTTTCTGTTATTTCCATGAATGATACTCTTTCATTCCAATTCAATCCAATTCTTGAGTGCTTTATTTTTCACACTAATCTAATGTGACAATCTTGATGTTGTTGACAGTCTGACCCCACATCTCCTAAGAGTCATTCCAGTGGAACTGCTTTTGCAGCTAATGGATTGACTTCTGCTGTAGAACTTGAAGCCTTAGGCCTTGGATCTGCTGCAGCAACTTCAGGGAACTTCTTTGAGGATCTGACTTCTTCTGAACTTTATAAGAATACCAAGGTTGTACACTGCTCTTTTCAATCTCAAATGAAAAAAAAAAATTTCTCTTGTTGCCGCTGTTCTTTCATTACTAACTCTTTAGCAAATAGGTTCGCGATATTTCAGGGTCATTCCGCTGGGCTCCTTTTCTTGCTTTGGAGAGATCAAACTCATTTCTGACCATGCTCTTGCTGCTTTCTAAGTACAAGATGAAGAGTGTTCCTGTGGTGGACTTAGGTGCAGGTAGAATTGATAACATTATTACTCAGTCTGCTGTAATTCACATGTTGGCAGAATGCGCTGGTCTTCAGTGGTTTGAGAGTTGGGGAACCAAGAAACTACCTGAAGTTGGTCTTCCCCTGGTGACACCAGATCAAATCATCAAGGTACGTAAATGTCTTCGGTTGGAGTTCTGCATCAAATGATCAGAAATTATGTACATTAACTTCTATTTTTATATTACTCGTTAACTAACATTCGTGTCCCTACATATAGAATACATCTGCTACAAAATAAAAGAGAAGCATTAGCAACATAAAGCTATGATATACTGTAAAAAATCTATAGTACTTTACATTTTTAATTACATTAATTAACCTTTCTTGATATATGTCATGCCATATTCAGTATTATCCGTTAATTCTCCAACAGTCATAAGACACCTCTGTGCCTGCATGTGTTGTATGGGAATAAATGCATGCATTGTACTACTTCAAGCTTTTCACTGCATTAAAATGTGTCATCTATAGATTCCCATGATTCTAGAGCAATAGTTTCCCCAAATGTCATACGCTTGTGATTTATCCTCCTCAAAGTATTGGGCTATTAGCATTTCCCATTAGTTATTCAAGTTCTTCGTTAACCAATGATAATTTTGTAAAAGAAAAAACTAAAATTATGAATGTTTAGTTGAGAAGTATGAATAGGCATCTTGGATTGTCAATAGCATTACCCCGAACTATATTGATAATGCTACAAGTTATTTCGTTTTCCCCACTCAAGTGAGATCATTAATCTTGATCAGCTTCACAATAAACGGTGCCCTTGCTTTCAGGTTTATGAGGATGAACCAGTGCTTCAAGCATTTAGACTGATGAGGAAAAAGAGGATTGGTGGGGTTCCTGTGATCAAAAGGGGCGGCAACCAGGCAGTGGGTAATATAAGCCTGCAAGATGTTCAATTCTTGCTAACAGCCCCGGAAATATTCCATGATTACAGGTTTCTCATCACAGTTTACCCGATATCTAGAACCATTTTTATACTTTAGTGCTTATTTTCTTCCCCCTTTTGTTGTTCAATTTCTTACATAGTAATCGCATGATCGCACTTTGACAGAGCTATTACTGTAAAAGACTTCCTGACAGCTGTTAGAAGCTACTTCGACAAGCATGATGGGGCCTTCCCAATGTTAAGTGACTTGATTACATGCAGAAAAGACTTCACAATCAAAGAATTGATCCAATTGCTTGACCATGAGAAGATTCATCGAGTCTACGTTGTCGATGATGATGGGAATCTGGAAGGACTGATCACACTCAGAGATATCATCTCGAGGCTGGTACATGAGCCCCATGGCTATTTTGGTGATTTCTTTGATGGTGTTCTCCCGTTGCCTCTGAATAGCAGGGTTTAACAGGCATCCATAAAGAATAAACTGTCAGTTTTTACGGCATAATAACAACCTGATCTCTGCTTCTCAGCAGAGTTTGTAAATGTATCATAGGCCGTTTGCAAGTTTTACCTGAGTGAGATTTTGTATAAATTTTAACGTGACGTAACCAAGAACTTTTATCGCATTTTGTTCACTATCTGCCTGTGTTTAGATTTGCTTTAACTTTTAAGACACTCTTTTCCAGTCAAGGGTTAAGGAGCTTAGCAGAAACACAATTGTCGGTGCCCAGGATAACCCAACAATTGGTACCCCTTCTACAATTGAAACTGAAGACGAAAATTATGCAACATGTGATAAGGAGGAAATCTATGTTGCACCAATACGGGTAGGGTACGGGTACGACATTTTCTAAAAAACTAGGGTACGAATACGCCAATATAAATTCAATTTTTATGAATAAATATATATAAATAAGTTGCAAATATAGCATGAGTATTGTAAAATTAGATGTTGATGCTCAAAATAAGTCAAGATATAAGGTTGAAAGGTTGATTATAACATTAAAATATAAATTCTAAGGCAAAAATTACATTATTGGTACAATTCAAATCTAAAATATACTTAACATATCAGTAGCAAGTACCCAGGAGTACAGCACGTGTACCGATACCCAAGATGTACCCGGTACGGGTACGTCACCAGTTGAGGAGTACCCATGTTTCATGGGGGAAATCCATACATAAAAGTTTGTTTTGATCATTTGTGATTTGTTAGTTTGTTACAAGTAATCCAAACGCAAGGGAATCAACTCCAAAGCAAGTCTTATGCAAATTATTACTGGTATGCACAAGTTCACTTAAGAAAAGAATAGGAAAACAAGAGAAAAACTATACTCCACAGAAGTTAGTGTTGGGTGGCTCTACATAATTCTCTCTTTTCCATTAATAATTTATGGATATTGTGCAACTACCATTCTAATCTGTGGTTGTTATTTTTATTTGTTTTTAAACCACATGTAACTGAATGGTTCTGAACCATTCCTGTCTCCTATATAAGGAGGTATACAATCCTTTGTTACACATTTCCATTTCTCCCATTTCCCATTTTCTCATATAGAAAGTTCATTATTATCTTTTTGCCAACTTTTATTCTATTAACTTCTCTTTAATTCTCCAATTGATTTGATCTTGTGCTTCCCCATGGTGCATATACCTTAACAAATGGTATCTAGAGCACTTACTCAATTGAGAATTTAAAATGTCAACTATTACCAAATTTGACATCGAAAAGTTTGATGGTAAAATTAGTTTTTCCATTTGGCATGTCCAATTGAAGGTCGTTCTTACTCAGAACGGATTAAAGAAATCTTTAGATGGGAAGTCAAAGAAACCGACTTCTACGACTGACGAGCAATGAGACGAATTGGACGAAAAGGCGCTTTCAGCAATGCAACTTAGTTTATCCAAGGAGGTTCTCCGTGAGGTAGCAAATGAAACTACCGCCGCGGGATTATGGATAAAGTTAGAAACTTTATTTATGACCAAAAGCCTCGCAAATAAGCTTCGTCTCAAGGAGCTCTTATACACAATCTGCATGGTTGTAGGTACATCTATTCAATCCCATCTTGATGAGTTCAATTCCATTATCATGGATTTGGAAAACATGGATATTAAAATTGACGATGAAGATAAAGTTGTTTTATTGGTTGTCTCTTTGACTTTCACCTATAAACATTTCAAAGAAATAATGTTGTATGGTAACAATGATACATTATGCTATGAAGATGTTAAATCTAATTTATTGTCAAAAGAAAATTTGATTTAGAAGTTCATTCTGAGGACAAGGGTGAAGGTTTGAATGTCAGAGGCAGAACTCAAGAAAGATGGAATACCAATAATAGAAGGTTCAGGTCTAAATCTAAGGGCCACAAATCCAGCAAATTCTGTCGCTATTGCAAGAAACTAAGGCATGATATTTCTGATTGTTACATCTTAAAGAATAAACAAGAAAAGGAAGGAAAAGGAAAGCCTCTACAATCCACCGAAGCCGCAAATGTTGAAAATGATTCTGATAGTGATATTTTGTTATTCTTTGTTGCTTCTGATAAAAGGAGCAAAATCGAATGGATTCTTGATTCTGGGTGTACCTTGCATATGTGTCCTTATAGGGACTTGTTTTCCAGTTTTGAACATATTGATAGTGGTGTTGTCTTGATGAGAAATTATGCTCAGTGCAAGGTTACTGGAATAGGTACTATTCAAATCAAGACCCATGATGGTATTGTTAGGACTTTGACTAAAGTTCGCTATATTCCTGACTTGAAACGGAACTTAATTTCTCTTGGCACCCTTGAGTCTCTGGGTGCAAGTACCCAGTTGAAGGTGGAGTCCTAAAGGTTTCAAAAGGTGTCCTTCTCTTGATGAAAGCTAATCGAATTGGTAGCTTATATGTCTTGCAAGGCTCAGTTGTAACAGGTTTAACAGTGGTATCCTCTTCCATGACCAATAATGACGACACAAAACTATGGCACATGCGCTTGGGCCATATGAGTGAAAAAGGCTTGCACCTTTTGAGCAAGCTAGGTCATCTTGGAAAACATGTTACCGGAAAGCTGGAGTTCTGCGAGCATTGTATTTTTGGGAAACAGAAAAGAGCCACTTTCTCTACTGCGACTCACCGCACAAAATATATTCTTGATTATATTCACTCTGATCTTTGGGGTCCTTCTAAAGTACCCTCTCATGGAGGACACCGGTATATGATGACTCTTATTGACGATTTTTATCATAAGGTATGAGTTTATTTTCTGAAATATAAAAATGAGACTTTTCCCACTTTTAAGAAGTGGAAAACTCTCGTTGAAACCCAGACGAGAAAGAAGGTGAAGAAGCTCAGAACAAACAATAGTCTAGAGTTTTGTAAAGGTGACTTTAATGAATTCTGTGCAAATCATGGTATTGCTAGATATAAAACCATTCCTCGTAAGCCCCAACAGAATGGTGTTGCAGAGAGAATGAATAGAACCATACTTGAAAAGGCTCGTTGTATGCTTTCAAATGCAGGGTTATGGCATCGACGTGATTTGTGGGTCGAGGCAGCATCTACTGCATGTTACTTGATCAACCGTTCTCCACATTCTGCACTTGATTTCAAAATGCCAGAAGAAATATGGTCAAGTAATCCTATTGACTATTCTAATTTGAGAATTTTCGGGTGTCTTGCATATGCACATGTCAATGATGGCAAATTAGCTCCAAGAGCTGTGAAATGCATTTTTCTTGGCTATGCATCCGAGTCTAAAGGATATCGTTTATGGTATTCTGATTCAAAATCAAGAAAATTAATTCTTAGCAGAGATGTGACATTTAACGAGGATGTATTATTATCTTCTGGAAAACACTCTTCCGTGTCTTCTTCTACTAGCACAAGTAATTTGCAAGGTACTAGCGAGAAGGTGGAGTTGGAAGTGAAGTCTACCACTACAACCCCTAATTCATCTCCTGATGAAACTAAAAGTGATGATGATGATGATGATCGTGAACATGACGTCAGTACCACTTCTCCTATTCAGCCACAAGAAGAAGATTATGTTCTTGCCCAAGATAGACCTAGAAGACATATCAAAATGCCAGCTAGATACACTAATAACAATAATTTAATTGCTTATGCATTGTCTGTTGCACAAGAGGTCAATGATGTTGTTGAGTCTACCAGCTATATTGAAGTTGTGTCCTGTGTTGATTCCTCGAAGTGGCTAGTGGCTAGGAATGAAGAAATCGAGAGTCTCCATAAGAACAATACATGGAATTTGTCAGAGCTTCCACAAGGCAAACGACCTTTGAGATGTAAATGGATCTATAAGAAGAAAGAAGGCATTCATGGAGTAGAAGATCCTAGATGCAAAGCACGACTTGTTGTCGAAGGCTTTAATCAAAAAGAAGGTATTGACTTTAATAAGATTTTCTCACATGTTGTTCGTCATACCTCTATTCGTGTTCTGCTTGCTTTTGTTGCTCTATTTGATTTGGAATTAAAGGAACTTGATGTGAAGACAGCTTTTCTACACGGAGAGCTGGAAGAAGAAATTTATATGGATCAGCCTGAGGGATTTGTTGTTCTTGGTAAGGAGCATCTTGTCTGCTGCCTAAATAAATCTTTGTATGGCCTTAAGCAAGCTCCGAGGCAATGGTATAAAAGGTTCGATTCTTTTATGATTGGGCAAGGTTATTCTAGAAGTCAATACGATGATTGTGTTTATTTCAAAAAGTTTCCCGGTGAATATTTTGAATACTTGTTACTTTATGTTGATGATATGCTGATAGCATCACGTGAAAAATCTTTAATCATAAAATTAAAAACTCAACTTAGTAATGAGTTCGAGATGAAAGAATTAGGTGCAGCTAAGAAGATTCTTGGTATGGAGATTCGAAGGGATCGTCAAGTGATTTGGGCCAGGAAGTGATGATTTTGATATATATTTGGGCCCTTTTCCTTAGTGCTTTGTTTTGTTTCTCAGCAAATAGATTAATTTTTAGGAGTTTTTAGCAAAATATTTGTATAGATAATTTATTTGTATTTTAATTTTAGTTTTTGTTGAATTTCAGATTATTTGGGCCAAATCAGCTGAAGAGGGGCATTGGTGAAGAAAAAGAAGAAAAAGCCCAAGCTGAGAAGAAGATTTTGGGCCAAACAGCCCATTTCAGCGAACCGCGTTTGAGCGTGAAAAAAGCGCGCTTCAGATGGCCACGTGGCGGCAGCAGAGGGGTCAGTTGACCTAGATTTCAACAGACACGCGCTCAGGCGTGTCTAGTCGCGCTCAAGCGCGTGTGGTTTTTGCAATAAAAATTGGGGTCTGTGACCCAATTCCAGGCATTCTGATTGGCTGTTGAAACGCGCTTAAGCGCGCTCAAGCGCGTTTTGATCAGCTGCAGTTACTTAATAACTCGATTTTCATTTTGTAAAAGGGGAGACTTTGGATGGTGGACGAATTCCTTCTCTTACACAGCATATTTTCTTCATCTTCTTGAGCAAGAACAACAAAAACTCAAGGTTTTCAAGGTGTGGTTTTGTAAAGAGTTTGAAACTTGATATTTGGTATGTGAATTTTTCTAAGTTTGCATCTTAATTTCTTGTTTTTGACTATGAGATTTTAAGACTCATTTGGGAATGAAGAATTGTTATGTGTGTTTGTCATATATTTGATTTTATCTATTGTTAATTGTTATATTTTGTACTTACATCTGGTTTAATTGTCGTGTATATTTAGACGTAAATATACGATAGGATTATTGTCCGATAGGTATATTAGACAATAAACTGCCTGTGGATGTAAGTTATGCAATTGTGTAGGGATAGGTATATTGTCTGCAAATTGTATGATTTAATTTATTTTTGATTGAGCAAATATTTTATGGTTAGAAATTTAAGGCTTTGCTCGAGGTATCGAGGAAGATTTATTTTTAACAAACTAGAATAATTTAAGGTATTAAATTATTCTTGATTTTGCAAAAAATAATCCAAAAGGTGACAATTGATTTAATAGTTTAAATTAATATTTGAGAACCGGTAACGACAATTCATTCCCGACTTTACGAAACTGCACCACCCCTTTATCTTTCCACACTCGCACTTTATTTATTTATTTGTTTAATTTTATTTTAAACGCGATATTTTTCCAAGTTAATATCATTTTTATGCGCGTAGCTTTATTTATTGAATTTTTTAATTGAAATCATTACTCTCGGTGGAACGACTCGGTCTTACCGATTTTATATTACTTGAGCGACCTGGTATACTTGCCAGTGAGTGAACATCAAGCTGGTAAATTATTTTTATCTCAACATAAATGCATTGAGAGAGTGCTTGATAGGTTCAATATGAGTGGTTGTAAACCTGTTTCTACTCCACTAGCTGCACATTTCAAATTATCTTCAGACCTTTGCCCAGAGACAGGGGAAAAGGTGGAGCGTATGTCTCACGTTCCTTATGCTAGCGCAATTGACAGTCTTATGTATGCTATGGTATGCACTAGACCCGATTTAGCCTATGTTGTGAGCATGGTAAGTCGATATATGCATAATCCTAGGAAGAATCATTGGAATGCTGTCAAATGAATTTTCCGATACCTGAAAGGTTCTTCCGATATCGGCTTGGTGTTTGACAGAAGCAAGGCGATAACTGATGGCATTGTAGGCTTTGTTGATTCAGACTATGGTGGTGATCTTGATCGAAGAAGATCTCTTTCTGGTTATATATTTAATCTCTTTAATTGTGCTATCAGTTGAAGTACTACGCTTCAATCTATTACTGCATTATCTATCACTGAAGCAGAGTATATGTCAGCAGCAGAGGGGGTGAAGGAAGCTATTTGGCTTCGAGGTTTGGTCAACGAACTTGGTCTAAAACAAGAAACTTTATTTTGTGATAGCCAGAGTGCTATTCACTTGACCAAGAATAATCGTTATCACGACAAGACCAAACACATTGATGTGAAACATCATTTTATCAAAGATATTGTTGCACTTGGTGAGGTTGTGGTGCGAAAGATTCACGCATCGGAGAATCTAGCAGATATGCTTACTAAGACACTTCCAAATGCTAAGTTCCAATATTGCTTAGAACTTATTGGTCTCTACAACAGTGCTGAATTCGAGCCAAGGTGGAGATTGTTGGGTGAATCTACATAATTCTCTCTTTCCCATTAATAATTTATGGCTACTGTGCAACTACCATTCTAATCCGTGGTTGTTATTTTTATTTGTTTTTAAACCACATGTAACTGAATGGTTTTGAACCATTCATGTCTCCTATATAATGAGGCATACAATCCTTCGTTACACATTCCATTTCTCCCATTTCCCATTTTCTCATATAGAAAGTTCATTATAAAAAGTTCATTATTATCTTTTTGCCAACTTTTATTCTATTAGCTTCTCTTTAATTCTCCAATTGATTTGATCTTGTGCTTCCGCATAATGCATATACCTTAATAGTTAGCATGAAACCTCCTACCCCATTCGTTTCCGCCATACAGGGCTTCCCCGAATGATATTGCATCTAACTTTCAAACCATTAATTTTCGAATAATATGTCAGATTAATCCTAGACATCGTAGGTATCGATCAATTTAGTGTCCGAAATTTTTGAAATTTCAAATTGGTCCCTGAGATAGAAACACGTCAATCATATTAGTCCCTAACGTTAATGACCGTCAGTGGTCTTTTACGTCATTAACGTGGGCTAACATAATGATCAAAACGACGTCGTTTTGGCCAAAAAAAAAATAAACAAGGACAGTTGAGTATAAGTCAAATTAGTCCTTGAGATTATCGAAATCAATCAAATTAGTCCCTGACTTTATGGACTATTAACGTCAGGGACTAAAATGACTGACGTGTTCCTATCTCGGGGACTAATTTGGAATTTCGAAAATCTCATGGACTAGTTTGACCGATGCCCATAAAATCAAGAACCGGTCAGACATATCATTCATTAAATTTTTGTCAATCCAACCGAACACCAAGGGTTCGATTCTTTCCCAGTATGATACTTCAAATCGACAGGTTTTTTTTTTTTTTTTAAATGCAAATCGACAGGTTAGAGAAAGGTTAGCTCATACTACTTGTGTAATCCAAGTTACAATAGAGCAAAGTAGTGATCAAAACGGTAAGAGGATGTATTCACATATATCATGCTATTTTAAGAGTTCAGGATAGAGCAAGCAAATCCTGCAGTTTCTCCACCCATGCCAACCAAAAACATGGTTACTTGCTTTAAGTAAAAGTTTAAGACAAGATTTGTTTTGGCTATTCAAAGAAGTATAAATGCAAATTAAGGTAATAACTGAATGCAGATGCAGTAAAACAAGAATCTCCCCCTAGTAAAGCTGCAAGAAAACACGAGTAGACATCGAATAAGTAAAAACCCACAAACATGCTAAAGACGAGTTAGACTTGAGTTTCAACCCACTACTGTTGTATGAAACATATGAATATAGCACTTGCAACTAAATCGAAGCGACAATGACAATTATCTAGTTTCAGCAAGTGTCTGATGCAATATGTTGATTCCTCGACACGGGCAGGGGCTGGAGCTAGAACACATGCTGCAGGGAGGCTAAAGAAGAGCAATAGTATTTATAGAGATCTAGTTAAAGAATTTTTGTTTTTTAAAAAACTTGACTTTAATTTTTGGGGAAATTACATAGAAAAAGCTGAACTTTAAATTTTTTTGGGTAGCCATAACAACCATATAAATATAAGAGGCACTACCTCTGAATACAGGCAAATGGCTGAGAAGAGAGAATGCTTGTTTGAGAGTTCAGTTCAGAACTTAAAAATATATTCCCAGATGAGTTTAAATGCACTAGCCGAATGCAAGAAAGACAAAGAGCATATCCACATAGGCAGAGCTAATAATTAAAAAATAAAAATAAAGGTAGCTCAAACTCTTGCAAGAAAAAGGTGTGTATACCTTCTAACAACACTCAATGCAGGATTAACTGATGATGATCCTCTTGTACATGACCTCGAAATGGCTAGAACTGCTTATTAATGGCTAAATTGCAATAACCAACTTAATTCTAACAACATCATTGTTTCAGACAATATCATAATATGGTCCTGCTAACAATTAAGGTTACTTGAAGTGAAAAACAATCATAAATCAACACTTATTCTTCTCTCGAGAATCTCAAAAGGTACATTTTCCAATACATTTTCACCACATTGGTTCCTTATCAAGTGCCCAAGAGCACTTTTTAGCATTTACCTATTCAATTGTCATCAGGCCTCTTCCAGTAAGATGGATCTAGATTTTACTATACCTATACGCTATGGTGCTTGATTATCAGAAGCTAAACATAAAATATGCACAAAACAATAAACTCCTATACTCCTTTCAACATATTGAAACCTGACAACAATGCAAATCCATACATGTAAATGCACGACCCGGATTTAAGTTAAAGGTGGAGAGTAATATTTCCTCAAGTGTAGCGGGTAATGACAAAAACCATATATGAAGCGTGAGAGACCCTAAACTTGTATGGTGCACACACAAAAGAATAAATAAATAAATAAAATAATTCTTGCCAGAGGAGAGTTGAATTTCACAAAATCCCATCCTTTTAACATTAAGACTGGCAAAATAAACACCTATCAAATAGATAATACACATGACACTGGCAATCTTTACTAATCCTCATAAAATGAGTTCACCTGTTATAAGAATCCTATACCCTACTGACTTTTTCTCCTTATCTGGTGCACCACAGCAGGTGACCCTTCAAACAAATCCAATAAATAGGACTCTAAATCCTCTGGCGTATATTTAATGTATTTCCCGGAACTCCTTCCTTCTAGCTGACTCCTAAATCGTCCCACAAACGAGCGGTATGCAGGAATCACCTTCTCTGATATAGAAATTCGTAGTTCCTCTCGGAGCTGCTCATCCGGTACCTTCCATGCTGTCTGAACCCTATATATTTCCTCGAAGCATGCATTGAAATTCTTGAACCTCTCCTTCAAAGCCATCCTTGAGGCATTGTTAGAACTCCCTCCAATCCCTTCATCCTTTAAACAGGACAATGCCTTACTCCAAGAGGCTCTGAGATAGCCAGTAGCATACTGGCGTATCTGACCTCGACGCTTACGAATCCAATCATCTCCCAACACCTTCCCAAGATCCGAGCCCTTCACTTTCCCTACTAGGTAATGGAGATTGTTCATTAAGAATATACACTGCATTGCACTGTCTTCATAAAGTTTTGATTTTTCCTCAAGATTACACTCAAGCTCTGAAATAACTAACAGCATCCTTCGGCCTAATGGGGACATAGTCTCTAACTGAGAACCATCACCGCTTAAATGATTTCGAGAAGGATAGAGATCCTCCTCGCTAGTCTCTAAAAGAGAGTCCATAGGGTCACCATAATCAACAAGCAACTTCAAGTAATTCATCACATACCGAGGCAAGGGATGAACATCCCCAGTTATGACAGGCTTCTTAGAAGTCTCATTCCTAAGACAATTCTCAAACTCAACAAATGTGCCTTTCACAGCCTCACTAAGTCCCTTCAACACCGCGTCCGCCTCACCAATCAAAAACTCATCAGCGCCCAAACTCTCTAATTCCGGCAAAGCATCCCTCCATGCCTCATACATATCCAATATCCTAAACAACTTCTCCGGTGATCTCTTACAAATCACGATGGCCTCGCCAAAATTCAACAACTGCATAACACACCCTTTCACAGTCTCATTGAAACAAATCTCCTTCATCTCGTCCAATTCGGCAAACACACTATCACACAGCCTCTTCTCCCTATTCAAAAGCACCCTAACAACAATCTTAACCGCTTGCACCCATTTCTTCATTTTCTCATCCAATGATTTCCACTCAACCTTCTGAACCTCTTCAATGCTCAATTTCTCAACACCAAGCATCATCAAACACTCATTCAACGCATCGCGGCGCACGCTGCTATAAACCTGAAGGCACTCTTTTTCATAACCAGACCTAATCATTCGATCCACGATTAATCTCAGATCTTCCACCACGGCAGGATGCACCAAATCACCGAATACATCACCGATGCTCGCGCCACGCTCGTGAAACCTTTCCGAACCATCGTTGACCTCCGCAAAGCTGTCAAGATTCTCATAAACCACCGAAGCGCCATCGTGCGACGACGACGCGAACGAAAGGGAATTCCCTCTCCTGATTGAACCGTAGAGGCTATCGGCGTCAAGCGAGACGGTGTTGCTGATCAGAACATGGCGAAGCTCTTCCTCGAGCCTCGACATCGCGAGGTGAATCGCGTTCTCCGCACGGTCGATATCGATGCGGCTGCTCTTGCCGGAAGACTTCGCCGGCGAAATCGAAATCTGTTCGATCCAGTGGATGATCTCGTCGACGGCGGAGAAATACTCGGCGGCGTCGTCGGGGGAGTCGATGAGGGAGATAGAGGGGCAGGAGGGCTCTTCAGGGAGAGAACCGTCCCATCGGAGGATGAGTTTCTCGGCGGCTTCGAAGCGATCGTCGTCGCCGTTGGAGTTTGAATGTTCTTCGCGGTGAACGAGATCGGTGATGTTGGAGAGACGGTTATCGAAGCTGGAGAAGATGAGGAGCATGTCCTCGCGAACTTCTTTAGGGGTATTGAGGCTCTTGAGGATCTGTTGGGCTGTTGCAAGGACACGGTCTTCGGCTCCACCTCCGCCGCCGTCGAGGCTGGCTGTGGTGGTGGTGGTTGCAGACATTTAGCGGCGGAAGGTTAAGATGATTTGGTTGCGTGAAGAGTGGGAATTGAATTATTGAAGTAGCAGAAGGAGAAGGAGGATGAAGGAAGTGAAAAGTAAGAGATGTCTTGGAGTGAAAGTACATTATTCTCGGATGTGTGAGGATATTTTTATTTTATTTATTACTTTTAATTATTCATTTTATTTTACAAATAGATTTTATTAATCTCTCAAAATAAGCACCATTGTCCATTAACTTAGATATGTTTTTTTTTAAATAAAAAATAGATAAATCTTTATTTCTTTTAGGGTTTTGGCTAAAAAACACCACATATTTTTGGTGTTTGAATGCACCATGTGTTAATTAAAAAATTGATTCTATCTGCAACCTGTTGTATAAGTAATATATATGGACTTAATGAATTTGGAAATATAAACCTCATTAATGAACTTATTTATTGTTTACATTTAAAGATTTTTTATTAATAAGTAATAAATAAAAATATCTACATATTAATTTTTTTTAATGATCATTTATGCTATAATTTATTTAAAATTATTTATTTTTAAAAAAAAAAATCATAAATTCTAATTTCACTAAATTATTTTTGACATATTAATTTATGAGCATGTAAATCAATTATTATTTTTATTTAAGTATCTCTGACGCATGAAATGTAAATTAAATAACTAGAATTATTATGAACTTTGAGGGTATAAATTAAATAATTTACTAATACCAAGTTCATTTTTCCGTTTTGTATATTATAATTTATTTTTTCATTTTTAGTATATTAGATTATTAAATCTATATTAAAAAATAATTTTATCAAAATATAATTTTATATTATATTCTTGAAAAAATAATCAAAATTCAACATCTCCTTCTTAGACGTTGTAAATTATTTTTTGAGACCAATGTAATTTTCCTATTCCACCCTTATCACTCCAACAACAATAACTAACTTCATACCTTTTTTGTAATTTACTCAATAAAAATAATATTTTCTACAATATATATCCAAACAAAATAGATTAACTTAAATTCATTTTCCAGCTAAGAGACCCAAACATAAATATATTATAATTTTAACGCATTATAAACTTACCGCATTATAATCATAGATAAAAATAGGCATATTTAAGTTTTTAGTCCTTGAACTTATGTGCTCTTTAGGAATTGGTCCTTGAACTTTTTTCAATACTTTAGGTTTCTGAACTTTGTTAAATTTTTAGAAATGGTCCTTCATCACTTTAGTGATGATATGACTAACGACATGTCATGTCACATTCACCATGTTGATAAGTAATGTGTCACGTGATGTCACGTGAATTTTTTTAAATTAAAAAAATTCAAATTTATTAAAAAAATTAAAAAAATCTTATTTTTTAAATAAAATCAAACTTTTTAATAAATTTAAAAAAATTATGTGGTGTCACGTGATACCATATAGTCACTTGTCGATTTGGGAAAAGTGACGTGGCATATCGTAGGTCATATCATCAATTAAGTGATGAAAGAACCATTTCCAAAAATTTAACAAAGTTTAGGGACCCAAAACATGAAAAAAAATCAAGGATCAATTTCAAAAGAGCACTTAATTTCAGGGACTAAAAACTTAAATGAACCGTAAAAATAATCATAATCTAATTTTTTCAGTTGTATCTAACACGTTAATTGACGATCCATGTATCATTCACATGACAAGTTAATCTAGTAGATCATGAACCATAGTGTGAACTTATACGTTGACTCAACATCCCGAAATCATGATTTATTATAAGCGGTCGTCAATCTATTGCATACTATTTTCAATGCATTATAGTTTCCTTTATTAACTTTAATATTTGAATATAAATATTCATGGTTAATGTTATTAATGAGTAAGTAAATATATTTCTACAAAACACTTAATGCATTATGAGTATGTGGTTATGCCGTTTGGGCTAACGAATGCTCCTGCTATCTTCATGGATTATATGAACCGGATTTTCAGACCTTATTTGGATTCGTTCGTGGTGGTATTCATCGATGATATTCTTATCTATTCCAAGAGTCCTGAGGATCATGCTGAACATCTCAAGATTGTGTTGGGGATCTTGAAGGAGAAGCAGTTGTATGCCAAACTTGCTAAGTGTGAGTTTTGGTTGGACAAGGTGAACTTTTTGGGACATGTTATCACCAAGGAAGGCATTGCTGTAGATCCAGCTAAAGTTGGAGCTGTGCTGAAGTGGGAACAGCCAAAGACTGTGACCGAGGTCCGTAGTTTCTTGGGTTTAGCTGGATACTACCGGAGGTTTATTGAAGGTTTTTCGAAGATTGCCTTACCATTGACTAAGTTGACTTGTAAAGATCAACCTTTCTTGTGGGATCATAAGTGTGAGGAAAGTTTTCAGTTGTTAAAGGAGAAGTTGACGTCCTCACCAGTGTTGGTGTTGCCTGACCCACATAGAAGCTTCGATGTTTATTGTGATGCTTCGAGGCAAGGACTTGGATGCGTTTTAATGCAAGATAGAAAAGTGGTAGCATACGCATCCAGGCAGTTGAAAGTGCATGAGGTCAACTATCCGACGCATGATTTAGAGCTTACTGCTATTGTCTTCGCTCTGAAGATTTGGAGACACTACCTCTATGGCACTACCTTCAAGGTATTTAGTGACCATAAGAGTTTGAGGTACCTGTTTGACCAAAAAGAGTTGAATATGAGGCAAAGGCGTTGGATGGAGTTTATTAAGGATTATGATTTCGAGCTCCAGTACCATCCCGGTAAAGCAAATGTAGTAGCTGATGCTTTAAGCCGGAAGACTCTCCATATAAGCTCAATGATGATCAAGGAATTTTCTCTAATCGAGAAGTTTCGTGATCTAAGTATGATGATGCAAGTGGAAAGAGAATGCATTATGCTTGGTAAGTTGCAAATTACCAATGAATTCCTGATTCAAGTTCGGGAATCTCAGCAGATAGATGAAGAACTGCAAGAGAAGAGAAGGCTTATGTTGGAAGGGAAGGAACCAAACTTCCAGGTTGGAAGTGATGGAATTCTCCGATTCAAAGATCGGATTTGTATTCCAAAAGATCTAGAGATAAGAAGACTGATCCTAGACGAAGCGCATAAAAGTCGGATGAGTATTCATCCAAGATCAACCAAAATGTATCAAGATTTGAAGAAGCTGTTTTGGTGGTCTGGGTTAAAGAAAGATGTTGCTTCGTATGTTGCTTCTTGTCTGATTTGTCAGAAGGCGAAAGCTGAGTATAAAAAGCCAGGCGGTGAATTGCAACCCTTGGATATCCCTGTGTGGAAATGGGATAGCATATCAATGGATTTTGTGTCTGGATTACCAAGGACTATTGGAGGGCATGATGCAATTTGGGTAATTGTTGATAGATTGAATAAGTCGGCGCATTTCATTCCAGTTAATATGCGCTATCGCATGGATAAGTTTGCTGAATTGTACATCAAGAAAATCGTTCGTCTGCATGGTATACCTTCAAGTATTGTTTCGGATCGAGATCCGAGATTTACTTCGAAGTTTTGGAAGGGTTTGCAGCAGTCTCTGGGATCAAAGTTGAGAATGAGTTCTGCTTATCACCCCCAGACTGATGGTCAGTCGGAAAGGACTATCCAGTCTCTTGAGGATTTGCTAAGAGCATGTGTGTTAGAAAGTTAGGAAGGTTGGGATAAACTCTTGTCTCTGATAGAGTTTACCTACAATAACAGTTATCACACCAGTATTGGAATGGCACCGTTCGAAGCTTTGTACGGAAGGAAGTGCCAAACTCCCCTATGTTGGTTCCAAGTGGGGGAGCAAACAATTATTGGACCTGAGCTTGTTCAGGAAACTTCTGAGAAGATTCAGATGATCAGAGAAAAGATGAAGACAGCGCAAAGCCGACAGAAAAGTTATGCGGATAAAAGGAGAAGACCCTTGGAGTTTGGAGAGGGCGATCATGTTTTTATTCGCGTAAGACCGACAACTGGTGTTGGGAGAGCTTTGAAGACAAAGAAGTTGTCAGCAAGGTTTATTGGTCCTTATCAGATACTCAAGCGTATCGGGTCTGTAGCTTATCAGCTCGCTTTGCCTCCGTCTTTGTCCAATCTTCATGATGTGTTTCATGTTTCGCAATTGCGGAAATTTGTACCAGATCCCGATTCAGTAATTGAAGTTCAACCTGATGATGTGGCTTTGAGAGAGAATCTCACTTTTGTGACAATCCCTGTCAGAATTGAAGATCGAAGAATGAAGCAGTTGCGGGGAAAAGAAATTCCTTTAGTCAAAGTTATTTGGGAAAATGCTGATGTATCAGAAGCAACTTGGGAATTAGAAGATAAGATGAGAAAAGATTATCCTGAGTTGTTTCTGTAAGCGGAATTTCGAGGACGAAATTCTTGTAAGTGGGGGAGAAATGTAATATCCCAATTTTTGTTCCCAAGTAAATAAAAGGAATATTTAAATAAAACTAATTATATGGAATTAGTTAGTTTTATTTATTAATTTATTGTTATATTAAAAGAATTATCCAAGGAAAAATAAGAGAAAATAATTTGGGTTCTAAAAATAAGGATTTTTGCAGTTTAGTCCTTGGAAAGGACCTAAGAGGTAATATTGGAAAGATATTTGGAGGGAAAGTGAATAAAATAATAATTTTTGAAAATCTGAGTGCGTTACTCGAGTAGCCCGATCAATTTACTCGAGTAACAGTGGTGCTGAAGCTGAAGATAGTGCGTTTGATGATTCAACAAGTTGAGTAATTCAAATTTTAACACCTAGCACCGACTGGGATTATGGAAAACACGTGTTTGTGTGCATGGTAGTCATCGTTGGCTATAAATTCATGAATTTGGTTGAGGAAATTGGTGGAAATAAAGAAAAAGGAAGTGAAACTCTGCTAAAATTTGGTTTGAACCCTCTCTGTTCTTCCTCTTCGTTTTTAATCCCTACCCATACTCAGTTGATGAGCTTGATACCTTCTTCAAGCTTGTCACAAGACCTTTAATTTGAGACAAGAATCGTGTGTTTTGGTGGCTGGAGCAAGGAGAACGAATTGCTTGAAGTTGGACTCTTGAAACTGAAGTTGGGAAATTTCAGTGGTAAGGAGCTAAGTTGGAGGCTTCGATTTAGGTATGTAGAGGACTCCAAATCGTGCCATTTTGATTTCTATTTAGAGTTTGCAATGTCTAGTTTCCTTATTGACCAAATTTGCTCATTTTCATGCACATTTGGTTTGTCAATTCATCAACCGAACTTGCTCTGCTGAACCTGTTTTGGAACCGAAAACAGAGCATTTGGAGTTGGTGGATTCTGTGAGCTTCTTTGCTGCCTTTGCATTCAAAAAGCTTCATTGAGGTAAGGGAGAAGCTTTACTAATGCTAGAATAGATTGAGGAATTGATTTGAATATTGGTTGAACGACCATGAGGTTCAAAGGGCACTAGGTTAGGGGACAATGGCTTGGAGGCCAATTTGATCTTAAAACTGAATTGGAACATGTTAGATTTTGATATCTAAAGCTAAATGAACCTTCAATTTGATCTTAAATTGGGTAATTAAGGAATTGGTATGTGAGGTTGTGTTTTAGGTCAAAATTGGGGGAAATTGTTATGATTCTGTGATTTTGGTGTTAATGCTTGAAATTGATGCTATGAACAAGTTTAATGTAATGTATTTAAGTTGGTTTGAAGCTTAACTTTGGTAAAAATTGGATTGGCATGAGTTTGACATATAAAAACCAGTTCAGCAGTGTTTTACTGCATAATTTACTCGAGTAATTCGAGCTGTCACTCGAGTAATGTGTGAAAATTCTGATTTATCTGATGAGTGTAAGAGGATTACTCGATTAATCTGAAGTATTAATCGAGTAACACCTTAAAACTTTGAATAATTTGAAATATATGCAGTACTACTCGAGTAATAGATATGTTAATCGAGTAATGCGAAAGGTGCAAAAATATTACTCGAGTAATTCGAGCTGTCACTCGAGTAATGCGAAAGGTGCAAAAATATTACTCGAGTAATCTAATGCAATACTCGATTAATAGACTCTGTTAATCTATTAGTGACTGAATTGTTGTAAAAGAATCAGAATTTAATGAGGTGATGGATTAGCAAAGGGTTTGAATCAATTTAATTACTGAACTAGAAATTAATGGAAGTCAGTGTATGTTAAATGAAGTTTAATTATGCCAAGTCCCAGCTTCGAACAACTTAAATGACATTGAATAGTATGGGTAGTCAAAGCCATGCATAGCATCTGCATTATTTGGATTCCCACATGTGTGGAGACACGTCCGAGAGGTGTGGGCATATCCTTTCGGTTGAACTCGAGGGACCTGGGTGTCTGCTCCAAAGGGTTCACGAGGGAGTGTCGGTGACCGGGGTTGCACCTTCTATTTCCGGAAATACACACGTGCGTGTGGGCATGTCATTTGGTGCCGGACTCGATGAGGCGTAGTCCTACGGGATACGTCGGCAACATTTCTAAGAGCTCTAGAGGTGTTGATTTATTTGCGGGCCGAGTTCGATGAGATACTCCGTATGGGTATCGGGCATGTTTATTTTAAGGTGCCACGGAAGCCTATTTGTTGTGGTTGGCCAACAATCATGCATTGATAAGATTAGATACATCATGACTGCATATGCTATTGATTTATAGTTAAGTCTTGATGTTGGTGTTTAACATGGATGATGAATTGTTAATTGTATGAGATACAGTATTAATTGATTAAAACTGTACCCTGTCTATTTTATTATGTGTTAGTATTTGCTAACTCCCTATGCCCTTGCAGGTGATGGCTCGTTACCTGACATACGTGGAGTTACGCCCGCTCCGTAGAGGAGTGTGGGACTACGAGGAGCACCGAGCGGTGTTCGAGGGTGAGGTTGACGTGATTTTTCGTCATCCTAACCCCTTTGCTCGAGTGCGACCTCGTAGGCTTCGCATCCCCATGATCTACATACTGCACATTCCACCAGCTTACACTTATCGTTTTGGTTCTCCACCCCCACATCATGGACGTCGTTTTTATAACCTACGTGTCCGACGCCCTGCCACCCGTACACGTCCCTCTACTTCTGATGAGGCTACTGCTACGGCCACTCCTCGTCCTGGTTCGGCCACCAGGGTACGCTTTGCACCCTCTCCGGAGCCAGTACGTCGCGTTGCTACCCCGGTGGTGTCGGACGAGGAGGAGGAGGAGGACCCCGTAGAGGACGTGGATGGGCCAGCGACGGACAATCAGTGATGTGGTGTTTTTGTTTTGATAGTATGTGCAGTATGGGGACCATGTTAGGATGTGGTGCTTAGCTTTTGGATGACCAGGGATCAGACATCAGCGTGGGTGGATCATGGCTCAGCTCTCGAAGACTCTTTTATTTTGATTTGTGTTATATTGTATATAGTTGAGAGGGTCTATGAGAGCTGTTATTTTATATCTGCTGGTCTGTATCCTTATATTTTGCTACCTCGACTTTTATCTCTGATACTTGGGTACCTGAGTTTTTATATATATATGGGCTACGGTTGTATAGTTATTATGATCCTTAAAATTATTTCAATTACAACTGCAGTAATCATTTTGAAAATCGTTTCCGCTGAAAGTACAAACAGGTACTCAACCGTTCATTTTTGAAAGAAATGTGTTTTCGAATCAAAACTTTCGGATATGGAACTTGGTGTATAGAAAGAAAAAGTTTTTCCATAAAGTTCCTATACGAATAACATTTATTATATATTCCAGCTTTCTTTATTTAATATAAATAAAGCTATATCTTGAGAATGTCTCATAATTTGTTAATATACATCGAGTGTCCACATTTGTTGGTATCAGAGCTGTGATCCTGCGAACTGATGCTGATCTGTGATCTCCAAAAGGTAATATTTGTTTTAGATGCTTGCCTTAGCGTCTATGTATAGTGAGTTTTAGAATTGGAAAGAGGTGTGTCATGCATACTTCTCGTTAGGATGTTAGCCTGATGTAGAATCTTCAGTGCAGGTTAAAGATGCCTACTAGAAACAATAATAATCTTATGGCCGAGGCCATAGAGAGGTTGACTGATGTATTAGTGAATATGCGTCAGCAACAATCTAATCCGCCCCATCAGCCAATTCAAGCAGAGAACCAGGAGTCGAAGACTTTCTCGGAATTTCGACGCTTTAAACCTTCAAAGTTTGAAGGAGGTCACAAGCCTGAGGAAGCGAATCGTTGGATTCAGGAGTTGAACAAGATCTTTCGCACTATGGAATGCACCGATGCTCAAAGAGTGAAGTTTGCAGTTTTCATGTTGTGTGGTGAAGCTGAGAATTGGTGGCATCACACCATACAACTTTTGAATTATGAAGGAAGGCTGATTACTTGGGATGTGTTTGTTGAGAAATTTCTCAATAAATACTTTCCTGAGGATCAAAGGAGAAAGAAGGAGTTGGAATTTATGCAATTGAAACAAGGAGACATGAGTGTAGGGGAATACGCAGCAAAGTTCGAGGAGCTTATCAAGTATTCTCCGTACTACCAACTCAACCCGGACGAGAGGTCCAAATTCATCAAGTTTGAGAATGGGCTCAAGCCGGAGATAAAGTCTGCTTTTGGATATCAGAAGGTGAGAAGTTTTCCTGCTTTAGTAGAGATGTGCCGAGTTTATGAAGATGATAAGGAAGAGGAAGAGGCACAAAGGAGGAGCCAATCAGGGACTGGACCCATCAGGAAGAAAAATTTCAACAACCGGAGTAAGGGTCCTTATTATCATAAAGGAAAAGGGAAGGAAATGAATGGTGGTAAAGGTACTCCTCAAACAAGTAATCGTAAGTGCGAGAAGTGTAACCGTTTCCATTTCGGAACAAGTTGTTATGCTGCTCAGCATGGCCTTTGTTTCAATTGTGGGAAGAAAGGGCACTATTCTCGTGAATGCAAGGAGCCGATAAAGAAAGAGGGAGTAAGCAGACCCGCTGTTGCTGGAAAAGTGTTTTCTTTGAGTGGAATGGAATTAACCCCATCATCTGGCCTAATCCAAGGTATCTATTTTCTTAATGCCCAACCCTGTGTTGTTATGTTTGATTCCGGAGCCACACACTCTTTCGTGTCTTATGAGTGTGTAAATCGCTTAAAGTTAGTAGTATCTGAGTCACCCTATCATCTAAAGCTTGAAACCCCCACCAACAACCCTTGTGTTGTTTCTAAGGTTTGCAAAGATTGTAAGATAATGGTCCTAAACCATATATCCTCAGTAGATTTGATCTGTTTACCCATGCTTAAGATATATGTGATCCTAGGAATGGATTGGTTGCATCGAAATCAAGTTATCTTAGACTGTGAGGAAAAGACGATCCAGTTCCGAAACCATGAATCCTTAAGTTTTGAACCCCAAGGGTATGTTTGTCTATTATCCTCAATTGTGGAAGAGAAGAAGGAAGTGGAGATTGAGGATATTCTGGTGGTTAGAGACTTTCCGGAAGTGTTTCCAGAAGAAATTCCAGGATTACCGCCAAAGCGTGAGATTGAGTTTGGAATCGATCTCGTACCTGGAACCGGACCTATCTCGATTGCTCCGTATAGGATGGCACCACCGGAGATGGCTGAGATGAAGAAACAGATTGAAGAATTGCTGCAGAAGCAAATGATAAGGCCGAGTGTTTCGCCCTGGGGAGCCCCGTTGTTGTTTGTTAAGAAGAAGGACGGTAGCATGAGAATGTGTGTGGACTATCGTCAGCTGAATAAGGTCACGATCAAGAACAAGTATCCTTTGCCAAGGATTGACGACCTTATGGATCAAGTTCGAGGAGCTTCAGTGTTTTCTAAGATCGATCTAAGGTCGGGATATCATCAAATTCGAATTCGGGATGAAGACATTCCGAAGACAGCTTTTCGATCAAGATATGGTCATTATGAGTATGTGGTTATGCCGTTTGGGCTAACGAATGCTCCTGCTATCTTCATGGATTATATGAACCGGATTTTCAGACCTTATTTGGATTCGTTCGTGGTGGTATTCATCGATGATATTCTTATCTATTCCAAGAGTCCTGAGGATCATGCTGAACATCTCAAGATTGTGTTGGGGATCTTGAAGGAGAAGCAGTTGTATGCCAAACTTGCTAAGTGTGAGTTTTGGTTGGACAAGGTGAACTTTTTGGGACATGTTATCACCAAGGAAGGCATTGCTGTAGATCCAGCTAAAGTTGGAGCTGTGCTGAAGTGGGAACAGCCAAAGACTGTGACCGAGGTCCGTAGTTTCTTGGGTTTAGCTGGATACTATCGGAGGTTTATTGAAGGTTTTTCGAAGATTGCCTTACCATTGACTAAGTTGACTTGTAAAGATCAACCTTTCTTGTGGGATCATAAGTGTGAGGAAAGTTTTCAGTTGTTAAAGGAGAAGTTGACGTCCTCACCAGTGTTGGTGTTGCCTGACCCACATAGAAGCTTCGATGTTTATTGTGATGCTTCGAGGCAAGGACTTGGATGCGTTTTAATGCAAGATAGAAAAGTGGTAGCATACGCATCCAGGCAGTTGAAAGTGCATGAGGTCAACTATCCGACGCATGATTTAGAGCTTACTGCTATTGTCTTCGCTCTGAAGATTTGGAGACACTACCTCTATGGCACTACCTTCAAGGTATTTAGTGACCATAAGAGTTTGAGGTACCTGTTTGACCAAAAAGAGTTGAATATGAGGCAAAGGCGTTGGATGGAGTTTATTAAGGATTATGATTTCGAGCTCCAGTACCATCCCGGTAAAGCAAATGTAGTAGCTGATGCTTTAAGCCGGAAGACTCTCCATATAAGCTCAATGATGATCAAGGAATTTTCTCTAATCGAGAAGTTTCGTGATCTAAGTATGACGATGCAAGTGGAAAGAGAATGCATTATGCTTGGTAAGTTGCAAATTACCAATGAATTCCTGATTCAAGTTCGGGAATCTCAGCAGATAGATGAAGAACTGCAAGAGAAGAGAAGGCTTATGTTGGAAGGGAAGGAACCAAACTTCCAGGTTGGAAGTGATGGAATTCTCCGATTCAAAGATCGGATTTGTATTCCAAAAGATCTAGAGATAAGAAGACTGATCCTAGACGAAGCGCATAAAAGTCGGATGAGTATTCATCCAGGATCAACCAAAATGTATCAAGATTTGAAGAAGCTGTTTTGGTGGTCTGGGTTAAAGAAAGATGTTGCTTCGTATGTTGCTTCTTGTCTGATTTGTCAGAAGGCGAAAGCTGAGTATAAGAAGCCAGGCGGTGAATTGCAACCCTTGGATATCCCTGTGTGGAAATGGGATAGCATATCAATGGATTTTGTGTCTGGATTACCAAGGACTATTGGAGGGCATGATGCAATTTGGGTAATTGTTGATAGATTGACTAAGTCGGCGCATTTCATTCCAGTTAATATGCGCTATCGCATGGATAAGTTTGCTGAATTGTACATCAAGGAAATCGTTCGTCTGCATGGTATACCTTCAAGTATTGTTTCGGATCGAGATCCGAGATTTACTTCGAAGTTTTGGAAGGGTTTGCAGCAGTCTCTGGGATCAAAGTTGAGAATGAGTTCTGCTTATCACCCCCAGACTGATGGTCAGTCGGAAAGGACTATCCAGTCTCTTGAGGATTTGCTAAGAGCATGTGTGTTAGAAAGTCAGGAAGGTTGGGATAAACTCTTGTCTCTGATAGAGTTTACCTACAATAACAGTTATCACACCAGTATTGGAATGGCACCGTTCGAAGCTTTGTACGGAAGGAAGTGCCAAACTCCCCTATGTTGGTTCCAAGTGGGGGAGCAAACAATTATTGGACCTGAGCTTGTTCAGGAAACTTCTGAGAAGATTCAGATGATCAGAGAAAAGATGAAGACAGCGCAAAGCCGACAGAAAAGTTATGCGGATAAAAGGAGAAGACCCTTGGAGTTTGGAGAGGGCGATCATGTTTTTATTCGTGTAAGACCGACAACTGGTGTTGGGAGAGCTTTGAAGACAAAGAAGTTGTCAGCAAGGTTTATTGGTCCTTATCAGATACTCAAGCGTATCGGGTCTGTAGCTTATCAGCTCGCTTTGCCTCCGTCTTTGTCCAATCTTCATGATGTGTTTCATGTTTCGCAATTGCGGAAATTTGTACCAGATCCCGATTCAGTAATTGAAGTTCAACCTGATGATGTGGCTTTGAGAGAGAATCTCACTTTTGTGACAATCCCTGTCAGAATTGAAGATCGAAGAATGAAGCAGTTGTGGGGAAAAGAAATTCCTTTAGTCAAAGTTATTTGGGAAAATGCTGATGTATCAGAAGCAACTTGGGAATTAGAAGATAAGATGAGAAAAGATTATCCTGAGTTGTTTCTGTAAGCGGAATTTCGAGGACGAAATTCTTGTAAGTGGGGGAGAAATGTAATATCCCAATTTTTGTTCCCAAGTAAATAAAAGGAATATTTAAATAAAACTAATTATATGGAATTAGTTAGTTTTATTTATTAATTTATTGTTATATTAAAAGAATTATCCAAGGAAAAATAAGAGAAAATAATTTGGGTTCTAAAAATAAGGATTTTTGCAGTTTAGTCCTTGGAAAGGACCTAAGAGGTAATATTGGAAAGATATTTGGAGGGAAAGTGAATAAAATAATAATTTTTGAAAATCTGAGTGCGTTACTCGAGTAGCCCGATCAATTTACTCGAGTAACAGTGGTGCTGAAGCTGAAGATAGTGCGTTTGATGATTCAACAAGTTGAGTAATTCAAATTTTAACACCTAGCACCGACTGGGATTATGGAAAACACGTGTTTGTGTGCATGGTAGTCATCGTTGGCTATAAATTCATGAATTTGGTTGAGGAAATTGGTGGAAATAAAGAAAAAGGAAGTGAAACTCTGCTGAAATTTGGTTTGAACCCTCTCTGTTCTTCCTCTTCGTTTTTAATCCCTACCCATACTCAGTTGATGAGCTTGATACCTTCTTCAAGCTTGTCACAAGACCTTTAATTTGAGACAAGAATCGTGTGTTTTGGTGGCTGGAGCAAGGAGAACGAATTGCTTGAAGTTGGACTCTTGAAACTGAAGTTGGGAAATTTCAGTGGTAAGGAGCTAAGTTGGAGGCTTCGATTTAGGTATGTAGAGGACTCCAAATCGTGCCATTTTGATTTCTATTTAGAGTTTGCAATGTCTAGTTTCCTTATTGACCAAATTTGCTCATTTTCATGCACATTTGGTTTGTCAATTCATCAACCGAACTTGCTCTGCTGAACCTGTTTTGGAACCGAAAACAGAGCATTTGGAGTTGGTGGATTCTGTGAGCTTCTTTGCTGCCTTTGCATTCAAAAAGCTTCATTGAGGTAAGGGAGAAGCTTTACTAATGCTAGAATAGATTGAGGAATTGATTTGAATATTGGTTGAACGACCATGAGGTTCAAAGGGCACTAGGTTAGGGGACAATGGCTTGGAGGCCAATTTGATCTTAAAACTGAATTGGAACATGTTAGATTTTGATATCTAAAGCTAAATGAACCTTCAATTTGATCTGAAATTGGGTAATTAAGGAATTGGTATGTGAGGTTGTGTTTTAGGTCAAAATTGGGGGAAATTGTTATGATTCTGTGATTTTGGTGTTAATGCTTGAAATTGATGCTATGAACAAGTTTAATGTAATGTATTTAAGTTGGTTTGAAGCTTAACTTTGGTAAAAATTGGATTGGCATGAGTTTGACATATAAAAACCAGTTCAGCAGTGTTTTACTGCATAATTTACTCGAGTAATTCGAGCTGTCACTCGAGTAATGTGTGAAAATTCTGATTTATCTGATGAGTGTAAGAGGATTACTCGATTAATCTGAAGTATTAATCGAGTAACACCTTAAAACTTTGAATAATTTGAAATATATGCAGTACTACTCGAGTAATAGATATGTTAATCGAGTAATGCGAAAGGTGCAAAAATATTACTCGAGTAATTCGAGCTGTCACTCGAGTAATGCGAAAGGTGCAAAAATATTACTCGAGTAATTCGAGCTGTCACTCGAGTAATGCGAAAGGTGCAAAAATATTACTCGAGTAATCTAATGCAATACTCGATTAATAGACTCTGTTAATCTATTAGTGACTGAATTGTTGTAAAAGAATCAGAATTTAATGAGGTGATGGATTAGCAAAGGGTTTGAATCAATTTAATTACTGAACTAGAAATTAATGGAAGTCAGTGTATGTTAAATGAAGTTTAATTATGCCAAGTCCCAGCTTCGAACAACTTAAATGACATTGAATAGTATGGGTAGTCAAAGCCATGCATAGCATCTGCATTATTTGGATTCCCACATGTGTGGAGACACGTCCAAGAGGCGTGGGCATATCCTTTCGGTTGAACTCGAGGGACCTGGGTGTCTGCTCCAAAGGGTTCACAGGGGAGTGTCGGTGACCGGGGTTGCACCTTCTGTTTCCGGAAATACACACGTGCGTGTGGGCATGTCATTTGGTGCCGGACTCGATGAGGCGTAGTCCTACGGGATACGTCGGCAACATTTCTAAGAGCTCTAGAGGTGTTGATTTATTTGCGGGCCGAGTTCGATGAGATACTCCGTATGGGTATCGGGCATGTTTATTTTAAGGTGCCACGGAAGCCTATTTGTTGTGGTTGGCCAACAATCATGCATTGATAAGATTAGATACATCATGACTGCATATGCTATTGATTTATAGTTAAGTCTTGATGTTGGTGTTTAACATGGATGATGAATTGTTAATTGTATGAGATACAGTATTAATTGATTAAAACTGTACCCTGTCTATTTTATTATGTGTTAGTATTTGCTAACTCCCTATGCCCTTGCAGGTGATGGCTCGTTACCTGACATACGTGGAGTTACGCCCGCTCCGTAGAGGAGTGTGGGACTACGAGGAGCACCGAGCGGTGTTCGAGGGTGAGGTTGACGTGATTTTTCGTCATCCTAACCCCTTTGCTTGAGTGCGACCTCGTAGGCTTCGCATCCCCATGATCTACATACTGCACATTCCACCAGCTTACACTTATCGTTTTGGTTCTCCACCCCCACATCATGGACGTCGTTTTTATAACCTACGTGTCCGACGCCCTGCCACCCGTACACGTCCCTCTACTTCTGATGAGGCTACTGCTACGGCCACTCCTCGTCCTGGTTCGGCCACCAGGGTACGCTTTGCACCTTCTCCGGAGCCAGTACGTCGCGTTGCTACCCCGGTGGTGTCGGACGAGGAGGAGGAGGAGGACCCCGTAGAGGACGTGGATGGGCCAGCGGCGGACAATCAGTGATGTGGTGTTTTTGTTTTGATAGTATGTGCAGTATGGGGACCATGTTAGGATGTGGTCCTTAGCTTTTGGATGACCAGGGATCAGACATCAGCGTGGGTGGATCATGGCTCAGCTCTCGAAGACTCTTTTATTTTGATTTGTGTTATATTGTATATAGTTGAGAGGGTCTATGAGAGCTGTTATTTTATATCTGCTAGTCTGTATCCTTATATTTTGCTACCTCGACTTTTATCTCTGATACTTGGGTACCTGAGTGTTTATATATATATGGGCTACGGTTGTATAGTTATTATGATCCTTAAAATTATTTCAATTACAACTGCAGTAATCATTTTGAAAATCGTTTCCGCTGAAAGTACAAACAGGTACTCAACCGTTCATTTTTGAAAGAAATGTGTTTTCGAATCAAAACTTTCGGATATGGAACTTGGTGTATAGAAAGAAAAAGTTTTTCCATAAAGTTCCTATACGAATAACATTTATTATATATTCCAGCTTTCTTTATTTAATATAAATAAAGCTATATCTTGAGAATGTCTCATAATTTGTTAATATACATCGAGTGTCCACATATGGTCGTTGACTATTAGATAAAAATAATACAAATGAATGGTGGATGATGAATTGATGGTGTAAAAATATTTACACTGTCAGTGCATACCATTAATCTCATTTTTTAATTATCTATGCGATAATTTTTTTTAGAGTTATTTATTTTTAAAAAATCATAAATTTTTATAATTAACATATTTATACAAAACACATAAGGATATTTTTGTCTACAATAAACTGTTATGCTATGTTAATTTGTTCCATATGAAAAATCACATTTCTCATATTATATTTTTTAATTATCTATGCTAAAAGTTTTTTAATATTTTTTTTAAAATATCATAAATTTTTATAACATATTTCTACAAAACAAATAAGGATATTTTTGTCTACAATAATATGTAAATATTTGATATATTTTTTCAAAACTATACATAAGATTAATTGAGTAGATAAAGGTTTTTGTGGAAAAAAAAATAATTAATATCATTGAAAATTAGAAATGAAGCTAATATTAAAGACAAAAAATAAAAAAATATTAGAAAAAGACTTATATAGGTTCACTCTTTTTTATTGAAGGTTTTTTTTTTTTAAAACATCTCTCGATGTTAAGATATTCATATTTGATAAGTTTGTATCGAGAATTAATACATTTATAAAATTTAGGCAAAATTATTAGCTTAATTCTTTAAGTCATTTTTAAGTTACAAATCAGTTTCTTAAGGTTTTTTTTTTTGTTTCAAATAAGTTTCGTATGTTGTTTCTAGGGGTGTAACGGGTCGGGTTGAGTTGTTTTTAAAGTGGTTTAGCACTCGATCCAATCAAAATAAATTGGGTTGGGTTATTTTATATTTGAGTGTCAAAACCACCCAACCCAACCGTAGAAATTCTGGTTGGGTTGTTCGGGTGATTGGTTCATATATCTTGATTTCTATAAAGTAAAAAAAATCTAAATAAATATAAAAATAAAAATGAAAATAAAAAAATATATAAATAAATAAATAATTGAATATTGTCCAAATCAACCAAATTACTTAATTGAGATCTAAATTATCTATAAACAATATAATTACACAATTTAGCGTTAAGTCATGAAAATTAAACATAACATATATTAGTAATAAATAAATAATATTTAAATCAACGGGTTGGGTTAATTGGTTTTTAAGATAATAAAGTGGAGCACATGTGCATGATGCTTGATTTTGATGAAGACAACAATGCATAAAGAACAAAAGCAAGAATTATTCAAAAGAGAAGATAAAGAGAAGATTGAACAAATGAGAGAATCAACTAAACTCAAGCAAGAAAGCTCGAAGTGTCAATATTTTATAGAGTTATTCTATTTTTTGTGTTGAGTCCTTAGTTTGTTGGGTAGAATTTAAAGTTGGGTAGTGAATCTCAATTAAGTTAATTTTGATCAAATTAATCTTGAGTTTTTCACTTAACCAAATCAATTTTTAAATTGATGCATTGATTTTTTCAAAACAATTTTAAATATGTGGAAATGCATCAATATGCGACATAAAGATGTTTATAAAGGTATAAATAAGTATTACAATGAGTACCAAGTTTTTATAAATGTTATTGGCTGAGTTCTCTAACTGAACTGTAACCCGATAACCGGTTAGATATACCGCTGAATGGTTAGACACTGTTATGTCAATTAGAAAAATCAATTTTGTGTTTTCATTTGCTTATGGGTGTTATGTATAAACCTTCATTTACACCTTATGACATATATGAAATATATTTTACACGTTTTACACATATAACAAGCCACACACATTCTCTCAAAGTAGAAAAGATCAAAAGCTGTTATTTTCATATTTCTTGGTATCTTTTCTACAAAGTTAGAATCTCAAAATCAATTTGTTGAAGTGTTCTTGATTGAGATTCAAGAGTTCAGTGCTTATTGAGTTGTATTCTTTGCAAGTAGAGGCAAACAATTGTACAACAACAACTAGAAGAATTATTCTTGGTGTGAGGCATCACCAATAACAAAAGAGGCTAGGTGGTGAGATACCCACTTAATGAGAGAAAAAGCTAAAAGGTTCTTAGTCTTGAAAGAGATTCTTTCAAGTTGAGGATTAGAAGATCAAGATGTTTACAAGGATAAAGGTGAGGTATCTCTTGAAAGGCTATCAAGTGAGGGATCTTGAAGAGCAAGTCTTGCAACAAAGGATTTCTAATTCATAGGGAAGAAAATATCTCTATTGTGATAGATGGGACTGGATGTAGCTCTCAAGTGGATGAGAGTAAACCAATATAAAATTCCTTGCGCAGTATCTTTTACCTTAACTCTTTAATTTCTGCCATTTCGATTGATTTTACCGAAAACCCTAAAATCAAGATTTTCACTCTAATCGAATCAATAAGTGATTAATTGAATCAATTGGTTTGTGCAAAACATTTTTCAGACATTTGGGTTACTGATTTTAATCTGGGTTTAAGCCAATTTTTATAATCAACGTGCTCTTGAATTATTTTGCAATTTTGAATTGATTCTGTACAGATCCTAACCGGTTAAAGGTTCTTGTAACCGATTAGATACTGTAAGTTTTTCAAGAAAATTCAGTTTTAATCACTTTCAATTTGATTAACGCGAAAATTGTTCAGGGTTCCTTCAACACCTATTCAACCCCCCTTCTAGGTGTTCATACTATACCACTTGTATCCCAACAAGTGGTATCAAAGCTTTGGTCAGATAGATCAAAATTTAAACATTTTTCGGAAAAGATCCTTATTGGTTTACAAATGGCTACTATGAACATGTTCGGTGGTGAAAGTGCTTCTATAAATAGGCCTCCTATGTTTTCTGGAGAGGGTTATGCTTATTGGAAAATTAGAATGAAAATCTTTATTGATGAAATTGATTATGAAACTATGAGTCTTTTTGTGCAAAAATTCCGCAAATTCCTCAAGAAGAAGAAAGGCTTGGATAAACAAGAAAGCAAAGAAACTAGATCCTCACACAAAAGGAACAAGTCCAAAAGAAGGTACAAGAAGAAGAAACATCTCAAGGACCAAAAATCAAAAAGTGCGTATATAGTATGGGATGAACCAGAAAAAGAAAGCATATCAAGTTCTTCGGAAGATGAAGAAGTCGCTGCACTTTGTTTAAAAACTCAAATAGATGAAGGAGTAAGCTCAAGTGATGAGTCAAATGAGTAAAGTGTGAATAGCAATGTAAGTGACACTAAATCTGAAATTTCTTCTAAGTATGAATTGTTATTATAATGCGTATGAAGAAATGCATGAAGAATTTAAGAAACTAGCAAAGAAAAATTTAGAAAGGAAAAGGGTCATTTTGAAGCATCAACAAGAGATTTTAGAATTGCAAAAACAAGTTAATGAACTTAATCTTCAAAATGAAACCTTAGATCTCATTTATGCTAGTTCCTCTTGTGATTGTGCAAGTAAAATGAATGTTATGACTAGTTGTGAAAATTGCAAGTTGCTTGAAAAAGAAAAAGAAATCTTGAGAAACAAACTTGCAAGCTTCGCAAAGGGTAATAACCAATTGAGCACATTGTTAAATTTTCAAGGAAATAATTCAAACAAGTTAGATTTAGGATATACAAATGCAAAGAGAAAGCCAAATAAAAATATTGTTTATTTTTCAAAAATGGACTATTTAAAGGCCCCAACATGTTTCTATCGTGGCACTCATAGATATACATCTAATGTGTGTTATATTAAAATGCATGGTATTCCTAAAGAGAATTTTGTTTGGGTTAAAAAGGGTGTAAATCCCTTAACTAATGAAAATAGACCCAAAACCATTTGGGTACCAAAAAAAGCAAAACTTAATATTTTGTAGGTACACATGAAGAGTAAGGGCTAAATTGTGATATTTTATAATTGTTTCTTCATGGAAAATCTCAACACACTTATTTTCCCCAAAGATAAATCAATTTTAATTTCAAAAATAAAAAATTTGCCTAAGTGTGTATGTAAGATAAATTGCATTGTTTTAAATGTGTATTCATATGATCCTTGATTTACATGTTTTGATTATGTATTGATGTTATGTATGATTTCAGTTTCAGCATATGTACCTTATGCTTTTGAATGTATTTTGGCTTACTTTGGTTTTAGATTGTATGAACTATCAATGAATGAATGTATACGTTTTAAAGTTTATCTTATGTACATCATTTCTTTGATTATGTTATGTATCTTTTCATCCACTATACTTTACTTTTTATTGCTGAAATTGAGCACATAGTGCATGTATATCAGTCCTGGATTTTAGTTTTTAAGACTATGCACATATCTCATTTTGAAGACTTTATTTGGAACATATATTGTGTGATTGGATATAAAATTGACATAATTTTGTAGTACTATATGTCATCTATCATTTTAAATCCTGTAATTGCTGTTTATGTTGGCATATCATTGTGTATTTCACTCACAAAATCAGTTTTATGTCAAATTCTCTGTTTTCTGGTTTGATTGTCAGTGTCTAACTGGTTAGACACTGCTATAATCGTTTAGATTCTATACCTGACTACTAACATTGAGACACACATGTTTTCATTAGAATGTGAAAAGAGTGTACTCATGTTTTCATTAGAATGCGATGCATTTATTATTCTAGTAATGATTACATGAAATGTCTTAAAAAAGGTGCACACTAGAAAATCCCTCTTATTTTTTTTATTTATATAAAACATCCCTCTTATTGTTTAGTAGCAATGGAATGATGGATATACCAACGAGTTGTAGGTTTAGGTAGTACATGATTTTTTTACTTAAGTAACAACCTGAGTTCAAGTCTTGTGTACGGTGAAAATCCATGTTAGGAGTAGGACCAACAATGAGCCAAGCAGATCGAAGCTAATTTCAGAATTGTCTCGTTAATTAGCTCGATGGAATTGATTCATGAGCCAAGTGAGTTGAACTTGAATCATGTAAAATTTGGCTCATTAAGTTCGTGAATAGTCTATATGTATGTGTGTGTATATATATATATGGGGAATGCTAACATGAGTACACTCTTATATTTTAGAAAGATCATATTAGTATATAGTGTCCCAAACTTTATGAATAAAAATACCTTCTCCTACTTTGAAGAAATATTATTAATGTCGGTGTTATTTTAGTAAAATGATTATTGTCCAAATTAAAAACATAAAAAGGAATTTATCTTTTTGATAAGTGCCAATTTTTAGTGTAAAATGTTCTATGAAACTCTCCAATTTGTGAATATATTGTCCTCATGTGTAAATAATATAGTTTTTGAGAGTTGATGTGTTTTAATCCCAATTTTTATTTATTTCAGGAAATTTGATGATATTTAGGAAGTGGAGAAGGGCAAAAGAGTAAAAGGTCAGAGAAGGGCAACACTGTGAATCCTGATAAAGTTGGTGGGAAAAATTGGAAGAAAAGGAGCAGCTGTCAGCCCCAGGATACTCGCTCGAGCGAGTCACTCTCGCTTGAGCGAGAGACTGATCTCCAAACCCCTGACTTACTGAGGCATTTTCGCTCGAGCAAAAATGTGTCGTCTGCACTTCATAAATTAGGTATTCTGATCTGTATTTTGGGGGAGAAGAGGTATAGTGAGAGAGGCTGTGACCCACGACTTTTAGAGAGAGAAACAGTGAGGAAAACACTTCTTCCCATCATTTTCACAAGGATCTCATGTGTTCTTTCATGATTATGTGTAGCATAGGTGGCTAATCTCCTCATTTGGGATTGAATCCACCATCAAACTTATGGATTTGGTGATGTAATTGTATTTTCTATTCATCTATGTAGTTGTTGGTAGCTTTACTCTATGCTTAATGTATGTGATTATTTTATCAATAGTTGCATAATTTTGATTCTCAACTCTGACTGGAAAGTATTGTTTTGATTCTGAAATGGGTAAAGTTACTTGATATGTTGTTACTCTAGGAATAGATGACAGGGTATCAATTGCTTATGAATGCTTGGTCTTAGAGCTGGGTGTTCTTCTAAATATTCAAGGAATTGATATTTATGAAGAATGACCTTAGTATTTTATTCTCAAGGAATTGGTTTAAATGACTTTTGTGCATTGCATCAATGACAATATAGATGAATAGTTATACAGGTCACCAAAATACCTACGAGTGCGATAGGGAAGGTTCAATCCCAGCTTCTCCACCGGTTTATTCTCAGTTTTATTGTCATTTTCACATTTAGTTATTTTATTGCTTTTCACAAATGTACTCATTCACTCAACAAACACAAATCCAATCTTTTGTAAATATGCTTAATAAAGCTAATTAGTAAAGGATAAATAGGAATAGCCATCCTCCCTGTGGTTCGATACTCACTTTCTCTATCTACAAGGTGTTTGCTCCGGAGTTTAATCCGGGCGGCATCAAGTATTTTGGCGCCGTTGCCGGGGAGGAAGTGCTAATTTTATTTATTATTGAACATTAGCTTTTTAAGCAATTATAACATTATCATTATTTTTGTGAATAATAGTTAGTTATTTTTATACTCACCTTGTTTTGATCTGTGTCCTAGTGCTTTTCAATTTATGTTATTGCGAGGTCAGGTGGATATTGAAAATTTGGAATTTGCCCAAGAGATTGAAAAGACCACTAGGGCAAATAGAAGAAAAACAAGAGAAGAAAGACGAAGGTCTCAACAAGGAAGTACAAGCTCTTTAGATAGTCAATTTGAAACATTCTCAGCTGGTGATCCTAAAGATATGGCAGGAAGAGATAATGATGGAAGACAAGGAAATCCTCCTCCGAGGAGAACACTTGGTGATTACAATATGCATCAAGGACAAGGTCCAAGACATTTTTCAAGCATTGTCATTCCACAAGCATATAGGGGTGTTGAAATCAAAGGGCATTATCTTAACTTGATAAGTGGGAAACCATTTGCTGGCTTAGATCATGAAGACCCTTACAATCATTTATCAACCTTCTATGAGCTATGTGGAACAATGGGTTTTTCTGAAGAGGAGCAAGAAGCGGCTTATCTGAAATTGTTTCCCTTCTCATTAATTGGGGAAGCAAAGGAGTGGCTAACTTCTCATCCGAATCACAGTTTGGCAAGCTGGGAAGATGTTGAAGAAAAGTTCTTGATCCGATTCTTTCCACCAACCAGGTTTATCAGTGCCAAGGCAGATATTTCTTCATTCAGACAGGGTTCAGAGGAGTCATTCTATGAAGCATGGGAAAGGTTCAAGTCTTTGCTCAGGAAGTGCCCGAACCATGGTTTTGAGGATGTTGATCAACTGAACATATTTTGCAATGGTTTGAGGCCTGATTCTAAAATGATAGTTGATGCAGCAGCTGGGGGAACAATTATGTCTGTGGATGCTCACAGGGCCACTTTGATTATTGATTCTTTGTCTGTTACAGATCGGCAACCTCAGCATAATAGGAGAGTAGCTCAAAAGAAAGGAATTATGGAACTTGCTACTTCTGATGCACTTCTGGCACAGAACAAGCTCCTAACTAAACAGATTGAAGCTCTCACAACACAGATCACAAAGCTTCCTTAGCAGTTGAATGCAGATAATTCCAATCTTGCACCACAAGCACCTAAATGTGAATTCTGTGGGGGTGACCATCCTACTGGTGATTGTTCTCAACCGGGTACTTCTCAATTGGAAGATGTTCAATTTGTTAACAATCAAGGTCGACAAGCCGGTCCTTCCAACAATGCACCTGGTGGTAATTTTCAGCAGGGATGGAGAGCTAATCAGAATCAGAATTATGGGTGGAAGCAAGAGGGATCTTCTAGCAGACAACCTCCTTTTCAACAACAACCTCACTTCCAACAACAATCTCATTTCCAGCAACCATTCCAGCAACAATTTCCTTATCAACCTCAATATCATCAACAACAATTTCCTCAACAAATGCCCTACCAACAGTTTCAACAACAACCTTCATTTCAACAAAGTTATCCTCCAGCTCAAGATAGAACATCAAAGTTAGAGGAAACTTTTGAGAAATTCATGCAAGCTTCAATGGCAAATCAGAAGAACACTGATGCTTCAATAAGGAATTTGGAGACTCAGATGGGACAATTGGCAAAGCAATTGGCGAAGCAGAATCAAAATCAAGCCCAATTTTCAGTCAATACTCAAACCAATCCAAAGGAGCATTGCAAGTCTATCACCACCCGGAGTGGTAAAGAAATTGCCAAGGGGATAGGAGATTTTTTGCATGATGAGAGTGTTGAGAGTGAAAAACAAAGAGAGAATGAACAACAAAAAGAGCAAGAGAGCGAGAAATAAAAAGAGATTGAAAAACAAAGAGAGAACAAAAAGAGTGACCATGAGAGGAAGAAGGAGGGGGATATTGTTCCTCAATTGAAAAATGTTCGTTACCCCAAAACTCCTTCAAAGAGAGATAAAGAGAGGCAGTATACAAGATTCATGGATATCTTTAAAAGACTGCAGATTAACATTTCTTTCATGGAGGCGATGGAGCAAATGCCTACTTATGCAAAATTCATGAAAGAGCTCCTCACCAGAAAGAGAAGATTTCCAGAGGAAACAGTGGAACTCGAAGCAGGATGTAGTGCCATTATTCAGAAGTCTATGCCTCAGAAATCCAAAGATCCTGGCAGTTTCACTATTCCTGTTACCATCGGTACCTTGCCAGTGGGTAAGGCATTGCTTGATCTTGGGGCAAGTATTAATTTGATGCCTTTAGCTATGCTCAAGAGGATTGGTAGCTTGGAGGTTCGTCCTACAAGAATGACATTGCAGCTGGCTGACAGGTCTTTGAAATTCCCCTATGGTGTTGCTGAAGATGTGCTTGTAAAAGTTGATAAATTTGTATTTCCCGTGGACTTTGTTGTCATGGATATTGAGGAAGACGCGGAAGTACCACTCATTCTTGGAAGGCCATTCATGAAAACAGCTAAGGTCATTATTGATGTTGATGAGGGCAAGCTGAAAATGAGGGTCCAAAATGATGAGATCAACTTTGATGTGTTTGAAGCAATGAACCATCCAAAAGACAAGCAACAATGTTACCGCATGGATGTCATTGATGAAGTTTCTCTTTCGGCAAGGAAACAATTGTTCAAAGCAACTCCGTTAGAGAAAACTTTAATTGATGCTTGTGATGATCTAAATGAAGAGGAAGAAAAGAAAATTGATGAATGCCTCAAGGATTTAGATGCTTCAAAAGAGCTTTTGTCACAAGAAGCTCAACTTGAAAAGCTACCACAGGATCTCAAAACTGAAGATCAGAAATTGGAATTTAAAGTTTTGCCTTCACACTTGAAATATGTATTCCTTTCTGATGGAGGCAGCAAACCTGTTGTTATTAGTAGTTCCTTGTCCACTCTTGAAGAAGCAAAGCTCATTTCAATTCTAAAAGCAAATGAGGGAGCTATTGGCTGGACTTTATCCGATCTCAAGGGTATTAGTCCATCCTATTGCATGCAGAAGATTCATATGGAGCAGGATTTCAAGCCTGTAGCTCAACCTCAGCGAAGACTGAATCCAACTATGAAAGAGGTGGTCAAGAAAGAGGTCATGAAGCTTTTGGAAGCAGGAATGATTTATCCGATATCTGACAGTGCTTGGGTAAGCCCAGTCCAGGTGGTACCAAAGAAAGGTGGGATGACTGTGATCAGGAATGAAAAGAATGAATTGATTCCCACTAGGACAGTCACAGGTTGGCGGATGTGTATAGACTACCGGAAGCTCAACCAGGCTACCAGAAAGGATCACTTCCCATTGCCCTTCATGGATCAAATGTTGGAGAGACTGGCTGGACAGGCTTACTATTGCTTTCTGGATGGTTACTCAGGATACAATCAGATTGCTGTAGATCCAAATGACCAGGAAAAGACGGCTTTCACATGTCCTTTTGGTGTGTTCGCTTACAGGAAGTTGCCTTTTGGATTGTGTAATGCACCGGCTACTTTTCAGAGGTGTATGCTTGCCATCTTTGCAGATCTTGTGGAGAAGTGAATTGAGGTGTTCATGGATGACTTTTCTGTCTTTGGACAATCATTTGATCATTGCTTAGAAAACTTGGACACCGTACTGAAGCGGTGTATGGATACAAACTTGGTCTTAAATTGGGAAAAATGTCACTTTATGGTGACAGAAGGAATTGTGCTTGGCCACAGAATTTCATCTAAGGGGATTGAGGTTGACAAAGCAAAAGTGGAAGTTATTGAGAAGCTGCCTCCACCAACCAATGTCAAGGGGATCAGGAGTTTCCTTGGCCATGCAGGTTTCTATAGGCGGTTCATCAAAGACTTCTCAAAGATTGCCAAACCCCTTAGTAATTTTCTTGGTAAAGATGTGGCATTTCATTTTGACTCTGATTGTTTACATGCATTTAATATTTTGAAACAAAAGTTGATTTCAGCTCCTGTTATTGTTGCACCCGACTGGCATCTTGAATTTGAACTCATGTGTGATGCTAGTGACTATGCAGTTAGGGTCGTGCTAGGACAGCGTAAATCTAAAGTTTTCCATGCAATACACTATGCTAGCAGGGTTTTGAATGAAGCACAAATCAATTATGCAACTACTGAAAAAGAGTTGCTAGCAATTGTGTATGCCTTGGAAAAATTTAGATCTTAATTGATTGGTTCTAAGGTCATTGTTTATACTGATCACGCTGCCATTAAGTATTTGTTGGCTAAACCGGATTCTAAACCCCGACTCATTCGTTGGGTATTGTTGTTGCAAGAATTCGATTTAACCATCAAAGACAAGAAGGGCAGCGAAAATTTTGTTGCTGGCCACCTTTCAAGATTGATTAACAGGGAAGTTACAGGAAAAGAGAAAGAAATACAAGAGCAATTCCCTGATGAAAGGCTGTTACTAGTACAGGAGAGGCCATGGTTTGCTGACATGGCAAATTTCAAAGCTGCAGGTGTCATTCCTGATGATCTCAATTGGCATCAAAGGAAAAAATTCTTTAGAGATGCAAATCATTATGTTTGGGATGACCCTCACCTCTTCAAAATTGGAGTTGATGGCTTATTGAGGAGATGTGTAACATCAGATGAAGCTAAGAGCATCTTGTGGCATTGTCACAATTCCCCTTATGATGGACATTTCAATGGAGAAAGGACTGCTGCCAAAGTCCTTCAATCCGGCTTCTATTGGCCATCACTTTTCAAGGATGCTTACCTTCATGTTCAACAATGCAACAATTGCCAAAGATCCGGAGGGATATCAAAGAGAAATGAGATGCCCTTGAATAGCATTTTGGAGATTGAAGTCTTTGACTGCTGGGGAATTGATTTTGTTGGTCCACTACCAAGTTCATTTTCAAATGAGTATATCTTAGTGACAGTGGATTATGTCTCAAAATGGGTTGAAGTTGTGGCCGCACAAAAGGCCGATGCCAAAATTGTGATCCGGTTCCTCAAAAAGAACATATTTTGCAGATTTGGCACTCCAAGAGTCCTTATCAGTGATGGAGGATCGCATTTTTGCAACAACCAGCTCAAGAAGACTTTGCAGCACTATGGTGTCATACACAAGGTTGCATCACCCTATCATCCGCAAACCAATGGTCAAGCGAAAGTTTCAAATAGGGAAATCAAAAGAATCCTTGAGAAGACTGTCTCACTCTCAAGAAAGGATTGGTCCACAAAGTTAGATGATGCACTTTGGGCCTACAGGACTGCATACAAATCACCAACAGGTCTATCCCCTTTCCAGCTTGTCTATGGCAAGGCATGTCATATGCCTGTGGAGCTGGAACATAAAGCATTTTGGGCTTTGAAGTTCTTTAACATGGATGATGCAGCTGCTGGTGAAAAGAGAAAATTGCAATTGCATGAGTTGAAGGAAATGCGCAACAATTCCTATGAATCTTCAAAAGTGTACAAAGGCAAGGCCAAGGCCTACCATGACAAGAATAACATTACAAGAGAATTCCAACAAGGCCAATCTGTGTTATTGTTCAATTCCAGATTGAAGTTATTCCCTGGAAAGTTGAAATCAAAATGGTCTGGTCCATTTGTTGTTAAAGAAGTAAAACCCTATGGAGCTATTGAGATAGCAGATCCAGGCACAGGCAGGCAATTCACTGTTAATGGGCAAAGGTTGAAGCATTACTTGGGAGGTGACATTGACAATGTCACCACCATTGTTCACTTGACAGAGGCATAGCATTGAGCAGGCGTCGAGCTAATGACGTTAAACAAGCGCTACTGGGAGGCAACCCAGATTTATTCATAAGTTAGATGTTCTGAATTCCTTCTACTCTGGTTTAATTTCCACCTTTCTCTTTTCACTTTGACTTGCTCCTGAGTTTTGAGTGTCTGAATTTAGAGTGGAAAAAAAAGGTGTTTTCGCTCAAGCGAGTAGATACTCGCTCCAGCGAAAACATCTCAGGAAGTTGGGGAATTTGAATTCATGATTCGCTCCAGCGATCAGACTCTCGCTCGAGCGATACCTCGCTCTCGCTCCAGCGAATCCCTCTCGCGCGAGCGAAAATGGTCCAACAAATCCAGGATTTTGAATCCATCATTCGCTCCAGCGAGTACGTACTCGCTCCAGCGAAATTGCACCCATGGATCAGGTCTGATTAAAATGAATCCCTCGCTCAAGCGAGTACATCTCGCTCGAGCGAGTCTTGTCAGACTCAGTTTTTAAAATAGCTCGAGCCCCTCTTCCCTCTTTCATTCTGCAGACGGGTTTTCCCTTTGTTCTTCACACACTCACTCAAACTCTCATTCTTCTTCAATAATCACTCACAAATCCCTCCTACCTCCCTTCAAGCTTCAAAGGTACTCTCTAAAACTTTCAATCTCTAACTCTCGTGCTAAATCCGAATTGCTTTCTCTCAATTTTGGGTTCTCCCTCTTGTTTTGCACTTTAGGGCAGGATATCATACTTTATAGTGTTGATTGTTGTAGACTATCATGGCTTATGATTACTCTTGTTGTACATTGCATTGTTGTGGGTGCATTCATGAACAAATTGTGCTAAGTTAGTTGGGGTTTCATAGTGCATGCAAGGTGTTTGATAAAATGCCCATTAGAATTAATTCTTTTTAATGTACTTGGATTCAATGAGTTTATGTTTTGTGCATGAACTAAATTGATTTTGAGGCATTAGGTGGGTGTTTTATTGTTGGAAAATCAAAGAAAAATGCTTGCACACCAAGTGTTCGATGGAACGCCCTTCTAATCTTTTGATTGAAAATGCATTATATCTTGTCATAATTTGTTCAATGGTTCAATTTAATAGGTGTATTAATTGTTTCTTTGCAGATGACACCTAAATTGCGAACCCGAGGTGGCAAGGAAACTACAAAAAGGGGCCGACTTGAACCTGGTTCTAGTTCTCAGCCCGTGGCTCCACCACCACCTGCACCTCACGCACCAGTGCTGAAAAATGACACAGCCAGGGATATTTTCAACCTAATCAGCACATGGAGCATGCTTCGGGAGAGGGTCTTGGAGCTGAAACAGGGACAGTATCCAGAGTTATTGGCAGAGATTGATAGCAGATCATGGGGGAGGGTGGCCAGTCCGGATCCTAGCTTTGATGAGCAGTTGGTGCTGGAATTTTATGCTAATGCTTGGCCCTTGCAAGATGAGGACAGCGAAGCACGGAAAACAAAGGTCCGCGGCAAGTGGGTATCGTTCAGTAGGCAAACTATCAACAGATACCTGGGCGAGCCTTTCGATTGTGCTCATGTTGATGATTATGGTCAGAGGTTGCAGCAGGCAGGATTCCCTGCCGACCGAGTAGCGCGTGCGATTTGTCGTCCCGATAAGGGTTGGACAACCAAACCCAACGGGGAACCTTGGCTTATCAAGAGGAAGGATATGAACTTTCGGGCAAACTTTTGGGCCGGTCTTATGCTCACAAACATTTGGCCCAACAGTCACACTTCGGACTTGAATGTTCCGAAGTGCCACCTTCTTTACAGCATTCTGATAGGTGACGCACTGGACATTGCTCAGGTCATCTCGAACATCATTGCCAGTCATGTAAAGGAGGATATCAACCCGAGGAAGCCAGCGACACGGAAGCATTTGAGCTTTCCTTCTCTTATCACTATCTTATGCCGTGAAGCTGGTGTCCAAGTTCAGGCCGACAAGAAACTGCTGAAGATCTCCAAGAGCTACATTCAGTTCCATTGCACCCCTAAGGAGACTGAGTCTGCCGCCGCACCACCACAGGAGCCACAACCTCCACCACCATTCGATTACGTTTCGCCTGGCGACCAACCATTTGACCACCAGCCGCCACCACAACCGGGCTTTTACCAGGGCGTGCCCCCGAGTTTCTTTCAGAGGCTGGATCAGAGGATGGATTCTTTGCATCTCAAAATGGAATCTATTCATAGAGGACAAATTGAGATGCAAAGGAGTCAATACTTGGCGTGGCAACATCATCCGCAACCTTACCACACTCCTGAGGAGTTTGCTACTTATTTAGCATGGCCTGAGGACAGACCTGAGTCCGCAGGGGGGGTGGATGATGATGATGAGGATGGTCAGGATGACGATGATGATGGTGATGCTGGCGAGGATATGGAGGATGGCGATGATTGATGATGGTGATGTGGATTTGGAGGATAGTGATGGATGATGAGGATTTTATGGAGTGTGACTTTATATTTTAATTTCTTTTGCACAAACTTAGCTATTTTTTTTAGTTACTATAAATACTTGATTTTGTTTAGTTTTTAGTGATATGGCTTTAGTTTTATTTCTTAGTTTAGTGTGTTTTGATTTTGATTATTACTTAGCTTTTTGTGTTTTGATTTTATGTGTCGGCTTTAGTGCCTTCCTGAGTTTTTGGCCTTTGTAGGGAGATGTATATAGTGTCGGCCAACAAAAATATTTTCCTTGAAATTTAGTTAGCAATTTTAATGTGTGGATTTTGCTCTCATTTGTGATTCAAATTTTGGTAGCATTTTTATTATTCACCTTGTGTCATGATTGTTTTTCTTGTATTTACAAATTAATCCTTTTTGGTAGTTCATTATGTTTGTTTGTTTTTAGTAGATTTTATAATTTTGATGCGAATTAGACCACATTTGTGAATATTTGCACTTGGCAATGATGTTTAGATTGACTTGCTTGAAATGTTGGCTCATACCTTGTGATGCATTGGGCCTTCAGAGATTTATTTTAGAGTGCTCACCATTGAATTCATATGCGGGGATTTGCTTGAATCTTTCCTGCTTTTCATAATGTTCATGTGCATAAAAATGATAAGGGCAAAACTTTTGTTGTAAACCACTTAAGCCAAATAGCATACCCTTCCTAATTATTCCCTTGTTTAACCCCCTCTGAGCCTAAAAAGAATTATCCTGTTTTGTTAAATCACCTTTGCAAAAGCCAAAAGCCTTTAATGAAGGAATCAATGTTACACCTTGAACCTTAGGGAATAGATGAGCATTGAAAGTTTGAATTTGAGCTTGGCACAGGTTGGGGGGAAACAAATTTGGGAATTGTGGGAATTGTACTTACTTGCAAAAGATGGCTTCATGTTGTCACATTTGTATTCCCCTTCAAAAAAAATGAAAATGATGAAAGAAGGGAGGAAAAATTGTGACAAAGAATTGAGTGGTATTTTGGTACCTACACAACATGTTGGGCACTAGTGAGTTGTCATTGGTATTGGGTTTTGGGCAAAACAAAGTGATTGGGAAAAGTGAAGTGTCATGGATGTCTTCAATGCTCAAATATTCCTTAAGGATGTAGCTCTCTTTTCCTAAATTATCCCACCAATTAACCCTAGCCAAGTTACAACCTTGAATAAAGACCCTTTGATTTTTGTGCATGTTCATTTTTGAATGAAGGAGTAGATGAAAATCAAATTCATAGTTGCATGATTCAATTGTGAAAAATTGAGGGATACACTTTCAACCTATACACTTGAGAGAGTTGTGAATCAATGAGAGATGACTCGAAATCTCTTAGAGTGTTAAGTGAGAGAGTGGCACCCTTGAGAGGATCCAGGATTTCTGCTCGTTCAATCTTATTCTGAATTGCCATGAGTTTTGTTTGTCAGTGTGGATAATCTTGCATCTTTGTTATAATTTTTGCTTTTAACAAATTTTGGATGTGAGCTCTATATCTGTGATATTTCTAGGTGCAGGAAACTCTTTCAGGTCACTTTGGTGCATTGTTCTAATGTTATCATGTTTGTTTCCTCTGAGGGTATATCTGTACATTGAGTTGTTGACTTAAATTCTTTTTCTAAGTTAGCTTTTTATTTTTGATTTGTTTTACCTTTGCTTGAGCACAAGCAATATTCTAGGTTGGGGGGAGTTGATAAGTGCCAATTTTTAGTGTTGATGCATGGGAAATTAGGCATTTATTGTGCTTTATTGTGTGAAATATTCTATGAAACTCTCCAATTTGTGAATATATTGTCCTCATGTGTAAATAATATAGTTTTTGAGAGTTGATGTGTTTTAATCCCAATTTTTATTTATTTCAGGAAATTTGATGATATTTAGGAAGTGGAGAAGGGCAAAAGAGTAAAAGGTCAGAGAAGGGCAACACTGTGAATCCTGATAAAGTTGGTGGGCAAAATTGGAAGAAAAGGAGCAGCTGTCAGCCCCAGGATACTCGCTCGAGCGAGTCACTCTCGCTTGAGCGAGAGACTGATCTCCAAACCCCTGACTTACTGAGGCATTTTCGCTTGAGCGAGTGATTTTCGCTCGAGCGAAAATGTGTCGTCTGCACTTCATAAATTAGGTTTTCTGATCTGTATTTTGGGGGGAGAAGAGGTATAGTGAGAGAGGCTGTGACCCACGACTTTTAGAGAGAGAAACAGTGAGGAAAACACTTCTTCCCATCATTTTCACAAGGATCTCATGTGTTCTTTCATGATTATGTGTAGCATGGGTGGCTAATCTCCTCATTTGGGATTGAATCCACCATCAAACTTATGGATTTGGTGATGTAATTGTATTTTCTATTCATCTATGTAGTTGTTGGTAGCTTTACTCTATGCTTAATGTATGTGATTATTTTATCAATAGTTGCATAATTTTGATTCTCAACTCTGACTGGAAAGTATTGTTTTGATTCTGAAATGGATAAAGTTACTTGATATGTTGTTAATCTAGGAATAGATGACAGGGTATCAATTGCTTATGAATGCTTGGTCTTAGAGCTGGGTGTTCTTCTAAATATTCAAGGAATTGATATTTATGAAGAATGACCTTAGTATTTTATTCTCAAGGAATTGGTTTAAATGACTTTTGTGCATTGCATCAATGACAATATAGATGAATAGTTATATAGGTCACCAAAATACCTACGAGTGCGATAGGGAAGGTTCAATCCCAGCTTCTCCACCGGTTTATTCTCAGTTTTATTGTCATTTTCACATTTAGTTATTTTATTGCTTTTCACAAATGTACTCATTCACTCAACAAACACAAATCCAATGTTTTGTAAATATGCTTAACAAAGCTAATTAGTAAAGGATAAATAGGAATAGACATCCTCCCTGTGGTTCGATACTCACTTTCTCTATCTACAAGGTGTTTGCTCCGGAGTTTAATCCGGGCGGCATCTCTTTTCCTTCCTCCCAAAACACCCCAAACCCTAATCAGACCCTTCATTCTCTCCTTTATCCTAAAATCAAACTCTCTCAACCTTAACCTTCTCCAGCAAACTAGACCAAAATCTACATCCCTTTCCACCGTCGTTCTATTTCTTTATCCCACTTGTTACCACTGTCGTCTTTCACCTAACCGTTCACTTGCGACTGTTGCCTACCAAAAAATTCACTCGCCATCGTCGTCCTCGATCTATGATGCACGTCAATTACTTATGTTGTTGCCTCTACCTCACTGCATGTGTCCAACCACAATAGCTGCTATGGTAGCAAGTTTTAAACCACTTGGTGAAACATTTTGAGAAAAACCTTGTGCTGAGTATGCTGATGAAGATGTGTCGATTAATTTGGTATAGCTAATATTGTTGGTGAAGAAGTGGTGACATTGAGTGTTGCATTTGAAAGAATGGAAGGAACAAAGCAAAGAATCTTAAAAGGCAAAGCTAAAGTCTATGATATTGGTCCAGTTAAGTCGTTGAATGAGAGATCAATACTTGTAAGTTTTCACTACCCTTTTCCCCCAATCTGCTTCAAGAGCTAGAGTCCCTGATAACCATCCTAGTTGTTCCCTTGTTTGGTTTCCCAATGGGCTTCACATGTGATTCTTGCTCACTCGAGGATCATCTCACTCAAGGGGGATTTTGGGATCTCCTCCTCCTTCCAGTGCTAACTGATCTAGACCGACTTCTTTCTCCTGTTGCTTGGTCCAAGACTTGCTAAATCTTCTCTTGGATTTTCCCTTAGAGGGTAGGAGCTCTTCATGTGATATGCTAGAGACATATCTAGAACTACACACAAGTCATCTTGTACTGTCCTCAGGGTACGATATACTGACCATAGATTTCTGTTTATGCAATTTAGGGGCCTTTGGCTTTCCTTGCTAGATTGGTACCTCAAGGGTGGATTGATGAGAAGTCGTGGTTCTGTCTTGGGAGTGCATCTCTTCTTGGTGTTGTGACTTTGACGTCGTTGCAGCTTCTGTTAGGATTGGCGGCCGTCACCACCCAAGAGAGGGTGAATTGAGTTTTTATAAAATCATTGGTAAATATTTGAATTAAATCGTTTTCAATAAATTTAAATAAACTTTGCAGCGGAAAACAATAAAACATTGAAAAACGATTGCGCGGAAGCGGATAATAATAATAATAATAATAATAAAATTAATACGCTCGGACACGAAAAAATCGAAACTTATGAAAAGCGTTGTCGCGCAATAATTAATTTAAAACAATTAAATTAATATATTGATAAAATAGATGTTTTGTTGCAAGGATGATAAATAACAACAACGTAAGCAACGATAACAACGGAAAATAAAAGAGATAAGGGATAGAGAGATTGCACCAGATATTTTATACTGGTTCAGCCTTTCCAGCGAAAGACCTACGTCCAGTCCTCAAGCGACCCGCTTGAGCTTTTATCACTTATAATCAAGAACGCCTTGCGTCCCAATTACAACTAGAGGATGTCACACCCTCACACTAAGGTAGCCTATCTACTAGGTACCCCACCGATCGTCTAACCACTACCCCAGATTCACAACAAGGGTTCCTCACCATACAAACACGAAAGTGCCACACATCCGAACTAGGGAGTCACTCCCTAATATCTAAGGGTCACACACCCCTTTACAACAATGGTTGACATATGAAAGGTTGGTACAACTAACAATTGTGCACTCTATTTAGTGCGGATACAACAATAACGCTTCTAACAATAAAATTGTGTTCTAAATAACACGGATACAACAATAAAGCTCTAATGGCTATGGATATAACAACAAGAGTATATAGGCCAAGTCTTTTTCTTCTATAGAGAATGAAGAAGATGAAGTTTTTAGAAGGAGAAGAGAGAACGTGATTTCTGATCTTGGAGAAGGAGAAGAGTTAATTTTAAAAGGAATAGAAAACATTTAATTTAAAAGATCAATGAAAACCTTTTTATTCGAAATCATAAACACAAGATTTGATTTGAAGAATTTGAATTTGAATTTTAAAAATAAAATCAGAATCAAATCAAAAACAATTTTGGAAATAATTCAAATTCAAAAAGAGAGTCAAATCAAAATCAAATCCGGAAATATAATAAGATTGGTTTTCAAACTAAAAAGGAATATTTTCAAAAACTATATCGAATTCGAATTTTGAAAATAAATCAGAATCAATTATGTAAAAACAAATCTGGAAACATTTAAGATTGATTCTGACACGGATTTCAAAAATACTTAAAGGTAATTGATTACTTGACAGAGGTAATCGATTATCTTCTTTCTATGAAAACAGTGAAATTCATTTTTAGGAAAGTAATCGATTATTTAAAACAAAGTAATCGATTAACAACTTCCTGAGAAGAATTAAGGTAATCGATTATCAAAACTGGTAATCGATTATTTTCAATTAAAATTCTCAAGTCACAACTCAGAAACATAGTAATTGATTATCCAGGAGAGGTAATCGATTACTTCTGCTTATTTTCATAAAATTGATTTTCTAAAGCAGAGTATGTAACCATAAGTTTTCAAAAACAACTTTCACAAGAAAAAGATTAAAAAACAATTAAAACAATTTTATGAAAAACTCTTTTTCTTCTCCCTTTTTGAAAACTGTCCTTCTCCATGAATTTAAGTTATGGCCTTATACTCAAGTAATTGTATCCATTACCTTACATGATTTCCTAGTGAAGGATGACAGGAAACAACTGAAGCTCTTGCTTGAAGCTTGACTTGCACTTTGACTTTGATAGGTCCTTGTTTGACATCATCAAAACTCTTCAACGCACTTCCACATTGACTTCTAACACTCCCCCCTTTTGTTGATGTCAAACCTATTCTGCAAGACTAGGGTTAAAGCATATGCACATATGTATGTCTCCCCCTCACACATAGGAACATCAATACAATCATGCAGACATTCATTCTTCCCCTGAATTGATGAACATAAATAAAATGATAAAACACTAAACTCGTGACATCAATCAGAGTTTCCATTATCCTGCAAGAGGGTATTTCCAACGCCCAAGTCATTTAACACATAAAGAATATATAATGGACGATGTAAATACAAACAATCAAGTATGAGCAGGTTAAAAGTATAACACAGAACATGATTTGTTATCATCAAAATACAATGCTACAAGCATAGAGGAAATCCATATTTCCACAGCTTCTTTGTTTGATGGCTAAGAAGTCATGCTAATTGCATGGGGAGGATTTGAAGTTTATCTTTCTCACAAACAGCGCCAATGTTCTGGTTTGAGGAATCACAAAACATGCAAAACAAACAAGTTAAATATGTTGAGAGGTCCTGAACTCTTACGTACCCTTCATGTTTCTTTAGAGGACTCGAACACATACTTCTCAGTTTTAGCTTTCGTTGATACTTTCGCAATAAGGTTCTCAAGAGTAGAACTAGGTACATTTCAGGTTGATTGCAAATCATTATCAAGAGAAAATTCCCTCTTGTTTATGACGAACATAATATCACTTAATGATATTTTGTATCCTCTTTTGTTGGCTTTTTAAGGGTGTATGTATAGTGCTTATATTGTTGTCTTTAGGTTGAATCTTCTTGCTAATTAAATTATCTTAACATATAATCTTTCGATGATCTTCTCGAATATTGGGAGCACATATTATCTATTTGAATAAATAGATGGTGCACCGATAGTGTAAAAGTTTTTTACACGATCAGAACATCATCCACTACTCATGTGTTCATGGTCGTTGACTTTCAAATAAAAGTAATACAAATGAATGGTGGATGATGAATTGATGGTATAAAAAACGTTACACCGACAATGCACACCCATTAATCTCTACCTATTTTTATAGATGATTAATAACTTGGTATTTATACTTAATTGTCAAGATATGATTTTATTGGAATATTCTTTTAGATTTATCTATAATTTAGGATTAACTCAAATATTTTTTATCACTCTTCGCAATTATAGTTAATATTAGAATAAATCCAATTTTTAATGTAAATAATGACATGAACATTGTCAAATTATTAGTTGGTCCTGGACCATGGTGATTCGGACTCATCTCAATCGTTCATCATGTTAAAAAATTTTAAAAATAAATAATAAATGGTGGAAATTGTCCTGGATCATGAGGTCCGGGACCACCTAATAATTTCTCATGAACATTGGTCCGATCTAGGAAGCTCGAGGCCATTTCGACCCTCGGTGTTACGAAATTACTGTGAAATGGCCATAACTAATAAATTGATGTCTTATTTTTGGCTTTTTTACTTAAGTGAGGTAGTTTTACAAACAATTTACAAAAATGGGGTAGTTTTGAAACTATTTACATAACATGGGGTAGTCAACAAAACTATTTCCAAAAATGGGGCAGTCAAAGTCAAATTTCGGCTGGTCAAACAAGTCATTCCGGATGACTTAACCTAGAGGACACGTGTCAAGCTCCCATTGGCTGTTAGGATTTTTTCTGGATAAAAAAGTAAAAAAAAAAATCCAACCGACAGGCCGCCACGTGGGGCAACCCGGTGAGTTGCGTCACTACGGTTGACACAACCGGTGGCATCAGACCGAGTGACGCAACTCACCGGGTTGCGCCACGTGGCGCCCTGTCCCCTCCTTGTCTCCCCACGAGTCCCACGCTTCCCTCCACCGAATTTCTCCCCAATACCAACATGTTTCCCCATCTGCACCCAATTAATGCATCTTCTTCCTACTTCCTTCAACAACCTCCGAATGCTTCTTTATACATAGAAGCAAATGAAGCTCCCGTCAACACACACTTGCTACTCCTCTTAAACAACATATCTTCTTGTTATAATTTTTTTTCTCAATCATCAATCTATACAAATCTCCGGTATATTTTCGAGGTAAATTTTTATCCCTCTATAATTATTTTTTAATTTAATTTTTAGTAATTTTAAATTTATAGAGGGATAAAATAATTAAATTAAAAAATAATTATAGAGGGATAAAAATTTACCTCGAAAATATACCGGAGATTAGTATAGATTGATGATTGAGAAAAAAAATTATAACAAGAAGATATGTTGTTTAAGAGGAGTAGCAAGTGTATGTTGTTGAGAGCTTCATTTGCTTCTATTTATAAAGAAGCATTCGGAGGTTGTTGAAGGAAGTAGGAAGAAGATGCATTAGTTGGGTTCAGATGGAGAAGCATGTTGGTATTGGGGAGAAATTCGGTGGAGGGAAGCGTGGGACTCGTGGGGAGACAAGGTGGGGACAGGGCGCCACGTGGCGCAACCCGGTGAGTTGCGTCACTCGGTCTGACGCCACCGGTTGCGTCAACCGCAGTGACGCAACTCACCGGGTTGCGCCACGTGGCGGCCTGTCTGTTGGATTTTTTTTTAACTTTTTTATCCAGAAAAAATCCTGACAGCTAATAGGAGCTTGACACGTGTCCTCTAGGTTAAGTCATTCGGAATGACTTGTTTGACCAGCCAAATTTGACTTTGACTGCCCCATTTTTGGAAATAGTTTTGTTGACTACCCCATGTTATGTAAATAGTTTTAAAACTACCCCATTTTTGTAAATTGTTTGCAAAACTACCCCACTCAAGTAAAAGAGCCCTTATTTTTATATGCTTTGTGTATGAGTATGGATTTTTAGAAAGGCTAATGACACTAGTGCTAAAAGTAGTTTTCTTTTTAATCTAAAACAAAATATCATTGGATTTGGAACAATAGAATAACAACATTTGCAATTTTAGTAGAAAAGGAAAATATATTGAGAGAAGAAATCGCATGCAAAGTTTACCCAAGATCTACTGTTTTGTATAGTCTGAAGAATATCAAGGGCCACACAGGCCAAGGCATAAAAGTAGAAAAAGATTTTCTCACTTTTTTTTTTTTTTTTGGTTAAGTGGCCATGTAACAGAGATGGAGAAATAGTTTTATTAGCAGACAGAATCAAGTAAACTTTCATTCATAGCTTTTGTTTGAAGTAAAACACCCATTTTTAAAGATCATGTTGATCACAAGACCAAATATGTGAATAACTTATGTATACTAAAGTGAAAAAGCTCATATATACCTTAACATTAGGCATGAGACATTGAAGAAACTACTACCAAAAACAGAAGAAAAAAAAAAGGAGGAAAATGGCCAAAGGTGAAGGCAGAAGGGCGACAACTCCGATTTGAGAAACATCCAAAAGGGGGCATAAAGCAGCACAAAGATCCTTTAAATTATTTGGAATTGGAAACTGCTACATCCATTTAATTATGATTTTAACTAGAAGCAAATTGCATTGGAATTTTCTCATCCATAAGCATGTCAATAAACAGTTAAAAATTGTGAATAATAAACTAATCAAATGCCATAAATCCTGCCAGTTGAGACTAGGCCAAAATGAACTGTAATGGCATACTGCAACTGCCCACTGTAATGTCCACTTCCCAGGCCTGTGTCCTGTTGTACAAAATAAATAAAGCAAAGTTCCAAAATAAAAAATCGGTGTATCAAACTGAAGTCATCTTCAGCCATATGTATTAGACATAACATAAAGTTCATTGTTAGGCAGACATAATTTCTATGTATTAGACATATGCATTACTGCTTATAAAGTATAACATAATCAACCTAGTGATAAAATAGAGAATTATGAATCTAAATTACATAGAAATTATGTACCACTCAAATAATTAATATGTTTTTAGCTTCCCAATCTGGAAAAATTTCCCCTCCTGGTAAGAAAACATCAATTTTGACACAGGACAATCCAACTTCTAGCCCCGTAGTTAGTTTCCCACAACAAAATAACGAGTGGAGGGAATGTACTTGAGGCATGGACACTAGTTTAGTTCTTACCTAAAAATCACCTGAATTTTTGTTTACACTGCTTAATGTTCAAAACGCAAATGCGTTATTTCCATTTATGAACTGTTTATATCGTTATTCTACTAGTGCAAAGTCTTATAAATTTATGAGTTGGTCAAGAATGAAGTTGTCTCTTCTGTGAGCAAACACCATCAACACAACAGGCATCCATTTTATTTGCTCCTCTGTTTTCTGAATTAACATGATCCAATACAGTCCCCCAAGAACTAAAACAAAAACAAAAGAAACCCCATGGAGTCATCAGTGATGCAAAAGAGAAAACTTCAAATATGAAATTCAAACTCCAAATTAACTTTTCCGCCTTCTCCACCAAGTGGCATCATAAGGCTTTGTTGATATCAGAGCACCTAGTTGAACAATAGTTGGCTAAACTGTGCTATTCAAACCACCGAGCAAAAGCAATATAATATCCTCTTTCAATCTCTATTACTGGCAGGAAGATCATTTATAAAAGAAATATGTGACAAAAATGCGATTAGACTTAAGTAAACTCATAATCAAGTGAAAGACATTGCTTCGATTAAAATCTTAGACACCGGTTACTTCTGGCTGTTGAGTTTGGCAACCTTGCTCACTAATAAACACACCAGGTAAAAAAATCTAAAAGAAACCGGTATTAATTTAGTCAAGCATACCATTCTTAGTGAAATATTTTGTAAGACACTCCATTGGTTTCCTAGTACTAATGCACATTTGGTGTCTCGTCCTGAAAATATTTAACAAGCTTTTCAGAAAATCATTCAGCCAATATAAGTAAAAATATTCTATTCCAATTCAATCTGGACTGACAAACAAATTTCAGTGTTATATTTACCATAGTTGAAAACTGGTCTCTAATACAGTGCATGGCTTTCAGCACTGTGTCTAGAGTATCTGTAGCCATCTGGAACTTCACATCAAGCTCTCCTGAGTGTAATTGAGCATCACCTTGAAGCTGAAAAGGGTGCAGTTAAAACAAAAGAATCGCTTAAAACCACATTTGACTGTCTTATGCACAATACATATATAATAAACTCAGAACACTTAAAAATAAAGTCAAACTCGACACATATATGTCACTTGCTTACAAACAAGTGCAGAATAAAAAGGGTATTTAAGGAAAGTGCCTCCTACTAAAATTCACAAGGTGGTACTCACCTTCAAATTAATAACAGCCATAGGGTTTGATGATTCTTTATCCTGATTTGCCATATTCCATGTCATTGCTTTTAATCGAGGCACAATATTCTAAATACAATAGTTTAAATATAGTGTCAGATTAAATTAACCACCGAACTAGTAAACAAAATATGCAGTAGAATAGCTTACCTGATCTTTCAGCACATCTTCTTGCCACTCTCGGTGAAACTTGTGCAACAGAAGTGTCAATAGTTTTTGCAATTCAGGGAGAACTTCATCAGGAAACAGCTTTGGAATATCATCTTTGCTGGTATTCTCATAAACACACCTCCTCATTAGCATTCGAAGGCATACCAGAAGCTGCAGATAGAGAGCTACAATGGTAATTTGTGGCAAAAGAAATTATCGTAAGAAAACTCACATTAAAAAGCTGTGGGTAGTAAAGGGATACAAAACACCCCCCTACATATCTTGAACACATCGTTTTTATCCAAAACATGACAAGATCTTATGTCGTCACCCTCTCATAGGAGCCCGCCCCATGGGGAAAGGGACAAGAGGCTGGGGCCAAACTCCCCCGACACCGATGAACTAACGGCTATAATGAAGTGTTACAGAAATGACAATGAAATTCTAGAAAAAAGGAAGACTTCATCCCTTTCCTTTGTAAAGAACCTATTAAACCTATTTTTCAGAATCACTCCTTTACATAATAGCATTCTTAATCCTTCTGAAATTTTATAATATAGCAATGTTTATGTTAGCTGTAAAACAGAAATAGTATGTACTACTTATCTTCAAACATTTCAGTTCGGATTCTCAACTTCAAATGAGCAAATGGAGAAGAGTCTCACAAACACCAGATTTGTTATTTCAAGATAAAACACAAGATGAAATTGGTGTTCCACAAATTCGATTTCACTTGGGGCTCACAATGGTCAAGGTAGGCTTTACAGCGCAAAAAACACTTACACAGATATCTACAGACTTCCCACCAACACCAACAAGGCCGTCACATTGACAGCATAATCCGAATTCATGTCCTTGCGAGTTAATAACTAAATCTTTACTGACCTAGACCAACCTTCGCTGTCTCGATTTCACAAATTTCGAGCCATCTGATATAAAGATGTAATATAACTTTGGACCCATGAACATTTTCCAAACAACAAGTCATCACAAGTTATAACTATGAGAAAAACAAGGGAACGGATTCTCTAATGTCAAATTTCCTCATATTTTAAAAGCTTCATTTAGTCAAGGAAGGTTGATCCACTTAGTAAGGAAGGAAATTCTTTGATGCTCCCCTTTTTAAATGATATCCATGCACCTCTTCTAATTTTTGTTCATAAAAATTCTTTGTTAGCTTCGTTTTTAACCTTAAATTTCATTCATTTTTACCCTACTGCAAATAGTCCAACACCATTTGCCCCACTTTACCACCATTGTCATCATATCCAGATTCACCTACGAGAGTCATTCCATCACCATGATAACATTCTTGACTTTAACAATCTTCCAAAAAATGATAGCACATGTCGTCAACTCCTAATTATCTTAAGGTCAATGGTACAATGTATCATCATTTCAACTTTTAATCTCAATCATCGAGGTTTTTAATTACTAAATCAATGATACTATGAAAAAGGGAGCATAAAAAATCACCCTAGGAAGGAATCATCTCATAGCTTCAAACGTCGTGAGTTCCAATCTTGCTACCGACCTAAGTACCTCGGTGGTGGAAGACAAACTCCAAAATACACGTAAGCACTAGTTCACAGAACAGTGAGGCCTGCCCTGACTCTGGTGAGCTACCGACAACCAACAAAATAAAACAAAAAAACTCAAAACTTCCATCAAGTCCCCTTAACAAAAGAAAAAAAGTCACCTTAACATTTTCATGCAGCAGCAAGTGAGTATTTAAAGTGTAGAGAAGAGGGTAGAGTAGAGGCATACGGGGTCGAGGTCGGAGTCATTTTGGAGGTGAAGAACGTCTTGGATGACACGTCGGTCAGCGGAGTCAAGACCCGTCCTTCGGGTTCTCCAAAGGGTTTGAAGAATGTATTCGATAGATTCTTTGGTACTGGCCCTCAACAGAAGCGCCAAATGACCCCATAACGTTTGTTCCATGCCTATCAAAAGTACTCAATGCCACTGAAATTCGAAATTATAAAATTCAAGTGAAAACTGCCTGGGTCAGAAGTCAGAACTCAGAAGTGAGAGTGAAAGTGGGATACGGGGAAACTGAAGAAGGGGAAAACTGCAATATTTTATTGTACAGAATGAGGCTATTGGGTAGGTGGGATGGTTTGGTGTCAGTGGCTTTCTGTCGTTACGGCGGCGACTGTGATTTCAAAGTTGAGTTGCGGTGCGTTCGACCTTTTTTTTGGCTGCCTGGCAGGCGCTTGGCGGTTTTAGAGATTGTGAGAATATTGTGTAAGTGTCGACGGAGACGGGCGTGTGACTAGTGTGAGGGTGTGGGGTGTTTGCGGTTCTATTCGGTTTGGTTTTGAAACAAAAAGTCATCTGATCTAATTATAAAAGAGATTTAGATTTCTCACACGACATATTATTCCCACATCTCATTTGAACAATAAAATGATAAAAATATTGTTCTGTCGTAGGATTACTGGTCTTAGACAATTCGGCTAAGAGTTCGGTAATCTCACTTTTGATCTCAGACGTGAAGTGAGCACCTTGAACACCAAGATACCCACACTCTTGTCGTTCTACTTTGGGGTGGTGTGTGTGTTTGTGTGAGATGAGATAGATCATACCTGCTTGTCTTACCAGGTATTACATATGCATACCAGCATAAATGACGTTGATTACCGCTTTCATGTGGCGGGTGAGGTTCTTTCTAAACGGCTCAGGCATAATGGCGGGTATTAAGTTGAGTGGAATCCTATGCTTGTGAGGATAACGGAATTCCTCGGATTCCCTCACACGTGTGGCTGACTTGTTGGATTCCCACCGGTATAACGGTATGAAGAATGGTGTCTGATATCCTCCTCCTCATACCGGTATCCGGTATTAGTTCCGTTGGACCTCCTTAGGCCTCATACCGATACCAGAATCCGGCTTCGTTGGGCCTCTTAGGACCTCATACCGGTATCTGAATCCGGCATACCGGTTCCGTTTAGGTGGTCGATAACAGTAGCCCCCCAAGTCATGGTTTATGAACATGAGCCATGAGTTTCATGTGACTACAACAACTCAATCTAGATGCCTTTATCAAACCGAATTACCGAATTCGAGGTGCTGGTTTTGATAGTGACTTCATTAATTGCTCTTTAATCCCAAAGTCTCAAAGGCTCAGTCTTCAAGGAAAAGAATCCTCACTTTCCCATAACTGTGCCTGCTTTCATTTCCCGAGTTGGTGATTCCAGCATCCTGATATCGGCACTCTGAATTTGCATACCCAAATTTGAATTCAAAAATCTGTACTTTGTATCTTTCCAAGACTTCACAGCTCCCAAGGACTTAAGTTTTCAAGGCAGAGATTCTTATTCATAGGTCTGTCTCAATCTGACACTAATCAGACTTCCCCATGGCCATCCTTTTTTCCTGTTCCCTAGGGAATCACCTGCTCCTAGAAGTTTGTTGGAATCCGAGCTCCCATCTTTACTGTACCCAAGCAAACCACGAATTCGGATTTCCCAGTTTGGTTTCTGAAAGGATGCAGTAATTGACCTTCAGTTTCTTTGGGAAGATGAGAAGGGGTGACCCTTTACTGCAACCATTATGGCTTTTCACTGCAACCATCATGACTTATCACTGCAACCATTATGACTCCTTGTTGTCTTATCCAACTGACACATCTTTTGAGTGGTCTTTCATCTAATGCAAGCACCCTTTCACCTGCTTCCTCTGAAAACCCACTACTACAAAATGGATAATTAAAGGCGGTTCCTTAACGGAACTGTCCTCTTTTGTTTAAATTGATTTAAGAGAAATGTTGTTTTCTTTAACCATCCTTAAAAATTTTATTTTTAGGGGTGGTTGCTTAACGAAACTGCCCTCTTTTGTTTAAATTGATTTAAGAGAAAGGTTTTTTCTTTAACCAACCTTTAAAATCTTAAAATTTAAAGGATTATAGAAGAAGGTTCCGTTATTGAACCGCCTACTTAAACCTAAAATTAAAAAAATAAAAACTGATGCAGAATGGTTGCCCTAAATCTTTAACATATACTCCCTCTTTCACTTCCTTCGTTCTCCATTGCTCGAGAACCCCTTTGCTTTCTAACCCCTCCAACCGTCGCCATGCGTGTTCTCCTCTCTCCATCGCCGTCGTGTGTTCTCCTCTCTCCGTCTTCCTCTCCATTGCTGTCGCCGTGCTCTTCCACCGTTGGCGTCAGTCACTCCTCTTCGTCCTCCTCTTCCCTGTTCGCTGCCACCACTCCTCTTCGTCCTCCGTTGGTGGGTGCAACGATGGTAGTGGTTGCGGTCTGCTTCAATCTCTCAATCTCGAAGGTAATCACTCGAAGGCTTCTTCTCATTCTTCTGGGTTGCGATTTTTAAGATTTTGTTGAAGGCTCCAATCTCACTCTCCAGTTTTCCAAAGTCTCGATCTGTTCTCATTCGGTAACTTTCTCTCTCTCCCATATTCCTTTGTTTCATTTGCGATTTTCATTATTGCATTTGATGCAGATTTTGGGTTATGTAGTTGCTTTTTTTAATGGTTAGGATTAGTGTAGCTTCTTCAGCTAATAGATTTTTCCATAATCTATAATCTCTAATCCTCAATCTCTGTACATTTTGAAGCAACAATAAGGAGTGAGAAGTATTAGATTTTACTATTCATTCTAATGTATTAGATTTTGCACACAACCTATTTGAGGAAATGCTTCTAAGTTTGAAATTTGCTTTCAGCATTTTTGCATTCTATTCGAGCTCCAGCTAGATCATTGGTATACAAAACTTCTATATGGAATTAAGTCTGTCAAACCTGTGAATGATGCATTTTCTCTTTCATTTTAGATTATCACCGAAGAGTTTGACATGAATCTTGAAAAAGTGGATCTGAGTATGCTTGGCTCTTTAAAAAATGTAACATTTTAGCCTAAATTGTTGTAGCATTTGAATTCTTGTTAGAGATTTGGTACTCTTTCTTGGTTAATATCCATGATTGGACTGGGCAGTCCATTTGGTGAAAGATGCAGATTGCACTTTCTTTAAGCATCTAGTGTTGTAGCTTGAAATAAATTCATTGAATTGTACTGTCACCATTGCTATCCTGATAATTAATTGAATTACTTGATTTAGACAATTAACCAAAGTTCTTAATGTTCTAGATAACAATTTCTAAAATGACACTATAATTCTTGACGGAGCTGGTGACAAAGAAGAGATTAAGGAAAGAGCTGATCAGGTTTGGGTGAATCTTCTACTGGATTTGACTCTACTATTATTTGTGTACTGACTCTACTATTATTTGTGTACTTTGTTTCATGCAGTGATTGGTTGGATTTTTTTTTATGTTTCTGATGTGTTTCTTGTGGTGAATTTTGTCAAACACATCAGGCCAGTGTTTGAAAATAGCACTTCAGATTATGATAAGGAAAAGTTGCAGGAAAGGTTATAGCCAGTGATTGTATAACATCACTGCATAGAAGTTACAACTCCCTTAAAGAATTCTTATGTTGTAGATGTTAATTCTATAGTTGTTTTGAAGGTTTATTCTTTCATTTGCTGTGCATGTGACTGAATAATTCAATTTAATCAGTGTTTTGAAGGTTTATTCTTTCATCACAGTGCAATCGTTCCTTGGCAACTAGTTGCTCAAAAAGTTGGGGCTGTTTTGAAATTTGTTAATTTAAACCAAGATGAAGTTCCTAATATAGACAATTTGAAAAAATTGCTCTCAAGGAAGACCAAGCTAATTGTTGTCCATCGTGTTTCAAATGTGCTTGGTATGTTACTCATTATGATTCTTTACTTTGACACAATTGTTATGCATGCTAAAACCTTTAATAACTTTTTTGCTGCTTTTGAGAATTTTGTGGATCTTAAAAGTCAAGACATCTCATAAATAGATATTATCTTACATTCAAGATTCTTTTAGTAGTGGTGCCCCATATTCTTAAATAAGCTAGGTTTTTGCAAGCAATAAGGTACTGCTAAGAGTCAGCAGAGTGGTGGCTATTTGGGTTCTGCTAGCAGTGCCTTTGAAAATGGACACAGTGGTTGACATATTCTTGGGTAGAGTAAGAAGTAACTTATTACATGTAAGCAATTTTAATGAATATGTTTCACTTGGGATTCCAGAATGCTTGGGTTGGGTCTTATAAGTTGGCATCATATGAACTAGCTCCTGTGATCACGGGTTTGAGTCTTGTGAATGGAAAAATAGGCGGTGAGAGAGCTTTTACCCTTTGATGGGTCTTCTTTCGGCTCGATTATATGATCAATTGAAGTCCAATGTGACTTCTGAATAGTGAATGCTGAGTGTCTAAGACAAAAAATAAATAAATTATGATTTATTTTATTATTCGTGTATTGAGCATGATGAATCAACGAGTGGATGTGTTTCCTTGCTAATGCAAATTCACAGTTGAGATTTCATTGTTTTCAGTTGTGTGCAGCTGCAGATTCCTTTCCTGCTAATCTGGTCATGAATGAAGGAGAACCTATACATGATTTCTGTTGGTATCCTTACATGTCTGCCTCAGGTGCTCATTGTTACATCCACACCTTTCTTTTATATCAAATTATTTTCTTTAAAAAATTTATTTTTCATGTAAGAGAGACTAAATATTTTCTCCTGTTCTTCAATTTCATGTACTTTGATAATGTTTTCTGTTCGTCTATGTTTATGAATATTTGGCTTGAAAGTTTGTTCGCGTTTCAGATCCAGTGACCAATGTCTTTGCTACTACTAGTAAGCAACACGTTTCTTTTCAAGGACCATTAGTTGGCATGTTGCCATCTTCTAGTAACAGAATGAAGTATTTGTGTGATAATGTGTATTTCATGCTCACATGTCATTTAAACATACTATCCCTTAGGTTATTATGTTCATAACTACTATTGGCAAAATAAGTATACGTTACTTCAGTTAGACTATGGTATTAAAGTTTTGGATGATGTCTCGTGATTGTCTGAGTCATCATCTGATTCTTCCTTGTTTTGAATGTGGTATGCTTTTTAGTTTTCTGTCTCATTGTGTAACACCCTATGTAATAATTACCCTTAAACCCGAAAATTAGGATATAAAATTTTCTTTTAAAACGAATATGATAATTGAAAAAATAATATTTCCTTTCATTGATACAAAAACATCAGAGTTACAAAGCGGAAGACTTAAGACACCAACAAGTAAAAGTGAAACAACATAGTTACACCGAGTTCAATATCCAAAATGCAAAACAGTATTTTAGCTCGGCCAACTGGCCGAGACCCATCTAGGCTATCCGACTCTAATGACTTACTCTCCCTGTGAGGGACAGTGAACCTGCTCGGCCGGGGACTGCGTTTGCTCGGGCTCAGTACCTGAAAAATGGTAAGGAGGTGAGCATTACATAGAACTTAAATAAGCAGTTTCTAACATGACATACCGAACTACCAAGCCAAACACAAGTAGTCAAATAGCATATAAATAACAAGTAATCAAACCGTATATCACATGCATACATCATCATTTAGTTCGGCTTACATGCATACAATCTCATTTAGCTCGGCTCACATGCATACAATCCAGTTTATCCATTACCTATTAGTTATACCTCGGTTCATCCGATTAATTCCTCTTATACTCCCCTAAATTCCTACACTCGATTTCTCGGCCACTACTCTCTTACCTCGGCAAACCATCTCTATCTCGGATTTATTACTCATTATTCCACTTTTACATAGCTTGCAATCTTTTACTCTTCTCGGATGCATACACCCAGTGCATGTCTTACACCATTTAGGGTCGGATATCGGAGTGTCCATAACTGCGAGCACCCAGTACCCGTCTTACAGCTGCACATACCCAGTATGCGTCTGACGCGATCAATGCACGCACCCAGTACGCATCTTCTATGACCAAGAGCACTACCGCCGATCATTCTATGGGGTAAGGAGTGTCCATAATTGCGAGCACCCAGTACTCGTCTTACAGCGGCGCATCTCGGCGTCTTACGCGATCAATGCACGCACCGAGTACGCGTCTGCTATGACCAGGAACACATCCCACCGATTCCGTGCTCGGAACCTTGTGTGAATCATAACTGTGAGTACCCAGTACCCGTCTTATAGCTGCACATACCCAGTATGCGTCTGACGCGATCAATGCACGCACCCAGTACGCGTCTGCTATGACCCGATCACACAACCATTTCTCTTTAATTCCCCTTACCTTTTTAACCATTTCTTTTAGCTCGACCTCTCTCGGCTCACCCCGTTATCCATTCCCTTTTTCCATTAACCTTTCTCATTATCTGACTTATTACTCTATCTCTCCTACTTTCCATATTTACCATTTTCTCACTTCCCATTCTCACCCTCTCTTAGCTCGGCCACAGATATAAAGAACAGATATCAAAGCTCATAAACACTTATACCACAACAATAATATGAATAACGCATTTAACCAGTTCATCATGTAAATATAAGCATATAACCGAAAATAATGTTCCCTCTTCACCTAAAAGTCATGTTTCTAGTTCATTCATTGGTTCCCATTACCCCCTTTTACCTTTTTTTTCTCTAATATTAACCTATATCCATTCCCTAATCTAACACCCACTCTTAGCACCCGTTATGAACACCCTAGAAACCCAAACTCAAGTAGAGGTAACACTCACTCCTTACCTCAAACCGTGTGAGATAAGAGTTGAGAGTTTGAGAATGGTTTCCCTTGATGCTTGACCTTGTGAGCTTCACACTCCGAAACGGAAAGAGAACGGAGAGAAGGAGGGTTTCCAACCGGTGAAACTTGGTGGAAGAGAGGGTTGTGCGTGAGTGAGAAGAGGGAGGAAAATATGTTGGGGTTTGATGGTGCTGTAGTTTCAGAGAAAATGAGAGAGAGATGAAGGGGAAAGAGAGTGAGAATGCAAAGTGTGCTATGTTGTGTATTGGTTTCACTTTTATTATTTTAGGAAGGATATTTGTGTGGTTCTCATTGGAGGCTTCTTAGAGAAGCTAGAATATGTGGACAGGACTCATTGGCTTTCAAAGGAAGCCATGAATAGTGACTTGAAAAGGACATAAAGCAATGATAGTGACATAAAGTGAATGATAGTACATCGTACGGATGGTGCGAAACCCAATGGGCCAACAACTCAACATGAGCTGTCACGGAGGAGCTAGGATACGTCGGCTCGGTATAGAGGAACAGCAGTAGTCCGAGCTTCCTTCTCGGATAATAATGTGAGGTGCGCAGAGGTCGGCTAATCCGAAGCTGACAACAGGTTCCGCATTTGACCCCATTCAGCTTGGCCGGGATCGGTCCGAGGTCCAATACTTACAAACTAGGTCGGCCTATGATTCCTATCACCCTACGACCCTTGTACAACCTCTACAACTTAATCCTATTCCTAAATAAATCATTATATACTATATATATATATACATCTAAAGCTATTATATTTAATATTAATTTTCAGGATGTTACATTCCTCTCCCACTTACAGGAATTTCATCCTCGAAATTTAGTCAGCATTGAACAGTTGCGGATATGACTGCTTCATCTTCTCCTCAAGTTCCCAAGTAGCTTCTTCCACATTGCTCCGATTCCAGATAACCTTGACCAAGGAGATTTCTTTCCCTCTGAGCCGTCTGACTTGCCGGTCCTCAATTCTGACTGGAAGGATCTCGAAGGTCAGGTTGTCTCTTAGCTGCAACTCATCCACTACTATCACATGCGAGGGGTCGTGAATGTATTTCCTAAGTTGCGAGACATGGAACACATCATGGAGTTTAGACAAGTGCGAAGGTAGAGCAATTTTGTAAGCTACTGGTCCGACCTTCTCCGATATCTGGTACGGTCCGACAAACCTAGGGGTCAACTTCTTTGATTTGATAGCTCGGCCGATACCTGTTACAGGGGATACCCGCAGGAATACATGATCTCCCTCAATGAAGTTCAAGGGTTTTCTTCTCTTGTCGGCATAACACTTATGTCGGTCTTGTGCTGCTTTCATTTTTCCTTGTATCATTCGGATCTTCTCGGTCGTCTCGTGCACAATGTCAAGACCAATCAACAAGTTTTCTCCTATCTGGAACCAGCATAACGACGTCCGAAATTTCCGACCATACAATGCTTCGAAAGGAGCCATTCCGATACTTGAATGGAAACTGTTGTTGTAGGTGAATTCGACCAATGGTAATAGTGCTTCCCAACTTTCCGACTGTTCGAGCACACATGTTCTCAACAAGTCCTCAAGGGTCTGAATGGTGCGCTCGGATTGCCCGTCGGTCTGAGGATGATAAGCTATGCTAAACCTCAACTTTGTACCCATGGCTTGTTGCAAACTCTGCCAAAATCGGGATAAGAAACGAGGATCACGGTCCAACACTATGCTGCTCGGAACACCATGAAGCCGAACAATGTCCTTTATGTACAGTTGCGTCAGCTTCTCTAGGCTGTACTTCATGCTGATCGACAGGAAATGGGCACACTTTGTTAGTCGTTCCACCACAACCCAAATGGCTTCCTGCCCTGATCTCGTTCTTGGTAAGCCCGACACAAAATCCATCGAAATGTTGTTCCACTTCCATTGCGGAATCTCCAGAGATTTGAGTAATCCTCCTGGTTTCTGGTGCTCAATCTTGGCTTTCTGGCATGTCAAACACCGAGACACATAATCTGCCACATCGGTCTTCAACTTTGGCCACCAAAATAACCTCTTCAGATCCTGGTACATCTTTGTGGCTCCTGGGTGAAGGCTCATCTTCGTTTTATGAGCCTCTTCCATTAACTCTCTTCGGACTTCAAAGTCCATAGGAATGCAAACTCGGCCCCGAAATCGTACGAGACCATCGGGTCCTTTAGTGAAGTCAGGTTCATCCTTGTCTCCTGCTCTTTCTAGTAGTTTCTGGAGTTCTAGGTCGGCAGCCTGTCTTTCCTTGATAAATCCCACAAAATCATTTGTTACTTGCAGCATTTCCAGCACCACACTATTTTCCTTCTTCCGTATGCCGAGGTTAAGATCGCTAAATTCTTTCATCAACTGCATCTCTCGGACCATCATGTTGCTCAAATGAAGGCTTTTCCTGCTTAGGGCGTCGGCCACCACGTTGGCTTTTCAAGGGTGATAGTGCAAGTTGAAATCGTAATCTTTCAAGAATTCTACCCATCTGCCCTGCCTCATGTTCAGTTCCTTCTGGTCGAACAGATAGCCGAGACTCTTGTGGTCACTGAACACCTCGAATTTCGTGCCATACAGGTAGTGTCTCCAAATCTTAAGGGCGAACACCACAACTGCCAATTCGAGATCATGAGTGGGGTAGAGTTCCTTGTCCTTCAAAACCTGCAACACCGTTCTCAAGTGCTGCTCGTGTTCGCTCGGACTTCTGGAGTAGATGAGGATATCGTCGATGAAGACTATCACAAACGAGTCCAAATAGGGTCGGAAGATTCTATTCATGTAGTCCATAAAGATGGCAGGTGCGTTGGTAAGTCCAAAGGGCATAACCACATACTCAAAATGCCCATATCACGTCCTGAAAGCTGTCTTCAGAATATCTTCATCTCGGATATGGATCTAGTGGTATCCTGATCGGAGGTCAATCTTAGAGAATACCGACGCTCCCTTAAGTTGGTCTAACAAGTCGTCAATCCGAGGGAGGGGATATTTGTTCTTCATCGTTACCGCGTTGAGCTTCCGATAATCAGTGCACATTCTGAGGCTACCATCTTTCTTTTTAACAAACAAAATCGGAGCTCCCCAAGGTGATACGCTCGGTCTGATTAGCGTTTTGGCCAAAAGTTCTTTCAGCTGCTTCTTAAGCTCTTCTAGCTCGGGAGGTGCCATTCTGTACGGAGCAATTGAAATCGGGCCAGTTCCCGGAACCAAGTCTATACTAAACTCTACTTCTCTTCTCGGCGGTAAGCCAGGCATTTCGTCCGAGAAAACCTTTGGGAATTCTCCGACTACAGGAATTCGGTCTAAGGTCGGTTCCTCTGTTGCCTCTAACTTTGCAACAGAAGGGCCACTAAAGATGACAGTTTTCTCTCGGCAGTCGAGCAGGACATGGTGTTGGGACATCCTGTCCATGCCAAGGATAATGTCTAGTTTGGTTAGGGGCAAGCAAATCAAGTTGACCTTAAACTCTCGGCCTAACATTTGGATAGGACATTCTAGACACATTTGGGAGGTAATTACAGAAGAATTGGTTGGGGTAGAAATGGATAGTTTGTAAGGCATTTCTACTGGGGATAGCTTTAGTCTGTTCATACAGTCAAGGGAAATGAAAGAATGTGTGGCTCCACAGTCAAATAACACAGCACACGTAATGTTGTCTACTTGACAAGTACCTCGGATTAGCTCGTCGGCATCAGTCACTTCTTCACCATCCATAGTGTAAACTTTGCCTCTCTGCATTGGTCGGTTAACACCAGTCTGATGAGCCTTGGTCACATTGACCTCTTCTTTCACAATGTTCTTGGTACACCGAGCTACAAAATGACCAAGCTTGCCACAGCGAAAACAGGATCCTCTTGCTCTGCTCGGATCTAGACTCCAGCATTCTCCCTTGTGCTGCTTTCCACAGTGCTAACATATCGGATAGGGACCAGGGACAACCACCATCTGACCACCACTCCTCGGAGCTGTTGACATTCTGGAGCTCGGATTCACATAGGGAGCAGATCTCTAAACAACTCCTTTTCCTCGGATTGGACCCACTACTTTTTGTGCCGACCTGCTCCGCTTTCCGTCGGCTTTCCTCTTGAGCCATTCTCATATGTGCTGGCCATGTTCACCAATTGCGAGAGATTGGCCACGTTTTGATATTCGAATGCGAGCCGAATATCATCATGGAGACCGGACTCAAACTTGATGCACTTGGTACGCTCATCAACATCTCTGTAGCTTCCTGAGTAGCGGACCAAATCCTCGAACTGAGCGGCATACTCCCCGACACTCAAGTTCCTCTGTTCCAGCTTGAGAAAAGCGAGCTCCTTCTCTCTCCTGACATCTTCGGGAAAATACTTTCCGAGAAATCGAGCTCGGAACAAATCCCAAGTGATGGCTTCATTAGCCGCTTCCAGTCCACGGCTCTGCTGCTCCCACCAGTGCTCGGCTTCACTCGCCAGCACAAATTCAGCTAACCTCACCTGTACTCATAGGGCGGTTGCAGAGATCGGAAAATCTTCTCAATGTCCTGGAGCCATCTCTGAGCTCCATCTGGATTATAACCCCCTTCAAACCGAGGTGGTTCGTGCTTTCTAAATAAGCTCATCCAGTCGATCTCGACCGGAGCCGGAGGTTGAGGCTGAAGGGCTGCAGCTGCAGCTGCTGCGGCTGCGGCGATGTTCTGAGCGAGGTTCTCAGCCTGGTTCTGCTGAGCCTGCGCTTGATTCTGCTGCAGTTGAACCAGCGTTTCCAACACAGCAGCAATTCGATCGTTATCAGCTCTTCTCCCAGCCATGCTGCTCGGTCATGGAGAGAAAGCCAATTAACCATCGAACAATTAAATATATATATATATATATACATAAACATATACATCTATGAGCTCTATTGTCTAACTTAGACTTCTAGACTTTACTTATTTGTCACTCTCTTGGTGAGTAACCACTGGAGTCCTTTGCAACTCCAATAGGCCGAGGAGAAACTGCTCTGATACCAAAAATGTAACACCCTATGTAATAATTACCCTTAAACCAGAAAATTAGGATATAAAATTTTCTTTTAAAACGAATATGATAATTGCCAAAATAATATTTCCTTTCATTGATACAAAAACATCAGAGTTACAAAGCGGAAGACTTAATACATCAACAAGTAAAAGTGAAACAACATAGTTACACCGAGTTCAATATCCAAAATGCAAAACAGTATTTTAGCTCGGCCAACTGGCCGAGACCCATCTAGGCTATCCGACTCTAATGACTTACTCTCCCTGTGAGGGAGAGTGAACCTGCTCGGCCGGGGACTGCGTCTGCTCGGGCTCAGTACCTGAAAAATGGTAAGGAGGTGAGCATTACACAGAACTTAAATAAGCAGTTTCTAACATGACATACCGAACTAACAAGCCAAACACAAGTAGTCAAATAGCATATAAATAACAAGTAATCAAACCGTATATCACATGCATACATCGTCATTTAGTTCGGCTTACATGCACACAATCTCATTTAGCTCGGCTCACATGCATACAATCCAGTTTATCCATTACCTATTAGTTATACCTCGGTTCATCCGATTAGTTCCTCTTATACTCTCCTAAATTCCTACACTCGATTTCTCGGCCACTACTCTCTTACCTCGGCAAACCATCTTTATCTCGGATTCATTACTCATTATTCCACTTTTACATAGCTTACAATCTTTTACTCTTCTCGGATGCATACACCCAGTGCATGTCTTACACCATTTAGGGTCGGATATCGGAGTGTCCATAACTGTGAGCACCCAGTACCCGTCTTACAGCTGCACATACCCAGTATGCGTCTGACGCGATCAATACACGCACCCAGTACGCGTCTTCCATGACCAAGAGCACTACCGCCGATCATTCTATGGGGTAAGGAGTGTCCATAATTGCGAGCACCCAGTACTCGTCTTACAGCGGCGCATCTCGGCGTCTTACGCAATCAATGCACGCACCGAGTACGCGTCTGCTATGACCAGGAACACATCCCACCGATTCCGTGCTCGGAACCTTGTGTGAATCATAACTGTGAGTACCCAGTACCCGTCTTACAGCTGCACATACCCAGTATGCGTCTGACGCGATCAATGCACGCACCCAGTACACGTCTGCTATGACCCGATCACACAACCATTTCTCTTTAATTCCCCTTACCTTTTTAACCATTTCTTTTAGCTCGACCTCTCTCGGCTCACCCCGTTATCCATTCCCTTTTTCCATTAACCTTTCTCATTATCTGACTTATTACTCTATCTCTCCTACTTTCCATATTTACCATTTTCTCACTTCCCATTCTCACCCTCTCTTAGCTCGGCCACAGATATAAAGAACAGATATCAAAGCTCATAAACACTTATACCACAACAACAATATGAATAACGCATTTAACCAGTTCATCATGTAAATATAAGCATATAACCGAAAATAATGTTCCCTCTTCACCTAAAATTCATGTTTCTAGTTCATTCATTGGTTCCCATTACCCCCTTTTACCTTTTTTTTCTCTAATATTAACCTATATCCATTCCCTAATCTAACACCCACTCTTAGCACCGGTTATGAACACCCTAGAAACCCAAACTCAAGTAGAGGTAACACTCACTCCTTACCTCAAACCGTGTGAGATAAGAGTTGAGAGTTTGAGAATGGTTTCCCTTGATGCTTGATCTTGTGAGCTTCACACCTCTTGGGTCCTTTCCTCCTTGTTGCACACCGGCTGCCACGACTGTCCAGGGGCATCCGAGACGGAAAGAGAACGGAGAGAAGGAGGGTTTTCAACCAGTGAAACTTGGTGGAAGAGAGGGTTGTGCGTGAGTGAGAAGAGGGAGGAAAATATGTTGGGGTTTGATGGTGTTGTAGTTTCAGAGAAAATGAGAGAGAGACGAAGGGGAAAGAGAGTGAGAATGCAAAGTGTGCTATGTTTTGTATTGGTTTCACTTTTATTATTTTAGGAAGGATATTTGTGTGGTTCTCATTGGAGGCTTCTTAGAGAAGCTAGAATATGTGGACAGGATTCATTGGCTTCCAAAGGAAGCCATGAATAGTGACTTGAAAAGGACATAAAGCAATGATAGTGACATAAAGTGAATGATAGTACATCGTACGGATGGTGCGAAACCCAATGGGCCAACAACTCGACATGCGCTGTCACGGAGGAGCTAGGATACGTCGGCTCGGTATAGAGGAACAGCAGTAGTCCGAGCTTCCTTCTCGGATAATAATGTGAGGTGCGCAGAGGTCGGCTAATCCGAACCTGACAACAGGTTCCGCATTTGACCCCATTCAGCTCGGCCGGGATCGGTCCGAGGTCCAATACTTACATACTAGGTCGGCCTATGCTTCCTATCACCCTACGACCCTTGTACAACCTCTACGACTTAATCCTATTCCTAAATAAATCATTATATACTATATATATATATATACATCTAAAGCTATTATATTTAATATTAATTTTCATGATGTTACACATTGGGTTTCTAAAGAATGTGCTATCTGAATTGTTAAAGCTCTTAATAGAGGATAAAGAACCTCAACTCTTGTTTCATGATATAGGCATGCAGAATTGAAATTTGTTAAGGATTCTGAGAAGAGTCGGGGATCAATTCTAAAAGCATTTTAAAATTTTGAATGTATTTTTTTAATATGTTTTTAATTCATATGAATGATTTTTAATATGTTTTTAACTCCCAAAACCGTCGCAAATTGCCCTTTTTTTGTAGTGAGACGTCAGTACTATAATGGTTTTGTTGGACTTGTGATTTACTGTACTTGTTTTTGGTTTGTTGGATTTATGATTTTGGGATTTTGTGATGTGTTGTTGGATTTGTGATGTTGGGATTTTGTGATGGGTTGCTGGATTTTTGATTTTGGGTTTTTGATGTTAACACTAGCTACCATCATCATATGTGTATCTAATGATATCAGTCTTATATGTAACTCTTTAATGATACAAGAAAGTCATTTTGTCGAATTAAATAAGTAATATATCTTGTATTATATATTATATTCCATAGAATTAGAATTATGTATGATGTTGCATGTGTCATGATAATGTAAAACAGGACGGTTCAGAAAATATAAAAAAAATCCCTAAAAAATAATGGTGGTTAGTAAAAAGATATACGAGTGCGGTTCAAAAAGTAGTTAAAGAGGACGGTTCAGAAAATATAAAAAAATTAAAACATAGAACAAATGAAGGCGGTTATTTAAGTTAGAAGAGGGTCGTTCCGAACCTCCCTTAAATCTAGTGCCCTTGTAAGTGGCATAGTTATGAGGGTGGTTCGGAACCGCCCTCTATACTTTTAAAGAGGGCGGTTCCGAACCCCCTCATAATTGTGTGCGGAACCGCCCTCTAAAAAAGTATAGAGGGTGGTTTAACTGTGCCACTTACAAGGGCACTGGATTTAAGGGGGGTTCGGAACGGCCCTCTTTTAGCTTAAATAACCGCCTTCAAAAGGTTTTTTTGTAGTAGTGACCGAACTCCCCTTATAAATAGAGAGGAACCTTTAGTGACAAAACTCACTTCTTCATTTCTTCTCTGCTGCATACGAATTCATTCCTTCTCTCCCTCTTCCTTCCTTCATTCTCAAGTATATATCTTCTTATCCTTTACTTTTTTCTTTTATCATGGACTCACTTCCTTCCAACAAACTCTCATGTTCTTCTTCTTCCAATTCGTCAAAGCCCTTTTCTGCTAACCTTGGTAATTCTGCTAGCCAACCCAGTGGCCTTCAAAACTCTTCTTTTTCTGAACATAAAAGGGAAGCTTTAGACGAACTAGTGAAGAAATGGATCATTAGGGACATGTTTAGTGAAGTCTCCAACATTCCTTCTAAATTTTCTTTCCACACTTCCTCTCAGGAATCCATTATGGGGAAAAAGAGGTCTGAAACAAACCCTGAGGAATTCATCCTTCCTACTGACATTACTGGCTATGAAAGTGTAGATCTTGATGCCTTAGGCAAACCCTCCATATTTGTAGATGTCCAATTACTACAGGAATACCATAACAATGCTGACTTCGTGGCACCGGGACTTACTCCAAATTTTTATGCCTTAGAGGCCCCCTCTTCTCAAAACCGAATTTTCTCTGTAGGAAGCCCTCTTGAAAATTTCTTCTTCATGTATGTGGTTCTCTTTTAGACTTGTGGAGTTCGAATCCCTTTTACTGACTTCGAATGCAGGATCCTTAGGCACTTAGAACTTGCTCCAACACAACTCCATCCTAATGGCTGGTGTTATTTGAGGGCCTTTCAACTTTTCTGCAATCATTTCAATTTAGCATGTACTCTCCCAGTATTTTTCACCTTTTTTGGACCGTTTGCCTCAAGTAAAGTCAAGGGGAAATGGTCCTGGTGGGTCACACTGAAGTCACGTCTTAACTGGAAAGCTTTTGAAACCTACTCGGAGACATGGAAAGGATTCAAAAATGAATACTTCAAGATAGTAGGATCCCCACATTCTTGGCCTTTCTTCTTTGACCATGGAGGAAATCAACACTTCCCTCTCTTTTGGTCTGATAAGAACTCACAGATTCCAGCCCGTTCTTTCCTTACCCCCAATAATGTCCTTACTGATGTCGAGCAGTCAACCATATTATTTTTCTTTGCCTGGTATGAACGTTTTGGGTACATCAGTACCAGGAAGATAGTGGATGCAGAACCGGATTCCCTGCGTTCGGTATTCGGTAGGATACCTGACGTATTTTACTTACTTGCTTTCGTAGCTTTGAGAATTATTAATGCTTTCATACTGTTTTCATGCAGAAAAAATGGCGAGCCCTCAAGACCTTGCTGCTCTCGCTGCCGCTATCGGAAATGCTCCAAGGAAGCCTCCCAAACGTAGCAATTCAAGTGCCAACCATCCACCTCCGACTGCCGTAGTTCTCGACAGTCCTGAGGGTGCTGCCCGAAAGAGGAAAAATCAAGAACCTTTCCAATCCAGTTCTCCCACTGGATCTCACTTTGACACTGGTCAGGGATCTTCTGGTTTCACTTCCTCAGTGTGGGAGGAAAACCTGAGCGAGAATTTCGGTCGCATGCTGTTGACTGATTCTGACTCTCATCGCTTCCAAGGAATGACACGCCGGGAATTCATCAACTTGATGAAGTCTTTAAAGAAACACCAACTCCGTGCTGCCTCCACACTCTAGTTCTTAGAGGATAACTCTGAGAAAGTCTTGTTCGTTGGGCACGAGGCTGTGGACTTGGCTGCTTGGCTTGGAAGTCCCCTCTAATTTGGGAAATCACCAGCTGTGAATCGCTGTACAGTAGGATTGAGTGCGCACCAAGGTCCTTAGCCATCGTCATCCCAGCAAGACAGGCTTCATATTCAGCCTGATGGTTAGAAGTCGGAAAATCGAACCTCAATGAATATTCGATGGACACCCCTTGAGAGTTTTCCAATATTATACCAGCTCCTCCACCTGTCTGATTGAATGAACCATCAACAAACAGGGTCCAGACTTCAGAATCCTTCTTGGGTGCCAATTCCACAATGAAGTCTGCCAAAATCTTAGACTTGATTGCTGTTCTTGACTCATAGCTGATCCCATATTCGGACAATTCCACTGACCAAGCGATCATTCGACCTGCTAAGTCTGGTTTTTGTAATACATGCCGAATGGGCCGATCTGTTCTGACCACGACTGGATGGCATTGGAAATATTGCCTCAGACGCCTTGCCGTGACCACCAGTGCAAATGCCATTTTTTCAATTTTTTGATACCTTTTTTCTGCTTCTTGCAACACCTTGCCGACAAAATATACTGGCCTCTGTCCTTCTTCCAGATCCCTAACCAAAGCAACACTCATTGCTTCCTCATTTACTGCCAGATATAAATAGAGAGTCTCACCTGGCTCAGGCTTGCTTAAGATCGGAGGATTGGAGAGGTAACGCTTGAACTCCTGAAAGGCTGCTTCACATTCATCAGTCCATTTGAACTCTTGGTCCCTTTTAAGCAATTGGAATAGTGGAAGGGATTTGTAAGCAGATTTTGACAAAAATCTTGTTAATGCAGCTATGCGTCCGGTCAGTTGCTGAACTTCCTTCACGGAATTCGGGCTCCTCATCTGCGTGATTGCATCACACTTTTCAGGGTTAGCCTCTATTCCTCTGCTAGTAAGCATAAAACCTAGGAATTTTTCTGCTGTGACACCAAAGGCACATTTTAGTGGATTTAAACGCATATTATGCTGACGTACCTTAATGAGGACATCATCCAAATCCTGCTTGTGGTTCCCTTTCTCTGTTGACTTAACGATCATATCATCGATATAAACTTCCAAAGTTGCACCGATCAGCTCCCCAAAGATTTTATCCATCATCCTCTGGTATGTTGCACCTGCATTTTTTAGACCAAACGGCATTACTGTGTAACAATATGCTGCTTTATCAGTCATAAAAGCGGTTTTTTCTTGATCGTCACTAAACATTGGAATTTGATTGTAACCGGAATAAGCGTCCATGAAATAAAGCAGCTGGTAACCAGCAGAATTGTCAACCAGCCTGTCTATGTTGGGAAGAGGGTAGGTGTCTTTGGGACACGCTTTGTTTAAATCCGTGTAGTCCACGCACATACGCCATTTCCCATTGGATTTGTTGACCAGAACTACCTTAGAGAGCCACGTAGTATAAGGCACTTCCCTAATGAATCCAGCTTGTAAGAGCTCCTCCTCATTTGCAGCAATCACCTTCTGCCGTTCATCACCCATCTTCCTTCTCCTTTGTGATACTGGCTTGAACTTTGGATCAACTGACAGGCGATGACAGATAAAATTTGGATCTATCCCTAGCATATCAGCCGCTGTCCATGCGAATAAATCCTTGTTTTCTCTTAACAATGCCACCAGCCTATCCTTTTCTTCGCTTGGTAAGTCTTTTCCAACTTGAGTCCACTATTCCGGTGCATCTCCGATCTGGACTTTCTCTAATTCCCCTTCAGGCTTGGGCCGCTCCTCTTTGATATCCTCCCTCATGTCCAAGTCTACCATCATGACCTTGGAAGATGAGGCAGATCCCTTGATCTGCTTTGCATGTACCTGCTTCTTGGCATTCTCTTTTGTTGCTTTCAGACTGGCTATGTAGCAGCTTTTGGCCTGCATCTGGTCTGCACGTACTGATCCTTTTTCATCGGGGAACTTCATTGCCATGTGCAAGGGAGAGGCGACTGCTTGGAATGCCTTCAAAGTGGGCCGACCTAAGATCGCATTGTAAGCAGAGGGGCAGTCCACCACCGGGAAGCGCACCTTTTCGGTCCGACATTGAGGGGGAGCACCTAATGTCAGCCTGATATCAATGTAACCCCTAGGTATGATGGTATCACCGGTAATCCCAATTAATTCCTTCTGGCAAGGATGTAAATCTGCTGACTTCAACTTCAAGCGATCGAACAATTCATTGAACATGATATCTGATGAGCTCCCTTGGTCCACCATCATGCGGCAAACACGGAATCTGTCAATGATTCCAGTCACCACCAATGGGTCGTTGTGATGAGGAATCACTCCCTCTAAGTCGACTTCAGTAAACGTGATCGGAGGGTGTGGTTCCTTCTGCCTGTTTGATACAGAAACCGCCATTGTTGCTAACTTCAATTGTTTTTTATGAGACGTTATGGATTCTCCTTCTACTGTCAAACCGCCAGCGATAGTGCTAATTAATTCAAGATCTTCATTGTTGACTTTACTAGTGTCCTCTTTTTTCACTGGAGAATTCCTGGTTGTAGCACGTCTGGGAGTTCTGCTCCTCCTTGGGGGCGTTCGGGATCTCCTCCTAGACGGGCTTCTTGTTCTCCTTTTGACTGGACTCCTTATGGGGGTACGCTCACTGGGACCTCCTCTGAAGGATCGAGTGTAAGGGTTCAGTCTTCCTCTTCTTACCAGGGTTTCCACAACATCCTTGAGTTGAACACACTCATTGTCAGTATGTCCATAGCTTCCATGCCAACTACACCTTTTATGCTGGTTTTCCTTTTTTGGGGGTCTCCTCAACGGGGGTGGTCGATCCACTTCCATCAATTCTGCATTCATAATCTCACGAAGGATTTGTGATCTAGAAGCGTTTAAAGGAGTATAATGGTCATATTTACCATCGGGCTTTTTAGCCCCCGACTCATGTCTTTTACTCTTGTCTCCTTCTCGCTGACCTTTCCCGGATCCCTTGTTGAAAAAGGCCTCTTTCTTTTTCCCAGAAGCTTCACCAGCAAAATTATCTTGTGCTTTCTGATATTCCTCCAAGTTGATATATTTTTCAACTCTTTCCATGACTTCATCCATGGTTTTGATTTTGTGCATCACCAAGTGGTCTGTGAAATCCCCTGGTCTTAAAGCGCGCATCATGTAACATCCCGAATTTTAATTCTAATAAATATTAGAATAATAGTAAGATTTGGAAGTAAGGATTATCCTAGAAGGGATTTAAAATTATGGATTAGGAGTTCTTTGAGTGCCATAGAGGAGTCAAGGAGCATTGGCATCGAAAAGCAAATTTAAAGAAGACCAAACGAGTGTTAAAAATCGATTTTTCGGTGTTAAAAACACCCGACGTTAGGAAATTCAAAATAAAAGATTTAAGACTCAAAACACAATTCCCACCGTTGGATATGAAGGTATGATTTTTAGGAAGTTACTCGTCAAATTTGAGCAAGATCCGACAGTGAACGAAGAAGTTATGGCTATTTGAAGTTGGGAGAAAATAGTTGAAAAATAGAAAAGCAAACTAGCAGTATCTGGTCATTTTACTCGAGTATTTTGTGAAATACTCGAGTATTTTGTCAACAAACTCGAGTATTGACAGAAATACTCGCGTATTCTGCTACCTGCAGCTTTAAAATCGTGTTTTGGGGGATGAAACCCCCATTTCAACCCCTCTTTCTCTCTCTCCGCCCAGCACCTCCTCCAACCACCACCACCGGAGCTCATGGCCGCCACCCCACCTCCTTGTTCCTCCTCCTCCTCATAGACCCTTTCTTTCCCTCTCCTCCACTCCATAGATCTCTCTCTTTCTCTCACTTGACTCTCTCTCTCCCCTCCCCTCTCACCCTCCACCAAGCCGGCCGCCGCCATCTCCGGCCGCCACCGCCACTCCACCACGAGCCACCATCACTATCCCCCACCACCACCATCAAGACCTCTCCCTCTCCCCTTTGTTTCTCTTCCCTTGACTTCGATCCCTCTCTCTCTCCCACGAGCTTTCTCTCTCTCTCCTCCCGGTGTCGAAGAGCAACACCGTCACCGTGATCGAGATCGATTGTTCCCACCGTGCTTGGAATCAAGGATTGGGGAAGCTTAGGATCCAGTTGGAGCCGAGCTAAAGCGTGAGTCGGGGAGTAAAGCGCCAAATTAAGGTTACCCCTCACTATCACCGATTGAGGTAAGGGGTTTCATTACCAGTCCTTAAGGGGTGTATTTCTGGGTAGTTATATCTATCGCTAGGATCGGGGGAAATGTTAATTGCTAACGAACCTTAGGGTAACCTGCTAATAATGAAGAAAGATAGATGGAGTAAATAGGGGGAAACCAATAGTGATGAATAAAAAGGTAAGTATCAGAATAACTAATTAATTACATTGGTAGGGTGTGGTAAAAGAATAGAAATGGTGAAGAGGAAAATAAATTTAGAAATGAACCAATGAGAGAAATTATAGAAATAATTAAGAGTTAGAAAAGGGAATTAAAATATAACAACTATACTAACGCTAAGTGGAATTGGATGTAAACTTGAATAATTAGTAAAAGGAAAAAGGAAAAGGAAGAGAAGAAGAAAAAGAAGAGAAAGGGAATAGGGAAGTAATTAAAAGAAATTAAAAGAATTAAGAGAATTAAGGGACTAAAAGTAAAAGGGAAAGGACTAAAACGAGTTAGTAGTGAGAACTAAATGTTAAATGGCACAGGTGGTTGTATTGACCCTGTGGCCAAATAAAAAGGGTAAATGTCGCAGGTGGTTGTATTGACCCTGTGGCACGGCGCAGGTGGTTGTATTGACCATGTGGCCTAATAGAATGGTAAATGTCGCAGGTGGTTGTATTGACCCTGTGGCACGGCGCAGGTGGTTGTATTGACCCTGTGGCCTAATAAAATGGTACTCGTCACAGGTGGTTGTATTGACCCTGTGGCACGGCGCAGGTGGTTGTATTGACCCTGTGGCCAAGTAATAAAAAGGTAAGGGAAGTTTATGTAGATCTCTGTTTGAGGTTACATAAACGATATGGGTGTATACAGATCACTGTTTGTGGTTGTATACACGTATGCAGATCACTGTTTGTGGTTGCATACGTATGCAGATCACTGTTTGTCGTTGCATACAGAGCGTTTGCAGATCACTGTTTGTGGTTGCAAACCCGGTGTGTAAATCTCTGTTTGGGGTTACACACAATAATAAGGGAAAAAGGAAATAAAAATGGAAAAGGGTAAGGGAATTAAAGGGAAGGAATAATGAACAAAATAATGGAAAGGATTTAGGAAAAATAAAAAGGGTTAATGGAAATGGATAAGGTCGTATTATGTATATGTATATATATATATATATATATTAATGGAAAAGGGCAATGAGAATGGTAATAGATAGGAAAAATAAATAATAGAATGGACATTGGAATAGGAAATAAGAAGGTAAACAATGGAATTGATGTAGGAACTAGAGGAAATAAATAAGGAGAATAATTATGGAAATGCTAACCATAAATGAATAATGGAAAACGGATAAAGGATGGAAATAAGAGGATGGGAAAGAAAGAAAAAGAAATAGGTTAGTTGGAAAGAGAGTGAAGAGAGAAATTAGGGTGATTAGGAAAAAGGAGTAAAAAGGTTAGAGTGAAAATAAAGAAGAACATGAATTAAGTAGTATAGAATAGGCTTGAATGGTCTTGGTGTGTTGTATATATCTGCTTAGAAATCTCTCTTTTAAGTTCTGTGTGATGCTTCCCCTGTGTGGTTAATATTTTTCAGGTACACAAGTGGAGCTTACACCAGTGCTGGCCGAGCAGGATTTTAAGTTCCACTACGTGGAATGTATTTTACATATTATGAGTGGATAATTATTTAATGTAATTTATAATATGAATTAGTAACTTGCCCTGAAACTTGTACAAATTGGGCATTAGGATTTGTTATGACTTTTAATCTGTTGTTGTTTATGTTTTTTAAACAATTCTGGACTGACAGGTTTTTCGAAGAAAATTTTTGGGAAGTCCGGAAAACAGAGGAAACTCTGCCGGATTTTCGTAAAACCTTTTAAAGGAATTTAGGTGTTAAAAAGAAATTTTCAAACTCCGATTTTTATTAAAACCTAAAAATTACTAATAGAAGTGAGAGTGTTACATTTTGGTATCAAAGCAGTTTTTCCTCGGCCTTTGGAGTGTGGACTCACATCTCCGATGGTTACTCACCAAGCGAGTAACTGATTTGTTTAGTAAGAGTCTAAGTCTAGGATTAGGATAATTAGGTTATTGATTAAGTATTCAGTCTTTAATTGGTTGTTCCCTTCATGACCTAACAGTATGGCTGGACGACGTGCCGAAAATGAGCGGATGGCTGCCATATTGGAGAATTTTATTCAAATGAATCAGAATCAGGCCCGAATGCAACAGAACCAAGCTGAAAACATCGCAGCAGCCGCAGCCGCAGCAGCAGCAGCATTGAATCCACCACCCATTCCTGTCGAAATTGACTGGATGGCTCGATTTAGGAAATGCAAACCGCCTAGGTTCGAAGGAGGGTATAATCCTGATGGAGCTCAGCGATGGCTCAAGGAAATTGAGAAGATCCTTCGCACCATGGCGCCACCTGTTGAACAAACTGTGTTGCTAGCGCAGTATATGTTGACTGATGAAGCAGAGTATTGGTGGGAACGAGTGCGAAGAGAATCTGAGGCAGCCAATCAGGATATCACTTTTGATCTGTTTAAGGCTCACTTCCTGGGGAAGTATTTTCCTGAGGATGTTCGTAGGGAAAAGGAGATCGCTTTTCTACAGCTGGAGCAGGGAAGTATGTATGTCGGTGAGTATGCGGCTCAATTTGAAGATCTGATTCGCTATTCTGGCAGTTATCGGGACGCAGACGAACGCACCAAGTGTATTAAATTTGAAACAGGTCTCAATGCCAGAATTCGGACTATCTTTGTGCACCAGGGTATAGCTAACCTCTCTCAGCTGGTGAATATGACTAGCGCTTATGAGAAGAGTTTGAATCAGCAGGAAGCAGAGGAAAGGAGCAAGAATATACCAAATGAAGTAGGTCTCAACAAGGGTAAGGGACTGGCTCAAGGATCAGGTCCGTACGCTGTTAACCGCACCAGAGCAGTAGTGCCAAAGAATGCGGGACAGAGTGCGACCGCTCCAAGGACAAGGCCACCATGTCCACATTGTGGAGGATCCCATACTCGTATGTGTTGGATGCTTGAACAGCGTAGAAAGGAAGGTCTCTGCTTCCAATGCGAGCAACCCGGACACCGTGCTGCAAACTGTCCTATGGTCACGTAGAACGAGGAATGAACTTATCCAAGGTACTTTTCATGTTAATGTTGCATCAACTGATTACTTTAGCGTCTTTGCCTAGAATAAGTGTGAGTAGTGCAATCTAGAAGGAGTCGATAAGTGTTAAAACCTTAGTTAGAAATTTCACCAAGCTCAATTGTGATAGTGTCGTCCTCTAATAGAGTGTAAGGTCAGGATTGGTCATCCTTTCTCTTGCACCTGTTAAAAGATAATGCTATTATTCAATAATGCAATGATGTACAGTTAATAAATGTGAGATTGGGACTGACCACCTTGGTCTTCGCGTTTATTGACATACTATATTATTGCAATCATCTAGTTGAAAAATCAGAAACAACCATCGAGGAATTCTATCCCTGTCGAAAGCCCAATTAAACTTTAATCCTATAGGATCTTTCCTAAGACTCGTGAACAGTGATTCACAAACCAACCCCATTCAAGACACTCTTATTCTGTATTTCCACCGAGAACATTCAACTCAGTAATTGAACCACCCTTCTAACTCGTATGAGAATTAGCCGCATGCGTAGGTATGAAGAGTCGTCATATCATAGAAAATCCGTAGGTATGAAGAGTCGTCATATCATAGAAAATTCGAAACCACACCGATTAGACCGATTAACGGTCAACTTAAATCCATGTACCACCTCTCCAACCAATTAAGCACCCAGCTCATCTATCCCTGGAGTCAACTCAGTTTCCTCCCTGCCTTCGACTTACTCAGGTATGTTGATAATAAGTGGGGGAGACTTGACGACTCGATTCGGATCCTATCCGAGCGACAATAACTCGTAACCATACCAAAGGCTATAGGACTACCAAATAGATAATTCCAAACGCTCTGCGGATGATCGAATAAGGGTTAAACCAGAGGAAAAACTAGACCTTGACCTTGACCCTCAAGTGGAATCGATCTCTAGGAATCCTTTAATCGAATTGGAATTGTCAAACGAATGAGAATGAAGTAGCATCGGAGTAGAATGTGAACGTGGTGAAGATTGATTCTAAAATGGACTTTGCTAGACTCACTTGAAAGAGTAGAAGGTGAACGGGATAAAAGTGAAGTCGCGAAGTGGAATCTCAATCCAGACGTTATGTCGGAACACCGCAAGTGATAATCTCAGTCTTTTGGGACCCTGTGCATTTGAGAGGACCCCGATTGACCGAGACCAACCAGTTAGTCGCAGATCCATAAAAGCGCATCCTTCGGCGACTCTCTGCTGAAAATGCATACTTTGGGGATAATCTCCATTGTCTTCTTGCTTGACATGTATCCAGTCCATCCTGGGTTATCTTGCAAAGACCATGAGACTCATTCTTGAGTGCTTCATGTTTCTTATTTTCATCTTCACTCTCTTCAAGCTTCAAGCATCTCAGATGCAAAGGTGAGAAATTGCCAAGTCGTAGAAACCCGGCGTAGTTCTATGCTTACCGATAGATAGTCACCCACGTGTCCTCTTCTCAGCCTTGGATACCGGTAAGGAACTTGCGTACTCTATTATGAGAAACGAACGAGCATACCCCCTAGCATTGATATAATCAAGTGTGTCGATGCTAAGTGGAGGAGGATTTCAATCCAAGAAATGGGAGATGGAACTTTAATAATAAGGAAGCTGACGCTCCTGTGTAGGCAGAGATAATACGTAGTATTAGAAGACCCGCCATGAAATAGGCATGGACCTAGCCACACCTAGAGCGGGAAATAAAAACCGAAGGGAAGTAAAAACCGTAGTCCGGAGTTTACCAATGGGATGGTTCTCCATTTAAGGAACCAAACGGAATTTCGGGGACGAAATTCTAATAAGTGGGGGAGAAATGTAACATCCCGAATTTTAATTCTAATAAATATTAGAATAATAGTAAGATTTGGAAGTAAGGATTATCCTAGAAGGGATTTAAAATTATCGATTAGGAGTTCTTTGAGTGCCATAGAGGAGTCAAGGAGCATTGGCATCGAAAAGCAAATTTAAAGAAGACCAAACGAGTGTTAAAAATAGATTTTTCAGTGTTAAAAACACCCGACGTTAGGAAATTCAAAATAAAAGATTTAAGACTCAAAACACAATTCCCACCGTTGGATATGAAGGTATGATTTTTAGGAAGTTACTCGTCAAATTTGAGCAAGATCCGACGGTGAACGAAGAAGTTATGGCTATTTGAAGTTGGGAGAAAATAGTTGAAAAATAGAAAAGCAAACTAGCAGTATCTGGTCATTTTACTCGAGTATTTTGTGAAATACTCGAGTATTTTGTCAAAAAACTCGAGTATTGACAGAAATACTCGCATATTCTGCTACCTGCAGCTTTAAAATCGTGTTTTGGGGGCTGAAACCCCCATTTCAACCCCTCTTTCTCTCTCTCCGCCCAGCACCTCCTCCAACCACCACCACCGGAGCTCATGGCCGCCACCCCACCTCCTTGTTCCTCCTCCTCCTCATAGACCCTTTCTTTCCCTCTCCTCCACTCCATAGATCTATCTCTTTCTCTCACTTGACTCTCTCTCTCCCCTCCCCTCTCACCCTCCACCAAGCCGGCCGCCGCCATCTCCGGCCGCCACCGCCACTCCACCACGAGCCACCATCACTATCCCCCACCACCACCATCAAGACCTCTCCCTCTCCCCTTTGTTTCTCTTCCCTTGACTTCGATCCCTCTCTCTCTCCCACGAGCTTTCTCTCTCTCTCCTCCCGGTGTCGAAGAGCAACACCGTCACCGTGATCGAGATCGATTGTTCCCACCGTGCTTGGAATCAAGGATTGGGGAAGCTTAGGATCCAGTTGGAGCCGAGCTAAAGCGTGAGTCGGGGAGTAAAGCGCCAAATTAAGGTTACCCCTCACTATCACCGATTGAGGTAAGGGGTTTCATTACCAGTCCTTAAGGGGTGTATTTCTGGGTAGTTATATCTATCGCTAGGATCGGGGGAAATGTTAATTGCTAACGAACCTTAGGGTAACCTGCTAATAATGAAGAAAGATAGATGGAGTAAATAGGGGGAAACCAATAGTGATGAATAAAAAGGTAAGTATCAGAATAACTAATTAATTACATTGGTAGGGTGTGGTAAAAGAATAGAAATGGTGAAGAGGAAAATAAATTTAGAAATGAACCAATGAGAGAAATTATAGAAATAATTAAGAGTTAGAAAAGGGAATTAAAATATAACGACTATACTAACGCTAAGTGGAATTGGATGTAAACTTGAATAATTAGTAAAAGGAAGAGAAGAAGAAAAAGAAGAGAAAGGGAATAGGGAAGTAATTAAAAGAAATTAAAAGAATTAAGAGAATTAAGGGTCTAAAAGTAAAAGGGAAAGGACTAAAACGAGTTAGTAGTGAGAACTAAATGTTAAATGGCACAGGTGGTTGTATTGAGCCTGTGGCCAAATAAAAAGGGTAAATGTCGCAGGTGGTTGTATTGACCCTGTGGCACGGCGCAGGTGGTTGTATTGACCATGTGGCCTAATAGAATGGTAAATGTCGCAGGTGGTTGTATTGACCCTGTGGCACGGCGCAGGTGGTTGTATTGACCCTGTGGCCTAATAAAATGGTACTCGTCACAGGTGGTTGTATTGACCCTGTGGCACGGCGCAGGTGGTTGTATTGACCCTGTGGCCAAGTAATAAAAAGGTAAGGGAAGTTTATGTAGATCTCTGTTTGAGGTTACATAAACGATATGGGTGTATACAGATCACTGTTTGTGGTTGTATACACGTATGCAGATCACTGTTTGTGGTTGCATACGTATGCAGATCACTGTTTGTGGTTGCATACAGAGCGTTTGCAGATCACTGTTTGTGGTTGCAAACCCGGTGTGTAGATCTCTGTTTGGGGTTACACACAATAATAAGGGAAAAAGGAAATAAAAATGGAAAAGGGTAAGGGAATTAAAGGGAAGGAATAATGAACAAAATAATGGAAAGGATTTAGGAAAAATAAAAAGGGTTAATGGAAATGGATAAGGTCGTATTATGTATATGTATATATATATATATTAATGGAAAAGGGCAATGAGAATGGTAATAGATAGGAAAAATAAATAATAGAATGGACATTGGAATAGGAAATAAGAAGGTAAACAATGGAATTGATGTAGGAACTAGAGGAAATAAATAAGGAGAATAATTATGGAAATGCTAACCATAAATGAATAATGGAAAACGGATAAAGGATGGAAATAAGAGGATGGGAAAGAAAGAAAAAGAAATAGGTTAGTTGGAAAGAGAGTGAAGAGAGAAATTAGGGTGATTAGGAAAAAGGAGTAAAAAGGTTAGAGTGAAAATAAAGAAGAACATGAATTAAGTAGTATAGAATAGGCTTGAATGGTCTTGGTGTGTTGTATATATCTGCTTAGAAATCTCTCTTTTAAGTTCTGTGTGATGCTTCCCCTGTGTGGTTAATATTTTTCAGGTACACAAGTGGAGCTTACACCAGTGCTGGCCGAGCAGGATTTTAAGTTCTACTACGTGGAATGTATTTTACATATTTTGAGTGGATAATTATTTAATGTAATTTATAATATGAATTAGTAACTTGCCCTGAAACTTGTACAAATTGGGCATTAGGATTTGTTATGACTTTTAATCCGTTGTTGTTTATGTTTTTTAAACAATTCTGGACTGACAGGTTTTTCGAAGAAAATTTTTGGGAAGTCCGGAAAATAGAGGAAACTCTGCCGGATTTTCGTAAAACCTTTTAAAGGAATTTAGGTGTTAAAAAAAAATTTTCAAACTCCGATTTTTATTAAAACCTAAAAATTACTAATAAAAGTGAGAGTGTTACACATCAAGATATGTAGGCCTACTAAGGCCTCTATGTCACTAATCGAAAGGTATTCTGTATTGAAACGAGTGAGGAAATCACTCAGTGACTCCCCTTTTTCCTGCTTAATTTGAGATAAGTGATGTTCGGACTTTGGCTGTGCTTTACTTGTTGTGAAATGTCCCAGGAACTTGGCAGCCAAATCCTTCCATCCTGTTATCGAATCAGGTTCCAATTTGGAATACCAACGCAAAGCCGCTTTTTTCAGAGTCATGGGGAAGGTGCGACACTTGTACGCATCCTTAGCCCCTTGACATGACATTGCAACCAGAAAGCTGTCAATATGTTCCTGTGGATCTGAGTTTCCAAAGTATGGATCTACATTAGTTGGAGCTTTGAGATTTTCAGACATGGGGAAAGCCATTATGCTTTCAGAAAATGGGTGGTCCTTTTCTTCAGGTTCTCCAACCAGCTCCGCCTCATTTCCTTTGCCAATGCCCGATTGGGATGTTCCTTTCCTCAACTCTTTCAGCAACTTGTCCTGCTCATCTAAACGCTTACGCAAACGAGCTAACTCTGTCTCCATGCTTGCCTTCTTCTGTGAGCATCCACCAGATGACCCCTTACTCTCATGACGGGAATGCGAAGGGCTTCCTCCTCTAGTGGGGGGCCTCTGTCGCGATTTTTCCTGTTCATGATGAGAAGGCCCCTCTTGTTTTGAACGCTCATATTCTGCCCGTCTTCTTCCTTCGCTCAATCGTTCCCTGAGGTCCTTCTGACGAGAAGGTGCTTGTTCTCCACTTGGGTTGTTTCTCAATTCCATCACGCTGTGGTGACTGGGTTCAGCGCGTTCTCCTTGTGACTGGTTCGCCATGGACTTCTTCAAAAGGTGGTGGGAATAAGTTTCTCGCTCCCACTGTGGTCGCCAATGTTCTGTCGTAGGATTGCTGGTCTTAGACAATTCGGCTAAGAGTTCGGCAATCCCACTTTTGATCTCAGACGTGAAGTGAGCACCTTGAACACCAAGATACCCACACTCTTGTCGTTCTACTTTGGGGTGGTGTGTGTGTTTGTGTGAGATGGGATAGATCATACCTGCTTGCCTTACCAGGTATTATATATGCATACCAGCATAAATGACGTTGATTGCCACTTTCATGTGGCGGGTGAGGTTCTTTCTAAACGGCTCAGGCATAATGGCGGGTATTAAGTTGAGTGGAATCCTATGCTTGTGAGGATAACGAAATTCCTCGGATTCCCCTCACACGTGTGGCTGACTTGTTGGATTCCCACCGGTATAACGGTATGAAGAATGGTGTCTGATATCCTCCTCCTCATACCGGTATCCGGTATTAGTTCCGTTGGACCTCCTTAGGCCTCATACCGGTACCAGAATCCGGCTTCATTGGGCCTCTTAGGACCTCATACCGGTATCTGAATCCGGCATACCGGTTCCGTTTAGGTGGTCCATAACTGTTGAAACTCATGGTTTCCCTATTTGTTGTTTTGATTATGACACAAAACATTTCAATATATGTTTTGAACAGGTTCAGGTACGTTGAAGAATGCAAAGATTGTATGCAGGTTGAAGATCTAGTTTTTTAGGCTTAGTAATCTTTGTAAGGCAATTAATATTCTCTAAAGCATTTAATTATAACCTTATGATGATGATATATGTTTTATTCTTAAAAACCTAGAAGAAGCATTTTTTAAACCTCTGCTCCAGGAAAAGTCTTTATGAAAAATGTTTTGCGAAAACCTTTGGTTACAATTTTTAATGAAAATCTGTTTTTAGTGTGGAGTAATCGATTACCCCTTCTGGAATAATCGATTACTTGATGCAACTTGTAACCAGAGAGTAAGTAATTGATTAATTAGATTCTTGTAATGGATTACTTCCTTGAACTGGTCATTTAGGTGACAGTAATCGATTACTTGAAGCTGCTAATCGATTACATTCTAATGCTGCAACTTTTGTGAAAAACCTGAGAGCAAGTAATCGATTAATATGACCAAAGTAATCAATTACTTAATTCAAAATTTTGAAAAGTGTGCTGAAATCAATCTGATTCCCAGAATGATTTATTTCCTTTTCTGGATGATCACGTTTCTGATTTTGGCTGCTTCTTCAACCTTTTAAAAAAACACACTATCACTCACATCACTACTTCTTCTTGTCCTTCTCTCTCAATTTGAAAAAAAAATCCTTAGAGAAGATCATCATCATCATATTGTTATAGTTTTGCATTTGCTTAAGAATATTATCTTGTCATAGGACTCTATTGTAGTATCTGCTCTATCTAGAGAGTTTTATTGGTAGTTGCACACAATTATTCGTGCAAATCATTTTTATTGTAAGGGGTGTGACAACCTTAGAAATTAAGGAGTGTTTTCCCTTAGGATTGAACGTGTGTCGCGTTCATAGGGTGAGTTAACCCTGTTGTATTGGGTAGCGCTATACGAACGGTGGGATTCCTAGTAGTTAGGCTATTGTGTTCGAGGTCCCTGGCGAATGGTGAGATTCCTAGTAGCTTGCGGGGCGCTCTGGATGTACTTGGGGACGCGTTGCGTCTTTGTTTAGTGAAAAGCTCAAGTGGGTCGCTTGAGGACTGGATGTAGGCGTTGTTTGCCGAACCAGGATAAAAATCTCCGGTGCAAATTTTCCTATCCCTTATCTCTTTACTTTCCGCACGTTTATTTTGTGTTAATTATATTTTCGCGGATAAAAGATATTTTTACGTTTTAACTTATTTTACACGAGAATTGCATTTTCCTTGTGTTGATTTAATCAATCTCGTGTATAGTATGATTTCAATATACATAGTAATATTATTTCAATTCTGTGCTTAAAAACGTTTTTAACTCGTTCTTTAAGTCTTCCGCTCGTTTAACCTCTGTTAATCTTTCAAAGAACGATTTATTGCGATTGAATTTCAAAGTTTTATAAACACCCAATTCACCCCCCCCCCCCCCCTCTTGGGTGACTTTTGCCAATACCACCAACTATTCCAACAATTGGTATCAGAGCTTCGTGCTCTGGTAACAAGCTTAATCGCTTGAGTTAAAGATCCTTTGTGGTTTGGCTTATTGGGATATTTGTTTTTGATTTTAAAATGGAGGGTTGTTCATTCAATGATGCACCAATTTTCAATAGATAAAATTATGCATATTGGAGTGCTAGAATGAAATTTTATCTGCAATCAATTAATTATCGTTTATGGTTTATTGTGCAAAATGGTTTTGATTTAAACCCAAAAAATGTTTTAAACAAATTTGACAAAAAATGTTTTGCCTTGAATATTCAAGCTATGCAGATTTTAAGAAATGTCTTAAACGATGATGCATATGCTAGAATCAAGGATTGTCTTAATGCTAAATGTATTTGGGATACTTTACACACATTTTATGCTACTGATGATCTTTTGGAAAGTGTAAGTGTTCACAGATACAATCAGGAAATTCAGCTAGAGGAAAGCTCAAAGGATGAATTGACCGTCTCCCATGATGAAGTTTTGAATGATGACACCAATAGCATGAGGAGCAATTCATCAAATGAAGATGATGATTTAGAAAAGTTATTTGAAGCATTCTTGGAATCTTACTTGGAATCAAGTTCTTCAGATGTGGAGTCAGTAGACAACAAAAGTGCACCATATTCATACTCTCCTCTCGAGGTAACTTTAATTGATACTCATTCCCAAAATCCTCATATTACTCATAATGATTTGAGAGATGATTTGGAAAATACTTTTGAAAATAGCACCTCTACAAGTATTGAAAATTTCAATTTTATTGAAAAATCAGTTGAGGTTGCTTCTTGTGATTCTCAATGTATTTCAAAATCTATTTGCTCCAACTCCTTATTTGACAATTCTGATAAGAATGTGGAAATTCAAAAGTCAAGTAAAGTGGTTGTCAAATGTGATTTTGAATACAAGGATCATAAGCCTATGCGTTACAAAAATGAGTTTAGAAAATTCAAAGCATCTCCCAAACCCATTATTTGTAACTATTGTGGACATTCGGGGTCATATTTCTCATTTATGCATGTATAAGAAAAATCATTATATGAGAAATAAAATGATATGGGTTCCAAAGGTTTCCGAGGAATCCAAATCTAATCCCCCTGGACCCAAAATGAAATGGGTACCAAGAGTTTCTCCTTGTAACAGGAATGTAGATCATATCTTACCCAAGGAAAAACCAAGAAGAAATCAAAGAGAGAAATACATCAAAATGACTCCGTGGATATCTAAAGATAGATGGAGTGACCAAAGGAAAATAGCCTCAACAAGAACAAAAGCTTTCAGTGGAAGAAATGAAAAGTTCATCTTGATGAAAAATCAGAAAAGAAAGCAATGGACTAAGACAAAATATTCTTGGCAAAAAAAGGTTGAGGAAAGAAATCATTGGTCAAAGACAAAATCACCTTTACACAAAGTTTGAGGTAAACAAGTCATATTCTTATTATAACCATGATTATTCAAGAGAATACTTTGACTATTCCAAGTTATATTAAGTTTTGAAAACAAATCATGTGTAACATCCTTTTTAATCTTCTTGGCACATGATTATCATACCTTGGAATAGTGAAGTACCTCACTCATAACGTGTTACTTAGTGCAAACTTGAGTTAATCAAGTTGGCATCTAAATGCATATTATGAATGAACTTGATATAATTCATAGTTATAATAAAGCATATGATTTGGTATATTACTTTTTGGTCTATATCATTTACTTAAATAGCTCTCATTGTTCACCAGGACAAATTAACTAACTTGAGCGTTGGAGATATCCAGAACTATCTGTTTTGCAGGAAACAGTGTTTCTAAAGGTAAGTTGACCACAAGCTAATGGCACTAATGGTCCCTAGCATCAGAAAACCAATTTGTAGAATGCAATGAAGGCTGGTTATGCAGAGAAAGAGAAATTCTGGAAATTTATGCAGAAGTAATCGATTACTCTGCAACAGTAATCGATTACCCAGTGTTCTTGTGCAGCAGTTCAAATCAGTTATGGGAAAGTAATCGATTAAGAAGCTCAAATTAATGATTAAATCTGCAGCATCATACAATCCATCATAGGCGAAGTAATCGATTAAGAGGTCTGAAGTAATCGATTAGAGATGTTGCATCAGGTACTGACCAGAGGTGGGATAATCGATTAAAAGCATAAAAGTAATCGATTAAATGAGGAAGTAATCGATTAAACCCCTGTTAGTAATCGATTATCGGCTTCAGTTCTGAAAAAAAAAAGGAAAAAGAGAAGAATTTCTTGTGGACCATGGGCCTTGACCCGGTTTGACCATTGTGGACCTCCCTTGACTTTAAACCCTAGCCACATACTCTCTCTCTCTCTCTCCTTCCAAACAAACAACACGGCCTCCCCTCTCTCCTCTTCCACGATACTCCCTTCTTCTTCCTCATTCTTTTTCTTCTTCCTTCATCAACCAAATCTCCATAGCCAACCAAACCTTCATCAAACCTTCACTCTTCTCACTCATATCTCCTCTCTCACTCATAAACCTCCATCTTCTTCCCTCTCCTCTCTCAAAACCGTCTCTCTCTCTCTTCCATCATACTCATCATCTTTCCCTCTCTTCTACCATAACCACCATAGAAACCAACTCAAACCACCATTGTACTCTCTATCTCACCATTACCTTTAACCTTCTTCCATCTTACCCAAAACCCTTGGTCAAACTCAGTTCTCACAAGGTTTTCATGGTTCACTGATTCTTGGGTCTTCAAGAGTTCTGGTTCGGTTCAGAGTTCTCCGGTTCATCTAGTTGAGTGTTTCTGGTTCTATGCTCATTGGTTCTTCTTGCGGTCTGGCTTCCTGGTTCAGTATTGGTTCAACTGGTTCGGTTCATCTGGTTCAATTGTTGTGCATGCAAGTGTGTTGACTCAGTGACTTTCCGATTCTCTTCGATTCAGTGGTTCAAATCTTCAGGTTTAGTGCTTCAGGTTCAGGTTCAGTCGGTTCAGTTCCTCTCCGGTTCAGGTTTTTCGGTTTTTTTTGCACTATCTTCTTCAGTATCTCTGTGCTCATAGATATGGTATGCTGCCCCTGTGATGTTTGTCAGAATTTGATATAGCTGCATTGAGTATTTGTCATCCTGATATAGTCTGGGTTTTGTGCTGAAAATATCTGTACTTGCTGGGTTAGCTTTGCTATAGTCAGTTGATTAGCTTGGTTGGTTCAGAATATTTTGTTGATTGAGACTACCTGAGTTTGTGTGATCATGACGACTCGTCGTATAAAAAGAAGAGCTATTATTGATGAATCTGGTGATGATGAGCCATCTCCTCCAGTTGTTCAAAATCAGGCTCAACCTTCGTCCAGTCGTGCTGCTAGGCCTTCACGACCTAGACAAAGTGACGTCGGTCCTTCAGCTCCACCTCCTCCAGTTCACCAACCCATTGCTCTAGAGAAGTTGAATCGTTGGTTCTCTAATCCGACTCAGATTATGGATTATGAAAAATACTTTGTTGGAAACCAACAAGAGGCCTAACAATCGAGTAAAGGGGGGGGTGAATAGGAGATTGAAGCTAATATGGCAATTTTTCGATTTATTGAAAATTAACCTGATGTTGTTCGGTTTTAAAAGATAACGCGAGCTTCTTTCCGAGCAGACAAGGTTAAATGATTAACCAATCAGATAAACAAAATGGTTAATCAGTTAACCGAGCTGCTTTAAGGTAGAGCTGTTTTTGACTTAAGTTCGGAGAACAACACTCAAAGGGCCGAGCTAAGAGAAACAACAGTTCAAACTTAGATAAATGAAAATTAGCGGAATTAACGATATACTCGGCAGCAACAGATAAGCAGAAAAGAAAGAACACCATAGATTTATCCTGGTTCACTCTCACCCTGAGAGCTAGTCCAGTCCCCTCTGAAAACCTTTCAGAGAGCTTTCACTAAAAATCGATTTTCTGGGTTACAAAGGATTTACAAGAGCCTACCCCTCTAGACCTAACCAGTCAAACGAGTGTACCAAACTCGTGACAAACTACCCACAACAAATCGACGACCAAAGAACCTCTTTGGAACCTTTGCAAATCGAAGCTTTCTCGATCAGAGACCAGCTTCTCACAGCAGAAAATACAACGAAGAAGATGATGAAAGTGTATGGCTCCAATTCGAAACACTCTTCGAATATGATGAAAGATTGAATAACAAGAGTGAGTCAATTCTAGAAGGATTTCACAGAGAAGAACTGATTCAAACTTAGAGTTAAGATTTGAAAGATTTAAGCCTCTGAGTTCGTATAAAAATCAAATGTTCTTCTTCTCTGTGAGTTTTTGATTTCTGCTCTGTTTTAAAGTAAAAATGAAAGTTTTTGGTTTTGAAAAAAAATGGTTGTCAAAGCTATCAATCTTATGTTAACATTGAAGACCCCCTCTTTTATAGTCTCCTCTTTTCTGCAGAGAAAGAGAGAAAGAGAGCTGAATGGAAATGGGTTTCCAACGGTAACATTTAGACAGCAGAGCAGTGATGGTGACAGTTCACCAACCTTTGGTTTAACTCATTTTGAATTTCAAACTTGTCAGAGCATAGGAGCTAAACCTAGGACTTCTACCCAGACTCAACTGAAATAAAAAGTACGGAACAACTGAGTAGAGTCCAAAGGTTGAAGACGATGCATTGTTGAAGACGATGAACAGAGATTGCCGAGCTTTTGGCTTTGATCGAGCTTGGTGTTTCTGAGCTTGCTCTGAGCGTCGGCAAATAGTCAAGTTTAGAACGATCAACCCGAGCTTATTTACTCTATCAGATGCTGTGGCTATTTCGAGCTTAATCCGAGCGAATACCGAGCAAATCATCATCCGAGCTTACTGCCTTGAAATGAAGAACCGAGCTTGCAAACTTGGATGAACTTTGGCCTTGATCACAGGTCGAGTCAAAGCCGAGCTTGAGCTACAAAAGCTGACTTGATGCAGGTAGCGAAGAACCCTAGTTTTCCGAGCTTCTGCCGAGCCTCTGCCTTTGGCGGAACGCATACGCAAAACAAAGATTCCGAGCCTCTGCAGAGCTTGTACCTTTAGCTGAACGCTTGCGCTGATAAGTCTGACTTGTCTAACGCTAAGCACAAGCCGAGTCTGTTTATTTGACATCATCAAAAGCTCTTTGATTCTGCATTGTGAATCTACATACTTCACCGCATGCTATGTGATCTCTCCAAGATTTCTTGATGCTGAAACCTTTGATGGTGACGATTGCAATCTCCTTGTCGAGTGTTTCTAAAGGAAAAAGGTTTATTTGAATTTAGCACTATTGGAGGCGACTTTTATGAAGATTTGGTCAGGGTCTTCTACACCAATCTCATATGGAATTCTGATGAAAAGGTTTTATATTCTGAAGTTAAGGGGAGAAGCATCAAAATCAGTTTGAGCACTTGGATAAACATCACTCACCTACCCATGGATGGAATCACATATACTGGCTCTAGTTCAGATAGTCTATGAGGAGATGAGTATGATAAGAAAGCGGCTAAAGAAGAATTTATAGATGATCGGATTCCTACTAGAAAGGTGTTGACGTCGGGAACTTTGAAGTTTGAGTATCGGGTGCTACATTTTATTCTGAATCGTTGTCTGATTCTGAGGCAAGGAAACTATTTCAGACTGCTGGACTCAGATTATATCATCTTGTGGGCATGGTTTCACGACAAACCCATCAATTGGGGTTGGTTTGTCCTGAACCATATGATTGTGACTGCGAGCAAAGTTCGTCGATCAATTGATGAGGATATGAAGCTGAAGACATCCAAACTTCCATATGCAACATTAATAACCAACATTCTCAGACGTTTCCGGATTCCTTTGAATGGTGAAGCTAGAACTGCTCCTAACGCTGATATGAGCATGGACACTAATTTCTTGGGAAACATGGGATGGGCTAACATGGAAGATAGAGGTTGGATGCCAAAGACTCATCGTCGGGAGCGCAAGTCCAATCATAATTATAACCCCGATGAAGAGGAAGAACAGCAGCAGCAGCAACAACAAGATGATGCACCGACTCATGATCCTGACTTCACACCGCTACAAGCTATTTATCCTCCTGATCATATGCCTCCTTACATGAAGCTCTTCATGGACGATGTTAGAGGATATATGAGGCGTTCTGATGATCATATGCATTCAGTGGATTCCTCTCTGGCTCAGCTCACCTCCGGTATGGAATAGATGCATGTTGACATGGAGGCAGTGCAGCAGGAGATCTATCATTTGAGGCATAAGAATCGATCACCATTCCAGTGATCTTTAGCTTGTGGCTCCTCTCCTTGATTATCCTATTATTACTTGTTATCTGGATAATTTTTTAGTATTTGCTTTCGTAACCCCTAGTATTTTTATTCATCATGTTTAACTGTTTCTGGATTTCGTTTGAATTTTCTCTCTGACATATTTTGGATATTATGGTCTGTCGAATCATGACAATATGTTTTAATTGGTTTGATATTTATTAATGTTGTCATGTGCTAGTTTATTTTTTGGCTCTCTCACCTTTTTGATGATGTCAAAAGGGGGAGAAATATGGTGATATATGCAGAGAATTATATCATGAGCAAAACAGGTTATAAGGAACAGGTTGAACATGTTCATGATTATTCATGAATTCAGGGGGAGTCTTGAGCGTGTCTTGAGCTGGAGTTATGATGAGCTATAAGTTATGATGTGCTTTTTTGTATTTAAAGAGATGAATGTCTTATTTGTTATATTTCTTGTACTAACCTTTGTTTTGCAGGTAGTGTTTGTCATCATCAAAAACGGGGAGTGTTGAAACTCATGGTTTCCCTGTTTGTTGTTTTGATGATGACACAACACATTTCAATATATGTTTTGAACAGGTTCAGGTACGTTGAAGAATGCAAAGATTGTATGCAGGTTGAAGATCTAGTTTTTTAGGCTTAGTAATCTTTGTAAGGCAATTAATATTCTCTAAAGCATTTAATTATAACCTTATGATGATGATATATGTTTTATTCTTAAAAACCTAGAAGAAGCATTTTTTAAACCTCTGCTCCAGGAAAAGTCTTTATGAAAAATGTTTTGAGAAAACCTTTGGTTACAATTTTTCATGAAAATCTGTTTTTAGTGTGGAGTAATCGATTACCCCTTCTGGAATAATCGATTACTTGATGCAACTTGTAACCAGAGAGTAAGTAATTGATTAATTAGATTCTTGTAATGGATTACTTCCTTGAACTGGTCATTTAGGTGACAGTAATCGATTACTTGAAGCTGCTAATCGATTACATTCTAATGCTGCAACTTTTGTGAAAAACCTGAGAGCAAGTAATCAATTAATATGACCAAAGTAATCGATTACTTAATTCAAAATTTTGAAAAACATGTTGAAATCAATCTGATTCCCAGAATGATTTATTTCCTTTTCTGGATGATCACATTTCTGATTTTGGCTGCTTCTTCTACCTTTTTAAAAAACACACTATCACTCACATCACTACTTCTTCTTCTCCTTCTCTCTCAATTTGAAAAAAAAAAATCCTTAGAGAAGATCATCATCATCATATTGTTATAGTTTTGCATTTGCTTAAGAATATTATCTTGTCATAGGACTCTATTGTAGTATCTGCTCTATCTAGAGAGTTTTATTGTTAGTTGCACACAATTATTCGGGCAAATCATTTTTATTTTAAGGGGTCTGACAACCTTAGAAATTAAGGAGTGTTTTCCCTTAGGATTGAACGTGTGTCGCGTTCATAGGGTGAGTTAACCCTGTTGTATTGGGTAGAGCTATACGAACGGTGGGATTCCTAGTAGTTAGGCTATTGTGTTCGAGGTCCCTGGCGAACGGTGAGATTCCTAGTAGCTTCCGGGGCGCTCTGGATGTACTTGGGGACGCGTTGCGTCTTGGTTTAGTGAAAATCTCAAGTGGGTCGCTAGAGGACTGGATGTAGGCGTTGTTTGCCGAACCAGGATAAAAATCTCCGGTGCAAATTTTCCTATCCCTTATCTCTTTAATTTCCGCTCGTTTATTTTGTGTTAATTATATTTTCGCGGATAAAAGATATTTTTACGTTTTAACTTATTTAACACGAGAATTGCATTTTCCTTGTGTTGATTTAATCAATCTCGTGTATAGTATGATTTCAATATACATAGTAATATTATTTCAATTCTGTGCTTAAAAACGTTTTTAACTCGTTCTTTAAGTCTTCCGCTCGTTTAACCTCTGTAAATCTTTCAAAGAACGATTTATTGCGATTGAATTTCAAAGTTTTATAAACACCCAATTCACCCCCCCTCTTGGGTGACTTTTGCCAATACCACCAATTATTCCAACAATAACAAATACCCTTTATTTTTTTCCAACACGGGACTCTCGGAATATTTTCTAAAGTGTTTTTCCGAGAGATGTCTCTCGGAATTTTGTACATTTTTCCGAGAGGTACTTCTCGGAAAATTCAACAGAAAAGAGGCATGGCCACATGGGCAGACACTAGTGTTGCCAAAACAGAAACTTATTGCCTGCAATAGCCAGGTGAAATTTTTGTAGCTTATCTTTCATAGAAAACTTATCACTAAAATAGTTTTGTCTCTTCCTAACATTCTGCGTCTATTGCTTGTTGCATATACACTTGATGATATTTATTTAGTTGAATATATAGCACATAGTAGATGGTATTGATTGACAAACACATGGTTCATAATAAACAGTGTGAATCATTAATAAAATCCAAGAAGTTGTTTCTCTTTTGAAGGGATAATTCATACCGGACTATCATCACGAGCGACTTGAAGTTGCCAAGTGGCATACTGGATATATGCATAGTTGATGCCCATAGCCATTCCAAAACCCAAAACTGATAAGAGTAGTATTGCATAAATTCAGTTTATGCTAAACTTGTGCAGATGGTATAGCTGCAAATGGTGAAAAGATTTACTGTTCAATTTATTTAGATTCCCACACCCCATTTGGTTTTATTTAGATTCCTCACTTTTTCGAGAGGTAACTCTCGGAAAAATATTCCGAGAGTCCCAAGTCGGAAATTTAATAAAGGGTAAAAATGAAATTTCACTGTTTAAATTGGGGTGTGGGGATAATAGTTGGGGTGAAAATTCCATTTCTCATCATAAAAAACACATGTGATTCAATTTGGTTTGGTCCAATTTTTCAATCAAATTCAATATCGTCCAATCCAAAATAAAACATGTGGTTTTGATCCGATTTGGTCCGGTTTTAATTTAATTGAAACTTTTGTATAATTTTTATAAAAATTAATTATTTGGTCAAAAACGTACATTTTTTTCCTACAAGTCATAAACATATGTGCATGAAAGCTATGCTGCACCAATATGGGTACGGTAGTGGATACGAGTACAGTACCGAGTACTGTACGATGTACGACATTTTTTAAAAAACTGGGGTACTAGTACGGCAATATAAATTCAAAGTTTATAAATAAACAAGGTGAAAAATAAACAATTTTGACATTGAAATAGTATATGGGGATCGCAAAATTAGAGATTGATGCTCAAAATAAGTCAAGATATAAGGAGGAAAGATTATTACATTAAAATATAAATTTAAAGGCAAAACTGACATTATTAGTATGATCCACACCTAAAATATACATTAATATAACAGTTATAAGTACTCAGGAGTACCGTACGTGTACCGGCACCCAAGATGTACCCGGTAGTTGTATGTTACCAGTTTAGGAGTACCAATGTTTCATAGCATGAAAGCAAATATCTTTGTTGTTGACATTTCTAATTAACACAAACTAAGATAACATTGTCCATATGTGCAGTGTGCGCATAAGTATTTAGCCTAAACCATTGTATTTTTGTGTATATATTTATAATTAGCTATCCAATTCGATCCGAATCGGTTTTTAGAACTAAAACCAAAAACCAATCGGTTTTTCAATAATCAATCCAAAAACATCCAAACAAATTCGGTTTTTGGTTTTTTTTGGATCGATTTGCAGTTTTGTTTTTGATCGGTTTGGATCCGAACACCCCTAATGAGTGTCCAAGTCAGAGCCTCCAAAAATGCACATACGGCCGAACAAGTCCAATTAACACGAGAAAATATCGAGTTAAGCAATAATTTTAGAGTATGGAGTACATATGTGCTTATTTAGTATGTCCAGCAAAAGCACAAAATATGTAGGACTTTTTTCGAATTAACAAGACATGACACGACACGTCAACCCAATTTATTTATTTTATTTTTTAATTTTAATTTACTGAAGTTTTTTGCTGAAATCGGAAGAGAAAAAAAAGATCCACTAATTCACTACACTATATAATACTCCCTCAGTTATATTTTGTTTGGCCTTTTAGGTCTGGACACACGGATTAAAAAAGTGTTGATTATTATAAATTTTATGTGTACTTTGTCTAAAATGCTCATATTTATTCTTATTGAAAATTATAGTAGCATTTAATGTATAGTGGTTTAGAGATGAGAGGGAGGATAAAAGTATAATTAATAAGGAGTAAATGAAATGTTGAATGAAGGGTTAAAATTGGAAAAAAAATATGTTTATGCATTGGAATTGTAAAAGGACAATAGATATGGAATGGAAAAAAGAGCCTAAAAAGCCAAACAAAATGAAACGGAGAGAGTACTTACTTATAGATCCATATATGATTGGTGATGTCATCTGATACATATAATTAGTGTTATTACCCTTATATAAAAAACCTAGTGTTAATACTAAATTATCAGATATTATTATACGCATATATATATAATAAGATGACAAATGTTATTTCTGAAAATTATGCAACTTAAGAACTTGAAGCCAATGATGTCATGCCTATGGACACAACAACTTTCGTCAGAAAGAGTGTACCAGATGCTTCAAATGATTATAGGGACTCGAATATCCAGCCTTGTGTTGGGATGGAATTCGAGTGTATTGAAAAAGTTAGAGAGTTTTATAGCTCTTTTGCTAAGAAGAATGGTTTCGGAGTCCAAGTTTGATTAAGAAAACCCAAGATAACAGTTCTTGTATGCTATAATGAAGGTCAACACAAAGAAAAAAGTTGTGCAAATGAAGAAACTCTGGATAATAATGCTACTCAAATAAAGAGAAAATGCTCAACTTTGCGAACTGGCTGTCAGGCTTCGCTTGTTGTTTCAAGAGGTACGACTGAAAGCACTTGGTTTATAAAATCCTTTAAAAATATTCATAACCATGTTTTGCTTAGCCCTAAAAGTGTGTCCCATATGAGGTGTCATAAAAAGATGAGTGTTGCTGCAAAAAGTCTTATAGAAAAATTTAGTGAAGAAGGCATACCTAGAAAGGTTGTTGCGATTTTAAATAATGGTGATTCATATTTCTCTAGTAAAGATTGTTGGAATCATTCCAGAAAACTTCGAACAAAGAATTTAGATTTCGGAGATAGTCAAGTTGTTTTCATTTATTGTAAACGAAAGCAGCTTGAAGATCCAAATTTTTTTATCTATATATTATTTAAATGTAGGATTATAGGTAATTCTTATGGGTTATGCGTAAGTCTTTGTTGCGAAACCGTAAGCCGATTTCAATTGTTACAGTGATTATGTGTCTAATTACACTGTGCAGTGAATAGTAATTTGTGTCTATGCTAGTACTGTGCTAAAACAGTGGATTTGTGGGATGTGTACTGTAGTGGGATTTTAATTCCCTCACGAGAGTGGCATGCGAAAGTGGAAAGCATTCAATGTAAGCGGAAGCTTCTCTTGGAAGCTTACACTCAACCACACCAAGTTCATTTCATTTCATTTGAGCATCGTCTTCAAAAGTTCATTTCATTTCATTTATTTGTCCTCTCGCATATGGTAAAGGTCTTTATTTTCATATTTTTTTTCCCTTTTCACTCTTAAACCAGATGAACGTCCTATAATCACTTTGTAATAGTATTTCATGTTGATTTTTTTACTTTTTTTTTAATATAGTTATTTAAAATAAAATCATGTTGTAGGAGTCTAACATGGATTGCGAAAATCATGATAAAGTAAATGAGTTGCAGACAAGAAGAAGAAGAACTCTGTCTCAGGACGGATAAGGTGGAGATGTATTTTATCAGAATGTGTTTAAATAATGTTTTTGGTTATAAAAGAATTTACTTTCAATGTTTATGTTTTCTTTTTGCAGGAACTGTCGCCGGTTCCAGTGTAAGGTTTCAAAGATCAAAGAATGTTCTAGAAGATGTCACAAATATTATTCAACACACTATTGTGAAAGAACAAAGTTAAATTTCATGAATTTTTGTGTTATATGTGATTAAAACTAATGAAATAGATATAATGTAAAGTAGTCAGGTACATGAAATTTGTTTATTTGGGGATATAGAGTCTTTCATTTATCAACTAAACTCTCCTTCATATTTGTTTTTTCATATCATATCGAAGCAAAGGTTGATACCGAACCTAAATTCGTATAATTTTAGGATGTGGACAGTCACAAGATTTGAAGTGTAGTGGTTGGAGAGATGTATCTGATTCAAGTGTTTGTGTGTCAGATTTTGGTTCACTTCACGATGTTAATGTTAGATTGGATAGGGATAATGTAGCTAATAGTATTTTCCAAGGGACATGTATTAAACGAGGACGATGTAACAACAACTCATTTGACTTGGATCCTCAGGAACAATGTTGGCTCCGTGATGTTCCTGAGTCTTTTGACAAGGAGTATGCAAGTGAATTTTTTATGTCAAATGAGATATTACATTTTGAGTTAGGATCTGTTGACACTAGGTGTATAACTTGGTTACTTACAGTTTCACATAACTTTTTATATATTATAAAATTTGTCAATCCAACCGTTGAATTATATGTTATTATCATGACGATCATACATACCAAATTTCATATCATTCAGAGATTCATAAGTATGTAATCTAATAATGTATATTTACTTATATTTTAAATAGCGTATTATCCGTCAAAATAGAATAGTCGAATGAAGTATCAAATAATTTTTATATTCTATGAAATTTTTTAGACTTGATCTATCTGATAATAACATAATTCAACGGTTGGATTGAAAAATTTCATAATATATAAGAAGTTATGTGAAGGTGTAAGTGACCAAGTTTTACACATGGTGTCAACGGATCCTAACTCTTACATTTTATGCATTTATGTAACTTGATTATTATATATTTTCAGATGTAGTAGAAAAATAATTCAATTTACATATTTTCAAATATATTTTTAACTCAGAAAATTGGATATCAAACGAATTTCACAAGTGATGTTGAAGCTTATCTTGATGGCAGTCGACGGAGAGTTGAGAAATTATTGTCAACGTTACTAGGATCAGAATTGGTGCAATCTAGAAACTATGTGAGCTTGAATGATAATACGTTTGACAAAAAGACTACCACACCTGCATGTAAAAAAATAAAAGGTTTGTGTGCGATATGTGATAAATATTTTTTTTTAGAACTTATTCAAGATTTTCATATCCTTCAATCGTTATCTGTATATCGTTTACTGATATAATGACTTTAATAGTGAGTGATGTCTATTGAATCATTTTTCAATGTAATTCAGCTTATGGAAATCCCTCAAGTTCCTTAGTTCATCTAACAAATTCTAACCCTCTTGTTGAAATCATCGATACAAGTAGAACCAACAATGTTTCAGAGCAATATAGTAGAGTAAGGAGAAGGAAAAGAATTGTTAAGAATGCAGTATGTGATCTTTCTTCTGATTTTAGCAAAGCTACAAGTATGACAAAAATAACAAACAATAAATTGTTATTTGTTTGTATTATATGATTATCACAAAAAAATTAATATGTTATGCAGGGAGTAAATTAAATGAAACAGTCAAAGGTGCCTTGAAAAGGAATGAAATGATGCATAATCCTCAAGGTGATATACAAGTTGTGGCTAAAGCCTTTACTAATACCCAGAGAAAACGTGGGAGACAGAAGCGTGTTAATCCAATTTCTAATGTAGGTCGTGGTTTCGATGAATCTGATTACCAATATAATGATCTGAATGATGCTACTTATGTTTGTCAATGGTGTGGTGCTAAATTTTGGTTGATGGAAAAACTTTGTAAAGGTAAGCGCTCTGATGCTCCCACTTATTTTGGCTGCTGCTGTCAGGGAAAGATTGCAATAGACACCAGAATATTTGCATCATTTGATTTTTAACCGCGAAGATCCAGAGTGTATTTACTTTCAAAACAACATTAGATTATTCAATGTGATGTTTTCGTTCACGTCTATAAGGGGAAAAGTTGATAACACAATGCATGATGGAAGAGAACGGTATGTTTACCGACTGAGTTGACAAATTCACCATAAAATTGGGTCTTTTCTCCCTAATGAAGGTCATAATCCAAAGTTTGCTCAACTCTATATTTATGACACTGCTAATGAAGTTTCAAATCGCATGCATACATTCAGGTTTAAGGCACTTAATTATAGTTATTATAGTTATATTTAAATATTATATTATAACAACTCTGAATTCAGGTTTATAGTTATAATTCAACTGTAGTCAGGTTCATAGTTATTATAATGTAATTACTAGCGTGCCGACAGGCACTCCCGTGCCTGTCGCCCCGCATTTCCATTGTCTAACTTCTACAAATCGCGCAATTCTTTAGATGAATGGGTTTAGAAACTTCATAGCAGGTGCAGTAGTTTTTTTTTTTTAAATTTTAATTTTAATTTTTGAAACTGCCAACGACAATTTTTTTTAAGTGATGAATGTAAGTTAGAGTAATTACAGGGGCATTCTAGGTATTAACAAAATTACATACACCAACTGTTTTAGTTTTTTAGTTAAAAAATGGGGTTTTCTTTATATAATATTATAGATATAGTTATAGAAAAAACTCTGAATCCAAGTTTATGTGTTGCTTTTAATAATATATTATATTATATATGTGAAATATTTCATTGTTGATACATATTACAACTATAATTATATGTTATTTGTTTATTATCTAGGTCACCGATCGCTTCCGAAGAGCAACGTCTGATGGAGGAGCGTATCATTAGTAACTTGAAAGAAATGATTGACACTTACAATCCGATTGCAAAAGTTTTCAAAATGGCTCGAGATAGGCTTGAGAATGATGTTGTTCATGACTTGAAGATTCGGTTAATAAGAAAAAGAGGCAAAGACAGTAGAGTATACAATTTGCTAGTACTGATGAAATTGTTGTTTTGTTTGTAGGTGATGTGAATGTGTATAATGGTGATCGAGATATAATTGTAGAAAAGCATGGTGGTTATTTACAGAGAATTGATGAGCTACATCCACTTTATGTGCCACTTCATTATCCATTTTGCTTACCGTGGGGTGAGGATGAATTTTGTGAGGAAACATTACACGCCGAGGAAGCTGATCCGGATAGCCAGACAAACGAAAATGTAACAATTAGAGAATGGTTTCCTTTTAGACTTCATGATAAGTATTTTGAGAAATGTGTTTTATTGCATACAAAAAGATTATTTCAACAATTTGTAGTGGATGTTTATACAATAGTAAAGTCTTGGTGGCTGAATTTCATACGTTCTAAACAAAACAAGATAAGGCAAGAAATGTATTCTGGTATCACTGATGTTGTATTGGCTAGACAAACAAATGGTGCATCTGTTGGTAAAAGAGTAATTTTGCCTTCAAGCTTTATCGGTGGTGCAATATATATGATCCAAAATTATCAAGATGCTATGACCATATGTGAATGGGCAGATTATCCAGATATTTTTATCATAATTACATGCAATCCAAAATGGTCGGAGGTCACAAGGTTTATTAATTCCCAGGGACTAAATGTAGAAGATAGACCAGATATTGTTGCAAGGATTTTCAGGCTTAAGTTGAAGCAGAATACTAAAAAAGTTGAAGGATGGTTCTATTTTTGGGCCTTGCAAAGCTGATAATGTAAATATATGTCATGTGTGTTATAAATATTAAAACAAGGTAATAAAAAGTATACTAATTGAGTTTACAGAATAAAGTATCTCCTCATATGAGGAGAGAAGCTATCTCCTTAATCCATTAAAATGGTGACACATGTCATTATTTTTATTTTATTTTATTTTATTTTTTGCTAAAACAAAAATGGTTAAAAACATGGCTGACTTAAGCGCCAAATGAAGGAAGGGTGAGCAAAACCCAAGGCACCAGCAGCGATATCTAACAAGCTGAGTTTCCACCCTTGCACACCTAACTGAAGCAGCCACTGCCACCCTCGCACGCCACATGCCACCGTCGCGAGCAAGCCAACACCGTCACGCGCCTAATCCAAATCCCTAATCCCCTTTTCCTTATGGTCGCTAGAGGTGGCGGGTGGAGGGTGATGGACGGTGTGACAGTGTGGTGTATGGTGGTGGGCAACTTGTGGTATGACGGTGATGCGGTAGGGTGGCATCAGTGGATCACGGTGGTGCTCTTTGCAAGTGCCATGTTTCTTTTTCTCTGTCCAGGCTGTTAATGTTATTTTGATGCACAAGAAAGGAAGAAAAAACAAACACAACAAACTATCTAAGGTACATATGGCATAATGAATCAACCAAAATATACTCGCGAGATCTACATGTGAGGATTGCCACTGTGAGTACTTTGAATCTCCAAGCAGGACAGATCTAACCAAATAATCCACGACTCTATTATCCTCTTGGAAAACATGCCCAAGTTCAGAGATCTAACTCCATCGGTGAATAATAGCTCTAATATCTGTAGCAGTTGGTACTCTATGCGCTAGCTTTTGCAACTTTTATTTCAGAGAAAAACTAAAAAAATAATATTGATGACATGTGTCATCACATAAGTGGTTTAAGAAGATAACTTCTCTCCTCATATGAGGAGATACTTTATTCCGTTGAATTTAACCAATATTTATGGTTATTTTTCAGTGGTTTACACAATTAAGTTCCAAAATAGAGGGTTACCTCATGCTCATATATTGTTGTTCCTTCATCCAAGTGTCAAGTATCCACATCCTGATGATATTGATAGAATTATATTTGCTGAGATACCTGATGCTGAGAAGAATCCAATATTATATGAGGCTATTAAGGAGTTCATGTTGCATAGACCATGTGGCAATGGCAATCGGAATTCTCCCTGTATGGTTGATGGTCGGTGTTCGAAACATTTCCCTAAATAGTTTAACGAGGTGACTAAAGTTTATGATGACAGTTACCTTGTTTACAAAAGAAGGGATAATGGTAATACCTTGGAGAAGGGTGATCATATTTTTGATAAGAGAGATGTGGTGGCTTACAATGAAGAGTTGTTAATGCTGGCATAATCCCATTGCAATACAGAATGGTGTAATCAAAAAGTATTTATTCAAATATATCAATAAGTGTTTTGACAGAGTCACAGCTGCTATTTATCAAAGTACCGTTAATTCTTCAAACCAACCGGTATATGAAATCAAGTGCTACTATGATTGTCGATACGTGTCTCCTTGCGAAGCTGCTTGGAGAATATTTGGTCTTGAGATAAATTACAGAAAGCCAAGTGTTGAAAGGCTGAAGTTTCATTTGGAGAATGAGCAAACAGTTATTTAACAAGATGATGATGATCTTGAAAATGTTGTTGATAGAGAACTTAATCTTATTACTTCAATGTTTATTGCTTGGATGAAAGCCAATCAAATTTATGAAGAGGCTAAGGATCTTACATATGTTGAATTCCCAAATAAGTTTGTTTATGACAGAAAGGAAAAATCATGGCATAGGATGAAAAAATGGATCAACATTGGGAGATTGACATTTTTTCATATTCTGCTGGGGAACTTTATTACCTTACTCTTGAATAGAGTGAAAGGACCCATTAACTTTGCACAAATTAGAACTGTCAAATATGTTGAATATGCCACCGAATTTAGACAATTGAATTTGGTATTAAATGTCTTAGATCCCACATATCGTCGATTTATTATTGGTTTTTTAATCTTCCTTGGTGAATCACTCATTTCTTGGCGTAGTAAACGCTAAGAAATCGTTGCTTGTTCTAGCACCGAGGTAGAATATCACGCCATGGCCATTACCACCTCTTAGTTCCTTTGGATTAGTTGGCTTCTCGGGGATCGTGGTTCCCCCCAGAAATCTCCTACTAAGCTTTATTGTGATAATAATAGTGCTATTAAAATTGCTCACAATGATGTATTTCATGAGCGCACTAAGCATATTGAGATTGATTGTCATGTCACTCGTCAACAAGTTAAGTTGTTCGTGGAACTCTTCATCTTATCCCTTCATTTTATTCCTATTATCACTGCTGACCAACGAGCTAACTTGCTCACTAAAGTTCTCCATCCTAATCATTTTCATACTTTAGTTTCCTAACTCAAGTTGGTTTCTTCCTTACCTATTTGAGTTTGAGGGGATGTTAGAATATATATATATACCGGGACATTTTGGCACATTCCCTTTGGTTGTATATATATCATTTTCTCATTGTAAATGCACAAGAGACTTAATATACAAATTTTCCATTTTTCCTTTGTTCTCTCTTTTTCTCTTCACAAAGATCAACAAATAATTTATCACAAAATTCCCTGCAAAAGCCCAAACTATTCCGCCTCCCTTAAAAGAGAGACATCCTCCGAGAGAAATTCTAAGATAAGTGAGAGGGATTCAAAGTAACTATATTAGAGACCTTATATCTTGAACTAGTAGCAATGGATAAAAACCCAGGAAAAATATCCTTAAGGCAAGTAGTGCTAAAGCCAATCCATATCAAAATCTAAGAGCCATAACCAAAATTTCTCTTAACCCCTCCTTAAATCAGTCAAGGCAATTCAGGATCCCTTCCACATCTTTTCACCAAGTAGAACTATTACCAAAATTTATATCATGCTCTATAATTAGTGGACAATGATTAAAATTAAGAACAAAAAACCAAAGAGCTGCATTTTCATGAAGAACATACCACCTCATTTATCCAAGAGAAAACGATCGAGTTAATCCGATGTTTTACTCTAAGACCCTCCCTCCTCTTTAAGCATACATATAAGATCTCAATTAATCTAGACAATCTTTTTCTAACCCTCAAAATCACCAAAGTAAAAGTATTCTTATATGTTAATACTTAATAATACCTTTTAATATTTAGAAGAAATTTTAAAGCAAGAGATACTAATAGGTATTCAAAGCATTCAAAATAGAGTTAATTAGCACAATCTCAATATTTGGAGATAAATGCCTCCTCTTTCATAATTATAGTTTGTTAATAAATTGTTGTCAATAACTAATTTTCCTGATCTTGTCCTTGATAAGAAGCCTCAAATGAATAAATGGAAAACTTATAAAAATAAACCCTTTTAAAACAAAGAAAATGCATAGAAATAACTTTAAAAAAAACAATTTAAAGTGCTGAAATATTAAGACTATGTTTGGATTAAGGAAATATGATGAAATGGAGTGGAGTTGAATGATATATTTTTTTTAATGTTTCATTGGTTTGGATTGCATTTGCAGCTATGGAGTGAAATGGAAACGGAATAGGTTCCACCCAATTCCATCTAAAAATCAAAATTGAGAGGAATCTGATGGAATCAAAATTATGTTCCATTTCATCCTACATTATTTAATAAAATGATAGTTTTATCTCATTTCACTCTACTTTCTCATTCTCCTAAATTCATGTCCGTTGCACTTCATTTATCATTTCATATTCAAACATTGCCCAATAATTTTTTTTATTTATTTACTCTCTCCGTCTCATAAGTTATGATTCTTTTATGTTTCTTTTTCCAAACATACCCTTATTTATTGCATTCTATTTTTCATCACTTATTTCTTCATCTCTCTCCAATATAATCTTCATACATTTATTATTACTCTCTTTTTGTTAAATGGGGATAATTTAACCAAATTATATCAAATTCTTGTCTCATTCACTCATTTCTTAATCAACATGAAATCTCGAAAAGATGATAACATAAGGGAGAGAGGGAGTATAAACAAACAAACAAATTAAAACATGGAGAATAAGCGAAAGCATCGGGAATAGTATTTTACGGAGACGAAATAAACATTCAAAACGACGGTGAAGACGCGCCCTTCTGAAGGAGCACTGAATCTTTTCAACCCGCCACTGTGACTGTTTGTGACTCCCTGTATGCGCGCCCGCCCAAAACCATGGCACCGCACGATCTCCGCCGTCCATTCAAGCGACCAGCAATCTCCGATCAAGAGAGGCGCAGGCAACAATCCCTCCTCCGCCAGGCACAGAATCGCCGCGACGCCCAACACCACGCTCGCTTCTTAGCCTCCACCGCTTTCTCCCTCCCATCATCCCAACCCGACCAAGAACCCATACTCGATTCTCAACCCGACCCTTCGCCTTCGCCTTCGCCTAAAGACCTCGACGTGGTTGGGGCCTCGAAGCTTAAAGGAGCCGAAGCTCGCAAATGGTTTGCGAAACAGTTAATGCTTCCCGAATGGATGATTGACATCCCCGATAAGCTTAACCAAGACTGGTCATAAGTTCTAACCGTTTAATTTTCTCAATTCGAAGCTTCTGGAACTTTGCGTTTTGAATTCATTTTATTTTTTTTTATTTTTTTTTTGCAGGTTCGTGTTTGCTAGGCCTTCTGGAAAACGATGCTTTGTGGTTTCATGCAACGGCACAACTATTAGTCGTTTAAGAAACGGTTCCATACTGCATCGTTTTCCCTCTGCTCTGCCAAATGGTGCAAGAAGAAAAGATAGCTCTGCTCCTGCTCAATCCTATTCTATATTAGACTGCATCTTTCACGAGGTCATTTTAGTCCTTTCATGTTTCCTTCCTGAACTAGTATAGTAGCACTCCTATTATTTAATATTTGGGGGCTACTTCCATGCAACCAGATTTTGGATGGTTGCACAATAATTCCTTAGCGAATTAATGGTTGCTTGACAAATCAACTAATCTAAGCTGACATGGCAGTGACTAAGAGCTGACGTGGCAATGACATGAATTCATTAGCTGGTGTGTGAAACAACCATTGGTTTACTAAGGAATTGTAGTACAACCATCCAAAATTTGATTGTATGATAGAAGTATTCTTAATGGTTTTGGTTCTAAGCAATTGATGATTTTAGGAGTCTCTGAAACCGTGTTGCGATCACATCTTTCCCCGCAATAGTCCGCAATGTAATGGTTTTGGGAATCTTCGAAATTGCGACTGCAATTTAAAACATTGGTCCTAAGTATGTAAAAAGAAAAATGAATAATCTGAACTTAGTTGGTAAGAATCTTAAATGCTGGCCAAATCAGTCATTTCTTAGATAAATTAGTTGTTAGTTCCTATAAGGCCTATTTTGACAGGCATTTGAGATTCTTGTAGGTCAAGTTCAGATTTCGTATTTCAGGACTAAATTAGGAAGCGAACATTTTTTTTCCTCAAGAACGAATTTGGTATTAACTCTTATTTTTTATTTTTCTTTCGACTCGTGTTTATGATTTTGTGTTAGCAGGTGGATCAGACTTACTATGTTATTGACATGATTTGCTGGAAGGGTTACTCGTTGTGTGACTGCACTTCTGAGTTCCGGTTCTTCTGGTTAAACTCCAAGCTTGGGGAGACCGGTGCTTGTGACCCTCCCTCACATTATCACAAGTATAGGTTCAGTTTGGTTCCAGTGTATTGTTGTGACCGGGATGGTCTGTCTGCGGCTTATACAGCTGCGGTGCCTTATGTCAAAGATGGTCTTCTGTTTTATAACAAGTAATAATAAGTCCTTCTTGGATTGCAAGTTTTGTATTACAAGCTTTAGGCAATAGTATTTGACTGAGCTAAGCACTTTCAATTTCAAAGCAAGCAATTCCATTAATGCCAAATTACAAGATTGATCAAATGGATTGTTTTGCATAATTGTAGAGATATTGTCTCCTAACCTTTCATCATTGATCTTTCAGAAATAATATGTTTATGAACTAATAATGTGAAATCTGGTTCCTTGATCCCATATTACTTTTAGTGTATGATTAGATTTCAGTCTTGCTATTTCTCATTTTCAGGGTTAATTCGTTTGATTTGATATCTTTCTTAGGCATGCACACTACCAGACAGGAATTACACCGCTAGCATTAGTTTGGAAGGATGAAAACTGTAGTCAATATGTTATGGACACAGATAATAAAGGACAGGTTCCGAACCAACAGCAGGTGTTGTCCCATGCTTCCTTTTCATTGTCTGTCTTCCCATTAGTTTTTTTTTAATTAATATTTCAATAATTTGGTTTTATGCATGTCTAGCCCTTTTGATTGAACAGTGTCTAAACAGACCATTGGTACCTCTTGTTAAGCGTTTTATGGGTCAGTATTCCATGGTTCATGTTCATTGCTAGTGGAACCATGTATTCTCTTAGAACATTGGGTAATTATGATTTTGGATCTAAAGTGCACAGCACAACTCTTAACGGCCAACACTGACAATGAGAAACGAAAGCTAGGGGAGAAAACATATGCTTGCTCTGTTATATTTTTAGTGTGTTCAATGTTTTTGCATGTGTGGCTGTATACACCTTTTTGTTGGATTCTTTGTTTGTAAAACTAGATCCTGTTACAACAGTAATCTGAGAAACCTACATAGGCCATAGCAACCTCTAGCCATCTTCCAACTGATTAAAATAGCCATACTTTCTCTCCCATTTCTTTTAGGTTGGAAGTTTCCATTAGAATATGAATTTATGAATGCTATACATTGGCTATTGCACCTTGCTAACTAAGTGGCATCGATGCTCCAAAGTAGATTACCAACAGTGGTTAGATGAAACTCAACCAATATTTTTTCAAGACTTTTAAACTCTTGAAAAAAAGCATACATACATTTGTTATTATTATAAATTTGTTTGGCATCTTGGACTAAGTTGGAAAAGATATATTTATGGAGAAGTGTTTTGGTAGTGCACATACAATGGAGCATTTCATATAGTCAAAGATGCTTTTGCATGAAGAAACCGATTATATGATTGCTTGGCTTCAAAAAACCATGGATTCAATTATGTGTTTGTGTTATTGAAATACACGTTCTCTTTATCTGAATCTACAATGCTTTTGGCTAGAACATTTTTAGAAAATATAATAGTGATCAGGTTAAGAAAATACTGCAGTACTATTTGGGAACTTTGATTGTGGAAGGTAAGTATTTTGAAACTGATTATGTAAGATCGAGGCTAAGCATTGTCACAACTCACAACAGTAAGAGTGTTTGCTGACACTTGACCCTCCCAAATCCTATAATGGAGAAGAGAGAGCCTTGTGCACTGGGCTGCCTTTGAAAAAAAATGTAAAACTCATTACAACTTCAAAAAAGTTCCCCAGTCTACGAACTCATTCATGTTTTTATATGCTTACATGAGGATAAAAGATACACATGTAATATACGTACAGTAATGTTGCTTATTCAGTTTTTCTGGCTTTGCAAACCAGGTGGTTTTGGAGCTACAAGAAGATGGAAAACTGACTACCTGTGATGATACTCCGGTGGTATTTGGCTGTTTAGATGGAAGCTTTATACAGCAGGTTTGCTTGAAACTGGTTTCAATATAATTGTGAATTGGCAACTGATGCTTTAGTTATAAGATGAGGTCATGAGGGTCTATCAATTTAACCTTTGTATCTTTATGTAATCTTTCATAAAGTCTGGGTAATTGATTGTGGTTTTACAGCTCTCAACCGATAGACTCAGTCATTAAATGTAGCAATAAACAAGCTTGCATCTAAAACATAAAAGTCATATTTATTGTACCAAGAAATCATATTGTAATTCTTCAATTTGCAGTCAGGGTTGCATTCGGGATGTCTATTACGGTTTGCAATTGGAGTGGGAGGATTGTTTTTGGTGGATGGGAAGCTTGAGAAAGCTGATCTAAATTATCTTGGCCAAGCTAATCGAGCTCGTTCTTCTGCTGATAGTTTCTCTAAGGTTGAAAAAGAATATTCTAGCAAACCTCTAAAGTATGCATGACTTTTTGTATCTCATAATTAATGATAACTATAGGTGCAAGGATTTAACATTATGGTAATTTGAGGAATTTTCCCTATTAGGGTTTCAGTTAAGCAAATTCTGTTAAATTTTTACACCATTAATCGCTGGTTACTCGCCTTCATGCAAAAGGATTAACACATACCTTCTCTTTCTTCTTTCATCTTTATCGTTTTTCTTATGCCATCCTCATTCTATTTCATAAGTGCATGTGTTTTTTCTTTTTTAAATATTAACACTACCGTAATTCAAAAAGTAATAATTTTTTTGTTATGAACTTATGATTCCTTTTATTTACGTTATTGGTTATTGAAACTTCTTTGTATTACACGACAGTAATTATATAGAAGTCATGGTAAGCTTTCTGACCCTGAGAAGAACTGTTGCAATTGATTTTCCTTGTTGATTCCTTTTGCATTTTTCCATGTGAGATGGACATTCCAAATGCTTAGAATAGAAAGAGAATTTTATCAAATGCTTTCATTGGTTATTTTCCATGTTGTTTTGTTCTTAATCTGGTTTACTGTTTGTCTGGAAAAAAAAAACTTTTGACAAACATCATATTCACAGTCACAGTCACAGTCACAGTCACTTTTTTCTTGGTTGTTTGTAGAGGTTTTGATTATAATCAATTAATCATGCTGCAATTTTGCACTTACAGGTTATGTTCCAATATAGTGTTCGACACTCTCCCCTGAGAGTTGATGATCTGTTAGGCTCTGTCAGCTCAGCAGTTGATCAAGAAAGTAAAGCTAGTGATATTGAGATGGATGGTTGATATTGATTGCACAGTGGATTGCAAATATCAGTCTTCTGCACTGAATTTTAAAATTCTTGTTAATTTTTGTTTCTCTGTAACGCTTATTTCCGTGAAGGCTTCCATAGCTTATATTGAGGATTCACAAAATCGCTAGCTACCACACTTAGCACATGCTGAGACGAGTTGTAATAGGCATACCTTAAACAAAAAACTTCAATCCAGATGTGCAATATACATTTTTATCTGTCTTGTTTCTTTATAATTGGATGCTCATGTATTGTATTTGATATACTCCCTCCCTCCGGTTCTATATTTAAGGCTCTTTGTTAAAAAAATGGTCTTATTTGTAATTTATTTTTTTCAGTTCTCAATAATATTTAATTATTTCTTTTCAAAAACATTATTATTAAGTCAATCTTTTTCAGAATTCCAATAACTATTATGTGAGTAATTTTAGAAAATATATTAAATATTTACATTTTCAATATTAGTAACAATATTAATCCATTTTTTTTGGACATCAATTTTTTCAAAAAAGTCTTAATTTAAAACTGAAAGTAGTTCTTACAATTGCGAGCAATGTAGCATATGGTGTAGGCTTGTGGCATACAAATAGTACAATCTATTCTAAATCTGAAGTTGAATTTATCTCCGAGATCTAGTTTTTTACCCAAAAAATATTCTTACAAGTGTAATTAATTTTTTATTGGCTTATTTAACATTTTAGTCCCTGAACTTGGGTGTTTTTTTGAATTGGTCCTAAAACTTTTTTTTCAATGTTTTGGGTCCCTGAATTTTGTTTAATTTTTGGAAATGGTCCTTTCGCCACTTAAGTGATGATATAGTCGACAACATGACACATCACTTTCACAATATCGACGAGTGACGTATTATGTAAAGCCACGGGACACTGCATGATTTTTTTTATTAAAAAAATAATTTCTTTTAAAATTTATTTCAATATTCGATTTTCTTTAGAAAATTCAATTTTTAATTATTTTTAATAAATTTTAATTTTTAAAAAATTCACGTGGCATTATCTGACACGTTACCTATCAATATGGCGAAGATGACGTGACATATCCTCGATTGTATCAACACTTAAGTGTTGAAAAGGATCATTTCCAAAATTTGAGCAAAGTTCAGGGACTCAAAGCATAAAAAAAAGTTTAAAGACCAATTCCAAAAGGAGTTTTTCTTTTTGAACCCCCTTATTTACTCATTGGCCCTCGTTCTTCATTGCGTAGACGAAATTGCCCTTAATGTACTGACTGATACAAGGCGGGACTTTCTTTCCGATTTATAGTAGGCGGCAAAAAATAGAATATTTTAACCGACTACGTAAAGGCGGAATAATTCCGCTTTGTCAAAGTCGGCAATAATTTTGAATTTCCGCCATGTTAGAAGCGGAATAACTTAAAAAATTGTTAAATTCCCAAACTGCCCCTCCGTGAACCGTCCCTTCCCTTCTCCCATTCAAAACCCAAACGTCTCACACTCCCCACTCCCACTCCCCCTCTCATTCCAACTCCCTCTCATTCCAACTCTCTCTCACTTAACTCCCTATCAATCTCCTCCTTGTCACTCAACTCCCTCTCATTCTCGTTTCTCTCATTCTCCATTCTCGTTCTCCCTCTGTTTTTGGCTTAGTAGCGATTCGGTGAAGATTCGGTTAAGACTCCATTCTCGGTTTCCCATTCCATTTTCATCTTTAGTAAGTGATTTTCTCTCCCATGCTCCTCCTTTATTGCTAGTTGGTATAGGGTTTGTGTTTAATAAGTTGAACATTCGTATGTGTTGTTGTTGCTTGTTTGATGTTGTTGTAGTTGGTTTGCTTTGACTGTAAACGTGTTGATTTTATTAAGTCGGGAACATTCCAATTTACGCAAGGCGGTATATTCTCGCCACATTGAAGGCAAAAGTAGTTCCGCTTATGTAAAGGCGGTAGTACTACCGCTTATGTAAAGACGGTAGTACCTCCGCTTATGTTTCGGCGGAAACTCTACGATTTTCTAGAGGCGGAAGTACTTCCGCCTGCATAAAGGCGGAATGTAATATATTTTCAGTTTATTATTATTATTATTATTATTATTAGTAGTAGTAGTAGTAGTATATTCTTGTAATTAATGAATATTCTTATTTTTTCAGTTTTATTAATAATACATAATTTTGTTAATACATAATTATAATAATTTGTATATTTGAATAGTTAAATTTTTCAATGACTTAATGATCTATTAAATAGATTTACCATAAAAAATTCATTTATATTAGTAGTATTTGTATTGTTATTATTAGTAGTTAGTATACAATTTTTATTCATATTTATATCATTAATTTAATTTAATTTTTTATCATTATTTATATTATTTGTATTGTTATTGTTATTATTATTTATTAAATTAGTATTTTGTTTTTTTTTATGATTAGTTATTAGATTAGTATAAATGAATCTCAATTAGGATATTATTTTGTTTTTTTTTTGGTGATTAGTTACTAGATTAGTATAAATGAATTGATTTAATTAGTATAATGGCTAATATTAGTGGTATATAGGACATGTTTTTGTTATTACTTTATAATGTAGATTATTGCTATTAATAGGTTATTATATGTGTTTGATAGTAATTAATAATAAAATAGAATTGATTTTTGTAGTAATTATATTTTTATAATATTTGATTTGATTATTTTGTATAGTATAATCGTTTATATTGACATTATTTTGATAAATAATTTTGTAATTGTTTTTCAGGTATGGTAAGGACGAAGAACACCATTAGGAGTGCACCGCCGCATACAGTTCATCCCGTTAACGTTGGGATGCAGCCACCGGTTTCTATTCGCGCGGGGAGAGAGGCATCGACCGCGTCGCGTAGGAAGCGAAAGGCAGTTATGCTTCAGGCGTCGTCGTCCCAGGAACCAGTAGATCCATACCCAGCGCCACCACCGCCACCACCGCCACCACCACCAGTACATGGGTGTGCACCTCCACCATCGACAGGCGAGCCTACACCACCACCACCACCATCCGATTACCAGTCTGCACTCCAGCCACCACCAGCAGTAGCAGCTGACCAGTCTGCATCACAGCCACCACCAGTAATGGAGCAGTCCACACCACGATCACCACCACCATCAGCAGACCAGTCTGCACTGCCACCACCACCATTAGCAAACCAATCCGCACCACAGCCACCACCCTCGGTAGACGAGCCTACACCACGGCCACCGTCGCCACCACCCTCAGCAGACGAGCCTACACCACCACCACCACCACCACCCCCCTCAGTAGACGAGCCTACACCACCACCCTTAGCAGAGCTACCTACACCACAACCACAACTGCCATCAGCAGACGAGGATTCATCTGATTCATCTTCTGACGATTCGTCGGAAGAAATATTTGTTGAGCCAGTTGTTGTGGCACCACTATCCGATTCTTCGTTTCATTTATGATGGAGACATCATCATCCGAGGATGATTCAACATCATATGAGGAGTATGAGCAGGAGGGTCAGCCCCAGCAGGAGATTCAGGAGCAGCATGAGGAAGGCCAGCAGGAGGTCCAGGATCAGCAGGAGCAGCAGTACCAGATACCCGACCCATAGGATCTGATGTTGTTGCAGTTGTATGCTTCTCATGTAGCCCGTGAGATTTGGCAAGGCAGAGTAAGTATTTAATATTAGAAAACTAATTTTTTATTAATGATTTAATATTATTATAATTATTTGAATATATTTCTTGATTTTCTATTTATTTATTATATTTAATTGTTGTTTTATTTTTCAGGAGCGTGGTGTTCTGGGTAGATGTACGTCTCGACGATGGGTCATGCCTTTGCTTGCTGATCTGCCCCAGCAGGTTCGCGATATAGTGCAGGAGTCCGGACTGGCCTCGCTGATGGGAGTATCATATGAGCAGGTGGACAAGCGCTTGCTGTCATCATTTGCCGAGAGATGGTTCCCCAAGACTCACTCCTTCCACTTGCCGGTCGGAGAGGTAACAGTCACATTAGATGACGTGTCATCGCTGTTGCACATACCAGTCACCGGGAGCTTTATTCGCTGGAGCAAGCCTAGGAAGGAGGAAGCTGTCATTCTTATGAGAGATTTGCTAGGGGTTCCAGAGGCAGTGGCTTTGGCGGAGGTTCAGAAGACTCGTGGTGGAGCAGTACGATTCATCACCCTCGCAGATTGGTACACCGACCACGTTGCAGCGCTTAGATGAGATTTTGCTGCTCGATGTTATCTACTATACCTCATCGGCAGCACGCTTTTCTTAGATAAGGGCATGACCATCATCGGATGCCAGTACATCTTACCGCTTGAGCATCTGGATACCGTACACGAGTACGCGTGGGGTGCATGTGCTTTGGCCCACCTGTACGACGAGCTCGATGATACTTGCAAGAGCAGAGGGAGGCAGCTTGGTGGATACATGACCATGTTGCAGGTATACTTAAGTATTATTATTTTATTGTTGTTTGATTTTCTTATTTTAATTTATGTATGATAACTAATGAAACCATTTGTTGTTTGGTGGATAAATGAAGGCATGGATAAATGAGTATTTTCCTTTCATAGGATCTGCCATCCCAGACAGCAGTACGATGAACAGCTTCCCCCAGTTCTGAAGTGGGGGTTCGGGGTGGCATCGGGGAGCATGGACTTTCAGTATCGGTCGCACCTGGAGTCGCTTAGCATTGATCAGGTGAGGTGACAACGGTAGGATCCTGAGCACCACGTGGCCCGCCCGTTTGCCGAGGTCAGCCTCTTCTCAGGATTTTTGAGATTGGGAAAGAGGAAGGTGGCTTACCTACCGGAGCGTGTCCTACACCAGTTCGAATATGTCCAGACAATTCATCCGGCACCACGTGATGCTCCTGGCTGGGGGATATCGAGATGGAGTTTGCACAGTGGACATTGCATGTGCTGGGGGATGAGCTTCGAGGCTGGATGGTGAGGTTTGTCGGGGAGCACGTAGCTGACCACATGGGTTGGGTTCAACGATTCTGTCACCCGTACTTATTATCTACATCTGTCAAGGTGGAGGATCCCTTCAGTCGTATCCGGGATTTGGTACGACCCATGCAAGAGACCGGAGTTGTCGATCAACATGCAATCCAGCAGGTCTTGGATATATGCGATAGGCATCAGGACGTTCTTGCAGCGCGAGGAGGGGCAGTACCACACAGAGGAGCTGGCCATATGGGTGGTAGGGCTGAGCGCGGGGGCAGAGGCGAGCGTGGGGCGAGGGGTCGAGGTAGGGGTAGGCAGCAATAGATGTTTTCCTAATATTTGTATTACTGTTTTGCATCAATCAGATTATTTCGACTTTGTTAGTTTTATGATATTATAATATTTGTATTACTGTTTTCATAATATTTTTGATAATGTTTTCATAATATTTATAATAAAGTTATTATTTAATATATATATATATATATATTATTAATTGTGATAATGTTATGTAATGATAATATTATATTCATTATATGCAATTATAAATTTATATATAAAATATTATAATTAATAATACTTTAAGACACTAATATATAATAATAATTATTAATTATATTTATTATATGCAATTATAAAATTATATTGTATTAATTATTATATGCAAATATTATAATTTATTATATGCAAATTTTTAAATATAAATAAATATTATTATTATTAAATTGAATCCGCCCATCGTATAACGATAAGCATACCGCCTTCAATAAATCGGAATTCGCACCGCCTTCAATAAGGCGGAATCACTACCGCCTTTAATACGGTGGAATAACTTCCGATAGGCCTAAGGCGGAAGTTATACCACCTACCCTAAGGCGGAAGTGATGTATATCAGATATCAGTGGAACTTGCAACACTGTAATCTGCCAACCTGCAATCTTACACACCAGTGACAACAATCAGCACACATATAATTACAACATATGTAATCTTAATATAAATTATAAAATTGCAATACCGACAAACGGATTATTAACGTTTATTAATTAAATTAAAAAATATCATATGTAATTACATAACCATTTACAAATGTAACAACTCATGGAGTTGTAAGATCAACCACACCATCAAAATATGTTTTCGGAAGTAATGTTTTGAAAGCATTGAACTGATCTTTGAGCTTATCCGACCATTCACATGCAGTAGGCCAAAGGGATCGATACCAAGTTGAATATACCAGAGGCAACAGACTGTTATCTCGCAATATAATGTGAACCCAATTCTCATTATCGATGTTGCCAACGGCCCATACACGAGGAGTTGATGTCGGGTTTGTTCTATATGGGAGAAAGGTCTGACAATTCCCAATATTTGCCGGTTGAGACGTTGTACATTGACGCAATGGCATGACCCATATCCGGTTGAGAAAACCACTTCTTTCTTGAAACTCCGCCAACATTGTCTACATGCAAATTGTCCAAGCACTCGTTGTAATCATTGATGCCCAATAACTCTATGTAAAGCTCCTTATACTCCATCATCTCTTTTATCAAATCATGGCGCACCGACATCCAACTGTGTTGATCTCCAAATAAATGCATAGATATGGCCCGGAAACCACAGTTCCCATCACCACCAACATCATGTATGGATTCGATATGTTCTTGTAGCGCCGTGGGGGCCAAGAACCCATGAGTCGGAATTCTTGCGGTTGAGGTTTGAGATGCTTGAGATTGTGGGGCATTTGTACATTTCTCTGACTTTGACTTGGACTTGGACTTCTTCTTCGATGTTTTCAGTTTGTCCATACTTTTAAACAAACTATTCACCTACGAACCCACCCACTCCCATTGCGAAAGACAATGTTTTGTTGACTTATCCTTCTTCGCCTTCCCACCCTTTGTATTCATTACTGCCGACTTTGACAAAGCGGAATTATTCCGCCTTTACGTAGTCGGTTAAAATATTCTATTTTTTGCCGCTTACTATAAATCGGAAAGAAAGTCCCGCCTTGTATCAGTCGGCACATTAAGGGCAATTCCGTCTACGCAATGAAGAATGGGGGCCAATGAGTAAACAAAGGGGTTAAAAAAGAAAAACTCTTTTTAACAAGTGTGCTTAGCAAAGAAAAACCATACAAGGAAAATCAACAACTATTGGATAGATATCATATAAATGTCAATTAAATATCAAATAAAAATCAATTTCCCTCAAAATTTCAGCTTTATTTTTCCATTTCCTCTTTTAGGGTAAACATTTCCAGCCAAACAAGAATATAAACATTAGAAGTGATTTTTGCACATAAAAAAGATGTAAAAATCCCAAGCAAACAAACCCTAACAAAGAACCAATTTCAATGGTGCCAAAATATCCAAAAACCAAGAAATTAACAGTCCCCCTTTGTCTAAGAATTCTAAAATAGTGATTCTCCAAGAAAAATCTTGGCAGAACCCTTTTTAGAGAGAAGGTGAACTATTTCAGCCTATTTTCCAAATAAACCACCTTAAACCAAACACAAGCATATAGACATCCAAAGCAATTTGTTTACAAAAATGAAAAAAAGTAAAGCCTAAGCGAATGAACCCTACTAAAGAACCAATTTTGATTGCACCCAACAAATATCTAAGAGCCAAGAAATTAAGCACATATCATATAAATGTCAATACTATATTATTGTTTCTTTTAATATATATATATATATAAGCTTTCTTTTCTAAACAAACAAAACCTAAATGAATAACAAAATCTAATTTTATTGCACCCCAAAAGAAAGATAATCGAGAAATGAAACTTTGATGCTTAAAAAGAAAGAAACTTGATAAAAATCAAAAACCCATAACTCGATACTCAAGAATCTAGAAATGATAATCAAAATTGTTCTTATCAAACAAATGATTAATCTTATTTTTTTTCAAAAAAAAAAAAACCATAGCCAATAATAAAGAATCGATTTTGATTGCACCCCAAAATAAAGTGAAACGAGAAATTTGGAACCTCCAAAACTTAGCCAATAATAAAGAATCGATTTTGACTGCACAAATTTTCATATCACTACTTAGTACATATTGTTATACCGTCTCAAAAAAATTCTTTTATTCACCCTAAACAATAAATGAATCACCAATTTCTTTTAAAAAAATTAAATATTTTTTTTCTATTTACTCAATCATAAATATAATACAATTTTTAAGTTTTTTATTTATTGTTTTTAAATTATTTGGAGACAATATTTTGCATTTTTTTACTAAAATAATGAGACAAAAAGTGTAATTCTAAATTTTATACAATTTTCATGGCAATTATCGCATATTGCCTAAATGGTTATTGCCTGGTATATGGTTTTCTACCACTCCATTTTGTTAGAATACTAAAATATTCATGCTAGAGCCAAAATGCAACATCAAGGATCACCACATTACAAAGCACTAGCTTGAAAAGGAAGGCTATCAGTAACACAAATGTAGCATGTAATTATTGTGTCAAAAACTTCAGTGCTAATTAGCAAACTACACCACTTAGACTCCAGGAATTGGATAATTAGCAGTAAGAGCTTCAACTTTCCTACGCAACTCGGAAACCTTGTCTCCCAAAGGAAATTTGGGAGAAGTTACAAACTTCAAAAAATCTTGAAGCTTCCTTCCCGGGGCCAAACTTTCGGCTTCAAGACTTATCTGCACTCCCTCATGAACTAAGTCTGCAATTAATGCGAATTCTTTCTCACCAAGTCCTCTTGTTGTCATTGCAGGTGATCCAATGCGAATGCCTCCAGGAATTAGCGCTTTCGTATCACCTTGTGTATTTATTAGCACGCGTCAGTAAAAAAAAAAAATGAAGAGTAAACATCAAAAGTAATAAGGGGAAATTGCAAACTAAATTATACTAATAAGGGAAAATGACAAAGTAAATAATGATACACAACACGCAGTAAAAGTCTCTCACCAGGCACAGAGTTCTTGTTGAGAGTTATAAAAGCCATGTCAAGAATTTTTTCAACCCGAGCACCATCAATATCCTAAAAAATGTTATGCTGATTAATACGAAATTTAGCTAGAGTAAAAAGGAACAAGGTGCCGCTATGTTCAAGAGTTATTTTTTTTTAGTTTTTCAATATTAACTTTACATCTTTATGTTGCTCTCAGGGCAGTGAATAGCAAAACCAATATGAAAAAGTATGTCGGGGATTCACATTGCACAACAACTTAATGAGAAATTTTGGAACTTCTACAATTGTGCATTATTTTTATAATGGGTGGGGTCGAGGGAAGAAAAGAGAGAACTAAGAATTTTACTTTGACATACAAAAAAAAAAAAAAAAAAGAGCAAGAAGCTTACAGATGGTCTCAGATCCACAAGTACCAGGTGATTATCACTACCATCAGAAACCAGTTTATAGCCATGTTCGATTAACCGTTTAGCAAGAGCTCTACAATTGGAGACCACCTGCAGGATGGTAATTGTATAAATGTCGTTGTAGCTTGTAGGTAAGTCCTAGTGACCAACTTTAGCCAATGTTGAAAGCAACATACCTGGTTTTGGTAAACTTTGAATTCTGTAGATTGAGCATACTTCAAGCAAACTGCTAATCCTCCAATTGTGTGGTTATGAGGACCACCCTGGATAATTCTAAACTATCAAAATCACAAGCTAGGAAGATAAAGAAGACAAATGAATCTAACTCCACAAGTGTGTAATATGAGATCCTCACACCTCGATCAGAACTAATTAATGGACATTTCTAATTTACCTGTAGACCGGGAAAAACAGCATTGTTAATGGCAGACTCCAGATCAACATCAAGCACGCGATTTTTCTTGAAGAATATCATACCACCTCTAGGACCTCTCAAAGACTGGAGGAAAATATCAAATGGATTAGGTCACTGGTGTGTTAAGTATGACAAAGATAAGTGTTATACTTGCGGGAGGAAAATTTGGAGGGGCAGATGATTAGAGTTTTCATAGGCAAACAATAATACATAATAATCAAATAATACTGTGAAAGAATATCCTATTAATGATACATTTGAAATTTAACTCATAAAAATGAATAAGAAAATAGTGAACATTGATTAACAACCTAATATTAAGGAGTGCAGATCTTATACTCAGTTATATATTTTTTTTCAATTGGTTTATACGGAGTTATTAGATTTAAAGAGAGAACAAACAAAACATGAAGGATAGGTTTTAACTTAAATATATTGCAGGTTAGAAGCACCATTTTGTTGTTCACTAGAACTTTGTTATCCTTTGCAAATGGCATACTTAATTTTAAACATGAAGCAATGGCTAACATACCAGGCATAATACATTGCTTGAGAAAGACAAGGCAAAAAAATGAGAAACATAGAAAATGTTTGCCCTTTGATTCTATTATGTTCCACCAGTGGTTTCAACTTACAAGTAATCATAGCATTATTTTTTATTTTTTTAAAAAATAATAATAATGAAAATAATTCCTCTTCTCCCTTTCAATTTGAACCGAAAAATACAAAGTGCGAGAAGGACAACCTCAAGACATACCTTGTGAGTTGTGGTCGTCACGATATCACAAAACTCGAAGGGATTATTGAGCACAGATGCAGCAACAAGCCCACTTATATGTGCCATATCCATCAAAAGAAAAGCACCAACATCATCTGCAATCTTCCCATGCATATAGTATGTAATAATTAGCTTTTTATCAACCCAAATAATTACATAAGATGAAGAGATATTAGATCATGAGCAAGATATATTTCCCGAAAATACTTGTGTACAAAACATACTTTTCTAAATTGAGCATAGTCAATGTCCCGAGGATAAGCACTAGCACCAGCAATAATGAGTTTTGGTCTGAAGATATTAGCATTTTTCTCCAGCATATCGTAATCAATAAGACCTGATGTGATTCCAAAGTATGTTAAAAGATTAAGTTATCCCACAATTATCCAATATATCTGCAACAAATTAGAAGACAAATGAACAAACCTGTTGATTCATCTAGTCGATAAGGCATAGATTCAAAATAAATTGATGTGGCAGATACACGTCTTTTAGGTGTCATGAATCCATGAGACAAATGTCCCCCATGAGGCAAGTCCAAACCCTGTTAACATAGCAAAATACATTAGGAAATCACAAGATAGACTTCCATTTTGCAATGGTTTAAATTAAGTGAGTAGAAAATAGTTTACCATTATCCGATCATGTGGTTTAAGAATTGCAGTGTACACGGCAAAGTTAGCCGGGGAACCAGATAATGGTTGAACATTTACACCCCAATTTTTTCCATTTAGATGAAATGCAGCCAGTGCCCTTTCTTGGCAAAGGATTTCAAGCTCATCAATGTACTCGTTCCCACCATAGTACCTAATATGTATAATAATAATATAATGAGAATCCAATTATCGAAATTACATTTTTAAAGGAAAGGAAGGAGAAAAAGAACCTACCTTTTACCAGGTAGTCCTTCTGAATACTTGTTTGTGAGGCATGACCCAACTGCTTCCATCACTGCTCTAGATGTAAAATTCTCAGAAGCAATGAGCTCAAGACTTTTAAACTGTCGGTCCTTTTCCTTGTTAATAATTGCACGCACCTCAGGATCAGCTTCACTCAAGCCATGGTCCAGAAAGCTGCTCCCATCACCTGGTATTTGCATGAGAAATTCCATGGACAAAAGGATCACCCTTATGGAATAAATTGATAAATTGATGTATATATATAATCATATCAAAATATTCAAACGGAATGAAGATAATGAACAACAACCCAGAGATAAGAGTGCACAGAAATAATATTTCAAGTCAACTTCATCATCATGAAAGAGATTCACTCAAGCACTATACTTATATTACTTGATCATTAAACCATATGGAACCTCGTGTTTAATTAAAACACTGCAAAAAAACAACATAACTACAACGAATACAGAAGGAAAATCAAATACCGATGAATGAAAAGAAAGGAACCTATCCATCCTACCAGATTGCATATTACACTTCAGCAACTGCAGTAGTAACCCATAGGTTGATACAAAATAAAACAGAGAAACTTAACCCAATTGCTAGGGAAGCTTCACACTTGTTCTATGCACAACTATGACTATCTTAGCTATTTAAAAAAGTTTCTAATGCCTTCAACAATTGAAGGGAAAATAATCTCAGTCATTCACACATGACAGTTTATCAACCAGATAGTAAAGTATAGTTACCTCCAATTTCTTGCACAGCGACGGGCAAAGATGACGGCCTCCCAGTGACTAAACTCCCTACAACATGAGAAACTTTGCATTGCTTGACATTATAGAGATTTACTTGAGGCATAAATCCATTACTGCCACACCCTTTTGTAGGGAAGTCCATCCCCTTGGCCCAACAAGGTTGTTGCAGTGAACCCATCATCGCTACTCCGGTATAGCCTTGCATCCTTGCTTACGATTCAGAGTATACTCCTGCCTACATCACAGTTCATAATTAATTGTACAAAAAAAAATAAGATGAAAAATTACTCTATAAAAAAAAAAATAAAAAAAAAACAACTCAACTTCAATGACAGCAAAAAGGTAAAACCCTCAAAACCTTTGAGTATGTTTGGTTTTAGGACTTAGGATTATTTGTCAAAATCAACATTTTTATTTTTAAAAAAAGAAGCTTTTTTATATATATTATGGCTTGTCCGGTTAGGATTATTAATTTTTATAAATCAACTTGTGGGCTGTGGCAAATATGTTTCTAGCAAAAGAGGAGAGAGCAGCTAGAATCAGTTATGAAATTTGAAACCAAACACAAATGAACCCTTACTCTTAGTTATAATATGATAGTTCAACAACTCATAAACACTAGTTTCGTGTGAGGAAATCTTCTTCTACAGACTAGAGTGGAGTTTGAACTTTAAAGTTTTGTTTTTTGGCTGTAAACTCATTTAAAAAATAAATAAAAAATCCAAAGGGTTAGAAATTTAAGTATAATAAAAATCCAATCTTTAAACCAGAATAGTACATAATATGGTTCACAGAGAAAACTAGAGCTGAGAACAACCCAAATAACAAAACGAAACAATCAATTATTAAATATATAAAAAAAAAAAAAAAAAAAACAGGAGGCGCCATGGAAGAAAGAGAATTAATTAGGGTTTGAAAACGACAATACCTGAATTGAAACGCCGAAAGAGAGAGAGAGAGGGGGCAGCGAAGCCCCCCTCGCAGATCGATGCAAGGGGATAGAAGGAAGGAGCAGCTGAACAAGAAGAAGAAGAAACAGTAGCCGAAGCAATGGCAGCAGAGTCGCGTGTGTCTGAGAGAGAGTGTAACTTTGTATATTTTTTAGGGTTTTTCCTTATCCCCACGTCACTTTTTATTTTATTTTATTTACTTAATTACTTGTTACCCCCTCCTATTTTTATTATTGTATATATTTAACTGAATTGCAGGTTAAAAAAAATTAATTATACGAAAATATATTGAAATATTATAATTTTATATTCTCAACTTTTTTTAAAAAAAATTTACACTCGTTAATAAATAAAAAAATATAGATAATGAAAGTATTTAATATGAAAAAAATAATAAATTATATATGAAAAATGTAAAATAACTTATAATTAAGAAAAAAATATGTTAAAAGATGATCTATACTGGAATTAGAGGGGGCACTACTTATTACTTAATAATTAAGAATTATTTACTTTATTTATTTTTATATTTTTTTCCAAATTTTTATTCCTAAATTCATTTATTAAAAATAATTTAATTTTTTTTATTTTCGATAAATTAATATAAGATCTTAATTATTTTATCATTAAAAAAAAACAAAGATCTTCATTATTCGTTATAATGATGAGTTATATTTACTTATCAAAAAGTAAAATCTAAAGTATGTGAGGACCTAATTTTTGTTTCATTGTTTTGTAGTGGATTTGTAGAAGATTGATTCTATTCGGTCGAATTTTGGATCCAATCAAAAAAATCAAATCGATATATATATATATCATTTTTATAAAATATTTATTCTATTTTAAAATTACACATTTATTTTTTAATCTCTACGTTTTAAAATTGGATAATCTTCCGATATCATATGATGGTTGCAAGTTAGAAAATCTTTAAATGCACCCAAAAAAGCTTTAATGTGTGCTTTTTTTTTATATCATCGATTTAATTTGCATGTGTGTATCTTTTGATTGGCATAAATTGTCTCTTTCATGAAACAACTTATTTTTCCTTTTGTTATTTAAAATTAAAGTTTAATGAAATAAAATAAAATAATTGATGAGACCAAAGGTGTCATCCATTTCTTCATTAAAAAGATTAAATTTCTTTAACAGGCATAAAAAATCTCTCTCTCTCTATATATATATGTATATATAGGTATCGAACCTTATTAGTTTAATAAATAAATTCGTAATAGTAAATTCATACTAAAGAACTTAAAATAATTAAAAAAATGAAACAGATTCAATCTAATTTGCAACCACAAACAATATTTTGGATTTTTTTGGTGGATATAATATTTTGGATCTGATTTGATAATTTATGCTGGCCATTCTTCTAATGCTACTTCTTGAATAAAATTTTTCCATTTAAAAAAAATAATCAAGAGAAGAAAAAAAAATTAACATCAGGAATCTAAAAAACTACTTTTTTTTTTCTTATTCACTAAATTCATCACTTTGTAGAAAACTCTTTGTTTTTTAAAGGGTAACTATTACAAAAAAATAGACGTCGATAAAAATGACATTTTACTAATTAATTAAAAAGTAATATATTAAATTTAAAATATTTATGATCATAGTTTTTTAAATTCTAGAACCTTTTTTTTTTAATAAATTAAAGCACATGTAAGGCACAGAGTTAACAATTTCTCCACCTTGATTTTAGTTTAACTTTGAAGTATTAAAATGGCTTATCGTATTGGGCCAACTGAATAACCCAATAAAATGGTGAAATTGGGCTGGCATTACTCTTTAACAACTGCTGTCTGAATGGATTTTGGGCTGCTTTTCCTAGCTTTCAGATAGGGAAAGGATAGCCTATATCTACACTTAAATAATAAGAATTTATCAATTATTAAGTACCAATTTCTCACTGTTATAAATATTTATCTTTTAAGTAGCGGAGGTAAATAGATGATTTCGAGTGTCAAGCTAAAAAGGATTACTCTGATCCTCATTTAATATTTATTAGGACCTATTTGATTCTTTTCATTTATTTTTTTACCAATTTGATACACGCAAAAATTTTGAAGGATCAAAATGAGTTTTCATTCCTTATAAAATTGTGATTGGTTAATGCGGAGTGAATATGTATTTGAGTAGAACCGGCAAAATAGCTTGGCCTGTCCAGGCCGGCCCAAATAAACATGCATCATATCCGGGTTTATATACCAAAATTCGAGCCCGAATATATATATATATATATATATATATATATATATATATATATATATATATATATATATATATTCGGGCTTTTTTAGCCCATCCCGCAAAAGCCCAAACTATATCCGGGTTTGAACCGAGCTAGCCCGACCCGCCTCGAAAGCACAATATATATATATATATATATATATATATATGTATATGTGTATAATTTTTTTTTTACTGATTTAAGAAAGCTAGTAATATTATAATACATAAGCCGTGTAAAAAAATAATGGGCCAAAACCACGGTCCACCAAGCTTTGCACAAATCAGCGAAGCACACGCATGACTAAGGCACTAACTAAGGCTGAAGCCATCGACACCAATAATCAAATATAGTATTATAGTGACATACCTCGTTCTTATAGAAAAGAAGTAAATTAGAAAGAGAGAGAAAAAAAATAACGTAATTCTCATTAATGCAATGTGTTGTACATGGTCACACATATATAAAGTATAGTTTTGAAGTTGTTAACTTGGACATATAAATACAAAGAAAAATAGAATAATAAATTAAAGAATTATAAAGTCCTAAAGAATAGGAACTGAAATGCGACTGTTAAGATTGAGAGGATAACACTCAAACAATTTCGTCTTTTCAATTTTCATAACTCAGCCAGTGTCACACACTTCTTAATTTTTTTGTTTAAAATTTTTTTTTACGCTTCTTAGTTCTTTTATTTATATTTATAAAAAAAGGTTGTCGAGTCGGCCCGTATAAGCCCTCTACTCGTGTAACGTCCCTGGCAGGCAAATGGATTGCGACTATCCCCACATACCAACATGGGTCTTTTCAGCGTGCGAGTGTGGGAAAACCATGGTTTTGAAAAACGGACCGGACCGGCCGGTTCAACCGGAAAACCGGTGAACCGGTGGAGGTGCCGGTCCGGAATAAGCCAGAAACCGTTCTGAAAAAAACCGGGATTGAACCGGATGAACCGGTATTAAACCGCCAAAACCGGTGGAAAACCGATTTGACCCGGTTTGAATTTGGAAGCCCAAATTCAGCAAAATTTTGGTTTTTTTTTTTTAAATAACGAAATCCTATATACTGGAAACTTAAACGACACCAATATGAGTCTCAATTACGCGTTTGCTCTCATCTCAACGAGAAAGAATATTAAAACTTTAGATTTTAGAACTTAGAAAAATCAAAAATAAAAAAGCCAAAGAGGCAAAGAAGTGAAGTGAAAGAAATAACAGTGAGTGACATACAAGAAGGCAGTATCAATAATCAACGGAGAAAAAGCAAAAAGACACAAAAAGTATACTAAATTATATGATTATATACACACGCCTACATTAAGACCGGTTGGACCACGGTTCGATCACCGTCCAACCATTGAACCTTGAACCAATACCTTGACCGGTTCAATAACCGGTCCGGTTTTCAAAACATTGGGGAAAACTTTCCAGGAGGTCACCCATCCCAGAATTACCCCAAGTCAAGCACGCTTAACCATGAAGTTCTTAAGTGATGAGTTACCGAAAAGAAGATGCATCTTGTTGATATGGGTAGTACCAATCAATTCATTTAAGCCTTCCTGTACTATGTAGTCCCATACCTACACAGTCTCAGGATCACCCTCTCATTCCGGTGTGTCGGTTCACTCATGCACCCCTCCCTTAGAAGCCTGCCAGGAGCCGCTCCTTGTCCGTGCCTCTTGCACCTGCGATCACTCCCCGCCCTTGTCAGCCCGGGTCTTACATGCCCACCAGCTTCCGCCTGGTTCGTCTCGAACCACACCATACTGAGAGAGGAGCCGCTCTGATACCAAAAATGTAACACCTTACATTAACTACCCTTAATGACCCATTATTGAAAATAGTGAATTTAAAAATTCCTTTTTAACTTATAAAATCTCCCGTCAAATGGACGGAGTTTCTTTGTTTTTTTTATTTTCCCAAAAATTAGTTTTTTCTGATTTTCCCAAAAATTAGTTTTGTCCTACAACCTATTTAAAACATTCAATTATATATTTCCAGAAGCCAGCAGGACTAAATATATCATAGTGTATTCATTTACATCATCTCCAAAATATGAACAAGTTCTTGGAACTAGTTTTAGCTTTCCCAAAAGATTATATATATATATATATATAACAACGACAAGTTTTCAAAATTAAAAAAAAAAAACGGGACTCAACTATGGTCCCACCCCAAAATATCCACACTCCACAGAGTGGAGTGTGCTCCTGCTCGGCCAAAACTCGTGCAAGCTTCGCCTCAGTACCTGTAAAAAAATGACAAGAAGGGTAGCATTACACCAAACTTAGAATAATAGGTTCTACAAAAGTATAGCAACAAACTAAGGAAGTAAGTCATAAACTCTTGCCCATTTGATGCAATATCTCTTAATATTAATTACAACTTACAATTACAACATATTCATTTCCTAGTCCAAACTCATTTCTTACGCCTATTTAACCTCATTCACCAGTAGTTACTATCCTTTTCGTTTCGAGTACTTCACCCTACGCGAGGGTCCCTCGTACACGCGGTTTATCCAAATACATATTAATCACCACCTATTTATCAATTATTACTATTCATTTTATTTCCGAGTACTTCACCCTACACAAGGGTACCTCGTACACCTATCCTATTTCCGAGTGCTTCACCCTACGCAAGGGTCCCTCACACACGCTTTCTATCCGAGTACTTCACCCTACGCAAGGGTACCTCATACACCTATCCTGTCTCCGAGTGCTTCACCCTATGCAAGGGTCCCTCACACACGCTTGCTATTCGAGTACTTCACCCTATGCAAGGGTACCTCGTACACCTATCCTGTCTCCGAGTGCTTCACCCTACGCAAGGGTCCCTCACACACGCTTTCTATCCGAGTACTTCATCCTACGCAAGGGTACCTCGTACAAAACTATTGTTTCCTTCCTTAGTTTTACTTATCGTTTTACATTTTATTTCTTATCCATTATCATATTCCCTGAGTTTCTATTTATAAACATATTCCTATATTCATACATTCTGTACCCATACACATATTAATCATATATCATTAATCTATAATTTTAGTACTCTTCCAATCCCATTATTAATCTATAATTTTACCAAAGCTACAAATAATGTATTCCTGTTCTTTAATTACTCACTCCAAATCATATTATCATCAACTACCCTAAGGTTTTATACTTTTCTTATTCTCCTACCCCTAGCCATCACTATAACAAAAGAGAAGCTACACCCTAAGTTAAGGTAACATCATCTTCTTACCTGTGAGTCCTGACAAAAAGAACACTATCTCGTTCACGCCCGAGCCTTACTTGAGTGTTAGGGACAACAATGGATCTAAACAGGGAAACACGTCAAAACTAATTATAACATTAAATATATATATATGTATATATATACACACACATCTCTATAAATATAATCAACTAAATTCATTTTTGTCAAAATAATAAATATATATCATTATACAATAAAAATATATCACTTTTTCCCAAAATTTCTCTTTATTTGAAAATATAAGGATGATAAAAATATTGACGGATCGTCGAATAAATTACATGGATGGGTAGAGGGAGTAGAGGAAATTAGTTACCTAAGAAGAAATTGAGATTGAACGATCGAATCTTGAGTAATTGAATGGAGAATTTGGAAACAAAGAAAGTTGTTTCCCTCCGTCGTCGGAGACTCCCTTCTTTCTCTATATGTTTCTTCCTCTTACTGTCACATGCTTGGTCTTTTTCTATACTTAAGTTTTGTTGCCCTTTTATTGTTTTTTGTTTAACGTGGTGGCCTTAGGGCCACACGTTCTTTTATTTTTTTCCTTGGGTTGGACGGGTTTTGGCTATTATTTCATGTTTAGTTATCATTTGTGGTTCAATGTGTGTAGGTATTTTGAATTATAACCAAAAATTTGATAATCCCAAAAATAAAATACATTTAGGTACAAAAATATTGTATTTTTAATTACTCAAAACTGATTGAAAAATAATAAAGTTACTGGTCCCTACAGATAGCTATTGTCTAAGAAAAAGTATCGAAATTCAAAAGTAAATATATTTTCTTAATCATGATATTAAACTTGACAATATATAATATTTATAATTTCGAAATAACATATCATTGTATGTAACTTATACCAGTAATATATTAAAACCAGTTTGGGAGTTAAAAATAAAATAGTCTCAAAACGTTATGAAAACTTACAGAAATGTTTAAAACATTAAATTAAACATATCTTTTCAAAGAAACAATTTATGAAAATGTCTCTAGGGCATGTCAGTTGAGCTCCCTGTCAAAATATTAATTAAACTAAATAAAAGTACTCTTTTATTTTTTTTGAAAAACGTATGATAACAAATTTATATTTATTTTGACTAGAAAGCACATTTCAATTATAGTGATGAGATCAAAATTTTATTATGACTCTCCAATCTTGAAAGCATCATAATAAATCATTTAATTATTTTATTCTTAATTTTCTATTATCATACGTTTTTAACTCTAAATTATCCCTTTTTAACACCTACTTATGGCTTGTCATTAAGGTTACTACTATTCCTATCATATTATTATTCTAATTATACTTGGGATTAAAATTCAGGATGTTACAATTAGACCCGGGCTGACGAGGGCGGGGAGTGATCGCCGGTGCAAGAGGCACGGACAAGGAGCGGCTCCTGGCAGGCTTCTAAGGGAGGGGTGCATGAATGAACTGACACACCGGAATGAGAGGGTGATCCTGAGACTGTGTAGGTATGAGACTACATAGTACATGAAGGCTTAAATGAATTGATTGGTACTACCCATATCAACAAGATGCATCTTCTTTTCGGTAACCCATTACTTAAGACTTCATGGTTAAGCATGCTTGACTTGGGGTAATTCTGGGATGGGTGACCTCCTGGAAAGTTTTCCCGGGAAGCGTGCGAGTGAGGACAAAGCACGCTGAAAAGACCCGTGTTGGTATGTGGGGATAGTCGCAATCCATTTGCTTGCCAAGGACGTTACAAATGGTATCAGAGCAGTTTCTCCTCGGCCTTGGAGTTGTAAGTACTCCAGTGGTTACTCACCAAGCGAGTAATCGATGAAAATAGTTGAGAGTTTAAGTTAACCACTAGGATGCTTATACAATTGATTAGTTGTCCAATCATTAACTAACTATCCTCTCCAGGACTTAGTCATTATGGCTGCGAGGCGTGCTGAGAACGACAGAATGGCTGCCATACTTGAAAATTTGATTCAGATGAACCAGAATCAGGCTGCGAATATGGCTCAGATACAGTAGAACCAGACTCAGATGCAGCAGAACTATGCTGCGACTATTGCTCAGCTGCAGCAGAATCAGGCTGAGAATATAGCAGCAGCAGTAACACTGAATCCACCACCAGCTCCTGTTGAGATCGACTGGTTGGCACGGTTCAGGAAGAATGAACTGGCAAAGTTTGAAGGAGGGTTCAACCCTGATGGAGCACAACTCTGGCTTCAAGAGATCGAGAAGATCCTGCGCACTATGGTACCACCAGATGAACAGAGGGTTTTGCTGGCACAATACATGTTGACTGGGGAAGCAGAACACTGGTGGGAACAGATGCGAAGGAGTTTGGAGGCGGACAATCAAGCAATCACTTGGGATCTGTTTAAGATCCGTTTCCTGGGAAAGTATTTTCCGGAGGATGTTCGTAGAGAGAAGGAGATTGCCTTTCTGCAGTTGGAGCAAGGGAATATGCGTGTCGGCGAGTATGCGGCACAGTTTGAAGATCTGATTCGCTACTCTGGCAGCTACAGAGATGCGGACGAACGCACAAAGTGCATTAAGTTTGAGTCCGGCCTTTGCGATGATATTTGACTCTCTTGTGAATATCATAATATTTCGAACCTTTCCCAGCTTGTGAACATGGCAAGCACCTATGAGAAGGAACTCAAGCGGAAATCAGCTAAAGAGTAGAACAAGGCGGTGCAGAAGTCAGGGGGCCTTATCAGAGATAAGGAACTTGCTGATCGACCTAGTCTGTACCCCACTCCTGACACCACAGCAGTCACCCCTAAGGATGGCCCGCTCTGTTCATACTGCGAAAGATATCATCGGGGTACCTGTTGGACATTGGACACATAGAGGAAGGCGAAGCTGTGTTTTCGATGCGGTCAACCAGGACATTATGCCCATGCTTGTCCCAATCCACCCCCTAAGCCAGTGGTGAACGCAACAAGGACTCAAAGAGTTGAAGGAAGCCAGCCTGTTCAGAAAGGAAAAGCTTGTGTCATAAATGGACAACGAGTGGAGGATTTAGATGTTCTCGTCTGAGGTAATCCTCATGCTAGTGATATATTATGTACTGTAAGACTTAGTGAATACGCAGAGTCAATTTAGTTCTACAGGAAATTATATGTAGATTTGTAATGAAACAATAGGTTGTAAAGTACTAGTTTCAATTAACTGAATTCCATGATGGTATTGTTGATTAATAGAATGTAAGGTTAGAGTTGATCACTCTCATTCTTACATCTGTTAAGTGATAATATTATCTATAAACCCGACAATGATGTGCTGTTGATAGACGTGAAGTTGGGATTGATCACCTCAATCTTTGCATCTATTAACGGATGATATCATTGCGACCTTTCAAGTGAAATCAGGACAACCGAGATAGTAACTCACCAGGAAATAAATCCTTTAGAAGAAAATAAGCTGACCGAAAATTATTTTTCCAAAATCTCGGGTTGAATCGGGGAATTGACCTAGGATAGAACTAAAGGAAGAAAACCTTATGCTATTCTACTCGCTGCAGAGTAGTGTAATCAAATACTGAATCATGGAAAGAGTTAAGCAGACTCTAGGAGGATCGTTCGATAGAAAAGCCAATTTTGACAACTTCATGACGTCTCCGCATTGAGACCAAATGATTTTAATGATTGACCACCCATAAGTGGTAAACTCAACTTGACCTTTAATCTTGGAAGTGAGGTAAAATCTTGAGAGCGATGTAGCCCCAAGAGTGACATAAGGGTTGGATTTCATTAACATTCCTGGTCTCTACCAAATTCGTTCGAGTTTCTTTTGAGATCCGGTTCAAAACAAGTGAAATAGGGTCATTAACATGCGCCAAGAGGTGATTTAGAGTTCTATAGATTTAGCTTAATGATTAATGAAGCATTTAAATATCAAGAGTATCTGTCTACTTCGATTCATGGCCACTAAAAGTCATGTAAGGCTTTGTTAGTGTTTTTAACTAACCTTAACTAATCTTGCAATCTGTGCAAGTAAACCTCTTTCTTTTCATTCTTCTTGGTCAATTCAATCTTGGAATAGCCATTTTAAATTCCAATGAAAGGTTCCTTGTTCCAACCGACTCAAGATTGTGGACTCACGATCTTATTCTTGCTTCTTGTCCTGGAATAGCAAATGTTCCTGGAGTTCTAGTCTTGTCGAGTTGATTCGATTCCTCATGAATGAGAAGAGATCTAGCCATAATTCGTTGCATCCTATAAAAAGTTTTTAAATCACATGATTTTAGGCTAATTTTCTTAAAGCAAGAGCACAAATTCTTAGAGAATTCTAAGGATTACGTTTCTTTTCGTTGTAAGATTCTCGCACTCTTCATTGAAGGTTGTTGAAAAGATGGTCAAAAGCTGATACGTTCCATCTCTTACTTCCTGGCGTTGATATAAGCAGCTATGTTAATGCTAAGTGGGGGAGAACTTAGTAATCCAACTTAGATTTTATCTAAGTAAAAGCGAGTCGAAGGTCGACGAACTAAACCGAAGAGAAGTAAAGACCGTAGTCAAAAGCTTTACCAATGGGATGACTCTCCATTGGAGGAACTGAACTGAATTTCGGGGACAAAATTCCAGTTAGTGGGGGAGAATTGTAACATCCTGAATTTTATCCAAAGTATAATTAGAATAATAATATGATACGAATAATAGTAACCTTAATGACAAGCCATAAGTAGGTGTTAAAAAGGAATAATTTAGAGTTAAAAACGTATGATAATAGAAAATTAAGAATAAAATAATTAAATGATTTATTATGATGCTTTCAAGATTGGAGAGTCATAATAAAATTTTGATCTCATCACTATAATTGAAATTTGTTTTCTAGTCAAAATAAATATAAACTTGTTATCATACGTTTTTCAAAAAAATAAAAGAGTATTTTTATTTATTTTAATTAATATTTTGATAGAGAGCTCAACTGACAAGCCCTAGAGGCATTTTCATAAATTGTTTCTTTGAAAAGGTATGTTTAATTTAATGTTTTAAACATTCCTGTAAGTTTTCTTAACGTTTTGAGACTATTTTATTTTTAACTTTCAGACTGGTTTTAATATATTACTGGTATAAGTTACATACAATGATCTGCTATTTCGAAATTATAAATATTATATATTGTCAAGTTTAATATCAGGATTAAGAAAATATATTTACTTTTGAATTTCAATACTTTTCTTAGACAATAGCTATCTGTAGGGACCGGTAACTTTATTATTTTTCAATCAGTTTTGAGTAATTAAAAATACAATATTTTTGTACCTAAATGTATTTTATTTTTGGAATTATCAAACTTTTGATTATAATCCAAAATACCTATACACATTGAACCACAAATGATAACTAAATATGAAATAATACCCAAAACCCGTCCCCACCCAAGAAAAAAAATAAAAATGTCGTGTCCTTAATCGAAATCAACCTTGAAGCTATGGAAGAACTTCAGGAACGATCTCAACCAAGATATTAATGTAGGACTTTTTAGGATTTCTGTATATCCAGTTGGGATAAACAGGTTCTCCCTAGTCAACAATGTGTGTGCTAGTGTCAACTTAGGGATGAGAAGACGTACCTTAGCCCCTATAGCATGGTGGTTCTTATAGGGGATTACCTGTGTGCCATGGGCCCTTCTGATAAGGCTTATGAAGAGGAAGAATTCAAGTAGGATTAGTAAAGGTTATGATAAGATCACCTTCGTAAATCCTGTAGGTGATAAACCTTTATCCGATATCATATTTATCTAACCAAGAGTCGTGGGAATTTAAGAGAAGTTGTTAAGCTTAATGAGACTGTAAGTGATAAAGATAAGGATGAAAATCCTGTGCTCGGGATTAATCTCATAAGCGTGTTACATCTCCTTAAGTCCAATTGCTCGGTGTAGCGTTCCGACTGTTGGCCTTGTTCCAGTGTCTAACTGGTCGGACCAAGGTGATTTTAGTCGGGTGACTTTCGGCCTACTAAAGGTCCAATACAAAAAGAACGTGTGGCCCTAAGGCCACCACGTTAAACAAAAAAAAAATAAAATAAAAGGGCAACAAAACTTAAGTATAGAAAAAGACCAAGCATGTGACAGTAAGAGGAAGAAACATATAGAGAAAGAAGGGAGTAGGGAAACAACTTTGTTTGCTTCCAACTTCTCGATTCAATTACTCAAGATCCGACTGTTCAATCTCAATTTTTTCTTAGGTAACTAATCTCCTCTACTCCCTCTACCCATCCATGTAATTTATTCGACGATTCGTCAATATTTTTATTATCCCTATATTTTCAAATAAAGAGAAGTTTTAGGAAAAAGTGATATATTTTCATTGTATAATGATATATATTTATTATTTTGAGAAAAATGAATTTAGTTGATTATATTTATAGAGATGTGTGTGTGTGTATATATATATATATATATATATATTTAATGTTATAATTAGTTTTGACGTGTTTCCCTGTTTAGATCCATTGTTGTCCCTAACACTCAAGTAAGGCTCGGGCGTGAACGAGATATTGTTCTTTTTGTCAGGACTCCCAAGTAAGAAGGTGGTGTTACCTTAACTTAGGGTGTAGCTTCTCTTTTGTTATAGTGATGGCTAGGGTAGAAGAATAAGAAAAGTATAAAACCTTAGGGTAGTTGATGATAATAGAATTTGGAGTGAGTAATTAAAGAAAAGGAATACATTATTTGTAGCTTTGGTAAAATTATAGATTAATATTGGGATTGGAAGAGTACTAAAATTATAGATTAATGATATATGATTAATATGTGTATGGGTACCGAATGTATGAATATAGAAATATGTTTATAAATAGAAACTCAGGGAATATGATAATGGATAAGAAATAAAATGTAAAACGATAAGTAAAGCTAAGGAAGGAAACAATAGTTTTGTGCGAGGTACCCTTGCGTAGGGTGAAGTACTCGGATAGAAAGCGTGTGTGAGGGACCCTTGCGTAGGGTGAAGCACTCGGAGACAGGATAGGTGTACGAGGTACCCTTGCGTAGGGTGAAGTACTCGAATAGCAAGCGTGTGTGAGGGACCCTTGCATAGGGTGAAGCACTCGGAGACAAGATAGGTGTTTGAGGTACCCTTGCGTAGGGTGAAGTACTCGGATAGAAAGCGTGTGTGAGGGACCCTTGCGTAGGGTGAAGCACTCGGAAATAGGATAGGTGTACGAGGTACCCTTGTGTAGGGTGAAGTACTCGGAAATAAAATGAATAGTAATAATTGATAAATAGGTGGTGATTAATATGTATTTGGATAAACCGCGTGTACGAGGGACCCTCGCGTAGGGTGAAGTACTCGAAACGAAAATGATAGTAACTACTGGTGAATGAGGTTAAATAGGCTTAAGAAATGAGTTTGGACTAGGAAATGAATAGGTTGTAATTTGTAACACCCCGCAAATTCCTCGTATTGTTTTAAGTAATTAAAAGATTTATTTTGAGAAAGTGTTTTTGAAAGAATGTTTTCTTAAAGTGAATTTCTTATTTCATGATTTTAAGTGGTGAATGATTTTGAAGAAATGATTTTTCATAAGAAAATATTATGAGTCTTAAAGTTGGATTTTTAAGAAATGATTATGTGTTGGATATTTTTGTGTTTTAAGGAAATTGTGATTTTATGCATGGGTGGTTTTATGAGAAGAAAATTTATTTTCTATGTATGTGTGTATATGAGTATTTCGTGTGTATGTATGTATGATGTATAAAAATAATATGTATGTGTGTGTATATATATATATATATATGTGCTATGTGTATGTATGTATATGTATGGTAAGTATGTGCATGTATTACCTAGGATGAACCACATGGAGCCATTACTTAATGACCAAGTAAAAGGGAAAAAGAATAAAAATAAATGAAAATAAGAAACTTGGCCCCCAAGTAGGTTTTTAGGATTACCGAATTGCCCCTCCCACACACACATCTCATGACCAAACTCAAGGGCAAGAAGGGAATTACATTAGTTGTCTATATAAGCCTTAAGCCATTAGTTCATTTCCCTTCATTTTCCATTCATTTCTTCTTTTCATTTTCTATTCCTACACACTTAACCCCAAGAGTCCATCAAGCTCTTGGAGAGTGAGAGAGAAAGAGAAAGGGACCGTGAGAGAAGAAGAGAAAGCAGAGTAAAGACCCAAAGTCCCTCAACCTTTTACCTTTGATTTTCATTCCTCAATCACCTCCTTCTTCAAACTCAAGAAGAAACTCACCCATCACCCAAGAAAGAAAGGAGGCCGAAACTAAAACCTAGGAGAAGAGGAGAGAGAGAGAGATCTTGAAGTTGAAGTTAAGTTTAGATCTAAGGTAGTTATTTAAGTTTTTAGAGTTTTAAATGTATTTCATGTTGGATTGTAAAAGACTTTAAGATAAACTGTGATTGAACTTAAGATTTGTGATGTATGTGTTTATTTTTAAGTGATGTTGAAGTCTAAATGGCATGCATGTTATTCTTAAGCTTAGATCTTGAATATTTGTGTTAAAAAGTTTTGATCTTTAATTTGAAATTTTTATTTTTCACGGTTTTGTTTAAGGCTTGTGCTTAAATTTATTTGTTTGCCTTGATCTTCTCATGCATGTGTTGATCATACCTTGATCTCGAATTTTTAGAGTTAAATGAACTTGTAAATCACTAAACCAAGAACTAATGTAATTCGGCCATGAATAGAAAATTGGGTTTTGATGCTTTTTAATTTGTTTTAAGTCATTGCAAGTTAGCTTTGTGCCTAGATAAGTTGATTTGAGTTGTTGGTGTACTTGATTTTGATTTGGTTTTGATAAAGCTTTGATTTTTGGGTTTTGACCTCTAAAAAGCTTTGACCTTTGCTTTAATCTTTAGAAAGTTTTGATCTTGAATCTTGCATGTGTTTCTTGAACTAAAAAGTCTTGATCTATGTGTATGCATGTCTCGGTTTTGGTAAGAAAGCCAAGGAAATCAACTTTCGAAAAATGGTTTTGCTTTGATCTAAGTTCATTGTTTTTGTATGTTAAAGATTTGAGCTTCTCTCTTAATTTTTGTTGATGAATATTCGGCCAAAGCTTTGAACTAAGAGATCATGATTGGTTTTCCATAAAAAGGCACTTGCATGTGGTTTCTTTTGGATCCAAATATTTTTTTTAAATGCATGCAAGGAAAAATAAAAATGAAAATTTAGTTGAAGAGGAAAAGAGGTCACGGTTTTATGTTTGAAAAGGGAGTGGTATTTTTCAAAACCATATGTTTAAAAGTGCATGATTTGATTTGGTAATTTTAAGAGTGCATGTTTGAAAAAGTGCATCAAAAACCTTGTTTTGCCATGATGATGATTCGACCTAGTTAGGTTTAGTAGGCTAGATTCTTTTTCATGCGAATTGACTTAAAGTAATAAGTATTGTTGGAAACCAACAAGAGGCCTAACAATCGAGTAGAGGGGGGTGAATAGGAGATTGAAGCTAATATGGCAATTTTTCGATTTATTGAAAATTAAACTGATGTTGTTCGGTTTTAAAAGAAAACCCGAGCTTCTTTCTGAGCAGACAAGGTTAAATGATTAACCAATCAGATAAACAAAATGGTTAATCAGTTAACCGAGCTGCTTCAAGGTAGAGCTGGTTTTTGACTTAAGTTCGAAGAACAACACTCAAAGGGCTGAGCTAAGAAAAATAACAGTTCAAACTTTGATAAATGAAGATTAGCGGAATTAACGTTACGCTTGGCAGCAACAGATAAGCAGTAAAGAAAGAACACCAGAGATTTATCCTGGTTCACTCTCACCCTGAGAGCTAGTCCAGTCCCCTCTGAAAACCTTTTAGAGAGCTTTCACTAAAAATCGATTTTCTGGGTTACAAAGGATTTACAAGAGCCTACCCCTCTAGACCTATCCAGTCAAACGAGTGTACCAAACTCGTGACAAACTACCCACAACAAATCGACGACCAAAGAACCTCTTTGGAACCTTTACAAATCGAAGCTTTCTCGATCAGAGACCAGCTTCTCACAACAGCAAATACAACGAAGAAGATGATGAAAGTGTATGGCTCCAATTCGAAACACTCTTCGAATATGATGAAAGATTGAATAACAAGAGTGAGTCAATTCTAGAAGGATTTCACAGAGAAGAACTGATTCGAACTTAGAGTTAAGATTTGAAAGTTTTAACTCTCTAAGTTCGTATGAAAATCGAATGTTCTTCTTCTCTGTGAGTTTGTGATTTCTACTCTGTTTTTTTTAAAGTAAAAATGAAAGTTTAAGTTCTGAGAAAAATGGTTGTAAAAGAATCAAATTGATCTTAACGTTGAAGACCCCCTCTTTTATAGTCTCCTCTTTTCTGCAGAGAAAGAGAGAAAGAGAGCTGTACGGAGATGGGGTTTCCAACGGTAACATTTAGACAGCAGAGCAGTGATGGTGACAGTTCACCAACCTTTGATTGAACTCATTTTGAATTTCAAACTTGTCAGAGCATAGGAGCTAAACCTAGGACTTCTACCCAGACTCAACGGTAATAAAAAGTACGGAACAGTTGAGCAGAGTCCGAAGGTTGAAGACGATGCATTGTTGAAGACGATGAACAGAGATTGCCGAGCTTTTGGCTTTGTTCGAGCTTGGTGTTTCTGAGCTTGATCTGAGCGTCGGCAAATAGTCAAGTTTAGAACGATCAACCCGAGCTTATTTACTCTATCAGATGCTGTGGCTGTTTCGAGCTTAATCCGAGCGAGTACCGAGCAAATCATCATCCGAGCTTACTACCTTGAAATGAAGAACCGAGCTTGCAAACTTGGATGAACTTTGGCCTTGATCACGGGCCGAGTCAAAGCCGAGCTTGAGCTACAAAAGCTGACTTGATGCAGGTAGCGAAGAACCCTAGTTTTCCGAGCTTCTGCCGAACCTCTGCCTTTGGCGGAACGCATACGCAAAACAAAGATTCCGAGCCTATGCAGAGCTTGTACCTTTAGCTGAACCCTTGCGCTGATAAGTCTGACTTGTCTAACGCTAAGCACAAGTCGAGTCTGTTTATTTGACATCTTCAAAAGCTCTTTGATTCTGCATTGTGAGTCTACAATCTCCCCCTTTTTGATGATGACAAATATTCTTTAACAGTTTGTTGCTTTTTGTGTTCTCCCCCTGACTGTATGCTCGTAAGCTGATTGGACTTGGCACTGATTGGAATTTGCTCGAAAATACACCACATGTTGCACATGAAAATGCACTTATCAGACCTTTCTCCCCCTTCCACTTGTTGAAAGGATGTAAAAATGTGGAGCACGAGCAGCTCGTCAAACACTCCCTCTGAATTTATGCTCGCAAAATCTGAAACACCAAAAACAAACAACAGACACACCTTTCTCCCCCTTTTGGCATGATAAAAAAGGAGCCAAAGATTAAGCACATTCGCCAAAAGAGAGAAATAAAAACTAAAGAAAAGATTAACACCTTTCTCCCCCTTTTTGGAAAAAAAGAGATTAACATTTTTCTGTACCACTTGTTAGTAATGTACCACTTGTTGAAAAAAAAACTGTTCTCCCCCTTAAGACTTTAAAGTGATAACCAAGGAAGAAAATTTTCATGATCATCGTTCTCCCCCTTTAACAGTGAAAGCATGCTTCTCATCCGAGAAGTTAAAAGGTAAAGGTGAGAATGACGAATAACATAATATGAAAGTTCAAATATAAAAAACAGCACTCTTCTCCCCTTAGATAAAAATTTAGAGGAAGGGAAGAAGTTTTGAAGGATGTGAAATTTCAGGAAATTTAAACAAATACACAATTGAACGTAAAGATCGAGACTATGAAGGTGATCAAAATTTATGATATACTGAAAACCAAGCTCATGCCGAGCACATGCTAAACTTATCCAGGATTCCGAGCTTGCGCTGAGTACACACTAGATTCGTCTAGAATGCCGAGCTCACGCCGAATTTTATAAAGAGTTTCCGTCGGCATAGGTTTAGTAAACACATCGGCTAATTGATTTTCAGTACTTACAAATTCTATGACACAGTCACCTTTTTGAACATGATCTCGAAGAAAATGATGCCTAATTTCAATGTGTTTTGTTCGAGAGTGATACACTGGATTCTTAGTTAGATTGATTGCACTTGTATTGTCACATTTGATAGGAATGTGATCTAAAATTAAGCCATAATTTGATAACTGTTGTTTCATCCAAAGAATTTGAGCACAACAATTACCAACATCAATGTATTCGGCCTCAGCTGTTGACAAAGCAACGCAAGCTTGCTTTTTAGAAAACCACGACACAAGGGAACTGCCGAGCAAATGACAAGTTCCACTTGTGCTTTTTCGGTCAAGCTTGCACCCAGCAAAATCTGAGTCCGAATACCCAATCAAACTAAGATTGGCATCCCTAGGATACCACAGACCAGTGTTCACAGTTCCTTTTAAATATTTAAAAATTCGCTTAACCGCCGAAAGATGAGATTCTTTGGGATTAGCTTGAAAATGAGCACATAAACAAACACTGAACATAATATCTGGCCGAGACGCAGTAAAATATAGAAGGCTTCCTATCATGCCTCTATATTTGCTCACATCCACGGCTTTACCTGACTCATCCTTGCCGAGATAGCTGGATGTGCTCATGGGAGTGGCAGCTTCTTTGCAATTTTCTAATCCAAATTTCTTGAGGAGTGCCTTGCAGTATTTTCCTTGATGCACAAAGGTTCCTTCATCAACTTGCTTTATTTGCAGCCCAAGGAAGAATGTGAGTTCTCCCATCATCGACATCTCGAATTCACCTTGCATTGATTCAGAGAACTTCTTGCAAAGAGACATGTTAGTAGCACCGAAAATTATATCATCAACATAAACTTGTACTAACAATATGTCCTTTTTGGATTTATAAATGAATAGAGTTGTGTCAACCTTCTCTCTCTCAAACCCTTGTTCGAGTAAAAATGAGCTCAAACGATCATACCAAGCTCTCGGAGCTTGTTTCAAACCGTAAAGAGCCTTTTTGAGTTTAAATACATGGTTTGGATATTCAAAATTTTCAAAGCCAGGAGGTTGTTTCACATATACTTCTTCATTTATAAAGCCATTTAAGAAAGCACTCTTTACATCCATTTGATAAAGGGTGAAATTCATAATAGATGCAAAAGCAAGTAAAATTCGGATTGCTTCAAGCCTAGCAACTGGAGCGAAGGTTTCATCATAATCGATACCTTCCTCTTGGTTGTAGCCTTGAGCAACTAATCTTGCTTTGTTTCTTATAATTAAGCCTAATTCATCTGTTTTATTTCTGAAAATCCATTTCAAGCCAAGTATCGTATGATCATTGGGCCGAGGAACCAATTCCCAGACATCATTTCTGATGAATTGATTCAGTTCCTCTTGCATGGCAATCGCCCAATGTTCATCATCAATTGCTTGATCAATCGAATTAGGTTCAATTTGAGAAACAAAAGAAGCGAAATTGCAAAAGTTCTGAATAGAACGACGAGTTAAAACTCCCTTATTCAAGTCGCCGAGCACATTCTCTATCGGATGGTCCTTGACTCTCTTCCAGGCTGGACTGAGCTCAAACTGCTCTGCTCGGCTTGGAATGAGTTCGGACTGACTATTTTGAATTTGGCTCGGACTGAGTTCAGTTTGTTCCTTGTTTGTTTGGCTCGGAACAAGCTCGTCCCTCCGATCTTTGTCTTCAGCAGTTTCATCCTTTCGAGCTCTTTCAGTTGTTGTGCTCGGATCGAGTTCATCCATATGATGATCCTCTCTATCTGCACAACTAACATTGTCTCTCCGAGGAGACTCATCAAATACCACATGCACGGACTCTTCCACAGTGGAGGTCCTTTTGTTAAAAACTCTAAATGCTTTACTATGAGTAGAATAACCCAAAAATATTCCTTCATCGGCTTTAGAATCAAATTTGGCGAGATGCTCTTTTCCATTGTTTAAAATGAAGACTTTGCAGCCAAATGTATGGAAATGAGAAATTTTTGGTTTTCTACCCTTATAAAGTTCATATGGAGTTTTCTTTAAAATTGGTCTGATGAGGATGCGATTCATTACATAGCAAGCTGTGTTCACCGCATCGGCCCAGAAATAATGTGGTAAATTGTATTCATTTAGCATGGTTCGGGCTAGTTCTTCTAGAACTCGGTTTTTCCGTTCCACAACTCCGTTTTGTTCGGGAGTACGAGGAGCAGAAAACTGATGTTCTATTCTGAACTTAGAACAAAACTTGTCAAATTTGTAGTTCTCGAACTCACCGCCATGGTCTGTTCGGATTACAACTACTTTTTGGTTAGCTCGGTTTTGGAGTTGCTTGACAAGCTCTTTAAAAGTTTCAAAAGTTTCACTTTTTGATTTTAAAAATAAAGTCCATGTAAACCTGGAAAAGTCATCTACAATTACTAAGGCATAGAGATTGCCACCAAAGCTTTTGACTTGTGATGGTCCGAACAAATCCATGTGTAACATTTCCAACGGATGCGTTGTCGAGACCATCAACTTAGATGGAAAATCGTTTTTCTTTTTGATCGGTTTGCACTTCTTGCATGAAGAGCAAACTCCCTCAATGTTAAAATTTAGCTTTGGTAAACCAATCACTAATTCTTTTGATTGTAGTTTCTTTAACTGGTTTATATTTATATGAGCTGTCCTTCTATGCCATAACCATGTGTCACTTTCTTTGCTAACCATGCAAGTGGTTACCAAAGAGGTGATTTCATTCAAATCAACCAAATAAGTATTGTTAAATCGTTTTCCAACAAATTTGACAGAGTTGTCCTCGTCACTTTTAATAATGCAATGGGTAAAGGTAAAAACAACATGGTTACCAATATCACAAAGTTGGCTAATACTTAAAAGATTGTGTTCTAGACCTTTTACAAGTAAAACATTATTGATAACCAAGTTGGCAGAGTTACTGACTTTACCTTCACCCAATATTTTACCTCGGTTGTTATCACCATAAGTGACGTAGCCCTTATCTGAATGTGAAAGTTCAATGAATAGATTTTTGTCCCCCGTCATGTGCTTCGAGCATCCACTGTCAAGGTACCATCTTCTCTCTTTTGCTCGGAAGCACACCTGCATCACAAAAATATTACTTCTTTGATTCGGGTACCCAAATTGTTTTGGGTCCCTGGGGGTCTGCAGTTGGATCTTTCTTTTTGACTACCCAAACAAAGTTGCCCTTGGTTACACCGTGACGTCGGATTTTACATTCATTGGGTGTATGACCATGAAGGCCACAGTAGGAGCAGCTCGGCCGTTTTGAGTTATTAAAGTTTGAGACATAGCCGAGTTTCCTTACTGCTTTCTTCTTGGTCTGAGTGTAGCCGAGGCCAGTTTTGTTCGAGTAGTTCCTATGTTCGGCTAAAAGCCGATCAAACAAGCCATCACTCTTGATGACAGTTGCACTTTTAAATTTTAGGTCAGAAATTTCCTTTTCATATTTAGTGTAGCAGTCAAGATTTTCATTTTTCAACTGAGTGATAGTGTTTTCTAATGACTCGTTTCTGCTTTTCAGAATTTCAATTGAATTTTCCAAATCAAGAACTTGCTCTTTGTATTTTGAAAGACTGAGTTTCAACTTAATGAAATTTTTAGCAAGCTTCTTGAATTCGGTTTGCATTTCAAGATAAGCAGAATACAATTCATCAGAGTCATTAAATTCAGATTCAGAGTCAGAATCAGATGTAGAGGTTACCTCAGTGTTTTTATGTTCGGACATTGTTCGGCTGGCTGAGGTTTCCTCGCTGTGTTTGCCCATTAAGCATTTGAAATTTGATCTTTGATTAATTGTGCCAAAAGTCGAGCTCGATGAGTCTTCTTGATTGGTATATCTGAGACTCGAACAAGCTTCCTCATCTTCACACTCCGAGCAAGAGTCATATACAGGGAGATCTTGTTCATCTATTCTGAGTGATGAGCTCGATACTTCCTTTTCACGGTTCGAGCACCATTCTTGCTCGGGGCTCGTTTGGCTCGGGCTTCTGAACACAGTTTCTCTTCCAATTAAGCACAAAATTGCTTTTTCTTCTTCATCGCCTGAGCTAGAGCTTGAGCTGGTATTGTTGTTGGGTGCATCCCATACTATGTAAGCTCTCTTCTTCTTGTGGTCTTTGTTCTTCTTTATTTCTTCACCACTTTGCTTTTTTAATCTTGGACAGTAAGTTCTAATGTGACCTGCTTCACCACATTCGTGGCATCTAACTCGGTCTTTTGAACTTGAGCCTTTGTGGTGACTGCTTCTGGTATCTCTTGCTCTCTTTGTGAAGTTCTTTTTGCCTTTAAAAAATTTGCTGAACTTCCTGACCATGAGACCAAAGTCTTCCTCATCCATGTCCGAGCTGGACTCATCTTCAGAGGATTCTTTGGTTGCCTTTATAGCAGCTTTGAGGGAAATTCCCTTCTTCTTCTTATCAGATTCTTCATGCATGGTCAGTCTGCCGAGCTCCATCTCATGCTCTTCCAGCATGCCGAACAAAGTGACTATACTCATTGTGTCCAAGTCTTTAGCTTCCATGATGGCAATGACCTTCGGCTGCCATTCTCTGCTAAGACATCTAAGCACTTTGTTAGTTATCTCGGCATTTTGAAAAGTTTTGCCGAGAGCATTAAGATGGTTTATGATATGAGTAAACCGTTTCTGCAAATCATTTATATTTTCATTTGGCAGCATTCGGAATAACTCATATTCATGCATCAGAGTATTTAATCTTGCTCGTCTGACCTCACTTGTCCCTTCATGAGTAAGTTGTAGAATGTCCCACATTTCTTTAGCAGATTTGCAACTTGACACTCGAAAGAATTCATCGTAGGACAAAGCTGAGGTGATGATGTTTTTGGCTTTTAAATCGAAAGATACTTTTCTTTTGTCATCATCATCCCAACTTTCCCACGGGATTTCTACAACTTCATCATTAATTTTTCTTTTAGGGACAAATGGCCCATTTTCAATAGATTTCCAAATTTCCATATCTATGGCTTCAATGAAAATTTTCATTCGAGCTTTCCAATAAGCATAACCCTCACCATTGAATAGTGGTGGTCTGTTTATGGAAGAGCCTTCACCTCCGAAGGGATTGTTAGTAGCCATTCGGTTTCCTCAAGGATCTTTTCGAAAAAGTTTTTACACTCGAGCTTTCGACCGAGCTCTGATACCACTTGTTGGAAACCAACAAGAGGCCTAACAATCGAGTAGAGGGGGGGGGGGTGAATAGGAGATTGAAGCTAATATGGCAATTTTTCGATTTATTGAAAATTAAACTGATGTTGTTCGGTTTTAAAAGAAAACCCGAGCTTCTTTCCGAGCAGACAAGGTTAAATGATTAACCAATCAGATAAACAAAATGGTTAATCAGTTAACCGAGCTGCTTCAAGGTAGAGCTGGTTTTTGACTTAAGTTCGAAGAAAAACACTCAAAGGGCTGAGCTAAGAAAAATAACAGTTCGAACTTTGATAAATGAAGATTAGCGGAATTAACGTTACGCTTGGCAACAACAGATAAGCAATAAAGAAAGAACACCAGAGATTTATCCTGGTTCACTCTCACCCTGAGAGCTAGTCCAGTCCCCTCTGAAAACCTTTCAGAGAGCTTTCACTAAAAATCGATTTTCTGGGTTACAAAGGATTTACAAGAGCCTACCCCTCTAGACCTATCCAGTCAAACGAGTGTACCAAACTCATGACAAACTACCCACAACAAATCGACGACCAAAGAACCTCTTTGGAACCTTTACAAATCGAAGCTTTCTCGATCAGAGACCAGCTTCTCACAACAACAAATACAACGAAGAAGATGATGAAAGTGTATGGCTCCAATTCGAAACACTCTTCGAATATGATGAAAGATTGAATAACAAGAGTGAGTCAATTCTAGAAGGATTTCACAGAGAAGAACTGATTCGAACTTAGAGTTAAGATTTGAAAGTTTTAACTCTCTAAGTTCGTATGAAAATCGAATGTTCTTCTTCTCTGTGAGTTTGTGATTTCTGCTCTGTTTTTTTTAAAAGTAAAAATGAAAGTTTAAGTTCTGAGAAAAATGGTTGTAAAAGAATCAAATTGATGTTAACGTTGAAGACCCCCTCTTTTATAGTCTCCTCTTTTCTGCAGAGAAAGAGAGAAAGAGAGCTGTACGGAGATGGGGTTTCCAACAGTAACATTTAGACAGCAGAGCAGTGATGGTGACAGTTCACCAACCTTTGATTTAACTCATTTTGAATTTCAAACTTGTCAGAGCATAGGAGCTAAACCTAGGACTTCTACCCAGACTCAACGGTAATAAAAAGTACGGAACAGTTGAGCAGAGTCCGAAGGTTGAAGACGATGCATTGTTGAAGACGATGAATAGAGATTGCCGAGCTTTTGGCTTTGTTCGAGCTTGGTATTTCTGAGCTTGATCTGAGCGTCGGCAAATAGTCAAGTTTAGAACGATCAACCCGACCTTATTTACTCTATCAGATGTTGTGGCTGTTTCGAGCTTAATCCGAGCGAGTACCGAGCAAATCATCATCCGAGCTTACTGCCTTGAAATGAAGAACCGAGCTTGCAAACTTGGATGAACTTTGGCCTTGATCACGGGCCGAGTCAAAGCCGAGCTTGAGCTACAAAAGCTGACTTGATGCAGGTAGCGAAGAACCCTAGTTTTCCGAGCTTCTGCCGAACCTATGCCTTTGGCGGAACGCATACGCAAAACAAAGATTCCGAGCCTCTGCAGAGCTTGTACCTTTAGCTGAACCCTTGCGCTGATAAGTCTGACATGTCTAACGCTAAGCACAAGCCGAGTCTGTTTATTTGACATCATTAAAAGCTCTTTGATTCTGCATTGTGAGTCTACAAGTATGTCTTGTGAACTTATGTTAAATTGATTTGTTTGAAATTGTATTTTGACTAATTTTCTTTCAATTCGGTTATGGGTAAAAAGATGAAGGACACTATATTTGATTTGGTAAATTAATTAAGTTAAGAAGATAAATTAAAGTTTGTTAATTTTTCTAAGAGAAGCTCACGGTTTTATAATTAAAAAGGAAGAAATAATTTCTTTATCTAGTGTTTTGATGATGAACAAGCTTTATGTGAAGAATGCTGTGTTTGATTTGAAATGTTAAATCGTTTTCTTAAATCCTATTCGGTTTAGAATAATAAGAGTATCCAAGATGGTTTAATCAATTGAAAATGAAATTTTGTTTGAATACTTGAAATAAATTAAGTTGGTTGTGTGATTTAGATTTGTAATTTCTAACTTGTTTCTTTGATGTCATTTGGCCATGTAGTGTAAATGAGTCTCGGGAGTGTTGTTGCATGAAAATAAATTTATATAGTGATTAATTGAATTGTTGTGCTAAGTTATATCTTTGGCTTAATGCGGTTTGTGAGTATATGTGTGACTAAGTGTTTGTGTTTTATGAAAATGAAAGTGTTAGAAAATAATCAAGTGTTGGTTAAGTAATTATATAATATGATTTATTAAAGTGTTGAGGAGTGATGTAAACTTGTGATGTTTGAAAGAATGTTTGTGTTAGTAATTGTTTTTTTTTTTAAATTAATTGATTTTAAAATGATTTGATTTATTTGAAATTGTTGGATTGTGTTTATGACTATCCTAAATCTATTTTATAACAAAAGCTTGGATCTTAAAGTAATTGTTTTGAGCTAAAGATTTGTTTAAAGCGAAAAGTACTTTTACGGTGTTTTCAAGTCTTATTTAAGTAAATTTTGTGAAAACAATTCTTTTCTGTCCCGAAGTATTTAAAGTTATGTCCTAGCCTTAAAAATGTGTTCAAGTGATTTAAAGTATGATTTTCCAAGCGGTATTTGAATTAAGACAAAGCCGGATTAAAACGATGCATTTTTCGGAGTTTTCGAACGCGATTCAGGTGCTGTCCAAGATGGACCAGCAACTAACCCAAATGATTTAAATTATTTTATATGATGTTTTCAAATGATTTTAAAGTACATAAAGTATTAGAAAAATGTTAAATTTGTTTTGAGAAAACGGTTATATTTTTAAGTCTTCCGACGAGGAACGAAATATGAAATGAGTTAAGAAAATATTTTCTTAATACAAGTTAATGACGTAAACGTATTTTATTTAGTACGAGGAATTTTAAAGACGAGGGATTGGGGCAGCTGGCAGCGACAGAGATCCGCGGAGATCGAGTACGTTCAATTGCTGGACCTCAGGTGAGAGAGAAGCTTTCCTAAGACACCGTGGTATTTAGGTGATTTATTAGGACGTTCCGTATCATCTCAAAGATCGGAAATTAGTGGTTCGGAGTCAGTAGTATAAGTGGCAATTGTTTGTGTTGTGTGACCACTTATACGAAGGTGACAAAGACCACATTGTGTTGTGTGATGATTGTGTAACATCCCCAATTTCCGATATTCGTTTAGGATGGTTATTAGAGGCAAATTAGTATGTGTTTAAGTGTTTAAAGTGTAGAGTTTAGCCAAGAGTAGAATTGTGTGAGATAGAACTAGCTTAGAATGGGTTTAAATAGTATAGGAATAAGGTTTTGAGTAGTAATCCAAGCCTAGATGAGTGTAGGAGCCTAAGGAAGTGAATTGGAGTTAGAAAACCACCAAAATAGGGTTTTCAGTAAGGTAATCGATTACCTTGAAGAGTGTAATCGATTACTTGCTCCCTGGAAAATCACACAAAAGTTGCATTAAAAGTAATGGATTACTTGGGCAAAGTAATGGATTACTTGGGCAAAGTAATGGATTACTTGGGCAAAGTAATGGATTACTTGGGAAAAGTAATGGATTACTCTGCCTCTGAAAATCATACTAGAATTGTTGCATCAAAGGAAGTAATGGATTACTTCAAGGAAGTAATCGATTACTTTGAGAAAGTAATGGATTACTTCAAGGAAGTAATCGATTACTTTAAGTCAAATCTGATTAAAAACATGTTTTTCCTTCATTTTCCTCATTTCACTCTCTCTCCTCCCTCATGACTTCTCTCTCTTCTCTCTCTAAACCTCCATGGTTTCTTCCTCTCTTTCCATGGCAAATCACCATAAAAACACCACAAATCACCAAATTGAAACCGTGAATCATCCCCAAATCTCATCCTAATGATTTGCCCTCTCTCAAATCATGTGTTTTCTCCCTCTTTATCATGGAACCCCAAATCCCCCAAAACCCTAAGTTGGGTAATCAACCCCATAGAGCCTTCTAATCCTTCAAGGAGTCTTAGATAGTGCATGAGAGCATGGAATGGGAGGCTAAGAAGCTTGGATTGGAGCTTGGTGAGTGGGTTTGGAGGAAACCCCAATTTCCTCTTTCTCTCTCTTCAAGGTAAGGGGGTTACTTTGGTTCTAATTAGGGAAGGGATTTAATGATAGTAATAGGGTTATACCTAGATGTATTTTGATATGTGTATAGGTGATTTGTATGCTTTGCATGTTGTGGGTGAAATATATGTTATGAACTTAGGGTTTGATGTTAGTAAGTGATTGTTTTAATTGATATTGAATGAAATGAATGAATAAATGTTATTGTCATGATTATTGATATTGTTATGATTGTTATTGGACTAAAGGAATGAGTAACTGTTATGGTTAATGAAATTAATATTGTCAAAATTGAAGGGTAAATGTGAAATTGATGATGTTGGTACTTGAATGGTTATGAATTGGAATGATTGAATGATTTGATAATTTAAAGATAGTATATATATATATATAAATGGTAATTATTATATATTGTTATGGCCTATTGCTCTAAGTTAGAGAGCCCAACCAAATTGGTATAATGGTAAAGAGGATTGACTATTGTAAACACCATAAAATGAACTAGAAACACGTGCATTTAAGGAGTAAGGTGGACCTTAGGTGTAACGGGGAAAACTTACGTTTCTATTCGTGAAGGCAAAAGTAACTAGATTGTGCCACTAAAACAATCGCTGAGAATTTTTATGGAAAACTTTGATCTTCCAAAGGGCCGGGTTCGCAACCCGTGTCGGGGATTGGTTTTATGCAAACCATAATAATTCTGTCAGTTACTTTGGCTTTTCGTGGCCAGTGAGGGTGATTTCTGCTAGAGCCAATTTGGGCGAATCAATCCAAATTGTACGTTGTACACTACCCTAGAGGAGTGTGACGTATTGTGCAAGCGGATGAGCGATATTCCTAGAGGATATGAAGCATCCAAACAGTGGTTGGAAAATGCTTACTCCTGGTCGGTTTTCCCCAGAGTGGAGGGTGTAGTGGGGTGAGGAAATTGTTATTGTTATTGTTATTGTTATTGGAAATGGAGAAGTGCATTCATTGTTATAAAGATGAGTTTAATTCACTGAATCCAATGAATTGTTAAAGTGTTAAAGTGAATACAGTTAATCGTTACAGTGTTACATTGGATTCAGGAATTAAACTATAATGGTATAAAGTTACATGCATTGTTCATATGTTTGAGCATAAAAGCATCGTAAAGTATTGTTATTGTTATTGTTATTGTTTAAGGAAAGGTGAAAAGTGTGAATTGGTTAAATGATAAGATATAGAATTGTTATTGTTGAATGGGATAATATGAATATGATGAAAGATGTTTGGGTATGTCTAGTTATGTTTTATTACTGTCGTTTTAAGTGTTTTCCTTGATTATTATTCAAAGTTCTCACCCTTACAGTGGACATATTAGGTACACATTGGAGACAGGCACATGTGAAAGTCAAGGCCGTAAAAGGTATGCTCCTGTAAAGAGTATACTGATATTGGTGACCTTATGGTCCCAACTATAGTGCAACCATTCATAGGTCCTGATTTGTAAAGATTAGATTTTTATAAATATTGTATTTTAATTGATAATGACGATTTTATTTTAAATGTATTTCATTAATGCATAAGTTCTCTCTTCTCATGGGGACAAGATGAAAGCATTGTATAGTATTGTCTATTTTGAGCTGAAAGTTATACTTTATTAAATTGAAAGTTGTTCTGGACTGACAGGTTTAATATTTATTCGGGGAAAAGTCCGATTTTTAAAGGAAACTCCGTCGAAAATTTTATAAACCCCGAACGTTTTCTAAGATAAAAGGCTAATCTATACTAATAGTATTAGTATATAAAGATAGGGTGTTACATTTATGGTATCAGAGCAATGGTTGCAATCCTCGGCCGTGGAGTACGGATTCTTCCTACTCACAAAAAGTTACTCCACATGAGAGTAACTAGTAGATAGTTGTTTAAGTAGTGCACTTTAGTGTTCATGCATGCATTGTTAGTTGAAATGGGTACAGTTTAGTAGGGTGAGTCATAGTTTAGTAATCATAGAAGTTTATTTTCAATATAAAGTGGGTCAACTCAATTTTTCAAAGTGTAACTGGTTGTATTTGGAAATGGACAGAAAGTAGGGACTAAGGGAAAGGAAAACTCCCAACGGGTCAGAGCATGAAACTGCTACCCCACCTGGAAGGACTAACTCTTAGTTTTGAATTAATCTCCTCTATTTCAAATATAACAAGGGATTGAGGTTTCGCTTTAATACGAAATCTCAAGGCCTTCTTTTGAATCGAAGATGAGTCATTTCCTTATTTGCTTGGAATTCAAGTAGCACGAAAATGATTTTATCTCCAATGCAATGTAGAATCGAGACGGATCCCTCGCATTTTGTATTCATTGGCAGATGACATCGTTAAGTCCTTGAATCTAACCAAATAACGGTTGGATTTATTTTTCTAAGTCTAAGAATAGGATCGGTACTAGAAGTTGTCTAGTTTATACACTTCGAGCATTCTTCATCAGAGTGCGCAGCGGAAGTGAATAGGTGTTAATCCAGTGTAATTTCCTTTAACTGTGATTACTAAGTGTCATCTTAGTAAAACCTAATTGCCTTCTATATTTCCACATTATATTTTGGTGATAAATATACTTTGATTTCTAAAGTATGAAAGTGTTTTTGCAACAGATTTTCTAAGATTCTATTTTCGAAAAGTACTGGTACTACGATTTGAAAATGAATGTCAAGTACAGTAATGTTTTGATATTTTCCAAAGTATGGAATTGATTCAAACTCTGATAATTGATTGAATGTCGCAACACTGATTTTTAAGAAAATTTTATTCACAATGAGAATCCCTAACTAATTGAATGATAGTGTAATTTACTTTTAAGTTACACTAATTATCAATTGACAGGAATTCAATGAAGGCGACATAAGTCAATTTGAACTTTCAAACTAAAATGAGAGGAAAGGCATTCACTAGAATTTAAAGAGAGTGAATGACATTGAAACTTTTTAACCATACATCCGTTCCTTTTATTTGAGTTTGATGACTATAGAGGATTCTTATTTTCTTTGTCAAAGGAATCCTCAAGCTTCAGAATCAATTTCAAATGGATGTGAAATGATTTTGAAAACTTATATGAATGATTTGAACTCGTGAGTGCTTGACATGTCTTTTCCTGTCAAATAATTTTGTTAAAGTTTTAAATGAAAAATGTTTTACAAAAAGCAAAGGTGTTCTTCCTTATTTCAAGGAAGATACAAATTCTTGAAAATTCTTTTATCACCAAGTACCAAACCTTTTTCACAGAAGTTGGTACTTCATTGTTTTCTACTATAATGTGGAAGTGGGAAAATGTGAAGTGAAGGTAGCGAGGTGAGTTAAAGGTAATGCAGCTATCCTAGAGTTAAAGCCTAGTTTAGAACCTAAACCAAAGTAATGGATGTTGGGTCTTTCCTTCAAGTTCATATAGAACTCCAAGGAATTTGTTGTATTTATTGAAAAAACTGTATTCCGGAAGTGCAAACCATTTTCAAACCATTATTACCTATTTCAAGGAATGTAGTTTGTGAATGTTAAAGTTCTAGTTTTAAACATTCATTATAAAAGTCGTAGCACCAAGGTCTAGTTGGTAATAGAGGAAAGTCTCAACTAGGATTTAAGGGCAAGTCTTAGTTGTGCGATCTTTGAGCTTAAGGAACCAATTAGGAAACCCTAAGCCTATGAGAGAATTCTAAGCATAGGTTTAGTTGAGGTCATAGATAGTGGATTTTAATTTTCAGATCGAGTGTAGAATCCAAATAGTTTTTCATTCATAGATTGGGCGGTAGAAGTTAGACCCTATGGTTTGAGTCCTAGAGTTTCAGGCATAGGTGTGTAGGCATATAGATGTGCATATAGGAAGCGAGTTTTAAATGTTTTCGAACGACGAAATTTTATATATGTGTATTTACGATTTTAAACTTAGTAGGACTCTATGTTAAGTCCAATTATTTTCATAAACCCTTTTCTTGCGATTTTATGGGGTAGTTCCCAAATTCCAAATCTTTTCAAGTACTTTGTGTACTATTCAAATCGATTTTTGACAAAGACTATTTTTCCACCTCCTATTAAAGGTGATTTCAAAAGCATACTATCTTAATCTATATTCACTATTATCAAATCAAACTTTTCCAAGTAATTGCCCTGTGTCCTCACATGGTAATTTAGAATTTTCATCTTTCCCTAGTATATCTATATTTTTCAAAGTAACCTTTTCTAGGGAAAACTTTATAAGTGTTAAACTTGCAATTTTGATACATTTGGTTTTATTTGAATGACAACTTATTTTCTATACATAGGATTGAAGTGTATTTATTTTCACTATAACCCCTATGTTTTCAATCATAGTTATAGTCCGGGTATTTTCCCAATTTTGACTATCCTTAAGAAAATGTTTAGCATAAACAAAAGTTTTAACTTGTACAATATATTTCTCCCATGATTGACAATCCGGAATGTATGGACATTCCAAACCTTTTCTCTTTCATGTTAAACGAACTTGGTTGAAGATTGATAGCATCTTCTCTATTAATCTTCAACCCTATTTTCTAATCGTGTTACATACCGGTGAAGGTTATGTAGCCATCGAGAATTGTCAAGAAACTGTTTATACCCTTGATTTCAACTCTTATGTATTTAACCGGTTCTTTTCAAAACCTTGTTGCATCCATGCACCAATCAAAATTTTGTTAGATTCTAAGGGAGTCTTGCTATTAACAAGTCTTTCAAACCTTTTTGATCAAGGTAATACAAAACTCCTTTTGGTGTGAATGAATTGTTTTATTTATTTGTGTAGAGTTGACGCTCTACTCTTTTAAAAGTGTATTCCTTGTTAAAATTCAAATGATGTTTCTTGTATTTCACTTATGTTTGATTTTTTTAAAAAAAAATGAAAATTTTCATGTATTGCAATATCTTGATCTGTTTGTATTCTAAATTTTCTTTTGATTGTGATTGAATTTTAATTGGTTGCCTTAATTGTTCTTGAGTGCTTTCATGTTGTATGTGAATATAGGACTAAGTAGGTTTGTATTGATAGGTAATGCCCATAGACTTCGAACTTTACGTTTTGAACCTTAAGGAACTAAGTGGGACTTTTGGAGGAAGTCTCATTAGCAAGCAAGTAAAGATAGTAATAGAATCCCATTCGGAGTTGTATCCTAAGTGGGGGAGCGAATCCCCCAAAGTCGTGTCTATCCGTAAGTAGGTTAAGACCTTCTCTATAGTTGAGCATATAGCTCAATGTCTTCTTATGTCATAGAAGTAAGCCGAATTTCGGGGACGAAATTCATATAAGTGGGTGAGAATTGTAACATCCCCAATTTCCGATATTCGTTTAGGATGGTTATTAGAGGCAAATTAGTATGTGTTTAAGCGTTTAAAGTGTAGAGTTTAGCCAAGAGTAGAATTGTGTGAGATAGAACTAGCTTAGAATGGGTTTAAATAGTATAGGAATAAGGTTTTGAGTAGTAATCCAAGCCTAGATGAGTGTAGGAGCCTAAGGAAGTGAATTGGAGTTAGAAAACCACCAAAATAGGGTTTTCAGTAAGGTAATCGATTACCTTGAAGGGTGTAATCAATTACTTGCTCCCTGGAAAATCACACAAAAGTTGCATTAAAAGTAATGGATTACTTGGGCAAAGTAATGGATTACTTGGGCAAAGTAATCGATTACTTGGGCAAAGTAATGGATTACTTGGCCTCTGAAAATCATACTAGAATTGTTGCATCAAAGGAAGTAATGGATTACTTCAAGGAAGTAATCGATACTTTAAGTCAGATCTGATTAAAAACACGTTTTTCCTTCATTTTCCTCATTTCACTCTCTCTCCTCCCTCACGACTTCTCTCTCTTCTCTCTCTAAACCTCCATGGTTTCTTCCTCTCTTTCCATGGCAAATCACCATAAAAACACCACAAATCACCAAATTGAAACCGTGAATCATCCCCAAATCTCATCCTAATGATTTCCCCTCTCTCAAATCATGTGTTTTCTCCCTCTTTATCATGGAACCCCAAATCCCCCAAAACCCTAAGTTGGGTAATCAACCCCATAGAGCCTTCTAATCCTTCAAGGAGTCTTAGATAGTGCATGAGAGCATGGAATAGGAGGCTAAGAAGCTTGGATTGGATCTTGGTGAGTGGGTTTGGAGGAAACCCCAATTTCCTCTTTCTCTCTCTTCAAGGTAAGGGGGTTACTTTGGTTCTAATTAGGGAAGGGATTTAATGATAGTAATAGGGTTATACCTAGATGTATTTTGATATGTGTATAGGTGATTTGTATGCTTTGTATGTTGTGGGTGAAATATATGTTATGAACTTAGGGTTTGATGTTAGTAAGTGATTGTTTTAATTGATATTGAATGAAATGAATGAATAAATGTTATTGTCATGATTATTGATATTGTTATGATTGTTATTGGACTAAAGGAATGAGTAACTGTTATGGTTAATGAAACTAATATTGTCAAAATTGAAGGGTAAATGTGAAATTGATGATGTTGGTACTTGAATGGTTATGAATTGGAATGATTGAATGATTTGATAATTTAAAGATAGTATATATATATAAATGGTAATTATTATATATTGTTATGGCCTATAGCTCTAAGTTAGAGAGCCCAACCAAATTGGTATAATGGTAAAGAGGATTGACTATTGTAAACACCATAAAATGAACTAGAAACACGTACATTCAATGAGTAAGGTGGACCTTAGGTGTAACGGGGAAAACTTACGTTTCTATTCGTGAAGGCAAAAGTAACTAGATTGTGCCATTAAAACAATCGCTGAGAATTGTTATGGAAAACTTTGATCTTCCAAAGGGCCGGGTTCGCAACCCGTGTCGGGGATTGGTTTTATGCAAACCATAATAATTCTGTCAGTTACTTTGGCTTTTCGTGGCCAGTGAGGGTGATTTCTGCTAGAGCCAATTTGGGCGAATCAATCCAAATTGTACGTTGTACACTACCCTAGAGGAGTGTGACGTATTGTGCAAGCGGATGAGCGATATTCCTAGAGGATATAAAGCATCCAAACAGGGGTTGGGAAATGCTTACTCCTGGTCGGTTTTCCCCAGAGTGGAGGGTGTAGTGGGGTGAGGAAATTGTTATTGTTATTGTTATTGTTATTGGAAATGGAGAAGTGCATTCATTGTTATAAAGATGAGTTTAATTCACTGAATCCAATGAATTGTTAAAGTGTTAAAGTGAATACAGTTAATCGTTACAGTGTTACATTGGATTCAGGAATTAAACTATAATGGTATAAAGTTACATGCATTGTTCATATGTTTGAGCATAAAAGCATCGTAAAGTATTGTTATTGTTATTGTTATTGTTTAAGGAAAGGTGAAAAGTGTGAATTGGTTAAATGATAAGATATAGAATTGTTATTGTTGAATGGGATAATATGAATATGATGAAAGATGTTTGGGTATGTCTAGTTATGTTTTATTACTGTCGTTTTAAGTGTTTTCCTTGATTATTATTCAAAGTTCTCACCCTTACAGTGGACATATTAGGTACACATTGGAGACAGGCACATGTGAAAGTCAAGGCCGTAAAAGGTATGCTCCTGTAAAGAGTATACTGATATTGGTGACCTTATGGTCCCAACTATAGTGCAACCATTCATAGGTCCTGATTTGTAAAGATTAGATTTTTATAAATATTGTATTTTAATTGATAATGACGATTTTATTTTAAATGTATTTCATTAATGCATAAGTTCTCTCTTCTCATGGGGACAAGATGAAAGCATTGTATAGTATTGTCTATTTTGAGCTGAAAGTTATACTTTATTAAATTGAAAGTTGTTCTGGACTGACAGGTTTAATATTTATTCGGGGAAAAGTCCGATTTTTAAAGGAAACTCCGTCGAAAATTTTATAAACCCCGAACGTTTTCTAAGATAAAAGGCTAATCTATAGTAATAGTATTAGTATATAAAGATAGGGTGTTACAGATTGTGTGATGTGAAATAGCATGCCTTTAATTATTTATTTAATTATGTATGATGAAATTTAATTTTGTTGAATGATTTGAGTAGCATGCTGATGGACGTCTGTTACGTCCTGAAAATGAAAATGAAATAAGTAAGTTGATGGAAGTAAAGACATAATGAGAAAGAAATAATGATAAAAGATATAAGGTGGATTAGAAAGAGATAAAGAATTGAGATTGGGGAAAGAATTGAGGATAATAATGAGGTTAAGCCAGAGCTGAGAAAGTGATATTGTTATTGATTATGGAAATGAGATGGGATTTGAGTGGAGCTTGGCTCCTTTGTTGACGTTTTGGAAAGAGACTAGTGTTGAGTTGAGCTTGCTCCTCCATTAGCGCTCAGTGAAAAAGGGATTTTTGAAAAGGTTTTTAAAACGAGATTTTTGAAAGCTTTTATGAAATGAGATTTTTAGAAAACTTGTGAAATGTTCTTTTGAGAAAATTTTGTGAAAAGTTTGCGAAATGAGATTTTCCGAAAAGCTGGTGAAATGAGGTTTTTTTGAAAAGGTTTTTGAAAATGAGAATTTTGAAAAGAGTTTTTGAAATGAGATTTTTAATAACTTTGTGGAAAGAGATTTTGTGAAAGTCTATGAAGTAAGTTTTCAAGAAAGGTTTGTGAAATGAGATTTTTAAAGATTTTGTAAAAAGAGATTTTCAGAAACTTTGTGAAATGAGGTTTTGGAAAGTGATGAAAGAAAATTTTTAGAAGGTTGTGAAGTAAGAATTTTTGGAAAGTTTGTGAAATGAGACTTTTGAGAAAATTATGAAAGGAGATTTTGAGAAAGTTTAAGAAATAAGATTTTGTGGGAGTTTATGATATGAGATTTTGAAAAGATGATGAAATGAGGTTTTGAGAAAAATGATGAGATGTTATGTTGAGAAAGATCATGAAATGAGAATGTTGAGAAAGAAATTGAGAAATGAGATGCGAGCTTATTGATGCGGTCCCAGCTCTGCGCTATGTTGAGAAAAGATGAGAGAAAGATTGTGCAAAGTTAGTGGTCGGGACTCATTGAAGGGATGCACGAAGGATGGGCCGACCTTAGGTTAATTAAAAAGATAAAAGACTTTAAAAAACGTTAACGCGGTGAGGTATGAGAGTGCGAAGTAGTGGAGAGGAAGGTACCCTAGATATCAGGGATATTCGGGTTGTGAATGAAATAGGGTAGGCTAGGGCGGTAAAACGTCATGAGGCCTTGAGTACTATTCTGGGCGGAACGAATTCCATATGTGGTAGCCAGACGTGGTGGGGACTGGGTCCTAATACCGTGATAAGTTCTGCACCCGGAACCGGAATAGTGCTGTCACCCCTATGGCATTTCGAGAACAGTGAGAGAGACTGGAACGGGGCATTGTGAATTGCCACTGTACCCGAGATTTTTTACAGTGAGCCTTAATTGAATGATATTATATGAATTGAATGAAATGATTTGAGGCTATACCGAGAGTTTTACAGTTCTCCTGGCTTGGAGCCAATTGTGAGACAGCTGTCGTGCCCGCATGGTAAAGGTTCTGTACTCCTGTTAGCTTCCAACTAGGCTGGGTGGATGACCGAGGAGATGTAGACGTGTGTGACGATGACAATGAAACGAGTGCCTCGATGATATTCTGATTTTCCCCCAATCATCGATGGTTGTAAATCAATAAGACATGATAAGGAAAATTAAGAGTGAACAAGAAAGTTTATGAGAATGAGAAGTGAAATCTTAAGGAATGATGAAGTTGAGAAAAGGATTGAGAATAAGGAATGATAATGTTGAGGAATGATAACAAGTTTGGAAGGATAACAATAACAATGATGATAAGGTTAATGAATGAATGACGGTAATAATAATGATAACATGATTGATTGCTATGTGGTATGCATGTTGTTTGTCTTGTTTGTATTGTCTTGATATCTCGCCTACTGTAATTCCACACCGTCGACGATGCGTCGTTCGGATCGCTTACTCTCTCCTGTTCGTTGGCATATCGGGGCTGCTGATATCTCAACGGGTAGACGGAGTATCGCATGGAGATCATCACTTTAGATGAATTGGAGCTGGAGCTTAACGACAATGGGAAAGCAGCAACAGAGATGGCTTCATTTTCGGAAGTGAAGAAAGGGCGCAAGCAGAAAGAGAAGCTTCATCCGGTCGTGTTCGACAAGAAGGCTCAAGTATAGTGTTATTAGTTTAGGGTTGTTGTGAGTGTTTTGAGTCAAGGATTACCAAGCAAAGGACCATTTATGTAACTTAGCCAATTTTAATTCTATATTGTGGAAGTACCTTCGTTTTGGAAAGATTAAGTAGTGTAATCTTTTGGAAACAGTCGTGAACACTTTTAATCCAATGCAATGAATCACCATGCTTTTCGAAATCAAGTTCTTTTGTGAACATGAGAGTTTTATGAGAATAAATGTTTTAGTAACAACTCGATTTTCAGTAAAGGGTGGTACACGTAACATTGACACTTCAAAAATGTTTTATAAAAAAAAAATTTGGCCTCATTTTTGCCACTTTAATAAGTAAAAGTTAATTATTTTTGGTTTACGAAAATCGGGCTGTCACATAATTGTAAGTTGTAATTAATATTAAGAGATATTGCATCAAATGGGAAAGAGTTTATGGCTTACTTCCTTAGTTTGTTGCTATACTTTTGTAGAACCTATTATTCTAAGTTCTGTGTAATGCTACCCTTCTTGCCATTTTTTTACAGGTACTGAGGCGGAGCTTGCACGAGTCTTGGCCGAGCAGGAGCACACTATTTTGGGGTGGGACCATAGTTGAGTCCCGTTTTTTTTTTAATTTTGAAAACTTGTCGTTGTTAGATATATATATTATCTTTTGGGAAAGCTAAAACTAGTTCCAAGAACTTGTTCATATTTTGGAGATGATGTAAATGAATACACTATGATATATTTAGCCCTGTTGGCTTCTGGAAATATATAATTGAATGTTTTAAACAGGTTGCAGGACAAAACTAATTTTTGGGAAAATCAGAAAAAACAAAGGAAACTCCGTCTGTTTGACGGGAGATTTTATAAGTTAAAAAGGAATTTTTAAATTCACTATTTTCAATAATGGATAATTAAGGGTAGTTAATGTAAGGTGTTACAACTCGCATAGGACGGGTTTAGACATGAATTTGAAAACCCGATTTTAAGCCGGACTTTTTTAGCTCGACCCGATCATGACCCGAGCCCGAAGCGGGCCGACCTAAACCCGCCCAGATAGCCCGAATAGCCACCTCTATATTTGAGAGTGCCAATAGCTTCATTTTGTTTTTAAAAGGAAGGTTGTTGAATGATACTCCTAAATACTTGTCACAGTCTCATTGAAAATTTACAAAGTTGTAAAATAAAAAACTAAAAATATGATTAGTTAGTGTGAAATAAACATAGACAATTTGAATTGTTAATAATCTCTTCCTACTTTTAAAAATTAGTATTTGATTATTGTTTATTCTGTAATATTTTGAATTTAACCTAAGTGCACGTTTGGCACACAAAATTCAGAATAAAATTGGAGTTCGGAAATAAAATTGAGCATTGAAATTTTGATTATCGTGCTTTTGTGATATTAGGAAGATTTATTTAAGTTTTTAGTCCCTGAACTTAAATGTTCTTTTGGAATTGGTTCTCAAACTTTTTTTCGATGCTTTGAGTCCCTAAACTTTGCTCAAATTTTGGAAATGATCCTTTCATCACTTAAGTGGTGATATGACTGAGGTTATGCCACATCACCTTTGCCACATCGATAGGTAATGTGCCAAATGATGCCACGTGTTATTTTTAAATTAAAAAAAATTCAAATTGATTAAAAATAATTAAAAATTGTATTTTTTTAAAAGAAAATAAAATCTTTTAATAAATTTTAAAAGAAATTATTTTTTAATAAAAAAATCATGTAGTGTCCCGTGACTCTACGATATTGTGAAAGTGACACGACATGTCGTCGGCTATATCATCACTTAAGTGACGAAATGACCATTGATGAAATGACCATTTCCAAAAATTAAATAAAGTTCAAGGACCCAAAGCATTGTAAAAAAAGTTTAAGGACCAATACCAAAGACCAACTCCAAGTAATTATAACATACCCTAATTTAAATTTTTTTTCAATTCATAAAAGAATGACAATTCTACAACTAAACGTAACACATTGAGGAACAACAAAATTATTACAAATGCCCGTGTCACCTTGCCACTACAACCCCATCATGCCATCACAACTTCCAACACAATCGCCCCTAAGTCACCACCCTGGCATCGCCATCACAATCACCATCATTGCCACCATCGTCATCCTCGTTACCACCATCACCTTATCACGATCATCACCACATTGCTACCATCATTACCACATCCTTGCCACTAGTACCGCCACTCACCTACCTTACCTATCACCACTATCGTCAACCATCATCATCGTCAAAACCACACGTCGTCGCCACCATTAACACTGCCACGATCGTCACCACTGCCATGTTGTTGTTGTCACCACCACCACCACCTTGTTACTAGCATACCACCATCACTTCCATCACTAGTGTCCATAATGTAACCAATACCTCATGATCACCACCTCAATATCCCCAACTTCACCACTGCACCCACCACTATTGCCAACACCACCACAATCACTGTTGTCATTGTCATCAATTTATCATTACTCAATTTTCATCATCTCCACATTCAGTCGAATCACCTCCACTATTATTATCTCTTCTATCACCATCGTCAATTTAAGCAATTTGGATATTTAGAATTATACATGTTGCCAAGGTTCATACTTCGAGTGTTGTCTCCTTATTAGCTTCATTGTCAATTGTGACTCAAAGCTACGAAGACTTTTTTCCTCAAGGTTCATATGCAAGACCCTGGCTGACGAGGGCGGGGAGTGATCGCCGATGCAAGAAGCACGGATAAGGAGCGGCTTGATGAAGGTATAATATATGATGTTTTAAGGCTTAATTTCACTTCCTTTTGCTTGGGTTTTAGCTTGTTTCTCTTGTAAATATAGGTATTTTGTATTAGTTTTAGGAATTTTTAGTTTATTAGAATCCTTTGAACGTTTTGATTCGTTTTGGGTATGATGCAGGTATTTTAGAGCTTAATTTGGGGAAAATATTATTTGAGCTGAAAAGAGCATAAGAAGACATTGAAAATGGCACAAGAACGGAGAGAAACAGAGTCGAAAGTTACTCAGCATGCCCAGGCGCGGGAATGGCGCGCCCAGGCGTGCATGCTACATCAATTAATGGGTCATCAGATATAGCGCGCTCAGGCGTGCTGGTCTGCACGCCCAGGTGCGTGAAGTGCGAGAAAGCCCAATTTTGGTCACAGTTATTTGTTTTCTTCTTCTCTTTCATTATGTGTAACTAAACCTTTTGTGTTAGGAACATGGTGGATTTGTATTTGTAATTTATTTTTATGAATTAATGTTTTTCAGTTTTAAATCAAGTGTTTAATTGTGATTTTAATGTTATGCATAGAAGTAGCTAATCTATGTTTTGGATTTCTAAATCTGAATTGGAAAATTAGGATTTAGAATAGGTCATGCAATTAAACAGTATAATGATTCAACTTGTTAGGAATACTTTTGGATTATTATATAACTTGATAAATTCACTGTTCTTAATTAAGGTTATTCAATGATTTAAATTTCTAAGGAATTAGGATTTAATAAATTGGATAATAAACAGTAATTTCATAAGAGGAATCTAGGAATTACTATTTTCTGAATTCGTTCTTGATTTAATTGAATGAAAAATATTGATTTATAATAAATGAATGAATATACAATGATACTAAGTTCCTAACCAAGTTCTTTCATTTAATTTCTCTTTTATTTTATTTTCAGCATATAATTCTTCCTTTTTATTTATTTATTTAATTCTGAATTTTATCTTTTAATAGATTTTATTCTAGATTTTACCTTAGGTAGAGATATATTGAACAATTCTGAGTCCCTGTGGGTACGATATCTGATCTTAACCGACTATATTACTTTGCGATCTAGTATACTTGCTAGAGAATGATCAAGTTTTTGGCGTCGTTGCCCGGGACTTGAATTAGTTTAATCTGTTTTGGCACTAAGAAGTAATTTGGAGTGAAATTTATTTTTGTTATTTAATTGAAATGTATAATAATGATTTGTGAAGAGTTAGAATTCTTTGATTTTGTTTTGGCTTCACATCCTCTTAATTATGATGCAAATACTTCTATTTGTGAAATTGAACAGTTTTATAAGAAATCTTTCATAGAAAAGATAGTACAAGAGTTATCCACTAAGAAAGACTTAAGTACTAATTTCTTTGAAAATTTTGAAGAAAAAGAAATTAAGGTGCATCATGAGGAAGAAGAGGTGAAACAAAACAAAACAAATAGGGATAGAATAATAGTAGAAAAATTTGACTCATCCTTGCGTGCTGAAATTTCTGAACGTAAAATTTGTATTGAATCTCTAGCATGTTTGGATGATGCAAAATTTTTCAATTATGTTCGACCCTTAAATTTACATGATGTTTTTCCAGAACATCAATGTTGAAAACCAACAAGCGGGCTTAGCAATTACTAAAGGGGGGGGGGGGGGGTGAATAGTAATCTGAATGCAACAGTGACTAATTTTCAAATGCAATTAGGGTATAATTGATTTTGTGCAGATTTTTCTAAAACAGAGCAAAAACACTCGAGTCTTTTTCAGACTACTCGAGTAAAATAGCAAGAACACTCGAGTAAATCGTGCAGAGTGCAGAAAACAGTTTCTGAGAAATTTGCACTTTAAATCAATATGAATAAAACCAGTCCAGAGCAGATTAATAGAAGAGTAGTAAGCAATTAAATAAAGTTATAACAACTTAAAAACAACCTAATTGCTGCGAAATTACTATTCAAATTAAAAAGCCCCTTTTGAGAAACTTAGGTTTGGTTTTTACTTGAAAGTAAAGAAAGCAATAAAAATATTATACTGATTCACTATCTATTAAGAGAGCTAATCCAATCCCCCTAAGAACCTTAGGAGTGTCTACTAAAATCAAATTGTTAGAAATATTACAAGGGATATTGAGATGCCTCACTCAACCTAACCCTTCCAAGAGTGTACCAAACTCTTGAATTTCTACCCCAATTTGAAGTTGGTGATGAAGACTCCTTCTTCTTAAGCTCCTTGAAACCTTCAAGAGCTCCACCAAGCTAAGAACCTCTTAGACTTTGCTTGAGAACCTCTCAAGACTTGGATGAACCTAAGACCCACTTAGGTACACTTGGTTATCAACCAAGATTTTGGAACAAGATATGTAAGTGTATGTGAAGAAATACAACAAATGATTTCTACAACAATTAAGCACAATCTCTAACTCTTTGGACAAAATAATGACAATGAATGAATAGTTGAGTTAGAGAGAATTTTCACTTGAGAGAGAGAATGAGCAAAGAGAATATTAAGCTTGTGTCTTGTATGTTCTTGTTGTTCTCTAGTACAAAGGCAAATAGAATGGAATATATGGAAGAGGGAATGAGAGAGTGAAAACAAAGTTAAAATCCCATTCTTGTCCTCTTCCAACGGTTAAAAAATTTGCTGTCAGGACCAAAATACTCGAGTCTTTTTGACTCTACTCGAGTCTTTTGCCCATCTTTCATTAGAAATGCCCATGTACTGAACTAACGGTCATATCTCTGATTTGAGGCAAAAATAATCGAGTCTTTTGGAAATTACTTGAGTCTTTTGACACATAGTTACTCGAGTCTTTTTCAGATTACTCGAGTCTTTTGCCCAGAGATGATAAAAATTAAGTTTTTCTAAAATTAATTTCAATTCTCTTCTCAAGGGATAATTTTATGTAATCCCAACCTTTTTCATGCATTAAAATTATTTATCCTAGGATGAGATTACCTCCTAAGCTACCCGCTCTCGATTATAGAAATAAAATTACAATTAAAATAAAAGAGAGAATGACTAGCTAATGATGCACTTGATCTTCTTGACTTGATGAGCTTGGATTCTTCCTTTAAATCCATGATCTAATTATATTGTCATCATCAAAACTTTAACCACCTCATTGGAGACTTGACTCTACAATCTCCCCCTTTTTGATGATGACAAAATAATTAAACTGTTCCATCATTTTTGAGAGCTCCCCCTCAATATAGGAACCTATAAACCTGTCAATCCAGAGAATTCCAAGCACAACATAATATCATAATAATCATAGTCAAGTGCACAATATATACTTGGTATCAGAGCGAGAGCATATATAGTATCAGAGTAAAAAAAATAAAATGCTTGCTCTTCTCATTCCTCTTTTCTCCCCCTTTTTCTCATAATAAAAAAGATATCATTTGGAAACGGCGGAGGAGAGAAGAAGGATACCAATAACGAAAACTCCCCCTACATATTAGCAAGATAATAAACAGGACTGCTGAAGAATATAAAACATGTGAAAACCAATGAAAATCAGAGCATAAAGTATCATAAAAACTTAACCAAAGTTTAAAGTCAGAATTCAACACACAAATACTGATAAACACCCACACAAGGGTTACATAAAACAAACTAACTCCCAAGATAAAAACACTAAAAACTCCATGAAACATGATATAAAACATGAAAGATCTGAAAATATAGTGCAAAGTCCTCAAATCTCAAAACATATCCGGCGCTGGAGGATCATTAGAAGGCGGAGGAAAGAAGCGGCCGAAAGCAGTCATCATGTCATCAAATCTAGCATTCATCTGAGCTGAATAATGATCCAACCTAGAGTAGAGCATAGCTGACTAAACTCCCATTTGTGTCTCAAGCCTGCTAATACTATCCTGCTGCTCAGACACCCGATGCTCGAGACTATCCATGCGACTATCGAAATGATCAAATCGAGCATCAAAGTGAGTCTGATATTCCTGAAAGGCAGGATTGCTGAAATCAATATGATCAGCAGGATCATCCTCAGCAGCACCACCACCGGTAGCCTGGTCAAACTCAACCTGCTCCTGAGCTAACTGCTCAGCATCCCCACCTTGCTGAGCTGCAGCGTGCTCAGCTGCCGCCTGAGCCTCCATAGCTGCCACCTCATCCTTCCAATAATATCTACCACCATGCAGCCTCATATTCATCTGCCTAAGCAACCCATCATTAAGCGCATGCAACTCCTCTGAAGGATCAAAGGACTCCTCATCAATAGGAATGGGAACATTGAAGTGCTGGAGGAGTCTTCCGATATGCATCGGATAAGGCAACTTCTGGGAGGCTTTGGAGCTCCTTGCCTTCGCCATCCGGGAAAGTATGATAGTAGCCCAATTTAGCAAATTGTCATTCAAAATGGCATCCATGATCCTAAGCTCTAATTGGGTAGGCTTGGAGTAATTGGGAGAGGTTTGAGGAACAAGTTGGTGAGACACTATGTAATGAAGGATTCGGTTGGGTGCAGTCATAGTCACAGCTTTCTTCTCATTTCCGGTATATCTACGATCAGGGCGAAGTAACCTTCGAAAAATAGCATCAGTATCAGTAGTATAAGTGTTCGTCCTTGATCGTGACATACCAAAACCAGTTTCTAGGTCCCTAGGGCGAGTCTGAAATAGGACACCCTCTACACAGGATTCATACCTAGAGTTATCAACATACCTAATATTGGCATAAAATTGTCGAACTAGCCTAAGGTATATTGGACCATGAAAAGATATGAAAGGCATGAGTTTTTGGTCTCTAAGTTTTTGAAGAAAGTAAAAGCCATTACCCTGAAGAAAACTTTCAGTAGGCCAACTCTGAACACCGTAAGTATGAGACACAAACAGAGCCTCCCTCCTAGAACACTCCTCTGTAGAAAAGAAGTCATCCTCCTCCGATGAAGATGAAGAAGATGGAGGAGTGGGAGCCTTCCTTTGCTTCCTCGGACATTTTGGACCTCTAGAAGTAGACATTTGCACAAATTTGGAAGAAAAATTGATGAATTTTGGGTGTTTGAGAGTTAGGGTTTTGAAAGGGGGTTTTGAATTAAAGGTGATTTGAAGTGATTTGATGTGAAATAAGGGTTAAAAATTGATAAGAAATGGAGTTGAAAAATGGCAACAAATCGTGATGCAAACGGATTTTTGAAGAAAGAGATCGAGAGGACTCGAGTGAGAAGAAGAGAGGTCGTTTAAAATGAGGAGAAAACATGCTGCAACTGCTTAAGAACTGTTCGATTTACTCGAGTGTTTTGGAAAACACTCGAGTGTTCTAAGGAAAATGACTCGAGTCTTGAGGAAAGGACTCGAGTATTTTGCCTAGTCCGAAAGTTCAACTTTCAGGTTCTGAAATTTACTCGAGTGAACTAAAAATTAATCGAGTGTTTTGGGTTACCTGAAACCATGCAAATTTGAAAACTCGAATCACTCGAGTAAACTTTGAAAGAATCGAGTAAAAATAAAAAGACTCGAGTAAATTTGGAAAGACTCGAGTGAATTCGTCAAACATGCCCAAAAACTTTTTCTAATTAAAACTGATTTAAATTGGAATTAAAATACTCGAGTAAATTTTCAAATACTCGAGTGAATTTATCAGACAGACAGTTTTAAACCCATTTTGAACACATTTGCACAAATCCAACACATTTAAAACCAACACAAACTTGGAATCAAAATCACTCACAAGCAAAATCATATATTTCACAACATCTCAAGGTCCAAATGTTCATCAAGCATCAATGCACATTTAATTAGACACAATTGGTGATTTTTCAACAAAACACAAATCAATTAGCTAATGCTTAACTCATCTAAAATTCCAAGTTCCCTTCTTATGTGATAGAAGGTATCTCTTGGCAAGGGTTTTGTAAAAATATCGGCTAATTGATTTGATGTGCTAACAAATTCTATAGTACAATCACCTTTTTGCACATGGTCTCTAAGAAAATGGTGTCTAATTTCAATATGCTTGGTTCTTGAATGATAAACCGGATTCTTAGTTAAGTTTATGGCACTCGTATTATCGCATTTAATAGGAACACTTTCTAATTTCAAACCAAAATCCGATAGTTGTTGTTTCATCCATAATAGTTGAGCACAACAACTTCCAACGGCGATATATTCCGCTTCGGCGGTTGAAAGAGCAACACAAGCTTGCTTTTTAGAAAACCATGACACTAGTGAACTTTCCAATAAATGGCAAGTACCACTAGTGCTTTTACGATCAAGCTTGCATCCTGCAAAGTCGGAATCCGAGTAACCAACTAAATTAAGATTTGCATCACAAGGATACCATAGTCCGGTATTTATTGTTCCTTTAAGATATTTAAATATATGTTTAACCGCGGATAGGTGTGATTCTTTAGGATTAGCTTGAAATCGAGCACACATGCATACACTAAACATAATATCCGGTCTAGATGCAGTGAGATATAAGAGACTACCTATCATGCCCCTATATTTACTAACACCAACCGGGTTACCTGAGTCATCCTTGTCTAGGTAGCATGAGGTGCTCATTGGAGTGTAGGCTTCCTTGCATTTGTCCAATCCAAACTTCTCAAGGAGCTCTTTGCAATATTTTCCTTGATGCACAAAAATCCCCTCCTTGACTTGCTTGATTTGAAGTCCTAGTAAGAACTTGAGCTCTCCCATCATAGACATCTCAAATTCCTTTTTCATCAAATTAGAAAACTTTCTACAAAGAAACTCGTTAGTGGCACCAAAGATAATATCATCAACATAAATTTGCACTAACAATGTGTGTTCTTTAGTTTTATAAATGAATAGGGTATTATCAACTTTTCCCCTTTGAAAGTCATTTTCTAATAAAAAGGAACTTAATCGATCATACCAAGCTCTAGGAGCTTGTTTCAATCCATAAAGTGCCTTTTTCAATTTGTAAACATGATTTAGAAATTCATGACTTTCAAAAATAGGAGGTTGCTTAACATACACCTCTTCATTTATAAAACCATTCAAGAAAGCACTCTTAACATACATTTGGTAAAGAGTGAATTTCATAATTGATGCAAAAGCAAGCGAAATTCAGATTGCCTCAAGTCGTGCAACCGGAGCAAAGGTTTCATCATAATCGATACCTTCCTCTTGGTTGTACCCTTGAGCTACTAATCTCGCTTTGTTTCTTATAATCAATCCGGATTCATCAAGTTTATTTCTATAAATCCATTTTGTGCCGATTATGGTATGATCATCGGGTTGAGGGACTAAGTCCCACACATCATTTCTAGAAAATTGATTTAGCTCTTCTTGCATAGCCATAACCCAATGTTCATCCTTAATCGCCATTTTAATGGAATCCGGTTCAATTTGAGAAACAAAAGAGACAAAATGACAAATATTAAGAATAGACCTACGAGTTAATACTTCTTTTGAAATATCTCCTATGACTTTGTCAATAGGATGAGCTTTTACCATTTTCCAAGCTGGAGCAAGCTCTTCTTTGACTTCTCCTTCATCTTTTAAAACCTCCTTCTCTTTTTCTTCTTTTGAAAACTCAAAACCTTCATCACAATCATCACTCAAAACACCATCTTCTTTCGAAGACTCATTAAAAACAACATGAATAGATTCTTCAATAGTCATAATTCTTTTGTTAAATATTCTATATGCTTTACTAAGTGAAGAATAGCCCAAAAATATTCCCTCATCGGATTTGGAGTCAAATTTTCAAGATGATCTTTTCCATTGTTTAACACATAAACTTTGCATCCAAAAACATGAAAGTGGGATATATTTGGTTTTCTTCCTTTGTAAAGCTCATAGGGAGTTTTCTTGAGCATGGGCCTTGTAACATTCTGAAAATTAATATTAAATATAATAACTTTAGATATATATATATATAGTATATAAATATTTATTTAAGGGTAGGATTAAGCCGTAGAAGTTGTATAAGGGTAGTAGGGTAGTAAGAAGCATAGGCCAACCTAGCATGTAACTTTAGGACCTCGGACCGATCCCGGCCGAGCTAAATTGGGTCAGACGCGGAACCCGTGTCAAGCTCGGATTAACCGACCTCAGCGCATCTCACGTTACAATCCGAGAAGGAAGCTCAAACTACTGCTAATCCTCTAAACCGAGCCGACGTATCCTAGCTCCTCCGTGACAGCTCATGTTGAGCTGTTGGCTCATTGGGTTTCGTACCATCCGTACGATGTACTATCCTTCACTTTATGTCACTATCATTGCTTTATGTCCTTTTCAAGTCACTATTCATGGCTTCCTTTAGAAGCCAATGAATCCTATCCACATATTTTGACTTCTCAAAGAAGCCTCCAATGAGAACCACACAAATATTTCCCCTAAATGAATAAAAGAGAATCAACATACACAACAAAACACTTCTCACTTTCATTCTCTTTCTCCCTACGTCTCTCTCTCTCTTTCTCTCTGAAATTCCAGCAACCAAACCCCAACATACTTCCTTTTTCCCTCTCTTCCCACGAGCATCTCCCTCTCTTCCATCAACCGGAAACCCTCTTTCTCGCCGTCTTCTCTTCCCATCCCGGACGACCCTGGACCGTCGTGGAGTTCGTGTGTAGCTTGGAGGAATTCGTGTGCAGCTTGGAGGAAAGGATTCAAGGGTGTGAAGCTCACAAGGTCAAGCATCAAGGAAACCATTCTCAAACTCTCAACTCTTATCTCTCACGGTTTGAGGTAAGGAGTGAGTGTTACCTCTACTTGAGTTTGGGTTTCTAGGGTGTTCATAAAGGGTACTAAGAGTGGGTGTTAGATTAGGGAATGGATATAGGTTAATGTTAGAAAGGAAATGGTAAAAAGGGTAAAGGGAACCAATGAATGAATTAGAAACATGGATTTTAGGTAAAGAGGGAACATTATTTCAGTTATATGCTATATTTTACATGATGGATTAGTTGAATGCTTTATTTATATTGTTGATGTGGTATAAGTGTTTATGAGCTTGATATGCAATATTTATATCTGTGGCCGAGCTAAGAGATGGTAAGAACGAGAAGTGAGAAAATGGTAGCCAGGGAGAACCGAAGTGATGAATTAATAAGTTAGAAAATGAGAAAGGTTAGTGGAAAAGATAAGAGATGTTGAGCCGAGAGAGGCCGAGCTAAAAAGGATGGTTAAAAAGTTAAAGAGATGTTGAGCCGAGAGAGGCCGAACTAAAAAGATGGTTAAAAAGGACTAAGAGGAATCAAAGAGAAATGGTTGTGTGATCGGGTCATAGCAGACGCGTACCAGGTGCGTGCATTGATCGCGTCTGTAAGACGGGTACTGGGTACTCGCAGTTATGATTCACACTAGGTTCCGAGCACGGAATCGGTGGGATGTGCTCCTGGTCATAGCAGACGCGTACTGGGTGCGTGCATTGATAGCGTAAGTCGCTGAGATGCGCCGCTGTAAGACGAGTACTGGGTGCTCGCAGTTATGGACACTCCTTACTCCATAGAATGATCGGCGGTAGTGCTCCTGGTCATAGAAGACGCGTACTGGGTGCGTGCATTGATCGCGTCAGACGCATACCGGGTATGTGCAGCTGTAAGACGGGTACTGGGTACTCGCAGTTATGGACACTCCGATATCCGACCTTAAATGGTGTAAGACATGCACTGGGTGTATGCATCCGAGAAGAGTAAAAGATTATAAGCTATGTAAAAGTGGAATAATGAGTAATGAATCTGAGATAGAGATGGTTTACCGAGGTAAGAGAATAGTGGCCGAGAAGCTGAGGGTAAGAATTAAGAAAAGGGTATAAGGGGGAAATTAGTAGGTTGTGCCGAGGTATAACTAATAGGTAATGGATAAACTGAGTAACGATGTGGGCCGAACTAATTAATATTGTACGATGTGAGCCGAGCTAATTAATATTGTATGATGTGAACCGAGCTAAATGATGATGTATGCATGTGACATGTGGTTTGATTACTTGTTATTATATGCTAACTAATTACTTGTGTTTGGCTTGGTAGTTCGGTATGGCATGTTAGAAACTGCTTATTTAAGTTCTGTGTAATGCTCACCTCCTTACCATTTTTCAGGTACTGAGCCCGAGCAGACGCAGTCCCCGGCCGAGCAGGTTCACTCTCCCTCACAGGGAGAGTAAGTCATTTAGAGTCGGATTAGTTGGTTGGATCTCGACCAGTTGGGCCGAGCTAAAACATTGTTTTGTATTCTTGGACTTACCGAACTGGATGTACTTAAATTTATGTTTTCTGCTTTTGATGTATTAAAGTCTTTCGCTTTATAACTCTGATGTTTTTGGTATTAATGGAAGGAACAATTATTATGTTGGCAACTTATCTTATTCGTTTTCTTAAAAGAAATTTTAAAATCCTAATTTTGGGGTATTAAAGGGTAATTATCTTATAGGGTGTTACATTTTTGGTATCAGAGCAGTTTCTCCTTGGCCTATTGGAGTTGCAAAGGACTCCAGTGGTTACTCACCAAGAGAGTGACAAATAAGTAAAGTCTAGAAGTCTAAATTAGATGATAGAACTTATAGATATATATGTTTATGTATATATATATATATATATATATATTTACTTGATTATTCGGTGGTTAATTGGCTTTCTCTCCATGACCGAGCAGCATGGCTGGGAGAAGAGCTGATAACGACCGAATTGCTGCTGTGTTGGAAACTCTGGTTCAACTGCAGCAGAACCAAGCGCAGGCTCAGCAGAATCAGGCTGAGAACCTCGCTCAAAACATCGCCGCAGCCGCAACAGCTGCAGCTGCAACCCTTCAGCCTCGGCCTCAACCTCCGGCTCCGGTCGAGATTGACTGGATGAGCCGATTTAGGAAGAGCGAACCGCCTCGGTTTGAAGGGGGTTACAATCCTGATGGAGCTCAGAGATGGCTCCAAGACATTGAAAAGATTTTCCGATCTATGCAACCGCCCTATGAGTACAGGGTGAGGTTGGCCGAGTTTGTGCTGGCTAGTGAAGCCGAGCATTGGTGGGAGCAGCAGAGCCGTGGACTGGAAGCGGCTAATGAAGTTATCACTTGGGAGTTGTTCCGAGCTCGATTCCTCGGAAAGTATTTTCCTGAAGATGTCAGGAGAGAGAAGGAGCTCGCTTTTCTCAAGCTGGAACAGAGGAACTTGAACGTTGGGGAATATGCCGCTCAATTCGAAGATTTGATCCGTTATTCTAGAAGCTACCGAGATGCCGATGAGCGTACCAAGTGCATCAAGTTTGAGTCTGGTCTCCGTGATGATATTCGGCTCGCTTTCGAATATCAGAATGTGACCAATCTCTCGCAGCTGGTAAACATGGCTAGCACCTATGAAAAGGGGCTCAAGAGGAAAGCCGACAGAAAGCGGAGTAGGTCGTCACAAAAAGCAGTGGGTCCGATCAGAGGAAAAGGAGTTGTTCAGAGATCTGCTCCCTATGTGAACCCAAGCTCCAAAATGTCAACAACTCCAAGGGGTGGTGGTCAGATGGTGGTTGTTCCTGGCCCCTATCCGATATGCCAACATTGTGGAAGGCAGCACAGGGGAGAATGCTGGAGTCTGGATCCGAGCAGAGCAAGAGGATCCTGTTTTCGCTGTGGCAAACCTGGTCATTTTGCAGCTCGGTGTACCGAGAACATTGTGAAAGAAGAGGTCAATGTGACCAAGGCTCATCAGGCTGGTGTTAACCGACCAATGCAGAGAGGCAAAGTTTACACTATGGATGGTGAAGAAGTGACCGATGCTGACGAGCTGATCCGAGGTACTTGTCAAGTAAACAGTATTCCATGTGCTGTGCTATTTGATTGTGGAGCCACACATTCTTTCATTTCCCTTGACTGTGTGAACAAGCTAAAATTATCCCCAGTAGAAATGCCTTACAAATTATCCATTTCTACCCCAACCAATTCTTCTGTGATTACCTCCCAAATGTGTCTAGAATGTCCTATCCAAGTGTTAGGCCGAGAGTTTAAGGTTAACCTAATTTGTTTGCCCCTAACTAAGCTAGATGTTATCCTCGGCATGGACTGGATGTCCCAACACCATGTCCTCCTCGATTGTCGAGAGAAAACCGTGATCTTTAGTGGCTCTTCTGTTGCAAAGTTAGAGGCAACAGAGGAACCGACCTTAGACCGAATTCCTGTAGTCGGAGAATTCCCAGAGGTTTTCTCGGACGAAATGTCTGTCTTACCGCCGAGCAGAGAAGTAGAGTTCAGTATAGACCTTATTCCGGGAACTGGCCCGATCTCAATTGCTCCGCACCGAATGGCACCTCCCGAGCTAGAAGAGCTTAAGAAACAACTGGAAGAACTTTTGGCCAAAAAGCTAATCAGACCGAGCGTGTCACCTTGGGGAGCTCCGATTTTGTTCGTTAAAAAGAAAGATGGTAGCCTCAGGATGTGCACTGATTATCGGAAGCTCAACGCGGTAACGGTGAAGAACAAATATCCCCTTCCTCGGATTGATGACTTATTGGACCAACTCAAGGGAGCGTCGGTATTCTCAAAGATAGACCTCCGATCTGGATACCACCAGATCCGTGTCCGAGAAGAAGATATTCCGAAGACAGCCTTCAGGACAAGGTATGGGCATTTTGAGTATGTGGTTATGCCCTTCGGACTTACCAACGCCCCTGCCATCTTTATGGACTACATGAATAGAATCTTCCGACCTTATTTGGACTCGTTCGTGATAGTCTTCATAGACGATATCCTTATCTACTCCCGAAGTCCGAGTGAGCATGAGAAGCATCTGAGAACGGTGTTGCAGGTCTTGAAGGACAAGGAACTCTACGCCAAGCTTTCTAAGTGCAGTTTTTGGCTTAAAGAGGTTCATTTCCTCGGACATGTGATATCCGAGCAAGGTGTAGCAGTTGATCCCTCCAAGGTGGAGGCGGTACTTAAGTGGGAGAGACCCAACTCGGTAACCGAGATCAAGAATTTCCTCGGTCTTGCAGGGTACTATAGGAGATTCATTGAAGGATTTTCTAAACTGGCTCTACCGTTAACTTCATTAACCAGGAAGGATGCACCTTACCAATGGTCCGAGGAGTGCGAACAGAGCTTTCAAGAGCTAAAGAAAAGGTTGACGAGTTCGCCCGTGTTAATTTTGCCCGATCCGACCAAAGCCTTTGACGTGTTTTATGACGCCTCAAAGCAGGGTCTCGGCTGTGTGTTAATGCAACAAGGAAAAGTGGTGGCTTATGCCTCTAGACAGCTTCGGCAACACGAACAGAATTACCCCACGCATGATCTCGAATTGGCAGCTGTGGTGTTCGCCCTTAAGATTTGGAGACACTATCTGTATGGCACGAAATTCGAGGTGTTCAGTGACCACAAGAGTCTCGGCTACCTGTTCGACCAGAAGGAACTGAACATGAGGCAGCGCAGATGGGTGGAATTTTTGAAAGATTACGATTTCAACTTGCACTATCATCCCGGAAAAGCCAACGTTGTGGCCGACACCCTAAGCAGGAAAAGCCTTCATCTGAGCAATATGATGGTCCGAGAAATGCAGTTGATGCAGGAGTTTAGCGATCTGAACCTCGGCATACAAAAGAAGGAAAACAGTGTTGTACTGGAAATGCTGCAAGTCACCAATGATTTTGTGGGTTTCATCAAGGAGAGACAGGCTGCCGACCTAGAACTCCAAAAGCTTCTAGAAAGAGCAGGAGACAAGAATGAACCCGACTTCACTAAAGGACCCGATGGTCTCGTACGATTTCGGGGTCGAGTTTGCATTCATATGGACTTTGAAGTCCGAAGAGAGTTAATGGAAGAAGCCCACAAGAAGAAAGATGAGTCTTCACCCAGGAGCCACAAAGATGTACCAGGATCTGAAGAGGTTATTTTGGTGGCCGAAGTTGAAGACCAATGTGGCAGATTATGTGTCTCGGTGTTTGACATGCCAGAAAGCCAAGATCGAGCATCAGAAACCAGGAGGATTACTCAAATCTTTGGAGATTCCACAATGGAAGTGGGACAGCATTTCAATGGATTTTGTATCAGGCTTACCGAGAACAAGGTCAGGGCAGGAAGCTATTTGGGTTGTGGTGGACCGACTAACAAAGTGTGCCCATTTCCTGTCGATCAGCATGAAGTACAACCTTGAGAAGTTGACGCAACTGTACATAAAGGACATTGTTCGGCTTCACGGTGTTCCGAGCAGCATAGTGTCAGACCGTGATCCTCGTTTCTTATCACGATTTTGGCAGAGTTTGCAGCAAGCCATGGGTACAAAGTTGAGGTTTAGCACAGCTTATCATCCTCAGACCGACGGGCAATCCGAGCGCACCATTCAGATCCTTGAGGACTTGTTGAGGACATGTGTGCTCGAACAGTCAGAAAGTTGGGACGCACTTCTACCCTTGGTCGAATTCACCTACAACAACAGTTTCCATTCAAGATTCGGAATGGCTCCTTTCGAAGCATTGTATGGTCGGAAATGTCGGACGCCGCTATGCTGGTTCCAGATAGGAGAAAACTTGTTGATTGGTCCTGACATTGTTCATGAGACGACCGATAAGATCCGAATGATACAAGGAAAGATGAAAGCAGCTCAGGACCGACAAAAGAGCTATGCCGACAAGAGAAGGAAACCCTTGAACTTCATCGAGGGATATCATGTATTCCTTTGGGTATCCCCGATAACGGGTATTGGCCGAGCTATCAAATCAAAGAAATTGACCCCTAGGTTTGTCAAACCGTACCAGATATCGGAGAAGGTCGGACCAGTAGCGTACAGAATTGCTCTACCTCCGCACTTGTCTAAACTCCATGATGTGTTCCATGTATCGCAACTTAGGAGGTACATTCATGATCCCTCACATGTGATGGCAGTGGACGAGCTGCCGCTAAAGGACAACCTGACCTTCAAAGTCCTTCCAGTCCGAGTTGAGGACAAACAAGTCAGACGACTCAGAGGAAAGGAAATCTCCTTGGTCAAGGTCGTCTAGAATCGGAATGACGTGGAGGAAGCTACTTGGGAACTCGAGGAGAAGATGAAGCAGTCATATCCGCAACTGTTCAATGCCGACTAAATTTCGAGGACGAAATTCCTGTAAGTGGGAGAGGAATGTAACATTCTGAAAATTAATATTAAATATAATAACTTTAGATATATATATATATATATAGTATATAAATATTTATTTAAAGGTAGGATTAAGCCGTAGAAGTTGTATAAGGGTAGTAGGGTAGTAAGAAGCATAGGCCGACCTAGCATGTAACTGTAGGACCTCGGACCGATCCCGGCCGAGCTAAATTGGGTCAGACGCGGAACCCGTGTCAAGCTCGGATTAGCCGACCTCAGTGCATCTCACATTACCATCCGAGAAGGAAGCTCGGACTACTGCTAATCCTCTAAACCGAGCCGACGTATCCTAGCTCCTCGTGACAGCTCATGTTGAGCTGTTGGCTCATTGGGTTTCGTACCATTCGTACGATGTACTATCCTTCACTTTATGTCACTATCATTGCTTTATGTCCTTTTCAAGTCACTATTCATGGCTTCCTTTAGAAGCCAATGAATCCTATCCACATATTTTGACTTCTCAAAGAAGCCTCCAATGAGAACCACACAAATATTTCCCCTAAATGAATAAAAGAGAATCAACATACACAACACAACACTTCTCACTTTCATTCTCTTTCTCCCTACGTCTCTCTCTCTCTCTTTCTCTCTGAAATTCCAGCAACCAAACCCCAACATACTTCCTTTTTCCCTCTCTTCTCACGAGCATCTCCCTCTCTTCCATCAACCGGAAACCCTCTTTCTCGCCGTCTTCTCTTCCCGTCCCGGACGACCCTGGACCGTCGTGGAGTTCGTGTGTAGCTTGGAGGAATTCGTGTGCAGCTTGGAGGAAAGGATTCAAGGGTGTGAAGCTCACAAGGTCAAGCATCAAGGAAACCATTCTCAAACTCTCAACTCTTATCTCTCACGGTTTGAGGTAAGGAGTGAGTGTTACCTCTACTTGAGTTTGGGTTTCTAGGGTGTTCATAAAAGGTACTAAGAGTGGGTGTTAGATTAGGGAATGGATATAGGTTAATGTTAGAAAGGAAATGATAAAAAGGGTAAAGGGAGCCAATGAATGAATTAGAAACATGGATTTTAGGTAAAGAGGGAACATTATTTCAGTTATATGCTATATTTTACATGATGGATTGGTTGAATTCTTTATTTATATTGTTGACGTGGTATAAGTGTTTATGAGCTTGATATGAAATATTTATATCTGTGGCCGAGCTAATAGATGGTGAGAACGGGAAGTGAGAAAATGGTAGCCAGGGAGAACCGAAGTGATGAATTAATAAGTTAGATAATGAGAAAGGTTAGTGGAAAAGATAAGAGATGTTGAGCCGAGAGAGGCCGAGCTAAAAAGGATGGTTAAAAAGTTAAAGAGATGTTGAGCCGAGAGAGGCCGAACTAAAAAGATGGTTAAAAAGGACTAAGAGGAATCAAAGAGAAATGGTTGTGTGATCGGGTCATAGCAGACGCGTACCGGGTGCGTGCATTGATCGCGTCAGACGCATACTGGGTATGCGCAGCTGTAAGACGGGTACTGGGTACTCGCAGTTATGATTCACACGAGGTTCCGAGCACGGAATCGGTGGGATGTTTTCCTGGTCATAGCAGACGCGTACTGGGTGCGTGCATTGATCGCGTAAGTCGCCGAGATGCGCTGCTGTAAGACGAGTACTGGGTGCTCGCAGTTATGGACACTCCTTACTCCATAGAATGATCGGCGGTAGTGCTCCTGGTCATAGAAGACGCGTACTGGGTGCGTGCATTGATCGCGTCAGACGCATACCGGGTATGTGCAGCTGTAAGACGGGTACTGGGTACTCGCAGTTATGGACACTCTGATATTCGACCTTAAATGGTGTAAGACATGCACTGGGTGTATGCATCCGAGAAGATTAAAAGATTATAAGCTATGTAAAAGTGGAATAATGAGTAATGAATCCGAGATAGAGATGGTTTACCGAGGTAAGAGAATAGTGGCCGAGAAGCTGAGGGTAAGAATTAAGAAAAGGGTATAAGGGGGAAATTAGTAGGTTGTGCCGAGGTATAACTAATAGGTAATGGATAAAATGAGTAACGATGTGGGCCAAACTAATTAATATTGTATGATGTGAGCCGAGCTAATTAATATTGTATGATGTGAACCGAGCTAAATGATGATGTATGCATGTGACATGTGGTTTGATTACTTGTTATTATATGCTAACTGATTACTTGTGTTTGGCTTGGTAGTTCAGTATGACATGTTAGAAACTGCTTATTTAAGTTCTATGTAATGCTCACCTTCTTACCATTTTTCAGGTACTGAGCCCGAGCAGACGCAGTCTCCGGCCGAGCAGGTTCACTCTCCCTCATAGGGAGAGTAAGTCATTTAGAGTCGGATTAGTTGGTTGGATCTCGGCCAGTTGGGCCGAGCTAAAACATTGTTTTGTATTCTTGGACTTACCGAACTGGATGTACTTAAATTTATGTTTTCTGCTTTTGATGTATTAAAGTCTTCCGCTTTATAACTCTGATGTTTTTGGTATTAATGGAAGGAACAATTACTATGTTGGCAACTTATCTTATTGTTTTCTTAAAAGAAATTTTAAAATCCTAATTTTGGGGTATTAAAGGGTAATTATCTTATAGGGTGTTACAGGCCTAATTAAAATTCTATTCATGACATAACAAGCCGTATTAACGGCATCGGCCCAAAAATAATGAGGTACTTGAGAATCATTTAGCATGGTTCTTGCAAGTTCCTCTAGCACCCTATTTTTCCGCTCTACCACTCCATTTTGTTCCGGAGTTCTTGGTGCGGAGTATTGGTGCTCAATACCATGTTTATCACAAAATCTATCAAATTTGTAATTTTCAAATTCACCACCATGATCGGTTCTAATAATAATCACTTTTTGGTTTACTTGGTTTTGCACAAGTTTAACATGGCATTTAAAAGATTTGTAGGTCTCACTCTTTGCACTTAAGAATAATGTCCATGTAAATCTAGAAAAGTCATCAACAATTACCAAGCCATAATAGTTGCCACCAAAGCTTTTTACTTGAGAAGGTCCAAACAAGTCCATATGAAGCATTTCTAATGGTCTTGTTGTGGACACATCATTTTTAGATCCAAAGTGATTTTTGGTGTGTTTGCACTTCTTACAAGGAGTGCAATCACCTTCAATTTTAAAATTTAGCTTTGGTAATCCAACTACTAAGTCTTTTGATTGTAGTTTCTTTAATTGATTTACATTAATGTGAGCGGTCCTACGATGCCATAACCAAGTGTCACTCTCTTTGCTAACTAAACAAGTAGAAACCAAAGATGTGATATTGTTCAATTCAACCAAGTAAGTATTATTAGACCTTTTGCCAACAAATTTGATAGATTCATCTTTGTCACTTTTTATGAGACATTGAGTAGAGGAAAATATTACATGGTTACCAATATCACATAATTGACTAATGCTCAAAAGATTGTGTTCTAATCCTTGAACATAAAGTGTTGGAAACCAACAAGAGGCCTAACAATCGAGTAGAGGGGGGGGGGGGTGAATAGGAGATTGAAGCTAATATGACAATTTTTCGATTTATTGAAACTTAACTGAATGTTGTTCACGGTTTGTAAATAAAAGCCGAGCAATATCCGAGCGGACAGGGTTAAACGATTAACCAAATAGATGAACAGATTGGTTAATCGGTTAACCGAGCTGCTTCGAAGCCGATCTCTGAGAACAACACTCAAGGCCGAGCTTCGATACTAACAATGAAAAACTTGGATGCTCGAAATACACCAGAAAACACTTAAGCAAGTACTGCAACAGGAAAGCGGAAAGGAAATAAAATGAACACCAGATGTTTATCCTGGTTCACTCTCACCCTGAGAGCTAGTCTAGTCCCCTCTAAAAACCTTTTAGAGAGCTTTTACTATAAATCGATTCTCTAGGTTACAAAAAGGATTTACAAGAGACTACCCCTCTAAACCTATCCAGTCCGACGAGTGTACCAAACTCGTGACAAACTACCCAACAAAAAATCGATGACCAAAGAACCTCTTTGGAACCTTTTTAACAGAGAAGCTTTCTCGATCAGAGACCAGCTTCTTACAACAGCAAATGTGATGAAGAATATAATGAAAGAGAATGGCTCCAATTCGAAACACTCTTCGAATGCATTTGAAGGATTGAAGTTCAAGAGTGAGTTGAATTTGTGAAGGGTGAACACTGAGAAGAATTGAGTTGAACTTAGAGTTAGGATTTGAAAATTTAAATCTCTAAGTTCTTGAGAAGATTCAAGTGATCTTCTTCTCTGTGTGTTTTTGATTCTGCTCTGTTTTTCGAAAGAGAAAAATGAAATTTGAGGTTCAAAGAAAATTGTTCAAAAAGATCTCCCTGTTACCGTTGAAAGCACCCCTTTTATAAGCTCCTCTGTTTTTCAGAAAAGAGAGAGAGAGTTGTACGAAAAAGCTATGGGGTTTCCAACGGCTACATTTTGACAGCAGAGCAGTGATGGTGACCCTTCACCAACCTTTGATTTTAACTCATTTTGAATTTCAAACTTGTTACTTTGTTGGAGTTAAAATCCTAGAACTTCTACCCAGACTCAACGGTAATAAAAAGTACGGAACTGATGAGCAGAGTCTGAAGGTTGAAGATGTAGTTGTTGAAGATGAACAGAGATAGCCGAGCTTGAGTTTTGTTTCGAGCTTGGTCTTGGATTGGTGTTGCCGAGCTTGAGCTTTGTTTGAGCTTGACAATCAGACTTGAGCTTTGAAGAACAAATCCAAGTTTTGGCCTTTGCTTAATGCTCGTGCTTAATCCGAGCTTATTTGATCTTTCTGATGCTGTGGCTTATTTCAACATTCCAGGTGTGTGCCGAGTCAAACAACATCCGAGCTTACTGTCTTGAAGTAAACAGCTGAGCTAGCACACTTGAATGAACTTAGGCCGTGATCAAGAGCCGAGCCCAAACCGAGCTAGAGCCTCAAACGCTTACTTGCTGTAGGTCGCAAAGAACCCTAATTTTCCGAGCTTCTGCTTTTGGCGGAACGCTTGCGCAAAACTAAGTTTGACGCATTTGACCTTGACCCCAAGCCGAGCTTATCAAAATCTCTTTTGGTCTGCCGAGCGTATTTATTTGACATCATCAAAAGCTCTTTGATTCTACAATCTCCCCCTTTTTGATGATGACAAATATTCTTTTGAAAGTTTGTTGATTTTTGTGCTCTTCCCATGACTGTATGCTCGAAAACTGATTGGTCTTAGCACTGATCGGAATTTGCTCGAACATATACCACATGTTGCTATGAAAATGCTCAGATCAGACTGCACCCCACTTGTTGAGACCATTTGTCGAAGAATAGCTTGAATGTTTGTGGAGCTGCTCGTTAAACACTCTCCTTGAGTTTATACTCGCTCGCAAACGCCTTTCTGCCCTCTGCACAAAATCAACAACAACAAACACCTCCCTCCCCCTTTTGGCATGATCAAAAAGGAGCTTAAGATTAAGCACATGTGCCAAAAGAGAGTTGAAAACAAAGGTGAAACTGAAATAGACAGGTAAAGACATTACTGTCCCACTTGTTGAAAAAGAAAAAAAAGTTACTTGATACCATTTGATGGTAACAAGGCTTGTAATTTTAGAAACTTTTCTCCCCCTTAAGAATATAAGAGAATAATCGAGGAAGAAAATTTTCATGATATGAACATCATCTCTCTCCCCCTTTGACAGTGAAAGCATCCTTCTCATAAATAGAAGTTAATTTAAAGGAGAGAAAGAAGAGTTTGAGGATGTGAAATTTCAGGAAATTTAAACAAATACACAATTGAACTTAAAAATCGAGATTATGCAAGTGATCAATTGTATGATATACTGAAAATCGAGTTCATTGCCGAGTACATGTTGAATTCATCCAGGTTGCCGAGCTTACACCGAGCACACACTGGATTCATCCAGAATGCCGAGCTCACGTCGAATTTTATAAAAAGTTTCCCTCGACAATGGTTTTGTAAACACATCGGCTAATTGATTTTCAGTGCTAACAAATTCAATGATATAGTCACCTTTTTGAACATGATCTCGTAGAAAATGATGCCTAATTTCAATGTGTTTTGTTCGAGAGTGATACACTGGATTCTTGGTTAGATTGATTGCACTTGTATTGTCACATTTGATAGGAATGTGATCTAAAATTAACCCAAAGTCTGATAACTGTTGTTTTATCCAAAGAATTTGAGCACAACAATTACCAACAGCAATGTATTCGGCTTCAGCTGTTGACAGGGCAACGCAAGCTTGCTTTTTAGAAAACCATGACACAAGGGCACTGCCGAGCAAGTGACATGTTCCGCTTGTGCTTTTTCGGTCAAGCTTGCACCCAGAAAAATCTGAATCCGAATACCCAATCAAACTAAGATTGGCATCCCTAGGGTACCACAGACCAGTGTTCACAATTCCATTTAAATATTTAAAAATTCTTTTAACCGCCGAAAGATGAGATTCTTTGGGATTAGCTTGAAATCGAGCACATAAGCAAACACTGAACATAATATCAGGCCGAGATGCAGTCAAATATAAAAGGCTTCCTATCATGCCTCTATATTTGCTTACATTCACGGCTTTACCTGACTCATCCTTGCCGAGATAGCTGGAAGTGCTCATGGGAGTGGCAGCTTCTTTGCAATTTTCCAAGCCAAATTTCTTGAGGAGTTCCTTGCAATATTTTCCTTGATGCACAAAGGTTCCTCCCTCAACTTGCTTTACTTGCAGCTCAAGGAAGAATGTGAGTTCTCCCATCATTGACATCTCGAATTCACCTTGCATTAATTCAGAGAACTTCTTGCAAAGTAACATGTTAGTAGCACCGAAGATTATATCATCAACATAAACTTGTACTAACAATATGTCCTTCTTGGATTTATAAATGAATAGAGTTGTGTCAACCTTTCCTCTTTCAAACCCTTTTTCAAGTAGAAATGAGCTCAAACGATCATACCACGCTCTTGGAGCTTGATTCAAACCGTAAAGAGCCTTTTTCAGTTTATACACGTGGTTTGGGTATTTAAAATTTTCAAAACCAGGAGGTTGTTTTACATAAACTTCTTCATTTATAAAACCATTTAAGAATTCACTCTTTACATCCATTTGGTAAAGGGTGAAATTCATAATAGATGCAAAAGCAAGCAAAATTCGGATTGCTTCAAGTCTAGCAACTGGAGCGAAGGTTTCATCATAATCGATACCTTCCTCTTGGTTGTAGCCTTGAGCAACTAATCTCGCTTTGTTTCTTATAATTAAGCCTAATTCATCTGTTTTATTTCTGAAAATCCATTTCAAGCCAATTATTGTATGATCATTGGGCCGAGGAACCAATTCCCAGACATCATTTCTGATGAATTGATTCAGTTCCTCTTGCATGGCAATTGCCCAGTGTTCATCTTCAATGGCTTGATCAACCGAATTAGGTTCAATTTGATAAACAAAGGAAACGAAATTGCAAAAATTTTGAATAGAACGACGAGTTAAAACTCCCTTAGTCATGTCGCCGAGCACATTCTCTATTGGATGGTCCTTGACTCTCTTCCAGGCTGGACTGAGCTCAAAATGCTCTGCTTGGCTCGGAATGAGTTCGGACTGATCATTATGCTGTTGGCTCGGACTGAGTTCAGTCAGTTCCTTGTTTGTTCTGCTTGAAACAAGCTCGTCCCTCTGATCTCCGTCTTTAGCAGCTTCATCTTTTTGAGCTCTTTCAGTTGTTGTGCTTGGATCGTGTTCGGCCATAGGCTGATCCTCTCTATCTGCACAACTAACAATGTCTCTCCGAGGAGATTCATCAAATACCATATGTACGGACTCTTCCACAGTGGAGGTCCTTTTGTTAAAGACTCTAAATGCTTTACTATGAGTAGAATAACCCAAAAATATTCCTTCATCGACTTTAGAATCAAATTTGCCGAGATGCTCTTTTCCATTATTTAAAATGAAAACTTTGCAACCAAATGCATGGAAATGAGAATTTTTTTGTTTTCTACCCTTGTAAAGTTCATATGGAGTTTTCTTTAAAATTGGTCTGATGAGGATGCGATTCATTACATAGCAAGTTGTGTTTACCGCATCGGCCCAGAAATAATGTGGCAAATTGTATTCATTTAGCATGGTTCGGGCTAGCTCTTCAAGAACTCTGTTTTTCCGTTCCACAACTCCGTTTTGCTCGGGAGTCCGAGGAGCAGAAAACTGATGTTCTATGCCGAACTTAGAACAAAACTTGTCGAATTTGTAGTTCTCGAACTCACCACCATGGTCTGTTCGGATTACAACTACTTTTTGGTTTGTTCGGTTTTGGAGTTGCTTGACAAGCTCTTTAAAATTTTCAAAAGTGTCACTTTTTGATTTCAAAAATAGAGTCCAGGTAAATCTAGAAAAGTCGTCTACAATTACTAAGGCATAGAGATTGCCACCAAAGCTTTTGACTTGTGATGTTCCAAACAAATCCATGTGTAACATTTCCAAGGGTCGAGTTGTTGAGACCATCAACTTAGACGAAAAATTGTTTTTCTTTTTAGTTGGTTTGCACTTCTTGCATGACGAGCAAACCCCTTCAATATTAAAATTTAGCTTTGGTAAACCAATCACTAAGTCTCTTGATTGTAGTTTCTTTAACTGATTTACATTTATATGAGCTGTCCTTCTATGCCATAACCATGTATCACTTTCTTTGCTAACCATGCATGTGGTTACCAAAGAGGTGATTTCATTCAAATCAACCAAATAAGTATTGTTATATCGTTTTCCAACAAATTTGACAGAGTTGTCCTCATCACTTTTAATAATGCAATGGGCAGAGGTAAAAACAACATGGTTACCAATATCACAGAGTTGACTAATACTTAAAAGATTGTGTTCCAGCCCTTTTACAAGTAAAACATTATTGATAACCAAGTTGGCAGAATTACTGATTTTACCTTCACCCAAAATTTTACCTCGGTTGTTATCACCATAAGTGACGTAGCCCTTATCTGAATGTGAAAGTTCAATGAATAAGTTTTTGTTCCCCGTCATGTGCTTCGAGCAGCCACTATCAAGGTACCATCTGCTCTCCTTTGCTCGGAAGCACACCTGCATCACAAAACATTACTTCTTTGATTCGGGTACCCAAAATGTTTTGGGTCCCTGGGGGTTAGCAGTTGGTTCTTTTCTTTTAACTACCCAAACAAAATTGCCCTTGGCTACACCATAACGTCGTATTTTGCATTCATTTGGTGTATGACCATGAAGGCCACAGTAGGAGCAGCTCGGCTTTTTCGAGTTATGAAAGTTTGAGACATAGCCGAGTTTCCTTACTGTTTTCTTCTTGGTCTTAGTGTAACCAAGCCCAGTTTTGTTCGAATAGTTTCTGTAACACCCCGATTCGGCAACTTGAAAACTTAACTTACTTAAATTCAATGTAGTGAAAATTAGGGCCATTTTTTTTAAAACATGTAATACGTAATCATGAGAACACTTAGGTTTTCAAAACATGGTTACATTTAAAACTCATGTTCTCATGTTGCGTAAAACCTTTCAAGTTCTAAACCGAGATGTCACAAGACACCGCACTTTGAAACTCGTTTTCAAAAACATCATTTAATTACAACAGCCCAATTACTTGTTTCAAAAACATCAGTGTGGAATAAAACTTTTACCGGGGTACAGTATGATAGAGCTAAGGTAAGTAAGAGCTTACAATGGAGTACAATGCTCTGTGGGGGATTACCTACCCTCTAGTCATACTCCCTAAGACTTGTCGTCTAACTCCGGATCTTGGCAGCCCAAGCTCTCCTCTTGCAAGTAGAGTCGTCCTCGTCTGCTGCCTCGGGGGTCTCCTCCAAATACCATCGTCGGGAACAAACGTCTATGCTCCTCTTTGCAGGTGCATAGGTGAATCGCTACACGCTACGCCATCTACCAGTTGCAATATCATCAATTGCCGATACGACAACATGGTAGGAGAGAGTCAGTGTTCCGAACACTAACGGGTTGACCATGCGATCTCAGGATAGATTAAATATAAAAACAGACAAATAATAAAACAGAACAATATACTAAAACAACATAACATAGACATTTATCATGATGCAATCATACATATATATAAAATGTTACACATAGCATGTATGAATAACATATAACAAAGCATATCATAAGGTTTTAAACATATAAATATCATCACTCATCACCAAATCATTACGCTTACAAATCTTTTCTATTCTTTCTTCCATCGTTACCTTGAGATTTATTATGCCACGAATCATTTCTCGTGCTTGTCTTATAATTTTACTCAACGCTTAATATTTTTATTGTACTTTTCTTTGTTACATCTTAGTCTTTTAAGTTTTATCGTTCTGGTTCGCTCAATGATGGGGGGAACATCATAATTGAGGAAGTCACACACGTCTACATCTCCTCGATCATCCACCCAACCTAGTCGGAAGCAAACAGGAGTACATGACCTTTACCACGCGGGCACGACAGCTGTCTCACAATCAAATGGTCCCAGACCAGGAGGACTACAGCCTCAAATCAATTCAATTCATATCATATAATTCAATCATATAATCAAGGAACGCTCTCAGCGGCAATCTCAAATGCCCCGTTCCAGTCCCTCTCACTGTTCTAGACTTGCATTCAAGGGGGCGACAATACAATTCTAGTTCCGGTGCAGAACTTGCCACGGCATTGGACCCAGTCCCTACCACGTTAGTACGCCACATGTGGAGTTCGTTCTGCCTAGAAAGTACTCTAGACTTCTTGACGTTTCACCGTCATCGTCCTCCCCTCATGCAATCTCCACCTGAGTATCCGCAGATACCCATAGTATCTTCCTCTCCACTACTTCGATACGACACTCATGCCTCACCGCGTTTGTAAATGTCTTTTAAAGTTTTAACGTTTTAATTAGAGGCTTAATCCTAACAGTTGGCTCGTCCTTGGTGCATCCCTTCAACGAAGCTCGACCACTAAACGCAATCCGTTCCCCCTAATATCTCAACGACATCTTGCCTCAAATCGCTTTCATCTCAATATCATTATTCTCGTCAGCTCATGCTCAGCATCATTCTCATCATCATTGATCAGCAACAGCATCATCAGCATCTTGCTCCTCGATTGTTGCTCCGCAGCATCATCAGCATCACTCTCCTCAGTTGATCCTCAGCAGCATCATCATCACCACGCTTCCGCTCGCCTTATCGGGTAATTCTTGTTGCCATCTCGAACATCTTCCTTTCATCTCAATTCCACTATTAATTTTCTTTCTCTTCATTATTTATTGTTTTCACAATTTCGCTCGCTTCGCGTTTTATTTCCTTCTCAATCATTTCTTATAATTCTTATCCGCACTTTCTTTCCTCTTTAGTCTTAACTCATCACTTTCACGGTTTCATTATTATATTTCGCGATTCAGACATAATCAAGCAATTTCTAAACAGAATGAAATATGCACCACTAATAAACATTTAGCATGTAAATAAGACAAGTAAACATTTAGCACACATATCTATATTGCCTAATTCGCAGTTCATCCGCAACCCATCTATTCGGATTGCGAGCAACCACGTTACGGGATCACCGCACTCTCACTCACCTGGATGACGAAACTTTCTAAAGCTTTCCAAGATTTCCCGGTAGCTAGCCTTGCCACGTTTCTTTCGCATCCGACACCCGAACTAGACATTTTTCCCCGTTCGTTAGAACGTTTTCAATAAATTCTTAATTTCTATTTAAAAACTCGTTGAAACAATTCCTTTCTTAAAAACACATTGCTAATGTTCAAAGATTTTCAAATCCAAATCAAATAAAAAAAAGTTTTCAAGAAAACTTTGAAACAATTAAAATAATCTTTTTATTAAAACAAATCCATTCTTCTTAGTTTAAAACACTCTGGTTAAAGAAAATCATTTTCTTTAAACATTGAGTGAAATCTTAAGAAAACAATTCTTTGAAAATCTTTCTTAGATCAAATACAAAAATTCAAGAAGGTAAAACTTCAAAATCAATCAGATTAATTTATTTAATTTCCAAATTTCATTGCATCATCAAACACTGATCAAAGAATATCAATTAAAAATTTCAAATTAATTTAAGTTATTCAAATCACACTTTTTAAATAAAACATCTTTCACAATACATCTCACAAACAGTATTCAAAACAATTTCAATTCAATACATTCAACTAGCATAAAGAACAATCACATACACATTTCAAAGCACTCCAGTCATTCACAAACATATACACAGGAAGTCACATTTTTAATTATTTAAAATCATTGATTAAATTATAATCTTAATAAATTAATTCAATTTTCTTTAAGAAAATAATTTAAACTTAATCCTTTAATTTAACTTAACAAACCGAATCACACATGGTCATTATTTTCTAATCACAAATAAACTTTAAAATTAAAAATCATTGAATCAACATTACAGAGAAATTCTCTTCACACAATCAAATAAACCTATTTATTTAAAAATCAAAAAGATAAAAGCAAACACATCACTTTCATGAAAACAATTTTTCCCATCACATGAACATACATAGACCGAATCATGCACATGGAATTTTGCAAGGATTAAATGCACAAATAAAAGCATAGAATCATGAAATCATTTTCCTTATTCTAGAACCAAAACCGTGAGCATCCAGAAAAGAAAACCAACAAATTTAATTTCACTTTTAAGACAAAATCAAAGCAACAATTAGAGTCACAAACTATTTCAAATATTCACACATATTTTCTTTTAAATTTATTTACTTCATGTATGCACTTTTAGAATCTCTTAAATTCAATTAACCTAATCATGCATGCAACCTAGATAAGGGACAACATAGCTTTCTACCTACTCCTAGGATGACTTAAAGTCAACATGCACAAAATAAAGTTTTTAGTTCACTTTTTAAATGCACACAAAAGTCATATAGTCACATCAAAGCATATAGGATTTCAAGACAATTTTTTTTTAAAACAACATACCTCATCAACATGCATCAACATATTTAAAATAAAACCTTTTCCAAACATACACAAAATAAACTCAAGATCATGACTTTTCTCAAACCAAAAATAAAGATTTAATTTAATTTCATGGAAACAACATGCATGCTCTAGGAATCATTAGATCTATTCTTAAAACCAACATGCATCAACTTTTTATAAAATAAAAACATGGATTTCACTTTTTATCAAACTTGGCCGAATGGCCCTTTCACAAAAGAAAACATGCACATAATTAAACACCTGATCAAAACATGTTTGAACTTGAAAATCATTTTAAATCTTACTTCTTTAATTTTTTTCCTAAAAACCGTATCATACAAAAAAAAGAAAAACACAATCTTTCTCTTAAAAATTAACATGCAAACTAAAGATCTAAACATTTTTCATTTATCAAACAAAGAGAATCACATACACACACTTAGATCAACTAGGATCATCACAAAAATAACATGCAAGACTAGAAACTTGAACTTTTCACAAATCAAGTTTAGATTATATTTTTATTCAACGAATAATTATGGAAACACACACATAGATCAAGACCTAACAAAAAGAATCTATCATGCAAAGTTAAAGAATTTCAATTTATTATTAACTAAACTTAGATCATACAATTACTTGTCAAATAATCACAAGCACACACATGGATAATAGTTCAACAAAACATTTAACATGCAAAGCTAAATAGTTTCACCTTATTATAATTTAAGCTTAGATCATAAATTTATTCAACAAATAATCACAAACACACATATAAATCACGGTTTAGAAGAAGAAAAATAGACATTCAAAGAGATTTATTTTAGGCTTTTCAAAAATCTTAGTTTTCTTTAGCTCTTTGAAAATTTAGTTAAGAAAACATTAGATCTATCAAAAGAAATTCCAACCGAGACAACAAACATAAAGCTTAACATATTACAAATTACTTAGAGTCCTTATAGTCCATGATTAAAGAACATCAACACATAAGACCATCTTTAAAAATTAACATGAAAAGAAGGAAAAGAAAGATCTATGATCTAAAAGAAAAATCTAGGCTATTACAAATCTTCTTCTTGATTTTCGGTTCCTACCATGAAAAGGGTTGGCCTTCTAGTCTCCTAACACTTGGATCTTCAAAGAACAAGGCTTGATCTAGCATGGATTTTCCTCCTCCTTCTCCTCTATGTCTCACGGCCACCATTCCTCTCTTTCTCTCTATTTCTTTTCTTTTTCTCTCTAAGAGTTAGATGAGTCTCTTAGAGTTGTATTTGTGTTTGTGTTGGTGGAATGAAGAAATTAAATGGGTGGAGTGGAAATGAACTAAGGCACCTTGTATTTATAAGCAAATTCAATCTCCCCCTTATGCCCTTGTGTGGGTGTTTCGGCCATGAGTAATGAGGAGGGTAATTTTGGGCTTCCAAATATTTGCATGGGTGGATTTTTTCATTTGTAAGGGGACAAGGTAGTGTAGGCTAGAGCTTTAGGGGTCACTTAGGCTTAAAGACTTGTTAGCAACTAGTTAGGATTTTCCACCTAATTTGGTCATGGTTTGGTTCATTTAGTTCTTAGTTTCTTAACCTATAAGCTTCTAGAAACATACACACACACACGTATAATACACATTTATACATACATACACAAATACACATACACACTCATATACATATCAACCGTAGCACACTCACACACGTACATACATGTTTAGCATTTTTATTTTCTTAATCCTATTTATTTAAATTCATCAATTCACACAACAAGGCAATTAATTCAAAGAATTCTCATTCACACACTTAGTTTCATGCATCACACAGTACACACACATTAAACTAAGCACATCTCACATAAAAATTTCAAGCCAAATCAATAAATTTATTTTCTTAACAATACAATTTCCAAAATTCGTATTTCATAACTCTGAAAATAAATTTTTGTAAATCAACCCAGAAAAATCTGAAATTTACATTTTTAAAATGTACGTTTCAAGACGATCGTTTTGATATAAAGATCATGAAAATCTGAATTACGGTTTAAAAGATACAAATTTTCAAAGTTAACAGTTCAAAAAAGCTTCATTTCAAATAAAAATCAACTTTTAATAAAATCACAACTCAACAAAAACCATTCACTTCTCTTTTATAAAAACATTTTTGGTTTATAAAAATCTTTGAAAATCATTACTTTATTTCTCTCTCACGTAAAATACTTTTCTGAAAATATAATCTCAGAGTTTCTTTTTGACGAAAATCGTTTACGGACGTACGGGAAAAATGCGGGGTGTTACATTCTCCCCAACTTGAAGATTTCTCGTCCTCGAGAAATGCCGTGTAGAGTCTGTCTGATCTGCGGACGCGTAACTCCTTGAAAAAATTCTTTCCCCTTTTTACCTGCTGCCATCGCCATATCTTCGAACATGTACTATCTATTCGTCGTTCTCAAGAGCGAATCAAATAATAATAGGGTGGGGTAAAGACGATCACCATTTCATTGACAACAAGGACTGAGGGGTTTGATGGCATCAAAACAGTGCCCAAGTGTAACAAGGTTACGGACATTTGGGGTCAAGACACTAGCACACTCGGTCAGTTCAAGCCTAAAACGAGCTACTCCTCAAGACTTCATGTTTCCCGACTACTCCCCAACTTATATGACTCTTATCTCTCTACACCACATTTATTATCACAAACTTAACCTCTAAACACTCCTTTCCTTCACCACCTTTTCGTTGATCCTACAAAATTTCCCATCACTTAGCTCCAATCTATCCTCTGGTTGTCTTACATCTCATCAAATAATCATCCTTATCAGACTCCTATAGTCACCATTAAATCTTCCCTTTACTCTAATCCACCACTAATCTTCAAGAAATATACACCATCTCACTCCTTACCTTTAACACTGGATCATATAACTTAGACACTCTAAACCTTTTTCCACTTTCCACGATTTTCCTCGTATTCCAGACCGTCAAAATTCCTCAACTCAAGACCTATCGTCCATTACCACATCAAATCCTAGCTTTGTACCTAACCTTGGGTCAATACTTAAGGACTTTATCACATCATCACTTATTCACTTCTATCTAACCATTTTCCAACTCAAATCAAGACACTTAGGACTCTAATTCCCAAACATCACCTTGATTTCTTCCTCATCTCAACACCATCTAAATCATTATTTTAACCAATCCGACATCATAACTTCACCACTTACCTAAGACTCAAAAGGATACTCCTATTTTCTCCAAAACTCATACATCCTTACTTCTTACTAACTACTCCTCATTCTCCTTAATACTTGCAACTTTGCCTATCAACGCTTCCCGGCTAACTCTCTAATCTAGAACTATCTACTGGACCGGCATAAGGTGTCAGGGTCCAAAATTCTCACCAAGGCTTTTGGAAAAGATAAATGTCTGGTTCAAGATCGAAAGAAGACGCTTCGGGTTCATCAACAACCAGGGCTTTGTCAAAAATCATGGTCTAAGGTTTTCAGAAAAAGGCTTTCTTAAACGTCATGTCAAAGACATCGCATGGGGTTTATACAAGAAAAGCTTCAAATGGAAAAAAGAGGTCTATTCACAAGACAGGATCTCATAGCTTAGGGTCATCACACACAAAAGGGGTTCACAGTAAAGAGAAATTCAACAAAGAAGGTTCGAATCAAGTATCGATACTGATCTCTGCTCCTTGTCTCCGCTGTAGACGAAAACTGACGCCTTTCAGGAAAACACTCGCGCACTCTTAGCGTCCCTATTCTTATCTATCGCTATCTTAATACTAATGCACACACAGAGACACACAGCAGAGTATGTAAGTCCATGTATAAGGTTACTTAGATTAACCATTGCTCTGATACCACAACTGTAACACCCCGATTCGGCAACTTGAAAACTTAACTTACTTAAATTCAATGTAGTGAAAATCAGGGCCATTTTTTTTTAAAACATGTAATACGTAATCATGAGAACACTTAGGTTTTCAAAACATGGTTACATTTAAAACTCATGTTCTCATGTTGCGTAAAACCTTTCAAGTTCCAAACCGAGATGTCACAAGACACCGCACTTTGAAACTCGTTTTCAAAAACATCATTTAATTACAACAGCCCAATTACTTGTTTCAAAAACATCAGTGTGGAATAAAACTTTTACCGGGGTACAGTATGTAACACCCCGATTTTCTTAATATAAAAATATACAGAAATAAAAGTTTTGAAAATAATTGAGGAACTTTAAAAGTAGTTTTCCTTAACAATACATAAACCAGAGTTCGACACAATGGATACTTTAAAAAAATTACATTTTACAATTTAAGTTAGTACAAAATGTGGGGCACCCAATTACAATATAGAACATATGTACAAAGTTAGTTTCCTTTCTTCCGACTTGTTCCGCTACGCACTCTGATCTCCAAGCATCTTGAATGTGTACCTAAATTGTTATCCACTAAGGGTGAGATCTTTCACATCACAGTGAATTAGAGGATAGTAAACAATTCATAATAAAGACATAAGAATAATAATCTAATCAAAGATAGCGGCAACAACATCCAATCGCACACACAATTCCCTTTTTATTCATAATTATTTTAGACTTCCATTATTCATTTTAATCCACTGTTCATTTACAACACTTTATCCCTTAACCATCTTCACTGTTCATTCTCTTTATTCCCTTAAACTATCTATATATATATATCCACAATCCACTTTCAGTCTCACAATTAACACTTAAAGCATTAAATCACAATTATGAACATTTAACACTTAAGTTATTCAACAATTAATTTACAACCAACAATAAGCAAATCAATAGACATCCAGCAACCATTCGACATACTCAGGTATGTCTCAGAGTGCAGTAACATAAATCGTCTCCCTAGGGTTCTTCACTTCCTACATTAATATTTACAAATAAATAATTTAACATAAACATTTATAAAAGGGTCAAATTTAATTAAAATACAAAAAAGAACAACTCTAATCCAACACTAATTGTTACCTACACTCTAACTTAATTATTATACCCAAATCCTATTATAAATTCTAACTATCCCTAATTCAAAATGTGGAAAGAGTCCCCCCTTACCGGTTGAAGAGTAGAGGAGAAGGAGAGAGAGAGAGAGAGCCCCACCAAGCCCTAGGGAAAAGCTCCTAAGCTCCTAGTTCCTTGCTCCAATATCAATTCTTAGCTCCCTTGATGATTGCCCAAAGAAAAGAGAAGGATTGAGGGAGTTAGGGTTTTGAATTGGGAATTGGGGATTTGAGGGATTGAGAATGAAATTTGGGTTTTTGTTGGTAGAAAATCATGGAGAGTTGATGGGGAATGATTATGGGGTGGTGGATTGATGTTATTTGATGTTAATTTGAAGATTGGAAGAGTTTGGGAGGAGAGAAGAGGGAAGGGCCGTGAAAGAAGAGAGAAAGAAATGAAGAACAACACGTTAAAATCATGTTTTTAAGTCTGATCTGCAGTGGTTAATCGATTAACCACTTTGGTTAATCGATTAACTCGCTTAATTTACAAAGGGGCTAATCGATTAACTCATGTGTTAATCGAGTAATGCCGAAAGTACCCAAAGATCTACTCGATTAAGCTATGCCTTAATCGATTAATGCCGAAGGGTGCTCAAAATTTAATCGATTAGCAGACCCATTAATCGATTAATGCACCATTTTTCCTTTCTTTCAAGCCTCCTAAGAGTTCTAAGCCGATCCTAATGCACCCTAACTTGTCCTATCATAATACCACTATCTAAACACCTTCTAAACACATCCTAACACACACAAAACATCACAATCATAAATCACAACAATAAACACACAATTCACATACACGAAAAGACGAACGAATCGACACTCCGAAATCTAGACTTAGCCTATTCTTAAACACTCGATCTAACTCGATCGATCTAAGCTATGTTCTATAACCACTCAACCCTAAAACCAACCACTCTCGAGGCATAACCAATAGAATCGAATTGATCCCAGTTGTCTCGCACCTTTATCGGGTTTCGGAACTCAATTGAAGTGTGAGTTCGAGGGAATTCTCCGAACATAGACTTCAAAGTCTACCTTTTAACTCGAGACTCTAGCCTAGGTTCCTTATCCTCTCACTCTATCGGGATCAACGCACTAAAAGCACCTACGTGGGCTATGGATCACTCTAAGCCCCGACTTACACAAACTTACTTACTCGACCACAACTGCACCAATATAATCCAGAATCTAGACCGATTACTCTTCAATTGCAACCAACGACCCTAGGACACTTCCCTGTCTAAACCTAACGATGCTATCACACAATCAATACACACATACACACAGGGACACGAACACAAACACTAACATCTAAGAATACACCCGAGCACACACACACACACATATATATATATATAAACACATATCCTAACTTAACCTAATACATATACCTACGCATACATACATATGAATATACACATACAAACACACACACATACATATACACGAGGATATAGTTACAAATACTAATATCTACGCAAAGATATATTTATACAAATATACACGTATACTAGGAAAACGTTTACAAACACTTATACATATACATATTTAAATTCAACATAATAATAATATACATATAAGGAAATAGTTGAAATTCATCTTTCGCGTGTAAATAAGATATTTATAATTATAATTATTAGGTTAATAAAATGAGGATGTTACAATTCTCCCCCACTTAAAAGAATTTCGTCCCCGAAATTCATTCTTTGAAAAACATTTGAGAAGAATTGGAGGGAGGTTTCTGTAAAAATTGTTTCCTCAAAACCCTTTAAAATTAACAAAATACTTAAAGTTTCAAAACCATTTAGTTTTCTATAGTAAAATCATAATAGTAAAAATAACGATTTCTCAGAATTTCTACAATCTTAAATTCTAGCGCTATGGGTGCTCCCCCACTTAGGCTTGCGTTGTCTTGGTAAACTCAGGTTCGGTGTAGAATGGTTCGACTCAACTGGTTCTGACTTTGGTTTTACTTAGTAGGTGCTAAACTTTCCTCATTCTCAGGTACCCTAAAAGTTGTTGGGTTTTCAACGAGATGAGGTAATCCTCTCATGGTTCACTTCTTCACTCATGCTTCCTCTTTCCAGAACTTGCATAAAAATCAATCAGAGGTTCCCTGATGATTCTCATGCCATAGTTAGGTTCTAACTTCAAGGTACTTTCTAATCTTGGTGATCTACAACTATGAAGGTTATGGTTTGCAACTCCATATTCTTTTGATTGGGTTCTTTTGTTTGGGTATGCGACGACACTCCCACTCACCGATTCACTCCGGCAATATAGATTTGAAGACCGGCTAACTATTTGGTCTCTCTTAAGTCTTGAAAAATTAGAGAGTACTAGGATGTGTTGCTTATGGGTTAGTCGGTTATTGGACTTAGGATTTTTGGTTTGGTTCACTATCTCCCTTAAGAAATTCATTGGTCCATGCTAACCTAACATATTCTCGGGATAGAGAACACAACTCTAATTCTTATGTATCATGGTTCTAGCACACGCTATTTCACTCGGTTTTCAAACAAAAGGTTTGATGGTTCTTCTGTGGTCCTTATGGGGAAATTCAAATTGCGGAGCTTCCGAGAAATACTTTATAAAGATAAAGCAAAGGAAACAAAACTTTACACATAGGTGCATGAATATATTTATATGCAAACACAAGTACGCCATGAAGATATATACATATACATACATACCAATATATCAGGAAAATGTTCACACACCCACACCATTATTCATATTTTCAAAACTCAGTTTGAAAAATCTTCTTAAAACGGTTCAAGGAAATGTATATATTAATCATCTTAGTTCTTAAAATAGGGTTTCCACTTATATTGGAAAGCCTTTTAGAAGAAAAGAGAGATTAAAATTTAAGACATAAATAGTTTTTGAAAATAGTTTAAAATTGTCTCACAAAAGCGTCAATCAATTCATTCAATCATACATAACAACAACCATGCCTCACCACCATTCAACTGACACAATAAACCTACATACATAAACCTATACCTATACCTATATCAATCTCCCCATTGAACCCAAATCCTTGGTTCTGTTTAGTTAAAACTTCTTTGTCATTCATAAATTTAAATATTACCATTCTGGGTTTAAGTTCAATTGATAGAACTCCACACTTGACTTTCGTTTGATGTTGAAGTTATCGAACTCAATTTAGTCGTGAGAACCAATCATAAGTTTAATATAAAAATTGTCACGGTTTTCTTAGATTTTAATCTAACCGATGCCAACTAAGTTACTTGGTTAGATTAGAATCGCGAAAATAAATTGTTTGATTTTTGTGGTTCCACTCCCAACCTTTCGTTCGTTTACTTTAACATTAACTTAGTCCATAATCAAATACATTTCGAGGACCTCTTGATTGAATTCGAACCGCTTTCCAACTTAGGCGAAAAGTTTCTTTTATTCTTTCAAATTTCCAATTGGAATAGTTTGGTGGTTCGAATCCGATCGATTAGTTCTCGATTTCTATTTCATTCCTGGTGTCATAACTATTTGAATCTAGATTAGTAATGGAATCGACCGTTAGTTTAATTTAAATCTTATTATTTTTTTTTTCATTCCCTTTGATTCTAATCTAATCGGTGTGAACTTAGTCACTCGGTTGGATTAGGATCAAAGCTATGATTCGTTCAATTCGAACGGTTCCATTCCTAATCACAATCCAATTACTTTGACACTTCACCATTCCACAACATACACCCAAAACATACACAATACACATAGTCAAGCAGAGAAAGAACAACAACAACAAACGATTAAGCATTAAGGTTTTATACATGGAAAATTGTACACTAATTCATGGTAATGCACGAATTCCTAGATTTCGACGACTTCACCTCCCGGTAAATGTAATGTCGGATTGGCCAATTCCCACACTACATTAAATCGGGGGTAGTAGCCCTCGTAATCCAATGAATTCCCGTACTACGATTTCAGTTGCCTTGGCATTATTCGGATTTTCCCTTGTATAAAACTTTAGCCTTCCTTTAGCCTAACACTTAAAACACTTCTACTCTCAATTATTTATCTAATGTCACTTAGGTTTTTGGTTCGCAATGGGAAGCACTTACGACTTTCAAAATTTTCCAAGTTTTCCCCGTTTACAATTAATTAGTGTTTCCCTTTGCAAACTTAACCCGATCCTTTTTCTCTTAACATAGAACACTCTATACATACATATATATATATATACTCACTCCTGTGATAACTATTTGTACACAATCCCCTCACTACAAGGCATCAACTAATATCTATCAAGCACAAAACAATATTCTAAGTACGATGCAAATGCAATGCGATGCGGATGCCATGCGATGCTAATGTAATGCAGAACAATTCATTTTCCTTTACTTTCCACTTTAAAACACTTTCACTTTTCATGCAATGCAATGCAATGCAACCTCACTTCTCCCTCTTGTACATTGTGCTTCACATTCTCCCCGAAGGAGGGTTCCTCACACAATGTACCAATTTTTTAACAATTTTTAACTTTATAATTTTATTGACATTGTACTTCTCGTTCTCCCCGAAGGAGCGTTCCTCATACAATGTCCACTTTTTACTTTAAAAACTTTATTGGCATTGCGCTTCACATTCTCCCCGCAGGAGGGTTCCTCATGCAATGCACCCCTTTTAACAATTTTACCTTTTTAACCTTTTTATAACAATTCCCACTTTTCCTCACCCCACTTGCCCCTCCACTCTGGGGAAAACCGGCCAGGAGTAAGCATTTCTCAACCCCTAGTTAGGTGCTTCACCTCCACTTAGGAAGGTCCCTCGCTCACCCGCTTGCACAACACTTCACCTCCACTGCGGAAGGTCCCTCATGCAATTTGGTTTGATTTGTCCAAATTGGCTTTAGCAGAAATCACCCTCACTGGCCAAAACGAGCCAAAGTGATGGAATTATCCCGGTTTGCGTGGAACCAACCCCCAATACGGGTAGCGAACCCGTATCCTTTGCAGGATCAAAGTTCCCCAAGATAATCCCATAATTCACTCTTGCCCTCATCAATCGATAAACGACGTAAGTTTTCCCCGTACCTAAGGTCCACCTTTCTCCATGAATGCACGTGTTTCTAGTTCGTTTTAGGGGTAGTAATTATTCTTTCTTTATTTATATAGACTCATTGGGAGGGCTTTTCTAGCCTAAAATGCGTGGCCATATGATGCAACATTCACATTTAAAGATGCACACACTTATTCACAAACATTTAGCTACCAATATGCACATATGTTCCTAATTATGCCTATCAATTGCATCAAACATATGCAACAAACATTTAACATTAACACTTTTCACAAAATTCTATAAGTCTCACCTTTATTCAAAAAAACTTGAGATTAGAGTGCTTGCAGCGGATTCGGGATTATTTTCCCTCAGGTCGAAAGGAAGAACTGCTCTGATACCATATTGTAACACCCCGATTTTCTTAATATAAAAATATACAGAAATAAAAGTTTTGAAAATAATTGAGGAAGTTTAAAAGTAGTTTTCCTTAACAATACATAAACCAGAGTTCGACACAACGGATACTTTAAAAAAATTACATTTTACAATTTAAGTTAGTACAAAATGTGGGGCACCCAATTACAATATAGAACATATGTACAAAGTCAGTTTCCTTGGTTCCGACTTGTTCCACTGCGCACTCTGATCTCCAAGCATCTTGAATGTGTACCTAAATTGTTATCCACTAAAGGTGAGATCTTTCACAGCACAGTGAATTAGAGGATAGTAAACAATTCATAATAAAGACATAAGAATAATAATCAAATCAAAGATAACGGCAACAACATCCAATCGCACACAAAATTCCCTTTTTATTCATAATTATTTTAGACTTCCATTATTCATTTTAATCCACTGTTCATTTACAACACTTTATCCCTTAACCATCTTCACTGTTCATTCTCTTTATTCCCTTAAACTATATATATATATCCACAATCCACTTTCAGTCTCACAATTAACACTTAAAGCATTAAATCACAATTATGAACATTTAACACTTAAGTTATTCAACAATTAATTTACAACCAACAACAAGCAAATCAATAGACATCCAGCAACCATTCGACATACTCAGGTATGTCTCAGAGTGAAGTAACATAAATCGTCTCCCTAGGGTTCTTCACTTCCTACATTAATATTTACAAATAAATAATTTAACATAAACATTTATAAAAGGGTCAAATTTAATTAAAATACAAAAAAGAACAACTCTAATCCAACACTAATTGTTACCTACACTCTAACTTAATTATTATACCCAAATCCTATTATAAATTCTAACTATCCCTAATTCAAAGTATGGAAAGAGTCCCCCCTTACCGGTTGAAGAGTAGAGGAGAAGGAGAGAGAGAGAGAGAGCCCCACCAAGCCCTAGGGACAAGCTCCTAAGCTCCTAGTTCCTTGCTCCAAGATCAATTCTTAGCTCCCTTGATGATTGCCCAAAGAAAAGAGAAGGATTGAGGGAGTTAGGGTTTTGAATTGGGAATTGGGGATTTGAGGGATTGAGAATGAAATTGGGGTTTTTGTTGGTAGAAAATCATGGAGAGTTGATGGGGAATGATTATGGGGTGGTGGATTGATGTTATTTGATGTTAATTTGAAGATTGGAAGAGTTTGGGAGGAGAGAAGAGGGAAGGGCCGTGAAAGAAGAGAGAAAGAAATGAAGAACAACACGTTAAAATCGTTTTTTAAGTCTGATCTGCAGTGGTTAACCGATTAACCACTTTGGTTAATCGATTAACTCGCTTAATTTACAAAGGGGCTAATCGATTAACTCATGTGTTAATCGAGTAGTGCCGAAAGTACCCAAAGATCTACTCGATTAAGCTATGCCTTAATCGATTAATGCCGAAGGGTGCTCAAAATTTAATCGATTAGCAGACCCATTAATCGATTAATGCACCATTTTTCCTTTCTTTCTAGCCTCCTAAGAGTTCTAAGCCGATCCCAATGCACCCTAACTTGTCCTATCATAATACCACTATCTAAACACCTTCTAAACACCTCCTAACACACACAAAACATCACAATCATAAATCACAACAATAAACACACAATTCACATACACGAAAAGACGAACGAATCGACACTCCGAAATCTAGACTTAGCCTATTCTTAAACACTCGATCTAACTCGATCGATCTAAGCTATGTTCTATAACCACTCAACCCTAAAACCAACCACTCTCGAGGCATAACCAATAGAATCGAATTGATCCTAGTTGTCTCGCACCTTTATCGGGTTCCGGAACTCAATTGAAGTGTGAGTTCGAGGGAATTCTCCGAACATAGACTTCAAAGTCTACCTTTTAACTCGAGACTCTAGCCTAGGTTCCTTATCCTCTCACTCTATCGGGATCAACGCACTAAAAGCACCTACGTGGGCTATGGAGCACTCTAAGCCCCGACTTACACAAACTTACTTACTCGACCACAACTGCACCAATATAATCCAGAATCTAGACCGATTACTCTTCAATTGCAACCAACGACCCTAGGACACATCCCTGTCTAAACCTAACGATGCTATCACACAATCAATACACACATACACACAGGGAAACGAACACAAACACTAACATCTAAGAATACACCCGAGCACACACACACACACATATATATATATAAACACATATCCTAACTTAACCTAATACATATACCTACGCATACATACATATGAATATACACATACAAACACACACACATACATATACACGAGGATATAGTTACAAATACTAATATCTACGCAAAGATATATTTATACAAATATACACGTATACTAGGAAAACGTTTACAAACACTTATACATATACATATTTAAATTCAACATAATATACATATAAGGAAATAGTTGAAATTCATCTTTCGCGTGTAAATAAGATATTTATAATTATAATTATTAGGTTAATAAAATGAGGATGTTACACAGTATGATAGAGCTAAGGTAACTAAGAACTTACAATGGAGTACAATGCTCTGTGGGGGATTACCTACCCTCTAATCATACTCCCTAAGACTTGTCGTCTAACTCCGGATCTTGGCAGCCCAAGCTCTCCTCTTGCAAGTAGAGTCGTCCTCGTCTGCTGCCTCGGGGGTCTCCTCCAAATACCATCGTCGGGAACAAACGTCTATGCTCCTCTTTGCAGGTGCATAGGTGAATCGCTACATGCTACGCCATCTACCAGTTGCAATATCAGCAATTGCCGATACGACAACATGGTAGGAGAGAGTCCGTGTTCCGAACACTAACGGGTTGACCATGTAATCTCAGGGTAGATTAAATATAAAAACAGACAGATAATAAAACAGAACAATATACTAAAACAACATAACATAGACATTTATCATGATGCAATCATACATATATATAACATGTTACACATAACATGTATGAATAACATATAACAAAGCATATCATAAGGTTCTAAACATATAAATATCATCACTCATCACCAAATCATTACGCTTACAAATCTTTTCTATTCTTTCTTCCATCGTTACCTCGAGATTTATTATGCCACGAATCATTTCTCGTGCTTGTCTTATAATTTTACTCAACGCTTAATATTTTTATTGTACTTTTCTTTGTTACATCTTAGTCTTTTAAGTTTTATCGTTCCGGTTCGCTCAATGATGGGGGGAACATCAACATTGAGGAAGTCACACACGTCTACATCTCCTCGGTCATCCACCCAACCTAGTCGGAAGCAAACAAGAGTACAGGACCTTTACCACGCGGGCACGACAGCTGTCTTACAATCAAATGGTCCCAGACCAGGAGGACTACAGCCTCAAATCAATTCAATTCATATTATATCATTCAATCATATAATCAAGGCACACTCTCAGCGGCAATCTCAAATGCCCCGTTCCAGTCCCTCTCACTGTTCTAAACTTGCATTCAAGGGGGCGACAGTACAATTCTAGTTCCGGTGCAGAACTTGCCACGGCATTGGACCCAGTCCCTACCACGTTAGTACGCCACATGTGGAGTTTGTTCTGCCTAGAAAGTACTCTAGAATTCTTGACGTTTCACCGTCATCGTCCTCCCCTCATGCAATCTCCACCTGAGTATCCGCAGATACCCATGGTATCTTCCTCTCCACTACTTCGATACGACACTCATGCCTCACCGCGTTTGTAAATGTCTTTTAAAGTTTTAACGTTTTAATTAGCGACTTAATCCTAACAGTCGGCTCGTCCTTGGTGCATCCCTTTAACGAAGCCCGACCACTAAACGCAATCCGTTCCCCCTAATATCTCAACGGCATCTTGCCTCAAATCGCTTTCATCTCAATATCATTATTCTCGTCAGCTCATGCTCAGCATCATTCTCATCATCATTGATCAGCAACAGCATCATCAGCATCTTGCTCCTCGATTGTTGCTCCGCAGCATCATCAGCATCACTCTCCTCGGTTGATCCTCAGCAGCATCATCATCACCACGCTTCCGCTCGCCTTATCGGGCAATTCTTGTTGCCATCTCGAACATCTTCCTTTCATCTCAATTCCACTATTAATTCTCTTTCTCTTCATTATTTATCGTTTTCACAATTTCGCTCGCTTCGGGTTTTATTTCCTTCTCAATCATTTCTTATAATTCTTATCCGCACTTTCTTTCCTCTTTAGTCTTAACTCATCACTTTCACAGTTTCATTATTATATTTCGCGATTCAGACATAAGCAAGCAATTTCTAAACAGAATAAAATATGCACCACTAATAAACATTTAGCATGTAAATAAGACAAGTAAACATTTAGCACACATATCTATATTGCCTAATTCGCAGTTCATCCGCAACCCATCTATTCGGATTGCGAGCAACCACGTTACGGGATCACCGCACTCTCACTCACCTGGATGACGAAACTTTCTAAAGCTTTCCAAGATTTCCCGGTCGCTAGCCTTGCCACGTTTCTTTCGCGTCCGACACCCGAACTAGACATTTTTCCCCGTGCGTTAGAACGTTTTCAATAAATTCTTAATTTCTATTTAAAAACTCGTTGAAACAATTCCTTTCTTAAAAACACATTGCTAATGTTCAAAGATTTTCAAATCCAAATCAAATAAAAATAAGTTTTCAAGAAAACTTTGAAACAATTAAAATAATCTTTTTATTAAAACAAATCCATTCTTCTTAGTTTAAAACACTCCGGTTAAAGAAAATGAACATTGAATGAAATCTTAAGAAAACAATTCTTTGAAAATCTTTCTTAGATCAGATACAAAAATTCAAGAAGGTAAAACTTCAAAACCAATCAGATTAATTTATTTAATTTCCAAATTTCACTGCATCATCAAACGCTGATCAAAGAATATCAATTAAAAATTTCAAATTAATTTAAGTTATTCAAATCACACTTTTTAAATAAAACATCTTTCACAATACATCTCACAAACAGTATTCAAAACAATTTCAATTCAATACATTCAACTAGCATAAAGAACAATCACATACACATTTCAAAGCACTCCAAGTCATTCACAAACATATACACAGGAAGTCACATTTTTAATTATTTAAAATCATTGATTAAATTATAATCTTAATAAATTAATTCAATTATTCTTTAAGAAAATAATTTAAACTTAATCCTTTAATTTAACTTAACAAACCGAATCACACATGGTCATTATTTTCTAATCACAAATAAACTTTAAAATTAAAAATCATTGAATCAACATTACAGAGAAATTCTCTTCACACAATCAAATAAACCTATTTATTTAAAAATCAAAAAGATAAAAGCAAACACACATCACTTTCATGAAAACAATTTTTCCCATCACATGAACATACATAGACCGAATCATGCACATGGAATTTTGCAAGGATTAAATGCACAAATAAAAGCATAGAATCATGAAATCATTTTCCTTATTCTAGAACCAAAACCGTGAGCATCCAGAAAAGAAAACCAACAAATTTAATTTCATTTTTAAGACAAAATCAAAGAAACAATTAGAGTCACAAACTATTTCAAATATTCACACATATTTTCTTTTAAATTTATTTACTTCATGTATGCACTTTTAGAATCTCTTAAATTCAATTATCCTAATCATGCATGCAACCTAGATAAGGGACAACATAGCTTTCTACCTACTCCTAGGATGGCTTAAAGTCAACATGCACAAAATAAAGTTTTTAGTTCACTTTTTAAATGCACACAAAAGTCATATAGTCAAATCAAAGTATATAGGATTTCAAGGCAATTTTTTTTTTAAAACAACATACCTCATCAACATGCATCAACATATTTAAAATAAAACCTTTTCCGAACATACACAAAATAAACTCAAGATCATGACTTTTCTCAAACCAAAAATAAAGATTTAATTTAATTTCATGGAAACAACATGCATGCTCTAGGAATCATTAGATCTATTCTTAAAACCAACATGCATCAACTTTTTATAAAATAAAAACATGGATTTCACTTTTTATCAAACATGGCCGAATGGCCCTTCCACAAAAGAAAACATGCACATAATTAAACACTTGATCAAAACATGTTTGAACTTGAAAATTGTAACACCCCGATTCGGCAACTTGGAAACTTAACTTACTTAAAATCAAAATAGTGAAAATTAGGGCCATTTTTTTTAAAAAAACAAGTGTTACACAAGATGAGAACATGTGGACTTTCAAAACGTAGTTACAACTTAAAGCTCATGTTCTCATGTTGCGTAAAACCTTTCAAGTTCCAAACCGAGATGTCACAAGACACCGCACCTTGAAACTCGTTTTCAAAACATCAGGTAAAACAAAGCCCGTTTACTTTTTCCAAAACGTCAGCATCAATAAAAATGGCTGCCAGGGTACAGTATGATAGAGCAAGGCAATTAAGAACTTACCATGGAATACATTCCGCCATGGGAATTCCTAGCTTCTAGTCATGCTCTACAGTGTTTGTCGTCCAACTCCGGACTTTGATCGATGAAGCTCACCACGCTTCCACTGCGCCATCTACCAGTTGCAATATCAGCAAGTGCCGATACGACAACATGGTAGGAGAGAGTCAGTGTTCCGAACACTAACCGGTTGACCATGCGGTCTTAGGGTAGATTCAATATAAAAATAGATGTCTAATACAGCAGAATAAAGTAACCTAATCATGAACACTTATCATGATGCAATCACATAATCACATAGCACATATAAAACATACATAACGAAACACACCCATATCCTTACTCATTACCAAACCATTCAATACGCTTTCATCACCATTTCTCTTAATCTTTCTGAAATACTTTTCATCACAGGTCGCTCACCTATCTTTTCTCTTCCTTCTCAAATCATTATCTCATGATTTATTATGCCACGAATCATTTCTCGTGCTCAACATATAATTCTTATTCAATACTTGATAGCTTATTGTACATCTTTGTCTCTTAAGTTTTATTATTTCGGTTAGCACCAATGATGAAGGGGAAACATCATTGAGCTCACACACATCTACATCTCCTCGGTCAACCACCCAACCTAGTCGGAAGCAAACAGGAGTACAGGACCTTTACCACGCGGGCACGACAGCTGTCACACAACAAATGGTCCCAGACCAGGAGGCCCTGTCTCAAATCATATCAATTCAAATATCATATCAATGCGCGCTCTCAGTGGCAATCACAAGTGCCCCGTTCTAGTCCCTCTCACTGTTCCTGAAATGTCATAGGGGTGACAGCACTATCCTGGTCCCGGGTGCAGAACTTACCACGGTATTAGACCCAGTCCCCACCACGTTAGTGCACCACATGTGGAGTTCGTTCTGCCCAGAATAGGACTCAAGGCAACGTGACGTTTTACCGCCCGAGCCTACCCTATTGCATTCACAACCCAAATGTCCTTGACATCCGGGGTACCTTCCTCTCCACTACTTCGATACGACACTCATGCCTCACCGCGTTTGTAAATGTCTTTTAAAGGTTATAGAGTTTTATTTAGCGGCTTATTCCTAACAGTCGGCTCGTCCTTGGTGCATCCCTTCAATGGCCTCAAGCCGCAAATCACTTTCTAATCTCATTCTCATTAACTCATGCTCACTCCCAGCATAATTCTCATCATCACCATCTGTATCTCTTTTTCCTCGTCTTTTCCCAATATATCTTTTCGAAAAACTTTTCGAAAACAGGATTTCACAAAACTTTTGCCTTACAAAACATTTTCAACAACCTCATGTCATAAACCATTTCACAAAATATTCTTTTCACAAAAACTTTTCAAAATCTCTTTTTAAAACCTTTTTTGAAAATCACATTTTTGGGTGAGTGTTAATGGAGGAGCAAGCTCAACTCAACACTAAGCTTCTTCCCAAAAATGTGAACGAGGAATCACATCTCTACTCAACCACTTTCATAATCACGTCCTCTTTTCAATCTCATCTCTTTATCTCTTTCTTTCACTCACATCATTCTTCCATCACAGTTTCCGCACTTATCTCTTTCTCTAACTTTTATTCACAAACGCGATTCATTTCTTTCTCTTTCTCATATTCTCTCATTAGTCTTAACTCATTACTCATTTCTTTCTCAATTCTTCCTCATAGCTCTTATTCGCTTCTCTTTTCTCTTCTTCGGTTTATCTTATTATTCTCACAGTTCCATCATTATCATTTCTCTATCAAACAAAACTAAACAATATCTAAACAAAATAAATTATGCATAACAAGTAAACATCTAGTGATGCACAGCAAATAAACATTTAGTATGCAACCAAACGCCTAACACACACATATTTGGATCACCTAATTCGCAGTACTCTCGCAATCTGTCTATTCGAATTGCGAGCAACCACGTTACGGGATCACTGCACTCTCACTCACCTGGATGACGACACATCCAATGACTTTCCGAGATTTCCAGTCGTAATCCTTGTCACGCTTCCTTTGCGTCCGACACCCGAACTAGACATTTTTCCCCGTGCGTTAGAAACGATTTACGTGAATTCTTAATTTCGTTTTTAAGACACTTTGAAATAATTCCCTTTTTAAAAGTACATGGCCAATATCCAAAGGACTTTAAATCCAAATCATTCTTTTATAAAATGTTTCCAAGAAAAACTTCTTAAAACAATTTCTAAAACAATTTCTTTTTCAAAACAGAATCTTTTTCTCTTAGTTTAAAAATACTTTGGGTTAAAATCATTTTCTTTAAGTATTGAATGAAAAACAAATCTTTGAAAACCTTTATTAAATCAAATACAGAATCCAAGAAGGTAAAACATTAAAACCAATCAGACTAATTTATTTAATTTCCAAACTTCATAACATCACCAAACACAAATCAAAGAAGGTTCTTTAAAATTTTCCGAATCAATTTAAGTTATTTAAATCACCCTTTTTAAATAAAATAAATTTCACAAACAGTATTCAATATAATTCCAATACATTCAAACAGTACAGACACACACACACAGATTCCAAACATTCACAACATTCACAAACATATATACAGTAAATCACATTTTTACTTATTTACATTCATTAATTAAATCATAACTTTAATATATCAATTTAATTTAATCCTTTCAATTAATTTAACAAAACCGAATCACATAGGGTGATAATTTTCAAATCAGACATGAACTTTAAAGCTAAAAATCATTGATTTGTTATTACAAAAATTCCTCAATTAAACCAACTTATTTATTTTCTAAAACCAGAAGATAAAAGTAAATACATATCATTTTCATTCAACCCATAGCATCATAAGTCTAGAGATATAGCCATTTTAAAGGTTATTTTATAAAGAAAACTTTTCCAAGCACATGAACATATGTTGACCGAATCATGCACATACAACTTTGCAAAGATTAAATACACAAATACAAACATGAAATTATTTTCCTTTATTTTAAGCTAAACCGTGAGCATGCCATGGAAAATTAACAATTTTAATTTCATTTTTTTTTTCTAACAAATTAAATCACAAACCACCTCACATATTTTCTTTTAAATTTATTTCTTTCATGAATGTATCCTTTTTAGGTCCTTGAATTCAAATAAAGTCATCATATATGCAACCTAATTGAGGAACAAGCCTAGCTTCCTATTTCTCTCTAGGTGGCCGAATAGTCAACATGCAAGGAGACAAGGTTTTCATTCATTTTCTTCAACACACAAAAGTCATGCATTCACATTAAGACATATAGAATTTCAACAACATACCACCTCAACATGCATCAATTTTATTAAAATGAAATCTTTTCAATCATGCATAAAAATAAACTCAAAACCATAGTTCAATAAAAATCCAAGTTACACTCTAAGCTTAAAAAAAATGACATGTAATTACTTAAAATCATTAGGTTTATTCATGCATCAACTTTTTACAAAACAAAAAGGCATGTACATAAACATTTAATCAAATAAGGTTTATACTTAAAAAAAATCAATTTAGAACTTTCTTTCTTTAATTTCTTTCTTAAACCGAAACACAGACACAAAAGGAAGAACATGATTTTTCATTATAACTAACATGCAACTAAAATTCTAAACATGTTCATGCTTGAAAAATCATTTTAAAACTCACTTCCTTACTTTTTCTCTTGAAACCGAATAGTACAGATGAAGAAACATAATCTTTTCTTTGGAAAATTAACAGGCAAATCAAGATCTAAACATTTTTCATTTATCAAGCGAAATAACTACATGCACCACTTAAAACAAATAAGGATCATCAACATACCACATGCAAGACTAGAAACTTGAGTTTTTCACAAATCAAGTTCATATTATATTTTTATTCATCACATAGTCATGAAAACACATCTTAGATCAAGATCTAGAAAGAAGATTCAACATGCAAAACTAAATAATTAAATCTTTTTACAAATTAAACTTAGATCATGAAATCATTCATGGAAGTACACATAGATCATAATTTTGGCACAAAGATTTAACATGCAACAAAACTAAAAATTACACTTTATAAGCAAACAAGTTTAGATCATGGACGTATTTACCAAATCATCAAATAAACACAAATAGTCCACGGTGTAGAGAAGGGAGAATATACATGCAAAGGGATTCATTTTAATTTTTACAAAAAGCTTTAGCCATTCTTTAGATCTTTAAGATTTTAGGTAGAAAAATATTAGATCAAGCAAGAAAAATCCAAACCGAACAAAAACATAAGGATCACATATTACAAATTATTTTTAAAGTCCTTAGAGTCCAAGATCAAATAATAACAACATATAGAATCATCTTTAAACCCATAAAATGAGACATGCAAGAAGAAAGAACAAGGGTCTACAAACTAGAAAAAGAAAACTAAATTATTACAACTCTTCATCTTGATCTTCAATTCCTACCATGAAAAGGGGTTGGTTCTAGCTCTAACACTCTTGATCTACAAGGGACTCTTCATGGTTTGGCTTGGATCTTCTTCTTCCTCCTTCCACGGTTCTCCCTTCCTCTCTCTCTCTCTCTATTTCTTTTTCTTTCTCTAAGAGTAAAATGGACTCTTAGAGATGTGTTTCTAGTGTTTATGTTGGTACGGTGGAAGAAGTGAAATGGGTGAAGTGAAAATGAACTACACCCTCTTGTGTTTATAAGCAATTCACGAAATCCCCTCTTTGCCCTTGGGTCTTGGTTTGGTCACACACATATGGGAGAGACGGTTTTGGGCTTTTAAAAAGTTGCATGGATAACGGTATTCAAAGTCAAGGGGACAAGTTGCATGGCTAGGTCTTTAGGGGTCATTCTAGGTTCAACCATTAGTTAGCACATAGTTAGGATTTTCTAACTTAGTTGGGTTTGGTTCACTTGGTTTGGTTTTGGCTTTTCTTACTCCCTAAGACTTCTAAAAAAGAAACTACACTCCTAGCTTATACACACTCATATACGTACAGCACACATACATACACACATATACACACATACATACACATACATTTTCATTTTATTTTCTTAGTCATATTTATTCAAGTCAATTCAAATAACAAGGCAATTAATTCAAAGAATTCACATACGTACAACCATTTCATGCATCATCCAGTACACACACATTAAATCACACACATCTCACAACAAAAATTCAAGCCAAGTCAATAAATTCATTTTTCTTTAAGACACAATTCTTTAAACTCGTATTTTAAAACTCTGAAAATAAAATTTTGTAAAACAACCCAGAAAATTCCAAAAATTACATTTTTAAAATCTACGTTTCGAGACAGTCGTTTTGATATAAAGTTTGTAAAAATCCGAGTTACGGTTAAAGAGTTACGAATTTTTCAAGTTAACAGATCCAAAAACTTTATTTCAAACAAAATCACTTTCTAAAAAATCACAATTAAATCAACACCATCATTCATTTCTCTTTTATAAAAACACTTTGTTTATAAACATCCATGAAAACCATCACTTTAATTCTTTTTCACACAAAATATTTTTCTTAAAATCCTTTATATTCCAAACTTCAATATTTACTTCGACAAAATCGTTTACGCACGTACGGGAAAAATGCGGGGTGTTACAAAAATCATTTTAAATCTTACTTCTTTAATTTTTTTTCCTAAAAACCATATCATACAAAAAAAGAAAAACACAATCTTTCTCTTAAAAATAAACATGCAAACTAAAGATCTAAACATTTTTCATTTATCAAACAAAGAGAATCACATACACACACTTAGATCAACTAGGATCATCACAAAAATAACATGCAAGACTAGAAACTTGAACTTTTCACAAATCAAGTTTAGATTATATTTTTATTCAACGAATAATTATGGAAACACATACATAGATCAAGACCTAACAAAAAGAATCTATCATGCAAAGTTAAAGAATTTCAATTTATTATTAACTAAACTTAGATCATACAATTACTTGTCAAATAATCACAAGCACACACATGGATCATAGTTCAACAAAAGATTTAACATGCAAAGCTAAATAGTTTCACCTTATTATAATTTAAGCTTAGATCATAAATTTATTCAACAAATAATCACAAACACACATATAAATCACGGTTTAGAGGAAGAAAAATAGACATGCAAAGAGATTTATTTTAGGCTTTTCAAAAATCTTAGTTTTCTTTAGATATTTGAAAATATAGTTATGAAAACATTAGATCTATCAAAAGAAATTCCAACCGAGACAACAAACACAAAGCTTAACATATTACAAATTACTTAGAGTCCTTATAGTCCATGATTAAAGAAGATCAACACATAAGACCATCTTTAAAAATTAACATGAAAAGAAGGAAAAGAAAGATCTATGAACTAAAAGAAAAATCTAGGCTATTACAAATCTTCTTCTTGATTTTCGGTTCCTACCATGAAAAGGGTTGGTCTTCTAGTCTCCTAACACTTGGATCTTCAAAGAACAAGGCTTGATCTAGCATGGATTTTCCTCCTCCTTCTCCTCTATGTCTCACGGCCACCATTCCTCTCTTTCTCTCTATTTCTTTTCTTTTTCTCTCTAAGAGTTAGATGAGTCTCTTAGAGTTGTATTTGTGTTTGTGTTGGTGGAATGAAGAAATGAAATGGGTGGAGTGGAAATGAACTAAGGCACCTTGTATTTATAAGCAAATTCAATCTCCCCCTTATGCCCTTGTGTGGGTGTTTCGGCCATGAGTAATGAGGAGGGTAATTTTGGGCTTCCAAATATTTGCATGGGTGGATTTTATCATTTGTAAGGGAAGAAGGTAGTGTAGGCTAGAGCTTTAGGGGTCACTTAGGCTTAAAGACTTGTTAGCAACTAGTTAGGATTTTCCACCTAATTTGGTCATGGTTTGGTTCATTTAGTTCTTAGTTTCTTAACCTATAAGGTTCTAGAAACATACACACACACGTATAATACACATTTATACATACATACACAAATACATATACACACTCATATACATACCAACCGTAGCACACTCACACACATACATACATGTTTAGCATTTTTATTTTCTTAATCCTATTTATTTAAATTTATCAATTCACACAACAAGGCAATTAATTCAAAGAATTCTCATTCACACACTTAGTTTCATGCATCACACAGTACACACACATTAAACTAAGCACATCTCACATAAAAATTTCAAGCCAAATCAATAAATTTATTTTCTTAAAAATACAATTTCCAAAATTCGTATTTCATAACTCTGAAAATAAATTTTTGTAAATCAACCCAGAAAAAACTGAAATTTACATTTTTAAAATGTACGTTTCAAGACGATCGTTTTGATATAAAGATCATGAAAATCTGAATTACGGTTTAAAAGATACAAATTTTCAAAGTTAACAGTTCAAAAAAAGCTTCATTTCAAATAAAAATCAACTTTTAATAAAATCACAACTCAACAAAAACCATTCACTTCTCTTTTATAAAAACATTTTTGGTTTATAAAAATCTTTGAAAATCATTACTTTATTTCTCTCTCACGTAAAATACTTTTCTGAAAATATAATCTCAGAGTTTCTTTTTGACGAAAATCGTTTACGCACGTACGGGAAAAATGCGGGGTGTTACAGTTTCTTTGTTCAGCTAACAGCCTATCAAACAAACCATCACTCTTGTTGACAGTTGCACTTTTAAATTTTAGTTCAGAAATTTATTTCTCATATTTAGTGCAGCAGTCAAGATTTTCAATTTTCAATTGAGTGATAGTGTTTTCCAATGACTTGTTTCTGCTTTTCAGAGTTTCAATTGAATTTTCCAACTCAAGAACTTGCTCTTTATAGTTTTAGAGATTATGTTTCAACTTAATGAAATTTTTAGCAAGCTTCTTGAATTCGGTTTGCATTTCAAGATAAGCAGAATACAATTCATCAGTGTCATTGAATTCAGATTCAGAGTCAGAATCAGAAGTAGAGGTTACCTCGGTGTTTTTATGTTCGGACACTGTTCGACTACCTGAGGTTTCCTCGCTGTGTTTGCCCATTAAGCATTTGAAACTTGATCTTTGTTTTGTTGCGCCAAGTGCCAAGCTTGATGAGTCTTCTTGATCGGCATATCTGAGACTTAAACATGGTTCCTCATCTTCACACTCCGAGCAGGAGTCATATACAGGAAGGTCTTGATCATCAATTCTGAGTACTGAGCTTGATACTTCCTTTTCACAGTTCGAGCTCGATTCTTGCTCGAAACTAGTTTGGCTCGGGCTTCTGAACATAGATTCCCTTCCCATCAGGCACAGAATTGCTTTCTCTTCTTCGTGGGCTGAACTGGAGCTTGAGCTGGTATTGTTGTTAGGTGCATCCCATACTATGTAAGCTTTCTTCTTCTTGTGGTCCTTGTTCTTCTTCATTTCTTCACCACCTTGCTTTTGCAATCTTGGACAGTATGTTCTGATGTGACCCGCTTCACCACATTCATGGCATCTAACTCGGTCTTTTGAACTTGAGCCTTTGTGGTGAGTGTTTTTGGTATCGCTTGTTCGGTTTATGAAGTTCTTTTTGCCTTTGAAAAATTTGCTGAACTTCCTGACCATGAGACCAAAGTCTTCCTCATCCATGTCCGAGCTGGACTCATCTTCAGAGGACTCTTTGGTTGCCTTTATAGCAGCTTTGAGGGAAATTCCCTTCTTCTTCTTATCAGATTCTTCATGCATGGTCAGTCTGCCGAGCTCCATCTCATGTTCTTGAAACTTGCCGAACAAAGTGGCTATGCTCATTGTGTCCAAGTCCTTAGCTTCCATAATGGCAGTGACCTTTGGCTGCCATTCTCTGCTAAGACATCTAAGCACTTTGTTAGTTATCTCGACATTTTGAAATGTTTTGCCAAGAGCATTTAGATGGTTTATAATATGAGTAAATCGCTTCTGCAAATCATTTATATTTTCATTTGGCACCATTCGGAATAACTCATATTCATGCATCAGATTATTTAGCCTTGCTCGTCTGACCTCACTTGTCCCTTCATGAGTAAGTTGAAGAATATCCCACATTTCTTTTGCAGATTTGCAACTTGATAGTCTAAAAAATTCATCATAGGACAAAGCTGAGGTGATGATATTTTTGGCTTTCAAATCGAATGATACTTTTCGTTTATCATAATCATCCCAACTTTCCCATGGGATTTCTACAACTTCTTCATTAATTTTTCTTTTAGGGACAAATGGCCCGTTTTCAATAGATTTCCAAATTTCCATATCTATGGCTTCAATGAAAATTTTCATTCGCGCTTTCCAATAAGCATAACCCTCACCATTGAATAGTGGTGGTCTGTTTATGGAAGAGCCTTCACCTCCGAAGGGATTGTTAGTAGCCATTCGGTTTCATCAAGGATCTTTTCGAAAAAGTTTTTACACTCGATCTTTCGACCGAGCTCTGATACCACTTGTTGGAAACCAACAAGAGGCCTAACAATCGAGTAGAGGGGGGGTGAATAGGAGATTGAAGCTAATATGACAATTTTTCGATTTATTGAAACTTAACTGAATGTTGTTCACGGATTGTAAATAAAAGTCGAGCAATATCCGAGCGGACAGGGTTAAACGATTAACCAAATAGATGAACAGATTGGTTAATCGGTTAACCGAGCTGCTTCGAAGCCGAGCTCTGAGAACAACACTCAAGGCCGAGCTTCGATACTGACAATGAAAAACTTGGATGCTCAAAATACACCAGAAAACACTTAAGCAAGTACTGCAACAGGAAAGCGGTAAGGAAATAAAATGAACACCAGATGTTTATCCTGGTTCACTCTCACCCTGAGAGCTAGTCCAGTCCCCTCTAAAAACCTTTTAGAGAGCTTTTACTATAAATCGATTCTCTGGGTTACAAGAAGGATTTACAAGAGACTACCCCTCTAAACCTATCCAGTCCGACGAGTGTACCAAACTCGTGACAAACTACCCAACAACAAATCGATGACCAAAGAACCTCTTTGGAACCTTTTTAACAGAGAAGCTTTCTCGATCAGAGACCAGCTTCTTGCAACAGCAAATGCGATGAAGAATATAATGAAAGAGAATGGCTCCAATTCGAAACACTCTTCGAATGCGTTTGAAGGATTGAAGTTCAAGAGTGAGTTGAATTTGTGAAGGGTGAACACTGAGAAGAATTGAGTTGAACTTAGAGTTAGGATTTGAAAATTTAAATCTCTAAGTTCTTGAGAATATTCAAGTGATCTTCTTCTCTGTGTGTTTTTGATTCTGCTCTGTTTTTCGAAAGAGAAAAATGAAATTTGAGGTTCAAAGAAAATTGTTCAAAAAGATCTCCCTGTTACCGTTGAAAGCACCCCTTTTATAAGCTCCTCTATTTTTCAGAAAAGAGAGAGAGAACTGTACAGAAAAGCTATGGGGTTTCCAACAGCTACATTTTGACAATAGAGCAGTGATGGTGACCCTTCACCAACTTTTGATTTTAACTCATTTTGAATTTCAAACTTGTTACTTTGTTGGAGTTAAAATCCTAGAACTTCTACCCAGAATCAACGGTAATAAAAAGTACGGAACTGCTGAGCAGAGTCTGAAGGTTGAAGATGAAGTTGTTGAAGATGAACAGAGATAGCCGAGCTTGAGTTTTGTTTCGAGCTTGGTCTTGGATTGGTGTTGCCGAGCTTGAGCTTTGTTCGAGCTTGACAATCAGACTTGAGCTTTGAAGAACAGATCCAAGTTTTGGCCTTTGCTTAATGCTCGTGCTTAATCCGAGCTTATTTGATCTTTCTGATGCTGTGGCTTCTTTCAACATTCCGGGTGTGTGTCGAGTCAAACAACATCCGAGCTTACTGTCTTGAAGTAAACAGCTGAGCTAGCACACTTGAATGAACTTAGGCCGTGATCAAGAGCCGAGCCCAAACCGAGCTAGAGCCTCAAACGCTTACTTGCTGTAGGTCGCAAAGAACCCTAATTTTCCGAGCTTCTGCTTTTGGCGGAACGCTTGCGCAAAACTAAGTTTGACGCATTTGACCTTGACCCCAAGCCGAGCTTATCAAAATCTCTTTTAGTCTGCCGAGCGTATTTATTTGACATCATCAAAAGCTCTTTGATTCTACATAAAGTACATTATCAATAACCAAGTTGGAAGAATTACCGACTTTACCAATACCAAGAATTTTCCCTTTGTTGTTGTCTCCATAAGTGACATATCCACCTTCTTGAGGAGTAAGCTCTATGAAGTTCCGCTTATCTCCCGTCATGTGCCTTGAACATCCACTATCAAGATACCAAAGTTTCTTTTCCATTCTAAGGCACACCTACAAGACAAAATTATTTGCTCATTTTGGGTACCCAAATTATGTTGGGTCCCTTTGGGTTAGCTTTGGGTGTTGCTTCCTTCTTAATCCAAACATAAGTGCCCTTTTTAATTTCAAAGTTCTTTATGAGGCACCTATTGTTTGTATGTCCAAACTTTCCACAATAAAATCAAGTTGGTTTCTTTGTAAAATCAACTTTAGAAAATGAACCAACCACTTTATTGTTCTTTTTCTTGTGGACATAACCTAAACCGGTTTTGTTTGAATTGTTCCTTTGAGAACTAAGTAACCGATCTAGGTTCCTATCACTATCGGAGAGTGTGTTGAGTTTGTTTTTCAAATCTTTAACTTCATTTTCAAGTTCACAACACTTCTCACAATGTGTGATAGTTTCCTTAGGATTTGCACAATCACAAACATGACTAGAGTTAACAAGTTCTAAGGATGCATTTTGGAGTTTCAAGTCATTTATATATTTTTGTAATTCATTAATCTCTTTTTGATACTCCAAGATTTTCTTTCCTTTTTCCTTGTTGACTTTAGCAAGTTTTTCAAATTGAGTTAACATTTCATTATACTCATTTAGCAAATCATCATAAGGAATAGTGAAAGAGGAAGAGTTAGAATTTTGAGATGATACCTCATCCTCACTTTCACCATCGGCATTTGAGGCTTCATTGTTGCTTCTAACCATGAGACAAAGATTTGCAACTTCGTCATCCGAGCTACTTGATGAGGATTTTGCATCCTTCTCCGGTGCATCCCAAACAATGTAAGCTTTCTTGCCTTTGCCCTCTTGGGTCTTCTTTTCACTCTTTCTCAAGTATGTGGGACATTCCATCTTGATATGTCCAATGCCTCCACATTCATGGCATTTTACTCCATAACTTGAGCTCTTGTTCTTTGATTTGTACTCCTTGGGTCTTTTATCTCTTGATGATGAACCACCCTTTTTGTCCTTGAGGAATTTATTAAATCTTTTTGCAAATAATCCAATTTCCTCCTCATTGACTGCATGATCGGAGTTCTCACTTGTAGAGTCATCTTCAACCTCTTTTGGGACTTTGGTTGAGGCCTTGAGAGAGATGCTCTTCTTCTTCTTATCCAACTCCTCATGTGTGCTAAGTCTTGATAGCTCTATCTCATGTTCTTTGAGCTTTCCAAACAAGGTGGCCAAGTCCATAGTGTTCAAATCCTTGGACTCCTTGATGGCGGTCACCTTGGGTTGCCATTTTCTATCAAGACATCTCAAAACTTTATGAGTAGCTTCACCATCACGAAATTGTTTTCCTAGAGAAATCAAGTGACTAATGATATGTGAAAATCTCTTTTGTAAGTCATCAATGGATTCATTTGGGAACATGTGAAATAGTTCATATTCATGAGTTAAAGAATTTAATCTTGAATTTCTCACTTCACTTGTTCCTTCATGAGTGACTTCCAAAGTTTCCCACATTTCTTTAGCCGACTTGCATTGAGAAACTCGATAAAATTCATCATGGGACAAGGCGGAGAAGATGATTTTTTTAGCTTTCAAATCAAAAGATACTTTCTTTTTATCATCATCACTCCAACTTTTCCTAGGAATTTCAACGACTTCCCCATTTATCATGTGTCTAGGAATATATGGACCATCTTCTATTGCATCCTAAATATCGGTATCTATTGCTTCAATAAAAACTCTCATCCGAACCTTCCAATAAGCATACCCTTCAACATTGAAGAATGGAGGGTGGTTTATTGAAGAGGATCCTTCTTGGTGATTGCTAGAGCCCATAGTTTCCAAAGGATCTTTTCGAAAAAGCTTTTACGCTCGATCTTTCGACCGAGCTCTGATACCACTTGTTGGAAACCAACAAGCGGGCTTAGCAATTACTAGAGGGTGGGTGAATAGTAATATGAATGCAACAGTGACTAATTTTCAAATGCAATTAGGGTATAATTGATTTTGTGCAGATTTTTCTGAAACAGAGCAAAAACACTCGAGTCTTTTTCAGACTACTCGAGTAAAATAGCAAGAACACTCGAGTCTTCTGAAGAACACTCGAGTAAATCGTGCAGAGTGCAGAAAATAGTTTCTGAGAAATTTGCACTTTAAATCAATATGAATAAAACCAGTCCAGAGCAGATTAATAGAAGAGTAGTAAGCAATTAAATAAAGCTATAACAACTTAAAAACAACCTAATTGCTGCGGAATTACTACTCAAATTAAAAAGACCCTTTTGAGAAACATAGGTTTGGTTTTTACTTGAAAGTAAAGAAAGCAATAAAAAGAGGACACCACCAATTTTATACTGGTTCACTCTCTATTAAGAGAGCTAATCCAGTCCCCCTAAGAACCTTAGGAGTGTCTACTAAAATCAAATTGTTAGAAATATTACAAGGGATATTGAGATGCCTCACTCAACCTAACCCTTCCAAGAGTGTACCAAACTCTTGAATTTCTACCCCAATTTGAAGTTGGTGATGAAGACTCCTTCTTCTTAAGCTCCTTGAAACCTTCAAGAGCTCCACCAAGCTAAGAACCTCTTAGACTTTGCTTGAGAACCTCTCAAGACTTGGATGAACCTAAGACCCACTTAGGTACACTTGGTTATCAACCAAGATTTTCGAACAAGATATGTAAGTGTATGTGGAGAAATACAACAAATGATTTCTACAACAATTAAGCACAATCTCTAACTCTTTGGACAAAATAATGACAATGAATGAATAGTTGAGTTAGAGAGAATTTTCACTTGAGAGAGAGAATGAGCAAAGAGAATATTAAGCTTGTGTCTTGTATGTTCTTGTTGTTCTCTAGTACAAAGGCAAATAGAATGGAATATATGGAAGAGGGAATGAGAGAGTGAAAACAACATTAAAATCCCATTCTTGTCCTCTTCCAACGGTTAAAAAATTTGCTGTCAGGACCAAAATACTCGAGTCTTTTTGACTCTACTCGAGTCTTTTGCCCATCTTTCAATAGAAATGCCCATGTACTGAACTAACGGTCATATCTCTGATTTGAGGCAAAAATACTCGAGTCTTTTGGAAATTACTCGAGTCTTTTGACACATAGTTACTCGAGTCTTTTTCAGATTACTCGAGTCTTTTGCCCAGAGATGATAAAAATTAAGTTTTTCTAAAATTAATTTCAATTCTCTTCTCAAGGGATAATTTTATGTAATCCCAACCTTTTTCATGCATTAAAATTATTTATCCTAGGATGAGATTACCTCCAAAGCTACTCACTCTCGATTATAGAAATAAAATTACAATTAAAATAAAAGAGAGAATGACTAGCTAATGATGCACTTGATCTTCTTGACTTGATGAGCTTGGATTCTTCCTTTAAATCCATGATCGAATTATATTGTCATCATCAAAACTATAACCACCTCATTGGAGACTTGATTCTACAATCAACACAAATCATTGTTGTATAATGGGATGAATAAAGATCCTTACAATTTTGTTTTTCTTGTTCATGAAATTAACACCTTCATGAATGGGGAAAAAGTCAAATCTTTTAAGATGATGCATGATGTAAAGAATATACCTTTTGACCCTGGTGGGATTGGATTTATTTCTAAAATTTCCTTATTTCATCCATGCTCATGCCCATGGGACATGGGGGTAACTTGTTACTCCTATATCACATGGGGGTTGAGCCATAGGATTTGGGATCCTGGTGGATTCTTTGTAATTATGTAGTAGAGTAGGTTTTAATTTTTTTTAGTTAGTGAAAAAGGAGTTGAAACTTTCTATAAGTGATTTCTAATGAAGTGCTTCATAGCACTATTTTTAGTTGTTCATGTGACACAGGTAAATAAAATTTGGGAATTTTCTCCATGTTGCATTAATAGAAAAAGCTGTGCTCCAAAGGTAAGTTTCTTAATTCCTTATAATAGTTGATTTTAGTTTAGGAAATTAGTTTTGAATATAGGTAATGTTAATTTAGTTATTTTTAATTTTTTTTTATTTTTTTATTTGTATTTTATTCTGTAAAAAAAATGGCTGTACAGTACCCCCGCGCCTGGGTGCGGAGGATCGCGCTCCTGGGCACGCTATATGCGTTATCAGATACGCAGAGAGGGAGTATTCCCCATTCTTCCAATTCATTCAATCTCATTCTTCCCCAATTCAAAACCCTAACCCCCAATTTCTCAAATTCACCAAAACTCTTCCTCAAATCCTCAAATTCTTCCACCATAACTCAACATTCCTTCTTCCTTTTCCATTATTATTCCCTATTTCTCAAGGATTTTCAAGCTTTTCTCTCATTCTCTACCTCTCCATTCAATTCGGTTTTCTTCTCACTAGAGCAAAGGGACACGAATTTCTTCATTATTTTAGGTAAGAATCACTTTTCTATACTCCCTGGCACTGTTGTGATTGATTTTGGAGTTAAGAATTAGTGATTTAGAGCTTGGTTTTTGAGTTCTAGAGAGTGCCCACCAAGTGTATGATAAATTGCCTTTAGTTGATTTTGAGCTTTTAGGATGCCTAGGGGAAAAAGACCAGTTGTAGGGAGTGCTAGTAGTGATTTGGGGAAGACCTTCGAGGGTCTCCGACTATTATGAAGGGAAGATGGTGAAGAGGGGTATAACCCCGGAGACGAGTATGCTATATGAGAGCGAGGGGCCGATAGGGAGGCGAGTTGTTGGTGTTAGTAGTATTGAGGAGGTGAAGGAGACCCTGTTAATTAACAGGTGGTTGGATTGGATTAGGGAGCCCGATGAGGTGTTTAGCAAATTCCTGGTCTGGAAATTTTATGCTAACGCCTGGTGGAGGGCGAAGCGGTTTGAGTTGGTTGGTACTCATAGGAGGGTATCGTATGTCCGAGGAGTTGGTTGGTACTATGGCTAGTTTTGATAATGAGGAGGAGTACCCGCTGAACATGGTGAAGGATGCTTTGTTTTTGGTAGACAAGGATTGGAACTTGACTACGTTTGGATTAGTCAAACATGTTTACTAGAAGAACTTGGTGGGAGCGGCTAGATTTTGGGTCAGATTCATTGTGCATAATTTGGACCCACATTATCATGACACTGAGGTACAGCCTGGGGTTTGTAGACTGATATATGCCATTCGTCGTGGTATCATAGTAGACGCTGCATCTATTATCTCTAATAGGATGCATCGTTTTGCTAAGAAGGAGGCAGGGTATGTTGGCTTTCCTTGGGTGATCACCCGACTGTGTGCTGCAGCCGGTGTTGATTTTCGTTGGGATGTGCGGGATCTTAGGAGGACCCCGAAGATGACCAGGGCTACATGGGACATGTTTATCGGCAGATCTATAGAGGTAGCTAGAGCTGGTCCACCATAGTCACAGAGCTAGATCCCAGTTCAGCAGCCTCAGGATGAGGCAGGTCCTTCCATCCAGACAGCACAGCAGAGGGGAGGTGATGATGGGAATATCATTGGGATGTTACAGTGTTTGCTTCGGAGACAAAGCAGAGCACCTGAGTTCCAGCGCAGAGAGATGCGTAGGAACCAGGCTAGAGATTCATTTCTGAGCAGTATCGGAGCAGCACAGGGTATGCCCTATGATGTACCACCATACACGGATGAGGATCAGAGCTTGCTGGATGCATCTCCTGAGGAGGAGGATGAGGTGTAGTTTAGGGGATTTTGATTTTTATTGTTATATTTTGTATCCCTTCCCCTATTCAGACTTGTACTGTTGCCATAACAAAAACATGTATTGCTTTTTAGGATTTATTTTTTTTAGTTTTATTGCATGATTATTTATTTGGACTATCTATTTTTGTGCATCTAGTTATATTTTGTATGACAGGTGTGAGTTAATTATTTCCCTATTATAGGTGTTATTTTTGGCACTTGGTTCTAAGTTTGGGGGAATGTTTTCCCACTTTTGTTATTGATGAGAAATTTTTGTGGATGCAAGTAGTAAGTATTTCAAATTTATTCCATGTAATTTTTTATTTTTTAGTTAGGTATGTTTAGTTTAGTTTGCTTGAGGACAAGCCAACCTTTAAGTTTGGGGGAGTGGACAAAATAAAAAAAAATTCAGATCTGAATTTTTCTCCCATTTTTGGTGTTGGTTTGTGTCTTAGGTAGAGGTTTTGTAATTATTCTAGACTTAGGATTATTTTTCTGATGATAGGTGTATATACTTAGTTTAGGATTAGACTCATTGATTCATGTTATTTATTTGATGAGCTGTAAATATTTTTGAAATTTGGTTATTTTGACAAAGTTTTTCAGAACTTGAGATTAGTGAACTGACTTTAGCTTGGTGAGATTTTGAGCCTATTTGATGGGGTATGTGAATAATTTGAAATATTTTGATTTGAGACCCCTATTCTTTCATGAGTGTGTTCACTTTAATTTTATGTTCTAGAACTTGACCGGTGACCATTTTGAGATTGATAATTGATTACATGCATAAAAATGATTAAGGCATTTAGGATGGTATTTTTGTAGCCTTTAGAGATTTTTGTTGGATTTATTTTCCCTTAGTTGCCCATTTTGAGCATGATTTTTCTTTGGTACCCTGCACTGATTGTATATTTTTGTGAGTACCTTGGAAATTTTGAATGAGCAATTGAGAGGAATGAATAAGAAAAAGTGAAAGTAATTGGTGAAAAGTGTTATGAGTTCTATTTCTCTTCCCAAAAAAAATTTGAAAAAGAAATAAATGTGAAAGGAAGAGAATAGAAGGAAGAATAGTGAAAAAGAAAAGAAGTTTGAAATAGCTGTGATATTGAGTGTGAGTCTTCATAGTATCCATTGCACATTCATAATTTATAGAGGAAAATTTGTTTTGCATTTTAGCCCTTAGTTTCATCCTTTCTTTCTTTTATCCCACCTTAACACTTTTAGCCATGGCCACGTTACAACCAAAATAAAGACCTTTTGATTTGTGCATGTTTTTAATAATTTCAGTGGAGATTTGGATCTATGGTCAAGCTTATGGTAATATTTAACTATTGTATGAACATGAGTGAATTGTTATAACCCTTGATAAACATGAGAGATATACACTGAGAGGTTGAGAGTGTTCACTAGTTCTGAGTTCTGATTGATTTTGTTTCTTTAACCAGATTTTGATATGTGAATAGCTTGTGTAAGTATGTGGCTGTGTTGATGAGTCCGAAGTCTTAGATTAAGTGTAGTACATTTTGATTTAGAAGGTAGTCTTGTGTTTATGAATTTTTATTTTACTTTTGCCTGGGACATGCAAAATGTTAAGTTTGGGGGTGTGATGAAGGTCTAATATATGATGTTTTAAGGCTTAATTTCACTTCCTTTTGCTTGGGTTTTAGCTTGTTTCTCTTGTAAATATAGGTATTTTGTATTAGTTTTAGGAATTTTTAGTTTATTAGAATCCTTTGAACATTTTGATCCGTTTTGGGTATGTTGTAGGTATTTTAGAGCTTTATTTGGAGAAAATATTATTGGAGCTGAAAAGAGCATAAGAAGACCTTGAAAATGGCACAAGAACGGAGAGAAACGGAGTCGAAAGTTACTCAGCAGGCCCAGGCGCGGGAATGGCGCGCCCAGGCGCGCGTGCTACGTCAATTAATGGGTCATCAGATATAGCGCGCCCAGGCGTGCTGGTCTGCATGCCCAGGCGCGCGAAGTGCGAGAAAGCCCAATTGGACCAATTTCTGATCAGTTTTGAAGGATTTTGATAAGATTAGACTTTTATCTATTTATTTTAGGATTAATATTAGTTTTTGGTCAGTTTTGAGAAGTAAGCAAGTCATTAATAGTAATTAGGATTCAATAGATAGTTTTAGAAAGGAGATTTACACAGTTTTGGGAGCATTCGAAGGAGGAATCTGGAGAAGATTGAAGAATCAAAGCACATATCTGTGGTAATTTAGGAATAAATATCATAGTTATTTGTTTTCTTCTTCTCTTTCATTATGTGTAACTAAACCTTTTGTGCTAGGAACATGGTGGATTTGTATTTGTAATTTATTTTTATGAATTAATGTTTTTCAGTTTTAAATCAAGTGTTTAATTGGGATTTTAATGTTATGCATAGAAGTAGCTAATCTATGTTTTGGATTTCTAAATCTGAATTGGAAAATTAGGATTTAGAATAGGTCATGCAATTAAACAGTATAATGATTCAACTTGTAGGAATACTTTTGGATTATTATATAACTTGATAAATTCACTGTTCTTAATTAAGGTTATTCAATGATTTAAATTTCTAAGGAATTAGGATTTAATAAATTGGATAATAAACAGTAATTTCATAAGAGGAATCTAGGAATTACTATTTTCTGAATTCGTTCTTGATTTAATTGAATGAAAAATATTGATTTATAATAAATGAATGAATATACAATGATACTAAGTTCCTAACCAAGTTCTTTCATTTAATTTCTCTTTTATTTTATTTTCAGCATATAATTCTTCTTTTTTATTTATTTATTTAATTCTGAATTTTATCTTTTAATAGATTTTATTCTAGATTTTACCTTAGGTAGAGATAGATTGAACAATTTTGAGTCTCTGTGGGTACGATATCTGGTCTTAACCGACTATATTACTTTGCGATCTAGTATACTTGCTAGAGAGTGATCACGACTCTTGACAGACTTCTACAAGAGTGATACATGAATGAACCGACACACCGGAACGAGAGGATGATCCTGAGACTGTGTAAGTATGGGACAACATAGTACACAAAGGCTTAAATGAATTGATTTGTACTCTACCCATATCAACAAGATGCATCTTCTTTTCGGTAACCCATCACTTAAGAACTCCATAGTTAATCGTGCTTGACTTGGAGTAATTATGGGATGGGTGACCTCTTGAGAAGTTTTCCCGGAAAGCATGCGAGTGAAGACAAAACACGTTGAAAAGACCCATGTTGGTACTGGGGACAGTCGCAATCTATTTGTCTGCCAGAGACGTTACACCATACCTTTAGTGTTGGCTTCTCATCAGTTACATCATCACTCGGGACTCATAGCTAAGAGGACTTCTGTATGGTAGGTTCATACCTCGAGTGTGGGAGCCAAGGCAATTAATGTTCTGGTCCTATCGCGAACTAAAGAAGCCTACCCCACCTGATAGCCCCTCATTGACATAAGAAGAGCTTAGTGAGTCCCTCTGACCTATATCGACAGGTTTTCGACAAATGTCAAGCTCGCCCGAGCTTGGATAAAGTTGTAACTAGCAAGCAAGACACGAGACTTAATCACAAAGTCAATCTCCGATATATATTGGTTAAATCCATGAGGGTAAAGTTGGATTATAAGTAATAATAACGATCATCACACATCATAATAAGATAATATTACGCATTTATTATCCTCGCAAATACAGGATTTATCAAGGGAAATATATCAAACTCAACAGCCCGTGAAGACACTATAAATACCAGTCTCCATCAGAAGATGAACATAACCTTAATTGCGGCAACACAATACACACATTGAGTATACACGATATCCATTCATCATAATCCATTAAAAGAGATCCCGCAACGAGAATAACCCAAACTTCTGCTACCCCCACGGTACCAGTTGAACATAACCCCACCATAGAAGTACTTAAAGCATCACCAAGGTCACCGTTAACAGTATTGAGAGTAATAGACTTGAGATCCAGATGATGAGCCCAATATGCTCATATAGAGGCAAAAGGCTTGCAAATGACCTTCCTTTGAGAGGGAAGTTATGGCTGGACTCTCCCACAGAGGAATAGCTCATCGTGCTTTTCCCACTTGCATTTGAACCTCGCCCTACCTTTGTTTCAGCGAAGCCACAAGATCATGCTCCCACATAAACGACAACCTCCTCCACCTGATGATCCATGTATTAGTTCGTTCCACCTTCAAACACTATTGTCACCTTTTTTGCTCCATTTAGAGAAACTAAATACGACCTCGAAAATTGATTTTTTGATGCATCATCACCCATCCAAACATCATTCCAAAATTCAATCCCAATTCCATCTCCCACCACCCTAGTGATGATACCCGTGGTAAACCATCGGATTTCATGGGACTAGATGTGATACTCGAGATATGATGGTGGGTTAGGTTTCAAAGACTTTGAGGCTTTTAACTCATGTATGCTGACTACAAATGCATGGAGATTGATTGTGAATCCAACTTTTGTTGCAGCACAAGCAATGGATGCTCGACACCACCCAAGGACACACTTCTTGCATGTAAATAAAACTAGGAATAATAAAAAGCTGGTGAATTCTAATTTCTATAATAAACAATTTCAGGACATCTCCATAATCCAAATGGCGGTCTATGTGTTGATTGATTTCATTTAAGCAAATGAGAGTGGTCTAAAATATAACAGATCCTAGGTTGCTAAGTATGGTTGTTGCATGTTTCCATGGTGATGCAACTAGTTTGGGTGTCATTGTTTGGGAGATGCTGATGCAATTATTTTTGCAGTTACAAAGTGGTTTAACTAATCATTGGAACCTATCAGAACCGTACGATGGGGACTGCAATTGGCCATAGGTAATGGCAACACACAACTAGTGACAAACACGAATTCGCTGATCTTGTGTACCACATTACTATTTAATAATGAAATGGGAAGTCCGTGTGATCTTGAACCAAGAGTCATTAATTGTATATCCTTGGCAAACTCTTTCTCTAGTCTTCAATTGCATCATGTGCCTCTAATAAACCAGCATATATACTTAGCTGCTGCAACAGCAAAGCTAAGAATTACCCTAATGGTTTTTGGCAACATTCAGCTTTTATTGATGGTATACTTCATACAACCTTAGATGATCTTCTAGATTAATGCATTGAAACATTTCATTAAAAAAAAGTTATTTCCTTATAGAAATTGTATGATAAATTGATCAACTTGAGTTGGTTAAAAGTAAGCAATCTATATTACTCTGTAGTAAATGACATATATTTTTCATTATTATTATTATTATTATAATAAAAAATTTAAGTTGAATTGCATAGTTGAACACGTGACATATTGAAACAAAACAAAGAATTGATAGCATGATATCCTGTCTTGATTTTTTAAAAGCAGTCGTTGTCGTTCTCATCTAGAAATTATTATGTGATTATGAATACATTTGAACCATTAATTTAAACAAACACATATATTTTTAATTAATCATGGTAAGAACAAATGATGTTGAATGGCATAATATATTTTTTTGTTATCATCATATATATATATATATATATATATATATATATATCAATACATTCTCACAATGAAATTGCAAACATTTTTTAAAAATAAAAATTGAAGTGAACACACATTGACATAATCACATATGTTTAGTTTAATCTTGAAATTATGACCAACAATGTGTATTGGTTTAGTGATAAGGTTCACTAAACACAAAATTGATCAACATATTGTTCTTGTTGTTTCAATTCCTAATCATGTAAAATACATATTTATGTTGGAAGGCATAGTTACATATCTCAATAAGACTCCACTTAAAATCAAAGATTAAAAAAATATTGTATTTTTGGGGTTTCAATTTATCTATCATTTTAAGAGTTTCACATAGATTTAGAAAATCATTTAATATTTTAATTTTCAATAGAAAATTAATACAAATTTATTATATTATCCTCATATTATATTAATTATCACAAATTTCACATATTTCAAAATGTTTAAAAAGCAAAGTTAAAATTGGAAAAAAATTAATTAATGCACCATTAAATTCTTAAAGCGACAAATAATCTAAAACAAATTAAAAATACTAAAACGACAGATAAAATAGAATTAGGAACTATATTCATAATTAATGCACCAAATTCAATTCCCAAGCTTTCTGTTTTCTCTTTACATCATAATTCTCGTGTCTTGTTAATAAGTGCTATGTTACTTTAAAAGAAAAACAATCCTAAGTTAACATTTATTCTTTTATCAAAAATTTCAAAAAATGCATTTTTCAATACTTTTTATCTACTTTAAATATTTATCAAGTACCATAAAACACTTATTAGTATTCTATTACTATTAGGACTCTAATATTGTCTTGATGTCATCATAGGGAGAAAAGCGACAACTCATTATTTATGCTCGTGCGTATTGAGTTTTTGGTTTATTTCACTCTCATGTTTCTTCATTAGCAATGCTAGGTTACTGGATACAGCGTATTGTAAATTTTTATTTTGGTAATAAATTGATTTTAGATTTTCATTTACTAACTTCGGTCTATTTTAAATTTATTTTCAAATTAGTCTCGCGCTTATCAAAAAGGGCATTTATAGACTCTTTCATAAAGGGAAATTGTTTACTAAATTTTAATTTCTATGTTAAATAATGTTTAAATAAGAAATTAATTATAAATGACAAAACATTTATAATAATAAATTTCATTAATAAAAATAATTAATACCTTTCATTTATTTTCAAAAGCCTCTATTCAAATTTATTCAATTATTTCATTTTGATTATATATATATTCCTAAAAACAATAATCAGTAATTATCAATGATTATTAAGTACTAGTACTGCCGTTTAAAAAAAAGATTATAAAGTACTCATAAAAGAGACATAAAAAAAGGTGTGTGAGAATAACAATTACTCTAATGGTAATAATAGCTTTGAATTGCATATTTTTTTAAAGAAAAAATCTAAGAAAAGCTCTCCTTTCTCTTGCTCCCGCTCCATATCTATCCAACCGTGAGAGAGAGGGGGGAAAATAATAAAAACACAAGTTGTTTGTGATTTGAGCTATGTGCTGGAGCATACAAACACAGCACTTGGCACCTTTGAATTGAACATCCGCAGAAGCAATCATCAATTAATAAATCAAAGCTGGCTTGGTCCAACAATGTATACAACCCCCACAAGAAAAGAAAAAATTAACACACATCTAAAACACCATTCAGTAATCAATAAAATAAAGCACATTAAAATTAGTACTACTAATAAATTAGTCCATTTTATTATATCTAATCATAAATTTACTGGTTCTTTGTAATTCCCTTTTTACGACCGATGAGTCTCCAAAAAAACACTCAACCACAAGATTAAAAATAAAATAAGGGACCATCAGTATTTTGTTTTGTTATCCATTTTTTTATCTATCAAACACATTAATGAATATAATAATCGATTAAACCTCAAGAAAGCCTGTCATCCTGAGAACGGCGTTCCTGACCTGGCTCATATCCCTCCCTTTCAATGTCCTCCCATTGCCGGTGCACACCGAGTGCGCCATTTTCTCACTGGAGATCCTCCGCTCCACCATCATATGCGGCGGCACCACCATCCCCTCCCTGTCCTCGTCATCATCCTCATCGGAGCAGCTCATCATCCTCTCCGGGATTTTCACCGGCAAGGAACTCACCACCTTCTTCTTCTCCTCCTCCTCCTCCTCGTCATCATCATTCCTCTTCATCATCAAGTTCTGTTTCTTCTTTCTCTCCCAACTCATCTCTTCTGATTTCTGCTTCTTCCCCAGTTGCACCGTCACGAGCTCCCCACCATCATAGCCACCGAGTTGGGGATTATGGTCTGAGAAGACAACCTCAGATTCTTGTAACTCGTCGGCCATTTGGGTGTTAGGTTACGGTTAGATAGAGGAGTAGTTTTGTTTTTGAAGGTTTGTGAATGAATAACACAGTGAAGATGAGGGGGTTTGGGGGTTTTATTTATAAGTGAAAATAACTTAGTTAAATTAGTATATTTATTTATGTTAATTTGTCCAAGTGTAAGGAATTTGTACCATATGAGAGTTTAGATTCATTCCCTATATTACGCTTTTATGTTAAAAATAAATATTATTGAAATGAACTTTTAAATTGAAAATTATATATTCTCTCCACTTTCGAATACTTACAAAATTGAAAAGGAAATGTATTTGATGATTTGATTAATACATCAAACAATTATCAAACAACTAATTTAATGCATTTTACATTAATCAATCAATTACAATTAAAAATTTGCAATTTTTTATTTTTTCATCAATTACTTTACCTTTAATTTGAGAGGAACAAAAATATATCAATTTTTTACCATCTTTATAAGATGGATGAAGTACAAGCAAAAAAAAAACTTCATTAATGATCTTAAATATAAACAAAAAATAGTTAATTTTCTATTCTCAATACTATCACTCCTAAAATATCCTTATAAAGTGTTTGTTTTTTATTTACAATGCAAGTTTTCTAAAATATTTTTTTATAGAATCAGAGAAAATTAAATGCATTCAACTAACTTCTTTAATTCTCCATCCAATCCTATATATAAGCCCCGACCCCTTTGAAGACTTTTTTTTTGTCTTTAATATAAGCTTCATTTTCAATTTTCAATCGTACTAATTACTTCTTTTCCACAAACACCCATATTTACTCAACACTTTTTAAATTCTCAATAATAATTATAGGGGTATTTTTGAAAAAGTATACCAAATATTTACATTTTCAATACTACTAACAATATTAACTAACTTTCTTAAAGAGTGTGAAAATTAGTCAAAGGAGCTTATAATAAGGATCGGAGGGAGTAAGTAATATGAAATTAGTTTTTTTTATTTATACTCCCTTCATTCCGATTTATAAGCCACATTTCTAGAAATTTTTTGTCCTATTTATAAGTCACTTTGTATTTTCTATAAAGCATTTACTTCTCTTTTGTATTATTTATTCGTTGTTTGTTAATTTTCAATGCAAGTTAAGAAAATAAAATTATAATATTAAGATACTTTTTTAAAATTAAAAAATGTAACTGACCTCCTTAATATATTTAATATAATTTAGTTAAATATAATCTATGAATAAAAAAATAATTAGGATGAGAAAAAATATACATATTTACCTTTAATTACAAGTGAAATGTTAATAAGTGTCCGACCTTAAGATAGTTAAATATTGTTGAAAAATGTGTTTTTTTATATTCTCAAGAGATGAAATATAGTGAGATGAAGTATAATGGACTTATGATTAAATTTCTTTTTCTAGTAATCTTAACAAGTGTCCAAAAACACTTCTTAACAACACCCTAATTATAATTATAAGATTGGACAAGTGAGTCGAGATAATATTCCAAAATAATTAAGAGAAGCGTTGTAAGTACATTTGCGATTGGCTTATGTGGTCAGATGGTGTCACCGCAAAGGCATTGAGTGCGGTCCCCGCATTCTCTTTCTTTATATCTCTTAGTCGGCTTATTATTGAAACAAATTAGTAATACTGTTTTTCTATCATGTGCACCTCATGCATAGGATAAAATAACACATAGTAAAATTGTATTAGAAAACAAAACAATTAATTATTCAATTCATTAAATGTCTCAATTTCCAATAGAACTTTACTTTTTATGGTATGATTAACCTATGCACCAGGTACATAGGATAGAAAGACTCTTTCAGTTGATAGTTTTCGAAAGCAAGTCCAACAATTTTTTAAAATGGTTATTAAATTGTATTTTTTTAATTTATTTGTCGTTTTAAAATTTTCATATGGATTAAGAAAATTATTTATTAATATTTCACTTTTTAAAAGAAATAGTATTAGATAACTTTATCATAATATCCTCGCACTATATTGATTATCAATTACATATTTCAACATATTAAATGTAAGATTATAATTGAAAAAAATTAATTAATACACCCTTGAATTTCTAATGTGACAAAAAATTTAGAATACGTTAAAAATGTTAAAGTGATAGATAGAATAGAATAGAGGGAATATATCCATTTTATACTTTAGTTTTTTTCTTAATTACATTAAATAGTAAAATCTAACAAAAAAGACAAATGTTATAAATCTTTTTAAGTTACTGTATTTATCAATTTTTAGTGAGTAATTTTATCAAACAAATCTAATTTAATATGTTATATTCACAACTATAACTTATAAATTAACGATTACAATATAGTTTTGTCAAAGAGTTTTTGGCTTTTTTCGACATGCATGTATAGTTAGAAGACTTTTAGCTAATTGGTAACTTTTAGATTCAGTCAATAAATTATTACTAGTTTCGTTTAGTGAACACAAATTAAAAAGAATCTGCAACTTTTAAAAAATGAGCTTGTAAATTATGATAGCTAGTTTTCAGAAAGCTACTTGAAATAACTTTTAAGAAACTAAACTAGCTTTCAATAATTCATGTACCAATTAAATTTTTTAAAATTATATTAATTACGTCAACCTAATTGATGACAATTTAATTTTTAAATAAATATATATTTAATTATTTATCAACTATGATTTATTAATTTTGTAATATTTCATTAATTATTTCATCAACTACATATTTATTTCAATAAAAAAATAAAATTAATTAATTAATTATGATTTAATAATTTTTTTATACCGTTAATAAATAAATAACACAAAAATAAATTAAAATAATAAATATAAATAAAATATTGTTGCATGTTCTTTCTAGTCATTTGATAACTTTTAACTACTTGCAAAATTAGTTTTGTCAAACAGCTTTATTTCACACAGTTAGCTAAACAGCTACAAATTTCCAATTATAAACTCACAACTCTCAACTAGCTTCATATTTCATAATTACAAACTTGCTACTATAAACTTATAATTCACAATAGTATAAGTTAATTGTTCCAAACAAATCCTTAATATATATTTACTTGAGACTTATTAATTTCTTTGAGTATTCAAGACAAATCATTGGTCATCACTCATCATCATAAACTTTCTTGAATGAAATCACAATTTGTTTCATAATCTGATAAAAAAAATCATATTGTGTAGTACTAGCTAGTACGTACTTGGCTATTTTAATTTTCTGGTAGGTACAAGTATTTTTAAATTAAAAAATAAATTAATATTTTTAATCTTTTATTTTATCTCAATTGCCACTTATTACTCAATCTCGTCCTTATTATAAGTTACTAGAAATTTTTCTTAGTCCTAATTATAAGTTACTTTATATTTTTTTATCCACTATTTATTATTTTTTCTCTTTTTGTTCTTATTAAATGCGTTAGCTATCTTTGTTTTTTTATTCATTATTGAATGTGAATTTTCCAAGAAAAGTTGAGAAAGTAAAATTGTAATGTTATAACATATTTTCATAGATTTCATACAACTAATTATTTTCCTTGGTATGTGTAAATTCGATTAAATATACCCGATTTTTCTTTGAAAGTCTTATTTTTAAGAAGCTGAAAATTATTGAGGTGATAACCCCCCCCCCTTTATATATATATATATATATATATATATATATATATATAAGGCTATATTTGAGCCGAAGAAATACAGTTATCTATCAATTGTGCTGGACATTGTTAGTGAGGTTATAAATGTTTTGTTTTTAAACTTTTTAAACAATTGAAGTGGATAAGTATATTTTTCTTCGAGATTTATCGCATCTTATCTTATTTGTCATAAAATTAACCTTTTTTTAAAAAAAAAAACTTTATAAACAATTGAAGTGGATGAGTATATATGAATTTTTTTAATGAAGACTATCTTCTTGTTGATTTGATATTCTAATTATTGAATGATGTTTCATTAGGTTTGTTTGAGTTAACGAATGAAGATTAAATTATGTAAATATGGGTTTTATACTTGAAGATCAACCTATTCTTTTTTTCATCAACAATTGAGGGCATGCAATTTGCCGTATGTCAACTAGAAGTTATGGAACTATTTACACCTAATGAAGACCAATGGGGCTTGAATATGGCAACTATTGTTGGATAAATTAGCCATGAAATTTAATTTGACGAAGAATGTGTTAGTATGAGGAATGTATTGCGTTGGTGAATCATTAATGTCGGAGTATTTAGTTTGTGTTTTTTTTAATGAAAATCATGAATGTACTTTGCAATTATTTTGTTCATGTTCGATTTTTCCTATTATGGTTTCACATTGTGTATGATTTTCTTTTCTTTTTTACTATAGTATGGTGTATAAAGGCGCAACATAATGATATTATTTTCAAAGTTCTATGGTGGCATTAATTTTCTACCAAATGTGAAGAAGATTACATCTACTCTTTAAAATGTTTATGGTGAAAAATAACAAGTTTTAAAGCATTTTGACAAGGCTTTCACCATAAACTGAATTTAATAAAAATGATGATGCGAGTTCCTCGATAAATAGGTAACTCTGATCACTTGCTTCAAGATGATTAAAAAATTCAAATGATCAAAAGATCCCTTGGTTTAATTAATAAAGAAGAAAATTGCAAAAAAATAAAGAAAAGAAATAAAAGAAAGCATGCAAAGAAAGGAAAGTGCATGAACAAAATGTGCAAAAAGTAAAAGACATGAAAGAAAAATATTTGAATTGAAACGGGCAAGAACATTTCAATGACTCATCAACCCGTGAGCATCGCTCGCCATGGACTTAGGATGTGTAGGGTGTTACAATGATTCCAACAAGAACTTACATCATTACAACAACGGTTTATAAATAAAATAAAATAACTATTGGTATAATGAAGCTTAATTAGACCTTTTGTTAATAATATTATTTTGCTTATAAATAAAATAAAATAAAATAACTTCTTAAGTAACTACCATATTCTAAGGTTGACATTTGTCTTATCTTATCTATATTATTATATAAAGAAAACATGTTTTTTAACTTTGTATATTCCTATTATACCCTCCCTCCCTAATTGAAAAAAAACTGCTAAGTAGTTCCACAAACTAAATTTGTAACTTCTCACTCATAATATAATAACGGCTCTATAATGGAGTGCTAAGTTATAACTGCCGCTTGATGATATTTTAAATATAATACCACTAAACAAGGGAGTTTTCTTTTCACTCCCACCTACTTCTATGGATATATTCTGGAATATGTATAATTTTGTTGAAATTTATGGATATATTCTCGAACATAACAACTAACATATAAATAACCTTCATAAAGACCGTTTTTCTAATATATCATTTTATTATAAACAACTCTTTACGACAAAAACACGACAATGGAAATGCGGGGCGACAGGTTAAAATAAAAATAACCAAACATAACTTATGTATCATGACTAAATGCTCCCTTCTTCGACAAAATGCAAAGTTTGGTCATTGGTATCATGACTTCGTCGAAGCCTTTATCTCATGTTTCTTTTAACACATAGCATTTGCATGCCTTTAAGTATGCGTCGATAAGCTTTTTTCTGGAAAGCCTCATCACTTTGTCGAAGTATCAACTCTTGCATATCAATATCTTGCTTCAAAGCTAGCCTAAAAACCAACTTAATATATTGAGATATAACATGTAGCTTTACTCAAAGCTTCCAAAGTAGCACCATATATAACATAGATGTCACATGTTGAATTAACTTTCTACAATGTTTGGTGCTATCCAATAAACCATATACTCATAATCCGCCATCTTTAGCTTGCCTTTACAATAATTTCAATAGCAAACATAGTTGAACAACACTAAAAAATTTATTTTTGCATGTCAACACATGTTTATGTGTTAAACTTGTATATTCACCATATTAACAATAGTGTGCAAACTCTACTTATTTTGTATTTATTTTGTTATTTATATGAGTTGAAGTATCCTACTTTATTTCCTCAACAAAATATCTTGTTGGTAATTTTTGGACTCGTGACATACTCTAATACTGAAATAGAGTAACCTTTACTTTAATTATATTGTTTCTTATTTAAGGAAATATGAGTAATATGTCAGATTAGTCCCTGACTTTGTAAGCGTAGGTCAAGTTAGTCCCTGACTTTATCGAAATAGCAATTTAGTCCCTGAGATAGGAGAACTTCGATCAAGTTAGTCCCTGTCGTAACTATCGCAGGGATGTATTTGCTTTAAAATGGGATAAATATAGGGACGTATGTGAATTAAAATGAAATCTCAGGGACTAAATTGCTATTTCGATAAAGTCAGGGACTAACTTGACCGATACTTACAAAGTCAGGGACTAATCTGACATATTACTCAAGGAAATATATTTAATTTTTCTCTATGCATTTATATGTGTATCTTTTAATATAATGTAGTTAATATGTTTTGAATATGAAACATTTTTGCCATCGTAGAAATTTAGGTTTTTCTCCTAACCCGCCCTGTTTCCATACCTAATAGCAAAGAGTGAGTAAGCACAATTTTTCTCCAGTGGTACAATCGGAAATGAGATAGGGGCCTCAAATAATAATAATTTTGGCAATTGTGATTAAGGTTAATTAATAAGCTTTTTTTATAAGCTTCTTAGTTTAACCTCTAACACTTAATTAAGACGATGCTTGACGTACATATACTCTATCTTGATGAGAACGACAGTGCTGGTACTTTGGCATAATGATCCTCTTACAAGTTTTCTATTTTTTCCTTCATTCTAAATTTCTAATTATGTTCAATGTTTGGTTATAATGAAAAAGAACTTAATGTTTTTCCAAAATATATATGAATGTCCCAATTATGATTATCCTTCTTGATTTACAACGTTACGAACCTATCCTTGTTTTGTTTCGGCTGACATCTTCCTAAAATCGCAGGAATCAATTAACAGATTTGTAGGTGATGCCAAATTTAAACCTAACAAGTAACAAAACTGAAGAGTTGAATGTTTCATTTTAAGAAAAAAAATGTTACAGTTAGTGGATTTGACTTAACTGATGAGACGAAAAAGTTTTCTACTTTTTAAGTTGGGTAGAACCTAAGGAGTGCTATCCTTGAGAGTAATAAGGCATGCTTGTTTTGGTGTTGGAGAGCAAACACACGTTTTCCTCGAAACCACTCTCACAAGTATAAGCTTTAAATGCTTATTGGGCGAAAAATACTGTGTTACTAAACATGCTATATATATATCTCATACATGGATATCTATTCCTAATCACTTAATTCGTTTTGAATATAACTAATGAATCTTATACCTATCAGGCCCGGCCCAGGGTCAGGGCAATAGGGTCGACCGCCCTGGGCCCATGATTTTTAGGAGCCATGATTAAAATTATTTCCCTTTTATGTTACATATAATCAAATTGTGCTAAATATTTGTTGGAACTTGTCGTAGCACAACTAGTTTGGGCTTGAATGATCTCAGTGCTAAAATCAAGGGTTCGATACTCCTTATCAGCTTTCATTTGTTTTTTTACTAGTAATACTTCTAAATATATAATTAGGATTTTATTATTCATTATTTTTAGGATAATGTTTAAATAAATAAAAAATTGTAAAGTTTATCTAGGAAATAATATTAAAATATTAATATTCAAATTTTTAGTTCTTCAATGTTAACTTAACATTTAATTGTTGTTTATAAATTGCTCTTAGGACAATGAATAATAAAACTCATAATTATAAATTGCTCTTAGGGCAACGAATCTATATGCAGGATACTCCCTCCGTTTCATGTAACATCCCTAATTTTAATCCCAAGTATAATTATAAGTTTTAATGAATTAAATAATTGTTTCTTGAAATCAATCATTTAGTTGTTGGGTATTTCCATAAAAATACATTAATTTAGTTACGAAAGAGTGTTTAATTAGATTTAAAGTGAATTCTTTTAAAGAGAAATTATCATATTAAAGTAATGCTAAACGTTTTGAATACTTTACTTAACTTTTACATATTCAACAATGAATTACGTTTTGTGTTTTTAAATATTTGACTCGAGGACATTCTTAAAAAATATATTTACTTATTCGATTTGATAACTAAATTCTATTTTAGATGCTCTTAAAAATAATCGCCTTCATCGAAGGATATACTTTTTATATACTTACCAATATAAAATTATTTGGTGAGTAATATCAAATGACTAACCTTATGTTTTACCCTATATGTGTTGTTATGACAATTTATTTTTTTTGTTTTGATTGTTCCTTTGAATAATAATATTGATAAAAATAATGTTGTTTTGTGTAAAAATTAAATTAGATATGTAGGGGGGGTATATTGGTAACTTGGAGGGATGAAACCCTCATTTTCTCTTCTTCTTCAAGCTTGAGCCGCCGCCCTCCTCCCCCATACGGCTCTCTCTCTCTCTCTCTCGTTCTTCTCTCTCCCGCCGGTGCACCACCCCACACACCATCATCTCCTTCTTGTTGACCGTTTCCTTCTCTAGTTCTTTTCCTCTCTTGCGTGCTTTCTCTCTCACGCTCTCTCTCTCCCATCACGCCGGTCTCTCTCTTCGCCGTTGCTGACGAAACAGCGCCGCCACCACCCCATAGCCACCGAACCCGAGCCCGAGCTCCTTCCTCCTCTTAGAGATCTGCAAATTGCGATCTCTCTCCCTTTAAGACCAGGATCGCGACTCCAAGGGTCCCAAGCACCACCGCCGCCTGCTATCCGCTGCCACCGTCGCTGCTAGGGACGGGATCCACCTCCCATTGTCGTGCTGGGCTTGTTGATGGACGCCTCAAAGCTCGAAGTCCCTGCCTTGGTACAGATCTGTGGCCATTCTCGCCGCCGACGCCGGTCGTGGACGCCGTTGCCGCCATAAAGGAATAGGTGTCGTGCTGCGGTTTGGGTTGAACCGGCCTCCAAAACCATATTTGAGGGTATATCTCTAATACCTTTTTAATTACTCTATGTTGTGTTTTAATAATAATACTAATTATACAAGTATGGTTAATAATTATTTAGTATTGAACTGATTTGGAAATTAAACTTGTAATATAGTTTATATTGATTTTAATTATTCTAATATTTTTAATGATTTTAATTAGTTACTCTGATTTGGGATAATATAGGATTAAACGTTATGTCAAATGAATTGTTTTAAAGAGTATTTTAGTTAAACGTGTTAGGTTCCTAAGTAAGTGAGCTGTAGTTTAGCTTGGTGGACTTGTCCCTAGGCTGAGCAATACACCAGTTAATTAGGAACCTGATATAATCGGCATAACGTTAATTCGAATTGAAACCTTGAACGTTAATTCCAAGTTGAAAGGAAGTGTAATTACCTTAATGTTGGAAACGTGAGTTATACTTATTTCGAATCGGAAATACTTCCTTTTAGTTTGGAATTAATAGTGTCAAGCAATATAGCTTTGATTTTGTGACTTGAAGCTAAAACTACTGAATTTTGATGTATTTTTGATAAATATGTTAGTCTTGAAAGTTAATGTATTTTCAACAAGAAGCTGCACTATTTTATTGAAGGGACAATGGTTCTAATTTCATTTGACTATGATTTATGAATTTTAATTAAATGTTTTCAAAAATTAACTTGTTTCGGTTTTCACTTAAAGTCCCTTTTTCGTAAAACGCATTATACTGATTACTATTTATTTTTATATGATCGGTTAGACGACGAAGGATGTTAGGATCAGTTCCAGCGGAAGCAATGAATCACCCTACGTTTGGACATCTTTATACGAAAAGAACTATGTTTAAGGAAAAGCGAGGTAAGGAGTGAGTGTTACCTTACTTTAGGGATCGGTTTCTAGTATGTATATAGTACTTGCTAAAAGTTTGTTGTTTGCTTTGAGATTTTTGCACTTTAGAGTAGTTGGTAAAGTTGATAATTTGAACTTAGAAAATTAAGTAAATAATGAGGGAAATTAAATTGGAAAGTGAATTTATTAATTATGAGCTTATGTGTTAAATGTGCATACTTGTGAAATTGTGTATATTTGAGATTAGGGGTATATTTGTGATTATGTGCATATGTTGTATGATGATGTTATGCGTTATTATGTGTTATATGTACATATATTGCTAAGTGATTGAATGATGTTAAAGAATGATATATTGAGTATGGACTCAGAAAATGTGTAAGTATTTAATAAATAATTGATGAGAAAAGAGAAGGATAAATGAAAAGAGATAATCAAACCAATAATATGGATGAGAGAAGTACTTAATAAAGAATATGATATGAAGATGTGTGGAATCCGACTGCGATGTGGCGCGAATCGGATAATCCACAACCAGAGTAATATATATATTTTTATGTGTGGAATCCGACTGCGATGTGGCGCGAATCGGATAGTCCACGAAAAGAGTATATGGTAATCCCTTGTGGCCGGCTGCGATTGTGCGCGAACCAGTATCCGACTGCGATGTGGCGCGAATCGGATGATTCCACGTCAAAGGATTACCAGGTGCTCCCTTGCGGCCGACTGCGAAAGGACGCGAATCGGTGTCCGACTGCGATGTGGCGCGAATCGGACGAGTCCGCGTCAAAGGAGTCACCACCCCCTTACTTTGTGCATCCGACTGCGATGTGGCGCGAATCGGATCGTACGCTCCGACTGCGATGTGGCGCGAATCGGATCGTACGCGCGGCCGACTGCGATGTGGCGCGAATCGGACCGTGTGCACAAAGATGTAATGTGTGGAATCCGACTGCGATGTGGCGCGAATCGGATAGTCCACGAAAAGATGAAAAACTTACAATAATCTGCCAAAAATCTGGAAAAATATGTTAAAATATGAGAATTAGGAGAGGAAAAGATTAAGAAAAATTGTGCAAAGCATAAGTGAATGGAATTTGAGATATGATACCTTGTTTATGATGTGTTAATGAGCATGTTATGAATGACTTGATGATTATGTGAATTAAGTGTGTTTGGCTTAGTCGGTTATTATGTCATATCAGAAACTGCTATTCCTACTTTATGTGTAATGCTCACCTCCTTACCATTTTTCCAGGTACCGAGATTTGAGCTTACACGATTATTGGCCGAGCAGGTGCACACTCCACTCCGTGGAGTGTAAATTAGTTAGAGGGAATTATAGGTTTTTCAATTGTAAATAATTTATTTTAGTTCTGATGCGATGTGGTGTGCGATATAGCACTGATTTTTGATTATGTGTTGTTGATAGCCCTGTTGGCTTCTTGTTGTTGAAAATGAATATGTTTATCAGGTTGCAGGAAAATTATAATTTTTGGAAAAGTCCGAAAAATAGAGGAAACTCCGTCCGTTTGACGAAAGATTTTTAATAATTAAAAAGGAAATTTTAACTTCTCTATTTTGATTAATGGGTAATTATGGGTAGTAAAGTGTAGGTGTTACATTTCATATGTAGCGTGTTTTAAGGTTATGCATGGGTTTTAAGAAATTGTTAAATGATGTAAGGAATTGTTGCATTTTGACTATAATGTCCCTATATAATCATTATTGAAGAGAGAGAAAGTTATTGGAAGTGAAAAAGAGAGTGTAATAAATAGGGGTGTGTTTGGAAAAATAACATTAATTATGTATTGGGTTTATAAAACAACAAGACTTATGAAACATAGTACAAATGTTAAAACAACATTACATATGAAACGGAGGGAGTAGCATCTGTCGAGACGTTAGTAATAAATTTTTATATAAAAAAATTGTTGTTAATAAGTGCTTAAATTAAGGCCCCAAATTTTTTCTCATCGGGCCTATTACCTATTGTTGGCAATTAAAATAAAATTGCCTCGTAAAAATTTATATGCAATGGGAAAAATATGTAACACTCAAAGGACAAAATATATCCTCACAAAAATATTTGTATTGAAAAAACAAATAAGACACTCACACAAAACAAAATTAAAGGCTTTTGTTTATAGCCAATTTTACAAACACACAACACACAGACTTGTTGGAGTCTATATTTTAGGAGCTAATGTTTTTAGCTCTGTGTTATTTCTCTTCTACGCTCTCTATTCTCTTTTTCTCCGAATGAATGAACCTCTATTTATAGAGGTAATATGCACCGGCATATTGTATGAATAATAGTGGGAACACACTACATTTTTCCAACTGCATACGTGTTTCCGTGGCTTCTGGTGGCTACAGCAATGTTCAATTCAATTTCTTCTTAATTGTTAAGTTTCCATGTGATAGCAACCGCTTGCATTCTTCTTCTTTCCGTTGGCTTTTCAGTGGCAATAGCAAATTCATCTTCTTTTTCTTTCTTTTTAAGTTTCCATGTGGGTCCTACTTGGTTTAATAATCTAACATTTCTTCCCTTAAACCAAGTTTTATCATTCCAAGCATTTTCTTCAATTTTAAAAACAAATTGGTCTTGAGTGACTTTGTGAAAATATCTGCTACTTGATTTTCAGAAGTGCAATACTCCACCACTATTTCTTTGTCTTTGATCAAGTCTCGAATAAAGTGATGTTTGATGTCAATATGTTTGCTTCGTCCATGAAAGACTGGATTCTTTGTCATAGAAATTGTTGATTTATTATCACAAATATCTTTGTTGGACCATCTTGTTGGTGTTGCAACTCACTCAAAATTTTCCGCAACCAAACTGCTTGAGTAGCACAATTTGTTACTGCAATGTATTATGTCTCTGCTGTTGAAAGGACAACTACCTGTTGTTTCTTGGAAGACCACGAAAACACTCCTATACCAAGATGAAAAGCGTAACCCGAAGTGCTTTTTCGAGTTTCAGTTTCACCAACCCAATCACTATCTGTGTATCCAATTAACTCTGGTTTGTTAGAGTTTGAATAAAAAATACCTTCATCGATTGTTCCTTTGACATACCTCAAGATCCTCTTTCCAGCTTGCCAATGGGATTGTCTTGGTGATTCCATATATCTGCTTATGAGCCCAACTCCATAAACTATATCAGGTCTTGTTGCTGTCAAGTACCTGAGACTTCCTACCAACATTCTGAAATTTGTTGGATTGACAAAATCACCGCCACTCTCTTTTTGAAGCTTTAATCTTTCTTCGATAGGAGTTAGTATAGGCTTACAAGCATCCATCTTGAATTTTTTCCAACACATCTGTTGCATATTTCTTTTGAGAGATAAAAATTCCTTTACTTGTCTTCTTCACCTTAATGCCAAGAAAATATGACATTAAGCCCATATCTGTCATCTCAAACTGTGTGGACATGGTTTCCTTGAATTTGGCTAACAATTTGGAATTATTGCCAGTGAAGATTAAATCATCCACGTACAGACAAACAACAATGTAATCTCCAGCTTTATTTGTTTTGACATATAAAGCATGCTCATATGGACTTCTGTGAAATCTATTGTTGATAAAGTACATATCAATTCGTGTGTACCAAGCTCTAGGTGCTTGCTTTAATCCATACAGTACTTTCTTCAACTTGTAGACATTGTCTTCTTGTCCTTTTTGTTGATAACCTGGTGGTTGCTCTACATAAACTTCTTCTTCAAGTACACCATTTAAGAAAGCAGACTTGACATCCATTTGAAAAATCTTCCATTTATTTTGGGATGCGAGTGAAATAATCATACGTACTGTATCCAATCTAACAACTAGAGTAAATACTTCAAAATAATCGATCCCGAGTTTTTGTTTGTATCTTTTAGCTATTAATCTTGCCTTATAGCGATCCACTTCTCCATTTGGGTTGTACTTTGTCTTGTAAACCCACTTGACTCCAATAGGCTTCATTCCTTTTGGAAGTGTTGTTAACTCTCATATGTCATTCTTCTCAATGGAATGAATCTCCTCATCCATTGCTTTAATCCAACAATCATTATTGGCTGCTTCTTCATATGTTACTGGATCACAATCTGCAAATAAGGCATAGTAGGTAGTATCTTCCTCCATATTCTCTGGATCATCATCTCTCCCAATTTCAAAATCTTGTAAGAAAGCAGGTGGATGTCGTTCCCTTTGTGGATACCTTCTAGGTGGTGAATCTGGTGTTGATTCATCTAATGGTTCATCAGTTGGTGAATTTGGTGATTGATCAGCTTTATCATCAAGTTCTTCATTTATAGTTACCGGTACGGGCAATAACTCCTTTTCTTTTCCGGACCAATCCCATGTTGCATCTTCATCAAAGGTAACATCTCGGCTAATAATTACCTTTTGAGTCTCTGGATTGTACAACTTGTAGGCTTTTGTATCTTCATTGTATCCTACAAAGATGCATTTTTCTGCTTTGTCATCCAGCTTCTTCCTTAGTTGATCAGGAACATGTGAATAAGCAATACAACCAAAAACATTCAAGTGACTGAGATCTGACTTTTTCCCACTCCAAGCTTCTTGTGGAGTTTTATCATGAACACTTTTGATAGGACATCTGTTTAGAATGTAGACAGCACAGGTTACGGCTTCCGCCCAAAAACTTTTGGGTAATTTCTTAGAATGCAGCATGCTTCTCACCATAGCCATGATCGTTCTATTCTTTCTTTCTGCCACTCCATTTTGTGGAGGAGTATATCTAGCAGTCATCTGATGCTTAACACCATGTTTTCTCAAGAAATCACCACAAACGATGTACTCTGTCCCTCTATCTGTTCTCAAGGTTTTCAAAGAATAACCACTTCGTTTTTCAACATACGCCATAAAATCTTTGATCGTATCACAAGCATCAGATTTATTTTTCAATAAATAAACCCATGTCTTCCTGTTGAAATCATCAATGAAAGTAATAAAATATTTATTACCTCCATTGGATGGAACTTCCACATAGCATAAATCAGAGTGCACCAGCTCAAGTGGTTTTGTAGCTCTCCAGGCACGTCCTTTTGGAAAAGGATCGCGATGCTTCTTACCCACTACACAAGCTTCACATAGTTGATCGGGAGTTTGAATAATAGGCAAGCCAATAACCCATTTCTTGTTTGCAAGAAATTTGATGCTTTCAAAGTTAAAGTGTCCCAACCGCATGTGCCAAAGCCAGTTATCATCAACAGCTGCAGCTTTGCAACATGGATCAGCATCATACCTTATGTTCATTGGAAATATACGATTCCTTGACATGTTTGTCTTTGCTATCAGGCCCATCTCTGTGACACCCTCAAATATAACCTCGAGTAATTAAAGTATTTAAGCTTTTTACTCGATAGGATATGGACTTGCTTAAAAGTAGAAAATATAGGGTTAAATTTTTCCTATTTATTTTCTAAAAGAAGCGGGTGCACAAACCAAAAATATTGGATCTTGGAGAATAAAATAAGTATTACTTTGAATATTAAATTCGGCGATTACTTTAATTGAGAAATCAATCATTTACTCCCACATCATTTCAAAGCTTAGATATCATCCCTTTTGGTCTAATAGAATATACTATGGTTCATATGTTGAAAACATAAGTGATGCCATCCTTTATTTCATCTAACGTAGTTGATACTATTGAAAATATTGTAGCTGAATCCCTTTTAAATCATTATTATTAGAGTAAGCGGAATTACTAGGACTATGAAACAAAGCTGTAGTATGAATATAGGTTTATATATACATGAAAGCTAGTAAGTACATAGTCTTGATCATAAAAGTCTCCAGATCCCAAGTACAAGTCCATACTATAATATAAACCTAATCAAAAGATAGATCAGTGCTCCAGAGTTCTCAAAAGGTAATATGTACAGTATCTAAATAACAAAATAAAAGACTCCAGAACTGATCTCAAAACATAGTAGTAGAAGTAGTAGTCTCCCAGTAGTAGAAGCAGTAGCAGTCATCATCATCCATCAGCAGAACTCCTCCACAGCAGCAGATACACCAGACCCCTGATCCACATCACCTATCCTAGGCATGTACCTGTGGATCATCATCCCTCCATTGACTCCCGGTAGAATGCTCAACAGGCTCGCCTCCGCTCTCGTCCTCGACAGGATCCTCCTCAATCTCATCCGACAGAGTAGGTACCCTACCACTGGGTACAGGGTCAGGTATTGGTGTGACCCTAATAGGACTTGTCGAATCAGGTGAGGGAGTCTCCTCTTGAACGACTCTAGGAGAAAAAGGGTGTGAGCGGACAGGTCTAAATTGAAAGTTATGATAGGAGCGAGCTGGTCGAGTGGGAGGTGGTCGATGGTAAGTGTAAAAAGGAGGTACATGCATAGTATAAATGATGGGGATCCTGAATCTACGAAGACGAAACCGGACCAGTGGATTAGGGTGATAGAAGCTCTGCTCAACCTCACCCTCATACACTGCCCGATGATCCTCATAGATCCACACTCCACTAGGAAGTGGATGGATCTCGATGCAAGCGATGTATCGCGACATCACCTACAAGGGCACAGGGATAAGCAAAACTATACACATAACGGATAGAGCATAAAAGATAAACAATATAAGCATGAACAGATAGCATCAGTTTAGTTAACAATCACAGTTATCATTTAACAAATACTTGATGCAAGTAGGATGCTCACACTTATTTACAATTAACAAACTTTAATTTAATTTAGGATGAGTGGCATGATGTATGGGTCTAACTCTCAATCCTAACTCCATCAATCTATGTCACTCTCTGACGTCCATCCTTTACTTCACATATGTACTCAACAGTATGTTGTACTCCTAGTTGTACAACATTCGTACATTCACCCTAGAATGTACACGACAAGCTTGGAAATGATAGATAACGCGCTCCTCGAGCAGCGTCCCATCGTCCAATACGGAATAATCATATCATCAGCGCATTACTTTTGTTGGCCATATCGTCAACCATAATGTGTCATCAAGCGAGCCGTCAATTGGCACTCCCAGAGGCCCCCCTCATGTTACCAAAACATGACAAACGATCTAACATCCGAACTCCAGAATGAATGCAATTTAACTTAAAAGAATTGATTGGTATTTCACATTCAATAATGTCTCACATTATTATTTCAACAATAATTTATACCATCATCAATCAATCCTTTTAAGTCTCAGGTCATATGAATGATTAGTGCTTCAAGTATAATCTCAATGATTCAGAATTAAAAATGGTATTTTTAAATATTTTTGACACTGGTAATCGATTATCATAATCTGGTAATCGATTACTATGTGTATTTTACCAAGTCTGTACAAAATGCAATTGGGTAATCGATTATCAGATCGTGGTAATCGATTATCCATGACAACAGAACACTAAAATTGAAGTTTTAACATACCATTTGTATTTCTAACCATTTTTAACTTATTCCAATCATTCATACACCTCAAGAATCATATTTTAAACATGTTCCACACCAGAAACAGAATTAAATCACAGCATTCACAAGAATTCACATAATTATGCAAAAATCATGCATTTCAACAACTCAACATACCAAAACTCAAATTACTCACTCAAGTCATGGTTTCAAGTTCTTAATAGCTTGCATGCATCAATTATAACTTGCTCAAATATGTTTTAGAGCACATTTTGGTCTCCAAACCAAATTACTAATTCAACTTAAGCCCTTAGAGTCTCTTGGTGACTCTCTAATCAAAATACTTGCTTTTAAACTCTATCTAGTGTATAATAAGCTTTCCCTTACCACAACAGAAGTGCTCAAACAGAAATTTCACAGAAAGTATGCTTCCAAATTCGTTTCCCCCAAAAACCCCTTTTCAGCAGCACATGCAGACCAGATTCGAGCAGGGTCATAAGATCAGAATGTTTGACCACCCAAACATGCATAAAAATTAGGGAAAACAATTAGGATTTTTTCTCTGCAACAAGAACAAAATAATGGAACAAATTTGGAACTAAGAGAGTTCATGAGCTTACCACAATCAATGATCAAAGTGAGCTCCAAGACTCTGAATTTTGGTTTGACAGGTTTTGAGTTGGAACTTTGCAGGTTCGATTCTCTTAGCACACTCAATATCAACTCGCGATTCTTATGTCTTTGTAAAGCCCTAGATGTGTACTTCACAATTGTGTATGATTTGTGTGTTATCGTTTGAAATCAAGGAAGAACGAGATGGACGAACCTATGAACTCTAAACAGAGCAGACTTCAGCAGTTGAGCAAAATGAACCCCAAATCCGCTTCAACAAGGCTTAAATAGCCAAATTAGAGACACATGCATGTTGACACGCAATTAGGGACGTGTTTTGGGTTGATTTCGTGTCAAGGCATGGTGATTTGTGGCTGATTACTCATCAAACGCACTCACACTGGTGCTACTGCACTTTGGTAATCGATTACTATATCGTGGTAATCGATTACCACGACTGAAATTTCCAAAAATTTATATTTTATTGAATTTCTCTCCAAAACCTTTCTAATATTACTTTTAGGTCCTTTCCCAAGGACTTAACTGCAAAACTAACATTTTCATTTCAAATAAATTATTAAAAACCATTTTTGATTCTTCCTTTTACCAAACACATTCATACACACACACTTTTAATCAAAAATTAAATAAAGATAATTAATTATAAATAAAATTATAATTAACTTTTACTTAATCAGGGATTAAAAATCAGGGATGTTACAATCTCAGCATCATTTATGGTGCAACCTTTCTTGTTGAATTTTAAATCATAGCCTTTTTCAGCAAGTTGGCCAACACTAAGGAGATTCTGACATATACCAGGTACGTAAAATAAATCCGATATATAATTCAGAGATCCATTTTTCAATCTGATGGCAATTTTTCCTTTCCTCGTGACTTCAAGTTTTGAGTCATCACCAAGCTTGACTGAGGTGCGATAACTTTCATCTAAGTCAGAAAATAATTCATTCTTTCCACTTAAATGATTACTGCACCCTGTGTCCAACAACCAATGGTTGTCATTTTTATCAACTACTGCATTACTTGTTGTAAGCACTATCTTCATACCATCTTCACTTTCTGCAACTCGAGCATGACTATCTCTAATGTTCAATGCTTTAGCACGACATTCTCGGCTATAGTGACCATACTTATGCCACTGAATATAAGATTTGCATTCCGATTGAAAATGTCCGTACTTTTGGCATTTGTGACATTGAATATTAGATTTATTTTGAAATGAGCCAATACCTCGTGTGCCTTGACTTGAGTCAGATCGAGGATTCCTCCCTCTTCCTTTGAAATTCTGACCTCTTTGATTAGTATTGGCAATTAGGGCCAATAGGAAGACATGGGCCGGGCCATTGCGGGCTTTGCATTTTTTAGGGCGGGCATGGGCGGCCCTAATCGAGTTTAAGGCGAAAAATCCAGGCCCTGCCCACCCATGTTTTTTGCGGGCGGGCATGCTAGCCGCCCAATTTTTTTTTCCTTTTTGTGTGGACCAGAGTTGAAAAAAAATTTAATTTATCAGAGAATGTATTTTTTTTAAAATTTTTGTGTGGACCAGAGTTATCAGCTTAAAACCAGACAGCACATGCATACCAATGATAGCATTAAATAGGGGAAAAACTATTACATTTGATTTGTATTTTATAGTATTTGGAATAAAATCAAAACAAAGAAAGAAAGAAATTGGACCTGCTTACCTCATATACTTTCCTCCGATCATGAAGAAGGTGCTGAGAATGTATTTTTAATCCACCCCTTTTAATTGACAACAGGACCTTGAGAAAGCTAATGATGAGATTGTAATAATGATTTAAGCCAAGGGAAATATATTTTTGGTTTGGAGGGAATGTATTTTTGGCTTTTGGGTCACTTGGTCCAATTTCCTTTTTTTTTTTTAATAACAATGCCCGCGGGTGGTCCTAAAATGCCCGCAAATTTTGCAGGCTGGGCAGGGATTTTTATGGGCGAAAAAATCAAGCCCTGCCCGCAAATTTTGCGGGCGGGCCCGCGGGCGGCCGCCCTAATTGTCAATACTATCTTTGATAGTTGTTCACCCTTCTTTGCATATGTCCCTCACTTCTAACATTTGTTTGAGCTTTTAATGCTTGCTCAATTGTGTCACTTGACTTCTCGTTCATTCGCATCTCACGTGACTCTAACGATGCTTGCAAATCATTTAGAGTCATTGTACTAAGATCCTTTGCTTCTTCGATGGCTGCTACCACGTAATCAAAACAAGTTGAAAGTGTGCGCATAATTTTCTCCATGACTTCTATCTCTTTTATATCATCACCGTTAATTTTCATTTCGTTGACAAGTTTTTCCATTCGTGAAAAATATTCGCGAATGCTTTCATCTCTTCTCTGCTCCATCAGCTTGAACTGGCGTTTTAAGCCTTGTAACCTCGTCCGTTTAACTGGGTCAGCCCCTTCATATGTTTTGAGCAAAATTTCCCAAGCCTCTTTTGCTGTTTTAGCATGGAAAATTTTTTCAAGAATAGACAGCTCCACAGATTGACAGATAAAAATAAAGCTTTTTCATTAAGTAGACGACTTTTTTCTACTTGTTTCATATCAGCTTTATTTTCATCAGTTGACTCATCAAACCATTTTTGATGATTTCTCCATAGCCGCTGGTTGTTAAACACAACTCCATCAAGCGTTTCCGCATGGCAAAATTTAATTTGCCATCAAACTTGAAAACACTTGTTTGTACTTGTTGAACTTGACTTGTACTTGAACTCGTTGCCATTTTTACACAACTAGCTCTGATGCCAAATGTTGGCAATTAAAATAAAATTGTCTTGTAAAAATTTATATGCTATGGGAAAAATATGTAACACTCAAAGGACAAAATATATCCTCACAAAATATTTGTATTGAAAGAACAAATGATACACTCACACAAAAAAAAAATTAGAGGCTTTTTGTTATAGCCAATTTTACAAACACACAACACTCAGACAATAGAACTTGTTGGAGTCTATATTTAAGGAGCTAATGTTTTTAGCTCTGTGTTCTTTCTCTTCTACGCTCTCTGTTCTCTTTTTCTCCGAATGAATGAACCTCTATTTATAGAGGTAATATGCACCGGCATATTGTATGAATAGTATGGGAACACACTACATTTTTCCAATTGCATACGCGTTTCCGTGGCTTCTAGTGGCTACAACAATGTACAATTCTACTTCTTCTTCTTAATTGTTAAGTTTCCATGTGATGGCAACAACTTGCATTATTATTATTATTATTATTATTATTATTATTATTATTATTATTCTTTTCGGCGGCTTTCCAGTGACAATAGCAAATTCATCTTCTTTTTCTTTCTTTTTAAGTTTTCACGTGGGTCCTACTTGGTTTAATAATCTAACACCTATCCCTGGTAAGTGTCTTCAAAATGAAACTTTTGAGAGAATTAGTGTGTGGTTGTCTTGGAACTGAGAACAAGACAATATCATTAGTGCTTGTGATGTGCGTAACGAAACTGATGAACTAATGTCAAATAGCAGTTCAACAATAATCTTGGAAAGTATCCGTTTATTTGTAGCAGCCGTGAATACTAGATAACTCCATCCGTTGTTGAATACAAACATTATTTAAAATTATTTTTTTAATCATTTTTATAAATATTTTATCCATTATACATATTATATCAATTACTTCTCTTTACTCTAAACCCATAGAAGTAAATGTAAAACAAAAAGTACCAAAAACAAAAACCATAGAAGTATAAGTGAAAAGAGAACATGCATCAATAATTAATTAATGGAAAATTTGGAAATAAGTGAGTGCTTAAATTTAGGACTACAGGTCGTAAATTGGATTCATAGACACAAACTCTCCTCTCATCTATGTTTAGATAAATAAACTAAGAGTCTTACTAATAAGTATCTTTAGAGCACTTGTTAAAATTGTTAATATGATAAAAACAAATATAAGTTTATAATTATTTTTCTCTCAAAATTTTTAAAAGATAATACATTTTCCAATACATTTTTACTTGACTTAATTATGTTTCAATCCTTGAATTTTAAGATTATTTTGTCACAAACCATTGCTCTTCTTGTCATCCATTTTGGTCAAATTTTGCTACATGTCATACCGAAATTGCAAGTCCACATGGTGCCTTGTGATGACACACAAGTGAAAACGATCTCTCTCCAATTTTTTTTTCATTTAAAAAAAACTAAAAATATAAAACTATTAATTTTTTTATACTTCCAATACCAGTAAGTCGGAACATATTTTCGACAAAGGTGTGTTAGAAGTGTTTTTTTTTTTTGTTTTCGACACCTCGAAGTCAAAAATTATTTAACGCCAATGATATTTTCTTTTTTTTTTATCATCAAAATTTTAATCTTTTTTTTTCGAAAAAATGAGAGCAAAAAATTTAATCATGGGAGACAAAGAGTAATAGTCCCCAAACCCACCCCTTCTATTGGCTCCCAAACCCCACTTTTATTTTATTCCATTTTCACCCTTATCTTCAAATCCCAAACCCCAAACCCTCCACCAACACCACCTCTCCTCCTCCACCATCCACCAACATCACCTCTCCTCCCTCACAGTCTTCGGCATCTCCCTCTCCCTCCGCACCCCCTCCTTCCACTTCCTCCCTCCCTCCACCAACCATCCGAGTCGCCACTCCTCTATCTCCCTTCACTCCTTCTGCTTCTCCTCCTTCGGACACTCCTTCATCTTCCGACCATGCCGTCGAATCCTTCAACTCCAACGACTCCGCCAACCGGAGGCAACAACAACACTCCTTCCCCACCAGCGAATCATCTCTCTCCTCCTCCTCCGTCTTCCTCTTCTACCCCATCACCACCGGCTGAGAAATCGCCACCACCACCACATGTTGCTCCTAAAGGTTAGATCTTTCACTCAACAAGCTTGTCTTTTCTTCATTTTTAGTTTTTTAATTTTTTTTTTCGGTTCTGTAAAATTCCGACGAAACAGTGTCGGAATTTCGTACAGTAGTTAGGAATTATGTGAAAAATTTCGACAATCCAGTGTCAGAAATTTATAAATTTTCCGACACGGGGTAATCGGAAATTGTACAGTTAATTAAAAAAACAGAAAGAAGAGCTTTACCTTGAAGGGAGGGAGGAAGACAAGTGGGTCCCTCTTCTGACAAATATGGATGTCCATTGACATAGATGAGGGATTTGAGATTTGAGATTTGGGAGAAGGATGAAGGTGAAAGATGAGGGATTTGGGTTTGGGGGTGGGAAGGTGGAAGATTTTGGGTTTGGGGTTTCATGGTGTTTGGGGTTTGTGGTTTGAGGTGAAAAGATGAACGATGGGGGATGGAAAGTTTTGACTTTTGGGAATTAGTCCCCAAACACCAAAATTATCCCCCAAACCCCATAATTTAAAAATATTCCTAAATTACCCCCCATATAATCCCTCCTAAATCTGAATTCCCCAAACCCCATATCAAAAACGTTTCACGTACTCCCTCCTCATTCAACCGGTTCAACTTCCCTTCTTTTCCCTCCTCATCGTTTCTGCCGCCTCCGCCGCCGTTTCTACCGCCGCCGCCGCCTCCATCGCCGTCGCAAGAAGGTACGTTTGTTGGTGTATGGTTCTTCTTCATCACCATTCGTTCTTCTTCATCACCATCGCTGTGGGTGCCTGTTCTTCTTGTTCTTGTTTCGTTCTTCTTGTTTGCATCACCATTCGTTCTTCTTGTTTGTTATTTGTTTGTTATTTTCTTTTAGGGTTTTGGTCTCTGTTATCATTATTGTTCTTTTAGGGTTTTGGTCTTCCTTCGTGCCATTAAAGTAGTGCTGCCATGCTTTTTCTGCAACTTTTCGACACCCCCATATCAGAAATTAGTATAATTTCGACACGGGGGTATCGGAAATTAGTAAAATTCCGAGCATAAGTTTTCAGAAAATAATGATGGTGTTGTTTTAGAAATTGTTTGTTATTTTTATGTAATATTTTCGAGGTTTGGTGATTAGATTATGAGAACATAATTTTGCTCTATCAATGATTGAATATAGCGTTTATTTATAACTTACACCTTTTTTAATTTTGAGTTTTCATGCTTAAATTATAAAAACATAATTTTTGGTCTCAATGTTTGAAGTCTCCCATTATTCATAATTTGGTTGAATTTCAGATATGGCTAGATTGAAGTGTACAGCTGAAACCGCATAGGGCAACATTACCGAATGATGTTTATGAGGAGGTCATGGCATTATGTACTAGAGCTATCACAGAAGATGCTCCTCGTATGCAATCCGGAAGGCGCGGTGGTCGGATTAAGGGAGACGTGTCCGGAGAAGAAGAAACTGAGTAGGAATTGTTGATTTAGAATCAATATAGTTGGTCATTTTGTAATAGCTTTTGAACTTGTGTTAGTATTTGGCTTTTTATTATTTGTAATAGCTTTTAAGCTTATTTGTAATGGCCCTAGATTGAGAAGGCATGAGATCCTGGCAGACAAATCACTGAATAGAATTTCAATTTTTCTTTTTTGCTGCTTTCTTCTGTGTCTTATTGTCTTCTGAGTAGGTAGTTGAGATTATTAATATTCTCTCCTTCTCTTGTTGTATATTTTTGCAAAGAAGCATGCATGCAAGCTTTTAAGACCTTGATGATAGGCTGAGGGAGTTATCATTGGCTAAAGAATATGTATTCTTCTGCATTTTGTACTCAAATATGAGTTCAATTTTGCAGAATGTCAGAATTGATATACCATATTTTATGGTATGTGGAAGTTTTCTGCTTTGAAAATGCAATAGCTCAGTTGAAGATGCACCAGGAATATTGATAATTCTGCTACTTCTGTTTTATTATGTTATCAATGGATAAGGTCTGCGTCTTCCAAATATATGCTTTCTGAGTGCATGTGAATTTTCCGAAATATACTTATCAGAATTTATAAAAATTCTGAATTTAACATATCGGAATTTTAATTAATTCTTAATTTAGTGTCTCGGAAAAATGTTACAGTAAGCTACGTTTCAATTGGGTGATATCAAATTGACTAAGTTATTATTTCCGATAGGGGTTTATCAAAATTTATGAATATTCTGATACATCTATCTCAGAAAAATATCAAAAAACACTTGAAAATTATTTAGTAATAAATTCCGAAATACCACACTGGTTAGTCGGAATTTTAACAGTTACGTAAAAAAAATAAAAAACCCGTAGAAGAGATGATTTTACTTTCAACAACACCAATAGAGAACCCACTGGAGCTTCCTTTACGAATAAATAACCAAATGAAGTCGTTTGTAGGTAGAATATGGTAGGGTTTTGAAAAGGTGAGAGAAAAGTTAGAAGAAGAGAGAATGGAGTTTGTAAAATTATGGGATATATGGGGTTTTGCTTGGGGTTTGGGGTTTGCATGGTGGAAGAAGGTGAAGAGGTTGCTGGGGTTTGGGGTTTGTTTCCTTTTTTTAATGAAGAAGGGTATAATAGACATTTCACAATTAAAATGAGGTTTGAGGGATAATTTTGGTGTTTGGGGACTAATTCCCTTGACTTTTCACCATTAAAATGGAGTTTGGGCCTAAAATTAGGGGTTTGGGGACTAACACTCACAGAACGGGCCCAAGCCAAGGCTGTTAAAGTCAATGAGGCCCAAAAAGAATGACCCGAATTCAATCACTGTCCACCCTTTCTTTGCCGTCCTCCATTTTGGTGTTGGTTGGTGGTGGTTAATTTGGTTATGTCTTTAAGGATAGGATGGGTGTGGTTTCATGTGAAAACTCAATTATATCCCCAATTCTTTCATCATTAACATATCAGGTGACTACTGTTTAGCTACTTCTCCTTATTTGTCTTTCTGTATTAATTTAATTTGTTCTCTCTTCACAAAATCATTGATTAATTTGTTCTCTCTCTTCAGACAAAGAAGCATGCTTCAAGAACCACATTACCGGTAACATCTTCACTCACAAATTATTACAATTCCTTTTCTTTTATTTATTTAACCTTCATTTATTCATTCATTCTGGTTTTTTTTATTTTTTTTATCTTATTTTAATAGCAGAGAATTTGTATCTGTTGTACTACATTTGCTGCTCCCCTTGCTCGATACAAACTCAAGCGAACTGATAGATCCCTGGTTAGCACCGTAGAGAAGGACAAGTAGGTTATTACATTCTCTTTTAGTACTTTCAAAATCAAAATTTTGGTTTTGAATCACTGCAACTTACTCCCTCAATTCTTTAACTTCTGGCTTTTAAGGATGATACACATATTATAGAAAAGTGTTAGATTATTGTAAGTTTGATATGTGTTTTGTCCAAAATGTCCATATTTAATCCTTATTGAAAACTGTACTAGTATTTAAATTTTATTAGGAAGTGTGTCCATTAATTTATATATACTATAGTAGTTTAAGGATGAGAGTGATGATAAAAGTATTGTAATTAATAAGGAGAAAAATAAATGATTGATTCAAGGGTTAAAATTGGAAAAAAGAATATGGTTATACATTGAAATTGTAAAAGGACAAATGTTATGAAATGAAAAAAAAAAAAAAAGATTTAAAGGCCAAAAGTCAAGGAATGGATGGAGTAGTTTTATCTTGATTTTCGTACCTAATGTTATACTAAATCCATTTAGTGTTTATGTGTCATCTTTCATGTATGGTGTCATGTCTCAGCACTTTAAGCTGTTTTAGCTAATAGCTGGGATAAAAATAAAAATAAACTAGGTTCTACGGACTCAAAAGCAATTTTCATTTTCGAGGGACTACAAACAAAATGAACCCTGCGTATGGACTAAAAATATATTTAAGCCTTTCAGTTTTATTTGCCATTTACTTCGATGCTTCATATTCCTATGCAGAAAAGAAAATAATAAGAAAGAGCACCACTTGTGGAAAAGAAGAGATTCAGCTCAATCTGGCCAAAAGGCTCTCGCTCTTGTCAGAATTGTATGTTTATTGAGTATATTGGGATTGATATTGAGTACTAATTAGGAATGAGTTTAATGACTCTGGCACATGGAGAGGAAAAAGTTTGATATATATTGATTTTGTGTTGTGCAATTTTGAATCTTGAAATGGTAGGTGTCTCAACTACCTAATGAAAAAGAGGCTGTTTATGGAGCATTAGACAAATGGACGGCCTGGGAAACTGAGTTCCCGGTAATTGCAGCAGCCAAGGCTTTAAAAATATTAAGGAAAAAGGGTCAGTGGATTCGTGTAATTCAAGTATGATCATCACTACTTTATCATGCTGTGTTTTAAACAATTCTTGTTGCATATCCTACCGTGTTCATTTACTTTTGTAAGACTTAAAGGAATAATTCACATCTGTTAGTATTCAGTTTGTTCACTTTGTTTGATAACTGATAAATGTCGTTTTCGTAGCAAGCCGTAGCTAGAGCTGAGATGCCTTTTTTCAAAGTTCTATGTATTTTAAAATTGTTTCCTGATGAAATGAATGGTTTATTATTAAAACTTTTGACAAATGAATTTGAGTGTTAACTAAAGGTAAAATTACAGATCTTTAGCTAATGGTTTGAGGTAATACATAAATGCAGAATGTTCTTTCCTCTTTAGCTCATCAGATGTTCCCTCTGCTTTTGAAGCTCCAGTTTCCATTCAAATTACTTATATATATGATGAATCTTCTACATTTTCTATAATTTATATTAATATACAAATAATGTGTCGTCCATCAATGTTGACATTGTTTAATCCTTCTTGAGTGCCATCTATTTTATGTTTTGGTCATTTAAATATCCACGAGTTTTGTTTGCAATTATCTGACATCCTAGGATTGGCACATTATGCACACAGCACATATATAGATGAATGTACCTCCTTTGCTTGGTGACCCTAATGATATGTTGTTGGGTTACTTGTGATGAATGAAAAAGAATCTTCTTGGTTATTAATCCTCATAATTACTCAGGTAGCAAAGTGGATGCTAAGCAAAGGTCAAGGAGCAACAATGGGAACATATGACACCTTACTTTTGGCATTTGATAAGGACCAGAGGGTAGATGAGGCAGAATCATTGTGGAATATGATTATAAATGCTCACATGCGCTCTGTCTCGAAGAGATTGTTTGCTAGGATGATTGCGATATATGATCATCATAATATGAAAGATAAGATTATAGAGGTATCTTTGCTAGTACCATTAATGTCTCTACACCTTTACATGAATTCTTTCAGCAATTCTGAATTTAACTCTTATATGCTTTTACTAATTGCTTTCTTATCTGCAAGTTCAGGTATTTGCAGATATGGAAGAGTTGCGGGTAAAACCTGACGAGGATACAGTTAGGAGAGTGGCAAGTGCCTTTAGAAAACTAGGCCACGAAGAGAAGCGGAAATTGGTTATAAAACGATATGGGCTTAAGTGGAAGTACATCCATTTTAATGGTGAACGGGTTAGAGTTAGAAGAGAAGAAGCATGGGAAAGAGATGAACCAACCAATTGATATGAGTACATCTGTACATGTCAATAAAGGCACCACCAGAACAATTATCTTGTTGTGCATCAGAACAGAACTTCAGCAAGTTGATTCATTATCATGCATCAAGCTTATGAACTAACTGATCAGGGGCAGAACTACAGTGACGGGAGGATCGGGGAACTGCACCCATGGCTGAAAAATGTTTTATGGATATTGTTAGGTATGTATTTCAATGAAAAACCTAGTGTTTAAGATGAAGTCTTCACAGGGCAATGGTTGAGAAATTGAAAGATTGAAAGATTATAAATTTTTGAGCTTTCAAAACCATTTTCCAATACATACTATCTTCGATTCCTTAACCCTTTACATATGCCTTTACCCAAAATTAATTTTCCTTCTTCCACCCATTTGATCAATGAATATTAGTTTTAGATAATAAGATGATATAATTGCAAGAAAGAGTTGGTTGCAGGTATGTAATACTTTGTATTCGTCCATTTAGCCATGTATTTCAGAAACATGAATTATATAGAATTGGAGAAATGAGAAATCTGCTGAATTGAGGTGGGAATGGATTTAGTGATGATATTAGCCCGAAATAGTCTCTGTTTGCTGAAGCAAAATTACATACATCCACCCTATCCAAATTCCACTAGACGAATCCCTTGTGTACCAAGTCATCCTTTTTATTCGCTCGTCTTGATTTACAAATAATATGACCGGTATGTGGTTTAATTAGTGACCCACTAATTGGACCGATAAACCACTGTCCATTGATATGGTTTTCATATGTAATGATTATTTCTGAAGACTATGCATATTTGTTCTTTTCTTTGGTGCCTGGAATGGTCAAGACCAGCTTTCAGGGTCCATGTCAGCAAGACAGCAACTTTCAACTTTTACTATGGAATGTTATGATTATTACTACTCTATCCTTTCTGAATATAGAGTTTTGGAGCACCTTTTGAGAAAAGTAAGAGATAATAGGTAATCTCATTTTTATATGTTTGATCTCTATGTATTAAAGTTTACTCAAATTTGAACTTAATTCGCTCGGAAGACATGCCATGGAGAACACAGTCAAGGAGCATATTCTCAATAATTTTGATTGTTTAATATATGGAAAGAAAGAGAGGGTGCAAAACAAATAATAGGAAGCAAATCTTGAATGAAAGCACAAACAGTCCTCAAATATAACCAAAACATTACTTCCCCAATAATTAATCACACTTTCTGTCCATCCTAACAATAAAATCCTGGGTGTTTCATGTCTCTACAATGTGCTCCAGCTATTTGGCCTTTGGATAATCCAAGAAAAGTGTCAGAAATAAAAGCATAATAACAAAAATTAAGAAGAGGCAATCTTATGGAAAGGAGTCAAAGGACACTGCTACAGGGCTTCTGACAGTGTAATGCTCATGAGTCCAAGCATACCATCCAAAATAGTACTTAAAAGGGTCACACTTTTTTGGTATCTGATCTCTGCTTGCAGTCACTGTGATGGTGAAGTTTATTTTCTGCCCAACATGATTAAATCTCATAATATTTGGAGTTGCTGTAATAGGGTATTCCTTTGGTGGCTTAGCACTAAACTTGTAAACACTCCTGTCCTGCCAACATTGGCGACTGTCCTCTTAATACTCCTGGTGACATTGAGTCTATGGATTTGTATTGATGGATAGTTGAGATCAATTGGTTCAGGCAATGACTTTGGACAGTTTTCTGTGACACTTAATTTTTGAGATACTCCAAGGGAACAAACGTAAACAAAGTAGTCCATGTAGGAGGCATCATACACTAGTCCAGGATCTGCTGCTTTTTTGGGGCGGAAGTGGCCAGACCCCATTGCAAAAGGGTTGGCAGGATTTCCAGTTTCATCAGTCATTGGATTGCCTGTGTTGTCTGTTGTCCCGGCTGCAAGAAAAAAAGGGATTTAGATAAGTAAAATGGATAGTAGAAAACCATTAATGTTGTATAAACAAATCAATTAATTAGTCTCTGTAGATGACTAGCTTTGCGTATGTTGTGCTTTGTTCGAATCTTTACATAGTCCGTTCCTAGTCTAGATAAAATTTGAGGGTTATTGAATGATAAAGGCGCTGAAGGCAAGCATGTGAAGATTGAGGAAGAAAAGAAGACACGTGTAGAAGAGAAGACCTGATTTGTAATTTAATTAGTTGTAGTTAAGTTTGTTATTTTTAGAAGTTAGTTGGAATAGTTAGTTAGAATTAGTTTTGGGGGAATAAGTCATTCTGTTAGTTGCTTACTCATGTGTATAAGAGTGAAGCTTCTAGATGAATGGCTCTTGTATATAAACTCACTTTTCCTTTCTGTTCAATGAGAATGAAAATTTCCTTTATCATTTTTCTCATTATGGTATCAGAGCTCTCAAATTGAGAGCTGCTGCGCCATTACTACTCTGGTATTCATCTTCTAAGAATCGCTTTCAAGCACAAAGCTGATTCGATTCATCATCATCTTCTCTTCGAAACTTCTTCTCTTCGAATCTTCTTATCTTCTGTTATTTGTTGATTTTCTCAAGTTTCATCTTCGATTCTGAAGCATCGATTGATTCTCAGTATCTTCGCAATTGCAAGAACTATGTCGATATCAGAATCAGATTCAGAAGTAGTTGCAGATTCTTCGCAGAATCCTACAAGTCCTTATTACTTGCATCCTGGTGAAAATCCAGGCGCTGTTTTGGTTTCACCAACTCTTGATGGAAGCAATTATCATTCATGGAGTCGTAATATGCGACGAGCTCTTATTTCTAAGAACAAGTTCAAGTTCGTTAATGGAACCGTAGAGATGCCAGATTTCACCGATCCTGTGTATGATGCATGGGAACGATGTAATAATATGATTACATCATGGATCACTCGAACTCTTTCTCCACAAATTGCTCAGAGTACGAATTGCATTGATGGAGCGAAGGAGCTTTGGGAAGATCTCAGAGAACGATTCTCCAAGGGAGATCACTTCAGAATTTCTGATTTGTTGCAAGATATTCATTCCATTAAGCAAGGTGATAGAACTGTTTCTGCCTATTTTACTGATTTGAAGACTCTATGGGAAGAACTTGAATCTATGAGACCTATTCCTAATTGTTCTTGTGCAATAAAGTGTACCTGTGATTTGATCAACACAATTAAGAAGTATAGAGTGAATGAATATGTTATATGCTTCTTAAAAGGACTTGAAGAGAGTTTTAGTACTGTTAGAGCTCAAATATTGCTTCAAGAGCCTCTTCCTTCCATTAACAAAACCTTTTCACTGGTTTTGCAACAAGAGAGACAAATTAATGGTACTTTGATGAATGATAGTAGAGTATCACTGAATTCTGTTCGAACTGTTCAGAAATGGAGGTCCAATCCTAATTCTAGTAATCAAAACAGAAATGCACCTTCTTATAATCGAGATTCTGGTGTTAAAGGAGTTGTAAGAAGAAATGCCGGTTCAGGAAGAGGCAATTCAACTAGGATCTGTACATTTTGTGGTAGAGATGGCCACACTGTGGAAACATGCTATTTTAAGCATGGATTTCCACCACATTACTTCAAACCTAAGACAGATAGGGGAGAAGGAAATGTGAATAGTGCAGTTATCTGTGATGATGATGAGGAAGATATTGAACATGATAGATCCAGTGTCAAGGGAGGCTCAGATCATCAGATGAATGAGCAACAAGTAGTGAATACAGGATTGAGTTTTACTCCTTAGCAAATTGCTCAACTCACTGCCATTTTCCAGTCTAATGCTAGTATTGGTAGTACAAATTCTGGTCATGCTATCAATCAGCTTAGCAAATCTGGTTCCAAACCAGAATTCAAATCAGAGAAGCATAGTAATCATCATCAGTTATCACAACATGCTGTGTCTGGTAAGGATATCAGTTCAGAAGCTTGGATTTTGGACAGTGGAGCCACAGATCATGTGACTCACAGCATGCATAATTTCCTTACTTTCAAACTTATCAGACCTATTGTGATAAAATTACCAACCGGAGATACTACTATTGCAAAATACTCTGGCACTATAAGATTTTCTGAGGATTTTCTATTATATGATGTTTTATATATTCCTGATTTCAAATACAATTTGATTTCCATTTGTAAGTTAGCAAATTCTCTAACCTGCAAACTTACTTTTGATAAATCTTATTGTTTGATTCAGGATATGATTACCTTGAGGATGATTGGACAAGCTGAAGTTGAGAACAGTTTATACATTCTGACCAAGCCTCATACACCTCTTCCACATACTCAACCTATTACATACACTGATATCCATGTAAATACCATTAGACAGAACAATGTAACTTTTGATTTGTGGCATTTTCGTCTTGGACATCCCTCTGTTACTGTTTTGCAGAATGTGTGCAAATTGTTTCCCTATGTAACAATTCATTCTGAGACTGTTTGTGATTTTTGCCATTTGGCTAAGCAATCAAAGTTGTCTTTTCCTCATAGTGTCCATGTCAGTAATGCTATCTTTGACTTAGTTCATATGGACATTTGGGGGCCATTAGCTATATCATCCATTCATGGCCATAAATACTTCTTAACTATTGTGGATGATTATAGCAGATATACTTGGATATTTTTGATGAAGTCTAAATCTGAATGTAGACAACTTGTCCAAAATTTTACTCAGATGGTTAAGACTCAGTTTGGCAAAATAATCAAAGTGATTAGAACTGATAATGGTGTAGAATTTTCTATGCCTCAGTTCTATTCTCAACTTGGTATTTTGCATCAAACATCATGTATAGAGACCCCTCAACAAAATTCAGTGGTTGAAAGAAAGCATAGACATCTTTTGAATGTTGCTAGATCTTTGCTGTTTCAATCCAAATTGCCTAAGACTTTCTGGTCATATGCTGTTACACACTCTGCATATCTGATTAACAAATTACCAACTCCAGTTTTAAAGTTCAAATCACCTTTTGAATTGTTGTATGGTGATCCTCCTACTTTAATGGAGCTAAGTTTTTAGTAGTTTGTGTTTTGCTGCAACATTGATGCAAAACAGATCTAAAATTGATCCTAGGGCCAGAAAGTGCTTGTTTCTGGGTTATAAGCAAGGCACAAAGGGGTTTATTGTTTTTGATTTGTCTTCTAGGGAACTTTTTGTGTCTAGGAATGTCTTATTCTATGAACATGTGTTTCCCTACAAGCAAAATCAAAATTCTGTTCCTGACAGTCATCATGATGCTTCAGAGTCTAATGCCACTCATTATCTTAATTTTTTGACTTATGATGCTGTCCAACTTGTTACCACCATTCCTTCCTCACATATTCATCCTCCTTCCTCTCCATCCCTTTCTTCATCTCCTGAACCTGGTCCACCTGTTCCTTTGAGAAGATCTGCAAGACCACATAATCCTCCCACTTATCTTAAGGATTTTCATACCAATCTTCAGACTCCTCATAACACTGTTCTCACTTCCACTTGTGGATCATCTTCAGCAGGTATCAAACATCCTTTATCCTCAGTTTTATCTTATCATGCTTTGTCCTCTCCATGTTTGCATTATACATTATCCATTAGTATTCATGAAGAGCCCAAGTTCTATCATCAGGCTGTTAAATCTGAGCACTGGGTCAAGGCCATGCAGGCTGAATTGAAGGCTCTTCAAGACAATAATACTTGGACTTTGGTTTCTCTGCCTGATGGGAAACAACCTATTGATTTCAAATGGGTTTACAAGATCAAGTATAATTCTGATGGTTCTTTAGAGAGGCACAAAGCAAGGCTTGTGCGTGGCAAAGGGGTTTACTCAGACTGAGGGACTTGATTATTTTGACACTTTTGTTCCTGTCATCAAGCTCACTACTGTTAGGCTTCTTCTTGCCATTGCATCATCTCAAAACTGGATTTTACATCAGTTGGATGTTAACAATGCATTTTTGCATGGTGATCTTGATGAAGAGGTGTACATGAAGGTTCCTCATGGTGTTATTGGGCTGGTCCTGATCAGGTTTGCAAACTTAATAAGTCTCTATATGGGCTTAAGCAAGCCAGCAGACAATGGTTTGCAAAATTGTCTAGCTCACTTCAGCTTCTTGGCTTTATTCAATCCCATCATGATCACTCCTTATTCACCAAGAGTACCCCTGGTCATTTTACAGCCTTATTGATTTATGTTGATGATCTTATACTTGCTGGCAATGATCAGACTGAAATTGATTTAGTCAAGCATTTCTTGGATAATAAGTTTAAGATAAAAGATCTTGGTCCTTTGAGATATTTTCTTGGTCTTGAGGTTGCTAGAAGTTCCAAAGGCATTCTTCTTAGTCAAAGGAAGTATGCATTGGACTTATTATCTGATACAGGCCTGTTAGCTTCTAAACCAGCTCCTACTCCTATGGTTCAGGCTATTCGTTTATCTCAACAGGATAGTGATCTTTTCTCAGATCCAATGCTATATCGCAGGCTGGTTGACAGACTTCTCTATCTTACCAATACACGGCCAGATTTGAGTTTTACTGTTCAGCAGTTAAGCCAATTCATGGCTGCTCCTACTATCAATCATTATAAGGCAGTAACTCGTGTTTTGCGTTACATTAAGGGCAGTCCTGGTCAAGGTTTATTCTACTCTTTTGCTTCTTCTCTGCAGATTAAAGGATTCTCTGACTCGGACTGGGCAACATGTCCTGATACTACGAAATCTGTCTCGGGCTTTTGTATGTTTCTTGGTGATTCATTGGTTTCTTGGCGTTCTAAGAAACAAAACACAGTATCTCGCTCTTCTTCTGAGGCTGAGTATCGTGCTCTTGCCATTGCTTCTTGTGAAGTTCAGTGGCTTACTTATCTGATGCAACAATTTGGTGTTCCTTTTATTACTCCTGCCCTTTTATATTGTGATAGTGCTTCTGCTCGTTATATTGCTGCAAATGCTGTGTTTCATGAACGCACCAAGCATATCGAGATAGACTGCCATGTTGTTCGTGAACGATTGAATTCCAAGCTTTTCCGATTACTGCCAATTACTTCTACTGAACAGACTGCTGACATTCTTACAAAAGCATTGGATCCATCTCATTTCAATCGTTTCCTTTCCAAGCTTGGCGTGCTTAATATCCACACTCCAGCTTGCGGGAGGCTATTGAATGATAAAGGCGCTGAAGGCAAGCGTGTGAAGATTGAGGAAGAAAAAAAGAAGACACGTGTAGAAGAGAAGACCTGATTTGTAATTTAATTAGTTGTAGTTAAGTTTGTTATTTTTAGAAGTTAGTTGGAATAGTTAGTTAGAATTAGTTTTGGGGGAATAAGTCATTCTGTTAGTTGCTTACTCATGTGTATAAGAGTGAAGCTTCTAGATGAATGGCTCTTGTATATAAACTCACTTTTCCTTTCTGTTCAATGAGAATGAAAATTTCCTTTATCATTTTTCTCATTAAGGGTTGTGTCAGACAATCGACGACAGGATTTAGATTTATTACGGTCAATTTTTGGTGCAATCACTGTAGTAATTGAATGCAACGGCTGACAATGTTTGAACTATGTGTCCCTTAAATACTCCCTCTGGTCCTATTTATAGGGCATACTTAACCATATCACACAGACCAAGGAGAGTAGTTAGGTTTCTTGAAACTTTAAAAAAAATACTTCAACATTACAATCTTACCCTCTTAACTTGCATTGGGAATTTCATAATGTATTACTTCACATTAATGGGCAAAGGGCAAATAAGAGAAAATAGCAATAAATGCCTCCTAGAAAATATAAAGTGACTTATAAATAGGACCAAAGAATCCTTCTAGAATGTGACTTATATATAGGACCGGAGCGAGTAGTAAACTTCCAAAAAAAGTATTTTGAAAATGCAAGATTTGATTCCACGAAACAATTGACTGCAGTAAATCCAAATACATTATTGTCAACCAGCAGAAAACTTTGTCGAATCTCAATAACATGAACACAAACAATGAAAACTAATTACAGTACAATGATTATCTGACTGGTTTATTTTTATTTGTTGGGTTTTCAAATTAGATTGGCTTATATATATGATCAGGTGTACTAGCAGCAAACCATGTACTAACGACTGAGACTAAAACCAAATTTTTAAAACAATTAAGGATGAGTCAAAAAACTTACAGGGACCAAAATCAAAACACACTCCTAACATTTAGGGACTAAAACCATAAATAAGCCTATCTTTTTATATAAGACATTTATTAGGGTTTTATAATTTTACCCATAATTACTATAGAGAGATAATAAATAAAAATTTAATTATAAAAAAATTGACAAAAAAAAATGCACAAATTCAATACAAACAAATATATTAATTCAATATATAGTCAATACAATCATAAAGAACTTGTATTCAGAAACGGAGGAAGTATAGGACATGAATATTCTTATGAATAGAAACAAACATGCACATAAATATGCTAATGAAGTCTTGGCAATATTTTACCTTCAGAATATTAGGGTCAAGTATATTTGGACCTCTGCTAGAGAAGGAGGCCATGGAAGGTGCTGGTTTTGCATGTAACACTGTTCTTCCTGGTAGAATTTGTGCCATTGGATTAGGAGAAGAACGAATATACTGAATAAGTTTTAAGACATTCTCATAGGACACAGCGGTGGCTGGCATGAAATGAGGGTCACACGGTACATCATTTCCAAGTATTTGATTGTTTCCAAGTATAAAACCAACATCACCAGCCCTTTGAACTTCTAAGCCTTTTTTTAATCTTTCCCCTTGCCCTCTCATGCAGATAACTATCTTCCCATGCACCTTGCTAGGCTGAAGGGTATTGTCCAGGCAATACATGCATATATGGTGAAATAAACATTCTCAATTTATTATAGAGACAAATAATCTGAAGTGTTTCTCATTGGATTTGACATCTACAGCTCCCTCCCTTGCTTTTGGCTTATTTAAGTTTTGGTCCTGAACTTAGTGTTCTTTTGGAATTGGTCCTTAAATTTTTGTTCGATGCTTTGAGTCCCTAAACTTTGCTCAAATTTTGGAAATGGTCCTTTAATCACTTAAGTGGTGATATGATCGAGGATATGTCACGTCACCTTCGCTACAACGATAGTTAAGGTGTCAGATGATGCCACGTGAATTTTTTAAATTAAAAAAATTCAAATTTATTAAAAATAATTAAAAATTACATTTTTAAAAAAAAAAACGAATCTTTTAATAAATTTTTTTAATAAAAAAAAATCATGTAGTGTTCCTTAGTTCTATATAACATGTTACTCGTCGATATTGTGAAAGTGACGTGACATGTTATCAACTATATTATCACTTAAGTGAAGAAATGATCATTTCCAAAAATTAAACAAAGTTCAAGGACCCAAAATATCGAAAAAAAAAGTTTAAGGACTAATTCCAAAAGAACACCTAAGTTCAGGGACTAAAATTAAATGTTAAATAAACCCTTACTTTTTATATTATTTTACAAAATTATGATAAATAGATCTGCAAAATCAACTTACAAATAAACTTACACCATAAGAAAATGATATGTGTCACTTGTTAACCAATTAATAATATGTCACTTCCTTTGTGATGTAGATATATTTATACGTTAATTTTGTAGGTTTATTAATATTTTTGTTTTTTACATACATTGGATAGTGATATTAGCACACCGAATTGCCTAAACTCTTTTTTTTTTTTGGTTTACATGGGAGGTCTGAGACTAGAACCCATGACCTAGGGAGAGGGAAATCCTAAATGTCTCTGCAGCCACCAACTGGGCTGTCTTACGCGGACAACCTAAACTTATTTAATTAACTAAGCAAACTTAAGCTAATGCTAACACATGGTGGTGAAGTGTTGGTGCACTGCTAACTGATGCAATGGTTTCATATGGTGGAGGTTTATAGGCTATGAAAGGTGTTGGGACTATGGTTACGGTTCATGGAGATTGAGGTAATTAAATAAAAGGTGAGAATAAAATTGGGTTTTCATATTTATAAATAAAAGGCAACATAAATTTCATTTAAAAAAGGAAGCATTTGACGACTTCGCATGTTTTAAATATGTCAATTGCAATGGTATAAAATATATTTTCTGAACAAATTAGTATTAAAAATTACCCAGAATTTGTACGGAGTACGCCCAAATGTTCAACATCTCCAGCGAGCACCAATGAGTAGAATCTGTTTTTCATGTGTACTTGAGTAATTGATCGAAAGAAGGAGTACTCCAACAAGTCTCCAAAATTTTTGAGTGGGTGTGATATTTTTTTTAATTTTATTTACTTAGGCAATTAATTAATTTATATTGCTAACATCTGGTATCAAGAGCCAGGTAATTTAAAATGGCAACAAGTTCAAGTACAGGTACACAACAACAGGTGCCATCCTCAATTTTCAAGTTTGATGGAAAATCAAATTTTTCCATGTGGAAGAGGCTAATGGAGCTATGTCTAAAGACTAGCGGATACGGAGAAATTATTCAGAAAGGTTTCGTTGAAACCATAACAACAGACAAAGAAGAACAACGACAAATAGAAAAAGATCGTGTACTAAACGAAAAAACATTATTTTTAATTTATGAATAGGTGGAGCTGCATGTTTTAGAGAAAATTTTCCATGCAAAAACAGCAAAAGAAGCATGGGAAATTTTAACTAAAACCTATGAAGGTGGTGATCCAATTAAACGAACGAGATTGCAAAGCCTAAAAAGACAATTTGAGATGATGTAGCAAGGTAAGACTAAAACTATTCGTGATTATTTTTCACGAGTAGATAAGCTGGTGAATGAGATGAAAAATAATGGTGATAATATAGAAGAAAAATAAATTGTGGAGAAAATCATGCGCACGCTCACAAGTCGATTCGACTTTGTGGTAGCTGCGATAGAAGAATCAAGAGACCTTAGCACGGTATCCTTAAACGACTTCAAGCGTCTCTAGAATCACGTGAGATGCGGATGAATGAGAAATCAAGTGGCACAATGGAGCAAGCATTAAAAGCTCAAGCAAATCTAAGAAATGATCGAGCTATTCCAAGGAAGGTGGAGCACAATCAAAGAGGCCAGAATCTCAGAGGGAGAGGAAGAGGAAGGTATTCTATGACACAAGCGACTAGAGGTAATGAAGGTTTTCAAAATAAATCCTCTATTCAATGTCATAAATGCAACAAGTATGGACATTATCAATATGAATGCAAATCACATATTCAATGCCATAATTGTAACAAGTATGGGCATTATAGTCAAGAATGTCGTACTAAAACATTGAATAATAGAGAGAGACATGCTCACATTGCTGAAAATGAAGATGAAATGAAAGCAGTACTATTAACTAGTCACACAAGAGTTAATAAAAATAATCACCAATGGTTATTAGACACGGGTTGTAGCAATCATTTAACCGGAAATAAAGATATATTTTCCTCCTTTGATGAAAGCTTCCGCAGTGCTGTCAAGCTTGGTGATAATTCAAAGCTTGATGTTTTGGGGAAAGGAAAAATAGCTATTCGACTTAATGACGGGTCCTTAAATTACATTTCTGATGTATTCTATGCACCTGGAATATGTCAAAATCTTCTAAGTGTTGGCCAACTAGAAAAGAAAGGCTACGATTTGAAATTCAACAAAGAAGATTGCACAATAAATGATGCTGAGATGGGTCTGATAGCAAAGACGAACATGTCCCGAAATCGTCTATTGCCGATGAACATCAAGTATGATGCTAATTCGTGTTATAAAGCAGTAAATGTCGATGATAATTGGCTTTGGCACATGAGGTTAGGGCATTTTAACTTTGAAAGCATCAAATTTATTGCCAATAAAAAAATGGGTTACTGGTTTGCCTGTTATCCAAGCTCCTGATCAGCTATGTGAAGTGTGTGTAGCAGGCAAGAAGCATCGAGATCCTTTTCCTAAAGGACGTGCTTGGAGAGCCACAAAACCACTCGAGCTAGTGCACTCTGATTTATGCTATTTGGAAGTTCAATCCAATGGAGGTAATAAATATTTTATCACTTTCATTGATGACTTTAGTAGGAAGACATGGGTGTATTTTCTAAAAAATAAATCTGATGCTTGTAATACGCTGAAAAGCTTTATGGCGTATGTTGAAAGGCGTAGTGGTCATACCCTAAAAACCCTAAGAACCGATAGAGGAACTGAGTATATTGTATGTGATGATTTTTTAAGAAAAAATGGTGTTAAACATCAAATGACTGCCAGATATACTCCACAACAAAATGGAGTGGCAGAACGAAAGAATAGAACTATCATGGATATGGTTAGAAGCATGCTACATTGCAAGAAACTACCCAAAAGTTTCTGGGCAGAAGCTGTAGCTTGTGTAGTCTATATCCTGAATAGGTGTCCTATTAAAAGTGTTCGAGATCGAACACCACAAGAAGCCTGGAGTGGGTCGAAGCCGGATCTTAGTCACATGAAGGTCTTTGGTTGCATCGCTTATGCACATGTTCCCGATCAAATGAGGAAGAAGTTAGATTATAGGGCAGAAAAATGCATATTCGTCGGATACAGTGAGGAAACAATAGCCTACAAGCTGTACAATCCAGAGACTCAAAAGGTAATTATCAGTCGAGATGTTACTTTCGATGAATATGAAGCATGGGACTGGTCAGAGAAGGAATCAAAGGAGACCCTGCCTACACCGATAATAATAAATGAAGAGGTCGAACAAGTTAATAATGGAGATGAACATCCAGGAGATATCATAGGAGCAGACGAAGCAGCATTTGAAGCACCGCCTCCGAGGTATCCACAAAGGGCACGATGCCTACCTTCTAACTTGCAGGATTTTATAATTGGCAGAGACGATGACCCAGAAGATAGGGAGGACGAGGTAAATTACTATGCCTTCTTCGCAGATTGTGATCCAGTGGCATATGAAGAAGCAACCAATGATGATCGTTGGATTAAAGCAATGAACGAGGAGATTCAAGCGATCGAGAAAAATGACACATGGGAGTTAACAAAGCTTCCAGAAGGAAAGAAGCCGATTGGAGTCAAGTGGGTGTATAAGACAAAATACAATCTAAATGGTGAGGTGGATCGATATAAAGCAAGATTGGTGGCGAAAGGATACATGCAGAAACCTGGCATTGATTATTTTGAAGTGTTCGCTCCAGTTGCTCGATTGGACACGGTACGTATGATTCTCTCTCTTTCCGCGCAAAATAAATGGAAAATATTCCAAATGGACGTGAAATCAGCTTTCTTAAATGGTGTACTCGAAGAAGTTTATATTCAGCAGCCGCCAGGTTATCAAAAAGAAGGAAACGAAGACAAGGTATATCGATTAAAGAAAGCACTATATGGATTAAAGCAAGCGCCTCGAGCATGGTACACACGTATTGACACATACTTTATTAATAATGGATTTCACAGAAGTCCATATGAACATGCTTTATATGTTAAAACAAATAAAGCTGGAGATTTTATTATTGTATGTTTGTATGTCGATGACTTGATATTCACTGGCACTAATTCAAAATTGCTAGCTGAATTCAAGGAAAGCATGTCAACTCAATTTGAAATGACAGATATGGGCCTAATGTCCTACTTTCTAGGCATTGAGGTAAAACAAACAAATGAAGAGATTTTTATATCTCAAAACAAATATGCAAACGATGTCTTAAAGAAATTCAAGATGGAGGCTTCTAAACCTATGCTGACACCAGTTGAGGAGAGACTGAAGCTAACAAAAGAAAGCGGTGGTGATCTCGTCAACTCAACTCATTTTCGAATGTTAGTCGGAAGTCTCGGGTACTTGACTGCAACAAGACCTGACATAGTATATGGAGTCGGACTCATAAGCAGATTCATGGAATCACCGAGACAATCTCATTGGTAAGCTGCAAAGAGAATCCTGAGATATATCAAAGGCACAATCGATGAAGGTATTTTTTATTCAAGTTCAAATAAACCTGAGTTAATTGGATACACAGACAGTGATTGGGCAGGTGAAACTGAAACTCGAAAAAGCACATCGGGTTACGCCTTTCACCTAGGCTCAGGTGTATTTTCTTGGTCCTCCAAGAAACAACAAGTCGTTGCACTTTCAACAGCAGAGGCAGAGTACATTGCCGCAACTAGCCGTGCTACTCAAGCAGTTTGGTTGAGAAGAATATTGGGTGAATTGCAACATCAACAAGGTGGACCGACACAGATATTTTGTGATAATAAATCGACTATTGCTTTATCAAAGAATCCAGTGCTTCATGGACGTAGCAAGCATATTGACATCAAACATCATTTCATTCGAGACTTGATCAAAGACAAAGAAATCGTGGTGGAATATTGCTCTTCCAAAAATCAAGTAGCAGATATTTTCACGAAGCCACTTAAAACTAATTTATTCCTGAAATTGAAGAATATGCTAGGAATGATAAAGCCAACTTTAAGAGAGGATGTTGGAAATTAAATTTGGCCATTAATACACGTTTTGTTTTTAGACAGCTTTTACTTGAACATGTTGTTATAAGGCCATCATATACTCAAGCTAAACTTGGCCTATTCAAAAGAAAAGAAGAAACAAAGCTGTTACTACGTGCAAAACAGCAAAGCCATAAAACCATGTTACTAAACTTAGTAACAACAATTAGATGTTTTGGTGGTTAGCTTCTTAATTTTAGGAGAATAACGAACTCAAGTTTTTGAATAAATACGCTACTTCTTCCATTGTAATATGTGTATTCAGAAAAGAAAAAATTCAGAAAGAAAGAAATAAAAAAATTGGGAAAACTCCAACGAGTCCCTAAAGTTTGTGTTGTGTGTGTTTTTTTTATTTATTTTACTTAGGCAATTTAATTTTATATTGCCAACAGACCCTGATATTCATATAAAATAAAATTATAATTCAAATCAGGATCATATAGGTTAAATTGCTTATCACTATAAGCACCTTATTTATTTGGTGAGATTATAGCTATTCTCCCATATGTACTCATATTATTCTTCGTTAATCGAAATTTAACTTTATGGGTGGCCAATAAAGAGAATGAATGGGCATTTGAAAATATCTTGGATTATATCCTTGTACGACGACACATCAAATGAAAATTTTATTTACCAATTTTTCTAGCTTGTTAATTGAAAAATACTCAAACTTAGAAAAAAAAATGATTTTTCTAATCACGGAGGCATTACATATTTTAGTATAATAATGAGTAATTCCTACTATTAACATATTCATCAAATGCTGATCAATTTCTTTAGCTACCAATCTCCATTTGTTATTAGTAATACTCAAATTTTGAATGTGTTTATAATTTTATATGCATTTTCCCCTAGTTTTGTTTATAAATAAAAGCGAAGTTACCTCAATACTTGTACCATTTCTTAGCTTAATTGGAGCAACAAAGAAGCGGTCCACAGTACTAGCACCAACAGTGATGATCCATGGCGCAGGGTTACACAATGAGGAAGAGAGAAAATGAGAAGAAAGAAATAGGGAAGAGGGATTATGGAGAGAAAATGAGTAGATTTTATGGTTGTTTGGTACAAGAGAAAATGTGAAGAAATTGGAAAGAGAGAAAAGTTGAGTTTTCTTTCCTTTTCTTTGGTTGGAGAGAAAAGTGGGAAGAGAGAAAATAATAAATTTGTCAAAAGACAATTACACCATTATATTTTCAAAAATATAAATAATATTTTTTTTTATTTTTCATATATATCTATATTTCATATGGTCAAAGATTTTTTTACTTCAATTTTTTATTACATAATAAAATTTTCGAATCCAAAATATTATAAAAATAGTTTTTTTATTAAAATAAAAATGTTTTATTTTTTTTAATAAAAGAATTAAAAAATTAAAGAAAAAAGATGAAGTAAAATGGACAAGTGAAGAACAGATGAGTAATTTTACATGTCAATCACAGTTTTCTCTCTAAAATCTCTTCATTTGGGGAGAGAAAACTTTTTTTGTGAATCCCATGTATTTTTTTCTCTTATCTCCATTTTCTCTCCTAAACCAAACAGGGGAAAATGAAGTTTTCTCTCCAAAATCTCTCCTCCCATTTTCTTTCTACCCATTTTCTCTTGAAACAAAAGGTGTTAGGTATAGGACCAAAGTTCCCAGCACTACAAACAACCACAATGTTTTTCCTTACCGCATGTAATGAACCCTTGGCAATCAAATCATCCTCATAAGGGAGTGGTATACCGTACCAATGGAAATGCTCAAAACATCAACGCCATCACCAATAGCATCATCTATAGCCTTGAGAATATCAATGTATGTGCATGTGTTTCCTTCATGTTTTGATTTTCCTTTTATTGGCCAACATGCTTTGTATATGGCAAGGCGGGCCAAGGGGGCTCCGCCAGAGGCTTTGCCTTTTGTGAAACCTCTTGGAATCACATGACCTGCGACTATGGAAGCCGTGCGAGTTCCATGACCATCTTTGTCACGAGCTGATTTGTAATCATCTTCTTGATTTAGTGGGCAATAAAATTTTTCATAACCACGCAGGTAGTATCGAGCTCCAATTATCTTTCTACACCAAAATAAAAATAAAATAAAAAGTTATTAAAAGAGATAAGAAAATCTAGGTTATGGAATGTGGACCCAAGGAAAGGAATCTGTATGCGGAGGAGTTTTGAGGTTGAAAATGGGTGTAGAAAGTGTTCAAGGAATAGAAGGAGTTTTGAAGTTGAAAATTCATGAGGATTTTGGAAAAGAAAAGTGGTAGTGGTACCATAGATTTTTGGAGTTACATAGAGTAGTGGAAGATTAGGGATGATAACACGATATATATCCTATATGGTTCATAATCACATCGAATAGCTGCCTTAGCTTGAGCCATTGACCATAACATTAGGAGCATTACAGAAGTGGTTGAATACAATGACTGATTTCTAAACGTTTTGAAAATATAAGGATTACTAAATTTTTAAAGTATTGAGATCAAAACCAAAATTGTAAGAAATTATAACCACTTAAAAAATGAATTTTTTTTAAGGGAAAGGTGTATTTTATTCATATATCATAAACAATTTTAAACCTTAAAAAGTTATATCTTTTTTTGGAACAAATATAAGTACATATGAAAATAAATAAATAAAAGACTGATTTCGCCCATTACCAATGAGACATCACATTTTAATAGTACTTCTAGTCCTGAAGTCAATCTCACACTTTAGAAATTGTAATATTACAGATTTATTTTATACGGTCTCTATTACGAGAAAAGTAACAAAAATCAATATTTACTAAAAAAAGTTATTAGAGTGTATTTAATTTTTTTCAAATCCATACAAAAAATATATAGCTATTATAGGAAAATTGCAATAAAAATGAAACAAAAATTAAATGAAATCACTATTTTATAGGAGTATTTTAGGAATAATTGTATTGAAAATAAAAAAATAGTTAACTTTTTCTTATATTAGAGATCGGAGGAATACGATACACTTAATTTTGGCTCAATCAAAATTTTGGTTCACCATCCCCTACTCAACCCATACATTATTTCTATTTATGTCGTGTAATCTTTTCATTCTTATTTATTTATTTATTTATATATCTGTTCAGTTATAAAAAAAAATATTGTTTAAGAAATATAATAATTATTTTAAATTTCAATAAAATAATTATTTTTTATATATAATTTTTATTTATTATTTTTTATTACTTACATAAACCGATACTGTAACACCCCTAATTTTCGTCTCCCGAATAATAGGAAATTAATAATAAAAGTTTTATTATTAATTTATAGAAATTTTCCAAGTTTATATTTTGTATTTAATTAGCCTAAAATATAAAAATGGGTTGAAATATTTTTATATGGCAAATAAATGCAAAATATAAGGATATTGCATTTTGGTCCCTGAATGAGGGCTTAAAGGTAATATTAAAAAGATTCTTGGAGGGAAAGATTTAAAAATATTAATTTTTAAATTTTGAACTAATCTAACCGGTTAGTAATGCCCTGTAACCGGTTAGACGATGAACCCAGAAACTGGGTTAGTGGATTTTGATGAGTAATCACTTGATTAATCCAATTAATCGCCACGAATACAGCCCAGATGAGTGGAAAAACACGTGTCCACACGCATGTTAATCTTGTTGATCTATAAATTGTCGAATTCTTGAGGTGTTGGGGTTGAATTCTGAATTTCTGGGTTGAAGAAGAGCTATTAGGGTTTCTATTTCGTGCAGAGGAATTCGTCCTCGTTTCTGAGAGTGAGCTTGAGAGCCATACACCATTGCAAAGCTTACATCTTGAGCTTTGTAAAAACACCAAATTTGTGAGTTGAGAGTCTGCGTGGAAGGAGAAATCGACTTGGGAAGTTGGGAGTTGATGTCTGAGTTCTCTGTTGTGCATGTTCTGGAAGCTGAATTCCAGATCTGATTTTGGTAAGTATAGTCAATCTTAAAGTCTCAAATCTCTTTGATTCCCTAGTGCATGTTACCTACTTTGAGTCCTAATTGGTTTCCCCAATTTCTTTGGCCAATTCCTATGTCAAATTTGGTGGTTTCTGGACCTTGTTGCTGAAAACCGAAACTGGGAGCAGAACTTAGGAAGTGTGAGGAGATTGTGGATTTTCTTCAAGTTCAGAGGTTATATTCATCAAAATCGACTTAGAGGTATGGGAGAAGTCTACCTTATACTAGATTTAGACTAAAAATCGAATGATTTAGGATTTGAGTTCACAAAACTCAAAAAGGGCATTATGTGGAATATGGCACAAAGGCTTGGAGGCCCAAATCTTGCTCATTGTGGTTTTGAGCAACTTTATTTTGATGCATGCAAAGTATGTTGATACTGAATTCTGAATTTGAATGGTTGTGTTGAGTTTTATTGTATTAAATTGTGTTTATGTGATTTTTATGCAATTTGATGCAAAAAGCTTAAGGCATGCACTTTGATTTGGTTTCTGTGATGAAACATGTTTGGTTAAGGTATATGAACCCTGTTAAATGCTGGAATTTGGTTAGATTTGAGAAACAAAGAAAATGATGTGTCAAAACCCTTAATTTAAGGGACTGACTGCATAATCTAACCGGTTACTCGATATTCGTAACCGGTTAGACACTGCAGAATTTCAAAGAAAATTAGTTTATCAAATCAGTCCTTAAGTCTTTGGGAATTTTGCTCAAATCTATACTGTAATTCCATTATGAATAATCTGGATGTAAAGTGTCATGGTTCAGATTGAGGGTAAAAGGTTATACCTTAATTCAATGAAATAATTTTCAAGAGAAAATTATGTATTATTGGAAACAAATGTGATTTTAATTTTGAATGATGGAAACTGTGATTTTTGAGGCATAAAACAAGGTTTAAATGGTGTATAGATTGAGTAGAGAATTCAAGAAAAAGGGTTTTTTTTTTAATTACAATGGTAAACAGTTCAGGTCTGTAATTCTAACCGGTTAGCCTGAGACTGTAACCGGTTAGTACCTGAATCTGAAAAATAAAAAGTTAAGTTTTTTTTAATACCATTGATTATATTTTTCCCAATCTAAGTTTTTAAGATATGTTTTGAGAAAATTCCAAGGAGAATTCTTATGTCAAAGATCTTGCCTCAAATAAGTCATTCAAAATAGAAATTGGGATATTTCTAAATCACATTAATTAATGTAAAGATAAAACCAACCCTGATATTTGTGCATACATATAGACTGGAAGTCTGGTTGGTAGGAACGTTATCATATTCTGGGAATATGAGGAGGGTACTCCGGGAGTACCAAATTATAACCTACTTGATGACACATTATAGATATGTGGCCAGTGTCCGGGACTTGGTTTTTATGCGTTCTGGGAACGTATGCGTTCTGGGAACGTGGTGCACACTCCGGGAGTGATGCTTATTATCCAAGTATGGTTCGGCATTATGTTCTGGGAACAAATGTCGGTGTTCTGGAAACATAAGGGTGTATTGGATGGATGTCCAAGATGGACTTTAGAGGCCTCGGTTGTGGATAGAAAATCATACATCATGGCACTTGCATTATAAGAGTTATAATGTTGAAAAACTAGTGTGATCATATGTATATGCATTATGATCTGTCCATGATATACTTGTGATTGTAACTTTAGTCTTTATCAATTATGTATATGTATACTTACTCCCATGTGCCCTGTTTAGGTGATGGCCAGATACCTAGCCTGCATCGAGATACGCCCTATCCCTAGTGGCATATGGACGTATGAGGAGCACCGTGCCACTTTTGAGGGGGAGGTTGAGATCACTCTCTACCACCCTAACCCTCTGGTGCGAGTGCGACCTCGTCGATTTAGGATCCCATTAGTCTATACTATGCATGTTCCACCTTTTTATACTGATAGAGGACCACCTCCGGCTCGACCTATGCGTCGTTTTCATAGTTTTCGCTTTAGAGCTGCCACTCGTTCCCATCCTTCTTCCCATAGAGTTGTCACTGAGGAGACTCCTTCTCCTGGTCCGACTGATTATGATAGGACTGCTTCTGCAGATCCTAGACCCAGTGGTGGGGTCTCTACACAGTCGGGCGAGGTCGAGGAGGACCCTGTGGAGGATGAGAGCGAGGAGGAGGTGCATGTTGAGCCGACTGTTTCTGCGAGAGGTGGACCCGCTGGTTCATAGGAGTCTGCATAGCGTAGATGTTTTGGATCCTAGATCCTAGGGATAGAGCTGTGGAGGATCTGAGGAGCTGCTGAGGACACTGAAGACCTGCTCTGAGACTTCTATTTTGAGACCATGTGATATATTGTATATATTTTGAGAGGTCTTAGAGTGAGGTTTTATTACATATAGCTGGGTTGTATATGTTTTTATAAACTCTTGCTATCTCGACTGATGTTACTTGCTACTATGGATACTGATGGGGTTTATGTTATATCCTATATATATAATGTTTTATTTACCTCAGCAGTGCCCCATAAGTATTATTTTTACTTCCGCGAACTCTGATTTTTATCTAAAAGGGATTCGGCGATAAGCTCATGTTTTATATATTCAAATCCAACTCGAGAGGCAAATGATATGTTTTAATAATAACTACTAGTAATGTTTTCTATAATTAAGAGAAAGTTATCTCGGGAGGCTTTTCGAATCTAAGATATTACCATGCCGAATTCAAGAAATGGTTTATGTCAAAAAGGGTTTTTGATCGAGCAAGTACTAATATTAAAAAGGAAAAATTTTCTGGTCCTAATTTTGATAGCAAGTATTCAACTATTGGAATTATTAATTATTTTCAAGTTAAAAAGAGAGCGTCACACCTTTGGTGGTATCAGAGCATTGGTCCTGTTCCTCATGGCCCGAAGATGCAGCTAAGTATGGTATTCAATGTTGATTGAATATGTTTTGAGTAAGTTAGTAGTATTTATGTTTTAAAGACCTTTTTAGTAACCCAAAGCCCATAGTGCAGGTCTTTCTATGGCAACCCGGAATAGAAATTTTACTAATGAAATGTTAGAACGAATCACGACCGTGCTGGAAGGCATGCAGCAGCAGCAGAGACAACAACCATCTCAAGGGAGAGCTGGTAACCCATCTGCTGGCAACATGGCGAATCATGATGCTAAGACTCTGTCAGAGTTCAGGAAGTGCAATCCGCCAAGGTTTGAGGGAGGATATAGACTTGATGAGGGAACAAGTGGTTGTATGAGATCAATAAGATCTTCCGAACTTTGGAGTGTTCTGATGAACAGAAGGTGACCTATGCAGTTTACATGCTTCATGGGGAAGCTGAAAACTGGTGGGATCACACGGTTCAATTGTTGAATTTTGAAAGGAGGGCAATCAACTGGGGAGTATTTATGGAGAAATTCCTTAATAAATACTTTCCAGAAGATTTGCGGAGGAAAAAGGAAGTGGAATTCATGCAATTGAAGCAGGGGGATATGAGTGTAGGAGAGTATGCTGCCAGATTCGAGGAGCTGATGAAGTACTCTCCCTATTACTTGAATAACCCTGATGAAAGGAGTAAGTGTGTGAAGTTTGAAGGTGGGCTAAGGCCGGAGCTGAAGTCTATCTTCATTTATCAAAGGATTCAGAGTTTCCCTGCACTTGTGGATATGTGCAGAATGTATGAAGATGATAAGAAGGCGGAGCTGATAGGAAGTCAAGTGAAAGGGGTTGGACAGAACTATGGACCATAGAGGAAGAAGAAGTTTGATCATCGAAATAATGGTCCATATTCTAAGAACAAGGGTAAGGGCAAGGCAGTGATGGATAACAGGAACAAGTCTCGCGATAATGCTCCTTATTGCGAGAAATGCAAGCGTTATCATCATGGTCAGTTCTGCTGGTCCACAGGGGGATGTTTCAAGTGTGGAAAACAAGGTCACTTTGCCCATGAATGCAAAGAATCTGCAAAGGGAGAGGCAAAGGGATCTGCTGGAAAGCCTGTGGTACAAGGAAGAGTATTTACCCTGAGTGGTAGTGAAGCAACCCAAACCCCGAATCTCGTGCAAGGTAATTTTCTGCTTAACAACCAACCTTGCAAAATCATGTTTGATTCTGGAGCTACACATTCTTTTGTTTTCCCAGAATGTGTGAATAGGCTGAATCTTATTGTTTCTGATTCACCCTGTTATCTTAGTATAGATACCCCTACGGGAATACCGATCTACACTACTAAAGTCTGTTTAGGGTGTGATGTAGAAATTTTGGGTCGTCTTTCCAAGGTAGATTTGGTTTGTCTTCCTAAGTTACAATTGGATGTGATCTTGGGTATGGATTGGTTGATGAGGAACCAAGTGATCATCAATTGTGAGGAAAATACAATTCAATATAGGACCCTTGAACCGGAGGGTTATATGTGTTTATTCTCGGCCTCTGGAGAAGAGGAGTCGATGTCGATCGAAGAGATTCCGGTGGTGAGGGAATTTCCGGAAGTATTTCCTGAAGAGATACCAGGATTACCTCCGAAGCGAGAGATAGAGTTTGGGATTGACTTAGTCCTTGGAGCTGGTACCATCTCTATTGCTCCTTATAGGATGGCACCACCAGAAATGGCAGAGATGAAGAAGCAAATCGAGGAACTGTTGCAGAAACAGATGATCAGGCCAAGCGTTTCGCCTTGGGGAGCTCCATTATTGTTCGTAAAGAAGAAAGATGGAAGTATGAGGATGTGTGTGGACTACAGGCAGTTGAATAAGGTCACTATTAAGAATAAGTATCCCTTGCCAAGGATTGATGACCTTATGGACCAAGTGAGGGGAGCTGCAGTATTCTCCAAGATTGATCTGAGATCGGGTTATCATCAGATCAGGATAAAGGAGGAGGATATACCAAAGACTGCATTTCGATCGCGATACGGTCATTATGAGTATGTTGTAATGCCGTTCGGAATGACTAATGCACCTGCTATTTTCATGGACTATATGAACCGGATTTTTAGACCATATTTGGATTTGTTTGTGGTGGTATTTATTGACGATATTTTGGTCTATTCTAAAAATCCGGGAGAGCATGAAGAGCACCTCAGGATTGTGTTAAAGGTCCTGGAGGAAAAGCAACTATATGCCAAGCTTACGAAGTGTGAGTTTTGGTTGAATGAAGTGAAATTTCTGGGGCATGTGATCTCTAAAGACGAAATTGCGGTGGATCCAGCGAAAGTAAGTTCAGTGCTAAGTTGGGAACAGCCTAAGACTGTGACTGAGGTGAGAAGTTTCTTAGGGCTGGCTGGATACTATCGTCGGTTCATAGAAGGATTTTCAAAGATTGCATTGCCTTTGACTAAGTTGACTCGGAAAGATCAACCGTTCGTGTGGGACAATCGGTGCGAAGTTAGTTTCCGTGAGTTGAAGGAAAGGTTAACATCGTTTCCTGTGTTAATCTTACCTGATCCTCACAAGAGTTTTGAAGTATACTGTGATGCATCTAAGCAAGGACTGGGTTGTGTATTGATGCAAGAAGGAAGAGTAGTGGCGTATGCATCGAGACAATTGAAGAATCATGAAGTGAATTACCCGACACACGATTTAGAATTGGCTGCGATCGTGTTTGCCTTAAAGATATGGAGACATCATCTCTATGGCACTATATTCCAAGTATTTAGTGACCATAAGAGTTTGAAATATCTGTTCGACCAGAAAGAGTTGAACATGAGGCAAAGAAGATGGATGGAGTTTTTGAAAGATTATGACTTTAAACTCCATTATCATCCGGGTAAAGCGAATGTGGTTGCAGATGCTTTGACTCGGAAAGCAATCCACATAAGCGCGATGATGGTTAAAGAGGCAGCGCTGATTGAAGAATTCAGAGACTTGAGTTTGTGAACACAAGTGGAGCCATCAAGTATCAAGCTGGGGATGTTGCAAATCACAAACGAGTTCTTGGAAAGGATTCGGGAGTTGCAAGGAGCAGACGAAGAATTGATGGAAAAGATGAGACTAGGTTTAGAAGGAAGGGAACCTGATTTCAAGATTGGGCAGGATGGAATCCTTCGTTTCAGGACAAGGATTTGTATCCCAAGAGATCAGGAAGTTAGAAGACTGATTCTTGACGAAGCCCATAAGAGTCGGATGAGTATGCATCCTGGATCAACCAAAATGTATCAAGATTTGAAGAAGATGTTTTGGTGGTCGGGATTGAAAAAGGATGTGGCAGAATATGTGGCGGCGTGCTTGATTTGCCAGAAAGCTAAGATAGAACATCAGAAACTGGGAGGACAGTTGCAACCTCTGAGAATTCCCCAATGGAAGTGGGATAGCATCTCAATGGATTTTGTGTCTGGTTTGTGTAACACCCCTAATTTTCGTCTCCCGAATAATAGGAAATTAATAATAAAAAGTTTTATTATTAATTTATAGAATTTTCCAAGTTTATGTTTTGTATTTAATTAGCCTTAAATATAAAAATAAGTGGAAATATTTTTATATGGCAAATAAATGCAAAATATAAGAATATTGCATTTTAGTCCCTGAATGAGGGCTTAAAAGCAATATTGAAAAGGTTCTTGGAGGGAAAGATTTAAAAATAATAATTTTTAAATTTTGAACTGATCTAACCGGTTAGTAATGCCCTGTAACCGGTTAGACGATGAACTCAAAAACTGGTTTAGTGGATTTTGATGAGTAATCACTTGATTAATCCCGAATTCGATACGATTACAGTCTGAAATTAGTGGGATCACACGCGTCAACATGCATGTAAGCTAATTTGTCTATAAATTGCGAATTTTCTGAGGTGTTGGGGGTTGTTTTGGTTGATTTATGTTGAAGGGGCTCTGTTTAGGGTTTCGTTTTCGTTCTGGGAAATTCGTGTTGGTTCTTGAGTGTTAGAGAGCAAAACACACACTTTTGGAAAGCTTGAATCAAGGGCTTTCCATTGATATAAGATTCGTGAGCTGAGTGTTTGTGTGGGAGGAGTAATCAACCTTGGAAGCTAGGAAATCAAGTCTGAACTCTGCATTTTCTCTGTTCTGGAAGCTGAGTTCCAGATTCGATTTTGGGTAAGTACAGCCACCATTAAGCCTCCAATCTTTTCTATTTCCTAGTGCATGTTACCTATTTTGAGTCCTAATGGTTTTCCCCAATTTTCTTGGTCAATTTCTATGTCAAACCTTCTGGTCTTTGGACCTTGTTGATAAAAATCGTGGCTGGGAGCAGAATTGTGGATTGGTGAAAATCTGTGGATTTATCTGCAAGCTCAGTGATAATACTCATCAAAATCGACTTAGAGGTATGGGAGAAGTTTATGCTATACTAGATTTAGACTAAAATCGAATGATTTAGGATTTGAGTTCACAAAACTCAAAAGGGCATTATGTGCAATATGGCACAAAGGCTTGAAGGCCAAAATCCTGCTCATTGTGGTTTTGAGCAACTTTAATTTGATGCATGCAAAGTATGTTGATGCTTAATTCTGAGTTTAAGTGCTTAATCTAAGTTGTGTTGTATTAAATTGTGTTTATGTGAATTTTCATGCAATTTGATACCATAAACTTGATGCATGCAATATGAATGTGTTTCTGGGTGTAAACATGTTTGTTTTAAGGCATATAAACTTTGTGCATATTGAGTCTGGGTTAGATTTGAGAAAGGAAGAAAATGAGTTGTTAAAACTCTTGTTTTAATGGACTGACTGCATAATCTAACCGGTTACACGATTTTCGTAACCGGTTAGACACTGCAGATTTTTAAAGAAATTGAGTTTATTAAACAGTCCTGAAATCTTAATGGTTTTTGCTCAAATCTAGGCTTCAATTTCAATATGCATGGTCTGAATATGAGTTGTTATAATGTCAAAAAAATTCAGATTGGAAAGATTACAATTTATGCCTTAAATTAATGAAATAATTTCAAGAGGAAATTATGTTCATTGGAGAAGGAAATGTGATTTGGACTTTTGAATGATGAAACAATGGTTTTTGAGGTATAAAACAATGTTAAATGTGTTTTGGATTGGGTAGAGAATTCAAGAAAAAAGGGTTTTTCTGAATTGCAATGGTAAACAGTTCAGGTCTGTAATTCTAACCGGTTAGCCTGATGTAACACCCCGATTCGGCAACTTGAAAACTTAAATTAAAACAGTGAAAATTAGGGCCAAATTTTTATTTTTTTTTACATGTGTTACATAGATGTGAGAACGTTTAGACTTTCCAAACATAGTTTAAAAGAAACTCATGTTCTCACATTACGCAACAATCTTCCAAGTTCCAAACCGAGGTATCACAGGACACCGCGTCTTGAAACCCGTTTTCAATCATCGTTTAAAACGAGGCCCGTTTATTTGTTCAAACATCAATACCAAATAAAACAATTGCCGGGGTACAGTATGGTAGAGCTAGGTAACTAAGAACTTACAATGGATTACCTTCCGCCAGGGGAGTTCCTAGCTCCTAGTCATGCACACCGAAACTATCGTTCTATGTTCGTGTCATGGCAGCCCAAGCTCTCGGTCCACAAGTATGGTTGTCGCCCTCAACCGTCTTCGGAATCTCACGCAGAGAGTCGTCTGGTACCCGCCCCTTCTTGCAGGGTTGCAGATGCATCGCTACACGCTATACTACCTACCGGTTGCAATATCAACAATTGTCGATACGACAACACGGTAGGAGAGAGTCAGTGTTCCGAACACTAACGGGTTGACCATACGGTCTCGGGTATATTATAAAAACAAAAATTTACAGATAAAGCAACATAACATGCAATGCAATTAGCACATATGATTCATATATAACAGCACATAACGTCATACTCTAAACACATAATTCATAACCGATTAATCCATTCACACTCTCATAACACAACCTCAAAATCTTTCTCTTTGGCTTTCACAACTCTATTCCACTTCCCTTCATTACAGTACCACACTTATTTCTCATTCCAAGGATTCTTTCTTATCACTCTTATTCCAGGCTTAATAATTCGATATACTCCTTATTGGAGACATCTTTGTGCTTTTAAGTTTTATTATACCAGATAGCATCAATGATGAGGGGGACACATCATTGAGCTCACACATGTCTACATCTCCTCGGCCAACCACCCAACCTAGTCGGAAGCAAACAGGAGTACAGGACCTTTACCACGCGGGCACGACAGCTGTCACACAAACAAGTGGTCCCTGACCAGGAGGCCCAGCCTCAATAATATCATAAACATGGCACGCTCTCAGCGGCAATCACAAATGCCCCGTTCCAGTCCCTCTCACTGTTCCTGAACTGCCATAGTGGTGACAGCACTATTCCGGTCCCGGGTGCGGAACTTACCACGGCATTAGACCCAGTCCAAACCACGTTAGTACGCCACATGTGGGATTCATTCCGCCCAGAATAGTACTCAAGGCAACGTGACGTTTTACCGCCCGAGCCTACCCTAATGCATTCATCAACCCGGATATCCCTGATATCCGGGGTACCTTCCTCTCCACTACTTCGATACGACACTCATACCTCTCCGCGTTTGTAAATGTCTTTTAAAGTCTTTTAAAATTTTAACGTTTTATTAGTGGCTTAATCCTAACAGTCGGCTCGTCCTTGGTGCATTCCTTCAACGAAGCCCGACCACTAATCGCAATATTTCCCCCTAAATCTCACATGGCCTCAAGCCTCATATCACTTCCTCCTGATTCTCAAAAACTCATTCTCAACATAATTCTCATCACAACATCAACATGCGTTCCTCGTCTTTTTCAAAACATCATTTCACAAAACCTTTCCGGAAATAGAATTTCATAAAACTTTTACTTTACTAAACATTTTCCAAAAGCCTTCAAAAATCTCTTTGCAAAACCCTTTTCAAAAATCACATTTTTGGGTGAGTGTTAATGGAGGAGCAAGCTCAACTCAACACTAAGCTTCTTCCCAAAACCGTGGACGAGGAATCACATCTCTGCTCAACCACTTTCTCACTTTCATAATCACATTCTCAGATCAATCTCAACTCTTATCTCTTTACTTTACTCACATCACCTTTATCTCTTTCTCAAATCATCTCATACTTTCTTTTCATTCTCAGCTCATTACTTATTTCTTTCTTAATCGTTTCTCATGTTTCTTGTTCACATCTCTTTTCTCTTTATCTTATTACTTTCACAATTTCATCATCATCATTTCACTACCCACACAATCAAACAATTCTCAACAAAATGAAGTATGCACAATATTTAAACATTTAGTATGCAAACAGAACAGATAAACATTTAGCACGAATATCTACGTTGCCTAACTCGCAGTACTCCCGTAATTCGTCCACTCGAATTACGAGAAACCACGTTACGGGATCACCGCACTCTCACTCACCTGGATGACGACACGTCGAAAGACTCTCTAAGATTTCCAGTCGTTATCCTTGCCATGCTTCCTTCGCGTCCGACACCCGAACTAAACATTTTTCCCCGTGCGTTAGAAACGATTTACGTGAATTCTTAATTTTGTTTTAAAACACTTTAAAATAATCCCCTTTTTAAAAACACAATGCCAGTGTCCAAAGATTTTAAATCCCAATCGTTCTCTTATAAAATGTTCCCAAGAAATTTTCTCAAAACCATCTATTTCTCTTAGTTTAAAACACTTTGGGTTAAAATCATTTTCTTTAAGTATTGAATGAAAAGAAAACAATTCTTTGAAAACCTTTATTAGATCAAATACAGAATCCAAGAAGGTAAAATTTCAAAACCAAAACAATTGATTTATTAAATTTCTAAGCTTCATAACATCATCACACACTGATCAAAGAATGTCAATTGAAGTTTCAAATTAATTTAAGTTACTTAAATCACACTTCTTTCAAATAACGAATTTTTCCATTACTTTAAAATCCATACATAAACTTTTCACAAACAAGGCATACACACAAACAGCATCCCAGACAATTTCAATACATGCAAACAGTACAAAGAACAGTCACATTTTAAAGTATTTAAAATCATTATAATCTTAATTAAATTAATTAAATTATTCTTTTAGAAAATAATTTAGACTTAACCTCATAATTAACTCATAAAACCGAGTCATACTCATGGTTAACAAAAGTTCTAATTACAAATAAATTTTAAAACAAGAATTCATCAAATCAATTTTTTACAAAAATCTATTCACAGAATAAAAGGGACTTTTCATTTTCATTTCGAGAATCAGAAAGATCAAAGGAAACACACACATAATAGTTTCAAAGCATTCACAACCTTCACAAACATATATACAGTAAATCACATTTTCACTTATCCACATTCATTAATTAAATCATAACTTTAATACATTAATCCAATTATTCTTAAGAAATAATTTAATTTAGTCCTTTTTAATTAATTTAAGAAAACCAAATCATACAAGTTTAATAATTTCCTAATCACAAATAAATTTCAAAACTCAAATCATTAAATCAACAGTACCAAAATTTTCACAAAATCACATGAACTTATTTATTTTAAATCAGACAGACAAAGGTAAACACATATCATATAGGCATTTAGGAATATAACTACACTTCATTTCATGCAAATAATTGTCCCACCATTTTAAACATGCATAAACCGAATTGTGCATATAAAATTTTGCAAGGATTAAACATACAAATACAAAAATACAGTTATGAAATCAATTTCATTCATTTTCAAGCTAAAACCGTGAGCATCCAGGAAAGAAAACCAACAAATTTCCAATTCCTTTTTATAACTTAAATAATTTAGTCATAACTACTCCAAAAGAATTATTTTATTTTCTTTATTCTAAGATCAAACCGTGAGCATGCAATAGGAGAATTAACAATTTTTAATTTCATTTTCATAACAGGATCAACACAATAAATTAAATCACAACCATCACACATATTTTCTTTTGAATTCATTTCTTTCATGCAAGTATCTTTTTGAGTCTTTAAATTCAAGGGAAGTCATCATATATGCAACCTATTGGAGAGACAACTCTAATTTCCTACTCCTCCTAGTTGACCGAAAATCAACATGCATGTGATTAAAATCATTAGGTCCAATCTTAGAACAAACATACATCCTCATTTTACAAAATAAAAAGCATAGACCATATTAATTCCAAGCTTGGCCGAATGGCCTTCTAAAAAGATCATGCACAAAATAATCACTTAATCAAATCATGTTTACACTTGGAAAATTATTTTTAAAACTTATTTCTTTAATTCTTCCTTAAAACCGAATTACACAAAAAGATGAAATCATGGTCTTTTCTTAAAAATTCACATGTAACTCAAAGATCTAAACATCTTTTCACTTATCAAACAAAATACTCACATATACGTACTTAGATGATGATTTCAAGCAAGAGAATTAAACATGCAAGGCTAGAACTTGAACTTTTTCACACATCACACATGGATCATAAATTTATTTAGCAAATAACCACAAACATACACATAGGTCACGGATCTAAACAAAAGACTTAACATGCAAGCCAACAAAATTTCAATTTACAAATGAACAAACTTAGATCATGAAGTTATTCATTAAATCTTCACATAGACACATGTGTTTCACGGTTTAAAGCAAGAAACATAGACATGCAAAGAGATTCACTTTAGTTTTCACAAAAATTTTAGCCATTCTTTAGATCTTTAAGATTTTAGTTAGAAAAATATTAGATCAAGCAAGAAAACCTTCAACCGAAACATAAAGCATCAAGATCACATATTAAAAATTTCTTAGAGTCCTTAAGAGTTCAAGATCAAAAGAATAACAACATATAGAATTATTTTTAGAATCACAAAATAAGACATGCAAGAAGAAAGAACAAGGATCTTCAAACTAGGAAAAGAAACTAAACTATTACAACTCTTTCATCTTGATCTTGGGTTCCTACCATGTAAGGTTGGTTCTTCTAGCTCTCATCACTCTTGGTCTACAAAGGTAAGGCTTGGTTCAAGCTTGGATTTCCTTTTCCTTCCTCTCCTAGTTCCACGGCCAAACTCCCTCTTTCTTTCTCTATTTTTTTCTTTTTTCTTTCTAAGAGTTGAATGAGTCTCTTAGAAGTTGTGTTTGTGTTGGTACGGTGGAGGAAGTGGTGTAACATCCTAAAACTTTATTTTAAATGAAATTAATATTATTAACCTAAGAAAAATTGGAATAATAGCTTAACGAATTTTAGTGGATAGGTGAGTGGTGATTATAAGTCCTAGGGGTTGTATAGAAGGCAGTTGTGGCTTCGAGCAAAGTCATATAAGCGAAATCGGGAGTTAAATCGGCGTTTTCGATGTTAGAAATTGACCGAAAAGAGAAAATTAGAAATTTATTATAGGATGCTAAGAAAATAAATTCCATCGTTGGATATGAATTTTATGGGATTAAGAAGCTTGTCTAAAAATTTGGGCCCGATCCGACGGTTAACGAAAAAGTTACGGCGAATCGAAGATTTGGAATTCTGGTTCACGCCCAGGCGCACCGGTGCACGCCCAGGCGCGTGCACTGTTCATTGGTGCACCAATCCAGTGAAAAACCCGCCCAGGCGAGGCACCAACTCGCCCAGGCGAGCCAAAATCCGCACCAGGCGCACCACGACCCACAAATTGGTGCGCCAGCCCCCACCTGATGCGCCCGACGCGCGTTAACTCCCTCCTGACCGCACCAGGCGCGCACCAGCAGCACCAGCTGGTGCTTGAGCTCGCCCAAGCGAGTAAAAAGCTCGCCCAAGTGAGTGGCGCAGACCAGATTTGATCTGGTGCGTCCGATTAAAACTTGGGGGCCAAGTTTTGGCCTCTTGGCCACACGATTTCCCTTTTCTTTGGCAAGAACAAACACCCAACAACAAGAACACCACTCCCTCCTCACACTCCATCATCAACATCATCTTTTCCTCCCCTTTTCTCTCAACTCCAAGAACATCTCCACCACCCATCCACCATACACACTTGATCTTTGGGCACCTCAACCCAAAATCAAACAAAACCCATCAAACCTTGCTCCATGGATGTTGTTTGAAGCTCATCTCTTCTCCTCCCTTGGTTCACACGATTTACCCCCTCCTTCCATTGTTCATGGTTTTCAATTTCCACCATTGATTGGGGTAAGTTAGCTTCATGCCATATGCTCATTTCCTTTCCATTCCAACTCTCCTTAGTTCATAATTTGGTTCTAAAACCCTTAGGGGTCTTGCACTCATGGATATGTAGGGTTTTGGTTCCATGCCTTCCAACTCAAACCAAGTCACGGACAAGGAACTCACACACCAAGGATCCAAGAGCTAGGACTTGAGATTCATCATCACCTCTTAAGAAGGTAAGAGGGTTCGTATTACCTTAGCTTAGGAAGTAGATTCTCTTTAGTTATAGTGATGGCAAGGGGTAGAGAAGGAGTATAGCATAAAAACCTTAGGGTATTTGATAATGAAAATAAAGGAAATAATTAGTGGAGAATAGAAAGAGTAACTAGTGTAATGTGTGAGAACAAATACATAAATGATGATGGATAGAAAGGGAATGATGGACTAAGTAGATATGTAATTAGAGAGTAATGGGAATAACTAGTTGACGAATCATAAGAAAGTTATAAAGGAAATTAAGAGCGGATAATAAGAGCGAAAATAATTAGAGACTCGTTGTAAGCTTGAAAAGATATGGAAATTGTGGAAGGAATGAAATATTATATTATTGGGATAACCAAGAGATAGGTAAAGAAAAGGGAATAGTGTTAATGATAGACTGGTTCTAATTCGGGAAGATGATGGATAATATGTATGGAAGGTATAGAAGAATGTATGCTAAGAGAAAATGATAAATGAATACTAGGGGAAAATGTTGATTTAGTGCTAAATAAATAATGTGAGTGATAAATGTGTATAAAAGGGGATTAATAACGAAAAGGGCATTTGTGGCTAAAACGGGCTACGAGTGCTAAAGTGTGGAATGAAATTGAATGGAAATTATATAGGGAACGAGTTAAAGGTGAGTGGAGTACTTTTACAATGGAACGATATGGTTAATGTGAGAAGGACCCACCTATTGAGGTGTGGATATAGGAATGTGAAAAGGTGAGTTTACGATGTGAATGGGTGAATGAGTACGAATGACCCTTCCCACGGAAGCGGATGATTGTGAATGGACCCTCCGTGTTGGAGTGGATATATGTGTGAATGACCCTCCCTAAGTGGAGTTGGATAATGACCCTCCGAAAGGAGTATGGATATAATGACCCTCCCTAAGTGGAGTTGGATAATGGACCCTCCATAGCGGAGCGTGTATATAAATGGACCCTCCATAGCGGAGCGTGTATATAAATGGACCCTCCATAGCGGAGCGTGATTAATGGACCCTCCATAGAGGAGTGGATAGATGCATGTTATGGACCCTTCCTATGGGAGCGTGATAATGTATGTGATGGACCCGCCTATATGGTGTGTGTAGATGTGATTAGAACCCGCCCTTGTAGTGTGCGGAATAAATAGAAATAATACCCACCGAAAGGTGCGCGAAAGAACGGAAAGGAATGGAAAAACTAGAAAGGCATAGGGAAAGTATGTAACTGAAATCATAAGGGAATGTTGAGTTGTATAAAAGGAAAGTGAGGTAGTATATGATTTGGATAGTATGGTGTAGGGTAGGTCCTTGGTTTATTACTATGCTTTTGTAGAAGCTATATTTCTAAGTTCTGTGTAATGCTACCCTTCTTGCTATATTTTTACAGGTACAGAAGCGGAGCATGCACTAGCCGTGGCCGAGCAGGGGCACACTCCACAACGTGGAGTGTGAATGTTAGGGGGTGATAGTATAATGATCTGAGAATTAAACTTTGGCTTTTGATGTATATAAATATGATGTATTATCTTTTGGGGGAATTAAACTATTTTATAACTTGATTATTATTATTTTGGAAACGATGTACTAGAATGTATTGAACTGATTTGTATTTTGCCCTGTTGGCATACTGTTGATCATGTAAAATTGTTATTACAGGTTTTCTAGGCAACTCATATTTTTGGAATATCCGTAAAACAAAGGAAACTCTGTCCGACTTGGCAGAGATTTTTATAAGTTAAGATGATTTTAAAAAGAAATTTTTAAGTCACTGAATAAATCGGGGTAATTAGAGTATGAATTAAGATAGGGTGTTACATTTATGGTATCAGAGCAGTTTTTCCTCGGCCCTTGGAGTTAATCATTACTCCAGTGGTTACTCACCGAGCGAGTAATCGATAATTGTAGTTTAGAGTCTAGAGTCTATTGATAGGATGTTTATACTATTAATTATGCTATTGAGCATTAACTGTCGGCCTTATGCATGACTAAAAAGAATGGCTGGTAGACGGGTCGATAATGACGGGATCCGCGCGATTCTGGAACATCTGGTACAGATGCAACAGGATCAGGCTGCTAATATGGCGCAAATGCACCATAACCAGGGGAAGAACATAGCAACAGCCGCAGCAGCAGCAACAACAACAACAGTTGCAGCAATGAATCCTCAACCCCCAGCTCCAGTTGCTATTGACTGGTTAGCACGATTCAGGAAGAATGAACCGTTAAAGTTCGAAGGAGGATTCAATCCCGATGGGGCTCAACTGTGGTTGCTGTAGGTTTCTATGTTTTGATGCTAACAACCTTTCTCCAAGCAACAACATTATCAACAAGGAAGCTATCTCATGAAGAATAGATTTAGGATTTAGTTTGATTCTAATGCAATGTAATATTTAATTTTATGCAATGCATATCATGAGAGTGGGTAGCTTTAGGTGATCTTAATGAAGCTTATAATAATGTTTGATTAAGAGTGAAGAAAACTTAATCTTGATTATAAATAGCTCATATTAAAGTTATTGTGAAAATCCATTTGAAAAACTTTGTTTTTAGTCCATATCTGATCAGGTCACTCAAGTAATGATTTTGCCTTTACTCGAGTAATGTGTGTTGTTATAGGTTAATCGAGTAATGAGTTATTTGTCACTCGAGTAACGTATTTCAACATGTGTTAATCGAGTAGTGTGTTACACTTCACTCGAGTAACTTGAACAGTGGCAGAAAAAATTATAAAAGGACTTCATTTTTACATGAACAAGGTTACACACTCTTTTACAATTTTCTATTGAGCAATACACTTTCATTTTTCAAGAGCTATTACACACTTCCTTTGAGAAATCAAGATTCAACAAATTTCTTCTATTCTTCACTCAAGATTAATCATTGTTCTAAGTTTTCTTTGAGATCAATATTTTTTTTAGTTCTTAATTGTGTTGAAGCTTTGCAACAAGAGGTTGCACATTTCAAGAGTTCAACAAAGGTGAAGAATTTCACAAGAAAGTCTTTGAAGGTTTATCAAAGCAAGATTGAAAAGGATTTGGTTGGAAGCATCTTCAACAAATCAACAAGAGAAGACGGAAATTCAATTGGGTTAGAATTTCAGAGTGTTTGGTACACACTTTGAAGAAGGGTTAAGATAGGATAGCTTTGTGAGAAAGTTGCATCTTAAACATTGTAATTCTAACAATTGAATTTGTCTAGTAGAAACTCTTTATCATTTTGATAAAGGGGACTGGATGTAGCTTTCAAGTGGGTGAAAGTGAACCAGGATAAAATCACCGTCTTCATTGTTTCTTTTCTTGTTTGCATTAATTCAAGAACAATTGAATTTTAGGTTAGAATTGGGGTTTTTCAATTCATTATCAATTGACCTAAAATTGGTTGGTAAATTTACTTGCAATTGTTCATAGCATTCATACATAGTTTGTTGAATCATCATAGTATTGCGATTCTAAAAGAATTCTCATCAAAACTCATTTACTATTCGATTTTTACCCAGATTACTCGAGTGAATTGTGGATTACTCGATTAATCTGAAAGCTGTTTTGAACTTTACTCGAGTGAGACTTCTGATACTCGAGTGAAATAAAATTTGCTTGCGTAATACTCGATTAAAAGGTATTTTACTCGAGTAACCTGACTTGTTTTTGAAAGAAAATTTATTTTCTTAAAATCATTCTCTACGGTGATCGAAATATCTGTACTAAGGCTCCAATATTCTATTCACCCCCCCTCTAGACTATATTGAGCTGCTTGTTGGTTTCCAACAAGTGGTATCAGAGCTCGGACAAAAAATCCGAGCCTTAAAAACTTTTTCGAAAAGATCCTTTTACTTGGAAACAATGGGCTCAATTTCAAATCCTTTTGGTGGTGAAGGAGCTTCCATTAACCGCCCCCCACTATTCAATGGTGAGGGATACGCTTATTGGAAGGTCCGAATGAAAATTTTTATACAAGCCATAGATATGGAAATTTGGAACGCCATAGAGAATGGACCTTTTGTTCCACAAACTAAAGTAAATGATGTTGTTTCTGTAAAACCAAAATCGAGTTGGAACGATGATGATAAGAAGAAAGTTCAATTTGATTTAAAAGCGAAAAATATCATCACGTCCGCTCTTTCATATGATGAGTTCTTTAGATTATCTCAATGCGTTGATGCTAAACAAATGTGGGACACACTACAAGTCACACATGAGGGCACGTCTGAGGTTAGAAGGGCTAGGTTAAATACACTCATGCATGAATATGAACTCTTTCGTATGTTACCTAATGAAAATATAGGTGACATGCAAAAGCGTTTCACACATATTATAAATCATCTTTCGGCTCTTGGTAAAGTACTAACAAATGGTGAAGTTGTTAATAAGATTTTGAGATGTCTTAGCAGGGAATGGCAACCTAAGGTGACAGCCATTATGGAAGCTAAGGACTTGGACCAAATTGACTTAGCAACTCTATTCGGAAAGCTTCAAGAGCATGAAATGGAGCTTGGGAGGTTATCCATGAATGAAGATGCCGATAGGAAGAAAAAGGGAATAGCTCTCAAATCAACTTCAAAATCCCTTAAGGCACAAGAGGAAAACACTCAAATGGATGACTCGGACTGCGACATAGATGATGAGACCCTTGGCTTGTTAGTCAAAAAGCTTGGAAGATTCCTTAAGAAAAGGGTAACTTTAATAGAAATAGACCAAGAGATTCTAAGGACACTCAATCAAGGAACAAGACTAACAAAGAGAATATCAAGTGTCATGGGTGTGGGAAGCTTGGTCACTATAGATCAAATTGTCCAACTAACTCTAAGAAGTCCGAAGGTGACAATTGGAAGCCCAACTCATCTAAAGGCAAAAGGGCTTATATAGTGTGGGATGAACCGGAGAATCAATCCTCATCTAGCTCATCGGAAGATGAAGAACTTGCAAACCTTTGTTTAATGACGAAGCTTGATGAAGAAGAATCTTCGAGCATGAAATCAAGTGAAAACGTCAATGAGGTAGATTATCTTTCCGATGCTAGCTCTAGTTCTAATTCCCCCTCATTTAATGAATTGTACAATGTGTATGTAGAGATGCATAAAGAGTTGAAGAAACTTGCTAAAATAAATGTTGAAAGAAAGAATTTTATTTTGAAGCAACATGAAAAGATTTTGGAACTTCAAAACTCTTTAGAGGAGCTTAAGCTTCAAAATGAAACACTTGAACTCATTTATACAAACTCTACATGCAATTGCGAATTGAAAACAAATGAGACTCCATCTTGTGAGAATTGCAAATCCTTAGAAAAAGAAGTTTTCAATTTAAATGATCGGATTGCAAGGCTCATGAGAGGAGATACATGCTTAGATCATTTGCTTTCAACTCAAAGGAACAATAGTAATAGATCCGGTCTTGGCTATACCAAACCTAAGAAACGCAATTATCGCAAAGTTGGTGTATTTTCTAAGATTAATTTTTCTAAAAACCCAACTTGCCATTATTGTGGGATTTTTTGGCATACCACGAATAAATTTAACATAAAGAAGTTTGGTATACCAAGCGGTGAATATATTTGGATTGTTAAGGGGAGCTCACCCCATGCTAACAACAAAGGACCCAAGACAACTTGGGTACCTAAATCAAACAAATAATAATTGTTTTGTAGGTGTGTCTTCGAACCAAGGAACATAGATGGTACTTGGATAGTGGGTGTTCGAGACACATGACGGGAGACAAAACGCACTTCATTCAACTTACTTCAAAAAGTGGTGGATATGTGACTTACGGCGACAACAACAAGGGCAAAATTCTAGGAGTCGGGAAGATTGGTAACGTATCTAACCTTGTCATAGAAAATGTCCTATACGTAGAGGGCTTAGAACACAATTTGTTTAGTATAAGCCAACTATGTGATATGGGCAATAATGTGACTTTTACTCCGGAATTATGCTTTATTAAGTCTAGTATAGATGATAGTGTTAAGTTTGTTGGTCGTCGCTCTAATAACACTTACTTAATTGATTTGGATGAGATAACTTCACTATTTTCAAAATGTTTTAAATCTTTTGATGATAAGATTCGTCTTTGGCATCGACGAATTGCACATATTAATGTGAATCAATTAAATAAACTTTTGTGAAAAGACTTAGTGATTGGTTTACCTAAACTAAACTTTAAGCTTGATAGCATTTGTGACTCATGTCAAAAATGCAAGCAAGTTAAAAGCTCTTTTAAACCTAAAAATGTGATAAGCACAACAAAGCCATTGGAGCTAATCCACATGGATTTGTTTGGCCCATCACAAGTTCGAAGTTTAGGTGGCAATTACTATGGATTTGTTTTAGTAGATGATTTTACTCAATTCACATGGACTTTATTTTTATCCGCAAAAAGTGAAGTTTACAAAAGTTTTAAAAAGTTTGCCAAACTCATCCAAAATCAACTAAGTTTGAAAATAGTGACTATTAGAAGTGACCACGGAGGTGAGTTTGAAAATACTAAGTTTGATGCGTTTTGTGATAAGTTTGGTATTGAACATCAATTCTCAGCCCCTAGAACTCCGGAGCAAAACGGAGTTGTAGAAAGGAAGAATAGGGTATTGGAGGAACTTGCACGTACAATGTTAAAAGAATCTAAAGTTCCTACATACTTTTGGGCCGATGCGGTAAACACCGCTTGTTATGTGATAAATAGGGTTCTTATTCGTCCGCATTTAAATAAAACACCTTATGAACTTTTAAAAGGGTGAAAGCCAAATATCTCATATTTTCATGTATTTGGGTGTAAGGTGTTTATCTTAAATAACGGAAAGAATCCGGTCGGCAAGTTTGATTCCAAAGCCGATGAAGGTATATTCATAGGTTATTCAACCCATAGTAAAGCATATCGTGTCTATAACAAAAGAACATTAACCGTTGAGGAATCCGTGCATGTTGTATTTGATGAATCTCCGAGAGGAGATCGTGTTGTTTCTTGTGATGATGATAATATAGGTACTCTTATGGATCATGAGAAGTCAACACCACAACAATTAGAGGAGACGCAAGTTGAACATGAAGAGGTGCAAACACATGATAAAGACTTAGCACAAGAGACACAACCTCAACTACCAATAGCTTGGAAGTCCAACAAAAATTATTCGGTTTCTAACATCTTAGGTGACATTGCTAAGGGGGTGGTAACCCGAAGCACTTTAAATAATTTCTGTTATTATGTTGCCTTTGTATCTCAAATAGAACCTAAGAATGTCAAAGAGGCTCTTCAAGATGATCACTGGGTTATGGCCATGCAAGAAGAATTAAATCAATTTGAAAGGAATCAAGTTTGGGAGCTTGTGCCAAAACCTAATGATCGTCCTGAAATAGGGACTCGTTGGGTCTATAGGAATAAGTTAGATGAATCAGGTATTATTGTTAGAAATAAAGCTAGGTTGGTAGCACAAGGTTATAGTCAAGAAGAAGGAATTGATTTCGATGAGACTTATGCCCCCGTAGCTAGATTAGAAGCTATTCGTATTCTTCTCGCTTTTGCATCTATCATGAATTTTAAATTGTACCAAATGGATGTCAAAAGTGCTTTTCTTAACGGATACATTCAAGAGGAAGTTTATGTCTCACAACCTCCTGGTTTTGAAAGTTTTGATCATCCGAACTACGTTTTTAAGTTGAAAAAGGCTTTGTACGGTCTTAAACAAGCTCCTAGAGCTTGGTACGATCGACTAAGCAATTTTTTAATTGGAAAAAGGTTTTAAACGAGGTACTGTGGACACTACTCTCTTTATTGAACGTTCCGGTAAGGATATTCTTTTGGTTCAAATATATGTTGATGATATTATATTTGGTGCTACTAATGATAATTTGTGTAAGAAGTTTTCAGCTTTAATGCAAAGCGAATTCGAGATGTCGATGATGGGAGAGCTTACATTCTTTCTTGGCCTTCAAATAAAGCAACTCAACGATGGCATTTATATACATCAAAGTAAATATTGTAGAGAGCTTCTCAAACGTTTTGGCATGGACTCGTGTAAATCCGCTTCTACTCCAATGAGCGTTGCATGCTACCTAGATCAAGATGAGGCTGGAAAAGCGGTAGAGGTAACAAAGTATCGTGGAATTATTGGTAGTTTGTTATACTTAACTGCATCTAGGCCTGATATCATGTTTAGTGTTTGTATGTGTGCACGTTTTCAAGCTAAACCGAAAGAGTCGCATCTAACTGCTGTCAAAAGAATAATGAAATACTTAAAAGGTACAACCAATACCGGTTTGTAATACCCTAGGGATGCTTTTTTAAAACTTATAGGTTATTCGGACTCTGACTTTGCCGGTTGTAAAGTTGAGCGAAAAAGTACAAGTGGAACTTGTCATTTAATTGGTAGTTCGCTTGTATCGTGGTTTTCTAAAAAGCAAAATTGTGTTGCTTTATCGACCGCGGAGGCCGAATACATAGCGGCCGGTAGTTGTTGTGCTCAAATCCTTTGGATGAAGCAACAATTATCGGATTTTGGTTTAAATTTGACAAAAATCCCTATAAAGTGTGATAACACTTCGGCAATCAATTTGACTAAAAACCCGGTATTGCATTCAAGGACAAAGCACATTGAAATTAGGCATCATTTTTTGAGAGATCATGTTCAAAAAGGTGATTGTATTATTGAGTTTGTTCAAACTTCGGATCAATTAGCTGATATCTTTACAAAACCTTTACCAAGGGATACATTTTATAAAATTAGAAGAGAACTTGGTATTTTTGATGAATCAACTATTAGCTAATTGTATTTGATGCTTTTAGAAATCACCTTCAAGCCTATTTCAATATGATTTGTATTTTGAGTTGTTGTATTTTGATAAAGTGTTTCATAAATCTTTTGGTATGTAGTTGTGTGTGTATGTTTTTCTATGATATGATTACTTGCTTTATTTGAATGTGTGTTAATTGCTAAATGCTAAGTGTTTCTATGTGTTTGTGTGCATGAAAATGATTTTGCATGAAAATTTGAAATTTTAAGTTTTTCAGCAGTTTACTCGATTAACAGATGTTTTCACTCGAGTAATTTTTAAATCTCTTTCGGCTTACTCGATTAATTGCATCTGTCACTCGATTAATTTTTAAATCACTTTCGGCTTACTCGATTAACTGATATTGTCACTCGAGTAAAATATTTTCATCTTTCGGCTTACTCGATTAAACTTGATTTCACTCGATTAAGGAACGAAATACTCGAGTAACGTATCATTTCACTCGAGTAACGCGCGTCAGTATAAAACCTGAACTGCTGCATTTTGCATCATTTTTCCGAATTCTTCTCTCTCTTCATACGAGTTTCTCTCTTCTTCTCTCTAAAGTTCATCATCAATCCGTCCCAAATGGCCTAAAATCATCCATTATAAACAAAATCCTTCCACATATCAACCTTATAACACCATTTCTTCATCAAACATTCATCAATTTCACCCAAATTCTCACAAATCCGAAAATCCCCAAATTCACAAACCCTAACCCTAAAACCCCATATTCCGAATTTCATCACAACAATTCAGCAATTATGTCTTCTTCCTCACACCAACCTCTAAGAAAGAAAGCTAAACAAGCTACTGGACGCAATAATCCTTGGTTTTCTCAAGCGGAAAGGGATTCACGTGGTCCAAAATTCGACCGTCGCACGTTTGGCATAACACGGTATGTGAAGTTTGTTTGGTTGCGTAAGGAACAATTTCAATTTGTTGATGACTTAGAATTTCAGAATGTTAAGAGGTTTTTGGAGTTTAATACTCATTACTATCCTAGGCTAGTCAAACAATTTTATCAAAATTTCACTAAGTTGGATGGTGAGTATCAGACTATGGTTAGAGGAGTTCATTTTGTGATCAAACCTGCTGATTTGACTTTGATGTTTGGGTTAGAGGATAAAGGAACATATATTGGTGATGATGAGTGTGATGATTTAGCTGTGGATACTAGTAAGATTTATACTGATCTTTTGCGTCCTGGTGAAAGTTGGGATGGTAAAGCAACTAAAAATGTCTAACCTTTACATGCTGAGGATAGGATGCTTATGTATATTGTGACTTATTGTCTTGTTCCAAAGTGTAATCAAAATTATGCACAACTTCAAGATGATGATCTGAAATTGTTTCATGGAATTAAAAAGAGATATGAAATCAATTGGAACAAAACTTTTCTTGCTAGAATGCATGCTGCAGCTGAATCTCCTCCTACTCAGTATTTACCATATCCTATGCATGTGACTAAGATTATGAGGTATTATAGAGTTCCATTTGCTGATGATGAATCATATGAACGTGAAGTGAAAAACAATTGGTGTATCAATGATTCTCATATTTGCTACATGAAGATTGCTTGGCATAGGCCTACGCGTTCTTGGTTGTGGAAAACGCAAATCAAAGCTTTGGAGCAAGGTGCTCAAGCTTCTGGTTCTTCGCGTGGTGATCGGGCTGGTCCTTATGCTCCTACTACTTCTGCTCATCCTCCTTCTACTGATCATATGGAAACGAATCGTATTGAGGATTATATTGACTTAGAAAATTTGGACACTCCGTTTGATCCTCATGCTGCAATGAGTCTTTGGTTCAGCACATAAATGAACAATTTGCAGCTATGGAGATGCGTCAAGATGTGAAGAATATTGCTATGGAGCAACGTCTGATGGATCATATTTCTGGACTCTTTTCCCATCACTTTCCTCCTCCACCTCACCCTTAGTTCATGTGGTTGATGTTGTTCGTTGGACATTTTATTTTCTTTTATATGCATTTCACTGACTATTTTATGGTTATATTTTCTATGTTATGTTTCAGACTATGTTTATGTATTTGCTGTTCATGGTTGATGACTATGTTGGAAACATTGTGGTACTATGTTTTGTGGTGCTTTGTTTTGGATTGTTATATTTAAATTATGGCACTATTCTGGATTGTTATATGGTTAGAGACTATACTCTGATTTTGGATTTTATTCATTACGTCTTAACTATGTTTTCATTCTTTATCATAGTTACTACACTTACCTTCCACTTTTGGCAAAGGATTTTTCTCAACATTTATATATATTTTTTTAATGATGCCAAAAGGGGGAGAATATTTTGTTGATGTTGTTCTTGTAGGTTAAGTTTTATTTTATTTTTCCTAAGTGTCTAACATTTAGGGGGAGTATTTTAAAACTTAGTGCTTAATTGCAAAGGAGGTTTGTCATCATCAAAAAGGGGGAGTTTGTAGGTTTCTATGTTTTGATGCTAACAACCTTTCTCCAAGCAACAACATTATCAACAAGGAAGCTATCTCATGAAGAATAGAATTAGGATTTAGTTTGATTCTAATGCAATGTAATATTTAATTTTATGCAATGCATATCATGAGAGTGGGTAGCTTTAGGTGATCTTAATGAAGCTTATAATAATGTTTGATTAAGAGTGAAGAAAACTTAATCTTGATTATAAATAGCTCATATTAAAGTTATTGTGAAAATCCATTTGAAAAACTTTGTTTTTAGTCCATATCTGATCAGGTCACTCGAGTAATGAGTTTGCCTTTACTCGAGTAATGTGTGTTGTTATAGGTTAATCGAGTAATGAGTTATTCGTCACTTGAGTAACGTATTTCAACATGTGTTAATCGAGTAGTGTGTTACACTTCACTCGAGTAACTTGAACAGTGGAAGAAAAAATTATAAAAGGACTTCATTTTTACATGAACAAGGTTACACACTCTTTTACAATTTTCTATTGAGCAATACACTTTCATTTTTCAAGAGCTATTACACACTTCCTTTGAGAAATCAAGATTCAACAAATTTCTTCTATTCTTCACTCAAGATTAATCATTGTTCTAAGTTTTCTTTGAGATCAATATTTTTTTTAGTTCTTAATTGTGTTGAAGCTTTGCAACAAGAGGTTGCACATTTCAAGAGTTCAACAAAGGTGAAGAATTTCACAAGCAAGTCTTTGAAGGTTTATCAAAGCAAGATTGAAAAGGATTTGGTTGGAAGCATCTTCAACAAATCAACAAGAGAAGACGGAAATTCAATTGGGTTAGAATTTCAAAGTGTTTGGTACACACTTTGAAGAAGGGTTAAGATAGGATAGCTTTGTGAGAAAGTTGCATCTTAAACATTGTAATTCTAACAATTGAATTTGTCTAGTAGAAACTCTTTATCATTTTGATAAAGGGGACTGGATATAGCTTTCAAGTGGGTGAAAGTGAACCAGGATAAAATCACCGTCTTCATTGTTTCTTTTCTTGTTTGCATTAATTCAAGAACAATTGAATTTTAGGTTAGAATTGGGGTTTTTCAATTCATTATCAATTGACCTAAAATTGGTTGGTAAATTTACTTGCAATTGTTCATAGCATTCATACATAGTTTGTTGAATCATCATAGTATTGCGATTCTAAAAGAATTCTCATCAAAACTCATTTACTATTCGATTTTTACCCAGATTACTCGAGTGAATTGTGGATTACTCGATTAATCTGAAAGCTGTTTTGAACTTTACTCGAGTGAGACTTCTGATACTCGAGTGAAATAAAATTTGCTTGCGTAATACTCGATTAAAAGGTATTTTACTCGAGTAACCTGACTTGTTTTTGAAAGAAAATTTATTTTCTTAAAATCATTCTCTACGGTGATCGAAATATCTGTACTAAGGCTCCAATATTCTATTCACCCCCCCCCTCTAGACTATATTGAGCTGCTTGTTGGTTTCCAACAGTTGCAAGAGATTGAAAAGATCCTGAATACTATGGCACCACCGGAGGAACAAAAGGTTCTGCTGGCACAATGCATGTTGACTAGTGAAGCAGAACACTGGTGGCAATAGACGCGAAGGGGTTTAGAAGCAGGACATCAGGCAATTACTTGGGATCTTTTTAAGATCCGATTTCTGGAGAAGTATTTTCCTGAGGATGTCCGTAGAGAAAAGGAGATCGCCTTTCTGCAGCTAGTGCAAGGGGATCTGAGCGTCGGGGAGTATGCTGCTAAGTTTGAAGATCTGATCCGATATGCCGGAAGCTACAGAGACGCTAATGAAAGGACTAAATGCATCAAATTCGAGACAGGACTTCGTTCGAAGATTAAGATTGCCTTTGAGTATCAGAACATTGCAAATCTGTCTCAACTGGTTAATATGACCAGTACTTACGAAAAGAGTAAGAAGCACAGGGCGGAAGAGAAAGTTAAGAGTGGGCAGAAGGCAGGAGGTCCAATCAGAAATGATGGGCCAACACAAAGATCAAGCCCTTATGTTGTTCCCCACAACAGGGCAGCAGTCCCAAGAATTGTGGGCAAGAGTGAGACTGCTGTGGATACTCCTCCATCATGCTCACATTGTGGAAAGCAGCATGGTGGAGAGTGCTGGTTCGGGAACCAAACTAGAAGAAGTTTTAGTTGTTTTGTGTGCGGGCAACCCGGACACTATGCTGCTAAATGTCCCAATAATGCTATGAAGAAAGAGGTGAATACAGCTAGAGCCCATCCAGTAGGTGCAAGACGATCTATCCAGAGAGGAAAGGTACTCACTTCGAAAGGGAAGGAAGTGGGGAATGCAGGCAAGCAGAACTGAGGTAAACGCTGAGTCTCTGATACTCTCTGGGAGACGATGTTTAATTATCGAGTCACATGCTTATATGTTTCCCTTAATTACGTGAATGGAAATGAAGTTGCTCCAAATTAGAAATCCCCTATGAGTCATAGGTGTTGATCTTTGATGATCAGAAACCTTTTTAGTGAAAACTTAGAAATGCGTGTGCTATATAGAGCCTTGATCCCTAATCTCTGAATAAAGAGTTATGTAATTTAAGAAAAACGCATAGATGCAACTACACTTGTTAGGAAGAAATCATAAAGAATAAAGTGCTAAGTTTTTGAATGCCAAGTAGAAAGTAACCAAACTCCGTGATAATGTCGTTGTTTAATAGAATGTAAGATTAGAACTGACCACTCTGATCCTACATCTGTTAAATGATGATGCTATCAGCAAAACCGCCGATGATGTGCTGTTAACGGACGTAAGATTGGGGTCGGTCGCCTCGATCTTTGCATCTATTAACGGACGATGTCATGGCAATCTTCTTAATAAAGTGAGAAATTAACTGCGATAGGAATTCTGCAAATACAAAGATCCATTAGTGGGATAGACACTAACTTGAATGGTGTTCTTCCCAAAATTCCTTACGCCTAATCTAGTACTAGACCCACAACGAAGCTTATGGATAAGAGTCTTTAGCTACACAAAACCCCGAGATCTCACCAAGATCCCTGAACGGGCAAACGTAAGAGAAACCAATCTTAACAATTGTGTGAAGGAGCCACACAAAGATCAGTTAGCTTGATTCGAGTTCGTACTCCCATTGAGTACAAGAGCTTAAGGGTATACGGATACGAAGGGGTATGCCTATAATAAGTGGGGGAGAGCTTAATTACGAAACTTTAAAGATCCTTGTCGGGGTAACCACATAGTGAAGTGTAGACAAGCGGGAGCGACAGAATTAAGGAATATAATTGTAAAAGGTTTCCAATAGGAGGGTTCTCCAATTGAAGGAATTGAATGGAATTTCGGGGACGAAATTCTAATAAGTGGGGGAGAATTGTAACATCCTAAAACTTTATTTTAAATGAAATTATTATTATTAACCTAAGAAAAATTGGAATAATAGCTTAACGAATTTTAGTGGATAGGTGAGTGGTGATTATAAGTCCTAGGGGTTGTATAGAAGGCAGTTGTGGCTTCGGGCAAAGTCATATAAGCGAAATCGGGAGTTAAATCGGCGTTTTCGATGTTAGAAATCGACCGAAAAGAGAAAATTAGAAATTTATTATAGGATGCTAAGAAAATAAATTCCACCGTTGGATATGAAGTTTATGGGATTAAGAAGCTTGTCTAAAAATTTGGGCCCGATCCGACGGTTAACGAAAAAGTTACGGCGAATCGAAGATTTGGAATTCTGGTTCACGCCCAGGCGCACCGGTGCACGCCCAGGCGCACCGGTGCACGCCCAGGCGCGTGCACTGTTCATTGGTGCACCAATCCAGTGAAAAACCCGCCCAGGCGAGGCACCAACTCGCCCAGGCGAGGCACCAACTCGCCCAGGCGAGCCAAAATCCGCACCAGGCGCACCACGACCCACGAATTGGTGCGCCAACCCCCACCTGATGCGCCCGACGCGCGCGCCAACTCCCTCCTGACCGCACCAGGCGGGCACCAGCAGCACCAGCTGGTGCTTGAGCTCGCCCAAGCGAGTAAAAAGCTCGCCCAAGCGAGTGGCGCAGACCAGATTTGATCTGGTGCGTCCGATTAAAACTTGGGGGCCAAGTTTGTTCCTCTTGGCCACACGATTTCCCTTTTCTTTGGCAAGAACAAACACCCAACAACAAGAACACCACTCCCTCCTCACACTCCATCATCAACATCATCTTTTCCTCCCCTTTTCTCTCAACTCCAAGAACATCTCCACCACCCATCCACCATACACACTTGATCTTTGGGAACCTCAACCCAAAATCAAACAAAACCCATCAAACCTTGCTCCATGGATGTTGTTTGAAGCTCATCTCTTCTCCTCCCTTGGTTCACACGATTTACCCCCCTCCTTCCATTGTTCTTGGTTTTCAATTTCCACCATTGATTGGGGTAAGTTAGCTTCATGCCATATGCTCATTTCCTTTCCATTCCAACTCTCCTTAGTTCATAAATTTGGTTCTAAAACCCTTAGGGGTCTTGCACTCATGGATATGTAGGGTTTTGGTTCCATGCCTTCCAACTCAAACCAAGTCAAGGACAAGGAACTCACACACCAAGGATCCAAGAGCTAGGACTTGAGATTCATCATCACCTCTTAAGAAGGTAAGAGGGTTCGTATTACCTTAGCTTAGGAAGTAAATTCTCTTTAGTTATAGTGATGGCTAGGGGTAGAGAGGGAGTATAGCATAAAAACCTTAGGGTATTTGATAATGAAAATAAAGGAAATAATTAGTGGAGAATAGAAAGAGTAACTAGTGTAATGTGTGAGAACAAATACATAAATGATGATGGATAGAAAGGGAATGATGGACTAAGTAGATATGTAATTAGAGAGTAATGAGAATAACTAGTTGACGAATCATAAGAAAGTTATAAAGGAAATTAAGAGCGGATAATAAGAGCGAAAATAATTAGAGACTCGTTGTAAGCTTGAAAAGATATGGAAATTGTGGAAGGAATGAAATATTATATTATTGGGATAACCAAGAGATAGGTAAAGAAAAGGGAATAGTGTTAATGATAGACTGGTTCTAATTCGGGAAGATGATGGATAATATGTATGGAAGGTATAGAAGAATGTATGCTAAGAGAAAATGATAAATGAATACTAGGGGAAAATGTTGATTTAGTGCTAAATAAATAATGTGAGTGATAAATGTGTATAAAAGGGGATTAATAACGAAAAGGGCATTTGTGGCTAAAACGGGCTACGAGTGCTAAAGTGTGCAATGAAATTGAATGGAAATTATATAGGGAACGAGTTAAAGGTGAGTGGAGTACTTGAACAATGGAACGATATGGTTAATGTGAGAAGGACCCACCTATTGAGGTGTGGATATAGGAATGTGAAAAGGTGAGTTTACGATGTGAATGGGTGAATGAGTACGAATGACCCTTCCCACGGAAGCGGATGATTGTGAATGGACCCTCCGTGTTGGAGTGGATATATGTGTGAATGACCCTCCCTAAGTGGAGTTGGATAATGACCCTCCGAAAGGAGTATGGATATAATGACCCTCCCTAAGTGGAGTTGGATAATGGACCCTCCATAGCGGAGCGTGTATATAAATGGACCCTCCATAGCGGAGCGTGTATATAAATGGACCCTCCATAGCGGAGTGTGTATATAAATGGACCCTCCATAGTGGAGCGTGTATATAAATTGACCCTCCATAGCGGAGCGTGATTAATGGACCCTCCATAAAGGAGTGGATATGTGTATGCTTATGGACCCTCCATAGAGGAGTGGATAGATGCATGTTATGGACCCTCCCTATGGGAGCGTGATAATGTATGTGATGGACCCGCCTATATGGTGTGTGTAGATGTGATTAGAACCCGCCCTTGTAGTGTGCGGAATAAATAGAAATAATACCCACCGAAAGGTGCGCGAAAGAACGGAAAGGAATGGAAAAACTAGAAAGGCATAGGGAAAGTATGTAACTGAAATCATAAGGGAATGTTGAGTTGTATAAAAGGAATGTGAGGTAGTATATGATTTGGATAGTATGGTGTAGGGTAGGTCCTTGGTTTATTACTATGCTTTTGTAGAAGCTATATTTCTAAGTTCTGTGTAATGCTACCCTTCTTGCTATATTTTTACAGGTACAGAAGCGGAGCATGCACTAGCCGTGGCCGAGCAGCGGCACACTCCACAACGTGGAGTGTGAATGTTAGGGGGTGATAGTATAATGATCTGAGAATTAAACTTTGGCTTTTGATGTATATAAATATGATGTATTATCTTTTGGGGGAATTAAACTATTTTATAACTTGATTATTATTATTTTGGAAACGATGTACTAGAATGTATTGAACTGATTTGTATTTTGCCCTGTTGGCATACTGTTGATCATGTAAAATTGCTATTACAGGTTTTCTAGGCAACTCATATTTTTGGAATATCCGTAAAACAAAGGAAACTCTGTCCGACTTGGCAGAGATTTTTATAAGTTAAGATGATTTTAAAAAGAAATTTTTAAGTCACTGAATAAATCGGGGTAATTAGAGTATGAATTAAGATAGGGTGTTACATTTATGGTATCAGAGCAGTTTTTCCTCGGCCCTTGGAGTTAATCATTACTCCAGTGGTTACTCACCGAGCGAGTAATCGATAATTGTAGTTTAGAGTCTAGAGTCTATTGATAGGATGTTTATACTATTAATTATGCTATTGAGCATTAACTGTCAGCCTTATGCATGACTAAACAGAATGGCTGGTAGACGGGTCGATAATGACGGGATTCGCGCGATTCTGGAACATCTGGTACAGATGCAACAGGATCACGCTGCTAATATGGCGCAAATGCACCATAACCAGGGGGAGAACATAGCAGCAGCTGCAGCAGCAGCAACAACAACAACAGTTGCAGCAATGAATCCTCAACCCCCAGCTCCAGTTGCTATTGACTGGTTAGCACGATTCAGGAAGAATGAACCGTTAAAGTTTGAAGGAGGATTCAATCCCGATGGGGCTCAACTGTGGTTGCAAGAGATTGAAAAGATCCTGAATACTAAGGCACCACCGGAGGAACAAAAGGTTCTGCTGGCACAATACATGTTGACTAGTGAAGCAGAACACTGGTGGCAACAGACGCGAAGGGGTTTAGAAGCAGGACATCAGGCAATTACTTGGGATCTTTTTAAGATCTGATTTCTGGAGAAGTATTTTCCTGAGGATGTCTGTAGAGAAAAGGAGATCGCCTTTCTGCAGCTAGTGCAAGGGGATCTGAGCGTCGGGGAGTATGCTGCTAAGTTTGAAGATCTGATCCAATATGCCGGAAGCTACAGAGACGCTAATGAAAGGACTAAATGCATCAAATTCGAGACAGGACTTCGTTCAGAGATTAAGATGGCCTTTGAGTATCAGAACATTGCAAATCTGTCTCAACTGGTTAATATGACCAGTACTTATGAAAAGAGTAAGAAGCACAGGGCGAAAGAGAAAGTTAAGAGTGGGCAGAAGGCAGGAGGTCCAATCAGAAATGATGGGCCAACACAAAGATCAAGCCCTTATGTTGTTCCCCACAACAGGGCAGCAGTCCCAAGAATTGTGGGCAAGAGTGAGACTGTTGTGGATACTCCTCCATCATGCTCACATTGTGGAAAGCAGCATGGTGGAGAGTGCTGGTTCGGGAACCAAACTAGAAGAAGTTTTAGTTGTTTTGTGTGCGGGCAACCCAGACACTATGCCGCTAAATGTCCCAAGAATGCTATGAAGAAAGAGGTGAATACAGCTAGAGCCCATCCAGTAGGTGCAAGACGATCTATCCAGAGAGGAAAGGTACTCACTTCGAAAGGGAAGGAAGTGGGGAATGCAAGCAAGCAGAACTGAGGTAAACGCTAAGTCTCTGATACTCTCTGGGAGACGATGTTTAATTATCGAGTCACATGCTTATATGTTTCCCTTAATTACGTGAATGGAAATGAAGTTGCTCTAAATTAGAAATCCCCTATGAGTCATAGGTGTTGATCTTTGATGATCAGAAACCTTTTTAGTGAAAACTTAGAAAAGCGTGTGCTATATAGAGCCTTGATCCCTAATCTCTGAATAAAGAGTTATGTAATTTAAGAAAAACGCATAGATGCAACTACACTTGTTAGGAAGAAATCATAAAGAATAAAGTGCTAAGTTTTTGAATGCCAAGTAGAAAGTAACCAAACTCCGTGATAATGTCGTTGTTTAATAGAATGTAAGATTAGAACTGACTACTCTGATCCTACATCTGTTAAATGATGATGCTATCAGCAAAACCGTCGATGATGTGCTGTTAACGGACGTAAGATTGGGGTCGGTCGCCTCGATCTTTGCATCTATTAACGGGCGATGTCATGGCAATCTTCTTAATAAAGTGAGAAATTAACTGCGATAGGAATTCTGCAAATACAAAGATCCATTAGTGGGATAGACACTAACTTGAATGGTGTTCTTCCCAAAATTCCTTACGCCTAATCTAGTACTAGACCCACAACGAAGCTTATGGATAAGAGTCTTTAGCTACACAAAACCCCGGGATCTCACCAAGATCCCTGAACGGGCAAACGTAAGAGAAACCAATCTTAACAATTGTGTGAAGGAGCCACACAAAGATCAGTTAGCTTGATTCGAGTTCGTACTCCCATTGAGTACAAGAGCTTAAGGGTATACGGATACGAAGGGGTATGCCTATAATAAGTGGGGGAGAGCTTAATTACGAAACTTTAAAGATCCTTGTCGGGGTAACCACATAGTGAAGTGTAGACAAGCGGGAGCGACGGAATTAAGGAATATAATTGTAAAAGGTTTCCAATAGGAGGGTTCTCCAATTGAAGGAATTGAATGGAATTTCGGGGACGAAATTCTAACAAGTGGGGGAGAATTGTAACATCCTAAAACTTTATTTTAAATGAAATTATTATTATTAACCTAATAAAAATTGGAATAATAGCTTAACGAATTTTAGTGGATAGGTGAGTGGTGATTATAAGTCCTAGGGGTTGTATAGAAGGCAGTTGTGGCTTCGGGCAAAGTCATATAAGCGAAATCGGGAGTTAAATAAGCGTTTTCGATGTTAGAAATCGACCGAAAAAAGAAAATTAGAAATTTATTATAGGATGCTAAGAAAATAAATTCCACCGTTGGATATGAAGTTTATGGGATTAAGAAGTTTGTCTAAAAATTTGGGCCCGATCCGACGGTTAACGAAAAAGTTACGGCGAATCGAAGATTTGGAATTCTGGTTCACGCCCAGGCGCACCGGTGCACGCCCAGGCGCGTGCACTGTTCATTGGTGCACCAATCCAGTGAAAAACCCGCCCAGGCGAGGCACCAACTCGCCCAGGCGAGCCAAAATCCGCACCAGGCGCACCACGACCCACGAATTGGTGCGCCAGCCCCCACCTGATGGGCCCGACGCGCGCGCCAACTCCCTCCTGACCGCACCAGGCGCGCACCAGCAGCACCAGCTGGTGCTTGAGCTCGCCCAAGCGAGTAAAAAGCTCGCCCAAGCGAGTGGCGCAGACCAGATTTGATCTGGTGCGTCCGATTAAAACTTGGGGGCCAAGTTGTGGCCTCTTGGCCACACGATTTCCCTTTTCTTTGGCAAGAACAAACACCCAACAACAAGAACACCACTCCCTCCTCACACTCCATCATCAACATCATCTGTTGATTATGTGTATAGAATTGCTTACCCCTATGCCCTTGTAGGTGATGTCTCGCTACATTGCTTGCATCGAGATCCGGCCACTTCCTAGTTGCATATGGATCTATGAGGACCATCGCGCGGTGTTCGAGGGGGAGGTAGAGATTACCTTCTACCATCCGAACCCGCTGATGCGATTCCGTCCTCGTAGGTTTAGGATTCCCATCATATACACTATGCACGTACCCCCGTTTTACACTTACCATGGACCACCTCCCATGCGACCAGCTCGCTCTTACCACAGCTTTCATTTTCGACCTACCCGCTCTCACCCTTTTACTTCGAGAGTTGTCCGCGAGGAGACTCCCCCTTCTGATCCGAGGAGCCCAGTCAGGGTTTCACCATCACCTGACCCGGTACCCAGTGGTAGGGTACACTCTCCCTCGGATGAGATCGAGGAGGATCCGGTGGAGGACGAGAGTGGGAGCGAGCCTGTCGTGCATTCTACTGGGAGTGACTGGAGGGACGACGATCCCTAGGTATGTGCATATGGTGTATGATGTGGATCAGGGGATCCCATGTGTGAATGCTGTGGAGGAGATCTTGCTGCTGCTGTGTTGATGATGATGCTACTACCTTACTAGTTTTGCTTCTTAGAGAGTACTGCTATCACTATTACTACATCTGATGCTGCCAGATCTACGTGACCGCCCTTGGAGTTTATATTTTGATTATGTATATACAGTGTATGTAACATCCCTAATTTTAATCCTGATATAATTATAAGTTTGATCAAATTAAATAATTGTTTCTTGAAATCAAACTATTAGGTGTTGGGTATTTTCATAAAAATACACTATGTTAATTGTGAAAGTATAGTTAATTATATTTTAAAGTAAATTCATTTGAAACAATTACCCTATTTTAAAAATAGACTTTCTATTTTATACTTTGGTATTTATAAAGGGGTAATATTAAATAAATTTTGTTATTTCCTAACATCTAAACTAATTTTTATCTTAAAATTTTTTTTTATATGAAGCTATATGATATTAAAATCTTATTATAAATGTTTATTTTTGGTTGATAAATAAATGAAAGTGTATGTTTTTTTAAAAAAAAAAAAAGAAAGAAAGGGTTTTGTGTTCGTGTGTGTTGTGTGTAGAGGGTAGGAAACCCTAAAATCAATTTCTCTTCTTCTTCCTTGCATCTTCAGCCGCCTCCTCCTCTCCCTCCCCAATCTTCTTCATTTTTCATTTTTTTTCTTCTTCTTCAATGGAGCTCTCTCTCTCAGCTTAGCTCTATCTCTCTCCCTGACCCGCTTTTCTCTCTCTGTCGCGGCCTCCCTGCCATCGAGTGAAGCCAGCGCCGCCTCGGTCCCTTCCTCCTTGCGAAGCGTCGCCGCTTTTCCTTGCGCTGCCGCCGCCGCCGCGTTCGTGCTTCCCTTCTCCTCCAAGTCGCGAATCGCGACTCTGTTATGGCCGAACACGAACAGCCGCCGCGCCACCGCCCTCCTCCTTGGTCGCAGATCCGCCGCCACCACCTGGGTGTGTGGTGCTCGTTGATGTTGTTGATGTTCGGGAGCCATAAGGTCGTACCCTCTCTTCCTCGGTCCAGATCAATGCCTCACCGACGCCGGTATCGCCGTTACCGTGACCGTGCTTCAAACCGGATTAGTGTGGAGCAAGGAAACCAAGTTAATCCCTTCAGTTGCTTCAAAAACCATATTTTGAGGGTATATCTCTAATACCTTTTTAATTGCTCTATGTTGTGTTTTAATTTTTCATACTAATGCTAATTTTAGTGTTATCAGTTATAATTATAAAGTGTTAAATTGTTTTAGTATGCTATTATTATATTGTGAAAAATGAATTGTATTATGATTTAGTGTTTAGTTTTAATTAAAGTATTATTTCTAATGAGTTTAATTTAATTACTCTGGTTTGTATTAAGCTGAGTTGATTGTTATGTCGAATGGCGAGTTTTAAAAGTATTTTGTTAAAGGTGTAGGGTTCCTAAGTAATTGAACTGTCTAATTGGTTTGGATTGTCGTTAGACTAAAACAAGTTTTAATTAATTAGGAACCTGAAATATTCGACATACATTAATTCGAGTTTAAATCTACCTTGAGCTCTAATTCCAAATTGAAGGGGGGTGTACCTATTTGGACTTTGGAAATTAGTTTAGACTTATTTTGTTTTCAAAGAACACTCTCTTTCAATTCGGAATTTATAGCGCAAGTAAAGTTCGAATTTGATGTTTTGTGAAATCATTATTAAAGCTACTTAACCTCAATCTATTTTTTATAATTTTGTTAGTTTTGAAAGTTAACATATTTTTGATAATAGCTATACTACTTTATTGAGAAGTTAATGATCCTAATTTATACCCTATTTAACTTCCTTTTGAAACTCAATAAAATGATTTCGTGATTTATAAACTTGCCAAAATTTGATACCTTAATACTTGTCAATTTTCGAGATATCGAAGTTAATTGTTTTGATTTCCATTTCTAAATTCCTTGAACGTAAGGTTCTAAAGTGTTTGTTTTAAGGAACCTTGAATGGTCTTTTATAACCTTATTGATATTTACTAATTTGTGGGACATCATGAAAAAGATGTTTTCATAAATGTTATAAACCTAGTAACTAATTTAATATTGATATTGTTTTAGCGTAATTAAAAAGGATCAACTTATGGTGTAACTGATGTGTTTGGGTCGTTTTGACACACTAAATTGATTGTCATTTAATTTGTGTAATATGAATAGTCGACGAAGGAGCTTTAGGCCAAGCGCAAGCGATAGCATTGAGTCACGATTTGTTCAAGCATCACTATACGAAAAGATTGTGTCTAAGGAAAGACAAGGTAAGGAGTGAGTGTTACCTTGATTGTGGGAAATAGTTTCTAGTTAGTATATAGTGATTGCTAAGAATATGTGTTAGTGTGTGATTTATTATTAAATGGAAATTAATAAGTATATGCTAAATGTGTAAATGATTGTGTGGAAATCATGCTAATAATTGTGATTAGTTGTTGTAATTTTATTAAGTATGTCTACATGAGAAAGTGAAATATATGTATATTTGTGGCTACATGAGTATGTGTGTTGTTGTGATGATTATGATATTTGATATTGGAATGAATGTCTCTTTGAAATTACCCTGTATTTATGGAATTTAAAAGTATAATGAGATGATAAAATGGAATCAGTGAGAATGAGTACAAAGAAATGAAATAAGTGACATAAATTGTTAAAAAATTTAAAGGAAAAAGAGTGTGTGATCCAGATCTTGTAAGACGTTGTCCGTAGGAGACTGTACGCATTGATCGCGTAAGACGCACTTGATGCGCCGCTGTAAGACGTTGTCCGAAGGAGACTGTACGCAATTATGGACACACACCATATATTAATTAAAGGTATAATTGGATTGTGCCTCTCCAGATCTTGTAAGACGTTGTCCGTAAGAGACTGTATGCATTGATCGCGTAAGACGCACTTGATGCGCTGCTGTAAGACGTTGTCCAAAGGAGACTGTACGCAATGATGGATGCACCTTCCGATTGTGGAATCCAGGTCTTGTAAGACGTTGTCCGTAGGAGACTGTACGCATAGACCGCGTAAGACACACATTGTGTGCAGCTGTAAGACGTTGTCCGAAGGAGACTGTACGCAATGATGGAAATCCACGAAATAAATTCTAAAAATCTTTGCAAAACTCAAAGAGTATATGAATAAAAAAGAAAATGTGAAATCAAATAAAGAGATGAGAAAAGTTTAAGTTGGATAGGTTGGAATGTATGAAATAAAAGAGTTTAATGAATTATAAAAGAACTGTTTGTGATTGGTATAAATGTGTGTGACTTGGCTGGGTGTGATTTGTTGATATTATGTGAATTATATGACTAAGTGTGTTTGACTTAGTTGATTATTATGTCTAGTTAGAGGCTACTTTTCTACTTCTCGTGTAGTGCTCACCTCCTTAATATTTTTCCAGGTGCAGTGTTGAGCTTGCAGTATTTTTGGCCGAGCAGGAGTGTAAGCTAGTTAGGAAAGAGTTTTATTTTGTTATCTTTAAATTCATTTTAGTTTTATTGTATTTCATCCGTGTGAGCCTTGAGGATGTTTTATTTGGTTCCCAGGGCACGGAAATCAAATTAAATTATTTATTAATATTTTTTGGACTGTACTGGTTGACAGGTTTATAAATGTTATTTTTGGGAAAGTCCGATAAACAGAGGGGACTCTGTCGAATTTTCGTTAAGATTTAAACGAAATTTTCAAGTCCTAATTTTCAAAATCAACTTAATTATTGTAATTAATCTATTTTAATATAAGGGTGTTACATTTATGGTATCAGAGCAGTTTTCCTCGGCCTTGGAGTAAATCATTACTCCTGTTGTGTTACTCACCAAGCGAGTAACTGATAGATAGCTTAGTTTCTAAGTTATGTAATAGAGTAGCGGGTTGCTAACCTTATATTGAAAAATTTTTGTACGGAAGCAAATAATGTTTGATTGAATTTAAAAAAAAAATATATATATATATAGTTTTGGTTTATGTGTCTCAAGTTGTTGCCGAAAGAACCTGATTTCTTGGAAGATGGACGTTGTCGCATTTAGAAAATGGATGAAGTCCGAGATTAAGGAAAGTGAAAGAACCCCCAACGGGCTAGAGCAAATAATTGCTACCCCAACGGGAAGGAACGATCCTTGATTTTGAACTAAGTACGCCAATTTTTAAATGTGGCAATGCAACATTGTATTTTTATGTTTTTGAATGTTTGAAACTTAGGTAGGACGAAGTGATCTTACCACCAAGGTAATATATAATCGAGACCGGCCATCTCGAGGACCACATTTATTGGAAGGTGAAATCATCAAGTTCCCCGAGTTCCAGACTATCTCTTAAGATGAACGGCATCTGAAAACCTAGGGGACATGGTCTGTTATAGTTAAATTCTATAGAGTCCTAAATATCCCCCCAAATCAGAGTGTGCAGCGGAGGTAACCAAAAAATCATTTCAAGTATTTAGTAAGCTTTGATCATTAGATTTTATTTTAGATGATTTTTCTCTTTAAATCCTTGGATAGTTTTTCTTTTTAGCCGAACAAACTTTTTTTGGAAATCTTCATAAGTGATCTACTACCTAGACAAGAAGGGTAATCGATTACTAGCCTAAAGTAATCGGTTACCTCCTTGATGCAACAATTATAGTACAATTTTCAGGGGTCAAGTAATCGATTATCACCTCCAAAAGTAATCGGTTACTTCACCAAAACTCAAAGTAATCGATTATGCTACCAATGTAATCGGTTACTTTTGCTGCAACTTTTGTGTGATTATTACCAGGGATCAAGTAAGCGGTTACTCCCTTCAAAGTAATCGATTACCTTGCTGAAAATCCTATTTTGATGGCTTTCAACTCAAAATCATTTCCTTATGTTCCTATTTTCATGCAAGCTTGATCCACTACTCATAACCTTACCTAAACTTAGAAATTCGAAATATTTTATTTCGATTATAGACTTTGAGAATCTGTTACTTTTACGTTCTCTAATTTACTACCTTGTTTCCAATCCACTTGAAAGAATATGTTTGTGGAGATGATAATTTGCTTTGTTTGTCAGTGACTTATCTCTTGAATTTTTGTATAGTTAGTTTCTCTTGCTTTTGGATTCCTCTTTGATTTAGCCTTTATGAAACTAATTTCATGGATTTTTGTTTTAGAGTTTATGTAAAATGCAAGTTAGATTGTTGACTTGTGGTTTAAATGAGTTTGTTCCATGACCTTACATGATTGCATACACATGTGTCTGAAAATGATGTATTTTGGATTTTTAGCCAATTTTCAACAAGTAGCTCTCTTGACTAGCACATTACCCATTACTTTTTATATTAGTATTGACCACTACCAACCTATTATGTTACTTAGATTACTTCAAGAAGTTTTCCTAAACTATCATGCTAAGGGAAAATGTTTTTGAACACTAGCTTAAGAAATTCTTATTCTTTTCGGGTTTCAGTTTTTCTCCTTGTAATTCAAACTGACACTCATTTAAATTGATGGCACCCTATTGGTTGAGTCATGATTACTAATTCCTATCGTTTTGGGGTCTTAATTTTTGCATAGATTTTATTTCATGTTTTATGTCTTGTGGTATAGAGAGGTGCCACTCTTCTGTTTTAAGTTCGTACAAAAAAATTAAAATTTATGTTCTTTTTATAAAAATAGTTCTTAGCGAGATTTTCAAACATTTTATCGTTTTGGTGTTGAACATGTTATAAGAACTTAAACCATACGCCTAATGTTGCTTTTGTTTAGACCAGTTGAGTTTTCAAAGCTCCTACTTTGCTTTGTATTTCATGTTACCTCTTTGAAATTTAAATTCGTTTTACAATTATGGCAGAGAGTCAAAATACCTTTCAATGTCTATCATCTGCTAAATGTTAAAATTATTTGTTTAGTTTTGAGAAAATGAGATGATTTTGCTTATAACCGACTTAACTGTTGTGCTATTTTGTATAATAAGTGATAAGTGATGATTTCTCTAATTGGCATTGTCATGAAAGATGGTTTTCCTCAATGATTGAATTTGAGAACCTTTTTACTTAACCAGTTATTGAAATTCTTTTGCTACTGCTAAATTCTTAGTGCCACTAAGGTTTTATTTGTCTTGTTACATTGAATGATTTTAGAAGACCCTCGTGCTATTTGTAGTGTTGGTTTTAAGTTTATTAGCATGAAGGCCAAAGATTCCTAAAAATCCTAACTTTACGATTTTCTTTAATCAAATTTCGAGGACGAAATTTCTTTTTGGGGAAGGATTGTAACATCCCTAATTTTAATCCTGATATAATTATAAGTTTGATCAAATTAAATAATTGTTTCTTGAAATCAAACTATTAGGTGTTGGGTATTTTCATAAAAATACACTATGTTAATTGTGAAAGTATAGTTAATTATATTTTAAAGTAAATTCATTTGAAACAATTACCCTATTTTAAAAATAGACTTTCTATTTTATACTTTGGTATTTATAAAGGGGTAATATTAAATAAATTTTGTTATTTCCTAACATCTAAACTAATTTTTATCTTAAATTTTTTTTTTATATGAAGCTATATGATATTAAAATCTTATTATAAATGTTTATTTTTGGTTGATAAATAAATGAAAGTGTATGTTTTAAAAAAAAAAAAAGATTTAAAGTGTATGTTTTAAAGTCACGATTTGTTCAAGCATCACTATACGAAAAGATTGTGTCTAAGGAAAGACAAGGTAAGGAGTGAGTGTTACCTTGATTGTGGGAAATAGTTTCTAGTTAGTATATAGTGATTGCTAAGAATATGTGTTAGTGTGTGATTTATTATTAAATGGAAATTAATAAGTATATGCTAAATGTGTAAATGATTGTGTGGAAATCATGCTAATAATTGTGATTAGTTGTTGTAATTTTATTAAGTATGTCTACATGAGAAAGTGAAATATATGTATATTTGTGGCTACATGAGTATGTGTGTTGTTGTGATGATTATGATATTTGATATTGGAATGAATGTCTCTTTGAAATTACCCTGTATTTATGGAATTTAAAAGTATAATGAGATGATAAAATGGAATCAGTGAGAATGAGTACAAAGAAATGAAATAAGTGACATAAATTGTTAAAAAATTTAAAGGAAAAAGAGTGTGTGATCCAGATCTTGTAAGACGTTGTCCGTAGGAGACTGTACGCATTGATCGCGTAAGACGCACTTGATGCGCCGCTGTAAGACGTTGTCCGAAGGAGACTGTACGCAATTATGGACACACACCATATATTAATTAAAGGTATAATTGGATTGTGCCTCTCCAGATCTTGTAAGACGTTGTCCGTAGGAGACTGTACGCATTGATCGCGTAAGACGCACTTGATGCGCTGCTGTAAGACGTTGTCCGAAGGAGACTGTACGCAATGATGGATGCACCTTCCGATTGTGGAATCCAGGTCTTGTAAGACGTTGTCCGTAGGAGACTGTACGCATAGACCGCGTAAGACACACATTGTGTGCAGCTGTAAGACGTTGTCCGAAGGAGACTGTACGCAATGATGGAAATCCACGAAATAAATTCTAAAAATCTTTGCAAAACTCAAAGAGTATATGAATAGAAAAGAAAATGTGAAATCAAATAAAGAGATGAGAAAAGTTTAAGTTGGATAGGTTGGAATGTATGAAATAAAAGAGTTTAATGAATTATAAAAGAACTGTTTGTGATTGATATAAATGTGTGTGACTTGGCTGGGTGTGATTTGTTGATATTATGTGAATTATATGACTAAGTGTGTTTGACTTAGTTGATTATTATGTCTAGTTAGAGGCTACTTTTCTACTTCTCGTGTAGTGCTCACCTCCTTAATATTTTTCCAGGTGCAGTGTTGAGCTTGCAGTATTTTTGGCCGAGCAGGAGTGTAAGCTAGTTAGGAAAGAGTTTTATTTTGTTATCTTTAAATTCATTTTAGTTTTATTGTATTTCATCCGTGTGAGCCTTGAGGATGTTTTATTTGGTTCCCAGGGCACGGAAATCAAATTAAATTATTTATTAATATTTTCTGGACTGTACTGGTTGACAGGTTTATAAATGTTATTTTTGGGAAAGTCCGATAAACAGAGGGGACTCTGTCGAATTTTCGTTAAGATTTAAACGAAATTTTCAAGTCCTAATTTTCAAAATCAACTTAATTATTGTAATTAATCTATTTTAATATAAGGGTGTTACAGTGTAGATATACTTTTGGGATACTCTTGGGTTTTGGTTACACTACTAGGTAGATCTGTTTATGGACTTGTATATTTTGGAACTTGGAGACTCTGATGTGGGCTATGTACTTATGACTTTCCTATATATAAAACCTATATTTATATTCCTATCCATGGCATAGTCCGATAATTTCCGCTTACTCTGATTTAATTTATTTAAGAGTTCGGCTGTGAAAACTATTCGATGGTATCAGTTTTATCAAATAAAGCAAGGGTAGCTTCAGTTACTTTCTATGATATAAATACGATTCCAAAAGACGAATGTTACCCAGTTGGTGAAAAGGTTTTAGAAATCGCCGAATTCGATACCACTGTTTTGAAATGATTTAGAGTTTATTCTCCAAAAATTCCAATTGATGATTTGTGCACCCGCTTTAAAAAGAAAATTTCATTTTCGTATTTTCTTAACACTCACAAGTCCATATATTATCCAATATAAAAGTATAATTACTATATTATATTTGGGTAATTCGGAAGGGTATCACGCTTCTAATACCTAATAAGCGCAAGTCTAAATCCAATAAACTTCAAATGGCCCATGGAAGGAAAGCTTCAAAAGAATAATGCAAAATCAAAAGCCAAACCAATGTTCTCATGTCTATCTTGCTGAGCCTTTCTGAAAGAAAAAAGAGTAACCGTGGACCTAGGGGTTGAGCGTCATTTTATCCTCCCTTTTTATGTTTTACTTTTCTATTTTATTATATGATTTCTTCATTTTTTTTAAATTCTATTGGAGTTCATTTTCATTTATTTCAACAATAATTTATTTTGTTTTATATTGTAAGATTAGATCGTTATTTTTATTTTAATAATATTTTTAAACATTTTTTATTTGACATCAATTAATATTTGAAAATGAGTTAAGTCGACAAATTACATATTTCACATCTAGGTTTATCTGATATTTTTAGTGCTTTTTAATGCTAAGACAAACTTCCTTTATTGTAATCAATTTTTTCTTAGAATAAAAAATTTAGTGCTAACGAGCTAAGTATCAAACAATAAATTAAAACATTTAGTAAATAAACATAAAAGAGTTTTGAATTTTGGCACCATAGTTGAGATTTTGGCCCCCATTTCACTTTTTCATAAACAAAAATACCCTTTGTTGTGTTACTTTTTCCGTCTCTAGTCAGACGGAAACAAGCTTCCGTTCATACGTAAACGGATTTATTCCGTCTTGAGAATAACGGAATTTTTCCGTCTATCCAAAAACGGAAGTTATTAATTTTTATCCTTCTGTGGAAAGATGGAAATATTAATAAAATTTAATATTTCATATTTGCCCTTCCGTATTCAAGTATGTCCCCTTATGAAACAAGCAAAGCAACCGGCACAGCTCAAACTCATTCTTCACTCATTTTCTCTCTGAAACACAAAAAGCTTTCTTCTCATTCCACAAACTTAAACACATTAATTTTGATCATCATCAAAAATAGAAATAGTTTGGTTTCTCTTCAAAATCTTTGCTTTGAGCATCAACTATCAAGAGCATTGAAGGTATATTATTGAACAAAACCCTGTGTCATGTATATTTTTAAGTAAGAGTAATGTTTATATGTATTATTGTTTCTCTGTAATAGTTTAGCCAAATTTGTATGGGATTTGTAATGTGTTTTGCAAATGGGGAAAGCTCTGTTAATGCCTGCTTTGTTCATGTCTGCAACAAAATTTCCGTGAACCCAAAGACGAAATTTTTCCGTCTCATCATAGATGAAAGTTATTACAGAATCTAATATTTTATCTTTTAACCATTGCAGATACAATGGCTGATAATAAGGATGATGTAATTCATGATGTTGAAGAACCACATGTAATCAAATCCATGAAGATTGAGTTTCCCGATTATAGCAATTCATTTTGCGCAAATGAAGTAGTTTTCAAGAATCGGGATGAAGTCGTGGATTGGGTTCGTACAGTTGGGTATCGACTTGGATTTGTCCTGAAAGTGGCAAAGTCTGACTTAGGATTGGGGAAATGTAAGAGGCAAAGAGTTGTCTTTGCATGTGAGCAAAGTGGATATACAAGGCTTCAAAGGCAATTCTGAAGTATAATGTCGGAAGCAAGAAGATTAATTGCTCTTTTAGATTATATGCGAGGTCGACTCGTTCCGGTGATAAGTATTTGTAGAAGGTTAAATGTGGTTTTCATAACCACAAGGAGTATGAATCATTGATTAGTCATTCGTTGGCTAGAATGCTAATCGAAGAAGAACGTGCTCTTGTGTTTGACCTTACCAAGAGCGGGGTGAAGCCAAAGAGAGTGATGACAACTTTAAAAGAAAGATTTCCTGCAAATCTGACAACCATGGAACAAATTTACACTGCCCGTGCTACCTATAGAAGAAATGTGAGGCTCCCACGTACGCAGATGCAGCATCTCTTGCTATGCTTGACGAGGGAAGGATATGAGTACTCGCACACTACCTTCCCTGGTACTGATGTGGTGAAGGATATTTTCTGGGCTCACCCTATGTCCATTTCTCTACTGCCCAACAACACATACAAGACCAACAAATAAGGACGGAAATTTTTCATGACTGTACGGACGAAAATCGCAGTTTCTTCGTTCCCCACAGCAACCGCAACGAAGAAACTCAAAACAAAATTAAAACCAAACAACAACAACATAAATCTATCTAAATCAAGCAACAACATCAAACTAACCAAATCCTAACATCAAAACTCTAACATTTTAACTATTCCCTAACAAAACCCTAGTTTTAAATGAGTTAGAGAGGGAGATAAAGAGACTTACTTGACCGAAGGAAGAGAATGAAGGAGAACCACCATCGAAGAGGTCGTGCGAAGAGGAAGATCGAGAATGAAGGAAGAGAATTTGTCACCTGAGGGAGGAGAGGGAGAAACGATTGTGAGCGAGGGAGGAGAGTGCGGAAACGAGGGAATTTGAAGGGTTTTAAAACCTTTCAAACAAAAACACAGGGAATGACACTTTAGGAATATCACAATTTTTTAAACCTCTGTCTTATTAAAGACGAAATTATTCTGTTTTCCATAAAAAAGATTTTTTCGGTTATGATGAAGACGGATTATAGAGACGGATAAAATAACACGCTGAAGGGCATTATTGTCCATGAAAAAGTGAAATGGGGGCCAAAATCCCAACTATGGAGACCAAAATTCAAAACTCAAATAAAATACATTTACCAACAAAGCCCAACACAGTTGCAGATAGCGGTGTTCCTTAACCATAATGTCAGAGGTACAATCCCTGCCGTGGACATGGAAAAAACATGGAAAAAACTTTGTTGGTAGAGACAAAGCAAAAAAAAAAAAAATAATAATAAAAAATGAAATACATTTAATAATGCATTCTTTGTACAATATGTGAAAGCAATTACTTAGAAGGATTTATTGTGAGAATATAGAAATAAATTTAAATTAATCTTAAATATCAACTAAAAAATTATATTCAAATAATTATGCTTATTAAAAATGAGATATAATAAATAGCCTAAATAATCCTCTAAAAATTAAAATAATATAAAAAAAACCTAAATAACCCTCTCCTAGAAAGTCTAGGCATGGATTTGTGTTTGTTGATATAATGTTTTATTTTAGTGTTGACTATTTATGATATTAATATAAAATTTTATAAAAAAATATTAATATAAAGAATAACGTGTCTAAATATTTAAATATATAGAATCATTTATATTTTATTCTTTATCATATTTGTACTGCATTCAATATTTACTATTTAAGAGATTTAAAAATTTAGAACATTTTGTCCCCAATAAATAATTTAGCAAAGAAGGAGATAATAATCAAGAAAAATAAAATACTCGAAATTAATACTTTCTTTTTTTTATTCTTCTGTCTTATTATTAAAAAAAATGTTCTTTAATTAATTAAGAAATGTGATAATTTTTTTTTTTTGAATCAATGTGATAATTATTTTGATTTTCAATAAATTAATTATGTTTTTTCCTAATATATACCTTTTTTTTAATCATTATTTTTTCTTCACTACTTACATAAATCAATACATTGTTTAATCGGAATAAATATTAAAAATAACATTTATTACACTCTTAAACTTCTAAGAATGACATATAAACAAAAACAATTTTCATTCTAAAAAAAGAACCCTTTATAAGAAACCGAAGGGAGCATGAAGAACGTCACCATGGTTATCTCTCTAGGCAAAGTTGGTAAGAAAATTAAATAATACTCCTTGGTTATGTACAATGTCTCTAAAATGAAAAAAAAAAAACTTTCATAAATTTTTTTACAAACGATTAACTAGTAGATTGTGACTTCTTTTTCCCTTTAAAAAAAAAAGATTGTGACTTCTTGGTTCAAGTAATATTTTTAGTGATCCAGATTATTATTTTAAATAACTAAGTCAAACTTCTTTATTAAAATTGTAAAAAGTATTTACTTTTTTATATTTAATTTTATATAAATTTTTTAATTTGAATATAATTAATTTGGTGCTAGCAATAAGCATAGCATAACATAATAATTTAAAAATTTATTTCATTAAAATAAAAAAAGCATTTAATACATCTTTATAAAACACGAAAAAAAACTACCTGTAATTAGAAGGATTTATTATGAGGATGTATTAATATGGGAATTAAATAAAAATTTCAACCAAAAAATATATTTAAACCACACATGTAGTTAACCTTAGCTTGTATTAAATAACCTAAATAATCCACACCCCTATGTAAAATAATACAAATAAGTATAACCTAAGAAATCCTCTCCTAAAAAAATCTAGCTTTCTATTACTAATATAGTGAAAATAAGTAAATTTAAATTTTATGTTAGGTAATATGAAAAATATATTATAACATGCCTATATAAGATATTATATTAAAAAGGATATATGCGTCAAAATATTCAATTTGATTTATTATTTTAATATATATATATATATATATATATATATATATATCTTTCTTTCTTTCTTATATTTATATTGCATTTATTATTTATCTTTTTGGATATAACAAAATTTAGCACATTTTGTCCCCAATAAGTAATTTAGCAAAGAAAGTAAACAACTTCCAAAAAAAATAAATACTCGATATTACTATAAACTGACCATGGATGTTTCTCTACATGGCAAGGCTGGTAACTAGTAAGAAAATAAGATCATGCATCAAAGAATGAGCAAATGGCACCGGCCGGTTTTACCTATAACTTTTGTTATGTGAATATGAAAAGGACTTTTATTAATCTTCTTTCGTTATGGATTATTTGGTTGATGTACCTTATTGATACATAAGCTACACAGTACCTGTTAGGTGTTAGCCCATAGGTAAGTATTGTGACTAAGCTACGTAATCATATGTGGGAGGATATATAGCTTATTATATTACCGGGGTTTTGTTATAAAAAGGAAGCTGTAAAGTACATCTTCCCGTACTATTTATCCGGGTCGTGTGCTTGGTTATGACAGGTGAATTTCCCAACATGAATTTTCTGCATCCATAAAAAATCGAATCCGAGACTTTGCTTAAGCGAGACCAAATCGCTTATAACTCGTTCCAACCCATGTTAGTTGAAAAGTATTTTTTTAATTCTATTCATAAGTCATTTTATATTTTTCTAAAAAATATTTATTATTTTTTTATTTATCTTTAATTCATTAATATAATAAAAAAAATATATTTGTGAAATTTTCGATACAAATTAAAATGGTAAATTTTTGATACAAGTGTGTCATCTATAATATATTTTTTTTTAAGTTACGAGAAATATAACTATTCTTATTAATCTTTGTAATATACTCAAAATTAAGATGGTAAAGTTAAGACAAAGGGGCAAAAAGGTCAATTGAGCCGTAATTTTTCACCAGTCTTATATATACCCCCTAGACACTCAAGATGACACACTTTTGTGTTCTTGTCTAGCTGCCATGGAGAGACAAGAAAAGGAGAAAGCCCCTGTACATCAGTCAGCATCCAACCTCAAAACAAAGGCAAAGGGAAAAGGGTTCAAAATTCCTGCTGTAGCAACTCGTTCTTCCAAAAGATGTCGAAAATCAAAAGAATCAAAGGTAATCCTTATTCTCATGTAATAAACATTTCATTATTGTCTTAGTTAGGCTAATTGTAATTGCTCCCTTTCTTCACAACCTAAAAAGATTGTTCACAAAAGTCTAAGGATTTAACAATCGAAGAATCTCATGTTTGCTATGAATCAAATGTATTTTAATTTAAATAATTTTTCATAAATTATTTAAAGGATTTTTTAACCAAAGAAAGAAAAGTTGAGAAAAGTAATTAGTAAAGTTAAGCATGGTTGGTAGCAAATATTAGGATCAGTTGAATCGAATGTTAGGATCAGATGAATCATATGATTTGAATCTTGATCCGTCACAGATCAGGCCAAAATTGATATAGATCATTCCTTGTATCAATCAATTTCACACAAAGATCATTGAAAAATTGTATGAATTGAAGTCTGCATTACAAAAAACCTCAATTCAGTTGCATTATGAGCGATTCACAAACAGTCAAGATTCGCACAAAAACAGGGCAGATTGTCAGTGACAAGTTTCTAGAAAACGTGTCTTTAGGGTTATTGACACATGTTTTCTTGAATCAATATCGAGTGACACACATAATGAATAGGGTCACACCAGGATCGACCCTAGGGGAGAGCGTTGAGGTCGATTGCCTTGGGCCCAAAAATTTTAAAGGGCCATCATGAATTTTTTATAATAATACTTTTATTTCTGGAAAAAATTTTTAATAGTACTCTTATTTTTGAAAAAAAAAATTAATAGTGACACATTTTTTCTGATGACTTTCTATTATTAATAGCTCTTAGCATAATATTTCATTTTGTTTTTTTCCATTTATTCATTTGATTTATAAATAGGTGATGAATTAATGAACTTTATTTTTACACCTCAACATGAAAAATGAGTTTTTTATTACCTATTTAATGAATAAATTTTTTATTTTATTTCGACTCTATTTTATTTAATACCTATTTTTATTATTAATTGTTGTCATTATTTTAATTGATTAGATGTATAAATGCTACATGTTTAATCAATTTATTTTTAATAATTTATTTTTTGTGATTTAGGGTTCTAAAATTTTTGTGCAACCCAAAATAAATTAGGATCGGCCAACTTGTAAAAGTGTTGGGGTTTTTTTTTAAATTGTTTTTAATGGGTGTTTCGGTAAAGTTTCAACAAAGCCCAACACAGTTGGTAGGTAGCTGGGTTCCTTAAGCATTATGTCAGGGGTTCGATCCCTGCCGTGGGCATGAAAAAAGCTTTGTTGGTAGAGACAAAACCTACTTCGGTGATCTCTACGCCTCGGAGTGGATTAGTCTTCGGCTGTCGGCTGGGGGATACCCTTCGTGTACACCAAAAAAAAATTTACCCTACTCAAGGTTTTTTCTTTAATAGTCCCGCCCTCTTAAATATAGAAGGCTTCAATACCATTTATTAAAATTAGTTTTGGATCGAAGTCACTTCACATTTTAATTAGCGAAAGCCTTTTTTGTTTTAAAATCTCCAATAATGTTAAATCCTCTTGCTTAAAATAAATTGAGAGCGGATATTTTTTATGAAGTGTTCCAATATTTTATTCATTTGGTAGATTTTATGTTTTAGGTAACTACTCAAACACATTTAATAATGTCCCAATCAAAAAATATCAAATTTTAATTATGCCATATAGGGTCAGTTTCCACTTAGGCAATCTTCATCTGTACTAGTATTAGTTTTTTTAAAGACTAATTTTTTTTTACGCGGAAAGAAAAATAATTAAAGACTCATCTGTATTAGTTATCTTTTAAAAAAAAGGCATTTGTATCATGTCAAATGTGCGACATTAAAACCTTTTGAATATATTGTCGTTCTCTATCTAATTCAAACTTTCTTTAGTACACCTTTTATGAAGAAATAATTATATAATCCCTCCGGTTCTATTTATAAGACTCTTTTGAGGTTTTTCTCTTCCACCAAGGAGAGTAATTAAACTTGTTTGTGACATTGGAAATGTGAAAATTTGATATACTTTTTCAAAACTACCCCTATAATTATTATTGGCACTATAAAAAGTGTAGAGTTAATAGGAGTGTTTGTGGAAAAAAAGTAATTAAATGCTATTGAAAATTGAAATGTGATCTTATAAATAGGATCAAAATAAAAATCTCAAAAGGATCTTATAAATAAGATCGGAGGGAGTAAATGACAATGATTACAGCCAAAAATAAATTTCCCTGTGGGGAATGCATTATTTGCTTAACTTAACATCAATCTTAAGTTTGAGCTTCTTCATTCACAATAAAAATCTTACTCTTTATATATTTGTTGCATGCTGGGTTTTTTACATACAGTAAGAAATAAAGCTACAGAAAATTAGATTTCTTTTATGCACAGTTATTTGGTCATTTTGGTTATTGTGTAACGATGTAATCTTAATGATGATGACATGGATATAAGCAATAATGTGGAGTACGTGATATAGTAAAAAGTAAACTATAGCATTTCATATCAAAATTTAAATCTTTTCATTAGTGAACATACTTCATTGCATTATACTACCTTAATTGCATACTAGTATTAATGTAATCTCAGATATTTGCACACTTGAATTCCTATCTTAATTTTCATAAATATTTATCTTACATTACATGATGGAAGTCGATCAGCTCCAAAATCTAGAAAGCCAAAACGAGAGAAAACCCCTCCTAATTTGCTTGAAAATTGGGATGTTAAAATTACTACACGTCCGGATGGCCAAAAGGATAAGGTATGTATGTGGTCAAATTTTAAATTACCACTTAGTTATCATTTATTTTCTTGTTGTAAGATAATAGAAAATTACTGTTGTTACATTTTTATTCTTTGACTTCAAGCTTTATGAGGATACTTTCTTATATACTCCTTTGCTAGTGGTTAGTTTGAGGAAGGAAAAAATTATTTTTTTTTTTAAAGAAGAAGAGGCCAGGGGCTAACTGCCAGAAAAACGACAGCAACTTCAAAATTGAGTACATAGGTAGCATAGATATGGAGAGAGCAGCTCCTCTAAAATCTTCACTAGCTAGGCATATTCTGCATCTCAGAACATGGGATGATTATTACATTCACGGTCAATTGAGTGCTTCAAGGTCTTGCAGTAAGGGCCCTGATGGTTTATTCTTCCTCTAATTTTTTTTTATAAGGAAAAAATTTATTAAAGACCAAGGATGAGTATGAGTGATACTCACAACCCCTGATCAAAGAAGAAGTACACATAGTGTTCAATGCAGCAAAATTAAAACCAGAAAAAAACAAACAGCAAAGCCTAGCAAAAAAAAAAAAAAAACACAGCAGATACAACCATCTGATGCAATAAGACCAAACCATCCCATAACAGCGCACTAAAACAACAGCATTAAGCAAACTGATTTTATGCATCCATTTGAGAACCCCAACCACTTACGATCGTTTCCATCATCATCATCATGTCGGTGCTGTTGCTAGGGCATCTTTATTGTTGTGCCAACTGCCAAGTAAGGTGTGCTAAGGGTCTTAGCTAATGAGCTAACTAGCTGATCACCATTGTAAAGAGTTGTGGAAGTCTGTCAAGCATAGCAAATCAGTTATGATTTATGAATAGCTAATTAGCCAAAGCAGAAAGAGTAGAGGCCCATGTGTCTGGATTTTTCATATAAACAGTGAGTAAATAAATATTGTGATTGGTCTTAGAATATGGTAAAATATGCTGAGAGTTGGAGTGTTAAATTAGCTAAAAAATTTTGCTAAGAGAATTTGGCATCCCTTATATTACACAATGTATGCCAAGGGATAAAGATGCTCTAAGCTCACACCTGCAAAGAACTCAAGCATCTTCGGTATAAACAACAGGCAAATAGTAACACCATATGATAAATTTCTAGCACCAATAGACAATAGTAAGCCATTTTAAACTAAGACCAATCAGTCCAAGTCACATTCATGTTTATCGCTTGTTTGGTCAGTGCACGTGCAAACCTATCTGCATGCCTCCCTATTTTTATGTTCAAGTCAGACTTTATTCTTCATTAGTCTTGAGATGATTTTTATTTTACTCAACATAAATCTCAGATTCCATGGGCATTTGTTCTCCACATTATTAACCCACGCCAATGCATTTCTAGAATCCGATTCAATGCTTGAAAACCACACTACTTGCGGACTATCCTGAAAAGCTAGTTTTCCATATACTCAATCCTTCGTATTCATTTCTTTTTTTCCTGATAAAAAAAAAAAAGAAAGAAAATGTCTTTCCTAGTCCTATGTTATCAAGCTTGACTCCAGTTCGCACCGGAAAAAACTGATGACGATAATAAACATATTTAGGGCTAGGTTTGTCCAGGGATCAAAAGTGGTTAGCTGAGACTGAAACTGATGACAGATACACAATTCAATATGGCTATGATTAAAGAAGAGATCCACCAATTAAAATGGCTCCAGTAAAGTTTGTTTGGCCGGGGATGATTTAATATTCCAAAACATTCAATAATTTGTTGGCTAATGGTGGATTAACAGAATCTTGACCAAAAGTAGACTAGCTAGTGCATCTGTAGTTTATTGTTCCAGATACACTTTGTGAGTTCTGTTCCTGTCAGTAGGAAGATAGACAACATTTGTTTTTCTCTTACAAATTCTATGAGAAAGTGTTCAAGCATTACATTAAGTGAACTATTGGGAAGTTATGGTGGATGGCCTAAAAAGATTCAATTCATAAGAAGAGAAGGTTTAAGAAGATATCAACATAGGCAGTCTTTGTTGTCATGATCTATCACATGTGGACGGAAAGAAATAGTAGAGTTTTGGAGAAAAACTATAAAAGTTAGGAGGGAACTGTGAATATGATTAATGAAGATATAGTTTTCAGAGTATAGATAATGACGTCTGAGACATTAACTAGGAATGATAGATAGTACATGGATACAATTATGAGAAATTGTGGTAGATCAGATTGTGTTTTGGGTGTAGTTATTTCGGTTGTAGCTTCTTTGTGAGGTAGGTTAGTATGTTTCGGTTTAATGAACCCATCCTAGATGGTGGCATTGGCCTTATTGGATCGGATTAACTTATGCACTTGTTTGTATAGTTTGTTAAGGTAATGATATATTTTTTTTTACCTAAAAGAAATGTCTTTCATAAATAAGAATATTTTTACTATGGCAATCAAAATTGAGAAGGTAGCACAACAACCCACTAATAAAACCCATAGTTGAGTGACAAGTCATTCAATTTTGACCACTAGATGATGACATGCATGTCTCATTACATGACTTGTTATCATGTCATTGGTTTATTAGTGGATTGTTGTGCTACAATCCCAATTTTGATTGCATGGAAGTAATGCCCCATAAATTAAGATAGAGCATGATGCTGTTTAGTCTCTTAAGAAAATGATGAGATAATGTTTTAAGTTATGGTAGTGATCATGATTGTGATTTCGCTTCGTTTATATTAATTTCGAAAATTTGGAGACACATGTGATTGATGCGATCACAATTGATATCGCAATGCTACTGGGGAGATTCTCGCAACAGGAATATCGCAGCCGCAATTATGGTTGCAAACGTTTATTTAAAAAACATCAATGCAAAAAGATGCAGTTCATCAATAAAATAAAAATCGTTCAATCTCTAAATGGAATTGATACCATCTAATGTATTTCCTTAATGAAATGTATCTATAAAGGTTGTGCATGAATATTATATTTTTGTATATTTTTTTTATAGAAAAAAAATATATTTATTTGAGTACAAGGAGCACTCAAACCATTTTACAAGAAACTACAATATTTGTTTACTCCAATGTTATATTTCTAATCTGACTTGGTTTAAATGAAATGTTACGACGTCATTGACATAGAGCCATTTGCTTACAAAGTTGTTGTCTTGTGCTAGCAATATATTCATCGGGTGACAAAGGTTCGGTGTCGATCCAAGGAGGAGGTTAAGAAATATGTGGTACGTGAAGTACGAGTGATTTTTCTTTTATCTTTTTTTAAGATAGGTTTTAAATTTGAACTTTTAAACTGTTTGTAATAGGAGCCGGCGCAGGTTGAATTGGATCTGAGACTCATGCTAGCTCTTCACATGTGTCCACCACAAAGACTAAAAGGTGATTATTATAAAAAACAATTTTCTTGCTTAGAGTTTAATCTTGTTATGTGCATAAATTCTTGTTTTTTCTTGTATGCCGGTTTCGAACCCAATATCTTGAAGATCGGAAGTTACGTACCAAACCAACAAAACACTTGATTTGAAAAACTTTTGTCAAATTTTGAATGCGAAGTGAACAATAAGCAATTGTATTGACTTCTACTACTAGAAGACAAGACTGAATTAGTATCAATAACTGTTGTGTTGATTGAATTACTTTTTTTAGTTTTCTTCAACTTCTGGTATGAACCTATCATGTGAAAATGCTGGTTGTTGAGTTGTTATTTGATACTACTTTGCATTTCTTTTTTCATCAAAGGTAGCTATGCAATAAAGATGAATGATTCATTACTATGCATTCATATGTATGATAGCTAGCGCTAGTTGCCAATGCAAGTATCAAGATTTATCATTTTGGGTTGAATTAAACATCAATTTTTAATGTGCTTACTATGAATATATATTGAATATATATATATATATATATATATATATATAGGGGCTGCTAACATCTACCTATGTAGGAGGATTTTAGCAATGTCCACCAAAATATTTGGACAAAATTACCTTTCATTTTATAACTTGAGTAACTTATTTTTTAAGGGTGTTTATATAATTAGATTATTAATTAATTTTTTTTTTTTAAAAAAAGAAAATCATCCCCCACCATCCGTTGACCACCATTGGCCGGCGTTGACCACCGTTGACCGGCATTGACCACCGTTGATCGGTGTTGACCGGCGTTGCCCGCCGGCGTTGACCGCCACCGTTGATCGCCGCCGCTAAACCCTAAGACCCTAGACCCTAAACCCTAAACCCTAAACCCAAATTACAGAAATACCCTTAAAAATTAACCTATCCAAGTTAAAAGATGGAGGGTAATTTTATCCAAATATTTAGGTGGACATTGCTAAAATCCTCCGCACGATGGAGGATGTTAGCATTCCCCATATATATATATATATATATATATATATATACATATATACATACATATATCTTTTGTGAAGGAAGGAATCGCGAACATGCCCTTTCATTTCTGGCGGGATATCTAAAGAAAAGGTTAGTTCCTTTTACCAGTTTTAAGTTTGATTTGCTTCCATAATCATGTACCAAGCATGCATGATGAGGTGATCGATCTCTATTTTATGCTAAATATTCTTATAACTACTGCATATGCCTCATTCAGTTTGGGCAGAAACTTCTCTAATAAGGAAGTTCTTCAATTGGTGGATGGCTTTTACAACATAGACATGCTGGTATGTTATAAACGATAAATTATTATTACTCTTCTTCTTCTTCTTCTCATTTATCATATATCCCTGCTATAACATGTTAATATTTGCTAAGTTTTGTCATAGTGCTTTGGATTTTTGGAGCTGATAAATTATTGCTGTGCTTTGTCTTTCTCTCTCCCTCATCAGTTTGAAGAAGATGATGATGATGAAGATGGTGGTGGTGGTGCTGCTGCTGAAGATGGTGATGGTGTTGCTGCTGTTGAAGATGGTGGTGGTGGATCTACTGATGATGGTTATGAGTTTGAAAGGTACTGCTTGCCTTCGAGTTCCGGTACTAGGAAAGAATCTTAGGCAAAAAATCTTGGTCTACATTTTCATTTGAATAATTGTTTACCTTTTGATGTCTAATGTTGCAATTGGTTCATACTTTTTTGATGTTAAGGTTTGGGATGTTTACTCTTTCGGATTTCATCAGGGAATTGCGAACTTTAACCCTTTCTCATTTTGTTAGTTGCATTCAGAGTTTAAGACTAATGTTTTAAGGATTAATTCGGTGAATTTCCTTGTTTTCATATTGTAATTTGAAAATTTAATTTGAATATTTGCCACCTGACAACATACACACAATTGATCTCATATTCTCCCTTCTCTCTCATCTTCTCTTTTCTTCAACATTCCTCTCTCTCTCTCTCTCTCCTCTTCACCTTTCTCTTTCATGGTGGTGGAGGCATTTGGGCATGGATACGGTATTTGTGGATCACGATGGTTGAGGAAGATGGCTCTATGTGGTATGCGTTGCATTTATTGTGATTGCGGTCATTGCACCCGTTGCGATGCAGATTGCGATCGTTACGATGTGAAATTAAATCATGTTGGCACAAAAAGGGCAAAACGCGGGAGACACAACTCGTTCTTCTTCTTCTTCTTCTTACTAAGAGACGTTTTTTCTTCTTACTCAAAGCATTAACACTTAATAATTAAAAAAAATCTAACGTTGCTTTTCTTGTGCCTATTTCTTTTTGTGTCTGCCATTAATGAGGGATTGTTGGAATAATGACATACTTATTTGACCATTTTGCTCTTAATGACATAAATATTTTTTAGAGTTTATGACATTTATTTGACCGTTTTGTTTTTGGATCTAGATCTTCTGTTCCAAATCATGTTCCCAACTCTGTCTTCAACCAATCACATCAACTGTTATGACATTTTTGTAATATTTAATGGAATATGATTGGTTAGGGATAAAGTTGGGGACATGTTTTGGTACAGAGGATCCTGATCCTTTGTTTTTATGGACAAAACCGGTTTTCCAAAGTTTATGACAATTTATTACCCATTATGTTTTGATTGTTACATCAGTTGTGTCTTGGCCAATTTAAGGGTCATTGCAAAGACTAAGTTGGCTCGGGAAAACATAGAAACAAAAACACTCTCCTCTTCTCTGTCCTTCATTTCTTTTTCTTTGGGTAGCTTAACTTTGTGAGATTTCAAGTTTTATGTGTTGACTACACGAGTTAAGGAAATATTGTGCTACTTTCCTAACTTTGTGAGATTTCAAATTTCTTGTCTCGAGTGCACGAGTTAGGAAAATGTTGTGCTACTTTGGAAACAAGACCGTTTAATATAAATGTACCGTGACTATCTGAAAATCTTTCTTTTAAAACAACGAATTTTACCACAACAAAATTATTTTCAACACTCATTTTTCCTACCATGCAACTTTGAGAATTAAGACTTTATACAATGTATCAACTAGACAATTTGATGCTTGAGAGTTAAGGTAATTGTCACTATCATTTAAATCGATACCATGCTAGAATAAAAAACTTGTTGTGATATAATTAATTAATTTTTTGCGTTCATATGTTGCACTAATTCTAATAAAAAGTGATGTTGTATAGACCCTTTTCATTACTTTATAAATTTTATATAATTTTTGCTATATGTGACATTTTGGGTTCAAGTGTATGAAAATTGTAAGGAACCTCAATATTACAATATGAGAAAAAGAACAATTCAAAAATATTTTCAATATAACATATATTGATAATCCCAATGTACTTGATGAAACAATATTTGGTTAGGAAAGAAAAGAATAAGACGATGTCGTTTTTTACTCAATTTAGTATAACAGGGAGCAACATAAAAAAAAGCTAAGTGATGACTAAAACCAAATGAAAATAAAAATAATTGAAAACTCGACACTTCAAAGTTTTTTCTAACAGCAAATAAAGAAAAATTTATTAACAAAAAGATTAACCGAGCATCATAGAACACCCAAAGACCCCACCTTCTATGAAGGGTTTGTCAGAGAGAACCACAATCGTGTGCATAAGTTAATCACAACTAGATACAATTTTAAGCTTCACACCATTGTGAAGCAAATAAAGTACTAGTAATCTCATACAAAAAAATTCCCCCAAAACCACCTACCAACCTATACATAGATAATGACCCTAACCACCAAAAAACACTTGTTAGGACCTTTACCTCCTTAAAAACCTTGAATGAGAAAAACCACAGGGAAAATTCAAAACAAGGGAAAAAAAGCTTAACAGGACCAAACAAGAAACACCAACTACTCCCATATTAGGATGATACCAATACAAGAACCACCCAACACCAAGACAGAACAGTGTACAACAGAGGTTAGGAACCAGGTACAGGGCATAATCGCCAGTTTGCCTATGAAATAGACAAACCCCCAACACATTAACCCAACGCCAAGATCTAAACTTTATAGACTCAACTAACTCCACTAAGTTGAGATCTTTTTCTTTAAACACCACCTTATTTCTTTCTAACCAGACAAGCCACGTAACTACAAACCAGACTACAACAGCCGAAGATTTTTCCTTTTTACCTGACCAATTCGCCAAACAACGAAGGAAGTCTTCATAGAGCAGAATCGATGCCTGCCTATTGAAATTAATCTATAACCAAACACCAATGGCATTCCAAACCTGATAAACAACTGCACAATATAAAAAGACAGATGGGAAGAATCCTCCTCTGTTTGACCACAAAGAACACAGTTTGCAGAAACCATTACTCCTCGCTTCCGCATATTCAGTTTTGTTGGAATTCTATCGCGAAGCAATTGCCACATAAACACTTGGACCTTCAAAACACCTGCCAAATCAAGAACAACACCAACAGCATATGACAGTTTAGACAATAAAAAATTGTATGCTGTTTTAACAGAAAAAGTGCCACCATTGCCAAGGCCCCATATGACCAGATCAGGCTCATTGGCCTGCAGAGTAACATCTCTCAACAGATAAATAACTCATTCTTTTGAGAAATTTCCCAATCATACAATCTTCTTCTCCACGCAAGGTTCCAGCATCCCACACCAAATTCTACTTCAAATACTTCTTTTACTTTTACTGACTTTTCTTTAGAATTAGAAATTAAAAATAGATTCGGGAAAACATCTTAAGAGGATGACACCCAAGCCAAGCATCCTCTCAACATTTGAAGGAATTTCCACACTTTAAAGATTTTGATATACTGTTTTCAAACCACTCACCTCCCAGGCCAGCCCACTTTTAAATTACAAATGTCCCTCCACCACTGAGACCCCTCACGCCTAGCCCCGACGCTATTTCCCAATTTCAAATGATTAAAGTCTCCATATTTACTATATATGATCTTTTCCCACTGTTGCGTTTCATGTTAAGTTTTAAAATATGCTCGCAAGTGCACGAATCATACCGAAGTACAGTTGAACAATAACGAGGTCGATCCCACATAGACTTAGAGTAAAATTATGATATTTGTTAAATAAAATTATAATGTTGTATAAAAATTGAATGTGAAGGAGAGTATGAAAATTAAGACAAACAAATAAACTTGTTTGAATGAATGATAAATGACTAAGGTTCAGAATCCATCAAGATTAATTATAACAATAACTATGTCAATTATTTTACCCAATTAATTTACTTATGAACATCTAGCGGTTAAGCTAGTATTCATGGAAAATATATTAACAAAGCTCTTAAAAGAATAATATTCCGAAAGAATGATCATTTACCAAATCAATAATAATCATTAAATAAATAACTGTATCCCTAACATGAGATCACAGTTGTTATTCAACAATTACTATTAACACTTAGATAATATGATTTCAAAGCATGAGAAAAGCATGACTAAACTCATATAAAGTTCAATTATATTAAATAAGTGAGTAAATAAAATTAACAATAATTAATTTATAACATAGGTAAAAAATAACTGACGTGTTATTGCTGAAAATTACCAAGACTTCATAGAAAAGAAATATAAAATAAATATGTGTTTCGTTTCTCTTCTATCGAAACTCTTCTCAATGCTTGTGTTACAATATTTTCTCCCTCCCCCTTTCTGAATGAATAATGTTCTCTGATCTATTTATATTAAAATCTAATTCCTAAAAATAAAAGCATGTTTGTTTTTTGACCAAGGCTGCTCATTGTAATTTTCTATTGTTAGCATTCTGTTTTGATAGCATGCAACAATCACGTTCTCTTCTTTCTTTATTTTCCTGTTATCTTTTAAATTTGAAACAAATCTTGTTTGGAGAAGCTAAGTTTAGCTTCTAATAGCTTTGCTTTTCTTATTTTCTTCTGTCACTTCATTATTTCCTTTCCTTCACTTCTTTTGTTTCTTTCCCTTGTTTTCCGTATGTAGCTTTTGTTTATGTTTCTTTTCTTCTTTTCCCTGTTTATTTGCATTATCCTGAAAAATAAACAATTGATTAAAACAATAATTAATTACTTATATTTATGAATTTGTGTGTGTGTGTATATATATATATATATATATTTATATATAAATTATTTGTGTCAATCAAATATTCCAAAAAAATTGTAAATCCTATGATAAATAATTAAGAATGAATATCATATAAGATCAAATGTATATGAATATAATTAAATTATGCCTAATTAAAGAGACAAATTATAAGCAATCATCAATATTTTTATTAATTTATGATGACAACCACATTCTTAATTAATACGCAGGAACAACATATTTTGGATCCAATTTATTTTGTGAATAGTGATGCAAAGTTACATATGATTTATCATAAACGTTTAATATGTTGTCGATATAAAGAAATTAATTAAGATGTTATGTAATTACTATAATTAAATATTTTAAGTTATAATAATGCCTATTTTAATATCTAAGTATCTGTAAAATTAGTCTCTTATCACCCACAAACCCTCTTCTTGTTAATCAGCCTCCAGCGTCATTTACTTAATAAAGCTTTGTTGAAGACGATTAAGTTTTTCACACTTAGACCTCCCTGCTCTTTATTTTGACAACTGCATCCCAACCCACCCAAGAGATTTTTTTCCTCTCAGCACAACCACCCCGCAGAAAATTCATCTGAATCTTAACCAAAATATCATTTACCTTCTGCGGAAGAGTAAAATAAGACAAAAAATAAACAGGCAGGCTTGACAAGACAAAGTTAATCAAAGTAATTCTAGCTCCAAGTGAAAGATTTTTTCCTTTCCAAGATGACAGTCTCTTTTGAAAAAAATGCACACATGAGAATGTACATGTCATAGGTCAAGAACTAAGTTAAACATTTCAAAGAGAACGGTATATAATCAAAGGTCATACATGAGCAAAAATCATCACATTTGTTTTATTCAAGAGTAAACATGCATATGTTGGTAGACTTCCTTGCAGATTTCTCTCTATTCACTCAAGTGTTTGTAGGGACAGTGTTTCACTCCAATACTTACTATGAGAATGCATTATCATAAACTTGATTATACACCAAATCTCCACCATTTTTAGAAATATGCACACATGAATCAAAAGGTCTTTATCAAGATTTTAATGGGGCTCGGCTCAAGGTAGGATGAAAATGATAATTTAAGTTAAGATCCAAAAACCAATAGAGCATTGAGATTTAAACTGGGTGATCAAAATATTAGGGATCTAGAAGATCCTTGAATATTACTTCTCATACTCCACTTTAATCTTCTTATTCTTGATACCTTCTGTTTGAAACTTTGATTTCATCATAATTGTATTTTGTTTTGTTTGTTTGTTTTTTTTAAGTTCAATCAGAACCAATTCTTTTTATTGCTTTGCACTTCTTTGAGTACAACCTTTACATTCAATAGTAGCACACCCATATTGATTGCATCATACATTCTTCACAAAACCCATTAATTTCTTCTCAATGCTCTACTAGTCCTTAGACGGGTAAAACATAAGGATAAAATGAACAGGTTATGGCTCATACATAAGGTTTAAGTGAAGAAAAAGATAAAAGCTCAAATGGGTCAACTAAAGATTAAATTATATTAAGGTTGTCTATTTAGGTTAAGTAGGTTGAAAATCCTAATTGCCTTTATCATTTTCATGTATACATATATCAATCTGATCTTGACATGGTTCAAAGCAAATTTAAGAATGCACAAACATATAAGTAAAATATTACTCATCAAACGAATTGAAGATTGACATGAATGTCTCAATCTATTTCAGGCTCAAAAGCTCACATGGCTAGATTTTGCCTACCAAACATACATGTAATACATTGAAGTCCAACTATCAATGCTAATTAAAGCACATACGACGAATGATTTCATCCTTGCCTCTTTTTATGCTTTATTAGCCAAGATCATGACTCATACACTCTCTTATCCCATTGAAATGTAGCTATATATATTTTATTTATTTATTTATTATTATTATATCTTTTTTCGTAAAAATTAAAAAAAAAAGTGAAAATTAAAAAAAAATCAAAACTAATATATTGAGGATATGACTACCGCGTAGATGACATCACCCCCAATCAAAATCAAACATTGTCCCCAATGTTAAAAATCCCATCCAAGTTAATGAAATAATCACAATTAAGCTTCAAGTTAATGAAATAAAAGATGATGGGTGAGGTTACATACCTGGAAGCTGGGACAAGTCATATGAGAATAAATGAGGATAACTACATATTGAAAAATGTTAAAAATTAAAAAAAAAACTAAATTATTAATTTTTTTCATTTATATATATATATATATATATATATATTTTTGTGTGCTAGCTCTCAACGACAAACAAAAAAACACATAACTCAACTTTGGTAGACTGGATTGTCTAACAAAGTCTCATTTATCTCTACATTCTTCAACTCGAGATATGGTTTCAAGCATTGTTCGTTCACCTTAAAAGTACTACCATCTTTGAGATTTTCTATCTCAACAGCACCATGGGTGTAGACAGTTTTCACAATAAATGGTCCAGACCACCTGGATCTTAATTTTCCTGGAAACAAATGTAAGCGAGAGTTGTACAAAAACACTTTTTGACCAGATTGGAAGGATTTCTTATAGATGTCATTATCATGAACTTTCTTCATCCTATCCTTGTAAGACTTTTCACATTCATAAGCATCTCATCACGAAGTTCTTCTAATAAGTTAAGACTCAGTTTTCACTGCTTACCAGCTTTATCCAACTCAAAATTAAGATGCTTGATTGCCCAATATGCTCTATGCTTTAATTCAACAGGGAGATGACATGCTTTACCATAAACAAGTCTATATGGAGACATCCCAATAGGAGTCTTGAATGCAGTGCGATATGCCCATAACGCATCATCAAGACGCAAGGACCAATCTTTCCTGGAGGGGTTTACTGTTTTTTTTCTAAAATCCTCTTAATTTCTTTATTAGAGACTTCAACTTGACCACTGGTTTGTGGATGATAAGGGTAGCAATCTTATGAGTAATGCCATATTTTTTTATTAAATTCTCGAATGGCCTATTACAGAAATGTTTACCTCCATCACTAATAATAGACCTTGGTGTTCCAAAACGAGAAAAAATATTTTCCTTCAAAAATTGAACTACTACTTTGTGATCATTGTTTCTACAAGCCTTAGCTTCGACCCATTTAGAAACATAATCAACACCAACCAAGATATAAAGATAACCAAAAGAGTTAGGAAAAAGGCCCATAAAGTCGATGCCCCAAACATCAAAGACAGCAACAATTAAAATAGGGTTTAAAGGCATCATATTTTTCTTACCAATGCTTCCCAATTTTTGGCATCTTTCACAAGCAACACAGTAGGAATGACAATCACGAAATATAGTAGGCCAGTAAAAACCACATTGAAAATTTTTTGCAGCTGTTTTTCTACCACTGAAATGCCCACCACATGCATGATCATGACAAAAAGATATGATATTTTGTTGCTCCCATTCAGGAATGCATCTCCTGATGATTTGATAAGGACAATACTTAAACAAATATGGATCATCCCAAAAGAATTGTTTTACTTTTGACAAAAATTTTATTTTATCTTGTTTAGACCAATGGGATGGCATTTGTTCAGCAACCAAATAATTCACAATATCAGCATACCATGGGGCTTCTGAAACCTGCAATAATTGTTCGTCAGGAAAAGATTCTAAAATAGGCACGGAATCATTGTCATGCTCAACTATCAATTTGGATAAATGATCGGCAACAACATTTTCCGCACCTTTTTTATCTCTGATCTCAATATCAAATTCTTGCAACAGTAAAACCCATCTAATGAGTCTAGCATTTGCACTGGCTTTAGAAAACAAATATTTTAATGCAGCATGATCAGAATATATCACTATTTTAGATCCAATAACATATGATCTGAATTTTTCTAAAGCAAACACAATGGCAAGTAATTCTTTTTCAGTGGTGGAATAGTTCAATTGGGCAGCATTCAAAGTTTTACTTGAATAACAAATCACATGTAGTAATTTATTTACCCTTTGCCCTAAAACAGCACCAATAGCAAAATCAGAAGCATCACACATGATTTCAAAAGGCAATGTCCAATCAGGCGGTTTAATAATAGGGGCGGAAGTTAATTCATGTTTCAGCCTTTCGAAAGATTGCAAGCATGCATCATCAAAAACAAATGGAACGTCCTTACCAAGAAGATTACATAATGGTCTTGCTATCTTACTGAAATCTTTGATAAATCGCCTATAGAAACCCGCATGTCCTAGAAAAGATCTAATTTCTTTCACAGAAGAGGGAGGAGGAAGATTAGATATTAAATCAACTTTAGCTTTATCGACTTAAATTCCATCTTTAGATATAACATGTCCAAGAACAATACCCCTTTTAACCATGAAATGACACTTTTCCCAATTAAGCACAAGATTCTTTTCTTTACACCTAGCCAAAACCAAAGCTAAGTGATGCAAACAATCCTCAAAAGTAGAACCAATGACAGAAAAATCATCCATGAACACTTCCAAAATTTTACCAACCATATCTGAGAAAATGATAATCATGCATCTTTGGAAAGTAGCTGGTGCATTACATAACCCAAAAGGCATACGACGATATGCAAAGGTACCAAATGGACAAGTAAAAGTGGTCTTACCTTGATCTTTCGGTGCAATAGGAATTTGATTGTACCCTGAATATCCATCAAAAAACAATAATATGAATTGCCTGCAAGTCTTTCCAACATTTGGTCAATAAAAGGGAGAGGAAAATGATCCTTTTTAGTTGAAGCATTCAATTTTCTATAGTCTATACACACCCTCCACCCTGTTTGAACTCTTGTTGGAACTAATTCATCAACATCATTTTTAATCACAGTTACTCCAGACTTCTTAGGGACAACCTGCACAGGACTTACCCAGTCACTATATGGTGTGGGATAGATAATCCCAACATCTAACAACTTCAAAACCTCCTTCCTAACCACTTCCTCCATGATAGGGTTCAAATGCCTTTGGGCCTCTCGAGAGGCCTTAGCGCCCTCTTCTAAGTGTATTCTATGCATCACAACTGAAGGGCTAATACCTTTAATATCTGCCACTGACCACCCAATAGCTTCCTTATGTTTCTTTAAAACATTTAATAATTGATTCTCTTGGGAGTCATTTAAATCAGAAGCTATAATAACTGGTAAAGTCTCATTCGAGCCTAAAAACACATATTTTAGAGAATCTGGCAAGGCCTTCATCTCCAACTTGGGTGGTTCAACAATAGATGGCAGTGGTGGGGATGAGGACAAGGTGATTGGTTTGAACTTTGGTTGCCATTTATTAACATTCATTAAAGGAACAGAATCTAATAACGCATTTGTGTCCTGAATGATTGAATCAATATCAAATTCAACATTAAAATTTTTCAAACATGCGAATAGATTGGCATCAGAGGTGGAATGCATAAATGACTCATGTGACAGACAATCAATCAAATTCAATTCCTGCTCTTCATTATCACTTTCATCAATCATTTGTGTAACACCCCGATTTGGCAACTTGAAAATATAATGCTTTAATAATAAAATGTAGTGAAAATGAGGGCAAATTTTTTTTTCAACATGTAACATGAGCATGAGAACCGTTAAGTATTCAAAACTCTTTTATATCTCAAATTAATGTTCTCACGTCTCACGTTAACATTCAAGTTCCAAACTGAGATGTCACAAGACACCGCACTTTGAAACTTGCTTCTTTTCATTTCATTTGCAATAGCCCTTATACTTTCACAACTTAATCATTGAAATGAAATAAAAACTTGATTCATGAACATAAGTCTGGGGTTACATGTTGGTACTGCAATGATAACTAAGTAAATACAGGGAAACATAATACTTCTACTAAAATAAAAGAACTACCACCAGGCCCATTAAGCTGAAGCTGCCGGATCCACAGGAGGTGCCTCACAAGGATCAAACTCAATCACCTCAGCCTCCGGGTACTCTGAGTCCTCTTCAGGATCCTCTTCTGGATCTTCCTCTGGTTCGTCCTCTTGCATAGCCTCGAAAGCCTCATCTGGTAGATCATCCAAAGCCTCATCCAACTCCTCTAGCTCCTCGGCCTCGGGATCAATCCGTGCAGGTAAAGGCATCGGATGCCCACCGTGATAGTCAGCTGGTCCACCAGTCTGCAAGTCCGCCAGCACAAAGCGACAGGTGCGAACATCAGGCGCTGTCCCTTGCAGAGTATGGTTGGGGTCAAAGATGCGAACCTCCGTGACTCCACGCCACTCCCAACCTCTATAGTTCACTTCCCATCTTCCTTCATCTCGGATGTGAAAAGTAAACTTGACAGGATCCATAGACTAAGGGGTTGACATCATAATAGCAAGAAAACAGAACAGAAATCTAGAGAGAGTAAGTATTCCCAAGCATGCGATGCCAACAATGTGGAATTACAATAGGCAAGATATTAAGAAATAACAACAACATATACACAAACAACATATAAAAGCATTTTCATATTTACTCTTATTATCAGCATCCAATTCATTTATTCTTATCGAGATCATCACTTTCTCTTTCTCAAAACTCTTTACATAACCTCATCACATTCAATGATTTCCTTATTCGAATCCATGTCCATCTTCCACATAATTCATATACCTTTCCATTCTTTCATTCTTAGACTCATATTTTGACATTATACAATTTATCTTTTCTAAATTAAGTCGTATGAATTTGTGTCCATCAATGATGTGGGGGAAGGTTAATCATCATTGAGGAGGTCGCTTAACACAGTTAGCACTCACGTCTACATCTCCTTGATAATCCACCCAACCTAGTCGGAAGCAAACAGGAGTACAAGACCTTTACCATGCGGGCACGACAGCTGTCTCAACAATCAAATGGCTCCAAGCAGGGAGAACTGTAGAAAACTCGGGTACAGTCTATAATCAATTCAATTCATATAATATCAGGGCACACTGTAGAAAAATCGGGTACAGTGGCAAATCAAAGATGCCCCGTTCCAGTCCCTCTCACTGTTCAAGATTTGCAATCTAGGGGGTGACAGTACTATTCTAGTCTGTGTGACACTCTCGTTTTACATCTTGAAAATAATTAATATTTCCAAATGATTGAAATACTTGCTACCAAATATTAGGACTAGAAAAATTTTTCCTTTTTAATTTGTATTTGCTCGATTGTAAACATTTTTAATCTGCACAAATATCGGAATTCGGCTTAATAATATCTTAATTACAAAAAGACTCTCGAGATACTATTTCCATAAACATAGTAACCATCTTTGTAGTCCTTCTTAAAATATATTATTAGTCTCTCGAGTTTAATCGAATATATAAAATATATACTTGTCGCCGAGCTCCTTTTTGAATCAAAATCAGAGTATGCAGAAGTAAAATTAATACTTGTGGGGCACTGCTGAGGTAAATAAAACATAATATATATATGTATAACATAACATAAACCCCATAAGTAACATCAGTAGCAAGTAACATAAGTTGAAATAGCAAGAGTTTATAAAAATATATACAAACCAGCTGCATAAAATAAAACCTCACTCTAAGACCTCTCAAAAATATATACAATATAATAGTCCCAAAAGTAGAAGTTCCAGAGGAGGTCATCCGTGTCCTCAGCAGCTCCTTAGATCCTCCACAGCTCTATCCCTAGGATCTAGGATTCGAAAACATCCACGCTATGCAGGCTCCTATGAACCAGCAGGTCCACCTCTAACAGAAACAGTCGGCTCGACATGCACCTCCTCCTCGCTCTCATCCTCCACGGGGTCCTCCTCGACCTCGCCTGACTGGGTAGAGACCCCACCACCGGGTCTAGGATCTGCAGAAGCAGTCCTCTCGAAATCAGTCGGACCAGGAGAAGGAGTCTCCTCAGTGACAACTCTATGGGAGGAAGGATGAGAACGAGTGACAACTCTGAAACGAAAACTATGAAAACGACGCACAGGTCGAGCCGGGGGTGGTCCTCTATATGTATAAAAGGGTGGAACATGCATAGTATAGACTAAAGGGATCCGAAATCGACGAGGTCGCACTCGCACCAGAGGGTTAGGGTGGTAGAGAGTGATCTCCACCTCCCTCTCAAAGGTGGCACGGTGCTCCTCATACGTCCATATGCCACTAGGGATAGGGCGTATCTCGATGCAGGCTAGGTATCTGGCCATCACCTAAACAGGGCACAGGGAGTAAGTATACATAAATACATAATTGATAAAGACTAAAATTACAAACACAAGTATGTTAGGGACAGATAATAATGCAAATACATATGAGCACACCAATTTTTCAACATTATATCTCTTATAATGCAAGTGGTATGATGTATGATTTTCTATCCACAACTGAGGCCTCTAAAAGTCCATCTTGGACGTCCATCCAATACACCCTTGTGTTCCCGGAACACTGACATTCGTTCCCAGAACGTAATGCCAAACCATACTTGGATAATAAGCATCACTCCCGGAGTGTGCACCACGTTCCCAGAACGCATACGTTCCCAGAACGCATAAAAAACCAGGTCCCGGACACTGGCCACATTCCCAGAATGTGTCATCAAGTAGGTTACAATTTGGTACTCCCGGAGTACCCTCCTCATATTCCCAGAATATGATAAACGTTCCTACCAACCAAACTTCCATTCTATATGGATGCACAATTATCAGGGTTGGTTTTATCTTTACATTAATTACTGTGATTTAGAAATATTCCAATTTCCCTTTTGAATGATTTATTTGAGGCATAATCTTTGGCACAAAATTCTACTTTGAATTTTCTCAAAAACATGCCCTTAAGCTTAGATTGGGAAAACATAACCAATGGTATTCAAAAACTTAACTTTTTATTTTTCAGATTCAGGTACTAACCGGTTACAGTTTCAGGCTAACCGGTTAGAATTACAGACCTGAACTGTTTACCATTGAAATTCAGAAAAACCCTTTTTCTTGAATTCTTTACCCAATACATAAACAAGTTTGACATTGTTTTACACCTCAAAAACCACTGTTTTTATCATTCAAAAGTCTAAATCACATTTCAGTCTCAAATGAGCATAATTTCCTCTTGAAATTATCCCATTACACTAAGGTATTAACTCTTTAACTGCAATCTGAACTATAACAGTGAAACCAACTTATTTTCAGATTGTTTTCCATGAAATTAAGGTCTGGATTTGAGTAGGATTTATAAGACCACAACACTGATTTTGTAAACTTATTTTCTTTTGCATTTTTACAGTGTCTAACCGGTTACGAATATCGAGTAACCGGTTAGATTATGCAGTCAGACACTAAAACATGAGTTTTAACAAACCATTCTCTTCACTACTCAAATCTAACCAAATTTCAACCTTTAACAAAGTTCATATACCTTAAATAAATATGTTTAATCACAGAAACACATAATTTTGCATGCATTTGGTTTAGTGCATCAAATTGCATAAAAATCCATACAAACACAATTCAATACCTCAAATCACAGATTATACATTTAGCTTCTGATTTAAACATTAAAATCACTTGCATGAATCAATATAAAGTTGCTCAAAACAACATTGAGCTAAAATTTGGCCTCCAAGCCTTTGTGCTTCACACACATAATGCCCTTTTTGAGTTTTGTTAACTCAAATCCTAATTCACTTGATTTTTAGTCTAAATCTAGTATAAGGTAGACTTCTCCCATACCTCTAAGTTGTTTTTGATGAGTATAACTTCTGAACTTGAAGAAAATCTACAATCTCCTCACAAATCCTAAGTTCTGCTCCCAGCCACGATTTCCATCAATAGGGTTCAAAGACCAGCAAATTTGACACAGGAATTGGTCAAAGAAATTGGGGAAAACCATTAGAACTCAATATAGGTAACATGCACTAAGGAATGAAAGTGATTTGAGACTTAAGGATTGACTGTGCTTACCAAAATCCAGTCTCCAACCAAGCTTCCCGAATCAGAAAACCCAGAACTTCAGCTTTCCCAACTCCAACTTCTGAGATCAATTTCTCCCTCCACAATCACTCTTGACTCACAAACTCTATATCAATGGAAAGCCCTTGATTTAAGCTTTCTAGAAGTGTATCTCTCACTCTCTAACACTCAAAGAAGAAGGAGAATCGTTTCAGACGATTATGGAACCCTAACAGCCTCTCAACTCTGGTTTCAGAGAAATCAACCCCAAATTCATCAACCACACCAGCTTATATAGAGAAATTCGTGTGCCATGCAGGGCGACACGCGTTCTCCACTATGAATTGAGTGGGATTCGTGGCGATTAATCGAATTAACCAAGTGATTACTCATCAATTTCCACTAACCCAGTTTCTGAGTTTATCGTCTAACCGGTTACAGGGCATTACTAACCGGTTACATCAGTACAAAATTTAAAAATTAATATTTTTAAATCTTTCCCTCCAAGAAATTTTTCAATATCACATTTAAGTCCTAGATCAGGGACTAAAATGCAATATCCTTATATTTTGCATTTATCTGCCATATAAAAATATTTCAACTTATTTTTATATTTTAGGCTAATTAAATACAAAACATAAATTTGAAAATTCATATAAATTAATAATAAAACTTTTATTATTAATTTCCTTATTATCCAGGAGACGAAAATTAGGGGTGTTACACTACTCCCCCACTTAAAAGGAATTTCGTCCCCGAAATTCTAGCTTACATAAACAACTCCGGATACTCTTGACGCATCTTTTCCTCTAATTCCCACGTAGCTTCAGACACGTCATCATTTTCCCATATGACCTTGACTAAAGGTATCTCCTTTCCCCTGAGCTGCTTAACTTCACGATCTTCTATCTGAACCGGTCTGGTCTCAAAGGTAAGGTTTTCCTTCAAAGTTAGGTCATCAGGTTGGAGTTTTAAAATAACTGATGGGTCATGCACATACTTCTTCAGTTGCGAAACGTGAAAGACGTTGTGAAAATTGGATAGAGAGGGTGGTAAAGCTAGTTGATAAGCAACAGGACCGACTCTCTTAAGGATTTGGTATGGACCTATACACTTAGGCGAAAGTTTTCGGGTTCTCACGACTCTACTAATTCCTTTCATCGGAACTATCCGAAGAAACACATGATCGCCTTCCGAAAACTCTAATGGTTTTCTCCTCTTATCAGCGTAACTCTTCTACCGACTCTGAGCCGCTTTCATCTTTGCCTGAACCATCTTAATCTTCTCAGATGTCTGCTGTATCATTTCCGGTCCAACCACTAAATTCTCCCCCACTTGGAACCAACATAGCGGGGTTTGACATTTCCTTCCATACAACGCCTCAAACGGTGCCATCCCAATACTTGCATGATAGCTGTTGTTGTATGTGAATTCTGCAAGAGGTAGCACTTGATCCCAACTTCCTTGTTCTTCAAGTGCACAAGCCCGCAACACATCTTCCAAAGACTGAATCGTTCTCTCCGTCTGGCCATCAGTCTGTGGATGATACGCAGAACTCAATTTCAATCTCGTTCCCATAGCATCATGTAAACTTTTCCAGAATTGCGAAGAAAATCTGGGATCTCGATCCGACACAATACTCGAAGGTACTCCGTGAAGACGAACTACCTCCTTAATATAGATCTGGGTAAGCTTATTCAAAGGATAGCGCATATTTATCGGAATAAAATGCGCCGACTTGGTTAACCTATCCACAATCACCCAGATTGCGTCATAAATTTGCTGTTGTCCTTGGTAAACCAGACACAAAATCCATTGAGATGCTATCCCACTTCCATTGGGGAATTCTCAAAGGTTGCAATTGTCCTCCTGGTTTCTGATGTTCTACCTTATGTTAGAATTATTGATAGGATTGGCAGCCGACACCCAAGAGGGGGGGGGGGGGTGAATTGGGTGTTTATGAAAACATTGGAAAATATTTTATTTAAAACCTTTTCAACATACTTAAAGAGATTTTGCAGCGGAAAACAATATAATGTTGAAAACGGTTGCGCAGAAGCGAATAATATTAATAATAATAGAAAAACTAATATGCGCGGATACGAATTAAATAAGAACAACGAAAACCGTTACCGCGCTTATTATTTTAAATTCGCTTAAAATAGATTATTACGAAAATAGTTGTTATGATGCACAACAAATAAATATAACAACAAAATATAAAAGAGATAGGGATAGAAGAGATTGCACCGGAGATTTTATCCTGGTTCGGCAAACCCGGCCTACTCCAGTCCCCAAGCGACCCGCTTGAGCTTTTCACTAAACCAAGATGCCACGCGTCCCCAAGTACAACCAGAGCGCCCCGCAAGCTACTAGGAACCTCCTTTCGCCATGGACCTCGATACACAACTAGGAAAACCTTTCCTAGATTTCCAGATAGCCTAACTACTAGGTGACCCATCGTTCGTCTAGCACTACCCACACACAAAGGGTTCCTCACCCTACAACCACGAACGCAGCACGTTCGCACTAGGAGATTCACTCCCTAGTCACTAAGGGTTACACACCCCTTTACAACACAGGTTACAAAGGTTTGAATGGGTACAACTACCAATATGCACTCTAACTAGTGCGGATACAACAAGATAGCCCACTAACAATATTGTGTTCTAAATAACACGGATACAACAATGTAGCACTATGATAATGAAGTCTTGATAAGAAGTTACAAGGCCAAAATAAGGTTTTGTTTTCTTAGAAAAGATGTGAACGTGAAAAACCAGAAGATGATGGAGAAGAAGAGAAAGAACGTGATTATCAGGAGATGTAGAAGTGTAAGAGTGTTACTGATTTTGAAATACAAATAAATAGAGTTTGTTTTGAAATCAAAATCAAATCAAAAAATAAAATAGAAGATTTAAGAATTAAAACCAAAGATTTGAAATTTGAATTTTGAATTTGAAAATAGAATCAGAATAAAATCAAAAACGATTTTGGAAATAAAATCATTTAAGTTTTAAAATCAAAACCAAATAAAAAAGATTTACAAAATAAAACAAAGATATGATTCTTAAAACTAAAATGGAAATAATTCAAATTTAAAATCATTTTCGAATTTTATAAAATAAATCAGAATCTTTTATATAAAAACAAATGAGGAAATAATCAAAATGATTCTGACACGTTTTTTAATAAAAGTTGAGGTAATCGATTACTTCAGGGAGGTAATCGATTATCCCTTTAAAAATAGAAGCTTTGAAATTCATTTTAAAAACCAGTAATCAATTATCACATGCATGTAATCGATTACTTCACTTCTGTTTAATGTATGATGCAACACATATAATCGATTACCACTATTCTAATAATCGATTACAGAGCCTCTGATTTTTATATGATGCAACATCATGTAATCGATTATATCAAAGCAATAATCGATTACTTTGTCTCAGGAAAATATATGATGCAACAATTATAATCGATTACTTGAGCCAGGTAATCGATTACTCTTATAAGAAAGTAATGGATTAGCAAAGTTCACTTAATCGATTACAAACACTCTGATTTTTCTATGATGCAACAAAGTTAATCGATTAACTTAGGCAAGTAATCGATTACTCTCTCTTGCATACATAAAAATATTCAGAGTTTTGTAACATCAATTACTTTCACCAAAACTAAGATATAAAAACTGATTTTCACAAAACTTCTTTTTCTTCTCCTTAATTATGAAAAATATATTTAGAAAAACTTATATTGGCCTTTTAACATAATATAAACCTTGACTTCATTACCTTACATGATGTCCTAAGGGAAAGGGTTAAAAGATCTTCTATTTACTTGAGCCTTCAACTTCATTTGCTTGACTCTTCAACATGAAGCTTGGACTTGAAGGATGAATATCTTGTGATTGCACTTGATATAAACTTGAGAATCTTGAGTTTGTTATCATCAAAACCATATAGAATATTTGCACTTGAAGTCCTTGGGAAAGCTTGACTTCGAACACTCCCCCTTTTTGATGATGACAAACCTGTATTCTGAATGATCTGCATCACAAGTGTTATACAAGCAAATGTATATAATAAACACATCCTTATCCCTAGAACACAAATAATACAACAAGGATACAAAAAGGATATATAACAAATTAAATGCTTCGCATCCTTGCATCGTTCAGCATCATTCAGGAATTCTTCTCCCCCTTTTGTCAACAGCAAAAAGTGGGTTCAGAATTCTTCTCTTGTTGTTATGCTTGAACTTTTCTTCTCCCCCTTTTGTTATTCATCAGATATGCTATGAAGCTCTGAATTCTTCTCCCCATGAGTAAGCTTGACTTCTCACTTTTCTTTTCATGGGAGTTATCACGTGATCCCTTTTGTTTTGTCGACGACATTTGGTTCTCTTCCCCTTTTTATCAAATAAACCAAATGCTAAGCTCCCCCTGAAACACTGGGTAGAAGCATTAATAATAACAAGGAGATTCGTTTCATACTTTTACTCCCCCTATTTTGACATCAGCATAAGGAGTTATGGGAAACAAAAAAAATTTGTCCCAATACATGGTTAAAAAGCGCATGATGTCAAGATAGAGTGAAGTAGCAATCATGTTTTCATGCAAATTTGAAAAAGTTTTTCTCCCCCTTTCTAAAAGAATGATTCAACCAAGCAAGTTATAAAGGGAGATCAAATGCATCAATAAAATATGTTTATGCTTACTATCATCACAAAAATTTGAGAGTCCTATATGCCATGACAATAAATATTCAATGCACTTCAGCACAAAATATCATGTAGCACATATCATAAGTAGAAGTATCATAAAATGATTAAAATAAATAAAGGATTAGTGATACTTATAGTGATGATTGAGGATTTTGGAGTTCCTTTTGTTGATTATTTCATCATGTAGCATTTTGAAGGATGTCTCCTCTTGTTCAATGTGTTGCACTTCTTCCATTCCAAGAGATCGTCTTGATATTGTCGTATCACCTTCAAGTATTTGAGTATTGCCCATTTCTCTTTTCATTTTAATCCATTAACGACGTTGGTAGAGGACATTGCATACTTATACTTGTAGGAATACCTGCAAAACTAATTAGCACGTTTCTCTTGGTATCCAAGATAATTGGATCCTTAGGAGTTAGTTGCATCTCTTCACTATTATCAAGGATATTATGAAGGCAAAATATGAATAAACAATATTAAACATATGCACTAATCATAAAAAGAAATAACATCATGCTTATGTTATAAGTCCATGTCGTACCAAACATGTCCTTACAAATACAAGCATGTCCTCATATATCATGCAATATCATCACATATAAAGTGTAATCATGTGATAGAAAAAAATTTAACCACACATGATGTAACACACTATATGTAACAGGTATCTAGGACTATACCAAAAATAATCATGTGCTAAAAAGAATTTTCAAAAAGGTTTAAAGCACACATGATTTAATTCAACCAAGGAGTGATCATGATAATTAAAAATATTTTTTTAAAAAAATTTAGCACCCATGATCCACCTTAGTATGAATAAAAATTAGAATAGTCCAAGTATACCTTTGTATAATCATTGACATAAGAGGAATAATAGATTGATACCTTAGGTTTGTTGACCAATGAAGTTCTTGCCTTTACCCATTGCTTCACCTTTTGATTTTTGAGCATATTGGATCTTCCATTTTTCTCATGTGAAGCTTTGGTGTTGGTAGGCATCTTTCTCCTTTGATCGACCCATTTGGTTTTTGTCCTTAGGTACCATCTTTGTTATTTTCCCTTTTTCTCCTCCACTTGGTTTATGCCATTGCTTTTTGTTTAAAGTCCTCAATCTTATGATTTCACCTTTTTGCACGTGAGAGGCTTTGGTTGTGAACATCTTCTTCTTTCGACCACATTGCTTATTTTTGGACCATTGACCCTTTGACTTCATTGACTTCCCCCGTTGTACAATTGGTTCACCCTTTGATTTCATTTCCTGCACATTTATAACACAAGGAGAACCTTTTGGTACCCATTTCATCTTGGGTCCTTGGGGGTTAGTCATAGGTTCCTTAGAGGCCTTTGGAACCCATTGCAAATTTATTTCTCAAATTAAATTTTTTACGATAAAAGCACAAATGAGAAATATGTCCCAAACAACCACAATAATTGCAACTAATGGGTTTGGACGATGATTTGATTTTTTCAAAATTATTTTCATGAAACTTGAAATTTTTTATTTCACATTGAAAAATATCATTGTCAAACACTTTGCTTGATTTTTGAATATCAACATCATTTTCAATTTCACATTCAAGCAAGGAATTTGAACAAATGGATTTTTCGATGTTACTATATTCAAAGAGTGCATCCTCAACTTGTTTTTCAATATCAGAACAATTTTCAAAAATAGTTGAGGAGCTATTTTCTAAAAATATCTCTTTATCAAAAATATCTCCATTTTTCAAAAAATCAATTTCATTTTCAATTTGAGATAATTTTTGTAAAGAGTCCAAGTTTCTATTTTCTAAAGATAACAAATCATCACTCAAATCATTATATGCAAATTGTAGAGATTTAGAACAAGGACTAATTGAAATTACCTCATGGTCCTCATGAGCCAAGTAGTTGGATGTTTTAATTTCATCTGCCATTGATTCCGCATCCGAGTCACTTGATTCCTCTAGTGAGTCCATAAAGGTTTCAAAAATCCTCTCTAAGTCATCACAGTCACTTGTTGAGTTACTCCCCATGCTTTCACTTTCATCATCAGAATCTTCGTCTAGGGAGTTGGTCCTTTCACGTTCTATAACAACTTCTTGTTGTTCCTTCTCTTGTTTCCTGTGGACACTTACACTTTCAACAAGATCATTAGTAGCATAGTGTAGATGTAAAGTGTCCCAAATATCCTTAGAATTTTCACAATTTTCAATAATAGCAAATGCATCATGGTTCAAAGAATTTTTAAAAACATGCATAGCTTGAAAATTCAAAAAAAGAAGATTTTTCTTCAAAACCATGTAAAACGACATTCCATAGACGAATGCTGATAGATTGTAAAAATATTTTCATTCTCGCACTCCAATAGTGAAAATTATTTCCATAAAAAAATGGTGCTTCATCGAATGAAAATCCCTCCATGTTAAAACAAAAAAAATATCCCAACGCTGCCAATCTACAAGGATTTTTAACTCAGGCTGTTAGGCCTTTACCAGAGCACGAAGCTCTGATACCAATTGTTAGAATTATTGATAGGATTGGCAGCCGACACCCAAGAGGGGGGGTGAATTGGGTGTTTATGAAAACATTGGAAAATATTTTCTTTAAAACTTTTTCAACAAACTTAAAGAGATTTTGCAGCGGAAAACAATATAATGTTGAAAACGGTTGCGCAGAAGCGAATAATATTAATATAATAATAGAAAAACTAATATGCGCAGATACGAATTAAATAAGAACAACGAAAACCGTTACCGCGCTTATTATTTTAAATTCGCTTAAAATAGATTATTACGAAAATAGTTGTTATGATGCACAACAAATAAATATAACAACAGAATATAAAAGAGATAGGGATAGAAGAGATTGCACCGGAGATTTTATCCTAGTTCGGCAAACCCGGCCTACTCCAGTCCCCAAGCGACCCGATTGAGCTTTTCACTAAACCAAGACGCCACGCGTCCCCAAGTACAACCAGAGCGCCCCACAAGCTACTAGGAACCTCCTTTCGCCAGGGACCTCGATACACAACTAGGAAAACCTTTCCTAGATTTCCAGATAGCCTAACTACTAGGTGACCCACCGTTCGTCTAGCACTACCCACACACAAAGGGTTCCTCACCCTACAACCACGAACGCAGCACGTTCGCACTAGGAGATTCACTCCCTAGTCACTAAGGGTTACACACCCCTTTACAACACAGGTTACAAAGGTTTGAATGGGTACAACTACCAATATGCACTCTAACTAGTGCGGATACAACAAGATAGCCCACTAACAATATTGTGTTCTAAATAACACGGATACAACAATGTAGCACTATGATAATGAAGTCTTGATAAGAAGTTACAAGGCCAAAATAAGGTTTTGTTTTCTTAGAAAAGATGTGAACGTGAAAAACCAGAAGATGATGGAGAAGAAGAGAAAGAACGTGATTATCAGGAGATGTAGAAGTGTAAGAGTGTTACTGATTTTGAAATACAAATAAATAGAGTTTGTTTTGAAATCAAAATCAAATCAAAAAATAAAATAGAAGATTTAAGAATTAAAACCAAAGATTTGAAATTTGAATTTTGAATTTGAAAATAGAATCAGAATAAAATCAAAAACGATTTTGGAAATAAAATCATTTAAGTTTTAAAATCAAAACCAAATAAAAAAGATTTACAAAATAAAACAAAGATATGATTCTTAAAACTAAAATGGAAATAATTCAAATTTAAAATCATTTTCGAATTTTATAAAATAAATCAGAATCTTTTATGTAAAAACAAATCAGGAAATAATCAAAATGATTCTGACACGTTTTTCAATAAAAAAGTTGAGGTAATCGATTACTTCAGGGAGGTAATCGATTATCCCTTTAAAAATAGAAGCTTTGAAATTCATTTTAAAAACCAGTAATCGATTATCACATGCATGTAATCGATTACTTCACTTCTGTTTAATGTATGATGCAACACATATAATCGATTACCACTATTCTAATAATCGATTACGGAGCCTCTGATTTTTATATGATGCAACATCATGTAATCGATTACTTTGTCTCAGGAAAATATATGATGCAACAATTATAATCGATTACTTGAGCCAGGTAATCGATTACTCTCATAAGAAAGTAATGGATTGGCAAAGTTCACTTAATCGATTACAAACACTCTGATTTTTCTATGATGCAACAAAGTTAATCGATTAACTTAGGCAAGTAATCGATTACTCTCTCTTGCATACATAAAAATATTCAGAGTTTTGTAACATTAATTACTTTCACCAAAACTAAGATATAAAAACTGATTTTCACAAAACTTCTTTTTCTTCTCCTTAATTATGAAAAATATATTTAGAAAAACTTATATTGGCCTTTTAACATAATATAAACCTTGACTTCATTACCTTACATGATGTCCTAAGGGAAAGGGTTAAAAGATCTTCTATTTACTTGAGCCTTCAACTTCATTTGCTTGACTCTTCAACATGAAGCTTGGACTTGAAGGATGAATATCTTGTGATTGCACTTGATATAAACTTGAGAATCTTGAGTTTGTTATCATCAAAACCATATAGAATATTTGCACTTGAAGTCCTTGGGAAAGCTTGACTTCCAACACCTTAGCTTTTTGGCAAGTCAAGCACGCCGCCACATATTCTGCAACATCCTTTTTCAATCCAGACCACTAAAACATCTTCCTCAAGTCCTGATACATTTTGGTTGATCCAGGATGCATACTCATCCGACTCTTATGTGCTTCATCAAGAATCAATCTTCTAACCTCCTGATCTCTTGGTATACAAATCCTTGTCCTAAAACGAAGGATTCCATCCAACCCAATCTTGAAATCAGGTTCCTTTCCTTCTGAACCTAATCTCATCTTTTCCATCAATTCTCCATCCGCTTTTTGCAACTCACGAATTCTTTCCAAGAACTCATTTGTAATCTGCAACATTCCTAACTTGATACTTGATGGCTCCACTTGCGTCAACAAGCTCAAGTCTCTAAATTCTTTAATCAACGCTGCTTCCTTAACCATCATTGCACTTGTGTGGATTTCTTTCCGACTCAAAGCATCTGCAACCACATTTGCTTTACCCGGATGATAGTGGAGTTTAAAGTCATAATCTTTCAAAAACTTCATCCACCTTCTTTGCCTCATGTTCAACTCTTTCTGATCGAACAGATATTTCAAACTCTTATGGTCACTAAAGACTTGAAACGTAGTGCCATAGAGATGATGTCTCCATATCTTTAAGGCAGACACGATCGCAGCCAATTCCAAATCGTGTGTCGGGTAATTCACCTCATGATTCTTCAATTGTCGCGATGCATAAGCCACTACTCTTCCTTCTTGCATCAATACACAACCCAGTCCTTGCTTAGATGCATCACAGTACACTTCAAAGCTTTTGTGAAGATCAGGTAAGATTAACACAGGAGACGATGTTAACCTTTCCTTCAACTCACGGAAACTAACTTCACACCTATCATTCCACACGAACGGTTGATCTTTCCGAGTCAACTTAGTCAAAGGCAACGCAATCTAGGAAAATCCTTCTATAAACCGACGATAGTATCCAGCTAGCCCCAAGAAACTTCTCACCTCAGTCACAGTCTTGGGCTGTTCCCAGCTTAGCACTGAACTTACTTTCGCTGGATCCACCGCGATTCCTTCCTTAGAGATTACATGCCCCAAAAACTTCACTTCATTTAATCAAAACTCACATTTCGTAAGTTTGGCATATAATTGCTTCTCTTTCAGGACTTTTAACACAATCCTGAGATGCTCCTCATGCTCTTCCGGATTCTTAGAATAGACCAGAATATCGTCAATAAACACCACCACAAATAAATCCAAGTATGGTCTAAAGGTCCGGTTCATATAATCCATGAAAATAGCAGGTGCATTAGTCAATCCGAACAGCATCACAACATACTCATAATGACCGTATCGAGATCGAAATGCAGTCTTGGGTATATCCTCTTCCTTTATCCTGATCTGATGATAACCCGATCTCAGATCAATCTTGGAAAATACCGCAGCTCCCCTAACTTGATCCATAAGGTCATCAATCCTTGGCAAAGGGTACTTATTCTTAATGGTGACCTTATTCAACTGTCTGTAATCCACACACATTCTCATACTCCCATCCTTCTTCTTTACAAACAGTAATGGAGCTCCCCAAGGCGAAACGCTTGGCCTGATCATCTGCTTCTGCAGCAATTCCTCGATCTGCTTTTTCATTTCTGCCATTTCTGGTGGTGTCATCCTATAAGGAGCCATAGAGATGGGACCAGCTCCAGGGACTAAATCAATCCCAAACTCTATCTCTCGCTTTGGAGGTAATCCTGGTATCTCCTCAGGAAATACTTCCGGAAATTCCCTCACCACAGGAATCTCTTCTATCGGCATCGACTCTTCTTCCCCAATAGCAGAGAACAAACACATATAACCTTCAGGTTCAAGGGTCCTATATTGAATTGTCTTTTCCTCACAATTGATAATCACTTGGTTCTTCATCAACCAATACATACCCAAGATCACATCCAATTGTAACTTAGGGAGACAAACCAAATCGACTTTGGAAAGACGACCCAAAATTTCCACATTACACCCTAAATAGACTTTAGCGGTAAAAATCAGTATTCTAGTAGGGGTATCTATACTAAGATAGTAAGGTGAATAGGAAACAACAAGATTCAGCCTATTTACACATTCAGGAGAAACAAAAGAATGTGTAGCTCCAGAATCAAACATGACTTTGCAAGGTTGATTATTAAGCAGAAAGTTACCTTGCACGAGATTCGGGGTTTGGGTTGCTTCATTACCACTCAGGGTAAACACTCTTCCTTGCACCATATTCTTGCTAGCAGATCCCTTTGCATCATCTTTTGCAAACTCCTTGCATTCACGAGCAAAGTGACCTTGCTTTCCACACTTGAAACATCCTCCTGTGGACCAGCAGAATTGACCATGATGATAACGCCTACATTTCTCGCAATAAGGAGCATTATCGCGAGACTTGTTCTTGTTATCAATCACAGCTTTGCCCTTGCCTGTGTTCTTCTGAGAATATGGACCATTACTCTGATGATCAAACCTCTTCTTCCTCTGTGGTCCATAGTTCTGTCCAACCTCTTTCCCTTGACTTCCAATCAACTCAGCCTTCTTGTCATCCTCATACATTCTGCACATATCCACAAGTGCAGGGAAACTCTTAATCCTCTGATAACTGAAAATAGACTTCAGCTCCGGTCTCAGTCCACCTTCAAACTTAACACACTTACTCCTTTCATCAGGGTTATTCAAGCAATAGGGAGAATATTTCATCAGTTCCTCAAATCTAGCAGCATATTCTCCTACACTCATATCCCCCTGCTTCAATTGCATGAACTCTACCTCCTTCTTTCTCCTTAAATCTTCCAGAAAGTATTTATTAAGAAATTTCTCCATAAACACTCCCTAGTTGATTACTCTCCTTTCAAAATTCAGCAATTGGACAGTGTGATCCCACCAGTTTTCAGCTTCCCCATGAAGCATGTAAACTGCATAGGTTACCTTCTGTTCATCAGAACACTCCAGAGTTCAGAAAATCTTGTTGATCTCGTACAACCACTTGTTTGCCTCATCAGGTTTGTATCCACCTTCAAACCTTGGTGGATTGCACTTCCTGAACTCCGACAGAGTCTTAGCATCATGATTCGCCTTGTTGCCAACAGGTGGGTTACCAACTCGCCCTTGAGGTGGCTGCTGTTGCTGCTGCTGCTGCATGCCTTCCAGCACCGTCGTGATTCGTTCTAACATTTCGTTCGTAATATTTCTATTTCTGGTTGCCATAGAAAGACCTGCACTATGGGCTTTGGGTCACTAAAAGGTCTTTAAACATAAATGCTACTAACTTACTCAAAACATATTCAATTTACATTGAATCCATACTTAGCTGCATCATCGGGGCCATGAGGGATAGGACCAATGCTCTGATACCACCCAAGGTGTGACACTCTCGTTTTACATAGCCTCGAAAGCCTCATCTGGTAGATCATCCAAAGCCTCATCCAACTCCTCTAGCTCCTCGGCCTCGGGATCAATCCGTGCAGGTAAAGGCATCGGATGCCCACCATGATAGTCAGCTGGTCCACCAGTCTGCAAGTCCGCCAGCACAAAGCGACAGGTGCGAACATCAGGCACTGTCCCTTGCAGAGTATGGTTGGGGTCAAAGATGCGAACCTCCGTGACTCCACGCCACTCCCAACCTCTATAGTTCACTTCCCATCTTCCTTCATCTCGGATGTCAAAAGTAAACTTGACAGGATCCATAGACTAAGGGGTTGACATCATAATAGCAAGCAAACAGAACAGAAATCTAGAGAGAGTAAGTATTCCCAAGCATGCGATGCCAACAATGTGGAATTACAATAGGCAAGATATTAAGAAATAACAACAACATATAAAAGCATTTTCATATTTACTCTTATTATCAGCATCCAATTCATTTATTCTTATCGAGATCATCACTTTCTCTTTCTCAAAACTCTTTACATAACCTCATCACATTCAATGATTTCCTTATTCGAATCCATGTCCATCTTCCACATAATTCATATACCTTTCCATTCTTTCATTCTTAGACTCATATTTTGACATTATACAATTTATCTTTTCTTAATTAAGTCTTATGAATTCGTGTCCATCAATGATGTGGGGGAAGGTTAATCATCATTGAGGAGGTCGCTTAACACAGTTAGCACTCACGTCTACATCTCCTCGGTAATCCACCCAACCTAGTCGGAAGCAAACAGGAGTACAAGACCTTTACCATGCGGGCACGACAGCTGTCTCAACAATCAAATGGCTCCAAGCAGGGAGAACTATAGAAAACTCGGGTACAGTCTCAAATCAATTCAACTCATATAATATCAGAGCACACTGTAGAAAAATCGGGTACAGTGGCAAATCAAAGATGCCCCGTTCCAGTCCCTCTCACTGTTCAAGATTTGCAATCTAGGGGGTGACAGTACTATTCTAGTCTGTGTGACACTCTCGTTTTACATCTTGAAAATAATTAATATTTCCAAATGATTGAAATACTTGCTATCAAATATTAGGACTAGAAAAATTTTTCCTTTTTAATTTGTACTTGCTCGATTGTAAACATTTTTAATCTGCACAAATATCGGAATTCGGCTTAATAATATCTTAATTACAAAAAGACTCTCGAGATACTATTTCCATAAACATAGTAACCATCTTTGTAGTCCTTATAAAAATATATTATTAGTCTTTCGAGTTTAATCGAATATATAAAATATAAACTTGTCGCCGAGCTCCTTTTTGAATCAAAATCAGAGTATGCGGAAGTAAAATTAATACTTGTGGGGCACTGCTGAGGTAAATAAAACATAATATATATATATATATATATATATATGTATAACATAACATAAACCCCGAAAGTAACATCAGAAGCAAGTAACATAAGTCGAGATAGCAAGAGTTTATAAAAATATATACAAACCAGCTGCATAAAATAAAACCTCACTCTAAGACCTCTCAAAAATATATACAATATATAGTCCCAAAAGTAGAAGTCCCAGAGCAGGTCATCCGTGTCCTCAGCAGCTCCTCAGATCCTCCACAGCTCTATCCCTAGGATCTAGGATTCCAAAACATCCACGCTATGCAGGCTCTTATGAACCAGCAGGTCCACCTCTAGCAGAAACAGTCGGCTCGACATGCACCTCATCCTCGCTCTCATCCTCCACGGGGTCCTCCTCGACCTCGCCTGACTGGGTAGAAACCCCACCACCAGGTCTAGGATCTGCAGAAGCAGTCCTCTCGAAATCAGTTGGACCAGGAGAAGGAGTCTCCTCAGTGACAACTCTATGGGAGGAAGGATGAGAACGAGTGACAACTCTGAAACGAAAACTATGAAAACGACGCACAGGTCGAGCCGGGGGTGGTCCTCTATATGTATAAAAGGGTGGAACATGCATAGTATAGACTAAAGGGATCCGAAATCGACGAGGTCGCACTCGCACCAGAGGGTTAGGGTGGTAGAGAGTGATCTCCACCTCCCCCTCAAAGGTGGCACGGTGCTCCTCATACGTCCATATGCCACTAGGGATAGGGCGCATCTCGATGCAGGCTAGGTATCTGGCCATCACCTAAACAGGGAACAGGGAGTAAGTATACATAAATACATAATTGATAAAGACTAAAATTACAAACACAAGTATGTCATGGACAGATAATAATGCAAATACATATGAGCACACCAATTTTTCAACATTATATCTCTTATAATGCAAGTGGTATGATGTATGATTTTCTATCCACAACTGAGGCCTCTAAAAGTCCATCTTGGACGTCCATCCAATACACCCTTGTGTTCCCGGAACACTGACATTCGTTCTTAGAACGTAATGCCAAACCATACTTGGATAATAAGCATCACTCCCGGAGTTTGCACCACGTTCCCAGAACGCATATGTTCCCAGAACGCATAAAAAACCAGGTCCCGGACACTGGCCACATTCCCAGAATGTGTCATCAAGTAGGTTACAATTTGGTACTCCCGGAGTACCCTCCTCATATACCCCAGAATATGTTAAACGTTCCTACCAACCAAACTTCCATTCTATATGGATGCACAATTATCAGGGTTGGTTTTATCTTTACATTAATTACTGTGATTTAGAAATATTCCAATTTCCCTTTTGAATGATTTATTTGAGGCATAATCTTTGGCACAAAATTCTACTTTGAATTTTCTCAAAAACATGCCCTTAAGCTTAGATTGGGAAAATATAACCAATGGTATTCAAAAACTTAACTTTTTATTTTTCAGATTCAGGTACTAACCGGTAACAGTTTCAGGCTAACCGGTTAGAATTACAGACCTGAACTGTTTACCATTGAAATTCAGAAAAACCCTTTTTCTTGAATTCTTTACCCAATCCATAAACAAGTTTGACATTGTTTTACACCTCAAAAACCACTGTTTTTATCATTCAAAAGTCTAAATCACATTTTAGTCTCAAATGAGCATAATTTCCTCTTGAAATTATCCCATTACACTAAGGTATTAACTCTTTAACTGCAATCTGAACTATAACAGTGAAACCAACTTATTTTCAGATTGTTTTCCATGAAATTAAGGCCTGGATTTGAGTAGGATTTATGAGACCACAACACTGATTTTGTAAACTTATTTTCTTTTGCATTTTTACAGTGTCTAACCGGTTACGAATATCGAGTAACCGGTTAGATTATGCAGTCAGATGTAACAGCCCGATTTTCATAACTCAAAACGATTAACCTTTATGTATTAAAGTTACCAAAAATGAGGCCAAATTTTTTTTTTGGTGTAAAACAGTGTTGACATGTTTGAAATCGTTGTTGAAAAGTTCTTGGTATTCTCAATACCCTTTTTCGAAAACCGAGTTGTTACTAAAAACTTTCCTTTTTATAAAACATTTTTTTCGATAGAAGAACTTGGTTCGAAATCATCTTGACAATCTTTCAAAAACTTCACATGGATTACTGAACATGAAATGTGTTCCATCAATCAGTTTGAAAACTTAGCTTGATTACATCAATGGTTCATGGCTTGGTAAATCTTACTTCAAACTTTCACAACAAACTTAAATTAATGACTCTATCCTTAGACTATCCTATTGAACACGATCGGATGAAGTCCCTCCTTCTTGCGTTCTCTCCTCACTTCCGAGGATGATGCCCTCCTTTATGTTGTCACCTCATTGCTGATAGATTCCGGCTCTGCCTCATGAAGAAGGGAAGTATTCCTCCGGGTCTCATACCGAAACTTCTCCGTGTAATTCCTATACCCTCATACGGTGACTTGCCCTATGTGTGGCTCCAGGTTAGCTCCACTGAGTAGATGTTCTGAATCTGCAATTACGATCTGGGTATAGCCGGTCCATACCCAACCACATGGGGTGCGCTTCCAACCTCTTCCGTACTTACTCCACGTGGTGACATCCATGTAGTACTCCATCTGCCCGTTGAAATACCAGCAACACCGATATGCCACCGAACAGGAGAGAGTAAGCATTCCGAACGATGGATCGTCGACGGTGTGGGATTACGCTAGGCAAAATAATAGGGCCATACAAGCATACATTATAACACACAGGCACACAACAACCAAACATATCATTATCATTATTATTATCATTATCATTCTCTTTTATGCATTTCTCACGAGTATTCCTTCTTTCTTTCTTTCACTCCTTTACTTCCCATAATTTCTCAATTTCTTTTCATCCAGTCTTATCAAATTACCCTCTTTAATGCTTTGGGGAAAAAATACCATACATCATCAGAATATTCATTTCGTTCTGGACTATCACTCACGTCTACATCTCCTCGGTCATCCACCCAACCTAGTCGGAAGCAAACAGGAGTACATGACCTTTACCGTGCGGGCACGACAGCTGTCACACATCAAATGGTCCCAGACCAGGAGGACTCAGCCTCAAATCATAATCATATCAATTCATATTCATGGCACACTGTCTCACTACAGTGGCAAACAAAATGCCCCACTCCAGTCCCTCTCACTGTTCTCGATTTGCAATCTAGGGGGCGACAATATATTTCTAGTGGGCCCGCAGAACTTGCCACGGCATTAGACCCAGTCCCCACCATGTTAGTGCGCCACATGTAGAGTTCGTTCTGCCTAGAAATATACTCTAGACTTCTTGACGTTTCACCGTCATCGTCCTCCCCTAATGCAATCTCCTCCTAAGTATCCGCAGATACTTATGGTTTCTTCCTCTCCACTACTTCGCACTCTCATACCTCACCGCGTAAGTCTTTTAAAGTCTTTTATCTTGTTAATTATCCTAACGATCGGCCCATCCTTGGTGCATCCCTTCAATGAGTCTCGACCACTAACTTGACACAGCCTTTCTCTCATCATTTCTCACATAGCACAGAGCTGGGATCACATAGATAAACTCATATCTCATTTCCACAATCTTTCTCAAAGTCTCCTTCCATCAATTTCTCAAAATCGTACATCACCACTTTCTCAAAATCTCAAATCATAAACTTTCATACTCTTTTCTCAAAACAATCTTTTCACAAAACCTTTTTTGAAAATATCGTTTCACAAAACCTCCTTTCACAGACTTTCACTAAATATTGTCTTCACAAACTTTTTCTCAAAAATGTCATTTCATAAGGCTTTCTCAAAATATCACCGTGTAAACTTCCTCAAAAGTATCATTTCAAAAGGACTTATCAAAGATTTTTTTATAAACTTCCTCCGAAAATCTTATTTCAAAAACATTTTCTAAAAATCTCTTTTCAAAAGCTTTCCGGAAAACACTTTTCATAGTTCTCCTCAAGCCTCCTTTCAAAGTCTCTCATAAAAATTTCCTTTCAAAACTTTTCTGAAAACACTCTTTATAATATTTCTCAAAACCTCTTTTCAAAAACATTTTTAAAAGAATTTCTTTACGAAAACTTTTTCAAAAACTGTTTTTCAAAAACCTTTTCAAAAATTTCACTTTGCTGAGCGCTAATGGAGGAGCAAGCTCAACTCGACACTAGTCCCAGACTAAAACCAAAACAAAAGAGCCCAGCTCCGCTCACATCACACCTCATATCCACATTCACATCCCTCTCCCCAGCTCTGGCTCGTTCTCATCATCATCCTCAATTTCATTCCCCAATCTCAACTTTTTCTTTATTCAACACATATCTTATTCCCACTCATTATTCTTTTCTCATTGTATCTTTACTTTCCATCTTATTACTTTCACCACTCATTCACTTCATTTTTATTTCCTTATTCAGGACGTAACAGACGTCCATCAACATATTACTCATTCAATTTAACAGCAATAAATATCATTAAGCATACTTAAATTAATAAACATAAACATACTATCACACAAACATCACACAACAACAGTGTGGTCATTGTCATCTTCGTATATGTGGCCACACAACACAAACAATTGCCACTATACTACTGACTCCGAACCACTTAGTTCCGATCTTTGAGATGATACGGAACGTCCTAAAAAGTCACCTAACTACCACGGTGTCTTAGGAAAGCTTCTCTCTCACCTGTGGTCCAGCAATTTAATGCGTACCGTCGCCTCGGATCCTTTGTGTTGCCGGCTACCCCAATCCCTCGTCTTTAAGATTATTCATCGTACTAAATAAAATACGCTTAGGTTATTAACTTATATTATGAAAACCTTTTTCATAACCTAGACACTTCTCATTCCTCGTCAAAACTTAAAACATAACCGTTTTCTTTCAAACAACTCGGATGTTTATAACACCTTAAGTACTTTCAAAAATCATTTGAAAACATTATAAAAAGTTATTTAAACCATTTAATTTGGGAAACGGACCAGCACCTCAATTACGTTCGAAAACACCGAAAAATTCACCGGTTTCAATCTGGGTTTTGCTCAAATCCATTACCTTTTGAAAACCAAACTTTGAGTCTCATGAACTCAATTTAGAAATCAAGAAAACAATTTTAAATAAACTTGGACAGCAAGGAATAGTTTCACAAAAATCAATTTTATAAAACCCGAGAGCATCGTAAAAACTCGTTTTTGTTTCAAATACTTTGAAAACTCAGGTTTTGTTGTAAAACACCTCTTAAACAACCACAAACATACACAATGTACCTTGGTCACTCAAATCATATAAAAAATTAATCAATTACAAATCGACACTTACTTCCATTATTTAATTAAATCACATACAAACATTCATTCTCAAGCAAATATTTCACAAATCAATCACTTAAGTAAATCCTTCAACACATAATTAATTTTTAAATCATTTCATTTTCATAAAAAAAAAACTCACATATATCTAGCCCATAAACCGAATACATACACATAAATCAACTTAAACACAAAACTTATTCCTAATCAATTAGCTTAACACAACATACAGGCATTATTCCTATGTTACTTCATGGAGAAGAATTCTAACCTAATTAGCATGTATAGACCGAAACACTTCACAAATCAAAGCAAGATTCATGCATCATCAAACATACAAAATCATGCAATTATTTATTCCTTTTTCCTTGACAAAACCGTGAGCTACATCTTTGGAAAATAGTCAAACTTTAATTTATTTTTCATAGCTTAAATCAAGTCAAAAATCATCCAAGAATATAAAACATATATCAAGGCCTCACAACATAAGAGCATGGATTTAATTTTCATTAGACATGGCCGAATACATCATGCATGAAATCAACACTTGAATTAATTCATGTTCATGCAAGGAGAACTATTTTAAAGCTTATTACCCTAATATCCTCCCGAAAACCGAGGCATGCAACCAAAGAATACATAATCTTTTCACTTAAAATTAACATGCAAGATTAAATCTTAAGCTTGTCTAACAAAATATGTAAAATCATGGATCAACACAACACTTTCAATTTGTTTCTCAAAGAAAAATAATTTTCAAAGTTCAAGATCAACATGCATGCACTTAAATCATGTAGATCAAGTCATGAATTTAGACATGAGAGCACAAATCAAAGACAAAAATCATCTAGAGTGAGAAAAAGGCAATCCGTGACATATTCTAGGAAAATACTAAAGCATTTGTTCCAAAAATCATTTACAAAACTCCAAAACAAAAATCAAGGTCGAAACAAAGATCAAGGATCAAGACAAGAATAAAAAAAAATCAAGACACAAATTAAGACATGCAAAGGTTAAAATCAAAACAAAACTGAGAATCAAAAGACAAATTAAAGCTTTTATCAAGATTAAATCAAAACCGAAACATGCGAGGGTTCACAACCATATAGATCATCATTAATCAACATGCAAGACAAAAATTAAAAACAAGTTTAGATTAAACATTGATTTAACAAATCAACACTAAAACACTTCATAGTTTACGGTTCTAAGCATAAAAATTAAACATGCAAGAAGATCTACTTCAAATTCACAAGGATCATGAACAAAACTTTAAATCTATAGGAAAACATCAATATCTAGCATGAAAACACTAAGATCTATCAAGAGAAGTACTAACCGAATTATCACACATAAACTACACCTATTACAAATTAATTTAAGTCCTTAAAAGTCCATGTTTAAGAAGGATCAACACATAAATTCATCTTTCCAAACATAAAAATGAACATGCAAGAGAAGAAAAGAAAAATTACAAGATCACAAATCAAACTAATTCTAAAACTTCTAGGTCTTCGGTTTATACCAAGGAGAAAGGCTTCTAGTCCTCTTGAACACTTGATCTTCAAGGATTTCCTAGGTTTTGGACTTGATCTCCTCTTCCTCTTCCTTCCCCTACCTCACTGTCCTTCTTCTTCTTTCTCTCTATTTTCTATTTCTTAGTCTAAGAGTTTGATGAGCTCTTAGACTTGTGTTTGGTGGGTGTTTGGGATGTTGGGAATGAGGGAGTGAAGAAATGAAATGAAGAGTGAATGAAATGAAACTAAGGGCCAAGGCTTATAAAAATTCGTGGCTTCCTACTTTGCCCTTGTGTGATGCGGTCAAGAGCTCTTGAGGGAGGGGTAAATTCGGTTCTCTATAATTTTGCATGGGTGGAGTTTAACATTTGCCAAGGAGACAATGTAGGGGACACTAGGCACTTAGAGATCACTTAGGCTTTTGACTTGTGGGTTGATCTTTAGGGTTTCCATCCACTTAGTTAGGGTTTAGTTAAGATTTGGTTAGGTCTTGGTTCACTTAGTTAGCACTTAGGAAATTTCTAGGTTCTCTCTCACACTCACACTCATACACACGGCACACACATATATTCTCACATACTCATTCACACTTACACGTTACCCACATATGCACACACACATCATACATTCATGCATTTATCATCCCATACATTTTCTAATTAAATTTCACAGGATCAAAGGCATACATACACAAAACCATACATACACATGCATACATCTATAAAAATACATTGAATCATTCATGCATAAGAATGATAGTTCCTTTAAAATACCAAGAATAGCAAGCACACAAAACACCTTTTCGTAAAATAATTTCTTGTAGAAAAATTCAACATTTCCTTAAAAGAATTTTAATCACATAATCATTTCCAAAAACTTCATTCTTAAAAAACTCATGACATTGTTTCATGAAAAATCATCACTCATTACTTTAAAAACGTGAATTAAGAAATCCATTTAAGAAAATACTCTTCTCCAAAACACTTTTCTCAAAATAAATCTTTGTAGTATTTTAAATTAATACGAGGAATTTGCGGGGTGTTACATCAGACACTAAAACATGAGTTTTAACAAACCATTCTCTTCACTACTCAAATCTAACCAAATTTCAACCTTTAACAGAGTTCATATACCTTAAATAAATATGTTTAATCACAGAAACACATATAATTTTGCATGCATTTGGTTTAGTGCATCAAATTGCATAAAAATCCATACAAACACAATTCAATACCTCAAATCACAGATTATATGTAACACCCCGATCTGGCAACTTGAAAACTTTAATCATTTTGGACAAAAATTAGGGCCATTTTTTTTAAAGGGCGAGTAGTGCACAAGATGAGAACACTTCTATTTTTTCAAAACATAATTGTATAGCAAACTCATGTTCTCATGTTGAACCAACTCTTTCAAGTCCCAAACCGGAATGTCACATGACACTATGCTTCGAAACTCGATTTCCAAAAACATCAAGTACTTAAAATAGCCCCTATGATTTCTTGTCAAGGTACCAATACAAAGATTAATTGGTTGGGGTTACATCAGGACCATTAGGTTGCTAAGAACTCATAGTGGGAATACATACTCAAAAGGGGAATTGCCTAAACATCTAGTCGTAATCTCTCCTAAGCTTCTCGAGCTTACGATGCCACTCCTCTTCATCAGCCAATAGATCTTCTGGAGTAATGTCCCAACTCTCGTCACTGTAGCAATCTTCTGGGTCATCCCTATCAGACCAAAGATCAGGATCTTCCTCCTCAGAATAATCAGGTCCATCCTCGGCCTCTTCATCTTCCTCAACGGCCTCATCCTCCTCCTCTTCTAGCTTAGCTCGTCGTCGTGGAATCTCCTCGTAGATCGTTTTGTAAGTTGTCATAATATTATTCTTACCCTTACGGAGAGTTTCTCCGATCTCCCGCAATTGCTGATACCATACCATATTAGCCATCTAGGATCCATACCAGGATATCCAATAAATAACAGATAAGGTGGAGAGTGAGCAACCCAAATCGGCAATGTCGACTATGTGGGATTACATTAGGTAAATATTAAGACAAAATAGGTATAACAACTTAAAGTAAAACAATAAATAGAAACATAGTCAAACCTCAACATTTAATGACAAGATATAAACAGAAACACATAATTTTATCATCTTTAACAATAATTTCAAGATTTGTTAACGTCACCTTTTCCACCATCAGACTTCCCTTTCCTTGCTCATCCTCAAACTCATAAATGCATCAAAGGTACTCATATCATTCACCACTAGCAAATCTCATCCATCTTTCGAAGCTAACATTATCATCAATATTATCTTTATTATAAGTATTATCATTACATTGATCTTTAGGTCATCTGAGTTAATTAAGTCTTATTAGTTCGATTAGCAGTAATGATGAGGGGGAGGCATCATTGCGCTCACACACGTCTACATCTCCTCGATCCACCACCCAACCAAGTCGGAAGCAAACAGGAGTACAGGACCTTTACCACGCGGGCATGACAGCTGTCTCAACAATGGCTCCAAGCCAGGAGGTCTCAGCCTCAATCACAAATAATATCAATCAGGCTTACTGTCACACAGTGGCAAAACACATTGCCCCGTTCCAGTCCCTCTCACTGTTCTCGAATTGCCATAGGGGGCGACAGTACTATTCTAGTCTCGAGTGCAGAACTCACCACGGCTAGGACCGATCTGCCCGTACCACATGTGGAATTCGTCTGCCTAGAATAGCACTCAAAGCTTCTTGACGTATCACCGTCCTTGCCCTCCCCTATTGCAAGCACAACCCGAATATCCGCAGATATTCCGGGGTATCGTCCTCTCCACTACTTCGCACTCATACTCACCGCGTTAATTAATGTCTTTTAAAAGTCTTTTAAGGTTTAAATTACGGCTTAATCCTAATGATCGGTTCATCCTTAGTACATCCCTTCAATGAAACCCGATCGCTAATCGTTTGCATCTAATCCCCTTAAAACTCACAAATACTAACACAGGAATCATCGCAACATCATTGCATCACCTCTCTCATTCTCATGGGTCACGACCACATTATTTTCATTTCTCATCATAGCTCGACAATATTATCATCATCTCTTCCTGGTCCAAGAACATTCATCACGTCGGTGTCGTCCTCTTCACCAATTGTGATTTAACAACATCGTGGGTGTCCCTTCTTGCCGACTCGAGCTTTCCAGCATCATCAGCTCCTTTCCTCTTTTCCAGGTTTTTAGCCATCATCTACTACCCTCATGATTCATTCTTATCACAACTTACTTCCTTTCCTTATTCGTTTCCATCATTCATATATATTATTCTTTTCATTTAATTCTCAGTTGTTACTTTACCGTTATCATTTACAGAGTCAAATAATCTCTCACCATAGCGTACGTGGCTAACAAATAAACAATCACAGAATAACCAAATAAATCATTATGCACAAGCAGAAATCACAACATCATGTTAATAGTCCAATCTCAGTCGTTCGGGTGGATAGCTAAATCAAACAATCATGCGCTATCACATACACCACTACGCTAAATGAGAATGGAGTCCAATCTTTGAGATGATTGGACGCCTTAATACGTTACCTAATTACCACGGCGTCTTAAGGGTATGCCCCTCTCTCACCTTGATGACGAATGTCCCAACACTCTCCGAGATCCTTCGATCATCTCTCCTCGCCTCATGTCCTCGCATCCTTCGCTCACACTAAGACATTTCCTCGTACATTAGAAACGTTCTCGATATATTCTTTTAATTTGTTTTGAAAACAATTCTCTTTTGGAAAACTTGTCATCATTGTTCAAGATTTTCAAATTTAATTCAAATGCATGATTAAAACAATTCTTGAGAAAACATTTGGAATAACTTAAAAATAAATTTCCTTTCATTATCAAAACATAGTTTAAAACATTAATGTTATGAAAATATATTCTTTAAAATACTTTTCAGAATGTAAGAAGTAAAAGAATAAACTCTAGGATCTCACAAATTAATTCATCACATTCAAAACATTTATCATTTACTCACGACAACACACTCTTATGCTAAGGAGATTGACTACTTGAATTAACACAAACACATATAAGTTTGATCATGAATAGGAAGGTAATTTCAAACTTGATTTCTTAATTATAACAAGAACCGAATTGCATTTAATCAACACTTCTTAATTATCAACGAATTCTAACCTTGGATTCATAGTACCAGTATCATGAGGACTAATTCAATTAATTCCACTTACATCTAGTCCCTAAACCGAAAAGAAGAATTGAAATTAACACACCATTGCATTAAGTCTATAGTGGCACAACATAGAATACAATCATTCTCATTATATATTTCAATAGAAAAATTATCCTAAGCACCTAGCATGCACCAGCCGTATTATTCAAGCAAAGTTTCACAGAATATATCAAACCACCAAGGACATAAAACAATGAAGTCATCTTATTTGTTTAAGGCTAAAACTGTGGGTATCATAGGAAAAATACAACAAGTTCTAATTCATTTTCTCATCTCACCACAAGAAAGCAATTAAGGTCATAAATAATTTCATGGATACATGTGACTTTATGCCCCTAAATATGGTCAATCTTATTCCTTATGCAACCTAGATGATGATTAGGCACAATCTTCTATGCACTTATCTCAAGGCCGAATATTTACATGCATAGGGCAAGAATCTTAATTCATTTTTCCAATGCACTAAAGACAACTAAAGCAAATCACATTGCATCACCATGCATGACCCATCAAGAGATTTCCTTAGACTTTTATTAAAACTTAAACTTATAAATTTTCTCAAATAACATATGATTTATAGCTTGATCTTCTAAGAAAATGACATGCATGGGCTTAAGACTACTAAATCTACTTCCTAACACATACATGCACCCAAAATCATGTACTAAAACAAATTTAGCACTCATGGCCGAATGGCCTTCACACCAATATAACATGGATGAAACAATTTCTTTAAAATCAAATCATGTGCTTAAAAGAAAATCATTTTTAAAACCATTACCCTAATCACTTTCTCTAGGTCGAAGCAAACAAAAAAGGTAAACTTAGTTTCCTTTTTCTAAAAAATTTAGCATGTGAGACTCAAAGTGTTACCTTGCAAGACAACAATCATGGGTTAAAACATGCACACACATAGGTTAGTCAAAATCATGACAAGGTCAACATGAAAAGCTAAAGGTCCTTATCTTCTTCTCAAATAAACTTAGATCATGAAGAAGTTATCAAACATTTACACACACACACATAGATCACGGAATGGGTATAAGAATTCAACATGCAAGACACAAATCCTTTACTTCCTAGCATACCACACCTAGATCATGCAATTTAGGTTCGGTCCATCCACAAAACATTCGTTGGTTACGGTTAAGAGGAAAAATCCAACATGCATGGGGTTTTAAATTTTAGTTTTCGCAAAACCTCAAATAGTTATTTAGTTTCATTAGGGACTTGTTTAGAAAATCATCAAGATCTACCTAAAGAAAACATAACCGAAGCACATAGAGTCCTTGAGTTTACATACCAATTTAAAAGTCCATGAAAAACCTACACTACATCCTCACTCATCTCTCAAGTTATGGAAATAAATATGAAATGAAAAGAGAAGAAAGAAAAGTTACAAGACCAAAAGAAAATCCTAAACATCATGATCCTCTTCTTTAATCCTCGAATGACCTACCAAGAGAAGTGGGTTTCCTACTCCAAGGGTACTTGACCTTCGAAGGAACTCAAAGTCTAGGTCCAAATCTTCTTTCTCCTTCTTGATGTTCCTCGGCCACTCTCTATCTCCATCTCTCTTCTATTCCTTCTAAGGGTGTGTTGGTCCCTTAGAATGTGTTTTTAGTTTGTTTGTGGAATGAATTGAAGAAAGTAAGGGAATGAAGCAAAGCTTGGTTTATTTAAGGGCACGAAGTGGCCCCTTTTGCCCTTGGAATGGGTTTTGGGTAACATACTAAATGGGAGGGCAATTTTGGGTTTATGAAAGTTTGGCATGGGAGAGTTTGAATCAAAGGAAGCAAGGTGATTAGACTAGGGCTAGGCTCATGATGCAAGGTCATTTCAACACCCCTCTCTTCCACTCATCTAGTCCATTTGGTGGACACCTAAGTCTCCCTAAGATTTTCCCTTACCCCTTAATTCAAAACTCCTAACCCATGTACACACACACACCACCGTAGCATTCCACACACATGCACACACTTCATGCATTTTCATTTTCATTTTCCATTATTTTACTTATAACATGCATTAAAATCATGTAAATAAATTCAAGGGTTATACACATACACACATACATAGGACCGTAACATCATACACACATACAAACACATGTATTTATTTTCAAGCAATACACACTCTCATCAAATTAAACATATATCATGTTGGGCATAAATCAATTTCATGTCATGGCCATTAATTTAATTTTCTTACAAGAACACATTTTCTTCTAAGAAAACTTAGGCTATTTCTAATTAAAATGATTATCTACACATAACACACACGTGATTAAGTATATATATATAAATGACCTTTTAGAAATCAAGCTTTTTATGCAATAAGGAGTTCCCAAAGACAATTGAAATCTCTTATTTTCAAAAAATCTTATTTTCTTAAAATTCGTTCTCCCAAGGTTTTCAAAACAACTTTGTAAATGATTTCAGAAATTCAAAGATCACCTCTCCAAAATGCAAATATATTTCATAAGGAAATCATTTCTTTAGAAAATCCTTTTTAGAAAACAGAAATTTCAACGTTTTTCTTTAGCGAATTCGTTTCTGCATGTATGGGAAATGTGGGGTGTTACATTCTCCCAAATTTAAGGATTTCTCGTCCCCGAGAAATACTGAGCGAGCTTGGACTATGAGCACATAATTCCTCTGAATGATCTCTTTACTCTTGATCTGCAACTCGAGGCACCACGTCTACGATCATATATCACCCACCCATGGTCCTTATGGCCTTGCGGATAGATCACTTTTGCAGATGATCTCACAGGGTAATTGGTCAATCAATGGAATGGGATACAAACAACACAGTTCTATGGAAGCAAAAAGGTTAAAGGGGTTTATGATATCCGAGCAACGTCCAAACATGACAGGGTTACACCCTCTTCTAATTAAGACCTCACTACTCCGGTGATAAAATTCTTTCCCATTCATTCAAGCCTAACCGAGTCTATTCCCTAAAATTCTATTTCTCCACTTACTCCCCAACTTAAATAAATCCTATTCCTTCACGTCCCCCTTGACTACAACCGATCCCCTGAAACTTTCGTTTTTCACCATACCTCCACCTTCTGACACAATTTCCTGCCACTCAACCTAATCTTTTACCGTCTCGCATTTCCGCCATTAATCTCCCCTGTTCAACTCCTACGGTCACTATCTCATTTCCCTTCTTCTCTTGTCGGCTATTAATCCTTAAGAAATACACACTATTTCACTTCCCACTCTTAAACATTTCATCACACCACTTAAACATTCTAACCTTTATTCAACTTTTCCTATTCACCACTGGTTCGGGTCTATCAAAGTTCTGTCCTCAAGCATCATGTCCTAATTCTTCAGTCTAACTTTGGGTTACACCTAAGGATTCTAATCATGAGTTCCACTGCTCCATCCATTCAACCTTATCATATTGTCGCCTATTCTCCTTTATTTATCTGCTCTCCTTCTATAACTCCAGACACTTAAGACCTCAGGTTCTGATTAATCACTTATATTCACCCTTATCTCACCACCATCTAGACCGGTAGTCATACTTTTCCGTCCTCTGTTCCTGCTTTCTTCTTAGTTTAAACAACTCACCACTTTCTATGACTCCAAGGGTACTTCTATCTCCTCTAAGATTCAAACTTTACTTTGTTCACATCAATTATCCCTTAAGCTTCCTAGACACCTACAATCTTTATCTTACCCTACTCCACCATCCTCTGTCCACTCTTAGAACACCTGTATGTCGGACGCCGGATATCATGGTTCAACATTTTCAAACAGAACTTTTGGAAGAAATAGACATTGAGTCATGGTCAAAGGAAAAGTTTAGGCTCATCAACTGGTCAAGTTTTATTTGACAAAGCAAGGGCTGAGTATGTTCAGAAATTAGGCTAGGCTCAAACATCTTGTCAAAGCAAATTGACAAAATTCGGAGTATTCACAAAAGCTCCAGTAAGGAGGGGTTCTAATCACAAGGCAAGGTCTCGGGTTAGCGGCTCAAAGGTTACTTCAAAAGGATTCCCATCAGGAGAAGTTTAATCAAAAGGGTTCAAGTCACGGACTGTTGTTACAAGATGGTACTGAACACTGTTTCCGCTTACTGTTGTGAACGAAACTAACTCCTTCCAGAACTGCTTTGACGCATATCCAACGTTCCTAGGTTTGTCTACTGCTACCCTATTACTAGTGCACACTTTAAAGTCATGCGGTAGAGTATGTAAGTCCGCACACAAGAGTTCTTAAAGCAACCTCGCTCTGATACCACTTTTGTAACACCCCGATCTGGCAACTTGAAAACTTTAATCATTTTGGACAAAAATTAGGGCCATTTTTTTTAAAGGGCGAGTAGTGCACAAGATGAGAACACTTCTATTTTTCCAAAACATAATTGTATAGCAAACTCATGTTCTCATGTTGAACCAACTCTTTCAAGTCCCAAACCGAAATGTCACATGACACTATGCTTCGAAACTCGATTTCCAAAAACATCAAGTACTTAAAATAGCCCCTATGATTTCTTGTCAAGGTACCAATACAAAGATTAATTGGTTGGGGTTACATCAGGACCATTAGGTTGCTAAGAACTCATAGTGGGAATACATACTCAAAAGGGGAATTGCCTAAACATCTAGTCGTAATCTCTCCTAAGCTTCTCGAGCTTACGATGCCACTCCTCTTCATCAGCCAATAGATCTTCTGGAGTAATGTCCCAACTCCCGTCACTGTAGCAATCTTCTGGGTCATCCCTGTCGGACCAAAGATCAGGATCTTCCTCCTCAGAATAATCAGGTCGATCCTCGGCCTCTTCATCTTCCTCAACAGCATCATCCTCCTCCTCTTCTAGCTTAGCTCGTCGTCGTGGAATCTCCTCGTAGATCGTTTTGTAAGTTGTCATAATATTATTCTTACCCTTACGGAGAGTTTCTCCGATCTACCGCAATTGCTGATACCGTACCATATTAGCCATCTAGGATCCATACCAGGATATCCAATACATAACAGATAAGGTGGAGAGTGAGCAACCCAAAACGACAATGTCGACTATGTGGGATTACATTAGGTAAATATTAAGACAAAATAGGTATAACAACTTAAAGTAAAACAATAAATAGAAACATAGTCAAACCTCAACATTTAATGACAAGATATAAACAGAAACACATAATTTTATCATCTTTAACAATAATTTCAAGATTTGTTAACGTCACCTTTTCCACCATCAGACTTCCCTTTCCTTGCTCATCCTCAAACTCATAAATGCATCAAAGGTACTCATATCATTCACCACTAGCAAATCTCATCCATCTTTCGAAGCTAACATTATCATCAATATTATCTTTATTATAAGTATTATCATTACATTGATCTTTAGGTCATCTGAGTTAATTAAGTCTTATTAGTTCGATTAGCAGCAATGATGAGGGGGAGGCATCATTGCGCTCACACACTCTACATCTCCTCGGTCCACCACCCAACCTAGTCGGAAGCAAACAGGAGTACAGGACCTTTACCACGCGGGCATGACAGCTGTCTCAACAATGGCTCCAAGCCAGGAGGTCTCAGCCTCAATGACAAATAATATCAATCAGGCTCATTGTCACAGAGTGGCAAAACACATTGCCCCGTTCCAGTCCCTCTCACTGTTCTCGAATTGCCATAGGGGGCGACAGTACTATTCTAGTCTCGAGTGCAGAACTCACCACGGCATAGGACCGATCTGCCCGTACCACATGTGGAATTCGTCTGCCTAGAATAGCACTCAAGGCTTCTTGACGTATCACAGTCCTTGCCCTCCCCTATTGCAATCACAACCCGAATATCCGCAGATATTCTGGGGTATCTTCCTCTCCACTACTTCGCACTCATACTCACCGCGTTAATTAATGTGTTTTTAAAGTCTTTTAAGGGTTAAATTACGGCTTAATCCTAATGATCGGTTCATCCTTAGTACATCCCTTCAATGAAACCCGATCGCTAATCGTTCGCATCTAATCCCCTTAAAACTTACAAATACTAACACAGGAATCATCGCAACATCATTGCATCACCTCTCTCATTCTCATGGGTCACGACCACATTATTTTCATTTCTCATCATAGCTCGACAATATTATCATCATCTCTTCCTGGTCCAAGAACATTCATCACGTCGGTGTCGTCCTCTTCACCAATTGTGATTTAACAGCATCGTGGGTGTCCCTTCTTGCCGACTCGAGCTTTCCAGCATCACCAGCTCCTTTCCTCTTTTCCAGGTTTTTAGCCATCATCTACTACCCTCATGATTCATTCTTATCACAACTTACTTCCTTTCCTTATTCGTTTCCATCATTCAGATATATTATTCTTTTCATTTAATTCTCAGTTGTTACTTTACCGTTATCATTTACAGAGTCAAATAATCTCTCACCATAGCGTACGTGGCTAACAAATAAACAATCACAGAATAACCAAATAAATCATTATGCACAAGCAGAAATCACAACATCATGTTAATAGTCCAATCTCAGTCGTTCGGGTGGATAGCTAAATCAAACAATCATGCGCTATCACATACACCACTACGCTAAATGAGATTGGAGTCCAATCTTTGAGATGATTGGACGCCTTAATACGTTACCTAATTACCACGACGTCTTAAGGGTATGCCCCTCTCTCACCTTGATGACGAATGTCCCAACACTCTCCGATATCCTCCGATCATCTCTCCTCGCCTCATGTCCTCGCATCCTTCGCTCACACTAAGACATTTCCTCGTACATTAGAAATGTTCTCGATATATTCTTTTAATTTGTTTTGAAAACAATTCTCTTTTGGAAAACTTGTCATCATTGTTCAAGATTTTCAAATTTAATTCAAATGCATGATTAAAACAATTCTTGAGAAAACATTTGGAATAACTTAAAAATAAATTTCCTTTCATTATCAAAACATAGTTTAAAACATTAATGTTATGAAAATATATTCTTTAAAATACTTTTCAGAATGTAAGAAGTAAAAGAATAAACTCTAGGATCTCACAAATTAATTCATCACATTCAAAACATTTATCATTTACTCACGACAACACACTCTTATGCTAAGGAGATTGACTACTTGAATTAACACAAACACATATAAGTTTGATCATGAATAGGAAGGTAATTTCAAACTTGATTTCTTAATTATAACAAGAACCGAATTGCATTTAATCAACACTTCTTAATTATCAATGAATTCTAACCTTGGAATCATAGTACCAGTATCATGAGGACTAATTCAATTAATTCCACTTACATCTAGTCCCTAAACCGAAAAGAAGAATTGAAATTAACACACCATTGCATTAAGTCTATAGTGGCACAACATAGAATACAATCATTCTCATTATATATTTCAATAGAAAAATTATCCTAAGCACCTAGCATGCACCAGCCGTATTATTCAAGCAAAGTTTCACATAATATATCAAACCACCAAGGACATAAAACAATGAAGTCATCTTATTTGTTTAAGGCTAAAACTGTGGGTATCATAGGAAAAATACAACAAGTTCTAATTCATTTTCTCATCTCACCACAAGAAAGCAATTAAGGTCATAAATAATTTCATGGATACATGTGACTTTATGCCCCTAAATTTGGTCAATCTTATTCCTTATGCAACCTAGATGATGATTAGGCACACTCTTCTATGCACTTATCTCAAGGCCGAATATTTACATGCATAGGGCAAGAATCTTAATTCATTTTTCCAATGCACTAAAGACAACTAAAGCAAATCACATTGCATCACCATGCATGACCCATCAAGAGATTTCCTTAGACTTTTATTAAAACTTAAACTTATAAATTTTCTCAAATAACATATGATTTATAGCTTGATCTTCTAAGAAAATGACATGCATGGGCTTAAGACTACTAAATCTACTTCCTAACACATACATGCACCCAAAATCATGTACTAAAACAAATTTAGCACTCATGGCCGAATGGCCTTCACACCAATATAACATGGATGAAACAATTTCTTTAAAATCAAATCATGTGCTTAAAAGAAAATCATTTTTAAAACCATTACCCTAATCACTTTCTCTAGGTCGAAGCAAACAAAAAAGGTAAACTTAGTTTCCTTTTTCTAAAAAATTTAGCATGTGAGACTCAAAGTGTTACCTTGCAAGACAACAATCATGGGTTAAAACATGCACACACATAGGTTAGTCAAAATCATGACAAGGTCAACATGAAAAGCTAAAGGTCCTTATCTTCTTCTCAAATAAACTTAGATCATGAAGAAGTTATCAAACATTTACACACACACACATAGATCACGGAATGTGTATAAGAATTCAACATGCAAGACACAAATCCTTTACTTCCTAGCATACCACACCTAGATCAAGCAATTTAGGTTCGGTCCATCCACAAAACATTCGTTGGTTACGGTTAAGAGGAAAAATCCAACATGCATGGGGTTTTAAATTTTAGTTTTCACAAAACCTCAAATAGTTATTTAGTTTCATTAGGGACTTGTTTAGAAAATCATCAAGATCTACCTAAAGAAAACATAACCAAAGCACATAGAGTCCTTGAGTTTACATACCAATTTAAAAGTCCATGAAAAACCTACACTACATCCTCACTCATCTCTCAAGTTATGGAAATAAATATGAAATGAAAAGAGAAGAAAGAAAAGTTACAAGACCAAAAGAAAATCCTAAACATCATGATCCTCTTCTTTAATCCTCGAATGACCTACCAAGAGAAGTGGGTTTCCTACTCCAAGGGTACTTGACCTTCGAAGGAACTCAAAGTCTAGGTCCAAATCTTCTTTCTCCTTCTTGATGTTCCTCGGCCACTCTCTATCTCCCTCTCTCTTCTATTCCTTCTAAGGGTGTGTTGGTCCCTTAGAATGTGTTTTTAGTTTGTTTGTGGAATGAATTGAAGAAAGTAAGGGAATGAAGCAAAGCTTGGTTTATTTAAGGGCACGAAGTGGCCCCTTTTGCCCTTGGAATGGGTTTCGGGTAACACACTAAATGGGAGGGCAATTTTGGGTTTATGAAAGTTTGCATGGGAGAGTTTGAATCAAAGGAAGCAAGGTGATTAGACTAGGGCTAGGCTCATGATGCAAGGTCATTTCAACACCCCTCTCTTCCACTCATCTAGTCCATTTGGTGGACACCTAAGTCTCCCTAAGATTTTCCCTTACCCCTTAATTCAAAACTCCTAACCCATGTACACACACACCACCGTAGCATTCCACACACATGCACACACTTCATGCATTTTCATTTTCATTTTCCATTATTTTACTTATAACATGCATTAAAATCATGTAAATAAATTCAAGGGTTATACACATACACACATACATAGGACCGTAACATCATACATGTGACAACCCAACTTTCTTTACTAAATTAAATATTTATATTCAAAAATTATAACCATTTTTTTCATTTATTCAAAGCTAAGTCATCATCCATTTCAATCTTTGCGGAAAATAATCAAATATCATGAAGGAAAACACTCATTTTATATTTCATCACAAAAGGAAAATACATTTCCATTACATCAAAGACTGTCAACATTAAACTTCACTTAAGTACTCTAGGTCATTACATTATATTACATATCTTATAACAAAATTTATAATAACCTAGAGCAACTGGTTCGAAACTCAAAACATAACGTAAATAAGAGAAACCTGATGAGTCGCACTATCTACATTCCGACATCCCAACTCAACTCAATCATAAGTTCCCCACTGACTGCCGGTTGAGTTGTCCATGAAATCATCATCAGCCACCGGATCGGCATCCTCCACCGGATCCTCATCCTCTATCGGATCCTCCTCCTCCTCCTCCTCCTCCTCATGTGCCGGATCAGATGGCACATACACCGGAGTCCGAGATCGGGCTCTAGTGGAAGGGCGAGAGGGAGCAGGAACCTCCAAAATTATTCTTTCTTCAGAGGGTGATGGACTTGGTGGAAGGGTGCGTCTCGGAAAACGTCTTGGCGGTGGTGGTGGTGTTCCATGTCGAAACACAAAATTTGGCGGAATGTGCATAATGTACATCATTGGGATTCTCGTCCGACGCGGACGCATTCGGGACCACGGGTTTGGGTGACGGAAAGTGACTTCCACGTCCCCTTCATAGATAGCCCGATGATCCTCGAAGTTCCACTCCCCATTAGGGAGCGGCCTCATCTCCACGCAAATCATATTCCTGGCCATGACCTACAACAAGGGATTAGGAGTGAGTCATAGCTAAATACAATAACAAATAAGCATAACAGTGGCTAGAAATAACAAGCACAAGTTTTCAAATAGCAATAATAAATGCATATGTATATGCTCAAACTGTCTTTTATAATATTTCAATTAGTGTCGTGATACATGCCTACTCCTCATTCATGCTACACGGTTTGGCATCCGAGTATCTCAGGCTCGGGATATTCTCAATCCTATATTTCATCAAACCGGAGCGTATCCATAACCCGTGCATCACGATTGATTGGGAACTAGCCTTCATAACATTTTCATGTTACGGGATTCAAATCATCATAGCATCTCTGGTGCTATGGCATCACAGCTCATTCAATGCTGCGGAATACGTCTACCTATGCCAGATTCCACAATCGAATTCGGAGCAACTCCATGCATGTCAATGTCATACAACTGTTTATTTTCTTTCTTTCTTTTAAATCACATCCTTGAACATCATGTCTCCAATATAGAGACCCAAAGTTCATAATCCTTCTTAATTACAATTTCATCTTTTCTTTTGGCATTAACTGGTGCTCGTGCTTTCAAAAATTCCATCAGCGGCCCAGCCACTTTGTGATGGTTTTATACAATAGGAGTTAATCATATTATTTAATTAGTGCAACGACCCCATCTAGGACTCCCAAAATATCAACCAGGTGGGTAAAGACTTCCACTGGGACGTGGGAACAAAATCAACCAAATGGGTGTACGCACCTCCATTGGGACATCCTGTCCGAATATGTCAACCACTGAATAAAATTCCAGTAGGACTCATCCAGGATAAAAAATCAACCAATGGGAATCAGGTAACTTATACATTTATCCATCGGGACTCCTGTCCGAATATATCAACCACTGGAGGAAATTCCAGTAGGACTCTTCTAGGATAATAATCGACCAATGGAAAAACATTAAGAGAAAGAATTAGGATTTAGTAACATAGGAGATTAGACGAGTTAATCTTTAATGAAATTATAGAAAAGTAAAGGTTTTCTGAAAAAATTTATTGAATTACTCGAGTAGTTCTTGACCACTCGAGTGTTCATGTAAAATTACTCGAGTCCTTAAGAAATACTCGAGTGTTCTTCCACTTTTCCAGAATACTCGAGTCCTCCTTAAATTACTCAAGTGTTTTTGCTGCAACAGCACCAGTTTCTGCACTTTACAATGCCAATTCGAATTCTGAGCCTTGTCTTTCCATTCCTATGCAAAACAGTAACTTAGACTCATAAAATAAACATGTTAGAACATGTAATCAACACTGAAACAACATCAAACACAGTAATTCACAGAATCAACACAAACTTAGAAAACAACCATTTCAAGATATGAAATTCATTTCCACTTGGTTTTAATTTCGAAAATTGATCCAGTGAGCATTATTAGGTCCATTTAATCTTGTTTGACTTAGAAAACCTTGGGTTTATGACCTCCATGTCATATTCCCAATTCCAACTTCATCCCTTGATGAACCATGTGAGGTTCCTACCTTTCTAGCTTGAAATTACTCATTGTAGTATTTAGATAACTCCTCCCTTACCTCAGAGAAGCTAAACAAAGTATAGATTGATCAAAAGAGTGATTGGATTCAAACTTGGTTTCTGGACTTGGTACAAAACAGTTGCACTGGCTGACTTTGGCAATCAATTGCACCACGAATAAGGCATGAAACAAGTTAGCTTCAGAAACTAGGAAGTACTAACTTTAAATGAAAACAAGTTTGAAATTGAAAGGGTTCTTGGATTTACCAAACGGATTCAAGGAAAAAGGGTGTTTGGTGCTGAACTTTGCTCTGTTTTTTACAGCTTCAATACCTCAACTTTGGTTGCCTAAAACTTGATCTACAGAAGGCTTTTTGAAGTGATTTCGAGTTCTAATTCAAGAGTGGAATCAGAACTTCAGTTTGTGTTTAGGTTTCAAGGGAAATGGGTGAGAATTGAGAGAGAACGAAGGAATCAAAGTGAGCTCGATAAAACAGAGAAATTTTGCCAAAAATTCGGGTTTCAAGAGATTTGAGAGCGTTTGAGCTTCAATGATCACTCATTTATAGACTAGGATTACCTTCCTTCGAAGTAAGGTGCAGCTCTGTGCTTGTCATTTCAATAAACCGCGTTTTGGTGCGAAAATTAAATGAAAACCGACTTATACTTTTAACCAGACTGCTCGATTTACTCGAGTCTTTTGCATCCTACTCGAGTATTTTTCAGAAATTCAAGAACACTCGAGTCCTTTATGCAATACTCGAGTCTTTTGTCTAGAATTCAAATTTTTCAAGCAGATAATGATTATACTCGAGTCTCCTCCAAAATACTCGAGTATAAAAACCTAATTTTTGAAAATTCATTATTTTATTCAACATATTACTATACAAATACTTTAATATTTATTTATTTATTAAATATACAGCGCCTTACATCCTCCCCCACTTAAACAGAATTTCGTCCCCGAAATTCCGATTTACAAAAATAGATGCGGATATTCATCCCTCATTTTAGACTCTAATTCCCATGTGGAGTTAGACGTCCCACCTTGACCCCAAAGAACTCGTACTAACGGAATCTCTTTCCCTCGCAGATTTTTAATCCGTCTATCCTCTATTCTCACGGCCCAACATCGAACGTGAGATTTTCTTTCAGCGGTATCATGTCTTGTTGCAATTGCACTATCGAAGATGGATCTTGGATAAACTTGTGAAGCTGAGAGACATGGAAAACATTGTGCAGATTGGACAAAAATGGGGGTAGGGCGATCTGGTATGCGACAGGACCCACTCGTTTTAAAATCTGGTAAGGGCCGATGAACTTAGGAGATAGCTTCTTAGGCTTCATTACTCTTCCAATTCCAGTCGTTGGCACGACTCGCAGGAATACATGATCTCCCTCTTGAAATTCGAGCTTGGATCTTCGCTGGTCGGCATAACTCTTCTGACGACTTTGTGCGACCTTCATCTCCTCTTGGATGACCTTGATCTTCTCGGTTGTTTCTTGAACTAATTCAGGTCCAATGAGAGCATTCTCCCCCACTTGGAACCAACATAGCGGGGTTCTACATTTCCTTCCATAGAGGGCTTCATACGGAGCCATATCGATCAAATATATTTGTAAATGATTTCAGAAATTCAAAGATCACCTCTCCAAAATGCAAATATATTTCATAAGGAAATCATTTCTTTAGAAAATCCTTTTTAGAAAACAGAAATTTCAACGTTTTTCTTTAGCGAATTCGTTTCTGCATGTACGGGAAATGTGGGGTGTTACATTATACATTTAGCTTCTGATTTAAACATTAAAATCACTTGCATGCATCAATATAAAGTTTCTCAAAACAACATTGAGCTAAAATTTGACCTCCAAGCCTTTGTGCTTCACACACATAATGCCCTTTTTGAGTTTTGTTAACTCAAATCCTAATTCACTTATTTTTAGTCTAAATCTAGTATAAGGTAGACTTCTCCCATACCTCTAAGTTGTTTTTGATGAGTATAACTTCTGAACTTGAAGAAAATCTACAATCTCCTCACAAATCCTAAGTTCTGCTCCCAGCCACGATTTCCATCAATAGGGTTCAAAGACCAGCAAATTTGACATAGGAATTGGTCAAAGAAATTGGGGAAAACCATTAGAACTCAATATAGGTAACATGCACTAAGGAATGAAAGTGATTTGAGACTTAAGGATTGACTGTGCTTACTAAAATCTAGTCTCCAACCAAGCTTCCCGAATCAGAAAACCCAGAACTTCAGCTTTCCCAACTCCAACTTCTGAGATCAATTTCTCCTTCCACAATCACTCTTGACTCACAAACTCTATGTCAATGGAAAGCCCTTGATTTAAGCTTTCCAGAAGTGTATCTCTCACTCTCTAACACTCAAAGAAGAAGGAGAATCGTTTCAGATGATTATGGAACCCTAACAGCCTCTCAACTCTGGTTTCAGAGAAATCAACCCCAAATTCATCAACCACACCAGCTTATATAGAGAAATTCGTGTGCCATGCAGGGCGACACGCGTTCTCCACTATGAATTGAGTGGGATTCGTGGCGATTAATCGAATTAACCAAGTGATTACTCATCAATTTCCACTAACCCGGTTTCTGAGTTCATCGTCTAACCGGTTACAGGGCATTACTAACCGGTTACATCAGTACAAAATTTAAAAATTAATATTTTTAAATCTTTCCCTCCAAGAACTTTTTCAATATTACATTTAAGTCCTAGATCAGGGACTAAAATGCAATATCCTTATATTTTGCATTTATCTGCCATATAAAAATATTTCAACTTATTTTTATATTTTAGGCTAATTAAATACAAAACATAAATTTGAAAATTCATATAAATTAATAATAAAACTTTTATTATTAATTTCCTTATTATCCGGGAGACGAAAATTAGGGGTGTTACAGTCTGCAGTGCAGAACTTACCACGGCTTTGGACACAGTCCCTACCACGTTCGTACACCACATGTGGAGTTCGTTCTGCCTAGAATGTACTCTAGACTTCTTGACGTTTCACCGTCATTGTCCTCCCCTAATGCAATCTCCACCTGAGTATCCCTGATACTCATGGTATCTTTCTCTCCACTACTTCGATATCACACTCATGCCTCACCGCATTAATCCATGTCTTTTAAAGTCTTTTAATATTTTAGTTAGCATCTTAACCCTAAGGTCGGCTCATCCTTGGTGCATCCCTTCAACGAGTCCCGACCACTAATTATCGCAATACATCTCTTTTCTCAACATAGCACAGAGCTGGGATCGCTTCGACAAACTTGCATCTCATTTCACAATCTTTCTCAACTTCTCATTTCATAACCTCCTCAAATCTCCTTTCATAACTTTCTCAAAATTGCATTTCATAATCTGTCTCAAAAATCTTATTTCCACAAACTTTCTCAAAAATATCGTTTCACAAACTTTCTCAAAAATATCGTTTCACAAACTTTCTCAAACTTTCTCAAAAATATCGTTTCACAAAATTTCTCAAGATAACAACATATCTCCTTTGGAATATCAGCCCTTTGGCTTCACATAGTTCAACTCTCATCATATCTCACTTCAGTAAACAACAACAGCATCACTCTCCCCAGCTCTGGCTCATCCACCTCATTACCATCAAATCTTGCTCAACAGCGATCATCAGTCCTTATCTCAACCTCATGAGTTCCACATTATCTCGAAGTCTTTCTCAAACTTTTAACTCGGATCTCTTTTCGATCATTCTTACCTCACTTATCTCTCTTTCCTTTTAATTTCACATCTCTATTCATTACTTGATCTTTTGCCAAACAACGTCACAGTCCTTTTCATATTTCTTACTCATCATTATTATCCACATTATTATCATAATCAACAACAACTCAGATCTCATCATGCATAATAAATTCTTCAATAAATAAACAACATACTAGCATACAGGCATCATCACATAAACTCATCACATAATCCCACGTGGTCTTTATCTCCTTCATACGAGTGGCCACACAACAATACAATTGCCACTGTGCTATTGACTCAGAACCACTAAGTTTCGACTTTTGAGATGGTCGAAACGACTTAATATGTTACCTAAATACTACGGTGTTTAGGGGAAACTTCTCTCTCACCTCGACCGACAGCAATTCCCAATACGCTCCTTGAATTCCAACGCGATGCTCGTATCCGCTTCCCGATCGTTACTGGCAACTCAAATAGTTCTCTCTCATTAAAATCATTCTCATACAATTATTTCAAAAACAATATTACCAAAACCTCTTATTAGAAAATAGAATACTTTCTTCTTCTCAATAATTTGAAATCAACTTTGGGTTTTAAACTCACAATCGTGATCAAGTAAAAACATTCGTTTAATAACACGTTTAGGAATTTAAAACTTGAAATACTCTTTTCAAACACTTGCTTATAAAAACGTAAATAGTTTCTTGACTCCTTTAAAGGCCACATTTATCTTAAGGGTTTTCATATATAAACCACTTATTAAATTAAAACTTTGCACTTCAATAATCATATGAAAATCTTTTCAAAGCAATACTTTTTCAATTAATCAAATCACCTTACTTACTTTATTTCCTTCAAAACCGAATTAAATCAAAGAAAATAACGCAAGGGTTAAGTTATTAACCATTTAAAAATATTAACCATATAAACATTAAATCACTCTTATTCTTTTTCTTAAATTCTTATAATCATTTTCAAACACACATATTTAACATTTCAAGCCACTCACAATTCATGCATCACTTTTACACTCATCATGCATGTACATGAAACAAAAATCAAGCATATGCTCCTATTTTCTAAGCATGGCCGAATCTCATCATAAATAAGACAAGGTTTATATTCACAATTTTCAAGTACCAATGATTAATAACATTTGAACAAAATCATGTACATGTGAAAAATAACTTTTTAAACACATTATCCTACTTTGAACATCTCAACCGAAATGATTATTAAAAGAAAAGGAATATCTTTGCTAACTTCTTTCAAATAAAGCTATATCAATGATTATTTAATTCAATTAGTTTTATCTTTAAATAAACATGCAAAGGAAAAATCAATTTATTTCTTTTACTTCTTGATCAAACCGAATTGGGCATAGAAAATGATTCAAACTCTTAATAAGAGAATCATATACCAAATCAACCTTATTAGTCCAAAGCCAATCTCAAACAATATCACACAAGAAAATAAAAATGACTTGAATAAAAATTTGTTCCCAAAACCGAATGGAACATGAAAATCACTTTCAAGTTCTTAAACAAGGATTCAAGCTCTCATAGGTTTAAAATCCATAGATCCATCAATAAAACACATGCAAAACAAAATGAACTAACTTTGATAATTTAGGGGGAGGGGTAAAACCGTGAGCTTCATGCCCAATTTTAACAAACTTTAATTTCATTTCTTTAACTTATATTCTCACAATAAAATCAAGTGTCATATCAAGATCTTTATCTTTCAAACCTTTAATAATTTCATGCATGTGCTTCAAATCTTTAGATTAAATAAATTTCACCATGCATGTAACTTGAATGATGATAAAACATGATTTTTAATTTTCCCTAGGCTTGGCCGAATGACATCATGCAAAAAGGCAAAATCTTTGATTTCATTTTCACATGCAAAGATTTAAAACTCATAAGTCATATCATGTTCTCATTTTTGCAAAACTTTAAAGTACTATTTTCTTTCTCAAAACACCAACCGAATCATCATCATCATCATCTTATACACAAAATCTTGTTTCAAATCCTTTTTGCACTAAAAATCATTTTTAAAGCTTGTTACTCTTATTTTCTCTTTAAAACCGTAACATGCATGAAGAAAAATCAAGTCTTTTCACTCATAATCAACATGCAAGACTCAAGCTTCATATTTTTTTACAAATCATCCATAAATCATCACATGCATGAGAAGATCAAGGCAAATAAACAAACTTAAGCACAATCTTTGAACAAAACCGTGATAAAGAAGGATACAAGTTAAAGATCAAAACTTTTAAACACAAATATTCAAGATCAAAGCTTAAGAATAGCATGCATGTCATTTAAACTTCAAGATCACTCAAAAATAAACACATGCATCACAAAACTTTAAGTCCAAACAAAGTTCTTCTTAAAGTCCTTTACAACACAAGGTTAAATACACTAAAACTCTCTTATACTTAAACAATGGCTAAATTACTCATTTGGTCCCTTACCTTATTTTTCAATTTCAAATTGGTCCCTTACCTTTTTTTGGTTTCATATTGGTCCCTTATGTTTCTTTTCGCTGTCAATTTGGTCCCAAAATCACTGTTCATCCTACGTGTCAATATTATATTGGTCCACGTGGAGAGAGAAAGTGACATGTGTCCATAACATATTGGTCCACATAGGATGAACAGTGATTTTGGGACCAAATTGACAACGAAAAGAAACATAAGGGACCAATATGAAACATAAAAAAGGTAAGGGACCAATTTGAAATTGAAAAATAATGTAAGGGACCAAATGAGTAACTTAGCCCTTAAACAATCTACCTTAAACAAAATCTCAACTTTAAGCTTCAAATCTCTCTCTCCTTCTTCTAGGGTTTGCTTCGACCTCCTCTCCTTTGGGTTGATGGGTGGTTTTCTTCTTGAGTTTGAAGGAGGAAGTGGTTGAGGAATGAAAATCAAGGATGAAAGGTTGAGAATTTGGATCACCTCACTCTCTCTCTTTCTCTTTCTCTCTCGGCCTCACTCTCTTTCTCTTTAGGTCTCAAGAGCTTGATGTTGCTCTTGGACCAAAGTGTGTAGAAAATGAAAGGAAAATGAAATGAAGAGTGAAATGAAAAATGAATCACTAGCCAACACTCCCTGTAACACCCCAAAATTTTAATCCCCGATTAATGAAATGTTAATTATAAATTAATTTATAATTAATGATTTCTATTTTAATCCTTGATTAAAATCTGTATTCATGTAGTTAGTATATGTGTGTGAATTGAGTTAATAAATATAATAATGCATGAAATAAGTATTTTGCATATTAGTCCCTGGGTTGGGACCTAGATGTAAATATAGGAAAGGTTTTGGAGGGAAAGTAAATAAAATAATTATTTTCAAAATCTGGGCAAAACACTCGAGTATTTTCTGGAATACTCGAGTATTCTGGACAGAGTTGCACAAGTTAGTGCGTTTGGTGAGTCACCATCAACGATTCCGTGTTGTTGACACGAAATCATCACCTTGCCACCACCATAGTAGTCGTGTCGACCTGCATGAGTGTTTCCCCACTCTATTTAAGCTCAGCAACACCAAATTGTTGAGGTTCTTGGTCAAATTCGAGTGTGTGGCTTCAGTTAGGGTTCCTGAATTCAAGCTATCGATTCTCCCTCTCTGTTTCGATTCCAGTCATAAACTATACACGAATACAAAGCTCACACCAGCTTTGTATAAACACCAAAATTGTGAGGATTGAGTGAGTGTGGTGGAAGATTCAAGGCTTGGAAGTGGAGCTGTTCTTGGTCAAGCTGTGTCTGGAGCTTACTTCGATTTTGATTTCTGGTAAGCTCACGAGTCCTTGAGTTCAAAATTCGATTCTATAGTTAGTTTATGTTGAATAGAGTCTAGAAAATCTAAAATCCCCAATTCTTATCTCTGTTTCATGTGTGAACCAATTCAATCTTGGTGGTGCACTCAAACTGTTCTGCATGTCATACTCAGAGTGGTTTCTGGAGTTGGAGAGCTTTTGTTTGAGGATTCTCTGATTGATTCACGTCTGAGAGGTAAGGGGAAGTAATTTCGTACACTAGATAGAGGTTAAATTCCATTAAATGCATTAGGGAGCCACCAAGAGGCTCTAAGGGCTTAGATTAAATAGGAACTTTGGTTTGGAGACCAAGTCATGCTCTAAAACTGTGTTGAGAAAGTTCTAAATCATGCATGCAAGCTTAAATGAACACTATTTCATGAGTATTGTGCTTATTATGCAATTTGAGGTGTTGAGTTGTCAAATTGTGTATTTTATGCATTAAGGATTGATTCTCTGTCAAATCTGTAACTTGATATGAAATGAGTGTTGTAACATGTTCTATTTATGATATATGAACTTTTTGGATCCCTGGATTGGACTAAAATTGAGTAGAACTGAAAATGGTGTGTTACAACTAAGATTACAGTCTGTTCTGCTGTGAAACACTCGAGTATTGGACAGGGTACTCGAGTAAAATGTTTGTAAAACAATGTAATTTGAGCAAGAACACTCGAGTATTGAGTCTAGTACTCGAGTATCGAGTAAGACCTGGGGACATGTTAAGGCAAACCACTCGAGTAATGCAGGGGTGACTCGAGTATTCTGGAAATCATGATGAACACTCGAGTAACCCATGAACTACTCGAGTAATTTAATGAATTTGAAACCCAAATCCCCAGAAAGTCATGAACACTCGAGTAACCCTAAGAACACTCGAGTAATCTGGAAAAGTTGCAAAACACTCGAGTATGCTGAATTATACTCGAGTAATTTACCCGAACCTGAGAAACACTATTTTCAATTCTGACTTAGTTGGTTAAGTATTTAACTATAATAATTCAAAGGATCTGAACTTAAAAGAGATTGATTAATATAAGTGTACCATTTGGTGACGGTTCTTTTTAAAGATAAAATATGCCTAGGTGGCCAGTAATATATTAATCAATTTCCTTTAAGCTTAGAAAGTGATGCATTCATTCTGGAGTTGGATGGTAGGACGTATATCATGTTTTTGGTAAACATGTGGAGGGCCTCTGGGAGTGCCAATACGCTTGCTTGATGACACGTTGTTGACGTGGTCAGCTTAGTGGATGCCGATATGATTATACCGTTTGGATGACGGTCCGTTTGGATGACGGGATATGCTCGGGTGGCATGGATTCCAAGCTTGTCGTGTACATTCTAGGTGAATGTACGAATTGTTGTATACCTAGGAATACAATGCACAGTTGAGTGCTGGGTTGTCAGGGATGGACGTCAGAGAGTGATATAGTTTGATGAAGATAGGCTTGATAGCTAAATTCATGCATCATGTCACTCATTTAAATTAAGTGTAATAAATGAAACAAGTATGAGCATCCTAATTGCATTCAATAACTGCTAAGTGCTAAATGCAATTGTTGTTAATTGTTGCACATTTACATACTCATATTGTACAGATTTATACTCTGTTGATTATGTGTATAGAAATGCTTACCCCTATGCCCTTGTAGGTGATGTCTCGCTACATCGCTTGCATCGAGATCCGACCACTTCCTAGTGGCATATGGATCTATGAGGACCATCGCGCGGTGTTCGAGGGAGAGGTGGAGATCACCTTCTACCATCCGAACCCATTGATTCAATTTCGTCCTCGTAAATTTAGGATTCCCATCATATACACTATGCACGTACCCCCGTTTTACACATACCATGGACCACCTCCCACATGACCAGCTCGCTCTTATCACAGTTTCCGTTTTCGCCCTACCCGCTCACACCCTTTTTCTTCTAGAGTCATCCGCGAGGAGACTCCCCTTTCTGATCCGAGGAGCCCCATTAGGGTCACACCATCTCCCGACCCTGTACCCAGTGGTAGGGTACACTCCCCTTCGGATGAGATCGAGGAGGATCCAGTGGAGGATGAGAGCGGAGGCGAGCCTGTCGTGCATTCTACTGGGAGTGACTGGAGGGATGACGATCCCTAGGTATGTGCATGAGGTGTATGATGTGGATCTGAGGATCCGATGTGGCGTTGCTGTGGAGGAGGTTTTGCTGCTGCTACTGTGTTGATGATGATGCTGTTACCTTTTGCTTCTTGGAGACTGCTACTATCACTACTACTACTGATGATGCTGCCAGATCTAAGTGACCACCTCGAGAGTCCATATTTTGCTATGCATATATTTTGTAGATATACTTTTGAGTACTCTAGGGCTATGGTTACACTATGATGTAGATCTGTTATGGACTTGTTTGGATCTTGGAGACTATGTTACTGGGTACTCATGACTCTTTTCACATATATAAATATAACCTATGTGTATATTTCTATTAGATGCATAGTCCTATAATTTCCGCTTACTCTGATTTAATCATTAAACGAGTTCGGCTACATGGTATCAGTTTCACAAATCAAAGCACAGGTAGCTTCATTTACTTTCTATTATATAAATACGATTTCGAAACACGAATGTTACTCAATTCATGAAAAGGTTTTAGAAATTGCCGAATTCGATACAACTGTTTGAAATGAGTTAGAAGTTCTTCTCCAAGTATTCCAAGTTCTGGTTTGTGCACCCGCTTTAAAAGAAAATTTTAATTTCATATTTTTTTAATACTTACAAGTCCATATGTATTATCCTTTATCATAGTTTAATTACTATATTATAAGTAATATATTCGGAAGGGTGTCACACTCCCCACTCACACGGCTTATATAGGCAAGGTTCAAGGGCATGGGATTTTCCTCTTCTAACCTCGGTCTAGGGTGTAGGTTCAAGGGTAAATTGGTCCATCCTAATTGTTGCATGGGAAGGGTCTTATCTTGGTGAGACATTGTGGAGTGATTCAAGGAGGAAGTCATTTCATGCATCATGACACTCACCACCCCACATTTCCTTCTAATTTCCCCTTTAAATCTTACTTTCTTAATTCCTAAGAAAATAAACTTCAATTTGGTCCTCTTGGGTTCCTACATGGCCGAATACACACATATAGGAGGGAAATAAAATTTTCCTTTCATTTCATTAAGAAAGAGCAATTCAAATCATGAGGCATTCTAAAAATTCAAGGTATAGCATGCAACACATAAACAAACATATATGTACTACTTTAGGGCATCATATTTCTTAACAACTCAAAAGCATACATCATACATACATTCACATTCACATCAAATCATGCACTCATTTATCTCAAATTTACTATTTAAATTTGCATATAATTTATTTTACTCTCAAAAATTCCAAAGATATATTTCTGAAGAAAATTAATAAACTGCATCAATTAGCTATAAAGATAAGCTTCACCTTATTTCCAAAAACCATATTTGCACATAATTAAAAAGGTCTTCAAAAGGAGTAATTTATTTGAGGTCTCTAAATATTTTTAAACATCCAATACATTCGAAATTCATACTTTATAAATCTGGAAAATATCATTTTGTAAATCAATCCAGAAAATTATAAAAATTACATATTTAAATTCTGCTTTTCAATGCGATCGTTTTCGTATAAGGTTCATAATTTTCCAAATAACGGTTGAAAAGATATGCATATTCAAATCTACCAAATTCATTTTGGTCATAAAAGAAAATTCATTTCCTCAAGAAATCTCAAATGACAAAACCAAAACTCAAATAAAATCATTTGCTTTGAGTTTATAAAACATTCATCTAAGAATCCTTCTTAAATTCTCAAAATCCACTTTAAATAAAACCTCATTGATTTATTTAAGTTCGGGAAAAATGCGGGATGTCACAATTTGTTTACTGATATGGAAAACATTCAGCTCAACAGTCATGTTCCCAAATGATAATTTCATCATACCATTCCTACAATTAATTAATGCATTTGATGTAGCTAGGAATGGGCGACCTAAAATTATATGAATAGGGGGACAAGGATCACAAATAGGTTCAGTATCAAGAACAACAAAATCTACAGGAAAGTAGAAATTCTCAATTTTTACCAAGACATCCTGAACAACACCCCTAGGGAACTTAATGGATCTATCAGCTAATTAGAGGGTCATTCTAGTTGGCTTCAAGTCACCTAAGCCTAATTTCAAGTAAACAGAATAAGGCAATAAATTAACACTTGCACCTAAATCTAGCAAAGCTTTCTCAATATAATGATCACCAATTTTGCATGCAACAGTAGGTGATCCAGGGTCTTTATACTTAACAGGATATTTATTGAGAATTACCGAACTTACGTGTTCAGTCAAAAATGCTTTTTTTCAGAACATTAGACTTCCTCTTTTGGGTAACCAAGTCTTTTAAAAATTTAGCATATGCAGGTGCTTGTTTAATAGCATCAAGAAAAGGCATGTTAATCTGCACTTGCTTAAAAATTTATAAAATATCACCTGATTGCATGGCAGTCTTAGGATTGATTAGTCTGTGAGGATAAGGAGCCTTAGGCAAATATTGCCTAATTTCAGGTTCTATAGCTATAGGAGTAGTTATATCAACTGCTGGGGCCACTTTAACTTCATTTGAATCACTCTTCTCCTTAGATTTACCATCTTTTTCCTTTTTGTTATCTCTTGAAGGATCTACAACATGATTGTCTATTTGTTTTCCTGACCTGAGGGTGGTGATGGACTGTACTTGCTCATGCTCCCCACTCGAGCTTAATGTTCCTTGAACTGCATATTGCCCCTTGGGATTTGGTATTGGTTGACTTGGAAATGTGCCTCTTTCTCTTTCAGCCATCTGAGTAGCCAACTGACCAACTTGAGTTTCTAACTTAGCAATGGAATAAGAGTGCACCTGGGTAACATTTCTCATTTCATGCAAAATTGCTTGATTGGAGTTTCTCATCTCTTGCATGAATTGACTAAGAGTATCCTCCAATGCTGGTCGTTGTTGGGATTGAGTGTGACGTTTCATAATTTGACCACTTGAGCCACGTGCAAAATTATTTGGCTTCCAATAAAAATTAGGGTGATTTCGAGCATTAGAATTATAATTATTTGAACATGTATTACCAAAAGATCTCCCTATTGCATTTCCCTCTTCAAGAGGATTATCACTAATAGGTGGATAAGAAGGACACAAAGAACTGTCATGCATAATACTTCCACAAAAATCACATTTTTCTTGTTTGGCATAACTAATCTGGCCAACACCCTTATTTAGTGACAAAGACTTGACTTCTCTCTTGTGAGAAAATCTAGTCTAGCTTTGATGTCAATCTCGTCACTAACCTTACGATTAGTAAAATCCCATTGTTGAGAATTCTCAGATAAATCCTCAAAAAGTTGGTAAGCCTCCGTTGAGTTCATATTCAAAAATCTACCATTTTTCATAGTTTCAACAAAGACCCTATTTGATTGTGTCAGACCATTGTAAAAATATTGTACAAGACGCCATTTTTCAAAACCATGGTGAGGGCACCTTGCAAGCAAATCTTTAAATCTTTCCCAACTTTCATAAAATTTTTCATCATCCATTTGGCAAAAGTATGAAATTTCCCTTCTCAAAGAGTTTGTTTTGGACATGGGGAAAAATTTAGATAAAAACTTTTGACATAATGTTTCCCATTTTTTAATAGAATCAGAAGGTAAAGAGTTCAGCCAAACTTTTGCTTTATCCTTCAATGAGAAAGGAAAAAGAAGCAAATGTATAGATTCGTCAGTAAGCTTTTCGAACTTTAATGTTCTACACATTTCCAAAAAATCTTGACATGCAAGTATGGGTCTTCCCTGTCTAAACCATGAAAAATTGGAAGATTATTTAAAATATGATGCTTAATTTCAAAATGAGCAACAGTTGTTTCAGGTAAAACAATGCATGAAGGAGGATTAACAGATATTGGGCAGAATAACTCCCTGAGAGGTTTTTGTCCATCATCATGCATAACCATCTCCATTTTCTCTTTTGGTTTTGTAACAACTTTCACTAATCTGTTCGTATGATCGCGAGTCCAACTTATCATGCACTGATAACACAATAATACATAAAAAAATAAAACTAAATCGTTAATTATGAGATTCGGACAAGAGCTGGATATGAGGTAAAACTAAAATAATGTGGGGCAACGTCAAAATAAAGCACACTAAAGCACGTACATGAATTTATATTATTAAAGCATAGTAAGGTCCACGTTCATGAGATACTTTTATGACAACCAGTAATTTATATATAAAAAAATAAAAATCTAACAAAGATCTAATTTTAACAAACTAAGTCCCCGACAATGGCGCCAAAAACTTGTTGCGTTTCTTTTTAAGTTTTAAAATATGCTCGCAAGTGCACGAATCATACCGAAGTACAGTTGAACAAGAACGAGGTCGATCCCACAGAGACTTAGAGTAAAATTATGATATTTGTTAAATAAAATTCTAATGTTGTATAAGAATTGAATGTGAAGGAGAGTATGAAAATTAAGACAAGCAAATAAACTTGTTTGAATGAATGATAAATGACTAAGGTTCAGAATCCATCAAGATTAATTATAACAATAACTACGTCAATTATTTTACCCAATTAATTTACTCATGAACATCTAGAGGCTAAGCTAGTATTCATGAAAAATATATTAACAAAGCTCTTAAAAGAATAATATTCGAAAGAATGATCATTTACCAAATCAATAATAATCATTAAATAAATAACTGTATCCCTAACATGAGATCACAATTGTTATTCAACAATTACTATTAACACTTAGATAATACAAAATGATTTCAAAGCATGAGAAAAGCATGACTAAACTCATCTAAAGTTCAATTATATTAAATAAGTGAGTAAATAAAACTAACAATAATTAATTTATAACATAGGTAAAAATTAACTGACGTGTTATTGCTGAAAATTACCAACACTTCATCGTCCCTTAGTATAGGGAGTTTTAGCAACTCATAGAAAAGAAATATAAAATAAATATGTGTTTCGTTTCTCTTCTATCGTAACTCTTCTCAATGCTTGTGTTACAATATTTTCTCCCTTCCCCTTTCTGAATGAATAATGTTCTCTATTTATATTAAAATCTAATTCCTAAAAATAAAAGCATGTTTGTTTTTTGACCAAGGCTGCTCATTGTAATTTTCTATTGTTAGCATTCTGTTTTGATAGCATGCAACAATCAAGTTCTCTTCTTTCTTTATTTTCCTGTTATCTTTTAAATTTGAAACAAATCTTATTTGGAGAAGCTAAGTTTAGCTTCTAATAGCTTTGCTTTTCTTATTTTCTTCTGTCACTTCATTATTTCCTTTCCTTCACTTCTTTTGTTTCTTTCCCTTGTTTTTCGTATGTAGCTTTTGTTTATGTTTCTTTTCTTCTTTTCCCTGTTTATTTGCATTATCTGAAAAATAAACAATTGATTAAAACAATAATTAATTACTTATATTTATAAATTTGTGTGTGTGTATATATATTTATATATAAATTATTTGTGTCAATCAAATATTCCAAAAAAATTGTAAATCCTATGATAAATAATTAAGAATGAATATAATATAAGATCAAATGTATATGAATATAATCAAATTATGCCTAATTAAAGAGATATTATAAGCAATCATCAATATTTTTCTTAATTTATGATGATAACCACATTCTTAATTAATATGCAGGAACAACATATTTTGGATCCAATTTATTTTGTGAATAGTGATGCAAAGTTACATATGATTTATCATAAACGTTTAATATGTTGTCGATATAAAGAAATTAATTAAGATGTTATGTAAATTACTATAATTAAATATTTTAAGTTATAATCATGCCTATTTTAATATCTAAGTATCTGTAAAATTAGACTCTAATCACCCACAAACCCTCTTCCTTGTTAATCAGCCTCCAGTGTCATTTACTTAATAAAGCTTTGTTGAAGACGATTAAGTTTTTCACACTTAGACCTCCCTGCTCTTTATTTTGACAACTGCATCCCAACCCACCCAAGAGATTTTTTTCCTCTCAGCACAACCACCGGTACCCCGCACAAAATTTATCTAAATCTTAACCAAAATATCATTTACTTTCTGCGGAAGAGTAAAATAAGACAAAAAATAAACAGGCAGGCTCGACAAGACAGAGTTAATCAAAGTAATTCTAGCTCCAAGTGAAAGATTTTTTCCTTTCCAAGATGACAGTCTCTTTTAAAACGACAAAATAACCTTTGACCAGCATTCCACACTTTTTGCATTAGAAGCAGCAGGTAGCCCCAAATAAGAGAAAGGAAAGTGGCCAATATTACAATGCAGAAGGGAGGACGCCTGTTGTAGAAAGTCAGTGCTAACATTAATTCCAAAAATATTACTTTTATGGAAATTAACCTTAAGCACAGATGCTAATTCAAAACCACGGAGGACCGCCATCACCAGCATAGAATTATCCATAGTAATTTTTCTCCACTGCAACTCTAATCATCCCAGCTAATCCCTCAACCACTAGCAAGAAAAGAAAAGGAGCAAGAGAATCTCCTTGTTTTAGCCCTTTTTTAATCTGAATCTCTTCTGTGGGACACCCATTTACTAGAACAAACATATTTTCTGCAAAGATACAAGCACGCATTCAGATAATCCATTTCCCTTCCAAACCCACCATTTTCCTCATATATTCTAAAAACGACCAGCTCACAGAATCGTAAGCCTTTTCAAAATCCAACTTTAAAACAAAGCAAGGTTTTTTCTTTCTTTAGCATCATCAATTACTTCAAAGTTCAAACTCCCATTTCTAAATGTTCAAACTCAAATGAGGATAAATACTTTCTCCGGTCTTGTTTTTAAGCAAAAAAAACTAATTTCACAGGTATTAAGAAAGTTAGTTGATTGCATTTAATTTTCTCAAATTTATAGAAAAATTGATTACTTTAGGAAACTTGCATCGGGAATGAAACAAAAATTAAGTGTTGCAACCACTTTGTAGAGATATTTTAAGAATGGTTGTATTGAGAATAGAAAGTTGGTTAATTTTTGCTTATATTCAAGATCATTAATGAGATATTTTTCTTATAAATGAGGCCAAAAGGAATACATGTTAATACAAAATGCTAATGTGAGCATTGTTCCAGCTCTCGATAAATTATTGTGCTAGTGACCTATAAAAGACATATTTGTATTTATTCATTTATTTATTTTTTTAAAGAGATATTTATTAATCAAGGATGAGAAAAAAAATCAGCAAAGAAGGCAAGGGGATATCAAATCTAACCTTGTTCACAAAAGCATATTATCCATTTTGTTAAATGGTGAGCAGCAAATTGCAAATTTAATGTTACCTACTTCAGCATAGTCTACTTTCCTAAATTTTATAGTATCAAGTAGTTTTACAATCACTCTCCAAAATAACTTGCTTCCAATTCCTTTCTATGGCTAACTCCAAACCTTTTAAAAGAGCTACAGCTTCTTGGTGCAAAGGAGAAATATATACGTGTGAGTTTTATGTGGACCTCCACCAATCTCAAATCCATCCTTATCTCTTGCAACAAAACCAATAGCATCTACTGAGAGATCTCTATTCCAAGCTCCATCAGGATTAATTTTAAGGAAAATGCTAACAAGGTTTAGGACATTTATTAAGGTATTAAAAGTGATATATTGTTATAGAAAAATGTGATTTTAGAGATTTTCGAAAAAGTTATTAATGCTTATTCATGATTGTTTTATCACTCATAGTAACGTTAACAAGTACCCTTATGCTTTGTTTGGTTGTAGGAAGGAAAATGGGAAGAGAGAAATAAGGAAGATAAATTATGGTGAGAAAATGAGTAGATTTTATGGTTGTTTGGTATGAGAGAAAATGTGAAGAAATTGGGAAGAGAGAAAAGTTGATGTTTCTTTCCTTTTGTTTGGTTGAAGAGAAAAATGGGAAGAGAGAAAACAATAAATTTATCAAAAGACAACTATACCCTTATTTTACAAAATAAAATAAATATATTTTTTTTCTTTTTCACATGTATGTATATTTTATATAACCAAATTTTTTTTAATTCAATTATTCATTAAATAATAAAAATTTTGATTCCAAAATATTAAAAAAAACAGTTTTTTTATTGAAATAAAAATGCTTTATTTTTTTTTTCAAATTAAAAATTAAAAAAAGAAAAGAAAATGTCAAACAAAATGAATAAATGAAGGACAGATGGATAATTTTACATGCCAACTCCAGTTTTTTCTCTATTTTCTCTTCTATTGGGAAGGGAAAATATTTTTTTATGAGACCCGCCATGTTTTCTCTCCCCCCTCCCCCATTTTCTCTCCTGAATCAAACGAAGAGAAAACAAGATTATCATCCAAAACAAACACACCCTTAGGGTCTTGCGATGCTATGCCCTTAGAGCACTTATTAGCCCGACCCTAATTTTAATTATCACTATGAAGGAGGAGCCTATCTGCGGTTGTATTGATTAGTTTTACCTTGAAACATATTGCCAAAGGATAACATGTTTTGCTGAGTAATGACCTCTTATTCAATTTTTATTTTTTCAAGCAAATTACTAAAAAAGGATAACATGATGGAGTAAATGTCTACCTAATTTTTGTAAGAAGAGAGAAACAATTACTAGTATTGATCAATTAAGAATATGATTTTTCACTCAAGCGTACATTTCTAGACAAAATTAAAATAAGTCACTTTTGTTATTTGCATTGCAAAAAATAAATAGTAAAATTATATTGAAAAACTAAATAATTTATTATATAAATGAATTAAAATAAGTCACTTGAAGTTAAAGTTAAGGCAGCCAATAGTTTATTATTATATATATATATATATATAGGTTTTTCTATCCTATACATTCCAAGTATGAGATAAGAGGATATAAATGGTAAAATTATATTGAAAAACAAAATAATTATTTTTTAATTCATTTAAGTGTATCCATTTAAAAAAAACACTTTCAATTTGTAATGTTTGAAATTATTCTATTTTTTCAATAAGAGTTAATTATTCTAAAACTAAAAGTATTAATGCAATTTGTTATGTTTGACAATCGTGCACATTCAAATTATGATGCTATAATTTTAATGCGTTTGCCTCTTCAACTTATAATTTAGGAGAAGTTGAGTGTTAATCTTATTTTTCCTTCAAATGATAGTTTTTTCCTCCTAATTTCCTTTCTAATCCAAGCCATTTATTGCAAGTAAATCACATCCGTCCATATCATTTCTAATCTTTTCATTTCTATATCTATATATTATTGTATTCTTCACTACATATTTATAATAAATGCTATCAATCAATATTAAGGATAAAAAATGTTAAATTTAAATAAAAAATTATTTTTAAAAAATGATACTTTATATATATATATATATATACTAGTATTTGCACCCGCGAAATGCGTGGGCATAATTCTAATTAAACTTTTTTATTACAATATTTATTATTAATATTCAAATTATCATACTAAACTATTGAACGTAAATATTTAAATTATCTTGCTAAATTATTTGAAGTTTAAAATTTAATTCTTTCGATCTTATATATAATCCCCATCTCAAGATTTTTTTTGGTCCTTAATATAATTTTTTCAAGGATTAATCAATATTTTTTTCAAAAGCAACACTATTTAGTTAACATTTTTTACATTTTCAATAATAAAAATAGCAATACTATTAAAAATATAAATATCAAATATATACATTTCCAATGTCACTAAATATACTAACTAATTTTTTCAAAGAAAGTGATTTAGGCAAATGATGTTTATATTATGAACCAAAAGCAATATTATTTTTCAAAAGATAATAATCTTAGAGCAAAAAATTATACAGCAAACTGTAGTGTCCTCGAACACTATGTGTCCTTAACCCTCTAACCCCTCAAGATTATGGCAATCAGGAGTTCAAGAGAGGATCAAGTGTTTATCTGTGACCTTACGGTATTTCTGCAGTTCCAGTTGGGAAAAGCAGGTTTTCCCTAGTCAACCAGTGTGTGCAGAGTGTCAACTTAGGGATGAGAGTACGTACCTGAAACCCTAGCTGCTATGAGCTATTTATAGGGTTTGAAGGAGGCTGATATGGGCCGTTTGGGCCCTATATCAGAGCCATGCTGAACCAGGACTCTGTTGAGATAATACCGGAAGTTTTATGCTCTAAGAATCTGGTTAGGATAAGCTGAAGATCTCATGTCTAGGCTGTTAGCGAGAATCTAGGAGAGATTTGCGGAAGGGATAAGAATCTTTGATAAGACTGAATCTATCCACAAGCCAACAGTGTATCTCGGCCTAGGGTCCCGAGCCTGATGGATTGAGGACCGAGGATGAGGCTCGGCTCCATCAAGTCCGAGCCTGGCCCTTTGATTATACTTGGAGTCCATGAGTCCGAGCGAGGGACGTTCATGTTAGGTGAACCGAGGTATGTGCCCTTAGAAAATCCCTTTGATAAGGCTTGAATCCGTGTCTGGTCGGCAGACCCTACAAGCCCCCCAGCTCGTAAGACTTTGAGAAGTCTGTGACGAGGTAGCATGTGTTTAGGGTTGATCTTTTCGAATGTCTCGTGACAGCTGTAATAATGCCAACTGTTCGAGGTGACGTTTTGGGTTCTCTAGATACAGCGCGTTTCCTTGTAAATTGTGCCAAATCATTTCAAATTTTGAAATTTGAAAAAGCGTCCTTAGCAACCGCCACGTCTCATTGTGTGAGTGGTTGGGTAGTTTAGTGGGCTTTCGGCCCATTCGAACTTATAGAGGGAAACTGAAAGGTTTCTTTCAATAGTTCGAATCTCTTGATCCTCTTCTTACTACTCCACATTCATTTCTTATCCTCAGAGTCAGACTTCAATCTATTTTCTCTCTCAAACTCCTTTCCACTCTCAAACTCCTTTCTACTATTCACGCTTCAGGGCCCGCAATCTTCTACCAGAGTCAATCTTCCCAATAATTGAAAGTAGGTAACTCCTTCCTCTTCTTCAACCACTCATTTTCTGGTTCTGCTCTCTTTTTTCTATTTGTTGAAAGGGTTTCGTATTTCTGGGTTTTGCAGGGATTTTGGGGTTTTTTGTTCTGGGTAGATAGTGTTTTGGCTTTTTTGTTTTATAAATCATGAATGACTGGAGGGATTGGAAGAGGATTTATCACGAACTTTGTAGGAGAATAGGAGAAGAACCTTCTAGCGATAGCGATTCTGGTTTTTCCATAGAAATGAGTTCTGATAGTTCTGATAGTTCTGATACTGTAGATCCTCCTGTCCCCCCTTGTGGTCAAAGGTTCGACGAGTCAGACGAGGCAAAACCGTTAACCATAGTGTACCCTTCTAACTCGGTAGAAGAGAATAGGTGGTTGTTGGCTTATAGGTTCGCTGAGCGCCGTGCTCAGGTTAGGATTAACCTCGACCATCACACCGAGAAAAAACCTTTAGGAAGTCCACCAAGGATAGGGGAAAAAAGTCCAGGGCTCGGCCTTAATTTTAAAATTAAAACACGTGCCATAAAAAATTTTAACGCCGAGCCTTTTGCTTTTTCCCCAGATATGGTGGAACGCAGGTGTGTTACCAACCCAGAAGAGTATCCTTTGCCACCCAATCACGCGCAGTATGATGCCGTTTTCGATCGGGAGGTACTAGGAACAAGACCGTCACTGCTGACGGAAAATAGTCTCAATCATCTCCGACCGACTTTGACACCCCCGAGCGCTGATGGGAACGCCTCGGACTTTGTGTTGAGACCTTTAGGCATTGATGATCGGATATGCTTACAAGTACCTGAAGGTAGAAAATTTTTCTATTTCTATGAAGAAATAGCCACTAGAATTGGCATTCGGATGCCCTTCTCCACCTTTGAAATGGAAGTTCTAAACCATTTAGGCATCGCTCCGAGTCAACTACATCCGAGCGGCTGGGCATTCGTCCGAACTTTTCAGCAGTTTTGCGATGTCGAGGATTTGACGGCAACACTGCGATCTTTCTTCTGGTTGTACGCCTCACAAGTGAACAAATTTGGTGATTCAAAGGGACTTTGGGTATCGCTAAAGGCTCGGAGGGAGCATGCCCTGTTCGCCAAGGTAACCGATTCATGGAAATTCTTCAAGCCTCTCTTCTTCCAGTATGAACATACGGGAATTGGGGAATGTTGGTTCATGGAACAAGTTGTTGTTGATGGGGTGGTTAAGATTGTGCCTCGATTCCCTCTGAGTTGGACGACTGATATTTATACCCGAGGGCCTGCTCTATATCAATTTAATTATAAGACCGAGCTCACGAAAGCCGAACGGCAATTATGCGATGAGGCTTGGAAGTATCTTCAAGCCCATGGGCAAATAGATACTAAGCGAATCTTGTTGAAAGGAACACGGGATGAAGTGAAAGACGAGCTGGGTATTACTATATATATATATATATTTTTTTTGTGTGCTAACCCATTTTTCTTGCAGAAGCAATGGGAAAGAAGGCAACCAAGGCCAAGAAGAGTGAAGCTCGGGCAGCTAGAGTATCACAATTAGCTGCGATCAAAGAAAGTGCATCTGGGTCGCCAAGCATGGGCCAGTCTTCTCAGCCGACGTCTTCTAAAAGTCCAGCCGCCATCCCCAAAGCGCCTCCGACCGTTAAGGTCACCGGTGTTGAACAAGTGGTTAAGGGGGATCGCGCCATTGACGTTGTGAACGTCGAAGCGGAGAGTCAAACAGCCCCTCAATGCACACCCGAGCCCCCCCACAAGAAGCCTCGGCTGGATAAAGGGAAGGGCCTTGCTGGGGACTTGTTCAATTTGAGCAAGTCCAAGAAAGGGATAGAAATCCCCGAGGGTAAAGACGATGCCGCTGCCAAGACGGTGTGGGGTAAGAAGCTGTCTGATTCCCTCATTGCCTCTGTCTTCCCACCCGAGGATGCTGAAGTGATTGAGGCCTGGACCCCTGGGACCTGGGAAAACAACTGTAAATCCCTGGTGAGCAGTTTTTTGAGAGGTGCGAGCATTCTTCACCACCTCGGTCACCACGCTGATGACGCTCATACTGGACTGGCAGCCGAGGAAAAGAAGAGAAGAAGTGAGGCAGACGAGCGAGAGGATTATCTGGAACTTCAGGTCCAAGGCCTTAACAGGAAAATCCAAACGCTCGCTGCTGAAAATGAACAACTTCAAAAGGCAGCACAAGATTCCGAGGGGGCAAAAAATCGGGCCGAGGAAGCACTTCAGGGGGTTCAGAAAAAGGCTGAGGAGGATGCTGCTGCTCTTCAGGTAGCTACTGAGAAAGCTCGGAAAGCCGAGCAAGCTACTGCCTTGTCACAGGAGCAGCACGAGTATGCAAAGGATGAGATACTCGGGCTTCGAGCTTCCTTGGAGAAGATGAGGGCGAAAGATCTCAAACATAAGAAGGCAGCCAAGGAGAATCTGTTCAATTGGGATCATGCAATTGAAGATTCTTTCTACAACACTGCCGAGCAACTCCGCGTTCTGAATCCTGGACTCGTGACCAAGGGTGCTGACCCTAATTTTTATGTGAAAGGAGGTCGAATTGTCGGCCCGAGTGGGGTTCCCATAGATCTGAACAACGCCGACCTTCCTGACCATTTGGCCGAAGATTCCGAGGGGGACGGAGCCGAGGATGCTGAAGGTGAAGAGGAAGAAGAGGACACATTCAATGCTGACGGCATTGTATTGTCCGATTTAGAATAGTTTGATTATTCTGCTGCCTTTTTTGTAATTGCCCCAGTAGATGGGTTTAAACTTTTGCTGTATTACCTTGTTCGTATATTTATAAAATTTGTAGTCATGTTATGCTTCTTTTTATACTTTTCGTTAAGAATTCAGGTGTTAAGACCTCGGAACTCCAGCACTTTAGCCAAGGTGGGTTCCTCTATCCGCGACATAAGAAATGATTTTAGAAAACCATGTTTGAATCGGGAGTCTCAATAAAGTACTTGACGAGTTATAAGCTCTTATCCGAGCTGTTTATAATCGTTCGCGTCATAAACGGTGGCTAATCGAGTATGAGGAAAAGTACGTAATACAATGAATTCAATAAGTCCTTTTATTGATTAGAAGCAGTAAATACAATGGGCTCGGAATTCCACCGAGCGTACACCATCATTAAAAAGAAATAAACAATTCTAACAATAAAAACAATTGACACTATGAAATTGAAATGAAAGAAAATTCTAACTATAGTATGCTCTGAGCTTTGCCGCGTTCCAAGTGTTGTTGATGAGGGCTCCCGAGAGAGTTTCGAGGTTGTAGGCTCCTGTTCTAGTCTTAGAGGCTACTCGGTATGGTCCTTCCCAGCTTTGGGCCAGTTTTCCGTCCTTTGCATTTTTTAGACCAATATCAGCTCTTCTTAGGACAAGGTCGCCTACCTCGAACTCTCTGGGCACAACCGTACGATTATATCCTTTCGCTTGCATCGTCTTGGCATGCTTTTCTCGTTCGGCGGCTAAATCCCTGACTTCTTCCGACAAAACCAGATCCTCACACAATATAGTGCTGTTGAGGGGATTCGGCTGTTGCATAACTCGGAATGAAGGGATGATTGTTTCAATGGGAATGACTGCGTCACACCCATAAGTGAGTCGATAAGGTGTTTCTCCTGTTGAGGTTTGTATGGTTGTGCGATACGACCAAAGCACCTCATACAAGTTTTCCAGCCAATTCCTCTTCGCACCTTCGAGTCTTCTTTTGATCCCCTGAATGATGGATCGGTTGACAGATTCTACTTGCCCATTAGTCTGGGGATGCTCGACTGAGGAAAAATAGTGCTTAATGCTCAGAGCGTTGACCAAATCCTTGAATGCCTTTGCCGCAAATTGAGTTCCATTATCTATTACTACCACTTGCGGAACTCCGAATCGAGCTACGACCTGTCTCTCGAAGAACTTCTAAACCTTTGCTGATGAAATGGTAGCAAGCGGCTCAGCTTCAACCCACTTTGTGAAATAATCAATGGCCACTATCACCCACTTGATCTGTCCTGGTGCGGTAGGGAACGGTCCGATTAAATCCATTCCCCACTGATAGAAGGGATATGGAGATGAAAGTGAATGGAGTTCCTCGGCGGGTTACTGATATACATCACTGTGGAACTGACATTTCTCACATCTCTTCACATGGCGGATTGCATCTTGTTGAAGGGTCGGCCAGTAGTATCCTGCCCTTAGGATCTTTTTAGCCAGTGACTTCCCCCCAACATGATGACTTCCAACCCCCCCCCCCCCCCCGTGAACTTCCTCCAGCATTTGTTTTGCTTCGGCAGGGTCCAAACATCTGAGCATTGGGCCGCTGACCCCTCGGCGAAACAGGACTCCACTTACAAGGGCAAACTGCGATGCTTTTCTGACGAATTTCTTGGCCTCGACTGGATCAGTTGGCAAAATCCCTTGTTCCAAGTAACCGTGATCGGAGCAATCCAGCTCGGATCCACCGAAATAGGGAGGACAACGCTAGGTCCACGCACCATTTCTTGGATCAGCGTTTTGTTGTTTTCGGGACTCTTTGTCGAAGTGAGCTTGGAGAGGATATCCGCTCGGCTATTACTCTCCCTCGGGATGTGGCAGAATTCGACCTTCGCAAACTCTGAAGATAGGAACTTCACCTTTTCCAAGTATTTTTGAAGAATAGGTTCCTTGGCCTGGTAATCGCCTTTGACTTGTGAAACCACCAATTGGGAATCACTGAAGATCTTCACTTCACGGGCCCCAACCTCTTTTGCCATTCTTAACCCTGCCAATACTGCTTCGTACTCTGCTTGATTGTTTGATGTTGAGAATCCAAACTTCAACGAATATACGAGGGTGACTCCCTCGGAATTCTCCAAAATTATTCCTGCACCTGCTCCGAGCTTGTTACTCGACCCATCCACAAAAATGTTCCAATCCAAGTTTGAGCTCGTCAATGGCTCAGTAAACTCGGTGAGGAAGTCGGCTAAGGCTTGAGACTTCATTGCCTTTCTCGGTTCGAAAGTGATTTCAAACTCGGAAAGTTCGATAGCCCAGGTCACCATTCTCCCTGCCAAATCAGGCTTCTGAAGTATCTGACGGATCGGCTGAGCTGTTCTGACCGTGATATGATGGCTCTGGAAATATTGACGTAATCGTCTGGCTGTGACAACCAAACAAAAAGCCAATTTCTCCACTTTCTGATATCTTGACTCCGGTCCTTGGAGAGCTCGGCTGACGAAATAAATAGGAGATTCTTTACCAGATTCTTCTCGGACCAGAACCGAACTAATTACTGAATCTCCAACTGATAAGTACAGGAACAAAGTTTCTCCACTTATCATACTAGACAAAATTGGGGGAGATGCCAAGTACTGCTTAAGGTCATTAAAGGCCTTTTCGCATGCCTCGTCTCATTCAAATGTCTTTCCCTTCTCTTTCCTCAACAGTTTGTACCAGGGGAGAGCCTTCCCACAGACGGCGCCAATGTAGTGTCCTCGAACACTATGTGTCCTTAACCCTCTAACCCCTCAAGATTATGGCAATCAGGAGTTCAAGAGAGGATCAAGTGTTTATCTGTGACCTTACGGTATTTCTGCAGTTCCAGTTGGGAAAAGCAGGTTTTCCCTAGTCAACCAGTGTGTGCAGAGTGTCAACTTAGGGATGATTGTACGTACCTGAAACCCTAGCTGCTATGAGATATTTATAGGGTTTGAAGGAGGCTGATATGGGCCGTTTGGGCCCTATATCAGAGCCGTGCTGAACCAGGACTCTGTTGAGATAATACCGGAAGTTTTATGCTCTAAGAATCTGGTTAGGATAAGCTGAAGATCTCATGTCTAGGCTGTTAGCGAGAATCTAGGAGAGATTTGCGGAAGGGATAAGAATCTTTGATAAGACTGAGTCTATCCACAAGTCGACGGTGTATCTCGGCCTAGGGTCCCGAGCCTGATGGATTGAGGACCGAGGATGAGGCTCGGCTCCATCAAGTCCGAGCCTGGCCCTTTGATTATACTTGGAGTCCATGAGTTCGAGCGAGGGACGTTCATGTTAGGTGAACCGAGGTATGTACCCTTAGAAAATCCCTTTGATAAGGCTTGAATCCGTGTCTGGTCGGCAGACCCTACACAAACACCATCATAAAAACAACAACAAAAGCAAATGACAACAACAATAAAAGTTTTGGTAAAAATTTTCGAAAGTATGTCTATAATTAATCGCATTCTCATTCCTAATTTTTAAATATAATAGTTGTTTCGTAATCACAACTTCCTAATTTTTATCTATTTATCATTAACATTAATAAGGGTAAATTTTAAAAGAAAAATGAAAAATTGAAATTTTAAATAAAAAACACTCAACATATATATAATCTTAAATATAAAAAAAATTATTTAATATTATTAAAAAATAATAAAATAAAATATTAAATATTTCATATTAGAAATGGCCCACTCGATTATATTAAATATTTTATTTCAATAAAATAACAAAAATATATTTAATATCATTAAAAAACTAATAAAAAATACAAATTTTTTTAAAAAAACAGTAAAATATTTTTAAAAAAATTCGGAAATTATTTTTTTAATATTTTAAAAATAAAAAAAATTCCAAATTTTTTTAAAAAAAATCTGTAAATATTTTAAAAAATTTTGAAAATTTTCTTTCTTTTCTGTAAAAATTATAAAACAATAAAAAATTCATAAAATAAAAAATTATCTCAATAATAAAAAATTCATAATTTTTTTTAAAAGCTCGGTAAAATATTTTTAAAAATTCTGAAAATTTTATCTTTATTCTTAATATTTTTTCGCTTTTTTAAATCTTTTACAGATTATAATTTTTTTTAAATTTACTCAGCTTTTTTATTTTTTTATTTTTGAATTTTTTATTATTTCTTAATAAGAGTCATATCACCGTCCTCATCCTCAATGCATAAAATTTGGATACTCGATTATAATTTGGACACTCGATTAAAATTCGGACACTCGATTAAAAATGGGACACTCGAGTAAAATTAGGCCACTCGATTACAATTAGGCCACTCGAGTAAGAGTCATATCACTATCCTCATTCTCAATGCATAAAATTTGGATACTCAATTAAAATTAGGTCACTTATTAGAATGTGAACACTGGAGTAAAATTCGGCCACGGGACTAAAATTTGGATACTCGAGTAAAATTAGGCCGCTCGAGTAGAATTGAGTAACTCGAGTATAATTAGGACACTCCATTAAAGCTGACCTACTTGGTTAGTAATGACGCACTCGATTATAAATAGCCCATTCAATTAGAAATGACCTACACAATTATATTAAATATTTTATTTAAATAAAATAACAAAAATATATTTAATATCATTAAAAAATTCAAAAAAAATCTTAAAAAAACTGTAAAATGTTTTTTTAAAAAAATTCGGAAAATTATTTTTGTATATTTTAAAAATAAAGAAAAATCACAAATTTTTTTAAAAAATCTGCAAAATATTTTAAAAAATTTTGAAATTGTTTTTCTTTTTTCTAAAAATTATAAAATAATACAAAATTCATAAAATAAAAAGTTATGTCAATATTGTGATGTCCTAGACGGTGAGGACCTCCAAGGGTAGGAGAAGACCTTCGAAGGAGCCTCTGTCTAGGGTTGATATGTGATGTTTGGTGGGAGTCCTCAAATGGCTAAGGAAGAGAGCCAGGGGAGTAACCCTAATCACTGGTGTGTGAGGATGACAATTAGGGTTAGAGGACGTACCTGAGCCCCATGTAGTACGGAGCTACTTATAGGGGGGAGCTGGTTGCCCTAATGGGCTTGCTTTAGGCCCAAGTAGGGCCAGCCTGTACTGAGCTATGAGTGGATGAGCTGTCCTTGCGGATAAGGTGGTGAGCTGTCCTTGTGGATAAGAAGGGAAGACGTCATCATGTCCTTGGTGTCGGACTTGGGAAGGTGTCGGACTTGACCGTCGGACCTGAGTTGGAGCACGAGGTCGGCCCGTATCTGGCATCTGTTCGGCCGCTGAGCATTGAGCTCGGCCAAGGCTCAGAGGGTTTCCTAAAGGGTCCTTAGGTCTTTAGCGAGGAGTCCGAGGACCTCGGCTAGGCCGAGTCCACCACATAAGCCCCCCAGCTCGGTCAAGGCCATCTGAGCCTTGTTCTGAGGTTCTGGTTTAGGCCCTTTTTCCAAATCCACCTCATAAGGGCCAAGTCCACCACATAAGCCCCCCAGCTCGGTCAAGGCCATCTGAGCCTTGTTCCGAGGTTCTGGGGAGTTCGGACGACGAGTCTGCCAAGAGCTGGATCCAGCTGTTACTGACGTCCTTTCGTTATGACGGAGCAAGTTTGACAGCTGTCTACTCACCAGTACCGAAGTGACGTTTGCTTTTACTTGATCTGACACGTGTCAGAAATCGCGACCTACGAATCGTCACCATCATTGTGACGTTGCTCGAGGTCCATAATTTCTACTGTTGCGGGCCACGTGTCCTATTTGATATGGCTGCATGCTGGGTTGGGCCGTTTGGGCTTGGCCCAAATTTCGAAAATGGAGGGAAGGTGGTTCCCCTTCTTTTATTCTGCCAAAAACCGTTCCTCTTCTTTTCTCTACCAAACGACTGCTCTTTCATTTACTCACACCAGTTCTGTTCTCCTTCCTCCCTTCGAAACTGCATTCTGGTACTGTGCACCTCTTACCTTCCTTCCTCGGAGAAAATTAACAACAAGTTACCCTCCTTCCCGTTCAACCTTTTCGGTCGCATACTCAAGGTATTTTCCCACTCCTCTTTTCCTTTTGTTTTTGCCTTTTCTTCTTCCCTGTTCTGGTTCGTCTGGGTAAGATTTAGGATTCTAAAGGTTCTGCTTCTATAGGGGTGGTTTTTTCTGTCTGTCGGGTTTTGTGTTATTCTTGGGGAATGAAATTTGGTGGCTTATACTGTCTCTGGGTTTGGAGTATTTTAGGACTTGTTGGGGGGTTTTTGTTTTCACTTTTTAAGAAATCAAAGGGGTATACTGGGTTCATTATGAGTAGGAAATAGGGTAGGGAATGGTCTTTCCCTATCCTGTAACAGTAACGAGGAGGAGGACGGCTCTTCTTCCTCATCATGTTCCTCCCTGGGGGTTGACGAGGAAAATGCGGAGCAGGTTCTAGAGGTCGATCCCGTTGAGATAGTTTATCCTCGGGATTGGGAGCGGAGGAAAGAGTGGGTTTGGCAATACGCCTGGGCCGAGTTTATTGGTGGTGGGGGTTATTTCGAACTTGAGAATATAAGGGAAGGAGGAGGATATGAATGGGGGGTGCCTATGGTAGAGGGGGGTTGCTCGCCCCTCGGAACGACTTCGAGGGGGCTTACTGGGGGGTTATTCTTTGTAACCCGTAGGACTAACATCGAGCTCCCCTGTTCTTCCACAGGTACCATGCCGCCCAGGAAATGCATTAGTCGACCTGAGCTGTACCCTGCGCCCACCGATGCCGACCAATATCAATGGGTCGACGTGGAGCCAAAAGGAGTGCGATCCAGCTTAGATTCCGAGGATAAGCTCTCCGACGTGAAGAGAGCTATACTACCCTGTTCGGGTGATGCCGCTGGTATTTCGTACGAGGTTCTTCCTTGTTCGGCGAATGACCGAATATGCACCAAGACTGATGGCGACTCCTTATTTTTTTATGCCGACTTGATTCACGACCTCGGCGTGACTTTGCCGTTCACCGACCTCGAGATGAGGGTTCTGAAAGAGCTCGGACTGGCTCCTTCGCAACTTCATCCCAACACCTGGTCGTTCTTGAGGGCGTTTCAAAAGTATTGTCGGGCCAAAGGGTTGGTATGCACAGTTCGGCTCTTTCTGTGGATGTACAACCCGTTCGTCAGTAACAAAGACGGGGTTACCGGACGACTTTGGGTATCGGCCAAAGCCCGAGCTCGCTGTGGACTGTTCGGAATGTTTACGGAATCTTGGAAGCACTTTAAGCCCAGATTCTTCAAGTACAAGTTCGTGGGCACTGGCCGACCTTGGTTTCGGGACGATACGGGTCTGAGGTTTCCCTTGGAGTGGACCCCGGAGTTCTTCGATCGCCACCTCGGCACGCCACAAAGGTGGTCAGGCGCGACTCTTGATGCCGATGAGGCCGCCACAGTCCACCACTTCCAAAACGAATATCATGCCCGGAAATTGCAACTTGATATTGGAGTTTTCATGAAATGTTCTGACAACGACGTTTTAGGCAAAATTGGTAGTTAATCTCGCACTTATACTCTTGTAAAAATTATTATTATTTTATTTTATTTTTTTTACTGATTTTTCCTCGTCTTTTGGTTTGCAGAGGAATTTTGGTCAGCAATGTCGTCTAAGGCATTGAAGGCTGCGCTGAGCCGCAAGAGAAAGAAGTCGGAGAGTACTTCCAATGAGGCCGCTACTGCCGACACAACGTCTGCCGACTCCGCTCTTCCGCACTCTGCTCCGCCTGTGGTGATCACTACCCCGCCACCTCCTCACTCTCCATCTCCAAGTACCGAGCACGTTAATGCTGCCAGTACCCCAAGGCCGACGACTCCCACTACTAGGGTCTCAGTCAAAGAGACACTCGTAAAGATGTCGGGAGCCGAGTGGAAGAAGATGGCCGAAGGGTTGGCCTATCACTTGAAGAGGTCAACAAATATTTTCAATGTGTTGGCCGATGTTGCGGATGATGTTGCGGAAGGCGTGTCGCCAACCAGAAAGAGGGCCCGGGCCGATATGGCAGCTGAAGTGGCGGAGCTGAGGAGTAGTAAAAATTCTGTCGAGCAACAGTTGGCTGAGTTAGGAGAGAAACACCCTCAGGAGATGGAGGAGCTTCGGAAAAGTCAAGAGGAGGCCCTGGCCCAAGCGACGGCGGAGGCAAAGGAGGCTGGTCGGCAGGAAGGACTGGCCGAGGTGGAGAAGGTGAGGACACTGCTGAAGAGGAGAGCTGCTCAGGCTCTTAAACACAAGGTAGCCGCACATGAATCGGATTTCAATCTTGAGAGGGCGGCAAGTAAAATTTTTACCAGTGCAATAGAGCAGATTCTTCACCTGAACCGAGGGCTCCGGATTCGGTATATCGGCGCCTTTGCTGGGTTCGGGGTGGAGGAGGGGAAGATGGTTGATTATGATAAGGATGGGCTTGAGGTTGACCTTGACCAACCCGAGGAGAACCTTCCCAATCCTTTGGTGGAGAAACCGGACGAGGAGTTCAACCCGAACTCGGTTGTCCTGTCCAATGTTGAAGATGAAGTAGCGTAAGCCCCTTATGCTGGGCAGCTTGCGATTTGTCAATGTTTTTTGTAACATGTTTGACAATATTGGATTGTATTTTGCTTTATTGTGTACAACATTTTATTCTTATGCAAGTCCTTTCCAGTTTTAACTTGTTGTATGCTGTCAAATCTATGCAAGTTTTTATTCTAACTTGTTGCATAAATGCGAGTTTTTGTTTACCAACTCGTTGCACGTTTATTCGTCCGACCTCGGATCTGAATTGCGTCCACTCGGGTGGCAACCTGAGAAGTTTATAAAAGGGATGCAAGTATTTGATACTTGTCGCATATTGTAATTTTTATGCAAGTTTTTGCTTTAACTTGTTGCATGTATACTGCGTCCGAAGTCATTTTTAAATAACTAAGTAAAACTACCTTTGAGAATACAAGCCTTTTACCAACTTGTTGTATTTCGACCCGATCGGATTTGAAATTTCGTATTAATAGTTCGGACGAACTCGGAAGACTTAGTGAGTGCAGTAATCTTATAAGTTTTCCTCTGAATAAAGGTACTGTATATAAGTGCATACGGTAGGGAACTCGGATCTACCCACCTTAGCCGAGGTAGGTGTCCTCGGTCCCGATGTAAAAGAGAGTGTTGAGTGAAGCTATGTGAAAACATTTCATAGCAGTCTGTTCTTTATAGGGTGTCCCTTGTACACTGTGCATATGAGCCGATCTTATCTAGAAGACGTTGGCTGTGCATAGCGCCATGCAACATTTAGGTAGCTAGTGCTAAATGAGAAGCTAGTACATACGTATATAAAACTGTTGCACTTGAGTATGAGCAAGTTTGTACTTTTCATTAATTGTAGACATGAGTACATTGCCTATGAATTAAAAAGATAGAAATATCCCAAAGTGGAAAGTAAGAGCATGACTAAGGGAAGTAGGTGTAAACTGTTTATCAAAAATGAAGATAGAACTTAAACTTTTAGCCGGGGCGATCGATAACTGTTGGAAAATAACAAGCGGCTCAATATAGTCTAGAGGGGGGGTGAATAGAATATTGAAGCCTTATTACAGATTTTTCGTCCACCTAAGAGAATGGTTTTATGAAAATAAGTTTTCTTAAAAATTCAAGTCAGATTACTCGAGTAACTCAAGTCTTCACTCGAGTAATACGAAAGCAAAAATAATTTCACTCGAAAGCTATTTTTAAATCACTCGAGTAACAGAAAACCTACTCGAGTATTGTTTATAAACTGAAAGCAGATTACTCGAGTGACAAGAACTTTACTCGAGTAAACTGGGTAAAATTCAATTAAAACTCAGTTTTCAATGGAGTTCTTCAAGAATTACAATGCTATGATGATTCAACAAATTATGAATGATTAATATGATCAATTTCAAGTAATATTAACATACAATTTTAGATCAATTGAGTAGAATTGAAAAACTCCCAATTCTAACCTAAAAATGCAATTGTTAATGAATTAATGCAATACAAGGAATAAAAATAAAAGAGACACAAGGATTTATCCTGGTTCACTTTCACCCACTTGAAAGCTACTCCAGTCCCCTCTTGAATCAAGAGAGATTCTTCACTAGAAATCTTCAACTGTAGATTTTTACAATGTTTTAAGATGCAACTAGATTCTTAGTTCTCCTATCTTAAAACCCAACTCAAAGTGTGTACCAAACACTTTGATCTAATCTACCCCTTTTGAAAATTCTAGATTTCCTTGCTAATTGATTGAAGATGCTTCCAACCAATCCTCTTTTCTTGCTTTGATTTGATCCTCAAAGTCTTCCTTGTGAGATTCTTCACTTGTGTTGAAACTTCAATGATGCAATCACAAATTGAAAATCTTCAACAACCACTAAGAACAAAAATTAAGATCTCAAGAATATTTGAACAATGAGAGAAATAAAGTGAAGAATGAAAAGTTTCTTGTTGAATCTTGATAGCTCTTGAAAGATGTAAAATAGCTCTTGAATTTGCTTTTTAAAAATGTATATAAAATTGTAAGAATGAATGTGTATCTTGTGAAAGAGAAAATTAAGTCCTTTTATAATTTTCCAAACACTGATTGAATTACTCGAGTAAACCATATAACTTCACTCGATTAAAACATGTCAGATTAAGTTACTCGAGTGATGTGTAAACCATTACTCGATTAACCTGTCATGACATAAATTACTCGAGTGATCCAATACTCATTACTCGAGTAAACTGATCAGAGTCTGAATAAAAACAAGGTTTTTCTAAAAGGATTTTCACAAAAATTTTAATAGAGCTATTTAATCAAGATTTAAAGTATCTTCACTCTTAATCAAACATTATTTAAATATTCTTAAAATCACCTAAGCTACCCACACCAATGAGATGCATTGCATAAAATAAAGATTACATTGAAATAGAATTAATAAAAATCCTAATTCTAATCTTCATGTGGTGTAGCTTGCTTGTTGCCAATGTTGTTGCTTGGAGAGAGATTGTTAGCATCAAAACATGAGAATCCTACAAACTATCCCTTTTTGATGATGACAAACCTCCTTTTCAATTAAGCACTAAGTTTTAACATACTCCCCCTAAATGTAAGACACTTAGAAAAAAATATAATAAAACTTAACCTACAAGAACAACATCAACAAAATATTCTCCCCCTTTTGGCATCATTATAAAGATAAGAAATGTGAGAAAAGTCCTTTGCCAAAAGTGGAAGGTAAGTAGTTCACAATGGTATATATAAAAAAAATATAACAATAAAGACAATACCAAAATAAACCACAATAGTGCCACAACGAATATAAACGCATAATGAATATAGCACCATAATCCATAATATCGGAGTATCACACTACGCAGCAAATCATAGTGTAAAACAAAATATATATCAACCATAGCAGATAAGTAAACAAAACTAATCAAGCTAATAGCAACAGAGTCATAAACACGAAACATAAACACAAACAGAACATAGTCAGAAAAATGCATATAAAACATGAAACAGAAATCAACATCAGCATCACACATCATCAGCATCCACGGGTCTAGGATTCAGGCGGAGGATGAGGGAAATGGTGAGAAAAGAGGCCAGACATATAATCCATCAAACGATGCTCCATGGCAATATTCTTCACATCTTGTCTCATCTCCAACTGAGCGAATTGAGCATTGATGTGCTCAAACAATGACTCATGAGCAGCCTGTGCATCAAATGAAGTACCAAGATTGTCAAAATCTATAGAGTCCTCAACGCGATCGGTATCCATCGGATCAGTAGAAGGACGAGGAACAGAAGAAGATGCACCAGCCCTATCACCAAGTAAAGTCCTTTTCCTAGAACCTGAAGCTTTTGCAGCCTTTGCAGCTTCAGCCATTTCCTTAATCTGTGATTTCCATAACCAAGTGCGACTGTCCCTATGCCAAGCAATTTTCATAAAACTAATGTGTGACTCATTAAGACACCAGTTATTTTTCTTTTCCTTTTCAGCTGGCTCATCATCAGGGATTGGAACACGATAATACCTCATGATCTTGGTAACATGCATAGGATATGGCAAGAATTGAGTAGGAGGAGATTGAGCAGCAGATTCCATACGAGCTAAAAACATTTTATTCCAATTCATCTCATATCTCTTTTTGATCCCATGAAACAAAATAAGATCATCATCTTGCAATTGTGCATAATTTTGATTGCATTTCGGAATCAAACAATAAGAGACAATGTACATGAGCACTCTATCCACAGCATGCAAAGGTGATACAGATCTAGTAGTCCTATCACCCCAAGAGTCACCAGTACGCATCAAATCAGTATAAATCTTATTAGCATCCACATTCAAATCCAGACATTCAGCATCACCAATATAAGTTCCCTTGTTTTCTAAACCAAACATCATTGTCAAATCTTCAGGCTTGATAACAAAATGATGTCCTCTAACCATTGTTTGATACTCACCATCTAGCTTAGTAAAATTCTGATAAAATTGTCTGACAAGCCTAGGGTAATAATGAGTCTCAAATTCTAAAAACCTCGTCAAATTTTGAAATTCTAAATCCTCTACAAACTGAAATTGCTCCTTATGCAACCAAGCAAACTTAACATACCTTGTAAGACCAAAAGAGCGATTGATAAATTTTGGTTCCCGCAAGTCTCGGTTAATTCCAGAAAACCAGGGATCGTTATGACCTGCGCCCTGCTTAGCTTTCTTGCGAGGAGGTTGAATTTGTGAGGAAGAAGACATTGATTCGGTTTTGGGGTTAGGGTTTTGGTTTGGGGTTTTTCGGATTTTGAATATAAGAGGTGAAAATGATGCGTGAAATGAGTAGAAATGATGATATAATGATGAAATATGAAAGAAATTTGTATGATTTGTGAGTTTTTGTGGCTGAAAATGATGATTTGATGAAGAACCGTATGAGAGAGAAGAGAGAATGTCGAAACCCGTATGAGAAAATGCGAGAAAAATGAAGCAGATGACTACAGTTCAGTTTTTAAAATCACGTAAGTTACTCGAGTAATGTTCATGCGTCACTCGAGTATTCGAGCAGTAATCGAGTGAAAAAGAAATGTTACTCGAGTATGCCGAAAGTTAAAAAGTTTTTACTCGAGTGATGAATGAACTAATCGAGTAATACGAAAGTTATTTTAAAATTAATCGAGTGACAGACAGAATCACTCGAGTAATACGAAAGAGATTTTAAAATTACTCGAGTGAAATATCAGGTACTCGAGTGAACTGTCCAGAATTATAAAAATTTCAATTTTTCAAGCAAAAATCATTTTTCATACACAAACACATAGAAACACTTAGCATTTAGCAAGTAACACACATACAAATAAAGCAAGTACACATATTATAGGGAAAAACTATACACATAACTACATATCAAAAGAATTAAATCAACACTTTAAACATACAACTTACTCAAGATCAAAAACATAATGAAATAGGCACTTAAGGTGATTTATGAAAGTTTCAAATACAATTAGCTAATGGTAGATTCATCAAAAATTCCAAGTTCTCTTCTTATTTTGTAAAAAGTATCTCTTGGAAGAGGTTTTGTAAAAATATCAGCTAGTTGATCTGAAGTTTGTACAAATTCAATAACACAATCACCTTTTTGAACATGATCTCGTAAAAAGTGATGCCTAATCTCAATATGCTTTGTTCTTGAATGCAATACCGGGTTTTTAGTCAAATTAATTGCAGAAGTGTTATCACACTTTATAGGGATATTTATCAAATTTAAAACAAAATCCGACAATTGTTGCTTCATCCAAAGGATTTGAGCACAACAACTACCGGCCGCTATGTATTCGGCTTCCGCGGTTGATAAAGCTACACAATTTTGCTTTTTAGAAAACCACGATACAAGTGAACTACCAATTAAATGGCATGTTCCGCTTGTACTTTTTCTTTCAACTTTACAACCAGCAAAATCGGAATCCGAATAACCAACTAATTTTAAAAATGAATCCCTAGGATACCATAAACCGGTATTAGTTGTACCTTTTAAGTATTTCATTATTCTTTTAACAGCAGTTAAGTGTGTCTCTTTCGGATTTGCTTGAAAACGTGCACAAATACAAACACTAAACATAATATCAGGCCTAGATGCAGTCAAGTATAACAAACTACCTATAATTGCACGATATTTTGTTACCTCTACCGCTTTTCCAGTCTCATCTTTGTCTAGATAGCACGCAACACTCATAGGAGTAGAAGCCGATTTGCACGAATCCATTCCAAACCTCTTGAGAAGTTCCCGACAATATTTGCTTTGATGAATATAGATACCATCATTTAATTGCTTTATTTGAAGGCCAAGAAAGAAAGTGAGTTCACCCATCATCGACATCTCGAATTCGCTTTTCATCAAATCTGAAAACTTCTTACACAAGTTATCATTAGTAGCACCAAAAATAATGTCATCAACATATATTTGAACCAAAAGTATATCCTTATCGGAACGTTCAATAAAAAGAGTAGTGTCCACAGTACCTCGTTTAAAACCTTTTTCTAACAAAAAATTGCTTAGTCGATCGTACCAAGCTCTAGGAGCTTGTTTAAGACCATACAAAGCCTTTTTCAACTTAAAAACATATTCCGGATGTTCAAAACTTTCAAATCCGGGAGGTTGTGAGACATAAACTTCCTCTTGAATGTATCCGTTAAGAAAAGCACTTTTGACATCCATTTGGTACAATTTAAAATTCATAATAGATGCAAAAGCGAGAAGAATACGAATAGCTTCTAGTCTAGCTACGGGAGCATAAGTCTCATCATAATCTATTCCTTCTTCTTGACTATAACCTTGTGCTACCAACCTAGCTTTATTTCTAACAATGATACCCGATTCATCTAACTTATTCCTATAGACCCAACGAGTCCCTATTTCAGGACGATCATTAGGTTTTGGCACAAGCTCCCAAACTTGATTCCTTTCAAATTGATTTAATTCTTCCTGCATGGCCATAACCCAGTGATCATCTTGAAGAGCCTCTTTGACATTTTTAGGTTCTATTTGAGATACAAAGGCAACAAAATAACAAAAATTATTTAATGTGCTTCGGGTTACCACCCCCTTAGCAATGTCACCTAAGATGTTAGACATCGGATGATCTTTATTTGACTTCCAAGCTATTGGTAGTTGAGGTTGTGTCTCTTGTGCCAAGTCTTTATCATGTGCTTGAACCTCTTCATGCTCAACTTGAGTCTCCACTAATTGTTGTGTTGTTGACTTCTCATGATCCAAATTAGTACCTACATAATCATCATCACAAGAAACAACACAATCTCCTCTCGGAGATTCATCAAATACAACATGCACAGATTCCTCAACAGTTAATGTTCTTTTATTGTAGACTCTATATGCTTTGCTATGGTTTGAATAACCTAAGAATATGCCTTCGTCGGCCTTGGAATCAAACTTGCCGACAGGATTCTTACCATTATTTAAAATAAACACCTTACATCCAAATGCATGAAAATATGAGATGTTTGGCTTTCGCCCTTTTAAAAGTTCATAAGGAGTTTTATTTAAATGAGGACGAATAAGAACCCTATTTATCACATAACAAGCGGTGTTTACCGCATCAGCCCAAAAATAGGAAGGAACTCTAGATTCTTTAAGCATTGTACGAGCAAGTTCCTCTAAAACACGATTTTTCCTTTCTACAACTCCGTTTTGCTCCGGAGTCCTAGGAGCTGAAAATTGATGATTAATACCAAATTTTTCACAAAACGCATCAAACTTAGCATTTTCAAACTCACCTCCATGGTCACTTCTAATAGACACTATTTTCAAACTTAGTTGATTTTGGATGAGTTTGGAAAACTTTTTAAAACTTTTGTATGTTTCACTTTTTGCATATAAAAACAGAGTCCATGTGAATCGAGTGAAATCATCTACTAAAACAAATCCATAGTAATTGCCACCTAAACTTCGAACTTGTGATGGGCCAAACAAATCCATGTGGATTAGCTCCAATGGCTTTGTTGTGCTTATCACATTTTTAGGTTTAAAAGAACTTTTAACTTGTTTGCACTTTTGACATGAGTCGCAAATGCTATCAAGCTTGAAATCTAATTTAGGCAAACCAATTACTAGGTCTTTTCGTAAAAGTTTATTTAATTGATTCACATTGATATGTGCAATTCGTCGATGACAAAGACGAATTTCATCATCAAAAGATTTAAAACAATTTGAAAATAATGAAGTTATCTCATCCAAATCAATTAAGTAAGTGTTATTAGAGCGACGACCAACAAACTTAACACTATCATCTATACTAGACTTAATAAAGCATAATTCCGGAGTAAAAGTCACATTGTTGCCCATATCACATAGTTGGCTTATACTAAGCAAGTTGTGTTCTAAGCCTTCTACGTATAAGACATTATCAATGACAAGGTTAGATACGTTACCAATCTTACCAACTCCTAGAATTTTGCCCTTGTTGTTGTCGCCGTAAGTCACGTGACCACCACTTTTTGAAGTAAGTTGAATGAAGTGCGTTTTGTCTCCTGTCATATGTCTCGAACACCCACTATCCAAGTACCATCTACGTTCCTTGGTTCGAAGACACACCTACAACAAACAAAATCATTTGGTTGTCTTAGGTACCCAAGTTGTCTTGGGTCCTTTGATGTTAGCATGGGGTGAAGTCCCCTTAACAATCCAAATATACTTTCCACTTGGTATACCAAACCTTTTAATATTGCATTTATTTGTGGTATGCCCAAAAATCCCACAATAATGACAAGTTGGAGTTTTTGAAAAATTGATCTTAGAGAAAGTTCCAACTTTATAAAAATGTTGATTTTTGGGTTTGGTATAGCCAAGTCCAGATCTATTACTATTGCTCCTTTGAGTTGAAAGCAAATGATCTAAACATGTATCTCCTTTCATGAGCCTTGCAATCCGATCATTTAAATTGAAAACTTCTTTTTCTAAAGATTTGCAATTTTCACAAGATGGAGTCTCATTTGTTTTCAATTCACAATTGCATGTAGAGTTTGCATAAATGAGTTCAAGTGTTTCATTTTGAAGCTTAAGCTCCTCTAAAGAGTTTTGAAGTTCCAAAATCTTTTCATGTTGCTTCATAATGAAATTCTTTCTTTCAACATTTATTTTAGCAAGTTTCTTCAACTCTTTATGCATCTCTACATACACATTGTACAATTCATTAAAAGAGGGGGAATTAGAACTAGAGCTAGCATCGGAGAGATAATCTACCTCATTGACGTTTTCACTTGATTTCATGCTTGAGGATGCTTCTTCATCAAGTTTCGTCATCAAACAAAGATTTGCAAGTTCTTCATCTTCCGATGAGCTAGAGGAGGATTGATTTTCCGGTTCATCCCACACTATATAAGCCCTTTTGCCTTTAGCAGAGTTGGGCTTCCAATTGTCACCTTCCGACTTCTTAGAGTTAGTTGGACAATTTGATCTATAGTGACCAAGTTTCCCACACCCATGACACTTGATATTATCTTTGTTAGTCTTGTTCCTTGATTGAGTATCCTTAGAATCTCTTGGTCTATTTCTATTCAAGTTACCCTTTTTCTTAAGGAATCTTCCAAGCTTTTTGACTAACAAGCCAAGAGTCTCATCATCTATGTCGGAGTCCGAGTCATCCATTTGAGAGTTTTCCTCTTGCGCCTTAAGGGATTTTGAAGTTGATTTGAGAGCTTTCCCTTTTTCTTTCTATCGGCATCTTCATTCATGGATAACCTCCCAAGCTCCATTTCATGCTCTTGAAGCTTTCCGAATAGAGTTGCTAAATCAATTTCATCTAGATCCTTAGCTTCCATGATGGTCGTCACCTTAGGTTTCCATTCCCTGCTAAGACATCTCAAAACCTTATTAACAACTTCACCATTTGTAAGTACTTTACCAAGAGCAGAAAGATGATTTATAATATGTGTGAAACGCTTTTGCATGTCACCTATATTTTCATTAGGTAACATACGAAAGAGTTCATATTCATGCATGAGTGTATTTAGCCTAGCCCTTCTAACCTCCGAAGTGCCCTCATGTGTGACTTGTAATGTGTCCCACATTTGTTTAGCATCAACACATTGAGATACTCGAAAGAACTCATCATAAGAAAGAGCGGACGTGATGATATTTTTTGCTTTTAAATCAAATTGAACTTTCTTCTTATCATCATCGTTCCAACTCGATTTTGGTTTTATAGAAACAACATCATTTACTCTAGTTTGTGGAACAAAAGGTCCATTCTCTATGGCGTTCCAAATTTCCATATCTATGGCTTGTATAAAAATTTTCATTCGGACCTTCCAATAAGCGTATCCCTCACCATTAAATAGTGGGGGGCGGTTAACGGAAGCTCCTTCACCACCAAAAGGATTTGAAATTGAGCCCATGATTTCCAAGTAAAACGGATCTTTTCGAAAAAGCTTTTTAAGGCTCGGATTTTTCGTCCGAGCTCTGATACCACTTGTTGGAAAATAACAAGCGGCTCAATATAGTCTAGAGGGGGGGTGAATAGAATATTGAAGCCTTATTACAGATTTTTCGTCCACCTAAGAGAATGGTTTTATGAAAATAAGTTTTCTTAAAAATTCAAGTCAGATTACTCAAGTAACTCAAGTCTTCACTCGAGTAATACGAAAGCAAAAATAATTTCACTCGAGTATTCAGGGAAATCACTCGAGTAACAGAAAACCTACTCGAGTATTGTTTATAAACTGAAAGCAGATTACTCGAGTGACAAGAACTTTACTCGAGTAAACTGGGTAAAATTCAATTAAAACTCGGTTTTCAATGGAATTCTTCAAGAATTACAATGCTATGATGATTCAACAAATTATGAATGATTAATATGATCACTTTCAAGTAATATTAACATACAATTTTAGATCAATTGAGTAGAATTGAAAAACTCCCAATTCTAACCTAAAAATGCAATTGTTAATGAATTAATGCAATACAAGGAATAAAAATAAAAGAGACACAAGGATTTATCCTGGTTCACTTTCACCCACTTGAAAGCTACTCCAGTCCCCTCTTGAATCAAGAGAGATTCTTCACTAGAAATCTTCAACTGTAGATTTTTACAATGTTTTAAGATGCAACTAGATTCTTAGTTCTCCTATCTTAAAACCCAACTCAAAGTGTGTACCAAACACTTTGATCTAATCTACCCCTTTTGAAAATTCTAGATTTCCTTGCTAATTGATTGAAGATGCTTCCAACCAATCCTCTTTTCTTGCTTTGATTTGATCCTCAAAGTCTTCCTTGTGAGATTCTTCACTTGTGTTGAAACTTCAATGATGCAATCACAAATTGCAAATCTTCAACAACCACTAAGAACAAAAATTAAGATCTCAAGAATATTTGAACAATGAGAGAAATAAAGTGAAGAATGAAAAGTTTCTTGTTGAATCTTGATAGCTCTTGAAAGATGTAAAATAGCTCTTGAATTTGCTTTTTAAAAATGTATATAAAATTGTAAGAATGAATATGTATCTTGTGAAAGAGAAAATTAAGTCCTTTTATAATTTTCCAAACACTGATTGAATTACTCGAGTAAACCATATAACTTCACTCGATTAAAACATGTCAGATTAAGTTACTCGAGTGATGTGTAAACCATTACTCGATTAACCTGTCATGACATAAATTACTCGAGTGATCCAATACTCATTACTCGAGTAAACTGATCAGAGTCTGAATAAAAACAAGGTTTTTCTAAAAGGATTTTCACAAAACTTTTAATAGAGCTATTTAATCAAGATTTAAAGTATCTTCACTCTTAATCAAACATTATTTAAATATTCTTAAAATCACCTAAGCTACCCACACCAATGAGATGCATTGCATAAAATAAAGATTACATTGAAATAGAATTAATAAAAATCCTAATTCTAATCTTCATGTGGTGTAGCTTGCTTGTTGCCAATGTTGTTGCTTGGAGAGAGATTGTTAGCATCAAAACATGAGAATCCTACAATAACCTCTGAGGTAAACCTAGCTGAAGTAGGTTCTCAGTTTTGCGACGTTCCAAGAATTTTTGAGCTCGGCCCCTTCAATGGTTTCCAGTCTGTATGCCCCAGAGTGTGTTTTTGAAATGACTCTGTAGGGGCCTTCCCAATTTTGAGCGAATTTTCCATCTCTTCGGTTTTTAAGACCGATGTCGGCTCTCCTGAGAACGAGATCACCGACCTCAAAAGACCTGGGTTGTACGGTTTTGTTATACTGTTTGGCTTGCCTTTCTTTTGCTTTCTTTTCCCGAGCAGAGGCGGCGTCCCAGATCTCTTCGGCCAGTATCAAGTCTTCTTTGATCAAATTTCCATTTTCCTCCTCGGGTCTGTCCCTCATTCGGAAGGTATGAATCCTTCGTTCGATGGGGATGGCCGCATCACACCCATAGGTGAGTCTGAAGGGGGTTTCTCCGGTTGAGGACTGAACCGTGGTCCTGATTGACCGGAGGACCTCGGGTAGGAGATCGGCCCATGCTCCTTTGGCCTGTGTAATTCTCTTCTTGAGGCCGTCAATGATAGCTCGGTTGGCGGCCTCAGCTTGGCCGTTAGTCTGGGGATGTTCTACTGAAGAAAACCGATGGGAGATACCGAGACTCTCAGCTAATATCTGGAAGTTGTTGGCGGCGAATTGACTGCCATTGTCGGTGATCAATGTGAGAGGAAGGCCGAAACGAGAGATGACTTGTTTCATAAAAAACTTCTGGATCCTTGCCGAAGTGATGGTTGCTAGGGGCTCCGCTTCGATCCATTTGGTGAAGTAGTCTATTGCTACCACGATGAATTTTAGTTGGCCTGGAGCCGTTGAGAACTGTCCCACAATGTCCATCCCCCACATGCTGAAAGGCCAGGGGGAGGCTAGGGAGTGGAGCTCCTCAGACGGTTTCTGGTAAACATCGCTGAAGAATTGGCATTGAGGACATCGTCGCACATGGTCAATGGAATCCATAACTAAGGTTGGCCAGAAATACCCGGCCCTTAGTATCTTCCTTGCCAAGGATTTTCCTCCGACGTGGTGGCTCCCCAATCCTCCATGGACCTCGTTCAAGGTCTCCTGAGCTTCCTCGGAGGTAAGACATTGGAGGAGTGGGGATGACATTCCTCTTCTATAAAGGACTCCGTCCATAATGACATACTCAGCTGCTTTTCTCTTAAGTGTCTTTGCTTCCTTTTGATCAGCAGGGAGTATTCCATGTTCGAGGTATGCCCTAATCGGATGCATCCAGTTCGGCAATACTGAAATGGCCATTACTACGCTTGGGGTCACGATCTGTTCTTGAATGAGACTTTTATTATTCCCTCCGCCTTTGGTGCTTGCCAACTTGGAAAGCACATCGGCTCTGGAGTTTGAACTGCGGGGAATATGGGTGATGGAAAATTTGGCAAAATCAAGAGCCAGGGATTTAACTTTGTCAAGGTATTTCTGCAAGATGGGCCCTTTGGCTTGGTAGTCTCCGACGACTTGGGAAACCACCAACTGGGAATCGCTCATGATCTGGACTTCGGTTGCACCGAGTTCTTTGGCCATGCGGAGGCCGGCAATGACTGCTTCGTACTCGGCCTGATTATTCGAGGTTAAAAACTCGAATTTCAGGGAGTACTCGATGCTGAGCCCTTCCGCGTTTTCCAGAATAACACCAGCTCCCGCACCCTTTTGATTGCTCGAACCATGAACATTATTACCCAAATATCCGAGCTAGAGCTTTGGTGGGGCTCTGTGAACTCGGACACAAAATCTGCTAATACTTGTGACTTGATTGCCTTCCTCGGTTCATAGGAGATGTCGAACTCAGACAGTTCGATTGCCCAGGCCATCATTCTCCCCGCGAGGTCGGGTTTTTGCAGAACTTGTTTAATGGGCTGGGCGGTTCTTACGACAATAGGGTGGCTTTGGAAATATTGTCGCAGCCGCCGTGCATCCAGGATGACACAGAATGCGAATTTCTCAATCTTGGAATACCGAAGCTCGGGACCTTGGAGAGCTCGGCTTATGAAATAAACGGGGAACTCACTTCGACCCTCGTCTCGAACCAAAACCGAGCTGAGGGCGGACTCCCCAACGGAAAGATAAATAAAAAGATTCTCCCCCTCTCGAGGGCTGGAGAGGACTGGAGGGGAAGAGAGATATTCCTTAAGTGCAAGGAAAGAGGCTTCACAGTCCTGATCCCAGTTAAAAGTTGTACCTTTCTTCAAAAGTTGGTACCAGGGTAGGGCCATTTTAGCAGCTTGAGGAAGGAATCTAGACAGTGCCGCCATCCTGCCAGTTAATTGTTGCACCCCTCTGAGGTCGGCAGGGCTCTTCATCTCTAATATAGCACGGCATTTGTCGGGGTTTGCTTCGATTCCTCTCTCGGAGAGCATGAACCCGAGGAAAGCACCAGCGGGGACTCCGAAGGTACACTTCTCTGGATTCAACCTCATCCTATGTGCTCTTACCCTCTCCAGAACCATGGTTAGATCTTGGACATGGTCTTCCCTTTTCTTGCTCTTTGTAATCATGTCGTCGATATAGACCTCCATGGTGGTACCAATGATCCCATCGAAAACTTTGTTCATCATCCTTTGATAGGTTGCGCCAGCATTCTTCAGGCCGAAAGGCATGACAGTGTAACAGTAAGTTGCCTTTCCGGTCGTGAATGTGGTCTTGTCTTGATCAGGGGGATACATAGGGATCTAGTTATATCCCGAATATGCATCAGTGAATGACAACAATTGGTAGCCTGCCGAATTATCGACGAGCTGGTCAATAATCGGCAGCGGATATTGGTCCTTGGGGCAGGCTTTGTTGAGGTCGGTGTAATCCACACACATCCTCCAACTACCGTTTGCTTTTTTAACCAAGATCGTGTTTGCCACCCATTCGACGTATGGGACTTCTTTTATAAACCCGGCTTCGAGCAACTCGGACACCTTTTCCTGGATAACTCTTGCTTTCTCGGTCCCAACCCGTCTCATCTTCTGCGCTACTGGCCTTGCCTTCGGATCTACACTGAGCTTGTGACAGATAAGGTTCGGGTCGATCCCCGGCATGTCGGTCGAGGTCCAGGCAAACAGATCCAAGTTAGCTCGCAATAGTGCGATGATCTCATCCTGGATGTCCTTAGGGAGGTCGGCACCCACTTTGACCGTTCTGCTGGGGTCAGCAGGATCGATAGGAATTACCAACCATTCTCCTTGAGGAGACGGTCTGAGATCATCCTGTTCAGCTCGGACATCCAATTCGGCCAAAAGGACCTTCCCTTTGGCTAATGTCGGACCCGAGAGTTCTTCTTGCTTTTTCCTATTTTCCCGTAAACTCGCGTTATAGCAGAGTCGGGCTTTGAGCTGGTCAGCTTTGACGTGACAAGGTTGTCATCAGAACCGACGAATTTCATTGCTAAGTGAACTGTTGAGACCACTGCCCCGAAGGCTTGCAGGCAAGTTCGTCCCAGTATCACATTGTATGGGGATTAAGAATCAACCACTAAAAACTTGATAATCTCCGTTCGGGCCGAAGGCAGTTTGCCCAAGGTTACCGGGAGGAGGATGGCTCCAAGGGGACGTATTGCTCCGCCCGTGAAGCTGGTAAGATGCCCTTCAAAATGTACGAGGTCGGCGGACCTTAGTTTCAAAGCTTGAAATGTGTGGAGAAACAGAATGTCCGCCGAGCTTCCTTGGTCGACGAGAACTCGGGCGATTTCGAAGTTGTCGATCATCGCCGCGATTACCATCGGATCATTGTGATCCGGGATGATATCTCCTAAATCCTCATCAGAAAAACTGATGGGGATGTTCCGGGATGGTTTTTTACAAATAGGCTTGTGGCGGACAGCTAATACTTGTTGAACGTACTTTTTCCTTTCCACCTTCTTCTCGCCGCCGCCGGCGAAACCTCCAGAGATGGTTTCCACCCGGAAATTTTCCGGCGTCTCAACCAGATCTGGTACAACAAAATTTCTTGGTTGTTGTTGGGGTCCGTCGGGGGCTGAGGCTTAGACAGTGGCTCGTTTGGTGGGATGCTGCACGGGCCATCTCTGATGCGACGATAGTGACGGTGGAGGAGGTGGCGGGGGCCTAGCTGCCCCGTTAGCCTCAAGGTGTGATTGCAGGTCCCCTGTTGACGGGATTCTCCCTAGGTGCTCCCTCCTCCTCTTCTGATCTGGCTGCGCTTCAGACATGGTAGAATCTTTTGGGTGGGGGTGAAGTTTATCTCTCCCCACAGACGGCGCCAATGTGATGTCCTAGACGGTGTGGACCTCCAAGGGTAGGAGAAGACCTTCGAAGGAGCCTCTGTCTAGGGTTGATATATGATGTTTGGTGGGAGTCCTCAAATGGCTAAGGAAGAGAGCCAGGGGAGTAACCCTAATCACTGGTGTGTGAGGGTGACAATTAGGGTTAGAGGACGTACTTGAGCCCCATGTAGTACGGAGCTACTTATAGGGGGGAGCTGGTTGCCCTAATGGGCTTGCTTTAGGCCCAAGTAGGGTTAGCCTGTACTGAACTATGAGTGGATGAGCTGTCCTTGCGGATAAGGTGGTGAGCTGTCCTTGTGGATAAGAAGGGAAGACGTCATCATGTCCTTGGTGTCGGACTTGGGAAGGTGTCAGACTTGACCGTCGGACCTGAGTTGGAGCACGAGGTCGGCCCGTATCTGGCATCTGTTCGGCCGCTGAGTATTGAGCTCGGCCAAGACTCAGAGGGCTTCCTGAAGGGTCCTTAGGTCTTTAGCGAGGAGTCCGAGGACCTCGGCTAGGCCGAATCCACCATATATATTAAAAAATTCATTTTTTTTTAAAAGCTCGGTAAAATATTACTAAAAAATTCTGAAAATTTTATCTTTATTTTGAAGAATTGGTCAACTCAAGTAAAATTCGGACACTCGATTAAAATTGAGACACTTGAGTAAAATTAGGCCACTCGATTACAATTAGGAAACTCAAGTAAAAATAGGATATTCGATTATAATTTGGACACTCTATTAAAATTTGGACACTCGATTAAAATTAGGACACTCGAGTAAAATTTGGCTACTCGATTACAATTAGGCCACTCGAGTAAAAAAAAGGATACTCGATTATAACTGACCTACTCGATTAGGAATGACCCACTCGGTTATAAGTAGCCCACTCATATATATAGAGATGACCCACTCGACTATTATTAAATATTTTAATTAAATAAAATAACAAAAATATATTTAATATCATTAAAAAATAAAAAATTGAAAATATTTTTTAAAAAAAATCGGAAAATTATTTTTTTATATTTTTAAAATAAAAAATTCAGAATTTTTAAAAAAAAATCTGTAAAATATTTTTAAAAATTTTGAAAATCTTATTTCTTTTTTCTAAGAATTATAAAATACTAAAAATTCATAAAATAAAAAATTCTGTCCAAAAAAAATCAATTTTTTTTTAAAAACTCGATAAAATATTTTAAAAAATTCTGAAAATTTTATCTTTATTCTGAAGAATTTTTTGCTTTTTTAAATCTTTTACATATTAGAATTTTTTAAAATTTGACTTGGCTTTTTTAATTTTTTTTTAATTTTTTTATTATTTCTTAATAAAAGTCATATCACCATTCTCATCGTCAATGCACAAGAATTTTTTTTGTTTAGGAAAATTTTGTTAATCAAGACATAAAAGGAGTGGCTGATTATGAGTAATACTAAATAACCCCAAAGCACATTGTCTGTCACACTTACAGATGCTTGAATTTATAAATCAAACCAAAAACCCAGACTTAGCTTCACGCCGCAGAATCACAAAACAACATCACCAACCCAAAACCAACCAAGAAATCACAAGGACCAACCAGAACAGAATCACCCTAATTGACATAAACAACTTAAGCATCAAAAACAGAGCAGCACAATGCATAAATGCTGTTAAAAATCACTGCATTATCAGAATTCTTTTGGACAAATCACTTTGTGAAAGTTATTGCACGATTTTGCAAGTATCTATCATATTATGAAAACACAAATTTTCAAAACTCAAATACATTTGTGTGAAATCTGAAATGGACAAATAGAAAGCACAATACATTGAGAAATCATAAGGGTATCTTGTCCAAAAGTTGGTGTGCACTACGAACTTTTCTTATTATGAAAGGTAATCGGGCCTCAATCTACAACTTCTGCCTCAATCTACAACTTCTATTTCGCAAATCCATGAGAAGAAATCTAAAAAAAGAACAAATCCAAACGTGAAAAATAAAAATAAGTTATAAAAGTTTAGATCCCCACCTCTGGTTTCTTACTTCAAAAGACATTATGCAGTTCAGAGTCCATAAATTCTCAAAAAATGATTATCAGAAACATATAAATGACAACACACCACATAGTACAAAAAACACTAAACATAAGCAAACCTTCCCAACACCTTCTTATCTTAATCTTTTTTACCTTGCTATATTCCACATCTTCAGCATGACCATCGTTGTCATCCTCCTCCTCCTCCTCTTTCCTTACTGTTAAAATATTCTTCTCCTCCAAAGGCACTTCAACATTTCAAACTTGATTATGAGAAATTTGACAAAAATATGAAAATTAAACCAACGAATTATTGATCAGCCCATAAAGAAATATAGTATCATTTGTATTTTAATAAGAATAATAAATTTCAAGCACAAAGAGAAGAAAATAGCATATTGAAACATAAAAGTAAAACTGCACTCGTTAACACCAGTGCAAAGCATATTGAAACTTCAATCATTAGCATCACCACCATCACATATTAGCCTTTTGATAACAATTTTCATGTTGGCTTGGTCCAAAATAATGCCAAAAATAGTACCAGCTAACTGCAATATCAATTATTAGCTTGAAGGACTTTGCTTGATATAATGAGTCCTTAAACTGTTACATTAAAAATATAACAAATTAAAGACAATCAACCGCTGATAAAGCTTATAGAAGAAAAAAATCGATAAGATCAACTCAAAAGTTGAAGACTCCTTAAATCCAAATACATATTTTTAAATTTAAATACCTTGAAAGATCACCTAGTTCTACAGAATGTAAGAAACACAAAAAGTGGAGTAATGATTTTATGATATACTCGATATATAGTTAAAGTAATTTAGCAAAATTCTAGCACTCCTTAACTCTTACAACTTAACACGTGGCTAAAAAATAACAACATTGAAGCCGAGCTAGTAATAAAAGGATAAATTATATCACAGCAAAAAGAAGATTTATTGGGTAAAATTGTATTAACAAAGATAAAATGGTAATAATTGGCAGATTTTCAAAAATGGTTGTACATGGCACAAAAGAAAACTGAATGAACAACACTATTCAGATCTTGAAAAGAGATTCTTTCATAGTTCAATAAAACCTGAATAGAATCACCAAGTTTCCCATATCACAGAATAAGAAAAAAAGCACAAAAAAAATGCTCAACAAATGTCATATTGTCATATAAAAATGCAGGTTTATGATATCTTTATTTTAGAAATAAAAAATGCAGGTTTATAAAAATGCAGGTTTATGCACAAAATACATTATATCAATAGCTTCCAAACCATATTCTATCACGTAAACTCTGGTAAGACTAAAACTAACCATTCTATTGACCACCCCAAGAGAACAATAGCATCATGCCATTGTCATCAAATATCAGTAGCATCATCATCAAAATAGAACGAAGGAGGCAAGGGGTTACCTTTTGGAATGGTGAAAAGCGGCTGTGGCTCGATGACGATGGCTGGACAAACAACGTGGTGGCTCATGGACTCTGAAAAATAAGAAAACCAAAACCCCAATAGAGAGATTAAGCAAAACAATAAATAAAAAATAAAAAACCAAACAACAATAAAAACACCAAAACAAAGATCAACTAAAAAAAATAAATCTCAGATTTCAATAATCAACAACAGAGTGGCGATGGAGAACATGGTGAGCCAATATGACCTCAGCACCCTTCAAAGTCTTGCCAATCTTCTCATGACTCATGAGATTCCTAATAGAATGAAACCTAATATGCAAAACCAAAAAACAAAAAAAAGATCAATCATTTCAACAAATTTGTGAGTACCTGCACAATGTTTGTTGCATCCCTTCCAAGCTCTCTCTCTCACTCGCGGCGGACGTGTGGAGGTGTGGTCCAGGTAGCGATTTGTGAGCAAGGTAGAGTGAGATGTGGTGGACCGGAGGTAGAGGATGCGAATGGGAGGGAGTGATGGTGGAAGAGAGAGAAGGAAGGGAGGAAGGTTCGGTGAGATCGTGGCGCACTACAAGAAAAACCCTTTATTGCAACGACATTTTGCAACGACTTAAAAAGTCATTGCTAAAAACATGTGTTTTGCAACGACTTAAAAATGTCTTTTTAGAAAACAGGTGTTTTGCAACGACTTAAAAATGTCGTTGCAGAAAACAGGTGTTTTGCAACAACTTAAATAAGTCGTTGCAAAACACTTGTTTTCTGCAACGACATTTTTAAGTCGTTGCAAAACACCTGTTTTCTGCAACGACATTATCGTTGCCAATAAAATTAAATAAATTTTTTTAATAAAAAAATTAAATAGCAAAAAGGGTACTCCATATATACAAACAGTCTCCCAACGTATATATAATCACTTAGCTTCATTCTCCTCTCATACCTGTGGAAGAGAGAGAGAGGGGCGGCGGCTGAAGCAACCCTAACCCAGAGAGAAGAGAGAAACCCCAGCCAACCAGCGGCCACAGCCCACAGGCCCTATTCTCCCTTTCCCTTTACCCATTAGCCACATCACACTAAATCCCTTCTCTCACACTCGACCCTTTTAGCTCTACCACTGCTTCGACGTCGTCGCCATGGCACCGTCACCACCTCACCATCGTGACCCCTCCAATCTCGCAAACACCGAAGAACTCCAATAATAGAGCCACCGCTGCTTCTCGATTCCAATGGATTTGCCGCAGCGCTGCCGCCATTCGAGCTCGAGTCCAGCATAAATGAGTTTCCCTCTTCGTCCTATCTGGATGACAGATGTGAGTTCTCTCTTCTCAGTTCTATTCTTATTGCAATTCTTAATTGCAAATTTGCAACTATAGAAACCCTATCTTTGCTTCATAACCCTTTCTTATGTGCTGTCTGTAACACCCTGCAAATTCCTCGTATTAATTTAAAACGCTAAAGAAAGTATTTTTGAGAAAAGTGTTTTGAAGGAATATTTTTCTTGAATGATTTTTCTAAATTCACGTTTTAAGAAGATAAAAGATCCTAAAGAATAATTTTTTGAAATAATATTCAACATTTAGAAATTGAGTTTGTCTTTCAAATTTATATGCTTGATATTTTTGGAAAAAAATACTTGTGATATTGGTGTGAGTCTTTGTATGATTATTTCCTAGAAGTGTGTATATATGGTTTTGGGTATGCTTAGTATGATGTGAGTATTTAGTTATGGAAAAGAATATGATGCATGTGTAAATGTATGTGAATATATGTGTAGGAGTAATGCATGATGCATGAATGAATGGATATATACATGTAATGCGTGTGTGTGTGAGGAATATGTATGCATTATCACATGAACTCATGCTATGTGTGAACATGGAAAATAAAATAAATTATATGTAAATGTGTATGTGTGTGCATTAGCATGTGGTTCGGCCATGCAAGTAGTGGGAGAACCAAATGGGAATGATTTCCTTGAGTATTAAGAAAATGAAAACTAAATAGAAACTAGGGGGAGACTAGGTTGTATGAGTCATGGAACCTAGAAGGACTTTCCTTCCTCCATGTCCCCCACGAATGACCCCTCCCATGCAACTTTAGAGCTAGACCAAATTGCCCTTCCATTTGCATCCTTGGCCGAGTTTTCAAAGGACAAAATGGGAAGTCCATGAAATTCCTATATAAACCTTTGGCCTTAGTTCATTTCCACACTTCCTTTTCTTTCTTTCATTTCCCTTCATTTCCTTTCCACTTTCTTAAACACATTCTAAGAGGCTCATCAAACCTCTCAGAGAAAGAGAAGGAGGCCGTGGGTAAGAAGGAAGAAGGAGGAGGAAATTAAGCCAAAACCTAGAGTTCTCCTTGAAGATCCAAGCACATAGAAGCTAGAAGACCTTGAATTGGTGGGTAGATCGAATAATCATGGAGGAAATTGTAATAGTTTAGACTCTTCTCTTTTGACCTTGTGAATCTTTTCTTTTTCTTCTTTGCATGTTAAGCATAAATGATGAGTGCAAAGGTGTTTGTGCTTGATCATGAAATTTTAAAGCTTAAAGAAACTTGTAAAACGTCTAACTACCGGGCTTCATAACTCGTTTAAGGTCCTCATGAAAGATCTTAAAGCTTTTCAAATCAAATCTTAAAGATCTAAAGCTTTGTTGAGATTTTTGTAAAAGCTATAAGTAAATCTCTTTGCATGTCTATTTTTCTTTCTTAAACCGTGACTTCAAGATGTGTTTAAGAGTTTACTTGATAAATAAATAAGTGATTTAAACTTGGTTGGTAATAAAGTTAAAATCTTGGGTGTTGCATGTTGATTGTAATGATTGGAGTTCATGCAAGTGTTAATCGAACCTTAATCTTGAAATTTTAAGAATAAATAAACTTATAAAACCCTAGATCAAGAGCCCAATGATTCGGCCTTGACTAGATTTATGGACCTTGATGCTTTTTAATTTAATTCAAGTCATTGCATGTTAATCTTAGGATTATAAAAGTTGATTTGAGTGATTGAAAGTGTCTGATTTTAACTTGATATTAATAAAGCTTTAATTTTGTCTTGATCTTTGAAAAGTTTGGTCCTTGAATTCTTTTCATGAGATTTATAAATAAAAGGTTTTAATTTTGTGTTGATCTATGGACAAGTCTTGAGTATTAATACATGTATGTTGTTTTCGAACCAAAAGATTTAATTCCTCTTCATTGCATGCCACGGTTTTGACCACTTCTTACTCAAAATGATTTTTATCCTTGATTTGTGTCATCCCATGACTTGATATATAGGATTTAGGTCCATGCATGTGGTTTTTGAACAAAGATTTTATTTCCTTAAGGATCACCTCGGTTTTGTAAAAAGAACCAAAGGAAATGAGTTTTGAAAAACAATTTTGTTTTGGTTCATGATTCTTTGTGCATGCATGTGAAAGATTTGAAAGTAAAACTTTGATCTATGATGATGTGCATACGGTCTAGACCTAGGACAAGGAAACCATGATTTGTTTTCATGAAAAAGATCCATGCATGTTAACCTTGTGTTTTTGCATAAATCAAAAACCTTGTTTTTGACAAAATGTGATTCGGCCTTACATGCTAGTTAGACTAGGATTCTTTTCAATGAAATGACATAAAAACAATGAGTATGTTTTGTGAAATTACGTTAAAATAAATTGTTTGAAATTATGTTGTGAATGTGTAAGCTCTATTCGGTTTTTGGATTGAAAATAAAGGGAATAAATGAATTAATTGGCTTGGAAGAAAGTGTGGTGTTTGAAGGAATATGTATGTGTACGTATGTGTATGTATATTCGGCCGTGTAATCTAAGTAAACCTAAGGAGTTTAGTTGCATGAAAATAAATTTACTTAATGGTTTTTGAAAAGGATTTAAGTTGTTTAAGACAAGAAAAATAAATATAAAAATGTTTGGTTTATACCTTTGGTTCAATTCGGTTTGTAAATACATGCATGACTAAATGTTTTGTTATTTGTGAGTGGTATGATTGTTTTGATGATTGACTAAATTGGTTATATATATATTTCTAACTAAGTGATAAAGTGTTGATTGGTCGCTTGTATGTTGAGTGATATTTGGAAAACTATTGAGTGTGTAATTGATTTTAAAATTTATTGGTTTTAAAATAATTTGATTGAAGTTGTTTGGAATTGTTGGATTGTGTTTATGGTTGTCCAAGAGTTATTTTATAACAAAAACGCTGATTTCAAAATGTTAATTTTGGGTTAACAAAGTAATTGAAACAAAAGTGTTTTTACGATGTATTCGGGTTTTCTTAAAACGAAATTGGTGAAACAAACCTTTGCTGTCCAGAATTGTTTGGACTTGTTTCTTAAACCTTAAAAATATGTTTATATAATTTAAAGAGTGGTTTTCAAGTGATAATTGATTTCAGAAAAACCCGGATTGAAAACGGGGCATTTTTCGGTGTTTTCGAACGTAATTAAGGTGTTGTTCGAAACGGACCAGCAACCACATAAATTGTTTTAAATCATTTTATGAAATATTTTCAAATGGTTTTAAAACATTTAAAGTGTTAGAAAATATGGGAATTGTTTTGATAAAACCACAAGTGTTTTAAGTCTTTCGATTGGGAACGGGAAGTGTCACGGATTAAGCAAAGATTTTCTTAATACAAGTTAATAACATAAAGCGTATTTTATTTAGTACGAGGAATTTGGAAGACGAGGGATTGGAGCAGCCGGCAGTGCAAGGATCCAAGGAGACGGTATGCATTAAATAGCTGGACCTCAGGTGAGAGAGAAGCTATCCTAAGACATTGTGGTGTTTAGGTGATATATTAGGACGTTCCGTATCATCTCAAAGATCGGAACTTAGTGGTCGGAGTCAGTAATATAAGTGGCAATTGTTTGTGTTGTGTGGTCACTTATACGAAGGTGACAATGACCACATTGCTGTCGTGTGATGATTGTGTGATTGATAATATGTCATGCTTACTGCTTTAGTTATGTTTAATAATGTTAGTTGTTGTTGATTTAAATAAGTAACATGCTGATGGACGTCTGTCACGTCCTGAATAGGAAAATGAAAATGAGATAAGTAAGTGGAAGAAAATAAAGATGTAAAGAGAAAAGAATAACGATAAGATGGATTTGAAAGGAGAGAAAGGGTTGAGATTGGGGAATGAATTGATGATAAGGTTGAGAACGAGCCAGAGCTGGGAAAGTATTGTTGTTGTTGGAACAAGGTGTGAAGTGAGTGGAGCTGGGCTCCTTGGTTTTCGGTTTTAGTCTAGGACTAGTGTCGAGTTGAGCTTGCTCCTCCATTAGCGCTCAGCAAGTGAAAATTTTTTGAAAAGGTCGTTGGAAAGCAGTTTTTGAAAAAGGGTTTTCGAAAAGAGACTTTCGAAAATGTTTTTGAAAAGAAGATTGTTTTGAGAAAAGGTTTTGAAATGAGATGATTATGAGAAATGAAGGATGTTGAGAAAGCTTGAGAAATGAGAATTGAGTTTGTTGAGGTGATCTCAGCTCTGTGCTATGTGAGAAATGTTGAGAGAAAGATTGTGCCAAGTTAGTGGTCGGGACTCGTTGAAGGGTTGCACGAAGGACGGGCCGACCTTAGGATAAATAAAAAGATAAAAGACTTAAAAGACATGCGCGGTGAGGTATGAGAGTGCGAAGTAGTGGAGAGGAAGAAACGATAGGTATCTATGGATACTTAGGACGAGATTGCATTAGGGGAGGATAATGACGGTGAAACGTCAAGAAGTCTAGAGTATGTTTCTAGGCAGAACGAACTCCACAAGTGGCGCACTAACGTGGTGGGGACTGGGTCTAATGTCGTGGCAAGTTCTGCGGGCCCACTAGAAACATACTGTCGCCCCCTAGATTGCAAATCGAGAACAGTGAGAGGGACTGGAGTGGGGCATTTTGTTTGCCACTGCGAGGTAGTGAGCCATGTTTATTATAAATTGATTGAGGCAGAGTCCTCCTGGTCTGGGACCATTTGTGTTGTGACAGCTGTCGTGCCCGCACGGTAAAGGTCCTGTACTCCTGTTTGCTTCCGACTAGGTTGGGTGGATGACCGAGGAGATGTAGACGTGAGTGATAGCCGAGAACGAAATGAATTCCCCGATGATATCTGATGATTCCCAAAGTAGAGGAATGATATGAATTGATAAGGTTGGAAAGGAAAAGATTTCGAGCACGAAATGGAAAAAGGAATGAGAAAGAAAGAAGAAATAAGAGAATTGAAATTAAATTAGAAAGAAATTGAAGGATGATAAGAAAGACGATAAAACTGATAATAGAGATAATGATATCATAATTGCTGTGTTTTTGTATGCTTATGTTGTGTGGTGTGTTTGTATATTGTATTGTATGTTCGTTTGGTCCTTCTATCTGGCCTATCGTAAACCCAAACCATCGACGATTCGTCGTTCGGAACGCTTACTCTCTCCTGTTCGTTGGCATATCGGTGCTGCTGATGTCTCAACGGGCAGACGGAGTACCGCGTGGAGATCATCTCTCTAGATGGAGCTGAATGACAACTGCAGAGCAACGATGGAGACGATTTCATTCACGGGTGAAGAGAAGGCACAAGAAGAGAAGAGATTTCCATCCGGAGGTCTTCATCAGAAGGAAGCGAAAGTAGAATGTTAGGTTAAGTTTGTGAATTGTGATTTGAATCAAGGATTACCAAGTTATGTTCCAATTATGTAACTAAGCCAAGTTCTAATTCTATGTTGTGGAATCAGGAATGCTCTATTTTGGAAAAACAAACAATGTAGTCTTTTGGAGAATATCATGATGGTTTGGAAACAAGTCTTTTTGTGAAAATGAAAGTTTTATGAAAATGAAGGTTTTAGTAACAACTCAGTTTTCAAAAAGGGTGATGAGAACACCAAGGACTTTTCCACAATGTTTTCAAAAAAAAAATTTGGCCTCATTTTTGCAACTTTAATGAGTAAAGGTTAATTATTTTCGGTTTACGAAAATCGAGCTGTTACACTGTCGCAGCATCTGTAGAAGCTCTTCCAAAACCCAAAGAGCCACAAGAAGACCGAAAGAACTACACCCTAGTCCAATGATATTTACCTCAAGCTCTTGGTCAAGGTAAATCTCAATTTCAATTTTTGGATACAATTGATGGGTTGTGATTGTAATTCTCTCTCTCTTTTTTTTCGATATTTGGGGTTTGATTCTGCTCTCATTCTCTTTTGATTTAGGGTTCTATTGGATTTGGGGTTATGTTTAATTTCAACAATTATATTTGATTTAGGGGTTGTATTTGACTTAGAGCCCTACAACATTGATTGTTTATTATGTCTTATTTCTGTTTATCTTTTTGTTGCACTAATGTAGAAATCAGAGAGTACTTGATGTTTTTACTAAACTATATGATCTCAGATTGTCTTTTTACATTTTTAATTGTCAAACTCTTTCATATAATTTGTTTGCTATCTTTATCAAAACCTTGATGCTATCATTTTTTGTTCTTTCCCCTGGAATAAACTATTGTATAAACTTGTTATGTGCAGGATAGGTTTTTTTATTTCAGTTTGGTATGTTGATTCAGTTCTTGCTTCTTGGATTGAATCTTATTGTTTTGTTATGTTGATTCAGTCCCTGTCTCTTGGTGCAAGGACTCACTACTATGTTTTGCCTATGCCTGCAATTGATTAATGTTTGTTGTATCGGTTTTTGTATTTCTTGTGTATCATTATCATATTAGAACAAATAAAGAAGTAGTTGTGGCAGAGACAATAGACAAAGGTGAGTCCCAGAAAGTGGGCATTACAGAGAAGGAATATATATCTTCAAATAAGTTCAACAAGGAGATTTTTGAACTTGGTTTCTATGTCTCTTTTAATGCAGTGCAAGCTTTAATGAGCATAAAAGCTTCTCTAGTGGATCCTCATGGTGCTTTAGATAATTGGGATGGGGATTCCGTGGATCCATGTAGCTGGAATATGGTGTTCTGTTCACCTGAGAATCTTGTCATTAGCCTGTGAGTTTTTTCTTCAATCTTATATTTGAAGCTGAAATATTTTCTAAATAGAGCCTCTAACATTGAACAAGCATTTATTGTTGAATGCTTTAGTAGTTTGATGAAATTGGTTTTCTTGTTTTGGTGTAGGGGTACTCCTAGCCAAAATTTGTCTGGAACATTATCCCCAAGCATAGGAAACTTAACTAACCTTCATAGTGTGTAAGTAATCAATCTTAAAGCACTATGCAGTTATTTAGAGCTCTCATACTTGAAGCTTCTTGTTTATTACTGCTATCAGTCTAAAGTTGAATGTTGTGGTTACTTTTCAGGCTTTTGCAGAATAACAACATAACTGGACCAATCCCTTCAGAGCTAGGCAAACTTATCAAGCTTCACACTCTTGATCTCTCTAATAATTTGTTCTTTGGAGAAATTCCTCCCTCTCTTGGCCACTTGAGAAGCCTCCAATACCTGTAAGCATTTAAAGCTGAAAATTTGTTGGTGGCTATTATCATTAATAATCTCTGGTGGTCTAAAGCTAAACAGTTATCGAAATGATTTCAGATGGCTTAATAATAATAGTTTTGATGGGGAATGCCCAGAGTCACTTGCTAATATGGCACAACTTGCTTTCCTGTAATCTTCACGAATCATTATCTTTTTGTTCTTTCTCTTCTACCTGAATCATTGAATTTGTTGTTTTCTGTAGTTCTAAAGATGATTCTTGTTTTGTGATCATCATTTCAGTGACTTGTCCTATAATAATCTGAATGGCTCTGTACCAAGAATTTTGGCCAAATCATTCAAGTAAATCATTCCCTCTCTCTCACTTTCTTTATACTTCATTCTGATGAATATGTCCTTCCTATTGTATGGAAAATACAGAAAATTGGATACTAATTTCAAATCCTTCTCATTCTCTCATGGTATTTTAGTAAAGGAAAAGAAAAAAACTGCTATGGGATGACATTGATGCCTATGTCCATGAATTTAAACAATACTGAGGGTAAGATAAGATCATATTTGAACTGATCATGGTTTTTTCAAATTAAATTGTTTTGCATCACATGAATTTCCAACCTGATGTACATATATTCTCTGCATAGTCACTGTATTGATTTTGACAGCAATATCTTTTAGATGCTTTACCTTCAAGCAAACCAAAAGCACATAAATTGGCCATTGCCATTGGCTTGAGTCTGAGTTGCCTCAGTCTAATTGTTCTTGGATTTGGACTTGTTCTATGGTGGAGGCACAGGCATAATCAACAAACATTCTTTGATGTTAAAGGTACTTCCTGCATACCTCAGTTGATGCTTTATCAAGGATTGGGATCAAAATCATATATAGGGTTGCCAAATCACTAGAGGTATAGCAAGATCAAGAAAACTAGAAGCGAAATCGTAAGAAAATATTTACAAGTAAAGCATTTGACATTGGATAGGATTTGTGATATGACATTATCGAGTCGTTTGATCCATGTAGCCTACCTTACCTAATGGAAAATTGCTTTGGTGTTGTTGTATAAACTACTCCTATTAAGGATTGTGATAGTACGACATAAGGCTAACATGTTTATCCAAGAAAAATAGTTAGTCCAATTTATGATTATTGATTATTGATTATTGATTATTGATTATTGATTATTTCAGACCGGCATCACCACGAAGAAGTGTACCTAGGAAACTTGAAGAGGTTCCAGTTAAGAGAACTCCAGATTGCTACTAACAACTTCAGCAACAAAAACATACTTGGAAAGGGTGGTTTTGGAATTGTGTAAAAAGGAGTTCTATCCGATAGCACTCTTGTAGCAGTCAAGAGGCTTAAAGATGGCAATGCAATTGGAGGGGATATACAATTTCAAACTGAAGTTGAAATGATCAGCTTGGCAGTGCACAGAAATCTCCTCAGACTTTATGGATTTTGCATGACACCAACAGAAAGGCTTTTAGTTTATCCATATATGTCCAATGGCAATGTTGCTTCTCGTCTAAAGGGTGAGCAAACTCACAGAACTACTTACTATTTTTACTAATTAATTCAGGACAGGAAAAATGATAGCTAGCCAGAATTTTCTGTCAGGATTTTTAGAGAGTGAAGCTATTGATACTCTCAAGTCTCAATTGTTTATTTAAATTCTCAACTAACCAATTATAACTTCAATTCGCTTTACAAAATTTTGAACGGTTAAGGAGAAGTGTAAATAAACAATCAAGATTACTAATAATATGATTTTTTTTTTATGGGACATGTTTGCCAACTCTTGGATGAATAAGTGTCAATAGCATCTTATTTTTTTATAGATTTTAATTCAGTGATTTTGGAGTTTGGTGATTTTGTAAATTTTCTTTTTGATCCAAGTTCAATAGATTGATTCTATGTTTTATCTTTTTTCTTCTTTAAAAGATTTATGATTTATCCTTCTTGCAGGTTTGTGTCTCTCAATTTTATAACATTTTTTCAGGAACTATCATTGGATTTTTCACAACATGTTCGTTCTACTTTGGCTTCTATCATAATGTGATTGATGAGTTTGCGCTGGACTGTGTTTCTTAGAAGAGTTGATGAGGTGAAGGATAGCCCCATAATTAGGTGAAGAGGAAGACACTTTAATTGATAGTTGAAACCATTAAGAACGAAAATGGCCAATTTCAAGATTTAGGTTTTGATAGAGCATAGTGGTGTATTTCTTCCTTATAGATGACATCATCTAGTTAAAAAAGACTTTGATTTTTGTATGAGTTTGGATACTATTCCAAGGAAAGAATGTCCATAAATGTTCTTATTTTGTGTATGTCTTGTAATAAACACAACTTACGGTAATTGAATAAGTTTTTGTCTAATGTATGTGTTATAAATTTAATAGTTATGTAAACCTATTATTAAAAGTACTTCAGAATTTGAAGCATAAACAAGATTTATTTGGTCAAATATTTTTTTAATTAAATAAAGGCTATTGCAACGACATTTGTTGTTGCAGAAGTCAAGTCATTTCAGAAGTCAAAGGTGTTTTGCAACGACAATGTCGTTGCGAAATATATTATCTGTACACAGCTTTGCAGCCTTGTTTAGCAACGACATCTTTTTTGCAACGACCGATGTCGTTGCTGAAAACCATTCTTTATAACAACGAACAAAGTCGTTGCTATACCCTTTTGCAACGGCTTTACCCGCAACGACCAAAGTCGTTGCATAAAATATTTTTTGCAACGACTTTTGGTTTTTTGCAACGATTTTTGTCGTTGCAATAAAGGGTTTTTTTTGTAGTGGCGGTGGCTCGGTGACGATGGGTGGATAAACGAGGTCGGAGGTTGAGGGTGAAGGACCAGCCTCGCGAGTTCGCCGTGCCGACTTCCATTTGCTCTTGAGATGGGATCGCGACGCGAGCAGAGGAAGAAGGGTTATGGAGCAGAGGAAGAAGTGAGAAGCAAAACGTGGTTTTGAGAAAGTTGCTAAGCCCTGCAAAAATAGCAATGATGATACCGTGGTGTAGGGAGAGCCTACAAACAGAGGCAATGATAACTAAAATGATAAGGAAGAGGAGGGCAAAATACAAATATAAGATAGGAAGCGGAACAAAGCTATGCATATAAGGTTATTTCAGTAAATGCAAAACAAAAAATATGCTATCCTATGCATGCTATAAGCTACGAAGAAAGCAGAGCAGTCAGAAGAGTTAAGGCAAAGCATGTGAGGCAATCCTACGTGGAAATGAACAGTTAAAAAGGTGCCTGAAACCAACTTCTCTTTTGTATGTTGTATAGATATATATATATATATATATATATAATGCATTACATAATATCGTTAAACGAGACTAATAAAAATGATAGAAAAATATAAATTAAACAAAATAATAAAAGAAAAGTCTAATAAAAATATATACATCCGAAATATTTTAGCAAGAAATTATCAATATATGTAAAATTTCAACTAAAAAGTTTTATTCAAAATATTAAAATAAAAAAATATCATTTTAATTATTCATCTTTATCTATCTATCTATATCTATAGTTTTTTTAATGAATCTATATTTATAGTTTTTGTCCAATTTGCATGAACTCATTTCAATTTATAATAAAACTTAATTAACACTTTCCAAAATTTGTTTATAAAAAAAACTTTTTTTAATAAATATTTTGCTATATAATATTGTATTCTTCACTAAACATTTATAATAAATGCTATCAATCAATATTAAGGGTAAAAAATATTAAATCTAAATAAAAAACTATTTTTTAAAAAATAATATTTTCTATATCTATCTGTCTACCTATCTATCTATCTATTTATCTATCTATCCATCTATCTAATGCACTACACAATATCGTTAAATGAGACTAATAAAAATATAAAAAATATATATAGGTAAAAAAATTGTAAAAAAAGACTGATAAAAATATGTATATCCAAAATATTTATCAAGAAATCGTCAACTGTGTGAAATTTCAACTAAAAGTTTCACTCAAAATATTAAAGTAAAAAATTATCATTTAATCCGTATATATTTATCCATTTGTATCTATAGTTTTATTTTTCCAATTTGCATAAGCTCATTTCAATTTCTAATAAAACTTAATTACCTTTTTCAAAAAAACGCTTATAAAAAAAACTTCTTTTGAAAAATATTTCTATTAAGTCAACACCTTTTAAAATGTCAATAATAACTTTAGAGGTAGTTTTAAATAAGTATATTAAATTTGTACAATTTCAATGTTACTAACAATTTCATGATGGATGTAAATTTCTTATAAAGATTTTAGATTTAGGATTGAGGAAATACTCCCGGCCTTCGTCCCACAAGGATGGTAATAAATCACAAAAATAAAAAATATTAAGGAGCAAACATTTAATGATTTGTCTAACACATCAACCAATTATCAAACAACTAATTTAATGTATTTTGGATTGATCAACCAATCACAATTCAAAGTTTACAATTTCTAAGCATTTTCATTAATTATTTTAACTTTAGTTCGAGACAATTTTTTTTGCCATTTTTATCATCCTTATGAAACCGATCGAGGGAGTAATATGTATTCTTGACCGTAGCGAAAACAATAAATACTCTACATATAGTTTTATTTTAATGATATTTTTGCAAAAAGCTAATGAAAAACCATAAAATTAATAATTTCATATGTGATGGTTACCGATAAGGTAATTTATTCTAATAAAACAAATGAGTAATTACTAATAAAAAGCCAATCAATTCTGCTAGAATGTTACATTAGTTTCATATGTGTTTGATCTTCCAATTTAATCCAGTGCTAAAAGGGCTTCTAATATATGGATATGCATGTTGGTTTTACATTCAATTTGATCCGGTTCTCGTTTCTGTTCTCTTCCATACTGAGTGACTTGATTATGCAAAGGTGACCTTGACGGGTGCCTCCCATAAACTCTCCGACTTAGGAAAGGTCGACAGGCCTCTCGGGACATTTCTTGTTGGATGTACCTCCCCTCCTGAGTCATCTTGGCTCATAACTTTGTGACACCCTCAAAATATTCCAAGTAATTAATACAATATGAATACTATTACTTGAGAATATATGGACTTGTAAAATGTTAGAAAATACTGGATTCAAAATTTTCTTTTATATTTTCCAAATAGTCGGGTGCACAAACCAAAACTTAGGATGTTTGGAGAATAGTTTACGTATTACTTTTAAAATCGAATTCGGCATTTACTTTGCTCAAAAGATAATTTCGCAAATCTTGGATAGCATTCTCTTTGAGGATAAATGTACTCTATTTCATATAAAGGAACTCAAGTATTGCCATCCAGTTTTCGTCTAGCCAAGTGATATCATTTCCAAAATGTCATTGCCGAATTCTTTCAAATCAATATCAGAGTAAGCGGAAATATCAGGACTATGTAATAGACTTTAGTATAAGCATGGATTTTATTTATATCAAAAGGTACGTAATACATAGTCCGGCGGTAAGGATCTCCAAAATCCCAGAACAAGTCCATAAGGCTATGTATTTATATGTACATCAAAATAGACCATGGCTCCAGAGTTTTCCAAAGAAATTCCCACAATATATAAAACTCCCCAAAGCTGGTCTCATAGCACTGGTCGCGGCAGTAGTAGTAGAAGTCTCCAAGAAGTAGCAGCAGCCATCATCCAACATCAGCATCAGCAGCTAATCTTCTCCACAACATCCATCACACCGGATCCTTGATCCTCATCATTTACCTTATGCACATACCTAGGGATCATCGCCTCTCCATTGACTCCCGATAGATTAAACGACAAGCTCGTTTCGCTCTCGTATTCGACAGGATCCTCCTTGGTCTTATTTGAAGGAGTAATTGCCCTACCACTGGGTACAAGGTCTGATGAAAACGTGACCTTAATAGGACTCCTTGAAATAGACAGGGAAAGTCTCCTCTCGAATGACTCTAAGATAAAAAGGGTATGAGCGGGTAGGTTCGAATTGAAAACTGTTAGACAGGCGAGCTGGTCGAGTGGGAGATGATCCATGGTAAGTATAAAAAGTAGATACATGCATAGCGTATATGATGGGAATCCTAAACCTACGAGGATGTGACCGAATCAGTGGATTAGGGTGATCGAAGGTAACCACTATCTCACCCTCATACACTACTCGGCAATCCTCGCAGATCCATATGCCACTAAGAAGTGGGCGGACCTCGATGCAAGCGATGTAACGCGACATCACCTACAAGGGCATAGGGGTAAGTAAATCTATACACATAATCAATAGAGCTTAAATGTAGAAATGATCATGATTATGCACATATAACCCCAAATCAGTTAACTGCCATGGTTAACACTTAGCAGCACTTAATGCAGATACGATATTAGTTCTCATTCTTAATATCAAACCTTAGCTCAAATAAGGTTAAGTGGCATGATTGCCTGACATTCTTCTCTTTCTGAGATTCTCCATCAAATGTCCTTACGGACGCCAATCCAATACCACAATGCATTTCCAAATCACGAATACGTTACCAAAACGTATGGCGTACTAGCTCGGAAGTGATAAAAACGTCACACTATCTGGTGAACGTCACGTCGCCCAAGGACGTAAACCTATCACTTTTCAATATGCACTGGGTGTGATAAAAAACGTCACCACATCTGATGAACGTCACGTCGCCTAAGGACGTAAACCTTATCACTTGTGATACACAACAGAGGTGATAAATAACGTCACCATGTCTTATGAACGTCACGTCGCCTAAGGACGTAAACCTCATCACTTGTGTGCACCACACCCTTCTCAACAAACAACGGGTGTGATAAAAAACGTCACCACATCTGATGAACGTCACGTCGCCTACGGACATAAACCTTATCACTTGTGATACACAACAGAGGTGATAAACAACGTCACCATGTCTGATGAACGTCATGTCGCCTACGGACGTAAACCTTACCACTTGTGTGCAACACACCGTTGAAACATCCAATCAACAGTATACCACATACTGCCCACATTATACACCTTAATGTGTCATCGAGCTAGTAGCAATTTTAGCAATTTCAGAGGTCCTACTCATGTCATCCGAACATGAGTAAACAATCCAGCACTCAAGCTCTTAAGGAATTTGATTGGTCTTCCTCAATTGATAATACGTAACGTGCCACCCGAGCAACGTTATGACGTGCCACTCGAGCCACGTCCCATCATCCAAACTCCAGTATGAATGCATTAACTTTACTTAAAAGGAATTGATTGATGTTTTATACTTTTATTAATACATTACGTGCCTCCCGAGCAACGTATCATTATTCAAATGAAAACATCATAACGTCAATCAATTTCCTTTAAGTCCAGGATCACTTGGTTGATTATCCTTTAAGAGTTACAAAATGGCTTAGAATTAAAAATGGTATTTTTAAGTATCTGACTAAAAATACTCGAGTGTTTTCCAAAATACTCGAGTAGTTTATCATTTTCCAGATTCTACTCGAGTGGTTCATAATTATACTCGAGTCGTTCATGTCTTTTCAGAGATTTAGGTTTTCAGATCTTCATTAATATACTCGAGTAATTCATGAGATACTCGAGTTTTCCATTACCCAGAATACTCGAGTAGTTTATATATTACTCGAGTGTCCAATCTGATTCTCAAGTTGGTGCGCCAATTTTCACTCTGGTGTACCACGAAATACTCGAGTGTTAAGACAAATACTCGAGTATTTGCAGACAGAATAGAGTGAAACTTGGTTTTTACATACCATTTCAATTTCTAAACACCTTTAACCCAACCCAGTGATCACAATAGTTCATATCCCATATATTGAACATGTTACCATACTCCTTTCATATCAAATAACCAATTTGACAGAGAATCAATCCATTATGCATGAAATATACAATTTAGCAATTCAACACTTCAAATTGCAAAATAAACACAATATTCATGAAATGATGTTCATTTAAGCTTGCATGCATGATTTAAAACTTGCTCATCACAGTTATAGAGCATGGATTGGTCTCCAAACCAAAGATCCTATTCAATCTAAGCCCTTAAAGCCTCTTGGTGGCTTCCTAACACAATTAATGAAATTTAAACTCTATCTAGTGTAAGAATTACTTCCCCTTACCTCTTAGATGTGAATCAACAGAGATTTTACCCCAAACTTAGCTTCCAAGCTGAATTTCCAAAAATCCACACTGAGCTTACCAAAATCAAGCTCCAAAGTAAGCTCCAGGAACCTGATACAGCAAACAGACCCCAACTTCTAAGCCTCGATTCTTCCAATCTACTCACTCTCAGCTCACAATCTTGGTGTCTATACAAAGCTCGAGATGTGAGCTTTGTATTGGTGTATGATTTGTGGTTCGAATCAATCCAGAGAGAGGGAATCGATTGAATCAATTCGGAAACCCTAACACACACAATACTTCACGAATTTGAGCAAAAAGGGTTGGTTGATTCATCAACCATGGATTAAATAGCCATCCATGAAGCTCATGCACAACGACATGAGTCCAAGGGCGTGTTGCTGAGTTGCAATCGTGTCAACTCGTGAGGTATTCCGAGTGGTGACTCAACAAACGCACTCACGAGTGCAACCCTGATCAAAATACTCGAGTATTCCCAGAAACACTCGAGTGTTTTGACCAGTTTTTCAAAAATAATGATTTTATTTTCTTTCCCACCAAAACCTTTCTAAAATTACTTCAAGGTCCCAAACAGGGATTAATGTGAAAATATTTATTTTCTCATATTAAAATTCTCTAATATCATCTTTCATAATAAATTACATGAAATCAAGGCTAAAATAATTAATTATAAATAAAATTTATAATTAACATTTTATTAATCAGGGTTAAAAATCAGGGATGTTACACTCTTCCCCACTTAAAAGGAATTTCGTCCCCGAAATTCTTCTTTAAAAGTTCTATAATTTCCAAAGTTACACAAAAGTTGTTCTAAGGTTATATATTCAAAATATAGTTAGGAAGAACCCTTCCCCACTTAAAAAGAATTTTCTTATATATATATATATATATACTCCTCCATTAGAACATTTTTCAAAGATCCTTTTTGAGGAAAACCCCGTCCCGTTGCTCACTCTGATCACTCGGCACGAGTACGGAAATATTCGTATGACTTCATTTCTTAATAGTTGTAAACATCAGGGTGATCAGTCCTAATATTTAAACTATCAGTAATGAAATCATCCCTTTCAGATATAATCTTACTCAAGAAAGACTATACGATTTACCTTTAAGTTAGATGAACTTAAAGATTAAGAGTATTATTGTCACTATCAGACTTATTCAGATAGCCAAGTTCTAGAGAAACTTCCGTTGGGGAGACAAATACTTGTCCTATCCCGGTGGTTCTTAATCTCTCTAGTCTTAACTGATCTTCCTCTTTCTGTAGTGCCCAAAGACATTTATCACATCCAACTGTGATAAGGGTTTTGATCACAGAAATTCAAGTTAAAGACTTGTTCAGATATACCAATTACAAAACGATTTAATTAACACAGTCGAAAGCATTTGACCACGTTAATTCGAATCGACAAAGGGATAACTCAGACTACCTAACTCCGAACCTAATCACGCATCCTAACAGGATGAAGAACTCTCCCATTCTTGATTCGCTGGTTGACCATTCCCTTCTCGTATTCCCCTCCAAGCAATCCGATGAATAAGACTTCATTTTCTTGTGACCGAAATCAAATATTCCTTCCCGTTCATCACTATTCAATCCATGGTGATGCACCTTACCTTCTCAAATAATTTCTTTCCACCGGCTTTTCAGTTACTTTCATGCGATGAAAGTTTCCTTAACTCCTTATGAAATTCCGATCCCCACAATTGATTCACTCATAAGCTTCCCGTGCTTAAAAGCTTCTTGTGTTTTCCTCACTATCCATACCAATTCTATACATGCTTACTAATGTCAGGAATCCCCTATTCCTCAATGATTGACAACTGGTTTGAAGTTGATCCATAATTCTTTTCGGACTCCGCATGTCTGAATCTCTTATCAAAATTGCAACGAAACATACTTCTCCAATCCTTTGAACTTGGCAACATTTTCCCCGAGATTCATATTGCCCTACCTTATTTCCAACCATTTAATCTCCTTTCTCTAATCTTTCAAAAATTTCATCCTTGAGTAATTCCCAAGTGTCATGCCAATCCTTTGCTTCCAATATCCAATTTGCATAGTTCCACTATGTCTTAGTTTCGCCATTTATCATATAAGTGGTATAACCTTTACTCATCCATTTTGCTTGATCCCATAACTAATCTTCATCTTCCAAATTGTCTGGAATCCAAATTCTTGCCCTTAAAATATCCCCTATGGAACTTAGGTTTCTTCCCTTTCGAAATCAATTTCTTATTAGTCCTTACTTCTTCGGTTCTTTGTTGCTATTCACGAATTTGAGTTAGGAATTCTATTGTGATTTGCAACCTCCCCTCACTTCTCGTCGGTCTACTCGTATCATCAAGCTCGAATTTCTCAGATCCACTTTTCTTAAACCCTGTAGGGCTCACATGAACTGTCTTTCAGCCCCTTGTGGTCGCTTCCTCATTTGCATTGTTGTAATAACGACAGAGTCTCCGGTCACGAGTTTTTAAAACACTGTCGTTGACGTTGTCCCTTGTTCAACTCCTCCTCTCGGCTAAACAATTACTTCGATTTTCCAGGGTCGTTAACACTTAAAGCGTACTGACGCGAGGAGAGGCCTCACGCCCTCACAATAATCATGATCGTTGCAAAGCTCAATCATGCGCAAGATGTATCACCTTGTGTGTATCCAATCATCTTGATGCACGCACATCTATCTTTCTTTCATAAAACTACCTTCTTCCGAGTCCCGTTCTCGACACATGAAAGTATGCTCTAATACTTTGGCATGAATCAAGTAGGAATAACACAGGAGGAAATGCTATTCTTCCCTTCAATGACTGAAAGTTCTTGTTGTTCTTCTTATTTCATGTAGAAGACTACTTCTCCCGAGTTATCTTGGTTGAATATTTTTGACTTTATAAAGTCCACTTAATAATACGATTCGATCAATCTTTTCCCAAAATCACATTCAAATGGGAGAAAGGATAATAGACCGAATTTAACTTAGTGCCTTGATCAAATATCTCGACACTATAATCTAAACAAACTTTTAGAAATAAATTTGGGTAGTTTCATGGGGTCTCAAATTTTAAAACAGTCAGGGAGATTCAACTTCAACCTACTTACACATATATATATTGAACAAAAGAATGGGTAACTCCCGAGTCGAACACAATCATGCAAAGTTGGTTTAGAAATAAATGGTTACCTTGCACGAGATCAGGAGATTGGCTAGCTTCCACTTTATTCAGGGTAAACACTTTGCCTTGATTCTTTGGTTTTCTAGCAGGTCGGGTGCGGTTACTTTTCACAAGTTCTCTGCAATAACGTGCAACATGACCCTTCTTTCCACAGTTGAAGCAATTACTTGTTGCCCAGCAGATCCTTCCATAATGATGATGCTTACACTTCTCACAGTAAGGAGCATTACTGCGAGGCTTAACTCCATCCTTAACTTCAGCTCTTCTTTTGCCTCGATTCTGATCACAGTATGGACCCTTATTCCGAGGATCAAATCTTTTCTTTCTTTGTGGTCCATACTTCTGCTGGTTATTCTTTACCTGATCAGCTAATACTTCAGCCTTCTTATCATCCTCATACATTCGACACTTATCTACTAACGTAGAAAAACTTTGAATCTTCTGGTAACTGAAAACGGATTTCAGTTCGAGTCTCAGACCACCTTCAAACTTGATGCATTTGCTCCTCTCATCAGCATTGTTTTGATAGTATGGAGAGTACTTCATCAGTTCTTCGAACTTAGCCGCGTACTCACCCACACTCATGTCTCCTTGCTTTAATTGCAGAAACTCAATTTCCATCTTCCTTCTTAAATCTTCCGGGAAGTATTTATTGAGAAACCTCTCCGTAAACACATCCCAATTAATATCCCTTCCTTCATAGTGCAGAAGCTGAACTGTGTGATTCCACCAGTTCTCAGCCTCGTCCTCTAACATATAAACTGCATACGCCACCTTCTGAGCCTCAGTGCAGTCTAATGTTCTAAAGATCTTATCCATAGTATGAATCCACTTATTAGCCTCCTCAGGCTTAAATCCTCCTTCGAATTTAGGTGGGTTACAACTTCTAAAATCCGCCAAACTCTTGGCTTCAGAATTACCAACACTATGTTGGTAAGGTGGTTGTTGAGATTGTTGTTGTTGCCATTGATGCATAGATTCCAACACCACGGTGATTCTTTCTATTATCGCGTCGGTGCGATTTTGATTTCTAGTCGTCATAATAGACCTGCGCTATTGCTCATGGTCACATACGATGGACTAAGAAACATTCTTCACACAACCTATTCTAAGGTCATAACAATAGTTTTCAACAATGCATACAATTTCCACAATGTATCAATTGCTCCATTTGAGCAAGATAATAGTATTCAAAACAATAAATATGCCCTGTGGATACCTGCTTGATGTTGATTACTACCTTTCTGGAACTACTTCCACTACTACAGGATCTGACTTTTGCTCTGATACCACTAAGTGTGACACCCTCAAAATATTCCAAGTAATTAATACAATATGAATACTATTACTTGAGAATATTTGGACTTGTAAAATGTTAGAAAATACTGGATTCAAAATTTCCTTTTATATTTTCCAAATAGTCGGGTGCACAAACCAAAACTTAGGATGTTTGGAGAATAGTTTACGTATTACTTTTAAAATCAAATTCGGCATTTACTTTGCTCAAAAGATAATTTCGCAAATCTTGGATAACATTCTCTTTGAGGATAAATGTACTCTATTTCATATAAAGGAACTCAAGTATTGCCATCCAGTTTTTGTCTAGCCAAGTGATATCATTTCCAAACTGTCATTGCCGAATTCTTTCAAATCAATATCAGAGTAAGCAGAAATATCAAGACTATGTAATAGACTTTAGTATAAGCATGGATTTTATTTGTATCAAAAGGTACGTAATACATAGTCCGGCGGTAAGGATCTCCAAAATCCCAGAACAAGTCCATAAGGCTATGTATTTATATGTACATCAAAATAGACCATGGCTCCAGAGTTTTCCAAAGAAATTCCCACAATATATAAAACTCCCCAAAGCTGGTCTCATAGCACTGGTCGCGGCAGTAGTAGTAGAAGTCTCCAAGAAGTAGCAGCAGCCATCATCCAACATCAGCATCAGCAGCTAATCTTCTCCACAGCATCCATCACACCGGATCCTTGATCCTCATCATTTACCTTATGCACATACCTAGGGATCATCGCCTCTCCATTGACTCCCGATAGATTAAACGATAAGCTCGTTCCGCTCTCGTATTCGACAGGATCCTCCTTGATCTTATTTGAAGGAGTAATTACCCTACCACTGGGTACAAGGTCTGATGAAAACGTGACCTTAATAGGACTCCTTGAAATAGACGGGGAAAGTCTCCTCTCGAATGACTCTAAGAGAAAAAGGGTATGAGCGGGTAGGTTCGAATTGAAAACTATTAGACAGGCGAGCTGGTCGAGTGGGAGATGATCCATGGTAAGTATAAAAAGTAGATACATGCATAGCGTATATGATGGGAATCCTAAACCTACGAGGATGTGACCGAATCAGTGGATTAGGGTGATCGAAGGTAACCACTATCTCACCCTCATACACTACTCGGCAATCCTCGCAGATCCATATGCCACTAAGAAGTGGGCAGACCTCGATGCAAGCGATGTAACGCGACATCACCTACAAGGGCATAGGGGTAAGTAAATCTATACAGATAATCAATAGAGCTTAAATGTAGAAATGATCATGATTATGCACATATAACCCCAAATCAGTTAACTGCCATGGTTAACACTTAGCAGCACTTAATGCAGATACGATATTAATTCTCATTCTTAATATCAAACCTTAGCTCAAATAAGGTTAAATGGCATGATTGCCTGACATTCTTCTCTTTCTGAGATTCTCCATCAAATGTCCTTACGGACGCCAATCCAATACCACAATGCATTTCCAAATCACGAATACGTTACCAAAACGTATGGCGTACTAGCTCGGAAGTGATAAAAACGTCACACTATCTGGTGAACGTCACGTCGCCCAAGGACGTAAACCTATCACTTTTCAATATGCACTGGGTGTGATAAAAAATGTCACCACATCTGATGAACGTCACGTCGCCTAAGGACGTAAACCTTATCACTTGTGATACACAACAGAGGTGATAAATAACGTCACCATGTCTGATGAACGTCACGTTGCCTAAGGACGTAAACCTCATCACTTGTGTGCACCACACCCTTCTCAACAAACAACGGGTGTGATAAAAAACGTCACCACATCTGATGAACGTCACGTCGCCTACGGACGTAAACCTTATCACTTGTGATACACAACAGAGGTGATAAACAACGTCACCATGTCTGATGAACGTCACGTCGCCTACGGACGTAAACCTTACCACTTGTGTGCAACACACCGTTGAAACATCCAATCAACAGTATACCACATACTGCCCACATTATACACCTTAATGTGTCATCGAGCTAGTAGCAATTTTAGCAATTTCAGAGGTCCTACTCATGTCATCCGAACATGAGTAAAAAATCCATCACTCAAGCTCTTAAGGAATTTGATTGGTCTTCCTCAATTGATAATACGTAACGTGCCACCCGAGCAACGTTATGACGTGCCACTCGAGCCACGTCCCATCATCCAAACTCCAGTATGAATGCATTAACTTTACTTAAAAGGAATTGATTGATGTTTTATACTTTTATTAATACATAACGTGCCTCCCGAGCAACGTATCATTATTCAAATGAAAACATCATAACGTCAATCAATTTCCTTTAAGTCCAGGATTACTTGGTTGATTATCCTTTAAGAGTTACAAAATGGCTTAGAATTAAAAATGGTATTTTTAAGTATCTGACTAAAAATACTCGAGTGTTTTCCAAAATACTCGAGTAGTTTATAATTTTCCAGATTCTACTCGAGTGGTTCATAATTATACTCGAGTCGTTCATGTCTTTTCAGAGATTTAGGTTTTGAGATCTTCATTAATATACTCGAGTAATTCATGAGATACTCGAGTTTTCCATTACCCAGAATACTCGAGTAGTTTATATATTACTCGAGTGTCCAATTTGATTCTCAAGTTGGTGCGCCAATTTTCACTCTGGTGCACCACGAAATACTCGAGTGTTAAGACAAATACTCGAGTATTTGCAGACAGAACAGAGTGAAACTTGGTTTTTACATACCATTTCAATTTCTAAACACCTTTAACCCAACCCAGTGATCACAATAGTTCATGTCCCATATATTGAACATGTTACCATACTCATTTCATATCAAATAACCAATTTGACAGAGAATCAATCCATTATGCATGAAATATACAATTTAGCAATTCAACACTTCAAATTGCAAAATAAACACAATATTCATGAAATGATGTTCATTTAAGCTTGCATGCATGATTTAAAACTTGCTCATCACAGTCATAGAGCATGGATTGGTCTCCAAACCAAAGATCCTATTCAATCTAAGCCCTTAAAGCCTCTTGGTGGCTTCCTAACACAATTAATGAAATTTAAACTCTATCTAGTGTAAGAATTACTTCCCCTTACCTCTTAGATGTGAATCAACAGATATTTTACCCCAAACTTAGCTTCCAAGCTGAATTTCCAAAAATCCACACTGAGCTTACCAAAATCAAGCTCCAAAGTAAGCTCCAGGAACCTAATACAGCAAACAGACCCCAACTTCTAAGCCTCGATTCTTCCAATCTACTCACTCTCAGCTCACAATCTTGGTGTCTATACAAAGCTCGAAATGTGAGCTTTGTATTGGTGTATGATTTGTGGTTCGAATCAATCCAGAGAGAGGGAATCGATTGAATCAATTCGGAAACCCTAACACACAATACTTCACGAATTTGAGCAAAAAGGGTTGGTTGATTCATCAACCATGGCTTAAATAGCCATCCATGAAGCTCATGCACAACGACACGAGTCCAAGGGCGTGTTGCTGAGTTGCAATCGTGTCAACTCGTGAGGTATTCCGAGTGGTGACTCAGCAAACGCACTCACGAGTGCAACTCTGATCAAAATACTCGAGTATTCCCAGAAACACTCGAGTGTTTTGACCAGTTTTTCAAAAATAATGATTTTATTTTCTTTCCCACCAAAACCTTTCTAAAATTACTTCAAGGTCCCAAACAGGGATTAATGTGAAAATATTTATTTTCTCATATTAAAATTCTCTAATATCATCTTTCATAATAAATTACATGAAATCAAGGCTAAAATAATTATGTTATAAATAAACTTTATAATTAACATTTTATTAATCAGGGGTTAAAAATCAGGGATGTTACAAACTTCCTCCTCAAGTCTTCTCTATTCATCTCCCTTTTTCTCCTTGATGCAACCGTTTCATCATAAAGTACTTGACATCTTGGACAAATTCGAAGATCCTCATACTGCTTCCTGTCGTAGAATTGTTCAAACAACTCACCAGCCTTTGGGAAAACTTCAATGTCATGAGCCAAAGTAACCATGTTGATGGGAAATACCCCTTGGGTCTCGACTTCATTAACTTCCTTCTGAAATGGATCAGTGTCGATCTTCATCTCTTTCTCCATGAACTTCAGTCTTCCTTTGTCGAGCCCCTGCTGAACTAAATCCCTGAAAGCAAAGCAATCATTTGTATTGTGAGTATAATTGTTATGTACAATACTTTCTTCCTTTCAATTAATCTTTTTTCAACAATTTATGACCTTCAGGTAATTTAATTTGTTTATCCTTTAATAGCATGTCAAATATTTGTTCGGTCCTAGAAATGTCAAAAGTGTACGTTTTCTTATACATATTTTCATGAAGAGGTTTTGATGGCCTCAAGGCATGACACGTATAGGATTTTCCTTCTCCTAAATCTATTTTATCTACCTCTGAGCCAATTTCGAATGTCTCCCCGTCGGGAGGCTGAGAATCGATGTAATGGATCCGTTCTCTCTTGAGAACTTTTGGAATCTTTTCCCTTAACCTTCTCTTCTCTTAGATTTTCAATTTGCCGTACACATGCGGCTAATTGGGCTAAATCTAACAGGTGTTGTGTGACCAGTTTTTTTCCTAATGTGGTACTCTAATCCGGCCACCGCCATTTTCACTACTTCGGGTTCAGGGATCAGAGTAAAACATCTACTCCTCATTTGCCTAAAATGCGACAAGTAATCATCAATGGGTTCTCCAACAAATCTTTTCACACTCAACAAATCCGTTAAGGCAACCTTTAATTTGTCTCTATAGAACTGTTCGTGAAAGGATCTTTCTAACTGGGCCCATGCATGAATTGAATTGGATCTCAATGTCGAAAACCATGAGAATGCGTTTTTCGTCAGAGAACTGGGAAATAGCCGCATTTTGATTGCCTCATCAGCGGCTAAGTCACCCAACTCAATGGTATATCGTGCGACATATTCGATAGTAGATTCTACCGACTCTCCTGCAAACTTTGACAGTTTAGGCACCTTAATTCCTCTTGGAATTTCAGCATGTTGCACCCATTCGAGAAAAGGTGAATTGAAACCTGGCTGGTTAGCCAAGCCTATGTTGAAACCTATCCTGTTCAATGCTTGTTCGACCACACGGTTTACATCATCTGGTTCGATCCGGGTCTCTCTTCCTTGTCGGAGCAAGTGCCTCGCCAAATTCTGCCTAGCTAAAGCTGCCTGGAGATCCTCCCCTCTTTGCATAAATGCAACTTGAGCCGGATTCTGCACATATTGCGGCGTTTCGACACCAGGGTGGAAAGTCACTTGAGGATTTTCAACCACTATATTGTTTGTACCTGCATTGAAAGGTGGACTAGTACGAGCATTATCCCATGAAGTTGTTACTCTACTGTCTTGTTGTGGCGATGGAATTCGAACTGAATGTTGCATGTCTTGACCGTCAGGGTACCCTTGTACCAAAATCGGTCTTTGTAATGCTCTATCTCCATGTGAAGTGGTGGCGGACTCGTTGTGCTAATTTTCATCGACACCCAACACTTGGTTCAATCTCTTCATGTACTGAGCAATTTTTCCACAAGTCTTATTTGTCACCAACATTGCCGGGTTGATCACGGAACTTAACTGAGCCGTCAACTGGTTGACCAATTGAACATTAGCCTCTTCAATCTGCTGTCGGATATGTGTGACAGGGTTGATTGGCACATACCTTGAAGTATTACTCGTACCAGCCATATACGTAGCAGAACGCGGGAAAGCCATGTTAGTGGCCCCGGTAGCTGCATTAATACTTCCGACAGAACTATTCAAAGGCCATGTTAACGTCGACCCTGTAACAAAACCAAGTGGCAAACCATATGGAGGAACTTGACCTCCATTCATCGAGTTATTACCAAAGGTAAAGCCACCAGTTGCACTGCCCCCATCAGGGCCATTATTTGGACGTTGAATTACCGTTACGATGGTTGATTCCACGGCAGAACTGCTTCCTCTAGATGCTTGAGAGGTACTAACAGGAGCAGTAACTGCCTCTATTTCTGAAATAACGGTGGCCTGTTGGCCAATTTGGCTTGCGTTAGCCATTAAAGAAGAAAGTGGCAGAGTTGTGCCACTTCTCAAACGCATACACTTGGATACAAGTTACTCTGAACCTGTCCCACCGGACGTGTCAATTTGTTTGTGGGGTTTTCGTCCGACGCCTGCCGAACTGAGAAAGTGCGTGGGATGTGGGTAACGACAGGTTATGTGGTAATCTTGTAAAAGAACTTGACCGTATTTTTTGGTGTTTTTCTTTGGGTTGAAAAAGTAAAGTGCGTGAAAGCGTTAAAATTGACGAAAACGTAAACTGACGCCAAGAACACGGCACAGGAAATGTAAATGGAAAGTGATTTAAAGTGCAGAAATTAAATGCGAAATTTAAAGTCGCTGGAAAGTAAAGTGCAGCAAAGTAAAGTGCGGCAAAGTAAAGTGCTGGAATGTAAAGGATTGCATTGAATTGTAAATTGGAATGTAAAGAGTTTGCATTGAATTGAAAATGTGAGGTTTTTACAAAGGCGTTTTCTCCGTCAATCTTCTCTGGTGAGATGTGAAAGGACTTCCTATTTATAGCCTACGGAATCCATTAAGCTAATTCTACTTTATTTGGCGCGTTCTGTACAACCGCAGCAGCCACACTTTAAATAACTACCCACTAACCCCCCACGATGTAACTGCCCACGTCGTGGCTTTGGGCTTTAAGGATATTTTGTCGAACTTCCTAACGACATCTTCACTGGGACCTCTTCGGCGAGCATCTTTTTCTGGTTGAAATAAAGCAACTTAGACCCTTGTCTAAGTCTCTTTGTTATCTGCAACTTTCAGATTGTCGTTGTAACACCCGTATTTTCCTCAATTATTTTCAGTAATTAAAAATGAAATAGAAAATATTTATTGAATTTATTGAGTGAAATTTTAATTCTATAATTAAATTTAATTAGTATTTTGATTTGATTTTCTTGAGTTTATTAAATTGCGAAATTTTGTGTTTTAATTATTTTAAACCGTGGGAGTATATTTAATTTATTTAGAATTGGATTTTTATTTTGAACTTCCTTTAAAGTAGAGGAGAAAATTTTATTTCCCCTCTTGTGTGTGTGTACGGCCAAGCTTAGTAGGAGGGAAGGAAAATTTTGAGTTTAAGAGCTAAAATTCAAATTCAAATATACCCAAAACCCTAAGGGGACATGTAATTAATGTTTGATTAATTATGTTCTCCACTAAGATTAGCCTCATTAAAGCCTAGGGTGGTTGTATTTAAAACCTAAGCTATTATGTCTTGAACTTAGATGACTAAGAATTACAAATAAACCCTTCTTGCCCCTTGAAATATTCGAACCCCTCTTTCTAGTTGTAAACCCCAAACAAAATTTGCAATAAAACCCCTCTTGCCTTGTTGTGTAGTTCGAGCCCACATTTTAAGTTAGTGAACCCCAACTCCAATTTTCTATATAAACACCCTTTGGTCCAAGACATACCCCCTTATGTCTTAAGTCTTAGAAAAAAAAAGAGAGAAGAAGAGAGAAGAGGAAAGAGGCCGAGGAAGAGGAAGGAGGAAAGGGAGAAGGAGAACTTTGATTTTTGCTCATTTTTCTTGGTTTTCTTCTAGGTATGACTAAAAGCTTCTTGTTCTTGTTCATTTATTCTTTGTATTTTCGGTTTCTCCAAGGTTAATCAAGATGGAATTTTTGTTTCATGAACAAACCTTCATGCATGTTTGTTTTCAAGCTTTCTTATGACTTTGCATGTTTGATTCTACAAGTATTTGATGTTGAAAACAAAAAAAATGGACATGCATCAAGTGAGATGATGCTCACGGTTTTGGTCCCTTTTTGTTCTAAATAATTTTTGTTCTTTGATTTTAGTTTTTATGCTTGATAATGAGTTGATTTGTTATGTTCTTGAGTTATTTGAAGTTGATTTACAAAAAATTTTCTAATTTCCCCTAAGCATGTCACGACTAGGGTTTGATCTGGGGAAAAAATAATTTTGTTTTGTTTTGCATGCAATTGGTTGTTGATTCTTGATATTTAAATAGTATATTTTTATATTTTTAATTTGGTTTCATGAAAAATGAAATTTTTATTTGAAGCATGTGAAGAGGACCACACGGTTTGGTCATTTTTTATGGAGAAATAATTTGTGTTCTTTGATTCTTATATTATAATGCTTGAATAAGAGTGTGATGATGTTGTTTGTAAGTTTTGTGAGTTTAGTTTGCAAAATTTCCTTTGATTTCTACATGCATGTCACGGCCTAAGCAAGAGTATGAGGTAAATGAATTCATTTCTATTTGCATGTCATTGATTGATGATTGTTGATGTATATTAAGTGTATTTTTGAACTCTAATCAAATAATGCTTGAAAAATGAATTTTTGTGTTGATTTATTTTGCTTTGGGCTATACGGTTTTGAAGAAGAAAATATGCAAATGAGTTCAATAATTTTTGTTGTGTGATTTTGCTAAAGAGTATGCTTGATTTGAGTATGTTTAAGTGTTTGTTTGACAAAAAAATGTATATGCTTGTATGTAGGTGATTCGTCCAAACTAAGAAAAAAAATGAATAAAATGATTTTTGATTTTCAAAGTTTAAGTTTTGCTCTTGTGTGTATATGTACATTCGGTTTTAGCATGAGGAATTAGGTTTATGAGTTTATTTTATATATGTATTAAGTTTAATTATTTTTCTAAGTGTATCCTTGACTTTTGATAAAGAAAATGAATAAGTGAAAGTTGTTTAGAAAAGTTTTGTGCTTAAAAGTGTGTCTATGTGTGCATTCGGGTAAGAGAGAAAGAAGAGTAAATGATTAAGTTTCATGCAAATAGAATTTGTGTTTGAATACTTGAATTGAATTAAGTTGATTTATGTGTTTTAAGTTTGTAATTCTTAGTTTTTTTTCTTTGATTCCATTCGGCCATGAAGTATACATCTACCTAGGAAGTTTTGTTGCATGAGAACGAATTTGTATAATGATTTTCGAAAGGAATTAAGTTGTTTGAAGTAAGAAAAACGAAATGTGTTTGGTTTATTTCTTTAGTTCAATTCGGTTTGTAAGTATGTGTATGTCTAAGTGATCTTGTTTTGTGAAAATGAAATTGCATAGTGATGTATCAAGTTGCTTTAGTTGATTTAAAGTGTTTGAGCATGTAATTCTTGGTTTATTTTATTTATCCAATTCAATTTTATTTACTTTAAGTAGGTAAATATGAAAATGAATTATTTTGGAAAGGATTGTGTGTTCTATGAGTGACTAAGTGTTGGCTAATTGATTTAGTGATTGTTTCGATGCTTTAAGGTTGTTAGAAAAATTTATGAACTTTGTTTTGTCTTGTGTGTCATTCGGCCAAGACTAATTTAATAGGATAAGAATTTATTTTGCTAAGTGTTGATTAATATATGAAAAGTGCATGACTTGTGTGGATTGATTTGTAAAGATGTTGATTCATTTGCATTTTAAAAACTATGTTTGTAAATTGTTTGGTTATGAAAATAGCTTTGAAAACTAATTGATTTTAAGTTTGATTTCTTTGAGTTATTTGGATTTGATAGCCTTGTTCGGTGGTTGTCCAAGTTTGGATTTATAATGAAAAGCTTGAATTTTAAAGTATTAAAGTATTGGTTTTATATTAAGGGGTGCTTGAAAGTAAAAAGTACTTTTACGTTGATTTCGGAAATTTTGAAAAATGATTTTTGGAAGCAGACATTGCTATCCAGAATTGTTTAAGTTTGTTCTTCAATTTTAAAAATGTTTTTAAGTGATTTAAAACAAAGCTTTTAAGTGGTATTTGATTTAGGAAAAAGTCGGATTGAAAACGGTGAATTTTTCGGTGTTTCGGAGTCGTTTTAAGGTGCTGTCCAAGGCAGACCAGCAGCTCATATTTGTTTTTAAAATTTATTTAAGGATTATTTTCAAAGTGTTTTAATATATTTAAGTTATGGTTTTACTTGGGAACGATTTGAGAAAAAGAAAATTGAATATTAATATGTTATATTTGATTTGAGGAATAAAAGGTGTTGATGTAGATCGTGATCGCGAAGATCAAAGTTTCGTGAATTCTCAAGGAATTTCGAATTGCAACCAAGGTGAGAATATTAGATTATCTGGAATGTATGCCATGGGCGATTGTATTTAGTTTCGATTGTTTAAATCGGAACCGCGATCGAATAAGGTTGATTAGTGTGAGGGCAATTGATTTGTGATTGTCTGGCTTCTCGCACGAAAGACTAAGATCACTATTGCTTTTATGTGTTATTATTTGATTGAGTTATGTGAACATGAGAATTTGATTACATGATGCCTGCTCATGCATAATGATTTATGTTGTTATATTCTGTTCAACATGATGCATGACACTAAGTATGAAAGTAAAGTATTGACAATATGAATGGTGTAAAGGAAAGTTATAAGTGGAAAAGAATTCTTTGCTAAGGGACGTAATGATTATGGATATGAGGAATGGAGCTGGCCACGTGTGAAGTATGCCGTGGATCCGAGCACTGATCAGCCAAGAAAGCGACATCGGAAAAGTTTGGTCAATAAGGAAAAGTTGTGTAATTAGAGGTCGAGGATCACCGAAGTGTTGGATAAGGGTGACTCGACCGACCATAGGATTAATTAAAAGCTTTAATAAGACTGATACATATCAAAAGATAATAATTATATGCGGTGAGATGAGTGTGAAGTAGTGGAGAGGAAGATACCCTGTCTATCTGCGGATATTCAGGTGTGTGATTGTGATAGGCGAGGGTGATGACGGTGAAACGACAAGAAACCTGGAGTTATTTTCTAGGCGGAACTAGTCTATAAGTGATCAGGGATTAATACCCAAGGGATCGTAGCGTGTTCTACACCGCGAACTAGAAAAGTAACTGACACCCCCTTGATCAAATTCGAAACGGTGAGAGGGAACCTGAACGAAGCGGGCAGATCGGCTAGAGATCGGATCGCGTGGAATATAAATTGTCTTGATAGCCGGCCTGTACGGTTGTGGCTTGACATTCATATGTGTATGCTGGTGGTTTTTCCGACTATTCGACCGGTGTAGGTTAAGGTTCCTGTACGTCCCGTTTGCTTCCGACTAGGTTTTGGGAGGATATGGAGGAGATGTAGTCGTGTGCACTAATAATAAAACTTCCACCGTAATATCTTCTAATTCCCCTGACATTACAAGTGATGTGAACTCTTGATAAGACTTAATAAAACATTCCGAGAAAGTTATCAGTACGAGATATCAGGTGTGATGGCAACAAGATGCAGTTGACAGTAAAGTCGTATGAGAATGATGATGTGAAATTAATAAGGGGTTCAGTGGTGAAATTGGTAATCATGCATTCATTCATCATTTATTTGCATTATGTTGTTATTTATGTTATGCTTGAGATGTGTTGGTGGTATGCCGGATTTGTTGGCATGTCATGCGTTCAGAAAAGCTTATTCTTTCTCCTGTTCGTTGTTTCTCTTCGTTCTTCGTGGGGACACAACTGATACATATCTAAAGATAATAATTATATGCGGCGATATGAGTGTGAAGTAGTGGAGAGGAAGATACCCTGTCTATCTGCGGATATTCAGGTGTGTGATTGTGATAGGGGAGGGTGATGACGGTGAAACGTCAAGAAACCTGGAGTTATTTTCTAGGCGGAACTAGTCTATAAGTGATCAGAGATTAATACCCAAGGGATCGTAGCGTGTTCTGCACCGCGAACTAGAAAAGTAACTGACACCCCCTTGATCAAATTCGAAACGGTGAGAGGGAAGCTGAACGAGGCGGGCAGATCGGTTGGAGATCGGATCGCGTGGAATATAAATTGTCTTGATAGCCGGCCTGTACGGTTGTGGCTTGACATTCATATTTGTATGCTGGTGGTTTTTCCGACTATTCGACCGGCGTGGGTTAAGGTTCCTGTACGTCTCGTTTGCTTCCGACTAGGTTTTGGGAGGATATGGAGGAGATGTAGTCGTGTGCACTAATAATAAAACTTCCACCGTAATATCTTCTAATTCCCCTGACATTACAAGTGATGTGAACTCTTGATAAGACTTAATAAAACATTCCGAGAAAGTTATCAGTACGAGATATCAGGTGTGATGGCAACAAGATGCAGTTGACAGTAAAGTCGTATGAGAATGATGATGTGGAATTAATAAGGGGTTCAGTGGTGAAATTGGTAATCATGCATTCATTCATCATTTATTTGCATTATGTTGTTATTTATTTTATGCTTGAGATGTGTTGGTGGTATGCCGGATTTGTTGGCATGTCATGCGTTCAAAAAAGCTTATTCTTTCTCCTGTTCGTTGTTTCTCTTCGTTCTTCGTGGGGACACAATGGGCAGATGGTGTACAGCATCGAGATTTCCATGTGGCCCCTAGCGGGGGGAGCGCGGGAAGTCACCCCTGATGGATGGATCTGGAGAGGCATGACTCGGTTGGAGATCAAGGACCCTGAACATCGTCTAAGAGGAGCACGGATCGATCTGCACATTGCTCGCATTACCTTGAGGGACTATATGGATGGAGGACCTCGGACGTACTACGCTCGTGGTACGCAAGCCGCACCATCCGCAGACGTGAAGACTGAAGAGGAGGAGACAACATCAGAGGATCGGATGATGATGATCAGTCAGCAGTTTAGAGAGTCCCATATATATAGGTCTTGTGGTCTAGGTGTTTTGTTTTGGATTAGGGTTAAGTCTGACTGAGGAAATGCCATACTCTGGATATCATATGATGTAACTAAATTATATCTGATGTATTTTGGAACTTATGTGTTCGTACTCTTTCATGTGATGCTTTTATCAGTCTGTTGGTAAACTGCTTTTGGAAACTTATGTAATCAGGTGTTGGTGAACTTGTTAACAATGTTTTAAAGGTGAAAAAGTATTTTCAGTTTATGATTTGTGTTGAGATGGAAGCGTTGTGACATCTCGATTTTGTAAGGCGGCAATAATAATTCTTTTCAAGGGATCGTGCAAAACTATTTTTGTAAATAATTAATAATAAAGAATGTTTTCGGAAAAAGTAAAATGAATATGTGAATTAATTACGTACACAATTTTTTTGGAAACATGATTTAAAAAAAAATTGTCCTTAATTTTACGAATAAATAATAAATAAATGTAATATTTTCGGGAAACAAAATCGGGCTGTTACAGTCGTGCCCCTGCCTTTTGGTTCTGGGATGCCTGTCGACATCAAGATCCTTTCGACATCAGGTCATCTGTCGATATAGACTTTCAACCTTATGTCGGCCTCTAATATATTCGATCGATATCGGTGGCATGTTCTCTGATTTGACGGTGTTTCACCACTGACTAACCAAAGGTCCTGTCGCCGATCTCTCATGGTAGAATACCATTAGAAGGCTTTTCCTTTCCCTTGTTAAATGGAAAGACACCCAAAATCCAACCTCGAGATGGTACAAACTTTGGGCCATAGAAAATTACTAGGTTCCACCGAGGCTTATGTATCAAACTAAGTGTGCCCTCCAATTCAGGCTTTTTACACCAGCTTGAAACACAGGAGGTGATCCCTATGTAATCTCTCATGTTCGGTCTTTCGCTATTCATGGGTAAAGGGAGGGTATTCGGAGTAAAGATTTTCCCATTTTGTCTTCAACTCCCGAATCCCTTAATCTCACATGTTCGGTCCTTAATGAACTCAGACCATCTAGGTTTCAAATATTTTCTCTTCTTTCCAGAATTCATGAAACTGGACCATTGTTGTTTTCATGTTCTTTCATGGCTTCAAAAGTCTCTGAAGTAGAGTATTTATAGCCATAGAAAGCATTAAATGCTGATGTAATTGCTCTTTCGTTCCCAATGTTGACATGACTTTTCTAACTTCCTCTTTTCTCACGCCACCTTCTCTTCAACACGAGCCTCTCTTTCCGTCTTTCTCCTCTTTGTCGATACATGTACATGTCCTTCGAAATTACTTTTAAGTCGTAAGACTTAAGTACACTTCCTTTGACATCACCTATGTTGTCGACACTTTCTTGCTTTATTGAATTCGACCCCTTGTCGGGAATACACATTCACGTCCTTCGAAGTCACTTTTAAACACTTCGTTTAAGTACACTTCCGTCGACATCACTTATGCATCCGAAACTCTTGTCCTTTTGTCGATTTCAACTTCCAGTTAACAGACCCCAAAAAATATTCTTCCAAGTGTAATTATTTTTTTCTTTTCAGACTTCGTATACTCTTTTTCTTTTTTTTCAAAACCACGTGGTGTTTGGGCTTCACATTTTTGTGGTCCAACTAATCCACCTCGGATCCGCGAATTGTGCGAGTCTTTGACTCGGCGGTATGGATCCTCCCAGGAATTATTACCTCACTAGGACTCGAGTCTTTGACCTGAAGTCCCTAAGCGCCCAACCAGTTTCCAATGGGCCAATCCACTTGGGTTCAGACTTCGTGCACTTACCTCTAAGAATATCAATTTTTTTATTCAACATGCTGATCGTAGTCACCGTACTCTACTTTCCTATGAAATTCTTAAGTGATGAGCTACCGAAAAGAAGATGCATTTTGTCGATATGGATAATACTAATCAATTCATTTAAGCATTCCTCTCATTCCAGTATGTTAACAATTCATTCATGTATCCATATCCCTTTGTTAGAAGTCTGCCAAGAGCTGCTCCTTGTCCATGCCTCTTGCACCAGCGAGTCTGGTTCGTCCCTGAACCACACTGTACTGGAAGAGGTTATGCTATGATAGCATTTGTTACTCTCCTGGTAGCCATATGAATTGGCGACTGTCTGATGCGGTGCAATCCCAAGGCCCTAAGGACTTAAGCTCTTTTCAGTTTGATCCAGGACCAAGTGATCTCGAGGGAACCTTGCCTCTTAAAAAGAGGTTGGGGTGAAGCCAAAGTTAGTTGTTGTTGATCTCTTTTAAGTTTTCATGCTTGTAATAAGGGCTAAGTTGTTTAAAGCCCAAAGAACCTTTTAATGTTATGTTTTGTGTTTGTCTCAAGTGTCTTAAGAGGAAAATAAAAGTCACCTCAATTTGGAGGAAGGCTAGGCGTGAGCCTCAAGCCAAGGAAGAGGATGAGTCCAATCAAAGAAGAAGAATAATGAGAAGATCAACATCACAAGTTGGTTCACGGTTTTGGAATATGAAGAGTTCAAGCTTCAATCAATGATGAGTCATCAATTCATGCCATGAAGACCATTTAAACTTGTGATTAATGAAGAAGGAGTTACAATCAAGCCATCATGACAATTAATAAGGAGTTACAAAGAATAAAGGTCAATCATCATCATTCAATGAAGGATCATTAATGCTTGGTGGTTACAAACTTAACTACATTAATTCTAGAGTTGCATTTAAGGCTAGACTTATGTTGATTATTCCTTCATTTATGTCATTTAAATCCCATTCCTTAGTAGCTTGCATCTCACGGCCATAGGCTAGTGAAAGGCATGAGGGCTGTGAATCTTAAGCCAAGTGAAGGCTTCCTTGTTTCCTATAAATAATGTACTCATTTGATGAATGAAGGATAGAACTTTGATGTTTGAGAAAACTCTCACTTTGAGAACTTTGAGACCGTGTGAGTGAGAGCATGATGCTTCCTCCTTGGTGTTGAGAACTTGAACAAATCAAGAGTGATTCTTGTGTGGACATCAATTAGCATATCAACCTTTGGTTGTGTGGAGCCTCCCTTCTATGTTAGATAAATCGTATGTTCCTTTCCCTTTCTTGTTTCAATTTCATTTGTCTCTTAGGTTGGTTATTTGATGCTGCCTTGTTCATGCTTAAAGTAAACCGTGAGTCTTAGATTGTTTCCTTCTCATTTTGATCCTTGTTTGATTCAAATCCTTGATTCGGTTTGTTTTCATTTTAAGTTGCATCAATCTAGTTTTTCAAGTTTATGTATTGCTTTTCATATTTCCTTCATCAACTCATAAAAATCCAAATGATTTTTATTCTTTTCCTTAGATTACAAACCATAAACAAACACTAAGACCTGTTGAGACTTGAGGATTTGAGGATTTGATTTGAATCCTGGCTACCTCTTGGCACGAGGCTATCAAGTGGTATCATGAGCTAGAAAATCCTCAAGGATTTCCTTTGTTTTTCTTTTAGTTTTCCTTTGATCTTTTTAGATTTTTGTTGTCTTGCAAAAACCGTCGCTGTTCTGAATTGTTGCATTCTAAATCGTGGCTGTTCTAGGTTCTTTGTTGTCTTCAAATTTTGTTGCATTCAAAGGTTGTGTCTTTGTGTTGTTAGTTTCCTTAGTCGTTGTTATTTCATTGTGTTGTTCTTTAAAATCGTCGTTGTTTTATCATTAGGTGTTGCAATTGAAACAGTGGCTGTTGAATGCATAAACAAAACTGTGACTCTTAAACCAAAACCGTGGTTGTTGGTTTTTGTCGCTAATTGTTTGTGGCCCAAGAACCATGACAACTTTTGATCTCATCTCGCCACGAAAATCTTTTGTCTCTAAACCAGTTCAGTTTTCAAACCGTGGCTAATATTGATTGCATTCTCTTGCTGCATCATTTTCTTTTGGTTTGTCTTGTCTTTATGTTTTGTCTCTTGGTTTTCCACATATGAATTTAAATCAAAGATTCTAAGTTTGTGTTTAAATCTCTTGATTGATTGAATTTCTTGGAAACTTGGGAGAAGCAAGAGTGTGAAATACTGTTGAGTGTTTTGATTTTAAAACCATGGCTAGAGAAGAGGGACTTAATTGCCAATAGAAACTCTTTTGTGAAGCACTCACAACAAACCTACAAGAAATGTGAAAAAACACCTCTGAGGGGTTCTGTAAGAGGGTAGAGAAATTAGAAGCCTAATTGAATGCTACTAAACTGAGGAAGCAACTTGAAATGAAGAAGTCATCAATTCATGGTTCATCTGGGATATGAAAGGACAAAGAAAGGATTAGCAAAGAAAGAATGTCAAGGGGATCAAACAGAGGAATCAACAAAGAAGCTGAATCTTCTAGTAGCACAAGACCAAGAGGATTCAAATGTTTCAAATGTCTTGGAAAGGATCATAGATCCTATGAATGTCCCACAAAAAGGACCAAACTTATACGGGAAGATGGTGAAGTTCTAAGAGAAAAGAAAGAAGAGAACTCTCAAAAACAAGTTCTCATGAATAATGAATCACTTAACATTGCTTCTTCTGTAACCTCTGTTGATAACAAAAATATTGAATGTCCTATAAATTCATAGGAACCCATGAAATCCATTAGACCTCAGGGACCTAAGACTAGAGTTGGGCTAACTTTGAGTAGTCCTATGTCGATAACCCCAAGTTGGGTGGAACCTCCTTTAGAAGCTCTTGAGAAGGCCATTGCTTACAAACTAGCATCCTTTACTTTTACCTCATATCATATTGAGAAGTAGAAATTTCAGTACCTTGTCTTAGTTTCTGTTGTTGTTCCTGCCATCTCAGCCTTCTTGCGGTGCGCTCGATCTCAAGATCAAAGTTAAAATCACCTGAATTACCTACGCGGCGCAAGTGCATATAACACAAAGACACTAGAGGCAAGGGTTAAACAACGCAAAATAGAAATTAAAATAAAAATAAAAATAAAAAATAAAAATAAACAACTTCAAAAGTAAATATAACAAGTATCAAAAAACTGTCTGGAATCAATCAATCCCCGGCAACGGCGCCAAAAACTTGTTTGCTCACCGGCAAGTGATCAGGTCGCACAAGTAATATAGGAAAGTAGAGTGTCGAACCCACATGGATTGATTATTTCAAATAGTTTTCACCTTATTACAATTACTTAATGAAAATTGTAACTTGATAGTTTTGGTTTTGAAGTTGAATTGGAAAATTGAAATAAAACTATGAACGTTAAAAGGCTAGGAACATGGTTTCAGTATTCGGATCATAACCCTATAACTATGAATTTCATCTCTCCCTATATCAACAACAATTCCAGAATTAGGAAAAACTTGCTTCGTCAAGGCAATTACTGTTTATTATCAAACTATACCCCTTAATCGCCTTAAGTAATAACCATTCAATTAAAACACTGAAATTATCAATGTTGTACAATTTCTCAAAAGTATTCCTACGAGCTGATAAATTTCAAAGTTTGATTATAAGATCAATTCAATCCCTAATTTCCCAATTGAAGGATTAAGTCTCAAAGCATAGAGTGATCAATTCTATGAATAACAATAAGCACATAATCAAACAATTGATATAGAAAAAGAGAAAATCCATTCATAATCAAATAAAGGTGTTCATAATCCTATTCTTTCACCACATCCCTATTGAGAACTTAAAAAGACATTATAAAAGAAGAAAAGCAAAGGTAGAAGAAGAACCCCATGAGAGCCATCATGTGCCAAGGATCTGTTCTGTCTCCAGAATCCCTTCCTTTGAGAGTCAAGACTTCCGCTTGAGTTTCTCCAAGCCTTTTCTGTCCTCTCTCTTGATCTAATTTCGTGCCTCCACTAGAATAGGTCAGAAAGCAAATATATACCTAGGTAGGCCCAAAATCCTCTTTTTTTAGGTTTTTCCGCTGCGTCGCGCGCTTGGGCTCGCAGGACTGGGCGCTTGAGCGCCCATCTAGCTCCCTATTTGGTGGGAAAATATGCGCCCCAATGTGTGGCTGGGTGCACCTGGCCCGCACTTAAGCGCGCCAGCCTGGTCCGGCTCGGCCCATTTTGAGCCCCGAATCGACTTTTGATGCTCCTTTAACCTTGATTTTCATACTTTGACTTCCAAACACCTAAAATCATGGTAAATGGGGATTATTAGTGATGTGTTTATTCACAAACTAAAAGAACAAAAACTAACTAAAAACTATAAAACACTTAGGAAACACACCAAAAACTAAGCTAAAAGAAGAATATAAATCTATGAAAAACATCATATAATAGACACCAATCAGACAACACTAAAAGGTGCATTCCAACAACTCGCAATCTATTTCTCACAATGATTCTCAATTTCCTTGCTCAAACTTTTGGAATTTGCTCTTAGTTGGAAAATAAGGTGTTGTTGGAGAAATTACCAAGTTTCCTTCCTAGCGTAAAGGTGTAATGTCTCATTTGCCCATTCACTTAAACAAAAACGATGCCATTTTGAGTTTTTATTAATTGTCAACCCAAGCTCATCATTTGTGATAGATTCTTTTTTATCTTCTAAAGTTGCACCTATAGCCATTCATGAGCAACATTCACCACAGCTCAAAAAAAAAAAAAGTAACATTACAGTTATTATTGGATAGCAGTGCACTAAGATACCAAGACATCGATAGTCATTATGTTGCTTCATCTCTTAACATTATCAAAAGCATCAAGACCATGTACTACCATTATGCATCAATCTAGAAAATGGTAACCACACAATGCAGATTAAAATACAACCTTGTTCAAATATATTGAAACCTAGTGCACCTCATAATTATCTTTTATTTGATGGCCTTTACTCATAACCTCTTCTCTTAATCGATCTTCTCAACAATATTTTTTTTTTTTGAGAACTATATAATAGTCAACCATTATGGATGAGAAAATAACTCATGTAGAAAGTGAGAAATATGAAAGCAGAAAGGTAGGACCAAATAAAACTAGAAATTGAAATTAGCTAGACGAGTCTTTTGAATAATTCAAAAATTCAATGTTGTGGAAATTCATCAAGTTAAGACATTACTCATAATTAGTCCTTTAGAACACTCATCTAATTCCAGTTTGAGAAGATTAAAAGAAATCACAATAAACTTTCTCTTTTCTATACAAAACTGAATAAAAGTTTGAAAAGAATATTTATTGCCATAGATTTTCTTTGTTGATTGTGTATTTTGCTAATTTATGTGATACTAACATTGCAAATACCTTAGAGATTGGATAAACTAATGCAAATTGAATGATAAATTTATCGAACGACTTTAATTGGTTTGCTTAATTAGTTGCCTGTTTGTTTTGCTCTTAATCTGATTTCCTATGACAAAAATAAACTTAAGAAACATAATAATCACACTCACATTTTCTTCATTCTTTTTTGTTGATGTTTCTCTTAATTTAATCTTGTTACAATTTTGCACTCGTTGTGTTCCAATAATGTGTTCGACATTCTCCCCTTGAAAATTTATGATTTGTTAGGATATGTAAGCTCACTAGTCAATAAAGAAAGAAAAGCTCTTGATATTGAGACGTGGTTGATATGTCATTGCATTGTGCTCTGATTGCAATTTTAAAAATTTCACCTTATTTTTGTGGAGGGAGGGTTAGCAATATCGCTAGGTATCACACATGATGAGACAGAAAGTTGTAATAGTCATTTCTCGGTTGAAAACGAGATTTCTTTTATCCATTTAGGAGTTGCTGGATATACATTTTTATCCACTCTCATGTTTGGTTTATTCATCTCTTCTTACCAATGTGAGCAATGTAGTGTATGGTGCAACATACATATTGTAAAATCTACTATTATTTAAGTTGAATCTACTTCATATATATGATGTTGTTATCAGCTAGGTTTCCTCTTTCTTGCATGAAGAGTAAATAAAACAACGATTACTTATTGAGAATGTTTATTTCACTTCAAAGCCATATTAGGTCCACAGTCTACTAGATACATAGATGCCATATCTAGATATGTAGATTATTTTGAGGATTGACATAATTTAGCTAGCTAAAGTGGTTTTCTCACAACCATCGTGCACACAGGCCAAGACATCCCTATAGTCTCTGGAAATGGTGAAATAGTCATAAACCTTTCCATCGCTACTTTTCTTGTACTCAAACAACAGATATGAGTGATTGAATGCTGTCAGTTTGCCAAACCCAAAGTCATGGTCTCTGTAAAGACTCCAAATTGGGGGAGATGGGGTGTAGTCTGACAAGTGACTCCCTCCTCCACCAACAACAACATGGATTGTTCCATTCACAGTGCCTGAGTAATGAGTTTTTTCTGAATTCACACATTGGTTCTGCATCATAGCCATATAGATAATGAAAAATGCATGTTACAATTAATTAAACAAACTATCAGAATGAATTATGTATCATGATAGTTGTAATAAATTTAAATGAGATAGTGGCATATCTCTAGCCATTATATTATATTTACCTGATAAATGGGGCACACTCTTTCGTAGTTATGGACATGACCATAAAAAGCAATGTCTACTTTGTACTTCTGCCAAAGTTTTTGCAAATGTTCCCTTCCCTCGGGCTCTTCAAATGAGCCCTCTTTGCCATACCAGGCATTAGAGGAGTATGCAAGGGGACGATGAGCTGAAAAGATCAGCCACGGTTGTTGCTTTCTATCTACTGTTGCAAGGCAATGTTCAATGAATTCGTACTGCTCTGATCCTTGTCTCCAGTCGTGCTCACTATCTGCTATGCAGAAACGAAACATGCCATAATCTGCCTTATACCTGCATATGTCAAATTTTTATTATTCGCCATTGGTCATGGACTTGATGTAATATACTTAACCGTGCTAAGTGGCTTAATAAATTTTAAAGAAAAAAAAAATATGATTCACTAAAGTCGTAACATATCAGAGTTTGCAAATAGGTTCATGTATTTACCAGAATTTGGCTCTGTTCTCAGCAGGAAAATAGTACATGGTTTCCGCTGGAACTCCACATTCACCACCTGAATCCGGAGTATCAAAAAAGGATCCCGTATTTGGCCAATCACGTTCATGATTTCCACTATAGTATGAACCAGAAAGTAGTTATTCTTTAGCCTTATACAATGTTTAAAAATTTGTTAAAATGTCTATAGAATACAATAATTGCAATCAAATAGACCTTGAAATCATATATGGTACTGCTGATGAAATTTCTTGCACTTGAGCTGTGAATTGGTCCCACTGTGAAATGTATCCATTTGCATAAGGCAGGTCTCCTATGTGGAAAACTATGTCGTAGTTGTCTAAGTCCTTGATAAGCTGATCGATAGTGTTAAGTGAACCAGGTTGGTAATTAGCATACTCATTTGAACCATCACGCTCCGCCTGCATGAGAAGAAATTATAACTTTAGTTCAAAAGTTGGAAAATGAAATTTGCTCAATGAAGCTATTTACTGTAAAGTTGTATTATAAATGTCCCAAAGTTAGTTTTGGTCAACATTATATTTTTATACAATTGCCAAAATTCTTTTTACCATTAAAAAATTTTCAATAATTAATATTACCTTTCCCATGTCACCAAATATGATAACACGTTGCAATGAGTTTTGTCCGGGATATGGTGATGCCTTAAACGAATACTTCTTACTCCAGATGTACGAACCATTAAACAAGATATGTCCCAACCTGTAGGCATACCTGAAATTTATTGTCGAATAAATTGAGTCTTCAAAATAAAGTAATTTGCACCAATTTAGTGTCATAAAGATAAAAGAAAGGTTAAATGCATACAGCTGATTTGGCCATAGTTCTTTAAGGAAACTTGTGTGAATAAAACCAGGGTCACGCCAACCAACGGTTCGTGCTGGTTCACCTACAGAATAGCAAAATATTTTCAGTTTGTAACCTATCTAAATTAAGGGTCCCAATCTACGATTCAAAGAAATCCATTTTCAAAAGAGCAAAAATTTTCTTTTCTTCCTAATCAAGAATTTATCCTTGATATAATCGAATTTCCAAAACAATTGTAGAAAAAAAAATAATTGAGAATTACAATGTAAAAACGGAAGTTTTTAATCAAAATATTTTCAATCAACAACAATTAACCACTTTAGGGGTTGATGAAGTCAATAAGTGTGTTGCTCATTAACCACTCGCCTCCTCCCGTCCTTGACACTCTAGTTGCCTCTAACAATGTTAGCCAAGAATAATGAGTGTTCTTGATGACTCAAAATTCAAAAATCCTAAGCTGATAACATAAGGAACGTCAAGAACTAAGTGCATGTTTGGTTTTGCATTGAGTTAGGCCAAAATCAATTCTGGAATGCTAACCCTACTGATTGTTGTTTTTACTCCAATGTGATTTTGGGGTCATAATAATTAATTTTCTGTAGAGTAACCAAACATGCTTTAGACTATTTGGGTTATCAATCCAAGACTTTTTGAACATTAATATAACTACAATAATAAACAAAACAAGTCAACCAGGTTCACTGAAATAAATCATTTCACCAAAAAAAAAAAGAAAGAAAGAAATAAATCAACAGTTTCATACCACACATGCTATTACGATTAAATGTCAAAGTTCCAGCAGGAGACCGCGTTTTCCTTCCTCCAATTGGACCCCATTCAACGAAGGGCACAGCTTCGTCTATGTCATATCCACTAGTCCAGGTTACTGTCATCTGCAAAATATAGAAGATCTCAATGTTCCTTATGTTTAAAATGTACCAATCGTGCAGCAATTTAACTAGCATAAATTTACACAACAATAATGTTAGAATGGTTAATTAAGGTAAAAACAAATTTTCAATTCTCAAAACAACAATTCCAACAATACCATGTTAGCAAATCTAAAGCATGAAATCTATGGCCTTTTTATATCTTGTTATTAATTTAAACTTCTTATGTGCTATATATGAATCATTATATTGTCACATATATATTATAATTAAAACTTGTCAACCCGTGGTGAATAAAGCTGATAGGACAAACATAAAACCTTGGATAACAGAATAAGAGAAACTTACTTCATCCCAAGCTTTCCCCAGAGCAAGGCGCGGGTACACAGGTGCTTTAGGATTTGCAAATGATATTGTATTGGAAACTGCCACTAGTTTAGGCTGCATTGTTCAATCAGATGGATACTAGTTAGAATTAAGTAACATAAGAGTAATTGAATCATCTAAATAAAAGAAGGTAAACAGTAAAATTCTTATTAAAAATTAGTGCATGTATTACACTAATTTTTTTAAAATGTCATTGTCATAGGTACATCTAAGCTAGAAATTAAGCAATAAAACATTAGTTTAATTTGGTTCTCTTGATATTACTTGTATTAACTTATCTGTTTTGATAAGGATCAGGTTTTGATAAGATCAGTAGATAAATTTTGTATCAGTTATCATTTATTCTTTTTAGATAATACCGATTGATATTAGATTAGCACATTTAGATTCCAACTTATTATCTATTCAGTTAGCTGCAGCTAATCCATTCGGTTAGCTCCTTAATCTTAGGATTACTTGATCAATAAGCAAGTGTATAAATTGACTGCATTGGCAATTCAATAAACGCATGAAACATTGCACGTTTGATTCATATTTCATTATGGTATCAGAGCAAAAAACCCCACCGCTAGCTATTCTTTTTCTATGATCAATTTTTAACCTTCAAACAGAATGACCAAATCAAATTCTAGTACTTCTTCTGAACCAGAAGATGCTGAATCTTCTTCTTTACCTGATGCATCACAAAATCCATCAAGTCCTTTCTATTTGCATCCTGGAGAAAATCCAGGAGCAGTACTTGTCTCACAACAATTAACAGGTACTAATTACCACACTTGGAGTAGATCAATGAAGAGAGCATTGCTCTCCAAGAATAAATTCAAATTCGTTGATGGAACCATCACTGAAACCAACTGTGGTGAGCAGTTGTTTGATGCATGGGAAAGGTGTAACACAATGGTGATTTCTTGGATCACACGCACCTTAAACCAACAAATCGCACAAAGTGTGATTTACATTGACTCAGCCAAAGAATTGTGGGAGGACTTGCAGGATCGACCCACAAAAGGTGATCATTTTAGAACATCTGACTTATTGCAGGAAATCCACTCAATGAAGCAAGGAGAACGTACTGTTTCTACATACTTCACTGATCTCAAAACACTGTGGGAAGAATTGGAATCATTAAGGTCAATTCCTCAGTGCATTTGTGATGCAAAATGCACTTGTGATCTCCTCCAGATCATTAAGAGCGAGGATTAGAGACAATGAATATGTTATTTGCTTCTTAAAGGGACTTGGTGAGCAATTCAGTACCATTAAAGGCCAGATACTACTGATGGAACCTCTGCCATCCATCAACAAAGTATTCTCATTGACTTTGCAGCAAGAAAGGCAATTAGGTACTTCAATTTTAGGTGAACCTACTATTCTGATGGCAAACAACTCAGATCAGTCAAGAAGTCAAAGCAATCCCTCTACCAACAGAAACAACAGAAACTTCCAAGGAAGCACAGGTAATTATGGCAATAATGCTGCAAGAGGCAGAACCAAACATGGTAGGGGAAATGGAAGATATTTTGGCAATTCTACCAAAGTGTGCAGCTTCTGTGGTAAAGAGGGTCATATAGTGGATGTTTGCTACTTCAAACATGGGTTTCCTCCAGAATTCATTTTCAAAAACAAGCCAATTGGTTCAAATGTCAACAGCACCATCTCAGAAAATGAAAAGGAAATGCATACTGGACAAACTGGCCCTCAATTGACCTTCAGTCCAGATCAGTACAAACAGTTGCAGACTTTGCTGAACAAACACAATGCAGACGTTGACAAACATAGTTTAAATCAAGTAAGCAATGAGCAACATGATTCAGTAACAGGTGAGCATTATTGGATTCTAGATACTGGTGCTACAGATCATGTCACTTATGATTTGACAAATTTTATTTCCTATAAACACATTAGACCTATTACTGTGAAATTGCCTAATGGAAATTCTGTCTTAACTTCTTTGAATTGCAAACTGACTTTTGATCACTCTCATTGCGCAATACAGGACTTGAATTCATTGAAGATGATTGGGCATGCTGAAACCAAGAACAGTCTCTACATCCTCACATATCCTTCTAAGCCACTTTTCTTACCCTCAAATAAAGCTGCTGCTGGTTTTGTCAGTTCTATGAGCAGTGAACCTGATTTTAGTTATTGGCATTGTAGGTTAGGCCATCCTTCAAATTTTGTACTACATTCCATTTGCAAACAATTCCCTTATGTAAAATTTGATGCAAATAAAATTTGTGACTCTTGTCACTTTGCAAAACAAGTGAAACTGCGTTTTCCTCATAGTCTTACTAAATCTACTGCAATTTTTGATCTTGTGCACATGGATATATGGGGACCCCTTGCTATTCCTTCTATCCATGGTCACAGGTACTTTCTCACTATTGTAGATGATTTTAGTAGACATACATGGATTTTCCTCATGAAACAAAAGAGTGAAACACAGGTCCTTGTTCAGAATTTTGTTGCTTTAGTTCACACCCAATTTAACAAAATGATTAAGGCAATAAGAACTGACAATGGTCCTGAATTCCTATTAAATTCTTTTTATGCACAAAAGGGAATAATGCATCAAACTTCTTGTGTAGCAACACCAGAACAGAATTCAGTGGTAGAACGAAAACATAGGCACATTCTTAATGTGACTAGATCCTTACTTTTCCAATCTTCTTCACCTAACATTCTCTGGTGCTATGCAGTGAATCATGCAGTCCACCTCATCAACAGATTACCAACCCCAGTGCTAAACCAGAAATGTCCTTTTGAAGTGTTGCATAACACTATCCCTTCCCTAGAAAATCTTAAAGTTTTTGGCTCACTTTGTTATGCATCAACACTCAGTCAAAACAGAACCAAACTTGAGTCTAGAGCCCATAAATGTGCTTACTTAGGAATCAAGTCAGAAACTAAAGGGTCAATTCTATTTAACTTACACTCTAGAGAAATCTTTGTTTCTAGAAATGTCATTTTTCATGAATCCATTTTTCCATTTGCTGCACAAACCACTGAAGCAGCATCTCCACCACACTATGATTCTTCCTCTTTAGATTTCCTCCTCTTTGACTCACCATCATCTGGCCTCTTCTCACCTTCTCCAAACCCAGTTCCTGTTACCTCTCCATCTTATTCTGATCTCCACCCTGCTCCTACTTCTCCTCCTCTCAGAAGATCACATAGAGTCTCCAAGCCACCTGACTACCTTAAGGATTTCCATTGCAATGTTTTGGTTTCATCATCCTCCACATCATCTTCAAAGAATGCAGGTATTCCTTATCCCCTTTCTTCTGTAATTTCTTACTCTTCTTTGTCTCCTGCTCAATTGAAATACACTTTAGCAATATCTACAAACACAGAACCTAAAACTTATCAACAAGCAATCTAATCCCCTCACTGGATTCAGGCTATGAAAAATGAACTCAATGCACTAGAACTTAATAACACTTGGACTTTGACAGAATTACCACCAGGCAAGGTCCCTATAGGTTCTAAATGGGTTTACAGGATAAAATATTACTCAGATGGCACCATAGAACGTTACAAAGCACGTCTTGTTGCCAAAGGATATACACAAACTGAAGGGCTTGATTTCTTAGCTACTTTTGCTCCTGTTGCTAAACTCGCAACAGCGAGATTACTTCTAGCCTTGGCTGCCTCACAGAATTGGTTCTTACATCAGTTAGATGTCAACAACGCATTCCTTCATGGTGACCTTGAGGAAGATGTGTACATGAAAATCCCTCAAGATGTTGTCTGTGATAAGCCAAATATAGTCTGCAAACTCAATAAATCTCTTTATGGCCTTCGACAAGCAAGCAGACAGTGGTTTGGTAAATTGTCTGCCACTTTAATTTGCTTGGGATACACTCAATCTCCTCATGATCATTCTTTATTCACAAAACGAACTGGCTCTCATTTCACAGCATTAATTGTCTATGTAGATGATTTAATCCTAGCAGGTTCAGACACTGAGGAAATCAATTTTGTCAAATCTCAGCTGGATTCCAGATTCAAAATCAAAGATCTTGGTAAGTTGAAATATTTTCTTGGCTTGGAGATATGCAGGTCAAAGTCAGGCATTTCCATCTGCCAAAGAAAATATGTTTTAGACCTCTTATCAGATTTTGGCTTATTGGCTGCTAAACCAGTAAGTACTCCTATGGCAAGCATCATACAATTGTCTCAAGACACAACTCCATATCATGATCCAGCTAGATACAGACAACTCATTGGCAGACTGTTGTATCTAATTCATACAAGACCTGGCATCAGCTTTCCAATCCAGCATTTAAGTCAATTCCTGCATAATCCCACCGTTGCTCACTATCAAGCTGGCATTCGAGTGTTGAAGTATTTAAAGGGCAATCCTTCTCAAGGGCTGTTTTATTCTAGTACCAACCCTCTTCAACTTAAAGTTTTTAGTGACTCTGACTGGGCAACATGCCCAGACACTCGCAAATCAGTCACTGGATTTTGTGCTTTCTTGGGTAACTCTCTCATCTCTTGGCGCTCTAAGAAACAAGGCACAGTGTCACGCTCTTCTTCTGAGGCTCTTCTTCTGAGACTGAATATCGTGCTCTTGCTCATTCAGTGCATGAAATTCAATGGTTGACTTATCTGCTCAAAGAGTTTCATATTTCTTTCAAACAGCCTGCACTGTTACCATGAACGTACAAAGCATATCGAAATCGATTGCCATATTGTTCGACAACAACTTCAAGCTGTTGCTGCCAATTAACACCAAGGATCAACCTGCAGACTTGCTAACCAAGCCACTTGATCCTTTGCCATTTCGCCAGCTATTGTCCAAGCTGGGAGTGTTGAGCATTCACTCTCCAGCTTGAGGGAGGATATTAACTTATCTATTTTGATAAGGATCAGTAGATAAATTTTGTATCAGTTATCATTTATTCTTTTTAGATAATACCGATTGATATTAGATTAGCACATTTAGATTCCAACTTATTATCTATTCAGTTAGCTGCAGCTAATCCATTCGGTTAGCTCCTTAATCTTAGGATTACTTGATCAATAAGCAAGTGTATAAATTGACTGCATTGGCAATTCAATAAACGCATGAAAGATTGCACGTTTGATTCATATTTCATTAACTTGATTAACTTACATTTGATAGTCCACCTGAAAATAGTGCAAAGGAGAAATCTGCACGTTGATTGATCAACTGAAACTTCAAAGTAGTGTTCCCCGTCTTTGTATAGTTCGAATTGGAATCGTTCGCATACTTGTACTGGTACAAAGATTCAAATAATTCACATGAGTAATTCAAATTTTTTTATGTCATTGATCCATCTTACACGGTACAAGTTAAACTATATGGCACTTACTTTTATTGGGGCTGTACATACGTATGGAGTCTCTACATAGCCAATGTCGTCGTTCGTAGCTGGACATGTTTCTGAACTGTGGTGTGAAAGTAAAATTAAATTTCCTTTAGTTAGTTTATAATTTGCTGCAATGACGAAATTATATTCCACGCAACTATGAGCAGGGTATAAACTAAGTACGTTTTTGTTTTTTGTCTTTGATTTCAAGTTATCATGGGTTCACTTTGTGTTGTTCAGATTAATCCATCCCGCATTACAGATTATAAACGGTATGACATCTATCCAGGATGAATTATTGTGTGGTCCGGGACCATTGGACCAATGGTCCCGGCACATCTACACCGTTGGATGTATTATTAATTAATTAAAAATATAAATATTTAATAAAATCAATGGTGTGAATGTGGCCTAAATCATTGGTCCCGAACCATACAATAATTTCCCCCTCTCCAGGGTCTTTCCGCACCAATGATAACTATTGTGTTAGGTATGAAAACTTTAGTTGGTGAGACAGTGAGAATAAGTTTGTTTGTTTGGTTTTTTTTTTTTTTTAAGTAAACAATGTAATTTTGTTTAAGAATTGACGTGATGGTAAAGTTGTAAAATATATAATTTCTATCTTAAAATGCTTTTACGTAGAACCCAAGTGGATTGGCCCAATGGAAACTGGCTAGGCGCTTAGGGACTTCAGGGTCAAAGACTCGAGTCTCGGTGAGGCAACAATTCTTGGAGAGGATCCATACCGTTGAGTTGAAGACGTGCACAATTTGCGGATTCGAGGTGGATTAGTTGGACCACAAAAAAGTGAAACTCAGACACATATTTTTTTAAAATAAACATTGGAAAGTCGATTTCTCTCCTAACCACGTACTCCCTCCGTCCCAAAAAGTTAGTAACTTTTTTAAAATTCAACAAAAATAAGGGAACATGCTTTTAATGAATTGTCTCCTAAATCAACCAATTACCAAAGCAAGCATTTAATACACGTTTCCTTAATTAACCAATCATAGAATATACAATTCAATTTCAATTTTTTTATTCATTATTTTAACTTTAATTTGGGACAAAATTTTTCTATGTTTTTTACTAACTTTATGGGACGGAGGGAGTATTTTATAACCAAATAACACATTTGAAAAAGATTAAATCATAAGATCGATTTTTAGCAAACGTTAAAAAAAGTTGCATTAAGAAACTGGTTGGGGGCAACTTCAACCCAGGTAGGCCGGAAAAGCGACCACCCAAGCCCTATGATGAGTATGATCGAAGGGTAACCAAAAAACATAAAAAAAAATTATTATTACACTGGCCTTAATTTCAAATCTTCAACAAGCAACACATAACTGAATAAGAAAAAAAATTGCATCTCCCAACCTCTCAGTTTTCGTATGGCTATTTTTTTTTTTTCAAATTTAAATGTTAAAATTTTGTATAGTTAATTTATGATATAAATTATAAATTAGGGTCTTAAATTTTATTTTGCATCAATCTTCCATTTTTATTGAAACTTTGGTGTAAATATTTCACAAATTTAAGTTTATTTTTTCCGATCAATTAGGATCCCCAATTTTTATTTCGCATGTGAACTAGAAAATGTCAGGACTACTCTTGGTTGGGGACCCAAAACATGAACATTTGAAGAAAAAAAAATGTTAATAAGTGTTATTCAAGAAATAAAAGATTTAAATTATTTCTAAAAATGATGAAATTTCATATTTGAAAAATTGATGAACACAGATTTTTAATACAAGATTTTCTTTGATATATTTCTTAAACAATATCTTTAAAGGCAATTACAGTAAAGTCTTGTACAAAGCTTTAACGTTTGAATTTTTATTATAAAACTATGTTATTTTTCAAAATCGAATAGAAAATCTTAAATTGAGTTCTTTATTTTAAATACCTAACTTAACATTTCGTGAAATCCAATTTTTTTTCTTTCTCTTTTTTACTCTTCATTGACCTAATCCTAATCCTAATAATAATAATAATAATAATAATAATAATAATAATAATAATAATAATAATAATAATCAATTACGTTGTATATTTTCAATGCACTTTATAATTTTTTGTAGACATCATTGTTTTACCTCAATTATTATAATACTCCCTCCGTCCCATTACCTTGGTAACATAATGCAAAAAATTTTGTCCCAAACTAAAGTAAAATAATAAATGAAAAATCTTAAAAATTATATATTATATATTAATGATTGAATAAGTAAGGAAAGACACATTTAATTAAAAAAGAGAGAGAGAAGATATGATGCTCCATAATTTTTAAAATCTCATTGTTTTGGAAGATTAGTATAACGTGTATTAATTGTAATTATATGAAAATTTGTGTAATAAAAATTTGTAATTAATTAATGAATCATGCATTAAAGATATTTTCTTATTTTCATTAACCAGTCTGACTTTTACCAAGATAATGAGACATGAGAGTATTAACTTTTATTCAATTTTAATTTTAAAATTATTTGAATGCAAGTATTGTTTTTGAAAATTAATAAATATTAATATATTTAAAAAATATTTGAGATAATATTTAGAAATAATAGTTAATTAACATTATTGAAATGAAATTGAATTTTAAAACATGATAATGTGATATTGATACATAAGTATTAGGAGTCTAGTGAGAGTTTTAACTATTGTGGTGAAAGATATAAATTTTTTTTTAGAAGTAAATAATAATTTTATTTAACACAAGGGATCTATTAAGCATTATAGTACACGTGAACTCCACCTTCTATGAAGGATTTGAACATAGGTACACAATCGTGTGCTCAAATAAACCAAAACCAACCTAGAGCAAAATACATGAGACTACGTCACGAGAATATGAAACAATAGTAACAACTCAAAAGCAACAGAAAACAAATGACCCAAACAATGCCTACCAAGGCATTACTAGGATCCTACCTCCTTAAAAACCTTGATAGGAAAAAACCTAGTGAAAAAAATCCTAAACAAGGAAAAAAGAGTATAGCAAAAATAATGTAATACTTATATATCTGATTTTTATGAGTTTGATATAATATTATGTTATGGTTATCTTAAGGCACTAATCAACAACAAACTTTTTTTTTTTTTTGTTTCCCACCCGGTTCCCTAAGTACTACCTAGGTACATCCGGATTCCACCCGGGTCGCGTGTCTGACTATGACAGGTGAGTCTCCCAACATGAATTTTCTGCATTCACAAGGACTCGAACTCGAGACCTTGCTTAAGCGAGACCGAGCCGCTTACAACAAACTTTCAAACATAATAAATTTTCATTATCAAATAAACTTATATTATTTATATTTAAAAGGATGATGGAAAGTGATTTAATTATCAAATAAATTAAATTTAGTGCATGTTTGATTTTACTAGTTAGCTCAGAATCAATTATAAAATGTCAACACTACTAATAATTGCTTCTACTTTAATGTAATTTTTGGGGTCATAATTGATCTTATGGGGAGAACCAAACATACTATTATATGCTTAAGAATATCTTTGATTCATAAAAAAAACGATTGTAGTTTTTAATCATCATATACTTCAAAAGAAAAATATAAGTATATATTTCATGTGAAAGAGTCAGAGATTGTTACTTGAAGTTTGCAGGAGAAAAGACTCCCACCCAGTCGTCTTCAGATGGTTCTGGGGACTTCAGTTGGACAGTGACCCATTCTGTATCCTCGCCCTGCAACCAAAAATATATATATCAAACCACGACTTTAGTAAATGCTAAATGCTTGCAATAAGGCTGAAGAGTACAGTATCACATGCCGTACGTTGTTTGTTTGTGAATTTGTCATGTACATGATTCACGAAGTAAATGGGTGAGAATTTCGAATCCAAAAAGTGCTTAGAAATTCAATAATATTATATTTAGAGAAAATAATGTATATTTTTTACATTGTTAATATATTATCACCATTGATTGGTTACTTATGATTGACTAATAAGTAAAAGTAATGCATATTGATAATGGATGATGCACCGACAGTCTCATTTATTTATATTCAGAATTAAAATTGACATTTATATTTATAAATTTTGCATATGATACATGTAATACCACTATAGAAAAATATGATAACTTTTTTAAATGATTTTTTATTTTATTGACCAATTTAAAGGATAGAAGAAGGTGTATAACTAGGGCCATCTCGAATATTTTGGAGGCCCTGTACGAAAATTAATAGTGAGGCCCCTTTAAAAAAAAGGTAAAATAATAAAAAAAAAATATTTCATAAAAACTAATCATTGTATACAAAATGTTTTTTTTAATAACTTCCTAATTCACTTTGACAATTATATATAAACTTCTACTAGGAAAATATCATTCTATTTGTTCCGGTTATGTCGCGAGCTAAAGTTACCTACTCTACGTAATAGCCCTTCAATGATCTAGAAACTTTTCATAAGGACTAGAGTCGAGGTCCCTTCAATGTTGGGTTAGAAGCCAACGTTAGCTCGTCCGAACCTGAACAAAGACATTACTAAAAAGAAATTTATCTTTGCAAATGCAACTATAACAGAAAAGAAAGAATAGAAAAGTATATTGAGATTACTTTTATTTGCTTCACAGAAAAGTGAAAACCCCTGTTAACCCGTGATGCACGTAACATAAACCGTAGTGATAAAACTCATGGAAACTCATGATGCAGCAGCCGATGGCTGCAACAAGGATTGGGGAGTGGCAGTGATGCTGTGAAATGACTGCTCTTGTTGAGGTGGGCATGGACTACAATCTGCTGAGGTGGATTTTTCGAATGGAACTTGAAAGACACCCTCGTTAACGGTGAGTGAAATGAATTAATAGAGTCAAAGAGGAAGATTTTTGGCACCGATACAAGGTGAAAATTTTATTTTTCTTACTTTCAGCTAAGGTCCAACATTTATGAGATTGGACCCTATTTTTTTGTTTCCCATGTATCTACCATCGCGAGCACGGTGACCAATTTTTCGAGTACGGTTCAGCCGTTGTTTCAGGGTTGACCATTCCAACCGAAATTCTTTATCTTCGCAAGAGTCGGAAATCGAACCCCCAATCACTTGCTTAAGTGACATAGCCCCACAACAATTATGTTAACCTCAAATTAAACCTTATTGTTATGTAACATTGTATATTTAAATATTTTTTATTTTTATATATATATAATAATAATAATAATAATAATAATAGCAATAATTTTTAATATTTAGAAGTATACTCTAGCATAGTATAAAGGAAAAAACAAAAATTGGGGGCTTTGTGCGGTCGCACATGCCCGAACATTTGCCAAGACGGCCCTGTATATTACGCAACACATGTTATAAATAAAAATTTGAGTAAAGACCCAATTTGGTCCCTCAAGTTTTTCGATTGGGACACTTTAGTCCCTCAAGAATTATAATTCACTTTTAGTTCCTAAAGAATTTAAAAAATCCGTTAACTACTGTCATTGTTTCTAGAAACACCAGTAACAGTAGTTAACGGAATGAAAACAGGGATTAAAGTGGTATTTTTTAAATTATTTAGGATTTAAAAGTGAATTATAATTCTTGAGAAACTAAAGTGTCCCAATAAAAAACTTAAAGGACCAAATTAAGTCTTCAATCTAAAAATTTTCAATTTCAAGTAGCACGTTGATTCAGTGATAATTGAATGAGTGTGAAAAAAAAATTCGAAATTTTAAGGATAAAGTTCAATTCCTAATATCTTATTGTCTATTACTCGTGATACTCGATAAAATTGTCTGAATACAAAAAGTAAATTCAGTATATCACTTTAAAAAAAATTAGAAATTCTCAATAATAGTGGTTTGATTAAATTCATACGGAGTAAATATTTCATCCGATTCTATTTATATGTTATTTTTCAAACAAAGCACGTTTTTTAAGAAATTTAATCATTATTCAAATTTTTAATATATTAATTATATTTTTTTTACTGTACCTTTTCTCTCTTTATAATCATTAATTTTTTTCCACTACTTATATAAACCACATATTAAATAAGGACAAACATGAAAAAAAACATTTATTACACTCTTGAAATCCTAAATGAGACAGATAAAAAGAAACAAAAAAATATCTTTAAAAAATGATAGATAATAAAAAACTGAGGAAATACTAGTCTCGTGTGCTCAACTTTATCTTTAGGCTTCAATAATTTTTTACTATTACTGTAATAAAAGCTGATTAGCATGCACCAGATCTGTGCAAGTTGTGCAACTCTTTTCTACCGACAAAAGTAATCTACCGTTCAAAAAAAAAGAAAATGAAAAAAATAAAATAAAATAAAATAATCTACCGTACACCGATTGATTGATTGAGACATGCATAATGCATTCCACATAAGGAACAGCTACCATATAATGGTGTGCACAAAGGCCTTTAATCAATAATCGAAGATAGATTTAATAAGTTAATTCGCGTTTGGGAATATGCTTAATTTATTTTGCTTTATCTATAAAAAAAAATATTACGGAAATAATTACGGAAATAATTTAAGCATTCTCAAACTCAAATTTATTACTTGTTTGGGAATGATTAAATTTTAGTGGGGATAAAAGCTAATTATCAACATTCAACATATTATAAAATAGGAGAAGTTGATGGTAAAAAAATTTCCCTCCAAATGATAGCTTTTTCCTCCTAAAATTGTGATTAATGCAAACATACATAATTAATCAAGTGTTTCCTTATCTTTGATCTTAGTCGTCCATGATGTGAGTTTGAAATTCAATCTCAACCGTTAACAATGTTCCATAATAATCTATATCTATATATTATATATGTAAAGCAAGTTACAAAATAACAATTAATGCAGTGTAGTCTAAATAGCAAAATTAACTTCTGAAAAATAAACTCTATATTGAATAAATATATAATTATTAAATTTCTATTGAAGCTAAGAAGGAAATTATTAAAAAATAATATAGCACAATAGAATTGAAGTATCATTAATTAATAGCAGTTATGACAAAAATGACATAAGAAAAGGGAAATGAAAATAATATTGTTACGACAAAAAAAAGGAAATGAAAAGATGATTAGTGCATAATATTCATTTATTAAAAATATATTAAGATATTATTTTTTTATCATGCTGGAGATTTTGAATGAGCAAGAAAATTGATAATAGTATATATACATATAGGCTTCACCTCTATAATTTTTGCTCTTTTATTTATTCTATTGGAATTTTACTATTTATTTTTTTAATTATATTTTAATAGAAAGGAGTTCATGATGTCTAATATTGGTTCATTCCGGAGTAATAGAATAAGATTTGTATGTTATTCATTTCACTTTTCGCTAACTCTCTTATTTTATTTGATTATCAAAAATAAACTTCCATTTATTTGAATACAAGATTATTTGAAAGTAAGGTGATTTCAAAGACATGATTTTTGAAGTCATTCTTCAAGTTTCTATTGGGTTTGCTTCTTTTAATTTTCTATTTTCGATTGGTTTTTAATATCTTTAAATTTTAATGTTATATATATTATTGGATTTTCTAATATTGATCTCAATCCCCTTTACAATATGTTTCATTTTTCTAATATAAGCACAATTTGACCAATTTCATTCCCTTTAAGAAAAGTATGTAAGTTATTTATTTCTATTGGAATTGTAAATTTTAAGTGTATATTTACCAATCTATCTTTTTGATCTTTTAGTCATTAATTAGTGTTTCTCTTCCCCACAAACATGATAGAGTATATTTTTTGGCAGCAGGTAGTGAAGAGCTTTTTGAATCTGGGAGAGAATGATTTGGATCGATACTTTGGGTGGGAGATTTTCATTTTATTTTTTTTTATTTTATTAAGAATAATTAAATTACTGCAACACCCTTAAAATTTAAGTTTGACAAGTTAAAATATGAGGGATAATTTTGTCCAAATGTTTAGGTAAACATTGCTAAAATCCTCCAACTAAAAATAAAGTTGGAGGAAGATAGCAAATCCCATATATACATATACATATATATATATATATATATAACTAGTTGACACTAGGAATATATAACCAATTAGTTTTTTTTTTTTTTTGTACTTTGTGTGCAACACATATCCAATTATTAAAATATATAATCTTTTCTCAACTAATCCAAATATAATATAGACTACTAAAGCAACTTGCAGCTAGCGGGGAAGACTTTCGTTACCTTATTGCCTAGGACAAACGGTGCTGCTGTAATGGAGGCGGAACTGTGGAGTGCAAGAATGGTTTTGTGAATGGCAATCTTGGACAGAGGCTGCTCTCCAAATCCCTTCATGTGATTTTGAGCCAAAACTATGCTCAAGTTGGTGAAGCACAATATCAGCCAAATCATATTGAGCTTTCCTTCCATTTTAAATCTTTCCATTGTTTGAACGATAAGTTATGTGGTTCAATAAGGATCGGAGTTTGGATGTCACTAATCACTGAACTGGAAAAATCTTTTTTCTCAGATTATGGAGCAGAACTGTAGATGCTATTATTCTTTCAATAATTTTCTGAACAAATAATGATGTGCCTATTTCACCTAGCTTAGCTTGTTCATTCATATTTATAGAAAACAAGTAAGGGGTAGCTTTTGAGTCTTAGACTAGCCATGCTAAGACACTATTCTGCATGTGCAGACCATGCCTTTTTTTTTTTTTAATACTAGTTTCATTCCGTGAAAAAAATGAATGAAGCTTGTGGTTTTTAAAAATAAATTATTTCTTCTGTTTTTATTTATTTGTCTTATTTTTAAACAAAATACATATTTTAAGAAATACAATTACTACTTAATTTTTTAATATATTAATTATGTTTTCTCCAACTGTATCATTTCTTTTTCTATAACTCATTAATTTTTGGGTCTTGCTAACAAATGTCCTTAGGGCACTTGTTAAAATTAGTTTAATAGGAAAAACAATTATAAGTTAGTATTTATTTTTCTTTCGAGAATCTTAAAAAATACATTTTACAATACTTTTATGTTCTTTTAATTGCTTATCAAGTGTCGTGGGTGTTAGCATTTGTCTTAATTTTTCTCCATTATTTACGTAAACCAAGATCTATTGAATAAGAAAAACATGAAAAATAACATTTATTATAATCTTGAAATCCACAAAATGACAGATAAAAAAGAACAAAAATTTCTCCAAAAAAGACAATTAATAAGGACAGATAAAAGTTACTCGTTTTTGTCTCATGTTTCATATGTACTGTTCTTTTACGAAACCTAATACATAATTAATGTTATTTTTCTCAAAACACTCTTATTTATTATAATCTCTTTTTCATTTCCAATATATTTTTCTCTCTTCAATAATGGTTATATAGGGGCATTATAATCGAAATAGATTAAATTCTTACGTCATTTAACCATTTCTTAAATCTCGTGCATAACATTAAAATATAATACTTATGAAACCGAGGGAGTAGATTTCAGAAAATTATTTGAAATACTCCTCTGTCCCATAAGTTATGTTCATTTAGGTATTTTATTTTGTCACATAAGTTATGCATAGTTAGAAACTTAATACTCATTTATACTTTTTTCCAAGTATATCCTTATTTATTGCATTCTCTTTTTCATCACCACCTATTTCTCTATTTTTCTTCAATATAATTTTCATACATTTATTATTACTCTTTCTTCTGTTATTAATTGAGGACAATTTAGTCAAAATATACAAATTTTTTACATTATTTACTCATTTCTTAATCTATGTGTAAAAGTCTAAAAGAACATAACTTATGAAATGGATTAATAGTTTTCAAAGAATCAACCGAACTTTCAATAATTCATTAATCAATTTTATCATTAATTTTTTTCCAAATTGCATTAATTACATCAAAGTATGCTTACAAATGACCAAATCATTTTAATTCTTTTACATGTGCAAATGTATATTTAAATAGATACTACCTCCGTTTTTATATATAAGATGTTTTTTAGACTTTTATTTTGTTTTTATTTATGAGGCTTTATACGAATTTTCAATGATAATCAATTATTTTTTTCCACAAACACCCTATTTACTTAATATTTTTTGGATTTCCTATATTATTGATAGGAATAGTTTTGAAAATACATATCAAATATTCACATTTTCAATACAATTAACAAAATTAACCAACTTTTTTAATGAATATAAAATCGATGATCTTATATTTGGGGGCGGAGAGAGAACATGATACATTTATTGGATGATATATATAAATACATGACCAACAACCGTTTGGCTTAGTTGGTAAGGATTAAGTCCGAGATTGTGAGAGATTCCGGGTTAGAATCCCATCGATGTGAGGACGACGTTGGTAGGTCATCTGTAAGTACCTTTGTAAGCGCTTTTTGAGCCCAGAGGCCTGCCCTGACCCTTGTGAGCCCCTGAAGCCCAACTCACCTAAACTTTACAACATATTATATATATATATATGTATGTGTGTGTGTGTGTGGTAACATAATATCAAAGGTCATTTTAATTTTGCTGTATAAATCTGTATATAGATATAAATAAGATTCATCACTCAACTGGAAGCACGAATTAGTTTCGTGTTATTCCTGTGCATAGGCAGCAAGAGTAATAAGTCCTAAAGGAGGCAATAAAGCTCAGACGATGTTGTGATTACCAGGAATAACATCTAACTGTCGGTGGCTATAGGGTAACTGATGATGGATTAAAAAAAACGTTTTTTATGACCTGAAATATTGTGTAGATCATATTATTTATCTTACTTATGGAAACTCGTTTTTTTGAAACCAAATGATGGTGATGATACTATAGCGCGAGGAACAATTACAAAATTTTATCAAACCTAGTTTACTCACTCACCTCTTAATCCCAAAATGTTTCACTCTCTCTCAACTCGCATCTCTTTCAAGTCCTCTCAACCATCTTCTTCATCTCTCTCTGAGAATGAAGAAACCTAGACCTCTTCTAAAAACATCTTCAAAGAAGAAATCAAATTTCAAGATATAAATCAAGATTTTGACAATTGGGAAATTCCCAAAATTCCCACAAAAGACCTCTACAAACCCCAGGGACGATTCTTTCAAAGTTCTAACTACATCATAAGAACTGTAGAAAAGAATATCCCTATTAATCCAATCACCTCTAAATATGAGGAGTTCCACCTTCTCTTCAATGAGACCTTGAGAGGTCATAAACAAAAATACAGATACTTGCACATAGGTTGTGTCCAAGTTGCTATCAAGCCACTCATGAGAGAAGGCCTTAATGCTTCTGTACTCCTGTGTCTAAGAGATAAGAGGCATAATCAGTTCTCAGACTCCCTCTTGGGAACATAGAAACTAGCCTTGGACATGTCCAGTCTATTTTAATTGTTACCCCAATCTCACTGTTAGTCTCCAAGACAGAAACATCCTCAAAGTTTTATTCTTGAACCTACAAACCCATGGTCTAGATATGGCTCCTGGATCTAATCCTATTGCCCTTATGTACATAGTACATTATAAGGTCATGAACTCTTGTAGCTCTATGGTTAGAAGAACCAGTAACCCTGGAGAAACAACTCTGTTTCTCACTGATATCTCAAAAGCAAATGTCACTGTCCCAAAAACCATTCGATGGGAAGAAATTGTCTTACCCGAAGATTGGTATCTAGACAGAGCTGCACCAGCTCGACCTAGAGAAACCCCTGAAATCTAGGATATTCGCCAATACGAATCTGGCAAAGTAAAATTAACCTTCAATAGAAGGAATTTCTTTAGTGTTGCCAGATCTGAAAGTTCAAGGGCAGGGGACCTCAGATCCTATGTTACTGAGACAACCTCCAGGATATCTTTCTCAAGTATTTCCCAATCAACTATCCATCTCCAAGGCCTTGATACCTCCACTTCCATACCTTTACCCATATATCAAAAACAAGAGGAAGATAAAAAAAAAACTATCCAAACATACTCCTCCATGAATGATGAGTATGATGAGATTAATAACCTTGAAAAGGTTTTTGCGATAGATAGAGAAAAAAATCAAAAAGGATTTCTATTCTGATGACAACGTCATTCAAAGAAACTGGTTTTTTTACTCATTTTAAAGAAAAACGTAATCAAATCCAAAAAGAGTTTTACAATTTTCTTGAACGAGTTGAACAAAATATATATTTCTTTGATTGGTTCCACGCTTATGCTATATAAAAAAATTAATTATCCTTTCAAAAGGCAATTATCTTCAAAAGAAAAAGTTACAAATGTTATCAGTAGCTGGAAACTTAAAGATAGCACCATTCTTCAGTCTGAACTACCTCCAAATAGGCAATATCAGCTTAACACTAAGACTGGTACTAGTCTAGCCATAGCTGCCCCATTCAAATCAAAAGATGAATCTGACCCAGTCAATCCTAAAGATATCAAAGATCTGATGGAACGATCCAACTACATCAATAAGTATCTTCAAACTTTATAAGAAAACCTTAATACAAACAGGTCTAGGAAAGAAGAGGTATCCTCTAATTTCGTTGAGGCAAAGCCAACCGAAAAACCCTTCTTTAAACCTTTCAATCCTTCAAAAGATCTTAGGAAAAACCTACAATTCCTTAAAGCCAAAAATAAGGCTATCATCCCCTATGAGTTAGCCAATAGTATCAGGAATCTGACCCAACTTGTTGCTCCCGAGACACCCCAACCTTCCGATTCTAGCTCCATAAAGCCCTCTGATCTTAAAACCCCTTTTAAGGATCGCTTGATAACAATTTTAGGAGAGTGCAGTTCTGCCTATTCCTTTGAACCTGAATCAGTAAGTTCTGAGAAGTTAGGTTTGAACACGCTTATGAGTCAATCTTTATCCTGGAAAAAGCCTTTCAAGCTTTATTACCAGCGTGCAACTGCCCCAGATTTGTTACTTGAGGAATATGACATCCCCCTCAAAAGCTTTGATGCAAACCAACTATACATATGGAACATTGACGGTCAGAATGAGTATGGTATTATGCAAGTCATGCAATATATGTGCATGGCTTCCACTGCCTATCTAACCACCAGTGATATAAATGAAAAGGGAATCGTGATGGCTTTAACACAAGATTCATTGGCCAATTAAAAGGATGGTGGGATTATGGTCTCACTGAAGACGAAAAACATGCCATTTACAATGCTGTAAAAGACGATTCCAATCAATCTCCTATAACCAATAAAGGGGAGCTAGTCCTCGATGCTGTCAACCAATTGATATTCACCATAGCAGCCAAATTCGTTGGAGATCCTTCTATCTAGAGAGATAGATCAAGAGAATTACTGTCAAACCTAAGATGTAAAACATTATTAGACTTTAGGTGGTACAATGATACCTTTCTTACGCGATTCTATACCAGAGAAGATTGTGAACATCGCCTCTGGAAAGAAAAGTTCTTGGCCGGTCTTCCAAAGTCTTTAGGAGACATAGTTAGGGATAAAATTAGACACCAAAATGGAGAAATCCCTTATGACAATCTTAGTTACCGACAATTAATATCCTATGTCCAAAAGGTAGCCCTGAAAATCTACCAAGATAGGAAACTCCAGAATGATTTAGCCAAGAAAAAATCCTAACCAATAGAGAACTGGGAACCTTTTGTGAACAATTTGGTCACCCTTGTTCTAGGAAAAAATCCAACACCCACAAAGATAAAGAATATAAACATCCCTCTAAGTACAAACACCACAGGAAACCTAAAGCCAAGCATAGGAATGAGCCCCCTCATAAAAAGACAAATTATCCACCTAGGCATAAGAAGCCCGATCAACCCAAGAACCAAGGGAAATTTTTCGCACTACAAGAAATACACCTGATTTCCGACGGATTTTTTTCGACGGATTTTTTTCCGTCTCTACTCATGCCTTTTTCGACGGAAATATACGTCAGTATTTTCCTTTTCCGACGGTTTTGTTTTTTTTTTGTTTTTTTGACGGACTTATCGACGAAAAATCCGTCGGTAAGGTTTTTCTTTTTTAAAAAAATAAACGTAAAACAAATTTATTATTTTTCGACGGATTTCTCGATGGATTTTCTGACGGATTCTTCCGATGGATTTTCCGACAGATTCTTCCGTCGATAACGTATAAATTTTAAAATAGAAAAATAAAAAAAATATTAATTCCGTCGGAAAATTATTTCCCTAAAAAAATATTATTCTAAATCATTAGTAGACTTTTAAAAATAAAAAAATTAAATAACATGTTGTAGGCAGGATTCGAACAGTGATCCTTTAAAAATACTTTAAGGCACCAACCACTAGGCTAGACAATAACATGTTATTTACTTTACAAATATTTTAAATGAATACTTTAATTTTCTTTTAATTTTTTCTCGATGTTCCTGCTACTCTATGTTAATCAGGTATAATTTTCTTATCTGCATTCTATAAGTTATTATTTGGGTAAAAAAAATTTTTATAGACTATGTTTGTGTTTTGATTAAATCATGTAACTATTATAAAAATATAAATAAGAATTTTTATTAAACCTGATGGTTTGAGTACCTACTAAGGTTGTTGACTTGTTAGTTGAACTTCTTCGTAGATCCTTTGATTCTTGATCATTTGGAGACATCTCATCAAGTTCATTTTTAAGATGATCATTTTGTCAGACCCACCCTAGGGCTAGGGCAATAGGGTCAACTACCCTGGGCCCAAGATTTTTAGGGGCCCATAAAAAATTTTACTTGTAATATATATATATATATATATATATATATATATACACACATATATATATATATAAGGTTGGACTAACTTATAATAGTACGTTATGTGGCACAAGTGGTTGATTTAGGGTTTAGGGTTTAGGATTAAAACCAAATTAAATTGTGTTGAGTATGTGATTGAGATTAAAACCAAACTGTTTTGTAAATATAGGACCATAATCACTTTTGTTGTAAGAACCAATTTCAAAGGAGTCAATATTTAGAAAAAAAAGTTTTGATATTTGTGTTTTTATTTATATTTTAATTAAAAAAAAGCAAACATCCGTTGGAAAGTTATTTTCCTAAAAATTTTTTTCTAATTTTTTAGTAGAATTTTAAAAATAAAAAAAATTAAATAACATGTTGTAGACAAGATTCGAACAGTGATGCTTTGAAAATACTTTTAAGGCACCAATGAATCACTTGGCTAGACAATAACATATTATTTACTTTACAAATATTTTAAATGAATAATTTAATTTTCTCTCGATGTTCCTGCTACTCTATGTTAACTGGTATAATTTTCTTATCTGCATGCTATAAGTTATTATTTGGGTAAATTTTTTTTTTACAGACCATGTTTGTGTTTTGATTAAATCATGTAACTACTCTAAAAATATAAATAAGAATTTCTATTATACCTCATGGTTTGAGTACCTACTAGTTGACATGTTGCACTAAAAGAATCAAAACACTTCATATTTATCCTTAACCCCAAAGATTAAGATTAAAAAAACTTTAATTTTAATAAAAAATATTATAAATTAGGGGGTCCAAATTTTTTTCACCGAAGGGCCCAAAATAGGCCAGGATTGAGCCTGCATTCTATGGTGCATTGTTACTAGCTTCATAGGTGTAAAAAAAACTTTTGTAAAGATTAAAAAGGGATTTGTGATGTTTTTTCCACTAAGAGAACTTTAAAAAAACCCTTATAGTTATTAGTTATATTGGAAATCATCATTCTCTTATTGCCTTTGTTGTACGGATACTCTATTTTACGGCTCGTACCCACACCGGATACGTATCAGGTGCAGGTACGTATAGGGTACGTCTTGGATATGTGATTGAGATTAAAACCAAACCATTTTGTAAATATAATACCATAATCATTTTTGTTGTAAGGACCAATTTCAAAGGAAATCCGAAAATACCATTTTGATATTTGTGTTTTTATTTATATTTTAATTTTTTTAAAAAAAATTTAAAAAAGCAAACAAGCCTCATTTCTAAGTTTTGGTCTCCACGTTCTAAGTTTTGGTTTCTCATCTTCCATCCACGCTCTAACCCTAGCCCTCACTCTTGACTCTGCCAAGCCTCCAGTGAGCTCGTTCCCCTCGTTCTCGCCCTCTCTCGTTCCCTTCGTTCTCGCCCGTTCTCGAGGGAGACCGTCACCAGCCACCGCACCACACCACGCCACCGTCACCAGCGACCGCGACAGGACCAGCGACCGCGATTGTCACCGCCAGCGGCAGGGACAGCCATTCTTCGGTGAGTTTCTCTATGCTTTCTCCGATGAGTTTCTCCATTCTCCTCCTGTAGGAAGCTTTAATTTTTACTTTGTTTTCTTGGAAATTATGTTTTCTCCGTTCAGGGCACTCCCTTTCACATTGCTCGTGTTCATGTCTCTGCAAGAAGCACTACTAGAAAACATGATATTTGGCGGAAATAGTTTGGGATAAATAGCATTTGTGGTTACTGTTTAGTCATTCTCCACAATGAAACCGCTTTTGTCTAATTTTTTGCGAATTATAAAACATGATATTGGAAGGCAGTTACCATCCCTGTGTAACTAGCGTATCTGTGAGGCTAATAAAGCACAGGAATGCTTGGCGAAATGCATGTTAACTTGTATTTGTGTGCTGCTTAATGAATTTAGATTTGAATATTATGAATGTTAAAGTGTGTACTGCTATTATTTGTAGGGTGTACTCATTTACCAAATCATCTTAGAACTATTTAAGTAAAGATTGTTTTACTTGTTTTGTGTTCTTATCATTCACATTTAAACTTTTTTATTGAATCTCCTTTGTAGATCCTGCCAGTGCTGCTGCTTCTCAGGCAAACAAGGAGGAGACAGATTCTTTTTTTTTTGGCAATGTATGAATCACCCTATCTCTTGCCATCTTGTTATGAGTTTTTTTGGTAGAAGAAAAAAAACTTCATTCCAACGATCAAAAGATTAAGTCTCATACAATCTATATCCATAACTCCCCACCTACTATGTAGGGTTGAAGCATGAATACAGTCATAAATAGAACGAGAATATAAAATATCTAAACCTCATGAAGAATTCTATCTACCAACACTGTATTGGACCAATTCCTAAACTGAGGGCAACAAATAGAAATTCTTAGAGCTAATTCCTTCTTAAGCAGTGCAAAAATCTGGTCTGGACGCTTTGACACATGCTTAAAGAGTCTTGGATTTCTTTCCTGCCAAATATGGTAGATACAAGCTGCCATTGCTGCATAGACTAGCTTCCTTCTCACTTTATTTCTGAAACCATATTTAAGCCATCTCAACCAGTTGTCAAATCTGCAATGAAAATTTTCCAGACAAATCCAATTGCAAACTAAGAGCAGCAAATCTCGACTCCATTCACAAGTGAAAAAAAGATGATCTCTAGTTTCAATAGCATTGTTGCAAAGATCACAATTAGGTTGAATCTGCAAATAACCAGCTACCAAGTCCTTAGTTCTTAATCTGTCCATGGTTGTTAGCCAAGCAATGAAGCAATGTCTTGGAACTGAAAAGCTATTCCACACCAGAGAATGATAAGGAAAAATTTCTTGGTGTCCAAGTAAAAGTTGATATCCTTCTTTAATTGTATAAGAGCCTTGAGGGTTACCTTTCCAAAATCCATTGCTGTAACCACAAGCAAGCTTATCTCTAGCCTTTAAAATCTGTCTCCAATGCCAACTTGAAGTAGGTGAAGGCTGAACAGCCCAGAAATCAGTATGCTTCAAATAAATTGAACTTATCCATCTGACCCATAGCTGATCTTTTTTCTGTGCTAAACTCCATACTTGCTTACCAACTGCAGCAATATTCCAAAGCTGGACATTATGAAATCCAAGACCCCCATGCTTTTTCTGAGTGCATAATTTATCCCAAGCTATAGCAGCTCTAGGATGACCAGCTTGATTAACACCCCACAGGAAATCTCTGCACTTCTTCTCAATTTGCTTAACCACTCCTTTAGGAATAATGAAAACCTGAGCCCAATGAGTATGAAGAGTAAGCAAGACTGATTTTATAAGCTGCATTCTTGCCTGATAAGATAAATTTCTTGTGGTCCAAGTAGTTATTCTTTTGGTGATTCTGTCAACAAGATTTTGGCAGGTATTAATGGACCACTTCTTAGCTGAAAGTGGCAGCCCAAGATATTTAAAAGGGAAGGTCCCCTTAACAAAACCAGTAATGTCTAGAACCTGCTGCTGTGTTTCTTCAGTCATGCCTGCCATAAATATCATGGATTTCTGCTGATTGGCAAACAAACCAGAACTGAAAGAAAAATCCCTGAACGCATCATTCAAGATCTGAACACTAACAGTATTCCCCTTACAAAACACCATCAAATCATCAGCAAACACCAAGCTAATCAAACCTGTTTCTTTGCAGAGTGGATGATGTCTGAATCTATCTTTAGAAGCAGCAGCCTTAAATTTCCTGGAAAGCATTTCCATGGCAAGAACAAAAATCAAAGGTGATACTGGATCACCTTGTCTGATCCCTCTAGAGCTGTGGAATTTTTCTAATTTCTGGCCATTTAAAATAAGATTAAAGGATGCTGTTGTTATACACTGCATGAGCCAACCAGTAAATTTTGCAGGAAATCTCATACCATGCAACATATTCTGAATAAAGGACCAACTGAGCATATCATAAGCCTTTCTAATATCCACCTTCATAAGGCATCTAGGTGAAACATTCTTTCTACCATACAATCTTAGAAGCTCCTGGCTGATCAAAATATCATGGGCAATGCTTCTGCCAGAAACAAAAGCTGCCTGGTTGTCATCAACCAAATCAGAAAGGACTTCCTGCAATCTATTGCACAAAATTTTGGAGATACATTTATAGACAGTATTACACAAAGCTATAGGCCTGAAATCATTGGGAGTATTTGAAAAATCAGATTTAGGAATGAGGACAATATTAGTGCAGTTTAATTCTCTGAGCATAATTCCAGATCTAAAAAACTCCTTTACAGCATTTACACAATCTGTCTTGATTATGGGCCAAGCCATTTTGAAAAAACCTGCCCCATAACCATCTGGGCCTGGTGACTTATCAGGATTCATAGACATGAAGCTCTGTGCAATCTCTTCATCAGTGATAGGTCTAATGAGTCTGAGCTGTTGAGAAGTGTCAAGAATTCTCCCCTGACTAATCTCAAAATCAGTCATACACCAGGCAGCAGAAGTACCATTCAACAGCTTCCTATAGTGCTGCAAGAAAATCTCACCAATTTCCTTCTGATCAGTAACTGTATGGCCATGATTATCAGCAATGGAAAGAATCCTATTCCTGTATCTTCTTTGCTTGATAGATTGATGAAATGCTCTGGTATTTTGATCACCCTCCTTCAGCCAGAATTCTTTTGCCTTCTGCTTGAGAAAGCTAAAAGCTGCATCAGAAATCTGCAAGTAATCCTGATTTGCTTCCTTCTCAATCTTCTGGAGATGAATATTAAGGGGATCATCTGCTAATGCAGCTTGGGCTCTCAAAAGATTCTCTCTCAGAATTTCCTCCTTCTTATCAATGTCACTAAATCTGGCTCTATTTAGCATTTGCAAAGGACCCTGCAGCCTTTTTAATTTCCTCATAAGCACAAACATTGCAGTACCATCTATACTGACCTCCCAGGAATCCTGAACAATTTTAAGGAAATCAGAATCCGAACCAAGCATATTGAAAAATTTAAAATCTGATCTTCTGATAATGGTGCTTGCTTTCCAGTCAACAATAACTGGTGAATGATCTGACACGCCAGCCTGAAGGAAAACAGCCTTAGAATCAGGCCAAAGATTGATCCAGAGATCATTAACCAAAGCTCTATCTAGCTTGCAGAAAATTCTATTCTGATCATCTTGCTTATTTGTCCATGTGTAGAAACAACCTCTGAAGTGCATGTCAGTGAGATTACAACTTTGAACACAAATTCTAAAATCATGCAACTGATTAACAGAAACATCAAGACCACCAATTTTCTCATTAGGATGGAGAAATGAGTTAAAATCTCCAATAACCAGCCAGGGTAAATTTTGATTAAGTCCAGTTAACATCAGAAAATTCCACAGATCAGACCTATTTACTTCATCATTTGCACCATAGACAAAAGTAACCATAAAATCAACACTCTTATGAATGTGGTGAACCAAGCAGTGAACATATTGATTGCTGGCAGATAAGATTGAGACACTAAACATGTCCAGCTTCCACAAAATCCAAATTCTGCCAAGGTCACTATACTGTAAATTAATATAGGACCCCCAGCCTGGGGCAATTTTATTCCTAATAGAGTCATAGGAATTAGCTATAATTTTATTCTCAAGAACAGCAATAAAACCTAGATTCGAATCATAAATCAACCTTTTTAATTCTTTTTGTTTTCGAGGGTGGTTGATCCCTCGAATGTTCCAAACTGCTAAATTATCCATTAGGAGAAGGAGATTTTGAATCTTCTCCATTTTGAACACCATTCTTTTGCTGAGCCTTCCTTCTAGTTTTGACAGGAGTCCATTGCTCATTCTGATCATCAACAACATCTTTACCAGTATCAACAGGTCCAGAATTGCCAACTGAAGGGACAGGATCAACATCATTCTTCTGAGATTGAGTTTCAGGAACAATCTCTTCAGGCTGAATTAGGTCTTTGATGAGATCTCTAGCTGATTCAATATTCTCTGAAGGAATTGTACCATTTTCGAGACACTGCTTAAGTTTTAATCTATTATCAATGTCCTCAACCTCTTCTCTGGAAGGTCTTTTTTTCTCAACCCAGACTTTTTTAAAAGGCTTTCTACATACTTTACTATCATGCCCATACATAGAGCATGTTGAGCAAAAGACTGGTTTCCACTCATACGTGACTTTTTTTAGTAACAAGATTGCCCTTATCATCTTCAAAATATACCTCTTCTGGTAAGATTGAAGGGTTAACCTCCACAAGAACACGAGCATAATTGATTATATTCCTGTCTTTTGTAACTTGATCCACCATTATTGGCGTGCCCACCAAGCTTGCAATCTTGCTAAGAGCAGCTGCTCCCCAAAATTTCAAATTTAGATCTGGAAATTGAATCCACACTGGGACAGAATCATGAAAACCTTTTGTAATAGGATTCCCAGACCAAGGTGCAAGAATCAAAATGATAAACCCCTATCTCCAAGACCGTATTCCTGGCTTCAATTGTGTTAAAACGAACCACAACTGTTCCATCATTATTCCTAAGGATTTTATCAATCCCATGCTGACCCCATGCTTTTTTTATAAACCCTTGCAGCACAGCATAAGGAGGCCTTGCCCCTAAGACATAACAAACCAAAGCTTGGCTCCAATACTTCTCTTCTGTCTCAACATCTGCAGCATCTATTTTCCCCAGAGATATGCCATCTTTTAATTCTGGTTTATGGAAACTCAATTTTTCACCCGCATTTCTGAGTTTAGAGATGTCAAAAGTATCCCATACTGATGGTCTTTTGCCCATAACAGGATTCTTGTCCACCACATTAGTATTAGGATTTGCACTCGTTCCTGCACCATGATTAGCCGGGGAGGCAACCTTTAATGTCTCAATCTCATTGGGAGTAACAGGATTTTCTAAAGGGGCCTTTCCCTTAACTCTGGAACGTATGAGATCAATCCCATGCAAAAGCGACTCAAGTTGCTTAGGGGTCAAGCTATCTATCAAAGCAAGGTCTTCTTCATCCAGTTTAGTGAGATCAAAACCCTGAGGGTTTTTGTCACACACAGATTCATCAGGCTTTCTGTTCAGATGTGGTGAGGGAGTTTTTGGGGGCCTCCCCCTCTTCTTAGCCATGGAGGCTGCACGGAAATCCTAGGAAACCCTAGGCAGCCGCGAGAGAGAAGAAGGAAACATCTTGTTATGAGTTGTCTGGTCTTTTTATGTCCTTATTTCTGAATCTGATCTTGTTAAAAATATGGACACGATTTATTCTAGGACATTATGACATTGTTTGATTTGTGAAGCCAACCCCTCCTATCGGGAAAAGGCTTGGTGGTGGTTGTTGTTACTGTTAAAAATATCTTAATCCTATGTGTTTTGGTGCAATATAGTACTCCTTACACTACTGGTAGGTTGTATAATAAAAGGAATAATCTGAATCATAAATTTGTGCAATTGGGAGACTGTAACAACTAACAACTTAGTTTTCAATTTGTTTGTTATTCACCTATCATCCTGAACATGAGTTTAAATTTGATTCATTTTTCATGCTAAATTCTCTACTCTATCAATAATCAAGAAAGTATCCCTGCCTCACCATTGGAGTGATTATGTTATTTTTTCGAGTAAAAGAATTTAGCAGTCTTCTAAGTAAGTGGTATTGCATAATTTTAATCAGAAATCAATTCTCTTATCTTAGATGTAGATTTGTAGATGTAGTACACCATGGCTTACTTTTTGTCAAGTACTCAGATTATTTCGTAGATTATGTCAATGTCAAATGGGTGGTGATGATTATAATTGGAAATTGCATCAGTTGTTCAGTTTGTTTGTGTCTCCTGGAATCCTGATAGTGTATAATAGGACAATTATACATGAAAGAAAAATTTCATATCATCTAGAAGGGACTTGTATCCTCATTCATGTCTGTTTAAGATGGTAATGATTCATCTTGGTGCTTTTTCCATAGGAAAATTTTGGTTCTACTGATTTGGTTCTATGTTTCCTGCTAGGGTTGAAATTTAAAATTTGAAACCGAACCTCCCTTCTAATAATGGGATTTTTTTCTGTGAGCTAAAATTAGGAGTACTAGCTACGTAGCTACGTATCACTCATGTTTTCATTGTTTTTTGAATTTAGATGCAAGGTATTTTGTGTATTTCGATTCGTACAATGGACACAATTAATGAGAAAGCTATAGTACAGAAATTCATCAACTCAATAAAAGTTCTAATTTTCTCCATATGAAATGAAATTTTACTCTTTTTTATTAGAAACTTAGGAGATTCTAACTTAGCCTGGTCTGTTGATCAGGAACTAGAAAATGTCGTGTCCTTCTGTAAATTGATGGAATTTGATTTGAAGTTATCCTCTGCACAGATTGACAACAATTATATTGGGGTAGTTCGTGTACTGATTTGGTTAGTAGCATATCAGCAGCTATTGGAGCACCTTGGACGCAGCTTAAGATTCCAAGTCTCCACACCTAAACAACATCACATTCGGTCAAGTGAATCAGGTACATATGTGCAAGAAAATTGTATATTATGATAATGTTATTAATTTAGCATATGTAACTAATTTATTATTTCAACTTTGCATGAATGAATGGATCTTTGCATTCTTATTAAGGCAATTTCAGTTATTGGATTTTTTTTTGGAGATCTATGTCACCTAAAAAATTACCTTTTTTTGTGCAGCTATATATACTATTTAAATTATCAGAATGTTGTTATTTTTGTGGGAAGAAACTCTGATTATGGCTAGTCTTTGCTATACAATTTTGAATAATTTGAAAGTGAGATGAATGTTAAAAATGTTTCAGGGGAATTTCCTAACTGATATGCTGACAACTTTGTATCTTTTCTTAGCCTTGTTGCTCACTGTTTTCATTTTTACATTTTGGTTTAGAGGGAATCTCATCCTCCCCTAATTGCATATTCCCCCTCTCTCTCTCAAATAGTGTTTCTTCTTACACAAACCCACATACTCACATACTAAATTGCAGTCTGTTGTTTTGTAATAGGTCTTGCTACAAAATTCAGCTTATTATAACAATGCTAAACTTTTTTTTTTTAATAATTTGACACCTAATCTAATATAGTATGTCACAAGGGTCAAGTTTTTACGAGAACAAATCAATAGCAATAAACAATGGCACAAACCAATTTCTTGATTATGAAATGAAGAACTCTTGTTTTTCTGTTCAATTTATCTTATTGAAATTTGCTGGATTGTTAGTTCTTTAAGTGTATGTTAAGTTCAATTGCTGAAGTGTATGTTCTTGTTTATCTTATTTGAATGGGTATATATATTTTTTTATAAGCAAAAAACTAATTTTATTACATTAAAAGGGTGTATATATATGAGTGACTTAACTCTATTTAGTTAATTAATTTTGTAATTTTTATGGTCCTTGAACTTTCTGAATGGAACCCGAGGGAGAAAGTAGCATTACTCATTATGCGACATAACATAATGTACGAGGCTGTCTTGCGATGCATCCCACCAGATGTGTTGCCCAGGATGAAGACATGCTGCCCACAGATGAGATGCAGCAAAATACACCCCACCAACATCAATATCATGATAGTACCCCCAACCCCAGCAGCAGGATGAAGAGGGAACATCAGATGATGGTTATGATGAGAATTATTAGGATTTATATTTTAATGTTATTAGAAGGATTTAGAGTTTTTGGATCTATATATTGTCACGAGTTAGTTGGATTATGAGGCAGGACATGAATTATTTTTATTTTAGTGTTATTTGGATTTAATGTGTTCGAAATTATATTTTATTGATATTTTAATTTTATTGAGTGGTTATTTATAAATAAACAGTATTATAAGAAAGTTATAGCATTATTGAAATTATAATATTATTTATCAACAAGAAAATTATAGTATTATCAAAAAATAGAAAAAAGTAATTTTAAAAAATTCGGAAAATTACTGGAAAAGCTATTAATTCGTATTTATTATTAGCGACGGAATTTTTGACGGATAATCCGTCGGTACATCACTTTCCCTTTTGACAGAAATTTCGTCATAAATTGCTCATTTCCGACGGAATTTCTGTCACAAAATAAATTTTTTGACGGATTTTCCGTCACAAAATATTTTTTCCGACGGATTTTCCGTCACAAAATCCGTCGGAAAAGTGGAATTTCCGACGGATTTTGCCCATTATCGACGAATTTTGGTCGTCGAAAATAGCAACATTTCTTGTAGTGCCGGTTGTTACAATTGTGGCAAACCTGGACATATTGCCAGATACTGTAGGCTCAAAACCAAGATAAATTCCCTAAACTTAGAACAATCTGTTATAGGAAAACTCAATAACCTCATGGCTGAGAGCTCTGATGATGATTATAACACTGAATCATCTGAAGATCTTAACCAGATCCAACATGATGATGCTGGAGATGACTCTGACTCTCCAAGCATTAATATCATAACCAATGATCATGAAAACCTCTTTTATGAGGCCATCAATTCCATCCCTGACCAAGAATAAAGGAAAATCTTCATAGAAAAACTTAGGTCTGTCAACACTGATAGCCAAAAACAAGAAGTTCATAACACCAAGTTTGATGTCGCTGAAGCCTTCAAAAGACTTGAGAATGAGTGGAAGAAACCCTCTACTATCTAGGATCTCCACACCGAAATAGCTAATCTCAAAAGAGAGGTTAGAGATTTAAAAAGTCTTAACATTAGTGAGAGACTTGACCAATTCGAAAAACATCAAAACCTTCAAGATATTATTATTGAACAGATAGGAGATGCCCAAACCCCTGAGCATACTGATAACGTAAAAACCTTTACTGATGAAGATTTTTTGGCAATTATTGATCGTGTTACTATCCAAAAGTTTTATATAAAATGTTATTAAAATTGCTGACTTCACTCTTGAAACCGTGGCATTATTTGACATTTGGGAGCAGATTCAAACTGCATTCAAGAAGGATTAATCCCGACTAAGTACTTTGAGAAAACTTCTAAGCAGCTCAGTACTGCTAGTGGATCCAAACTTAAAATCAATTTCAAACTTTCAAATGCTATTATTGACCACCAAGGTTTACAAGTTGAAACCCCTTTTCTCCTTGTTAAAAACTTGAAAAATGAAGTCATTTTGGGGACACCCTTTATCAGGTCGCTTTTCCCTCTTCAAATCTCCAAAGAGGGTATTACCACTGAGTATTTGGGAAAACCAGTGATTTTCAATTTTATCCAAAAGCCTCTTGTTAAAAACCTCAATCTCGTTAATGTTAAGAAAAAACAAATTAATTTTCTCAAGGAAGAAGTCTCATTTGAAAATGTAAATGTCCAGCTCAACAATTCTGATATTCAGAAAATAATTCAATCTCTCCTTGATCGCATCCATGATACAGTATGCTCTGAACTCCCTAATGCCTTTTGGGAACGAAAAAAGCATATTGTTGATCTCCCTTATGATAAGGATTTCAAAGAAAGACTTATCCCTACCAAAGCCAGACCTATCCAAATGAATGATCAAATGCTTCAAGTCTATCAAAAGGAGATTAATGATCTCCTACAGAAAGGACATATCAGGAAGAGTAAAATTCATTGGTCTTGTGCAGCCTTTTTTGTCAATAAACAAGCTGAGATTGAACGAGGAACTCCCTTTTAGTCATCAATTATAAGCCCCTTAATGATCTCCTCCAATGGATTAGGTACCCTATTGCTAATAAAAAGGACCTCTTAGGAAGATTACACTCTACAAAAATCTTCTCCAAATTTGACTTAAAATCTGGATTCTGGCTGATTCAGGTTAATGAAAGTGACCGTTATAAAACTGCCTTCATCGTTCCTTTTGGGCAATATGAATGGAACGTTATGCCATTTGGTCTTAAAAATTCCCCTTCGGAATTCCATAATATTATGAATGAAATCTTTAATCCTTACTCGCACTTCATCATAGTCAATATTGATGATGTGCTCATCTTTTCCTAGTCTATAGAACAACACTTCAAACATATCAATATTTTCGTTCATATCATAAAAAGAAATGGTCTTGCTATTTCCAAACCCAAAATCCAACTCTTCCAAACTAAGATCTGTTTTCTAGGTCATGACATTCATCTGGGAACCATTGTTCCTATTAAAAGAGCCATAGAATTTGGAAGAATGTTCCTAAACCAGATCCTAGATAAGAATCAACTGCAAAGATTTCTTGGTTGTCTAAATTACGTAGCTGACTTCATCCCCCAGTTAAGCAATATCATTAAACCACTCCATGAGCGTCTGAAAAAGACCCCTCCTCCTTGGACAGATATCCACACTAATATTGTTAAGAATCTTAAAACTCAAATAAAAGAACTTCCTTGTCTTTATCTTCCTAATCCCCAAGCCTTTAAAATTGTTGAGACTGATGCCTCAGACATTGGTTATGGTGGCATTCTCAAACAACAGGTTTTAGGAAAAGAACATATCATTGCATTTGCATCTAAGCATTGGAATCTTGCACAAAGAAATTACGCAACTGTCAAAAAAGAAGTTTTATCAATTGTTTTATGCATCTCAAAGTTTCAATCTGATTTACTTAACCAGAAATTCTAGATTCGTGTAGATTGCAAATCTGCTAAAGAAATTTTACAAAAGGATGTAAAAAAATTTGCTTCAAAGCAAATTTTTGCCAGATGGCAAGCTATATTAAGTGTTTTTGATTTTGACATTGAGTATCTCAAAGGCACTAATAATTCTCTCCCTGATTACCTTACACGTGAATATTTACAGGGAAATTAAAACAAGGATTTCAAAAATGCGAGGACGAGGTTGCCCCAGAGGTAAAAAGATTCAGGATCTTGTAGAAGTTCCACTCAATCAACAACCAGGGTCATCTACCCTCCCTGGGTATTGCACCCAGCAAGGGTCATCCACCCTTTAAACCACTGAGTCATCAACTCAGTCTCCAAAGAAACAAAAAGCCCAAATAGGAAAACAAACCAAATCAAATTATGGATTCTCACTCCATACTTTAGAAGTCTTATTAGATCAAGGTCTAACCCATCTTCCAAAAAAGTCATGGGTCGAACAGGCCTCAGATGAAGATGATACGGACTTCACCAATCCTCCTCTATCCCTGATTGTTGATAGGATAAAAAAGTCAAGTTTATGAACCCACCAAAGTTCTTAAACCACAAACTAGTTCGTCAAAACAAGAAATCCAAACACCCCATCAACCTCAAACATCCAAAGAACCAACAAAATATCACAAAAAGGGTAATTATATCCCTGTCATTCAAATGGAACCAGAATTTTGGGACGGAAATCCCAATAGAGTTCCCTCCCGAATTTTTCCCAAAGATTTTCAATTTCAACCTTTATCTCTAAACAAAACTCAAAGGTTCTATGAATATATTCTTGTAGACACTGACTCCATCTCCATAAAACACCATAAATCCTCAACCGATAAGACCTTTGTAACATCCCATATTTTTAATCCCTGATTAATAAAATGCCAATTATAGAGCTTATTTATAATTAATTATTTTTTATTTACAAAGTGATTTATTATGAAGGATAATATTAGATAGCTTTTAAATATGAGGAAATAAATATTTTGTACATTAGTCCTTGTCTTGGGACCTATAAGTAATTATAAGAAAGGTTTTGGAGGGAAAGAAAATAAAACAATTATTTTTCATAATTTGCCTGAAAGACTCGAATCTTTTAGGAAAGACTCGAGTGGATTGCACAGAGTTGCACTCGTGAGTGCGTTTGCTGAGTCACCACTCGGAATACCTCACGAGTTGACACGATTGTAACTCAGCAACACGTCCTTGGACTCGTGTCGTTGTGCATGAGCATTCAATTGAACTATATAAGGCTATGGTTGATGAATCAACCATTCATTTTGCCAATTTCGTGAGTTTTGCTTGAGTTAGGGTTTCCGATTTGATTCAATCGATTCTCCTTCTTTGTTTAGAGTTAAGCCACAAATCATACACCAATACAAAGCTCACATCACGAGCTTTGTATAGACACCAAAATTGTGAGCTGAGAGTTCGTAGTTTGGAAGAATCGAAGCTTGGAAGTCGGGGTTCGTTGCTGTCTCAGGTTTCCTGGAGCTTACTTTGGAGCTCGATTTTGGTATGCTCAGGCAACCTCTCCATGTGAATCTTGTCTCTTTAGCTAGTACGAATTGTAGAGAGTATATAGAAACTAATTTCCCCAATTTTTATGTCTGTCTTATGCATCAACCAATTCAATCTTGGTGCTCTGCTGAAACTGCTCTGTTTCAGTGTGGAGTTTGGGGAATCCAGCTTGGAAGCTAAGTTTTGGTAAAGTCTCTATTAATTCACGTCTAAGAGGTAAGGGTAAAGCTCTCTATTCACTAGATAGAGTTTAAATTGCATGCATTTGATTAGAGAGCCACCAAGAGACTCTAAGGGCTTAGTTTGAATAGGGAAATTGGTTTGGAGACCAACCTGTGTTCTAATGTTGTTCTGAGCAAGTTCTATATGTTGCATGTAAGCTATATGCAAGTTGTTTTCATGCCAAAAGTGTGTGGAATCGAATTTGATATGTTAAGTTGTTGAAAATGTGTTTTTATGCATAATTGTTGCTCAGATTCGATTCAGTGTAATAAGCTGTTGTTTAAGTGTTTGAGCATGTTCAATATGTGATATATGAACACTGTGAATCATTGGATTGAACTAGAAAAGGTTAGAATTGAAAATGGTATGTTAAAACCAAGTTTCCAGTCTGTTCTGTGAGAAAAGACTCGAGTACTTGGCTTGATACTCGAGTATTTTGCAATAAAACAGTGTGTCTCTCTGTTATAACACTCGAGTACCAGACCCAAAACTCGAGTATCAACTGATGTACAAGAACATTTCCTGATGAAGCACTCGAGTATTCTGGATTTGATGAAGAACACTCGAGTATTCATGAATTACTCGAGTAATTTTAAGAATATGAAATCTGACCTTTCTGGAAACATGAATGACTCGAGTAGTCATGAACTACTCGAGCAATCTGGGAAAAACTGAAGAACCACTCGAGTAGTCTGAAGAACACTCGAGTATTTTGGCCAAAAACTTAAAAATACCGTTTTTAATTCTGAATCATTCTATTGATACTTTAATGATAATAATCCAAGTGATCTAAGACTTAAAAGAAATTGATTGATGATATGGTTATTTCCGTTTGGATGACGGGACGTTGCTCGGGTGGCACGTCATAACGTTGCTCGGGTGGCACGTTACATATTGAAATATACCAATCAGTTTCTTTAAGTTAAGATATTACATTCGTTTTTGAGTTTGGATGTTAGATCGTTTATTCATGTTCGGGTGACATGAGGAGGACCTCTGGAAATACTAAAAGTTGCTACTAGCTCGATGACACATTAAGGTGGACAATGTGGGCAGAATGTGATATACTGTTGATTTGATGTTTCAACGGTGTGATGCACACAAGTGGTAAGGTTTACGTTTTGGCGATGTGACGTTCATCAGACATGGTGACGTTTATCACCTCTGTTCTGTATCACAAGTGATAAGGTTTACGTCCTTAGGCGACGTGACGTTCATCAGATGTAATGACATTTTTTATCACACCCGTTGTATGTTGAGAAGTGATAGGTTTACGTCCTTGGGCGACGTGGCGTTCACCATGTAGTGTGACGTTTTTATCACTTCCGAGCTAGTACGCCATACGTTCTGATAACGTATTCGTGATCTGGGAATGCACTGTTGTATTGGACTGACGTCTATGAGGACATTAGATGGAGAATCTCAGAAAAAGAAGAATGTCAGGCATCATGCCACTTATCCTTAATTAAGTTAAGGCTTGATATCAAGAATGAGTGTGAACATCTTATTTGCATTAAGTGTTTGCTAAGTGTTAACTGTGGTTGTTAACTGATTTGGGGTTATCTGTGCATAAGTATGTTGCTTAAACATTTATGCTCTATTGATTATGTGTATAGAATTGCTTACCCCTATGCCCTTGTAGGTGATGTCACGTTACATCGCTTGCAACGAGATCCGCCCACTTCTTAGTGGCATATGGATCTACGAGGATCTCCGAGTGGTGTATGAGGGGAAGGTAGAAATTACTTTTTATCACCCTAACCCACTGATTCGGTTCCGTCCTCGTAGGTTTAGGAATCCCATCATATACACTATGCACGTACCAACTTTTTATACTTACCATGGGTCATCTCCCACTCGGCCAGCTCGCTCGTATCACGGTTTTCAATTCCAACCTACCCGCTCACATCCTTTTTCTTTTAGAGTCATTCGAGAGGAGACTCCCCTATCTATTTCAAGGAGTCCTATTAAGGTCACGACTTCATCAGACCTTGTACCCAGTGGTAGGGTACCTACTCCTTCAAATAAGATCAAGGAGGATCCTGTTGAAGACAAGAGCGGAGGCGAGCCTGTCGTTCATTTTATCGGGAGTCAATGGAAAGGCGATGATCCCTAGGTATGTGCATAAGGTAAATGATGAGGATCAGGGATCCGGTGTGATGGATGCTGTGGGGAGCTTTGCTGCTGCTGATGATGTTGGATGATGATTGTTGCTACTTCTTGGAAACTTCTACTACTACTGCTGCTACCAGTGTCATGAGACCAGCCTTAGAGTTTTATATTTTGTTATGTATATCTTGTGGAAATTCCTTTTGAAAACTCTTGAGTTATGGTCCATTTTGATGTACTTATATATATACATAGCTTTATGGACTTGTAATGGGATTTCGGAGATCTTTACCGCTGGATTATGTATTTCGTACCATTTTATAAAATCTGTTATATTATGGTTTATTACATAGTCCTTTTATTTCCGCTTACTCTGATATTGATTTAAAAAGAATTTGGCTATGACATTTTGAAATGGTATCAGTTGTTTAGATGAAAAACTGGATGGCATTACTTAAGTTATGTTATATGAAATATAATACATCCTATTTTCAAAGAGAATGTTGTCTAAGATTTGCGAAATTAGTTTTTGAGCAAAGCAAATGTCGAATTCGATTTTAAAAAGTAATACGTAAATTATTCTCCAAATGTCTTATGTCTTGGTTTGTGCACCCGACTCTTTAGAAAATAAGAAGAAGTATTTTGAATCCAGTATTTTCTAATATTAAACAGGTCCATATATTCTCAAGTAATAGCATTTAGTTTGTATTAATTACTTGAGTTATTTTGAGGGTGTCACACTTAGTGGTATCAGAGCAAAAGTCAGATCCTGTAGTAGTTGAAGTAGCTCCAGAAAGGCAGTCATAAACATCAAGCAGGTATCGATAGGGCATAATTATTGTTTTGAATACTAGTATTTTGCTCGAATTGAGCAATTAATACAAAATGGAAATCAAATGCATTGTTGAGAGCTATTGTTATAGTCTTAGTATAGGCTGTGTGATGAATGTTTCTTTAGTCCATCATATGTGACCATGAGCCATAGTGCAGGTCTATTATGACAACTAGAAACCAAAATCGCACCGACTCGATATTAGAGAGAGTCACCGCTGTGTTGGAGTCTTTGCAGCAATGTCAACAATAGCAATCTCAACAACCACCTATCGATATGATGTTGGTAATTCAGAAGCTAAGAGTTTGACGGATTTTAGAAGTTGTAATCCACCTAAGTTCGAAGGAGGATTTAAGCCTGAGGAGGCTAATAAGTGGAGTCATACTATGGATAAGATCTTCAGAACATTAGGCTGCACTGAGGCTCAGAAGGTGGCATATGCAGTTTATATGTTAGAAGACGAGGCTGAGAACTGGTGGAATCACACAGTTCAGCTCCTACACTATGAAGGAAGGGATATTAACTGGGGGGGTGTTTACGGAGAAGTTTCTCAATAAATACTTCTCGGAAGACTTAAGAAGGAAGAAGGAAGTTTAGTTTCTGCAATTAAAGCAAGGAGACATGAGTGTGGGCGAGTACGCATCTAAGTTCGAGGAACTGATGAAGTACTCTCCCTACTATCAAAACAATACCGATGAGAGGAGCAAATGCATCAAGTTTGAAAGTGGCTTGAGACCTGAACTGAAATCTGTTTTTAGTTATCAGAAGATTCAAAGTTTTCCTACTTTGGTAGATATGTGTCGGATGTATGAGGATGACAAGAAGGCTGAGGTATTAGCTGATCAGGCAAAGGGTAACCAGCAGAGTTATGGACCACAAAGAACGAAAAGATTTAATCATCAGAATAAGGGTCCATATTTTGATCAGAACCGAGGCAAAGGAAGAATTAAAGTTAAGGATGGGGTCAGGTCTCGCAGTAATGCTCCTTACTGTGAGAAGTGCAAGCATCATCATTATGGAAGAATCTGCTGGGCAACAAGTAATTGCTTCAACTGTGGAAAGCAGGGTCATATTGCACGATACTGCAGAGAATCTGTGAAAAGTAACCACATCAGACTTGCTAGCAAACCAAAGACTCACGGCAAAATGTTTACCCTGAATAGAGTAGAAGTTAACCAATCTCCTGATCTCGTACAAGGTGACCATTTACTTAAAAACCAACTTTGCATGATTGTGTTCGATTTACCCATTCTTTGCTTATTGTAAAGGTGTGAATAGGTTGAAGTCGGATTCACCTAATTGCTTTAAAATTAGAGACCCTACGAACTTACCCAAATTTGTTTCTAAAGTCTGTTTAGATTAAAGTGTCGAGGTATTCGATCACGACACTAAGATAAATTTGATCCACCACCCTTTATCACATTTGGATGTGATTTTGGGGAAGGTTAACATTTCCTCCTGTGTTACTCCTACTCGATTCATGCCAAAGTATTGGAGTATACTTTCATGTGTCGAGGCCAGGACATGGAAGGAGATAGTTTTAATAAAGGAAGGTAGATGTGTATGCATCGAAGTGATTGAATACACACAAGGTGATACACTTGACACATGACTTGAGCTTTGCAACGATCATAGTTGCTTTGAGGGCTTGAGGCCTTGAGGCCTTTCCCCGTGCCACTACGCTTTAAGTGTTAATGACCCTAGAGAGTCGAAGTAATTGTTCAATCAAGAGGAGTTGAACAAGGGACGATGCCGACGGACATAATTTTAAAGGCTCCTGATTGGAGACTCTGTCGTTGTTATGACAAAGCAAATGAGGAAGCAATCATAATGGGCTGAAAGGCAACTCATGTGAGCTCTATGGGGGTTAAGGAAGTGGTTTTAAGGAGTCTAATAGATTCGAGCTTGATGATACAAGTAGACCGACGAGAAGTAAGAAGGGAAGGTTGCAAATCACAATAGAATTCCTAACTCGAATTCGTTAATTGCAACAAAGGACTGAAGAGCTAAGGACAAATAAGAGATTGATTTCGAAAAGGAAGAAACCTAAGTTCCATAGGGGACGTTCTAAGGACAAGAATTTGAATTCCGGATGATTTGGAAATTGAAGGCTAATTATTGAATTAAGCAAAATGGATGAGTGAAGGTTATACCACTTATATGCTAAGTGGTGAAGCTAAGACATAGTGGAACTATGTAAATCTGATATTGGAAGCAAAGGATTGACATGTTACTCAAGAATTACTCAAGGATGAAGTCTCTGGAAATTAGAAAGGAGATTGAATTGTTGTAAATAAAGTAGGGCAATATGAATTTCGGGAAAACATTGCCAAATTCAAAAGATTGGGGAAGTGTGTTGTATTGCAATTTTGATGGAAGGTTCAAACATGTGGAGTCCGAAAAAAATTGATGTCCGAATTTCAAACCAGTTATCAACCATTGAGGAATAAGGGATTTCCTGACATTAGTAAGCATGTGTAGAATCGGTAAGGATGATGGCAAAAGCATAGGAAGCTTATAAAAACAGGTGTTTGAGATCAGTATAAGAGTAAAAAGGGGATAAGTAAATTAATTCTAGGGACCAGAATTTCATGCATAAGGGATTGAAGAAACCTCAATTGCATGAAAGTAACTGAAAAGTCGATGGAAAGAAATTATTTGTCAATTTTAAAGTGAGAAGGTAAGGCGCATCGTCATGGACTGAATAGTGATGTACGGAAAGGAATATTTGATTTCAGTCGCAAGGAAAATGAAGTCTTATTCGCCGGATTGTTTGAGGGAGAAATGCAAGAAGGGAATGGTCGACCAAAAAATCAAGAGTGGAAGAGTTATCCATCCTGTTAGGATACAAGTTAGGTTTGGATATAGGTAGCCTGAGTTATCCCTTCGCCGATCTGAAATAAAGTAGTCAAATGTTTTCGATTGCGTTAATTAAATCTTGTAATTCGAATATCTGAGCAAGTCTTTAACTTGAATTTATGTGATCAAAACCCTTATCACAGTTGGATGTGATAAATGTCTTTGGGCACTACAGAGAGAGAAAGATCAGTTAAGACTAGAGAGATTAACAACCACCGGGATAGGACAAGTATTTGTCTCCCCAATGGAAGTTTCTCTAGAACTTGGGTATCTGACTAAGTCTGATAGTGACAATAATGTTCTTTATCTTTAAGTTCATCTAAATTAAAGGTAAATCATATAGTCTTTCTTGAGAAAGATTAAATCAGAGAGGGATGATTTCATTACTGATAATTTAAATATTAGGACTGATCACCCTAATGATTACAACTGTTAAGAAATGAAGTCATACGAATAATTCCTTACTCGTGCCCGAGTGATCAGAGTGCGCAGCTGGACAAGTTTTTCCTCAAAAAGATCTCTGGAAAATGTTTTAATTGAGGAGTATATATATACATATATTTTAAAGGTATTATTCGAAAAAAATTTTGGTCAAAAGATTTCATTTGAAGTAATTGCAAGATAATTTTTGAGGAAGTTTAAGAAAAACCCTTTTATATGAACAAGGATTTGTATATGCTTTGGAATGCAAAAGTTTTATTTGAGAAAAGGTTCATTTGAAATATTTTGTGAAACGTTTTGGGTCAGAAAGTTTGAAAAAGTATAAGAAAATTCCTTTTAAGTGAGGAAGGGTTCTCCCTAATTATATTTTGAAAATATATATAACATCAGAACAACCATTTGTGTAACCTTGGAAATTATAGAATCTTTAAAGAAAGAATTTCGGGGTCGAAATTCCTTTTAAGTGGGGAAGAGTGTAACATCCCAGATTTTTAATTCCTGATTAATAAAATGCTAATTATAGAGCTTATTTTATAATTAATTATTTTTTACTTACAAAGTGATTTATTATGAATGATAATATTAGATAGCTTTTAAATATGAGGAAATAAATATTTTGCACATTAGTCCCTGTCTTGGGACCTATAAGTAATTATAAGAAAAGGTTTTGGAGGGAAAGAAAATAAAACAATTATTTTTCATAATTTGCCTGAAAGACTCGAGTCTTTCCTGAGTCTTTCAGGAAATACTCGAGTGGATTGCACAGAGTTGCACTCGTGAGTGCGTTTGCTGAGTCACCACTCGGAATACCTCACGAGTTGACACGATTGCAACTCAGCAACACGTCCTTAGACTCGTGTCGTTGGGCATGAGCATTCAGTTGAACTATATAAGGCTATGGTTGATGAATCAACCATTCATTTTGCCAATTTCGTGAGTTTTGCTTGAGTTAGGGTTTCCGATTTGATTCAATCGATTCTCCTTCTATGTTTAGAGTTAAGCCACAAATCATACACGAATACAAAGCTCACATCACGAGCTTTGTATAGACACCAAAATTGTGAGCTGAGAGTTCGTAGTTTGGAAGAATCGAAGCTTGGAAGTCGGGGTTCGTTGCTGTCTCAGGTTTCCTGGAGCTTACTTTGGAGCTCGATTTTGGTAAGCTCAGGCAACCTCTCCATGTGAATCTTGTCTCTTTAGCTAGTACGAATTATAGAGAGTATATAGAAACTAATTTCCCCAATTTTTATGTCTATCTTATGCATCAACCAATTCAATCTTGGTGCTCTGCTGAAACTGCTCTGTTTCAGTGTGGAGTTTGGGGAATCCAGCTTGGAAGCTAAGTTTTGGTAAAGTCTCTGTTAATTCACGTCTAAGAGGTAAGGGGAAAGCTCTCTATTCACTAGATAGAGTTTAAATTGCATGCATTTGATTAGAGAGCCACCAAGAGGCTCTAAGGGCTTAGTTTGAATAGGGAAATTGGTTTGGAGACCAACCTGTGTTCTAATGTTGTTCTGAGCAAGTTCTATATGTTGCATGTAAGCTATATGCAAGTTGTTTTGATGCCAAAAGTGTGTGGAATAGAATTTGATATGTTAAGTTGTTGAAAATGTGTTTTTATGCATAATTGTTGCTCGGATTCGATTCAGTGTAATAAGTTGTTGTTTAAGTGTTTGAGCATGTTCAATATGTGATATATGAACACTGTGAATCATTGGATTGAACTAGAAAAGGTTATAATTGAAAATGGTATGTTAAAACCAAGTTTCCAATCTGTTCTGTGAGAAAAGATTCGAGTACTTGGCTTGATACTCGAGTATTTTGCAATAAAACAGTGTGTCTCTCTGTTATAACACTCGAGTACCAGACCCAGAACTCGAGTATCAACTGATGTACAAGAACATTTTCTGATGAACCACTCGAGTAGTGCATGATTCACTCGAGTATTCTGGATTTGATGAAGAACACTCGAGTATTCATGAATTACTCGAGTAATTTTAAGAATATGAAATCTGACCTTTCTGGAAACATGAATGACTCGAGTAGTCATGAACTACTCGAGCAATCTGGGAAAAACTAAAGAACCACTCGAGTAGTCTGAAGAACACTCGAGTATTTTGGCCAAAAACTTAAAAATACCATTTTTAATTCTGAATCATTCTATTGATACTTTAATGATAATAATCCAAGTGATCTAAGACTTAAAAGAAATTGATTGATGATATGGTTATTTCCGTTTGGATGACGGGACGTTGCTCGGGTGGCACATCATAACGTTGCTCGGGTGGCACGTTACATATTGAAATATACCAATCAGTTTCTTTCAGTTAAGATATTACATTCGTTTTTGAGTTTGGATGTTAGATCGTTTATTCATGTTCGGGTGACATGAGGAGGACCTCTGGAAATACTAAAAGTTGCTACTAGCTCGATGACACATTAAGGTGGACAATGTGGGCAGAATGTGATATACTGTTGATTTGATGTTTCAACGGTGTGATGCACACAAGTGGTAAAGTTTACGTTTTGGCGACGTGACGTTCATCAGACATGGTGACGTTTATCACCTCTGTTGTGTATCACAAGTGATAAGGTTTACGTCCTTAGGCTACATGACGTTCATCAGATGTGATGACGTTTTTTTATCACACCCGTTGTATGTTGAGAAGTGATAAGTTTACGTCCTTGGGCGACGTGGCGTTCACCAGGTAGTGTGACGTTTTTATCACTTCCGAGCTAGTACGCCATACGTTCTGATAACGTATTCGTGATCTGGGAATGCACTGTTGTATTGGACTGACGTCTGTGAGGACATTAGATGGAGAATCTCAGAAAAAGAAGAATGTCAGGCATCATGCCACTTATCCTTAATTAAGTTAAGGCTTGATATCAAGATTGAGTGTGAACATCTTATTTGCATTAAGTGTTTGCTAAGTGTTAACTGTGGTTGTTAACTGATTTGGGGTTGTCTGTGCATAAGTATGTTGCTTAAACATTTATGCTCTATTGATTATGTGTATAGAATTGCTTACTCTTATGCCCTTGTAGGTGATGTCACGTTACATCGCTTGCAACGAGATCCGCCCACTTCTTAGTGGCATATGGATCTACGAGGATCTCCGAGTGGTGTATGAGGGGAAGGTAGAAATTACTTTTTATCACCCTAACCCACTGATTCGGTTCCGTCCTCGTAGGTTTAGGAATCCCATCATATACACTATGCACGTACCAAATTTTTATACTTACCATGGGTCATCTCCCACTCGGCCAGCTCGCTCGTATCACGGTTTTCAATTCCAACCTACCCGCTCACATCCTTTTTCTTTTAGAGTCATTCGAGAGGAGACTCCCCCATCTATTTCAAGGAGTCCTATTAAGGTCACGACTTCATCAGACCTTGTACCCGGTGTGATGGATGCTGTGGGGAGCTTTGCTGCTGATGATGATGTTGGATGATGATTGTTGCTACTTCTTGGAAACTTCTACTACTACTGCTGCTACCAGTGTCATGAGACCAGCCTTAGAGTTTTATATTTTGTTATGTATATCTTGTGGAAATTCCTTTTGAAAACTCTTGAGTTATGGTCCATTTTGATGTACTTATATATATACATAGCTTTATGGACTTGTAATGGGATTTCGGAGATCTTTACCGCTGGATTATGTATTTCGTACCTTTTTATAAAATCTATGTTATATCATGGTTTATTACATATAGTCCTGTTATTTCCGCTTACTCTGATATTGATTTAAAAAGAATTTGGCTATGACATTTTGAAATGGTATCAGTTGTTTAGATGAAAAACTGGATGACATTACTTAAGTTATGTTATATGAAATATAATACATCCTATTTTCAAAGAGAATGTTGTCTAAGATTTGCGAAACTAGTTTTTGAGCAAAGCAAATGTCGAATTCGATTTTAAAAAGTAATACGTAAATTATTCTCCAAATGTCCTATGTCTTGGTTTGTGCACCCGACTCTTTAGAAAATAAGAAGAAGTATTTTGAATCCAGTATTTTCTAATATTAAACAAGTCCATATATTCTCAAGTAATAGCATTTAGTTTGTATTAATTACTTGGGTTATTTTGAGGGTGTCAGAACCTTGATAACCCATTCCACAATCCAAATTCTTAAAGTGTTAACCCCTTCTCAATTTGGAACCAATCTTAATAAAATACAAAAATTTTCTCAACCATTTGACCTTGTAGGTTTTAATTATTCGAATTATGTTCAAGCTTGGACCAATGTGTTCTGGTTCCAAAATCAAACTTGCAGCTACTCGTAGTTAATTTATTTTAAAAGAAACATTAATTATGTGTTTCCCCATTGGTTTATCCTGTGGTGGATTTTCTTTGGACCACCAAATGACATCCTTCCCCAACCTGTAAATGAAGGATATCAACACTTCAAATCTAGAATCAATTTGGAAGACAAACATATCCCATTCAGTTTCCACTTTTGTTCTAAGCTATCACTAGCATGAATCTTCCAGTGGAAGTATATTTATCTCACTAGTATGGGACTTCCCTCATTACAACGGGAAGCCTATCGCAAATGGTGGGTCAATTTTGACTTTGCCCATGCCACCAAAGAAGGAGTTAATCTTTAGTTCAGCAAGAATCCAACCTTCCTCAAAGTTGCTGATCTAGATACTTGCAAATTTCTTAATCAAAGGGCTAAAATCACAGCAGCTCTTGCCGCCTCAACCTCAAAGAATTCTCTAGAAGAAAATCTTCAAAACATCCTCAAATTATTACAAGCAGATCAATCAGGACCTTCAAAAACGAAGCTCCCATCATCCGATGAAGAAGAAGATATTGTCTACAGAAATGAAGATGATTGCTTTGCTGTCAACTTGGATGATGACTAGAGTTTTCATTAAATTATTGTAAAATACTGTTGTAATAGTTTCGATTCACTTTACCTAAACTGTTGTAATAGTACCCAAATAATTGTTCACAGTGCAGATTTTGCAACCGACATTGTTTAAATAGTAGATTAGTGTAACACTATGATTTTTGCTATTATAAATTTTGAATTATTTTATCAAAATAAATGATAAAGCCTTGTTAATAATTATTACAGCGCAAAGTATTTTCTTAAAGTATTTTATCTGTTTTATATTAGAATGTTTTAATTGTATACTTTAATGTAAATTCATTTAAAGAAAGTTACCATATTAAAATAAATGTATATACTTTATATACTTTGCCTAACTTTTGATATATTCAATAATGAATTATGTTCTCTGTTTTTCAAAATTTTGTTTATATGACCTTCATATATGTATAATTAATATTTTGACAGGGAGCTCAACTGGCAAGCCTTAGAGGCATTTTCATAAATAGTTTCTTTAGAAAGATATGCTTAATTTAATATTTTGAACATTCCTGTAAGTTTTCATTGCATTTTGGGACTGTTTTATTTTTAACTCCCACACTGGTTTTAATATATTACCGGTATAAGTTATATTTAATAACTTATTATTTGAAAATTCTGAATATTATATTTTATCAAGGTTGATATCAGGGTTGAGAAAATATATATACTTTTGAATTTCGATACTTTTTCTTATGCAATAGCTATCTGTAAGTATCGGTAACTTAAATATTTTTCAATAATTAGTTTTGAGTAATTAAAGGTGCAATATTGTTCTACCAACGAGCTGTTGGTGCAGTGGTGCCACGAGTTGCACTTGGTAGGGCGAACCACGGTTCGATCCCCCGCAACAACGTTGAGAGAGGAATAAAACCTTAACCCCGGGACCCCCTTGAACTGGATTAGTCGGCTCAGTGGACTGGATACCAGGGTGCAAACCAAAAAAAGGTGTTATATTGTTCTATTTAAATGTACTTTATTTTTAAGATCGTCAAACTTTTAGTTATTATCTAAAATACCTATACATATTGACCCACAAATGAAAACAAAACATGAAATAATATATATTTATATATGTTTCCTAATATACTACCCCATGTGCCCCTGAACCCACCCGAAGAAAAAATAAATAAATAAAAGGGAGCTGTGGCCGTAAGGCCACCCCCTAAGAGACAAAGAAAAAAGAATGAAACAAAAGAAAGAAAGGAAGAAAAGAGAAAGAAAAAGTAGCATCAGCGACAGAGAGGAAGGGAGTCTCCGACATAGAGAAGGAAACTTCGTTTCTTTCCAACTTTTCCGTTCAAATACTCAAAATTCGATAGTTCAATCTCAAATCCATCTTAGATAAATAATCTTCTCAACTCTCACTACCCATCTATATAATTTATTTGACGATCCATCAATATTTTTACTATCCTTATATTTTCAAATAAAGAGATATTTTGGTGAAAAGTGATATATTTTTATGGTATAATGATATATATTTATAATTTTGAATGAATTTAGTTGATATATATATATATATATATATTTAATATTATAATTAGTTTTAACGTGTGTCTTTATTTAGATCTAGCACGTTATTATTGACCCTGACTCTCGAGTAAGGCACGAACGCTGCTAGGATTCCAAGGTAAGGAGGAGTCATTTTCTATTATTTAAGCACATGGATTATTGGGTTTATAATGAAATTGGGGAAAGGTAGTAAGTTAGAACTAAAAATCTAATTTATAATTTCAATTTAAAATTAGAGTATAATTAATAAAGTATATAATGAAGATTTATATTATTATTTGTCTTTTTATCGAAAAAGTAGGAAGTGATGAAGAACTCTAGGGAGTTATTTTAAATTATTTTAATACTGAGACACCCTTGAAGATGTTGATTGATTGGTTATAATTATTAGATGTGAATGGTTATTCGAATGGTATTATTATTGTGGAGTGTGCTCCTGTGATTGTTGGTCGTTCTAATTATGATTGTTATATATCTATATAGTTAATTAAGAAAGAAATATAATTTATAAGTAAACTAATATCGAATGATAAATTAGACTATGAATTCATAGAAGGTACCGAGTTAGTAATTAACTAAGAGTAATTTGATAAGGTTGTGAGTGTTTGTCAATAAAATAAGTTTAAGAATTTACTTTACTCCTAACTTAACCGGTTAGATGAATTTAATAACCGGTTAAGACTATAATAAAATAATTAACGCTATATTATAGAATCATTTCCTATATTATTAATTTAGATAATGTTATTAATACTTTCTCATGGATTAATTGTTGTGCTGTGCGGGATCGTATACTTGGTGTAATGTTATTTTGAAAATGAGCTTAAGTATGACAAATATATATTTATATCGACTTTCTCTGCGTTCTCTGATTTTTATTATGATCTCTTCTAATCCTTTTACTTAAATAATTTGAAAATATCTCACTCCTCATGGTTTAACATTTTAGGTAACACCGGGACAATGGATTCCATAGCAGAGCAGGCAAAAAGGGAGAAGTATATTATGTCTTTCTAAATATCAATTTGAAAAATCCTGATATTTTTCAAATTTTGTAATAATAAACTTATATTTTGTTAAGTATTTTGTATTAAATAAATTTGGGATGTTACAATTAGGATGTCTATCTAAAGTGCATCTCAGCTCTCAATAGACACACAATCTTAGAGAGAGACTTTCAGAGAGAGTTTAGAGAGATACCAGCCTTTGAGATCTCGTAAGCTCCTCCTTCGGTTTATGTCTTTCAATATTTTATATTTATGTCTTTCAATCTTTTAATCATGTAATAAGTGTTTTTCATGTTCATGTTTTAGTTTTTGTTCATCTGTCTCTCCCTCCACTGGCTCTTCTTCACGGCTCTGCCAGAAGGTTCCAGCTTCTTTTAATTTAATTTTGTTTTATTTTTCCCTTTCTCCCTCACCGGTTCTTCTTCACGGCTTTGCCAGAAGGTTCCTGTCCCCTTTAGTTTCTATTTGAGTATCATTCATCTGCATCTGCATCGCATGTAGAGTAGTTCTGCTACTCCCTATTTTCCTTTTTCTTTTTTTAGTTCCTCTCTCCTCCTGGTTCCGAACCCTCCCTGATATGTGTTTGTGTGTGTGTATATATATATATATATATATATATAGACATATATATATATAGACATACGTGACTAGGGTAACCTTTTAAAATTACGGTCAACTAACCGCCATTTCTAAACAAGTTTTTTTAGTGCAAAAGCAAAACCTATATTTTGTTAGAATGTGTTGGGGAAACCATTAGTAAAACTAAATTTTGACCTTTAAAATATGGCTATTCTTAAATTGTTAACTTACCCATATTTGGTATTTGTTGATTACTGATTCACGTATTATATTTTTGGGTATTTGTAACTGATATACTAATGTATATTTTGAATGTGAATCATATCAATGATGTCATTTTTGTCTTGGAACAGTTGGTTTGCAGGCTTAAATAGTCTTTGTATATGGCTTAAAGAAAGCACTTAAACAGTGGTATGAGAAGTTTAACAATGCTTTGTTGGAATATGGTTTTAAGTTAATACTTCTGATTCATGCATGTGTGCATTCTAAGATGTTCGATTCTGAATGCTTTTTAATATGCATGTATGTGGATAATATTTTGATTTTCGGAATGCATTTAAACATGATTAATGAAATAAAAAAGTTTATGCATTCAAAGTTTGAGATGAAAGATTTAGGAGAAGCTGATGTGATTCTTGGAAATAAAATAACTAGAACTGAAAATGGACTTTTCTAAATCAATCTCACTATGTTGAAAAAATGTTAAAGAAATTTAATAGTTTTGTGGTTACGCCAGTTAGAACTCCATATGATCTCATTTTTCATTTGAAGAAAAATTTCTAATGATATAAGTATATCTCAATTTGAATATGCTAGAATTATTGGTAGTGTGATGTTTCTTATGTATTGTACTAGAACTTATATTGCATATGCTATGAGTAGAGATCATTGGATTGCCTTAAAGTGGCTTTTAAAATATTTAAAAAACTATTGATTGGAGTTTACATCTTACTAAGTTTCCTGTTGTTTTAGAAGATTATTGTGATGCAAACTGAATATCTGACAATGATGAGGTGATTCCACGAGTGATTTTGTTTTTATCTTAGGTGATGGAGCTTTATTGTAGAAATCAGCTAAGTAGAATTGTATAGCACGCTTAACTATGAATGTGAATTCATAACTCGGGAGCTGGCATGATAAGCTAAATAATGGCTCAAAAGTCTCATGGTGGATATACCATTATGGGGGAGACCAACAATAGTTTCGCTGCATTGTGACTCTCAAGCTACAATTGGAGCTCCCAATAATGACACTTACAATGGAAAGAGAAGACACATCTGTGTCAGACATGGTAGTGTTAGTTAGTTGATGGAAATGGTGTAATTACTTTTTACTATGTAAAAAGTGAAAGAACTTAGCTAATCCTTTAACCAAGGAACTACCCAGGAAAGTTGTCCAAGACTCGTCGAGGGGGATGGGCCTTACGCCTTCAGAGAAGAAAAATGTGGTGGATACCCTTTTATTGGTCAAATGAAGCCACATGAGTACTCTAATGTCGTACATGCTCATCCCTACGGTGAATGGTAATGTTTGATGTAATAGATACATAGACCTAGTGTTTGGGTGGTGCTTTGACAGTTATCAGTTGATGTACCTATTAATAAAGTTTGGAATAAAAGTTACATAGCCTATTAAAAGGGGTGGTTCTAGAGAGAAGTACTTGATGTAACTATTAAAGTAACTATATATATATATATCCTGTTAAATTGGGTGGTGCTATAAAGACGTACTTGATGTATATGTTTCAGTGAGTTTAAGCCAACTCCTATGAAAAACTTGGGCAATCCTTCCAAGACACTCATATGTTACCTTGGGTAACAAGACACCATTTGGTAATGCACAAGATCAAGACAATTTTGCCACTGATGGTTTAGGAAAAAAGAAGGATGTTTTCTTCTCCAAAGGATCTGGGAAAGGACAACGTGAAGGGGACAGGAACAACAGACATGATTCTGGAATTAAGAAACCAGAAGGTAAATATGAGCATTATACTCCTTCGAATACTTCCAGATCATAAATCCTTCGTGAGGTTATGAATGCAGAATTGATGGAAGTAGACAGACCACCTCCACTAAGGAGACCTCTGACCAAAGAAAATCAGCACAAAAAGTGTAGTTGGCACGGTAGCTACGACCATACTGATGATGAGTAAGTCCAACTCAGGGATGCATTAGAAACCCCGATAAGGAGAGGAAGGTTGGACCGGTACACCCGTTTCTTCAAAGAAGATCCCAATGAGCGTACCCCTAGAAGGAAAACCATAAGTCCAGTCAGGAGAAGGACAAGGAGTCTGGTAAGGATAAGCACCTGCACGCCTCCAAAGAGGAGTAGAACCCCGAGACACGTGCCAACCAGGAACTCTCTAGTCCAAAAGGAAGGTAACAATAAAGCTAATAATGAAGATTAGGAATTAATCACTACCATCATAGGTGGTTTAACAGGGGAAGGAGAGTCTATAACGTCCCAAAAGAGACAACTGAAATTAGCTACAATGGCAGTCACTATCTCTAACAAGTAGAAAGATTCTCATCCTCCAATCATGTTCACTGAAGCAGATTTAGAGGGGGTAATCCCTCAACATAATGATCTGTTGGTAATAACAGGGATTATAGACAAGTTCCTTGTTTGTCCCATGATGGTGGATCCGGGCATTTCGTCTGATATCTTTTTCTCTGAATTGTTCAACCGCTTGAAGTTGAAGCCCCAAGATGTGCACCCTTGTCACAAGGAGTTGATCGGTTACACAGGAGATACTGTCAGACCCACGGGTTACATTGATATCAGGTTGACTTTGGGCACACCTCCTCGGTGCAAGACTGAGAAGGTACGCTTTGTAGTGGTAGATTGCCCGTCTGCTTACAATGACATTTTAGGACGCCCCACTTTAAAGGCGTTCCAGGCAGTGGCTTCTCCTCTCCATATGGCCATGAAATTCCCGGGCAAAAAGGGATCAATTTATTATGGTACGTGCAGATCAGATGCAGGCTAAAACTTGTTACATAGCCAGTTTGAAGGCGACAAAAGAAAATGCAAAGAAACAGGTACAAATAAAGCAGGTCAAAGGGTCCGCTTCCTCTTCTGGGGTCATGATGGTAGACTTGGACATGAGGGAGGATATCAGAGAAGAACGCCCCAAGCTTGAGGGAGAGCTAGAAAAGGTTCAAGTGTGGAGGAGCTCTTGCAAGCAGGTTTCATCAAAGAAGTCCCTTACACCACTTGGCTTTCAAACGTTGTCCTTGTCAAAAAGGCTAATGGAAAATGGCTTATCTGCATTGACTATACTGACTTGAACAAGGCGTGTCCCAAAGACACATACCCTCTTCCTAACATAGACAAGTTGGTGGATAGTTCGGCTGGTTAGCAATTGCTCTCATTCATGGATTCTTATTCTGATTATAACCAGATCCCCATGTTCAAAGATGACCAAGAAAAAACGGCCTTCATGACTGATAGAGCATCCTAATGTTACACTGTAATGCCTTTAGGTTTGAAAAATGCAGGGACAACTTATCAGAGATTGATGGATAAGATCTTTGGAGAACTGATCGGTCCAACCCTAGAGGTTTATGTTGATGACATGATCGTCAAGTCAACAGATCACTAGAAAGGTACGTCAACATATTATGCAATTAAATCCACTAAAATGTGTCTTTGGTGTTACATTTGGAAAGTTCCTAGGTTTCACGCTCACAAGCAGAGGGATAGAGGCTAACCCTAAAAGTGTGATGCAATCACGCAGATGAGGAGCCCGAGTTCCGTGAAAGAGGTCCAACAACTGAATGGATGTATCGCAGCATTAGCAAGATTTCTATCAAAGTCCGCATACAAGTCCCTTCCGCTATTCCAGCTGCTCTAAAAGGACAAGGACTTTAAGTGGACGGATAAATGTGAAGCAGCCTTTCAAGAGTTCAAGCAATACCTCTCTAAACCCCCAATTCTAAGCAAGCCTGAACTAGGTGAGACCTTGTATTTGTACTTGTTTTTTAATGATGAGGCAATAAGTGCAGCTTTGGTCAGAGAGTTGGAAAGGGACAGAAGCCGGTATATTTTGTCAGCAAGGTATTACAAGAGATAGAGAAGAGATACCAGAAAATTGAAAAAATGGCGTCTGCACTGGTAATCACCGCCAAGCGTTTGAGACAGTATTTCCAATGTCATCCGATCGTGGTCAGAACAGACCAACCTATACGAGAAATATTACAGAAGCCTGACTTAGCAGGTCTTATGATCGCTTGGTCAGTGGAACTGTCAGAATATGGAATCAGTTATGAATCAAGAACAACTATCAAGTCTTATGTTCCAGCAGACTTCATTGTGGAATTGACACCGAAAGCATTCAGAAAGCTTGACTCTCTTCGTAGATGGATCCTCCAACTCGACAGGAGGAGGAGCTGGTATAATACTGGAGAACGCCCAGGGGGTTTCCATCGAGTATTCATTAAGATTTGACTTTCAGACCTCCAACAATCAAGCCGAATATGAGGCCTGTCTTGCTGGTAAGATGATGGCCAAAGACCTCGGAGCGCATTTAATCCTCCTGTACAGTGATTCACAATTGGTAATTTCCCAGATCCGAGGAGACTTCCAAGTCAAAGAACAGCTGCTTCAAAAGTATCTCACCAAATGCAAACAATTGGATGAGACATTTGAAGAGGTAGATTTCCAACACATTCCAAGAGATTAGAATTCAAGGGCAGATATCTTATCGAAACTAGCTAGCACCAAGAAGCCAGGGAATCACAGATCCGTTGTTCAGCAGACTATCCCCCATCCCAGTGCGACCTTGGTAGTGAAGGATGAGGATTCATGGGCTTCTCCTATCCTGACATTTCTGCTTCTTGGCATCCTTCTAGATTAGGAGAGTACGTCTAAAAAGGTAAGGAAAATGGCTCCTCATTTTACCATACAGGATGGACTACTTTATCATACAGGCTTTTCCTCACCCCTGCTCCTCTGTCTGTCGAATCGAGAGGCTGAATTGTCCATGAAAGAAGTACATGAGGGTAGATGCAGTCATCATTTGAGGGGACGAAGTTTAGCAAGGAAGATACTGAAAGCCGGATTCTACTGGCCCACTATCCAACTAGACTCCATGAATCATGTAAAGAAGTGCGATCGTTACCAAAAGCATGTTGATGTTCACCATGCTCCTCCAGAAGAACTTCATTCTATATCTGCTTCGTGGCCTTTCTTTCAGTGGAGAATGGACTTGTCAGGTCCATTTCCACAGGCTGCTGGACAAGTGACCCATCTGGTCGTGGCGGTGGATTATTTTACGAAGTGGATTGAAGCCAAAGAAGTCGCTACCACTACTTCAAACCAAATTCTAAAATTCCTCAGTAATCAGGTAATATCACGATTTGGTGTTCCCACTGTGTTAATTACTGACAATGGCACCCAATTCACCAATGATGCCTTTAAAGATTTTCTCCGAGGATTGGGGATAATACAGGGTCTATCCTCTGTGGAGCACCCACAGACTAATGGACAAGCAGAAGCAGCTAACAGGTGTATCCTAAGAGCGATGAAAAGGAAGTGGGATGACAACAAGGGAAAATGGGTCGATTGCGTAGATCCCGTCCTTTGGTCGTATAGAACCACTCGACACTCAACCACAAGAGAAACTCCGTTCAAGCTGACATATGGGAGTGAAGCTATGATCCCGCTGGAGATAGGATCCACTAACATGAGGTCAAGGTACTTTGATCCTGAATTGAATGTAAGACTCATAAGGGAAAACTTGGATCTTCTGCAAGAGTCCAAGGAAATGGCAACTATTCGGATGGCCATAATCTAGCAGCAGTCAGCCAAACAATACAATCTGAAGGTAATCTCTAGCGCCTTAAAGGAAGGAGACGTAGTGCTGCGTAGAGCTGATGTGCATGGCAAAGAACCCACACATGGAAAGTTAGCAGCTAATTGGGAAGAACCGTATCGAGTCAGATCCAAGACCGGAAAAGGTTTTTGGAAACACTCACTGGTAAAAGCATCAAGAATCCATGGAATGCAGCAAAGCTTCGAATCTATTACAGTTAGATGTCTTCTTTTAAGAACCAAATTTCTCAATTTATTTTCTTTTAAAGAAGGTCTTGTAGACCATTGTCATGTTTATGCTTAAAGTTTACTTGCTTTGAAAGAAGGTCTTGAAGACCACTGTCATGTTTATGTTTAAAGTGTTATGCACTGTTCTAAGTTTGTGTCTCCATTTTGTTAATAAATAAGAATTGTGAAAATTCCATGAGTTACAGGATTAATGGAGAAACCGAATTGAGTGTTACACCCCATGAGTTGGTCATTTCAAACCGGTTTCCCTTCCATCAAGGACCCCATGAGTTCGGTCTGATTTTTCAAAGCACAAAGCATCATGAATCATATGTACTTATCAAACCGGCCTTTCGGTTAAGCATCAAACCGGTATTTCGGTTAAGCCTAATTACAGATAAAGGAGAGACCGGTATTTCAGTTAAGCCTAATTCCTAATAAAAGAATCCAGTATTTCGGTTAGTATCCAGCCTTAAGTACACCACTTATTTAACTAGCCATCAATAAGAAGTGAAATGGGGAAGAATATGTTCTTATGTAAAAACGAACACCACCCATGTACTCAGTATGATCCCTGTTAGTCTTAAGGAATCCTAAAGACTAATAAGTTAAATGGAAGTCCATTCACTAGCTAGAATAGGACATCCATGGGTCAACATTTGTATGGATACCCAAAGACAAATAAATGGAATACTTAACATAATTCATTGATTAAAAAGAAAAATTCAAGTACAACTGAAAAGAAGTTGAAAGTAAAAGATAAAAACTAAGAAGCAGTATCATCGTCATCATGTCCCTCATCATCCTCAGTTTCTTCATCATCTTCAAAAGCCAAAGGATTGGGACAATTCTCATCATCTAAGTTCACTTGCACTCTGGTACCATCAAGAAGGTAGCTATATAGCACCCCGTCTTCCACCCTGTGCAGGAAATCCATGCCTTTTGCAAAGAAATCATTATTATGGAAGTTTGCCTGCTCCACTGCATTCATGAAAGAATATTGGGCAGATTCAACCCACTTTCCTTTGTAGATGTCCCTTTGTTTCTCAACTTCATTGAAGGCATCCCTTAATGTGTTCAAAGCAGCCTCATTGGCATCATTCACTTCTTTCAGCTTCTCCTCCATCCTCTTGGCAAATTCTTCCTCAGCTTGGGAAAGCGCTTGCTTGGCCTTGTTCAGTTCAGAAGCTTGGGAGGCCAAGTGTTGAGCCATTTCAGCCTCTTTCTTCACGTAGGCAGCCAAGTCAACTGCCTCTTGACCAACGAACAACACTTTTTCAGCATTGTCTTCCAAAAATTGGAGGGTTGAGAGGGTTGAGGCCGCACGAAGTTGATGTTTCTTCAGTGACTTCATCATATGGACAAATTCCCGATGTAACACCCCAATTTGGAACTTAGAATCTCATAATTTTTATATAACATTTACCAAAATCCGTTCATTTTATTTTTTTTACAAAAAGGTTTTCGTAATACTATTTGAGTTACTTGGTTTTCAAAATATTTGCAACATAAAATTCTTTTTCCAAAAAGAGATGTTACCAACACATTTCCAAAAACTTATTTTCTTAACGCCATATTTATTCGATGGTTAACTTGCGGAAACATTTAATTACTTTTTGAACTTGATACATAACCAAAGAACTTCTTTTATTTCTTTTACAAAATAATCCTTTATTACAACAGGGGTTACATCGGGATAGAGTAATCGTGTCTTAGTCACCTTAAAATAGGGTACAAAACAAAGACTACTATATTATCCTAGATTACTAGTCTTCATTGCTATCCTCCGCCACCAGTGTCTGAGGGATTCCTCGGTTACCGCTTCTGCTTCCTCCTCATATGGGTGCCAGCTCACGATCCTCTTGCAACTTGATCAACCACTACTCGAACTCCTACTTGATCTGTCATCTGTGAACATTGACCCCCAATGTCCACAAGAAAAGGAAATAGAGAGAGTAAGCACTTCCGAACAATATTATCGTCGATGGCGTGGGCTTACCATAGGGGAATATTAAGACCATACAATATACACATCATTATTACCATTACCTTATAAATAACTTCAGTTAATTACCATAAATCCTTTCCCAAAAAAGGTACGCCTCTTAAAACCATAACAGTTATATTTAATTATCTTTAGGTTCTAAGTTTCAACGTCACAACCATCGGTAAATCAAAAGGGGGTACCATTACCGAGGTTCAAGGGATGGATAGCACACACGTTACATCTCCTCCACCAGTCCAACCATATCCTAGTTCGGAAAGCAGATGGGATGCACAGGAACCCTAACCACGCTGGCATCGAAGTCGCAAAACAACATGCTGAAACCAACTTCCTTGCGGTCAGCAAAATTACAAATACATTTTCCAAAAAGGAGTCCAAAATAAGCAGAGCTTCTAGCCTCGTTCGGGTTCCCTCTCACCATCTATGATTTGCTCAAGGAGGCGACAACACTTTCTCTAGTTGCGCATGCAGTCCTTGCCACGACACTAACTTTGGTCATTGTAGCATTCGTCCCGCCTAGAGAAGCGCTCAAGGCTTCTTGACGTTCACCGTCCTTGCCCTCCCCTATCACAATCACCACTTGAAGAGACACCAACCTCCAAGCATGCGGTATCTTTCCTCTCCACTACTTCACTCTCAACGCAAGGTTTAGAAAAGGTGTTCCTAAGTCTTTTAAGTCATTGAAGGGTTTTACTAAGTTGAACATTCCTAATTGTGGTCGACCCATTCTAAGACACACTTCTAACGGGTCTCGACCTCTAAGGGATTAACCTATCACAGGCGCTTTCAAATCACAGCGAATTCTAAACCGAGCTCACAACCACGGCATTCCATTCACATGGCCGGCAAAACTTAATGATCAAGCACGTCACCATGACAGTGCGATCAGGGAATAACATTATAAAATTTCATAAATTTTCATAACGATTCCATACCAATTCCTTAAATCATAAAGCCTTTTAATCAATCTCCAAAAATTCTCCAACATAACATCATATGAATCAATTATTTTCCAATAACAGGTATATATAACATATACGCCAGACATGTTATCATTAACAATTTAATATTATAATCAATTAAGCATCATAATAAAACAGAATATACAACACATACAATTATATTCGAGGGATCGTTGTTTTCGTATGAACGGCGGAACACACACACAATTGCCGTTCTACTACACACCCGATAGATCCCTAGTTCCGACCTTTGAGATGATACGGAACGTCCTAACATTATCCTACATGCCACTATGTCTTAAGAAGGCTTATCTCTCACCTTGAGTTGAAGCTACAAAATTAGTGTCCTCTTGAATCGAATTCGCGTCACGTGATTCCAAACGAGAACCTTTAACAATTTGATACACATAATCCAAATAATAAATCAATTTAAACAAATTATTAAAAGAACATTTTACAAATCGAAAACACTTAGTATCTTTTAAAAATACAAAACAGTATCACTAGCTTAAAACCTCTTTGAAAATAAAAACAGATTACTTCACTAGAAAAATCACTTTTTCTTTTAGCTTTTTAAATCATGAAAACCTTTTCTAAAAATAATATAACTTTTAGAACTTAATTATCACCTTTCAAAAATAAATTCTAAAACATCACTTACTCAAAAACACATTTCTAAATACCTTATAACAATAACAACTACCATTTACAGACAAATCATACAACATGATTTAAAATCATTTGCTTTGATGCAACCTTAAAACTAAATTAAGCAGTAAATAAAAAATCACTTAACCACGTTATAAGCACACCTAATTCATATAAAACATAACTCATGCATTCAAGCTAAAATATATTTTTCTAAAGTTGATGAAATTTTAATTACAAGTTCTAAACAGAATAGAAAAATTATACTTTTTACACATCAATACATTTAGGCATCTAAATTCCTAACAAATAAAATCACATATTTTATCACATCAAACAATTTACGAAACCATCAGAACATTTAAGCATACATTCACAAAATCGCTTCCATAGTTCCTTTTGAACTCTATATACTTATACTAAAGATCCTAACATAAAATTCACATACTAATTCATTGTAAGACAATTTCTATAGTTGATGCAACAAATTTATAATTTTGGACAGCATGTACTACAAGTCTCAAAAATCACTTTTCTCACAATTGGTTTATCAAAAAGACATGTCACTTTTTTCCTAAAATTTCTTCACAAGTTCCATTATAAAAATATGATTAAATATGAATTTTATAAAATAGTTTTGCTTGCTGGACAGCCACCACCAAAATTCAGTTAAATCACTTCTAGAAATTGAAACAACATGTTCGAACATCCAGATACAATTATAAACAAATAAAGTATTACAACACATACAAAATTCATCATCTGGGATCTCATAGTTCAATAAAATTATTTTTCAGATATACTTTATCTTTTCATCAATCACATAATTTGTTTCATGCATACACATCAGTAAACATACAGAGGCATCATATAACCATTTAAGCACTTAGGAATTTAGCAAAAATTTATCCTTTCTTACCAAATAATTTTCGGCTATCAAGAATAAAAATAGAAGAGTAATATAAATTTATAAACACATATATATTCTATTCATATGATTCCATACCTTTCAAAAATTACTTTAAACATCAAGCTAAATAGAACATAAGCACTTTTGAGTCAGATCATTTTTTTGTACAGCTCTTATCAGAATAGCTTATTTACCATACCAATCCATATAATCATATAAATACAAATCCAATTAATCATTTTGAACCATATCAGATATCATCAGATACACATAATTATCAAACAAAAGAACACATACAACATTATTTAAAAACAATATAGGCCTCACGGCCACACACACACATCACAATTTTATAATTTTTTTTCATCATCACTTGCTTATTAATTATATTTTCATTCTTATAATCAAAGTAAAATCAAAACAACAATACAGTACAGATGAAAATCAAAATTCTCAAAACAGATAAACTTTTTATCAATTACAATTCCAGATTATCATTTCTTTATTGAATCATTAATAATTTGGTCATCAAAGGCTTAAAAAGGGGAGATCAATATCTCTTTAAACAACTCTTGTTTTGTCCCTTTTCAATCCTTATTCATTTGACCTTTAACCAAACTCACATTAACAAACCAAAATTCAGATTATACCAGAGAAGAAATTAAAGAGTTTAGTTTCACAATTTCAAAATCAGAGAAGAGTAAAAGAAGTCTTTTTATTTGCTAAACCAAAAGAATAAAGAATAAGAACTTAAAATTAAAACAAATACTATGGTTGTAGGATTACCTCTTCTCCTTAGCAAAGAAAAGCTTCAAAGTGAATATGAAAATTTTTCCCTTCCTCTCAACAAGAGTCACGCCCCACTCTCTCTTTCTCAAGCCTTTCTCAAATTTTTTTCTCTCAAAATGATTGTTTGTTGTGTGTAAAGGAATGAGGGGTCTTAGGCTCTATTTATAGGTGAAGTAGGAAATGAATTTTCCCCCAAAAAATGGCTGAGTTACACACCCCTCTCCTCATAAAATGGGTCAAAGAATTTCAATTTTTGCTTTAACCAAGTCTAGGAACATGAACATGCATTAAATGGGATTTTTCCAACTCCTATAAGCCTTAAACTCTAAGATTCTTCTAGGTAAATTTTCAGAAAATTTCCCCTCTCTTTCCCATGTATTTGGACAGCTCACTCTAGTCAAAGTGAGAAGACACAATTTTCATTTACTCACTTTGAATCCACCTCTCCTTTATCCAATCAAATTAAAGCTTTGTACTTTTAAAATTCAAAAATAAATAGAAAATAGAATAATCTGGACTATGCAGCTAATAACCTTTCAAATAAATATCTAAACATACAAATAAAATATTTTGAAATCCAATAATTAATTCTAGGCTTTAAAATAATTTTTTCCAAGCATAAAACATATAAAATCATACAGTTACTGCAGCAGAGAAATTTTTTTTGAAGAATACCTAATAAAATTACAATTCTTATATTTTTAGAAACTAAATTTCAATACGATCGTTTTTCATATAAAATTTTTAATTTTTGGACTTACGGTTTGAAAGTTATGAATTTTTGAAGTTCTAAGGTCATTTCCTCCAAAATGCACTTCATAAGCTTTCAAACAAATTTATAATTAAAAAAAATACGAAAATTATATTTTATTTGGTCAATGAAATCAATAAGGGATTTTTAAAATACATTTTCCATGCTCATAAAAATATTTTTGGGTCAAAGAGTCATTAAATGCATTAAAATCACATTTTCAAACTTAAAACTCAAAATTCGTACAGTACTGTAGCAGTGATAAAATTTCGAAGACTCTAAAATAAAATAAAAACTTTACATTTTCATAATCTACATTTCGATACGATCGTTTTGACATATCATTTGTAATTTTCCAACTTATGATTAAAAAGATATGAATTTCTGAAGATAGAACATCTTTAATCCTTCGAAAGCATTTCATTTTCTAAGATCATTTAAATCAAATATTATACCTTAAAATATTTTCACCTTAAGAATAAAATTTAAATATATTAAGGAAAACATTGGTATGCATATATATATATATATATAATATATATACCACGTGTATATATATACATATACATATCTTTATAAAACATACTATTTTAAATAAATCTAGGTATCCAAAAATCAAATATAATCTTTTAAATTCAAATATAAATTCACAAATAAATTGGGTAAAATTGTGGGTCTCACACCTGACGAGTCATCCCTTGGAATGGATGTGAATCAGTTTCAGTCAAGAGCATTTGGCTAAAATTTTGACTCAAGTTTTCCTCCCACACTGAGGAAGAGAAGCCACCAACACCAGCAGATGCTTGACCGGCATCAAAGAAATACCCTCTAACCAGAGAACCGGATTGCGTGTCTCCTTGATTTTGAGACTTCCTTTTCCTAGCAGTAGCCTCAGGGATTTCAAGGACCACAACAGCGGGAGGTGGGCGGCTCGCAGTTGTCCTGGTTCTCTTAGGACGATGACTTCTTGGAGCATTGCCCAATGTGGCTGCAAGTGCTGCAAGGTCTTGAGGACTGGCCATTTTCTATGCATGAAGACAAAACAAAGCATCAATAATCCCAAAAACAGATAAAGGAAGTTAATGGTATGCATGATGTATCCTACCAAAAACAGAACGTAAAGAATCTGGTTCTGCATCCACTATAGCCCTGGTATTGATGTAACTAAAGTGTTCGTTCCACGCAAATAAAAAAGCTATTGTGGACCTCTCTGCATATGTTAAGACGTTATTAGGGGTAAGGAAACAGCGGGGTGGAATTAAAGAGTTTTTGGGAGACCAAAAGAGTGGGAAATATGGATTTCCCCCGTGGTCAAAGAAGAACGGCCATGAATGGGGCGCCCTTTTTATATTGAAGTATTCATTTTTGAATCCCTTCCATGTTTCGGAGTAGGTCTCAAAAATCTTCCAGTAGAGTCGTGATTTTAAGGTAACCCAAGACCATTTCCCCTTAACCTTGCTTGATGCAAATGGACCAAAAAAGGTGAAAAAGACTGGAAGAGTGCATGCCAGATTGAAATGACTGCAAAAAAGTTGGAAGGCCCTCAAATAACACCAACCGTTTGAATGGAGCTGGGAAGGAGCAAGTTCTAGATGGGTAAGGATTCTACTTTCAAGATCAGTAAAGGGGATTCGGACTCCGCAGGTATCAAAAAGAACCGCATACATAAAGAAAAAGTTTTCAATGGGACTTCCTACAGTACAAATTCGGTTTTGAGGAGAGGGGGCTTCTAAGGCATAAAAGTTAGGAGTAAGCCCATTGGCCACAAGGTCAGTTTTCGTGTGGAATATAATTCTTCTAGCTTTTGGATATCCACGAATATGGAGGGTCTACCTAAGGCATCAATGTCTACGGTTTCATTGCTCGTTTGGTCAGCAGGAAGGACGAATTCCTCCGGGTTGGTTTGAGACCTTTTTCTTCCCATGAAGGTTTCCTGAGAGGAAGGATTGAAAGAAACTTCAAGAGGAATGCTACTGACTTCACTGAACATGTCCCTTATGATCCATTTCTTCACCAGTTCGTCTAGGGCCTCCTTTTCTAGTTCATAAAATGAAGAGTTTTCAAGGCCAATTGCTTGATTGGTGGAAATCCCAGTATCAGTGGTGAAAGGCTTAGATGAAGTGGAGGAAGAGGAACATGAGAGGGTATTGACAGGGAAGGAGTTCATGATAAAAACAAAAGTAAAGGGTGAGTATATACCTGAAGAAGATGAAGACTCTGTAAAGAACTTGATGAAAAAAGACAAAGAAGATTTGAATTCGTATGAGTGTATGGAGATAAGTGGGGAGGTATGTTTGTTCACTAAGTCTTCTTCCTATTTATAGAGGGAATTCGGTTTCAAGGGAAAGCAAGGGAAAGGGTGCTTGCATTAATGAAAGCCCACTCAAAGGTCATGTCAGTTGGAATAAGGCAGTGATAAGTCATGATGGTGACAACACCTTTTCATCTCCTCAGAAATTGAACCTCAATCAATGCTTTTTAGAAGCTAAGCTTCTCCTTCCCTCGGATACCGTGAAGCAGGAATCCAAATTACAGACTTTCTTGGAAACAGACACTTCCCTTGGGAAGAGAGGCAAGACTACTTGGAAACAGAAGCAAGACAAGGGAGTAACTCCATTGAGAAGGTTGACTTGTTTCAATAGAAAAGCAAAGAAGCTGACTTATGTCAGTAGGGAATCATTCCCTCAAAGACCGAGCCCTTGGAACTAGGAAAGCTTTGTTACAATAAAGAATGTCATTGCTCAATGTTGGAAAAGTAAATTTAACTTTCAAAGCCAGGTTACCGGTATCTTCAACGTGTCTTGGAAAAAGGGGCCATTGATGGGATTGAAGAGTAGAAGACTTGATAAACATACTTAGAAGTCATGGCTCACATTCGCAAACACTGACTTGGGGGACTATTGTTATGGACCACAACTATAGACAAATCGATATACCGGTATGAGGCCTTAGTGGCTCAGTCCCCTCCAAACCGGCATACCGGTATGAGGCCTTAGTGGTCCAGTTCCCTCAAAGCCGGTATACCGATATGAGGCCTTAGTGGCCCAATCATCTCCAAATCGTTATACCTGTATGAAGCTTTGATTGGCCAAGGATAAGAAGCTATCATACCAGCTACACGTGCCAGGGAATCCGAGGAACCGTTTTACCGTTAGCATAGGATCATGCACGCACGTTATGATACCCGCCATAAAGCTCTACCGTTAGCAGGAACTTCTCCTGCCCCATCATTAGAGCATCAATAGCAATAAAGTGGGTATGCTTATATAAACCGCGTAAGACAAGAAGGTATGTATCCTACTTGCTCACACACACACACACAACACCCAAGTACACGACAAGAGAGTGGGTATCTTGGTATTCAAGGTGCCCTCCTTACGTCTTACAGCAACAGGTAGAATTGCTGGATACTTGGCCGAACAGTCCAAGTCCAATAATTCTACGACAGTACAACAACCTAACTTTGTGAGATTTCAAGTTTCTTGTGTTGAATACACAAGTTAGGGAAATATTGTTCTACTTTCCTAACTTTGTGAGATTCCAAATTTCTTGTCATCTCGAATGCACGAGTTAGGGAAATGTTTTGTTACTTTGGAAACAAGATCGTTTAATATAGTTGTATCATGGCTATCTGACAATCTTTCTTTTAAAACAATGGATTTTACCGCAACACAACTATTTTCAGCACTAATTTTTCCTACAACTTTGAGAATTAAGACTTTATACAATGTATCAACTAGACAATTTGATGCTTAAGAGTTAAGGTAATTGTCACTATCATTTAAATCGATACCATGCTAGAATAAAAAACTTGTGATATAATTAATTAATTTTTTGCGTTCATATGTTGCACTAATTCTAATAAAAAGCGGTGTTTCATAGACTATTTCATTACTTTATAAATTTTATAGTATAATTTTTGCTATATGTGACATTTTGGGTTCAAGTGTATCAAAATCTATGAAGCATGGGTACACCGTTTTAGGAATCGTACATGTACCGGGTACTTTTTGGTACGGGTACGACTTGGGTATGCCTGGGGTACGTATTTGGGTACGCTAGGGTACGCGGTGGGTACGGTACCCACCAATTGGTACGACACAATTTAAAAAAATTGGAAAAATTCGTTTTTTCCCTTTTTTTTCAGTCTTACACATCTTATCCATAGAGTTTTGAGTTTTGACAAAATCCTCTCTGTCTCCTTTATCTCTACTATCGAAGCACAACCCTCTTTGTCTCGATCTCCGCCGCTTCTCCTGCCTCCATCTCTACTCTCGATCTCCACCGCCGCTCTCGATCTCACCTCTCAGCCTCTCTCTGCTGCGGTCTGCTGCATTCCGCTGCGCCTCGTGGTGGCTGTGCCTCTCTCCTGCTGGTGGTTGTTGTGCTTACTGGTGGCGCCTCTCTCTGCTCAGTACTGCTCACGGTAACACAGCTTCCTCCATGCTCTCTCTACTCACTGCTCATTACTACGTTTTCCTTCTCTTTTTTTTCTGTGCTCAGTACTGTGTTTTGAAGCTGCTCATGTACTGTGGTTTCAATATTGTTTCTGTGTTTTCTTTCTTTCTTTTTTGTTTGTTTTGAAGCTGCTCATGTTTCTCTCTTTTTTAGATATTTTGATATTGTGGATATTTTGAAGCTACTCATGTTTCTACATTTGTGCTATTGTGGATGTTTTGTTGTTATTAAGTGTTATTTTAGATATTTTGATATTAGGTATATTTTTGTATTATTTTTTCAATTTTTAATTTTTTAAATTTATATTTAATTATATATATATATAAACGTACTCGTACCCTAAATTTTTGAAAAATGCCGTACCCGTACCCATACCTGGTACCGGTATCGTACCCGTACACATGCAACGAACACAGATGAAAATTGTAAGGAACCTCAATATTACAATATGAGAAAAAGAACAATTGAAAAAGTATTTTCAATATAACATATATTGATAATCGCAATGTACTTGATGAAATAATATTTGGTTAGGAAAGAAAAGAATAAGAAGACGTCGTTTTTTACTCAATTTAGTATAACAGGGAGCAACATAAAAAAATGCTAAGTGATGACTAAAACCAAATGAAAATTAAAAAAAGATTGAAAACTCGTCACTTCAAAGTTCAAACTCCCATTTCTAGATGTTCAAACTCAGATGAGGATAAATACGCGTGTTAATACAAAATGCTAATGTGTGCATTATTGTTCCAGCTCTCGACAAATTATTGTGCCAGTGGCCTATAAAAGACATATTTGTATTTAGACATATTTGTATTTATTTATGCATTTATTATTTGTTAATCAAGGATGAGAAAAAAACCAGCAAAGAAGGCAAGGGGCCGGGATATCAAAATCTAACCTTATTTTGCAAATTTAATGCTACCTACTTCAGCATAGTCTACTTTCCTAAATTTTATAGTATCAAGTAGTTTTACAATCACTCTCCAAAATAACTTGCTTCCAATTCCTTTCTTTGGCTAACTCCAAACCTTTTAAAAGAGCTACAGCTTCTTGGTGCAAAGGAGAAATATATACGTGTGAGTTTTATGTGCACCTCCACCAATCACAAATCCATCCTTATCTCTTGCAACAAAACCAATAGCACCTACTGAGAGATCTTTTATTCCAAGCTCCATCAGTATTAATTTTAATTATCCCTCCAAAGGAGGAGCCCATCCATGGTTGTATTTATTAGTTTTACCTTAAAACATACTATTGCGAAAGATACTCCCTCCGTTCATATGTAATGTTGTTTTAGCATTTGTATTATGTTTCATAAGTTTTGTTGTTTTATAAACCCAATACATAATTAATATTATTTTTCCAAACACATCTTTATTTATTACACTCTCTTTTTCACTTCCAATATCTTTCTCTATCTTCAATAATGATTATATAAGGGCATTATAGTCAAAATACAACAAATTCTTACATCATTTGTCTATTTCTTAAAATTTGTGCATAACAACACTACATATAAAACGGAGGGAGTAACATGTTTTGCTGAGTAATGACCTCATATTCAATTTTTATTTGGGTTTTACTACGGTACCCTTTCAAAATAAAGGGTTTTGGTACTCTCTCATATTTTTCCAATCAAATCATGACAAGTACAATATACTAATATGTCAAAAAACACCGAGATATTCTTGGAAATAAAGACTGAAAATTATATGTTAAGACTCCACTTTTTATATATTTTTGGTGCTAAAAAATCTACGCTAAATTTAGACGAAAACATATGTTCTTGTGTGCTGAAGATTATATCTCAATTGCAGCAATACAATTTTTTAAGCTGATCAGAAAAATAAAAATACATTGAAGTGTTCTTTTTTTCATCGTTATCTAGCAAGAAAATTGATATCAGTGGCATGATGTTGAGATTGCTGGCCCAAGATGAATAAAAACTTGATATTAATTAAGGTTCATGATTTGGGAGTGGTTGTGAATTGATTTAGTTAAAAAATCTTGCAAATAAGATACACAGATTTGATTGCAAAATTTTATTAAACTTAACATGATAGTATATTGCAATTGTCATAATTTGATTGGATAAATATGAGAGGGTACCTTTATTTTAAAAAAGTACCGAAGTAAAACCCTACTTTAACACTGATATTTGTATAGTTACTCAAAATATGCGCAGGTTTCTGGAGGAAGCATAGGAGTATTATCATCTGCTTTGTAAAAGTGCTTCTGTAATGATGGGGTTGTGACACTGTTAGGAGTATTATCACTTTGCAATTATAATTGTTAGCCTCTGTATGCTATGTTAGGTGTTAGTGCCTTAATTTTGGTGCGGATATCTTTGCAACTAGTGGTAGGCGACTAGGCGTTTCATTTTTTGTATTCCATTATGGTGATCCAGTGGTTTGGGTGTAATTGAGACGATGTATCCTAAGATTTGTTTTGATTTTAGCTTTGAGCACATGATTATGTATGAATTCCCAAACCTTTCGTAGAAGGTGAGGGGTGCTTTGTACTATGATGTTTAAGTTAGTTAGTTTCTTACTATAAATAAAATCCTACTTTTATTATATATATATATATATATATATATATATATATATATATATATATATATAGAGAGAGAGAGAGAGAGAGAGAGGGAAAGAGGGGTTATGCAACTGATCTATGACTTGGAAATAGTTCTTTTTCTATAAGGTGCAATTAACTTTAAAGTTGGACTCTATCTAATTTGGTGCTCATATGGTCTAATATTCTCCTATCTGCACATAGCTCCTATATATTTGACATCATGCATGAAACAAGGAATGAGCCTATTTTAATATGGACACTGAAGCTGCAAGGGAGAGATCTAGAATGCCACATTTAATTTTTTTTGTTTGAATGATTCTTTTAGTGATTTTAGTTAGCTTCCTCCATTGTTTAGGTTGATTAAAAGATTTAGTTTTTAGTTGGATCTTTTAAGTTGTTTCTTTGTTGCATGTATATTTAACTTTGAATAATAAATTTGTTCATTAATTTTATGATTAAGTTTATGATTTTAATATGTGTTAACTTTCATAAGCTGAAATACAAGGAAATACAAGAAATGTGAAATTTTAAAAATGTATTTGGGTGTTAATATAACCAAGGATATATATGTAGCTACGAATTTAATATATATATATATATATATATATATATATATATATATATTGTTTGTTAGTAATAGTTATGGACCATGGTTTAACCTTCTAAAAACTTTCCTACAGTTTTTCATAAGGAAATCGATTAGGCAATCCAAACCTCGGGGATCCGGTTGGACAGCCCATGACTGTTAACTTATTAGCTGGTTTAACGGTTCAGCAAGAATCCCCTTAACTTAACTAGTACAATCAAGATCAAACGTTCGAAAGCCACCAAGTAGTTAACGACAGTATAGGTTTGAACAACAAACAAGGCTAAATGGACCTCTTATCACCTGTACATCGAGTCACAAGGTTTTGCCTTTGGATTGTTGCATAACTGGTTACACGTATGAAAATATCAAATACTTGGTTGGAAGATGTATTCGTTAAGAGGATGCAACAACCATTTAATTAAGAACAGGCAACCTTCGCTATAAATCCAACCGTTGGCAGGAAACTCGCTCCAAAAAATAATTGGCCAAGGGATCCCATTATCAACACAAAGTCTATAAAGGCAAGTAAGATGCAAAGGTATGGTAGCTAACTTTCAACAAAAACACACACCCACAAAAATACTGACAGGAGGAAGGTAGCCTTGACTCTAAGTTGCTTTACTCACAGTCATACAACAACAGTAAGGATCCAACCGCTTGACCATTTGAGTCAATTCTAAGGAACCTTACGATAGAAAATTGGTGACCACAATGGGAGCGAGAAACTTATTCCCACCACCTACTATTTGGAGATGGATAACCGGTCAAACAGCAAATGCATGGAGCCAAGCCATCATAGTGGCTTGAACTTGAGGGATCGTTTAAGTAATGACAGGGTAGTTTCCTGCCATTCTGAATAGAGGGAACAACTAATGAAGGCAGGAGACGTCGTGAGGGGGAACGGGAGGAAGCTGAACGCTAAAAGCAGAAAGGTCTCACTCAAAATGATTGAGAAAAGTTGCAACAACGGACTCCCACCAGAAAAGGAAGACCCTCGCGCTCCCGTCATGAGAGAAGAAGATCATCTGATAGACGTTCAAAGAGAAGACCCAATTTGGATAAGAAAATTTTGCGTTTGAGGAAGTGTTTAGATGCTCAAGATAAGTTTATTATTGAATTGAAGAGCGGAGCAACTTCTCTAGGGCAGAAGGAAGAGAGTATGGAAGTGTTGTTAGAATTGATTTACGAAGAGGGTGTGAGTGCTAATCATCTGTTTTCTAAGCCATAATGGCGTATCTGATGCCCAAAATCACAAAGTCGAAACAAATGTGGAGCCGTATTATGGGAACACTGATCAAAAGGAACATGTGGACAGCTTCTTGGTAGCAATGACTTGCCATGGAGCCAAAGCCTACAAGTGCAGGATGTTCTCGTTAACTCTGAAGAAGGCAACATTGCAATGTATTCCAAGCTAGAGCCAAACTCGATCGATTGCCGGAAGGATTCGGCTGCCATGTTCCTTGGACACTTCATGATGAAGAAGGCGCAACCGAAGTTTGAGCATCACCTTTCCCAGATCAAACAGGAGAAACAAGAATCTTTGAGGGACTTCCTTACACGATTTAATACCAAGTATTTGTCAATCAATGATATCGAGCCGTCGGTTGCGGTACATCTGCTCATGATGGCACTTAAGCCCGGGATGTTCACCAACCATTAGGTGATGCACAAGATAAACACCATTGATAAGTTCATGAAAAAGGCTAGAGCATATATAAACTTGGATGAATACCGAAGGATAGCCTCGGAGGATAAGTTTAACAGGAATTGTAGAGGACAGAGGAAGTAGCTTGGTTCTACTAGTGTCCAAGAAAGGTTGATATTCAATGTTAGAATAAACTATTGATCAATTTCAGTTTCTCAGAGAAATAAATGTGGAGTAAATAAATTGTAATTTAATCATGTTCCAAATAGTAATGGGAAAAAAATCCTAAGAGATTCTTGAACGATAATAACCCGAGTCACTATCGCAATTACTCAAAATAAGTACACCTTCCATCCGACTAGCCATGGGGGGGGGGGGGGGAGGGGGGATAGGCGAATGGGAAGTGATAACCCGCACAGTGATCACAATCCATGTACAATAATTTATGACACCGCTCGAGTGGAATAAAGAAACTCGATCGGCGCAAGAATACCCCCTTAGCTGAGGTAGATTTATTCATTTCATAATAAAATTTTTGAGTTATAATTAGAAGCAACAAGACAGAGAACCACATCCAGGAGCTTAATCTTTGTAACCATGGTGCTCCACAATTGTTATGGACCGGTACCGTGAACTCATGATCAACGGATTAAAGGTCCATCATGTTAACGAACCATCGGGTTAACAATTTGACAATAGACGGCTCAAAGTTGCAAAACCAAAGTTGGTCTTCAAAGGCCAACCTTGGCTTGGGGGGCTATTGTTATGGACTGTGGTTTAACCTTCTAAAACTGGTCCTACGGTTTGACATAAGGAAACCGGTTAGGCAGTCCAAACCTCAGGGATCCGATTAGACAACCTTGACCAGTCAACCGACTAGCAAGTTTAACACCTCAGCAAGAATGCCCTTAACTTAACTAGTACAATCAGGATCAACGGTTTCGCAGCCACTAACCGGTACAATCAGGATCAACGGTTTCGCAGCCACTAACCGGTTTTCCAGTTAACCAGAACACCGAAACAGAGGCTTAACGACAGTCACTACAACAGAATAGCTAAAAGATCCCGGTTCCGAACCGGGATTGTATCCCCTGGTATAACAAGTGTGATTCTTATGATCCCAGTTGTTTTAGAAAACACGGAACCGGGATCAATAAAAAACAAGGAACCGAGATCAATACCATATATGATCACTGTTGATTTTTAATAATGAACTAGGATGTTTAGTGTATATGATCACTGTTGAGTTTTTAAAAATGAACAGAGATCTTTAGTGTGTGTATATATATATATATATATATATATATATATATATTTAATTTATAATTTATAATATTTGCTATATCCATATATTTAAATAAATTGTCAACATTTTTTTTTGCAACAAATAAATGCCATAATTATATACATTAGAAACGTAAATGTCAATACACATTTAAGACAGATAACTCCCAAACCAAAACAAATGGCTCCATACATACAAAAGGCTAAACAAGCTCGATCATATAGATGCTATACATAGCCACAATCAAAAATATATATGGTGCGCTAAATTCAAAACTAAGCTAAGGTAACTCATCAAGAACATATGTTGCCCATTCATCCTTAACTTCATTCAGCAATTCATCGGAGTAGTAGGTGTACTGCAATCTTCAAAATACTATACAATTTAATAGAAAATGGAATTAGAATTGTGTTGATAAACTAAACGATATATTTATTATCAAATATGTGGTAAACATATAAACCATATAATGAAAATTACAAACCAATAATGCAAAGAAATTTAGTTTTACAATTGCCTGCATCACAATAATGCTAAATAAGTACTACAAAATTGCATCTGAGAGAATGAGAAAGAAAGTAGTAGAGTACCAACTTAGAAACAACCATTCTGTATCTGAGGCATTATATTTAATAAATTCAAGAATGGACAAAGCCTTTCTATCTCTCTCACATTATTTTTTTTCACTCTATTTGTTGCCAAGAAAATAAATGGCCCTAAACCCCCAAAAAAACCTTAGCCTTAAGGAAAATACAGGAAAGCTGTCTACGTTCCCTTTTTCAAATCCATCATGAAGCACATATTTATTAACTTGTGAAGCTCAATCTAGACTACCACAGCCAGTCACCCAATCTCTTGAAGTTGAAGCTTTCTATTCAACTTCATTTGCTAGATAAACACTCTTCAAACTCATTGCCGCATTCGCAGCACATCTCATGAGCGCAGACGATAATAGACTCTCTAATTAACATGCTAGAATACTGAAGCAGTACAGAAAGTGGATAATTAATGTAAATAATAAAAATAATCTCAAATCAAAGAAAGCAGAGCTATAAGACCAACAATAGGAAGTTAACTGATTAGCAAACCTTTAATTTCCACTTAAACTCCTAATATCTTTTATACCAATTAATCTCTAATTATCGCTTTGTAATTGTACCTTTCCGGCCACCGTAGTGAGGGGCTGTGTCCCAAAAACTCATCACGCAATTGTATAAGCTGAGTCTTTGTTATTGGTTGAGGATGCTTCCACGGCTTAGGCTTGTGGATCTTTTTTGTTGCCCCTGTTGAAATATTTCAATTTTATATTGGTGTGAATCATTATCATCAGGAGCAAGCCACTAATATGATAGTTCTACACGTTAGAAGATTGTTAAGAATGAGAAATCTAATCACGAGAATTAACAATAATGAAAAGGAGAAATTAGACTGCCAATTTAATATTAGAAATAGAATGACAAAATTAACAATGATACTATCACTTGATTCATGTCAATTGTCTGGACTGCATTTCCACGGGTAAATATAATTGCATGATTTTGATTCTCGGGCTTCCCTTCATCAAATTTGGGATTTCCAGGTAATTTCAATGAGTATATTTCCTATGACATCAAAACAATTAAGTTAAGGGAGGAACAATAACGAAAAAAATCCCAATTAAAGGAAGCAGCAATAATGAAAGCATCATAAGAAAATATCAGAAAACTACAGGTTCCAACCCAATCCACAAGGACCATAATAAAAATAATTTAGGGACTTAATATGATGACCAAAAGTGAGCAAACCTCAAGGAAACCAGATGAGCTACCGATGAGGGCCACAGATGCCAATTTATTTAAGAGAAGCAATGAAAGAAATCTCATTCAATTAAAGGAGGCAACAATAAAGAAAAGGAGAAATAATATGGGCAAACTACATTTTCCAACTCAATCAACAAGAAAAAAAGGGCATATGTACGCAGTCCCCACAAGCAAAAAGGTTGTTCTAGGAAGAACCATAATTAAAATAGTTCAGGGACTTGATTAATTACTAACAACAAAACTTGTTTATAGAGCACAAGAAATATTATAGTCATTAAAACCAAGTCATTGACCCAATTAAACGCGTGTTTCGCCAAAGTAGTAACAGAATACTAAGTGCTTGTTTGTTTTCATGTTTGGACCCAATTAAACGCGTGTTTCGCCAAAGTAGTAATTTGTTGCTTTCAAGTGTTAGCCCTGTCTTGGAAAGTGAAGCCAAACATGCTATTAAACAGGAACAACTTTGGCAGCCAATGAAGCAGATACACTGATGTTGGTGTCTCTTGACTTCATAATGATGTAAGCAAGAAGCAGAATATAATCTCATAGGAGCTGTAAAATCAATACATCTGAGCGTAAAGTATTACTAAAGGAAGGTTTGGCTGCATCAAGTTTTTCGGAAAGCAAGTTGAGACATTGTGTTAGGGATATAGACCCAACTACCCAAGTGGTTGACCATGAGGCCACATATCTCCTCTCAATCTCAACATTTCTCTATAATTCTATTACTATAGTAGTGATGATGAATGAGAAAGTTCAAAAGAGAATTTGTTTACTACACTTGACCTCAGTACCCAACTTTTTTGTCCATCGCTGCTCATCCGCACACTAAGATCAGAAATTTTATGATACGGGAGAAAAGCCACTTAAAATTCTGTTTGCCAGTTATCAATTAAAGGCTACTGAAAATTCTCTTAAACCATACCTCATTGTAACATTAAGAACTTAGGCGTGACTCACAAGCACTACATAAGAAAAATTATAAGAGGAATAACAGCATAGTTGTCATTAAGTAAAGATTTTCAAAATCATGTTGAGGAAAATGAGCGAGTAATTTGAATGAGAAGCTTACTATCTTGATGCGGATAGAGCATGAGAATCAAGCCGGGATACACCTTCATCTTGAACAGTATGAAGTGAAATGTCAGTGCAGTTCTTGAGGCAGCAAATTACCAGTTCAAAGACATTTGATCAACAAACTAAACAATCACTAAACAATTTATTCTTGATATAAATTTAAGTAAAATCAAGAGTCATGGGTGCTAACTTTTCCGTCTCTTACTGTTTCAGCAACATCAATGAAAGCAACTCGAAGAGCTTCATTTCTAAAAGCACAAAGAATTGAAAATTACATATGGAGTTATAGATTTAAGAATCCAAATAATTAGGATAATCAACAAGTCAATAGCTTAAATATGATAATGGATTCCTAAAATTGGTTAACTCACCTTTGCATAAGTAAAGCAATATCAGTAGCCTCAGGTTTTTGTTCCTCTTTCTGCTTACCATAAATTTGACATGTCACAACATAAGTGAACTTAAGGTCTGCCTGAGCACGTGCTTCAGGGGATATATAAATCAAAGCCCATTGTTGCATCAAAAAACCAGAGAGGATGGAGAGCTCGAGTGGGAGGCGAAGGCTCAGGAGTTTGGTTCGTGGCGGCACCGGCGTCCCTGTGAACCGCGTTTCACGGCGAGAGGCCGAGGGAGGAAGACGAACGCACGACGAAGAGAGAGCAAGGGATCGAGGATGAGCGCGAAACAGAGAAGGGAATCGAATGAAGAAGAAGAAGGTGGCCACAACTAGGGCGGCAACGGTGGCGGTTTGGAACAGGGAGAGAACGAGAAAGGTCAAGGGAAGAAGTAGAATATGGGAGGGGGGTGGCGGCTGGAAGAGGAAAAAAATAAGGGTTCCCTTCCCTCTTTAGGTGATAATATTGATACCGATTCCTTTTTTTATTATTCATTCCGGTTAAAGTAAAATCATGGGATAAATAAGGTTTGTGTGATTTTTAATTTAAAAAATAAAAACAAAAATTATATATGTTATAACATTGATCCCAATTCCGTGTTTTTTATAACCGGGATTAATAAATTCATGGTATTTTTTAACTATCAATTGTCTATTAATCCCAGTTTTGGAACGGAACCGGGATTAATATCCGGCTACTTTTTTGCAATTTTGTAGTAGTGAGTATAGACTTGAACAACAAAAAGGGTTAAATGGACCTCTTATCACCGGTACATCGAGTAAGCGGCCCAAACGGTATTTGGGCCACAAGGTCCTACCTTTTTTTATTTTTGGTTGCCCACCCGGTTCCCTAAGTACTACCTAGGTACATCCGGATCCGACCCGGGTCGCGTGCCTGGCTATGGCAGGTGAGTCTCCCAACATGAATTTTCTGCATTCACAAGGACTCGAACTCGAGACCTTGCTTAAGCGAGACCGAGCCGCGTACCACTCGTCTCAACCCATGTTGGTAGGTCCTACCTTTGGATTGCCGCATAACCGGTTACACGTTGTATCATATGATCGAATATTCGATTGGCACATGTATTCATTAAGAGGATGTAATGGCCATTTAAGAACCAGTAATCGTCGCTATAATTCCAACCGTTGGCAGGAATCTCGCTCCAACAATAATTGGCCAATGGATCCCATAATCAACACAAAGTCTATAAAGGCAGGTAAGATGCAAAGCTATGATAGCTAACTTTCAACACAAACACACAACCACAAAATACTGACAAAAGGAAGGTAGCCTTGACTCTAAGGTACTTTACTCATAGTCATACAGAAGCAGTAAAGATCCAACCCCCTGACCGTATAAGTTAAGTCCAAAAACCTTACAATAGATCATCACAATTATAAATGTGGTTATTTTCCTAAAAATTCGTCACAAGCATCCTTAAGAATTATTAATACTGTTTCCTACATCTAGCCTTATGATACCGGTTTCGTGTTTTTCAAAATAACCATATCGTAAGTTTTAGAATTTCTAATATCGCTGGTTCCAATACCTGTTCGGAACCGATATAAATATGGACATGAAACCTGAATTAAAAGGTTTTTTTTAGTAGTGCATCTAATTGATAGTATAGCCACCGTGTCGAAAATGAGCATTGAAAATGATTGTGTCATGGTAAAATTCATTGCCTTAAAAGCTAGATTGTAGAATAGCCACTATACAACTATATTAAATCGTATTGCTTCCAAGGTTAGTACAACAGTTCTCTAACTCTTTCACAAAGTTAGATCACTCCTAGGAATAAATGAAGGATAGAGAATAAGATAGTATATTTTGTTTCTATGTTCCCCCTTCTGACTTAGACTATGCAATGACTCTCACATAGCCCAAGCCACAACTATTGTAACAACCAAAACATAATGAGCAATATATTATCATAAACCTAAAAAAATGTTTTTGTCATTAAAAACAAAACGGTCCAATAAATATAACCATAAACTCTAAAAAAATCGTTTTGATCATAAAAAAAACAAAATGATCAAATAAATATGTCATTTGTAACATCCTCAATTTAATATCCAATTTAATTTGAGTAAATTCTGTTTGGACACAAGGAAACCATAGAAATAAGTTGAGATTTTACTAAGATGAAAACACAAATTAAGATAATAGACCCTTAGCAGAAGTATGAGAATTTGAGTATAGCCGACCAATTAGCAACGCATAGGGTCTCGGACTTACCTAAGCCGAGCATTTACTCTTGCAGCGTTAGGAAGTTAGCAGCCGAGCGTTGCGATGCTATGCCTTTAGTCCGAGTGGAACCCGGTATAGCCTCAACCCAGAACCTGATAGCCGAGATCCTGTCTCGACAAACTAGAGCCGAGTGCTACGCTCGCCCACACACAACATGCACACTTCCAACCACTCCCAACGTGCGAATGTCCCCTCAATCACTTTATGTCATAATCACGTCATAGTTGTCCCTCTCAAGTCCCTATTGGGGACTTCCCCAAGAAGCCAATGAATCATAGTCATCTGTTCCAAGCTTCTTAAGGAAGCCTCCAATTAGAACCACACGATTATTTCCAAAAAGGGAAACAAAAAGACAAGACTCTCAGCAAACTACCCACATATCTGATATCTCTTCTTCTTCGTTTTCTCCATCTTCCGTCTAAAAACTCCAATGCAGAAAGTCACCATTTCTCATCTCACTCACATATTCAACTCTCTCTCTCTCGTCTCTATCAATATTCACTAAACTGAAAACCACTTCTTTCATCTCCTCAGAAGCTTCCAGTTTCTCCACGTCATTCTTGAGGCTCAGTGAAGACGTTGTAGCGGTGCAAGGGATTTTAGGTTCAAGAGACCGAAAGCGGTGAAACCAGATTCAAAACTCACAACACTCTTATCTCTCACGGATCGAGGTAAGGAATGAGTGTTACCTTAGCTTAGGTTTGGGTTCCTAGTGTGCTCATAATGGGTGCTAAGAATGGGTGTTAGTTTAGGATTTGGACATAGAGAAATCTTAGGGAATGAAATGGATAATTGAACAAAAAATTAATAAATAAGTAACAAATGTGTGTATGTTGAATCTGGCTATTGCATAAATGTTTATAACTTGTGATAACTGTTTTTCATGTTTGTTACTGCTAGCTATGCATGTAGGCCGACCATGAGCGGCTGAGATGGAAATTGGGGTAAATACTGTTAACTGATTGAGGAAGAAAATATTAATTAATGAATAAGTAATAAGAAGACAAGTGAACAGGGTAAACAAGAGGAATGAGCCGAGAGGAGCTTAATAATAAATGTTCATAAAGATAAAAGAGTAACTAAAGAGAAATGGTTGTGTGAGCGGGTCATAGAAGACGCGTACTGGGTGCGTGCATTGATCGCGTAAGACGCATACTGGGTGTGTGCAGCTGTAAGACGAGCACCGGGTGCTCGTAGTTATGACTCACATAAGGTTCTGAGCAACAGAATCGGTTAAGACGTGTTCCTGGTCATAGAAGACGCGTACTGGGTGCGTACATTGATCGCGTAAGATGTCGAGATGCACAGCTGTAAGACGAGTACTGGGTGTTCGCAGTTATGGACACTCCTTAACTCCATAGAAGAATCAGCTGGACGTGCTCCTGGTCATAGAAGACGCGTACTGGGTGCGTGCATTGATCGCGTAAGCCACCGAGATGCGCGGCTGTAAGACGGGTACTGGGTACTCGCAGTTATGGACACTCCAGAATTCGAGCATAAATGGTGTAAGACGTGCACTAGGTGTACGCAGCCGAGAAAAATAAAAAGGTGTAAGACTTGTAAAGGATGAACGATAAGAGGAAGAGTCAGAGCAAAGAGAAATAGAGACCGAGTAAAAAGAGAATAAGACTTGAGAAAGGAATAAAAGGGTAAATGATCGGAAATGTGGGAATAAAAATGATAGGTGAAACATACAGTGGGAAACGAGTATGATCCGAGCAAAATAAGGTCAATTGGAGATGAATACGAGAGTAAATGATCGAATTTAGGTGAATAATAATGAAAGGTAAGAGATACAATAGAGGATAAGTAATAGCCGAGTAAAATGACGACAACATAGATGTGAGCCGAGTAAAATAATGATGTTTGTGTATAATGCATTGTTCGACCGAATAAGTGTTAATTTGCTTATTTGTTTACTTGTGTTTGACTTGGTAGGTCGGTATGGTATATTAGAAACTGCTTACTTAAGTTCTGTGTAATGCTCACCTCCTTACCATTTTTCAGGTACCGAGTCCGAGCAAGCGCAGTCCCCGCAGGTTCACTCTCCCTCACAGGGAGAGTAAGTTCATTTAGTCGGACAATAGTCCAAGCCCTCGGCCCTTTGGCCGAGCAAAATGCTGATGCTTCTTTTGATTATGTCAATGAAAGTTTGTAAATTCTTTTGCTGCGCACTTCGGTGCTTTTGTAAAACAATACTTTTGGCTGGTACTCTGATCTATTTTATGAAAATGAAATTAACGTGTTCTTTCAAAAAGAAATTTTTAAGTACTAAAATCAATTAAAGGGTAGAATTAATTAGGGTGTTACATTTATGGTATCAGAGCATATTCTCCTCGGCCTATTGGAGTTGCAATAGACTCCCGTGGTTACTCACCAAGAGAGTAACAGATAAGTAGAGTTAAGTGTCTAGGTTAGTCGGTAGGGCTTATATATATACTATTATTTACTCGTTCGATCATTAACTGGCTTTCCCTCCATGACCAAGCAGTATGGCTAGGAGAAGAGCCGACAATGATCGAATTGTTGCTATCCTGGAAACTTTGGTTCAAATGCAGCAGAACTAAGCGCAAGCTCAATAGAACCAGGCTAAGAACCTTGGCCAAAACATAGCCATGGCCGCAGCGGTTGCAGCTGCAGCCCTTCAACCTCCACCGCTGTCTCCGGCCGAGATCGATTGGATGAGCGGTTTTAGGAAGAATGAACCGCCTCAGTTCGAAGAAGGCTATAACCTGAACGGGGCTCAAAGATGGCTCCAAGAAACTGAGAAGATATTTCGATCTCTGCAACCACCTGCCGAGCACAGGGTGAGATTAGCCAAGTATGTGCTGGCTAGTGAGGCCGAGCATTGGTGGGAACATCAACGGCGGGGTTTGGAGGCGACTAACCAAGAAATCGCTTGGGACTTATTCAGAACCTGTTTCCTCGACAAGTATTTTCCCGAGGATGTTAGGAGGGAGAAAGAGCACGCCTTTCTCAAGCTGGAACAAAGGAGTTTAAGTGTTGGGGAATATGCGACACAGTTTGAGGATTTGATCCGCTATTCGGGTAGTTACCGAGATACTGACGAACGCACCAAGTGCATCAAGTTCGAGTCTGGCCTCCGAGATGATATTCGGCTTGCTTTTGAGTATCAGAATGTGGCCAATCTCTCTCAGCTGGTGAATATGGCCAGCACTTATGAGAAGGGGCTTAGAAGGAAGGCCGATGGAAAGCGGAGCAAGTCAGCACAGAAAACAGTCGGCCCGGTTAGGGGGAAAGGAGTCGTTCAGAGGTCGGCCCCCTATGTGAATCCGAGCTCTAGGAGCGGTGGTCAGATGGTGGTCGTCCCTGGCCCCTATCCGATCTGTCAGCACTATGGGAAGTAACACAGGGGAGAATGTTGGAGGCTGGATCCGAGCAGAGGAAGGGGATCCTGTTTTCGTTGTGGCAAACCTGGCCACTTTGCAGCTCAATGTACCGAGAATATTGTGAAGGAAGAAGTTAATGTTGCAAGAGCTTAGCAGACTGGTGGTAGTCGACCAATGCAGAGAGGCAAAGTGTACACCATGGATGGCGAAGAAGTGACCGACGCTGATGAGCTGATCCGAGGTACTTGTTGTGTAAATAGTATTCCCTGTGCAGTTTTATTCGACTGTGGTGCAACGCATTCTTTCATTTCCCTCGACTGCATGAACATGCTGAAATTGTCCCAAGTAGAAGTGCCTTATAAGTTGTCTATCTCTACCCCTACCAACTCCTCAGTGATCACTTCTCAAATGTGCTTGGAATGTCCCAATCGAGTATTAGGCCGGGAGTTTAAGGTCAATCTGATTTGCTTACCTCTGACTAGACTAGACATTATCCTCGGCATGGACTGGATGTCTCAACACCATGTCCTGCTCGACTGTCACAAGAAGACTGTAATCTTCAGTGATTCATCCGTGGTCGTCTTAGAGGCAACAGATGTGCCGAGCGCAGATCAAATTCCTGTCATCGGCGACTTTCCAGAAGTCTTCTCGGATGAAATGTCTGGTTTACCGCCGAAAAGAGAAGCAGAGTTCAGTATCGACCACATTCCGGGAACAGGCCCAATTTCTGTTGCGCCATACCGAATGGCACCCCCCGAGCTTGAAGAACTGAAGAAGCAACTGAAGGAACTTTTGGCCAAAAAGCTGATTAGGCCGAGCATGTCATGCTGGGGAGCTCCAATTCTGTTTGTTAAAAAGAAGGATGGTAGTCTCAGGATGTGCACCGATTATAAGAAGCTGAATGCAGTAACGGTGAAGAATAAATATCCCCTTCCTCGGATTGAAGATTTGTTAGATCAGTTGAAGGGAGCATCAATATTCTCAAAGATAGACCTCCGATCAGGATATCACCAGATCCGTATCCGAGATGGAGATATTTCGAAGACAGCTTTCAGGACGTGGTATGGGCACTTTGAGTATGTCGTCATGCCCTTCGGTCTTACCAATGCCCCTGCCATCTTTATGGATTATATGAATAGGATCTTCCGACCCTACTTGGATTCTTTCGTGATAGTCTTCATTGATGACATCCTTATCTACTCCAAAAGTTCGAGCGACCATGAGGAACACTCGAGAACGGTGTTGCAGATTTTGAAGGACAAAGAACTCTATGCCAAGTTCTCGAAATGCAGTTTCTGGCTCAAAGAGGTTCATTTCCTCGGTCATGTGATATCCGAGCAAGGCGTAGCAGTCGACCCCTCTAAGGTGGAGGTCGTGCTTAAGTGGGAGAGACCCAATTCGGTAACCGAGATCAGGAGTTTTCTCGGACTTGCAGGGTACTACCGAAGGTTTGTCGAAGGATTTTCTAAGTTGGCCCTTCCGTTGACATCATTGACCAAGAAAGACGTGCCTTATTAGTGGACCGAAGAGTGCGAGCAGAGCTTCCAAGAGTTAAAGAAAAGATTGACGAGCTCACCAGTTTTGATTTTGCCAAATCCGACCAAAATGTTTGACGTGTACTGTGATGCCTCAAGGCAGGGTCTCGGCTGTGTGTTGATGCAACAAGGAAAGGTGGTGGCCTATGCTTCCAGACAGCTTCGGCAACATGAGCAGAATTACCCCACTCATGATCTCGAATTGGCAGCCGTGGTGTTTGCTCTAAAAATTTGGAGACATTATCTGTATGGCACGAAGTTCGAAGTTTTCAGCGACCATAAGAGTCTCGGCTATCTGTTCGACCAAAAGGAATTAAATATGAGGCAACGCAGATGGGTGGAATTTTTGAAGGAATACGACTTCAATCTACACTATCATCCTGGAAAAGCCAACGTAATGGCCGACGCGTTAAGCCGAAAGAGCCTTCATCTAAGTAATATGATGGTCAGAGAAATGCAATTGATGCAAGAATTTAGCGACCTTAATCTCGGAATGCAAAAGAAAGAAAACAGTATCGTCCTTGAGATGTTGCAAGTGACTAATGACTTTGTAGGCTTCATCAAGGAAAGACAGGCTGACGACTCGGAGCTTCAGAAATTATTAGAAAGAGCAGGGGACAAAGAAGAACCCGATTTAGGGACCGAGTATGCATCCCCATGGATTTCGAAGTTCGAAGAGATATACTAGAGGAAGCCCATAAAGCGAAGATGAGTCTTCATCCAGGTGCCACAAAAATGTACCAAGACCTGAAGAGATTGTTTTGGTGGTCGAAGTTAAAGACAGACGTGGCCGATTACGTGTCTCGGTGCTTGGTTTGTCAAAAGGCCAAGATCGAGCATCAGAGGCCCGGCGGATTGCTCAGATCATTGGAGATTCCACAATGGAAGTGGGACAGCATCTCAATGGACTTTGTTTCAGGTCTGCCGAGAACCAGGTCGGGATGTGAAGCTATTTGGGTGGTGGTAGATAGGTTGACCAAGAGCGCCCATTTCCTACCGATCAACATGAAGTACATGTTGGAAACCAACAAGCGGGCTTAGCAATTACTAGAGGGGGGGTGAATAGTAATCTGAATGCAACAGTGACTAATTTTTATAATGCAATTAAGTATAATTGATCACGTGCAGATTTTTCAGAAACAGAGCAAGAACACTCGAGTGTTTTAAAGAATACTCGAGTAAAATAACAAGAACACTCGAGTCTTCTTAATAATACTCGAGTAAATCGTGCAGTTAGCAGAAAAACTGTTTCTGGAAAATATGCACTTTAATCAATAACAATTAATACAGTCCAGGGCAGATTAATAATAGAGTAGAAAACAATTAAATAAAGTTATAACAACTTGAAAACAACTTAATTGCTGTGGAATTACTAATCTAATTAATAATCCCCTTTTGAGCAACTTAGGTTTGGTTTTGACTTGAAGTTAAAGAAAGCTATAAAAGATCAACACCACCGATTTTATACTGGTTCACTCTCTATTTAGAGAGCTAGTCCAGTCCCCCTAAGAATCTTAGGAGTGTCTACTAAAATCAAATTGTTAGAAATATTACAAAGGGTATTGAGATGCCTCACTCAACCTATCCCTTCCAAGAGTGTACCAAACTCTTGAATTTCTACCCCAATTTGATGTTGGTGATGAAGACTCCTTCTTCTTCAAGCTCCTTGAAACCTTCAAGAGCTCCACCAAAGCTAAGAACCTCTTAGCCCTTGCTTGAGAACCTCCCAAGTCTTGAATGAACCTAAGATCCACTTAGGTACACTTGGTTACTAACCAAGATTTTGAGAACAAGATGTGTATGTGTATGTGGAGTGATCCAACAAATGATATCCACAACAATTAAGCACAACTCTAACTCTTAGAACAAATAATAATGATGAATGAATATTGAGTTAGAGTAATTATCCACTTGAGAGAGAGAATGATAAAAATGAATGTTTTGCACAATGGACTTTTTAAATGCTCTTGTTGGTTAGTTCAATAGCATTCATTTCATATATCTGGAAAATACAATGAATGAGTGAAATCAACTCTTTCATTCCATTTTTGCCCTTTTTCAACGGTTAAAATTTTGCTGTCAGAACCAAAATACTCGAGTACTTTTGACACTACTCGAGTGTTTTGCCCATCTTTCAATAGAAATGCCCAAGTATTGAACTAACGGTCAAATCTCTGTTTTGAGGCTGAAATACTCGAGTATTCTGGGAAGTACTCGAGTGTTTTGATACTCGAGTAACTTTCATATTACTCGAGTGTCTTTATACTCGAGTAGTTTTTGTGCTTACTCGAGTGTTTTGCCCAGAGATGATAAAAATCATGTTTTTCAACAATTTATTTCAATTCTCTCTTCAAGGAATAATTTTATGTAACCCCTAACCTTTTTCATGCAATTAAAATTATTTATCCTAAGGGTGAGATAACTTCCTAAGCTACCCACTCTCAATAAAATAAAATTACATTCAAAATAAAATTGAGAATGAATAGATACATAATGCACTTGATCTTCTTGACTTGATGAGCTTGAATTCTTGCTTTAACTCCATGATCTAATTATATTGTCATCATCAAAATAAATCCACCTAATTGGAGACTTGATTCTACAATCTCCCCCTTTTTGATGATGACAAAATAATTAAACCGTTCCTTCTCTTTTGAGAGCTCCCCCTCAATATAGGAACCTATTAACCTGTCAATTCAGAGAATACCAAGCACAGCATAATATCCATAATATCATAGTCAAGTGCACAAAATGTAACTGGTATCAGAGCGAGAGCAAACATGATATCAGAGTAAGCAAACATAATATCAGAGTAAAAAAAATGATGTGCTTGCTCTTCTCATTCTCATTCTCCCCCTTTTTGTCATAATCAAAAAGATAGCATTTGGAAACGGAGGAGACAAGAAGGATACCAATAATGAAAACTCCCCCTTAAATAATATCAATATAAGACAAATATGACTATCAGAGAATACCAAACAAAATAGCATCAAAATATCAGTGAAATCACATCATAACATAGCATAAAACCACCAACCAAATCCAAGTCTGAACGGAAAAGAAAAAAAAACATCATAAAACTGGATAAAGACCCACGCAGGGGTAACAAAAAGTAAACAAACTCCCAAAAGCATAGTGAAAAACTAAACATCCAAAAAAACATGTAAAAACCGAGTGCAATGTCCACCGATCTCAGAACATATCCGGTGCAGGGGGATCCTGAGGAGGAAAGAAGCGGCCGAATGCAGACATCATATCATCGAACCTAGCATTCATCTGAGCGGAATGCTGGTCCCACCGAGCATTCATCTGAACTGACTGCTGGTCCAACTGCGAATATATCATGGCCGACTGCACACCCATCTGAGACTCAATCCTGCTGATACTATCCTGTTGCTCAGCCAATCGATGCTCAAAGCTATCCATGCGGCTGTCAAACTGAGCAAAGCGAGCATCGAAATATGTCTGATAAGTCCCAAAAGCAGGATGTTCAAACTGAATGTCATCAACCGGATCACCACCACCAGCACCGCCACCATCAGCCTGATCATACTGAGCCTGCTCATCAGCCAACTGCTCAGCATCCAAACCTTGCTGAGCTGCAGCTTGCTCAGCAGCCTCCTGGGCCTCCATGGTGGCTACCTGATCCATCCAATACCACCTCCCGCCGCGCTTCCTCATTTTCATTTGACGCAATAGCCCCGCATGAAGCGCATGCAACTCTGCCGGAGGGTCAACTTTCTCCTCATCATGAGGAATAGGCACATTGAGGTGCCGGAGAAGTCGACACACATGCATAGGATAAGGCAGATTTTGGGTTGGTTTAGAAGACCCTGCCTTGACCATCCGAGCAAAAATAACAGCAGCCCAGTTCAACATATTATCATTCAGTATAGCATCAATAAGCTGAAGTTCTAATTTTGTGGGCTTTGAGTAATTTGGAGATGTTTGGGGCATAAGGATGTGACTAACAATATGGTGAAGAATGCGGTTTGAAGTGGTCATATTCACGGCTTTCTTGTCATCTCCGTCATAAACACGATCGGGACGAAGCAGATTTCGAAAAATATCATCAGTTTGAGCATTCAAATTGTTCTGCCCCGTTCGTGTTATGCCAAAGACAGTTTCTAAATCAGTAGGACGAAGTACAAGGTGGGTTCCAGCTACTCTGGATTCTAAAGTAGTCCTATTTATCTCCTTAAGATTTGCAAAAAATTGACGCACTAGTCTAAGATAAATTGGACCATTGAAAGAGATAAAATTCATAAGGTGTTGTTCCCTAAGCTTTTGAACAAATGTAAAACCGTTACCCTCAAGAAAATCCTCTGTGGTCCAGCTTTGTACACCATAGCCATGAGTGATGAACAATGCCTCCCTCCTAGCACATGCACCAGCAGAAAAGAATTCCTCTTCATGCTCTGAAGATGATGAAGAAGGAGGAGTAGGCTCTCTTCTTTTCTTCCTTGGACGTAGGTTAGCTCGAGAGGTAGACATTTGCACACAAATTGAAGAAAAAAATGGACAATTTCGAGTTTAGGGGAGTTAGGGTTTCAAAAGGGAATTTCGGATTTGGGGGTGAAAAACAGTGATTTGAAGTAAAATAATTGAAGAAAAGTGATGTGGAGATGATTTAAAGTTAAAAGCTGTGAAAAATTGGAGTGAAAAACGTGTTTTGAGAGGTTGGGGTTGAGAGAACTCGAGTGGGGAGAAGAGGGGGTTCGTGAAAAGTGACTGCTGAAACGCTGCTGATGTGCTTTAAAAAGTCGCATTACTCGAGTGTTTTTGAAAACACTCGAGTGTTCTAAACCTGATACTCGAGTATTTGTTAAAGTACTCGAGTAAAAAGCCCAGTCCAGAAAGTCTAGAGTTACTGGACCGAAAAATACGCGAGTAAAACAGGACACACTCGAGTAAAGAGTAAAATACTCGAGTAGAATTTGAAAACACTCGAGTGAAACAATCAGACCTGACCAAAAACTTTTTCAATTTTCAAACCATTTAATTTGGAATTAAAATACTCGAGTAAAAATGAAAATACTCGAGTAAATTTGACAGACAGACAGTTTTAACAGCAATTTGAACACATTTTCACTAAACCAACACAATTTAATCATAAACACAAATCAGACTCAAAATCACTCACAGTCAAAAACATATAATTCACAACATCTCAAGGTCCAATTGTTCTTCAAACACTAATGCACATGAAATGAGACATACTTGGTGAATTTTCACAAACACAAATCAATTAGCTAATGCTTGACTCATCTAAAATTCCAAGTTCTCCTCTTATATGATAAAAGGTATCTCTTGGCAATGGTTTTGTAAAAATATCCGCTAATTGGTTTGTGGTGCTTACAAATTCAATTGTGCAATCACCTTTTTTTACATGATCTCTTAGAAAATGATGTCTAATTTCAATATGTTTAGTCCTTGAATGATACACCGGATTCTTAGTTAAGTTGATTGCACTTGTGTTATCGCACTTAATAGGAATATTTTCAAGTTTCAAACCAAAATCCAATAATTGTTGTTTCATCCACAAGAGTTGAGCACAACAACTACCGGCGGCGATATATTCCGCTTCGGCGGTGGAAAAAGCAACACAAGCTTGCTTTTTAGAAAACCATGACACTAGTGAGCTTCCCAATAAATGGCAAGTACCACTAGTGCTTTTACGATCAAGCTTGCATCCCGCAAAGTCGGAATCCGAATAACCAACCAAGCTAAGACTAGTATCACTAGGATACCATAATCCGGTATTTATCGTTCCTTTAAGATATTTAAATATATGTTTGACCGTGGATAGGTGTGATTCTTTAGGATTAGCTTGAAAACGGGCACACATGCATACACTAAACATAATATCCGGTCTAGATGCGGTAAGATATAGAAGACTACCTATCATGCCTCTATATTTGCTAACATCAACCGGTGTACCTTGTTCATCCTTGTCTAGGTAGCATGATGTGCTCATGGGAGTGTAGGCTTCTTTGCATTTGTCCATTCCGAATTTTCCAAGGAGCTCCTTGCAATATTTTCCTTGATGCACAAAAATCCCCTCCTTGACTTGCTTGATTTGAAGTCCTAGGAAGAACTTGAGCTCCCCCATCATGGACATCTCAAATTCCTTTTTCATCAAATTAGAGAACTTGCTACACAAGGACACGTTAGTGGCACCAAAGATAATATCATCTACATATATTTGCACTAACAAAATGTCCTTTTTGGTTTTATAGATGAATAGGGTATTATCAACCTTTCCTCTTTGAAATTCATTTTCTAATAAAAAGGTACTTAATCGATCATACCAAGCTCTAGGAGCTTGTTTTAATCCATAAAGAGCCTTTTTCAATTTATAAACATGGTTTGGAAATTCATGACTTTCAAAACCGGGTGGTTGCTTAACATACACTTCTTCATTTATGAAACCATTCAAGAAAGCACTCTTGACATCCATTTGATAAAGAGTAAATTTCATAATTGATGCAAAGGCAAGCAAGATTCAGATTGCCTCAAGGCGTGCAACCGGAGCAAAGGTCTCATCATAATCAACACCTTCCTCTTGGTTGTACCCTTGGGCAACAAGTCTCGCTTTGTTTCTTATAATCAAACCGGATTCATCAAGTTTATTTCTATAAATCCATTTTAAACCAATTATGGTATGATCATCGGGTATAGGCACTAATTCCCAAACATCATTTCTAACAAATTGATTTAGTTCTTCTTGCATGGCCATAACCCAATGTTCATCCAAAATTGCTTCCTTAATTGAATTTGGTTCGATTTGAGAAACAAAGGAAACAAAATGACAAATATTTTGAATTGTCCTACGAGTTAATACTCCCTTTGAAAGGTCTCCTATGACATTGTCAATAGGATGAGCTTTCACCGTTTTCCAAGCCGGATCAAGATCATTTTTAACTTCTCCTTCATCCTTTAAAATCTCCTTCCCTTTTTCCTCTTTTGAAAACTCAAAACCTTCATCACAACCATCATTTAAAACACCATCTTCTTTCGAAGACTCATTAAAAACCACATGAATAGATTCTTCAATAGTCATAGTTCTTTTATTAAAAATTCTATATGCTTTACTATGTGAAGAATAACCCAAAAATATTCCCTCATCGGATTTGGAGTCAAATTTTCCAAGATGATCTTTTCCATTATTTAGCACATAAACTTTGCATCCAAAAACATGAAAGTAGGATATATTTGGTTTTCTTCCTTTGTAAAGCTCATAGGGGGTTTTCTTGAGCATGGGCCTAATTAGAATTCTATTCATGACATAGCAAGCCGTATTAACGGCATCGGCCCAAAAATAATGAGGGACTTGAGAATCATTTAGCATGGTTCTTGCAAGTTCCTCTAACACCCTATTTTTCCGCTCTACCACTCCATTTTGTTCCGGAGTTCTTGGTGCGGAATATTGGTGTTCAATACCATGTTTATCACAAAATCTATCAAACTTGTAGTTTTCAAATTCACCACCATGATCGGTTCTAATAATAATTACTCGTTGGTTTACTTGGTTTTGCACAAGTTTAATATGGCGTTTGAAAGATTTGTAGGTCTCACTTTTTGCACTTAAGAATAAAGTCCATGTAAATCTAGAAAAGTCATCAACAATCACCAAACCATAGTAGTTGCCACCAAAGCTTTTTACTTGAGAAGGTCCAAACAAGTCCATATGAAGCATTTCTAATGGTCTTGTTGTGGACACTTCATTTTTAGAACCAAAATGGTTTTTGGTGTGTTTGCACTTCTTACAAGGAGTACAATCACCTTCAATTTTAAAATCAAGCTTTGGTAAACCAACCACTAAGTCTTTTGATTGTATTTTCTTTAATTGATTTACATTAATGTGAGCAATCCTACGGTGCCACAACCAAGTGTCACTCTCTTTGCTTACTAGACAAGTAGAAACCAACGAGGTAATATTGTTTAATTCAACCAAGTAAGTATTATTAGACCTTTTGCCAACAAATTTGATAGATTCATCCTTGTCACTTTTTATGAGACATTGGGTGGAGGTAAATAGTACATGGTTACCAATATCACAAAGTTGACTAATGCTCAAAAGATTGTGTTCTAATCCTTGAACATAAAGTACATTATCAATAACCAAGTTGGAAGAATTACCGACTTTACCAATCCCAAGAATTTTGCCTTTGTTGTTGTCTCCATAAGTGACATATCCACCTTCTTGAGGAGTAAGCTCCATGAAGTTCCGCTTATCTCCCGTCATGTGCCTTGAACATCCACTATCAAGATACCACGGTTTCTTTTCGGTTCTAAGGCACACCTAGAAAACAAGATCATTTGCTCATTTTGGGTACCCAAATTATGTTGGGTCCCTTTGGGTTAGCTTTTGGTGTTTCTTCCTTCTTAATCCAAACATAAGTGCCTTTTTGAATTTCAACATGTTTAATGTGGCACCTATTGTTTGTATGTCCAAACTTTCCGCAATAAAAGCAAGTTGGTTTCTTTGTATAATCAATTTTAGAAGATGAACCAACCCTTTTATTGTCCTTTTTCTTTTGGACATATCCTAAACCGGTTTTGTTTGAATAATTTCTTTGAGATTTAATTAACCGGTCTAGGTTTCTATCACTATTTGATATTGTGAGTTTGTGTTTCAAATCTTTTATTTCATTTTCAGAAATGTCACATTTCTCACAATAAACAATAGTTTTCTCATCACTTGCACAATCACAAACATGACTAGAATTAACAAGTTCTAAAGAAGCATTTTGGAGTTTCAATTCATTTATGTACTTTTCTAATTCATTAATCTCTTTTTGATACTCCAAAATTTTCTTTCCTTTTTCCTTGTTAATCTTAGCTAGTTTTTCAAATTGTGTTAACATTTCATTGTATTCATTGAGCAAATCATCATAAGGAATAGAGGAAGAGGAAAAACTAGAGCTTTGAGATGATACCTCATCCTCATTTTCACCATTTGCACTTGAGGCTTCATTGTTGGTTCTTGCCATGAGACATAGATTTGCAACTTCATCATCCGAGCTACTTGATGATGATTTTGCATCCTTTTCCGGTGCATCCCACACAATGTAAGCCCTCTTGCCCTTGCCCTCTTGGGTCTTCTTTTCATTCTTTCTCAAGTATGTAGGACATTCCATCCTTATGTGTCCAATGCCTCCACATTCATGACACTTCACTACATCACTTGAAGTCTTGTTCTTTGACTTGTGTTCCTTGGGTCTTCTTTCTCTTGATGATGAGCCACTCTTCTTACCCTTGAGGAATTTGTTGAATCTTTTTGCAAACAATCCAATTTCCTCCTCATTGAGTGCATGATCGGAGTTCTCACTAGTTGAGTCATCTTCAACCTCTTTTACAACTTTGGTTGAGGCCTTGAGAGAGATACTCTTCTTCTTTTTGTCCGACTCCTCATGTGAGCTAAGTCTTGATAAGTCAATCTCATGCTCCTTGAGCTTCCCAAACAAGGTTGCCAAGTCCATAGTATTTAAATCCTTGGACTCCTTGATAGCGGTGACCTTAGGTTGCCATTTTCTATCAAGACATCTCAAAATTTTGTGAGTAGTTTCACCATCACGAAATTGCTTTCCTAGTGAAATCAAGTGGCTAACAATATGTGAAAACCTCTTTTGTAAGTCATCAATGGATTCATTCGGGAACATGTGAAATAATTCATATTCATGTGTTAAAGAATTTAATCTAGCATTTCTTACTTCACTTGTTCCTTCATGTGTGACTTCCAAAGTGTCCCACATTTCCTTAGCCGACTTGCATTGAGAAATTCTATAAAATTCATCATGGGATAAAGCCGAAAAGATGATGTTTTTAGCTTTTAAATCAAATGATGCTTTCTTTTTATCATCATCATTCCAACTTTTCCTAGGAATTTCAATGACTTCCCCATTTACCATATGTCTAGGAATATAAGGACCATCCTCTATTGCATCCCAAATATCGGTGTCTATTGCTTCAATAAAAACTCTCATCCTAACCTTCCAATAAGCATACCCTTCACCATTAAAGAATGGAGGGCGGTTTATTGAAGAGGAACCTTCTTGATAATTGCTAGAGCCCATAGTTTCCAAAGGATCTTTTCGAAAAAGCTTTTACGCTCGATCTTTCGACCGAGCTCTGATACCACTTGTTGGAAACCAACAAGCGGGCTTAGCAATTACTAGAGGGGGGGGTGAATAGTAATCTGAATGCAACAGTGACTAATTTTTATAATGCAATTAAGTATAATTGATCACGTGCAGATTTTTCAGAAACAGAGCAAGAACACTCGAGTGTTTTAAAGAATACTCGAGTAAAATAACAAGAACACTCGAGTCTTCTTAATAATACTCGAGTAAATCGTGCAGTTAGCAGAAAAACTGTTTCTGGAAAATATGCACTTTAATCAATAACAATTAATACAGTCCAGGGCAGATTAATAATAGAGTAGAAAACAATTAAATAAAGTTATAACAACTTGAAAACAACTTAATTGCTGTGGAATTACTAATCTAATTAATAATCCCCTTTTGAGCAACTTAGGTTTGGTTTTGACTTGAAGTTAAAGAAAGCTATAAAAGATCAACACCACCGATTTTATACTGGTTCACTCTCTATTTAGAGAGCTAGTCCAGTCCCCCTAAGAATCTTAGGAGTGTCTACTAAAATCAAATTGTTAGAAATATTACAAAGGGTATTGAGATGCCTCACTCAACCTATCCCTTCCAAGAGTGTACCAAACTCTTGAATTTCTACCCCAATTTGATGTTGGTGATGAAGACTCCTTCTTCTTCAAGCTCCTTGAAACCTTCAAGAGCTCCACCAAAGCTAAGAACCTCTTAGCCCTTGCTTGAGAACCTCCCAAGTCTTGAATGAACCTAAGATCCACTTAGGTACACTTGGTTACTAACCAAGATTTTGAGAACAAGATGTGTATGTGTATGTGGAGTGATCCAACAAATGATATCCACAACAATTAAGCACAACTCTAACTCTTAGAACAAATAATAATGATGAATGAATATTGAGTTAGAGTAATTATCCACTTGAGAGAGAGAATGATAAAAATGAATGTTTTGCACAATGGACTTTTTAAATGCTCTTGTTGGTTAGTTCAATAGCATTCATTTCATATATCTGGAAAATACAATGAATGAGTGAAATCAACTCTTTCATTCCATTTTTGCCCTTTTCCAACGGTTAAAATTTTGCTGTCAGAACCAAAATACTCGAGTACTTTTGACACTACTCGAGTGTTTTGCCCATCTTTCAATAGAAATGCCCAAGTATTGAACTAACGGTCAAATCTCTGTTTTGAGACTGAAATACTCGAGTATTCTGGGAAGTACTCGAGTGTTTTGATACTCGAGTAACTTTCATATTACTCGAGTGTCTTTATACTCGAGTAGTTTTTGTGCTTACTCGAGTGTTTTGCCCAGAGATGATAAAAATCATGTTTTTCAACAATTTATTTCAATTCTCTCTTCAAGGAATAATTTTATGTAACCCCTAACCTTTTTCATGCAATTAAAATTATTTATCCTAAGGGTGAGATAACTTCCTAAGCTACCCACTCTCAATAAAATAAAATTACATTCAAAATAAAATTGAGAATGAATAGATACATAATGCACTTGATCTTCTTGACTTGATGAGCTTGAATTCTTGCTTTAACTCCATGATCTAATTATATTGTCATCATCAAAATAAATCCACCTAATTGGAGACTTGATTCTACAGTACAGTCTACAAAAGTTAACATAGCTATACATAAAGGATATAGTCAGACTCCACGGAGTGCCGAGCAGCATTGTGTTCGACCGTGACCCTCGCTTCTTGTCTGGATTCTGGCAGAGTTTGCAGCAGGCCCTGGGTACAAAGTTGAAGTTCAGCACTGCATATCATCCTCAAACTGATGGCCAATCCGAGCGCACCATTCAGTCCCTGGAAGATTTGTTAAGAACATGTGTGCTCGAACAGTCGGAAAGTTGGGAAACACTTCTGCCTTTGGTCGAGTTTACCTACAACAACAGTTTCCGCTCACGCATCGGAATGGCTCCGTTTGAAGCGCTTTATGGTTGGAAATGCCGAACACCCCTGCGTTGGTTTCAAATGGGAGATAACCTTTTGCTCGGCCCCGATATAGTGCAAGAGACGATCGAGAAGATCCGAATGATTCAAAGCAAGATGAAGGCGGCCCAGGACCGACAGATTTGCTACGCCGACAGACGAAGGAAACCTCTGGATTTCAATACGGGTGACCATGTGTTTTTGAGGGTAACCCCTACTACCGGAATCGGCCGAGAAATTAAGTCCAAAAAGCTGACCCCTAGATTTGTTGGACCTTATCATATATTGGAAAAGGTCGGACCAGTTGCTTATAGAATTGCCCTACCTCTACATCTGTCCAAACTCCATGATGTATTCCATGTTTCGCAACTCAGGAAGTACATCCATGATCCTTCACATGTGATAGAAGTGGACGAACTGCCGTTGAGGGACAATCTGACCTTTGAAGTTCTTCAAAGTTATCTGGAACCGGAACAACGTAAAAGAGGCTACTTGGGAATTTGAGGAAAAGATGAAACTATCCTATCCGCAGCTGTTCGGCGTCGACTGAATTTCGAGGACGAAATTCTTGTAAGTGGGAGAGGATTGTAACATCCTCAATTTAATATCCAATTTAATTTGAGTAAATTCTGTTTGGACACAAGGAAACCATATAAATAAATTGAGTATAGCCGACCAATTAGCAACGCATAGGGTCTTGGACTTACCTAAGCCGAGCGTTTACTCTTGCAACGTTAGGTAGTTAGTGGCCGAGCGTTGCGACGCTATGCCTTTAGTCCGAGTGGAACCCAGTATAGCCTCAACCCAGAACCTGATAGTCGAGATCTTGTCTTGACAAACTAGAGTCGAGTGCTATGCTCTCCCACACACAACATGCATACTTCCAACCACTCCCAACGTGCGAATGTCCTCTTAATCACTTTATGTCACAATCACGTCATAGCTGTCCCTCTCAAGTCCCTATTGGGGACTTCCCCAGGAAGCCAATGAATCCTAGCCATCTGTTCCAAGCTTCTTAAGGAAGCCTCCAATTAGAACCACACGATTATTTCCAAAAATGGAAACATAAAGCCAAGACTCTCATCAAACTACCCACATATCTGATATCTCTTCTTCTTCGTTTTCTCCATCTCCCCTCTAAAAACTCCAGTGCAGAAACTCACCATTTCTCATCTCACTCACATATTCAACTCTCTCTTTCTCTCTCATCTCTATCAATAGTCACTAAACCGAAAACCATTTCTTTCATCTCCTCAGAAGCTTCCAGTTTCTCCATGGCATTCCTGAGGCTCAGTGAAGACTATGCAGCGGTGCAAGGGATTTTAGGTTCAAGAGACCGAAAGCGGTGAAACCAGACTCAAAACTCACAACACTCTTATCTCTCACGGATCGAGGTAAGGAGTGAGTGTTACCTTAGCTTAGGTTTGGGTTCCTAGTGTGTTCATAACGGGTGCTAAGAATGGGTGCTAGTTTAGGATTTGGACATAGAGAAATCTTAGGGAATGAAATGGATAAATGAACAGAAAATTAATAAGTAACAAATGTGTGTATGTTGAATTTGGCTGTTGCATAAATGTTTATAACTTGTGATAACTGTTGTTCATGTTTGTTATTGCTAGCTATGCATGTAGGCCGACCATGAGCGGCCGAGATGGAAAATGGGGTAAATACTGTTAACTGATTGAGGGAGAAAATATTAATAAATGAATAAGTAATAAGAAGACAAGTGAACGGGGTAAACAAGGGGAATGAGCTGAGAGGAGCTTAATAATAAATGTTCATAAAGATAAAAGAGTAACTAAAGAGAAATGGTTGTGTGAGCGGGTCATAGAAGACACGTACTGGGTGCGTGCATTGATCGCGTAAGACGCATACTGGGTGTGTGCAGCTGTAAGACGAGCACTGGGTGCTCACAGTTATGACTCACATAAGGTTCCGAGCAACGGAATCGGTTAAGACGTGTTCCTGGTCATAGAAGACGCGTACTGGGTGCGTGCATTGATCGCGTAAGACACCGAGATGCGCAGCTGTAAGACGGGTACTGGGTGCTCGCAGTTATGGACACTCCTTAACTCCATAGAAGAATCGGCTGGACGTGCTCCTGGTCATAGAAGACGCCTACTGGGTGCGTGCATTGATCGCGTAAGCCGCTGAGATGCGCGGTTGTAAGACGGGTACTGGGTACTCGAAGTTATGGACACTCCAGAATCCGAGCATAAATGGTGTAAGACGTGCACTAGGTGTACGCAGCCGAGAAAAATAAAAAGGTGTAAGACTTGTAAAGGATGAATGATAAGAGGAAGTGACCGAGCAAAGAGAAATAGAGACCGAGTAAAAAGAGAATAAGACTTGAGAAAGGAATAAAAGGGTAAATGATCGGAAATGTGGGAATAAAAATGATAGGTGAAACATACAGTGCGAAACGAGTATGATCCGAGCAAAATAAGGTCAATTGGAGAAGAATACGAGAGTAAATGATCGGATTTAGGTGAATAATAATGAAAGGTAAGAGATACAATAGAGGATAAGTAATAGCCGAGTAAAATGACGACAACATAGATGTGAGCCGAGTAAAATAATGATGTTTGTGTATAATGCATTGTTCGACCGAATATGTGTTAATTTGCTTATTTGTTTACTTGTGTTTGACTTGGTAGGTCGGTATGGTATATTAGAAACTGCTTACTTAAGTTCTGTGTAATGCTCACCTCCTTACCATTTTTTAGGTACCAAGTCCGAGCAAGCGCAGTCCCCGGCTGAGCAGGTTCACTCTCCCTCACAGGGAGAGTAAGTTCATTTAGTTAGACAATAGTCCAAGCCCTCGGCCCTTTGGCCGAGCAAAATGCTGATGCTTCTTTTGATTATGTCAATGAAAGTTTTTAAATTCTTTTGCTGCGCACTTCGGTGCTTTTGTAAAACAATACTTTTGGCTGATACTCTGATCTATTTTATGAAAATGAAATTAACGTGTTCTTTCAAAAAGAAATTTTTAAGTACTAAAATCAATTAAAGGGTAGAATTAATTAGGGTGTTACATCATTATTCTTTTATAAAAACAAAATATGTCATTATTCTAACATATATTGGAGTTTAAAAAGAAAAAATCATTTTAACCAACAAGGCCCATCACATAGTTGGTAGATATCTGAGTTCCTTAACCATGATATAGGGTTCTATCCTTGCCGTGGGCATAGAAAAGACTTTTTTGATAGAGGCAAAACCCACTTCAGTGATCTCTACGCCTCGAAAGGGATAGTCTTCGACTATCAGCTGGAGAATACCTTTTGTGCACAAAAAAACAAAATCATCTTAGTTTAGCTCCTCTACATAAAATATGGGTTACGCTAACCGTGATCAATTAGGGGTGTTCAAAACCGAACCGGATCAATTAAAAACCGCAAAACCGGACCGAAAAACCGAAAACCGAAAAAAACTACATGTACTGGTTTTTTTTGGACTGATTTTCTGTAAACCGATCGGTTCGGTTCGGTTTTCGGTTTCAATTGAAAAACCGAACCGGTCCAAACTGAACCGATCTTTCCCTATGTATATCATTGAACGCAGCGTTTAGTTATGTATTTTTAGGGTTCATGCTCGCATAGTCTCATTCTCTGTTCTCAACTTTCATTTTCTCTTCCCTTAGCGGCAGCCTCTCCTTCAACGAGTCTCATTCTCCAGCCGCGGCCTCTCCTTCATCGAGTCTCCTTTCCTGCCGACGCCACCTCATCTCATCACGACTCACGGTCTCTTCTCACCGCCCACAAACCCGTCGCCGTCGTCATCCTCTCTCATCCAGAAGCCGTCGCCACTTGCCATCATTATCTCATCCGTCGCCACTCGCTCTCATCCGTCGCCGGCACCGCTCTCATCCAGAAGCTGTCCCCCATGGAGGTAATATTTCTCCACCATTTAAATTTAAATGTTACTTTTTGCCTCAGTTTTATAGATTTGTCGATTTATTTTTGGCTCAGTTTTGATTTATTTATGATTTGTTTTTATATATTCTTGTTTTTTTGGTTCAGTTTATAGATTTATAAATTAGTAGTGAAGAAAGCTTGAATACTATGCTAATATCAGGTGGATTAGCTGGTGTAGCGAGTTGGATTTTCAGCTACCCTTTAGATGTTATACGCCTTCTTCGCTGAAATATGATGGAATTTTCGATTGCCTCCGAAAGAGTGTCAAAGAAGAAGGGTACGTTGTGCTATGGCGCGGTTTATGAACTGCTGTTGCTAGAGCTTTTGTAGTGAATGGTGTTGTTTTTTCTGCTTATGAGATTGCTCTAAGGCTTCTATTTAACAATTGAAGCATTCAAGTATAGGAAACAATTGAGGGAAATTACTACTCCGTGTTTTTGAGGAGGGACAGTATAATTAGAGAGCACATTTGAGAAGTGTCCTAACCAAGAAAACAGCTTTGATATTTGACATTCATTAGTTCATTAGTTGTTGCAATAGCCCAAAAAAAAACATTTCAAATAAAGGAAACTGAACTTTTCATTTTCTTGTGGTCTTTGTTGTTAACTGTGCTTGGAGATTTTGCAAATATTAGAATGATGCTTTAGGAATCCATTTGATTGATTAAATGGAAGTGTAAAGGGTCTACACATCCAACCGAATAACCATAAGTTGGAAGATTTTAGGGAAATTTACATGAACTATAGCTTGTAATTGCATCAAGTCATTTGTAAAGGTTGTGATTATTTTCAATCTCAATATGATTATCTTCTCTTCTTTAGCCTAAAATAATTCCTTGGTCCCCCACACACACACTGTTGTTACTCTCTAGTCTCTATTGGGCGAAGGCATGCTTGTTAGCAGGGTCGGCTAGGAATGCATACCACACAAAGTACACAGGTGATTATTTGAAACATGATTAATTATGTGCTCAGTCTTTAAATTTTGGGGTTGTTTTTGTCATGGGTGATTTTTTTTCATTATCTGATTCCTCGAAGTTACTTATGGATTTACTATATATCCCTTCTATTAATTATGTCCAAATTTAGCTGACATGTCATATTGGAATCCTAGTAAGACGCAGAAAGTTAACCATATGATAGCATGCGAGCGAAGATGACATCTCTCCAATCCTTTTTTTTTTAATTAAAACTAAAAATATATAAAAAACTATTAATTTTATTTTTATTTTTTATATTAACAAAAATCTTCTCCCACGTGACACCGGGTGACTAACCTCTCGCATTTGACTATGATTCCAGTATAACATGTCGGTAAAATTTGGCCACAATCGATAGCATGGGATATACGACAAATCTAGAATTAATTTCAGGAAATCAGACATTGAAAAAAAAAACAAAAATCCTTTGATAAAGGACTCTAAAATTTAAAGACCAAACACATAATAAGCCTTCTTTAAGTATGATTCTTATGGTAATGCATGGTTAGCAAAACTCATATGAGATTTTTATAGCATAAAATATTGTTCTTTGATATTTCAATATAAATGAGTTTGCTTAAACCTTAGTCTTTAGAGTCGAGGATAATAAATCAAAAAGTAGTAAAATTTTATTGAGAATTTAAGTCAATTATCTCTTTAAGTATTTTATATTTTTTTAATGTAAAAATATTTTTTTAACATTTTATTTACAACTTTTAAAACTAAGTGTTTTATATTTTGCTAACAAGTGACCTAAGAGCACTTGTTAAAATTATTATACATGAAAAATTAACTACAAGTTTATATTATTGTTTGTCTTAAAAATCACATTTTTTTTAATAAGTCTCTATTAATTATAGTTTCTTAACAATTTTTTAAATAAAAATTATTTGTTGGAATACAAGTGGGTTAAACAAACACCTAGAGTGGGGGTGAATAGGTGTGAAGGTGAACCTCTGAAATTTTTCAAAGATCCTTCAAAAACTATATCAGATATCTACTATGTATCTAACTGATATTTGACAAAAAGCTAGAAACAATTAAAAATCTATTAACAGTCAGCCAGATATGGGTCAGATATCAGTCAAATAACAGAAGCCAGAATTTCACAGTTTTATACAGATCTAACAAGAAATTAACAACTAAAATAATACCAATACACAGATCAGATGCAGCAGATGCTAAAATATTATAATCACTGTTGATACCTCAATATTTGGTAGCCCAAATTACAAGGCCCAAATCATGTAAGGGCCCAGAAGTTGTCAAACAAAAATAAAGCAATAAAGATACTGAGGAAAGCGTGCCAACTCCGGGAATCGTCCAAGGCGACACACACTCACGGCGGCAGCCACCAAGGCGGCACGTCCTGACAAGGTGCCCAGAAAAAGAGTAAAGCGTACCGGTGGTGGTAAACGCCATGTGCTATCCCAAGGCGTCTCAGGTACTACAGAAACCCGAGAAGAACATTGTCATAAACAAAGGCGAGTCGGGAGCAGAGGCCCATGGAAGGCGCACACCTGACCAGCCAAGGGCGACATAGCTATCCAAGGCTGCAACGGCTTGCAAAGTAAGCCAGAAAGGAATCTTTTATTCACCCAAGGCAAAGCTGAGGGGAGTAAGACTTGGAGTCCTCTCCCTCTCCGAAATCATCAAGTGCCAAAGCCAAGAATGGTAAAGAAGACAAAGCCACTGGAAAGATGCTCTGGACACATGATGCAAGCGGTCATTAACCAACAGACAAAGGGAAGCGAGCGGAGACCACCGGTCCAAGGCACCACTATAAATAAATAACAGAAAGAAAGAGAAGAAAGGAGGCGACGGGGAGAGAGGAGAAGAGAGATCAGAAGGCATCAAGGGAAGAGGGGATCAAGACATCGGAGAGCAGAGCTCCGGAAGGCCACCCCCCCCGAAAGGCCGAGAAACGCCTCAGAGCGACAATAACTGCAATGCAATACACACAATATACACAAAAGACACGAAGCTCCTCCCTCTGAAAACTGAGAGGAATCATGAAGAAGCAAGAGACAGAATAAACAACAAAGGAGGAACAGAAAAGGAGGAAAAGGCCAGAAGGCATGCACCTCCAGCAACCGTCGTAAAAGGCAAGACGAGGGGGTCAGAATACCCAGAAAGCCCCGCAACCAACAATGGTTACAACACGGAAGGCGTACAGCGAAAAGGAAAGGAAGCTCCCCTTCTGAAATCCAAGATTTAGCAATGCAAAAGGGGTGTAAAGCCAAAGCGCACACCCCTCCCTTTGTAAAATACCACGAACGTGGGAGCCATTTCCTTGTATCGACCCCTCTATATCTCGTCTCAGTATAATAAAAGCCTAAAGCTTCATCAAGTTTACGAACCCATTATCTCTTTTAATTAAACAATCATTATCGCACAAAGCGGTCCGAAACAATTGGCGACTCCGCTGGGGAAGCTACGGCTTCCAGCCTTGAAGAAAAGGCTCCTAGAGGCACTACTCAGGAGGCAGCTCCCGAGAGCATTCGGCCTCCAACCGAAGAAGCGCTGCAGCGACGAAGTGCTCATTCAGGCCAGAGGCGACCACTCCAGAAGGCGGCCCGTCACTGAAAGGCGAGCCCTCCAAAAGACACGCCTCAGAGAAGCGATCTCCCTAAAGGGAAGTAATCACGAAAGATGACCGGTTTCGCCCTAATGCAAGCTTTCTAGAAGGCGGTGAGACTCGTCCAAAGGTGGCATAGGTCCTTGCGAGCCCGGCTGCTCAGGAAGGCGACGCCTCGGAGGGCGGTGACTTTCGCTCTGTTTAAGCACGGTCGCGCGACTGGAAGGGGTGGAGATGCGTCCCTGCTAACGAAGGCGCCACACGAAGTACGCCCTCGCTGACGAGGGCGCCGGGTCGTAGAAAGTAGAAGCTCAGGAGCGGAGGCGCAATCAACCAATCCACGTGGAAGACGCCTAATATCATCCGCACTATCAGCTAAGTATACGCAAGCCCTGACTCGGTCTAATTTATCGTCTTTATTCTGATAAGTCTTTCCGTGAATTTGGTAGATGTGAATCATGACAAAATAAAAGATATATTGTACCTACTTGCGTATAAGTCGTTGTATGTAGCTACAACATGCTTGCTTTGTGCAGCTATGTCTTGATATGCTTTCGGTAGTGACGCTTTCGCATGATATCATGTTCTACGCCATTAGCCTTATGTCTAAGATTATCCTGATAGCGAAAATTTAATTTCACTTTGACTAGAATGACATTAGTACAATTCTGAGTATGTCACGACTGAAAATGACATGTGCATGATAACAATCATGAATATCGTCGCTCTGATATGTATCGAATGTTTGACTAGAGAAAACAATGGCTAGACGAGTCTATGCATTTGAATGTTTGCTTTAAGAACTGAAATTAGTATATCATGCCAGTTATTCTTGTCAACTTTTCCCTGGCTCAACTGTGGCGTGATGAAAGGAAGCTGTTTCCATCACAAAAAAAACATCTAAAAGTCATAAGTTATATGATTGGAATGTTTTGAAAAAGCGTGCTCTAGGAAAGCGTTGCACAAAAGCATGACCTGGATAGTGTTACATAGTGATGCATGATTGATTGTATACATGATTTACTGGATGCAACTAATAAGACGGACATGTATAGCATGAAAACATCCGGAAAATGAAAGTTGTTTATGTAGGAATAAGAATGAATCACTCCTTAAAGTCTGAGAAGTCTTTTGATGCTCATCAAAAAAAAAAACTTCGCATCTTGCCCAATGAAAGCAAGGCGGTTAAAAGTGAAGAAGCAAACGGTGAAACGAAAGCAAAAGCGCCGAAGAAGAGACGCAATGCACAAGTAGAAAAGAGCAGTAAAAAATCAAGCAATAAAAAAGGAGAGCTCACCAGAAGTAGGCGAACCCTGAGCAAAATGGTGGGACGGACGAAATCCAGAATCAGAAGGCGAACACGAGGCCATCGTGGCAAGATGCATGTAAGCATGTGTTCGGTACGAACTCACTGACGAGGAAAGGCGAGAAAAGCAAGGGTGAATCATGAAGCCTCACGAGGAGCTGCAAAGATGAAACCCAAGGCACGCCAAGGGAAAATAAACAGTACCGAAGCTAGAAATCTTGAAGTAAACCAAGAGCAGAACGTTGCTAGTGCGAACCCAAAAAGGGGCTGACAAAGAATTCAAATCAGAAAGACCAAGGCAGCTTCAAAGCGAAAGCGTGCAAAAGATCACAAGCCAGAAAGTTAAAAGAAAATCAATGCAGATATCTGAGCGCAACAGCAAGACAAGATGAAAAGTAAAAAGGACATAACAAAACTCAAAAGGCGTACAATTGCAAAGACATACACCTTCAAGGCGTACAACCGAAAGGCGTACATGAAAAGGCGCGCATGCAACATGAAGACGAATGCAAGCTCCGTAATGGCCAATGCAAGTACAAGATCCTGAAAAGTATGCTACTCAAAGGCGTACTTAAACACTGAAGCACTGAATCAGATGCAAGGACAAGGTGCAGGATAAAATCAAGAAAGCGTACAAACGGTTGACCCAAAATGGCCTCAAACACAACATAACTAAGCCAAGGCATCCCAAAACAAATAAAACGAAGAAGTCTGTAGCAAGCCCCTGGAGCAAGGCACGTATGAACTTGCCCTTACGTCAGAGCAGATCATGCGAAAGCAAGCATAAGCACAAGGTCAATCAGAAAACCCAAGCATTTGCACGCCGATAATCGCAAGAAGAACTAAAAAGTAACGCCCATGACAAAAGGTGTTACGAAGCACAAGCGATCAGAATTAAGCAATCAATCAGAAGCAAGGAAGTGCCTATGACAAGAGGCACCAATGCTAAAGCTCGAAGCGACGCTGATGACATGAGGTGTCCCCAGAAAGAGCTCGAAAGATACTGATGACATGAGGTATCACTGTAGAAAAACACCCTCAAACAGGGTCAATAATGCCAGAACGCGAGGTTCAACACTTCAAAAAAAAAAAGAGAAAAAGGAAGAGAAGAAGAAAAAGAAAAAGAATAGTGTTGAACCGTACCGCGGGCACAAGCGCCTTATCGCGGTACCCAGATAGACCTCCTGAAAAATTTCTGGGACAGACGCGGGCGAAGTACGCCATATCGCGAGACTAGAAAAGGTCCCGGGAAACAAGGGCGCTAGTCTTAAACACGGGCGGAAAAATCTGTAAAAGAGGTTGGCTAACGCAAGATCCAAAGCGATCCGTTAGTTTACAAAGCCCCAATGTGGCAACTGAAAAAAAAAAGAGCCCCAATGTGGCAACTGAAAAAAAAGGCCCCAATGTGGCAACTGAAAAAAAAAAAGAGCCCCAATGTGGCAACTGAAAAAAAAAAAGAGCCCCAATGTGGCAACTGAAAAAAAAGGGCCCCAATGTGGCAACGAAAAAAAAAAGAGCCCCAATATGGCAACTGAAAAAAAAAGCCCCAATGTGGCAACTGAAAAAAAAAACCCCAATGTGGCAACTGAAAAAAAAGCCTCAATGTGGCAACTGAAAAAAAAAGGCCCCAAAGCGGCAAAGCCCCAACGTGGCAACTCAAAAATAAAAGGAGAAAGAAAGCCCAAAAGCGGCAATTGAAAAGCCCAAGGCGGCAAGCAGAAAATCCAAAGCGACAAACAAAAGAAAGGGTCCAAAGCGACAACATCTGTGAAGCGTGCCCAACGAGCACCTCAACAACAATCTTGGCACCAATGACATGAGGGGCCATTGAAATCTGCAAGCAAGTTTGAAGCGCCCGGAGCGCGCTCCAAAAAAAAAGGTGGAGAGGGGAGGAAGGAAACCTTCCTTGGGGCACCAATGATATAAAGGCCCCTATAAAAACGAATAATATAAAAAAAAGGAAGAAAAAGAAAAGAAGAGTTGTGCTCTATCAGAACACTTGAAGAAAAGGCACCAAAACTGAGAAGTGCAACAAACGCAAGAGCAGTAGCAAGCGATTACAAAGCTACGAAGTTCAAGCCACAACTGCTAAAGCAGCGAAGCCAACGAAAGCGCACAAGAACAAAGGCGTAAAATTCAAATGCAAGTCTCAAGCGCAAGGCAAACAACAACAACAACAACAACAAGATGATGAAAAGACAAAGACAAGATATGCATAACAGCATTGTCAACATAGCAGCAAGCATACAAAAGTGGAATCCAAACTTGAGAAACACACACGAAGGGCATCATAAATCCCAAGATGCAAGTTCAAGAGCAATAAAGCAACAGAAGTCAAGGTCTAACGAAGTCATACAAATCATGGAGCCAAAGAAAAAGTCATAACCGAAACCATAATTTGGAAGGAGAAATGTCAAAGCAACAACACAAGTGGCGAAACAGTGCCTACGTGAAAAAGAGGGAATTCAAAGAAGTGACCCTACAGACTTCCTCATAAGAATACTTTGTGTTGGCCAAATCCCTAATCTCCTGATCAAGAGCCTCCAATTCAGTGGTTGCTTGGTCAAGCTGAGAAGAAAGCTCCTTGATACGAGACACCAAAGGAGCACGGCGCTCCTGCAGAGCACGCTCAGCATCGGCCAACTCGGCGTCATCAAATGGAGGGCGCAAGCTTTCAAAACTAGCAATGGCATTTTCAAGCCAGGGACCAGAATAATGTTGAAATTGAAGCGTGTACAAGCAATCCATGATCTCAGCCTTCTCCTCCCATGGCAAGTCATCTACGTCAACTGAGCGGACCAAATGCAACATCCGCAACAAAGTTTGAGAGCCGGACTCCCGGAAAAGGCGAGGAAGTGAAGCTGAAGGAGGAATCAAGAAAGCATGGGTACGCAAGAACGAATCAATCAAAGCTTGATCATCCGCAGAAAATGGAGCTGCAAAAAGCATATGCAGAAATAATGAGACAAGAACTCAAAGGAAAAGAAAAACTCCAGCTCGAGAAAGAAAATACTTACAAACCAAAGAAGATCCCGGAGAAGCGGAGGCGTGACTTGCCCTCACGACGGGAGCCTTCCCCTTATCAGCCAAAGAAACAGGATTTGCAGCAGCTTGGTTCTCTAAAGGGGCAGGGGCGTCAACTTCAGCACCTACCCCACCAAACATGTTTTCAGATCTTGGGACATCAGAAACAAGTTCATAAATAATGTCAGCAGCAGCAATACCTGAAGGGGCCTTCGAAGGCACACCCTTAGAAAAAACAGGGACACTGGCAGCAGAGTCAAAAGGGGCAACGCCCCCACCAGCTGAAGGTTGGCCAAAGAGGTTCATAAAGTCTTCATGATCGGAAGCAAGTGAAACAGTAGGAGCGTCCTCAGGAGACTGGGATGAAAGCGATGCTGATGAACGACCATCAGCATCACCTGTATTCAGAAGAAAAAGAGAAAGGAAAAAGAATCAGTGATGAAAACTGTCCAAGCAAAACAATTTGAAAAGACTATAAGAAAATAAAAGAGCAAGAAATGGAACCTGGAAAGCGATCCCCAGCGCCACCGCTTTCAGCAGAAACATCACAAGATAAGAAAGAATCGCCAGAATTAGTTTCAGCGGTGTCATCTTGAACCAAGTCCACATGGACTGGGGAAGAAGGAGCAATGCGGATGCCGGAAGTGCGCAAGCGGCTGGACCGGCGAGTAGGAACGGCTGCAGTTGCCTTCCTCCTTTTGCTAGAATTGGCGGCGCTACTACTACCGCCTCGAACAGAAGATCTAGAAACAGAGGAAGTTTCCCTTTTGCATCGCCTGGGGGCAATAGAAGAAGACGCAGCAACTCTGCGGCTGGGTGAAACCCCCTCAGCTGAAAACAAAGCCAAACAAAGCTGAGTGCAAAGCAAGAAAAAGAAAAGCAACAGAAACGAAAAATGGTCAAGATATTTACCATTGTTTTTCTTCATGGAAGTGCAAAAATAAGGGTCATTGTACACTATGGGCAGTAAGGAAGGTACGAGATGCGAAGAAGAGGCTTCGAAATCCCGAAGATGTTGCAGAATGCCTTCATAAGAAACAAGCCAAGAACTCAAAACACCTCCAATGCGGGAGGAAGAAACATAAACGGGAGTAGAATCAGAAATTCCAGGAGTTGCGTCGAAAAGAAGCGCCTCGACCAAATCCTCCACCGGGGCCTGCTCGATGTTAAGAACGCAAGGAGCTTGATCGCGCCCAAACTGTCTGGCCACCCGATCGGGACGATACACACAAGGCCAAAGGGCTCCACCGTGAGCACTCCTACTGTCCAAAGGGACAAAACCAGGCAAGCAGCGAATGGAGAGAATCAATGACCATAAATCATAAATTCCCTCAAAGGGGATGGCAGCGTCGTTCCTTGAAGTAAAGGCCCCTTCATCATAAAGAGGATGCGGGAGGTCCGAATAGGGGCGGAACAAGAACTTGTCTTCTGAATCAATGAGAGAAATTAGGGGCTCTCTTGAGATCCTCTCGTCCAACACCAAGAACGAGGGTCTGAACCAGCAACACCAGTAGAAAGAGGAAGCTTGATAGGGCCATAATCAGGAAAGCGTTCAAACAAAAAGTATTGAAGAAAAGTCAAGTCTACATAAGAGGTGATTGGAAAGCGCCCATGAGAAATGCGCATCTGCACTGATACTTGGTCTAGGCGGGCGTACAAACCGCCCAGGAAAAATGAAGCAAGAGGAAGGCGTGTACCTTCCGCCAGGAGACAAGCAAAGAGAAAGACACATGGGCTTATAGACTCCCATGGAGGTCCAGGAAACACGTATCTGCTAAGCCAGAAAGCGATGAAGGCGGCGCGTCAAAGGCGCGAATCGGTGACAGGTCCATATTGGAATTTACCATCATGAAAATCGCCAAAGAAGTAGCGAATCCAGCAAGCAAAAGTATACTTAATAGAAGAGCGTTGGCTTGCCCTTCGACTCCTAGGAACTAAGTTCCCAGTGCCCCTCACCCGTTGAGAAGAGGAGCCCTTTGCATACGAGGCGCGCCTTCGCTTGAAAAGGTCCCGGGAGTACTTGGCGCTCAGAGCCGAAGCGGTTTTCAGCTGCATTGACAATTCGGAAAAGCGCTCATCAACATTCTCCACATCGAGGTCTGCATCTCCGAAAGCAGGGAGTCCAAGAAGCACAATCACATCTTCAAGCGTTGGGGTAAACTCCCCCCATGATGTCAGAAAGGTATGGGTGGAAGAACACCAGCGCTGCACCAACATTAACAAATCGCTGGGCTTGCGGTTGGCACCAAGTCGAGGCGACGCCTTGACGGCGGCGGCGATCCCTGCTTTCTCCAGAATAGCCACAAAAGCGGCGTCAGTAGCAAAAACGTGATCAACCCACTCTTGCCATCCAGCAGTGCCCCCCACGCGAACATTGAAGTTCACATCTACCCAGGGGAACTCCGAACGGCGGAGACAGGAGCGGAGCAATGAAGAGCCCAAGGCGCAATGGTCCTTATCGTAAGAAGGAGAAGAAATGAGTTCGGCGTCCTCCTCGGAAACCACCATGGCCTTGGAAGACGAGCCAACAATGAAATCGCCCGAGTCGGGACCAGAAGGCGAGTCCACCTTCACCTCCGTGGCCCAGCGGCGATATCCCGGTTCAACAGGGTAAGAGCGGGGGCAAGGAAGCTCTTGCATGAAGCAATAAGAGATGGGGCCTGGGAGTTGAATCTCCTCCTCGAAGCTTGAGGAAGCGCTTTCAACCGTGGAAGGAGTAATGGCCTTCGATTTTGACATGGTAACGGCAAAAACAAGAGAAGGGTAAGCAGAAGAGAGCAAGAAAGCAGAAAACAAAGGAGTAACGGGGAGCTCTTTTCTTGAAGAAAGAAGTTTCGGAAACGAAGAAGAAAGAGAACAAAGTGGAAGTGGAAAGAAAACTGAAAGGTTTGAGGGAGTTTTGAAAATATGAGTGAAGGAGGGAACGTGGGGAAACGTGCAAATATCAAAGCTGAGGGATATTTGCCCTCTCCCCCCAACGACACGTGGAATGCAGCAGAGGAATAAGAGTGAAGAAAGCCAAAAGACTTACCAGCGAGGGCCCGGTGACAAGACTCCACTGGATGACGAAATTCAAAGCGGCAACTGCCAAGCAATCAGTAAGCCAGGAGAAATGCGAAGGACACCCACGATGCAGAGGCGTCCCCTTCTGTACGCCTTCCCCAGAAATCGAAGGCGACGCCGAAAGAAATAACAAGAAGGCGAAGGACAAAGAATGGGAAATCAAGAAAAGAAGAAACAAGCAAGAAAAACACAAATATAGGATTTGCACTGAGAAGGAAATTCTTCCCCCCTCACTGCAAAGGGGGCAATTGTTGATACCTCAATATTTGGTAGCCCAAATTACAAGGCCCAAATCATGTAAGGGCCCAGAAGTTGTCAAACAAAAATAAAGCAATAAAGATACTGAGGAAAGCGCGCCAACTCCGGGAATCGTCCAAGGCGACACACACTCACGGCGGCAGCCACCAAGGCGGCACGTCCTGACAAGGTGCCCAGAAAAAGAGTAAAGCGTACCGGTGGTGGTAAACGCCATGTGCTATCCCAAGGCGTCTCAGGTGCTACAGAAACCCGAGAAGAACATTGTGATAAACAAAGGCGAGTCGGGAGCAGAGGCCCATGGAAGGCGCACACCTGACCAGCCAAGGGCGACATAGCTATCCAAGGCTGCAACGGCTTGCAAAGTAAGCCAGAAAGGAATCTTTTATTCACCCAAGGCAAAGCTGAGGGGAGTAAGACTTGGAGTCCTCTCCCTCTCCGAAATCATCAAGTGCCAAAGCCAAGAATGGTAAAGAAGACAAAGCCACTGGAAAGATGCTCTTGACACATGATGCAAGCGGTCATTAACCAACAGACAAAGGGAAGCGAGCAGAGACCACCGGTCCAAGGCACCACTATAAATAAATAACAGAAAGAAAGAGAAGAAAGGAGGCGACGGGGAGAGAGGAGAAGAGAGATCAGAAGGCATCAAGGGAAGAGGGGATCAAGACATCGGAGAGCAGAGCTCCGGAAGGCCACCCCCCCCCCCGAAAGGCCGAGAAATGCCTCAGAGCGACAATAACTGCAATGCAATACACACAATATACACAAAAGACACGAAGCTCCTCCCTCTGAAAACTGAGAGGAATCATGAAGAAGCAAGAGACAGAATAAAAAACAAAGGAGGAACAGAAAAGGAGGAAAAGGCCAGAAGGCGTGCACCTCCAGCAACCGTCGTAAAAGCCAAGACGAGGGGGTCAAAATACCCAGAAAGCGCCGCAACCAACAATGGTTACAACACGGAAGGCGTACAGCGAAAAGGAAAGGAAGCTCCCCTTCTGAAATCCAAGATTTAGCAATGCAAAAGGGGTGTAAAGGCAAAGCGTACACCCCTCCCTTTGTAAAATACCACGAACGTGGGAGCCATATCCTTGTATCGACCCCTCTATATCTCGTCTCAGTTTAATAAAAGCCTAAAGCTTCATCACGTTTACGAACCCATTATCTCTTTTAATTAAACAATCATTATCGCACAAAGCGGTCCGAAACAATCACCAACAACACGTTGAATTAAAACAATTATTGATTAGTTCTTGTTAGATTATCACTTATCAAGAATTAATGAAATTAACCAAGATAAAATAGAAAAGAAGAAAAACAAGACACAACGATTTATACTGGTTCACCTTGAACTCAAGGCTACATCCGGTCCTCCCTTTCTGATTCGGAAGAGTTGCTTCACTATGAAAAAGGTATATGAGTACAATGAGTTTTTACACAAAACCTTTGCTAAAAAACCTACCGAGTAAACCTTACTCTAAGTAATCGTACTCAAAACCTCAAACCTTTCTTCAATCGTTGTGAATATGTTGAAACCTTCAACACTCTTCAATTCTTTCTTGAAACATTCAAGAACACAATGAAACCTTCATCACTTGAGGTGAAACCTTCACCAAGCTTTGAACCTTTGAAACCTTCAAAGTCCAATTCCCTTGAAACCTTCAAGGAACCTCTTCGGTAAAACCTTTACCAATTCTCACTCTTGAAATCTCACTTGTTGTTGTAGCAAAGTTTGCACCTCTTGATGTGCGAATTACAACACTAATAAGAACACACAACTAATTGAACCTCTTAGATCTAAGATGAATATGCTTGAGAGATTCAATTTAATTTGTAAAGAAAAATATATAAACAAGAAGATGAATCTTGGAACCACTAGAAAAAGACGTGTCACTGTTATGAATGAATTGCCAAACAGATTTGGGAAACTCAAAAGTGTGAAAGCAAAATGGCTTTTCTGGAAAAATAAGAAATCATGTCTGTATGAAAAGCAAAAGGCTTATTTAAGTTTTTTGTCCCCGAAAGTTGATCGTGTTTTGGTTTTAGTCCCTATCTTTTTATTTGACCGGTCCTAGACCTTAAAAGTTCAAAAAAATTTGATTTTGGTCCCTGCCATTAATGCTGACGTGGCAAACGGAATTTTAAAAAAAAAATAATAAAAAAATTAATTAAATTTATAAAAAAAAAAAAAAAAAATTATTTAAGTTATTGGTCCCCGAAAGTTGACCGTGTTTTGGTTTTAGTCCCTATATTTTTATTTGACCGGTCCTGGTCCTTAAAAGTTAAAAAAAAAATTGGTTTTGGTCCCTGTCGTTAAATTTTGCCGTTAATACAGAATTTTTAAAAAATAATAAAATAAATAATTAAACTTATAAAAAAATTAAAAAATTAACCCCCCACCCCCCTCCCCCCAAAAAAAAAATGCGTACCCAACCCAACTCACCCTCTCCTCTTCCTTTCTCTCTCCCCCCATGACTTCCTCTCTCTTTCTCCACCGCCAATCTGCCGCCACCGCCTATATTATTATTTGCTATCAGAATACACCGTTCTCCACCGTCAATTCCATAAATTTAGATTAAGAATACAAATCAATAATGAAAGAGAAATGATAAAATCCCAAAAAAAAAAGAATCAATTCCAAATCGGAGATGCACCATGGAGATCCACCGTTGATCCCCACCGTCATTTCCAGAAATACATCATATAATCCCAAATCGGAGATGCAGAAGCTTGCATGTGCCGATCGGAGCTTTATAAGGGCGTGATTTGTGAGGGAAGAGACATCACTTTGTGAGCTTGCATGTGTCGATTGGAGATGAAGGAAGAGACCTTGATGACTTTATGAATGAAGAGAGGGAAGAGACAAGGAGAGGGAAAACGTGAGTGAGAGAGATGAGGCCGTGAGGCCTTGGTGAGGGGTGAGAGAGACGCGATTTTGCCTTGAGAGAGGGAAGAGAAGTGACATGAGGGAGGAAGAGAGACGCGATTTGTGTTCTTGAGAGAGAGAAGAGCGGTGGCGTGATGGAGGGAGAGAGCCAAGTGATTGAGGGACAGAGAGAGAGGAAGTGGGGTGGGGTTGGGTACGGATTTTGGGGTTTTTTTTTATAAATTTAATTTTTTTTTTAAAATTTTGTTTGCCACGTTAGCATGAACGGTAAAATTTAACGGCAGAGACCAAAACCAAATTTTTTTTAACTTTTAAGGACTAGGACCGATCAAATAAAAAGATAGGGACTAAAACCAAAACATGGTCAACTTTCGGGGACCAAAAACTTAAATAATTTTTTTAAAATTTTTTTATTTTTTTTATAAATTTAATTATTTTTTTTTAAATTCCGTTTGTCACGTCAGCATTAACGGCAAAATTTAACGGCAGGGACCAAAACCAAATTTTTTTGAACTTTTAAGGACTAGGACCGGTCAAATAAAAAGATAGGGACTAAAACCAAAACACGGTCAACTTTCGGGAACCAAAAACTTAAATAAGCCAAAGCAAAATGGGGTTGGTACTTGGTATTTCATAAAAGAAAAGAACTAGTTTGATAAGAAAAAATTGGGCTGCAACGCGCAGTTCTAAATCTTCTTTTTTTTATGTTATAAAAAAACTGCACAGTTATGTATCTGATTATAGATCAGATATCAGTAAGATACATACTGTTTTATTTGTTTAAAAGATTAAATCAGAAAATCAATTTTGCACCCAACTTTTTCCTTTTACTAAATACCATTCCCAAAGCCATTCAATAATGCATTTTTCTATTCTAAAAATATTTTTCTTTTATGCATTATTTTTCAAGATTAATCTTGCATTTTTCTCAAGCATATTTACCTTAAAACTTATGAGATTCAATGCAACCTAATAGACCACTACCCCACTACCCCATATAGCCTAACACTAAGAAACATAATAAGATATAAAAAATACATCTAAACTATTATGGAGTAATAAATCTAACTAGCAATCTTCTTCTCATGTTGTATGTTTAATTTGTTCATTCTTGGAGATGCTTGTTGTCATCAAAACCTATTGACTTCACATTATTGTTCTTTGTTCAAGTTGGATTGTCTCGTTGACTAACTAGCTAATTGCTTAAGAATTTCAAGATACATGTCTAGATTCCTAGAGAGACAATAACTCATCGAAAAATCTCATACCATTGAATAAAAGACTCGGGAATAAATTAGTTGAGTCACAAAAATAAGTTAATAAACCCATATATTATCTTATTTCGTTTTAAAAAGAGAATATTTGCTTAAAGGATTTGCTACTTTAGTTAACAAAGGTGTCCCCTTGACCTATTATAAGGATTTTATTGACAAAGTATCCCAACAGCAATTATTGATGCTAACAATTGCTTCTATAAAAATTTGAAATTATGACGTGTACTTTAACAAAAATTGACATCCAGAAACTTACTGTATATATGCTCAAAAGATTAAATCATCAAAAAGTTAAAAAAAGAGTTGACTCATTTGAAAAACGTTTTAGAGTTCATGTGACGGAAATATTACTTTCACCGTTTCTGGATATAAAGCATGTTTTCTTAAATTTTTCTATATGACTTCTTTTATTTCTAAATATAGTTAGGCCTGGTCCTAACTTATTTCGGACCCTAGGATGAAAAAGAATTCGGGACCCCTAATTCAAAATAAAAAAATTATTAAAGGTTAATCAATTAAAAATGTAGTATATATATATATATATGTATAATCAATTAAAACAATGACAACAATCAATAATAAAACTAGTAATTAAAAAATAAGATTTGAAATAAAATAAAAAGTTATCGAGTAAAAGATGTAATAAAAAAAACCTTTTTTATATTGTGCTGCAAAAGTAAAGTTTATTACTTCATTTATTTATAAATTAAGTGAGCAAATGAAAAAGATAAATTGAAGTTTTATGCTAAAAATCATTAATGGTTAAGAGATAAAAAAACTTACAACTATTAATTTTTTTTTCAAAATTAAATATAGTGTTAAAAAAAATTATGGGCCCCTGAAATTTTTTGGGCCCAGGACGGCCGCCCTCATCGCACTCCCTCAGGGCCGACACTGTATATAACCATTAGATAGTAAACTTAGCTTTTATAAACCCTAATTTTAATTTTTAATTATATTAGTTACTTCTTTTTCACAGTTTTTAGAATCTCAATAATAATTATAAAGGGCAATTTTGAAAAAATATACTCTTTTCGTTTCTTAACTTTTGGTATTTTAGACTTTTTTTCTTTCATTTCTTTTGTTCTTCTACAATTCTAATGCATAAACATATTTTTCTTTTCAATTTTAACCATTCATTTAATTATGAGATTAATGGGTGTGCACTGACGATGTAAAGTTTTTTACACCATCAGTCCATCATCCACCATTCATTTGTATCACTTTTATTTGAAAGTCAACGACAATAAATACATGAATGGTGGATGATGCACTGATGGTGTAAAAAACCTTTACAATGTCGGTGCATCATTTATTTTCTCATCAAGTATTTATCTTACTCCACACTAATTATATTGTTATCCTTTCTCTCATCTCTAAACCAATATACTTTAGTTAATGAACACACTTGTAACGTTCTTGGCAGGCAAATAGATTGCGATCGACTGTCGCCACATACAAGCACGGGTCTTTTCAGCATGCTTTATCCTCACTTGCACGTTTCCTGGGAAAACGTCCCCAAAGGTCAACCATCCCAGATTACTCCAAGTCAAGCATGCTTAACCATGGCGTTCTTAAGTGATGGGCTACCGAAAAGAAGATGCATATTGTTGATATGGGTAGTACCAATCAATTCATTTAAAACTTCATGTACAATGTAGTCTAATTCTTGTACAATCTCAAGATCACCCTCTCATTCTGGTGTGTCGGTTCATTCATGTACCCCTTCCTTAGAAGCCTGTCAGGAGCCGCTCCTTGTTCGTGCCTCTTGCACCAGCGATCACTCCTCATCCTTGTCAGCTTGGGACATTTTAGACAAAAATTAAATACTATAACAATTTTCAACAAGGATTAAATAGGGACATTTTAAACAAAAACACATAAAACTTATAATAATCAACATTTTCTTAATATGTTGGAAACTAACAAGCGACCTAACAATCTACTAGAGCAAGGGTGAATAGTAGTTGGAAGCAATAGTACCAATTTTTCGGATATAACTGAAATGGTTCGGATAATGGTTGCTGATTAAAATAAAAAGGCTGACTTTGGGCCAAACAGATTCTGATAATTGGTTATCTAAGTCGACCACCGATTATCCGAGCTGCGCCACACAAAGATCAGATTTGCAGCGGAAAAGAGCTAGCACTATCCGAGCAAAAATAAGGTTTAACTAAGTCGATCAGAAATGCTCGGTCAAAAACTGAAAGCGATAAACGAAGAGAGAGACAACAAATTTTATATTAGTTCACTCACAAACCTTGTGAACTACATCCAATTCTCCCTAAAACCTTTAGGGAGCCTTTAATAAAAATCAATTCAATCAGTTACAACAGGAATTACAAGTGAACCTCACTAAACCTAACCCTTTCAAGAGTGTACCAAACTCTTGAAATCTACCCCGACTTGAATTGATGGCTGAAGAACCTCTTCAGCACTTCTGTCGATGAAACCTTCACCGAACTCAGATTACGGTGGGAAGAACCTCTTCCAAAAGCCTCCTTGAAACCTTCAAGTAGCTCCACCGGCAAAGAACCTCTTCGAATTTTGCTTGGAAACCTTCCAAGACTTTCATTGCTTGAGAACCTCTCAAGACTTGAAAACGGATTGAATGAATAATGATGACTCCACCCCGAAACTCAAATGTGTATGATTTTGAAAGTTTGAGGAACAGACGAGTATACGATTGAGAAAGATTTTTCAGAGAACGATTGAACCTTAGTTTTCAAAATACAACAGTTTCTCTCTCTTGCTCTTTCGTTCTTTGTTCTGTGTTTTTCTTCTTTGTGCTTCTCTGAAGAATGTATATTTTTCTTGTTCTGCTTCTTGTTGTTGTATATGTTGGAGAATAAAAACCAGTCCTTTTATACTGATTCCAGCACACAGGTAGTACGAAAAAGAGGAAAGATATTTTGTGACACGTCTTGTCCTTTCCAACGGATATTCCAGATATTATCCAATTTACAGCAACGTTTAGAGACACGTATGTCCTTTCCAATGGATAATTCAAGATGTTTCCAATTCACAGCAACGTTCTAATCAATCCCTTTTTCAAATTTTAAATTCAAGTTTGCCACTCACACTCAGTGCAGAAAAACAGGTACAGAATGAAGAGGTGCAAGTGGCGACGTGACAGCTGATTGTTGAAGACGATGAACAGTGTTGCCGAGCTTGACATCTGATGGAGCTTGGGGACTTGCTGGCCGAACTGATCTTTCGCCGACAACATTGCCCTGAGCGAGAGCTCGGATCAATTCGATCCTGGCACTTCCAAGCTTGAGGTGAGCTAAAACATTTTACTTTGTCTATGCCGAGAACCGAGCTTTCAGACTTTGTCAATACCAAGGGCCGAGCTAATTCTTAGCTTCCGACGAAGAGCATTAAGCCGAGCAACAACTTCACTTCTAATGAGATGAGCTTATCCGAGAATAGGCTCGGCTACTGATGAAATGCGGAGAGGCTCGGCTTCTGATGCAATGCGCTGATATGATCTAAAATGATTGTCTTCATCAAAGGTCGAGATCCGAGCAGATATATACTTGACTTCGACCAATCTTTCTGGGACAAGCGCGAGCCGATATATTTGTCTTCATCAAAACCTTTCTGATTCTACATAATATGCGCGACCAAGTTTAAAAGACCAAAAGTTAAGGAATATAATGGAGGGAGTATCAAATATTATCAATTTCAATGTCATTAACAATATTAACTAACTTTCGTAATCAACGTACAAAGCTACTCCTAATATAAGTCTTTCTAGTTGCGTGTTTGGATCAGCAATGAATTAGCTCATAATCAATTCTGGAATCTAACGCTACTCATATCAGCTTTTACTTCTACGTGAAAATGAGGATTACGTGATTTTGTAACGTGAATTCAAACTATCCTACAAAATCAATACAACATTAATTATGATTTTTTTCAATTTCACCCTTAATTATTATATAGAGATAATATGAGAATAATAAATTATAAAAAAAATATAGAGAAAAATATGAAAAATAATATACAAATTTAATATAAATAAATAATTACATTCTTTAATCTATAATATTATAACCTTAAAAAATTTATATTCATCACAAACTAGCCAGGGAGTAGTTGAATTGTTTAAATGATCACTTTTTTTTTTAAAGGCTTAAATGATCACTTTGGAAATGAACGAATGTAAGAAAACAATTCTCTAACATACTGTAATTGATACTTTCTTCGCCTTGAAATATAAGCAACAAAAAATACATTTCATTTGGTTTAAAATATAAGCAAAAGTAATTAATCTTCTTAAATTTTATTTCATTCTCAATGCTACTTTATTAGAATATACATAGAAAATTGTTTTCTCATTTAATTTTTTTTATTCCCAATACTACTTCCCTAAAATACCTATATTTTTTTATAAATTTGATAAAATTAAATACAATCAACTAAAATTTTTAATAAGTGTGAAAATAGTTAATTTTGCTTATATTTTAAGGCGGGGTCTAGATACTTAAATTCTTAAATATACAATATTAATGTTAAGTTTTGGCGATCTCTCTACTTAAAAAAAAAATCATTATTCAACAATTGATCCTATTTAATATTCCATCTGTTTTATTTTACGTATTTTTTAGATAAAAAAATTTATTCCTGTGTATAAGTATTTGGCAAAACTACTCGTTTGGTCCCCTAAGTTATTTTTTTGTTCCAATCTGGTCCCCTAAGTCTTTTCCGTTTGAAAGTGGTCCCCTAACTCATGTAACGTTATCACCGTTAGTCCTTTCCGTCCATGAACGAACTCCCTATCACGCTCATAATCAACGACGATAATGTTGCAGTTTGTTCTCTCTTGGCACATGCCTTAGCAATCCTCTGTTTTCCCTATAAAGTTTAGTATTTTTCTCTCTTAACTCACAACGACTTCTCATGGAAGAAAGAAGAAGATGAAGCGAGTGGCTTTAAGTATCAAAACGACGTCGTTTGATTCCACTATTTTAAACTTTTAATGTGGTATGTGGAGGGTACACGTGGATCGCCTATATTGGGCACTCTGGCTGTCACGTCAACTTAAATAGACGATGTTAGGAGGTAATGGACGGAAAGGATTAACGATGCTAATGTTACATGAGTTAAGGGACCATTTTCAAACGAAAAAGACTTAGGGGACCGGATTGGAAAAATAAATAACTTAGGGGACCATTAAAACAGTTTTGCCTAAGTATTTTTTTTAATTAATACTATATTAATTACTCTTGTTAATTACAATTGTATGTTCACTTAATTAAGAATATGGGTAAATTAGATGAGTACCACTTTCTTTTTAGGGAAGTATCACATTAATTTAAAATGAAAAGACATACTAATTACATTTCTTAATCTGAAAGCTACATCTTAAAAATATACTTAAAGGACAACGAATAAAATAATATCTATGAAAAAACATTCTAAGATACCCATTATGATACTATAATAAATCAATGGAGACTGAGCATATGCAGTTAGCAATTATTAACATAGATTGAGATGAGTGATATATGGCTTGATCTCGCTTAAGCATGATCTCAAATTCGATTCTTTGTGAATAAACAAAATTTTATGTTGAGAGACTCATCTGCCATAGCCAAGCACGTAATCCGGATCAAATCTGGATATACTCTAATACTCACTCCAGTCCTATTTATAAGACTCTTTTGAAGTTTTTATTTTGTTCTTATTTATAAGACCCTATTTCAATTTTCAATAGCATTTAATTACTTTTTTCAATTCCACAAGCATCCCTATTATGTCAACACTTTTTAGAGTTTCAATACTAATTATAGGGGTCATTTTGAAAAAGTATATCAATTTTTCACATTTTCAATGCTACTAACTAATTTAATCACTCTCTTTGGTGGGAGTAAAAACTCCAAAAGAGTCTTATAAATAGGACCGAAAAGAGTATATTTAAAGAACCGGGTGAGAAAAAAAATGCAATTAACAATTACAACTGTTATTATTTAAGTAAGTGATCAAATATTTAGCTCTTACAAATATAAATATTTTGTTGAAAGAGTTGCCACGAAAACCAACTTATACCCAAAAAAATAATCACATTACTCTCAGTAAATGAATACCATATAAAAACAAAAGTACTCTTACAACACTAACCTAAAGCTAAATGGGGAAAGAGACAACATTTATGGTGTCTTTTTGTGGGGGGAGATGTTATTTATACTCTTAATATTTTTATTTACATCCAATTTTTATAATTTTTTATACTAACTTTTCAATATTATCCTTATCCTACTACTCACACCCATATATCTATTATTTACACTCATTCATATTATTTACATCCATGATAGATCCTAAAATCTATATATCAATACTCAAATCTTGTATATTACTACTCACACCCACTTTCTTCTCTGTAAAAAAAACCTTGCTCATTCAAAATCTTGGATATCTTCCTAAAAACTTATCAATTAAAAAAAATTGTTTGTATCAAAATTGGTCATTAAAATTTGCCAATAGAAAATATTTTTGAGATCAAACTTCGTTACGTCCATGCACCGAAGAACCATTACAACTTAAGAAGTTTTATCTCAGGCTAACCGAAGAAAACGTTGTCCATGAATAAACTTAAAGAAAATGTCTTCCTGCTCTTATCCATGAACCGAAGAACCATTACAAGTTACAACATACGATAGGACATTAACATTTTCTTCGAGAAGATAAGTAACCACGTTGGAGCATCTTAGGCTAACGTGTCACACCACCATACATGCAAAAAAAAGATGTAACTCCAAAAACTTCTGCTCTCTGCCTCCCTAGAATTGCACCGGTAATTCAACAGCACAAATCGATCAGGCACAGGCCAATTCTTCCATAATTTTTTTTTATTGATCAAGTTTTTGGAAAGATATGCAAGATTTTGAATAAGGAAGATTTTGGATGAACAGGATTTTTCATTGAGAAGAAGGTGAGTGTGAGTAGTAATATATATATATATATATATATATATATATATATATATATTAGGATCATGGGTATAAATAATAGGGATGTGTGTAAATAATAGATATATGAGTGTGAATAGTAGGATAACGGTGATATTGAAAAGTTAATATAAAATATTATAAATATTAATTGTAAGTAGCAATGTAACATCTCTTTTTTGTGTATCATACTTTGTGTTGCTCATCCTAGTCGACTTCCACTCCGTTTCTTAATAAAATAAACAAGATAGAAATCATAGAATCAGAGAATAATTTTTTATTTAATGCGTGTTGTGTATAACTAATAAAATGAGATTTTATGATTATTTTTTCTGTGATAATAATCATTAAATTATAACCTGTTAAAATTATAATTTGTTTAAATTTGGGTATCTTAATTGAAAAATGAATTTAAACTGATTTATATTGTTTGAATAATGTAAAAAAGATTATTTTTTATGGAGTAAATTATTAAAAAAGATATGAAGTGATAATGATGAGATAGTTAATGTATTGAACTAATAAGGGTAGAATAAGAACATTACATGATCTAAAAAATAATCTCTAACTGTTATAAGAGAATTTTTAGATTTTGATTATTTTTCAAATAATATAATCTATGATTATAATCTATATTAAAAAAACACATTAGATTATGATTATTTAAAAAAATAATAAAAATATACAATGTTAAACTAAAACAAACACACATCAACAAGACTTTGTTCAGTTTATGTAAGACCCAACTAAAATCCTGGGAATGAGACAGGGTTACTATTAGCCTCGGATTTAATTCCCACTAAAAACATCCCGCTGGGAGAATAATTGTGTGCTGGAACTGGAAGAGTGACCCGTTATTATATTACCGTTACCGGGTAGCAGATATTATCAGCGGTGTTGTGACAAGCATAAAATGACTCATTTAAAAATTGCCACGAGCAGCGCGTGATAAGTTATTTTATGAGTTTTTTTTTTTTCACTCTAGTAATCGGTCAACTGGGCCGATTAATTCAGTTCGACGGGGTTTTAAAATTTTATTCCTCTCCTAACGTTGTTACGGGGAATCGAACCATAGTTCGTCCTACCAAATGCAACTCCTGACACCACTGCACCAACAACTCGTTGATTATTTTATATGTCTTTGTTAAATGTAAACCGGTACTTTGAAAATATTAGTTATTTCGTTCACATCACTAGAATTATACTCCCTCCGTCCTATAAAGTTAGTAAAAAACATGAAATTTTTTTGTCCAAAATAAAAGTTAAAATAGTGAATAAAAAAAATTGAAATTGTATTGTATATTCTATGATTGGTTAATTGAGGAAACATGTATTAAATACTTGCTTTGGTAATTTGTTGATTTGGAGGGACAATACATTAATAGCATGTTTCCTTATTTTTGTTGAATTTTCAAAAAATTACTAACTTTTTGGAACGGAGGGAGTAATCGATAACTTTAGGTTATAGTTTTATTATTTTTTTTTTTATGAATTTTAGGTTATAGTTTAAGCTTTTATAAGTTTGTGAGAAAATAAATGTGTAATTGCAAACTGGATAATAGAGACGAAGGTCCTTGCAAGTTGCAACGAACTATTTGACTTATTTAAGTTTTTAGTCCCTAAACTTAGGTGCTCTTTTGAAATTAATCATTGATCTTTTTTTTTTGTTGCTTTGGGTCCCTAAACTTTTTCAATTTTTGGAAAATGACCTTGTTGTTGCTTAAGTGATGATATGATCGATGAAATGCTACATAACCTTCGCAGTATCGATAGATAACATACTAGATGACGCCACGTGAATTTTAAAGATTAAAAAAAATTCAAATTTATTAAAAATAATTAAAATTTGTATTTTTTTAAAAAAGAAAATAAAATCCTTTAATAATTTTGAAAAAGAAATTTAATAAAAAAAAATCATGTGGTGTTACAAAATGCTACATAGCACTTCATTCTTCGATGTCGGACAAGTGACGTGACATTTCATTGGTCATATCGTCACTTAAGCAACAACAGACTCCTTTTCCAAAAATTGAAAAAGTTTAGGGACCCAAAACAACGAAAAAAAAGATCAAGGACCAATTCCAAAAGAGCACATAAGTTCGGGGACTAAAAACCTAAATAAACCTATATGAATATACTCTGAATGGTTGGTTCAAGTTAAAGGAGATACTTCCTCCGTTTCTTTTTAATTGTTTTTTTAAAAAAATTATTTTTTTTATTTATTTTTTTATGATTTCAAGAGTGTAATAAATGTTATTTTTCATGTTTATCTCTATTTAATAGGGTATTGATTTACTAAGTAGTAGAGAAAAATTAATGGTTACAAAGAAAAAAATGGTATAGTGGAAAAAAAATAATTAATGCATTGGAAATTTAAGTAATAATTGCATTTTTTTAAAGAGTGTATTTTGTTTGAAATATGATAGATAAATAAAAACGAAGGGAATATAATTCTGAATAAAATCAATATTAACGGGGAGTTGGAATGCTAAATGGTTGAATGTGTTTACATGCTGCTAAATTTGAGATATATGAATATAATTTTGCCTAAACTTTGCCTGTAATATGCTTGAATCCGTTGTAATTGATGTTGTATGATACTTCCTCCTCCTGCTTGAAATATAAGTAACAAAAAATACATTTCATTTGATTTAAAATATAAGCAAAAGTAACTGATCTTTTTAAATTTTATTTCATTCTCAATGCTACTTTCTTAAAATACACCTAAAAAATTGTTTTCTCATTTAATTTTTGTTTCATTCCCAATACTAAATTTCTAAAATAGCTCTATTTTTTTTAATTATAAATTTGAGAAAATTAAATACAATCAACTAACCTTTTTAGTAAGTGTGAAAGTAGTTACATTTGCTTATATTGTAAGCCGGAGGGTGTAAGTGTTAGTTAGGTGTTGGTTTAAGTTAAAGGAATGAATTAAAGTTGAAAATAATGGAGTTTAGCCTCAGACACTATTATTAATCGGTTAACCTGGTCTATTAACCGGTTATAGAGCCCTTTTTTGTTAAGTTTCAAGTGAAATTTACATTGGATAACCGATTATCGGGTTAGGATAACCGATTATCCAAGTATAAATATGTGTGAACTAATACTGCGTGTAACACCCCGAATCTTAATTCCAAGAATAATTAGAACGATAATAAGATTAGAAAATGATAATTTATTCTCAAGAGGAACTAAGGTGATGGATTAGGATCCATTTGAGTTCCATGAAGGAGTTAGGAAGTATTGGCATCGGAAAGGAGGTTGAAAGATGAAAACACAAGTGTAGGAACGGAGATTTTTGTGTTATAAACACCCTATGGAAAACTAGTATGTAAGGAAGTTTGCTTTCAAATTTGAGCAAAATCCGACGGTTAACGAAGAAGTTATGGCGCTTTGAAGTGCAAAGAAATGGAAGTTGTGGGTTAATCGATTAAGACCTGATCCATACACATGAGTTAATCGATTAAGGCTGGAGTTAATCGATCAAGACTTGATGTCTGTTTTGGCCAAAATTACACTGGTTAATCGATTAACCAAAATTACCCTGGTTAATCGATTAACATGCTGCTGAAATAAAAAAAAAAAAAAGGAAACTCATGTGGGTTACATGCCCAAACCCTCTCCACCAAGTTAAAAACATGAACTTCCAAGACAAACCAACTCCATAACCATCTTCCTCAAGGTTTTCCACCATCACCCAAGCTCACTATTGTAACACCCCGATTTTGTTTTCCGAAAATATTACATTTATTTATTATTTATTAGTAAAAATGAGGCTCAATTTTTTTTATACATACATAAACATATTCCAAGACATTCGTGTAATGTGCATTTTATAGTTTCATTTTATTTATTTTCAAAACATCTTTCGCTATTAACTAATTACAAAATAACTTTGCATATTTTCCCAGAAAGAATTATCGTCGCCGTCTCACAAAATCGAGATGCCACCATACTCCCATCACATACACAAACCAGAAACTGAAAATACTTCTTCACATTTTAAACATTGTCAATAAGTTCACTAGTACCAGTAATTACATAAGTTTCCCAAAAACAGTTTCCAAAGTACTTCCAACATAGTTACAAAAGCATGAAATAAAAGAGTTGCGGACATTAAGTCCCAAAGTACATTAGAATATAGGACAGTTACATCATCAGTTATCTAGAGTATGACTTTCCTCAGTTGGATTCGACCCTAATCAAAACAAAATAAAACACCTAGACCACAAGACCCACGGGACACCCTAAGCTGTCGGCTGATCCTCATCGTCCTCCGATGCTATCTCCTCATCTTCAGCCTTCACATCCACAGGTGGTGCGGCCTGCATACCACGAGCGAAGTACGTCCGAGGTCCTCCGTCCATATAGTCCCTCAAGGTAATGCGATCAATGTGCAGATCAATTCTTGCTCCTCTCAAACGATGTTCAGGGTCTCTGATTTCCAGCCGAGTCAAGCTTCTCCAGATCCATCCATCATGGATGACTTCCCACACTCCCCCCCACTAGGGGCCACATGATGATCTCTATGTTGTACACCATCTGCCCGTTGCGTCCCCACGAAGAACGAAGAGAAACAACGAACAGGAGAAAGAATAAGATTTTCTGAACGCATGACATGCCAACAAATCCGGCACACCACCAATACATCTCAAACAAAAAATTACCAATAACACAGATGCAAATGAATGCTAAATGAATGCATGATCATCATCTTTATTACTTAGCCACTTCATTAAGTCCAAAAAATTATTCTCATAGCACTTACTGCCATCAGCACCTTGCCGCCATCACACTTTAATGCTTTCACACAGATAACTTTCTCAAAATATTTTATTAAGTTTTATCAAGAGTTCACATTATCCGTAATGCCAAGGGAAACATAAGATATTACTTGTGAAAGTTTTACAATTAGCACGCACGTCTACATCTCCTCCATATCCTCCCAAAACCTAGTCGGAAGCAAATGGGACGAACATGAACCTTAACCCACGCCGGTCGAATAGTCGGGAAACCAACAACATACAAATATGAATGTCAAGCCACAACCGCACAGGCCGGCTAACACGACAATTGATATTCCACGCGATCTACCCGCCTCGTTCAGGTTCCCTCTCACCGTTTTGAATTTGATCAAGGGGGCGACAGTACTCCATTCATAACTTTTCCTTTACTTACTTCCTCCACACATTACATTCTTTCATCACTTTAATTTCATGTCTCAATGTCATGCATCATGCTAAACGTAATATAACAACATGAATCATTACGCATGACTAGGCATCATATGTTCATACTTTCATGTTTACATAACTCAGTAAAATAACAACACATAAATGCAATAGTAATCTTAGTCTTTCATGTGAGGATCCAAACAAACAACAAACCAATCGCCCTCACACTACTTAACCTTGTCCGATCAAGGTTCCGATTTAAACAATCGAAACTAAACACAGTTACTCATGACATACATTCTAGATAAGCTATTATTCTCACCTTGATTGTGAATTGAAATCCTTGGAGAATCCACAAAATCTCGATCTCCGCGATCACGGTCCACAACAACGCCTTTATTTTCCTCAAACCAAACATAATACATTAATATATAATTTCCTTTTTCTCAAATTGTTCCAAAGTAAAACCACAATTTAAACACATTAAAAAATTTTGAGAAAATAATCCGTAAATAAATTTTTAAAACAAATGTGGGTTGCAGGTCAGCCTTGGACAGCTCCTAAAACCACTCCAAAAACACCGAAAAATTCACTGTTTTCAATCCGACTTTTTCATAAATCGAATATCACTTAAAAGCTTTACTTTAAATCACTTAAAAACATTTTTAAAGTTGAGTAACAAGTCCAAACAATTCTGGACAGCAAGGTACTGTTTCATAAAATCACTTTTAAAATCTCTGAAAACAACGTAAAAACATTTTTGCTTCCAAACATTCCTTAATATAAAACCAACACTTTAACACTTTGAAATTCAAGCTTTTTATCATAAAATAAAACTTGGACAGCCACCAAAAAGGCCATCAATCTCAAATAATTCAAAGAAACCAAACTTAAAATCAATTAGTTTTCAAAGCTATTTCCATGCTCAAACAATTTCCAAACGTAGTTTAAAATTCAAACGATAACAAAGTTTTTAACAAATCAATTCACACAACTCATACACTTTTTCAAATATCAATTAGCATTTAGCAAAATAAATTCCTACCCTATTAAACTTACCTTAGCCAAATCATGCACAAAAGCAAAACAACATTCCTGAATTTTTCTAACAAGTCTCAATGCATCAAAACAAGACTAAATCCATCATAAATCACATAACCATTTTCAAAACAATTTCATTTTCATATTTACCTACTTAATTTCAAAGAAACCGAATTGCACTTAACAAAATAAATCAAGATCACAAGTTCAAAAAATTTTAAATCACTTAATCAACTTGAAACATTATCATACCAATTCATTTTCACAAAAAAAAACTTCCTAAGTATACTCATACTAATGGCCGAATTGAATAAACACACACATAGGCTAAAAATCACAACTTTAAACATTCAAATTGTAACACCCTCACATTAATTAGCTAATTTATAGGTTTTAAACAAAATCAGAGTTTGAAAATTCTTTTTAAAACTTAATTTCTTTAAAAGGTTTTACGAAAATCCGACAGAGTTTCCTCTGTTTTCCGGACTTCCCAAAATTTTTCTTCTTAAAACCTGTCAGTCCAGAAATATTTAAAAAGATAAACCACAACAGTTAAATAGCCATAACAGATCCTAACGCCCGATTAGTATAAGCTTCAGGGCACGACTACTACATATTCTAAAATTACAAAATTAGTTGTCCACTCATATTAAATAATATACATTCCACGTAGTGGAATGAAAATCCTGCTCGGCCATGTCCTATGTAAGCTCCACTTCAGTACCTGCAAAAATATAGCAAGAAGGGTAGCATTACACAAAACTTAAAAAGATAAATTCTACAAGAGATATAGCAATAAACTAAGCCTACCCTATTATTGATATCAGTTACTCATGAATATCCATAAAAATTATTATTTTCTTTTAGTTCTCCATTTATTCTCACTTTCTTTTAACTTTTAATTCTCTTATCACTTTTCCACATTTTATTCCACTTTTAACCCGACGTTCATTTATATATATCATTTCCCTTTTTATTCTTTCGTTTCCATTCTTTTTCTTTTACATTGTCTTTTCTTTTTCTTTTACATTTATCAATTGGCCACAGGGTCGCCACGACCATCCTGCGACGATTATAATTTATAGTTATTAGGCCACAGGGTCACCACGACCATCCTGCGACGATTATAATTTATATTCATTAGGCCACAGGGTCACCACAACCATCCTGCGACAATTATCATTTATATTCATTAGGCCACAGGGTCACCACGACCATCCTGCGCCGATTAACATTTATATTTATTAGGCCACAGGGTCACCACGACCATCCTGCGCCGATTAACATTTATATTTATTAGGCCACATGGTCACCACGACCATCCTGCGCCGATTAACATTTATATTTATTAGGCCATATGGTCACCACGATCATCCTGCGCCGATTAACATTTATATTTATTAGGCCACATGGTCACCACGACCATCCTGTGCCGATTAACATTTATATTTATTAGGCCACAGGGTCACCACGACCATCCTGCGCCGATTAACATTTATTTTTATTAGGCCACAGGGTCACCACGACCATCCTGCGCCGATCAACATTTATTTTCTTTCTCATCATTAATTTGTCTTAGTCTTTTCTCTTTACTTTTAGTTTCCTTAGTTCTCTTTAATTCTTTTTAATTTATTAACCCTTCTTTTATCTTCTTATATTTAAATGTTTCTCATTTTTAACTTGTTCTGCTTGATTACGCCATATACGTTATATTTTAATTCTCGTTTCCTAGCTCTTATTTAATTCCCTGTACTCTTTCTTTCCTTTTTCTTCTTCTCTTCCTCTTCCTTTTTCCTTATTCTTGTTATTAATTATTCTACTTTACATCTAACTCCACTTAGCTTTGATATATTCATTATATCTTAAACTCTCCTTTTGAAATTCTTAGTTATTCCATTAATTCCTTTGTCTCACACTTTTATTTACTTATTATTCCTATTTCATTACTCTACTTTAATTAGGTACCCTTCTTAACTTAGCTTATTTTCCATATCTTATTACAACATTTTATTTAACTTCCCTAACAACTCACTCTTTTTGTTTTAGTATCCTTTTTGTTAATTTCTTTTGCCGATTATCTATTTTCCTTTTATATTTAATTCACTATTCTGTTTCTCTTCCCATATTTGATTCCACATATATTCCGTGTTCCACTTTCTAATCCCCTTTTCTTTTTATCCCATTTAAATCTTTTGCTTACTATTTTTACTTTTTGTCTTTTAGTTTATTAGTTCTACTCCTCTTGCCTATTACATTTTCCCTTTATTCTTTTACCCCCAATTTTAGTTAATTTTTCCTTAACTAATTTCCCTCGGTTTTATTTCATGTTTTCCCACACTTTCATTCTATTTTAACTCTTTTAATATCCTATCATACTCATTCACTCCGGAACTCATTCTATACATATCCAATTTATTCCATTGTCATTTTAAATAAATCATTTATATTTGCGGGAACTACCCTAGGGTTCCTTGACTTATTCCTTAATTACCCTATTCTTAGTCACCACTATAGCATCCTAGAATTTACTTCTTAAGTAGAGGTAATACGAACCCTTCTTACCTTAACCTCGTAGAGAGAGAAGGGAGTACCAAGCCCTAACTCTTTAAAATCCTCCCCTTTTGAATTTCAACCAAATAGCCTCCAAATGTGTAGTGAGAGTGAGGTGGAGGGCTTGATCCTACCTAACATTGAAGAGAGAGAAAGCTTCAAGCTATGGAGGAGAGAGAAAGTGGATCATGAAACAAAAGAAGTAGAATTAGTTAGAGACTATGGGAGAAATTCGTATAACATGAAGGAAATGAGGAGGAAAGCTTGAATCTCACTTACTTTGAGCTTGAAATGGTAGAAATCAAGAGTGGGTGTTGGAGCTCTTGAACCCTAACTCATACCCATAGCTTGAGAGAGAACAATAGGAGAGATTGATGCAAGATTGAGTGTTTGTGAGTGATGGGGATTGGTTTTTTAATGGTTTATCATGGATGTATTTGATGATTTGAGGTGGGATTTAGAGAGAGAAAGAGAAAAAATTCGTGCCCTAAGAGAGAGAAAGACAAAGGGGAATGAATGAGGAAGAAGACCCCAATCACGTTTTATTTTTTCCGAAACTGCACAGACTACTCGAGTAGTCCAAGCACTACTCGAGTAGTTCAGGAAATCATGACTTGCTGTTTGGGTGGACTACTCGATTAGTCCCTGAACTAATCGATTAGTCCAGCACTACTCGATTAGTTGTGCACTACTCGAGTAGTCTAACATACTTTTTTCCATTTTCTTGGCACTTCAAATTGCCATAACTTCTTCGTTATCCGTCGGATCTTGCTCAAATTTGAAAGCAAGCTTCCTCACATATTACCCTTCACATCCATCGGTGGAATTTACGTTTTGAGTTCTAAATATTTTATTTTGAATTTCCTAATACAGGGTGTTTACAACACCGAAAACATCGCTTCTAACGCTCTTTTGTTCATCTTTCAACCTCCTTTCTGATGCCAATGCTTCCTGACTCATCTATGGCATTCAAAGAACTCCTAATCCATCATTTTAAATCATTTTTAGAATAATCCTTACTTCCAGATCTTATCATTATTCTAATTACTATTGGAATTAAAATTCGGGATGTTACACAAATCATCAAGATTCATGTTAAGCACTTAAACACTAATTCATCTTCGTCAAGTAAAAATCATTTCACCTATAACACATGCTTGGCCGAATAGATGAAAAGGAATTAAGCCAAAAATTACAAAACTAAACATTTAAATCATTATGGTTCAATTCAAGCATTCAAACATCAATTTTATTTTCATGAAACTAAATCATTTACCCTTTCTTTCTTGCTTGGCCGGAACACATAATATATAAATCAAAAGCACAAAACTTTATCAAACAAATATATTCATTCACTTTCTTCATGAAAATAAAAAATACACTTAAGTAAATAACTAAACTTAGCAAATCATCAACATGCATTCAAAGATAAACTCATTTACCTATTTTTCATGCTTAGACCGAATATACTCACATGCAAGAACAAAGACTTAAACTTTTCATCAAACAAAATCATTTATTCATTTTCCTTAGGTTTGACCGAATATATACATATAAAAGCATACACATTTTTTTTATCGAATAAACACATACACATTCTTAGATTATTCACATACTTGATCAAAAATCATACAACAAACATTGTTAAACTCACTTGCATGTTTTCTCCTCAAAACCGTGTAGCCCAAAATTAAAATAAACCAACACAAAAATTCATTCTTTCATGTATTTCATGCACAAACTGAAAAATACACTTAATATATAGCAATATTCATCAATCCATTACATGCAAATAAAAACAAACTCATTTCCCTCATTTAAGCCCTAAGGCCGTGACATGCAACAAAGAAACAAATGAAATTTTTGCATATCAAATACACAAAACTCATAAACAATATTAGCACACTTATATTCAAGCATCCTTAATAAAAATCAATGAACAAAATTTATTTTTAAACAAAAGGGGTCAAAACTGAATGGTCTTCATACACACATATCCAATCAAAATTTCATTTTATCATGCAATCACACTTAGAAATCAAAAACTCATCAAATAAATATTAAAAATAATGGATCAATTACATGCAAACAAAAACAAAATTATTTTTCCCCAAATGAAACCCTAACCGTGATATGCATAGGGGAAAATAGAAAAATTTGTGTAAATCAACAACAAATAACTCAAGAACATCATAGATCAACTCATAATCAAGCATAAAAACTTAAATCAAAGATCAAAAATTATTTGGATCAAAAAGGGACCAAAACCGTGAGCTTCTTGAAGGTTGATGCATGTCTATTTTTTTTATTCCAATCTCAAATACAAGTAAGAATAAGTGTAGAAAAGCATAAGAAAACTCAAGAACACACATGCATGAAGCTTTGATCTTGAAACAACAAAAATCCTTCTTGGAGCTCATGAAGAAAACCGAAAATAAAATGAAAAAGATGAAGAACAAGAAGCTTAGAATCATACCTATGGAGAAATCAAAGAAAATGAGCAAGAAAATCAAGTTCTCCACCTTCCTTCTTCCTTCTCTCCCTCTCGGCCTCCTCTCTCTTCTCTCTTCTTCTCTCTTTTTTTTTCTAAGTCTAAGAACAAATGAGTGCAAGAGGGGTATGTCTTTGACCAAAGGGGTATTTATAGCCAAAACTAAAATGGGGCACAAGAACTAAAAATGTGGGTGCAAACAATCCAAGAGTCATAAGGACTCATTGGCAAATTTTTAATTGGGGTTGATTGCCAAAATGGGGGGTTCGAATTATGCTAGGGTCAAAAAGGTTTTATTTTCAATTTTAGGTAATGTAGGTTTTAAGACAAAATACCTTAGGCTTTTATGATATCCACCATAGGTTTTTATGATGCTTAAGTTAGTGGGGAACATAATTAATTAGGGCAATAAATATTTGCCTCCTTAGTGATCTATGGAGAAGATAAATAATTAAGGCACATTTGAAATTTGAATTTTGGCTCTTAAACTTAAAATTTTCCTCCCTCCTTCATGGTTTGGCCGAACATATATATGAGAGGGAAATAAAATTTTCCTTCTCCAGTTTTAAGGAAGTAAAAAATAAAAATCTAATTTAAATAAAATAAATATACTCCACGGTTTTTAAAATAATTAAAAACACAAAAATTCGCAGTTATATAAATCCACGGAAAATCAATCAAATACTGATTAAATTAAATTATGGAATTAAAATTCCATTCAATAAATCAAATAAATAAATTTCTATTTCATTTTTAAATACTGAAAATGATTGAGGAAAATGCGGGTATTACAACCATCATCATCTCCATCACCACCACAAGGCAAAGCTTCATTTCCACTTCTTCTCCATTATCTCTCCTTCTCTTTCATGAGCTAGAGTCAAGCTCCCATTCAAGAACATCAACCATCACACCACCTCCATCATCAAGCATCAAAGTTAAGTTTCATCACCCCACCATCAACCCTATCACACGCCACGCCCCACCATACACACATACCTTGAAGCTTTCTCTCTCTTAATACCATGGCTATGGAGAACCACTCTCTCTCATGCCCTCACCCTCCCAAGTAGGAATAAATCCATTTCTCCATCAAACTCAACACTTGATACTATTTCCACTCATCCCTTGGTGGCTATTATATGGTGGCAAGTTAAGGTTAGAGGTTCGAGCTTTAAGAGGTTCCAGGGCACAATAAGGAAAGCTAGGGCTTGTGGGGTGCACTCTCTCTCTCTCTCCCTCTTCATTGAGGTAAGAGGATTGTATTACCTCTATTTATGAAGTAGATTCTAGGGATGTTATAGTGATAGCTAAGGATAGGGAAATGGAAATGTATGTTAATGAACCTTAGGGTAGTCCCTGTTGAGAAAAATGAAATAGTTGATAATAGGAAAACGTGTAAATTGAAAATTGAGAAACAGAGACTGTCGAGGCTAAAGAAATAATTGAGTAATAAGCGAGAAAATATCTAGTGGACATATTAAAAGGGTAAGTAAGAGCCGAGAGAATAATTGAAATAGCCGAATAGAATAGAATTAACGAGTTAAACAATAATATGAATCCCTGAAGGTCGAAGAATAACATGAGGTTAAAAGAGAGAATTAGAATTTATCGAAAATTCAAAGTAGAGTCAATTTAGTTAAAAGTGTAATAAGGAATGAGTACGAATTATGTAAGAATAAGTCAAGAAGCAATAAAAGAAACCGAGCAATACTAATGAATAACGGAAGAGAGTCAAGAGTTTGTAATTAGAGAGGTCAATATAGAGAATATTGAAAGTAAAGAAGCAAATATATATAAGGAAAGAGTAATTAAGATAAAAGGAAGTGAATGAAATAATGAATGTTAAAGAAAGGATAAACGGCTGATGGTCTGTTGGACTCAGTCATAATAAAAGATAAACGACTGATGGCCTGTTGGGCTCAGTCAAAGTGAAAAGATAAGAAACTAAAGAAAGAAAGAAAGATAAGTAAGAAATAAAAGAAAGAGAATGTGATAAAAAATTAAAGAATTTGGTATGTGGACACCAAGCTAAGTAAGACGCACATGAAAAAGTTGTGCGCAGTGGTGGGTTCGCAAAACATTAAAAAGATGAGTAAATACGCTTCGCGAACGCCAGGCCAAATAAGTACGCCCCGGCTGGGTGCATTGGTTGCGTAAGACTCACGTGTTGACGTGTGCAGCGGTAAGACGCACATGAAGTTATCCGCAGTGGTGGATTCGCAAAATTGTCAAAAAGAAATAAGAATGAAAACAAATGTAAGAATAAGAGAAGAAATAAAGAGAATTAGACGTTGGAATTTAAATAAGATACATTATGTATAAGAAAAGAAAAGTTAAGAAGTTAAGAAAGAAATAAAAGGAGATTGAATGTATGAAACAATTATGTTTGTTGTGTAATAGTAATTATATTAGGCTTAGTTCATTACTATGAATTTTTAGAATTTATTTTCTTAAGTTCTATGTAATGCTACCCTTCTTGTTATTTTTCTTACAGGTACAGAAGCGGAGCTTACAACAGTGCAGGCCGAGCAGGAGTACACTCCACCACGTGGAGTGTAATATTGTCATGAGCGGACCATAGATTATATTTTAAATGTTATTTTGGAAATTAAAATATGTATTAGTGTATGCCCTGAAACTTGCATTAATCGGGCGTCGGGATTTACCTGGTTGAAATACTATTATGTTTTATGCTTTAAAATTCCTCTGGTCTGAACAGTTACAAATAGGAAATTTTGGGAAAATCCAAAAAACAGAGGAAACTCTGCCGGTTTTTCGAAAGAAATTTTAAGTACCTATTTTAATAAAGCTTAATTTAACTAATTAAAAGTGAGGATGTCACACTGGGTGGCTGAATAATCGATTATCAGAACTTGGTAATCAATTATCTAGTGAAAAAACTTAAGAAAATGAATAATCATGTTTTCAACCTCAATTGTTATTCAATATACTGGTAATTATGATATGTAATGGGGAGAATGATAATGATCATGCATCATACATGAAGTTGTGGTGATTACGGTATGTCAAAAAGGAAAAGATACATGACGGTTTGGGAAACCGAAGTGGAAATGGAAGGTTGTTGGGGATTATTGTGAGTAAGACAATCCTGTGATGGGTTGGTCTAGCTAACCTCGCCCGATATAGTCTTACGAAACTACAATAATTCTATATGCAACTCACCCATTTGGGATTGCGGATGTTGGTTTTTCAGTACAGCCTAATCTTGGAAGGGTTCGTGATGAGCATGGGGCTTGTTGAAGGCATACATGGAATATAGACTAATCCTGACAAGATTCGTGAAGAGCACAATGCTCGTTGGAGGCATACACGAAAGTGAGACATTTACTCCCGATAGTTTTTTCCTGGAATGTTGAGATTGAGGAATGATTGATGGAAAGTTATTGGAGATCAGTGAGATATCAAGCATGCATCACATACAAATCTATAAGCCAATGATTATGGATGATAAGACACTTTCTTATGCATGCATCACGTATATTCTGGTTATGCTAATTGTGTTTGTTTACTTACAGTTATTTAATTACTAATATGATAATGTGATATGATAATGACTTACTCCCATTTCCCTAAATGTGTGTTAGGTTTGAATCTAGAAAAGAGTCCGCTTCTTGTGAAAGAAATCTGTCAAGCCAGATGCTCAAGCGGAGGAAGGAAATATCTGCAAGATATTTATTATGTTCTATTCCATTGTAACCCTGGAATATAATATACATTGAAAGGAAAAATTTTATTTAACATTTTTCAATAAATAGAATTATGTTTTCCGCTATATTACTTTTAAATAAATTCTTTTATTCCTTTTATAAAATTCAGGGTGTTACATTTGCCAAGTGATCTGACCTTCTTCAACATGATGAACCTGAGGGTATCTCACAATTCTTGTACAACAGTTCGGCATAAGCTCGGGTTCTTTGAACTTGCGAGCTTAGCCAGGATATCAGCCCTGGAATTATTTTCTCTTGGAATGTGTTCCAGATGAACTTTTTGAAAGTGGTTGATCAAGCTTGTCATGCGCTCGTGGTATTTCTTTAGTATGGGCTCTTTTACTTGGTAATCCCTCAAAGCTTGGCTTGTGACCAATTGAGAATCATTTTTTAGGGTCACTTATGTTGTGCCAAGGTCCTTTGCTAACAACAAATCTGCTTGGTTGGTTCATATTCTGCTTGGTTGTGGGAGACTTGGAACTTGAACGTGAGGGACTGTTCAAGGACTATTCCTTCACCATCTTCCAGGATAATTCCTGCTCATCCACCGTTCTTGTTTGCTGAGCCATCAGTGTAAATGATCTAGTTGGTTCTACTCATTGCTTCTTGCTCGAGGGTCAACAAGGGCACAAATTCTGCCAATGCTTGGGACTTAATAGCTATCCGGGATTCAAAACATAGCTCGAACTCAGATAGTTATGCAAACTACTTGATCAGACTACTTGATTGAGTGATTTGTGAGAATTATGATTATGACTTTGGAAGTATTGTCGTAGCTTTCAGGCCGTTATCACTAACGCCAAAGCCAGCTTATCAATCTTCTGGTAATTCTTTTCTACTTCTTGGAGGACCTTGCTCACGAAGTAGATAGGTCTTTGTTCCATGCCCGTCTCCTAAACTCAAACGAAATACAAAACCGTGTTAGTTATTGCTAAATAAAGGTACAATACCACTTGAAGTACTTTTTTTGAAAAGCTATTTTTTGAGTGACGAGGTTGGTAGATTCGTAATCTACGTGACAAATGCTTTTCGAAATAATATTTTGTATTAATCAGACTTTGGATAAAAAGTCCTAAGAGAGTTAGAACATCAAAAAATGTTGATATATAAATAAATTTGTTCTTATTTTTATTTTAAAAAATGGGTGGGCAGAGGGGTGAGGAGGGTGTAACACCATGAAATTTTTAATTTGAATAAATAAAATGTATTTGTTTATGTTGAATGCTCTTTTGTGTAATTATAGATTAATATAAGTATTAGTAAGTAATTTAAAGTAATTAGAATAATAAAAAATTGATTTTTAGCCAAAATGTCTGTTGATAACCGCTTAAGGAATCATGTAACCGGTAATTCTGGAGAATTATGAGAAAAATGGGCTGAGATAACTGCCTACAACGAATTACATAAATGGCGATAATCGATTATATTTAGTGATAACCAATTATTTCAGTGTAAAATTGAGGTCGATAAATGATTGCCCATTTGAGTTAACTGCTTATCACAGTGTAAATTTGTCAAAACTGACCCTCGATAACCGGTTAATGGATGAGATGATCGGTTATCCCAACAAATTTTTCCATAACCTCAATGTCGGTGGATAGATTTTCTTGGATATTTCCACCAAAGGTTGGTCCAAAGGCCTCTAAACACCCTTAGAAATCGAATGTGGAGTATCATGAACCCTTAAGCACCTTTTACTAAGCTTAAATTCTCTCATACACTCTCAAAACTCACAAAACACCAACAAACATCCTTATCTTGATTTTTCCTTAGCAAAACCAAAAGAACACTATTCTCAAATTGATAGAGGCATTGAAGGAGCATAGGAGCAGCAACTAAGAGCTGCTGGAGGAACAAGGAAGTATTGATTAAGAGTTCAAGTCAAGGTATGGGAGGAGTCATCCTTATAGTCTAGGATAGTAATTGAATATAACTTACAAGTTGAAAATGAATTGATTGACTATTAAGCATAAACCAATGGATCAATACTTGGATAATAAATTACAAAACTTTTATTGATATTGAAATGTATAAATATGTGATGAGTTAATGATGAAATGGTTGAGAATTGGCTAGGATACTTAAGATAATTAACTTCATGATTAATATCTATGGAATTATATTGGTAAAACATAATGTTGTGTTATTTAAGAAATAATTGAATGTCAAATTAGTGAACCATAATATATGAGTGAGGCCTATGAAGCACTTTTGTGATGTTGTGATAAATGAATCTTATATGTGATGATTGAATTGGATTGAGGATATTCATTGAATTGATATAGTGATATGAGAAATATGATATGATAACTCTATGATATATGATGTAAATATATGTATGAACAATCCTTATATGATCATAATACTTATCAAAGGTCATTGGAAATGAATTAGTAGTGGAACCATGGAACCAAAACAGTTCTATGTCTAAATTTGTTAAGATAACTAGTTACCTTAGGGGCTTAACTGGTTATCGTATAAAAAATTAACTGAAACAGAGAAAAGTTTCACGGGAATAATCGATTACCCTGTTCTAGTAACCAATTATCCTGGTGAAAATGTAACACCCCAAAATTTTAATCCCCGATTAATGAAATGTTAATTATAAAATTTTATTATAATTAATTATTTCTATTTGAATCCTTGATTAAAATTATGTGTTATGTATCTAGGAAATGTGTGTGCATTTGTTTCATAAGTATATTTATGCATAAAATAAATATTTTGCATATTAGTCCCTGGGTTGGGACCTAGAAGTAATTATAGGAAAGGTTTTGGAGGGAAAGTAAATAAAATTATTATTTTTCAAAAACTGACCAAAACACTCGAGTATTTTCTTGACTACTCGAGTATTCTGGACAGAGTTGCACGAGTTGGTGCGTTTGGTGAGTCACCACCACCGATTCCCCTCCGTTGACATGAAAATACCTCACGAAACACGTCCCACAACTCGTGTGAGCTGCATGAACATTCAATCAGCCTATTTAAGTTGTGGTTAACGAATCAAGCAACCCATTTTGCCAAAATTGGCTTGCATGTGCTAGGGTTCCAAAATTGATTCAGTCGATTCTCCCTCTCTGTTCTGATTCAAACCACAAACCATACACCAATACAAAGCTCACATCTCGAGCTTTGTATAGACACAAAATTCGTGAGCTGAGAGTGAGTGTGGAGGAAGAATCAAAGCTTGGAAGTTGGAGCTGTTTCTGTCAAACCTGTTTCTGGAGCTTACTTTGATTTCGATTTTTGGTAAGCTCACGAGTTCTTTGAGTCTCCAATTGATTTCTATAGTTAGTAGAGGTTGCATAGAGTTTAGAAATACTAATTTCCCTAATTTCTATCTCTGTTTCATATGTCAACCAATTCAATCTTGGTACTCCACTCAAAACTGTCTTGCATGTGATGCTTGAAGAGGTTTTGGTGCTGTGGAGCTTCTTCTTGAAAATTCTCTTGTTGATTCACGTCTGAGAGGTAAGGGGAAGTCTTTTTATGCACTAGATAGAGTTTAAATTGCATGATTTCAATTAGGGAGCCACCAAGAGGCTCTAAGGGCTTAGATTGAATAAGAACTTTGGTTTGGAGACCAACTCATGCTCTGTGGTTATTTTGAGCAAGTTTCATATGATGCATGCAAGCTGTAATGAGCTTTATTTCACAAGTTTATTGAGTATTTTGAAAATTGAGATGTTAAGTTGTGAAATTGTATGTTTTATGCACAAACTCTTGATTCTCTGTCAAATTTGTTAATTGATGAGTTATAAGTGCTTGAGCATGTTTAATATGTGTTATATGAACTCTGTTGATCATTGGATTGGACTAAAAATGGTTAGAATTGAAAATGGTATGTTAAAACCAAGTTTCCAGTCTGTTCTGCAAGAAAAGACTCAAGTACTTGGCTTGATACTCGAGTAAAACTTCGATAAAATAGTGTATTTTGTGTAAGAACACTCGAGTACCAGGCCCAGAACTCGAGTATTAACTGATGCCTGGGGACACTTTATGGCAAACCACTCGAGTAATGCAGGAGTCACTCGAGTGTTCTGGAATTGATGAAGAACACTCGAGTACTCATGAATCAATCGAGTATTTTCATGAACCTGAAACCCAAATCCTCAGAAAGACATGAACAACTCGAGTAATTTAGAACTACTCGAGTAATCTGGAAATAATTGAAGAACACTCGAGTATTCTGAAGAACACTCGAGTAGTTTACCCAGAATATTAAAAATACCATTTTTAATTCTGAATCATTTAGTTAATGATTAAATAATAATAATCCAAGGGATCTGAACTTAAAAGAAATTGATTAATATAATTATACCGTTTGGATGACGAGACGTAGCTCGGGTGGCACGTTATATATTAACCAATTTCCTTTAAGTTTAAAAATAATGCATTCATTTTGGAGTTTGGATGATAGATCGTTTATCATGTTTTGATAACATGAGGAGGGCCTCTGGGAGTGCCAATTGACGGCTCGCTTGATGACACGTTATGGTTGACGACGTGGTTGGCATAGTGAGATGCTGATATGGTTATACTGTTTCGATGACGGGACATTGCTCGGGTGGCACGTATTCCAAGCTTGTCGTGTACATTCTTGGTGAATGTACGAATGTTGTACACCTAGGAGTACAACACACTGTTGAGTGCTGGACGGAGTAAAGGATGGACGTCAGAGAGTGTTATAGAATGATGGAGATAGGATTGAGAGCTAGGTTCATACATCATGCCACTCATCTAAAAATAATGTTGATAAATGAAATAAGTCTGAGCATCCTAATTGCATTCAATAACTGCTAAGTGCTAAATGTGATTGTTGTTCATTGTTGCATATCTATACATTCACATTGTACATATATTTATGCTCTATTCATTATGTTTATAGAATTGCTTACCCCTATGCCCTTGTAGGTGATGTCACGTTACATCGCTTGCATCGAGATCCGGCCACTTCCTAGTGGCATATGGATCTACGAGGACCATCGCGCGGTGTTCGAGGGAGAGGTAGAGGTTACCTTCTACCACCCGAACCCGCTGATTCGATTTCGTCCTCGTAGGTTTAGGATTCCCATCATATACACTATGCACGTACCACCTTTTTACACATATCATGGACCACCTCCTACACGACCAGCTCGCTCATATCACAGCTTTCGTTTTCGACCTACCCGCTCACACCCTTTTTCTTCGAGAGTCGTCCGCGAGGAGACTCCCCCTTCTGATCCGAGGAGCCCACTTAGGGTCACACCATCTCCTGACCCTGTACGCAGTGGTAGGATACCCTCTCCATCGGATGAGATCGAGGAGGATCCTGTGGAGGACGAGAGCTGAGGCGAGCCTGTCGTTCATTCTACCGGGAGTCAGTGGAGGGATGATGATCCCTAGGTATGTGAATATGGTACATGATGAGGATCAGGGGATTCGATGTGGGGATGATGTGGAGGAGACACTATTGCTGCTGCTGTTGATGTTGATGCTGTTTCTTTTTGCTACCTGGAGACTGCTACTACTATCACTACTACTACTGCTGTTGCCAGATCTATGAGACCACCTTTAGAGTCTATATTTTTGAGATGTATATATTGTAGATATACTTTTGAGAACTCTAGTGTTATGGTTTTCTGTTAACATAGATCTTTTTATGGACTTGTATATGGATCTTGGAGTTATGACCATGGGACTATGTACTACATGACTTATTTATATATTTATATGGAAATTATGTTTATCTTATAATTATGCATAGTTCCACTATTTCCGCTTACTCTGATTTAACCTATTTAAAGAGTTCGGCTACAAAAGAATTAAATGGTATCAGTTTTACAAAACGAAAGAAAGGATGACATCGCTTACTTTCTATCATATAAATACGATTTCAAAATACGGATGCTATCCTGCTTGTGAAAAGGTTTTAGAGAACGCCGAATTCAACACAATTGTTTAAAATGATATAGATTTTCTTCTCCAAGAATTCCATGTTTTGGTTTGTGCACCCACCTTGAAAATAAAAAATTTTATTTTCTTAATTTCTATATAATAACAAGTCCATATATCTTACCAATATAACCTTAATTATTGTAATATTTACTTAATATAGAAGAGGGTGTCACACTGAGTGGTATCAGAGCAAAAGTCAGATCCTTTAGTAGTGGAAGTAGTTCCAGAAAGGTAGCCATCAACACCAAGCAGGTATCCTCAGGGCATATTTATTGTTTTGAATGCCAGTATCTTGCTTGTTTTGAGCATTAGATACAATTGAATGTTTTGTTTGAAGTTATGATTATCGCCATAGTATAGGTGGTGTGATGAATGTTTATTTAGTTCAACATATGTGACCATAAGCCCATAGTGCAGGTCTATTATGGCAACTAGAAACCAAAATCACACCAATGCGATGTTAGAAAGGATTACCGCGGTGCTGGAGTCCATGCAACAACAACAATCTCAACAACCCCCTCAACCGGTTAATCCACCTCACCAGTGCAATATGGGTAATACCGAGGCAAAGAGTCTGGCTTATTTTAGGAGTTGTAATCCACCAAAGTTTGAAGGAGGATTTAAACCTGAGGAGGCCAATAAGTGGATTCACACCATGGACAAAATTCTGAGAACCTTGGATTGCACGGAAGCTCAGAAAGTAGCATATGCAACCTACATGCTAGAGGATGAAGCTGAGAACTGGTGGAATCACACGGTTCAACTCCTACATTATGAAGGAAGAGATGTGAATTGGGGTGTATTTATGGAGAAGTTTCTCAATAAATACTTCCCTGAGGACTTGAGGAGAAAGAAGGAGGTGGAATTCTTACAACTTAAGCAAGGAGACATGAGTGTGGGTGAGTACGCGGCTAAGTTTGAGGAGTTGATGAAGTACTCTCCATACTACCAGAACAACCCTGATGAAAAGAGCAAGTGCATCAAGTTTGAGGGAGGCTTGAGGCCTAAGCTGAAGTCTATTTTCAGCTATCAATGAATTCAAAGCTTACCAGCACTTGTGGACATGTGTAGGATGTACGAGGATGACAAGAAAGCTGAAGGGATGCAAGCAACAGAGAGAAAGGACAACCAAAATTGTGGACCTCAGAGGCGCAAGGGTTTCAACAACCGAGGCAAGGGTCCGTATGATCGCCGAGGGAAAGGTAAAGGAAAGGCTAGAGGTAGTGATGGAAGGAACTCTCGGAGCGAGGCTCCATTTTGTGACAAGTGTAGGCGTCACCATTATGGACGTTTTTGTTGGGGAACAAGTGGGTGTTTCAACTGTGGGAAGCCAGGACATTTTGCGAAGGACTGCAAGGAGCCGGCTAAAGCCAATTCAAGAGGAACTGCTGATAGGTCTATGGTTCAAGGAAGGGTTTTCACACTTAGTGGTGTGGAGGCAAGTCGATCCTCTGATCTGGTGCAAGGTAATTACTTGCTAAATGGTCAGCTTTGCAATGTGTTGTTTGACTCTGGTGCAACACATTCATTTGTTTCATATGAATGTGTAGATCGTTTGAGTCTACCTATGTCTGAATTATCTTACACTTTGAAATTAGAAACCCCTACTAATGCTTTTGTAGTTGTTTCTAGAGCATGTCTTAACTGTTGTATAGAAGTGATAGGACAAACCTCTAAGGTAGATTTGATATGTTTACCCTTATCACAATTGGATGTGATCTTGGGGATGGACTGGTTAAGTCGAAACCAAGTGATCATCGATTGTGATAGAAAGATAGTGACCTATAGGAACCCGAAACCCTCTGGCTACATGTGCCTGCTCAACACCGAAGTAGAGGAGAATGGTCCAAGGATGGAAGAGATCCCTGTTGTCAGAGATTTTTCGGAGGTATTCGCTGATGAGATACCTGGTTTGCCACCGAAGAGAGAGATTGAATTCGGAATTGATCTAGTTCCGGGAGCTGGTCCCATTTCTATCGCTCCTTATAGAATGGCACCACCAGAAATGGCTGAAATGAAGAAGCAGATCGAGGAGTTGTTGCAGAAGCAGATGATCCGACCAAGTGTGTCACCTTGAGGTGCTCCGGTTCTGTTCGTCAAGAAGAAAGATGGTAGTATGAGAATGTGTATCGACTACTGGCAGTTGAATAAGGTCACAATAAAGAACAAGTATCCATTACCAAGGATCGATGACCTTATGGATCAAGTTCGTGGAGCTTCAGTATTTTCCAAGATTGATTTGAGGTCGGGGTATCACCAGATCAGGATTAGAGAAGAGGATATCTCTAAGACTGCGTTTCGATCCCGATACGGACATTATGAATATGTTGTAATGTCGTTCGGATTGACTAATGCACCAGCTATTTTCATGGACTACATGAATCGAATCTTTAGACCTTATCTAGATTCATTCGTGGTTGTGTTCATTGACGATATCCTTATTTATTCCAAGAGCCCGGAGGAGCATGTTGAACACTTGAGGATAGTGTTGAGTATCCTAAAGGAGAGGCAGTTGTACGCCAAACTTACAAAGTGTGAGTTCTGGCTGGAGGAAGTTAAGTTCTTGGGGCATGTAATTTCAAACAAAGGAATAGCAGTTGATCCGACGAAAGTAAGCTCGGTTTTGCAATGGGAGCAACCAAAGTCGGTCACGGAGGTGAGGAGTTTTCTTGGTCTGGCTGGATATTATAGAAGATTTATAGAAGGTTTTTCGAAGATTGCGCTACCCTTGATGAAGTTAACTCGGAAAGACCAACCTTTTATCTGGGATGAGAAGTGTGAAAGGAGTTTCCGAGAGCTGAAAGAAAGATTGACATCCTCCCCTGTGTTGATTTTGCCTGATACACAGAAGAGTTTCGAGGTGTATTGTGATGCATCAAAAAAGGAACTTGGGAGTGTTTTGATGCAAGAGGGAAAGGTAGTCGCTTATGCCTCGAGACAGCTAAAAGTTCATGAAATGAACTACCCAACTCATGATCTAGAGCTGGCAGCGGTTGTTTTCGCTCTAAAGATTTGGAGGCACTATCTCTATGGTACTACGTTCCGGGTGTTTAGTGACCATAAGAGTTTAAAGTACCTCTTTGACCAGAAAGAGTTAAATATGAGGCAACGTTGATGGATGGAGTTCTTGAAAGATTATGAATTCGAACTTCATTACCATCCTGGGAAAGCAAACGTGGTGGCTGATGCGTTGAGTCGAAAAGCAATGCATATCAGTGTAATGATGATCAGAGAAGCTGCATTGATAGAAGAATTCCGAGATCTGAACTTGGCAATGCAAGTGGAGCCGACAAGTATCAAGATGGGGATGCTGCAAATTGCCAATGAATTCTTGCATAGAATTCGGGAATTGCAACATAAAGATGAAGGGCTTAAGGAAAAGAAGAAACTTATGGAGGAAGGCAAGGAGTCAGAATTTCAAGAAAGAAAAGATGGAATCCTTCGTTTTAGAGCAAGGTTTTGTGTGTCTGACGATTTAGAAGTAAGGAGGATGATTCTGGATGAAGCGCATAAGAGCAAGATGAGTATGCATCCAGGAGCTACCAAAATGTATTAGGATTTGAGGAAGATGTTTTGGTGGCCTAACTTAAAGAAGGATGTGGCTAAGTACGTGGCGTGTTGTTTGGTATGTCAGAAGGCCAAGATGGAACATCAAAAGCCAGGAGGAGAATTACTTCCCTTAGAGATTCCGTTATGGAAATAGGATAGTATTTCAATGGATTTCGTGTCTGGATTGCCAAGGACAGCCACTGGTCATGATGCAATCTGGGTGATTGTGGATCGCTTGACAAAGTCGGCACACTTTATTCCCGTTAATATGCGCTACTCTTTGGAAAAGCTCACTCAGTTGTATATCAAGGAAGTTGTTCGTCTGCATGGGGTACCATCAAGTATCGTGTCAGATCACGATCCGAGGTTCACGTCGAAGTTTTGGCAAGATCTGCATAGAGCTTTGGGTTCAAGACTGAAGTTGAGTTCTGCATACCACCCTCAGACTGATGGTCAAACGGAAAGGACTATTCAGTCACTGGAGGACATCTTAAGAGCTTGTGTCTTGGAAGGTCAAGAGAATTGGGAGAAAATGTTTCCGCTCGTGGAATTTACTTACAACAATAGTTTTCACGCGAGCATTGGAATGACACCATTTGAAGCTTTGTATGGAAGGAAGTGTCAGACACCGTTATGCTGGTTCCAAGTGGGGGAGAGTTCTCTGGTTGGACCGGATTTTGTGCAAGAAACAACGGAGAAGATCAAGATGATACAAGAAAAGATGAAGACTACTCAGAGTAGGCAGAAAAGCTATGCTGATAGGAGACGGAAACCCTTAGAATTTGCTGAAGGTGACCATGTATTCATTAGAATAGTGCCAACCAAAGGTGTTAGTAGAGCCTTGAAAACCCAGAAACTATCACCTAAGTTTATTGGTCCCTACCAAATTCTTAAAAGAGTCGGCCCAGTAGCCTATCAATTAGCCCTGCCCCCGTCACTAGCTAATCTTCATAATGTGTTTCATGTGTCCCAGTTGAAAAGGTATGTCCATGATCCCACCATTGTTCTTAGAGTCCAACCCGATGACCTAGAAATCCATGAGAACCTAAATTTGAAGCCATGCCTATTCGAAATGAAGATCGAAGAGTCAAGCAGCTTAGAGGGAAGGATATTTGTTTGGTCAAAGTCGTCTGGATTTGTGGCGATATGATGGAAGCATCTTGGGAACTAGAGGATAGGATGCGTCAGGACTATCCTGACTTGTTTGTATAAGTTGAATTTCGGGGACGAAATTCCTTGTAAGTGGGGGAGTAGTGTAACACCCCAAAATTTTAATCCCCGATTAATGAAATGTTAATTATAAAATTTTATTATAATTAATTATTTCTATTTGAATCCTTGATTAAAATTCTGTGTTATGTATCTAGGAAATGTGTGTGCATTTATTTCATAAGTATATTTATGCATAAAATAAATATTTTGCATATTAGTCCCTGGGTTGGGACCTAGAAGTAATTATAGGAAAGGTTTTGGAGGGAAAGTAAATAAAATTATTATTTTTCAAAAACACACCAAAACACCTCACCAAAACAGACCAACTCGAGTATTCTGGACAGAGTTGCACGAGTTAGTGCGTTTGGTGAGTCACCACCACCGATTCCCCTCCGTTGACACGAAAACACATCACGAAACACGTCCCACAACTCGTGTCGAGCTGCATGAACATTCAATCAGCCTATTTAAGCTGTGGTTGACGAATCAAGCAACCCATTTTGCCAAAATTGTGAAGCTTGCATGTGCTAGGGTTCCAAAATTGGTTCAGTTGATTCTCCCTCTCTGTTCTGATTCAAACCACAAACCATACACCAATACAAAGCTCACATCTCGAGCTTTAATTTGTATAGACACAAAATTCGTGAGCTGAGAGTGAGTGTGGAGGAAGAATCAAAGCTTGGAAGTTGGAGCTATTTCTGTCAAACCTGTTTCTGGAGCTTACTTTGATTTCGATTTTTGGTAAGCTCACGAGTTCTTTGAGTCTCCAATTGATTTCTATAGTTAGTAGAGGTTGCATAGAGTTTAGAAATACTAATTTCCCTAATTTCTATCTCTGTTTCATATGTCAACCAATTCAATCTTGGTACTCCACTCAAAACTGTCTTGCATGTGATGCTTGAAGAGGTTTTGGTGTTGTGGAGCTTCTTCTTGCAAATTCTCTTGTTGATTCACGTCTGAGAGGTAAGGGGAAGTCTTTTTATGCACTAGATAGAGTTTAAATTGCATGATTTCAATTAGGGAGCCACCAAGAGGCTCTAAGGGCTTAGATTGAATAAGAACTTTGGTTTGGAGACCAACTCATGGCTCTATGGTTGTTTTAAGCAAGTTTCATATGATGCATGCAAGCTGTAATGAGCTTTATTTCACAAGTTTATTGAGTATTTTGCAAATTGAGATGTTAAGTTGTGAAATTGTATGTTTTATGCACAAACACTTGATTCTCTGTCAAATTTGTTAATTGATGAGTTATAAGTGCTTGAGCATGTTTAATATGTGTTATATGAACTCTGTTGATCATTGGATTGGACTAAAAATGGTTAGAATTGAAAATGGTATGTTAAAACCAAGTTTCCAGTCTGTTCTGCAAGAAAAGACTCGAGTACTTGGCTTGATACTCGAGTAAAACTTTGATAAAATAGTGTATTTTGTGTAAGAACACTCGAGTACCAGGCCCAGAACTCGAGTATTAACTGATGCCTGGGGACACTTTATGGCAAACCACTCGAGTAATGCAGGAGTCACTCGAGTGTTCTGGAATTGATGAAGAACACTCGAGTACTCATGAATCACTTGAGTATTTTCATGAACGTGGAACCCAAATCCTCAGAAAGACATGAACAACTCGAGTAATTTAGAACTACTCGAGTAATCTGGAAATAATTGAAGAACACTCGAGTATTCTGAAGAACACTCGAGTAGTTTACCCAGAATATTAAAAATACCATTTTTAATTCTGAATCATTTAGTTAATGATTAAATAATAATAGTCCAAGGGATCTGAACTTAAAAGAAATTGATTAATATAATTATACCGTTTGGATGACGAGACGTAGCTCGGGTGGCACGTTATATATTAACCAATTTCCTTTAAGTTTAAAAATAATGCATTCATTTTGGAGTTTGGATGATAGATCGTTTATCATGTTTTGATAACATGAGGAGGGCCTCTGGGAGTGCCAATTGACGGCTCGCTTGATGACACGTTATGGTTGACGACGTGGTTGGCATAGTGAGAAGCTGATATGGTTATACTCTTTGGATGACGCGACGTTGCTCGGGTGGCACGTATTCCAAGCTTGTCGTGTACATTCTTGGTGAATGTACGAATGTTGTACACCTAGGAGTACAACGCACTGTTGAGTGTTGGACGGAGTAAAGGATGGACGTCAGAGAGTGTTATAGAATGATGGAGGTAGGCTTGAGAGCTAGGTTCATACATCATGCCACTCATCTAAAAATAATGTTGATAAATGAAATAAGTCTGAGCATCCTACTTGCATTCAATAACTGCTAGGTGCTAAATGTGATTGTTGTTCATTGTTGCATATCTATACATTCACATTGTACATATATTTATGCTCTATTGATTATGTGTATAGTATTGCTTACCCCTATGCCCTTGTAGGTGATGTCACGTTACATCGCTTGCATCGAGATCCGACCACTTCCTAGTGGCATATGGATCTACGAGGACCATCGCGCGGTGTTCGAGGGAGAGGTAGAGGTTACCTTCTACCACCCGAACCCGCTAATTCGATTCCATCCTCGTAGGTTTAGGATTCCCATCATATACACTATGCACGTACCACCTTTTTACACATATCATGGACCACCTCCTACACGACCAGCTCGCTCATATCACAGCTTTCGTTTTCGACCTACCCGCTCACACCCTTTTTCTTCGAGAGTCGTCCGCGAGGAGACTCCCCCTTCTGATCCGAGGAGCCTAGTTAGGGTCACACCATCTCCTGACCCTGTACGCAGTGGTAGGGTACCCTCTCCATCGGATGAGATCGAGGAGGATCCTGTGGAGGACGAGAGCGGGTGTAACACCTAAGTTTATTTACCCTTTTTTTCCCTTAAATAAAAAAAATGAATTTAAAATTTTCTTTTTAAGTTATAAAAATCTCCCGTCAAACGGACGTAGTTTCGCTTATTTTTAGAACTTTCCCAAAATTTCCGGTTTTTCCTGAGACCTGATAAACGATAACATTTTCAAATTTCAAAGCCAGCAGGGCTATATACATATATCACAACTAGTGCAGCATCGTGCACACATCAGAACATCAGAGTAAGCGGAACTATAAACAAGTTTTGAAAAACAGTTCTTTTCCCAAAATAAAACCCCTTCCCAAAAGGAGTCGTCGTGGGCCCCCAAAAAGCTATTTACATTATATACAACAAAAATGATTCACATCATATCATCGGGCCCAGGACATTCCCATGTCCTACATGGATATAAGTGACCTACTCTCCCTGTGAGGGAGAGTACTCCTGCTCGGCCTGATCAAGTGCAAATCTTCCTCAGTACCTGTGGTGATAGTAAGGAGTGAGTATTACACATAAAATGGGGAGACAGTTTCCAATTAAGACATAATGCAACACCAAGCCATACACATATAACAATTCAATCACCAAATGACAAAGCTCGACACATCACAGTTCATTATCAAAGTGTTCATTAGTTTCTTAAGTCAATTTCTTATCTCTTCATTCTTATACATTATTTTCATAAAGTCATCTATTCTCATTTCACAGTTTATATTCACATTTCTCATTCAGTGTGTCCCAGTCACGTCTTTACTGCGTTCGCACCCACAGCGCGATAACGTCTTACCACGTCTGTACAACACTCCCGATTACAACCGGTTGCATCACTAGGAATTTAACGCTCCTGCCAGGCATTTGGTACACCCAAGGGTCTCTCGCTCAACCAGGACTTTTCTCACCTAAAAGGCTTCACCCTGTCAAGCTATGCTATCACAATTTCCATTTATCATTACACATTTCACTTATTTGAATTCATTCAATTTACACATTCTCAACACATTTTATTTCATTTATTTTGGCAGTGAATTGAGTCTTGGTGCATTAATGTCTGACAGGGCATTTGGACCTAATGGGAATTTTAACCTGGTGAGCACTTGGCCCTTAGGAATTTGGTACACCCGGAAGGGGCACCTAGTCTATCAATGCACCGATCCTCAATTCAACTGCACTTTCCATTATTATTTACTTTATGCATTTTTGTCATTCTTTGCCTTGGATTCTAAATAACATCACTTCTCAAGCCATTTAACAACATAAGCATTATAATTATCAACATCACCAAATATCATCATGAAGCATATAATCATCCAAATATTTTCCCTATGTCATAAGTTCTATTTTAATCATTATTCTATAATATAACAACCTAAACTAACACATAACTCTTAGTACCCATTATATGCATATTGTAAACTAAACCCCAGAGTATGATAATACTCACTATAACCCACTCCTTACCTCAAATTAGTAAGAAGTAAATAGAACCTTTATGCCTTAGCTCAAAACCTTGGGAACTTGAATTTCCTAAGCTTAGCTTGCCACCTCAACAAAGATATGATGAAGTGATGATATACAATCCTATTTGAGAGAACACAAGATGATTGATCCTTGCCTTTGTCTTGGTTTTGATTTGAAGGCATGAAACAAAGCTCCTACATAGACAAGGGTTCATGAAAACCCTAAGAAAATTAAACACTACCCCTATGAGCTAGAAAGAACTTGAAAGGGAATTATATCATGCCTAAGAACTTCAACTTACCCCAAATGATGATGAAGTTTGAAAACCAAGAAGGATAGGAGAGGGAGCAATTCGTGTGAATCAAGGGAGGAGAGAAATGAAGCTTCAACCCACTTCCATGGTGCAAGGCTTGATGGGGCTTGGTGATTTTGGGTTTGAGGTGCCCAAAAATCAAGTGTTTATGAAGGAATGGTGATGGAAGTGATCTTGGAGTTGAGAGGATTTGATGAAGGTGATGAGTTGATGATGGTGTTGAAAGGTGGTGAAGTGAAGTGTTTTTGGTGTCTTATTTCTTGCCTTGGAGCTGAGAAAATCGTGTGGCTGGAAATCAAGACTTAGCCACCAAGCCAAAATTCGACGCACCAGATCTGATCTGGTGTGCGTCGCTCGCCTGGGCGAGCCATTTACTCGCTTGGGCGAGTCCTGGCACCAGCTGGTGCTGCTGGTGTGCGTTGCATGAAACTGGTGCGGTCAGGTGGGGGTTTTGGCGCGCCACATGCAAAACTGGTGCGGCTGGTGCGCATCTCCGCTCTCCTGGGCGAATTGGTGCCTCGCCTGGGCGGGTTTTTCACTGTCTGGTGCACGTATGAACAGTGCACCCGCCTAGGCGCATGATGGCGCGCCTGGGCGATAAATAGAGTTTTCAATCTTCGATTCGCCGTAACCTTTTCGTTAACCGTCGGATCGGGTCCAAATTTTTAGACAAGCTTCTTCACCCCATAAACTTCATATCCAACGGTAGAATTAATTTTCTTAGCATCCTATAATAAATTTGTAATTTTCTCTTTTCGGTCGATTTCTAACATCTAAAACGCCGATTTAACTCCCGATTTCGCTTAGTTAATTTCGCTCGAAGCTACCATTGCCTTCTATACAACCCCTAGGACTTATAATTACCACTCACCTATCTACCAAAATTCGTTAAGTCATTATTCCAATTTTTCCTAGGTTTCTAATAATAATTTCATTTAAAATAAAGTTCAGGATGTTACAGCGGTGGCGAGCTTGTCGTTCATTCTGTAAGATCCATGAAGAATGTTTTGATAAATGCCAAAAGGTTTTGAACAAGCTTAAATGTGTTGATCAAGTTTAAGCTCAACAAGCAACAACAAACATCAAGTTATGAAGAGAGAGCCAACTCATGAAGACTTAGTTTGGTAGTTTATGTTTTATTGTTTTATCTTTTGCCTCACAAGTCTCTTAGTGTATGAGTTTGGGTAGAGTTATATAGAGGGTAGTGAATCTCTTTCATAGTCATGATTTTATCATATTTTAAGTATTCACTTTGCTTAAAATCAATAGGTGGCTTAAAGGTTTGAAAGAAAAGGTTTAGATTTTGAGAAAACAAGTTTTTAAGTGTTTTTTGAACTGACTACTCGATTAGCCATTTGTTTACTCGAGTAGAATTTTGCAGTCTTGCGCAAATACTCGATTAAAGCTCTGATTACTCGAGTAGAATTTTGAAGCCTTGCGTAAATACTCGAGTAGTAACTTAGATTACTCGAGTAGTGAACACTGGTTACACTTGTTACTCGAGTAAGGACTTGGCTACTCGAGTAACACGAGCTGTTACTGTTTTTAAATGAGTTTTTCACTTCTCAAAAGCACTTCTAATCATTTCTAACTTTTGGGTATTCTATATAAACCTATTTCTAACCTTTGTGATCATATTCCATCATTTTGATATTCATTTTACAAAGAATCAAGCCACTCTATTCTCTCTCACTTTCTCAAGATCAAAGCTTTAACTTTTACATTCTTTGATCAAGAACCTTGAATCTCTCATGTTGATCTTTTCATAGCTTTTGAAAGAGATTCATAGGATTGTTATTTTTGTTTTCATTTGAGTTGTAATCTTTGCAAGAGGCAAGCTATCTACAACAATTGGAAGTCTTGGTTGTGAATCAAGCAAAGTTATATTGAAAGCCTTGGTGTGACATTTCATCAAGCACTTGGAAGTCTTGTAGTGAAGCAAGCAAGTGGAAGTCTTTGAAGAATCTCAAAGCATTGGAAGTCTTGTTGTGGGGTATCGGCAAGCAAGAGAAGAGGTTAGATTAGATATCAATAGGGTTACAAGGCAAGGGTGTGGTATCTCTTGTAGGCTAGCAAGAAGGGAGTCTTGTGAGGCATTTACTTGTAATTTGAGAAACTCTAATTCCTCATAGTGAAGAATCTCTCTTGGTTGAAGAGGGGACTGGAGTAGCTTTCAAGTAGATGAAAGTGAACCAGGATAAATCACTGTGTCGTATCTCTAAACTCTCTACTCTTTACAATTCAAGTCTTTAATTGTGTTCTTGGTTGAAAACCTAGAAAAAGTGATTTTTCATAATTGATTGAATTGAATCTTAATTGTACAAAATTGATTTGGGGAAAATCGTTTTCATAACCTAGGTAATCAATAAGAATATTGGTGTTAATCAATTCCGCTTTATCTCTGATCATATGTGTTAATTGATTGTTTTTCATATTTGATTGAAAAGTGATTTTTCAATTTTAACATTGATTAATCGAGTAATTGGTTTCATTAATCGATTAGTTTGAATTGATCATTTGGCATTAATCGATTAGTTGACTTGTTAATCGATTAATAGAAGAAAATTTCAAGAAAATCATTTGTTTTAATCGTTTTGATTTGTTTCTTTCGAAAATCTTTCAAGATTTCTTAAACGCCTATTCAACCCCCCTTCTAGGTGTTCTCCTAGTGTATCCTAGTTATTTCAACCACCGATTGTAGGTTCCAACACATTCTACCGAGAGTCAGTGGAGGGATGATGATCCCTAGGTATGTGCATATGGTACATGATGAGGATCAGGGGATCCGATGTGGGGATGATGTGGAGGAGACACTGCTGCTGCTGCTGTTGATGTTGATGTTGTTTCTTTTTGCTACCTGGAGACTGCTACTACTATCACTACTACTACTACTACTACTACTGTTGCCAGATCTATGAGACCACCTCTAGAGTCTATATTTTTTAGATGTATATACTGTAGATATACTTTTGAGAACTCTAGGGTTATGGTTTTCTGTTAACATAGATCTTTTTATGGACTTGTATATGGATCTTGGAGTTATGACCATGGGACTATGTACTTCATGACTTATTTATATATTTATATGGAAATTATGTTTATCTTATAATTATGCATAGTTCCACTATTTCCGCTTACTCTGATTTAACCTATTTAAAGAGTTCGGCTACAAAAGAATTAAATGGTATCGGTTTTACAAAACGAAAGAAAGGATGGCATCGCTTACTTTCTATCATATAAATACGATTTCAAAATACGGATGCTATCCAGCTTGTGAAAAGGTTTTAGAGAACGCCGAATTCAACACAATTGTTTAAAATGATATAGATTTTCTTCTCCAAGAATTCCATGTTTTGGTTTGTGCACCCACCTTGAAAAAAAAATTTATTTTCTTAATTTCTATATAATAACAAGTCCATATATCTTACCAATATAACCTTAATTATTGTAATATTTACTTAATATAGAAGAGGGTGTCACAGAAAACATGCACGCTGATTCTATTTTTATACAGATCAAATAATCGATTAAACCAATGTTTAACATGTTAAGTCTAAAAAAAATAGAAAATCAATGAGAAGGGATAAATAAGTCCAAGTCCAAAGGGATTCCACTTACTTATTCAATTCCAATAGTCCTGAAATTGAGGATAAAGATGAGTAAATGAATAAGGACTCATGATTGGACTTGGACATAAGTAAATCCAAAGAAATAAGAACTTTCAAACATACTAATAGTATGCAAAAAATGACATAAATCACTATGGATATTACCTATAGCCCAAAGTTCAATCAAGAGTCAATGAAATCATGCATCGTACATGGTGTTGAGGTTGGATGGTAAGGGTATGAGAAATGAGGACGTGACGGTTTTCGGAACCAAAAATCAAGAGTGATATAATGACTAGGTTTAGCTTTAAAAATCATGGGGATTGTTTTTTGGTAGAATCTTGATCCACTAGAGAACATGATTAACTACCCTTGTTGGGGATCAGTTATACAATAACCACAACAATTTTATCGGTCATTTCATGACCGGTTGAGGGTGGTCTCGGCTAGAGCCCAACTCGGGAGTGTATCCTAGGTTGTACTTGGATCAGAGATTAACCAAGTACTGTGGCAAACATTGGTTGTGAGATGCTTATTCCCGGTTGTCTTTTCCAAGAGTGGAGGAAGTGTTGTAAGGAATATGTGTGAGCTCGAGATGGATTGGAGAATGATATAAAAATGTAAATCCAATGATTGAATGCCAAATAATAGAATCCAAAGATTGGATTCCGATGAAAATAGAAACTAGAGATTGGATTTGGATGAGAATAAAATCCTGAAATTGGATTCGGGATCCGGTGATTTGCCATAGACATGTGAGAGGAGTATGCATATATATAGATGCATTGCATTATGATAATATTGAATAGGAATATGTGATATCTTACATCATATGCATACTGGCTGATGTATGCCAGTCGCGCATTTGTTCCAACGGATTAGGGAAAGAAAGAACTGTATATTGATATTGTATTATGATACAAATAAAACCCCAAAATTCCTTATAACTTTGTACAAAATCTATTTTGAAAAATAAATAAAAATAAAAATTTTTATCATAAAAATTTTAATTTCTTTAATATAGATTGGGGTGTTAAAGAAGGAAACGAGAAAATAAAAATGACTATGTTCATCGTATAGGTAATGGAGTGAAGCAGCTAATGGTGAGTTTGTTACACTAAGTGGATTGAATGATTGCTTTTTTTTTTTTATGAGTTTAATATATGTGAACTAACAGTGTAAAGTTTTTCACACTGTCGGTACATCATCCACCATTCATTTCGTTATTTTTATTTAGAAGTCAATGACCATAAACCCTTGGATGGTGGATAATGTGTTGACCTTTACACTGTCTGTCAGTGTACAAACTATTTTCTCTTTTTTTATTGCAAAAATGTGATATTCTTTTTCCTATATATTCCTTCTTATTCTCTTTATAGATTATATTGTAGAAGTTGTTTTTTTCTTGTTTATAGGTCATTTTTTATTTTCTAAAAAGCATTTATTGCTCTTTTCTTTTATTTGTTCTTTGCTCATTGATGTGAAATAATATATTTGTGAAATTTTTAATACAAATTAGTAAGGTAAAATTGAAATATGAAAATATTTTTAAAAAGTTTCAATCAATGTAACTACTCTCCTTAATTTGTGTTAATTAGTTAAATATGACCTCAAGAAAAGATGTGTAAGCTCGAAAGTATTTTTTTTTTTTTTTGTTTTTTTTTTTGTTTTTTGAACTAGTAAGCTTGAAAGTGATTATTACTCAAGGATTAAAAAAAAGGGGAGTTTAAGAATTCCCACCTCTCGAAGTATCTTCACACCCCATTTTAATGTGAGAAATGACAACAATATCCTTTATTAAAAAATGTTAGATTTTGAACTCCAGAAACTATCCTCACATCCCATAAACTATCCTCACATCTCATCTCTTCCCTTCAAAACAACTCTAACCCTTTCATCTTCCTCCCCATGCTGAACCTATATAATAACCTCATTCTATGTGCTTATTTTACAAAGGCATTAAAAATATATGCACACCTACCTACAAGCATTCATCTTTCTACAAATTTATTCCAATGTTTAAGGTTTACTTCTTCACTTTGGTACTTTCGTTTTTTTACACTGTTAGTAATGTTTCCAAAGAACCAATGTCAGAAATTTTTTTTGTCCTGACACGAGATTTTTGAAAAATTATTTTTTTCTCTGAAATATTTTTTCAAGGAGGTACTACTCGGAATTTTCACCTCTCAGAATTTTTTGAGATGGGGTGTGGGGATGCACTGTCGTGATGGCATTGGCATAAAGAAACTCCAATACAAAATCTCTGTCATAAACTGCATCTATATTGTTTAAGATAACAACATTTGATCAGTTGGAATGGAAAAAATAGATGCATATAAAGATTTAACAATAATTATATAACATGCATAAATAGAAAATGAAGTGATGAGATACCTGTTCCTTAAGGGGACCTGTAAATCCCAAGGTATCCGAAGTCATAAATCAATCAATGGGGAGCCCTCTGCCGGCCAAAGCACAAGCACCTAAGGCTTTGTTTGGTTGTATGAAAGAAAACGGGAAGAGAGAAATAGGGAAGAGAGATTATGGCGAGAAAATAAATAGATTTTGTGGTTGTTTGGTATGAGAGAAAATGTGAAGAAATATGGAAGAGAGAAAAATTGAGTTTTCTTTCCTTTTATTTGGTTGGAGAGAAAAGTGAGAAAAGAGAAAACAATAAATTTGTCAAAAGACAACTACGACCTTATTTTACTTAACAGAAATAAATATATTTTTTCTTTTCCACATGAATGTATATTAAACATAGAAAAAAAAATTTACTTCAATTCTTTATTATATAATAGAAATTCCGAGTCCAAATAAACTATAAACAAAATAGTTTTTTTATTGAATAAAAACAAATTATTTTTTCAATTAAAAGAAAAGGCTTATTTATGTCGGGTGCCCCTGTAGTTTGCACCTATTTTGTCAGACGCCATTTAACTTTATTTTTCAACAAATATACCCCTACAGTTTGATCGGTGAGCCATATACCCTTGCATGCCATTTTCGGCCACCGGTGCTGACGTGGACCACCGGAGTCAGCAAGTGGTAAAAATAGGAGCCCTTGTAGTCTGAGTCTTTTTTGTCGGATACCCCTATATATAACTTCAAAAATTCATATCTTTTAAACGTAAGTCCAAAAATTACAAATTTTATGTCAAAACGATCGTATTGAAATATAGAATTTTAAAATGTAATTACTTTATTTTTATGGATAGTTTTTGTAAAAAATTGTTTTTCGGGCAATTTTCTATACGAATTTTGAATTCATGAATTATTAAAAATAATTTATGAATTGGATTGCACTAGTTTTTATTATAGTTTGAGGATATAAAAATCATGAGTTTTGGCTTTTAAAAATAAATTGTAAAAAACTATAAAAAAAAGCTATAAAAAACTAAATTTAAAATCATCGGAGACTGACATAGTCAAAACTCATGATTTTTATGGTCCTCAAACTACAATAAAAACTAGTTCAATCCAATTCATAAATTATTTTTAATAATTCATAAATTCAAAATTCGTATAGAAAATTGCCCAAAAACAATTTTTTACAAAACTATCCATAAAAGTAAAATAATTACATATTAAAATTCTATATTTCAATACGATCGTTTTGACATAAAATTTGTAATTTTTGGACTTACGGTTAAAAAGATATGAATTTTTGAAGTTATATATAGGGGTATCTGACAAAAAAGACTCAAACTACAATGACTCATATTTTTACCACTTGATGACTCCGGCGGTTCACGTCAGCACCGGTGGCCGGAAATGGCATGCAGGGGTGTATGGCATTCCGGAGCAAACTGTAGGGGTATATTTATTGAAAAATAAAGTTAAAGGACATCTTACAAAATAGGTGCAAACTACGGGACCACCTGATATAAATAAGCCAAAATTTATTTTATCTTTCAGATAAGGCAAGGTAGATATGCAATTTTATCCATTCTTGTGTCTAGTTTATTCATTACTTCTTACCATTGCAAGTAATGTTGTGTACGGTGCAACATACAAATTGTAAAATCTACTATAAACTTAAAGTTGAATCTACCTCATATATTTGAAGTTATTATCAGCTAGGTTTCCTACATCTTTATTGCATGGAGAGTATATAAAATAAGGATTATTTATTAAAATGTTTATTTTACTTCAGAACCATATCAGGTCCATAGTTTACTAGATAGAGAGATGCCACATCTCCAGATATGTAGAATATTTGGATAATTAACATAATTTAGGATGCTAAAGTAGTTTTCTCACAACCATCGTGCACACAGGCCAAGACATCCCTATAGTCTCTGGAAATGGTGAAATAGTCATAAACCTTTCCATCGCTACTTTTCTTGTACTCAAACAGCAGATATGAGTGATTGAATGCTGTAAGTTTGCCAAACCCGAAGTCATGGTCCCTGTAAAGACTCCAAACAGGGGGAGATGGGGTGTAGTCTGACAAGTGACTCCCTCCTCCACCAACAACAACATGGATTGTTCCATTCACAGTGCCTGAGTAATGAGTTTTTTCTGAATTCACACATTGATTCTGCATCATAGCCATATAGATAATGAAAAAGCATGTTACAATTAATTGAACAAACTATTACAATGAATTATGTATCATGATAGTTGTAATAAATTTAAATGAGATAGTGGCATATCTCTAGCCATTATATTATATTTACCTGATAAATGGGGCACACTCTTTCGTAGTTATGGACATGACCATAAAAGGCAATGTCTACTTTGTACTTCTGCCAAAGTTTTTGCAAATGTTCCCTTCCCTCGGGCTCTTCAAATGAGCCCTCTTTGCCATACCAGTCATTAGAGGAGTATGCAAGGGGACGATGAGCTGAAAAGATCAGCCACGGTTGTTGCTTTCTATCTACTGTTGCAAGGCAATGTTCAATGAATTCGTACTGCTCTGATCCTTGTCTCCAGTCGTGCTCACTATCTGCTATGCAAAAACGAAACATGCCATAATCTGCCTTATACCTGCATATTTCAAATTTTTATCATTCACAATTGTCAATTGGTCAAGGACTCGATGTAATATACACAATTGTGGACTAAGTGGCTTAATAAATTTTAAAGAAAAAATATGATTCACTAAAGTAGTAACATATCATAGTTTGCAAATAGATTAATATACTTACCAGAATTTGGCTCTGTTCTCAGCAGGAAAATAATACATGGTTTCCGCTGGAACTCCACATTCACCACCTGAATCATGAGTATCAAAAAAGGATCCTGAATTTGGCCAATCACGTTCGTGATTTCCACTGCCATATGAATCGAAAAGTAGTTACACTCCAGACTTATAACAATGTTTAAAATTTCGTTTCAATGTCAATATAATACAATAATTGCAATCAAACAGACCTTGCAATCATATATGGTACTGCTGATGAAATTTCTTGCACTTGAGCAGTGAACTGGTCCCACTGTGAGATGTAACCATTTGCATAAGGCAAGTCACCAATGTGGAAAACTATGTCATAGTTGTCTAAGTCCTTGATGAGTTGGTCGGTAGTGTTAAGTGAACCAGGTTGGTAATTAGCATACTCATTTGAACCATCTCGCTCAGCCTACATGATATGAGACGAAATTATAGTTTTAGTTCAAAACTTGGAAAATGAAATTTTCTCGATGAAGCCATTTACATGGTAAAGTTGAATTATGAATTTCCCAAAGTTACGTTTTAGTCATTATATTTTTTTTATGCAATTGTCAACGGTGCTTCTACCATTTTAAAATTTTCAATAATTGATACCACCTTTCCCATGTCACCAAAGATGATAACACGTTGCAACGAGTTTTGTCCGGGATATGGTGATGCCTTAAACGAATACTTCTTACTCCAGATGTACGAACCATTAACCAAGATATGTCCCAACCGATAGGCATACCTGAAATTTGTTGTTGAAGAAATTGGATCTTCAGAATAAAGAAATCACAACTAATGTCGTGATAAAAAGATAAAAGTATGGTTAAATGCATACCTCTGATTTGGCCATAGTTCTTTAAGGAAGCTTGTGTGTATAAAACCAGGGTCACGCCAGCCAACGGTTCGTGCTGGTTCACCTAAAAAATAGCAAAATATTATCATTTTGTAACTTATCTAAATTATGGGCCTACTCTCCATCTATGATTCAAAGAGATTCATTTTGAAAAGAGCAAAAATGCATCAACTAAGAAAGGTTAAGTTTTTTTTTTCTTCCTAATCAAGCATCTATCCATGACATAATCGAATATCCAATACAATTTTAGAAAGATGAAGTTGCATAATGCTCAATGCCAACATAGTTAAGTGAGTATTACAATATGAAAAGGAAAGTTTATCATAAAAATATTTTCAATCAAAAACTTTTAACCATTTAGGGGGTTGACCGTTGATGAAGTCAATAAGTAGTGTTGCTCATTTACCACTCCTCCAACATTCTTAACCAAGACTAATGAATGCTCGTGATAACTCTAAGTTAGAAATTAAATCATAAGCTATTTGGATTATCATTCGAAGACAACTTTCTGAAGAATAATTTGTTTGTAATAAACAACACGAGTCAGCCTAGTTCACTGAAATAATTCACTAGTTTAATTCCATACCACACATGCTATTACGATTAAATGTCAATGTTCCAGCAGGAGACCGTGTCTTCCTTCCTCCACTTGGACCCCATTCAACAAAGGGTACAGCTTCGTTTATGTCATATCCACTTGTCCAAGTTACTGTCATCTGCAATAAAGAGAAGTTCTCAATGTTTTGTATTTTTAAAATGGACTAGAAATGCTGTAATTTAAATAGCAGCAATTTACACAACAATAATTTTAGAATCGTTATTAGTTAAGGTAAAAACAAAGCTTCAATCCTCATAACAACAATTCCAACAATATCATGTCATCAAATCCAAAGCATGAAATCTATCAGCCCTTTATCTTTCATTGTTGTTATTAATTTAAACTTCTATCTGCTATGAATCAATGTCATATATTATAATTAAAACTTGTGTACTTATGGTGAGTAAAACCGATAGGACAAAGAAAAACTTACTTCATCCCAAGCCTTCCCTAGAGCAAGGCGCGGGTACACAGGCGCTTTAGGATTTGCAAAGGATATTGGATTGGAAACAGCCACCAGTTTAGGCTGCATTGTTCAATCAGATGGATATATACTAGTTAGAAATAGCATAAGACTAATAGAACCATCTAAATGAAGAAGGTAAATTTCGTATTAAAAATTTTGGGTATGTACTAGACTGATTTAATTATTTTATTAAAATGTTATTGGTCATAGGTACATCTAAGATAGGAATTATGCAATAAAACATTAGTTTGTTTTTTTTTGACATGAATTACATTTGATAGTCCCCCTGAAAATAGTGCAAAGGAGAAATCTGCACGTTGATTGATCAACTGGAACTTCAATGTAGTTTTCCCCGTCTGTATGTAGTTTGAATTGGAGTCATTCGCGTACTTGTACTGGTACAAAGATTCAAATAATTCACATGAGTAATTCACACTTTTTATATCATTGATTCATCTTACACTATACAAGTTAAATTATGGTACTTACCTTTATTGGCGCTGTGCATACGTAAGGACTCTCTATCTTTCCAATGTCGTGGTTCGTAGGTGGACATGTTTCTGAACTGTGAAATATAAGTAAAATTAAATTTCCTTTAGGTAGTTTATTGTTACTGCAATGAGAAATATTATATTCCAAAATCCACACCATCATGAACAAGATATAAACTGGGTATGAAAAAGTTTTAACTAGTGAGATAGAGAGATTAATTAAAGTTTTCTTTAACGTAAACAATGTAATCACGTTTAAGAATTTACATAATGGTAAAGTTGAACACGTAATTTCTCAAAATGCTCTTACACAAAGAAACATTGGAAAGTCAATTTCTCCTCTAGCCACGCATTTAATAACCAAAAGACATAGTTAAAAAAAAGAGAAATAGAAATGTTTCGTTTGAAATTGAAACATTTAATGAATTAAAAATAATAAATATTTAGTTTTCCAATACAAATTTACTATTTATGTTATATTATTCTATACATCCTAAAAGAAAATGCATCTCTCGATCTCTCGATTTCCATTGGGTTATTTTTTTTTCAAATTTGGTAGGAATTTCAATAATAATTATAGGAGTATCAAATATTTACATTTTCAATTCCACTAACAAAACAAACTAAATTTATTAAATGATGTATTTTTTAATAAAAGGGACTTATATATAAGATCAAATAAATTATTATAAATTATAAATTAGGGTCTTCAATTTTATTTTCAATCAACCTCCCATTTTTATTGAAACTTTGGTGTAAATATTTCAGAGTTAATTAATTTTTATAAATTAGGATCCTCAATTTTTATTTCGCCTACAGACTAGAAAATGTCAAGATTGTTCTTGATTGGGAAAATCGATGACGTTTCAATGATTCTCAAAATCTAAATATTCTGAAAAAAAGAGAAAATGTTGACAAGCGTTGTTAGCCGTTATTTAAGAAAGTAAAATATAATATGATTTTATTTTGGGAAGCGAAAAATTTCGAGAACCAATGAATATAGATTTTTAATACAAAATTTTCTTCAATATATTCTAATTCAGAACCCCTTGGTTTAGAAAGGGTTTGGTATCCTCTTTATGTGAACCACTTAGACAATGACAAATATGTATGAAATGCTGAATCAAATTTATTCGGTTGAAATGGTCAAGGTTTGCAATTCATTCCTAATGATCCAAAAGCAAAAATATAAAGATATAGAAAGATAAAAAAAAGCAAAGTGTTGTTAACACAGTTTCTTCCTCTACTGCTAACACCGTTATTTTAAAGGGTCCAAAACAAGTGCATCATTAGTTACGGGGTAGATAGAAAAAAGGAAACATGGGTGATGAAAGCGAAAAAGAATGCAAGTAGGAAAAGAGTAACAAGTCTTGATTCTCTGTGAGGTAAATGGTGATTCTGATACCCAAACTCCATTGTATATTATGGATGGGCAAGATATAACAGGAGCTCAATTTGGTGGATCTAGAAAGTGCTCTCTCCCTTAACCGAAGAACTAAAGTGTGTGAACATCTAGGGGAGAACAAGACAGAAGAAAGAAAGATGAAACATAGAAAACGCAGAGAAATAAACGCACATTATGAATTAAGAAGAAAGAAGAAACTATGTGTTAATTGCGCCTTGCTTTTTTTATCCTTCAATAACTTTGTATTTTTGCTTTTATATTCTTAAGATTGAATTGCAAACATTGACTTTTTCAAACAGATAAATTTGACTCAACGTTTCATAGAGATTTGTCATTATATAAGTGGTCCGCATAGAGAGGGTATCAAACCCTTCATAAATTAAGGGGTTCCGAAGGAAAAACCTTCTTTAATCAATGTTTTTAAGGTACTGATTAGCAACAACCTTTCAAAAATAATAAATTTGCATTACTGTAATGATCAAATAAAATTATACTTCATTCGTTCCTTATTATCTGTCGTTTTTTGGAGAAATTTTTTATTTCTTCTTATCTGTCATATTGAAGATTTCAATAGTGTAATAAATGTTATTTTTCATGTTTGCCCCTTCTTATCTGGCAGTGGTGAGTGCTCGAGACATCACGACCATGACGATGATGCATCTCGTCGCAAACGCGTTTTATTCCAATCGTTATAAAAAAATCATTTTTTTTAATTTTATTTATTTTTTGTAATTTTTCAATTTTAAAAGAAAAATTCCATGTGGCATTAATTTATTGGTCCACATGGCATAAAAATTTTCCCAGGGTAACGGTGTTAGATTAAAACTAACAGAAGGACTTAATCCAAAATGGTCCAGAGTTTAGGGACCTGATCCAACGAAAAAAGGATAGGGACTAAATTCAATTCTTCCCCTAAGTTTAGGGACCTCAAAGTAAAAAAAAAAAGCAAAAAAAAATGCAAGTTGGGACACGTGGCAACATCTTATTGGAAGACACTAACGGAGTTAACTTTGGGTTAACGGAAGGACTAGTTCCAAACAACGTTAAAGTTTAGGGACCAGATCCAACAAAAAAAAGATTAAGGACTAAATCCAAAACACCCCCTAAGTTTAGGGACCTATCGCTTAAAAAAGCCTAATAATAATAATAATAATAATAATAATAAAAAAGATAATATGAGGAAGGGGTTCGAAACCCTCCCTCCCCAACTTCTTCTTCTTCCTGTAAGGAGGCCGCCACCCTAACCCCATATCTCTCCCTCCACCAGCCTCGTTTTTGCGCCGCTGAGCCCAGCCGCCGCCAACCGCCGTTGCTGAACCCTTCTCCCTCAAGCTCTGACGCGTGTCCTCCCTCCCCACCGTGTCGCGAATCGCGACTTCCCTCGGTGCCAGAACAGCCAACCGCCACCGATTGCCGCTGCTCCCTGCTTCCATCGCATCGTCACCACCGCCGGAGTTGGGGAAGGCTTGCAGAGCGTGAGAAAGACTCCGCCCCCGATCTCTCTCTCTCTCTTCGATTGGATCCACCGCCGCCGTTCGTTGTTGCTGCAGCCTCCTTCACGAACCAGACAGCCACCACCGTACCGAACCAACGCCGCCACTCTTGTGCTCTTCTCCGATCGTTGCTCAAGGGAAACCGCCACCATCTCTCTCCTCCTCCTTGATTGGTCATCTCTCTCTTCTAAGGTATCTCGCCGTTGTCGCCGTGGGAAGGCTTTGAATCGCAAACCAGGAGCGTCGCCACTCACCGTCCCCAACCACCATTCACTGATACCTACGGCTGTCGATCGCCGTCAAACCGTTAGGCACCGCGGTTCACTAAAGCTTCTCGGGTCACCGTCCTTCTTCGTCGGCAAGCCTCGGCATAACCGGTGCGGCGATAAAGCGAGGACAAGGATTAGAGCTTCGGGATGAGGTTATTTCTATTAATTTCGTCAATTGAGGTAAGGGGTTCTTTACCTTGCTTTAGGAAGTATTTTCTGATTAGTATATAATACTTGCTAAGAATATGTGGGTATGCTTGTGATTGATTATTCAGGTAATTAATTTAAATTAAATATAAAGTAAGAAAGTAAATAAAATGAACTATAACTTGATACTTGTGATTGAATATGCAGGCTAAGTGCTATATGTTATCATGTTTGTTTATTTGTTGGTTGTTAATTGTGAATGATTATAAATGATTATATTTCTATATGTCTGGTTGATTTAAAGAGATATATATAAATCATTTAAGTGGTTGAATTGTGGTGTTGTGTGCTAAATTTGTATCGCATAATGAATTGAATAATTGAATAATAAATAAAAGAAAGTAAATATGTATGAGATGTAAACTAGAATGAGAACTAAGGAATATAAAGAGTTAAAAATGTCATGGCATAAACTTAGGGAATTGAAAATATAAAGTGTGAAAATTGTTGTGTATGCTTGTATGATAAATGTGTGTTGAATAACGAATGAGATAACAAATTAATAATAAAAGGCAAGAGAGAAAAGAATAATTAAAAGAAGGTAAAGAAAGGAGAAAAGAGAACTGCATGAATTGTAAAAGGAAACTGGCGCAGGTTAGATCGCGAGATCTGGCCATGAGACCTTGTGGCCAACGCAGGTTAGTTAATATGATCTGGTCATGAGACCCTATGGCGCAGGTTAGGTCGAAAGGATCTGGTCATGAGACCCTGTGACATAGGTTAGGTCATATGTATCTGGTCAATAGACCCTGTGGTAGAACAATAAACAGTGGTTCGGTGCAGGTTAGGCGGTGTGGCCTGGTCATGAGACCCTGTAGCCGAACCGATAAAAAGAATGAAAGCAAGAGAGAAAGGGTGAAACTAAAGGAAAGAGAACAAGGTAAAAGAAAGAGTCAAAATAAAGGAGAGAGAATAACGAGAAAGAATAGAATGAAAAGAAGAGGACGGGTAATTGTGTGTGAATATTTGAAATGGTGTTTACGTGATAAATGACGGTATGTGTGCGAACTGGTGATTTATTAAAATGGAAATTTGAAAACTGAGACCTAACGAAGATATTATGAATGGAATAAATGAATGGATACTAATAAGGTTAATGTTTGTGTATGATGCATGTTGGGTTTGCCTAAATGAAATTTATGTGCTATATGCTAACTGTGTTTGACTTCGTCAGTTATTATGTCTAGTATGGAGACTGCTTTCTACTTCATGTGTAAAGCTCACCCTTATAACCATTTTTCAGGTATTGAGCTTGGAGCTTGCACAGTTTCTGGCCGAGCAGGTTGAACCTCCACTACGTGGAGTGTCCGTTTATTAGTTTATGATTGGATTGTAGTTTTAGTTATGTTAAAAACTATTATTTTGTAATTTAAAGTTATGTATTAGTTGTACGCCCCTATTTGAGATATTTGGAGCATTAGGATCTGTTTCTGGATAATATTTAAAAGTTTTATGTTTTAAAAGTTTACTGGACTGAACAGGTTAAGCAGGTGTAAAATTGGAAATTTTGGGAAAGTCCGAAAAACAGAGAAAATTATGTCCGTTTTTCCGGAAAAATATTCTTAAGTATTTTAATTTAAAAAGAAATTTTCAAGTACCAATTTTTATAAAATCCTAAATTAACTAAATATTTGTGAGGGTGTTACATTATGGTATCAGAGCAGTTTTTCCTCGGCCTTGGAGTTTGGACACACAACTCCGATGGTTACTCACCAAGCGAGTGACTGAAATAGTCATGTCTAACCCTATAGTAGCTAATTAAGTATGTAGGTACACACTTACCTGATTATGCACTTTGTTAACTGTACATGTGCATTAACTTTTTTCTTCTTCAGAATTGGTCAATATGTCTGGGAGGCGAGCCCATGATGACAGGATTGCTGCCCTTTTGGAACTAATGGTTCAAATGCAGCAGAACCAAGCTGCACATATGGCACAGATCCATCATAATCAAGCAGAGAATATTGCAGCCACAGCCGCAGCAGCAGCATCCGCAACAGCGGCAGCTGTGAACCCTCCTCCACCCGCTCCAATCGAGATTGACTGGATGGCGCGATTTTGGAAGAGCAGACTGCCGGAGTTTGGAGGAGGCTATAACCCGGATGAAGCCCGGAGGTGGCTTCAAGCGATCTTCGCACCATGTCGCCACCCGTTGAGCAACAGGTCTATTTGGCAGCGTACATGCTCACTGGAGAAGCAGAATCCTGGTGGGAACATGTGAGGAGGAACATGGAGACTGCAAATCAGGAGGTTACATGGGATATATTCAAGGGGGAATTTCTTGGAAAGTATTTTCCAGAAGATGTGCGCCGAGAAAAGGAGGTAGAATTTTTTACCCTTAAACAGGGAGATCTGAGTGTTGGAGAGTATGCTGCCAGATTTGAAGATCTCATTCGATATTCCGGAAGCTACCGGGATGCTGAAGGAAGATCTAAGTGTGTCAAGTTCGAATCCGGACTTCGCCCCGAGATCAGATTAGCCGTTGAATATCTGAACCTAGATAATTTGACTCGGCTGGTAAATATGGCTAGCACTTATGAAAAAGGATTGAAACGGAGTGTGTTGGAGAAATGGAACAGGGGCATGAAACAACCTAGAGGTTCTAGCAGAAGCAAGGGACCGGCTCGTTAATTGGATACACATACTGACATCCACACTATGGCAGTAGTGCCAGGAGGGGTGGCCCCGAATGAGAATGCCCCAAGAACTAGGCCACCATGTCCACATTGCGGGAGATTCCATAATCGTACGTGTTGGATGCTTAAACAGCAAAGGCGAGAGGGTCTTTGTTTCCATTGCGGACAATCTGGTCACCGTGCTGCAAAATGTCCTATGAGCGCCCTGGAGAAAGGGGACAGTCTCGGTTGACGCACGAGAGGCTAGAAGGAGCGAATAAACTGAACCAAGGTACTTTTTATATTAATAATGTACCAATGGTTTATTTAAAATGTCTACGCTTAGTATAACTTAAAAGGGGATTGATGTCATTGAGACGTTATGAATAAAACCGAACTAATCAACTTGATAATTCTTAAGAGCGATGGGTTTTCTAAGCGGGATAGAATTTACCCAAGTAGAGTTCCTTCCGAACTCTTTGCATAGGATTAGGGAAGGAACCTGAGATTAAAGCGAAATGTAGAGGCATTAAGCCCGTGTCTGTTAAGGGTAGAGTGGTAGATTGTAGTCACCTCGTGAGAATCGAACAAAAACCCATAGGAACTTATTACAAATTCAAAGACCGCCTATAGGTAGTCAACCCCTCGTAACTTCCGATTGCGAACAATGGTCGAGAATTCCCGTACTCGATTATTATTATCGATTAAGCCTACTCCTAGGCATTGATGTAACGCGGTATGTTAATGCCAAGTGGGGGAGTAAGGAACCATAGTCGGAATCTGTTACTCCTAGCTGATTAAATCTGGACACTTAGCCGAAAGAACCTCTCCCTAATAATCGAAGTTGGTACTCAAAAGTGCCGGAGTATGGACGAAGTCAACCATTAGTCCAAAGGAAATGCCTTTTTCTATGAATATCTAGTAAAAATGCATTCTTTAGGATGATCTTCTTCATCTTTTTGCTTGACATATGTCTAGTCATATTATCGTCTCCAATGCCTGTATCTACCCGATTCTTGCCATGTTGACGACCCTCTTGGACCTGCCAATCACCATATAGTATGGAGAAAACCATACACGGTCAGACACCACAACCTTCTCAAACTCGTCAACCCAGTACGACTCTCGATTTCAAAAGTAGTGCAAGTCTTAAGGTGATAGAAAGGTCAAATTCCATTAGCTTTCTTGTTCTGTATCAAATTCATTCAAGCTTTCCTTAAGGTCTAACTTGAAGAAGGTTGTAAGGGATTGCTGACCTACACCCAAGGTATGTCTTGAGTGTCGTTGGTCTAAAATAGTGTTTAATAGAATGTTCAAACGTCAAGAAATACTTGCCAACCTACAACCTTTAACCATCAAAAATCGTTTAAGAATTTAATAGTAAATCTGAAAGCCTTAATTAGTACCTCAATTCGTGCAAGTAGATCCCTTCCTCCTCATTCTTCTTGGTTTGACATGACCTCGAAGTAGCGACTTTTGATCACGGATCAAAGATTTCTCGCTCCAATCTACTAAACATTGTGAATTTACGATCTTCTCCTTGTTTCTTATCTTCGAATATTCATCGTTCCTGGAGTTCTAGTCTTATTTATTCGATCAGATTCCGGGAAATTTCTAGCCATAAGCTGCTACATTCTACGAGGAGTCTTTGGATCGCATAATCTTATACTATTTCCTTAAAGTGAAGTCGCAAATTCCTCGTGAATTCCAAAGATTATATTTTCTGTTGTTGTTAGATTCTTGCATTCTTTATTAAGAATCGTATGAAAGGCAATCAAGAGCCGACATGTTCGATTTCCTGCTTCCTGGCATCGGAGTAAGCAGGTAAGTTGATGCTAAGTGAGGGAGGATTTCAATCCAATAAATGGAAGATGGAACTTTAATAATAAGGAAATGGTGAATCCTGTCGCGATAGAGGAGATACGTAGTGTTCGAGGACAGACATGGCAATACTAAGAAGAATAGACCTAAACACATCGGAAGCGAGGAAATAGAACCGATAGGAACCCCATTAGCTGGATGGTGCTCCGCGTTACAAAGTAACCCGAATTTCGGGGACGAAATTCTTATAAGTAGGGGAGAATTGTAACATCCCCAATTTTTAATTCCAAACATAATAAGAGTAATAAAAAGAAAAATAGCACTGACTAATCGATTATTGATATGGCTAAGTGATTAGTTCAATTAAAATGTTAAAAATAATTATACTATTAGAAAACCATGCTTTCTATACTTTAATATATTTTGACATTTTAAATGTTGAACTTGTTTTAAGAATTTTAAGATTCTTAACTTTATAATTTTATATAAGTACTTACTAAATGTTTACATTTTATTATTAGTATTTCTTGAGATTTACAATAAACAAATAAAAAAATATGATAAAAAAAATAAAAAATGGTATTAGTGTTTTAAAACCATACTAACACAAGTAGTAATAATAATAATAATAATAAATAAAAAATAATAATAATATGAGGAAGGGGGTTCGAAACCATCCCTCCCCAACTTCTTCTTCTTCCTGTAAGGAGGCCGTCACCCTAACCCCATATCTCTCCCTCCACCGGCCTCGTTTTTGCGCCGCCGAGCCCAGCCGCCGCCAACCGCCGTTGCTGAACCCTTCTCCCTCAAGCTCGCGACACGTGTCCTCCCTCCCCACCGTGTCGCGAATCGCGACTTCCCTCGGTGCCAGAACAGCCAACCGCCACCGATTGCCGCTGCTCCCTGCTTCCCTCGCATCGTCACCACCGCCGGAGTTGGGGAAGGCTTGCAGAGCGTGAGAAAGACTCCGCCCCCGATCTCTCTCTCTCTCTTCGATTGGATCCACCGCCGCCGTTCGTTGTTGCTGCAGCCTCCTTCACGAACCGGACAACCACCACCGTACCGAACCAACGCCGCCACTCTTTTACTCTTCTCCGATCGTTGCTCAAGGGAAACCGCCACCATCTCTCTCCTCCTCCTTGATTGGTCATCTCTCTCTCTTCCAAGGTATCTCGCCGTTGCCGCCATGGGAAGGCTTTGAATCGAAAACCAGGAGCGTCGCCACTCACCGTCCCCAACCACCATTCACTGATACCTACCGCCGTCGATCGCCATCAAACCGTTAGGCACCGCGATTCACTAAAGCTTCTCGGGTCGCCGTCCTTCTTCGTCGGCAAGCCTCGGCATAACCGGTGCGGCGATAAAGCGAGGACAAGGATTAGAACTTCGGGTTGAGGTTATTTCTATTAATTTCGTCAATTGAGGTTAGGGGTTCTTTACCTTGCTTTAGGAAGTATTTTCTGATTAGTATATAATACTTGCTAAGAATATGTGGGTATGCTTGTGATTGATTATTCGGGTAATTAATTTAAATTAAATATAAAGTAAGAAAGTAAATAAAATGAACTATAACTTGATACTTGTGATTGAATATGCAGGCTAAGTGCTATATGTTATCATGTTTGTTTATTTGCTGGTTGTTAATTGTGAATGATTATAAATGATTATTTTTCTGTATCTCTGGTTGATTTAAAGAGATATATATAAATCATTTAAGTGGTTGAATTGTGGTGTTGTGTGCTAAATTTGTATCACATAATGAATTGAATAATTGAATAATAAATAAAAGAAAGTAAATATGTATGAGATGTAAACTAGAATGAGAACTAAGGAATATAAAGAGTTAAAAATGTCATGGCATAAACTTAGGGAATTGAAAATATAAAGTGTGAAAATTGTTGTGTATGCTTGTATGATAAATGTGTGTTGAATAACGAATGAGATAACAAATTAATAATAAAAGGCAAGAGAGAAAAGAATAATTAAAAGAAGGTAAAGAAAGGAGAAAAGAGAACTGCATGAATTGTAAAAGGAAACTGGCGCAGGTTAGATCGCGAGATCTGGCCATGAGACCTTGTGGCCAACGCAGGTTAGTTAATATGATCTGGTCATGAGACCCTATGGCGCAGGTTAGGTCGAAAGGATCTGGTCATGAGACCCTGTGACATAGGTTAGGTCATATGTATCTGGTCAATAGACCCTGTGGTAGAACAATAAACAGTGGTTCGGTGCAGGTTAGGCGGTGTGGCCTGGTCATGAGACCCTGTAGCCGAACCGATAAAAAGAATGAAAGCAAGAGAGAAAGGGTGAAACTAAAGGAAAGAGAACAAGGTAAAAGAAAGAGTCAAAATAAAGGAGAGAGAATAACGAGAAAGAATAGAATGAAAAGAAGAGGACGGGTAATTGTGTGTGAATATTTGAAATGGTGTTTACGTGATAAATGACGGTATGTGTGCGAACTGGTGATTTATTAAAATGGAAATTTGAAAACTGAGACCTAACGAAGATATTATGAATGGAATAAATGAATGGATACTAATAAGGTTAATGTTTGTGTATGATGCATGTTGGGTTTGCCTAAATGAAATTTATGTGCTATATGCTAACTGCGTTTGACTTAGTCAGTTATTATGTCTGGTCTGGAGAATGTTTTCTACTTTATGTGTAAAGCTCACCCTTACAACCATTTTTCTGGTACTGAGCTTGGAGCTTGCACAGTTTCTGGCCGAGAAGGTTGAACCTCCACTACGTGGAGTGTCCTTTTATTAGTTTATGAGTGGATTGTAGTTTTAGTTATGTTAAAAACTATTATTTTGTAATTTAAAGTTATGTATTAGTTGTACGCCCCTATTTGAGATATTTGGGGCATTAGGATCTGTTTCTGGATAATATTTAAAAGTTTTATGTTTTAAAAGTTTACTGGACTGAACAGGTTAAGCAGGTGTAAAATTGGAAATTTTGGGAAAGTTCGAAAAACAGAGGAAATTCTGTCCGTTTTTCCGGAAAAATATTCTTAAGTATTTTAATTTAAAAAGAAATTTTCAAGTACCAATTTTTATAATAAACTAAATTAACTAAATATTTGTGAGGGTGTTACAAATAAAGTGTAATATACTTTGCCCTGCTGGCCTACTGCTGATTATATATTTTGTTAACGTAGGTTTTACAGGAAAAGATAAATTTTGGAATGTCCATAAAACAGAGGAAACTCCGCCGAATTTTCCGGAGATTTTTATAAGAAGTTTATGTATTAAAAAGAAATCTTCAGGCTCACAATTTTTAAATGGCTAATTTAAGGTAATAATAACTAGGGTGTTACATTTATGGTATCAGAGCAGTTTCCCTCGGCCTTGGAGTGTGGACTCACTACTCCAGTGGTTACTCACCAAGCGAGTAACCGATGTGTATAGTTAAGTGTTTAAGCTAATTAGTAGAATGCTTGTACAATTGTATAATTGTTCACTCTTTAACGGGCTGTCCCTCCATGACTAAACAGTATGGCTGGGAGGCGTGATGAGAATGACAAAATGGCCGCCATACTTGAAAATATGATTTTGATGAACCAGAATCAGGCTGCGAATATGGTTCAGATGCAGTAGAACCATGCTGCAACTATTGCTCAAATGCAGCAAAGTCAGGCTGAGATATCGAAGCACCAGCAGTAGCACTGAATCCACCACCAGCTCCTGTTGAGATTGACTGGTTGGCCCGATTTAGGAAGAGCGAGCCACCAAGGTTCGAAGAGGGGTACAACCCAGATGGAGCTCAGAAGTGGCTTCAGGAGATCGATAAAATCCTTCGCTCTCTGCAACCACCAGCTGATCATCAGGTCCGATTAGCTGAATATGTTCCGACTAGCGAGGCGGAGCATTGGTGGGAGCAACAACGAAGAGGCTTTGAAGTGACAAACCAAGAGGTTACTTGGGATCTATTCAAGATCCTTTTTCTTGGGAAGTATTTTCCTGAAGACATGCAAAGGGAGAAGGAGATATCTTTTCTTCACTCGGTGCAAGGGAGTATGAGTGTCGACGAGTATGCGACATAGTTTGAAGACCTGATTCGCTACTATGGCAGCTATAGGGATACGGATGAGCGCACCAAATGTATCAAGTTTGAATCCGGCCTCCGCGAGGATATTCAGCTAGCTTGTGAATATCATAATATTGCTAACCTTTCTCAGCTAGTGAATATGGCAAACACATATGAGAAGGGCTTGAAGTGGAAGGAGGCAGGGGAAAATAATAGGAAGGTGTAGTGGATTGGAGGTCCTATCAGGGGTAAAGGACCGGTTTAGGAAGCAAGTCCATATGCTAACTCCAACACTCAAAGTGCGACCAATCCAAGTGCTAGGCCAACGTGTCCACACTGTGGGCAATCCCATAAACGGTTGTGTTGGATCATGGACAAACGCAAGAAAGAGGGTCTCTGTCTTTATTGCGGGCAAGCGGGACATATTGTTGCAAGCTTTCCTGAGTATCCTAGGAAGGAGAAATGAATGCAACAAAGGCACAACGGACAACTAGGTGTCAGCCTATGTAGAAAGGTATGTGCTGTGTTGATAAATTCCCATAGGGCGTATTATGTGACTGCAATTCAACATATTCTATTAGTTCACTCTAGGCTACATGAAAGGGGTAGGATTTTCCAAAATAAGAATACTTGTGAGCCCTAGTTCCCTAACATCACGAGTCTTTTAGTAAGGAGTTCACAAAGCGTATTCAACTTATTCCCTTTTAGGTATCTAGCCAAGAGTTTCGGGCCAAACCAATGTGTAAGCCTAACTGGATAATGTTAGGTAATCAAACACTTTCATATCTTTCTGAAAGCAGACTTGCACGATCTTGTTCCATCACCACACTCGACTCTCACGGTTCGAATTTTAAAGCTTTAAAAGCAAGGGTTAGAGTTAGGGTTTGGTACTTTCTTCTCTCTCTACAAGGTTAAGGTAAGAGGGTTGTATTACCTTTATTTAGGACATGATTTCTAGGTTGTTTATAATGGTGGCTAAGAGTAGTAAAGATTAGTTAGGATGACAAACAATAGGGTAGTTGATGTAGATGATAAATAAAGTGTAGGAATGAATGAAAGGAACCCACTAGGTAAATTGTGAATTTAAGTATAGATAGAAATATTAATGATAAGTCAAGTAAGAAAATAAGTAAAATGAGACCACTTGGATTGTATGATTATATGTGTACATGGATTGTGTGATTGTGCTTTGAATGATGTTATGTGTGTGAATTATATGAGGGGTTGGGTTTTAGAATGAACCTAAAATATAGTTAGCTAATGAGTAGCATAAATTAAGGGATGAATAGGGATGTTGTGCATGTATGTGAATGAATGGTTGAAATAACTTAGAGCTAGGAGGATAACCTTAACTAGTGAAATAAAATTATAAGAAGCAAGGAATAAAAGGAAATGATTGTAAATGTGTGTTTATTGTGAATGTTTGAATTGTTTGTTAACCTTTAGGCGATAATATGAAAATATTAATAAGTTACTAATGAAAGGAAAGAGAGAATTAGAATGTATGAAGGTTAATATAAGATATTAAACATGAATGAGAGTCTAGTTATTAAGCAAGAGAATAGAAGAGAATGTAAGGATTGATAATATGAAAATGATACTAAAAATAAGTGAGTAAAGGAATGGAAATACAACTTAAAAAGAAAAGGAAAAAATGTTAAAACCTAACCCGGACGGCCCATGTGCTCCGAGGGCGATAAAACTTAACTCGGACGGCCCATGTGCTCCGAGAATAATTAAAACACAACCCTGACGGCCCATGTGCTCGGGGGATAAGATTAAAACACAACCTGGACGGTCCATGTGCTCCTGGGATAACTAAAAACAACTCGGACGGCCCATGTGCTCCGAGACTAATTAAACCACCCTGGATGACCCATGTGCTCCAGGGATATTAAAACACAACTCGGACGACCCATGTGCTCCAAGGATTAGGAAACCTAAGAGAAGTAAAAAGAGAAAACACAACCTGGACGACCCATGTGCTCCAGGGATAAGAAAACAAATGTAGGAATAAGAGACTAAGTAAAGAGAATCAAACGCTGAAATTTAAATATGAAAAGTTAAGCATAAGAGAAGAAAAGTAAGAGTTAATGAGAAGTAAATAAGATTGAATGTATGAAAATGACTTTGTTTGTTGTGTGTTATTGATAATGTTAGGCTTAGTTGTTACTATGACTTCTTAGAAGTTATTTCCTAAGTCCTGTGTAATGTTACCCTTCTTGCTATTTTTACTGGTTCAGAGGGAGTTTGCACAAGTCGTGGCCGAGCAGGAGCACAGTCCACTCTGGAGTGTGGGTATTTTAGGGGTGTGGCCACTTGTTGGTCCGGGGCGTTATTTTGAACCTCATGTTATATATATATATATATATATATATATATATATATATATAATCTATTTTCTAAAGGCTAAATTACTCCAAGAACTCACCTATATTTTGGAAATGTTGTAACGAATGAAGTGTAATATATTTTGCCCTGCTGGCCTACTGCTGAATATATATTTTGTTAACGAGGGTTTTACAGGAAAAGATAAATTTTGGGATGTCCATAAAACAGAGAAAATTTCGCCGAATTTTTCGGAGATTTTTATAAGAAGTTTATGTATTAAAAATAAATCTTCAAGTTCACCATTTTTAAATGGCTAATTTAAGGTAATAATAACTAGGATGTTACAGGAAACGTTACGAACAATGTAAAAAAAAAAAAGTACCAAATTGGCAAAGCAAACCTTAAACACTTGAATAAATTTGTAGGAAGATAAATGGTTGTGGGTGTGCATATATTTTTAGTATCTTTGTGAAATAAGCACATAAAATAGGGTTATTGTATAGGTTCAGCATGAGAAAAAAGATGAAAGGATTATAGTTGTTTTCGAGGGAAGAAATGAGATGTGGGATAGTTTCTATAGTTCAAAATATAATATTTTTTAATAAAGGCTATTGTTATTATTTCACACATTAAATTGAGGTGTGGGGAAGGTAGAAATTCAAACACTCAAAAAAGGCCCCGCGTGAAACACTCATAACCATAAGGTTTATTTATGTTTTTGGTCCCTAAAAATTCAGCGTGTTTTGGTTTTAGTCCCTATAAGTTATTTTGACCGGGGCTGGTCCTTAATTTTTCAAATATTTTGGTTTTGATCCACTCCATTATGAAAAAACTGTTATTTGCTGACGTGGCTAGCGGAACACCATATCAGCAGTCACGTAGTGTGAGAAGACGCTAAATAAGTGATATGACATGGATGATACAGATCCATGGATACAAAATGGTCTCATACGCAAAACGGTCTCATACGCAGAATTTTGCGTTCATGGACCTGAATCATCCATTTCATAATACTTATTTGGCGCTATTTCACACCACGTAGCTGTTGGTGTGGGTTTCCGTTAACCACGTCAACAAATAATTGATTTTTTCAAACGGATGGGACCAAAACCAAAATGTTTGAAAAAATAAGGACTAGTCCCGGTCAAAATAACTGTTAGGGACTAAAACCAAAACACGCCAAACTTTTAGGGACCAAAACCATAAATAAGCCTAACCATAAATTTATCTCTCATTCTTAGTCATTTACTTAGGTGCACCCGTACTAGAAAAGCGAAGCGATGTATCATAGTGTTAAGTCGTTGGATTAAAGAATATCATGTCAATCTTGACCGTTCATTTTGTAACATCCAGTCCGTAGGATCGGCGCGTGCATATAAGAGGGAGTCTCCTTCTTCCCTTTGCGTTGCTGCACGTGCACGGCCCCTTCTCGCCAACTAGGACGCGCCACATGTCCTGCTCCCCTCTAGTTGACCTCTGCTACTTTTGACCTGTCTTGGCCCCCATCCGGTCCAAATCCAATCCCGACAAGGTACTCCTCTGGTCCAAATTTCCTTTTCTCTTTTCTCTTTTCTCTTTTCATTTTTTTTTCTTTTTCTTTCCTTTTCTGATTTTAATATTATTTTTTAAAATCCAAAAAAATAATAATAATTTGAAGATTAAAAAAAATTAATAAAATGTAATTATTTGTCATTTTTGCATATAATATCTAATTATGTCTTTAAGAGACTCTTGACTTTCATTTTATTTATTTTGTTTCATTTATTTATTTATTCATCTAGATTGTATGTTTATTTAGTTACTTACTTACTTGATTTATTTATTTGTTTTGATATCACTTGTAATTATTAAAAAAAAAAGGAATTTAATTTCTAAATTTCACTTGTATTCTTGAACTCATATTTTTTGAATCTTTGGAATATATTTTGAATTTAGATATGAAAAAAAAATATTGGATCTTAACTTTAATTAAATCTTACTTACATTCGCAAAAGTCGGAGATCGAACCCCCAACCACTTGCTTAAGTAGCAACAAATCTCTTATCATCTGTGTAAGCATCCACTGATTTATTTTTCAAGAAGATGATAAAATAAACTTGAGAAGTCCTATAAAAAAATATACATGTATGAAAAAAAGGGATATAGCTTTTGGTCTTAGTCTTATCTATACTATATATAAATCCAGAATGGTTTATACATAAGGAAACATCATTTCCCGCCTAATGAGTCTGATTAGTTTTCCAATTAGCTCATTAATTAGCTCATTAATAATAATTAATTTTTGTTTCAGGGGAAGCTACATGGAATGGCAAGAGTCAACTAATAAGAGACCCAAATAATTTACTCGGCTCATTCTCTATGTTTCCAGCTTTCTTCTTCTTTCATCCAGCTTTTCATTTTCCCAAACCAAAAACGCGTTCCCCCCTCTCTCTCCTTATCTTCATCTTCTTCCTTTCTACTGCACTCCATAACCACACCTTAAATTTCTCTACTTATAAACATCAACTAAAACTCATTAAAACCTTATGGTGACTTCACAAATATCATAGAGTATGACAAGACAAAGAAGATGAGCCAAGGAGAATCGTGAACCGTCACTGTCGCCACCGTGCCACCCATCGTAACTACCGGCATACGCAAAACGAGGGCTGAGTTTTGGTCGCACGACTCTCCCGATCGCAGCGCCATCAACCACGCGCCCCACCGCCGCTGTCCACCGTCAAGCCATCGCCGCAAAGTCGTCGAAATTCGACGAGGCTGCCACCGTTAGCTTCGTTCCATCCTCCTCTCTATTTTTTCCAACTACCCCTCTAGGTGATCCTAACTGCTATCCATTCGTTTTTGCATTTGTTTGAAGTTCTTATAATTCTTAGATTTGATATTGAAGATACTTGGTTTGCCCTTTCAAAAAATTGATTACATATTCGCAATCCTTATGCTTTGGGTATACTAAAGTGTTGTTTAATTTGATTTTGGTGAACTTTGAATTTTAAGGGTTTTGAAAATTTATTATTTAGGGCTTTTGATGTTAGAGGTTTCAATTTGTGAAACTGATATTATATTTGTGCAATGCATGGGAGATTATTATAGCATTTACATGCAAATAGTTTTGTTCTTCATTGTACAATTTTTTTTTTACATTATGTTTAAAATTAGCATGGTTGAGGTATTCTTGGACTTCTAGGGAATGCTATTGTTCAATTTGTTCTTCATGCAGAGAATGCTATTGTTCAATTTGTTTGATAAAAATCATCTATTGTTTGAAACCCTTAATTATGTGATTATTTTAGTGATATGCTCATAAGAGCAAGGAATTGGCAGTGTAGGATGCTAATGAATTGAAGGTGGATGCCTACTACTTAAATGGAGTGCAAATATGATGGAAGAAGAGGCAAAGTGGAAGCTGAAAGCTGCAGAGCTCCAGGCAAAGAAAACCAGAATTTCAGTGTTTGTTTTATATTTTAATCATCATTTTTTTGTTTTCTATGAATTTTACGTACTTCTGTTCGGTGTTGTGTTTTTAGGAAGAAAAAAAATATTTTCTTGCAAATTTAGTGGTTGGGCAAATGTGTTTTTTGAATTATGGAAATCAGCATACAAGTACACTTTATTTTAAATTTTGGAAGGGAATGCTGCATTTGTTGTTTTTGTTGTCCTCAAATGATGAGAACATGTAATGCTCTATGGATAACTGGTTATTCGAGGCGGCATTATGAAGTGAATATATACAGTAGGCTGTTAGTTGATGAAAGGATGGTGGTGAATTTTAAAAGATGTTTATGTGAAGCTGATTTTTTAGCCTACTGAATTGGTTTCCTGTATCAAACTGTTAGATGCACTACTTAGAATGCAGAAGACGAACAGAGGAACATTGTTTTTATGTGCAAATGGTTTTCATATTCTTCATCTCTATTTTTGTCTGCATAATTCATTTATTAATAGAAGATAAATTTCTAATAGAAGAGAACTTAATGGGATCATTGAGAAGACCGAAATTAATGGCATTGAGAAGACCAAAATTAATGGGATTATTGGGAAGACAAATAGGAGAGAAATATCTACAATATTTAATTCCGAAATTAATGGGATTATTGAGAAGACAAATAAGAGAGAAATATCTCCAACATTTAAGATCAAAATTAATGCATTGAGAAGACCAAAATTAATGGGATTATTGAGAAGACAAATAGGAAAGAAATATCTACAATATTTAATACCGAAGTTAATGGGATTATTGAGAAGACAAATAGGAGAGAAATATCTCCAACATTTAAGATCGAAATTAATGGCATGGAGAAGACCAAAATTAATGGGATCATTGAGAAGACAAGTAGGTGAGAAATATTTAGAACATTTAAGGAATATTTTCAAGTTGATTATTATTAATTAATGATTTTTGTTATGCATTGATGCATAAGTTAAGAAAATTTGTATTCCATTAAAAAGTTTCAATTTTAGGTATTATATTATTCTTTTGAATGTAATTATTTTATTCCAAATCTGATACAAATCTTTTTCAAACAAAAAAAAAAGTAATCTATTACTAATAGAAGAAAAATTCTCTAATAGAAGAGAACATAATGAGATCATGGAGAAGACCGAAATTAATGGGTTTATTGAGAAGACAAATATGAGAGAAATATCTACAACATTTAAGACCGAAATTAATGGGATTATTGAGAAGACAAATAGGAGAGAAATATTTACAATATTTAAAATCGAAATTAATGGCATTGAGAAGACCGAAATTAATGTGATCATTGAGAAGACAAATATGTGAGAAATATTTACAACATTTAAAAAATATTTTCAAGTTGGTTATTATTAATTAATGGTTTTTGTTATGCATTGATGCATAAGTTACGAAAATTTGTATTCCATTAAAAAGTTTCAATTTCGGATATTATATTATTCTTTTAAATGTAATTATTTTATTCCAGATCTGATCCAAATTTTTTTCAAACAAAAAAAAAATCTATTACTAATAGAAGAAAAATATACTAATAGAAGAGAACTTAATGGGATCATTGAGAAAACCGAAATTAATTGGATCATTGAGAAGACAAATATGAGAGAAATATCTACAACATTTAAAGAATATTTTCAAGTTGATTATTATTAATTAATGATTTTTGTTATGCATTTATGCATAAGTTACGGAAATTGTTAATCAAATTTAAGTCATGATATAAAACCTTTAATAATTTCATGTTTAAATTAGGTGTTTAGCGTAATGACCCCGTGCATCGCACGGGTGTACTTACTAGTTTATTTAAATAAATGTTTGACTAATTTTTGAATCGTTGCTTGCCTTTGTAACTTGGACTTTTATAACAAAGAATGTGATTAATCGTTCAAGATAGAAAAGAATTCTCACCTACCATCATGTGCATTTAGTCCAATAACAAAAAGGGGGAATCTCATTTTTATTATCACGTGGAACGGTGGAAGTCGCTTTAGCCCGTGCAACATCAGCTTCCACTAAAAATAAGATAAATAAAATTGATTATTCTTTCGGGGTTTTTATTTTGCCACCCCAAGGTCTATGAATGCTACCCCATATGTATAAAATATACCTATTATGTCCTTTTAAAAAAAACAACTTTTAATACGGGTCGTAAGAGGTACTTACGACCTGAAAGTCGTAGCACTTTCTTACGACATTTTAAAAAACTAAGTTTTAACACGGGTCATAAACAGGTATTACGACCTAAGTTTTTTCACAAGACGTTTATAAGGCTATGCTATGACATGTTGAATACTGTGAGTTTTGGCTTTTAAAAATAAATTGTAAAAAACTATAAAAAAAAGCTATAAAAAAAACTAAATTTAAAATCATCGGAGACTGACATAGTCAAAACTCATGATTTTTATGTTCCTCAAACTACAATAAAAACTAGTTCAATCCAATTCATAAATTATTTTTAATAATTCATAAATTCAAAATTCGTATAGAAAATTGCCCAAAAACAATTTTTTACAAAACTATCCATAAAAGTAAAATAATTACATATTAAAATTCTATATTTCAATACGATCGTTTTGACATGAAATTTGTAATTTTTGGACTTACGGTTTAAAAGATATGAATTTTTGAAGTTATATATAGGGGTATCTGACAAAAAAGACTCAAACTACAATGGCTCCTATTTTTACCACTTGATGACTCCGGCGGTTCACGTCAGCACCGGTGGCCGGAAATGGCATGCAGGGGTGTATGACATTCCGGAGCAAACTGTAGGGGTATATTTATTGAAAAATAAAGTTAAAGGACATCTTACAAAATAGGTGCAAACTACGGGACCACCTGATATAAATAAGCCAAAATTTATTTTATCTTTCAGATAAGGCAAGGTAGATATGCAATTTTATCCATTCTTGTGTCTAGTTTATTCATTACTTCTTACCATTGCAAGTAATGTTGTGTACGGTGCAACATACAAATTGTAAAATCTACTATAAACTTAAAGTTGAATCTACCTCATATATTTGAAGTTATTATCAGCTAGGTTTCCTACATCTTTATTGCATGGAGAGTATATAAAATAAGGATTATTTATTAAAATGTTTATTTTACTTCAGAACCATATCAGGTCCATAGTTTACTAGATAGAGAGATGCCACATCTCCAGATATGTAGAATATTTGGATAATTAACATAATTTAGGATGCTAAAGTAGTTTTCTCACAACCATCGTGCACACAGGCCAAGACATCCCTATAGTCTCTGGAAATGGTGAAATAGTCATAAACCTTTCCATCGCTACTTTTCTTGTACTCAAACAGCAGATATGAGTGATTGAATGCTGTAAGTTTGCCAAACCCGAAGTCATGGTCCCTGTAAAGACTCCAAACAGGGGGAGATGGGGTGTAGTCTGACAAGTGACTCCCTCCTCCACCAACAACAACATGGATTGTTCCATTCACAGTGCCTGAGTAATGAGTTTTTTCTGAATTCACACATTGATTCTGCATCATAGCCATATAGATAATGAAAAAGCATGTTACAATTAATTGAACAAACTATTACAATGAATTATGTATCATGATAGTTGTAATAAATTTAAATGAGATAGTGGCATATCTCTAGCCATTATATTATATTTACCTGATAAATGGGGCACACTCTTTCGTAGTTATGGACATGACCATAAAAGGCAATGTCTACTTTGTACTTCTGCCAAAGTTTTTGCAAATGTTCCCTTCCCTCGGGCTCTTCAAATGAGCCCTCTTTGCCATACCAGTCATTAGAGGAGTATGCAAGGGGACGATGAGCTGAAAAGATCAGCCACGGTTGTTGCTTTCTATCTACTGTTGCAAGGCAATGTTCAATGAATTCGTACTGCTCTGATCCTTGTCTCCAGTCGTGCTCACTATCTGCTATGCAAAAACGAAACATGCCATAATCTGCCTTATACCTGCATATTTCAAATTTTTATCATTCACAATTGTCAATTGGTCAAGGACTCGATGTAATATACACAATTGTGGACTAAGTGGCTTAATAAATTTTAAAGAAAAAATATGATTCACTAAAGTAGTAACATATCATAGTTTGCAAATAGATTAATATACTTACCAGAATTTGGCTCTGTTCTCAGCAGGAAAATAATACATGGTTTCCGCTGGAACTCCACATTCACCACCTGAATCATGAGTATCAAAAAAGGATCCTGAATTTGGCCAATCACGTTCGTGATTTCCACTGCCATATGAATCGAAAAGTAGTTACACTCCAGACTTATAACAATGTTTAAAATTTCGTTTCAATGTCAATATAATACAATAATTGCAATCAAACAGACCTTGCAATCATATATGGTACTGCTGATGAAATTTCTTGCACTTGAGCAGTGAACTGGTCCCACTGTGAGATGTAACCATTTGCATAAGGCAAGTCACCAATGTGGAAAACTATGTCATAGTTGTCTAAGTCCTTGATGAGTTGGTCGGTAGTGTTAAGTGAACCAGGTTGGTAATTAGCATACTCATTTGAACCATCTCGCTCAGCCTACATGATATGAGACGAAATTATAGTTTTAGTTCAAAACTTGGAAAATGAAATTTTCTCGATGAAGCCATTTACATGGTAAAGTTGAATTATGAATTTCCCAAAGTTACGTTTTAGTCATTATATTTTTTTTATGCAATTGTCAACGGTGCTTCTACCATTTTAAAATTTTCAATAATTGATACCACCTTTCCCATGTCACCAAAGATGATAACACGTTGCAACGAGTTTTGTCCGGGATATGGTGATGCCTTAAACGAATACTTCTTACTCCAGATGTACGAACCATTAACCAAGATATGTCCCAACCGATAGGCATACCTGAAATTTGTTGTTGAAGAAATTGGATCTTCAGAATAAAGAAATCACAACTAATGTCGTGATAAAAAGATAAAAGTATGGTTAAATGCATACCTCTGATTTGGCCATAGTTCTTTAAGGAAGCTTGTGTGTATAAAACCAGGGTCACGCCAGCCAACGGTTCGTGCTGGTTCACCTAAAAAATAGCAAAATATTATCATTTTGTAACTTATCTAAATTATGGGCCTACTCTCCATCTATGATTCAAAGAGATTCATTTTGAAAAGAGCAAAAATGCATCAACTAAGAAAGGTTAAGTTTTTTTTTTCTTCCTAATCAAGCATCTATCCATGACATAATCGAATATCCAATACAATTTTAGAAAGATGAAGTTGCATAATGCTCAATGCCAACATAGTTAAGTGAGTATTACAATATGAAAAGGAAAGTTTATCATAAAAATATTTTCAATCAAAAACTTTTAACCATTTAGGGGGTTGACCGTTGATGAAGTCAATAAGTAGTGTTGCTCATTTACCACTCCTCCAACATTCTTAACCAAGACTAATGAATGCTCGTGATAACTCTAAGTTAGAAATTAAATCATAAGCTATTTGGATTATCATTCGAAGACAACTTTCTGAAGAATAATTTGTTTGTAATAAACAACACGAGTCAGCCTAGTTCACTGAAATAATTCACTAGTTTAATTCCATACCACACATGCTATTACGATTAAATGTCAATGTTCCAGCAGGAGACCGTGTCTTCCTTCCTCCACTTGGACCCCATTCAACAAAGGGTACAGCTTCGTTTATGTCATATCCACTTGTCCAAGTTACTGTCATCTGCAATAAAGAGAAGTTCTCAATGTTTTGTATTTTTAAAATGGACTAGAAATGCTGTAATTTAAATAGCAGCAATTTACACAACAATAATTTTAGAATCGTTATTAGTTAAGGTAAAAACAAAGCTTCAATCCTCATAACAACAATTCCAACAATATCATGTCATCAAATCCAAAGCATGAAATCTATCAGCCCTTTATCTTTCATTGTTGTTATTAATTTAAACTTCTATCTGCTATGAATCAATGTCATATATTATAATTAAAACTTGTGTACTTATGGTGAGTAAAACCGATAGGACAAAGAAAAACTTACTTCATCCCAAGCCTTCCCTAGAGCAAGGCGCGGGTACACAGGCGCTTTAGGATTTGCAAAGGATATTGGATTGGAAACAGCCACCAGTTTAGGCTGCATTGTTCAATCAGATGGATATATACTAGTTAGAAATAGCATAAGACTAATAGAACCATCTAAATGAAGAAGGTAAATTTCGTATTAAAAATTTTGGGTATGTACTAGACTGATTTAATTATTTTATTAAAATGTTATTGGTCATAGGTACATCTAAGATAGGAATTATGCAATAAAACATTAGTTTGTTTTTTTTTGACATGAATTACATTTGATAGTCCCCCTGAAAATAGTGCAAAGGAGAAATCTGCACGTTGATTGATCAACTGGAACTTCAATGTAGTTTTCCCCGTCTGTATGTAGTTTGAATTGGAGTCATTCGCGTACTTGTACTGGTACAAAGATTCAAATAATTCACATGAGTAATTCACACTTTTTATATCATTGATTCATCTTACACTATACAAGTTAAATTATGGTACTTACCTTTATTGGCGCTGTGCATACGTAAGGACTCTCTATCTTTCCAATGTCGTGGTTCGTAGGTGGACATGTTTCTGAACTGTGAAATATAAGTAAAATTAAATTTCCTTTAGGTAGTTTATTGTTACTGCAATGAGAAATATTATATTCCAAAATCCACACCATCATGAACAAGATATAAACTGGGTATGAAAAAGTTTTAACTAGTGAGATAGAGAGATTAATTAAAGTTTTCTTTAACGTAAACAATGTAATCACGTTTAAGAATTTACATAATGGTAAAGTTGAACACATAATTTCTCAAAATGCTCTTACACAAAGAAACATTGGAAAGTCAATTTCTCCTCTAGCCACGCATTTAATAACCAAAAGACATAGTTAAAAAAAAAGAAATAGAAATGTTTCGTTTGAAATTGAAACATTTAATGAATTAAAAATAATAAATATTTAGTTTTCCAATACAAAATTTACTATTTATGTTATATTATTCTATACATCCTAAAAGAAAATGCATCTCTCGATCTCTCGATTTCCATTGGGTTATTTTTTTTTTCAAATTTGGTAGGAATTTCAATAATAATTATAGGAGTATCAAATATTTACATTTTCAATTCCACTAACAAAACAAACTAAATTTATTAAATGATGTATTTTTTAATAAAAGGGACTTATATATAAGATCAAATAAATTATTATAAATTATAAATTAGGGTCTTCAATTTTATTTTCAATCAACCTCCCATTTTTATTGAAACTTTGGTGTAAATATTTCAGAGTTAATTAATTTTTATAAATTAGGATCCTCAATTTTTATTTCGCCTACAGACTAGAAAATGTCAAGATTGTTCTTGATTGGGAAAATCGATGACGTTTCAATGATTCTCAAAATCTAAATATTCTGAAAAAAAGAGAAAATGTTGACAAGCGTTGTTAGCCGTTATTTAAGAAAGTAAAATATAATATGATTTTATTTTGGGAAGCGAAAAATTTCGAGAATCAGTGAATATAGATTTTTAATACAAAATTTTCTTCAATATATTCTAATTCAGAATCCCTTGGTTTAGAAAGGGTTTGGTATCCTCTTTATGTGAACCACTTAGACAATGACAAATATGTATGAAATGTTGAATCAAATTTATTCGGTTGAAATGGTCAAGGTGTGCAATTCATTTCTAATGATCCAAAAGCAAAAATATAAAGATATAGAAAGATAACACAGTTTCTTCCTCTACTGCTAACACCGTTATTTTAAAGGGTCCAAAACAAGTGCATCATTAGTTACGGGGTAGATAGAAAAAAGGAAACATGGGTGATGAAAGCGAAAAAGAATGCAAGTAGGAAAAGAGTAACAAGTCTTGATTCTCTGTGAGGTAAATGGTGATTCTGATACCCAAACTCCATTGTATATTATGGATGGGCAAGATATAACAGGAACTCAATTTGGTGGATCTAGAAAGTGCTCTCTCCCTTAACCGAAGAACTAAAGTGTGTGAACATCTAGGGGAGAACAAGACAGAGGAAAGAAAGATGAAACATAGAAAACGCAGAGAAATAAACGCACATTATGAATTAAGAAGAAAGAAGAAACTATGTGTTAATGGCGCCTTGCTTTTTTTATCCTTCAATAACTTTGTATTTTTGCTTTTATATTCTTAAGATTGAATTGCAAACATTGACTTTTTCAAACAGATAAATTTGACTCAACGTTTCATAGAGATTTGTCATTATATAAGTGATCCGCATAGAGAGAGTATCAAACCCTTCATAAATTAAGGGGTTCCGAAGGAAAAACCTTCTTTAATCAATGTTTTTAAGGTACTGATTAGCAACAACCTTTCAAAAATAATAAATTTGCATTACTGTAATGATCAAATAAAATTATATTTCATTCGTTCCTTATTATCTGTCGTTTTTTGGAGAAATTTTTTATTTCTTCTTATCTGTCATATTGAAGATTTCAATAGTGTAATAAATGTTATTTTTCATGTTTGCCCCTATTTAATATGTCTTGGTTTTTGTAAGTAGTGGAGAAAAATTAATGATTATAGAGAGAGAAGGGTATAGTGGGAAAAAACATAATTAATGTATTGAAAATCTAAGTAATGATTAAATTTCTTAAAAGATGTGTTTTGTTTCAAATATAACATATAAATAGAAACGGAGGAAGTATTATTTATATGAGTTTTTCTAATTAAGACACTATTAGCAACAACCTTTTAAAAATAATAAATTTGCATCGCGGTAATGATCAAAGAAAATTAAATTATTTATATGGGTTTTTCTAACCAACTTCTTTTAGTCTCTAATATAATAAAAATAAGATATACTTATTTTGGTCTCAAATATAAGAAAAATTTAACTAACTTTCAATTTCTAATAAATTACTCCTAATTTTTTTTTTAGAAAATAGTGATTTCATTTAATTTTTGTTTCATCCGTAATGCAACTTTCCTAAAATGACTATATTTTTTTTAATGAATTTGATAAAATTAATCACACTTAACTAACTTTCTTAATAAATGTGATTTCTATTATTTTTTCTTATAATAGAGATCGGATGGAGTATGCACCAAGTGCATAGGATAAATAAGTAATAATAGTAAATATGTTTTGTAAATTTAAAAAATTATTTTTTTTTAAACTTAATTTTTCATTTCTTTAATTTTTTTTTCTTTATCCCATACATCATGTGCATGGATTAAACTGATGTATTTATATTTAAAAAGTGATGATGTACTGTACATCTCGAAAATTATTGATTAGTTTCGGTCATCGGGCTATCGAATCCTTGATACATTAAAAGAAATGTAAACAAGCCAATGAGTTATTACTCTCTCCCTTTCAATTTAAGTGTCTTTTTGGACTTTTGCACATAGATTAAGAAAGTGTTGATTATGATTATTGTAAGTTTTATGTGTATTTTGTCAAAAATACCCCTATTTAATATTTTTATTTTGTCAATGCATCATTACTAGTATTACAAATTTCAAAACTAAAACAACATTAAATGTAAGGGTAAATAAGGAAAAACAGTATTAAATGTTGCCTAGATTTGGTAGAAAGACGCTTATTTTGAAACAAAATTTTGATGTTAAAAAGACACTTAAAGTGAAACGGAGGGAGTAGTATACTCCTGTTAATTTAGTAATCTCTCCGTCTCTGATTATAAGACCGTTTTGACACTTTTATTTTGTTCTATTTATAAGATCTCATACTAATTTTCAATGATCATTAATTACTTTTTTTCTTCACAAACGCCCCTATTTATTTAACACATTTTAGATTCCCAATAATATTAATAAGGGTAATTTTGAAAATACACATCAAAAATTCACATTTTCAATACAATTACCTAAATTAATCAACTTTATTAATGAACGTGAAATCTTTCAAATTGGTCTTATAATTAGGGATGGAAAAAGTATTTAGTAATAAATCTATGTTTCTTGTGAGATACTTTAATTTAAAAAATTATAATATTAACAATTGTTTTTATTGTATTAGTTAAGAAAATAAAAAAGGTAATTTTACCTAAAAAATATTGGATTTAAGATATCAAGATCCAATTAACTTGGATTTTCATACAAAGTAGTTTCTCTTAATATATTTTTTAATCAATATTATTAGGGCACTATTAAAAGCTAAAAAATGAGACAGTTCATTCAACCTAAAGTATTGATTGTTTTAAGATATTGAGATTTTTTTTTATAAGCTTTTTATATTGCCAAACTTGGGGGAGTTAAGAATGCATTTTTGCATGGTTTAAGATATTGAGATTTAATTATTTAGATTTTAAATTCAAATTTTTTAAATATATTTTTTAACCAATATTAAAGGTACCAGTGAATAAGATATTTAAAAAAAATATATATAAAAATATAGTACTATATATTTATTGTGAGAAAGAGTTGAAGATTACTTGAAGTTTGCAGGAGAAAAAACTCCCACCCAGTCGTCTATTGATGGTTCTGGGGACTCGAGTTGGACACTGACCCATTCTGTATCCTCGCCCTGCAACCATATCAAAGCAAACTTTTAAATGTGTGGCTGAGCCTGAAAGGGTACAACATCATCACATGCTGTTGTTTGTTTGTGAATTTGCCACATGCATAATAAAAATATTACTTTCACATCTATTATTAGTAACATTTAAATTTAATGCTTATTATTTTGAATAAAAAGTAGATAAAGTCTCCAATTTATTACTTTATTAATTTTTTGGTTTTTACTTAAAATAATGAGTGTTGAATTTAAATATTAGATGTTAAAGGAGTAACATTTATGTACGCATGATTCACCAAGTAAATGGGTGAGAATTTTGGGTCCAAAATGTGTCAATTTATGATTCATGCTATTTTAATTGGTTGGTTAAAAATATTAAAATATTATATTATATTTTCATGCTATTTTATTTTGTAGACCAATTTAAAAAAAAATAAAAGACAGTGATATGCATTATATATAGGGCAAAACACATGTTATTCATAGAATTCACAATAATAGTGGTTTGTTAAATTCCTAAATACTTATCTGGTGTGTTCATTTTTATCTTTAGGCTTCAATAATTTAATTTCTTAGACTTTTTTATCTAAGTGGGGTAGTTTTACAAACAATTTACGAAAAAAGGGTAGTTTTGAAACTATTTACGTAACATGGGGTAGTCAACAAAACTATTTCCAAAAATGAGGCAGTCAAAGTCAAAATCCCCAAGTCAAACAAGTCATGTGGGATGACTTCTTCTAAATGACACGTGGCGCAATCAGGTGGGTTGAGTCACTCCGGTTGACTGAACCTGTTGTGTCAACCGGAGTGACTCAACCCACCTGGTTGCGCCACGTGTCCTGCCTGTCTCCCCCCAGTCTCCAACGAGTTCCACCACTATTTCTCCTTGTTTCCTCTAATTCAATATATCTTCTTGTCAAATTTTTTTCTCAATCATCAATTTATACAAATTTTCGGTATACACGACAATTATTTTTTATTTTAATTTTAAGTAATTTTAAATTTATACACCGGTCTATAAGAAGTAATATTTTTTTAATTTTTTAAACTTTTTATTTTTACGCATTAATACATAGAGTGTGACATTGTTATTTATATATTACAAAAAATAAATTAGAAACAATAAATAAATAAATGCATTAAAATAGCTAAATAAATAAGTGCATTAAAATAAATTACAAATAAGTGCATTAGAAATAATAAATAAATAAGTGCATTAAAATAGCTAAACATTAATAACAATGTAAAAGCACAAAATTAAAAATAAATTAAATATATAAAATAATTAAAATAAAAAAAACTATAACAAAAATATACAAAAATTACACCTAAACTTATATTACACCTAAACATTATAATATTAAATAAAAGCACAAAAATAACGATAAAGTAAATATGTACATATAAATTTAAAAAATGAAAAATATAAGGTGGATTTTATCTTTTGATGCTAGTGAGTAGTGACAGTGGTTACACTATTGTTTTTCTTGGACATTGAATAGTATTTTATGTCAACTACTATATGGAGGGATAAAAATGTAAATGTAAAGTATGCTTTTTTTAAATCAAGGAATAAACTACTTTTAACTATATTAATTGGTCCGATAGATTTAGTTAAAAATGACCTATATATATATGACTGCAAGGAGTAAAATATAAAAAAGAAATTAAATGAGAGAATTACAATCTATGTACAATAGCATAAAAATAAAAAGCACAATTTTTTTAATATATATATAAATAACAGTGCTAATGCATAAAACTAAGAAGCATAAAAAATTAAATAAGAGTATTACTTTTTTATAAACTGGTGCATAAATTTAACATTATTAAAATTAAAAAAAATTTAATAAAAATAAAGCTATAAAAATTTACCTCAAAAAATATACCGGATATTTCTGTAGAAAGATGATTGACAAAAAAATAAATATATAAAAAATATATATTAAAGGATGATATGTATGTTGGAATGTTGGGAGACCGGGGGGAGACAGGCGGGACACGTGGCGCAACCAGGTGGGTTGAGTCACTCCGGTTGACGCAACAGGTTAAGTCAACCGGAGTGACTCAACACACCTGGTTGCGCCACGTGTCTTTAGAAGAAGTCATCTCACATGACTTGTTTGACTTGGGGATTTTGACTTTGACTGTCCCATTTTTGGAAATAGTTTGGTTGATTACCCCATGTTACGTAAATAGTTTCAAAACAACCATTTTTCGTAAATTGTTTGCAAAACTACCCTATTTAAGTAAAAAAGCCAATTTCTTATACTATAAAACTAAATAGCATGCACCAAATTTGTGCAACTCTTTTCCAGTGAGAAAAGAATCTACACTTTAAAAAAGAACGGAGTAAACTGAAAAGTAATCTACCGTCCAAGACCCAAAAAAAAAAAAAAAAGAAAAAAAGAAAAGAAAAGAAAAGAAAAGAAAGAAGAGAGAGAGAGAGAGAGAGAAAAAAAAAAAAAAGGTAATCTACCACGTCTCGTAGATACACCTCCATGCACTCAACGTAAAGAAGTTATCGTATGATGGCCAGCACAAAGGTGTCTTTAATCAATAATCCAAGATGCAAATTTAATTGGCTTTTTTTTAAGATTTTAGTCTTTGAATTTATGTGTTTTATTGAAATTGATTTGTGAATATTTTTTCAATATTTTGAATTCTTGAACTTTACTTTACTTGAATTTTTGGAAATGATCATCTCGTTATTTAAATGATGATATGGTCAACGGCATGTCGCGTCATTTTTCAACATTGACAAGTGACATGTTAGGTAACATTACATGACACTATATCATATTTTTTATCAAAAAAATCAATTCTCTTAAAAATTATTAAAAGAATCAATTTTCTTTAAAAAAAATACGGTTTTGAACTATATTTAAGTAATTTTTTTTTCAATTTAAAAAATCTACGTGACATCATGTGACACGTTACCTTTCGACGTAACAAATGTAATGATGCATGTCGCTATCCATATCATCACTTAAATGACGAAATGATTATTTCCATAAATTTGAACAAAGTTCATCAAGACCCAAAGTATTGAAAAAAAGGTTCGAAGACCAATTAAAAAAATACGTAAATTCAGGGACTAAAAACTTAAATAAGCCGATTTAATTTGTATCTGGGAATATGTGTAGGTGAACTTCCAAACTCAAATTCATAACTTGTTTGGAAATGATTAAATTTTATTGGGGATAAAAGATACTAGTAATTGTGATAAATTAGAAATATTTGGGAAAATTGATTAAATTATAAATAATTTTATTAACCTCAACTTTTAAGATTGAGGATAAATATCTAAAAGTGACCAGATGTATTTTCTTTTAAAAAATAAAACTATAAGACTTTTTATTTCTTAGATACATCAATGCCCATGAAACATGCATATTCATTTTTAGGTATTTATCGTAAACTCGTAGAATTAATGTTAAGAAAAGTCAAATATAAAGGCTTTTTCACAGTAAGGAATTTTTTTTTTAACATAAGCTGAATTTCCAGTATTTATTTTCCAAAACCTTTTTTAGACATGTAATTATTTCATATTTATAATAAATAACATATTCCAATTTTTTTTTATACCTTATATGTTCTTCTTATATGTCACTTTTAACTAGGGATGGCAATTGGACCCGGACCCGCGGGTAATACCCGCAATGGGTCCGGGTCTGGGTCCAAAAAAGAGACCCGTGGGTTTAAAGAATGGACCCGTTTGGGTACCCGCTTTGAACGAGTCTGGGTCCGGGTCAGAGATATTCAGACTCGTGGGTACCTGGACCCGTTCATATTTACATATATGCATTATATATATATATATAATTTATTATGTTTGTGTTTAACGAGAGAATTCTTTGATGTCTGCGAGTGTTTAATGGTGGTAGGGATTAATATCAAGTGGAGTGTGTAATAATGTATTAAGGATCCCTCGATCTATAAAAAAAACATAGAAATTAATTTAAAAAATATTTTTTTTTAAAAAAAATTGCCAATGGGTACCCGCAAAACCCGTCTGAGTACCCGAAGACCCGCCTACCCATTATGCAGCGGGTACCCGGACGGGTCCGGGTGGGTCCGGATCCAGTAATTGAAAAACGGGTCCGGGTCCGGGTACCCCATTTCCCGGATCCACCCGGACCCATTGCCATCCCTACTTTTAACTAATTTACACATATTAAAAAAAATAGTTATAATTAGCTATAACTCACAAATTTATCATAAAATATATTAACATTCCTAAATTATCCCTATTTTAAATTTCACCAACTGCACTTATTCATCTCACTACTTTAATTATTATCCTGTATATCACCTTAAACAACCGAACAATATAGAAAATGCCACTAATAACATAGAAAATGCCGAAAGGCTAATTGAAATATGAGGATATAATTAAATATATAATACAATAATGAAAGATATATCTGGTATACGTTTTTTAACCTACATTACTTAAATATTATGAAGTGACTATAATAAGGGATAACAAGGCTTTTCAAATTACGACTTCGATGAGTTTTCGTCCGACGCCTGCCGAACTGACGGTGATGTATGGGGTGTGGGTAACGACAGGTTATGTGGTAATCTTGTGAAGGAACTTGTTAATTTCCCATTAACAGACTTATAACAAGGGAAGCAAATACTATTGAAATGAACCATGTTATCTTAAAAATATTTTTTAAGCTAATCCATCTAACATAAATTTTTTTTTTCACCTTTGTTTGACACTTGACTGAAGCTTACAGGGTTGAGTGAAAAATTAATTAGAAGCTAATACACTAATACACTAATTATTTGAATTAAAACTGTTGATAAATTATACTCTAAGCTAGTTCATAAGCTATCTTAGCCAGTTGTCAAATACGAGCTTATAACTTTGTAACTTAATGAAACAAACTCTTTTATCAAATTATAAGCCAATTAATTGTATTACCCAACACACTTAAATTATAATCATTGTAAAAAATAATTTACACTACATATGTTAGAGTCTCATGTTGAGTAGTTTAAGAAGTTCAATATGGTACTTAATTAAGTTATAAGACTCTCCTACCTAATGAACTAGTTTTTTGGATTAGTTGGGTTATCTTCACGTGCTTAGGTTCTAACAACATACATATAAGATATAACCAATTACTAATGTAATCTTTTCTCAAATAATCCAAACACACTATAGACTAAAACAACTTGAAGCTAGCAGGGAAGTGTTTCGTTACCGTATAGCCTAGGAGAAAAGGTGCTGCTGTAATGGAGGCGGAACTGTGGAGAGCAAGAACGGTTTTGTGAATGGCAATCTTGGACAGAGGCTGCTCTCCAAATCCCTTCATGTGATCTTGAGCAAAAACTATGCTCAAGTTGGTGAAGCACAATATCAACCAAATCATTTTTAATCTTTCCATAGTATGAACGAAAAGTTATGTGGCTCAATAGGGAGTTTGGACGTCACGAATCACTGGACTGGGAATTTTTTTTTCCTCAGATTGAGGAGCAGAACAAAAGATCCATGCTATTATTCTTACAATTATTTTCTAAACAACTTATGTGTCTACTTCCCTGAGCTCAGGCATATTTATAGAAGATAAGCAATGAGTGGCTTTTGAGTCTTAGACTAGCCATGTTTGTGGTGGACCTGGCTAGGCCGAGCTCCCCATAAACCCCGCTAAAAGCTCAAGGACCTAACAAAGGACCCACTGAACGCTTGGCCGAGCTCAGGGCTCAACGGCCGAACAAGCGCCAGATACGGGCCGACCTCATGCCTCTGATCAGGTCCGATCTCCGTACGTCTTCCCAGGTCCGACATCACCCCAAAGATTCCGACACCAAGGACATGATGACATCCCCCAGCCTTATCTGCAAGGACAGCTCACCCCATCCTTATCCGCAAGGACAGCTCACCCCATCCTTATCCGCAAGGACAACGCACCGCTCCTAGCTCATTACAGGCTGGCCCTACTTGGGCCCCAAGTTGGCCCATTAGGGCAACCAGCTCCCCCTATAAGTAGCTCAATACTACATGGGGCAAAGGTACGTCCTCTTACCCTAATCGCCACCCTCACATACCAGTGATTAGGGTATCTCTTTGGCTTCCCCTTTTGGCCACTAGAGGACTCCCAACAAACATCACACATAAACCCTAGGCAGAGTCTCCTCTAAGGTAGATTCCCCCTCCTTAGAGGCTCTCCTCGCCCTAGGACATCACATTGGCGCCGTCTGTGGGAAAAGATAAACATCAGCCCCACCAAGAATCTACCATGTCTGACGTTCCAACAGCTCAAAGGAGAGGAAGAGGGCGTCCCAGGAAGGCACGGACTCCGGAGGACCTACGAGAGCATCTTGAAGCCAACAGGGCAGCAAGGCCGTCACCACCTCCGCCACCGCCCCCTCCGCCGCCTCCCCCTCCTCCTCCCCCACCACCTCCCCCACCGCCACCTCCTCCCCCAGAGTTTACCCATACACACAGTGGGCCTTATACCATCCACACTGATACCACCAACCCAGCTCAGTACGACAGAGGAGGTCGGCGCGTGCAGCTACGTTCTGAGCTTGGTGAAACCAACACTGAACAGCACCGCCCCCGTGGCGAACGTGCTCAGTCTATCAGCACCACCCACCGCTCCCACTCACGTCACTCCTCCCTTTCACGAGATGCCGAACTCTTATCTCTAATGCGACAACAAATGAGAATAGTGGAGCAACAAGGAAAAGCTATCGCAGACCTACAACAAATAACCATGCACCGCCTTGCTGAACGAGTTATACCAGATCAGACCCCAGCCACAAATGAGCCAACACAACCTCTGACCATCCCAACAGACCAAGGTAACACTATACTCCCAACCCAAAACTTGGCATCTCCACAACTGTTGACACCACAAATGGTTACAACACCCCTTACTACTCTCAATCAGTTACCTCAGACACCACCTTTTGATGACCAACAAGCCGACCCCGACGATGTCCATCCAGGCCACCCCTTCACCCCAGCAGTCATGTCCTACCAGCCACCACCTGGGTACCTCGGGCCAACCAACATCGCTAGGTACAACGGCCTGACCGGCCCGCAGGAACACGTCCTCAATTATGAAGGCGCGATTAACTTTCATGGGGGAGGAGATCGGCTTAAGTGTCGGGCCTTCTCCATGACTCTCCAAGCTCCTGTCCTGCGTTGGTTTTCCACACTGCCAAGAAATTCCATCAATAACTGGAAAGAAATGAAGCAAGCATTCCTCAATAGGTACACCGCAAGTTGCATACAGCCAAGGTCGGATCACACCCTAGCAACAGTAACCCAGAAGCCAGATGAAACACTGCGTGCGTATTTGCACAGATTCCACACTGAATCCAGCTCGGTCCCTCACTTATCACCCGAGGTAGCCGTACTCCTCCTTACTCAAGGATTGCTCGAAGGAGGATTCAAGGATTCCTTGGTTGGAAGACCACCGAGGGACATGGCCGAGCTGAGACAGCGGTCAAATAAGTACATTAACCTAGAAGAATTCACCAAAGGACAGACTAATAGAATGGAAAACAGCCAAGCTACAGTTCAAAGTGCCCTTCCCCGAGGTCGCCCTCGAGGCAACAGGGACGAGAAAGGAGGAAGATCAGACCAAGGTGACCGAGGACGCTCCAACCCCGGACACCAAGAGGACCGTCGACGTCCCTACACCACCAAGTATGATGTGTACACCCCCCTAACAGTCCCGAGATCTCAAGTCTGGAGAGAGACTATGCAAACCGACCTCAGGGGGGTAACTCGCCCCCCTTTCCTCAGGAATCAAAGTAATATCAGAGATAGGTCGAAATACTGTAATTTCCATGATGGGTATGGGCATCACACCGACCAATGCACTTGGCTTCGGGATGTGATCGAAGACATGATAAGGAAGGGAAAATTACAACAGTATGTAAGAGAAGCAGTAGAAAGGAAAGGTCGAAGAAGAACCCGCAACCCGGATAATGATAAAGGCAAAGCAAAAGCGGAGCCATCCCCCGAGAAGAGAGATGAGGAGCCACAACGAGTAAGCTTGGTCGCGATCCAAGACATGGATAAGTCACCAGAAAACCTACGGGTAGAAACTATCTCCGGAGGTTTCGCAGGTGGAGGAGAAATGAGAGCAGATAGGAAAAGGTACATCAACCAAATCCTGGCAGTACACCACAAGCCCATTTACAAAAAGCCGTCTCGAGATATTCCCATCGTTTTCTCCGACCTGGATATGGAAGATGTTGTCCCTGATCATAATGACCCCATGGTAATAACCGCGCTGATAGGAAATTTTGAAGTCGCCAGGGTTTTTGTCGATCAAGGGAGTTCGACCGACATTCTCTTCCTGCACACTTTTCAAGCATTAAAACTCAGATCATCTGACCTCCTCAAGTTTGAAGGAAACCTCATCAGCTTTACAGGAGAAGCAATCCGCCCCCTCGGAGCTATCCATCTCCCGATAACCCTAGGTAAGCAACCTTCAGCCCGGACGGAGATTATAAAATTCTTGGTAGTAAACTCTGATTCCCCATACAACGCCATTCTGGGACGAACCTTCCTCCAAGCCTTTGGGGCGGTAGTTTCTACGGTCCACCTAGCAATGAAATTTGTTGGTTCAAACGACAAGGTCGTCACGGTAAAGGCCGATCAAGTAAAAGCCCGACTTTGCTATAATGCAAGTCTACGGGAAGGAAAAAGGAAACAGAAAGAATCCACTGATCCAACCTTGACCAAAGGACAAATCTTAGGCATCGAGGTCAGAAAAGAGAGTCCAGGACAGCGAGACGACAACGGTCCTACCGACCAAACCCGATCTGGGATCAACAGCTTTTTCATAATCAAAAAGCACCTCCTTCTCCTCCTACAAACTCGGCAGCCCCCAAGTGGCTTCAAGCTAGTTAAGTATCCCAGGCATTCCTCCTCGGTTCAGAAGAAGGCAGCTAAGAAGAAAAAAGCAGAAACAATCACTGGAGCAAAATGTCCTGATCCTGCAAGCGCGGAAGATCAGCGCTCCAAAAGTGAAACCTGAGCCTCGGTCCCCGAAGGGTGTGAGCACGGTTCTAAGACAAGCAGACCCCAACAGAGGTGCTCACGAAGCACAGACTCTGGGACACTGTCTAGGGAGCCAAACTCAGTAAAGCCCTTAGATCACCACCCTACTGAGAACCTACATCGCCTAAACAGGTTTACCTCAGAAGCAAGTCACGGTTACCAAAAAAGCTCTACTTAAATTCCTAATCAAAATGTTTGCCTGTCAGTTTAGGCTTTTTTCATGTTTGGCCAGCGTGCCTTTTCATTGTGAGATATCCACCTTTTTAAGTTCGGCCATAGCACCCTTTCATTGTGAGATATCCATCTTTCCAAGGTCGGCCAGAGTGCCACCACTATGAAATACCAAGTTTTTTTTTTCAAAAAGCAATGTATTATGACATCTAATCAATGAAATACAAACTTGCCCTTTACTCAAGTGCCACAGTTTTATATACGTACGTACTAGCTTCTCATTTAGCACTAGCCACCTAAATGTTGCATGGCGCTATGCACAGCCTACATCTCCCAAAAGAGATCGGCTCATATGCACAATGTACAAGGGACACCCGATGATGTACAGCTTGCAGTGAAATGTTTTTACATCACTTCACTCAGCAACCTCTTCCACATCGGGGTAGAGGACACCCACCTCGGCCAAGACGGAATGTTCCGAGTTCCCTACCATATGCCCTTATATACAGCACCTCTTTCCAGAGGAAACCTTATAAGATTACTGCACTTACTGAGTAACCCGATCTAAACCTTAAAACGATCATGGATGACTTGGGTGTGAGAAAGCTTCATAGACCAAGGCCCTTAATAATTCGTTATACGTCACAAGTTAAACTTAATACTTGCGTAAACAACGATGTAAAACCACGCAACAGATCTCACTATCTCGCGTTGCCTAAAAACTTTTTCAACATATGCAACAAGTGACAAAATATGCAACAAGTTAAGCAAAATATGAACTTGCATTAAGTTAAAGACAAACTGTTATCAGATGACAGTCAGCATATCCAACAAAGTTATTACAAAGTAAAAGCATGCTGCCCAGCATAAGGGACTTACGCCATGTCAATCCTCTACGTCGGATAACACAACCGACCTCGGATCAAAATCTTCTTCCATTCTCTCGGCCAGAGGATCAGGAAGATTCTCCTCAGGCTGGTCAAGATCAACTTCGGCCCTATCTCTCCCATAATCCACCATCTTGCCATCCTCTACCCCATAGGCGGCACTAGCCCCAACCACCTTAATTCGGAGACCAGGGTTCAAGTGCAGAACCTGCTCCACCGCACTGGCGAAGATTTTGTTTCCAGCTTTCTCAAACTGGAAATCAGCTTCCTGTGCCGCCACTTTGTGCTTAAGTGCTTGGGCAGCCCTCCTTTTCAGCAGGGTCCTAACTTTCTCCACCTCGGCAAACCCCTCCTGCCGACCAGCCTCCCTAACCTCAACCTTCATCTGAGCCATGGCCTCCTCATTCTGCTTTTGGAGCTCCACGATATGTTGCCGATGTTTTTCTTCCAGCTCCGCCAGCTTCTCTTCGGCTGCTTTCTTCCTCTGTCTTAGATCCTCCACCTCCGCCGCAGCCTCCAACCGAGCTTTCTTCTGAGCGGGTGATATACCCTCTGCCACATCGTCAGCAACCTCGGATAGAACACTAAACATGGTACAGGCCCTTTTCATCTGAATAGCAAAGCCTTCGGCCTTCTTCTTCCACTCAGCCCCCGACATCTTCAGAATTGCCTCTCTAATTGAGGGACTGACGATGACTACTGGAGGTCGGGAAGAACCTTCAGATCCCCGGCCCTGAGCAGGCGAGCTCGGCGCGACAACCATCTCTACGCCCGAGCTAGCCGCCGGTTGAGGAGCTTGCGCAAGGATAACGGCAGGCGGAGTAGGTTGAAGAGGACCAGAGCCTGTCGAGGTCGTATCAGCAGTGACCTCGGCGACGACGGCAACAGCAGCAGGGGATGTGGAAGCCTTCTTTTTGCGCGCTTCCAAGGCAGCCCTCATCGCTTTAGAAGACATGTTGGCCCAATATTTCTCTGCAAAACACAAAGAAAAGAAGCAAAGAAATCAGCAAAAAACAAAAAGAATAAATTACAAAAAAAAAAAAGGAAAGTGAAAAGCTATCTACCAATGTTTGTTAAGACTTCTCGGACTGGGCACGTCATGAACACTCCTATATCAAGCTGAGACTTGCGAGCTCGATACTCAGTTTGAAAGTGGAAGGCTGTAACAGCCTCGTCGGCATCCAAGGTCGTCCCTGACCACCGTTGAGGTGCCTCCGAATGTCGGATGAAAAACTCTTGTGTCCATTCTAAGGGAAATTCGGTTTCGTTTCTCCCATAAACCAGGGGCGACCAGAACCCACATGTTGGTACTTAAAGAAGCGCGGTTTGAATTGTTTCCATGATTCAGAGAACATCCCAAAAAGCCCGTAACGACCTCGAGCCTTGGTCGATACCCAAAGCCAACCTGAGACACCCTCCTTGTTACTAACGAACGGATTGTACACCCACAGGAAGAGCCAAGCTGTGCAAACCAGGTTTCTAGCGATACAATATCTCTGAAAGGCTCGGAGAAAAGACCAAGTATTGGGATGGAGCTGAGAGGGAGCCAGGCCGAGTTCGTTCAATACCCTAATCTCTATGTCGGTGAAAGGCAAGCTCACCCCTAAATTTTGAATAAGGTCGGCGTAGAAGAAGAAAGAGCTATTGTCAATCCAAGAACAAATCCTGTCATTGGCTGAGCAGGGTAGAATTTTGTAGTTATCACCAGCATCCCCCGAGCTGGAAAGCACGACCTCACGCACTGCCATGAGCTGGTCATCTGAAACTAAGCTGGATTGAACTACCTTGGGCTCCACGTCAACCCAAGTGTATAATTCGGCATCAAAGGGAGCAGGGTACAGTTCAGGTCGGACAATGCACCTCCGAGGAGCCATAGTACCTGCGGAAGGACAGGGGATCTCGAAGTTAGTTCTCCGGGTCGCGAAAAATAAACCACCCGAAAACCCCCTCGAGGTAGTCCCGAGGGGCGAGCATCTCCCCTCTTCCACAGGTACCCCCCGTTCAAACAGTTTCTCCCTTTCCATCCTCTCGTAATCGGCACGCTCTCTGCCATCTACAAAGTCAGCCCAAGCATACTCCTTAATCCATTTTCGTTTCTCTTCGGAGTTCCGAGGGTAGACAACTTCGACGGGGTCAATCTCCAGAACCCGTCGCTCGTACTTCCGCCCAAAATCCCTCCTGCACCGCAGCATCTCATCCACCTCCGTGGACGAGCAGGAGGAAGAAGAGGAACCGTCCTCTTCCTCACTACTGCTTGACGAAAGAAGAACCATCCCAGCCCATTTCCTAAGCCATTCATTACTCATATTGAACCCAGTTTATATCTAGAACCCACTGTGAATAAACCCACAAAACAGCGAAATTAAAACCCCCAAATGAAATCCTGAAATCCTAACCCTACCCCTTGAGGAAAAACCAAAATATAGGATCAAAATCAGAAACTATACACAAAAACCAGAAAGGGAAACCTATGAAGGCACCAAAACAGCAATTATTTCAAAAGAGGAAGAGACGAAGTAAGTACCTTGCAGAGTGCAGAAACGAATCAAATGCAGAAGTAACCCGCAAGCAGCAGAAGACACGCCCCTCCGTACAGAAAAGGAAGAAATACAAGGGATCAAGCAAAGTCTAGAAGTAGCAAAGAAGAAACGAAATATAGGAGGAACCTTTGAGTATAGTGAGAGATCTGCAGAAGTGAAAAAAAGAAGGGGAACCTTGTCTAGTCGAAGAAGATAATGGTAAATGAGAGACAAATGAAGAGACGGGGACGGCGGAGGAGGAAAAAAGGACACTCTGGGTAAAACTGAAAAGAAGCGGTTTTCCCTCCAGTTTTGAATAATGGGCCTGGCCCACATAAAACCCTATTCAAGGCCTAACCCCTAGGATCGAGGCACGTGGAGCACGGCCACAAGATTCGAGGATCTCGAATAACATCACAATGATAGTGACACTTCGAAAACAGAGCTTTCTGACACGTGTCAGGCACCACATCGGTACTAGATAAATGGGCAGCTGTCAAGTGTACTCTGACGATTAAGGGGGAGACAGCTGGAACCAGTCCTTCCACTTGACCAGATGGCCAAGTCCTGAAACCCTCCGGAACTTCGGAGCAAGCCCCAAAGAGCCTTGACCGAGCTGGGGGGCTTATGTGGTAAAATCAACCGTAAAATGATGGACTTCGGGAAGATATCTAAACCACGACCTCGGAGCAAGCCTCAAAAAGCCTTGACCGAGCTGGGGGGCTTATGTGGTGGACCTGGCTAGGCCGAGCTCCCCATAAACCCCGCTAAAAGCTCAAGGACCTAACAAGGGACCCACTGAACGCTTGGCCGAGCTCAGGGCTCAACGGCCGAACAAGCGCCAGATACGGGCCGACCTCATGCCTCTGATCAGGTCCGATCTCCGTACGTCTTCCCAGGTCCGACATCACCCCAAAGATTCCGACACCAAGGACATGATGACGTCCCCCAGCCTTATCCGCAAGGACAGCTCACCCCATCCTTATCCGCAAGGACAGCGCACCGCTCCTAGCTCATTACAGGCTGGCCCTACTTGGGCCCCAAGTTGGCCCATTAGGGCAACCAGCTCCCCCCTATAAGTAGCTCAATACTACATGGGGCAAAGGTACGTCCTCTTACCCTAATCGCCACCCTCACACACCAGTGATTAGGGTATCTCTTTGGCTTCCCCTTTTGGCCACTAGAGGACTCCCAACAAACATCACACATAAACCCTAGGCAGAGTCTCCTCTAAGGTAGATTCCCCCTCCTTAGAGGCTCTCCTCGCCCTAGGACATCACAATGTTAAGACACTGCTTAACTATACTGCAATAATACGAGTAATTTATCGGTATCGGATACGAGTATAAATTTGTGGTACATTAATAAACCTGAATACATCTTAAATTATCGCGAAATCTCTGATCGGGAGATGTTTTTTAAAAAATTGGAATACAAGTAGAATATTATAAATTTAAAATTATTAAATAAATATAAATAAAAAAATATCACAAATAAATAATATTGACATTGACATAGGATAAAATGTACTCATATAAGAAGTTAATGTTCAAAATCTACTCAGAATAAGGACAAAATATTGTTTATATAAGTTAAATTTAAGATCATGGTGTGAATGTAGGAAAAATAAGAGAGAAAATATCAAAGTTTTCGGACAAATATGACATTTCGAAAGGATGCATATTCGAAGTGTAGTCAAAAATACCTAAAACGTGTATCCGATACGACGGTATGTATACCCAACTTAAAATAAAGATAATAATAAATTGGTACATATCACGTACCTAAGAATACCGTACCTATACCGATATCCAATATGTATCGAATATGGATGTTAGAATATTTTACTATCTACATCCTTATATATAAGACCATTTAAAGACTTTTATTTTGCCCTTATTTATAAGACCATATATCAATTTTCAATGACAATAATTACTTCTTTCCACGAACACCCTTATTTACTTAACACTTATTATATTTCCAATACTATTAATAGAGGTAATTTTGAAAATACATATCAAATCTTTATATTTTCAATACAATTAACTAAATTAACCAACTTTCTTAATAGACGTGAAATCTACCAAGGGAGTCTTATATATAGGGATGGAGGGAGTATTAAATATTATTTATATTTATTTGAAAACCAAAACTTAAAAGGGTATAGTGGAAAAGAAACATGATTATTATATTGAAAATCTAAGTAATGATTACATTTGTTTAAGACGTATTTTATTTGAAATAGGAAAGATAATTAGGAACGATGGGAGTACACCTAATACTAGTATATCATATATCCCAATTCCAAACGGATTTCTATGAGGTGTGTGCGTTTATTGCTATATAATAACGTGTGTGCATGTGCTATATAAAGAATATGGAAGAGGATATAGTTTTTAGTTTTTTACGAAAAAGAACAATATTTTGTTTTAATTTTGTACATGCATTAAGAGTATATTATTTTCTTCTTATAATTTTATTATTCCCAAAAGCAATCCACACAAGTTGTTCATAGAGATCTATTTAATTCTAATGTAAAGTTGATGAGAAGTGATTGTTGTATATCCTGGAGGGCATCAACTATTAGAGATCTTTTACACCAAGTGATCCACTTGTGGTGGCAAATATTCTTAAGCCCAGTGCACCAGTCAATTTTAATATGATAAGTCATTTTTACTTTTTGAGATGTCCTAGATGGTCGATATCCGCTAAGACTAGAGAAAGGCCTAAGGGGAGGCCACAATCTAGGGTTACTGTAGGATTTGCAGGTTCTCCAAGTATCCAGTAGGGATATCTAGGGTTGCCCTAATCATAGAGTGTGTGGGTGTGCGATTAGGGTTAAAAAACGTACCTGAGCCCCTAGTAGCACGGTACTACTTATAGGGGTGGTTGTTTGTCCTAGGGGCCAATGGATGCCCATTAGGGCTAGCCTGGATATGAGATGTATTAGGATAAGAACGTTTAGTCACCTTATCCTTATCTTGTACTGGTAGGTCGTGAGGGATGTCCTTGGACGAGATAAAGGCCCTTCTCGGTCTGTTCCTAGTATTCTGGTCGGACCTTGGGGATTGGTCTCGGCCAGGTTTCAGGGGACGTATTGTTAGAATTGGCAGCAATCACCCAAGAGGGGAGGGGGGTGAATTGGGTGTTTATAAAAACATTGGAAAACGATCGATTCAATGCGTTCTTAAAAATATTAAAGAGATTTTACACAGCGGAAGACTTAAAGAACGATTGAAAACGTTTTAAGTGCAAGCGAAACAATATATTTATATTAATATTAGAAAAGCTACTACTCGCGAGATAGAAGAGATTAACAACACTAAAACGCCGATCTCACGCTAGTTACTTTAAAACAATAAAAATAGTTTTTACGTCGCTGAAAATAATCTTATCGCAAAAATAAAACTTGCAACGAAATAGTAGAGATAAGGGATAGAAAATTGTGCATCGTAGTTTTTATACTGGTTCAGTCTTTCCAGTGAAAGGCCTACGTCCAGTCCCCAAGTGACCCGCTTGAGCTTTTCTTCACTAAACACAACAAGGACAACCAACCCCAAATACAAGCAAGAGCGCCCCGCACGCTACTAGGAACCTCCGTTTGCTAGGGACCTCAAAACAAACAACTAGAAAGACCCTTCCTAGATTTTCCCAGGATAGCCTAACTACTAGGTGCCCCACCGTTCGTCTAGACACTACCCAAAACACAAGGGTTTCTCACCCTATGAACGCGACACACGTTCAACCTAGGGATAACACTCCCTAATCGCTAAGGGTAACACTTCCCTTATAGATAAAGGTTTACAAATGAGAATTTGGTGCAACTACCAATAATGCTATCTAGAATAGAGCGGATACAACAATATAGATCCTATAACAACTCTTAGTTCTAAGGCACACTCAATTTTTTGTTCCTTTTTAGAAATGGGTGAAGAAGATGAAGATGATGAAGAATTCTCCAAGAAAGTTTTTCAAAAATATGTTTCAATGAAGTGTGTAGGAGAAGAGTTTTTCAAAAATGTAGAAGAAGGGTTTTTAACCAGAAACGTGATCAATCAATTAAGGAAAGAAATCATTTTGTGAATCAAATTGATTTCAGCATGTTTTTCAAAATTTGAAAATGAGTAATCGATTAATTGGGTATGGGTAATTGATTACCTGCTCTCTGGTTTTGATTTTTAAAAGATTCAGCATCCGTAATCGATTACTTTGGTCTGGGTAATCGATTACAGACTCACTGAATTGATAAAAATGTTGCAACATAAAAAATAATCGATTATTATCTTCAAGCAATCGATTACTTATACTCAGGTGACCAACCCAAGGTAGTAATCCATTACAGGAAGCTAAGTAATCCATTACTTACTCTCAGGTTACACAATTTGCATAAGGTAATCGATTATTCCAAAGGCCTAATCGATTACTTTAGAATAAATATAGATTTTCATAAAAGGTTGTAACCAGAGGTTTTCGCAAATGATTTTCTAAAAAAAATTTCGAGGAGCTAAGTTATAAAAATACTTCTTCTAGTTTTCAACATGAAAAACATCATCATCTCTTAGCAATATTAAAAATTGAACTTGAGTGCCTTAGACTAATTGTTGTTTTACAAAATATACTAAACCCTTAATGGTTAAATTCTACAAGCACGCACAACCGCTTTGACATCATCCATGTACCTGTAAACACATTATATGATTATGTTCATGTTGTCATCATCAAAACATCATCATGGGGAACATGGTTCTCAACACTCCCCCTTTTTGATGATGACAAACACTTCTTGCAAAAGAAGGTTAGTACATAGACATAATAGCAAAATGATAAGATAAGCATTAACATGCTTTAAGCTCAATGCTCAAAGTTCATAAGCTCCCCCTGAATTTATGATACGCCTTTGCTAAGCTCTCTCCCCCTGAGACCTGTAACCTGTCCTGTTTTGCAAATACACTTTTTCTCTCCCTTTTTGACAACATCAAAAAGGGTGGCACAAACTCTTAATCATCAAATGACACCACATGACAAAAACAAAATAATATAACCAAATAACCATTGTCATGAGAATCATTTCCATAAGAAACATAAATATCCAGAGATATACCAAAATATTGCAAAAACAGAACCAGAAACAATTAAACAGTTATGAAACTAAGGGGTTAAGATGCAAAAGCATAAAAATATCATTGTTCAAGAAATAGAGAGATGAGATCCCACAAGCCAGATGCCACGGTTGAAAGGTTCCCTATGTTGGTGTCGTAGATCATAGATATCTTGCCTCATTGTTTCCATGCTCATGTTCAGTTTGGTGGTTTTCAGTTTCATATTTCTGTCGATCGAGCGTCGAACTTTGTTGGCAGTTTCTGTCATGTGATAAAGCACATACCATCCCCAATTGATGGGTTTGTTGTGAAACCAAGGCCAAAGTATGATGTAGTCGGTGTCCATGACTCTGAAGTAATTGCCCTGACGAGGGATCAGGCATCTGTTCAAAATGAAGTGCAACAGGTGGTACTCAAATCTCAAATTCCCCGAAGTCATTGCCTTTCCAGTCAGAATGTTTGGATCGATAAACTCGTCCTTAGCATTTTTCTTGTCGTACTCATCACCCCACAGATTATCGGGACCAGTTCCAGTGAAGAATACGCCATCCAAAGGGAGGTGAGTGAGGTTTGTCCAAATATCCATAGGGATTTTATTCTTCCTGCCCTTTACTTCATATGTGAGGATTTTCTCGTCCGCATCCCATTTCAGATTTGTATAGAACACACGAACGAGATCCTCGTAGGAATCTTCGCCAATGGTACTAAACTCGAAGAGTTCCTTTTCTTTTAACAGAACAACTGCTGGAAGATTACACTCTTCATTATCAAATGTATTAGCATCAAGGAACCTGGGCGAAATCACAGAACAAGCAGCAAAATATTTTTCATAATCAACAATTTGCTCAACTGAAGTGAACCATCTGTTATACTTCTCAAGAGTGGCAGGTTGATGAACAGGAGGTGGAGGTGCTGAAGGACCTGCTCCATCTCGATTCTGGGGAGACTATCTCTGACTATGGACTATAGGGGGTGAGGGCTCATCATCCTCATATTCAACAATTTGAGCTCTCTTTCTTGGCCTTCTACTTGACATGATCACAAAATCCAGACACAACCAATATGAACCAGATGCCAAATAACTAGATAACCAGATAGCATTGACACAACCTTGAACAAAATACTCAGCCCAGATAAATCAAATCGATCAGAACTAATCACAGATCTCCAAAGCAATGTGATTTTAAGAGCCAACAACAACTTAGGGATGTACACTACTATGTTCAGATCATCAACATTTCATCATCAAATTTAGTAGCATAAACATCATACCATGAATGAGTAGTATTGTGGCTAGAGAGAAGAAGACACTTTGGACCAACCTGAACCGAAGAGAACCAATACCAACACTGCTGAACCAGAAGAAAAACTGAACCGAACCAACTGAACCGAAGCACTGAACCCGTCTTAAACCAATCTCTGGACTAGAATCTTCAAAGAACCAATGAACCAGAGATGAGAGAACCAATGAACCAGTGAATCCTTGAGAACCACGAGTTGGACCAATGGTGAACCGGTTGAGTCTAAGATTTGAGGAATGGTGGTAGTGTTGAAGGTTTTGGTTGAAGAGAGGTTGGGTATGGTGGAGAAGTGGTGGTTATGATGGTTGAGAGGTTGAGGTGTGAATGGGTATGGAGAAAGAGAGAGAGGGATGATTTTGAGAAGGGAGAAGGAAAGTGATGAAGGTTTATGGGTGTAATGTGGTGTTTGAAGGTTGAATGGTGATGAGAGTAGAAGCTTTATGTGGGTTGCTATGGAGTTTTTTGGTGGTTTGAGGGAGAAGAAGAGGTTGAAGAAGAATGAGAAAAGGAGAGGAACGTGTTTTTGAGAGAGGGAGATGAGAGAAAGTGACTGCTAGGTTAGGTCACAAAAGATTCCCACTTGGTCAAATTGGGTCAAGGCCCATCTACACGATTTTCCTTTTATTTTTCATATCTGATACAGGGTAATCGATTACTTGCAGACTGGTAATTGATTACTCGTCCTCTGATGACTGTATGATGCAACTTTGAATAAGCTGGTAATCGATTACTTGCTGACCTATAATCGATTACTGGTCCTCTGGTGACTGAGAGGTGCAACTGAGATAACAGATTACTTTGAAGCTTGTAACCGATTACTTTGTCTCTGAGGTATATGTGATGCAACTGCGATAATTGATTACACTGATGGCCTGTAATCGATTACTTGTTCTCTGCTAAGCTGACTTGATGTTGCATTCAGTAGGTAATCGATTACTTCTGCCCAAAACTTTAGATTTCCTCTTTTTCTGACTAATCCAAGCTCCCTTGCATGCCATGTCTGATTCTTTGATTCTAGGGAATGGAATGCATTTAGCGTGTGGGTAACTTACCTGTTGAACACTGTTTCCTGCAAAACAAAGTGTTCTGGATATCTCCAACGCTCAAGTTAGTAAATTTTTCAATATAAAACACTGAGAGCAATTGAAGGAATTAAAATTAATCATATGTTAACATAAGGTAATACTCAAAGTCATACAAGCTTTATATAACTATGAATTATAATAAGTTCATACATAGTATGAATTTAAATGCTAACTTAATCAACTTAAGTATGCACTAAATATCATAGATCCACTTATTGGCTTCCTCTGGTTTGTATCCTCCTTAAAACCTTGGAGGGTTGCAACTCCGAAATTCCGAAAGAGTCTTAGCCTCCGAATTTCGCGCATTGCACTGATGTGGCTGACTTTCCTGATGCTGCTGGTGCTGCTGCATGTTCTCCAGAACAGCAGTGATCCGATCCAACATCTCATTTGTATGAATCCGGTTTCTAGTTGCCATAGCAGACCTGCACTATGGACTTTGGGTTACTAAAGGTCTTTCAGAATAAGACACACGCTATTTATCTTACCCTTAACCATGTTCAACTACATTGAATAGCATGCTAAGCCTACTTAACTTGGGCTAAGAGGAACATGACCATTGCTCTGATACCACCAATGTTGTGACACCCTTCTTTCTTATATTGAAAATAGTGAATATTTCCAAAATACTTTATGGAATTTATCAATAGAAATATCTCGTAAAATTTTTTTCGTTTTATTTAATCAATATTTTTCGAAAACACTTGGACTTGTATTTAAACATTAAACCTTATCGTTTGAGAATATATTGAATTCGGCGCAATAACTTTATATCATATCAAGTCGTAGTAATTCCTCAAGACAACATTTTATTTACTATAGATAAAAATCATAACCATTTAATATTACAAACTTATTGTTGTCTTGCGAGGTTGGATATTATTAAATTGTAACAATTGTCGAATTCATCTTTAATCAAAATCAGAGTGCACGGAATAAAATAGTACTTAAGGATCATTTGTGATAATAAACATCATATATATATATATATATATATACAATAAATTAAAAGATCCCAAGTACACCTCATAGTCATCAAAAGTAAAGTACAAGTCCAGAGTACTATGTCCATAAGCTGAAAATATAAAAAATTGTACAAAATAAATGACCTCAGCTCTCAAACACTCCAAAAGTATGTACAGTATATCACAACTCAAAAATAAATGTCCAAGAGCAGGTCAAACTGGTCCTCCAAGCATCCAACTAGGTCCACTGCAGCTACACATCAGGTCCAAGATCCGTACTACCTATACTATGCCTATACCTAGGAACCACTCGGTCCTCCACGAGGCCTAGTAGCCGGCTCGACTGGTACCTCCTCCTCGCTCTCCCCCTCCTCGGGGCCCTCCTCTATCTCGTCTGATGGGGTAGATGCCCTACCACTAGGCCTAGGATCTGCAGCAGGTGCAGTCCTATCAGTACCTGTCGGACCAGGTGAGGGAACATCATCATCAGTGAAAACTATAGAAGCAGAGGGGTGATAACGATTGGCTGTCCGGAAACAAACTATGAAACCTACGTACTGGTCGAGCTGGTGGTGGTCCTCTATAAGTATAGAACGGGGGTACGTGCATAGTATAAATAATAGGGATCCTAAACCTACGAGGTCGCACACGAGCAAGGGGGTTAGGGTGATAGAGAGTAATCTCCACCTCACCCTCGAAAGTAGCTCGGTGCTCCTCGAATGTCCATATACCACTAGGGATGGGTCTGATCTCGACGCAAGCTAGGTATCTGGCCATCACCTAATAAGGGCACGGGGGTAAGCATATACACACACATAATCGACTAAGAATAACTGGAAATAAACATTCACATATAATCACGTTATCAACCAACATGTATATGCATATATATGATCAAGCCAAATTCATTTATAATTAAAGTCTTTAATTATAATGGCGTGATGCATGTCATCTCTCAATTCCTGAGATTCTCCAACTAATCACTCTAACAGACGTCCATCCATAACCACAATGTATTCCCAGAATACAGTAAATACGTTATCAGAACGTATGGCGTACTTGCTCGAAAGTGATACACAACGTCACCCTATCTGGTGAACGACACATCGCAAAGATGTAATGATCACTTTGTGATACTTAACGCCGCTTCTCGTGCGAGCGTCACGTCGCGAAGACGTAATAACCACATCAACAGTATATCACATACTGGCCACATTGTCAACCTTAATGTGTCATCGAGCAAGCAGTAACATTTGGCACCCCAGAGGCCCTCCTCATGTTCCTCGAACATGACAAACGATAGCATACTTACTAATCACTCTCACGGACGTACATCCATAACCACAGTGTATTTCCAGAATACAATTAATACGTTATCAGAACGTATGGCATACTTGCTCGAAAGTGATACACAACGTCACCCTATCTGGTGAACGACACATCGCAAAGATGTAATGATCACTTTGTGATACTTAACGCCACTTCTCGTGCGAGCGTCACGTCACGAAGACGTAATAACCACATCAACAGTATATCACATACTAGCCACATTATCAACCTTAATATGTCATCGAGCAAGCAGTAACATTTGGCACTCCCACAGGCCCTCCTCATGTTCCTCAAACATGACAAACGATAGCTTATCACCATTCACCATGCATGAGTGCAATTAATAATTTCATTAATATTAGCCATTAGTCTCATCATTTGCATCACAAACACATTGTGGCAAGAGACAATATTAAACTCATCAAGCATGGCATAATTGATAACCAACATTATCAATGAACTGAGTATATCATTTCCTTTAAATATAATTAGGTTTAAATAAAAATGGTTAAGTTGGAAATGGTATTTTTAAGTAATCTCAGACTTGATACTCGAGTATTTGTTCAGATACTCGAGTAGTTCGTAGTGTTATAAAAAATTTTGCATCAGCTAACCCAGAATATTCAAGTAGTTCTTCAAATACTCTAGTAGTTCCTCAGGCACTCGAGTATTAAACTGAACTCTGAACATTCTGCTTCAGACAATACTCGAGTATTTTCCATAATACTCGCGTATTTTCTGACAGTAAATACACTACAAATTGGGTTTTAACATACCATTTTCGAATCTAACCAATCTTAACTTAAACCATTGATCAACAGAGCTTTATTTATGCATATTAAACATGTCTCAACACATAAAACATGCCAATTAACAGATAATCCAAATCTCACATCAATTATGCATAAAAACATAAAACTCAACAACTTCAAGTACCAAACTCAAATATACTCATTGTTAACTTGATTTCAGCATCAATTAAGTTCACATGCAACATATCAAAATTGCTCCAACAAGTCTTAGAGTTCAATTTGGCCTCCAAGCCAAAATTCTATTTCAAACTAAGCCCTTAAAGCCTCATCGTGGCTCTCAACACAAATCACTACATTTTATCCTTATTCTAGTGAATGTATAGCTTCACCCTTGCCTCTAGTTCGTGAAGGAACAGAAACTTGACAGGAAAAAGCTCTAGAACCTCAAATCCCACAAACTCCTCACGTAACAGAGCAGCTTCAGTAAAGCACCAAAATCGAATTGGTTGACACATGAAATGGAAATGAAAATTGGGAAATTTAGTTTTTATAAACTCTCTGCAACATATACCAACTAAAGAAACAAGTTTAAGATGTAATGATTGATTGAGCATACCAGAATCGAGCTTCAAAGTGAGCTCTAGGAATTAGTCCTCAGTTTTCTGCAGAATTGGAAACCGAATTTGGCAAGCTTCGTTCTCCTAGTACACACACCCTCTGCTCTCAAACTTAGTATCTTTGCAAAGCTCAATATGTAAGCTTTGCAATGGTGTATCACTCTCAACCTAACTCTCAGGATCAAAGAAGAATTTTGGACATGAACTCAGGAACCCTAATCTGCGATTTTCAGAGCTTCAACATGCAAATGAGGCAAATCCTCAACCAAGACTTGCTTTTATAGGCAAATTTGTGTGCCATGCAAGGTGACACATTGATCCCACTACGATTAGAGACGATTTCGTGGCAATTAACAAAGTGACTCAGTGGTTGACTCATCAAACGCACTAACGTTGAGCAACTCTGTAACATCCCCAATTTCATAAAAATATAAAATATTTACATGTGTGATTGATTTTCTATCAAAATATATTTGAATAATCATTATAGTGAATTTTGGTGAAAACATCACCCAAAGATCGTGCCATATCTCATTCGTTAACTGTTGGATCGTGCTCAAATTTGGAGACAGGCTTCCTAACCATCTTATCTTTAAATCCAACGGTGGAATTTGTATTTGGAGGTCAAAAAGTCTAGATAATTGATTACTAGAGCCAGTAATCGATTACCAAGGTCAAAATTTCAAGTCTGACCAATCTTAAGTGAGATAATTGATTACCAGATCATGGTAATCAACTACCACGACTTTGATGAGCCAACAGTAGGTCGGTTTGAGCACGAATGGCTGAGATTAATCCATTTTTCCACCACAAATTCGTGTAAATATCAACCTAGAACTGTGCTAGATTGATAATGATACTTGTGAGGGTTTATTTTAAGGGTTTGAGTGCCATACTCTCTCCAATTCCATGAACAAACACTTAAACTCCTCTGAAAAACGAGTTTTTTGGTGTAAACTTGGTAGCTTTCGTTCTCCTTCTTCAAGTCACACAAAACCATGAATCATATACTGTAACACCCCAATTTGGACTTAGATTTTTCACTAAAAATTTGCGCCATTTTTTTAATTTATAAACGTTACCAAAGTCAATTCATTTTAATTCTTTTACAAAAGTTTTTCATAAAACAATTTGATTCATTTGGTTTTCAAAATATTTTGTTCATAAACTCGCAACATAAAATTCCTTTCCAAAAAGAGATGTCACTAACACTTTTCCAAAAAGCTCCTTTTCGTGATGCCAAAATTATTCGTTGGTTAACTTGCGGAAAAACATTTAATTATTTAATGCACTTGATACATAACCAAAAAGAACTTCTTTAATTTCATTTAAATAATCCATGTTACAACTGGGGTTACATTCAGGATAGAGTAATGATGTCCTACCCATCCAAAGATGGTATACAAAACAAGACTATACTAGACTAATAGTCTTCATCATTCCTCCACCACAATTGTCTGGAAGATTCCTTGATTGCTGCTTCTGCTTCCTCCTCGTACGTGCGTCGTTTCGCGATCCTCTTTCGACTTGAGCAACCACTACTCTGTAAGTTCCATGATGAATGTTTTGATAATGACAAAGTGTTTTGAACAAGCTACAAAGATGTTGATCAAGTTTCAAGTTCAACAAGCAACAACAAACATCAAGTGAAGAAGAGAGAACAAGATCATGAAGACATAGTTTGAGTGTAATTGTAATTGTTTTATATTTTGCCTCTCAAGCTTCTTAGGTTCTTTTATTTTGATGAGTTTGGTTAGAGTTTATTTAGAGGGTAGTGAATCTCTATCATAGTCATGATTAAATCATAATTTGAGTTTTCACTTAACCTAGAATCAATAGGTGGCTTAAAGGTTTGAAAGGAAAGGTTTAGTTTTAAGAAAAAAAGTTTCTAACATGTGCAGTATGGATTTAATCGATTAAGTCATAATTTAATCGATTAATACTCGATTAAGCTGAAATTTAATCAATTAAATACTGCAGATCTGATTTTTAAAATACGATTTTCACTTCTCAAAATCAGTTTTCAAGTGCTACAACTTTTGGGTATTTTATATAAACTTTTTCCTAATCTTTGTGATCAATTAGAACACTTTTATAATCAATTTTACAAAGAATCAAGCCACTCTATTCTCTCTCAATTTCAAAGATCAAAAGCTTTCTATTTCATATTTCTTTGATCAAGAACCTTTGAATCTCTTATTGTGAATTGTCATAGCTATTGATTGAGATTCATAGGATTGTTATTGTATTTTCAATTGTGTTGTAATCTTTGCAAGAAGGCAAGCCAACTACAACAACAAAGAAGACTTGGTGTGTCGTTTATCATCAAGCAAGTTCATTCAAGCAATTGAAGAAGAAAGTCTTGGTTGTGAATCAAGCAAAGTGAAGACTTGGTGTGTGGATTATCATCAAGCAAGTGAAGACTTGTTGTGTGGATTATCAACAAGGGGTAGAGGTTAGATTAGAGAGAAGATCAATAGGATTACAAGGCAAGGGTGTGGTATCTCTTGTAGGCTAGCAAGAAGGGAGTCTTGTGAGGCATTTACTTGTAATTTTAGAACTCCAATTCCTCATAGTGAAGAATCTCTCTTGGTTGAAGAGGGGACTGGATGTAGCTTTCAAGTGGATGAAAGTGAACCAGGATAAATCATTGTGTCGTATCTCTAAACTCTTACTCTTTACATTCTTGTTGTTCATTGTGTTCTTGGTTGAAAACCTAGAAAGATTGATTTTCATAATTGATTGAATTGAATCTTTATTGTTCAAATTGATAAAGGGAAAATCATTTTCATAACCTAGGATAATCAATAAGAATATAGGTGTTAATTGTTTCCGCTGAATCTCTGATCTTACGTGTTGATTGATTGATTTTCGTATGCGATTGAAAAGTGATTTTTCAGTTTCTGATAGATTTAATCGATTAAGCATATTCATAATCGATTAAGTGAATTTGATTTTTCTGGTCTTAATCGATTAGAATTCAGTTTAATCGATTAAAGGCTGTATAATTTGCAAAAATCATTTGTTTTGATTGTTTCGACTTGTTTCGTTCGAAAATCTTTCAAGGTTTCTTTTACACCTATTCAACCCCCCTTCTAGGTGTGTTCCTAGGGTTCCTTAGTTGTTTCAACCACCAATTGCGGTTTCCTCAATTGGTATCAGAGCTCGGTCGAAAGACACGAGCATAAGAGCTTTTTCGTAAAGATCCTTTAAGAAAATCGCAATGGGTTCTACGAATCCCTTTGGTGGTGAAGGTTATTCAATAAATCGTCCTCCATTGTTTGCCGGTGAAGGCTATGCATATTGGAAAGTTAGAATGAAAATCTTTATCCAAGCCATAGATAGTGAAATTTGGAAAGTAGTTGAAAAAGGTCCTCATATCCCCTCTAGTTTAGTTGAAGGCGTAGTACATTTAATCCCCGAGGATAAGTGGAAGGATGATGATAGAAAGAAAGTTCAATATGATTATAAAGCAAAGAATATCATTACCTCCGCTTTATCCTATGACGAGTTCTTTAGGGTTTCCCAATGTTCTAGTGCTAAGGAAATGTGGGACACTTTACAAGTGACTCATGAAGGAACTAGTGAGGTTAGGAGAGCTAGATTGAATGCTTTAATGCATGATTATGAATTGTTTCAAATGCTTCCAAATGAATCTATTAATGATATGCAAAAGCGTTTTACTCACATTATTAACCATTTACTTGCTCTTGGTAAGACTTTCTTACAAGGTGAACTTTCTAACAAAGTGTTGAGATGTTTAGACAGGAATTGGCAACCAAAAGTAACGGCTATTGTTGAATCTAAAAACTTGGATGCTATGGATCTAGCAACACTCTTTGGAAAGCTTCAAGAACATGAAATGGAACTTGGACGATTAAGTATCAATGAAGAGTCGGATAAGAACAAAGGAAGAAAGGGACTTGTTCTTAAAGTCAATAGATCATACAAAAAGAAAGAGAGTTCCGATGATGATGATAGTGAAGATTCCGATTCGGATGTTGATGAAAAAGACATGAAACTTTTGCTAAGGAAGTTTGACAAATTTCTAAGGAGAAAAGGAAGGTTGAACAAAGACAAACGTAAAGAGAAGAATTCCCCACACTACAAGACCAAGACATCAAAAGAAGGTGTAGTTTGCCATGAATGTGGAAAACCCGGTCATCTCAAGTACTCATGCTCTAGGTATCTCACTAAGAAGGAGAAAGACAAGAAAAATTCTAAATCTAAAAGAGCATACATAGTTTGGGATAGTGATGAAGATAACAAGAAAAGCACATCGAGTAGTTCATCGGATAATGAAGAAGCCGCATGTCTCAACTTCATAACTCTAGTAGATGATGAAGAACAAAGTTCAAATGATGAATCAAGTTATCAAAGCGAGGAAAGCGATGTAAGTCATACTAAATCCGAAATTTCTTATAAATATGAATTGTTATATAATGCTTATGAAGAAATGCATGAACAACTTGAAAAACTAGCTTTGAAAAACATTGAAAGAAAGAAGCTCATTTTGAAACATCAAAAAGAGATTTTAGAACTTCAAAAACAAGTTGATTAGCTTAATCTTGAAAATAAAACTCTTGATCTTATATATGCTAGTTCTTCTTGTGATTGTGCTAGTAGAGTGAATATTGTGGTTGATTGTGAGAATTGCCAGTTGCTCAAAGATGAAAATGCTATTTTTAAAAATAAGCTTGCAAGTTTCACAAGTGGTGATATTAGATTGCGCACATTGTTAAATTTTCAAATAGAAAATTCAAACAAGTTTGGTTTGGGTTATACTAATGCTAAGAGTAATTCTCATAGAAATGTTGTTGATTTTTCTAAAGTTGATTTTTCAAATGCACCAACATGTTTCTATTGTGGTACTCATGGACATACTTCAAATGTGTGTTATATTAAAGTGCATGGTATACCTAAAGGAGATTTTGTTTGGATGAAAAAGGGTGAAAGTCCCTACACTAACAAAAATGGATCCAAAACCATTTGGATACCAAAAGGCAAAGCATGATTGTTTTGTAGGTATGATTGAAGAGCAAAGGGCTTACAAATGTTATTCATACATTTGCATCTTCAATTGGTATTACATTTGCATCTCAAGTGAATGTCCTACAAAGTGGTAAAATGATATTGTTGAATATTTACAAATTGTTTAGTCTTCTCAATTGGTATAATTGAATTGTTCTCAAATAGTATTACTTTTCTAAAGTTCAATTGGTATCATTGAGTGATGATTAGATGATTATCATGCTATTATTGTTGTGATATTTCTTTACATTGATGATATCTCAATTGGTATTATGACTTCTTAGTATTTCTATTGGTTCATAATTCATTGTTATATTTTCTTGCCAATTGGTATCACATTTCAAAGTATAGTACTTGTTATATTTCAATTGGTATCAATGTTGTGAAAAAATAAATGTGAATTTCTCTATTTTGGCTTAGTATTTTATATTTCAATTGGTATATATATTACTTTTTGATAATGCCAAAGGGGGAGAAATGGTATGTTTTGAAAAAAAAAACAAATGGGAGAAATGATATGTTTTTGTGGAGAAAGGTTGTTTTGTTGTTTTTATGTAGGTTGAGCTAAGTTGTTGAAGATAGGGGGAGAATCAAGCTTCTATCAATTGGATTTCAAATATCAAATGCATTGATTGAGGGGGAGCAAGTTTCTCACCAAGTGATCAAATTGTTAAAGCATCAACAACTTCAATCAAATTCAAAACATGGTTTGTCATTTTCAAAAAGGGGGAGATTGTAAGTTCCATGATGAATGTTTTGATAATGACAAAGTGTTTTGAACAAGATACAAAGATGTTGATCAAGTTTCAAGTTCAACAAGCAACAACAAACATCAAGTGAAGAAGAGAGAACAAGCTCATGAAGACATAGTTTGAGTGTAATTGTAATTGTTTTATATTTTGCCTCTCAAGCTTCTTAGGTTCTTTTATTTTGATGAGTTTGGTTAGAGTTTATTTAGAGGGTAGTGAATCTCTATCATAGTCAAGATTAAATCATAATTTGAGTTTTCACTTAACCTAGAATCAATAGGTGGCTTAAAGGTTTGAAAGGAAAGGTTTAGTTTTGAGAAAACAAGTTTCTAACATGTGCAGTGTGGATTTAATCGATTAAGTCATAATTTAATCGATTACTACTCGATTAAGCTGAAATTTAATCGATTAAATACTGCAGATATGATTTTTAAAATACGATTTTCACTTCTCAAAATCAGTTTTCAAGTGCTACAACTTTTGGGTATTTTATATAAACCTTTTCCTAATCTTTGTGATCAATTAGAACACTTTTATAATCAATTTTACAAAGAATCAAGCCACTCTATTCTCTCTCAATTTCAAAGATCAAAAGCTTTCTATTTCATATTTCTTTGATAAAGAACTTTTGAATCTCTTATTGTGAATTGTCATAGCTATTGATTGAGATTCATAGGATTGTTATTGTGTTTTCAATTGTGTTGTAATCTTTGCAAGAAGGCAAGCCAACTACAACAACAAAGAAGACTTGGTGTGTCGTTTATCATCAAGCAAGTTCATTCAAGCAATTGAAGAAGAAAGTCTTGGTTGTGAATCAAGCAAAGTGAAGACTTGGTGTGTGGATTATCATCAAGCAAGTGAAGACTTGTTGTGTGGATTATCAACAAGGGGTAGAGGTTAGATTAGAGAGAAGATCAATAGGATTACAAGGCAAGGGTGTGGTATCTCTTGTAGGCTAGCAAGAAGGGAGTCTTGTGAGGCATTTACTTGTAATTTGAGAACTCTAATTCTTCATAGTGAAGAATCTCTCTTGGTTGAAGAGGGGACTGGATGTAGCTTTCAAGTGGATGAAAGTGAACCAGGATAAATCACTGTGTCGTATCTCTAAACTCTTACTCTTTACATTCTTGTTGTTCATTGTGTTCTTGGTTGAAAACCTAGAAAGATTGATTTTCATAATTGATTGAATTGAATCTTTATTGTTCAAATTGATAAAGGGAAAATCATTTTCATAACCTAGGATAATCAATAAGAATATAGGTGTTAATTGTTTCCGCTGAACCTCTGATCTTACGTGTTGATTGATTGATTTTCGTATGCGATTGAAAAGTGATTTTTCAGTTTCTGATAGATTTAATCGATTAAGCATATTCATAATCGATTAAGTGAATTTGATTTTTCTGGTCTTAATCGATTAGAATTCAGTTTAATCGATTAAAGGCTGTATAATTTGCAAAAATCATTTGTTTTGATTGTTTCGACTTGTTTCGTTCGAAAATCTTTCAAGGTTTATTTTACACCTATTCAACCCCCCTTCTAGGTGTGTTCCTAGGGTTCCTTAGTTGTTTCAACCACCAATTGCGGTTTCCTCATACTCGATATATTACATGATCTGTCATTTGTGAACATTGTTCCCCAATGTCCACAGGAAAGGGAAATAGAGAGAGTAAGCACTTCCGAACGATATGATCGTCGACGGCGCGGGCTTACCATAGAGGAATATTAAGACCACACAAGCATATCATAAAACAATATATACATCATTATTTCCAATCCCTTCAGCCAATTACCATAGAGTCCTTTCCACCAAAAGGATAATCTTCATGAAACCATATCCATTATATTTAATTATCTTTAGGCTCTAAGTTTCACAGTTATAACCACCGAAAATTCAAGAGGGGGTACCACCACCGAGGCTCAAGGGTTTGGTAGCACACACGTTACATCTCCTCCATCATTCCAACCACATCCTAATTCGGAAAGCAGATGGGACGCACAGGAACCCTAACCATGCTGGCATTGATGTCGAAGGGTATGCACCAACGAGTATCCAACAATCGAAATAAAATCATTTCATCAATACAGTTTCAAAAATACAGCGACATCTAGCCCCACTCGGGTTCCCTCTCACCATCTAAGATTTGCTCAAGGGGCCGACAGCGCTATCTCTAGTTGATCGTGCAGTTCCTTGCTACGACATTGCCTACAACCGAAAGACAAGTCCTTGTAGTCTTATCCCGCCTAGAGAAGCACTCGAGGCTTCTTGACGTTCACCGTCCTTGCCTTCCCCTATCACAATCACCACTTGAAAGTAAACCGGCCTCCAAGTATTCGGTATCTTTCCTCTCCACTACTTCACTCTCAACGCGTAGGTTTAGGATAGGGGTTCCTAAGTCTTTTAAGTCTTTTAAGTCTTTACTATCCTAAGTTGGTTGACCCATTCTAAGCCGCACTTCTAACGAGTCTCGACCTCTAAGGGACCACAGAAAACACCTCCCTATAGTACAGTGGATTCCACAAGACATGAAACCACGACAAAGTCATACACGTGGCCAGTCACTTAAGGGGATATAACAAAATCATTGTGCCGCTTGCACCATCACTGTACACTAACATCGATCCTCAAATTTCCACAGGATTCAAATAATCATTTCTCATATTTTCTTGCCATAGTAATACTCCCAAATATACTAAGTCCTTTTCATAGGAACAACCGTTCAAAAACATCAATTAACCTTCCATAGGATAAACCATTATCTCAAGAATATAATTTCCAAAATTTACTTGATAACTCATCATATAACTTATCTCCATATACAATATACAATTTCAGAATATGCAACATGGTATAACCATTATCAACAAACATATCATTAATATCGAGGAATCGTGCTTTTCGTATGAACGGCGGAACACGCACTCAATTGCCGTTTTACTACTCAACCGATAGATTCCTAGTTCCGACCTTTGAGATGATACGAAAAGTCCTAATATTACCCTATATGCCACTATGTCTTAAGAAGGCTTCTCTCTCACATTGAGATGCAGCTAAAAAATTTGCGTATGCTTGATTAGAAATCACGCTAACTGCTTCCACACGAGAACCTTAAACAATTTGATACAAATAATTTAACAACTCAACTCTAAATTTAGTGAAGAACTTTTTTACCAAAACTTAAAATAATAATAAACTTTCCTTTATTTTTACAAAAAGTACTTGATACCTCCTAAAAATACAAAAATAGCATCAGTAGCTCAAAACCTCATTGAAAATCAAAAAGAGGCTACTGTATCAGAAAAATCACTTTTTCTTTTTAGCTTTTAAATCATAAAAAGCTTTTCCAAACGTAACAAAATTTTTAAAACATAATTATAACATCTTAAAATTAAATCTTAACTTTTCCTTTACTACAAATTTCATTTTTAAGCATCGTGTAACAACTACCATTTCCAGACTATTCATACATCATGACTTAGAAGTACTCATCTTTGATGCAACATTTAAATCAATCCAAGCAGTAAACAAAATTTGCATAATCATATTATAAACACATATAACTCAATTAGAATATACACTCAAGTATCCAAAGTTCAAAATAATTTTTCTCTACCTTCAATGAAATTAAATCACAAACTATAAATTACACTCAGAAAATTCACTTTTAAATATCACTACATTCCTATAACATATCCAAACTTCTACTACATAACATCACCTATTTATCACATCATCACAATTTTCTACACTTAATCAAATCACATAGACAATATATATATATATATATATATATATATATATATATTTTACAGCTTATACTTTTGATTCCCAAAAATCATTTTTCTTTAAAACAGTTAATCAGAAAAATATGCCACTTCTTCCTATAGCTTAAATACATATTCTACTATAAAAATATCCCAAAGTTTGACAAAATAAACAAAATAAACTTGCTGGACAGCCACCCAAACAAGTTGCATTTACTCCCAGATTTCATCACAATTAAAGTTCTAACACCTATATACAAAGAACTAAGAACCATAACTCAAAACAAATCCATACTTAGAAAAATAGTTACATTTTCTAATTTATATCAAGTCTGGACAGCAACTTGATTTACTAGAAAATCAATAATCTCATTCATAAAAAAAAACTTTCTTTTTCACAATATAAACTACACTAAACACATAGGCACATAAGCATATTATAATTACACATAAAAGTATTATTTTAAATTCATATATCCTCATGCTCATAAAATTTTCCAGAATATAAATAAATTCCCATAATCATTCACTTTTATAAAAATCATTTCTTCAATTGTCATTTCATGAAATCACTTCAAGAATTCAAGATATACACACCACATAACTACATATATACTTGGAAAAATTACAACAACATACCTAACCTATATAATAACTTTGGCCATATCATCATGATAAAAACAGTAACCAAAATTATTTTCACATAATCACTCATAATCAGTTATTAACTATTAAGAACAAAGAATCACTCATGCACATAAACATTCAACAATTATACAAATTTTATTATTATTTCATGTACCTCACTGTTCATACAGTGAGTAAAATCAATTTTTGCAAAATCTCCAAATCAAGTTTTGTTTATTCATCAGAGGGTTATTTCTCTTTAAAAAATTCATGACTAAACCTCAAACAACCATTACCAAAATTTCAAAAATCACTTAAACTTTTTATATGATTGCAAATCAAATTTTCCATGCCCTTATTTCTCCCTAAGAAATTCGTCCATCATAAGGAAATAAAAAGGGGAAACTTTGTTTCTTTAAACCACTTTATGAGTCCCTTTTTAATCCTTATTCCTATGAACATGAACAAAATTCACAAATACTTAAAACAATTTAAAAACTTGCATTTTAGAGTTTATGAAATAGGAATAGTTCTAAGAACATAGCTTCACTGTTAGAAGGAGATTTCTCAAGAATGAAAACTTAAAACAAAATCAGAAGAATAAATTATCAGTGAATAGGAATACCTTTTTCTTAAGCAAAGCAAAAATGAAAAAGACTTCTCTGATACTCCTCTCTTCCTCACGCCTCCTTCTGCTAGTGCTCTTCCACAATTTTTCTCTCTTAGATTTTGGTTGAATGAAAGTGTTAACAAAGGCTTTGGAAGGCTCTATTTATAGGATAAAATTTTAGGTCTTCTCATCCTTTCTTGGATGATTCACACGACTAAGAGGGAGTAATCTATCCCTAGAAATTTGTTTTTGGCACTTAATGATAGTCTAGAAAATTCCCCTTCAATTAATCCTAGCCTACAAGTTCCATGCACTTCTTAATTCCCAAAATAAGCACATGATGGAAATCAGAATACTTCCCCCCATACCCTTTAATCTGGATGGTGCATTCATGCACAAGGAGGAAAATTTTGCATTCAACCTAGATTTAAGTCACCACACTTTCCACTAATCACCTAATTTCTTCTAATTTAAAAAAACGATAAAATGAAGTAAAAATAAAATTTTTGGACGGTGGACCAATAGAAAACTTCAGAAATGTATTTTTGTTTTCAAAATAAAATACACTTGAGTCAAAAGGTCATTAATTGCTTCTTTAAATAACATTTTCAAGTTTTAGAACACATAATTCGTACTGTATTGTCTCGGCAGTAAAAATTCGAAAAACACAAAATTTAATTCAAAACTTTACATTTTCATAATCTAGATTTTGATACGATCGCTTTGACATATCATTTGTAATTTTTGGACTTACGGTTCAAAGTTATGAATTTTCGAAGTCCTAAGATCATTTCCTTCAAAAATACACTTCATAAGCTTTCAAAATAAAAGAAATACGAAAATATATTTTATTTGGAGGGTGTAGCAAATCAGGGGTTTTAAACATACATTTTCTAACCACATAAAAGTATTTTTGAGTCAAAGAGTCATTAAATGCATTAAAACCACATCTTCACACTTAAAACTCAAAAATTCGTTCAGTATTGTAGCAGTGATAAAATTTCGAAAACTCCAAAATAAAAATCAACGCTTTTCATTTTCATAATCTACGCTTCTATACGGTCGTTTTGATATATCATTTGTAATTTTTTGACTTACGATTTAAAAGATATGAATTTCTGAAGATAGAACACCTTAATCCTTCAAAAGCATTTCATTTTCTAAGATCATTTAAATCAACTACCATACCTTAAAATATTTCATTCTAAGGATATAATTAAAATACATGAGAGAAAACATTGGTATTCATATGTATATAATATATATATATATATATATCACGTATATATATATATATATATATATATAAAATTCATACGATTTTAATTAAATCCAAGTATCACAATTTATCAAAAATCGAATATACTATTATAAATTCACATATAAATTCTCAAATAAATTGGGTAAAATTGTGGGTCTCACATATACCAAATTAAAGCTTGTTTAACCCTCTTCAAATTGATACCAAGTTTGTTCGATTTGATGGACTGTGGAAAGCGTTATCAACCTTCAAAGTTTGCTTGTTGAAACTGAAATCTGAGTTTTAGATTCAAGAACCCGACTTTCCTTGATTCGTTCTCTATGATCCAAGCCTCAAATCCATACAAATCCTATACCATATTGAAGCTTGTTGAACCTTCTTCAATTTGGTACCGAGTTTTCGCAATTTGGTGGAGTGTTAAAGGAGTTATACTCCTGCAAAGTTCAGTATCCGAATATGAAATCTGCAGAATTCAGATTCGGGAAGCCATATTCTTTGGATTCGTGTGGTAAGCTCGAGCATCCTTTGAGCTTCAAACTTGTCCTAATATCAAGTTTATACATCCTAGTTTGTGTTCTAACTCTTATTCACGGTTTTATCTGATTTACTCTTATTGAAAAATCCTAGTGAAAACAGCTCATCGAAGTTGTTTCCGGTTGGGCTGCAAGCTGTTGTTGATTTTGTTTCTCATTCAAATTCGATCCTTCCATCCTCAGATCCATTCAATCACTTCAAATAGGTATGGGAGATATCATTCATATCGCTAGGATAATTATTGAAGTATGTTTGATTGATTATGTGTGAAAAGAGAAATGAATAAACCATGACAAGGTTGCTTGGTTTGGAGACCAAGACAACCCATGGTTCTTTATAAAACTTTGACTTGAGCATGTTTAAAATGATGAATATGAGCTAATAGAATGCTGAAACTTGGTTATTTTGCAATGAAATTGAATTGCATATGCTAAGTTGTGATTTTACAATGTTTTATGCTTATTGAATGAATTGAATATGTAAGTGATGATTTGATTGCATGAAATATGCATGAACCTGTCTAAATATTGTTTTTGATCTGTTTTGGGTTGAAATTGGTTAAAGTAAAGTGTACTAAAGACTGGTATGTCAAAACCCAATTCAGTGTGCATTCTGTTATAGGGTAATCGATTACCAGGGTTAGGTAATCGATTACCAGGTACAAATTTACACAAAAAATTCAATTTACACGTGATAATCGATTATCACCTTATGGTAATCGATTATTATGACCCTGAATTGGAAAATATCAATTTTTATGACATGTAACCTTAACCAACCCTTATTATTGATGATGGAGAATATATTTGTGAATATTCGACCATTGTAGATGGCAAATATACCGATGTTTGATTAAAGGATTGAAATTATGAGGATGAATGTTGCATTAAATTGCATTTGCATTCGTATAAGGATTATCGAATGTCGAGATAGAATAGTGAGAAGAAATAACTTAATGAAAGAGAAGTGGTGATTGGCATGGTCTACCTTGGTCCCGAGTATCAAGTGTAACGCACGTGAGTTGCGAGTATCTGCCATGGGTGTGGTCCCACCTTGGTCCCGAGTATCGAGGTATACACGAGAGTTGTACGTATCCACCCAAAAGTCTTGGTCCCGAGTATCGAGCAAGTCTCGGTCCCGAGTATCGAGCTATATCAAAGGATTGTTAATATCAAGAATGAATATAAAAGAATGAATTGTGGAGGTAGAGTGTATAAGAGAAGGATATAGTGATTATGTTAGGTCACTCAGTTAGAAAGGAATTGTTCATACCTATGGAGATGTTTGTGATTGTCTTTTCTAGCTTATATTGTTTATTATTCAATTAATTATCTGCTTACGCGATATGACAAGTGATTTACTCTCATCTAGCCTTTTGGTGGTAGGTACAAGTAGTTGATAAAGTCAGTCCACCTATCAAGCCAGAGACTCAAGCGGAATAAAGGAAGAGAGGCATTACTGGATTTGATCCATTGTAACACCGAAATGATGTAATTTAAAAGAAAAATTGTATTCGCTAATCTTGAATAAAGGGAACTTTTACTTTCCCGCCACAACAATTTTCTAATAAATTATTTTTCCTTATAAAAGATGAGGGTGTTACAAACTTTGTATACGATACTCGAGTATTGGGTCGGAATACTCGAGTATTTGGACCAAATTTTGAAAAATTAACATTTTATTTCCTTTCCCTCCAAAACTTTCTAATATTGCTTCTAGGTTATAAAACAAGGACTAATACACAAAAATCCTATTTTCACACAAAAATAATTATCAAATTATTTTCCACATATTTCCTCTCACATAATACACATAATCAATCAAAGATTATAATAAAAATAATTTGATTATAAATAAACATTTATAATTAACTTTTATTAATTAGAGGTTAAAAAAATTTGGGGTGTTACATATTTAAATATCAAACTTTACAAAACTAAATTCTATATTTAAATACGATCGTTTTGATTGTAAATTTGTTTGATTCCGATTTACCAGTCAAAAGTTATGAATTTTCAAAGTTAAATAAATCTTTTAAATCAATAAATCGTAAAATTAAAATCTATCATAAATACACCACTCTTATTTTAATGGAAGAGTCAAATGCATTAAATCACCAACAAAGGAATAAAATCATTAAATGATTTGGTTAGGGTGCCCTACATGCATTGGTCACCCTCCTTCAAGATTTCAAATTTCAAAAGCTTTAAAGAACAATTCCTCCAAAACACAAAATTAAATATTTTATCATAATAAATAAATTACACATTTTAAAATAAATATTTTCACTCATGGATATAAATAAAATAATATACCTTTATAAATTTAGAAAAAGAAATGCCCAATCATAAATTTTCAAAAATCAATTTAATAAATATGAAAAATTGCATGTATTACACGAGAGAATTAAAACTACAATTTGAAATTATTATCCACAACCAAAATACTTCAATTTGAAACTAGATAGATTATTCGCGTTTTTCAAATCATTAATTTATTTTAGATAAACACATACTAAATAAGTTGAATTTGTTATTCATTTTGGATAAATCTTTATGGATAAATAATCATTATCTCTAACCAAAATATTACGATTTGAAATTAAATAAATAATTCAAATTTTCTAAATCATTATCCTCATTGAAGATATTACAATTTGTAATTAAATATATAATAATAAATAGATTATTTATTTTGAATAAATATAACTTAAATGTATAAAATTTGTTAAGGTAAGTAACCAAACACAAGACCAAAGATAAACTGCATACAAATTCCATAATTTAAGGAAATATTGAAAAATCGCTAAGATAAATTTGAAAAAAATAAACAATTTTTTATTGTAACACCAAGATTCAACTTTCCTTCTCAAAATAAACAAGAGACATTCTGGTTTATCATTCATTATGCTCATAATACCATCAAACAAAAAATGTCAAAATGTTTAATTCTATTTTAATTTTGATTTATCACAATAAAGTAGATAATCATATAAAAAAATATTAATTTATTCATCAAATAAATAGAGAATATCTCAGATAAAAAGTGTTATTTTTTATTTATATGTGGAAGTAAAAATTTATCAACAAGATTATTTAGATTAATTTTTTTAGGTGTACAGTTTGGTTTGAACCCTGCCTTTTTATATAATTATTTTTCTTAAATTTAAAATATTTAATATAAAAAAATTAAAATATCAACAACTCGTGCATTGCACGGGGTAAGAGCTAGTGTGTATATATATATAAGATCTTTTTGGGGTTTTTATTTTGTTTGTATTTATAAGATTCTATTTAAATTTTCAATAACATTTAATTATTTTTTTCCACAAACATCCATATTAACTCAATATTTTTAAAGTCTCAATAATAATTATAGGGATAATTTTGAAAAAGTATATTAAACTTTCATATATTTCCAATACCACTAACAAATTTAACCACATTCCTTAATAAATAAAAAAATTCCAAAAAGATCTTACAAATAGACTTGATGGAATAAAAAAATTTGATCAATTAAAATACTAAAATACCTACACGAAATTAATTTATCGTGTAAGACATTGCTGGCTTTCGAGTATTGCTTTAAACCAAAATTTAAAAAATTAAATTCTTTTAAATCATATTTTCTGTGAGGGCAGCCATATACCCAATAAATTTATCTTTTTCCTATAATAAGGCTATAAGACAAGAAGATAACATTGATTAAAAAAATATAATAAATAAATAATTTTTTTTTGAATTGGAATAAATAAATAAATTTGCTAATGTTAAATATACAAAATATACATCGATCATTTATATATATTCTTCAAATAATTTAAACTTGTAAATTCTTAGAAAAAATAAGAACCTCATTCTTTTAGGCGTACGAGCCCATAAAGTGTGAGGACCAACCTGCCAGTTTGCAGGTGATACTTTTAGTATTATTCATGTTAGCTCGACCCATGCGTGGTTGTCTTTTTTTCTTTTGGAATGTATCCGCTCGTGTAACTAGATGATTAATCTTTTCGATATTGTAGGGCTTTTTCGAGGTTAGTTTTTCAGCAATGCCTCTTACATTAGCAAGAGCCGGGGATCGAACACTCAACCACTTGCTTAAGTAGCAACAAATCCCTTACCATGAGGCTCGATTCTAACCTATCTTGGACCCTAGGACAAATTTTTTTTTGGGACCCTACTTCAAAAAATTTATTAAAATTAAATCAATTAAAACACTATATATTTATATATTTAATTAATTAAAACAATAATAACAATCAATAATAAAAATAGGTATTATATAAAATAGAGTTGAAATAAAATAAAAAAGAGTTATTAATTAAATAAGTAATTAAAACCATTGACATATTAATTCTTTTGTCTTTGTATATAATATCCTTTTGGTTGAATTCACGATCATTACTAAAGTTGGTTAATTTAGTTAATTGTATTGAAAATGTGAATATTTGATATGTTTTTTTTTTAAAACTATCCTTATAAGTATTATTAAGAATCTAAATTTTTTTGAGTAAATATGAGTGTTTATGAAAAAAAATACCTAATTGTCATTGAAAATTTGTATAAGGTCTTATAAATAAGGACAAAATAAAATTCTGAAAATGATGTTATATTTAGGAACAAAGGGAGTAAATTATAAAAATAAACTTCATAAGCTCACCTATTTACAAGTCGAGTGAGCAAATAAAAAAAATTAAAATATTATGTTAAACTATTAATAATTGAAAGATAAAAAATATGCCACTATTATTTTTTTTAGTATAAATACTATTAAAAAAATCATGGAACTTCTGAAATTTTTGGACCATCAATGCCCATCCCAGGGTCCACCTGCTTACCATCTGTGCTTTGATTTACAATAATGTTACTTTGATTTGATAAACGAACCGTACGTACACAAAAGCAAATAAATGATCAAGCCCATGTGTTTCTCGTGATTCTGACAACTACACCTGCTGCCCGTATCTGTGGAGAAATATATTAACAAGGTAAGGTGAAAACAAAAAATAAAGAGTATTACTTTTTGAACCCCATTGATTACTCATCGGCTCTCATTTTTTTCGCCTTATACAAGACAGTAATGTAATTTATCAGTTTTTTCCGCCTTTTTTAGGCGAAAAAATGGTATTTTTGCACTTCCGCATTGTATAAGGCGGAAAAATATGGTAATTTTACACTACCGCCTTGTATAAGACGAAAAAAATGGGGGCTGATGAACAATCAATGAGGTTCAAAAAGTAATACTCAAAATAAATACCACAAGGTAAGGTGGATAGTAGTTGACAGGTATCCACATGGGTATTATAATTGGTAGAGTGTAACGGTCTGGTCCGGTTTGTGAGTCATATTATGGACCGCACCGCTCAATTTAGTATGGTCCAGTCCGGTTTGGTTCCAATATTATTTATCACAAAGACCGGATCGGATCGGACCGTTCATGAATGGTTCGGTCCGATCTATTTAGCTAATTAGTTAATTATTGGATTAAAATAAATAAAAAAAAAACAGAACCAGATCTGATTACCCCCACCATAGGAGGAAAACAACAAACTGCAGATCTTGGATTACAGGTTGCAAACCCGTTGAAACAAAACAAATCGGAGGGAGAGTAGAGTGAGCGGTGGCGAGCGGCGACGGTGGTGAGCAGAAGAGAGGGAGAACGAATCGGAGTTCATTGTCCAACATTCACGTCTCGTATACTAGTGTGTGCCACTAATAAAGTACCAATCGGAGGAAGAACGAATGGGAGGGAGAGAACGAATCGGAGGACGCGAGAGGCACGACGAAGGACATTGTGGAGTGGAGCAGGGAGAGGTACGACTGGACGCTGTGCAGTGCTGCTGCTAGGTTTAGTATATATTGTTAGTAAATTCTTCTGTAGCTTTTTTAGGTTAGTATATATGCTAGGTGCAGTGCTGCTGCTAGGTTTAGTATATATTAGGTTAGTAAATTCTTCTGTAGTTTTTTTTTTATAATTATTAAACCCTATCGGTCCGGTCCTAACGATCTAATAATATGTGAGATCGTGGACCTGACCGTTCAAACATGGTCTCAATTTTTTGGGACTGGACCGGACCGTGAGACCGGACCAGACCACATTTTTTGGTCCGATCCGGGCGATCTCGTGGTCTCGGACCAGACCACTTACACCCCTAATAATTGGACAAGGTGGATCTGCCATGCTTTCAGGAATAAGGTCCACCACAAATATGTTTTTGATATATTTGCAGCTTTGATTTATCACATATGGGAGGAAAGGAACATTCACACTTTTAAGAACCAGAAGAGGAGTTTACAGCTTATTTTTAGTACTATTAGGAAAGAGATTGCTCATAGGATTAACTTTTGTTTTCCTAATTTTGTAGATTGGAACAATAATGTTTTAGTTGTTAGAATCAGACACGAACTCTAGTTTTTTTAATATTGAATTCTTTAGGCATTTGGTTGTTTTGAACCCTTCATAGAAAGTGGCAAAATAGTCGTTGGTTTCAGGCATTTGCATGAGTGTTGAACCTTTCCTAGAAGGTGGCAAGACTTATGCTTATGACATTTTTTTTTTGTATTGTTTCTAATTTTTGGCTCATGGTAATGAATTTTTTTCTTTTACCCAAAAAAATAAATACCACTGGTTTATTAAAAAAAAATTAATTTTTTTCACCAAAGTTAAAATAAAAATGTGGATCTTATGTAAATTACGAAAGTATCATTTATAAATAAAATAATTATATAAATTTTTACACGAAAATTTAAAACAAATTAAGAGCTTCATACAAATTATAAGAACCCAATGTACATTTCAATTATTGATGGCGGTATGACGACACTTGAGGTTAAAATTAAATTAGAATGAATAATTTATTAGGGTTTTGCTAACAAGTATTTTTTTTAGACATTTGTTAATATATTAAAAATTAAAAATATATAAGTTCAAATTATTTATTCTTTCTAGAATGCAAAAAGGTGTATTTTTTTATCAATTTTAATCACATTTAATTTCTTAACAAGTGTCTAAGGACATTCTTTAACATTTATTTATTTTTATTTTTATTTTTAAGCCCTTTCTCCATGGGTCATGTGGGGGTCAGTGTAAGGCTGTAGGCAATTACTCCACTTAATTTGGGAAATTTCTTTCAATATATGATGAGGGAATTATCCATGGGATGGTGGAGAAAGGGGCCACACATACTAATATTTTTTTCTCTTATTTAATAAGGGTGTCTTCATATCTTTGGACAAGTACATATATATAATAACTGGGTTATATTAATTACTCACTATGTTTCTACATATAACATATGTTAATAACATTAGCTACTATATATTTTTTTATGTATTTATAATTATTAATTTTTCTTCACTACTTACATAAACTAAGACGTATTGAATAGATGTAATGTAAACATGGAAAATAACATTTAATATTCTCTTGGAATTCTCAAAAAGACTGATAAAAAGAAACAAAAAGTTTCTTAAGAAAATGGTAGATAAAAAGAAATGAAGGGAGTAGTTTTTATTTAGAAAATAGAAAAACATCCCTATTTAGTAAAAAAAAGTCAATTAATGTGTCAATTGTTGGAAACCGACAAACGGGCTTAGCAATTACTAGAGGGGGGTGAATAGTAATTTGAAGCAGCAATTTGAAGAAACAAAAAGTTTCTTAAGAAAATGGTAGATAAAAAGAAATGAAGGGAGTAGTTTTTATTTAGAAAATAGAAAAACATCCCTATTTAGTAAAAAAAAGTCAATTAATGTGTCAATTGTTGGAAACCGACAAACGAGCTTAGCAATTACTAGAGGGGGGTGAATAGTAATTTGAAGCAGCAATACCAAATATTTCGAATACTATTAAAAGAATTGAACATAAGCTGATTTTTCTAGAAAAAGCTCGAAATACTCGAGTCTTTCAGGAAATACTCGAGTGTTTCAGGATGAACCACTCGAGTCTTTGAGCAAGAACAACTCGAGTATTTTGAGAAACACTCGAGTCTTTCGTACAGAGGTACACCAAACCAGTTCTGAAAAATCAGCAATTCACTTCTAATTAATCCAATACTAATCAGAGACTTATCTAACAGAATAGTAAGCAATTAAGATAAATTTTAACAACTTAACAACACTTAATTGCCTTGAACTTACTACTCAATTAGACAAATCCTTTTCTTTGAAAAACCTTAGGTTGTTTGAGCAAGAAAATGAATGAAAGCTGTGGTGGACTCGGCCTAGCCGAGGTCCTCGGACTCCTCGCTAAAGACCTAAGGACCCTTCAGAAAGCCCTCTGAGTCTTGGCCGAGCTCAATGCTCAGCGGCCGAACAGATGCCAGATACGGGCCGACCTCATGCTCCTATCAAGGTCCGACCTCCTTGACTAACACCCCCCAGAATCCGACACCTCCCTCAGAGTCCGACATCAAGGACATGATGACGCGTCTCACCTTATCCACAAGGACAGCTCATAGCTCAGTACAGCCTTATCCTTATCCACAAGGACAGCTCATCCATTCATAGCTCAGTACAGGCTGGCCCTACATGGGCCTCCAGCAGGCCCATTAGGGCAACCAACTCCCCCCTATAAGTAGCTCCGTACTACATGGGGCTCAGGTACGTCCTCTAACCCTAATTGTCACCCTCACACACCAGTGATTAGGGTTACTCCCCTGGCTCTCTTCCTTAGCCACTTGAGGACTCCCACCAAACATCACATATCAACCCTAGACAGAGGCTCCTTCGAAGGTCTTCTCCTACCCTTGGAGGTCCTCACCGTCTAGGACATCACATTGGCGCCGTCTGTGGGGAAGATAAATTTCACCCCCACCCAGAAGATTCTACCATGTCTGAAGAACAGCCAGTCCAGAGGAAAAGGAGGGGGCGTCCAAGGAGGGTGCCGTCAACTGAGGACCTGCGCCTGCATCTCGAAGCCAACAGGGCAGTGAGGTCCTCACCGCCACCCCCTCCACCACCTCCACCTCCTCCCCCGCCACCTCCACCACCAGAATTCACCCATACCCACAGTGGACCTTATACCATCCACACTGGAGACACTACAAATCCAACCCAGCTTCTTGGCGGAGGTCGGCGCGTGCAACTTTGCTCTGAGCTCGGAGAAACCAACACTGAACAGCACCAACACTGAACAACTTGTCAGTACAACACACCGTTCCCACTCTCGACAGTCTATGCTCTCTCGAGATGCTGAACTCTTATCTCTGATGAGACAGCAGATGAGAATCGTGGAGCAGCAAGGTAAAGCTATTGCTGATCCCCAACAAGTCTCCATGCAACGCTTAGCCGAACGAGCTGTTGTTCAAGCTCCGACCCCAAATGAGTTCCCCCCACCACGCCCCCACCACCTCTTCCACCACAACCTCCGTTAACTCCACAAACCTTTGCAACACCACACACGACCGTCACACAACTTACACCACCTCCCGACCAGCAACAACCTGATTCGGATGATTCCCACCCTGGGCATCCGTTCACACCAGCTGTCATGGCTTATGAACCACCACCTGGGTACCTCGGACCCAGCAATATCCCTAGATACAATGGCCTCACGGACCCTCAGGAACACGTCCTTTCTTATGAGGGAGCTGTGAACTTTCATGGCGGAGGAGATCGGCTCAAGTGCCGAGCTTTCTCTATGACCCTCCAGGCCCCTGTCCTCCGATGGTACTCAACGCTTCCCAAGAATTCTGTCAATAGCTGGGCAGAATTGAAGCGGGTCTTCCTTAATAGATACACTGCTAGCTGTGTACAGCCCAGGTTGGACCACACGCTAGCGACAGTGACCCAGAAACCAGAGGAATCCTTACGTGCATACTTGCACAGGTTTCACAAGGGTTGGCCGAAGGTGGCGGTCCTCCTTTTAACCCAAGGGTTGGCCGAAGGAGGGTTCAAGGATTCACTTATTGGAAAGCCACCAAGGGACATGGCAGAGCTGAGACAGAGATCAAACAAATACATCAATCTTGAAGAATTCAACAAAGGACAGTCAAGTAGGATGGAAAATGCTCAAGCCGCCTCGCAGAATGCCCTGCCCCGAGGCCGTCCTCGCGGCAACAGGGATGAAAGAGGAGGAAGAGCAGATCAGGGAGACCGAGGCCGCTCTCACGTCGGCCAACAAGAGGACCGCCGGCGTCCATACATCACCAAATATGATTCTTACACCCCCCTAACGGTCCCAAGGTCTCAAGTCTGGAGAGAGACCATGCAGACCGAACTCAGGAGTGTACCTCGCCCCCTTTCTCAGAAATCAAAACTATGTCAGGGACAAATCCAAATACTGCAATTTCCATGACGGATACGGCCACCATACCGATCAATGCACCTGACTCCGGGATGTCATTGAGGATATGGTAAGAAGAGGCAAGCTGCAGCAATACGTCCGGGAAGCAGTGGAAAGACGAGGCCGAAGAAGGTCTCGCAACCCGGACAATGATAAAGGGAAAGCTAAAGCTGACCCGTCCCCAGAGAAGAAGGAAGAGGAACCATCACGGGTGAACATGGTCGTAGTTCAAGACCTGGACAAGTCGCCAGAGAACTTCCGAGTAGAAACCATCTCGGGAGGCTTCGCTGGTGGCGGAGAAAGGAGGGCGGAGAGGAAAAGGTACATCAACCAAGTTCTTGCTGTCCATCACAAACCCGTTGGCAAAAAACCATCTCGGAATGTGCCTATTATTTTTTCCGACCAAGATATTGAAAACGTCATCCCAGATCACAACGATCCTATGGTGATAACGGCGTTAATTGGCAATTTTGAGGTCGCCCGAGTCTTCGTTGACCAAGGAAGCTCGGCCGACATCCTCTTTCTGCATACTTTCCAAGCTTTGAAGCTGAGGTCTGCCGACCTCGTAGGGTTTGAAGGGAATCTCATCAGCTTCACAGGTGAGGCAATCCGCCCCTTGGGAGCCATTCATCTCCCGGTGACCCTAGGCAACCAGCCTTCGGCCCGAACGGAGATCATCAAATTTCTGGTGGTTGACTCTGACTCCCCATATAATGTAATACTGGGACGAACCTGCTTACATGCTTTTGGGGCAGTGGTCTCAACAGTGCACTTGGCAATGAAGTTCGTCGGATCAGACGATAAAGTTGTTACGGTCAAAGCTGACCAAGTGAAAGCCCGGCTCTGCTACAATGCGAGCCTATGGGGGGGGGGGGGAGAAGCAAAAAGAGTTCGTCGACCCGACACTATCCAAAGGAAGAGTCTTATTGGCCGAGGTTCAGTCCGAACGAGATATTCGTAGGTCCTTTCCTCATGAAGAGCGGGTGATAATTCCCCCCTTCACCTCGCCCCCAAGCAAAGATGTTACCGCGAATGCCAACCTCCTCCAAAAAATCCAAGATGCAGCCAAGGGAAATCTCATTTCTCTTTCAGTTCTCTCCAACCCCCCGCATGGGGAGAATTTTCTCTTTCATCTAACCGTCAATAACCCTGCCCTCAGTCCGGTACGGCTCCGAGTGGGGAGCCAAGGAAAACTTCTTCCCCATTTCTCTAGCCGAGCTTTTCAAATTCCCAAGTTCTGGTGCTTCAAGATTGAAAAGCTCCCACTTGGCAACATCACCAACAATCTCGGCACCCTCTTCTCTCAGTTCACCTCGGAGGGCCATCAAAAGGCAGAAGAAATCCGACAAGGTCCCCCTGGTCTGAAGAAGATAGCAATGGAAGAGCCAACCAACCAAGGCAAGAAAGCAACGCAACACGGGTTGTCTGAGTCTGATCACCTCGCGCCCCGAGGAGCAGACATCGGTCTTAACGGCCGAAAAAGTGGGAAATGAGCCCGAAATCGGTAAGCCCCAACAGAGGCGTTCTGAAAACATACTCTGGGTAATTACCGAGCTCAAGGATTCCCAAGACTTCACAACCCTGAGAACCTGTTTTAAGTAGGTTTACCTCAGGCATTTCGGCAGTCATCAGCACCCTGATCTGGGGAATCCAAATTCAGTTTCTTTTTATTTTTTGCTTCCTTCAAATTCTGTTCATGTTTTTTCCTTTCCATTGTGAGATATTCACCTTTCAAAATAAAAAGCAATGTACTCACGACTACAATTAATGAAAAGTACAAACTTGCTCATACTCAAGTGCAACAGTTTTATATACGTACGTACTAGCTTCTCATTTAGCACTAGCCACCTAAATGTTGCATGGCGCTATGCACAGCCAACGTCTTCTAGATAAGATCGGCTCATATGCACAGTGTACAAGGGACACCCGATAAAGAACAGACTGCTGTAAAATGTTTTCACATAGCTTCACTCAGCACTCTCTTTTACATCGGGGCCGAGGACACCCACCTCGGCTAAGGTGGGTAGGTCCGAGTTCCCTACCGTATGCACTTATATACAGTACCTTTATTTCAGAGGAAAACTTATAAGATTACTGCACTCACTGAGTCATCCGAATTCGTCCGAGCTATTAGTACGACATTTTAAGTCCGATCAGGCCGAAATACAACAAGTGGGTAAAACACTTGTATTCTCAAAGGTAGTTTTACTTAGTTATTTAAAAATGACCTCGGACTCGGTATACATGCAACAAGTTAAAACAAAAACTTGAATAAAAATTACAATATGCGACAAGTCCCAAATACTTGCATCCTTTCTTGAATTTCCCAGGTTGCCACTTAAAGTGGACGCAATTCAGATCCGAGGTCGAATGAATAAACATGCAACGAGTTGGTAAACAAATACTCGCATCTATGCAACAAGTTAGAAGAAAAACTTGCATAAAAATAACCTTGGACTCTATACGCACGCAACAAGTATAAGTACGAAACTTGCACAAAAATAGTAACATGCAACAAGTTGTAGGTGAAATAAGCTTGCATCGAAATCAAATGCTGTGCACAATAAAGCAAAGTATAACCCAACATCGTCGAACATGTTATAGAGAAGAACATAGACAAATCAAAAGCTGCCCAGCATAAGGGACTTATGCTGCATCATCCTCGACATCTGAAAGGACGATCGAACGTGGGTCGAACTCCTCATCCATTCTCTCAACTAAGGGGTTGGGCAGATTCTCCTTAGGCTGGTCCAGGTCAACCTCGGCCCCACCCCTGTCATAATCCACCATCTTTCCATCTTCCACTCCGAACCCGGCAGATGCGCCGACATACCGAATTCGGAGCCCTTGGTTCATATGAAGAATCTGCTCAACCGCACTGGTAAAAACCTTGCTTGCCACCCTTTCAAGGTCGAAGTCTGACTCGGAGGCTGCCACCTTATGCTTAAGAGCTTGAGCAGCCCTCTTCTTCAGCAAGCTCCTAACTTTCTCCACCTCGGCAAGGCCCTCCAGCCGACCAGCCTCCTTAGCATCTGCTTTGGCTTGGGCCAAAACTTCTTCATGCCTTTTTTGGAGCTCCTCCATTTGTCGACGATGCTCTTCCTCAGCTTCGGACAACTTTTGTTCGGCTGATCTCTTCCCACTCTTCAGTTCCTCCACCTCGGCCGCCATGGCCGTCCGAGCCTTTTTCTTAGCAGGCGAAACACCATCCGCCACATCATCAACCACTTCGGCCAGCACGTTAAACATGGTTGTGGCCCTTTTCAATTGGCAAGCCATCTCTTCAGCTTTTTTCTTCCACTCCGCACCTGACATCTTGACAAGAGTATCTCTCAGTGAAGGTTTGGCAAGGGTAGCTGGCAGCCTTGGTTGAGTTCCAGTGCCTGAGGGCGGCGTATCCGCAGCAATGGTTACCTTGGTACTGGGACTTGGCGATGTAGGAGGAGGAGGGGCAATGATAACGGCAAGTGGGGTAGGATGGAGTGGACCGGAGTCGGCCGAGAGCGTGTCAGCGGAAACCTCGGTCGACATGGCATCAGCGGAAGGAGCCTCGGACTTCTTCTTCCTCCGAACTTCCAAGGCAGCTTTCAGAGCCCTGGAGGACATCTCTGACCAATGTTCGTCTGCAAAAAAAAAATATATATATACATATTAGCATAAGAGAATTGAAAGTAATTGTACAAGTATAAAAGCAAAAGTAACTACCAATTTTCGTCAAGACTTTGTTGTCAGGACACTTTATGAAAACTCCAACATCAAGTTGGAATTTCCGTGCACGATATTCTGTCTGAAAGTGGTGAGCCGTTACGGACTCGTCGGCATCCAATGTTACACCTGACCACCTTTGCGGCGTACTGGTATGACGACTAAAGAACTCGGGGGTCCACTCCAAAGGAAACTTCGGTCCCGTCTTGGACCGAAACCAAGGCAGCCCCGCTCCAACGTATCTGTACTTAAAAAATCTTGGTTTAAAATGCTTCCAAGATTCGGAGAACATGCCGAACAGCCCACAGTGGGCTCGGGCTTTGGCCGACACCCAAAGACGACCAGTGACCCCGTCCTTATTGTTGACGAACGGGTTGTACATCCACAAAAACAGACGAACCGTGCATACCAAATTTCTGGCTCCGCAGTACTTTTGAAACGCTCGGAGAAACGACCAAGTATTGGGATGAAGTTGGGAAGGAGCTAGTCCGAGCTCGTTTAAGACCCTCATTTCCAGGTCGGTGAACGGGAGGGTCACGCCGAGATTATGAATCAGATCGGCATAGAAAAAGAAGGAGTTATTGTCAGTCCGACTGTATATCCTGTCATTTGCCGAACAGGGGAGCACTTCGTAAGAGTTCCCGGTGGCGTCCCCTGGGCAAGGCAGCACGGCTCTCCTTAGTTCGGCAAGGTTGTCCTCGGAACAAAGGCTAGACTGGACCCCTTTGGGCTCCACGTCAACCCACTCGTATTGCTCGGCATCAAAAGGCGCGGGGTAAAGTTCAGGTCGACTGACGCACTTCCTGAGCGGCATGGTACCTGTGGAAGAACAGGGGAGCTCGGTATTAGTCTTACGGGTTACAAAAAATAACCCCCCAGAGAACCCCCTCGAAGTAGTTCCGAGGGGCGAGCATCTCCTCTCTACCACAGGTACCCCTCGTTCGTACATTCCCTCCTTCTCCATCCTCTCGAAGTCGGCACGTTCCCTACCGTCAACAAACTCGGCCCAGGCGTATTGCCGTATCCACTCCCTCTTCTCCTCCCAATTCCGAGGATAAACTACCTCAACGGGATCAGCCTCTAGAACTCGCTTCTCGTATTTCTGCCTATACTCCCTTTGGCGACGGAGCGCCTCGTCTACCTCCGTCGAGGAATAGGACGAGGAGGAAGAGCCGTCCTCCTCGTCACTACTGCTAGACGACAGGGACACTACCCCAGCCCATTTCCTAAACCATTCCCTACTCATACTGAACCCAATCCACTCTGTTGGTTTTCTGAAAAATGAACAAAAAACATGAATAAAAAACTCTCCAAAAATCTCAAAACACGCCTAACCCAAAGAAGGCCAAAACCCCAAGAATCAAAACACCCAAATCCAGAAAAACCTCAAACCCCAGTATTATTCCCCAAAATCAGAGCCACAAAACCTAAGGGAAAAACCCCGCCGCCATGAAAATAGAAACCAAAAACAAAACATTCCAATCCCCCACCGTATAAATCATAAAGCAGTAAAGAAAGAAGCAAAAGCTAGAAAGAAGAAGGAAACAGAGACGAATAAGAAAAAAGCAAGTGTAACAGTACCTTAGAGAGAATGGGAGCAAAGGAAATCGTAAACTTGTAAAGTGAAAAGAAGTCACTGCTGAAGAAGAAGAAGACGATGGGCGGAGAAGAGGAATAGGGTTCAATGGGAATGCTTCTGTGGGGAGAGAAAGAAGGTTTTCTTTTTACGCAGGAGAAAGAGAATGATCGATAGAAAGAGAAGGAGAAGCAGTTTCCTGGGATAGAGGGGGAAGGGAAACCGTTTTCCCCCTCAAATTCGAAGTTTGGGCCTAGCCCCAAAAAGCCCAACCCAGCGTACAACTACACATATTAAGACACGTGGCGCGTATCAACGGAAATTATGGACCTCGAGCAACGTCACAATGATGGTGACGCTTCGTAGGTCGCAATTTCCTACACGTGTCAGATCCGATAAAAGCAAACGTCACTTCGGTACCGATGAGTAGACAGCTGTCAAACCTACTCCGTCATAATGAAAGGACGTCAGAGACAGCTGGATCCAGCTCTTGACAGACTTATCGCCCGAACTCCCTAGAACCTCGGAACAAGGCTCAGATAGCCTTTACCGAGCTGGGGGCTTATGTGGTGAATTCGGCCCTTATGAGGTGGATTCGGGAAAAGGACCTAAACCAGAACCTCGGAACAAGGCTCCGATAGCCTTGACCGAGCTGGGGGGCTTATGTGGTGGACTCGGCCTAGCCGAGGTCCTCGGACTCCTCGCTAAAGACCTAAGGACCCTTCAGAAAGCCCTCTGAGTCTTGGCCGAGCTCAATGCTCAGCGGCCGAACAGATGCCAGATACGGGCCGACCTCATGCTCCTATCAAGGTCCGACCTCCTTGACTGACACCCCCAAGAATCCGACACCTCCCTCAGAGTCCGACATCAAGGACATGATGACGCGTCTCACCTTATCCACAAGGATAGCTCATAGCTCAGTACAGCCTTATCCTTATCCACAAGGACAGCTCATCCACTCATAGCTCAGTACAGGCTGGCCCTACATGGGCCTCTAGCAGGCCCATTAGGGCAACCAACTCCCCCCTATAAGTAGCTCCGTACTACATGGGGCTCAGGTACGTCCTCTAACCCTAATTGTCACCCTCACACACCAGTGATTAGGGTTACTCCCCTGGCTCTCTTCCTTAGCCACTTGAGGACTCCCACCAAACATCACATATCAACCCTAGACAGAGGCTCCTTCGAAGGTCTTCTCCTACCCTTGGAGGTCCTCACCGTCTAGGACATCACAAAAGCTATAAATCAACACACAAACAATTTTATCCTGGTTCACTCCAACAATGAGCTACATCCAGTCCTCCTAACCTCCTTAGGAGATTTTCTATAAATCAAATTGTTAGAAATTACAAAGGATTAATTGAGATAGCCTCACTCAACCTAACCCTTCAAGAGTGTACCAAACTATTGATTTCTACCCCAATTTGATTCCGGTGATGAAGAACTCTTCCAAAGCTTCCTTGAACACCCTTCAAGAAGCTCCACCGGGCTAATAACCTCTTAGTCTTAGTGCTTGAGAACTCTCAAGACTCCAATACCCTAAGTCCACCTAGGGTTTTCTTGGGAACAATCCAAGACTTGAACAACAAGCTATTTTGAATGTGTATTATGAATCTCACAATGGATTCACACAAATAAGCACAGCTCAATAAAGAATTGAGACCTAAACTCAACTTGAGAGTGAAAATCACAATATGAAAGCAAAGTTGAGTTTTTAGAGAAATTAACGCTTGAGAAGAAGAATCAGAGTAAGCTTGTTATTGTTCTTGTTATTGTTGTCTTGCTTGTTCTGTGCAAATAGTGAGCAATTTTTACAATTCGGATCAGAAGGGTTGGATCAGACTCAAGTGCCCTTGATGGGTTTTTGAGTCTTTCCAACGACTTTATTTTTGCTGACTGTACCGAAAGACTCGAGTCTTTTTGGCCAATACTCGAGTCTTTTGGCCAGGCTGGAAAGATCTGTTGCACGTACAAGACTAACGACTATATTTGCTGATCTAGCATCAACACTCGAGTCTTTTTCAGAATACTCGAGTGGAGACTCGAGTCTTCTTCAAAATACTCGAGTATTTTGATCAGTTATAGAAAAAATTGAAAATTGATTTTCCTTTTTATTTTTATTCTCAAGTATTAATTTAGGTTAATCTCAACCTAATGATCATATTAATTATTTTACTCTTAGAAGAGATTAACTATTTCTACCCACTCTCAACATAAATGATAAATTACAATTATAACCAAAATGAGAATGAGTGAGCACTTGAATAATTTCTTGATTTCTTGTTGTTGCTCCATGGTCTTGAAGACTTGATCATTAATTACTTTGTCATTATCAAAATTATATCCACATAATTGCTCCATGGTCTTGAAGACTTGATCATTAATTACTTTGTCATCATCAAAATTATATCCACATAATTACTAGGAGCATTGAATTTACAATATCCCCCTTTTTGGTGATGACAAAATAATTAACACTTGTTGAGCTTGATACTACTTAAAGTCGCTTGCATATGATGGTTTCTTTGTGAGGTAACTCGCCCTCAATACAAGAACCTCTAAACCTGTCAAAATTCAGCATGTGCTAGCAAAGCAGTTATAAGGTTTAATTACAATAACAAGATTATAAACAAGTACATTTCTCCCCCTTTTTGTCATTAGCAAAAAGATATAACATTTTGAGAAAAAGATAAAGGGAGGAGAGTATAATGATGAGACCCCATGAACCAAATATGCCATAAAACAGATAGCTCCCCCTGAAGCTTTGCATTAAAAACAAAATAGAGTAAAATTGGTAAAAAGATGCAGTAAAATACAAAGTCCTCAAATTGCAACACGTACAGAATATCCAAGACTAACTCCCAAAATACATAAAGTTTTCAACAAAGGCATTAATATTGAAAGACATAAAATGTCTAAAAATAGCAGCATCAAAACATAGATGGAGGTGCATCATCAGAAGGGGGATAAAATCGAGTAAAAGCAGCCATCATCTCATCAAACCGACGATTCATCTGATCCGAATGTTGATCCAATCGGGAGTAAACCATGGCCAACTGCGCACCCATCCTAGCATCAAGACTAGCAATATCATCTCGTTGGGCATCAATGGCAGAAGCAAGTGAGTCCACCCTCCCATCGAGGGTATCCAGCCTAGAGATGACATTGTTTCTCCACTCCGAACCATCAAACCCAAAATCTGGATGAGAACTAGTAAAGTCATCAAAATTAATTTCGTCCTCAACCGGATTTCCACCCTCGGCTTCATGAAATGCTGTAGCTTCTTCCTCTAATTGCTCAACATCAACTCCTTGCTGAGCTGCAACATTTTCAGCTCTATTTAGGTCTGCCACATCCTCCTTATACATATACTCGCCCGAAGATGCATGGAATTCCATCCCTTGAAGCTTAAGAGCACCATTGTTCAAGCAATGCTGATTGACGTGAAGGGTCATGGACTCTTCATTTGGGGGAATTGGTGTAAGAACCTACAATCGGTGGTTGAAACAACTAGGATACACTAGGAAAACACCTAGAAGGGGGGGTTGAATAGGTGTTAGATAAACCTTGAAAGATTTTCGAAAGAAACAAATCGAAACGATTAAAACAAATGATTTTCACAAATATCCTTAGTCTTAATCGATTAAAACAAGAAGTTAATCGATTAAAACCTACTGTTAATCGATTAATAAGACAACTAATCGATTAATGCCGAAAGATCAATTTGAACTAATCGATTAATGAAACCAGTTAATCGATTAATCACTGTTAAAACTGAAAAATCACTTTTCAATCAAATACGAAAATCAATCAATTAACACATATGATCAGAGATAAAGCGGAATTAATTAACACCAATATTCTTATTGATTACCTAGGTTATGAAAATGATTTTCCCCAAATCAATTTGCACAATTAAGATTCAATTCAATCAATTATGAAAATCAATCTTTTCTAGGTTTTCAACCAAGAACACAATGAATGACTTGAATGTAAAGAGTTAAGAGTTTAGAGATACGACACAGTGATTTATCCTGGTTCACTTTCATCCACTTGAAAGCTACATCCAGTCCCCTCTTCAACCAAGAGAGATTCTTCACTATGAGGAATTAGAGTTCTCAAATTACAAGTAAATGCCTCACAAGACTCCCTTCTTGCTAGCCTACAAGAGATACCACACCCTTGCCTTGTAACCCTATTGAATCTAATCTAACCTCTTCTCTTGCTTGTCAAATCCCCTCTACAAGACTTCCAATTGCTTGATGATGCCTCACACCAAGACTTCCACTTTGCTTGTTAACACAACAAGACTTCCAATTGCTTGATAACAATCAAGACTTCCAAATGCTTGTTTGCTTGATGAACAACCAAGACTTCCAATTGTTGTAGATAACTTGCCTCTTGCAAAGATTACAACCAAAATGAAAAACAAACAACAATCCTATGAATCTCTTTCAAAAGCTATGAAAATATCAACATGAGAGATTCAAGGTTCTTGATCAAAGAATGTAAAAATGAGAACTTTGATCTTGAGAAAGTGAGAGAGAATAGAGTGGCTTTGATCTTTGTAAAATGTGTATGAAAATGATTCTAGATGATAGGTAATGATCACAAAGGTTAGGAATAGGTTTTTATAGAATACCCAAAAGTTAGGAATGATTAGAAGTGCTTTTAAGAAGTGAAAAACGCATTTTAAAAACCAGATCTGTACGTGTTACTCGAGTAAAATGAGTGCTAATCGAGTAACCATGTGTTAATCGATTAACTGCGCAAGTCTTCAAAAATCTAATCGAGTAATCAAAGTGTTAATCGATTAGTTTAAGTGTTAACCGATTAGTTTAGTGAAAAATCAATTAAAACTTGTTTTCTCAAAAACTAAACCTTTTCTTTCAAACCTTTAAGCCACCTATTGATTTTAGGTAAAGTGAATACTCAAAATATGATATAATCATGACTATGATAGAGATTCACTACCCTCTAATTACTCTACCCAAACTCATAAACTAAGAGACTTGAGAGGCGAAAGATATTACAATAAAGCATAAACTACCAAACAAAGTCTTCATGAGTTGGCTCTCTCTTCATCACTTGATGTTTGTTGTTGCTTGTTGAGCTTGAACTTGATCAACACATTTGTAGCTTGTTCAAAACCTTTTGGCATTTATCAAAACATTCTTCATGGATCTTACAATCTCCCCCTTTTTGAAAATGACAAACATGTTTTGAATTTTGTGAAGTTGTTGATGCTTGAACCATTTTATCACTTGGTGAGAATCTTGCTCCCCCTCAATCAATGCTTTTGACATTTGAAATCTAATTGAGATAAAAGCTTGATTCTCCCCCTATCTTCAACAACTTTGCTCAACCTACATAAAAACAACAAAAACAACCTTTCTCCAAACATACCATTTCATTTCACCCCAAAATTGTCAAAACATACTATTTCTCCCCCTTTGGCATTATCAAAAAGAAATATATACCGATTGTAAGAACTAAGCCAAAATAGAGAAATTAATAACCATTTCTTCACAACATTGATACCAAATGTAGATATGGTAATTAATATGTAAGACATTGAAATACAATACAAGAATGATACTTTGAAATGTGATATCAATTGGCAAGAACATATAACAATGAAGAATAATACCAATTGTAACAAACTAATTGAAACTAGAAAGTCATAATATCACTTAACCAAAGTAAGATATCAATTGTAAAGATATATCACAATATCAACAATAGCATGATAACCATCTAATAATCTAACAATATCAATTGTATAATATCAAATGTTACCAATTTGTAGGATTTTCTCTTTGATACCAATTGAAGATATCCAACAATATCAATTGTGTCAACTTGTAGGACTTTTACTTGAGATTTGAAGAAATGTGTATATACCTTCATTTGCATCTTCAATCATACCTACAAAAACAATCATGCTTTGCTTTTTGGTATCCAAATGATTTTGGATCCATTTTTGTTAGTGTAGGGACTCTCACCCTTTTTCACCCAAACAAAATCTCCTTTAGGTATACCATGCACTTTTATAAAACCTACATTTGAAGTATGTCCATGAGTACCACAATAGAAACATGTTGGTGCATTTGAATAATCAACTTTAGAAAAATCAACAACATTTCTATGAAACATACTCTTAGCATTAGTATAACCCAAACCAAACTTGTTTGAATTTTCTCTTTGAAAATTTAACAATGTGCGCAATCTAATATCACAATTTGTGAAACTTGCAAGCTTATTTTTCAAAATAGCATTTTCATCTTTAAGCAACTTGCAATCCTCACAATCAACCACATTATTCAATCTACTAGCACAATCACAAGAAGAACTAGCATATATAAGATCAAGAGTTTCATTTTGAAGATTAAGCTCATCAACTTGTTTTTGAAGTTCTAAAATCTCTTGTTGAAGTTTCAAAATGAGCTTCTTCCTTTCAATATTTTTCGAAGCTAGTTTCTTGAGATGTTCATGCATTTCTTCATAAGCATTATACAAAATTTCATATTTGGAAGAAATTTCGGATTTAGTTTCACTTACATCGCTTTCGTAGCTTTGCTCACTTGATTCATCATTTGAACTTTCTTCTTCATCTACTAGAGCTATCAAGTTGAGACAAGCGGCACCTTCATCATCCGAAGAACTATTCGATGTGCTTTTCTTGTCATCTTCATCATCACTATTCCAAACTATGTATGCTCTTTTAGATTTTGAATTTTTCTTTTCTTTCTCCTTTTTTTTGAGATACTTAGAGCATGAGTACTTGAGATGACCGGGCTTTCCACATTCATGGCAAACTATACCTTCTTTTGATGTCTTGGTCTTGTAGTGTGGGGGATCCTTCTCTTTACTTTTGTTCTTGTTCAACCTTCCTTTTCTCCTTAGAATCTTATTGAACTTTCTTAATAGAAGCTTCATCTCCTCTTCATCAATGTCCGAATCGGAATCTTCATTATCATCATTATCGGAACTCTCTTCCTTTTGATATGATCTTTGAGCTTTAAGAGCGATTCCTTTTCTTTCCTTGTACTTGTCCGATTCTTCATGCATATGTAAGCGTCCAAGCTCCATTTCATGTTCTTGAAGCTTTCCGAAAAGTGTTGCTAAGTCCATGGTGTCCAAGTCCTTTGATTCAACTATTGCGGTAACCTTAGGTTGCCATTCCCTACTTAGACATCTTAAAACTTTGTTAACAAGTTCACAATTCAAGAAAGTTTTTCCAAGAGCAATGAGATGATGAACAATATGAGTAAAACGCTTTTGCATAAAACATATAGATTCATTAGGCAACATACGAAACAATTCATATTCATGCATCAAAGAATTTAATCTAGCACGCCTAACTTCACTAGTGCCTTCATGTGTGACTTGCAAGGTGTCCCACATTTCTTTGGCATTACGACATTGGGAGACTCTAAAGAACTCATCATAAGATACAGCGGAGGTGATGATATTCTTAGCTTTTAAATCATATTGAATTTTCCTTTTATCATCATCGGTCCACTTATCTTTGGGAGTTAGTGTAAGTACACCTTCTACTTCTTTTGAGGGAATATAAGAACCATTTTCAATGGCTTCCCAAATGCTCACATCTATGGCTTCTATAAAGATTCTCATCCTAATTTTCCAATAAGCATAACCCTCTCCACCAAAAATAGGAGGGCGGCTAATTGAAGCACCTTCACCACCAAAGGGATTCGTAGAACCCATTGTAGTTTCTCAAGGATCTTTGCGAAAAGCTCTATGCTCGTGTCTTTCGACCAAGCTCTGATACCAATTGTAAGAACCTACAATCGGTGGTTGAAACAACTAGGATACACTAGGAAAACACCTAGAAAGGGGGGTTGAATAGGTGTTAGATAAACCTTGAGAGATTTTCGAAAGAAACAAATCAAAACGATTAAAACAAATGATTTTCACAAATATCCTTAGTCTTAATCGATTAAAACAAGAAGTTAATCTATTAAAACCTACTGTTAATCGATTAATAAGACAACTAATCGATTAATGCCGAAAGATCAATTTGAACTAATCGATTAATGAAACCAGTTAATCGATTAATCACTGTTAAAACTGAAAAATCACTTTTCAATCAAATACGAAAATAAATCAATTAACACATATGATCAGAGATAAAGCGGAATTAATTAACACCAATATTCTTATTGATTACCTAGGTTATGAAAATGATTTTCCCCAAATCAATTTGCACAATTAAGATTCAATTCAATCAATTATGAAAATCAATCTTTTCTAGGTTTTCAACCAAGAACACAATGAATGACTTGAATGTAAAGAGTTAAGAGTTTAGAGATACGACACAGTGATTTATCCTGGTTCACTTTCATCCACTTGAAAGCTACATCCAGTCCCCTCTTCAACCAAGAGAGATTCTTCACTATGAGGAATTAGAGTTCTCAAATTACAAGTAAATGCCTCACAAGACTCCCTTCTTGCTAGCCTACAAGAGATACCACACCTTTGCCTTGTAACCCTATTGAATCTAATCTAACCTCTTCTCTTGCTTGTCAAATCCCCTCAACAAGACTTCCAATTGCTTGATGATGCCTCACACCAAGACTTCCACTTTGCTTGTTAACACAACAAGACTTCCAATTGCTTGATAACAATCAAGACTTCCAAATGCTTGTTTGCTTGATGAACAACCAAGACTTCCAATTGTTGTAGATAACTTGCCTCTTGCAAAGATTACAACCAAAATGAAAAACAAATAACAATCCTATGAATCTCTTTCAAAAGCTATGAAAATATCAACATGAGAGATTCAAGGTTCTTGATCAAAGAATGTAAAAATGAGAACTTTGATCTTGAGTAAGTGAGAGAGAATATAGTGGCTTTGATCTTTGTAAAATGTGTATGAAAATGATTCTAGATGATAGGTAATGATCACAAAGGTTAGGAATAGGATTTTATAGAATACCCAAAAGTTAGGAATGATTAGAAGTGCTTTTGAGAAGTGAAAAACGCATTTTAAAAACCAGATCTGTACGTGTTACTCGAGTAAAATGAGTGCTAATCAAGTAACCATGTGTTAATCGATTAACTGCGCAAGTCTTCAAAAATCTAATCGAGTAATCAAAGTGTTAATCGATTAGTTTAAGTGTTAATCGATTAGTTTAGTGAAAAATCAATTAAAACTTGTTTTCTCAAAAACTAAACCTTTTCTTTCAAACCTTTAAGCCACCTATTGATTTTAGGTAAAGTGAATACTCAAAATATGATATAATCATGACTATGATAGAGATTCACTACCCTCTAATGACTCTACCCAAACTCATAAACTAAGAGACTTGAGAGGCGAAAGATATTACAATAAAGCATAAACTACCAAACAAAGTCTTCATGAGTTGGCTCTCTCTTCATCACTTGATGTTTGTTGTTGCTTGTTGAGCTTGAACTTGATCAACACATTTGTAGCTTGTTCAAAACCTTTTGGCATTTATCAAAACATTCTTCATGGATCTTACAATTGGCACATGGAAATGGGATAAGAGCCGAGACACATGCATAGGATATGGTAACCACTTAGGATTCCTAGACTTAGCACCAGCTAGCATCCTATCAAGAATAATTCGAAACCAATTCAACCTCTCATTGTTAAGGATGACACTAACAAGTCTAAGCTCATGGTTGGTGGGTTTGGCATAGTTTGGTGAGGTTTGAGGAACAAGCTGGTGGCATACAATGTAGTGCAGTACCCTAGATTGAGCAGTCATCATAGAAGCATGCTAAGGCCCTTCGGCCCATACACGACCGGGGCGCAATAAACTTTGGAAAATTGCATTCGCATTTGCTCTTAAAGAATTGTCCACATGTCGTGACAACCCGAAGACATGAAACAAATCCTTAACTCTAATAGAAAATATAACTCCTTCAACCATGGATTGTAAAATGTCATCATTCAGCCTAAGGTTTGCATAGAATGTGCGAACTAATCTAGGATAAATGGGGCCATTGAATTCCAGAAATTTAACAAGTTTTTGTTCCCTAAGGTTTGGAATAAAAGAAAAGCCCTTACTTTGCAGGAATGCACAGTTCACCCAGCTAATAACCCCGAAGCCTCTTGATGAGAAAGCACCAAATCTGTCCAGGCACTGAGATGCTTGATAGTATTCGGGTACATCATCCTCAAATGATGATTCAGCCACCTTTACACGTTTCCCATGCCTTGATGTTGATGCCGTTGAAGAAATTTTGAAAAGTTTGAAATTTTTGGGAAGTTAGGGTTTTGAAAGGGGGTAGCGGATTTGATGTGGAAAACGGTTGAAATCAATTGAAATAAGTGAAGAAAAGTGTATTACAGATGTTGTTCTAATGAGTTTTGGGAAAATTTTGGAAAAAATTAGAGTTTTGGTGAAGAAAACGAGTAAAAATCGAGAGGACAGAGGGGGTTCGAAACACTCGAGTAAAATGGTGTTGTTGGTGCTGAAGTTCTTTATATAGGCAGCGAAAGACTCGAGTGTTTTTATCAATACTCGAGTAGTTCTTGACGAACGACTTGAGTCTTAAAGGAAACACTCGAGTCTTTTCAGACTCATGCACCAGGGTCTTGAAACATTTTGCGCGCTGATGCAAGACAGGCAAGCCAATACTCGAGTAAAAATGGGGGTACTCGAGTGTTTCCAGAAAAACAAGTTTTCAGAAAAATAAAACGACTCGAGTCTTTTTGAAAGACTCGAGTATTTCCTGAAAGCATCATTGTTGATAAAATGGAAAGACTCGAGTCTTTTTAGAAATACTCGAGTCTTTTCATCAGACCCTGAATAAAAACTTTTTCAATTAAAAAATGAATTAATTTTGAATTAAAGGACTCGAGTCTTTTTGATAAAACTCGAGTCTTTTTGACAAATACAAATTTTGAACATAGTTTTGATCAAACAAACACAAATTTAAACACAATGAACTTCAAGACCAACTTGGAATTCATAGAGAATCACACACAATTAATACACAATATTCAGAATATCATCAAGAACAATCTTAACCAAGAATCAAGTCAAATTAAAATAAGACTAAAATGGTGATTTTTTTTCAAATGACACAAAATGCAATTAGCCTATGTTTGATTCATCTAAAATACCAAGTTCTCTCCTTATATGATAAAAGGTATCCCTTGGTAAAGGTTTTGTAAAAATGTCGGCTAATTGATTTGTAGTACTAACAAATTCGATTGTACAATCACCTTTTTGTTGGAAGTCAAGCTAGTGTTGGAAGACATGCTTCAAACTCTCTTATGGACTTCAAGCAAATATCAAGCTAAGGTTTTGATGATAACAAACCAACTCAAGATTCAAGCTCACAAGCATCTTCAAGTTTCAAGATTGGAAACTCAAGCAAGATATAGCCTAGAAGCTTTTTCCCTTAGGACATTTGTAAGGTAATGAAGTTCTTGTTCTTAAAGAGTTTAAAAGGCCAATGAGTTTTTCACTTAAAAAGGAGAAGAAAATGTGTTTTCATGAAATTTTTTTTTTATATCTTAGTTTTGGTGAAAATACCTGATGTTACAAAACTCTGCATATTTTTATGAATGCAAGAAGGAGTAATCGATTACTTGCTTGAGTTAATCGATTAACTTTGTTGCATCATAGAAAAATCAGAGAGCTTGTAATCGATTAAGTGAACTTTGCTAATCCATTACTTTCTTATGAGAGTAATCGATTACCTGACTCAAGTAATCGATTAAAATTGTTGCACCATATATTTTCCTGAGACAAAGTAATCGATTACATGCTGTGTAGTAATCGATTACAGATGTTGCATCACATAATTAACAGAGGCTCAGTAATCGATTATTTGATGAGTAGTAATCGATTAAATGAGTTGCATCATATATTGAACAGGGGTGATGTAATCGATTAACTATTATTGGTCTAATCGATTACTTGTTTTTCAAAAGAATTTAAAAGTTTCTATTTTTGAAGGAATAATCGATTATCTTCAGAAAGTAATCGATTACTTCAGTTTTTATTGAAAAACGTGTCAGAATCATTTTGATTATTTCCTGATTTGTTTTTATATAAAAGATTCTGATTTATTTTATAAAATTCGAAAATGATTTTAAATTTGAATTATTTCCTTTTTCGTTTTAAGAATCAAATCTTTATTTTATTTCGTAAATCGTTTTGATTTTAAAACTTATTTCAAAATCTTATTTTATTTTGTTTTGATTTTGTTTTACTAATTTGAATCTTTTGAATTATAAAATTATTTCAGAAAATTCACTCCAACAGAACAACATTTGATATTCATTCATTCTTTTCTGAAACTCACGTTCACTTCTTCTTCAACTTCTGGTTTTCACGTTCATACATTTTTTGAAGAACAAAACTTGTTGGCCTATTAACTTCTCAAGAAGAACTTCTGATCGAGGCCGTACCCGATACAAATAAAAATAGTTTAAGTATAGTACTAGGAAGTGACTCCTAGGTCGTCTCCCAAGGAATATCTTATCAAGCAAAAGGTCGAACACATAGTATGCATAGAAAACAGGGTTTTTTTTTATATTGAATATTGAATAATTGAAATCAAAACAGAATTAAGTCAAAACGAAGAAACAGATAAGGAAAAGCGGATAAACCCCTTTGGCTCGCATTCACAACTCTATCATCGGTCACAAAAGATCAATTTCTTTCCTCTTCACTGTCCAACTCGTGAGAATTAAATACTAAGCGAAAATTCAATTCTCACCCCAAAACCCAAACCTCTAATTAAGCATTAAAAGCCAAAGCATGGAGTTTTTACGAGTTTGCATAAATTAAGCATTCATACACATGGATTATCTCTATAGAATGGAACTAAGCGAACCATAACATATCAATAAGCATGAAAACAGTGAATAAAAACGAAATAGCATTAAGAATAAAACCTCAAGAGTATGTGATACATTACCAAAGGGATTTAACCTAAGAGTTTAGCCTTCCATGAAGAAAAATACCAAAAACGTGTAGAAAAGGGAAGAGAGAGAAACCCTAGCAGCCTCCACAAGCTTGGAGAGCAAAACTAAGCCTTCTCTATGAGAGAGAATGTAAAAAAAAACGTGAATGGAAGGTCTCTCCTGGGTTTACACGGATTTGGCTTTTTAAATCACAAAACGGGCCTAAATCATGGGCCCAAATCCTAAGGAAAGCTTATCTCTAAGTTAAATCTAAAAATATCTTATTGATAGATTACAATCTTCACTTCATCATATATCTTCTCTTCCAAAATTAAATCTTCATTCCCAAAATGTCCAAAAAGCCCTTGTGCCAAATATGACCTGAAAATAGAAATAGAATTAATTAGGCTAAATAATCCCAAATTAAACAATATTCAGAATAGTAGTCCAATAAACTCTAAATCACTAAATCAAGCTAAACAATGTCAAATAGGCAACAAGTATCAATAATAGGAGTAAAATAATGCAAGGAAAAATGGGAAATAAAATGCTCATCAAATACCCCCACACTTATCCTTTTGCACTCCTGGGAAAAACTAAGAATTAGGACTGAGAAAATCAATATGCACCAAAGTGAATCATGCAACAAGATTACTACAACTAATGAATGCAAACCTAAGAGATTACATACTTCACAATGAATTCTAGGATATGCAAAGAAATGGGCAAAATCGAGCACACGAAGAAAATAAGGACCAAAGAATCAAGGCATTCATGAACATCATCCAATTATTTCAAATATGCAAAGAAAACCAATGACATCAAGAGGGTAGTCACAAAGATGGTAGAAACTCACAAGGATCACTCAATAGTGTTTACACTCAAGTGTTTAAGGTTAATCAGTGTTTACACTCAAGGCACATCATGAAAAACAAACACAACCATAGGCTTGACAAGCCTCTAACATCAACAATCAACACACATGCACATTAAGATCAAAAGGTCTTTTCAGGGTTGTAATGGGGCCAAGGACAAGGTAGGATAAAAATATGGGAAATGTAGCTAAAACCCAGGGAATAGAGGAGCAATGGGGAACAAGTAAAAAATAAGCACAATCCACCCCAAAATGAAATGATAAACATAACAACAACCTCTAATTCCAATCCTCTATGCCTCAATCAACCTTTTATTTTATTTTTTTTCTTTCTTTTTTCCTTTTTTTTTCTTCTTCTTCCTTTTTTTTTTCATCATTCATTTTTTCAAATTTTTTTTTTATTTTTTTTTTATTTTTCATTGCAGAACTTCATGAACGAAAGGGAAGAAGAAACAACAAAAATGGCATAATGAGATAAAGCCATAATTACATCACCGACCATAGAGGCAAAACCCAGAACTCATAAGAGATGAAGAACAAAGCACCCTCGCTTACTTAATACCCATTCCCAAAACAATTCCAAAGCTCCAACATTCCCTAAGGTTAGGACAATCATGGTTTTTCAGTCATAGGCTTGTAATGAGCTAAAGAACAAAGAAAAGGGATATAAAGGCTCAAAGGGGCTATCAAAGGATAAATTCATTCAAGGTAGGCTCATATGGCTAGTGGCTTATTCAAGAAAAAAAAACAATGCCTAAATCATTTCAAAATGTGCATGGGAATATGAAGTATCAACAAGAGTCAAGTCAAGTTCTAGAGTGCAAGTAATCCAGAGTGCAATCACACATGAAAGAAAAATTAGGTGGCATATATAGCAATCCACCCACAATTAAGGCTCAAATCCTCACAAAAGGGACAATTCTATCACAGTGTTACCACCTCTTAATTATCAAAAGCAACTTTACACACAGAAATGCATGAATTCAGACACAAGATACCAAGACTCTACTAAAATGAAGCAAAAACATGCAAGAAAATGCCCAAAACTTAGCAAAACCTAAAAAATCAAAGCAAAAATATGCAACCTAAACTACTCTCCCCCCCACACTTAAATCACACATTGTCCTCAATGGAAAACAAATAGCAGAATCAGACAGATATAGACAAGTGGAATAGAAGTAGTAAAGAAGGAGAAAAGAAGACTCCCTAAATCATGGTGGGTCAAAAATGGGGTCGACCAATGAGGCTTCCTCCACAGGTGCATCATCCAAAGTAGGAGAGGTTAGGAAAGGCTTGAGTCGGTGGCCATTGACTTTGAAGCTCTTGTCTGTGGACTCACTCTTGATCTCCACAGTGCCATAAGGAAACACCTGGGTGACTACAAACGGTCCAATCCATTTAGAGCGGAGCTTTCCACTCATGATTCCAAGCCTAGAGTTGTAGAGCAACACTTTTTGACCAACCAAGAACTCCTTTCTGCAAATTGAGCTATCATGAAGCTTCTTGGTCTTCTCTTTGTAGAACTTGGAATTCTCATAGGCCTCCAAACGGATCTCATCTAGCTCACTCAACTGCAGCTTCCTCTCCTCACCCGCTTGATCAAGAGCTAAGTTACATTGCTTCACAGCCCAATATGCACGGTGCTCTATCTCCACAGGCAGGTGACATGCCTTACCAAACACAACCCGATAAGGTGACATCCCTATGGGTGCCTTGTAAGCAGTCCGATGGGCCCATAGAGCATCCTCCAATCGTGTGCTCCAATCCTTTCTATTAGGCTTCACCATCTTCTCCAAAATCCGCTTGATCTCTCTGTTTGAAATCTCAGCTTGCCCATTGGTTTGGGGGTGATATGGTGTAGAAACTTTGTGCACAACCCCATACTTCTTGAGCAAAGCTTGCATGGATCTATTGCAGAAGTGTGTGCCTTGATCACTGACTATGGCTCTAGGTATGCCAAACCTGCAAAGGATATTAGTCCTGACAAAATCTACAACAACCTGAGCATCATTAGTCCTGGTGGCCTTAGCTTCCACCCATTTGGATACATAATCCACAGCAAGTAAGATATAATAAAAACCAAAAGAAACAGGAAAGGGACCCATGAAATCTATACCCCAGACATCAAACACCTCACAGAACAACATAGGTTGTTGCGGCATCTGTTGCCTCCAAGATAGGGTGCCTCCTGCTCTTTGACATTGCTCACATGAGCTTCAGATTTTGCTTGCATCCTTGAAGATGGTAGGCCAATAAAATCCAGAATCCAGCACCTTTCGTGCTGTCCTTTGAGTGCCAAGGTGGCCTCCAACTGGTGAAGCATGGCAAAATTGGAGAACCGATTGGATCTCCTGGTCTGGAATGCACCTGCGAATGACCTGATCACTGCAAAAACGCCACAAATAGGGGTCATCCCATACATAATACTTGGCATCGCTCTTCAATTTGTCTCTTTGAGCTTTGGATGCCAAGGGTGGAAAAACAGATGCAACTATATAATTTACAATATCAGCAAACCAAGGAATAAGGGGAGGGGGATGTGAAACATGCAAAACTAAAAGCTGCTCATCCGGGAAGTCATCCCGGATAGGAAATGCATCCTCCTCTCTCTCTATTCTACTCAAGTGGTCTGCGACAAGGTTATGTGCACCACTCCGATCCTGAATCTCAAGATCAAACTCCTGGAGGAGCAACATCCATCTAATCAACCTAGGTTTGGAATCTGTCTTTTTCAAAAGATACTTCAGAGCAGCATGATCAGTATACACCACAACCTTAGAACCTAATAGATATGATCTAAACTTATCAAGTGCAAAGACAATGGCTAACAGCTCCTTTTCAGTTGTGGTGTAATTAACTTGTGCTGAATCTAAAGTCCTAGATGCATAATAAATCACATGAGACATCTTACCAACCCTTTGGGAGAGAAGTGCTCCCAAAGCATAATTCGAAGCATCAGTCATGAGCTCAAATGGGAGGGTCCAATCAGGTGGTTGGATGATGGGAGTGGTGGTGAGTGCTCTCTTTAACTCATCAAATGCTTTCTTGCATTGGTCTCCAAACTCAAATGCGGTATCCTTTTGAAGCAAGTTGGATAGTGGAAGGGCTATCTTGCTAAAGTTCTGAATAAACCTGCGATAGAAACCTGCATGGCCAAGAAAAGAACGCACCTCTCGCACGCAAGAGGGGTAAGGCAAATGTGATATTACATGCAGCTTAGCAGGGTCAACCTCTATGCCCTTATGCGAAATAATGTGCCCTAAGACTATGCCTTGTTCTACCATAAAATGACATTTTTCAAAATTCAAGACAAGGTTAGTCTCAATGCACCTATTAAGCACCTTAGACAAACTATCAAGACATGCATCAAAAGAGGAACCATATACACTAAAATCATCCATGAAGACCTCTATCCAATGCTCAAGTAAGTCATTAAAAATACTCATCATACATCTTTGAAAAGTGCCAGGAGCATTGCATAGGCCAAAAGGCATCTTCCTATAAGCAAATGTACCAAAAGGATAGGTAAATGTAGTCTTATGTTGGTCCTCTGGTGCAATACAGATTTGGAAATAACCAGAGAAACCATCTAAGAAGCAATAGTGAGATTTACCTATCAGGCGCTCCAACATCTGATCAATGAAGGGAAGAGGAAAGTGATCCTTGCGGGTCGCCTGGTTGAGCTTCCTATAATCAATGCAGACTCTCCAACTGTTCTGCACTCTAGTGGGAATCAGCTCATCCTTCTCATTTTTGACAACTGTCATCCCAGACTTCTTGGGAACTACTTGAACCGGGCTTACCCAAGTGCTGTCTGAAATGGGGTAGATAATGCCAGCTTGCAGCAGCTTGGTGACCTCTTTCTTCACCACATCAAGAATCTGGGGGTTCAACCGTCTCTAGGGTTGTCTCACTGGTTTAGCCCCATCCTCCAATAAAATCCGATGCATGCACATGGAGGGGCTAATACCAGGTATGTCTGCCAAAGTCCATCCTATTGCCCTTTTGTTTGCTCTAATCACATCCAGTAGTTGCTTCTCTTGATCAACAGAAAGGGAGGTAGAGATGATCACTGGAAGTTTCTGCTCAGCCTCCAAGTAAGCATATTTGAGATGAGGAGGAAGGGGCTTCAGGTCCAATAAAGGTGCCTGCATCACAGATGGAACTAAAGGAGCAGCAGAATTGGATTCTGCCGCCTGCACCTGAACAAGTGAATTAGACTCATGCAAAACAGAAATGGGGTTAGCATGATCTGAATCTATATCATATGAATCAACAGATGCAGTAGCAGAATTTAAAAACTGGTCAATTTCAATGCATGCAGTGCACATTTCGGAATCAGAATATGCAGAACAAGTAAATGAGCTAGTGAAAGATGGCAAATCATAATCATGCAAAAAGTCTAGAACATGCTCATCAATCAGATCATCAATCAAGTCAACATGAAAAACAGAGTGGTCATCAGAAAAATGTTTCATAGCATCAAAAATATTGAATCGAACCACACTGTCATCAAATTCCATGGAAAGTGTACCTGCATGCACATCTATCTTGGTTCGGGCTGTTTTCAAAAATGGTCTCCCTAATATGATAGGGACAACACTACGAGAGGTGTCCTCTTCCATATCAAGAATATAAAAATCAGCAAGAAAGATAAGCTCTTCAATCCGAACCAAGACATCCTCTATCAAACCTGCGGGGTAGGCAGTAGATCTATTTGCCAAATGAATAACCACACCCGTAGGTTGAAGAGGTCCAAGTGAAAGAGATTTGAAAACAGACATAGGCATAACATTAATAGATGCTCCTAAATCTAGCAAAGCATTCTCAAATTTAGTATTACCTATGATACAAGGCACAGAGAAAGTTCCAGGATCCTTACACTTTTCAGGAATATGAGGGACGGGTTTACCTATAAGAGCAGAGACATTTCTTCCCATGCTGATCCTCTCATTGCCCTTGAGCTTCCGTTTGTGTGTGCATAGATCCTTCAAGAACTTTGCATACCTTGGAATTTGCTTGATTGCATCAAGAAGGGGTATGTTGACTTCCACCTTCCTGAATGTGTCAAGTATCTCTTTGTCAATCTCTTCCATTTTCTTGCTTTGAGTCACCCCCTTGGTGGGAAAGGAAGAGGAATGGGGGGTGGTTGTTGGGCAGCAGCAGGTGTTGTGCTTGTGGAAGGCTGAGCTAGATGAGATTTTCTGGTACTTGTGTGCTCACTCTCCTCGACCATTTGGCTCTTCTTGTTGGTTGAAACTAGATCATCTTTGTTGAGGTCAGATTCTGGCGTGGGTGTGACAATCTGCTTCCCTGACCTTAGACTAATGGCATTCACATTCTGGTTTGGATTGATCACTGTTTGGGATGACAACTTGTTAGAATTCTGAGATTGCATAGTGTTGATTGCTGTTGCCATCTGTCCCATCTGATTGGTCAAAGATTGAATGGAGGCCTCTTGTCTTTGAATGGATGGTCTAGTTTCCTGTTGGAATTGGAGATTTTGCATGGTCATCTGTTTCATCAGCTCTTCCAATGAAGGCTGCTGCTCAGTACTAGGAGCTGGTGGTGCAGAATTAGCCTGTTGTTGTCTCTGTTGCTGGACTGGAGGAGGTACATATGGTGGTCTAGAATTGTTCTGAAATTGAACCTGTGAAGGTTGCTGCTGATCAGACCATCTCAGGTTGGGATGGTTCCTCCAACCAGGGTTGTATCTGTTGGTAGAGAGATCAAAGTTCTGTGGCTGCTGGTTTCTACTGTTGAAGATGTTGGCGGCATATGCCTCAGGTTGGTCAGCACCAGTCGTGGGCTGCTGCTGCACAGAAGGGCATGCATCTGTGGGGTGCTCAGCGGATGTGCATATGCCACATAATCTAGCAGGAAGGGACAACTTCTTCTGGTTGATGGCCAATTGAGTGACCAAAGTTGCAAGTGAATCTATCTTCTGTTCAAGCTTCTCAACCTTACCAGAACTTGTGCCAACATCATTCACTCCTCTCACTATGATTGCATCGCTGTTGCCCCTTGCATGGAATTGTTGACAATTGGAAGCCATCTTCTCAATCTTGACTCTGGCTTCTAAAGGTGTCATGTCTCCTAGGGCACCACCACTGGCAGCATCAAGCATGTTTCTCTCCATGAGGTTGAGACCTTCATAGAAATATTGAATAAGCAGCTGCTTTGAGATCTGATGGTGGGGGTAGCTCGCACACAATCTCTTGAATCTCTCCCAATACTCATAGAGACTTTCTCCACTTTGTTGCCTGATGCCTGATATATCCTTTCGGATTGCTGTTGTTCTGCATGCAGGGAAGAATTTCTCCAAAAATGCCCTCTTCAGGTCATCCCAGACTGTGATAGAACCAGGGGCCAGATCGTACAACCAATCCTTGGCTAGCCCCTCTAGGGAGTGTGGGAATGCCTTAAGACAAACATGATCCTCTTGCACATCATGTGGTTTCATAGTAGCACAGACAATATGGAACTGCTTGAGATGTTTATGAGGATCCTCACCTGCAAGACCATTAAACTTGGGCAACAAATGAATTAGTCCAGACCTTAGCTCATACGGGTCATCGGGATACTGGATGCACAAATCTTCAATAGTGAAATCAGGTGCAGCCAGCTCCCTCAATGTCCTCTCACGTGGTGGAGGTTGAGCCATATTTTCAGAATAATCAGAATAAGAATCAGAATTTATAGGAATAGAAGAAAAAGAAGCAGACTCACTATGTAAAGACTCAATAGACTCACTACCTATGGACTGGTTCCTATTTTGTCTAACTAGTCTGTGATAAGTTCTATCAATTTCAGGGTTATATGGATGCAAGTAGCTTGGGTTGCCCCTAGTCATGTACTGAACAGAACACCATTAAGCATAGCAAACTGTCACTAATATACATGACCAAAATAGGCAACAAAATTTTTTTATTTTTTTTAAAATTTTTTCTTTATTTTTTTCAGCACCCTAAAATCATGAAAACATACCACAAAAAGTTTGAGGACAAAATTCAAAAGGGAACCAAGTCAAACAATTAAATCAGAGACCAAAAACTAAGAAAATAAAACTTGTAAAATAAAAAAGAAATAGTAAAACGGCTTTTTCAGGATCCAGACGAAAGAGTTTTCTGACAAAGTCAGAAAAATCAGATTATTCAGAAAATTCCCTTCGATTTGATATAAAATTCGTCAAATTCCGAGTTACGGGTCAAAAGTTGCGACGATTTGAAGAAAGTGCTGCTAAAACTTGGAAAATTTTTCTGGAACTCACAACCAGTGATGATCTGAGTGATCGTGGTGCCTCAAAACCTTTTTATATGATAAAAGTAGTGTGGATATAAATTTTCGTGCAAAAATTCCACCCACAACTATGTGAACTAGCAACCACAGAATCAATCAAATACACTAATTGCAAAAGAAATAGCAAAACAGCAAACAGTGCAACTTCAACCGGTTATCAGAATTGACTACTAGACCCTAAATCAGACACGACACACTATAATAACTATACTAACTACGACACTAACTAACTACTAATGACCTTTGGCAAGAACCGATATTCCCCGGCAACGGCGCCAAATTTGATCGAGGCCGTACCCGATACAAATAAAAATAGTTTAAGTATAGTACTAGGAAGTGACTCCTAGGTCATCTCCCAAGGAATATCTTATCAAGCAAAAGTTCGAACACATAGTATTCATAGAAAACAGGGGGTTTTTTTTTATATTGAATATTGAATAATTGAAATCAAAACAGAATTAAGTCAAAACGAAGAAACAGATAAGGAAAAGCGGATAAACCCCTTTGGCTCGCGTTCACAACTTTATCATCGATCACAAAAGATCAATTTCTTTCCTCTTCACTGTCCAACTCGTGAGAATTAAATACTAAGCGAAAATTCAATTCTCACCCCAAAACCCAAACCTCTAATTAAGCATTAAAAGCCAAAGCATGGAGTTTTTACGAGTTTGCATAAATTAAGCATTCATACACATGGATTATCTCTATAGAATGGAACTAAGTGAACCATAACATATCAATAAGCATGAAAACAGTGAATAAAAACGAAATAGCATTAAGAATAAAACCTCAAGAGTATGTGATACATTACCAAAGGGATTTAACCTAAGAGTTTAGCCTTCCATGAAGAAAAATACCAAAAACGTGTAGAAAAGGGAAGAGAGAGAAACCCTAGCAGCCTCCACAAGCTTGGAGAGCAAAACTAAGCCTTCTCTATGAGAGAGAATGTAAAAAAACACGTGAATGGAAGGTCTCTCCTGGGTTTACACGAATTTGGCTTTTTAAATCATAAAACGGGCCTAAATCATGGGCCCAAATCCTAAGGAAAGCTTATCTCTAAGTTAAATCTAAAAATATCTTATAGATAAAATCTAAATCTTAAAAGATATAACTAAATCTCAACTAATCCTAAAGATAGATTACAATCTTCACTTCATCATATATCTTCTCTTCCAAAATTAAATCTTCATTCCCAAAATGTCCAAAAAGCCCTTGTGCCAAATATGACCTGAAAATAGAAATAGAATTAATTAGGCTAAATAATCCCAAATTAAACAATATTCAGAATAGTAGTCCAATAAACTCTAAATCACTAAATCAAGCTAAACAATGTCAAATAGGCAACAAGTATCAATAATAGGAGTAAAATAATGCAAGGAAAAATGGGAAATAAAATGCTCATCAACTTCATTATCATAGAAGAGCATATTGTTGTATCCGTGTTTTGAGAACACACAATACTATTGTAATCACTATCATATCTTTGTTTGAAACCTTAGTGGTTAGGGAGAGAATCCCTTAGTGGACGTGTGATACGTCGTAGGGCGAGGAACCCTGCTGTGTGATCTTGAGGCCCCTAGCGAACGGAGGTTCCTAGTAGTGTGCGGGGTGGTCTTGGGTGTAATTGGGTGTGGCTCAATTGCTGATTATAGAACTCTCAAGTGGGTTGCTCGGGGACTGGACTAGGCCTTTCGATGGGAAGGCTGAACCAGTATAAAATTTCCTGGTGCAAGCTTTTCTATCCTTATCTCTTTTATTTTCCGCATATTTCAATTATTTACGTTTCTGCGCTACTCTATATTTTCTATCAATCGATTTCGCTCTCCTTCTCAAACGTCTAATCTCTCCAACCCAAAACAAATTTTTAATTTATAAGCGTTTTCGGAATAATTTAATAAAACTCGATTCACCCCCCTCTTGAGATTTTGAGGCCAAACCCAACACTTTTTGCACATGATCTCTCAAAAAGTGGTGTCTTATTTCAATATGTTTGGTTCTTGAATGATACACTGGATTCTTAGTCAAATTGAATGCACTCGTATTATCGCATCTAATAGGAATATTTTCAAGTTTCAAACCAAAGTCTGATAATTGTTGTTTCATCCATAATAGTTGAGCACAACAACTACCGGCTGCGATATATTTCGCTTCGGCGGTAGAAAGAGCAACACAAGCTTGCTTTTTAGAAAACCATGACACCAATGAACTTCCCAAGAAATGGCAAGTACCACTAGTGCTTTTACGATCAAGCTTGCATCCCACGAAATCGGAATCCAAGTAACCAACTAAACTATGATTGACATCAGCAAGATACCACAAACCAGTGTTAATTGTTCCTTTTAGATATTTAAATATATGTTTAACTGCGGATAGGTGTGATTCTTTAGGATTTGCTTGAAATCGAGCACAAATGCATACACTAAACATAATATCCGGTCTAGATGCAGTAAGATATAAGAGACTACCTATCATTCCCCTATATTTACTAAAATCAACCGGGGCACCTTGTTCATCCTTGTCTAGGTAGCATGATGTACTCATTGGAGTGTAGGCTTCTTTGCATTTGTCCAATCCGAACTTCTCAAGGAGCTCTTTGAAATATTTCCCTTGATGCACAAATGTCCCCTCCTTAACTTGCTTTATTTGTAAGCCTAGGAAGAACTTGAGCTATCCCATCATTGACATCTCAAATTCCTTTTTCATCAAGTCAGAAAACTTTGAGTTAGTACTCCCTTTGACATATCTCCTATGACATTGTCAATAGGATGAGCTTTGATGGATTTCCAAGCCGGAGGAAGTTCTTGTTTAACTTCACCTTCATCACCTTTTGATTTATCTTTGTCTTTTTCTTCATTTGAAAATTCAATGCCATCTTCACTAGCATCACATAAAACACTATCTTCTTTCGAAGACTCATTAAAAACAACATGAATAGATTCTTCAATTGTTAAAGTTCTTTTATTGAAAATTCTATAAGCTTTACTATGAGAAGAATAGCCCAAAAATATGCCTTCATCGGATTTGAAATCAAATTTGCCAAGATTTTCTTTTCCATTGTTTAAAACAAAAACTTTGCATCCAAAGACATGAAAATGAGATATGTTTGGCTTTCTTCCTTTGTAAAGTTCATTGGGGGTTTTATCTAAAGAGGGCCTTATTAAAATTTGATTCAAAACATAACAAGCCGTATTGACGGCATCGGCCCTAAAATATTGAGGTACTTGAGAATCATTTAGTATGGTTCTAGCAAGTTCCTCTAGCACCCTATTTTTTCGTTCTACCACTCCATTTTGTTCCGGAGTTCTTGGTGCGGAGAATTGGTGCTCAACACCATTTTTAGCACAAAATTTATCAAATTTGTGGTTTTCAAATTCACCACCATGATCGGTACGAATAATAATTACTTTTTGATTCACTTGGTTTTGCACACGTTTGACATGATGTTTAAAAGATTTGTAGGTCTCATTCTTTGTAGTTAGAAATAAAGTCCAAGTAAACCTAGAGAAGTCATCAACAATCACCAATGCATAATAGTTGCCACCAAAGCTTTTTACTTTTGATGGTCCAAACAAGTCCATATGAAGCATTTCTAATGGCCTTGATGTGGACATCACCATTTTTGATCCAAAGGTGTTTTTAGTTTGTTTACACTTCTTGCATGGAGAACAAACACCTTTAATAGAAAAATTTAGCTTTGGTAATCCAACTACTAGATCTTTAGATTGCAATTTCTTCAATTGGTTTACATTTATGTGAGCGATCCTATGATGCCATAACCAAGTGTCACTTTCTTTGCTCACTAAACAAGTAGAGACCAAAGAAGTAACTTTGTTTAAATCAACTAAGTAAGTATTATTTGACCTTTTGCAAACAAATTTGATAGATTCATCTTTGTCACTTTTTATGAGGCAATGAGTAGAGGTAAATAGTACGTGATTACCGATATCGCACAATTGACTTATGCTTAAGAGATTGTGTTCTAATCCTTGAACATAAAGCACATTATTAATAATCAAGTTTGAAGAGTTTCCGATTTTACCAATACCAAGAATTTTTCCTTTGTTGTTGTCCCCATAAGTGACATAACCCTTCTCTTTTGGAGTAAGCTCAATGAAATGCCGCTTATCTCCCGTCATGTGCCTTGAACATCCACTATCTAGATACCACAATTCCTTTCCCATTCGAAGGCACACCTACAAAATGAATTCACTTGTTCATTCTGGGTACCCAAACTATGTTGGGTCCCTTAGGGTTAGTGTTGGGACTTTCTCCCTTCTTAATTCACATATAAGTGCCCTTTTTCATTTCAAATTTCTTAATATGACAATATTGTTGATATGTCCAAGTATTCCACAATAAGTACAAGTTGGCTTCTTTGATGAATTCTTTTTAGAAAATGAGCTAACCACCTTGTACTTTTTGTTCCTTTTATGAACATATCCCAAACCAGTTTTATTGTGGTTGTTTCTTTGAGAGTTCAATAACCGGTTGAGGTTTCTATCACCATGTGATATTGTGAGTTTGTTTTTCAGCTCTTTCACTTTCTTTTAAAATTCATCACATTTCTCACATGGAGTGATAGTTCCCTCATGATTTGCACAATCACTTTGATTACTAGAATTAATAAGTTCTAAGGATTCATTTTGAAGTTTCAACTCATTTATAGATTTTTGCAATTCATCAATTTCTTGTTGAAACTCCAAAATTTTCTTTCCTTTTTCCTTATTAATTTTAGCAAGCCTTCTAAATTGAATTAGCATTTCATTGTAGGCTTATTGCAAATCATCATAAGAAATGTAGTTTGAAGAAGAACAAGAAGAACTTGAAGTTACCTCATCATCACTTTCACAAATTTCATTTTTAGCTCTTGATGAGGATTCATTGTTATTTTTAGCCATGAGACAAAGGTTTGCATTTTCATCATCGGAGCTACTTGAGGATGAGTAATTATTCTTCTCCGGAGCATCCCAAACAATGTAAGCTCTCTTCCCCTTGGTCTCTTGGGTCTTCTTGTCATTCTTCTTCAAGAATGTGGCACATTCCATTTTAATGTGACCAATGCCACCACATTCATGACATTTTACTCCATCATTGGTACTTTTGTCTCTTTGTTTGGAGTCTTTGGTTCTCTTCATTTTTGATGGGAAGCTACTTTTCCTTCCCTTGAAAAACTTGTTGAATCTTTTTACAAACATCCCAAATTCTTCTTGATTGGGTTCACTATCGGAATCCTCACTTGTAGAGAATTCTTCAACTTCTTTTGAGACTTTGGTTGAAGCTTTGCGTGATATGCCCTTTTTCTTCTTGTCGGACTCATCATGAGTGTTGAGTCTTGATAGTTCCATTTCATGTTCTTGAAGTTTACCAAACAAAGTGGCCAACTCCATTTTGTCTAAGTCTTTGGATTCCACGATGGCCGTTACTTTGGGCTGCCATCTCCTATCAAGACATCTCAAAACTTTGTTAGTAGTTTCACCATCATGAAATGTTTTTCCTAAAGCAATCAAATGATTAATTATGTGAGTGAAGCGCTTTTGCATGTCATTGATGGATTCATTCGGAAGCATGCGAAATAATTCATATTCATGAGTTAAAGTATTTAATCTAGCATGTCTTACTTCGCTTGTTCCCTCATGAGTAACTTGCAAAATATCCCACATCTCCTTAGAGGATTTACATTGAGAGACACAAAAAAATTCATCATGAGACAAAGCGGAAGTGATGATGTTTTTGCCTTTTAAATCATATGATACTCTTTTCTTGTCATCATCACTTCAACTAGCTCTTGGAATAATTACAGTTTCATCATTTATCAATCTCTTGGGGATATGAGGTCCATTCTCAATAGCATCCCAAATATCCATATCAATTGCTTCAATAGAAATTTTCATTTTGACTTTCCAATAAGCATACCCTTCACCATTGAATAGTGGAGGGCGGTTTATTGAAGAGCCTTCTCCTCCAAAGGGCTTGCTTGAGCCCATAGTTTCTAAAAGGATCTTTTTCGAAAAAGTTGTTACACTCGATCTTTCGACCGAGCTCTGATACCACTTGTTGGAAACCAACAAGCGGGCTTAGCAATTACTAGAGGGGGGGGGGTAGGGTGAATAGTAATTTGAAGCAGCAATACCAAATATTTCGAATACTATTAAAAGAATTTAACAGAAGCTGATTTTTCTGGAAAAAGCTCGAAATACTCGAGTCTTTCAGGAAATACTCAAGTGTTTCAGGATGAACCACTCGAGTCTTTGAGCAAGAACAACTCAAGTATTCTGAGAAACACTCGAGTCTTTCGTACAGAGGTGCACCAAACCAGTTCTGAAAAATCAGCAATTCACTTCTAATTAATCCAATACTAATCAGAGACTTATCTAACAGAATAGTAAGCAATTAAGATAAAATTTTAACAACTTAACAACACTTAATTGCCTTGAACTTACTACTCAATTAGACAAATCCTTTTCTTTGAAAAACCTTAGGTTGTTTGAGCAATAAAATGAATGAAAGCTATAAATCAACACACAAACAATTTTATCCTGGTTCACTCCAACAATGAGCTACATCCAGTCCTCCTAACCGCCTTAGGAGATTTTCTATAAATCAAATTGTTAGAAATTACAAAGGATTAATTGAGATAGCCTCACTCAACCTAACCCTTCAAGAGTGTACCAAACTCTTGATTTCTACCCCAATTTGATTCCGGTGATGAAGAACTCTTCCAAAGCTTCCTTGAACACCCTTCAAGAAGCTCCACCGGGCTAAGAATCTCTTAGTCTTAGTGCTTGAGAACTCTCAAGACTCCAATACCCTAAGTCCACCTAGGGTTTGCTTGGGAACAATCCAAGACTTGAATCAACAAGCTATTTTGAATGTGTATTACGAATCTCACAATGGATTCGCACAAATAAGCACAACTCAATAAAGAATTGAGACCTAAACTCAACTTGAGAGTGAAAATCACAATATGAGAGCAAAGTTGAGTTTTTAGAGAAATTAACACTTGAGAAGAAGAATCAGAGTAAGCTTGTTATTGTTCTTGTTATTGTTGTCTTGCTTGTTCTGTGCAAACAGTGAGCAATTTTTACAATTTGGATTAGAAGGGTTGGATCAGACTCAAGTGTCCTTGATGGGTTTTTGAGTCTTTCCAACGACTTTATTTTTACTGACTGTACCGAAATACTCGAGTCTTTTTGGCTATTACTCGAGTCTTTTGGCCAGGCTGGAAAGATCCGTTGCACGTACAAGACTAACGACTATATTTGCTGATCTGACATCAACACTCGAGTCTTTTTCAGAATACTCGAGTGGAGACTCGAGTCTTCTTCAAAATACTCGAGTATTGAGTATTTTGATCAGTTATAGAAAAAATTGAAAATTGATTTTCCTTTTTGTTTTTCTTCTCAAGTATTAATTTAGGTTAATCTCAACCTAATGATCATATTAATTATTTTACTCTTAGAAGAGATTAACTATTTCTACCCTCTCTCAACATAAATGATAAATTACAATTATAACAAAAATGAGAATGAGTGAGCACTTGAAAAATTTCTTGATTTCTTGTTGTTGCTCCATGGTCTTGAAGACTTGATAATTAATTACTTTGTCATTATCAAAATTATATCCACATAATTGCTCCATGGTCTTGAAGACTTAGCTTGATCATTAATTACTTTGTCATCATCAAAATTATATCCACATAATTACTAGGAGTATTGAATTTACATCAATAATTAACAAGCGTACTTTAGAAATAATACCAAGTGTAACAAAAATTTACAATTTCAATAAAATAACTAGTTATATTTAAAAACAGAGGGAGTATATAATTTATATAGTACTATTATTTTTCAATATTTATGTGTGTTTTTCTATATTGATAATTATATCTAAATAAAGTTGTTATTGCTAAAACTGTGAAAAATAGTGTCGGTTTCCCATCATTACCAACGCTTAAGCAATCAACGGCGACTACCACTTAGCCATTGATTTTTTTATTTTTTTTTCTCACTTAGCCATTGATTTTTTTATTTTTTTTTCTCACTTAGCCATTGATTTAGTCTCCATACACTCATGCAGATGCACCATGTAGGCAAAACGGGTGTATATGTCTCAGCACGATTATTGTGCCAGTTGATCAATTTATGAAAGGACCAAATTGTGAAGAAGAAATTTTTAATTATTCGAGATGGTTAACTTTTAAATGAAAAAAATAAAAACACTTAATTCATTGCATTGATTCATAACAAAGAGATTACAATTTTTATATAGAAAATAAATTTTAATTGACTATTAAGATCAATTGTATCTCACAACCTAATTACATTTTATAATAATCCTAAAATAGTCTAAAAATATCTTATATACAACAACATAGAGAACCACCGATCTACGCGGAACACTACGTCACACAAAATCTAGTGGTTGAGATTTGAGAATGATACTAGTTGATAGGACTTGACGTCTCACGTGTTCCATGTGAAGATGTGACACTTTTCTTTGATGTATTTGTTTAAACTCAGTTAATAAGATTGAGATAAGAGTTAAAAAAATAAAAGGGTGATGCTATGCTGTTTCGAGTTTCAATACATCACATATTTTTTTTTTAATTTATTATATTAAAAAAATATATTTTGGGGTTTTTGTGTTCTTTTTATGTGTATGTTTTTGTTATTTGATTTTAAATTTTTTTTATTATATGTTTTCTGATACAGGTAAAAAAATTATATTGAATAAATCTGTATTACAAATTAACATATTTTAATAAATTTACATTAGCAAACTGTATTAAAAAATATTCTGGGTAAATCTGCTTTAAAAAATAAAATAAAAAAATTATAAATAAAAAAAAAAGATGCCTGATGCATGTTATTATCCGGAGCATTTTAGAATTTCCCAGGATAAAAATTAGAGCTGTCAAAATGGGTCGGGCCTATAGGGTTGGACCGAAAAACCCGAAAAAACGTAGGGCTTGGGCTCCCCAATTTTAGTCCAAAGCTCAACCCGGGCTTATTAGCCCTGACCGACCGGGCCTTAAAAAATCCCGGGCTAGGGCCGGTTCACCTGGCCGGGTTTAGGCCCGCCCTATGTTAATATTAAATAATAATAATAATAAAATAAAACCTAAAACTAACCTAAAAGCTCAGCTTAGCAGTAGACTCATTGTTGTTGTCAACAATACCTAAAGTAGCAGCGAAGGCACCTCTGGAAAAAGTGGTCCTCTTCATCTAGCCCTCTACTGGTCCTCTACTGGAAAAAGTGATCCTCTTCATCTACTGGTCCTCTTCCTCTTCAACTATTCTTCTTCACAGCGATGACAACGACGATACAGCAGCAGTCCGCGACATAGGCACGTGACGGCAGCGACGACACACCAGGGCGGCACAGCAGCGACGACACAACTGCAGCACAGCAGCGACGACACAACTGCGGCTCCAAGCTCGACGGCACAATGACGGCACAACAACGACTCCAAGCTCGATAATATCAATTTTTTTTGCGTTAAATTTAAAAAAAAATTGAAAAAAAATTATGCGGGCTGGCCCACATAAGCCAGCAGCCCGGTATAGTGCTAGTTTGGGCTATATGATAGTGTCTCCAATTTGTAATCGGGCTATTTAGCCCCAGCCCGTTTTGGCCCGCATCCGGGTCGGCCCATTTTGACAGCTCTAATAAAAATATAGGTGAATGCTTTTGTACCTTTCAAAAAGGAAATGCATCAATGGCAACTCTTGGATTAATTTTTTTAAGTGCAATTGAATTAATTATATGTTGGCATTTATGTTATTTTTACACAACATCGTCTTATGTGTTACCTTATATATCATATTTAAGGATTTATTTGCAAATCTTTAAACTCTAAACTTAACCATGGTTAAAAATAAAAAAAAATAAAAAAAAAACTACAACTATCCTAATCCTAATCTAAGCAATCAGAACCCTTCACTCTTCACTCTGAACAACAAATGGTAGAAGCTGTCATGAGAGAGAACTGATATAGCGTTGCCATCGCTGTTGTGGGGGAAGTCGTCCAGCTCCAGGTTACCGTCCCCGTCGCTCCAGCCGTCGCGAGAGTAGACGCCTCGCCGTTCCATCGCCCATCGTCCCCACTGCGTTAGGCACTTCCAAATTAATAAGCGATAGGCACTACGTTAGATTTCAATGTTCCTATCGCTTCACATTTCATTTGGAACTACAAACAAATTTCAATCCAAATGTGCCTATCGCTTCACATTTCATTTAATTTCAATGTTCACCGGAAACAAACATAAAAGAAGAATATCTTGTTCTGAACATAGAAACCAGAAACCTTTGATGAATATGATTTGGTTTTTTTTTTAATAATTAAAAATAGAAAATTAATTTAATTATAACCATGGTTTGAGTCAAACTTTTAAAATTGACAAAAAAGACTATTATATGACACATAAGTAGACAACTAAGCGCCGATTGTACGAAAAATCCTACATGCACTTTCTGATTAGTAAAATTAAAGATGGTATCGGTGCCTTTTAAAACAAAAATGACACCAAAGTAATTCTAGAAAAAAAACATTTTGGGATTGTATACTCATAACTTATTAAAGTCTTAAAGATTTAGTTTTTCAATATAAAGATGTTAATTTTAGCTTCTTATCCTCAATCTTAAGGGTTGAGTTTAAGAAAATCTTTCTTTTATTTTGAAACAAAAATAATATATGGTCTTGTAAAATAAACTTGCAAATAAACTGATACTATAAAAAAAATGTGACATTGTTTACATGGAAATTTGATTTGTTAGTCGAAAGAACGTGTTTACATGATCAGTGTTTATGAAGAGTGGGTTCTGACAAGTTTCTATGGTAGTCTTGTTTTCAGTGCATCAATGATAGTAATTGAAGGCTTTAAAAGTAAAGCAGTAAATACGAGAATGTAAAGGTGTTGAATGTAAAAGTGCAGAAAAGTAAGCGTTGGAATTAAAATGTGCATAAAATGTAAAGGTTTTATTGAATTTAAATGAAAGGGATGTTACATGGTATTTTTCATCAATCTACTTGATGAGATGTATAGGAGTTATCAAGTGCAAACCCCTATTACATGCGAAATTCTCCGATTTATAGAAAAGGATTACAAATAACTAACTACTTAACCTATTAACACGTGGACATCCATCGCGCCTTACATTGAAAATTTAAAATATTTAAACTACCATGTTGTTGAGTCTTATAAATATGGGCTCTAGCCTTTAACACTTGATCTTCGACTTGCTCTTTTGGAAGTTGTAACGACCTAAGTCGTTAATGCAATTATATGATGATAAATGTATATGATTAGTGTGTTTTAATGAAAAAAATGTTGATGTTTTTATGGTGCGTGAAAATGAGAAATAATTTTAACCGAAAATTAATAGATAACTGCTTCTTTTATATTACACATAAAAGAGTTTGATATAATGTACATCATGTTACATTGTTTCGGCCAAAAATGATACTGCATCATAACTCTGAGTTAAATAATCTCCGTCAGTGCACATATACGTATATAAAGGTGTAACTCAGAGCAGTCCACAAAACTCTATAATACTAAAGTCAGTCTACATACTGATGATATAAAATTAGCATATGACCTCACGGCTCGTCAACCATCTACTGACTTCCAGTCGATGGAACTACCTGGTCACTCTCCCTTCCAGTTTGTGCATCGTCGTCCCTAGCTGGCTCACTCTCGTCCTCCTCGGGATCCTCCTCCTCCTCAGAGTCCACCTGAACCACCGGAGGCACACGCTCCGATGATGATGCAAATCTCACAGTCCAGGATGGACCCGGACGAGAAGGATCCTCCGGTGCAACTCTCTCCTGAGGAGTGCGAGCGGGAGCACGCAGCTGGCCTGAAACGAAAATGCGAACGACGACGTGCAGGCTGGGGAGGTGGAGTACCATGGCGGTAAGTAAAAGCAGGAGGTATATGCTGAGCATATATCATAGGTATGCGGAACCAACGAGGACACATATAGGCTAGGGGGTTTGGGTGGCGGAAGATAGTTCCACCTCCCCCCTCGAAGGTGGCTCTACGCTCCTCATATTCCCACGTCCCTCTCACGGGACGCATCTCCAGGCAAACCAGGTATCGAGACATCACCTAACAAACAATTAGGGCAAAGGGAGTAAGACAGTGTCATTCACGTACAAATGAATAATTAAATGGACTAAGAATAAACAAACACAAATATTCAAGTAGCAATTAAAGTCACATAAGCATATAGGCACACTCAATTAATCAATCAATAATTATCAAACAATAATTTATGTTTTCTAATGCATGTGCAATGCAATGTGATGTGAATGCTCAATGCAATCTCCTCTGTGATATTCTGCGAATATCATGCACTTAGCAATTTACGTTTATCGAGAAAGTACCAAACGATTCAATTTACGTTTATCGAGAACGTACCGAAACGATTCAATTTACATTTATCGAGAACATACCAAACGATTCAATTTACGTTTAACGAAAACGTACCAAAACGCTCCACGTATGTTTGACGACAACGTACCAACGATACTAAATAGGAAAAGCAACTGAGAGTAAATGTCTTTCCACCAAGTATACAATTACAACTCCTGTGTAATTGTTGGACTCTCTAGCAAGTATACTAGATCGTACACAAGTAATATAGTAGAAGTAAAATTGTCGTTCCCACGAGGATTGCAAATTGTTCAACTATTTTCACCTAAGAGTAGTTTAAAGTCAAATCCATTACTAAAATTGCTTTTAAAAACTGATTTGGGATTAAAATTAAAAATAAAATAAATACTTAAAATTAAAAAGAATTAAGTTACAGTGGAAGAAAAGTGGTTAGGAACTTAGTTTCATTGCAGACATCGTTTATTAATTCTGAATTATTGTTTTTTCTTTAAATCAAGAACAAAATCCTAAATTAGCAATTACTAGATTCCTCTTGTGTAATTACTGTTTATTATCCAAGTTAATAACTCTTAATCCCTTAAGAAATTAAACCATTGAACAACCTTAATTAGAACAGCGAATTTATGAAAAGTTGCATAAGAATCCAAAAGTATTCCTACAAGTTGGATAGTTATACCGTTTGATTGCAAGGCCTATTCTAAATCCTAATTTTCCAATTTCAGATTTAGAGATCCAAAACATAAATTGATCAGGTTCATGCATAACAATTAAAACACAATGAAACGCTTGATTTAAAACTGGAAAAACACTAATTCATAAATTAAAACAAACTATCCATGCAAATCCACCATGTTCCTAACACAAGGGTTTTAGTTACACATAATAGAAGGAAGAAACAAAGCAATAAAAATGGAATTCATTCCTTAATTACCACTAAAACTGATCTGAAATCTTCAAGCTTCAATGGATTCCTCCTTCAAATGCCTCCAAAGTGTGTAATCTCCCTTTTACCAAAGCTGCTAACCTAGTCACTAGTCCTAATATAAATAATAATACACAAAATCCTAAGAGAATCTTTCGAAAACACTCTGAAATTGGCCCAATTGGGCCTGATCGTGTGTCGCGCGCCTGGGCGCTCTAGGTCTGATGAGTATTGATTAAATGGGCACGCACGCCTGGACTGTTGGAAATCAAGCTTGTCCTAAAGGACGTAAAGAGTCAATGCTAGAAGATTTCTAGAAGAAGATTGTTTTGATGATACAAACGTATTCCAAGTTTCAAGCGTCAAGCTTCAAGCATCAAGTTACAAGTTCAAGTTTCAAGGCTCAAGGCTCAAGCTCTCAAGTTCAAGATTAGTATAACCTTTGCCTATAGGAAATTTGTAAGGTAATGAAGAATTTTTATTACAAGTTTTTATGGCCAAATAACTTATTCAATTCTAAGGAGAAGAGAAAAAGTTTTTCACAAAATTTTTTTAAGATTGTTTTATAGTTTTTAAGTGAAAATTATTTCTGAAAATCTATGGTTACATACTCTACTTTAGAAAATCATTTTTATGAAAATTGGCAGAAATAATCGATTACTTTTCTTGGATAATCGATTACCAAGCTTCTGAGTTGTGACCTGGGAATTTTAATTAAAATATAATCAATTACATTTTAAATAATCAATTATCTTCCTCATAGGGAGTAGATAATCGATTACCTTATTTTTATAATCGATTACTTTATTAAAATGAATTTCACTATTTTTCACAGAAAGCCAATAATCGATTACCTTGGTTTTAATAATCGATTACTTTCGTAAAAACTAATTTCAAAGTTTTCACAAAATGAAGATAATTGATTACCTTCTTCAAAGTAATCGATTACTTTAAGTTTTCTTGAAATCCGTGTCAGAATCAATCTTAAATGTTTCCAGATTTGTTTTTATATCATTGATTATGATTTATTTTCAAAATTCGAAATTAATTTTATTTTTGAAAATATTCCTTATATGTTTTAAGAATCAAATCTTTGATTTATTCTCTATATCTTTTTATTTTACTTTTTAATTCTAAATCAAATCTGATTCTATTTTAAATTATTATGAAATCTATTTTATTTAGTTTTAATTTTAAAATTTATCATATCATATTTTATTTTATTCTTTAAATCTTTTGTGATTTAATAAGATTTAAAAAACCTTTCTAAAAGGCTGTTGTTGACTAATCGTTGTTTTCATTTTTTTATCAACACGCCTCTTCTTCTTCTTCTTCTCCAAAAAGAACACGTTATTCATCAATTAAAAATACTTTGGCCTCAACTCTTGTGATCTTAATCCTTCATGTAGTGGACCTAACTCCTGTCCGATCGGTTCGATCTTATGCCGACCAGTTAGCATTGAGTTTATGAGCACTGACCATAAACTGGTCGGATTCACAGCACACCGAGCTAGGGACACTGTGGTTTAAAGGCTTATGGGATTTGGACCGAGCACAGGAGTGTCATCCTTATCCTTACTCCTGACGGTCCTAACAGTCTAATAACTACTCCTATATTCCCGCGTAGCTTGATAAACTACGGGATATAGATCAGTGCTTATCCATTACAGAATTTATAAGGGTTAGCTTATCAGCACCTTAAACTAATCCTATTCGAACACTACCTTCTCACGGGCCTCATCAGAAAGCCCACAACACACATATCAGGTAAACCCCCTATAAGAACCGCCAAGCTATAGGGGCTAAGGTATGTTTTCTCATCCCTACTCTCAAGAACTACGTGTGGCTTGATTCCCTTTTCACTGGGGATACGTAGAACCGGAGTCACCCTCGCCAGCTACAACAACCCATCAAACACATCGTGGTGTTTCTTCAATATTGGAACACGACATTGGCGCCGTATGTGGGAATTAGTAAACTTTGATTCCCATCAACCATTCAAAAACCATGTTCTACCGTGATTTACTAGGATAAGCACCGAGCCTTGTTTTTTGCCTTGGAGTAGTCAATTAAAAAAAATAATAAAAAAAAATAAAAAAAAACAACAACAATCTTGTTGCAGGGTGGCGTTATTGGAAGCCAACCTTTCTTCCTTCTCCGATATACTGGCGATATTGAAATCGGTCCATTAGTGACTATTACGGTTCTTAATTTCAAACCGGTATGTGCAGTGGCGCATAGAAGAAATAGCAGGACCAAATCCATGCAAGATTACGGTGACCATCACGAAGAGGAAGCCAGATCGGAGGGACAACAAAAGCATTGTGGAGAAAATCACAGCCCATGATAAGGATCCACGCTTAATTGATACAGGCACATCTTCGTTATGCTTAGATTTAATTTTCTCAATCAATCTCCACGATTCAGAATCGATTTGAAGGACACGGTCCTAGCCTCTGATCGTGCACCGCCGATCCTGCGTTCTTGACGTCCCTCTGCCGACGATCGTGCACCGTCAACCTGTCTCCCTCGCGTCACCGTGTTTCCATAAGGAACACTGCTCCTCTGACGTTGGACCCGAACACCAACAATCGACGCCGATACCGGCACACAAACCACCATGAACCAGTTAAGAAGACAGACCGAAGACCATCATCAAGATCCACTTCATCGACCCAAGGTCCGTGCTGCCCCATCATCAAGCTCTTCAACAAAAGTCGCGTATGAGATGCGTAGGACAACGGCAGATTCCAATCTTCTCACGATCTCTATCGAATCCAAATGAAGAACGAAAGAGACGGATCCACCGTGAAAGAGATCAAGATGATCTGCACTTACAACTTCAACAAATCGATAATAGAGGCGGAAGAGACGGAGACCTAACCAATATTGTTCGATCTGGTACCGCGACGGTTTTTGACGAGGAAGTACGACAATCGGCCACCACCGTCGCTGACCAAAACCTCCACCGCTACGCATAACTCTATCACGAGTTAAGCTCTCAGAACCGTTCGCCGTGTTTAGTGATGGAGTTCGCAACATCAAATCCGTGCCGGCACGAACCGGTGTGGGCAAGATCCGTAAGCCTACACCGCGTCAGTTCTTGGTGAGTTCTTGGTGAGGACGAGTGTTCAACCATCGATGCAGAACCGCAGAACCGCAGCCATCTTCCAAGTCGCAGAACCCCTCACACAACTAGGGTTGCTCTCCAAAAGGAAATTGGGCTGCAAGCCCAAATACAAAAGAACACTGTACGGGCCAACAAGCCCAAATTAAAAAAATAAAAAAATAAAAAACACTATACGGGCTTAATTGATACAGGCCGAAACAGAATAAATCAAATTAAATGCTGGCTTAGCACATATACAAGCCCAAACAATTTTCCACCATTAAATAAGGAGCCACCCCATCAGCAAAATCCCGGGAAGTCATCATTTTATTTTAATCAATGGGCAAAACTATTTTTTGAGCACCGTGATTACAATCTTGTCATTTTATTCAAAACATGGCGACGACAGCAAAGACCCCCGTGTCGAGTTTTCCTCTTTAAGCTCGTCTCCGTGTATAGAGTACCCCGTGCTTGGTTCCACGCTTCGGATACATGTGCCAACTGTGCGCGGACCTTCGACAGGGTCCCCCTTTTTGGTATCTCATACATCCGAAATGCTAGGAACCACTCACTACTCCTCTCTCCTCGGATTTATAAGATGATTGCGTAAACCTTGCACCATGTTCCCTACTAGAGTCTCTCATTCCGGGTCAACCGCTCAACGAAACCTGCTTGGAAAGGATTGACAGGAGACTTCAATCTAACAGTCTTCAACCCGACATTCCTCGCCACACTGAATCAGGGAAGGAATTCTCGTTCCTATATTACTTTCCTGTTTACTTAGCATTTTTAAGTGATTACTTTGCACACATGCTAATATTAATTTAGTTGATGCAATGTTTTTGATATATGCTCCTAATGCTTTTTATGTATTCCTTCACATATCGTTTATCCTATACTCATGATTTTTCATACATGTTGATATGTGACGCAAACTTCCTTGCTGCTGAATATCCCTAAACGTCTGTCTTTCCTGTCATTATAGAATAATAATATTTGATGTGCATTGCCTTTTAAGTAACACAAAGTAGTTCCTGACAATTAAACATTGTCATTATTCAATAATTAATGCTTTTATCTGATTCAACACCATTAATTGTTTCGGCATATTTTTCGTGCTTGTCACTTATTACTACGCATGATATGTTTTCTCGCATCTTTTTATTGACAATCTTGTATGACTTACAAGTATGTAATCTCCAATAATTCTCATTATTGTGTTTATTACGTGTGACATCATTAAATCATACTTTTATACTGATATTATATATCAACTCTTCGCCAATAATCGCCATTAATACATCTATTTGCTCAACATAATTATGTTCATTTACTTTATACATGATATGATATTCTTCACAATAAATGTCATCAAATGTTATTTACGATTATTTACATAATTATAATTATTTCTATAACGCGTGATATATCATGCTTCTTTTTGTAGACAATCTTGCGCGATTTACGGGCATTTTAATTCCCAATAATTGTCATAATCATGTTTATTTCGTATGATATTTATAAAATCATCCTACTTTTATACTGATAATACATTCTATCTTAGCCAATAATTGTCATTATTGCTATTTAATTGTTATACATCGTCAATCTAACGACGATCACTAATTATTATGTTGTTATTTAATTGTTATACATCATCAATCTAACAACGATCATTAATTATTTAATTGTTATTTAATTGTTATGCGAGGTACATGTATGATGGCCTTTTTTCTCTAAATAGCCCATCTCGAGATCCCCGTCAATGGAAAAACTGTTTCCAAGTGCAGGGAACACATCGACATGTTTGGAGTCTAGCTGACGACGGCGAAGATGAGGTGGCAAGGACCCAAGTGCCAAAACTTTGCCAAAGCTTCATGATTAATCTTCGAGCACGTGTCTTGAACGAAAAGGGCTCATGTTCGATCCATAATTCGGGATGTATGTGACAAGCGCGGCGGGCGCTCATCAGACGATTGTCGCCACTCTTCCACCGGTTTCCGACTACCCTCCTACGCATGTGGTTGAACACCAGGCTATGGATAACATTTTGTCTCTTGTGGCTCCTCTCCAAAAACGGGCGAGGACCGAAAAGGGGAACCGGTAGTCGTTAAATCCTTAACGATGGATGTTCTTATTGAGGAAGACCGAGAAATCTCGACGATCTGGTAATGTACTCCCAGCACGCTCGGTCTGGGATTAAATGTAGTGAACCAGACTTCAGTCCGACCGATATTGCTCTAGGCCAACCAATTAAGGATTGAATCAACGAGCACCAACCACGAATTTGGTTGGAACCATGTCTTACCGAGCTAGGGACACGAGTGGATTGAGAATTACGGGATCACGACCGAGCATAGGATCCTCATCCCTATTTAAACCAGTTACGGTCCCAACAGTCCAACCTCCACTCCTACGTTCCCATACAGCTTGAGGACACATGGGATAATGGCACCCTCGGAGTTCCGGACGAAGGATCGAAAGAATCCTGCCATTATTCTCACAAAGCAGTTATCGCACAACGCTTCCACATGCATTCTCTAAGTGTTACACTAGTATCCGTTCTGAACAGATGGGTGCCTGACAGCTCTCGATAGTTCGAAAGTTGAGATAATGACAATCAACATACCGAGCTACGTGGCGATCAGCAATTCTGAAATACTAAACAAAACCAGAAGCTTAGAACCAAGTCATGCCGAAATGATTCTCAACACTGTCGAGCATGTCCCAGGAGTTCATGTTATCATCACACCGTGATCTCATCATCATCCATAAACACAACTACGAAGGTCGAGCAAATCACCGCGAGGTAACCGACTGATGGTCACCTCTTTTGTTAGCCTCAAATCGCCAACGATATCTTCAAATCAATCGGTGTCATACAAACTTAGTCATGCTTGGCGTCTAATCTTACAGCACGTCACTCTGGGCGTCTAATGTTACATCATCTTCAACATGATTTCGGCAAAATCTCACGATGACATCACTGTCTCCTCTGTTGAACATGCTTACTGCGACTATTTCCATTTATTACTAGTCATGGCCTCAAAATCTTCACTCGGTTTCCTGTTCAAGTGACACAACTGAAGCCTCTAGCATCCTCGCATCTTCTGCCACGACATCAGGGTCACAGGCTGACCTCGCTTCGCCTTACACTCCTTCCCAGAAACCAATCGACCACAACGAGTCGGCACTCAGCTAATTGTACATTCGCCGAGCATCTTGTCTTAACTGTCTCGCAATGAGTCGGTGCCTCCACGGATCCGAGCGCCGAGGTCCATTTTCTTATTTGGATCCATCAGATCCTAGGAACCCTACAATGAAGAGTCTCTTTCACAACTCACAAACGTTCAAACTCGTCATAGTGTTCTTCCACACAGATCTGAATCTTGAAATTTCCTAAACAAGCTTGAATCTGATCTAATCAGGCCAACGCATGCAGATCGTCACATTTGCTCGCTCGTCCTTCTTAATGACTCACAATACATTATTGCTCGATCGACATCCTTCCTAGGAAGTGAACATCATGCTGACCCTTCTTCCTATGCCATCACAAAATTAGTTCGACACTCAACTCCTCTCGGTGGCCAAGCACGGGCCACCATGGATTATGGTGGCCTCGATCTTTAGGTCTAACCGCTCATAGAATCGTTTCTGAGAACCATGAAAGAAAAAGAAGGTGCAAGTATAATCACACAAGCTGCTCAAGCAACTCCAAAAGCAAGCCACTTCGAGATTCTCCCAACAGACAGCATGTTCTGCAAGCACAACAAACACTTTGTTTCTTTCCTCCTTCCCAGAATTATTTTCGCGATGGCGAGGAACCACACATCGGTCATCTCCCCTCGGTTTCATTAGTCAGCATCCGTACGAGCTTGACTGGTTTCGTCCATCTCCTCTCGGATTCATAAGGCGCCGACCTAAACACTTTGTTATGTACCATAGGACTTCCGAACTCGGCTCAAGCCTCTTCAGGCTTTATCGGGTTCGATTTTGTTATGCAAGGGAGTAGAGGTCTACTTCAGCTTCATTATTTGAATAATCTATCACCTTGCCTTCGACAACCTCATAACATGGATCTGCCTCAATTATTCCGATTTCCGTAACATGGATCTGCCTCAATTATTCCGATTTCCGAGGGGTTCAGCAGTTATAGTTGATTATTAGCATTGACGAAAGAATCAACGCTACTTTTTTCGTATCCACAAGGAATTTTCTCAGACTGTTTTCTCGGCTTTGTTGAAGATGATCTCACTTTTTGCCCTCTCGGCGTCATTCTTTACCTTCTCGGCATCCCCAGCATACTCCCTCTATCTGTCAAGTTTTCGATCATGTCCTCCCATGTGTCAGCATGTTTCCGCCAGTTGGGAAGTAAAGACTTCCTCCCGAGCGGCCACATCATGTCTCATTGCCTGCTGATTGGGATTAGCAGCGTACTCCAAGGTCTTGGAGTCATCTGGGAAGAACGGTAACAAGGAAGTTTTCATGCTCGCTATGCATTGACAAATCATTGCCGCCGATCAATATCTATAGGAATTCTTTCGGACCCAGATCGAGTTTGAGGATGCCTCGAACATCAACAGTTAGCGTCTCAAAATTATCATTCAATCGACACAAGCCTCAACGGCCTTTCCCGATCATCTCTTTCAGGTGAAGGAGGCGGGCACAAAGTTGATCTGAATACTCCAACCTTTCTTCACTCGCTGTGGCCCCGAGAGCTTCATAGATCTTATTGTGGTGTTCCATCAGTACTGGAACACGACACTTATAACCCGGCACAAGCCTTTTTCAGGCTCTACCGAGTGGGGGACTGGTATGTGATATAGTATGTACATTACCGACATAGGCTAACCTAGATACTGGCACCATATGATGATCAAGATCATATCCTGTCGTATAAGGGATATAAAAAACCCATCGCTGTCAGATTTGGTATATGTCTCTCTCATCAAGGTATTACTTCAATACATTCACTCATTTCGGATCACGTCCCGACGCACTTGCCTACGATCTTGGTTGGCCGACCAGATCGGCGTGGCAACAAGTGAAAACGGGGATTGCTACCTCGATAACTTGGCCATCGGCCAAATACGTCACAGGATCGAGGAATGCACCTCGGCCAAGGCAGTCATTCCGACAGCATCCCCCGTAGATTTTACGATCCAATTCATAATATTACTTTTAACACACCCCGATGAGAGAGGTGTAAGAATCTCCAAATCGCGATACTCTTCCAAGTAAAAGACCTCGGCTACGAACAGTCTTTTATGTCACCACCAAGCCTCGGAAGAGAACGTCTGATCGACCCAAAAGGGCTCTAAACTCGGCACAGAGTCTCTATGACTCTTCCCGAGCTTGGGGGCTTATGTAGTGGACCTAACTCCTGTCCGACCGGTTCGATCTTATGCCGACCAGTTAGCATTGAGTTTATGAGCACTGACCATAAACTGGTCGGATTCACAGCACACCGAGCTAGGGACACTATGGTTTAAAGGCTTACGGGATCTGGACCGAGCACAGGATTATCATCCTTATCCTTACTCCTTACGGTCCTAACAGTCTAATAACTACTCCTATATTCCCGCGTAGCTTGATAAACTACGGGATATAGATCAGTGCTTATCCATTACAGGATTTATAAGGGTTAGCTTATCAGCACCTTAAACTAATCATATTCGAACACTACCTTCTCACGGGCCTCATCAGAAAGCCCACAACACACATATCAGGTAAACCCCCTATAAGAACCGCCAAGCTATAGGGGCTAAGGTATGTTTTCTCATCCCTACTCTCAAGAACTACGTGTGGCTTGATTCCCTTTTCACTGGGGATACGTAGGACCGGGGTCACCCTCGCCAGCTACAACAACCCATCAAACACATCGTGGTGTTTCTTCAATATTGGAACACGACACTTCATTATCAATAGAACTTTATTGTTGTATCTGTGTTATCAAGAACACACCAAAAATTGTATCACTCACATCATATTATTCTCAACCGTAGTGATTAGGGAGTGTATCTCCTAGTTGAACGTGTGACACGTTCGTAGGGTGAGGAACCCTTGTGTGAATTTGAGGTCCTTAGCGAACGGAGGTTCCTAGTAGTGTGCGGGGCACTCTGGTTGTAATTGGGTGCGGCTCAATTCAAGTTTATAAAAAGCTCAAGCGGGTCGCTTGGGGACTGGACGGAGGTCTTTCGCTGGAAAGACTGGACCAATATAAAAATTGGTTTGCGTGTTCCTCTTCCCTACCTCTTTTACTTTCCGCTATTTTTATTGCTTTAAATCATTTCCGCGCAACTCTATTTAATTATTTTTCTAACGATTCGCATTCATGTTCAAATTTCTAATCTCTCCACTAATTTTTTTTAAACAGTTCGAGTAATTTTCAATAAATTAATAAAACTCGATTCACCCCCCCCTCTCGAGGTTTGAGGCCAATCCTAACAGTTGGCATCAGAGCTAGTCTCTTGTGTTAAATGACTTAACAGTCTCAAGAGTAATGGCTTCAAACTCTCTGTTTGGAGGTGAAGGGAGTTCTATTAATAGGCCCCCCATGTTTAATGGTGTGGGGTAGGCTTATTGGAAAGCGAGAATGAAAATTTTTATTCAAGGAGTAGGATTAAAAGTTTGGTACGCTGTTGTTATAGCTGTCAAAACGGCCCGGCCCGCCCGGGTTCGGGCCGGCCCGGCCCAGGTGCGGGCCAAATGATTTTGGGCCAAATAGCCCAGGTGCAAGTTGTGCTCCCTAGCATGCGGCCCAAACCCGCACTTTACCCAGGGTTTTTTGGCCCGGCCCGCGATTGGGTTTTTTGGCCCGGCTCTAGACCGGGTTAAAAAGCTCGGGTTCAATTTATGACCACATTTCTGGAACCCAAGCCCGCACTTTTCCAGGGTTTTTTGGCCCGACCCGCATCGGCCCGGCCCATTTTGACACCTCTAGCTGTTGTTAATGGACCCTACGTACCTACCTGTGTGGTAAATGGAATCACAGTCAACAAGCCTTTGGGTGAGTGGACGGAAGAGGAGGAACGAATAGTCCAGTACGACTTGAAAGCGAAAAATATAAGGCAAAACTATTAGATTGGTCCTGTAAGTTATTTTTTGGTTGCGATTTCGTCCCTTAACTTTTTTTTGTTTCAAATAAATCCGGAAGTTTGTAACTTGTTTCAAATAAATCCTTCTATCCAATTCTATTTTAACACCGTTAATGGGAGCCTCCTACGTGGCAACCAATGGTCTTACAAGGCTAAAAATCAACGTTATACCCCAAAACGATGTCGTATGAGACAAAAATAGAAGCTTATTGGGTTATCCCTAACTGTTTTGGTTTTCTCTTTTGGCCTCATATGACATCATTTTGGGGTGTAACGTTGAGTTTTAGCCACGTAAGACCAATGGTTGCCACATAGGTGGCTTCCATTAACGGTGTTAAGACAAAATTGGATGGAAGGATTTATTTGATGCAAGTTACAAACTTACGGATTTATTTGAAACGAAAAAAAGTTAAGGGACGAAATCGCAACCAAAAAATAACTTACAGGACCAATCTAGTAGTTTTTCCAAAATATAATGACATCTGCTTTGAGTTATGATGAGTTTCACAGGATATCTACATGTGAGACAGCACAGGAAATGTGGGATACTTTGGAAGTCACATATGAAGGTACAAATTAGGTCAAGATATCGAGAATCAACACTCTAACTGGAGAATATGAATTGCTCAGAATGAAGGATGGAGAATTGGTCCATGAAATTCAAAAGAGGTTCACAATGATCGTGAATCACCTCATAACGTTGGGGAAGAAATTCACTAATGAAGAGCTAATCAACAAAGTGCTGAGATGCTTAGGAAGAGAATGACAACCCAAAGTGACAGCAATTATGGAGTCAAGAAATCTTTCAACAATGACATTGGAGACTCTCTTCGTAAAGCTTCAGGAACATGAAAGTGAACTCAAAAGGTTAGCACAACACGAAGAAGAGAACAAAAAGGTGAAAGGTCTTGCGTTCAAGGCTGAAGCACCAACATCGGAAGGAGACTCTGACAAAGAATCTATCAGTAATGAGCACATGAGACTCCTGGTGAAAAGATTTGGGAAATTCTTGAAAAAGAAAAACAACTTCAATAATTCCTTGAAGAAAGATGCACACAAAAGTGGAGGTTCTTCTATCACTTGTCACGAATGCGGCAAACCGAGGCAAATTCGGGCAGACTGCATTCAATATGAGAAAAAGAAGGAGAATTCCGAAAGAAATGCGTCAAGCTCAAGGAAAGGGAGACAAGCCTATCTAGCATGGTTGGACAATGAGGAGAGCTCGGATGATGACTCGGATGAGCAGAATGAAGCGACCAACCTATGTCTCATGGCACATGGAAAAGAGGTAATTCATGAACTTAATTTTGAACCTTCTTATAGTGAATTACAAGAGGCATTTGAGGAATTACATGAGGAATCGATGAGGTTATCCTTATTGGTTTCTTTAGAAAAGAAAAATTCAACTTTACTTTTACAAAAGAACAAAGAACTTTCTAAAGAAAATGAAGTTTTGAAAAATGAAAATAAAGAGCTAAATTCTACTTTGAAAAATTCCTCAAACACCTCTAGGAATGAAATCAAAATTAAGGCTAGTTCATCTTCTTGTAAGTTTTGCAAGGATTTAGTAAAAGAAAATGAAGATTTAAAAGAAACACTTGCAAAATTTACAAAAGACAGAAATACCTTAAATTTGATGCTAGGGAGACAAAAATGCTTTTTCAATAGGGCAGGTATAGGTTATCAGCCCGGTAGACATAAAAATAAATTAAGTACCATTTTGTCCCTGCTAGCACCTATAAGAAGCCTCTTATTTTATGCTATTATTGTGGTAAAAAGGGCCATGGCTCACATGAGTGCATACACCGAAAAGTTAAGTTCGTTAAACCGAACAATGATGCTGTAAGGTGGCACAAAGGGCACTATGGTACCGCTAACTCTCCAGGACCCAAGATGATATGGTTACCTAAAGGAAAAACCTGAATTTGTTTTGTAGGTCATGCCGGAGGACAGAAAATCTTGCTGGTACTAGGATAGTGGATTCTCTAAACATATGACTGGAGACAAATCCAATTTCTCATATCTCACTCCCAAGGACCAAGGACATGTGACCTTCGGTGACAACAACAAAGGAAGGAATGGGAAAGTACCCCCTGCCCTATCCCCGCCCCGTTGCCATCCCTAGGAAGGATACTTGGCATTGGTAAAGTAGGTACTCCTCCTAACCCTTGTATTGAAAATGTATTACATGTTGAGGGCCTAAAGCATAATTTGCTAAGTATTAGTCAATTATGTGATAAGGGCAATAGGGTTATATTTGATTCTGATAATTGTATTTTCGAGGGAAAAGTTGATAATCTTATTAAGCTTATTGCTCGCAGGGTAAACAATATTTATTTAATTGACCTTAACTCAATTCCCTCAGATGATGCTAAATGTTTATTAAGTAAAGAGAATGAATATTGGCTATGGCATCGTCAAATAGGTCACATCCACATGAACCATTTAAATAAATTATGTTCTAAAAACATAGTAGTTGGTTTGCCAAAGCAAAAATTTTCTATTTCTGAAAAATGTGATCCTAGTTCAAAATCAAAAATCACAAGGGCATCTTTTCCTCCTAAAAATATTGTTTCAACTCAAAGGCCCTTGGAACTTTTACATATGGATCTTTTTGGACCTTGTCAAGCAAAAAGGTTTGGTGGCAACTATTACTGTTTGGTAATTGTGGATGACTATTCTAGGTGTAGGGTCTGCTGACTATATACGGACCCGAGTCTCACCAAAGGGTTCCTCTAAGGGCATTTTGATCGGTTCACCTGCTATTAAAGTCCTTCGCTCGGACTCGTAGGATCCGAGCAATACGAAAGGGCCAGGCTCGGACTTGATGGAATCGAGCCTCACCATCGGTCCTCAATCCATTAGGCTCGAGACTCTAGGACCGAGACATACCGTCGGCTCGTGGATAAGCTTAGGCTCGCCGAGGCTTCCTATCCCATCCGCAAATCTCTCCTAGATTCTCGCAACAGCCTAGACATGAGATCCTCAGTTGATCCTATCCAGATTCTAGAAGCATAATCGTCCGATATTATCTCACAGAATCCTGGTTCTGCACAACTCTGATACAGGGCCCAAACGGCCCATATCAGCCTCCTCCAAACCCTATAAATAGCTCATCACAGCTAGGGTTTCAGGTATGTTCTCTCATCCCTACTCTCAAGAACTACGTGTGGCTTGATCCCCTTATCACTGGGGGTACGTAGGATCGGGGTCACCCTCGTCAGCTGCAACAACCCCAAACACACATCGTGGTGTATCCCTAACAATGGAACACTACATTGGCGCCGTCTGTGGGAATCGGTAAATTTCGATTCCCATTACCATGTTCAACAACAAAGAATATCGAAAAATTCAACAGAATGTACAACCAGCATCAAGATCTAAGAAAAAAAATGGTGTTTTTCTTGAATCTGAACTGTGAAACGTCCATGGCAACAATTCCACGACCTTGATTATATCGGTTTCATGACGAGGGAGGAGTATGTTGAGAAGATCGGCGTATGGCGGCCGAATCCGGATCGAAGCCATCACGTCCAGCGAGCATCGCTCAAACCCGCAACCGTCACGAAGAGAAGACCTCTCCCAAGAGCCATCGAACTCAGATTCCAAATCGGTTTCACCCTCCTTGTTGCTGTTTCTCCCTCCTTCCACCGCATCGTTCATTTTCTCTCCCTCCTTGTCACTGTTTCGCTCCCTACCGCCACGGGAAGCACCGCCGCTGCTAGTCTCCGAATCGGGGAGCGTCGCAGCAGGCGCCGTGAACCTTCGGACGATGGAGGCTGCGATCGAATCTCCTAGGAGAACGAGACGATCGCGAGTGGCTGGGGCGCTGGAGGCAGAACGCAGAACCATCGCACCGCTTCTTCTCTCTCCCTTTGCAATCGCAAGCTAATGCTGCTGTGGATGTGACTTCGCTGTTTGCTGTTCGAAAATAAGAGAGACCGCCACCGCAGAAGACGACAAGCAAGCGTAGCCACCACCACCGCATCTTCGCAGCTGAGCTCTTCCAAGGTGATGTGCTCGCGCCGCCACCCCCATTTCACTCCTCCTTGGTCTCCGCCGCCGCAAACGGGGGCACTTGCCGTCGCCGCACAAGCCGCCGCTGTACGATTCCATGGGCACACCAATCTCCCTTGTTGGTGGCCGCCGCCACGCTGTTGGCGTGGAGCCTGCAGTGAGTGCAAGCAGCAGCTCCCCTAGGGTTCCAAAGGGAACGGGCTAACCAGCCCAATTCACCCAAAAAAAAAAGAAAAGGGCCTAATCAGGCCCAATTTAAAAAAAATAGTGGACAAAAACAACAACAAAAGCTCCACAAGAAGAAACGGGCCTTAAGCAGGGAAGTAACATTTTTACTCTCATAATTGAATTGCCAATAACACTCATTAGCACATGGTTAATTTGATTACATGTCATTTATTAATTGCCAATAATTATCATTATTGGGGTTATAAATGGTTAACTTTGAACAACAATAACTAATTAATTATTATTTTTGTGCGCATATGCGAGATACACACCCGAGCGGCTGAATAACCCATTCCGAGACCCCCATTAATGGACAAATAATTTTTCAAGTATCACGAATACAATAATGTCACTCTATTTGGAATCTAGTGGTGATCGCGAGAACCCCCGCGCCGAGTTCTCCTCTTGAAGCTTGTGCTCCGAGCGAAGAGCGAGGACCCCCGCGCCGAGTTCCCCTCTTGAAGCTCGTGTTCCGAGCATAGAGAAAATCATATTTAAGGAAAACAGAGGTCAGCCCTCAATGCTCAACAAAGTCCATTTGGAAAGGAATGACAGAAGACTTCAATCCAATATTCTTTAATCCGACATCCCTCAATCTGGCATTTCTCATCACACTGAATCAGGGAAGGAATTCTCGTTTCTGTATTATTTTCCTATTTACTTGGCATTTTACGTGATTACTTTACACACATGCTTATATTAATTCACCTGATGCTGTGCTTTTGACATGTGCTTTTAATGCTTATTCCTTATAATTTCATTACATGTCACTAATTATTTGATATTCCCTAATTATGATTTTTTGCATACATGCTGATACGTGGCATATTGTTAGCCAAATTTCTTTGCTGTTGATTGTTTTTAAATGTCTGTCTTTCCTGTCGTGATAGGATAATAATATTTGATATACATTGCCTTTCGAATGACATTAGGCAGTTTCCGATAATTGTGCATTGTCGTTTTTCATGGATAAGCTTTCATCACTTGATTTGTTGTCATTAAATGCTTTGACATATTATAAATGTCATTCATTACAATTATTGCGCATGATATAACTGAAATTATGCGTCTTTTCCTGGGCAATCCTATCTATTTGCACGATATTTAACTATTGTCTTTTCATGGGCAATCCTGTCTGGTTGCACGGTATTTAATTATTATTATTATATTTGTTACGTGTGATATTTTTAAATCATGCTGCTTTTGTTCTGATACTTTACATTCACTTGTCAATAATTTTCATTATTGTTATTCAATTATCATGGATTGTCAAATTAACGACGATCACTGATTATTGTTCTTAAACATGTAATGTAAGGTTCAAGAAAGACTGATCATGGTTAAAAAGCTAGCAATTCTAGTCTTAATGGATGCATTTCATGAATTTAAAAAGCTAGCAAAGGTTGTTCAAAACCAAATGCATTTGAGCATTGCATCCATTAAGACTGATCATGGTGGTGAATTTGAAAATCGATTTTTCGAAAAGTTTTGCGAAAAACATGGAATTAAGCATTATTTTTCAGCTCCAAGAACTCCAGATCAAAATGGGGTTGTGGAGAGGAAAAATAGATCTTTAAAAGAACTTTCTCGAACGATGCTTAATGACATGAATTTACCGACATATTTTTGGGCTGATTCTGTGAATTCTGCGTGCTATGTTATGATCCGTGTTTTAATTCGGCCCATTTTAAAGAAAACCCCCTATGAATTGTTTAAGGGGAGAAAACCTAGCATATCCCATTTGAGAGTCTTTGGATGTAAATATTTTGTGCATAATAATGGTAGAGACAATCTAGGGAATTTTGATGCTAAAGCTGATGAGGGTATATTTCTTGGTTATTCTGCGTCAAGTAAAGCTTATAGGATTTACAATAAATCTCGTAATACAATTGAAGAATCTATTCATGTTATATTTGATGAATCCGATCCTAGAAAGCTGGGAAAGGTATCTGTTAATGATGTTGTAGATATTCTCGGGAACTTATATCTTGATGAGGATGATGAACTTATCGTGAAAGAAAAGCTGGAATCCCAAAGCAATGAAAAGTCAAATGAGACAAATGAGGATGAAACTCAGGAAGACTCCGCTGAACTAAATTCAAACTTACCCAAGGAATGGAGAACATCACGACACCATCCAATCGATCAAGTAATAGGTGATATAACCAAAGGTGTAAGTGCTCGTAATTCTCTTAGTAATTTGTGTAATCATATGGCTTTTGTTTCTCAAGTGGAGCCAAAGGATATTTCTGAGGCTTCAATTGATGAACATTGGCTGCTGGCTATGCAAGAAGAATCAAACCAGTTCGAAAGAAACCAGGTTTGGGAACTTGTTCCTAGGCCTGATTCTCATCATATTATTGGAACAAAATGGATTTTTAAAAACAAACTTGATGAGGCTGGTATAATTATTCGAAACAAAGCTAGATTGGTTGAACAAGGCTACAACCAACAAGAGGGGATTGATTATGATGAAACTTTTGCCCCTGTTGCTAGGTTGGAAGCAATTAGGTTACTTTTAGCATTTGCATGCGCGCTAAATTTTAAATTATTTCAAATGGACGTAAAGAGTGCCTTTCTAAATGGTTTTATAAATGAAGAAGTGTATGTTAGTCAACCTCCTGGTTTTGAAAATTTTGAACATCCTGATTATGTTTTTAAATTGAAAAAGACTCTTTATGGTCTCAAACAAGCTCCTAGAGCATGGTATGAGCGATTGAGCAAATTTTTACTGGAAAGTGATTTTGAAAGGGGGAAGGTTGACAACACACTGTTTATTAAAAAGAAAGGAAATGACATTCTTTTAGTTCAGATATATGTTGATGACATTATATTCGGTGCTACTAATGAAATCCTTTGCAAGGAATTTTCTAGTATAATGCAGGAAGAGTTCTAGATGTCTATGATGGGAGAACTGAATTTCTTCCTTGGATTACAAATTAAACAAGCAAAGGATGATATCTTTATTAGTCAAACAAAATACCGCAAGGAACTACTGAAAAGATTCGGCATGGATAAGGCCAAAGCAGTAGCAAAACCAATGAGCACATCATGTTATCTTGATAAAGATGAAGGAGGTAAACCAATTGAAATCACAAAATATAGAGTTAGCTGATATCTTCACGAAACCGCTTACGATAGAAAGCTTCTTTTAATTCGTGGAGAAATCGGCTTAACTTGCGCATCTCTTGTAGGTCATGCATAATTATTCCCTTGTTATTACTAATGCATTTTTTCAGTGTTTCAGGGGGAGTAGTATGCGTACATCTTTTCCTCTATTTTTTTGATGTTGACAAAAGGGGGAGAAGAATTCTGAGCTTCATTGTATATATTTTATATCTACTAATCATCTATGCAGGGGGAGATTAGGAGATAATGGATATTATGGAGATAAGTGATAAAGAGCTTATCATGTTTTTATCATGTTATTCCTTGAAAAGTTAAATTTCCTATGTTACTATTGGTTTATATTATGCTATACTTGCTTGCTTACAATGGATCAAATCCAGTAATGTACCTCTACCTCTTTCCGCTTGAGTCTCTGGCTTGACCAGTGGACTGACTTCATCCGCTACTTACACCTACCACAAAAGGCTAGATGAGAGTAAATCACTTGTCATATCACGTTAGACAAATTAATTATTGAACATCATACACAAACATCACAAATCATAATGCAAATGATGCATGCTCAGCAAGTGTCTTATCACACAGAATTATTACTTATTAATCTGCATGCCATGTCAGACTCATTCACTCATCTCCCCGAAAGGATCCATAGGTGCATTCATCACTTTCATCAACATTTCAACTGTATAAGGATCACACGTACACTGGGTCTTGACGCCTACGGATACTTCCTCCGTATCTGCACCAGGTCCTTTCCCAAGGGACAAGTCATACCGGGACATCAACTCTGATAAACTGCCTACAGATAGCGTCCTATCTGCACCAGGCCTCTTCCTACAATACACAGTATATCAAGATCTCTTGATCTACCACCTACGAATAGCGTCCTATTCGCACCAGGTCTCTTCCCACAAGACACGGTAAGATCGGGATTCAAGTAGTATATCGCCTACGAATATTCTCTTATTCGCACCAGGCCCATTCCCACCGGACACGATATACCGAGATTCTCATCATTCATGTGTACGTTCCTTATACTCATTCCACAATAAAATACTCGTACCTTCTGAATTCTTTCGGGTTCAACCTTTATCATACATATGGCGGCCACACCGTTCCACATGTCTTCGTATAGCGGCCATACCGTACTATACGGAATCATGTACGCTCACGATCTCACGTCGGAGCTAATCATTCATCATACATCATTCAATATCATTCTTCTCAATTATCATCAACAACTCATCATATATACATCACAATCCAATGACAATACTTCACGATCATCATTCTCAAATCATAACCAAATCATCATTTGTAATTATCATCCACAATTCATCACAATCCAATTATCATATAAAATATCCAATCAATCATTAAACTTGCATTATATACAATTCGTAGTCATCATTGTAATTCTATAATCATTGGATATCATTTTCATCCCTTTAAATCTTCAAATATTCATATGTATATCATTCACAAAGTCAATAAAGGAATTTGGCGTAGGCTAAGTGTCATAAAAATTGATAATTGGTAGTTCTGAACCCAGGATAATCGATTACCAAAGGGTGGTAATCGATTACCTCGTGTTAAATTCAAATTTATGGTTTCAGAATAGCATGGTAATCGATTACCAGAGGTTGGTAATAGATTACTATGCAAAAAACTACACATAAAATTGGGGTTTTGACATTGTAGTGTCCTTGAACACTATGTCCTTAACCCTCTAAGTGCTCAAGGTTATGGAACCAGAAGCCCAAGAGAGGATCAAGTGTTAATATGTGACTTTATGGTGTTTCTGCAATTCCAGTTGGGAAAAGCAGGGTCTCCCCAGTCAACAAGTGTGTTCAGAGTGTCAACTTAGGGATGAGAGTACGTACCTGAAACCCTAGCTGTAGTGAGCTATTTATAGGGTTTGGAGGAGGCTGATTTGGGCCGTCTGGGCCCTGTATCAGGGTTGTGCTGAACCAGGATTCTGTGAGATAATATCGGAGGATTATGCTCTTAGAATCTGGATAGGATCAGCTGAAGATCTCATGTCTAGGCTGTTGCGAGAATATAGGAGAGATTTGCAGAAGGGATAAGAAGCCTCGGTGGGTATGAGCTTATCCGCTAGCCGACGGTATGTCTCGGCCTATAGTCTCAAGCCTGATGGATTGAGGACCGATGAGGAGGCTCAGTTCCATCAAATCCGAGCCTGGTCCTTTGGGGATGCTCGGAGTCCATGAGTCTGAGCGAGGGACGTCCATGTTAAGCGATCCGAGGGAAGTGCCCTTAGAGGACTCTATTGACGAGGCTTAAATCCATATCTGGTCGGCAGACCCTACAAGCCCCCCAGCTCGTAAGACTTTGAGAAGTCTGTGACAAGGTAGCAAGTGTTTAGGGTTGACCTTTGCGGATGCCTCATTCCGGGAGTGTAACAGCTGTAACCAGGTAGCCTGTTCGAGTTGACGTTTTGGGTTCTCTAGGTATAGCGCGTGTCCTCGAGAGTTGTGCCACATCATTGCCATTTTTGAAATTTGAAAAAGCAGCTTTGTAACTGCCACGTTTCATCAATCGTGTGGATGAGCGGTGTAATGGGCCTTTGATCCGCCCAGGCCCATACATGCATCGTTGGGAAACCGAAAGGTTTATGGGGGTTTCTTTGAATCCTTTACTCCCCCCACTTACTTTTCATTCCTCTTCTCAGAATCGTACCAGAAACTCCTCTCCAGAAACTCCCAAACCCTCAAACTTGCTCCCCCTCACTACTTCTTTGTTATTCTCAGGGAACCGAAAACTCCCTCCTCTCTTAAGCTCATTTCCACCATTACCTTCACATCGCTTCCAGTTTCCCAAAGACTCAATCAGAAATAGGTAATCTTTCTTCTTCTAACTCAAATACTCTATTTTTGATTCTGCCCTTTTCTATTTGTTGAATGGGTTTCGCATTTCTGGGTTTTGCAGGGATTTTGGGGTTTTTTGTCCTGGGTAGTGTAGTGTTTAGGAGTTTTAATTTCTGAATCATGAGAGGTTGGAGAGAGTTAAGGAGAATTTATCATGAACTTTGTAGGAGATTAGGAGAAGAGCCTTCTAGCGACAGTGATTCGGATTTTTCTGGGGATTTTGGGGGTTCTAGGAGCAGTGACGATGATTTTGGGGGTTCTAGGAGTAGTGATGATGCAGTAGATCCTTCCTCTCCCCCCATCAACCAAGGGTCCACCATAACAAAACCATTAGCTGTAGAGTACCCCTCGGATCCCGCTGAAGTAAGCAAGTGGCTGTTGGCTTATAGGTTTGCTGAACGGAGGGCTCAGGTTAGGGTTAGTCCCGAGCGCTGTCTAGTGGAAGAAGAGCCTATGGGAGACCCGAGGAAAGAAGGGGGAAAGAGTCCAAGGCTCGGCCTTACTTTTAGAATTAAAACATCTGCTATAAAGAATCCTAACTCCGAGCCTTTTACTTTCGCCCCAGATATGGTGGAGCGTAGGTGTGACACTAATCCCGAAGAATATCCCTTGCCACCAAATCACGCGCAATACAATGAAGTTTTTGATCGGGAGGTGCTTGGAACGAGGCACTCATTGCTGACGAGTAATAGTTTGAACCACCTCCGACCTCTTCTTACCCCTCTGAGAGCAGATGGGAATGCGTCGGAGTTTGAGCTGAGACATGTGAACATCGATGACCGAATCTGCTTCGCAGTCCCACAAAATCGGCAATTCTTCTATTTCTATGAAGAAATAATAACAAAAGTCGGAATCCGCATGCCGTTCTCGACCTTCGAAATCGAAGTACTAAACCATTTAGGCATAGCTCCGAGTCAACTACATCCGAGCGGATGGGCATTTGTGTGAGCCTTCCAACAGTTTTGCGATGCCGAAGATTCGGTTGCCACACTCCGAGCTTTCTTTTGGCTATATGCCCCTCAGGTGAACAAGTTCGGCAACTCAAAAGGGCTTTGGGTGTCACTTAAAGCTCGGAAAGAGCACGCGCTCTTTGCCAAAGTTACCGACTCTTGGAAGTCTTTTAAGCCTCTCTTCTTTCAGTATGAGTACACTGGTCCTAATGTATGCTGGTTCATGGAGCAGGTCGAAGAGGGAGGAGAAATCAAAGTTGTACCTCGGTTCCCTTTGGATTGGTCGGCTGGTATCTACAACCGAGGGGCTTCCTTATACCAATTTGACTATAAGGTCGATTTGACCAAGGCCGAGAGAAGGTTGTGCGATCGAGTCTGGGAATATCTCCAGGCGAACGGTCAAATCGATACTAAAAAGATATTGTTGAAGACGACACGGGCCGACGTGAAGGCTGAGCTGGGTATATATATATATATATATATATATATATATTTTTTGATGTATATTTCCTTGTTGCAGAAAAGATGGGAAAGAAAGCATCCAAAGCTAAGAAGAGTGCCGCTGCTTCTGCCAGGATGGCTAAATTGGCTGCTGTGACAGGAGGGTCGGGATCCTCAGCTAAAAGCCAAACTCCCGAGCCAACTCCAACCGCTAGCCCTCTTGAAGCTCCTCGCACAATTCCTTCCGAGGTACCTCAAGTTACAAAAAATGCTGAGCCAACCATTACCGAAGGAGTGCAACAAAGTACTCAGGGTACTCCTGAGCGTCCTCCCAAGAGACCGCGGATGGATAAAGGGAAAGGATTGGCTGGCGACTGGTTTCATCTGAGCAAGCCCAGCAAAGGAGTTCAAATTACCGAGGGTACGGAAGAGGCCATGGCCAAAACTGTATGGAGTAGGCACAACAAGTTGGATTCGTTCGCCGCAACTCTCTTTCCCCCTGAAGATGCCGAAGTGATGGACGCCTGGGGCCCAGGCACTTGGGAAAATAACTGCTTGGCCTTGGCAAGGAGCTTCCTCCGAGGTGCAAGCATTCTCAATTACCTTGGACAGTGTGGTGATGATGTCTATGCTGGGGTGGCTCCCGAGGAGAAGAAGAAACGAGCTGAGGCTGACGATCGGGAGGATTACTTGCAACTTCAAGTGGAAAGCTATGAGAAGAAGCTCCAAGCTCTGGCGGCCGAGAATGAGAGACTGCAGAAAGGAATGCAGGAATCTGAAGGCGCCAAGGCTCAAGCTGAAGCTGCTAAGGAAACAGCCAATAAGACTCTTCAAGAGGCCGAGGGAAGGATGAAGCGGTCGGAGGAAATCTTGAAAAAGGCTGAAGAGAGGGCCCAGAAAGCCGAACAGGTTGCTGCTGTGGCTCAGGAGCAACTTGAATATGCTAAGGACGAGGCTATCGGGCTCCGAGCCTCCATGGACAAAATGAGAGCGAAAGATCTTAAGCATAAGAAAGCGGCCCAGGAGAATCTATACAACTGGTGTCACGCAGTTGAAGATTCTTTCCTCAATATAGCCGAGCAGCTTCGTATTCTGAATCCGAACCTCGTAACAAAGGGCGCCGACCCCCTCTTTGGAACCAAGAACGGTCATATTATTGGTGCGAACGGAGCTCCCATTGACATGAGCAGTAATGATCTTCCTGATCATTTTGCTGAAGAATCCGAGGAAGATGAGGCCGACGGCGCCGAGGGTGAAGAGGAAGAAGAAAAATTCGATCCTAACAGCATTGTACTGTCTGACATTGAGTAGTTTTTTTTTGTGTACTTGACCCAGTGAATGGGTTTAAACTTATATTGCTGTTTCGTTTGGAATATTTTATAATATCCGTAATCGTGTTATGCTTCTTTTTATGCTCTTTGTTAAGAATTCAAGTGTTAAGACCTCAGAACTCCAGCACTTTAGCCGAGGTGGGTTCCTCTATCCGCGATATAAAATGATTTGAAGAAATCATGATTTAATCGGGAATCTTATTAAAAGTACTTGACGAGTTATAAGCTCTTGTTAGAGCTGTTTATAATCGTTCGCGTTATAATCGGTGGCTAATCGGTTACGAGGAAAAGTACGTGATACAATGAATTCAATAACGAGAACTTTATTCATTTGAAGCAAATTACAATGGGCTTGGAATTTCACCGAGCATACACTGTAATAAAGCAACTAAAACTATTGAAAAGAAATGAAAAACTAACTGTAATAAGCTCGAAGTTTCGCCACGTTCCATGTGTTGTTGATGAGGGCACCCGAGAGGGTTTCGAGCATGTAGGCTCCTGTTCCAGTCTTGGAGGCCACTCGGTATGGTCCTTCCCAGCTTTGGGCCAGTTTTCCGTCCTTTGCATTTTTGAGACCAATATCAGCTCTCCTCAAGACAAGGTCGCCTACCTCGAACTCTCTGGATACGACCGAGCGATTATACCCTTTTGCTTGCATAATCTTAGCATGCTTTTCTCGTTCGGCCGCTAAATCCCTGACTTCTTCCGATAAAACAAGATCCTCACACAATAAAGTGTTGTTGAGGGGATTTGGTTGTTGCATAGCTCGGAATGAAGGGATGATCTTCTCAATGGGGATGACTGCGTCGCAACCATAAGTGAGCCGATATGGTGTCTCTCCTGTTGAAGTTTGTATGGTGGTGCGGTACGACCAAAGCACTTCGTGCAAGTTTTCCAACCAATTCCCTTTCGCTCCTTCCAGTCTTTTCTTGATCCCCTGGATGAAAGATCGATTTATAGACTCTACTTGGTCATTAGTCTGAGGGTGTTCGACCGATGAAAAGTAATGTTTTATACTCAGAGCATTGACTAAGTCTTGGAACGCCTTTGCCGCGAATTGGGTTCCGTTGTCGGTCACCAGCACTTGTGGCACTCCAAACCGAGCCACAACTTGTGTTTCAAAGAACTTCTGCACCTTGGCCGAGGAGATGGTTGCAAGAGGCTCGGCTTCCACCCACTTAGTAAAATAGTCAATGGCCACTATCACCCACTTTAGCTGTCCTGGAGCGGTGGGGAACTGTCCAATCAGATCCATTCCCCATTGATAGAAAGGATAGGGAGATGAAAGTGAATGGAGTTCCTCAGCCGGTTTCTGATACACATCACTGTGAAATTGACACTTGTCGCACCTCTTCACATGGTTGATCGCATCCTGTTGAAGAGTCGGCCAGTAGTATCCTGCCCTTAGAACCTTTCTAGCCAGTGACTTCCCCCCAATATGATGACTTCCAATGCCCCCGTGAACTTCCTCCAAAGCCTGTTTTGCTTCGGTAGGGTCTAGACATCTAAGCATTGGACCGCTGACCCCTCGGCGAAACAAGACTCCATCAACTAAGGCAAACTGTGAAGCTTTTCTGACTAATTTTTTGGCCTCTGTTGGATTACTTGGAAGAACCCCTTGTTCCAAGTAGCCCATTATCGGAGCAATCCAGCTCGGATCCAGTGAAATAGAGAGGACAACGCTAGGTCCATGCACCATTTCTTGGATCAACGTTCTGTTATTCTCAGGACTCTTTGTCGAAGCAAGCTTGGAGAGAATATCTGCTCGGCTGTTACTCTCCCTTGGGATGTGGTAGAATTCGACCTTAGCAAACTCCGAGGTTAGGAACTTCACCTTCTCCAAATACTTTTGAAGGATTGGTTCTTTAGCCTGGTACTCACCTTTGACTTGAGAAATTACCAACTGAGAATCGCTGAGAATTTTCACTTCTCGGGCCCCTACTTCTTTTGCCATTCTTAGCCCGACCAATACGGCTTCATACTCCGCCTGATTGTTCGAAGTTGAGAATCCAAATTTCAAAGAATATTCGAGGGTGACCCCCTCGGAATTCTCCAAGATTATTCCTGCACCAGCTCCGAGTTTGTTACTGGATCCATCAACATAAATATTCCAATCCAAGTTTGAGCTCGTCAATGGCTCAGTAAACTCGGTGAGAAAATCAGCTAAGGCCTGAGATTTCATTGCCTTCCTTGGTTCGAAAGTGATTTCAAACTCGGAAAGCTCAATGGCCCAGGTCACCATTCTTCCTGCCAGATCAGGTTTCTGAAGTATTTGACGGATCGGCTGAGCTGTTCTGACAGTGATATGGTGGCTCTGGAAGTATTGACGTAATCGTCTAGCTGTAATAACCAGACAAAAAGCAAGTTTCTCCACTTTCAGATACCTCAACTCTGGCCCCTGAAGAGCTCGGCTGACGAAATAGATGGGGGATTCTTTGCCCGATTCCTCTCGGACCAGAACCGAGCTTACTACAGAATCGCCCACTGATAAGTAAAGGAACAGAATTTCTCCATTTACCGGACTTGACAAGATCGGGGGAGATGCCAAGTACTGCTTAAGGTCAGTAAAGGCCTTTTCGCATGTTTCGTCCCACTCAAATGTCTCTTCCTTTTCTTTTCTCAGCAGTTTGTACCAGGGGAGGGCCTTCCTAGCTGACTGAGACAGGAACCTCGATAGAGCTGCAACCCGACCTGTAACATCCCAAACTTTATTTTAAATTAGATTATTAATAAAAAACCTAATAAAAATTGTAATAATGACTTAACGAATTTTAGTGGATAGGTGAGTGGTAATTATAAGTCCAAGGGGCTGTATAGAAGGCAATTGTGGCTTCGGGCAAAGTCATATAAGCAAAATCGGGAGTTAAATCGGCGTTTTCGATGTTAGAAATCGACCGAAAAGAGAAAATTAGAAATTTATTATAGGATGCCAAGAAAATAAATTCCACCGTTGGATATGAAGTTTATGGGTTAAAGAAGCTTGTCTAAAAATTTGGGCCCGATCCGACGGTTGACGAAAAAGTTACGGCAAATCAAAGTTTCAAGTTCCTGGTGCACGCCCAGGCGCACCAGGGTGCAATTGGTGCACCAACTCAGGGAGCTAGACGCTCAGGCGCGCCAATCATGCGCCCAGGCGCGCCCCGTGCGCACCAATCGCACCAGCCAAGGGAAAATGGCGCACCAGCACGCCCCACCAGCACCAGCACGCGCGCCAGCTCGCATCAACAGCACCAACTGGTGCGTGACCGTGCTCAGGCGCGTCTGAACCGCGCTCAGGCGCGCGCGACACCAGGTCAGATCTGGTGCGTTGGATTCAGCTTGGGCACCAAGTTGGCCCATCTCAGCCACCCGATTTCCTTCTTCTTGGCCAGAAACATATAAACAACAACAAAAACACACAACACCACCATTGTAACAATCATCCTCACTAATTCCACTTGGTTTCCAAGAACCCAACTTCACCATCATCAACTTCACCCCTTCTTCCTCACCAATTCCCTTAAACCCAAGAGCAAGATTCCATCACCCTCTTCTCATACACTTGATTTTTGAGCAAATCAAACTCAAAATCACTAAATCTCCTCCTAGCTAGCATCAAGGAATAGGTTGAAGCTCTTCTCTCTTCCTCCCTCTACCACACGAATTGCTTCTTCTTTTTCCCTCTTGGATTTCAAGTTCTACCAACACTTGGGGTAAGTAGAGGCTTAAGTCATGATAATAATTCCTTTCCAATTCTTTTTAGCTCATTAAAATTGTATTTAATCTCCTCTAGGGCTCAAGCTATTCTCATTCCAAGTGGATCAAGCTTCAAGGTCACCATCAACCTCTCAATTCTAAGCTAAGGAACCAACACATAGGACCTCCCTCACCTCAAGGAACTCTTACATTTTCTGGATTTGAGGTAAGAAGGGAAGTGTTACCTCTACTTAGGGGGTATTTTCTAGCTTGCATATAGGGGGAATTAAGGGCAGGAAATAAAAATAGAAAAGAGGAACCTTAGGGTAAATGATGGAATTAGAATTTGGTACAATTGAACAAAAAATTAGAATTGAGGAATATGCTAGTTTCTATATCTATTTGTGGTTGCCCTAACAAAAATTGGGTTTAATAATGATGATAGTATAATAGGGCATGGCTTGAGGATTAACAAGGAACATAGTGATTGGAAAGTCGATTATGTAATTAATTTTGGTAATTAGAATGGAATTATGAGAAACATGAGACAATTGGGAATATTGATGATGGACGTAGATTATACTCTGTTTTGAATGTCAATAATGAATGTAGCGAATAGGAAGTTGATTATGTTATTAAATCTATAGTTTGGAATGGAAATGTAATGAACATGAGACAATTGGGAGTATCGATGATGGGGGTAGATTAAATTCTGGATGGAAGGTTAATATTGAATGTAATGATTAAGAAGTTGATCATATTATTAATTATAATGAATAGAATGGATTTGGAATGAATACGAATGATGAAGGAGTGTAAAATGCAGTTAATGGAATTAAAAAGGAAAATAGTTGAATGGCAAAGAAATTGAGAAAAGGATTAAGGGATCGAGAAAATGGTAATTAGATGGTACGAATGATTGATTATGACATTGAATATTATTTATGACCCTCCAAATGGAGAGGATTACATTTATGACCCTCCCTACGCGGAGCGAGAAGTTATGTTTTTATGACCCTCCGAAAGGAGTGGATATTTTCAGGACCCTCCGAAAGGAGTGGATGTTTTCATGACCCTCCGAAAGGAGTGGATATTTTTAGGACCCTCCGTGAAGGAGTGGATGTTTTTATGACCCTCCGAAAGGAGTGGATATTTTCAGGACCCTCCGAAAGGAGTGGATGTTTTCATGACCCTCCTAAAGGAGTGGATATTTTCAGGACCCTCCGTGAAGGAGTGGATGTTTTTATGACCCTCCGAAAGGAGTGGATATTTTATAGAATTGTACGAGCAATAACATGACCCTTCTTAGGGAGTGAATAGTATCAGGGCCCCTCTGTAGAGGAATGAAACATATTATATGAATGAGACTTCCGTTAGGAGTGAGTATTGAATGAGACTAAAAGGACAGGTAGACAAGTGTGTAAATGTTAGAAAGAAATGATAGAAATCAAGAAAGGTTAAGGAAATAGTCGGAAGGAATAAGAGATGAATATGGACAACAAAGGGGTATTAAGGAAGCATGGGAAATTGAAATAGAAAATATAATTCAAGTGATAACGGGGTAGTAATCTCTTAGTTGTTCTCTATGTCTCTTTAGAATGTATTTTTTAAGTTTTGTGTAATGCTACCCTTCTTGAAATATTTTTACAGGTGAAGGTGGAGCTTACACGTGCATGGCCGAGCAGGATCACATTCCACAGCTTGGAATGTGAAGATAGTTGGGAAACTAATATTGGACCAGAGTCTTATTTTTGGAAACATTGAATATTTTGTTGATGTAACTAAACCTAGTAGCTGTTTTTGTGGAAAAACTAAAGTGTTTTAAGACTTGTGTATATGTTTATAAACCTGATGTAATGGTGCTATGGCACACTGTTTATATTTTGCCCTGCTGGCAACTGAAATGAGGTGAATGAATATTTTGAACAGGTTGAAAGAGAAACAAATTTTTGGAAAAGTCCAATAAACAAACGAAACTCCGTCCGTTTGACGGGAGAATTTTTATAAGTTAAAAATAAAATTTCAAATTCACTATTTTTAATAAGGGTAATTAGGGTTAAATAATCAGGGTGTTACACGACCTGTTAATTGTTGGACACCCTTGACATCTGACGGACTCTTCATATCAAGAATGGCTCGGCACTTTTCTGGATTTGCCTCAATTTCGCGCTCGGTAAGCATGAATCCGAGGAAGGCCCTTGCTGGGACTCCAAACGTGCATTTTTCCGGGTTCAACCTCATGTTGAACTATCGGATCCTTCCCAAAATTACCTTCAAATCCTTAGCGTGATCTTCTTCTTTCAAGCTCTTTGCAATCATATCATCTATATATACCTCCATTCTCGGCCCAATCAAGGGGCCGAACACCTTTTTCATCATCCGCTGGTAAGTTGCCCCAGCGTTTTTCAATCCAAATGGCATCACATTATAACAATATGTAGCCTTTTCTGTGATAAACGAAGTCTTCACCTGATCCGGGGGATACATTGGGATCTGATTGTACCCCGAATAAGCATCCATAAATGAAAGCCTTTGATAACCCGCCGAGCTATCCACAAGTTTATCGATGCAGGGAAGTGGGTATTGATCCTTAGGACAAACTTTGTTCAAGTCTGTGTAGTCCACACACATCCTCCATTTCCCATTGGTCTTCTTTACTAGCACGGGATTGGCCAACCAATCAGTGTACACCACCTCCCTGATAAATCCTGCTTCTAGTAGCTCGGCAACCTTCTCATCTGTTGCCTGTGCCTTCTCAACTCCGACTCTTCTTTTCTTCTGACAAACTGGCTTGGCTCCAGGATACACGCTCAACCTATGGCAGATGAAGTTCGGATCGATTCCTGGCATATCTGCCGAGGTCCAGGCAAACAAGTCCTTGTTTTCCACCAGCAATTTAGTCAATTCTTTTTCCAATTCCTCAGAAAGGCCAACACCCATCTTGACGCAACGAGAAGGATCGGGGCCTAAAATTACCTTTTTGAAGTCCCCTTGAGGGGTCGACCTAGTTTCATCCTCTTCTTTTACGTCAAGATCTGCTAAGTTGACATTTCCTTTGTTAAGCGGCTCTTGCATGATCTTCTCATCGTCAAGCTTCAACTTGCCCAAGCTGATATTATAACATTTCCGAGCCAACTCCTGTTCGGACCGCACTGTTACTACCTTGTCGTCAGACCCTGGGAATTTCATGGCCAAGTGGACCGTCGATACAACAGCGCCAAAAGATTGGAGTGCAGTTCGGCCAAAGATGGCGTTGTATGCCGAGGGAGCCTGGACAACTAGCCATTTTACCATTTCTGTCCTAGCTGAAGGTGGTTCCCCCATAGTCACTGGGAGATGGATGTGGACTAGGGGAACAATTGAATGTCCCGTGAAGCCAATCAAGCTTCCCTCGAATGGGGTGAGATCAGATCTTCTCAACTTTAATTTCTCAAACAGATCCAGAAACATGATATCTGCCGAACTGCCCTGATCAACAAGAATTCTTCTGACTTCGTAATTGCCGAGCCTGGCTGTAACTACCATTGGGTTATTATGGTCTTGTAATATGTCCTCAAAGTCCTCATCACTAAAGCTGATGACTATGTTTTTCTTCCTGGGTTTTTGGATTGGTCGGCTGGCCACCGAAAGGACTTGTCCCACATACTTCTTGCGATCACATTTCTTTTCTCCTCCTCCTGGAAATCCTCCAGCTATGGTGCCAATGAGAAAGCCATTCTTTTCCTTCTCGGATGGTTGGGTAGTGGCCCCCCCTGCAGGTGGTGAAGGGCTTCTAGTTCTTTTTTGCTCGGTATTGGGTGGTGATGGACTCTTTCCCCTGGAGCGTTTGCGCAATGCTTCGCCAATATATTGTTGAAGTTTACCATCCCTTACCAACTCCTCGATTAAGTCCTTCAACTGAGCACACTGGTCGGTGGTATGCCCCCATCCACCGTGATGATCGCAATACTTCGTCCTATCCTTTTGGGCTGCCTTCCTTAAAGCTGGTGGCCGAGTGATGTTACGCATCTCTGTATGCATAGTCTCACGAAGGATTCGACTCCTCGGGACTGTCAACTGGGTATATTCATCATACTTGCCTTTTGGAGGCAGTTTTTCCCCTCTCTCTCTTTCTCTTTTGTCTTTCCTTCCCCTCTCTCGAAAACGATCATTTTGACAAACGTCGTTTTGACGAGGACGTTGCTCATGTCGTCCTTCGCCACCCCTTGCTGCAGTACTGATCCTACGGAATTCCTCTAGATTAACGTATTTCCTGGATCTTTCCCTAAGTTCGGCCATGTTCTTAGGTGGTTCCCCAATCAAACAATCCTTAAAATCTCCATCCTGCAATCCTTGAGTGAGTAAGAGAACCGATACTCCCGATTGTAATCCTGATATGCCACTGGCCTCTTGCTGGTACCGAGCTAGGTAGTCGCGTAGAGACTCGTCGGGTCTCTGTGCAACTCCAGCTAGTGAGTGGTCTGATTTGGGCTGTGACATACTGGCCGTGTACCTGTTTATGAAAGCTTGTCTAAGCTCGGCCCACGATCGGATCGAACTGGCGGGTAGAGAATTGAACCATCTCAAAGGCGTCGAGCCCAGAGTCATTGAAAAAGCTCGGCACTTCATAAAATCCCCTCCTCCATAAAACATCATAGAGGACTCGTAAGCAGCTATGTGGTCCATCGGGTCAGTTGTTCCATTGTACCGAGGAATATTTTGATGACCCACATAAGTCTGCGGGGTTTGGAAATCCATAATCTCAGGTGTGAAAGGGTGTCCAGGATGGGGTTCTCTAGTGATACGCTCTAGGGTTAAGCTTGGGTTGAGGGGTGGAGGTGGGGAAGTTTGCTCGGATTACCACAGGCCGCGTAAGGGCCTTCCTCGGTAATCCTTGCCATGCTCTGCTGCTGAAGAGCAGCAATGGCTTGGTTCTGCTTCTCAATTAAAGAAGTCTGAGTCCTCAAAATCTCCATAATCGACTCCTCTCTCCTTCGTGCCGAAGAAGTAGTCATATAAGATCTGCCTTCCGTTTCAGAACGCTGACCACCTTGAAGAGTTCCGAAACGACCTCTAGTCAAATGAGGTATCTCCCTGTTGGTCCTGTCTGCCCTGGAATGATCACGCCGATCAGCCCGTTCAACTCGCCGATCCTCATCAGTTCGTTAGCCAGCAGCAGCCCGACGAGACTGACGTCCAGAATCAGCTGTGTCACGCCATTCTGACACGTGGCCATCAGGGACGGTATGAGGGTTGGACTGCCCTCCGCCGCCCTCACCAAGAACTTGACCAGTTGGAGGAACCGTGGCTTGTGGCTGATCCGCCATTGGAACTGGCGGACCTGTCTGAACGTCAGCCTGGTTACCTCCAGTTGGTGCTCCCGGAGCAATTCTGTCCCTCACGTTTCTTCCGGTCTTGGGAGGTCTCCCACGGAGGCGACGGCGGAGATCTTCTTGATTACCATCGTTATTATTGTCGTTTGCCATGAGATCAGTGGGTGGGAATACTGGTTATTCAGATCCCCACAGACGGCGCCAATGTAGTGTCCTTGAACACTATGTCCTTAACCCTCTAAGTGCTCAAGGTTATGGAACCAGAAGCCCAAGAGAGGATCAAGTGTTAATATGTGACTTTATGGTGTTTCTGCAGTTCTAGTTGGGAAAAGCAGGGTCTCCCCAGTCAACAAGTGTGTGCAGAGTGTCAACTTAGGGATGAGAGTACGTACCTGAAACCCTAGCTGTAGTGAGCTATTTATAGGGTTTGGAGGAGGCTGATTTGGGCCGTCTGGGCCCTGTATCAGGGTTATGCTGAACCAGGATTCTGTGAGATAATATCGGAGGATTATGCTCTTAGAATCTGGATAGGATCAGCTGAAGATCTCATGTCTAGGCTGTTGCGAGAATATAGGAGAGATTTGCGGAAGGGATAAGAAGCCTCGGTGGGTTTGAGCTTATCCGCTAACCGACGGTATGTCTCGGCCTATAGTCTCAAGCCTGATGGATTGAGGACCGATGATGAGGCTCGGTTCCATCAAATCCGAGCCTGGTCCTTTGGGGGTACTCGGAGTCCATGAGTCCGAGCGAGGGACGTCCATGTTAAGCGATCTGAGGGAAGTGCCCTTAGAGGACTCTATTGACGAGGCTTAAATCCATATCTGGTCGGCAGACCCTACAGACATACCAATTTTTGATGCACCTTTCCTAAACCAAAACCAACACTCGACAACAATTTAACACCATATAATACACATGTTCGCACACTCGTATCATTAAAAGAATCACCAATTCACAATTCAATTTCCACAATATGCATAATCAACATAAAACACCATTTGACATGTGAAATCTAATTCTTTTGCACCATAATCAAATCTCAGTGTTTTATTAACTCGTATTCATCAATTTAAACTTGTTCAAATTAATAATTTCCTCAAGAACCATGGGTTGTCTTGGTCTCCAAACCAAGCAACCTTGTCATGGTTTATACTTAACATATTTAGCACATATATGTCATCACAAACCTTCAAACATCAATCCTAGCGATATGAATGAATTCTCCTATACCTATTTGAAGTGATCGAATGGTTTCGGGGCTGGAAAGATCGAATTTGAATGAAAAACAAAGCCATCATAGCTTGCAGTCCAACCGGAAACAACTTTGGTGAGCTGTTTTCACTAGGATTTTTCAATTAGAATAAATCAAATAAAACCGTTAACAAGAGTTAGAACACAAACTAGAATGTATAAACTTAATATTAGCACAAGTTTGAAGCTCAAAGGATGCTCGAGCTTACCACACGAACTCAAAGAATATAGCTTCCCGAATCTGAAATTCTGGTTTCCAGTTTCGAGTAGCTCACTTTGCAAGAGTATAACTACTTCCACACTCCACCAAATCAGGCAAACTTGGTACCAAATTGAAGAGGGTTGAACAAACTTTAGTTTGGTAGATGATTTTGTGGCTTGGGGTGATTTGAAGAAGGAGAACGAAAGTGATAAAATATACACCAGAAAATCAATAGTTTAATAGGAAACACTCCAATTCTTCAAGTTCACACTCACTAACTACAAGCTATATATGTTATAACTCAAAGTAAGTTATATGCACAAATTAAGAGTGTATTTTGGCAGAGTTTTGGTAAGAAAAACGTGAGAAACTTGAGCCAAAACAACAACTACCACTTCCCTATTTATAGGAGAGGAAAAAAGATGAAATGAGGTGGTATTGTGGTAATCCATGGCATAATCTTGCTTCCCACACCATAAAAGTGTCCTAGGCCCTTTAGGTACCTCCCATGCGTCCTTGGAATGGATAAAAATAAGAGTTTCTACGAGTTTCTAGCTTAAACCGACTTACTTTTTCAGCAGCAGACTCGTGGTAATCGATTACCACGATTTGGTAATCGATTACCAGACTTAAATTTGGTCAAATATGAAATTTTGACCAGGTAATCAATTACTATCTTTTGTAATCGATTACCTAGGCTTTTTGGCCTCCAAATGCAATTTCCACCATTGGATTTGAAGATAAGAGGGTTGGGAATCTTGTCTCCAAATTTGAGCACGATCCAACGGTTAACGAATGAGATATGACACGATCTTTGGGTGATGTTTTCACTAAAATTCACTTTGATGATTATTTACAAAATATTCACATAATACTTGCTTGATATTCACTTAGTATCAACTTAATATCTATTTTATATCTACTTCATATCTACTTAATATATTTCATTTATGATTTCGAGGATAATTTCGGTGGGTGTTACTTGACCAATGATGAAACCCTTATGGAGGAGCAAGTTGAAGAAAATGTGCATAATGAGTTTGAGGAAGTAGACCGAAATACAACAATAAAAGGTGTGACTATGGTAGAAAAATTTGATCCACCCTTGCATGATGAATTTCTTGCACTAAAAAATTTGGTTAAATCTATTGCATGCTTGGATGACTCAAAATTTTTCCACTATATTCAACCTCTGTGCTTTCATGAAAATTTTCAAAATCAATCTAAATCATTGTTAAACAATAGGGAATCTGAAAAGGTAGTTTTCCTAATTCATGTAATTAACACCTTCATGAATAGGGAAAAAGATAATTTTTCTGAGATGATGCATGGTGTAAGGAATATACCTTTTCACCCTGGTGGGATTGAGCTTATTTTTAAAACTTCCTTACTCCACCATCATCCAGGGTTTGTCCCATGGGATGTGGGAATAACTTGTTTTTGTTGCATCACATGGGATTTAACCCATAGGATTTGGGATCCTGGTGGATTCTCTTTAGTTTTGTAGTAGTGTAGGTTTTGATTTTTTTTGGTTAGTTAGTGAATAAAGAGTTAGAGCTTTCTATATGTAACCGCTAATGAGGTGCTTTTAGCACCATTTTTAGTTGTTCATGTGACACAGGTGAATAAGTTTGGGGGAGTCTCCCCCATAGTGCATCAAGAGATAATGTTGTGCTACAAAGGGAAGTTTCCTAACTCCTTGCTTTTGTTTTTAATTTTTATTTTGTAGTTCTAGGTTAGATTAGTTTGCTTGAGGACAAGCCAACCTCTAAGTTTGGGGGAGTGTACAAATTAAAAATAAAAATTTTTCAGATCTGAATTTTTATCCCATTTTTGGTTTTGGTTTGTGCCCTTGGTAGGAGTAGGTAATTATTTTAGACTTAGGATTTTTTTTCTGATGATAGGTGTAAATACTTAGTTTAAGATTAGACTCGTTGATTTTTGACACTAATTGATTGAGCTGTAAATATTTTTGAATCTGGTTATTTTGACAAACTTTTGAGAATTTGTGATTAGTGAACTGACCGACCGTTAGCCTAGTGAGATTTTGAGCCTAAACACTGAAGGGGTATGTGATTATTGAATTATATTTGATTTGAAACCCCTATTTCTTTCATGAGTGTTGTTCTCTTTGGCTTTGTGTTCTAGAACTTGACCTATGATCATTTCAAAATTGATAATTGTTTGCATGAATTAAGATGATTAAGGCACTTAGGATGTGTTTTTGTGGCCTTCAACTGATTTGAATTGATTATAGTTCCCTTAGTTTCCCATTTTGAGCCTAAAATAAAAATTTGATTTTCTTTGGTACCCTACATTGATTTGAAAAATTCTTTGTTAGTACCTTTGGAATTTTGAATGAGCAATTGAGAGGAATGACTGAAGAAAAATATGGTAAAAATGATTGAGTTTTATTTCTCTCATAGTGAAAAACAAAAAAAAAGATGAAAATAAAATAAATAGAATGAAAGGAAGAGAATGGAAGGAAAGAATGAAAAAGAAAAGAAGAATGATAATGATTTTGGAGTTGAGTTTGAGTCTTAATTATATTCATTGCTCATTCATAATTTTTGAGGGAAATTTGTTTTTGCATTTTAACCCTTAGTTTTATCTCTTCTTTCTTTTATCTCACCTTACACTTTTAATCAAGGTCTCATTACAACCAAATATAAGACCTTTTGATTTTTGTGTGCATTCAATAATTTCAGTGGAGATTTGGGTCTATGGTCAAGCTTATGGTAACATATTGCCATTGTATGAACTTGAGTGAATTACATATATATAACCCTTGATACAAATGAGAGATACACACTGTGAGGTTGAGAGTGTTCACTAGTCCTGGGTTCTTGTTGAGTTTGTGATTCTAACCAGGTTTCAATTATATGAATTGCTTGTGAAAATAAGTGTCTAAGTCTGTGAGTCGACATCCTAGATTAGGTGTGTACATTTTGATTTAGAGGTTAGTCTTTTGTTTTAGTGTTTTTATTTTACTTTTGCCTGGGACATGCAAAATACTAAGTTTGGGGGAGTGATTTGGGTCCAATATATGATGTTTTGAGCATGAGTTAGACTCTTTTTTACTAAGGATTTGGTTTGTTTCTCTTGCAAATTTAGGACTTTTTGTATAGTTTTAGGAATTGTTATTAGTTTAGGATCCTTTGAACGTTTTGATCCATTTTGTGTATGTTTCAGGTATTTTCGGAGCTCAATTGAAGAAAATAAATTTGGAATTGAAAAGAGGACGAAAAGACCTTGAAAATGGCGCAAGAACAGAGCGAAACGGAGTCGGAGCAGGGCTGGCACGCCCAGGCGCCCAGGTTGGGGCGTGCAGCCCTTGGTCAGTAGCACCACATCAGACCTGTGCGCCCAGGCGTGTGGCTCTGGGCGCCCAGGCGCGCAAGCATCGTCCAGGCCCAATTGGGCCGCTTTCTGATCAGTTTTGCTCCAATTCAATTAGGATCAGTTTTAGACTTTAAATATAGGTTTTTCCATTAGGTTTTGTAGACTTTTCAGAGGCAATAGAGAGATTAAGAATAGAATTAGGTTTAGAGAAGAGAGATTAGAAACATATCATTGAGAGCAAGGAGGCAAGGCAAGGATTGAAGATCAACAATGGAGGGATCCACTTGAAGATTTGAAGATCACTTGGAGTATATTCATTATTGTCTATAATTATGAGTTCTTCCCTTAATTCTTTTATTTCTTCTCCCATTATGTGTAACTAAACCTCTTGTTAGGAATATGGTGAATTTGTATGGATCCTAAATAGTTTATGAATTTATGAATTAATGTTTTCCTTTTAAATCAATTGTTTGATTGTGGTTAAATTGTTTTACATAAAAAGTGCACGTTTTATGATTGGTAGTCTAATTCTTCAATTGGGAAATTAAGGATTGGATTTGACCTTGCAATCAAACATTATAATCATCCAATTTGTAGGGATACTTTTGGGGATTATACAACGTATTTAATTCCAGTGTTCTTAATTGATGACTAATTTGTTGGTAATTTCTTAAGGGATTAAGGGTTCCAATTGAATAGGAAACACAATTGTTAGAGGAATTTAATAATTGTTACAGCTGGGATGTTGTTGATTTAATATGAAAACAGAGATTCATAATTAGTAAACTAGGTCATGCAATGAAACCATGTTCCTAGCCTTTTCCACATTTGTCTCTAAACACTTTTTATTTTCTGTTTTGTCTCATTCTATTAATTCTGCACTTTCTCTTAAAACTCAAAACCAATACAAGTTTCACATAGTAATCGCAATTAGGTGAAAGAAATTAGAAACAATTTGCAATCCTCTATGAAACGATAATTTACTTACTCTTTATTACTTATGACTCGGTATACTTGTCGGTAGTCCAACAAGTTAATCATTTAAATAAAAATAAACGATTACAACATCAGGCACTTAGCTTTCATTTTCACATAGACCATACATGTCCTAAACATCAAATTTGTATTCGACAACATAAACTCCCATCCCTTCTAGACATGCTATGACTAAATCATGCACCAAAATGAACCAAAGTCAATTTCTTTTCTAACACTTCCTAAAAGCACTCAATCACACCTGTAGTTCAAACAATTGTCATGCAACACTTAGGACGAACCGAATCCAAGCTCACATTTAGTCACAACCGAACCATGTAACAAATGAAATCAAGACAAAGATTAATTTCCTATTTCTTTCAAATAAGAAAAAATGGGGTCTAAAAAATGAAAAATCTCCCTCCATGCTTATGCTCCCTCACGGTTTTGTCTAGTATAAGTGGGGTGGGACTTTTTTTTTCATTTTCTTACTTTAAGTAGATTAGTGTAGAATAGGTTAGGTAGGTTAGGAAGGTGGGTGTATGGGAAAGTGGGGATGTAAGAAAAGGGTGGCCATGCATTGGCCCAAAATCTTCAAGGGATAAGGGATAACATTTTTAAATACGAGGTGGGATATTTAGAGGATGAATTGTATTCAATTAGGATACGTTAGGGTCTTGTGCACTCATAATTATTTGTCTAACAAATAATTATTCTAAATACATAATATTACTAACCAAAATCGTATAGCAATGCTATACAGTAGAAAATCTTATTTTTCAAATATAGTAAATAACACTTGAAAGTCATTTTTCAATTTATTTTAATTAATGAAACATTACAATTTCTTTAGAATCCAAAATACCAACAATTCGTGAGCAGCTTATTAAATACCAAACTGTACAAAAATAAATTCTACGTTTTAATACGATCGTTTTAACTTGAAATTCGTTTGGTTCCGGTTTACCAGTCAAAAGTTATGAATTTTCAAAGTTAATAAACCCTTTTTGAATCAATAACGAATAATTTATTCAAAACACAAAATAAAATAATTCATTATTATAGAATAAATTCCAAACAATTAATTCCACCCATCAATATAAATCGAATAATATATTTTCATAATTTCAAAAAGAAATGCCCAATCAGAAATTATCAAAAATCAATTTATTAAGATAAGGAAAATTGTGGGTATTACATATGTCGATGCCAAGTGGGGGAGGACTTAGTAGCCAACTTAGATCTTGTCTGAATGACAACGAAACAAAATGTTGACAATCGGAAACGTGAAAGAAAGCCATGCGAGAAAGAGACATAGAATGTCCTAACATAAGCATGAAAGCGCCAAAGAGTATGGAATTAGAAGTACCCTAAGTGGGAGAACGAAACCGAAGGAAAGTAAAGACCATAGTCGAAAACCCTGTCAAAGGGATGGTTCTCCATTTATGAAACTGATTGAAATTTCGGGGACGAAATTCCGATAAGTGGCGGAAAATTGTAACATCCCGCTATTTCTAATAGCTTTAGTAAAATAATTAAATGAGTAATATGTCAGATTAGTCCCTGACTTTGTAAGCGTAGGTCAAGTTAGTCCCCGACTTTATCGAAATAGCAATTTAGTCCCTGAGATAGGAGAACGTCGATCAAGTTAGTCCCTGTCGTCACTATCGCAGGGATGTATTTGCTTTAAAATGGGATAAAGATAGGGACGTATGTGAATTAAAATGAAAATTCAGGGACTAAATTGCTATTTCGATAAAGTCAGGGACTAACTTGACCGATGCTTACAAAGTCAGGGACTAATCTGACATATTACTCATAATTAAATGTTTTATTATGATGTTTTCAATATTTGAATGTCGTAATAAAATTTTGATTTCATCATTATAATTGAAATATGTTTTCTAGTCAAAATACGTATAAATTTGTTATCATAAGTTTTACAAAAATAAAAGAGTATTTTTATTTAGTTTAATTAATATTTTGACAGGGAGCTCAAGTGACAAGCATTAGAAGCATTTTCACAAATAGTTTCTTTAGAAAGATATGTTTAATTTAATATTTTGAGTTTTCCTATAAATTTTCATAGCGTCCTGAGACTGTTTTATTTTTAGCTCCCGGACTGATTTTAATATATTACTGGTATAAGTTATACCTAATGATTGTTATTTCACAGTTATGAATATTATATTTTATCAAGTTTGATATCGGCAAAACAAAAAGAAAAACTAGGATTAGGGTTCTCTCTTCTCTCTCCTCAATCACGGTGGTTATCCACCGTCGGAACCGCCGTCAATGGCGAAAAAGAGGGGAAGACCCCCTAAAACACCCTCTTCCTCTACCAGGAAAGCTTCTGCTGAACCCACGAACAATGCTGAAGAACAAATCAAGTTTGATTTGGGCCAACTGGATGATGATGATCTGGCTGATATAGAAAACTTGACACCTAAGAAAGCGCAGGTTCTTCTAAGGAACCTGGAGATTCTGCGAGAAAAAGTTAAAGGAAAAGCCTCTACAGGGTATACGGAGATTGACAAAGCCACGACGATTGATGAAGCAGGGTTGGGAAGTGCTGGACAGAAGGACCAAGGCGATGATCAATCATGGGAGAAAAGGCCTTTAGTTTGGGATAATTTTGACATCTTGAAACTAAGAAATGCTGGTGAAAAGTTAAACTTTGTGAAGCCTGACATTAAAGAAGGAATGGCGGTTGCAAAAATAGAGAAGGGTGATATTGAAGATGAAATGAGATATTGGCAATCAACATTGGTTTGCTATGTGTTAGGGGCCCATCCACCGTATTCAGTTATGAGTGGATTTATAAAGAAAATATGGGGAAGTCATGGCATTGATAAAATCCTGATGAATAGTGATGGAACCATGATTGTGAGATTTAACACTGTGGAGGCAAGAAACTCAGTGCTGGAAACAGGGATATATCATTTTGATAAAAAAAACCTCTGATATTAGCCCCTTGGACTGGTAGACCAGTGACTAAGTCGCATTTAGACCGATTCCCTATCTGGATTCAGTTGCCCAACCTTAGCTTAAAATTTTGGGGACAATCTGCTCTCAGCAAGATTGTGAGTATGGTAGGAACACCGATCATGGTAGATCAAGTAACGAAGGATAGGAATCGTATAAATTTTGCACGAGTCTTGGTTGAAGTGGATCTTGCTGTGCTGCCTGTTGAGGTCTTTTTTGAGGATGATAGAGGCAACATTATAACTCAAAGGGTGACATATGAATGGAAGCCTGTGCTATATTCTAAGTGTTCCACGTATGGACATGATGCAAAGATGTGTAGGAAGCATGTTAAACAACAATGAGTAGAGAAAAAAAGGCCCACCAGAGAGGACATAGAGAAGATTGATGAGGCTTTAAAGGCTAATGATGATAATGCTCTTAATAGTGCAGTGAAGGAATCAAATAGTGCTGGGGATGTGAAAGACTCTGGCTTAATTTCTGGTACTGTGGTTGAAGCAACAGATTTAGAAGGTGCTGTGAGCCCTGGTGGTGGATCTGTTAAGATGATCAGTGATGAATCAAATAAAGGAGATGGTGCAGGCAAGAGGCCATTTGTGGCTGGTGGGAATGACACAGAAAATGAGGATCAGATAAATGGTGCACAGGAGCAGCCTTGGATTCATATGGTGACTAGGAGTAAAGCACAATCAAAGAATGAAAGGAATAAAGGGGTGGCATCAATGCCTCCTGTCCATGGATAATCTAGCAGTGTGGAATATACGAGGGCTGAATAGTCCCTCAAAACAGCAGGAGGTAATTGACTTCTGCAAGAAATATAGTGTAGGTTTTTTGGGAATTGTTGAAAATAAGCTTAGAAGCAACTCCTTGAATTCTGTTCTACAACATATTGCTCCAGGCTGGGGGCAGTATGGGAATAATGATGTCTGCCCAATTGGAAGAATTCTATTAATATGGAAGAAAGATATGTTTGATGTGTATGTAGTGGGAAGATCACCTCAATATGTGCATTGTCTGGTGGTGGCTAAAACTGATGGAAGTTCATTTTTTGTAACTGTCATTTATGCTGCAAATGATTCTGAGCAAAGGAAGGAACTATGGGAGGTTCTAAAAGGATTAGGCAATTTGATAAATATTCCTTGGTTGCTGTTAGGATATTTCAACACTGTCTTGGAGCATCATGAAAAGCTTGGAGGAAGTAGGACTGATGTTAATCATCTTACTGATTTTAGGGAGGTTGTGCATGACTGTAATCTGACTGATATGAAATATATGTGTAACTTATATACCTGGAGCAATAAGCAAATTGGTGACCAGAGAATTTGGTGCAAACTTGACAGGTCCTTAGTAAATGAAGCTTGGTGTACAAAATGGCCTTCTGTAGAGACAACTTTTCTTCAGCCTGGTCTGTCTGATCATTCACCAATCTTGGTTGAATAGAACCAGGGTGACAGAAGAGCAAAGACTGCTTTTAAATTTTATAATATGTGGGCTACACATTCAGACTTTCAGCAGATTGTAAAAGATGTTCGGTGTAATCAGATTGAAGGAACTATGATGTTCTCTGTAATGAAGAAGATCCAGTTACTAAAAGGACCTTTGAGTGAGCTTAATAGAAGATGCTTCTCCATGATTGATTCTAGGGAAGCTGAGCTCAGGGACAGATTAGATTATATTCAAAGTCTGTTGATGCAGAATCCTTCTGATGTGCTGTTACAGGAGGAAGAGAAAGAGGTTCAAAGGAAGCATGGGGAGATTCACAGAAGTGCTTATCTATTCCTAAAACAAAAAGCAAAACTAGGATGGATTGCTGATGGGGATCAAAATACCAAACTTTTTCATTCTGCCATAAATCAAAGGAGGTATAGGAACAGAATATTGAGCATCAAATCTGAGGATGGCAGAATGGTCTCTGGGAAGGAAAATATTTCTGAGGCTTTTTGTCAGTTTTACAAGAAGCTATTCCAAAAGAAGCATGAGTATTGTTGGAATGATTCTTTCATGTGTGATGGACCTACTCTAAATCCCGATCAGTTGTTAGGCTTGATTAAGCCTTTTTCAGCAGAGGAAATTAAGAAAGCTTTTTTTGCAATTCACATTGATAAGGCTCCAGGACCTGATGGTTTTGGTGCTGGATTTTTTAGAGAAGCCTGGGAAACTGTGGGAAGTGAATGCACTGCAGCAGTCCAAGAGTTTTCACAAATAACCAGATGCTCAAGAAAGTAAATGAAACTAATTTGGTATTGATTGCTAAATCAGATTGCCCTAATACAGTGGCTGATTACATACCTATTGCATGCTGTAATACATTATATAAATGCATCTCTAAATTGTTGTGCAGTAGGCTTAATACTGTTCTTCCTAGCAATGTTCAAGAAAATCAAGTGGCTTTTGTTAAAGATAGGAGTATTATTCATAATATTCTAATATCTCAAGAGCTATTGAGATTGTATGGCAGGAAAAACATATCTCCAAGGTGCCTAATGAAAATTGACATTAAAAAGGCCTATGACACCTTAGATTGGAGGTTCATTGAAGATATGCTCTTAGCTTTTAGATTTCCACATAAGTTTGTGAACTGGATTTTGACTGCTATTTCCACTATTTCTTATTCAATCTGCTTTAATGGTCATAATTCTACCAGTTTCACAGGATCAAGAGGAATTAGGCAAGCTGATCCCATTTCACCTCTTATCTTTGTACTTGCCATGGAGGTGCTAACTAGAGGGTTACAACAGGCTGCAAGGAACAGGAATTTCAGGCACCATCCTCTTTGCAAAGAGTCTAATCTCATTAGCCTAGCCTTTGCTGATGATCTTATGATCTTCAGCAAAGGACATCCAGCAACTGTAAGACTTATTACTGGTGTTTTAGCTGAGTTTGCCAGATGTTCAGGTTCGCAAGCAAGTCTTGATAAGTCAAGATTGTATATGGCTGGTTTATCATCAGGAAAGCAGGATGAGTTGTTGCACATTACGGGATTTCAAAGAGGGACTTTCCCCTTTAAATACTTGGGATTGCCAATTTCCTTCAAGATATGGAATGCAGGGACTTGTCAAACACTTGTTGATAAAATTTGCAGGAGAATACAAATTTGGAAGTCAAGAAATTTGTCTTATCAAGGGAGAGTGTGTCTGATTAACTCAGTCTTACTCAGTATGCATGTGTATTGGGCATCAATCTTTATAATTCCCAAAGCTGTGCTCAAGGAGGTGGATAAGGCTTGTAGGCAATTCCTCTGGGGTTCTGAGACTCATGATCACTATATGGCTATTGTGGCATGGACAACTGTTCGCAAGCCTAAATTTGCTGGAGGTTTAGGATTCAGGGACACTATAAAGTGGAATTATGCTTGCTTGGGCAAGCAAGTGTGGAACATTGCTGCGAAGAAGGACTGCCTATGGGTAAAATGGATCAGCTCCATTTACTTAAAAAATGAGGACCTGTGGAGCTATCAAATTAAGCAACAAGATGGCTGGCACTGGAAGCAGCTAATCAAGATTAAGAACATGCTGCAGAATGGTTTTCTCAATGACAGTTGGATAGCAGCTACTGATGGGCAATACACGATTAGTAGGGGATACAGTTTTTTGAGTGGACAATTGGTTAAATTCCCCTTGTACAGATTTATATGGAATTCAGCATCTGTACCGAAACACAGATTTCTTTCCTGGTTGATGGCTCATGGAAGATTGAAAACTAGAGATAGACTAAGTTTGTTTATGCAGGTTCCTTTACACTGTTGTTTATGTAACAGTGCAAATGAATCAATTGTACACCTATTTTTTGATTGTCAATGGAGCAGAGAGTTGCTTCACAATCTATGCCTGTGGATTGGTTTGGATAGATGGCCTTCAAGACTTAGGAACTGGACTAGGTGGATTGTGCATGCAATAAGGGACAAGACAATGAAGAAGTTAATTCAGGCTACATTTGCAGCAGCCGTTTATCATACATGGACAACAAGGAATGGGATAATATTTGCTAATAGGACAACAACTATAGATAATGTGTTCAGAACAGCTAGAAGGGAGATTGCTTGGAGAGTAACTTTTTTGTTTTCCTAATTTTAGGCAATGGAATAATGTTAGTTTAGTCAATAGATTATGTATAGAGCTTTAACTTTCATAACTATGTCTTCTTAGAACCCTTCCTAGAAGGTGGCTAAGTTAGGACTTAGTTATGCAGTTTTGTGATACATTTTTGTTCGTGCTAATAGAATTTTTTCTTATACCAAAAAAAAGTTTGATATTGGCATCGAGAAAATATAATTATATTTGAATTTTGATACTTTTTGTTACGCAATAGATGTCCTTAAAAGCCAGTTAATCAAATTGTCTCTTTTCAAATTGGACCGGTAACTTTTATTTTTAATCAATTTTGAGTCATTAAAAATACAATATTATTCTACTTATATGTATTTTATTTTTGGGATCATCAAACTTTTGATTATAATACAAAATACCTACACACATTGACCCACAAATGAAAACAAATTATTAAAATATATATTAATTTCCCTGTTTCTACCCATGTAGCCCACACCCCACCGTATATAAAAAAAAAGCTGTGGCCATAAGGCCATCAACATAAATAGAAATAGAAACAAAGAAAAGAAATAGAATGAGAGCCACAGAAAGAAAAGAAACAAACATAAAAAAAGAAAGTCCTAGAGAGTGAGAAGGAAATGGTACCAGCGTGAGAAGAAGAAGGGCAGGACACAGAGAGAGCAAAGTTTGGGATTCCTTATCTTCCGATCCAATAAACCAAGATCCAACCTTCCAATCTCAAATCCCTCTTAAGTAAATAACCTTCTCAACTCCCTCTACCCATCCATGTAATTTATTTGAAGATCCATCAATATTTTTATTATCCCTATATTTTCAAATAAAGAGATATTTTGGGGAAAAGTGATATATTTTTATTGTATAATAATATATATTTATTATTTTGACAAAAATGAATTTAGTTGATATATATAGATATATATATATATATACTTTTAATGTTATAATTAGTTTTAACGTATGATCTTATTTAGATCCCGCACGTTATTGTTGACCCTGATCCTCGAGTAAGGCGCGAACGTAAACGTGACATTGTTTATGTTGTCAGGACTCCCAGGTAAGGAGGTGGTATTACCCGTTCTTAGGCATGGGTTCTAACTAGTGTATAGTGATGGCTAGGAGGGATGGGTAGTGATAGTGTTAAACCTTAGGGTAATGTACTTGAATAGGGCTAAATAGCTAGAATTGGGATTATAGAAATTGCTGAATGTATGTTTGTGTGATGTTATGTACTTGTGTATGTTCTAGTTACTTGTAGAAGATAAATTATAGTGTAAGGATAGTAGTAAATCCTTAGATAAGCTAGGTTTGTGATAAGGCTAGGTAAGAGCTTGAGTAAATCCCTAAATAAGATAGGTTGTAATAGAATTATGTACATGCTAGAAGATGAAAACTTAATAAAGTAATAAGAAGATAGCTAGAGTTGTTGGACTAAGGAGTAGTTAGTAAGAGAAATAGGAACGCTTAAGAAAAGAATTTAAGGAGTAAGTAATAAATAGGTAAATTAATAGAATAAGATTGGACTTTAGGGTAGTAGAAAAGAAACACTAAGTGATTAAAAGGAAAATAGGAAGTCAAATCAACTTTATTTGAAATGTATAGTTTAGTTGAGGTTAGAATAAAGGACTTAAATATATTAGATCTAGAGAAGACTAAATAAAGTGAGCTAAGACATGAGGGAAGTAATAGAAGATAGACCTAATTTAGGGGTTGCCCAAAAAGACATAAACACAAATGAATGACTAAGATGGATTAGATTGAATTAAGAATTAATAGAGATTAGAATAGAGAACATAAGCAGGAAATAAGGGTTAATTTACTAATAGAAAAAACATAAGAGAAACTAAGGAACGATAATAAAAAAGTGAGTAATTGATTAGTAAATAATAAGTTACGAAATGACAAAGAGTAATAAGCAATTAATTAACAACGGAAAATGAAAGCGAAGCAAGAATAGTTAATTAAGTAAAAGGAAAGAAGAAATAAGAATTAAAAGTGAATAAAGAATGAGTAGGTATTGAGAAAGAGTTAAGAATAGTGCAAGGGAATAGAAAAGGGAAATAAGGATTTAGATGGAAAGAAAAGAATAAAACGAGAAAAAGAATAAGTAAGAAACGAAATAGGAATAAGAGTAAAGAGATAGAAAAGATAAACACATCACAGGTTGGTCAAGTGACCCTGTGAATAGAAAACACACCCAGGTTGGTCAGGTGACCCTGTGATTAGAGATAGGAACCAGGTTGGTCATATGACCCTGGGGACAGGATAATATGAACACATCATAGGTTGGTCAGGTGACCCTGTGAATAGAAAACATGTTGCAGGTTGGTCAGGTGACCCTGTGACTGGAAACACATCGCGGGTTGGTCAGGTGACTCTGTGATTAAGAACACTCAAACCAGGTTGGTCAGATGACCCTGTGGATGTGAAAGAGGACACAGGTTGGTCATATGACCCTGTGGATAGAAAAATTGACACAGGTTGGTCATGTGACCCAGTGGACAATAGAATTAAGAAAAAGAAAATGTAAATATGAACACATCCCAGGTTGGTCATATGACCCTGCAGATAACTAATAAGATGAGAATAAATAGAAGGAAAGATTATAAGAAAAAGGAAATGAAAAGAGAATTAATTACTGAGAATATGATTAAGATTGAGAATGAAAATAAGTTGATTAGGAATAATTGTGTATTGTGTGCTATGATATAGAATTGATAGTTGTGTATGATCTTAGTTTATTATTATGTCTTGTTAGACACTATTTCCTAAGTTTTGTGTAATGCTACCCTTCTTGCCTATTTTTATATAGGTACGAAGATAGAGCTTACACCAAGCATGGGCCGAGAAGGAGTACACTCCACGGTGTGGAGTGTAAATTAGGCATTGAGAGAATTAGAATCAAAGTGGTGTAATTAATATAGTTTAGTTTTTGAAGTTAGCAACTTGTATTATTTTTGTATCAGTGAATTAAGATATTCTAGCTGTGTTTGATATTTAAGTTTAATTTTTAATTTACTCTGATCCGACTGGTTTATAAAATGTAAATTTTGGAAAAGTCCGATAAACAAGGGAAACTCTGTCGGATTTTTATTAAGAAATTTTCAAGTCCTAATTAAACTCAGCTTAATTATTAACAATTAAGCTACTTAATTGTGAGGGTGTTACATGAGGTGGAGTTGACCTTCTATCACCCTAATCCACTGGTCCGTGTTCGTCCTCGTAGATTCAGGATCCCCATTATCTATACTATGCATTACCACCCTTTTATACTTATCATGGACCACCTCCTACTCGACCTGCCCATGCTTATCATAGTTTTCGTTTTCGTTCTGTTTACCACTCTCACCCTTTTACCTCTCAAGTTGTCCGAGAGGATACTCCTACACCTGATCTGACGAGTCCGGTCAGGGTTGCACCATCACCTGACCCCATGCCTAGTGGTAGGGTACCATCCCCGTCGGATGAGGTGGAGGATGATCCTGTCGAGGCAGGGAGCGGAGACGAGCCAGTCAAGCACTTTACTGGGAGTCAGTGGAGGGATGATGACCCTTAGGTATGTGCTAAGTATAGGTAATGTGGGCCAGTGACCCGATTTGCAGCTGCTATGGATCTTGTTGGTGGATGGATGGATGTCTTGCTGGTGACTTGGACTGCTACTACTTCTTCTGGATCAGCTCTGGAGCCTATATTTTTGGGTTGTGATATATATTGTACATATTTTTGGAGAGCTCTGGACTGATGATCCCTCTTTTTATATTTTTCAGTTTAAGGACTTGTATCTTGGACTTGGTTATTTTGCAACTTGGACTATGTACTCTTTATCACTGATATATATATATATATATATGCTATGTTTATATCCATTACTCATAGTCCAATGATTTTCTGCTTTCTCTGATAATATTTTCACAAGGATTTGGTTATGCTATTTCTAAAGGATAATATCTTATGTTTTGAAATGACGAGAGGTAGCCTCACCGATAATTTTAATTATGAAACTATACTAATTACTTAATGTTAAGCAAATGCTATCTCAGCCTTTATTTCTAAGAATCTAAGTTTATTTTGTTGACGTTTACGAATGCCTTATCCACTGTTAAATTAATGTATACTCTATTTTTCGAGGTCCAAAGGTTTTGTGATCGCACACCCGACTCTAATAGAATTTAAAGGAAAGAGAAAGAAAAATTTATTTCCTAAAATTATATTATTTTAACAAGTCCATACTATTTTTGGAGGAATAATTATTTATTTATTCTTTAATTCCTCGGGAGGAAAATGAAGGTGTTGCACTTTGTGGTATTAGAGCATAAATGATCCTATGATTGAAGTAGTCCAAAGAGCTAGTCATCCACATCAAACAGATCGCTGCAGTGCATCAGTGTATGAGTGTATGTTTTTATGTTTTCATTTGCTTGTATCTAGCTATGATAAATGGTAGATACAAATTTTAATGTGTGGTATGAGCTATCGGATATAGTCTCAATGTAGATTAGATGATTGAGTGTTTCCTTTGTCAATCATATATGACCATAAGCCCATAGTGCAAGTCTAATATGACGACTAGAAACCAAAATCATACGAATGTGATGCTGGAGAGGATCACAGCTGTTTTGGAAGGTATGCAGCAGCAACAGCAGCAGCAAGCTAACCTGTGTCACCAGTGTCATGCTAGAATTGCTGAATCCAAAAGTCTTGCGGATTTTCGCAGTTGTAATCCACCTAAGTTTGAAGGATGATTTAAACTTGAGGAAGCTAATAAGTGGGTTCATAAGATGGATAATGTTCTCAGAACATTAGACTGTATTGATGCTCACAAGGTGACATATGTAGTCTATATTTTAGAAGGGGAGGCTGAGAATTGGTGGAATCATACTGCGCAATTGTTGAATCATGAAGGAAGGGCTGTCAATTGGGGAGTATTTATGGAGAAGTTTCTTAATAAATATTTTCCAGAAGACCTGAGAAGGAAGAAGGAAGTGAAATTTTGCAGCTGAAGCAAGGGGATGTGAGTATAGGGGAGTACATAGCAAAGTTTGAGGAGTTGATGAAGTACTCTCCTTACTATCAATTCAACTCTGATGAGAATAGTAAGTGTATTAAGTTTAAAGGTGGCCTCAAGCCAAAGTTGAAGTCTGTGTTTAGTTATCAGAGAATTCAGAGTTTCCCTGCACTAGTGGATATGTGTAGGATGTATGAGGATGAAAAAAAGCAAAAGAAATGCAAGTGTTAGAGAGAAGGAATCATCATAATTATGGACCACAAAGGCATAAGGGGTATGATCGCAGAAACAATGGTCCATATTCTGGTAAGGATAGAGGCAAGGGAAAGGCCAAGGTTGATGATAGAGGCAAGTCTCGCAGTGATGCTCCATACTGTGAGAAGTGAAAACGTCATCCCTTCGATCGTTTCTATTTGGCATCAAGTGGTTGTTTTAACTGTGGGAAGTCAGGGCATTTTGCTCATGATTGCAAGGAACCGGCCAAGACCAATCCGAAAGGATCAACTGATAAGCCTGTTATTCCTGACAGAGTTTTCACTCTTAGCAGTATGGAAGCCAACCAATCCTCTGATCTCGTGCAAGGTAATTACTTGCTCAATGGTCAGTCTTGTAATGTTTTATTTGACTCGAGAGCCACACATTCGTTTGTTTCCTATGAATGTGTGAATCGTTTGAAAATACTTGTGTCTGATTCACCTTTTATTCTTAAGGTAGAAACCCCTACAAATCTTCCTGTAATTGCATCTAAGGTGTGTCTTAGTTGTCAGGTGGAAGTGTTAGACAAAGTCTCTAGAGTAGACCTGATTTGTTTACCTTTGTCACAATTGGATGTGATCTTGGGAATGGACTGGATGAGTAAGAACCAAGTGATCATTGATTGTGATAAGAAGTTAGTTTCCTATAAGAACCCAGAACCTGCAGGGTATGTGTGTCTGCTTACCTCTGAGGTAGTAGTAGTGGAAGGAGAAGGAGATCAATTGATCGAGGAAGTTCCTGTTGTTAGGGATTTTCCATAGGTGTTTGCTGACGAGATACCGGGTTTGCCGCTGAAGAGGGAGATTGAGTTTGGAATTGATCTAATTCCAGACGCTGGTCCCATTTCTATCGCTCCTTATAGAATGGCACCACTGGAAATGGCTAAGCTGAAGAAGCAAGTGGAAGAGTTACTGTAGAAGCAGCTAATCAGGCCAAGTGTGTCTCCGTGAGGAGCACCGGTTTTGTTTGTAAATAAGAAGGATGGAAGCTTAAGGATGTTTGTTGATTATCGGTAGTTGAATAAGGTTACCATTAAGAACAAGTATCCTTTTCCAAGGATAGATGACCTTATGGACCAAGTTCGTGGAGCTTCGATATTTCCCAAGATAGATCTAAGGTCGGGTTACCATCAGATCAGGATTCAGGAAGAGGATATCCCTAAGACCGCATTTCGATCTCGATATGGACATTATGAGTATGTCGTAATGTTGTTCGGATTGACTAATGCACCTGCAATTTTCATGGACTACATGAATCGAATCTTTAGACCGTATCTAGATTCATTCGTGGTTGTGTTCATTGACGATATCCTAATTTATTCAAAGAGTCCCGAAGAGCATGCCGAGCATTTAAGGATTGTGTTGAAGATCCTAAGGGAGAACCAGTTGCTCGCCAAACTCTCTAAGTGTGAGTTCTAGCTGAAGGGGGTCAAGTTTCTAGGGCATGTGATCTCTGAAGAAGGAATAGTTGTGGATCCGACGAAAGTGGATTCAATTTTGAAATGGGAGCAACTAAAATCAGTTACTGAAGTCCGGAGTTTCTTAGGACTGGTTGGATATTACAGAAGGTTTATAGAAGGATTTTCTAAGATTACTCTACCATTGACCAAGTTGACTCGGAAAGATCAACCATTCTTATGGGATGAGAAGTGTGAGAACAGTTTCCGATAGCTGAAGGAATGATTAACATCATCTCCTATGTTAATCTTACCCGATCCCTATAAGAGCTTTGAGGTGTATTGTGATGCATCAAAGCAAGGACTCGGAAGCGTGTTATTGCAAGAAGGGAAGGTAGTGGCTTATGCCTCTCGATAGTTGAAGACGCATGAAGTGAATTATCCAACTCATGATTTAGAGCTCGCAGCTGTTGTGTTTGCTCTAAAGATCTGGAGACATCATCTCTATGGCACTACGTTCCGAGTGTTTAGTGACCATAAGAGTTTGAAGTATCTCTTCAATCAGAAAGAGTTGAATATGAGGCAACGCCGATAATTGGAGTTCTTGAAGGATTATGATTTTGAACTTTATTAGCATCCTGGGAAGGCGAACATGGTGGCAGATGCATTGAGTCGGAAGGCAATGCATGTTAGTTGGATGATGGTCAAGGAAGCTGCTCTAATTGAGGAATTCATAGACTTGAGTTTGACGATGCAAGTGGAGCCGTCAAGTATCAAGTTTGACATGTTGCAAATCACCAATGAATTCTTGGGGAGAATTCAGGAATTGCAACAAGAGGACGAAGAGCTAAGGGAGAAGAGGAGATTGATGATGGAAGGAAAAGAACCAGAATTAAAAGAAGGAGGAGATGAAATCCTTCATTTCAGGACAAGGATTTGCATACCCAATGATCCAGAAGTTAGAAGGATGATTCTGGATGAAGCACACCATAGTAAGATGAGTATACACCCTGGAGCGACAAAGATGTATCAAGACCTGAAGAGGTTGTTTTGGTGGACTGGTCTTAAGAAGGATGTGGCGAAGTATGTGGCTTCTTGTTTGGTTTGTCAGAAAACTAAGGTAGAACATCAAAAGCCTGGAGGAGAATTACATCCCTTGGATATTCCACAATGGAAGTGTGATATCATATCGATGGATTTTGTATCCGGTTTGCCAAGGACAGTCTCTAACCACGATGCAATTTGGGTGATCGTGGATCGGTTGACGAAGTCAGCGCATTTCATTTCGGTGAATATACGTTATTCTCTGGAAAAGCTCGCCTAGTTGCATGTCAAGGAAGTGGTACGTTTGCACGGAGTACCTTCAAGCATAGTTTTTGATCGTGATCCCAGATTCGCGTCAAGGTTTTGGCAGAGTTTACATCAAGTATTGGGGACAAGGTTGAAGTTGAGTTCTGCATATCATCCCCAGACTGATGGTCAAACGGAGATGACTATTCAGTCATTGGAAGAGCTTTTAAGAGCTTGTATTCTGGAAGAGCACGGAAGTTGGGAGCAAATGTTGTCGCTCATAGAGTTTACCTACAACAATAGTTATCATACGAGTATTGGAATGGCACCATTTGAAGCTCTGTATGGAAGGAAGTGTCAGACCCCGCTATGTTGGTTCCAAGTGGGGGAAGAATTCTCTTGTTGGTCATGAAGTTGTACAAGAAACAACTGAGAAGATCAAGATGATCCAAGAGAAGATGAGAACAACTCAGAGCCGACAGAAGAGTTATGCTGACCGGAGGCGAAGACCGTTAGAGTTTTCGGAGGGAGAGCATGTGTTTTTTAGAGTAGTTCCAACCAAAGGTGCTAGTAGAGCTTTGAAAACCCAGAAATAATCTCCTAAGTTTATTGGTCCTTACCAAATTCTTAAGGGAGTAGGTCCTGTAGCATACCGAATAGCTTTATTCCCATCTTTGTCCAATATACACAATGTTTTTCATGTGTCGCAATTGAAAAAGTATGTCCGAGTGATTTGGGTCCAATATATGATGTTTTGAACATGATTTAGACTCCCTTTTACTATGGATTTGGCTTGTTTCTCTTGTAAATTTAGGATTTTTTGTATAGTTTTTAGGAAGTTAGGTAATTTAGAATCCTTTGAACGTTTTGATCCGTTTTGGGTTTGTTTCAGGTACTTTCGGAGCTTAAATGAAGAAAATAAATATGGAGCATGAAAGAGAATGAAAAAACCTTGAAAATGGCGCAAGAACGAAGCGAAACGGAGCCGGAATCAGTGCCACACGCCCAGGCGTGGAGATCCCCATGCCCAGGCATGTCTGCAGCGAGAAAATGCACCCATCAGGTGCCTGGCACGCCCAGTCGTGAGGCCCTGGGCGCCCAGGCGCGCAAAGTGCGAGAAAGTGACATTGTTCGCTGTTTTGATCATAACTTGAGCTACGCTAATCCAAATGAGGCGACATCGGTATCATTTTAAATCTAAGGAAAAGATCTACAACTTTGCCAGAAATAGCCTTGCTCAAATTCGTCCATCTTTGGGGTCAAAATCAGTGTCGAAGTTTCTATCAGATACGAGAAAGCCCAATTGGGCCACTTCCGGATCAGTTTTGCTCCAATTCAATTAGGATTAGTTTTATCTTTTAAATATACGTTTTAGAATTAGGTCAGCAGTCATTAGAGAGAGAGAGAGAGAAGGAGATTACATAATTTTATAGAGTTTTAGAAGAGGCGAAGATCAAGGATTGGAAGATCCAAGACTTTTCCATGGTAATCATGTATTCTTCTATTGCTCTTGTTCTTATTTTCATGATGTGTAACTAAAACTCTTGTGTTAGGAATTGGTGAATTTGTATGGATTAGTTTATTGATTTTTTGAATTGATGTTTTTCCGTTTCTAAATCATGTGTTTGATTGCGTTTTATTTTCAATTCATAAATATGGCCAATTTATGTCTTGTTTTGGATCTCTAATTCTTCAATTGAGATATTAGGAATTAGAATAGATCATGCCTTCAAACAATATAGTTATTCAACAAGTAGGGATACAATTAGGTAATTATATAACATGATTAATTCCCTATTCTTAATTAAGATTATTCAATAGTTTAATCTCTTAAGGAATTAAGGATTACCTAATTGAATAAGAAACGATAATTATACAAGAGGGATCTAATAGTTACCAATTTAGGAATTCGTTCATGATTTAGGGAAAAACAGAGATTCATGATAAATAAACAACGACATACAATAAAACCATGTTCCTAACATCTTTCTCAAATCGCTCACAACTTATTTAGAGAAAATGGTCTATTTGGTCCCCAAAAGATACATGTGGCATCCGTTTAGTCCCCGAAAGATTTGTGGCATTCATTTAGTCCCTCAAAGTTCAGAATGACATCGATTTAGTCCCTCCGTTAATAATTCTGTTAGTCAATATTTTGACTGCCACGTGTCACATTTTAATTGGTTATCTCTGGTGAACATATTTAGACACGAACCACATGATTATTCCCTCATAAAATCTCAACCGTTGCTTATATCTGACGGTCCAAATTTAAAAATGAAAAATAAAATAATAAAACTATATTTAATATTATTAAAAAATAATAAAAATTCAGAAAAATATTAAAAATTCAGAAAAGTTTTATAAAAATCTGTAAAATATTTTTTAAAAAAATACCAATTTTTTTATATTTTAAAAGTTAATAAAAAATTAAGAAAATAATAAAAAATTTAGAAAATATTTTAGAAAATCTGTAAAATAATTACCAAAATTATGAAAAAATTGTAAAATATTCAGAAAAGTTTTATAAAAATCTGTAAAATATTTTTTGAAAAAATACCTATTTTTTTTATATTTTAAAAGTTAATAAAAATTCATAAAATAATAAAAAATTAAGAAAATTTTTAAAAAATATGTAAAATATTTTCGAAAATTATGAAAAAATTGCCTTTCCTTTTTCTAAATATTTATAACATAATAAATTTTTTTAAAATTATTCAAATATATTTTTTTAAAATTCTGAAAATTATAAGAAATACATAACAATATTTTTAAAAAAATCATAAAGAATTTGAATTTTTTTTGTTTTATTATAATATAAAAAGTAATAAATATTTGTAAAAAAAAAGTTTTTTAAAACCAATAAAAAATATTATAAAAATATTATAAAAAATACAGAAATATAATTAAAAAAATAAGAAAAGTTTTTTAAAACCATTAAACTATTTTAAAATTTTTTAAAGCAGATTTAGTTTATAAAATATTTAAAAAGAAATATTAAATTTTCACATTTTTTTTATAAATTATTTTACCGATCTTTTTAAAATTATATTTATTTATTTCTAATAATTTTCAGAATTTTTAAAAAATATATTTACATGTTTTTTAAAAATTTTATGACTTTTGTAAAATCATTATTTTTTATTATGTTATAAATATTTAAAAAAAGGAAAGGCAATTTTTTCATAATTTTCGTAATTATTTTACAGATTTTTTAAATATTTTCTGATTTTTTTTTATTTTCTAAATTTTTAATTAACTTTTAAAATATAAAAAAAATCGGTATTTTTTTAAAAATTATTTTACAGATTTTTATAAAACTTTTCTGAATTTTTTAAATATTTTTCCGAATTTTATGAGGGAATAATCCTGTGGTTCGTGTCTAAATATGTTCACCAGGGATAACCAATTAGAATGTGACACGTGGCAGTCAAAATATTGACTAACAGAGTTATTAACGGAGGGACTAAATCGATGTCATTCTGAACTTTGAGGGACTAAATGAATGCCACAAATCTTTCGGGGACTAAACGGATGCCACATGTATCTTTTGGGGACCAAATAGACCATTTTCTCTATATTTATTTTCTGTTTTTAATTTATTTTCTGTTTTTATTCAATATTGATTAATTAGTATAAACCTATAGATTTTGCTTTTAACTACTCTTTGGTGAAAATTAATTGAACAATTTACAATCCCTGAGGGACGATATCTGGTCTTATTGGAAGTTGTGATTAGTGAACTGACTGTTTAGCCTGTGAGTTTTTGAGCCTATACACTGATGAGGTATGATTTATTGAATTATTCTGATTTGAAAGTATACTAGCAAGTATACTAGATCGCAAAGTAATATAGTCAATAAGACCAGATATCGTCCCTCAGGGATTGCAAATTGTTCAAATAATTTTTACCAAAGAGTAGTTAAAAGCAAAATCTATAGGTTTCTACTAATTAATCAAAATTGAATAAAAACAGAAAATACATAGAAGTTGTGAGCGATTTGAGAAAGATGTTAGGAACATGGTTTCATTGTATGTTGTTGTTTATTTATCATGAATCTCTGTTTTTCCCTAAATCATGAATGAATTCCTAAATTGGTAACTATTAGATCCCTCTTGTATAATTATCGTTTCTTATTCAATTTGATAATCCTTAATTTCTTAAGAGATTAAACCATTGAATAATCTTAATTGAGAACAGAGAATTAATCATGTTATATAATTACCCAATTGTATCTCTACTTGTTGAATAACTATATTGTTTGAAGGCATGACCTATTCTAATTCCTAATCTCTCAATTGAAGAATTAGAGATCCAAATCATGACATAAATTGGCCAGATTTATGAATTGGAAATAAAACGCAATCAAACACATGATTTAGAAACGGAAAAACATCAATTCATGAAATAAATAAAATAATCTATACAAATCCACCAATTCCTAACACAAGGGTTTTAGTTACACATCATGAAAATAAGAACAAGAGCAATAGAAGAATACATGATTACCATGGAAAAGCCTTGGATCTTCCAATCATTGATCTTCTCCTCTTCTAAAACTCTCTAAAATTATGTAATCTCCCCCCCCCCCTCTCTCTCTCTCTAATGACTGCTGACCTAATTCTAAAAGGTCTATTTAAAAGATAAAACTAATGCTAATTGAATTGGAGCAAAACTGATCAGGGAGTGACCCAATTGGGCTTTCTCGTATCTGATAGCAACTTTGGCACTGATTTTGACCCCAAATATGGACGAATTTGAGCAAGGCTATTTCTCGCAAAGTTGTAGATGTTTTCCTTAGCTTTAAAATGATACCAAAATCTCCTCATTTGGATAAACGTAGCTCTAGTTATGGTCAAAACAGCGAACAATGTCACTTTCTCGCACTTTGCGCGCCTTGGCGCCCAGGGTCTCAAGCCTAGGCGTGCCAGGAATCTGATGGGTGCATTTTCTCGCTGCAGACACGCCTGGGCATGGGGAGCTCCACGCCTGGGCGTGTGGCACTGATTCCGGCTCTGTTTCGCTTCGTTCTTGCGCCATTTTCAAGTTCTTTTCATCCTCTTTCATGCTCCATATTTATTTTCTTTATTTAAGTTCCGAAAGTACCTAAAACAAACCCAAAACGGATCAACACGTTCAAAGGATTCTAAATTACCTAACTTCCTAAAAACTATACAAAAAATCCTAAATTTACAAGAGAAACAAGCCAAATCCATAGTAAAAGGGAGTCTAAATCATGTTCAAAACATCATATATTGGACCCAAATCACTCTCCCAAACTTAGTATTTTGCATGTCCCGGGCAAAAGTAAAATAAAAATTCTAAAACACAAGACTACCTCCTAAATCAAAATGTACACACTTAATCTAAGACTCCGACTCACAGACTCGGACACTTATTTTCACAAGTAATTCATACAATTAAAACCCGGTTATAGAAACAAACTGAACAAGAACCAATGATTAGTAAACACTCTCAACCTCTCAATGTGTATCTCTCATGTGTATCAAGGTTTATATATATGTGATTCACTCAAGTTCATACAATGACAATGTGTTACCATAAGCTTGACCATAGACCCAAATCTCAACTGAAATTATTGAATGCACACAAAAATCAAAAGGTCTTAATTTTGGCTGTAATGAGGCCATGGTTAAAAGTGTAAGGTGGGATAAAAGAAAGAAAGGCTGAAACTAAGGGCTAAAATGCAAAAAAAAAAAATCCCTCTAAAATTATGAATGAGCAATGAATACTACATAAACACAACTCAACTCACAATCAATTTCATACTTCTTTTCTTTTTCACTATTTTTCCTTCTACTCTCTTCCTTTCACATTTATTTCTTTTTCAATTTTTTTTACTTGGAAGAGAAATAGAACTCATAACACTTTTCACCAATTAATTTCACTTTTCTTATTCATTCCTCTCAATTGCTCATTCAAAATTTTCAAGGTACTCACAAAAATATTTCAATAGATGCAGGGTACCAAAGAAAAATCATAATATCTCATAAGGCTAAAAATGGGCAACTAAGGAACAATGTTTATCAAAAATTTGTTGAAGGCCACGAAAAAAGCAATCCTAGGTGCCTTAATCATCTTAATGCATGCAAACAATTATCAATTTCAAAATGGTCACAGGTCAAGTTCTAGAACACAAAATCAAAGAGAACACACTCATGAAAGAAATAGGGGTTTCAAATCAGAATAATTCAATAAATCATACTCCATCAGTGTATAGGCTCAAAAACTCACAGGCTAAACAGTTAGTTCACTAATCACAACTTCTCAAAAAGTTTGTCAAAATAACCAGATCTCAAAATATTCACAGCTCAATCAATTAGTGTCATAAATCAATGAGTCTAATCCTAAACTATGTATTTACACCTATCATCAGAAAAACAGTCCTAAGTCTAGAATAATTACCTACTCATACCAAAGACACAAACCAACACCAAATATGGGAGAACAATTTAGTTCGAAAAATTAATTTTAATTTTGTCCACTCACCCAAACTTAGAGGTTGGCTTGTCCTCAAGCAAACTAAACTAAACTAAAACTACAAAATAAAAATTAAAAACTACCTAGAAAAACAGGACATTATTTTTGCGAAGTACAAGGTCTGGGGTGACATATAGGGAACTAATGGGAGCAAATGGGGTCATACCCCCAAACTTGAATACTGCACCCTCCTGCCACGCCTGGGCATGAAGCGTGCCACGCCTGGGCGTGGCTGGACCTGTACGTCAGTTTTTTTTTAATAAAAATAAAAACTAACTAATAACTAATTACCTAAAAATAAAACCTAAAGGAAATTACCTAACATTGGGTTGCCTCCCAACTAGCGCTTGTTTAACGTCATGAGCCTGACGGGTCACCTCTTTTCAGAGGTTAGGGTGGTTGCCAAGATCCCTTCAAGGGTGACACCTTGCTTTTCATCCTTTTCTCAACACTCACTCCATTTGAGTGCTGAATGCACATGAGAGGAGCAAAGTTCTCCGTGGTGACTGCTGGTTTTTCAAAAATTTTAATTATAGTTTGGTCACCATTCACTCGAAGAATTACTTCTCCCCTAGACACATCAATCACTGCCCCTGCTGTGGCCAAGAATGGCCGTCCAAAAATTAGAGGAATATTTTTATCCTCTTCTACATCTAAGATCATGAAATCTAAGGGCAAGATAAAATCTTTCACCGTAACCAGAATATCTTCCACCACTCCATATGGGCGGAGGGTGGTTCTATCAGCTAACTGAAGTAATGCCGGGGTAGGCTTAATCTCTCCTAAGTTTAATGTTTCACAAATAGACAACAGGATAATATTAACACTAGCTCCTAAGTCACAGAGAGCCTTACCTGAGTACTCCTTGCCTATGCTAATCGGGAGAGTGAAGCTACCTGGGTCCTCAGCTTTGGTGGAAGGTTGGATTTGATGATGTTGTTGCACTTCTCTGCTATCGGGAACATCTCGTCAGTGAGCATCCGCTTCTTCTTTGTCAGCAACTCCTTCATGAATCTCGCATACAGAGGCATTTGTGAGAGGGCCTCTGCAAACGGGATGTTGATCTCCACCTTCCGTTGCATCTCCAAAAACTTGGAGAATTGCTTCTGGTCGTCCTCTTTCTTCAACCTATGAGGATAAGGAATCCTCGGAGGTAGTGGTGCTGGTTTGCGTGTGCCTTGCTCTTTCTCTTGATCCGTAGGTGGATCCTGCGTCTGTTGCCTTGCATTTAAGCCTCTTCCACTTGGTTGCTTTGGCCCCTCATCCTTCTTCTCAAGCTCAGTTGCATTACCCTTCTTCTGTGGCTCCTCATACGACTTTCCACTTCGAAGGGTGACCGCCATGCATCGCTCCTTGTAGTTGGTTGCGATCTCTGATATCCGTTTGTTTTTTTGAGCCACTTGCACTTCCATGTTGCGAATATTGACTTCTTGATTGGCGAAATTTGCCCTGGCTTCTGCCATGAAGGTATTGGTTATGGTAGCCATTGCTTCAAGTGCTTTCTCCCTACCTTGCTTCTGTGGCGGTGATGGATTGGGTGCTGGGCTGTACCCTGAGGTGTGAGACTGACTGATTTGCCCCGGATTGTGGATATTGGAGTACATGTTATTTTTAGGTACTCCATCACCCACAAACTTGGCCTGCTCCTCAATGGTGGCTGGACCCTTACTGACTTCAAAAGCACAATCACCATTCCGATGACCTCCCCCACAAAAGTCGCACTTTAGAGTGCTCGATGCAGCTGACATAGTGATCTGGCTTATCTTCTTCGTCAATGCAGCCATCTGCTATTGCATTTGCTTGTTCTGCTCGATTAAGATCTTGGTTTGACTAGAGTCCAGATCATGACTCTTCAAGACGCTTTGCTCCACCTGGACCCTTAATCCTTGGCTGCTGTTGAATGCCATGTTTGCAATAACTTCCTTGGCCTCTTCAACAGTCTTCTTCATCAGCGATCCACCAGCTACTGCATCAACCATGCTTTGATTGAATCAGTTGAGCCCATTATAGAAAAATTGAATCTGCTGCCAGTCTTGCATAAATGTCGGACACTTCCTCAGTAGATGGTTGTAATGCTGCCAAGCTTCATGCAACGGCTCGTTGTCCTCTTGCATGAATGAGTGAACATCTTGCCTCAGCTTCTCTTGCATCCCAACTGGAAGAAACTTATCCATGAATTTGGAGACAAGTACTTTCCAGCTGGACAAACTCCCTGGTGCCTGGTTGTTCACCCAAGTTAGTGCCTCGCCCCTCAGTGAGAGAGGGAACATCCTCATTCTGATGGCCTCGTCCTTAGCACCCTCAATCTTGAAGAAGCCGAGCATGCCCAGGAAGTTGGCGATATGGTCCCTGGGGTCTTGATTCGGTGCACCACTTAACTGATCCTGCATGATGAGGTGGATGTATTATGGATCAATTGTGAATGCAATTGCAGTGATGGCTAGCCGGACTATGCTAGAAGCAAGGAAGTCCGGGTCCACAGTTGCATATTTCGCCAAGGTCTTCCTGGGAGGAGGAGGCGGAGAGGATCCGTGAGATCCTCCTCCTCCAGCCATCTTCAATGTTGGTCTTTCCCTTCTCTAGTGCTGAAATTTTTTCCTCTTTGCTCTTAAATTAATAAAAATTCCTGCACAAAACAAAAACAAGAGTAAAATTAAGCAGCACCTGTTGAGACAAGAAACTAACTAAAAATAAATAAATTTCACCTAAAACTACTACTAAGTACCGAAAACTAATTGAAATGAATTTCAATCCCCGGAAACGACACCAAAAACTTGTTCACTCTCTAGCAAGTATACTAGATCGCAAAGTAATATAGTCAATAAGACTAGATATCGTCCCTCAGGGATTGCAAATTGTTCAATTAATTTTCACCAAAGAGTAGTTAAAAGAAAAATCTATAAGTTTCTAACTAATTAATTAAGATTAAATAAAAACATAAAATAAATTAAAAACAGAAAATAAATAGAACTTGTGAGCGATTTGAGAAAGATGTTAGGAACATAGTTTCATTGTATGTCGTTGTTTATTTATCATGAATATCTGTTTTCCCTAAATCATGAACGAATTCCTAAATTGGTAACTATTAGATCCCTCTTGTATAATTACCATTTCTTATTCAATCCGATAATCCTTAATTCCTTAAGAGATTAAACCATTGAATAATCTTAATTAAGAACAGGGAATTAATCATGTTATATAATTACCCAATTGTATCCCTACTTGTTGAATAACTATATTGTTTGAAGGCATGGCCTATACTAATTCATAATCTCTCAATTGAAGAATTAGATATCCAAATCAAGACATAAATTGGCCAGATTTATGAATCGGAAATAAAACGCAATCAAACACATGATTTGGGAAACGGAAAAACATCAATTCATGAAATCAATAAACTAATCCATACAAATCCACCAATTCCTAACACAAGGGTTTTAGTTACACATCATGAAAATAAGAACAAGAGCAATAGAAGAATACATGATTACCATGAAAAAGCCTTGGATCTTCCAATCCTTGATCTTCTCCTCTTCTAAAACTCTCTAAAATTATGTAATCTCCCTCTCTCTCTCTCTAATGAGTGTTGACCTAATTCTAAAACGTCTATTTAAAAGATAAAACTAATCCTAATTGAATTGGAGCAAAACTGATCAGGAAGTGGCCCAATTGGGCTTTCTCGTATCAGACAGCAACTTCGGCACTGATTTTGACGCCAAATATGGACGAATTTGAGCAAGGCTATTTCTGGCAAAGTTGTAGATCTTTTCCTTAGCTTTAAAATGATTCCAATATCGCCTCATTTGGATAAGCGTAGCTCAAATTATGGTCAAAACAACGAACAGTGACACTTTCTCGCACTTTGCGCGCCTGGGCGTGCCAGGCATCTGATGGGTGCATTTTCTCGTTGCAGACACGCCTGGGCGTGGGGATCTCCACGCCGGGGCGTGTGGCACTGATTCCGGCTCCGTTTCGCTTCGTTCTTGCGCCATTTTCAAGGTCTTTTCATCCTCTTTCATGCTCCATATTTATTTTCTTCATTTAAGCTCTGAAAGTACCTGAAACAAACCCAAAACGAATTAAAATGTTCAAAGGATTCTAAATTACCTAACTTCCTAAAAACTATACAAAAAATCCTAAATTTACAAGAGAAACAAGCAAAATCCATAGTAAAAGGGAGTCTAAATCATGCTCAAAACATCATATATTGGACCCAAATCATATGTCCATGACCCAAACACTATTCTTAAAATCCGACCTGATGACCTAGATGTGTGCGAAAACCTAACCTTTAAAGTTTTCCCTATCCGGGTTTAAGACCGAAGAATTAAGCAGCTCAGAGGAAAAGGAATTTCTTTGGTCAAGGTTATTTGGTTAAGTGGTGATGTTGTCGAAGAAACATGGGAGTTAGAGGATAGGATGCGTCAGGATTATCCTGGTTTGTTTATGTAAGTTGAATTTCAGGGAGAAAATTCCTTTTAAGTGGGGGAGTAGTGTAACACCCCAAATTTTTAATCCCAGATTAATAAAGGTTAATTATAAAGTTTATTTATAATTAATTACTTTTATTTTAATCTTTGATTAATTATGTGTATTATTTATGCATTTGATAAGGAAGATAGGTGAAAAATATTTTTGCATGTATTTTTGGTGTGAAAATATAAGTTTTGCATATTAGTCCTTGTTTTAGGACCTAAAAGTAATATTAGAAAGGTTTTAGAGGGAAAGGAAATAAAATGACATTTTATTCAAAATTTGGTCATAATACTCAAGTATTCCAGCGTGATACTCAAGTATTCCTTGACAGTAGTGTAGTGTTAGTGCATTTTGCTGAGTAATCCACCAAATGACCTGAAGTTGACACGAAATCAACCCTAAAACATGTCCCATAACACGCGTCGACCTGCAGGGAGGCTTGAATTCGTTATATAAACCTTATTGATGAAGAATCAAGTTCCATTTGCATGGTTGAAGCTCTGAAAACTATAGTTAGGGTTCCTGATTTCGATTCTTCGATTCTCCCTAGTCTTTGAGAGTTGAACCACAAATCAAACACCATTTCAAAGCTTAGATTTCAAGCTTTGCACAACCATAAAAATCGTGAGTTAAGAGTGTGTGTCTGAGAAGAACCGAGCCTCCAAAGTCAGCCCTTCATTTCTGCAGAAAATAGAATCTGAACCTTGGAGCTCACTTTGACCATCGATTTTGGTAAGCTCCTGCAACCATTGAGTCTCAAACTTGTTTCTTTAGTTAGTATGTGTTGTAGAGAGTTTAGAGAAACTAATTTCCCCAATTTTCATTGCTATTTCATATGTCAACCAATTCGATTTCGGTGTTCTTCTCAAAACTGTTTTGCATGTGTTGCTATCAAAGGGTTTTTGAGGAATTCGTGTGTGGAAGCTCTTTTTTTCTGTAAAGTTTCTGTTGAATCAAGTCCTAGAGGTAAGGGGAAGGCTTTTCATACACTAGTTAGAGTTTAAAGTATGTGATTTGTGACATCCCGCATTTTCCCTTACTTAAATAAATCAATGAGATTTTATTTAAAGTGAATTTTGAGAATTTAAAAAGGATTTTTAGATGAATGTTTTATAAATTTGAAGTAAATGGTTTTGTTTGAATTTGAATTAATGAAATATATGTTATGGTTTTGTTATTTATGATTTCTTGAAGAAGTGAATTTTCTTATCAACTAAAGTGAATATAGTAACTTTGAAAATGCATATCTTTTCAACCGTAGCTCGGAAAATTATGATCTTTATATATGAAAACGATCGTATCGAAGAGTAGAATTTGAATATGTAATTTTTTTTATAATTTTCTGGATTGATTTACAAAATGTTATTTTTCAGATTTGTAAAGTACGAATTTTGAAAGTATTGAGTGTTGAAAATAATTAGAGACCTCAAATAAATTATTCCTTGTGGAGATCTTTTATTTATGTGAAAATATGGTTTTGGAAAATAAAATGAAGTTCATACCTATAGTCAATTAGTGCAGTTTATTAATTTTATTAAGAAGTATATCTTTGGAATTTTCAAGTTTGTAAACATTAGTGTTTTCTTATCATGAACGTAAAATAAATTATATGCAAATTTAAATGGTAGATTTGAGATGAATGAGTTCATGACTTGATGTGAATATGAATGTGTGTATGATGTGTGGTTTTAATAAATATAATGCCCTAAAGCATTGCATATATGTTTGATTGTGTGTTGAATGTATGCATTGAATTTTAAGAAGTTCCATGAGTTAATTTTGTATGCTTGAATTTGTTCTTCTTAACAAAATGAAAGGAAAATTTTATTTCCCTCCTATGTGTATGTTCGGCCATGTATAGATTTAAGAGGACAAGTTTGAAGTCTATTTTCTTAGGAATTAAGGAAGTAAGGATTTAAAGGGAAAATTAGTAGGAAATGTGAGGTGGTGAGTGTCATGATGCATGAAATGACTTCTTCCTTAAATCACTCCATATTGTTTCACCATGATAAGAGCCTTCCCATGCAACAATTAGATTGGACCAAATTGTCCTTGAATTTGGACCTTAGACCCGAATTTGGAAGAGGAAACTCATACCCTTGACCTTACCTATATATAGCCGTGTGAGTGTGGGTGTTGGCAAGTGATTCATTTTCATCTCATTCTTCATTTCCTTCTTCATTTCCATTCTTCTACAAACACATTTAGTCCAAGAGCACCCCAAGCTCTTGAGACTTAGAGAGAGAGAGGGTGAGGCCAAGAGAGGGAGAAAGAGAAAGAGAGTGGAAGATCCAAGTTTACACCCTTGAGTTTCTTTCTTCACACACTTCCTCCAAAGACTAAGAAGAAGATCACCCATCAACCTAAAGGAGAGAATGTTTTGATAATGACAAAGGTTTTGAACAAGCTACAAATGGTGTGATCAAGCTCAAGTTTGAAGAAGTTCAACAAGCAAACAACACTCAACAAATGATGAAAAGAGAGCAAGCTCATGAAGACTTTATTTGTATTTCAATGTAATATCTTTAGTTTGAGTCTTTTAGTTTGTGAGTTTGGGTAGAGTCTTTAGAGGGTAGTGAATCTCTATCAAGGTCATGATCATATCATAATTTGAGTTTTCACTTAACCTAAAATCAATAGGTGGCTTAAAGGTTTGAAAGGAAAGGTTTAGTTTTGAGAAAACAAGTTTTTAATTGATTTGAACAGTGGTTAATCGATTAATGGGTTTAGTTAATCGATTAACACACATGCTACAGTGGTTAATCGATTAATGAATTGTGTTAATCGATTAACACCTGCAGTGCTGGTTTTTAAAATACGTTTTTAACTTCTCAAAATCAGTTTTTAATGTTACTAACTTTTGGGTATTCTATATAAATCTTTTCCTAACCTTTGTGAATCATTAGAACACATTAGAACAATTTTCATATCAATTTTACAAAGATCAAGCCACACTATTCTCTCTCACTTTTATATATCAAAGCTTTTAACTTTCACATTCTTTGATCAAGAATCTTTGAATCTCTTATGTTGATATTTTCATAGTTCTTGAAAGAGATTCATAGGATTGTCATTGTTTTCAATTTGGTTGTAATCATTGCAAAGGAGGCAAACATTCTACAACACAAGGAAGACTTGGTGGTTGTTCATCAAGCAAAGTTATCTTGGAAGTCTTGTTGTGATAACAAGAAATTGGAAGTCTTGGTGTGAGGCATCATCAAGCAAGTGGAAGTCTTTGAAGCATCTCAAAGCAATTGGAAGACTTGTTATGGGATATCGGCAAGCAAGGGAAGAGGTTAGATTAGATTCAATAGGGTTGCAAGACAAGAGTGTGGTATCTCTTGGAGGCTATCAAGTGGGGTATATTGAGAGGAATTTGCTTGTAATTTGAGAACTCTAATTCCTCATAGTGAAGAATCTCTCTTGGTTGAAGAGGGGACTGGATGTAGCTTTCAAGTGGATGAAAGTGAACCAGGATAAATCTCTATGTCGTATCTCTAAACTCTTAACTCTTTACATTCAAGTCATTTCATTTGTTCTTGGTTGAAAACCTAGAAAAGATTGATTTTCATAATTGATTGAATTGAATCTTAATTGTGCAAATTGATTTGGGGAAAATCATTTTCATAACCTAGGTAATCAATAAGAATATTGGTGTTAATCAATTCCGCTTAATCTCTGATCTTATGTGTTAATTGATTGATTTTCGTATTCAATTGGAAAGTGATTTTTCAGTTTTAACAGTGATTAATCGATTAACTGAATCTGTTAATCGATTAACCAAAATCAAGCTTTCGTAAATAATCGATTAACCTGTTTGATTAATCGATTAACTAAGTGTTTTTAAAAGTGTTAATCGATTAAGAAGTTTTGTTAATCGATTAAGTGCTGAAAATCTTGTAAAAATCATTTGTTTTAATCGTTTCGATTTGTTTCTTTCGAAAATCTTTCAATGTTTCTCTAACACCTATTCAACCCCCCCTTCTAGGTGTTCTCCTAGTGTCTCCTAGTTATTTCACCCACCGATTGTAGTTCTTAAAATTGGTATCAGAGCTCGGTCGAAAGACACGAGCATAGAGCTTTTTCGTTAAGATCCTTGAGGAAACTACAATGGATTCTACGAATCCCTTTGGTGGTGAAGGTGCTTCGATAAGTCACCCTCCTATGTTTGGTGGAGAGGGTTATGCTTATTGGAAAGTTAGAATGAGAATTTTTATAGAAGCCATGGACATGAACATTTGGGAAGCCATTAAGAATGGTCCTCATATTCCCTCAAAACAAGTAGAAGGTGTATCTATATTAGTTCCCAAAGATAAGTGGACCAATGATGATAAAAGGAAAATTCAATATGATTTAAAAGCAAAGAATATCATCACCTCTGCTCTATCTTATGATGAGTTCTTTAGAGTCTCCCAATGTCATAATGCCAAAGAAATGTGGGACACCTTGCAAGTCACACATGAAGGCACTAGTGAAGTTAGGCGTGCTAGATTAAATTCTTTGATGCATGATTATGAATTGTTTTGCATGTTGCCTAATGAATCTATATGTATTATGCAAAAACGTTTTACTCATATTATTAATCATCTCATTGCTCTTGGAAAAACATTCATGAATTGTGAACTTGTTAACAAAGTTTTAAGATGTCTAAGTAGGAAATGGCAACCTAAGGTTACCGCAATTGTTGAATCAAAGGACTTGGACACCATGGACTTAGCTACACTTTTCGGAAAGCTTCAAGAACATGAAATGGAGCTTGGACGTTTGCATATGCATGAAGAGTCGGATAAGTACAAGGAAAGAAAAGGAATTGCTCTTAAAGCCAAAAGGTCATATAGAAAAGAAGAGAGTTTCGATGATAATGATAATGAAGATTCCGATTCGGACATTGATGAAGAAGAGATGAAACTTCTACTAAGAAAGTTTAACAAGCTTCTAAGAAGAAAAGGAAGGTTGAACAAAGACAAAAGTAAAGAGAAGAATTCCCCACACTACAAGACCAAGACAACAAAAGAAGGAGTGGTTTGCCATGAATGTGGAAAGCCCGGTCATCTCAAGTATTCGTGCTCTAAGTATCTCAAGAAGAAGGAGAAAGAGAAGAAAAATGCAAAACACAAAAGAGCATACATAGTTTGGAATAGTGATGATGAAGGAGACAAGAAAAGCACATCAAATAGTTCTTTGGATGATGAAGAAGCCGCTTGTCTCAACTTGATAGCTCTAGTAGATGAAGAGGAAAGTCCAAATGATGAATCAAGTGAACAAAGCGACGAAAGTGATGTAAGTGAAACTAAATCCGAAATTTCTTCCAAATATGAAATTTTATATAATGCTTATGAAGAAATGCATGAACATCTTAAGAAACTAACTTTGAAAAACATTGAAAGGAAGAAGCTCATTTTGAAACATCAACAAGAGATTTTAGAACTTCAAAAACAAGTTGATGAGCTTAATTTTCAAAATGAAACTCTTGATCTCATATATGCTAGTTCTTCTTGTGATTGTACTAGTAGATTGAATATTGTGGTTGATTGTGAGAATTGCAAGTTGCTTAAAGATGAAAATGCTATTTTGAAAAATAAGCTTGCAAGTTTCACAAGTGGTGATATTAAATTGCGCACATTGTTAAATTTTCAAAGAGAAAATTCAAACAAGTTTGGTTTGGGTTATACTAATGCTAAGAGTAAGTCTCATAGAAATGTTGTTGATTTTTCTAAAGTTGATTTTTCAAATGCACCAACATGTTTCTATTGTGGCACTCATGGACATACTTCAAATGTGTGTTATATTAAAGTGCATGGTATACCTAAAGGAAATTTTTTTTGGGTTAAGAAGGGTGAGAGTCACTTAACTAACAAAAATGGATCCAAAACCATTTGGATACCAAAAGGCAAAGCATGATTGTTTTGTAGGTGTGATTGAAGAGCAAAAGGCTTACAAGTGTTATTCATTATTTGCTTCTTCAAATCTCAAGTGAAACTCCTACATTTTGGTACAATTGATATTGTTGGATATTAACAATTGGTATCAAGTGAATTTCTTACAAGACATAGCAAGTATTCACAATTGGACTTACATTTGGTATATTCTAATCTTGCTATTAGTCTTTGACAATTGATATTACTTCTACAAAATTCATAATTAGTATCATTGTGTGATCATTAGATGTTTATCATGCTATTGTGATTATTGTGATATTTCTTTACAATTGATATCTTACTTTGTTAAGTGATATGATAACTCTTTAGTTACAATTGGTATTATATTTCATTGTTTTATCTCTTTTCAATTGGTATCACATTTCAAAGTATAGTTATTTAGTTTTGTATTTGGTATCATTGATTTATTGGTATCAATTTTGTGAAGAAATGAATTATAATTTCTCTATTTTGGCTTAGAATTTTATATTTCAATTGGTATATATTACTTTTTGATAATGCCAAAAGGGGGAGAAGAGGTTGTTTTGTTGTTTTTATATAGGTTGAGCAAAGTTGTTGAAGATAGGGGGATAATCAAGCTTAACTCAATTGGATTTCAAATGTCAAAAGCATTTATTGAGGGGGAGCAAGAGTCTCATCAAGTGATCAAATGGTTCAAGCATCAACAACTTCAAATTCAAAACGTGTTTGTCATTTTCAAAAAGAGGGAGATTGTTAGATCCAGTGAGAATGTTTTGATAATTGTTACAAATGGTGTGATCAAGCTCAAGTTTGAAGAAGTTCAACAAGCAAACAACACTCAACAAATGATGAAGAGAGAGCAAGCTCATGAAGACTTTATTTGTATTTCAATGTAATATCTTTAGTTTGAGTCTTTTAGTTTGTGAGTTTGGGTAGAGTCTTTAGAGGGTAGTGAATCTCTATCAAGGTCATGATCATATCATAATTTGAGTTTTCACTTAACCTAAAATCAATAGGTGGCTTAAAGGTTTGAAAGGAAAGGTTTAGTTTTGAGAAAACAAGTTTTTAATTGATTTGAACAGTGGTTAATCGATTAATGGGTTTAGTTAATCGATTAACACACATGCTACAGTGGTTAATCGATTAATGAATTGTGTTAATCGATTAACACCTGCAGTGCTGGTTTTTAAAATACGTTTTTAACTTCTCAAAATCAATTTTTAATGTTACTAAATTTTGGGTATTCTATATAAATCTTTTCCTAACCTTTGTGAATCATTAGAACACATTAGAACAATTTTCATATCAATTTTACAAAGATCAAGCCACACTATTCTCTCTCACTTTCATATATCAAAGCTTTTAACTTTCACATTCTATGATCAAGAATCTTTGAATCTCTTATGTTGATATTTTCATAGTTCTTGAAAGAGATTCATAGGATTGTCATTGTTTTCAATTTGGTTGTAATCATTGCAAAGGAGGCAAACATTCTACAACACAAGGAAGACTTGGTGGTTGTTCATCAAGCAAAGTTATCTTGGAAGTCTTGTTGTGATAACAAGAAATTGGAAGTCTTGGTGTGAGGCATCATCAAGCAAGTGGAAGTCTTTGAAGCATCTCAAAGCAATTGGAAGACTTGTTGTGGGATATCGGCAAGCAAGGGAAGAGGTTAGATTAGATTCAATAGGGTTGCAAGACAAGAGTATGGTATCTCTTGGAGGCTATCAAGTGGGGTATATTGAGAGGCATTTGCTTGTAATTTGAGAACTCTAATTCCTCATAGTGAAGAATCTCTCTTGGTTGAAGAGGGGACTGGATGTAGCTTTCAAGTGGATGAAAGTGAACCAGGATAAATCTCTGTGTCGTATCTCTAAACTCTTAACTCTTTACATTCAAGTCATTTCATTTGTTCTTGGTTGAAAACCTAGAAAAGATTGATTTTCATAATTGATTGAATTGAATCTTAATTGTGCAAATTGATTTGGGGAAAATCATTTTCATAACCTAGGTAATCAATAAGAATATTGGTGTTAATCAATTCCGCTTAATCTCTGATCTTATGTGTTAATTGATTGATTTTCGTATTCAATTGAAAAGTGATTTTTCAGTTTTAACAGTGATTAATCGATTAACTGAATCTGTTAATCGATTAACCAAAATCAAGCTTTCATAAATAATCGATTAACCTGTTTGATTAATCGATTAACTAAGTGTTTTTAAAAGTGTTAATCGATTAAGAAGTTTTGTTAATCGATTAAGTGCTGAAAATCTTGTAAAAATCATTTGTTTTAATCGTTTCGATTTGTTTCTTTCGAAAATCTTTCAATGTTTCTCTAACACCTATTCAACCCCCCCTTCTAGGTGTTCTCCTAGTGTCTCCTAGTTATTTCACCCACCGATTGTAGTTCTTACAAAAGTATGGAGCTTAAGTCTTGCATGTTGATTTTGAGTACAAAGATTTGATTTTTACTTGATGCATGTCACGGTTTTAAAGAGAAAATAAGAGTGACAAGCTTTAAAAATGATTTTTTTGTGTAAAAGGATTTGAAGCAAGCTTTTGTTTGAGTGATGATGATTTAGTTGATGTTTGAAAAGAAAATGGTGCTTTAAAGTTTTGCATGAACAAGAACATGGTGTGATCCATGAGTTTTGAACCTTGCATGTGAAAATGAAATCAAAGATCTTGCCTTTTTGCATGATGTCATTCGGTCAAGCCTAGGGAAAATAGAAAATCATGTTTGATCATCATCCAAGCTACATGCATGGTGAAATTTATTTAATCTAAAGAGTTAAAGTGCATGCATGAAATCATTAAAAGTTTGAAAGATAAAGATCTTGATATGACACTTGATTTTATTGTGTTGATATAAGTTAAACAAATTTAATTAAAGTTTGTTAAATTTTGGTGTGAAGCTCACGGTTTTAACCCCCCTAAATATCAGGTTGGTTCATTTTATCTTGCATGTATGTTTTCTTGATAGATCCATGGGTTTTAAGCCTATGAGAGCTTAAATCTTTGTTCAAAAACTTGAAAGTAATTTTCATGCTCCATTTGGTTTTGGAATAAATTTTACTCAAGTCATTTTTACTTCCTTTATGTGCTTTGGTTTGGGCTTGGCTTTGAGCAAATAAAAGTTTATTTGGTGCATGATTATTTTATTAAGAGTTTGAAGTTGTTTTTATATACTCCATTCGGTTTTGGTCAAGAAATGAAAGAAATAGACAGATTCTTACTTTGCATGTTGATTTAAAGATAAAACTGATTGATTTGAAAGATGTTAACATGATTTTAAGCAAGGATATTCTTTTTCTTTAATAATCATTTCGGTTGTGATGTCCAAAGTAGGATAATGTGTTTAAAAGGTTATTTTTCATAGGTGCATGTTTTTGTTTGAGTATTGTAAATCAATGGTGTTGAAAAATTGTGAATAAAAACATTGTCTTCTGTATGATGAGATTCGACCATGCTTAGAAAATAGGAGCATATACTTGATTCTTAATTTATGTGTATGCATGATGAGTGTATACGTGATACATGGATCTTTGAGTGGTTAGAAATGTTATGCATGTGTGTTCGAAGTGATTTTAAGAATGTAAAGATTTTGTTCTTTAAGGTGGATGTTTGGATTTCATGATAAGGAAATAAATTAAGATTTGCTATTTTATTTTAAGGTGCTCACGGTTTTAAGACCAAGAAGAGAGAAGAGAAGATTTTTATAATTATGGAATTGTATGGTTTTAATTTAATGGTGGTTTGTATATAAAAACCCTTAAGATAAATGTGGCCTTTATGTGAGCCAAGGAATTATTCATGTTTTGTTTTACTAAACAAGTGTTTGAAAAGAACATTGTAAGTTTTAAATTCCTAAGCGTGTTACTAAACAAATGTTTTACTTGATTATGATTGTGAGTTTAAAACTCAAAGTTGATTTCAAACTACTGAGAAAAGAGAATACTCTATTTTCAAATAAGAGGTTTTGGTAATGTTGTTTTGTTTTTGAAATGATTATATAAGAGTGATTTTAATGAGAGAGAACTATTTTAGTTGTCAGTAACGATCGGAAAGCGGATACGAGCATAGCGTTGGAATTCAAGGAGCTTATTGGGAATTGCTGCCGGTAGAGGTGAGAGAGAAGTTTCCCCCAAACACCGTGGTATTTAGGTAACATATTGAGTTGTTTCGACCATCTCAAAAGTCGAAACTTAGTGGTTCTGAGTCAGTAGCACAGTGGCAATTGTATTGTGGTGTGGCCACTTGTGTGAAGGAGACAAAGACCACGTGAGATTATGTGATGAGTTTATGTGATGATGTTTGAATGCAAATATGCTTATGTTTATTTCCTAAAGAATTTAATATGCATGATGTGATCTGAGTTGTCATTGATTGTGATAATAATTTTGATAAGAATAATGGTGATGATAGTAATGTTAATGAGATTTATGATTTGGGAAATATGAAAAGAATTGTGATGTTGTTTGGCGAAAGTTCAAGTGATGAATAGAGATGTGATGTTGAAAAGAAAGAGGAATGATTAATGTAAGAATGATCGAAAAGAGATACGAATTAAAGTTTGAGAAAGATTTGAGACACTATGGAATTGTAAGAATGCGATAAGGGCTGATGATTGCTGTTGAGCAAGAATTGCAGAAAGTAATACTGATGAGATTCATGAGATTGTATTGATATGAGTTGAGCTGTTCTCTTTAGTTGCAAAAGATGAGACCCATGAGAATGTGGCATGACGTGAGTTGAGCTTGCTCCTCCGTTGTGAAGAAATGCTGATACCCTAAGAAAGAGACATGAGATTGTATTGTGAAAGCCCAAGAGATGAAATGCATGTTGAGAAAAGCTAACTATCGATTAGTGGTCGGGACTCGTTGAAAGGATGCACCAAGGATGAGCCGACCTTAGGATTAATGCGTTAATTAAAATACTAAAACTCTTTAAAAGACTTGAATTAACGTGGTGAGTTATGAGTGCGATATCGAAGTAGTGGAGAGGAAGATACCATGGGTGTCAGGGATACTCAGGAGGAGATTGCATTAGGGAAGGGCGATGACGGTGACACGTCAAGAAGTCTAGAGTACTTTTCTAGGCGGAACAAATTCCACATGTGACGCGGGTGATCGTCCCGAAGGTCGTGGTGAAGTTCTGCAGCGCAGCTAGAAAATACTGTCGCCCCCTAGATTGCAAATCTTGAACAGTGAGAGGGACTGGAGCGAGGCTCTGTGATTTGTTATATGATTTGATATGATTTGAGACTGTACCGGATTTTCTACAGTTCTCTTGGCTTGGAGCCATTTGTTGAGACAGCTGATTTGATTTGAGACTGTACCCGATTTTCTACAGTTCTCCTGGCTTGGAGCCATTTGTTGTGATAGCTGTCAAGCCTGCGCGGTAAAGGTCCTGTACTCCTGTTTGCTTCCGACTAGGTTGGGTGGATGACCGAGGAGATGTAGACGTGTGTGCTAACTGTGTTGAACGACCTCCTCAATGATGATTAATTTTCCCCGCATCATTGATGGATACGAACTCATAAGACTTAATAAAAAAAAGTTGAATATTACAATAATGAGAAATGATTCTGATAAGGAAAGATTGGAAATATTTGCATATGACTTGATGTAATATGAAAGGAATGCTGTTTGTGATTTGACGAAATGCGACTCTGTGGAGAAAAGAATCTTGAGATGGAGAGAGTGATGATATTGATAAGCATAAGTGAGTTAAATGTTGATATTGATGATGAATATGAGAATGTTCTTTATTTGTTGCCTGGTTGTATGTTGTTGTTATTTCTTAATATCTTGCCTATTGTAATTCCACAATGTTGGCATTGCATGCTTGGGAATACTTACTCTCTCGAGATTGTTGTTTTGTGTGCTTGTTTTTATGATGTCAACCCTTAGCCTATGGACCCTGTCAAGTTTACTTTTGATATCCGGGATGAGGGAAGATGGGAAGTTAATTATCGAGGTTGGGAATGGCATGGAGTCACTGAGGTTCGCATCTTTGACCCTGACCATACTCTGCAAGGGACAGCGCCTGATGCTCGCACCTGTCGTTTTGTACTTGCGGATATGCAGACTGGTGGACCAGCCGACTATCATGGTGGGCATCCGATGCCTTTACCCACCCGGATTGATCCCGAGGCCAAGGAGTTAGAGGAGTTGGATGAAGCTCTGGATGATTTACCGGACGAGGCTTTCGAGGCTATGCAAGAGGACGAACCAGAGGAAGATCCAGAAGAGGATCCTGATAAGGACTTAGACTACCCGAAGGCTGAGGTGTACGAGTTTGACCCTAGTGAGGCACCTCCTGTGGATCCTTCAGCATCAGCTTAGAGTGGGCCTGGGGGTAGTTCTTTTATTTTGATTAAAGTATTGTGTTTCCCTGTACTTACTTAGCTATTATTGCAGTACCAACTTGTAACCCCTGACTTATGTTTATGAATTAAGTTTATTTTAATTGGTATCACTGATTTGAGTTATGAAGAAGATGGGCTATGATAATTGAAATTAAAAGCAGCAAGTTTCAAGGTGCGGTGTCTTGTGACATCTCGGTTTGGAACATGAAGGTTAACATGAGACATGAGAACACCAGTTTTAAATACAAAAGAGTTTTGGAAACATAGCGATTCTCATGCCCATGTTACTTGTAAAAAAAATAAAAAAATTGGCCCATATTTTTACTACATTTTATGAAAAGGAACTATGTTTTCAAGTTGCCAAGTCGGGGTGTTACATGATTTATCATAGGGAGTCACCATGAGACTCTAAGGGCTTTGATTGAAATAGGATTATGGCATGAAGGCCTCTTTGAGCTCAAATTTCAGTTTGAGCAAGCTCAATATGTTGCATGTGCACTGTATGAACATTGATTTTATGCCAATTATGTGTAGAATTGATTTTGGTACCTTGAGTTGTGTTAAATATGACTTATATGCATAATTGATGAATGGCTTTGATTCTTTGTGATTTGATGCAATCTCAGTGTTGAGATATGTTTATAATGTGTAAATAAAGTGTTGTTGATCATTGGTTCGAGTTGAAATTGGTTAAAATTGAAAATGGTATGTTAAAACCCAATTTAGAGTGTTTCTGCTGTCATAAATACTCGAGTATTCGAGCCAATTCTCGAGTATTGTCTGATGCAGAATTTTCAGATTTTAACTTAATACTTGAGTATCTGATGAGTTACTCGAGTATTCTGGATTGATGAACTACTCGAGTATCTTATGAAATACTTGAGTATTCTGGGTTGACATATGCAAAATTTTTAGAACACAATGAACTACTCGAGTACCCGTACCAATACTCAGGTATCAAGACTGAAGTTGCTTAAAAATACCATTTTTCAACTTAACCACTTTTATTTAAACCTAATCATACTCAAAGGGAATGTTGATAATTTTTATTAATAATTATGCCATACTTGATGGGTTTGTTATTGTCTCTTGCCATAATGATTGTGAGATGCAAATGATGAGACTAATGGCTAATTTTAATGAAAATATTATGTGCATTCATACATGGTGATTGGATGTTAGAACGATGTCATGTTTATGTAACATGAGGAGGGCTTCTGGGAGCGCCAAATAACGCCTTGCTTGATGACACATATATGAATGAGAAACGTGGCCAGTAAAGTGGATACTGATGATGTGATTATTACGATTGGAAACGTGACGTATGCTAGGATTGCGACGTTTTGTATCACTACTAAGCTTGAGTGTAATACATTCAGGGGAATGTATTGAATTGTACCCCACAAGGGTACCGAGTACGAAATTTTACCCCGGATGTTAAAGGATGGACGTTCGAGAGTGGAAACAGTTTCTATGGAAGCTAGGATTGAGTGCTAAGGACATCATACATCATGTCACTCACATTTGAATAATGATAATTGACTAACAACCTGAGTTTGAGCATATGGTGTGCATTATTATTTGTCATTGAATTATATGTGTTAATCTGTGTTTGATGACATATCTGGTTAATGTATGTCTTACACATATTAATTGTTAAACCTTTATTCTCTTTCCATTATGTGTATGTTCTGCTTATCCCCATGCCCTTGTAGGTGATGTCTCACTATCTCGCTTCCATCGAGACCCGCCTTCTCCCTAGTGGAGTATGGGTCTATGAGGACCACCGAGCAGTGTATGAGGATGAGGTGGAGTTGACCTTCTACCACCCTAATCCACTGGTTCGTGTTCGTCCTCGTAGATTCAAGATCCCCATTATCTATACTATGCACGTACCACCCTTTTATACTTATCATGGACTACCTCTTGCTCGACTTGCCCGTGCTTATCATAGTTTTCGTTTTTGTTCTGTTTACCGCTCTCACCCTTTTACCTCTCGAGTTGTCCGAGAGGATACTCCTACAACTGATCTGACGAGTCTGGTCAGGGTTGCACCATCACCTGACCTCGTGCCCAGTGGTAGGGTACCATCCCCGTCGGATGAGGTGGAGGAGGATCCTATCGAGGCAAGTAGCGGAGACGAGCCAGTCGAGCACTCTACTGGGAGCCAATGGAGGGATGATGACCCTTAGGTATGTGCTAAATATAGGTAGCGTGGGTCAGGGACCCGATCTGCAGCTGCTATGGATCTTGTTGGTGGATGGATGGATGTCTTGCTGGTGAGTTGGACTGCTACTACTGCTTCTGGATCAACTCTGGAGCCTATATTTTTGGGTTGTGATATATATATTTTACATATTTTTGGAGAGCTCTGGAGTGATGATCCCTCTTTTTATATTTTTAGTTTATGGACTTGTATCTTGGACTCGGTTATTTTGCTACTTGGACTATGTTCTCTTTATCACTGATATATATATATATATATATGTATATATATATATGCTATGTTTATATCCATTACTCTTAGTCCAATGATTTTCCGCTTACTCTGATAATATTTTCACAAGGATTCGGTTATGCTATTTCTAAAGGATAATATCTTATGTTTTGAAATGACGAGAGATAGTCTCACCGATAGTTTTAATTATGAAACTATACTAATTACTTAATGTTAAGCAAATGCTATCTCAGCCTTTATTTCTATGAATCTAAGTTTATTTTGTTGACGTTTACGAATGTTGAATCCACTGTTAAATTAATGTATACTCTATTTTCCGAGGTCCAAAGGTTTTGTGATCGCACACCCGCGACTCTAATAGAAATTAAAGGAAAGAGAAAGAAAAAATTATTTCCTAAAATTCTATTGCTTTAACAAGTCCGTACTATTTTTGGAGGAATAATTATTTATTTATTCTTTAATTCCTTGGGAGGCAAATGAGGGTGTTGCAGTTGGCCCTTAAATTTGAACAAGATCTAATGGGTAACGAAGAAGTTATGACATTTTGAAATGCACAGGAGTGACAAAAAGATACAGTCTAATCGATTACTATAATCGATTACACTAATCGATTAGCTCAGATCGTGACAGATCTGAAAAAAAATATAGGAATTAAGAGCCACACAAACGAAGCTTCTTGGAGAAGCTTCCCATGTGAGCCACACAATTTCAACACATGCAAATTAAACCCTCCATTCGTGAAAAAAAAACAAACACAACAACAACACTTCATTCATCACTCTCATTTCTTTCATTCTTCTACCTTATGAACCCACTCTCTCTCAAGCCCTAGGAAGACAAGAACAATCACCCACCATTGTCATCACCACCAAACGGTTTCCATCCTCATCACCAAGGCAAAGCTTCTTTCTTCTTTTTTCTCCTTCAAGATTCTAAGAGCTCCATCATCACTCATCATCAAGGAGCATCATCAACTTCATCTCCCTTCTCCATAGCCAACAAGGGCAAGTTTCACCTTCTCACACCACCACCCTCAACATCACGCCTCCCTCTCTCCTCTCTTCTCTCTTGAAATTTCGAGCTACACCTTCATGGAGGACCACAAACACTTATGTCTTCTTCACCTCAAGAACAAGTAGAATCAAGCTTTCTTTCTCCTTCTTACTCTCTACTTGCTAGGGTTCCAACACATTTGGTAGCTACTTGGTTGAAGTTCTAAAGGGATAATATTCTAAGGAGCTTGGGCAAAGCTTAAAGCTAGGGTTTGTGAAGGTTATTATAGTTCTTCTTGGTTGAGGTAAGGAGTGAGTGTTACCTTGATTTAGGAAATAGTTTCTAGTTAGTTCATAGTGATTGCTAAGGATGTGTGCATAATTTGTGGTATGGAACCATGGGGTAGTTGATGATAATAATATTTGTTGTATGTAAATGGATGAATTGAAACCATGATGATAGTTGTGAATATGTGTTGTTATGAAATGTTGATAATTGTGAGTATATATTGATGTGAAATGTTGAAATGCATGATTGAATAATGTGATGAGATATGTTGTGTTTGTATGAAGTGCAGGTGTAACATCCCGAAAATTAATATTAAATAATATAATTTTAGTGTATAAATATCTATTTAAAGGATGGGATTAAGCCTTAGAAATGGTACAAGGTATTGGAAACCAACAGGCGGCTCAAAATAGTCTAGAGGGGGGGTGAATAGAATATTGAAGCCTAAGTACAGATTTTTCGATCACCGTAGAGAATGGTTTTAAGAAAATAAATTTTCTTCAAAAATAATGCTGATTACTCGAGTAAAAATAATTTTAATCGAGTATTACGAAAGCAACTTTTATTTCACTCGAGTATTAGAAATATCACTCGAGTAGAGTAGAAAAACTGATTGCAGATTAATCGAGTAACTCAAAATTCACTCGAGTAATCTGGGTAGAAAATGAATAGAAAAATCAGTTTTAATGTGAGTTCTTGTAGAATCGCAATACAATGATGATTCAACAAACAATGTATGAATGTTATGAACAATTGCAAGGAAATTTACCAATCAATTTTAGATCAATTAATAAGGAATTGTAAAACCCCCAATTCTAACCTAAAATTCAATTGTTCTTCAATTAATGCAAAAACAAGAAAAGAAACAAAGAAGACAAGAGATTTTATCCTGGTTCACTTTCACCCACTTGAAAGCTACATCCAGTCCCCTCTTAAACCAAGAGAGATTCTTCACTAAAAAATCAATTGTTGATTACAATGTTTAAGATGCAACTTTCTCACAAAATCTATCCTATCTTAAACCCTTCTTCAAAGTGTGTACCAAACACTTTGAAAATCTACCCAATTGAATTTTTAGTCTTCTCTTGTAGATTTGTTGAAGATGCTTCCAACCAAATCTTCTTTGATCTTGCTTTGATAATCCTTCAAAGACTTCCTTGTGGGATTCTTCACTTTTGTTGAACTCTTGAATTAAGCAATCCTCTTGTTGCAAATATTCAACACAATTAAGAACTTGAAAATATTGATCTCAAAGAACACTTAGAACAATGATTGATTTTGAGTGAAGAATAGAAGAAATTTGTTGAATCTTGATCTCTTTAAGAAAGTATGTAATAGCTCTTGAAGAAAAATGAAAGAGTATTGCTCAAAATGAAAAATTGTAAAAAGAGTGTGTAACCTTGTTCATGTGAAAAATGAAGTCCTTTTATAATTTTTCAGCCACTGGTCAAGTTACTCGAGTAAAGTTTAACAAACTACTCGATTAACACAGGTTGAAATACGTTACTCGAGTGATGAGTAACTCATTACTCGATTAACCTATACAACATATATTACTCGAGTAAAGGCACACATGTTACTCGAGTGACCTGATCAGATATTGATTAAAAACAAGGTTTTTCAAATGGTTTTTCACAATAACTTTAATATGAGCTATTTTAATCAAGATTAAGTTTTCTTCACTCTTAATCAAACATTATTATAAGCGTCATTAAGATCACCTAAAGCTACCCACACTCATGATATGCATTGTGTAAAATTAAAATTACATTGCATTAGAATTAAAATAAAATCCTAATTCTAATCTTCATGAGGTAGCTTCCTTGTTGATAATGTTGTTACTTGGAGAAGGGTTGTTAGCATCAAAACATATAATCCTACAAACTCCCCCTTTTTGATGATGACAAACCTCCTTTTAAATTAAGCACTAAGTTTTAAAATACTCCCCCTAAATGTAAGACATCTAGGAAAAATATAATAAAACTTATCCTACAAGAACAACATCAACAAAATATTCTCCCTCTTTTGACATCATTAAAAAGATATCAAATTTTGAGAAAAGTCCTTTGCCAAAAGAGGAAGGTAAGTGGTCCACAAGTATATATATAAAAAAAATACCACATAAACCACAATAGTGCCATAACAAAGATAATGACAATCCAAAAAACATAGCACCATTAACATAATCAGAGTTGTAATACTATGCAGCAAAACATAGGCCAAAACATATCCAAAATAGTCATCAACCATAGTCAGAATATAAACGAAACTAGGCTATACACAATGCCAGAATGACATCCAAAAGTCATAGCATAACAAAGTCAGTACTAAGTCATAATAACATCAAACAGAAACATAACCAGAAAACAGTCAGGGACATGCATAAAAAAAATTAAAAAGCTCCAGTGAACATCATCAATCACATTAACAAGGTCTAAGAATCAGGTGGAGGAGGAAAGTGATGGGAAAAGAGTCCAGAAATATGATCCATCAAACGTTGCTCCATAGCCACATTCTTCACATCTTGACGCATCTCCATTTGTGCAAATTGTGCATTAATGTGCTCAACCAAAGCCTCATGTGCAGCCTGTGGATCAAACGGAGTGCCCAAATTGTTCAAATCAAGAAAATCATCAAGACGATCCGATTCCATAGGATCACTAGATGGAGGAGGAGGAGCAGAACCAGAAGGACCAGCAGAAGAACCATAAGATTTTGCAGCTTTAGCGGCCTCCTTTAAAGCCGTAATCTGACTTTTCCACAACCAAGTGCGAGTAGGCCCATGCCAAGCAATCTTCATGTAGCTAATATGAGAATCATTGATACACCAATTGTTTTTCACTTCACGTACATATGATTCATCATCAGCAAATGGAACTCTATAATACCTCATAATCTTAGTCACATGCATAGGATATGGTAAATACTGAGTAGGAGGAGATTCAGCTGCAGCATGCATTCTAGCAAGAAAAGTTTTGTTCCAATTGATCTCATATCTCTTTTTAATTCCATGAAACAATTTCAGATCATCATCTTGAAGTTGTGCATAATTTTGATTACACTTTGGAACCAAACAGTAAGTAACAATATACATGAGCAGCCTATCCTCAGCATGTAAAGGTGAAACAATCTTAGTAGCCTTACCATCCCAACACTCACCAGGACGCAAAAGATCAGTATAAATTGTGCCAGTGTCCAATTCTAAATCTGAACAAGCATTATCACCAATATATGTGCCCTTATCCTCTAATCCAAACATCATTGTTAAATCCTCAGGTTTAATCACAAAATGAACTCCTCTAACCATAGTCTGATACTCACCATCCAACTTAGTGAAATTTTGATAAAATTGTCGAACTAGCCTAGGGTAATAGTGAGTATTGAATTCCAAAAACCGCTTAACATTCGGAAATTCTAAGTCATCAACAAATTGAAATTGTTCCTTACGCAACCAAGCAAAATTCACATACCGGGTTATACCAAAAGAGCGACGATCGAATTTTGGACCGCGTGAATCCCTCTCTGCTGCAGAAAACCACGGATTATTACGTCCAGCAGCTTGTTTTGCTTTCTTTCTTAGAGGTTGGTTGAAGGAAGTAGACATTATTTCAGAAAATGGGGAAGAGAAATTCGGAATATTGGGGTTTTTGGGCTTAGGGTTTTGAAATTGGGATTTTCGGATTTTTGGAGGATTTGGGTGAAATTGATGGTTGATTGATGTAGAAAAGATGTTATTTGGTTGATATGTGGAAGGATTTAGTGTATAATTGTTGATTTTAGACCATTGAAGATGATTGAATGATGAACATTAGAGAGAAGAAGAGAGAAATGCGAAGTAGAGAGAGAAATATTCGTTAAAAAATGGTTCAGTTTCTGCAGTTCTGTTTTTTTAAATCAACGCCCGTTACTCGAGTAAATTGATACGTTACTCGAGTATTTCGTGCATTAATCGAGTAAAAAATAGTAAACTCGAGTAAGCCGAAAGATCAAAAGTTTGCACTCGAGTGACAGTATTAGTTAATCGAGTAATACGAAAGTGATTTAAAAATTAATCGAGTGACAGGCATAATTAATCGAGTAATACGAAAGAGAATTAAATATTACTCGAGTAAAAAGACTGTTAATCGAGTAAACTGCTAAAAAAAAACTCAAAAAATTTCAAATTTTGATGCAAAATCATTTTCATGCACACAAACACATAGAAACACTTAGCATTTAGCAATTAACACACATTCAAATAAAGCAAATAATCATATCATAGAAAACATACACACATAACTACATACCAAAAGATTGATGAAACACTTTATCAAAATACAACAACTCAAAATACAAATCATATTGAAATAGGCTTGAAGGTGATTTCTAAAAGCATCAAATACAATTAGCTAATAGTTGATTCATCAAAAATACCAAGTTCTCTTCTAATTTTATAAAATGTATCCCTTGGTAAAGGTTTTGTAAAGATATCAGCTAATTGATCTGAAGTTTGAACAAACTCAATAATACAATCACCTTTTTGAACATGATCTCTCAAAAAATGATGCCTAATTTCAATGTGCTTTGTCCTTGAGTGCAATACCGGGTTTTTAGTCAAAGTGATTGCCGAAGTGTTATCACACTTTATAGGGATTTTTGTCAAATTTAAACCAAAATCCGATAATTGTTGCTTCATCCAAAGGATTTGAGCACAACAACTACCGGCCGCTATGTATTCGGCCTCCGCGGTCGATAAAGCAACACAATTTTGTTTTTTAGAAAACCACGATACAAGCGAACTACCAATTAAATGACAAGTTCCACTTGTACTTTTCCGCTCAACTTTACAACCGGCAAAGTCAGAGTCCGAATAACCTATAAGTTCTAAAAAAGCATCCCTAGGGTACCACAAACCGGTATTGGTTGTACCTTTTAAGTATTTCATTATTCTTTTGACAGCAGTTAGATGCGACTCTTTCGGTTTAGCTTGAAAACGTGCACACATACAAACACTAAACATAATATCAGGCCTAGATGCAGTTAAGTATAACAAACTACCAATAATTCCACGATACTTTGTTACCTCTACCGCTTTTCCAGCCTCATCTTGATCTAGGTAGCATGCAACGCTCATTGGAGTAGAAGCGGATTTACACGAGTCCATGCCAAAGCGTTTGAGAAGCTCTCTACAATATTTACTTTGATGTATATAAATGCCATCGTTGCTTTATTTGAAGGCCAAGAAAGAATGTAAGCTCTCCCATCATCGACATCTCGAATTCGCTTTGCATTAAATCTGAAAACTTCTTACACAAATTATCATTAGTAGCACCAAATATAATATCATCAACGTATATTTGAACCAAAAGAATATTCTTACCGGAACGTTCAATAAAGAGAGTAGTGTCCACAGTACCTCGTTTAAAACCTTTTTCCAATAAAAAATTGCTTAGTCGATCGTACCAAGCTCTAGGAGCTTGTTTAAGACCGTACAAAGCCTTTTTCAACTTAAAAACATAGTTCGGATGATCAAAACTTTCAAAACCAGGAGGTTGTGAGACAAAAACTTCCTCTTGAATGTATCCGTTAAGAAAAGCACTTTTGACATCCATTTGGTACAATTTAAAATTCATGATAGAAGCAAAAGCGAGAAGAATACGAATAGCTTATAATCTAGCTACAGGAGCATAAGTCTCATCGTAATCAATTCCTTCTTCTTGACTATAACCTTGTGCTACCAACCTAGCTTTATTTCTAACAATAATACCCGATTCATCTAACTTATTCCTATAGACCCAACGAGTCCCTATTTCAGGACGATCATTAGGTTTTGGCACAAGCTCCCAAACTTGAGTCCTTTCAAATTGATTTAATTCTTCTTGCATGGCCATAACCCAGTGATCATCTTGAAGAGCCTCTTTGACATTCTTAGGTTCTATTTGAGATACAAAGGCAACATAATAACAGAAATCATTTAAAGTGCTTCGGGTTACCACCCCCTTAGCAATGTCACCTAAAATGTTAGAAACTGGATGATTTTTGTTGGACTTCCAGGCTATTGGTAGTTGAGGTTGTGTCTCTTGTGCTAAGTCTTTATCATGTGTTTGCACCTCTTCATGTTCAACTTGCATTTCCTCTAATTGTTGTGGTGTTGACTTCTCATGATCCATAAGAGTACCTATATTATCATCATCACAAGAAACAACACGATCTCCTCTCGGAGATTCATCAAATACAACATGCACGGATTCCTCAACGGTTAATGAACTTTTGTTATAGACACGATATGCTTTACTATGAGTTGAATAACCTATGAATATACCTTCATCGGCTTTGGAATCAAACTTGCCGACCGGATTCTTTCCGTTATTTAAAATAAACACCTTACACCCAAATACATGAAAATAAGAGATGTTTGGCTTTTGCCCTTTTAAAAGTTCATAAGGTGTTTTATTTAAATGCGGATGAATAAGAACCCTATTTATCACATAACAAGCGGTGTGTACCACATCGGCCCAAAAGTATGTAGGAACTTTAGATTCTTTTAACATTGTACGAGCAAGTTCCTCCAATACCCTATTCTTCCTTTCTACAACTCCGTTTTGCTCCGGAGTTCTAGGGGCTGAGAATTGATGATCAATACCAAACTTATCACAAAACGCATCAAACTTAGTATTTTCAAACTCACCTCCGTGGTCACTTCTAATAGTCACTATTTTTAAACTTAGTTGATTTTGGATGAGTTTGGCAAACTTTTTAAAACTTTTGTAAACTTCACTTTTTGCGGATAAAAATAAAGTCCATGTGAATCGAGTAAAATCATCTACTAAAACAAATCCATAGTAATTGCCACCTAAACTTCGAACTTGTGATGGGCCAAACAAATCCATGTGGATTAGCTCCAATGGCTTTGTTGTGCTTATCACATTTTTAGGTTTAAAAGAGCTTTTAACTTGCTTGCATTTTTGACATGAGTCACAAATGCTATCAAGCTTAAAGTTTAGTTTAGGTAAACCAATCACTAAGTCTTTTCGCAAAAGTTTATTTAATTGATTCACATTTATATGTGCAATTCGTCGATGCCAAAGACGAATCTTATCATCAACAGATTTAAAACATTTTGAAAAGAGTGAAGTTATCTCATCCAAATCAATTAAGTAAGTGTTATTAGAGCGACGACCAACAAACTTAACACTATCATCTATACTAGACTTAATAAAGCATAATTCCGGAGTAAAAGTCACATTATTGCCCATATCACATAGTTGGCTTATACTAAGCAAATTGTGTTCTAAGCCCTCTACATATAGGAAATTTTCTATGACAAGGTTAGATACGTTACCAATCTTTCCGACTCCTAGAATTTTGCCCTTGTTGTTGTCGCCGTAAGTCACATATCCACCACTTTTTGAAGTAAGTTGAATGAAGTGCGTTTTGTCTCCCGTCATGTGTCTCGAACACCCACTATCCAAGTACCATCTACGTTCCTTGGTTCGAAGACACACCTACAAAACAATTATTATTTGTTTGATTTAGGTACCCAAGTTGTCTTGGGTCCTTTGATGTTAGCATAGGGTGAGCTCCCCTTAACAATCCAAATATATTCACCACTTGGTATACCAAACTTCTTTATGTTACAATTATTCGTGGTATGCCCAAAAATCCCACAATAATGGCAAGTTGGGTTTTTAGAAAAATTAATCTTAGAAAATACACCAACTTTGCGATAATTGCGTTTCTTAGGTTTGGTATATCCAAGACCGGATCTATTACTATTGTTCCTTTGAGTTGAAAGCAAATGATCTAAGCATGTATCTCCTCTCATGAGCCTTGCAATCCGATCATTTAAATTGAAAACTTCTTTTTCTAAGGATTTGCAATTCTCACAAGATGGAGTCTCATTTGTTTTCAATTCGCAATTGCATGTAGAGTTTGCATAAATGAGTTCAAGTGTTTCATTTTGAAGCTTAAGCTCCTCTAAAGAATTTTGAAGTTCCAAAATCTTTTTATGTTGCTTCATAATAAAATTCTTTCTTTCAACATTTATTTTAGCAAGTTTCTTCAACTCTTTATGCATCTCTACATACACATTGTACAATTCATTAAATGAGGGGGAATTAGAACTAGAGCTAGCATCGGAAAGATAATCTACCTCATTGACGTTTTCACTTGATTTCATGCTCGAAGATTCTTCTTCATCAAGCTTCATCATTAAACAAAGGTTTGCAAGTTCTTCATCTTCCGATGAGCTAGATGAGGATTGATTCTCCGGTTCATCCCACACTATATAAGCCCTTTTGCCTTTAGAAGAGTTGGGCTTCCAATTGTCACCTTCGGACTTCTTAGAGTTAGTTGGACAATTTGATCTATAGTGACCAAGCTTCCCACACCCATGACACTTGATATTCTCTTTGTTAGTCTTGTTCCTTGATTGAGTGTCCTTAGAATCTCTTGGTCTATTTCTATTAAAGTTACCCTTTTTCTTAAGGAATCTTCCAAGCTTTTTGACTAACAAGCCAAGGGTCTCATCATCTATGTCGGAGTCCGAGTCATCCATTTTAGGATTTTCCTCTTGTGCCTTAAGGGATTTTGAAGTTGATTTGAGAGCTATTCCCTTTTTCTTCCTATCGGCATCTTCATTCATGGATAACCTCCCAAGCTCCATTTCATGCTCTTGAAGCTTTCCGAATAGAGTTGCTAAGTCAATTTGGTCCAAGTCCTTAGCTTCCATAATGGCCGTCACCTTAGGTTGCCATTCCCTGCTAAGACATCTCAAAATCTTATTAACAACTTCACCATTTGTTAGTACTTTACCAAGAGCCGAAAGATGATTTATAATATGTGTGAAACGCTTTTGCATGTCACCTATATTTTCATTAGGTAACATACGAAAGAGTTCATATTCATGCATGAGTGTATTTAACCTAGCCCTTCTAACCTCAGACGTGCCCTCATGTGTGACTTGTAGTGTGTCCCACATTTGTTTAGCATCAACGCATTGAGACACTCTAAAGAACTCATCATATGAAAGAGCGGACGTGATGATATTTTTCGCTTTTAAATCAAATTGAACTTTCTTCTTATCATCATCGTTCCAACTCGATTTTGGTTTTACAGAAACAACATCATTTACTTTAGTTTGTGGAACAAAAGGTCCATTCTCTATGGCGTTCCAAATTTCCATATCTATGGCTTGTATAAAAATTTTCATTCGTACCTTCCAATAAGCGTATCCCTCACCATTGAATAGTGGGGGGCGGTTAATGGAAGCTCCTTCACCACAAAAAGGATTTGAAATTGAGCCCATTGTTTCCAAGTAAAAAGGATCTTTTCGAAAAAGCTTTTTAAGGCTCGGATTTTTCGTCCGAGCTCTGATACCACTTGTTGGAAACCAACAGGCGGCTCAAAATAGTCTAGAGGGGGGTGAATAGAATATTGAAGCCTAAGTACAGATTTTTCGATCACCGTAGAGAATGGTTTTAAGAAAATAAATTTTCTTCAAAAATAATGCTGATTACTCGAGTAAAAATGATTTTAATCGAGTATGACGAAAGCAACTTTTATTTCACTCGAGTATTAGAAATATCACTCGAGTAGAGTAGAAAAACTGATTGCAGATTAATCGAGTAACTCAAAATTCACTCGAGTAATCTGGGTAGAAAATGAATAGAAAAATCAGTTTTAATGTGAGTTCTTGTAGAATCGCAATACAATGATGATTCAACAAACAATGTATGAATGTTATGAACAATTGCAAGGAAATTTACCAATCAATTTTAGATCAATTAATAAGGAATTGTAAAACCCCCAATTCTAACCTAAAATTCAATTGTTCTTCAATTAATGCAAAAACAAGAAAAGAAACAAAGAAGACAAGAGATTTTATCCTGGTTCACTTTCACCCACTTGAAAGCTACATCCAGTCCCCTCTTAAACCAAGAGAGATTCTTCACTAAAAAATCAATTGTTGATTACAATGTTTAAGATGCAACTTTCTCACAAAAGCTATCCTATCTTAAACCCTTCTTCAAAGTGTGTACCAAACACTTTGAAAATCTACCCAATTGAATTTTTAGTCTTCTCTTGTAGATTTGTTGAAGATGCTTCCAACCAAATCTTCTTTGATCTTGCTTTGATAATCCTTCAAAGACTTCCTTGTGAGATTCTTCACTTTTGTTGAACTCTTGAATTAAGCAATCCTCTTGTTGCAAATATTCAACACAATTAAGAACTTGAAAATATTGATCTCAAAGAACACTTAGAACAATGATTGATTTTGAGTGAAGAATAGAAGAAATTTGTTGAATCTTGATCTCTTTAAGAAAGTATGTAATAGCTCTTGAAGAAAAATGAAAGAGTATTGCTCAAAATGAAAAATTGTAAAAAGAGTGTGTAACCTTGTTCATGTGAAAAATGAAGTCCTTTTATAATTTTTCAGCCACTGGTCAAGTTACTCGAGTAAAGTTTAACAAACTACTCGATTAACACAGGTTGAAATACGTTACTCGAGTGATGAGTAACTCATTACTCGATTAACCTATACAACATATATTACTCGAGTAAAGGCACACATGTTACTCGAGTGACCTGATCAGATATTGATTAAAAACAAGGTTTTTCAAATGGTTTTTCACAATAACTTTAATATGAGCTATTTTAATCAAGATTAAGTTTTCTTCACTCTTAATCAAACATTATTATAAGCGTCATTAAGATCACCTAAAGCTACCCACACTCATGATATGCATTGCGTAAAATTAAAATTACATTGCATTAGAATTAAAATAAAATCCTAATTCTAATCTTCATGAGGTAGCTTCCTTGTTGATAATGTTGTTACTTGGAGAAGGGTTGTTAGCATCAAAACATATAATCCTACAAACTCCCCCTTTTTGATGATGACAAACCTCCTTTTCAATTAAGCACTAAGTTTTAAAATACTCCCCCTAAATGTAAGACATCTAGGAAAAATATAATAAAACTTATCCTACAAGAACAACATCAACAAAATATTCTCCCTCTTTTGACATCATTAAAAAGATATCAAATTTTGAGAAAAGTCCTTTGCCAAAAGAGGAAGGTAAGTGGTCCACAAGTATATATATAAAAAAAATACAACATAAACCACAATAGTGCCATAACAAAGATAATGACAATCCAAAAAACATAGCACCATTAACATAATCAGAGTTGTAATACTATGCAGCAAAACATAGGCCAAAACATATCCAAAATAGTCATCAACCATAGTCAGAATATAAACGAAACTAGGCTATACACAATGCCAGAATGACATCCAAAAGTCATTGCATAACAAAGTCAGTACTAAGTCATAATAACATCAAACAGAAACATAACCAGAAAACAGTCAGGGACATGCATAAAAAAAATTAAAAAGCTCCAGTGAACATCATCAATCACATTAACAAGGTCTAAGAATCAGGTGGAGGAGGAAAGTGATGGGAAAAGAGTCCAGAAATATGATCCATCAAACGTTGCTCCATAGCCACATTCTTCACATCTTGACGCATCTCCATTTGTGCAAATTGTGCATTAATGTGCTCAACCAAAGCCTCATGTGCAGCCTGTGGATCAAACGGAGTGCCCAAATTGTTCAAATCAAGAAAATCATCAAGACGATCCGATTCCATAGGATCACTAGATGGAGGAGGAGGAGCAGAACCAGAAGGACCAGCAGAAGAACCATAAGATTTTGCAGCTTTAGCGGCCTCCTTTAAAGCCGTAATCTGACTTTTCCACAACCAAGTGCGAGTAGGCCCATGCCAAGCAATCTTCATGTAGCTAATATGAGAATCATTGATACACCAATTGTTTTTCACTTCACGTACATATGATTCATCATCAGCAAATGGAACTCTATAATACCTCATAATCTTAGTCACATGCATAGGATATGGTAAATACAGAGTAGGAGGAGATTCAGCTGCAGCATGCATTCTAGCAAGAAAAGTTTTGTTCCAATTGATCTCATATCTCTTTTTAATTCCATGAAACAATTTCAGATCATCATCTTGAAGTTGTGCATAATTTTTATTACACTTTGGAACCAAACAGTAAGTAACAATATACATGAGCAGCCTATCCTCAGCATGTAAAGGTGAAACAATCTTAGTAGCCTTACCATCCCAACACTCACCAGGACGCAAAAGATCAGTATAAATTGTGCCAGTGTCCAATTCTAAATCTGAACAAGCATTATCACCAATATATGTGCCCTTATCCTCTAATCCAAACATCATTGTTAAATCCTCAGGTTTAATCACAAAATGAACTCCTCTAACCATAGTCTGATACTCACCATCCAACTTAGTGAAATTTTGATAAAATTGTCGAACTAGCCTAGGGTAATAGTGAGTATTGAATTCCAAAAACCGCTTAACATTCGGAAATTCTAAGTCATCAACAAATTGAAATTGTTCCTTACGCAACCAAGCAAAATTCACATACCGGGTTATACCAAAAGAGCGACGATCGAATTTTGGACCGCGTGAATCCCTCTCTGCTGCAGAAAACCACGGATTATTACGTCCAGTAGCTTGTTTTGCTTTCTTTCTTAGAGGTTGGTTGAAGGAAGTAGACATTATTTCAGAAAATGGGGAAGAGAAATTCGGAATATTGGGGTTTTTGGGCTTAGGGTTTTGAAATTGGGATTTTCGGATTTTTGGAGGATTTGGGTGAAATTGATGGTTGATTGATGTAGAAAAGATGTTATTTGGTTGATATGTGGAAGGATTTAGTGTATAATTGTTGATTTTAGACCATTGAAGATGATTGAATGATGAACATTAGAGAGAAGAAGAGAGAAATGCGAAGTAGAGAGAGAAATATTCGTTAAAAAATGGTTCAGTTTCTGCAGTTCTGTTTTTTTAAATCAACGCCCGTTACTCGAGTAAATTGATACGTTACTCGAGTATTTCGTGCATTAATCGAGTAAAAAATAGTAAACTCGAGTAAGCCGAAAGATCAAAAGTTTGCACTCGAGTGACAGTATCAGTTAATCGAGTAATACGAAAGTGATTTAAAAATTAATCGAGTGACAGGCGTAATTAATCGAGTAATACGAAAGAGAATTAAATATTACTCGAGTAAAAAGACTGTTAATCGAGTAAACTGCTAAAAAAAACTCAAAAAATTTCAAATTTTGATGCAAAATCATTTTCATGCACACAAACACATAGAAACACTTAGCATTTAGCAATTAACACACATTCAAATAAAGCAAATAATCATATCATAGAAAACATACACACATAACTACATACCAAAAGATTGATGAAACACTTTATCAAAATACAACAACTCAAAATACAAATCATATTGAAATAGGCTTGAAGGTGATTTCTAAAAGCATCAAATACAATTAGCTAATAGTTGATTCATCAAAAATACCAAGTTCTCTTCTAATTTTATAAAATGTATCCCTTGGTAAAGGTTTTGTAAAGATATCAGCTAATTGATCCGAAGTTTGAACAAACTCAATAATACAATCACCTTTTTGAACATGATCTCTCAAAAAATGATGCCTAATTTCAATGTGCTTTGTCCTTGAGTGCAATACCGGGTTTTTAGTCAAAGTGATTGCCGAAGTGTTATCACACTTTATAGGGATTTTTGTCAAATTTAAACCAAAATCCGATAATTGTTGCTTCATCCAAAGGATTTGAGCACAACAACTACCGGCCGCTATGTATTCGGCCTCCGCGGTCGATAAAGCAACACAATTTTGTTTTTTAGAAAACCACGATACAAGCGAACTACCAATTAAATGACAAGTTCCACTTGTACTTTTCCGCTCAACTTTACAACCGGCAAAGTCAGAGTCCGAATAACCTATAAGTTTTAAAAAAGCATCCCTAGGGTACCACAAACCGGTATTGGTTGTACCTTTTAAGTATTTCATTATTCTTTTGACAGCAGTTAGATGCGACTCTTTCGGTTTAGCTTGAAAACGTGCACACATACAAACACTAAACATAATATCAGGCCTAGATGCAGTTAAGTATAACAAACTACCAATAATTCCACGATACTTTGTTACCTCTACCGCTTTTCCAGCCTCATCTTGATCTAGGTAGCATGCAACGCTCATTGGAGTAGAAGCGGATTTACACGAGTCCATGCCAAAGCGTTTGAGAAGCTCTCTACAATATTTACTTTGATGTATATAAATGCCATCGTTGAGTTGCTTTATTTGAAGGCCAAGAAAGAATGTAAGCTCTCCCATCATCGACATCTCGAATTCGCTTTGCATTAAATCTGAAAACTTCTTACACAAATTATCATTAGTAGCACCAAATATAATATCATCAACGTATATTTGAACCAAAAGAATATTCTTACCGAAACGTTCAATAAAGAGAGTAGTGTCCACAGTACCTCGTTTAAAACCTTTTTCCAATAAAAAATTGCTTAGTCGATCGTACCAAGCTCTAGGAGCTTGTTTAAGACCGTACAAAGCCTTTTTCAACTTAAAAACATAGTTCAGATGATCAAAACTTTCAAAACCAGGAGGTTGTGAGACATAAACTTCCTCTTGAATGTATCCGTTAAGAAAAGCACTTTTGACATCCATTTGGTACAATTTAAAATTCATGATAGAAGCAAAAGCGAGAAGAATACGAATAGCTTCTAATCTAGCTACAGGAGCATAAGTCTCATCGTAATCAATTCCTTCTTCTTGACTATAACCTTGTGCTACCAACCTAGATTTATTTCTAACAATAATACCCGATTCATCTAACTTATTCCTATAGACCCAACGAGTCCCTATTTCAGGACGATCATTAGGTTTTGGCACAAGCTCCCAAACTTGATTCCTTTCAAATTGATTTAATTCTTTTTGCATGGCCATAACCCAGTGATCATCTTGAAGAGCCTCTTTGACATTCTTAGGTTCTATTTGAGATACAAAGGCAACATAATAACAGAAATTATTTAAAGTGCTTCGGGTTACCACCCCCTTAGCAATGTCACCTAAAATGTTAGAAACTGGATGATTTTTGTTGGACTTCCAGGCTATTGGTAGTTGAGGTTGTGTCTCTTGTGCTAAGTCTTTATCATGTGTTTGCACCTCTTCATGTTCAACTTGCATTTCCTCTAATTTTTGTGGTGTTGACTTCTCATGATCCATGAGAGTACCTATATTATCATCATCACAAGAAACAACACGATCTCCTCTCGGAGATTCATCAAATACAACATGCACGGATTCCTCAACGGTTAATGAACTTTTGTTATAGACACGATATGCTTTACTATGAGTTGAATAACCTATGAATATACCTTCATCGGCTTTGGAATCAAACTTGCCGACCGGATTCTTTCCGTTATTTAAAATAAACACCTTACACCCAAATACATGAAAATAAGAGATGTTTGGCTTTCGCCCTTTTAAAAGTTCATAAGGTGTTTTATTTAAATGCGGATGAATAAGAACCCTATTTATCACATAACAAGCGGTGTGTACCGCATCAGCCCAAAAGTATGTAGGAACTTTAGATTCTTTTAACATTGTACGAGCAAGTTCCTCCAATACCCTATTCTTCCTTTCTACAACTCCGTTTTGCTCCGGAGTTCTAGGGGCTGAGAATTGATGATCAATACCAAACTTATCACAAAACGCATCAAACTTAGTATTTTCAAACTCACCTCCGTGGTCACTTCTAATAGTCACTATTATTAAACTTAGTTGATTTTGGATGAGTTTGGCAAACTTTTTAAAACTTTTGTAAACTTCACTTTTTGCGGATAAAAATAAAGTCCATGTGAATCGAGTAAAATCATCTACTAAAACAAATCCATAGTAATTGCCACCTAAACTTCGAACTTGTGATGGGCCAAACAAATCCATGTGGATTAGCTCCAATGGCTTTGTTGTGCTTATCACATTTTTAGGTTTAAAAGAGCTTTTAACTTGCTTGCATTTTTGACATGAGTCACAAATGCTATCAAGCTTAAAGTTTAGTTTAGGTAAACCAATCACTAAGTCTTTTCGCAAAAGTTTATTTAATTGATTCACATTTATATGTGCAATTCGTCGATGCCAAAGACGAATCTTATCATCAACAGATTTAAAACATTTTGAAAAGAGTGAAGTTATCTCATCCAAATCAATTAAGTAAGTGTTATTAGAGCGACGACCAACAAACTTAACACTATCATCTATACTAGACTTAATAAAGCATAATTCCGGAGTAAAAGTCACATTATTGCCCATATCACATAGTTGGCTTATACTAAGCAAATTGTATTCTAAGCCCTCTACATATAGGAAATTTTCTATGACAAGGTTAGATACGTTACCAATCTTTCCGACTCCTAGAATTTTGCCCTTGTTGTTGTCGCCGTAAGTCACATATCCACCACTTTTTGAAGTAAGTTGAATGAAGTGCGTTTTGTCTCCCGTCATGTGTCTCGAACACCCACTATCCAAGTACCATCTACGTTCCTTGGTTCGAAGACACACCTACAAAACAATTATTATTTGTTTGATTTAGGTACCCAAGTTGTCTTGGGTCCTTTGATGTTAGCATAGGGAGAGCTCCCCTTAACAATCCAAATATATTCACCACTTGGTATACCAAACTTCTTTATGTTACAATTATTCGTGGTATGCCCAAAAATCCCACAATAATGGCAAGTTGGGTTTTTAGAAGAATTAATCTTAGAAAATACACCAACTTTGCGATAATTGCGTTTCTTAGGTTTGGTATATCCAAGACCGGATCTATTACTATTGTTCCTTTGAGTTGAAAGTAAATGATCTAAGAATGTATCTCCTCTCATGAGCCTTGCAATCCGATCATTTAAATTGAAAACTTCTTTTTCTAAGGATTTGCAATTCTCACAAGATGGAGTCTCATTTGTTTTCAATTCGCAATTGCATGTAGAGTTTGCATAAATGAGTTCAAGTGTTTCATTTTGAAGCTTAAGCTCCTCTAAAGAATTTTGAAGTTCCAAAATCTTTTTATGTTGCTTCATAATAAAATTCTTTCTTTCAACATTTATTTTAGCAAGTTTCTTCAACTCTTTATGCATCTCTACATACACATTGTACAATTCATTAAATGAGGGGGAATTAGAACTAGAGCTAGCATCGGAAAGATAATCTACCTCATTGACGTTTTCACTTGATTTCATGCTCGAAGATTCTTCTTCATCAAGCTTCGTCATTAAACAAAGGTTTGCAAGTTCTTCATCTTCCGATGAGCTAGATGAGGATTGATTCTCCGGTTCATCCCACACTATATAAGCCCTTTTGCCTTTAGAAGAGTTGGGCTTCCAATTGTCACCTTCGGACTTCTTAGAGTTAGTTGGACAATTTGATCTATAGTGACCAAGCTTCCCACACCCATGACACTTGATATTCTCTTTGTTAGTCTTGTTCCTTGATTGAGTGTCCTTAGAATCTCTTGGTCTATTTCTATTAAAGTTACCCTTTTTCTTAAGGAATCTTCCAAGCTTTTTGACTAACAAGCCAAGGGTCTCATCATCTATGTCGGAGTCCGAGTCATCCATTTTAGGATTTTCCTCTTGTGCCTTAAGGGATTTTGAAGTTGATTTGAGAGCTATTCCCTTTTTCTTCCTATCGGCATCTTCATTCATGGATAACCTCCCAAGCTCCATTTCATGCTCTTGAAGCTTTCCGAATAGAGTTGCTAAGTCAATTTGGTCCAAGTCCTTAGCTTCCATAATGGCCGTCACCTTAGGTTGCCATTCCCTGCTAAGACATCTCAAAATCTTATTAACAACTTCACCATTTGTTAGTACTTTACCAAGAGCCGAAAGATGATTTATAATATGTGTGAAACGCTTTTGCATGTCACCTATATTTTCATTAGGTAACATACGAAAGAGTTCATATTCATGCATGAGTGTATTTAACCTAGCCCTTCTAACCTCAGACGTGCCCTCATGTGTGACTTGTAGTGTGTCCCACATTTGTTTAGCATCAACGCATTGAGACACTCTAAAGAACTCATCATATGAAAGAGCGGACGTGATGATATTTTTCGCTTTTAAATCAAATTGAACTTTCTTCTTATCATCATCGTTCCAACTCGATTTTGGTTTTACAGAAACAACATCATTTACTTTAGTTTGTGGAACAAAAGGTCCATTCTCTATGGCGTTCCAAATTTCCATATCTATGGCTTGTATAAAAAATTTCATTCGTACCTTCCAATAAGCGTATCCCTCACCATTGAATAGTGGGGGGCGGTTAATGGAAGCTCCTTCACCACAAAAAGGATTTGAAATTGAGCCCATTGTTTCCAAGTAAAAAGGATCTTTTCGAAAAAGCTTTTTAAGGCTCGGATTTTTCGTCCGAGCTCTGATACCACTTGTTGGAAACCAACAGGCGGCTCAAAATAGTCTAGAGGGGGGTGAATAGAATATTGAAGCCTAAGTACAGATTTTTCGATCACCGTAGAGAATGGTTTTAAGAAAATAAATTTTCTTCAAAAATAATGCTGATTACTCGAGTAAAAATGATTTTAATCGAGTATTACGAAAGCAACTTTTATTTCACTCGAGTATTAGAAATATCACTCGAGTAGAGTAGAAAAACTGATTGCAGATTAATCGAGTAACTCAAAATTCACTCGAGTAATCTGGGTAGAAAATGAATAGAAAAATCAGTTTTAATGTGAGTTCTTGTAGAATCGCAATACAATGATGATTCAACAAACAATGTATGAATGTTATGAACAATTGCAAGGAAATTTACCAATCAATTTTAGATCAATTAATAAGGAATTGTAAAACCCCCAATTCTAACCTAAAATTCAATTGTTCTTCAATTAATGCAAAAACAAGAAAAGAAACAAAGAAGACAAGAGATTTTATCCTGGTTCACTTTCACCCACTTGAAAGCTACATCCAGTCCCCTCTTAAACCAAGAGAGATTCTTCACTAAAAAATCAATTGTTGATTACAATGTTTAAGATGCAACTTTCTCACAAAAGCTATCCTATCTTAAACCCTTCTTCAAAGTGTGTACCAAACACTTTGAAAATCTACCCAATTGAATTTTTAGTCTTCTCTTGTAGATTTGTTGAAGATGCTTCCAACCAAATCTTATTTGATCTTGCTTTGATAATCCTTCAAAGACTTCCTTGTGAGATTCTTCACTTTTGTTGAACTCTTGAATTAAGCAATCCTCTTGTTGCAAATATTCAACACAATTAAGAACTTGAAAATATTGATCTCAAAGAACACTTAGAACAATGATTGATTTTGAGTGAAGAATAGAAGAAATTTGTTGAATCTTGATCTCTTTAAGAAAGTATGTAATAGCTCTTGAAGAAAAATGAAAGAGTATTGCTCAAAATGAAAAATTGTAAAAAGAGTGTGTAACCTTGTTCATGTTAAAAATGAAGTCCTTTTATAATTTTTCAGCCACTGGTCAAGTTACTCGAGTAAAGTTTAACAAACTACTCGATTAACACAGGTTGAAATACGTTACTCGAGTGATGAGTAACTCATTACTCGATTAACCTATACAACATATATTACTCGAGTAAAGGCACACATGTTACTCGAGTGACCTGATCAGATATTGATTAAAAACAAGGTTTTTCAAATGGTTTTTCACAATAACTTTAATATGAGCTATTTTAATCAAGATTAAGTTTTCTTCACTTTTAATCAAACATTATTATAAGCGTCATTAAGATCACCTAAAGCTACCCACACTCATGATATGCATTGCGTAAAATTAAAATTACATTGCATTAGAATTAAAATAAAATCCTAATTCTAATCTTCATGAGGTAGCTTCCTTGTTGATAATGTTGTTACTTGGAGAAGGGTTGTTAGCATCAAAACATATAATCCTACACAAGGTTGGAAGGGTAGTATGAGCATAGGCCGACCTAGGATGTGAGATTAGGGCCTCGGCCCGACCCTGGCCGAGCTAGATAAGATTGTGTGCTTATGAACCGAGCTGAAAGGGGACCCAACGTGAAACCCATTGTCCAGTCTGGATTAGCCGATCTCAGCGTCCTGTCCGAGGGGGAAACTCGGACTACTGCTGTTCCTACAAACCGAGCCAACGTATCCTAGCCGACGTACCCGAGCCAACACGCCCTAGCTCCTCCATGCCAGCTCATGTGGAGCTGTTAACCCTTTGGTTTTCATACCGTCCGTACGGTACTGTCCTTCACTTTATGTCACTATCACTGCTTTATGTCCTTTTCAATGTACTGCTCATGGCTTCCTCAAGAAGCCAATGAATCCTATCCACATATTCAAGCTTCCCCAAGAAGCCAATGAATCTTAGCCACACAAATATTTCCCCTAAATGAATAAAAGAGAGCCAACATACACAACACAACATTTCTCATTTTTCATTCTTCTTCTCCCTACGCCTCACTCTCTTTCTCTCTCATTTTCTTCTCTGAAATCCAGCAACAACAAAACCCCCAAACATATTTTCTTTCTCCCTTACAAATCTCCCTCCTCCTCTCCGTCCCCGTTTTGATCTAGAGTCCCTGGGCCGCCGTGAAGTTCGTGTGTAGCGTGGCGTGGTGGTGGCAGCAAGGAGGAAAAGGATTCAAAGGTGTGAAGCTCCAAGACCAAGCATTAAGGAAAAACCATTCTCAAACCCTCAACTCTTATCTCTCACGGTTTGAGGTAAGGAGTGAGTGTTACCTCTACTTGAGTTTGGGTTTCTAGGGTGTTCATAAAGGGTACTAAGAGTGGGTGCTAGATTAGGGAATGGATCTAGGTTAACATGAGAAAGAAAAGGTAAAAAGGGTAAAGGGAACTAATGAATGAACTAGAGACATGGATGTTAGGTGAGTATGAAATATTGTTATATGCTATATGATGGTATTTACATGAAGGAGTGGCCGAATGCTTTATTACTATTATTGATGTTGTATAAGTGTTTATGAGCTTTGATACTTGTTATTTATATCTGTGGCCGAGCTGAGCCCGAGCAGACGCAGTCCCCGGCCGAGCAGGATCACTCTCCCTCACAGGGAGAGTAAGTTATTTAGAGTCAGATAGGTGGATGGGTCTCGGCCAGTTGGGCTGAGCTAAAACACTGATTGTATTTTGAATGTCCGGGCTGAATGTATCTAAACTTATACTCTATGTATTTGATGCATTTAAGTCTTCCGCTTTATTAACTCTGATGTTTTGTTATTAATGAAAGGAAATATTATTTTGGCAAATATCATAATCATCTTAAAAGAAATTTTAAAATCCTAATTTTGGGGTAAGTAAGGGTAATTATTATATAGGGTGTTACAGCAGGTATGTCAAAAAATGAATCAATTGGACTAGTGATGGAATTTAAACCAAAGAAGTTGAATATTAGATAAGTGATGAGTAAAATGTTATGTGTCATAAGTAAGCAATTTAACAAAGAAATAATTAAAATAGAGACAGTGTTTGAGCATCTAATCCTTTAGGGGAGACTGACCCACTAGGTGCCCTGTTAGGTGCCAAATGCCCCATTAGGTAAACGCCCCATCAGGTACAAACGCCCCATTAGGCCCCAAACGCCCCGTTAGGCGCTTGTGTAGCTAAAAGATTAGTGTGCTGCAAGATAAAAAGAAATGAACATGTGTAATTGAACAAAGGAAAAGTAAATGAAATTGAACATGGAAAAGAATGAGATTAGAATGAGTGAAGTAAAAGAGAATGTGTAACACCCCGATTTTGTTTCCCGAAAATGTTACATTTATTTATTATTTATTAGTGAAAATGAGGGCCAATTTTTTTTTACGCATGTTTCCAAAAACATTCACGAACAAATACAATTTACAATTCATTTTAATTTTCCAAAACATTCTTTATTATTAACTAATTACAAAAATAACCTTGCACATTTTCTCATAAAGAATTATCATTGCCTTCTCACAAAATCGAGATGTCATAACATTCCCATCACATACACAAATCGTAAACTGAAATGCTTCTTCACATTTTAAACATTGTCAATAAGTTTACCAACAGTATTTCCAACATAATCATAAAATAAAAGAGTCTAGACATTAAGTTCCAAAATACATCAGAAGATAGGATAGTTACATCATATGTTATCCAGAGTATGACTTTCCTCAGTCGGACTCGACCCTAATCAAAACAAAATAAAACACCTAGACCACAAGACCTACGGGACTCCCTAAACTGCTGGCTGATCATCATCATCCTCCAATGCTGTCTCCTCCTCTTCAGCCTTCACATCCGCAGGTGGTGCGGCCTGCATACCATGAGCGTAGTACGTCCGAGGTCCTCCGTCCATATAGTCCCTCAAGGTAATGCGACCAATGTGCAGATCAATCTGTGCTCCTCTCAGACGATGTTCAAGGTCCTAAATCTCCAACCGAGTCAAGCCTCTCCAAATCCATCCATCAGGGGTGACTTCCCACGCTCCCCCCGCTAGGGGCCACATGGTAATCTGGATGCTGACACCATTTGCCCGTTGCGTCCCCACGAAGAACGAAGAGAAACAACGAACAGGAGAAAGAATAAGCTTTTCCGGACGCATGTCATGCCAATAAGTCTGGCATACCATAACACATCTCAAGATTAAAATAAATAACAACGTAGATGCAAATGAATGATAATTAAATGCATGATCCTCATCTTTGTTACTCAGCCACTTATTAATTCCACATCATTATTCTCATAGCAACTTTTACTGCCCTCAACATTGTATCACCATCACACTTGGTATTTCACACTAGTAACTTTCTCAGAGTATTTTATTAAGTCTTATCAAGAATTCACATTACTTGTAATGCCAGGGGAATTATAAGACATCACTGTGAAGGTTTTATTATTAGGACACACGTCTACATCTCCTCCATATCCTCCCAAAACCTAGTCGGAAGCAAACGGGACGTATAGGAACCTTAACCCACGCCGGTCAAACAGTCAGGAAACCAACAGCATACAAATATGAATGGCAAGCCACAACCGCACAGGCCAGCTAACAAGACAATTGATATTCCACGCGATCCAATCTCCATCCGATCTTCCCGCCTCGTTCAGGTTCCCTCTCACCGTTTCGAATTTGATCAAGGGGGTGTCAGTAGTTTTCTAGTTCGCGGTGCAGAACACGCTACGATCCCTTGGGTTTTAATCCCCGATCACTTATAGACTAGTTCCGCCTAGAAAAGAACTCCAGGTTTCTTGATGTTTCACCGTCATCACCCTCCCCTATCACAATCACACACCTGAATATTCGCAGATAGACAGAGTATCTTCCTCTCCACTACTTCACACTCATCTCACCGCATATAATTATTATCTTTAATATATGTATCAGTCTTATTAAAGGTTTTATTAATCCTATGGTCAGACGAGTCACCCTTATCCATCACTTCGGTGATCCTCGACCTCTAATTACGCGCAACTTTTCCTTATCGTCCAAATTTTTCCAATATCGCTTACTTAACTGATCAAGGCTCGAATCCACGGCATACTGCACACGTGGCCAGCTCAACTCATCATAACCATAATCATTGCATCACTTATCAGAGAGTTCATTTCCACTTATTACTTTTGCATTACTTACTTTCTTCACGCATCACATTCATTCAATACTTTATTTTCATGCTTCAATGTCATGCATCATGCTAAACATAATATAACGACATGAATCATTATGCATGAGCAGGCATCATGTAATCATATTCTCATGTCCACATAGCTCAATCGAATAATAACACTTAAATGCAATAGTGATCTTAGTCTTTCGTGCGAGGAGCCAGACAATCACAGACCAATTGCCCTCACATTACTTAACCTTGTCAGATCACGATTCCGATTTAAACAATCGAAACTAAACACAATTGCCCATGGCATACATTCCAGATAAGTTCTTATTCTCACCTTGATTACGATTCGAAACTCCTTGAGAATTCACGAAACTCTGATCTCCACGATCGTGATCCACAGCAACACCTTTAATTCCTCAAATCAAACAATATATATTAATATACAATTTCCTCTTCCTCAAATCGTTCCAAAGTAAAACCACAACTTAAATACATTAAAACTTCTTGAAAATAATCCATAAATAAATTTTATTAAAAACAAATATAGGTTGATGTTTTGCCTTGGACAGCACCTCGAAACAACTCCGAAAACACCGAAAAATTCACCGTTTTCAATCCGACTTTTTCCTAAATCAAGTACCACTTAAAAGCTTTGTTTTAAATCATTTAAACACATTTTTAAAATTGAATAACAAGTTCAAACATTTCTGGACATCAAGGTACTGCTTCCAAAAATCACTTTTTAAAATTTCTGAAAACAACATAAAAGTACTTTTTGCTCCCAAACATTCCTTAATATAAAACCAACACTTTAACACTTTAAAATTCAAACTTTTTATCATAAAACAAAACTTGGACAACCACTAAACGAGGCCATCAAATCCAAACAAATCAAATAAACCAAACTTTAAAAAAATCAATTAGTTTTCAAAGCTATTTTCATAACCAAGCATTTTCCAAAATTAGTTTTAAAATTCAAATGACAACAACACTTTAGCAAATCAATCCACACAAGTCATACACTTTTCAAATATCAAACAACACTTAGCAAAAAAATTCCTATCCTATTTAACTTACCTTGGCTGAATCATACATAAAGACAAAACAATGTTCATAAATTTTTCTAACAACCTTAAAGCATCAAAACAACACTTTACCAATTAAATCTAAGCACCCATTCAATTAACCAACACTTACTCACTTAGAGATCACATAATCGTTTCCAAAATAATTTCATTTTCATATTTACCCACTTTAACTCAATGAAACCGAATTGGATAAATTAAATAAACCAAGGATTACATGTTTAAACACTTTGAATCAACTTGATACATCATCATGCAATTTCATTTTCTCAAAACAAAACCACTTGGACATACATGCACCTACAAACCGAATTAAACCAAAGAAATAAACCAAACACATTTAGTTTTCCTTGTTTTAAACAACTTAATCCTTTCAAGAATTATTATACAAATTTATTTTCATACAACAATACTTCCTAAGTACAATTTCTATACATGGCCGAATTGAATCAAAAGAAACAAACTAAAAATTACAAACCTAAAACACATAAACCAACTTAATTCAATTCAAGCATTCAAACGCCAATTTTATTTTCATGAAACTAAATCATACACACACATATTCACATCTGGGCACAAAACTTTACCAAACAATTTTATTCATTCACTTCCTTTATAAAAATCAAGAATACATTTAGGAAAATAATTAAACTTATCAAATCATCAACACATATACAAAATAAACTCATTCACCTAATTTTTCATGCCAAAACCAAATATACCTACACATGCAAGAACAAAACTTAACTTTTGAAAATCAAAAATCATTTTATTCCTTTTCTCTTGGTTTGGCCGAATTACATATACACAAGCATATACATTTTTTTTGTCAAATAAACACATAAACATACTTAGATTAATCACACTCTTATCAAAAATTATCCAATAAAAATTATTAAATTTAATTACATAACTTCCTCCTCAAAACCGTATGGCCTAAAAATAAAACAAAGCATCACAAAATTCCATTTTTCATGCATTCTTTGATGAGAACTCAAAAATACACTTAATATATACCATCATCAATCCATGACATGCAAATAAAAATAAATTCATTTACCTCATATTAGACCTAAGGGCCGTGACATGCATAGAGAAAATATAAGAAATTTTTGCAAATCAAATACACAAAACTCATAAACAATATTAACATACTTATACTCAAGCATTCCCATTAGAAATCATTGAACAAAAATTATTTTAAACACAAGGGGCCAAAACCGAATGCCCTCTCATCACACACATCCAACCAAAATTTCATTTTATCATGAAATTCCCCTTAGAAATCAAAAATATACCACTTAAATACCAATATTCATGAATCAATTACATTCAAAACAAAACAAAACTATTTTCCCCCAAACGAAACCCTAATCGTGACATGCATAGGGGAAATTGGAAATTTTTTTGTAAATCAACTTCAAATAACTCAAGAACATAATAAATCAACTCATTATCAAGCATAAAAACTTAAATCAAAGACCAAAAATTATTTGAAGCAAAAAGGTAACAAAACCGTGAGCACCCTCAAGGTTGATGCATGTCCATTTTTTTGATTTCAATCCCAAATACAAGTAGAAACAAGTGTAGAAAAGATTAAGAAAACTTAAAAATAAACATGCATGAAGCTTTGAGCTTGAAACAACAAAAATCTGTCATGGAGCTTCATGAAACAAAAAATACAAAGAAGGAAAGAACAAGAACAAGAAGCTTTAAGCCATACCTAGAAGAAAACCAAGAAAAATGAGCAAAAATCCAAGTCTCCACCTTCCTCTTCCTTCTTCACTCCCTCGGCCTCTCCTTCTTTCTCTCTCCTTCTCTCTATTTTTTTTTTGTTCCTAACACTATGAAGATGCAAGAGGGGTATGTCTTGGACATGGAGGGTATTTATAACAAAAACTAAAATGGGGTGAAAGGACTAAAGAGGGGGGTCTAACCATCCAACAAGGCAAGAGGGGCTTGGTTGCAATTTTTTTAATTGGGGTTCACCACTAAAAAGAGGGGTTCGAATTATCTATGGGTCAAGAAGGTTGTATTTGCAATTTTATTTGTGTAGGCTTTAGGGACAAAATAGATTAGGTTTTTATGATAACCACCCTAGGCTTTAATGGTGTTTAAGTTAGTGGGGAACATAATTAATCAAGGCATTAACTACATGTCTCCCTAGGGTTTAGGGTATATTTGAAATTTGAATTTGGCTCTTAAACTCAAATTTTTCCTTCCCTCTTACATACTTGGCCGTGACACACACACAAAGAGGGGAAATAAAATTTTCCTTTCAACTTTAAAGGAAGTACAAAATAAAAAATCTAATTTAAATAAAATAATATAATCCCACGGTTTTAAAATAATTAAAAACACAAAAATTCACAATTAAATAAATCCATGAAAATCAAATCAATTACTAATTAAATTAAATTATGGAATTAAAATTTCATTCAATAAATCAAATAAATAATTTCTATTTCATTTTTAATTACTGAAAATAATTGAGGAAAATACGGGTGTTACAGAATGGACCTAACGGGTGTGTTATGGCCTAATGGGTGTAAAAGGGACCTGATGGGTGTAAAACTACCTAATGGGTGACATATGACCTAACAGGTGCACTAAATCCTATTGGTGAAGAATAATGGGAACGGTTTGTGTGGGTGCCTGGTCAAGTAAGACGCGTAAGGATTTACGTGCAATGATCGTGTAAGACTCATGTCAACTCATGAGCAACTGTAAGACGCCCATGGAGTTGTGCGCAATGATGGACACACACAAGCCCTAAAAGACATGTTAAAATGTGAACGAGTTAAGAAAAGGAAATGGGATGAGAATAAGAATTAAAATAATGTGGTGTGTGAGTGAGCATGATTGGAATGAGGTGTGTGAATGAGCATGATTGGAATGGGAATGCAAGGATATGATCTATATGACTATTGTGTTTGACTTGGTATGTTATTATGTCTAGTTAGAAACTGCTTTTCTAAATTATGTGTAATGCTTACCTCCTTACTGTTTTTATACAGGTACCGAGCTTGAGCTAGCACAACCCCCGGCCGAGCAGGAGTACTCTCCCTCTCAGGGAGAGTAAATAGTTGTAGTGTTGTTTTATTTTGGTAGTTGTCCTGGCTATTTTTGGGTTGATTATGATGTTGGTTTTTGTATATGAATTGTAAAGAAATATTTTTGGGATTAGCCAGGACTACTCCTTATGGGAAAAGAGTCTTATTTTGGGAAATTTAAACAATTCCTAAACTTGTTAATATTTTATGAATTTTCGTGGTGTATATAACTCTGATGGTTGACGCATTATGATGCGAGATGATATGTTTGGCCTCGATGGCTTTCTGGATCATTTGTTTATTGTTATAACAGGTTCACAGAAAAACTTAATTTTTGGAATGTCCATATATAAAACAAAGGGAAACTCTGTCCGTTTTCACGGAGATTTTTATAAGTAAAAGGGGTTTTAAAAAGAAAATATTAAGTTCACTATTTCAATAAGGGTGATTAAGGGTATTTATAAAGTAGGGTGTTACAACACGCACACACGACAATTGCCACTATACTACTAACTCAGAGATCACTAGGTTCCGATCATTGAGATGATTAGAAATGTCCTAATACATTACCTAACACCACAGTGTCTTAGGGAAACTCCTTTCTCACCTTGATTGCTAGTGAAAAAGCCCAAAGAGTCCACGCGGGTACTATCCTCTGACGCACGTCCACGATCAACGCCTTTTAAGTCCTCGCGATAAACATCTTACGTTAATATTATACTTCTAACCAAGCACTAATTCATAACTAAAAAAAATATTTTCCGAAAACTTAGATTAAATTCCTTTGGGTAAAGTCAAACACCAATCTTTTCTCAAATTCATTCCAAAACTTTTTAACACTTTTAATTCCTCAAAACCATTATAAAATAATCAACAAAATAATTTTAAATAAATGAATTAGTTGTTGGTCCGTCTTGGACAGTAGCTAGTTTGAACCCGAAAACACCGAAAAATTTCACTTTTTAAACCCAACTTGTTCCTATATCACATACTACTAAAAACATAAACTTTAAACCACTTGAAAACACTTTTCAACATGAAAATAATCCAAATTAAATTCTGGACAGCATTATAATCAATCCCATAAATCATTTTTCCAAATTTAAAATCACCGTAAAGTCATAAATAATTCACATAGCATAAATCCTTAAAGTAAACACTTAAACAATTATTTTTCAGGCCTTAACAGTATAAAACAAAAGTTGAACAACATCATTATCATTGAGTTCCATACTCATACATGCATTCCAACTTAATTAAAAATCACTTTTCAAGCATCAAATTATTTTTCTAAGCATTCATGGACTTGGAACAAATTTTGGACAGCATGCTTACAAGTTCCCTAATTCCCGAACAAACATAATCAAATCACATCAAAGATCAAATATTTTTCTAAGGCAAACTATTCTAACCAAATACCTAACACATACACTCAAAACTAATCTCAAATACAACAACGCAAGATGAAAATCACTTCCTTTTTCCTTATACATTATTCGGCCATCACATCCCTAAAGAGGAAAATTATTTTTTTCCTTGGTTCCTTTCATGGATCCATTTCTTATTAAGGGATTTTATCCTTTGGCTTCATAATAAAAATAAAACAAAGTAAAATAAAATAGCACCTCTTTGTATGTCATTAAAAATCCTCTCTTTTTCACAAAAGAACAACACTTTAACATTCCAAAGTTACATACACACATATATAATTTATTTCCTTTCATTTTTACTAACATGCAAAGTTTCTAAACATGTAACAAAATAAAATCTTCTAACAATTATTTTCTTCTTACAAAAATAAAGCCTAAACCGAAAATAGCAAAGAAAATAAACTAATCTCCCTCACATTTTATTTTTTTTACATGCACCGAATATTACCTATACAAATAATATTTTTCACTTTATAAAAATTAATCCTTTAATCATTTATTCATACAAACCGAAATAAATAGGTGAAATAAAATAAAACTAATCCACTTAATATATATATATAAATACATGCACCGAAGCAAACAAGAAAATAAATAAATAATGTCACAACATATTTAATACTTAAATCAAACAAAACTCATCAAGATATAGACATGCATGTACTTAGAAAAACAAAACCAATCTATTATATATATGTGTGTGTGTGTATATATAAACCGAAACACACACACAAAAAATATTAACTCGCAAAAATATTTATACACATATATATATATACATATACCTATACCGAAGCAAGGAAGTAAAATAACATCAATATTTTGCTTCGTGGTAATAGATTTTTCTTCTACCAAAAAAAATTATATGTACCGAAAATAAACAAATAAATGGGCTTCAAAATAAAATAAATCGATCATGCATTCTTTGCTCTTCAAAACAAACATGGATCTAGGCATGCATGCATTAGAAACTAATAGATCATGAACACTAACCAAACAAACATCAAGTTTTGAAGAAGAAGTTCCATTAAAGTCAACAAATAAATAACATAGAAACACTATGGAAGGATAAGAATACCAATAAAGTGAGTTTTGAAGTTGAGAAAAATCAAAATGCTCCCTCCTCTTCTTTCCTTTTCCTCTTGGCCCTTCTCCCTCTCTCTTTCTCTTAAATTTTTTTCTCTTCTTTTAGAATGTGAAATTGCAAAAGTGAAATGAGAGAATGAGAGGGGGGATTTATAATGGTGAGGGAAAGTGGGGTTGGTTGGCTAAAAAGTGGGGTTCAAAGAAATCAAGGGTCAATGGCATCCCTTGTAATTTGTTTGAACTTTAAGGTTGAAGGGTTAAAGTGAAAAAGTAAGGTAAAAAGTAGGTTAGTTTTTATTTTAGGTAAAAAGTAGGTTTCTTGGTAAACTAAATGATGATTACACTTTTTGAATTTCAATAAAAGTGGAATATGAAATTTGATTTTCATTTGGCTTGTTCAACAAGCTTGAAAATTCTACTCCCTCCTTCCTCCTTGAGGCCGTGGCACACTGGAGGGAAATTAAATTTTTCCTCCCTACTTTAAAGGAAGTACAAAAATCAAAACCTTAGAATAATTAATTAAATAAATTAATATGATTTTTGTAAAGTCAAAAACATAAAATTCACAACTTTATCAGTTTACATAATTCATACTTGTAGAAATAAATTATGCACTTTAAAAGGATCTCATAGACTATAAAATTATTTCATTTGATTCAAGAATGACAAAGTTATGGAATTATGACAATTTTATAAATTAAATCAAAATAATAAATCGAAGTTAAAAATTAACATGAAATAATTAAATAACACTTTTCCGATCAAATCAAATTTCATAATCATAATAATCTTACGTATTTTTATTAAACTCAAGTAAAATACTTTTATAAGGATTTTCAAATAAATTTTCTAATTAAATTAAATAAGGAAAATTGCGGGTATTACAGTATTTATAGAAAATCCAAAGCTTGAGGTGAAAGCCTTTAAAGATGGGGTTTAAAGAAAACCAAAAGGTAAGGGTAAAAATGTCATTTCTTGGGTTAGTGAAAGTAGAAAAAGTGCTTTTCTTGGGAAGAAAAATTTATCATTTCACTTTTTGAATTTGAAATTTGAATTTGAAAGAAGCTTACATGAGAAGATTTGAGTTTAAGAGAAGCTTGTATGAGAAGCTTTGAATTTGAAAGAAGCTTGTATAAGAAGCTTGATGTTTGAAAGAAGTTTGCACGAGAAGCTAAAAATTTCTTCCTTTCTCTTTAATTTAAAACCGTGGGAAATTTATACATATGGGGAAAATAAAATTTTTCTCATACAATAAGGAATGTATTAAAAATCATACATTAATTTAATAAAATGATGAAACACTAAGGTTTTGCATAAAATCATTTAAAATACAAAATCTTCACAAAATAGAAAATTAGGCATTCATACTTAGAAATTTATTCTACATTTTCATATGATCATTTTGACCATAAAATCATTTTATTTGAGTCACATGAAAAAGTTATGCATTTAGGAATTTCTTATAAACTTTAACAAATAAATAAATAAATATCAAATCATCACTCATAATTAAAATCCAAAACTAATAACTTTCAATTTCATAAAAAAAATTGATTTCCATACACTTAACACTTTTGTGAAGTCACATTAGAGAAATCACATTTCAAATAATAAATAATAAAATAACATTAATTAATCAAAACCACACATAGACCATGTAACTTGGATTTCCACCTAAGTTACTACATAGTTTCAGTATTTTCACTACTCTTTGTACTTTCGTGATAAATTTTCATGCATGCAAACATAAATCAAATAAATATATTTATTTAAATACGAAAAGAAATATTCCAATATTAAATCATAAAAATATCAATTTATTCAAGTAGGAAAATTACGGTATTACATGCCTAGCCTTACAAATTTTCCTAAGAGAATGGAATGAGGTTTCAAAGGAGCTTTAAGAGTTGAGCTTGTGCATTTGTTGTTCCCACTTTAAGTCCTTGTCTATTATCATCAAAACTTCACCATCAAGATGTGTTGACTTCTAACACCATTTTGTCTTTGCCTCTCCCATCATGTTATGCACAATCTAGCACACAATCACACAAGGTCACAAAAGAAAAGCATATCGAACTATGCTTAAGGACAACCATTACTATACATGTAACATCCCCAAATTTATTAAATAGTTATATGTGTTTAGTAGTAAAAATTTATTTTAAGTAGTTATAAATTTTAGTAATATAATTCTAAGAAAATGAAATTTTAATGTTTTAGTATGTGTTTTATTTTTAGTGAGGTTTTGGAATGGGTTAAATTGTATTTTAAAAAAAATGCATCAGGTCTGATGGGCTGCGCCTAGGCGCGCACCAGCCTTGCCCATCAGACGCACCAGTTGGTGCACCAGAACCCAGCTAGCCGCAACACCAGAATTAGGCACCACACGCATCAGCTGGTGCTGATCATTTTTGCACCAGAAACAAGCACCACTCTTCCCTTTTCTCTCAAGACCGATTTTCCCCTCTCAAAGCCTAGGTCTTTCAATCTCAAAAATCAACATAAAAATCCAATAAATCATCATCATATACTTGTTTTCCATCTCAAATCCATGACTTTCCCTCTCTAAAATCACTTATTACTCCTTCTCCTCACTTCTCCATCACCAAACCCAAAACCCTAACTTCCCAAATCAAAGGGCTTTGGTCATAGAACTAAGAAAGAAGAACTAAAAGGGTGTAGAAAACAAGAATCTAGGAGCTAAAGTGGGTGATTGGAGCTTGAGAGGAGCCTCTCCCTCTCTAGCATTCTTCCTTTCTCTCTCCTCCAAATTGTAAGAGGGGAGATATTGTTTTTAATTAGGGGAAGGAATTAATTATGCTAATATGTGTATAAAGATGTGTATGTTTGAATTGTGTATACTTATTAATTTGTTTATGCCATAAACATAGAGTTTTCTCAATTGATGAATGATAAGGATGATGCTTATGTTTGGAATTTTCAATATATAAAGAAATAAATATGATTATCATAGTTATTGAAATTATTATTACGTGTTAAATGTAAATCTATGTGATTCTTGAACCTAGGATTATGTAAGCTAATGAATGATGAGTGTAACGACCCAACTTTCTAACCTTTAATTACTTATAAATAAAGTAGAGAAAAATTTTTGCCAAAATAAGTTTAGAAACTTTATCATTTTAAAAGCGGAAGCAACTTGTACATAACATCATTACGGAATAAACATAGAAGTTTTACAACTTATAACATAGTAGTTCAAACTATAAAGTAAACAAAACGGACTCCGAGCTACTTAATATACTAATCGTAACCCAGAGCATGGTTCTCAAAACTCCATCATTGGAAAGGGAATTCCGCATCCCTTGCCAGCACTATTCTTCCCCTTGGAAGACAGGATCTCCATTACCTACAAGGGCAACAAGGGAGTAAGTCATAGCTAATCACGTTAAAACGAATGATAATAATAGTGGCTAAAAACTACAAACACAAGTAGTAACAATTTACAAATGCATGTACATATGCCAAACCCCTTTTTATTCAAGCAATTAATCTTATTGTTAATGGCATGATGCATGCTTATCTCAACAATATCCTGGGGCATCGCAGCTTGGAGGAAAGTGGGTCATCCTGAGCTTCCTCCGCTCGACCCTTCACGACAGACAGCGTGTACGACAGACAGCGTAAAAACATCTCAACAAGCTGGAGCAATTAATGCATGAATGCAACCATAATTCATTATCAATCCTCATTATCGATTCATTATCATTTCCATCAAGGACATAGTCCATCATTTCATCTTTCAATCCGTTAATCTCATCTTTAACTTTTCTTTTAGCTGGTGCTGATGCTTTCAGAAAAGGCCATCAGCGGCATAGCCACTTTGTGATGGGATTAATTATTTCAGTTTAACAGTTTCAGGAAAAGTCCATCAGCGGCCTAGCCACATTGTGATGGTTTTAGAAATAGTATTTAATTCCTTCATTTATAATCCATCGGGGCATAGCCTCCTATTGATGGTCATTGCAACGACCCCATTGGGACTCCTATAGGAAAATATCAACCAAGTGAATAAAAACTTTCACTGGGACATCTATAGGATAAATATCGACCAAATGGGTGTACGCACTTCCGTTGGGACTCCTGTAGGGAAATTATCAACCACTGAATAAAATTCCAGTAGGACACCTCCAGGATAGTTATCAACCAAACGGGATTAAGTTATGTCAAATTATAATATTAAACGAGTTAAATTCTGAAAATTAAAGAAAATCTGAGTTTTGTGGAGTTTTCTCAAAATACTCGAGTAGTTCATCATGAACTAATCTAGTGGTTTATGCAAAAATACTCGAGTACATGAAGAAATACTCGAGTCGTTCCTCAACTCCCAGAATACTCGAGTCTTTCTCTAAATACTCGAGTCTTTTTACTGCAACAACACCAGTTTTTCTGCATTTTATGCACCAATTCGTGATTCTTACACTTTTACTTCAATTCTGCACAAAACAAAAGTTATTCCACACAAAATAAACATGTTACATATATCAATTAACATCAAATTAACAGAAAACATAATCAAATCACAGAATTGCATAAAACATAGAAAATATTCATTTCAACATATGAATTTCATTTCTACTTGATTTTAAGTTCGTAAATCAATCTAGTGAGCTTCCTTAGGTCCAATTAAACTTGTTTGAACACAAAAACCATGAGTTTCTGGCCTCCAAGTCAGATTCCCATTTCCAAACTTACATTGCCCATGAACCTCATATGGTTCCTATGAATTTAGCTTATTGATTACCATTCTAGCGATTAGGTAACTTTTCCCATACCTTAGAGAAGCTAAACAAACGATTGGTTGAAGAGGAAAGGGACTGGATCAAGGTTTGTGATTCTGCACTGGTGCACAATAGTTGCACTAGCTAACATTGGCAATCAATTACACCATGAATAAGACATGAAAAAGAGTGAAATAAGTTAGCTTAAGCAACTGGAGAATGCTAACTTTAATCAGAAACGAGTTTGGAATCGAGAGGGTTCCTAGATTTACCAAACCAATTCGAGGAAGAGCGGTGTTTGACACTGATTTCTGCTCTGTTTTGCAGCTTCAGCAACTCAACTTTGACTGCCTAGAACTTGCTCTACAGGTGGTTAATCTGAGTGGTTCTTGGTTCTAATTCAAGATTGGAATTAGAACTCGAATAGTGTTTTGATTTTACTGAATTTGGTTGAGTGAGGAGGGATAATCGAATCTGGGAAGTACGCACTAGAAAACAGAAAAATGAGAATGGAATTCGGGTTTGGAAGATTTGAATGGGTTTCTAGCTTCCCAAATCACTTACTTATAGCCTAAGGTTACCCTCCTTCGAAGTAAAACCCAGCTCTGTGCTTGTAACTAGATGAAACGCGCTGTTGGTTCCAATTTGGTTTGAAATTGACTTTTATTTTTTTGCAGAGCTGCACGAACTACTCGAAATACTCGAGTATTTCAACTAAAATTTCAAATTTTCCTAACAGCTAGTTACGATACTCGAGTCTTCCCTAAAAGAGGAGTCTTTTGACTAAAAATCAGAAAAATTAATATTTTATTCAATAAAATAGTTTATTTTATTGAATTATTTTACTTATTTTATTTATTTATTTATTTTAAAATATTGGACCTTACAATGAGGATGATGATGAATTAAATTATGTTATGTATAAGGAATGAATGCTGATGTATAAATGAATTATATTGATATCTTTATGTGTGAATAATAACTAAATACAAAAAGATGTAATAAGTGAATGAATGAATGATATACTTAAATGATGAATTATATGTTTAAGTGTTATTAAATTAAATGAATCAATGTTATTGTTAATATTATTGATGTTGTTATGCTTGAATATTTATTATTCATGATTATGGCCAATTACCTTAAGTTAGAAAACCCATCCAAAGTGGTATAAGTATGAAAAGGCTTGACTATCAAGAACACCCTAAGATGAAATAGAAACACATATAATTATGAAGTGAGGTGGACGTTAGGAATTAGGAAAGAGGACGTGAAGATTCTATGAATTGATGGACGTTTTCGAGAAGATTCATAGAATTGATGGACGAGAGTATTATAGTGATTTGATTGTGCTTATGAAACTATCATGAGAACTATTATAAGGGACTTTGATCTACCCCAGAAAACACCATTATGTTGGACGTGTTCGTGAAGTAATGGCTAATTGGTGATTGGTCTTGTGCACACTATAATAGTTCTATCGGTCACTTTAATACTTCGGGACTAGTGAGGATGGTCCCTGCTATAACACTGTATGTTGGACGTTCTCGTGAAGTACAATGTAAGAACGGTGGAGGGGCATTTACACCTAGTTGGTATTTCCTAAAGTGTGGAGGGCGACGTGAGGAAAAAGAAAACGTAGCAATGACTACGAAATAAAAGTAAAGAAACATAGCAATGACTACAAAGTAAAAGTAAAGAAACATACCAACGAATACGAAGTAAAAGTAAAGGAAAAAGAAGTGTAGTAATAACTACGATGTTATAAAAAAGGCAAAAGAAAGCGTAGTAATAACTACGATGTTATGAAAAGGAAGAAGAAAGAAAAGTACAAATGAAAAAGAGGAAAAAGAAAAGAAATGAAGAATTGTATGGAAAATGTGTATCATTACGTATTATTATTAATTATGTAACATGCATTATCATTATGTCTTGTTATCTTTTTTAATTGTTTCCTTTGATTTTGAATGAATATCTCACCCTCTTAACTTGTCATTTTAGGTACCCTAATGGAGATTATCCTGATCTCCCTGCCGCCGAGGATGAGTACGCTCCTGCTAGTGGAGTGTAACTCTACGTTTTAATTGTATAATCCGAAATGATGCAACCACCTCGATGCTCTAATAGTTTGGAATATATATATATATATATATTCTTAAGTCTTAATATAAAGTTTATGTTTTGAATGTAAATATGTGGATGTCACTTTTGATGGATATTTAAATATCCTCTTTTTATTATAGTGATATCCCTTTTTGAAATGTAAAACCTTAAACTGTATTTGATTATGAACTGTGAATCATATGATGTAAAGCTTTTATTTTAGTAGTATGTAGAAGAAAATGTTTATATTTATACTATATATGATTCTGATAGGTTATATATACATATATATATTCAAAAGGGAAATATTCATATTTTAAAGTAAACTACGTCAAATTTTTCCCAAAAACTTTTATGATTTAATTTTAATAAAGGAAATAAAAAGTAGGAAGTTACAATACACCTACAGAGTCACACAAGGAAAGCATATAAGACTGTGCTTAAGGCCACTAAGGACAACCATTGCTCTGATACCACTAAATGTAACACCCCAATTTGGACATAGAATTTTATCAAAAATTTGCGCCTTTTTTTTATAACATGTCGAAAACATTCATGCTAGTTATTTTCAAAATGATTTACTTTATACAATTTGTTTTGCTTAGCTATTTAATAACTTAGTTTATAAAAGCTCCATAAATTCTTTTCTTTTTCAAATTGAGATATTACAACATTTTTCAAAAACTCCTTTTCTCAAAATATTATTTTTCTCTAATGGTTTCCTTGCGAAAAACATTTGATTGTAAATAATAACGATTTAGAAATATGAACGAACAATCATTTTATAAAAATCGGTCATTTTATAAAATGATCACTACCTCAAAGGCATGACATTTGATATATTGAAAATACTGAACCATAAAGGTCTATGCCAAAACTAAAGATTACATCAGTCGTCCTATCAGAGCAGACCAACTCAATCTAACTATCAATACCTAAGACGAACATAAAACTTCTCATCGTTGCTGCTCTCCACTGCTGGTGCCTCATCTAGGTCAAACTCCCTGTAACACCCTAATAAGTACTACCCTTAATTCCCAAGTATTAAAAATGTGTACTTAAAAATTCCTTTTTAACTTATGAAAATCAACCGTCAAACGGACGGAGTTTCGTTTGTTTTTCGGACTTTTCTAAATCTTCAACCTGATAAACTCATTTTTATAAAATCAACAGGAGCCAGCAGGGCTCAAATATAAATGTATATATGCATCGCATAGTTGCCCCATGGTCTCAAGTGTAAAACATCAGTGTGTCAGAGTACCAGCAAAATATTAAGTATTTAAATCAAGAGACCATGACAACAACTATGCTCAAAATGAATCATAAACCCTGCACAAAAGAAACTATCCTAAGACTCACTCTAAAAGCATATACAGCTCATACACAACCAAATATACGGAGTCTGAAGTCAAAATAACAGTATCTAATCCCCATAACCCTACTCTCCCTGGGAGGGAGAGCACACCTGCTCGGCCGGGGGCTGTGCAATCTCAATCTCTGTACCTGTAATGTATAGTAAGGGAGTGAGCATTGCACATGAAATAGAATAGAAGTTTCTAGATAGACATAACAACTAACCAGGCCAAACACAATTAGCAAATTTATTCACATAAATACCAATTCATCGCAAGCATACCATATTTTCCAATTCCATTAATTTATAAATGTTGGTTCCCTTTTTAGTTAGTTCCTTTCCACCATATGGTTCCCTTTTATTTGTTTTTCCCCGTTTCCAAAGAAATCCCTTTTTAAAACCCTTACCTTTTACTTATTTTTACGGTGCATGTATGTCTCCACCAAATCGAAGGCCTACATACATACACCAATCACGATGTATGTCTCCACCAAATCGAAGGCCTACATACATCGCGTTTCCATTACCATTACCTTGTCCAATTTTATTCCCTTATCTTTTTCCTTATTTTTACAGTGTATGTATGTCTCCACCAAATCGAAGGCCTACATACATACACCAGTCACGATGTATGTCTCCACCAAATCGAAGGCCTACATACATCGCGTTTCCATTACCTTTACCTTGTCCAATTTTATTCCCTGTTTCCTTTATTCATTTCCTTTTATTTACGGTGTATGTATCTCTCCACCAAAGCGAAGGCCTACATACATACACCAATCACGATGTATGTCTCCACCAAATCGAAGGCCTACATACATCGCTTTTCCTTTACCGTTTACCTTATTTTATCCATTGTCCTTTCCTTTTTCCTTTTTATTTAGGGTGTATGTATGTCTCCACCAAATCGAAGGCCTACATACATACACCAATCACGATGTATGTCTCCACCAAATCGAAGGCCTACATACATCGCCCCGTTTACGTTGTATTGTCTCCCCCAAATCGAAGGCCTACAATACAACACCATTTTACGATGTATCGTCTCCCCCAAATCGAAGGCCTACGATACATCACCATGCTCATCCAATGTTAGTTGTCCATATTATATGTCATTAATTTGTCTACCAATTCCATTTAGTATTTACAAAATCACTCCAAGCACAAGCACCATCATATTTATAATCAAATAACCACAATTCACTTTTCACATAAACAATTAGAATACCAATAATAACAAACATCACCTTTCATGTAATCATGCAACACCCACATTTCTTTTTCACTCGTCCAAATTATTGATTTAAAATCCTAAATTAGGGGTTCATGCCATTTAATTTTCCTCCATAAAAAACCTAACCTTATTCTCTAATTCTTAAAGTTCCATAATTAATAATTAAGCCTAATTTCAACATTTTCCTTAGTTTCTAAATTGGGGTTTCTAATTTCCTACCCTAACACATAAACTCCTAGCCAACCATTATATCTAAATACAAACCCTTTCCTAGAACAAGCCAATGCTCACTATATCCACCCCCTTACCTTAACCAAGGAGAGGAAGAGCGGAAAACCCAAGCCTTCGCTCCGCACGCTCCCAAAACGAAGAGCTCCGAAGCCAAAAAGATAGGGAGAATGATGATAACCTTCTCTAAGCCAAAGGAATGGAAGAATGATGAGATTATTGCCCCATTCAAAGAGAAATTCGAATTTCCCCAAAGGGAGGAAAGAGAGAGAGAGAGAGAGAACCCAACTTAGAGGGAGAGAGGAACTTCAAGAATCATGAATACTTACGTGGAGAGACCAAGAGAGACTTGATGGTGGACTTTGGAGTGATTCCCTTGAAGCTTGATGGATTTGGGATGAGAGATTGGGTGCCCTAGAGAGAGAAATTTCGTGCATTATGGCCAAAATCACGCGTGAACAACCTTTATTTTTTTCCACTGCAGGGTCGTTTAATCGATTATTAATCGATTAAGGGTTTCCCAACATTCTGGACTTAATCGATTAAGCTGCAGCTTAATCGATTAAGTTGTAGAGTTTGCAGCACCCCGACTTTGAAAGGCCATAACTTCTTCGTTAACCGTTGGATCTTCCTCAAATTTTGACACAGGCTTCCTCACCTATCCTACTTCCCATCCAACGGTGGAATTTGTATTCTAAGCTACCAATCTTGTTATTCTCATTCCCCAATTTCCTATGTTTTAAACTTGAATTTACATGTCTAAATGGCCAATTTTCTAACTTATATCCTAATTGCTTCTATCCTAAGACTATCAAAACACAATTTACACTAAGAATTAAATTTAGGATGTTACAATCGTCTCCCACTTACCAGAATTTCGTCCTCGAAATTCAGCTGTCCAGGAACAACTGAGGATAAGACTCCTTCATCTTGCTCTCCAGCTCCCAAGTAGCCTCTTCTACGTTGTTTCTGTTCCAAATCACCTTCACTAATGGAATTTCCTTGCCCCGGAGTTGCTTAATCTGCCTGTCCTCAATTCTGATCGGGAGGATCTCAAAAGTAAGATTTTCCTTCAAGGGCAAATCGTCAGCTGCTACCACATGGGAGGGATCATGAATGTACTTCCTCAACTGGGAAACATGAAATACACCATGAAGCCTAGACAAATGTGGAGGCAAAGCGATCTTGTACGCCAAAGGCCCAACTCTTTCCAGAATCTCATATGGTCCAACAAACCTCGGAGTCAGTTTCTTTGACTTGATTGCCCGACCAATGCCAGTGGTAGGGGACACCCTAAGAAACACATGATCACCCACATCAAACTCTAGGGGTCTCCTACGCTTATATGCATAGCTCTTTTGCCTGTCTTGAGAAGTCTTCATTTTATCCTTAATCATCGTGATCTTCTCTGTGGTTTCTTGCACCAACTCTGGTCCAGTCAACAAGTTCTCCCCAATCTGGAACCAGCAAAGAGGCGTTTTACACTTTCTACCATAGAGTGCCTCGAATGGTGCCATGCCGATACTAGAGTGAAAGCTGTTGTTGTAAGTAAATTCCATCAGCGGTAGCAACTGCTCCCAACTACCAGCCTGCTCTAGTACACAAGCCCTCAACAGATCCTCCAAAGTCTGAATAGTACGCTCGGATTGCCCATCAGTTTGAGGATGATAGGCTGTACTAAACCTCAACTTAGTAACCAAGGCCTGCTGAAGACTCTGCCAAAATCTGGATAGAAACTGTGGGTCACGATCAGACACAATACTGGAAGGCACACCATGAAGCTTCACTATGTCCCAAATATACAACTGTGTCAGCTTCTCCAGTGTGTACTTCTTATTGATCGAAATAAAGTGAGCACACTTTGTTAAACGGTCTACAACAACCCATACACCATCACAACCTGCAGTAGTTCTAGGTAGACCCATCACAAAGTCCATGGCTATGCTATCCCACTTCCATTCAGGAATGTCAAGTGATCGCAACGGACCACCTGGCTTTTGGTGCTCAATCTTCACCTTCTGACAAGTCAAGCAGTGAGACACATGGTCGGCCACATCAGACTTCAACCCTGGCAACCAATAGATCCTCTTCAAATCCTGATACATCTTTGTTGTACCGGGATGGAAGCTCAGTTTTGTTTGGTGAGCTTCCCACAATATGTCTCTTCGAATCTGGAAGTCCATTGGAACACATATTCTACCTCTGAATCTGATGATTCCATCAGCACCCTTGATGAAATCAGGTTCCTCTTTACTTGCTGCTCCTTCTAACAACTTCTGGAGTTCTTCATCATCTGCTTGCCTTTCCTTTATCAAATCCATCAACTCACTAGTAACCTGCAACATTTCCAGAACAATACTCTTCTCTTTCACCAGCATGTTCAAGTTAAGATCACTAAACTCCTGAATTAGCTGCATCTCCTTCACCATCAAGTTGCTAACATGAAGGGTTTTACGACTCAATGCATCGGCCACCACATTAGCTTTACCCGGATGGTATTGAAGATGGAAATCATAATCTTTCAGGAACTCCATCCATCTCCTCTGTCTCACATTCAACTCCTTTTGATCGAAGACATAACGGAGACTCTTGTGGTCACTGAACACCTCAAACTTTGTGCCATACAAGTAGTGTCTCCAAATTTTCAAAGCAAACACCACAGCTGCTAATTCCAAGTCATGAGTCGGATAATTCTGCTCATGTTGTCGCAACTGCCTGGATGCATAGGCCACAACTTTGCCTTGTTGCATAAGTACACAACCCAAGCCTAGCTTCGAAGCATCACAATACACATCAAAGGGTTGGGTTGGTTCCGGCAAGGTCAGAACCGGTGAACTCGTCAATCTCTTCTTCAGTTCTAAGAAATTGCTCTCACACTGCTGTGACCATTGATAAAGGACCTCTTTCCTGGTTAACATTGTCAATGGGAGAGCCAGTTTGGAGAAACCTTCAATGAATCTCCGATAGTAACCTGTCAATCCCAAAAAGCTTCTGATTTCTGTGACTGTTGTGGGCCTCTCCCACTTTAACACTGCTTCCACCTTGGAGGGATCCACAGCAACTCCCTGTGCGGAAATCACATGTCCCAGGAAATGGACTTCATCCAACCAAAAGCTACATTTAGACAGCTTGGCATACAACTGCTTTTCTTTGAGGACCTGCAGCACAATCCTCAAATGTTCTTCATGTTCACCCGGACTCTTAGAATAAATCAGGATGTCATCGATGAACACAATGACAAAAGAATCCAAGTATGGCATGAAGATCCTATTCATGTAGTCCATGAATATTGCAGGAGCGTTGGTCAAACCGAAGGGCATCACCACATACTCAAAGTGCCTGTAACGCGTCCTGAAAGCAGTTTTTGGAATGTCCTCTTCACGGATGCGGATCTGATGGTATCCCGATCGGAGGCCAATCTTAGAGAATACTGATGCACCCCTCAACTGATCCAACAAATCATCAATGCGAGGGAGCGGATATTTGTTCTTTACCGTCACTGCATTAAATTGCCTGTAATCAGTGCACATCCGAAGGCTACCGTCCTTCTTCGTGACAAAGAGGATAGGAGCACCCCCAGGGTGACACACTTGGCCTGATAAGTCCCTTTGCTAATAGCTCCTCCAATTGCTTCTTCAGTTCTTCCAATTCCAGAGGCGCCATTCTGTAAGGTGCAATAGAAATTGGACCTGTACCAGGTTTCAGATCAATACTAAACTCAACTTCTCTTCTTGGAGGCAATCCGGGAATCTCCGTAGAAAAGACTTCCGGAAACTCACGGGCCACAGGAATTTGACTTACATTAGATACTTCATCAACTTCTATGGCAGACAGAGTAGAATCACTAAAGATGACTGCTTTCTTACGACAGTCAATTAGAACGTGATATTGAGCCATCCAGTCCATACCCAGAATAACTGTCACACCCTTCGTTATTACCCAAATATAAACTAATAAATATGCTTTTATATTGGATAATATATATTGACTTGTGAGTGTTAAGAAAATAGGTCAATAAAATTTTTCTTTTAAAGCGGGTGCACGAATCATCACTTGAAAGTCTTGGAGAATAAAGTCTATATTATCTCAAAATCATTGTATCGAGTTCGGCGATTTCTAAAACCTTTTCGCAAATAGAGTAACATTCGATCTTTTAGAAGATATCTTTGTATCAAGTAGTTTAAGCTACCCTTGCTTTATACGATAGAACTGATACCATTTATAGCCGAGCTCTTAAACAGATTAAATTAGAGTAAGCGGAAATTACTTGACTATGCAACTGATAGAATATAAACATAGGTTTTCATAGATATAGAGAATCATAAGTACATAGTCCATGAGTAAAGTCTCCAAGTTTTCAAAATATGCAAGTCCATCATCAGATCTATATAACAGTGTAACTACAAGCTCTAGAGTGCTCCAAAAGTATATCTACAATATATATACATAACAAAATGTATAACTCTAGGAATAGTCACATAGATCTGGCAGCATCAGATGGAGTAGTAGTAGCAGTAGTCTCCCAAAAGTAAAGTGAGTAAGGTAGTAGCATCATCATCACAGCAGCAGCAGCAAATCTCCTCCACACACCGGATCCTCAGATCCACACCATACACCATATACATGTACCTAGGGATCGTCGTCCCTCCAGTCACTCTCAGTAGAATGCACGACAGGCTCGCTCCCACTCTCGTCCTCCACCGGATCCTCCTCGATCTCATCCGAGGGAGAGTGTACCCTACCACTGGGTACCGGGTCAGGTGATGGTGAAACCCTGACTGGGCTCCTCGGATCAGATAGGGGAGTCTCCTCGCGGACGACTCTCGAAGTAAAAAGGTGAGAGCGGGTAGGTTGAAAACGAAAACTATGGTAAGAGCGAGCTGGTCGCATGGGAGGTGGTCCATGATAAGTATAAAACGGGGGTACATGCATAGTGTATATGATGGGAATCCTAAACCTACGAGGACGGAATCGCATCAGCGGATTAGGGTGGTAGAATGTGAACTCTACCTCCCCCTCATACACCGCGCGATGGTCCTCATAGATCCATACGCCACTAGGGAGTGGCCGGATCTCGATGCAAGCAATGTAGCGAGACATCACCTACAAGGGCATAGGGGTAAGCAATTCTACTCACATAATCAATAGAGAATAAATCATGCAACATATGAAAGATAATAATGCATCAATTAATAACAATCACAATTAGCATTTAGCAAGTATCAGATGCACATAGGATGTTCACACTTAATTCAGGTATATCAATTGCATTAGGTGAATGACATGATGCATGACTTTAACTCTCAACTTATCTCCACATTTTCTAAGTCACTCTCTGACGTTCATCCCTGACAACCCAGCACTCCACAGTGCGTTGTATTCCTAGGTATACAACAATTCGTACATTCACCTAGAATGTACACGTCAAGCTTGGTATCCATGCCACCCGAGCATATCCCGTCATCCAAACGGATCGTCATCCAAACGATATATCCATATCGGCATCCACAAAGCCGACCACGTCAACGACGTGTCATCAAGCAAGCGTATTGGCACTCCCAGAGGCCCTCCACATGTTTATCAAAACATGAATACGTCCTACCATCCAAACTCCAGAATGAATGCATTTTAGACTTAGGGGAAATTGATTAATACATTACTTGCCACCTAGGCTTAATTTTCAAAATGGATCGTCACCGAACGATCTATTTGTATTTATCAATTTCTCTAAGTCTTTGATCCCTTGAATTATCCTTAATAATTCTTTAATTAATTAAGTTAGAATTGAAAATGATGTTTTCAGATCCTGGGCATTTTACTCGAGTAAAGTTCAGAATACTCGAGTGTTCTGGAGATTTTCCAGATTACTCGAGTGTTCTTAAGCTTACTCGAGTGTTCATGTCTTTCTGAGGATTTGGGTTTTAATTTCAACAATTTACTCGAGTAGTTCATGAGTTACTCGAGTGTTCTTGGACTTTTCCAGAATACTCGAGTGACTTTGAATGACTCGAGTGTTTGACCTATAACAATTCTCAGTTCATGCCCGATACTCGAGTAACAGACAAAATACTCGAGTGTTCTTATGAAATTTACTTTATTTTGAACACGATTTACTCGAGTACTTTGCTATTTACTCGAGTGTTTCGCAGCTGACAGTATTGAAAACTGGTTTTAACATGCCATTTTCATTTCTACTCAATTTAAGTCCATTTCAGGGATCAACAGAGTTAACATATCATTAATCAAACATGTTACAACACTTATTTCAATTCAAAACACAGAATTGACAGAGAAATCATTGATTATGCATAAAAAGGCATTTTAACAACTCCATACCTCAAATCACACAATAAGCATAATATTCATGAAACAAAGCTCATTCAGGTTCACATGCATGATAACAAACTTGCTCAATACAGATTTAGAGCATGGATTGGTCTCCAAACCAAAGTTCCTATAGAATCTAAGCCCTTAGATCCTCTTGGTGGCTCTCTAACACATTTAATGGATTTCAAACTCTATCTAGTGAATATAATTACTTCCCCTTACCTCTCAGACTTGAATCAACAGAAAGACTCCAAAGAAAAGCTCTCCAAACCCAGAAATCCACTTGAGCTTCACATGCATGACAGTTTTGAGTGCACCACCAAAACCGAATTGGTTTACCCACAAAACAGAGATAAGAATTGGGGAAAATTAGATTCCTAGACTCTATACAACATCAACTAACTAAAGGAATTGAGTTTGAGACTCAAGAACTCAAGAGCTTACCAGAATCGATGATCAAAGTAAGCTCCAGACACCAGCTCCAGCAAGAACAACTTCACTTCAAGACTTTGATTCTCTCAGCTCACCCACTCAATCCTCACGATTTTGGTGTTTATACAAAGCTCGTGATGTGAGCTTTGTATTGGTGTATCACTCGAAGACTAACACTTAGAATTGAAAGAGAATTGAACGAGACGAAATCGAAACCCTAACTTCTTCAACAATGCAAACCTTAGCCAAAATTCCCACGAATTCGTGGTTGATGTGCTTTTATAGACACAGGGAGACATCATGCGAGTCGACACGAGTGCTTTGAGCTGTTGAGGGAGACGATTTCGTGTCAACACACGAGAATCGTTCATGGTGACTCATCAAACGCACTAACTCGTGCAGTTTGACCCAGAATACTCGAGTGTTCTTAGTAATACTCGAGTATTTCGCCCAGATTTTGAAAAATAATTATTTTATTAACTTTCCCTCCAAAACCTTTCCTATAATTGCTTCTAGGTCCCAACCCAGGGACTAATATGCAAAATATACATTTTAGGCATTTAAATTATTTATTAAATAATTTCTCACACATAAGTTAGTCATATAAACACATATTTTAATCAAGGATTAATATAGAAACTATTAATTATAATTAAATTATAATTAACATTTCATTAATCGGGGATTAAAATTTTGGGGTGTTACACTACTCCCCCACTTACAAGGAATTTCGTCCCCGAAATTCAACTCATACAAACACGTCAGGATAATCCTGACGCATCTTATCCTCTAATTCCCAAGATGCTTCTATCACATCTCCATAACTCCAAACGACTTTGACCAAACTAATATCCTTCCCTCTAAGCTGCTTGATTCTTCGATCTTCAATATGAACTGGCACAGCTTTGAAGGTTAGGTTCTTATGAATTTCTAAGTCATCAGGTTGGATGCTAAGAACAATGGTGGGGTCATGGACATATTTCTTCAATTGAGACACATGGAATACATTATGGAGGTTAGCTAATGACGGAGGCAAAGCTAATTGATAAGCTACTGGGCCGATTCTTTTGAGAATTTGATAGGGACCAATAAACTTAGGCGATAGTTTCTGGGTTTTCAAGGCTCTACTAACACCTTTGGTTGGTATTATTCTAATGAACACGTGGTCTCCTTCAGCAAACTCTAAGGTTTTTTCTCCTTCTATCAGCATAGCTTTTCTGCCTACTCTGAGCTGCCCTCATCTTCTCTTGTATCATTTTGATCTGCTCCGTGGTCTCTTGCACAATATCTGGTCCAATCAGAGAACTCTCCCCCACTTGAAACCAGCATAACGGCGTCTGACACTTTCGTCCATACAGAGCTTCAAATGGTGCCATTCCAATACTCGCGTGATAGCTGTTGTTGTACGTGAATTCCACAAGTGGCAACATTTGTTCCCAATTCCCTCGTTCTTCCAATGCACAAGCTCGCAGAATGTCTTCTAAGGACTGAATAGTCCTCTCCGTCTGACCATCCGTCTGGGGGTGGTATGCAGAACTCAGTTTCAACCTTGAACCCAAGGCTCTATGCAGATCTTGCCAGAACTTCGACGTAAACCTCGGATCACGATCAGACACAATGCTCGATGGTACCCCATGAAGACGAACAACTTCCTTGATGTACAATTGAGTGAGCTTTTCCAATGAGTAGCGCATATTCACGGGAATGAAATGCGCTGATTTGGTCAACCGATCCACGATCACCCAGATTACATCATGACCAGTAGATGTCTTTGGCAATCTCGACACAAAATCCATCGAGATGCTATTCCACAACGGGATCTCTAAAGGAAGTAACTCTCCTCCTGGCCTTTGATGTTCCACCTTGGCCTTTTGACATACCAAACAACATGCCACATATTCAGCTACATCTCTCTTCAAACCAGGCCACCAAAATAGCTTCTTTAAGTCCTGGTACATTTTAGTGGCTCCCGGATGCATACTCATCTTACTCTTATGCGCTTCATCCAAAATCATCCTTCTTACTTCCAAATCATCAGGCACACAAATCCTCGTTTTAAAGCGAAGGATTCCATCCTTTCCTTCTTGAAATTCCAACGCCTTAGCTTCTTGCATCAACTTCCTCTTTTCCATGAGTTTCTCATCCTTGTGTTGAAATTCTCGTATCCTTTGCAGAAACTCATTAGCAATCTGTAGCATCCCCAACTTGATACTTGTCGGTTCCACTTGCATCGTCAGACTCAAATCTCGAAATTCCTCTATCAGTGCCGCTTCTCTGACCATCATCGCACTGATGTGCATTGCCTTTCTACTCAATGCATCTGCCACAACGTTTGCCTTCCCAGGATGATAATGGAGCTCAAACTCATAATCCTTCAAAAACTCCATCCATCGGCGTTGCCTCATATTCAACTCCTTTTGATCAAAGAGGTATTTTAAACTCTTATGGTCACTAAACACCCGGAACGTAGTGCCATAGAGATAGTGCCTCCAGATATTTAATGCAAACACCACAGCTGCCAACTCCAGATCATGAGTTGGATAGTTCATCTCATGAACTTTTAGCTGTCTCGAAGCGTAAGCGACAACTTGCCCATCTTGCATCAAGACACACCCAAGACCTTGTTTCGACGCGTCACAATACACATCGAAACTCTTCCGTGTATCGGGCAACACCAATACAGGAGACGATGTCAACCTTTCCTTCAACTCCCGAAAACTTCTCTCACACTTCTTATCCCATAGGAACGGTTGATCTTTCCTTGTCAACTTCGTCAGAGGCAGTGCAATCTTCGAGAAACCTTCGATGAACCTTCTATAATACCCAGCCAAACCAAGAAAACTTCTAACTTCCGTGGCCGACTTTGGTTGCTCCCATTGCAAAACCGAACTTACTTTCGTTGGATCAACTGTTATCCCTTTATCTGAAATCACATGCCCCAAAAATTTAATCTCCTTCAGCCATAACTCACACTTTGTAAGTTTGGCGTACAGCTGCTTCTCCTTCAAGATGCTTAACACTATCTTCAAGTGTTCAGCATGCTCCTCCGGGCTCTTAGAGTAAATCAGAATATCATCAATGAACACAACCACGAATGAATCTAAATAAGGTCTAAAGATTCGATTCATGTAGTCCATGAAGATAGCTGGTGCATTAGTCAATCCGAACGGCATCACAACATACTCATAATGTCCGTATCGAGATCGAAATGCAGTCTTAGAGATATCCTCTTCTCTAATTCTGATCTAATGGTACCCCAACCTCAAATCAATCTTGGAAAATACTGAAGCCCCACGCACTTGATCCATAAGGTCATCTATCCGTGGCAACGGATACTTGTTCTTGATGGTGACCTTATTAAGTTGTCGGTAGTCGATGCACATCCTCATGCTACCATCTTTCTTCTTGACGAATAAGACAGGAGCACCCCAAGGTGACACGCTTGGTCGAATCATCTGTTTCTGCAGCAGCTCCTCAATCTGCTTCTTCATTTCCACCATTTCCGGTGGTGCCATTCTATAGGGAGCGATAGAAATGGGACCAGCTCCCGGAACTAGATCGATGCCAAATTCTATCTCTCTTCTTGGTGGCAAACCAGGAATCTCGTCAACAAAAACTTCCGGGAAATCTCTGACAACAGGGATCTCTTCCATCCTCGGACCACTCTCCCCCACCTCGGTGTTGAACAGACATATGTAACCAGAGGGTTTTGGGTTTCTATAGGTCACGAGTCTTCTATCACAATCAATGATCACTTGGTTTTGACTTAACCAGTCCATTCCCAAGATCACATCCAATTGTGCTAAGGGTAAGCAGATCAAATCTACTTTAGAGGTTTGTCCTAACACTTCTATACAACAGTTAAGACATGCTCTAGAAACAATTACAGGAGCATTGGTAGGGGTTTCTACCTTAAGAACATAAGGCATTTCAGACACAATCAAGCCTAAGCGGTTTACACATTCATATGAAACAAATGAATGCGTTGCACCGGAGTCAAACAAAACATGGCAAAACTGACCATTAAGCAAGTATTTACCTTGCACCAGATCAGAGGATCGATTCGCTTCCACACCACTAAGGGTGAAGACCCTTCCTTGAGTCACCGGTCTATCTGCAACTCCTCTTGAATTGGCCTTGGCTGGCTCCTTGCAATCTCTCGCAAAATGCCCCGTCTTTCCACAATTGAAACATCCATTTGTTCCCCAGCAAACACGACCATGATGGTTGCGTTTGCACTTGTCGCAGAATGGAGCTTCGCTCCGATAATTTCTTCCCTCAGAACCACCAACCTTGCCCTTGCCTTTCCCTCTGCGATCATATGGACCTTTACCTCTATTATTGAAACCCTTTCGTCTCTGTGGTCCATATCCTTGATTGTCCTTCTTTTCCACAACTTGCACCTCCTCAGCCTTGGTATCATCTTCATACATCCTACACATATCTACCAATGTAGGGAAACTTTGAATCCGCTGATAGCTGAAAATTGACTTCAACTTTGGCCTCAATCCACCTTCAAACTTGATGCACTTGCTCCTCTCGTCTGGATTGTTCTGGTAGTATGGAGAGTACTTCATCAGCTCTTCAAACCTTGCCGCGTACTCGCCCACATTCATGTTCCCTTGCTTCAACTGCAGAAACTCCACCTCCTTCTTCCTTCTCAGATCCTCAGGAAAATACTTATGGAGAAACTTCTCCATAAATACTCCCCAACTTATCTCCCTTCCTTCATATTGTAACAGCTGCATGGTGTGATTCCACCAGTTCTTAGCCTCATCCTCCAGCATATAGGTTGCATATGCCACCTTCTGAGCATCCGAACACTCCAACGTTCTCAAAATCTTGTCCATAGTGTGAATCCATTTGTTGGCTTCCTCCGGTTTAAATCCTCCTTCAAACTTTGGCGGATTGCAGCTCCTAAAATCAGCCAGAGTCTTCGCCTCAGTGTTTCCCATATTACACTGATGAGGCGGGTTAGCCGGTTGAGATGGTTGCTGAGACTGCCTTTGCATGGCTTCCAATACCGTGGTGATTCGCTCCAACATCGCGTTGGTGTGATTTTGGTTTCTAGTTGCCATATTAGACCTGCGCTATGGGCTTACGGTCACATATGTTGAACTAAAGAAACTTCCATTACACCACCTATACTAAGGTTCTATCCTAAGCTTATTAGATCTACAATCAATTGCTTGTACTCAAAAGAGACAAGATACAAACAATTCAGGGTATTCAAACCTTTAACAATCAAAATAACAGCATTCAAGGTAATAAGCGCTTTGGAGATACCTGCTTGACGTTGATGGCTACCTTTCTGGAACCACTTCTACTACTACAGGATCTGACTTTTGCTCTGATACCACTAAGTGTCACACCCTTCGTTATTACCCAAATATAAAATAATAAATATGCTTTTATATTGGATAATATATATGGACTTGTGAGTGTTAAGAAAATAGGTCAATAAAATTTTTCTTTTAAAGCGGGTGCACGAATCGTCACTTGAAAGTCTTGGAGAATAAAGTCTATATTATCTCAAAATCATTGTATCGAGTTCGGCGATTTCTAAAACCTTTTCGCAAATAGAGTAACATTCGATCTTTTAGAAGATATCTTTGTATCAAGTAGTTTAAGCTACCCTTGCTTTATACGATAGAACTGATACCATTTATAGCCGAGCTCTTAAACAGATTAAATCAGAGTAAGCGGAAATTACTTGACTATGCAACTGATAGAATATAAACATAGGTTTTCATAGATATAGAGAATCATAAGTACATAGTCCATGAGTAAAGTCTCCAAGTTTTCAAAATATGCAAGTCCATCATCAGATCTATATAACAGTGTAACTACAAGCTCTAGAGTGCTCCAAAAGTATATCTACAATATATATACATAACAAAATGTATAACTCTAGGAATAGTCACATAGATCTGGCAGCATCAGATGGAGTAGTAGTAGCAGTAGTCTCCCAAAAGTAAAGTGAGTAAGGTAGTAGCATCATCATCACAGCAGCAGCAGCAAATCTCCTCCACACACCGGATCCTCAGATCCACACCATACACCATATACATGTACCTAGGGATCGTCGTCCCTCCAGTCACTCTCAGTAGAATGCACGACAGGCTCGCTCCCACTCTCGTCCTCCACCGGATCCTCCTCGATCTCATCCGAGGGAGAGTGTACCCTACCACTGGGTACCGGGTCAGGTGATGGTGAAACCCTGACTGGGCTCCTCGGATCAGATAGGGGAGTCTCCTCGCGGACGACTATCGAAGTAAAAAGGTGAGAGCGGGTAGGTTGAAAACGAAAACTATGGTAAGAGCGCGCTGGTCGCATGGGAGGTGGTCCATGATAAGTATAAAACGGGGGTACATGCATAGTGCATATGATGGGAATCCTAAACCTACGAGGACGGAATCGCATCAGCGGATTAGGGTGGTAGAATGTGAACTCTACCTCCCCCTCATACACCGCGCAATGGTCCTCATAGATCCATACGCCACTAGGGAGTGGCCGGATCTCGATGCAAGCAATGTAGCGAGACATCACCTACAAGGGCATAGGGGTAAGCAATTCTACTCACATAATCAATAGAGAATAAATCATGCAACATATGAAAGATAATAATGCATCAATTAATAACAATCACAATTAGCATTTAGCAAGTATCAGATGCACATAGGATGTTCACACTTAATTCAGGTATATCAATTGCATTAGGTGAATGACATGATGCATGACTTTAACTCTCAACTTATCTCCACATTTTCTAAGTCACTCTCTGACGTCCATCCCTGACAACCCAGCACTCCACAGTGCGTTGTATTCCTAGGTATACAACAATTCGTACATTCACCTAGCATGTACACGTCAAGCTTGGTATCCATGCCACCCGAGCATATCCCGTCATCCAAACGGATCGTCATCCAAACGATATATCCATATCGGCATCCACAAAGCCGACCACGTCAACGACGTGTCATCAAGCAAGCGTATTGGCACTCCCAGAGGCCCTCCACATGTTTATCGAAACATGAATACGTCCTACCATCCAAACTCCAGAATGAATGCATTTTAGACTTAGGGGAAATTGATTAATACATTACTTGCCACCTAGGCTTAATTTTCAAAATGGATCGTCACCGAACGATCTATTTGTATTTATCAATTTCTCTAAGTCTTTGATCCCTTGAATTATCCTTAATAATTCTTTAATTAATTAAGTTAGAATTGAAAATGATGTTTTCAGATCCTGGGCATTTTACTCGAGTAAAGTTCAGAATACTCGAGTGTTCTGGAGATTTTCCAGATTACTCGAGTGTTCTTAAGCTTACTCGAGTGTTCATGTCTTTCTGAGGATTTGGGTTTTAATTTCAACAATTTACTCGAGTAGTTCATGAGTTACTCGAGTGTTCTTGGACTTTTCCAGAATACTCGAGTGACTTTGAATGACTCGAGTGTTTGACCTATAACAATTCTCAGTTCATGCCCGATACTCGAGTAACAGACAAAATACTCGAGTGTTCTTATGAAATTTACTTTATTTTGAACACGATTTACTCGAGTACTTTGCTATTTACTCGAGTGTTTCGCAGCTGACAGTATTGAAAACTGGTTTTAACATGCCATTTTCATTTCTACTCAATTTAAGTCCATTTCAGGGATCAACAGAGTTAACATATCATTAATCAAACATGTTACAACACTTATTTCAATTCAAAACACAGAATTGACAGAGAAATCATTGATTATGCATAAAAAGGCATTTTAACAACTCCATACCTCAAATCACACAATAAGCATAATATTCATGAAACAAAGCTCATTCAGGTTCACATGCATGATAACAAACTTGCTCAATACAGATTTAGAGCATGGATTGGTCTCCAAACCAAAGTTCCTATAGAATCTAAGCCCTTAGAGCCTCTTGGTGGCTCTCTAACACATTTAATGGATTTCAAACTCTATCTAGTGAATATAATTACTTCCCCTTACCTCTCAGACTTGAATCAACAGAAAGACTCCAAAGAAAAGCTCTTCAAACCCAGAAATCCACTTGAGCTTCACATGCATGACAGTTTTGAGTGCACCACCAAAACCGAATTGGTTTACCCACAAAACAGAGATAAGAATTGGGGAAAATTAGATTCCTAGACTCTATACAACATCAACTAACTAAAGGAATTGAGTTTGAGACTCAAGAACTCAAGAGCTTACCAGAATCGATGATCAAAGTAAGCTCCAGACACCAGCTCCAGCAAGAACAACTTCACTTCAAGACTTTGATTCTCTCAGCTCACCCACTCAATCCTCACGATTTTGGTGTTTATACAAAGCTCGTGATGTGAGCTTTGTATTGGTGTATCACTCGAAGACTAACACTTAGAATTGAACGAGACGAAATCGAAACCCTAGCTTCTTCAACAATGCAAACCTTAGCCAAAATTCCCACGAATTCGTGGTTGATGGGCTTTTATAGACACAGGGAGACATCATGCGAGTCGACACGAGTGCTTTGAGTTGTTGAGGGAGACGATTTCGTGTCAACACACGAGAATCGTTCATGGTGACTCATCAAACGCACTAACTCGTGCAGTTTGACCCAGAATACTCGAGTGTTCTTAGTAATACTCGAGTATTTCGCCCAGATTTTTAAAAATAATTATTTTATTTACTTTCCCTCCAAAACCTTTCCTATAATTGCTTCTAGGTCCCAACCCAGGGACTAATATGCAAAATATACATTTTAGGCATTTAAATTATTTATTAAATAATTTCTCACACATAAGTTAGTCATATAAACACATATTTTAATCAAGGATTAATATAGAAACTATTAATTATAATTAAATTATAATTAACATTTCATTAATCGGGGATTAAAATTTTGGGGTGTTACAATAACATCTAATCTAGTCAAAGGCAGACAAATGAGATTGATTCTGAATTCCCGCTCCAAAACTCGGAGTGGACAATCCAAACACATTTGAGAAGTAATTACTGAAGAATTCGTAGGGGTAGAAACTGACAACTTATAAGGCATTTCTATAGTAGACAACCCTAGTCTCTTCATGCATTCCATAGAAATGAATGAATGGGATGCACCACAATCAAACAAAACACCACAAGAACTGTCATTAACATGACATATACCTCTGATCAGCTCATCCTCATCTGTCACCTCTTCGCCATCTAAAGTGTACACCTTGCCCTTCTGCATTGGCTGACTCCCACCAGATTTCTGTGCACTAGCCACATTGACCTCTCTCTTCACAGTATTTTTAGGGAAGTTGGAAACAAAATGACCGGCCTGTCCACATAAGTAGCAGAGTCCATCCCTTCGACCCATATTCCATCATACTCCCCTGTGTTGCCTCCCACAATGTGTACATGTAGGAACAGGACCAAGAGTTACTGCAGATTGCCCTGCTCCTCTAGGGACTGAAGGTCTAGGATTAGAATAAGGACCAGATTTCTGCATAGGACCCTTACCCCTAATAGGACCAGCCAATTTCTGAGATGCCTTGCTTCGCTCCTCTGCTTGTTCCTGCTTGAGAGAATCTTCATAAGCACTGGTCATGTTCACTAGTTGAGAGAGATTAGAGATTCTTTGATAGACAAAGACTGTTTTGATCTTGGAATTGAGACCAGCCTCAAACTTGATACACTTAGTGCGTTCATCTGCATCCCTGTAGCTGCCAGAATAACGAATGAGGTCCTCGAATTGAGCTGCATATTCTCCAACACAGAGGTTCCCTTGCTTGAGCTCAAGAAAAGCCACCTCCTTCTCCCTTCTTACATTTTCCGGGAAATACTTTCCCAGAAAACGGACCTTGAAAAGGTCCCATGAAATGAGCTCATTAGCTGCTTCCAAGCCTCTCCTCTGTTGGCCCCACCAATGTTCCGCCTCACCAATCAGCACATACTCCACTAGTCGCATATACTGGTCACCCGGTGGTTTCAGCGAGCGAAGAACCTTCTCCATCTCCTGGAGCCATCTTTGAGCTCCATCGGGGTTGTAACCCTCTTCAAACTTCGGTGGATCGCTTTTTCGAAAGCGGCCCATCCAGTCAATCTCCACTGGTGGTGGTGGAGGAGGTTGTAGTGTTGCTGCTGCAGCTGTCGCAGCTACTGCAATGTTTTGGGCTTGGTTCTGTTGCAGATTTGCAAGATTCTCAGCTTGTTGCTGCTGAGCTTGGGCTTGGTTCTGCTGCAATTGAACCAGAGTTTCGAGAATTGCAGCAATCCTATCATTGTCAGCCCGTCTCCCTGCCATATTGTCGAGTCATGGAAGGAAAACCAGTTAATGATAGAATAATTAAATAAAACTACTAATATCCTACAATTTCACTTAGACACTAAACTAAGTACTTGGGTTACTCGCTCGGTGAGTAACCATAGGAGTAGTGAGTTCATACTCCAAAGGCCGAGGGAAACTGCTCTGATACCATAAATGTAACACCCTAATAAGTACTACCCTTAATTCCCAAGTATTAAAAATGTGTACTTAAAAATTCCTTTTTAACTTATGAAAATCAACCGTCAAACGGACGGAGTTTCGTTTGTTTTTCGGACTTTTCTAAATCTTCAACCTGATAAACACATTTTTATAAAATCAACAGGAGCCAGCAGGGCTCAAATATAAATGTATATATGCATCGCATAGTTGCCCCATGGGCTCAAGTGTAAAACATCAGTGTGTCAGAGTACCAGCAAAATATTAAGTATTTAAATCAAGAGACCATGACAACAACTATGCTCAAAATGAATCATAAACCCTGCACAAAAGAAACTATCCTAAGACTCACTCTAAAAGCATATACAGCTCATACACAACTAAATATACGGAGGCTGAAGTCAAAATAACAGTATCTAATCCCCATAACCCTACTCTCCCTGGGAGGGAGAGCACACCTGCTCGGCCGGGGGCTGTGCAATCTCAATCTCTGTACCTGTAATGTATAGTAAGGGAGTGAGCATTGCACATGAAATAGAATAGCAGTTTCTAGATAGACATAACAACTAACCAGGCCAAACACAATTAGCAAATTTACTCACATAAATACCAATTCATCGCAAGCATACCATATTTTCCAATTCCATTAATTTATAAATGTCGGTTCCCTTTTTAGTTAGTTCCTTTCCACCATATGGTTCCCTTTTATTTGTTTTTCCCCGTTTCCAAAGAAATCCCTTTTTAAAACCCTTACCTTTTACTTATTTTTACGGTGTATGTATGTCTCCACCAAATCGAAGGCCTACATACATACACCAATCTCGATGTATGTCTCCACCAAATTGAAGGCCTACATACATCGCGTTTCCATTACCATTACCTTGTCCAATTTTATTCCCTTATCTTTTTCCTTATTTTTACAGTGTATGTATGTCTCCACCAAATCGAAGGCCTACATACATACACCAGTCACGATGTATGTCTCCACCAAATCGAAGGCCTACATACATCGCGTTTCCATTACCTTTACCTTGTCCAATTTTATTCCCCGTTTCCTTTATTCATTTCCTTTTATTTACGGTGTATGTATGTCTCCACCAAAGAGAAGGCCTACATACATACACCAATCACGATGTATGTCTCCACCAAATCGAAGGCCTACATACATCGCTTTTCCTTTACCGTTTACCTTATTTTATCCATTGTCCTTTCCTTTTTCCTTTTTATTTAGGGTGTATGTATGTCTCCACCAAATCGAAGGCCTACATACATCGCCCCATTTACGTTGTATTGTCTCCCCCAAATCGAAGGCCTACAATACAACACCATTTTACGATGTATCGTCTCCCCCAAATCGAAGGCCTACGATACATCACCATGCTCATCCAATGTTAGTTGTCCATATTATATGTCATTAATTTGTCTACCAATTCCATTTAGTATTTACAAAATCACTCCAAGCACAAGCACCATCATATTTATAATCAAATAACCACAATTCACTTTTCACATAAACAATTAGAATACCAATAATAACAAACATCACCTTTCATGTAATCATGCAACACCCACATTTCTTTTTCACTCGTCCAAATTATTGATTTAAAATCCTAAATTAGGGGTTCATGCCATTTAATTTTCCTCCATAAAAAACCTAACCTTATTCTCTAATTCTTAGAGTTCCATAATTAATAATTAAGCCTAATTTCAACATTTTCCTTAGTTTCTAAATTGGGGTTTCTAATTTCCTACCCTAACACATAAACTCCTAGCCAACCATTATATCTAAATACAAACCCTTTCCTAGAACAAGCCAATGCTCACTATATCCACCCCCTTACCTTAACCAAGGAGAGGAAGAGCGGAAAACCCAAGCCTTCGCTCCGCACGCTCCCAAAACGAAGAGCTCCCAAGCCAAAAAGATAGGGAGAATGATGATAACCTTCTCAAAGCCAAAGGAATGGAAGAATGATGAGATTATTGCCCCATTCAAAGAGAAATTCGAATTTCCCCAAAGGGAGGAAAGAGAGAGAGAGAGAGAGAGAGAGAGAGAGAAAACTCAACTTAGAGGGAGAGAGGAACTTCAAGAATCATGAATACTTACGTGGAGAGACCAAGAGAGACTTGATGGTGGACTTTGGAGTGATTCCCTTGAAGCTTGATGGATTTGGGATGAGAGATTGGGTGCCCTAGAGAGAGAAATTTCGTGCATTATGGCCAAAATCACGCGTGAACAACCTTTATTTTTTTCCACTGCAGGGTCGTTTAATCGATTATTAATCGATTAAGGGTTTCCCAACATTCTGGACTTAATCGATTAAGTTGCAGCTTAATCGATTAAGTTGCAAAGTTTGCAGCACCCCGACTTTGAAAGGCCATAACTTCTTCGTTAACCGTTGGATCTTCCTCAAATTTTGACACAGGCTTCCTCACCTATCCTACTTCACATCCAACGGTGGAATTTGTATTCTAAGCTATCAATCTTGTTATTCTCATTCCCCAATTTCCTATGTTTTAAACTTGAATTTACATGTCTAAATGGCCAATTTTCTAACTTATATCCTAATTGCTTCTATCCTAAGACTATCAAAACACAATTTACACTAAGAATTAAATTTAGGATGTTACACTCCCACTGACGATCAGCTCCAGATCACGCGTCGGTCCTTCCCAAAGCCAACCACTTTGCTTCACCTCCCAAAGACCAAAATCGTCCAAAAACACCATGCCACTATTCGAAATCTCTATACGACCAACAACTCGATTTGCCATATGTGGACATCGTTCACAATGCCCACAGAAAAAGGGAAAGCAGAGAGAGTAGCGATCCGAACGAATTAATCGTCGACGGCATGGACTTACTCTAAGGGGAACATTAAGATCAAACACACACAACTATATATGGACAATAACAGCATTACACACGACTAACATCAACCATAATAACATAACCATTCACATAACTTAGTTCACAATATTTGTATATCCCAAAAGCATATTTCCAAACTTTACCTTAGTCTTTTTAAATCTTTAAATCTTATTTTCGACATAACCATCAATGATTAGGGAGGAGATCATTGAAGTAAAAGGGATAAGTCAGCACTCACGATACATCTCCTCCTCAGTCATCCAACCACAACCTAAGTTGGAAAGCAGATGGGACGCACATGAACCCTAACCACACTGTCATCGAAGTCAAAAAACAAAAGGCTATAACCAGACTCTGGTGGTCAACAAGAAAAAGAGCCCATCACCTACCGACTTCTAGCCTCGTTCAGGTTCCCTCTCACCATCTCTGAGTTGTTCAAGGGGGCGATAGCACTTTCTCTAGTTGGCCTGCAGTCCTTGATACGACCAAAGCCCTGACTTTGGTGAACCTGGTCATTGTAGTCCCGTTCCGCCTAGAGAAGCACTCGAGGCTTCATGACGTTCACCGTCCTTGCCCTCCCCTATCACAATCACCACTTGAAGGGACTCCGACCTCCAAGCATACGGTATCTTTCCTCTCCACTACTTCTCTCTTAAACGTAGATAGAAAGGATTATTATTTTCATGTCTTTTAAAGTCTTAAAGTCTTTTAGATAAAGGTTTTAGTTTTATTAACCTATAATTGGTCGACCCATTCTAAGCCTCACTTCTAATGGGCCTCAACCTTTAAGGGAAAAACGAATCAAAGACCTCCCTCAGTACAGTGGTTCCACAATGCTCGCAACCACGGCATGTCATTCACGTAGTCAGCTACTTAAAATCAAGCCTGTCTAAAAGACAGTGCGATTGGGGATATACATCAAAAGTCATTAGTGCTCTGCGCACCTTCACTGTACACTACACGATTCGATAAACTTAAATTATAACCGTATTGCCTTAACCAAGGTCTTATAACCACCAAGGGTCCACAAAATAATCATTGCCTTAAACCATAAAGCCTTAACACAATTTTAACAATTCCAATATTTCTTTTTCCAACAGGTAATCAATTATCACAAGATAACATCAATACAGTAACGTACTCATCAGATAAACTCATGATATTTCATCATTCAAAGCAGATAAACACAATGCTCATAAACAAAATACAGAATAATAATAAACAGACAATCACACAAACAAAAAAATTGTCTCAACGTCGTCCGGCTAAACACACGCACAAACAATTGTCGTCACGTATATTGACAAATAACTACGAAGTTCTGATATTTAAGATGATCGAGAACATCCTAATGCTACCCAAAGATGCCATTATGTCTTAGGAAAACTTCTCTCTCATCTGGGTTTGAAGCTAGGGAAATATGGTCCTGATAATCCGAATTTGCTTTACTCGAACCTTTAACATTTGATAAACATAATCCAAAGGACTAATCAACACATATTTAATTTAATAACTTTAACGAAATGATTTCCTTTCCAAAATTACTTAGTAAAATTTAAGAACACAAAATAGTATCAGTAACTTAAAACCTTTTCATAAAACTTAAAAACATATTACTGTTCCAACAAAACAGTTTTTTGTTTATAACTTTATAAATCATGAAAACCTTTTCAAATCACAAAATAATTTTTAAAACTTAATTATAACATCTCAAAAATAAATCCTAAATCTTCATTTAATTAAAAATTCATTTTTAAACACCTCATAACAACTACCATTATTAGACAAATCATACAGCGGAAGTTAAAATCATTTGTTTTTGATGCAACACTTAAATCAATTTAAGCAGTAAAGAATTTGTTCTAAAAATCTCCAAAACCATATCCACAGCATACACAATTCATATAGAACATAAACTCATATATTCCTAAACTCAAAATAATTTCTAGAGTTGATGCAACTTATCAGAGATTCTAGACAGCATATAAAAATCACTTTTCAAGCATCAGTACACATATATCATTCACCTAAACTCCTAACACATAAAATCACATATTTTATCACATTAGAACAATTTCTCAGATTGATGTAATTAAATTAAAAATTCTTGGACAGCATTAGCTTTCAATCTTGAAAATCACTTTTCTTTTAAACGATTAGTCTAAAAATAGTGCCACTTTTTCCTAAAGCTTATTTACAAGCTCTACTATAAAAATAACATAAAGTTTGGTTTAATTAACAAATTAGGCTTGCTGGACGCTGGACAGCAACACCAAAACAGGTTGCATTCACTCAAAAATTCATTTTTCTACAAGTTCTAACACTTACACATCAAGGCATATAATCTATAACTCAAAAATGAACTTAACTTTGAAAAATATTCATGTTTTCTTAATCACATCAATTCTGGACAGTAACATTATTTTCCAGAAAATAATAATTTTATTCACTTTAAAACTTATGTTTTCACACTATTCATTATCCTAAACACTTATACATATAAACAAATCACAAATACACATAAAAAAATCATTAGGGACACACAGCCCTCATAAAATAAATTTCCAATAATTAAAATAAATTTTCCAGAATCATTTTTTTTTTCACTAGAAATCATTTATTCAATTGTTATTTCATGAAACCACATCAAATAATTAAGATACAATCATTATATAATCTCATAAACACTTAGAAAAATTAAAATAATACTCTTATGCTATTTACATAATAATTCGTCCATACTAAAAAAATAAGAACAGTAACCAAATTATTTTTCACATATACACCATAAACTTTATAATCATTTACAAATTACAATAAACAAAGAATAAATCATGCATATAAACATCAAACAATTATAAAATTTTCCTTTTTGAAACCATATAAGCGTCACGGCCTACCCAGTAAAATAAAATAATTTTTACAGTAATTTCCAAATACAATTTTGTTTATTCATCAAATGATTATTTCTTTTAAGAATTCATTATAAAACATCCAATATTCATCATTCAAAAATTCCAAAAATCACTTGAACAAGTTCATATGACACAAATAAAATTTTCCACTTCCTTATTTTATCCTCATATATTCGGCCATCATAAGAAAAATAAAAGGGGAAACTTTGTTTCTTTAAACCTCTTTATAAGTCCATTTTGTTAAATCAAAGGTTTTGATGACGAAAAATATTTCATGTGCTCGGTTCTCGGCCAAGGTTTTGATGAAGACAAATATATCGGCTCGGTATGCTATGAAGTATCTCGGATCTCAGCCAAGTCAATCAAATCAGTTGTGTATGTTCATCTCTGATCTCGGCCATCGACGGAGACAATTGGATCTGATCACTGTGATGTCGAAGTCAAAATTCCAAGAAGCGTTCGGTGTCCACATTGCTCTCGGCACCTTGCTCGGAAGACTAAAGATTGGATTGATGTGTTGATGAAGTCGAAGCATCTCAGCTTAAGCTCAGGCGTGTTCGGAAGTGATCAATCTGAGCTATCGCTCAGAGCAAAGCAGCCGGTGAAAGATCAGCTCGGCCAACCAAGATCAGATTTGTCACTCAAGTCCCCAAGCTCGAACAGATGCCAAGCTCGAACAGTCGTCAGGCTCGGCAACACTGTTCATCTTCTTCAAAATCAGCAGTACAGCGTCGCTAGCACCTCTTCATTTTTGTACTGGTTTTCAGTACTGTGTGTGGCTGGAAATTTTGTTTTTATCTCATAGCGCCCATCTATCACCAAGTCTGAATTTCAAATTGGATTTTCTGAATCAACGGTAAAAAGGACAGATTGGAACGTTGCTGGAAATTGGAAAATATCTGGGAATATTCGTTGAAAGGACAAGACGTGTCCCAAGATATTTTCTCCTTTTTCGTACCTCCTGTGTGTTGGCTATCAGTATAAAAGGCGTGGCTTTTCTTCACAAAAGATAAGAACTTCAACAACACGAGACGCATACACAATGAAGCAAAAAGAAAGAAAAGAAAAACGCGCCGGAACAGAGAACATAGCTTGATAGAGAAACTGTTGCATCTTTGAAAAACCAAGCTTCAATCGTTCTCTGAAAATCTTTCTCAACCACATACTCATCTTTTTCAAACTTTCAGAATCATACACATTTGAGTTTCGAATTAGAGCCATCATCATCATTCATTCAAACTCTGCTGTAAACAAGTCTTGAGTGGTTCTCAAGCAGTGGAAGTCTTGGAAGGTTTCCAAGCACAGGTCGAAGAGGATCTTCTCCCGGTGGAGCTACTTGAAGGTTTCAAGGAGGCTTGGAAGAGGTTCTTCCTACCGGAGTCAAATTGGGGTAGAATCCAAGAGTTTGGTACTCTCTTGGAAAGGGTTAGGTTGAGTGAGGTTCATTCAGTTAATCCTTGGTAATTCTAACAATTTGATTTTGATAAAAGGCTCCCTAAAGGTTTTAGGGGGGACTGGACGTAGCTCACAAGGTTTGTGAGTGAACCGGTATAAAAATCTCGGCGTCTATTTATTTTCTTTACTGCTTTCAGCTTTTCATTCCGAGAACTTTTAATCGCTTAGTTAAACTTATGTTTGCTCAAATATTGCTTGTTGCAATCCGTTGCAAAACTGAACTTTGCGTGTGCAGCTCGGATAATCAATGGTCAGCAAAGATAACCGATTATCAGATTCTGCTCGGCCAAAGTCTGCCTTTTATTTTATCAGCAAGCATTATCCAACCGACTTCAGTTTTATCCGAAAAATTGGTACTATCGCTTCCAACTACTATTCACCCCCCTCTACTAGATTGTTAGGCCGCTTGTTGGTTTCCAACACCTTTTAAATCCTTATTCACATGACCATAAACAAAAATTCACAAATGTTTAAAACAAATCTCAAACCTTCATGTTAGGGTTCATGAAGTAGAAAAAGAATTCATGAACATAAAGCTTACTGTTTGTTTATGAAAATTCCAAAAGAAAAGCTTTAAAACAAAATAAAAGAAATAAATCAAAAGTTCATGAGAATACCTCTCTCCTAAGCAATGAAAATACTTCAATGATGTGAAAATCTTCTCCTCCTCTACTCCTGGATGCCACACCCCACTCTCCCATTCTCAGGTTTCTTTTATTTTTTATTTTTTCTCTTTTGTTCTCAAGTTTTTGAGTTTGTGTAAAAATACCAAGGTTCCAAGACTTATTTATATAGGAAGTAAAAATTGTCTTCACACCCCAAAATGCATAGAGTCAAACGGTTTTAGGGCTGGGGTAAGAAGGCAAATTTTTACTTCATATGCTTGGCTATCAAGTTGAAATCATGGAAAATATAAGTTTCATTAAAGCCTTTTCACAAAAACTATGCACTTTTTAATTTTAAATATTCCTTCACATGTTAAAATTGAAAATTCATTCCCTCTGGTCAGACATGATAGGTGTGTACATCCTTGGAGAAGAAGGAAAATTTTTTGCTTTTTATCCATCATTAAATTGCCACTTTCATCAACCAATCAAATAATATTCTAACAAATAAAAATTCAAAAATAAAAAAAAATGTCCAGGTCTGGACGGTGAACCCAATGAGGACTAAGAAAATAAACTTTTCATACAAGTAAAAATATCTCTTGGTCAAAGAGTTCATTAAATAGCTCACATTAATATTTTCAAGCTTAATATTTCTAAAAATCGAATTCTACAGTAGCAGGAAGAAAAATTCGAAAAATCCAGAATTAAATCCAAATATTTACATTTTCATAATTTACATTTCAATACGATCGTTTTGACATATAGTTTGTAATTTTTGGACTTACGGTTAAAAAGATATGAATTTTTTAAGATATAACACTATAATCCTTCAAAAACTCTTTCATATTCCAATATCATAAAAATAAAATACTATACCTTATAAAAATATTTTCATGTTAAGAATACAATTTAAATTCATTAAGGAAAACATTGGTATGTACATATATGTATATATACCTGTTAACTGGAAGTTGAAATCGACAATAGGACAAGAATGTCGGATGCATAAGTGACGTCGACGGAAGTGTACTTAAACAATTTGTTTAAAAGTGACTTCGAAGGAGGTGAACATGTGATCCGACAAGGGGTTGAATTTGACAAAGCAAGGTGGCGTCGATAATATAAGTGATGTCGAGGGAAGTGTACTTAAGTCTTACGACATAAAAGTGACGTCAAAGGACGTGTACGTGTGTCGACAAAAAGGAAGAAGATAGAAAGAGAGGTCTTTGTCGAAGGGGTAATGGCGTGAGAACAGAGGAAGTCAAAGCAGTCATGTCAGCATTGGAAACTGAAAAGTAATTATACCAGCATTTAATGTTTTCCATGGCTATAAATTCTCCATTTCAGAAACTTTCAAAGCCATGAGAGAATATGGAAAAAGCAATGGCTCAACTTCATTAGTTTTGGAAAGAAGAGAAAAGATTAAAAACCCATATGATCTGAGTTTACCAAGGATCAAACATGTGGGATTAAGGGATTCGGGAGTTGGAGAGAAAGTGGAGAAATCTTTACTCCGAATACCCTCATTGTCCTCATGAATGGTGAAAGACCAAACATGTGGGATTACATAGGGGTCACCCCTTATGTGTCAAACTGATGTGAAAAATCCGAATGGGAGGAAACATTGAGTTTGATACATAAGGCTCGGTGGAATCTTTGTAGCCTTTCATGGCCCAAGATTTGTGCCCTATTCGGGTCGGATTTTGGGTGTCTTTCCATTTAAAGAGGGAAAGGAAAAGACCTCTGATGGCATTCTACTAGAGACATCGGCGGCAGGTCCTTTGGTTGACGGGTGGTAAAATACCGTTAAATCAGAGAACATGTCACCGATATCAATCGAATGCCTTAGAGACCAACAATAAGTCGAAAGTCTATGCCGATAGACGACCTTTTTGTCGAAAGGAGCTTGATGTTGATGGGCATCCCAGAACCAAAAGGCAGGAGCATGACAATGTGAAAGCTTCAGACAACAAAGAGACTTAGACAAGAGTTTAAGTTGAATGATTTCAGTCGAAGAAGAATGCTTGCCGAAAGGGTTCCAGCGAAGACGTCATCACAAGGCTCGACAGAGTATCCATGAAGCCCAAACCACGATGTGGGCAGTTACATCGTGGGGGATAGCGTAGTGGGTAGTTATTTTAGATCGTGGCTGCTGCGGTTGTGCAGAACGTGCCAAAATAAATTAGCAGTAGCTTAGCGGATTCCTTAGGCTATAAATAGGAAGTCCTTAGGTTGTAATCAGGGTCGGTTGCAAGGTTGACACATTGGCCAAAATCCTACACATCTCACCAAAGCAGATTGACAGAGAAACGCCTTTGTAAAGAGCCTCAACCCTCCCTTTTCAATTCAATGCAATCCTTTTCGCTTTCCAATTTACAATTCAATGCAATTTACTTTGCTGCACTTTGTAACACCATACTTTATCTACCCATAGATACCCATTAATTAAAATAGTGAACCTAAAAAAAATTTACTTTGCATTTATAAAAACACGCCGTCAATCGGAAGGAGTTTCCTTTGTTTATTGGATTTTTTTTTAAATTAGTTTAACCTGCTCATTTTCAGATAAACATATTTATAATTCATCATAGGCCAGCAGGGCCCAAAATAGAGTTCAGTCCATATATTACAACTTTTTCAGAAAAATAAGTCTAAATCTCAAGACTTCTAGTTTCCAAATATAACTAAAAGAAAATACATCAAAACCTCCTATAATACATAGTATATGACCAAAATGGTGGTCTCCCCAAAAATACCCTACACTCCACATGATGGAATGTATTTCCTGCTCGGCCAGACTGGTGTATGCTCATTCGATACCTGGAAAAATATAACAAGAAGGGTAGCATTACACAGAACTTGGAAAGATAGCTTCTAAGAAGCATAGCAATAAACTAAGCCCTACTTACACCCTAATAATATAACAACCCTGTACACATTCTTATTCCTATTTCATTTCCATTATCCATTATGCATAACCTCAAACAGATATCTACACACCAATCATATTCCTAATAATGTATGTAACCCCAAACAGAGATCTACATACCAATCCTATCCCTAATAATGTATGAAACCCCAAATAGAGATCTACATACCAAACTTCCCTTTTTCCTTTTTATTGTACACCACTAGGATTTTGAGTACCCGCTAGGTAATTGGAACACCTGTCTAGGGACTTGGGGAACCTGCCCAGGACTTTACACCCATCCAGACCATAACCTGTAGGACTATGTACTTTTACCAATCCATTAATTATTCCAATTATTGGTGTGGAAAACTGATCCTGTGGGTCACCCGGCGCCTACAGGGCGGTTTGGCCTGATGGGTAATTGGCCCTAACAGGTAATTGGAACACCTAGCCAGGTACCTAGTGTTCCGGGCCCCACTGATCAGTTTCCACTTTAGTTACCTTTACCATTTTTAATTAATTACCAACAATCTAGTCCATTCATTTATAAACCTTTAATCAAAATTCTAGCAACATCTCTATATTTATATATTTATATATATAGCGTCCATTCCAAACCAACATCACATCCTCTTAACTAACAGTATAACACAAAAATCATAAATCTCCACACATAATTTCACATTCCATTTCCAGTAGCAATATAAATACATTACCATTTCCAAATAGCACATATATTCCTAAATGAATATTTATCACAAATTTCCAAATAGCATACACCTTTAGCACTTAGTCACATAATAAATTCTCAACATTCCATAACAACTCACAATCAACAGATATCAGACAAATCAGTTGACATACTCAGGTATGTCTCAGAGTATTATTAAATAAGTCGGCTCCCTAGGGTTCTTCACTTCCTACCTTAATAACATATAAAAAGAGCTTATTCTAAACACTCCAATTAATATAAAATCAACTATCCTATAAATTCATTCTCCAAAATCAACTACCTACACCTAGCTATCACTATAGCATCCTTAGAATCTATGTACCAAATAAAGGTAATACAACCCCTCTTACCTTCCAAATGGGAGATAATGATGAATCACCAATCTAAGCACTTGAACCCTAGCCCTTACTCCTTACTCCTGGAACCACTTTGGCCCTTGACAATCCAAGCCTTAATCTCCTACTCCTTGCTCTTGATGGTGGAGTCTATGTATATAACTCTCCCTAGTTTCTAAGTTTTCAAATCCATGGAGGTAGAGAGGGAGAGGGTCACGAATTTGGGGGAGAAAAGGAGGAAGAATTTGTTGGCCAATAACATGCTTGATCTTTGATGGGGATGAGGGGTGGGTTGATTTTGTGGCTTGGTCTTGGGTACTTGATGATTGATGATGATTAGGTGTTCTTGGTGATGGAGGGGATTTCATGAAGGTGAGGGAGCAATGAGGTTGTAGGTGTTTTGGGTGGTGATGTGGTTGCCTTTGTTCTTGGTCTGAGAAGGTTGTAGATGATGAGGATGGCACTTGTTCTTGGAATCAAGGAGAAAAGGTGAAGAAGATGATGAGATGCTCTTGGGGTTTGAGAGGAAAATGGAGTGGAAGATGAATGGTGGTGTTGATGGTTTTGTTTTTGTTTTTATGTGGTTTCTTGCCAAGAGGGAGCAGATCGGACGGCTGGAAAAGCTTAACTTGGTGGCCAAGTCCAATCTGATGGCTGAAAACACACCATCTGATCGCGCGCGCCTGGGCGCGGATTCGCACGCTTGAGCGCGGATTACGCACCAGCTAGCCCTCTGATGCGTGGTGCGTGCGACTGGTGCGGGCTGGGGGAGAAACTGGCACGGTCTGATGCGCCATTTGCTGGGTTGGTGCGCGCAGGACTCGCTTGGGCGCACATGGGGCTCGCCCGCGCGCAAAACTCACAGAATCACCAGCTAAAATTCAATTGTCGCGCCTGAGCGCGATTATGGCGCGCCTGAGCGCGACCATGCTCAACTAGAACAGTTCAACTTCAAAATGCTATATTTTTTCTGTTACCCGTTGGATCTTGCTCCAATTTTAAAGCAAGCTTCCTAATAAATCCAACTTCATATCCAACGGTGGGTTTTGAGTTCTGAGCTCTAAATATTTGAATACTAATTTTTCCCTAATTGAGAAACTTTAACTATTTCTAACTATTTTTGGTTCTAATATCTACCACTTGGTTTTTCCACCACTCTCCACCTCTTAAGTCTAATAATCTCCTAATTAGACTTGGGAATTAAATTAGGGATGTTACACACTTTACATTTCTGCGACTTTAAATTCACTGCATTTACTTTCCTGCAACTTTTAAATCGCTTTCCGTTTACCTTTCCTGCACCGTGTTCTTGGCGTCGGTTTTATTTTCCTGCCACTTTCAACGCTTTCACGCACTTTACTTTCCAACCCAAATACCAAAAAAAACAACCAAAAATACGGTCAAGTTCCTTCGCAAGATTACCACATAACCTGTTGTTACCCACACCCCACGCACATCGTCAGTTCGGCAGGCGTCGGACGAAAACCCCGCAAACAATACCCCACGTGTGTGTGTGTGTGTCTATATATATATATATATATATATATATAAACATACAAAGTTCAAAGAATTTTTTATAAATCAAGGTGCCATAAATCATCATCAAATAATTTAATTAAAATCAATTACAAATAAAATAAAATATCACAAATAAATTGGGTAAAATTGTGGGTCTCACACCTAAGGCTTAGAGTCCTTGCAATGTTAAGGACTTTAGGCCTATAGCGTGTTGTAATTCTTTTTATAAATGCATTACTAAGATACTATGTAATAGGCTTAATTGTGTTTTGTCTAGCCTTGTGCAGGATAACCAGACATCTTTTGTTAAAGACAAGAGCATTGTACATAATATCCTTATTACTCAGGATTTGCTTAGACTGTATGGGAGGCGCAGGACTTTTCCCAGATGTTTGATGAAGATTGACATTAGGAAGGCCTATGATACTCTGAGCTGGAATTTTATTGAGCAAATGTTTGTTGCTTGCAGGTTTCCTGAGAAGTTTATTAGTTGGATAATGGCTTGTATAACAATTGTCACATACTCTATTGTGTTGAATGGCCAACAGTCATGTACTCTATTGTGTTGAATGGCCAGCAGTCATGTTTATTTACAGGGTCGAGAGGGATCAGGAAGGGTGATCCAGTTTCCCCCCTTATCTTTGTTCAGTCAATGGACATTTTGACTAGATTTTTGCAGCATGCTACTCATCATAGGAATTTCAGGTTTCATCCTCTTTGTAAAGAGACGAGGCTTCTTAATTTAGTTTTTGAAGATGATTTGATGATTTTTTGTAAAGGTCACCCTGCTAGTGTTAATATTCTGATGCAGGCTTGTGATAATTTTTCGAATATATCATGATTGCATGCTATCAATGAGAAGTCCTCTATGTTTATAGCAGGTATTCCTCAGCAGAGGCAAGAGGAACTTATTGAGATTACTGGTTTTCATAAGGGGATTTTTCCTTTTAGATATCTTGGTTTGCCTCTGCCTGCTAAGAAATGGTCTGTTTCTACATGCCATCTACTAGTAGATAAGGTGACTAAGAGAATCAACTCATGGAAAGCCAGTAATATGTCGTATCAGGGCAGGTGTTGCCTTATAAACACAATTCTTATGAGTTTGCATTCTTATTGGGCTACTGTTTTTATTATTCCGAAAACTGTCTTGTGTGATACTAAGAAGATTTGTAGAAGCTTTCTTTGGGGGAAACAGGAAACAGGTCATTATTCAGCTAATGTTGCTTGGGATACTGTTTGTAAAACCAGGAAGTTTGGTAGGTTGAGCATCGAGGACAGTTGCACTTGGAACCTTGCAGCAATTGGAAAGAAGATTTGGGACTTGGCTATGAAGAAAGATACGCTTTGGGTGAGGTGGATGCATTCGGTATACATAAAGGAGCAAGATTTCTGGCAATGCAGTTCAACTCAGGGATCTGGATGGCACTGGAAGCTGATTCTTAAAGTCGGAGATAAAATAAAGCCAGACTTCTATAATGATACATGGAGTAGGACTTAGGATGGCATTTACACGGTCAAGAGTGATTACCTCATGCTCAAAGACCAGCAAGGGATCTTTCCTTTGCATATGATGGTTTGGAACAGTGTGAATGTGCAAAAACATTGTTTTATTGCTTGGCTTGCCACTCTTGGGAAGCTCCAAACTCTGGACAGATTATGTTTTATGTTTATTCCTAATCATTGTTGTCTATGTCTATCTTCTGCTAAGTCTAGGAATCATCTATTTTTTGAATGCAATTGGAGTCGTAGTCTCCTTGACAGCTGTTGTCTCTGGATAGGAATTGACAGGTGGTCATACAAGTATCACAACTGGACAAGGTGGATACGCCATGCCTTCAGGGATAAGGTCCGGTGCAAATGTGTGTTTGCTATGTTTGCAGCATTATTACTTTATCACATCTGGGAAAAAAATAATCGCACTTTTAAGAACCAGAAGAGGAATCTGCATCTTACTTTCAGTACTATTAGGAGAGAGGTTGCTCATAGGATTAGTTATTGTTTTCCTAATTTTGTATATAGGACGAATAGTGTTTTAGTTGGTAACTCTAGATTTATTTTTTGTTTTAATCTCTAGGTCTTTGGTTGTTTTGAACCCTTCCTAGAAGGTGGCAGAATAACCTTTGGTATCAGACATTTGCATTAGCTTTGAACCCTTTCTAGAAGGTGACATGACTTTTGCTTATGACCTTTTTTTATTGTTTCTTAACTTTGCAAGTGGTAATGAATTTTATTCTTTTATCGAAAAAAAAAGCAATAATTTTAAGAGCAATATGAGAATATTTTTGTTTTCCTACAGTAGCATAAACATTACTCCCTACGGTCTCAATTATAAGCAAAAATAACTAACTTCATAGATATTAAGAAAAGTTAGTTGAATACATTTAATTTTCTCAAATTATATAAAAAAAATACTACTTTAGTAAACTTACATTGGGAATGAAACAAAAATTAAATGATTCAACCACTTTATAGATATATTTAAGGAATGATTGTATAGGAAATATAAAGTTAGTTAAATTTTGCTTATATTCAATACCATTAATAGGATGGTTTTTTTTTTTTGCTTATAATTGAGACCGGAGGGAGTACGTTCATTTCAAACTCTAAGGAATTGAAAATTTGGTTAAAGACATGTGGTGTATAAAATTCATCAATGCATATTTATGTATTTCTGCAATTAATTTATCAATAAACATTAAGTTTCCAATTCATGGGCACAAATATAATCCAGTTTATGCAAATATTTTCATATTTAACAAACAAGAAAACTCTTAAGTATAGCAAATCGACAAACAACTAATTAAACCAAAATGCGACAATAGAAATATGATCGTGACTGTCGACATGCTGGTTTATCAATAATCAGTTTTTTTTTTAAAAAAAAAAAAACCACTAAACAAATAGGTCCTAAATGGACAAAATTTATGGAACTAATCAAAACCCCACAAATGCACTTATGGAAGTACCTAGTGCAAAATTCTTTTATGTGTGAAGCTATTAAAACTTCTATTCGATCAATCATACTTTCATAAAATAAAATAAAAATTATACTCCTCTAGTCTTATAATACGGCATACTTAACCAAAATACACATATAAAAAAATAGTTCATTTTCTGAATTCTATGATAATATGCTATAACATTAAAATTTTACCTTCTCAATTTTTCTTGGAAAGTTTACTCATTAATGAACAACAAAAACACAGATAATCAAATCATTTAATAAAGACAAAAAAACAATAAATGATGCATAGAAAATATAAAGTGATCAAGAACATCTTTTAAAATGAGACTTATAATAAAAAGAGGAAGGAGTAATCAAACTCTATTATATATTTGTGAGTCCAAACTCTCAAACGAGGGAGCTCCTCACGGAATGGAGGCTTTATAGACAAAGTTGAGAGAATAATGGATGATTAGATATGTCACTTGTCCTTGCCTTTTAAAATTAAAATAAAAAATTAATTAATTAATTTGCTTATGAAAAGATGCATCTGCTGACTTGAAACTAAAAGATACACTTGCTGAACTAAAAGATACACATGCTGAGTTAAGGGATACATAATTTCAAAAGGTTTTGAAAAGATGCATATGTTGACTTGAAACCAAAAGATACACATGCTGATTCCAGCCGAAAGGAATACATAGTTTCAAGAAGGTACACCTGTTGAATTAAAATGAAAAGTTACACCTGCTAGAAAAAATTCAGTAACTTAATCATTGAACACATTGCCAACGTAGCGTAATTAATTTGGGATCACAGACACGTTTTGCTTGCTTTCCTATCTTCAGACTTAAAAAGTGTTCTTCACAAAAAAAAACAGGTCACAGAACGATTGACCACGTTTCTGCTTGAAACGTAGAAATACAATATTTCCTTTGTCCTTTTTTTATCTTCAAACTCTGTCAACAAAAATCTATTTCATTGTTGTTGATTATATACTAGTGACACAATGGGAAATCAAATAACCAAACAACGAAACAAAGACACCAGAGAAGGAGTATTTGACAAAAATGTGTCAAATGTATACTCACATACTCAACAGATGTCCAGTGAGTAAAAAATTCAATCACAAAAAAAAAAAAGCAAGCATATTTAGAAAGTTAACACTAAATAAAAAAGAGGTTATCAAACCTGATATGCAACTTTTTGCAACCATTACGATAAAGAATTGACACATAATCAAAGGGATGCAAGACTAAGGAGTAAGAAAATTATAATAGAAAAAAGAAGAAAGCACCAAGCAAGGCAAGGTATGTGAAAATTCATTCTTCTTATAACAGAAATAAAAATTCTAAGCACAATTATCAATCTAAGTTCAACAACTTGAACTTTGAATTAAGATTGATATATGACGACGGATGGGAGGATGTCACTACCTATAGAGTGACAACACTAATCGTTGGAGATATTGGTTCAGCACCATAACCAACAACAGATATAATTGTGCAAAAGAAAGACAGTAGAATGCAACATGTACATGAATTGCATCCAACTTACCTCCCATTACAATATCCTTTACTCTTTTTTTGGGAGGAAGACGGTTATCGAAATTAAATTGGTTATAGGCATCATATTAACTTATCCAAAATGGCATATAACACTATTAATACGAGGGAGTTATTTGCTTATATACTACATATTAGGAAGAATGAGGAGAAAACAATTTTGCATTCTGGAAAATAACATATGAATTGGTGGAGAAGATAAAACTTAGAGTGTGGTTATGGTTGAAAGGAAAGACTAATATGCGATATATGTCTATCTTTGAATGACAAACAAATGCAATTAAAAGCATGCTATCTTATTGCCTTTAGATATGGGGAGAGTATTAGTTTTGCGGTTTAGCTGTACTATACCATTGGTCATAGTTTATGCGTGGGTTGGCTGCTTTGTTGGGTATGTGTTATCTTACATGTAAAATTTATGTAAATGCACAATTGTTGCATGTGCATGTGCATCCCCTGTCATGTACTTGGGGTTCTATTTTTGTTTCGGTTAGAGCTTTGCATTCTGTACTCTCTTGAGGGGTATTATACTTCTTCACTTTTGGATTGAATTTTTTTTTTATCTTATAAACAAAATCATGAATATTATTAAAATTAAAGAAAATATATATATTTGCGAGTCCAATCCTTGAAAAAATCTAAATTCAAAGTTACCAATTACTTCTTTTTCAATAAAATTTACCTAGACTATCATGAATTTAATTTTATAATTTTTTTATGTTAAATTGAATGTATTTAATTTTTTGAACTATTTGATTTTAAATAACAAATACAATGATTGATATATATCAAGCATTAAGCCAATCATAGTATTACAAAAATATTATTATTCAATAATAATATAATTAAAAATATTCGTACAACCCGTGCATTGCGCGGGTTAAAAAATAGTTTGTAATATTTGGGATGCATTTTCTCGTACAACAGGAGGAAAGGCAATCATTTCACATTAGTAATATCAACGCCTCTCTGCAGTACTTAGCAACAAAGCTTTCACATATGAAGTTCATAGTCATGCACATCTCTTCTTTTCATAATGCACACTATAGACAATATGAAAAATAGTCAGAATTAAATTGCTGTTTTGAAGAACAAAAAAAAATGGTGCTTTTTTCTGTTCAAAAAAAAATTGCTGTTTTTAAGAACCGGATTTCTTAGACTGCACACACCGCAGGCTAGTAGGATTTTCTTGTATTATAGAAAAATGGTGATTCCAAAGGAATGTAGCAAAGGCAAGGTTGGTGTAAGTGGCCATTATTGGCAATGTAGATGCTGGGAATTCTGAATTTTTTTGACATGCAATGTGAGAAACAATTTACATGGTAGTTTATGCCATCCTTTTTTTAATAAATACCTTAAGTGACTGGACTATATGATATCTCATACCATTGACTAGTTTATGCCATCCTTTTTAACAATTAAAAAATACCTTAAGTGACTGGACTATATGATATCTCATACCATTGACTAGTTTAAAGCAAAATAGCGTCATTTATCCACCACCTTAAAGAGGAGTTCATGAAAATGTTCAACTAGTCATGATGGAAACCATTACCAGCTATGGTTAATGATTGAAAGAAGGTGATAAAATTATTTTGGTCCACTACTTTACATAAACAACTCTGATACGATTCCCTGAAGAAAATTTACGATCAAAGATAAATACTTGAAGAGAGAGGCAGCATTGCTTCAGCGAATATCAGGAGGAATGACATTTTACAAACATCTGGAAGTTCCCGGTCACTGTTTCGAGACTGTCTCATCGGTTGTTTTAGGACCCTTCGAGAATACCGGGGGAAGCCGCTTCTCCAACTCCACCAAACTGAAACCGAAAACCGTAAGGGAAACAGAAGCACAATAAACTTCTACTGTAGTACATAACCACAGGAAAAAATCTGGTATTTTAACTTTTTTCTATAAGCAAAAGAAAATCTGGTAATTTACTTACATTTGGTATTTGCGATAAGCTTCATTTCTTTTGGCCAAGTACGCATCACTATCCTTGGGCAGTTTGTTAACAGAGCTAGCTGCAAAATTAACAGAAAAAATAATAGTGATTCAAAGCACACAACTTTTCATTTTATTTTTTAAGGTCTGACATTCAGAGGTAGACATGTTGAAAATATGGAAGAACAGAAACTGGGACAGCACTCAAAAATTACAAAAACAGAGAAAATGCCAATGCCTGAACATCTTAATTTTATTGCTTCAAGTTACGATTTTTCTAGTTACATAATCCAGAGTTGACTTTTTTCAGGAAGGAAATTAGAAGTAAATACAATTTATAAGAATTTCCTAGATTTAAGCATCTGATCTCATTACAGATCATGCAGTTTTGGAAGTACACTAATTGAAATACAAAATGGTAATAGCAATACAACTTCTATCTTTACATTTTTTCTTCCTAAGGGATGGGTTGGTCTAGATGCCAGCTTATAAAGTGCACTCCACGAGGACCAAATTTCCCTCCACAAACATAATAAATAAACTCACAACTAGAGAAATGCATCCCACAGCACTTCAAAGACATATAAAGAAGGGCGTTAATGCTGGAGGAGATTGAAATAATATTAGCAATTCTCCCCATAGATTCGGAGTAGCTCAAACCACTACGTATACAAAATTTAATTGAGTACACATGAACAATTTTAAATTTCATATGTATTATTTCGAAAGCCTTTCTAATAAGTTAATGTCCTCCCTCTTCCCTTTACAAAAAAAATAAGTTTCCAGCATTGTGCTACCACATATAGGCTACTTAAAAATATATCTGTCAAATTCAGCTGAGTGAAAGTGAAACAAACATCCATCTTTACAGTACCAGAGAAAACTTAAGAAGGTAAAATAGATAAAGCATACATGGAAGTGGGGCTGGACGTTTCAATGCCGCATCTTTTTGAATCTTGAACGAAGTATCTTTGTCAGGCTGTTCTAAACCCTGTCAAAGTAAACAAGTAGTAATGAATATATATGTGTGTGTGTGTGTGTGAGAGAGAGAGAGAGAGAGAAATAAAAGCCGCACTAGCAGAAAGTCAATGTACACAACATATAATTTAAACTTGACATTGATGTCATATGGGGAGGGGTGTTCCATGTAGAAACTTCGAGATCACACCGTACCACAAGTCACACGGTTAGGTATCATGGATCCTATTACACAAGATGCTGTAGAAATAAAAGAAAATGTAAACCATAAGATACAAGTAGAGTGGATGAAACGGAGAAATTTTTCGGGGGGTATTACTAACAATAAATTTGGTTTTAAGCCGGGGAGATCGACCATGGAGGCAATATACTTGATACGATAATTAATGGAATGGTATCACATAAACCAAAAAGATTTAAACAAGATTTTCATTTTTTTTTTTTTTTGTTGCCCTCTTGGTTGCCCAGGTACTACCCAGGTATATTTGGATCCAACCCGGGTCGCATGCCCGGCTATGGCAGGTGAGTCTCCTAACATGAATTTTCTGCATACACAAGAAATTGAACTCGAGACCTTGCTTAAGCCAGACCAAGCCGCTTACCACTCGTCCCAACCCATGTTGGTAGATTTTCATTGATTTGAAGAGGATGAAGGGGTGCCTAGAGAGGTATTGTGGAAAGCCCCAAAGAAGAAAGGAATTCATATTGCCTACATTCAAGCAATCAAGGATATGTATGATGGGTCACGACTAGTATGATCCAAGGTCATATGACACTTTGGACCACACCAATAGTCAACTTTGAGCCCCTATCTTTTTCCACTACTAGTATAATCAACTCATGCTTTTTGTTAATGATATTGTCCTAGTCAAAAACTCGAGAGCAAAAAATAAAAAGGAAGCTAGAAATGCGGGAACAAGCTTTGGAAGCACATGGCTAAGCCAAATTATGACAGACGGAGTATATGGATTGTAAGTTTGGCAAGAGGCACATGACTCCTACCTTAGAGGTGAAAATTGGATAACATACTCGAGTCAAAAGGATTAAGCATTTTGGGCAAATCATGGAAAATGATGAAAAAATTGAAGATGTAAACCATATGATTCAAGCAATATGGATGAAATGAAAGAGTGATTTGAGTGTTATATGTGATATAAAAGTGTTAGCCAAGCTTAAGGGAAAATTTTACTGCATGGCTATAAGACTTGCGATGTTGCATGAGGTAGTCACACCTATTGTAGAGAATATAGTAGAATCTCGCGTTAGGTTATTTGAGCAAGTGGAGGAGACTTGTAGAAGCACCAGTCAGAAGAGTAAATCAGATGGAGGATAGACCAATTGTTAGACACAGAGAGAAACCAAGAAAAACTATAGGCAAAAGTATTAAGGATATGGATGTCAATTGTTTGTCAATAGGCATGATTCATGGAGCATTATGGTGTCGTTTGATCCATATAGCCAAAAAGGCTTGGATGTTGATGCTTAATGTTAATGAATGTTGGGCTTAAAGAGCCAACAACACGAAATGGAAAATGTGTATGCGCCTGTGCGGTAGGTCGAATTGAAAACACCAGGGGATAAACCAATTAAACTACAATCCACAAATAAAAATGAATTTTTAATGCTGATAGGCATGGGACAAAGAAAGTTACTAAACTACTCCAGTTATCTGAATGGATTGTACACCATATTCATGGTGCCAACCGAACTGGAATTTCACAGTGCTCCTGGTACCCTTCCCCAACATTAAAAAAATGGGAAAAGAAAATGTGACAGAGAACTTAATACCTTTCTCTTCTCCCTTCTTTTTAATATCTTAAAATGACATTTTTTGATGTAGTGCATCAAATGATATCGAGAATGCCTTGAACCTAATTGTTCTTGGACCTCAGGGTTCTCTGTTAACCAGTCAGCTATCTCCTTGGACTTAACCACCTCATCCTTATCCAAAGTTTCTAACCATGAATAAACTGGTAACCATTGATCAGAGCGTTGAAACCGTGCATGTGGGGTATCAAGCTGATTTGCTTCACTTTCCTGCCACATTTGATAGATTTAGATAATGCCAAGAGTAAAAAGCACCAATATTTCAAATATTTAGTTTACAGTTGGCACATTTTATGTTAAAGGAATCTTGGCAAGAAGCATAATCATAGAAGTATGTCACCCTAAGAAAAACAAGAATGCCTACTTTATTTTATAATTGTAACAGAAAATGCACAAGGCACCCTGTTACCTATAAACCATTAGTGTTGCTTACAAGATAAGCCAATCTTATAACAACAACAATCAAGCATTTTACCACTAGGTGAGGTCGACTACATCGATCAAATGGCAACACAATGTGCTATCATAGATCATATTTATTAAAAAAAACCATTTGAATATAATAATTCTTGGCGGATTCGTCGGTAATTTTTATTGGTCTCTTATAAAACAATCTTATAAAAAAGTACAAAATGCCTTTCTTTTTGTTTAACTTGCATAATAACAAAAAAGTTCATCTTGAAATGATGTCACAATAAACAAACAAAAACTGATTAAAAAGTAAAATCTCAAATTTAAAAATACCAAGATCACATCCACAGAAATTGACCCACCCTCGTCGAACTGGAATTTGACATCCACCTACTGTGACACAGTTACAATTGGACACAATTGATGCACACAGAAACTAGACTCTTTGCCAATTGTGAGTAATCTACTAGATTCTGATGCACATGCCTTGATGCAAGGGCAGACCAAAATCAGCAAGAACAAAAAGACTACAAAATCAAGACCTTCCCTAAAAGGGATCAGGTCACATGTTAGGCTTAGAGGCCCAAAATATTGTGGAGATTCGCCTCTGATGGGCTAAGCGAGGAACCCGGATAGGCCTGACATGACATCACCTATCGAGAATGCCTTGAGTTTGGACAGAGCATTTTCTTCCTTAATTCTAGGTTTTCAAAATTCCCAATTTCATCCTTTGGATCCAAGAAGTATATCACCGCAACATGTGATTTAGGGATTGGCTTGTACTTACCATCAAAGTATTCAAATTATATCAATTAAAGCCAATAACCAAATAAAATCTCATCATCATCATCTTCAATTAATTTCTTCCCATCCCAGCTAAGACCAATATCCATTTTTAAATTAACATTAATTCACAGAAAATATAACAAGCATGTATAAACAAGTGCTAAAATTTAACACCGGCAGAACCATCAACATTTTCATTTTCAGCGAATTGCTGTAGTACCTCATGAATGGGGAACCTAATGATATTCTGAACGGTAATGAGACGGAGGCATATGTCATGGTGAGGCACAGAACGGAGACCCTCAGGAAGAGAAGCGAGGTTGGAGTCGACCCAAGCTTCGACCTCCGGCATGGTTACTTCCTTGGCCTCAGGGAAGGAGCAAAGCCATGCTCGAGCCATGGTTTCCCATTCTTGTTCGGACTGGCTGCTTTGCTCATGCTCTTGCCGAGTCTTAGCACCATCTGAATTTGACATTTTGCTGTGTCGTTGGGAATGGGAAAGGGGGCAAGAGTGCGATATATAACATAAACGGCACATGGCAAATCTGGCTAAACTTTTGAAAAAGGATAAAACGACAAGGCTTTTTTAACTTCCAGGTCCTAAAACTTAGGGGGTATTTGGATTTAGTCCCTGTTCTTTTTTTTTGTTGGATCAGGTCCCTTAACTTTTCATTATTTTGTCAGAGGTCCCTCCGTTAAATCCTAGGCAACTCCGTCAGTCCGCAGCTGACGTGTTATTCCCTCAGCCAATGGGTGCTTGACACGTGACACCACGTGAGGTTTTTTTTTTAAAACAATATTTTAAAAAATTAAAAAGAAGGATGGAGATAGTAGCAGTAGTACATAGGGAGAGTAGTGGTCAAGTGTATGAGAGAACCAAAGTTGTTGTTTGGTGAGATAATTGGAGATGGTGGTATTGGCTGTGGTAGCAGACAATCAATTGAGTAGCGTAGTAGTAGTAGTAGTTGTAGTACAAGGAGCCTCCGAAGCCACTCTCCCTCCGCCACCATCTTCGCACCCTCCGAAGCTGCGTTCCAAAAATCCAGCCAGCCTTCCTCCGACCTCCTCTGCTTCCACTTCGTCCCTATCCCTCTCTCGCCGCAGAGCCTCCGTCTCCTCACCGTCGGCGCCAAGATTCCGACCATGCTCCCCGGTTAATCACTCACAGTCACTGCAACCTCCTCCGATCGAATCACCTCCATCAAGTCATCAACAACCTGAAGATCACCGTGTCGCCGATCTACGACGACGGTTTTCTCCTTGTCTACGGTGTTGAACTGTTCTTCGATCCTAATTTTAATTAAGTTCACTGGTCCTAACCATAGATCGACTCCGAATCCCTTGTGTTTGGCAAAGAGAGAGAAGAAGGAGAGGGAAGAAAACTGGAACCTTGTTTTTAATTTTTAATTTTTTAAAATATTGTTTAAAAAAAAAAAAAAAACTCAGGTGGTGCCACATGTCAAACACCCATTGGCTGAGGGAATAACACGTTAGCTACTGACTGACGGAGTTGCCTAGGAGTTAACGGCGGAACCTCTGACAAAATAATGAAAAGTTAAGGGACCTGATCCAACAAAAAAAGAACGAAATCCAAATTCCCCCAAGTTTAAGGGCCTGGAAGTTAAAAAAGCCAAACGACAATTATTGCTTTTTTTTTTCTCAATATCTACCTACACTTCAATCTTTCCCTTGCTCGGGGATAGTGGACGTGAGAGTTACTATGTGGCGTAGAGTTTGATAGACATGTTAGAATAGGACGGAATATAACAGAAAGGTTCCATTCAAGTTTTGTGATAGGTTCTAGTACCATTTAAACCGTAAAACACAACAACAACAACAACCACCAAGCCTTTGTCCCACTATGTGGGGTCGGCTAATATATTCCCATCACAATTTCCCTCACTCCTATAAAAACGAAAAAAGGCACCTCACAACTTTCTAACAACTTTTCTGCAGAGGAATAATATCTCTCCCCACATCAGCGCTCAATTCATACTCCCTTCTTGCCCTTGCCCCTCCTTGAGTACACATTCCATATCTTGGTCAGTTGGTCCCACGGCTCATTTAGTCAATGAGCTGAACTTTGGCACTAATCCTATTTGCATTGGTCCCATCATTTTGTGTATTCTATAAACAGAACAGGACTAAGCAAAAGACTTAAAAGTAGAACATTTTAGTTCCACTGAAAGAGGTGGAACTAAAGTGAATAGAACAGAATATCTTGCTTTGCCTTACATTTTCCTGTTTTGTTTACACACCCGATGTTAACTGAGCGTTCCTCTGTCAATCTTTTTCTTTTTTGGGTATGTATTAGGAAAATACAATAACTTTTTGGGTCTTGCTAAAGGTTACTAGACATGGAAAATTAATCCTAAGTTCACATTATTTCTTCTCTCGGAAATCTCAAAAACCAAATTTTCCAATGATTTTCTACTACTTAAAGTTTCTTAACAAGTGCCCTAAGCCCTTAGGGCACTTGTTAGCATTCTCCTAACTTTTTAATAATATTGTGTGACTTTTATATATCATAGAGGCAATGAATTGTTATCCATGTGGACCTTAACACTAATGCCAAAGTTCAATGGTTGATACTTTGAAGCACTTGAGAGTTAGCCTATACAATTCTATAAAAGATTATTAAAAATAGGCAGCCCAATGCAAGAGGCATCCACCTAGTAGGCTATAAAGGAGAAAAAGATATAACAAACAAAAAAATGATTTAAACCTGCAACCTACTGCATCTGAATGCATTTGGAGAGAAAGATAAAACGTGAGGCAAGAGGGGCAAAAAAAACTTACCTTTTGCACTAGGTATAGGGGTTAGATAGTAGGTACATGCTTTCAGGATGGCCAGAAGTAGTAATGTGATATTGCAAGAGACTGAGCAAATTTCCCCAATCTGGGTGAAGCATGGTATGAATATGTACAAGGTAAGTATAAATGTGCCCAGTTTTTCAGCTCAGTATGCATATGAAGTTGGATTTTTATTAGAGATTTGAACGAAGAATTTATTGCGGCAAAAGCTACAAAATATTTGGACAAGGTGGATGTTATTCATGGTGAAATCTTAGCTTAAAGAGGCGGCTTAATTTTTGCTTGGGAGCTCGGTTTCAGGAACATGTCGTTAGAAAGAAAAGCTAAGAAAGTTTATCATATCACAAGGGTTAGATATTAGAATAGCTAGGCTTAACTCTAGCCCAAAAGCTAGCTTATAAGAGGAGAGGATTGCTCAAATCATTCTAAATGACTTCAGTTCGTATTGTCAATGATGTGGGACTTCGACACTCAACACCTTTACGACCATTAATGAACATTTAGAGAACGAAGTTTGCAGGAATGAACATTTGCGGGTGGCCTAACATTGGTGTAGGCTCTAATACCATCTAATAATAGTTGGGCCGAACTATCTCGAAAGGTAGCTCATGTGGCTCTTGGCTCACAATCTCAACTGATATGGACTTTACCACTTAACACACCCCTCTCACGCCTAGGAATGAACATATGGAGCATGAAGCAGCAATGGTCGAGATCGATCCTGTAACGAAACCATCCTTGGTGGTGTTCTTTTAATTGCTTCTTGGTTGTTTTGAAAATAGTCACACTTCATAACCTAGAAGTCTATCACAGTTACCAAAAAAAGTATTAAAATTATTTAAATCAAAGCCATTATCATTTGTCGGAGTAAAATCTCATGATCAACACATTCACTCAATTAATTGCTTCCATCCACTCGGCTAAGGGAATCAATCTCCATCTAAATTTAACATTGATTGAAAGATCAGAAGCAGATGCAAACAAGGGGTTGCTGCAAATATGAATAGTAGGTACCTGAGGAGTGGGGAGCCTCATGATATTCTGAATGGAAAGGAGGCGGAGGCAGAGATCAGGGCGAGGCATTGAGCGGAGACCGGTGGGGAGAGAGGAGAGGTTGGAGTCGATCCATGCTTCGACCTCCGGCATCGTCACTTCCCTCGCCTCAGGGAAGGAGCTCAGCCACGCTCGCGCCATAGTTTCCCATTCTTGTTGCGACTGCTCGTTCTGCTCTTGCTCTTGCTCTTGCTCTTGCAGTTGCGCCGTATTTGCAGCACTCTCCTCCTTCGCTGCGTTAGACATATTACTGGAAGGGAATTGGAGTGTAAGGAGCAGGGTGCCGTGCAGGTGTAAAAACCCGGCACCGCATTTGTGGCTCAGCGTTTTAAACTTAAAAGACAAAGACTAAAGGATAAAACGACAATCCCTTTGCTCTTGCCACTTTGCTCTGGGACTGTGTGCCGTGTGCGTGAGTGACTGTTACTTTGATCGTACTTTATCTTTCTTTCTTTCATTTTATTTTTGAGTGAAAATTACACAGTATTTTTATTTTAGTTCCTAAAATTAGCAAAATTGTTCTTAGATCCTTGATTTTTGTAAAAAATCATTCATGTTAGTTTTTATCCCTAACCCCCGTCAACATACGTTAACAGAATGATGACGTGACTATCTCGAAACCTTAAACGATGTCGTTTTTCTTGAATTGAGGAGAAAATGAGGCTAAAGGATACTTAATCGAAGAAGTTAACAAAAAAGAAGACAAGGGATGAAAAGAAGAAAAAAGGAGCTGGATTTGTTGGAGAATTGAGAATCAAAATAAGAAAGAATTGAGAGGAAGAGAAAAGAAAGAGATAATGACAACAATGAATGTGGATTAAAGAAGGCATTAGTGAAGCAGAGTAAAGGAAAGGGGAAGATGAACATTGAAAGTAGTGAAAGTGAAGATATTACTGAGTATGATATTGACAATGAAGATAGTGATTACCAAATCAATGAAGCTAAGTTAATGGAAGATAGTGAAGATGATAATGCTTAAGAATGTGACCAACCTATGGGGCATAGGATAACGTATGAAGCACCAATTAAGTTGAGCCTCAGCCAACAAACCCAACACTTTTTTTTTTCTTTTCATCCTCTGCCTTCTTTTTTGCTATCTTCTTCAATTCAGTCTCATCTTCTCAAGTTAGGAAAAACGACGTCGCTTAAGGCCCCCAAACAGACACATCATCATTCCATTAACGTATGTTGACGGGGGTTAGGGGCAGGGACTAACGTGAATGACTTTTTACAAAGTCATGGACTTAAGAGCAATTTTGTTAATTTCAGGGGCTAAAGTGAAAGTGGTGTGTAAATTCAGGGACTAAAGTGACAGTCTACTCTTTTCTTTACTTTTTTTAATTATTTTTTTAAATTTTTTTTATTTATTTAATGATAAGAGGTCAACAATCAACATTACAAATCCTCCCTCATCTTTTTTTTTTAAAAAAAAAATCTTAAGTTTTTTAAAAATTTAAGATCACATTTCGACACACCCATCATTTGTGCTCGTGCCAAAAGCTATTATTAAATCGAAGAATCACAAAACACGATAGTTATTATGGAAAAGTGGAGGTTGTTCTTAACGATTGACTCTTGTTCATGATACTGGGAATACGGAGGTAATCGTCTCAAGAGAAAGAATTTGACCGTTGATTATTGATGCTCGTAAAGATTGCTTTGCTTCCAACATGCTCAATTTCAAAATTGCTCTATGCAAGTGAAGATTGAATAAATGGAGGTTGAAATCATCGTTTGAATGCTTTATTCTAAAACTAGTTTTCAAAGAAAAAAAATTGGTTTTGAACCAATGTTAAAACCATTTTACGAAACTAATTCGATTAACCTAAAAACCTAAACTTTTTTATTTTGCTTAGTTCAGATCTGTTTGAATTTTTATAAAATCCAAACCATGACCACCCCTAACTAGGAGGTAGCATAAGGTATTATCATTGATACGCTAAGAAAGTAATGTAGCTTAAAATTTCAAAAATGCATCTGCACTAATAATGTTATGGTTATCCTTGAATTTTCAAAATGCATTCATGTCAATAAGATAGTGTATGTTTAAATTCTATGTGTCTCGATTAGTTCAAGTAGCAAAGTCGAGAGTGATGGGACCTTTAAAAGGCTCAATATAGGAAGGACCCATCAACCATCTCTTATTTGTTGATGATTGTATTTTTGTTTTGCAAAGTTGATGTCCAAGAAGGAATGCTTGTTTTAGAAATTTTTAATAAATTTAAGCCATTCAACGGTCAAAGAGTCAAATTTGAAAAAAATCAGTGGTTTTCTTTAGTACAAACACACCTCACATTCAAAGGTCAAGTTGCTCAAGCTATTGACATACATAGGATCAATTATCAAGACAACTACTTGGGACTTTCGAAAATGGTGAGTCGGTCCAAGGCTCAAACATTTGCATTCATTAAAGAGAGGGTGGCAAAAAGACTAGTAAATTGGAAAGGCTCGATCTATCTTATGAAGGCGAAGAGATCCTCATCATATAAGTTGCCATTTCATTGGAGAAATATTGAAAATGATGAGTTCGACATTTAAGAAATATTGAATTTGTGTTTTTAATACTTACTTATTTTGTACTTTTTAACCAAAATTCTTTGTTAACTAGAACACTTTTTTTATTTTAAAAGAAAAAAAAAGAAATGGCAGTCATGGAAAGTTGTGCTCTCTCCATTTCTCTAAATAAGAGAGTACAAAAACTAAATTGGATAGATGAGTACTACATTTAACATTATTGAGGGGAAATTATATCATTCCAAAAAAATGGAAATGTGGATGCAAGCAATTTTAAGGAAATTGCTAATACATGTTTTAAAAATATTGTTTAAATAAGTATAAGAGACATTTTACCTTAAGAAATGATGAATTTAATATATTGAGAAGTGTTCAACTTGATTTTTCAATAATGAACTACTTTTTTTGGAATGCTTAAACAATATCTTTAAAACACTAGTTAGCGTAACCTTAATTCTAAATATTTAAGAGTGGTGAAGCTCCTCTAGATTAGGTATATTCATCCTTGATTTATACAAAACATACAAATTATCAACCCACCACATAATCCAAGGATAAATACTCCATTTTCTAGTTTAGAGAGATTCATTTAAAGGATTTGCGATGCGAGAAACAAAGCATATAATAGATCAACTAGAGTATATCCCACGCGATTGCCTAGATTAAATGCTAACTTGAGTTAGTTATATTTATCCATCACCTTACATAAGTTCTTGAAAATTTGAGACTTATTTATGTCAGGTGCCCCTGTACTTTGCACCTATTTTGTCAAACGCCCTTTAACTTTATTTTTCAACAAATATACCCCTACAGTTTGCTCCGGTGAGCCATATACCCCTGCATGTCATTTCCGGCCACCGGTGCTGACGTGGACCGCCGGAGTCAGGAAGTGGTAAAAATAGGAGCCCTTGTCAGATACCCCTATATATAACTTCAAAAATTCATATCTTTTAAACCGTAAGTCCAAAAATTACAAATTTTATGTCAAAACGATCGTATTGAAATATAGAATTTTAATATGTAATTATTTTACTTTTATGGATAGTTTTGTAAAAAATTGTTTTTTGGGCAATTTTCTATACGAATTTTGAATTTATGAATTATTAAAAATAATTTATGAATTGGATTGAACTAGTTTTTATTGTAGTTTGAGGAACATAAAAATCATGAGTTTTGACTATGTCAGTCTCCGGTGATTTTAAATTTAGTTTTTTTTTATAGTTTTTTACAATTTATTTTTAAAAGCCAAAACTCATGATTTTTATGATCCTCAAACTATAATAAAAACTAGCACAATCCAATTCATAAATTATTTTTAATAATTCATAAATTCAAAATTTGTATAGAAAATTGCCCAAAAAACAATTTTTTACAAAACTATCCATAAAAATAAAATAATTACATTTTAAAATTCTATATTTCAATACGATCGTTTTGACATAAAAGTTGAAATTTTTGGACTTACGGTTTAAAAGATATGAATTTTTAAAGTTATATATAGGGGTATCTGACAAAAAAGACTCAAACTACAAGGGCTCATATTTTTACCACTTGCCGACTCCGGCGGTCCACGTCAGCACCGGTGGCCGGAAATGGCATGCAGGGGTATATGGCTCGCCGGAGCAAACTGTAGGGGTATATTTGTTGAAAAATAAAGTTAAAGGACGTCTGACAAAATAGGTGCAAACTACAGAGGCATCTGACATAAATAAGCCAAAATTTGAAAATGTTCAACTAATCATAGTGTAAACCTTTACCAACTCTGGATCACCTTACATAAGTTCTTGAAAATTTGAAAATGTTCAACTAATCATAATGTAAACCATTACCAACTCTGGTTCATAGTTTTCAAAGCTGATATGATGATCATACGACAAAATTATTTAGCTCCATTACTCTCAACATAGATAAACAACTATGATCAACCATTCCCTAAGAATAGTTTACACTTAAGGCAGCATTGCTTCAGTGAATGACAATTAGGAAGTTCATAGTCACTGTTTCAAGACTGCCTCAGTTTTTTTTAGGATCCTTCTTCATAAATGTCTTAGGGAGCCGCTTCTCCAACTCCACCAAACTGAAATCAAATCATATCACTGTAAGACAAACTTCGAGTACATTATAACCACGCGAAGAAAATCTGCTAATTTACTTACAGTTGGTATTTGCGATAAGCTTCATTTCTTTTGGCCAAGTACTCATCACTATTTTGGGGCAGTTTGTTTGCAGAACTAGCTGCAGCAGAACCAGCTGCAAAATTAACAGAACAAAGAACAGTGAATCAAAACACAACTCTTTATTTATCGGAAGGTCAGACCTTCACAGAAGTAGAGAGAGGTTGAAGATATTGAAGAATGACACAAACTGCAATGAAACTCAATAATTACAAGAATAGAGAAATTGTCAGCACTTGAACATCTGAATGTTCTTTGCTTCTATGCATGATTCTTCGAGTTCCAACACCCAGATGTACTTTGTTCAGGTAAGAAATTATCAGTAAATGCAATTTATACGAATTTCCTAGATTTTATCATCTGATCTGATTACAACTCATGCAGTTGTGGAAGTAACCTAATCCAAATCACAAATGGTAACAGCAATACTACTTCCATCTTCACTTTTTTTTTCTTCCAAAGAGGGCCATTTCAGAAGGGGGTTGGGGGCAAAACATTTCAATTTAGATGGATGGCAATAAAAAAAGAATTAGTACTCATATAAAAGTTACAGAGTATGATCAAGATCTTATAAAATCAGTATAATACACCAGGCCCAAATTTCCCTTCCGAAACAAAATAAACTAGCAACTAGAGAAATACATCCCACAGCATTTCACAGCCATACACAGAAGGCTGTAAAGAGGAGAACAAAAATTTCTTAGAAATTCTCCCCATAGATACAGAGTAGCTCAAGCCAATATGTTTTGAAAATAAACTCAAATAGATTACAGAGAACAATTTATAATTACATTTATATTGCTTTCAAAGAATTTTAAAAAAGTTGATCTACTCCCTCTTCCCTTGCCTTCAACAAAAATCAAGAGTAAAACATCAATCTGGTCCTCCAAAGATAATATTGGTGATCAAGTTAGTCGTCCAAAGAAAAATGGTCACCAAATAAGTCCCTGAAAGTTTAAGTGACCATCACATTTGTCCTTCTAGAGACTAATTATTTCGAAGACCAAAATTACACTAAGTGTTGGCCATTTAAACTCTCGGGGATACTCTTTCCAGCAATATGATACCACATAGAGCCATAGAGGATACTTCAAAAAAAAGATGCCAAATTCGTAAAAGTTAAAGCGAAACAAACATTCTTCTGTACAGTACCAGAGATAACATAGAAGGTAAAATGGATAAAGCATACATGGAAGTGGGGCTTGATGTTCCATCACCACATCTTTTTGAGCCGCTTTCGACGAAGTGTCTTTGACAGGCTGTTCTGAACCCTGTCCAAGTAAACAAGTGGTAATGTAATATGTTATATAAAGCACTAGTATGTGCACAGCAGACAATTTGACACACTATAATATTTAAAAACTGTCGTCAATGTCAAATCTTCATTTTAATATTTGGGGTGGGTGGGGGGAGGGGGGAGGTGTGCCAGTGTGAAAATTAGAGATCACAGCATACCAAAATCACATGGTTAGGTATCACGGATCTATCAGACAAAATGATGGAGAAATACAGGGAGAAGTAAACCATAACGGAGAAGTGTTTGAAGGATGTTACTTGTGATGAAAGGTGCTTCTCAAGCTTAAAGGAAATTTTACCGGATAGCTAAAAGGCTGAAAATGCTTCATGGTAATGAATGTTGACCTTTAAGAGCCAACAAGAGCACAAGCTCAGTGCTGCCGAGATGAAGAAAGTGGACAAACAAGAACAAGACTAGATAGGATTAGGAATGCAACAAATTTGGAGAGTAAAAACATGAAAGCTCTCATTCATCCAAGTTATATAATAAGGTTGTGTACAGCTGCTAATTACACTTGAGTCAGTTGACTCAATATCAACTAAATGTGGCCAACACTACTATCAATAACTAATTCCGTTAGAAGCTAATTAACTAACTTAAGTTAACCACTTGCTGAAAGATGTCAAGTGGGATCAGGATTCAAGTGCTGAATACAGTCAATGATATGAGCTCAGTATTTGGCAGATCTAGTCGCTTCCAATCAAAAGAAATACATCAGGACCATGAGAGGAAATGAAAAATGAAAAAGTGGTGGATCAAAACCCCACTAGAATACGAGCCCCGTGGTAAAGAACAGGGGAGATTCCAATTGAACTACATTCCACTAGTAACAATGCTTGATAGGCATCTGTAAAGAAAGCAACTGAACTATTCAGTTAGAGGAATGGGAAGTACACTAAGTTCAAGGTGCGAACTGAACTGAAAATTCACAGTGCTCCCAGCCCCTTTCCAAACATAACAGAGAATTTAATACCTTCCTCTTCTCACTTCTTTTTAATATCTTTAAATGACATTTTTTAATGTAGTGCATCAGTGATATCGAGAATGCCTTGAGCATAACTGCTCTTGGACCTTAGGGTTCTCTGCTAACCAGTCAGCTATCTCCTTAGACTAAACAACCTCATCCTTATCCAAAGTTTCTAACCATGAATAAACTGGTAACTGTTGGTCAGTGCGTTGAAACCTTGCATGTGGGAGATCAAACTGATTTGCTTTTGCTTCCCTTTGCTGCCACATTTGTCAGATTTGAATAATGTCAGGTGCAATAACTTCCAATGGTATGTTGAAAAATTGTCCAATTTTATGTAATGGGAATCTTGGCATGAAGCATGATCATGGACATATGTCACCCAAAAAACAAGGAAGCCTACTTTCTTTTATAAATGTAATATTGAATGCATAATGCAGGCACCCTGTTTCCAAGATCTCGATAACTATCTTTGCCGTGAAGATACTGTTCAGTTCTATGCTTCACCCATTCCCGCCATTGGTGATCACCTTCCCGTTATCGTTGCAGTTGCTTCTGGTAAGTAAGTGCCCAAAGATTGACTAAAAACCATGAACCTTCTCCAACAGGTGGATCTCAGTGGCAACACCATTGCCATTATTGAACCTTTTGCCCAACATTTGAGAGACTTCGAAAGAATTGGCAGAGGGGTTGCACTACTTGTTGTAGCAAAGTTGAGGAGGAGCTTGTTAAAGATCAACTAGAGATCAGGGAGGCCAATGAAGGGTGGTAGAACATCTCAGTTTTCGCATAGAATGAGAGGGTCTTGTATTGTTTCTCAATAGCTTAATATGTGCTCCAACTAGTTATTTTTCTGATACATTTCAATGGTATTAGCTTCTAGTGGCATCGCAGGAGTTCAATGTTGAGTACTGCTGCTCTGAGATGGGCAATTCTTATGGGGCTCCAATTTTTTCTTGATAGTCCAATTTCACCAAATTATCATCCAAACAAAGAAAACTCACAAATCCAGGAAAATTGAATTGCATCAATTTAATTCCTTTTCATGTTGAATTCTCTAAAATTTTGAAATGACCTCCAAACACTTCATGGTCTTTTCCACTCAGACCTCACTTTGTCCATTTCATTCTAATGCAATATTTCTTCACCAACATCACCTCAATCTTGAATTCCTGGCATTACCAACTAGGATGCATACACTTTTGCAGCCGTACAAAAACTAATGATTAGGTAATGCCTTACTAAATATCATAGTTCATACCAATTTAGCAAAAGCCAAACTCCTCCATTACCTTTTTTCCTCATCTACTCTTGCGAGAACAAGAATCACACAATCCCCAGCAAAGCTAAAACCTTAAACTCGAGTTTTTCCTTCTCAATTCTAGGTTATCAAAATTCCCAACTTCAACCTATATACCCTAAAGGCCTATTACCGCTACTTGTGATTTAGGGATTGGCTTGTAGTTAACATAAAAGTATTCAAATTATTTCAATTAAAGCCAATATCCAAATAAAATCTCGTCATTGCCATCTTCAATAAATTGCTTCCTGTCCCAGCAAAGACCAATCTCCATTTTTAAACTAACATTAATTCACAGCAAACAATATCAAAAGCACATGTAAACAAAAGCCAACATTAAAAGTTTAAAACTGGCAAAATCATCAACATTATGATTTTCAAAAACCTAAAATGTAGTACCTCATGAATAAGGGACCTAATGCAATTCTGAATGGAAATGAGGCGGGAGCATATATCTTGGTGAGGCACAGAACGGAGACCCTCAGGAAGAGAGGCGAGGTTAGAGTCGACCCAAGCTTCAACCTCCAGCATCGTCACTTCCTTAGCCTCCGAGAAGGAGCAGAGCCATGCTTGAGCCATGGTTTCCCATTCTTGTTCTAACCGGCCGCTTTGCTCATGCTCTCGCCGGGTCTTAGCACCGTCTGAATTTGACATTTTGCTTTGTCGTTGGCGTACCACAAGGAAGGGGAAAAGGGGTGGGGCTATGATATATAACATAAAACGCACATGGCAAATTGGGCTAAACTTTTGAAAAGGATAAAAACGACAATTTTCTCAACACCTACCTACACTTCTTTCCCTTGATCGAAGATAGTGTGCTGAGCGATGCTATGACGTAGCGTTTGGTAGACATGTTAGAATGGGACACGTGTTGTGTATTCTATAAACAAAACAGAACAAAACAAAAGACTTCAAAGTATAACATTTTAGTTCCATCGAAATAAGTGGGGGACTGTAGTGAACAAAACAGAATATGTACCAAACGCTAGCTCGCATAGTCGCACTTCCACTCCCTCTTCCATTCCTTGTGGCACACAAACGGCACAGCAAAATGTCCAACTCGGACAGTGCAAAGATGTCGCAAGAGTGTGAGCAAAATGACCAGTCAGAACAAGAATGGGAAACCATGGCTCGAGCATGGCTCTTCTCCTTACCGGAGCCCAAGGAAGTGACGATGCTGGAGGTCGAAGCCTAGATTGACTCCAACCTTGATTCACTTCTCAAGGGTTTCCATTCACCATGATTTCGTGAAGTACTTCGAATACTTTAATCCAATGCACCAAAGATTTAGAACAACTGGCTAAGGAATCAGCAGTGCATACATTTGGCGCGAAAGAAATAACATGTGGCAAGCAAGGCAAAATTAAAAAAAAAAAAAGAAAAAGAAAAAAAAAACACAAAACCTATCGGCATGCCTACATCATTATAAATGGCTCTTGGATTCGTATTAGTGCTATATGTGACTCAGGGATTGGCCCATAGCTATTACCGTTCAAATTATTTCAATCAAAGCCAGCATCAGAATAAAATCGCAACATCATCACATACAAAAATTATTATAAATAAAAGTCTTCAACAGCAATTGCAATTGTGGCCACGACACTGCGGTTTCAGGAGTCTCCACGGCATTCAATTAATTGCCACCAGTCTTAATTCAACATTAATTCAAATACCACGAGCACTACGTGTAAAGAAGAACGAACGAAGAAGCAATTAGAATTAGAATTGTAGGTACCTGAGTGTGAGGAGTGGGAAGTCTGATGATATTCTGGATGGAAAGGAGGCGGAGGCAGAGATCAGGGCGAGGCATGGAACGGAGAGTGGTGGGGAGAGAAGAGAGGTTGGAGTCGATCCATGCTTCCACCTCCGGCGCCGTCACTTCCTTCACTTCGGGGAACGAGCTCAGCCACGCGCGTGCCATCGTTTCCCATTCTTGTTGCGAATGCTCTTCTTGCGCCGTCGTTTTGGCACTCTCAGCGTTCGACATTTTGCTGTGTCGTTGTCGTCCGTTTGTGTTTGAGTTTGAGTTTGAGTGAATGGGAATATCAATATGGGATTATTATGGGAATGGGAGTAGTATATGAGGAGCCAGCGGGATGATGCAGAAGAAAACACCGCCCACCGCATTTCCGGCTCAGCGTTACGTTTAAGCAAAACGACAAACCTTGCATTTGTTTCTCCTCGGTGCCTTACTTACTTACTACTCATGCCCTTGCTCCAGGACACTGTGTCTGTGTGTGACGGTTACTCTACTCCCTTCATGATAGCGTGTGTTCCTTTCTCACTCTCCTATAAGTCTGTAACAAAAAGGCTCTATTGGGAAAAGAGTACCAAGGTAGTAGTGAATTTTTATCCGTAGAACCTTAACCTTTCGTTTAAGAGTTATCCTAACCAATGCAAAATTAAGGCATCGGCTGCAATGCATGTTAAGTGCAGCCTTTGACCAAGTAATAATTTATTAAGTTTTATTTAATTGCTTTTATGTCCTTACTTTATTTTGTAATTGTTAAATGGTGTATGAGTGGGAAATGTCCATTTTAGCCTTGACTTTTAATGAATTGCTTTTTTCTCCCTTCAGCATCTCCTCTTTTCCGTACATCTTCCTTGCATCTCCTCTTAGATCTGGTTCGATCTCCTCTCTTCGACTTATAGAGTATCCACCTCCTCATCTTGACAAGCCACCACCGGCGGAGCACAAGCCACCTTACGAGAAACCACGACCAGTTCATCCACCTCCACTTGTAGAACCACCAATTGAGTACCCTCCTCCTTGTAATCATCATCACGAGAAGCCACCAATCGAGTAACTTCCTCCTCCTCATGAGAAACCGCCACCATTGCTTCCACCTCCTCACGAGAAACCACCGATTGAGTACCCTCCTCCTCACCAATTGCAGTTTAATCATCCATCTTCAGAGGAACTGACATACTCGAGTATTAGAACTACTCGAGTAAGAGAACAACCCCCTTCCTCTTTATATTGCAGATTGTGTTCTTATAACTACTCGAGTATTAGAACATTGACTAAAAAGAGATACACGAGGCTTCTTTTATGTGTAGATAGATATATATGTAGATAGATACATGAGGCTTCTTTTTCACATGTAACATTAACTAAAAAGAGTTTCAATTATGTTAAAAAGTATAATGAAGGGAGCAAACACTTGATTCAATAATCAGCTTTCTGCTTTGTTCGAATTGTTGATTTATACTATAACACTAACAGTAGCTTCCATTTGCAACCACATCACAAAAGGCAGTGGCATCTATGGCCTATCCCACTTTCTGTATTGCCACGAAAAGGTTAAACCTATAGCACATCATGTTCATAAATGTCATAAGCTTTGCCTCCTTCTTCCTCAAAGGCGTTGTACTACTCGAGTAATACACTTACTCGAGTAATACACTTACTCGAGTACATGAATACAACAAAACTACTCAACCAAAAGGATTACTCGAGTACGGTGGAACTACTCGAGTAATAAAGTTACTCGAGTTCGCGACTATTTGAAAGACAGAACGAGATAATACTTGAGTTCTATGGTTACTCGAGTAGTCAAGTAGGCCCCTTTATGCAAACTTTCCAAAACGGCGTCGTTCCATTAAGACCTGTTCTGAAAAATAATCACCAACACATCGTCCCATTGTTTGACTGCAATCCAGCCTTTCATGCCACATGTACATCAATCAATGGTCCAGAAGTTACCTACACCAGTGCATATTATCACTTAATATGCTTTAAAGAATTTGCCAAAATTAAGGGGTATTCATTGGTTACAATATGTGATGAAATCAAGGCTACTATTTTGGGTCCACATAAGACACCCACATGCATTAATTCTCCACCTATGGTAAACAATTAGAGTCAATGGAGTTCATTTTCTCTAGCACCACAGAGTGACACGCACATTGGCACTAACTCATTAGAGATCAGGGGTATGTGCATGGAAAGTATGAAGCATTTTACAAGACCACCTAATGCATCTGACCCTAGCCTTTCTTTAAATATTTAGAATGATGTGGGTATTAGTAGCGAGGCTAGAGATGTAGTAGTTGTCCATTCTCTTCCAGTTATGGCCATGCAAGATAGAGAGTCTGATGTTGTTCCTCAAACTCCTGTAGAGTTGTCTACCCACCAGGGTGAGGTTACCATGAATATTGATTAAGTTTCCTATGGTTTTACAAAACAATAAGATATTTGTCTGGAATTGCCAAGGTGCGGTAAGTTCAGGCCTCTTTCGGATTTGTAAACAATACATGGATTCTGCTCATCTAGATATTCTAGTTATTTTTGAAACAAGAATGGACCTGAGTAGACTGACTAGTGTTTTTGGCAAACTTGGGTTTGCTTTTATTGTTGGCAGAGGGTATGTAGGAGGTATAGCAATGGGGTGGAAAGATGAGATTTTTTCCATTAATGTTGTGCAATCGCATTTTCAATTTATGATGTTGAGAGTTAATTCGTTTGGTGGCTCATAGTGGTTTTTCTCCCTTATTTATGCCAGCCCTATCGATGATTTGCAAAGAGAAATGTGGACTGAATTGCATTCTTTTGCTTCTACTCTTTCTCTTGGCTGGCTAACTGTAGGAGATTTCAATGATATTATTTCATAGTATGAGAAAAGGGGTGGAGCTCCTGTTAACTAGAGGAAGTGTTCTTTATTTAGTGACAGAATTATTGATTGCCATCTCTTGGATATGGGTGTTATTGGGTCTCATTATACTTGGAGGGGTCCTGTTTATAATGGTATGGATAGAATTTTTTAGAGGTTGGATCGAGCCTCATTCTTTTTTGTTTTTTTTCCAAGAATATCGATGCTGAAACTCGTGCTGCTCTTCTCAATATTTCGGGTTGTAGGGAGACTCATTTTCTGGGTAAATATTTGGAGATTCCAATAACTAGGAAAGCTACATTTAGAAATGACTTTTAGTATCTCATGGATAATGCTAAGGCAAAGCTAACTAGTTGGAAGGGTAGACATTTGTCCTTTGCAAGGAGGGTGGTTCTATCCAATTCAGTGCTTGGCTCACTGCTTATCTATCCAATGATGACAACAAATATTCCTAAAGGTTGTCAAAAAGAGCTTCAAAAGATTCAGAGATAGTTTATATGGGGAGACACGAATGAGAAGCGTAGAGCTCATATGGTTAATTGGAGAACTTTGACTCTTTCCAAAAGCCTTAGTGGATTAGGGATCATCAACATGTCTAATATGAACAAATCTTGCATTATGAAAATGGGTTGATCCTTACAGCAAGGTCACCAAGGATTGTGGATAAATGCCCTTAGAGGGAAATATGGCAACCATGATTTTAGAATTGCCCCAATGAGAATTAAGAGCACATATTGTAGCTTATGGAAAGTGCTAGTTAATGTGCAACATGACATACATCATTTTTAGCATGGGAATGTTGGTAATGATCGGTCCATTGATGTTTGGGATGATAGATGGCTCTATAGTGATTGCAGTCTTAAAGAATTTGGTTTTTCAATACCAAATTTCATGCATAGCTGGAAAGTTATAAACATTGTTGAGACTCCTAGGCAATGGAATTGACCTTTATTAAGTGTTATTCATCAGGTGCAGTGCTTAAACAAGCTCCACACACTCATGCCTCCAATGGATGATAGTGTTGATGATAATCCTAGTTGGCTTGGACATCCTTTGGGTCAATTCTCTGTTCGATTGGCACATGCTCTCCTATTTGGTTTTGATCGTTTCGTGACTAATCTTATTTGGAAATCTATCTATAAAATTGAAGTTACTGAAAGGGTCAAGCATTTTATTTGGCAAGTGGATCATTCTAAACTTTTGACTTATGCTAAAAAGAATTCTTGCGGTCTTGGACAACCATATTGCTTGTATTGTCCTTTGCTCCCTAAAACTACTCTTCATGTTTTATGGGGCTGTCCTCTAGCCTCGAGGGTGTGGTTGGACTTGGTAGACATCAGGTAGTGTAGTCATTTCTTCCATGGCGCTCTCGTTAGCTAGGTAACATTTAATATATCTAGCCATATCGGTATAATCGATGATCAACCTTAGTCTGCTCTTTGGGCTATGACATGTCACTATCTATGGTCTTGACAAAACAAAAGTTGCTTTGACACTAATTTTAAGAGGACTCTTCATCCATGGAAAATTATTGAGAAGTCTGTTGAGAAATATCTCCAAGCTAACACTCTTCAAGGACTTATCCACGGTGTTGGTCATATAGTAGCAATGGCGAATGGTTTGAAGGTTTTGCTAAATATTTAGGTTCTGCTTCACCGCCTTTAGCAGAGCTTTGGGGAGTTTATGAAGGACAAGCTCTGGCAAGAAGGAGAGGATTTACGAAGGTTGGTGTTCAACTTGATTATGTTAATGTCGTCGACAACCATCAAGACATATACAATGGAAGAGCTATTCTCTCTGACCTTACTGCTCATATATGTAAGCTTCTTAGTGAATTTTAGGAAGTCAAAATTATTCATATCTACATAGAGGCTAATAAGTGTGTAGACATTCTTGCAAACATATGGTGTGATATCCATGATTCTCATGTTCTTTATGAGCATATAATAGGATGTTGAGATTAATAATTAAAATAGCAAAGTTAACTAGGTTCATTATAAGACAAGGGATAGGATAGTAATAATATAATTAGATTATAGTTCTTTATTATATAGCTTATTCTAGATTGTTCCTAAGCTTTATGATTATGCCAAGTGTATGGCTAATAATAGTTTTAGGGTTGCATTTTTACTATAAAAGGAATGTATCTTCTATTCATTAGCATGAATGAAAAATGAAAGAATTATCTTTGTATGCATTTGTTATTCTTTATTTCTTATTTTTTGGTTACTTTCTCTTAGGGTGCTTCTAGCATCCTAACATTGGTGCTTTCATCCATGAACTCACCATCCCCCATGAATCCTCCACCTTATTCTCATAATCAATTACCTTCATATTTCTCTTCATTTCCAACATGGCCAGCTCCACGACAACCACCATCAACTAATTTTCTTTCTCTACCACAGTGGCCAAGGCCACAACCACCACCAAAACCACCCTATTATTCACCCTTAGGCTCATATTATCCAACATCTCAATCATCCAATCCACCTTATTTTTCTTACTCTCATCCGCATTGTCCTCAAACACAGTCATACTCCTATCCTCAACACCCAGTCAAACCACTGGCAAGAATTTTCATGTTCTGATGGGAGAAAATACTCAAATGAAATCCCATCTCATCCACCAACACAAATTTCATTGGACAACAGATCCCTTGAAGATCCCTTGACTGAAATCTGAAATAATTTCCTTATGTTGAAAACAGATCTGGCATTCAAAGCCAAACCCATTCTCAGTGCTGCTGTTAATGCTTAAAATGCCTTGGAAGCAAATCTCACTAGGGAAGGCAAAGAGAAACAAAAAGAGGATCTCAAAAATAATCCTCCGCTTGAAATGGCTTCGTCATTTAAAGTTGAACGCCGCCGCCTTGAGCCACCACTAGATCTACCACCGCCAGAACGCCACCGCTTTGAGCCACCGCTAGATCTGCCATTGCCACTGTCATCGCCACAACAGGAAGAGCAGAGGAAAGAAAGAGAGGAGGAGATCTCTATGAACTGTCTTGCGCAGTCATGGAAACTCTCGCCACCATCGGAAGCGCCGCCGTGGAAACCCTTGCCACCGCCGACAGTGCCGCACAATTCAGTGCCAGAAGCACCATGGCACCGTCATTTGTCACGGCTCCAGAGAATAGCTCCACCGTCATGGTCAACACCACCCCCATCGCTAGACAATGGTGATGAGAAAGAACAGAAGAACGTGGCTCTGCACCCTGTGCCGTCGTGGGAACACACTTCTCCACCGCTAGCACCGCCGTGAGCGCCTCTAAGGCAAACACCACCGCTGCCGCCGGAGCTGTCACAGGGAAATGTATGAAAGCTCATACCCACTTGTTGCTAAAGAGGCCTTTTGCTTCTTGAAAAACCCCACTGCTGTGTCTAAGAGTTATTGGAAACATCCTCATGGTACAAAGGATATGTTGGACGGAAGAAAAAAAAAGGGCTAGATCTGATACTTTGTTTTGGAAAAAAGTGGTGCAATCTCATCCACTCATTCAAAGGATAAAGCAATCTCAGCCATCCATAGAAAGCACAATCCATGTGCTTCTTAGTAACCCAATCATGACACGCCACATGGCAATGTCAAATGAGACAATAACAAAACCGTTGAGTAGGAGTTATGTGGCCTTACTCGAGCCTCTGCAACCACCACCGGTGGAGAATGAGACTATATTAACTTTGGACAAGTCTGTAATTACTCCACATGAAGTCAAAGGCAAATTGGTTTATGGGCTTCAAATTTCAAATATCATGTCTTCAAACACCTATTTGGCCCAACAACATATCACTTGGGATAATGTAACCTTCTTCGGTGCCTTTTACCAGCGGGAAATTGAAATTTTGGGTGCACATCATGCAGCTTTTGGACAAAATTTATTCTTTGATTTTATAGATGATGGAAAGCTTATGATTATTGGGCCCAACCATGAACAAAGAGTTGACCAAGTTTTATGTTGGCAAGATATAATTTCTAATGCTTTCAACCTTGAGGACAAGGTTGATCTTCAAGAGGTTGGCAATAATAGGATGTTGAGATTAATAATTAAAATAGCAAAGTTAACTAGGTTCATTATAAGACAAGGGATATGATAGTAATAATATAATTAGATTATAGTACTTTATTATATAGCTTATTCTAGATTTTTCCTAAGCTTTATGATTATGCCAAGTGTATGGCTAATAATAGTTTTAGGGTTGCATTTTTACTATAAAAGGAATGTATCTTCTATTCATTAGCATGAATGAAAAATGAAAGAATTATCTTTTTATGCATTTGTTATTCTTTATTTCTTATTTTTTGGTTACTTTCTCTTAGGGTGCTTCTAGCATCACAACATATGCCTTCTTTATTAGTATGGCAATGCTTGCTGATGAATGGGAGTCTCTACTCCATGTTTGATTTCAATTTAATCCTTTCTTTGCTGCGCCTCGGCCCCGTTGTTTACCAAAAAATAAAGTAAAATAATTTTGTTATTGATCTCTGTATTACTAAGTTTTTGGATTAAAGGCAACATTTAAAAATTATTTTTAAAACTATTGTTATCTACAATGTTTACGGGAAATATATTAAATATTCATGGGGTGGACCCCTGAATCCGGTTTTGAAAAAAGGCTTCTAAGAGAAGCCACCTTTTATTGCAAATGAACGTAAGTGAGAGGCTTTTGTGAGAAGTTGATAAAAACGAACGTCTCTCTTTCTCCCTCTTTCTCTTCATTTCTTTTTTGTATCAATCTTTGTCTCTCTCTTTTTCATTCTCCCAACTCTTCTTCAATTTCTCTCATCAACATGTCTTCTCTATCTTTTATCTTTCACCAATCTCTATGAAGAAGAACCATGATTCTCTCTCCATCTCGTGGTCAAGAGCGCAATTGTTATGATCGTCTACTGTGATAGAACAAATTTGGGTATTTTTAATTTCTTCATTTTCATCCTCAAATCCTTAACTCATTTTTTCCGGATTTTTGTGCAAGTTTCTATCCATCACTTCTTCCTATCATGAAAATGAAGTGTAATGAATGCTGAGAAAAAAGAATGAGGATTTGAGGGAAATGACATTGGAGAGAAGGGATTGGAGGTCGTCGACAGCAAGGATGAGTCTTGGATGTGAGTTTTTCTAATATCTACTTATTAGAAAATCTGCCTATGTTTAAGATTAAGTAGATTTTCATGATTGTCTTCTTTTATATTATTGTTGGAGAAAATAAAACTTTGTGAAGCTTTAATTATGATCACATTTTATTTTATTTTTTTAGATTTTTTACAAAATTTTACTTTTTTTGTGCATGAGTTGTTGTTGTTTTTGTAATTTCTTTAGAGAGGTTAAAGATTTCTAACCAAGGTAATTTTTAGTGTTTAGCATCTCTATAGTTGGTATATATTTTTATGCATTTTTTATGTTTGATTTTGAATTGTTCATGTGAATTTTGTTGATATTTTTATGAGATAGTGGACAATTGTAAGGTGTTCAAAAGGTGTTTGATGAAAGTTCATCTTAAAGCTTGCACTCGATAGATATATGTTCAAATCCTATGAATTTTAACATGGATATCATACTAATACTTTAGTTGCTTATGGACCTAAACAAATAAATTTGCTTATGATTAATTGGTTACATTCTGAGTGATTAGTTAGAAATAAGTATTCTTCTTCTATTATTAGTTGATGCAATATTATTTTGAGGGGAACTACTATGTTTGCCTTTTTATCTTGATTAAATCATCCATGTCGAGTGCAAGTTGCTGCTGTTATTCTTTAATTTTGAAAAGTAAGAGTGATAGATCTATATTCTTTAATTTTGTAGCATGTTTTATCTTTTAAATTGTAAAGACTTTTAAATTTTCATCCTTTTAGGAGGTTTTGTCAAGTTACTTATGCGTGTTGGTCATCCAAAGGATATACTTATAGAGAGGATCAGGTTATATTAAATTTTGCTTATGATTATCTATTACTATTTTTCTTGCAAAAAAAATTGATTAACGGTTTTGAAACTACTTTTGTGTAGGTGTATTCTTTTAAAAAAAAAATTGTGATTCTAAAGTTGATTAAAATTTTGTGCACCTTTAACTTAATAGTTTGTTGATGTTCTGTTTCTTTGTTTATTAATTTGGGTCTGCAATGTTATTTTGCCAAGTGTTCACAGTTTGGATGCTTGAGAATTTTCCTCGAAGGTGATGTGAATCCTCTTCATTCTTGTTAATTAAAAACCACCTAAAAGCTATTCTTTAGTCATTATTATACATCCACGGTTACTAATTAGTGTTTCACTTGTAAAAGTAATTTATGTGTTAGTATTTACTAATTGGTACGAAATAGTGGACTTAATCTTTGATACTCTTTCGCAGGTGGTGCTTAATGATGGTTGTTATTACTGGTGCTAATAATGATTTTTTTTTTTTTGTTTGTATGTGGTAAAGCTTTGAAATATGAGGTCAAGCTCTGATTCTTAGTTTGAGCATTTGGTGATAATGATTTTTTCTTGGTGTTAATATATATATGTGTGTGTGATGAACTCATTATATTGAAGATGGGATTTATTCTGCAACATATTCTAACTTTAGAAAGGAGAAAGCTCCATATGAAACCATTGTTGAAAAAAAGAATGCTAAGTATGAAAAACATATCAATTCTTATAATGAAAAGCATGTGAGTACCCTATTTGGTAGTTTTGCTCTTTGTGTGTGGTGTGTTCTTTTGGATTAATGCATTGGCATAATTATATGCTGCAAAATTGCTAACTCATGTACACCCTTCAATTACTTATTTGGTAACCTGATTGAAGCATTTTAGTCTTTATGATCATTGTCATATGTTGCATACTTTTTCAATCCTAAGTCATCTTCCTCATGAAAGAGTGGAGTGCTTATGATCTTTGTCTTGATTAAGTTCTCAAACTTTCTTTTCCTATGCAAGTCCAACAAATCCACTTATCAGGTGGCCTATTTAGCTGCACAAGGCCATCAGTAGCTTTGTAGTTTTCTGCACTCTGTGTTACTAATTTATGTGTAACTCTGTCATTTACAGGCTCTGATCTATATATTTTGTTTCCTTTGCCTTATAGCTCACAGTTTGTGCACAAACAAGAATAAGGTTAAGAAAACATATTACTTATACTTTTGTAACTATCCAAAAAGATGAAAGGCAAAATTATGATATGTACTTATATTATCCAATGATGAAATGCCGCTATATCAGTCACTTCTTTTGTCTGGGTTTAATAAAAATTAGAGGGTTATTATTGTGAATTTGTTGTCATGATCATGCTAATTAAGTTTTATTCGAAATTGGAAAAAAAATTGCATGCATAAGAAGCAGAGATTAATCAAATTAAGCTATATGACAGGTTAGTATATCTAAGTCAACTAATAATAGCTTCTGATTTTATATCTAAATTAGAAGCTATATCTGATTTTATACTAACAAATGCAATATATGATGGCTGCATTGCATGTCACAAAAGTTAAATTTTGATTTACTTAGCTATGCCATTTGCCTCTAGATCTGGATCTCATTCAGAAACTGTGTCATGAAACTTAATATACATGGGATCTAAGTTTGGAAACTAATATATTCTGATTGAAAATTATAGAAAGATTGATAATGATTATTACCAATGAGGTTGCTAATGTGTGGGGCGTACTATTTTTAATTGACTATTTACTATTACATATGCTATCCTATTGATATCACTACTACTTTCCTTTCCTAAATTTTGCGAAGTATTTTCTTCAAGTATTGATATCTTGAGCAATTACAAATCCCTTTGTGTTTACTGTAATGTCCCTGGTAGGCAAATAGATTGCGACTGTCCCCACATACCAACACGGATCTTTTTAGCGTGTTTTGTCCTCACTTGCACGCTTCTCGGGAAAACTTCCCAGGAGGTCACCCATCCCATAATTACTCCAAGTCAAGCACGCTTAACTATGGAGTTCTTAAGTGATGAGCTATCAAAAAGAAGATGCATCTTGTTGATATGAGTAGTACCAATCAATTCATTTAAGCCTTCTTGTACTATGTAGTCTTATTCTTACACAGTCTCAGGATCACCCTCTCATTCCGGTGTGTCGCTTCATTCATGTACCACTCCCTTAGAAGCGTGCCAAGAGTCGCGACTGTCCCCACATACCAACACGGGTCTTTTCAGCGTGCTTTGTTCTCACTCGCACGCTTCCCGGGAAAACTTCCGAGGAGATCACCCATCCCAAAATTAATCCAAGTCAAGCACGCTTAACAATGGAGTTTTTAAGTGGAGCTACCAAAAAGAAGATGCATCTTGTTGATATGGGTAGTACCAATCAATTCATTTAAGCCTTCCTGTACTATATAGTCCCATTCCTACACAGTCTCAGGATCACCCTCTCATTCCGGTGTGTCGGTTTATTCATGTACCCCTCCCTTAGAAGTCTGCCAAGAGTCGCTCCTTGTCCGTGCCTCTTGCACGGGCGATCACTCACCGCCCTCGTTAACCTGGGTCTTACATTTATGGTATACCTCTTATTTATCACCTTCATTAAAAAGGTTATCTAAGGTATTTGTCGACTTTGTATATGGCTAATCAACTTATTAAGTTTTGAAAATTTACTTTGTTTCCTTTTGAAAAAGATAGAAAAGTTAGAATTTGTTTATTAATGTTTATTTACTTTTAGAAGTGTTTAAGTAGTAGACTTTGGAAAATGGAGACATTGCCCCGCTTGATATGGGAGGTGAATACTACTTTTATGGGTCTGACGTAAGATGTTCTTTCCCTGTGAGTCTACCCATTTAATGCTAAAATTTGGTTTTTTGCTTTATTTTTATCTTGCATGCATTGACATTTTATGCAGCATTGTTGAATTGTTAGACGTGCCTATGCTAGAATTGCATCAACTTAGTCTCTTTGTTTTTGTATTTTTCATATTTCTTTAGTCATTACTATTAGTATTTGTTTGAGTATACCACATATCACCAATGTGTTAATAATTATTGTTGTGACACCCTAAGTTTTATTATACGATTAAACAAAGATTTTATGAGTTTTTTTTGCTTAATTAATTTCTAACTCCATTATCAGAGTGGGGAAGCCTAAATTCATTATTAAAATAGTGGTCTAGAATTTTTCTTTTCCTAACTTTTACAAACAAAGGGGTACACATGTGGAATTACTTAATTACCCTTATTTAGAAAATATATTTAGTAGTATTTAGTTATAGAAAATTTTTAGGAAAAATCCGACAGAGTCTCCTCTGTTTATCGGATATTTTCCATATTTCTTGAAAACCTGCTACCTGCGTGAAAGTTAAAAATACATTTTCCAGTTCAGTTCCTTTTACTTATGTGCGATGCTAGGGTGTTTCCCCAGCTCATTCTATAGCCCCACACTCATTTAGTTTTGCAACATTACATAGGTATTATTTACAACAAAAATACCCGTCATAGCGGAGGAAATCCGGCCCAAAGGTGCTCACACATTGCACCACAAAAATATACTAAGTCATAAGGAAAGTTTAAACTAAGTTTTTATATAAAATCTCAAAATAACTAAATCCAAAACTAGTAGAATAAAAGTATGAACCACTACTCTCCCTAGTTGGGAGAGTGATCCTGCTCGGCTGGGACCTCGGAATCTAACTCTGAACCTGAAAAATGGGCGTAAGGGGTGAGAAATCCACGAACCCAGAAATGTCATTTTAAAGAGGTATAAGAACAACTAAGGCATGCAACAATCAATTCATACACATACATAAATCATGCTTCATTGCATACCTTATTGGTTCGAAATTAAATCATATATATATATATATATATATATATATATATATCAATGATAAACACTCTTGGTTTTTCTTCAACTTTAAACATGACTTTTACTTTCACAAGCTTTTAACTTTTGTATCTTAACTTTGCTTGCATTATGAATTCCATTAGGTATTCTTGCTGCACAATTGGTTAGGATGGTATCTTCACCCAATAGGACTTCTTCTCACTCAGGACTTCTTGACCCATAAGACCTTTCCCTCGTTAGGGCCTTTTCTTTATTTTCTTTTCTTCACTCTCTTTCATATATTCTCATTTATTCATATTTCATAATTATATTTGGTAATGCAGCTATTAATCATCGCGTAGGATCCACGTAACCTAACGAGCCTTTGATCTTATGGGGATTTTTCCTGAGCGAGCTTTGTACCTATTGGGGCTAATTCGGGCCTACTTTGCTAGTAGGACCCTGTCCTAACCGTGTGGACCTAATGGGTGTGGATCCCAAAACGCGATTAATAGCTGCAGACCTTCTTATTTTTTTTCCTTACTTTGCATTACCACTTTATTTCTTTCATTTCTCATACTCATAATTTGCAAAGTAACACTTCTCATTTCCAATTCATATAAACTTTTCAAAACATCTCATTTTTTTACTTGAAGTTACATAATTACATATTTACTAACATAAACAATTTCTTACTCCTTATTCTCATAAATTCCTTTTTCAACTTATTACTTACAATGTCCATAAATTCCTCAACTAATTGCAAGGTAAACAACTAATACAAAACAAACCACAAATACAACTAATAATCATGCTTATTTCATGTAGCAAATAGGGTCAAGCAATTTCATGAACAATAACATATATATTAAAGAGAGAAAATCATATTATCTAACCCTAAACTTAATCATAATTATACACACCCAAAATTCAACTCCCAAGCCCATGAATCAACCCGCTTACCTTGATTTTGAAGATTAAAGATAGAAAATACCAATTTGAGCTAAAACCCTCTTGCTGGATGAGAGAGAAAAACGTGGAGAGAGGGAGAGAGAGAGCTTCCAATCCTTGATCTTGAGAGATTGATAGAAGATTAAAGGTTTGTGGGTGACGGGGATTGATTTTTAGTGATTATTCATCGGTTTAAGTGATGATTTGAAGGTGAAATCATGGAGAGAAGGGAGAGAAGTTCGGCCCCTAGTAGAGAGAGAAAGCCATGGAAGAATGTGTGAAGAAGAAGGCCAAAACGTTGTTTTCTGGGCTGAAAAACTCGACTTAATCGATTAATACTCGATTAAAATGGCAGTTAATCGATTAATACTCGATTAACCACTGCTAATTGCCTTTTCTATTTTTCTTCTATTTTCATCGTGTTTTCAAATCACCATAACTTCTTCGTTAACCGTCAGATCTTGCTCAAATTTTAAAGCAAGGTTCCTAAAAATCCATACTCCATATCCAACGGTGGAAATCTTGATTGGAGTTGTAATTATTTAATTACAATTTTCCAAACTAGGGTTGTTGGAAAGGTGATTTAACTTAGCTAAAATTGCACTTTTTAACCCGATTCAATTTCGATTTCGATTCTCCCCTTTCTAACTCCTTTATAACACCTCACATACTCGTTGGATTAATTATCTTAATTTTTCTTAATTAACTCTAATATATTTTGATAACAATTAATTAAATAAATTAACTGGAAATTAAATTGAGGACGTTACAATCCTCTCCCACTTACCAGAATTTCGTCCCCGAAATTCGCTAGGTGTTGAATAATTGTGGATATGACTCCCTCATTTTGTCCTCTAGCTCCCACGTAGCTTCTTCAACATTATTGCGATGCTAGATAACCTTTACCAAAGGAATCTGTTTGCCTCGAAGTTGCTTAATCCGACGATCTTCAATCCGAATGGGATGGATTTCAAAAGTCAGATTTTCTTTCAAAGGTACATTATCCACATCGATTATATGCGAAGGGTCATGCACGTACTTCCGAAGTTGTGATACATGGAATACGTCATGCAACTTAGCTAGATGAGGAGGCAATGCAATTCGATACGCCAAAGGTCCAACCTTCTCAATTATCTGGTAGGGACCAATAAACCTGGGAGAGAGCTTCCGGTACTTGATTGCACGACCGATACCGGTGGTAGGACTTACCCTTAAGAACACATGATCACCACTATTGAATTCCAAGGGCCGTCTACGCTTATCTGCATAGCTCTTTTGGCGATCCTGAGATGCCTTCATCTTTTGCTGAATCATTTTGATCTTTTCTGTGGTTTCTTGCACAATGTCTGGACCAAGGAGCAGATTTTCACCGATTTGGAACCAGCACAGCGGAGTCCTGCATTTTCTGCCATAGAGAGCTTCAAAAGGAGCCATCCCAATACTGGAATGGAAGCTGTTGTTATAAGTAAACTCAATTAGTGGCAGAAGATGTTCCCAACTATCTGATTGCTCAATAACGCAAGTCCTTAGCAAATCCTCCAATGATTGAATGGTGCGCTCTGTTTGCCCATCCGTTTGGGGATGATATGCTGTGCTGAACTTGAGTTTTGTGCCCAAAGCCTGTTGAAGAATTTGCCAAAAACGAGAGAGGAATCTGGAATCACGGTCAGAGATAATACTTGAAGGGATTCCATGTAATCTCACAATATTTTGAATGTATAGCTGTGTCAACTTCTTCATACTATACTTCATATTCATCGGAATAAAGTGAGCACATTTGGTAAGTCGATCGACTACTACCCAGATAGCTTCATAGCCGGAAGGGGTTCTTGGAAGACCAGATACAAAATCCATAGAGATGCTATCCCATTTCCACTCGGGAATCTCTAAAGGCCTTAACAAGCCTCCGGGCTTTTGGTGTTCAATCTTGGCCTTTTGGCATACTAGGCAGTGGGATACAAAATCTGCAATCGCCTTCTTCATTCCAGGCCACCAAAATAGCCTTTTAAGGTCTTGGTACATCTTTGTGGTACCTGGGTGGATACTTAATTTAATCTTATGTGCCTCATGAAGAATGTCCCTTTGAACTTCAAAATCTTTAGGAACACATACTCTGCCTCGAAATCGGATGATTCCATCCGAACCCTTGATGAAATCGGGCTCTTCTCCATCAGGAGCTCTTTCAAAGAGCTTCTGCAATTCTGCGTCCTCTGCCTGCCTTTCTTTTATCAGGTCGATGAATTCATTATGCACCTGCAACATTTCCAGAATAATACTCTTTTCTTGCACCTGCACACCCAACATGAGATTACAAAATTCCTGCATCAATTGCATCTCCTTTATCATCATATTGCTAACGTGAAGTGTCTTGCGGCTTAGAGCATCTGCCACTACATTTGCTTTGCCTGGATGATATTGAAGACTGAAGTCGTAATCTTTAAGAAATTCCATCCACCTCCTTTGTCTCATGTTCATCTCCTTCTGATCAAATAGATACTTGAGGCTCTTATGATCACTGAACACCTCGAATCGACTGCCGTACAAGTAGTGCCTCCAAATTTTCAATGCAAATACCACGGCTGCCAATTCGAGATCATGGGTAGGATAATTCTGTTCATGTGGGCGAAGTTGCCGAGAAGCATATGCAACAACTTTGCCTTGTTGCATTAGCACGCATCCTAATCCTTGTTTCGATGCATCACAATAAACGTCGAAGGGTTGAGATGGAGCTGGCAAAATTAAGACGGGTGAGCTAGTGAGTCGCTTCTTTAATTCTTCAAAACTATGCTCACACTCCTCTGTCCATTGATAGGGTACCTCCTTACGAGTTAATTTGGTTAGCGGAAGTGCTAACTTAGAAAAACCCTGAATGAATCTCCTATAATAGCCGGCCATGCCTAGAAAGCTTCTGATCTCTGTGACTGTAGTGGGTCTCTCCCACTTGAGTACTGCTTCTACCTTCGATGGATCAACTGCCACTCCTTTTTCTGAAATGACATTACCCAGAAAGTACACTTCATTTAACCAGAAACTACATTTGGCAAGCTTAGCATACAATTGTTTCTCCCTGAGGATCTGCAACACCATCCGCAAGTGCTCAGCATGCTCACTTGGAGTTTTAGAATATACAAGAATATCGTCGATGAAGACAACGACGAAAGAATCCAAAAAGGGTCTGAATATCCGGTTCATGTAGTCCATGAAGATTGCCGGTGCGTTAGTAAGGCCGAAGGGCATGACAACGTATTCAAAATGCCCATAACGGGTGCGAAAATCTGTTTTGGGAATGTCGACCTCTTTAATTCGGATTTGATGATAGCCTGATCGAAGATCAATCTTAGAGAATATGGACGCTCCCCTCAGTTGATCTAACAAATCGTCAATTCGGGGAAGTGGATACTTGTTCTTGATTGTTACCGCATTCAACTGGCGGTAATCAATACACATTCTTGAACTGTCGTCCTTCTTTTTAACAAATAATACCGGGGCTCCCCATGGTGACACACTAGGCCGAATGAATTGTTTAGCAAACAACTCTTCGATGTGCTTCTTTAGCTCGGCCAATTCAGGAGGGGCCATCCGATACGGGGCAATTGATATTGGTCCAGCACCGGGAACCAAATCAATGCTAAATTCTACTTCTCTATGTGGCGGTAAACCAGGAATATCATCCGGGAATACCTCCGGGAATCCCTGCACAACAGGAATCTTGCTTACATCTGATTCTGTTTCAATCTCTAGATTTGACACGGTTGCATTAGGAAAGATGACGGCCTTGCTGTGGCAATCAATAAGAACTCTATTCTTCGCCATCCAATCCATGCCGAGGATGACATCGAGCCCCTTGAGAGGTAAGCAAATAAGATTCAAGTCAAATTCTCTCTCAAGTACTCGAAGAGAACAATTTGGACACACAAGAGACGTAGACACTGCGGTACTAGTAGGTGTTGACACCGTGAGCACATACGGCATCACCACTGTAGGCACTCCTATTCTCTTGACGCATGATGATGAAATAAAGGAATGCGATGCACCACTATCAAACAATATTTTACAAGGGAGATTATTTAAAGTACCAGTACCTCGAATAAGTTCATCACCATCCTCTATCTCCTCTTCATCCATAGTATACACTTTACCCTTCTGAACGGGTTTCTTTCCCTTGACTGGTTGCGCCTGAGTCGTATTAACTTCTTGTTTCACATTCTTCTTCGGGCATTGATAATAGAAATGACCAGGTTGTCCACAAGTAAAGCAAACTCTGGGTTTTGAGTCTTGATTCTTAAACCAGCATTCACCAAGATGACGCTTTCCGCAATGAGTGCATGAAGGATAACTAGGAAAAGCAGCTCCTGTGGGACCAGATTTGGATTGCTGAGGGCCTCTATTGCCACTAACAGAATAAGGACCAGATTTATGCATAGGTGCTTTACCCTTGATCGGGCCTCCAGACTTCTGCACAGCTTTCCCCCGATCAGTCACTTGCGCATTCTGCAAGCTCTTTTCATACGCACTAGTCATATTAATCAGTTGAGACAAACTGGCGATATTCTGATATTCAAACAGCACCTTGATCTCAGAGCGTAAACCACTTTCAAATTTGATACATTTTGCCCTCTCCTCAACATCTCTGTAACCAAGTGAATAGCGCATCAACTCCCGGAACTTCGCAGCATACTCTCCAACATTCATGTTGCCCTGAACAAGATTCAGAAATTGCAGCTCTTTCTCTCTACGTTCATTCTCTGGGAAATACTTGTCCAAGAAAGTAGTGCGGAAAAGCTCCCAAGTGATCTCCCGATTTGCCGCTTCAAGATCGCGACGTTCCTGCTGCCACCAATATTGGGCCTCACCGATCAGCATGAATTCAGCAAGACGAACCCGTTGATCCTGTGGAGGCTGAAGAGAAGCAAATATTTTCTCAATATCCTGGAGCCAATCTTGGGCTCCATCAGGATTGTGTCCCCCTTCAAACCTCAGAGGATCCTGCTTCTTAAACCTTGAAAGCCAATCAATAGCAGGAGGGGCGGGTTGGGGTGGTTGCATAGCAGCAACAGCAGCAGTGACAGCGTTTGCAATATTCTGAGCCTGATTTTGGTTGGCTTGAACCAGATTCTCTAGAATAGCTGTAAGACGATCATTCTCGTTTTGTCGACGAGCCATGAAGGGTATCTACCTTGTTGAAGATCACAACTAAATTAGTATGCCAAGAAGAATTTAAAGAAGAAAGACTTAAAGGAAATTATTTAAGAATTACTAAAGATGAACCTAAACATTGACATTTAAACAATTTCTCGCTTGATGAGAAATCAAGGAGTAATGAAACACCATAGCCGAGGACAAAACTGCTCTGATACCATGAATGTGACACCCTAAGTTTTATTATACGATTAAACAAAGATTTTATGAGTTTTCTTTGCTTAATTAATTTCTAACTCCATTATCAGAGTGGGGAAGCCTAAATTCATTATTAAAATAGTGGTCTAGAATTTTTCTTTTCCTAACTTTTACAAACAAAGGGGTACACATGTGGAATTACTTAATTACCCTTATTTAGAAAATATATTTAGTAGTATTTAGTTATAGAAAATTTTTAGGAAAAATCCGACAGAGTCTCCTCTGTTTATCGGATATTTTCCATATTTCTTGAAAACCTGCTACCTGCGTGAAAGTTAAAAATACATTTTCCAGTTCAGTTCCTTTTACTTATGTGCGGTGCTAGGGTGTTTCCCCAGCTCATTCTATAGCCCCGCACTCATTTAGTTTTGCAACATTACATAGGTATTATTTACAACAAAAGTACCCGTCATAGCGGAGGAAATCCGGCCCAAAGGTGCTCACACATTGCACCACAAAAATATACTAAGTCATAAGGAAAGTTTAAACTAAGTTTTTATATAAAATCTCAAAATAACTAAATCCAAAACTAGTAGAATAAAAGTATGAACCACTACTCTCCCTAGTTGGGAGAGTGATCCTGCTTGGCTGGGACCTCGGAATCTAACTCTGAACCTGAAAAATGGGCGTAAGGGGTGAGAAATCCACGAACCCAGAAATGTCATTTTAAAGAGGCATAAGAACAACTAAGGCATGCAACAATCAATTCATACACATACATAAATCATGCTTCATTGCATACCTTATTGGTTCGAAATTAAATCATATATATATATATATCAATGATAAACACTCTTGGTTTTTCTTCAACTTTAAACATGACTTTTACTTTCACAAGCTTTTAACTTTTGTATCTTAACTTTGCTTGCATTATGAATTCCATTAGGTATTCTTGCTGCACAATTGGTTAGGATGGTATCTTCACCCAATAGGACTTCTTCTCACTCAGGACTTCTTGACCCATAAGACCTTTCCCTCGTTAGGGCCTTTTCTTTATTTTCTTTTCTTCACTCTCTTTCATATATTCTCATTTATTCATATTTCATGATTATATTTGGTAATGCAGCTATTAATCATCGCGTAGGATCCACGTAACCTAACGAGCCTTTGATCTTATGGGGATTTTTCCTGAGCGAGCTTTGTACCTATTGGGGCTAATTCGGGCCTACTTTGCTAGTAGGACCCTATCCTAACCGTGTGCACCTAATGGGTGTGGATCCCAAAACGCGATTAATAGCTGCAGACCTTCTTATTTTTTTTCCTTACTTTGCATTACCACTTTATTTCTTTCATTTCTCATACTCATAATTTGCAAAGTAACACTTCTTATTTCCAATTCATATAAAGTTTTCAAAACATCTCATTTTTTTTACTTGAAGTTACATAATTACATATTTACTAACATAAACAATTTCTTACTCCTTATTCTCATAAATTCCTTTTTCAACTTATTACTTACAATGTCCATAAATTCCTCAACTAATTGCAAGGTAAACAACTAATACAAAACAAACCACAAATACAACTAATAATCATGCTTATTTCATGTAGCAAATAGGGTCAAGCAATTTCATGAACAATAACATATATATTAAAGAGAGAAAATCATATTATCTAACCCTAAATTTAATCATAATTATACACACCCAAAATTCAACTCCCAAGCCCATGAATCAACCCCCTTACCTTGATTTTGAAGATTAAAGATAGAAAATACCAATTTGAGCTAAAACCCTCTTGTTGGATGAGAGAGAAAAACGTGGAGAGAGGGAGAGAGAGAGCTTCCAATCCTTGATCTTGAGAGATTGATAGAAGATTAAAGGTTTGTGGGTGATGGGGATTGATTTTTAGTGATTATTCATGGGTTTAAGTGATGATTTGAAGGTGAAATCATGGAGAGAAGGGAGAGAAGTTCGGCCCCTAGTAGAGAGAGAAAGCCATGGAAGAATGTGTGAAGAAGAAGGCCAAAACGCTGTTTTCTGGGCTGAAAAACTCGACTTAATCGATTAATACTCGATTAAAATGGCAGTTAATCGATTAATACTCGATTAACCACTGCTAATTGCCTTTTCTATTTTTCTTCTATTTTCATCGTGTTTTCAAATCACCATAACTTCTTCGTTAACCATCGGATCTTGCTCAAATTTTAAAGCAAGGTTCCTAAAAATCCATACTCCATATCCAACGGTGGAAATCTTGATTGGAGTTGTAATTATTTAATTAAAATTTTACAAACTAGGGTTGTTGGAAAGGTGATTTAACTTAGCTAAAATTGCACTTTTTAACCCGATTCAATTCCGATTTCGAATCTCCCCTTTCTAACTCCTTTCTAACACCTCACATACTCGTTGGATTAATTATCTTAATTTTTCTTAATTAACTCTAATATATTTTGATAACAATTAATTAAATAAATTAACTGGAAATTAAATTGAGGACGTTACAATTGTATGTCAAGTTTTAATGGTAGTTCTTTGTCATTTGCAATTGGTTTGTCCACCTCGGTCACGTGGATACTAAGTGATGTGGAGGATAGTGGGAATGATGGTACAACTAATGTATTGAATCTGCAAAGACGAATAAGAGTTTTAAGGGTTTATTCCCAGCCTTAGGATAGACTAGGGTTTGACTTGAAACTTTTAATGTATATAATAAATATACCATTATAATTTTACTGCTGGCTACTGCTATTTGTTTGCTTACTGCTGCTATTTTTTACTTTTTCTTAGTTTATGCTAATGACCAAGGTTTAACATAAACTCTTATTTCATACTTCTAATCACTAACACGTAATATCGCTACACTTTCTCATTTCATTCTTTCTTTGATGTTGACCATTCTATTTTCAAGAATATAGTAATTGGAAGAACAACATTGTTGGATGCTATCACACCTTCAAGTGAATGGTTTTCATGTTGTCTCTTTTTTCTAAAGGAGTAAATAGGAAAGGAAAACTGGTTTGAAGTACATTTGCTGGATTGTTTGACAGAGGAAGACATATCAATTTTCATTTCTCTCAAAGTAAGTCTATTTTCTTCCGTACTTATTTTTAAATCATTTCTATTATTTTCTCTATTTCCTTTTCAAAATCCTCTAGTGTATGTTCTAAATTTGAAAAAAAATTCATCTTCTTCACTTTGGACTATTCAAATTTAAAAGTTAAAATTGGGTCTATCATATTTTATTCAGTTTTGGAAACTAAGTGTGAAGTAGGAAGGGAATAGAGTGTTGTGTGTTATCAAAATCAAGAAATAAAGAAGAATAAGAGTTTTAAGTTTGGAGATAAGTCTATTTTCAGAATTTGAACCCTTGACGTGAAAGTTACAGGGTAGCAACTTTGGAAATTTTATTGTATGATACTTTGCAAAACCATTGGCCAGAGAAATATGAATGGCTTAAGATAAACACTATACAATCATATGTTTTTGGATAATGCAACATTAAGGTAAAGCAAAGATGAGCTAGAACTACTGCCATTGACACAACAATGGCATTGGTAACTATATGTAGAAATCTTGCAAAGAATGATAAGTCCATGATGAATTCAAAGGATTTATCAGTTAACATGCTCCAAAATTTTGTTTGTTATTAGGAACTCTATGATCCACTTTTTAGTTGAATATCTTCCATATAATTTGATACAAAACTGTCAAAGTACATTTGTATGTTTAGTTTATGATTGTTATGATGGAAACACACACAACTAAAGCGTGTATTTATTTGATTCAATAAGTTACAATAAGGTTCTTTAATGTTGGCCTAACCATTTTGTAGATTATATAATATAAATTGTCCTTCCAAACGACTCAACCCCGTGAATCGCACAAGTACAAATACTAGAAACCCTGTGGTTTCAATGTTATTTTGGTTGTGCTGCAAAATTATATTCCTCTAATGCTTGATATTTTCTCTTGAAGTTAATTTTTTTTGTTAGTTGCCTACTATGTGTTTGGGAAAATGCTCGAACCATTTTGTGGCCAAAAATGCTTGCCTATAATGTGTAAGGTCCTATATTTAGAATAAATAAATAAATATTAAGTATTCAAATAATAATGTTTGTATGTTGAATAAAATAATGAATTTTCTAAAATTAGGTTATTATACTCGAGTGTTTTGGGGAGGACTCGAGTATAATCACTAATTGCTTGAAAAATTTGAATTTTTGACGAAAGACTCGAGTCTTTCAAGAAAGACTCGAGTGATCTTTGAATTTCTGAAAAGTACTCGAGTATTGGGTAAAAGACTCGAGTAAATCGAGCAGTCTGGTTAAGTGTATAAGTCGGTTTTCATTTGAACTTCGCACCAAAACGCGTTTTCTTGAGGTTCCAAGCACAGAGCTTGATCTTACTTCGAAGGGAGGTAATCCTAGCCTATAAATAAGTGTTCAATGAAGCCCAAACACTCTTAAATCTCTTGAAACCCGAATTGTTGGCAAAATTTCTCTGTTTGACAGAGCTCACTTTGATCCTTTCGTTCTCTCTCAATTCTCATCCTTTTCCTTTGAAACCTAAACACAAACTGAAGTTCTGATTCCACTCTTGAATTAGAACTTGAGATCACTTCAAATAGCCTCCTGTAGATCGAGTTATAGGCAACCAAAGTTGAGGACTTGAAGCTGTGAAAACAGAGCAAAGTTCAGCACCAAACACCTTTCTTCCTTGAATCCGTTTGGTAAATCCAGGAACCCTTTCGATTTCAAACTTGTTTCCATTTAAAGTTAGCATTTCCTAGTTTCTGAAGCTAACTTGTTTCGTTCTTTTTCATGTCTTATTCGTTGTGAAATTGATGTCCAAAGTCAGCCAAGTGCAACAAGTTTTACACCTGTTCAGAGTCAAGTTTTGATTCAATCTCTTTTGGTTCAAATCAAACCTTCCTTTAGCTTCTCTGAGGTAAGGGAGGAGTTATCTAAATACTAGAATGAGTAATTTCAAGCTAGAAATGTAGGAACCATTAAGGTTCAAAAGAGGGATGAAACTTGAATTGGGATTCTGACTTGGAGGTCAGAGACCCAAGGTTTTATGATTCAAACAAGTTTAAATGAACCTAAACAAGCTCACTGTAATGTGTTTCGAAATTAAAATCAAATGGAAATGGATTTCATGTTTTAAAATTGGATATTTGCAAGTTTTGATGCAATCGGTGATTGAGGTTATTTGATGTTGTTTAGCGATGCTTAAGTGTTCTAACATGTTTATTTTATGAGCCCAAGTTGCTGTTTTGCATAGGAATGGAGATATAAAGAAAAGAATTCGAATTGATATTGAAAAGTGTAGAAACTGGTGCTGTTGCAGCTAAAACACTCGAGTAGTTTAAGGAAGACTCGAGTATTCTGGGAAATTTGAAGAACACTCGAGTATTTCTTAAGAACTCGAGTAATTTTACATGAACACTCGATTGCTGGGAAATTCGAATTGAATGTGTCAAACGTTTACGTCAGTCTGTCTCGGAGACCCCGTTTAATCTGAGTGTGTCTACCCCCACGAATGCTCCTATTGTTGCATCAAGAGCATGTGTCGGATGCATGGTTAGCATAGGAGGGAAGATTTCTCGTGTAAATCTGATTTGCTTGCCGTTATCCAACCTCGATGTTATCTTGGGCATGGATTGAATGACGTCCAATCATGTAGTAATCAACTGCAAGGCTCGAACGATTGTGTTTCCCAGCGAGGAGTCTCCTGCCAATCAACCTGAAGGTTATATGTGCTTATTCTCGGCCATTGCTGAAGAAAAGAAGGATGAAGTGAAGATCGAAGATATTCCGATTATTCGAGAGTTTCCCGAAGTGTTTCCCGACGATGTGCCCGGTTTGTCGCCGCATCATGAGATAGAATTCAGTATTGACCTAGTTCCCAGTACCGGTCCTATCTCTATCGCCCCGTATCGTATGGCCCCAGCGGAATTAGCGGAGTTGAAGAAGCAAGTGGAAGAATTGTTATAAAAGCAGTTCATCAGACCAAGCGTGTCGCCTTGGGGAGCGCCAGTCTTGTTTGTGAAGAAGAAGGGTGGATCTATGAGGATGTGCATTGATTATAGGCAACTCAATAAGGTTACGATCAAGAACAAGTACCCGTTGCTGAGGATTGATGATTTAATGGATCAAGTGAAAGGAGCATCTGTGTTTTCAAAGATTGATCTGAGATCAGGTTATCATCAGATCAAGGTTAAGGAGGAAGATATTTCGAAGACTGCTTTTCGGTCACGATATGGACACTACGAGTATGTGGTGATGCCATTTGGTTTGACCAACGCTCCAGCAATATTTATGGATTATATGAATAGAGTGTTCCGGCCCTATCTGGATTCCTTCGTTGTGGTGTTTATCGATGATATTCTCATCTATTCGAAGAATCTAGAGGAGCACGCTAATCATTTGAAGATTGTTCTGGAGACCTTGAAGGAGAAGAAATTATATGCTAAGCTAACCAAGTGTGAATTTTGGCTTGAAAAAGTCAATTTCTTGGGACATATAATTTCAAAGGATGGTGTTGTTGTGGATCCAGCCAAGGTGGAAACGGTGTTGCAATGGGAAAGACCAAGGACAGTCACCGAAGTTAGAAGTTTCCTTGGGTTAGCTGGATATTATCGGAAGTTCATCGAAGGTTTTTCCAAGTTGGCTCTTCCGTTAACTCGCTTAACCCGGAAAGAGCAACCTTTCGTCTGGGACGAGAAGTGTGAAGTTAGTTTCCAGACGTTGAAGGGCAAGTTAACATCATCTCCAGTGTTAACTTTGCCTGATCCTCGGAAAGGTTTCGATGTTTATTGTGATGCGTCTAGACAAGGTTTGGGTTGTGTCCTGATGCAAGAAGGGAAAGTTGTTGCTTATGCGTCTCGTCAGTTGAAGGTGCATGAAGAAAACTATCCTACTCACGATTTGGAATTGGCTGCCATTGTCTTTGCCCTGAAGATTTGGAGACATTACCTGTATGGTAATACGTTTCAAGTATTCAGTGATCATAAAAGTCTGAAGTATCTCTTCGACCAAAAGGAACTGAATATGAGACAACGTAGGTGGATGAAATTCTTGAAGGATTATGACTTCGAATTGCACTACCATCCCGGCAAAGCTAATGTTGTGGCCGATGCCCTAAGTAGAAAGGTGCTGCACGTGAGTACAATGATGGTGAAGGAAGCTTAGTAAATTGAAGAGTTCCGAAACTTGAATCTGGCAGTTCATTGTAAACCAGAGTGTATCAAGCTCGGGATGCTTCAAGTGACAAATGAGTTCCTTACTCAAGTGAGGGACTTACAAAAAGAAGATGAAGAATTGATAGAAAAGAGAAAATTGGGAGTGGATGGAGTAGAACCTGATTTTCAAGTTGGAGCTGATGACATCCTAAGATTTCGAAATCGTGTGTGTATCCCCGCTAATCAGGATTTGAGAAGAGCAGTGTTGGACGAAGCCCACAAAAGCAAGCTGAGTATGCATCCTGGATCGACGAAGATGTATCAAGACCTAAAGAAGATGTTATGGTGGCCCGGATTGAAGAAAGATGTTGCGTCTTATGTTGCGTCTTGCCTTGTTTGCCAAAAGGCGAAGATTGAACATAAAAAGCCTGGAGGAGAATTGCAACCTTTGAGCATACCGGAATGGAAGTGGGATGGAATCGCAATGGACTTTGTGAGTGGTTTTCCGAAAACAAGAGAAGGTTTCGATGCGATTTGGGTCGTGGTTGATCGTTTAACGAAATCAGCTCATTTCATTCCCATCAACATGCAAATATCCGTTGGAGAAGCTTGCAAAATTGTACATCAAAGAAATCGTCAGATTGCATGGTATCCCCTCGAGTATCGTATCGGATCGTGATCCTCGTTTCGTGTCCCGGTTCTGGAAGAGTTTGCATCAAGCGTTGGGAACGCAGCTAAGGATGAGTTCAGCTTATCACCCGCAAACGGATGGTCAATCGGAGAGGAGGATTCAATCCCTGGAAGATTTGCTTCGAGCATGTGTTTTGGAATATCAAGAAGGTTGGGATCGTTTGTTGCCTCTTGTGGAGTTCACCTACAACAATAGTTATCACGCAAGCATCGATATGGCCCCGTACGAAGCTCTTTATGGAAGAAAGTGTAGAACCCTGCTGTGTTGGTTCCAAGTGGAGGAAAATGCTCTCATCGGACCTGAATTGGTTCAAGAAACGACTAAGAAAATCAAAGTAATCCAAGAGAAGATGAAGACTGCGCAAAGTCGTCAAAAGAGTTATGCCGATCAGCATAGATCCAAGCTCGAATTTCAAGAAGGAGATCATGTATTTCTACGAGTGGTGCCAACAATTGGTATTGGAAGAGTAATGAAGCCGAAGAAATTATCTCCTAAGTTTATAGGCCCTTATCAGATCTTGAAACGAGTTGGTCCTGTCGCGTATCAGATCGCCTTACCCCCATTTCTGTCCAATCTGCTCAATGTATTCCACGCCTCTCAGCTTCGCAAATTTGTTCAAAACCCATCTTCGATCGTTCAGTTGCAACAAGACGTGATACCGCTAAAAGAGAATCTCACGTTCGATGTTGGGCCAGTGCGAATAGAGGATAGACGAATCAAGAAGTTGCGAGGGAAAGAAATTCCGTTAGTTCGAGTCCTTTGGGGTCAGAATAGAATATATGACTCTACATGGGAATTAGAATCTAAGATGAGAGAGGAATATCCGCATCTTTTTATGTAAATCGGAATTTCGGGGACAAAATTCTGTTTAAGTGGGGGAGGATGTAAGGTCCTATTTTCGAATAAATAAATAAATATTAAGTATTCAAATAATAATGTTTGTATGTTGAATAAAATAATGAATTTTCTAAAATTAGGTTATTATACTCGAGTGTTTTGGGGAGGACTCGAGTATAATCACTAATTGCTTGAAAATTTTGAATTTTCGACGAAAGACTCGAGTCTTTCAGGAAAGACTCGAGTGATCTTTGAATTTCTGAAAAGTACTCGAGTATTGGGTAAAAGACTCGAGTAAATCGAGCAGTCTTGTTAAGTTTATAAGTCGGTTTTCATTTGAACTTCGCACCAAAACGCGTTTTCTTGAGGTTCCAAGCACAGAGCTTGATCTTACTTCGAAGGGAGGTAATCCTAGCCTATAAATAAGTGTTCAATGAAGCCCAAACACTCTTAAATCTCTTGAAACCCGAATTGTTGGCAAAATTTCTCTGTTTGACAGAGCTCACTTTGATCCTTTCGTTCTCTCTCAATTCTCATCCTTTTCCTTTGAAACCTAAACACAAACTGAAGTTCTGATTCCACTCTTGAATTAGAACTTGAGATCACTTCAAATAGCCTCCTGTAGATCGAGTTATAGGCAACCAAAGTTGAGGACTTGAAGCTGTGAAAACAGAGCAAAGTTCAGCACCAAACACCTTTCTTCCTTGAATCCGTTTGGTAAATCCAGGAACCCTTTCGATTTCAAACTTGTTTCCATTTAAAGTTAGCATTTCCTAGTTTCTGAAGCTAACTTGTTTCGTTCTTTTTCATGTCTTATTCGTTGTGAAATTGATGGCCAAAGTCAGCCAAGTGCAACAAGTTTTACACCGGTTCAGAGTCAAGTTTTGATTCAATCTCTTTTGGTTCAAATCAAACCTTCCTTTAGCTTCTCTGATGTAAGGGAGGAGTTATCTAAATACTAGAATGAGTAATTTCCAGCTAGAAATGTAGGAACCATTAAGGTTCAAAAGAGGGATGAAACTTGAATTGGGATTCTGACTTGGAGGTCAGAGACCCAAGGTTTTATGATTCAAACAAGTTTAAATGAACCTAAACAAGCTCACTGTAATGTGTTTCAAAATTAAAATCAAATGGAAATGGATTTCATGTTTTAAAATTGGATATTTGCAAGTTTTGATGCAATCGGTGATTGAGGTTATTTGATGTTGTTCAGCGATGCTTAAGTGTTCTAACATGTTTATTTTATGAGCCCAAGTTGCTGTTTTGCATAGGAATGGAGATATAAAGAAAAGAATTCGAATTGATATTGAAAAGTGCAGAAACTGGTGCTGTTGCAGCTAAAACACTCGAGTAGTTTAAGGAAGACTCGAGTATTCTGGGAAATTGGAAGAATACTCGAGTATTTCTTAAGAACTCGAGTAATTTTACATGAACACTCGAGTAATTCAAAGAATTTTTCAGAAAACCTTTATTTTTCTATAATTTCATTGAAGATTAACTCGTCTAAGCTCCTAAATTACTAAACTTTAAATATTTCTCTTTATGCTTAAAATCTAATCCCGTTGGTCGATAATTATCCTGGAGGTGTCTTACTGGAATTCTATTCAGTGGTTGATGATTTACCCACATGAGTCCCAACGGAAGTGCGTACACCCATTTGGTTGATATGATCCCTAACGTCCCAGTGAAAGTTTTATTCACTTGGTTGATATTTCTATGGGAGTCCCAAATGGGGTCGTTGCAATAAATATCCGCCAATAGGAGGCCGTGCCCCGACGGATTATTAAATAAATGATTATATACTATTCCTAAAACCATCGCAAAGCGGTTGGACCGTTGATGGATTTTCTGAAATGACAAGTTTTAAGTAAGAAAACCCATCCCGAAATGGCTATGCCTCTAATGGTCCTTTTGGAATGCACCAGCACCAGCAAAAGAGAAAAACAAGTTGAAAGTTAATGAAATGAGATACTGATGAGAATAATGAAAGAAAGAAAACGAGACTTGTATGTTGGAATCATGCATGGTGAAAAGGAATTGCTCCGATCTGATCTGGAACACTAGTTTAGGTTAGACGAATATCCGTGGCACAGGATGCTACGATGACTGAGAATATCCATGGCACATGATGCTATGAAGACTAGTTTCCGATCAATCGTGATGCTTGAATGGAATCGCTCGGTTCGATGAAATATAGGCATGCGAATATCCCGAAAGGATACCGAACCAAGAGGCATGAATGAGAAGTAGGCATGCATCATGTCACTAATGAAGTTAAACATGTGATAAACCAGTTTGAGCATACATTTACACTCTGAATGCTATATGATTACATGTGTTTGTTATTTTTAGCCTCTGTTATGCTCATTTGTTATGGTATTTAGCTATGACTCACTCCTAATCCCTTGTTGTAGGTCATGGCCAGGAACATGTTCTGCGTGGAGATGAGGCGCTCCCTAATGGGGAGTGGAATTTTGAGGATCATCGGGCCATTTATGAAGGGGACGTGGAAGTCATTTTCCGTCACCCGAACCCATGGTCCCGAATGCGCCCGCGCCGAACGAGAATCCCAATGATGTGCATTATGCACATTCCGCCAAATTTTGTTTTTCGCCATGGAACACCACCACCACCACCAAGACGTTTTCCGAGACGCACCCTCCCACCAAGTCCATCATCCTCTGAAGAAAGAATCGTTTTGGAGGTTCCTGCTCCCTCTCGTCCTTCCACTAGAGCCCGATCTCGGACTCCAGTTTATGAGCCATCTGATCCGGCACATGAGGAGGAAGAGGAGGAGGAGGATCTGATAGAGGATGAGGATCCGGTGGAGGATGCCGATCCGGTGGCTGATGATGATTTCATGGACAACTCAATTGGCAGTCAGTGGGGAACTGATGATTGAGTTGAGTTCTGAAGGTTGGAATGTGGATAACGTAACTCATCAGGTTTCTCTTACTTATGTTATGTTTTGAGTTTCGAATCCATTGCTCTAGGTTGTTATAAGTTTTGTTGTAATATATGTAATATAATGTAATGACCTAGAGTATTAAGTTAAGTTTAATGTTGTTAACTTTTGCTGTAATGAATATGTACTTTCACTTTAAAATGAAATATAAAGTTGGTGTTTTCTTCATGAGAATTTGAATGTCTTCCGCAAGAATTGAAATGGATGATGACTTGACTTATAAAAAAAATGGTCGTATTTTCGAATATAAGTATTTTTATTATGAATAGAAAGTCGGGTCGTCACATAATGGCCGAAAGAATGTTTTTTTTTTGTTTTAGTTGACATTGGGAGTGAAAAGTTATGTTTGGCCTTGAAATTGATTTTTAACAATGTTTATGATGAGAGTTGATGAGAGTTGAGGAGAGAGGAAAATAGGTGGAAGAAATTAATTTTTGTTGGATTTGTTGTAACTGTTTGCTATGTTTTGTCTTCTTGTAGTGAGATGAACAAGATTTGAAGAAATTTGATTGTTTTACTAAGACTTTGGTTTTTCTATCACTATGACTTTCTTTTAAAAAAACCAATAGTGCTTTCAAAAATAAATTTTTTAAAGTTATGTATAGCACTCAACCAATTGTAGCCAATTTTGTCCAAAAACCTTGCATATTCAGGAATGCGGTTGATAAATCAACCTCTTATAATTTCTTGTTTTTAGATAGTCAAAATATGTGTGCACTTAATACTTATATAGGAGTAATATGATTATAGAGTGAATCTACTTTGAAAAAACAATTTCAATGTGTTTTTCTGATCTCTTATTGTTCCCTCTCAAATCTCAAGAGCTTTATTGCATATGCTCTTTTCCAATTTTATTTTGTTGCATGATATATTCTAATCATAATAGTTTATTTTTTCTTAAATTGACTGATATATTATAATAGTATTTTTTTCATATCTGTTGGATTTTGTTTACTGAGAATTTTTAAAGAACATTTGATTTCAGATTTTGTGTTGATTTGCTTTTAAATGCATGGTATTTTCCTTGATGCTCACATTGTTGCATTTTATATTATTTTATTGCTCCTCCAATTAATTGATCTTTTTATCATTTTTACTATGATTCTTAGATTCTCTAAAGGTGAGTTTGAATAATTTTCTTTATCAATTTCAGTTTTCAGTAGAAAAGGAAAATCAAATTGTGACAAAAAAAAAGTACATGTAAGAGAGGAGGAAAGACTTGCCAAGATGAAGAAGGTAAAATTTTAAGTCATACTTTTGATTTGAAAAGTTGTATTTTTGAAGCTACCTATTCAAGTCTATATGATTTAACTCTGTTATTATGATGAGCAATATATGAAACCTGGACTTGCAGAGTTGAAAAGGAAACAGTTCAGGCAAATGCCCTCTTCTAGTCATCTGTTTTGTCGCTTCATAATACTGGCAGGGTTGAAAGGCTTGAACAGACAGCTCGAAACTATGGAAAGAACTGAACATTTTATGGTAACATATATTGAACGGGATCCTACTGGAAGGTAAACAACACCGAGTATAAAAATATCTACTGTGAAGAATGGTTAATATATTTTAGTTTTCTTCTTCTAACATGTATGTTTCTGCAGATATGTTGCAACAGTTGTGACTTCAGTTCATGAAATGGACAATGGGTTCAATATTTGGTCTTTTCATGGAAAGCTTCTTTACCGGATTCTGAAGGATCATTTCTTTCACGTGATTTATTCCATCAACCTGACTTTAAGTTATCTGTTTGTGTTTCGAAAGTACGGTCATGTACATGACACATGAGCCAATTGGAGCGCCTACTCCGTCTTTGCATCCATGACAACCATGTTGATGCTCTATAGACCTTAACTTCTGCTTTAGAATAAAGGGTTATATCAACATTTTCTATAGTTTATGCTATGTTTGGATTATTACATACTTTCATTGCTTATATATTTTTTCAATACATGATTTTTGAGATACTTAGATGGCCTTTTCGATATGCAAGTTGTGGTAGGAGTATTGGGATCCCTTTGATTTGACTTATCTCATAGTATAGGCGTACAGCTTTGTTGACGCAAGTTAGAATGTGAAGTAATGAGATTGTGCAATTCTGACATTGACATATTCTCCTGTCTATTAATTTTCGGTATCAATTAATCTTTTATGGCCATTCAAATTTGGTCATTTTGAGATCCTGTGAAGCTTTGGTGGTACTAAGATGGGCTCTAAATTAAAGTATGTATATGTTAAAAGCTGGAATGTTTAAAAGAATTATTATTGTTCTTATGAAATGAGCAAGGCAGATCCTAAAAAATCCAACAATAATATTTTAGATTAACGATATTGTAGAGACACACTTTCTATGTTTGGCTTGATGCCTTCTAGAACTAATTGAATTGACAACATTTTAATTATTCCCCTATATGGTTTGCCGCTTTATTATATTGGATTAATTCTTAGAACATGTTTACGGTGTAATCATATTGTAGGTAAACAATAGGGGGAAAAGAGGTTCCATTTTTACTAGATTGGGATTGAATTTTGTGAAACTTTAAATATTTGGTTTTTGGACTAAAAATAGGATTATGAATATGTTAGCTCACAATTTTTTGTCATGTGGTTTTTTCATAGGAATTGTATTGAAAGATGATGCAACTAGAAACGAAATTTAATATGTGATGGCTGATGCTGTTCTAACTTGATTAAGGTGATATTGTTTGCATGATAAGTGATATTTTCACTTAAATGGTTGCATGGTTGCTAACATGAAAATGGTATCTTTATTTCTAAATCACTGATTTGGGTCCAATATATGATATTTTGAGCATGATTTAGACTCCCTTTTACTATGGATTTGGTTTCTTAGGATGTTTTTATTAGTTTTAGGAATTGTTATTAGTTTAGAATCCTTTGAACTATTTGATCCGTTTTGGGTATGTTTCAGGTACTTTGGAGCTTAATCGAAGAAAATAAATATAGAACTGAAAAGAGGACGAAAAGACCTTGAAAATGGCGCAAAAACGGAGCGAAACGGTGTCGGAAGCAGGATGGCTCGCCCAGGTGTAACATCCCTAATTTTGGCTCTAGTATAATTATAAGTTGTATTGAATTAAATAATTGTTTCTTGAAATCAATCAATTAAGTGCCGAGTATTCTCATAAAATACATTATGCTAATTACGAAAGTATATTTAATTATATTTTAAAGTAAATTCATTTGGAAACAATTACCCTATTTGAAAAATAGACTTTCTATTCTTTACCTTGGTATTTATAAAGATACAATCTTAAATAAATTTTGTTATTTCCTAGTATCTAACTAATTTTTTTAACCTTATAGTTTTCCTATATGAGGCCATATGATGCTAAAATCCTATTATTAATATTTCTTTTGGGTTGATAAATAAATAAAAGAAAGTATATGTTTTTTTTTAAAAAATAAACAAATAAATAAATAAAATATAAAGAAGAAGGAGTTTGTGCGTGTGTGTATTGTGCTTATGAGGAAAACCCTCATTCCTCCTTCCCCATTTTGAGCCGCCACCCCTTTTCTCTCTCCCTCGCCGTTTTTCTCTCTCTCGGCCACCACAAACACGCGCTGTAATATCCGGTATTTATTTTTTTAAATAAATATAATGAATGAAATAATTTTAAAAAGAATATTATTATAATTAAATAAAATAATGAATTTTCTGAAATTTGGTCAAAAGACTCGATTATTGGTGGGAAGACTCGAGTATTGTAACTAGTACTTAGAAAATTTGAATTTTCTGGTTGGATACTCGAGTATTTGGGGTAATACTCGAGTAGTTCGAGCAGCCCTGCAAAAAAAATAAAAGTCGGTTTCAACCCAAATTGAAGCCAACAGCTCATTTCATCTAGTTCCAAGCCCAGAGTTAGACCTTACTTCAAAGGAGGGTAACCTTAGGCTATAAGTAGGTGATTGGGGAAGCTAGAAACTCATTCAATTCACTTCAACCCGAATTTTTGTCCACATTTCTCTATTTTCGGGTGCATACTTTGTACCTTCGATTCTCCTTCCTCACTCAACCAAATTTAGTACAACCAAAACACAATTCGAGTTCTAAATCCCCTTTTGAATTAGCACCAAGAACCACACAAATTGACCTCCTGTAGATCAAGTTACAAGCCTTCTAAGTTAAGTATTCCAAGCTGAGAAACAGAGCATCAAACAGCACCATCAACCTCTCTTTCTTGAATTGGTTTGGTAAATCCAGGAACCCTTTTGAGTCCAAATTCATTTCTTATTAAAGTTAGTATTCCCTAGTTTCTTAAGCTAACTTATTTCATTCTTTTTCATGCCTTATTCGTGGTGAATTTGATTGCCAAAGTCAGCTAGTGCAAACCGTCTTGCACCGGTGCAGAAACACAAACTTTGATCCAGCCCCTTTTCTCGTCAACTAATTGTTTCGTTAGCTTCCCTAAGGTATGGGAGAAGTTACCTAATTGCTAGAATGGTAATTAATAAGCTAAATTCATAGGAACCATAGGAGGTTCATGGGCAATGTAAACTCGAATTGGGAATCTGACTTGGAGGTTAGAAACCCACGGTTTTTATATTCAAACAAGTTTAAATGCACCTAAGAAAGCTCACTGAATTGACTCACGAACTTAAAATCAAGCATAAATGGAATTCATATGTTAGAATGGACATTTTCTATGTTTTCATGCAATCTGTGATTTGATTATGTTTTCTGTTGATTTGATGTTAATTAATACATGTAACATGTTTATTTTATGTGGAATAACTTCTGTTTGTGCAGAATTGAAGTAAAAGTATAAGACTCTCGAGTAGGTGCTTAAAATGCAGAAAACTGGTGCTGTTGTAGCAAAAGGACTCGAGTAGTTCGAGAAAGACTCGAGTCTTCTGGAAAAATGATGAACGACTCGAGTATTTCTTCAAGGAATCGAGTATTCTTGCATGAACTACTCGAGTGGTTCATAAACTACTCGAGTAGCCTGAGTAAATTTCATAAAACACTTATTTTCTTTAATTTCCAAAATTTAACTCGTCTAACCTCCTAAATGTTAAATTCTAAACACCACTATGAGGATTTCACCAAGTGGCTTAACTTAATTCCGTTTGGTTGATAATAAACCTAGAGGTGTTCTACTGGAATATTATTCAGTGGTTGATGATTTCCCCTACAGGAGTCCAAACGGAAGTTTTACCCTCATTTGGTCGATGTTTATCCTATAAGTGTCCTAGTGGAACTTTTATTCACTTGGTTGATGTTTACCTTATGGGAGTCCCAGATGGAGCGGTTACTTTAACCATCAATAGGAAGCTATGCCGCTATGGACTATAAATAAAATGATTAAACGCTATTCATAAAACCATCATAGGTGGCTATGCCGCCGATGGCATTTTTTATAAACATTGGATTTATTATCGTAGGATGGCTCGACCTCTCTGTTTCCTAAAGCACCAGGTTAATGAAATTGATGAACCCTATTTCGAGATGATGTAAATAATGATGGATCAAAAGATAAGGATTGGTAACGGATTAAGTTTGCATTCATGCATTTGTTTTGCTCCAACTTGTTGAGGCGTTAATACTAGTTACGCTAGGCGGGTGAAGCCTATAAGTTGCGAGTGGTCGAGTAGAGGAAGCTCACGATGACCCATTTTCCTCCAAGCTGTGAAGCCCTAGGAAAGGATTTTAGATAGACATACATCATGCCATTAATAACAAGATTAATGATGACATAAAAAGGATTGACATATGTACTTGCATTTGTTGCATTATTATTGTTACTTGTGTTTGTCGTTTTTAGCCAATGTTATTTATCATTCGTTTTAACATAATTAGCTATGACTTACTCCCTTGTTGCCCTTGTAGGTAATGAAGGTCCCGTCTTCCAAGGGGAAGAATAGTGCTGGCTAGGGATGTAGGATTCCCTTCCAAGGAATGGAGTTTTGTGAACCATGCTCTGGGTTATGATTAGTATATTAAGTAACTCAGAGTCTATTTAGGTTATTTCCTAGAGATGTACTAGTTTGAACTGTTGTACTATGAATTATGAACCTTCCTTGTTTTGTCCTTTATATTATATCAAAGGTTGCTTCCACATTTGAAAAGTTTAAGTTTCGAATTTGCGAAAAATTTTCTCTATTTTCATAAGTAATTGAAGGTAATTAAGTTGGGTCGTTACACTTAGTGGTATCAGAGCAATGGTTCAAACTCTCGGCCTTTGGACTATGGCCACACATGCTATAAGCTGTGATAACTCTGAATTGAGTTATGGGTAGACTAGGATTAAGTCAGTAGGATGTAATGTGTATATATATATATATATATTGTTTTGTTTTAAATATAACTGTTATTTTTGATAAATAGGGCAAAGTAGCAATGGCATCAAGGCACGCTCGTCATACCGACGAATCCCTAGATTGTATCGCTGATATTCTGGAGCACCTGACTAATAGACGCGACAATGGTCCATTTGAGTTCAAAGGGCTGGCCGACTTCAGAAAATGTGATCCTCCGAAATTCTATGGTAGAGCTAATCCTGAGGAGGCGCAGATCTGGATCCAAGAACTAGAAAAGATATTTCAAACCATCCCATGCAATGAAGAGCAGAAAGTCACCTATGATGCCTATGTCCTGGTGGGACCCGCTGACAACTGGTGGAAGTATACAAAGCAAACCTTGTAGCATGAGCACAAATAAATCACTTGGGAGGTCTTAGTGGAGAAGTTCTATGAAAAGTTCTTCCCTGAAGATGTGAGGAACAAGAAAGAAATTGAATTCTTGGAGCTAAAGCAAGGAGCCATGACCGTTGGGGAATATGCTGCTAAGTTTGAAGAACTAATGAAGTATTCTCCATATTTCATGCTTCGCCCTGATGAGCATTCCAAGTGTGTTCGCTTTGAGAATGGTTTAAGGCCTAATATTAAACCATTCGTAAGTGGACAGTGCATCAGACACTTTGCAACTCTGGTGCAACGTTGCCATGTCACCGAAGATGACCTCAAAGCAAAGGCAGTGTATGAACAACAACAGCGCAGCCAACAGAATTACGGTCCTCACCGTAATCATGGACGCCATAGCCAGAATAATCGTAACAAGGGTCCATATCACAAAAAAGGATAGAGGAACAAAAATGAAGGAGGACCAACCCATCTTCCCAAATGTGACAAGTTCCAGAAACATCATGGAGGTAAAACTTGTTGGACTGTTAATCCCCCAACATGTTTTACTTGTGGAAAGAAAGGTCACATCAACCGATTCTGCCCCGAGGGAAATGCTAATCAAGGAGGAACTGTTCAAAGGCCTATGGCACGAGCAAAAGTGTTCACCATGTCGGGAGTTGAAGCTGAGCAATCTGAGAACCTGATCCAAGGTAATTGTCTTTTGAATAGTAAACCATGTAGGGTCCTTATAGATTCTGGAGCCGCTCATTCTTTTATCTCCTATGACTGTGTCAACCGACTAAAATTGAAAATCACCGATACACCATATAATCTCACAGTGTCCACCCCAACCAACTTACCTGTAATCGCATCAAAGGCTTGTATGAGTTGTAAGATAACTATGTTAGATAGACATACTCTAGTCGACCTCATATGTTTACCTTTATCCCAATTAGATATAATTTTAGGGTGTGACTGGCTGACCAGATACCAAGTAACCATAGACTACCATAGCAAGTCTATCCTATTCCCTGATACCAAACCACTAACAACACCACCCGAAGGATATCTGTGTTTATTTTCTGCCTCCGTAGAAGAAACCACCAAAGTAGAGCCCAGAGTCGAAAGTATCCCTATAGTTTGTGAATATACCGATGTCTTTCACGAAGAAGTACCCGGTTTACCTCCTCCTCATGAAATAGAGTTTAGTATTGACCTTATCCCTAGAACTGGTCCTATATCGATTGCTCCTTTTCGAATGGCACCATCGGAGTTGGCGGAATTGAAGAAACAGGTGGAAGATTTATTGGAGAAGAAATATATTAGACCGAGTGTATCGCCATGGGGTGCGCCAGTATTATTTGTAAATAAGAAAGATGAGAGTATGCGGATGTGCATCGACTACAGACAGTTGAATAAAGTAACCATCAAAAATAAGTACACGTTGCCCCGAATAGATGATCTGATGGATCAAGTTCGTGGAGCTAAAGTGTTCTCTATGATCGATTTAAGGTCCGATTACCATCAGATTCGAGTTAGAGAAGAAGATATTCCAAAAATGGCCTTCCGATCCCGTTATGGTCACTACGAATATGCAGTGATGCCATTTGGTCTAACCAATGCACCTGCTGTATTCATGGATTACATGAATCGGATCTTTCGGCCATATCTGGATTCATTTGTGGTTGTATTCATAGATGACATCCTGATATACTCGAAGACCCCAGAAGAGCATGCCAAACATCTTCAAATCAGCTAAAGGGAGCATCGGTATTCTCCAAGATCGACCTTTGATCTGGGTATCATCAGATCAGAATCCGAGCAGAAGATATCCCGAAGACTGCGTTCAGAACCAGATATGGACACTTCGAATACGTTGTAATGCCTTTCGGTTTGACGAACGCGCCAGCAACATTCATGGACTACATGAATAAGATTTTCCGACCGTACTTGGATTCTTTTGTAATAGTGTTCATAGATGATATCTTAGTCTATTCAAAGAGTCCGAGTGAGCATGAAGAGCATTTGAGGGCGGTGTTGTAGATTCTCAAAGACAAGCAGTTGTATGCCAAATTCTCAACGTGCAGCTTTTGGCTGAACAAAGTGCACTTTCTGGGTCATGTGATTTCCGAGCAAGGAGTGGCTGTAGACCTCTAAGGTGGAGGCAGTGTTAAAGTGGGAGAGGCCGAAGATAGTGACCGAGATTAGAAGTTTCTTGGGTTTGGCTGGATATTATCGGAGGTTCATTGAGGGATTCTCCAAGTTGGCTCTTCCGCTGACCTTATTGATGAGGAAGGATACACCTTACCAGTGGTCGCCAGAATGCGAGCGTAGTTTTCAAGAGTTGAAGAAGAGGCTTACGAGCTATCCGGTTTTGATTTTGCCAGACTTAACTCAATCATTTGATGTTTACTGTGATGCATCTAAGTAAGGTTTGGGTTGTGTGTTAATGCAGCAAGGCAAGGTGATAGCTTATGCTTCCAGGCAACTCTGACCACACGAACAAAACTATCCCACGCATGATTTGGAATTGGCTGTTGTCGTCTTTGCGTTAAAAATCTGGAGGCATTATCTTTACGGTACTAAGTTTGAAGTCTACAGTGATCATAAGAGTCTTCAGTACCTCTTTGATCAAAAGGAGCTGAATATGAGGCAGAGGAGGTGGATGGAGTTCTTGAAGGACTATGATTTCCATCTTCAGTATCATCCAGGCAAAGCCAATGTAGTGGCTGATGCGTTGAGTCGTAAGACGCTACACGTTAGCAACTTAATGGTGAAGGAGATGCAACTAATGCAAGAGTTTAGCGACCTCAACCTCGGTGTGCAAATGAAGGAAAACAGTATAGTTCTTGGAATGTTACAAGTTACGAATGATTTTGTCGGCTTCATTAAGGAGAGGCAGGCTGACGACGTGGAGCTCCAGAAATTACTGGAAAGGGCAGGGGACAGAGAAGAGCCTGAATTCATCAAGGGGCCGGATGGTCTCATCCGATTCAGAGACCGAGTGTGTATTCCCATGGACTTTGAGGTTAGAAGAGATCTAATGGAGGAAGCCCATAAATCAAAGATGAGTCTCCATACGGTGAAGAGACTATTTTGGTGGCCAGGGTTGAAGAATGATGTGGCTGACTATGTGTCTAAGTGTTTGGTGTGCCAAAAGGCAAAAATCGAGCACCAGAAACCGGGTGGTTTGCTTCGGCCACTAGAGGTCTCTGAATGGAAGTGGGACAGCATATCAATGGATTTCATCTCAGTTTTGCCGAGGATGAATTCGGGATGTGAAGTTATCTGGGTCATAGTGGACAGACTGACCAAATGTGCCCATTTTATTTCGATCAACATGAAGTATAGCTTAGAGAAGTTGACGCAGTTGTACATAAAGGATATAGTCAGATTGCATGGAATTCCGACCAGCATAGTGTCTGACCGAGATCCCCGTTTCCTGTCTCGGTTTTGGCAGAGTTTGCAACAGGCACTAGGTACTAAGTTGAAGTTCAGTACTGCCTATCACCCTCAAACCAACGGTTAAACCGAATGAACTATTCAGTCATTAGAGGACTTGTTGCGAACTTGTGTGCTCGAACAAACTGGAAGTTGGGAAACACTCTTGTCGTTGGTCGAGTTCACCTACAACAACAGTTTTCATTCAAGTATTGGAATGGGCCCTTTTGAAGCACTCTATGGTCGAAAATGTCGAACGCCTCTATGCTGGTTTCAGATAGGAGAAAATTTGTTGATTGGCCTTGACATTGTGCAAGAGACGACCGAGAAGATCCGAATGATACAAGGAAAAATGAAAGTAGCTCAGGATCGACAGAAGAGCTATGCCGACAAGAGGAGGAAGCCTCTGGACTTCAATACAGGAGATCATGTGTTCCTATGGGTATCCCCTATAACGGGTATTGGCCGAGCAATCAAATCAAGGAAGCTGACCCCTCGGTTTGTCGGACTGTACCAGATATTGGAGAAAGTTGGACCAGTCGCCTATTGAATTGCTCTACCTCCACATCTATCTAAACTCCATGATGTATTTCATGTTTCACAACTCAAGAAGTACATTCATGATCCTTCGCATGTGATAGAAGTGGACGAATTGCCATTGAAGGGTAATTTGACCTTTGAAATCCTTCTGGCCAGAATAGAGGACAAACAAGTCAGACGGCTCAGAGGCAAGGAAATCTCTTTGGTCAAAGTCATCTGGAACCGGAACAACGTAGAAGAGGCAACTTGGGAACTCGAAGAAAAGATGAAGGTCTCACATCCGCAACTGTTCAATGTCGACTAATTTCGAGGACGAAATTCTGTAAGTGGGAGAGGATTGTAACATCCTAGAATTTATATCAAATCTTAATTAGAAATAAACTAAGATTGTACTAGTGGGTATCGTGGTAATAAGTTAAGTGTTAGTCAGGCCGACCTCGTCCCGACCTAGTCTTTCGTAGCCATTGAGAATCTGATCATTAAGCATTCGGCAATTAGGGTGATGGTGAAGCCGAGTGCAGCGAAGCATTTCACCCAGTCCGAGTGAAACCCAGTAGAATCCCAACTTAGTTTCTCTTGTCGACAGTCGACTCGGTAGGCTATGCACCAAGCTGAAACCGAGTGTCTACCGCTATGGCGCGTGGGTGTCTATCTCCTCTCACGTGCGTGTGTGTGTGTGTGTGTCAGACTCTGCCTTTTCTCACTTATACATTGGAAGCTTCCTCAAGAAGCCACTAATTTCTGTCCACATATTACCAATCTTCCTTAAGAAGTTTTTATTCAAGACCACACATTTATTGACACATGTGTAATAAAGTACAACCAAGACCCAAACTATTCCCATAATATACAATACGTTCTCTCTCTTTTCTTCCACCATCTTCTTTGTTTTCTCTCATTTCTCTCTTAGGAATTGAGGAAACAATACTCCCTAAGATACTAATCCAAGTTGAAGATCATCTTCTTCTTCTCTTTTCTTCTACATTTTAAACTCTTCCTCTTTATTCTCGTGGGTTTTTCAAAGGCAGCTAGCAAGGAAGCAAGGAAAATATGGTTAAAGGTTCAGACGCACGATCAAGGCAAAGCTTGTCCTTTCTTCTTATCTCTCACGATTTAAGGTAAGGAGTGAGTGTTACCTTAGCTTAGGTTTGGGTTCCTAGTGTGCTCATGGTGAGTACTAAGGAAATGGGTGTTAAAACGTAGGTTAGATAACATAGAGATACTGTTAGGAGAAAGGGGGTTAAGAGGAAGCCATTTAATTCAACGTGAATATATGTATGTAAATGAGCATGAATGTTATGTTGAAACTGTGATATATGTGTTAAGTGTGTTATAACTGTTTGCTGTATGAGTTTTACAAGTACAGAGTGTAAGCCGAGCGTAGGAGCTGATTGAGGAAAAGGAGATTAAGAATGAATAATTGAAAGAAAGATAAGTAATGGGAAATGGTTGTGTGAGCCAGGTCAAGTCAGTCACATCGGTTGGATGCCGTAAGCCGCACACGAAAGTGTGTGCAGTAAGTCGCAAGCTGGCCGAGTGCAATGATTGCCGAGAGCGCAGTTGACGTGGTCATGCGTGGCTGTAAGTCGTGCAACAGGTGAATGTTGTACGCAGTAATGAATCACAAAAGATTCCAAGAGGAATCGGTTAGGATATGCTCCAAGTCTTGGAAGCCATGCGGAGTGCCGTTTGCAATGATCGATGGATACGCAGTTGACGTGGTCATGCGCAGCTGTAAGTCGTACAGCAGGTGAATGTTGTACGCCGAGATGGGCATGTTCATAACTCCAATGGTAATGGTGTAAGTCGTGCAGGTGAATGTATGCTTCATAAAAGTAATAAGATAATATGGAAGGGAGTTGTGCAGGTGAATGTGCACTTCCGAAAAGAAATAGGGTAGAAAGGACAGAGAAAAGAAAGAGGAGTAAGAGGGTAGAACCGAGAGAGTTGTTTTCCGCTGTTTATGTATAAGGGTTCCGAGGGTAGGCCGAGCTCATGTGCAGGCATATAATACCGAGGTAAAATATAAGGGAAGAGAAAAGGGAGTAGAGAGATAAGGAATACAGGAACTATGAATATGAATGTTGCATTTTTCAGTATGAATGATATGTTTACATGTCTATTTGTATAATTGTGTCTGACTTGGGGTCTTAGTATGACATGATAAGAACTGCTTACTTAAGTTCTGTGTAATGCTCACCTCCTTACCATTTTTCAGGTACTGAGCCCGAGCAGACGCAGTCCCCGGCCGAGCAGGTTCACTCTCCCTCACAGGGAGAGTAGGTCTATAGTGTCGGACATTAATGTAACTCTCGGCCATTTGGCCGAGCAGAAATACTGATGTTTTGGACTTGTTTTATGGAACCAAGAATTTGTACTTAATTGGTTTTGGTGCCTCAGTGCTTTTGTAAAACTTCTTCCGCTGATGCCTTTACTCTCGTCGTTGCATGCTTGACTTAAGATGTTATGAACTAAATTATTACGTCTTAGTTTAAAAGAAAATTTCAAGTCCAATTTTCAGATAAGGAAAATTTTTATTTAATTAGGGTGTTACACGAGTTTTGGTTAAGAGAAGTGAAATTCCTTGGCCATGTGATCACAGAAGATGGAGTTGCTGTAGATCCAGCCAAGGTGGAAGCTATAATCAAGTGGGAAGCCCCAAGAACTGTCACGGAAGTGAGAAGCTTTCTTGGACTAGCAGAATACTATCGAAAATTTATTGAGAAATTTTCAAAGATTGCTTTGCCATTAACGCGTTGAACAAGAAAAGAACAACCTTTTGTTTGGAATGAAAAGTGCAAAGCAAGCTTTCAAGAGTTAAAGGACAATCTGACATCTTCTCCGGTGTTAACTCTGATCGATCCTCACAAAAGTTTCGATGTATACTGTGATGCTTCCAATCAAGGACTCGGATGTATGTTGATGCAAGAAGGAAAGGTGGTAGCTTATGCATCGAGATAGTTGAAGACTCATGAAGAGAATTATCCAACTCACGACTTGGAATTAGCAGCCATAGTGTTTGCATTGAAGTTGTGGAGGCACTATTTGTATGGAACAACATTCCAAGTGTTCAGTGACCATAAAAGTCTCAGATATCTGTTCAATAAAAAGGAATTAAATATGCGACAACGTAGATGGATGGAGTTTTTGAAGCACTATGACTTTGAGCTTCACGACCATCCTGGAAAAGCCAATGTGGTAGCGGATGCTTTAAGTCGAAAGACGTTGCATATGAGTGCTTTGATGATCAAAGAAGTGGAGCTGATTGAGAAGTTCCGAGACTTGAATCTGGCAATAGAAGTGAGACCATCCAGTATCAAGTTGGGAATGCTAAAGATAACCAATGAATTCTTAGAACAGATAAAAGAGATGCAGCAAGACGATGTGGAATTGCAAGAGAAAGTGAGGCTAAGTATGGAAGGAAAAGAACCAGATTTCCAAATTGATCCTGATGGAGTCTTGAGGTTCAAAGATCGAGTGTGCATTCCTGCAAATCAAGAGTTACGGAGAATCATTTTGGACGAAGCCCACAAAAGTAAAATGAGTATTCATCCTGGAGCTACAAAGATGTACCAAGACATGAAGAAAATGTTTTGGTGGTCTGGACTGAAGAAAGACGTGGCGACTTATGTGACATCTTGCTTTGTTTGTCAAAAAGCAAAAATAGAACATAAGAGGCCTGGAGGCAAACTTCAATAATTGGATATTCCATAATGGAAATGGGATAGTATTGCAATGGATTTCGTTTCCGGCTTTCCAAAAACCCAAGGAGGAGATGAAGCCATGTGGGTAATAGTGGATCGATTGACGAAGTCGGCACACTTTATTCCAATAAATATGAGTTATTCATTGGAAAAGCTCACACAACTTTATATCAAGGACGTAGTACAATTGCATGGAATTCCATCAAGCATAATCTCCGATCGTGACCCAAGGTTTTGTTATCGGTTTTGGCAAAGTTTGCTCCAAACAAAGGGAACCAAGTTGAGGATGAGTTCAACCTATCATCCCTAAACCGACGGTCAATCTGAAAGGACAATCCAATCTCTAGAAGATTTGTTGAGGGCATGTGCTTTGGAATATAGTGAGAATTGGAGTCAATTACTACCTTTGGTAGAATTCACCTACAACAATAGCTTCCATGCAAGTATTGGGATGGCACCTTTCGAAGCACTGTATGGACGAAAGTGTAGGACCCCACTATGTTGGTTCCAAGTGGGGGAGAATACGGTCGTCGGCCCTGATGTCGTTCAAGAAACAACTGAAAAGATTAAAGTAATTCAAGAAAAGATGAAGGCGGCCCAAAGTAGACAAAAGAATTATGCGGATCGGAGAAGGAATAAATTGGAATTTCAAGAAGGGGAGCACGTCTTTCTCCGAGTGGTTTCGACAACTGGAGTTGGACGTGTGATGAAACCAAATAAGTTATCACCTAAGTTCATCGGTCCATACCAAATCCTGAAGCGTATTGGTCCTGTTGCATACCAAATAGCCCTGCCACCATTTCTATCCAACCTGCACAACGTGTTCCATGTGTCTCAACTGAGAAAGTTCGTGTGTGACCCTGCTTCGATTATCCGCATCGAACCCGACGAGATACCCTTGCGAGAAAATCTGACCTTCGAAACTGGTCCTGTCCAAATTGAAGATAGAAAAATTAAGCAACTGCGAGGGAAAGAAATTCCTTTAGTGAAAGTCGTGAGGGAACGTGGTGGTGTTAGCGACATCACTTGGGAATTGGAAAGTTAGATGAAGGAGGAATATCCGTATCTGTTCGAGTAAGTTTTATTTTCTGAAACGAATTTCGGGGACGAAATTCCTTTTTAAGTGGGGGAGAATGTAATATCCGGTATTTATTTTTTTAAATAAATATAGTGAATGAAATAATTTTAAAAAGAATATTATTATAATTAAATAAAATAATGAATTTTATGAAATTTGGTCAAAAGACTCGAGTATTGGTGGGAAGACTCGAGTATTGTAACTAGTACTTAGAAAATTTGAATTTTCTGGTTGGATACTCGAGTATTTGGGGTAATACTCGAGTAGTTCGAGCAGCCCTGCAAAAAAATAACAGTCGGTTTCAACCCAAATTGAAGCCAACAACTCGTTTCATCTAGTTCCAAGCCTAGAGTTAGACCTTACTTCAAAGGAGGGTAACCTTAGGCTATAAGTAGGTGATTGGGGAAGCTAGAAACTCATTCAATTCACTTCAACCCGAATTTCTGTCCACATTTCTTTGTTTTCAGGTGCATACTTCGTACCTTCGATTCTCCTTCCTCACTCAACCAAATCCAGTACAACCAAAACACAATTCGAGTTCGAATTCCCCTTTTGAATTAGGACCAAGAACCACAGAAATTGACCTCCTGTAGATCAAGTTACAAGCCTTCCAAGTTAGGTATTCCAAGTTGAGAAACAGAGCATCAAACAACACCATCAACTTCTCTTTCTTGAATTGGTTTGGTAAATCCAGAAACCCTTTTGAGTCCAAATTCATTTCTTATTAAAGTTAGTATTCCCTAGTTTCTTAAGCTAACTTATTTCATTCTTTTTCATGCCTTATTCGTGGTGAATTGGATTGCCAAAGTCAGCTAGTGCAAATTGTCTTGCACCGGTGCAGAAACACAAACTTTGATCCAGCCCCTTTTCTCTTCAACCAATTGTTTCGTTAGCTTCCCTAAGGTATGGGAGAAGTTACCTAATTGCTAGAATGGTAATTAATAAGCTAAATTCATAGGAACCATAGGAGGTTCATGGGCAATGTAAACTTGAATTGGGAATCTGACTTGGATGTCAAAAACCCACGGTTTTTATATTCAAAAGTTTAAATGGACCTAAGAAAGCTCACTGAATTGACTCACGAACTTAAAATCAAGCAGAAATGGAATTCATATGTTAGAATGGACATTTTCTATGTTTTCATGCAATCTGTGATTTGATTATGTTTTCTGTTGATTTGATGTTAATTAATACATATAACATGTTTATTTTATGCGGAATAACTTCTGTTTTATGCAGAATTGAAGTAAAAGTATAAGACTCTCGAGTTGGTGCTTAAAATGCAGAAAACTGGTGCTGTTGCAGCAAAAAGACTCGAGTAGTTCGAGAAAGACTCGAGTCCTTTGGAAAAATGATGAACGACTCGAGTATTTCTTCAAGGACTCGAGTATTCTTGCATGAACTACTCGAGTGGTTCATAAACTACTCGAGTAGTCTGAGTAAATTTCATAAAACACTTATTTTCTTAAATTTCCAAAAATTAACTCGTCTAACCTCCTAAATATTAAATTCTAAACACCACTATGAGGATTTCATCCAGTGGGTTAACTTAATTCTGTTTGGTTGATAATAAACTTGGAGGTGTCCTACTGGAATATTATTCAGTGGTTGATGATTTCCCCTACAAGAGTCCCAACGGAAGTTTTACCCCCATTTGGTTGATGTTTATCCTATAAGTGTCCCAGTGGAACTTTTATTCACTTGGTTGATGTTTACCTTATGGGAGTCCCAGATGGAGCGGTTACTTTAACCATCAATAGGAGGCTATGCCCCGATGGACTATAAATAAAATGATTAAACGCTATTCCTAAAACCATCATAGGTGGCTATGCCGTCGATGGCATTTTTTATAAACATTGGATTTATTATCGTAGGATGGCTCGACCTCCCTGTTTCCTAAAGCACCAAGTTAATGAAATTGATGAACCCTATTTCGAGATGATGTAAATAATGATGGATCAAAAGATAAGGATTGGTAACGGATTACATTTGCATTCATGCATTTGTTTTGCTCCAGCTTGTTGAGGCGTTAATACTAGTTACGCTGGGCGGAGGAAGCCTGTAAGTCGCGAGTGGTCGAGAGGAGGAAGCTAACGATGACCCATTTTCCTCCAAGCTGTGAAGCCCCGGGAAAGGATTTTAGATAGACATACATCATGCCATTAATAACAAGATTAATGACGACATAAAAAGGATTGACATATGTACTTGCATTTTTTGCATTATTATTGTTACTTGTGGTTGTCATTTTTAGCCAATGTTATTTATCATTCGTTTTAACGTAATTACCTATGACTTACTCCCTTGTTGCCCGTGTAGGTAATGAAGGTCTCGTCTTCCAAGGGGAAGAATAGTTCTGGCTAGGGATGCGGGATTCCCTTCCAAGGAATGGAGTTTTGTGAACCATGCTCTGGGATATGATTAGTATATTAAGTAACTCAGAGTCTATTTAGGTTATTTCCTAGAGATGTACTAGTTTGAACTGTTGTACTATGAATTATGAACCTTCCTTGTTTTGTCCTTTATATTATATCAAAGGTTGCTTCCACATTTGAAAAGTTTAAGTTTGGAATTTGCGAAAAATTCTCTCTATTTTCATAAGTAATTGAAGGTAATTAAGTTGGGTCGTTACACCCGCCACCACCACCAAGCACCAGCACTCAGCAAACCCGTGCTCTCTCTCTCTCTCTTGTTCCTTCTCCCTCTCAATCCCTCTATCTCACTCTCTCCTAGCTGCTCTCTCTCTCCTAGCTGCTCTCTCTCTCTCCATCCACGGTGTTCTCTTCGCGCCGCCACGAATCGGCGCCATCGCTGTCGCCATCGTTTCTCCTCCCTCTCACGCCGCGTCTTCTCCCTCTCAGTCCTGGGCCCCAGCTCGCACCGCCGCCTCTGCTGGAATCGCGACTCCGAGGGTCCCTGTCGTCATCGTTGCTGGTTTTTGTGGCTGTCGTCGTTCGCTGCCTCTGTTGGACTGGTCACGTCGCACCACCTCTTTCCTTCTTCGGTGCGTGTTGTTGATGCTAAGGACCGAGGTCACCACCGACGCCGGTATCGCCGTCACCGTTACCGTGACCAACCCCCTTTGTTGTGCTCGAACCAGGCACGGGTGGAGCCCATAAACCGTATCGGTCTTGATCCCTCTGCTACCTCAAAAACCTAATCGAAGGGTAAATTCCTAATACCTTTTTAATTACCCTATGTTGTGTTTTAATAATAATACTGATTATAATAGTATTGGTAATAATTATTTAGTATTAAATTGATTTGGAAATTAAACTGTATTATAGTTTAAATTGATTTCAATTATACTATTATTGATGGTGACTTTAATTGTTTACTTTGATTTGTAATAACGTCGAATTAAACGTTATGTCAAATGATGAGTTTGAAAGTGTTTTTGTTAAATGCGTTGGGATCCTAAGTAATTAGGTTGTAGGTTAGTTGAGCAGGATTGTCCCTGAACTAACAATAAACCAATTAAATAGGAATCTGGTATATACTCGACATACGTGAATTCAAGTTTAAATCTACCTTGATCTCTAATTCCAAATTGAAGGGGGGTGTACCTATTTGGACTTTGGAAATTAGTTTAGACTTATTTTTATCAAAGAACGCTCTCTTTAAATTGGGAATTCATAGCGTCAAGTATCATAAGCATTCGACTTTTCGAATCGTGATTAAAGCTATGTGATTTTAATTATTGTTGATAAGCATGTAGTTTTCATAGTTAAAGTGTTTTCAATAAGGAATTGTTATTGTCAAGCGATACTAGCATTTATTTTCATGAGTAGAAGTTAAAATACTTTACCCTAACGTATTTTAATGATTATGTTAGTTTGAAAGTTAATCTCTTTCCAATGAGAAACTATGTTATTTTGTGAAGACACCGGCTCTTATTTTAATCCTGGTTAATTTTATTTTACGAACTATAACCAAGTGTTTTGATGTCTCTATTAGTTACTAATTTATTTCTATAACTTGCTTTTAATTAACATCGACATATCCTATTTTTATACTTTGTTAGCTTATTATGTATAACGGAAAATTATGTTTTTATAACGTTTTCAATCAAGGTTTAAGTGATCGTTTTACTATCGCGCTTGATTGAGCCTTGGCGCATTATATTAATTGTTATTTATTTTATATAATATGATTAGACAATGAAGGAGCTTTAGAACGTGTCACCGCGCGTAAGCAATGGACCTTGTACGTTTGGATATCATCGCACTAAAAGGAGCATGTCTTTGGAAGAGCAAGGTAAGGAGTGAGTGTTACCTTGGTTTAGAAGAGGGTTTCTAGTCAGTATATAGTGATTGCTAAGAATGTGTGTTAAGTTATGATATTGAAGCATAGGGCAGTTAATAATGATAATAAATGGAATATGAAAAAGGTGAATCCATGTTGAGAGCTGTGAATGTTTGTTGTTGATAAATGTTGATGATTGAATATATGATGTTGTGCAATATTGTTAATTATGAATATATGTTAATTGGGAAATGTTATTAGTTGGTATGTATATTGGATGATTAAATGAGAGATAAGTTGAATGGTAAAATTGGTAAGTGATGAATGGTAATTGAAAAGTAAAGGAAGTAATTCAAGTCTTGTAAGACGTTGTACAGGTTGTGGGACTGTACGTTTAGACTGTGTGATCCAGAGCTTGTAAGACGCAGGTGTGCATAGCTGGACACACGTTTTAACAGCGTAAGACACAGGTGTGCAGCTGTAAGACGCAGGTGCGCAACAATCATGATTGAGTAGCGTAAGACGTAGGTGCGCAATAATCATATTTATATAGCGTAAGACGCATGTGCGCAGCTCTAAGACGCAAGTGCGCAATAATCATATTTATATAGCGTAAGACGCAGGTGCGCAGCTCTAAGACGCAGGTGCGCAATAATCATATTTACATAGCGTAAGACGCAGGTACGTAGCTTTAAGACGCAGGTGCACAGTGATGGTTACAAATTATTAAAATGTAAAAGAAATATGAATGTAACGAAAGAAAAGGGAAATGTATTAGAAATGAGAAAGAAAGTATATTAAGAAAAAGTGCTAAGAATGTTGGACGAAAGAAAAGATTATAGACGTGTATGAGTTTGAATTGTTTGGGTTTGCTATGTTATGAACTATTTTAAATAGTTGTGTTTGACTTAGTAGATTATTATGTCTAGTTAGAAACTACTTTTCTACTTCTTGTGTAATGCTCACCTCCTTACTATTTTTCACAGGTACCGAGATTGAGATTGCACTATTATCGGTCGAGCAGGAGTGTGGAGTGTAAGTTATTTAAGAGGGAAATTATATTTAATTATGGTTATAATTAATTCATTTTAGTTTTGAAACAAATCAATTGTTGTAAGCCCTGAGTTTTGTCTTATTGTGACTATAGGGCATGAAAAGTTAAGAAATATGTATATAAATGTTGAAATGTTTTTCTGGACTGTATTGGTTTGAACAGGTGAAAGTATAAAGTTTTGGAAAGTTCAAAAAATTGAGGAATCTCTGCCGGATTTTCGAAAGAAATTTTCAAGTACCTATTTTAATAAATCTTAATTAAGGGAATTTAAGTGAGGTTGTTACACCAGGAATCCAGCTGTAAGACACCTAAGCGCGCAACCCACGGTGACCAGCAGCATCAGAGTTGGGCGTGCCCAAGCGAGGAGCTTGGGGCGCCCAAGCGCGCGACCTTCGTCCAGGCCCAGTTGGACCAATTTCTGATCAGATTTGCTCTGATTCAATTAGGATCAGTTTTAGACTTTAAATATAGGTTTTTCCATTAGGTTTAGTAGACTTCTCTGAGGCAATTAGAGATTAGAATACAAATTAGGATTAAAGAAGAGATGCTAGTTTTGCAATTGAGAGCAAGGAGGCAAGACACAAGGATTGAAGATCAACATTGCTGGAGGGATCCACTTGATGATTGAAGATCTATTGGGGATAAATTCATCATTGTCTATGATTATGAGTTTTTCTCATTCTTGTATTTCTTCTTCCAATATGTGTAACTAAACCTCTTGTTAGGAATAGGGTGAATTTGTATGGATCTTAATTTGGCTATTTATTTATGAATTAATGTTTTTCCTTTTAAATTAATTGTTTGGCTGCGTTTTAATTACAATTCATAGAATTAACTACTTTATGTTTTGCTTTGGTATTCTGAACCTTAATTGGAAGATTAGGATTTAGATTAGGCCTTTCAATCAAACAATATAATTATTCAATTTGTAGGAATACTTTTGGGTAATTGTACAACTTTCATAAACTAAAACTCACTTAAGGGATTAAGTGGTAAAGTTTAGTAAGAAACGTAATAGCCATGAGGATCTAGCTTGTATTGTTTCTGAAGTTGTTGATTTATTGGAAAATAGATTTTCATAATTAGTAACCTGATCCTACAATGAAACTACGTTCCTAACCTTTTCCATAATTTTTTCTAAACACTTTTTATTTTCTGTTTTGTCTCATTCTATTAATTCTACACTCCTCTCTCAAAACTCAAAACCAATACAAGTTTCACATAGTAATCGCAATTATGTGAAAGAAATTAGAAACAATTTTCAATCCTCGTGGGAACGATAACTGGTCTTACTGACTATATTACTTGCTGACCCGGTATATTTGCCGGTAGTCAAACAATCACTCTCCTAATATCCTATAACTATGTTGCTATTGTTATTGTGTATTTTTTGTCAGTCCTGTGTGTGTCTATATATATATATAATAAGAAATCCTTCTCATTTTGTTACTCTTTTTCCCTTCGAGTATGTGTATCAAACCAGTTTGTACCAAGTTGCATATTTGGTTCTCTATACTGGCTCTATCTTGAAATTGCTTATTGTTTCTCTTTAACCATTTTTAGTATGTACTTGCTGCAACTGTAGAATGGAGAAATACCCTCTTGAGCGTTCTATACTTCAAATACTTTTATAGATTTTATAATTTCCACTAAAGTTGTGCTCAAAGTATTTATTTATTTATTTATATTTTGAAAGAGTCACTTGGCTCTGTATCCTTTTTGTTAGAATAGTTTTGTATAAGTTCGTATTGACAGCATGGAACCATTGGAGCAGTTCTGAGACAGCAATACCCATAGCCTTTATGAGTTGGTTTGCTGTTTCTCCTTCATTCTTTTTGAATTTTTGGATGCTGACCTCCAAATAGGAATTCTAAAGAGTGTTTTTAGATATAGCTGTGGCATAAATTATGTGAACTGATGGTATTAATTGTTACAAATTATATTTTCAAATAATGAGAGAGTTACCTTTGCAAGTATATTTTGTTTACATGAGTGCATGACTATGTAACACAAGGTTGGAAGCTGAGTCACCCAAAAATGGTGCTACACAACAAGAATTTTACCAGTATTGTACATTGATTCTAGGGTGATTAAAGTGATACATTTTGTGAGGATATGTGAATTTTTTAACATTCTTGACAAGCCTCAAAAAAATTTGTCATGTTACTGCATCTATATAGTGAGTGAAAAACTACTTACATTTGTCAATCTAAAAGTGAGAGGCCAAATAAGTAAAGCAAAAAAGAAAACAACTTCGGGGAAAACAAGAAAGGAGAAAAGGTGGGTAATTTATTCTTATTGTTATGATTTTTTAACTTGATTGACTTATGAAGGAAAATTAATAGAGTCAACTACCATTTTAAGCGGTTATTCAATCAATTCACATGCCTTACTCTTTGTTTTATCAATTTGCTTGCAAAATTGCTTCACCAACGTGTTGACGTTGTGAAAAAGAGAATAAATAGGGTCAATCAAGACATATAGAAATTTCTTTACTTTATTAGTTGATTGGAATTGCTCCTTCTGGTTTTATATGTAAGCATCGGATAGTGAGAGTACATTGATTCTTTTCGGATAGTGAGAGTACATTGATTCTTTTTGCAAGCCGTAAGCATTTAGTCCAATTTTTAATGACATTTAATATTTTTTATAAATGCTTTTATTTACTTTAAAAATTTTAAAGTTTCAATCAATTTGATAAGGATAATTTAGAAAAAGTATATTAAATGTTATCAATCCAATATTGCTAATAATATTAATTAACTTTTTAACCCTACACAAGTTCACTTCAGGAGTTTATATTTAAGAAATGGGGGGAGTATCATAATATAGAGAGAAGATTACTGAATAATTGTAGTGAAGATTATAGCACATTAAATGATGATAAATATTGAATAACTGCATCAATTTTGATAATTTTTTATAATGTGTAAACTGTTGAGATGATAAGTAAAAATTATTTGAAGGTTGGATTGACAAAATTCATGATATATAAAAAATTATTTCAAGGTGTAAGTGATCAACACTTACATTTGATGTCAGTGGATCCTAACTCTATTATATCATCATAATTGATTAATATTTGATTCATGCAGGACACGGGTCTATAGCTAGGTATTTATTAAAAAAATAATAAAAGTTAACATTGTGTTTGTTTTGATTAGTATTGGCAATTAAGACACAAGAGGAAATAGATTTTAGGCCCAACTTTTACATTATGCCCGCCGGCCCCGCCCGTTTTTTTTCAGACATTTGCAGGCGGCCCGCGGGCATCCTGCAAACAAGAATTTAAAAAAAAAACTAATTTTTTTAATTATTGACTTACTTTCACTATTTAAAAAAATTAATAAAATTGAATGCACTTAAAAACAAAAAGTGCAATCTTTGCTGGTTGGAGTTTGCTGCATTGTCCAAAGTGAATGCTTTAGCTTTTCATGTACTAGTTGGTGTTGTGATAAAATGAGGTTTGTGATTGTTAGTTGCTCCTAGTTGGTCCAGCAATTTTGCTGCTGTTTGTTATTGGTTTTGGGGTTATTTTTGCTTGCCCTGCGTTAGTTTATACCTGTACTGATGTTTTGTTTTTTTTTTTTTTTTTGCTTTGTTTCTTTGTATCTAGGATTTTTTTTTTTATATTAATAATGTAAAATTAAGGTTATTTTGAGCTACGACTTTTTATATTTTTTTTAATTAAATACGGGCCGCCCCATGCCCGCCCTGCCCACATTTAGGGCGGGCAAGGCCTAAATATCTGGCCCTAAACATTCTAATGTGCGAGCATGCCCGGTCGCAATTTTTGCGAGCGCAGGCCAAGCCTGCCCGCCTGCCCTATATGCCAATACTAGTTTTGATAGATTTAGGGGAGAGAGATTTAGGGGAGAAAGATTTTGGAGAGAAAACTTGAAAATAGCCTTGTTTGATTGGAGAGAAAATATGGGGGAGAAAAAAACATAGGTGGGACATGTAAGAACTACAATCGGTGGGTGAATTAACTAAACAACACTAGGAGAACACTTAGAAGGGGGGTTGAATAGGTGTTAAAGAAACCTTGAAAGATTTTCGAACGAAACAAAATGAAACAATTAAAACAAATGATTTTCACAAAATTCTCAGCTCTTAATCGATTAAAGCAAGTGTTAATCGATTAATGTCTAACAGCACAATACAAGTTAATCGATTAAGCAACAGGTTAATCGATTAATCGCTAATTTTGAGTTAATCGATTAACACATCCAGTTAATCATTTAATCACTGTTAAAACTGAAAGATCACTTTTCAATCGAAAACGAAAATCAATCAATTAACATAAAATATCAGAGATAGCGCGGAATTGATTATCACCAAGATTGTTAATGATTACCTAGGTTATGAAAAAGGATTTTCCCAAATCAATTATAACTATCAAAACCTAATTCAATCAATTATTAGAAAATCAATCTTTTCTAGGTTTTCAATCAAGAACAATATGAAATAACAAAAGTTAAAGAGTTAAGGGAAGAGAAGCTTGCTCAGAGATTTATACTGGTTCACTCTCAACCACCGAGAGCTACATCCAGTCCCCTCTATCACAATAGAGAGAGTTTCTTCAATAAGGAATTAGAGTTCTCAAATTACAAGCGATTGTCTCTCAAGATACCTCACTTGATAGCCTCCAAGAGATACCCCACTCTTGTCTTGCAACCCTCTTGAACTTCTAATCTAACCTCTCTTCTCTTGCTTGATGATAACCCCACACCAAGTCTTCCACTTGCTTGTTGATACCTCACAACAAGACTTCAAATTTGCTTGTTAACACAACGAGACTTCCAAATCAATTTTGCTTGATGAACAACCACCAATACTTCTTCTTTGTTGTAGATAGTTTGCCTCTTGCAATGATTACAACTCAATTCAAAACAAAATCCTATTTGAATATCCTTCAAGAACTATGAACTATCAAACTTGAGATTCAAAAGTTTCTTGATCAAAGAATATAAAAATGAAAACTTTGATCTTAGTAAAAGTGAGAGAGAATGTTGAGAGAATAGTGTGGCTTTTGATCTTTCTAAAATGATGTGAAAATGAAGTTAGTTAATCACAATGATTAGGAAAAGGTTTATATAGAATACCCAAAAGTTTGGAAAACATTAAAACTAATTTTGACAAGTGAAAAGTTGTTTTAAAAAGTTGTTCTGCACGTGTTAATCGATTAAGGCATCAGGCTAATCGATTAACCGCTGTTGATTTTATGTTAATCGATTAGCACTTCCAGTTAATCGATTAACCACTGTAAAAATCAATTAAAAACTTGTTTTCTCAAAATTAAACCTTTCCTTTAAAACCTTTAAGCCACCTACTGATTTAGGTTAAGTGAAATACTCAAATTATAATATGATCATGCGCTTGATAGAGATTCACTACCCTCTAAAAACTCTACCCAAAACTCTAAGACTCAAATAAAAGATATAAACAATATACACATTGAATCTAATGAGCTTGCTCTTTCTTCATCGTTGTTGCTTATTGTTCTTTGGTGAGCTTCTCCAAGACTTGAGCTTGTTCAAAACATTTGTCATTATCAAAACCATACACTTGCAAAATAGATCTCACAATATCCACATGCACATGCACACTAGATCTAACAAGACCATCACCAAATATTTTCTCTCCACTTTGGGAGAGAAAACCATGGAGAGAATGAGGGAAAACTAAAACTACCATTTAAAAATTACACATATGTCTTTCATTTATTCCCTTTAGTTGATTTTTTTAAAAAAAATTAATTGGAAAAAAATAAAGTAATTTTTAATAAAAAAAAATTTATATATTTTGGACTCAGAATTTGTATCATGTAATAAAAAATTGAAGTAAAGAAAAATATTTGGTTATGTTAAATATACAAACATGTGAAAATAAAAATATATATGTTTATTTTTATTTTGTAAAATAAAGGTATAATTGTATTTTGATAAATATATTGTTTTCTCTATTCTCACTTTTCTCTTCAACCAAACAAAAGAAAAGAAAACTCAATTTTTTTCTCTTTCAAATTTCTTCACATTTTCTCTCATACCAAACAACTATTAAATCTACTCATTTTATTACCATAGGCTCTCTTCCCTATTTCTCTCTTCCCATTTTCTTTCCTACAATCAAACAAAGCATAAATGTTTTAGGTGGATATTTTGATTTGATTTTCCGAAAGTCATTTGACTTTTAAATGGATAATTTCACCATAATCATAATTAAGAAACCATCATACAAGTTATGGAATAATAAGATGAAGAAACTATTTAAAAATTAATCGTAATATGTATTTATATTATTCGATAGTAACTAATTAACAATTAACCTGTGCATCGCACGGGTCTATTAGCTAGTAATTAAATATAAATATTTGATATACCTTTTTAAAACTACCCATATAATTATTATTGGGATTCTTAAAGTATTGACTTAATAGAGCTGTTTTTTGTATAAAAAAAAAGTAATTAGAAGTTAATGAAAATTGAAATATGATCTTAAAAATAGAACCAAAAATAAATTTTCAAAAAAGTCTTAAAAAAAAATCGGAGAAAATAAAACCTATTGTTTCTCGATATAATGAACGCAAAAGTAGCGAAAGTAAAATAACTATTTTCAATTTAATAATAAATATATTTTGAATACTTGTTAGCATTTTAATCAAATAAATAATGATACTTGCGTTCACCAATATAATTTTTTTCTTATAATTTTTTCTTTAATATAAATCTTTCAACGATATCAATATAGCATTAATTATGATATTCCACACTAATTATTCTAAAGAAATAAATAATAAGAAATTAATTATAGAGATAGTAAATGGCAAAAAAGGAAAAAATATATATAATTTTAACATAAACAAACATATTAATTATACTTCTTAATCTATGTATCACTACCTTAAAAAAAAATATATTAATAAGCTGAGAAAGTAAACAAAATTTAAATAATATATTCACTCTCGGTAATCATTGGTTAAAAAATTAAAATTTTATTAGAAAATACTCCCTCCTATCTTATTTAGCATTTTAGGAATAATTTACGTTCATCAAGAAAGTGAAATAATTTTGTTAATGATATCAGAAATGTAAATATTTAATATATTTTTTAAAAAATATCTATATAATTATTATTGTGAATCTAAAAAGTGTTTACTAAATAGGAGTAATTTTGTAAAAAAAAAATAATTAAAAGTTGATGAAAATTGGAATGTGATCTTAAAAATTGGACCAAAAATAAGTTTTCAAAATGATCTTACATATAAAATTGGAGAAAATAAAACATATTGTTTCTCCATATAAGGAACGCAAAAGTATTCAAAGTAAATGGTTTAAATAACAAGATGGTTCCTGTAAATATTGCCTATTTTGAAATTGGTCCCTAAAAAATATTGGTTTTGGTCTCCATAATTATGTTAGTAGTTTGTTTTTGTCCCGCTACTGTCATCTTACGTAATGAAAGTTGTCTTTTTTTTTTTGTGCACCGAGGGTATCCTCCAGTCGATAACCAAAGACTAATCCCTTCCGAGACGTAGAGATCTCTGAAGTGGGTTTAATTTTACCTCTACCAACAAAGTCTTTTCCATACCTATGGTAGGGATCGAACCCCTGACATCATGCTTAAGAAACTCAGTCATCTATCAATTGTTCTAGGTTTTGTTAGTAATAAAAGTTGTCTTTTCATTCTTGATAATTAATGCAGGAATATCATCCTTAATTGGTTATAGAATCGTGGAGGTGTAGGTCGTGGTATTCAAGATAAATAAGAGCAGGCGCAAACTTGATCTGGAACTCGGGTAGGTCACCCAATTCCCAATATGTCTAATCGAAAGCGTCGAGTTGATGCATGGGAGATACACTGGAGATGAAGATGCTGGAACATGGGCATGCAAAAATGAGTAGCAATACATTACTCTAAAATTGCACATTTACTTAAGGTTATAATTTTTGTTTTATATCATTGATTGAATTTTTTTATTTCATTAATTTCATTTGGATAAATTTTTTTAAAAAATGATAACTCACCATAATTTTTTTTTCTGTTTAGATAAATACTTTTATTTGTGAACTGTTTAGACGGGTACTTTAATAGTTTAATACATCGACCCACATTGTTTACTTTGTTTTTAGGCTTATTAAACATTTTAATTACTGAATTTAGGTACTCAATTGGAATTGGTTTTTAAATTCTTTTTTTGATGTTTTGGATTCTTGAACTTTGTTTAATTTTTAGAAATTGTCCTTTCGTCGCGTCGCTTTCACAATATTGACGAGCGACATATTATGTAGAGTTACGAGACACTACATGATTTTTTTTATTAAAAAAATAATTCCTTTTAAAATTTATTTAAAGATTTGATTTTCTTTAAAAAAAATACAATTTTTAATTATTTTTAATAATTTTAAATTTTTTTAATTTAAAAAATCACGTGGCATAATCTGACACGTTATCTATCAATGTGATGAAGGTGATGTGACATATCATCGGTTTTATCACCACTTAAGTGATGAAAGGACCATTTCCAAAATTTGAACAAACTTTAGGGACTCAAAGCATCGAAAAAAAAAAGTTTAAGGATCAATTCCAAAAAAGCAACTAAGTTCAGGGACTAAAAACTTAAATAAATTTCGTCTTTTATATTGCAAAAACATAAATAATTAAAAAACCAAAACCAAACATTTGATATTTTAGTCAAACTGAACTCAGTTGCAACTTGTTTTTTTCATTTTTAGTTTATAACTTAGATGGAACCTTTCCAAAATATTTTTTTTGCTTAATTATGTCACAGGTCCCTGAAATTTGGGGTACTTTTGCGAGATACCCTTATTCTTTTTTTTTCCAACTCCTCGAAGTTACTTCTGAGTTTGTCATATACCCCTACTCCCAATTCAGGCCAATTTTGCTGACATGTAACATCGGAATCTTGATCAGATGCAAGAGGTTAAGCACCTGGTGCCCCGTGGTCGAAGATCCTTTTTTAAAAAAAATTTAAAAAACTAAAAAACTTAATATTTTTATATTTTTAGTTAAATAAAAAAAGAGAAAAAAGAATTGAAGAGAGAGGTCGTTTTCGCACGTGTGACATCACTCGACATCACATGACCAACCTTCTGCGTTTGATCAGGATTCCGATGTTACATGCCTACAAAATTGGCCAGAATTTGTAGTAGGGGTATATGACAAACTCAGAAGTAACTTCGGGGAGTCAGACATTGGATAAAAAAGATTAAGGGTATCTGGCAAAAGTACCTCAAACTTCAGTGACTTGTGACATAATTAAGCCTATTTTTTTATATATATAAAAAAAATAAAATAAAAAAACTTAGATGGAAAGACCTTTTTATCTCAAAACCAATCAATATTGAACCACCAACACATCTGACCATAATTATTCAATTCAAACTTGGTAATCCAATAATTTAATTGTTCGGTTAAACAACTCATCATTATCTTATTTTTCAATTTCAAATTGGTTCCTTACATTTTTTTCAAATTGGTCCCTCGTGTTTCTTTTTACTGTCAAATTGGTCCATGAAGCAGTATTCATTCTATGTGGACCACTATGATTTGCATATGTATTACTATCCATCATATATGGACCAATATGATATTGACACATAAGATTAGGGATGACAATGGGTCCGGATGGGTCCACGTATCCCATTACTTGGACCCGTCCCGTTCATACATATTCGGACCCAGACTCGCCCCGGACCCGCCTGGGTACTCGCTGTCAAGCGGGTCGGCGGGTCTTCAGTTACCCAAACGGATTTACGAATACCTATTATATTTTTTAAAAAAATTATTAAAATTTTAAGCCTATTTTTTCTGAACAAACATAAAATTCCTTATTTTTACTTGTCAAACACTTGATATATCATTAAACAATTCACAAACAAATTTACTAGAGGCAAAATAGATTCACTTAGAAACAAATCATCTCATACAAACATACTTAAATTCCAAATTAATTGAATAATAAGTATTTTTTTTCGGATCTGAATACCAACGGGTCCGATACCTCATTACCCGGACTCAGATTCATTCCTGATATTACTCGCGGGTCCCGTTTTTATATACCCGTCGGTCCAGTTTTTGGATCCAGACCCGGACCCATTACAAGTATTACCTCCGGGTATTCACAGGTATGGGTCTAATTATCAAAACCTACATAGGATGAATAATAACTCAGAGACCAATTTAACAAAAAAAAAATCTAAGAGGCCAATTTAAAACAAAAAAAAAACGTAATAACCAATTTGAGCCACTAATTGTTCAATTCAAGCAAAGTAATCCCTTAATTTAATTCTCTAGAGACGTGATGTGAACTTTTTAAGCCTTCGTAACCGTCAAAGTCGTCATTTATCACGGCTTTGATCAGCAAAGGCTCCTGCGGTGCCATGACACCAGTCACCAAGTCACCAACGATAACGTAACTTATGCTGCGCTCTCTTTTGGAAACTGTACAGTGGGCTTTTCAGCACCACTGAAAAATGCTAAAGCCCATTTATGAAAAGTGCCATGTTACACACCTACATCACACTACATGGCACTGCTGGTTGTTGGCATCTTATACGGACACAACATAGCAATATGCATCACAATATCACATCCAATCCTAAAGCCACGCATCACGTATAAAGATCATCCATACTTTATTGTTGGTAACTTATTCATGGAGGAAAGAAAAAAAAACGGCACTTTGATACCTAACTTAGTTACTTAATTATGATTTCGCTACTTTTATACTATAATTATGCATGAAAAAGATTTTATTGAGTGTTACAGTCTAAAATTTCGGAAAAGAGTTTAACAATAAAAATGAGATTCTAGGTTCGTAAGCTTTGAGAGATATATGTCGAAGTACTAAATCCATGTCTCCGTGGCTTGGAGAGAACGGATGGAGCATCATGAAGAATCATCGGGAGGATCGACCGGGGTGCTCTTTATCCATGGAAAGTGTTCTGGAGGGTGAAGGAGTATGGAAGTTTCAGTGTATGAAAGGGTGAGAGGGGCTGGAATGAATGAGGAAAGTGACGCCCTCCTCTATATGGCCTTTGTATCTCTGTTTTATTTGGCCTCTTATGGACATGTAGTGTTTTTTGTTCATCTTGTTCTCTCCTCTCTCTCCATCCTATTATGTTCTCTGTCGTTTCTTTTGTATCTAAGTGTCTCTTTTATAGAATAAGTGGGGGGTATAATGGTAATAGTAAAACAACTTGGTGGCCAAGTCTTGGAAATAGGGTGCCAGCTACGATACAGTATGTGGGTAAGTGGGTGAACAAGGTGGGCGTTTATGTTCAAGGGCGTTCTATGTTTTAGGGTGTTATAGGTGTTAGGGCGTCCTATGTTCTAGGGCGTCATGGATGTCAGAGCGTTCCCGTCCCTTATCTATCATGAAGGCGCTTTGTCAAGGCATGAACGCCCTGTGCACTTTCCTCCATCCAAAGCCTTCCAAGCCACGTAGTCCATGAAGTTCCCAACTTAGTGATATCGCCGATGTGTCATCCTACAACAAGGCGGCGTGGGTCCACTAAGTATCTTACCATTTCGCCTTCTGTCCTGATGGTAATTATGATTATCTTATCTTTCCTGCAAGATTAGATTACTAAATATAGATTATGGCCCAGGTATAAAAAGGTCTGCAACATAAGCCCCCTTGCACTTGAGGGAGAATCTATTCTTTCTCAAGTGCACAATATCTCTAAAGGCCATAATCTTTATTTTGATGCTGCATAAAATTCTGTTAGTAATAAAATACATTTATCTTAAATTCAATGACGATTGTAATAAAAGTTGAGAACTTCCCTTTCTTGATGATTCTCTTTTGTCTTTTACTGGTCCATAAGTGATGTTGTCTCCTCAAGGGGAAGCCCCCTAGTTGTTATTCTGCTTTGCTAATCATCCAGTATGCATTGTGTCATGGCAATTCTAGATCCGCTTAGGACCATGCTCTTCTTACGTCTTAGTATGCTTGGATGTAATGGATGAATGAATGAGTGAATGCCATGTATGCATGAGTGATGCTAATGAATGAATGTTATGTATGAATGTTATGCATGCTTTGAATGTCTCCATAAATAATTTGAAAATTTGTACCTCGTCGGGACGCTCAATAGCTATTGTGGCTAAATCCTCTTCTTATCTGAAGGCGTTTGCCCCTCCTCCCAAAAACGCAAAGGGGCGTAGCCACCATTGTTCCTGCTTTGCCTTGCCACAGATGGCTTCATCTGTTATCCTCACGCCCTCTTGTTTCTAGTAGGCGTCTCGCTGATCATGTAGTTATCCTTACGCCCTGTAGTTTCTGGTGGGCGTCTTGCTGATCATGTTTCTAGAGGGTGTCTTCCTCTTTGCTTTCAGTATCTTCTTTCTTGAGTACTTGTGTCGTTGGCATACTTGCCTAGTTATTTTCTCCATCTTTTGGTTGTATCCATTTTTCTTGATGTATCCTAAAAACATGACTGCTCAAAAATTCTATGCATATTATTGGAATAACGAGTCAGCAAGGTAAAGCAATGAAATGTAATTATTGTGCTTTGTGTTAATTGATCATGCAATACTCCAAACTGATAATCATACACGTTGCGTAAATATAGTTTGTTTTATATGAGATCTCATATTTAAAATTCTCTTTCGAATCTTGGATGCAAGGAACAACGCTCGCTCGACCATCCAGATTTGTCTCTTTCCATACGAGCGCCGGGGCGCGACCCGGTAGCTACATCACTCGTATTTGGTCTATTCGTGACGCTTTGACAACTCTTTTGCCCTTAGTACGCCCGAATTTGATTGACCCTTGCAAATACCCAGGGCGCGACCATTTCAGGTATTCGCGTGAGCCTAAGTGTTTGGCCGAACACTTAGACTTTTATCCATATCGTGGATGCGGGGAACGACACCCGCTCGACCATCCCGATTTTATCTCTATCTTAAGTGTTGGGTTTTGATAACCACTCCGGACACTTAGATCTTCCAAGTGCGGGGACTATGACCCACTCGGCCACTTGGGTGAATATCTTGCTTCAGACGTGTGATTTTCTTTCTTTCTCTTTCTTCTTTTCTCTTTTTTTTTTGTACTCTTTCTTTTCTTTCTTTTTCTTTTTTTTTTGTTTCACATGTCTGAGCTTTTCTTGGTCTCTTTCAAATACTCAGGGCGTAACCGTTTCAAGTATTTGAGTGAATCTTTAAACATGAACTCTCATTCAAACAATTCTATATTTACGCTTAGCGTAATGTATGCAAGAACAGTACCAAATCTTAAAAATGGTATCAATAACATTTTGAGAGCATATCCTGTCACGCCCTCAACATATCATGCAAAGATCATGCAGCAATTAAATTTCAATCAGATGAATAATAGGAAACATGCAAAATTTCTATTCCGTTGTGCTCTTGCACAATTTCTATTCTGGCGTGCTCTTGCACAATTTCTATTCTGATGTGCTCTTGCACGATTTCTTGTCTGATGTGCTCTTGCACGATTTCTGTTCTGGTGTGCTCTTGCACATTTTAAATACTCATCCAGATACAATAATCAGATTTCAATCAAATTGATGAACAATTAAAATCATGTAAAGATCATATCTTTCTTATTGTGTTTTCTCGGGGGAGGTTCATACCAACACGCCCGCTTATGTCTTTTTAATTGGGTTTGCTTGAGGGAGGTTAAGACCATCATGCATCAAGTCCCCTAACGTCAACAGTAATTCTCTTTCATGCATTCTTTCATTATTATCTAGTTGGGCGTGCTTAGGGGGGTTAAACCATCACGCCTGAGCACTATCTCAGAATGTAAGCATGTGAGAGAATAAAAATTATGCAAATCAATGTATGGGATTGAAATTAGGCTAGGCATAATACTTAGCGTTGTGTCCGTTTGATGTTGTTCTTCATTCTGATCTCTTGTCCAACTAGAGCGTTCCTCCAACTTTTGAGTGTCTTGTTACTGAGGGCGTAACTGGAGAGCGTTCCTTTGATTTTGGGGTGTTTTCTTACAAATAGCTTATTTCTTGCTTCTGATCTTCATTTCAAGGAAAAAAGAACACGTATTTCTGTTTCCTCAAGAGCGTGCTTTCCACTGCGTTGTTCAGGGCGTGCATTTCTGCTGGGCGTATTTTCTGCTATCTTGCTTTTCACTGAGCATTTGGTCTTTTCTATGGAATAATCTTTTTTAGGGAACAACTTCCTTCTACCCTCGAAGCTCTTGAGTGTACCATCTAGATTTTCTCCTTGCCGATTCTCTTTGTTGCAGTTCATGGGCGTGCTCTTTTTCTTTCTTCGAGGGCGTTTTCCACTTTGTTCTCCAGCGCACGTTTTCTCCACTGAGCACATATTCCACCACTTCGCTTCATAGTGAGTAATTTATTTTCATTACTAGGGTAGTAGTGTTTTTTTTTTTTTTTGAAACTTTGAGCATGTCATCCAAGTCTTCTCCCAGCTAACTTGTTTTTGGCCATAATTTTTGGACCTGATGCTTATCTAATGACACTTGGCTGCTTTCCTACTCTGGGCGTTCATTTTTAGTCGTGGAGAGCGTTATTCCTAGCCTTCGGGTATCTCACTTTTGGGTGTCCTTTCCCACTTGGGCGTCCCGCTTTTGGCCCTCTCGCTCTTTGGCGTGAGGATCACACCTTCCCATTCTAAGTGTTATGCATTTGAGCATGAAGAGCGTTCCTTTCCGCTTTAGCTATCTCTGAAACATAAAATAACGCTCAAATATTTCTCTCTAATAACATAGTAATTTCTCAATCAGCCGATTTGACATTCAGGTTCTACTACTTCATCATGCAAAATTATGTATAGAGGAACGCCCTTCTAATAATGTTATGAGGAGCGTAAGTTCTCGCTCTTGGGTGTGGGGGGCGTAGTTCTTGATTGGGCGCCCCGCTCTGGTCGCAAAGGGTGTTCTTGCTCGTTGAGTCTGTGAAGGGCGTTCCTGCCCGCTATGAGCTTTCTATCGAGACTCAAAAATTTTGCTCTAATCTTAGCATTTAGCATGTCATAATAATTTATTCTACAATAAATTTATGCTAATTTAACATTTAAGTTATACTACTCATAAAATAATCAAATATTCACGGCATGACACACAAGCATTCACCATAAGTAAAATATCATGTTCTAATTGTCGCCCTAAATAAAAATGTAAATTTTCTATATCGGAAATATTAAGCTAATCTATCAAATAATAAAGTTTATTCATGTAGTAAAGATTTGCTCTTAAAAATAATCAAAGGTTGTAACAACTCTATGAACATGTGTTATACTACGCTGTTAGATTTCATGTGAACAGTGGCAAGCATAACTACTTACAAATGATAAATATAAAAGTAAATGGTAAGTCAAAGTGAATGAAAACACTTAGCTGCAAATATTTAGACTCTGCCTCTTCTTTTGTCCAATGTGTATGTTGCATCGCTGGCCAGGATTTATTTCTCTTTTTTTTTTCTTTTTTTTTTCATCGGACAATAACCTCTGGTTAATATCTTGCATTCCCATATGAAAGTATTACTTTTGCCTTCTTCCTCAGTTGAAAAGCCTTTCTCTGACAAATCACATATACCAAAATTTTCCCTTCCTAGCTCTGATTTTTTTTTCTTTCCTATGTCCACAGCATTCCAGCCTTCCTCACACAGTCAAATTTATTTTTTGAGTTGCTCAAGAAACCTCAGTGTCAGAGTGTTGTTCCTTTCTTCTCTGGGTTTGCTTGTTTGACCACTCTGAGCAAAGGACTTATTTCTTCCTCCCTTTTTTTTCATTTTTTAAATAACTAAATGTTTGCCACAAACCGCTGAAAAGAATCCATCCAGCCTACACTAACATACCAAATCTTTGACACTTTACATGTTGTCACATGTCCCACGAAACTTTCTATCTTACAACTTCACCTATCACATGTATATTCCACACTTCTCACAAGTTACTGCTAACTCATGAATAAATTTAATAAATGTATTGAGCTAATCAACCTATTCTCGATACTCAACTATATTGGTCAACAAGAAAATCAAGGATAAGAAAAAAAAGGGGAGGAAAAGCCACCAGAATGCTAGCCAGCAATAATTGTTAGCCTATCCTTTCATAGCAGGACTGATTGATAATAGCAATTGAGAACAACAGGGAAACCTTTTCATCTACCAGTTTTTGCCCTTTTCATTCCGCTAGAATTGAATGGAAATAAACTACCGCTTGGCCCAGGACTCTCTTCTCTGAAATTCGAATTCAGCAATGCTAATTCACGCAACTTCTGCTGCCTTTTATAAACTACCGCAGTGGCGGTGGTGCTGAACCAAGTCACGATTGCGGTACCCTGTTCGTCCCTTTTCTTCCATCATTGAATCTTCAAATGAGTTGAGCCGAGTTGGCGCACGAGTTGGCGGAGCGAGTTGACTCGGTGATGCTTTGAAGCCGTTTCAGCTTTGCATCCTCCTTTCTGTTTGTACATCTTCTTCTCCTTCTTGTCTTGTATTTTGTTTATTTCTGGACTTTGGTTTTGTTCACTTCCCTGCTTCTCATCAACGCTTTTATTTCTGATGAATGTTGATGCGTTGGATACACGATGAATGTTGTTATTTTGCTCCCTCCAGCGTTGAACTCTCCTTTTTTTTTTTTTTGATTCTTCATGATCTCAGCTTCATACATACATCTCCCCAACGGAGTCGCCAATTGTTACAGTCTAAAATTTCGGAAAAGAGTTTAACAATAAAAATGAGATTCTAGGTTCGTAAACTTTGAGAGATGTATGTCGAAGTACTAAATCCATGTCTCCGTGGCTTGGAGAGAACGGATGGAGCATCATGAAGAATCATCGGGAGGATCGACCGGGGTACTCTTTATCCATGGAAAGTGTTCTGGAGGGTGAAGGAGTATGGAAGTTTCAGTGTATGAAAGGGTGAGAGGGGCTGGAATGAATGAGGAAAGTGACGCCCTCCTCTATATGGCCTTTGTATCTCTGTTTTATTTGGCCTCTTATGGACATGTAGTGTTTTTTGTTCATCTTGTTCTCTCCTCTCTCTCCATCCTATTATGTTCTCTGTCGTTTCTTTTGTATCTAAGTGTCTCTTTTATAGAATAAGTGGGGGGGTATAATGGTAATAGTAAAACAACTTGGTGGCCAAGTCTTGGAAATAGGGTGCCAGCTACGATACAGTATGTGGGTAAGTGGGTGAACAAGGTGGGCGTTTATGTTCGAGGGCGTTCTATGTTTTAGGGTGTTATAGGTGTTAGGGCGTCCTATGTTCTAGGGCGTCATGGATGTCAGAGCGTTCCCGTCCCTTATCTATCATGAAGGCGCTTTGTCAAGGCATGAACGCCCTGTGCACTTTCCTCCATCCAAAGCCTTCCAAGCCACGTAGTCCATGAAGTTCCCAACTTAGTGGTACCGCCGATGTGTCGTCCTACACCAAGGCGGCGTGGATCCACTAAGTATCTTACCGTTTCGCCTTCTGTCCTGATGGTAATTATGATTATCTTATCTTTCTTGCAAGATTAGATTACTAAATATAGATTATGGCCCAGGTATAAAAAGGTCTGCAACATTGAGCATCTACTCTTAGATGGATTAGTTTCTATCCAGGAGTATCAAATTTAGGCACATTAACACATACTCACACCAAAATTAGCACATTTGACGTGATAAACTCCACCTAGAAAAGAATAAAGAGTGTTATATAAAGAAATTTTGAATTAAAAAAGCAATTTGTTTGACATATTTAGAGATGCAGAACTTGAATTTTCAAGACACCTTATTAAATGGGTTTTTTTAGACATACTTATGTCTTTGCTCCATGAAAGTTTAGTTAATTTTGACCGGAATTAATCATTAAATTTTCAAATATTTTTTTGTTTTGTTAGGAAAAATCGGTTATATGCGAATATGGCTAGCGAAACATCTCATCAGCATCCACGTTGTGTGAGGTATTTAGCATCACCTCATGCCACGTTGCTGCTGCTGATGTGGTGTTTCGTTATCACATCAACATATAATAGTTCTTTCTTAACTAACGATGTGGATCAAAATCAAAATATTTGAAAATTTAAGAATTAGTCCAGATAAAAATAATTTTTAGAAACTAAAATTAAAACATGTTGAACTTTTAAGGACTAAAGACATAAATAAGTTTTTTTTTAATCTATAACCTAAAATATATGTTAAAAAGTTTATATATATGTTAAGTTTGCATTATAAATTGAAGCACTTATAAATTTATGTATATTAATTAAGTTAAATCTAAATACAAACTTACCTTAATTAAATTTAATAACATGCATCTTAAAACACACAAAAACCATTACAAAATTTATAATTCCTTAAAGAATAACAGCAATATGTATAAAAGTGTGAAACCAATCTCTTGGAAAAGATCTCAAGAGAGTGGAGGGAACAAATGAATAACGTGTGGCTTAATTCGAGGGGAACTTCGCAGCCTAACTTGGCATATTTTCTTTTGATAGCGCAACTTCAACCAAAAACACAGCTAATGGATATACTCATTCTCCACTGAATAGTTACCAATATATAGATATTGATCAAAACACAAAAGCAACCAATGTGCATTTGGATTTTATACTTTATGCTGTATGCTGCTCCCTTTCAATATTTTTTTTTCTCGCCTCAAACTTATAAAAAAACCATCTATCCCCTCATTTCATTTCGGTTTTTATTTTAAAAAAATAGTGCATCAATCAATAAATAAACTAACAAAATCAATTTTCATAATAAAAAATTGAAATATGTCACTTATTTTAGCAAACAAAGTTTTATAACATATATCATTTTATTATGATGTATTTTATTCGATCTCAGATACAAACAAATATAAATATTTTATTAATGGTTTTAAATATAAGCAAAAATTAACTAATTTTTTATTCACAAAACAATCATCCCTAAAATATATGTATAAAATAGTTGTATTACTGATTTTTTGTTTCATTTCCCAATCTAAATTTTCTAAAGTAATCTATTTTTATATGAATTTGAAAAATTAAATGCACTCTACCAATTTTCTTAATAAGTATGAAATTGATTTTTTTTATATTTAAGACCGGAAAGAATAAGTTAATTAATAAGTTAATTTTGTAAAATGATACTGTATTATATATAGTTATTCTTTTATTTTATGGGTCTTTTTATCTTATATACGCGGTGCATAAGTTAATCGAACCTTAAAAAAAAAGTATTTTTTGAAAATTGATGTACTTAAATGAATTAAAAAATAATTATTTCGTTTTTTAATATAATTTTACCATTTATATTCTCTTATCATATGTATGGAGTACATAAGATAAAAAAAAATCGTTATTTATTTTATATTCTTCCTTGTCTCTCTCTCTTTATAGTACTTCCGTATCTCTCTAGAATGCTCTTTCCGTCCATCCATATTTTGGTGACAATAATTTGCATCAAAATATTGTTCGCTGCAGTATAATCAGTAACATGATGAGTATTCCCAACTCTTCTTTGAAACTCATTTGAGATTTGACATATAATTACAGGATGGGATTAATATGATCCCACTTAATTTCATGAAGTATCATATTAGTAATGTGTATTTTATTATTCTTAAAAAAAATCCATTTTTTGCATTAAAAAGAACTTCATCTTAATGGTATTTTTGAAACTTTTATTTTTTTTTTTTAAAAAAAAGAAAGAAACACGTATTTCTCTCCTCCAGCAATTTTTTTGCCACTCTCTCCTCCAAACTAACCTCACTTTCATTAATTCTACTTCATTCTACTATTCACAATTACCACCATTAGCAAAAACTTCTCCATCAATAATCATTTAATCTTCAAAGTTCTTGTATTTGCTTTACATCAATATTGATTTTTTTTGTTTCACATAAATATACAATAAAAACTTCCTCAGACATCATGCCATTGAAAATGATACACCAAGCTTCTAAATATTGGATTGCCCTCTTCAATGGCGATATAGATATCAAATTGAAAAGGAAAAAAAATAACTTGATTATCAAACTACTCTTTGTGACAGATTTCTGATAATTAGAACATGAAGTAGAGAGGAAGAAGATTTACTTTTTTTTTCCTCTTTGCCCTGTGGGAGAAAATTGGGGAGGGAGAGATTAGATGACGAGAGAGGAAAATATGCATTTAATTTTAAACATAATAATTTTACTTAAATATCCATGTCAAAAAAAACAATGGAATAAAAAAGGATTCTTTTATAAAGATATTTAGGTATAACTTGCTAACACGATCTTTCATGAAAGCAAGTGGGATCTTGTTAGCTAACCCCATAATTATATATAATCAATTGTAACTTCCAACTTTTAATGAAATTCAAGTTACATATTACCAAGACTTTAGTTTGTTTGGCGCATATAATTGAGCATGGAATTGGAATTAGAATCACAATTTCAAACCCAATTCCATGGAATTAGATTATCACTAAAAAAACCAACGGTTTTTGGTTCAGTTGGTATAAGGCCCCAACTGAAATCTTGGGTATGGGATACGGATGCTAGTAGCCCCGTGTTCGATTCCCACTAAAAACATCCCGCTGAGAGAGTCAGCCACGCAGCTCGCTCCGGATTAGTCTCAAAGGCTCCCTGATATTAAGGGTGCTCTTAGTGATTGTAACGCCCGTTGGAATTTTTCCCTCGAAATTATATTATATGGATTAAATATAAAATATATTACATGAATATTGTGTGAATTTTAGTTTTGAATTATGGAATTGATATTAAATAAATTAGAATGAAATAAGCATGTTTTAATTATTATTATTATTATTATTTAAAAAAAATATTAATTTAAAATTTTAATAAGATAATCGATTATCAGGAAGTGATAATCGATTATCATGACTCTACACAGCCAGCGGTAAGTCGGTTTAAGAACGAGTGGCTGTGATTTCTCACGATTTCAGCCACAATTTCACACAAAAATCACCTGAGCATTATGTCTAATTGATGGAGACACTTTAGGGTTCATTAATTTAAATAAATGGAGGGAGTGTGTGATTAAAAGCTCAATAACATATCCATTTCTCTACAAAAATCGTGTTTTCTGTCACACACTTGCCTTGATTCGTTCTCCCAGTTTTGAACCTCAAAACCTTACAAATCTTATACCAAATTAAAGTTCGTTCAACCCTCGTCAATTTGGTACCGAATTTACTTGATTTGGTGGAGTGTAGAAAGAGATACAAGCCTGCAAAGTTCACTTGTTGAGTCTGGAATTTGAGTTTCAGATTCAAGAAGTCATCTTTCCTTGATTCGTGTGGTAAGCTCAAGCATCCTTTGGGCTTCAAAATTGTTTTATTTTCGAGATTTCATGTCCTAGTTTTGATTCTAATCATTGATCACGAATTATTGTGGCTTATTCTGAGTGATCAACACTGATTTTGTACCCTTGTTGAACTGAAAACAGAGGACTTTGCAGTTGAAACCAAGCTTTGGGATTTTCCCAACAAATCTGTTTCTTTCAATCCAAATCAGTTTCAAACACTCCGAATAGGTAAGGGAGAAGTTATCCGGGTGCTAGAATAATAATCCGATGGCTGGAAATGTAAGAGTTAACATGAACTCAAGGGCAAAGTAGTGAAAATGAGAACTTGAGGTGGGAAAATGACTTGGAGGTCATTCCAATCCCATTTCTTGATTTAAAAAACTTTGATATGATTAATATGAGCTAAACCAATAAAGAAATTGGAATGTTTTATAAAGGAAATGAAAATCATATGTGATGTTGTGATTTTACGTCTTTTATGCATATGACTTGAATTGTATATGAATTTGATGCTTGGATTGCTTGAAATATGCATGAACAAATGTAATTAAATGTGATTTCAATCTGTTTTGAATTGTATTTGGTGAAAGTGAAGTGTATCAAAAGTTGATATGTCAAAACCTCATTTCGGTGTGCAAACTGATGCAGGATAATTGATTATCAGGGTTTGATAATTGATTATCAAGTTGAAAATTGGCACCAAAATTTGAATTTGAACGTGATAATCGATTATTACCGTGTGGTATTCGATTATTACAGCACTGAAATGAAAAATACTAATTTTTAATACACCTAGCCTTTACCTAATACAATTATGGAATGTGAATGACATTCTTTTGATGTCTGATTATGAACGTGGATTCATAATTATGAAATGAATTAATAATGAAAAGTGAAACGATAAATTATTTACATTCGCGCGAGAAGTTGCGAATGGTGAGATAATGATATTATGATGATGATGGAATAATGACAAATGAATCAATAATGAGAGCTGGTAATGAACCATGCTTGCATACATGCATTGAGTGAGAATTGCTCCAGTTTGTGAGGCTTTTATACTAGTTACGCTAGGCGGAGGAAGCCTGTAAGTTGTGCGCAGGGCGGAGGAAGCCTGTAAGTCGTGAGAGGTCGAGCGGAGGAAGCTCATGAGGACCCATTTCCCTTCAAACTGTGATGCCCCGGGATATGATTGAGATGAGATTAAAATGCATCATGCCACTAAATTACAAGAGTATTGTATTGATAAATTGGGTGTGCAATTATGTATGCATTATTCTCTGATTACTTGATTACTTGTGTTTGTTATTTCTAGTACTGATAGATTATTATTTGATGATGTGCTTCGGCTATGACTTACTCCCCTGCCCTTTTGTTTGTTAGGTCATGGCGAGGAATCTCTTCTGCATAGAGATGAGGCCATTCCGTAGTGGCCAGTGGCATTATGAGGACGATCGGGTAGTATTCGAGGGTGACGTCGAAGTGATCTTTCGTCATCCGAACCCAGTATCCCGTATGCGTCCCAAGAGGGTAAAGCTTCCTATGATTTATATTATGCATGTTCCACCTGCTTTGAGATATCGTCCAGGTTATCCTCCACCTCTGAATCATCATTTTAGACGATCTCTTCCTGTGAGTCCTTCTCCTCCTCGTGAGAGGATTATTAGAGAGGATCCTACTCGTCCTAGTCCTTCCACCCGATCTAGAGTGTTGACTCCGGAATACATTCCTAGTGGGTCTACATAGCATTCGGAAGGTGAGGAGGAGGAGGAGGATCCCGAAGAGGAGGAGGATCCAGAAGAAGGAGAAAACCCCGAGGTTGAGGATAATCCGGTTGAGAATTCAACAGGAAGACAGTGGGTTACTGGCGACTGAGTTGAGAATGTAACGGTGGAGTTGTATAATATTAATCAGCAGGACTTCTACCCTCTTGACTTTAGTTTCATGGAGTTTGGGAACCAAGGCTCTGGATTATGTCTTTTGTTTGTAATATATTGTATATATGTTTAACTTGGAGTCTATCTTTTGATGTGATGGTTGGTAAAAGCTACGCTACCTCTGCTACTGATGATGTGAAATATGTTTTCTAACCTTTTAATAATAATGTATATGATGTAAATTATTTCCCATCTCTATGCTTTCGATGTGGTGATGTGTTGATTAGAACTAGTGATGGCTTGAGTTTATTTCCCTAAAAGACGAAAAATTAATCCAGATTTTTACAAAGAATTAAAGAAAAGGGAAATAAATTTGGATCGTCGCAGAGATACCGGTGGTTCCACAAGGAATTCAGACCAAAAAAGATTATAACTAAAAATATATGAACTCAATTATTACCCATAAGTTTCTGAATTATAATTTCATACTTTATAGAATTGAGTATCGTGAGTCTAAAAACAGAACATAATACGTCTCCACTGGTCCATAGTAGAAATGGCAATTCGACCTATCTGGTCAAGTACGAGCCATGATCGGGCTGGGTCAAAAAACTCAGATGTTATATGGGCACAAATTCATCTGGCTAAAGCCGATGGTGGGTCATCTTTTTAACTAGATCGTTCTAAGTTTTTAGGTGATATTAGCAGGTTAGTCGGAGTCCGACATCTTCTGGGCTCAAGATCTATTTGGGTCTTATTTTGAGAGTTTAAACGCGTCTATTTGTCATGCTTGTGCGAGCCGACCCGATCGGCCCGAGCTTTTTTGTCGCCTCTAGTCTTTCACAATGTTTCATATTCTCCTCTTCTGCACTTTAGGATCTTTTCGTCTTTGTGACTTTGTTCCACTCTCTTCCATTATCCAATATCACTAATATATATAATCCCTGCTAGCAAACCACCCAATGTCTCAATAACACTAGCAGAATGTAACATCCTGAAAATTAGTATTAAATAATATAATTTTAGTATATAAATATTTATTTAAGGATAGGATTAAGCCTTAGAAATTGTACGAGGTTAGAAGGGTAGAACGAGCATAAGCCGACCTAGGATGTGAGATTAAGGCCTCGGCCCGATCCCGACCGAGCTAGATAAGATTGTGTGCATATGAACCGAGCTGAAAGGGAACTCAACGGGAAACCCATTGTCCAGTCTGGATTATCCGACCTCAGCGCAACTCATAGCGTTATCCGAAAGGTAAGCTCGGACTGCTGATGTTCCTACAAACCGAGCCAACATATCCTGGCCGACGTATTCGAGCTGACACTGCCTAGCTCCTCTGTGCCAGCTCATGTTGAGCTGTAGCCCTTTGGGAACCGTACCATCCGTACACTGTCCTTATCCTTCACTTTATGTCTCTATCATTACTTTATGTCCCTTTCAATGTACTATTCATGGCTTCCTCAAGAAGCTAATAAATCCTAGCCACACAAATGTTTTCCCTAAATGAATAAAAGAACCCCACATACACAACCCTCAACACTTTGCATTCTCACTCTCTTTCTCTCCTACGAATCTCTCTCTTTCTCCTCCAAAGCTTCAGCAAACAAAACCCCAATGTTTTTCCTTCTCCCTCTCTTCTCACAAACTGGAACCCTCCTCCTCTCTGTTCTCTTCTACTCCGGCGTTCCTGGACCGGCGTAGTGTTGTGGTGGCAGCAAGGAGGACACGGATTCGAGTGGTGTGAAGCTCACAAGGTCAAGGAAGCCATTCTCAAGCTCTCAACTCTTATCTCTCACGGTTTGAGGTAAGGAGTGAGTGTTACCTCTACTTGAGTTTGGATTTCTAGGGTGTTCATAAAGGGTACTAAGAGTGGGTGTTAGATTAGGAAATGGATCTAGGTTAATGTAGAAAGGAAATGGTAAAAAGGGAAAAAGGGAACTAATAAACGAATTAGAAACTTGAGTTTGAAGTAGGGATGAGTATCGTTATATGCTATATGTTGGTATTTACATGATGGATTGGTTGAGTGTTTTATTCTTATTGTTGTTGCTGTTGTATAAGTGATTATGAACTTTGTGTATAAATGTTTATGAGCATTGATATTTATGATCCATGTCTGTGGCCGAGCTGAGTGACTTCGGGAATGGGTATGAGAAAATGGTAGAGATGGAAAGTAGGAGAGATAGAGTAATAAGGCAGAAAGTGAGTAAGGTTAATGGAAAGAGGGAATGGTTACCGAATTTAGCCGAGAGAGAGGCCGAGCTAGAAAGATGGTTAAAGGGATAAGTAGAGAGGTTGAGCCGAAAGAGGCCAAGCTAAGTAAATAATGAGATTAATGCAAAGAGGAATAAATTAGAGGCGAACTGAGGTGTGCCGAACTAAAAGTAATGGTTAATAAGATAAGGGGAATTAAAGAGAAATGGTTGTGTGGTCGGGTCATAGCAGACGCGTACTGGGTGCGTGCATTGATCGCGTAAGCCGAGCATTGTGGTGCTCGCAGCTGTAAGACGAGCATGGTGGTGCTCGCAGTTATGACTCACAAGGTTCCGAGAACGGAATCGGTGGGATGTGTTCCTGGTCATAGCAGACGCGTACTGGGTGCGTGCATTGATCGCGTAAGCCGAGCATTGTGGTGCTCGCAGCTGTAAGACGAGTATTGTGGTACTCGCAGTTATGGACACTCCTTACTCCATAGAATGATCGGCGGTAGTGTTCCTGGTCATAGCAGACGCGTACTGGGTGCGTGCATTGATCGCGTAAGCCTAGCATTGTGGTGCTCGCAGATGTAAGACGAGTATAGTGGTACTCGCAGTTATGGACACTCCAATATCCGACTTAAATGGTGTAACACATGCACTGGGTGTATGCATCCGAGAAGAGTAAAAGATTGGAAGCCATGTAAGAGTGGAATAGTGAATAATGAATACGAGGGAAGAGATTAGTGGCCGAAATGAACCGAGGTATAACTAGTAAGCAGAGAGTAAGCTGGTTTATGAGGTGAGTCGAGCTAGATGAGGTCGTGGGTATGCAAACCGAGCTAATTGTTGATATATGCATGAGATATATGGGATTGATTACTTGTGATTTATTTGCTATTTGACTACTTGTGTTTGGCTTGGTAGTTCGGTATGTCATTTTAGAAACTGCTTATTTAAGTTCTGTGTAATGCTCACCTCCTTACCATTTTTCAGGTACTGAGTCCGAGCAGACGCAGTCACCGGCCGAGCAGGTTCACTCTCCCTCACAGGGAGAGCAAGTCATTTAGTGTCGGATAGCTGATGGGGTCTCGGCCAGTTGGGCCGAGCTAAAATGTTGTTTTGTATTTTGACGAACATATGTACTTAAACGTATACTTTATGTATTTGATGTATTTAAGTCTTCCGCTTTGATTAACTCTGATGTTTTTGTTATTAATGAAAGGAAACATTATTTTGGCAACTATCATATTCATCTTAAAAGAAATTTTTAAATCCTAATTTTGGGGTAATTAAGGGTAATTATTATATAGGGTGTTACATTTTTGGTATCAGAGCAGTTTCTCCTCGGCCTATTGGAGTTGCAAAGGACTCCAGTGGTTACTCACCAAGAGAGTGACAAATAAGTAAAGTCTAGAAGTCTAAGTTAGACAATAGAGCTTATAGGTATACATGTTTAAATATATATTTACTAGATTCTTCGGAAGTTAATTGGATTTCTCTCCATGACCAAACAGCATGGCTGGGAGACGAGCTGATAACGACCGAATTGCTGCTGTGTTGGAAACTCTGGTTCAACTACAGCAGAACCAAGCGCAGGCTCAGCAGAATCAGGCTGAGAACCTCGCTCAAAACATCGCCGCAGCCGCAGCAACTGCAGCTGCAGCCCTTCAGCCTCAACCTCCGGCTCCGGTCGAAATAGACTGGATGAGCCGATTTCGGAAGAACGAACCACCTCGGTTCGAAGGGGGTTATAATCCAGATGGAGCTCAGAGATGGCTCCAGGACATTGAGAAGATCTTCCGATCTCTGCAACCTCCCTATGAGTACAGGGTGAGGTTGGCCGAGTTTGTGCTGGCTAGTGAAGCCGAGCACTGGTGGGATCAACAGAGCCGAGGACTGGAAGCGGCTAATGAGGTCATCACTTGGGATTTGTTCCGAGCTCGCTTCCTCGGAAAGTACTTTCCCGAGGATGTCAGGAGAGAGAAAGAGCTCGCTTTTCTCAAGCTGGAACAGAGGAACTTGAGCGTTGGGGAGTATGCCGCTCAGTTCGAGGATTTGATCCGTTATTCAGGAAGCTACCGAGATGCTGATGAGCGCGCCAAGTGCATCAAGTTTGAATCTGGTCTTCGTGATGATATTCGACTCGCTTTCGAATATCAGAACATGGCCGATCTCTCGCAATTGGTGAACATGGCTAGCACTTATGAGAAAGGGCTTAAGAGGAAAGCTGATGGAAAGAGGAGCAGGTCGGCACAGAAAGCAGTGGGTCCGATCAGAGGAAAAGGATCTGTTCAGAGATCTGCCCCCTATGTGAATCCGAGCTCAAGAGTGGCAACAACTCAAAGGAGCGGTGGTCAGATGGTGGTTGTTCCTGGCCCGTATCCGATCTGCCAACATTGTGGAAAACAGCACAGGGGAGAATGCTGGAATCTGGATCCGAGCAAAATCAGAGGATCCTGTTTCCGATGTGGAAAGCCTGGCCATTTTGCAGCTCGGTGTACCGAGAATATTGTGAAGGAAGAGGTCAATGTGACCAAGGCTCATCAGACTGGTATTAACCGACCTATGCAGAGAGGCAAAGTTTACACTATGGATGGAGAAGAAGTGACTGATGCTGATGAACTGATCCGAGGTACTTGTCAAGTAAACAGTATTCCTTGTGCCGTACTATTTGACTGTGGAGCCACACATTCTTTCATTTCCCTTGACTGTATGAATAGACTAAAACTATCCCCGGTAGAAATGCCTTACAAACTATCCATTTCTACCCCAACCAATTCTTCTGTAATCACTTCTAAAATGTGCCTAGAGTGTCCTATCCAAGTATTAGGTAGAGAATTTAAAGTCAATTTGATTTGTCTACCCTTAACCAAGCTAAATATCATCCTTGGCATGGACTGGATGTCTCAGCACCATGTCCTGCTCGATTGCCGAGAGAAGACCGTAATCTTTAGTGGTCCTTCTGTTGCGAAGTTAGAAACAGCAGAGGAATCGATCTTAGACAAAATTCCTGTGGTCAGAGAATTTCCTGAGGTTATCTCGGACGAAATGCCTGGCTTACCGCCGAATAGAGAAGTAGAGTTCAGTATAGACCTCCTTCCGGGAACTGGCCCGATCTCAATTGCTCCGTACAGAATGGCGCCTCCCGAGCTAGAAGAGCTTAAGAAACAGCTGGAAGAACTTTTGGCCAAAAAGCTAATCCGACCAAGCGTATCGCCGTGGGGAGCCCCAATCATGTTTGTGAAAAAGAAAGATGGTAGTCTCAGAATGTGCACTGACTATAGGAAGCTCAACGCGGTAACGGTGAAGAATAAATATCCCCTCCCTCGGATTGATGACTTATTGGACCAACTCAAGGGAGCGTCGGTGTTTTCAAAGATAGATCTCCGATCTGGATATCACCAAATCCGGGTCCGAGAAGAAGACATTCCGAAGACAGCCTTCCGATCAAGGTATGGGCATTTTGAGTACGTGGTTATGCCCTTCGGACTTACCAACGCCCCTGCCATCTTCATGGATTACATGAATAGGATCTTCCGACCTTACTTGGACTCGTTCGTGATAGTCTTCATTGACGATATCCTCATCTACTCTCGGAATCCGAGCGAACACGAGCAGCATCTGAGAACGGTACTACAGGTTCTGAAAGATAAGAATCTCTACGCTAAGCTCTCTAAGTGCAGTTTTTGGCTCAACGAGGTCCATTTCCTCGGGCATGTGATATCCGAGCAAGGTGTAGCAGTTGACCCTTCCAAGGTGGAAGCGGTACATAAGTGGGAGAGACCCAACTCGGTCACTGAGATCAGGAGTTTCCTCGGTCTTGCAGGGTATTACAGGAGATTCATTGAAGGATTCTCTAAACTGGCGCTACCATTTACCTCGTTAACTAGAAAGGATGCCCCGTACCAATGGTCCGAGGTGTGTGAACAGAGCTTTCAAGAGCTAAAGAAAAGGTTGACGAGCTCGCCCGTGTTGATCTTGCCCGATCCCACCCAAGTCTTTGACATATTTTGTGACGCCTCGAAGCAGGGTCTCGGCTGTGTGTTGATGCAACAGGGAAAGGTGGTGGCTTAAGCCTCCCGCCAACTTCGGCAACACGAGCAGAACTACCCTACCCATGACCTTGAATTAGCAGCCGTGGTGTTTGCCCTTAAGATTTGGAGGCACTACCTGTATGGCACTAAATTTGAAGTGTTCAGTTACCACAAGAGTCTCGGCTATCTGTTCGACCAAAAAGAACTCAACATGAGACAGCGCAGATGGGTGGAATTTTTGAAAGATTATGATTTCAACTTACACTATCACCCTGGAAAAGCCAACGTGGTGGCCGACGCACTAAGCAGGAAGAGTCTTCATTTGAGCAACATGATGGTCCGAGAGATGCAGTTGATGCAGGAGTTCAGCGACCTTAACCTCGGCATACAGAAAAAGGAAAACAGTGTGGTTCTGGAAATGCTGCAAGTGACCAATGATTTTGTGGGTTTCATTAAGGAAAGGCAGGCTGCCGACCTAGAACTCCAGAAATTACTCGAAAGAGCAGGTGACAAGGATGAACCCAACTTCACTAAGGGACCTGATGGTCTCGTACGATTTCGAGGCAGAGTTTGCATCCCTATGGATTTTGAAGTCCGAAGAGAGTTGATGGAAGAAGCCCACAAGACGAAGATGAGTCTTCACCCAGGTGCCACAAAGATGTACCAGGATCTGAAGAGGTTGTTTTGGTGGCCGAAGTTAAAGACCGATGTGGCTGATTATGTGTCTCGGTGTTTGACATGCCAGAAAGCCAAGATCGAGCATCAGAAACCAGGTGGATTGCTCAAATCCTTGGAGATTCCACAATGGAAGTGAGACATCATTTCGATGGACTTTGTATCAGGTCTACCAAAGACGAGATCAGGGCAGGAAGCCATTTGGGTTGTGGTGGACCGACTTACAAAGTGTGCTCATTTCCTGCCGATCAGCATGAAGTACAGCCTGGAGAAGCTGACGCAATTGTACATAAAGGACATTGTTCGACTCCGTGGTGTTCCGAGCAGCATAGTGTCGGACCGTGATCCTCGTTTCTTGTCTCGATTCTGGCAGAGTCTGCAAGAAGCCATGGGTACAAAGTTGAGGTTTAGCACTGCTTATCATCCCCAAACTGACGAACAATCCGAGCGCACCATTCAGAATCTTGAGGACCTGCTGAGAACATGTGTGCTTGAACAGTCGGAAAGCTGGGAAACACTATTGCCATTGGTCGAATTCACCTACAACAACAGCTTCCATTCAAGTATCGGAATGGCTCCTTTCGAAGCCTTGTATGGTCGGAAATGCCGAACGCCGCTATGCTGGTTCCAGATAGGAGAAAACTTATTGATTGGTCCCGACATTGTTCATGAGACAACTGAGAAGATCCGAATGATACAAGGGAAGATGAAAGCCGCTCAGGACCGACAGAAGAGCTATGCCGACAAGAGAAGGAAACCCTTGAACTTCATCGAGGGAGATCATGTATTTCTTCGGGTATCCCCTATGACGGGTATCGGCCGAGCTATCAAATCAAAGAAGTTGACCCCTAGGTTTGTCGGACCGTACCAGATATCGGAGAAGGTCGGACCAGTAGCGTATAGAATCGCTCTACCTCCGCACTTGTCTAAGCTCCACGATGTGTTCCATGTCTCGCAACTTAGGAGATACATTCACGATCCCTCGCATGTGATAGCAGTGGACGAACTGCCGCTAAGAGACAATCTGACCTTTGAAGTCCTACCAGTCCGAGTTGAAGATAGACAAGTCAGACGACTCAGAGGAAAGGAAATCCCCTTGGTCAAGGTAGTATGGAATCGAAATAATGTGGAGGAAGCTACTTGGGAACTCGAGGAGAAGATGAAGCAGTCATATCCGCAACTGTTCAATGCTGACTAAATTTCGAGGACGAAATTCCTGTAAGTGGGAGAGGAATGTAACATCCTGAAAATTAGTATTAAATAATATAATTTTAGTATATAAATATTTATTTAAGGATAGGATTAAGCCTTAGAAATTGTACGAGGTTAGAAGGGTAGAACGAGCATAAGTCGACCTAGGATGTGAGATTAAGGCCTCGGCCCGATCCCGGCCGAGCTAGATAAGATTGTGTGCATATGAACCGAGCTGAAAGGGAACTCAAGGGGAAACCCATTGTCCAGTCTGGATTACCCGACCTCAGCGCAACTCATAGCGTTATCCGAAAGGTAAGCTCGGACTGCTGATGTTCCTACAAACCGAGCCAACATATCCTGGCCGACGTATTCGAGCTGACACTGCCTAGCTCCTCCGTGCCAGCTCATGTTGAGCTGTAGCCCTTTGGGAACCGTACCATCCGTACACTGTCCTTATCCTTCACTTTATGTCTCTATCATTACTTTATGTCCCTTTCAATGTACTATTCATGGCTTCCTCAAGAAGCTAATAAATCCTAGCCACACAAATGTTTTCCCTAAATGAATAAAAGAACCCCACATACACAACCCTCAACACTTTGCATTCTCACTCTCTTTCTCTCCTACGAATCTCTCTCTTTCTCCTCCAAAGCTTCAGCAAACAAAACCCCAACGTTTTTCCTTCTCCCTCTCTTCTCACAAACCGGAACCCTCCTCCTCTCTGTTCTCTTCTACTCCGGCGTTCCTGGACCGGCGTAGTGTTGTGGTGGCAGCAAGGAGGACACGGATTCGAGTGGTGTGAAGCTCACAAGGTCAAGGAAGCCATTCTCAAGCTCTCAACTCTTATCTCTCACGGTTTGAGGTAAGGAGTGAGTGTTACCTCTACTTGAGTTTGGGTTTCTAGGGTGTTCATAAAGGGTACTAAGAGTGGGTGTTAGATTAGGAAATGGATCTAGGTTAATGTAGAAAGGAAATGGTAAAAAGGAAAAAAGGGAACTAATAAACGAATTAGAAACTTGAGTTTGAAGTAGGGATGAGTATCGTTATATGCTATATGTTGGTATTTACATGATGGATTGGTTGAGTGTTTTATTCTTGTTGTTGTTGCTGTTATATAAGTGATTATGAACTTTGTGTATAAATGTTTATGAGCATTGATATTTATGATCCATGTCTGTGGCCGAGCTGAGTGACTTCGGGAATGGGTATGAGAAAATGGTAGAGATGGAAAGTATGAGAGATAGAGTAATAAGGCAGAAAATGAGTAAGGTTAATGGAAAGAGGGAATGGTTACCGAATTTAGCCCAGAGAGAGGCCGAGCTAGAAAGATGGTTAAAGGGATAAGTAGAGAGGTTGAGCCGAAAGAGGCCAAGCTAAGTAAATAATGAGATTAATGCAAAGAGGAATAAATTAGAGGTGAACTGAGGTGTGCCGAACTAAAAGTAATGGTTAATAAGATAAGGGGAATTAAAGAGAAATGGTTGTGTGGTCGGGTCATAGCAGACGCGTACTGGGTGCGTGCATTGATCGCGTAAGCCGAGCATTGTGGTGCTCGCAGCTGTAAGACGAGCATGGTGGTGCTCGCAGTTATGACTCACAAGGTTCCGAGAACGGAATCGGTGGGATGTGTTCCTGGTCATAGCAGACGCGTACTGGGTGCGTGCATTGATCGCGTAATCCGAGCATTGTGGTGCTCGCAGCTGTAAGACGAGTATTGTGGTACTCGCAGTTATGGACACTCCTTACTCCATAGAATGATCGGCGGTAGTGTTCCTGGTCATAGCAGACGCGTAATGGGTGCGTGCATTGATCGCGTAAGCCTAGCATTGTGGTGCTCGCAGCTGTAAGACGAGTATAATGGTACTCGCAGTTATGGACACTCCAATATCCGACTTAAATTGTGTAAGACATGCACTGGGTGTATGCATCCGAGAAGAGTAAAAGATTGGAAGCCATGTAAGAGTGGAATAGTGAATAATGAATACGAGGGAAGAGATTAGTGGCCGAAATGAACCGAGGTATAACTAGTAAGCAGAGAGTAAGCTGGTTTATGAGGTGAGCCGAGCTAGATGAGGTCGTGGGTATGCAAACCGAGCTAATTGTTGATATATGCATGAGATATATGGGATTGATTACTTGTGATTTATTTGCTATTTGACTACTTGTGTTTGGCTTGGTAGTTCGGTATGTCATTTTAGAAACTGCTTATTTAAGTTCTGTGTAATGCTCACCTCCTTACCATTTTTCAGGTACTGAGTCTGAGCAGACGCAGTCACCGGCCGAGCAGGTTCACTCTCCCTCACAGGGAGAGCAAGTCATTTAGTGTCGGATAGCTGATGGGGTCTCGGCCAGTTGGGCCGAGCTAAAATGTTGTTTTGTATTTTGACGAACAGATGTACTTAAACGTATACTTTATGTATTTGATGTATTTAAGTCTTCCGCTTTGATTAACTCTGATGTTTTTGTTATTAATGAAAGGAAACATTATTTTGGCAACTATCATATTCATCTTAAAAGAAATTTTTAAATCCTAATTTTGGGGTAATTAAGGGTAATTATTATATAGGGTGTTACATTTTTGGTATCAGAGCAGTTTCTCCTCGGCCTATTGGAGTTGCAAAGGACTCAGTGGTTACTCACCAAGAGAGTGACAAATAAGTAAAGTCTAGAAGTCTAAGTTAGACAATAGAGCTTATAGGTATACATGTTTAAATATATATTTACTAGATTCTTCGAAAGTTAATTGGCTTTCTCTCCATGACCAAACAGCATGGCTGGGAGACGAGCTGATAACGACCGAATTGCTGCTGTGTTGGAAACTCTGGTTCAACTACAGCAGAACCAAGCGCAGGCTCAGCAGAATCAGGCTGAGAACCTCGCTCAAAACATCGCCGCGGCCGCAGCAGCTGCAGCTGCAGCCCTTCAGCCTCAACCTCCAGCTCCGGTCGAAATAGACTGGATGAGTCGATTTCGGAAGAACGAACCACCTCGGTTCGAAGGGGGTTATAATCCAGATGGAGCTCAGAGATGGCTCCAGGACATTGAGAAGATCTTCCGATCTCTGCAACATCCCTACGAGTACAGGGTGAGGTTGGCCGAGTTTGTGCTGGCTAGTGAAGCACCACCTTACACCACCTGGCCGATGATGCGTTGTTTCGTTAACCACATCGACAAATAACAGATTTTTTGTAATGGTGTTGACTAAAACCAAAATGTTTGAAAAATTAAGGACTAGTTCCGGTCAAAATAACTTTTAAGGACTAAAACCAAAACACGTTAAACTTTTAGGACCAAAACCATAAATAAGCCAATATAAATTATAAAATATAATAAGCTCGGAATTTTTTGTATTGTTTACGCAATCGTACACATCCTTATGTAATCACCTTACTTTTAATCGAGAAAGAAAATTTTAACAAGCTACTCGCTTGTACTTTAAAAAGGGAGATGTTATTTACATCCTTATCATTACTACTTACATGCAATTTTTATAATCTTTTACATTAACTTTTCAATATTACCCTTATCCCACTACTCACACTCATATATTTATTATTTACACCCGTAATTCTAAAAAATTATATATATTACTATTCACACCCTATATATTACTACTCACACTCACCTTCTTCTCCATAAAAACTCTCTTATGCATAAAAACCCTGCTCACCCAAAACCTTGCTTATCTTCTTAATCATTGAAAACATTATTATGAATTTTATTGATGTGTTGTATTTAATCCAAAGTAATTTCTTCTTCTTATCTTTCTTTTCTGTCCCAATTCGTGAAAGATGCAAATGCAAGATAAACTAATCGGATGTGTCATCCGTCAATGGGACGGATGAGCAATCCGTCTTGGGCTCAATTTTTTATTTCACACGGATTAGCCATCCGTTGATGGATACGGATGATGCATCCGTTCATTATCTACATTCTTTTTATTATTCGCGACGTGAGTGGAGACGGATGACCCAATCGTGTACAATATTCATGCCATTCATCTATTTTGAACAATTTTTTTTTGCAAAGTCGTTTTGACTATTTGTCCTGCAGTTCTCCCGGGCAATATTTTGAATTGAAAACTCAAAGACATGATGAAATCTTCTCTTTAATGCATCACATTATTGTTCTTGGTGATGACCCCGAAGTTAAACAAGGGAAGCCATCACCGGATGTATTTCTTGAAGCAGCCAAGAGATTTGAGGTATGCCAATTTATGATTTTCATCCACTTGATAACAAAATTGTCGGCCTATAAAGGATTGCAATTTTTTTTTCTTTCCTACTTTTAATAGATGAACAAAATTGAAGAAGAAGAAGAAGAGGAGACAAAACCGTATAAGGGAAAAGAGACTGTTTAATTTTGAGAGAAAGAGAGAGAGGATGTGAGAAGAAAAGAAAGGGGATGAGTGTAAATAAAAATGAATAGAATGTTTACTGTTTTGAAAGAAGGATAAAATTAGAAAATGGGTGTAAAATATTATAAAAATTGGGTGTAAGTAATAATGACAAGGATGTAAATAACATATTCCTTTCAAAAAATGGTCTTAAATACATTTTTGTCTTTCTATCCATCTCGGAATAATCAATTTGATCTTTTATTTTTTTTAATTTATTTTGATCATTTATCCTTGAAAAAATATTCATTTTGATTCTCATCATTGAGTCAAAACATAATAATACTTCATCTAAACTAACAACATATTAACAGATAGACCAAAATAAACATTTTGAAAAGATAAAAAATGACAATAAATTGAAAATAATTATTAAAAAAAACCAAATTAAACATTTAAAAAACATTAAAAAAAAACAAAAACTGTATTTAAATCTAAAAAATACCATCCTAAATAACAACAAAAACTTTTTCGGACTAAAGAACGTCAGGTCTATCTAATCTTTGCTTCCAACTAATACAATAGTTTCAAGGAATTTCTCGAACACTCCAAAATGTAAATTGTAAAGCTTCGCCCCCTACTGTATGCACATAAAAACAAAATCACCGCTAATCAATCTTTTACTTCATCAAACCCCCTTTTTTCTTTTTTCTTCAATTTTCTTTTTACCTTTTTGCCCCTTCCTGGGGAAGCTCCAATCTCCACCACCTTAAACGGCGTCGTTCTGTGGCACCGCCTCATTCCCGTCGTCAGCACCACCGTCATTGTCCTCAGCCACCAGTTCCTCCGGCGAGCACTCCATCTTATGCCTCAACTTCCAATCCAGAGCCTGACACCCACGCGAGCAGTAGTTCACTTTCCCACAAACCGAACACCTCCGAAACTCGTGGGCCCGGGTCTCGGGTCGCCCGCACCCGATGTGTGCACAGAGCCTCAAACCCTCGCCCAGCTCGACCCGACCCGGACCCGACTCAAACCACTCCCTCATAAACCAGTTCGCTGGTTGCACCTCTGGCACCGCCATGCTGTACCCGTAATCACTCAGCAAAGGAAACACCGAATAATCACCCTGCCACGTCATCGCGCGTGACGGCGACTCGCTGGTTACCGAGCGTATCACGAACGCGAGCTCCCGCGCGTTGGCCTGGACCAGCAAACGACGACCCTCGGAGACGTTCTGCTTCACCCCGTAACCGTCCTGCAGGCAGTGGCCTAACTCGCGGAGCGCGTCGATGTGTCCGAGAAGCGACGCACGCGCGCAGAGTGCCACCCCTGCTCTTAAGTCCTTGTCCCGCTTCGTCCCTCCGCTTCCGTTGAACTGTATCACCGCCAGAGAGTACAGCGCCGGCGCGTGTGATTTCATCGCCGCCTTCGCCATTAGAGACAGACCACTCGCTCTGTTTTTAAGACAGTAAAATCGGATCTACAATGACAAAAAAAACACCAAATTAAAAAAATAAAACAAAAAATAAAATAAGATAAAATCATTTACGGCCGAAAACTAATCCTTTCGAGTTTTCAATGATACTAACCATTCCGAGAGTGTAAGAGGCGTCGAGGTTGCCAGAGTTAACGCACTGTTTAAGGAAACGATGAACGTATTCTGACCAATTTGTGGCCTTTATAGCAAATACTTTTGGACCGGCTTTCGATAACACCATGCGGTGTAGAGCTAACCGGTTAAGCCTCTTGCATCTGTTTATTTGTTATGCAGAAAAAATGATGAATAAAAAAAAGAAAAAATAATAATAATGATGAGGGAAAAAGGAAGAGAGTTACGTACGTGGAGAGTATGTTGATGAATTGGGAAGGGGAAGAAGCGGAGGAACTGAGTTTGGAGAGGATGAAGACAACGAGATCGTCGGGTAAGGAATCAAAGAGATCGATGTCATGCTTATCGGTGCGTTTGTGAGAGTGCTGCTGTTTCAATGGCCTTCTCATATTTTTTGTTTTTTTGTTTTTTTGTTTAATGGTTTTGATGTTGTTGTTGTTTGCATTCAGCAAATATACGAGAGAGAAAGAGAGAGAGAGAGAAATGGTTCAGTTTGGAGCTATGATTCTCTCCTGCGTGTGTGAGATGAAATGAATATATGTAGGAGCTGTGGATGGGTTATGGGATTATGTAATGTAACGGCGAAACAAAGGAGTAGGGGGTGAGGGACATTTGTATTTGAAGATCATGGGTGTTGAATGGACAAATGGTCCCACGTGTCAAGGCGCATATCAATTTCTATACATATATTTTGTATTTTCCACCTATCCACCTATATACACTTTCAGATTTTGTATTTGCTTTGTTTCTATGTATAAATATTTTTTTTTTATTTATAAGTTTTTATACTAAATTTTAATGACAGTTAAATTATTTTTTTTTACACATGCTTCTATTTACTTAATACTTTTTAAATTCTTGATATTCATAATAGGTATAGTTTTGAAGATACATATTAAATATTCATATTTTAAATATAATTAAATAAATAAATTAATTAATTTTCTTAATAGACGTGAAATTTATCAAGAGGGACTATAATATAAGAACGGAGGGACTATAATATAAGAAAAAAACTAATTTCACACTTATTAAAAAAATTAGTTGTACACCAAAAAAAAATTAGTTGAGTGTATTTAATTTTCTCAAATTCATATAAAAATTGATTACTTTAGAAAATTTACATTGAGAATGAAACAAAGATTAAATATTACAACGACTTTGTATAAATATTTTACTCTCTCAGTCTCATTATCTTGGTAAAAGTCAAACAAGTCAATGAAAATAAGAGACTATCTGTTTAATATTATGCATGATTCTTTTATTAATTACAAATTGATATTATACAAATTTTCATATCATTACAATTAATACACATTGCAATTTTGACTCCCAAAAAAATTTTTAGATATGTTTTCCTTGCTTACTTATCAATCATCGATACAATATACAATCTTTAAAATTTTTCATTTATTTTTTTACTTTAATATGGGACATGCATTTTGTTACCAAAATAATGGGATGGAGGGAATAGTAATTATCTTAGTGGGAATACAAAGTTAAAATAGTTTATTTTTGCTTATATATGATATCACTAATAAAATGTATTTTTTCTTATATTTGAGACCGGATGGAATATATATTTAATATCTTTTTAACCTATGTAATAGGTGCATAGGTTATTTAAACCTTAAAAATAAATATTTTTTGAAAAACTAATACACTTAATAAATTAAAAAATACTTATTTAGTTCTTCAATACAATTTTATTATTTATATTGTCTTATCCTATGCAAAGAATAAAAAAATCGATATATTTATCTATCTTTATACTCTTTCCGTTTCTCAATATAAATATGTAGGATGAACTTTCTTTCACGTGAATTAAAAATATTAATCAATATTATTATTAGAAAGGTTAATATTTGATATATTTTTCAAAATTATTTTTATAATTATCATTAAAATTCTTAAAAATTTGTTTAAATAAAGATATTTGTAGAAAAAAATTAATACCATGCAAAATTTGAGATATGCTTTTATAGAAAAAACAAGAAAGAGATAACTTATTTATTTAGTGCTTATATTTAGAAACAAATGAATTATTATAAGTGGGTGTAACCCACATGGTCATGTATCAAGTCTTAAGGTTTGGGAATTAGAAGTCTCGTTTGATCCTGGGCGCCATGATTTGGTGGATTTAAATCCCCGTAAAAAAAATGAATTATTATAATATTATCAATACTCTATAAAATTTGAAAGATTTAATTTATATAAAACAATATTTGATTTCAGTTATTTTTTAAGTGGTTTTTGCTCTAAATACGTGTTTAAGTAAAAAAATTACATTTTTCATTAAGTATTATAAATTAAATACATAAAATTGTAAGGATTACAATCGGTGAATGAATTAACTAAAGAACGCTAGGAGAACACCTAGAAGGGGGGGTTGAATAGGTGTTAAAGAAACCTTGAAAGGTTTTCGCACAAAACAAATCAGAACGATTAAAACGAATATTTTTCACAAAATCAACGGCTCTTAATCGATTAGGCAAAGGGTTAATCGATTAACACCTGAGACTCTGAGAAAATATACAAGGTTAATCGATTAGCTCCTCAGTTAATTGATTAATCACTGTAGAACAGAGAAAAATCACTTTTCAACTAAAAACGAAAATCAATCAAATATCATATATAATTAGAGATAGTACGGAATTGATTAACACCAAGATTGTTAATGATTACCTAGATTATGAAAAAATTAATTTGATCTAAAAAATTAAGACAATAATTTTTTAATTTTTCACTAACTTTTTGAACAGAGAGAGTATTGTAATTCTATTAATATGTAAGTATAAAGAATTTAATTTTAAAAATATTATGTTAAATACATCTTTTTCAATGTAAAATTGTTACTATGATGTTAACATTTCCCGTTCCTATTTTATGAGATTTTATAATGTATGTCCAAAAGTGTACATACTATTCTAGTTCCTAATGTAAAATTAATATACCAACGAGGCTTGGTTCAGTTGGTGTAAGGTCCCAACTGAAATCTTGGGAATGGGACACGGGTGCTAGTAGCCCCGGGTTCGATTCCCACTAAAAACATCTCGCTGGGAGAGCCAGCCACGCAGCTCGCTCCGGATTAGTCTCAAGGGCTCTCTGGTATTAAGGGTGCTCTTGGGGATATCGGTGGTTCCGCAAGGAATACGGACAAAAAAAATGTAAAATTAATATCACAATTTTTTAAAAAGTTTAGTTGAAAATATTTAATTTTTTCAAATTCATAAAAAAAATAGAGGTACTTTAGATAGGTGACATTGAAAATGAAATAAAAATTAAGTGAGATAACCTGTTTATAAAGATATTTTAAGAAATTAGCATTGAGAATAATGAAACAAAATAATGAACATAACGAGGTTAATTAATTTTTTCTTATATTATAAATTAGGAGTTTGTTCGACAAAACTAACTTATAGTTATGAGTTTGTAACTTGTAGCTGTGAATTTGCAGCTTATAGCTGTGAGTTTGTAGCTACGAACTTATACTGTAGTTGTTTAGCGGACTTTTCGATAGAATGATGTTAAGCAAAACTACGTTTTGAAATAGCTGAAAAATATTAAATAACCAAAAAGGACTTGCAACATTATATTTTTTAATATTTTAATTAATTCTTTATTTATTAAATAAATAGTTAATAAATTAAGTAATTAAAAATTATTAAATTATAATGAGTTAAATTTGTTTTTTTCTTTATTTATTAATTATGTAGTTAATTAATTAAAATAAATTATTAAATTATAATTAATGATTATTAAATTTAAAATTAATTTAAAATTAAATTGTCATTATGGTAGGTAAATAATTTTGAACTTTTTTTAGGGTATAATTGATATATGAATTATTGAAAACTTGTTTCTAATAGCTTTCTTAAATACTAGTTTTCAAAAGCTACAAGCTCGTTTTTTGAAAGTTATAAGCTCTTTTTAATTTGTATTCACGGAACGTAATTACTCCCTCCGTCCCATAAAGTTAGTAAAAAACATAGAAAGTTTTTGTTCCATATTAAAGTTAAAATAGTGAATAAAAAAATTGAAATTGCATTGTATATTCTATGATTGGTTAATTAAGAAAATATGCATTAAATACTTGTTTTGGTAATTGGTTGATTTGGAGGACAATGCATTGATTACATGTTCCCTTATTTTTGTTGAATTTTCAAAAATTTATTAACTTTTTGGGACAGATGGAGTAATAGTTTTTTGACTACATGTAAAAGCTCCTCACTACTTTCTCCAGTCCTATTTATAAGACATTTTTGAGATTTTTAGTTTGTTCCTTTTTTTTTACACACCAACCGGTACCCGGATTTGGTTTACCCAGAATCTGACTCTTCCGGTCCGACCCAACTGAGCTCGCACTAAGCGGTAAGGGTCTTCCAGCCGGGGTTGCTCCATACCCAAGGCTCGAATTCGAGACCAATTGGTTAAGGGACCAAGTGAACTACCACTTAACCAACCCCACGTTGATAGTTTGTTACTATTTTTAGGACCATATTTCAATTTTCAATGACATTTAATTACTTTTTTCCACAAACACCCATATTAAGTCAACATTTCTTAGAGTTCCAATAATAATTATAGGGGTAGTTTTGAAAAAGTATATAAAATTTGCACATTTCCAATGCCACTAACAAATTTAACCACATTCCTTGGTGGGAATGAAAAACCCAAAAAGATCTTATAATTAGTACCGAAAGAAGTAACTAATAAGCTCCTAACTGAACACGCCAAACATAGCTTATATGGAGATTGTGTTAAAAACCTTAAAAAAAATATTTCATGGAAAATAATAATCCACCATCTTATAGGGTATATTTAATCGAATCAGATATCAACACAAGTAGTTTTCAGAATTCTACAATGATATACTAGTACTCCTACTTAGTATTGTGACATTACTATTTTACACTTAATTTTTTTTTGAAAAATTCACATCCTTTAATAAAAAAAATAGATAGTTAAAACATTTAATAAGAAAAAATGAATAATAATGAATAAGAAATATAAAGTAACATGTATACGGTACTAATTAGGACTAATAATATTTTCTATAAAGTTACTTAAGTTTAAGAAAGACTGGTCGGAGTATCTTAGAATGTGATATTTTTTACTCTACCGTCCCTGCGCATAGGACTTTTTAGTGGATTTTATGTCGATTAAGAAAGTTGATTAATTTAGTTAATTGAATTGGAAATGTAAATATTTGATATGCATTTTTAAAATTATCATATTAATATTATTGAAAATCTAAATTTTTTTAAATAATTAGGAGTATTTGTGGAAAAAATAATTGTGTGTCAATGAAAATTGATATAAAATCTTATAAATAAAGACAAAATAAAGGTCTCAAAAGGATTTTATATTTAGGAATGAGGAAGTACTATTTTTCTTTAAGTAATTTACTTACTTAAATATACTTATCATGTGTCAGAAAACATGGTATTGGAAAAAAGTTTATTTTATTTGACTCTAATTTTTGTGATGCAACTTGCAAGACTTGTTTCAAATTATCCTCACATAATAAATAGGATATTTATTATTATTTTTTATTATTTGGAGAAATTTTCTCTTATTTATCTATTTTATTTAAAAATTTGAGAGTATGATAAATATTATCTTTTATATTTATCCGTATTTAATAAAATATTAATTTACATAAATAAAAAATAAAAAATAATAATTATAAAAAAACATAATAAATATATTAAAAATCAAAATAAGAATAATAATTTTCAATAAATATATTTTTTAAAATAGAATAATTAAATAAAAACAAAGCGACTATTCCGCATAAAGAATGTAAGCAATGGCTTTTCAAGGTTGAGTTTCGAAGCAAACAATCGTTGACAGAGTTGACAAGGGTTGAGCCTAATGTAACACCCCAAAAATTAATCCCCGATTAGAAAATATAATTATATGTAATTACGTTAATTATTATAAAAAAAATTATAATGTGATTATAATATAATTATGATGATTAGAATATAATTATGTTTTAAAAATAAATTAAGAAATAAATAAAGGAAATTATTGTATTAAAGTAAATATTTCTTTTTGTGGAAATAAAAGAAGTATTTAATAAGTATTTGATAAGAGAAAAGAAAATAGAATAAAATATAATATTTTGTGATTTTTGTGTCTCACTAATCGGTTAGTGAGATGAGTAACCAGTTAGTGCTCTCAGACACCTAGAACTGAGGTTGTTCTGGACAGAAATTGAAAAAGGGGAACACGTTTTTGGCCTTCCAACCAGCCACCTTAGCCTGAAAACGCGTCAATCTTTGCTGGGAATGAGTGGTGGTGAAATTGGTGACTTAAACCAAATCAAAACCACACAATCCACTCTTAACATTTCATAAAACTAAGTTCAGATTTCATTTTTCTGTTGTGGCTGTCTTTGAGTTTGTTCTCTTTCTCTGAAGCACCAACACTCACAAATTCCATATCAAAACAAAGCTCTTTCATCCCTCTTGAAGTAGAAACAAATCCCATCTACTTTCGTGTACTCTAGAGGAAGTTATAGGCTTCACAACTTGACTCTGTTGATGCTGAAAAACAGAGCACGAATCTGTTCTTGAAGCTCTCTTTCTTGATTTCGTTTGGTAAGCTCAAGCTACCTTTGATTCTCAAGTTTGTTTCAATCTCAAGTTCATGTGTCCTAGTTTGAATTCCAATCTTTACTCACGAATTTATTTAGCTTTTTCTTGTTGAAAATCTCTGATCAATACCCCCTGTTGAAACTGAAAACAGAGTTGCAGCTGAGGTGGGTTTTGCCTCAAAATCGTGTTGAACCTTTTCCTTTGCTTTCCAATCAGTCTCAAAAGCTTCAATAGGTAAGGGAGAAGATATTCATTTGCTAGAATAATTATTAAATGGCTTGGAATGTAAAGGAGCTTTACAAGCTCAAGGGCCATAGGTTTTGAATTGGGGCTTTGGCTTGGAGGCCAAAATAGGACATAAAACTCATTCAAGCAAGTCATATTAACTAAACATGAGCTAAAGGAACTATAAATTTGACTTGAGAAGCTCTGAAATTGAATTTGACATGTTAAGTGTTAATTATGTGATTTTATGCATACTTGAATAATTCTATATGAATCTCATGAAATTGATGTGTATAACTGGTTTGAACATGTTTAAATATGTCCATATATGTTCTGTGAATGATTGATAAGGATTGAAAATGAAAGGTTTCTGAATTGGTGTTAAAAAGTGACATTTCTGCAGTGATGCTGCAGTGACTAACCGGTTACTGAAACTACTAACCGGTTAGTTACTGTAAAAATTGGAAAAGAGGGAAATTTGAATGTGAATAACCGGTTACACAACTTTCTAACCGGTTAGACACTGTTCAGAACCTGAAAAATGTATTTTTTCTTTAATCCAATATTTCCCTAATATTTTTAATTAATTCTTTTAAAATAAAAACTATTTTTTTATTATTTAAAAGAATGTTTGGATGTCAATTCCTTTTTAACATCAATTCAATGGCAGTTAAATAATTTGAATTCAATCCTAATAACTTGGTTGTGATTGAAATCATGCATGGTGTTATGGAGCTAAGATAAGATAACAGGAAAAGACACATTCGATTTAATTAAATCGGTATGAGAATACGCGGAGATTAGGTTTATGACGGTGATACGTCAAATAACCGTGGGAATTAATTATAGGTAAAATAGTCCTATGATGAGTGGGTTCTGCAGACTCGACTCGGGATAATTTTACAATGACTATAATTTTATTCTATCGATCTCTCGGAGTATTTCGTGATTGCGGAGGACGGTCTTTAGTATAATTTACACATGGGTTGTAATTGTATACTTGGTGGAAAGACGTTTACTCCCAATTGCTTTTCCTATTTAGTATGAATCGTTGGTACGTTGTCGTCAAACGTACGTGGAGCGTTTCAACGTTTTCGTTAAAACGTAAATTGGATCGTTTGAACGTTTTCGATAAAACGTAAATTGAATCGTTGAGGACGTTATCGATAAACGTGAATTTGCCAAGTGCATGGTATTTCATAGAATATCACCGAGGAGATTGCATTGAACATTGCATCGCATTGCATTGCACATGCATTAGAAACATACATTATTGCTTGATATTTATTGTTTATTAATTGTCGATGGATTATTTGAGTTTTCTTACTTGCTTACGTGACTTTAATTGCTACTTGACTAATTGTGTTTGTTTATTCCTAGTTCATTTAATTATTCATTTGTACGTGAATGATACTGTCTTACTCCCTTTGCCCTAATTGTCTGTAGGTCATGGCTCAGAACCCCATATGCATCGAGATGAGGTTTCTCCCTGAGGGAGATTGGCACCGGAGGGGACATAGTGTAGTCCTTGAGGGGGTGATGGAAGTTACTATCGGCCGTCTCAATCCTCTCCCGCATATGCGTCCCCTCAGGACCAGAATTCCTGTGATCTTTATCATTCATCTTTTCCCTGATTAGGATGAATGTTATACGACTTCCTATCATATTATAGAGTTTTGTGGACTGCTCTGGGTTACACCTTATCATATATATATGCATATGTGCACTGACTGAGTTTAGTAACTCAGAGTTATGATACAGTATCTTTTGATCTAAAACAATGTGACATGATTATATTAAATCAAACTTTCTATGTGAAATAGAATGACGCAGTTTCCTGAAAGTATTTGGTTTAAATTATTTCCTATTTTTATGTACCATCATAAGAACATCAATATCATTTCTTTAAAATACATTAATAATATGCATTTAGCATAACATAATTCCCGTGACGACTCCGGTCGTTACACTTATGGTATCAGAGCAATGGTCCCGACTCTTGGCTTTGGAGTATGGCCTTACATACTAACCACTAGAGTATGTCGGTATTAGAGTGTGTGTTTAGTCTTAAGATCGATTATTGATTCAGTTCATAGTGCAGGTTACTATGGCTGCTAGAAACAATAATCAACTTGCTGAAGCATTAGATCGAATCTCGAGAGTATTCGAGAATATGCAACAGCACCCTGCAGGACAGCAACCACCTAGGAACCCTGTTCCAGCAGAATTTCAAGGCATCTCGGAATTTTGTTAGTGTGATCCGCCAAAGTTTGGAGGAGGACATCACCCAGATGAGGCTCAAAAGTGGATTCGTGATTTGAAAAAGATTTTCCGAACCATGAATTGCACTGATAATCAGAGGGTGACTTTTGCCACCTATGTGCTGACAAATGAAGCTGAGGATTGGTGGAATCATACTACTCAACTTTTAGCTGCTGAAGGTAGAGCTGTGACTTGGAATACTTTCGTAGAGAAATTCTTCGAAAGGTATTTCCCTGAGGATATAAGAAGGAAGAAGGAAATTGAATTCCTTAAGCTGACTCAAGGGGACATGACAGTGGGAGAGTATGCTGCGAAGTTTGAGGAATTGAGCAAGTATTCTCCATACTACCATCATAACCCTGATGAGCGTTCGAAGTGTATCAAGTTTGAAGACGGACTGCGACCGAATTTGAAGTCTACTTTCGGATATCAGAATATTCGGAGTTTTCCAGCCTTGGTGAATCAATGCAGAATATATGAAGAAGACAAGAAAGTCGAAGAAGAGTTTATGCGAGCAAAAAGGAATCAGCAAGGATATGGACCACAGCGCCATAAGGGTAGGAATCAGCACGGTAAAGGAGGACCTTACCATCAGAAGAATAAGGGTAAAGCTGATTCAGGAGTCAAGAACCCAGCCCCTCTGTGTGACAAGTGCAAGAGGCACCATTTTGGAACCACTTGCTGGACTCCTACTTGCTTCAATTGTGGAAAGCCTGGCCATATTTCTCGTTACGACAAGGAACCAAGGATGGTGGAATCTGGAAATGCTGATAGGAAACCAACCAGTTTTGGGAGAGTCTTTACTCTCAGTGGTGTTGAAGCTAGCCAATCTGAAAACCTTGTCCAAGGTAACTTTCTTCTAAATGGCCAACCTTGTAACTTTTTGTTTGATTCTGGAGTCACACATTCATTTGTTTCATATGATTGTGCTAATCGCTTAAACTTAACCATAATCAATACACCCTATAAGCTTGAAGTGTCTACTCCTACCAATCCGGTAGTTGTTACCTCTAAAGCCTGTTTGGGTTGTACCGTTCAGGTGTTAGACCGAATAACCCAAGTAGACCTTATTTGTTTGCCTCTGTCACAATTAGATGTTATCTTGGGAATGGATTGGATGTCCAAGAACCAAGTGCTCATTGACTGTGATAGAAAAACCATTACCTATCGTGATGTGATAACCAAAGGATGCATCCAGTTAGTTTGTGCAAAGGTTGAGAAGGAAGTGAAGATCGAAGATGTCCCTGTGATAAGGGATTTTCCTGAAATCTTTCCAGAAGAAGTCCCTGGACTGCCGCCTAAGCGTGAAATTGAGTTTAGCATCGAGTTAATTCCTGGAACTGGTCCTATCTCAATTGCACCTTATCGAATGGCTCCACCGGAGATGGCTGAGCTAAAGAAGCAAATCGAAGAGTTGTTGCAGAAGCAATTTATCAGACCAAGTGTTTCCCCTTGGGGTGCACCGGTATTGTTTGTTAAGAAGAAAGATGGAAGCATGAGAATGTGTGTGGATTATCGGCAATTAAATAAAGTCACAGTTAAGAATAAGTATCCATTGCCGAGAATCGACGATTTAATGGATCAAGTTCGAGGAGCTGCAATCTTCTCTAAAATCGATCTGAGGTCGGGGTACCATCAGATTCGAGTTCGAGAAGAGGATATTCCAAAGACGGCATTCCGATCTCGATATGGTCATTACGAGTATGTAGTGATGCCGTTTGGATTAACCAACGCCCCTGCAGTATTTATGGATTATATGAATAGAGTCTTCCGACCTTATCTTGATTCTTTTGTAGTGGTATTCATTGATGATATACTAATCTACTCGAAGAATCCGGAAGAGCATGCAGTTCACCTTCAATTGGTGTTAGAAGTGTTGAAGGAAAATAAGTTATATGCCAAATTCTCGAAGTGTGAATTTTGGTTGGAGAAGATTAATTTCTTAGGGCATGTGATTTCGAAAGACGGAATAGCAGTGGATCCAGCGAAAGTTGATGCTGTGTTGAAATGGGAAAGACCCCAGTCAGTTACAGAAGTGCGTAGTTTCTTGGGATTAGCTGGATACTATAGAAGATTTATTGAAGGATTTTCAAAGATTGCTCTTCCTATGACGCGTCTGACTCGTAAAGAGAAACCTTTCGTTTGGGACGAGAAGTGTGAGGATAGTTTCCAGACTTTGAAGGAAAGGTTAACATCATCTCCTGTATTAGTATTTCCTGATCCACATAAAAGTTTTGAGGTATTTTGCGATGCGTCAAAACAAGGATTAGGATGTGTATTAATGCAGGAAGGTAAAGTTGTTGCTTACGCGTCAAGACAGTTGAAGACCCATGAAGAAAATTATCCTACTCATGACTTGGAATTGGCAGCAATAGTGTTTGCATTGAAGATTTGGAGACACTATCTTTATGGAACCACATTCCAAGTGTTTAGTGATCACAAGAGTTTGAAATATCTCTTTGATCAGAAGGAGCTTAACATGAGGCAACGTCGTTGGATGGAATTTTTAAAGGATTATGATTTTGAGCTTCAGTACCATCCCGGAAAAGCCAATGTGGTAGCGGATGCGTTAAGCCGAAAGACCTTTCATTTGAGTGCTATGATGATTAAGGAGTTAGCACTAATCGAAGAATTCAGAGATTTGAGTTTAGTAATGCAACTAGAAGAAGACAACATTAAGTTGGGAATGTTGCAGATTACTAATGAGTTTTTAACTCAAATATGTGAAATGCAACAAAGGGATGTAGATCTCCAAGAAAAGAAGAAGTTACCAGCCGAAGGAAAAGAACCTGACTTTCAAGTTGGATCAGATGGAATATTTCGATTCAAAGGACGAATTTGCATTTCAAATGACCATCAGCTGAGGAGAATGATTTTAGAGGAGGCACATAAAAGCAAGATGAGTATCCATCCAGGATCAACCAAGATGTATCAAGATTTGAAGAAGATATTCTGGTGGTCAGGATTAAAGAAAGGTGTAGCTTCTTATGTCACATCTTGTCTGATTTGTCAAAAGGCAAAAATCGAGCATAAGAAACCTGGTGGAGAATTAAAACCTTTGGAGATTCCCCTATGGAAATGGGATAGCATCTCTATGGATTTTGTATCTGGATTGCCTAGAACTTTGTTGGGTCATGAGGCTATTTGGGTAGTCGTAGATAGATTATCCAAATCGGCTCATTTTATACCAATGAATATGCATTATTCCTTAGAGAAGCTAACTCAACTCTATATAAAGGAGATTGTCCGTTTGCATGGTATACCTTCCAACATTGTCTCTGATCGAGATCCAAGGTTTACTTCAAGATTCTGGCAAAGTTTGCATCAGGCTTCGGGAACGAAGCTGAGCATGAGTTCTACATACCATCCGCAAACAGATGGGCAGTCAAAAAGGACTATTCAGACATTAGAAGATCTCCTAAGAGCTTGTGTTCTAGAATATCAAGAAAACTGGGAACAGTTGTTGCCGTTAGTGGAATTCACTTACAACAACAGCTACCATGCAAGTATTGGTATGGCACCATTTGAAGTGTTATATGGTAGAAAATGTCAAACCCCACTATGTTGGTTCCAAGTGGGGGAGAATTCGATTATCGGTCCCGATGTTGTGCTAGAGACCACCGAGAAGATCAAGATGATTCAGAATAAGTTGAAGACAGCTCAGAGTCGCCAGAAAAGCTATGCTGATCGGAGAAGAAATTCTTTGGAATTTAACGAAGGTGATCATGTATTTCTGAGAGTGGTACCGACAAAAGGAATTGGTCGTGCCCTTAAGCCGAAGAAGCTGTTGCCAAAATTTGTTGGGCCATATCAAATCCTGAAGAGAGTAGGTCCAGTCGCCTACCAGATTGCCTTACCCCCTTCTCTTGCAAACCTCCATGATGTTTTTCATGTCTCGCAACTTCGGAAGTATGTGCATGATCCTGAAGCTGTAATTCAGATTCAACCGGATATTTTGCCGATCAAGGAGAATCTCACGCTCGAAGCTGGTCCAGTGCGAATCGAAGATCGAAGATCGAAGAATGAAGCAGCTTAGAGGGAAAGAGATTCCATTAGTTAGAGTTTTATGGAATCGAGGCGATGTGTCTGAATCAACCTGGGAATTAGAAGAGTGTATGCGTAGGGAGTATCCTGAGTTATTTCAGTAAGTTGAATTTCGGGGACGAAATTCCTTTAAGTGGGGGAGAAGTGTAACACCCCAAAAATTAATCCCCGATTAGAAAATATAATTATATGTAATTACGTTAATTATTATAAAAAAATTATAATGTGATTATAATATAATTATGATGATTAGAATATAATTATGTTTTAAAAATAAATTAAGAAATAAATAAAGGAAATTATTGTATTAAGGTAAATATTTCTTTTTGTGGAAATAAAAGAAGTATTTAATAAGTATTTGATAAGAGAAAAGAAAATAGAATAAAATATAATATTTTGTGATTTTTGTGTCTCACTAACCGGTTAGTGAGATGAGTAACCGGTTAGTGCTCTCAGACACCTAGAACTGAGATTGTTCTGGACAGAAATTGAAAAAGGGGAACACGTTTTTGGCCTTCCAACCAGCCACCTTAGCCTGAAAACGCGTCAATCTCTGCTGGGAATGAGTGGTGGTGAAATTGGTGACTTAAACCAAATCAAAACCACACAATCCACTCTTAACATTTCATAAAACTAAGTTCAGATTTCATTTTTCTGTTGTGGCTGTCTTTGAGTTCGTTCTCTTTCTCTGAAGCACCAACACTCACAAATTCCATATCAAAACAAAGCTCTTTCATCCCTCTTGAAGTAGAAACAAATCTCATCTACTTTCGTGTACTCTAGAGGAAGTTATAGGCTTCACAACTTGACTCTGTTGATGCTAAAAAATAGAGCACGAATCTGTTCTTGAAGCTCTCTTTCTTGATTTCGTTTGGTAAGCTCAAGCTACCTTTGATTCTCAAGTTTGTTTCAATCTCAAGTTCATGTGTCCTAGTTTGAATTCCAATCTTTACTCACGAATTTATTTCTATAACACCTATTCAACCCCCCCCCCTTCTAGGTGTTCTCCTAGTGTTCCTAGTTATTTCACCCACCGAGTGTAGTTTTCCAACAAGTGGTATCAGAGCTCGGTCGAAAGACACGAGCATAGAGCTTTTTCGTTAAGATCCTTAAGGAAACTACAATGGGTTCTACGAATCCTTTTGGTGGTGAAGGTGCTTCAATTAATCGCCCTCCTATGTTTGGTGGAGAGGGTTATGGTTATTGGAAAATTAGGATGAGAATCTTTATAGAAGCTATAGATGTGAACATTTGGGAAGCCATTGAAATTGGTCCTTATATTCCCTCAAAAGATGTAGAAGGTGTGCTTACACTTACTCCCAAAGATAAGTGGACCGATGATGATAAAAGGAAAATTCAATATGATTTAAAAGCAAAAAATATCATCACCTCCGCTCTATCTTATGATGAGTTCTTTAGAGTCTCCCAATGTAAAGATGCCAAATATATGTGGGACACCTTGCAAGTCACACATGAAGGCACTAGTAAAGTTAGGCGTGCTAGATTGAATTCTTTGATGCATGAATATGAATTGTTTCATATGTTGCCTAATGAATCTATATGTTTTATGCAAAAACGTTTTACTCATATTGTTAATCATCTCATTGCTCTTGGTAAAACTTTCGTGAATTGTGAACTTGTTAACAAAGTTTTAAGATGTCTAAGTAGGGAATGGCAACCCAAGGTTACCGCAATTGTTGAATCAAAGGACTTGGACACAATGGACTTAGCAACACTTTTCGGAAAGCTACAAGAACATGAAATGGAGCTTGAACGTTTGCATATACATGAAGAGTCGGATAAGTACAAAGAGAGAAAAGGAATTGCTCTTAAAGCTCAAAGGTCATATAAAAAGGAAGAGAGTTCCGTTGATGATGATGTTGATAATGAAGATTCTGATTCGGATATTGATGAAGAGGAGATGAAGCTTCTCCTAAGAAAGTTCAATAAAATTCTAAGGAGAAAAGGAAGGTTGAACAAGGACAAAAGTAAAGAGAAGGATTCCCCACACTACAAGACAAAGACTTCAAAAGAAGGTATAGTTTGCCATGAATGTGGAAAGCCCGGTCATCTCAAGTACTCATGCTCTAAGTATCTCAAGAAGAAGGAGAAAGAGAAGAAAAATGCAAAACACAAAAGGGCATACATAGTTTGGAATAGTGATGATGAACAAGACAAGAAAAGCACAACTAGTAGTTCTTCGGATGATGAACATGCCGCTTGTCTCAACTTGATAGCTCAAGTACATGAAGAGGAAAGCTCAAATGATGAATCAAGTGAGCAAAGTGACGAAAGCGATGTAAGTCTTACTAAATCCGAAATTTCTTCAAATTATGAAATGTTATATAATGCTTATGAAGAAATGCATGAACATCTCAAGAAATTAGCTAAGAAAAATATTGATAGGAAGAAGCTCATTTTGAAACATCAACAAGAGATTTTAGAACTTCAAAAACAAGTTGATGAGCTTAATCTTCAAAATGAAACTCTTGATCTTATATATGCTAGTTCTTCTTGTGATTGTGCTAGTAGAGTGAATATTGTGGTTGATTGTGAGAATTGCAAGTTGCTCAAAGATGAAAATGCTATTTTGAAAAATAAGCTTGCAAGTTTCTCAAATGTTGATATTAGATTGCGAACATTGTTAAATTTTCAAAGAGAAAATTCAAACAAGTTTGGTTTGGGTTATACTAATGCTAAGAGTAAATCTCATAGAAATGTTGTTGATTTTTCAAAGGTTGATTTTTCAAATGCACCAACATGTTTCTATTGTGGTACTCATGGACATACTTCAAATGTGTGTTATGTTAAAGTGCATGGTATACCTAAAGGAGATTTTGTTTGGATGAAAAAGGGTGAAAGTCCCTACACTAACAAAAATGGATCCAAAACCATTTGGATACCAAAAAGCAAAGCATGATTGTTTTGTAGGTATGATTGAAGAAGCAAATGAAGGTCTATACACATTTGATACAATTGACATTATTGATCTTCTTCAATTGGTATCAAGAAGAAAATCCTACAAATTGGTAACATTTGATATTATACAATTGGTATCTACAATTGATATTGTTAGATATTGCTCATAGTTCTCTCAATTGGTATTATTTCTTATAATGTGATATTGTTTATACTATTGAGAAAATACTATTGGTATCAAATTCTTACAATTGTTTTACAATTGGTATCATGTTATTGGTATACAATTTGTTATAATTGATATCATTGAGTAATCATTAGATGATTATCATGCTTTGGTTATATTTCTTCTATTTTGGCTTAGATCTTATTTCAATTGGTATTTGTTTAGTTACAATTGGTATATATTTCTTTTTGATAATGCCAAAGGGGGAGAAATATGATGTTTTGAAAAAGAGGAGATTTGTATTTGAAAGTTTTTAAAAAAAAGGGGAGAAATATTATCATTTTGGGGAGAAATAAAATGGTATGTTTGGAGAAAGGTTGTTTTTTGTTGTTTATATGTAAGTTGAGCAAAGTTGTTGAAGATAGGGAGAGAATCAAGCTTACTCAATTGGATTTCAAATGTCAAAAGCATTAATTGAGGGGGAGCAAGAGTCTCACCAAGTGATCAAATGGTTCAAGCATCAACAACTTCAATGAACTTCATAATTTCAAAACATGTTTGTCATTTTCAAAAAGGGGGAGATTGTAAGATCCATGAAGAATGTTTTGATAAATGCCAAAAGGTTTTGAACAAGCTACAAAAGGTTTTGAACAAGCTTAAATGTGTTGATCAAGTTCAAGCTCAACAAGCAACAACAAACATCAAGTGAAGAAGAGAGAGCCAACTCATGAAGACTTAGTTTGGTAGTTTGTGTTTTATTGTTTTATCTTTCGCCTCACAAGTCTTTTAGTTTATGAGTTTGGGTAGAGTCATTAGAGGGTAGTGAATCTCTTTTGAATGCATGATTATATCATATTTTGAGTATTCACTTTGCCTAAAATCAATAGGTGGCTTAAAGGTTTGAAAGAAAAGGTTTAGTTTTTGAGAAAACAAGTTTTAAGTGATTTTTAATGTTAATAATCGATTAACAGATTTTGATAATTGATTAACAGTGTATTTTGAACTGATAATCGATTAACAAACTTTTGATAATCGATTATCTGCACTTCTACTCGAGTATTTTTGGTCTCACTCGAGTGAAAATTATCTTGCTTTCGTATTACTCGATTAACACTTATTTTACTCGAGTAAACAGGGTCTGTAACTGTTTTAAATACGTTTTTCACTTCTCAAAAGCTATTCTAAGTTGCTCCAACTTTTGGGTATTCTATATAAACCTTTTCCTAATCATTTCTATCAACTAGAATCATTTTGATACACAATTTTACAAAGAATCAAAGCCACACTATTCTCTCTCACTCTCTCAAGATCAAAGCTCTCATTTTCATATTCTTTGATCAAGAACCTTGAATCTCTCATGTTGATCTTTTCATAGCTTTTGAAAGAGATTCATAGGATTGTTATTTTGTTTTCATTTGAGTTGTAATCATTGCAAGAGGCAAACATTCTACAACATTGGAAGCCTTGATTTTGTGGAATCAAGCAAAGTTATTTGGAAGCCTTGGTGAGGCATTTCATCAAGCACTTGGAAGCCTTGTTGAAGAACAAGCATTTGGAAGTCTTGTAGTAAAGCAAGCAATTGGAAGACTTGTTGTGGGGTATCGGCAAGCAAGAGAAGAGTTTAGATTAGATATCAATAGGGTTACAAGGCAAGGGTGTGGTGTCCTTTGTAGGCTAGCAAGAAGGAGGTCTTGTGAGGCATTTACTTGTAATTTGAGAAACTCTAATTCCTCATAGTGAAGAATCTCTCTTGGTTGAAGAGGGGACTGGATATAGCTTTCAAGCGGATGAAAGTGAACCAGGATAAATCACTGTGTCGTATCTCTAAACCTTTAACTCTTTATATTCAAGTCTTTAATTGTGTTCTTGATTGAAAACCTAGAAAAAGTGATTTTTCTATATTTGATTGAATTGAATCTTTATTGTGCAAAATTGATAAAGGGAAAATCATTTTCATAACCTAGGTGAATCAATAAGAATATTGGTGTTGATTGTTTCCGCTTAATCTCTGATATAATATTTGTTAATTGATTGATTTTCATTGGTTTTAATCGTTTAGATTTGTTTCTTGCGAAAATCTTTCAAAGTTTCTATAACACCTATTCAACCCCCCCTTCTAGGTGTTCTCCTAGTGTTCCTAGTTATTTCACCCACCGAGTGTAGTTTTCCAACATTTATTTAGCTTTTTCTTGTTGAAAATCTCTGATCAATACCCCCTGTTGAAACTGAAAACAGAGTTGCAGCTGAGGTGGGTTTTGCCTCAAAATCGTGTTGAACCTTTTCCTTTGCTTTCCAATCAGTCTCAAAAGCTTCAATAGGTAAGGGAGAAGATATTCATTTGCTAGAATGATTATTAAATGGCTTGGAATGTAAAGGAGCTTTACAAGCTCAAGGGCCATAGGTTTTGAATTGGGGCTTTGGCTTGGAGGCCAAAATAGGACATAAAACTCATTCAAGCAAGTCATATTAACTAAACATGAGCTAAAGGAACTATAAATTTGACTTGAGAAGCTCTGAAATTGAATTTGACATGTTAAGTGTTAATTATGTGATTTTATGCATACTTGAATAATTCTATATGAATCTCATGAAATTGATGTGTATAACTGGTTTGAACATGTTTAAATATGTCCATATATGTTCTGTGAATGATTGATAAGGATTGAAAATGAAAGGTTTCTGAATTGGTGTTAAAAAGTGACATTTCTGCAGTGATGCTGCAGTGACTAACCGGTTACTGAAACTACTAACCGGTTAGTTACTGTAAAAATTGGAAAAGAGGGAAATTTGAATGTGAATAACCGGTTACACAACTTTCTAACCGGTTAGACACTGTTCCGAACCTGAAAAATGTATTTTTTCTTTAATCCAATATTTCCCTAATATTTTTAATTAATTCTTTTAAAATAAAAACTATTTTTTTTATTATTTAAAAGAATGTTTGGATGTCAATTCCTTTTTAACATCAATTCAATGCCAGTTAAATAATTTGAATTCAATCCTAATAACTTGGTTGTGATTGAAATCATGCATGGTGTTATGGAGCTAAGATAAGATAATAGGAAAAGACACATTTGATTTAATTAAATCGGTATGAGAATACGCGGAGATTAGGTTTATGACGGTGATACGTCAAATAACCGTGGGAATTAATTATAGGTAAAATAGTCCTATGATGAGTGGGTTCTGCAGACTCGACTCGGGATGATTTTACAATGACTATAATTTTATTCTATCGATCTCTCGGAGTATTTCGTGATTGCGGAGGACGGTCTTTAGTATAATTTACACATGGGTTGTAATTGTATACTTGGTGGAAAGACGTTTACTCCCAATTGCTTTTCCTATTTAGTATGAATCGTTGGTACGTTGTCGTCAAACATACGTGGAGCGTTTGAACGTTTTCGTTAAAACGTAAATTGGATCGTTTGAACGTTTTCGATAAAACGTAAACTGAATCGTTGAGGACGTTATCGATAAACGTGAATTTGCCAAGTGCATGGTATTTCGTAGAATATCACAGAGGAGATTGCATTGAACATTGCATCGCATTGCATTGCACATGCATTAGAAACATACATTATTGCTTGATATTTATTGTTTATTAATTGTCGATGGATTATTTGAGTTTGCTCACTTGCTTACATGACTTTAATTGCTACTTGACTAATTGTGTTTGTTTATTCCTAGTTCATTTAATTATTCATTTGTACGTGAATGACACTGTCTTACTCCCTTTGCCCTAATTGTTTGTAGGTCATGGCTCAAAACTCCATATGCATCGAGATGAGGTTTCTCCCTGAGGGAGATTGGCACCGGAGGGGACATAGTGTAGTCCTTGAGGGGGTGGTGGAAGTTACTATCTGCCGTCTCAATCCTCTCCCGCATATGCGTCCCCTCAGGACCAGAATTCCTGTGATCTTTATCATTCATCTTTTCCCTGATTAGGATGAATGTTATACGACTTCCTATCATATTATAGAGTTTTGTGGACTGCTCTGGGTTACACCTTATCATATATATATATGCATATGTGCACTGATTGAGTTTAGTAACTCAGAGTTATGATACAGTATCTTTTGATCTAAAACAATGTGACATGATGTATATTAAATCAAACTTTCTATGTGAAATAGAATGACGCAGTTTCCTGAAAGTATTTGGTTTAAATTATTTCCTATTTTTATGTACCATCATAAGAACATCAATATCATTTCTTTAAAATACATTAATAATATGCATTTAGCATAACATAATTCCCGTGACGACTCCGGTCGTTACACCTAAGATTATGAGTGATTTTAAGTTCGAATTTTACCGATGTGCAATTTTTCAACATATGCTTAGAATCAGAGTACTGAACAAAAAATATCAATACTTCAAGCGTCAGTGTATGTGTAATTTTAAAACTCATACGCTAACTGATCCTTGAATGTACGAAATGTAAAATATATATATGAGAGAATTTGAGGAAAAAAATTAAATTTTGGGGAATCAAGTATTAATTGGGGGATAAAAAAACTAGATTACATCTATAATAAATTCTGTAAATGCTCATTTAAGGCTCTGTTCGGCAATGGTAGCTAGGAGCTTTTTAGCTAGCTAGGAGTTTTTAGATTTAGTCAACAAGCTACTAGTCTCGTTCGGTGAACACAGAAGAAACTTATAGCTTTTGAAAACTAGTTTTTGGAAGAAACTAAACTAGCTTTCGATAATTCATATACCAATTATACCCTCAAACAAAATTTAAAATTATTTTGCTACCCTTTAATTAATTATTAATTATAATTTAATAATTTTGTTACAATTAATTAATTAATTTACTACATAATTAATAAATTAATAAAAAAATGAATTTAATTAATTATAATTTAATAATTTTTATATTTAATTAATTATTTAATTAATTGACTATCTATTTAATAAATAAAGAAAAAAATTTGAAAAATTTAAAATAATAAAATGTTGCATGTCCTTTTTGGTCATTTAATACTCCCTCCATCCCTAATTATAAGGCCCTCTTGGGATTTTTACATCCACCAATGTTGTTGAATTCTATATTAAAATTGATATGTTCTTCCAAAAAATACACATCTACAAATTATTAGAACATAATAATTTTTTTCATTTTTCAATAATTAATTTAATTCTTAGATATTCAATCATCTATATTTAATGCAGTAAATCAATTTTCAATTCATTTACACCATTAAACAAGCTTCATTTCATATTCCAATACAATTTTATTTATTTCTTCTCACAAAAACTTAGACCACTTGATTAGATTTAAGGGTAATTTTGGAAAAAATTACAAGAGGTCTTATATTTAGGACCAATTTTTTTTAATCCAAGAGAGTCTTATAATTAGAGACAGAGGGAGTAACTTTTAGCTATTTCAAAAGCTAGTTTTGCCGAATAACACTATTTCAAATAGTCAGCTAAACAACTATAAGTTCCCGCTACAAGTTCACAGCTCCTAGCTAGCTTAACAGTTACAAGTTAGAAGCTCACAGCTACAAGTTACAAACTAGTTTTGTCAAAGAGACCCTAAATCTAAAAGATTCTTGCTTGTTAAGGTTACTTAATATAGAAAAAAAAATCTTAAGTTCACATTCTCCACTTTCTCGTAAACATAAAAAATCACACTTTCCAACAACTTTTATCTATTTTGGCTTTCTTAACAAATACCTTTAAAGCACTTGTTAGCATTTTCTAATCTAGAATACTGTCTTATCTTTGGTGAACCTCCAAGTCTAACTCATCTAAATTTTTGTTTATAAAAAAAAAAAAAGTTGAGTTTCGAATTTGCGCTCCTTCTTCAGTATTCAATTCAATTTGTATTAGTGGCGTGGGGACCTGGAACGTACCCCAGGGTGCAATCTGAGCGATTGGTCAAAGGGACTACTCAAACTCACGGGCTCAACAGTGACCACTTACAAGCGCATTATGTTTCCATTCGTCTCTTTTCATTTTTCTTTTCATTCTTCCTATTCTCTAAGAGTTTTAAATTTTGATCCCTATTTCGTATTTTTATGAATAAAATTATCTTTAGTGCGTTTTAAATTTTCGTTTACCAAAAGACAAAAATATTCCGTGACGTATGATACGAAAAATATTTCGTCTACAACATGATTAAATTTTTCCATAAGACGGAAATTTTCCATCTTCACATAGACGGAATAGTATCATAATTCATAGAAAAGTATCAATGCTCCTGGCCTGAGTGAGAAAGCAGGACTTGAAAAACATCTAGTATTCCTTTTAAATAAAATCGATAACTTCCCGAACCATATTCCAGTCTCCTATCTCATTTTAGGAAATTTATTTTCACACTGGCTAATTGTTTGTGCTCCTTACATGGATCCTGTCCCTCGGGAAGCTGTGGAGGAGTGGCTCAAGTACTTCAGAGAAGAATTACCTACCGTGGCTTTCAAGTGCAACACACAACAACAAAAATCAAACTTAGGGTGGAAGTCTTCTAAAAAAGCTGCCAAATCAAGTGAAATTTTACAATTAAGTGATTGTCTTGGAGTTGATACTCTACTCAAATTGTTGAAGAATTATTCAAGAAGCCACGAGGTAACAAAATCGTGGGGAATAAACTGTTTTCTCTCCAAGAATTACTCAAGAAGCCACGAGGCCCAGTTAGATGGTACAGAGTTTCCTTTAACAGATTCTTGCACCGATGGCTTTTTCTTGGTTGCCTTTAGGAATAGTAATGTTTTTTAAACTTCCGTGTTATGAAAGATGGATTTATTCCGTTTTCACATATGTTCCGTTTTGATAAAGATAGAACGGAAAAAATAATACTCTGAAGGACATTTTGTCCATGAAAAAGTAAAATGAGGGCCAAAATCTTAAGTTTGGGGCCAAAATTCAAAACTCTTCTTTAATAATATTTCATCCATTCCTAAATACTATTTCTTCCGCCTTAAAATATAAGTAATAAAAAACACATTTTATTTGGTTTAAAATATAAGCAAAAGTAACTAATCTTTTTAAATTTTATTTCATTCTCAATGCTACTTTCCTAAAACATCCCTAGAAAATTATTATCTTATTTCATTTTTGTTTCATTCCTAATGCAACTTTCCTAATATACCTTTATTCTGTTATAAATTTGAGAAAATTAAATACAATCAACTAACCTCCTTAGTAAGCATAAAATTAGTTACTTTTGCATATAATTTGAGCGAAGGGTGTACTCTTTTCTAAATATTTTTATGTTCATTTAATCATTTTATTTTGTCTCATAACATATATTTTTAATAATTCAATATTTATTTATATATTTTTTTCAAGTATTTTTTTATTCATTGCATTCTCTATTATACTACTCATTTTTTCTTTTCTCTTCAATATCATCTTCATACATTTATTATTACTCTCTCATATTATTTATTAAATGAGAGTAATTTAGTAAAATATATTAAATTCTTATATCATTTGTTCAAACTTTTCTTCTTCTTATTTTTTTTCCCAGTTCAAGAGTTTTAACTTTTTTCTTTGGTTTACATGGGAGGTCTGGAACTAGAACCCATGACCTGGGGGAGGGGGAAATCCTAAATGTCCCTGCAGCCACCAACTGGGCTGTCTTACGCGGACAAGAGTTTTAACTTTTAAATCTTACTATTTGAGGAAATGTTCAAAACGGTTCTCATTTTAAGAGCACCAAACAAATTAATCTCTTAAACTATCAAAATTTAAAATTAGTCCTCAAAATAAATAAAAAAAAAGTCATAATAGTTTTAATATAACCTTCTCTTTATTTGCTGATAAAAAAAAATCAATTTGTCTCATCTTATCCAATGGCTATAATCTCACAACATTCAAAATTATGAGGTGAGATTATAGCCATTGGATGAAGTGGGACGAATTAATCTTTCAAATTAGGCGATAGCCATTACAACACTCAATGGTTCACGTGGTTTGCCTTTATTGACAGCTCAAAATCACAAGAAATAATGTGACTCATGTTTTTTTATTTTCGAAACTGATTTGAAATTTCGATAATCTCATAAACTAATTTGACAAATGTAAAATGTCAGAGACTAATTTGACCATCTATTACTCCTTATTTAATCAAATCATGTACATCAAATCATATAAGTAAAAAAGTAAAAGGGACATGCCTTCAAACTATTTTTTACACAATAGTACCATTCAACCTAAAGATCGATTAATCTCTTTCAAAGACAAACCTTTAATTTGATCAATCAAACTAAGAAGCATTTTCTTTTATAAAGAACATTCTCTCCTCGAAACAAAATTAAAAGAGCAATGTTATTTGTATAACTAAAAGATGATAATAATAATAATAATTTCTTTTCTAATAAGTGAATATATTTTTATTGTATACTTACTTTTTATCTTTTTGTTTATACCCAGTATCTCAAAAAGTTACCACAAAAATCAAAGTGGCAATTGTTTCTCGGGGTATTCACTCGCGTAATTGGATGACCAATCCTTTCGATATTATCGAGTCATTTCAGAGGATAATCTACTAGTGAGGCCTCTTACATTCGCAAGAGGCGATGATCGAACCCCAACCACTTGCTTAAATAGCAACAAATCCCTTACCATCCATGTTAGCCTCCACTAATGGTGACAACAGAAATAGTCTCAAATAATTAATTGTTCACAGAACATTACTCAAATTAAAACTCGTTTTAGATATTAGAGTTTTTCTAACCTATACATCATGTGCACACATAAGATAAACTAAGATAATAAGTAGTGACGGATTCAGAAATTTTAAGTCGTGGAGGCGACAAATAGTATTAAAGTAGGTTAGCGTTAATGAATCTTTAAAATATACAAGTTTAACATTTTTCGATTTACGAAATATATATTTTTTTATCATACAAAATTACATATGTTACTATCTTAAACAATGTCCGAGGGACACTTTTAAAAAAAAAAACATCTTTTTAATAAACAAACATATTAATTACTAATATAAATCAAGAATACTCAACTTTTACGAATATAAAACATATACAAAATCCTAAAATAATACTCATTGTAACAAAAAAATGAAATAAAAAACAGGGGAATATGCAAAATAAGTTTTCATTATTTTATGCAAGTATTCATATTATGAAAACATCGGAAAGAAAAATAAAAGTATGGTTGTTTATATTCACATAGGGACAAAGGATATATATATATATATATATATATATATATTACCTCCGTTCTTAAGTAGTTGTCATTTTTTGGAGAAATTTTTAGTTATTTTTTATCTGTACTTTTGAGGATTTCAATAGTACAATAAATACTTCTTCCGGCTTGAAACATAAGCAAAAAAAAAAAACACTTTCTTGATTTAAAATACAAGCAAAACTAACCAACTTTCATAGATTTTATTTCATTCCCAATGTCACTTTCTTAAAACAACCCTGAAAATTGTTATCTTATTTAATTTTTGTTTCATTCCCAATGCAACTTTCCTAAAATACCTCTATTCTTTTATAAATTTGAGAAAATTAAATACAATCAACTAACCTCCTTAATAAGCGTAAAATTAATTATTTTTGCTTATAATTCGAGCCAGATGGAATATTATTTTCCAGGTTTATCTTCATTCAATAGATCTTGTTTTAAGTAAATAGTGAATAAAAATTAATGGTTATTATAAAGAGAAATGATATAATGGAGAAAAATTTAATTAATGTATTAAAAATTTAGGTAATAATTAATTTTTTAAATGTATGTTTTGTTTAAAATATGAAATATAAATAGAAACAGAAAAAATAGTAAAAAAAAAAAGTAATACTAAAAGATAGTGGGGGCTATATCTCCCACACTTAGTAACACATGGTTCCATCACTGACCATAAGTACTTCTTTTGTTCTTTAATATAAGTCATTTTTATCTAATTCAAGCATATTAAGAAAAGTAATTATTATTCTAAAATTTATCAAAAAACACGTTGTCATTCCAATATTACCCTTTATTTAAAACTTTGCAACTTTATTCATTTCTCTCTCTATTGTAATTACTACTCTATCTCCCCTATGCAATTATGAGGGGTGTATTTGGAATAAACTCTTTAATACTACCTAGATATTCTAAAACGACTTATAAAAAGGGATACCAATTCTACAAAAATGGTACCCTATATTAAGGGAGGGAGGGAGTAAAATTATATTGAAAATCTAAATAAATCATTGAATGCAACGAACCTTTATTTAAGATGAAAACTTACTTTTTCCTTTTAATGTATTTATTATTTATCTTACTCAGGTGCATAAGTTAAAAAAATCTAAAGTATATTATATGATTAATTAAGTCAACATTTAATACTTCCTTAAATTTGTATTAGCAATTTAACTTCCTTCTACTATTAGTTTAGGTTATTCAACGCAACAAGGAAAATGGTGGGACTAGTTGGAGAACGCAAAGGCAAAGCACGCACAATATAATCTATCTAATTAACTTAATTTGACTCCTTGGACAACAAGCAAATGGGTTTAACATGGTAGGTGAACCATGACATGAAGATATGAACAGATGAAGCGCAGCCCCAAGCTAATCTCATTATCTTTGTTGTTACACTTTCATATCTCTACGCATAGCACAAGTTGATGATGGAATAAAGCACAAATTGCTCATAATATGTACAATATATATTAAGTGAATTTTGCATGGGTGGGGACATGGTCAATAAAGAAAGAGTAAAGTAAATTGGTGATTCCCCTCTTCTCTCTCCGATTTGGATATATCTCGTAGAAGAATTATGTTGGTTTGGATAAGATCAATCTGAAGGTGTGGAGTTGGTGAAACGCAAATCCTTTTCCTCTCCTAAACAGTCCCACTAGAAAAATATGAATATATCCGACTCTTACGGTTTGGTAGAAAACATGTGCTGCGTTTGCCTCGCGGTGAGTTATAACATGGTGCCCAAACTCAAAATATCACATGTGAGGAAGTGTTTTCGATCCATTAGATTGTTGGTGCATTAATTGAATGGCTGAGATTTGCTACTCACAGTGCTTCCAACCGATTGACAAAAATTATAACAACTGGGTGGAATTTATTTAGTATTTCCGTTCCGTTTGTGCAATTGCCGTTATGAGCAACTGGGTCAGTTGTTTTTTTTTTTTTTTTGGTTTTGAGGGTCAGTTGGTTTAAGTCATTAGTTTTTTTTAACGTGTGGCCCCATTATTACCAAAGCTTATTTATTTTGAATTATTAGTTAGAATAACTTATAGTACTGATTAAATTTAGCATGCTGCCAATACCAAAAGTTTATTAACTTAACACTGCAGTACTACGTTCGTTTCTAAATATAAAAACATTTTGACATTTTTATTTTTTCCATAATTATAATACAATATACTTTCTCCGATCTTATTTATAAGATCATTTTGGGGTTTTTATTTTGGTTCTATTTATAAAACCCTATTCCAATTTTCAATAGCATTTAATTATTTCTTTCCATAAATACCCCAATTAAGTTAACATTTTTTAGAGTTCCAATAATAATTATAGGAGTAGTTTTGAAAAGTATATTAAATTTTCATATTTCCAATGCCACTAACCACTCTTCTTGGTGAGAGTGAAAAACCCCAAAAGGGTCTTATAAATAGGACCGGAGGGAGTACCAATTTTTAATGATAAATAAATACTTCTTTCCATAAACACCCCTATTTATTTAATACTTTTTAGATTTTTAATACTATTAATAGGGGTAGTTTTAAAAATACATATCAAATGTTCACATTTCCAGTACCATTAACTAAATTAACCACCTTTTTTAATAGACGTGAAATCTACCAAAATGATCTTATATATAAGGACGGAGGGAGTAGTTAATTTTATTAATGTACTCATTAAATCATAGAATGTTACATTATAGGTTTATTAAAGTATATTAATTATCACTCATTTCACATATTTTAACATATTAAATACAAGATTAAAGTTGAAAAAAATCAATTAATATACCCTCGAATTCCTACAGCAACAAATAATTTGGAACAAATTAAAAATGCTAAAGTGACAAATAAAATGAAACGGAGGGAGTAGTATTATTATTAAATTCTATTAAAAAATGTGTTCATTAATTAATGTATGGTAATTTAGGAATGAAAGAGGATAATAGTACTCACTTCGATTCCTACATTTAAGGTATTTTTAGGAAAAATAAATTATAGCGTGTCCTATTTGTAAATCATATTCCAATTTACAATGATATTTGATTACTTCTTTCCAGAAATACTCATATTAAGTCAACACTTTAAAAATTCTAATAATAATTTACTTTAGACGTACTTAACACTTATTAAAAAAGTTATTTGAATGCATTTACTTTTCTGCTTTAGGCTACTTTAAAAAACTTCTCATTAGGAACGAAATAAAAAGTGTAATGATTCAAGCACTTTAAAAAGATATTTTATAACTGATTAAGATATTGAAAATGGAAAATTCGGAATTTTGACTTATATTTCAGACGACTAATGAAGTTTATTCTTAATTGTTTATATTTAAGAGCATCAATCAAATTTTCACTATATCCTTTTTATTCTTAAATAAATTCTACATATTACCTAACATTCTTAATATTTTAAATTAAATAAAAAATACCAGCAAGTTTTCAGATTTAAAAAAATCTATTATTTAATGTACGTTCCTCTTCTCTAACTGATACTTTATAAAAAAAATTATAGAACAAAGTAGGTATATATAGCATAATTGGGGCAACAATTACCAAAAAAAAAATTTGGGCCAAAGGTTAGAAAAAAGAAAAAAATTGTGCAAAGATAACGCAAGAGGTAGTACCGGTTTTTATTGAAGTTTGTCTTTTACTAAGAATAACAAGACATATAGTACATATAAATTATAATAATAATGTTTCATGCTTTTGATAAATTTTTTATAATCACCAACACAAGGAAAGTATGATATTGCTCGCTCAATTTACTACCACTATGACATATCCAATATTCCGTTTAAAAATTTTTAGTTACAGGTTGCAAAAACTAGCTATAGTAAGTCATGTATGGGCATCATGCGTGAGCCTATGACTTTCGGCACCATACTATAATGCACCTTGCCTCGCCCCTAATTTGAACTTTTTCACTTTTATGGTAGCCTACGATTTGTTGACATTGTTTTACATTTACATTTATTTGCATTGTTGGTTGTTGTTGACATTGTTTTAAAAATATTATAATTAAAATTATTTTTCTTTGAAAATAATTAAAATTATTATTACTACTATTATTAAATGACAACCCGTAACTATTGAAGTTTTGATTATAAATATGTGAGTTCAAGAATTTATATATTCATTTTAGTTGTATTAATTGGGATTACTATGGTCGATAGGTGAAATTTGAAGTTTTAGATAGAGTCGCAACCAAATAAAAAAAAAATGAGATTTACAAAATCGAGGATCATAACAGAAAGCTGTGACACAACGAGTAGGAGGATTTGCCTCTCTCCAAATTGAAGGAGATGATAACGCATTCCACTAATTTGCTATTGTTTATAATTATTCTTGGTATGCATTATGTTTTGTGTTGGAAATCAACAAGCGGGTGAATAGTTAGAAGTAATAATACCAATTTTTCGAATATAATTAAAAAATAACACTTAATATTGTTGCTGGTTTGAATAAAACCTGTTTCTGTCCGGAAAAGTGAGGACTAATCGATTGGTGAAGGTACTAATCGATTAGTTCGATTAATTTCAGAGAATGATTAAATGGACTAATCAATTAGCCAGGCTACTAATCGATTAGTTCAACCTGCAACAGAAACAGAACAGCAAGAGCCAGAGCAAACTGCAACTGAAATAAACAGAGTAAAGGAAAGCAATAAAGAGACGAACACAAGGAATTTATACTGGTTCACTCATACTTCTTGTGAGCTACATCCAGTCCTCTCTCAACCAAAGGGAGCCTTTACTAACAATCAGTTAAATTGGATACACACAGGATTAATTAATGAACCTCACTTAATCTAATCCTAACCCTTTCAAGAGTGTACCAAACTCTTGAAATCTACCCCAATTTTCAATTGATTCTGTGTTGAAGACCCTTCTTCAACCTTCCACAAAGAGAGCTTCTTGACACCTTCAAGAACACCTTCTCCCTTTAGCAACAGAGCCTCTTGACACTTTCAAGAGCTCATTCTCAAAGCAGAGAATACAAGAATAATAATGGCTCCAATACAAAGAAACAACCCAATCTAATATGTATATAAAATATGAACAGAGATTGATTTTAGAGTAAAAGACTTAGTAAAGGATTGGATTGGGATTCAGAGGTTGGGATCAAGAGGTTGTGTTGCAAAGGACCAAGAAGAGGCTTAAATAGAGCCATGGCCCCCTCATAGACAAGGAGGAGCGTACTGCCCATTTGAAACCCTGAGTGCCTTTGCAACGGTCAGATCTGAGTGCTTTTCATCTTTTCTGATCTGTCACGGACTAATCGATTAGTCCAAGCACTAATCGATTAGACGCTGATTCAAAAACAATTATTTATTTAAGTGCTGTCCAGCTATTTCAGATGTTTAGCGAGATCCGAGCTTGAACCGAGCTTAGACCGAGCTTTGAGCTAGATATTGCTATGTTTCAAATGATCAGCGGTATGCGAGCTTGAACCGAGCTTAGACCGAGCTTAGAAGATCCGAGCTTGAGAAGCAAACAGCTAAGCGAGAACCGAGCTTAAACCGAGCTTTAGATCCGAGCTTGAGGTGCTATCTTGTTGTCGGTCTGAGCTTGAGAAGCAAACAACTAAGCGAGAATCGAGCTTAGACCGAGCTTGAGATGCTCTTTTGCTGCCGGTTCGTCAACTAGCCGAGCTTCTGCTAACCGAGCTCTATCAAATATCCGAGCTTTAGCCGAGCTTGATATTTGAGCTTGAACTGAAGTTTGAGATCCGAGCTTTTAACCGAGCTTGACATTAGCTCTTGAACTGAAGCTTGAGATCCGAGCTTTAGCCGAGTTGAGCTTCTATCTAGCTACTTGCTGCTGGTTTGACAACGAGCTCTTCTGAAGCTACTTACTTGCTAAGGCCGAGCATAATTTGAGCTTTCACCTTAGCTTCTAACTAGCTACTGGTTCGACATCAACTGGCTGAGCATCGTCCGAGCATGTTCCGAACTTGCACCTGAGCTTCGACTACAATCCGAGCTTGAGCCCTGAGACTGAGAAACAGAAATAAAATATTTTCTTGCCAAAAGTGGACTACTCGAGTACCACAACAATCAGTACCAAAAATTCGTTTTCCACTTTACTCAGATTAGCACTTATTTTTCCCAATCCTTTTCGCGTCTTTTTTAGGTATTTATCTCAACCAAGTTGAATATTAAATATAGCATATTAAATAGAGATAAAATACCTATATCTACCACCCATACTCATAAAACATAAATGAATAAATACAATAAATTACAAGAGGATGAGTAGCCTTTTGGTTGTTGTTGTTTGTTGATTGAGCTTCAATGCAAAAGTCAACTTGATGATTTATTTAATTTGTCTTCATCAAAACCTTTTTGATTCTACAATCTCCCCCTTTTTGATGATGACAAATCCTTGCTGTTTTAGACCTTGTAGTTTTGCATGAACAAAGCTCCCCCTCACTTTATGCATCATTTAATAACCTACACAACAACAAACAACAACACCATTTCTCCCCCTTTTGGCATGATAAAAAAGGAGCCTAAATTAAGCGCAGTATGCCAAAAGAAGTACATAATAACACATGATGGATTATGAGCAATGAAAGTACTTGTTGATTTATAGCCCGATTCAAAAAAAAAAACTTTCTCCCCCTAAAACACATATACTCTTGAAGAGGCAATTAAATTAAAATTTAGAACATTTGCCCTTCAAGAATACATTAAACAAAAAATTAAGTTTTGCTTGGGGGTACCCAAATTGTTTTGGGTTTATCAGGATTTTCGCCTTTCACAATCCAAACATAATGACCGTTAGGTACACCAAACCTTTTGATTTTACAAATATTTGAGGTGTGCCCATGAATGCCACAATAAAAGCAATTTGGCTTTTTAGAAAAATCTATATTTGAAAATGAACCAACTTTTCTAAAATTTTTCTTTTTGGCATTGGTGTAACCCAAACCGGTTTTGTTTGAATTACTCCTTTGATTAACAAGTAATTCATTTAACATTTTATCACTTCTTGTGAAGGTTGCACTAGTGTCCTTCAAATTTAAAATTTCTTTTTCATATTTAGTGCAACTTTCACAAGGAGGAATTTCTTGATTTTTCAAATTCTTAATGCCTTGTTGAAGAGCTTCATTTTTGCAATTAAGTTCATCAATGCATTTTTCTAATTCAAGAACTTGCTCTTTGTAATTTATAATAGTCTTTTTCAATTTTGTATAGCCTTTAGCAAGTTTCTTAAAATCAGATTGCATTTCCATGTAAGCAGTATGCAACTCTTCATAGTCATCAATATCAGATTCAGTTTCAGATGAAGAATAGAAAGTTACCTCTTTTCCTTGCTTCCTTGACGTGAAACTGTGGCTTGATGATGCTTCTTCATCATGTCTACCCATTAAGCACAAATTTTCTTCATCACAACCGGAGGAACTTGAGCTTGAGCTTGAGCTTATTTCCTCATTTTTTTCGGGTGCATCCCAAACAATATATGCACGTTTTGACTTGAAGTCCTTGCCTTTCTTTTTTTCGTCGTTGTTTTTCTTTTGTAATTTGGGACAATATGCTTTTATGTGTCCCAGTTCACCACACTCATAGAATTTTATTTTATCTTTTGAATATGAGCTTTTGTGGTGATAATCTTTAGTCTCTTTACTATTATTTTCAAAGTTTCTTTTCTTTTTGTAAAATTTTCTGAACTTTTTAACCATATGACCAAAAGTTTCCTCATCAAATTCTAAACTAGAGTCACTATCAGAAGAATATTTACTTACTTTGGAACTTTTAGTGGTGGCCTTTAGAGAAATCCCCTTTTTCTTTTTGTCGGATTCCTCATGCATGCTTAAACGTCCAAGCTCCATCTCGTGCTCTTGAAGCTTTCCAAAGAGTGTTGCGATGTCCATGGTGTCTAAATCTTTTGATTCCATGATGGCTGTGACCTTTGGTTGTCATTCCCTACTCAAACATCTCAACACTTTGTTAATAACCTCAGCATTTGTAAATGCTTTACCAAGAGCAATAAAAATAGTTAACGATATGAGTAAATCGTTTTTGCATATCACTTATAGATTTATTAGGGAGCATGCAAAACAAATCATATTCGTGCATTAAAGTATTTAATCTTGCACGCCTAACTTCACTTGTTCCTTCATGAGTAAGTTGAAGGATATCCCACATTTGTTTAGCATTTTTACATTGGGATACTCTAAAAAATTCATCATAGGATAAGGCGGACGTGATGATGTTTTTAGCTTTTAAATCATAGGATACTTTCTTTTTATCATCATCAGTCCAACTCTCCCATGGAATTTCAACAACTTCCTCATTGATTTTCTTTTTAGGAACAAAAGGACCTTTTTCAATTCCTTTACAAATATCAATATCAATAGCTTCAATAAAAAATTTCATTCTAGCTTTCCAATAACCGTATCCTTTACCATTATATAGTGGAGGACGATTAATTGAAGAGCCTTCACCTCCAAAAGGATTGTTAGAGCCCATTGGTTTCCTCTAGGATCTTTTCGAAAAAGTTTTTACACTCGATCTTTCGACCGAGCTCTGATACCACTTGTTGGAAACCAACAAGCGGGCCTAACAATTGTAATACCCCAAATTTTGATTTTCAATTAAATAAAAGAATATATAAACAAAAATTAATTATATGGAATTAATTAGCTTTTGTTTATTAATCATGGTTATATTTAAGTATAAATTAAGGGAAAAATACAAGAAAAATATTTTGGGTCTTAAAAAAGTACTTTTGCACTTTAGTCCTTGGGAAGGACTTAAGAGGCAATATTGGAAAGGTATTTGGAGGGAAAGTGAATAAAATATTAATTTTTGAAAAACTGGTCGCGTTAATCGATTAACCCGATCGTTAATCGATTAATGATAATGCTAAAGCTGAAGATAGTGGAGTTTGATGACTCAATCAGCTGGGGAATCCGATTTTTGACACCTATCAATGCCAAGCCACGTCCCTGCTACGTGTTAGCATGCATGGTGATGAATTTGGGCTATAAATCATGAACCATGGATGAAGGAATTGATGGAAGAGGGAGTTATGTACCAAAACTCTGCAGAATTTTCGCCTCAAGCAACCTCTGGTTTTTGCTTTCATTTTTCTTCCCTACCCATACACGTACTGTGAGCTTCACATCATTCTGAAGCTTGCAGAGAGACCTTCGATTTAAGCTATAGATTGTACGATTTGGTGGCTTGTGCTAGGAGAACTTAATCTGTGAAGTGAAGCACTTGAAATTGAAGTGTACAGTTTCAAAGTTCGAATTGCTTGCTTTGGGTTGGGATTGTGGTGAGTATAAGTCACCATTTTATGTTAAATTAGTTTCTAATCAAAGCTTGCAATTTGTAGTTTCTATTCTGATCTCAATTGCTCATTTTCATGTCCATTTGATTTGTCAAATTTGCTGTTGAATGTGCTTACCGAAACTGTCATGGACCTGAAAACAGAGCATTAGGAGGTTGGAATTTCTAGCATTTTTCTTGTTGGAATTTGATTCAAAAAGCTTCATTGAGGTAAGGGATAAGCTTTACTAATGCTAGAATAGATTGTGGTATTGAATTGAACTTAGATTGAATCACCATGAGATTCAAAGGGCACTAGCGTATGGTAGAATGGCTTGGAGGCCAAATGAACTTGAAAACTGAATTAGAGCAAGCTAGATTATCCCCATAGAATCTGTAGGAATGATCAATTTGAACTGGAATGCCTTGAATCAAAATATGACATGTTAGGATGTAATTTTGATCAATTTGGGGGAAAATTAAGCAATTTTGTTAATTTGTGATTAATTGCTGAAATTGATGTGTTGTACAAGTTTAATGTGATGTATTTAAGTTATACTTGAGATTAGTTTTGGTTAAAATTGAGTGAATATGAGTTTGGTATTCAAAAACCAGTTTCAGCACTGTTTTACTGATATATTAATCGATTAACACGATTAAAGTCTGATCAGTTTGAAATTTTATACATGGGTAATCGATTATCAGGTAGGATAATCGATTAACAGATCAAATCTTGTAATAAAAATCAGAATTTAATTATTTAATAGATTAACAAGGTATTTTAATCGATTAAAGGCTGAAGCTGAAACTGATTGACAAAGGTCTATGGAAAAGATGATTTAGAATACCAAAGCATATATTATATGACCTCAAGTAAACTTAAATGAGACTCATGATGAGTTATGTTTGCGAAATCATGCATAGCATTTGCATTTTGGTTTCCCACAGTGGTGGAGACACGTCCGTGAGGCGTTGGCATACCTCTTGGTTGGTGAAACTCGAGGGGCATTCATGTGAATGTCAGCTGGGTTTCAATGGGCGTCCGTGGGGACGTCGGGGTATGTCGGTGACCGGGGTTGCACCTTTTGTTCCGGAAATACACACGGGGGTGTGGGTATGTCTTCAAACGTCGGGCTCGAGAGACGTAGTCTTGCGGGATACGTCGGCGTCACTCCTATGAGCTCTAGGAGTGTCGTTTAATGGCGCCCGAGTCCGAGAGGTACTCATTGGGGGTACCAGGCATGTTTTAAAGGTGCCACGAGAGCCTATTTGTTGTGTTGGCTAACGATCATGCATTGATAGTCAAGAGGCATTGATTTTGTTCGGAATGGTTATTATCTACAATCTTAATGTTCATGTTGTATATTGATAACTAAGACTTGAAAACAAATATTCATTAATTATAAATGTCGATAATGAAATAAAGAAACTAGGACTTTCCTTAAAACCATAATAATTTGACAAGGTTATTCTTTTGGGCTTTAAATTATTATGTTATCGCTTTCTATTTGATTATGTGTTAGTAATTGCTGACTCCCTAGCCCTTTGTAGGTGATGGATCGTTTTCTGGCATTCATCAAGATTCACCCGCTCCGTAGCGACGTTTGGGATTATGAGGGTCACCGGGCGATCTTCGAGGGTGATATAGATATCATATTCCGTCACCCTAATCCTTTGGCCCGTGTGAGACCTCGTAGGCTACGTCTCCCTATGATTTACATCCTGCACGTACCACCGGTGTACACTTATCGTCATGGTACTCCACCACCATCACCACGCCCTGGTCGTCGTTTTTACTCATTTCATGTTAGGCGTCCTGCTACTCGTTCTCGTCCATCTACTAGTGATGCTGAGACTGCCACTCCTCGCCCTGGTTCGTCCACTAAGGTGCATTTTGCACCTTCATCTGATGCGGTGCCTCGCACTGCTGCACCCTCAGTGCCGGACGAGGAGGAGGAGGAGGACCCAGTAGAGGATGAGGACGGGGGAGCTGCGGACCATTCTACTGGTAGCCAGTGGCGTGATGAGGACCCTTGAGTATGGACAGGATGGGACCCATAGTGGGACGTAGTTGTTGCAGCTTTTGGAAGACTCGGAGATCAGACATCAGTGTGGGTGGATCATGGCACAAGCTCTTGGCATACTCCTTTACTTTTGAGTTGTAATATACTGTATATATTTGAGAGGAGTATGAGAGAGTTGTTATTTTATATCTACTGATCTGTATCTCTATACTTTGCTATCTCGACTGTTGACTACTTTTGATGTACTGGTTTACCTATATATATATACATATGTATGGGCTCTGGTTGCGTGTATGATTTTGATATTTCTTTTAATTATTCGCAACCAACACAAAGCTTTTAAAATCATTTCCGCTGAACTCAAATTTAGTACTCAATGATTTTATTAAATTCGAAAGCAGTTTCAGAAACAGTCTTTATAAAGGAAATTATTTTTTCATGAAAATTCTGTTTCACTACTGAAAGTATACTCTATCTAATATACATCAAGTTAAAATTTCACTATATATATATATATATACTTTGAGGGTGCGGCAACAATTACTAGAGGGGGGGTGAATAGTAAGAAGAAGCAATAATACCAATTTTTCGAATATAATTAAAAAAATAACACTTAATATTGTTGCTGGTTTGAATAAAACCTGTTTCTGTCCGGAAAAGTGAGGACTAATCGATTAGTGAAGGTACTAATCGATTAGTTCGATTAATTTCAGAGAAAGATTAAATGGACTAATCGATTAGCAAGGCTACTAATCGATTAGTTCAACCTGCAACAGAAACAGAACAGCAAGAGCCAGAGCAAACTGCAGCGGAAATAAACAGAATAAAGGAAAGCAATAAAGAGATGAACACAAGGAATTTATACTGGTTCACTCACACTCCTTGTGAGTTACATCAAGTCCTCCCTCAACCAAAGGGAGCCTTTACTAACAATTAATTAAATTGGATACACACAGGATTAATTAATGAACCTCACTTAATCTAATCTTAACCCTTTCAAGAGTGTACCAAACTATTGAAATCTACCCCAATTTCAATTGATTCTCTGTTGAAGACCCTTCTTCAACCTTCCACAAAGGGAGCTTCTTGACACCTTGAAGCACACCTTCTCCCTTTAGCAACAGAGCCTCTTGACACCTTCAAGAGCTCCTTCTCAAAGCAGAGAATACAAGAATAATAATGGCTCCAATACAAAGAAACAACTCAATCTAATATGTATATAAAATATGAACAGAGATTGAGTTTAGAGTAAAAGACTTAGTAAAGGATTGGATTGGGATTCAAAGGTTGGGATCAAGAGGTTGTGTTGCAAAGGACCAAGAAGAGGCTTAAATAGAGCCATGGCAGCCTCATAGACAAGGAGGAGCGTAATGCCCGTTTGAAACCCTGAGTGCCTTTGCAACGGTCAGATCTGAGTGCTTTTCATCTTTTCTGATCTGTCACGGACTAATCGATTAGTCCAAGCTCTAATCGATTAGACGCTGATTCAAAAACAATTATTTATTTAAATGTTGTCCAGCTATTTCAGATGTTTAGCGAGATCCAAGCTTGAACCAAGCTTTGAGTTGGATATTGCTATGTTTCAAATGATCAGCGATATCCGAGCTTGAACCGAGCTTAGACCGAGCTTGAGAAGCTAACAGCTAAGTGAGAATCGAGCTTATACCGAGCTTTAGATCCAAGCTTGAGATGCTGTCTTGCTGCCGGTCCGTCAACTAGCCGAGCTTCTGCTAACCGAGATCTATCAAATATCCGAGCTTGATATTCGAACTTTAGCCGAGCTTGATATTTGAGCTTGAACTGAAGTTTGAGATCCGAGCTTTTACCGAGCTAGACATTAGCTCTTGAACTGAAGCTTGAGATCCGAGCGTTAGCCGAGTTGAGATTCTGTCTAGCTACTTGTTGCTGGTTTGACAACGAGCTCTTCAGAAGCTACTTACTTGCTAAGGCCGAGCATAATCTGAGCTTTCACCTTAGCTTCTGACTAGCTGCTGGTTCGACATCAACTGGCTGAGCATCGTCCGAGCATGTTCCGAACTTGCACCTGAGCTTCGACTACAATTCGAGCATGAGCCCTGAGACTGAGATACAGAAATAAAATATTTTCTTGCCAACAGTGGACTACTCGAGTACACGAACTACTCGAGTACCACAACAATCAGTATCAAAAATTCGTTTTCCACTTTACTCAGATTAGCACTTATTTTTCCCAATCCTTTTCACGTCTTTTTCAGGTATTTATCTCAACCAAGTTGCATATTAAATATAGCACATTAAATAGAGATAAAATACCTAAATCTGCCACACACACTCATAAAACATAAATGAATAAATACAATAAATTACAAGAGGATGAGTAGCCTTTTTGTTGTTGTTGCTTGTTGATTGAGCTTCAATGCAAAAGTCAACTTGATGATTTATTTCTCTTTATCAAAACCTTTTTGATTCTACATTTTGGGGTTTAATTTCCATGTTTAGGCTTTTATTGTGTTGTATCGTGTTGTATTTGTTCTTATCTTTAATTATCAACTTCATTACATGTTTGCTTTAATTTATACCATGATCTTTTTATATTAATGGGGTTTAATTAAGTTATCACAAATACATCTCCCATTCCGAAGTACACTCAATGATATCACTTATACAAAATTGCAAATACATCATTATTACAAGTTCAAGAATTATATCAATCATAATCTTGATACTTATTAGAAGAGTTAAAAGACAATGTCAGCATTAATCTCTAGCTTCACGATGTAGGTTTGATCGAATATCTTCAAACAGACTAGCTTGTTCACCTTCCTCATTTAATGAAGCAACAACCAAGAAATCAACATCAAGATCAATGCCATAGCCTTGGTGACACAAGTGTTGAAATTGATGTAAGGCATGTTCGACATTAATGTTAAAGGCATAAATGAGATATATAGAAGGCGACAACATATGCGTGACAGATGATCGGGGAGGGGGGCATATGCAGGACTGATGAGGATGACATATTTGATGTATGTTTTCAAAATCACTTCACTAATTATTATTAGAACTATAAAAAGTGTTTAGTAAATATGAGTATTTATGGAAAAGAAGTAATTATCATTGAAAATTGGAATCGGGACCTATATTAAGGAAGAAAATTAAAAAAGTTTCCAAAAGGGGTTTATTACCCTTAGGACCGGGGAAAGTACAACACTGGAAAAAACACATCCTATAATGTTAAAGAATATAATATATAATCATTCAAAATAATTAGGTAAGGAGGGAGGTGGTGTTTTGTGTAATAAAGACAGATAAAAGGATAGAAGGGAGGGTTGGGTAACAAGGGCGGTGGAAAAAAAGGTGTTGGAGATGGTTAGCCCTGCAACCCCCTACTGACTCCAACCCTCTTTTGAAGCGTGCCTTCGTAAGGTTTCGAACTAGGAGCGTTAATCAAGGGCATCCTCATCAAGTAGGGGTGAGAATAAGTCAGACAAGCTCATGGCTGTCTATAACTCGATTGATTTAGTAAGCTTTTTTTAAAGATTGAGTCTGACTTATTTAAATATACAGATTTTTTTTTAAAAAAAAAACTAATTTAAATTTGTAATAAAATATTTGAGGCATGATGACTATAACATGTGTTGAATTGGAAGGTCTTAGGTTTTTTTTTTTTTTTGAGGGAAGGAAGGTCTTAGGTTAGGGAAGAGGAAAAGAGAGGATAGAGAAGCAAAATAATATAACCATGACATTAATCTAATATAAAAGTTATTCAAAAGTATATAGGACTGTTCCTATTTATAGGCCAATAGCAAAAGAAAAATAGAATCCGAGTATAATGACTCGTAATGACATAATTGATCCTAACCTGATTAATATAATGATAGAATCGATCCTAATCAATTCCATGATATATAAAATATTATGAGATCCTTCTAGATATTCCAACAACATGTATAAATGGTTTTGTTTGATTTATTTTTAATTGGAGACATGAGGCCATTTAAGTTTGTATATGATTTTTTTGTTGCTAGATAATTTGAGATTTGATGTTATTTACATTTCGTTTTATTTTATTTTGTTATCATATAATTTGAGATCATGAGATCTTTTAGTGGGTTATTAAATATGGTTTTATTCTATTTATATCTAAAGATAAATGCTTTATTAAATATTTATATTTTTAATGGGTTTGCATGTCATGCCAAACATTGAAATAGGCCAGACCATAACCAAAAGTTTGGCTTATTAAAGCCAATGGGCCAAAATTAAGCCTTGAGTTCAAAACACATGCCAAATTGTTTTGAGAGGGTATTTTGACACCCCACATTAAACTTTATGCACCCCACTTTGAGGGTGAAAATACCCTTATATTAAAAAAAACCTACCTCATCGTTTCAATCCTATCTCATCCCACACCCCACTCACACCTAATCTCTTCTTCTTTTCTCTTCTCCTTCCAACCGCGACCACCGCCGTCCACCAACCACCCAGTCATGGTAATGGACATGATGGACCTCGGGTCATGGACTGGGTTCACGACCTTGGCCTTGACCTCGGGTCGTGAACTCAATTCATGACCAAAACTTAAAAATTTCAGTGATTAACTCACGACCCATACTTTAATTTGTGATTTTCATGTTCACGACCCTAGAAAAAATCTATAGTCATGAAGCTTGTTCCTGACCCTAACATTTTTTCCAAAAATTTATATTTCCAGGTCCTCCATCCTATCCATGAATCCAAAGAACCATATATCAAAAAGAGCAAAAGATTTATCTTGCATTACATCGAATAAAAGTGAGCATTTGATGGTGGAGTATTTTTAAAAATGTGAATAACTTCATGACCCAAACTTAAAATATGAAATTGTTGAACTCAAGACCAAATTTACGAACCAAGAAAAAATACGGGTCATGAGTCTAGTTCTCGACCTTGCATTTTTTCCCCTCAAACCTATATTTTCCAACCTATCCCATGAACCAAAATAACCATATATCAAGAGAAAGAAAGATTTATATTGAAATATATTTAAATAAAAGCATGCAACTATTGGGAGGGAAACTTTGAAAATTTTGTTTATAGTCGTGAACAAACTCACGACCCAAGCTTTTTATTTGGTCGTGATTTATGTCACGACCCGACACTGACATGAAAAAAAAGGAAACAATGAGTTTTTTTTCTTCAAAAAAGAGTATTTTTGAAATTTTAAAAAAATGCGGGATGCATATGTTGGAAACCAACAAGCGGCCTAACAATTACTAGAGGGGGGGGTGAATAGTAATTAGAAGAGATGATACAAAATTTTTTGGATAAGATTGAAAATTGATGAAATATACTTGCTGGTGTTTATAAAAAGGGTCGACTAAGTGCCGAGCTGAATCCGATTATCTACTATAATCAATTTCTGAGTTCGAGCACACACAATAGGGTTTGCAGTTGATCACAACAAATACACTTCAACTGAATATGAAGTTAGGCAAAAACCGATTAAATGCCGACTAACGCAGAAACCAAAAATGCGGAAAGCAGTAAAAGAGGACACAAGAATTTTTATACCGGTTCACTCTCCACCACTGAGATCTATGTCCAGTCCCCCTACACCTTAGAGAGCTTTTACTCAAAATCAAATAAAGGGTTACAATAGGATTTACAAGAGAGCCTATCTCACTAAACCTATCCCTGTCAACGAGTGTACCAAACTCTTGACCCCTATCCCACACCAATTTGATTTTGCTGGTTGAAGGTCCTCTTCAACACTTTCACTGCGGAGACTTCCTTGACACCTTCAAGGAATCCTTCTCTTATTCAATCAAACACGAGAGCAGTAGCTGAATATTGGCTCCAAACTCCGAAACCAGTTACTTTTGAATATAACAGTGTAAAGGCAACTAGGTTTCAGACTTAGAAAGAATTGGCAGAGAAAATTTTCAGATACGGGTTTTTCAAAGGTTCATGTGTTGATCCTCTTTTGTGTATTTTTGATGTTGGAGGAGGCAATTCCTTTTAAATCACTTTGAATCCCAAGAATCAGGGAGGAAAGAATTTCACCACGTGAGGAATTGATGTTGACGAGATTCCCTCTCCAATAGTAATATTTTGATTTGGTTTAATTTTGAATCAGATCTATCATTTATTGCCAATCCCTTTATAAATAGATTCTGATGATTAGCGAGCTCCGAGCTTCGAGTTGGACAGAGCTTCCACAACGGATGACTTGACGTGAACCGAGCTTGTGCTTGAACCGAGCTGATTGCTTCCATAGCTTCCATACCAAGTCGCTGAGCTTGCGCTTGAACTTGATGATGCTTGCACAACTATTGACCAAGTGTGAACCGAGCTTGAGCTTGACCTTTGACATCCGAGCTGTGGCCGAGCTTTGCATTCGAGCTTGAGTTTAACTCTGACATCCGAGCTTTGGCCGAGCTTTGTATTCGAGCTTGAGTTCTGTCATCCGAGCTTTGTAATCGAGCTTGAGTTTAACTCTGACATCCGAGCTTTGGCCGAGCTTTACAAACTAGCTTGAATACGAAGTTGAGATCCGAGCATGAGTCGAGCTCCAATATTCGAGCTTGAAATGAAAGGTGCTTCCTCAGCAAAGAGTTATGCTTCTTCCGCCGAAGACAGCTAATCAACTTCCGCGGCCATAGACTGAGCAAATTCTGAGCCGAGCTTCTGACGAGCTGATGATTTAACACTTCACTCTTCCGTAGCGAAGGCTGAGCATCTTCCGAGCTTGCATATGAGCTTCTGACTTGCTGCTGGTTCGACTGCATTGGCTGAGCATCTTCGAGCTTGCATCTAAGCTTCTGACTTGCTGCTGGTTCAATTCCAGTTCTTTCGAGCATCTTCCGAGCTGAGCTTCATGCTGATCTTCTTGCTGTCTGAGCTGAGCTAACCACCCAAGTCTACCACTTCTTGATAACTAAAGGTATGGTACGTTGGTAGACTCGGAATCTGGGTTGTTTGTTTTTACTCGTTACGCAATACGACTTCATCCACGCAATTTGTCTTCATCAAAACTAAGCATTCCTTGCTGATTCTACAATATAAAATCTAATATAGGATGTCAAAATACCCTCTCAATTGTTTTTGTCAATGTTTGACTCTATCTGATTCATTTCCCACCTTATCCCCAAGGTCCTTTCGAAGTGCATTACAGTTTAATATTCATCGCTTTAATTGATTTTTATCGAATTATATATTTATATGTATCCAGACAATCATATTTACTTTGGACATCCCAAATATTGTAAAGTTAACTTTCTCAACAAAAATTTTTTATCCACAAAACTCAAACACATGTATTTTATTTAAGAGTTTTAGTCCCCAAACCCCGTATTTTATCCTCCAGCCTCCAAAAAATTTTTAATCCTAAAAATACCCTTATACATTTTCCAAAACCCCATTCTCTTTCCCTCTCACACCAAACCTTCCTATTACACTAGCCTCCCTCTCACTCCTAAATCCATACTCACTTCCACTCATTTCTCACTTACTCACTGCCGTCACCGCTTCCTATTCATCTTTTTTTTTTGTCACTGTAGTTATTCTGACGAACTAGTGCTAAAATTTTTTTTTCGACCCGGAGGTATCAGAAATAACTTACAGTGAGGCAATGTCTTCCTTCTCTCTCATACCTAACTCCATTACAACTCTACTTCAATATACAGATTCAAAACATTGTTTCTTTCGATTATTCCATGTTTCTCCATCATTGTTTTGTTTTTTTAATATTCCGACATACCCATGTCGGAAAAAATTCTGATGCTGGTTCGTCGGAATAACTACAGTGACGAAAAAAAGAAGCAAAAAAAAGTTACCTTCAACATCTCTTCCATATTTGTTTCTTAATTACTTTCAACAAATTTTGGGGTTTGAATATGGGAGGTTTCTAAAGTTATTTGGAAAGGAAGATGAAGAGGTTTAGGGTTTGAAGGGGAGAATGATGAAGTTTGGGATTTGGAGTTTGAAAGGGAAGATGAGAAAGTTTGGCGTTTGGAATTTGAAGGAAAGGATGAGAGAATTTGGGATTTGGAAGAAATAATAAAAGGGAATAATTTTTTGGTCATTTTACATTTAAAATAAGGATTGGAATTAAAATATAGGTTTAGGGATTAGAATAGCTCTTTATTTAAAGTTGGAAAATAGTCATCACCTGAACCAGCCCATAGTCGGTATTCAACGGTCACTACTTTAATTTAGTTACATGGATAACCAACCTCTTGTGTGGGGGCGGGCTATATGTATGGTCACATGAAACTTTAATTTGTTTATCTACGTTGTTCACTAATTGGTAAGTTTTATAAAAATTAAAAATATACCACGTCCGTTTTACATAAATAGTGTATTTTAAGATTATGCACAAATATTAATAAATATTAAATGATATAAAATTTCAGGATATTTCTACTATAATACTCCCATATAATTATTATTGAAGAGATAAAAAAGTATTGGAAGTGAAAAAAAGAGTGTGATAAATAAGGTTATAATTGAAAAAAAAAACATAATTAATTTTGCATTTGATTTTTTTAAAAAATTACATATGAAACATGAAAAAAAAAATTATATAAACAATACTTATGAAACAAATTGAGTATTATGATTGATTATATTTAATTTATTTATACAAATTAAAGTGTGATCAAATAGATGAATAGAGTTTTTGTAAAAAAAATTACATATGAAACATGAAAAAAAATTATATAAACAATACTTATGAAACAAATTGAGTATTATGATTGATTATATTTAATTTATTTATACAAATTAAAGTGTGATCAAATAGATGAATAGAATTTCCCTAATTAATATTCATTTTGGGGTTAGTTTTATAAATTTTATAAGAATATATTGTAATATTACAATTTTACTTTCTTATTAACTTTTTTTGGAAATTCACACATATTAATTACATAATAAAAAAAACATAGATAGTTAAAACATTTAATAAGGTCCAAAAAAGGAAAAAAACAATAAATGATGCATAAGAAATATAAAATGACTTATAATTAGAACCACAGAATTTTTTTAGAAAATGACCTATGATAAAAACCGGAAGCTCGTAATAATATATTTCAGTAATTTTTTTTATAAGCAAAGTATTTTTGATTTTTTTTTGTACGGGATAAGAGAAAAGGATTTAAAAATCCATCAAATGATGACGCCCAGGATCGAACTCGGTACTACTCCCAAGCTTTAGGACTTGGTATATAATCATGTGGGTTACACCCACTTGTCAATATATTTTAGTAACTAACGTAACATATACCACAAGTGTAATTGGTAATTAATTTGTTCACGTATTGATTAAATAATCTTTTAAAGAATGACGGTTCTAACAAGATATTATCCATTTACATAAATCTGGGATAAAATTTATAATCACATATTTATTTTTTTTGGTGAAATATAATCACATATTTATTAAACACAAATCCCATCTCTTTATGTTAACCTGGACCGATAATTAACTAATGTTACTATGATACAATGAGTGACCCTCTTGAAGTGCCGGTCACAAATTTCTTACCGATATGAACATTATTTATGATTAATTGTGATGTATTTGTGAAAGATATATGAAAAAACAAACATTGATTGGATGTAAGTAAGGTATATGTCTCTGACTTTTGATTTTTAACTGAAAATTCTAGCACTTGAACATGTAAAGACAAATAAGTAAGGTGCGAGATAACTTTCCTGGTCAGCTAGGCAGAAGACGGCGTGAAAATTTGACCTTATAATTATCATGCCACCTGTTTACATTAGTTTAACTGAGATTTGAACATCATCATCTCCATAATATGGATGAAAATTATTCTAATACACATCTTCTCAATTATGATTAACTTCAACCTCACGGATTAAAGCTTGCTTTTTAGTTTTTAATGCATTATCTATATTTTATCTTGCGTGAAAAGTTCTGCAACGTCAACGTCTGATCATAATAACTTTGTGTATTATTGATGTTTTTGGATAGATAGAATAAAGAGAGAAAGAGAGTTAAAATGATACTTTATTGTTAAAACGTTGATTCATCAATGGAATGAAGTAAAAATTTATGCTCTAAAACCAAAGGAATAAATAATGTTTTTATTTGGAATGGGTACTTTTTAAGTGGAAAAATAAACGGAGAGTTTTAATTAATAAATACAATAATTCACTTCAATAATGAACTATACTTTATACATATAAAATTCATACAAAATGAATAGTTCAACTTACCGCCTGCTATTTTTTTCCTGTACTTTTTGTCAGTACCACAGGTGTCTTCAAGAACATTTTTGATATCAAAGAACTCTTAAGACTAATCCTTTTTTCTGTAGTTTTTGGTCAGTACCACAGGTGTCTTCAAGAACATTTTTAATATCAAGCTAAGGAACTCTTGAGACTAATCCTAGGAACTCTTGAGACTAATCATGAAGTCGCGTTCCTATGTCTCTCCCAGCGGGGTGTGTTAATCAGGAATCGAATCCGAGACTTCTTAGTCTCAGGCCCCATTCCCAAATTCTCAAGTTGACAGAATCGCACCACTTGAGACAACCCCGTTGATACTTACCACTTGTTATTCTTCATACATTTTTCCAATATTCCGAATCCTAACCTATTTTCATCATGTCCAAAACTCCCTGTACATACTATAAAAGTTTACAATTTTCTTTCAGAAGTGTAAAAAAAAATGTTTAATAATTTCTCTTTTTTAATATTTTTATTTTTATTTTCTATCAAATGAAACTTTGATATACAAATTTATTATCTCAAAAAGAGATATACAAATTTATTATAATATATAAAAAAAAACATTGTTGGGTCATAAAATGCAACTCGATTTCGGAGGTCACATCATTGAGTAGATGTTTGCCATTCTCTGCTGCCTTCGGATCTTTTTCGGCCCTTAAACGTGTTAGTGTGCGTCATTTTCAGTGATTCCTTGTAAAATTATTAACTCATTGTAGTTATGTTCGTGTATCGAGTGAGCGTGACAGAGGGCTAGAATTCACAAGAAAATTTTGGTTATAAATCATCAATAAGGAACAATACAATGATTAACCTTTTTTTTTTCCTCAAGATATCCGGTCACGTAACTAAGTGACTAATTTTTTCGATATTGTTGGGTCCCTTTCGGGGCTAGTCTCCCAGCAAGGTCTTTTACATTCGCAAGAGCCGAGGATCGAACCCCCAACTACTTACTTAAATAGCAATAGATCCCTTACCATCTGTGCTAGCCTCCACTAATAATGATTAACCCATGAATAATGTTTTAATTTTGGTTATAAACAAGTGATAAGACAATAAAACAAGGTATTTCATGTAGAAAGACTAGTCATACGTTTTAAACGTTAGTTATAAATCATAAATATAAATCTTGCTTATAAATATTACTCCCTCCGTCCATATGTATGTTATGAATTTTTGGAGATTTTTTGTCCGATAAGTCATGATCTTTTCAGAGATCCAAGACTCATTTATACTTAGCTTCTTTTTCCAAACATACCTTTTTATCTATTGCATTCTCTTTTTCATCACTCATTTCTTCATCTCTCTTCAATATAATCTTCATATATTTATTATTACTCTCTCTCATTTTATTAAATGGGGGTAATTTAGTCAAATTATACCAAATTCTTACATCATTTACTCATTTATCTTAATCTGTGTGAAATCTACAAAAAATCATAACATATGGGACGAAAGGAATAATAAATATAATACTCCTATTTATCAACATCTCTTAAAAAGTTAAACTTGCATCAAAAGTTATAATTGTTGGGTAAAATGGAGAAAATAATTCAATAGTATAACGAAAATATACAAAGTTATTAGTGAAAGCTAACACAGATGGATGAAGTTTGTATCCCTTAAGTATGTAGTCACGGATTTGATCCTTGACTCATGCGAATAGAAAGTGCCTTGCTAAAACACCACCTCCAAAAGGTTCCAATCAATGTGCGAATGGATTAATCACTCAATTGCCTGGTTGGATTCCGTGAGTTAAAAAAAATATAAAGTAATAGTGTGAGACCTGCAATTTTTTCCAATTTATTTAAATTATAATATTTGTATTTTTGCTTTTATTTTATTTGTGATATTTATTTTAAGAATAATTTAATGGAATTTGTTATTAAAAATTTGGTTTTGGTTATATAAATATATATATGTGGCGTTAATACATATATAAGCATATAATTATAAATTTTTATTTAATAAAAGAGAAAATTATTTTTGGGGATAGAAATAGTTGTTAAATATATTTTCATCTTAGAAAAATAATTTTGGAGTAATTTTATTAATGTTTTGATAAAAATGTGAATTTTTCAAGTTAGAGTGTTTTAACTTAGAAAATTCATATTTTTTAACCGTAAGTCAGAAAATTATGAATTTTATATGAAAACGATCGTATCGAAATATAGTATTTGAATATGTAAAAATAAAATTTTTATTTTGACATTTACGAAAAAGTTACTGTACAGTAGGAGAAAACGAATTTTTGGTATTTTTAACTTAGAAAAATTATTTTGGAGCATAAAATAAATTATTGGACTATAAAATATTTTTACTGGTATATTTAAATATTTATCTAGGTGCCTATTGGCTGCACCGTCCAAATTTCTGCATTTTTCTAATTATTTCTGATTTATTAAAAATAAAAGCTTTAATGGGATTGGTTGATTTAGTGAGGTGAATTCAAATAAGCCAATGAAAATTTTCTTCTCATTTTATGTGTGTATGCCGTCCAAATATTAGGAGGGAGAGGGGGGAATATTTTCTGAAAATTGTGGGAATAATTCTTGAATTAAGAAGAAGCCATAGGATTTAGAAAAATCCCATTAAATGCATGTGTGTTTCCAAGTGAAGAATTAAAATTGATGACTCACTATGGATAGGGGAGGGGGGGACGAATTTGAGCAGATTTTTGGGGGAAAAATTACCTTCTCTTCACCTATAAATAGGCCATAGCACCTCTCACAATTTTACACACAACTTACTATTACTTTGAGAAAAAATTTGCAAAAGAGGCTTGTGAAAGAGAGGGAGTGGCGAGTTCTAGAGAAAGAAGAGAAAATTTTTCTCACCTTTGAAGTTCATTTGGCTTAAAGAGGTAACACCAAAAGAACTTATGCTTTTAATCTATTTCATCTTTTATTCTATTGTTAAATAAGAAATTTCTAATTCCTTTTATGATAGTAAGAACCAAAAATTCCTAACTCCTATTTTGATATTAGGATGAACTATGTATTTGTTGGGGGTATTTTGATCTTTGGTCAAATGAAATGAGGACAAGAAAAGGGACAAAAAGAAGGTGTTTAAAGAGAACAAATATCCCCTTTTCCTTAGCCTTAAGATGACCAAATTTTTGGTGTTATATTAAGTGAATATTATCCTGGACTTTAAGTGATAAAAGTTACTTCTCAAAAGTGATATTAAGTGAATATTGTTTGGTTTTGTTGGTTCTGGATATGGGATTGTAATTGTGATTAATGAATAAAAAGTGATGAACAAAAATAAATTTGATGAAAATAAAGGTGTAGGCCGTGAGGCCTATGAGTTTTCTTTGAATAAAATAGCAATTTTATATGAATAGAAACTATATTGGAATAAATCACGATTTAATGTATTATTGATTTTTACCTTACCTTGTATTTTTGTTTTTGGCCGTGGTATATAATATATATATATATATATATATATGTTATATTGTAGTAGTTGTTAATATGTGTATAATTGATATGTGTGATTTATTTTTTAAAAAGAATATAAACAAATGGGTATTATTTGATCTTTGATGTTTTAACAAGGAAATGAAATGATAATAGTTTAGTAACAAAAAACAAATTCTGGATTCATTGTTATGTTTGGCCGTGAGGCCTATTTGGCTTCTTTGGATAAAAACAACAATTTATATGAGTAATTGAGATTGGTTAGAATGAGTAAAGATTTGATGTATTATTGATTTTACTTGGTCTTATTTTCTGGACCGTGTATATATATATATATATATATATGTATGTACGCATTGTAATTACTTAATATAGATGTGATAATTGTTCAAGGATATGTGTATGATTGATAGTAGTTTATTTCTTGAAAAAGGTATGAATATGTGTTGTGTGATTTTTGAATATAGGCATTTAACCATGAAATGAAACTAGAATGATGTTGAACAAAGCAATAGATTTTAATTTGTCCTGAGTATAGGCCGTGAGGTATAAGTGAATTTTGAGAAAAAGTTGCAAATGGTTATAGTATTTTTGTTTGGTAATTTTAAGAGTAAGTGGGTAATTTTTATGTGGTAAAATAGAATTAATAAAATCTTGTGTTTGTAAAATTATATAACTAAAGTATATATGTTTGAAAATTGAAAGAGTACTTTTCTTATGTATATATATATATGGCCGAATTAATTGAAGAGAGAAAAATAAGGTTTGATGATTTTTTTCTATTTGATTTAGATGATTGTTTGTTGTGAATGAATGATTATTAGTATGTATATAGAATGAATTATGTATTTTTATAAAATTATTTTTAATTCTGGAATATAGTATTTTAATAAGGCATAAGACCCCAAATAATTATTTTGATATGTGTGGGTAATGCTTAAGTTGTGTATTTGAAAGTATAGTAATAAAGTATCAATTAAAGATATGTATTTTTGCAAAATAAAGTGATTTTTATAAGGTAAATAGATGCTGTCCAGAATTTAGAAATAATGGAAAAATAGTATTTTATTAAATATAGTAGTGTTTTAGAACCTTTGGTATGTGTAGGATTGTATATGAATGTTTGGGTTGGTTTGTTGCAATTTCTTGAAATAATGCAACTAGATGTAGTGGTTGTACAGCAAGTAAAATTATTTTATTTAGCTTAAATTTAATCATTTTATTATAATAGAATTTGTAAAGAGATTTTAGGAAAAAGCGGCACGTGTTTTTGATTAACCGTTTGGGAGAAAATGAATTTTAAAGAATACTTACGTATGCTGTCCAAAAATCTAAAATGTGTGGCATCAATGATAGAAATTGTTTTTAAATGAATTAATATGTAAATTTCATGCTAAGATTTTAGTATAAGTGTTTAGAAGTAAAAATGAATTATAAAACTAATTCTAGGAGAGTATAAGTGATGTGTATGTATGTTTAAATAAATTATTGTTTGTACTTGCGTGGGTATGTGAATGGTAGTTATGGTGTGACTTTGGGAAGTAATCCTTAAATTGATTTTTTGTGGTTTAAAGGTTTTTGTTTTAAAAAGGGTTTTGACTTTTGTATTCTTGAAAAAGAATTAATTGATTTTAAGTATTGAATGTTTTGAATACAAGTCTTTTTGGGATTCAAAAATGGTTTGAGAAGTTGTATTTGTTAAAGGTTATGTATTTCAATGCGTTTGTTGTTTTAAGATTGGTATGGTTGGTTATTAAGTTATTTTTGTAAATGTTATTTTGGTAAAGGCTCTCGTGCGGATTCGAGTAACGTGACTTCAACTCAAGAAGACACTAGTTGTGTAGCTTCAACTCAAGGTGTGAGAGAAGCCTTCTTAAGACATAGTGGCATGTAGGGTAATATTAGGACGTTCCGTATCATCTCAAAGGTCGGAACTAGGAATCTATCGGTTTAGTAGTAAAACGGCAATTGAGTGTGTGTTCCGCCGTTTATACGAAAAGCACGATTCCTCGATATTAATGATATGTTTGTTGATAATGGTTATACCATGTTGCATATTCTGAAATTGTATAGGGAGATAAATTATATGATGAGATATCAAGTAAATTTTGGAATTATATTCTTAGGATAATGGTTTATCCTAAGGAAGGTTAATTGATGTTTTTGAACGGTTGTTCCTATGAAAAAGACTTGGTATATTTGGAAGTATTATTATGAAAAGAAAATATGAGAATGATTAATGAACCTTGTGGAAATTCAAAAACGATACTAGTGTTGGTGCAAACGGCACGATAACTTTGTAAATATCCCCTTTAAGTGACTGGCCACGTGGATGACTGTGTCGTGGTCTATGTTTTGTGGAATCCACTGTACTGTAGAAGGGTGTTTGATGTTTCCCTTAGAGGTCGAGGCCCATTAGAAGCGAGGCTTAGAATGGGTCGACCAAAACTAGGATTAATGACAGACTTAAAAGACTTAAAAGACTTAGGAACCCCTCTCCTAAACCTACGCGTTGAGAGTGAAGTAGTGGAGAGGAAAGGTACTGAATACTTGGAGGCCGGTGTACTTTCAAGTGGTTATTGCGATAGGGGAAGGCAAGGACGGTGAACGTCAAGAAGTCTCGAGTGCTTCTCTTGGCGGGACAAGACTACAAGGACTTGTCTTTCGGTTGTAGGCAATGTCGTAGCAAGGAACTGCACGATCAACTAGAGATAGCGCTGTCGTCCCCTTGAGCAAATCTTAGATGGTGAGAGGGAACCCGAATGGGGCTAGATGTCGCTGTATTTTTGAAACTGAATTGATGAAATGATTTTACTTCGGTTGTTGGATACTTGTTGGTGCGTACCCTTCGACATCGATGTCAGCATGGTTAGGGTTCCTGTGCGTCCCATCTGCTTTCCGAACTAGGATGTGGTTGGAATGATGGAGGAGATGTAACGTGTGTGCTACCAAACCCTTGAGCCTCGGTGGTGGTACCCCCTCTTGAATTTCCGGTGGTTATGACAGTGAAACTTAGAGCCTAAAGATAATTAAATATAATGGATATGGTTTCATGAAGATTATCCTTTTGGTGGAAAGGACTCTATGGTAATTAGCTGAAGTTGTTTGTAAGGGATTGGTAATAATAATGTATATATTGTTTTATGATATGCTTGTGTGGTCTTAATATTCCCCTATGGTAAGCCCGCGCCGTCGACGATCATATCGTTCGGAAGTGCTTACTCTCTCTATTTCCCTTTCCTGTGGACATTGGGGAACAATGTTCACAGATGGCAGATCATGTAATATATCGAGTAGTGGTTGCTCAAGTCAGAAGAGGATCGCGAAACGACGCACGTACGAGGAGGAAGCAGAAGCAGCAATCAAGGAATCTTCCAGACAATTGTGGTGGAGGAATGATGAAGACTAGTAGTCTAGGATAGTCTTGTTTTGTATTCCATCTTTGGATGGGTAGAACATGACTACTCTATCCGAATGTAACCCCAGTTGTAACATGGATTATTTAAATGAAATAAAAGAAGTTCTTTTTGGTTATGTATCAAGTTCATTAAATAATTAAATGTTTTTCCGCAAGTTAACCATCGAATAATTTTGGCATCACGAAAAGGAGCTTTCTGGAAAAGTGTTAGTGACATCTCTTTTTGGAAAGGAATTTTATGTTGCGAATTTATGAACCAAATATTTTGAAAACCAAATGAATCAAATTGTTTTATGAAAAACTTTTTGTAAAAGAATTAAAATGAACTGACTTTGGTAAGGTTTATAAAAAAAATGGCGCAAATTTTTAGTGAAAATTCTAAGTCCAAATTGGGGTGTTACATTTAGTACGATCTTTGATATGTAGAAAACACCTTTGAGAATCTATTCATACACAATGACGATTTTTTGATATTCAATATACCCTTTCGCGTAAGTTGGGTGATTAAATTGGCAGCATATTTTTTTCCAAAGTATTCATCCACGCGAGCAGGCTGATTAATCCTTTCAGATACTAGCGGACCTTTCGAGTCGATTTTTTCAGTAAGGTCTCTTATATTCGCGAGACAGAGATCGAATCTCTGACAACTTGCTTAAGTAGTAAAAGCTCGAACCACTAATAATGTATTCTAGGAATGAGGAGAGGAAGAAATAGAAAAATAAAATTATTATAGGCTAAACTATGTATTTGGTTTCTTACCTCATTTTTCAACTTCAAATTTGTAGTATCATATTGGTTCCTCACGTTTCTTTTCACTGTCAATTTGGTCCCTGAATCACTATTCATGCTTTGTGGACCAATAGATACGCACACGTGTCATTTCTCTCTCCAACATGGCAAATGTGGACCAATAAGATATTGACACGTAGGATGAACAGTGATTTAGGGACCAATTTGATAGCAAAAAGAAACCTGAGGGACCAATATGATATCAAATAAACGTAAGAGACCAATTTAAAATTGAAAAATAAGGTAAGAGACCTAATACGTAATTTAGCCAATTATTATATTATATTGTTTGTGAGGTTTTTTTCTTGACTAAAAATGATACCCGCTGTATGTTTTATAATACAAAGTATGCATCCAATCCTTATTAAAATTCATCTTTCAGAAGATTTTCATGGTTCTAATTATAAGTTATTATATATTTTTTATATATCATTTATTGATTTTTTTTTGCCTTATTAAATGCTTTGATCATCTATGTTTTTTTTTTGTCTATTAAAAAGTGTGAATTTTCCAAGAAAAATTGTATTGAGATGGTAAAATTGTAATGTTATAATATACTAGCTCTTACTTCGTGCAATGCACGGGTTGTTGATATTAAATTTTATTATATTAAATATTTTAAATTAAAGACTATTATTATTTTCATTATAAAGTAAAGATTATTATTAAACAATAACAAAAATAATTATAAAAAATGATTATTCAATATACTTTATTATGATAAATCAAAAATTATTATTATTTTTTTTTGTTCGATGATATTATGAGAATATTTAGTGATAAATCATAATATCCCTTGTTTCATTGGACATGAATTCATTGGAAGATAATGATGGTTCGTTTTTTAATATTATATTTATTTATGTATAGATCTATATTAAGTTAATGTATTCCTTATTTAGTTGATCGATATTTAGCATGTTTTATTAATTAGAGTGAAATCAAAGTTAAACTTTTTTATTTTTATTTTGTGCAACGCACGGATTATTAATATTTAAATATTTTAAAGTTTAATTTTGTACTTCCTTATATAAATAAAAAATAACATTTTTTATCTGAGATTTTCCTTATTTATTCAATGGATAAATTAACATTTTTTTACATAATTATTACCTTATGATGAATCAAAAGTAAATCAGAATTAGATCTTCCTTATTTATTTAATAGATAAATTAATATTTTTATATGATTATCAAATTTATTATGATAATTAAAAACAAATAGAATTAAATATTTTGATCTTTTTTGTTTAATGGTATTAATAGAAAATTTAAGGATAAATTGGAATATCCACTGTTTCATAGAACATGAAGACGACATTAAAATTATTATTTTTTACTATCTTGGTTAACACATTGCATTTTATTATGAATATAATGTTGGCTCTTTATATATATATATATTTAATATTATATTTGTCTATGTATAAATGAGTATTAAATTAATGTATTCCTTATTTAGTTGATCGACGAATTAACACGTTTTATCATGATATTATTATTAATTATTAGAGTGAAATGAAAATCAAAATTTTTTTATATTTTTTTTGTTTGATGTTATTATGAGTAGATTTAAAGATAAATTAAAATACTTTTTATTGCATAAGACATGATAATTTAGCATATTTTAAATATAATTATCACATCTAATATGAAAAATTATATATAATTAAACCAAAATTATACATTAATTCTTATCATAATTTTTTATTGGATAATATTATAAGATATTTCTTATATTTATTTGATGGATAAATTAATATTTTTTTACCATTATTATTTTTTTAATATAATTATCACATTTATTATTATTATTCATATTTAAATATTTTGATCTTTTTCATCATTTATCTTATCTCATGACAAAAATGAAAAAAAATCATAAATAAATCGAAAAACATTGTTTCTTCAAACAGGCAAAAGACTCACCAAAATTATTTCTCACCGGAATACGATCAGGGTATTTCTTCCTAATCCTAGGAGCCTTAGCCCTTCTCTTCTTTGAAAAGAGAAAAGGATCAATTATTTGCATATTCTTTCAACAAAGAATAATCAAAGTAAGTATGTATAACAACTTACCAAAATTTCCAAAAAAAAAACCAACTTACCAAGGTCATGCTCTTGTTTGAAGTAACTCATTGCTGTCATTCTTCCTAAAATTAGCATTAAGCAAAAGTCAATTAAAAGTATTACAAAATATGCATCATCTAATAAGTAATTCATCAAACACTCAAAAATCAAAATTAAGAGCTCTAAGTAGAGGAATAAACAAAAGTCAATTAAAAGTATAAAAAAATATGCATCATCTAATAAGTAATTCATCAAACACTCAAAAATCAAAATTAAGAGCTTTAAGTAGAGGAATGATGGAAAAAATAAAAATAAGAGAGAGAATTTGGAGAAGAGAATTCTTAGAATTAGATAGAACTTTAAAAATTGAATGGGAGAGCCTATTATATATATATATATATATATTTATATATAGTGATTTTTTTAATATTTTTTAAATATTTTTGTTGAGGATAATGATTTGTTCAACAAATTGAGGATAATGATTTCACATACAGGTAATGATTATATAAATTTAAATAATTAATTTAATTTCAAATTGTAATTTTGGTTAATGATTACTATTATAAATTTTTTAATATTTTTGTTGAGGATAATGATTACTTTTTTTTTTAACAAATCAAGGATAATGATTTCACGTACAGATAATGATTAAATAAATTTGTGATTTTTTAATATTTTTTTAAATACTTTTGTTGAGGACAATGATTACTTTTTTTTCCAACAAATATTTGAGGATAATAATTTTACATACATATAATGATTAAATAAATTTATATAATTTATTTAATTTTAAATTGTAATTTTGATTAGAGATAATAATTATCTACTTACAAACTCTTCGATGCGAGGAAAGTTCCACGGAACAAACGTGGTGTCTCGAAAATTTCTCCGGCAAATGTGGTGCCTCGAAAAGGGATACTTTTATATATAGATAGTAGATTTTAATAGAATTCATAAAACCACTTTACTTGATATGTATAATTCGGTTAAATATGCCCCGTAAGAAGGACCCAAAGTATTTCATATAGAGTGACGAGTCCAACGTTATAACTGCCGTCTTGTGTGTTACATGTTCATTTTATTTAATTTCTTAATTCAATTTTACTTTCATCTTCATCTTCTGCTGCACGTAATATTATTCTATGAACTTTTGTGTTATATTACAATTGTGCAACGTGAACAACGTTATAGGACGGCATATACGCACACAAGCTAATTATTAATGCTTTTCACGAGCAAGCAAGCTTGTATTGACCAAGATCTTAGATAGCGTCCAATTGTTAATTCAGATGAAATTTCTCCTCTAGAACTCAATTCAGATGAAATTTCTTTGCTTATGGTCGGAGGAAAACTCGTTTTAAGTTTATCTCCCTATGATAAGACAATCTTTTCAACCAGAATTTTTCTCATAATAAGTTATCTTTAACTAACTAAAAAATTTCTAACAAACAACAAGCTCTCATAGATGAATATTTTCAAATGGTGCATATCATCATGCTTAAATTTTTAAAATTTTAAAAAATATTAAAAAGAGATTAACATATATGTGTTGGAACAATAACAAAAGAAATTAAATAATCACAACAATATAATTAAAAAAAAATATAAAATATTTATCGTATCAAAATTTGATTGAGGCGTGCATAAGTGCACTAAACTTAAAAATATTTGTTGTCACAAGTGAATCACTTGGTGTGAAAAGTATCATAAGGCTAATACCCTCCAGTATACAACAATCACTTCTCATCAACTCTACACTTGAACACATGAGATCCCATAAAGCAACTTTTTGAATTGCTCTTTGGAATAAATGAGAAACAAAAATTAAAATTAAAGTGTTTTTGATTGAATATAAAAATATCAATTCAAAATTTAGACTAATTGTATACAACCACCCATGGTGTCTCTCTCTCTCTCTCTCTATATATATATATATATATATATATATATATATGGAGTATATATATGAAGTATATATCTTGGAATGGTTGTTACTTGTTAATATGTACCAACATGCATATTATATTAAAGCATAATATTACTGCATTATAAAAAAGAAACATAAATGAGATGCACGTATTAATAACTTCGTATTTGATTCCTTGTAGAAACATTTTGGTGAGATAGACAGCCTCAAGGATCCCATTAATAGTGGTTGATCCTTGAGAACACCTTAGCGCTGAGTGAGTCATGACTAAAATAGAAACAGAAAAACGAACGAAAAATATTAAATGGCCCCATTTATTAAATTTACACCATCAAATAATTAAAACAAAATTATAAAATATTTATTTAAAATAAATATTTAATAAAATTATTCCAACAATATGTATATTATGTTGCTGCCTCATACGTTTCCATAATTTTAGCAACTGTATCAATTTACTCCCTCTCTCTTTTAATTTAATATCCTTTCAAGAGCATTTCAAAAAAAAAAAAAAAAAATCCTTTCAAGAGAATTCATCTTAACAAACAAAATTAGTTAGTATTTTTAGTGATTTTGAAAATATAAAAATTTAATATGTTTTTCTCAAGATGATCTTTATAATTATTATTAAAATTCTAAAAAATATTAAATAAATAAAGATATTTATGAAAAAATATAATTAAATGTCACTAATATTTGTAATCGAATCTTATAATTAAGATAAAAACAAAATTTCACACCAAAGTCTTACATTAAAGGACAGAAGAAAAAAGTCAGAAGAAGTAATTAATTTGGTTTTTAATAAAATTTCATTCTCTTTCTTTTCTCTCTTTCTCCGTGTTTTTTGCTCTTCCTCTGCTTACAATGGAAATTATTTGGTGGGGAATGGTGATGCTGAGATCAGTCTTTTCCAGTATGCTGATGATGCAGTTATTGTGGGTGATGGCTCTAATGCAAATATAGTGTCTGTGAAATGTATTTTGAGAATGTTTGAGCTCTGTTTTGGCCTAAAGGTTAATTTCAATAAGAGTCACTTATTGGTAGTGAATGTAGATTCTCAAAGGGTGTCTCTGATCTAATGGCTAATTTTTTGAACTGCAAAGTTGGTCAATGGCCATTAAATTTTCTTGGTATTCCTATTGGTGGCAATCATAGGAGGTTTGTTTTTTGGAAGCGCTTAATTGATTTGATGAAGGCACAGTTGTCTTCTTGGAGTTGTAGATATTTGTCCTTTGGTGGGAGGGTGGTATTGCTGAACTCTGTTCTGAATGCGTTGCTTATCTACCTTCTTTCTTTCTACAAGGCTTCAAAATGCATGGTAAATGATTTAATAAAAATTCAACATAAATTCCTTTGGGGTGGGTGTGGGGATAAAAGAAAAATTTCTTGGGTTAATTGGAAAACAGTACGTAAGGAGAGGTCTAAAGGAGGGTTAGGTGTTAAACACTTAGGCTCTTTTAATTTGGCTCTTTTAGGGAAATGACGTTGGCGTATGTTGGTAGAAAGAGATAAGCTTTGGGTGAGGGTTTTTGTAGCTAAGTATGGGGAGGTTGTTTTGTCTCATAGGAGGGGTGTTGAAAATAATTGGGATATGAGCTTCTCCTTATGGTGAAGGGATATTGTGAGTATTGAGGATGAGTTAGGTACGGAGCAGAGGTGGTTATCTGGGGGTCTGGTTAAGAAAGTGAGAGATGGTGGGGAAACTAGTTTTTGGAGGGATGTCTGGGTAGGTGAAGAATCTTTGAAGGATAAGTTCCCTAGGTTGTTTTCTCCGTGTGTGGATAAATTTGTTCTTGTTAGTGATGTAGATAGGTGGGTTAATGGTGTTTGGGTGTGGGAGTTTACGTGGAGAAGGGAGTTGTTTGTATGGGAAATTGAGCTTTTTAATCAATTCTTCTATGTAGTTGGAAATTGTGTGTTTTGTATCAAGACAGGAAGGACTCGTGGTGGTGACATCCTGAACTTGGAGAAGTTTATTATGTTAGATCTGCTTATAATGAGTTGTTCAACAAACAGGTTCTAGCTGCAGATTCTTATTATAATATTTTGTGGAAGGTGGCAGCTCCCTTGAAGTCAATCGCATTTGGATGGAGAGTGATTATTGACAGAGTTCCTTCAAAGGTGAACTTGGTTCGTCGAGGAATCCCATTAGTGGCAGATCAAATAAAATGCGTCCTTTGCAATGAGGCTGAAGAGACAATACGCCATCTATTCTTCGAATGTAGGTGCTAATATAAGGTCTGGCAGGAGATTTATAATTGGTTCGATTTCGTATCTGTCCTTCCTATCGATGCTTTTTTGCATTTTAAGCAGCATTTATATATGTTTCGTAATAGGCAGTTATAGTGCTATAATTGGCCATCGATCTGGTTGACTTGCATTTGGCTCATTTTTGGGAATGGAGGAATGATAAGTGTTGAATCAAAGGTTTTGATGAAGACAAATGATCAAGCTCGGTTTGATGACGACAAATATATCTGTGCTCGGTTCTCGGCCAAGAGTTTTGATGAAGACAAATGAATCAGCTCGGTATGAATCAGCTCGGCATGAAGTCGGAGAAAGTTAGCTTTAGCTTTGGCGTACTCGGAAGTGATCAATCCGAGCTATCGCTCAAAGCAGACTCAGTCAGCCGACATCGAGCTCGGGAACGCTATCGCTCAAAGCAGACTCAGTCAGCCAACGTCAAGCTCGACACACTATTCGCTCAAAGAAGACTCAGTCAGCCGACGTTAAGCTCGGCAACACCTATCTCTCAAAGCAGACTCAGTCAGCCGAGAAGAAGCTCGGACTATCATCAAGCTCGGCTCAAGGATGCCAAATGCGGAACAGTCATCAAGCTCGGCTCAGAGCTCGAACAGATGCCAAATGCGAAATAGTCATCAAGCTCGGCTCAAGCTCGAACAGATGCCAAGAACAGATGCCAAGTGCAAAGTCATCAAGCTCGGCTTAAAGCTCGGTGACGATGTCAAGCTCGAACCTTCAACACTGTTCATCAAGAAGAGTAATCACTCAAGTCCCCAAGCTCGGTGACGTTGTCAAGCTCGGACTTTCGTCAAGCTCGGCAACATTGCTCATCAAGAAGATTAATTACTCAAGTCACCAAGCTTGGTGAAGTTGTCAAGCTCGGACTTTCGTTAAGCTCGGCAACACTATTCACCTCAAAGCAGCTCATCTTAAGTTCAAACAAGTTCAGAAAGATGTCAAGCTCGAACTAGTTGACAAGCTCGGCATCACATCAGAACAGCTCAGCTCAGAGAAGAACTTTCACTCAAGTTCCCAAGCTCGGATTGAAGAAGTCGGCCTAAAGATTAGCTCAGTCAGCTCAGTGAAGAATAATCACTCAAGTTCCCAAGCTCGGTTTGAGGAAGTTAGCTCGGTCAGCACAATGAAGAATAATCACTCAAGTTGCCAAGCTCGGAGAGATGTCAAGCTCAAACTCGTTGTCAAGCTCGGCATCACTATTTATCTTCTTCATCCTTCAGCAGCTCACTGCATGCACCTCTTCGTCTCTGACATTATAGTACTGTGCATAGCTGGCAACCTTGTCCTTATCTCTCAGTACCCATCTGTCACAATCCTAAAGATTTCAAAATTGAAAATCAAATCAGCAGTGCAAGAGAGACAAATTTAGAACGTTACAAAGAAGTGGAACCAGGACAAACACATCTCTGAACAGTGCAGAAATTGTCCAGTATATCCGTTGCAAAGGACATACGTATTTTCCACTCTCTCTCCTACCTCATGCATGCTGGGTTCATTATAAAAGGATGGGTTTTTCTTCTTCAGATAATCAGAACAAGCAAGAGAGAGAAAGAGAAAAACAAGAGCAAAATTTTCAAATCCTTTTCTGATACACAGTGAAGCAAAAGGCAGAAAAGAGAACGTTAAGAGTTTGAGTGCAAAACTGTTATACTCAGAAACCAAGTCTCAAACTGTTCTCTACATACACAAATCCTTTCTCAAACACTTAACCGAAAACTCATTTGCTCATTAAACCTTTAGAATCATACACACTTGAGTTTCGGGTTGGAGCCATCTCATCCATTCAAACTGCTCTTCAAAGTCTTGAGGTGTTCTCAAGCAGTGAAAGTCTTGGAAGGTTTCCAAGCTCGTTCAAGAGGTTCTTGACGATTGAAGTCTTAGGAGGTTCCTGAGCAAAAATGCAATGAGGTTCTTTGGTGCAAATCCTTGAAGATTTCAAGGTGTCTTGAAGGTTTCAAGACTTGTTAAATTAGGTAGAAGCCAAGCGTTTGGTACTCTCTTGGTGGGCTAATTGACCCCTTGTAATTTCTATCAATTTAATTTTATTAAAGGCTCCTTAAAGGTTTTAAGGGGGACTGGACGTAGCTCACCGTGTTGGTGGGTGAACCAGTATAAATCTCGGTGTCTCATTTCTCTTTACCGCTTTCAGTTTATATTCCGAGCATTTAGTCGGCTTAGTTTAACTTATATTTTGTGCTCGGATAGTGCTAGCAAATTTCCGTTGCAAACCTGATCTTTGAGTGGGGCAGCTCGGATAATCGATGGTCGGTCTAGATAATCGATTATCGGATACTACTCGGCCCAAAGTCAGCATTTTCATTTTAACAGCTAGCTTTATCTGACCTATTTCAATCACATCGCTAAAAATTGATATTATTGTTTCCAACTACTATTCACCCCCCCTCTAGTAGATTGTTAGGCCGCTTGCAGGATTTCCAACAATAAGGTTTTTTGCAGTAATGAATCTTGGATAACTACGGTGGTGGAGAAAATAAAAGTTAGATCTTGGCTATGGCTCAAAGGAAAATATAAGAGAAGTATGTCTATGTATGAGTGGATCTCAAATCCATATAATCATTACTATCCTATTGTTGCTAATTAGTTCTCCTTCTATAGGAGGCGTGGAGTGTCATCCTAATTATCTTTGTTGTGGTTTGTCACAGTAGGGAGTTCAGGTTTTAGTATTGCACGAGGTGGCTGACTTGTTCTTTTACATTTTAGTTGCATTGTAGGTGTTATTTTGCTTGTAATTATTTCTCTGGGAGAATTTCTCATCCTTTTAGTGTCTGAATAAAATCTTTTGTCTTATTAAAAAAACAATGAAAATTACTCTAAAAATACATTGTTTCTTTAGAAATCAAACATACACGAAAAAAATCGATATAAAAGTACTTGGTTCTTATTTCTTAATCTTAGGTTTTTCTAATACATTTTTTTTTATTACCAAAACTCAAACCACGACAACAAATCATCAATAACATATAAATGAGTAATCTTCACACTATTATAAAATATAAGTGTCTTCGAATGAGAAGTTGAGACTAACATATGCCTTTATATAAGAGATTGCCTTTATATAAGAGATTGATTAAGAGTTAAATTTAAAATTACGATAAAAGAAATACATAAATTATAAGGCAAAATATATAATATAACTTCGGTATAATTAACACGTAGTATGCTATATCTAGACAACCCACAAGTATTACATGTGAACCGTTATGTACCAATATGTACCCAGTAGTCCAGTACCCCTATTAAGTCTTAAATTTTAGAGTACCGAATTTCCTGGAATTAACTAAAGTGATTAATAAACCCCACATGGTCTTGTGCACGAGCACGCTTGAGGCAGGGTGAGAGAAAAGGGAACTATAGCCAACTTTTAAATAATGCAGGGTAAGCTAGATAAGTACTCGGAGGCATAATTACAGCACTAATTGCTTTCCACATGCATGCTTGGATCCGTGAACCTCAAAAGAAGCGAAAGCAACTTAAAACGCCCAAGAATGATTTTAGGGGATGCCCTCTGACTAAGAATTTCCACATTCAGCCAATCAACTTTTTTGGTTGTTCTTGGTCATGAAACAAACAAGGGAATTAAGGAAGTGAAGTTTGTTAACTTTTTGTTGCTGGTGGAAACCATTCACGCACGGGCCATTATACTTTTAGATTCCATTAGTACTATAGTACTAGGATATCAACCCTTTGTAGCAGCCTATCTTCTATATAAGGGCATGGGATCATGCATGAAAATGGCCACAAAATTTGTTCCCACACTCTAAGAGTAACAAGTAACTGACTTGCAGTAGTGTGAGTGCCAACTGTGTTCCTCATGCTGAGGCATCCTGCAAAGGTGGTTATTTGCTTCTGAGAAAGCTAACAAACTCTGTTCCCATATTCAATATTTTTGTCTTGGACTTCTCTAAATAAATTAACACTAATGTTATATGTATATCCATAATTGGATGTATATTTGCTTATTTTATATGCAGAAACATTCAGAATTGACATCTGAATATACATCTACTTGTCAATTCTGGATGTACATATAACACCACTCATAAATTAATATATCTCGTGTTGGTTTAGGTGGTACATGTTTGCTTCTCTTTAAACATAAAATACTGTGTATATAAAAAACATACTGTATATATAAAAAAACATCACAGGAAGAGCTAGCCTCACCATGATACTAATGTTCATTATTCGAAAGAATTGCCTTTCATGGAGAACATATATAGTCTAGACCAAAATTAATGGATCTGGCGCAGGCCTATATGAAGAGAAACTTTGTAATTTGTAGCTTATCTTCCTTTGCACGCTAAGGTGGTTTTACATCACCTCGGATTCTTCAGTTTTATGATGAGCAAAGTGATCAAATGGTACAGATGTGGAGGTTGCATAAACCACAAGTGAACAAGTTTGCTTCCCCATTCTTGGTCAAGTCTAGAAAGGTGCTCAGTAAAAACCCTATAAAAATATATGAATCCGTAACAAACACTTTGTAACAAGTTGTACATCATAACACAACAGTGTTACTTCTGTTTACTACGTTTGTATAGATTTGATAGATAACCAAATCCGGATCCATAGCAACCAAAACTTGGTCCCCTGTTTTGTTCTTGTGTATATTTATCTCTAGAGCTAGTAACATGGGTTGGCCGGATCCAATGGATTTGAGAATGGATTATCAGTCAGGCCAGATGGGTTATTTTGGCCTAAGAATACGGTCAAGCAAAAGAACGAATATTCGAACAATTATAAGAGCATCATCAATCGTGAACTTCATTCTCGTTTTTAAGTAAACCCTACCTATTATTTTATAAATTTTTACATTTTTTAAAAAAAAATTAAGCATATCGTTCATTTTTTCACTACAATCCTAAATCCAATTTTCATTCTTAAATGAGTCTCAAAATTTATCTCACACTTTCTCGTTATCTCTTGTCTCATCACCCATAGCCCTCCCATGCCTCCCTCTCTCTCTTTTTGGTTTAGAAATACTCTCTTTTTTGTATTTTTTTTTTACCAAGCCGTACTAAAGGGATCCATTTAAGCTTTATGAATCCATTCTTACAAAAGCCACACATCCTTTGGCAAAAACACTTTCATCCGTGAACAAGAAAAAGACCTTGCTCATGTGTGAAAAAACGGAAGTATGAATGCCCGTTGTGTATGCTTTAAAATAGGTTTATTATTATGCTTAAACATTTATTTTTACCCTTCAAACTCGGTTATTTTGACCCGTACAATCATGATTCGAGCCCAAAACAAGCTGCTTAGTCTTGATCAAGAGGCCCTATAACTTTAAAAAGCTTTGTACATCTCACTCATCCCATCATGAATTGGCAAACGATGCTTCCAATTGATCCTTTCAATGCTATGGTCAAAGAAAATTATCGTTCATATAATTATAAGACATGGAAATTTTCATTTTGGATGATATATAATTATCAATTGCTTCATAATCAATGAAGGAAAACCTGATTAAACCAATTATTCAAATATCTAATTAAAATAAAATAGGTGCCCGCAAGAACAGAATGGAAATGGTTAATTATTTCAAGGTGATGCAAGCCCACTAAAAAATTGCGGTCGTGAAGGAGAGATAAAGCTACATCTACTGCTAAGATAGTATTATAAGTAGAGTTGAATTTCAATGCATGAATTGAAAATATGAGGGGTTGAATAGCGTACGAAGGATCAACTCTTTTCTTCCCCTTGAACAACATTGCGTTGTAGACAATATTTGTGGTAAGATACAAATGGATTTGCGTTGTGGGCTCCTGAGTCGTGTTCTACTCTACCAATTATGTGATTCATTAGCTTATAATATAACAAATTAACCATCACTGATGTGGACTGCGATATATATTGGGATGAGACTCAAAGGTGTGGAGGACATATGTAATTTTTTTTTTCCTATGAAATGAAAGATGGGAAAAAATTATATAGGATAGTAGGATACCAACGGTTCATATTTGCTTTTGAGATTTTGGTAGTTTATAGATAACCGATGGGCATGGATCTCCATTCTTTGACGTTTGGTTTAGTGTTTTTTGTTGCTATGCCTACACTAGCTAGCCTTTGTCAATTGGTGTAATAATTGGAGAGTAAATTGTCATTTCGGTCCTGTTAACGGGAAATTGAAATCGACAAAAGGTTGCGAATGTCGAATGTATAAGTGATGTCGACGGAAGTGTACTTAAACATTTTGTTTAAAAGTGATTTCGAAGGAGGTGAACGCACAGTCCGACAAAGGGTAGATTTCGACAAAAGGATATGTGTCGACAACATAAGTGATGTCGAGGGAGGTGTACTTAAGTGGCATGACTTAAAAGTGACTTCAACGGACGTGAACGTGTGTCGACAGAAGAAAGAGGTGGAAACAAGAGGTCTGTGTCGAAGGAATGTTGGCGCAAGAAAAGAGGAGTCAGAAACGTCTTATCAACATTGGGAACGGAAGAGTAATTATGGAGGCATTTGATGCTATTTGTGGCTATAAAATCCTCACTTTTCACCGAGAAAAGCCACGAGTTACAATGAGAGAACTTAAAGAATGCCTTCATAAGTTCTGGAAAGAGGAAAAAAGATTCATATTCCACATGAACATGAGTTCATCAAAGTCTAAACATTTGGGATTAAGGTGTTTGGGTGAGGACAGAGAAATGAAGAAACGTCCACCCCGAATACCTCCTTTATCCTTTTGAATAGCGAAAGTCTAAACATGTGGGATTACGCAGAACCCATTTCTGATGCATCTAGTCATAGCAAAAACTCCGAATTGGAGGAAGCAATGAACCTGATAAATAAGCATTGGAAAAGGTCTTTGTAATCCCATAGGCCAAGGTTTGTATCCTGTTAGGATCGACTACGGCCGACTTTCCTATTAAAGAGTTAAAGGAAACAAGTCCTTTGACGGCATTCTACTAGAAGTGTCGGGGGCATGTTTTTTGATTGAATGCTGGTGAAACAGCGTTTTGTCAAGTTACATGTCACCAATATCGATTGAATGCGTCTAAGGCCGACAGCGGGTCGAAGGTGATTTTGACAATAGGCCCGTTTGTCGAAAGGAGCTTGATGTCGACTGGCATCTCAGAACCAAGAGGCTGGAGCACAACAACGTCAATGCTTCGAGCAACAAAGAGACTTAGACAAGAGTCAAAGGTTGCAGTCAAAGGGAAGTGCCAGTCGAAGAGGTCTCAGCAAAGATGTCACCACGGGATTCGACAGAAGTATCCACTAAGCCCAAACCACGACGTGGGCAGTTACATCGTGGGGGATAGCGTAGTGGGTAGTTATCAAGAACGTGGGTTCTGCGGTTGTGCAGAACGTGCGAGTAGCTTTGTAAATAGTTTTCGGATTCCTATAAATAGGAAGTCCTTAGGTTGTAATCGGGGTCGGTTGCTAGGTTGACACACATAGGCCAAAATCCTAAATGTCTCACCAGAGCAGACAAACGGAGAAACGTCATTGTAAAGAACCTCAGCCTTCCACCCATTTAATTTCAATGCAATCTTTACATTTTTCTGCACCCTTTATTACATGCAATTTACTTTACTGCACATTTTAATCGCTTTCCTTTTCGATTCCAAGTCATTTACCTTACTGCACTTTTAAATTCCGCCGCATCGTGTTCTTGGTGTCGGTTTTACTCTTACTCGCATTTACTGTTACACCCAAATACCTAAAAATACCAAAAATACGGTCAAGTTCCTTTTACAAGATTACCACATAACCTGTCGTTACCCACACCCCACACATCACCGTCAGTTCGGCAGGCGTCGGACGAAAATCCCACAAACAAAATTGGCACGCCCAGTGGGACAGGTTCAGAGTAACTTGTGCTTGTTTGTATGCGTTTGAGAAGTGGCATAACTTTGCCATCTTCATCATCAATGATCGTTACAAGTCAAGGTGATCAACAGACCACCGTTATTTCAGAAATTATTACGCCAAGTGTTTCGACAAGTGCTCCTCAAATGACCGGAGGAAGCGGTTCCACCGTGGAATCGACTGTCGTAACCACAATTCAACGGCCAAATAATGGCCCAAACGGGGGAAACCTCACCAGTGGGTTTACTTTTGGTAGCAGTTCCAATAGCGGGGGACAAGTCCCTCCCTATGGTTTGCCACCTGGTTTTGTTCCAGGATCGACGTTGACATGGCCTTTGAGTAGTTCGATAGGCAGCACGAATGCGACGACGGGGGCCACTAACATGGCTTTTATGCGTTCTGCTACGGACATGGCTGGTACGAGTAACGGTTCAAGATACATGCCTATCAACCCCGTTACCCATATCCGTCAACAAATCGAAGAGGCTAATGTACAATTAGTCGATCAATTGACGGCTCAGTTGGGTTCGGTTATCAACCCAACAATGTTGGTGACAAATGAGACTTGTGGGAAAATTGCACAATACATGAAAAGATTAAATCAAGTCTTAGGTGTCGACGACAATGAGCATAGCGAGTCCGTCAACATTCCACCTGTAGATAGAAATCTACCAAGGCCAATATTGGTACAAAGTTATCTTGATGGCCAAGATGTACGACACATTGCTCGAGTGTCGTCACCACAGCAAGATAGTAGAATCCCAACAACATGGGATCATGTTCAAACTAACCCGACGTTTAGTGCAGGTAACGCGATACCAGAGAATCAACAAATGGTCTTTCACCCAGGTGTCGAAGCGCCTCAACATGTTCAAAATCCGGTGCAGGTGGCATTCATGCAAAGAGGAGAAGATCTTCAAGCAGCGCTAGCAAGGCAGAATTTGGCTCGACATCTGCTTCGACAAGGAAGAGAGACACGAGTCGAACCAGATGATGTGAATCGGATAGTTGAACAAGCACTAAGTCGGATTGGGTTCAACGTTGGCATGGCTAACCAGCCAGGTTTCAATTCACCCTTTCCAGAATGGGTACAGCTGGCAGAAATCCCAAGAGGAACAAAGATACTGAAACTGTCGAAGTTTGCCGGCGAAGCTGGAGAATCTACTGTCAAACATATCACTCGTTACACCATCGAATTAGGTGATTTAGCCGCTGACGAAGCGATCAGAATGCGGCTATTCCCTAGTTCTTTGACAAGAAATGCTTTTTCCTGGTTCTCAACTTTACGATCTAATTCTATTCACGCTTGGACCCAATTAGAGAGGTCTTTTCACGAACAATTCTATAGAGGCGAATTGAGAGTTGCCTTGACGGATTTATTAAGTGTGAAAAGATTTGCTGGGGAGCCAATCAATGACTACTTGTCACGCTTCAGACAAATGAGGAGTATATGTTTTACTCCGATTCCTGAACCAGAAGTAGTTAAGATGGCTGTAACCGGATTAGAATATCACATTCGTAAGAAGTTAGTTACCCAGCATTTGTTAGATTTGGCCCAATTAGCCGCTTGTGTACGGCAAATTGAAAATCTAAGAGATGAAAAGACGAAAGGGAGAGATCTTAAGGTTCCAAAAAGGGAACGTATCCATTATGTCGATTCTCAGCCTTCTGACGGGGAGGCATTCAATGATAGTTCGGAGGTTAACGTGATAGAATTAGGAAATGAAAAACCTTATTCATGTTCTGCCTTACGACCATCCAAACCCGTTAACGAAAATTTGTATAAGAAAACGTACACTTTCGACGTTTCCAAAACTAAACAAGTTTTCAACGCGTTGTTAAAGGATAAACAAATTAAATTGCCAGAAGGTCATAAGTTGTTGAAAAAAGAAGAGTTAAGAGGAAGAAATTATTGCAAATATCATAATAATTGAACTCATAATACCAATGATTGCTTTGCTTTCAGGGACTTAATTCAACAAGGAATCGACAAAGGGAAATTGAGGTTCATAGAGAAAGACATGAAGATCGACACTGATCCTTTTCAAAAGGAGGTCAATGAAGTCGAGACTCAAGGAGTATCTTCTGTTAGCACTCTTTCGTTGGCTTATGACGCTGAAGTGTTTCCTGAAGACGGAGAATCACTCCGACACTTTTGTAGGAGGAAGCGAAATGGCGATGTTCAAATTTGCCCAAGATGCCAAGTGGTCTATGACCGGAAGACTGCAGTACAGAAAGGAAGGGGATCCAAAAGAGAAGACTTGAGAAAGAAGATACGAGCCAGGGTCCAAGAACGAGAACACATCCGACGGGAAATGTCCCGAGAGGCTCGAAGGCCTTTGTCCAGTCGAAGGATCTATGAAGGACGTCCTTCAAGACCAGCTACATATGAGCGATTCATGCAAAAGAAGCAAAAATCAGATTCGACATCTGGGTCGATTTATGAAGGGCTAACACGTACTCAAAAGAGGAGGCTCCAGAGAATCCAAAAGGCAGAAGCTGAAGGAATCAACATTGACAAACTGCCCACAAATGACCAAGGATGCCTTGTTGCAAGCATGAAGCCGAAAACGGCTCAAAGTCGACAAGGAGGCAAGCAGAAGCAGAAATGGGTAAAGAGGTCTGAGGGGTCGAATCAGATGAGTGAATCGTACGAAGGAGACTCTGAAGATAGCTTGGATATCATTGTCAATGATCAAGACATGATAGATGCTCAGAGTAAGAAGATCGGCAGTCTCTCAATCAACAATGTTGGTTTACCTTTCGATATGCCAGGAGATCATGCACATGAAGAAGGAAACGTGAGTGACGCTTCCGACGACTCATATCTCAGTGATGAAGTGCCGGGCCTACCTGAATGTCTCTTTCTTTTGGACCAACTTCATTTGGAGGTCGACATTGGCCACATTGCTCAATTCGAACCATTGGAAGAAAGCAAAAGAGAACACTTAAGGCCTTTACACATTAAGGCCATCGTTGACGGGAAGCCTTTGAATCGAGTATTGGTAGATGGAGGGGCCGCCGTTAATGTTCTACCTTGGAACGTATTCAAGAGAATGGGAAAAGCAGAGTCGGACTTGATTCCGACGAATGTGGTCGTGGTTGGCTTCACTGGGAAGATTGCTCAATCGCACGGAGTAACGATGTTGAAAGTTGAGGTGGGCTCAGTTACTAGAGACACTTTGTTTGTGGTAGTCTCATCTAAAGCTAGTTACAATCTGTTGCTAGGAAGGGATTGGATCCATGCTGTGGGGGCCGTTCCGTCAACGGCCCATCATAAATTAGTTTTATGGAATCATGAGAACAAGGTGGAGGTGATTCCGGTAGATGACACTCCATGTTATATGCAACAGTTGCATGTAGATTTCAAAGTCTACAACCCAAGCATCAAGCCGATCCGACTTGATGCGGAAAACTTCTAGAAACCCATAGTAGATAAATGCTTAATGGAGAACTATGGGATTGCAATTGTCGAGATGGACAAGGCTGTTGAGCAGCGGCCTTCGACCAGCACGGATGGTTGATCGACAGTTAGAGAGGCTGTCGGCCTACGTGGCCGACAGAATGCAATGCACTATTCAGACAGGTGCATTCCAGGACTGTATCGTAGATGATAGCCCTTTGGGATTTGAAAGAGGATGGACAGACGAAGAATCTCGATTCATCAGTGAGGATCTCAGGGACGAGGTGAATTTGAGAACGGCTGAAAAGTCGAAACCAATTTATGTAAGTTCGTTGCTAAAGGAGGAATTCCGACGGAAGCTCATTGATCTCATCAGAAGGAACCAAGATTGTTTTGCTTGGGAATATGAAGACATGCCATGACTCGATAGGGAGTTGGTCGAACATAGGCTGACTTTACGGCCTGACCACAAGCCAATCAAACAAGCAGTTCGACGGTTCGCACCTGATGTAGTCCTCAAGATCAAAGATGAGATCGAAAGATTGCTGAAAGCAAAATTTATCAGAATGGAAAGGTACGTCGAGTGGATGGCGAATATAGTCCCTGTTGTGAAGAAAAATGGGAAGATGCGACTATGTGTCGATTTCAGGGATCTAAATAGTGCCACACCAAAAGACGAATACCCGATGCCGATAGCTGACATGCTGGTGGATTCAGCATCTTGTCATAAGGTAATGAGTTTACTGGATGCTTTTTCACGTTATAATCAGATTTTCATTGCTGAAGGAGACGTGTCGAAGACTGCGTTCAGATGTCCAGGTTCAATAGGAACTTTCGAATGGGTGATGATGCCATTTGGACTCAAGAATGCAGGAGCAACATATCAAAGGGCAATGAACTTGATTTTTCACGACATGATTGGCAAGTTCTTGGAGGTATACATTGACGACGTGGTAATCAAGTCGAGTACTCAAGAGGAGCATTTGGAGAGCCTGGAGAAGGCGTTCATCAGAATGAGAAAGCATAATCTAAAGATGAATCCAATCAAATGCACCTTTGGAGTCACTGATGGCCAGTTTTTGGGATTCCTTGTCCACAGAAACGGCATTGAAGTCGACAAGAACAAAGCCAAGGCCATCATAGAAGCATCTCCTCCGACTAATAAGAAAGAGGTTCAGTCATTCCTTGGCAAAGTGAATTACTTGAGAAGATTCATATCAAACCTGTCGGGAAGAACCAGAGCCTTTGCACCTCTCGTGAAGTTAAAACGAGAAGAAGATTTTAAATGGGGACCGGAACAACAAGCGGCGTTTGATGACTTGAAGAAATATCTATCAACACCACCAGTAATGATGCCGCCTCAACCAGGTTTTCCTTTAAAATTGTATATATCAGCTTCTGATTACACTATAAGAAGTATGTTAGCTCAAGAAAATGAAAATGGTGTAGAAAGAGCTGTATTTTATTTAAGTAGAGTATTGAATGATGCCGAAACACGGTATAGTGCAATAGAGAAATTATGTTTAGCATTCTACTTCTCTTGTACAAAACTTAAGCATTATATGAAAATTTTTCATGTTTTTGTTTTGTCGAAGTCTGACGTTATTAAATATATGCTATCCAAGCCAATTATACATGGTAGGGTCGGCAAATGGACATTAGCGTTAACTGAATTTTCACTCCAATATGTACCATTGAAAGCCGTCAAAGGCCAAGTGACAGCCGACTTTTTGGCAGATCACCCATGTGTAGACATGGCTTTATCTGTTAACTTTGTCGGCTTAAGGCCTTGGACGATGTATTTTGATGGATCGTCGCATAAAAAAGGGGCAGGAGTTGGAATATTACTTGTATCCCCTGATGGAGTTCCCACGGAATTTATGTTCAACTTTAAATACCAATGTTCGAATAATGAGGCTGAATACGAGGCTATTCTAATTGGCCTTGAAATATTAATCTTTCTAAAGGCCAAAAATGTGGCCATAAAGGGAGATTCTCAGTTAGTCATTAGACAATTGGTTGATGAATATAAATGTCTAAGTCCAAAGTTAGCTAAATATCGCAATATGGCACGAAAAATGATGTGCCAATTTGATGATGTTTCAGTCGAACATATATACCGGTGTCATAATCAAAAGGCCAATCACTTGGCCCAAATCGCATCTAGATACCGTATATCGAAAAGGGCTTTGGATAATGCGACACGAATCGAAGAACTATTGTATCCCCCTCAAGAAAGAGAAGTAATGGTGAATGCACTGACATCCGATGATGATTGGAGAAAGCCCATAGCCGATTATTTGGCAAATCCGTCTTCCAATGCTGAACGAAAGTTGAAGTTGAAAGCCACAAAGTTCACATTACTAGGAGGTGACCTGTATCACAAGTCAGTTGACGGAAATTTGGAGGTATGCCTCGACAAAGAAGATGCTTTCATAGCTTTGGCGAAAGTCCATGAAGGAATATGCGGAGCACACCAAGCAGGAGAGAAAATGAAATGGGTGCTTAGAAGACAAAGGGTTTTTTGGCCAACACTAATATCAGATTGCATGAATTTTGCAAGGTCGTGTGAAGAATGCCAAAAACATGGCTACATTAAGAACGTCCCAGCAGGAGAGTTGCATTCAATCATCAAGCCATGGCCTTTCAGAGGATGGGCACTAGATGTTATTGGAGAAATCGTTCCCCATTCTTCAAAAGGCCATTCGAGGATATTGGTGGGTGTCGATTATTTTACCAAATGGGTAGAAGCAATACCTCTAGTGAAGGTTGAACAAGAGCAAGTGATTGATTTTATTGAAGACCATATCGTTTGTCGATTTGGAATTCCCGAGACCATAACTACAGATCAAGCATCTATTTTCTTGGGGAGCAAATTGAAAGGATATTTGGCATCAAGAAGAATCAAGTTACTAACTTCGACACCTTACTATGCACAAGCCAATGGACAAGCGGAAGCAGCCAACAAGTGGATTATCAACATCATCAAAAAGCAAGTTAAAAGTAAACCACGAAATTGGCACGAAGCATTAACACCAGCGTTGTGGGCAATTCGGAATTCCCCAAATGAAGCAACAGGTACGACTCCTTATATGTTAACATATGGCCATGAGGCCATGTTACCAGTCGAAATCAACTTGGAATCAATACGATTTCAGAGGCAACATGAAATGCCTACGAATGACTATTGGAATTCCATTGTCGATGAATTAAACGAGGTGCATGACGAAAGACTATTGGCGTTGGAGAATATTATGCGACAAAAAGAAAAAATTGCTAGATATTACGACGCCAAAGTTAAGTTTAAGTAATTTCTACCGGATGAATTAGTATGGAAAGTAATCTTACCCATCGACAAACGTTCGAATGAATACGGCAAGTGGTCACCAAAGTGGGAAGGACCATTTAAAGTATTAAAGGCTTATTCGGGCAATGCGTACGAATTAGTCGAAGTCGAATCGGGAAAAAAGATTAAAGCAATTAACGGCAAGTATTTGAAAAGATATAAGCCGACAATGATGGAAGTAAACATGCATTGAATTAAAATTGCGGAATCCATACAACAGAAGCAAAGTACAAGAAGCAAATACAACAATGAGAAAAACAAAAATTCATCCGAAAAGATTGCCAAAGGAACGCCATTCTCTGGCGAAAGCGTCTCTACGTCGGAGTCCAGCCTTGTATTCCTGCAAATGAGTCGCCAAAGCATCCGTAATCTTCTGATATGGAGTCACCAAAACAACAACCTTGGCAGCCAATTCTTGGCGAGTGGTTTTGATGGATTCCATATACTGGGTTATGTCCAATTGATCTTTCTCCCGACGGGCTAGTTCATCCTTTAATTCCTGAATCTTGGCTCCATTCTCTTCCAATCGTTGAAGTGTATCATCAGCCTTGGAAGAACAGTCTACATCCTCTCGCTCTGAGTCCATGAATTCAACTTCCATTTTGCTCTGATTTGCTTTGACATCTTCATAAACTTTGATGTCGTTCTGAATCTTTGGTCTTTCAGTAGTCCAGTTATTCACAAATCGTTGTAAATTGGTCAATTTGGATTCGACGTCTTCTGGAACAGGATGCTGCAAAAGTGATATGATGGTAGAAGACAAGAGCTCAAGAGTTGAAGAATCGGCCAATAATTGATCAAAAGGCCGACAACAGATGTTCTTCAAGGTCACCATCAATTGATCTGCAACCGGTTCGGCGTCTCTTAAAGGAGAAGTCATGGTTGTTTCAACAGATCGTGCTTTAGCCATTAATTCTCGGAGAGCAACGAAGGCGGTGGAAGAAGAAGCTTGAACCTGAAGGAGCCATGGTGATAGATGGAGGCGTGCAAGAAGGAATCTCAATGGAAGGAACAACGACGAAACCAGACGCACCAGGAATTGACAAGCTGCCATCAAAATCTTCAAGTTGGACTGAGTTGTTGGGGATCTGAAGAAAATAGAAAGAAGGTTGGTAAAGATCCTTTAATGCTGCATAAAGGGTGAATGAGTAAATTCGCAAATACCTCAAATGAAGGGCCACATGCGGTAGTGGTCTCAAGACCCACGACAGCAACAGGGGAATCCACAACATGAGTGTCAATGTCAAGAGGCTCAGTATCGACAGCACATTGATTGGAGCCTTGGACGACAACCTCAACTGCAGCCGAAGAATAAGTGTCATCAAGGCACTGTTGCATGGAAACCTCAATGAAGTGTAACCTGTCGGTCTGGTGAAAGGCAACGTCGACTTGCCGTTCATCCGAAGATAAATCATCAAGAACTACTTGTCGACGAGCAGGGCGCCTTTGCAGTTGGATGTTGGTATCTTCGACAAAGTCCTCTTCATCAAATGGATTAAGTGTTGGAGTCGAAAGAAATTCACCAGCATGAGGATCGTGATGGGAAACGTCGACAAACAGATCAGTCGCATCACCATGTGCTCTTTGGATGGTGACATGGGGAGATGGCTCTTGTATGACAATTCCCTTGGCCCTTGGACGTGAAGGAGGTTGACTTCTAGATGGAGGATTTGAGAAAGGATGAATAGGGGGAGCAGATGAAGCAGTGGATGCTTGAAGCTTCGTTGAAAGAGGACGAACCAAAGAACTATCGGTCCTCTCAGGATCAATTTGAGGTTTGTTCGATGGTTGTTCAGTTCGTCCCTTATAAGATCTTTTGGCTTCGACAAAGTCCTCAATAGGATTGGAATGGCGTCGTTTCTTACTTTTCTTGGGCGACGAAGGGTCACCACCTTTCTTTTTTGACGCGTGGGCTTTAATTGCCGCAGAATAATCAATGAGATTCGGTTTGGCCACTGCAAATAAAACAACAAATGAGAAGGCCGAAAGGAAAAGAAGTTTAAAAGGGAAGAGTTAAATATTCTCACCAGTTTTGTCGGCTGCCACATCCGATGGAGTTCTTGCACTCATCCTTTCGACAATAGTGTCGTAGTCCACGTGATATGTGTTGAAGTATGATTCCCACCAACGCACAAAATGCGGACTCGCCAGGAAACAAGGTGTGAAGCCGACAAGATTGAAACGGCTAAGAGAAGCAAGGTTTTTCGACACAAACCTATTCAGCACCGATGTCCAAGGAGACTTGTAATCCATCAACTGACCATGATGGAATTCCTGCGACACTGATGCAAGCATAGGAGCTGGTAGACCTTGACAAAGGCCAAACTGCCTCGACACACAGTTGGGGTAATGAAGAAAAACTTCTTTCTCTTCGTAGGCAGTAGAATCGGGCAAACCAACGAACAAAACCCGTTGGCTTAGATAATGTCCCCAAAGGACATCATTTAACTGCCTCTCATCAGCGTCGGAACCAGGAAAAGGAAGACGGAACCAGTCAGGCCCAACTGTTCTTTCAACGAAAGGGGAAAACACGATGTCTTCCGACGACATGGAAATGTTGGCGAAAATCTTCATGAAATGAAGGAAAGTGTTGGTACGAGATGGCAGCACAGGAACGTCATAATTTGCCGCCAAACAACCATAGTTAAACCGGTGACGGCAAACGAGATTGTGAGTGGACACCATGTGGCGTTTCAGAATGGCATTTAGCCACAAGTGCAAAAGCCAAGTAGGACCCTCGACATTAGTCACTTGTTGCTTGTGGAGTCTAATGGTGTCGGATACATGGCCTATTGTCGAGTACAGTTTCGCCAGAAGAAGTTGGCTTAGAGCCACTTTTCTTTCTTCATGCAGGATCGTGGCTAAGGGCACCAAAAATTTATTAACTTGTCGATATTTGGTGCAAAATACGAAAGCACTAAGCCACACTGTCAGAAATTCGACATGTTCCTCGTTACTAACCGTCGGACTATCTCTATAAGCATCCAGGCGCGCTTCGACATAGTTGCTGAAGGCAAAAGACCCATCACTGACTTGCACAACATCATTGGGTTTGCTTTCTACAGTTAAGAGTTCTCCGTCGGGACGAAGACTAGTCAAAGCAGCAACATCAAAGAGAGTAGGAGTCATCATACCGTAACGGAAGTGGAAGCAATTAGTTCGGCGACACCAGAAATAGCATGCAGCGCCGAAAAGATCATCGTCGTAACGGAGATTAGAAGTTGTTAAAATAAGAAGGTCTTCAAAACCAGCCTTCTTCCATGATTGACGCTTATAAGTCGAAGTCTGTCAAACCATTCAGTAAACTTGGCGAATGGTTTCACATTGCCCAAAACCCTACGAGAATACTCCTTGTCGAAATGGCAAGTGTAGATAGGGTTAAGAGTGGCCACGGGACGGATTTCATCAGGGTTAGAAAGAGGAAAGTGGGTACTCATGGTAGGGTTTTGAGCCTCCGTTAGAGTCATCAAGGGACCCAAGAAAGCAGGAGAAGGATTAACAGGTACACCATTGGCAGGTATGAAAGAAGTCGCAGGGATGATCAGACTACGTTCATGATATGGGACTTCCAAATCGATCTCAGGGTCATAAACTCCTTGAATCGCCATGATGAAAGAAGGATTTTGTGGAGAGAAAAAAGGGTTTCAAGTCAAAGAGAAAAAGGATGCAGTGGCAAACAAGAAAAGATAAAAAGGGGGGCAATGATGAGCGATCAAGTTTAAATAAGGAGTGAAAAGATGGGTAAGACCAACGCAATGGTCCAATAGGAGACGTCAGATCAAAAAGATAAACTCGCCGTTTCAGAATCCTAATGTTGAAAGGACATTTCGAAAAGATACAAATTTTGGCATCCTCCGAAAGGACGCGTCGCATACCAAAACTTGGGGGGCCTCTGTTAACGGGAAATTGAAATCGATAAAAGGTTACGAATGTCGAATGTATAAGTGACGTCGACGGAAGTGTACTTAAACATTTTGTTTAAAAGTAACTTCGAAGGAGGTGAACGCACAGTCCGACAAAGGGTAGATTTCGACAAAAGGATATGTGTCGACAACATAAGTGATGTCGAGGGAGGTGTACTTAAGTGGCATGACTTAAAAGTGACTTCAACGGACGTGAACGTGTGTCGACAGAAGAAAGAGGTGGAAACAAGAGGTCTGTGTCGAAGGAATGTTGGCGCAAGAAAAGAGGAGTCAGAAACGTCTTATCAACATTGGGAACGGAAGAGTAATTATGGAGGCATTTGATGCTATTTGTGGCTATAAAATCCTCACTTTTCACCGAGAAAAGCCACGAGTTACAATGAGAGAACTTAAAGAATGCCTTCATAAGTTCTGGAAAGAGGAAAAAAGATTCATATTCCACATGAACATGAGTTCATCAAAGTCTAAACATGTGGGATTAAGGTGTTTGGGTGAGGACAGAGAAATGAAGAAACGTTCACCCCGAATACCTCCTTTATCCTTTTGAATAGCGAAAGTCTAAACATGTGGGATTACGCAGAACCCATTTCTGATGCATCTGGTCATAGCAAAAACTCCGAATTGGAGGAAGCAATGAACCTGATAAATAAGCATTGGAAAAGGTCTTTGTAATCCCATAGGCCAAGGTTTGTATCCTGTTAGGATCGACTACGGCCGACTTTCCTATTAAAGAGTTAAAGGAAACAAGTCCTTTGACGGCATTCTACTAGAAGTGTCGGGGGCATGTTTTTTGATTGAATGCTGGTGAAACAGCGTTTTGTCAAGTTACATGTCACCAATATCGATTGAATGCGTCTAAGGCCGACAGCGGGTCAAAGGTGATTTCGACAATAGGCCCGTTTGTCGAAAGGAGCTTGATGTCGGCTGGCATCTCAGAACCAAGAGGCTGGAGCACAACAACGTCAATGCTTCGAGCAACAAAGAGACTTAGACAAGAGTCAAAGGTTGCAGTCAAAGGGAAGTGCCAGTCGAAGAGGTCTCAGCAAAGATGTCACCACGGGATTCGACAGAAGTATCCACTAAGCCCAAACCACGACGTGGGCAGTTACATCATGGGGGATAGCGTAGTGGGTAGTTATCAAGAACGTGGGTTCTGCGGTTGTGCAGAACGTGCGAGTAGCTTTGTAAATAGTTTTCGGATTCCTATAAATAGGAAGTCCTTAGGTTGTAATCGGGGTCGGTTGCTAGGTTGACACACATAGGCCAAAATCCTAAACGTCTCACCAGAGCAGACAAACGGAGAAACGCCATTGTAAAGAACCTCAGCCTTCCACCCATTTAATTTCAATGCAATCTTTACATTTTTATGCACCCTTTATTACATGCAATTTACTTTACTGCACATTTTAATCGCTTTCCTTTTCGATTCCAAGTCATTTACCTTACTGCACTTTTAAATTCCGCCGCATCGTGTTCTTGGTGTCGGTTTTACTCTTACTCGCATTTACTGTTACACCCAAATACCTAAAAATACCAAATATACGGTCAAGTTCCTTTTACAAGATTACCACATAACCTGTCGTTACCCACACCCCACACATCACCGTCAGTTCGGCATGCGTCGGACGAAAATCCCACAAACAGGTCCCTGAATTTATACAACATTTTCACTTTAGTCCCTGAAATTAACAAAAATGCTCTTAGGTTCCTGACTTTGTAAAAAGTTATTCACGTTAGTCTTTGCCTCTAACCCCCGTCAACGGACGTTAACGGAGTGATGACGTGACTGACTGGGGCCTTAAACGATGTCGTTTTTGTGTCCCCGTGACACTTATAACGGAGTAAATTGTCCCGTTAGTCCTATCGGCTACATCAGTGCCATGTTCAGCTCCACCAGTCCCATGTTTTGAAGTTGAAGACTTCAAAATATGCACACTTCAAAACATGACACTGATGCAGCTGAACATGAGACTGATGCAACTAAACATGGCACTAATGCAGCTGATGAGACTAACGTGACAGTTTACTCCGTTATAAGTGCACGAGGACGCAAAAACGACGTCGTTTAAGGCCCCTAGTCATCCATGTTATCACTCCGTTAAAGTCTGTTGACGGGGGTTAGGGGCATGGACTAATGTGAATGACTTTTTTATAAAGTCAGGGACCTAAAAACATTTTTGCAAATTTCAGGGACTAAAGTGAAAGTGCTGTATAAATTCAGGGACCAAAATTACAGTTTACTCAATAATTGGAAGTGTATAATTTGTTTTAAACATTTTTGCGTTACAAACTATTTTTTTATTGTCCCGGTTATTGATGACTAAGACGGTACCCACAAAAATTATCCACAATATAAAGATGATTTACCAATTAATGATATAAGAAAGAATAATTACTCATAAAAATTTGTTGGGACTCGTGCAAGGATACCCGGATATGTATTATACTACCCAACCCACCCGTAAACACACATATATAATTATATTTTTTAAAGATGTTTCCAACTAATAGATTGATTTGATAATGTCAAGTAAATTCATACTCCATTCATTCTAATTTAACTGTCGTTTTAAAAATTTTACACGGATTAAGAAAATCATTTATTGCTTCAAGAGAACTATTAGGTAATTTTACTATAATATCCTCACAGAACATTAATTATAACTTATTTCACATATTTCAACACATTAAATGCAAGGTAAAAGTTGGAAAAATTTACTCCCTCTGTTTTACTTTAAGTGTCCTTTTGGACTTTTGCACATAGATCAAGAAATTGTTGATTATGATGATTGTAAGTTTTATGTGTATTTTGTCAAAAATACCCCTATTTAATATTTTTATTTTGTCAATGCATCATTACTAGTATTACAAATTTCAAAACTAAAACAACATTAAATGTAAGGGTAAATAAGGAAAAACAGTATTAAATGTTGCCTAGATTTGGTAAAAAACACTTATTTTGAAACAAAATTTTGATGTTAAAAAGACACTTAAAGTGAACGGAGAGAGTAATTAACACACCCTTGATTCCTAAAACGACAAATAATCTAGAACAAATTAAAAAGACTAAAGTGACAGATAAAGTGAAACGGAAGGAATAATTCTTAAAACATCTCTAATTGATAACACTCTAACATATCTAACACCAAAAATGTTTAGCATTATAGATCTCTACTACAAGAAATATTGGTATTACCGACGGCCAAAATCCGTCGGTAATGACCAAAATCCTTCTGAAATGCCATTTTTCCGACGGATTTTCCGACGAACCGAAACCATCAGTAAAAATGGCGTTGGAAATGGCTTGTGACGAAATTTTAAAACTGTCGAAAATATCGATGGAAAAATCCGTCGGAAAATCCGTCGGTACCAAATTTTGTTTCTAACGGAAAATCCGTCGGAAATGTGCTACAAATTGCAAAAAAAAATACCGACGGAAAAAACCGTCGGAAACAATGGTTTTTTCTAAAAAAAAATATATAAAACTAAAATTAAATAAATTACATCTAGTAAGTCATCATATATTTTTATATATGTCATATTTTTTTTCAACTAATAGTACAAGCAATACAATTTTCATTAAAATGATTATAATTAAAAAATCCAAGCTCTAAGTTCTAAATAATAAACAACACAGGCAATATTTTCACTCATCATCATCTTCATTCTTCAAGGCAGCATGCGTTTTCCTCCACTAAGATTGCTCCACTCTGAATTAAGGTCAAATCCGACAAAAAAATGAAAAGGATTTCAAGTTTTAAGGTCAAATCTTAGCGCTACGCAGTTATTATATGACATCTCCTGCATTATAATGTTAAGGTTGTAAGACCATGAAAGGGATTAACTCACATGAATGTTAATATCGTACATTTTTTCGTTGGAACTATACAAATCCAGGAGGATAAGATCTCTCATTCTAACTCATCCAGAAAACAGGGCATCCCCTGCCAAAACAACTTTCACACATTTAGAGTAACAAAAGGCAGATGGCATACACGAAAATGAAGTACATACAAATCAAGTGAGGCAATTAAAACAAGATTAGGACTTAGGAGTATTATATAATCAGTTTGGTGACAGTGACACACGCATAAATAAACAAAGTCAGACTCAGGCAAGGAAACTAAAATATTAATAATATAATAAGATAACAATATTAGTGTCCTTAGAGATTGTTTTATTGTGCCGAGCCTGAGTAAGTAAAACAATCAAGCATTAGGAGATTTCTGACCTTCAGGCTGAAGTTATCCCAATAAGGACGCTCCAAAGTGAAAGTTAACAAGGTGTATAAAGATAACAATTCATATTACCTGTAAGAACTGGCACCAGGGATCAACCAGTGGCCACTGCTTTTCAGCAAATAATAATTGCCACATTCCAATAGCTGTATCCAATGCCAGAGATTTTTTACCCTGCAATAGGTATCTTAAAAATACATTAAGTAGTACCAATTTTACTGTTGCATGATGAAAATCACATTAAAAACTCAACGAATCAATGCAGTGCCAAAATCCTCAAATTATTCATACCCAACTCAAAACATTAACGTATATACGAAGACAACTTAGCATCAAATCATTTGCTCGAGGAATATCATATGCATCCTACTTTGATCGATTGATGCACTCAAGTCCTTTCTTTTAAATGATACAAAAGTTTTAGATTCAAAATCCAGTCTCCTAAATAGCATTTAGTTTACTACCTAAACAAAAATATAGGAATTTTGAAACTATCTCTAGCAAGCTGTTTTTGCATACTTTTCCGATTCACAAACATATATTTCAACTAAAACGTGCAAAAGACTTCCACAAACAGTCCACAAACACTTCAGAAAAAAGTCCATCAGTTCCTAAAAAAAGCCAACAATGAAGAAAGCAACAAACAGTCCATTTCCTGAAAAATGCCAATAATGATTTGGACAAAGGATGCAACAATAAGAGCCCCTTGCATAACTCTCACAGATTGTTTTAATCTCTGAAATTCAAATATCCAACCAAGAATCAATATTTGACATGGACCAACACTTCTCTAAAAAAGAAAACAATATTTCTAGATATTTTGATAGAGTAAAAGTTAGAGTTTTATAGAGTAACCTGATGAGGATCCAAATCATGAATGCATATGGAGGGCGAGCATCTAAAGCAGGTAAACAAAAAATAGAGTAAAATCACAAGAGTATTAGTAAACAAAATTCAGTCTTATGATGTTGATGTTTTTTCTCACTATAAATCTATTATTAAAAATCAAAAGCATGATAAAAAACCAGCTAATAAATTTCCAATTCTACAACTGATACTTTCCTAGCCAATAACTTACCTTAATTATTGCCACATGCGGATTTTGGTCCTTATCCTCATGCCAAAGAAGAATAGGGTCCTCCTACAGAAACAACACGTAAAGAATAACAATCAGCAGGATTAAAACAAAAATGCAACATATTTCTAAGAAGAGAAGATTTTGGGATAAAATTTCAAGAAACAACCAACAACTTTTCAAGCAATGCCTAAATCCTCAACCTGCACTTCAGTTTCAGTTGCCACTAACCATGTTAAGAATGCAGCAAGTAAGCATTTCTTAAAATGACTAAAAGAGTGCATGGCCAATCAATGAAGAATCAAAGAATTAGCTACTTTTATCGATTGACCTTTCTTTTGCCACTACCAAGTGACAAACTTAAATAAGAAGACATATTGGTGCATTTTAAAATGATGAAACCACTTCAAGCAGTAAATCATCCTTCTTAGCAAACAAAAATTTGGTCTTATCATGTTGATTTTTTTTTCACTATAAATCTAATAATACCTAATAATACTTGTGGTAAAACTAAAACTGATGCACAAAGATTATGGTGAAGCAAAGGGACTGGATACAAAAAAAAACTAACATACTTAGACTAGACATTTAATCAAATAGTTTATAAGCAATCAACTAAATGTTGAAAAAAGTAACAGTTAGAAATTTATTCATTTATGCAACAAAGTCATTAAAAGTTTCAATCATTTCATTATTCATAGCAAATTAGAAATTGTAATATGAATTACCTTTGTGAATAGCAAATACGGTTCTAGTTCTAGATTCTTTCTCAGCAACTCTTCCTTTCAATCCCAACAACAACAAATTTAATAAACCCTAAAAAATTAGGAGAACGAGTTTATAATTAAAAAATTAAAAAAAAATAAAAATTGAAATCGGGAAGAGAAGAAGAGAGAGACCTTGATGATGCGTATCGCGATATGGAGAAGACAAGAGTCTCCATAATAACGTGGGTGGTCATCTTCGAACTCACCAATTTACCGGACCAAATGGAAAACGGAGATGAGAGAGAATCTGAGAGGGCGAGAAGAGGATGAGGAGTGGCGGAGTTGAGAAGAGGAGGCGAGAGAACGGGCCTCGGGGTGTTCGGTTCGGTCCGGTCGGCGGTGGAGGAGCTGCGGCGGTAAACTATGAGCGGTTGCGGTGGTGTAGGGTTATTGTTGAGTGTTTAGACTTGAGAGCAGCAGCCAGCAATCTGCTAAACCTAAAATGTGTGCAACTGAATAAAACAGGAAGTCACAGACATAGACAGTGTGCATAAAACGTTGCGTTTCATGTAGGTAAGGATCGGTTTGGTTTGGACCGGTTCGGTTTTTCAACTGAAACCGAAAACCGAACCGAACTGATTGGTTCTTAGAAAATGAATAAAAAAATCAATAAATGCGGTTTTTTTTTGTTTTTTTGGACCGGTTTGCGATTTTTAATTGGACCGGTTCGGTTTTGAACACCCCTGAGAGAGAGAACGAAGATGAGAAGAGGAGGCCACAAAACTGACTAGATAATTAGAGTTAACAAATCAGAGTTAATAGTCAATTTAGTCATCCAAAGATTATATTGGCATCAATTTAGTCCCTAAAAGTTATTTGTCATCAATTTAGTTCTTCAAAGATTAATTATGGCACTAATTTAGTCCTCCAAAGATATTTGTCACTAATTTAGTCTCTCAAAGATCAATTGTGCCACCAATTTAGTCCTCCAAAGATATTTGGTACCATTTTGATACAATTGATCTTTAATGGACTATATTGATGACAAATTTCTTTAGGGGACTAAATGGATGACACAATTGTTCTTTGAGGGGCTATATTGGTGCCAAATAACTTTGGGGGATTAAATTGGTGGCACAATTGATGTTTGAGGGACTAAATTGGTGGCAAATATCTTTTTTTTTTGTGTACACCAATCGGTACCCGGATCTGGTGTACCCAGAATCCGACTCATCCGGTCCGACCCAACTGAACTTGCACTAAGCGGCAGGGGTCTCCCAGCAGGGGTTGCTCCATACCCAAGGCTCGAACTCGAGACCAGTTGCTTAAGGGACCAAGTGAGTTACCACTTGACCAACCCCACGTTGGTGGTGGCAAATAACTTTGGAGGACTAAATTGATAACACAATTAATCTTTGAGGGACTAAATTGGTGGCAACATAATCTTTGGAGGACCAAATTAACCATTTACTCAAATAAATATGTTGGGAATTCGAAGAAGAATAGGAATGTTCGAAGAACTGGGGAAAAGCGAAGAGTAGGTGAAATTAGGGAAAAAATGAAGTAATTTGGGAATTCGATTTTGGACCGAAGAATTGCTTAGGTCGAATCTCATTACGAACTCACTTGGCCCAATCGCGTACTCAACACGAATTTTTTTACTAGGTACTCAACCATGAGGTATAATGGAAATTCTTATTTATATTTTTTGAGTAATTACCTGATTTAATCAAAACACAAAAATGATGTAAAAAGTTATTTTTTTACCCAAATAATAACTTATAGAATGCAGATAAGAAAATTAAAAATACACCAAATAAACCCACTTAGTTCTAAAACACAGTGTAGATTAACATTTAATTAAATAACAGTGATCAAACCCATGAGAGAAGAATAATATTTAATAGCAAAATTATAAATGGCATTTCAACAAACACTTGTTATGCATCCATAACCTAGAAATAAAAAAACCTAAAATTCATATATATATATATATATATATATATATATATATTTAAACCGGGATTCGTAGTGGTGAACCCTTAGTCTGCAATTATAAGTTCTTTTTTTTTAGAGTGAGGAGTGATATGTTGAACCCTTCTTTTTATTTTTTAAAAAATTTAATTTTTAAAGGCTAACAAATACATATTCATTTAATATTTATAAAATAAACATCATGTTATAGTCTGGCCTAGTGGTTGGTGACTTAAAATATTTTTAAAAGGTCACCTATTCGAATCTCGCCTACAACATGTTATTTAATTTTTTTTATTTTTAAAATTCTACTAAAGATTTATAATTATATTTTTTAGGCAAATAATTTTCCGACGGATAATTCCGTCGGTTATATTTTATAATTTTTTTTAATTTGTGCATTATCGACGGAAAAATCCGTCAGAAAATAATAATTTGCTTTTTGTTTAATTTTTTTAAAAAACACGCTCTTACCGACGGAATTTCCGTCAATAAATTCGTCGGAAAAGACAAAATACCAAATCCGTCGAAAATGAAAATAGTATAATGAGTAATATAAGAAGACATTGTATTAATTTTGTTACGTTAAATATTTTTGGATTGGTTATATTGGATATATGAGTAACAAGTATTGATATATAGATACCAATCGGGTACGAGGACAAACATGAAGATTGTACCCATACAAGTGTGGATACTTTTTAAAAATATAGGTATGAAAATTTATTCAGTAGATAGAGAAATATATGAGATGGGTAATTACTCATAAAACATAAAGTCAATATATCGAGGTGGTTATTCACAAATCACAATTTGACAACAAAATTATCGTCTTTAACTTATGCTTTTTAAAAATATGATGTGATAATTAAACACAATTAACATTTCCTATATTTTAAATAAATTAAATATGGCAAATTCATTCTTAAAATAAAATCATAGTTAATATTATTTTTTAAATATAATAATACACATGTTTGACAATGAGTACATTTATTGTTTTACCTGTCATTCTATGTTTCATTTCATTTTGATTGATAAAAAATTATAAAATTATTAGATTTTACAGTAAACTTTTATTTTATTGACCAATTAAACAATAACTTAACATGGAGTGATTCACATTGTGAAAAAATGAATGGTAATAATTCGTCCTTGATTCCCCAATGTTGGAAAGTCAGTTTCTCTCTTTATCTATCTATCTATTTATATATATATATATATATATATATATATATATATATATAATTTTTGTTTTGAACTTGTGAGTTCGTTTAAATTATTTTTTTCATTTTGTGTTAGTGGACATATGATTTTGTAAGTTGTTTTGGTTTAGGGTGTTTTAGGAGTTTACGGTGGTGTCGTTTTACTAATTGGAAATTTTATAGTAAGCTTTGATATTATAATATTAATAAATTAATTGAAAGTATATATCAGTTATATTTTTCTAGCTCCCAAATGAAATATTATTTTAGTTTTGTCAGTAATTAAGGATATTATGCATGGTTCAAATGTTTTAGTTTGTGGGTGGTTGATGATACTTTTTGATTTAAGATTTATGTTATTTGAGTGGTTTTGTTTGATGTCATCATAGTTTATTTAACTATCATGCCACTCACATGATGAAGAAGGCTTTTAGAAGAATGAAGGTATCACAATTGTCCCAGAATGCAACATAATTATGCCAGAAGATTGTTAGAATTGATCTCAAATTTTGAGAGGGTGGTGAATCGAGTTTTATTAATTTTATTAAAATATTTTTAGAATGAATAAAAAAATTAAAAATATATCAATGAATTGAATAAAGCGTATGCAATAATTTTTGTTGAGAAAGAAAATAGATAGCATTGCGGAAACTATAGTTAACAACAAAAAACAATCGCAACCATAAGTATAGAGATTAGGGTAATAGAGAATGGAAACCAACGATTTATCCTAGTTCTATCTCCCCTAGGCTTACATCGAGACACTCGGCAAACTTGTTTTGGATTTGTTGTATTAATAAATTGAAGTTCCAAACCTCAATAAAATCCTGGATTGCCCCTCAAACTACTAGGATTTGACCTTTCGTAAGGGATCTCGAATATTCACAATAGAATGTCCCACCTTAATACAATAAAAGTGCCACACCTTCTTTCACTAGGGATACCTCTCCCTAACAACTAAATGATACTTTAGAAAATACTCCCTCCGTCCCATTATCTTGGTTAAAGTCAACCAAGTCAATGAAAATAAGAGAGTATCTGTTTAATATAATGCATGATTCATTCATTAGTTACAAATTGATATTATACAAAATTTCATATCATTACAATTAATACATATTGAAATTTTGTCTCCAAAAATATTTTTAAATGTGTTTTCCTTACTTACATATCAATCATCGCTACAATATATAATCTTCAAGATTTTTCTTTATTTTTTTACTTTAATATGTGACAAATTTTTTAGCATTTTTTACCAAGATAATGGGACGAATGGAGTATTATAAAGTAATTGTTGGGATACCGGCAAGTATATCAGGTCGTACAAGTAATACAGTGGATAAATAGAGTGTCGATCTCATGAGGATTAGTTAATTCAAACAATTCTCACCCTAACGAAATAGTACTTATGCAAAATGACTAAACTAATAATGGTTTGATTAAAAACACTGGAAAATGTTATATAATTTTCCAAAAGTATTCCTACGAGTTACGAAATTATAATGTTTAATTATATGGTCAATTCAATCCCTAATCTCCCGATTGAAGGGCGGCTAAATCACAAATAATAGAGAGACCAATTCTATGAATACTTAAAAACTCATAATCAAACAATTAACAAAATAGAAGAATACATATAAAACCAAGGTTGTATATCACAAATTCATATCAAATCCATCATATCCCTAATCTAAACTTAGTTATACATCATAGAAAAATAAAAGCAAAAGAGAAAGAGTAACCCCATGAGTGCCATGAAGTTTTGCCAAGACTTGATCGCCTCTCCAGAATCTCTTCCTTCGAGAATGAATCACTTCCTTGGTGTTCTCCTCTTCCTTTTATCTGTGTTATTTTGTTCCCCCATGAGTTATCTCTTGATAAATGAAGAAGAATGGGTTTTTATGTTGAAAGGTAGCCAAAAGTCACCCAAATTCGCATAAAAATAAGGATTTTCGCTGTTGCAGGCGCCCTTGGGCGCCTAGACTGGTCCCAAAACTCGTTGTTTCACCTTTTCAAGGCTCTAATCACCCTTTGAAGTTCCTTTATCAAAGATTTTCACATTTGGGTCTCAAAACACCTTAAATAATGGCAAATAAGTATCTATTAGGTGATGAACTCAAAATCTAATCAAAACATGAAAAACACTTAAGAATCAAGACAAAATCTAAGCTAAAAGGGGATAAATTTCAAGGAAAAAGCTTATATATTGGACTCTCAACACTCCCCCAAGCTTAGCATTTTACATGTCCTAGGCAAAACAAAAATAAAATCAACAAGCTACCCCAACCAATTTCAGAACATATATATAAGTCAGAGGAATCAACTAATATTCTTTTATACATAACCTTCACATCAAAATCATGTTAATTAATAAAAAATCAGAAAGAAAAACAAATTCTAACAAAATACAATGATCAGCAATATGTACACACAATTCTCACAATCACTCAAGTGTTTAGCTCATGTGTATAAACTCTATTCAACTAATGAATGCAATACTACCATATGCTTGCCAAAGTTCTCACTCTCCACCACACTGATCACAAAACATGTGCAGATTAAAAGGTCTTTCTTAAGGTTGTAATGTAAGGGAAAGGAAATAAAAGTGTATACGGTGAACAACTCATGATTAGAGGAGCATTGAAATTTATTTTATTTTTATGAATTAGGCCTCACATTTATTACTTCTCCACTTTTTTTTTCAGGGTTTCCACTTTACTTCACTTTCACTTTGCTTTCATTTTGCACACTTTTTTTTCATTAAGAACATGATACAATTTTGTGTTGTGTAATACCCCGATTTTTTTAATATAAAAATATACGAAAATTTAAAAGTTTTGGAAATAATTAAGGTGCTTTAAAAGTGATTTCATTAAATAAAATACATAAATCAGAGTTTAAAAATAAAGCGGGTAACTTTAAACCTTTACTTTTACAAAACATTGAATTACAAAATGTGGGGCACCCAAATACAATATGGAGCACATATACAAAAATCAGTTTCCTTTCTTCCGACTTGTTCTGCTGCGCACTTTGATCTCCAAGCTCCTTGAACATGAACCTAAATTGTTATCCACTAAGGGTAAGATCTTTCACAGCACAGTGAATTAAAAAGACAGTATACAATTCATAATAAAGACATAAGAATAATAACCAAATTAAAGATAGAGACAACACAATGCAATCACATTGACAATTCCCTTTTTATACATATTCATTTTAATCCACTATTCGATTCCATTATTATTATGACCATTATCCTTTTACACTTTTCCTTCTCTTTATTCTTTTAAACTATCTATTCACATTCATTTACATTCCATTTTCAATTTCACAACTTAACAATTAAAACATTAAATCACAATTAAAAACATTTAACACTTAGGTTATTCAGTAATTAATTCACAATTAAAAACAAACAAATCAACATATATCCAGCAACTAGTCGACATACTCAGGTATGTCTCAGAGTGCAGTAAAATAAATCGACTCCCTAGGGTTCTTCACTTCCTACTTTAAAATTTACAAAGAAATAATTCAATATAAACATTTATAGAAATATCAAAGTTAACTAAAAATACAAGAACAACTCTTATCTAATACTAATTGCTACCCACACTCTAATTTAATTATTAACCCCAAATCCTATTATAAATTCTAACTATCCCGAACTCAAAGTGTGGAAAGAATCTCCCCTTACCTTGAAATCCTAACAATAACGACAGAGCCATGTTTAACATCCGCAACTTGCTCCAGGGTCAAGGTCAAAAACGTGTTGGATCTAAATAGTGACATATGTTAAAACTAATTATAACATTAAAAATATATATCAAATAAACTCATTTTTGTCAAAATAATAAATATATATCATACACAATAAAAATATATCACTTTTGTCATAAACATCTCTTCATTTGAAAATATAGGGATAATAAAAATATTGACGGATCGTCAAATAAATTATATAGATGAATAGCGGAAGTTGAGGAGGTTATATACCTAAGAAAGATTTGAGATTGGACGGTTGGATCTTGAGTTATTGGATCGGAAAGTTAAGAACTCAAAATTTCTTCTCTGCGTGTCGCTCGCCACTTCCGATCCTCTCTGTTTCTCTATTTCTTCACGCCATGTGATTTGGGGTACTTAATAATATACATATGGTGGGGCGGTGGGGTACCGGGTAGATATTAGGTTAATTTAATATATTATTTTATGTTTTGTTCTCATTTGTGGGTTAATGTGTGTAGCTATTTTGGATTATAGCTAAAAGTTGGATGATACTAAAATAAAATACATTTAAGTGAAATAATATTGTATTTTTAATTATTCAAAACTGATTGAAAAATAATAAAGTTACCGGTCCCTCCGGATAGCTATTGCATAAGAAAAATTATCGAAATTCAAAAGTAAATATATTTTCTCGATCCTGATATTAAATTTGATAAAATATAATATTTAAAATTTTGAAATAGAAGATCATTATATATAACTTATACCGGTAATATATTAAACCAATCCTGAAGCTAAAAATAAAACAGCCTCCGAACACTATGAAAATTTACAGGGACTCCCAAAATATTAAGTTAAACATATTTTTCTGAAGAAACTATTTATAAAAATGCCTTTAAGACTTGCCACTTGAGCTCCCTGTCAAAATATTAATTAAACTAAATAAAAGTACTACTTTATTTTTGGAAAACATATAATAACAAATTTATAGTTATTTTGACTACCAAAACATATTTCAAATATAATGAGGAAATCAAAATTTTATTACAACACTCAAATATTGAAAACATCATAATAAATCATTTAATTATTTAACTACATGTATTATAAATAGCGAGATGTTACACTAAGGCCCACACTTACACTTAAGGCTCAATCTTAGGGTAGTTACCTAATAGTATTTCCTCAAGGTCAAGGCACTAAAACGCTCCCTTGGACTATGGACAACCTCAATACACGAACCTACACGAATCCTATTCACTCAATCGCAATCACACCAATCTAAAACCTAAACCAATTACCCTTCGACTTATACTACCGTCTCTAGAACATTTCCTGATCCAAACCTAACGATGCAATTACATAACACATACACACATACATAAAGAAACAAGCACAATTGCTAACACCTAGGAACACACACAAGTACACACATATATATACACGAGAGTATAGTTACAAATACTAATACCCACATAGGGATATATTTATACAAATATATACATACATTAGGAAAACGCTCACAAACACTTATGCATATATAGATTTCAACTCAACATAATAATATACATATATGCACATACTAAGAAAATAGTTGAAAATCATCTCTCGCATGTAAATAAGATATTCTTAAATATACTTATTAGGTTAATAAAAGTGAGGATGTTACAATTCTCCCCCTCTTATAAGAATTTCGTCCCCGAAATTCACTCTTTGAAAAACATTTGAAAAGAATTGGAGGGAGGTTTCTGTAAAAACTGTTTTCTCAAAACCTTTTAAAATTAACAAAATACTTAAAGTTTCAAAACCATTTAGTTTTCCATAGTAAAAATCAAAATAGTAAAAATAACAATTTCTCAGAGTTTTCCACAATCTTAAATTCTATTTCTGGGGTGCTCCCCCACTTAGGCTTGGGTTATCCTTGCAAACTCAGGCTCTGTGGTTTGTTCGGGATGAGATATTTCTATTCGATTGGTTTTGGCTTTTGGGTCCACTTGGTAGGCGCTAGACTTTCCTCATCCTCAGGTACCCTAAAAGTTGTTGGGTTTTTAACAAGATGAGATAATCCTCTCATGGTTCACTTCCTCACTAACGGTTCCTCTTCCCAGAACTTGCATAAAAATCAATAAGAAGTTCTCTGAAAGTTTTATGCCATCGATAGGCCCTAGTCTCAAGGTTCCCTCTAGTCTTGGTATCTATAATTATGAAAGTGATGGTTTACGACTCCATATTCTTTTGGTTGGGTTCTTTAGTTTAGGTAGGTGTTGGCACTCTTATTCACACTCCCACTCCGGCGATAGAGGTTTGGAAGGCTACTAACTATTTTGGTCTCTCTTAAGTCTTGGAGAATTGGACAGTACTAGGATGTGTTATTTATGGGTTAATCATCAATTCGACTTAGGACTTAGATTTTTGATTCACTATCTCCCTTAAGGCATTCATTGGTCCATGTTAACCTAACATGCTCTCGGGATAACAAAACACAACTCTAATTCCTTATGTGACATGGCCCTAGGACACTTCACTCTATTTGGTTTCCTATTGAAAGGTCTTGATAGTTCTTTGGTGTGGTAGCTCACTACATTGGTCACTTTTGTTGACGCTATAGATTTTCCTATGGACACTATGGGGAAGCCAAAATTGCAGAGTTTCCGAGAAGTACTTTGTGAAAGTACGTCAATGAAAACAAAACTTTACACATAGGTATATGAATATATTTATGCACAAACACAAGCATGTCATAAAAACGTATACACATACACATATACATAAGCATATTCTGAATATATATATATACATATACGCCATTATTCCTATTTTTAAAACTTAGTTCGAAAAAACCCTTTTTTTAAAAAATAATTTGAGAAAACATTTGATACACATATTTTAATCATCTTAAATCTTAAAATAAGGTTTCCACTTATATTGGAAAGCCTTTTAGAAGAAGAGGGGAATTAAAAATTTAAGACACAAATAGTTTTGAAAATGGTTTAGAATTGTTTCACAAGAACATTAATTAATTCATTCAATCACACATTACAACAATCACGCAACACCAACATTAAAATAGCCAATTAAACCTATATACGTAAACATATACTTATACCAATCTCCCAATTGAACTTAAATCCCTGGTTCTGCTTAAATAGAAATTCTTTGGCATTCATAAATTTAAATATTACCATTCAGGGTTTAAGTTCAACTGATAAGACTCCACGCTTGACCTTTGTTTAGTGTTGAAGTTATTGAGCTCAATTTAGTAGTGGAACCAACCCCAAGTTCAATAGAAAAGTTGTTATGGTTTTCTTAGATTTTAGTCTAACCGATGTCAACTAAGTCACTCGATTGGATTAAAATCGTGAAAATAAATGATTGGGTTTCATGGTTCCACTCCCAATCTTTGTTCGCTTACTTTGACACTAAATTAGTCCACATCCGAACACATTCGAGGACTTCCTGATTGAATTCGAACCGCTTCCCAACTTAGGTAAAAAGTGTCTTTTATTCTTTTAAATTTCCGATTGGAATAGTTCGGCGGTTTGAATCTGATCGACTAGTTCTCGATTCCTATTTTATTCTTGGTGTCATAACTATTTGAATCGAGATTAACAATGGAATCGACTGCGAGCTTAATTTAAATCTTATTTTTCATTCTCTTTGATTCCAATCTAATCGATGTGAACTTAGTCGCTCGATTGGATTAGGATCGAAGTCTTGATTCATTTAAATCGAACGGTTCCATTTCTAATCAGCATCCAATTACTTTGACACCGTACCCTTCCACAAACATTCAACCAAAATATACACAAATACACATAGTCAGGCAAAGAGAAAAACAACAAACAATTGGACACTAAGGTTTTACACATAGAAAATCGTTTACAAATTCATAATAGTGCACGAACTCCTAGATTTCGACGACTTCACCTCCCGGTAAATGTAATGTCGGATTGGCCTATTCCCACACTACATTAAATCGGTGGTAATAGCCCTCGCAATCCAATGAATTCCCGTACTACGATTTCAATTGCCTTGGCACTATTTGGATTTCCTTTGTATAGAACTTTAGTTTTACATTATCCTAACACTCAAGACACTTTGACTTTCAACCATTCACCTAATACCGCTTAGGTTTGTGGTTTGCAATGGGAAGCACTTACGACATTCAAAAATTTCCAAGTTTTCTTCGTTTATCACTTGTTAGTATTTCCCTTTGCAAACTTAAACCCATGCTCTATTCTCTTAACATAGAACACTCTATATGTATATATACTCACTCCTATGATAGCTATTCGTACACAATCTCCTCACCACAAAGCATCAACTAATATCGATCATGCGCAAAACAATATTCTAAGTACGATGCTAATGCAATGCGATGCGAATGCCATGCGATGCTAATGCAATGCAGAAACGATTCAATTTTCCTTTACTTTTTACTTTGAAATACTTTTACTTTTCAATGCCATGCAATGCAATGCGATGCAATGCATTCTCACTTCTCCCTCTTGTACATTGTGCTTCACATTCTCCCCGAAGGAGGGTTCTTCACACAATGTACCAATTTTTACCAATTTTTAATTTTATAACTTTATTGACATTGAACTTCACGTTCTCCCCGAAAGAGTGTTCTTCATACAATGCCCACTTTTTAACTTTAAAACTTTATTGACATTGTGCTTCACATTCTCCCCGCAGGAGGGTTCCTCACACAATGTCCACTTTTTAACAATTTTACTTTATGTACATTGCACTTCACATTCTCCCCGAAGGAGGGTTCTTCATGCAATGTACCACTTTTATAACAATTTTAACTTTTTAACAATTCTCACTTTTCCTCACCACACTTGCCCCTCCACTCTGGGGAAAACCGGCCAGGAGTAAGCATTTCTCAACCCCTAGTTGGGTGCTTCACCTCCACTTAGGAAGGTCCCTCGCTCACCCGCTTGCACAACACTTCACCTCCACTGCGGTAGGTCCCTCATGCAATTTGGTTTGATTTGTCCAAATTGGCTTTAGCAGAAATCACCCTCACTGGCTACGAAAAGCCAAAGCAACTGACAGAATCATCGTGGTTGCATAAAACCAATCCCCAACACGGGTAGCGAACCCGTGTCCTTTGTAGGATCAAAGTTTTCCACAACAATTCTCAGCGATTGTTTCAATAACACAATCTAGTCACTTTTGCCTTCATCAATCGTAAACGACGTAAGTTTTCCCCGTACCTAAGGTCCACCTTTCTCCATGAATGCACGTGTTTCTAGTTCGTTTTAGGGGTATTAATCATTCGTCCTTTAGTTATACCAATTCGTTGGGAGGGTTTCTCTAACCTAAGATATGTGGCCATATGATGCAACAATCACATTCAAAGATGCACACACTCATTCACAAACATTTAGCAACCAATATGCACAACAAACAATTAACACCAACACTTTTTACTTAAACATATAAGTCTCACCTTTATTCAAGAAACTTGAGATTAGAGTGTTTGCAGCGGATTTGGGGTTACTTTCCCTCAGGTCGAAAGGAAGAACTGCTCTGATACCATATTGTAACACCCCGATTTTTTTAATATAAAAATATACGAAAATTTAAAAGTTTTGGAAATAATTAAGGTGCTTTAAAAGTGATTTCATTAAATAAAATACATAAATCAGAGTTTAAAAATAAAGCGGGTAACTTTAAACCTTTACTTTTACAAAACATTGAATTACAAAATGTGGGGCACCCAAATACAATATGGAGCACATATACAAAAATCAGTTTCCTTTCTTCCGACTTGTTCTGCTGCGCACTCTGATCTCCAAACTCCTTGAACATGAACCTAAATTGTTATCCACTAATGGTGAGATCTTTCACAGCACAGTGAATTAAAAGGACAGTATACAATTCATAATAAAGACATAAGAATAATAACCAAATTAAAGATAGAGGCAACACAATGCAATCACATTCACAATTCCCTTTTTATACATATTCATTTTAATCCACTATTCGATTCCATTATTATGACCATTATCCTTTTACACTTTTCCTTCTCTTTATTCTTTTAAACTATCTATTCACATTCATTTACATTCCATTTTCAATTTCACAACTTAACAATTAAAACATTAAATCACAATTAAAAACATTTAACACTTAGGTTATTCAGTAATTAATTCACAATTAAAAACAAACAAATCAACAGATATCCAGCAACCAGCGACATACTCAGGTATGTCTCAGAGTGCAGTAAAATAAATCGACTCCCTAGGGTTCTTCACTTCCTACTTTAAAATTTACAAAGAAATAATTCAATATAAACATTTATAGAAATATCAAAGTTAACTAAAAATACAAGAACAACTCTTATCTAACACTAATTGCTACCCACACTCTAATTTAATTATTAACCCCAAATCCTATTATAAATTCTAACTATCTCGAACTCAAAGTGTGGAAAAAATCTCCCCTTACCTTGAAATCCTAGCAATAACGACAGAGCCATGTTTAATATCCGTAACTTGCTCCAGGGTCAAGGTCAAAAACGTGTTGGATCTAAATAGTAACATATGTTAAAACTAATTATAACATTAAAAATATATATCAAATAAACTCATTTTTGTCAAAATAATAAATATATATCATTATACAATAAAAATATATCACTTTTGTCATAAACATCTCTTCATTTGAAAATATAAGGATAATAAAAATATTGACGGATCGTCAAATAAATTATATAGATGAATAGAGGAAATTGAGGAGGTTATATAGTTAAGAAAAATTTGAGATTGGACGGTTGGATCTTGAATTATTCGACCGGGAAGTCAAGACAACTCAAAATTTCTTCTCTGCGTGTCGCTCGCCACTTCCGATCCTCTCTGTTTCTCTATTTCTTCACGCCATGTGATTTGGGGTACTTAATAATATACATATGGTGGGGCGGTGGGGTACTCGGTAGATATTAGGTTAATTTAATATATTATTTTATGTTTTGTTCTCATTTGTGAGTTAATGTGTGTAGGTATTTTGGATAATAGCTAAAAGTTAGATGATACTAAAATAAAGTACATTTAAGTGAAACAATATTGTATTTTTAATTATTCAAAACTGATTGAAAAATAATAAAGTTACCGGTCCCTCCGGATAGCTATTGCATAAGAAAAATTATCGAAATTCAAAAGTAAATATATTTTACACACTCTACTTAATATTAATCCCTACCACCATTAAACACTCGCAGACATCAAAAAAATTCTCTCGTAAAATACAAACATACTAAATATATATATATATATATATATATATATATATATATATATATATATAATGCATATATGTAAATATGAGCGGGTCCGGGTACTCACGGGTCTGAATATCTCAGACCCGGACCCAGACCCGTTCAAAGCGGGTACCCAAACGGATCCATTCTTTGGACCCACGGGTCTCTTTTTTGGACCCGGACCCGGACCCATTGCGGGTATACTCGCGGGTACCCGCGGGTCCGGGTCCAATTGCCATCCCTAGGATGCATAACTAAAAAACACTTATTACGTTTAATGATTTGTTTAACACATCAACCAATTATCAAACACCGAATTTAATGCATTTTGCATTAATCAACCAATCACAATTCAAAATTTATAATTTCTAAACCTTTCATCAATTATTTTAACTTTAGTCTGAGACAAAAAATTTTGCTAATTTTTACCATCTTTGTGGGATGGAGGGAGTATGTTATTATATTTTTTATTGTTAACAAAATCATATTTATGATTAAATGATTCGGAATTTTTTTTGAAAAAAATATTTGTTCACCAGTACTTTAAAGTTGGTAAAAGAAAAAGTTTGTTAAATGAAAAAGGAATTTGCGAGAATGATACGGCACAATAGAAGAACAGAAAATGTTAAAGGTGAATTTGGCTTCGGTGGGAATCGAATTCGGTCAAAAATTAAGGAATTGCCGCAAGCCGCATAAGCTAGTATACATAAGCCAAGATTTTGGGCTTATGAAATTATGATAAAATGAGCTTATATTTTGCAATGAGCTATTATTATAAGTTTTTCCAAACACTTCTATAAATGCTTATTTCATAAGATAAGCTCAAATAAGCTTAAAATAAGCTCTTCCAAACAACACCATATATATATATATGATGTTTATTACAATATGGATCCTTGAGTATTAATATCTTTCTGCACACTCTGATTTTAGTTAAAGGAGAATTCGGCAACTATTATTATTTGAAAAATTGTTATATGCGAACAACAAGGCAACACTATGTTTATAATTATTAAAGTCTAGGTTTTGATCAACAAATATATGTTGTCTTGCAAATAAGTAATGGTTACAATATTTTAATAATAAATGTTCAGAGCCGAATTCGATGATTTCTTGTACAAAGTAATATTAACTATAATCATTAAATTTTGGATTTTTAATTCAAACTAATCATGTCAATAAAAGTCATTAAATTAAATACATATTATTTATTATATGATGTATATTAAAGAGGGTGTCACATGTCCCGGTTGTCCGCATATATAGCAGAGACCCTGTTTTCTGTGCTGTTTCAATATTGGGCACAGTTTCCGATGGAATCTCCCACATAGTGGGCATGATGGCCTAATTCTTGGGGCATTCACATTAAGGGCCACATCCCTCGGCACTACTGCCATAGTGTTGATGTCAAAGTGTGGGTCTGATTCGTGAGCCAATTCCTTACCCTTGTTAAGACCTACTTCATTCGGTATATTCCTGTTCCTTTCCTCTGCCTCCTGCTGATTCAAACTCTTCTCATAAGCACTAGCCATATTCACCAGTTGAGAGAGGTTAGCTATACCCTGGTGTACAAAGATAGTCCTAACCCTGGCATTGAGACATGCTTCAAATTTAATACACTTGGTGCGTTCGTCTGCGTCTCGATAACTGCCAAAATAGCGAATTAGATCCTCAAATTGTGCCGCATACTCACCGACATTCATACTCCCTTGCTCCAGATGCAGGAAGGCGATCTCCTTTTCCCTATGAACATCCTCAGGAAAATACTTTCCCAGAAGTGAGCCTTAAACAGATCAAAAGTGATATCCTGATTAGTCGCCTCCAATTCTCTTCGCACTCGTTCCCACCAATACTCTGCTTCATCAGTCAACATGTACTGCCCTAGCAACACGGTTTGTTCAGCAGGTGGCGCCATAGTGCAAAGGATCTTCTCAATTTCCTTGAGCCATCGCTGAGCTCCATCAGGATTATACCCCCCTTCAAACTTAGGTGGTCCGTTCTTTCGGAATCGTGCCAACCAATCAATCGCTGCTGGAGCTGGGGGTCAGGGATTTTGTGCTGCTACTGCTGCTGCTATGTTCTGCGCCTGATTTTGTTGCATCTGTGTCAGATTTTCCAGGATGGCAGCCATTCTGTCGTCTTCGGCACGTCTCCTAGCCATGATAGCTAAGTCCTGGAGAAGATACAAGTTAACACTTGCCTAGCAATTAATTGCATAAGAATCCTATTTGCCTAACCTAGACACTTGACTATACACATTGGTTACTCGCTTGGTGAGTAACCACTGGAGTTATCAGTCCACACTCCAAAGGCCGAGGAAAAACTGCTCTGATACCATAAATGTAACACCCTCACATTAATTAGTTAATTTATAGGTTTTTAATAAAATTAGAGTTTGAAAATTTCATTTAAGTTTAATTGTTTTTTTTTAAAAGACTCTATGAAAATCCGGCAGAGTTTCCTATGTTTTCCGGACATCCCAAAAATTTACTTCTTTAAACCTGCCAAACCAGAAGTATTTAAAATCATAAACACAACAGTTAAATAGTCAGATCAGATCCTAACGCCCGATTAATACGAGTCTCAGAGCATACGACTATTTCATATTATAAGTTACAAAAAATAACTGTCCACTCATAATAATAAATATACATTCCACGTAGTGGAATGAAGTCCTGCTCGGCCATGTCCCATGTAAGCTCCACTTCTGTACCTGCAAAATATAGCAAGAAGGGTAGCATTACACAGAACTTAAAAAGATAAATTCTATAAGAGACATAGCAATAAACTAAGCCTACACAATTATTAATATACGTTATTCATAAATATTCATATAATTAATCTCTTCTATTTCTTCACTTATTCTTACATTCTTTTAATTTTTGGTTCTCTTTTCATTCTTCCATTTCCATTCATTATCCATTTTCCATTTTTCCATTATTTTTCTTTTTAATGCCGACAAGCCTCGATAGGCTCGCATCGGACTTCCATTATCTGTTATCGACACGCCTCGACAGGCTCGCATCGATTGCCGACATGCCTCGACAGGCTCGCATTAGACTTCCATTTTCTGTTATCGACACGCCTCGACACGCCTCGACAAGCTCGCATCAGACTTCCTTTTTCTTATTATCGACACGCCTCGACAGGCTCGCATCGATTGCCGGCACGCCTCGACAGGCTCGCATCGGACTTCCATTTTCTTATTAACGACACGCCTCGACAGGCTCGCATCGATTGCCGACACGCCTCGACAGGCTCGCATCGGACTTTCGTCTTTTACCTTTCTTTCTTTTTCTCTTTTTTTCTCTTTTTCCTTTTCTTTTTCTCTTCCTTTTTCTTTTTCTTATTCATACATCTTTTCTCTTCTTTTTTTTACCGTATTATTCTCTTTTCTCTCATTTCTTTACTTAGTGGCTTATTATCACATTATTTATTTTCCCATATTTCAGTGTTTCTCTTTCTTTTCTTTTTTTTTTCTTCTTCTCTTCCTTTTCTTTTTCTTCTTCTATTTATTAATTATTCTAACTTATATCTAACTCTACTTAGCTTTAGTATAATTGTTACATTTTAATTCTCGTTTCAAATTCTGAATTATTTCTATGATTCCCCCTCTCACACTATTATTTACTTATTTTCCCCATATTATTATTCCGTTCTATTTATCTACCACTATTACATTCTCTCTCTTTGTCTTATCATCTTTTCATTAAACTCTTAACTAAATCCACTCCGCGCTTCCTTATTGTTTTCGTATTTTAACTCCTCTTTTACCTCTCTTCTAGTTTTATTCATTCTACTCCCATTGCCTATTACAACTACTCTATATTCTTTTACTCTCAAGTTTCGTTGGTTTTCCTTAACAAATTTCCCTTGCTTTTATTATATACTTTTCTACATTTTCATTCTATATTAACTCTTTTTATATCCTAACACATTCATTCACTCTGGACCTTATTCTATACACATACATTTTATTCCCTAAAGTATGGTTTTCATTAACAATTTTAAATAAATCATTTATATTAGCGGGGACTACCCTAAGGTTCATTAACTTATTTCTTAATTACCCTATTCTTAGTCACCACTATAGAATCCTAGAATTTACTTCCCAAGTAAAGGTAATACAACCCCTCTTACCTCGGTTGACGAAAGTAAAGGGATAACCTCAACTTCGGGGAGGGAGCGGCGATCCGTGAAGCTTTAGTGACCCGGGGTGATGAACGGATCGACGATGGTCGACGCCGGCGGCGAAAACAACCACGGCTGGACCTAGGCAAGAGCTTCAAGCTTCGGTGTACTCGACAAAAGCCGGGCACGGTCACGGGTCGGTAACGGCGCCGATGAGATCCGTGGAGAGAGAGCTCATGAGTGAGAGAGGAAGGGAGTGAGAAAGAAGCTATAGCTATGGTGTTAGGTTGTGGTGGTGGTGGCCTAGGGCGGCGGCGGCGGCCGGAAGGAGAGAGAGAAGAGGGAGATCAAAGAGGGAGAAGTGAGAGATTGAGGCCAAAGGAGAAGGGGAAGAGAGAGAGAGAGAGCGGTTTATGATGGTGGCGGTGGTGGACAATGGTGGTGGTGGCTCCTGGTGGTTCGTGGTGGCTGGAGGTGGGTGTGGTGGAGGAGAGAGGGAGAGAGCCGTGAGAGAGAAGGGAGAATGGTGGAGAGAGGGTGTTCAACACCTTTTATTTGATTTTTCATTCTGATTGCGTTAATCGATTAACACCATGGTTAATCGATTAACCTATGCAAACTTGCAAAATTCAGTTGTCAGCCCTTAATCGATTAACACCCTGGTTAATCGATTAACTCGTGCAGTCTAGCTCTTCATGAATCAGGTCTTAATCGATTAACCACCAGGTTAATCGATTAACCCACTTTGTTTTTCATTACTTAGCACTTAAAAACGCCATAACTTCTTCGTTACCCGTTGGATTTTGCTCAAACTTTAAAGCAAGCTTCTCCATATATCCTACTTCATATCCAACGGTGGAATTTATGTTTTGAGTTATAAATATTTTATTTTGAATTTCCTAATACAGGGTGTTTATAACACCGAAAACATCGATTTTTAACACTCATTTGGTCTCCTTCAAATTTCCTATCTGATGCCCAGGCTTCTTAACTCCTTTATGGCACTCAAAGAGATCCTAATCCATCACCTTAACATAATTATCCCCTTCTAATATTATTATTATTCCATTTATTATCGGAATTTAAATTCGGGATGTTACAAAATCTGACTTGGAGACCAGAAACTCATGGTTTTTGTGTTCAAACAAGTTTAATTGGACCTAAGGAAGCTCACTAGATAGATTTAAGAACTTAAAATCAAGTAGAAATGAAATTCATATGTTAAAATGGACATTTCTATGTTTTATACAAATTTGTGATTAGTTTATGTTCTCTGTTAATTTGATGTTAAATGGTATATGCAACATGTTTGTTATACGTGGAATAACTTCTGTTTTGTGCAGAATTGAAGTAAAGATGTAAGAATCACGAATTGGTGCATCAAATGCGGAAAACTAGTGCTATTGCAGCAAAAAGACTCGAGTATTTTGAGAAAGACTCGAGTATTCTGGAAAGTGATTAACGACTCGAGTATTTCTTCAAGTACTCGAGTATTTTGAGAAAATTTCATAAATCTCTTATTTTTTTAAAGTTTCAGAAATTAACTCGTCTAATCTCCTAAATTACTAAATTCTAAATATCACAATGCTTAATATTTAATCTTGTTTGGTTGATGACTATCCTGGAGGTGTCCTACTGGAATTTTATTCAGTGGTTGATGATTTCCCTACAGGAGTCCCGACGGAAGTGCTAACACCCATTTGGTTGATATTTATCCTATAGATGTCCCAGTGAAAGTTTTTATTCACTTGGTTGATATTTTCCTATGGGAGTCCCGAATGGGGTCGTTGCAATAACCATCAATAGGAGGCTATGCCCCGATGGACTATAAATGAATTAATTGAATACTATTTCTAACACCATCTCAAAGTGGCCAGGCCGCTGATGGACTTTTCCTGAAACTGTTAAATGAAAATAATTAATCCCATCACAAGGTGGCTATGCCACTGATGGCCTTTTTCTGAAAGCATCAGCACCAGCTAAAAGAAAAGTTAAAGGAAATGGAATGAAAGAATAAAATGAGAATCAGGGACTATCTCCTGAATGGAAATGGGATAAATGATGATGAATTAAAAGATAAGGATTGGTAATAGATTATGTTTGCATCCATGCATTTGTTTTGCTCCAGTTTGTTGAGATGTTAATACTAGTTACGCTGAGCGGAGGAAGCCTGTAAGTCGCGAAAGGTCGAGCGGAGGAAGCTCACGAGGACCATTTTCCTCCAAGCTGTGATGCCCCGGGAAAGGATTCTAGATAGACATACATCATGCCATTAAAGACAAGATTAATATTGAATTAAAAAGGATTGGCATATGTTTATGCATTTGTGAAACTGCTATTACTTGTGATTGTTGTTTTTAGCCAATGTTCTTTATCATTCGATTTAACGTGATTAGCTATGACTTACTCCCTTTATGCCCTTGTAGGTAATGAAGGTTCCGTCTTCCAAGGGGAAGAGTAGTGCTGGCAAGGGATGTGGGATTCCCTTTCCAAAGAATGGAGTTTTACCATGCTTTGGGTTACAATTAGCATCTTAAGTAGCTTGGAGTTTATTTAGTCTATTTTCAATTTGAACTATTATGTTATGGTATCTAAAGTATTATGAGTTGTAAAACTTCTAAATTTTGTCCCGTATCTTATATTATATTATATGAAAGTTTGCTTCCGCATTTGCAATGTTAAAAGTTGAAAATCGTTTGCGAAAAATTATTCTCCATTTTTATTAATAAGTAAATAGAAGGTTAGAAAGTTGGGTCGTTACAATGTGCTATAGTATTATATTATTCTAACAATCTCTGCAGGGGGAGTTTTCGTTTGATTTATATTAATCCTTGCTATTTCTATTTTCCTAGTTGGGTTAAAGTTTTGTTATATTTTGCTATATATATTTGCTTGCTTAACGCTTGTGATGTAGATAGTCAGAATGAGTTTGTCATCATCAAAAAGGGGGAGTGTTGGAAATCAAGCTGTCCCAAGGATGTAAAGAGTTATGTTAGAAGATTTCTAGAAGAAGGTTTTGATGATTATAAACAACAAGTGCATACAAGCTCATTCAAGTTGTGCTTCATGTTTATCAAGCTCAAGGCTCAAGATCAAGCAAATAGGTTTAAGTTTAGCTTTTCCCATAGGAAAAATTGTAAGGTAATGAAATTTCTATTATGAGTGTCTAATGGCCAAAATTAATTTTTCGATCTAAGGAGAAGAAAAAGAGTTTTTCAAAAAAAGTGTTTTAAGTTGTTTTTCAGTTCTTAAGTGAAAATTATTTATGAAAACCTATGGTTACATACTCTGCTTTAGAAAATCATTTTTGTATGAAAATAAGCAGAAATAATCGATTACTTTACTTGGATAATCGATTACCAAGCTTCTGAGTTGTGACCTGGGAATTTTAATTAAAATCTAATCGATTACCTTCCTCACAGGGAGTAAATAATCGATTACCTTGTTTTAATAATTGATTACTTTTATAAAAATGAATTTCTCTATTTTTCACAGAATGGAGATAATCGATTACCTTTTCTCAAGTAATCGATTACTTCAACTTTTATTGAAATCCATGTCAGAATCAATCTTAAATGTTTTCAGATTTGTTTTTATATAATTGATTCTGATTTATTTTCAAAATTCGAAATTGATTTTATTTTTGAAAATATTCCTTATTTCTTTTAAGAATCAAATCTCGGATTTATTTTCTAAATCTTTTTTTATTTGGTTTTGATTTTAAAACTTATTTTATTTTAATTCTTAAATCTTTTTTATTTGATTCTTAAATCTTTGGTTTTATTTCTCAAATCTTTATGATTTGGTTTTTGATTTTAAACATGTGTTAATTGTTGTTTTTATAAAAAGGATTTGAATCATTCCTTTTTCTGATAACGCTTGTTGAACGTTCTTCTTCTTCTTCAAGCTTTTTACGTTTATACTCTTTTGAGAAGAAAACCTTATTTTGACCTATACACTTGTGATTTGATTTTATTATCACTAGAGCCTTATTGTTGTATCAGTGTTATTTAGAACACACATTTGTTACTAACCTTTTAGTGTTGTATCAGCACTAATAAGAGTGCATTATAGTTGTTGTACCCAATCACCATATCCATAACCGTTGTTGTAAAGGGATGTGTGACCCTTAGTGATTAGGGAGTGAATCTCCTAGTTCGGACGTGTGGCGTTCGTGTTTGTAGGGTGAGTGAATCTCTTAGTTCAGACGTGCGGCATTCGTGTTTGTAGGGTGAGGAACCCTTGTTGTATCTGGGGTAGTGGCTAGATGAACGGTGGGGCACCTAGTAGAAAGGGCTACCTTGGGTTCTAGGAAATGGCTTCCTAGTGTTTTGTTTTGAGGTCCCTAGCGAACAGAGGTTCCTAGTAGTGTGTGAGGCGCTCTTGGTTATAATTGGGTGTGGCTCAATTTCAAATTTATAAAAAGCTCGAGCGGGTCGCTTGGGGATTGGACGTAGGTCTTTCGCTGGAAAGGCTAAACCAGTATAAAAATCCTGGTGCAATCTCTCTAACCCTTATCTCTTTTATTTATTATTGCGCATGTTATTATCAAGTTAATTATCTCTTCTCCGCAACGTAATTTTATTTATATTAATTGAATTATTTTAAATTAATCAACGCGCGTTAGACTTTTCGTTGTTATAGTGTTTCTTATATTCGCGCGTAATATTAATCGTTGTTATTATAGCTTGTGCATAATCATTTTCATCGTTTTTAATAGTTTTCTGCTGCAAATTATATTTATTTTATTGAAAAAGATTTAAATCGAATATTTTCCAATGAAATTGTAAAAACCCAATTCACCCCCCTCTTGGGTGACGGCTGCCAATCCTAACAGATTTGTCTTCGAGGAGCCTCTTGAAGTCGAGTTGGAGTCGGTGGCTAAGGACGGCCCTAGTCCTTAGTTGTCGTTTTGTTTTGTGTTGTAACCCACTTATGTGCACTGGGTTGGTATTGCTAGAACCACTATGTAACACGTCTTGATGCATAACTAGTTTTGGAAAACAAATAACTGTGGAGGGACTATTTGAGAATTTATGAACTTATGAACTGTTAATTATTTTAAATTAAAGATGTTTAATGAAAATAGAGTCCGAGTTCCAAAGCGCGGTATTGGTAACATTTCGGTTTGGAACTTGACAGGTGACATGTGGCATGATGACTTTACTTTTATGTTGAATGGTTTAATATGAAACATTTTTGTAATAGCAGTTTCATGTCCATGTCATCAGTGAAAAAAAAATTTACCCATATTTTTACCATGTTATTTAAATAAAAGAATAATTCAAGTTCTAAATCGGGGTGTTACATGACCTCTCTATGATTTGGAATTTAGTCCTTCAATCGAGAGATTAGGGATTGAATTGGCCCTATAATCAAACATTATAGTTTCACAACTTGTAGGGATATTTTTTGGAAATTATATAACATTTATAATTCCAGTGTTTTTAATGAATCGATTATTAGTTTAGGACTCGCTTAAGGGGTTAAGGTGTCTAAACTAATAATACAAAGTAAGTGCCCTGAAGATTCTAGTTCTTACTGCTTCTAGAATTGTTGTTCACATAGGAAGAGTTCATATATTTATCCAAGTTTACTATAATTCTATTAATGAAACCATGTCCTTAACTTTTCATGCGTTCATATAATCCATTTATTCTCAATTTTCTATGTTTTTGCAATGACAACTCAATATCAAATTTTAGTCGTTTTCCATAAGTAAAATTACGTTAGGGTGAGAATTGCTTGAATTAACTAATTCTCATGGGATCGCCACTCTATTTATCCACTGTATTACTTGAACAACCCGATATACTTGTCGATGTCCCAACAAGTTTTTGGAGCCGCTACTCGAGATTAGTTTTATTCAAGCGATTTATTGGTACTTATATCTAGTAGTTTTGAAAATTGTGTAAATACTTGTGTATAAATGTTATCTTTATTTTTATTTTTATTTTTAGTTGTTACCTAATTCTTGTATCTAGCTTCTTTCTGGTGTATGCATTTGCGTCGTGTAGGTAATCATGAAGCTCTACTATTTGATCTTGATATTGACCGAACTGCAAGGAAACTAAGGCATGAAGCACAAGAAGAAAGAAGTAGAGAAGCAATGGCGAAAGAACCTGAGAGGACTCTTGCGCACTACTCCATTATCAACCTGAACACATGCACCACAAGCAATGTTCGGCCTACTGTGAATTCTAAAAATTTTGATATCAAGGGAGCTTACCTGAACTTACTCCAGTAGAATCAATTCAGTGGCAGCCCACAAGAGGATCTCAATGAGCACATTGCCAACTTTCTGAGTATCCTGAACTTCTTTAAAATCCAGTGTGCTACTGATGAAGCCATCCGATTGAGGCTATTCCCACTCTCTCTCAGGTATAAAGCAAGAAGTTGGCTCCTATCTCAACCTCAAGGGAGAATAACTACATGGGATGACTTGGTCCGAAATTTCATAGACAACCCTTTTCTCCAGCCAAGAAAGCCAGACATAGGCAAGAAATCAATGCCTTTGTCCAACAAGAAGGAGAATCCCTACATGAAGCTTGGGAAAGGTTCAGGAAATTGCTGAAGAGATGTCCAACACATTCCCTTCCAGATTTGATGCAAATCCACTTGTGTCTATGATGGGCAGAAGATGTCCTATAAGGGCATGATTGATGTTGTAGCCAATGGTTCACTTGAGAGTAAGATACCTACAAAGTCAAAGCAGTTGATAGAAAAAATGGCTAACAACAGTAGTTATGCCTCCATTGAAAGGACTGTAACAAGAAAATGAGTGATCGAAATTCATGGTATGCAATCTTTGTTGACTTTAAAACAAAGAGATGCAACAACAGATAGCTGGACTCACAAAACATATGGGTCAGGTCCAAGTGGGTGCCAATGTGAGTATTTCGTCTTCTTCCGGTTCCAACTCATCAATATTGACATGTGACTTTTGTGAAGGAAATCATTGCAATGGTGAATGCGCATTTGAAATTGGAGAACTAGTTAATTTTGTGGCCGAAGCTCCAAGGAAGAATCCACTTTCCAACAACCAAAATCTTGGATTCCGAAACCACCCCAATTTGTCATGGAAGAGCCTAGTATTGGAACATCCTCAAGAGGATACACAAGCACCTTAGGAGGTGGCCACTGAAAAACTTGCTCAGCAAACCTCCAGCATAGTCCAGTCAACAAATAATTTCATGGAGGAAACATGAGTTAACTTCAAGAACCAAGGAGCAAGCATCAGAAATCTTGATATGCAAATGGGCCAACTCTCAAAACAGATTGAAGAAAGGCCACAAGGGAAATTTCCTAATGACACTATTTCTAACCCCAAGGAGCAGTGCCAAGCCATTACTTTGAGAAATGGAAAGACTCTTGAGGGGGAGCCCAATAAAAAGGATGAAGTACAGGTTGACTTTACTAGTGATGAGAAAGAGAAAGAGAATGAGGCACCACTGGCCTCAAATGTTCAACCTAAAGAAGTCAACAAACCAATGGATGATAAGGACCAAAATGCAAATCCAACTCCAAAGGTTCATTTCTCACAAAGGTTGAAGAAACAGCAGAAAGATGAGCAGTTCTCCAAGTTTATGGATGTATTCAAAAAGCTCCACATCAACATACCCTTTGCCGAGGCACTGGAATAGGTTCCCTCCTATGCCGAGTTTATGAAAGAGTTGTTGTCCAAAAAGAGGAAAGTAAAGGATGATGAGACAGTGATACTAACCGAGGAGTGCAGTGTCATCCTCCAAAGGAAGCTTCCGCCCAAACTAAAAGATCCTGGGAGCTTCACCTTGCCATACAACATTGGTGGTAAATATTTTGGTAAGACACTTTGTGACTTAGGAGCAAGTGTAATTTGATGCCTCTCTCTATTTTTAATAAACTTGAAATTGGAAAAGCGAAGCCCACTAAGGCTTTGTTACAATTGGTTGACATGTATATTCTCCGCATGAGATATCGATCGAGTACGATGCAATTGGTAACGACATAGCTTGGTTCGTGCTCAGTTCATCGTGCTCGGTTCGTGCTCGGTCGATATCTCCCCTCGGTTTGTCAAGTCATGCTCGGTTCATTATCGGTTAATGCTTGGTTCCTGCTCGGTTCTTGCTCACATGAGTAGGAGGTCCACATCAGATGCATCGTTGGCAGTCAATGTAAGGGCTGACATGGCACACCGTTTGCCATGTCAGCAGATGACGGAAGAAGACAAACAGAAGGACTAAAAACAAAATTTAAAAAGATTTAAGGACCATTCAAGGTCAAAAAAAGATTTAAGGACTAAAAACAAAATTTAAAAAGATTTAAGGACCGTTCAAGGTCAAAAAAAGATATAAGAACTAAATTCAAAACGAGGTCAACTTATAGGGACCAAAACCATAATTAAGCCTAAATAATTCATAAAATATAAAAATTATTAAATAATGATTAATTATATATTAGAGTGAAGTAGTTTGAGTAAAGAGGGTGTGTAAACAATTATTTATGGAAGAGGAAGAACGATTATGAGAGGAAGAATGATGCAAGAGTAGATTTGTTTTAGTCTAGAGAGAGAGAAACAAAAATTGAAATTTTGAATTTTGAATTTATTTTGTTTCAGTCCTTCAGCACATATAGCCAGGCTACTATGAGAAGCTTTTCTTTTCCCTCATTATAGAGTCACGTGACTCACTTTAGAGTTTTTGACTTTTTGCCAAAACAGTACCATAGAACACTGTTGATAGCACAGTGCAATTGAAATCCCCGCTATAGTACACAATCCACATAATCACTGTTCAAGCACAGTTCTGAGGTAGACACAAATCACTGTTGATTGCATAGTGCAATTGGACACAAAAACACTGTTTCAATTGAAATCGGTTCACTGTGCTTATAACAGTTGAATGTAATCCTCAAATTTAAGAATATATAGATTATAATATTTGTATGTTTAGAATTATTTTTTATAATATATTAAGTATGTTTATGTCCAAGTATATGTTATTAATTATCAATTTTGAGATTTGTAAACACTCGTGTATTGTAACATCCTAAACTTTATTTTAAATGAAATTATTATTATTAATCTAAGAAAAATTGGAATAATGACTTACCGAATTTTGGTAGATAGGTGAGTGGTGATTATAAGTCCTAGGGGTGGTATAGAAGGCAATTGTGGCTTCGAGCGAAATTAACTAAGCGAAATCGGGAGTTAAATCGGCGTTTTAGATGTTAGAAATCGACCGAAATGAGAAAATTAGAAATTTATTATAGGATTCTAAGAAAATAAATTCCACCGTTGGATAAGAAGTTTGTGGGGTGAAGAAGCTTATCTAAAAATTTGGACCCGATCCGACGGTTAACGAAAAAGTTATGGCGAATCGAAGATTGAAAACCCTGTGTCACGCCCAGGCGCACCAGCCATGCGCCCAGGCGGGTGCACTGTTCATTGGTGCACCAGCCAGTGAAAAACCCGCCCAGGCGAGTCCCCCATTCGCCCAGGCGCGCGCAAATCCGCACCAGCCGCACCAGTTCGCGTTTGGCGCGCCAGAACTCCCACCACACGCACCAGCCGCACGCACCAGCAGCACCAGCTGGTGCCAGGACTCGCCCAAGCGAGTGATAGGCTCGCCCAAGTGAGCGACGCACACCAGATCAGATCTGGTGCGTCGGATTCTGGCTTGGGGCCAAAGTTTTGATCTTGGCCACACGATTGTGGCTGCTCCCTAGGCTGAACATAAGGCACCAAAAACACTTCACTTCACCACCTTTCAACCCCAACTCAAGCTTATCATCTTCATCAAATCCTCTCAACCCCAAGATCACTTCCATCACCATTCCTTCTCAAACACTTGATTTTTGGGCACCTCAAACCCAAAATCAACCAAACCCATCAAGCCTTGCACCATGGAAGTGGGTTGAAGCTTCATTTTTCTCCTCCCTTGATTCACACGATTTGCTCCCTCCTTCCTTCTTCTTGGTTTTCAAATTTCATCATCACTTGGGGTAAGTTGAACTCTAAGGCATGAGATTGATTCCCTTTCCAACTCTCCTTACTTCATAGAAATTGTATTTAAATCCTTAGGGTTCTTGCACTCATGAATATGTAGGACTTTGTTTCATGCCGTCCAACCAAAACCAAGTCAAGGACAAGGAACTCACACAACAAGGATCCATGAGCTAGGACTTGAGATTCATCACCACCTCTTAAGAAGGTAAGAAGGGTTCGTATTACCTTAGCTTAGGAAGTAGATTCTCTTTAGTTATAGTGATGGCTAGGGGTAGAGAATGAGTATAGCATAAAACCTTAGGGTAGTTGATAATGAAAACAAATGAAATAATTAATGGAGAATAGAAAGAGAAACTAGTGTAATGTGTGAGAACAAATATATAAATGATGATGGATAGAAAGGGAATAATGGACTAAGTAGATATATAATTAGGGAGTAATGAGAATAAATAAGTTGACGAATCATAAGAAAGTAATAAAGGAAATTAAGAGTGGATAATAGAGTGAAAATAAATAGAGACTCGTTGTATGCTTGGAAAGATATGAAATTGTGGAAGGAATGAAATATTACATTATTGGGATAACCAAGAGGTAGGTAAAGAAAAGGGAAAGTGTTAATGATAGACTGGTTTTAATTTAGGAAGATGGCGGATAATAATTATGGAAGGTATAGAGAAATGTATTCTAAGAGAAAATGATGAATGTATGATAGGAGAAAATGTTGATTGAGTGCTAAATAAGTAATGTGACTGAGAAATGTGTATGAAAGGGAATTAATAACGAAAAGGGCATTTGTGGCTAAAACGGGCTACGAGTGCTAAAGTTTGCAATGAAATTGAATGGAAATTATATAGAGAATGGGTTAAAAGTGAGTGGAATACTTGAACAATGGAACTATATTGTTAATGTGAGAAGGACCCACCTATTGAGGTGTGGATATAGGAATGTGAAAAGGTGAGTTTATGATATGAATGATGGTTTATGTACGAATGACCCTCCCGTAGGGAGTGCGGATATGTGAATGAGTATGAACGACCCTTCCAATGGAAGTGGAAATATGTATGAATGAACAATGACCCTCCATAACGGAGCGTGTATATAAATGGACCCTCCATAGCGGAGCGTGTATATAAATGGACCCTCCATAGCGGAGCGTGTATATAAATGGACCCTCCATAACGGAGCGTGTATATAAATGGACCCTCCCTAAGTGGAGTGTGAAATTATATCAATGGACCCTCCATAACGGAGCGTGAATAATGGACCCTCCATGAAGAAGTGGATATGTGTATGTATATGGACCCTCCATAGAGGAGTGGATAGATGCATGTTATGGACCCTCCCTAGGGGAGCGTGATAATGTATGTTATGGACCCGCCTATATGGCGTGTGTGAATGTGATTAGGATCCGCCCTTGTGGTGTGCGAATAAATGGTAATAATACCCACCGAAAGGTGCGCGAAAGAATGGAATGGAAAGGAAAGACTAAAGCGGCATAGGGAAAGTATGTCATATAAAGGATAAGGAAAGGTTGGAATAAGTAAAAGGAAAGCAATTTAACATATGAATAAGGTATAATGGGTTAAGGTAGGTCCTTGGTTTGTTACTATGCTTTTGTATAAGCTATATTTCTATGTTCTGTGTAATGCTACCCTTCTTGCTATATTTTTACAGGTACAGAAGCGGAGCATGCACTAGCCGTGGCCGAGCAGGGACACACTCCACAATGTGGAGTGTGAATATTAGGGGTGTGATATTATGTTATTCCAAGAATGAAAACTTTGGCTTTTGATGTATAAAAACTTTAAGTTTTGTCTTTTGGGGAGATTAAACTATTTTATAACTTGACTATTATTATTTTGGAGATGATGTACTCGAGTGTAATGAACTGATTTGTATTTTGCCCTGCTGGCATACTGCTGATTATGTAACAATGTTAAAACAGGTTTTCAAGGCAGAACTCATATTTTTGGAACGTCCATAAAACAAAGGAAACTCTGTCCGATTTGACAGAGATTTTTATAAGCTAAAATGGTTTTTTAAAAAAAAGAAATTTTTAAGTCACTAAATCAATCGGGGTAATTAGAGTATTAATTAAGATAGGGTGTTACATTTTGGTATCAGAGCAGTTTAATCCTCGGCCTTGGAGTTGTACGTTACTCCAATGGTTACTCACCAAGCGAGTAATCGGTATAGAGTCAAATGTTTAAGTTATAGTGCTAGAGTGGTTAAGTAGTTATTTAGTTGTATAAGTATTAACTAGTTGTTCCGTTCAGGATTTAGTCAATATGGTTGGAAGGCGTGCAGAAAACGACAGAATAGCTGCTATCCTGGAAAGTATGGTCCAAATGCAGCAAGCTCAGGCAACGAATATGGCTCAAATGCAACAGGCCCACGCTGCGAATATCGCTCAAATGCATCACAATCAGACGGAGAACATAGCAGCAGCAGCAACAGCAGTGAACCTTCAACGACCAGCTCCGGCCGCGATCGATTGGATGGCCCGATTCAGAAAGAACGAGCCTCAAAAGTTTGAAGGAGGATTCAATCCTGATGGAGCGCAACTCTGGCTTCAGGGGATCGAGAAGATTTTCCGCTCTATGGCACCACCGGATGAGCAAAGAATTGTACTGGCGCAATATATGTTAATAGGGGAAGCGGAGCACTGGTGGGATCAGACGCGAAGGGGTTTAGATGCAGGACATCAGGCAATTACTTGGGATCTTTTTAAGATCCGATTTCTGGAAAAGTATTTTCCTGAGGATGTCCGCAGAGAAAAGGAGATCGCCTTTCTGCAGCTAGTGCAAGGGGATCTGAGCGTCGGGGAGTATGCTGCTAAGTTTGAAGATCTGATCCGATATGCCGGAAGCTACAGAGACGCTAATGAAAGGACTAAATGCATCAAATTCGAGACAGGACTTCGTTCGGAGATTAAGATGGCCTTTGAGTATCAGAACATTGCAAATTTGTCCCAACTGGTTAATATGACCAGTACTTATGAAAAGAGTAAGAAGCACAGGGCGGAATAAAAAGTTAAGAGTGGGCAGAAGGCAGGAGGTCCAATCAGAAATGATGAGCCAACTCAAAGATCAATCCCTTATGTTTTCCCCACAACAGGGCAACAGTCCCAAGAATTATGGGCAAGAGTGAGACTGCTGTGGATACTCCCCCATCATGCTCACATTGTGGAAAGCAGCATGGTGGAGAGTGTTGGTTTAGGAACCAAACTAGAAGAAGTTTTAGTTGTTTTGTGTGCGGACAACCCGGACACTATGCTGCTAATTGTCCCATGAATGCTATGAAGAAAGAGGTGAATACAGCTAGAGCCCATCCAGTAGGTGCAAGACGATCTATCCAGAGAGGAAAGGTACTCACTTCGGAAGGGAAGGAAGTGGAGGATGCAGGCAAGCCGTACTAAGGTAAACGCTGAGTCTCTGATACTCTCTGGGAGACGATGTTTAGTTACCGAGTCACATGCTTGTATGTTTCCCTTAATTATTACTTGAACGGAAATGAAGTTGCTCCAAATTGGAAATCCCCTATGAGTCTTAGGTGTTGATCTTTGATGATCAGAAACCTCTTTAGTGAAAACTTAGAAAAGCATGTGCTATTTAGAGCCTTGATCCCTAATTTCTGAATAAAGAGTTATGTAATTTAAGAAAAACGCATAGATGCAACTACACTTATTAGGAATAAATCAGAAAGAATAAAGTGCTAAGTTTTTGAATGCCAAGTAGAAAGTAACCAAACTCCGTGATAATGTCGTTGTCTAATAGAATGTAAGGTTAGAACCGACCCCTCTGATCCTACATCTGTTAAATGATGATGCTATCAGAAAAACCGCCGATGATGTGCTGTTAACGGACGTAAGATGGGGTTGGTCGCCTCGATCTTTGCATCTATTAACGGACGATATCATGGCAGCCTTCTTAATAAAGTGAGAAATTAATTGCGGTAGGAATTCTGCAAATACAAAGATCCATTAGTGGGATAGACACTAACTTGAATGGTGTTCTTCCCAAAATTCCTTACGCCTAATCGAGTACTAGACCCACAACGAAGCCTAAGGATAAGAGTCTCCAGCTATATTATCAGCCAGTAGTAGTGTAATCAAGCATAGATCCTTTAGGAATAAGGTGAAACTTCATAGAAAACGCCTTTAGTTTTCGTGGGAACCAGTGTAGGTGCTGGTAACTCAAAACCCCCGGGATCTCACCAAGATCCCTGAATGGACAAACATAATAGAAACCAATCTTAACAATTGTGTGAAGGAGCCACACAAAAATCAGTTAGCTTGATTCGAATTCATACTCCCATTGAGTACAAGAACTTAAGGGTATACGGGTACGAAGGGGTATGCCTACAATAAGTGGGGGAGAGCTTAATTACGAAACTTTAAAGATCCTTGTCGGGGTAACCACGGAGTGAAGTGTAGACAAGCGGGAGCGACGGAATTAAGGAATATAATTGTAAAAAGTTTCCAATGGGATGGTTCTCCAATTGAAGGAACTGAACGGAATTTCGGGGACGAAATTCTAATAAGTGGGGGAGAATTGTAACATCCTAAACTTTATTTTAAATGAAATTATTATTATTAATCTAAGAAAAATTGGAATAATGACTTACCGAATTTTGGTAGATAGGTGAGTGGTGATTATAAGTCCTAAGGGTGGTATAGAAGGAAATTGTGGCTTCGAGCGAAATTAACTAAGCGAAATCGGGAGTTAAATCGGTGTTTTAGATGTTAGAAATCGATCGAAATGAGAAAATTAGAAATTTATTATAGGATTCTAAGAAAATAAATTCCACCGTTGGATAAGAAGTTTGTGGGGTGAAGAAGCTTATCTAAAAATTTGGACCCGATCCGACGGTTAACGAAAAAGTTATGGCGAATCGAAAATTGAAAACCCTGTGTCACGCCCAGGCGCACCAGCCATGCGCCCAGGCGGGTGCACTGTTCATTGGTGCACCAGCCAGTGAAAAACCCGCCCAGGCAAGTCCCCCATTCACCCAGGCGCGCACAAATCCGCACCAGCCGCACCAATTCGCGTTTGGCGCGCCAGAACTCCCACCACACGCACCAGCCGCACGTATCAGGCGCACCAGCAGCACCAGCTTGTGCCAGGACTCGCCCAAGCGAGTGATAGGCTCGCCCAAGCGAGCGACGCACACCAGATCATATTTGGTGCGTCGGATTCTGGCTTGGGGCCAAAGTTTTGATCTTGGCCACACGATTGTGGCTGCTCCCTAGGCTGAACATAAGGCACCAAAAACACTTCACTTCACCACCTTTCAACCCCAACTCAAGCTTATCATCTTCATCAAATCCTCTCAACTCCAAGATCACTTCCATCACCATTCCTTCTCAAACACTTGATTTTTGGGCACCTCAAACCCAAAATCAACCAAACCCATCAAGCCTTGCACCATGGAAGTGGGTTGAAGCTTCATTTCTCTCCTCCCTTGATTCACACGATTTGCTCCCTCCTTCCTTCTTCTTGGTTTTCAAATTTCATCATCACTTGGGGTAAGTTGAACTCTAAGGCATGAGATTGATTCCCTTTCCAACTCTCCTTAGTTCATAGAAATTGTATTTAAATCCTTAGGGTTCTTGCACTCATGAATATGTAGGACTTTGTTTCATGCCATCCAACCAAAACCAAGTCAAGGACAAGGAACTCACACAACAAGGATCCATGAGCTAGGACTTGAGATTCATCACCACCTCTTAAGAAGGTAAGAAGGGTTCGTATTACCTTAGCTTAGGAAGTAGATTCTCTTTAGTTATAGTGATGGCTAGGGGTAGAGAATGAGTATGGCATAAAACCTTAGGGTAGTTGATAATGAAAACAAATGAAATAATTAATGGAGAATAGAAAGAGAAACTAGTGTAATGTGTGAGAACAAATATATAAATGATGATGGATAGAAAGGGAATGATGGACTAAGTAGATATATAATTAGGGAGTAATGAGAATACATAAGTTGACGAATCATAAGAAAGTTATAAAGGAAATTAAGAGTGGATAATAGAGTGAAAATAAATAGAGACTCGTTGTATGCTTGGAATGATATGAAATTGTGGAAGGAATGAAATATTACATTATTGGGATAACCAAGAGATAGGTAAAGAAAAGGGAAAGTGTTAATGATAGACTGGTTTTAATTTAGGAAGATGGCGGATAATAATTATGGAAGGTATAGAGAAATGTATTCTAAGAGAAAATGATGAATGTATGATAGGAGAAAATGTTGATTGAGTGCTAAATAAGTAATGTGACTGAGAAATGTGTATGAAAGGGAATTAATAACGAAAAGGGCATTTGTGGCTAAAACGGGCTACGAGTGCTAAAGTTTGCAATGAAATTGAATGGAAATTATATAGAGAATGGGTTAAAAGTGAGTGGAATACTTGAACAATGGAACTATATTGTTAATGTGAGAAGGACCCACCTATTGAGGTGTGGATATAAGAATGTGAAAAGGTGAGTTTATGATATGAATGATGGTTTATGTACGAATGACCCTCCCGTAGGGAGTGCGGATATGTGAATGAGTATGAACGACCCTTCCAATGGAAGTGGAAATATGTATGAATGAACAATGACCCTCCATAACGGAGCGTGTATATAAATGGACCCTCCATAGCGGAGCGTGTATATAAATGGACACTCCATAACGGAGCGTGTATATAAATGGACCCTCCATAACGGAGCGTGTATATAAATGGACCCTCCCTAAGTGGAGTGTGAAATTATATCAATGGACCCTCCATAACGGAGCGTGAATAATGGACCCTCCATGAAGGAGTGGATATGTGTATGTATATGGACCCTCCATAGAGGAGTGGATAGATGCATGTTATGGACCCTCCCTAGGGGAGTGTGATAATGTATGTTATGGACCCACCTATATGGCGAGTGTGAATGTGATTAGGAGCCGCCCTTGTGGTGTGCGAATAAATGGTAATAATACCCACCGAAAGGTGCGCGAAAGAATGGAATGGAAAGGAAAGACTAAAGCGGCATAGGGAAAGTATGTCATATAAAGGATAAGAAAAGGTTGGAATAAATAAAAGGAAAGCAATTTAACATATGAATAAGGTATAATGGGTTAGGGTAGGTCCTTGGTTTGTTACTATGCTTTTGTAGAAGCTATATTTCTAAGTTCTGTGTAATTCTATCCTTCTTGCTATATTTTTACAGGTACAGAAGCAGAGCATGCACTAGCCGTGGCCGAGCAGGGACATTGTGGAGTGTGAATATTAGGGGTGTGATATTATGTTATTCCAAGAATGAAAACTTTGGCTTTTGATGTATAAAAACTTTAAGTTTTGTCTTTTGGGGAGATTAAACTATTTTATAACTTGACTATTATTATTTTGGAGATGATGTACTCGAGTGTAATGAACTGATTTGTATTTTGCCCTGCTGGCATACTGCTGATTATGTAACAATGTTAAAACAGGTTTTCAAGGCAGAACTCATATTTTTGGAACGTCCATAAAACAAAGGAAACTCTGTCCGATTTGATAGAGATTTTTATAAGCTAAAATGGTTTTAAAAAAAAAAGAAATTTTTAAGTCACTAAATCAATCGGGGTAATTAGAGTATTAATTAAGATAGGGTGTTACTTGTATTTATGAGTCGAGTTTACGATTCGAGTTTATCTACCCTTTATGAGTTTACTAGAACTCTCAAATTTGACAACGATGATTATACTTCATCCAAATAGAGAGAATTGTTTTCAAAATAACCGTAACTGAACTGTTTAAAAGCATATTTTCTATTTCAGATTAAAACCGGTCCATTTGTAAAACAATTGCACCGATTAAACCAAACTACTCAAATTGGTTGAACCGTTTATGAGTCTATCGCAAACACTATTTCCGTTCCAAAAATACAAACCCTAATTGCAAACATTAGGTATATCTTAATCAACGAACCCTAATTTCTTCTATTCTTCCATTGCAAACATTATTTGACTTCTTTTAATCTTTGTTTCTTGGTTTTGAAAAATGGTTCTCTCTTAATTTTTCTTATTTTGCATATATCTTTTAGTTTTAAATAAGGGTCTTCAAAATAACCAAACCATTTAAACCAAACCACAATTGAACCATATGAACCGCTTTCTTAAAACCAGTTTTTATAACTAAGCCAATTTTTGCCGACAAGTGTTTTGGTTTGGTCCTTATAACTGAACCTAATATTGCATTTCCCTATCTACCCTCGGTTTTCCCAATCAGATTCCCTCTCGCGACCTCCGACCATTCTATAGACGAGAGATTTTATAGTCACACAATTAGTTCATTAAGGGGACAGATTTGCTAATTATATAAAATTAGTACTAACGTATTTAAACCTACACTTCTCGAAAAATAATTGTTATTGCGGTCAAAATTAAAACTTCTAGATTTGATAATTGTTCTTTCACTTATAAACATACATGGTACATATATATATATATATATATATATATATACACAATTATACATTTTCATATATTACTGAATTTACTTAGTTGGTAATTCATATTCTATTTAATGGTTTAATATATGGTTTGTAATATAACGTTTATCCTTAGGTTTCTTTAAAAGCTCATATTCAAGACTGTTAATATTTAACCTTTCGTCAATTAAAATTTGTTGGGAAAATTCTTTTCATAAGAATTGTCAAAACTTAAATTATAAGTTAGATAATTAAGATTCTATAACTATCTTATTTGTGAAAATTTGGATAAAATTTTGACGGAGTTAGTTTAAAATATGAATATTTTCTTTATAAAATCATTTGCCTGCCATACCTATTCGGACTTTGATAATTATATGTAAACGTTTATATACCAAAGTAATAAAGTTTAAAAATTTATATTTATATATTATACCTATATCTCGTATGAAATTATAACTTATATCAAATATACTTTTCAACTTTATTGTATGACGAAATTAGTGAATTTACCATACATTTCAACTTAAATCAATACATTAAAATTTATCGCATATTACTAATGTAATTCATTCCTTTGTGTCCAACATCATTAAATTTCTGTTTCGCCCAAAACAATATTAACGTAGTACTCAACTAATATACTTAACACTTACTAATGTTCAAAATTTATAATTTATTTATTAAACGGTTTTGGGTACACTATTTATAAAATTTTAGAAGTCATAACTACCCGACCTTTATTTCCTTTCAAAACATGTATAACTCATTTTCTGATTATCTTTTTCTATCATGAGGTATTGGGAGTTACTACTCCCCCACTTAGAAATTGATTAGTTTCTATTTTACTTTCATGTTATCGTAAAGTTTCCATAATTTAAAGTCAAAAGTAATTATCCTATATATATATATATATATAAACAAATAATTAATGTATGTATTTATAATTCTTTTCCTAATACAAGCATTCAACTTTCTTTTCCTATAGCTTCTTGTTTCATTCATTTCTCTTAATTATATTAGACATGTTTTATAGTATAAATCATTCATATACATTATTGAATATCCTTTGAATACGATACTAGAATTTATGTAGAAATTTGGTCAGAGTTTCCTCTAAAATATGGATCTTTTCCAATTTATTAAACACCTGTTTGAACCGGTAATTATCAAGACCATACTATCTCATTCAATCCAATTGTATCTCAGTTTTATACATTCATAGTTTAATAAACTCCATAATTCATAAACATGTGCGATAGGAATAATTGGCCAATATATTATCACATAAACAATTTCATATTAAATGAAATTAAAATATAGTCGCACTATAGCTCTTCTTAAACATATTTGATACATAATTTATTATGAACTCTATTGCTATGTTTCCATCCGTTAATTGCATATATTACAACCAAATTTCCACAATCATCATATCACTCAATATATCCTCATAGTTCATTCAGTTTCTATTTCATAATCACATAATCTATTTCAGCATCAATTCATTCGGTCCTTTTAATTTCATTTTACATTTCCATTGAAAATCTAAATATCCGTTCTTTTTCAGGCTACATCACCTATGTCAATTTTAACATTTTCATTGGATTCAAACTTATTTCATGGGCTTTACATTCCCAATTCACCATAGTCATACAATTTATTCTCATTTCAAGTTTACACTTATCTGATAAAAATTAATTCATATCCAATCGATATCAAAATTTTCGGAGGGTCAAAAGGGTTAGCATCATCTATCATAACAAATACTTATTCTTTTATATGATATATTCAAACTTCTAGATTTCAATGGTATCATCTCCCAATGAATGTAAGTATTGGGGTGATCAGTCCCAATCCCACATTCCATTGGTGGTAATAATCTTCATCCAGATTAAATCTTCACACTTCGTGCCCATAACTTTCTATTTCAAATATTCATATAAACATTATTCATTTTCACTTCTTGTTAGTTCAATACTAAGGATTTCTCTTTCTCTTTCGAATTCCATCAATTATTTTCATTCTTTTGCCACCCATTAGATTATTTGCAAATGGATAAGTATTCTCCTTCTCTTTCTCGCACTGAATTCCTAGTGAGCTCTCCTAGGTTTCCGGTGTCAAAATCATTCTTTTCTCAAACACATTTTTAACTTTTCCAATACTTTCCATTTGGGCGCACGCATCCCAAGGCATACACACACCCAGACAAGGGCAACCAGCTGTCAAAAAGGAATCTTTGCTTACTTCATTCAATCCTTCCCAAGGCAAAGCCAGGAAAGGCAAGGCTTTCACTCCTCTCCTCCTGCAGCCATTAAATGACCAAGCCAAAAGGAGGAAACAAACAAAGGGGACCTAATAAAGAAGGAATATGCAGCGACCAAGGTGGAAAAGTGCCATGAACCAGTGGATAAACTGAGGAAAGCAATAACCAGTCGGCAAAGAATACACTATAAATAGAGAGACTTCAACTCCCATAAAAACAACAACAGAAGAGGGACAGGCAACAAGAGCTACATCACCAAAAATGGGTGATCAGTTAAGAGCAACAAAAAGGCAACACAAACACACAGACATCGTTCTTTCCCTCTAAGCTTCAGAGAAAGAACCCGAGAGAGAAACACAAAAGAGGGAGATGCACCAGAAAGTGCACACCTCCAGCCAATCATCTTAGCAACAACGCACCAGAGCAACAGTGACAATGTAGACAAAACACAAGTTCTTCTCTCTGCAACTTGGAGGAAGAACACGAGCGAAAGAGAAAGGTATTTAAGGAGAAAGAGGCCCCCAAGGCGAGCAGTAGAGCGCACGCCCCCTACTCCCTCCAAACTCGTCTGAAGCAACTGAACCAACTGAAGGAAGGAAATCAACTCAATCGACTACAGGAAATGCAAAACACAGAGGAAACACTGGTTCTATTCTCTAACACATAGAGAAGGAATGTCTGAAGGAACAATAGTGAGAGACACGGAGAAGTGGAGGCCAAGGTGAACATCAAAGCGAACACCCTCCAGTCATGGGTGTAACAACTACACCATCATTGCAACCCCTACAGCAACGTTGCAAGAACTTCATCACCATTATGGCCTTGGATGTAACCTACATTCTCGGCGCAGAGGGCGCTCCCACAAAACCGGACTATCGAAGGCGTGCCTCACCACTGTAAAACTAGTACTGACGGTACCCATTCACTTGTAACATCTGTAGTATTTGTACGCCTAAAAGGGCACCCTCACAAAGCTGAACCACCAAAGGTGTACCGCCACAATAGAAGTAATGACTATAGCCATCTGTAGTATTTGTACACACTGAAGGGCATCCCCACCGACTATCAAGGGCGTGCCTATCAGAAGTAACCAACTGTAGTATGTGCACATCTCAAAGGGCGTTCCCCTTCACTGTCAAAGGGCGCACCTGTCTACAATAAAAACAATACGTAGCATTCCTTCATTCGTACAAACTGTAGAAATGGAGACCATAACTTCATTAAGCTTACAAACCCAATTAACCCCAGTTAATCCCTGATAACCCTTATCTTTAAATAAAAAGATTCGAAACAATTTGGCGACTCCGCTGGGGAAGTTATGGCTCCGAACGGTGAAGGAAATGCTCCCAGAAGCGTTGCTCCAAAGATGGCTCCTGAAGGCGCTCATAGATATCAATAGTCTCCAACTGAAGAAGTGTTGCGGGAAGGAGGTGGTCATTCAGTCCAAAAGCGACCTCCTCGGAAGGCAGTCTGCTCCCAAAAGGTGAGCTCCCTAGAAGGCGCTCTTCAGAGAGCGATCTCATCAGAAGACGTGCTCACAGAAGGCGACCAGCTTCTCAAAAGGCGATCACGCAACCAGAGGGTTGAAAGTACGCTCTGACTGAAGAAGGCGCCACATTACCGAAAGTAGAAACTCAGGATCAAAGGCGCAACCAGAGAGTTTACATGGAAAAATGCTTCGTGTTATCTGCACTGTGAGCTAAGTACACACGATCCTTGACTCGTTCTAACTTATCATTCATATGCTAGTAAGTCTTTCCGTGAATTTCATCATATGAATCTGATGAAATGAAAAATTCATTGTGTCCAATCACATGTCAATTATTTTATGAGAAATTGAAGGAAATAATCATAGTATGCTTGTACGTATTATCCCGTTAGCTTTTGAATACACCTATGGCAACCTTGATATGATCGCCTTCGTATGATAACATGGTCTCGTTTTTATGCTGAAAACAATAATTTATTTTTACTCTGTCTTGAATAGCATTGTCGAAACATGATATTATATGAAGATTGTTTGACTCTTGTATGTCATGGCTTACAATTGCATATGTGTGATCAGAATCATGAATGATGTCGCTCTGATATGTATCAAATATTTGGCTAGAGAAGCAATAATTAAATAACTTTGTACATCTGAATATTTACTGAAGAACTGAAATCAATATATCATACTAGTCATTTCCGCCACAGTCCTGTTAACTTTTCTTGGCTCAGCCATGACATGATATGAAGAAACCATTTTTCACAGTTCCATCTTGCAACATAATGTTTCACATCATAAGTTGCATGATTTAGACGCTGAGAAGGCATGATCTAGGAAAAGCGTTACATGAAAACATGATCTTGACAATGTTACATAATGACGCATAATTGATTTCATACATGACCTAACTGACAAAGCGGACATGCACGGCATGAGAATATCCGAAAAATGAAAATTGTTTATGTAGGAGCCACTTCCTAAGATTTGAGAAGCCATTAGCACGCTCTCAGGTCATGACTCACTATGTTTTGCTAAGAGGCTCAATGCCATGGGAGGATCGCTTCTTCCACCCTGGACAACAAACACCTGATATGTCTACAGCAGAGAAGCGCTCCACGTCTCGCCCAGTAAAAGAGAAGGCCAGGCGATCAAAATCAAAGTATCAGAAAGCGAGTGAGTAAGCAAGAACAAAGTATCAGAAACATAACACACAAGTAGAAAAAATCGGTGAAAAAATTAAGCAAACAAGATTAAAGGAAGAGAAATAATGAAATCATGCCAGCAGGCGGACCCTGAAGCTGATAGTAAGAAATTCAGAACCAGAAGGCGAACGTAGAGTCATGGTGGCAAGGCGCATGTCATCCTTTCAAGCAGAAGTAATCATGCATTTAGTATAAACTGATTGACAAGACAAAAGGCGGAACAAGCAAAGGCGAGAAAAGCAAAGTTAAATCAAAGTCTCATGTAAAGTTGAATTGCCCAGATGAAATCCAAGGCGCATAAAAAATAAACAGTGTTGAAGCTAGAAATCCTGAAGTAAATCAAAAATAGAATGTTACTAACCCGAAAAATCTAAAAGCAAAGTTGTATGAGAAGCTGACGGTGAATTCAAATCAGATAGATGAAGGCGATTTCAAAACAAAAGCGCACCGAGGAAGTAATTGAAGAACAAACACATGTGCAAAAGCTGACACAACTGAATCCGAGTATAAGCACGGATCAAACAGAAGATATGCCCAGGCAAACCAGCCAGCCAATTGCAAAGGTGTACAACTGTAAGGCGTACAACTGCAAGGCGTGCATGAAAAGGCGTACATGCAACATGAGGCATAAAATCATATACAAGAACAAGGTGCAAGACGAAAGCAAGCCAAAAAGCGTGCAAGTGACTGACCCAGGACTGTTCCAAACTTAGCATAACGATGGCGAGCTCAGTTTACCTAATGATTGAACAACTGCCAAGCTAAAATCTTGAGTCCATCGTAGTCTGCTCTCATAAGCAAGCCAAAGCATTCTGACACAAGTCAAACGAAGAAGTCTATAGTAATAAAAAGCCCTTGAAGCAAGGCGCATCTGAGCTTATTCACACATGAAAGAAGACTATGCGAAAGCGAGAATGAGCACAAAGTCAAAGAAGCCAGCACAATCTAAGAAATCCAAGTGGTTACAAATTGATGGTATCAAGAAAAGTAACACCAATGACAAGAGGTGTTACGAAGCACAAGCAATCAGAGTCAAACAATCAATCAGGAGCAAGGTAGCGCCTATGATAGGAGGTGCCAACAGAAAATCTTGAAGCGACACTGACGACATGAGGTGTCCCCAAAAAGCCCAAATGATACTGATGACATGAGGTATCGTTGTAGCAAGTACCCTCAAACAGGGTCAACAATGCCAAAATGCGAGGTTCAACGCTTCAAAAAAAAAAGAAGAAGAGAAAAAGAAGAGAAGAAGAAAAGGAAAAGAAAAGAAAAAGAATGAACAAGTGTTGAACCGTACCGCGGGCACAAGACGCCTTATCGCGGCACCCGGATAGACCTCTCTGAAAACAAATTTCCGGGATCAAACGTGGGCGAAGTACGCCATATCGCGAGGCTAGAAAAGGTCCCGGGAAACAAGGGCGCTGGTCTTAAACGCAGGCGGAAAAAATCTGTAGAAAAAGAGGTTGGCTAACGAAAGATCCAAGGCGATCCGTTAGCTTATAAAGCCCCAAAGCGGCAAACTGAAAAGGCCCAAAGTGGCAAAACCTGTAGAATGTGCCCAATGTGCACCCTAAAAAATGTGTGTGCCCAATGTGCACCCTAAAGAAAAAGAAAGAGAAAGCGTGCCCAACGTGCACCTTGAAAAAAAATTTGGCACCAATGACATGAGGGGCCATTATTCAGAAAAAAGAGAAAGAAGCGTGCCCAACGTGCACCTTGAAAAAAAAATTTGGCACCAATGACATGAGGGGCCATTATTCAGGAAAAAGAGAAAGAAGCGTGCCCAACGTGCACCTTGAAAAAAAAATTTGGCATCAATGACATGAGGGGTCATTATTCAAAAAAAAAAAGGCATGCCCAACGTGCACCTGGAAAACTTGGCACCAATGACATGAGGGGCCATTACTGAAAATAACTTGGAAAAATCTTTGGCACCAATGACATGAGGGGCCGCTGCTAAAAAAAAGAAAAGAAAACATGCAGTGATAATACTACATAGGCACCAGACAGAAGTGCACGCATACAAAGCTCCTGTAGAAGCATCAAAATCTATACAGCCTATCTCAAAATATCCAACGCTAGCAGGGAAAGAGATGTCAAAGGAAAAGAAGCTGGAAAAGTCAGTTCATACAAAGAGTCAAGAACCAGTGGCAAATTCTAAGTAAAGGCGACAAAAGTCAAATCCGATTAAAGACATACAAAACGTGGAGCCAAAGAAGAACAGTAGCTGAAGCCATAATCTAAAAAGCAGAACGACCAAGTAACAGCATATGCAGTGAAAATAGCGCCTACATGCTAAAAAGGGAATTCAAAGAGGTGTCCCTGCAAACTTCTTCATAGGCGTGCTTCCGGGCGGCTAAATCATTAATCTCCTTATCAAGTCGCTCCAACTCTGAAGTTGTCTGATCAAGTTGAGAAGAAAGTTCCTTAATGCGGGAGGCTAACGGAGTACGGCGTTCCTGCAGGGAGCGCTCGGCTTTAGCCAAATCGGCATCATCAAACGGAGGGTGCAAACTCTCAAAACCAGCGATGGCATTCTCAAGCCAAGCACTAGAATAATGCTGAAACTTGAGTGAATACAAGCAATCCAGAATCTCAGCTTTGTCCTCTCATGGCAAGGCATCCACGTCAACTGAACGAACCAACAAGAACATCTGCAGCAAGGTGCGTGAAGCGGACTCCCTAAAAAGGTGAGGAAACGAGGCACAAGGCGGTACCAGGGCAGGGTGATCAAGGAGGAATGAATCAACCAAAGACTGATCATCAGCATCCAATGAACCGCGAGACCTAGCGGAAAGTGCACCTGCAAAGCACACCACAACACGCACAGAGATAATGAGACAGAAAGTAAAGCAAAGAAAAGGAAAGAACCCAACTTGGGTCAAGCAAAGGAAAGAATACTTACAAACCGAAGAAGACCCTGGGGAAGCAGAGACATGGCCTGCCCTCACGGAAGGAGTTTGAAAGTGGGAAGCCTCATGCATAGAACGCCCATCAGGAGGAGCGGTTACACTCCTAGGACCTTCGACCACACTGGTCGAAGCTAGGCCCTTATCAGCAGAAGGGATAAAAACCATGGGGGCAGAAGGCTCTCCAACCGGAATCTCAGCAGTAACACCAGCTTGGCTCTCCGCGGGAGCAGAGACATCCATCTCAACGTCCATCTCGTCAAGCATGGTTTCTCCCTCGCCAAATACATCTTTAAACCTTTGAATATCAGCAATGACTTCATCAACAACATCAGTAGTACCTGAAGGGCCCTCCGAAGGCACACCCTTGGAGGTAACGGAAACACTTTTGAAAACACCAACTGGGGGCATGGAAGAACCAGTATCCTCACGAACAGCAGAATTAAGAGGGACAGAAGAGGTAGCATCCCCACCAACAAAAGGCTGATGGCAGAAATCCATGGGGTCTTCACGATCAGGAACGGATGGAATTGTCGAAGGACTGATAGGAACGTGGCCACCTCCAGAAAATTGAGGCGAGGGCGACGCCGAAAAATGACCACCAGAACCGTCTACACCCAAAGGAAAGGAAAAGAATCAGTAATACCACAAAGATACCTGAGTAAAGCGTATTGAAAATAAAGAGGCCAAAGGAAAGCAAAGAAAAACCCGAAGGGCTGCAATAAGAGCAAGAAAAGGAAGAAGGCAAGAAATGAAACCTGGGGGGTATTCCTCCTCAGCGCCGCCACTTTCAGCAGAATCATCATGGTAGGCCAAAAGAGAGTCATCCAAACCGGTCTCATTAGCATTATCCTGGACCAAGTCTATACGAGCAGGAGAAGAAGGAGCAATGTGAACACCAAAAGCTCGCAAGTGACTAGATCGGCGGGAGGGTGCGGCTGCAGCTGCCCTTTTCTTCTTCCGAGACGAGGCGGCGCCACTACCACCGCCTTTAGCAGGAGACTTGGAAACGGAGGGACCTTGAGAGGTGGTTTTCCTCTTGCCCCGTCTGAATGCAGCAGGGGAAGATGCAGTAGCCTTGCGCCCAGGCGAGTCTTCCTCATCTGAAAATGAAACAGAACAAAAGAATCAATACAAAGCAGAAAAAGGGGAAACAACAAAACAGAAAAATGGCCAAGATGTTCACCTTTAACTTTCTTCATGGAGGTGCAGAAGTAAGGATCATTGTATACGATAGGTAGCAAAGAAGGGGCCGAATGCTGTGAAGAGGCCTCGAAATCACGCAAATGCTGGAGAATATCCTCATGAGATGTGATCCAACTACGCAAAACACCCCCAACACGGAAGGGAGAAACATGAACACGAGGGATTTCGGAAGCATCAAGAGACGCACCAAAAAAGAGCACTTTAACTGAATCTTCTACAGGGGGATGCTCAATGTGAAGGGTGCAAGGGGCTTGATCACGCCCGAATTGTCTGGCCACACGATCAGGGCGATAAACACAAGGCCAAAGAGCTCCGCCGTGGGCACTCTTACTGTCTAGAGGAACAAAACCAGGCAAACAGCGAGCGGTTAAAATCAACTTCCACAAGTCATAAACCCCCTCAAAGCGGGCAGCGGTGTCATTTCTTGTGGCAAACTCTTCTTCATCGTACAAAGGATGCAGGGGGTCACCACCCTCCATGATATTGCCCAAGTAAGGACGAAATACAAACTTATCTTCCAAATCGATCAGGGAAATCAAGGGTTCTCTTGGAAAGCCTCTTGTCCAACACCAAGAGCGAGGCTCCAAATCAGTGGCATTACCAGAAGGAGAGAGCCTAACCGTAGTCTGGAAAGCGCTCAAACAAGAAGTACTGAAGAAAAATTAAGTCAATGTAGGAATTTATCGCGAAGCGTCCATGGGAGATTCGCATCTGTTTTGCCACTTGGTCAAGGCGAGCATACAAGCCGCCTAAGTAAAAAGAAGCAAGAGGAAGGTGGATGCCTTCTGCCAAGGAGCAAGCGAAAAGAAAAACACATGGGCTCACAGATTCCCACGGAGGACCAGGAAACACATACCTACTCAACCAAAAGGCAATGAAAGCAGCACGAGAAAGGCATTGATTCTTGACGGGCCCAGCTTGAAACTTGCCATCATGAAAGTCACCGAAAAAATATCTAACCCAGCTAGCAAAGGTATATTTGAAAGAAGAGCGTTGGCTCACCCTCTGACTTCTCGGAACCAAGTTTCCAGTACCCCTCACTCTCTAAGAAGAGGAACCTCTTGCATAAGAAACACGCCTTCGCTTGAAAAGATCTCGCGAGTACTTGGCGCTGAGAGCCGAAGCAGCCTTCAACTCCACTGACAATTCAGAAAGGCGTTCATCAACACCTTCTACATCGAAGCCTCTATCTCCAAAGGACGGAAGCTTGAGAAGTACAACCACATCCTCCAGGGTTGGAGTAAACTCCCCCCATGATGTCAAGAAAGTATGAGTAGAGGAACACCAACGTTGCATCAGAACCAACAAATCCTCAGGCTTGCAGTTAGCGCCGAGTCGAGGGGACGCTTTGATCGCAGCAGTGACGCCTACTCTCTCCAAAATAGCCACAAATGCAGTATCAGTAGAAAACATGTGATCAACCCACTCCTGCCAACCGTTCGTGCCTCCAACACGAACATTGAAATTCAAATCCACCCAGGGAAACTCTGAGCGGCGAAGACAAGAACGGAGTAGTGAAGAGCCTAATGCACAGTGATCCTTGTGGTAGGACGGCGAAGAGATGAGTTCGGCGGCATCCTCGGGAACCACCGTGGCTTTGGTAGAAGGGCCAACAAGGAGATCGCCTGAGTCTGGGCCGAAAGGTGAATCCACCTTCACCCCCGCTGCCCAACGGTGATGACCTGGTTCGACGGGATAGGAACGAGGACAAGGAAGTCGTTGCAAGAAACAGTAAGAAATGGGGCCAGGAAGTTGAATCACTTCCTCAGAACTCGAAGAGACATCTTCAACTTCGGAAGGAGCAGTAGCCTTGGACCTTGACAAGGTAGTAGCAAATGCAGAAGCAAGCAAGAGACAAAAGAGATCGAGAAGGGAAGAAGACGAAGAACAGAGAGGCAACAGGGAGGTTTTCTGTTTTGAGAAAGGTGAGAAGTGAAAGAGGATGCCTTAGGTAGTAAAGGAAGAAAGTGAATAAGTGGAGGTAGGAAGTTGAGCAGAGCAACTGAAGAGTTAATGGAAGTTTTGAAAGAAGAAGAGTATGTGGAAAGGAGGGAACGTGGGGAAGCGTGCAAAAGCCAAGGACTGAAGGGTATTGCCTTCTCCCCCTGTCGACACGTGGAATGCAGCAGGAGAATGAGAGAAGAGAAAAAAGAAAAGAAGGAAAAAAAAAGGGTTTGCACTAAAAGGATAGTCTTCCTTTCATTGCAAAGGGGGCAATTGTTGATACCCAAAAATAAGTGGTCCATTAACAAGGCCCAATTGCATGACAAGGCCCAAATCCATCATGGAAGCTAAAAATTACCTAACAAATAATGAGCTAAGAAAAGCACGTGACAAACACCTACAGTGCAAAGGCGTCCTCCTCTGTACGTCTTCCCGAAGAAAATATGAAGCACCTCGTTAACATAGCCAGGAGGAAAAGAGAGAGCGACTAGCAGCGTTGCAGTAGTCGCAAAGCCCAAGAAATATAGCTGTGGCGAGGAGAAGGCGTCAGAAGCACCAAAGTTACGGGTAAAGGCGCACCCATCCCAAGGCGTACACACACCCAGACAAGGGCAACCAGCTGTCAAAAAGGAATCTTTGCTTACTTCATTCAATCCTTCCCAAGGCAAAGCCAGGAAAGGCAAGACTTGCACTCCTCTCCTCCTGCAGCCATTAAATGACCAAGCCAAAAGGAGGAAACAAACAAAGGGGACCTGATAAAGAAGGAATATGCAGCGACCAAGGTGGAAAAGTGCCATGGACCAGTGGATAAAGTGAGGAAAGCAATAACCAGTGGGCAAAGAATACACTATAAATAGAGAGACTTCACCTCCCATAAAGACAACAACAACAGAAGAGGGACAGGCAACAAGAGCTACATCACCAAAAACGGGTGATCAGTTAAGAGCAACAAAAGGCAACACAAACACACAAACACCGTTCTTTCCCTCTAAGCTTCAGAGAAAGAACCCGAGAGAGAAACACAAAAGGGGGAGATGCACTAGAAAGCGCACACCTCCAGCCAATCATCTTAGCAACAACGCACCAGAGCAATAGTGACAATGTACACAAAACACAAGTTCTTCTCTTTGCAACTTGGAGGAAGAACACGAGCGAAAGAGAAAGGTATTTAAGGAGAAAGAGGCCCCCAAGGCGAGCAGTAGAGAGCACGCCCCCTACTCCCTCCAAACCCGTCTGAAGCAATTGAACCAACTGAAGGAAGGAAATCAACTCAATCGACTCCAGGAAATGAAAAACACAGAGGAAACACTAGTTCTATTCTCTAACACTTAGAGAAGGAATGTCTGAAGGAACAACAGTGAGAGACACGGAGAAGTGGAGGCCAAGGTGAACATCAAAGCGAACACCCTCCAGTCATGAGTGTAACAACTACACCATCATTGCAACCCCTACAGCAACGTTGCAAGAACTTCATCACCATTATGGCCACGGATGTAACCTGCATTCTCGGCGCAGAGGGCGCTCCCACAAAACCGGACTATCAAAGGCGTGCCTCACCACTGTAAAACTAGTACTGACGGTGCCCATTCACTTGTAACATCTGTAGTATTTGTACGCCTTAAAGGGCACCCTCACAAAGCTGAACCACCAAAGGCGTACCGCCACAATAGAAGTAATGACTATAGCCATCTGTAGTATTTGTACACACTGAAGGGCGTCCCCACCGACTATCAAGGGCGTGCCTATCAGAAGTAACCAACTGTAGTATGTGCACATCTCAAAGGGTGTTCCCCTTCACTGTCAAACGGCGCACCTGTCTGCAATAAAAACAATACGTAGCATTCCTTCATTCATAAAAACTGTAGAAATGGAGACCATAACTTCATTAAGCTTACGAACCCAATTAACCCCAATTAATCCCTGCATAACCCTTATCTTTAAATAAAAAGATCCGAAACACCCTTTCTTTCTTTTCTCTCTCTATTTTCACTTTGAACTTTCACTCTTTCTCATTCCTTCTCTTTATTGTTGTATGAGACATTCATCATTCTTTTTCATTTCACTCAATTTCCTCACTTTACCCTCCACTCCAGGGAAAGACCAAATCGGGAGTAAGTGTCCCTCTACCACTGCTTGCACGGTAAAAGCTACTCTTTCTCAGTCCAGTACAGCTTGGGTTAAAGGCCCAAGTTGGCTATAGCTGGGAACCACCCTCAACCGGTCCCGAAGTGACTCTGTGACCGATAGAATTATCGTTGTTAACGCGGAACCAATCCCCCAACACGAGTGGCCAATTCGTGCCCTCCTAGGAGATCAAAGTTCCACCCAACGACAATTCCCGCGGTTGTTTCATTAGCACAACCTAGTCACATACCACTCACGCATATCCACGTCTTGTCTTTCCCAACTTCCTCACCGCCCACCTTATAACTTCAGGATATTCGCTTCTATGTACAGCAGCTTACATTCTCAATTAGATTCAAATTCAATTTATAACTTTTCCAAATTGAATGACTCAATTGATTTAGAATCCCACTTTGTGACACCCTTCCGAATTACCCAAATATAAAATAGTGTTTAAGCTATTATATTGGATAGTATATGGACTTGTGAGTGATAAGAAAATATGGAAATAAAATTTTCTTTTAAAGCGGGTGCACAAATCGTCATTTGGAATTCTTGGAGAATAAGCTCTAAACCATTTCAAAACATTTGTATCGAGTTCGGCGATCTCTAAAACCTTTTCGCAAATAGGGTAACATTCGCTATTTGGAAACATCTTTATATCATACAAGCAATTAAAGTTACCCATGCTTTGTTCGATAAAACTGATACCATCAAATAATATTTATAGCCGAGCTCTTAACTAGATTAAATCAGAGTAAGCGGAAATTATTGGACTATGCAACTTGATAGAGTATAAACATAGGTTTTATATATAAGAAAGATAGTAAGTACATAGTCCCATAACAAAGTCTCCAAGTTCCAGAAGTACAAGTCCATCATCAGATCTACATAACATGTAACTACAACCCTAGAGTACTCCAAAAGTATATCTACACTATATGTACATAACCAAAATACAACTCTAGGGGTAATCACGTAGATCTGGCAGCATCAGATGTAGTAGTAGTAGTAGTAGTCTCCCAAAAGCCCAAGTAGAAAGGTAGTAGCATCATCATCACAGCATCAGCAGCAAATCTCCTCCACTCATCGGATCCTCGGATCCTCATCACATACTCTATACACGTACCTAGGGATCATCGTCCCTCCAGTCACTCCCAATAGAATGCACGACAGGCTCGCTCCCACTCTCGTCCTTCACCGGATCCTCCTCGATCTCATCCGAGGGAGAGTGTACCCTACCACTGGGTACCGGGTCAGGTGATGGTGAAACCCTGACTGGACTCCTCGGATCAGAAGGGGGAGTCTCCTCGCGGACAACTCTCGAAGTAAAAGGGTGAGAGCGGGTAGGTCGAAAATGAAAACTATGGTAAGAGCGAGCTGGTCGCATGGGAGGTGGTCCAAGGTAAGTGTAAAACGGGGGTACATGCATAGTGTATATGATGGGAATCCTAAACCTACGAGGACGGAATCGCATCAACGGGTTCGGGTGGTAGAAGGTAATCTCTACCTCCCCCTCGAACACCGCACGATGGTCCTCATAGATCCATATGCCACTAGGAAGTGGCCGAATCTCGATGCAAGCAATGTAACGAGACATCACCTACAAAGGCATAGGGGTAAGCAATTCTATACACATAATCAACAGAGAATAAATTATGCAATATAAGTATGTAAATATGCATCAATTAATATCAATCACATTTAACACTTATCAAGTATTATATGCACATAGGATGCTCACACTTATTTCGTTTATCACAGTTAAATTAAATGAATGACATGATGCATGACTTTAGCTCTCAAGCCTTTCTCCATAATACTATGTCACTCTCTGACGTCCATCCCTGACAACCCAGCACTCAACAGTGCGTTGTATTCCTAGGTATACAACAATTCGTACATTCACCTAGAATGTACACGTCAAGCTTGGTATCCATGCCACCCGAGCATATCTCGTCATCCAAACGGATCGTCATCCAAACGATATATCCATATCGGCATCCACTAAGCCGACCACGTCAACGACGTGTCATCAAGCAAGCGTATTGGCACTCCCAGAGGCCCTCCACATGTTTATCAAAACATGAAATACGTCCTACCATCCAAACTCCAGAATGAATGCATTTTATCCTTTAGACTTGAAGGAAGTTGATTAATACCTTACAGGCCACGTAGGCTTATTTATTTATCAAAAAGGATCATCACCAAACGATCTATTTGTATTAATCAATTCCTCTAAGTCTTGATCCCTTAGACTATTGTTAATTATTCCTCAATTTATTAAGATAGAATTGAAAATGGTATTTTCAGGTTCTGGGCAATTTACTCGAGTAAAATTCAGTACACTCGAGTGTTCTTCAGATTTTCCAGATTACTCGAGTGTTCCTCAAGTTACTCGAGTGTTCATGACTTTCTGAGGATTTGGGTTTTCAACTCCACAATTTACTCGAGTAGTTCATGGGTTACTCGAGTGTTCTTGGACATTTCCAGAATACTCGAGTGACCTTGAATGACTCGAGTGTTTGACCTAAACTTATCCTCAGGTCATGCTCGATACTCGAGTACCAGACAAACTACTCGAGTGTTCTTGCTCAATTTACATGGTTTTGAAAACGTTTTACTCGAGTACTCTGCCTTTTACTCGAGTGTTTCGCAGCAGTAAACACTGAAACCTGATTTTAACATAACATTTTCATTTCTACTTAATTCTAGTCCATTCCAGGGATCCACAGAGTTAACATAACATCATTTAAACATGTTACATCACTTAATTCATATCAAAACACAGATTTGACAGAGAATCCAACAATTATGCATAAAAGGCACTTTTTAACAACTCAACATGTCAAATTGCATAATAGGCACAATACTCATGAAAAAAAGTTCATTTAAGCTTGCATGCATGATATATAACTTGCTCAACACAGTTTTAGAGCATGGATTGGTCTCCAAACCAAAGATCCTATTCAATCTAAGCTCTTAGAGCCTCTTGGTGGCTCTCTAACACAATTCATGAAATTTAATCTCTATCAAGTGAATATAATTACTTCTCCTTACCTCTCAGATGTTTTCCAAACGAAAGTTGACAAGAACAAGACTCCACAACCCTCAGACCAACTTCAAGAACCATATGCAGAGCACTTTGAGTGCAACACCAAAGTGAAATTGGTTTACACATGAAACAGAGAAATAAATTGGGGAAAATTAGATTTCTAAACTCTATGCAACATAATCTAACTAAGGAAACCGAAATCGAGACTCAGGGGTTCATGAGCTTACCAGAAATCAAACCCAAAGTAAGCTCCAGAAACAGAACTTGACAGAAACAGCTTCACTTCCCAGCTCCAATTCTCTCAACACACTCACTCAATCCTAACGATTTTACTCTCTATACAAAGCTCGTGATGTGAGCTTTGTATTCGTGTATCACTCAAGCCTTAACACTCAGAATTGAAAGAGAATCGAAGAATACGAATTCGAAACCCTAACTTCTTTAACTTCAACAAGATTGAGCAAAATTCTCAACTAAGGGATGTTGATGAGCTTATAAAGACATAGAGAAGGCTCATGCAGAGCGACACGACACCCTTGAGCTGTTGACGACGGAGTATTCGTGTCAACGGAGGGGAATCGTTGGCTGTGACTCACCAAACGCACTAACTCGTGCAGTTTGACCCAGAATACTCGAGTATTCAGAATAATACTCGAGTGTTTCGCCCAGTTTTTGAAAAATAATTATTTTATTTACTTTCCCTCCAAAACCTTTCCTATAATTGCTTCTAGGTCCCAACCCAGGGACTAATATGCAAAATACTCATTTTATGCATTTAAATTATTTATTAAATAATTTCCACACATAAGCTAGTCATATGAACACATATTTTAATCAAGGATTAATATAGAAACTATTAATTATAATTAAATTATAATTAACATCTCATTAATCAGGGATTAAAATTTTGGGGTGTTTCACTACTCCCCCACTTACAAGGAATTTCGTCCCCGAAATTCAACTCATACAAACAACTCAGGATAATCCTGACGCATCTTATCCTCTAATTCCCAAGATGCTTCTATCACATCTCCACAAACCCAAACGACTTTGACCAGATGAATATCTTTCCCTCTAAGCTGCTTGATCCTTCGATCTTCAATGCAAACGGGCACAGCTTTGAAGGTTAGGTTCTCCCGAACTTCTAAGTCATCAGGTTGGATTCTAAGGACTATGGTGGGATCATGGACATATTTCTTCAATTGAAACACATGGAATACATTGTGAAGATTAGCTAATGATGGGGGCAGGGCTAACTGATAAGCTACTGTGCCGACTATTTTGAGGATTTGATAGGGACCAATGAACTTAGGTGATAGTTTCTGAGTTTTTAAGGCTCTACTAACACCTTTAGTTGGTACTATCCTAATGAACACATGGTCTCCTTCAGCAAACTCTAAAGGTTTCCTTCTTCTATCAGCATAGCTTTTCTGCCTACTCTGTGCCGTTTTCATCTTCTCTTGTATCATCTTGATCTGTTCCGTGGTCTCTTGCACAAGATCTGGTCCAACTAGAGAATTCTCCCCCACTTGAAACCAGCATAACAGCGTCTGACACTTTCTTCCATACAGAGCTTCAAATGCTGCCATCCCAATACTCGTGTGATAACTATTGTTGTAAGTGAATTCCACGAGTGGCAACATTTGCTCCCAATTCCTTTGACCTTCTAAGGCACAAGCTCGCAAGATATCTTCCAGCGACTGAATAGTCCTCTCCGTTTGACCATCAGTCTGAGGATGGTATGCAGAACTAAGCTTCAACCTTGAACCCAAGGCTCTATGCAGATCTTGCCAAAACTTCGACGTAAACCTCGGATCGCGATCGGACACAATGCTTGATGGTACTCCATACAGACGAACAACTTACTTGATATATAACTGAGTGAGCTTTTCCAATGAGTAGCGCATATTCACGGGAATGAAATGCGCTGACTTGGTCAAACGATCCACGATCACCCAGATTGCATCATGACCAGTAGATGTCCTTGGCAATCCCGACACAAAATCCATCGAGATACTATCCCACTTCCATACGGAAAGTTCCAAAGAAAGTAACTCTCCTCCTGGCCTTTGATGTTCCACTTTCGCCTTTTGACACACCAAATAGCATGCCACATACTCAGCCACGTCCTTCTTCAACCCAGGCCACCAAAATAATTTCTTCAAATCCTGATACATTTTGGTAGCGCCTGGATGCATACTCATCTTGCTCTTATGTGCTTCATCCAGAACCATTCTTCTTACCTCCAAATCATCAGGGACACAAATCCTTGTTCGAAAACGCAGGATTCCATCTTTCCCTTCTTGGAATTCCAATTCCTTACCCTCTTGCATCAACTTCTTCTTCTCCATGAGTTTCCCATCCTTGTGTTGCAATTCTCGAATCCTTTGCAGAAACTCGTTAGCAATCTGCAGCATCCCCAACTTGATACTCGTCGGCTCCACTTGCATCATCAGACTCAAATCCTGAAACTCCTCTATCAGTGCAGCTTCTCTGACCATCATTGCACTGATGTGCATTGTCCTTCTACTCAATGCGTCCGCCACAACGTTTGCCTTCCCAGGATAATAATGGAGTTCAAACTCATAATCCTTCAAAAACTCCATCCATCAGCGTTGCCTCATATTCAACTCCTTTTGATCAAAGAGGTACTTTAAACTCTTATGGTCACTAAACACCCGGAACGTAGTGCCATAGAGATAGTGCCTCCAGATCTTTAAGGCAAACACCACAGCTGCCAACTCCAAATCATGGGTTGGATAGTTCATTTCATGAACTTTTAGCTATCTCGAGGCATAGGCGACAACTTGTCCATCTTGCATCAAAACACAACCAAGTCCTTGTTTCGACGCGTCGCAATACACATCGAAACTCTTCTGTGTATCGGGTAGAACCAATACAGGAGACGATGTCAACCTTTCCTTCAACCCCTGAAAACTTCTTTCGCACTTCTCATCCCACAAGAATGGTTGATCTTTCCGAGTCAACTTCGTCAGAGGCAGTGCGATCTTCGAGAATCCTTCTATAAACCTTCTGTAGTACCCATCCAAACCGAGAAAGCTTCTCACTTCCGTGACCGACTTCGGTTGCTCCCATTGCAAAACCGAGCTCACTTTCGTCGGATCAACTGCTATTCCTTTGTCCGAAATCACATGCCCCAAAAACTTAACCTCCCTTAGCCAGAACTCACATTTTGTAAGTTTGGCGTACAACTGCTTCTCCTTCAAAATACTTAACACTATATAAAATAGTGCTTAAGCTATTATATTGGATAGTATATGGACTTGTGAGTGATAAGAAAATATGGAAATAAAATTTTCTTTTAAAGCGGGTGCACAAATCGTCATTTGGAATTCTTGGAGAATAAGCTCTAAACCATTTCAAAACATTTGTATCGAGTTCAAAAGCGATCTCTAAAACCTTTTGGCAAATAGGGTAACATTCGCTCTTTGGAAACATCTTTATATCATACAAGTAATTAAAGTTACCCATGCTTTGTTCGATAAAACTGATACCATCAAATAATATTTATAGCCGAGCTCTTAACTAGATTAAATCAGAGTAAGCGGAAATTATTGGACTATGCAACTTGATAGAATATAAACATAGGTTTTATATATAAGAAAGATAGTAAGTACATAGTCCCATAACAAAGTCTCCAAGTTCCAGAAGTACAAGTCCATCATCAGATCTACATAACATGTAACTACAACCCTAGAGTACTCCAAAAGTATATCTACACTATATGTACATAACCAAAATACAACTCCAGGGGTAATCACGTAGATCTGGCAGCATCAGATGTAGTAGTAGTAGTAGTAGTCTCCCAAAAGCCCAAGTAGAAAGGTAGTAGCATCATCATCACAGCATCAGCAGCAAATCTCCTCCACTCATCGGATCCTCGGATCCTCATCACATACTCTATACACGTACCTAGGGATCATCGTCCCTCCAGTCACTCCCAATAGAATGCACGACAGGCTCGCTCCCACTCTCGTCCTCCACCGGATCCTCCTCGATCTCATCCGAGGGAGAGTGTACCCTACCACTGGGTACCGGGTCAGGTGATGGTGAAACCCTGACTGGACTCCTCGGATCAGAAGGGGGAGTCTCCTCGCGGACAACTCTCGAAGTAAAAGGTGAGAGCGGGTAGGTCGAAAATGAAAACTATGGTAAGAGCGAGCTGGTCGCATGGGAGGTGGTCCAAGGTAAGTGTAAAACGGGGGTACATGCATAGTGTATATGATGGGAATCCTAAACCTACGAGGACGGAATCGCATCAACGGGTTCGGGTGGTAGAAGGTAATCTCTACCTCCCCCTCGAACACCGCACGATGGTCCTCATAGATCCATATGCCACTAGGAAGTGGCCGAATCTCGATGCAAGCAATGTAACGAGACATCACCTACAAAGGCATAGGGGTAAGCAATTCTATACACATAATCAACAGAGAATAAATTATGCAATATAAGTATGTAAATATGCATCAATTAATATCAATCACATTTAACACTTATCAAGTATTATATGCACATAGGATGCTCACACTTATTTCGTTTATCACAGTTAAATTAAATGAATGACATGATGCATGACTTTAGCTCTCAAGCCTTTCTCCATAATATTATGTCACTCTCTGACGTCCATCCCTGACAACCCAGCACTCAACAGTGCGTTGTATTCCTAGGTATACAACAATTCGTACATTCACCTAGAATGTACACGTCAACCTTGGTATCCATGCCACCCGAGCATATCCCGTCATCCAAACGGATCGTCATCCAAACGATATATCCATATCGGCATCCACTAAGCCGACCACGTCAACGACGTGTCATCAAGCAAGCGTATTGGCACTCCCAGAGGCCCTCCACATGTTTATCAAAACATGAAATACGTCCTACCATCCAAACTCCAGAATGAATGCATTTTATCCTTTAGACTTGAAGGAAGTTGATTAATACCTTACAGGCCACCTAGGCTTATTTCTTTATCAAAAAGGATCATCACCAAACGATCTATTTGTATTAATCAATTCCTCTAAGTCTTGATCCCTTAGACTATTGTTAATTATTCCTCAATTTATTAAGATAGAATTGAAAATGGTATTTTCAGGTTCTAGGCAATTTACTCGAGTAAAATTCAGTACACTCGAGTGTTCTTCAGATTTTCCAGATTACTCGAGTGTTCCTCAAGTTACTCGAGTGTTCATGACTTTCTGAGGATTTGGGTTTTCAACTCCACAATTTACTCGAGTAGTTCATGGGTTACTCGAGTGTTCTTGGACATTTCCAGAATACTCGAGTGACCTTGAATGACTCGAGTGTTTGACCTAAACTTATCCTCAGGTCATGCTCGATACTCGAGTACCAGACAAACTACTCGAGTGTTCTTGCTCAATTTACATGGTTTTGAAAACGTTTTACTCGAGTACTCTGCCTTTTACTCGAGTGTTTCGCAGCAGTAAACACTGAAACCTGATTTTAACATAACATTTTCATTTTTACTTAATTCTAGTCCATTCCAGGGATCCACAGAGTTAACATAACATCATTTAAACATGTTACATCACTTAATTCATATCAAAACACAGATTTGACAGAGAATCCAACAATTATGCATAAAAGGCACTTTTTAACAACTCAACATGTCAAATTGCATAATAGGCACAATACTCATGAAACAAAGTTCATTTAAGCTTGCATGCATGATATATAACTTGCTCAACACAGTTTTAGAGCATGGATTGGTCTCCAAACCAAAGATCCTATTCAATCTAAGCCCTTAGAGCCTCTTGGTGGCTCTCTAACACAATTCATGAAATTTAATCTCTATCTAGTGAATATAATTACTTCCCCTTACCTCTCAGATGTTTTCCAAACGAAAGTTGACAAGAACAAGACTCCACAACCCTCAGACCAACTTCAAGAACCATATGCAGAGCACTTTGAGTGCAACACCAAAGTGAAATTGGTTTACACATGAAACAGAGAAATAAATTGGGGAAAATTAGATTTCTAAACTCTATGCAACATAATCTAACTAAGGAAACCGAAATCGAGACTCAGGGGTTCATGAGCTTACCAGAAATCAAACCCAAAGTAAGCTCCAGAAACAGAACTTGACAGAAACAGCTTCACTTCCCAGCTCCAATTCTCTCAACACACTCACTCAATCCTCACGATTTTACTCTCTATACAAAGCTCGTGATGTGAGCTTTGTATTCGTGTATCACTCAAGCCTTAACACTCAGAATTTAAAGAGAATCGAAGAATACGAATACGAATTCGAAACCCTAACTTCTTTAACTTCAACAAGATTGAGCAAAATTCTCAACTAAGGGATGTTGATGAGCTTATATAGACATAGAGAAGGCTCATGCAGAGCGACACGACACCCTTGAGCTGTTGATGACGGAGTATTCGTGTCAACGGAGGGGAATCGTTGGCTGTGACTCACCAAACGCACTAACTCGTGCAGTTTGACCCAGAATACTCGAGTATTCAGAATAATACTCGAGTGTTTCGCCCAGTTTTTGAAAAATAATTATTTTATTTACTTTCCCTCCAAAACCTTTCCTATAATTGCTTCTAGGTCCCAACCCAGGGACTAATATGCAAAATACTCATTTTATGCATTTAAATTATTTATTAAATAATTTCCACACATAAGCTAGTCATATGAACACATATTTTAATCAAGGATTAATATAGAAACTATTAATTATAATTAAATTATATTCAACATCTCATTAATCAGGGATTATAATTTTGGGGTGTTACACACTTTTTATGGTTTTCATGAATCAAGTATTATTTATCAGGCTTTCAAACCAATGGAGTAATTTCTAAATCATATCTTTTCAAAATTTAATTTATATTACATAATAAATAAAATTGAGAATGTACTCTGTCTACATAGATCATCTTTTCAAGGTCATTGAAAAGGAAAACGAAACATCAATCCTTAAACTTTTGAAAATAATTCATTGTTTTGGAGAAAACTTATAATTTAATTCAAAAGCACTTATTTTCAAGGACTTTCCTTTTCATTGGCCTTAGTATAGGGTATTCTCTCATCACTCATTTTGTGGTGCATAATGTAATTGATTCTCAAAGGGACTTAAATCATCATTTCTTTTCTTTTACAATCAAATCTTTGCGTCTTATAAAATCACCCATTTTCTTCATTCAAGTCCCATTGAGAATATAATATATTTTCTAACACAACTTCACTATCATAGTCATTAGAAAGTAAATTCAGTTTTTAAAACTCATTCACTTTTTAATTTAAGTTTCCGAATTTAATTCGTATAAAAACAAAAGTTTGAAAGATAAGAACAAACTAAGTCATAAAGTGTTCCTTTCCTTTCCAATGACACGAATGCATTCATTATGCACCATTCAACATTTAATTCACCTTTCCTTTTTCTCCCTCCATATTTCTCTCTCATTCATCTCATACAAACAATACTCTTTCTTGATATCGGTTGGCTACACGCTTTCTGGCGGACCTCAACCATGACAACATAGTTCCCATGGCCCACTAGCTTGGCATTGGTCAGCTACGCATTCATCGACGAACTCTGACTGTGTGCAACACACTAGTCATCTACGCTCGAGGCAGCACCTCCAACCACGCAAAGTAGGATTCATGGCTCTCAACTCTTTTCTCTCTTCATATCTCATCACTTTCTCTTTATGTATCTCATTTCTCTCTTTCTCTCTTGGTGGCAAAATCTTTTCTTTCATTCAAAATCCTTAGTGTTGACCAAAAACTTTCATTTCCTTTTGGTGTTATACCTTTTAACTTCCTTGTACTTTACAGCTTATAATACATAATATCATATATTTCACTAGCAACTTACGACACATAATATCATACATTTCATCAACAATTTGTGACACATCAGATTACATATATATATATTTCTCACTCCTTGTAAGTAAAGAGTTTGGAACAGGAGATTCACAACAGCATAGGGACCATTTCCCTCAGGCCGAAAGGAAATAAATGCTCTGATACCATATTGTAACATCCCAACTTATTTTAATGAGAGAAGATATTTTAATAATATAAAATTTTATTACTTTATAAGAAAAGTTATAAAATATTAGAGTGTACATTTGAAAATAGTTTGGGATTATACAATATGGAATAAAACTTCATCAATAAAAATTCTTTCCTTTACCTTCAGTGTCGTGAACCTCTGGTTCCTTGCTCCTTTGTAAAATACCTAAAATTGTTAAACCACAAGGAGTGAGATACTTTTTCATAATTTAAGCAAAAGAATTAAAGGAATTTATAATAAAAATTGAAAGAAACATATTATAATGTTGTTATTTGTTTTATTAATTTCATTCTTCTCTTTTTAAAACTTTCATCTCTTTAATAAATTGTTGATTTTAATACTTTCTTTTATTTCGTTTGCACAGGCCATTAGTTTTTTTGGTAAGAAGAAATTCATTACCACATGCAAAATTCATGTACACCTACAAGCCATAGATAAGCCCCTAGCCACTTTCTAGGAAGGGTTCTAAGTGCAAAACTATGCTCTAACACTTATTGAAATGCCACTTCCTAGGAAAGATTCACCTCAATAAGTGTCACTAAAGAATTATAGCTCAACACAAATCCTATTAACTAGAGCTTTATTGGACCAAGACCTGAACCTAGGAAAACATGAAGAAATTTGAATTGAGACCTCCTTTCTAACTGTCCTAAACACAAGAGAAATGTTCTGGCTATTATTGTTGAAGACCCGAGCATTCCTTTGAATCCAAATATGATAAATCAAAGCAGAAAAAAGCAGATAAATGCACTTCCTTCTGACCTTGTCATGAAAACCGAATTGCAGCCACCTTCTCCAATTATTGAATTTGCAGTGCCAAGAATCAATGCAAAACCAGTCACAACAAAACTCAACTAAACCCCTACTCCAATCACACTCAAAAAATAAATGGTTTCTAGATTCCTCTGCTCTGAGGCAAAGACAACAGTGATTAGGTATATATGAGAAGCTCCTCATTCTGTCAAGAGTCATAAGCCTATTGTGAAAGGAAAGCCAAGATATAAAGCAATGTTTGGGCACATTTGCTGCATTCCATACAACCTGCCAGCCTTGGAAAATAGAATGGTTATCTAGCAGAAAATCATAACCTGATTTGATAGAATAAATTCCATCTTGAGTGTGCAGCCATTGATCAGAGTTGTAAGCTGATCTAAAACCATCCCTAACCTTGATGAGTTGCTTCCAGTGCCAGCTAGAACCAGCAGAAACCGAATAAGTCCAGAAGTCTTGATTTTGCAGATACACATAATGCACCCCTCTAACCCAAAGGCAATCCTTCTTAGAAGCCAAATCCCATACTTGTTTGCCAAGAGTTGCCCTATTCCACAAGGCACAGTCCTTGATACCATGACCCCCATGATTCTTGCTCCTACATACCTTACTCCAAGCCATATTAGCATGAACATGACCTGCATCATTTACACCCCACAGAAAAGTTCTGCAGACTTTTTCAATACCCCTAATTACAGCTTTAGGTAAAATAAAAGCATATGCCCAATAAGTATGCAAATTAAGGAGAACAGAATTAATCAAGCATAACCTGCCATGGTAGGATAGATTCCTGGATTTCCATTGCTGCACCCTCTTAGTAACCTTGTCAATGAGAACATTACAAGATGCTGCATTCCATTTCTTAGCTGATACAGGCAAACCAAGGTACCTAAAAGGAAAGGAACCTTTTGTAAAACCTGTAATACTGACTAGCTCAAATTGCCTAGCTTGATCCACACCAGCCATTAAAATAGAAGACTTATCATGATTAGCTTCTAAACCAGCCTTGGAAGCAAAATCCTGAAGCACAGATGTCATAATTGAAACACTGGCAGGATGTGCTTTACAAAACAACATCAAGTCATCAGCAAATATCAAATTGACCAATCTGAGATCTTTGCAGAGAGGATGGTACCTAAAGTTCCTGTGCTTAGAGGCATGCTGCAAAGACCTTGTCAAGTACTCCATGACCATAACAAAAATAAGAGGAGAGACAGGATCACCCTGTCTCAAACCCCTAGAGCCTTTAAATCTGTTGCCTCTGGTTCCATTAATAACAATTGCATAAGACACACTGGTCACACAAGCCATTATCCAGGTGATAAACTTTTCTGGAAAATTGAGTGCTTCCAACAGATTCTCAATAAAAGTCCACTCAACTGTGTCATATGCTTTCTTAAAATCAATCTTCATCATACATCTTGGAGAAATTCTTCTTCTACCATAGAGCCTGAGCAACTCTTGAGTCATCAATATATTCTGTATAATATTCCTGCCCTGCACAAAAGCTGTTTGGTTGTCCTGAACAATCTTAGGCAACACCAAATTCAACCTAGAACACAGAAGTTTACTGATGCATTTGTACACTGTGTTACAACAAGCAATAGGCCTAAATTGATGAACCTGATTAGGATCATCTAATTTAGGAATCAGCACCAAGTCAGTAGTATTCAATTCAGAAAGCATATGACCAGAGAAGAAAAAGCCTCTGACAGCACTGCAAACATCTGAACCAACAATGTCCCAAGCCTTCATAAAGAACCCTGCACCATAACCATCTGGCCCTGGAGATCTGTCTTTGTGTATAGAGAACATGGCTTGTTGAATTTCCAGATCAGAAAAAGGCCTAACCAAAGCTAATTGATCCTCAGCAGATAAGATGGTACCTTCAGATATAACATTATCACAGACCTGACTATTCCTGCTTCTGCTTCTGAAGAGTCTCTCATAATAAGCTTGAAACTCCTTATGAATTAAAGTTGGATCTGAGATAGAAATACCACTAGCATATGTGATATTCAAGACGTTATTCTGATAAATTCTTTGCTTGATGGACTGATGAAAGATTTGAGTGTTAGCATCACCATCTTTTAGCCATGTCAGTTTTGCTTTCTGCCTGAGAAAGGAAACAGCAGCAAACTTCACCTGATTATATTCCTTAATGATGTCTCTTTCTGCCAATTGCAACTGCAGATCATAAGGTCTAACAGTAAGATCCTGCTGAATCACACGAAGTCTCTGCCTCAAATCAACTTCCTTCTTATCAATATTGAAAAAGTGCTCTCTATTAAGGTTACAGAGATGCTTCCTTAGAAAAAAGAGTTTCCTGCAAATCTGAAACATCATACTGCCCTCAACTTCCATAGACCAAACAGCCTTAACCATTGGATGGAAATCATCATGCTTAGCCCACATGTTAAAAAATTTAAAACTTGGTTGCTTATGAACATAAGCACATCCCCAGTCAATTAAAATAGGGCAATGATCTGATACACCAGGCAACAGAAAATCAGCAAAGGAATTCGGCCACATATTGCACCAAGCTTCATTAACCAAGGCCCTATCCAACTTGGAAACAATTCTATCCTCACCAAATTGCATATTAGACCAAGTATAGAAACTACCTCTAGCAGACATATCAGATCAAGAGCAAGTATAAACACAATCTTGAAAATCCTGGAGTAGACAAGGATCACACAGGTTACCTCCCAATTTCTCCTCTTGATTTAGGCATGTATTGAAATCCCCTAGAACAAGCCAAGGAATCTCAATAAAGGTACTCATGCCCTTCAAAACCTCCCACAACTCTTTCCTCTGAGAATGGTCATTAGAAGCATAAACAAAAGTGACAAAAAATGACCTAGAGTTGAGCTTCTCTGTAACAAAACAGTGCACATACTGTTCAGATCTAGCAATGATGACCACATTGAACATGTCAGCTTTCCAGAACACCCAGATTCTTCCAACAGGCCAAATATCCAAATTATGAAATGAGCCCTAACCATAAGCTATTCTATTTTGAACAGTTTGAAAGGAATGAATCCTCGATTTATTTTCTAAAATTGCAAAAAGACCTATTCTATACTTTCTATATATAGCAACAACTTCTTGTTGCTTTTGAGGGTTGTTAAGCCCTCTAACATTCCAAGAACAAATCCTATCCATGAGGAATCTGCTTAGAGGTTTCCCCCTTCTGCAAATTCTTTTTGCTTCTAGTAGTCACAGTTGTCCATTCTTCCTCAGCCTGTGTAGTAATATCCTGAACCACAACATCATTTTGAACCTGAACCTCCTTCCCTTTTTTTAGAATATTGCTCTCTGGTCCAAGGATTTGATTCACATGTTCAATTGCAGATTCAACATTCTCTGTTGGAATTGAGCCCTCTTCAATACTTCTTTTCAGTTTAAGGCTTATGCTTAACAACCCACTACTGCTTAACACCCTTCCTACACATCTTCTCATCATGACCATAATTAGAGAATTTAGCACACAAAAGTGGCTTCCATTCATACACCACTTTTTGAGTAGTGATATTCCCTTTCTCGTCTTCAAAGAAAACCTCATCAGGTAATGCAGCAGGGTCTACTTCAATAAGCACCCTTGCATAATTGACCCTATTCCTTTCCTGAGTAACCTGATCAACCATAATTGGAGAACCTATCAAACTGGCAATCTTTCCAAGGGCCTTGGCACCCCAAAATTTCAAACTGAGGTTGGGTAACTGAACCCAAATTGGCACCTTCTCCATAAAACTCTTCCTCCCAGACCTGCCAGTCCATGGTGCAAGGATAATAGGTTTTTTATCAAAGTGATAAATACCTATATCCAGCACTGTGTTCCTTGCTTCAATAGAATTGAATCTCACAATGAACATCTCATCACCATCCATCAAGATTTTATCAATACCATGCTTCCCCCATGCTTTCTTCAAATAACCACTCATAGCAGAATAAGGGGGTTTAGAACCCAACACATAGCACACCAAGGCTGTTTCCCAGTATTTCAATTCATCCTCTATATCAGATGGTTCAATCAACCCTATTGAGATTCCCTCTTTAAGAACTGGTTGATGAAACATGAGTTTTCTCCTGCATTTCTTAGTCTTGAAATATCAAAATTATCCCAAACACTAGCAGGTTTGGGCATGCTGTGTACAAGACTTGTCAAAATCTTTCTCTGCAGAATCCTTATTCAGCAAAGTGCCTGATTGATGCACTACACTATCTTGCACAACAGGATCTGGCTTCTTTTGAATTCTATTCTTTATTTCATCAAGCAACGATAACAATTCTCCTTGTTTCTTGGGAGACAAGTTATCCAGGTTCAAATCATCCAGGGCATCGAAATCAATCGGAAAAGGGTCTTTAGAAGGAGTTTGAGGATTTTGAGAGGAAGAGGGCGTTTTAGGGGGACGACCCCGCTTCTTTTTCGACATGGCAGAGCCAACAACGGCGACACAAGGCCACCGTGAGAGAAGACAAGGCCAAACCCTAGCAGAGAAAAGTCAAACACGGTATATTAGTTATTATTAATATAAATCAATATTCTTTACTTAGTCATGCCCATTCACTTATTTTTTTTAGCACATCAATTATAAATTTTTCATCATTAATTCATTCTTATTTAACTTACACTTATAATAAATTTTATATCAATAATTCATAACATTATTCACTATAATAGTGCATTTAAACACAAACATAAACATAACATTAAATACACATATATTATATAGACTCAAATAAGCAATCTTTCTCTCTTTCTATTCAAATATATACTAGTATTAGATTCATAGTAAATTTTCTATTTACATTCTTTAATTTATACCTAGAGAAATTTCTATATTAATAATTTATAATCATAATCACAATAACAATATATTCACACCCAAATGCAAACAATAAATACAATTAATAATTTAGTACTAGTCACACATACACAAGCATATATTTAACCAAAATCCACTATCCTAAGGTTTAATGAACAACTTAAATTATAACATTAATTAATAATACCTAAACTCAATTATTTTATCAATATTGAGGGTATTTCTTGCTTACAATTTCCATTACAAATTTCTTTAACTCTTAAGCTTAAATAATAAAGAAATACTCCTTCTTACCTTGAATTGAGGAGAAAGAGGGTTTAAAGGGAGGCTTATGAAGAGAAAGTTTCTTTCTAAGCTTCAAAGCCAAACTTTAGTTCCTCTTGATTCCTATACTTCTCATTCTTCCACTTCATGATTGAGAGTTTCATAAATAAGGTTGAGGTGGTGATATTGGATGAGAAGGGAGATGAGGGTTTGAGGTTAAAGGCCACAATATTGATGGATTCTTGGAGTAAATCAAGTATAGAAAAGAAAATAGAGTTGATATTTGTTGATTTTTATTGAATATAATGAAGAAAATTGAAGGATTTTAGGTGAAGAAGAAGAAGAATTCGAAGAATATCGAGAGGGAAGTAAAGAGGTCGAAGGTTCTGGAAAAATATACAAGAAAATGAATGGAAAATCTGATTTAATCGCTTTCGGAATGTGGAACTAATCGAGTACCATGACTACTCGATTACCATGGACTACTCGAGTACCATGGACTAATCGAGTAGTCCAACATATTTTTTTTATTTTATTTTTTTTAAACTATTAATTGATTAGTTTTTGATATCTATTATTTCTTTGTACTTCAAAATGCCTTATCTTATTCGTTAACCGTTGGATCTTGCTCAACTTTGAAGACAAGATTCTTTGTATACTTATTTTCACATCCAACGGTGGAATTTGTGTTTAGAGCTGTAAATAATTTATTTCTAATTTCCTCATATAAGGCGTTTCTAACACCAAAAACGTTGTAATTAACACTATTTTCTTCATTTTTCCATCTCCTATACAATGTCGACGCTTCCTAATTCCTTCATGACATTCAAATGAATTCTTAATTCTTTACCTTAAATCCTTTAAAAACCTAATTGTTATTTTTCTAATATTATTATTATTACAATTATTTGGTATAAAATTTAGGATGTTACATCCGATACTCATAAGGTATTTACCTGACTTAATACCACAAGCTTGAACTAACTGTAATCTTTTATTACAAAACTTCCCATCACTCATTCAAACTTATCACGTCTTTGACTTACTCTCCGTCACTAAGCTCACACGATACACCATTTTTGCCATGATTAACCTTCACTTTCTTCGCAAATCCTCCAATCTTATTCCTAAAAACCATGGCTACTCACCCCGTTTATCTCCACAATCACTCAATCAAGGGGAACTTAAGGTCGCAAAAGTCTCTATCTTAAACACTATTCAAGTCGTACTATGGTGTCCTCAAATTTCATTTAGTCTTAAAGGCATCGTTGGGTATTCTAAAGCCATCAAAAGACCTCATGATCTTAGGATTCACCATCTACAACAATCATTTTAGGGTTTAAGGGTGTCCTTAGCTTCATAATCAACCACCAACTTCTCTTATTTGGTTCTCCTAATGCACTCTGTTACAATACTTCCGTCTGTTTCTCTTCTTAGCCAGAGGGTTCTTGTTGTAATTCTTGCTATTTATCTTCACCGCAAAACTACTCTGTCCTCCAAACTTACCCAAAATGTTACGAGCTCCTAGCGCTCCTTGCAATTTGCCCACTCCACTAAGTCTCTTAAAAGATTTGATCCTCTAACTTCGCCCAAATTTTCAGCCACATGGACAACTTCTATACCATTTCCCCTAACAATTTTGCCATTAATGCCATAAATCCTATTGTTCAGGATGGCTTACTCACTTCTCAAAGAGGCTAAAAGGACCTAATCATTCTACGCCATTCACTATATTCCTTTCATCCTCCAAAATCTTTACACACTAAACAAGCGTAGGCTCTTTCTTTCATCGAGGACCTTACTTTAATTGGCATAACACGCTTGAGGAGTAACAGATCAGGGAAACCTTTCATGAAATCATTGTCTTGTCAAAGAAATTTGACAAAACGTAAATCATTGCAAGCTGATTTCTCATCTTATGGTATTTTTGGGTCCTTGGGGGTTAACTTGGGTAAATTTTTATCAAAGGGTCACATTGTCAAATTAGATGTTGTAAAAACTACAATCGGTGGTAGAAATAACTAGGAGACACTAGGAGAACACCTAGAAGGGGGGGTTGAATAGGTGTTAGAGAAACCTTGAAAGATTTTCGAAAGACACAAATCGAAACGATTAAAACAAATGATTTTTGCAAATTTCTCAGATCTTAATCGATTAAGACAAGAAGTTAATCGATTAAAACACTTGGTTAATCGATTAATTTAACAAGTTAATCGATCAATACCGAAAGATTGATTTAGGTTAATCGATTAACTGAAGCAGTTAATCGATTAATCACTGTTAAAACTGAAAAATCACTTTTCAATCAAATACGAAAATCAATCAATTAAAACGTATGATCAGAGATAAAGCGGAATTGATTAACACCAATATTCTTATTGATTACCTAGGTTATGAAAATGATTTTCCCCAAATCAATTTGCACAATTAAGATTCAATTCAATCAATTATGAAAATCAATCTTTTCTAGGTTTTCAACCAAGAACAATATTGAAATGACTTGAATGTAAATAGTTAAGGGATTAGAGATACGACACAGTGGTTTATCCTGGTTCACTTTCATCCACTTGAAAGCTACATCCAGTCCCCTCTTCAACCAAGAGAGATTCTTCACTATGAGGAATTAGAGTTCTCAAATTACAAGTAAATGCCTCTCAAGACTCCCTTCTTGATAGCCTACAAGAGATACTCCACACCCTTGCCTTGTAATCCTATTGAATCTAATCTAACCTCTTCTCTTGCTTGTTGATATCCCCACAACAAGTCTTCCACTTGCTTGATGATGCCTCACACCAAGACTTCCACTTGCTTGTTAACACAACAAGACTTCCAAGATAACTTTGCTTGATGAACAACCACCAAGTATTCCTTTGTTGTAGATAGCATGCCTTCTTTGCAATGATTACAACTCAAATGTAAAACAAATAACAATCCTATGAATCTCTTTCAAGAGCTATGAAAATATCAACATAAGAGATTCAAAGATTCTTGATCAAAGAATGTAAAAGTTGAAAGCTTTGATCTATGAAAGTGAGAGAGAATAGTGTGGCTTTGATCTATGTAAACTTGATGTAAAAATGATGCTTGATTTGTTCTAATTAATCACAAAGATTAGGAAAAGGTTTATATAGAATACCCAAAAGTTAGTAGCACTAAAAACTGATTTTGAGAAGTGAAAAACGTATTTTAAAAACCAGTTCTACAGGTCTTAATCGATTAACACATAGCTTAATCGATTAAGCACTGTAGTTTTGAAAGAGTTAATCGATTAAAATAAGCCTTAATCGATTAGATCAGTGAAAATCACTTAGAAACTTGTTTTCTCAAAACTAAACCTTTTCTTTCAAACCTTTAAGCCACCTATTGATTTTAGGTTAAGTGAAAACTCAAATTATGATTTAATCATGACCTTGATAGAGATTCATTACCCTCTATAGGACTCTACCCAAACTCATCAAATAAAAGACTTAATCTTGAGAGGCTAAAAATATTACAAAAATACTCAAACTAAGTCTTCATGAGCTTGCTCTCTCTTCATCCTTTGTTGAGTGTTGTTTGCTTGTTGAGCTTGAACTTGATCAACATATTTGTAGCTTGTTCAAAATCTTTTGTCATTTATCAAAACAGTCTCAATGGATCTTACAATCTCCCCCTTTTTGAAAATGACAAACATGTTTTGAAGTTGTTTGAAGTTGTTAATGCTTGAACCATTTGATCACTTGGTGAGAAACTTGCTCCCCCTCAATTAATGCTTTTGACATTTGAAATCCAATTGATAGAAGCTTGATTCTCCTCTTATCTTCAACAACTTTGCTCAACCTATATAAAAACAACAAAACAAACCTTTCTCCCCCTTTTGGCATTATCAAAAAGTAATATATACCAATTGAAATACAAAATACTAAGCCAAAATGTGACGCTCTCTTTTTACTTGAAAATAATTAATATTTCCAAATAGTTGAATACTTGCTATCAAAATTAGGACTAGAAAATTTTTCCTTTTTAAAATTAGTACTTGCTCGTCCATAAACCCTTTTTAATATAAACCATTATTTGAATTCGGCTTAGCACTATCTTAAGTTCGAAAAGGCTCTCGAGACATCATTCCCTTAATTATAGAAAAATATTAATCGTTGTTATTATTAAAACATATCATTTGTCTCTCGAGTTGGATTTGAATATATAATTCATAAACTTTTTGCCGAATCCTTTTCAAATAGAAATCAGAGTTCGCGGATGTAAAAATAATATTTATGGGGCACTGCTGAGGTAAAGAAAACATCATATATATATATATATATAAGTCATAACATAAAACCCCATCAGTACAGTCAGTAGCAAGTGGTAAAAAGTCGAGATAGCAAGTTTGATAAAACATATACAAAACCAGCTGCATTATATGAAACCTCACTCTAAGACCTCTCAATATATACAATATATAACAAAATCCCAAAAGCAGAAATCCCAGAGCAAGTCATCTGTGTCCTCAACAGCTCCTCAGATCCTCCATAGCTCTATCCCTAGGATCTAGGATCCAAAACATCTACGCTATGCAGGCTCCTATGAACCAACGGGTCCACCTCTAGCTGAAACAGTCGGCTTAACATGCACCTCCTCCTCGCTCTCATCCTCCACAGGGTCCTCCTCGATCTCGCCCGACTGTGTAGAGACCCCACCATTGGGTCTAGGATCTGCAGAGGCAGTCCTATCAAAGTCAGTCGGACCAGGAGAAGGAGTCTCCTCAGTGACAACTCTATGGGAGGAAGGATGAGAACGAGTGGCAGCTCTGAAACGAAAACTATGAAGACGACGCATAGGTCGAGCCGGGGGTGGTCCTCTATATGTATAAAAAGGTGGAACATGCATAGTATAGGCTAATGGGATCCTAAATCGACGCGGTCGCACTCGCACTAGAGGGTTAGGGTGGTAGAGAGTGATCTCAACCTCCCCCTCAAAAGTGGCACGGTGCTCCTCATACGTCCATATGCCACTAGGGATAGGGCGTATCTCGATGCAAGCTAGGTATCTGGCCATCACCTAAACAGGGCACAGGGAGTAAGTATACACCTATACATAATTGATAAAGACTAAAATTATAATCACAAATATATCATGGACATATAATAATGCAAATACATATGAGCACACCAGTTTTTCAACATTATAACTCTTATAATGCAAGTGGCATGATGTATGATTTTCTATCCACAACTGAGGCCTCTAAAAGTCCATCTTGGACGTCCATCCAATACACCCTTGTGTTCCCGGAACACCGACATTCGTTCCCAGAACGTAATGCCAAACCATACTTGGATAATAAGCATCACTCCCGGAGTGTGCACCACGTTCCCAGAACGCATACGTTCCCAGAACGCATCAAAACCAGGTCCCGGACACTGGCCACATATCTATAATGTGTCATCAAGTAGGTTATAATTTGGTACTCCCGGAGTACCCTCCTCATATTCCCAGAATATGATAAACGTTCCTACCAACCAGACTTCCAGTCTATATGGATGCACAATTATCGGGGTTGGTTTTATCTTTGCATTAATTATGTGATTTAGAAAATATTCCAATTTTCTCTTTTGAATGATTTATTTGAGGTATACTTTTTGGCACAAAATTCTTCTTTGAATTATTTCCAAAACATGCCCTTAAAGCCTAGATTGGGAAACTCACAATCAATGGTATTCAAAAACTTAACTTTTTATTTTTCAGATTCAGGTACTAACCGGTTACAATTTCAGGCTAACCGGTTAGAATTACAGACCTGAACTGTTTACCATTGCAATTCAGAAAACCCTTTTTCTTGAATTCTCTACCCAATCCAGAAACAAATTCAACATTGTTTTATACCTCAAAAACCATTGTTTTCAACATTCAAAAGTCCAAATCACATTCCATTCTCCAATGAACATAATTTCCTCTTGAAATTATCTTATTAACTTAAGGCATAAACTCCATTCCTTCAAATCTGAACCATGATGTTATAAACACTCATCTTCAGATTATTTATAATGGAATTAAAGTATAGATTTGAGCCAAAATCACTAACATCTCAGGACTGATTTAATAAATGGATTTTCTTTGAAATTTTACAGTGTCTAACCAGTTACAATTATCGAGTAACCGGTTAGATTATGCAGTCAGTCCACTCAAAACAGAGTTTTGACAATTCATTTTCTTCTTTTCTCAAATCTAACCCAATTTCCACATTAACAGAGTTCCTATGCCTTAAAATAAACATGTTCATACCCAGAAACACATTCAATTTGCATGCACCAAGCTTATGGTATTAATTGGCATAAAAATCAACACAAACAACATTCAATACCACAAACTCATAATTAACAATTAATTTCTTGATTTTAAACCTCAAATCATTTGCATGCATCAACTTGAACTTGCTCAAACCGAAATGAGCCAGGATTTTGGCCTCCAAGCCTTTGTGCTTTATACACATAATGCCCTTTTGAGTTTTGTTAACTCAAATCCTAATTCACTTGATTTTTAGTCTAAATCTAGTATAAGGTAGACTTCTCCCATACCTTAAGACAGAGTTTGATGACAATCAACACTGATTTTGAAGAAAGACCACAGATTCCCCACAATTCCTCAAATCTGCTCTCAGCCACGAATTCCACCAACAGGGTCCAAAGACCAGAAGTTTTGACATAGAAAATGGCCAAAGAATTTTGGGGAAAACCATTAGGACTCAAAATAGGTAACATGCACTAAGAGATAGAAAAGATTTGAGGCTTAATGGTGAACTACACTTACCAAAATCAAGGCTGGAATTCAGCTTCCAGAACAGGAATGACAGAGAACTCAGACTTCAACTTCTAACTTCCAAGGTTGATTTCTCCTTCCACACGAACCCTCAACTCACAAACTTGGGGTCTTTACAAAGCATAATATGTAAGCTTTGCAATGGTGTATGGCTCTCAGTCTCACTCTCAAAAACAAGGAAGAATTCCTTTGGACGAAATAGGAACCCTAATTCACTCTCTCAGCATGAAACCAGTTGCATCAACCCTCAATTCCTCAGAAATTCATCTATTTATAGACCAACAAAGATTACATGCACGTTGACGCGTGTGATCCCACTAATCTCAGGCTATAATCGTGGCGAATTCGGGATTAATCAAGTGATTACTCATCAAAATCCACTAACCCAGTTTCTGGGTTCATCGTCTAACCGGTTACAGGGCATTACTAACCGATTAGATTAGTACAAAATTTAAAAATTAATATTTTCAAATCTTTCCCTCCAAGAACCTTTTCAATATTACCTTTAAGTCCTCATTCAGGGACCAAAATGCAATATCCTTATATTTTTCATTTATTTGCCATATAAAAATATTTCAACCTATTTTTATACTTTAGGCTAATTAAATACAAAATATAAACTTGGGAAAATTCATATAAATTAATAATAAAACTTTTATTATTAATTTCCTATTATTCGGGAGACGAAAATTAGGGGTGTTACACTACTCCCCCACTTAAAAGGAATTTCGTCCCCGAAATTCTAGTTTACAAAAACAACTCCGGATACTCTTGACGCATCTTTTCCTCTAATTCCCATGTAGCTTCAGATACGTCAGCATTTTCCCATATCACCTTAACCAAAGGTATTTCCTTTCCCCTGAGCTGCTTGACTTCACGATCCTCTATCTGAACTGGTCTGGTCTCAAAGGTCAGGTTTTCTTTCAAAGTCAAATCATCAGGTTGGAGTTTTAGAATAACTGATGGGTCATGAACGTACTTCTTTAATTGCGAAACGTGAAAGACGTTGTGCAAATTGGATAAAGAGGGTGGTAAAGCTAGTTGGTAAGCAACAGGACCAACTCTCTTAAGAATTTGGTATGGACCTATACACTTACGCGAAAGCTTCCGAGTTCTCAAAGCTCTACTGATTCCTTTCATCGGAACTACCCGAAGGAACACATGGTCGCCCTCTGAAAACTCTAATGGTTTCCTCCTCTTATCCGCATAACTCTTCTGCCGACTCTGAGCCGCTTTCATCTTTGCCTGAACCATTTTAATCTTCTCAGATGTCTGCTGTATCATTTCCGGTCCAACCATCAAATTCTCCCCCACTTGGAACCAACATAGCGGGGTTTGACACTTCCTTCCATACAACGCCTCGAACGGTGCCATCACAATGCTCGCATGATAGCTGTTGTTGTATGTGAATTCTGCAAGAGGTAACACTTGATCCCAACTTCCTTGTTCTTCAAGTGCACAAGCTCGCAACACATCTTCCAAAGATTGAATCGTCCTCTCCGTCTGGCCATCCGTCTGTGGATGATACGCAGAACTTAATTTCAATCTTGTTCCCATAGCATCATGCAAACTTTTCCAGAATTGCGACGAAAATCTAGGATCTCGGTCCGACACAATACTCGAAGGCACTCCGTGAAGAAGAACTACCTCCTTGATATAGATATGGGTAAGCTTGTTCAAAGGATAGCGCATATTTATCGGAATAAAATGCGCCGACTTGGTTAACCTATCCACAACCACCCAGATTGCATCATGATTTGCTGCTGTCCTTGGCAAACCAGACACAAAATCCATGGAGATGCTATCCCACTTCCACTGGGGAATCCTCAAAGGTTGCAACTGTCCTCCTGGTTTCTGATGTTCTACCTTAGCTTTTTGACAAATCAAGCACGCCGCCACGTATTCTGCAACATCCTTTTTCAATCCAGACCACCAAAACATCTTCTTCAAGTCCTGATACATTTTGGTTGATCCAGGATGCATACTCATCCGACTCTTATGGGCTTCGTCAAGAATCAGTCTTCTAATTTCCTGATCTCTTGGTATACAAATCCTTGTCCTAAAACGAAGGATTCCATCCTGCCCAATCTTGAAATCAGATTCTCTTCCTTCTGAACCTAATATCATCTTTTCCATCAATTCTTCGTCCGCTCGTTGCAACTCCCGAATTCTTTCCAAGAACTCGTTTATGATCTGCAACATCCCCAACTTGATACTTGATGGCTCCACTTGTGTCAACAAGCTCAAGTCTCTGAATTCCTCAATCAACGCTGCTTCCTTAACCATCATCGCACTTATGTGGATTGCTTTCCGACTCAAAGCATCTGCAACCACATTTGCTTTACCCGGATGGTAGTGGAGTTTAAAGTCATAATCTTTCAAAAACTCCACCCACCTTCTTTGCCTCATGTTCAACTCTTTCTGGCCAAACAGGTATTTCAAACTCTTATGGTCACTAAATACTTGGAATGTAGTGCCATAGAGATGATGTCTCCATATCTTTAAGGCAAACACGATCGCAGCCAATTCCAAATCGTGTGTCGGGTAATTCACCTCATGATTCTTCAATTGTCGCGATGCATAAGCCACTACTCTTCCTTCTTGCATCAATACACAACCCAGTCCTTGCTTAGATGCATCACAGTACACTTCAAATGTCTTGTGAGGATCAGGTAAGATTAACACAGGAGACGATGTTAACCTTTCCTTCAACTCACGAAAACTAACTTCACACCGATCGTCCCACACGAACGGTTGATCTTTCCGAGTCAACTTAGTCAAAGGCAACGCAATCTTAGAAAATCCTTCTATAAACCGACGATAGTATCCAGCCAGCCCTAAGAAACTTCTCACCTCCGTCACAGTCTTAGGCTGTTCCCAACTTAGCACTGAACTTACGTTCGCTGGATCCACCGCAATTCCTTCTTTAGAGATTACATGCCCCAAAAACTTCACCTCGTTCAACCAAAACTCACATTTCGTAAGTTTGGCATACAATTGCTTCTCCTTCAGGACTTTCAACACAATCCTGAGATGCTCTTCATGCTCTTCCGGATTTTTAGAATAGACCAGAATATCATCAATAAATACCACCACAAATAAATCCAAATATGGTCTAAAGATCCGGTTCATATAATCCATGAAAATAGGAGGTGCATTAGTCAATCCGAACGACATCACAACATACTCATAATGACCGTATCGAGATCGAAATGCAATCTTGGGTATATCCTCCTCCTTTATCCTGATCTGATGATAACCCGATCTCAGATCAATCTTGGAGAATACTGCAGGTCCCCTAACCTGGTCCATAAGGTCATCAATCCTTGGCAAAGGATACTTATTCTTAATAGTGACCTTATTCAACTGCCTGTAGTCCACACACATTCTCATACTCCCATCTTTCTTCTTTACAAACAGTAATGGAGCTCCCCAAGGCGAAACGCTTGGCCTGATCATCTGTTTCTACAGCAACTCTTCTATCTGCTTCTTCATTTTCGCTATTTCTGGTGGTGCCATCCTATAAGGAGCAATAGAGATGGGACCAGCTCCAGGGACTAGGTCAATCCCAAACTTTATCTCTCGCTTCGGAGGTAATCCTGGTATCTCCTCAGGAAATACTTCCGGAAATTCTCTCACCACCGGAATCTCTATATTGAATCGTCTTTTCTTCACAATTGATGATCACTTGGTTCTTCATCAACCAATCCATACCCAAGATCACATCCAATTGTAACTTAGGGAGACAAACCAAATCTACCTTAGAAAGACGACCCAGAATTTCTACATTACACCTTAAACAGACTTTAGCGGTGAAGATCGGTATTCCCGTAGGGGTATCTATACTAAGATAGCAGGGTGAATCGGAAACAACAAGATTCAGCCTATTCACACATTCAGGAGAAACAAAAGAATGTGTGGCTCCAGAATCAAATATGATTTTTCAAGGTTGATTATTAAGCAGAAAGTTACCTTGCACGAGATTCGGGGTTTGGGTTGCTTCACTACCACTCAGGGTAAATACTCTTCCTTGCACCACAGGCTTGCCAGCAGATCCTTTTGCATCTCCCTTTGCAGATTCTTTGCATTCACGAGCAAAGTGACCTTGCTTCCCACACTTGAAACATCCTCCTGTGGACCAGCAAAACTGACCATGATGATAACGCCTGCACTTCTCCCAATAAGGAGCATTATCGCGAGACTTGTTCTTGTTATCCATCACACGCCTTGACCTTACCCTTGTTCTTAGAATATGGACCATTATTCCGATGATCAAACTTCTTCTTCCTCTGTGGTCCATAGTTTTGTCCAACCCCTTTCACTTGACTTCCAATCAGCTCAGCCTTCTTGTCATCTTCTTACATTCTGCACATATCCACAAGTGCAGGGAAACTCTGAATCCTTTGATAACTGAAGATAGACTTCAGCTCCGGCCTTAGCCCACCTTCAAACTTAACACACTTACTCCTTTCATCAGGGTTATTTAAGTAGTAGGGAGAGTACTTCATCAGCTCCTCGAATCTGGCAGCATACTCTCCTACACTCATATCCCCCTGCTTCAATTGCATGAATTCCACTTCCTTCTTTCTCCTCAAATCTTCTGGAAAATATTTATTAAGAAATTTCTCCATAAATACTCCCCAGTTGATTGCCCTTCTTTCAAAATTCAGCAATTGGACAGTGTGATCCCACCAGTTTTCAGCTTCCCCATGAAGCATGTAAACTGCATAAGTCACCTTCTATTCATCAGAACACTCCAGAGTTCGGAAAATCTTGTTAATCTCATACAACCACTTGTTCGCCTCATCAGGTTTATATCCTCCCTCAAACCTTGGTGGATTGCACTTTCTGAACTTCGATAGAGTCTTAGCATCATGATTCGCCATGTTGCCAGCAGATGGATTACCAGCTCGCCCTTGAGATGGTTGTTGTCTCTGCTGCTGCTGCATGCCTTCCAGCACGGTCGTGATTCGTTCTAACATTTCATTAGTAATATTTCTATTTCTGGTTGCCATAGAAAGACCTGCACTATGGGCTTTGGGTCACTAAAAAGGTCTTTAAAACATAAATGCTACTCACTTACTCAAAACATATTCAATCAACATTGAATATCATACTTAGCTGCATCTTCGGGCCATGAGGGACAGGACCAATGCTCTGATACCACCAAAGGTGTGACGCTCTCTTTTTACTTGAAAATAATTAATATTTCCAAATAGTTGAATACTTGCTATCAAAATTAGGACTAGAAAATTTTTCCTTTTTAAAATTAGTACTTGTTCGTCCATAAACCCTTTTTAATATAAACCATTATTTGAATTCGGCTTAGCACTATCTTAAGTTCGAAAAGGCTCTCGAGACAGCATTCCCTTAATTATAGAAAAATATTAATCGTAGTTATTATTAAAACATATCATTTGTCTCTCGAGTTAGATTTGAATATATAATTCATAAAATTTTTGCCGAATCCTTTTCAAATAGAAATCAGAGTTCGCGGAAGTAAAAATAATACTTATGGGGCACTGCTGAGGTAAAGAAAACATCATATATATATAAGTCATAACATAAAACCCCATCAGTACAGTCAGTAGCAAGTGGTAAAAAGTTGAGATAGCAAGTTTGATAAAACATATACAAAACCAGCTGCATTATATGAAACCTCACTCTAAGACCTCTCAATATATACAATATATAACAAAATCCCAAAAGCAGAAATCCCAGAGCAAGTCATCTGTGTCCTCAGCAGCTCCTCAGATCCTCCACAGCTCTATCCCTAGGATCTAGGATCCAAAACATCTACGCTATGCAGGCTCCTATGAACCAGCGGGTCCACCTCTAGCTGAAACAGTCGGCTCAACATGCACCTCCTCCTCGCTCTCATCCTCCACAGGGTCCTCCTCGACCTCGCCCGACTGTGTAGAGACCCCACCACTGGGTCTAGGATCTGCAGAGGCAGTCCTATCAATGTCATTCGGACCAGGAGAAGGAGTCTCCTCAGTGACAACTCTATGGGAGGAAGGATGAGAACGAGTGGCAGCTCTGAAACGAAAACTATGAAAATGACGCATAGATCGAGCCGGGGGTGGTCCTCTATATGTATAAAAAGGTGGAACATGCATAGTATAGACTAATGGGATCCTAAATCGACGCGGTCGCACTCGCACCAGAGGGTTAGGGTGATAGAGAGTGATCTCAACCTCCCCCTCAAAAGTGGCACGGTGCTCCTCATACGTCCATATGCCACTAGGGATAGGGCGTATCTCGATGCAAGCTAGGTATCTGGCCATCACCTAAACAGGGCACAGGGAGTAAGTATACACCTATACATAATTGATAAAGACTAAAATTACAATCACAAATATATCATGGACAGATAATAATGCAAATACATATGAGCACACCAGTTTTTCAACATTATAACTCTTATAATGCAAGTGGCATGATGTATGATTTTCTATCCACAACTGAGGCCTCTAAAAGTCCATCTTGGACGTCCATCCAATACACCCTTGTGTTCCCAGAACACCGACATTCGTTCCCAGAACGTAATGCCGAACCATACTTGGATAATAAGCATCACTCCCAGAGTGTGCACCACGTTCCCAGAACGCATACGTTCCCAGAACGCATCAAAACCAGGTCCCGGACACTGGCCACATATCTATAATGTGTCATCAAGTAGGTTATAATTTGGTACTCCCGGAGTACCCTCCTCATATTCCCAGAATATGATAAACGTTCCTACCAACCAGACTTCCAGTCTATATGGATGCACAATTATCGGGGTTGGTTTTATCTTTGCGTTAATTATGTGATTTAGAAGATATTCCAATTTTCTCTTTTGAATGATTTATTTGAGGTATACTTTTTGGCACAAAATTCTTCTTTGAATTATTTCCAAAACATGCCCTTAAAGCCTAGATTGGGAAACTCACAATCAATGGTATTCAAAAACTTAACTTTTTATTTTTCAGATTCAGGTACTAACCGGTTACAATTTCAGGCTAACCGGTTAGAATTACAGACCTGAACTGTTTACCATTGCAATTCAGAAAACCCTTTTTCTTGAATTCTCTACCCAATCCAGAAAAAAATTCAACATTGTTTTATACCTCAAAAACCATTGTTTTCATCATTCAAAAGTCCAAATCACATTCCATTCTCCAATGAACATAATTTCCTCTTGAAACTATCTTATTAACTTAAGGCATAAACTCCATTCCTTCAAATCTGAACCATGATGTTATAAACACTCATCTTCAGATTATTTATAATGGAATTAAAGTATAGATTTGAGCCAAAATCACTAACATCTCAGGACTGATTTAATAAATGGATTTTCTTTGAAATTTTACAGTGTCTAACCGGTTACAATTATCGAGTAACCGGTTAGATTATGCAGTCAGTCCACTGAAAACAGAGTTTTGACAATTCATTTTCTTCTTTTCTCAAATCTAACCCAATTTCCACATTAACAGAATTCCTATGCCTTAAAATAAACATGTTCATACCCAGAAACACATTCAATTTGCATGCACCAAGCTTATGGTATTAATTGGCATAAAAATCAACATAAACAACATTCAATACCACAAACTCATAATTAACAATTAATTTCTTGATTTTAAACCTCAATTCATTTGCATGCATCAACTTGAACTTGCTCAAACCGAAATGAGCCAGGATTTTGGCCTCCAAGCCTTTGTGCTTTATACACATAATGCCCTTTTGAGTTTTGTTAACTCAAATCCTAATTCACTTGATTTTTAGTCTAAATCTAGTATAAGGTAGACTTCTCCCATACCTTAAGACAGAGTTTGATGACAATCAACACTGATTTTGAAGAAAAACCACAGATTCCCTACAATTCCTCAAATCTGCTCTCAGCCACGAATTCCACCAACACGGTCCAAAGACCAGAAGTTTTGACATAGCAAATGGCCAAAGAAATTTGGGGAAAACCATTAGGACTCAAAATAGGTAACATGCACCAAGAGATAGAAACGATTTGAGGCTTAATGGTGAACTACACTTACCAAAATCAAGGCTGGAATTCAGCTTCCAGAACAGGAATGACAGAGAACTCAGACTTCAACTTCTAACTTCCAAGGTTGATTTCTCCTTCCACACGAACCCTCAACTCACAAACTTGGGGTCTTTACAAAGCTCAAGATGTAAGCTTTGCAATGGTGTATGGCTCTCAGTCTCACTCTCAAAAACAAGGAAGAATTCCTTTGGACGAAATAGGAACCCTAATTCACTCTCTTAACATGAAACCAGTTGCATCAACCCTCAATTCCTCAGAAATTCATCTATTTATAGACCAACAAAGATTACATGCACGTTGACGCGTGTGATCCCACTAATCTCAGGCTGTAATCGTGGCGAATTCGGGATTAATCAAGTGATTACTCATCAAAATCCACTAACCCAGTTTCTGGGTTCATCGTCTAACCGGTTACAGGGCATTACTAACCGGTTAGATTAGTACAAAATTTAAAAATTAATATTTTTAAATCTTTCCCTCCAAGAACCTTTTCAATATTACCTTTAAGTCCTCATTCAGGGACCAAAATGCAATATCCTTATATTTTGCATTTATTTGCCATATAAAAATATTTCAACCTATTTTTATACTTTAGGCTAATTAAATACAAAATATAAACTTGGGAAAATTCATATAAATTAATAATAAAACTTTTATTATTAATTTCCTATTATTCGGGAGACGAAAATTAGGGGTGTTACACAAAATAGAGAAAGTATGATCATTTCTTCACAATATTGATACTAATTGAACAATATAAGAACTATACTTTGAAATGTGATACCAATTGGCAAGAAAAATATGACAATGAAATATGAACCAATTGTAACTAAAAAGTCATCATATCACTTAACAAAGTGAGATATCAATTGTAAAGAAATATCATAATAAACAATAGCATGATAATCATATAATGATCAAACAATAATACTAATTATGAGTTTTGTAGAAGAAATACTAAATGATGAAAACTAAGAGAAAAACTGCAATTGTCAAAATCCAACAATATCAATTGTACCAAATTGTAGAACATTCTCTTGAGATTTGAAGAAGTGTGTATAGACCTTCATTTGCATCTTCAATCATACCTACAAAACAATCATGCTTTTCCTTTTGGTATCCAAATGGTTTTGGATCCCTTTTTGTTAGTTAAGGGACTCTCACCCTTCTTAACCCAAACAAAATTTCCTTTAGGTATACCATGCACTTTAATATAACACACATTTGAAGTATGTCCATGAGTACCACAATAGAAACATGTTGGTGCATTTGAAAAATCAACCTTAGAAAAATCAACAACATTTCTATGAGATTTACTCTTAGCATTAGTATAACCCAAACCAAACTTGTTTGAATTTTCTCTTTGAAAATTTAACAATGTGCGCAATTTAATATCACCATTTGTGAAACTTGCAAGCTTATTTTTCAAAATAGCATTTTCATGTTTAAGCAACTTGCAATTCTCACAATCAATCTACTAGCACAATCACAAGAAGAACTAGCATATATAAGATCAAGAGTTTCATTTTCAAGATTAAGCTCATCAACTTGTTTTTGAAGTTCTAAAATCTCTTGTTGATGTTTCAAGATGAGATTCTTCCTTTCAATGTTTTTCAAAGCTAGTTTCTTGAGATGTTCATGCATTTCTTCATAAGCATTATATAAGATTTCATATTTAGAAGAAATTTCGGATTTAGTTTCACTTACATCGCTTTCGTCGCTTTGTTCACTTGATTCATCATTTGAACTTTCCTCTTCATCTACTAGAGCTATCAAGTTGAGACAAACAACTTCTTCATCATCCTAAGAACTATTTGATGTTCTTTTCTTCTCTTCTTCATCATCCCAAACGATGTATGCTCTTTTATGTTTTGAATCTTTCTTTTCTTTCTCCTTCTTCTTGAGATACTTAGAGCATGAGTACTTGAGATGGCCGGGTTTTCCACATTCATGGCAAACTACACCTTCTTTTGATGTCTTGGTCTTGTAGTGTGGGGGATTTTTCTCTTTACTTTTGTCTTTGTTCAACCTTCCTTTTCTCCTTAGAAGCTTATTAAATTTTCTTAGTAGAAGTTTCATCTCTACTTCATCAATGTCCGAATCGGAATCTTCATTATCATCATTATCGGAACTCTCTTCCTTTTGATATGACCTTTGAGCTTTAAGAGCGATTCCTTTTCTTTCTTTGTTCTTGTCTGATTCTTCATGCATATGCAAACGTCCAAGCTCCATTTCATGTTCTTGAAGCTTTCCGAAAAGTGTTGCTAAGTCCATGGTGTCCAAGTCCTTTGATTCAACAATTGCGGTAACCTTAGGTTGCCATTCCCTACTTAGACATCTTAAAACTTTGTTAACAAGTTCACAATTCATGAAAGTTTTTCCAAGAGCAATGAGATGAATAACAATATGAAAAAAACGTTTTTGCATAATACATATAGATTCATTAGGCAACATACGAAACAATTCATATTCATGCATCAAAGAATTTATTCTAGCACGCCTAACTTCACTAGTGCCTTCATGTGTGACTTGCAAGGTGTCCCACATTTCTTTGGCATTACGACATTGGGAGACTCTAAAGAACTCATCATAAGATAGAGTGGAGGTGATGATATTCTTAGCTTTTAAATCATATTGAATTTTATTTTTATCATCATCGGTCCACTTATCTTTGGCGGTTTGTTTAGATACACCTTCTACTAGAGTTGCGGGAATATGAGGACCATTTTCAATGGCTTCCCAAATGTTCATGTCTATGGCTTCTATAAAGATTCTCATTCTAACTTTTCAATAAGCATAACCCTCTCCACCAAACATAGGAGGGCAACTTATCAAAGCACCTTCACCACCAAAGGGATTCGTAGAACCCATTGTAGCTTCCTCAAGGATCTTTGCGAAAAAGCTCTATGCTCGTGTCTTTCGACCGAGCTCTGATACCAATTGTAAAAACTACAATCGGTGGTAGAAATAACTAGGAGACACTAGGAGAACACCTAGAAGGGGGGGTTGAATAGGTGTTAGAGAAACCTTGAAAGATTTTCGAAAGACACAAATCGAAACGATTAAAACAAATGATTTTTGCAAATTTCTCAGATCTTAATCGATTAAGACAAGAAGTTAATCAATTAAAGCACTTGGTTAATCGATTAATTTAACAAGTTAATCGATTAATACCGAAAGATTGATTTAGGTTAATCGATTAACAGCTTCAGTTAATCGATTAATCACTGTTAAAACTGAAAAATCACTTTTCAATCAAATACGAAAATCAATCAATTAACACGTATGATCAGAGATAAAGCGGAATTGATTAACACCAATATTCTTATTGATTACCTAGGTTATGAAAATGATTTTTCCCAAATCAATTTGCACAATTAAGATTCAATTCAATCAATTATGAAAATCAATCTTTTCTAGGTTTTCAACCAAGAACAATATTGAAATGACTTGAATGTAAAGAGTTAAGGGATTAGAGATACGACACAGTGATTTATCCTAGTTCACTTTCATCCACTTGAAAGCTACATCCAGTCCCCTCTTCAACCAAGAGAGATTCTTCATTATGAGGAATTAGAGTTCTCAAATTACAAGTAAATGCCTCTCAAGACTCCCTTCTTGATAGCCTACAAGAGATACTCCACACCCTTGCCTTGTAATCCTATTGAATCTAATCTAACCTCTTCTCTTGCTTGTTGATATCCCCACAACAAGTCTTCCACTTGCTTGATGATGCCTCACACCAAGACTTCCACTTGCTTGTTAACACAACAAGACTTCCAAGATAACTTTGCTTGATGAACAACCACCAAGTCTTCCTTTGTTGTAGATAGCTTGAATTCTTTGCAATGATTACAACTCAAATGAAAAACAAATAACAATCCTATGAATCTCTTTCAAGAGCTATGAAAATATCAACATAAGAGATTCAAAGATTCTTGATCAAAGAATGTAAAAGTTGAAAGCTCTGATCTATGAAAGTGAGAGAGAATAGTGTGGCTTTGATCTATGTAAACTTGATGTAAAAATGATGCTTGATTTGTTCTAATTAATCACAAAGATTAGGAAAAGGTTTATATAGAACACCCAAAAGTTAGTAGCACTAAAAACTGATTTTGAGAAGTGAAAAACGTATTTTAAAAACCAGTTCTACAGGTCTTAATCGATTAACACATAGCTTAATCGATTAAGCACTGTAGTTTTGAAAGAGTTAATCGATTAAAATAAGCCTTAATCGATTAGATCAGTGAAAATCACTTAGAAACTTGTTTTCTCAAAACTAAACCTTTTCTTTCAAACCTTTAAGCCACCTATTGATTTTAGGTTAAGTGAAAACTCAAATTATGATTTAATCATTACCTTGATAGAGATTCACTACCCTCTATAGGACTCTACCCAAACTCATCAAATAAAAGACTTAATCTTGAGAGACTAAAGATATTACAAAAATACTCAAACTAAGTCTTCATGAGCTTGCTCTCTCTTCATCCTTTGTTGAGTGTTGTTTGCTTGTTGAGCTTGAACTTGATCAACATCTTTGTAGCTTGTTCAAAACCTTTTGTCATTTATCAAAACAGTCTCAATGGATCTTACAGATGTCATTCTAGACAAAAGAAGAATTACAGGCGGGGTGGCGAATAGAGGATAGAAACAAACAAGTTACAAAGAAATGCCTTGACTCAAACTCAAATTCATTTTCGTCACGGTTGTACGCAGACCAAAACGAAGCATTCGTACCATACTCTTGTTCCAAAAGAGTATCCATGTAGCTCCCGTTCACCACTACCTTGACACATCAAACATCGGACAACACAGACACAACACACAGAGCACACACAACAAAGCATGTAAGCCCATGTTTATGGCGACTAGGATAACCATCGCTCTGATACCAATAAATGTAACACCCCGATTTAGAACTTGAATTATTCTTTTATTTAAATAATATGGTAAAAATATGGGTAAATTTTTTTCATTGATGATGTAACATCCTACTTTTTAGACTTTTAGAAAATACTTTAATTAACCTTTATTTAAGAAATTATTCGGGGTTTATGAAAATTTTGACAGAGTTTCCTTTGAAAAATCGGACTTTTTCCCCGAATGAAATTAAACCTGTCAGTCCAGAACAGTTTTCAATCCAGTAAAAATATAACTTAATTCAAAATAAATAATACTATGTCATACTTTAAAACTTAACAAAAATAAAGAGTATACATATAAATTTACATTTTCACAAAATGCTTAAACAAAATGAAATCATTAATTACAATTACATTTACAAAATCTATTTATTACAATATAAACCTATGAATGGTTGCCCTACAAATGGGACCGTGAGGTCACCCTAACAATATACTCTCCAACAAGAGTATCACTTTCTCGGCCTTGATATTCCGTGTGCCTGACTCCTTGGTGTACCTAATATGTCCACTGTAAGGGTGAGTACTTTGAAATCTAGATCAAAGAAAACGTTTAAAAACAGTAATAAACCATAAAGAGGCATATTCATACACAAACAATAACAATCATACAATTCACAATTCACTTAACAAGTAAGGCACCACAACACTGCTCAGTTTAATAACTATAAATATAAAGGGTATAATACTTTAATATAATACTATAATGCACAATCACATGGTTATGCCCTGCTAACGTCACACTTAGGTGATTTAATCCTTGAATCCGATATTAAACATTTCATTTCAATTTAAACACTTTAACACTTTTGATCGGATTCGAAGAATTAAAACACCTATACAATGCAATCACACTTCCCTTTTCACTTTAACACTTTTCACTTTAACTTCTAACACTTTTACACTTTTAACGATAACAATTAACACTTTTAACGATAGGGTACATTGTGCTTCACATTCTCCCCGAAGGAGGGTTCCTCACACAATGTACCTTAACACTTTTAACACTTTTTCCAATAACAACACAACCTCCTCACATACCCCCCTCCACTCTGGGGAAAAACCGACCAGGAGGAAGCATTTCTCAACCCTTGTTTGGGTGCTTCACATCCTCTAGGAATGTCGCTCACCCGCTTGCACAATACGTTACACTCCTCTAGGGTAGTGTACAACGTACAATCTGGATTGATTCACCCAGATTGGCTCTAGCAGAAATCACTATCACTGGCCACAAGGAGCCAAAGTAAATAGAACTACTATGGTTTGCGTCGGACCAATCCCCGACACGGGTGGCGAACCCATGTCCTTTGGAAGATCAAAGTCCTCCATAGTAATTCCTAACATTTACTCTTGTCCTCATCAATCGCAAAGCGACGTGTGTTTTCCCCCTACTCCTAACGTCCACCTTTACACCATGCATGATCCAATATCTCAAGTGTTTCTCAATTGAATTTAAGGCCATCTTTGTTCTTTAGAAAAATGTCATTTAATTGGTTTAAACTCAATTGAGAAATACTTGGCCCTATTTAATGCATAACTATATGAATGTCATTTACAATTTATTTATCTACACTTTAATAATAATAATCGTACAAACAATATCAATCAACAATCAGTCGACATACTCAGGTATGACTCAGGGACTGTAATTTAAGTCACTTTCCTAGGGTTCTTCACTTCCTACTTTAACAATTTATAAAATCAATTAATATGAACATGCACCAATAACATATCACTAAAACTTAGGGTTTCTAGCTATACTCTACCCTGCTAACCATCAACCTAACCAATCAATAAATACACCTAATTATAACTCTATTACTATGAATAAACCCTTCCTCTAATACTAAACCCAAAGTACACCCCTTACCTCTTGAAGAGAAGAGAAGAAGATGAGAGATTGAGGGAGCACCAACACCGACTCTAATCCAAGCTTCCTAAGTGCTTCCTCTCTTGATTCCTGTGGCTCCCCAAGCTCCTTGGATGGATTTGAGACTCCAATTGACCAATTGCACACTTTGGGGCTTAGGGTTAATTTGGGGGTTTAGAGAGAAATAGGAGAAATTGGAAATTGAGAAAGGGAAATACATGAGGGAGTAATGGGGAATTGATTTTGGGGTTTGATTTGTTGATCTATTGAGTGGTTGCATAAGAGATCAAAAACCCTAGGGGAGGAGAAGAGAGAATTCGTGTGGAAGAGAGAGGAAACTTTGTGAAAAATGGCTCAAAAACGAGTTTATAAGGCTGATTCAGCAGTGGTTAATCGATTAACTGGGTGGTTAATCGATTAACTAGTGTAATTTTGGCCAAAACCAACATTCAGGTCTTAATCGATTAACCTCATGCTTAATCGATTAAGTCGTGTGCATCATTCTGGTCTTAATCGATTAACTCAAGGCTTAATCGATTAACTGGTTCAATCCACCATTCCTTTGCACTTCAAAGCGTCATAACATTTTCGTTAACTGTCGGATCTTGCTCAAATTTTGAGGCAAGCTTCCTAAGACACTTATCTTCACATCCAACGGTGTAATTTGGGTTTAAAGCTACAGACCTTCTAATTCTAACTTTCTAAAGTCCTATGCTCTTAATCCTTAAATAACCTTTCTAAACCACAATCTTAACCTAACATATTCCTTTCTCTTCACTCTAAACCTATTCTAACTTATTTCTACTTCACACAAACCTACTCTTAGCTAACTACCACAGTCTAAACACTTAATCACACACTAATCCTAATACCAATTATCGTTTCTAAATGAAATCGACACTTAAGGATACTACGACACTCATTGAAATCCTACTCACTAATGCACCTAGCCACTTAGTAAATTTGGGGATGTTACAGATGACATGGACATGGAACTGCTATTACAAAAATGTTTCAGTTTAAACCATTCAAAATAAAAGTAATGTCATCATGCCACATGTCACCTGTCAAGTTCCAAACCGAAATGTTACCAATATCGCGCTTTGGAACTCTGACTCTATTTTCATAAAACATCTTTCATTTAAAATAATTAACAGTTCATAACTTCTTAAATTCTCAAATAGTCCCTCCAGAGTTATTTGTTTTACAAAACTAATTATGCATCAAGACGTGTTACATAGTGGTTCTAGCAACACCAACCCAGTGCACATATGTGGGTTATAACACAAAACAAAACGACAACTAAGGATTAGGGCCGTCCTTAGCCACAGACTCCAACTCGACTTCAGGAGGCTCCTCGGAGACAAATCTTGATTCCATCTTTTCACCTGATGTTCCAGTATCCTCTAGTTCTTCGTCTTCTAGCAATGAAGGATCCACACATACTTTAGTGGTCGACGAACTACTACCGTAATCCAATTCCCAGTCCTCCTATGTCATTTTGCGAGACAAAAGCCCAGCTGTATTTACCATTGATATACAAGAAAGGAAAATAGCAAGATAGAGAGAGTAAGCATTCCAAACAAATAATTGTCGACTGTGTGGGATTACATTAGGCAATCAATACAATAAACACATTCAACACAACAATTAAATAAAATTCATTTTACATATTCATTATCATCACCACTTCAATTAATCATACTCCCAACTTTATTTCTCATATCAACATCATCAATCTCTCTTTTAAAATCATTTCCTGCCATTTATAACACAAATCAAATCTTTTAATACTTTGGCACTTTCATTATTAAGTCTTATGAGAATCGAGTCCATCAGTGATGTGGGGGAAACAAGACATCACTGAGACAAGGGAATTAGTTAGCACACACGGCTACATCTCCTCCAAAGCCTAAACGGAAGCCAACGGGACGTACAGGAACCTTAACCCACGCAAGTCGAACAACCGAGAACACAAATGTTGTAACCACTCTGGGTCAGCCACAATAATCATAATCAATATTTCATAACAGTGCGATATCGCAGAGGACCAAAACCAATCGAACTGCCCGCCTCGATTAGGTTCCCTCTCACCGTTTCGAATTTTATCAAGGGGGCGACAGTACTTTTCTAGACTCGAGTGCAGAACACGCTACAATCCCCTGGGTCTTAAGCCTCGATAACATATAGACTAGTTCCGCCTACAAAAGTACTCGAGGTTTCTTAACGTATCACTGTCATCACCCTCCCCTATCACAATCACACACCTGAGTATCTGCAGATAACACAGGGTATGTATCTTCCTCTCCACTACTTCAGCTCAACTCACCGCATTGGTTAATGTCTTTTAATGTTTTACTAATCCTAAGGTTGGGTCGATTCACTCTTTTCATCCCTTCAGTGAATCTCGACCACTAATTAACTTGTTAGCTTTTGCCCAAATCGATGCAACCTTTCACAAAATTCGACAGCTCAAAACCACAGCAATAAGCTCACGTGGCCAGCATCATTATCACTTCATTTGCATCAGGTCGATCACACACAATAACACAAGTCCGACATTCCACGAGCTCGAAGCAGTAATTCTTGATTGACTGATCAGTCCATGAAACAAATGACGAATAATATATCAAATTTCCTTTTATTTGTATAAAACAGAAAAAACACAATATTCTCTGTTGAAATTGCTGCAAATTTCAGGAGATATCTACGACAATAAAGAATAGACCAGAAACATCTATATACTAGGCAGTGAAGGAAATAGAAAAAGCATTCTCAAGTAAATAAAATAGAAATTGTAAAACTAAAATTAATCAAGAATTCTCTAGACAGAACAAAACATATCTGAGGCTTACCACCAACCGCAGAAGGTTGGTTTAGAAAGCCATTATAATGTGTGGTATGATGGAGGGTCACCACAATACTATGTATACTATTAATGTCATGCCCTTCAATCCACCAAAACTACTCCTCCAACTAATATCTCATCCAATATATGTTATTTACATCTACAATCAACGTGGGTTAATTCAAGCGGTATGTAACACTCTTTGTATATCATCTTACTTTATAAGAAAAGTAGTAAGTTTATGATTACTTGGACTTGTTTAGTTGGAAAAAGAGCTGTAAATAATAATTTTCTCTTCCCTTGAAAATTTCTTTTCACAAATACTTGATTAATAATGAAGTTGACTATTAAAATCAGAGTTTGCGGAAACATAGTAAAGTAATCGTATTATGCCCCAAAATATATCAAGTGTAACAAGTCCATGGATTCCAAATAAATATTATTATGAAACCAAGTTCATCTTATGATACTTCTTTCAAAATGTGTATCATATAAATACTATTAGAAATCAAGATGTTATAGAGCTGGTCACTGGTCCCTTGTCCAAACATTCATCTGGCCGGATTCTCGATATCTGCACAACGGGTTCCCAACCCACACTTTCTACACTCTGCATGAACCTAAGGGACATCTCCCTTTACTGACTTTTGTACAAGCTAGATGCACGATCAATACCTAATAAGGGCATGGGGGTTAGCTACACATATTCGCATAATCAAATGAGAATAAAACTAACATCCACAAGTCAACATGTAGCATATCATGATGCATAATCATATGAGCACAGCCGGTTAATCATAATACCTCTTTCAATGCAGGTGGCATGATGCATGATTTCTTCCACAACTGAGGCCTCTACAAAGTCCATCTTGGACGTCCATCCAATACACCGTTGTGTTCCCGGAACAATGACATTCGTTCCCAGAACGTAATGCCAAACCATACTTGGATGATAAGCATTCACTCCCAGAGTGCGCATCACGTTCCCAGAACGTGTAGCAAACCATACTTGGATAAATAAGCATCACTCCCAGAGTGTGCATCACGTTCCCAGAACGCATACGTTCCCAGAACGTATAAAAACCAGGTCCCGGACACTGGCCACATTCTCGGAATGTGTCATCAAGTAGGTTTCTTATCAATGTGTTCCCAGAACACTATCATACGTTTCCAGAACGTATATAACCAGGTCCCAGACACTGGCCACATATCTATAATGTGTCATCAAGTAGGTTACAATTTGGTACTCCCGGAGTACCCTCCTCATATTCCCAGAATATGATAAACGTTCCTACCAACCCAACTTCCATTCTATATGAATGCACAATCATCAAGGTTGGTTTTATCTTTAATTCCATTATTATACCAACGTGTTCCCAGAACACGAACATACGTTCCCAGAACGTATCGCAAACCATACTTGGAATATAATCAAACACCACTCCCAGAGTGTGCATCACGTTCCCAGAACGTGTCAAAGAAACCATGTCCCAGACAATGGCCACATTCCCAGAATGTGTCATCAAGTAGGTTGCATCAGCTTGGTACTCTTAGAGTACAGGGCCATGTTCCCAGAACATGATAAACAATCCTTGCCAACCTATTATATTACCTTTCTCTATGCATGCATTGCATACATAATTCCTAAGGTTGGTCTTTCCATTAATTCCGCTATTATGACTTAGAAAAACACAACTTTTGAATGATATCTTGAGGTATGGTTTTACTCATAAAAATTCACCTTTGAATTTAGATTTAACCTATGCTCATAGACCTGGATTGAGAGAATATAATCATTGATATCAAACTCCTTACTCAAAACTTAACTTTTATTTTTAAGTTTCAGGTACTAACCGGTTACATCATCACCTAACCGGTTAGAATTACAGACCTGATTATAAAACCACTGATTTTCAAAGAATCTTTTCTTGAATACTCTACTCAATCCAATCACAAGGCCTTAGCATATCAGAATACCTCAAGTTCAACACATAATATCATTCAAAAGATCTAAGTCATAATCCCATTTCATTTATGCATAATTTCCTCTTGAAATTATCATTTAATATTAAGGTATTAACTCACCACCTCCAATCTAAACCCAACAATGCTCAAACACATAGTTTTAGATTGGTCTTTGTATGAAATTATAGCTTAGACTTGAGTACAAATGGTATGGACATTTAGCCAATTTCATAAATTCATTTTCTTTAAAAATTGACAGTCTCTAACCGGTTACATATTTCGACTAACCGGTTAGATTAGGCAGAAATACACTGAAAAGTGAGGTTTTTCATACCATTTTCTACCATACTCAAATTTAACCAATTTCATTCATAAATAGAGTTCACATACCTTAATACTAGTGTGTTCAACCACAGAAACCTATCTATATTGCATGCATTCAATTTAGATACTCAAATTGCACATAATTGCACATATTTCACATATTTGCACAATTTAGATACTCCAAGCCATTTAACCATTTTAACTTATGCCCTTTGAGTCTCTTGGTGACTCATCCTATATTTTATCACAATTTATTCTCATTCTAGAAAATAGTAAGCTTCCCCCTTACCTTAGGTTCGTGCTTGATCCAAAACATTGCAGAGAGAAAGGCTCCAACATAGATTCCCATTAAATCCACTACATGCAGATAGAGTTGGACAGGGTACCAAAACCAGGGAAATTGACATGCAAAACCCAATTAAGAATTGGGGAAAATAGTCAAATTGAGTTCTCTGCAACATGCACTAGAGGTAGGAATAGATTTGAAACCAAAAGGGTTTGTGTGCTTACCAAAATCGAGCTTCAAAGTCAGCTCCAGAAACCAGAAGCTGAGGTTTGACAGCATCAACACCTCAACTTGGCAAGCTTCGTTCTCAAACTCCAGGAACTCTCAACTCACGAACTTTATATCAATACAAAGCCCTTGATGTGAGCTTTGTAACCGTGTATCACTCATGTTCTAACTCTCAGAAACGAAGGAGAATTACAGGGACGAATCTCAGAACCCTAAAACAGAGTTTCATCACTTCAATCAGAAAATCAACCCAAATTCATCAACAATTCGGGTTTATATAGAAATATCAAGCTTGCATGCAAGGCGACACGCGTTCCTCAGTGTGATTTGAGTGGGATTCGTGGCAAATTCTGGGTTTAAACGCGTGATTACTCATCAAACGCACTAACCCAGTTTTCTGAGTTCATCGTGTAACCGGTTACAGAACCCTTCTAACCGGTTACATACTGATAAAATTCAAAATTAATAATTTAATTACTCTTTCTTCAAAAACCTTTTTAATATTGAAATTAAGTCCCAACCCAAGGACTAAATTACAATATTCACATTTTTGTACAAAATAACCATATAAAAATATGGGATATATATAAACACATAATGTACAAAACTTAAAACCTTCAAAACTAATATAAATCAATTATAAAATAATTGTCATAATTAATTCCTTGGTTATTTGGGAGACGAAAATTAGGGGTGTTACATTACTCCCCCACTTAAAAGGAATTTCGTCCCCGAAATTCATCTTTTGAAATTTTCTACTTTTCCAAAGTGTTTTTATACTAGAAAACTTCATCTAGTTCCCAAAAATTTGTCCTTTAGGGGACTCCCCCACAAAAAGGGTTTTGATATAATTCTTTTATTTCGAAACATTTCTAATAAAACCTTTCACTTTAAGCAAAAATTCTTTGTATAAAAACTCTTATGTGAAAGAATTTCTTTTAAAAGAAATACTCTTTTTGAATAATACACTTTACATAAATATTCTTCAAATAAACACTTTCCAATAAGCTTTTTGGAAAAACTTTTTGGGTCGCACCCTCTGATCTCTCGAGCACGATCAAAGGAACATTTGTATGACTTTATTCCTTAATAGTCTGAGACATTAGGGTGATCAGTCCTAATATTCAAACCATTAATAACAAAATCATCCCTTTCAGATATAATCTTTCGCGAGAAAGACCATACGACAGGTCTTTAAGTTAGATGAACTTAAAGATAGGGAAATTATCACTATCAGACTTAGTTAGATAGTCAAGTTCTAGAGACATTTCCGTTGGGGAGACAAAGATTTGTCCTATCCCGGTGGTTGTTAATATCTCTAGACATAACTGATCTTCCTATTTCTGTAGTGTCCATAGATATTTATCACATCCAACTGTGATAAAGGTTTTGATCACAGAAAGATTGGAGTTGAACTTCCAACAGGATATTGATATTTTCAAACGATTAGATTAACGTAATCGAAAAACATTTAACTACGTTAACTCAGATCAAAGGAAGAAAGACTTGGGTTATCTACGTCAAGATTACACTCAACTCTCATCTCAGCCGGTGAATTCTTCTCGTGCTGGATTCGTCCATTCCTTTCTCACCTTTTCCTTCAAGACAATTCGGTGAATAATACTCCAGCTACCTACAATCGGAATTGACGATTCCTTTAGGTAACTAAACTTGAGGTGATATGCCTCACAGTTTTCACCTTGAGATGGACAAATGTTCACTTCCCTATTTCCTTCTTAGTCACCCTTTTCTTCAGTCGAGGATTCCTTAACCTTGATATCTCCGTAGTTGAGATTCTCCTATTTACTTTTCCCCTTTCTCCAATTGGGCCTGTATTTCCTCGTTCTATCTCTTATCCTGGACTCAGACCTTTCTCGCATGAAATTCATGTACTTTCCCATAGTCCTCATACATGCTTACCAGCATCGAGAAATTCCTTGATAGTTGATAGCTAACTTGGGTTCGAACATAATCTATTCTTGAAGTTCATGCCTTCGGATCTCTCCTCTAGGTTGTCCTAGACAACACTTCCTAAATCCCTTGCCTCCATAATATATTTTCTAATATCCATAATTCCGGACTTTAATTCCCAAGATTAAATCTCATTTGTCTCTTTCAACTCCTCATTTCTTGGTTGAAATTCACGAATCCAATTCAAGGATTTGTTGGTGATTGACAACATTCTCAATCTAATACTAGAGGGTTCCTCTTGGGTTACTAGACTTTAGGTCTCTGAATTCCTCAATCAGAATAACCTCCTTAACCATCATTGAACTTACATGAATAGCCTATCATCTCAAATCGTCTGCAACTATGTTTTCTATGCCAGGATGGAGCTCAAAGCCATAATCTTTAAGAAACTCCATCCATCGCCTTTATCTTACATTCAACTCTTCCTCTTCTTATTGTCATTCATATTTGTGAACTCCAAACTTGTTCATGAACCACAACCTTCTTATCTTAGTACTTATCGTCTCTTTTGCATCATCCAGCTCAATTCTCTACCTTCTCCGATTGGAGTAACTCCTTAATTTCAACTCTCGATTAATCCATAAGTATTATGATTTAATCCTCTTAAATCAATTTCATTGATGAACCAAGGCATTAAGTTATTTTACCACATTAAATCCTTTCCTTAAATTTTACTTAAGTAATTGACATTGAGTTTGGATTGGAGGAAGATGTTTATTGATACCAAAAGTTCCTTCACAAAGGACTTAAATTTTATTTTAAACTTTCAGCTTCTAACCGGTTACAAGAAACTCTAACCGGTTATGAAGTATAGTTTTAGAAATAAAACCAAAGAACTTTCAAAAACCATTTTCTTTACATCGTCCAATCCAACTTAAAATAGGATTTAATCATAATCTAATACCTTGATTCCAATGAATTCATCACTGAAACGATGTAAATCATAATATATTCACCTTTTTCCATGATTCCTCTTGGACTAATCATATTATATTGGGGTATAATCCATCACTACCCCACCATAATTTAACAACATCCAATCATTTCATACAATCAGTTGATCTTTCCAAGTCAACTTGGTCAAAGGCCATGCGATCTTAGAAAATCCTTCAATATTCCGGCGGTAGAATCCAGCCAGCCCTAAGGACTCACATGCTCTTTGAACGTAAATTCACTTAACCAAAACTCATCTTTGGTGATCTTAGCACACAAACACTCCTCTTGTAGGATTCTCAACACAATCCTGAGATGTTTCTCATGCTCCTCCGGATTCTCAGGATAAACCACAAACGAATCCAAATAAGATCTAAAGGTCCAGTTCTTATAATCCATAAAAGAACAGGTGCATTAGTTAATCCGAACGGCATTATTTTGCTACTCATAATGTCCGTATCGAGATCAAAATGCAGTCTTAAGTGTATCCCTACCCCGAATCCTGATTTGGGGTTAATCCAATCGCCAATCAATTTTAGAAAATACTTAGACTCCTTTAACCTGGTCCACCCATAACCTCTTAGCAACTTGCCTATGTGCTTCTTTCATTGGACCATTCCCGATGGTACCATATTATAAAGGTAGTAGAGATAGAATCAACTTCAAGAATTAGCTTGATTCCAAACTCTATCTCTTTACTCAAAGGTAAACCTGACATCATTTCCTACAACCAAGATTTCTTTAACCCACTTTTTCCTTCCCTGCTACCCAAAAGCAAACACATGGGTCCATTGGATTCCAGACTCGAAGCTTAGGAATCCCAATACAGGGTTGTTCTATCGTCATTAATCATGATCACATGATCTCTCGGCTTCCAAACCGCGCTTACGATCAAATGTAATCATGACACAGGTAGATAGACAAAGTCTAATACCTTAATAGAAAGATTCAGACATACCTTGGAAACAACTACAAGAAGATTTGTAGGAGTCTCCACTTTGAGATAGTAAATTGGATAAGGCATAGAGCAACTCTGATCAATACCCTTATCCATAAGGAACAAAAGAAAGGATAGCTTTAGAGTTTAACAAACCCCACAGGGTTGATCTTTAAGGAGATGACTGCCCTGCACTCGATCTGGAAAGTTGATTAACTTTGACACTAGTGAGGGTAAATACTCTTCTCCAGAGTCAGGGACCTTACTACAACTCCCTTAAGATTTTCTTATCACTGGTTCTATGAGAACGAAATAAACCAACACTATGGTTTTAGGGTTACCACATGTCTAAAGAGAAGCATACATCTATCATACTTCTACTTAGACTACATAGGACACTTCTTAATAACAGAATAAGCTACTTATCTAGAGCCATTACCCATGACGTTAGCTCTAGTTTGAAAGTACATGAAAGCATACTTCCCAGGAAACATTGTAGATATCGATGACCAGCGTATTGGACCACACACCCAAGGACCAAGAGTCAGGACCATTGCTCTGATACCATAAAAATGTAACACTCTTTGTATATCATCTTACTTTATAAGAAAAGTAGTAAGTTTATGATTACTTGGACTTGTTTAGTTGGAAAAAGAGCTGTAAATAATAATTTTCCCTTCCCTTGAAAATTTCTTTTCACAAATACTTGATTAATAATGAAGTTGACTATTAAAATCAGAGTTTGCGGAAACATAGTAAAGTAATCGTATTATGCCCCAAAATATATCAAGTGTAACAAGTCCATGGATTCCAAATAAATATTATTATGAAACCAAGTTCATCTTATGATACTTCTTTCAAAATGTGTATCATATAAATACTATTAGAAATCAAGATGTTATAGAGCTGGTCACTGGTCCCTTGTCCAAACATTCATCTGGCCGGATTCTCGATATCTGCACAACGGGTTCCCAACCCACACTTTCTACACTCTGCATGCACCTAAGGGACATCTCCCTTTACTGACTTTTGTACAAGCTAGATGCACGATCAATACCTAATAAGGGCATGGGGGTTAGCTACACATATTCGCATAATCAAATGAGAATAAAACTAACATTCACAAGTCAACATGTAGCATATCATGATGCATAATCATATGAGCACACCCGGTTAATCATAACAACTCTTTCAATGCAGGTGGCATGATGCATGATTTCTTCCACGGCTGAGGCCTCTACAAAGTCCATCTTGGACGTCCATCCAATACACCGTTGTGTTCCCGGAACACTGACATTCGTTCCCAGAATGTAATGCCAAACCATACTTGGATGATAAGCATTCACTCCCAGAGTGCGCATCACGTTCCCAGAACGTGTAGCAAACCATACTTGGATAAATAAGCATCACTCCCAGAGTGTGCATCACGTTCCCAGAACGCATACGTTCCCAGAACGTATAAAAACCAGGTCCCGAACACTGGCCACATTCCCGGAATGTGTCATCAAGTAGGTTGCTTATCAATGTGTTCCCAGAACACTATCATACGTTCCCAGAACGTATATAACCAGGTCCCAGACACTGGCCACATATCTATAATGTGTCATCAAGTAGGTTACAATTTGGTACTCCCGGAGTACCCTCCTCATATTCCCAGAATATGATAAACGTTCCTACCAACCCAACTTCCATTCTATATGAATGCACAATCATCAAGGTTGGTTTTATCTTTAATTCCATTATTATACCAACGTGTTCCCAGAACACGAACATACGTTCCCAGAACGTATCGCAAACCATACTTGGAATATAATCAAGCACCACTCCCAGAGTGTGCATCACGTTCCCAGAACGTGTCAAAGAAACCATGTCCCGGACAATGGCCACATTCCTAGAATGTGTCATCAAGTAGGTTGCATCAGCTTGGTACTCTTAGAGTACAGGGCCATGTTCCCAGAACATGATAAACAATCCTTGCCAACCTATTATATTACCTTTCTCTATGCATGCATTGCATACATAATTCCTAAGGTTGGTCTTTCCATTAATTCCGCTATTATGACTTAGAAAAACACAACTTTTGAATAATATCTTGAGGTATGGTTTTACTCATAAAAATTCACCTTTGAATTTAGATTTAACCTATGCTCATAGACCTGGATTGAGAGAATATAATCATTGATATCAAACTCCTTACTCAAAACTTAACTTTTATTTTTAAGTTTCAGGTACTAACCGGTTACATCATCACCTAACCGGTTAGAATTACAGACCTGATTATAAAACCACTGATTTTCAAAGAATCTTTTCTTGAATACTCTACTCAATCCAATCACAAGGCCTTAGCATATCAGAATACCTCAAGTTCAATACATAATATCATTCAAAAGATCTAAGTCATAATCCCATTTCATTTATGCATAATTTCCTCTTGAAATTATCATTTAATATTAAGGTATTAACTCACCACCTCCAATCTAAACCCAACAATGCTCAATAACATAGTTTTAGATTGGTCTTTGTATGAAATTATAGCTTAAACTTGAGTACAAATGGTATGGACATTTAGCCAATTTTAGAAATTCATTTTCTTTGAAAATTGACAGTCTCTAACCGCTTACATATTTCGACTAACCGGTTAGATTAGGCAGAAATACACTGAAAAGTGAGGTTTTTCATACCATTTTCTACCATACTCAAATTTAACCAATTTCATTCATAAATAGAGTTCACATACCTTAATACTAGTGTGTTCAACCACAAAAACCTATCTATATTGCATGCATTCAATTTAGATACTCAAATTGCACATAATTTCACATATTTCACAACTTAATGCATCAATTCACATAATATCCAATTAAGTCATTAATTCAACATCAATATAGCTTGCATGCACCAGATAACTTTGCTCATAACCACAATTGAGCTCAAATTGGCCTCCAAGCCATTTAACCATTTTAACTTATGCCCTTTGAGTCTCTTGGTGACTCATCCTATATTTTATCACAATTTATTCTCATTCTAGCAAATTGTAAGCTTCCCCCTTACCTTAGGTTCATGCTTGATCCAAAACATTGCAGAGAGAAAGGCTCCAACATAGATTCCCATTAAATCCACTACATGCAGATAGAGTTGGACAGGGTACCAAAACCAGGGAAATTGACATGCAAAACCCAATTAAGAATTGGGGAAAATAGTCAAATTGAGTTCTCTGCAACATGCACTAGAGGTAGGAATAGATTTGAAACCAAAAGGGTTTGTGTGCTTACAAAAATCGAGCTTCAAAGTCAGCTCCAGAAACCAGAAGCTGAGGTTTGACAGCATCAACACCTCAACTTGGCAAGCTTCGTTCTCAAACTCCAGGAACTCTCAACTCACGAACTTTATATCAATACAAAGCCCTTGATGTGAGCTTTGTAACCGTGTATCACTCATGTTCTAACTCTCAAAAACGAAGGAGAATTACAGGGACGAATCTCAGAACCCTAAAACAGAGATTCATCACTTCAATCAGAAAATCAATCCAAATTCATCAACAATTCGGGTTTATATAGAAAGATCAAGCTTGCATGCAAGGCGACACGCGTTCCTCAGTGTGATTTGAGTGGGATTCGTGGCAAATTCTGGGTTTAAACGCGTGATTACTCATCAAACGCACTAACCCAGTTTTCTGAGTTCATCGTGTAACCGGTTACAGAGCCCTTCTAACCGGTTACATACTGATAAAATTCAAAATTAATAATTTAATTACTCTTTCTTCAAAAACCTTTTTAATATTGAAATTAAGTCCCAACCCAAGGACTAAATTACAATATTCACATTTTTGTACAAAATAACCATATAAAAATATATCCCATATTTTTATATATATAAACACATAATGTACAAAACATAAAACCTTCAAAACTAATATAAATCAATTATAAAATGATTGTCATAATTAATTCCTTGGTTATTTGGGAGACGAAAATTAGGGGTGTTACACGGTACATGTTTGTTTCCCCTTAAGTAAAGACTCGAGTTCGAGTCCTATGTAAATATAAGCACTAGATAGTGAGTTTTCTTTGTCTCTAAATATAAGCCATTTATCTCAATTTCCAATGATATTAATTACTTTTTTATCACAAACACTCTTATTTACTCAACAATTTTTAGAATTCCTATGATAATTATAGGAGAAATTTTGAAAAAGTATTCTCAAATCCCAATGTTATTATTTCCAATACCACTAACAATATAAACTAACTTTCTTAATCCACATGAAAGTCCACCCTAAATACTTATATTCAGAGGCGGAGGGAGTATTATTCACTACTAATCGTTAGAAAACCAACATTGTGAAGGTAAAATTTTAACACAAAGGTACCAAAGAAACAAACAAACATGGGTAGAAAATAGCAATACTATAATAAAATGGCAAAGATGAGGAAGAGAGAGAGATGATACTTGTGAGATAGGGTTTTCCAAGACTGAACCAATGATTGAGCAGATTGAACATGTTGATGAGTGGGGAGCTGAGGAGCAAGGAGATCAAGCTTGAAAATCAAAGAAGAGAGCAATTGCAAGCAATCCTGAGCAATCCCATTCAATCTAGCAAGTGAATTATTATTATTATTGTTGTTGTTCTCTTTTGACTTCTTGCCATAGTCAGCAATTGCATTTATATGCTCCTGGGTTTTGGAATATGTCTTTTCTCATTCCCTCTTCACCTTCTCCAATTCCTCTTCCACTACCTTCTCCATTTCTTCTAATTAACAAAACCAAACCCCACCTTCTTCAAATCCTAAATGAGTTGTTCTGATTTTGATGAAATTTTCTGGGATCAAAAAGAGAGGAAATGAAAGGAAAGTTCGATGTTTGAAAGTGTTTCGTTAAATCCCGACGGTGGTCGGAGGACGCGAGAGGGAATCTAATTGGGAAAACCGAGGGTAGATAGGGAAATGCAATATTAGGTTCAGTTATAAGGACCAAACCAAACCACTTGTAGGCAAAAATTGGCTTGGTTATAAAAATTGGTTTTAAGAAAGCGGTTCATATGGTTCAATTGTGGTTTGGTTTAAATGGTTTGGTTCTTTTGAAGACCCTTATTTAAAACTAAGAGATATATGCAAAATAAGAAAAATTAAGAGAGACCCATTTTCAAAACCAAGAAACAAAGATTAAAAGAAGTCAAATAATGTTTTCAATGGAAGAATAGAAGAAATTAGGGTTCAGAGATTAAGATATACCTAATGGTTGCGATTAGGGTTTGTATTTTTGGAACGGAAATAGGGTTTGTATTTTTGGAACGGAAATAGTGTTTGCGATACTCATAAACGGTTTAACCAATTTGAGTAGTTTGGTTTAACAGGTGCAACTGTTTTACAAATGGACCGGTTTTAATCTGAAATAGAAAATATGGTTTTAAACGGTTCAGTTACAGCTATTTTGAAACAGTTCTCTCTATCTGGATGAAGTATAACCATCGTTGTCGAATTCGAGAGTTCTAGTAAACTCATGAAGGGTAGATAAACTCGAATCGTAAACTCGACTCATAAATACACGAGTGTTTGCAAATCTCAAAATTGTTAATTAATAACATATATTTGGACATAAACATACTTAATATCTTATAAAAAATAATTTTAAACATACAAATATTATAATCTATATATTCTTAAATTTGAGGATTACATTCAATTATTATAAGCATAGTGAACCGATTTCAATTGAAACAGTGTTTTTGTGTCTAATTGCACTATGCAATCAACAATGATTTGTGTCTACCTCAGTATTGTGCTTGAACAGTGTTTATGTGGATTGTGTACTGTAGCGGTTATTTCAATTGCATTGTGCTATCAACAATGTTCTATGGTACTGTTTTGGCAAAAAGTCAAAAACTCTAAAGTGAGTCACGTGACTCTACAGTGAGGGAAAAGAAAAGCTTCTCATAGAAGCCTGGCTATATGTGCTGAAGGACTGAAACAAAATAAATTCAAAATTCAAAATTTCAATTTTTGTTTCTCTCTCTCTAGACTAAAACAAATCTACTTTTCCATCCTTCTTTCTCTCATCATCGTTCTTCCTCTTCCATAAATAATTGTTTACACACCCTCTTTACTCAAACTACTTCACTCTAATATATAATTAATCATTATTTAATAATTTTTATATTTTATGAATTATTTATCTACCCTAATATATAATTAATTATACTTTAATAATTTTTATACTTTATGAATTAATTAATTAATCACTTTTTTAATAAATAAAGAACAAAATGAATAAATTAAAATAATAAAATATAAATAATATGTTGCAATTCTTTTTAGATCATTTAACAATTTCTAGCTAATTCAAAAACTAGTTTTGCTGAACATTATTTCAAACATTTAACTAAATAGCTATACGCTCACTACCCTTAGTTAGCTTCATATCTACAAGCTACAAATTCACAACTACAAACTATTAGCTAGTTTTGTCGAATAGACATTAGACAAGTTTCTGTTCTATTTTTGGAAATTTACAATTTCCCATCATTGATTAAGTTTCTGTTTTATTTGATAGTGTAATGTTCTCATTCTACTTCATAATTGGTAAAATGTCTGGGAAGCACTTCTAAATGCAACACTGTCAATAAACCTTGTTTTTCACCATTTTAAATAATTTTGGATAGGCCTGCTGATCAGAGAAGCATATCGAAAAACTTGTCAAGTTTAAAAATTTAATACTGAAAAACCAAGGTTCAAAAAATACACATGAAAAAATTTATTCCAGTTTCTGGTGAACTTGATTTAGGTCCTTCCCCTTTTTAAATAATTTATTTAGTTTAATTCTTATATTTATTAATCACTCCAATTTAGTTATTTATAAATCTAAATACATCCATCATTAAGTTTAGGGCGTCATGTGGATTTGGGTTCAAGACTGGGCCTGCCCATGTTGCAGGCCTAATAGCACGGGTCAGGCTCGAGACAACGGGCTACCCAAGCCCATTGAAAGCAACATTTTCAACTTCAAAATTGGGTAATATATGTTTGAAAATAGTTTATAATCTACTTAGTAAAACATGTCTTTACTTTGAATTCCTGCTCTAAAATCAGAGAGAAGAAACTAAAAGGACAAAGCACAAAAAAAAACTGAGACAAATGGTAGTTTTCCTTAAAAAAGCATCAAAGTTCATCATGCATTCTTTAATCTAAAGGATCAACTCTGACTTGATGAAGATTTATATCATCAGCAACAGCTTGGGGTCTTAACCCTCCCCGCCCTACAACACCAGCCTTGATAGCTTCAGTAACCTTCTGCTGCAAGGTAAGTATCCCAATCCGCTTGGAAACAACATAAAGAAGAGCAAGGGAAAACAAGAAGAAGCCAACTCCGAGTATCACCCTGTTCAGATATAAGTAGCAATTAACCATTCATTAGGAAAACTAAATGCGATTGGCAGAGCATAATATTCATTTGATTTTTGCTTTTCATACCTGCCCAATGTAACATCCCAGATTTTTTTAACCCCTGATTAATACTTTGTTAATTATAAAGCTTATTTATAATTAATTGTTTTATTCTTGATTTCAAGGTAATTTATTATGAATGATAATATTAGATAATTTTAATATGAGAAAATAAATATTTTCACATTAGTCCTTGTTTGGGGACCTTGAAGTAATTTTAGAAAGGCTTTGGAAGGAAAGAAAATAAAATTATTATTTTTCAAAAACTGGTCAAAACACTCGAGTGTTTCTGGGAGTACTCGAGTATTTTGGTCAGAGTTGACGAGTTACCGCCGTTTGACACGAAATCAAGCCTTCAACACGTCCATGGCTTTCGTGTCGAGCTGCATGAGCTTCAGGGATGGCTATTTAAGCCATGGTTGATGAATCAACCAACCCATTTTGCCCAATTTCGTGTAGAATCCGAATGTTAGGGTTTCTGAATTGATTCAATCGATTCTCTCTCTCTGAGTTGATTCGGATCACAAATCATACACCATTGTGAAGCTCACATTCAGGGCTTCACAAATATACCAAGATTGTGAGCTGAGAGTTCGTAGATTGGAAGAATCGAAGCTGAGAAGTTGGACTCTGTTTGCTGTCTTAGGTTTCTGGAGCTTACTTTGGAGCTTGATTCTGGTAAGCTCAGACAATCTCCTCATGTGAATCTCGTTTCTTTAGTTAGTACGAATTGTAGAGAGTGTATAGAGACTAATTTCCCCAATTTTGATGGCTGTTTCATGCATCAACCAATTCAATCTTGGTGCTCTGCTGAAACTGCTCTGTTTCAGTGTGGAGTTTGGGGAATTCAGTTTGGAAGCTAAGTTTTGGATAAAGTCTCTGTTGATTCACGTCTAAGAGGTAAGGGGAAGCTCTCTATTCACTAGATAGAGTTTAAATTGCATGCATTTGATTAGAGAGCCACCAAGAGGCTCTAAGGGCTTAGTTTGAATAGGGAAATTGGTTTGGAGACCAACCTGCACTTTAAAATGGTTCTGAGCAAGTCCCATATGTTGCATGTGAGCTAAATGCAAGTTGTTTTCACGCCAAAAGTGTTTGGAACTGAATTTGGTATGTTGAATTGTTGAAAATGTGTTTTTGTGCATAATTGTTGCTCAGATTGGATTCGGTGTAATAAGTTGTGTTTTCTGTGTTGGAACATGTTTAATATGTATAATGTAAGCTCTATTGACCATTGGATTGGATTAAAATTGGCTAAAATTGAAAGTGGTTTGTTAAAATGCAAATTACAGTGTTATCTGTCTGAAAACACTCGAGTATTTGGGTTGATACTCGAGTATTCGACCAAAACTAAAATATGAATTTCTGGAAATTAAAGAACACTCGAGTATCATGAAGAATACTTGAGTAATTTGGTGAAACTTGAAGAACACTCGAGTACCAATATGAACACTCGAGTAATTTGATAAAATCCGAAGAACACTCGAGTAACCATGAAGAACACTCGAGTATTTTGGTGAAAACTGGAACATGAATTTCTGGAAAATGAAGAACACTCAAGTGGTTTTACCCAGACTATTATAAATACCATTTTCAATTCTGAACCATTTGGTTAATATTGGAATGACAATAATTCAAGTGATCTAAGACTTAAAAGAGATTGATTGATGATACGCTTATTCTGTTGGAATGACGGGATGTTGCTCGGGTGGCACGTCATAACGTTGCTCGGACGGCACGTTATATATTATCAATTGAGGTGGACCAATCAATTTCTCTAAGTTAAGAGCTTGCATGCCGGATTGTTTATTCATGTTCGGGTGACATGAGTAGGACCTCTGGAATTACTAAAAGTTGCTACTAGCTCGATGACACATTAAGGTGGACAATGTGGGCAGTATGTGGTATACTGTTGATTTGAGGACTCAACGGTGTGTTGCACACAGGTGATAAGGTTTACGTTTTGGCGATGTGACGTTCATCAGACATGGTGACGTTGTTTATCACCTCTGTTGTGTATCACAAGTGATAAGGTTTACGTCCTTAGGCGACGTGACGTTCATCAGATGTGGTGACGTTTTTTATCACACCCGTTGTTTGATGAGAAGGGTGTGATGCACACAAGTGGTAAGGTTTACGTTTTGGCGACGTGACGTTCATCAGACATGGTGACGTTGTTTATCACCTCTGTTGTGTATCACAAGTGATAAGGTTTACGTCCTTGGGCGACGTGACGTTCATCAGATGTGATGACATTTTTTATCACACCCGCGGTTTGTTGATAAGTGATAGGTTTACATCCTTTGGCGACGTGACGTTCACCAGGTGGTGTGACGTTTTTATCACTTTCGAGCTAGTACGCCATACGTTTTGGTAACGTATTCATGATTTGGGAATGCACTTTGTGTTGGATTGGTGTCCGTGAGGACCTTAGAGGGAGAATCTCAGAAAAGATGAATGTCAGGCATCATGTCACTTATCCTTAGTTAAGTTAAGGCTTGATATCAAGAATGAGTGTGGACATCTTATTTGCATTAAGTGTTGTTAAGTGTTAACTGATTTGGAGTTATCTGTGCATAATCATGTTACTTTAATATTTAAGCTCTATTGATTATGTGTATAGATTTGCTTACCCCTATGCCCTTGTAGGTGATGTCACGTTACATCGCTTGCATCGAGATCCGACCACTTCTTAGTGGTATATGGATCTACGAAGATTTCCGAATGGTGTTGAAAGGGAGGTAGAGATTTCCTTTTATCACCTTAAACCACTGATTCGGTTCCGTCCTCGTAGGTTTAGGATTCCCATCATATACACTATGCATGTACCAACTTTTATACTTACCATGGACCATCTTCCGTCCGACCAGCTCGCTCGTATCATAGTTTTCAATTCCAACTTATCCGCTCAACACCCTTTTACTCCTAGAGTCGTTCGAGAGGAAACTCTCCCATCTATTTAAAGGAGTTCTAGCAAGGTCATGTCTTCATCAGACCTTGTACCCAGTGGTAGAGTACCTACTCCTTCAAATAAGATCAAGGAGGATCCTGTCGAAGACGAGAGCGGAGGCGAGCCTGTCGAAAGTCAATGGAGAGGAACGTTAATCTCTAAGTACATGCATAAGGTAAATGATGAGAATCAGGGATCCGGTGTGATGGATGCTGTGGAGGAAATTTGCTGCTGATGATGATGTTGGATGATGATTGCTGCTACTTCTGGGAGACTTCTACTACTACTGCTGCTACTACCAGTGCTATGAGACCAACTTTGGAGTTCATATTTTGTTATGTAAATATTGGGAATATTTCTTTTAAAGACTCTTGAGTTATGGTCTATTTTAATGTACATGCATATATACCTATATAGCCTTATGGACTTGTACTGGGATTTTGGAGATCTTTACCGCTGAACTATGAATTACGTACCTTTTGATATATAAAATATATGTTTATTACATAGTCCTGTTATTTCCGCTTACTCTGATAGAGATTTGAAAAGAATTCGACTATGACATTCTGAAATGGTATCAGTTGTTTAGATGAAAAACTGGATGGCATTACTTAAAGTTATGTTATATGGAATATAATACATCCTATCTTCAAAGAGAATGCCATCTAAGATTTGCGAAGCAAATGTCGAATTCGTATTTTAAAAAGTAATATGTAAATTATTCTCCAAATGTCCTACGTTTTGGTTTGTGCACCCGACTCTTTAGAAAATAAAAAGAAAATTTTGAGTCCCGTATTTTCTAATATTAAACAAGTCCATATATTCTCAAGTAATAACATTCATTTTGAATTAATTACTTGGTTAATTTTGAGGGTGTTACACCCAAGACATCTTGACGTTGCATCGTAGAGAGCAGATTCCGAGTGCGCATCAACAATGAGCGCTGACCTTTATATTCACTATCAGCCTTTTTTAATACTCCTGTTGATTCCTCTGTGTATATCCAAGCAGGTTTGCCAAACAAATGCAAAAAAAAAAAGTACTTTCAGAATTTTTCATTCTTCATACTCATATTTCTTACTAGAATATCATAATTTCAATAAATCACTCAGAAATCAGATAACAGTAACACAACAAATGATATGAAGGTAGAAGAGACATCACTATTTAAATTTCACAAGGCCATATCTCTGCGAAGAAAGCTATAAAGGCTATAATATGCACTGAAAATAACTTTAAATTGTTCAATGATGGAGTTGTTATTTGGTGGACTCAAAAGCAGAGGGTCATATTTTTCTTACTTAATTTGAGGTCAAAATTGGTTCTAAAGTTCATTGCAACTTCTAAACCATATTATAAGTTTGCCCATAACAAGGAAATCCAAGAAATAAGAAAACTACCACTGAGATGAAGTTCTTCTAACACTTTCTGCTACTGATAAAAAGGGAACAAAATCCCACAAAAACGATGAATTCCAAGAAATTTTATTAAGCTTTCCGAATATAGAAAACTCGAAGGACACATGATGTTGTAGGAAGGAAATAAGGATTTACAAGAGCTGTGACATGGAGCATGATGAAGTTATAAATTTGATAACCACAAGAAATTAAGACCTTGCAATTGACTCAATACTTGTTCCTTGCTGGCTGTTGGCTTCCTTCACTCAGAACTCAATTTGCATAAGATTCATTCAGATCTAACAGAATTAAGTAGCCAGCATAAAATCATTTAGTGCGTATTTCCTTGTATTTGTATAAACTTCATAGACACCAATACCAAAGTTTTGTTGTGTAAACTAAAGGGAAAAAGTATCAAACTCAAAAAAAGATAGCACAAACATGAATATACACATACACATGGGAAGGGGTGGGAGGAAAAGGAACCTACCGAGAGTCATAACCGTGCTTGTGCTCCGTTCAACCTCCTACATGAAGATAGAGATAAAATCAAACAGTGATAGAATAAATAAAATATAACTAGTAGCGGGTGTGAACATTAGTTTTGGACTTTTAGTCTTGAAAGAAAAAGACCGGAGAGGAAGATCAAAATTATAACCTATTGCAAACTTTGAGAGTTTCAGGTAAAGGAAGACCAATTTTTGTTACAAAAATAACAGAGACAAACAAAAGTGCGCAAACCACAAAGGGATCAAGCTAATGAATCACATTATGAAACTTTCGGAAATGGCAATTAATAGTAGATTGAAACTAATAAGTCATGCATATCAGAATTGATTTGGTTTTATGCTGTAGAGTAGAGTCTATATGCCTATTGAGAGGTTTGTTGAAAAAAACAAAAACAAGCAAAAACCTGCAAATGGTTCTTTATTCTAAAGAGAGGCTATAATAATGTTCCAGAAGGAGTCCAATGGAAACCGCTAGAGGAGACTGGCATTTGAATCACATATATTTGAGATATAAAGAATATCCACAATACAGGAAAGCACCAACAAGTGAGCTAATTCATGGAGGAGCAAAAATATATCTTCCTGTAATAATAAGTTTATATCGATGGTTAGCTTTTTTCCTTTTTGATAGAAGCACAAGCACCGATGGTCAGTTTTTGAGCTCGTAACTTTTCACCATGTGTTAAAAGTACTTATTGAGCACATTCAATAACTAGTTCCTCAGTCCATGCTTTCCGAGAAAGATATAGTCCTAGTTGATGAGTTGAGGGGAATAAATTCTAAACCTGAATTGTGTAGATAAACTTTGAAATTGAAGGGTTTTCAGTTAAGTAGTAGTAAGACAGCATATTAAATGCAAGTTCAATAATATAAGAGTAATCAATGTTCTGGGGGTGAAAACGTGAGATCACATAACACCACAAGAAAAATAAAATAAGTTGGAGTATCACCTATCGAGGGGGAAAAAAGAAACTCATACAGAGGAGAAACCGTTGACAAAAACCTAACTCTTAAGTCTTAAGGTTTCACCAAAAGTTTGGCTCTTGATAGAACCCAGTGGATTAATTGATCCATATTTCTGGGACCAACTAGTGGAACGATAGATGGTAACTGTTGCAGAAAAGAATCAAACTAGTGAAAAACCTGAACCATAATTTGACGAGTACGACGTGGGCTTTCTGCGATGCTTTCTGTTGCAGATGTCATTCCAGCTTTAGTCCTGCAAGGCAATTACAAATTAAACAAACCAAAATACTTCAACTGACCTGATTCTTAATGAATTTTCCAATGCAATGACAAGACAAATTAAAACAAGCAAAGCATATTTGCAACCCAGCTAAATTTAGCACCAAGAACATACTGTAGGTTGCGTCTGCGAATTGTTGACTCTTGGCCATCACCTAGAAGAAGTTCTCTCTGCATATCATATAGAAAGAAAATTTCAAACTGCAGTCCAAAGCACCAATGAAGAGAACAACAAAATCACACATGTATATCATAATATTAACAGCTTGCTCTCAATGAAATTTGTATTCAATATCATTAGCAGCAGCTAGCAGGTAGTGGTGGATAATATATATTCAGAATAATACTACATTAGGACACAAAAAGAATGCAAAAATTTGAATACTGAACTAGAGACATTGAATAAGATAGCATTTTGACAAAACAATAGTATATTTCTAAGGGCAGTCAAGAACATTGCCTCTTCTTGAGCAGCTTTCCTCATGTTCGCCTTTGCTTGCAAATTGGCATTCCTCAGACTTAATCGCAAACTGTCAACAAAAATATAAACATACATACAACTCAACTCGCTAGTAATAATTAATTCAACTAGATCGTGATCCATCGGTAAGTAAAGAAGGATACCATTCTGTTTTCCCCTCAAATTCAAGACCAAACAGCACACACTTTTCCACCAAATTCAAGCAAATACCATAAATGAACAGTGTTTAGGGGTTCAGTCCATGAAATAAATGACAAATAATATATCAAATTTCCTTTTATTTGTATAAAATAGAAAAAACCCAATATTCTCTGTTGAAAATGCTGCAAATTTCAGGCGATATCTACGACAATAAAGAATAGACCACAAACATATACATACTAGGCAATGAAGGAAATAGAACAAGCATTTTCAAGTAAATAAAATAAAAATTGTAAAACTAAAATTAATCCAGAATTCTCTAGACAGAACAAAACATATCTGAGGCTTACACCAACCGCAAAAGGTTGGTTTAGGAAGCCATTATAATGTGCGGTATGATGGAGGGTCACCACAATACTATGTATACTATCAATGCCATGCCCTTCAATCCACCAAAACTACTCCTCAAACTAATATCTCATCCAATATATGTTATTTAAAACTACAAATCAAATCAACGTGGGTTAATTCAAGCGGTACATGTTTGTTTCCTCTTAAGTAAAGACTCGAGTTCGAGTCCTATGTAAATATAAGCACTAGATGGTGAGTTTCCTTTGTCTCTAAATATAAGCCATTTATCTCAATTTTCAATGATATTAATTACTTTTTTATCACAAACACTCTTATTTACTCAACACTTTTTAGAGTTCCAATGATAATTATAGAAGTAATTTTGAAAAAGTATTCTCAAATCCCAATGTTATTATTTCCAATACCACTAACAATATAAACTAACTTTCTTAATCCACATGAAAGTCCACCCTAAATACTTATATTCAGAGACGGAGGGAGTATTATTCACTACTAATCTTTAGAAAACCAACATTGTGAAGGTAAAATTTTAACACAAAGATACCGAAGAAACAAACAAACATAGGTAGCAAATAGCAATACTATAATAAATTGGCAAAGATGAGGAAGAGAGAGATGATACTTGTGAGATAGGGTTTTCCAAGACTGAAGCAATGATTGAGGAGATTGAACATGTTGATGAGTGGGGAGCTAAGGAGCAACGAGATCAAGCTTGAAAATCAAAGAAGAGAGCAATTGCAAGGAATCCTGAGCAATCCCATTCAATCTAGCAAGTGAATTATTATTATTATTGTTGTTCTCTTTTGACTTCTTGCCATAGTCAGCAATTGCATTTATATGCTCCTGGGTTTTGGAATATGTCTCATCCCATTCCCTCTTCACCTTCTCCAATTCCTCTTCTACTGCCTTCTCCATTTCTTCTAATTAACAAAACCAAACCCCTCCTTCAAATCCTAAATGAGTTGTTCTGATTTTGATGAAATTTTCTGGGATCAAAGAGAGAGGAGAGGAAATGAAAGGAAAGTTCGATGTTTGAAAGTGTTTCGTTAAATCCTGACGGTGGTCGGAGGTCGCGAGAGGGAATCTGATTGGGAAAACCGAGGGTAGATAGGGAAATGCAATATTAGGTACAGTTATAAGGACCAAACCAAACCACTTGTAGGCAAAAATTGGCTTAGTTATAAAAACTGGTTTTAAGAAAGCGGTTCATATGGTTCAATTGTGGTTTGGTTTAAATGGTTTGGTTCTTTTGGATACCCTTATTTAAAACTAAGAGATATATGCAAAATAAGAAAAATAAGAAAAATTAAGAGAGACCCATTTTTCAAAACCAAGAAACAAAGATTAAAAGAAGTCAAATAATGTTTGCAATGGAAGAATAGTCAAAATACCATTTAATAAAAGAAAATGTAATACCATTTTCATAATACCATGAAGTGTAAAAAAAAGTATTCTCCTCTTTCTTAATCTTTGAAATATACTCTTCAATTTTCTCTATATAATTATAAAATCAACATAAGATATTTGATCAAACAGTACAATATAATCATAACCAACATTATCTTCACACACAATGATTTATTAGTAAATCATATTTAGGCAGGAAACCCGCAACACTCTAACATAGTCAATAGCTGACAACAAACTCTACTAAAGTGGATATTTATAAGCTTCATAAAAGAATAATACATGAATTGTCTCCTGATGATATCAAACTTCTTTATGCAAATTTCACACCAACTAACCTAAGCAAGATACAACACGACACATTTTAATGCTAAGAGAAAGAAAGTAGAATAGATAAAGCACCGCTTGCACCATTATTTTTTAAGGCAATCTCGTATTTCGGGGCATAATACAAATGAAAGCAAGAAAGTTATATATATACATCCAATAGTTTACCAGAAAATTAGAACAGAAAAACTCAAGCCACGTCAATTTCCAGTGAGAAATTGCAATCCTATTTAAACCTGAAAAGTAAACAAAAAGGGGAAAGAAGTTAATAACAGATCCAGATTTGCAGTAATAATTGTATTAATAAGTTCCACCACACAAACTTCTGCAGTCTTGTAGACTAAAAATTTTCCGTCTTTCCAGTCTGTTGCTTAAACAAATCATTAGTTTACCTGTATGTTATTCCTCACTCACACTACAAGAAAAATGCTAATTACCGAGGGACAAATCCCTCTGTAATGCACAAAAAATCTTCAAGACAACCGTAAATTAGAACATGAACTGAGATCGGAGAAACCCCTGCACAGACACGGAAGATTCAGTAGAACAAACATAAATTAGAACATGAATTCAAGTAAAACCAGATCTGCCAGAAAAGACTGAGTATTCATGCATGTAATTTAATTTCCAAACGCAGGTTACAAAGACCTTACAGCATAAAATTCGTCGAATTTAAGATTCTAGCCAATATTTCATATTTAAGGGGCTATAAAATGAGAATTTGGAGATATATTCCTAATTTTGATTGGACAAGCCCACAATACTCAGCAATCAGCATACTTAAGTGCACAACTTTGAAAAATTACAAACAAAGCTTGCTTCAAAATTATATACAAAAAAATGCATTAGTTATTGACACTGGTTTGCGAGGAAACCATTGTGCTTTTTTTTTATCAAGAAAGAAAACTAATCACAAAACTATAGACAATTAATCATATGAAAACATCACAGCAAAAATGTTAATCAAATACTAGCAAATAATCATATCAGAATCAACGAGTGAGAAAAGGATACAAAAATTTTAATTCATATTTTTCTTCATACCACATGCTAATCTTCCACCACCATTTCCAGTTGTCAAACTAAGTTCATGGCCACCTGCAAAAGTATTAGCAATGGCAGATGAGACTAAAGTAAAAATACTCCAGTCATGATTGACAGTTTGACACATACTGAATATAGAAGCCAAGAATTGCAATGTGAGATACTATGAGATAGCAACAAGAAAAAGAACAACCAACTTCATTGTCATGTTCTGCTGTTTACTTGGGTCAGACAAAAGTGCTAAAGCACGTGACAATAATTTTTCTAAAACCCAAAACTGTAAAGCAAATATAAATAAATATTGAAAGGGGATTAATGAACCCTTTCCATGATCATCCTCAAGCTCATGAACCACTAAGGCCCTCCCAACTACTGAATTGGGGCCAGTGAGTGGTATACTCCCAAAAAAATGATTTGTAATTTTCAGATATATGGACCATGGTTTGCAAAAATTTGTCAAAAGATTGACTATTATGTCAAAGTACAAGTTACAGAAAGCACCTGATTATCCAAAATTGTTGCCTCAGCAATCCATGTGCAACAAAAAAGACAAATGATACATAAACAGGTCCAGAGAGCATTTTCAAATTAGAGAGAGCCAAAAGAGAAAGGGAACATGCATTACCATATAAGTATTAGGAAATTTGATAATACAAAATAACAGCAAGATATAAGTTGGCCATCGACATCCAAGATATAGATATAAGAACATCAACTATCCCAAAGCCAAAACCATATTTACTTACCAGGTTCATTTTCTTTACATTGTGAAGTGCTATAAATTGATACAACACGGTTCTCAGGTTATTGAGAGAACCAAGTTATGAGCCAACACCGATATTCATATTATGGAATTAGGGTTCTGAAAAAAAGCAAAAGGAATTAGAGATTCATAAAACTCACCTTATAAGTTACAACAAATGAGAGAACAAGTAGGGTTCTGCAAAAATGCAAAAAAAGGAATTAGGGATTTAGAAAATGGAAAAAGGAATTAGGGGTCCAGAAAATGGAAAAAGGAATTAGGGATTCAACGAGTGAGAGGACCAAACCCGTGAGAGAGATTAGAACCAGTGACAAGGATTCAACGAGTGAGAAGAATGGAAAATGGAAAAGAAAAAACTCACCAGTGAGAATGAGAGAGAACTGTGAGAGAGTGACAAAGAACTGAGAGAGAACTAAACGCGAGAGTGAGAGAGAACTGTGAGAGTCAACCAGTAATTTCGGCGGTCGACGATCGACGGTCAGCGGCGAAGAGGAAGAAGCAGTGGCGCCGTGGCGGTGAGGAAATATCCAAAAGAAAGGAGAAGCACCTACTCTCTCTTTAGTAGTGCTTCGGTACTTATTTTGGAAGGGAAGGAAGGTAGTGGAAGCCTGGAAGGTCTGATCAGTGCTTACACTACGGAGAAAGATTTATTGCTCCTGTCATCTTAAAACAATGGAATAATCAAGGTTTCGTGATTTTTATATTTTAAAAATAATCAATTTATTGATTTCGGTTGAAGTAAAATAAAGAATTAGAAAAGATTTGAATAATTTTTAATTTTTAAAAAATAAAATTTTTTTTTATTTTTTGACCAGTATCACATGTGTTCGCAAGACACTTAATACCAAAATTTGGTTCTAAATATAAGAACATCTTCTAATTTTTTTCCAAAATTACCCTTAACATTTAATCATAATACTCTAAGTTTTTATGAGAAGACATAATTGAAATTATATTAGAACATGCAAACATTTACAAAACTTGTAGTTTTAATGTTGTAGGTGGTTGAGGTAAAGTAAGTATTGAAAATAAAAAAATTATTAAATTCAAATTATTGGTAAAAGGATATTTTTGGAACAACATAACAATTTTGATGTATAATTTATCAATCTTGATAGATGTAAAAATATCCAAAGGGGTCTTATAATAAAGGACGGAGGAAGTACATATAGACAAATCATGAAGTTAGAAATTTGGAAGTATTAAAATAATTTAATATTGAATATATCAAAGTAAATTATAAAAAACATATTCTTCTCATAGGGTAATTACTTTAAATAAATCTACTTTAAATTATAGGAATTAAAAAAAACTTTCGTAAATAATATAATTATGATATTGAGAGTGGAAACAAATTAACAACATCCGATAAAGATGGTTTGTCATATGTGAAGAGAAAAGACAACATCTTTTTAAAATAATGTTGTCTTATATGGAAGTGCTGGAATGGAAAGATATTTATAACGCCTGGTGAAGAGAGTGATGTTATTTATTTCTCATAAACAACACAAAGTAAAGGCGGCGTTGTTAATACTTCAGTGTGAAGAAAAAACGCAATATTCTCTGTTGAAAATGCTTCAAATTTCAGGAGATATATACGACAATAAAGAATAGACCAGAAACATCTATATACTAGGCAGTGAAAGAAATAGAACAAACATTCTCAAGTAAATAAAATAGAAATTGTAAAACTAAAATTAATCCAAAATTCTCTAGACAAAACAAAACATATCTGAGGCTTACCACCAACCGCAGAAGGTTGGCTTAGGAAGTCATTATAATGTGTGTTATGATGGAGGGTCACCACAATACTATGTATACTATCAATGTCATGCCCTTCAATCCACCAAAACTACTCCTCCAACTAATATCTCATCCAATATATGTTATTTACATCTACAAATCAAATCAACGTGGGTTAATTCAAGCGGTACATGTTTGTTTCCCCTCAGGTAAAGACTCGAGTTCGAGTCCTATGTAAATATAAGCACTAGATAGTGAGTTTCCTTTGTCTCTAAATATAAGTCATTTATCTCAATTTTCAATGATATTAATTACTTTTTTATCACAAACACTCTTATTTACTCAACACTTTTTAGAATTCCAATGATAATTATAGGAGTAATTTTGAAAAAGTATTCTCAAATCCCAATGTTATTATTTCCAATACCACTAACAATATAAACTAACTTTCTTAATCCACATGAAAGTCCACCCTAAATATTTATATTCAGAGACGGAGGGAGTATTATTCACTACTAATCTTTAGAAAACCAACATTGTGAAGGTAAAATTTTAACACAAAGGTACCAAAGAAACAAACAAACATGGGTAGCAAATAGCAATACTATAATAAAATGTGGCAAAGATGAGGAAGAGAGAGATGATACTTGTGAGATAGGGTTTTCCAAGACTAAAGCAATGATTGAGCAGATTGAACATGTTGATGAGTGGGGAGCTAAGGAGCAAGGAGATCAAGCTTGAAAATCAGAGAAGAGAGCAATTTCAAGGAATCTTGAGCAATCCCATTCGATCTAGCACGTGAATTATTATTATTACAGTTGTTGTTCTCTTTTGACTTCTTGCCATAGTCAGCATTTGCATTTATATGCTTCTGGGTTTTGGAATATGTCTCATCTCATTCCCTCTTCACCTTCTCCAATTCCTCTTCCACTACCTTCTCCATTTCTTCTAATTAACAAAACCAACCCCTCCTTCTTCAAATACTAAATGAGTTGTTCTGATTTTGATGAAATTTTCTGGGATCAAAGAGAGAGGAAATGAAAGGAAAGTTCGATGTTTGAAAGCGTTTCGTTAAATCCCGACGGTGATCGGAGGTCGCGAGAGAGAATCTGATTGGGAAAACCGAGGGTAGATAGGGAAATGCAATATTAGGTTCAGTTATAATGATCAAACCAAACCACTTGTAGGCAAAAATTGGCTTAGTTATAAAAACTGGTTTTAAGAAAGTTGTTCATATGGTTCAATTGTGGTTTGGTTCTTTTGAAGACCCTTATTTAAAACTAAGAGATATATGCAAAATAAGAAAAATTAAGAGAGACCCATTTTTCAAAACCAAGAAACAAAGATTAAAAGAAGTCAAATAATGTTTGCAATGGAAGAATAGAAGAAACTAGGGTTCGGAGATTAAGATATACATAATGTTTGAGATTAGGGTTTGTATTTTTGGAACGGAAATAGGGTTTGTATTTTTGGAACGAAAATAGTGTTTGCGATAGACTCATAAACGGTTCAACCAATTTGAGTAGTTTGGTTTAACCGGTGCAACTGTTTTACAAATGGACCGGTTTTAATCTGAAATAGAAAATATGGTTTTAAACGGTTCATTTACAGTTATTTTGAAACAGTTCTCTCTATTTGGATGAAGTATAATCATCGTTGTCAAATTCGAGAGTTCTAGTAAACTCATAAAGGCTAGATAAACTCGAATCGTAAACTCGACTCATAAATACACGAGTGTTTACAAATCTCAAAATTTTTAATTAATAACATATACTTGGACATAAACATACTTAATTTCTTATAAAAAATAATTTTAAACATACAAATATTATAATCTATATATTCTTAAATTTGAGGATTACATTCAACTATTATAAGCACAGTGAACCGATGTCAATTGAAATAGTGTTTTTGTGTCTAATTGCACTGTGCAATCAACAGTGATTGATGTCACCTCAGTACTGTGCTTGAACATTGTTTATGTGGATTGTATACTGTAGCGGTGATTTCAATTGCACTGTGCTATCAACAGTGTTCTATGGTACTGTTTTGGCAAAAAGTCAAAAACTCTAAAGTGAGTCACGTGACTCTATAATGAGGGAAAAGAAAAGTTTCTCATAGAAGCATGTCTATATGTGCTGAAAGACTAAAACAAAATAAATTCAAAATTTCAATTTTTGTTTTCCTCTCTCTAGACTAAAACAAATCTAGTTTTGCATCCTTCTTCCTCTCATAATCGTTCTTCCTCTTCCATAAATAATTGTTTACACACCCTCTTTTCTCAAACTACTTCACTCTAATATATTATTAATCATTATTTAATAATTTTTATATTTTATGAATTATTTATCTACCCTAATATATAATTAATTATTTTTATACTTTATGAATTAATTAATTAATAACTTATTTAATAAATAAAGAACAAAATGAATAAATTAAAATAATAAAATATAAATAATATGTTGCAAGTCTTTTTAGATCATTTAACAATTTCTAGCTAATTCAAAAACTAGTTTTGCTTAACAACATTATTTCAAACATTTAACTAAATAGCTACACGCTCATGGCTCTTAGTTAGCTTCATAGCTACAAGCTACAAATTCACAGCTACAAACTATTAGCTAGTTTTGTCGAATAGACATTAGACAAGTTTCTGTTCTATTTTTGGAAGTTTGCAATTTTTCATCATTGATTAAGTTTCTGTTTTATTTGAGGGTGTAATGTTCTCATTCTACTTCATAATTGGTAAAATGTCTAGGAAGCAATTTTAAATGCAACACTGTCAATAAACCTTGTTTTTCACCATTTTAAATAATTTTGGAAAGGCCTGTTGATCAGAGAAGCATATCGAAAAACTTGTCAAGTTTAAAAATGTAATACTGAAAAACCAAAATTTAAAAGCATAGATCCTCTATGATTTCTTACCCTGGTTCAAAAAATACACATGAAAGAATTTATTCCAGTTTCTGGTGAACTTGATTTAGGTCCTTCCCCTTTTTAAATAATTTATTTAGTTTAATTCTTATATTTATTAATCACTCCAATTTAGTTATTTATATATCTAAATACATCCATCATTAAGTTTAAGGCGTCATGTGGATTTGGTTTCAAGCCCGGGCTTGCCCATTTTGCAGGCCTAATAGCACGGGTCAGGCTCGAGACAACGGGCTACCCAAGGCCATTGAAAGCAACAATTTCAACTTCAAAATTTGGTAATATATGTTTGAAAATAGTTTATAATCTACCTAGTAAAACATGTCTTTACTTTGAATTAATGTTCTAAAATCAGAGAGAAGAAACTAAAAGGACAAAGCACAAAAAAACTGAGACAAGTGGTAGTTTTTGTTGGAAGTCAAGCTTTCCCAAGGATTTCAAGTACAATCAGTATATGGTTTTGATGATAACAAACTCAAGTTCCTCAAGCTCTTATCAAGTGCAATCACAAGCTCTTCAATCTTAGTCCAAGCAAATGAAGACTCAAGCAAATCTGAATACAAGCTTCAAGTTGAAGATTCAAACAAATGAAGATTTTAGCCCTTTCCCTTAGGACATCATGTAAGGTAATGAAGCCAAGGTTTTTATTATGTTAAAAGGCCAATATAAGTTTTTCTAAATATATTTTTTCAAAATTAAGGAGAAAAAGAAGTTTTGTGAAAATCAGTTTTTCTATCTTAGTTTCTGTGAAAATACCTGATGTTACAAAACTCTGAATATTTTTATGTATGCAAGAGGGGGTAATCGATTACTTGCCTAAGTTAATCGATTAACTTTGTTGCATCATAGAAAAATCAGAGAGCTTGTAATCGATTAAGTGAACTTTGTTAATCCATTACTTTCTTTTGAGAGTAATCGATTACCTGGCTCAAGTAATCGATTAAAATTGTTGCATCATATATTTTCCTGAGGCAAAGTAATCGATTACATGATGTTGCATCATACAATTATCAGAGGCTCTGTAACCGATTATTAGAATAGTGGTAATCGATTATATGAGTTGCATCATACATTAAACAGAAGTGAAGTAATCGGTTACATGCATGTGATAATCGATTACTGGTTTTTAAAATGAATTTCAAAGTTTCTATTTTTAAAGGGATAATCGATTACCTCCCTGAAGTAATCGATTACCTCAAGTTTTATTGAAAAACGTGTCAGAATCATTTTGATTTATTTCCAGATTTGTTTTTACTTAATTGATTCTGATTTATTTTCAAAATTTGAATTTGATTTTATTTTTGAAAATATTCCTTATTTGTTTTAAGAATCAAATCCTTGATTTATTTTCTAAATCTTTTTTATTTGGTTTTTATTTTAAAACTTAAATTATTTTATTTCCAAAATCGTTTTTGATTTGATTCTGATTCTATTTTCAAATTCAAAATTCAAATTTCAAATCTTTGGTTTTAATTCTTAAATCTTTTATTTTTTCTTTTGATTTGATTTTGATTTCAAATCTAACTCTATTTATTTGTTTTTCAAAAATCATCTCAACACTTCTACATTCAAGAACTCTGATCATCACGTTTCTTCTTCTTTTCTTCTTCTTCTCTGGTTTTCACGTTCATTCATTTTTGAAGAAAATCATAAACCTTGTATTAGTCTGATAACACTTTTTTTGACTTCATTGCTATAGTGCTTAATTGTTGTATCTGTGTTGCTTAGAACACATAATTGTTAGAGTGACCTATTATTGTTGTATCCACACTATCAAGAGTGCATTATAGTGGTTGTACTCAATCAATCATACCATAACCAGTGTTGTAAAGAGGAGTGTAACCCTTAGTGACTAGGGAGTGAATCTCCTAGTGCGGACGTGCTGCGTTCGTGTTTGTAGGGTGAGGAACCCTTTGTTGTGTGGGTAGTGCTAGACGAACGGTGGGTCACTTAGTAGTTAGGCTATCTGGAAATCTATGAAATGTTTTCCTAGTTGTGTATCGAGGTCCCTGGCGAAAGGAGGTTCCTAGTAGCTTGCGTGGCGCTCTGGTTGTACTTGGGGACGCGAGGCGTCTTTGGTTTAGTGAAAAGCTCAAGCGGGTCGCTTGGGGACTGGAGTAGGCCGGATTTACCGAACCAGGATAAAATCTCCGGTGCAATCTCTTCTATCCCTTATCTCTTTATTTTCCGTTGTTATATTTATTTGTTGTGCATCATAACATCTATTTTCATAATAATATATTTTAAGAGAATTTAAAATAATAAGCGCGGTAACGGTTTCCATTGTTCTTATTTTTTGTGTATCCGCGCATATTAGTTTTTCTATTATTATTAATATTATTCGCTTCTGTGCAATCGTTTTCATCGTTATAATTGTTTTCCGCTGCAAATCTCTTTAAATTTGTTGAAAACGTTTTAAAGCGAATATTTTCCAATGTTTTCGTAAACACCCAATTCACTCCCCCTCTTGGGTGACGGTTGTCAATCCTATCAATAATTCTAACAGTTTTCCTTAAAAAAAGCATCAAAGTTCATCATGCATTCTTTAATCTAGAGGATCAACTCTAACTTGATGAAGATTTATATCATCAGCAACAGCTTGGGGTCTTAACCCTGTAAGCAAATTAAGGATTTTGAATTCATGATTCTCACACAATAATCATTTACTATGAATGAAGATCATAAACAAGAACTTACCTGGATCCATTGTTTGAAGATCTTCTTAAGTTTGCTTTTGAGTTCCTTGATCAGATTAGTTTTTCTCTGCTCTGTTCTTTTCTCTTTTCAAGTTTCTCGGATGATAGGAGAATCCTTCAGTAAGTTATCTTCCCCCAACCACCTTTCTAAACTGAATATATATATATATATCAGTATTTTTGAACAGTTGTACCCTTTTACCCAACAGTCATGTGGTTTGGCAATTACTTCTCTTTTTAAAGGCAGAGGAGAGGGACTTTTAAATTATAAAAGACCCAATTGATTCTAAATGACTTTAATAAGGTTAACCATCATCACATTGAACCCTCTTTAATAAGAATCAATATTTAAGTTACATGAGCCACTATAAATTATTAAAATAATCTAACAATCTCCCACATGTGATGACTTGAAGATTCAACAAACCATAATTGTACACTATACATTGAAACTATTAAGTCATCATCTTTAATTGAATTAAGATGATCGGATCATGGCGGTCACAAGTCATTTATAGCGACATGATTCCTTCCATGTATCACATAATCAATTCAACCCAAAATAACTTTTATCCTTGATGTCTTTCATAGAGACAATTCGTCGTCACACTAAACAATACATATATATAACATAATGTGGATAACAAATAATCAAAACATAAGCATAACTTTAATTGAATTCATAAGTGTCATTACAATACGAGCAATGTAACCATACATATATGTACATATTTTACTTTTATGCTAACAAGGTCTTATCTATGATGCCCATCTCTCTAACATGGCCAATGAATGTTTTGGGCGGCAACCCTTTGGTTAGCGGATCCGCTATCATCATATCAGTACCAATATGCTCAATCAACACTCTCTGTTTTCGAACTTCTTCTTTGACACTCAGGTACTTCAAATCCATGTGTTTTGCACCTTTAGAGTACCTATCATTCTTAGAGAAGAAGACAGCTGCAGAATTATCACAATACATTCTTAGCGGCCTAGCTATACTATCGACAATGCCAAGCCCTGAGACAAAGTTCCGCAACCACAATGAATGAACAGTGGTCTCAAAGCATGCCACAAATTCAGCCTCTATAGTGGAAGTAGCAATCACAGATTCTTTTCCGCTCCTCCATGAAATTGCCCCTCCAGCTAATAGGAAAACATAACCAAATGTGGATTTCCTAGAGTCCACACAATCTGCATAGTCTGAATCTGAGTATCCGACTACCTCCAGATGATCTGACTTTCTGTACGTGAGCATGTAATCTTTGGTGCCTTGTAAATACCTAAGAACTTTCTTTGCAGCTTTCCAATGATCCATTCCGGGATTACTTTGATACCGGCCTAACACTCCAACAACAAAACTGATATCTGGCCGTGTGCAAGTTTGAGCGTACATCAAACTCCCAACAACTGATGCATAGGGAATAGACTCCATTTCCTTTCGTTCCAAGTCATTCTTGGGACATTGCATTTCACTAAATTTATCCCCTTTTTGAATTGGAACTATTCCAGGAGAACATTTTTCCATTCTGAATCTCTCTAGAACTTTATTAATATAGCCTTTTTGAGACAATCCCAATAGTCCTTGTGATCTATCACGGAATATCTCAATTCCTATAACATAGGATGCCTCTCCCATATCTTTCATTTCAAAGTTCATAGAGAGAAACTTCTTTACATCATGTAACAATCTAGTGTCATTAGCAGCAAGTAGGATATATATCATCAACATATAGAACTAATATAATGAACTTACTCCCACTAACCTTCATATAGATACACTTGTCAACAACATTTTCTACAAAACCATATGACGTTATGGTATCATTGAACTTAAGATACCATTGTTGGGAAGCTCGTTTCAATCCATATATTGACTTCTTTAACTTACACACTAACTTTTCTTTTTCTGTGATCACAAACTCTTCTGGTTGGTCCATATAAAATTCTTCTTCTAAGTCACCATTAAGAAAGGTGGTCTTTACATCCATTTGGTGAAGCTCTAAATCATAATGAGCCATCAACGCCATGACAATCCTTAGGGAGTCCTTCATTGAAACCGGAGAGAAGGTCTCTTTATAATCAATGCCATCATTTTGAGTGTAACTTTTGGCAACAAACCTAGCCTTGAATCTTTCAATGTTGCCTTTCGAGTCTCGTTTGGTCTTACAGACCCATGTACAACCGACCCGCTTTGAATTTTCAAGCAACTCGACTAGTTCCCATACATTGTTGTCATCCATTGATTTCATCTCTTCTTTCATAGCATTGAACCATTTTTCAGAATTGCTACATTCCATGGGTTGTTTAAATGAGACTGGATCCTCATCAATGCTTAAGTCACATCCATACTCAAAAGAGTAAACCACATAGTCGTTCGGAATAGCAGATCTTCTATGCCTTTCAGACCTTCTTAATGCTACTTCTTGTGGTTCATCTATTGCTTGTTCATTTTCAACTTGCACATCATTAGCTGGTTCATTTCCTATATGTTCATCTTGTGGGTTTGGAATATTAAGTTGTTGTCTTGCCGTGTTGTGTGACTGTGATACAACAAGTGGGACAACAACTTGAGGAGGAACACTAGATATACGAGTTTATATACGAATCTCTCTAATATCCACATTCTGTGGTTATCCACTCCCACTGAACTGACCATTCTCAATGAACCGAGCATTTCCAGACTCAACTATTCTCGTACTATGGTTAGGACAGTAAAATCTATACCCTTTGATTTTTCCGGATACCCAATGAAATAACCATTAGTGGTTCTTGCATCAAGCTTCTTTTCATGTGGATTATATACCCTTACTTCTGCCGAGAAACCCCAAATGTGAAGATGCCTCAAACTAAGTTTCCTTCATGTCCACAGTTCATAAGGAGTCTTAGGAACTGTTTTACTGGGAACCCTGTTTAACAAATATGTAGCAATCTTTAATGCATGCATCCACAGCGAAATAGGTACAAGACCATCACTATTAGTTAACATACTTTCTTAACCATATCCATGAGTGTACGATTCCGCCTTTCAGCTACACCATTCTGTTCTGGTGTACTAGGCATTATATACTGTGCACATATGCCTCGACTTTCAAGAAACTTTGCAAATGGACCTGGACATTGTCCACTTTCATTGAATTTACCATAAAACTCACCACCTCTATCAGACCTTATCACTTTTACTTTTCTATCTAATTGCCTTTCAACCTTATCAATGAACACCTTTAAGAAGTCCACCGATTGAGACTTTTCATGCAAAAGATACAAATAACAATATCTAGAGTAGTCATCAATAAAGGTAATAAAATACTTTTCACCGCCCCATGACGGAACAACGAAAGGACCACAGATATCAGTGTGTATTAACTCAAGCAATTGATTACTTCTTGTGGCAGGATTCTTTAATCTGTTTTTAGTTTGCTTGCCTTTAATGCATTCCAGACATATACCTCAGTCATCAAAATCCAATTGAAGTAAAATTTCATTTCTCATTAACCTCAGTATCCTTTCTCTGGATATGTGACCTAACCTTTGATGCCCGAGAAAGCAGAATTTTCATTATGTGCACTACGTTTAATATCAACATTATGTTCAACATGAAACAAGGATTCAATAAAATTAACATCAAGATTAAAACGATATAAACCATTAACTAATGTACCAGAACCGTAATAGTACTTATCTTTATATAATAAGAATACACCATGTCCAATCTTAAAGTTAAAACCTACATTGTCCAACATCGGAACAGAAACTAAATTTCTAACACAACCAGGAACAAAAAGACACTCTTCAAGATCCAAATGATAGTCAATGTCCAAGATCAATCTATACGTCCCAATTCCTTCTAATCGTGCCTTCATTCTGTTCCCCATATACAAAAACTTTTCATTTCCTTTTATGGTTTGGATCGAAAGAAATCCCTACGTAACATGAGAAACATGAGTAGTAGCACCAGAATCTAACCACAAGGTACTATTAGGTACTTCAATAAGATTTGATTCAAAATTTGCTGAAACATAGTAAATACCTTTCTTTTCGAACCAAGCCTTCCTTTTAAGCCAGTCTTTCTTGAAGTGACCTTCCTTCTTGCAGAAATGACATCTCTGCAGCTTCTGGATTCTACCTTCATTGACTTTTATTGAGGCTTTATCCTTCTTTTTACCCTTCGAACCTGGCTTTCCCTTGTTGCTGCTAGCACCATCATATCCCACGAGATGGACAGATTGATCCTTCAGTTTTTTTAATCTCCCTTCCTCCTGAACCAACATTGGCTTAAGTTCCTGGAAGCTCCACTTTTCTTTGATAGTGTTATAGTTCACTTGGAATTGCCCAAATTATGGAGGAAGCGAATTCATAATAAACTGAACCAGAAATGTCTCATTCACCTCCATACCCATGGTCTTTAACTTTGCTGATAGGTTTGCCATACTAGTTACATGATCATGAATGGACTGAGACCATTAGAACTTCTTCGTTGTTAATTGACTCATTAAGCTCCCAACAATGGACTTGTCAGTAATATCCGATTGAGAGTACTCCTTATCCTTTGTCATAAATTCCTTAGCATCATCGGTTTTGGGCATTGACGGCTTTACATTTTCTGCCATCGTCATTCTCATTAAATTCAAGCTCAACCTATTAGACCACTCCCAAGCCTCATAAAGAGATTTGTCAGCCCTGTACCAGTCTCAGTAATGGTCGTGGGCTTCTCATCCATAATCAGTGCAAGGTCCAAATCCATCACACCAAGTTGAAACTTGATTTGCTCAGACCAATCAGCATAATTCAGCCAGTTGAATTTAATGACTCCATTGCCCATGCCAAATAAATTAGTAGAAACTGCAAACATTTCACATGCTCATACCATTAATGCTTTGTGTAAACGTAATAGATTCAAACATATATTTACTTTGACTATGTATTTTAAGTTCACCTTTGGGTTACACCTAAATCCATAACTTCTAACAATTATGATGCTAACACCAACATACTTAAATAGACAATTAGTCCCGCTTAAATGAACATGCAAGTTATCTTTGGATATACAAACATATTCTCCAAGTATGTCTAATAATTCTTCAATATTATTAATTATAAGCAATGATATACCTTTGGACAACACATGTAGACCTTATAATAATAAAATCAATTAATCTATAATTTTCTTTTATGCAACATCAAACTTATAGGTAATGAAGACAAAACCATATAATTTGGAATTAACATTCTAAGACTCGATCACTTTGGTGATTAACAAATCTAACCCATAATATAATTCCAAATAAAATCCATAAGTTGTATATAAAATATACACAAGCATTCGTATGATATATAATAATTTCATACAATGACAATATATAAATTCTTTCAGCCTACACAATTCAGTAGGAGAAAAAATAAAATAAATTCTCCAAAGAACTTATATACATAACCACATATGCAGAGCTTTTGTTAATACCCATTAAAATAACAAAAAAAATTGTTAACTTCATGGTTACAGATACTTAACATAAAGAGTATAAAGAATAAGATGTTGGCCTAGGACATCAGTACCATTGTGTATTAGGTGTAAAAGAATTTCATATTTGGAGTGCATTAAAAATATCAATTCTGCGTTGCGACAGTGTTCATTCCGAAATTCTTTGCATTATACGCACGGTACCGATTCAATTGAATAAATTTCATGCAATATATTAACCACAAAATATCACAATGATGAAACATAAAGTTGCAGCAGAAACATTAAACCCAATTCATGATGCGCGAAAAAATTGGGAAAACATCATTCATGAAGAATCACAAAATTCAGAACCTTGCTCTGATACCAATTTTAAGCAAATTAAGGATCTTGAATTCATGATTCTCACACAATAATCATTTACTATGAATAAAGATCATAAACAAGAACTTACCTGGATCCATTGTTTGAAGATCTTCTTAAGTTTGCCTTTGAGTTCCTTGATCAGATTAGTTTTTCTCTCCTCTATTCTTTTCTCTTTTCAGGTTTCTCTGATGATAGGAGAATCCTTTAGTAAGTTATCTTCCCCTAACCACCTTCCTAAACTATATATATATCAGTATTTTTGAACAGTTGTACCCTTTCACCCAACAGTCATGTGGTTTGGCAATTACTTCTCCTTTTAAAGGCAGAGGAGAGGAACTTTTAAATTATAAAAGACCCAATTGATTCTAAATGACTTTAATAAGGTTAACCATCATCACATTGAACCATATTTAATAAGAATCAATCTTTAAGTTACATGAGCCACTATAGATTATTAAAATAATCTAACAAACCCTCCCCGCCCTACAACACCAGCCTTGATAGCTTCAGTAACCTTCCGCTGCAAGGTAAGTATCCCAATCCGCTTCGAAACAACATAAAGAACGGCAAGGGAAAACAAGAAGAAGCCAATTCCGAGTATCACCCTGTTCATATATAAGTAGCAGTTAACCATTCCTTAGGAAAACTAAATGCGATTGGCGGAGAATAATATTCATTTGATTTTTTCTTTTCATACCTGTTCAAGACATCTTGACGCTGCATCGTAGAGAGCAGATTCCGTGTGCACATCAACAGTGAGCGCTGACCTTTATATTCACTTTCAGCCTTTTTTTAATACTCCTGTTGATTCCTCTATATATCCAAGCAGGTTTGTCAAACAAATGCACAAAAAAAGTACTTTCAGAACTTTTCATTCTTCATACTCATATTTCTTACTAGAATATCATAATTTCAATAAATCACTCAGAAATCAGATAACAGTTACACATCAAATGATATGAAAGGTAGAAGAGACATCACTATTTAAATTTCACAAGGCCATATCTCTGCGAAGAAAGCTATAAAGGTTATAATCTGCACTGAAAATAACTTTAAATTGTTCAATGATGGAGTTGTTATTTGGTGGACTCAAAAGCAGAGGGTCATATTTTTCTTACTTAATTTGAGGTCAGAACTGGTTCTAAAGTTCATTGCCCATAACAAGGAAATCCAAGAAATAAGAAAACTACCACTGAGATGAAGTTCTTCTAACACTTTCTGCTATTGATAGAAAGGGAACAACAAAATCCCACAAAAACGATGAATTCCAATAAATTTTATTAAGCTTTCCGAATATAGAAAACTCGAGGGACACATGATGTTGTTGGAAGGAAATAAGGATTTACAAGAGCTGTGACATGGAGCATGATGAAGTTATAAATTTGATAACCACAAGAAATTAAGACCTTGCAATTGACTCAATACTTGTTCCTTGTTGGTTGTTGGCTTCCTTCACTCAGAACTCAATTTGCATAAGATTCATTCAGATCTAACAGAATTAAGTAGCCAGCATAAAATCATTTAGTGCGTATTTCCTTGTATTTGTATAAACTTAATAGACACCAATACCAAAGTTTTGTTGTGTAAACTAAAGGGAAAAAGTATCAAACTCAAAAAAAGGTAGCACAGACATGAATATACACATACACATGGGAAGGGGTGGGAGGAAAAGGAACCTACCGAAAGTCATAACCGTGCTTGTGCTCCGTTCAACCTCCTACATGAAGATAGAGATAAAATCAAATAGTGATAGAATAAATAAAATATAACTAGTAGCGGGTGTGAACATTAGTTTTAGACTTTTAGTCTTGAAAAGAAAAAGACCAGAGAGGAAGATCAAAATTATAACCTATTGCAAACTTTGAGAGTTTCAGGTAAAGGAAGACCAATTTTTGCTTACAAAAATAACAGAGACAAACAAAAGTGTGCAAACCACAGAGGGATCAAGCTCATGAATCACATTATGAAACTTTCGAAAATGGCAATTGATAGTAGATTGAAACTAATAAGTCATGCATATCAGAATTGATTTGGTTTTATGCTGTAGAGTAGAGTCTATATGCCTATTGAGAGGTTTGTTAAAAAAAAAACAAAAACAAAAACAAGCAAAAACCTGCAAATGGTTCTTTATTCTATAGAGAGGCTATAATAATGTTCCAGAAGAAGTCCAGTGGAAACCGCTAGAGAAGACTGACATTTGAATCACATATATTTGAGCTATAAAGAATATCCACAATACAGGAAAGCACCAACTAGTGAGTTAATTCATGGAGCAACAAAAATATATCTTCCTGTAAGAATAAGTTTATATTGATGGTTAGCTTTTTCCTTTTTGATAGAAGCACAAGCATCGATGGTCAGTTTTTGAGCTCGTAACTTTTCACCATGCATTAAATGTATTTATTGAGCACATTCAATAACTAGTTCCTCAATCCATGCTTTCCGAGAAAGATATAGTTCTAGTTGATGAGTTGAGGGGGGTAAATTCTAAACCTGAATTGTGTAGATAAACTTTGAAATTGAAGGGTTTTCAGTTAAGTAGTAGTAAGACAACATATTAAATGCAAGTTCAATAATATAAGAGTAATCAATGTTCTGGGGTGAAAACCTGAGATCACATAACACCACAAGAAAAATAAAATAAGTTGGAGTATCACCGATCAATGGGGAAAAAAGAAACTCTACAGAGGAGAAACCGTTGACAAATACCTAACTCTTAAGTCTTAAGGATTCACCAAACGTTTGGCTCTTGATAGAACCCGGTGCATTAATTGATCCATATTACTGGGACCAACTAGTAGAACGATTAATGGTAACTGTTGCAGAAAAGAATCAAACTAGTAACAAACCTGAACCATAATTTGACGAGTACGACATAGGCTTTCTGTGATGCTTTTTGCTGCAAATGTCATTCTAGCTTTAGTTATGCAAGGCAATTACAAATTAAACAAACCAAAATACTTCATCTGCCCTGATTCTTAATGAATTTTCCAATGCAATGACAAGACAAATTAAAACAAGCAAAGCATATTTGCAACCCAGCTAAATTTAGCACCAAGAACATACCGTAGGTTGCGTCTGCGAATTGTCGACTCTTTCCCACAACCTAAAAGAAGTTCTCTCTGCATATCATATAGAAAGAAAATTTCAAATTGCAGTCCGAAACACCAATGAAGAGAACAACAAAATCACACATGTATTTCATAATATTAATAGCTTGCTCTCAATGAAATTTGTATTCAATATCATTAGCAGCTGCTAGCAAGTAGTGGTGGATAATATATATTCAGAATAATACTACATTAGGACACAAAGAATGCAAAAATCTGAACACTGAACTAGAGACATTGAATAAGATAACATTTAGGCAAAACAATAGTATATTTCTAAGGGCAGTCAAGAACATATCCACTTCTTGAGCAGTTTTCCTCATGTTCGCCTTTGCTTGCAAATTGGCATTCCTCAGACTTAATCCAAAACTGTTAAGACATAAGGTCAAACACAAACCGTCGACAAAAATATAAACATACATACAACTCAACTCACTAGTAATAATTAATTCAACTAGATCGTGATTCATCGGTAAGTAAAGAAGGATTTCATTCTGTTTTCCCCCCTCAAATTCAAGACCAAACAACACACACTTTTCCACCAAATTCAAGCAAATACCATAAATGAACAGTTTTTAGGGGTCAGTCCATGAAATAAATGACAAATAATATATCAAATTTCCTTTTATTTGTATAAAATAGATAAAAACCCAATATTCTCTGTTGAAAATGCTGCAAATTTCAGGAGATATCTACGACAATAAAGAATAGACCAGAAACATCTATATACTAGGCAGTGAAGGAAATAGAACAAGCATTCTCAAGTAAATAAAATAGAAATTGTAAAACTAAAATTAATCTAGAATTCTCTAGACATAACAAAACATATCTGAGGCTTACACCAACCGCAAAAGGTTGGTTTATGAAGCCATTATAATGGGCGGTATGATGGAGGATCACCAAAATACTATGTATACTATCAATGCCATGCCCTTCAATCCACCAAAACTACTCCTCCAACTAATATCTCATCCAATATATGTTATTTACATCTACAAATCAAATCAACGTGGGTTACTTCAAGCGGTACCTGTTTTTTCCCCTTAAGTAAAGACTCGAGTTCGAGTCCTATGTAAATATAAGCACTAGATAGTGAGTTTCCTTTGTCTCTAAATATAAGCCATTAATCTCAATTTCCAATGATATTAATTACTTTTTTTTATCAAAACACTCTTATTTACTTAACACTTTTTAGAGTTCCAATGATAATTATAGGAGTAATTTTGAAAAAGTATTCTCAAATCCCAATGTTATTATTTCCAAAACCACTAACAATATAAACTAACTTTCTTAATCCACATGAAAGTGCACCCTAAATACTTATATTCAGAGACGGAGGGAGTATTATTCACTACTAATCTTTAGAAAACTAACATTGTGAATGTAAAATTTTAACACAAAGGTACCATAGAAACTAACAAACATGGGTAGCAAATAGCAATATTATAATAAAATGGTAAAGATGAGGAAGAGAGAGATGATACTTGTGAGATAGGGTTTTCCAAGACTGAAGCAATGATTGAGCAGATTGAACATGTTGATGAGTGGGGAGGTGAGGAGGAATGAGATCAAGCTTGAAAATCAAAGAAGAGAGAAATTGCAAGGAATCCTGAGCAATCCCGTTCAATCTAGCAAGTGAAATATTATTATTACTGTTGTTGTTCTCTTTTGACTTCTTGCCATAGTCAGCAATTGCATTTATATGCTCCTGGGTTTTGGAATATGTCTCAACGTTTTCCCTCTTCACCTTCTCCAAGTCCTCTTCCACTACCTTCTCCATTTCTTCTAATTAACAAAACCAAACCCCTCCTTCTTCAAATCCTAAATTAGTTGTTCTGATTTTGATGAAATTTTCTGGGATCAAAGAGAGAGGAAATGAAAGGAAAGTTTCGATGTTTGAAAGCATTTCGTTAAATCCTGACGATGGTTAGAGGTCGCGAGAGGGAATCTGATTGGGAAAACCGAGGGTAGATAGGGAAATGCAATATTAGGTTCAGTTATAAGGACCAAACCAAACCACTTGTAGGCAAAAATTGGCTTAGTTATAAAAACTAGTTTTAAGAAAGCGGTTCATATGGGTCAATTGTGGTTTGGTTTAAATGGTTTGGTTCTTTTGAATACCCTTATTTAAAACTAAGAGATATATGCAAAATAAGAAAAATTAAGAGAGACCCATTTTTCAAAACCAAGAAACAAAGATTAAAAGAAGTCAAATAATGTTTGCAATGGAAGAATAGAAGATGTAACATCCCAATTTAATAAAAGAAAATGTAATACCATTTTCAAAATATCATTTAATAAAAGGAAATGTAATACTATTTTCATAATACCATGAAGTGTAAAAAAAGGTATTCTCCTCTTTTTTAATCTTTGAAAAGGTTGACAAAAGTTTGCAAAAATTTGTAAAAAAAATTGACTATTATGTCAAAGTACAAGTTACAGAAAACACCTGATTATCCACAATTGTTGCCTCAACAATCCATGTGTAACAAAAATGACAAATGATACATAAACAGGTCGAGAGAGCATTTTCAAATTAGAGAGAGACAAAAGAGAAAGGGAACATGCATTACCATATAAGTATTAGGAAATTTGATAATACAAAATAACAGTAAGATATAAGTTGGCCATCGACATCCAAGATATAAGATATAAGAACATCAACTATCCCAAAGCCAAAACCATATTTACCTAGGGGTGTAACGGTCCGTTCCGGTCTTTGACGGACTTCAGGGACCGGACCGATTAAAATCATATCCCAAAGCCAAAACCATATTTACCTAGGGGTGTAATGGTCCGGTCCAGTCTTTGACGAACTTCAGGGACCGGACCGATTAAAATCATGTGGTCCGGTCCGATCCAGATGTTTATCATATACAAAGACCAGACCAGACCGCTCATGAACGATCCGATCCGGTTTGGTCCGGTCTATAGACCATAATAAACAATTTTGTTTTTTTGGTAATTGACGAGGCACTAAGGCCCAAACAAGGCTACAAGTCTACAACAAAGAAGGATTACTCTAAATCCTCAAATCAAAGAATACATTTTTTTACACTTCATGGTATTATGAAAATGGTATTACATTTTCTTTTATTAAATGGTATTTTGAAAATGGTATTACATTTTCTTTTGAGTAATATGTCAGATTAGTCCCTGACTTTGTAAGTATTGGTCAAGTTAGTCCCTGACTTTATCGAAATAGCAATTTAGTCCCTGAGATTTCATTTTAATTCACATACGTCTCTATCTTTATCCCATTTTAAAGCAAATACATCCCTGCGATAGTGACGGCATGGACTAACTTGATCGACGTTCTCCTATCTCAGGGACTAAATTGCTATTTCGATAAAGTCAGGGACTAACTTGACCGACACTTACAAAGTCAGGGACTAATCTGACATATTATTCACTTTCTTTTATTAAATTGGGATGTTACATCTTATATTCTTCCATTGCAAACATTATTTGACTTATTTTAATCTTTGTTTCTTGGTTTTGAAAAATGGGTCTCTCTTAATTTTTCTTATTTTGCATATACCTCTTAGTTTTAAATAAGGGTATTCAAAAGAACCAAACGTTTAAACCAAACCACAATTGAACCATATGAACCGCTTTCTTAAAACCAGTTTTTATAACTAAGTCAATTTTTGCCTACAAGTGGTTTGGTTTGGTCCTTATAACTAAACCTAATATTGCATTTCCCTATCTACCCTCGGTTTTCTCAATAGAATTCCCTCTCGCGACCTCCGACCACCGTCGGGATTTAACGAAACACTTTCAAACATCGAACTTTCCTTTCATTTCCTCTCTCTTTGAACCTAGAAAATTTCATCAAAATCAGAACAACTCATTTAGGATTTGAAGGCGGGGTTTGGTTTTGTTAATTAGAAGAAATGGATAAGGTAGTGGAAGAGGAATTGGAGAAAGTTAAGAGGGAATGGGTTGAGACATATTCCAAAACCCAGGAGCATATAAATGCAATTGCTGACTATGGCAAGAAGTCAAAAGAGAACAGCAACAACAACAACAACAACAACAATAATAATAATAATAATAATAATAATAATAATAATTCAATTGCTAGATTGAATGAGATTGCTCAGGATTCCTTGCAATTGCTCTCTTCTCTGATTTTCAAGCTTGATCTCCTTGCTCCTCAGCTCCCCACTCATCAACATGTTCAATCTGCTCAATCATTGCTTCAGTCTTGGAAAACCCTATCTCACAAGTATCATCTCTCTCTCCTTCATCTTTGTCATTTTATTATAGTATTGCTATTTGCTACCCATGTTTGTTTGTTTCTTTGGTACCTTTGTGTTAAAATTTTACATTCACAATGTTGGTTTTCTAAATATTAGTAGTGAATAATACTCCCTCCGTCTCTGAATATTAGTATTTAGGGTAGACTTTCATGTGAATTAAGAAAGTTAGTTTATATTGTTAGTGGTATTGGATATAATAACATTGAGATTTGAGAATACTTTTTCAAAATTACTCCTATAATTATCATTGGAACTCTAAAAAGTGTTGAGTAAATAAGAGTGTTTGTGATAAAAAAAAGTAATTAATATCATTGGAAATTGAGATGAATGACTTATATTTAGACACAAAGGAAACTCACTATCTAGTGTTTATATTTATATAGGACTCGAACTCGAGTCTTTACTTAAGGGGAAACAAACATGTACCGCTTGAATTAACCCACGTTGATTTGATTTGAAGATGTAAATAACATATATTGGATGAGATATTAGTTGGAGGAGTAGTTTTGGTGGATTGAAGGACATGGCATTGATAGTACTCATAGTATTGTGGTGACCCTCCATCATACCACACATTATAATGGCTTCCTAAACCAACCTTTTGCGGTTGGTGGTAAGCCTCAGATATGTTTTGTTCTGTCTAGAGAATTCTGGATTAATTTTAGTTTTACAATTTCTATTTTATTTACTTGAGAATGCTTGTTCTATTTCCTTCACTGCCTAGTATATAGATGTTTCTGGTCTATTCTTTATTGTCGTAGATATGTCCTGAAATTTGCAGCATTTTCAACAGAAAATATTGGGTTTTTTCTATTTTATACAAATAAAAAGAAATTACATATATTATTTGTCATTTATTTCATGGACTGAACCCCTAAAAGCTGTTCATTTATGGTATTTGCTTGAATTTGGTGGAAAAGTGTGTGTTGTTTGGTCTTGAATTTGAGAGGGGAAAACAGAATGGAATCCTTCTTTACTTACCGATGAATCACGATCTAGTTGAATTAATTATTACTAGTGAGTTGAGTTGTATGTATGTTTATATTTTTGTTGACAGTTTGTGTTTGATCTTATGTCTTAACAGTTTGCGATTAAGTCTGAGGAATGCCAATTTGCAAGCAAAGGCGAACATGAGGAAAGCTGCTTAAGAAGAGGCAATGTTCTTGGCAGCCCTTAGAAATATACTATTGTTTTGCCTAAATGCTATCTTATTCAATGTCTCTAATTCAGTATTAAGATTTTTGCATTCTTTGTGTCCTAATGAAGTATTATTCGGAATATATATTATCCACCACTACCTGCTAGCTGCTGCTAATGATATTTAATACAAATTTCATTGAGAGCAAGTTGTTAATATTATGATATACATGTATGATTTTGTTGTTCTCTTCATTGGTGTTTCGGACTGCAGTTTGAAATTTTCTTTCTATATGATATGCAGAGAGAACTTCTTCTAGGTGGTGGGAAAGAGTCGATAATTCGCAGACACAACCTACGGTATGTTCTTGGTGCTAAATTTAGCTGGGTTGCAAATATGCTTTGCTTGTTTTAATTTGTCTTGTCATTGCATTGGAAAATTCATTAAGAATCAGGTCAGATGAAGTATTTAGGTTTGTTTAATTTGTAATTGCCTTGCATGACTAAAGCTAGAATGACATCTGCAGCAAAAAGCATCACAGAAAGCCTATGTCGTACTCGTCAAATTATGGTTCAGGTTTGTTACTAGTTTGATTCTTTTCTGCAACAGTTACCATTTATCGTTCCACTAGTGTGTCCCAGTAATATGGATCAATTAATGCACCGGGTTCTATCAAGAGCAAAACTTTTGGTGAATCCTTAAGACTTAAGAGTTAGGTATTTGTCAACGGTTTCTCCTCTGTAGAGTTTCTTTTTTCCCCCATGATAGGTGATACTCCAACTTATTTTATTTTTCTTGTGGTGTTATGTGATCTCACGTTTTCACCCCTTGAACATTGATTACTCTTATATTATTGAACTTGCATTTAATATGTTGTCTTACTACTACTTAACTGAAAACCCTTCAATTTCAAAGTTTATCTACACAATTCAGGTTTAGAATTTACCCCCCTCAACTCATCAACTAGGACTATATCTTTCTCGGAAAGCATGGATTGAGGAACTAGTTATTGAATGTGCTCAATAAGTACATTTAATGCATGGTGAAAAGTTACGAGCTCAAAAACTGACCATCGGTGCTTGTGCTTCTATCAAAAAGGAAAAAGCTAACCATTAATATAAACTTATTCTTACATGAAGATATATTTTTGCTCTACCATGAATTAGCTCACTAGTTGGTGCTTTCCTTTATTGTGGATATTATTTATAGCTCAAATATATGTGATTCAAATGCCAGTCTTCTCTAGCGGTTTCCACTGGACTTCTTCTAGAACATTATTATAGCCTCTCTAAAGAATAAAGAACCATTTGCAGGTTTTTGCTTGTTTTTGTTTTTTTCAACAAACCTCTCAATAGGCATATAGACTTTACTCTACAGCATAAAACCAAATCAATTCTGATATGCATGACTTATTAGTTTCAATCTACTATCAATTGCCATTTTCGAAAGTTTCATAATGTGATTCATGAGCTTGATCCCTATGTGGTTTGCACACTTTTGTTTGTCTCCGTTATTTTTGTAAGAAAAAATTGGTCTTCCTTTACCTGAAACTCTCAAAGTTTGCAATAGGTTATAATTTTGATCTTCCTCTCCGGTCTTTTTCTTTTTAAGACTAAAAGTCTAAAACTAATGTTCACACCCGCTACTAGTTATATTTTATTTATCCTATCATTGTTTGATTTTATCTCTATCTTCATGTAGGAGGTAAAACGGAGCACAAGCACGGTTATGACTCTTGGTAGGTTCCTTTTCCTCCCACCCCCTTCCCATGTGTATGTGTATATTCATGTTTGTGCTACCTTTTTTTGAGTTTGATACTTTTTCCCTTTAGTTTACACATAACAAAACTTTGGTATTGGTGTCTATGAAGTTCATACAAATACAAGGAAATACTCACTAAATGATTTTATGCTGGCTACTTAATTCTTTTAGATCTGAATGAATCTTATGCAAATTGAGTTCTGAGTGAAGGAAGCCAACAACCAGCAAGGAACAAGTATTGAGTCAATTGCAAGGTCTTAATTTCTTGTGGTTATCAAATTTATAACTTCGTCATGCTCCATGTCACAACTCTTGTAAATCCTTATTTCCTTCCAACAACATCATGTGTCTCTCGAGTTTTCTATATTCGGAAAGCTTAATAAAATTTCTTGGAATTAATCTTTTTTGTGGGATTTTGTTGTTCCCTTTCTATCAGTAGCAGAAGGTGTTATAAGAACTTCATCTCAGTGGTAGTTTTCTTATTTCTTGGATTTCCTTGTTATGGGCAAACTTATAATATGCTGGTTAAGAAGTTGCAATGAACTTTATAACCAGTTTTGACCTCAAATTAAGTAAGAAAAATATGACCCTCTGCTTTTGAGTCCACCAAATAACAACTCCATCATTGAACAATTTAAAGTTATTTTCAGTGCAGATTATAACCTTTATAGCTTTCTTCGCAGAGATATGGCCTTGTGAAATTTAAATAGTGATGTCTCTTCTACCTTTCATATCATTTGATGTGTTACTGTTATCTGATTTCTGAGTGATTTATTAAAATTATGATATTCTAGTAAGAAATATGAGTATGAAGAATGAAAAGTTCTGAAAGTACTTTTTTTTGTGCATTTGTTTGGCAAACCTGCTTGGATATACAGAGGAATCAACATGAGTATTAAAAAAAAGGCTGAAAGTGAATATAAAGGTCAGAGCTCATTGTTGATGCGCACACGGAATCTGCTCTCTACGATGCAGCGTCAAGATGGACAGGTATTAAAAGCAAAAATCAAATGAATATTATTCTCTGCCAATCACATTTAGTTTTCCTAATGAATGGTTAATTTCTACTTATATCTGAACAGAGTGATACTCGGAGTTGGCTTCTTCTTGTTTTCCCTTACCGTTCTTTATGTTGTTTCCAAGCGGATTGGGATACTTACCTTGCAGCGGAAGGTTACTGAAGCTATCAAGGCTGGTGTTGTAGGGCGGGGAGGGTTAAGACCCCAAGATGTTGCTGATGTTATAAATCTTCATCAAGTCAGAGTTGATCCTCTAGATTAAAGAATGCATGATGAACTTTGATGCTTTTTTAAGGAAAACTACCATTTGTCTCAGTTTTTTTGTGCTTTGTCCTTTTAGTTTCTTCTCTCTGATTTTAGAGCAGGAATTCAAAGTAAAGACATGTTTTACTAAGTAGATTATAAACTATTTTCAAACATATATTACCCAATTTTGAAGTTGAAATTGTTGCTTTCAATGGGCTTCCCGTTGTCTCGAGCCTGACCCGTGGTATTAGGCCTGCAACATGGGCAGGCCCGGGCTTGAACCCAAATCCACATGACGCCCTAAACTTAATGATGGATGTATTTAGATATATAAATAACTAAATTGGAGTGATTAAGAAATATAAGAATTAAACTAAATAAATTATTTAAAAAGGGGAAGGACCTAAATCAAGTTCACCAGAAACTGGAATAAATTCTTTCATGTGTATTTTCTGAACCAGGGTAAGAAACCACAGAGGATCTATGCTTTTAAAATTTGGTTTTTCAGTATTACATTTTTTAAACTTGACAAGTTTTTCGATATGCTTCTCTGATAAGCAGACCTTTCCAAAATTATTTAAAATGGTGATAAACAAGGTTTATTGACAGTGTTGCATTTAAAATTGCTTCCCAGACATTTTACTAATTATGAAGTAGAATGAGAACATTACACCTTCAAATAAAACAGAAACTTAATCAATGATTGAAAATTTGAAACTTCCAAAAATAGAACATAAACTTGTCTAATGTTTATTCGACAAAACTAGCTAATAGTTTGTAGCTGTGGATTTGTAGCTTGTATCTATGAAGCTAACTAAGAGTCGTGAGCGTATAGCTATTTAGTTAAATGTTTAAAATAATATTGTTAAGCAAAACTAGCTTTTGTATTAGCTAGATATTTTTAAATGATCTAAAAAGACTTGCAACATATTATATATACATTTTATTATATTAATTTATTCATTTTGTTCTTTATTTATTAAATAAGTGATTAATTAATTAATTCATAAAGTATAAAAATGATTAAAGTATAATTAATTATATATTAGGATAGATAAATAATTCAAAAAATATAAAAATTATTAAATAATGATTAATTATATATTAGAGTGAAGTAGTTTGAGTAAAGAGGGTGTGTAAACAATTATTTATGGAAGAGGAAGAACGATTATGAGAGGAAGAATGATGCAAGAGTAGATTTGTTTTAGTCTAGAGAGAGGGAAACAAAAATTGAAATTTTGAATTTTGAATTTATTTTGTTTCAGTCCTTCAGCACATATAGCCCGGCTTCTATGAGAAGCTTTTCTTTTCCCTCATTATAGAGTCACGTGACTCACTTTAGAGTTTTTGACTTTTTGCCAAAACCGTACCATAGAACACTGTTGATAGCACAGTGCAATTGAAATCACCGCTACAGTACACAATCCACATAATCACTGTTCAAGCACAATTCTGAGGTAGACACAAATCACTGTTGATTGCATAGTGCAATTAGACACAAAAACACTGTTTCAATTGAAATCGGTTCACTGTGCTTATAACAGTTGAACGTAATCCTCAAATTTAAGAATATATAGATTATAATATTTGTATGTTTAGAATTATTTTTTATAAGATATTAAGTATGTTTATGTCCAAGTATATGTTATTAATTAACAATTTTGAGATTTGTAAACACTCGTGTATTTATGAGTCGAGTTTACGATTCGAGTTTATCTACCCTTTATGAGTTTACTAGAACTCTCGAATTTGACAACGATGATTATACTTCATCCAAATAGAGAGAACTGTTTTCAAAATAACTGTAACTGAACCGTGTAAACCCATATTTTCTATTTCAGATTAAAACCAGTCCATTTGTAAAACAGTTGCACCGATTAAACCAAACTACTCAAATTGGTTGAACCGTTTGAGTCTATCGCAATCACTATTTCCATTCCAAAAATACAAACCCTATTTTCGTTCCAAAAATACAAACCCTAATCTCAAACATTAGGTATATCTTAGTCTCCGAACCCTAATTTCTTCTATTCTTCCATTGCAAACATTATTTGACTTCTTTTAATCTTTGTTTCTTGGTTTTGAAAAATGGGTCTCTCTTAATTTTTCTTATTTTGCATATATCTCTTAGTTTTAAATAAGGGTCTTCAAAAGAACCAAACCATTTAAATCAAACCACAATTGAACCATATGAACCTCTTTCTTAAAACCAGTTTTTATAACTAAGCCAATTTTTGCCGACAAGTGGTTTGGTTTGGTCCTTATAACTGAACCTAATATTGCATTTCCCTATCTACCCTCGGTTTTCCCAATCAGATTCCTTCTCACAACCTCCGACCACCGTCGGGATTTAACGAAACGCTTTCAAACATCGAACTTTCCTTTCATTTTCTCTCTCCTTGATCTCAGAAAATTTCATCAAAATCGAAACAACTCATTTAGGATTTGAAGAAGGAGGGGTTTGGTTTTGTTAATTAGAAGAAATGGAGAAGGTAGTGGAAGAGGAATTGGAGAAGGTGAAGAGGGAATGGGATGAGACATATTCCAAAACCCAGAAGCATATAAATGCAATTGCTGACTATGGCAAGAAGTCAAAAGAGAACAACAACAGTAATAATAATAATTCGCTTGCTAAATTGAATGGGATTGCTCAGGATTCCTTGCAATTGCTCTCTTCTTTGATTTTCAAGCTTGATCTCCTTGCTCCTCGGCTCCCCACTCATCAACATGTTCAATCTACTCAATCATTGTTTTAGTCTTGGAAAACCCTATCTCACAAGTATCATCTCTCTCTTCCTCATCTTTGCCATTTTATTATAGTATTGCTATTTGCTACTCATGTTTGTTTGTTTCTTTCTTTGGTACCTTTGTGTGAAAATTTTACCTTCACAATGTTGGTTTTTTAAATATTAGTAGTGAATAATACTCCCTCCGTCTCTGAATATAAGTATTTAGGGTGGACTTTCATGTGCATTAAGAAAGTTAGTTTATATTGTTAGTGGTATTGGAAATAATAACATTGGGATTTGAGAATACTTTTTCAAAATTACTCCTATAATTATCATTGGAACTCTAAAAAGTGTTGAGTAAATAAGAGTGTTTGTGATAAAAAAGTAATTAATATCATTGGAAATTGAGATAAATGACTTCTATTTACATAGGACTCGAACTCGAGTCTTTACTTAAGGGAAAACAAACATGTATCGCTTGAATTAACCCACGTTGATTTGATTTGTAGATGTAAATAACATATATTGGATGAGATATTAGTTGGAGGAGTAGTTTTGGTGGGTTGAAGGGCATGGCATTGATAGTATACATAGTATTGTGGTGACCCTCCATCATACCACACATTATAATGACTTCCTAAACCAACCTTCTGCGGTTGGTGGTAAGCCTCAAATATGTTTTGTTCTGTCTAGAGAATTTTGGATTAATTTTAGTTTTACAATTTCTATTTTATTTACTTGAGAATGCTTGTTCTATTTCCTTCACTGCCTAGTATATAGATGTTTTTGGGTCTATTCATTGCAGCATTTTCAACAGAGAATATTGGGTTTTTTTTATTTTATACAAATAAAAGGAAATTTGATATATTATTTGTCATTTATTTCGTGGACTGACACTACACCAAAATATGGATTTAACAATGCCTATTTAACAACATTTTTGAGAAGGATGTTGTTGAAAGTTCACACGGAAGTATTAACAACGCCGTCTTTCCTGTGTGTTGTCTATGAGAAATAAATAACAACAGTCTCTTCACCAGGCGTTGTCAATGTCTTTCCATTCCAACACTTCCATATAAGATCACAACATTATTCTAAAAAGATGTTGTCTTTTCTCTTCACATATGACAACACCATCATTACCACGTTGTTAATTTGTTTCCACTCTCAATATCATAATTATATTATTTACGAAAATTTTTTTTTATTCCTATAATTTAAAGTAAATTTATTTAAAGTAATTACCCTATGAGAAAAATATGTTTTTTATACTTTACTTTGATATATTCAATATTAAATTATTTTCAATACTTCCAAATTTCTAACTTCATGATTTGTCTATATGTACTTCCTCCGTCCTTTATTATAAGACCCCTTTGGATATTTTTACGTCTATCAAGATTGATAAATTCTATACTAAAATTGATATGTTATTCCAAAAATACCTTTTTACCAACAATTTGAATATAATAAAAAATTTTATTTTCAATACTTACTTTACCTCCACCACCTACAACATTAAAACTACAAGTTTTGCAAATTTTTGCATGTTCCAATATAATTTTAATTATGTCTTTTCATTAAAACTTAGAGTATCATTAAAAATTAGAATGGCTTAAGGATAATACTTAATAATACTCTAACTTTTAATGAGAAGACATAATTGAAATTATATTGGAACATGCAAAAATTTGCAAAACTTGTAGTTTTAATGTTGTAGGTGGTGGAGGTAAAGTACGTATTGAAAATCAAAAAATTTATTATATTCAAATTATTGGTAAAAGTGTATTTTTGGAACAACATATCAATTTTAGTATAGAATTTATCAATCTTAATAGAGGTAAAAAAATCCAAAGGGGTCTTATAATAAAGGACGGCGGAAGTGCATATAAACTAATCATGAAGGTAGAAATTTGGAAGTATTAAAAATAATTTAAAATTTAATATATCAAAGTAAAGTATAAAAAAACATATTACTTTAAATAAAGATGCTTTAAATTATAGGAATAAAAAAAAACTTTCATAAATAATATAATTATGATATTGAGAGTGAAAACAAATTAACAACGCCCGGTAAAATGGTGTTGTCATATGTGAAGAGAAAAGACAACATCTTTTTAAAATAATGTTGTCTTATATGGAAGTGCTGGAATGGAAAGATATTGACAACGCCTGGTGAAGAGAGTGTTGTCATTTATTTCTCATAGACAACACAAAGTAAAGACGGTGTTGTTAATACTTCCGTGTGAACTTTCAACAACATCATTCTCAAAAATGTTGTTAAATGGGCGTTGTTAAATTCATATTTTGGTGTAGTGACATTTGAAAACTTGCATCTTAAAATCATATCTTATGAGTCTTTTAATTTCCATGCATTCTTAACTTTCACACTTAGCCAATATTCTCAAAATTAATCATCTATTATCTTTCTTTGTGCAACACTTTCATCACATTATTATTTTAGTCGTAATAACAATTCTAGTCAAGACGTGGCAGACGTCTCTCAGCATAAATAAGTATATTCTCATAATAACATTTCAGCATGCATATAATAACAAATAATATCATTATGACATCATAACATACATTTCACAGTTAATAATCATTTAATAACAAAGGGAATCGAGCCCTTCGTATAAGTGGCCATACACACGTAAGCAAGTGCCACTATACGCCTGACTCTTAAACCCCTACGTTCCGACTTTTGAGATGGTCAGGAACACTTTAACAAATTACCTAACCACCACAACGTCTTAAGAAAAACTTCTCTCTCACTTGAAGGAGCTTGCAACCTTTGCAATCCATCGGGTCAAAACCATAGTTAGTCTTGTCCTCTTCCATTCTTCCTTAAATTAGGAAATCACACAAAAATCACTATTACGTAATTAAACTAAGCTACACCCATATGTCATGTACTTAAATAATTTAGGATAATTAAATCAAATAATTCACTGTTAATTTGTTTACTTTTGGAAACACTTTGAATAATTCTCACATATTTGCGGGTTCATAGAAATCATTTAAAAACTCATTTTGCAAAAATATCTAGAGCTGAATTCTTAAAGCGCGTAAACAAAATTCAATTAAAATCAAACCAGAATAATTTGAGCCTTTACAATTTTATTTAAAACTCGCGGGTAACCTTACGCTGACGATCTAAAATAATACGCTGAATAAAAATATTAATACGTCAAACTTCTTTGGTTACAGACGCCAAATAACAATAGGCACATTGCTAATATCCAAATAAAATAAACAATAGATTTTATTTATAACACTTAGACTTGACATATGGCTGAAATCGCTTCAAAAAGGGTTTGAAAATAGCTTTAAGTGTCGCGAAATTCGTTCAAACCTTTCCTATACATATTGCCTTAAAATCCTTAAGTTTGAAATCCCCTAAAATTATTTTCAAACTCTTTATAACTTAGTAACGAAATTGGGACATCATCTATAACATAAAGAAATTAGTCTTTTTAACTTCATCAAACTTACTCAAAGTCCTTTATACACTTTTCACAAAACTTGAGTTCTCATCATATGAAATTAATTATAACTAATACCCTTAACTTATACAAAATCCAAACACTTAGAATATATATATATATATATATATATATATATATATATATGTTACAAAATACTCTTACATTCAAGGATTTCAATCCAAACTTTATTTTGCTACTTCCTTCACAAAAATCAAATACTAGTACTTACACAAAAATATTTTAAAATGCTAAATCACTTAAATAGTTCTCGGGATATCACTTAGGCATTATACAAATCGTCATTTTAAAACAATTAAAGTTGTTCCAAAACGCAAACAAAGCACTTTCTTAAATTCCATTCTCAATCACGTACTAAAATTAACCTTTTTGAGAACACACTTCTTAAACAACATCTTTATCATAAACCAAAAACAATCTTTGAACAGTAAACCGAGTCCTAATTAAAAATAAGTTACGTTACTTAGAAACTCATGACTCTTAGGCATAGGGTTATTACCTTAAGCTATTATTTTTAAAAATATTACTTCGAGACAATATGTATTCTCTTTATAACATGTCCTTTTAAAATCATCCTGTGCTCGTCCGAAGGTATTCATTTTACAAATATGGCTTAAGGATCAAACTTTATTGATAATAAAATATAATTCTTGCAAAAACACTTTTCAAATGCTAAACTAAGACACTTAAACAAAATTCCATTTGTTTCACTTTAAATTGACCCATTCGGCCATCACTTCTTTTTCATGGGAAAATTTGGCTTTTCAAATGCTTTAACTTACAAACCTTAATTGAATCAAAGAAAGAGTGTTAAACCTTAAACGACATCTAAATTTCCAAGGAAAACCAAAATCACATAATTTCAATTCAATAATCAATTCCTTAACACTTTCAAACCACTCAAAGTTAAAAATAATTCAATTACATTCCAAAACAATCACTAAGCAGGGCACTTTAAAACTCTTGCACAAATCAATGCAACATTTAAATGTCAATATTCAAAACTTTGTTCTAAATTGAAAAATGGGGCTCACGGCCTACTATAGATTTTTGTCCGAAATCTTGTTTTCTCTAACTCTTATTCATGTGCAAGGTTCTAAATCAATATACGACATATAATAACTTAATAAATAACATCTGTTTATAACATAAAACATAACCCAAGATAAAATCCTTTAAAGTGACTTATCCTTCTCAACATAGGGACAAAAAATAACAAAGAGACATTAAAAATCAAGTTAACCAAAACTAATCGAATGAAATGTACGAAGGCACCGAAATCAAACGACAAAGTTTACGCCAAACATGATCATTCCTTATCTCTTTATGACTTTGCCAAAAACTCAAAACCAACTTATCAATCGTCGTACTTGCAATATAGAATCAAAACGACCATTTTTCTTGCTCTACTTAATTCGGCCATATCAACAAAATAGGGTATCATTGTGCAATTTTTCATTCTTGCTAACAAGGACAAAATTCTAGCTTAACAAAATCATTGAAACCAAACCCAATCAAATTATCAACATATATTTAAGAAAATCAAATCCTTTGCCTTCATACATAAATTAAATACTAACACACATAATATCTAATACTTTTTACCTTATCAAAACCAAAAGTCCATGAGGGTTTAACAACATCCTACTCATGAGTTCATGAAAAATCAAATGAAAACAATTTTCCCTTAACACCCGAAAATTATACAAGCAAGGTCATTAACATGCAAAATAAAATAAAGGTTCTAACACATACCCTTTTTAATAAAAACAAAGAATCAAAACTTAAAACAAACTTTAGAGCTCTTTTCTTTCTCCTATGACCAATTCGGCCAAGACCACATAAAAAGGGAAAATCACTTTTAATTCAAAAACTTATTTCTAGCTTATCATAATTCCATGAAATTAAAGATTTATATATGCATAAATCGAATACCCACATGCATGAACACCATAAACTCATTTTCACAAAAAATGCTAACTTTTGGCTCGGGTATTTGTCCAAACCATGCATGCAAGGGAAAATTTCACTCTTATTGTTTGAGATCATGCACATGCAACACATAAAGGCTTGTCTTTTGTAAAAGTTGTGACTTTTGGCAAAACCCCAATTTAAACTTTCTCATACAGCAAACAAGGTTCTTATAATTTACACATGCAAATAAAAAATCCAAGCTACAATCACAATCTAATCTCAAATGAACAAAATAGAAAAGGAATTAATTGAAATAAGTAAGAAACCATTACCCCACAAAGCAAAATTGATGAAAATTGGTTCCTCCTCTTCCTCCTCTGCCACGGCCCCTTCTTCTTCCTCAATGGCGAGTTTTTGATTTCTTTGCTTCCCAATCAAATAGGTAATGAGAAGAGAGTGATTATTTGTTTTATGAAATTAAAATGGAGAAAGAGATAGTAAGGTTACTGTTTCATTGCTTTGCACATGAGGGAGGGAGATAAATTGAAGCCACTGTATAGGAATGAGGTGAGGGGGCGTGAGATGGGAGGGAGTTTCTCTGGCTGTTTCTGTTTTCTATTTTATGAAGGGAGAAAATGAAAGATCATTTGTGAAGGAAGGAAGGGTGAGGCGTGTGGGTGGAGGGAGTATGTTGATGTTGCTGCTTCTCTACTTCTTGGGAGAGAATGAAAATCTATCTTAATGAAGAAGGGGTGAGAAACGTATAAAGGAAAGAGGGGGTTGTTACTATTTATTTATTTTTTTTTTTTTTTTTTGTTATAAGGAATACAAAAGTGCAAAAATAAAATGAAGAGAAAAAGGGTGAGAGAGAGGACCGTTTTTTATAGGAAAAGAGGGGGTTTCATTTGTCTTTAATTAATTAAAATATTAGGGGGGATTATTTTGCCACCCCATGGTCTATTATTGTCACCCCAATTATTTAAATTATACTTATTATGACCTTTAAAAAAATAGGATTTTACACGGGTCGTAAGGGAGGCTTACGACCTTAAAAAAACAAAGCTTTTGAACGGGTCGTAAGGGGGTGCTACGACCTACGGGTCGTGACACCCCCTTACGACCCATAAAAAAAATTTGTTTTGGGTCGTAATACTTGGTTATGACTTTGGTCTTTTATTTGGAGCTGGACGAGGTTAGTTGTTGTAGAGACAGAGGAGATGTATAAGGCTCGCAAACAGAAGGAAGAAGCTCATCGTGCTCTACGCCCTCCATTGGTCATAAATCGCCAATCTACTTCAGCTACTGGTTCTGTATAATATTCTGCTATGTGTTAGACATGTTATCTTCTTAATGCTGAAACTAAATGTCCAAGTTCAAAGCTTTGGTTTGGTTACCAAATGCCTCAATTCTTGCTTTGAAGATCATGTTTTGTTTAAAATCTATAATATTGCAGTGTTTTCAACTGATAAACATTAGTCAAATTTTGGCCTCTGTTTTCAGCTTTGGTTTCGTTACCAAGTATTACGACCGAAAACAAATTTTTTTTATGGGTCGTAAAGGGGTGTTACGACCTGTGGGTCGTGACACCCTCTTACGACCCGTTCAAAAGCTTAGTTTTTTAAGGTCGTAAGCCCCCTTACGACCCGTGTAAAATTTTATTTTTTTTAAAAGGGCATAATAGGTATAATTTAAATAATTGGGGTGGCAATAATAGATCTTGGGGTGGCAAAATAATTACCCAATATTAATTGGGTAATTAGGGCGGTAATAAAAAGAGTATTGTAACTACATGGGGTTTATTTTTCAAATGACCTTTCCCCTTCCTTATTCACCCCAAACCGTGGCAACATGTATATATGAGGTGAAATGAAAATTTTCTTTAATCTATTATGTGATGCATTAAAACCATGCCTTAATAAATTACAAAACAAACTAATAATAACACTTTATATATTTAATTCTCGAAAATACTAACCATTCACAGACTATAAAATTACACCTTCACTATTATATAAAAATAAACTCTATACTTTTATATAATCACTTTGATTGTAACGTCACTTCATTTGGGTCTTAGATGAAAATGTTACACATTTGAAAATCTAATAACGTAATCAAATAAATAAATAAATAAATCGAAATCCATTGCTGACGCAAATAGAATCAACTTATTAAAGTTAAATCCCAAAAATTGAAATCTGACAAAATTAACGTCCTTATAAATTCTTTGTATAAAAATAAATCAATGACGTTAAAATCAATCAAAGCTCCTCATGAGTCACAAAGCTTAAATAAACTCATTTATTTCTAATGAAAAGAAATATAATAATATTTTAATCATGAAAATATATTTTATTCAAATAGAAAAAATTGTGGGTATTACAGGTCAATTCTATGAATCCTTAAAAACACATAATCAAACAATTAAAAAAAATATAAGAATTCATATAAAATCAAGATTGTATATCACAAATTCATATCAAATCCACCATATCCCTAATGTAAACTTAGTTATACATCATAGAAAAATAAAAGCAAAAGAGAAAAAGTAACCTCATGAGTGTCATGAAGTTTGTCAAGACTTGATCGCCTCTCCGGAATCCCTTCCTTAAAGAATCAATCACTTCCTTGGTGTTCTCCTCTTCCTTTTCTCTGTGTTCTTTTGTTCCCCCACGAGTTCTCTCTTGAGAAATAAAGAAGAATGGGTTTTTATGTTGAAAAATAACCAAAAGTCACCCAAATACGCATAAGAATCAGGATTTTTGCTGTCGCGAGCGCCCAAACTGACTGAAACTTGATTTAAATAAGGGGAAGGCCCGTTTGGTCCCTTAGCTTATTTTTCAGTTTCAAATTGGTCCCTTACGTTTTTTGGTTTCATATTGGTCCCTCATGTTTCTTTTCGCTATCAATTTGGTCCCTGAATCACTATTCATCTACGTGTCAACATCATATTGGTCCACGTATACATTGTTGGTGAGATAAAATGACACGTGTCCAAATCATATTGGTCCACATAGGATGAACAATGATTCAAGGATCAATTTGATAACAAAAAGAAACACGAGGGACCAATATGAAACAAAAAAAACATAAGGGACCAATTTGAAATTGAAAAATGAGGTAAGGGACCAAATGAGTAGTTTAACCTAAGGGGAATTGGTGCTTGGGCACCCAGATTGGTCCCAAAACGAGCTATTTCACATTTTCTCCTCCCTTTTCGAGACTCTGATCACTCTTTGATATTCCTTTATCAATGATCCTCACATTTAGGTCTTAAAACACCTAAAATCATGGCAAATAAGTATCCATTAGGTGATGAACTCAAAATCTAATCAAAACAGGAAAAACACTTAGGAATCAAGACAAAATCTAAGCTATGAAGGGATAAATATCAAGCAAAAAGTTTATATATTGGACTCTCAACAGTAATACACAATTGACGAAGCACTCTTAAAAGTACATTTATACAAGTTAAAGAACTGTGGCATTATTATAGCTAACATTCAAGCATTTAGGGGAATAAGGCTATGGAGTAGTGCTCTCTGAGTTTTTCACAAAAACCAGGATTAACATTGATATAATGAATGAGTGATTAATTATTTTTGAAAAGCTCGATTCTGGTCCTTGTTAATCATAAATTTTAGCACAAGAAATTAAAAAATAATCCAAGTGATAAATACAATTGATCTAGAGTCATTATTCTAATTTTTTTAAAAAGTAATCAATTCATGAAAAAATTAATCGATTCAAAACTCTCTGGATAATTGTATGATGCAACAAAGCAATTCAATTCATTCATTGAGTAATCGATTGCACTATCATTGGTAATTGATTCAAGACTCTTGGGAATTTGTACAATACAATAAAGTAATCGATTCACTCACATAAGTAATCTATTACTTCTTTATATTCTTTTTTTCATGAAAACTTATTTTCTCATTCCAGACAGTCGAGATATTAATCTAAAACGTTTGTTGCATTTATAATTACTGGATTAACAGTTTACAAAATGTTTCAACTACTTACTCTCCATAATCTAGTATTCTAAAAGCTAACTTGAGTTTTAGATATATAGTGCCTTACATGATTTTCTTACATGAATGCATGAGCTTGATCTCTTTTTTTAACGCTTTGTTTTTTGTCATCAAAACTTCATAACACATCATTTCATAACACTCCCCCTTTTTTATAATAACAAACATTTTCTGCAAAACAAGACACACACACACACATAATATAGCTCCCCCTCACATATTGCATTCAAAGAAAAACATGTATAGGAGACATGCAAACAATCACAATATTTGGTCCCCTTGAATTGATGCATAAATAGTAAATCAAACATTAATAACACTTCTCCTCCTTTTGGTATCAAAAAAAAGATGAGGATAATTTGTAAGCATCAAACAAAGTTTCCTAAATCATGCAAAAAATAATAACTCCAATGCCCAAGTCAGGAAATAATAAAGCGAAAAATAATAAAGGGAAATGCAGGTACAAGCAGTCATTGTATGCAGGGTGCATTAATTAAACTGAGTTCTCTTTTAATATAGAAGAAACTTTTTTTTGGTAAAATTTTTGTAAAAATGTCCGCTAACTATTTGGACGTGTCTACAAATTCACTCACACAGTATTTTTTTGAATATGATCACGAATAAAGAGGTGAAAAATTTCAATGTGTTTTGTGTGGGCATGTTGCACTGGGTTTTCGGATAAATATATTGTACTTGTGTTATCACATCTTATGGTATGATCGACACTATTGCCATAGTCCAAAAGTTGTTGTTTTATCCAAAGAATTGTGCACAACAACTTCTTGCAGCAACATACTTAGGCTCAATAGTAGATAAGGCAACATTAACTTCTTTCTTGCTAGCCCAAGACACTTATGAATTACCAAGCAAATGACAAATGCCGCCAATACTTTTCCTATCCACTTTGCACCTAGGAAAGTTAGAATCAGATACCCAACTAGGAAAGTTTCTAACATCCCAAAGTCGGAAACTATTTAACATTAGGGTATTTTTGACTTTTTTCATGAAAAAATGGGGGCCAAAAATTCAATCATGGGCCAAAAATTTTGAGTTTTAATTTTTGGCCTAGGATTGAATTTTTTACCCTCATTTTTCGTAAAAAAAGACTAAAATACCCAGAAAGAAATATTTTTCGACTTCAGGGTGTCGAAAAACAAAACATTTTTGACACGTTCATGTCGGAAATATGTTCCGACTCACTGGTGTCGAAAGTGCAAATTTTTACACATTCTTGTCGGAATTGAGTTTAACAAGCTGTTGTATACTGTCAACTCTGAGTTTGTTCTTGTTTGGTAATTTTTGGTATAATAAGCTGTTGTATACCATGAGTTTGTTCTTGTTTGATTAATAATAGGCGTAGTTGGTTTGCACTTCATAGTTGATTTGCACATAGGAGTAATGTGAAGACTGTGGGCGTAGTTCAGTGTGCTCTTCTCTTAATAGGAGTGTGGTGTGTAAATATGAAAAAGAGTAAGAAGGTGAAGTGGAAGGGATGAAGGAGAAATAAATTTTTTTTGGTGTACACCAAGGGTATCCCCAAGCCGATAGCCGAAGACTAATCCCCTCCGAGGCGTAGAGATCACCGAAGTGGGTTTTGCCTCTACCAACAAAGCTTTTTCCATGCCCACAGCAGAGACGAAATAATTTTTTTTTTATTAAGAGTAATTTTGAAAATAAATTAATATGTGAGGTGACGAAAGTCTAAAGTGGGGTGGCAAAAGCCGTATTCAATAAAAGAAACCCAACAGCTAAACAACTCCTTGTGGGCTGTGGCCCAACATGAATTGGCCCGACCCGTGATTAAAAACCAAGAAAAAAACAATCAAACACCGGAGAGAGGCATTGGCCGTACAGTACACACTTGTCTGAACTGAAGGGAAGGGAGCTTTCCCTTCCTCTCTCTCCTCTCCGCTATCAAGCAGCAGCACCAACTCCCCAAGGCTAAGTTTCAATTTTTCATCTCCGCATATTCCAATCTCATATTTCAAAGTTTGGGAAATAGAAAGAGAAAGAAAGATGGAGTTGGAGATCAATGAGTTGCTTTCCGATCTTCATTCTCTCCACCAATCCCTTCCCGATCCATCTCTCCATGATTCCCTCCTTAAGGTAACTTCCATTTCCCCCATTCCATAAATTCAGTTATACTTTGCCATTATACTGCATTTCTGTTATTGGATTGTCTATGCATCAATCTTCAAAAATTAAATAAGGTGAGTGTAATTGGTTTAATTTTTGAAACAAGAGGGTGGCGCGCGGTGGCGGTTATAATTAAGTCAAACCTCAGGGAATTTAGTGTAATTTCGCAATATCTATATTCTATGGTATATTCACTTAGCATTGTCTTGGATTTATGGCTGTATTTTGTTTTGAAGATTCAATCGCGCGTTGAGCATCTGGCTAATCTAGCAAAGGCTGAACATGTTAAACGCTCTAAAGTCGAGGTAACTTTGTATGAAGCTTTTTGGCATTGCCCGTTTTTTTGATGGATTTCTGTTGTTTAAATTTTATTGATTCTTGCTCTTTTGTCGCTCTGCCGAGGTGACAGGATATGAGTGCTGAGGTTGTAGATAGCAATCCGTACAGTCGGCTTATGGCGCTTCAGAGAATGGGCATCGTGGAGAACTATGAGCGGATACGGGATTTCTCCATTGCCATTGTTGTCTGTATTAATCTCCTCTTGCTCGCTTACTTACTTCCTGCTCTTCAAAATATGATTGATATGCATCGAAACTGTTGACTCACTAATGCTCATGCATCTCTCTACTCTAGTCTTCTGAATTATACAAAAAAGGTTTTAAATTGTGGATTGTATCACATGATGCAGCTGCAACATCATGGTGGTTGTGGCTGCCCCAACTGCATTAGTCCGTGACTGCAGAACATGTTGACCTGTAATAGATACAATGCAACCACAACTGTGATTTAAAACCCATATATTCTATTAATCTTGAAAAGAATTATAAAATTCCAAAAACAGAAGCATTGAAAGTTAATAGGAGCAAGCATTACCTTGTCAATTCATCTGAAAAACTACTCAAAATTAATAATTAATTATATTCTTTTTATGCCGGTGATTTTTTAGTCAATGAAAGTAGGATTGTATTCCATTGATGCTCTGGACCTTAGTACATATCTTAAATGAAATTATGTACTTTATTTGTCTTTTTGATCATGTATATAAAAAATGTACAATTCTTTTTTTTAAAAGATAGCCCAAATATGTGGTTCTTAATATTATAAAATTTTCTGGGAGTTTCTCCCTCTTATCATTTAGATACATGTTTTTTTGAAACTATATTTTGTTATACATTCTTATCTTTGGTCACTTTTATGCAATCGCAGGGAATAGGTGGTGTAGGAAGTGTTGCTGCTGAGATGTTAACTAGGTGCGGTATAGGTCGACTTTTGTTGTATGATTATGACAAAGTGGAGCTTGCAAACATGAATAGGCTCTTCTTTCGTCCAGATCAGGTGAGTATCCAAATCTTCATTTCCTTGTGTTCTTAATTATTGATGATTGCAGCTAACTGCCAGACTTATGTACAGACCAAATAATATATTTTAGACATAAAAGCTTCCAGAAATTCACTTAAACCATAGCATGAACCAATGTGTTTTGGCTTTTCAGTGTGGTATGACAAAGACAGATGCGGCAGTACAAACTCTTTCAGATATAAACCCTGATGTTGTGCTTGAGGTAAGTATTCTGTAGTGTTTATAGCCTCTGGGGCTCATTACATATATCTATGTTATTAAGATGAAACTGTTCTTTTTTATACAATATTGTTCCTCTTCTGAGATATTCCCTCTTCCTTTTCTTTTAGAGCTACACACTGAATATCACAACAGTTGAAGGTTTTGAAACCTTTATGTCATCTCTGAAAAATAAGTCATTTCGCCCTAGTAAACAAGGTAGTGGTGTAGATCTTGTGTTAAGCTGTGTTGATAATTATGAAGCAAGAATGGCTGTTAACCAGGTGTTTATGATTTAACAATTAAAGTTATCACGCTATCTTCTTTTGGTTTACTCAAGGATTTTTATGCGTAGTCTATATACACTGCAGGCTTGTAATGAGTTGAGCCAGACATGGTTGGAGTCAGGTTAGAATTTTCTTTTGTATGTCATAGAATCTCTTGGTGTTTTTAAATCTTTGTAGAAAGGATCAACTGCTTAGAGTTGGCTTCCCGCTTTTGTTGGTGTGCGGATTCTGCAGAATAGTAATATGAATATAATCTGTGAATATAATCTATTGGTGCTGCCAGACTTTTTCTCTAATGCATCCATTGATTCCATTCCTAATCCTATCTTGTCTTGTATGTCTACTAATAAAATGCAACATCCTCATCTTTACAACATTTAAGGTTATGCTCTTCTTGGCTTTTTACCACCTAGCATTTAGTACCAAAAGGCATCATGAGGCTTATAGCTATGAGATACAAAATTTCATTTAGCTTGAGAAGTATTTTTCTATTAGTCTATAACCAATAATACCTGAAGCATTTCCTCATTGCATTCACATAGCTTGAATCCTATGGTTTATGTCTCCCTCTATTTCTCTTGATCTAAGATGCTTGAACTGTGTTGACTTGTTTATGTTATGCTCTCCAATTCTCTCCTCTAAGTTAGTGTTAGGGCACTTCTTGCTGAATTTATGGATGTTACCCAAGCAACAGTGCGCTATCTAGGCACATAAATTGTTATATATATATATATATATATATATAGAGAGAGAGAGAGAGAGACACACACACACACACACACCCCTTAAGTGTGTATTATGTCATCATGATGCATTGATCAGTGGTCAATTCGTTACGGTAACTTTGCATGTCTAGATTTATAATAAATGTACTTGTGTGGAAACTCATACAAAATATAAATACTTTGACAGGTGTTTCTGAGGATGCTGTTTCTGGTCATATCCAGTTGCTTGTTCCTGGTGAAACTGCTTGTTTTGCATGTGCACCTCCTCTGGTATGTTATTTATTTGAAATCGGGTATAATTCTAATTCACAATTACAAAAGATTGCCTTAGAGGATTGAATTTAATTATATCTGATGATGCATCAAGTACATCCATATGTCGACTACGTCATTTTATAAAAAATAAATTCGCTAAGTTGATACTTGATATATACAAGTATACAACTACATCCAGCTTACGGCAAATGGGAAACTTTTATGTAGTATGTGCAAAGTTCAAACATGTGACACGTGCAATTATGTTTTTTCCTTTTAGGTTGTAGCATCGGGGGTAGATGAACGTACACTCAAGCGTGAAGGGGTTTGTGCTGCATCTTTACCAACCACCATGGTAAAATATAATTTTACATCCTTTACATATGTTGCCTTTCTTCTTTATGGTTAAAAATTTAAAGAAATTGTTAATAATGTATTCATCTTATTATATACTTATATCTGGTGGCTTTTACACATAAAAAAGACTGATATGTTTCCTTTGACATTTTCTAATATCTTTTGAGGCTTATTTAGTTATCCTTTTTTTTAAAAAAAAAAATTTAATTTTTAATATGTAGCGTACTTTTTGTTTGTTATTTATCTGGTTCTATAAAATCTTGTTTGACTTTCCAGGGGGTTGTTGCTGGACTTCTAGTCCAAAACACACTCAAATTCTTGTTAGGTTTTGGTCAAGTCTCTTCATATCTGGTAACTGCTGAATCAATGTTCCCTCTATTCTCCTTTTCTTTGAATTATTGCATTCTTCCTTTCCTTTTTCTTTAAGAAAATCAGTATACAAGCTGTCATTTATTCTTCCAAGATGAATCTGTTGAGACTGCTATGAATAAAACAGTCTCTGCCATCTAACTTTATGCTGATATCCCAATTTATGTTTTCTTATCTCTAGGGATATAACTCTCTTAAGGATTTTTTCCCGACCATGCAAATGAAGCCAAACCCTCAATGTTCCAATGCAGCTTGCTTAAAAAGACAGGTGCGATGTTTTCTGTCATGCCTTTGTTGCAAAAATTTGATTTTGTGAATAAACTCATCATTACTATTGAGCTATATTTGTTATGCAGGAAGAGTACATTCTTGCAAAGCCAGAAAGAGATGCTGCAGCGAAAGCAAAATTGGAAGCTGAACCATTATCAACTGAGGAAGGCCCACTGCACGATGATAATGAATGGAATATAAGGTGCATAATGATCTTTTGTATCATGTATGTTTTTCATTTATTTGCATGTTTTTAGGAGAAGACATGGAATGTTTTGTCTGTAGGAACTGGATTTATGTTACATGTAATCAATGTAATCATTAATGCAATGATCATGTACTCACAAAGAGTACTGATTCCTTATTGAAATCGACTTGACATTTAGCCATGACACCCTTGTGTTAAATTTTCAGTGTGGTTGATGATTGTGAGCCGGATGGGCCTAATACCAGTAGCGCAGGTATTTACTTAATTATGTTTCAAAGTTCATGTTGATAAGCTCAGCGGGTTTGTCCTTAGCTACAAGAGAAATGAAGTGCTGGATGTCTTTCTATAAATTTTCTCTTTTGGATTTGTGATACCGACTGTAATGCTGCCGATGTCCGGTTTCCTAGTTTGTTTTAAACTACATCGGAAATTCTATCTACACTTGGCTAGGGCAGTTTTCTTTTATTAGGCTCCTTCAAAGAAATCCAAATGTTCCTATTATTTTTCAGCTTTATTGCAAAGGCTAAAATTTATGTTATTGCGTCATTTTATTCATCTGTTTTATTTCCTTTGACAAATGTTAGTTGGAAAAGAATTTAACTTTCTTGTTGAAGAATCTTAGATTTTTTTTACTTCAATTGATCATATTCTGTAACCAATTAGTATTTAAATGATTAACTTGCTCTCCCAAATCTATTATTACAGATGTCCTGCCTGAAGGTCTCACTCATGAACTTCCTACTGCGGATGAGTTTCAGAAACTGCCTGCTGAAGCTCCAATCACCGACAATGATGACCTTGAAGATCTCCGGAGGCAACTTGAAGCCATTAATTCGGGGTAGCCATAGTGACGGTTAAAGTTTTTGTTTTTCAAATGACTCATGAAAGGAAAAGAAAACTAAAACACTGTTGGATTTTAATTACCCAGGCATGCGGGTTTAACTTCGAAATAGAGATTCATTCCTTTTGCTTGACAGTTTTGCTGACCTTTTAGTTTGTTGGTTTGAATTTTTTATCTTGTATGATTCGGAATGCTGTTCAATATATACATATGTATCCTATCTGGACTTTGAGCTCAAGAGTTGGTCAATTCATATGTTAAACTGTGAATCTAATTTTGATGCATTGTCAACTATTATCAAATGGTGTGTTGCACATTATTGTATTGTATGGCAGTTTATAACTTGTGCATACTCAGAATCAAAAAAAAACTTCAACCATAAGCATACTTTTGTATGCTATCGAAACGATGTTTGGAAGAACTTGAAAAGGGTTTATTTGAGCTTAAGGGTAAGAGTTTGTACCGAAGGTTCTGCATGTTTGCTTTTTGTGCGTTGAGGATTGTAAAGACAGTATTTGCGTTAATTTGTATTTTCAGATTTGCCCTTAAATATTATTATGGCACATTTCTTTTCAATTATGAATTTTATGGATTTAAATTTGAAAAAATAATTAATGCAATAGATAAAGTTGATAATATGCTTATAAAAGAATACTCTATTAAAATAAAGTCTTAAATTATTGCTTATATATCGAGGAAGTAATAAACAACCAATTTTTCGTATTACATTTTTAGCCTTGGTTAAGACAAAACAATTAATATTATAATAATTATTGATGAAAAGGGCAGTCTTCAAGATTTGTTGCCTTTTCCATTCTCACTCGCAGCCGCAGGGATACAGTTTTGAGACTCGCAAGGGGATATATACTCAGGCTTGTAGCTAGAACACAGAGAGATCTAGGGGTGTGTTTGGAAACGCGGTGGAGAACTACGTTGAAGCAAAAGCTTCTCATAGATAGCTTTCGAAAAACGTGAGTTTTGATTGTTTAAACGCTAAAACAAACATATACCTAGATATCTGGTGCACGGCCGAAAATGCATTTACATGACTTTGTACCTATCTTTTGTTTGATACTCCTTCCGGTCCTATTTATAAGACCCTTTTAGGGTTTTTCACTCCCAACAAGGAGAGTGGATAAATTTGTTAGTGACATTGGAAATGTGAAAATTTGATATACTTTTTCAAAACTACCCCTATAATTATTATTGGAACTCTAAAAAGTGTTGACTTTATAGGGGTGTTAGTGGAAAGAAGTAATTAAATGTTATTTAAAATTGGAAAGGAGTCTTATAAATAGGACCAAAATAAAAACCCCAAAAGGGTCTTATAAATAGGACCGGAGGGAGTAAGAAGGCTTTTCTATGCTTTAGCTGCATCAAAATTTAGCTAGTTTTAATTTTATTCTTTGTAATTTTTTTTCATTGATTTTAGTCTTATATGCCCCAAAATTTGGTTTAATCATTATGGATGATGTGTTAATTTTACAGCTGACCACAATAATAATTGTTATGACAAGTGTTATATGTTGGAAGTCATGTTGTTATCATTAATGATTAAAACCAAAATTTTATACTCCCTCCATTTCATATGTAGTGTGTTTTAAGGTTATATACATGTTTTAAGAAATGATTAAATGATGTAAGGATTTGTTATATTTTGACTATAATGCCCCTATATAATCATTATTGAAGAGAAAGAAATGTATTGTAAGTGAAAAAGAGAGTGTAATAAATAGAGGTGTGTTTGGAAAAATAACATTAATTATGTATTGGGTTTATAAAAGAACAAGACTTATGAAACATAGTAAAATGTTAAAACATTACATATGAAACGGGGGAATACTAAGTACTATTTAAAAGATCAACACATATTTTTAAAGGACTAAAACCAAAATTTATTAAATTTTCAAAACTAAAAACATATATAAGCCTTGATAAGAACGTGAAAACTTGAGCAATAGTATATTTATTTTGTATTTTAAGTCAGTGCCACTAGAATCAAGGAAATACTCCTAATAAATGATATATGTGAAAGTGGTGGAAGTGGTCAATGATACATGTGAAAGTTCTCTTTTTCCCCGGAAATCCCCTGTATTTCCTCTAACTCTGTTATCAAACATTCAAACACATTTTTTTTATAAGGCAATAGTATTATTATTATTGTTTAATTATGTGTGCAATCCTTAAATTTTATGGTCATTTTGTCATAGGTCCTTGCTTTTTTTTTTTTTTAATGTTTTGCTCCTTGAAGTTACCTTTGGTTTTGCCATGTACCCCTCCCATCAATTCGGGTCAAACTTTGATGACATGTCATATCAGAATCTTGGTCAGACACATGAAGTTGGCTACGTGATGTCATGTGGGTTAAGGGGTATATGACAAACTTAAAAGTAACCTCGGAAAGCCTGACATTGGAAAAAAAAAAGAACAAAGGCTTGTGAAAAAAGAACCCTAAAATTCAAGGGCTAAAAACATAAATAAACCTATTATTATAATTAAAAATCCTTCCCAGAATATCCTTTTAAGACAATGAAAAGAACAATACACCAAATAGCAAAAGATATAATGAAAGCAAATATTGCAGGTGTTTTTAAGCAGCCAAATTGACCAAACATCCACTTGTCAAGGAAACATCTCAATATGGGTTGATGGAGGTCACTATAGAACAATGATCCATTATAAGTTAAAGAGTGTTGATACCTTAAACGAATGAAATTTTTGTAGATAAAATCTAAAATAATGTTTCATTTACAAATATTATAAATACATTACTTAGAGAAGCAGTATTCTCCCTCACAATTTCATCAAGATGTTCAACCAAACCTTTAAACAATATTTGCCCTTTGGTCTAAATTATCTCTATTAATTGCTTTCCATCCTTGATTTTTTAGCCAAGATAACTACTTTGTATCAATTCTTTGTTTCTTTATTTGTTGACTTGTTGTTTTGTATCGTTGTTTTTCTAGTTAAGATAATGAATTTTCCACCTTGATCATATGCTTCAAGACCAAAATCAACGTGTTGACATTCAAGCCAAGATGACTCTTTTAAGATTTTATTGGTTCTTCCCGTTGCTATTTTTCTTCTATTTCTAGCCGATCTTTTAAGAATTCATTTCTTGGGACATCTTTTTATTTTCTCTTTTTCTCCCATGTGCCCAAAAAAAAAAAAAAAACAAAACTCGCATATGGTATTTAATTATAAAAGTGTGTAAGCAAAAGTCACCAAAGTTGAGATGGCCGAGTTGGTCTAAGGCGCCAGATTAAGGTTCTGGTCCGAAAGGGCGTGGGTTCAAATCCCACTCTCAACATTCACTTCATTTTTGCAAACTTTTTTATTTATTTTGCTTTATATTTTGACATGCAGATAAAAATTCTCAATGCTTTCTTTTTCGTAAAACACTCAAAACCCCAAACTCCTTCCTCTCCTATACACGCCCCTTTTGCTCAAAGCCGCGATCCAACTTCCTTCCCAATCACAACAGGAACCGCCGGCGACCCCAAACCACCGTACACGCCTCGACCCTCCTCCGTTCAATCCCTGTCCCTGTCAGGTATCGTCCCAAATTCACGATGATTTGGATTGGTTGAGTTTTTGGTAGTTAAGTATGTTACTGTCCTGAACAAATTTGATAGATTCCTTGCCCATCAACTGTTTGATGTAAATCCTGAACCGTACATTTTTCCCTTTGTTGTTCAAATGTAGAAAAATTTCACAGCATGTTTCTGATTAAAGTCACTGGACTTAAAAGCACATATTAGAGTTTCCTTTCGCGATGAACAGTTGCTGCTGAATTTATATTTTAGAGCTGGGGAAGGATACAGTCTCAGTTTAGAGGCAGAAATTGGAAAAGTGAGTTGGTTTGGTTATGATATTGATGGGGAAGCAATCTGAGAGTGAGAGTAACAGAGCAAACCCTAAAGCCGGAACAACATCATCGTCGAAGAAGAAGAAGAAAAGCGAGTTTGAGTTCTGCAAAGTGTGCAATATCAACCATGACCATGGTCTCCGTCACAAGTACTTCCCTAACCACAAGAAGTCCCTTTCCACCTTCCTCTCTCGTTTCTGTAACAAACTCTCTGATGTTCGCTTCTTCCTCAACAACCCTGTCGCTCTCAGCCCCCAACTCGCTTCCCACAATCGCATCTGGTGCGTTTTCTGTGACAAAGATATCGATGAGCTCGATAGTTCCTTTGCCTGGTACGGATTCTCGAATTGAAAAACATATGGGTAAAGGTTTCCTTTTATCTAAAGACTGGAACTGAAATTGATGTTGTGTTGGTTCTTTGTGGCAGTGCTAATGCAATTCGTCACTTAGCGAGTGTTGAACATGTGAAGAATTTGAAGCACTTCTTCTGGAAATATGGTGGTGCCATGGATCAGCTGAATGCCTTCATGGTTTCTGATGATGATGTAGCTAAGGTTCTCTATATAGTATATCTATATTCAGTCTTTATTTTGTAGACTAAATACACCCTTTAGTTTCTCAGAAAATATCAACCCTCAAATTAGATTCTGATAAATCAAAACTCCCAATAACTCCCAACTTGGTCACTACAAATACTATCAAATGCCAGTCAAATTTGTCCTGATAAAGATAAAAACTAATATATCCCACAAAGTAGTCATTTTCATTCCTGAAAAGGACTAATTTAACTAACATTTGAGGTTCTTTGTATGTGATTGGGGGCTTCACTTCTCAGGTCTAATCTGGAAGTTGATGTCTTTCTTAGTGATTAAACGGGATATATACTCTATTATATATGTTTTTTGTTAGACAATAGGTAAGAAAAAGAAAAGTGTGATTTAGAATGTAATTGTTGATTGGTTGTCATTTCTTTGTGAGTGCAGTGGGAAAAGAGGTGCATGGTTTTGAAAAATGAAGCTGTGCCGTCGAGTGAAAGAAGTCATGGCGGACCTGTGTTTGGACCTTCAAGTGATATCCATAATAATCTACACAACAATGGAAATATTAATAGTTTAGATAATGTTTATTCCCATTCTGTGAAATCACACCCTTCAAATGGTGTTTTGCCTTTACAATGCTATACAAATGAGTATCAGGTATCCTATTCAGGTCACTCTGGTGTTGGCAATGCTGGTATGTTAGATAACAGTGTTACTTCCTCTTCTTTACCTGCGGAAACATCATTCTCTTGTTCAAATCCTTTTGCTTTGCAGAATTTTGAAGGTATGCATATCTTGCCTATTGAAATGCCATTTCATATTCTTATATGTTAAACAACAATACTACACACACATCACTTTACATCCACTCAGTTTGACCATCTAATTGCAATGGGGACTACCCTGTTTTCTACATACATAAGCTTTGATTCTACCACATAAGCAAATATGAGAGAGGTGTGTGAGAAATTGATTTGTCATTAGCATTTTTCTTTGTTAAAGTCCTGTCTTATCTTCTATGTGCTTGTATTGTGTCTCAGTTGAAAGAGGAATTCGTTCTCTCCCTTGTAATGGTAGACAATGGTCAAGTGGTGGTAACTCCAGTAATAAAGGGGTATGTTCCTTCTCTGCTTTCTATTGTAGGGTTTAACTGTTTCTCATTAGGAATGTAAATATTTGGGTTTCATACATTCTTCAGTCATTGGTTGGTAAATTCAATGGTTTGCAAGATCAATGCATCTGAAGTTTGCCTGGTTTTTATTTATCTAGTTTTCATGTCTTCATTATCAAGGATTATAGTATGCTTCTTACAATGCATGCTTTTACGTGATTTAACTCTAGTTTTCTCACTCTTTTTTAACATTTTTTCTGTTTGTTGCTTTGTCATGTAAAGTGTCTTTCTAATCTACTGTGTAATTCCAAGACTGATAGAGTATTGTGATCTGTATGAATGTGCCAGGTGTTTGACAATGGTGGAATGGTAAGCACAGAGAGCAGTCATCAGGGTATTCATCTTAAATTATGTCAATTTTGTTTCCCTTCCATTCCTATAATACTATAAATTTGTGAAGCTCATGCCAATTGAATATGTACACATTTATTAGCAATGTTGCACGTTGCATTTGTACTATATGCAACCTGAAAAAAAATATTAAGACTAACCTGTTTGCCAAAAAAAGGTTAAGATTTCACTGTTGCATTCACTAATTGATATAGAGGAGCTTATTAGTTATTAGTGTGGTGGTGAACTAGCATGCATGATGCATTTTCTACTTGCAATCCTTATGTTTTTTCAGGTCTACAAATGCTCACCCGAATCTCCTCTATGCCTGCTGAAATTGCTGGTGGAAATGTTCATTCTGGAGCACCTCCACCATGGTTTGAAGCAAATGAGGGAGTTCAGATACATTCTCAACCTGTTTTAGGAAACCTTGTTTCCCATTCTAAGAGATTAGGGAAGTCCAAAAAGTTGAATCCAAAAAGGGTGGGAGCAGCTTGGGCAGAAAAGAGAAAGATTGAATTGGAAATGGAGAAGAGGGGAGAGACTGTGAGGACTGAATATGGTGCTAACTGGCTTCCCGATTTTGGTAGAGTCTGGCAATCTGGTAGCAGAAAAGAATCCAGAAAAGAGTTTGAGAGGGAGAAAGAAAAGTTACTGAACAATGAAATTCAAACTGAGATGCCAATCAACATACAGCCTTATGTTAGCAAAAGAATGGTGAGTCTTGACCTCTGAAGTAGATTCCAATGGTCTAGTTTCTTTCAGAACTATCAGCCAACCAAGCTGCCTTTGGGCCTGGCTTAAACTGGCCAAACCGGCCTAACTTGTTTGATGAATGGGTTGTTGCAACATGGTCTTGGTCCATTATGCCAATCCTGCCCATCCTGCCTATATTGGTGGGTTGGACTCAAAGGATACCTGATTTTTGTGAATTGGGTTTCCGGCTATGCAATGGGCCAGCCTATCGAGACATCGAGAGCAATTTTTTTAACAACCATTAAAAATTGTTGGGTTTTGCAGGTAACAGTTTAAGCGGTTTGGGCTGTTTACCCTCCAATTAACCATAAATTTCAATTTTTCCATAAACTTTTTATGTAACTAAGTTTTATGCGTTCGTATAGTGAATTTTCAATGATTTATATGGATTTTCTCTTTCTTTTTTTTCGTTTATAAAAAAATATAAAAAGCTTTCTGAATATACAAGATGTTAATGAATCACTCTTTCTAAGTTCATTACCCTTCTCTAGGGTGACAACTACTCGTGTCCTAATCCAAGAGGGGAAATACACAGCAAATTGGCAAAATGTGCATATGAATTCATAGCACTGAAAAGAGTTGTTAATTTATGCTGTTCCTTCAGCAATATACGTCGAGTTAGAGTATTTTGATTATCATATTTATATTTCAGTCACCAATTTTTAATATTTATATGTGATCCTCTTGTTTGTTCTTTCCAGCGGATGGATGGTGGAGGTGATCATGCTAGCAGGTGAAATTTTTGGTGGCAAAGATGTTCAAGGGGACATCATCATTGTACATACGCATTTCAGCATCTTTTGCGTTGGAGTCTCACTGGAATTACCAGGATGAAACGTCGTTTGTTCAGGACAATCCTTGAAAAAAAATACTGCTGTCAATGTGCAGTATTTATTGTCCCAATACTATAGTTGAGTAAAATATGTACATGCATTAAGGAGTGAGGGCTATTGCTCTTCATCAATGACTCCGGCCAAAGCGAATCCGTTTTACTTCATTTTATGTGCTATGTACATCAAATCATGTTAATGTCGCTTTAAAAAAAAAATCATGTTAATGTCTGTGGCTCTGTGCAGTTATTGGGTGTTTGATTTTTGCCAACCTGCTTGATTTTGAAGGGATGACTGCTATTGACATTTGAGGGGTATAGGCAGCCTATCCATAGTAGTGTACAGCATACTGAGATTGTTCTTGCCCGTTATTCAAGTGCCCTATTTTCAGTATTTTGTTAGCTGTGTTATAGTAACGTGTTTTAGTTACGCGTGCAATTTTTGTTGACATTTGAGTCTCAACTCAAGAGAGGTACTCTCAATCATTTTGCCTCGGATTTCTTTTCTTTTTTCCATAATGATGACTAATGATTTCTTAGACGTAATAGATATGGTAGGTTTCAATTAAGCTTTTTAGGGGATAATTTATTTTAGGTTTACAAGTCTCACAAAATCTCATCTTATTTTAGTATGCTCTTTATACTTGTTGATGAGCCGTCTAATCCTAGGGAACCTATTTGACTGTTGGTTTTTTTGGAAGGAAAAGGAAGGAAGGAGAAGCTTAAGCACCAATAAATTCATCATTGAAAGTATATGCTTAAACCCCCTTCTTTCTTGACTCCTCTAAAAACCAACTCGTAAACAGACCCATAAATTCTATGAACCGGATGTTGTCCCATTTTCATGCACTTGCCAAGATACATACCCTAGTCACGTGCATGTAAATTGTAGCTAACTGAGTTGAGTGGTGTTAGGTTATTTTTGTTGGCATCCTGGTATAACTTAAAGATCTCTATATAATTTTATTTTTCTAAAAATAGTAGGTTCTTCCTGCTCGAGTAAACCAAGACTGTTCATTATTAAGTTGTTATACTTGTTATCATGATTCTGGTTATTAAAGCAGTCGTTTTAGATATCTATTAATGTTCCCACTTTCATATATAGTGCTGACATTTTAAAACTTACTCAAAAGTACTCATGTTCCCACTTTCATATACAGTTCTGACATTTGTAAACTATCTCTGAAGTAGTGAGGTTCAAAATCACCTGAGGAAGACCGAGCACCAGAGACTCCTGTCCTACGAAATGGTCCAACTCATAACTACATTACGCTGAAGAAATTAGTCTAAAGTTCTATTAAAAGAAATCATATAGTTAAAAATGGAAAGTGCATATCGTGGTTGCCTGAATGAGTTAAAGAAACTGTTTGCTAAAAGTTGCAAAAGGAAAGAAACCATTCATTCAATATATAAACCCATGAAATAAATATATCAGAAGTTTAAAACACGAATATTATTTCTACTTCATCCTCAACTAATGCAAATGCTGACGATACAACAGGTGATATCACACTACATAGATGCCATTTATTATTAGTTGAAGAAAAGTAAAACATACATAGTGCTGCGCTGCAAATAAACAAAATTGCTAAGGACTAAGATGCTAACATGTCAAATAACATGACTAAGATATCACACTATATTGTACAAAATAAGGAAAATATGGCTTAGGAAATTAGTGACTCCTGCCATCACCCTCAGTTATCACATCATTGAAGGTTCCGTTACTCGGAATCATTGGCAAGACATGCTCCTGATGGGGTACAATCACATCAAGAAGGTAAGGGCCAGGGGTGTCCAACATTTTCTGGATAGCATCTCTAACGGCCTCCTTCTTCGTCACGCGGGCTGCCGGTATCCCGCATGCATCAGCAAACTTCAACATGTTTGGGAAGATTTCGGTCTCATTCGCCGGGTCTCCCAAATACGTGTGACCTCTATTTGATTTATAGAACCTGTCCTCCCATTGAACAACCATACCCAAATGCTGATTATTCAACAACAATATCTTAATAGGAAGATTCTCAACCCTTATAGTGGCTAGCTCTTGGACATTCATAATAAAGCTACCATCTCCATCAATGTCAACTACAATTGCATCAGGGTTAGCAACAGCGGCACCAATAGCGGCAGGCAATCCAAAACCCATAGCCCCGAGACCCCCCGATGTTAACCACTGTCGAGGTCTGTTGTACTTGTAAAACTGAGCAGCCCACATTTGATGCTGTCCGACTCCGGTGCTTATGATAGCATTCCCATTCGTGAGCTCATCAAGAACCTGGATAGCATACTGAGGTGAAATGGCATCCTCAAATATCTTATAACTCAAAGGAAATTTTTGTTTCTGCACATTCAACTCTTCTCTCCAACCTCGAAAATCAAACTTGCCCTTAACTCCCTCGCTCTCCAAAACACGATTAATGCCTTCCAGCGCAACCTTCACATCCGCGCAAATCGAAACGTGCGGCTGCTTATTCTTCCCAATCTCAGCCGAATCAATATCTATATGCACAATCTTCGCCCTGCTGGCGAAAGCCTCAAGCTTCCCCGTCACTCGGTCATCAAACCTTACCCCAAATGCAAGCAACAAATCACTCTTATCAACAGCATAATTAGCATAAACAGTACCATGCATCCCCAACATCTGAAGCGAATACTCATCAGCAGCAGGATAAGCACCAAGACCCATCAAAGTACTCGCCACGGGAATCCCCGTAAGCTCCACAAACCTCCTCAACTCATCACTCGAATTCAAACAGCCACCACCAACATACAAAACAGGTTTCTTAGACTCCGAAATCAACCTCACAACCTGCTCCAAGAGCGCGACACTCGGCGTCTTGGGCAACCTAGAAAGGAAACCGTTGAGCCTAATCGGCGTTTCGAAATTCGGAACCGCTAATTGTTGCTGCACATCTTTAGGTACATCAATAAGAACAGGACCAGGCCTACCAGAGGTAGCTACAAAAAACGCTTCACTCACAACCCTGGGAATGTCATCAATATCAAGAACAAGGTAATTGTGCTTGGTGACGGATCTGGTGACCTCGACAATCGGCGTTTCTTGAAACGCGTCGGTGCCGATCATGCGGCGGGGGACTTGGCCGGTAATAGCAATTAATGGGATACTGTCCATCATGGCGTCGGCGAGGCCGCTGACGAGGTTGGTGGCTCCGGGGCCGGACGTGGCGATGCAGACACCCGGCAGGCCGGAGGAGCGCGCGTAGCCTTCGGCGGCGAAGGCGCCGCCTTGTTCGTGGCGAGGGAGGACGTTGCGGATGGCGGTGGAGCGCGTGAGGGCTTGGTGGATCTCCATGGACGCGCCGCCGGGGTAGGCGAAGACGGTGGTGACTCCTTGCCGCTCCAGGGCTTCGACGAGGATGTCTGCTCCCTTGCGGGGCTCATCGGCGGCGAAGCGGGATATGAAGGGCTCGGCGGCGGTGGGGGTGGCGGTGGCTGCGGCTGCGGGGGGTTTGGGGGATGGGTTAGAGTTGGAGAGGGAGGAGGATGAGATGCGGAGGGGGTGGGGTTTGTTGGGAATAGGAGAGAAAGGGAGGGTAAAAATGGAAATGCGTTTGGAGAAGATGGAAGATGAGGAAGTGGAAGAGATAGTGGAAGGTGTGGAGAATGGGGTTCTGGAAGCGGTGGTGGCTGCCATTGTTGAAGTGTGAGCTGGGACGAGTGGTTACAGTGTAGCGTGGTAATGTGGTGGACCTGAAAGAGCTACTCAGAGTTACTGATGTCTGATGTTATGAGGTTGGAGAGTGAGCCTTTGTTGATTTACATTGTTGTCCTTGTTAATTGGTATTATATTGTGTGGGTAAAGTAGGAAACTTAGAATTGATGCTTCTGTGGATGATAGCCTGAAGAATTTGTTTGTGGCCTACATCTACATGTGTCGTTTCCGTCAACATGAAAAAACGTTTACACTGATCTTTTATACTGCATGCATTGTTGATACAATCACTCTCCATTAGTGTGAACTACTTACTATTTAAGTCTCAGACCGAAGGGAGAAGTATTTTTACATCATCAATATATTATTACTGGCTCTTACCCCGTGCAATGCACGGGTTATTGATATTTTTATTTTTTATTTAAATATTTTAAATTAAAGATTATTATTATTTTTATTATAAAGTAAAGATTATTATCAAACAATAATAAAAAATAATTATATAAAAGGGTAGGAGTTCAAACCAAACCCTACACTTAAAAAAATTTAATGTAAATGATTTTGTTGATAAATTTTGTACTTCCTCATATGAATTAAAATGTAACACTTTTTATCTCATATATTTCTTATTTATCTTATGCATACTTTGACATTTTTATATATGATTATCGACTTTATTATGATAAATCAAAATTAAATCAGAATTAAACATTCTGATCTTTTTTGTTTGATGATATTATGAGATAAATCTTATATTTAAGTGATGAATGTAGTTTTTTTTTACAATTAGTTTTTTTTAAATATGATTATCACATTTATTCTTATTAATCATAATTAAATATTTTATCTTTTCATCGATTATATTATCTCAAGTTAATAATAAGATTGAATCCTAAAAATCTTTATTCTTATTGTTCTAATCATTTTGATTTAAATTTCTTTTGCAAAGATGATGTCATCTATTAGCGAGCAATTGGATATTTGTCATTGAAGCTTAGAAATAGAAGAATAGACGCATGAGGAAGACTATTTTTTTGGAACTCAACAATATAAAAAAATTAATATAAAAATCAACAACAACATAACATAGAAAAGATTTAATAATATAAATCTTTATATTAAAAACAACAACAACATAACATAGAAAAGATTTAATAATAGATAAATTAATATTTTTATATGATTATCAACTTTATTATGATAATTAAAAACAAATCAAAATTAAATATTTTGATCTTTTTTGTTTAATGGTATTATGAGAAAATTCAAGGATAAATTGGAATATCCATTATTTTTGACTATCTTAGATTAACACATTGTACTTTATTATGAATATAATGTTGGCTCTTTTCTTTTATATATTTAATATTATATTTGCCTATGTATAGATGAGTATTAAATTAATGTATTCCTTATTTAGTTGATCGATGAATTAATATTATGATTAATTATTAGAGTGAAATGAAAATTAAACTTTTTTATATTTTTTTTGTTTGATGGTATTGTGAGTAGATTTAAAGATAAATCAAAATATTTTCTATTGCATAAGACATGATAATTTAGCATATTTTAAATATAATTATCACATCTAATATGAAAAATTATATATAATTAAACCGAAATTATACATTCTGATTTTTTTTATTGGATAATATTATAAGATATTTCTTATATTTATTTGATGGATAAATTAATATTTTTTTAATATAATTTTCACATTTATTATTATTATTATTATTATTTTCATATTTAAATATTTTGATCTTTTTCATCGTTTATCTTATCTTACGACAAAAACGGAAAAAAAAAATCATAAATAAATCGAAAAACATTGTTTCTTCAAATAGACAAAAGACTCACCAATATTATTTCTCACCGAAATTTAAAAAAAAACAACTTACCAAGACCATGCTCTTATTTGAAGTAACTCATTGATGTCATTCTTCCTGAAATTAGCATTAAGCAAAAGTCAATTAAAAGTATAACAAAATATGCATCATCTAATAAGTAATTCATCAAACACTCAAAAATCAAAATTAAGAGCTCTAAGTAGAGGAATAAACAAAAATCAATTAAAAGTATAACAAAATATGGTTCATCTAATAAGTAATTCATCAAACACTCAAAAATCAAAATTAAGAGCTTTAAGTAGAGGAATGAGAGAGAAAATAAAAATAAAAGAAAGAGTTTGGAGAAGAGAATCTATAATTAGATAGAACTTTAAAAATTGAATGGGAGAGCCTATTATATATACATATAGTGATTTTTTAATATTTTTTAAATATTTTTGTTGAGGATAATGATTTGTTCAACAAATTGAGGATAATGATTTCACATACAGATAATGATTATATAAATTTAAATAATTAATTTAATTTCAAATTATAATTTTGGTTAGAGATAATGTTATTTACCTACAAACATATAATGATTAAATAAATTTAAATAATTTATTTAATTTTAAATTGTAATTTTGATTATAGATAATCATTAGTATCTATCTACAAATTCTCTGGTGCGAGGAAAGCTTCACGGGACAAACGTGGTATCTCGAAAATTTCTCCGGCAAACATGGTGCCTCGAAAAGGGATTCTTTTATATATAGATAGTAGATTTCTCGTTCATTCCTTTATGCTCATTGACTTTTAGAATAAAATAATATAAATAAATGGTGAATGATGAAGTGATGGTATAAAGAATTTTACACCATTAGTTCATATCCATTAATCTCTAAATCTATTTTAAATGGTGTAAAGATTTTTTTTTTCACAATTCAAAATATTTTAGAATTGCAACTCTCTCATTTCCCATCCATCAACACCAAAATATTTTAGAATTTGATTAATAATTATATTAATAGTTTTGAAAAAAATATTTAATATCTAATGTAGCTAACAAAAATTGATCAATTTCCTTAATGGACGTGAATTTCTTTAAGAAAAAATCTTATATTCCCTCTGTTTTTATTTATTAATCTTATTAAAAAATTCACCATTTAAAAAAAGGTACAGTGATTGACTTGATTTTCAATAAATTAGTAATGTTTTTATCTAATACTCCCTCCGTTTTACAATGTTTGGCCTTTTAGGTCTAGATACACAGATTAAAAAAATGTTAATTATTGTAAGTATTATGTATAGTTTGTCTAAAATGCCCCTATTTAATCCTTATTGAAAAATTGTAATAGTATTTAATTTTTATTAGTAAGTGTGTCCATTAATTAATATATAGTGGTTTAGAGATGAGAGAGATGATAGAAGTAGAATTAATGAGGAGTAAGAGAAATGATTGAATGAAAGGTTAATATTGGAAAAAAAATATGTTTGTGTATTGAAAATATAAAAAGCCAAACATTGTGAAACAAGAAAAAAAAGTCTAAAAGGCCCAACATTATGAAACGGAGGGAGTACTATATTCTTACTCTTCATGAAATTAATTTTTTTTTAGCATTTACTTAAATCAAAACCTATATTAAATATGGAAAAATAATAGAAATTATTACATACTTAAACTTTTAAACGATACAAATAAATAGAATTAATATTCTATTAAGTCTTTCGAAGATGCACCAGACACTAACTTAGTCCTTGAAAGATTGTTGGAATTAATTAAGTCTCCAAATATCAAAATAGCATCACATTAGTCCATCCGTCTGTTAATCTGATGCTCCCTCGTTAATTGCCATACAATACGGAATGATAGGATCATATGTTTAGATTTTAAGATGAAAAATTAAGAATTAAAAATCCTCAACCCTCGTTCATCATCTTCTACTTTCTTTCCTTTTGTAACTCCCATCTAAATTAAGTAACAATATTTGCCATAGGAAACAGAATTTGATTCAGGTGGATTAAAGATGCAACATAGCTGTAGCCACCGTCTAGATTATTTTTTGTGAGATCTGGGCTTGGTCGCTATGCTTTGTTTGCAGTTTTTTTATGTATTTGTCTGGACTTTGGAGTGAATTGCTAGTATGTTCAACCACACATTCATTTCGCCTACATCCATTTCTATTTAGATGTTATCTGACTATGTTGTTTTTAGGATTTTATCTGATTCCCGGCCCCTTTCACGGTTTTGGTTAAGGGACTCTTTTAAATTTGCAATGAGATTGGAGAACTCTTCTACAGTTTTAAGTTTTATTTTTGTTGTATTCTTTTGTTATTTTTAGCCTTTTAGGAGAATAGCTTATCTTCCTTCTTTTGTGCCCTTCTCCTCTTTTTCATAATAAAATATTTTTTATTATAAAAAAATGTTACTGGACTGAGAAGGAGTTACAGTAAGAAAAAATGAAGAAGATGATGAATCATGGTTAGGGATTTTTTATTTTTTAATTTTTCATCTTAAAATCTAAACCGATCTATGGTTAAAAATTCAAAACAAGATGATCCTATTATTATGTGTAAATGCATAAGAGAAGATAATCAATGAGAAGTGCCATGTGGCAATTGACATAGGGAGTAATATATTAAGTGACGGAGGGGTGAATGTAATGTCATTTTGATGTTTGGAAAAGTTAATTGATTAAAAAGATTTTGAGAAATTAAGTTGATATCTGATGTATTTTTGAAGAATCTAATAAACTATTAACTCTTATAATTAAATAAAGTATATTAAATATCAATGTGAGTATTTATTTTTTATAAAAAGTAAAAAAATACACATTTGAATACTTTTTCCAAATAACATCTTATGTTTAAAAAAATTAATATTATTACATATGTCAATTAAATGAAAAATATATTTATTTATTAAATTTTTATTTAAATAATAATTTTTTAACTAATCAAAATATGTTGCATCAACACGGGAAACATATCAAATATAGATGATATTGTATTTTTAAAAACATTAAGGTATTACTAGGCGATGTATAAATTCAAATTTTATAAATAAATTTATATAAATAAAGTATAAAATAATAATTTTGACATTTATTTACTCTTTCCATCTCATAAGGATGGTTAAAAAATTCAAAAGTCAAAAAATATTAAGGAGACATGCATTTAATGGTCTGTCTAATCAAATAACTAATTTAATGCATTTTGCATGGATCAACCAATCACAATTCAAAGTTTTTAATTTCTAAACTTTTCATTAATTATTTTAACTATAGTTTGGGGCAAGAAATTTAGCCATTTTTTACCATCCTTGTGGGACGAAGGGAGTATGATATAAGTGTCTTAAAATGAGAGGCTGAAAGTTAAAATAAATTAAGATATAAGAACAAAAGATTGATTACAAGTTAAATTTAAAATGAAAAATTATTTAGAGACCCACACGTCTACAAACCTACACATAAGATTATGACACTTGTTATTTTCAAGTTAAAAAAATTAAATAAAAGGACTTAAATGACAAATATCAAGATCCTAATGTGTATGCTTATTAGTATATCTCTTTATATAGGTCTCATATACTAAGTGTGGGAAAAAAAATTAAGACATTTGCTTTTTGGCCCCATCTTTTACTCCTTGGCCCCCATTCGTTTTTATTATGGACGAAACTGCCCTTATTTTACCGACTTTAACAAGAGGGAAAATCATTTCCAATTTAAACAAAGCGGAAACAAATATTAATATATTTCCGCCTAGCTAAAGGCGGAAGTCACTAATATTTATATTTTTGAGTTTCCATAGTCGGGAATAAATGAAAATGTAAGTCCAATTCAAAAAGCAATGTGTTGATTTTTTGGTTTATATGGGAGGTCTGGAACTAGAATCCATGACCTGGGGAGGGGGAAATCCTAATATTGATGGTGCTTGCTTATTACATGTGGATCATGCCAATTCAAGAAGGTACTATTTATGCTTTGTTAGAAGGTGAGCGAGTTGCTGAGGACACAAAGCAGACTATCAAACGTAAAATTGCGCAAGCTGCATCTATTATTTTCAATCGCGAAGTTTTCCTGCAAAGCTTCGTATAGAGCCTGATGACCCTGAGCCCTGAGGATATGGTGAGTTGTTTTGGAAAATTTTCATTTATTCCTGTGTTGGAAACTAAACTTAGTTTTTTCCATACGCGTTTGTTTAAAGTTAACAAAATAGTAAAACTTTTAGTAAATGCTAACAAAAGGTTACATTGCCAAGTTTAGTAGTTAACAACCAAGAATGTTGGTGTACGTCAAAGAGAGTGCTAAACTCTAGGGACTTGTAATAGAAAATTTATAAGTATAAATATGACCCCACAAATGCATTGTATTATTCAGAATTCAGAAGAAAAAAAAACTTGTAACAATAGCATTCAGAGAAAGAAATTAATAAAATAGGGAAAACTCCAACGAGTCCCTAAAGTTTGTGTTGTGTGTGTTTTTTTATTTATTTTACCTAGGTAATTTAATTTTATATTGCCAACATCTGGTATCAAGAGCTAGGGAATATTAAAATGGCAGCAAGTTCAAGCGCTGGTGTTCAACAACACATTCAAACCTCAATTTTTAAATTTGATGGAAAAACAAATTTTTCGATGTGGAAGCGATTAATGGAGTTGTGTCTAAAAACTAGTGGCTACGGAGACATTATGGAGAAAGGTTTTACTGAACCAACAACAGAAGATGGAGACCAACAACAAGTAGAAAAAGACCGAGTACTAAACGAAAAAGCATTATTTTTAATTTATCAATCGGTGGAGCTGCATGTTTTAGAGAACCCATGCAAAAACAGCAAAAGAAGCATGGGAAATTTTAACTAAAACCTATGAAGGTGGTGATCCAATTAAAAGAACGAGGTTGCAAGGCCTAAAAAGACAATTTGAGATGATTGAGCAAGGTAAGAGTGAAACTATTCGTGACTATTTTTCATGAGTAGATAAGCTGGTTAATGAGATGAAAAATAATGGTGATAATATAGAAGAAAAAGAAATAGTGGAGAAAATCATGCGTACGCTCACAAGTCGATTCGACTTTGTGGTAGCTGCGATAGAAGAATCAAGAGACCTTAGCACGGTATCCTTAAACGACTTGCAAGCGTCTCTAGAATCACGTGAGATGCGGATGAATGAGAAATCAAGTGGCACAATGGAGCAAGCATTAAAAGCTCAAGCAAATCTAAGAAATGATCGAGCTATTCCAAGGAAGGTGGAGCACAATCAAAGAGGCCAGAATCTCAGAGGGAGAGGAAGAGGAAGGTATTCTATGACACAAGCGACTAGAGGTAATGAAGGTTTTCAAAATAAATCCTCTATTCAATGTCATAAATGCAACAAGTACGGACATTATCAATATGAATGCAAATCGCATATTCAATGCCATAATTGTAACAAGTATGGGCATTATAGTCAAGAATGTCGTACTAAAACATTGAATAATAGAGAGAGACATGCTCACATTGCTGAAAATGAAGATGAAATGAAAGCAGTACTATTAACTAGTCACACAGGAGTTAATAAAAATAATCACCAATGGTTATTAGACACGGGTTGTAGCAATCATTTAACCGGAAATAAAGATATATTTTCCTCCTTTAATGAAAGCTTCCGCAGTGCTGTCAAGCTTGGTGATAATTCAAAGCTTGATGTTTTGGGGAAAGGAAAAATAGCTATTCGACTTAATGACGGGTCCTTAAATTACATTTCTGATGTATTCTATGCACCTGGAATATGTCAAAATCTTCTAAGAGTTGGCCAATTAGCAGAGAAAGGCTACGATTTGAAATTCAATAAGGAAGGTTGCATCATAAATGATGTCAAGATGGGCCTGATAGCGAAGACAAGTATGTCGAGAAATCGTCTATTTCCGATGAACATCAGGTATGATGCTAATTTGTGTTGCAAAGCAGTAAATGTCGATGATAATTGGCTTTGGCACATGAGGTTAGGGCATTTCAACTTTGAAAGCATCAAATTTCTTGCCAATAAAAAATGGGTTACTGGTTTGCCTGTTATCCAAGCTCCTGATCAGCTATGTGAAGCGTGTGTAGCAGGCAAGAAGCATCGAGATCCCTTTCCTAAAGGACGTGCATGGAGAGCCACAAAACCACTCGAGCTAGTGCACTCTGATTTATGCTATTTGGAGATTCAATCCAATGGAGGTAATAAATATTTTATCACTTTCATTGATGACTATAGTAGGAAGACATGGGTGTATTTTCTAAAAAATAAATCCGATGCTTGTGATACGGTGAAAAGCTTTATGGCGTATGTTGAGAGGCGTAGTGGTCATGCCTTAAAAACCCTAAGAACCGATAGAGGAACTGAGTATATTGTATGTGATGATTTTTTAAGAAAACATGGTGTTAAACATCAAATGACTGCTAGGTATACTCCTCAACAAAATGGAGTGGCAGAAAGAAAAAATAGAACTATTATGGATATGGTTAGAAGCATGCTACATTGCAAGAAACTACCCAAAAGTTTCTGGGCAGAAGCTGTAGCTTGTGCAGTCTATATCCTGAATAGGTGTCCTATTAAAAGTGTTCGAGATCGAACACCACAAGAAGCCTGGAGTGGGTCGAAGCCGGATCTTAGTCACATGAAGGTCTTTGGTTGCATCGCTTATGCACATGTTCCCGATCAAATGAGGAAGAAGTTAGATGATAGGGCAGAAAAATGCATATTCGTCGGATACAGTGAGGAAACAAAAGCCTACAAACTGTACAATCCAGAGACTCAAAAGGTAATTATCAGTCGAGATGTTACTTTCGATGAATATGGAGCATGGGACTGGACAAAGAAAGAAAAGGAGACACTACTGCCTGTTTCGATAATAATAAATGAAGAGATTGAACAAGATGACAATGAAGATGAACATCCAAGAGATGCTATAGGAGCAGATGAAGCAGCATTTGAAGCGCCACCTCCAAGGTATCCACAAAGGGCACGACGCCCAAATTCTAACTTGCAGGATTTTATAGTCGGAAGAGATGATGACCCAGAAGACAGGGAGGACGAGGTAAATTACTTTGCCTTGTTCGCAGATTGTGATCCAGTAGCATATGAAGAAGCAGCCAATGATGATCGTTGGATTAAAGCAATGAACGAGGAGATTCGAGCGATCGAGAAAAATGACACATGGGAGTTAACAAAACTTCCAGAAGGAAAGAAGCCTATTGGAGTCAAATGGGTGTATAAGACGAAATACAATCCAAATGGTGAGGTAGATCGTTATAAAGCAAGATTGGTGGCAAAAGGATACAAGCAGAAACCTGGCATTGATTACTTTGAAGTGTTCGCTCCAGTTGCCAGATTGGACACGGTACGTATGATTCTCTCTCTTGCCGCACAAAATAAATGGAAAATATTCCAAATGGACGTGAAATCAGCTTTCTTAAATGGTGTACTCGAGGAAGAAGTTTATATTCAGCAGCCGCCAGGTTATCAAAAAGAAGGAAACGAAGACAAGGTATATCGATTAAAGAAAGCACTATATGGATTAAAGCAAGCGCTTCGAGCATGGTACACACGTATTGACACATATTTATTAATAATGGATTTCACAGAAGTCCATATGAACATGCTTTATATGTTAAAACAAATAAAGCTGGAGATTTTATTATTGTATGTTTGTACGTTGATGACTTGATATTCACTGGCACTAATTCAAAATTGCTAGCTGAATTCAAGGAAAATATGTCAACTCAATTTGAAATGACAGATATGGGCCTAATGTCCTACTTTCTAGGCATTGAGGTGAAACAAACGAATGAAGGGATTTTTATATCTCAAAATATATATGCAAAAGATGTTTTAAAGAAATTCAAGATGGAGGCTTCTAAGCCGATGCTCACACCAGTCGAGGAGAGACTAAAGCTTGTAAAAGAAAGCGGTGACGATCTCGTCAACTCAACTCATTTCCGAATGTTAGTCGGAAGTCTCAGGTATTTGACTGCCACAAGACCTGATATAGTTTATGGAGTCGGACTCATTAGCAGATTCATGGAATCACCGAGACAATCTCATTGGCAAGCTGCAAAGAGAATCCTGAGATATATCAAAGGCACAATCGACGAAGGTATTTTTTATTCAAGTTCAAATAAACCTGAGTTAATTGGATACACAGACAGTGATTGGGCAGGTGAAACTGAAACTCGAAAAAGCACATCGGGTTATGCCTTTCACCTAGGCTCAGGTGTATTTTCTTGGTCCTCCAAGAAACAACAAGTTGTTGCACTTTCGACAGCAGAGGCAGAGTACATTGCCGCAACTAACTGTGCTACTCAAGCAGTTTGGTTGAGAAGAATATTGGGTGAATTGCAACATCAACAAGGTGGACCGACACGGATATTTTGTGATAATAAATCAACTATTGCTTTATCAAAGAATCCAGTGCTTCATGGACGTAGCAAGCATATTGACATCAAACATCATTTCATTCGAGACTTAATTAGAGACAAAGAAATCGTGGTGGAGTATTGTTCTTCTGAAAATCAAGTAGCAGATATTTTCACGAAACCACTCAAAACTAACTTATTCTTGAAATTGAAAAACATGCTCGGAATCATGAAACTAAGTTTAAGGGAGGATGTTGGAAACTAAACTTAGTTTTTTCCATACGCGTTTGTTTAAAGTTAACAAAACAGTAAAAGTTTTACAGGATGGCAAATGCTAACAAAAGGTTACATTGCCAAGTTTAGTAGTTAACAACCAAGAATGTTGGTGTACGTCAAAGAGAGTGCTAAACTCTAGGGACTTGTAATAGAAAATTTATAAGTATAAATATGACCCCACAAATGCATTGTATTATTCAGAATTCAGAAGAAAAAAAAAAACTTGTAACAATAGCATTCAGAGAAAGAAATTAATAAAATAGGGAAAACTCCAACGAGTCCCTAAAGTTTGTGTTGTGTGTGTTTTTTTATTTATTTTACCTAGGCAATTTAATTTTATATTGCCAACATCCTGACTATGGAAAGTCCGAAAATATATTTTTTTTCCCGACTCTAACAAATCGGGAAAAAATCTATAAGTTTGTTTTCGACTTGTAAAAAACGGAATAATTATTTCGACTATTAAGAGTCGGAAGTTGAAAAACACTCAGGATCATAATAGTCTGATAAAAATTGAAATGAGAACCAAAGAGTAAAGAATGGAGTTCAAAAAGAAAAAGTCTTTTTTTTTTTAAATGATCTTAAACCAAATAACATATTCACATTCAAAATATAGTTAAACATACTCGTTACAAAATTTAAAAATACGATACATATATCGGCATCAATATATACCTTGTAGAAATATATTCCCAATTTAAAGTACCCATGTTTCATACAACATACTAGAACTTAAACACATGAGCTCTGTATTTTTTTTGCATAATTGCTTTTTAGTTCCCAAATTTTAGCAATTTGGCGAATTGGTGCTTCTAGTTTTTTTTTTTTTTTTTTTTTTTACATTGAATCCCAAATTTTTCAATTGTTGCAATTTTGATCCCTCCGTAAAAATTAACACTAACGGTGCTAACGTGGCAGTTAAAAAACACGTGTCACAATCACAGAGGTCCACGTGTCACTACATGGAATTTTCAAATTTGTTTAAATAAAATAATTAAAATATATTTAATATTATTAAAAATAATAAAAATGCAGAAAATAATAAAGTTTCAGATTTTTTTTTAAAAAAAATATTAAAATAAATTATGAAAATTTATTTCTTTTTTTTAAATATTTATAAAATAATAAAAATTGTAAAAATATCTAAATATTTAAAAAAATTCTGAAAATTTTATTTAAATTTTTAATATTTTCCAAATTGTTTTTATTTTGTGAATTTTCTGAAAATTCTTAATTTTTTTTAAATTTTTTGGAAAATTATTTTCTGAATTTTTAATTTTCTGAAAATTCAGAAAATTTTCAGAAAAAATTTTCAAAAAAACTCAAGAAAATAAATTTTATTATTTTGAGAAAATTAAAAAAATGTGAAAAATATTAAAAAAGAAAATAAAATTTACAATTTTTGTTTTTCAAATATTTACCGATTTAAAAAAAATTTCTGATTTTTTTATTATTTTCATAATTTTTTATAATATTTGACAGATTTTTTTTTATAAATTTTCTGAATTTTTTATTACATTGTAGAATATTTAAGAACGAAGAAAGAAAATTTTCAGAAATTTTATAAATATTTTACCTATTTTTTAAATTATTTTTTGAAAATATTTGAATAAAAAATCCTAATTTTTAAAAATTATTTTCAAGTTTTTTAAAAAAAATTCTGCTTTTTTTAATATTATTAATTATATTTTTATTAAAAAAAATAAGAAATTTCACATATCGACACGTGGGCTTCTGTGACGGTGACACGTGTCCCTTAATAGCTAAGTTAACACCGTCAGTGTTAATTTTAATGGAGGAATCAAAATTGCAACAATTAAAAAATTAAAAAATTAATTGTGAAAAAAGAAAAACTAGAAAAACCAAATTCACCGAGTTATACTAAAATTAGTACACTAAAATTGCAATTAATCCTCTTTTTCTTTCACCACCCATCATTAACTATTACAGTAGTTGGCAACTTGGCATTCACCACCCCTTAACGATTACGTTATCAAATCCCTACTGCTCTCGGTTCTCATCTTCACTTCTTTTTTATATTTGGGTGAAATACTAATTTAGTTTTTAATATTTTTTATTATACTAATTTTGTTCTGAAAATTTATAAATATATATTTAATTCTTCAAAAATTTTGAATGTACTAATTTGGTTCTTAATATTTTTTTATATATCAACTTCGTCTTTCATATTTTAAGGATTAAATTGACACATTCAAAAAAAATTCGAAAAACTAAATTGATATATTCAGAAATCTTGAAAAAATAAATAAGTATTTATAAATTTTCAGAATTAAATTAATACAATAAAATATATCGTGGATTAAATTATTCCAGATTCTCGCCTATCCCTACTACGAGCATTATTAGGGCGACAGGCATAAAAAAATATGGTTTTGTACACTTGTGGATATCACGGAATAACTTTGTTTATTTATTTATTTATTTATTTTTAATTCGTGAATAACTTATTTTATATGCAAAGTAGGACACTTATCCTTTAAATTTTATAGAAATTTTAGTTTTACCGTTTCTAATTAGTCAAGTCTGTTAAGTTCACAGGCTGGTGAGAAGGAAATTTCTCTTTGATACATGAAGGTGAGAAAACCAGGCCCGGTTCAGGGTAAGGGCCATATGGTTGATCCAACTCATAAATTTTAGGGTCCCAAAATAAAAATTATTTCTCTTTTGTTTTTTTGTTTTTTTTACATGGGAGGTCCGGGATTAGAACCCATGACCTAGGGAAGGGGGAAATCCTAAGTGTCTCTGCAGCCACCAACTGGGCTGTCTTACACGGACAATTATTTCTCTTTTGTTATGTATAATAATATTTTTTAATAACTCACTTACAATACCTTGGTATAACTCAATTGGTCATTTCATCTTAATTTAAACATTGAAGCTAAGGGTTCAAATCTCATTTCTGACTTCTTTTTTATTTTTCAGGCAATAAAAGTGAGTTTACTAATGTCATTATTCTCACTTGTCCAAATAACATAAAACTCACATTGGTTCCTGAAAAAACATCGGTCATTTATTTAATCCCAAAAAGATTTTTGACATCAATTTAGTCCCCCAAAGATTAATATGACATCACATTGGTCATTTTAGGGACTTATTTGATGAACGTATAAATCTTTTGCGAACTAAAACTTACACTTCATGATGTCATCTTGATCTTTACGGGACGAAATTAATGCCAAATTTTTTTTGGGATTTAATTGATGACCAACATATCTTTCAGAGACCAAAATGATGATGTCATCTTGATCGGGGGGGGGGGGGTGCGAAATTGATGCCAAAAATCTTTTGAGGATTTAATTGATGACTAATGTATCTTTCAGGGACCAAAATAACTAATTAACTCTTTTTTAAAAGTAAGCTCATTTTGAACATTAAATAATGTTTCTAAAATATATACTCTCTCCATTTCACTTTAATTTCTTTTAGCATAAAAAATTTGTTTCTATATGTCTCTTTTTAGAAAATCAATACAACAATAAATATTCTTTTGACAGCTTTATTCTCACATAATTAAGAAGAGAGATAATAAGTAGAAAAATAAAGTAAATATAATTATAAGAAAGATAAAAGACAAATTAAGTAAACACCACATTAATTTAATTCAAAAAGACACTACATTTCTTAATGCGAGCATTATATCCAGAATGAATCACTAAAGTGAAATGGACCAAGTATTATAATTGAGTTTTTCTGACATTTGCACCAATTGTATAGAATAAACAAACAATAATAATTAATATGTGTTGGAAATTTAAACAATCATTTTTTAATTCACTATACATGTCATTTTCTCATGAATATTTACTTTTTATCATTTGTTTATCTTATGAACCTAGAGCATAGGTTAGAAAAACTTGTTATAATTATAAATTGTATTTATATAATTATACTATTATATAATGTTTTTATTTTTATTTCGATTCTTTTTAGCACTTTGTGAAAACTCCACCTCAAAAGTTTCATTTTTTTTTTTAATTTTTTTAATTATAGTATTAATTACTGTTGTAACTCGTGTGAGTTTATAGGTATTAATAATATTTTGGGAAAATCCCTATCTTAAAAGAAATGTTATTCAATCTTTCAAAAAAAAAAAAGAAATGTTATTCAAACTTTGTCTTTAAAGTTTTATTTTATTACAAGTTTTTCAAATAATATCAGCAAGTGTTTTAAATTAGGGATTCTGATATTTTTTTCTCGTCTCAGACCTATAAAATGATAAGACTGGGCCTGAGCAAAACCTTAAAACTTTGCTAAATAGAAAATGAAAAATAGCTGGATTCATTGTGGTGACCAATGCATTTTCTTATTTTTTGTTGCAATTAAGTATCAATAGAGAAGATGTATAATCAGTTATATTACTGAGAAATCTGGGCAAATTATTACTGATAGAGAAGGAACTGAGGATCACTTTGTTCAATACTTCTGGAGGCTATTGGAAACCAAAAGATCTACTGGACAGAAGATGGAAGAGTTTTGAATTGGGAAAGAAGCTATCTATTTTTGAGCATATATGGATTTGATCAAGCCTATGACAGATGATGAGGTTTATAAGGTTACTAGTTATTAACCCGTGCAATGCACGGGTTGATCGAATATTTTTAATTATATTATTATTTAGTAATAATATTCTTGTAATACTATGATTAGTTCAATGCACGATATATATCAATTATTGTATTTGTTATTTAAAATCAAATAGTTCAAAAAAATTAAATATATTCAATTTAGCATTAAAAAATATATAATTAAATTCATGATAGTCTATGTAGACTCTTATAGCAAAAGAAGTAATTGATATCATCATTAACTTTGAATTTAGAATTTTGTAAGAATTGAACTCGAATTTTAATAATATTCAAGATTTTTTTAAAAGATAAAAATTCAATCAAAAAGTGAAGTATAATACTCCTCACGAAAAGAGTACAAAATGCAAATCTCTAACCGAAACAAAAATAGAACAAAACCCCAAGTACAAGATAGGGGATGCACATGCACATACAACAATAGTGCATCTACATGAATTTTACATGTAAGATAACACCTATCCAACAAACCAGCCAACTCCCACATAAACTGTGACCAATGGTGCTAAAATATTCTACAGCTAAACCGCAAAACTAAGACTCCCCAAATCTAAAGGCAATGAGATAACATGCTTTGAATTGCATTTGTTTGTCATTCAAAGAGGGACATACACCGCATATTAGTCTTTCCTTTTAATCATATAATTTTTATCTTCTCCACCAATTCATATGTTATTGTTGAATAATATCGAATAATTTAACGATCGAACTTTACTGTCAACCTGATAAAGGTAAATATTGAATAATATCATTGCTCAGAGTTAAAATGTTACACTAATTAAATTAAACAATGATAGTTACTAATTAACAGGTAATATTTTATAAGCAAACTAATACAAATGTTACATAATTGATATAAACAAATTAATATAAATCAATAATATAAGCAATGTGATACATATAAAGAAAATTATGGTGCATGTTTTGGAAAACTTTATGTCAAACTACATATGTGCTTAACTCGTGAGACAACAACATATTATTGACTATGAGTTAAAACTGGATTTGCTAGATATAATATTACATTGGTAAAAGAAATTGTCGTGAACAATAAGTAATTGGAAATTGTCTTATCTGTCATTTACTTCGCAATGGGACTATGACTATCGAGGAATGAAGAATTTTTCACCAGATTTTGTCCCTATCATTACCTCTGCTTCAATGACATAGGTGTTCAACCTAGTTAACATCAATCTAATCCAATTACATAGCCTTGTGATTGTCAGGAACATAATAAACACTCAAAGTTTCAGTTTGAACTCATTATATATAGTAATTCTGAACTTGTTAAATCACTCAAAAATTCAGATTGACTCAAATGTTGCATTCCTTGTTGTTGTCTTTATATTGGACAAATACTATTTGAACTTTAATATAGTAACGTTAAATTGTTTGATAAGTAATTATTGTAGGATTTCTATATCTGTATCTCCATCATTCCATCATTAGTACTCCCAGCAGTACTGTTATCATCCTTCAGTATCCAATTGGCAAATTTTTTTATATTCTGAATGTCTTGGTTTGAATTACCAGACTGTATACGCATATTTTTGGTCAAAGATAATACCTGAAAGCATAATTTTAAATTAATTATTCAAAGTTATAATGGAATTTAATAATTTACCCCTAATCATATGATCATTCTTCGTAAGAGAAATTAATTGTTGAAAAATAATCTCAAAAAAACATTTGTTAGAAAATATTTCATATTTTTTTAACTGCAAACAAAGGAATTCATTAAAAAAAAGGCAAGCGAGCATCAAAGTACACAATAGAGGCCTTACCCTTCTATGAAGGGTTTGCCTAAAGGTACACTATCATATGCTTCCAAGTTGACCAAACACCAAAATACAATACAAGCTTCATACCATTATGAAGCAATCACAGTAGCTGTTACACATACAAACCACACCTCCATAGCAACCTACCTAGCTATACAACCTTAATGAAAACCCCCTCTAAATACCTCTTGAAATTACCTCTACCTCCTTAAAAACCTTGTAAGAAAAAAACCCTTAGGGAAAATTCAATACAAGGGAAAAAGAGTATAGCAGGCCCAATGAAAGAAACATTAACTACCTAGGCAAAAAAATGTAACAAATACAGGAAGCACTGACACCTAACTTATCCACCAGCTACTTAGTTGGCTACAACAGGACACATTCGCCAATCAGCATAAGAAAAAGCAGCAATTCCCAAAACATTAATCCACTGCCATGATTTTAACTACTTGATTTCTTCCACCAATACCACTCTATCAATATCATGGTCTTGAAAGATTTTTTTGTTCATGTTAAGCCATACTAGCCAAATTACAATAAACCAAATAACCGCCTTGGACTTTTGTTTCTTCCTTACCAAATTCCGAAAAAATGCAGGAAAGCCTTACAAACAAAAGCATAATCTGGAACTGATGAGTGGATTTGAATCCAAAGCATTATTTCTTCTCACACCCTCTTCGTTACTCCACAAAATAAGTGAGATGAATATTCCTCAGCATTATTACGCAACTCATATTCCACATACACCAATACTCTAGTAGAAATTCTATCTAAAATAACTACTACATAAATGCTTGACCTTTTTTATGGACCTTGATTTTCCAGTTTTATGCTTGACCTTTCGCATGGACCTTAATTTTCCAGTTTTTCTTCAATGCAACTAACAGACCAAATATCACTCCAAATCAGAGGACATTTGGGCCATCAAGAAATTATAAGCAGTTTTGATTGAAAAAATGCCACCATTTCCAAAATCTCCATTGTGTAAAGATATATATCAGATGATTTAGTTCGTCAATTTGAGCCCAATCAAACGGTCTCCTACGCCATATGAAGTTCTATCTGCTTTCAAGATTTATCATGTACTTCTTTTTCATAAATAAGTCTTTAGCATTTGAAATCAAAAACACAGAGTTGGAAACATATCCTTAATGGCCTGCTCACCAAACCAAGAGTCTTCCCAAAATTTGAAAGAATTTCCGCTCCGTAAAATTCTAGAAAACTTTTATCAAACCATTCTCCCCAACTCTAACCTCACCCTTAAATTACAGACATCCTTCCACCACACTGCCACCCTACTCTCCTACTCCCCAAGTTTTCTAATTTGAAAGGATCAAGCTTCTCAAACTTACTATACAACACTTCTCCCAAAAGCCCCCTTCCTACGACCAGACGTCACCTCCACTTACTTAAACGAGCCTTGTTTAAATACGAACATATGTTTTTCTCGAAGCCCTTTTTCTTTACTTTGACATACTAAATCTCATCTAATATTTTTTCCTGTCCTCACACCCACCCCACATAAAATTTTCTCTGAATTTTAACCAAAATCTCATGCACCTTTCTAGGACGAGAGAAAAAAGAAATATATGGGCAAATTTGTCACAACAGAGTTTATCAGAGTTTTTCTATCTCCCAAAGATAAGTTTTTACCTTTCAAAGAAAACAACCTGTTTTGAAAGTTTAGCATTTGTAGTTAGAGGAATTCCAAGATAAGAGAAAGAAAAATGACCAATTTTGCAGTGCAGTGATGCCTCCAACATTGACTCCGGGACAACATTAACACCATAAACGCTACTACAAAGTTTATTTTCAAACCAGATGCTAATTCAAATCCACGAAGTATAGCTTTAACCAACCAGAAAGTTTCTCGAGTAGTCTTTAGAGGATAGTGGTGTCACATTGAATAATGGAGACTGGAACTCCGCCCCTACCAACATCATGTAAAAAGGTTCACAGCAATATAAGGTACCGAGTTAGTGATGTAATGCTTCATTGCTGAAACAACGTGCATGTCTATTTCAAAAGGTACTAAGTTAATGTAGTATATCACTTCAATTTTGAAACGACATGTTATTTCACTGTTGAAAGGACGTATCACTTCACTGTTGAAACCAGTACTTCCCCTGAATAAGTGCATCTCTTGGTTTCAGTTTAACAGGTGCATCTCTTCCTTTCAATTCAGCAGATGCATCTTTCCAATATTATTTTTTATTTTTAATTCAAAATGAAGTAAATAAAGACATAAAGACATGTGGCATATCTGGTTAGCCTCCATTCTCTCGACTTTGCCTGTGAGACCTCCATTTCATGAGGAGCTCTATAATCATAGCATTTGGTTTCACAAATATATAATAGACTTTGATGTAGTTCTGATTACTTGCAGTGACACCTTGTAGTTGGAATTGTTGGCAGCACTTTTGAGATTGAAGATAAGAAAGGAACAAAGAAAATAATGTATTACAGTTCAAGCACGGATTTTTAGTCCACATACAACATTTTCGAACTTGAAGTTAAGAAAGGGACAAAGGATAAAATGTATTTCTAAAGTTGTAGCAAAACATGTTCAATATAAATAACGTGTTCAATAATTCTGTTACGTTGACAATATGTTCAATGATTAAGTTGTTCTTTTTTTTCATGCTTTCACACGACAGTGAAGTGAATTTTGAGTTTAGTTCAAAAGATGCATCTTTTCATTTGAATTCAGCGTCCATTTCATTTAAAAGCAATAAATGTATCTTTTGATTTCTATTCAGCAGATGCATCTCTTCATAATAAAATAATTTTTCTTTAATTTTTTAAATAAAAGATAAGGACACGTGGCATGCCTTATTAATGAGTATTTTCCCAACTTTAATTCTGAGAGCTCCATTTCGCGAGGAGCTCTCTGGTCGCAGTATTTGGTCTCGAAAATATATAATAGAGTTTGATTTGGAGCTTGGACAAAAATAAACATCTTAGTCCTGATGACTATGGTAATAATTTCTTCCAAGCTAGTTGGAACATTTTTTTTTAATCGGCAAACGAATTTTTTATAATGGAGTATAAGGGATACTTAACCCAATATAAGATTACAGGAGAGTTAAGAGATGCTTTTAAGGTATTCTAAAGGATTTATTCACCATTGAACATAAGTAAACTTTGAATCACTAAGGCTAGTAACCCAAACCCAAGATTTCACAAAAATGTGATCCAACAAAATCACCAACACAAAGGAACTGTTTTTGAAAATAATCTCATTTCGTTGTAGCTACATCCCACAACCATATCTGTGCAAAGACTTCTTCTTAAACATTTGCATGTGAGCCAGATAATTGAGTTCTCATGAGGTATTGGCAATTGGAGCCAATCATAAAACCATCTCCATACCTGTTTGGTGACCGGGCTAGACAGAAATAGTTAAAAATATTTGTTTGGCTATTAAAGAATTTTTCAGTTCTGGTAAGATTCTGAAATAGATATACAATACCATGATTGCCTTGATTCCTAAATTGACGCTCCTAGAAATGCTAATGATTTTAGACCTATCTCTTGTTGCAATGTCCTTTACAAAAACATCTCCAAAATTTTCATTAATAGATTGCAGAGGGTTCTGGATTGTTTGGTTTGAAATAATCAAATTGCTTTTATAGCAGGTTGGTCCATTGTCCGTAATATTCTGTTGGCTCAAGAACTTATCATAATTTATAAAAGAACTAATTGTTCTCTTAGGAGTATGTTGAGAATTGACTTGAAAAAAGCCTATGACTTCCTTGATTAGGAGTTTATTTGTGAAATGCTTGCTGGATACGACTTTCCTATGAGATTTATATCTGGATCATGGAGTGTGTTAGCTCAACATCCTTTTCGGTTTCCATAAATGGTGGCATCAATGAATTGTTTAAAGGTGCTAGGGGATTGAGGCTAGGAGATCCATCTCTCATTTATTATTTGTTTTAGTCATGAAATATTTGACAAGATTACTTAAAATGCAAGCTACTATTTCAGTCTTTAAATTTCATCCTAAATATAAGAGATTGAGTATTATGAAATGACCTAATAATCTTTAGTAAAGATGATAAGAAGACTTTGGATTTGATTTTTGAATCTTTGAGAGTCTTCAAGGATACGACTAGTTTGGAGGCTAACAAGAATAAATCTAAGATTTTTATGGGAGGATTTTAGGTCAGGTAAAACAGGATATTCTTGGTAGTTCTGGTTTGCATGAGGGTCAATTCCCTGTCAAATACCTATGTGCCCCCTTGGCTCCAAATAAATGGATAGCTCTTGATTGTCAATCTGTGATTGATAAAATTATTGCTAAACTGAAATGCTGGTCCACCAGACATCTATCATATGCTGGTAAGCTGCAGCTTGTTAACTCTTTCCTTCTCTCATTCCATGCCTACTGGTCCCAAATTTACATGATGCCTCAAAGTATTGTGCATAAAATTGATAGACATTGCATATTTTTTTCTCTAGAACGGTGGAAAAGCAGGAAAGCCAAATTCTTTGGTTAGTTAGGAGGATATCTGTCAAGATAAGAAATCTGGTGACCTAAGCATCAAGGACATTAAAGCTTGGAATGAGGCTGCTATTGTTACGCAGATTTGGGCTCTGGCTAAGCATGAAGATAGTTTATGGATTAAACGGACTCATGAATGCTATCTTAAAAACAACAACATTTGGGATAACATTGCCAAAATCAATGCTTCTCAGCAATGGAAGCAGTTGCATAGAATCAGGGTTAAAGTTAAGGATGGTTTTATTGGCAATGACTAGAGAAATTCTCATGATGGAAGTTATAACATAGCTTCTGGTTATGATTGGATCAAAGGCCCTGGGTGTAAGTATCCCCTTGCTAGGCTAATTTGGAGCAAGTGGAATATTCCTAAGCATAAGTTTATAGCTTGGCTGATGTGCAGAGGCAGACTGTTAACTAAAGAAAGGCTCCAAAAGTTTAATGTCACTGCACACTAGATGATTAATCATAATCGCATCTGTTTTGGAACTCTCGCGAGCTAAGGACACCTACTCTGCATGGCGACCCTCAAACGATCTACTGCGCCCTACGAGAAAGGCTTTAAGTGTGAATCGAGCTCAAATGACCTATAACAAAGGACTTAGAGCCTCGATCAGTTCGGATGAGCTCAAATATGAGATTAACCCATGGGTAAGTCACGAGTCTTATCCTTGAAGTCAATCTCCAACAGATAAATAACTTGATCAGAGAAGATTATCCTTGGATTATATTCAATAATGATAAAAGATCACCGCCTATCTAAATAATAAGATAACGTCACACGAAGTTTATCCTCAAAGATTGAAGATTTATGAGTTAATAGTCTATTAGTTCCCCCAAAGATACATCTAGCGTTAACTAAGTCCCAGAAATTTTTTTGGAATCAATTAAATCCCCCAAATATCAAAATGGCATCATTTTAATCCATCAATCCGTTTGTCCCTTCGTTAAGTGCCACGTGATGCATTCTTCCGATTTCTGTATACTTCTGCGACCTGTATGTGTATTTGAACAAGTTTCTCAAATTCACTTGAAAAAGGAACTGACAAAAGAATATTACAATGTTGAGTCCTAGTTTAGAGGTCGAGTTTGATTTCAAGTAACTACTATTCAAATTCCATAATGATGCCTTTATATAAGCTATTTTCCTGGTTGCTAGCTGAATTTATGTTGCATTTATCAGTCACTAATTGGATAATGAAATTGTTATGAGTTTAGTAGTTTACTAAAATGACCGCTACTTTTGTGTTGATAAAATTATTATGTTTTTATCTCTCTACATACTTAACTAAATTAATAAGGTTCTGAGTTTATTACTTTACTTGATTTAATTATTTGATTTACTTGCCACATGCAACAACTATTTGAGGTGAGGAAGATTAGAAAAGATTGGAAGCCATCTTGGACATAGGACTGAGGAAGATGCCACAAATTTTTGTGGTGAGCCAAATAATTTCTCGAGCTAATACTTTGCCAATGGTTAATCAGCTCTTCCCTCTCAAAACAATGTCACTTTTGTAAACAATTTTCTCCACATGATAAATTGCTCAACTGACAGGTGTGCAATTGATACTATGCTTAAGGACACTGGCATATCAATTCCATTGGCAGAAGAAACTACATTGATTGTTATTTTTCTTCATTTTTGTGCTGAGCTCCATTTTCCCTTTATTTTAACATGATTGTGTTGTGAAGACTATATTATAACATTTATAATGGATATCTTTGATATTTTATATAGCTACACGTGATGTATGGTCCATGTTATAATTTATTTTCATTGATCAACATATATGAGAGGATGAAATAATTTCTTATTTTGTGCATATATTTCTATAAATGTTTTTAAAAAAATTATAATTTTCGACGGATTTTTTCGTCAATAAATTTATGTTATTTCTACGGATTTTCTGTCTAAAATAAAGTATTATCGCCAAATTTTTCTGTCTATATTTTTGATGGTTTTAAATTTTTCGTCGCAAGCTGTTTTTGACACCATTTTTAGCGATTGTTTTAGCTCGTCGGAAAATCCATAAAAAATGCCACATTTTCGATGGATTTTGGTCATTACCGACAGATTTTGGCCGTCGATAATACCAACATTTCTTGTAGTGACATGACACTTAAAGAAGGGATAGACAAATAGATAGACGGAGGGATTAACGAGATGCCAATTTGATATTTGGTGGACTTCATTGATTCCAAAAATCTTCTGGGGACTAATTAAGTTGATGACATGTGTATCTTTTGAGGATCTAACAGATCGACTATTAACTTGAAAATTTATCAAGAAAAATACATCAGGCCATGCATCCCATGCCAATGCTATAAATACTACCATTAAGCAGGGGGCTGAAGGCACAACCATCATAACACCAAAAGTATACTACGTGAAAAGTATATACAGATTATCCCAACACTCCACAGAGAAAATTCCAACAGAGAGATTACCCATAATCCCTGACATCCTCATGGTGGTAGTTGATCCTAACCCACCGTAGAGAATAAATGACATCAAGAAGGTCATTGCCAAACAATATTGAGAGTTTTAGCCTCTGAATCCGAAACGATGTGCCCATCTCATCCATATATATAAGGAATACAAGCCCGCAAACAATATTTCTCTAAGAGTATAGGGCATATCCCTGAACACTCTTAGGAACAGCTCGAAGCCGTCTGTATCTTCCCCATGCACAATCTTTATGTGTTTGAAAGAACTACGTAGTCTTAATCCCCAGAACATACGCTATTTGAACGGGTATATAGGATCAAAAGATCTCTCTTGTTAGACTAAAAATCCTTAACAAAAACCTCTGTCTAATCTAAACAGAACAACAACTTTTGTGGGGCATCTACCATATCTTATGATCACTTATTTTTTAGGTGTCCTTATTCAGTTCACGTTTTGAATTCATTTGCAGCAGACTTGGGATTCAAGTCATCAATGATTTGAAGAATTGGAGCATGAGAATCCTTCATATTTTGAAGTTTCAAAGTGTTAAGATGAATGTGCTTTATTGTTATTTGGTGGCTGGTATTTACTGTGTTTGGTGGGCTTTGAAGATAAGCTTATTTTATGTCATCAAAGCTGCTCTTCTGGAAATGGATGTTAAGCTTAGGATTAGAAGATTTAGTCCTAATGTCATCAAAGGGTCAAATTTAGCTTTGTTAGTGTTAACTGGAAGTTGAAATCGACAAAAGGGCAAGAATGTCGCATGTATAAGTGACAACGACGGAAGTGAACTTAAACATTTTTGTTTAAAAGTGACTTCGAAGGAGGAGAACGTACAACCCGACAAAAGGTAGATTTCGACAAAATGATATGTGTCGACAACATAAGTGATGTCAAAGGAGGTGTACTTAAGTCTCATGACTTAAAAGTGACTTCGAAGGACGTGTACGTGTGTCGATAGAAGAAAGAGACGGAAACAAGAGGTCTATGTCGAAGGAATGTTGGCGCAAGAAAAGAGGAAGTCAGAGCCATCATGTCACCATTGGGAACGGAAGAGTATTTATGAAGGCATTTAATGCTCCTTGTGGCTATAAAATCCCCTTTCTGAAACTGGAAAAGCCGCGAGATAATATGGAAAAATACAAGGAATGCCTTCATGAATTCTGGAAAGAAGAAAAAAGGTTCAAATTCCACATAGCACGAGTTCATGAAAGATCAAACATGTGGGATTAAGGTGTTTGGGTGTTGAAAAGGAAATGAGGGAATCTTCACCCCGAATACCTCCTTTATCCTCATGAATAGTGAAAGACCAAACATGCGGGATTACATAGAACCCACTTCTGATGCGTCAGATCCATGCAAATAACTCCGAATTGGAGGAAGCATTGAGCTTGATACATAAGACTTGGTGGAGCCTTTGTAACCCCATAGGCCAAGGTTTGTGCCCTACTAGGGTCGACTGCGACCGTCTTTCCTATTAAAGAGGTAAAGGAAAAAAGACCTTTGATGGCATTCTACTAGAAGTGTCGGAGGCATGCCTTTTGATTGAATGCTGGTGGAACAACAATTAGTCAAAATACATGCCGCCAATATCAATCGAATGCTTCTGAGGCCGATAGCAGGCCGGAAATCTATTCCGACAGAAGGCCTGTTTGTCGAAAGGAACTTGATGTTGGTGGGCATCCCAGAACCAAGAGGCAGGAGCACAACAACGTCAATACTTCAAGCAACAAATAGACTTAGACAAGAGTCAAATGGTTGCATTCGAAGAAGAGTGCTAGTCGAAGGGGTCTCAGCAAAGATGTCACCACAGAGTCCGACAGAAGTATCCACTAAGCCCAAACCACGACGTGGGCAGTTACATCGTGGGGGATAGCGTAGTGGGTAGTTATCAGATCGTGGGTTCTGCAGTTATGCAGAACGTGCAAGTTGCTTTGTAATTAGTTTCCGGATTCCTATACCTATAAATAGGAAGTCCTTAGGTTGTAATCGGGGTCGGTTGCTAGGTTGACACACATAGGCCAAAATCCTAGACGTCTCACCAGAGCAGACAAACGGAGAAACGCCATTGTAAAAAACCTTAGCCTTCCACCCCTTTTTAAATTCCAATGCAATCTTTACTTTTTCATGCACTTTTCAATTACCTGCAATTTGAAAATTGCTTTCATTTCGATTCCAAGTCATTTACTTTACTGCAAATTCTAATCGCTTTCATTTCGATTCCAAGTCAATTACTTTACTGCACATTTTAATCTCGCCGCGCCATGTTCTTGGTGTCGGTTTCTATTTCCAATCGCATTTTTACGCTTTCCAACCCCAAATATGGAAAACAACAAAAAATACGGTCAAGTTCCTTTGCAAGATTACCACATAACCTGTCGTTACCCACACCCCTTTCATCACCATCAGTTCGAAAGGCGTCGGACGAAAAACCCACGAACAAATTGGCACGCCCAGTGGGACAGGTTCAGAGTAACTTGTGTTCATTTGCATGCGTTTGAGAAGTGGCATAACTTTGCCATCTTCATCTTCAATGGTTGTTACAAGTGAAAGTGGTCAACAGACCACTATCATTTCGGAGATTATTACACCTACCGTTTCGACAAGTGCTCCTCAAATGACCGGAGGAAGCGGTTTCGCCGTGGAATCAACTGTCGTGACTGCGATCCAACGGCCAAATAATGGCCCGAATGGGGGTAACCTTACTAGTGCGTTTACTTTTGGTAGTAATTCAAACAGTGGGGGACAAGTTCCTCCGTATGGTTTACCACCTGGTTTCGTTCCAGGGTCACCCTTAACGTGGCCACTAAGTAGTTCGATTGGCAGCACTAATACGACCACTAGGGCCACTAACATGGCCTTTATTCTTTCTGCCACGGATATGGCTGGCACAAGTAACGGTTCAAGATACATGCCTATCAATCCTGTCACACATATCCGTCAACAAATCGAAGAGGCCAACGTTCAATTGGTTGACCAATTAACGGCTCAATTGAGTTTAGTAATCAACCCAGCGATGTTGGTGACAAATGAGACTTGTGGGAAAATTGCTCAATACATGAAAAGATTAAACCAAGTCTTGGGAGTCGATGACAATGAACACAACGAGTCCGTCAATACTCCACCTGCAGATAGGAATATACAAAGGCCAATCTTGGTACAAGGCTACCCTGATGGTCAAGATGTACGACACACTGCTTGAGTGTCGTCACCTCAGCAAGATAGTAGAGTTGCGGCTTCATGGGACCATATTTGTACTAACCCGACTTTTAGTGCAGGTAATGCGATGCCGGAAAACCCTCAAGTAGTGTTCCATCCTGGTGTCGAGGTACCTCAACATGTTCAAAATCCGGCGCAAGTTGCATTCATGCAAAGAGGAGAAGATCTTCAAGCGGCGTTAGCAAGGCAGAATTTGGCTAGATATCTACTCCGACAAGGAAGAGAAACACGGGTCGAGCCAGATGATGTAAACCGTATAGTCGAACAAGCGCTGAGTCGGATTGGGTTCAATGTCGGCATGGCTAATCAGCCAGGCTTTAATTCACCCTTTCCGGAATGGGTACAACTGACAGAAATCCTGAGGGGGACGAAGGTGCCGAAGTTGTCAAAGTTTGCTGCAGAAGCAGGCGAATCTACTATCGAACACATCACACGTTACATCATCGAATTGGGTGATTTGGCCGCTGATGAGGCAATCAAATTGCGGCTATTCCCTAGTTCTTTGACAAAAAATGCTTTTTCATGGTTCTCAACATTACGATCTAATTCTATCCATGCTTGGACCCAGTTGGAGAGATCTTTCCACGAACAATTCTATAGAGGCGAATTGAGAGTTGCCTTAACAGATTTGTTGAGTGTGAAAAGGTTTGCTGGGGAGCCTATCGACGATTACTTGTCGCATTTTAGGAAAATGAGGAGTAGATGTTTTACTCCGATTCCTGAACCGAAAGTAGTTAAGATGGCTGTAACCGGTTTAGAATATCATATTAGAAAGAAATTGGTTACCCAACATTTGTTGGATTTAGCTCAATTAGCCGCTTGTGTGCGGCAGATTGAAAATCTGAGAGATGAGAAGTTGAAAGGAAGAGATTCCAAAGTTCCCAAGAGAGAACGGATTCACTATGTCGATTCTCAGCCTTCTGACGGGGAGGCATTTGACGATGGTTCGGAGGTGAACGTGATAGAGTTAGGAAGCGAAAAACCTTACACATGTTCCGCCTTGAGACCATCCAAACCCGTTAATGAATATTTATATAAGAAAACATACACTTTCGACGTTTCTAAAACTGAACAAGTTTTTGACGCGTTGTTAAAGGATAAGCAAATTAAATTGCCGGAAGGCAATAAGTTGTTGAAAAAAGAAGAACTGCAAGGAAGAAAGTATTGCAAATATCATAACAATTGCACTCATAATACCAATGATTGCTTTGCTTTCAGGGACTTAATTTTAACAAGGAATCGACAAAGGAAAGCTGAAGTTCTTAGAAAAGGATATGAAGATCGACACTGATCCCTTCCAGAAAGAAGTCAACGAGGTTGATTCTCAAGGGGTGTTTTCTATCAGTACTGTATCACTGGCATACGACGTAGAAGTGTTTCCGAAAGTCGGAGAGTCATTCCGACATTTTTGTAAAAGGAATCAAGTCGGAGACCTTCAAATTTGCCCAAGATGTCAAGTGGTCTATGATCGAAAGACTACGACACAGAAGGAGAAGGAATCCAAAAGAGAGGATTTGAGAAAGAAGATAAGAGCCAGGATCCAGGGACGGGAATACATCCGACGAGAAACGTCCCGGGAAGCCCATTGGCCTTTGTCCAGTCGAAGGATTTATGGAGGACGTTCCTCGAGGTCAGCTGCACATGACCGACTCATGCAGAAGAGGCAGCAATCAGGGTCAACATCCGGATCGATCTATGAGGGATTGACCCGGACTCAAAAAAGGAGGCTCCAGAGGATACGCAAAGCAGAGGCTGAAGAAGTTAATATTGACGAGTTACCCACGAATGATCAAGGATGCTTAGTCGTAACCATGAAGCCGAAAACGGCTAAAGGACGACAAGTAATCAGACAAAAGCAGAAATGGGAAAAGAAGTCCGAAGGGTCCAATCGGATGAGCGAATCGTATGAAGGAGACTCTGAAGACAGCTTGGACATCATCGTTAATGATCAAGACATGATAGATGCCCAAAGTAAGAAAATTAACAGCCTCTCGATCAATAATGTCGGCTTACCTTTCGACATGCCAGGTGACCATGCACAAGAAAGAGATGAGAGTGACGGATCCGACGATTCGTATTTGAGTGACGAGGTGCCAGGTCTCCCTGAATGCCTTTTCCTTTTGGATATGCTCCATTTGGAGGTGGATATTGGACACATTGCTCAGTTCGAACCGCTGGAAGAAAATAAGAGAGAACACTTGAGGCCTTTGCATATCAAGGCCATTGTTGATGGCAAACCTCTTAATAGGGTATTGGTGGATGGAGGGGCAGCCGTCAACGTTTTGCCATGGAATGTGTTTAAAAGAATGGGAAACGCAGAGTCGGAGTTGATACTGACAAATGTGGTTGTAGTCGGTTTTACTGGGAAAATCTCTCAATCACATGGTGTAACGATGTTGAAAGTCGAGGTGGGATCAGTCATAAGGGATACTTTATTTGTTGTAGTCCCATCCGAGGATAGCTATAACCTGCTGCTAGGCAGGGAATTGATTCATGCTGTGGGGGCCGTTCCTTCAACGGCTCATCAGAAGCTGGTTCTATAGAACCAGGAAAACAAGGTGGAAGTCATTGTTGCAGATGATAGTCCATGCTATATGCAGCAAATGCACGTAGACTTCAAAGTTTACAATCCAAGCATCAAGCCGATTCGACTTGATGCCGAACATTTTCAGAAGCCCATAGTAGACAAGTGTCTGATGGAAAACTATGGGATCTCAATTGTCGAAATGGACAAGGCCGTCGAGCAGCGGCCTTCAACCAGCAACGATGGTTGATCGTCAGCTAGAGCGGCTGTCGGCCTACGTGGCTGACAGAATGCAATGCACCATCCAGACAGGTGCATTCCAGGATTGTATTGTGGATGACAACCTTTTGGGATTCGAATGAGGGTGGACGGATGAAGAATCTCGATTCATCAGCGAGGATCCCAGAGATGAAGTGAATTTGGGAACGGCTGAGAAGCCGAAACCCATTTACGTGAGTTCGTTGTTGAAGGAGGAATTCCGACAAAAGCTCATTGATCTCATCAGAAAGAACAAAGACTGTTTCGCTTGGGAATACGAAGATATGCCAGGACTCGATAGAGAATTGGTTGAACATAGGCTGACTTTACGGCCTGATCATAAACCAATCAAGCAGGCAGTTCGACATTTTGCACCTGATGTAGTTCTTAAAATCAAAGAAGAAATAGAAAGACTGCTGAAAGCGAAGTTTATCAGAATGGCGAGGTATGTCGAATGGACGGCAAATATAGTACCTGTCATAAAGAAGAATTGGAAAATGCGACTTTGTGTCGATTTCAGGGATCTAAATAGTGCCACACCAAAATACGAATATCCTATGTCGATATGGGTGATGATGCCGTTTGGACTCAAGAACGCGGGGGCCACATATCAAAGAGCGATGAATTTGATCTTCCACGACATGATTGGCAAGTTCTTGGAGGTGTACATCGACGACGTGGTGATCAAGTCAAAGACCCAAGAAGAGCATTTGGAGAGCCTGGAAAATGTGTTTAACAGAATGAGGAAGCACAATCTAAAGATGAATCCAATCAAATGCACTTTCGGACTCACCGCTGGCCAGTTTTTGGGGTTTCTTGTTCACAGAAACGACATTGAAGTCGACAAGAACAAAGCCAAAGCGATCATAGAAGCATCTCCTCCGACCAACAAGAAAGAGGTTCAGTCGTTTCTTGGCAAGGTGAATTATTTGAGAAGATTCATATCGAACTTGTCGGGAAGAATTAGAGCCTTTGCACCTTTTTGTGAAGTTAAAACAAGACGAAGATTTTAATTGGGGACCGGAACAACAAGCGGCGTTCGACGATTTGAAGTTATATCTGTCAACACCACCAGTGATGATGCTGCCTCAGCCAGGTTTTCCTTTAAAATTGTATATAGCAGCTTCTGATTACACCATAGGTAGCATGTTGGCTCAAGAAAATGAAAATGGTGTAGAGAGAGCTATATTTTATTAAAGTAGAGTGTTGAACGATGCCGAAACACGGTATAGTGCCATAGAGAGATTTTGTTTAGCACTCTATTTTTCTTGTACAAAGCTTAAACATTATATGAAAAGTTTTCATGTTTTAGTTTTGTCGAAGACTGACGTTATCAAATACATGCTATCCAAGCCAATTATTCATGGTAGGATTGGCAAGTGGACACTAGCGTTAACCGAATTTTCACTTCAATATGTACCATTAAAAGCTGTCAAAGGACAAGTAGTAGCCGATTTTTTAGCAGATCTCCCATGTGTAGACATGGCTTTATCTGTTAGTTTTGTCGGCTTGAGGCCTTGGACGATGTATTTTGATGGATCGTCACATAAAAAAGGGGCGGGAGTTGGAATCTTGCTCATATCCCCTGATGGAATTCCTACGGAATTTATGTTTAACCTCAAATACCAATGTTCAAATAATGAAGCTGAGTATGAGGCCATCTTAATATGCCTTGAAATATTAATTTTCTTGAAGGCCAAAAATGTGGCCATAAAAGGAGACTCTCAGTTATTATTAAGCAATTGGTTAACGAGTATAAATGTTTAAGTCCAAAGTTGGCCAAATATTGCAATATGGCGCAGAAAATGATGTGCCAATTTGATGATGTTTCGGTTGAACACGTATACCGGTGTCATAATCAAAAGGCCAATCACTTGGCCCAAATCCGAAGACAAAGAGTTTTTTGGCCTACATTAATCTCGGATTGCATGAATTTTGCGAGATCATGTGAAGAATGCCAAATGCATGGCTACATTCAGAATGTTCCAGCAGGTGAGTTGCACTCAATCATCAAGCCACGACCTTTTAGAGGATGGGCACTAGATGTCATTGGAGAAATCGTTCCACATTCTTCAAAAGGCCATTCAAGGATCTTGGTAGGTGTTGATTACTTTACCAAATGGGTGGAGGCGATACCTTTGGTAAAGGTCGAACAAGAGCAAGTGATTGATTTCATTGAAGACCATATTGTCTGTCGATTTGGGATCTCAGAGACGATAACCACTGATCAAGCATCTATTTTCTTGGGAAGCAAATTGAAAGGATATTTGGCATCAAGAAGGATCAAGTTATTAACTTCAACACCCTACTATGCACAAGCCAATTGACAACCGAAAGCAGCCAACAAGGGGATTATTAACATTATCAAGAAACAAATTAAAGGGAAACCACGAAATTGGCATAAAGCTTTGACACCTGCGTTATGGGCCATCCGAAATTCTCCAAATGAAGCAACGGGTACGACTCCTTACATGTTAACATACGGCCATGAGGCCATGTTACCACTCGAAATAAACTTGGAATCGGTACCATTTCAGAGGCAACATGAAATGCCTGTGAATGATTATTGGAATTCCATGTTTGACGAATTGAACGAGGTGCACGACGAAAGACTTTTGGCGTTAGAAAATATTATGCGACAAAAGGAAAAAATTGCTAGATATTATGACGCCAGAGTTAAGTTTAAGTCGTTCTTACCGGGTGAATTAGTATGGAAAGTAATCTTACCCATCGACAAGCGTTCTAACGAATATGACAAGTGGTCACCAAAATGGGAATGACCATTTCAAGTATTAAAGGCTTTTTCGGGCAACGCATACGAATTAGTCGAAGTCGAATCGAGAAAGAAGATTAAAGCAATTAACGGCAAGTATTTGAAAAGATATAAGCCGACAATGACAGAAGTAAATATGCATTAAACCAAATTGCAAATCCATACGACAGAATCAAAGTGCAAAAATAGTACAGCAAAGAAAAACAAAGGTTCATCCGAACAAATTATTAAAAGAACGCCATTCTCTGGCGAAAGCATCTCGACGTCGGAGTCCAGCCCTGTACTCTTGCAAATGGGTACCCAAAACATCCGTAATCTGCTGATAGGGAACCACCAAGGCGACAACTTTGGCAGCCAAGTCTTGTCGAGTGGCCTTTGCAGCTTCCATATACTGGGTCATTTCCAATTGATCTTTCTCCTGACGGGCCAACTCGTCAATCAGTTCTTGAATCTTGGCCCCATTCTCTTCCAATCGCCGGAGCGTTTCATTGACCTTAGAAGAACAATCTGCGTTCTCTCGTTCTGAATCCATAATTTCTGCCTCCATTCGATTTTGATTTGCTTTGACATCTTCATAAACTTCGATGTCTTTCAAGATCTTCGGGCCTTCAGTAGTCCAATTGTTCACAAACCGCTGCAGGCTGGTTAATTTGGATTCGACATCTTCTGGAACAGGATGCTGCTAGAGTGAATTGATAGTAGAAGACAAGAGTTCAACAGTTGCAGAATTGGCCAATAGCTGATCAAAGGGCCGACAACAGATGTTCTTCAAGGTTACCATCATCTGATCCGTAACCGATTCGGTGTCCCTTAAAGGGGAACTCATGGCTTCTTCAACAGAGCGTGCTTTAGCCACTAATTCCCGAAGAGTAGAAAAAGTAGTAGAATGGGACACCTGAATCGAAGGAGCCATGGTTCTAGGTGGAGGATTGCAAGAAGGAGCTTCAACAGAAGGAACAGCGGCGGAAGTAGATGTGCAAGGAATTGATAAGCTGCCGTCAAAACCTTCAAGTTGGAGTGAATTGTTGGGGATCTAGGAAAACAAGAAAAGAAATTTGGTAAGGTCACTTTAATGCTGCATAAAGGGCGAATTGGTAAATTCGTGAGTACCTCAAACGAGGGGCCGCATGCATTAGTGGTCTCAGGTCCCACGACAGCAACAAGAGAGTCCACAACTTGAGTGTCAATAATATCAAGAGGTTGGGTGTCGGCAATATCTTGGTTAGAATTCTGAACGACAACTTTGACCGCGGCTGACGATGAAGTATCATCAAGACATCTCTGCATGGAAGCCTCAATGGTGTTCAACCTATCAACTTGTTCTAGAGGAACTTCAACATGAGGGTCATCAGAAGACAAGTTATCCATAATTACTTGCCGACGAACAGGGCGCCGTTGTAAATGGAAGCTGGTGTCTTCGACAATATCTTCTTCATTGAATGGATTAAGTGCTGGAGTCGGAAGGAATTCACCGGCACGAGGATCATGATGAGAAACATCAACAAACAGATTGGCCGCATTACCATGTGATCTTTGAGCGGTAGCATGAGGAGTCGGTTCCCTGATAACGATCCCCTTGGCTTTTGGACGAGGATGCGTTTGAGTCTTGGGCGAAGGATTTGAAGAAGGATGAAAAGGAGGAGCCGACATGGCAGTAGACAATTGATGCTTCTTTTAAAGAGGACGCACTAAAGAACTATCAGTCCTTTCAGGATCGACTTGAGGCTTACTCGCCGGATGCTCCGTTCGTCCCTTGTGTTGTCTCTTGGCTTCGACGAAATCATCAATGGCATTGGAATGACGCCGCTTCTTAGATTTCTTTGGTGATGAAGGGTCACCACCTTTCTTTTTCGACGCATTGGCCTTAATTGCCGCAGAATAGTCAATAAGGTTTGGCTTGGCCACTGCAAAGAAAATGACAAATCAGAAGGCATAAAAGAAAAAGGAGTCTAAAATACGAGAGGTTAAGTATTCATACCAGATTTGTCGGCCGCCACATCTGTCGGAGTCCTAGAACTCATCCTTTCAACAATAGTATCGTAGTCCACGTGGTACGTGTTGAAGTAAGATTCCCACCAACGCACAAAATTCGGACTAGCTAAGAAACAAGGAGTAAAGCCGACAAGATTAAAACGGCTGGTGGAGGCAAGGTTCTTTGACACGAACCTATTCAACACAATTTTCCAAGAAGATTTATAGTCCATCAATTGACCATGGTGGAATTCATGTGATACTGATGAAAGCATAGGTGCAGGCAACCCTTGACAAAGATCGAACTGTCTCGCCACACAGTTGGGGTAATGCAAAAAGACTTCCTTTTCTTCGTAGGCAGATGAGTCGGGTAAACCACCGAACAAAATCCTTTAACTCAAATAATGTCCCCAAAGGACATCATTCAATTGCCTCTCTTCGACATCGGAACCGGGAAAAGGAAGACGGAACCATTCAGGTCCTAGAGCCCTATCAGCAAAAGGGGAAAAATCAATTTCCTCTGACGACATGGAGATGTTGGCAAAGATCTTCATAAAATGAAGAAAATTGTTGGTGCGAGACGAAAGGGTAGGAACATCATAGTTCACCATCAAGCAACCATAGTTGAACCGGAAACGACAAACGCTATCATGGGTGAAAACTAAATGGTGCTTTAGAATGGCATTCAGCCATAAATGTAGAAGCCAAGTGGGGCCTCCGACATTAGTCACCAGTTGTTCGTTGAGTCTAACAGTGTCGGAGACATGGTTGATCGTTGAGTACAACTTTGCCAAAAGCAGTTGACTTAAGGCTACCTTTCTTTCTTCATGCAAAATCATGGCCAAGGGCACTAAAGATTTATTGATCTGTCGGGATTTGGTGCAAAAGACGAAAGAACTGAGCCAAACCGTCAGAAATTCCACATGCTCTTTGTCACTAACTGACGGGTTGTCCTTATAAGCATCCAATCGCACCTCAACATAGTTGGTAAAGGCGTAGGACCCATCACTGATAGACACAACATCGTTAGGTTTTCTCTCCACGGTCAAGAGTTCTCCGTCAGGACGAAGACTAGTCAAAGCGGCAACGTCGAAAAGTGTTGGAGTCATCATGCCGTAACGAAAGTGGAAGCAATTGGTTCGGCGACACCAGAAATAACATGCAGCGCCGAACAGACCATCGTCGTAGCGCAAACCGGAAGTTGTCAGAATAAGAAGGTCTTCAAAACCGGCCCTCCTCCACGATTTGTTCTTATGAGGCCGTAACCTTTCAAGCCAATCCAAAAATCTAGGAAATGACTTTACATTTCGTAAAACCCTGCGAGAATATTCGTTGTCGAAGTGGCAAGTATATATAGGGTTAAGAGTGGCTACAGGTCGAATTTCGTCAGGATTGGAAAGAGGAAAGTTGGCACTCATAACAGGGTCTTGCGCCTCCGATGGAGTCATCGAGGGACCCAAGAAAGCAGGAGAAGGATTGACGGGTTCACCATCAGGAGGAATGAAAGAAGTCACGGGAATGATCAGACTGCGTTCATGGTATTGGACATTCAAATCGATTTCAGGATCAAGAACTCCTTGGAGAGCCATATTTAAAAAAGGGTTTTAAGAGGAAAAGGGGTTTAGGTCAAAGAAGAAAGAGATGCAGTGGCAAGCAAGAAACGTGAAAAGGGGATAATGATAAGCGATCAAGTTTAAATAGGAAGTGAAAAGACGTGTAAGACCAACGCAATGGTCCAATCAAAAGCGTCAGTTCAAAAAGATAAACTCAACGTTCCAGAATCCTAATGATGAAAGGACAGTTTGAAAAAATACAACTTTTGGCATCCTTCGAAAAGACGTGTCGAATACCAAAACTTAGGGGGCCTCTGTTAACTGGAAGTTGAAATCGACAAAAGGGCAAGAATGTCGGATGTATAAGTGACAGCGACGGAAGTGTACTTAAACATTTTTGTTTAAAAGTGACTTCGAAGGAGGTGAACGTACAACCCGAAAAAAGGTAGATTTCGACAAAATGATATGTGTCGACAACATAAGTGATGTCGAAGGAGGTGTACTTAAGTCTCATGACTTAAAAGTGACTTCGAAGGACATGGACGTGTGTCGATAGAAGGAAGAGACGGAAACAAGAGGTCTATGTCGAAGGAATGTTGGCGCAAGAAAAGAGGAAGTCAGAGCCATCATGTCAACATTGGGAACGGAAGAGTATTTATGAAGGCATTTAATGCTCCTTGTGGCTATAAAATCCCCTTTCTGAAACTGGAAAAGCCGCGAGATAATATGGAAAAATACAAGGAATGCCTTCATGAATTCTGGAAAGAAGAAAAAAGGTTCAAATTCCACATAGCACGAGTTCATGAAAGATCAAACATGTGGGATTAAGGTGTTCGGGTGTTGAAAAGGAAATGAGGGAATCTTCACCCCGAATACCTCCTTTATCCTCATGAATAGTGAAAGACCAAACATGCGTGATTACATAGAACCCACTTCTGATGCGTCAGATCCATGCAAATAACTCCGAATTGGAGGAAGCATTGAGCTTGATACATAAGACTTGGTGGAGCCTTTGTAACCCCATAGGCCAAGGTTTGTGCCCTGCTAGGGTCAACTGCGGCCGTCTTTCCTATTAAAGAGGTAAAGGAAAAAAGACCTCTGATGGCATTCTACTAGAAGTGTCGGAGGCATGCCTTTTGATTGAATGCTGGTGGAACAACAATTAGTCAAAATACATGCCGCCAATATCAATCGAATGCTTCTGAGGCCGACAGCAGGCCGGAAATCTATTCCGACAGAAGGCCTGCTTGTTGAAAGGAACTTGATGTCGGTGGGCATCCCAGAACCAAGAAGCAGGAGCACAACAACGTCAATACTTCAAGCAACAAAGAGAATTAGACAAGAGTCAAATGGTTGCAGTCGAAGAAGAGTGCTAGTCGAAGGGGTCTCAGCAAAGATGTTACCACAGAGTCCAACAGAAGTATCCACTAAGCCCAAACCACGACGTGGGCAGTTACATCGTGGGGGATAGCGTAGTGGGTAGTTATCAGATCGTGGGTTCTGCAGTTATGCAGAACGTGCAAGTTGCTTTGTAATTAGTTTCCGGATTCCTATACCTATAAATAGGAAGTCCTTAGGTTGTAATCGGGGTCGTTTGCTAGGTTGACACACATAGGCCAAAATCCTAGACGTCTCACCAGAGCAGACAAACGGAGAAACGCCATTGTAAAAAACCTCAGCCATCCACCCCTTTTTAAATTCCAATGCAATCTTTACTTTTTCATGCACTTTTCAATTACCTGCAATTTACCTTACTGCAAATTCTAATCGCTTTCATTTCGATTCCAAGTCATTTACTTTACTGCAAATTCTAATCGCTTTCATTTCGATTCCAAGTCATTTACTTTACTGCACATTTTACTCTCCCGCGCCGTGTTCTTGATGTCGGCTTCTATTTCCAATCGCATTTTAACGCTTTCCAACCCCAAATATCGAAAACAACAAAAAATACGGTCAAGTTCCTTTGCAAGATTACCACATAACCTGTCGTTACCCACACCCCTTCCATCACCGTCAGTTCGGCAGGCGTCGGACGAAAAACCCACGAACAGTTAGCCATTAACTAATTTGCTCTAAATTTAGTGCTCTAGTTTCTCAACAGTTGGGTTTGATTGTTGCTGTGTGGTTGGTTTGGCTGGTTAGCTTGTTTCCTTCTTAGCCGGTCGTCAAGCCTTGGTTTATAACTCGTTTCAGTGTTAATATAATTGCTTTTTAAAGTCTCCAAGAAATAGTTCAATTGGTAGAGCAGTGGGCATAGAGCGTTTGAACCCTAATAACGATGCTTTTTTCCTCCTCCATTATATATTTATTTATTTTATTTTATTTTTGCATTTTTTTTAAGAAAAAAGTCTGTTAAGTTTTTTTAATGCTTCACATAGTAATAGTACCAAGTATTAGTGAAGCAAAACTTCTGTAGGTGTTACAACCAACAACTTTTGGAATTTTTAAATATGAGAGATTAAGAAATTTTTAGAATTTTTAATTTAGTAGGAGATATACTTTTAATAAAATCAACTTAACATCCTCAAAACCACGTAAATATAACATGTATCATTCATATATTAATCACCATCTTATGCACATATCATCTATATGTTTAATTAGAAAAATATTAAGCTGATTTTATTAGGAGCTTATAAACTTTTACCATTTGTTTATTCATTATCACCATATACATGCATTGTATTATTTGAAAGAAGTGATAATTTTATTTTTAGCTGTCAAATTCCATCCAAAAAAGTATCCCACCAAGAAAATGATTGATAGGACCTTATATAATTATCTAAGAACATGTATAAACAATTCGGTGCATAATACATAAATAATTGGGTTAGTTATGCATTTATTTATTCAATTTTTTTAATATAAATAAGCTAAAAAAATTCTTTATATTCATAAACTTCTCCAATAAACTAATTGAAATAAAGAAAACGTGTTGTCTACAGCTATCTGATAGGAATATAGGATATATCTAAATTTCAGCTTGTATAACAAGTTATTATATCTATCCGTCTCTTAACCTTCAACATTTCACTCAAGATACACCCCGGCCAAACCTATAACAGGCAATATTTCTATATTCCAAAGGCTTCACATAAAGCAACAATATCATTTCCTTTCAAAAAAAAAAAAAAAAAAAACAATATCATTTGTTCTATCTAGCAAAATGGGTAAGTATAATTTCGAGTACGGTAAATGGATCAAGGTCTTCAAATCACTAAGCGGTAAAGCCGAAGCATGAAATGGTAAAGCAACGGTTTTGCATATAAAATGAAACATATATACTCCCTCCGTTTTATTTTAAGTATCTTTTTAACATCAAAATTTTGTTTCAAAATAAGTGTCTTTCTACCAAATCTAGGCAACATTTAATACTGTTTTTCCTTATTTACCCTTACATTTAATGTTGTTTTAGTTTTAAAATTTGTAATACTAGTAACTAGTAATGATGCATTGACAAAATAAAAATATTAAATAGGGGCATTTTTGACAAAATACACATAAAACTTACAATAATCATCATAATCAACACTTTCTTAATCTATGTTCAAAAGTCCAAAAAGACACTTAAAATGAAACGGAGGGAGTATTAGCCAACTTGAATTTCTCCGTAATTGATCTCATGATGCATCCCTGCGTCATTAAACAAGTTGGATGAACGATGGTAATAATGGCATGATTTATAAGTTTGGTTCGACGAGGAGCAATGAAGTTCGAAGAGCCAACTTGTCACCTTAATCTTGTCGATAAGCTATTCCCTCCATTTTTTAATGTGTTGATTATCATAAATTTTATATATATACATATGTTTTGCCTAAATCACTTCTTGCTTGTTATAGGCATTTTAACTATTCTATTTAGTTGGATTATTTTATTTGTGCCATTTTAGATTTGTGTGTGTAATATAACTTTACTGCTTATTGTCTTCTATCTTTATTTATTTATTTATTATTTTTATTGATAAGAATTCTCTTTGTTTAATTCTTATTAAAATTGTAGTAGTGTTTAATTTTTATTAAAAAAAGTATGTTTATTAATTAATATATGTATGATAGTTTAGTGATAATATATCTCTCTCTCCAATCCGGCCAAAAGTCTTTAATTACATAATGGAAGATGCACGAATTTTAAGAAATTATTAAATGATGTAAGAAGTTGAGATAATTCAACGAAGGTAAATGCTAACAAGTGTCCTTGGTGCATTTGTTAAGAAACTAAATTTAGTAGAATGGTTAAATTTAGTAGACAACCATTGAAAAATGCATTTTTTTTAGATTCTCGAGATACGGAGTAATACACATTTATAATTGTTTTTCTAAGTATAAGAATCTTAACAAGTGTTCTGTTAGCAAGACCCTTTAACTAAAACACCCTTTTGTAATCATGAATTATTGAGAAAAGAGGAAAGAGGATAGGAGAGGAGAGAGGAAATGATTAAAGGCGAGAAAAACAGGTAATAATGAATAAAGGTATGATTGAAAAAAATAAGATAATTAAGTATTTGATTTGTAAACTGTTAAAACATATGAATAAGAGGGCTATATGGTCAAGACTTTTGGATAGAATGAGTATATAATTATTGAGAAGAAAAGAAATAATTGAATGAAAGTTTAAAATAGAATAAAAAAATATAATTATGCCTTGAAATTTTAAAATGAGAAAAATTATAAAACAAAAAAGATACTCCATTCGGTCTCCATTAGAAGAAAAAACTAACTTCACACTTATTAAAGATGTTAATTGAGTGTATTTAATTTTCTCAAATTCATAAAAAAAAAATTAGCTACTTTAAGAAAGTTGTATTAAGAATGAAACAAATATTAAATGAAACAATCATTTTGTAGGAATGTTTGATGAAAAATTGAATTTAAAATAAAAAATTAGTTAATTTTTTATTATATTTGAGACCAAAATAAATATTTATTTTTATATTAGAGATCGGAGAAAATATACTCCCCCACTCTCTACTATAGTGTTACTAATTTTTTATTATATTTGAGACCAAAATAAATATTTTTTTATATTAGAGATCGGAGAAAATATACTCCCTCACTTTCTACTATAGTGTTAAAAAGAAACTAACTTCACATTTATTAAAGAAGTTAATTGAGTGTATTTAATTTTCTAAAATTCATAAAAAGTATAACTATTTCAAAAAAAAAATTACATAAGAAATAAAACAAAAATTAAATAAGATAATCATTTTTTTTAAAAATATTTTAAAAATAATTATATCAAGAGTAAAAATTAATTAACTTTTTTTTTTAATATTTGTGACCAACGTAATTTTCTTTTTTCTTTATATCAGACGAATGGATAAGACAAATGTTAAAGAAACGTGAGACTGAGAGTGTAGCACATATAAATCATGTGTTATGGTACATGTTTTGACACCTTGTGTCATTCATCTTTGACTAAACCAAAAACACATAATCATTCATGTAGTACTCGACAAACACTTTGGATGAATGAATTTGGACCTCTGGTTACTTGTGCAACTATCCTGGTCCGTATCCTTAAATCATTGCATAAGGAATGTTTAGGTGAATTGGGTTTTGGAAATTCATTAAAATCATGATATATTTTCAAACTTAAAAGGCTAAGTGCTTATGGAAACACTTATAGATTATTTAACAATACTATTCTCATATCGATAATAATCGAATCCGAAATTTTTCATAACCTCATATTCAATCCTTACCAACTAAATCAACGATTGTTGACCATAAATCATTGCAACTAAATTGGAGTTTTGAACCTATCTCTAATCGGTCACCTCCAAATAATTATTAAAGTGATATCACTTTTTAACTTTTAAATAAAACAAATAAATCTAATAAAAAAATTAGATAAAGAAATATGAACAAAATTGAAAAAAAACAAATAATAAATAATAAAAAGAGTAGAATATCTTGGGTCGATAAAATAAGTGTAATTAAAAATTTGTGCGTCATTTAAATTATTTATATTGAACGTGAAAGTGAAATTGAATGAGCTAATAATCCCCAACACATTAAAAATCATGTTACAAATCATTGAATAAGAAGGGATCATACATTTAGTGATTTAGCTTCAACAAATGTGAAATTTTGCTATGCACCCATAGCACCTGTGCACTTGGCATTGGCACCGTCGGTATTGGTTTTAGTTTATCAATAGTCAAATTTTTTCACCAACGCTTTTGCTTATTTTTAAACCAAAATTATTAGATCGCTCCCGTAAGTTATTTTTAGGTTATAAATCAGTCTCTTAAGTTTTCTTTTAAATAAGTCCCGTAAATCATTGGCGCTCAACAAATCATTCATTTATGTTAATTTTGTCCATTAACTGACACGTGACACCATAATTTTTTTTTTTAAAAAAAATATCAAACCATTTTTTAACACATGATACCATTGGTTGAGTGGCACGTGTCACTTAAAGTAAAAAATTCACGGTAAGGATGGATTTGTTATACAGCAATAATTTACAGGACTTATCTGAAACAAAAAAACTTAAGGGTCTGATTTGTAACATAAAAATAACTTAAAAGACCAATTTAATAATTTTGCCTATTTTTAAAGCATTTTTTCGCAATGTTGCTCTGCTATGAGAATCGGGCTTCACCCTGAGCATCGCGCTTCAGTGTGAGCATAGAGGCCATCTAATAAGCATGGTTTTGCACATTCCTTCATTCTTTCATCCTCTATCTCGTTTTGGATCGAAAATTCCCTCTTTCTCCTTCTGGTTTTGCATTTCCTTATTCTTTGTCGTATTCCTTCATCTTCTTGTTTTGCATTTCCCTCTTTCAACTTCTTGTTCTGCATTAGTGGTCCAACAACAAATTTTCTTTTCCAATGGGTTTGGTTGTTAGGTCGTTTGCAAAGCCCTAAAAGAAAAATAATTTCCCAATATTGGACCATTTGCAAAGCCCTGAAAAAATGCAACAAAGATGATTTTTAGTAATTTTCCCAATATGTGAGTTAATATTTTGAATTTTTTGTTGAGACATTTTTTAAAAGATATTTTATTTTTTAGATAATTTGTTTCTTTAGTGTATTGAATATATCTACCAAAGTTCCAAAAATTAGAAAAAAAAAGTGAAAAAAATTAAAAATATTATTCTTGAAAAACAAATTGGGGAAAATAATCACTCCCTACCTTCCTAAATCATCTTCGTCCTAAATTAATCTGGTGATTAGGGAATCAACTAATTAGTGGTAAATGGGGGCGCAAACACAAATTGATGTGCGAACCCCATGATCTATATTATCGTTGGTGGATCCAAGAGTACTTAGGACTAATCCGATGATTACATAATCAACTTATTAGTTATCAATGAGGTGCAAACACAAATCGGTGTGTGAACTCCATGATCTCTATCATCCTTGGTGGATCCAAGAGTGCTTAAGACTACTCCGGTGATTAAGTAATCAACTAATTAATGGTCAATAGGGGTGCAAACACAAATTGGTATGTGGACCCCATGATCTCTATCATCCTTGGTGGATCCAAGAGTGCTTAGGACTAATCTGGTGATTAGGGAATCAACTAATTAGTGGTCAATGGAGGTGCAAATACAAATTGGTGTATGGACCCCATGATCTCTACCATCCTTGGTGGATCCAAAAGTGCTTAGGACTAATCCAATGAGTACAAAATTGCTCATAGAGTTAACTGCTCGCTCGAAGTGTTGTAGCAACTCGGTTAAGTCATTTTTGTATCTGATAAAATTTTCAAGTTGAGCATACAAAGCTTCGCAACGTGATATTGTCCTAAATTTCAGCAAAGAAATGACCCCTTATATATGCTCCAGACCACATTTCCTTTCTTTTATATATTTCAATAACCCAAGGATGTCCCTCCACACCACAAAATCTGACACACGCCTTTCACTTCCTTTCAAATCGGCCAATCTCATAATCACCTATCAAACGTCTTCCGAATAAATGTGTGAACCTATCGTTGCCTACACTGAACGCTGCATTGAGATTCTGGTTCTAAGCGCACAGCCGATGATGCACTAGAGGGAACACTGCACAAATGGCATTTCTCATAGATATGTCACCGTCCATGATGACAGATTTAGGAAATTCACCACCCATAGCATCCATAATTTGGTTTAGGACCCATACATATATATTTTCTATTTCATTGCTTACAATGGCAATAGCAAAGACACAAGTATTGTTGTGGCACCAGGAAACATCACAATAGGACAACTATATTTGTTTTTACCATAAGTTGCGCCAAATGCAATGACATCTCCAAAAACCCGATAATCATATCGGAAACATCCATCACACCAGAATAATCTTTCAATTATACCTTCCACACTAACTGTGTACTTCCAAAAAAGCCCCGAATCTGTTCTTGCAAGCTCTGTCAAGTACATAATAACATTGCTTGAATACCCATCTTTTGGTTGCCTAGACTTGTGGATCTTATTGTACATCTCTCTTTTACAAAAACCTACCATGTCAACTGCTATATGCGTGGAGTGCTAAGTCCAACCTCCCTCATTCAATTCATTTCTTCAACATCAACTTCAGTCATTACCCTTTGAGATCGATGAAGTACCCCATACCTCCCACCTAAAAGGTCATGGCTATGCTCATTGCGAACGAAATTCACCTTTCATTGTTGTCACTAAACTAAGCGGAATGAACGGACACTACACGGGAACTAGCTACAATATTGAACTGCCGAAACATGAGGAACTGGTTTTGGAACCTAGTATGTGGGAACTTTGCTAATTCAAAAAGAAATTGAAATGGATATTGACCCATTGAGTGAAGAACAAATAAAAAGAAAATGAAAGACTTTACCCCCAAATCAAGCTCGCGATGAGGCTTCTCTGCTTGATGACGGTGCACGACCCCGGCCCCTTAGGTCGAAGAAATGGTCTCAACTGAGGAGGAAGATGATGAAGGTAAAGTGACTAAATGAATACCAAAGGTGAATTTTAGGAGACATTTATGTTTGTAATTAAGTCAGTTATTTAGGTTTGCAAATAAGTCTAGCAACTTGTAGGTTTTAGTTGTCAAACCATTTTTACCTATGGTATTCAGTTACCACACGAGTGCACATGGGCACTTTTTCCTGCACAGGTGAAGCACAAAATCATTCTTAACAAATTGCCAATGTAAATAACTGTTTATAATTTGTCATGAATATGAGTTATTTTACCCCAAAATCAATGATATCTAAACTCCCACCTTTGGTTTGATTATTGAAAACATTACCAAAATATTGAGTTTGTGAAACTTATTCTACCTAAAATTAAGAATTATTTATTCATTGATAATAATTTAAAGTTTGAAGGAGGTTGAGGAAATTTTTGCCAAGTTTCAGCTATTAGCTTAATCTTATTTTTAGCTCTTTTCAAATTATTACGTTATTTTGTAATCAATTGGTTTTTAATTATTTAAACCATGATTAATCTCGATATATTGTGTTTGTTTTTGCATTTCAAATAGGGACATGTTTGCAAATGAATTTTGGTAATATAATTGACTATGACCTTTTGTTATTGATATATGAGCTATGTTATTTACGAAGCCTCATTTAGTGTATTGCTTTTAATTTTTGCCTATAAAATTGATGACCAATTTTTTCTTTTTTTTTCTTTCTGCATGTACTAGTTTACATGATATTAAATAACAAAATCATTCTTCCCATCCACTACTCCAATACTCCCTCCCAAAATTCCCTCCCACAAATATCCTGCCAAAAACAAAAATGCATCGAAACTTTGAAAGATCCCACTCACTCTCAATCACATGACAAGAGACAAACAAAAATTCTAACATCACACGCTCCCTTCCACAAGCACATCGAAGAAGTGTATGAATTGAAAACCAATATATATACGTGTGTGTGTGTGTGTGTATATATATATATATATATATATATATATATAGTTTACTCTCTCCTTCCTCCCTCAGCTGAGATCATTCATTGTCACTCTTTCTATTACTTTCTCTCTCTCTCAACTTTGTCAATGATTTGTCTCTATCTAGGAAGATGCAGATTTGAGCTTCTTAGCCACTCTTCTCAGTGGTTATTGTCGACCATGAAGCCCGATAGCATGGAGCAAAGTGGAAGGATGAGGAATATATACAGTGGATCGCCCTCTAATTTTCAGTGGTGAAGGCTATGCCTATTGAAAAATTAGAATGAGAATCTCTCTTGAGGCAATATGTGCGGATATTTGGGATGCCTTAGAAAAAGGGTCATTCATTACACAACATTTAGTGAAAGGTGAACCTAAAGAAAAACCAAAGAGTTTGTGGTCAGATGATGAGAAAAAGAAAGTTAAATACAATTTAAAAGCAAACAACATCATCTCATCCGCACTCGCTTATGATGAATTCTTTAGAATCTCTCGATACAAAAATGTCAAGGAAATGTGGAATACTTTTCAGGTTACCCATGAAAACACTAGTGAAGTCAAACGTGTTAGGTTGAATGCTTTAACTCATGAGTATGAATTATTTTGCATGCTGCCCAATGGATCAATTAATGATATGTGAAAACGATTTACTCGTATTGTTAATCATCTTATTTCCCTAGACAAAGTTTTTATAATTGGTGAATTTTCTAACAAAGTTTTTATGACTGATGTGTTAGACAAAACAATCTTATTAAAATCGTACCGTTTATCAAACCAGTCAAGATAATGAAAAAGTGGTTTATTAATTCAACCAGTGAATCACTAATTAAACCGCATATCGGTTATTTTACAAAAGTTTATCCGTATATAAATAATATAACAAGGTATTATCATTATTTTCATAAAAAACAAAGTATTTACGTAATTAAAGTTAATATTCACACATCTAAACACAAGCATTTCAATGCCCTAATGGGAGCAAGCTCCTTAAGTATGATCTAAACCCAAGGTCAAATCTCATTAAGGACACTTTTTGTATTAAAAGATCATTTTCAAAAATTTGTATTAAAAGATCATTTTCAGAAAAGGATGTGCTTTGACCACCAAAGAACTGCTTTCACCCGGTTCGGTTCAACCCGGTATTGACAAGTTTGCCTAGGTTTAATTTGGTTCTTGACCATAGTCAACTGTTCATTTGCAAGTCCGGTTATTTAAGCAACCGGACCCTTGATAGGTTTACCAATTTTCCGGTTGAATCGACTTGTCCGGTCTGATTTTAATAACACTGAAACAAACTATTAAATTCATGTCTTATTAATTTTTCGACTTTTTCAAATTTTTACCATCCTTGTGAGACGGAGGGAGTAACTAACTCTTTTAAAGGACGTGTTTTTAGTCAAAGAGACTTACGTTTAGGATCAGAAAGATATAAGAGGATAGGATAAAGAAAGACACTTCAATTGTCTATTACTCTCTTCAATCCTAAATTTAAGATCATTTTGGAGAACTTTGCATACACCAAGAAAGTGAATTAATTTTATTAATGGTATTAAAAATGTAAACATTTAACGTACTTTTTCAAAACTACCTTCAATTGTTGTTTTATAGGCAAAGTGTTTTTTTATGGGGACAGGGGAAGGAAAACAATCATAAGTGTGCATTTTTTATGTCTCGAGAATACAAAAAACTATATTGTCCCACGAGTTTTTACTATGTTTGGCTTATTGACAAGTGCATCAAGAACATTTGTTAATGATTTGGGTCTAATATATGATGTTTTGAGCATGATTTAGACTTCCTTTTACTATGAATTTGACTTGTTTCTCTTGTAAATTTAGGTTGTTTTTATTAGTTTTAGGAATTGTTATTAGTTTAAAATCCCTTGAACATTTTGATCCGTTTTGGGTATGTTTCAGGTACTTTCGGAGCTTAATTGAAGAAAATAAATATGGAACTGAAAAGAGGACAAAAGAATCTTGAAAATGGAGCAAGAACGGAGCAAAACAAAGTCGGAGCGGGGTCCACACGCCCAGGCGTGGAGCTCCCACGCCCGGCGCACAACCCCCGGTAAACAACCATTGACCAGACCTGGGCGCCCAGGCGTGTGGCCTGGGGCGCCCAGGCGCGCGTGTCCCGTTCGGGCCTAGTTGGGCCAATTTCTGATGCATTTTTGAGGGATTTTCTTAGGTTTTGTAAATATACATTTATTCTAGGATTAGGAACTAGGTGAGTAGCTTTTAGAGAGAGAGATTACATGATTTTGGAGAGCTTTAGAGGAGAAGGAGATTGGAGATTGGAAGATTGAAGATCTCTTCGCGGTAATCCTAATTGTCTATGATTATGGATTACTCTTCTACTGTTTTTATTCTTATTTTCTCAATGTGTAACTGAAACCCTCGTGTTAGGAATTGGTGGATTTGTATGGATTAGTTTATTGATTTCATGAATTGATGTTTTTCCGTTTCTAAATCAAGTAATTGATTGTATTTTCACTATTATGCATGTAAGTAGCTAATCTATGTTTTGGATCTCTAATTCTTCAATTGAGAGATTAGGAATTAGGATTGGCCTTCAATCAAACAATATAATTATTCAACTCGTAGGGATACTTTTGAGTAATTATATAACTTTTTATAAATTCCACTGTTCTTAATTAATGGTTATTCAATGGTTTAATCACTTAAGGGATTAAGGGTTATCAAATTGAATAATAAACAATAATTGCACAAGAGGGATCTAGTAATTACTACCTTAGGAATTTGTTCTTGATTTAGGGAAAAACAGAGATTCATGATAAATAAGGAACACCTACAATGAAACCACTTCCTAACTCGTTTTCTTAAATTGCTCGCAACTTCTATTTAATTTATGTTTTTATTTAATTTGTTTTTATTTAATTTTAATTTAATCTTAATTAATTGATTAGAAACCTATAGATTTCGCTTCTAACTACTCTTTGGTGAGAATTAATTGAACAATTTGCAATCCCTGAGGACGATAACTAGTCTTACTGACTATATTACTTGTCGATCCGGTATACTTGCCGGTAGTCCAATAGTTAACATTTGTCTAATTGTTATTAGAAATAGAAATAATGTCTTATAAATAAAAAAAATAAAAAAAACATTTATTTGAAAACGAAGGGAATCTTTATAAGAAATTTGCTTGAGATTTTTTATAAAGAAAAATCATGTTACTATTTGGTAGCTAAGCAGCATGCTACTGTTGCCAATAAAGACAAACCATAGCCATTGTCTTCTTTGGTGTAATGAGAAAGGTTGACGATACTGTACAGATAAAAAAGGTTTTTTCAATATACGTTGAAGGGAATATTTTAAGAAATCTATATTTAGTAAATTTGTATTAAAAATTGATGTATTTATAAAAGAGAAAATGAGTAATGCATAAACAGTGTAAAGTTTTTTACATCATCAATGCATCATCTACCATTCATCCGTTTATGGTTGTTAACTTTTAAATTAAAGTAATCTAAATGAATGATGGATGATGGTGTAAAAAACTTTACATACCCATTAATCTCTTTATAAAATTAATGTGTATTGATTATATTAATTTTGGATGCAGACTTATTAAATATGTGTTTCTTAAAATATACTCCAAGGTATATATATATTAGAAAAACCCTTAGTTTTATATGTTGAGAAAATTTTCTCTTTTATTTGAATCAATGTTTGTTTAACCCCAGCTTAAAAGTTGATGATAAGATGTTCAAAAGTGATAATGAAACAATCCTTTTTTTAATCTCTTATCATCAACTAATAGGATCTATTTGGTGCGTGAAATTGAGCATGAAATTGAGGGTTGGAATTGGAATTGAGGCTAAGAATTGAAATTCTAATGTTTGGTTATGTACTTGGAATTGGAATCCAAACCCAATTCCATTTAATCAGATTATAACTAAAAATACATAAACTCAATTCATACCTTAAGTCTCAGAATTACAATTCCATATTTTATAGAATTGACTATCATGAGTCTAAAAACAAAATAAAATATCTCTCCACCGGTCTCCCATAGAGATGGAAATTCGAGCTACACGATTGAGTTCGGGTTCAGGCCATGATCGGGCTGGGCCAAAATGGCCCTGATGTAATTTGGGCCAGAAATCATCTAGCTAAACCCGATAGTTGGTCACCTTTTAAACTAGATCGTGTCAGGTTTATAAGTGATATTAGGGGGTCGATCCGGAGCTTGATAGCTTCTGGACCCTAGACCTATTTGAGTCATATTTTGAGAGTTTAATCCTGCATGTTTATCAGGGTTGGGCCTAACTTTTTTGTCACCTCTAGTTCACTTCAAAGTTCCATCTCCCCCTTTTCTCCACTTTAGGAATCTTCTCATCTTCATGACTCTCTTTCTCATCCCCCTCCACTTTTCACCACCACTAAAATATATGATTCTTGGTAGCAAACCACCCCTATGTCTCCATGATAGAGGTGTGATACACACAAAAGATTGTCGCGGCTACGCACACAAATGGTGACGACGCGAAGCACAAGCAATGGAATATAATTCATTTAATTTTTTTGAATTCTACATATTATGCCCAAACAATGAACTTAAAAATTGAATTTGGAATGTCAATCTACATTTTTTTTTTTTATACAATCCAAACATAGAATCACAATTCTAATAATTCTAAACTACAATTCCAATTTCGCTCTCCAAACATACACGTGAAGTCGAAGTTAAAAAAATCTTTAAATAAAAGACAATCAAGAAAAATATAAAAATAACAGAAATGATTATAAACTATATGTTCTTTTACGAACGTACTATTTTCCCATTTGAATAGTATTCATATGATGGGAATTGTAAGTTCATGAAAAAGACATATCAGTAAATGATATTAAGTTAAAACTTTGTAGGGATAGTTTTGTTATTTATAGTTACCTTACCCATTTCGAACAAGATTGTTTTAATAGGAACTAGCTAGGTTGGTTTTTTAGAAGATTTTACTATGCATAAAGGTGCAATTAAAACTTTGTAGCGATAGTTTTTTTTTTTTTTTTTTCGAATTCCTTGCGAAACCATCGGTATCCCCAAGAGCATCCTTAATACCAGGGAGCCCTTGAAACTAATCCGGAGCGAGCTGCGTGGCTGACTCTCCCAACGAGATGTTTTTAGTGAGAATCGAACCCGGGGCTACTAGCACCCTTGTCTCATTCCCAGGATTTCAGTTAGGGCTTTACACCAACTGAACCAAGCCCTGTTGGTTGTAACGATAGTTTTGTTATTTATTCTTTGTAGCGATAGTTTTGTTATTTATAGTTGTCTAACTTAGTTTGAACATGATTGTTTCAACAGAGATGAGGTTGATTTTCTAAAAGATTTTGTCTGCACAAAAGATTGAGGTGCAATTATTCACGGGGTTAGAATCTTTAAATATAATTTTGGTTATTTTTTTTGGGTATGATAAGCATAAATTGATTTTTCGGATGATTTTGATTACACAAATGTTAGGGTACAATTTATTCAATCTCTCATATACGTTCCAGTCTTGGGCCCAACAATCTATCACACACATACGTTCCAGTCTTGGGCCCAACAATCTATCACATTAGTCATTCAAAAACACCATAAATGACAACTTCCACCAATGCACTCAAGAGCAAATATGGAAGGCTGCTTAAGCACCCTGCTTAAGGCAGCATCAGATGATAACCAGTGGACAAGGAGAAGCATCAGTACAGTAGCCACCAGACAAAGGAAAATGAACGTGAAGCCCAAGATGATGGCCAACTATAAAAGGAGAGGCAAAGGTAATCCGATCTAAGCCAACACAAGCAAGTCTAGAGTAACAGAACAAGTAGAGTAAACCAAAATAGAGAAAAACACTTGTAACAACCTAAATTTTAAATAAATATTGATAATTATGTATATGTTTAATTCATGTAGAATAATAATGTTAAGTGATTTGGAATAAAATGCAAACCGTGTGTGTTGTGACTTGGTCTAGGATGCTCGGGAAGTATGAATAATAAGGATTAAGGAACATTGGGGATTTGGGGATATTGTGAGTATGGATGAGTGTTGATAGAGGAGGCTAAAATTAGAAGAAAAGTTGAGAGCCTGAACATCTACATTTCCAAGGAATTAAGCATTCCTCTGTACGTGGTTATCAAATCAACCTATAAGCAATTAATCAGTGGACAACTCAAGAAATTAGTTTTGCGAAGAGTGGAGAGAAAGTTGATACTCGCAAAAAATTAAAAAAAATAATAATAAAAAAAACACACACACACGAAGAAAAACTAATTTACTCGATACATATAGATAGAAGAAATGATTATCAAACATGTTTCACACAATGCACAGAAGGATCATTGTTCAGTTTTGCATTTTTTTTGTACACAAGTAGTTAAATCATGCTGTTGTCCATCCAGTTAACAGATTCTTACTGTCATCCATAAAAATTTAGTTAACAAACCATTTCCAAATTGCAAGCAATCAAAAATTCCAAGGGACATTGCAGAATTCCAGCATCTTTATAACCCCACACAGCCCATCATCTGCACTATTATCACTCAACTGCGAAGAACAAAAAGGAAACCATGGGAGGCATCAGAACCATTTCCAAACATTAATTAGTATGCACAATAAATGAAAATAAAAACTATCCGCAAATTAAACATACTGTATATCAGAATGGAATAACACAAATCGATACTTCAACTAGTAAAACTATCAAAATTAGCATTTCCAATAATTTAATAGCAGTGCAATGGTGTACTATAAGTTCACAGGTTTTGAAGCCGAGGTGCATATGGTGTGCTATGCAGTGATCCTACTTTCGGATATAGCATTTCAATACTGGCTTGTGCTAATGCCTAATAAGTAACAAAATATCCTAAACTTAAGGAAGTAATAGTGGCTCAAATTTTCCAAGGAAAAGAAGAGTGGCATAAAATGAATGGCATTAAAGGAAGATAATTACTACTAATTACTGTATAGCCAATTCTGGATAGCAGCATGTAGCTGCCAGTGTCGGATCTTGACCAAAAGTTTAGGGGATGGGGGGTGCAGTTGGTTGAGTCAAAATTTAAATTTCATATATTAACAATTTGCACAGAAAGTCAAGTGAATAAGCTTTGGTTTGATGGTCCTGAGTTGCTTCATGATTCAAGAAACCCAGGTTCGAACCCCCCCTTTCCATTTTTCACCCAAAGTTTACTGTTAATAATAAAACGATAATAAAAACTCAGCAGCTCGAGAAGCAGGATTCAAACCCTGTGCTATGAGTATTAAGTCCCTACTGCCTAGCCACTAAGCCATCAACCACTTGTTGCGATGAATTGCCATTAATTATGTATATTTTTTAAAATGTCAAGGGGAGCAGGAGTTCCCACCTGCTCCTAAGAAGCTCCGCCCCTGGTAGCTGCCAACCCCAAAAACACCTGGGTAGCGGGAATGCCGCTACTCCGAACATTAGGGAATTAATATACATAATTTATACAACATACATATAAATGCTCAACAATAATAAAAAAAAAAACCCCAAAACTAAAGACACAGTCACCATCAATCTAAGGCATAACTAAGAAACCAATCTAGGAAGATGATGCCAGAAAAAGACGACGGTCTGTGAAGTTTAAAAACAGAAAGGCAAAGAAGTTTAAAAAGCAATGGTGGGCCGTAAAGTAGTAAAGTACACAGCAAGACACCAACAAAATAAAAAGGGAATTCAAAAACTAAACAGAGTAGAGCTGTGATATGAAGAGGGCTGCTGTGAACAAGGGGCTGTGAAGGGCACTTAGCACACCAGAGCCACTGGAATACAACTGGGTCACTGAAAAATGGCCGAGTTTGGCATGGAAAAATTGTTGGCTGCCGGAATAATAAGCTTCTGTTTCATGACTGGGGAGCACAAAACAGAGGGTAGAGGGCTTAACTAGTCGAAAAAATGGGTTTCAATCCCTAAATGCTTCTGACTAAAAAATGGTTGGAAATGACTAAATCAATAAAAAAATGGGAAAGGGCTTAAAAAAGAGGACATTTTGGGGATTTTGCCCCTAGCATCACATAGCATCTGTGAAGGACACGATAGCAGTCACGACTCTCAGAGATTGTGGCCATGATTCATTGCTCCACCAAAACGCAATGCGACAAGCCAGGCATCCAGGGGAGGTCATGTGACGCGATATGGTGGCGCAAGAGCATGCTATTGACTACATACAGCAATTAAGGCACATTAGTGTAGCAACTGGGATGAAGTTGAAGAAATGTTAATCAGCCATGCAAAGATGAGGTAAGACATACGGTAATTAAGACAAGAGATTGTGAGGGCCAGCTGTAACTCTATATAATCAGCCATGCAAATATGCAACAAAAATAACATCTAAACACTCTAGAAAAATTGAATAAACTACTTAACGAAAAGAGCAGCTCTACCCATCATATTGCCAAGGTAAAGCAAATTTAATGGAATGATAGGTCATGCTACCAGATCAGTTGCTCATGCAACCAAGCACCATCACCGCCACCAAAAACAAAAATAAAACAGCGAGCAACTGAGCATTGCGAGCTTCACCACTGTCAATTTCCTCATACAATGTACTCAATATCTGCTAAGATATCAAACAAGCTTTATATTATCTGTAACTATTTTAAAGGCCAAGAGAGACTTCTAGAGTTCTGGTACTCAATAATAAATTCTTTGCTTATCAAAAAAAAAAAAAAAAAAATTTAAAGGCCAAGAGAGACACATCCTTTCATTGTCTAATCAGTTATCAAACTTGGACGGTTGGACCAGATATCTATTTGATCATTGGGTCAACGATGGGCATTAGTTGTGACGATTTAATAATCAAGATATATTAAAGTATACATATAAGAAAATATGAGAGAAAATATCATGCTTTGTTATCTTATACACTGAGTAAATTAACATTTCATTCTCATGATTTGAATTATTGTCCGTTCCAAAGAAAAGAAAGGGGGAAAAAAAAGAGAAAGCACATTCTTGACGGTAACAGAAGAATCAGGTACAACTTAAGATTATATTAGCTATTCAACAATCAATATAGACAATATCTTAAGCAGGCAAGTGCGAAGGAAGACTGGTCATCACCCAAAGACAAGCCCAACAATGCTTTGCTACTACAATGCATCTAGTCTGGCCCCACTTTACATAGGTTATCTACCCCTCACCTCAATTATACAGGCATTGCAAGTGTCAAACACACAAACATGTTATCCTAAGTGCTTACTTGGGACTCTTAATTGATTTGGCAGTAACTTAAATATAACAGCTGACCCGTCGTAATCTAGCACTGGGTAGTCAATTGCGGTGGGATAGCGGGCGAACGCGGTGGAGCGGTGGCCGGAAGGACCGGAACGCGACGGCTCGGCGAGGAGCGGTGCGGCCGGACGTCGCGGCTGTAGCAGCTTGGATCACAGCATCAATGGCGGTCTGCAGAACTGCTATTGCACCGCAAGAAGGAAGAAGTTGGGAGCCTAATTTTCCAAGGGCGAAATCACGAATTTACCCTTATTATAAACCGGAAAAACCCATTTTGCCCTTATTTTGGGCCCTTAACTCAGCCCAATTTTCCCTTCCTGAATCCTAATTTCCATTCTGCAGTTTCGTTTCCAAGTGCAAAGCAAAACACGTCTCTTCCTGCAGTTTCTTTTCCACTTCTTCCCTCCTCAGTATGCTCATGCGATCATGCCCTCCACTGTCCTTTCCTCTTCCTTAGTGGCTTGCTACTTGTTATTTTGTGAAGACATATAGGTTCAAGTTCTTAAATTCTAATATGTTTGAAGTTATGGAGGCTTAGTACCTATTTTTTTGAAACCTTAGTGGCTTGCTTTTTGCTATTTTGTGAAGTCATGTAGGTTAGATTATGATTGGTTGACTATAATGAATATATGATTATTAGTTATAAATGTGTTTTTAATTTCGTATATTCTAGTATTTTTTTTCCCTAATTGTAGCGGTCATCCCGCTACCCGTTATGTCATTTTTCAGGTTGACCGCTATCCGCCATTGACTACCCATTCTAGCATATACCAAAAAAGATCAAATTTTAGAAAATAAAAAAAATGTAGGGAAAATGATTGTTGTGATTTTCAACGGGAAGAGATGAACCACAACTGCCCATTTTCTCAAAATAATGTTGCAGGGAACTCTTTCGGAAGAGCGCATAAATCACAGCACAACACCGATACACACAATCCCTGCTTTCTCAATATTAGAACATCTAATAGTTCAATTCTAAAATTCTAAACAAAAGAACAACTTCAAAATATACAAAAATAAAAAAAAACTGAGAGAGATGATAGCCATTGCTTAAAGGAAAAGTGAAGGATAAACGGAAAAAAAAACTTGCTGGGTTAACTGACTCAGTTCCATTTCCGACTTAATAAATGAATTGGGTTAGGCAGGGTTTTATAATTCTGAACTGGAACTGATCCTAACCTGTAATACCATGTTACAAGTACGAAGTAGGACACATTTCAAAAGTCTAAAATGTGAGGGAACAAAAAGAACCTTTGCACTGTCAAAAATCTATCAGCTCATTTGATCATGTCAATAAGAATCTTGGTAAGCTCATTTGATCATAGTTTTTTTCCTGAGAAAGAAGTTAACCCGCATGGGAAGCCTTTATTTGCAAAAGGAAAAAGACAAAGAAACTGATGTTTCCTAAACCCAAGGCAATGTACTAGCTAGCAGTGTCAACAAATAGTGATTTAGATCATGAATCGTTAGGCTAATTTTTGAATCGTCAATCGAACCATATCGTAAGATTCATGAACAGCACAAGAAATAGATTAAAACAAACCATTTGATGACGTGCTACGTGTAAATGTTAAATATATCGATAAAAAAACTATAAAAAATTTAAAAATCATATAAGCTATTTAGGTGTGCTGCTATCAACAGGGTATAGTTAAACAGACAAATGGTGATAGAAAATTGAAGGTGGAAAAGAGAGAAAATAAGAAAAATAGAAAGGTTTTTTGAGTCTCACAATTTGCAACTTGCGGAAGTAAAGTGTCATTTTTGGGCGTAGCACTTTAAATGCAAAAACGTTTAGTCCCCTTAACCAACAAAAAAGACCCACTACAAATTTTAAAACTGATTCATCCAAGTCCATCAACTCAAATAAACTTTTCAAAATCCAACTATTCATTAAGCAAAATGACCATATCAGATAGGCGTATCATGCTATATATTATTATTTTATTAAAAAAAGAAAGAAATGCTTTTTTCTCACCCACATGACCCGAATGGATCTGCGTAACCCAACTGCAAAATCACGGAAAATGCAGTGGCCACGCATCGCTTCTGTCTAGCAACTCATGGGTCACCACTGACTCGCACGATTCCAGCTATCCGTGGTGTGATTGGGGTGACTAATCAATTCACACCACCGAAACGTATCGTTTCCGTGATGCCTCGTATCAACTCGTATGATTTGAATCGTGAATCGTACGATTTTGACAAAACTACTTGCTAGTTTTAAAACTATATATTATATCTATATGCCTAGCTAAAATAGACACTAACGGCGCAAGTCTCATGCAAATTAAATGTTAAAGTCAGACAGCGACCCTTTAAGAGTCTAAGAGATGGCACTTGGTTAACATGAAAGAAACACTTCAAAGACTTTCATATAATCCCACAAGTTAATGGTCATAAATCATATGATTTCAATTATGATGCTTGGTAAAAGATCATCACGTGATTCATGTCAATGCTTCAAAGTAGCATTGCAAATTCGCAAATTCTGAAAGAAACTTTCCCTTAGCAAGTTCACTAAGGATCTGGTTAACGAGGGCAAGAAAGAAACCTTGCATTGGAAAATGGTGCATTCAGAAACATTAGAGTTTAAAAGCTGTGATATCCAATGCTTTTACATTCCATAATCAGTGCCCTAGGGAACTCGTTAGTACAACCGAAAAGACTGTGCCCTAAGAATGTAAAATAGTAAGAGTAAAACCATATCAAACTCACCTCCAAGTAAAAACATAAACCAGCATATCTATTTCTACGAAGTAATCACTTATCCATTCAAAAAAATTTCACATCAAGCATTCAATCATACAAGTTAATTTTGAAAGCAAAATACAAAACCCGCGAATCAAAACAATGGCGTACCTCTGGCCATCAAGATTGCCTTGCCCACTGTTACCACCGCTGCCATAAGACCCATCCTCAGCAGCAGTAGTCTGCCAGACGGACTGCCATGCCTGCGAAGGCGGCTGCACGTAAACCCCAGTAGCGGGGTCCACAGCAGGCCTCCCAATCATCATCCCGCCAGCAGGCTGTCCCATGGGAGGATAGTAATACGGAACCCCGCTCGCAGTGGCCCCCACCATGGCCCCAGCAGCGAGTGAGGCGTCGTCCTTGATCTCGTCCCTGGGGACGATGTCAACAAGGAAATCGAAAATATCGGTGCGGGTGATGGCGGCGGCGATGTCGTTCTTCTGGAGGGTGCGGCGCTTGTTCTCCTCGGCGTGGAGCCAGGAGCGGATGGTGAGCTCGAGGATGAAGAGCTCGCAGGCCTTGGCGAAGAGGATGGGAGCCTCGGCGGAGATCATGCGGACGTCTTCGTCGGCTTTCATGATCTTCTTGATGCGGGCTAAGGGGAGCTGGTGGTTCTTGAAGTCGTTGACGTGCTCGATCTCTTGGCGCTGGTAGGTCCAGAACATTTGAAGCTGTTGCTGTTGCTGCTGGAGGAGGTGGTGGAACGCGGGGGGAGGGGGCGCGTGGGGTTGGGGTTGGGGTTGGGGTGGGTATGGGGAGGATTGGGCTTGCTGGTTGTTCTCCATTGGAGAATGATGTGGGTGTTGTTGTTGGTGTTGAGTTTAGAGGGTTTGATTTTGATCGGAGGGTGAGGGAGATAGAGAGAGAGAGGGAAAGGGATTGTTGTTGGTGTTATAAAATTGGGGCTGGGATTTGGGTGAAGGATGGGATTTGAATGGAAATCATCGAATGGGAAGCTATGTAGATAAGGTAAAGATACTGCCGATGTAGTGAAGAGATGCCCGATAAATCAATAACTTTAGGTATCTTTGCTTTACCAAAAAGTTTTATATTTTTAATTTATCCCTTGAAGCATTTGTTATGGTTTTTAAACATAGAAAATTAATGGCAAAATTGTTCGTTTGGTCCCCTAAGTAATTTTTCTTGTTTCAATCTGGTCCTCTAAGTCATTTTCGTTTGAAAGTGGTCCCCTAACTCATGTAACGTTAGGACCGTTAGTCCTTTCCGTCCATGAACGAACTCCCTATCGTACTCACAATTAATGACAATGTTGCAAATCGCTCTCTCTCAGCAAATGCCCTAGCAACCCTCTGTTTTCTCTCCAAAGTTTAGTGTTTTACTCTCTTAACTCAGAATGACTTCTCATGGAAGAAAGGAGAAGATGAAGCGAGTGGCTTCAAGCACCAAAACGGCATCGTTTCACTCCACCATTTTAAACTTTTGACGTGGTAAAAGGGAGGGTACACGTAGATCTCCCACGTTGGGCACTTTGGCTGCCACGTCAATTTAAATAGACGATGTTAGGATGTAATCGACGGAAAAGACTAACGATGCTAACGTTAGATAAGTTAGGGGACCGCTTTCAAACGAAAATGACTTAGGGGACCATATTGGAACAAATAGATAACTTAGGGGATCATACAAACAGTTTTGCCAAAATTAATTATAAGTGTGCATTACTTTATGTCTAAAAAATCTAAAAAATGGATTTTTTTTAAGACTAAACTGACACTTTAGTCCCTCACTTTGTAAGGAGCTTTCATTTTAGTCCCTGACTTTTCGATAATTCATTTTTAGTCCCTCACTTTGAAAAAAGTTACTCACGTTAGTCCCTGACAATGTTTTCCGTTTATAGACGTTAACGTCGCCGTTAATTTATAATATCGTATTTTATTTTGGTCCCTAACTTAAAATTTTTAATTCACTTTAGTCTCTCACTACATGTGTTTCATTTTAGTCCCTAACTTAAAAATTTTAATTCACTTCAGTCCCTCACTATAATAACAATGATGTTTCTTTCGCTTTTCTGTTGTAGTGTGACTACCATAAAAATATTGACTGTATGTTCTTCTTGCTATTCTGTAAACTAACTTTATAGTTTATGTAAGCATTGACTCCAAGCTTTGCATATGAAGGTATCAATAGTTTTTATTCAAAAATATTCTATTGAGTTATGTGTTTAAGAGTCAGTACCTAAACCCGTAGGAGGGTTCTTCGTACAATGTAAGCCCCTTTTACTTTATAACACTTTATCTACATTGTACTTCACATTCTCCCCGAATGAGGGTTCTTCGTACAATGTACATTTTATCACTTTTGCCTCACATCCCCTCCACACTTTGAGAAAGACCAACTATGAGTAAATGTCCTTCTACGTTTGCTTACATTGTACTTCACATTCTCCTCGTAGGAGGGTTCCTCATACAATGTAAGTCCCGCTGTACTTCTCGTATTGATTCCTTCGTACGGGGGAGGACCACCCTCCGTAGCCACGAAGTAGGGAAGTGACCGATAGAATTACTATAGGGTGCACTGGACCAATCACCAATTCAACCAGTACTCCTCGTATCGCGTCCTTCGTACTAGTTTCTGTTGGGGTGATCAAAGTCCCCTATAGCAATTTCCGTGATTGTTTCATAAACACAATCAAATCACTATCTACTCACGTCCACTAGTTCTATGAACCTTCACATTCTCCCCGTAGGAGGATTCTTCAGTTCATAGAACCTGGATTCGATTATCTTTCCCAATTTCCTAAGGTCCACCTTACTCCATAAATGCACATATTTCTAGTTCGTTTTATAATGTTTACAATAGTCAAGCCTTTATATATTTATACCAAATTGGTTGGGTTCTCTAACTTAGAGTGTGAGGCCATAACAATATAACGATATAACAATAAGTACTTACATATACAATAGCATTAAATGACTTAATAACACTCAATCATCCCAATGGTTAACATTCAAGTAACAATATCGTTCCTATTAACATTCAATCATATTAACGTTTATTCATTCAATTGAAAACATTCAAGCATTCACCTCATCAATTCAAGGAGCATCATCATCATTAAACATAATCAACACTAAGCTTAAACACTAATTAATTCCACACTTTACACATAATCAAACATACAAATTAAACACACATATCATTATATACTTACTATCATAATTAATCCCTTACCCTAATTAAGAAAAATACCTCCCCTCTTACCTTTGTAGAGAGAAAAAGAGAGAGATAGGAAATTGGGGTTTTTGAAACCCACTTCACCCACTTCAATCTACAAGCCCTTAGCTCCTATTCTCCTTGCTCCCAAGCTCCTTCTATTCTTCTAATTTGATTATTGGGACAAGAACACTTGATTTGGGGGTTTAGGGTTCATGAGGGATTGGAGGATTTGAGAGAGGAGAGAGAGATTTAGGGAGTTTCAATGGAGGAACATCATGAATTTGAGATGGGAATCACATTAGGAATGATAATCCATGGTGTCTTTGAGTGGATTTGATAATTGAGAAACTTAGGGTTTGAAAGAGGGAAGAAATCGTGTATGAAGGAGAGAGGAAACAATGAATCATGTCACAATTGAAACGTGTTTTAAAACAGATTTTGCAGAAGTTAATCGATTAAGCAGTGGCTTAATCGATTAACCCCTTCAAAATTTACACAGATAATCGATTAAGACATGGATTAATCGATTAAGGCCTGATGGGTGGTTTTTGGCTAATCGATTAACTCAAGGTTTAATCGATTAACTAGTTCAGTCCACCATTCCTTTGCACTTCAAAGTATCATAACTTCTTCGTTAACCGTCGGATCTTGCTCAAATTTGAAAGCAAGCTTCCTAATAAGTCCAACTTCATATCCAACGGTGGAATTTGGGTTTAAAGCTATAGACCTTCTATTTCTAATTTCCTAAAGTCATATGCTCTTAATTCTTAAATAACCCTTCTATACCACGAGTTTAACCTAATATATTCCTTTTTTCTACACTCTAAACCTATTACCACTAACTAAGGCACATAGCTATTGTATAAAATCGGGGATGTTACATTGTAAACTCCCCCAATTTGTTTAGCTTGATATTCAAACGTCATACCATATCCTTGTGATAATGTAGATCCACTAGCTATTCTCAAAAATTCCCCCACATGCCTAGGCAAAGGAGTAGCTCTTGATAGCAAGATACGAACTCGTTCACCTAGAGCTTGTTTTGTCTATCAATACAAACAATGTTTTAGTTTTTTTTTTGTTACAACAATGTTTTAGTTTTGAAATCAAACTATGTGCAAATTTCATAAGTGTAAAGTGGATATGGAATACATTGTTAAACACAAGCCTATCAAACAGAGACGCTGCTTTGTATTATGGAAGACCCTTCATATATCTTAACTTGTTGTCCGTAGGATTTCGGTTAGTTCACACATGGATAGATAACTAAAACACTAAAGAGCTTAATAAAAAAAAACTAAAACATTAAAGAGTTTAGAGGAAAAACATACTAGTTATATGGATAATGAAATAATGTACCCTGAAGTGCTCATCCGAAAGAAACTTTCCCATTGATGCCTTCAGGTGCTAAGCTTGGAGTCAGTGCTTATATAAACTATAAAGTTAGTTTACAGAATAGCAAGAAGAACAATCAATATTTTTAAGGTAGTCACACTACAAGAAAAAAGAGAAAGAAACATCATTGTTATTATAGTGAGGGACTAAAGTGAATTAAAATTTTTAAGTTAGGGACTAAAATGAAACACGATATAGTGAGGGACTAAAGTGAATTAAAAATTTTAAGTTAGGGATCAAAATGAAATATGATATTATAAATTAACGGCGACGTTAACGTCTATAAACGGAAAACGTTGTCAGGGACTAACGTGAGTAACTTTTTTCAAAGTGAAGTGAGACTAAAAAGGAATTATTGAAAAGTCAGGGACTAAAATGAAAGCTCCTTACAAAGTGAGGGACTAAAGTGACAGTTTAGTCATTTTTTTAATGGTTATTTGTTTAATTTTACTTCTTAACAAATGCGATAGGAACACTTGTTAGCATTTGCCTATTTTTATTTTCAAAAGTTATTAATAATTATTGTAATGAATTATAATTGATTAATCAAGCCGAGCTCACAAGATTGATATAAAATTAAAAAAATATTTTCATATTTCAGTCTTAATTATTGCTAGTTAGAATCGTTGTTGACTAAGCACCATTAATACAGCAAAATATTTCCCTTATTACGCTCCTCTTATCTATCTATTAAGCTTAGCCCAATCGAACTAGATCCCCCTACTATTTCTTATAAATACAATGTTTATCGAGGCATACACAGCAGAGTCTTAACTTAGACTCACCAGATTCTGATACATCAGCATTACATTATCATTTAGTTATCAGACTCAACTTCAGACTTTTTATATATTCCAGCATAGCAGAGTCTTAACATCAGACTCACTAAACATGCATGAGCATTACATCATCATGTACTTTTAAACATAATTTTATTTCAATAATGCTTTTGTAATACAATTTCAATAATACTAACTATGTAACACCCTAGGATTTTTACCCTTAATTCCCCTTTGGTAAAATACGGACTTAAAATTTTCTTTTTAATTATATTAAAATCAACCGTCAAACGGACGGAGTTTTGTTTGTTTTTCGGACCAATCCAAAATTTAACCTGTGATAAACAATTTCAAATAAACAACTAATAGCCAGCAGGGCTTCAGATTATATTTTCTAAATCATATCAGGGCCCAATGAGCTCCAAATATATCAGAGTGCATACTATTCAGAGTTTTCAGCGGAAAATAGTAAGTTAGAACCTCAAAAACCAAAGCGTAATATTTTATCAAACAAAGTGTCCTAAGCCTCACTCAAAAGTATACATTACATTTTCTTCAACAGAACATAGGAGACTTAGGTCTATAATGTACTCTAAACCCATAACACCCTACTATCCCTGTAAGGGAAAGTACTCCTGCTCGGCCGGGGGCTGTGCCAGCTCAATCTCTGTACCTGAAACTGTAAGGGAGTGAGCATTGCCCATGAAATAGAAAGCAGTTTCTAACTAGACATAACAACTCACTAGGTCAAACACATTTAGCAAATAAACATATATTCACATATTGCACACCATCCTCATTACAATATTTATTCCACATTTCCATTCTCATTATTCATTTCACCACTTGTTTCCTTGTATTTATTTTTCCCCGTTTCCAAATAATTCCCTTTTTAAACCCTTACCTTTTCCTTATTTTTACGGTGTATGTATGTCTCCACCAAATCGAAGGCCTACATACATACACCAATCACGATGTATGTCTCCACCAAATCGAAGGCCTACATACATCGCGTTTCCATTACCTTTACCTTATCCAATTTTATTCCCTTTTTAAATTATGTGTCCCTCAGGTCAGAGGTCAACACCCATTCATTATAATCAATTTTGTGTCCCTCAGGTCAGAGGTCAACACTCCAATACATATTTTATTCGGTGTCCCTCAGGTCAGAGGTCAACACCCAACCCATTATTTAATCCAGTGTTCCTCAGGTCAGAGGTCAACACCCAACCCATTATTTAATCCGGTGTCCCTCAGGTCAGAGGTCAACACCCATTCATTCCAATTCATATCGTGTCCCTCAGGTCAGAGGTCAACACATTTTACCATTCATATTGTGCCCCTCATATCAGAGGTCAGCATATTCATCACTTTCCATTAATCGTCACCTCAAATCAGAGGCCAACGCACTTATCACATTTTCATTTCACATTACCTCACATCAGAGGTCAAATCATACTTTCATCTTCCTACACAAACAACTTAACATATACAATCACAAATACACTTACACACATTTCCCATTCATTCTTTTTCCATACTCATTCCCTATATCAATTATCAAATCTTTCCATTAATCGTTACCTCAAATCAGAGGCCAACGCATATACCACATTCTCAATGTTTGGCGCCTCATTTCAGAGGCCAAGAATTATTCACTTTCTTGTTCAATCAATTTTAACACATTTAAATACAACAACACACATTCAACAACTAATTATTCATGTAATTACCTTATTCATTTCCTTTCTCAGTTATCACAATCATACCAAATAGTATTCTCTTTCATAGTCCAACATTTATATTACACTTCATTTCAAATTACATATTTCACCTTCTCACATATTTTCTTTGTCACCACATAATAACATCACCTTTTACATTTTGTTTACACAAAATCATTTGCTTCCATTTCCGATATTCACAAGTTCAATTCATAAGCCATGACCTTTGTTCACAATTGACAATACTTAACATTTATACTCATTTAACATTTAGATACAAATACGCGCATTCATCACATATAATTGTTTCCATTCCCTTTTCTTCCTATATTAATTTATTCCATAACACATACACATATTTGCAATAGCAGTGAATTATCATTTAATACAAGACTTTACCATTAAAATCAATAATCTTAGAATTCATTTATGTCAACTTCACTATCATATTACCCAATTCCTCATGTACTTCAATTTAATCCTTATCCAAGTTTCATTTATCAAATAATTCATTGTCATATTATTGGGTTTCCTTTTCCTAGTCTTAACATCCAATCATCATGCATATTTAATTAATTAAGATTTTATATTCAATCACATAGGGTTTTATAATCTAATTTTCTCCCCTAACACATAACCCTAACAAGCATTATATACTAACTAGAGCCTACTCCCTAGAACAAGGCAAAGCTCACTATATCCACTCCCTTACCTCAAACACTTGGAGATAAGGTGATTTTGCTTGCTCTACACTTGAAAGCCTTGCCACCAATTGAGTTAGAGTCCAAAGGAAGAGGGAGGAACCTAATATAATAGCCATAGCAAGAAAAGATTAACATTCATGTAATGAGTCATGCCAAAACTCAAGAAAAGTGGAGCTTCCATGACTTAAGAATCAAAAACCACCATGGATGGGGGAGAGAGAAAGGGAAAACGAATTTAGAGAAAGAAAAGAGGAAATCCATGGCATTAAACACTTACTTGAATTGAAGAAGGAAGAGATTTGTTGACGAAATGAAGAAATCCCACTTGCTCTTGGTGGATTTGATGATGGAGAATGGAACCCTAGGGGAGAGAAAGAGTGAGGTTCGAATTTGGAAGAGAAAGAACGTGTGCTGCACTTTATTATTTTCTGCATCTACAGCATTTAATCGAGTATTACTCGATTAAATTCCCCCCCCCCTTTCAGGTCTTAATCGATTAAGCTGCAGCTTAATCGATTAAGTTGCAGGATTTTCAGCACCCCGACTTTGAACAGCCATAACTTCTTCGTTAACCGTTGGATCTTCCTCAAATTTTGACACATGCCTCCCCACATATCCTACTTCACATCCAACGGTGGAATTTGTGTTTAGAGTTGTAAATCTTTTATTTTGAATTTCCTAATATCTTATGTTATTAATCCTAAATCAAGCCTTCAAACCACTAGTTTCTACCCCATATCATTACTTCCTTCACTCTAGGCTTGACCCATCATCCATTATACTAGGAATTAAATTTGGGATGTTACAATTCTCCCCCACTTTTTGGAATTTCGTCCCCGAAATTCCGTTAAGTTTAGTAAATGGAGAATCACCCCGGTGATAGGACTTGCAATTCTTATCTTTAATCCCCTTTGGTTTCTTCCGCCACTCTTTCAATTTGTCTTTACCTAGACCGAATTTAAATTAGGGTAGGAAGTGCTCCCCCACTTGGCTTCGACTTACCCAATTACCGCTATGATAAAGGATGTAGGATCGAGTGAATCCGCTTCCGATCGTCCTTCGGACAAATGCAAGACAGGAGTTGCATTAGCTAGATACGGGAAAAATCGATCTTTCCCAGAACGGATACCCTGGGATCGTGGCATGCGAAGATTTTTGTAGGATTGAACGCCTTAGAGTTTATCTTCTCACCAGGATTGACTAGGACCGGTAAGGTTTAGGATCTTTCTAAAACACAAGCATTCATGAACAAGAAGCACCCCAATGCTTAGTTGATTAGAGTAGACACAATTCCTACTAAATGCCCCACAATCAACTTCTTCCATGAATCGACTAAAAAGATTAGGAAGGAAGAAGTCCACATTAGTTCCAAGATTTACCCAACTACCAAATGTGAAGGGTACGACAACTTGCCGTTGGCTGAGTCAATTATGAAGATGTTTGGTCTCAACGCAGGGATTTTACAAATTCGGCAAAACCGGCTATTCTTATGAGTGGTTATCTAAGAACCGGGAAAAGATTCGAAGCAACTGTCAAATTGCTTCAAGATTGATTTAGTTGATATGATGGTTAAGAATAACTTCTGGAGAGCTGTCTTAACTCATCCAAGGGATTAGCACTTAGCTATACTACTTTGGAACAAGTAGCATATACCAAGACTTCTTTTCTTTAGAACTATTTTCTATCTACTCTTTAACTCTATATGAAGCTTTGGAACGAATGTTTCGGGGTAAGGTTGGCTTCACTTACAAGAATTATTTTCCTTGGATGTCACTTCTTTGGTTGTCTACTTTCACTTTAAAGGTTACAATGATAACATTTATTGATAGATGCAAGAATTGAGGTGATCAATCCCATCCTCACGTCTACCAACAACACATCACTTTCGGGTTCTATCAGTAATGTAGTCATTTAACAAATGCAAGGATTAGAGTGATCAGTTCTAACCTTACATTACATCAAATAACAACATCACAGCATAGTATTGGTCATTTGATACTAGAGTTCTCAAACTTAAGAATTCTTTCTAAGGTCTTTCATATGTTATCTACAAGAACAGAATTGTATTTGGAAAGGCAGATTTCCAACATGTTTTTAAGCACTTCTAACCTAAGACATTACTAATTCCCTATTTAGCTAACTAAGGAGAAGACTATCTACCCCCCAGTCGAACTTAGAAACATTACACATGGACTTGGCAAACATTAGTTACCTGCGATCATATCAGCTGGGTCCACCTCATCACCCTCTACGGTGAATAACTTTCCCTTCTGCAAGGATGGACCACCCCGTGCCTTCTGTGCTTTAGCAGCATTAATCTCCCTCTTCATTGTGTTCTTAGGACAATTTGAAGCAAAATGTTCGGGTTGTCCACAGTGAAAGCATAACCCCTCCTTTCGACCCAATGTCCAGCACACTCCCCTATGCATCCTGCCGCAGTGCTGACAAGTTGGTATTGGACCATAAGCATTCACTGTTGGTCCGGATTCCCTAGGAAACGTAACCCCGGAATGAGTGTATGGACCAGACTTCTGAATCGGTCCCTTGCCCCTAATAGGACCAGGCAATCTCTGAGATGCCCTGCTTCGCTCCCCCGCTTGTTCCTGCTTGAGAGAATCTTCGTAAGCACTGGTCATGTTCACTAGTTGAGAGAGATTAGAGATTCCCTGATAGACAAAGACAGTTCTGATCTTGGGGTTGAGACCAGCCTCAAACTTGATACACTTAGTGCGCTCATCAGCATCCCGATAGCTACCAGAATAACGGATGAGATCCTCAAACTGAGCTGCATATTCTCCAACACTGAGGCTCCCTTGCTTCAGCTCAAGAAAAGCCACTTCCTTCTCCCTCCTTACCTTTTCCGGGAAGTACTTTCCCAGAAAACGGGTCTTGAAAAGATCCCATTGTTAGTTCCATGATGAACATGATGAATGTTTTGATAATGACAAAGTGTTTTTGAACAAGCTACAAGTGTTGATCAAGTTTCAAGCTCAACAAGCAACAACAAACATCAAATGAAGAAGAGAGAAAGCAAGCTCATGAAGACCTAAGTTTGAGTGTATTTGTATTTCTTTTATCTTTTGCCTCTCAAGCTTCATAGGTTTTTTATTTGGGTAGATTATTATAGAGGGTAGTGAATCTCATTCGTAAGTCATGATTTAATCATAATTTGAGTTTTCACTTAACCTAGAATCAATAGGTGGCTTAAAGGTTTTAAAGGAAATGTTGGATTTTGAGAAAACAAGTTTTGAACATGTGCAGTACCAACTTAATCGATTAAGTGACTAACTTAATCGAGTACTACTCGAGTAGTCTGCAACTTAATCGATTAAGTACTGCTGAACTGATTTTTAAAATACGTTTTTCACTTCTCAAAATCAGTTTTTCAAGTGCTACAACTTTTGGGTATTCTATATAAACCTTTTTCTATTATTTGTGATCAATTAGAATCATTTCATACAAGTTTTACAAAGAATCAAGCCACTCTATTCTCTCTCATTTTCTAAAGATCAAAGTTCTCATATTTTCATATTCTTTGATCAAGAACCTTTGAATCTCTTATGGTGAATTGTCATAACTCTTGATTGAGATTCATAGGATTGTTTTGTGTTTTCTATTGTGTTGTAATCTTTGCAAGAAGGCAAGCCACTACAACAAACAAGAAGCCTTGGTGTGTCGATTTTATCATCAAGCAAGTGCATTCTTATTGAAGAAGAAGAAGAAGTCTTGGTTGTGAATCAAGCAAGTGAAGCCTTGGTGTGTGGATTATCATCAAGCAATTGAAGACTTGTTGTGTCGATTATCAACAAGGGGTAGAGGTTAGATTAGAGAGAAGATCAATAGGATTACAAGGCAAGGGTGTCGGTTATCTCTTGTAGGCTAGCAAGAAGGAAGTCTTGTGAGGAAATCACTTGTAATTTGAGAACTCTAATTCCTCATAGTGAAGAATCTCTCTTGGTTGAAGAGGGGACTGGATGTAGCTTTCAAGCGGGTGAAAGTGAACCAGGATAAATCACTGTGCCGTATCTCTAAACCCTTACTCTTTATATTCAAGTCTTTTGATTGCGTTCTTGGTTGAAAACCTAGAAAGATTGATTTTCATAATTGATTGAATTGAATCTTTAATTGTTCAAATTGATAAAGGGAAAATCATTTTCATAACTAGGTTAATCAATAAGAATATAGGTGTTAATCATTTCCGCTGAATCTCTGATCTTGCATGTGAATTGATTGATTTTCGTATTCGAATGAAAATTGATTTTTCTGTTTTCTGTCATATCTAATCGATTAAGTTCAAGTTTAATCGAGTACTACTCGAGTAAATTGCAGGTTAATCGATTAAGTGCTGTAGAATTTGCAAAAATCATTTGTTTTGATTGTTTCGATTTGTTTCGTTCGAAAATCTTTCAAGGTATCTTGTACACCTATTCAACCCCCCCTTCTAGGTGTATTCCTAGGGTTCCTTTGTCTCTCCAACTACCAATTGCGGTTTCCTCAATTGGTATCAGAGCTCGGTCGAAAGACACGAGCATAAGAGCTTTTTCGTAAAGATCCTTTAAGTAAACCGCAATGGGTTCTACGAATCCCTTTGGTGGTGAAGGTTATTCAATAAATCGTCCTCCATTGTTTACCGGAGAAGGCTATGCATATTGGAAAGTTAGAATGAAAATCTTTATCCAAGCCATAGATAGTGAAATTTGGAAAGTAGTTGAAAAAGGTCCTCATATCCCCTCTAGTTTAGTTGAAGGTGTAGAACAATTGATCCCCGAGGACAAGTGGAAAGATGATGATAGAAAGAAAGTACAATATGATTATAAAGCAAAGAATATCATCACATCCGCTTTATCCTATGATGAGTTCTTTAGAGTTTCTCAATGTTCTAGTGCTAAGGAAATGTGGGACACTTTACAAGTGACTCATGAAGGAACTAGTGAGGTTAGGAGAGCTAGATTGAATGCTTTAATGCGTGATTATGAATTGTTTCATATGCTTCCAAATGAATCTATAAATGATATGCAAAAGCGTTTTACTCATATTATAAATCATTTACTTGCTCTTGGTAAAACTTTTCTACAAGGTGAACTTTCTAACAAAGTGTTGAGATGTTTAGACAGGAATTGGCAACCAAAAGTAACGGCTATTGTTGAATCTAAAAATTTGGATGCTATGGATCTAGCAACACTTTTCGGAAAGCTTCAAGAACATGAAATGGAGCTTGGACGATTAAGTATCAATGAAGAGTCGGAAAAGAACAAATCAAGGAAAGGACTTGCTCTTAGAGTCAAAAGTGCATATAAAAAGAAAGTTAGTTCCGATGATGATGATAGTGAAGATTCCGATTCCGATGTTGATGAAAAAGACATGAAACTTTTGTTAAAAGAGTTTGACAAGTTTCTAAGGAGAAAAGGAAGGTTGAACAAGGACAAAAGTAAAGAGAAGGATTCCCCACACTATAAGACCAAAACTTCAAAAGAAGGTGTAGTTTGCCATGAATGTGGAAAACCCGGACATCTCAAGTATTCATGCTCTAAGTATCTCAAGAAGAAGGAGAAAGACAAGAAAAATTCTAAATCTAAAAGAGCATACATAGTTTGGGATAGTGATGAAGATGACAAGAAAAGCACATCAAGTAGTTCATTGGATAATGAAGAAGCCGTTTGTCTCAACTTGATAACTCTAGTAGATGATGAAGAACAAAGTTCAAATGATGAATCAAGTTATCAAAGCGAGGATAGCAATGTAAGTGAATCTAAATCCGAAATTTCTTCTAAATATGAATTATTACATAATGCTTATGAAGAAATGTATGAACAACTTGAAAAACTAGCTTTGAAAAACATTGAAAGAAAGAAGCTCATTTTGAAACATCAAAAAGAGATTTTAGATCTTCAAAAACAAGTTGATGAGCTTAATCTTGAAAATGAAACTCTTGATCTTATCTATGCTAGTTCTTCTTGTGATTGTGCTAGTAGAGTGAATATTGTGGTTGATTGTGAGAATTGCAAGTTGCTTAAAAATGAAAATGCTATTTTGAAAAATAAGCTTGCAAGTTTCTCAAGTGGTGATATTAGATTGCGCACATTGTTAAATTTTCAAAGAGAAAATTCAAACAAGTTTGGTTTGGGTTATACTAATGCTAAGAGTAAATCTCATAGAAATGTTGTTGATTTTTCTAAAGTTGATTTTTCAAATGCACCAACATGTTTCTATTGTGGTACTCATGGACATACTTCAAATGTGTGTTATGTTAAAGTGCATGGTATACCTAAAGGAAATTTTGTTTGGATGAAAAAGGGTGAAAGTCCCTACACTAACAAAAATGGATCCAAAACCATTTGGATACCAAAAAGCAAAGCATGATTGTTTTGTAGGTTTGATTGAAGATGCAAATGAATGACACATGCTCTCAATTGGTCTCAACTATGAATGTCTATATTCACATCTTCAATTGGTATCACACTTGCATCTCAAGTGAATGTCCTACAAAGTGGTAATATTTGATATTGATATATTATCTCAATTGGTATCTTCTCAATTGATATTACTTTTCTAAATGTTTAGTTAATTCAATTGGTATCAAATATTTGTTGATATATGTACTTCTTTACAATTGATATCTTCTTTGTTAAGTGATATTATGATATTTTAGTTCTCAATTGGTATCATATTACATTGTTATATTCTCTTGCCAATTGGTATCACATTTCAAAGTATAGTTCTATTGTATTTGTTTAATTGGTATCAATGTTGTAAAGAAATGATAATTGATTTCTTACCTTGGCTTAGATGTTATATTTCAATTGGTATATATTACTTTTTGATAATGCCAAAGGGGGAGAAATATGATGTTTTGAATTGAATGAAATGTTTCTCAAAGGGGGAGAAATGGTATGTTTTGAAACATGGGAGAAATATGATATTATATTTGGAGAAAGGTTGTTTTGTTGTTTTTATGTAGGTTGAGCTAAGTTGTTTAAGATAGGGGGAGAATCAAGCTTCTATCTCAATTGGATTCAAGTGTTAAAGCATTGATTGAGGGGGAGAAAGAGTCTTCTCAAGTGATCAAATGTTTCAAGCATCAACAACTTCAAGCGATTTCAAAACATGGGTTGTCATTTTCAAAAAGGGGGAGATTGTTAGTTCCATGATGAACATGATGAATGTTTTGATAATGACAAAGTGTTTTTGAACAAGCTACAAGTGTTGATCAAGTTTCAAGCTCAACAAGCAACAACAAACATCAAATGAAGAAGAGAGAAAGCAAGCTCATGAAGACCTAAGTTTGAGTGTATTTGTATTTCTTTTATCTTTTGCCTCTCAAGCTTCATAGGTTTTTTATTTGGGTAGATTATTATAGAGGGTAGTGAATCTCATTCATAAGTCATGATTTAATCATAATTTGAGTTTTCACTTAACCTAGAATCAATAGGTGGCTTAAAGGTTTTAAAGGAAAGGTTGGATTTTGAGAAAACAAGTTTTGAACATGTGCAGTACCAACTTAATCGATTAAGTGACTAACTTAATCGAGTACTACTCGAGTAGTCTGCAACTTAATCGATTAAGTACTGCTGAACTGATTTTTAAAATACGTTTTTCACTTCTCAAAATCAGTTTTTCAAGTGCTACAACTTTTGGGTATTCTATATAAACCTTTTTCTATTATTTGTGATCAATTAGAATCATTTCATACAAGTTTTACAAAGAATCAAGCCACTCTATTCTCTCTCATTTTCTAAAGATCAAAGTTCTCATATTTTCATATTCTTTGATCAAGAACCTTTGAATCTCTTATGGTGAATTGTCATAACTCTTGATTGAGATTCATAGGATTGTTTTGTTTTTTCTATTGTGTTGTAATTTTTGCAAGAAGGCAAGCCACTACAACAAACAAGAAGCCTTGGTGTGTCGATTTTATCATCAAGCAAGTGCATTCTTATTGAAGAAGAAGAAGAAGTCTTGGTTGTGAATCAAGCAAGTGAAGCCTTGGTGTGTGGATTATCATCAAGCAATTGAAGACTTGTTGTGTCGATTATCAACAAGGGGTAGAGGTTAGATTAGAGAGAAGATCAATAGGATTACAAGGCAAGGGTGTCGGTTATCTCTTGTAGGCTAGCAAGAAGGAAGTCTTGTGAGGCAATCACTTGTAATTTGAGAACTCTAATTCCTCATAGTGAAGAATCTCTCTTGGTTGAAGAGGGGACTGGATGTAGCTTTCAAGCGGGTGAAAGTGAACCAGGATAAATCACTGTGTCGTATCTCTAAACCCTTACTCTTTATATTCAAGTCTTTTGATTGCGTTCTTGGTTGAAAACCTAGAAAGATTGATTTTCATAATTGATTGAATTGAATCTTTAATTGTTCAAATTGATAAAGGGAAAATCATTTTCATAACTAGGTTAATCATAAGAATATAGGTGTTAATCATTTCCGCTGAATCTCTGATCTTGCATGTGAATTGATTGATTTTCGTATTCGAATGAAAATTGATTTTTCTGTTTTCTGTCATATCTAATCGATTAAGTTCAAGTTTAATCGAGTACTACTCGAGTAAATTGCAGGTTAATCGATTAAGTGCTGTAGAATTTGCAAAAATCATTTGTTTTGATTGTTTCGATTTGTTTCGTTCGAAAATCTTTCAAGGTATCTTGTACACCTATTCAACCCCCCCCCCCTTCTAGGTGTATTCCTAGGGTTCCTTTGTCTCTCCAACCACCAATTGCGGTTTCCTCACCCATGAAATAAGCTCATTAGCTGCTTCCAGACCTCTCCTCTGTTGGTTCCACCAATGTTCCGCCTCACCCATCAGAACATACTCCACTAATCGCATATACTGATCACCCGGTGGCTGCAGTGAGCGAAACACCTTCTCCATCTCCTGGAGCCATCTTTGAGCTCCATCGGGATTGTAACCCCCTTCAAACTTCGGTGGATCGCTTTTTCTAAAGCGGCCCATCCAGTCAATCTCCACTGGTGGTGGTGGAGGAGGCTGAAGTGCTGCTGCAGCAGCTGCTGCCGCTACAGCAATGTTCTGGGCTTGATTCTGATGCAGATTTGCAAGATTATCAGCTTGTTGCTACTGAACTTGGGCTTGGCTCTGCTGCAATTGAACCAGAGTTTCGAGAATCGCAGCAATCCTATCATTATTAGCCCGTCTCCCTGCCATACTGTTGAGTCATGGAAGGGAAACCCGTTAATGATAGAATCAACTAAATAAAACTACTAATATCCTACAACTTCACTTAGACACTAAACTAAGTACTTGGGTTACTCGCTCGGTGAGTAACCATAGGAGTAGTGAATTCATACTCCAAAGGCCGAGGGAAACTGCTCTGATACCATAAATGTAACACCCTAGGATTTTTACCCTTAATTCCCCTTTGGTAAAATACGGACTTAAAAATTTCTTTTTAATTATATTAAAATCAACCGTCAAACGGATGAAGTTTTCTTTGTTTTTCGGACTAATCCAAAATTTAACCTGTGATAAACAATTTCAAATAAACAACTAATAGCCAGCAGGGCTTCAGATTATATTTTCTAAATCATATCAGGGCCCAATGGGCTCCAAATATATCAGAGTGCATACTATTCAGAGTTTTCAGCGGAAAATAGTAAGTTAGAACCTCAAAAACCAAAGCGTAATATTTTATCAAACAAAGTGTCCTAAGCCTCACTCAAAAGTATACATTACATTTTCTTCAACAGAACATAGGAGACTTAGGTCTATAATGTACTCTAAACCCATAACACCCTACTATCCCTGTAAGGGAAAGTACTCCTGCTCGGCCGGGGGCTGTGCCAGCTCAATCTCTGTACCTGAAACTGTAAGGGAGTGAGCATTGCCCATGAAATAGAAAGCAGTTTCTAACTAGACATAACAACTCACTAGGTCAAACACATTTAGCAAATAAACATATATTCACATATTGCACACCATCCTCATTACAATATTTATTCCACATTTCCATTCTCATTATTCATTTCACCACTTGTTTCCTTGTATTTATTTTTCCCCGTTTCCAAATAATTCCCTTTTTAAACCCTTACCTTTTCCTTATTTTTACGGTGTATGTATGTCTCCACCAAATCGAAGGCCTACATACATACACCAATCACGATGTATGTCTCCACCAAATCGAAGGCCTACATACATCGCGTTTCCATTACCTTTACCTTATCCAATTTTATTCCCTTTTTAAATTATGTGTCCCTCAGGTCAGAGGTCAACACCCATTCATTATAATCAATTTTGTGTCCCTCAGGTCAGAGGTCAACACTCCAATACATATTTTATTCGGTGTCCCTCAGGTCAGAGGTCAACACCCAACCCATTATTTAATCCGGTGTCCCTCAGGTCAGAGGTCAACACCCATTCATTCCAATTCATATCGTGTCCCTCAGGTCAGAGGTCAACACATTTTACCATTCATATTGTGCCTCTCATATCAGAGGTCAGCATATTCATCACTTTCCATTAATCGTCACCTCAAATCAGAGGCCAACGCACTTATCACATTTTCATTTCCCATTACCTCACATCAGAGGTCAAATCATACTTTCATCTTCCTACACAAACAACTTAACATATACAATCACAAATACACTTACACACATTTCCCATTCATTCTTTTTCCATACTCATTCCCTATATCAATTATCAAATCTTTCCATTAATCGTTACCTCAAATCAGAGGCCAACGCATATACACATTCTCAATGTTTGGCGCCTCATTTCAGAGGCCAAGAATTATTCACTTTCTTGTTCAATCAATTTTAACACATTTAAATACAACAACACACATTCAACAACTAATTATTCATGTAATTACCTTATTCATTTCCTTTCTCAGTTATCACAATCATACCAAATAGTATTCTCTTTCATAGTCCAACATTTATATTACACTTCATTTCAAATTACATATTTCACCTTCTCACATATTTTCTTTGTCACCACATAATAACATCACCTTTTACATTTTGTTTACACAAAATCATTTGCTTCCATTTCCGATATTCACAAGTTCAATTCATAAGCCATGACCTTTGTTCACAATTGACAATACTTAACATTTATACTCATTTAGCATTTAGATACAAATACGCACATTCATCACATATAATTGTTTCCATTCCCTTTTCTTCCTATATTAATTTATTCCATAACACATACACATATTTGCAATAGCAGTGAATTATCATTTAATACAAGACTTTACCATTAAAATCAATAATCTTATAATTCATTTATGTCAACTTCACTATCATATTACCCAATTCCTCATGTACTTCAATTTAATCCTTATCCAAGTTTCATTTATCAAATAATTCATTGTCATATTATTGGGTTTCCTTTTCCTAGTCATAACATCCAATCATCATGCATATTTAATTAATTAAGATTTTATACTCAATCACATAGGGTTTTATAATCTAATTTTCTCCCCTAACACATAACCCTAACAAGCATTATATACTAACTAGAGCCTACTCCCTAGAACAAGGCAAAGCTCACTATATCCACTCCCTTACCTCAAACACTTGGAGATAAGGTGATTTTGCTTGCTCTACACTTGAAAGCCTTGCCACCAATTGAGTTAGAGTCCAAAGGAAGAGGGAGGAACCTAATATAATAGCCATAGCAAGAAAAGATTAACATTCTGAGGAAATCGCAATTGGTGGTTGGAGAGACTTAGGAACCCTAGGAATACACCTAGAAGGGGGGGTTGAATAGGTGTTGAAGCTACCTTGAAAGATTTTCGAACGAAACAAATCTAAACAATCAAAACAAATGATTTTTGCAAATTCTACAGCACTTAATCGATTAACCTGCAATTTACTCGAGTAGTACTCGATTAAACTTGAACTTAATCGATTAAAATATGACAGAAAACAGAAAAATCAATTTTTCATTCGAATACGAAAATCAATCAATTCACATGCAAGATCAGAGATTCAGCGGAAATGATTAACACCTATATTCTTATTGATTAACCTAGTTATGAAAATGATTTTCCCTTTATCAATTTGAACAATCAAAGATTCAATTCAATCAATTATGAAAATCAATCTTTCTAGGTTTTCAACCAAGAACGCAATCAAATGACTTGAATATAAAGAGTAAGGGTTTAGAGATACGACACAGTGATTTATCCTGGTTCACTTTCATCCACTTGAAAGCTACATCCAGTCCCCTCTTCAACCAAGAGAGATTCTTCACTATGAGGAATTAGAGTTCTCAAATTACAAGTGATTGCCTCACAAGACTCCCTTCTTGCTAGCTTACAAGAGATAACTGACACCCTTGCCTTGTAATCCTATTGATCTTCTCTCTAATCTAACCTCTACCCCTTGTTGATAATCGACACAACAAGTCTTCAATTGCTTGATGATAAACCACACACCAAGGCTTCACTTGCTTGATTCACAACCAAGACTTCTTCTTCTTCTTCAATAAGAATGCACTTGCTTGATGATAAAATCGACACACCAAGACTTCTTGTTTGTTGTAGTGGCTTGCCTTCTTGCAAAGATTACAACACAATAGAAAACACAAAACAATCCTATGAATCTCAATCAAGAGTTATGACAATTCACCATAAGAGATTCAAAGGTTCTTGATCAAAGAATATGAAAATATGAGAACTTTGATCTTTAGAAAATGAGAGAGAATAGAGTGGCTTGATTCTTTGTAAAACTTGTATGAAAATGATTCTGACTAATCACAAATAATAGGAAAAGGTTTATATAGAATACCCAAAAGTTGTAGCACTTGAAAACTGATTTTGAGAAGTGAAAAACGTATTTTAAAAATCAGTTCAGCAGTACTTAATCGATTAAGCAAGTCGTGTACTCGAGTAGTACTCGATTAAGTTATCACTTAATCGATTAAGTTGGTACTGTACATGTTCAAAACTTGTTTTCTCAAAATCCAACCTTTCCTTTAAAACCTTTAAGCCACCTATTGATTCTAGATTAAGTGAAAACTCAAATTATGATTAAATCATGACTTATGAATGAGATTCACTACCCTCTATAATAATCTACCCAAATAAAAAACCTATGAAGCTTGAGAGGCAAAAGATAAAAGAAATACAAATACACTCAAACTTAGGTCTTCATGAGCTTGCTTTCTCTCTTCTTCATTTGATGTTTGTTGTTGCTTGTTGAGCTTGAAACTTGATCAACACTTGTAGCTTGTTCAAAAACACTTTGTCATTATCAAAACATTCATCATGTTCATCATGGAACTAACAATCTCCCCCTTTTTGAAAATGACAATCCATGTTTTGAAATCACTTGAAGTTGTTGATGCTTGAAACATTTGATCACTTGAGAAGACTCTTTCTCCCTTTCAATCAATGCTATAACACTTGAATCCAATTGAGATAGAAGCTTGATTCTCCCCCTATCTTAAACAACCTAGCTCAACCTACATAAAAACAACAAAACAACCTTTCTCCAAATATAATATCATATTTCTTCCATGTTTCAATAACATACCATTTTTCCCATTTGAGAAACATTTCATTCAATTCAAAACATCATATTTCTCCCCCTTTGGCATTATCAAAAAGTAATATATACCAATTGAAATATAACATCTAAGCCAAGGTAAGAAATCAATGATCATTTCTTCACAACATTGATACCAATTGAACAAATACAATAGAGCTTTACTTTGAAATGTGATATCAATTGGTAAGAGAATATAACAATGAAATATAATACCAATTGAAAACTAAAAAGATCATAATATCACTTAACAAAGAAGATATCAATTGTAAAGAAGAATCAATAATCACAAAAACATAATAATCAACTAATAATCTCTCAATGATACAAATTGAATTAACTAAACATTTAGAAAAGTAATATCAATTGAGAAGATACCAATTAAGATAATATATCAATATCAAATATTACCACTTTGTAGGACATTCACTTAAGATGCAAGTGTGATACCAATTGAAGATGTGAATATAGACATTCATAGTTGAGACCAATTGAGAACATGTGTCATTCATTTGCATCTTCAATCAAACCTACAAAACAATCATGCTTTGCTTTTTTTTTTTGGTATCCAAATGGTTTTGGATCCATTTTTGTTAGTGTAGGGACTTTCACCCTTTTTCATCCAAACAAAATTTCCTTTAGGTATACCATGCACTTTAACATAACACACATTTGAAGTATGTCCATGAGTACCACAATAGAAACATGTTGGAGGATTTGAAAAATCAACTTTAGAAAAATCAACAACATTTCTATGAGATTTACTCTTAGCATTAGTATAACCCAAACCAAACTTGTTTGAATTTTCTCTTTGAAAATTTAACAATGTGCGCAATCTAATATCACCATTTGAGAAACTTGCAAGCTTATTTTTCAAAATAGCATTTTCATTTTTAAGCAACTTGCAATTCTCACAATCAACCACAATATTCAATCTACTAGCACAATCACAAGAAGAACTAGCATAGATAAGATCAAGAGTTTCATTTTCAAGATTAAGCTCATCAACTTGTTTTTGAAGATCTAAAATCTCTTTTTGATGTTTCAAAATGAGCTTCTTTCTTTCAATGTTTTTCAAAGCTAGTTTTTCAAGTTGTTCATACATTTCTTCATAAGCATTATGTAACAATTCATATTTAGAAGAAATTTCGGATTTAGATTCACTTACATTGCTATCCTCGCTTTGATAACTTGATTCATCATTTGAACTTTGTTCTTCATCATCTACTAAAGTTATCAAGTTGAGACAAGCGGCTTCTTCATCATCCGATGAACTACTCGATGTGCTTTTCTTGTTATCTTCATCACTATCCCAAACTATGTATGCTCTTTTAGATTTAGAATTTTTCTTGTCTTTCTCCTTCTTCTTGAGATACTTAGAGCATGAGTACTTGAGATGTCCGGGCTTTCCACATTCATGGCAAACTACACCTTCTTTTGAATTTTTGGTCTTATAGTGTGGGGAATCCTTCTCTTTACTTTTGTCCTTGTTCAACCTTCCTTTTCTCCTTAGAAACTTGTCAAACTCTTTTAACAAAAGTTTCATGTCTTTTTCATCAACATCGGAATCGGAATCTTCACTATCATCATCATCGGAACTATCTTTCTTTTTATATGCACTTTTGACTCTAAGAGCAAGTCCTTTCCTTGATTTGTTCTTATCCGACTCTTCATTGATACTTAATCGTCCAAGCTCCATTTCATGTTCTTGAAGCTTTCCGAAAAGTGTTGCTAGATCCATAGCATCCAAATTCTTAGATTCAACAATAGCCGTTACTTTTGGTTGCCAATTCCTGTCTAAACATCTCAACACTTTGTTAGAAAGTTCACCTTGAAGAAAAGTTTTACCAAGAGCAAGTAAATGATTTATAATGTGAGTAAAACGCTTTTGCATATCATTTATAGATTCATTTGGAAGCATATGAAACAATTCATAATCACGCATTAAAGCATTCAATCTAGCTCTCCTAACCTCACTAGTTCCTTCATGAGTCACTTGTAAAGTGTCCCACATTTCTTTAGCACTAGAACATTGAGAAACTCTAAAGAACTCGTCATAGGATAAAGCGGAGGTAATGATATTCTTTGCTTTATAATCATATTGTACTTTCTTTCTATTATCATCCTTCCACTTATCCTCGGGGATCAATTGTTCTACACCTTCAACTAAACTAGAGGGGATATGAGGACCTTTTTCAACTACTTTCCAAATTTCACTATCTATGGCTTGGATAAAGATTTTCATTCTAACTTTCCAATATGCATAGCCTTCTCCGGCAAACAATGGAGGACGACTTATTGAAGCACCTTCACCACCAAAAGAATTCGTAGAACCCATTGCGATTTTCTTAAAGGATCTTTACGAAAAAGCTCTTATGCTCGTGTCTTTCGACCGAGCTCTGATACCAATTGAGGAAATCGCAATTGGTGGTTGGAGAGACTTAGGAACCCTAGGAATACACCTAGAAGGGGGGGTTGAATAGGTGTTGAAGCTACCTTGAAAGATTTTCGAACGAAACAAATCTAAACAATCAAAACAAATGATTTTTGCAAATTCTACAGCACTTAATCGATTAACCTGCAATTTACTCGAGTAGTACTCGATTAAACTTGAACTTAATCGATTAAAATATGACAGAAAACAGAAAAATCAATTTTTCATTCGAATACGAAAATCAATCAATTCACATGCAAGATCAGAGATTCGGCGGAAATGATTAACACCTATATTCTTATTGATTAACCTAGTTATGAAAATGATTTTCCCTTTATCAATTTGAACAATCAAAGATTCAATTCAATCAATTATGAAAATCAATCTTTCTAGGTTTTCAACCAAGAACGCAATCAAATGACTTGAATATAAAGAGTAAGGGTTTAGAGATACGACACAGTGATTTATCCTGGTTCACTTTCATCCACTTGAAAGCTACATCCAGTCCCCTCTTCAACCAAGAGAGATTCTTCACTATGAGGAATTAGAGTTCTCAAATTACAAGTGATTGCCTCACAAGACTCCCTTCTTGCTAGCTTACAAGAGATAACCGACACCCTTGCCTTGTAATCCTATTGATCTTCTCTCTAATCTAACCTCTACCTCTTGTTGATAATCGACACAACAAGTCTTCAATTGCTTGATGATAAACCACACACCAAGGCTTCACTTGCTTGATTCACAACCAAGACTTCTTCTTCTTCTTCAATAAGAATGCACTTGCTTGATGATAAAATCGACACACCAAGACTTCTTGTTTGTTGTAGTGGCTTGCCTTCTTGCAAAGATTACAACACAATAGAAAACACAAAACAATCCTATGAATCTCAATCAAGAGTTATGACAATTCACCATAAGAGATTCAAAGGTTCTTGATCAAAGAATATGAAAATATGAGAACTTTGATCTTTAGAAAATGAGAGAGAATAGAGTGACTTGATTCTTTGTAAAACTTGTATGAAAATGATTCTGACTAATCACAAATAATAGGAAAAGGTTTATATAGAATACCCAAAAGTTGTAGCACTTGAAAACTGATTTTGAGAAGTGAAAAACGTATTTTAAAAATCAGTTCAGCAGTACTTAATCGATTAAGCAAGTCGTGTACTCGAGTAGTACTCGATTAAGTTATCACTTAATCGATTAAGTTGGTACTGTACATGTTCAAAACTTGTTTTCTCAAAATCCAACCTTTCCTTTAAAACCTTTAAGCCACCTATTGATTCTAGATTAAGTGAAAACTCAAATTATGATTAAATCATGACTTATGAATGAGATTCACTACCCTCTATAATAATCTACCCAAATAAAAAACCTATGAAGCTTGAGAGGCAAAAGATAAAAGAAATACAAATACACTCAAACTTAGGTCTTCATGAGCTTGCTTTCTCTCTTCTTCATTTGATGTTTGTTGTTGCTTGTTGAGCTTGAAACTTGATCAACACTTGTAGCTTGTTCAAAAACACTTTGTCATTATCAAAACATTCATCATGTTCATCATGGAACTAACACATTCATGTAATGAGTCATGCCAAAACTCAAGAAAAGTGGAGCTTCCATGACTTAAGAATCAAAAACCACCATGGATGGAGGAGAGAGAAAGGGAAAACGAATTTAGAGAAAGAAAAGAGGAAATCCATGGCATTAAACACTTACTTGAATTGAAGAAGGAAGAGATTTGTTGACGAAATGAAGAAATCCCACTTGCTCTTGGTGGATTTGATGATGGAGAATGGAACCCTAGGGGAGAGAAAGAGTGAGGTTCGAATTTGGAAGAGAAAGAACGTGTGCTGCACTTTATTATTTTCTGCATCTACAGCATTTAATCGAGTATTACTCGATTAAATTCCCCCCCCCCCCTTTCAGGTCTTAATCGATTAAGCTGCAGCTTAATCGATTAAGTTGCAGGATTTTCAGCACCCCGACTTTGAACAGCCATAACTTCTTCGTTAACCGTTGGATCTTCCTCAAATTTTAACACATGCCTCCCCACATATCCTACTTCACATCCAACGGTGGAATTTGTGTTTAGAGTTGTAAATCTTTTATTTTGAATTTCCTAATATCCTATGTTATTAATCCTAAATCAAGCCTTCAAACCACTAGTTTCTACCCCATATCATTACTTCCTTCACTCTAGGCTTGACCCATCATCCATTATACTAGGAATTAAATTTGGGATGTTACAAACTATGTAAAATTTATAAAAATAATCCCAAATAATATTTAAATATTAAAATTAAATAAAAGTTAAAATTACAATAATTAATGGTACCTACTAAAAATTATAAAGTATATAAAAATATAATATAATTCAAATTCTTATAATTTAATTAACGTTTCCTTTTTGTCCTCCAAAATGTTGACACAAATGTTTCATTAAATCTGTTTGCAATTGATTGATTGATTTATTTATTATTTATTATTTCAATAATTAATGGCTATTAATTTCAAATTATTTATTTATTTAAATATAAAAATATACATTTTTATTTATTTAGTTATTTATTTATACATAATAATACAATATATTTAAGAATAAAATAGAAAAAGTATATATTTAAAAATATTATTTTTATTTTTTAAAAAAGAATATTATTATTTATTATTAATTTATTGTTATTATTTATTTATTTGTTTATTTATTATTATTATTATTATTATTTGTTTATTAGGATATTATAAAGTAAAAAAGGAAGAAAAAGATAAAAAACGGGTCCCACGGAATCTTAAGTTGAGTCTGTTATTTTACAAACTCAACTTAAGACTCTCCACCAGATTTTGAAGTTTAGCAGAGTCTAGAGAGAGTCTGGAAGAAAATCTGAACTTAAGACTCTCCATCAGACTCTGTTGTGGATGCCCTCATAAGAGTCAAATATGTTTTAAACCCTTCTCTCGAGAACTATGCGTGTCTTGATTTCTTTTTCATTGAGAATACATAGTAACGGAATCACCTCCATCATGTACAACAACACAAAAATATATTGCGATGCCCGATATCCGATCTACCTTCGTGTTTACTCGACACTTGGGCACTTGGCAGTATTGGTACACTACAAATATAAAACCAATCAAATATTTTAATATATCGGTCTTGGTTTTTGTCCATCATAACTGTTGCTGACTAATCATCATTAATATCGCGAAATATTGCACTTATTCTACTCCTTTTATTTACCAATTATGCTCAGCCCAATTGAACTAAGCTTGCTAGCCTACTCTCCCTAATAAATACAACGCTTATCATAGGAATCATGTATGTTCTAAACCCTCCTATTGAGAATTTTGTTCTCTTGATTCTTTTTTCACTAGAGATATGTAGGATCGGGGTCACCTCTATTAGGCACAACAACTCCCAAAAAGACACCATGGTGTCTGATATCCTTATTTCGCTCATTTTATCTACTTGTTAGACCCAACACAATGGAACTGGATCCGCCTACTTTTCATAAGAGTTAGATATCTAAGTTTTAAACACTTCTCTCGCGAACTACGTGTGTTTTGATTCCTTTTTCACTGGGGACACGTATTACCGGAGTAACCTCCATCACGTACAACAACCTAAAAACATATCGCGGTGTCCGATATCCGATCTATCATTGTGTTCACTCGACATTTGAGCACTCGACAATAGGGATGTTCAGATCCAAACCGATCCAAAACAAAAACCGCAAACCGATCTAAAAAAAAGCGAATTTGTTTGGATGTTTTTGGATTGATTACTGAAAAATCGATTGGTTTTTGGTTTTAGTTCTAAAAACCGATTCTGACCGAATTGGGCCGCTAGTTATAAATATATACACAAAAATACACTGGTTTCGGCTTAATACTTACACACGCACTATATATATGGACAATGTTATCTTAGTTTGTGCTAATTAGAAATGTCAACAACAAAGATAGTTGTTTTCATGTATATATGTTTATGACTTGTAGCAAAAAAAAAAATGTTTATGACCAAATAATTAATTTTTATACAAATTATATGAAAGTTTTAATTAAATTAAAACCGGACTGAATCGAACCGAAACCGCATGTTTTATTTTGGATTGGACAGTATTGGATTTTATTGTGTAATTGGACTGAACCGAACCAAACCGCATTTATATTTTATGACTGGATCAGATGACGTTTTGCCTCAAAACCGAACAGGACTGCACCGCGAACACCCCTACTCGGCAATATTGATACACTACAATTATAAATATAACCTTGTGTTTATTTATAATTTTTATTAATAATTACAAATGTATTTTGTGTTTTCATTCTATTTTCTGCTTTCAAATATTTATACAAAAGATAGTAGAAACAACTTTTTATTGTTTTTGTAACATCCCGAATTTTAATTCCAAGCTTAATGAGAATAAGTCGAAGTCAAGCTAATAGAAACCCTAAGAATAAGCTAGGATTGATTAGAGTAATCATAGCCAAAACGAGTATAGGAGTTGAGAAGTATGCCATAGAGTTAGAAGCCATCAGTACATAAAAATTTGTCAATGTAATCAACTACCACGGGGTGTTAATCGATTACAATCATTTTGTGAAGTAGTTAAGCCTTAGTGAAGAATGAGGGTCTAAGTGTAGTGGATCGGACCTCGTTCCGACCAAATTCCATCTCAGCCGACCACCGAACGACAGTTAGTGTCGCAAGCCGACCTTGTTTCGTCTCACACCCCTTGTCGGTAACCAGTCTTCTTGGGTTTAAAGGACTTTAGAACCGAGCATGTAGTGCTGAGCTCATGAGAACCGAGCTTGTTTCGTTTTGCACCCCCCCTTGGCAGTGGCCACACCGAGCTCATCAGTGGCACCGAGCTCATGAGAATCGAATAGTTATCACGAGCTCATGAGAACCGAACAGCTAGCACTGAGCTCATGAGAACCGAGCATTTAGCCCTGAGCTCGTGAGAACCGAACAGTTAGAACCGAGCTTATGGGAACCGACCTCATTTCGTGTTACACCCCTTGGCAGCGATCAGCCGACCACATCGAGTCGTTTCGTGTCAGCCGATCTTAAGTAGTAACCAGTCTTCTCGGGTTTAAAGGACCGTGAACCGACCATCGAGAGGTCACACCGACCTCGCATCGACGTCAAGCATCTCGGCCTCCACGTGCCTAGCATTTCGTTAGAGAGGCTAAACCGATCTTACACTGACGCCAAGATATCTCGGCCTTCACGCGCCGAGCATTTCGCTTTTCCTGTCTCATTTCGAGCAGGTGCTTCTAGGAATCCGAGCACCAAGGTCCCAACATAGTCCCCATGACTCCAATCCGATCTATTCGATCATACGCCGATTAGTTAGCACTCAGTTACGCGCTCCGACCACGATCTGGTCGGATTCATAACACACTGAGCTAGGGCCGAGCACCAGAGCAAGACAGATGGCTCTCACAGCATTTTCCGCGCCCATGCGCACCATTCTCCTCCCCCAGGCGTGCGCGTCAGACCTTGATCCCTCTCAACCAATCATTTGTGGCTTCCTCGGGAAGCCATTAATTTATAACCACATGTTTGCCAAGCTTCCAAGGGAAGCTTCTCACTTGGACCACATGTTTATTTCCAAAGGGAAATAAAAAAAAAAACAAAGGCCAACACAACAAACACTCATGTATTCCTTCGTCATTCTCATTCCTTCTCCTTCATGAAGCCATTTTCTCTCGAGGCTTAGGAACTCAAGAGTTCTATTCCTATTCATCCTCAAAGCCATCATCATTTCACTTACTCCCTCTTAAACACAAGGTAAACTCGTCTTCCTCTTTTCCTCACAATTCTCACGGATTCTTTCTCTTTCCCACTCACTTGGGAAATTCGAACCCCACCTCTTGAAGAATCACACTCTTATATTTCCTTCATTTTCATAGCTAGAAAGAGTCGAACTCATTCTCCTTACTCTCACTGCACAGTCGACAGTTCCTCAGTGGAAGCCTTTCGGAGCTAGGGCAGAAAACCAACGGCTAGGGTTTTTGGAGGTTAAGTATATTTTCTACTTGGTTGAGGTAAGGAGTGAGTGTTACCTTGGTTTAGAAGAGGGTTTCTAGTTAGTATATAGTGATTGCTGAGAATGTGTGTTAAATTATGATATTGAAGTATAGGACAGTTAATAATGATAATAAGTTGAATATGAAAATGAATAAAGTGAAGCCATGTTGAGAGTTGTGAATGTTTGTTGTTGAGAAACGTTGATGATTGATTATATGATGTTGTGCAATGTTGTTAACTATGAATATATGTTGATTGAGAAATGTTATTTGTTGGTATGTATATTGGATGATTAAATGAGATACATGTTGAAGTGTATAATTGATAAGTGATGAATAGAATGAATTAAATTAAGAGTATGAATTTAAGGCTTTGCATTTGTGATTTGTGAAGTTTTGTATATTTGTGATTATATGTATGTGCTGATAATTGCCATATGTGCTGGAATGATGTGATGAATATATATGTTGGTGCATGAATGAGGAAAATGAATATATTAAATGAAACAATTGAAGGAATGGAAGAATGTGAATGTAAGAATAAAAAGGAATGCAAGTGTAAAATAAAGAGAGAAATGTTGATTAAAGAGTAAAGGAATTGCAGCTGAATTGAGTATTGGTGTCATGATAGACTAGGTGCCCCTGTTGGGTGTATCAAATTCCAAAAGGGCCAAATGCCCACCAGGCCAAATGTCCATTAGGTTCAAATGCCCGTTAGGCGTCAATGCACCAATGACTCAATTCGCTGCCAAATAAAAGATATGCAAATGTGATAGAGAATGAAAAAGAATGAAAATGAATAATGAAAGTGATTAAAGAAAAGTATGAAAATGTGATAGCATAGCCAAACAGGGTGATGCCTTTTGGGTGTAAAAGTCCTGGTTGGGTGTTAGAGTCCCTTGGGTGTTCCAAATGTCTAGCAGGTGCATTAAATCCTAGTGATGCGAACTGGTTGTGTGATCCAGGTCTTGTAAGATGTTTTTCCGGGTGCAGTAAGTTGCACATTGTGAATGTGTGCAATAAGCCGCAAGAGGGACTGTATGCCTAGACCGCGTAAGACACAAGTATTGTGCAGCTGTAAGACGCACAGAGGGTTGTGCGCAATGATGGACACACGTTACACTCCTGAAAATTATGAGAAATATGAATGAAAGATTGAAAAGAGAAAAGAGAAAAGTGAATGAAAAGCAAGAAAAGAGAAAGAAAATATACTAAGGAAAAGAAACATGACGAATTAAGTCAAAAAGCATAAATGTGAATGTACATGAATTAATTGGGTTTGCTATGTTATGATCTATTTGAAATAGTTGTGTTTGACTTGGTCGATTATTTTGTCTAGTTAGAAACTGCTTTTCTACTTCATGTGTAATGCTCACTTCCTTACCAATTTTTTAGGTACCGAGCTTTAGCTAGCACAGCCCCCGGCCGAGCAGGTGCACTCTCCCTCACAGGGAGAGTAGTTAGTGTTGGGTAGTTTATTTTGTCTAGCTATGTCCTGATTATTTTGGGTTGATTGCAAATGTTATTATTTTTGAATATATGAGTTGTAAAAGGATGTTTTTTTTTTTGGGTGAACCAGGACCACTTCCTATGGGTAGGGAGTATAGTCTTTTTTGGGAAAAACTTTAATTGCTTCCAAAACATGTTTATACTCACTGCTATCTCTGATGTATTTTAATTTTTGATGTGAACGCAATATGATGTGTAATGTCGATTTGGCCTTGATGACTTTTTCTGGAATATGTAAAAAAACTGAATTATGACAGTTAATAGGAAAAACACTATTTTAAAATGTCCATAAAACAAAGGAAACTTTATCCGATTTGACAGATATTTTTATAAGTTAATGGGTTTTAAAAAGAAAATTTTAAGTTCACTATTTTAATATGGGTAATTAAGGGTAATTATAAATAGGGTGTTACAGTTTTCAATATTTTTTATACAAATTTTGAAAATATGAAATGAAATGAAACGCGAAATCACATTCATAATTAACAAAAATTAAATTAAAATAAAAATACGATATCATAATTATAATTATCAATAATTTTTTTAATTCAAAACATGAAACATTTTCGCAAAGAAATCATACCTTAAGGTATAAATCCCATGTTTTTTTTTCTGGTTTTAATAAAGTTCGAATCCGCAAACTCCCACTTAGCTCTCTTATATAAATTAAAAACTTGATCTAATCTATTTAAAAAAAAGTGCTTCAGTTTACCAAAAAAAAAAGTGCTTCATTATTGGGTTTCAAGATTTTTTTTTTGCCTAATTTCATCCTAGCTTATTTCACCTTATCTAAGAATTTTAGTCCCCAAACCCCATATTTTAGAAGGTAGAATAAGAAGGAAAGGTTTTTTAGACATTTTACTTATAAAATGGGGGGTTGGAGCTAAAGCATGGGGTTAGGGGACTAGAGTTCCTTATCTAATCATGGCTTGAACTTGAAGATGATGGGTCTAAATTTGACTAGATAGCCTGAATTCCAACACCTATGTCGAGAGGAATTACTATTATTATTATTATTATTTTGGATTTACTTTCTTATATGCTTATTATGATAGACTCTTTACTTGACAACTGTTTAGGACAGGAATAATTATTGTGGATCATAATCCACTAAGAAAAATAAATAAAAGGTTTATAGGAGGCCCAATAAAGTGCAGGCCCAAAGTTTAGAAGGAAGCCCTTTCACATAATCAGATCAGGAGCAGAAAGGCTCCCTCCCCCCAGAGTGTCCCCTCCAAGCAGCAACAGCAAAGGAACGTGAAGTCCCAAGGCAAAGTCTTCTCCAACAAGCTTTCTCACTCTTAGGTCTAAGACTCAATCAGAGATTTCACTCAATATGCCATTAGTGGAAATTGTGCTATTTCAATCAACAACAAAAATGAAATTACTTGTAACAGTGAGAGAAACCAGTGGACAAGGAAAAGAAGCAGCATAGTGACCAAAGGAAATGAACGTGAAGGCCAAGTTGTATGAATGCATCTGCTCCACGTGACATTAATCAGGGAAGAAAAGGCGTCCTCCTCCTAGCAATACTCTTCCTTCTAGAAAGTGCCTACACACTGTAATATCAGAAGAGCACCCTTCTGTAGTAAGCCTCCAGCCCTGGGCCAAACACACCATCAGTTCAGTCATTCACAAATGCCACAAAAGGAAAACTCATTGTCTCACTCAAGCACAAATGAGGAAGGCTGCTCAGAGCTTCCTGCTTAAGGCAAGCAACGATGTTGCCCAGTGGACAAAGAAACAACAGTGCAACAACTACCAGATAAAGAGAAGGGAAAACATGAAGACCAAGTTGTTGGTCAACTATAAAAAGAGAGTATACTACAAGGCAAAGGCAAGCTGATCCAAGCCAATCCAGGTCAATACTGCAAGTAGAGTAAACCAAATTAGAGAAAAACACTAATACTGCAAACACTGTAACGCAGTCTTGAGGAAGATAAGAGAAAGACTTCCTATTAAGAGTCATCCTCTCTTGTCTAAGCCTACTACAAAAGCAAACACTAACCAATAGAGCGAAAACACAGAACTACAACAACGACACAGACGCAACGACCCAGAAGAGAGGAAATACCGTAGAGAGTTTGAGGGAGACAATCAAAGGGTGCCATGTATAATTTCTCATTAATCACTGTTTATTGCCCCTTTGTAACAAATACCCCAATCTCATGTATTCCTCTCCAGTATTCAATAATATGAGGCCATTGATTTCACAAAGTTTACGAACCCACTCTATTTTATCTTTATTCTTCATAGAATATAGATTTTGGCAGAAACAATTGGCGCCGTTGTCGAGGAAATCACGGCTTCAACTCTGGAAAGAGATACACCAAGTGGTGTTCGAAGAGTGGTCATTGATGATGGCACAAGGATGACCACTAGAAGGAAGTTCTGGAACAACAGCATAATGAATCATCAACCCATGAAGCGTTGCAGCAAGGAAGTTGTCTTTCTGCCCCAAAAGTATCCTTTCCAAAAGGCGTCCACGTTCACTCTTACCGAACTTCCCAGAAAGCGATAAGGCAACTAGAAGGGCGAAAGTACCCTCTCACTGAAGAAGGCGCCCCTTTACAGAAAATGAAAACTCAGCAGCAAAGGCGCACCTAGCTCGGAGGTTCACATTGCAACGCTACTACTAGTTATCTACACTAAAAGCTAAGTACATACAACTCTTGACTCAGTCTAAATTACTGTCATGTCTATTATGCTAGTATGCCTTTTCATGAAATTGGTAATAATATATTTGGATCATGATGATATGAAATGTGCACTGTATTATGTATTAGTTACTGTATGTGTAATTAAATATATATATATATATATACAAAAAAATAATAATAAAGAAAAATATAGTTACAGTATGTGTATTCATTATCTTGCTAGATTTTGAATGTCTTTTCTTTCCATTGATGAATTATATATCATGTATCAGTTACTGTGTGTGCAATGTATTATGTATCAATTAATGTGTGTGCAGTTATGAAAAAAAGTTACAGTATGTGTATGCTCATTATCTTGCTAGCTTTTGTATGCATCTATGACAACCTTGGTTTGATCGTTCTCATATGATAATGTGATTTCATTTACAACATTATACTGATATGATTATCTTGTCCTAAATAATTAATATCATTGCCTATTATTGAGATGAATGATCAAATATGCATGTCTGTTTGTTACAGTGTGACTTAGACTTCGTATGTCTAAACTCATGAATGATGTCGCTCTCATATATATAAGATAAAAAATAATAAAAAGATAAAAAGAGAGGCAACATTTAGATGACTCTGTACATATGAATGCATGTTGTGTATGCCATAAATCTAAAATTAGTCTGCAATGCAAGTGGTCAGTATTGCCATAATCTTTGTTAACTGTTCTTGACTCAATCATTGCTTTGTGTTAAAAATAAAAAATTTAACAAAAAAAATATTCTTTTTCATGATTCCAACATGCAAACATAGTGTTTCATGTTATAAGCTGCACAGATGCTTAGAGGGCGTGCTTTTGAAAAAAAACTATATGAAAACAAGATCTTGACAATGTTATATAATGATGCATGATTGATTTTGTATATAATTTATTAAAGAGAACTAACAAAACGGGCATGCGTAGCATGAAAATATCTGAAAAATGAAATTTGTTTATGTAGGAACAAGAAGTGACCTCTTTCTAAGATTTAAGAAGCCCTTGGTACGCTCTCAAGCCATGATTTACCAAGTTTTGCTAAGATGCTCAATGCCATGGGAGGATCGATTCCTCCACCGTGAACAACAAACTCCTGATCTATCTAAAGTAGAAAAGCGCTCTACGTCCCGCCCAGTGAGAAGGCAATCAAAAGTAAAGGGTTAGAAAGCGAATAAGGAAACAAAAGGCAAAGTTTTAAGAGAAGTAAACACAAATAGAAAGATCAGTGGCAATCAAGCAGACGAAATCAAGCAAAGAGAAAAGATGAAATCATACTAGAAGACGACGCCCTGCCCAGAATCATCTATCTAAGGGCGTCCTCAGTTCAGTCCCAAGGGCGACACTCTGTCCAGAATCAACAGTCTAAAGGCGTCATCAGTTCAGTCCCAAGGGCGATGACTTGCCCACTATCATGCGGTCCAAAGGCGTCTTCAATTCAGTCCCAAAGGGACAAAAGGGAGAAGAAGATGTACAGGTCCAAAGAGCGACCTCTGAAGGTGCACCCTCGACGAAAGCGCCCCTGTTCAATTTCAATATAGATGTTCAGATTCAACAGAATCTGTCAACCGAAGGCGCAACCTCATCAAAAGTGCCCCTTGTTCAGTGTTCAGATTCAATAAACTCTATCAACCGAAGGCACACCCTCGTCGAAAGCGCCCCTATTCAATTTCAAGTACACGGTTCAGTTCCAACCCAATCGATTAACTAAAGGCGCACCCGTGCATAAGGCACACCCCTGTAGAAGGCGCATTGAAAAAAAGTGTGTTGAATCTAGAAATCCTGGAGGAAATGCAAACAAAAGGCTAAGAGAAAAGTTATAGCAGAAGTTGAAATCAAAAGCTGACAATGAATTCGAACCGAAAAGACCAAGGCAACTTTATATCAAAAGCGTGCCAGAGAAGACGAGCCAGAAATGGAAAACAAAATCAATGCAGAAATCTGAGCGCAACAACGAAACAAGATGCAGAGCTCATACTTCCTCATACGATAGAGAAAACACACAATAATTGAAGGCAAGAGCAAGTACATATGCAAAAACGAAAACAACAAAATCCCAAGAGATATTTCCAAACAAAACCAGCCAACTAGAAGACAAAAGCAGACCTGAAAGGCGGCTATGATCACAATTATAAAAGTCACATATGAAAATCAACTGAAATATCCAAAGGCGTGCATGCAACATGAAAGGTGAAACAAGCTTTATAGAAACCAGTACAAAGATCCAAAAAAGTATGTTGTTCAAAGGCACGCTTAAATGCTTAGGTGAAGCATGAAATTTGGTCCGAAAGCAAGATGCAAGACAAAAGCTGGCTTAAAAGCGTGCAAGTGATTGAGGCAGAAACTGTTCAGAAATATAACAAAACCACGGCGAACTCAGTTTGCCTGAGAATTGAATAACAACCAAGTTAAATTCAAGAATTCAGCCCAGTTTTCCCTTACAAGCAAGCTAAAGCATTCCGACACAAGTGGAACGAAGAATTCTATAATAAGGGCAAGCCCTTAGCAAGGCGTACCTGGGTATATTCGTACATCAAAGCAGATAATGAAAAGGCGAGGTTAAACACAAAGTCAAGAAACCAGAGCAGTATAGAAATCTAAGTGCTTGCAAACTGATAATGGCAAGAAAAGGAGCAAGAAGAAAGAAAAGTAGCACCAATGACAAGAGGTGTTACAAAAAAAAAGATGGGAAGATGAGAAGATGATGATGATTTTTGAGTGAAAGTGCCACAGACTTGCAGAAGTGCTCCCTGATAAAGCGCCCTGTTATTGCGCCCTGAAAAGTGCACCCTGTTTTGTGCATCCAGAAAAGCACCCTGGTTTGTGCTCTAATAAGCTCCCTGATTTGCACTCTGAAACTGCACCCTGTTTTGTGCATTCAGAAAAGCACCCTGATTTGCGCTCTGAAACTGCACCCTGTTTTGTGCAACTTGAAAAGCGCCCTGTTATTGCGCCCTGAAAAGTGCACCATGTTTTGTGCATGCAGAAAAGCACCCTGATTTGTGCTCTGATAAGCGCCCTGATTTGCGCTTTGAAGCTGCACCCTATTTTGTGCAACTTGAAAAGCGCCCTGTTATTGCGCCCTGAAAAGTGCACCATGTTTTGTGCATCCTGATAAGCACCCTGATTTGTGCTCGGATAAGCATCTAGATTTGCGCCCTGATTATGCCAAAGAAGCACCTTGGTTTGTGCCTTAATATTTTGCCAAAACTGCACCCAGACTGAATATCGCAAATACTCAAGGCTACATATACAGCAAAATACCAAAGTACCAAAGAATTGCAAAACTCACAATAAATCAGCCTCCAGTAAAGGGAAAAGGCTGCAATCAGATTAGCAGAGCAGCACACTCACTGTTACGCAAAAGAAGGCGAGCCTTACAAAGGGGCTAGAAAATATCCAGAAATACACAAGAACAACAAACAACAAGCAAAACACCACAAGAATCACAAGTGTACAATTCAGAATGTAAAAGAAAAGAAGAAGGAAAAAGAAAAGGAAAAGAAGAAGAAAAAGAGAAAAATAGAAAAGCATTTAACAAAGAAGTACACAAGCAGGTAATCTTGAAGTTCCAAAGGAGATTCTATTCAAAGGAATCCAAAACAAAGGAGTCAAATACAAAGTGCTCAATAAGCATCCCAAAGCCTACCATCAAGGAACCAGATCCAATCAAAAGAGAAAGCAACAAGTCAAAGTACAAGAATCCTGATCCAAATAACAAGCAACCAAATGCAAATATCCTGATCCAACAGCACAACAAAACAACCAGACTTTAAAAAGAGCGTCCAACGAAGAAGTTGTGCAAGCAGCAACATAGGATTCTTGTTGGGAATCAATCTCTGCATCCAAGACCACCAAGTCAGTAGTAGCTTTGGACAAACTCGCAGACAAGTCATCAATCAGATTCCCTAGCTCAGCACGACGCTCTACTAAATGTTTCTTTTTGCTGCCAAAGCCTCCACATCTAAACTTGTCAAGTCAGCAGTAAGGATGCACGACACTCCGCCAAGTCTTGTTTGCTACCAAAGCATTGGCATCAAAAGCAGCACGTTGACCTTCCATTTGCTTGAGAACGCCCTCGAGCTAGGAACCTGAATACTGGTGAAGCCTCAGCAATTGAAAAAATCAAGTAAAGAGGCTTTTTGTTCCCAAAAGAAAGCATCAACATCATGAGTAGTGAAGAGTTTTGAGTACCTTCAACATAATGATCGAGCAACCGCAAAATGACAACAACAAAGTGGCAGAACACAAAAATACCAGTATGTCACAAGCTTCACAACAGTAATGCATAAAAGAGAGATTGCATGATTCGAGTCTTGAAAGGAGGATCAACAACGGCATGGATAAAGCCAAGTCTAACAAAAGGTGCAATAGCAGAATGTCAAAACAGTGATGCAGTAAAAATACAACAGCATGCTTGAAACAATACAATTACCAAATCTTGAAGAAGGCGTCCTGGGATGAAGTTCTGCAGACATCCTCATAATCAGACGCATCATATGACAAAGTAAAATAACAAGCAGTACATCACAACCTGTACAGTATGAAAATGATCCAATCCAAGAGCATAATCCAGGTTTCCAAAGATAGAATTATCAAAGCAGCATGGTGCAAAATGCATATTTCAACATCAGAACAGTATCAAAATTGCATAAATGCATCACTGTACAGTATAAAGGCAGTAAAGTGCAAAGTGCAGAAAAAAGAAGTTCAAGTCAGTATTATCAAAGCAAGTAACCCAAATTTCCAAGAGTCAAGTATACTTAAGCGGCACAAAGCTCAGCGACCACAAAGGCGCACAAGTTTTTAACAGAAGTATCAGTGCCTTCAGCAGTAGACATAACATGACAAAAGCAACAAGCGTAAGATCAACAGCAAAGTAATTCTTTCAAGCTCGGTCATGAGTGCCACCCAGGCGCGCTGCAAGACAAGAAAAGTTTCCTCTATTTCAGTCATCGTCCGCCTTCATGTTAATTGAGGGGCGTTGGCTCTCTCTTCAAGCAATACAGATTATCAAGCCAGTAATCAGACCACAATTATACCTCCCAAGTTGGTCACTCTATTCATTCAACAGAGAAGGTGTTCAACGCAGCAGTAAAATACTGTAAAATTTGAAGATTCAGAAGGCACAAAGTACAGAGAGTTGAGTTTGAATATGGAACTCAAGCATTAAGAAACTGACAACAAAGAAATTTCAGAAAACAAATCAAGAATTCAAAGTACAAAGAAGCAAAGTCCACCAAGTCATTGATCAGTATGCAAGGTAGCACAATCCAAAGGCGAGGTTGCACATGCAATAGAAAGAAGAGCCCGCTTCCCTTACAAATTCACAAAAAGAAGATCAAGTTGAATAAGAAGCAAGTGAAAAGCGAAGTTCCAATTCACAAGGGGGCTGACCCCTCATATCAGATGTATATGCAGAAAGCAACCATGCACCACCAAGGGTGCCTTCATGGTGTTCGAGCAGATAAAAGTTCAATAGTGGTACGAAGCTTAAAGCATCTCCAAAAGTCCATATCTTGATGTGAAAATACCCACAAAAGAAAGAAATGCAAAAACAAAGCAAAACAACAGCCTGGAGAATCTTAAAATGCACTCACTAAAGGCGACATGGCATGACAGTAGATGACGCTCAACAAGGACCAAAAGGGTGCATATATTCTATAAGCATGAATCAACTACCAGATAAAGAGAAGGGAAAACATGAAGACCAAGTTGTTGGCCAACTATAAAAAGAGAGTATACTACAAGGCAAAGGCAAGCTGATCCAAGCCAATCCAGGTCAATACAAGCCAGTCTAGAACAAGTAGAGTAAACCAAAGTAGAGAAGAACACTGATACTGCAAACACTTTAACGCAGTCTTGAGGCAGATAAGAGAAAGGCTTCCTATCAAGAGTCATCCTCTCTTAACTAAGACTACTACAAAAGCAAACACTAACCAATAGAGCGAAAACACGGAACTACAACAACGACACAGACGCAACGACCCAGAAGAGAGGAAATACCGTAGAGAGTTTGAGGGAGACAATCAAAGGGCGCCCTGTATAATTTCTCATTAATCACTGTTTATTGCCCCTTTGTAACAAATACCCCTCTCTCATGTATTCCTCTCCAGTGTTCAATAATATGAGGCCATTGATTTCACAAAATTTACGACCCACTCTATTTTATCTTTATTCTTCATAGAATATAGATTTTGGCAGAAACAAGAACTTTCTTTTTTAAATTAAGCTAAATTAGTGGACACCAATAGTAATTAGCTACTATATAAGTTTATGAAAAATAATATACCATTATAACAAATCAACCAAAACTTTGCCTAATAATGTAAAAGCGACATACTCCACTTGTAGACTAATTATCGATAAAATAAGTACTACCCTATAATACAAATCACTTATATATAGAGCTGGAAAAAAAAACTTGGTTAGATAAATTGAAGGATTTAAGCTCTTAAAAGTAGACGCAAATAAATCTCGAACCTTTTGACTCAATTTAATATAGCCCAAACTTATCAAGTTTCGGGCTACCGATTCATATCACAAAAATCTAGCTCGATCTAGATCAAAAAAATTGGCGAGTACAAGATATTTTGGTACGAATTATATCCACGCTTTTTTAATCTGGTCAAATTAGACCCGAACTCGACTGGGTAGTCTCAATCGCCGCTTATACCTGTATATGTAATTATGAAAATTTTTAGCCCAGCTTGTTAAAAGAATATGTCAAAGTTTATTGCATCCTTAGGTGAACTTTCCTCGTCAGGTTAGAGGATCCAATTTTGCAATAAGTTTCCCTCAACGGATACTTAAAAATCATTAAAAGAATGATATTTTGAAATTATTAATATTTATTTCCTCTTTTTTCTCTTCTTACAACCATTTTCCTATAAAATTTGACACTTTTTCTAATGAACTCACCCCTTCTTTATCCTTTATGTGCTAAGCTGTTCATGTTGTCTTCCGGATAGTATTGGCAATTAGGGCTCAGGCCCGTGGATTTGCCCAGCCCGCCCGCAAAAAATGCGAGCAGAGACTAATTTTTTAGCCCATTTTCAATTAGGGCCAGACATGCTCGTCCGTTAAATTTACGGGCATTTTAGGGCCGCCCGCGGGCTAGTTAAAACACTAAAAAATTAATGGCCCAACAAAAAAAAAGGCCCAAATTTACTATGCTGATTTTTTAATGGTAATTTATTATGCTAATTATTCAATTTACTATGCTGATTACTATGTTGCTGTGAAAAATTGTGTGTAACCCCAATTTACTATGCTGATGGTGGTCTTGTTGTGCACGGTTCTTTGATTTTACTATGCTGATTTTTTTATGGAGGGAGCAATATTTTATTATGTTCGTACTTAGTAAGAGAAAATTATTCAATTTTTAATGTTGTTTTTAAAAAAAAATAAAAGTGAAAATGTGGACGGGCAGGGCGAGAATTTCACGCTCTAAAATCAAAACGGGTCGCCCATGCCCGCCCGTTTAAAATGCGGGCGAATGCAGGCCCGCCCCATGCCCACCCATTGGCCCTAATTACTTATACTACTTCCGGATTTCACCATCATTTCTCGTACTTAGAGTGGTCAAAATGGTTCTAGCGATGCTCGGGAATAATTTAAGATACCAATTTAATAGTTTTGCCATTGATTTATAAATAGGTAAACTAACTATAGTTCATTTTCATGGGCAAAATGAAAAGACCCCCTCTTTTTTATTATCCATACTTAATAGCATTTTATTTTATTTCAAGTCTAATTCGATTTCATATTAATTTTATTATTGATTTTTGTTATCATTATTATTTTCGATATTAGATGTATATACACTATATATTTTTATTGATTTATTTTGAATTTCGTTTATGCCAAATTTTTTCACCCTAGGGTCTATTATAGGTCTTGACCAAGATTGGTCACACCTATATTATGTGTGCAATATCAATAAATTATTTGTTCATGTTATCTATCATATTTTACGAATGATCTTAGCTATAAAAACATGCTCTCATATGCTATTGTTATGTCATTGTACGCTGTGTGTTATTTTTTTATTAAAATGTTGGAGAAAATCAAAAATTTATGAAAAGCGCTTCTTACATTATATTTTAGTCATTTTTTTTGCAATATATGGTCACTTGTTACAAAGTTTCAAAAGTTAACAATTTTACATTTTAAAACAATTTGACAAATTAAAACAAAATTGATTACGTTATTCACTATATTAGAATTTTTTGTAGGAAAAAAACATGCGATGCAGATAGAGTAATTGGCTATTAATTGAGCTAGCCACTACTAAAAAAAGTAATTTAATCCTGGTTCCGAAACAGTTTTAATCTCGGTTAATTGAAAATGGCGGGATTAAAAATATGAGAATTTACGTTTCCGGTTCTTTAAAAACACAGAACCGGGATCGTAAATTCCAAGGAACCGGGATCGTAAAATGAACTGAACCGGGATCGTATTTAATGGAATTTTTTTTAAACCCGGAATCTTACATGAGAGAGCTTTTTTCATGAACCGGGATCGTAAATGAGAGTAAATTTCTTTTGGAAGCAATATAGCATGACAATACCCTGTACCTGTATAACCAAAACGAGAATTTGATATAGCTAATTTTTCCTTAAAATCTCAATTTCAAAAGCAATATAATGTATATCTTCCTTGACATCATACAAAATAGCTTCAAAAGACCAAAATAGCTCCGTAAAGTTGAGAAACATATACCGAAAAAGTTAAATTATCAAGTACTATATAAAGACCAAAATATCTTCAAAAGTCTACCATATAACTAAATTACCAAGTACTAAAGCTCTAAAGCTATCTAATACATATAAAGCTGTAATGCCAAAGTTGTCATTGAAGCATACGGATCTCAAAATCCAAAAGTGCTTCTAGTACATTAAACATAATAAATACTAAACATATTCAAAACAGAAACTCCGGCCCATTTAACAAAAGTGCCCCTGCAGAAGTTTGAAAGTGTCCAAGTAGCATTTCTAATCATAGAGAGCTTTGCATGTTCATTTAATTGTGACAACAGAAGAAGCAAAACCCATGACCAAAAACAAGGTCACGACATCTCGGTGAATCTCCTAATGCCCACACAGCATGAGAGTACCAAAAACATGGGTGGTGAATGTTAAACTTTCAATAAAGGTTTTGGCTAAAAACACCAAATATATTTGGTGTTTAATACACCATGTGTTAATTTTATGATTGAATTTACATGTAACATGTTGTGTAAGTAATCTGTATCAACTTAATGAATTTCCAAATATAAACCTTATTAATGAATTTATATACTTTTTGCATTTAAATATTTTTTATTAATAAGTAATAAGTCAAAATATCTATATATTATTTTTTTAATTATCATCTATGCTATAAGTTTTTAAAATGATTTATTTTAAAAAAAAATCATAAATTCTAATTTCACTAAATTAGATCTGAAATATTAATTTGTGAAAGTGTAAATCAATTAATTTTTTTATTGAAATATCTCTGACGTAAGGAATGTATCAATTAACTAGGATTATCATGACTTTTAAAGGTATAAATTAAATAATTTATCTATACCAAGGTTATTTTGGCATTGTGTGTCGTAGTATTTATTTTTTTATTTTCAGTGTATTGGATTATTAAATCTACACTAAAAAAATAATTTTAGAAAAAGTAATTTTAGAATATGTTCTTGAAAAAATAATCAATATTCGACATCTACTTCATAGATTTTGTAGATTATTTTTTATAAAATTATTTTTTGATACATATGTAATTTTTTTATTCTACCTTATCACTCAAACAGCAATAACTAACTTCATACCCTTTTTTTAATTTACTGGAAAAATAAATTTTTTTACACTATACAAATAAAATATATCAGCTTAAATTCATTTTCAGCTAACATATTTAATTATAAACAAATTATATAAGCTTAATAATTTATAGTTACAAATGAAAATAATCATAATATATTTTTTTCAGCTGTACCAAACACGCACTTAAATGACGATCCATGTATCATTCACATGACATGTTAATTTAATAGACCATGACCCCTTGAACCTATGTGAAGACTCAACATGTCAAAATTAGGCATGCCAACGGGTTAGGTTTGGGGCGGGTTTTGCCAATACCAACGTCGCACCCATTAAGAGCGGACTGATTTGGGTGTAGGTTTAAGTAGAGCGAGTATGAAAAGGTGAAACCCAAACACATCCCATCGAGTTCGGGGAAACCCGGTAATCCATCCAATTATTTTTTAAAATTATATTTTATTGTAATAAACAAAAAATCATATATAACATACATTACAATTCAAATAAAATATAATAATAAACGTCAAATTTTAAAATCATCTAAAATATTGGCGAATTAAATCATGGTTTTTGACAAATATGTTAGTTTGACTTCATCATTTAACTATTATTATAATGAAAATTATTTAATTTTTATATTAGTGTAGGTTTGGGAGCAGGGGCGGGGCAAGTACTTACAATCCCAAACTAGTTTCACCCCCATCTTTCTAAAGCAAATTTTAGTTTCGGTTTTCTTCAAACCCAATTAGAACATATTTTTCCCATCAAAATCGGATCGATTTCGTTGGGTACCCGTGGATGTGGGTTTTATTGTCAACCCTATCCAAAATCATAATTGTTAGATCTGATCGTCAATCTACAGCATACAATTTTCAATGCCTTATAATTTTCTTAATTAACTTTAATATTTAAATATCAATATTTATAAATAATGTTATTAATGGGTAAATATATTTCTACAAAAGACATAAAAGTATTTTTGTAAAAAAAAAATGTTATAATATCTTGATTTGTCCCAACTAAAAAATCACTTTTCTCATTAAATTTTTTAATTATCTATGATATAAATTTTTTTTATAATTATTTATTTTTATAAATCATAAATTTCTATAACTAACATATTTATACAAATTACATAAAGGCATTTTTGTCTATAATAATATGTTATACTATGTTAATTTGTTCAAACTAAAAAAATCACCTTTTGCATATCACATTTTTAATTATCTATATATGCTATAAGTTTTTTTAATAATTATTTATTTTTAAAAATTATAAATTTTTATAATTAACATATTTTTAAAAAACATATAAGAGTACTTTCGTCTACAATAATATGTTATATTATATTAATTTATTCCAACTGAAAAATCACCTTTCTTATATTATACTATTTTTTCATTATCTATGTTATTTGTTTTTTTTATAATTATTTATTTTTAAAAATCATAAATTTTTATAATTCACATATTTCTACAAAACACATAAGGGTATTCTTTTTACAATAATATGTAATACTATGTTAATCTGTGTCAACTTAAAAATCTTCCTTCTCATATTATATTTTTTAATTATTTATGTTATAAGTTTTTTTATAATTACTTATTTTTAAAAAATCATAAATCTAAATTTCATTAAATTATCGTGTATTTGAGTAAAAAAATTAATATTTTTTAAATTTATGATGTAAGTTAAAAAAAGAACCAGTGGAGGCTGGCACAAGTGGAAGGGGCTTGTGTCCCTTAAGCATGTGGTCTCGGGTTCGAGTCGTACCCGAGGCGCATGTGAATGGAGCAAGCCTTACTGGGAGCATCGCCCTCGAAAGGGCCCGACCGTGGTGCGAGGGATTAGTCACCCAGTTACGCGGGTGGATACCCTGGTTCATCCAAAAAAAAAAGTAAAAGCTCCTAAAATCTTTAAAGAATTACAATAATGAATAATAAATCATCATTTCAAAATATAAAAGATTACAATAATAAATGATGAATAACCTGCTATACCTGTTATAACAGGTAAATAAGGATGGTGCGTGTATCCACCAAAACAAAATCCGATGTAATTTAGCCTTCACCTTCAATAAAAGATATCACAACAATGAAACTACAAGGTACTTTCTCCTTCTTCTCTCTGATACACATAATCATTCACCCCAATTTTTTTGCATGTACACACGCTTAAGAGCAAAAAATTATCATTCAAATCCAAAATCAACATGAACAAACATATTTTGTAATCGAGTTATCCATTTAATACTATAATAATGGACCAATCATTAACCACCCATTTTCTTTTGCATGGACAAGCACCAGAACGAGCAAAAAATATCATTCAAATTGAAAATCAGCATGAACAAACATGTTTTCTGATCAAGTTATCTATTTAATTTCAGAATCACTAAATGGTCTCATAACCCATTAAAAAGTTAGTTCTCCAAGAATCTATGGTTTATACTTTATTGACAGATAAAAAGTACGTTGTGATAAGGCATGTGAATTATACCTGTTCACGGACATCATCACTAGGAGAAGCAAGGAGTTTCACAAAAGTTGGAACAACCCCAGAATCAATTACAACCTTAGTGTTTTCAGATTCTCTAGAAGCTATGTTTGTCAAAGCGCAAGCGGCCTCAAACTACAGTATGTAATAGAGAATGTCAGAGCTTTTTTATTTAAAACATATATTGTGAGAGACACACACAAATCAAATAAGCAGTGCAAACCTGCAAGTAAAGTCTTCTCTCATCAAAAACTCAACAAAGCGAGAGACAACACCAGCCATTATAACCTCCTCAATTGGTGGACTCCGTTCTGGCAGGGGAAAAAAGTCATCAGAAGTCCTCTAAAATTTAAACGACAACAAACAAGGTAGAGAGACTGAAAGAGCACTGTCTAACAATTTTGAGTAGTATATTAGTGTGGCAACAGACACACATACACGCCTGCAATACTAAGGCGTTATGTTATGGTATGGCCTTATACAACACACATAAAGCACAAACCCTCTCCACATTTCACAATCGCTCTGACGTCAAATTCAACATTAAAGACTACAATAACAAATTAAGTAACCCCCACCCCGTGTTTAAACTTCTAGCCAAAAAAATCAGTAATCATTGAGTGACGGCCGAATAAAGATTAATAAGAGCATGAGCATGAGACTTTAAGCTTTTGTGAGTTCTACAAGAGCATGAGACTTTAAGCATGAGCATGAATCTGAAGTTTGGTGATGTGCTTAAGCTTTTGTGAGTACGACATGAGCATGAGACTTTAAGGAACCTGATCTTTTTAAGATATGGAGATTAGCTGTTAACATTAGCCCAAGTTGAATGCTAACTTATCTTGATTCCTTGGTGAGTATTTCAATTTTGCAAACAACAGACACAAGGAACATAAATCAACCAATGGTAAATCTCTTAGAGCATATTACAGTGAAGCATAACAATCATTTAGTTATTTGCAAACTACTATTTGAGTTTCACTTGTTTAATGTATTCCAAAGTTAAACAAATTCAAATATAAACTTAGACTAGATTATATAAATGACTTAAGGTTGAGTTTTTCTTATCGGTTAAACTTTAAAACTTTATAAAAAGAAGACATACCAAAGCAAAGAACCCAGAGAAAATTGGACCAGATTTATTTTTAAAAAAAGAAAGATCTAAACACACTCAACAAATAGCAAGCCTGAGAAATATGAATCCTGCATCTTAAGTACTTCTAGAGAACTTAGAAGTGTCTCAATTTCAGCATTTTTCACTGCCAAGCCCTAATCTATCTAAAAGAGTAAGTGTAGTCAACTAACCAGAGACCTCTCCTCAATCATCACTTAAATTCATACAAAAAAAAACTAAGCAATAGAAAACAATAAATTCACACACAAACACAATCAATCACAAAAATTAAATTCAACCCAAAATAAGAAAGAAAGACAGAATGAATGAATGATCATTATACCTCTCCTTGGTTTACCAGCAACTTTAACAAGTGGAGTTGTTATTGTTGTTCTTTTCTCAACCTTAGACTCCTTCTCCTCCAACTCTTCCAAAGGGAACAAAACACTAAGTTGATTTGGAATGGAAACTGATGAGCAAACAAAGCAATAGAATGGAAGAGTCGGTACCTGTAGTGAAGCGGCAACCGTGACTTGGAGCAATCAACGGCGGCGGTTGATGATGCGAACAGCGGTGGCGGCGGTTCCAGGCTTCAGAGCGGTGGTCGAGAGAGAGAGAGAGAGGGGGGGCTCGAGGAAGAGAAGAATCAGTGACACTGACAGTGGCTGAGGAAGAGCGACGGCGAGTGAGCTTGGGAAAGGAAGAGATCGGCGACGGGGGTTGTTGATGCGAACAGTGGTGGCGGCGGTTCCGGGGTTCGGAGCGGCGGTCGAGAGAGAGAGAGAGAGGGCTCGAGGAAGAGAAGAATCTGTGGTACTCACAGTGGCTGAGGAAGAGCGGCGGCTAGAGAGCTTGGGCAAGGAAGAGAGAGAACGGCGGCAGGGAGGGTTTTGCGACGGAGATGATCGAGGGAGGAAGAAACGGAGATGATCGAGGGAGGAAGAGAGAGAACGGCAAGGTATTGTAGGAGGCAAGGGAAACAGAGGGTTTAAGTGTTTTTGCTTTTGGTACCAAAATTTTTCGTGTAAAAAATTTATCATTATTGATCCCGGTTCCATATAAAAAGGGGATTATATATATACCGTTATTTATAAAATTTAATTTACATTTATGATCCCAGTTCCGTGTTTTTTTAACTAGGATCAAAGTTACATATACAAAATCGCTTGAAGACGAAGGGATTATTGTGTTTAGTGTTAGGCTTACGTCTTATGTATTGTATTTGTATCTTTTAAACATGTTTGTTGACAAAGTGTAGGAATTTAAGGAATTCGAAGAAATAAAAAATGAATAGATATTCTTAAACGTAAGAGAAGTATCGGAATGTATATTATTTTTTTCTATGAAATGCGAGAAACTCAATTTCAAATAGAAAAAGAGCTTTTGGAAGAATGAACTACTTTATTAACTTGCATAGCTATATAACCCACTAACTTTGGCACATAATTAGTTACGACTATCATAACCATTGACTGAATAACAAAAATACCCTTATTAGTACCTCCCCTTAAACTAATATTGTCCTCAAGGATGGAAAGAAGGAAACTTCTTAAGCAAATTCGTGATCGAATTTGAGTTGCATCTTCAAGGAGGCGATGTTTTCATTTTACCAATATCATTGTGTACATTGTGCTTGATGGCCATCCTATCAAGAATAGTCTCACGTTCTTTATGTACTAAAGCATCCACTAGCAGATAAGGTAATCGAGTAGTAATGACAATCGAGTAGCAATGGCTACATGCTTCTTATATTGGGAACATGGAACACGTTATGAACTTGAATAGAATCAGGCAATTGCAGTTTATAGGCAACCAAACCAATTCTGTCAATGATGGGGTAAGGTCCATAGAACTTAGGAGCTAGCATTGCTCCTAAAACCAACTTAAATTATTTCACATAGACCAACTTCCCAATTTGAAATTGTTTGTCGGTTATGTTCTTATCAGTCTACTGTTTCATTCGGTCTTGTGCTTTCCTTAAATAAAAGAACATGTAACATTGGCTCTCTTTTCATTAGGCTTATGTCAACCAATTCTTCCTTAGATTCACATGGCAATTAGATAAATACGCAGGCGAGGGCTTACCATAGATCACCTTATATGGAGCTGCTTTAATAGAAAAATGATGGGCAATATTATACCATCACTCTACCATAAGCAACCATTTAGACCACTGAATAGGACTATCTCAGAACACATGCACCTCAAGTATGTTTCTAGGCCATTCACTGCCTCAGTTTGGCCGTCGTGGGGGTGATATGCATTAGAGAGGTTAAATTGCACTTCTGGAAAGCCATCAAATCTTACTAAAATTTATTAATAAAGAATCCCTGTCACCTAGTAATTGAAATAGGAAAGTCATGCAACTTGAACACGTTATGCAATTGGAAAGCCATCAAATCTTACAAAAATTTATTAATAAAGAATCTCTGTAACCTGGTAATTGAAATAGGAAAGTCATGCAACTTGAACACGTTATGCAATTGGAAAGCCATCAAATCTTACAAAAATTTATTAATAAAGAATCCCTGTAACCTGGTAATTGAAATAGGAAAGTCATGCAACTTGAACACGTTATGCAATAATGCTTGAGCCACTATAATGGTAGTATACAGGTGAGGAAGTGCAATAAAATGTGCAGCCTTATTCAATCTGTCAACCACAACAAAAATAACTTGCTTGCCAAATTAGGTGGATAGTCCTTAAATTAAGTCCATAGTAATGTGCTACCTAATGTAATCTGGAACTGGTTGGGGCTGAAGTAAGCCCGTAAAAGCAACAATTTCATATTTGCATTTCTGACAAACTGAACATCTTTCAATAAAGTCCTTCACATCTTTGTTTAATCATTTCCGAGGTAGAATTGATTTCACCCTTTGAATAGTTGTATTTCTTCCTTCCTAAGTGTTTACTAGTAGCATACTCTTGTAACCATTTTAGAATATACTGCCTAAGTTGTACATCTCTACCGACCACCAATCTTCTTTTCCTTCTCAATTCACTGGTATTCCAAGTGAAATGCTAATGGCTATGGCTATTTGGCTCTGATACCAATTAATAAGGTTAATGATATATTTATAGGGATTTAAGGGATTCGAAGAAATTAGAAATGAATAGGAATTCTTCATGTAAAAAAGTTTGTATGTGTATTATTTCACTTATGAAATGAGATAAGACCAGTTATAGAAATACTCCCTCCGTTTCATTTAAGTGTCTTTTTAACATCAAAACTTTGTTTCAAAATAAGTGTCTTTCTACCAAATTTAGGCAACATTTAATACTGTTTTTCCTTATTTACCCTTACATTTAATGTTGTTTTAGTTTTGAAATTTGTAATACTAGTAATGATGCATTGACAAAATAAAAATATTAAATAGGGGTATTTTTGACAAAATACACATAAAACTTACAATGATCATCATAATCAACACTTTCTTAATCTATGTGCAAAAGTCCAAAAGGACACTTAAAGTGAAACGGAGGGAGTAAGAGATTTTTTTTTTGAAAAAAATGAACTAATTGATTAGCTTGCTTCACAAGCAAGCTATATAACCAATTAACTTTGGCACCTAATCCATTACAACTGTCATAACTCACTGTTGTTGCCTGAATTACAACAATACCCCTATCACTTTTAAAGCAAAGCCAATCAATGTCAGACTAAACTAACTTATTTCTGTAGGTTCTAATTTTTGTGGACTAGTTCGAACACAAAGTGGCGGCTTGCATTTTAAAGGTGAACGAAGGAGAGATGCAAATTTTTTTCTTTACAATTTACATTTTTTTTTTTAGGGAAAGTAGGGGTTGGTGAGTAAATGTTGCATTCCAGTTTGGTGCCAAGTCCATTTCTTATGCTCACTTGACACTCAACACACCACATCATCAAATTTAACATCGTTAGCTAATCTTTATCGGTAGACTTAATTGATCAACTCCGTTATATGGACGTCTGTATGGGACATCAATACCAACATCGTACAGTAGTGTGGTACGTATAATGTACCTTTAATTTTTTTATTTTATAAAATACAAAACTTATTAAAAAAAACCATTATCTTTCTCTTTCTTTCTCACTTATCCGCATTTTTTTCTCTCTTTGTGGAGCTTCCCTCTTCTCTCTTCTCTGTGCATCCTCAAATCTCCTTTACTAAACATTGATCTGTGCATCCACAAATCCACAAATCACATCTTTTTTGTGCTTTTCTTTCTTTTGCACATCCACAAATCTCCTTCTTGGTGGCGGTGACTTGTGTTCTTCTTTCTCTTCGTCGGTGGCTCTCTCTCACACTCATGTCCCTCACGTTCGGTGAGTACTCCTCCTCATGTCCTTGATTGCTCTCTTCCTTCTTCATCCTTTGTTTCAAAAGCGAATATCAATCGGTTATCAATGATCGTGAAACTGGAAGGTTAAGGGGTTTTGGATTTGTAAAATTTGCGACAGAGGGAAGCCATGATGAGCGCGATCGAGGCTTTGAACGGCCTGGAGCTTGATGGCGGTAGCATCACTGTGACCAAGGCTTAGTCTCGCGGTAGAGGTGGAGGTATGGATATGGTGGTCGTCGTGAAGGTGGCGGCGGTGGCTATAATAGAGGTGATGGTGGTGGCTATGTAGGTGGCGGTGGTTACGGTGGTGGTGACCGTGTGGCGGTGGATCTCGTGGATGTGGTGATGGTGGTGACCGTGAAGGTGGCGGCGGTTTCGGTTATCTCTGTTATGATGTGGTCTTGTGTTCTCTTGGTTCTCGTTTTTTTACGGTTCTTCACTTTCATTCGGTGAGTTTTCCTCTTCCTCTACTCTTATGAAGTAGGGAATCCTATTATTGATGTCTCTAAGTTGAGGAATTTAGGTATTAATAGGATTCGAGTATCAAATCCCTAATTTTTGTGCCAAATAAAATTCACCGTTCTCAACAAATTCAACTAAACATTGATCTGCCAATGAATTAGTTGTTTGATTTTTCGTTCATTGCTTCGTACTAATCTCTAATTTTTTGGTGGCTTGCTTTTAAAGTTCATTCATTGAAGAAATTATTATGTTTTTCTTTTCAAACTTCAGAAACCCTTGTTAAAAAGTTCAAGTTCCAGATGAAAGATTATAAGATTTTGGTGACTTCAAGAGTTGCATTTCCGAGATTTGGAAATGCATTCCACTTGAAACCACTTGATCATGGTGATGAGTATCCCTTTTCCGTCACTTTGCTCAACTGAATTTCACCACTTCATACATGCCTAATAAATGCATTACTCTTAATGCATATTTTCTACTTGTTGTGTTCCGTTATGTGATTCTATTATGGACATTCGTGGGTATAATGTGTTGAAAGTGTTGTTGTTTATTATTTTTCCATTGTTGAAGAAGTGTTATGCAGTGACTTATTTATCTCTTTCTAAAAGTGCTTTTACTATGTTGGTAACTGCTAAAACAATGTAAGTTGTTGATAACAAGTGAGAAATGTTGATAACTCTTGTGTGATTTGTTGGTAACTTATGGTATGTATTGGTAACGTAGCCTAAAAACACGCATTGTGGTTTTTTGTAGGATGGTGGTTCTACCCAAGAATCAGCTTCAACGGAGCAATTTAACAATATCTAGACGGTCACAATTATTGACAATGGTCTTGACTGCGAGAATTAACATGACAGGAATTAGGAATTACTTTTAGTGATGGGAGGCAAATCTAGGAATTTCTTTTGTAAATGTATATATATGTGACCCTAATATATGCACGTAACATGCCATGAAAATGTACTTGATGAATGACAATCTGTCGTATATGCAAAATTATTTCCTAACTGTTATAGCAACTTACCAACATGTGATGCAAAGATTTTAGAAAATTACTGATAATATAAAAGGTTGCTGAAAAAGTACCAACATTCACAATCATGGTACCAACATAATAGAAGGGGGTAACCAACATTTATCAGGAAAGTACCAACATTTTTCAGTAAGGTGCAAGCATTATAATCCCTCAGTTTGATACATTATACACCTGTGATGCAAAGATTTCAGGAAATTACTAATAACGTAACATTTTCTGAAAAAGTACCAACATTCCCTATCACGGTACCAACATAATATAAGGTGGTAACCAATATTTATCAGGCTAATACCAACATTAAGCATAGTTGAATCACATGAGGGTGAGTCATTTTTGCTTAAGTGAAAATCGGACAATGATGAACTCTGTCATTTTCGCTTAAGCGAAATTGTGAGTGTCAACTTTTCAACTTTTCTAAAAAAATACCAACATTCATGATCACGGTACCAACATAATGCAAAGGGATAACCAACATTTATCAGGCTAATACCAACATTTTTCAGATCGGTACAGGCATGATAATCCCCAAATTATATACAATCTACACATGTGATGCAAAGATTTCAGGAAATTACTAATAACATGACATTTTTTTAAAAAAGTACCAACATTCACCTTCACGGTACTAACATAATATAAGGGGATAACCAACATTTGTCACTCTAATACCAACATTTTTCAGATCAGTGCATACATGATAATCCTCAAATTATATACGTTCTACACTTGTGATGCAAAGATTTTAGGACTTAACCAAAAACGGAACTTTTTGCTGAAACAGTACCAACATTCACGATCATGTTACCAACATAATACAAAGGGGTAACAAACATTTATCAGATCAATACCAACATTTTTCAGAAGGTGTTTCATACATTATACCGCTGTGGTACAAGTCACCAATATCGTAAACCTGTTTTACAACCAATATTCCTACTTTATCAACCATTTCGAATAAAATATAATACTTAACACATAATCTAATATTTAATGTACAAAACTACAAATCATCGTGTTTTTTTCTTGAGAAGCGCTTTGGCGAGGATAACATCTTTGCGCTCGTTATCAGGATCCATAACCCATCCGCAAAGTAACATATGCCTCATGTTTAGCAGCTGCTTCTGAAAGAGTAATAATCATTCAGCAATTATAGACATTGATGTGCGTCAAACCACCAAAACCAATTCTTCTTACGCGCTCTAATTGCACATCTGATAGCTTGTTCATAGCTTCTTCCATTCGTTTCAGGGTGCATCTTGTCACGAATGCCGGCTGTCAGGAAAGAATTAATACTTGCATTAGTTGCATATCATGCAAAAGAATCAAGCTTATAGGTTCCCGTCAATCTATATTATTAGCCATACATATGAATTTTCTATCCATTTATCATCTCTTTTGCACTATACTTCTTTATCAACATTTTCACACCACGAAGGAACACTTTCAACATTCAACAAAAGAACAAAGCTTCAACTAAAAACATCCATAAGTGCATTAATGAAAAGATTTCATACAGTCTTACCTCTGATGGAAAGATTTCAGGAAATTACCAATAACGCAACATTTTCTGAAAAAGTACCAACATTCGCGATCATGGTACCAACATAATATAAAGGGGTAACCAACATTTATTAACTTAATACCAACATTTTTCACAATGTTACAGGCATTATAATCCCCAAATTTCACACACTCTACACCTGTCGTGCCAAGATTTCAGGACATTACTAATAATGTAACATTTTCTAAAAAAGTACCAACATTCACGATCACGGTACCAACATAATACAAGGGGGTAACGAACATTTATCAGCTTAATACCAACATTTTTCAGAACGTTACAGGCATTATAATTCCCAAATTTCATATTAATTACGTAACATTTTGCTGAATCAGTACCAACAAGGTGGTAACAAACATTTATCAGCTCAATAACAAACATTTATCAGCTCAATACAAACATTTTGAGTTCAATGACGAATGATTAGTTATAAATTATGTACAGATTCAATTATGCAAAATATAAAATGAAACTAACTGTAATCAAATCAATAAGCAAATCTATTATTAAAGAAGTTGAGATCTGACAAGCTTAAAAAAAAGTCAACACAACAACAATAATCAATACCCGTGGTTTTGGAAGTATAGACAAGAGGCCATTAGTTTAGCAAATTTCTGGTGGTAGAAAAGACACCGACCCATTCATCAATTCATATATTTAATTAAACAAATAAATATTGATTCTTCATGCAATAAGACTCACCGAATGCAGAAGAACCGAGAACCACCGAGAGATAAGCACCGACAGGTTGAGAGGAACCACCGAAGCACCAAGGGAGAGAGTGAGAGGAATGAAGCACCAAGCCAAACCGTGGATTCACCGAAAAGAGACGAACCACCAACAGAGGAACAAAATGGGACGGAGAAAGAGAGGAACAAATGGGAGCAACGAACCACCAAGGGAGGAACGGAATGGGAAGGGGAGAAAGATAAAGAGAGAGCGAGAGAAAAAAACCGAATGGGAGCAATGAACCACCGACGGAGGAAACAAATGGAACCGAGAGAGGGGAACCGAGTGTGAGTGACGAACGAGAGAGAGGAACCCAATGGGAATGAGAGTGAGAGAGAGAGAGAGAGGAAAGACGGCTATGGCAAGGGAGCTTTGTCAAGAGTGAAAGAGAGGAACCGATTAAGAGAAAATTGTTTTAGAGTGAGGGAGAGGGAACCGTCGGAGAAGAGGAGGAAACCAAATGAAGAAGGAAGAGAAGAAGGCATTATTAGGTTTGACTTGTGAAGGGCAATTTGGACTTTTTGGTTTTAATAAAATTTACACAGTACATACGGTGTACCGTATGATGTCAGGGCAGATGTTTGGCTAACATTTTCCTTAATTGATCGATTGACATGATTCACTTTAATGACTAAAAGTACAGTTTAAATTTGTTAAGGACATAACAATCAATGATGTATAAGTGACAATTTAATATTTTTTTTTTTACTAAAATGACCTACAATTGTAGTTATTATAAATATACTATTTTTATAATTGGGCAAATTTTTCACCCTAGACTTAGGATGAGCATAGGACAGGTTGGGATGGGTCAAGCTTATTTCTCACTCGTCTCTAAATGTTGATCGGGTCAATTTTTTATCCTGAACCAATCTCTAATTAAAGGAGGTCAAGGTAAGGACGGATCCTAATAAAGGCGGATCCCGAGTTATCCCAAGACAATGATGAATAGAAAAAAAAATGGATTTAAAAAATATTCCACTTTTTTATTTCTTTTTTCTATCATCACATCTAAAGTTGGCATCAACACCTTCGTGCTTTGCTTAAGAGCATGAGTAACATTATACAGTATCATGTAGAGATATAAAATAACTATGAAGGTCTAATTGTTAGATTATTGCTTTAAACTCATCCACATAGATGGCGAGATATGCTATTTGGCAAAATACAAAGAGAAATTGGTGGCAATATTACACTGATTTTGGTTGTTTTTTGTTTTCTCTGGTTTTGGCTATTTTATGTTATTTCAAGTCTTCTCCCTGTTTCGCGCCATATCATTGACAAGTGACCCTTTAAGATTTTCATCCAATGTAGCAATATTTGAAAAATCTCTATTACCTATGCTTCCTCAATCGGTAACAATCTTTTGTAACCGTGAACTTAGATGGTGAAGTAAATCTAGACTCTAATGCTTTGTTTGGTTGCCCTGAGAGAAAATGGGAAGAAAGACGTAGGGAAGAGAGAAGTAGGGAAGAGAGATTATGGTGAGAGAATGAATACATTTTGTGATTGTTTGGTATGAGAGAAAATGTGAAGAGAGAAAAGTTGAGTTTTCTTCGTTTTGTTTGGTTTGAGAGGGAAACGAGAAAAAAGAAAACAATAAATTAGTCAAAAGACAAATATAACATTGTTTTATATGATAAAAATAAAAATAAAAATATTTTTTCTTGTGAGGCTTAAAAATAAAGAAGTATATTTTTTCTTTCTCATATATATATATATATATATATATTCACGCGCGCGCACACACCGTATATCAAATATAACCAAAGATTTTTTTCCTACTTCAATTATTTACTACAAAATAAAAATTTTGATACCAAATTTTATATATATATAAATAAAGAATCCTTTGTGTTTCACAAGTACAGCAGTTACTCTCCGTTGAAGCACACAACATTGCCAACACTATTTTCTCTCCAAAATCTCTCCACTTGAGGGGAGAAATTTTTTTTGCATGGATACCACCCATTTTCTCTCCTCCCTCATTTTCTTTCCTCAACAAAACAAAGGAAAACCCCTATTTTCTCTCTATTTTCTCCTTCCCAAACTCTATTCCCCAAAATCTCCTAACCCAAACAAAGCCTAAGTGATTCACCAATCTACGAAACTCATGCCTCTTACAACCTTAAATGGCATTTCATCACATATAACAAATTCAGTGAGTGCCCTCCTACAGTCAGCTGACTTATAGCCCACAAAACTTCTTCCACTTGAAACCTTTTCCTCGATAATTTTGGTGATAGGACTTTGGGCTAGACTTGCTGTATTTGACTATCTATCTGTATTGGAATCCTATGATTGTAAACGGGTAAATGCAACGAGTAATGGGCAAGGTGGAGTGACCCGACATCAAACCCAAACACATCCTATTTTTGGATGGATTTGTCTTTTTTTTTTAACAAGTCTGTCCTCTTTCCAATATTGTTAGACAAGTTTGACCCTGCCCAAGCCTGTTGGACTGATCTGTATCTACGGGTTGGATTGGATCTTGATCACATACCCTATACTTAAGTAAAAAGTTTCATAATAAAGATACGTGCATGGCATTTGCTCACCCATCTTAGGTGTTATTTACTAAATTAGGACTTTTTCCATGCTTCTGGAACAGCAACAATACATGCTCGGTTAAGATTAAGATTTCCAACATTAAGGTGTCAATGAATCCCCATTAATGATTTGTTACATACTCAACGTACAAGCAGAGGTATAGTAGTATCATAACATAGTGTGACTTGACAAAAACCTTGGTTGAGAAAAAGGACTTAGCTTCTTAGCGAGAGGAAGGGACTTCTTCACGCAGCAAGCATCGCGGTGAGAAAGAGAGCTCCAACCACACCTTGGGAACTTCAGTCTTTTCATGCGATATCATGGGCACTACATGAAAATAGTAACTTTGATTATTTACCTCAACAAAAGCCATTGATACAAGACAAAAACCCTAACGTGGTTTATAGTTCTATCATCACATGGATCCTGGGAAGGATTCAGAAGTTTTTCGCTGCTGAATAAGCTAATCGAAACCCTTCAAAAGAAACAAACGATCACTCAAAATGATTATTCTGGTGAATTCAAAAAAATAAATGATATTGCCATTTTCGACAATTGTTTAATCACTTCTCTAGAGGTCATGCATAGAACTAAAGCATTTTTTTTTTAATAATAACTAAAAGCATCTTTATCTCTCAAGTTCTCTATTTTTTTCTTTAAATCCCTTTACATATTTCATGAGGCATCTATTCAAAGGAGAAAACCCGCTTAAGAATAACTTAGTATGTGTTTGCTTTAGTGTTCAGGGAGCCTGAAACGCGTATCCAAACACACTATTAGTATGTTAGTACTTAATCTTGATTTTAAAATTTTATCTTAGTTTTTAGTTGAATCTATCTTGTTCTTTTTATATGCTATTATTCTTTAACAACAATACTTTAATTTATCTTATGCAATCACATACTCAATTTAGTGTGAGAGATTCTTTTTGGTAAAAAAAAAAAAGAAAAATATCACACAACATTACTGCCTTAAGAAAGACACTACACCGTGCTAAGAATCCTGAACTTATCGTTCATTTTTTTCTAAGCTCCAAGCTTGGCTAAATAATATGCGCAACTATATATATTTCCTTCCAAGGAGTATGCTCCACCCTACTTTCCTAGAGGATTTAGTAGAGCATTCTTTGGTTTTGCATAGAAAACGAAACCAAACCGAGAGAGAGGATCCTTCTAGTGCCCACGTCTAGTGGTGTAAATGAACCAATGAAACATATTCATAAACAATTTTGAGCTCAACTTGCTAAATGTTCGATCAAGCTTGTTCGTTTATCAACCCAATTATTTAAACGAGTCAAGCTTAAGTTAGTTGTATAAGCTTTAACATCAAGGGCTTGCATATATGAATGTAAAATTATGTTTTCTTTCTATGTTTGTGCTTTTGCACTATAAAAATAGTTGTTAACTATTAAATGTTAATAAAGATAAGAGTATTTTAGAGCCGACCCACCTAATGGGACAAAGACTTAATTGTTTTTGTTGTAAACATAAGAGTATTTTAGAGAGAATTTTTTGATAAAGGAAAAAATTAGTCAAATTAAATGAGCTGCATGAACCAAGCTCAAGCTTAAATTTTTAAATCAAGCTAAGCTCAAGCTTTAATTAGATTTGCCTCCCAACCAAGTCAGTTTCAAATCATGTGGATGACTAGCAACTGTGCGTAGAGGTTATTGGAGTGACCTAAGAGACCCACGAAACCTGTCATATGTTCCTTCGTTGTTGCAAATAAATACATCCCTGGTTTCCTTAATAAGCTGCTGCTATCCCATCTACTTATGATACAGTTATCTTCGTATCATTTAATGTGTAAACATATTTGATTCCCTCCTTTTATACAGGCATTTATCTATTTAACAAAACTTTTGATCACAATTCATCTTGAGTTGATTACATTCTTCACTTAAATTTTCAAATGGTAGAGACTAAATATAATGTTCAATCCAAGAGGTGTACGAAGAAGCTTTCAGCTTGTGGCTTACGATCTGACAAGCTATGAAAATAAGGTCAATGCATTAATATCTTTCTTTAAAACTATAAAAATAAAGATAAACCTCTCCGGCCTCCACTGGAATGAGCTAAATGATGCTGAGTTTTATTGGCTCATAAAAACTACAGTAACCAGTGTACATTGGCATTTCAGACATGTCCAAAACTCAACTGAAATAGTCTTGAGAGCTCCGCCAATATACATTAAAAAAACAACATAGCTGCTTAACAGTCTCTACAAACGCAGCCAAATCCATTCTCTCTCTTTTTAGTCACTAAAAAAAATAAAAGAAAATTTAAAAGCTTTGAACCCTGCTCTAATTCATTTCCTTAACCGCTTTCGCTTATATACTTGAAGTATCTTAGGTCTGCTTTCATTTCTTTCCTCTGCTTTGGAAACTGAATTTGTTGGAGCATCTTCAACAGCATCCTCCCTGGAATTCCCATTGGGCTTCAATTCATCTTCTAAGGATTTCTCAGTTGCCATTTCTTGCTGTGGAGCTTTGGCTGTTTGAAGAAGTTCCATGGGTGTTGCAGCAGGATCAAGCTCCAAGCAACCACTAGGAGCATTATGACCTTCTTGACCGGTAAGCAAGTATGAAGGTACCTGGTGTGAGAAACGAAACATTTCTGCCTTTGGAATATTCCTACATTTTGTAGGATCTGCATTCTGACGGAATACTGTTTTGAAACCTGAAACTTTAACAAGCGGAGCAACATTAACACCTTGCTCCTCGCTATAGTCCTCAAGCACTTCCACCATGTCATACTTATGAATGATTTCATCTTCTGTATATTGATTCCAATCTGCGGACCAGTTTCGATACAGAGCCCAAACATCCCCCTTCTTAGGATATATATGTATAAGCCCTCTTGAACCTTTAGTCCACCTAACCCTGTGAGAGAAGGAATTAAGAGTGCTAGAAGATGCACGCTTGCCAATTCGTAAATCCCCAACAGTCTTGGAGTAGCCAGAACTGACCCATTTAATTGGAGCAAATTCATCATTGGTCTTAGAGGTTAGCCAATTAATCTCCATTTTGAAAGGACTCTTTGAGATCACACTGTGGATTAAAGCATAGTAGCGCGGCATGCCATCATCCTCATCATATGCAGCCCAAATTTGATTCTTATCAAAGGCATTTTCAACACGGTCCCCATCAAAATTGTGGAAATCCGGGTCTGGAACACTCATGGTGAGAGACTCAGTTACTTCTGAGTCAGCAGAAAAACACTTGTTGCTGATGGTCTCAGAATCAACAAATTCTAGGGCAGCATTTTTTACCCCAGCCCTTTCTCTGTTCTCCTCTCTGACTTCTGCATTTGTATTCTTAAACTTTTTTAAATTACTTGATTCAGAAGAAACCCTCCATTCATCAAGCTTTTTACGAATCTCCTTTCGAGCCTTTTCCATCAACATGTTCTTCATTTGTTGCTGTGTTATTTCCCTAGAACCATTCCGTTTGTAATTTCCAGCAGCATTAACCCTTCCGATATCCAAGTTATCCTTCTGAGACCCAAATTCATTAGCCAATCTCATTCCTCCATTTTGATATGCACTTTTGGTTTCCACATCTCTTCCATCACCGCGTACGTGATGTTCATCTGTGCGCCTTATTCTCCTTGAACTATCTCCTATCAGAACAGAATTTGAACCAAAACAAGGGGACTTAAAAGCTGAACCTGCCCCATTTCTCTCAACAGCATGAGTTTTCCCAAAATGGCCCTCCTCACTGATGACAGATGTTGAGTCTTCACGCGGTCTCTTCAAATTCTGAGATGACATTCCATAAACACCAGGAGCTTCAGCAGTAGCAGAAGCTGTTGATGGTACACTGGAAATACCACCAGGCATAGAGAAAGGACCTGACCCAAGTGATGAGTTGACAGCATAAGTTGGGGTTCTTCCTGAAGCATGATAGTTTCTTTCCATTCTGCTTGAGCTGAAGTTACGTTGTTTCATCTGAGATATTCTTGAAGTGGATGAGGCATTTATGTATCCAGGTGGAGTTGGTGCCTCAAGAGCTATAAAGGCCTTTTGGCAGCTGGTGCAGACAAGCTGGAGGTTGATATAACGAGTTTCATACTCAAATTGTGTCTTGCAGGAACCGCACCTGGTCCAAAATGTCTGTTTCAATGTCACAGGAGATCCTGGAATGGGAATGGAAGGAGTACCATTCCTAAGTTCTCTGTCCTTCCATTTAGCAGTATTGAATATATTATTATTACAGGAACCATTCCCATGAGCTGGTACAGAAGGTTTCGCACCTGGAGTTACTACATATCTACCCCACGAACTTCGGTCTCCGTCGTAAATGATTTTGTTTTTTTTATTGGAGAGTATGCTCCAAGCTTGGGTGATTAGCTTAAAAGCTTCCTCCGCACCAACCGATTTGTTCTTGTCAGGGTGAAGCATGAGAGCCAGTTTTCGATAACGTCTTCGAATTGTTTCGTCATCAGCCACCGGATGCACGCCAAGGACCCCGTACCAATCATCTTGTCCATTAAATTTTCTTTCGGCAGAGATATGCACCTCAATTGCTGCCAGCAATTGAGATAGGCCAGGGAGGTTGGGATCCAAGTCCCAAGCCTTCATTGCCAAAATCCTTGCCCCACCAAAGTCTTTATTTATAAGCCTGTCCTCTGCAAGCTCTTTTGCCTTTAAGGCATCCTGTTTATTACATTCCATACTTGCCGGGTTGTCTCTCAAAATGACTACTAATTACTTGCCTTTATTGCCTTCCTTAGAAACATACACCAGGGCATAAGAGAGGACTTGACAATAAATTTACATGAACCAAACAAATCCTCGTGCACAATAAGATGCTTCCTTCAATTACAGAAGCTAGTAAGCCCTACAAATAATCCAAAATGACATAATTACATTAGGAACAATGGATTTTTTTTTTAAAAAAAAAAATAAAAAATAAAACTGAATGATATAATGGAATTGTAATAATACAACAGAAATAATGATTAACGATTAACGAATGGCAGAATCATGTCTAGGGCATATTTCAATCCATTAATTTAATTCCCAAAGTTTTAACTAAATAATCAAGTAAATACATAACCATAGCACAATAGGCTTCCAACACATTTTCACACTACCAGCTCCATACCATCTTCCCCAACCACAATCCAGGGGCCAACTAAATCCTTACTGATTAGAAAGAAATAATAATTGCAAGGAATAACAGGAATCATGACATAATTTTAGAACATATAAAAGACCAAACAACAGTTTCATTGCTTCTCTCAAAATTTAGGCAATAAACCATAGAATGCTTCTCTTTGAAGTAAAGTCTTGCGCACAAATTTATTATTGCTCACGCAGCCCTTCAAATGCATAAACAACAACCACAAGGAATGAACCGTTGTAAAAAAAAATCAAAGTGCAACAATTCCATAAAAAAAGCATAAACCATTGATCATGAAGCTCTTCAAACAACAAACAACAAACCACAATAAAAGAGAAATCAAATTCAAGATTTTCAATCAATACTTCTACACATGCAAAATTAATGTTTCAAATATTCCACAACAATGCAGTTGTGGTCGCAGTTTGCGATGCCTCTGAATCACAACCGTTTTGGTTCATTCGCAAACGCAACACGGCACCGACGTCATTGTCGTATACCACGTTCCTCGTTCCGTTACAACCAAAAAACATTTCGGAAAAAACAAAAACATCGTACAAAACGAAACACGAAATCAGAATCCTTACATTTGATTATTTTCACACAGAACTATAAAATCAAACACAGCAGCTTCGGGGTTATAACAACAAAAAAATTAAGATACAATAACGACTGAATACAATAAATCAAAGAATCTTAAAACATGCATTGATTCAGATATGAAGGAAGCAGGCCTAACCTCAATGAAGGTGGAGCAAGAATTTTGAGTTGAGAGTTGTTTGTGATATTTCTGAATGATATTTCTGATCAAAGTTACACTCTGCGGTGCAATGTTTGGCCAAGATGGTGAGAGAGGTTTTATACTCTTTCTCTTTCATTCACTCCTATTTTTTTTTAATATATATTTTTTTTAAGAAGGTATGTATCATGTGAGCAAGGAACGAATCCTTTTTGAGATGGACAAACTTATTTAATAGGTGTCACTTCTCGAACTTTGGTCTATGGACCCAAGCGCTACTTGGGTATTTAGTTGGGCCTTAAAATACTAAACCGACTCTCCATAATTAATAATTTTTTTTAGATTTAAATTTGTTTTTGTCTATAATAATAATAATAATAATAATAATAATAATAATAATAATAATAGAATTTAAATAAAATAAAAGGGACACGCAATTAGATATATAAAAACATTTGAAAAGATATAATAAGAGTTTAATAAAAAATTGAAATGTGAAGTTTTCTATATTATCATTGTCTCCAAGTTATTATTTTGAGAAAATCATCCATCCTTCGTGTACCGTTGATCATTGATTCTTACTTAAGAGCTTAAAATAAAATAGATGAGCGATGAATGATGAGTTGACATTATAAAGAAATTTACATCATCAATACATATCGATTAAATTTTACTTCCTCCGGTCCGGTTCTATATATAAGTCCCCTTTAAAGACTTTTTTTGTCCTTAATATAAATCTCATTTCCAATGGCATTAATTAATTTTTTTAATTTTCACAAACACCTTTATTTATTCAACACTTTTTAGATTCCCAATAATAATTATAGGGTACTTTTGAAAAAGTATATCAAATATTTACATTTCCAATACCACTAACAATATTAACTAACTTTCTTAGAGAAAGTAAAATTGGTCAAATGATGCTTATATTAGAGATCGGAGGGAGTATTATTTTTACTCGAAAAGTAGCTCTTATTTATGTACGGTGATGCATTGCACAAACTATTTTTTGTTAAACGTTATTGCACAAACAATTATAGGAGTAATAATTATATTCAATATATTGAGAGATATTGTACTATATTTGTGAACCGCCGTGTGGGTTCAAGGAAGTAACCGGTAATAATTGCATCAAATTTCCTTTTTATCGGGATTGAGAATCTAATTTTGGTTTAGTTTTAGCTCAGGTTAATTGCATCAAATTCCTTAGACAAGGTAAGTTTAAGTGGAGATATTTTCAGAGATATGAAAAAAATCTGCTGCGTCAGTTTAGGACATCAGCTTAATATTTTTCTTTATACGAGAAGTTATATTACGGAAAGGTGCATTGGCATTATTAAAATTTTCATTTTTAAATGGAGAAAAGATCGATGTTATACTATATTCACTTTACTTTTCACTGATAATCTTAATTCTTTGCTGGAGTATGTTCTCTAACACATTCAGATTACAGCTAACTGCTGCTAGCACAATTGAAGTGGTAGTTTCAGGAAAAAAAATAAAATAAATAGGGCATTGCATTCAAGTTTCTTGTTATATACTATATATAGTATAATAAACATTTTCACCATTTCTAACTATATGTGTGCTGGGGACAGTTAACATGTTTTCCATCTATTCATATTGACTCTTCCTTATTATTATTTGTTTGCTTTATTTGCTGTTAAAAGAAAAAAAAAATTAGTCTTGTACGTTGAGCACGCAATGCTTCCTGATATGCATGCACGTATTGATGTTCTTTCTATATTAAATGATTGGATTATTCATTCTGAGGATTTTGTTGCTAAATAGTATTCACTCAACTAAAATAGTAGAAAGCTTGTAGGATTAGGAGTTAGGACCACACTAAATTTATGATAATAATAATTGATGGGTACAGCTTACATCATTTACATCTAAGGCTATGCCAAGAATCTTACAAAGATTCTGTTGCTAATTTGCCAGGATGGAAGAAAGGATTTTGGAGCATTATGTCATAGATGCCATGGCAATTAAATCCATTGCAAGTTAGCCAGGCTCCCTTCTCCATGCAAGCTAAGCAAATCAAGAAGTGTTAGTTACATACAAAATGATACTAATACAGTAAAAAATAAGAATAATTAATGAATAATTTGTAAGCAAGCATCTCAAATCAAATCCTTATGAAGCACGGTTCTTAAGCTATATAGTGATGGACACAGAAATTTTAAATGTTAGAGCGATATATATGTATAAATATATATTGTTAAAATAAAAAAAAATTAATTAATAATATGATTATAAGGAGATGAAATTAGATGCACCATATTTTATCACTCCTTGTGTTCAATTAGTTTAACTCACAATGAAATTATAGTTCGTTAAATTTTCAATAAAATATATAATATTATGGTCAATCATAAATTCAGAACGAAATTTTAACTAATGAAATGACACAGTGTGATATTTGGTCTCGTTTTCAAGTAATACATTCTTACATTTAAACCAAGTAAAAAATATTGCACAAACTAAAAATACATCAAAAAAATTTATAAATTACAAAAATATGAAAGTAAGAATATATATTTATTCAAAAAGCCAAAGTAAAATTTAGTAAAAAACACATTATTGAATTGGCTTATGTAAATGAAAGAAGAGATATCCATTTAAGTGACATAAAAGTTATGAGGTTAAGAAATGAGAACCAGTCTTCAGTCTCCACTTTTTTGTTTTCGATCCCCATTTTTTTTATGGGGTTTTGATGTATTTTTTGATGAGAATGTTTTTTGACACCCCCATGTAAAAATGTATTTTTCGAAAAACATTATGACTGAACCTTATCGGAAAAAATGGGGGTTGGAGGCTAAAAAGTGGAGGCCGAGAACTAGCTATCCTAAAAATATTTGATGAATGACATAGATGAGTGACATAACAAGTAAATTTATAAAACATTATGAAAAATAAATAAAAATGTGTAAAGTGAAAAATATCAAAAAACTTGGGGGGCTATAGCCTATAGCGAGTCCAATAAAATGGGATATTTGAAATAAGAGAAATGGAATTCTCATCTCAACTATTATCCCCACACCCCAATTTAAACAGTGAAATTTCATTTTTACCCTTCATTAAATTTTCGACTCGATACTCTCGGAATATTTTTCGAGAGGTACCTCTCAGAAAAGTGAAGAATTTTCCAACAGGTACCTCTTGGAATTTTAAAAAATTAGCAAAAAAGAGAAAAAAAAATGAAGAGGTCAAATCTTTTCACCATTTGCAACTGCACCATCTGCACAAGTTTAGCATAGACTGAATTTATGCAATACTACTCTCATCAGTTTTGGGTTTTGGAATGGCTATGGGCATCAACTATGCATATATCCAATGCCACTTGGCGACTTCAAGTCGCTCGCGATGATAGTCCAGTATGAATAATCCCTTCAAAAGAGAGAAACAACTTCTTGGATTTTATTAATGATTCACACTGTTTATTATGAATCATGTGTTTGTCAATCAATACCATCTACTATGTGATATATATGCAACTAAATAAATATCATCAAGTATATATGCAACAAGCAATAGACACAGAATGTTAGGAAGACACAAATCTATTTTAGTGATAAGTTTTCTATGAAAGATAAGCTACAAAAATTCCACCTGGCTATTGTAGGCAATAAGTTTCTGTTTTGGCAACATTAGTGTCTGCCCATGTGACCATGTCTCTTTTCTACTGAATTTTCCGAGAGGTACCTCTTGGAAAAATGTCCAAAATTTCGAGAGATATCTCTCGGAAAAACACTTTAGAAAATATTTCGAGAGTCCCGTGTTGAAAAAAAATAAAGGGTATTTTTGTCATTTTACTGTTCAAATGGGGTGTGGGGATAATATGTGGGGTGAGGAATCTAAATCTCTTGAAATAATGGGTTACTCTCTCCAGTCCTATTTATAAGGCCCTTTTGGAGTTTTTCACTCCCACCAAGGACAATGATTAAATTTGTTATGACATTGGAAAATTGAAAATTTGATTTACTTTTTCAAAATTACCCCTATAATTATTATTGAAAATCTAAAAAGTATTGACTTAATAGGGGTGTTTGTGGAAAGAAGTAATTAAATGCTATTGAAATTTGAAATAAGGTCTTATAAATAGGACCGGAGGGAGTATATAAAATATTATATAAGTGGGCTTGATGTAACACCCCTAATTTCGTATCCCTGAAATATATGCTTGTTATTTATTATAAATAAATAAATAAACTATTATTCTCAGTTAAATTTTAATTGCTTGAATAATTGTGTGTAATTATTATTATTTTAGAAATTTTAGAAAATAATTTTACATGATTACATTAAGTAAAATATTAGTTTTTGCTGTTAAGTCCTTGGGAAGGACCTAAATACAAATATTAGGAAAGATTTGTGAAATTAATAAAATAATGATTGTTCAAAATTGCATTGTGGTAATCGATTACCACGACTCCGATAATCGATTACTATCATGCAGAACAGCCATGGTTGAGTGCGTTTGATGAGCAATCCTCCACTATACTCCGATTGCCGCCACAATAACCACCATTGACATGTCCCTAGACGCGTGTTGATCTGCATGCATGATCAATTCGTCTATATAAGCCGTGGAGCTGATGAATTTGGTTGATTTCTTGCTTCTTGTATTGAAACTCTGCTGAAATTTTGAATTAGGGTTCTTAACTTTGAAGCTTTCGTTCTTCTTCGTTTCTGAGAGTGAGTGTGAGTATTATGCACCATTGTAAAGCTCACATCCAGAGCTTTGCAAAGACACCAAAATCGTGAGTTAGAGTTGAGTGTAAAGGAAGTTCTATAGCTGCAAAGGGGAGTCTCAAAACCTGCACATAATCAGTTTCTGGTTTCTGGAACACATTTTGGAGCTCGATTTGGGTAAGCTCCAGTACCCATTTCATTTCAAATCAATTCCTTCGGTTAGTGCATGTTGCAGAGAGTCTAGAGAAATTAATTTTCCCAATTTTTGTGTCCATTTCATATGTCAACCAATTCGGTTTTGGTGCTCTACTGAAACTGCTCCGTTTCAGTGTGGTGTTGATGGATTTGGAGTCTCAGTGCTTTTCTTTGTCAAGATTCTGTTTGTACACGACCTAAAGGTAAGGGGAAAAAGCTAAGCTAAACCTTTACTAGAATAAGAATAATTCTGAGTTTTGTATGTGAGAGTCACCAAGAGACTCAATTGGGCATAGATTGAATAGGGACTTTGGCTTGGAGGCCAATCTGAGATGAAAACTCAATGTGAACAAGTTCCATTTGATGAACATGAACTGTGGGAATGACTAAATCCAGTTATTAATGCATAAATGTGAATTTGCTATGTTGAGTTGTTGATTTGCTTGATTTATGCATAATTAATGAATTGAATGTGATACTTGCAATTTGCATTGATTTCAGTATTGAAGCATGTCCAATTTATGTTGATTAAGCTATGTGAAGTGTTGGTTTAAGTTAAAATGGGTTAGAATTGGAAATGGTATGTTAAAACTCAATTTTTAGTGCATCTGCTGTCATAATAATCGATTACCACGATTTGATAATCGATTAATATAGTGTATCTGATGCAGGTTTGTAAAATACAAGTGATAATCGATTACTAGAGTGAAAAATAAGTTGAAAATGCCATTTTTAATTCAATTCCTTTTTTATTTTAATTTAATTACATTCTTGGACATAATTAACTTTGAAATTGGAAATTAAATTTGAATTATGCAAATTGTCTAATGAGAAGTATGTTATGCACATTATTATGATTATGTTGGATATCATATTGATAATTAAAGATCAATTAATGGAATTGACTTTAGTGCATTCATACATGTAGTATGGTTGATAAGTACACGACTTTCATGTTTGAGAAACATGTGGAGGGTATTCTGGGAATACCAAATGTGATATCCTGCTTGATGACACATTATGAGTGATAATGTGGCCAGTGTGTGTGCACTGTGGACATGGTTATTACGTCTTCGCGACGTCACACAAGCTCCGGGAGTAGTGTTATATGCCATAAGTGATTATTACGTCTTCGCGACGTGACGTTCATCGAGGGATGACGTTATGTATCACTTCCAAGCATGGATTGTGTACTCTGGGAGTACTTTGGGTGATTATGGATGGACTTCCACGAGACTTTTAATCGGAGAATCTCAGGATTGAGAGTTAGACAACATGCATCATGCCACCATAATTATAAGATATAATTATATAATGAATTTGGTGTGATCATATGTACTTGCATACTAAGTGATTGATTGTATAACTGTCTTTGTTTATCTTTTGGTTATTCTTATTTGATTATGTGAATTGTTTATGCTTACCCCTGTTCCCTTGTCAGGTGGTAGCCATATACCTAGCCTGCATAGAGATTCGTTCCATCCCTAGTGGTATATGGACGTATGAGGAGCACTGAGCCACTTTTGAGGGTGAGGTAGAGATCACTCTATCACCCTAACTCTTTGGCCAGGGTGCAGCCTCGACGTTTTAAGATCCCTATTATATATACTATGCATGTTCCGCCTTTTTACTCTTATAGAGGACCACCTCCAGCTCGACCGGTACGCCGCTTTCATAGTTTTCGTTTTCGCGCTGCTACTCGTTCTTATCCCATTTGCTTCGAGGGTTTTCACTAAGGAGATTCCTTCTCCTGGTCTGATGGATGATGGTAGGTCTGCTCCAGTTGTAGACCCTAGACCCAGTGGTAGGGTCCCTACTTCATCAGACGAGGTCGAGGAGGATCCCGTCGAGTGTGAGAGCGAGGAGGAGGTACCAGTTGAGCCGGCGACTAGAGACCATAGTGGTATTAGTGGTTCCTAGGAGTATGCATGGTATAGAAATTTTGGATCCTAGGCTAGGGATGTAGCTGCGGTGGATCAGGATGTGACTTGGTGGATCAGTTTCGGAGGATCAGATGTCCAGCTCAGAATATCTACTTTTGGATTATATTATATTGTATATATATCTTTTGAGATGTCTTAGGGTATGGTTAGTATTTTGATATCTTTACTATTATGGATCTTTGACACTGGGTTTGTACTATTGCTATCGTGACTTTATGATGGGATTTATCTTTTTATCATCTATATATGTTTATATTTTGTTAGTGATTCCCTATCATATTTAATTCCGCTTACTCTGATTTGGTCTTAAAAGGAAAATTCGACAAATTTTATAATGTTGCTTATGAAAAATATTTCCATAAAGGTAACATTAATTTATGAATAATACATAATTATACGTTTTTGAATTATTCAAACAAATATGGATTTTTATTTTGGGGTATTCTGGGAACTCAGAGATTTCAAATAAATTAATAAGCCGAATTCAAAGTAAATTCGTGGAATCAAGTCCCACTTATTTTACGAGTAAGGATTTATCAAAAAAAAAAAAACAGAAAATTTTATTTACCCACTTTATAGAAGCAGGTCCATAACTATACTTTGGAAACTATAATATATTAATTTCCATTCATGTCGAGACCGTCACACTTGACACTATATCTTGACCCAAATCATAAGGTATTAGGTCTATAGCCATTATCACTTATGCACATTTCAACTTACCCATTATTATACAATGTGGGACTTCTTTTACCCACACAACTCACACTTGAAATACCCCACAATCTCCCCCTCAAGTGTGAGTCATTCACAAATGGTCACTCCTCCTCAAGCGGAAGTCCAAAGAGCCAAAGCCTGCTATCCGAAATCGGGTGGCAAATTCTCTTCTTTAGACTTGTACCACCATTGTCGACTATCTCCATTGAAACACGTTACATGAACCACCTTGTCAATAGAACGAGAGATTTGAAATAATGGGCAAAGTGAAATCGTATATAAGTTGACTTGACATCACATCTTGACCCAAAACCTTAAATAATTAAGGTATTTGATCTATGAGCCTTATCACTTATTTATACTTTAACTTATCCATTATTATACAATGTGAGATTTCTTTTACCCACACAACTCACACTCAAAATACCCATCAATCTCTCCCTCAAGTGTGAGTGCTTCTCAAATGGTCACTCCCCCTCGAGCGGAAACCCCAAGATTCAAAGTCTGCTATCTCAAATCGGGTCACAATTTTTCTTCATCAAACTTGTACTGTAGTTGTCCACTATCAAGATTGGAACATGCCGCCTAAACCACCTTGTCAACAGAGCGGGAGATTTGAAATAGTGGGCTAAGTCAAATTATATATAAGTATACTTGACACCAAATCTTGATCCAAAACCTTAAGGTAAGGTATTTGATCTATGGGCCTTATCACTAATATACACTTCAACTTATCCATCATTATACAATGTAAGACTTCTTTTACCCACACAACTTACACCTGAAATACACAACAGTTATGCATAGGGGCGTAACTGGTCGAGTTGGGTTGGTTTTTGAGGAGGTTAAGTACCTGATCCAACCAAAATATATAGTTTGGGTTGGGTTACTTTATATTTGAGTGTCAAAACCGAACGAACCCAACTAGTATAAATTCGGGTTGAATTGGGTCCAGTGATTGGGTTTATTTGTTCTCATTTAAAAAAAACTAAATAGATACATATATAAAATTAAAAATAAAATAAAAATCACATAAATAATTAATTAAATATTATTCATAAACAACACAACTACGCAATTTAGCATTAAGTCATCAACTAAAATCAAATTGTTCAAAAACAGTAAGATAAAATCCTCTATCATAAAGTCATGAACTAAATTGTCGAAACACGTGATAAATAAAAGAAGTACACCCTTTAGCAATATATTAAAAAAAGAATTTTTGACACTTAGGTCTTTCATATTTCGTATAATTGTTTCAAGGTGAAATGTTTAAATAGTAAATATTAAGTAGTAACTTAGTTTTTGTAATGTACAATAACTATGGCCTAAGCATAACATGCATCAATAAATAAATAAATTAATAAATACTCAAATAAATTTGAGTCAGCAGGTTGGGTTGACCGATTTTTAAAAAAGCAAACCCGTGACCCAACCCATACTTGATTGGGTTGCTGAAAAAAAACCAACCCAACCCGTTAAGCCGTTGGATTAGTTCGGGTTCATCAAATTCATGGATCGATTTTGATCCACTTACACCCCTAGTTATGCATCATTCAGGTTAGATAAAATGTTTGGCTGCCATTTTCCACCAAAATCTACAGAGTAATACAAGAAAAAGGGACTTCGTATTGATTACAAGAGTGGATTAAGGGATAAAGCATGATATTATTAATCCTTCAAGATTAAGTATATACAACAGGTGAAGCAGAACTGAAGAACAAATGGAAGCAATGATGGATCTAGAAATTTTTAGCTGTGGGGACGACACATACATACGATAATACTTGCATAAATACGTAGGAATAGATACATATGTATTTAAAAAATATGTTAATTTTTTTGTTTAATTAAAGAAGTACCGACAAAAATATTATTGTAGCGGTAAAAGCATATTATAGCCCACGAAAAGACTAAAGGTTGAAACCTTGAAGAAACACAAATGAAAAAACAAATTTGAATATGCTCAAAGGATTAACTTCACATGGTAATAAAGTGAGGGTACTCGAAAAATAAAAAAAAATATGATCAGAAGAGTACTTAATCTATATAAAATGTAAACCATATATCAAAAAAATTGGTGAAAATAATTTAAAATCCAATATATGATAAATATATTTGTTTAAGAATGTAAATTTATTTACATTAGTAGTATATTGCATTTTGCCTTATATTCAAATTGCAAGAAAATAAATTTCTATAAAAAAAGTTGCAATTCATCAAAAAAAAATAAATTTATTTAAAAAAAAATTAAAAAATGACGGTCAAGTGGCATGGCCAAGTATCAAACCCCAGTTCGCATGGTCGATTGATGAAAGGCTTATCACTGATCTAAAGTAAACATTCCTAGATGATAGATACGCAGGATAATATATAACTGTTACACATATATGAAATATTCATTAAAAAAAGTTTGTGGGGGCACTTTCCCCCACAAAGTCCAATATATATCCGTTTCTGAATGGAAGCTGTTCCGTTTAATGAAGCTCAACAACCTCTTAACTAGTTTGTCAACTGTATAAATATAAGAGATAAAACTATTGCAGCAAAAGTATAATAAATTGATAAATTAATTAAACTTAACAAATCAACACATAAATATTTATCGTGGTTCACTTAATGTGAGCTACATGCATACCTTAGTACATTACTAAGATTTTCCACCATGATCATCAAGACTTCAAATATAATTGTTTGCACAGAATGCTAAACTCAACATATAGAGTGTTTGATATCCTAAGTCGCATAGGTTCTTTACTCCTCAAGTCCACACAATCTCATTCCAACATAACCACACAAGAAAGGTCACACAAACAACTTTAACAAACAACCACATTCATTTTATTCTCTATCACACAAGCTACGCTCAAGTAAATGGTTTACTCCTAAAGTTTGACGATAAGCTGCTATCTTTCTTTCCAACCTGTCTACATTATCTTTCAAACATGTGTCTTTATCCTCTTTTTAATTGTTGACATTTGTTTGACCCTTGTCATATTCACTCTTACTTTTTATCTTCCTTACTTTTGTAGAAGAGTTTTTAACTTTGTTGTTTGATTGTCCTTTGATTTAGTAAGCTCTAACTCTTCATGATTTTTCAGAATCTTGATGAGCTTAGATCCTTAGTAATATTACTATAATGATTTTCCACTCTTTTGTCAAAAAGTCAAAGATCTTCTCGATAATGATTTCATGTGATCTGCCAGCGTCTTCCATTTTAGTGTTGATGGGTTTAACACTTTGGTATATGCTTTTTATGGTCTCTTTTCTCTTCATCTGGAATTGATCATATTCTATCTAGAGCATGTTGATCTTATGTATTCTTCTTTCTCTTCTTCCTATGAATGTTGCTTTAATTCCTTCCCCTAGTTCCATTGATGTTCTACACTTTCTGACCTTATCAAAAATTAATCATTTACAGCTTGTATTAACCATAATGATGCTCTTGAGTTGTCCTGCACTAGAGCTTCGTCAACTACATTGTATTGATCTTCTTTTTTGACTGATGCATATTTTTTTGACGGGGTTTTATCCCCCTTGTTGACCATTGCTAGAAGATCTCCATCTTTACTTTTAAGATATAGTTACGTACATCTTGTATTTCCATAGTGGGTAGTCTTCAGTCTTAAAATACGAAGGCCTTGTTGATGCTTCTACTCCATATCTTTGTGCTATTCTTTTTCAATGACCTTTCCTCTTCACATTGTTAAGTCATTATTTCTTAAAGATTTAGGCTCTGATACCAATTAAAAGTGATTAATATGGCAAAAGAAGGAGGGCTTGAATCGTGACCTTCAAAATAGCTTTTTTTTGTTGCTTGGATCCATAACCAATTTACCAAAAGTATAGGTCTAGCTCTTGATAACCATATTTGTAAGAGGAATATATATTAAGGTGGTAAAGAGAATGATTTTCCTCAATTGCAATTTTATCATTATACTAATTCTCTATTAAGGCATATAGAATGTTATTCTTCAAAGAGTGTACTATTTACTATTTATTATTCACAACAATTATTTATTATTTAATATTTAACACAATTAATAAACATCTTATTTCACTGATATGTGGTTTAGCTAGTGATTCATTAGTCGAACAATTAAACGAGTCACCCAGTATTAAGACCGGAGGAATAAAGAGTATAAAATAAAATCAATAAACCATTACACCGGTAACGAGTAAATCGTCATTTTAATGAAATAACTTCTCACAATAGGAACAAAATTATATACCAATGTCAAATGAGAAGTTTTAATAAAGAAGAAGGAATGAAAACCCTTGGTCCCAGTTCCCTTAATTAGTTATTTAATTGGTCGACGAAAGACAAAGAATTGGTAGTGACCTCTGCCGCCTTAGTAACAGCCTTTCTGATCTTCTCCTTCATCTTGATGTCTATGTCCATCGAATTGAATTCATCATAGCAATTGTCATTTCCGGAGATTGAAAACTCTACCGATGTCTTAATTTGGCTTATCTTATTTGCTTTATCAGTACCATTCAGATGTCTCATGGTAATAAGGGCGTCCTGAAGCTCCCCTATTGAGGAGTCGACATTTTTACGACAGTTTTGTAAAGCTTCTTTTACAATATTTGTCAAATTATTGCTCTTTTGAAATTTTGATATGGTGGAAGATGCCTTGCGAGTCACCTTTAAGGCGAGCGTGAGAGAGATGTTGCAAAGCTTCTTAGGATCTGTTTCAATTTTAGAAGCGTGGGGAGATAAAGTTTGGTAGCATAATGATGGATATAATGTTGAGTTACAGGAGTTTTTAACGTAGGTTATGAAGTTTTGGGCATTGTTAATTATCTTAACTTTTGGGGCAGAATTTAAAGAGATTGCACAAGTAGGTGAAGTGATGAAGAAATGTGAGAAAAGAGTGAAGAGAAAAAATGTGAGAACTTTCCTTGCAAAAGTGTTGATTTCCATTCTCTTCTCTTCTTTTTTCTTTTGTTTTTCCTTTTCTTCTCTTTTTTAATGTCTTATAAATGACTTCAATTTCAGGATTTAAATAGGGGTACATTGACGTGGTTTTGTATATCTGTAATAATATATGACATGTTAACCGCTTTAATTTTGGAGAGATTCAAGGGAGTTATGAATTGGATGAAGCTATATAAGTTCTTTACTTCATATTTTAGCAAATGTCCAAAATAGTGGTCAACCAATAACTTACAAACATAAATTTTATTATTTTAATTGAAGCTAAATTTAATATAAGTTTGTTGACCAATTATGATAGTTACATTTTTCAATACAAAAATTTGTTTCCTATTGTTTGTAAAGCCAGACTGAATAACAATTAGATAAAGTTTCCGATTCATGTTTAACAGGTTATATCGGATTACCTAACTTAATGACATCGTATGTATGAGACTCAACTCAAGCTTCAAGGTTCAAGAAAATTAAGGCTCAAGTTGACCCTTCCCCTTTCCCCTAGGAAATCATGTAAGGTAATAAGCTTATCGAGAAAATGGTCTATTTGGTCCCCAAAAGATACATGTGGCATCCGTTTAGTACCCTAAAGATTTGTGGCATTCATTTAGTCCCTTAAAGTTCAGAATGACATCGATTTAGTCCCTCCGTTAATAATTCTGTTAGTCAATGTTTTGACTGCCACGTGTCACATTTTAATTGGTTATATCTGGTGAACATATTTAGACACGAACCACAAGATTATTCCCTCATAAAATCTCAACCGTTGCTTATATCTGACGGTCCAAATTTAAAAATTAAAAATAAAATAATAAAAATTCGGAAAAATATTAAAAAATTTAGAAAAGTTTTATAAAAATCTGTAAAATATTTTATAAAAAAATACCGATTTTTTTTATATTTTAAAAGTTATTTAAAAATTCAAAAAATAAAAAAAAATCAGAAAATATTTAAAAAATATATAAAATAATTACGAAAATTATGAAAAATTGTCTTTCCTTTTTTTAAAATATTTATAACATAATAAAAAATAATGATTTTAAAAAAGTCATAAAAATTTTAAAAAAAATATAAATATATTTTTTAAAAATTCTGAAAATTATTAGAAACAAATAAATATAATTTTAAAAAAATCAGTAAAATATTTTATAAAAAAAAATCTGAAAAATATTATGTTAAAAAATATATTTTCATAATTTAAAAAAAAATTATTATGTTATAAATATTTAGAAAAAGGAAAGGCAATTTTTTCATAAATTTCGAAAATATTTTACATATTTTTTAAAAATTTTCTTAATTTTTTATTATTTTATGAATTTTTTATTAACTTTTAAAATATAAAAAAGTAGGTATTTTTTCAAAAAATATTTTACAGATTTTTATAAAACTTTTCTGAATATTTTACAATTTTTTTCATAATTTTCGTAATTATTTTACAGATTTTTTAAAATATTTTCTAAATTTTTTATTATTTTCTGAATTTTTTATTAACTTTTAAAATATAAAAAAATTTGTATTTTTTTAAAAAATATTTTACAGATTTTTATAAAACTTTTCTGGATTTTTAATATTTTTCTGAATTTTTATTATTTTTTAATAATATTAAATATAGTTTTATTATTTTATTTTTCATTTTTAAATTTGAACCGTCAGATTTAAGCAACGGTTAAGATTTTATGAGGGAATAATCCTGTGGTTCGTGTCTAAATATGTTCACCAGAGATAACCAATTAAAATGTGACACGTGGCAGTCAAAAATATTGACTAACAGAATTATTAACGGAGGGACTAAATCGATGCCATTCTGAACTTTGAGGGACTAAATGAATGCCACAAATCTTTCGGGGACTAAACGGATGCCACAAGTATCTTTTGGGGACCAAATAGACCATTTTCTCTAAGCTTATCTATCCCAGTATGAGGCCAAGAGAGTTTTTCAAAGAGAAGGAAATGTTTTTCAAAGTTTTTCTTAAAGTGTTTTCATCTTTGCTTTTGAGAAAATATGTTTGTGAAAACCTCTGGTTACAATCTCTATTTATGAAAATTAATTCTGCGAAAATTAGCAAAAGTAATTGATTACCTTTTGAGTTTAATCGATTACTTGGCTACCGATTTGTAACCTGAGTGTTTGTAATAGCCTCATACTCCTCATTATACCAATTTTCTCTCAATAAGAGTTTTCTGAATACCAATTGGATCAAATCTATTTCTCAAGGATATTATCCTCTTTGAACTTTCAGAGTATGTATGAGTATCAACATTAACAAGGTTTTCATTTTCAAGATAAAAATTTCATCAAAAAATGCAAGATTGAGATTAAAAAACCTGACCTACACCATAGTGTGATTCACAATGGCTAATGATAATAAAAAAGTTGAGGTCAATGTTTGGGCCCTTGCAAAGTAATGGTTAAATATCATTCATATCCCTAAATTAGTTACAAACCCTCTACATACTTTATAATCAAACTTTAACATCAATAAATCATGCTCCACGTTTAATTTATAAGCTCGAACACTTTGTATAAATGCTAACTAAGGAGTTAAGGATGTCACAATATGTCTTTACCAAAATGTATTATTTTATATTTAAGGTGTATATTTTTATCGCTCCTCTATTTTTCTTCTAACATTTCACCTATTTTATTTTTTAAACAAGGGAAGTTGTATTTCAATAATGTATAGTACATTATAAAAGGACTATTTCCATGAGAAAGAGGAATGATGTTAAAAAAGTGATTGTTAAAAATATTCTCCATTAACTAAATATCATTAAGTCAGTAGCACATGGTATTCTTTAATAAAAGGAGAAAGAATAGTTAGTTAGCTATGTGCTCATCGGCACCTTTTTTTAGAAGAGGCTTCATTGATCACTATAAGAAGAGGCTTGAAACAAGGAGACCCCCTTGATCCATTTTGTTTCTTGATAGTGGCAGAAGGTTTTACGAGCATGGCCAGACAAGCAGTTGAAAGAGGTATTTATGACTCGTTTAATATTACCTATTCTGATGTCAATATTTTCCTGCATCAAAATGTTGATGATACTATATTTGTGGGGAGACCAATGTGGAAGAATATTTGGAGTATTAAGTCGATTTTAAGATGCTTTTGAATTGACTTCTGATTTAAATGTAAACTTTTGTAAGAGTAATATGATAGGAGTAAATACTGATCCTTTGTTTATGAATGCAGAATCTATTTTTTTAATTGTAAAATGGGAAGCATTCAATTTACTTATTTGGGTTTCTCAGTTGGTGTTGAAATAAGGAAGATAGGTTGTTGGAAGCCTATGATTAACATGGTGAAGAAAAACCTAGCAACATGGAAACGTTATCATCTTTCTTTGGGAGGCAGAATTTTGCGAATTAATTTTGTTCTTAATAGTTTGCCTATTTATTATTTCTCATGTTACAAGGTGCCCAAGAAGGTTATGAATTCCTTATTGCTATGCAGAGACAGTTCTTGTGGGGTGGTACAATTTTTTTTAGGAACGTTTGCTGGGTGAGTTAGTTAGACGTGTTCGATCGAATGAGGAAAGGGGTCAGGGGTTGAAGAAGTTGGAGTGGTTTAATGTGGCTTTGTTAGTAATATGGAGTTGGATCGGAGGTTGTTGCATCAAGAACAATCATTATGGTATTGCGTGCTAAGAACCAGGTATGATGATTTTAATCTACTCTCTTTGTCCTTAAATCATGGTTAAAATTATAATGAGTAATATGTTAGATTGGTCACTGACTTTGTGGGTACCGGTCAAATTAGTCACTGTGATTATAACAATTTCAAATTAGTCCCCGACATAGCATAACGTGAGTCACATGAGTCCCTACCGTTAGTGGTTCATAAAGTCAGGGACTAATTTGACCGGTTTCGACAATCTCAGGGACTAATTTGACGGATACTCAACATTGTTTGTTTATTTTTATTGTTTGCCAAAACGAGTCCACGTTAAGGACCACTGAAAGTCATTAACGTCAAGGACTAATATAACTGATTTGTTCCTATCTCAAGGACCAATTTGAAAGTTCGAAAATCTCAAGGACTAATTTGATCGATACATACAAAGTTAGGGATGAATCAGACATATTACTCAAATTATAATAGTGCCTGAAGGTGGGGGAAGGACGTTAGTGATTAGGAATGGAACCAAATGTGGGTGATTGGTTTAGCTCTAGCATGAGCCATACTCTGGGGAATGGTACTTTTGTTGGTTTATGGGACCAACTCCTCATTGATAATGATTCTTTGAAAAGCCTTTTCCCAAGAATATTTCTTATCTCATGCGATATGTACAAGAAGGTTGCTGTAATGTATGATTGCACTCTTCATGAATGGAAATTTTCATGGCGAAGGGAACTATTCGGGTGGGAGAATGATTTGTTAGAGGCAATAAAAACTATCTTGGCGTATGTTCATTTGTATTATGCGGCAATAGATTCTTGGGTTTGGAATAAAGACAATACAGGTACATATTCAGCCTATGGTGGTTATAAGTTGGTATAAGAATATATGAGGTACCTACTGGACTTGACATTCACCAGTAGCATGTATACAAGCATATGTGGTACGTCAAAGTGCCTATGAAGTTAAAAGGTTTTTCATGGTAACTGCTTAGGAATAGGATTCCTTCTAAAGAAAATCTGATTTGTGGAGGGGTCATGGTAAATCCAAATTGTGACTTTTGTGGAGTTTTGGAAAAGACTTGTGAGCACTTGTTCCTTAACTATATGTTTGGTCAAGACTGATGGCATAGAGTAATGATTTGGTATGGTATAGTGGAAGTTGTTCCCGGATCGCTAGTTGCTCAATACTTCATATTTTTTGAGAGATCATGGTAAACAAAGATACAACTATGACGTGTTGGTTTGGCATGCTTATGTGTTGTTATTATGGTTAACGAGAAATCAAATTATCTTTAGAGGTGAGCATTGTGAAATGGTGGGGCTGATTGATTTAATTAAGGTACGCTCTTGGATATGGGTTACAAATGTAGGGGACCTGTAGGTGACATTTGTGGACTGGTGTAATAGTCCATCATCATGTATTTTATCATCATAAACTTTTTATATTGATTGGTTAGCGTCCCTCTAGTATTATCTTAATAATATACTTAATTTTGCTTATAAAAAAATTAAATATCATTGAATTTCAAATTTTGATTATCACTGATACTTTAAAGGTATTTCATTTCTTAAGCTATGACCTAGTTCCTATTTTTTTACGTGATTGTCAAACTAGTATTAATATTTTAATTTTGTCATTAACAATTTTTCATGAACTAACATATGATCATTTATTCTAAATATTACAATTTCTCAATCCACTAAACATAATTGTTGGAAAACAAAATGATATAGAAAGTAAACTAAAAGATCCAAAAAGCAAAATTTCTTCAACTTAGACCTTATCGTGATACTCTTCTAACAAGTTCAACAAACAAACATTTTCAGAACGATAGAATATATTTAGACATGTGCATAAAATTTTAAATTCCCACTTTGGAATAAACCTAGCTAACAAAATACTCCTTTCTCATATGAATCAAAAATCCTTTTCAAAATAATACAAAATGAAACTCAATCATAATCCATTACATAACAAAATTCATCAGCTATAAAAATAGTTTTATAAACTTAAACACAAATATAATCTATAAAACGAAACCTAATTAGCATGTTTATCATTATGAGAATAGCTTACATCTACACTTATATTATTCTTACTCAATTATTTCATGAACACTCCTAATTATCTCTTCTATTTACTAAACTTCCTATCTCACACACTCATACATGTATACGAATACCCAAGATCATCCCACAATTCAGGTTAGGAAAATTCATATTAATTACAATATTTTTTAGTATCTTCAACCAAATAAACACTTTTTTTTTCACCACATACATAATTCTAATATAGTCCTAATTATAATTCTAATGTATTTATACTGTTATACTACAATGCCATCACTTAATTACGTCTAGCATATCCTATGCATCCTAATATCCATGTGATTGACCTTGGTTTCAAAACCAGTGATTACTCCAAAATCATAAAAGATTGTGAGACACAAAGAATCTCCCATCCCTTTTCTCAAGCAACCTGATTATCTATCTTGGGGTTGTCTTCTCATATGACCCTAGTGCTATTTAATCACAAACTTCACACATACACACATTCTATGTAAACAAACATATAATTCTAGTTTCAACCAACATGATTAGCATCATAAATTCAAAGTTTTGGGTCTTTGGGACTTGAATACTATCATCAACACAAAATAATTAAAAGAATGACTAGTTCAAAATCATCACCAACAGTTAACATAGGAAGTAAACTAGCACATCCAAAAAGAAAATCTTCTTCAGGTTAGAATTTTTATGGAGGGTATGTTATTGCCCAAGTAATATTTCCCTGACATCTAATGCATGTCTCCTCTAAACTTTTGCACTTCTCTCACATACTTGTTGATGGAACTGGATGATAAGACATAACCAAATATATAGCACTACTAGCATGTCGGGAACAATGAGGTGGTCTTTGTTCCCGGTGCTCATCTATGATAAATTTTGAAGAGCCACGTCCAATTTCTCCTCTGCAAAATACTCCAGCTACTGGTACTCCCAGAAAGTTGCGAGAGATCGGAGATAGATCTAAATTAGGTTCTCGAAAGTAAGATTTCCCATGAGAATTGCAACACAATACCAAACCACCAAAAATACCATCCATATCACCATTATTACCAGCTCTTTTCTTATCAATATCACTTTTGTTTTGCTTCAAGAGTGCTAAATTATCATAGGCAATGGTACTAGTGGTTCGTGCAATTTGCTGATTTTTAAGGTAAAACAATAAGGCATCGCTCGACCTAATACCACCAGCACCAATGATATCAATGTTGAAGAGACTAAAACCGTTGTTTGAATCCAGGGTGCTTCTACTATGCTCCGGCTTTTGATGCTCCGGGCAGTTTGACTCAAACTGATGGACAGTCAGAGAGGACAATTCAATCGCTCGAAGATTTGCTGCGAGCTTGTGCATTGGAGTATCAAGAAAGTTGGAATGAGTTGTTGCCTTTGGTGGAATTCACCTACAACTACAGTTATCAGGCAAGTACCAGGATGGCCCCATTTGAAGCTCTCAATGGGAGGAAGTGTAGAACCCCACTGTGTTGGTTCCAAGTGGGGGAGAATATACTGATTGGTCCCGATATAGTTCAGGATACGACGGAGAAGATCAAGGTAATTCAAGAGAAAATGAAGACGATTAAGAGTTGACAAAAGAGTTATGCTGATCGCAGGAGATCGGAGATTGAATTTGAAGAAGGTGACCATGTTTTTCTCATTGTTCAGAAAATCGGCATTGGGCGAGTTTTGAAACCCAAAAAGTTGTCACCAAAATTCATTGGTCCCTACCAAATTTTAAAAAGAGTTGGCCCTGTTGCTTACCAAATAGCAGTTGAAAGAGGTATTTATGACTCGTTTAATATTACCTATCCTGATGTCAATATTTTCTTGCTTCAATATGTTGATGATACTATATTTGTGGGGTGTAACACCCCGTAAATTCCTCATATTAGATTAAAACACTAAAGAAGTTTATTTTGGGAAGAGTGTTTTAAAAGAAATGTTTTCCTAAAGGATTTTCTTAAATTCACGTTTTCAAAGTTAATGAATGATTTTAAAGTAATAATTTTCCAAACAACGTCCAACATTTAGAAGTTTGGTTTCGAGGAAGTTGATATATCTAATGATTTTATAAAAATGTTGTGATTTATTTTGGTGATTATATGTGTATATGCGGTTTTGGTATGTATGTTTAGGATTAACAATAATTGATTAAAGAAACATGAATGAGCATACACATATATAAGTAGTACATGATGTATGAATATATATATGTGAATGTGTATGCCTTATTCCATGGATCTATGCTATGTGTTGAACATGAGATTAAATTAAATGTGTATGTATGTTAAGTGTATATATATGTGTATGCCGTATGGGTATGATGACCTAAAGGTGTTAATTGTGTGATGCTTATATGTGTGTTAAGCATAGCCATGATGTCATGATATGTGTTGCTATGTGATTAAATGAAAATTAAAAAAAATCATCATGTGTGCATGTGTGTGTGAGGTTCGGCAGTGTGTAAGGGTAGGAAGGCCAAGTAGAAGCCATTCCCTTAAGCCTTAAGAAAATGGAAAATAAGAAGGGAAGTAGGAGTGGTGACTCATGAAAACTAGGAGAGATGAGTCATGAAGCCTAGGAGGACTTCCTTCCACCCTTGTCTCCCACGACTTTGACCTCTCCCATGCAACAAATGAGCTAGCCTAAATCACCCTTCCTTCCACCCATTGAACCAAGGGCACGAAGGGAAATTATCAACCCCTTGCACTTACCTTAAGAGCCGTATGAGTATGTGTTAGTTTGGCTCATTTCCTTCATTCATTATCAACACAAACACACTTAGTTTCAAGAGCACTCTCAAGCTCTTGAAACTCATAGAGAAAGAAAGTGAAACCGTGTGAGGAGAAGAGAAGAAGAAGAGCAAAATCCCTAAGCCTTTAACCCAAACCTCTTCAATCCTTTTCTTGACCCTCTTCTTCACCAAATATTAAGAAGAAAACCCCTCAACCCTAGGAGAAGAGGGAGACCGAGGCAACCCAAGAGAAGAAGAAGTGAAGATTTGAAGATTTAAGTTAGGATTAAGGTAGATAGAATTTCGATTAAGTGATTTTGTGTTGTAAAGAACTTTAATAGACTTTGATTTAATTTTTGTGTTGCATGTAATCATTTTTGATCTTGCGATCTACGTGTCTTGCATGCCATTTTGTGCCTCGATCTTGAGTGTTGTTGTTAAAAAGTTTTGATTTCTTACTGGTAAATCTTCTTTGCCACGGCTTTGGCTTGAAGTTGTGTTTAAGACTTATGAGTTGCTTTAATCTTCACATGCATGATGATTTTGTGGCCTTATAAGTCTTATTCCTCTTTGCATGTTCTTCTTATGATTGGATCTTGGATTTTTATGAATGAATGAACTCATAGATCACCAAACCCATGACTAAGTGATTCGGCCATGAGTAGAAAATTTAGGTCTTGATGTCTTTTCATGCTATTTCTATGATTAGGAGAGTTAATTTCTAGCTCATTCTTCAAGGTTCACTTGGAGATTTGAGTTTAAGTTCATGTTTTTGTTTTGATTTGCATGTCTTGATCTATGGTTAATCTTGAGAAAACATGAAACTTGAACTTGCATGTTTAAAGTGGATATAAAACCTTGATTTTCTTGTATATGTATCACGGTTTTCCAAGGAAATTAAGTTTGACCAATAATTTTAATTTGAACCAAGATTTTGTATATGTGATGATGACAATTTGATTGATAGTTTGAAAAATAAGTGATGCTCTTAAGTCTTGCATGATGTAATCTATGAATTTAGGTGTTTGCATGAGAAAAGGAAGTTGTAAGACTTTGTTCCCTTGCATGTCACCATTCGGTCTAGGCTAGGGGACATAGGAAGCCATGCTAAGTCATCATTTACTTACATGCATGTTGAAATTTGCCTCACCTAAAGAGTTGTAAGTGCATTCATGTGTTTTCCCTTAAAAGATAAAGGACCTTGACACAATTCTTGATTTAATTATGTTAAGAAATTGAATTCCTATTTGCTAAATCTCTTGAGGAGCTCACGGTTTTGTAAAGAGAATGAGTAAACAAGTTTTTAGAAAATGATCCTTGCATTAGTCCATGATCTATGTGCATACATGTTGAATATTTGATGTTTGCCTCACTATGATGCTATTCGGTCTACATATGTTAGCTAGTCTAGGATCTCTTTTTCAATAAAATGATTTAAAAGGAAAAAGTAAATTTTAGGGAATGAAGTAAATAAATTAAATTAATTGCTTGTTGTGTTGGAATGAATTGTGTTTATATGTGTTACGGTTGAGATTAAGAAAAATGGAACTTGAGTGCCTAAAACCAAATAAATTGAGTGATGTTTAATTTATTTCCTTGCTTTTATTCGGCCACATAGTTTAAATAAGTTTAGGGAGTTTAATTGCATGAATGAAGTATACATGGAAATAAATGTTGATGTGTCTGGTTTGGAACTCGACTCAAATTGGTTTATGAATACTTGTATGCATAAGTGTTTTATGAAAATGAATTATGTATGGATGTATAATTGCTTTGCTGATTACATTATTTAAGTGCTTCAAATAAATTAAGTGTTGTTTGTTGCTATTATTGCTGTGAATGGACGGTTTTGAAACAAGTTGTTTTAAGGAAATTGATTTGAGTTACTTAAGACTTTTAAATTATACTCATGGCTGTCCAAAATTGTTTTAGGGTAAAACATGGATTTTCAAAGTGTTAATTTAGGGAGTTATTTAAAAGATGTTTTTATAATATTTTCGGAGTTTTATTAAAGTAATTTTAGAAAACCGTTTTGCTGTCCAGAATTACTTGGACTTGCCTTTTTACAATTAAAATATTTTCACATGATTTAGGGTGAAGTTTTAAGCGGAAAATTGAATTAAGAAAACGTCAGATCGAAAATAGTTACATTTTCAAAGCTTTCCAACAAAGAGAGGATAAGTATTAAGCTAAGAAAAGATTGTCTCAAATAAGTTAATGACGTGAAATGTTTTATTTAATATCAGGAATGATAAAGAAAAGAGGTTGGGGCAGATGGCAGCACAAGGATCCGAAGAGAACACACATTCAACAGCTGGACCTCAGGTGAGAGAGAAGCTTTCCCTAAGACATCGTGGTAGCTAGGTGATTTATTAGGACGTTCCGCATCATCTCAAAGATCGAACAAAGTGGTTAGAGTCAGTAGTATAAGTGGCAATTGTTTGCCTTGTGTGGCCACTTATACGAAGGTGACAAAGACCACAAATCTATTGTGTGATGCTGTGTGTTGATAGCATGCTTTTATTTAATTATGATTGGTAATGATTATTACTGTTGGTTATGATGAGAAATGGCTGATGAACGTCGGAATAAGAGAAATAAAAATGAAAAGAAGTAATTGAGGAAGTGAGGAAATTGAGAGTGATGGTATATTAAGAAACGAATGATGATAAAAGGTAAGAAATTGAGGAAAGAGAGACGAGAGCTGAGATTGAGAAAGAGATATTGAATGTGATGATGAGAACAAGCCAGAGCTGGGGAAAGTGATGTGAGTGTTGGTATGGGAGATGGACCGAGTTGAGCTGAGCTCCTCTGTTCTTGGTTTTAGTCTGGGAACTAGTGTTGAGCTGGGCTTGCTCCTCCACTAGCGCTCAGCAAAGTAAATGTGTTTTAAAAAAATGGTTTTTGAAAAAAGAAATTTTCGAAAAGAATTGTGAAAAGGAATTTTCATAAAGAGTTGGGGAAAGAATTGTTTTTAGAGAAAGGTTGAAAAAAAAAGGGAATTTATTTTTGGAAAGAGGCTTTGAAGAAGCTTGTGAAACGACATTTTCAAAGGAGTCTTTATGAAACGATCTTTTGAAAGGAATTTTGTGAAATGATGTTTTGGAACAACGTTTTTGAAAAAGGTTTTACGAGATGGCCTCCTTGAGGAAAAGTTTTGTGAAAGTTCTTGGGAATAGAGTTTTTGGAAGGTGGAGAAATAAAGTTTTTGGAGAGTTGTGAAATTGAGATTTTGAGAAGGATGGTAAAGGAAGATTTGAGAAATGACTAGGTAACTGGAAGGAGTGTTTGAGAAATGAGACGTGAATCTGTCGATGTGATCCCAGCTCTGTGCTATGTGAGTTTTGAGAAAAAGAAAGATTGTGTAAAGTTAGCGGTCGGGACTCTCTGAAGGGATGCACGAAGGGTGAGCCGACCAATAGGGTAATAAGATAAAAGACTTTTAAAAGACATTAAACACGAATACGGTGAGGTATGAGAGTGCGAAGTAGTGGAGAGGAAGGTACCCCGGATATCAGGGATATTCGGGTTGATGAATGCATTAGGGTAGGCTCGGGCGGTAAAACGTCACGTTGCCTTGAGTACTATTCTGGGCAGAACGAACTCCACATGTGGTGCACTAACGTGGTGGGGACTGGGTCTAATACCGTGGTAAGTTCTGCACCCGGGACCAGAATAGTGCTGTCACCCCTATGGCAGTTCAGGAACAGTGAGAGGGACTGGAGTGGGGCATTTTGTTTGCCACTGCGAGGCAGTGAGCCATTGTGATTGAATTGATATAATTGAGGTAGAGCCTCCTGGTCTGGGACCATTTGTGTTGACAGCTGTCGTGCCCGCACGGTAAAGGTCCTGTACTTCTGTTTGCTTCCGACTAGGTTGGATGGATGGCCGAGGAGATGTAGGCTTGATATGAGAGTGCTAACTACGAATAAAACGCGTACCTCGATGATTCTCTAATCCCCGATCATCGATGGTTATAATTCAATAAGACATTGTAAGAAAAGAGTTATATGAGTTAGAGTTGAAAGAGGGTGGAAGATAAGGAGGAGTTAAGAATAAAAACGTGGGAAGATGATGAGTTTTATGAACGAGATTGGAAACAAGAGTGGAAAAGTGTGAAGGAAGTAACAATAAGATGAAATGAAGATGGTTTGGAAACAATGAAAATAGTATGTTTGTTTGTTATCTTGTGTGTATGCTGTGTGTTATTTGTGTGTGTCCTATTATCTTGCCGACCGTAATTCCACACCGTCGACGCTACGCGTCCGGATCGCTTACTCTCTCCTGTTCGTTGGTACATCGGCATGACTGGTATCCCAACGGGCAGATGGATCGTCGTTTGGATGTCAGCGCTTGGTCTCATGAAGGACACGGATGGAAAGCTACACGTCATGGATGGGTTTGGACGGGACGTACTCAATTAGCAATTGAAGATCCGGAGCATAAGTTGAGCGGAACTACAGCAAGCCTGTGTTTGGGAAGCATGTTCTACGTGGAGTACGGTTCGCAAACGCCGCCTCGGAGTCAAGGGGAGGAGAACGCAGTGAGACTCTTCGGAGTAGAACTTAAGCCAAGTTCTGCAGAAGAGCCTAAGGATGCGGTCGCCTCATCTTTCGGTACAAAGACCCCTGCAAAGAAAAAGAAGAAGATGAATCCGGTCATCTTGATAGGAGAAAAGAGCCAGTAATAGAATTAGAATAAGTTGTTGTTTGTATCCAGGATTACCTAAGTGATGATCTGTTACTGTAACGTGACTCATTCTGATGCATGCCCTATTTTGTAAGAACTCTCTTTTATGAAATTGTTTAAAGAAGAAATTAAATTGTTTTCTTCGTAAAACGTTTTCGGAAAACAAGATGAAAGAGTTTTGGTTTCACGTAACAACTCGGTTTTCGAAAGAGAAAGTTAAAAGATGCATGTTAATACTTTTTTTAAACATGTTTTCCAGCCCTTCAATAATGTTTCAAAAAAAAAAATGGCCTCATTTCTGCAACATAAATAAATAAAAGTCAGTTATTTCGGTTTTCGAAAATCGGGCTGTTACATGGGGAGACCAATGTGGAAGAATCTTTGGAGTATTAAGTCGATTTTAAGATGTGTAACATCCCAAATTTAATTTCAAGTATAATCTATGTGGTGATAGACATAGAGTAGAAGAAATGGTGATATTAAGTTAGAAATTGGTTAAGTAGTGTTTAAACTGAAGTTGTAAGCATAGAACTTTAGGAAATTTAAAATACAAGATTTGTAACTCAAAAAAGGAATTCCACCGTTGGATATGAAGTAGGAAGTATGAAGAAGCTTGCTTTAAAATTTGAGCAAGATCCAACGGGTAGAAAAGAAGTTATAGCAGTTTGAAGTGCTTAGGAGCAGACTTCTAAGTTCTCGCTCAAGCGAAATTGGTTAGTGCAGACCCTGAGTTACTGGATAGATTTTGCTCCAGCGAGAAATAGCTCGCTCAAGCGAAAATAGTACTCGCTCCAGCGAATATATTTTCGCTCAAGAGAAAATGGCTCGTACAAAACCTAAATTCCCAAATTGAGTTTTTCGCTCAAGCGAGTGAGCGTTCGCCCGAGCGAAAATGCTCAGAGCTGTTGACGGAAAACGCGTTCTGGACCACAAAAGGGGAATCTTCTCATTGTTTCTCTCATTTCCAGCCACACAATACTCCCCCCATTCAATTAAAAACCACACCACTCTCATTCTTCTTCATTTTTCATTCATCATCAACAAATCACCTCCTCTTCCTCTCATCTCCCATTTGATCCCTCCTCCATTTCCTCCAAGATCAAGTTGTGTTTTCCTCTTCCTCAAGCTCATCAACCATTAATAATCATTATCCCTCTCTCTTGGTAAGTTTCATCTCTCTCTGCTACTCAAGGTCCATACGAATTTCTCCCTCTCTTCACCTCTCTTGGAGATTTCGAATTTTCATCTCATAGATCTCATAATTTCTTTCTCATTTGTGTTTTATTAACTCAAGGAAGTCAAGAATCTCTCTCCTCCCTCTCTTGCCTTTGGAGCTCATTGTTGGGGAGCTAGAAGCTAGGGCTTGAAGATTACCCCTATTTCTCATTGGTTGAGGTAAGGGGGTGGGTTTTGCCTTGTTCTAGGGAGTGGGTTCTAGTTAGTATATAATGCTTGTTAGGGTTATGTGTTAGGGGAGAAAATTAGACTATAAAACCCTAGGTTATTGAATATGAAAATTCTAACTAAATAAATATGTATGATGTTGGATGTAAAGATTAGGAAAAAAGGAAACACAATGATATGATAATGAATTATTTGATAAATGAAACTTGGATAATGATTATATTGAAGTACATGAGGAATTGGGTAATGTGATAGTGAAGTTGACATAAATGATTTCTATGATTATTGACTTTATTTGTAAAGTTGTGAATTAAATGATAATTAATTACTGTTGCAAATATATGTATGTGTTGTGGAATAAATTGATATCGGAAGAAAATGGAATGGAAACGAATATATGTGTTGTTAAAGCAAAAATATGAGAAGGTGATATTATGTATGTTTGGTTGAATATATTTGTACACTAAATGTGAAAATATAAATAAAGGTGGAAAAGGGAATGAAATAATTGCATGAAAATTAAATGTGAAATGATGATGTTAATTATGTGACGAAATGTTTAAAATGAGTATGTGATGTATGGGTAAGGTTGACCACCAAGTGGTAAAATGACTAATAATTATGAGTATAGGGCATGACCAATGAGCATGAGAAAATGTGATTAATGGTACTGTGTATGCTTAGTTAATAACATAATGGCTATTTGGGAAAGATTTGATGATGGGTATGGGAATTGAATGTGGATATCGTATGAATGAGCAAATGTATGTGTTATAATGGTTTGTGTAAGAAGATGAAAGTATGATTTGGCCTCTTATGTGAGGAAATGTGTAATGAATTGTTGATAATGAAAATGATGTTTTAGTATAACCTATGTGGTGGTATGAGGTACCTTCCTATGTGGAGGTGAAGTACCACCAGGCCAAATTGTATGAGGTACCTTCCGGTGTGGAGGTGAAGTACAATGGTATGAGGTACCTCTGGTGTGGAGGTGAAGTACCCATAGGCCAAGTGTATGAGGTACCTTCCTGCGTGGAGGTGAAGTACGATAGTGTGTTGACCTCTGACCTGAGGGACACAAAATGGATAAAATGTTTAAGTGTTGACCTCTGACCTGAGGGACACGAAATGAATTAAAATGAATGAGTGTTGACCTCTGACCTGAGGGACACAGAATGAAATAAAGTGATTGAGTGTTGACCTCTGACCTGAGGGACACCGGATTAAATGTGTATTGGTGTGTTGACCTCTGACCTGAGAGACACACCATGAATTAAGAAATTGGAGTGTTGACCTCTGACTTGAGGGACACATAATTTAAATAAGGAAAAGTATGAGGGCCTCTGTTTTGAGGTGATAAATGTGATGAATGAAAATTGGTACATTGGCCTCTGATTTGAGGTGATGTACCGAAATAAAGTAAGTATGTGAAAAGAATAAAAAGTAAAGGAAATGGATGTTGAAATGAATAATGAAAATGGATGTTGAAATGAATAATGAAAATAGATGTTGAAATGAATAATGAAAATGAAAATTTGGAATGAATAATGAGTATGGAAATAATGAAATGAGTATGGTGTGCAATATGTGAATATATGCTTATTTGCTAGTTGTGTTTGACCTAGCGGGTTGTTATGTCTAGTTAGAGACTGCTTTATATTTCATGTGCAATGCTCACTCCCTTAACATTTTTCAGGTATGGAGATTGAGTTGGCACAACCCCCGGCCGAGCAGGAGTACTTTCCCTTACAGGGAGAGTAGGGTTATTATGGGTTTTGAGAGCATGATATGGACCTAAGCCTCCTACACCATTATGATGTAAATGTGTTATAAATATTTTTAAGTGAGACTTAGGATGTTTTGTTTTGAGAAAATTTTATGTTATGGTTTTTGATACTCAAACTTAGTATTTTCCGCTGAAACTCTGAATATTTGATGCTTTTGATATATTTGGAGCCCATTGGGTCTTGATATGACTTATATATATAATCTGAAGCCCTGCTGGCTATTGGATGTTTAATTGAAATTGTTTAACACAGGTTGAATTTTGGATTAGTCCAAAAAACAAACAAAACTCCGTCCGTTTGACGGGTGATTTTTTATTAAATTAAAATGAAATTTCAAATTCATATTTTTAATAGCGGGGTTTTAAGGGTAGAAATCCTAGGTGTTACAAGATGCTTTGAATTGACTTCTGATTTAAATGTAAACTTTTGTAAGAGTAATATGATAGGAGTAAATATTGATCCTTTGTTTATGAATGCAGAATCTATTTTTTAAATTGTAAAATAGGAAGCATTCCATTTACTTATTTGGGTTTCTCAGTTGGTGTTGATATAAGGAAGATAGGTTGTTGGAAGCCTATGATTAACATGGTGAAGAAAAACCTAGCAACATGGAAACGTTATCATCTTTATTAATTTTGTTCTCAATAGTTTGCCTATTTATTATTTCTCATGTTACAGGGTGCCGAAGAAAGTTATGAATTCCTTATTGCTATGAAGAGAAGGTTCTTGTGGGGTGGTTCAAATTTTTTTAGGAAAGTTTGTTGGATGAGTTAGTTGGACGTGTTCGATCGAATGAGGAAAGGGGTCTGGGATTGAAGAAGTTGGAGTGGTTTAATGTGGCTTTGTTAGTAATATGGAGTTGGATCCGAGGTTGTTGCATCAAGAACAATCATTATGGTATTGCGTGCTAAGAACTAGGTATGATGATTTTAATCTACTCTCTTTGTCCTTAAATCATGGTCAAAATTATAATGAGTAATATGCCATATTGATCCCTGACTTTGTGGGTACCGGTCAAATTAGTCTCTGTCATTATCAAAATTTCAAATTAGTCCCCGACATAGTATAGCGTGAGTCACATGAGTCCCTGCCATTAGTGGTTCATAAAGTCAGTGACTAATTTGACTGGTTTCAACAATCTCAGGGACTAATTTGACCGATACTAAACATTGTTTGTTTATTTTTTTTTTACCAAAACGAGTCCACGTTGAGGACCACTGAAAGTCATTAACGTCAAGGACTAATATAACTGATTTGTTCCTATCTCAGGGACCAATTTGAAAGTTCCAAAATCTCAAGGACTAAATTGATCGATGCCTACAAAGTTAGGGATGAATCTGACATATTACTCAAATTATAATAGTTCCTGAAGGTGGTGGAAGGACGTTAGTGATTAGGGTATGGAACCAAATGTGGGTGATTGGTTTAGCTCTAGCATGAGCCATGTTCTGGGGAATGGTACTTCTGTTGGTTTATGGGATCAACTCCTCGTTGGTAATGATTCTTTGAAAAGCCTTTTCCCAAGACTATTTCTTATCTCAAGCGATAGGTACAAGAAGGTTGTTTTAATGGATGATTGCACTCTTCATGAATGGAAATATTCATGGAGAAGGGAACTATTCGTGTGGGAGAATGATTTGTTAGAGGCAATAAAAACTATCTTGGCATATGTTCATTTGTATTATGCGGCAATAGATTCTTGGGTTTGGAATAAAGACAATACAGGTACATATTCTGTAACAGCCCGATTTTCATAACATAAAAATAATCATTTATTATGTATTAAGTTGCAAAAATGAGGCCATTTTTTTTAAAGACAATGTTCATTGTTCATCGAATCTCTTAATCGAAAACCGAGTTGTTACCAAAAATCATTTCGTCAATATCAAGTTATCACAAAAAGGAGTTCATCATAGTTCCTTTCTACAAAACATCGGTATTCCAAAATATTACAGCCCACATCTTCTCAAAGTGAGGTAAGAAATATAAAAATGGCTAATTACAATAATGGTCCATGGCTATGGCAATCCTCAATTGGAAACACAGAACCTAGACACTAAGAGGGTTCCACCGCTAAACAGCCCGACATATCGTCCTTCGCAATTAATCAATCATCACGCTACTTCCGTGGTCCTTCGTGCTGATAGTCTCGTAGATCGACATGTCCTAGATGTGCATCTCTTGTTGTCCCCGTCATCACGTCCTAAGTCTCATATTTCTAGAAGAGAGTTGCCTCGTCAAGTCCATCCGCTAGGAGCGACCTCCCAGGTTCCCTCCCGAAGGGCCATATATAAACTACTAAATGCTGGACCATCTACCCGTTGCAATACCGGAGTAACCCGATACGACAACATGGTAGGAGAGAGGTCAGCTTCCCAGAAGTACAACAGTAACAGGAAAGACTATTGATGACTCAAAGGAAAAGAAAATAAACAGAATAATTTACGAAGACGGATTCCATATATGAACAGCTAGTAAACATGTATCGGACACATATAACTGAAAACATATAGCAACAGATAAACATCATGTGCATATAACAGTTATTTGCAGATCACAAGACATCATTTATTATGCTATCAAAGATTCACATAGCAGATAATCACAATGTAATGATAACATAGCAGATATCTTTAACAAGGGAAAATATTTCATCAACCTATAACATCGATCATTTCATATCACATCATGCTCACTCTTCGATTACTCTTCTCATAAGCTTCTCAATTATTATTTATTACAACAGATTCCAACGTTAGGTCTCCTTAAGCGTATTCCGTTCTTATCGTTAAGTCTTATTATTTCGGGTCCTTCAATGATGTGGGAAAGCATCATTGAAGATAGCACACACGTCTAAATCTCCTCGGTAATCCACCCAATCCTAGTCGGAAGCTAACAGGAGTACATGACCTTTACCACGCAGGCATTGACAGCTGTCTGCTACCTCGTAGCACAATAAAAACATCATACTGGCTCATTACACAGAATAGCACATTGCCTCGTTCCAGTCCCTCTCACTGTTCTCGAATTGCCATAGGGGGCGACAGTACTTATTCTAGTCTCGAGTGCAGAACTCACCACGGCATAGGACCGATCTGCCCGTACCACATGTGGAATTCGTCTACCTAGAATAGCACTCAAGGCTTCTTGACGTATCACCGTCCTTGCCCTCCCCTATTGCAATCACAACCCGAATATCCGCAGATATTCCGGGGTATCTTCCTCTTCACTACTTCGCACTTATACTCACCGCGTTAGTTAATGTCTTTTAAAAGTTTTCTTATATCTTTAGTCTTTTTAATGTCCTAAGGTCGACTCATCCTCGTAACATCCCTTCGATGAGTCCTAACCGCTAACAAGGTTATTATTTTTCCCAAACGAGCACAAAGTTCCAAATTCCTCAAGATATCATTGCGAGCCAGCTTGAATCATTGAGCCTCGAGTCACGAACATTGCACCATCACGTTTCTTTAACATCGGTACTTCATCAATTCATTTCACATCTCTACACATGATTTGAGCTTTCGCAAGGCAGAACCACAATTCATCTTATATTTCTTTATTCAATATTCTCATCAGCATTACTTTTATCAGCATTATTCTTACCTCAACTCATGATCTCTTCCTCAGGAATTCTATACTATCTTTATTCTCATAATTACCATTGTCTCACTTTAATCATCACCATAACTCCATAGTGACACATATATCTTTCAAACATACTTATGAATTCAAGTAGATCATATATAAATAAATTTAAATGCATGGTAATCAGAATCATAACATATAATCATGTAAACACATAGTATGTAGCAATTATCAGAATTTCAAAAACTTGATATACTTAGTTAGGAACTGAGTCTAAGTGTCACGTTGACTTAGGTCTATTGCGTCTCTCACCTCTCGTTCCAACAAACACTTGCACTAGATTTCCACGGGCACTTGCTACAGATTGATGCTCAATCCACCGTCTTTAAAATACCTCGCTTCTTCAAGAATCCTAAGGTTTGAGCTTGGTTCTCTTCTTCTCCTTCTCCTTGGGTGCTCACGGTTTCTCTCTTTTTCTATGTGTTTCTAAGTCTTTCTAAGAGCATTAAGGTTTACTCTTAGAATTGTGTTTGATTTGGAAAGTGAAAATGAGAAGCAAATGGGTGTTGAGGTGCTACGGTTCAAGACATATAAGGAAGCACTACAATTTCCTCTTCTATCCCTAATGGGATTTGGTCAAATAAGAGCCAAGAAGGGTAGAATTGGCCAAACCATGGCTTGCATGGCTCAATTAAGCCATTGAGCTAATGAAGTGGTATTAAGCCTTAAGCTTGACTCCTATTGGTTGGTCAACCACTAATTAGAATTAACATTAATTTAAACCTAGGTGCTAATGGGGTTTCTAGCCTAGGGTTCCTTAGTCATCACATGACTCACCATGCACTACACTCACACATTCTCTCACGGCTACACCTAGCACACACATGCACAATTTTTATTTATTTATTTATTTTTTTCCAATATATTTACCATATAAGCACTTTAATTATTAAGACAATGCAATTAATTTCATGTACCATGCTTCATACAATATTCACATACATTATGCAAGCATCAAAATACACTCATCAAATCAAACACACATTTCATTTTAAATTTAGCACATAAAATAGTTTTTCCTTTTCATAAGAGTACAAACATCAAGACTAGTAAATAAAATTCCAAAATATACTTTTAAATAAAAAAATTAACTGTACCAATTGGCTATAGGTACAGCCCCCATTTCATTTTATAAAATCATATTTTCATACATTAAAGAGATTCTCAAAAGGAATAGTTCATTAGAGGTCCTTAGCTATTTTTAGTAATTAATGTTTTCAAAATTCGTTCTTCTCAAACCTGGAAAATAAATTTTCATAAATCAACCCATAAAATTATAAACTTTGCATTTCTAAATTCTACGTTTCAATATGATCGTTTGCATATAAAGATCGTAATTTTTTGAGGTACGGTTAAAAAGATATGAATTTTCAAAGTTAATAACTCTTTTAAAACCAATAAAACAATTCTTTATTCCAAAAGATAGCTATTCAAAATAACTAAAACTATCTTTTCATGAATACACCTTAAAAATATCAATATATAAGACTTCACATGGAAATACATATTATTATTTTAACAAAACCTTAAAGTATCAAAATCACACTTTAGACTAAAATACAGTGGAAATACCGCTTTATCAATCAAACACCTATTTATTTTATTTCTAAAACACTCTTATTCGCAAAATAAACTGTAAAATAATATTTTGTTATTTAATATATGCGAGGATTTTGACGGGTGTTACATTCTCCCCAACTTAAAGATTTCTCGTCCCCGAGAAATGCGGGGTAGAATTTGAGCATCAGCGTACTAGATCCTCCCCAACTTCGATCTAACTCACTACTAAACTCGTTGCCGCCACACGTTTTGTGTTCCACTCCAACTATCAATCTACTCTTGATCATTCAGACCTATGTTACCTCGGCTACTATAACACTTTAATAGAGAATAATTAAGACATTAACCTGGGTTCAGATTAGCAGCATTGGCAGTTTCAGCTCCATTCATGATAATCACTCTACCTTATTGATTTGGTTGATTTGAAGCTTTCGGGTTAGTCACTTGCCTTGGCGCTCTACAATCTCTTATTACATGACCAGGCCTATTGCAATTAAAACAGTTTGGATTCCAAGATGGGCATATTGGTCCATAGTGTTTGCGATCGCATCTGTTGCAGTAAGGAAGGGTGCTTCCTTGCCTTGCTCTTTTAGTGTTATCGCGACTACTACCGTCACGTCCCCTGCTATTGCCCCCCTGATTGCCGCTTCTATGACTCTCTCCTCTGTTTGCATTACCTCCTGCATTCCCACCATGTCCATTCCTTCCTGAGCGTTGATTTCTCCTTCCACTAGAGTACGGATTTAGAGTCCGGTACTTTCCACCAGAACCTTGATGAAAAGAAGGGTTACGATTTGGTCCATAAGATGAAAATGAAGTCACTACTTTCTTTGCAGCACTCTTAGCCTTTAAACCTGCTTCATACATACGGCATCGATTGACCAGAGTAGCGAAGTCCTTGATTTCCAAATGAGAGAAAGCCAACTTAATTTTTGGTTTAAGTCCATCCCTAAACTTAGCGCATTTCGATCTCTCGTTTTCTCCTCCAATATACTGTGGCACATACTTAGCCAACTCTTCAAATCTTGAAGCATATTCTCCAATTGATAAGTCTCCTTGCACCAACTTCAGAAATTCCATCTCTTTCTCAGTTCTCACATCAATTGGAAAATACTTCTCCATAAATTTTCCTTTGAAAGACTCCCAATTGATCTCCTCTCCAGCGTTCATCATTACTCGCTTAGCTGTCCTCCACCAAGCTGCAGCCTCTTTTGTCATCATATATCCAGCATATGCTAACTTCTGTTCATCACTACACTGTACCATTCCTTCAAATATCCTCCCCAAGTTTTCTATCCAACTCAGAGCTTCACCCGGGGCGAAGCCTCCAGCAAATTCCTTCGGATTCCGACGACAAAACTCATCCAATCCTTTATACCCTTGTGCTTCTATATCCCGAGCTTGATTCTGATTGTTATCGTAATTCTGCTGGGCTTGTTGGTGTAATGCTCGCAAATTATCATTGACGCCCGCCATCACCGTAGTCATCTGAGCCGTAAGAGTTGCAGGATTTGGGATTTCAGCACCCCTATTAGAGTTGCCCGAGCCAGAACCACGAGGTCTTCCACAAGGACGAGACATCGTTTATCTTGGAAAGAAGACAAGAAGGTTTCAACAAGATAACACAGACACAGACTGACACTATAGACACCACAGAGTTACACAGAGTAAGCATATAAGGCTATGCTTAAGGCCACTGAGGATTAACCATTGCTCTGATACCATTCTGTAACAGCCCGATTTTCATAACATAAAAATAATCATTTATTATGTATTAAGTTGCAAAAATGAGGCCATTTTTTTTAAAGACAATGTTCATTGTTCATCGAATCTCTTAATCGAAAACCGAGTTGTTACCAAAAATCATTTCGTCAATATCAAGTTATCACAAAAAGGAGTTCATCATAGTTCCTTTCTACAAAACATCGGTATTCCAAAATATTACAGCCCACATCTTCTCAAAGTGAGGTAAGAAATATAAAAATGGCTAATTACAATAATGGTCCATGGCTGTGGCAATCCTCAATTGGAAACACAGAACCTAGACACTAAGAGGGTTCCACCGCTAAACTGCCCGACATATCGTCCTTCGTAATTAATCAATCATCACTCTACTTCCGCGGTCCTTCGTGCTGATAGTCTCGTAGATTGACATGTCCTAGATGTGCATCTCTTGTTGTCCCCGTCATCACGTCCTAAGTCTCATATTTCTAGAAGAGAGTTGCCTCGTCAAGTCCATCCGCTAGGAGCGACCTCCCAGGTTCCCTCCCGAAGGGCCATATATAAACTACTAAATGCTGGACCATCTACCCGTTGCAATACCGGAGTAACCCGATACGACAACATGGTAGGAGAGAGGTCAGCTTCCCAGAAGTACAACAGTAACAGGAAAGACTATTGATGACTCAAAGGAAAAGAAAATAAACAGAATAATTTACGAAGACGGATTCCATATATGAACAGCTAGTAAACATGTATCGGACACATATAACTGAAAACATATAGCAACAGATAAACATCATGTGCATGTAACAGTTATTTGCAGATCACAAGACATCATTTATTATGCTATCAAAGATTCACATAGCAGATAATCACAATGTAATGATAACATAGCAGATATCTTTAACAAGGGAAAATATTTCATCAACCTATAACATCGATCATTTCATATCACATCATGCTCACTCTTTGATTACTCTTCTCATAAGCTTCTCAATTATTATTTATTACAACAGATTCCAACGTTAGGTCTCCTTAAGCGTATTCCGTTCTTATCGTTAAGTCTTATTATTTCGGGTCCTTCAATGATGTGGGAAAGCATCATTGAAGATAGCACACACGTCTACATCTCCTCGGTAATCCACCCAATCCTAGTCGGAAGCTAACAGGAGTACAGGACCTTTACCACGCAGGCATTGACAGCTGTCTGCTACCTCGTAGCACAATAAAAACATCATACTGGCTCATTACACAGAATAGCACATTGCCTCGTTCCAGTCCCTCTCACTGTTCTCGAATTGCCATAGGGGGCGACAGTACTTATTCTAGTCTCGAGTGCAGAACTCACCACGGCATAGGACCGATCTGCCCGTACCACATGTGGAATTCGTCTACCTAGAATAGCACTCAAGGCTTCTTGACGTATCACCGTCCTTGCCCTCCCCTATTGCAATCACAACCCGAATATCCGCAGATATTCCGGGGTATCTTCCTCTTCACTACTTCGCACTCATACTCACCGCGTTAGTTAATGTCTTTTAAAAGTTTTCTTATATCTTTAGTCTTTTTAATGTCCTAAGGTCGACTCATCCTCGTAACATCCCTTCGATGAGTCCTAACCGCTAACAAGGTTATTATTTTTCCCAAACGAGCACAAAGTTCCAAATTCCTCAAGATATCATTGCGAGCCAGTTTGAATCATTGAGCCTCGAGTCACGAACATTGCACCATCACGTTTCTTTAACATCGGTACTTCATCAATTCATTTCACATCTCTACACATGATTTGAGCTTTCGCAAGGCAGAACCACAATTCATCTTATATTTCTTTATTCAATATTCTCATCAGCATTACTTTTATCAGCATTATTCTTACCTCAACTCATGATCTCTTCCTCAGGAATTCTATACTATCTTTATTCTCATAATTACCATTGTCTCACTTTAATCATCACCATAACTCCATAGTGACACATATATCTTTCAAACATACTTATGAATTCAAGTAGATCATATATAAATAAATTTAAATGCATGGTAATCAGAATCATAACATATAATCATGTAAACACATAGTATGTAGCAATTATCAGAATTTCAAAAACTTGATATACTTAGTTAGGAACTGAGTCTAAGTGTCACGTTGACTTAGGTCTATTGCGTCTCTCACCTCTCGTTCCAACAAACACTTGCACTAGATTTCAACGGGCACTTGCTACAGACTGATGCTCAATCCACCGTCTTTAAAATACCTCGCTTCTTCAAGAATCCTAAGGTTTGAGCTTGGTTCTCTTCTTCTCCTTCTCCTTGGGTGCTCACGGTTTCTCTCTTTTTCTATGTGTTTCTAAGTCTTTCTAAGAGCATTAAGGTTTACTCTTAGAATTGTGTTTGATTTGGAAAGTGAAAATGAGAAGCAAATGGGTGTTGAGGTGCTACGGTTCAAGACATATAAGGAAGCACTACAATTTCCTCTTCTATCCCTAATGGGATTTGGTCAAATAAGAGCCAAGAAGGGTAGAATTGGCCAAACCATGGCTTGCATGGCTCAATTAAGCCATTGAGCTAATGAAGTGGTATTAAGCCTTAAGCTTGACTCCTATTGGTTGGTCAACCACTAATTAGAATTAACATTAATTTAAACCTAGGTGCTAATGGGGTTTCTAGCCTAGGGTTCCTTAGTCATCACATGAATCACCATGCACTACACTCACACATTCTCTCACGGCTACACCTAGCACACACATGCACAATTTTTATTTATTTATTTATTTATTTCCAATATATTTACCATATAAGCACTTTAATTATTAAGACAATGCAATTAATTTCATGTACCATGCTTCATACAATATTCACATACATTATGCAAGCATCAAAATACACTCATCAAATCAAACACACATTTCATTTTAAATTTAGCACATAAAATAGTTTTTCCTTTTCATAAGAGTACAAACATCAAGACTAGTAAATAAAATTCCAAAATATACTTTTAAATAAAACAATTAACTGTACCAATTGGCTATAGGTACAGCCCCCATTTCATTTTATAAAATCATATTTTCATACATTAAAGAGATTCTCAAAAGGAATAGTTCATTAGAGGTCCTTAGCTATTTCTAGTAATTAATGTTTTCAAAATTCGTTCTTCTCAAACCTGGAAAATAAATTTTCATAAATCAACCCATAAAATTATAAACTTTGCATTTCTAAATTCTACGTTTCAATACGATCGTTTGCATATAAAGATCGTAATTTTTTGAGGTACGGTTAAAAAGATATGAATTTTCAAAGTTAATAACTCTTTTAAAACCAATAAAACAATTCTTTATTCCAAAAGATAGCTATTCAAAATAACTAAAACTATCTTTTCATGAATACACCTTAAAAATATCAATATATAAGACTTCACTTGGAAATACATATTATTATTTTAACAAAACCTTAAAGTATCAAAATCACACTTTAGACTAAAATACAGTGGAAATACCGATTTATCAATCAAACACCTATTTATTTTATTTCTAAAACACTCTTATTCGCAAAATATACTGTAAAATAATATTTTGTTATTTAATATATGCGAGGATTTTGACGGGTGTTACATATTCAGCCTATAGTGGATATAAGTTGGTATAAGAACTATATGAGGTACCTACTGAACTTGACATTCACCAATAGAATGTATACAAGCATATGTGGGACGTCAAAGTGCCTATGAAGTTAAAAGGTTATTCAGGGTAACTGCTTAGGAATAGGATTCCTTCTAAAGAAAATCTGATTCGCGGAGGGGTCATGATAAATCCAAATTGTGACTTTTGTGGAGTTTTGGAAAAGACTTGTGAGCACTAGTTCCTTAACTATATGTTTGGTCATGACTTATGGCCTAGAGTAATGATTTGGTATGGTATAGTGGAAGTTGTTCCAGGATCGCTAGTTGCTCAATACTTCATATTTTTTGAGATCTCATGGTAAACGAAGATACAACTATGGCGCGTTGGTTTGGCATGCTTATGTGTTGTTATTATGGTTAACGAGAAATCAAATTATCTTTAGAGGTGAGCATTGTGAAATGGTGGGGCCGATTGATTTAATTAAGGTACGCTCTTGGATATGGGTTACAAATGTAGGGGACCTGTAGGTGACATATGTGGACCGGTGTAATAGTCCATCATCATGTATTTTATCATCATAAACTTTTTATATTGATTGGTTAGAGTCCCTCTAGTATTATCTTAATAATATACTTAATTTTGCTTATAAAAAAACTTAAATATCATTGAATTTCAAATTTTGATTATCATTGATACTTTAAAGGTATTTCATTTCTTAAACTATGACCTAGTTCCTAATTTTTTACGTGATTGTCAAACTAGTATTAATATTTTAATTTTGTCATTAACAATTTTTCATGAACAAACATTTGATCATTTTATTCTAAATATAACAATTTCTCAATCCACTAAACATAATTGTCTGAAAACAAAATGATATAGAAAGTAAACTAAAAGATCCAAAAAGCAAAATTTCTTCAACTTAGACTTTATGTACTTACACATATCGTGATACTCTTCTAACAAGTTCAACAAACAAACATTTTCAGAACGATAGAATATATTTAGACATGTGCATATAATTTTAAATTCCCACTTTGGAATAAACCTAGCTAACAAAATACTCCTTTCTCATATGAATCAAAAATCCTTTTCAAAATAACACAAAATGAAACTCAATCATAATCCATTTACATAACAAAATTCATAAGTTATAAAAATAGTTTTTTAAACTTAAACACAAATATAATCTATAAAACGAAACCTAATTAGCATGTTTATCATTATGAGAATAGCTTACATCTACACTTATATTATTCTTACTCAATTATTTCATGAACACTCCTACTTATCTCTTCTATTTACTAAACTTCCTATCTCACACACTCATACATGTATACGAATACCCAAGATCATCCCACAATTCAGGTTAGGAAAATTCATATTAATTACAATATTTTTTAGTATCTTCAACCAAATAAACACTTAATTTTTTTTCACCACATACATAATTCTAAAATAGTCCTAATTCTAATTCTAATGTATTTATACTGTTATACTACAATGCCATCACTTAATTACGGCTAGCATATCCTATGCATCCTAATATCCAAGTGATTGACCTTGGTTTCAAAAGCAGTGATTACTCCAAAAAAAAAAGATTGTGAGACACAAAGAATCTCCCATCCCTTTTCTCAAGCAACCTGATTCTCTATCTTATGGTTGTCATCTCATATGATCCTAGTTCTATTTAATCACAAACATCACACATACACACATTCTATGTAAACAAACATATAATTCTAGTTTCAACCAACATCATTAGCATCACAAATTCAAAGTTTTGGGTCTTTGGGACTTGAATACTATCATCAACACAAAATAATTAAAAAAATGACTAGTTCCAAATCATCACCAACAGTTAACATAGGAAGTAAACTAGCACATCCAAAAAGAAAATCTTCTTCAGGTTAGAATTTTTATGGAGGGTATGTTATTGCCCAAGTAATATTTCCCTGACATCTAATGCATGTCTCCTCTAAACTTTTGCACTTCTCTCACATACTTTTTGATGGAACTGGATGATAAGACATAACCAAATATATAGCACTACTAGCATGTCGAGAACAATGAGGTGGTCTTTGTTCCCGGTGCTCATCTATGATAAATTTTGAAGAGCCACGTCCAATTTCTCCTCTGCAAAATGCTCCAACTTCTGGGACTCCCAGAAAGTTGCGAGAGAACAGAGAGAGATCTAAATTAGGTTCTCGAAAATAAGATTTCCCATGAGAATTGCAACAGAATACCAAACCACAAAAAATACTATCCATGTCACCATTATTACCAGCTCTTTTCTTATCAATATCACTTTTGTTTTGCTTCAAGAGTGCTAAATTATCATAGGCAATGGTATTAGTGGTTCGTGCAATTTTTTGATTTTTAAGGTAAAACAATAAGGCATCGCTCGACCTAATACCCCCAGCACCAAGGACTTCAATGTTGAAGTAGGGACCAAAACCATTGTTTGAATCCACGGTGCTTTTACTGTGCTCCGACTTTTGATGCTCCGGGCAGTTTGACTCAAACGGATGGACAGTCAGAGAGGACAATTCAATCGCTCGAAGATTTGCTGCGAGCTTGTGCATTGGAGTATTAAGAAAGTCTGAATTAGTTGTTGCCTTTGGTGGAATTCACCTACAACTACAGTTATCAGACAAGTATCAGGATGGCCCCATTTGAAGCTCTATATGGGAGGAAGTGTAGAACCCCACTGTGATGGTTCCAAGTGGGGGAGAATACACTGATTGGTCCCGATATAGTTCAGGATACGACGGAGAAGATCAAGGTAATTCAAGAGAAAATGAAGACGGCTAAGAGTCGACAAAAGAGTTTTGCTTATCGTAGGAGATCAAAGCTGGAATTTGAAGAAGGTGACCATGTTTTTCTCAGAGTTGTTCCGACAACCGGTATTGGGCAAGTTTTGAAACCCAAAAAGTTGTCACCAAAATTCATTGGTCCCTACCAAATTTTAAAAAGAGTCAGCCCTGTTGCTTACCAAATTGCTTTACCTCCGTTCCTATCCAACTTGCACAATGTAACATCCCAAACTTAATTTATAGTGTAACCTATGTTGTGATGGTCTTAGGGTAGAAGAAATGAAGATAAAAGTTAGAAGTTTAGCCAAATGTACAAGTAACCTTAGGTTTAAAACATAGAACCTTAGGGAATTTAGAATAACAAGATTGGTAGCTGAAAACATAAATTCCACCGTTGGATGTGAAGTAGGATAGGTGAGGAAGTTGGCTTTAAAACTTGAGGAAGATCCAACGGGTAACGAAGAAGTTATGGCGTTTCAAAGTACTGAGTAATGCTTGATTCAGCAGGTTAATCGATTAATCTATGGGTTAATCGATTAGTGCCTGAATGTGGTACAAAAATTAATCGATTAACCTACTGGCTAATCGATTAGGGCCAGAAAGTGTGCAAAAATTTAATCGAGTAAGGCTAGCTGTTGATTTTTGGCCAAATCTCAAGGGGTTAATCGATTAACTGGAGCTTTTAATCGATTAACCTAGTCTGCTGTTGAAAAAAATAAAAGGAACCACACGTTTCTCTTTCTTCATGTTCGATCTCTTCTCTCCTTCTTACTCCAGGGCACAAAACTCTTTGCTTCCAATAATCAAGATTCAAGCATTGTTGTATCCCAATCCATCATCAAATCTCTTTCCTTCTCAACTCCAAGTAAGTACCCAAGCTCTTGATTCCCTCTTTCTCTCCCCTATGGTTCGAATATCACCCTCTCTCTTGCTCCCTTGGAGTTTTCAATCTTCAACCTAGGGAACTCTAATTTGGTTTTATGGATTCCCTCAAGCTTAGGAGCAAAGCATAATAATTTGTTTTGTTATTCTATTTGTATTAGGTTCCTCCCTCTTCTTTTGATTTGTGGCCAATTCTCAAGTGTAGAACAAGTACAAATCTCTCTATCTCTAAGAACTTAAGGTAAGGAGGTTTGTGTTACCATATTCTAGGGGGTAGATTGTATTGTGTATATATTGGGTTACTAGGAGATATGTGTTCGTTAGGATAAAGAACCCTAGGGTAGTTAATAATATGTTAAAATGTGATTATGTATAAAAGTATTTTGATATGTTATGTTGTGCTTAAATGTGACTATGATACTTGATTATGTGGTTGATATTTTGCTAAATTATATTGAGCCCTAGAATTTATGAATGATAATGAATATGATGTTGGAATTGGTATGAATGACTCATTGGAAATTGAAAATATAATTACATGATTAAGTTGATGAATTCATAAGGATAACTACAAATGAAATAATTGAAAATGAAATTCAAAGACTTAAAGAACAGAGAGTGTGTGATCCAGATCTTGTAAGACGTTGTCCGTAGGAGACTGTACGCATTGATCGCGTAAGACGCACTTGATGCGCCGCTGTAAGACGTTGTCCGAAGGAGACTGTACGCAATTATGGACACACACACCATATATTAATTAAAGGTATAATTGGATTGTGCCTCTCCAGATCTTGTAAGACGTTGTCCGTAGGAGACTGTACGCCTAGATCGTGTAAGACGCACTTGATGCGCAGCTATAAGACGTTGTCCGAAGGAGACTGTACGCAATGATGGAAGCACCTTCCGATTGTGGAATCCAGGTCTTGTAAGACGTTGTCCGTAGGAGACTGTACGCATAGACCGCGTAAGACACACATTGTGTGCAGCTGTAAGACGTTGTCCGAAGGAGACTGTACGCAATGATGGAAATCCACGTAATAAATTCTAAAAGTCTTTACAAAAACACAAAGATTTTATGACTAGAAATGGTTTGTGACCTTATGCAAGAGTATGACTAAAATGCAATTTGGTATAACTTGGAAGAGTAGGAAATAATGAAGCTAAAGCTATAAAGGAATTAATTTATTATTAAATTGGAATCAATTGAATTGTTTGGGAATGATTTACTGGTTTATATGCAATATATGATTCCTTGTGTTTGGTTTGGTGGTTCAGTATAGAATAATAGAAACTGCTTCCCTATTTTATTGTGTAATACTCACCTCCTTACCATTTTTTCAGGTACGGAGTCGGAGTATACACCAGGACTGGCCAAGCAGGATTACTCTCCCTCACAGGGAGAGTAGGGTTGTGGGGGTTTCAGAGCTTTTATATTGACCTAAGCCTCCTGCATTATTTTGATGTATATGTGTTGTATATACTTTTTGAGTGAGGCTTAGGATGTTTTATTTTGGGCATGGTTTATGTTGTGTTATCATGATTCACATACTTGGTATTTTAGCTGCCACTCTTAAAACTGATACTGATGTTTTACTTTTGAGCCCATGGGGCAATTATATGATGCATATATATATATATGATTAGAGCCCTGTTGGCTTCTGTTGATATTATGTGAATGTGTTAATCAGGTTGAGAAGTTAGAAAAGTTCGAAAAACAAACGAAACATCGTCCTTTTGACGGTTGATTTTCATAAAATAAAAAGAAATTTTTAATTCCGCATTTTTAATATAAGGGGAATTAAGGGTAATTAATTATAGGGTGTTACATTTATGGTATCAGAGCAGTTTCTCCTCGGCCTTGGAGTTATACAAACTCCAAACGATTACTCAGCTAGCGAGTAATTGATGCTCATAGTAATAGTTTAGGATTATAATAGGATACTTATGGTATTATGCATATATTTAGTAGTTGAGTCTTACTGGTCTGTTCTCTTTGGCTAAGCAGTATGGCTGGAAGAAGGGCTGGTAACGATGGGCTTGCAGCCATTCTGGAGCATCTACCTCAGATGTAGCAGCAGCAGGGGGAACAGATGGCAGCTGCTGCAGCAGCAGCAGCAACTCTGCAACCAGCTCCAGTTGAGGTTGACTGGATGGGTCGGTTTCGAAAGAATGATCCACCCCGCTTTGAATGTGGAAATGACCCTGATGGAGCACAGAGGTGGATACAGGAGATCGAGAAGGTTCTCCGTTCTCTTCAACCACCGATGGAGCAGCATGTCCGGCTAGCTGAATTCATGCTGACCAATGAGGCTGAACATTGGTGGGATCAGCAAAGGAGGGGTTTGGTGGTAGCCAATCCGGTTATTTCTTGGGAAGTATTCAAGGATCTTTTCTTGGGGAAGTATTTCCCTGAAGATATTAGGAGGGAGAAGGAGATTGCTTTTCTCCAATTGACTCAAGGCTCTATGTCAGTTGGGGATTATGCAGCTCGGTTTGAAGATCTCATCCATTTTTCTGACTATCGGGATGCAAGTGAGCGCGGCAAATGTGTTAAGTTTGAATCTGGGCTTAGGACTGATATTCGCCTCTCGTGTGAGTATCACAATATTGACAACTTGGCCCGCTTGGTGGATATGGCAAGCACTTATGAGAAGGGTCTTAAGAGAAAGATGGCTGAAGACAAAAGTAGATCGGTGCAAAGAAGTGGTGGTCCTGTAAGGGGCAAGGGTGCTGTGCAGCGACCAAGCCCCTATCCTCAGCCTAGAGCAGGCCCTATAGGGGGTTCATCTGGTCCTATTCTGCCTTGTCCTCATTGTGGCAAGCAACATAGAGGTGTATGCTGGAATCTGAATCAGAATCAACCAAATGTCACTTGTTTCAAATGTGGACAACCCGATCATGTTGCAACTAACTGCCCAAAGAATGCAGTTAAGAAAGAAGCCAATGTGACTAGGGCGCAAAGGGTTGGTGATGGCCGTCCACTTCAGCAGGGGAAGGTGTACACTCTTGATGGAGAAGAGGCGACTGAGGCTGATGAGCTGATTCGAGGTATTGGCCATATAAATGATATTGCATGTGGTATTCTCTTTGACTGTGGAGCTACACACTCTTTTATTTATATCAATTGCATGGAAAGATTAAAACTATCTGCGTTTGAGATGCCTTTCAAGTTGTCTGTGTCTACCCCTACTAATTCAGTTGTGGTTACATCCTTTATGTGTTTGGATTGCCCACTCCGAGTATTGGAGCGGGAATTCAAAGTGAATTTAATATGTTTGCCCTTAACCAAGCTGGATATTATTCTAGGCATGGACTGGATGTCCCAGAACCGTGTCCTTTTGGATTGTAGTCAGAAGTCAGTTACCTTCTGTCAAGTCTCGGTGTCGGCCATGGATGTTGAGGAAGCCTCAGATATCAGTAAAATCTCAGTGGTTAGTGAGTTTCCGGATGTTTTTCCTGCTGAAATTCCCGGATTACCTCCAGCCAGAGAAGTGGAATTTGGCATTGATCTTATGCCTGGTGCCGGCCCAATATCTAAAGCGCCTTATAGAATGGCCCCTCCAGAGTTGGAAGAGTTGAAGAAGTAGTTGGAGGAGCTTTTGGCTAAGGGTTCACAAGGCCAAGTGTTTCCCCGTGGGGAGCTCCAATCCTCTTTGTTAAAAAGAAGGATGGAAGTGTCCGTATGTGCACTGATTACCGGCAGTTGAATGCGGTGATAGTGAAGAATAAATATCCGCTCCCACGCATCGATGATTTGTTGGATCAGCTTAGGGGAGCTGCAGTTTTCTCAAAGATTGACCTCCGATCTGGATATCATCAAATCCGTATCCGAGAGGAGGACATTCCCAAGACTACGTTTAGAACCCGGTATGGACATTTCGAATATGTGGTGATGCCTTTTGGTCTCACGAATGCTCCTACCATCTTCATGGATTATATGAACAGGATCTTCAGGCCGTACTTAGACTCATTCGTCATTGTATTCATTGATGACATTCTCATTTATTCCAAGAGCTCGAAGGAGCATGAAGAGCATTTGAGAACGGTGCTCCAAGTTCTCAAAGACAAGCACCTTTATGCAAAATTCTCTAAATGTAGTTTTTGGTTGAATGAGGTGCATTTTATGGGGCATGTGATTTCTGAGAAGGGTGTTGCTGTTGACCCTTCTAAGGTGGAAGCAGTACTTAAGTGGGAGAGACCCAAGTCCATTAGTGAGATCACAAGCTTTCTTGGTATGGCTGGGTATTATAGGAGGTTTATTGAAGGGTTTTCTAAGTTAGCTCTTCCTTTGACTACTCTTACGCGGAAAGGTGTTCCGTTTGAATGGTCCCCATAATGTGAAGATAGTTTCCAGGAGTTGAAAAGGCGATTGACTAGTTCCCCGGTGTTGATTTTGCCGGATCCGATTCAATCCTTTGTAGTGTACTGTGATGCTTCAAAGCAAGGGTTGGGTTGTGTGCTGATGCAGCAAGGACAAGTCATAGCCTATGCATCCAGGCAGTTGAGGCAGCATGAGCAAAACTATCCCACTCATGATCTTGAGTTGGCGGCAGTAGTCTTTGCTTTAAAAATTTGGAGGCACTATCTATATGGTTCAAAGTTTGAAGTCTTTAGCGATCATAAAAGCCTTCGCTATCTCTTCGATCAAAAGGAGTTGAATATGAGACAGAGGAGGTGGATGGAGTTTCTGAAGGACTATGATTTTAATCTTCAGTATCATCCGGGCAAGGCCAATGTGGTGGCTGATGCACTAAGTCGCAAGACTTTGCACGTCAGCAATTTGATGGTAAAGGAGATGCAGCTAATCCAAGAATTCAGTGACCTCAACTTGAACATGAAAGTGAAAGAGAAAAGCATTATATTAGAAATGTTGCAGGTTACCAATAATTTGATTGATCTTATCAGAGAAAGAAAAGCCGGTGATGAAGAGCTACAAAAGTTGTTGGAAGGGGCATCGGGCAATGAAGAGCCCGATTTTGTAAAAGGTTCTGATGGCATTATCCGGTTTAGGGGCCGGATATGTGTTCCTATGGATTTCGAAGTTAGAAGGGATATCCTATGGGAAGCACATCGAACCAAAATGAATTTTAATCCAGGGGCAACGAAGATGTACCAAGATTTGAAGAAGATTTATTGGTGGCCAAAGTTGAAAACCGATGTAGCAGATCATGTATCTCATTGCCTTACTTGTCAGAAAGTTAAGATTGAGCATCAAAAGCCTGGTGTTCCGTTGCGATCACTTGAAATCCCTGAGTGGAAGTGGGATAGCATAGCCATGGACTTTGTGACGGGTCTACCTAGGACTGCTGCAGGATGTGATGCAGTTTGGGTGGTTGTGGACCGTCTAACGAAGTGTGCTCATTTTATCCCTATTCACAAGAAGTACACTCTGGAGAAGTTGACTCAGTTGTATATCAGGGACATAGTGAAGCTGCATGGTGTTCCTACCAGTATTGTATCCGATCGTGATCCGAGATTTCTGTCTAGATTTTGGCAGAGTCTTCAGCAGGCATTGGGTACTAAGCTAAAATTTAGCACGGCTTATCATCCGCAAACAGATGGACAATCTGAGCGTACTATCCAAACACTGGAGGATTTGTTGAGAGCATGTGTTCTGGAGCACGCTGGTAGTTGGGAGCAGTTACTGCCGTTGATGGAGTTTACTTATAATAACAGCTTTCACTCCAGTATTGGTATGGCACCATTTGAGACTCTCTACGGCAGAAAATGTAGGACGCCTCTGTGTTGGTTCCAAATAGGAGAGAATCTGTTGACAGGTCCTGATATTGTGAAAGAAGCAACTGAGAAGATCACAATGATCAAGAACAAGATGAAAACTTCCCAGGATCGCCAGAAGAATTATGCGGATAGGCGAAGGAGACCTTTGGAATTTGATGTTGGGGATCATGTGTTTCTAAGAGTGTCTCCGGTTACAGGAATTGGTAGGGCAATTAAGTCCAAGAAACTAACTCCTCGGTTTGTTGGACCTTACGAGATTCTGGAGAAGGTTGGCCCGGTAGCTTATAGGATTGCTTTGTCCCCTCACTTAGCCAGGCTTCATGATGTATTCCATGTATCACAACTAAGGAAATACATTCATGATCCTACTCATGTGGTTACTTTGGATGATTTGCCTTTGAAGGAGAATTTGACTTTTGAGATGTTGCCAGTGAGGATTGAAGATAGGCAAGTGAGACAATTGAGAGGAAAGGAAATTAGCTAGGTAAAAGTTATATGGAGCAGGAACAATGTGGAGGAAGCTACTTGGGAGTTGGAAAGCAAGATCAGATAATCTCATCCACACTTGTTCGACGACAACTGAATTTCGAGGGTGAAATTTGTGTAAGTGGGAGAGGCTTGTAACATCCCAAACTTAATTTATAGTGTAACCTATGTTGTGATGGTCTTAGGGTAGAAGAAATGAAGATAAAAGTTAGAAGTTTAGCCAAATGTACAAGTAACCTTAGGTTTAAAACATAGAACCTTAGGGAATTTAGAATAACAGAATTGGTAGCTGAAAACATAAATTCCACCGTTGGATGTGATGTAGGATAGGTGAGGAAGTTGGCTTTAAAACTTGAGGGAGATCCAACGGGTAACGAAGAAGTTATGGCGTTTCAAAGTACTGAGTAATGCTTGATTCAGCAGGTTAATCAATTAATCTATGGGTTAATCGATAAGTGCCTGAATGTGGTACAAAAATTAATCGATTAACCTACTGGCTAATCGATTAGGGCCAGAAAGTGTGCAAAAATTTAATCGAGTAAGGCTAGCTGTTGATTTTTGGCCAAATTTCAAGGGGTTAATCGATTAACTGGAGCTTTTAATCGATTAACCTAGTCTGCTGTTGAAAAAAATAAAAGGATCCACACGTTTCTCTTTCTTCATGTTCGATCTCTTCTCTCCTTCTTACTCTAGGGTACAAAACTCTTTGCTTCCATTAATCAAGATTCAAGCATTGTTGTATCCCAATCCATCATCAAATCTCTTTCCTTCTCAACTCCAAGTAAGTACCCAAGCTCTTGATTCCCTCTTTCTCTCCCCTATGGTTCGAATATCACCCTCTCTCTTGCTCCCTTGGAGTTTTCAATATTCAACCTAGGGAACTCTAATTTAGTTTCATGGATTCCCTCAAGCTTAGGAGCAAAGCATAATAATTTGTTTTGTTATTCTATTTGTATTAGGTTCCTCCCTCTTCTTTTGATTTGTGGCCAATTCTCAAGTGTAGAACAAGTACAAATCTCTCTATCTCTAAGAACTTGAGGTAAGGAGGTTTGTGTTACCATATTCTAGGGGGTAGATTGTATTGTGTATATATTGGGTTACTAGGAGATATGTGTTCGTTAGGATAAAGAACCCTAGGGTAGTTAATAATATGTTAAAATATGATTATGTATAAAAGTATTTTGATATGTTATGTTGTGCTTAAATGTGACTATGATACTTGATTATGTGGTTGATATTTTGGTAAATTATATTGAGCCCTAGAATTTATGAATGATAATGAATATGATGTTGGAATTGGTATGAATGACTCATTGGAAATTGAAAATATAATTACATGATTAAGTTGATGAATTCATAAGGATAACTACAAATGAAATAATTGAAAATGAAATTCAAAGACTTAAAGAACAGAGAGTGTGTGATCCAGATCTTGTAAGACGTTGTCCGTAGGAGACTGTATGCATTGATCGCGTAAGACGCACTTGATGCGCCGCTGTAAGACGTTGTCCGAAGGAGACTGTACGCAGTTATGGACACACACACCATATATTAATTAAAGGTATAATTGGATTGTGCCTCTCCAGATCTTGTAAGACGTTTTACGTAGGCTACTGTACGCCTAGATCGCGTAAGACGCACTTGATGCGCAGCTGTAAGACGTTGTCCGAAGGAGACTGTACGCAATGATGGATGCACCTTCCGATTGTGGAATCCAGGTCTTGTAAGACGTTGTCCGTAGGAGACTGTACGCATAGACCGCGTAAGACACACATTGTGTGCAGCTGTAAGACGTTGTTCGAAGGAGATTGTACGCAATGATGGAAATCCACGTAATAAATTCTAAAAGTCTTTACAAAAACACAAAGATTTTATGACTAGAAATGGTTTGTGACCTTATGCAAGAGTATGACTAAAATGCAATTTGGTATAACTTGGAAGAGTAGGAAATAATGAAGCTAAAGCTATAAAGGAATTAATTTATTATTAAATTGGAATCAATTGAATTGTTTGGGAATGATTTACTGGTTTATATGCAATAAATGATTCCTTGTGTTTGGCTTGGTGGTTCAGTATAGAATAATAGAAACTGCTTCCCTATTTTATTGTGTAATACTCACCTCCTTACCATTTTTTCAGGTACGGAGTCGGAGTATACACCAGGACTGGCCAAGCAGGATTACTCTCCCTCACAGGGAGAGTAGGGTTGTGAGGGTTTTAGAGCTTTTATATTGACCTAAGCCTCCTGCATTATTTTGATGTATATGTGTTGTATATACTTTTTGAGTGAGGCTTAGGATGTTTTATTTGTAGGTTTGATGATGTTTTGATGCTAACAAACTAAGTTGTGCAAACCTCAAGCAACAACAATCAACATTCAACTCAAGCAGTACTCATGAAGATTTAGTTTAGTTTATTTTTTATTAAATACAATGTAATATTTTATTTTTGTATTTCATGAGAGTGGGTGGTAGCTTAGGTATCTCAAGATAGGATTTAATATTGATTGAATAAATAGTGAAGTAAGATTAACTTGATAGAAAATAGCTCTAATGAAAGTTTAAATCAAAGTAAAATTGAAAAGCAATTTTTAATCACTTTTTACAGTGGTTAATCGATTAGCACGATATGGCTTAATCGATTAACACGTTATAACTGTTTAGAACTGATTGTTTAACAGTGGTTAATCGATTAGTGACTTACACATTAATCGATTAGAACGTGTTAACAGTGATTAATCGATTAGTGACTTACACGTTAATCGATTAAGTACTGTTATAACAGAAAAATTAATTTTGTTTAAAAGCTTTTCATTTTTACTTTGATGAGGTTACTTACACTTTCATATTTTTCTTAAGAGATTCATTCTTTTACAATCTTACAAAGATCTATTACAACTTTCAAGTGTTCTATCAAGATCTTAAATCATTCAATCTTCATCTTCACTTTTACTCTTTCAATATTCTTAGCAAATTGAGATATAGTTTTTCAAAGCTTATTGTTTTGTGTTGAATCATTCTACAACGGAGGTTGTAATTTCAAGCGTTCAACAACATCAAGTGAAGAATTCACATTTTGGAAGTCTTTGAGCAAATCGAAGCAAGAAGAAAGGGATTGTGTGAAGAGACTCCTTCAACAATTCAAGAGACAAGATACAAGAACAATTGTGGGTAGATTTCAAGAGGGTTGGTACTCTCTTGAAAGGGTTAAGATAGGATAGCTAGTGTGAGTTGCATCTTTAATCCTTGTAAATCTAACAATTGTGTATCTAGTGAAAGCTCTCTATCTCGGTAGAGGGGACTGGATGTAGCTCTCGGTGGTTTGAGAGTGAAGCAGGATAAAAACCTTGTCTCCATTGTTATCTTTCTTTAAGCTTTCAAGAACTAAGAACAAACCAATTAATTAGGTTAATTTTTGGGAATTTACAATTCTTAGATAATCAATCTGAATTGAATTGGTAAATTTACATAGATTTGTTCATTGATTCATTTAACATTTGTCTTGCATTAATCGATTAGAATGATTGTTTGTTGAATTCTTTGTTGAAATCTTTGTTGAATTCTGAATAAGAATGATTTTCTGTCAATTTTAATACGCATTAATCGATTAAGAACTTTATTAATCGATTAGTTTTAGATCACCATTCAGGTCTTAATCGAGTAACACTCTAGTTAATCGATTAGTTCTTTTGTGGTCTTCTGGCATTAATCGATTAAGCCTGAGATTAATCGATTAAACAGTGTAAAATTTGTTAGAAAACTTGTTTTCTGAAAACCATTCTCTCTAGCAATAGAAAAGTTTGTATTAAGGCTTTAAAATACTATTCACCCCCCCTCTAGTACATTTTGAACCGCTTGTTGGTTTCCAACAAGTGGTATCAGAGCTCGGTCGAAAGATCCGAGCATTAAAACGCTTTTTCGCAATGTCCGATTTTGGAAATCATGGGCTCAAATTTTAATCCTTTTGGAGGAGAAGGAGCTTCCATTAATCGTCCTCCACTATTTAATGGTGAGGGCTACGCTTATTGGAAGGTCCAAATGAAAATTTGTATAGATGCTATTGATATAGAAATTTGGAATGCCATTGAGGCATTGAGAATGGGCCTTTTATTCCGGAAACAAGAGTAAATGACACTGTTGCTTTAAAACCAAAATCTAGCTGGAATGATGATGATAAAAAGAAAGTTCAATATGATTTAAAAGCCAAAAACATCATCAGTTCGACGCTTTCTTATGATGAATTCTTTAGAGTATCACAATGCATAAATGCTAAACAAATGTGGGACACACTACAAGTCACACATGAGGGCACTAATGAGGTTAGAAGGGCTAGGCTGAACACACTTATGCATGAGTATGAGCTCTTTCGCATGTTGCCAAATGAGACAATAAGCGACATGCAAAAGCGCTTTACACATATTATTAATCATCTTTCTGCTCTTGGCAAAGTTCTATCTAACGGTGAAGTTGTTAATAAAGTGATGAGATGTCTTAGCAGGGAATGGCAACCTAAAGTCACTGCTATCATGGAGTCTAAGGATCTAGACGAGATGGACTTAGCAACTTTATTCGGGAAGCTTCAAGAGCATGAAATGGAGCTAGGAAGATTATCCATGAACGAGGATGCCGATAGAAAGAAGAAGGGGATAGCTCTTAAGACTAATTCAAAATCCCTAAAGGCACAAGAAGAGTCCTCACTAGTGGATGATTCCGACTCTGATATTGATGATGAGACACTCGGGTTATTGGTTAAGAAGCTTGGACGTTTCCTTAAGAAGAAGAATAATTTCAATAGAAATAGATCAAAAGACACTAAGGATGCTCAACCAAGACACAAGACCAATAAAGACAACATAATATGTCATGGGTGTGGAAAGCCGGGCCATTATAGATCTAATTGTCCAACCAACTCAAAGAAGCCCGAAAGTGACAAGTGAAAGTCCAATCAATCTAAAGGAAAAAGAGCGTATATAGTTTGGGATGAACCGGGAAATGAATCTTCAACTAGCACATCGGAAGATGAAGAGCTAGCCAACCTTTGCTTGATGGCCAAGTTTGATGAAGAAGCGTCTTCAAGCACGAAATCAAATGATAAAACAAATGAGGTAGACTATCTTTCCGATGCTAGTTCTAATTCCAATTCTCCCTCCTTTAATGAACTATATAGTGTGTATGTGGAAATTCATAAAGAGTTGAAGAAATTAGCAAAAATAAATGTTGAAAGAAAGAAAGAATTTTGAAGCAACAAAAAAAAATTTTGGAATTACAAAACTCTCTTGAGGAGTTAAAGCTTCAAAATGAAACTCTTGATCTCATTTATGCAAATTCCACATGCGATTGTGATTTGAAAACAAATGATATCTCAACTTGTGATAATTGCAAATCTCTTGAAAAAGAAGTTTTTAATTTGAAAGATAGAATTGCAAGGCTCACAAGAGGAGATACTTGCTTGGATCATTTGCTTTCTAATCAAAGGAATAATAGTAATAGAACCGGACTTGGTTATACCAAACCCAAAAATCGAAATTTTCGCAAAGTTGGTACATTCTCTAAAGTTGATTTTTCAAAAACCCCAACTTGCCATTATAGTGGGATTTTTGGGCATACTTCAAATAAATGCAATATTAAGAATTTTGGTATACCAAGTGGAAAATATATGTGGATTGTGAAGGGGACCACACCCCAAACTAACATCAAAGGACCCAAGATAACTTGGGTACCTAAAACAAGTAAATGACATTGTTTTGTAGATGTGCCTTCGGACAAAGGAGCGTAGATGGTACTTGGATAGTGGATGTTCGAGGCATATGACTGTTAGTTCCATGATGAACATGATGAATGTTTTGATAATGACAAAGTGTTTTTGAACAAGCTACAAGTGTTGATCAAGTTTCAAGCTCAACAAGCAACAACAAACATCAAATGAAGAAGAGAGAAAGCAAGCTCATGAAGACCTAAGTTTGAGTGTATTTGTATTTCTTTTATCTTTTGCCTCTCAAGTTTCATAGGTTTTTTATTTGGTTAGATTATTATAGAGGGTAGTGAATCTCATTCATAAGTCATGATTTAATCATAATTTGAGTTTTCACTTAACCTAGAATTAATAGGTGGCTTAAAGGTTTTAAAGGAAAGGTTGGATTTTGAGAAAACAAGTTTTGAACATGTGCAGTACCAACTTAATCGATTAAGTGATTAACTTAATCGAGTACTACTCGAGTACACGACTTGCTTAATCGATTAAGTACTGCTGAACTGATTTTTTAAAATACGATTTTCACTTCTCAAAATCAGTTTTCAAGTGCTACAACTTTTGGGTATTCTATATAAACCTTTTCCTATTATTTGTGATCAGTGAGAATCATTTTATACAAGTTTTACAAAGAATCAAGCCACTCTATTCTCTCTCATTTTCTAAAGATCAAAGCTTTTCTATTTTCATATTCTTTAATCAAGAACCTTTGAATCTCTTATGGTGAATTGTCATAACTCTTGATTGAGATTCATAGGATTGTTTTGTGTTTTCTATTGTGTTGTAATCTTTGCAAGAAGGCAAGCCACTACAACAAACAAGAAGCCTTGGTGTGTCGATTTTATCATCAAGCAAGTGCATTCTTATTGAAGAAGAAGAAGAAGTCTTGGTTGTGAATCAAGCAAGTGAAGCCTTGGTGTGTGGTTTATCATCAAGAAATTGAAGACTTGTTGTGTCGATTATCAACAAGGGGTAGAGGTTAGATTAGAGAGAAGATCAATAGGATTACAAGGCAAGGGTGTCGGTTATCTCTTGTAGGCTAGCAAGAAGGGAGTCTTGTGAGGCAATCACTTGTAATTTGAGAACTCTAATTCCTCATAGTGAAGAATCTCTCTTGGTTGAAGAGGGGACTGGATGTAGCTTTCAAGCGGATGAAAGTGAACCAGGATAAATCACTGTGTCGTATCTCTAAACCCTTACTCTTTATATTCAAGTCATTTGATTGCGTTCTTGGTTGAAAACCTAGAAAGATTGATTTTCATAATTGATTGAATTGAATCTTTAATTGTTCAAATTGATAAAGGGAAAATCATTTTCATAACTAGGTTAATCAATAAGAATATAGGTGTTAATCATTTCCGCTGAATCTCTGATCTTGCATGTGAATTGGTTGATTTTCGTATTCGAATGAAAAATTGATTTTTCTGTTTTCTGTCATATCTAATCGATTAAGTTCAAGTTTAATCGAGTACTACTCGAGTAAATTGCAGGTTAATCGATTAAGTGCTGTAGAATTTGCAAAAATCATTTGTTTTGATTGTTTCGATTTGTTTCATTCGAAAATCTTTCAAGGTAGCTTCAACACCTATTCAACCCCCCCTTCTAGGTGTGTTCCTAGTGGTTCCTTAGTCTCTCCAACCACCAATTGCGGTTTTCTCAATGACGGGAGACAAATCGCATTTCATCAAACTTACTACAAAAGGAGGTGGTCATGTCACCTATGGCGACAACAACAAAGGCAAAATTCTAGGAGTGGGTAAGATTGGTAACATATATAACCTTATCATTGAAAATGTCCTATACGTAGAAGGCTTAGAACACAACTTGCTTAGTATAAGTCAACTATGTGATATGGGCAACAATGTGACCTTTACTTCGGAATTTTGTTTTATTAAGAGTTGTATTGATGATAGTGTTAAGTTCGTAGGTCGATGCTCTAATAACACCTATTTAATTGATTTGGATGAGATAACCTCATTGTTTTCAACATGTTTTAAATCTTTTGATGATGAGGTTCGACTTTGGCATCGGCGCATTGCTCATGTAAATGTGAATCAATTAAATAAACTACTACGCAAAGACTTAGTGATTGGCTTACCTAAACTTAATTTTAAACTTGATAGTGTTTGTGACTCATGTCAAAAATGCAAGCAAGTTAAAAACTCTTTTAAACCCAAAAATGTGGTAAGCACGACAAAGCCATTGGAGTTAATCCACATGGATTTGTTTGGCCCATCACAAGTTCGGAGTTTAAGTGGTAATTACTATGGCTTTGTTATGGTAGATGACTTTACTCGATTCACATGGACATTGTTTTTATCCGCCAAAAGTGACACTTATAAAAGTTTTAAAAAGTTTGTCAAACTCATCCAAAATCAATTAAATTTGAAAATTGTGTCTATTAGAAGTGATCACGGTGGTGAGTTTGAAAACTCAAAGTTTGATGCGTTTTGTGAAAAATATGGAATAAGTCATCAGTTTTCAGCCCCTAGGACTCCGGAACAAAACGGAGTTGTAGAAAGGAAAAATAGAGTTTTAGAGGAACTTGCAAGGACTATGCTTAAGGAGTCTAAAGTTCCCTCTTACTTTTGGGCTGATGCGGTTAATACCGCGTGTTATGTCATTAATCGTGTTCTTATCCGTCCGCATTTAAATAAAACACCTTATGAGTTGTTAAAAGGGCGTAAGCCAAATATTTCTTATTTTCATGTATTTGGTTGTAAGGTGTTTGTTTTAAATAATGGTAAGAACCCGGTCGGCAAGTTTGACTCAAAAGCCGACGAAGGTATTTTAATTGGATATTCAACTCATAGCAAAGCTTATCGTATTTTTAATAAAAGAACCTTAACCGTAGAAGAATCAGTTCATGTCGTGTTTGATGAATCTCCGAAAGGAGAGTGTGTTGTTTCTTGTGATGATGAGGATGTAGGTACATTCATGGATCATGAGAAGCCAATACAAAAACAAGAGGTAGAGAATCAAGTTGAGAACGGAGAAATGCAAACACAAGAGAAGGACTTAGCACAAGTGTCGCATACCGATCTACCAATTGCTTGGAAAACGAACAAAAACCACCCGGTCTCCAATATTCTAGGTGACATTGCTAAGGGAGTGGTAACCCGAAGCACTTTAAATAACTTTTGTTACTATGTTGCATTTGTTTCACAACTAGAACCTAAGAATATTAATGAGGCACTTCAAGACGAACATTGGGTTATGGCCATGCAAGAAGAGTTAAACCAATTTGAAAGAAATAAAGTTTGGGAGCTTGTGCCAAAACCCGATGACCGTCCTGAAATTGGTACTTGTTGGGTTTATAGAAATAAACTAGATGAGTCGGGTATTATTGTTAGGAATAAAGCTAGGTTGGTAGCTAAGGGTTATAGTCAAGAAGAGGGTATAGACTATGATGAAACGTATGCTCCCGTAGCTAGATTAGAAGCCATTAGAATCTTACTTGCTTTTGCATCTATTATGAATTTTAGATTGTATCAAATGGATGTTAAGAGTGCGTTTCTTAACGGTTACATTCAAGAAGAAGTGTATGTTTCACAACCTCCCGGATTTGAAGATTTTGAACATCCGGATTATGTTTTTAAGTTGAAAAAGGCTTTGTATGGTCTTAAACAAGCTCCTAGAGCTTGGTATGATCGTTTAAGCAATTTTCTACTTGAAAAAGGTTTTAAACGAGATGCCGTGGACAATACGCTTTTTATTGAAAGATCCGGTAAGGACATACTCTTAGTCCAAATATATGTTGATGATATTATATTTGGTGCAACTAATGAAAAATTGTGCAAGAAATTTTCAGAAATTATGCAAAGTGAGTTTGAGATGTCTATGATGGGAGAGCTTACCTTCTTCCTTGGACTACAAATCAAGCAACTTGATGATAGGATCTACATTCATCAAGGGAAGTATTGTAGAGAACTACTTAAAAGGTTTGGCATGGAGTCATGCAAGGTAGCTTCAACTCCAATGAGCGTCACATGTTACTTGGACAAGGATGAAATCGGAAAACCCGTTGAGGTAACAAAATATCGTGGTATGATAGGTAGTTTATTGTATTTAACTGCTTCTCGTCCTGATATTATGTTTGGTGTGTGCATGTGTGCTCGTTTTCAAGCCAATCCAAAAGAGTCTCATTTAACTGTTGTTAAGAGGATTATGAAATATTTGAAAGGAACAACTAATACCGGATTATGGTATCCTAGAGATGCCCTTTTAAATTTAATTGGCTATTCGGATTCTGATTTTGCTGGTTGTAAAGTTGAAAGAAAAAGTACAAGTGGAACATGCCATTTGATTGGAAGTTCTCTTGTATCATGGTTTTCAAAGAAGCAAAATTGTGTAGCTTTATCAACCGCGGAAGCCGAATATATTGCGGCTGGGAGTTGTTGTGCTCAAATCCTTTGGATGAAGCAACAACTTTCGGATTTTGGTTTAAACTTATCAAAAATTCCTATTAAATGTGATAATACATCCGCAATAAATTTGACTAAAAATCCGGTATTGCACTCTAGAACAAAACATATTGAGACTAGGCATCATTTTCTAAGGGACCATGTCCAAAAAGGTGATTGTGTTATTGAATTTGTTCAAACTTCAAATCAATTAGCTGACATTTTTACAAAACCTTTACCAAGAGATACTTTCTATCGTATTAGAAGGGAACTTGGCATTTTTGATGAATCTACTATTAGCTAATTGTATTTGAAATCATTTTATTTCATCACCTTAAGCCTATTCCATTATGTATTGTTGTTTGAGTTTTTGTAATATGAAAATCCTTTCATAATTCTCTAAATAAGTAGTTATATGTGTGTTTTTCTATGATATGTTTGCTTGTGTATATGTGTGTGCTAAATGCTAAATGTCTATATGTGTTTGTTAATATGAAAATATTTTTCAAAATTTCAAAAATTTGAGTTTTTGTGCTCATTAATCGATTAATCAACTCTCATTAATCGATTAAGTTTTATCAGCCATTCAGGACATACTCGATTAATGCAGTTCTTACTCGATTAATTTTAAACCCACCTTCAGGCCTTAATCGATTAAGGGTTTCGTTAATCGATTAACGACACTGAACACGGAAATATAAAAGATTTTTATTGCACTTTGACTCATTTTTTTTCTTTTTCTTCTCTTTCTTCTTCGTTTTATCTGCACTTTCTCTGCACCGAAAATCACTATTTGCATCACAAGTGCCTAAGATTCACTCTCTAAACCCAATTTCTTCCTTCCATTCTCTTCCCTAACATCATCCCTTCAATAAAACTCATCAATTTCACCCTATCTCTGCCCAAATCCGAAAACCCCAATTCCAAAACCCTAACTTTCTCTCTCCTGCGATTATGGCTTCTTCCTCCTCAAATCCGACTTCCCAGCCGAGAAAGAAGTGCCCTGCTCATCCAGACCGCAACAATGTCTGGTTTTCTCAAGGAGAACAGGACGAAAGGGCTCCAAAATTCAATGACAGATCCTTTGGCATTATACGGTACATGTACTTCCCCTGGTTGAAGAAACAAAGGTTTGCATTTCATGATTTACTGGTTAATCAGCATTTACAGAAATTTTTGGAGTACAACACTCATATATACCCTAGGCTAGTAAAACAATTTTATGCAAACTTCACTAGCATCAATGGTGTATATCAAAGTCAAGTTAGAGGTCATCATTTCGTTATTAAGCCTGACCACATGAGAATTCTGTTTGGCCTTAAGAATGAGGGTACTTTTCTTGGTGATGATGAGTCTAATGAATTAGATGTGGATGCTGCCACAGTTTTCTCTGATGCTGTTAGGCCTGAATTAAATTGGGATAAGGGTACTAAAAGGATCTCTTTATTGCATGCTGAGGATAGGCTTCTTTTGTATATAATTGCCTATTGTCTAATTCCAAAAACTTCTCAAAACTATGCTCAAGTTCAAGAAGATGACTTGAAGTTGTTTCATGGAATCAAAAACAATATTCAAATCAACTGGTATAAGATTATCATGGCTAGGATGCACACTGCTGCTCAATCTCCTCCTACTCAATATTTGCCTTATCCGATGCACGTGAGCAAGATGCTTCATCATTATGGTGTGCCCATACCGGAAAATGAGCCTTGTGATAAGGATCTTGAAGGTAAACTGTGCTTAAATATTCACCACATCAACCAAATGAGAATTGCATTTCACAAAGAATCTAGAACATGGATGTGGAATTCTCAAATCAAGGCCTTAGGATAACCTACTGCACAAGTTGCTGCTCCGGCTCCTCAAGCTCCACCTGTTGTTGATGAGATGGATACTGATCAAGGGGTAAATGTTGAGGACTTCATAGATTTTGACAACTTGGAAGCACCTTTTGATCAACAAGCCGCTCATGCCGCACTCATCCAACATGTGGATAATCGGTTTGACATGCTAGAGGCACACAACCTACCCATGGAACAACGGCTAGAAGCTCAAAACCGAGCCATGGAACAAAGGCTTATGGACCACATTACCAGTTTCTTTTCCCATCCTCCACCTCACCCTTAGGCTATTGTGATCTCATTGTGTTTTTTATCTTATTTTGATGCTATTATCTTTTGTTGCTGCTGCTTTACTCTTTATATCATGTTGTTGGACTGTTATGTTTCTTATGGTTTATGGACTTATTTTAAAGTTGTTGGACTGTTTATGCTATGGTTGTAAGGTTGGTATATGACCAATGTGTAACATCCCTGGCAGGCAAATGGATTGCGACTGTCCCCACATACCAACACGAGTCTTTTCAGCGTGCTTTGTCCTCACTCGCACACTTCCCGGGAAAACTTCCCAGGAGGTCACCCATCCCAGAATTACCCCAAGTCAAGCACGCTTAACCATGGAGTTATTATGTGATGGGCTACCGAAAAGAAGATGCATCTTGTTGATATGGGTAGTACTAATCAATTCATTTAAGCCTTCCTGTACTGTGTAGTCCCATTCCTACACAGTCTCAGGATCACCCTCTCATTCTGGTGTGTCGGTTCATCCATGTACCCCTCCCTTAGAAGCCTGCCAGGAGCCGCTCCTTGTCCGTGCCTCATTGCACCGGCGATCACTCCCCGCCCTCATAAGCCCGGGTCTTACACAATGACTTTTATTATGTTATGCTTTCTATGTTTTTATGATGGACAATGGTACTGCTTCTCTATTGTATGGATTTTTAATATGCTATTAAGGTTTTCTTATGTAGTTTCCTATATGGTCTTGGTTATGGCCTTAGTTTCACTGTGATTATTTACTGCATATTATGCCTTAATTGTGTTATTCTATATATACCAATTGTCTAGTACTTACCTCTCAACTTTTGGCAAAAGTTTTTTTTTAAAAAAAAATTCACTACTTTTTAATGATGCCAAAAGGGGGAGAAAAGGTTTGTTGATGTTGTGCTTTGTAGGTTTGGTTTTTATATATTTTTCCTAAGTGTTGTTACATTTAGGGGGAGTATTTAAAAACTTGGAGTTTAAATGTGAAGAGGGTTTGTCATCATCAAAAAGGGGGAGTTTGTAGGTTTGATGATGTTTTGATGCTAACAAACCAAGTTGTGCAAACCTCAAGCAACAACAATCAACATTCAACTCAAGCACCACTCATGAAGATTTAGTTTAGTTTATTTTTTATTAAATACAATGTAATATTTTATTTTTGTATTTCATGAGAGTGGGTGGTAGCTTAAGTATCTCAAGATAGGATTTAATATTGATTGAATAAATAGTGAAGTAAGATTAACTTGATAGAAAATAGCTCTAATAAAAGTTTAAATCAAAGTAAAATTGAAAAGCAATTTTTAATCACTTTTTACAGTGGTTAATCGATTAGCATGATATGGCTTAATCGATTAACACGTTATAACTGTTTAGAATTGATTGTTTAACAGTGGTTAATCGATTAGTGACTTACACATTAATCGATTAGCATGTGTTAACAGTGATTAATCGATTAGTGACTTACACGTTAATCGTTAAGTACTGTTATAACAGAAAAATTAATTTTGTTTAAAAGCTTTTCATTTTGACTTTGATGAGGTTACTTACACTTTCATATTTTTCTTAAGAGATTCATTCTTTCACAATCTTACAAAGAGCTATTACAACTTTCAAGTGTTCTATCAAGATCTTACATCTTTCAATCTTCATCTTCACTTTTACTCTTTCAATATTCTTAGCAAATTGAGATATATTTTTTCAGAGCTTATTGTTTTGTGTTGAATCATTCTACAACGGACGTTGTAATTTCAAGCGTTCAACAACATCAAGTGAAGAATTCACATTTTGGAAGTCTTTGAGCAAATCGAAGCAAGAAGAAAGGGATTGTGTGAAGAGACTCCTTCAACTATTCAAGAGACAAGATAGAAGAACAATTGTGGGTAGATTTCAAGAGGATTGGTACTCTCTTGAAAGGGTTAAGATAGGATAGCTAGTGTGAGCTGCATCTTTAATCCTTGTAAATCTAACAATTGTGTATCTAGTGAAAGCTCTCTATCTCGGCAGAGGGGACTGAATGTAGCTCTCGGTGGTTTGAGAGTGAACCAGGATAAAAACCTTGTCTCCATTGTTATCTTTCTTTAAGCTTTCAAGAACTAAGAACAAACCAATTAATTAGGTTAATTTTTGGGATTTTACAATTCTTAGATAATCAATCTAAATTGAATTGGTAAATTTACAGAGATTTGTTCATTGATTCATTTAACATTTGTTCTTGCATCATTGTATTGAAATCTTTGTTGAATTCTGAATAAGACTAATTTTCTGTCAATTTTAATACACATTAATCGATTAAGAACTTTATTAATCGATTAGTTTTAGATCACCATTCAGGTCTTAATCGAGTAACACTCTAGTTAATCGATTAGTTCTTTTGTGGTCTTCTGGCATTAATCGATTAAGCCTGAGATTAATCGATTAAATAGTGTAAAATTTGTTAGAAAACTTGTTTTCTGAAAACCATTCTCTCTAGCAATCGAAAAGTTTGTATTAAGACTTCAAAATACTATTCACCCCCCCCCCCCTCTAGTACATTTTGAGCCTCTTGTTGGTTTCCAACATTATTTTGGGCATGGTTTATGTTGTGTTATCATGATTCACATACTTGGTATTTTAGCTGGCACTCTGAAAACTGATACTGATGTTTTACTTTTGAGCCCATGGGGCAATTATATGATGCATATATATATGATTAGAGCCCTGCTGGCTTCTGTTGATAATATGTGAATGTGTTAATCAGGTTGAGAAGTTAGAAAAGTCCGAAAAACAAACGAAACTCCGTCCGTTTGACGGTTGATTTTCATAAAATAAAAAAAAAATTTAAGTCCGCATTTTTAATATAAGGGGAATTAAGGGTAATTAATTATAGGGTGTTACACACAATGTTTTTCATGTTTCTCAACTTCGAAAATTTGTGCATGATCCCTCTGCCATCATCCAAATTCAGCCGAATATGTTGCCATTGAAGGAGAATTTGACGTTCGATACTGGTATGATTCGTTTCGAAGATCGAAGAATAAAGAAGCTGAGAGGAAAGGATATTCCCTTAGTCAAAGTCGCATGGCAGCGAGGCGAAGTCATCGACCTGACTTGGGAGCTAGAAGATCAAATGCGTGACGAGTATCCTCATTTGTTTGAATCTATGTAAGTATTAGGTAAATTTCTGGGACGAAATTTCTTGAAGTGGGGGAGAGTTGTAACACCCACCGGAATTATCCTCGAAATTATAAATATTAAATAAAATAGGAAGTAGATATTAAATAGATACTATGTGAATTTTATGTGAATATTATGTGAATAAATGTTATAAAGATATTATGAGATTTTTAGCTTTAAAATGTGGAAATAATATTAGAAATGTTGAAATGAAAGAAGCATGTTTTAATTATTATTAATATATATATATATATATATTATTTTAAAATTTTTCCTAAGTAATCGATTACTAGGAATGGGTAATCGATTACCACGACTCTGCACAGCCAGCAGTAAGTCGGTTAATGAACGAATGGCTGAGATTTCTCATGATTTCAACCACAAATTGGCACAAAAATCACCTGGGAACTACTGTGCTAGATTGAAAGGGACACTTGGGGTGGGTTAATTTAAATAAATGGAGGTAGTATACTTACAAAACACACAAGAACAACACCCAATTCTAAGAAAATCGTGTTTTACTGTCATGAACTTGCACTGATTCGTTTTCTATGATTTGAACCTCAAATCCTTACAAATCTTATGCCAAATTAAAGTTCGTTCAACCTTCTTCAATTTGGTGCCAAGTTTGCTCGATTTGGTGGAATGTGGAGAGAGATACAGACCTGCAAAAATGGGTGGTCAAATCTGAAATCTGAATTTCAGATTCTTGGAGCTTAGTTTCCTTGATTCATGTGGTAAACTCAAGCATCGTTTGGGCTTCAAACTTGTTTTATTTTCAAGATTTCATGTCCTAGTTTTGATTCTTATCATTGATCATGAATTATTGTGTCTTATTCTTGGTGATCCACACTGATTTTGTACCCTTGTTGAAATGAAAACAGAGTACTTTGCAGCTGAAAACTGAACTTTGGGATTTTCCCAACAAATCCGTTTCTTTCAATCCAAATAAGCTTCAAACACTCGTAATAGGTAAGGGAGAAGTTATCTGGGTGCTAGAATGATAATCTAAAGGCTGGAAATGTAGGAGTTCTCATGAACTCAAGGGCAAGGTTATAAAAATGAAAACTTGAGATAGGAATATGACTTGGAGGTCATTTAAGTTCTATTTATTGATTTGAACAACTTTCATATGATGAATATGAGCTAAATCAATGAGTAACTTGGACTGTTTTATAAAAGAAATGAGAATAATAGGTGAGGTTGTGATTTTACGTCTTTTATGCATATGACTTGAATTGTATATGAATTTGATGCTTGGATTGCTTGAAATATGCATGAACAGATGTAATTATATGTGATTTTAATCTATTTTATGTTGCATTTGGTAAAAGTGAAGTGTATCAAAAAGTTGGTATAACAAAACCTCATTTCAGTATGCAATTTCTGCAGGGTAATCGATTAACAGGGTTTTGGTGATCGATTACCAGGTTGAAATTGGTACCAAAATTTGAATTTCACGTAGTAATCGATTACTACCCTCTGGTAATCAATTACGATGACCTCTGAAGTGAAAAATGTCAATTTTAATACACCTAGCCTTTACCTAATACAATTATAGGATGTGAAAAGTATTCTTATGAATAAATGAACATTTTTATGCTTATGTTGATGATGATTGATTATGAATATGAATTCATAATTATGAAATGAATTAATAATGAAAGTGAAACAATAAATTATTTGTATTCGCACGAGGAGTTGCGGATGGTGAGATAGGATATGGGGAAAGATACGACCATTCTAAGAATTGGAAAGAGAATTCCTAGCACTGGGACGAGAATTTGTAGAGGTTAGGTTTGACGGTGATTCGTCGATAACCGTGGGGATTATTATGGGTAAAACGGTACTATGATGGGGGGTTCTGCAGACTTTTCCCGGGATAGTTTTGCTTAACCGTAATATATCCTATCGGCCTCTAGGTGCATATTATGGCTGCGGAGGGCGGACCTTTGGCAATGATCTAACCCTAGAGAGAAAGGGTACACATAGATGAGTTGTGTGATCTGTCGTGGTTGAAAGGCGTTTACTCCCGGTTGCTTTCCATTGATTAGAGAGAAAGAGTTGAATTCAATAGGATTGAATTCAGTCGAAGGGTTGTTTATATGAGAATGATATTGGATTCAGACGAGGAGAATGAGATTAGAATACATGCATCATACCACTTAATTACAAGAGAATTGTATGATAAATTGGGTGTGCACTTGTATATGCATTATTCTTTGATTACTCTATTATTTGTGACTGTGATTTCTAGTTTTGATAGATTATTATTTGATTATGTGCTTCGGCTATGACTTACTCCCCTTCCCTTTTGTTTGTCAGGTGATGGCTCAAAATCCGATCTGCATAGAGATGAGGTTCATTCCCGAGGGGGCATGGCATAGGATGGGTACCAACCTAATATTAGAGGGGATGGTGGAGATCACGATCCGCCGTCTGAACCCTCTCCCTCATATGCGTTCCCTAAGGACTTGTGTTCCCGTAGTCCTTATCATCCGTCTCTTTCCTGATTAGAAGGGGTGATATGTGACTATACGATATGAAAGTCCCGTGTATATATCTGCTGATCTTTTTGGAGTTTTAACCATATGCTCTGGGTCCTTATATTTTTTTTATGTAAAATAATGTGAAATATGTTAATCGACCTAGGGTACAGACTAATGGATAAACTAAAAGCTACGCTTTTGTTGCTAATGATGTGAGATATGTTGTAAAACCTTTTTGATAATAATGTATATGATGTGAATTAGTTTTCATCTCTTTGTGGATAATGATGTGTTGATTTAGTGATGGCTTAAGTTTATTTTCCTAAAAGGCGAAAAATTAATCCGCATTTTTATAAAAGAATTAAAGAAAAGGGAAATAAATTTGGGTCGTCGCAAAGGTCCTTTGTATCCTCAACAAAATATCATTCATCTTCTTAGGCAGTGAAATAAATACTACTATTTATACCCCACATATTAATATTAAAGATCCTAAAATACACCAAATTAAAGACAAATTCATAATTAATAATCATAATTGATAATAGGCGAGTGTCAAACATTCATAAACAAAATATGTACAAGCATCTAAGCCTTCAAGCCTCTATGGTCTATGCAATAGAAAAATCTCATTGTACTCATGGGTCTCTCCAAAACATTGGTAGCATTGCTTTGGGTAGTAGTTGTGATTGTGGATGTGAGAGGTTGAGAGTTGAGATGAACAAAGTGAGGGGAAGGAGTTACGCGTGAGAGGAAGAAGGATTGATTAGCATAGTGAGAGCATATTGAAAATGATGAGGCGATGGAGATTGAATTGGAGCAAATTAGGGTTTTTAATTTAATAGGAAGGGAAAATCTACTTTTTCCCTTTGGAACCTACCAGAGAGAAATTGGTTTTTTCCCTTTAGAGAGAAGGGCAAAATCAGTTTTTCCCAATTACAAATAAGGGCAAAATCGACTTTTACCCTTTAAAAATTAGGGTAAAATTTACTTTTTCCTTTTTAAAACTAGGGTTTCACAATTCTACAGCTTAAGCACCGCTACAACCCTCTACTCCTCCATGAAAATGTCGCTAAGTCACCGCTCTTGAGCATGACAACCTTCTGCTCCGCTACAAGCTGTCCCTTTGCAAGCAAGGGTCGAACTCCTCCATGATCCCAGTGCGATAGCTCTCTATTAACTACGCAGGTTTTAAAAAAGAGTTGATGTATTATATATAAATGTGATGAATGAGTTCACCTACATGTTAATTCCATTCAAAAAAAATAATGAAGTCAATAAAACACACACACAAGAAAAAACCAAAATAGCGACGGAAAATTCCGTCGCAAATCCCTCGCAAAATTGAATTAGCGACTGAATTGCGACGGATTTGCGAGCGATACGTCCGTCGCTTCTCATTCATCGCTAATTACCGAGCACATGTTTCCCTCGCAAATTCCTCGCTAAAATCACGCTTTGCGAGGGAAATTTCCCTCTCAAATTCCTCGCAAAAGTCGTTCAAGAAATTGGTCAAACTTATCATTTGGCCGTCGCTAATTAGCGACCAACAGTTCCTCTCAAATCCCTCGCAATTGATCAAGCCGTCGCTAATTAGCGACCAACAGTTCCTCGCAAATCCCTCGCAATTGATCAAGTCGTCGTTAATTAGCGACCAAAAGTCCCTCGCAAATCCCTCGCAATTGATCAAGCCATCGCTAATTAGCGACCAACAGTCCCTCGCAATTGATCAAGCCATCGCTAATTAGCGACCAACAGTTCCTCGCAAAATCTCTCGCATATTTTCATCCCTCGCTAATTGGTGACGAAGAGGATTTTTGGAGGATTTTTGTGTCGCTAATATTTTTGTTAAAAAGGTTTGCGACAGTTAAAACTGCCGCTAAGCCAGAGAATGGGATACCAAGGAGATTTTCTTTAGCTACAATTTAAAAGTTTTAGGCACAATTATAAATGTGGGTAATTAGAAAAAAAAAGAAAAAAAAAATATATATATATATATATAGCCACTTAAATCGTGGCTAAATTAGATATTTTTATTTTTACATTATCACTAATTCGAAATAAAATAAACACAAAATATTGCATTTCATATTATCCAATTTCAATGAATCATTATTCAAAAAATAATCAACCCATATATTAAAAGCATTTACTATAATAATACAACAAACTATAGGAAAAAATACAAATTAAGTGATTAAGTTTCATATACATAAAAAAAAATGCAAAAATTCCACACTAAGTGATAAGCATTTCTTTGTGAAGGCTCCTAGGCATTTTAGGAGGGGCATCCTCAAAAATAGTACTACTTCAATATTGTGGAGGACCATCCTGAAAACACAGCAAGACAAAAATCAATAAATCAAAAAGATCATTTGCATAAAACCACAAGACTTTACATATAATGGTGACATCAATCATCTATTAAGTAAACATTTGAATCTATTTCGTACAATAACACTATTCATATTAGCAAAATCATGCCTTTAGACAACACCAACTTACAAGGAACAAGAGAACACCAAACCACCCCAACTAGGACAGCACCACAGACAACAAAAACCACAGAGAGAACGGTAGCAAAAAGTGGCAATCTAATAGTATTATCATCAGGCTGAAACTTTTGACTATTTAATTGTATAAAGATTATCGAAATGATCATTGACGATTTTTCAGCTTGTTCAAAAACCATTGCTAAGATGATGCCCATAGTCTTCAATCTTGTTTTCCTTTCTACAACGATTTCTTCATATAAAACAATTTCTTTTAAATGACACTATGCTTGGTTTGCATAACCTTATTATCAAGGCAAAAAAACTCACACGGCTTGGAGGAATATGTTTCCCACTGACAAGGTCAAGCAATCGCGTCCCAAAGCTATAAGTTACACTTTCTGGAGAAATTCTACCTGTATAACAGGGGAAAAGAAGGAAGACACTTTGTCATCTTATGTTATGTTTATAATTAGGACAATAGACAAACGAATATTGTGTTAAATGAACCATCATGTCATGGATTTATTTATTGACCTTCTCATCACCATGAGAAGAAAATGGAATTGAAATGTCTAATTATCCACAAATATGTGTATGGTACTGAAGTTCAACCACCAAACACATACATAGAAGGTCAAATAATATATATTTCTGGTTTGAAAGTAAACACATTTCTTGTTTAAGTAGGTACCTGTCCTCATACTCTGGTGGAGTAAATGCCAGGTTTGTACTATAACTTTTCTCATTTCTACTGTTTTTCATCAGACCAAAGCATGAAAGCCTAGCATTGCCTTCCTGAATAAAAGGAACATAAATAAGGATATTCAAGACTTAATATTTGAGTATTCATACAATTCCCTCAAACACACACATGTTGTACCATACATAGACTTTTATTTACCAATAGCTACTCTTTTATTTTGCTCATCAAAATCACGGCTTGAAGTTTGAACAAAATTTCCCAATTTTTTTATAGTTCTTTTTTTAATTATACATCTTGGTGCTCATTGACTTCATGGCTATATTCACAGGTCAATTGCTTTCAGTTTTATCTGTTAATCCAAAACTGTATAAGTGCACATAGTCACATACAACTCTTGAATTCAAGAGAATTAGCTAACTAAACATATAGTATATATTTTGCTACAGATTTTTAATAGAGATCAGAGTAGTAAATGCTAACAACAAACTTTTTAATAAGAGAGTTTTATTCCATTCCATTAATAAATAAAGCAACTTTCAGAAAAATGGTGTAATGGAACACCATTTCTAATATTGAGATGTACAGAGAGAGAAAGGACCTGAATATAATTGTTAGAGCCAACATAGTACTGATCAACGGTTTTCAACCAACCCACATCATCGTGGGTATGAGGAACCAGGTGAACATTGAGCTTCCCTGGTACTATGCCTTGAGAAGTGTTATACACCATGAACTTGGATTTCCCACACAGGATTATTCCAAAAAGGGTTAAGAAAAACAGCAATTCCTTCTTCCCCATTGGTTATCATGAATGCGACTTAACGAAGCATTAGTGCCATTGTAGACCAAACCAGAATGAACATATGATATGTACCACCGATTTCAGCAAAAATATAGACTATAGTAGTTTTGATCTTTTTGTTGCCCAGACAATTGATTAGCTCGCTACTAAGTTATATATGTAGTACTAGTATATAGCCATATATATACCTTAATAAAACAAATTTGCATTTGCACATAATATTTTCCTGCCATCATAAAACTGCTCAATATTACCTGTATTTAATTTGGAAATGCATGGTCATCAGGCAATTACTGAAGTTTTGCAATTTCAATTTACAAAATTTTCACCCTTCCAAATAATCTAGTTTTACAGTTTTTATCTTTACTCAACCATACGAAAAGATTAGCAAACCGTAAATAAAAATCAAAAATACTTTGAATATTAAAAAAAAAGGATGAAACCATTAAGCGATATTGTGATCGGTGTTAGCGCTTTTAAAATTGGATTGTACCGACTGGTTCAACAAGAAAACCAAACAGGTGAGCGGTTTAGATGGGAAATCCTGTAATCAGACAGTTTAGATGGGAAATCATGTAATCAGACAGTTCATGGACCTTCCACTTCCACTTCCACTACCTAAATAGAATTCAGCCACAAATAGTATTTTTCTACAATGTGGGTTTTTATCTGATTAATGAAAAACATTTGCATGTTAGTGAAATGTACACGCCCTAATTTTTTTTGTTAAGCTGTAGAAATCTTACCTCCATTGCAGGATTTGCAGCGTCGGGTCGTGAGATGAGGAACGGCGACGGCGACTGGTCCTCGGAGAAGCGAGGGCGACGTTCTGCTTGTAGGGAGCGGCGGCGGCGACAGGCTTCGCTTTCCTTGGTTCGTTTGTGATGGAGGATGGACACTGGACTATACTGTGGGTTGTGGCTCTCTATGAGAAAGAGATTAAGAGATTAGAGAAATAGAAGAGTAGAGCCGTGGAGGAGAGAATCAGAGAAATAGAAAATAAAAGTTGGAGAGTCAGAGACTCTTTGGCTGGTGTGGCGTGTTGGTGAGTAGGAACGACGGTCCTGGTTGAGGAGGCGGCGGCGGTAGAGGGGAGGAGGAGGCGGCGGCGGTTAAGGCATAGGAGATCTAGGGTTTGTGAGTTGTCTTGTGACTTTTTGTGGCTGCTGCGTTTCAACTAAAAACACCACTTCAAGTCTTCAACTCTTCAAGCATGTGAGGAAGGAACGCTGCGTTTCATATTTTTTTATAATAAACGGGCCCAAGGCCCAAACACTTAGGGAACTTTAGTTTTATATATAGGGTTAGGTTTTAAAATAAATATAAATAATAATAATTCTTTTTATCATTGTGTAGTTTTTTTATTTAACTTATGCTCTTTAACTCGTACACACGACATGGGCAACTATACTAGTTAAATAATAAATGAGGATAGTTTAACAAAAAAATCTTCTTCAACAATGCTTAAATAACAATTTTGTAGTAGTGACATTTTAACCAACGGAATAATACTTAAATAACAAAATAAATACTGGCCTTAAATAACAATTTTGTAGTAATGACATCAAAGTATAGAAAATAAGAAAGGGATTACAGTCAAAAATCATCACTTTTCTTTGTTTCGGCTAATGGCACCATGCATCTTCATTGAAACAAGCTCCTTTGGTGAACTTACACATGATTAAATTCTCACTGGATTTGTATTAGAATTATTTATTTTTTATTTTTTTTACTATGAAAAAGGTAATTAAGTTTTATTAAAAATTGAAATGAGGTTATGCAAATTGGAAAAATAAAACTATAGATACAAATGAATAAATATATATGGATTAAATGATAATTTTTTACTTTAATATTTTGAATGAAACTTTTTAGATGAAATTTCACACACATTGACGAGTCTTTGCTAAATATTTTGGATATATATATATATATATATATATATATATATATTTATTAGACTTTTTTTTACTATTTTTTATTTGATCCTGGTTATACACAAAATTAGGATTAAAATTTTGGTTATTTTAAATAGTTTTTATAATAGTGTTGTTATGGGAATGAAGTTAAAACTATGATACTATAGTATTTTATCACCACTTACTCAATAATAAACGAGGATATTTTCACAAACAAATTCTCTTCAATAATGCTCGGGATTCGCAACGTCTAAGAGAGAGAGAAGGCTCGCGAGTGGTCCCCCGAGAGAGAAGGCTCACGGGAATGAGAAACAGTGGAGGGAGCCCGCGAGAGAAAGGAACGACGAGCAAGAGAAAAAGGAAAAGGAGCGGCCGAGTGGTGGCTCAGCCACGAGGACAAGGAAGAGGGAGAAACGAGACACTTTGGAATGAAGGAAGAAGAAGGAGTATGGGGCAGGTGGCGGCGGCAAAGACTCAAGAAGAAAGAAGAATAGTTTCCTGGAATGAAGGAAGAAGAAGGAGTATAGGCTGATTTAGGGAACATGAGACTTAGTGCATTCTAGGGTTAGGTTTTTCTTTTTTTCTTTTTTTTTATATTGGGTTAGGTTTTAAAATAAATATAAATAATAATTTTTTTTATCATGGTAGTTTTTTTTAAATATAGTTTCGTTTTATATAAATTTAGATATTGAAATTTTATGTCCCTCAACAATTTTTCGTTTTTTTTTTAATTTTTTATTTAACTTATACTCTTTAACCCGTACACACGACATGGGCAACTACATTAGTTAAATAATAAACAAGGATAGTTTAACAAAAAAAAAATGCTCTTCAACAATGCTTAAATAACAATTTTGTAGTAGTGACATTTTAACTAACGGAATAATGCTTAAATAACAAAATAAATACTAGCCTTAAATAACAATTTTGTAGTAATGACATCAAAGTATAGAAAATAAGAAAGGTATTACAGTCAAAAACCATCGCTTTCCTTTGTTTCAGCTAATGGCACCATGCATCTTCATTGAAGCAAGCTCATTTGGTGAACTTACACATGATTAGGGTTTCCTTTTGCTCCTCTGCCTCTTTCTTTTTTGTCTCTCTTTGTTTTTGCATTTATGCTTAATTCTTAGTGTCTTGAGTTTTGCATTTCTACTCTGTGTATATATATATATATACACTGGTTGAATCGAAACCAGTTTTACCAGTTTAATCTGGATCAACTCGTTTTAGGTTAAAAATAACGAATAAAATAATATTTATTTCATTAAAATGCATACCTAGCGAGGAATTTGTAAGGAAAATATTCCATCGCAAAAGATTTGATAGCATAAAGGAATTTGTGGCGACAGATTTGCGAGATAAACATGCCTTCGCAAACTTTATTGTTAGACAAATGTATTCGTAGCGACAGATTTGAGAGGAAACTATTCTCTCGCCAACAAATTGACTACATACGTAAAGGAATTTGTGGCGACGGATTTGCGAGAGAAAGATGCCCTCGCAAACTTTATTTCATTAAAATGCATACCTAGCGACGGATTGGCGAGGAAAATATTCTCTCGCAAACGATTTGATAGCATAAAAGAATTTGTGGCGACGGATTTGCGAGAGAAATATGCCCTCGCAAACGATTTGATAGCATAAAAGAATTTGTGGCGACGGATTTGCGAGAGAAATATGCCCTCGCAAACTTCAAAGTTTTAAAAATGTATTCATAGCGACGGCTTTGCGAGGAAACTATTCCCTCGCCAACAATTTGGAAAGTTTAAAGGAATTCGTGGCGACCGTCTGCGATGGAAACATGCCCTCGCAAACTACCTAGCGACGGATTCGCGAGGAAAATGTCCCTCGCCAAATTTGCTTAAAATAATCTCTCGCTAATTTGTCGCAATTCCGTCGCAAATGTTGTCTAAAGGAATTCGTGGCGATCGGCTTGCGACGGAAACATGCCCTCGTAAACTACCTAGCGACGGATTTGCGAGGAAAATGTCCCTCGTCAAAATTGTTTAAAATAATCTCTCGCTAATTTGTCGCAATTCCGTCGCAAATTTTTTTTAAAGGAATTCTTAGCGACCGGCTTGCGACGGAAACATGCTCTCGCAAACTATCTAGCGACGGATTTGCGAGGAAAATGTCCCTCGCCAAAATTGCTTAAAATAATCTCTCGCTAATTGGTCGCAATTCCGTCGCAAATGTTGTTTAAAGGAATTCGTGCGGCCGGCTTGCGACGAATTTGCGAGGAAAATGTCCCTCGCCAAAATTGCTTAAAATAATCTCTCGCTAATTTGTCGCAATTCCGTCGCAAATGTTGTTTAAAGGAATTCGTGCGACCGGCTTGCGACGGAAACATGCCCTCGCAAACTACCTAGCGACGGATTTGCGAGGAAAATGTCCCTCGCCAAAATTGCTTAAAATAATCTCTCGCTAATTTGTCACAAAGCCGTCGCAAATCCGTCGCAAAATGATTATTGTTTTCACGTTTTCGAAAGTTTATCTCTTTGCGAGGGAATCCAATTTTGCTCGCTAAACCCTCGCATGTCCCTCGCTAATTAGCGACCGATTAGCGACGGAAATTTACCCTCGCTAAAATCCGTCACTATTTTGGTTTTTTCTTGTAGTGACATTATTTGACATGTTATTTGGCGAAAATGAATGAGTAAATATTAATGAGAAATGTGCTTACTATGAGAGAAGGATTAATGGAGAGGGTAGATACCACCAGCTTGGGAAGAGAGAATGCGACGACAAACATGGTACCAAGTTTTGTTAATGCAAGTTGCAGATGCAAAGGGCAAAGCTGGTAATCTACCCAGAATGTTTTGAATGATATCTTCGCTTAAGTAGTTGATTACTCCTTCACTACCCATCATATCCAATATGGTTATAGTGTGCTCGTGTAAGTGCTTCTGCACAGAACTGAACTTACAAGCTTGTGTTTATATAAAACATGTGAAAAAGTTCATTGGCCATGGTGAATGTAATTAAACTTAAGAGAGGTGAGTTATAAATTAATACTTCTTTCGATTTTTACTATGAGTCACCTTTTAGAAAATTTTATTGGTCATAATTATATATCACTTTATATTTTCTATGTATTATTCTTTACTTTTTCTTTTTTTGTTTTTATTAAATATTTTGACTATTTATGTTTTTCTATTGTTCTTTAATAAGTGTAAACATTTCCAGAAATGTTGACAAGATAAAATTTTAATGTTAGAATATCTTCCCATATAATTTTTTTTTTTAAAAAAAAACTAATTATTTTTATTGGTATGTTTAATTCGATTAAGTGTGCCTTACAATATTTGGAAATGCTTTCATACGTAATTAATGCAGTAAAAAAATTTTCTATTTCAGATTTTGAATGGATTCTATATTAAATACACATCCATCTCTAAATATAAGAATTTTTGAATTTTTTTTGTCCCTGTTTATAAGATTCTAAAATTTTCAATGACAATTAATTACTTTTTTCCACAAACACCTCTATTTACTTAACACTTTTTAGATTCACATTAATATTTATAAGAGTAGTTTTGAAAAGAAAAAAAAATATCAAATGTTTACATTTCGAATACTAATATCTAAATTAACCAACTTTTTTAATAGACGTGAAATTTACTAAAATGGTACTCCCTCTGATCCGTATAATAAGAAAATTGAAACATCTTATTTTGATCTCTAATATAAGAAAAAGTTAACTATCTTTTAATTTTATTTCCAATACAACTATTCCTAAAATATTCCTAGAAAATAGTGATTTCATTTAATTTTTGTTTCATTTCCAATGAAATTTACCAAAAGTAGCAATATTTTTTATGAATTTGAAAAAATTAAATCAATCCAACCAACTTTCTTAATAAGTGTGTTTTGGAAACTTTTTCTTATAATAGGGACCGGAGGGAGTAATATATAGGACGGATGGAGTATTATTTTGGATTATTTTACTCTCCACTTATGATTTTCTTAAGTCATTTTTAATTTTTAAGTTAGATCTCATCCTTTCGTAACAGAGAGGTAAGAATCGGAGGCTATATTATTTGTGTCGAGTATGACTATTATCAATGACAAAGTCTTCCCTAACAAATATTGTACGCATGCAGCCGTATTCTCAAGAAGTCAAAAATGAGACCTCTAATCAACTTAAAACAATTTTTAACTAATTGATCCATACGCTTGTTGATTAAAAAAAATAAGGTTAGTTTCACAAAAACTTGATCAGTTTTTAATGATTTTCTCAATAAATTAAGAGAAAATATTAACAAGTTCTTCAAAATGTAATTAGGTAAATTTCTATTTTAATAACAATTATTTATTTATATATAATAAAAAAATAAATATGCAAATGAGTTTTTGAAGTCAAATTTTGAGAACTAAGGTTCATAAAGACCTTGTACGTTCCCTAGCCTTCTTTCATGCGATAAGATACCACAAGATTCCACTTTGATAATACACCATGCTTAAAATGTATATATAAATAAAGGGCAAATAAATATATCTCATAATAAAAGAAAATTTATAACATAAAAGTTACGTATATAAACCTTAGCTTGGATCATGATTGGAACAACAGATATGCCATGGTCCAAGCTACAAATCTAGGCAAACATGATTTCTCCGAGGGACATGGAGTAGATTTCTGCTAGCATCTTAATCCTAGATATCAGTGAGGTGCACTGTTCTAAGGCAAGATATCCCCTATTTTTCTACAAATAACCGACAACACGGTTCTACTCCTCAAAGTCACACAAGCTCACTTAACACAACCACTTTACACAAGCAAGGTCACACAAACCACCTTAACAAACAACCACGTTGGCTCTATTCTTTGTCACACAGGATCAACTATAAAGTACCCTCCTAAAGTTTGATAATAAGCTACTCCCTTTCCTTTTCTTTCTTTTCAGCCTGTCTAGAACATCTTTCTAATGTGTGCCTTTCTCCTCTTTTTACTTGTTGACCGTTGTTCGAGCCTTGTCATATTCACTACTAACTTTGTATCCTCCTAACTTTTGTAGAAAAGGTTTCGGTTTTGTTGTTTGATCGTCCTTTGATTTAATAAGCTCCAAATTTTCTTCATGATTTTTCATAATCTTGATGACCTCAGATCCTTAGTAATATTACTGTGATGGTTTTCCACTCTTTTTTAAAAGAGACAAAGATCTTCTCGATAATAAAAGTGTAAAAGACATAATTTTTCCCTTAATAACTAACATTGTACATACAAGTTCTGACTTTTGAGCATGAGATACTTGGAAAAGAAACAGGACAGCAAAGAAAAAGTAAATTCGAAGAGTTACATGTCCTTCTGAATGGCATTCCAACCCTTTGTTGTGCCTAAAATCGTACTATTCTTAACACCGGAAAAGGGTTTGCATTGGTGGTGTTTACTAAAAGTGCATGCTCAAGGTATCTATTAGCTATACCCGCAATATATTGTAGGTTTTTGAACATTATGCACACTCTTTGGCATTAGAGATATATTCAATATGATTAGCAAATGGGATGTTTTACAGGCTAAGATGGGGTACTGATGTTTGAGCCTTGGACACAAATAATTGGCTTTAGGTCAAACTCAACCCAGTTTTTTCTTTACTAATTCTCTTTTACTCCCTCCGGTCCTATTTATAAGTCACATTCTAGAATGATTCTTTGATCCTATTTATATGTCACTTTGTATTTTCTAAGAGGCATTTATTGCTATTTTATCTTATTTTCCCTTTGCCCATTAATGTGAAGTAATACATTGTTAAATTCTCAATGCAAGTTAAGAGGGTAAGATTGTAATGTTGAAGTATTTTTTAAAAGTTTCAAGAAACCTAACTACTCTCCTTGGTCTGTGTGATATGGTTAAGTATGCCTTATAAATAGGACCAGATGGAGTATCTTTTGGAATTACTTAAGCCTTAGCTTTAGGTGGCAATGCAATAATGTGAGGGATAAGTGGAAACCTAAAAATAAGAAGGCATTCCTCCGATCCTGAGCTTTGCTGTCGAACCTGGGGTGCTAAGGACAAAGTCATATCAAAATCAATGTCCTTATAAACTGCTTTTGAAATGTCACGACCTCGAATTTATTCAGTGAAGTTTTGGACACAAAAGAGAGAGAACTTAAGCAATTTTTCTGGATTGAATATTATATTCTACCTTTACTGGTGTACTAGTGCTCAATTTATTGGTGAATGTATTATATATAAGTAGCATAACTCCCTGAGCTAAAGACAGTTAAGAAAACACTGAGATGGGTTGTTTTAGATCAATTTCCCTTACCTAACATTGTATAAGTTCTTACTTCAGATCATAAGATACCTAGAAAAGAAAGCAAACACTCGTATGCACACATAAATTATTTAACAGGGCAACCAAAAAAATATAAAATCAAAGAGTTACATGTCCTGCGGGAATTTATTTTGCCAGCCCATGTTCTATGGTTGTCACCCCAAATTTTAAAATAATACCCATCATGCCCTTTTAAAAAAAAACATATTTTAACACGGGTCGTAAAGGGGCACTACGACGATCAGGTCGTAACACTCCCTTACGACCCTTTAAAAACACAATTTTAATATGGGTCGTAAGCAGGTGTTACGACCTGCTGGTCGTAGTACCTGCTTACGACCACACATTTTTTAAAGGGTCGTAAGCAGGTGCTACGATCAGCAGGTCGTAACACCTACTTACGACCCGTCTGACAACACGTTTTTTAAACAGTCGTAATGGGGTGCTACGACCTTCCGGTCGTAAGCACCCATTACGACCCATTATATAGTGATTACCAGCAGATGTGGAAAGAAACTAGTCACTCCATATGCTTTTTTTCATTCTCTTAATGAACACTATTACAAGCATTATGTTGTTTATCTTTTAAAACAATACAGTAGCCTTCCCTTTGCTGATTAAGTTAAATTCTTTCTTGTTTCATGAAGGGAGTTGTTGGGCATTCTCCACGGTTGCTGCAGTGGAAGGTATCAATCAAATTGTAACCGACGAACTGATCTCAGAACAAGAGTTGGTGGATTGTGACAAAAAATATAACGTGGGATGCAATGGAGGTCTCATGGACTATGCATTCGAATTTATCGTTAAAAATGGTGGCATTGATACCGAATAGGATTACCATACCGTGCTCGTGATCATACATGTGATCCAAACCGAGTATGTTCTATTTTCTGTGTCCCAAGCCTTTGTGCTTATCTTTGAGTCATGTAACTTATTACACCTTTAACTTAAATATAAATATCTTAATCTAATTATATGCTTCTCTTTTTTAATGTTGTTAGAAAAATGCTTGGGTAGTCACCATTGATGGATATGAAGATGTCCCACCAAATGATGAGCAATCCTTGAAGAAGGCTGTTGCATATGGAGTGTCTCACTATATAATGGGTCGTAATGGGTGCTTACGACCGAAAGGTCGTAGCACCCCATTACGACTGTTTAAAAAACGTGTTGTCAGCCGGGTCGTAAATAGATGTTACGACCTGCTGGTCGTAGCACCTGCTTACGACCTTTAAAAAATATGTGGTCGTAAGCAGGTACTACGACCAGCAGGTCGTAACACCTGCTTACGACCCGTATTAAAATTGTGTTTTTAAAGGGTCGTAAGGGGGTGTTACGACCTGATGGTCGTAGTGTCCCCTTACGACCCGTGTTAAAATATGGTTTTTTAGAAGGGCATGATGGGTATTATTTTAAAATTTGGGGTAGCAACCATAGAACATGGGGTGGCAAAATAAATTCCCCATCTTGCTGAATGGCATTCCAACCCTTTGTTGGGCCTAAAATCGTGCTATTCTTAACACTAGAAAAGGGTTTGCATTGGTCGTGTTTACTAAAAGGGCATGCTTAATATATCTATTAGTTATACCTGCATATTGTTTGATATTGAAGATATGCGCAATATGATTAGCAAATGGGATGTTTTAGAGGCTAGGGTGGGGTAATGATGTTTGATCCTTGGATATATACTTGGACACAAATAATTGGCTTTTGGACAAACTCAACTCAGTTCTTGCTTTACTAATTCCCTTTTTTATCTTTTGGAATTACTTGAGATTTAATACAAATATCAAATGTAACTTAATGGAACTAAGGGTAAAAGGCCAAGAAAAAAAATTCAAAGAGGGTAAAAGTTTACGTCGTTGCAAAACTTCGTTGCCATAAATACATTTCATGTAGAGTGGGATATGTCAACTTCTTCCATTTCTGTATTGATGGGTTTAAGTCTTTGATACATGCTTTTTATGGTCTCTTTCGTATCTCTTCATCTAGAATTGATCATATTTTGTCTTGATCATGTTGATCTTATGTATTTTTCTTTCTCGTCTTCCTATGAAAGTTGCTTCAATTCCTTCTCCTAGTTCATGTATTGTTGTGTACTTTTTGACTTTGTCAAAAACTAATTGGCTTATTTATGTCAGGGGTCCCTGTACTTTCACCCTATTTTGTCATATACCCCTAATCTTTTTTTTATATGAAAATACCCCTGTACTTTTCTCCGGTGAGTAATTTGCCCCTCCTCCCGATTCCGGCAAGTCGGTGCTAACGTGGACCGCCGGAGTCCTTGTCAGGGGTCCCTGTACTTTCACCCTATTTTGTCATATACCCCTAGTCTTTTTTTTATATGAAAATACTCCTGTACTTTTCTCCGGTGAGTAATTTGCCCCTCCTCCCGATTCCGGCAAGTCGGTGCTGAGGTGGACCACCGGAGTCCTTGTCAGCTCCTTCCACCTCAGCCACGTGGTATAAAACCGGAGGTCCACGTGTCAGCTCCCTTAAATTATTATTTTTTTAATTTTTTTTTAAATAAAAAAAAAACACCCACAACCCTAGGACCAAACCCCTAACATTCAAAAAAAGCATCTTCATTTAAAAATCACAAAGCTCCCTGCCTCACACATCTCCACTGCCTGACCAGTAGGAGTCTCTTCCTCAGCGCCTGGGATAGAAATTCCCAACTCTTTAAGCTCCAACATAGTTAACCTTCTAATAACATATTCATCCCCTTCTACACTAAGAACCCCCAACTCTTTCCCCATCTTCCACAAGTCTTTCGCATCCTCAACTGGATCGCCCTTCACCTATGCAATTTCAAGTTGTCGATTGGAACCACCCAACAAAACTGGACAAACATCACTTACCCATAAGCCATTGTTATCGTTATGCATACTCCTCTGCTTGGGCCTTTTTCTTTTATAAATTTTTGGAAGCAAGCTTTTCTTCTTCTTTTTCTTCTAGCCATGATTCACTTTCACCGCTGGACCACACACACCTCAAATGGTGAGGTGAAAGAAGATCCCGATCTGGAGCTACATGACTTCATGGTGCAAGGGTGAGGAGAAGAAGAGAAAAACGAACAACAAAATAGAGAAGAAGAAAAATGAGAGTTCGAGGGAAGGAAGGAGAAAGAATCAGAGAGATAATGGGAGAAATGAATGAGAGAGGAAGAAGAGAGGAAAAATATCGAGGGAAGCAAGGGAGAGAAATGAAGATGGCGGCTGGGGAGGGAAACAAATAGGGTTATGGGTGTTTTTTTTTTAATTTTAAAAAAAAATAATTTAAGGGAGCTGACACGTGGACCTCCGGTTTTATACCACGTGGCTGAGGTGGAAGGAGCTGACAAGGACTCCGCCGGTCCACCTCAGCACCGACTGGCCGGAATCGGGAGGAGGGGCAAATTACTCACCGGAAAAAAGTACAGGGGTATTTTCATATAAAAAAAAAGATTAGGGGTATATGACAAAATAGGGTGAAAGTACAGGGACCCCTGACAAGGACTCCGGCGGTCCACGTCAGCACCGACTTGCCGAAATCGGGAGGAGGGGCAAATTACTCACCGGAGAAAAGTACAGGGGTATTTTCATATAAAAAAAAGATTAGGGGTATATGACAAAATAGGGTAAAAGTACAGGGACCTCTGACATAAATAAGCCAAACTAATTTATTCATGGCTTGTATCAACCAGAATCATGCTCTTGAGCTGTCCTTCACAAGAGCTTCATCAACTACATTGTATTGATCCTCTTTTTTGACTGATCCATCTTTGTTTGATGGGGTCTTCCCCCCTCCCCGCCCATTGATCATTGCTAAAGATCTTCATCTTTACTTTTAAGATATTGCTGCATCTTGTATTTCCATTGTAGGTAGTCTTCTTCACTCTTAAAGTAACGAGATCTTGTTGATGCTTCTACTCCATATCTTTGAGCCATCCTTCTTCAACAACCTTTCCTCTTCACATTGTTAAGTTTTTTTTTTTTTTGAACAGCAAAAGAAAAATTATATTAACCAAGAACAACCGAGCATCAAAGTACAAACCAATGACCCCACCTTCGATGAAGGGTTTGTCAAAGAGTACCCTATCATGTGCTCAAAAGAGCCCTACAAAGAAATTACAAGAGAGTACTTCACACTTTCGTGAAGTTAATACAATGAAGTTTGTAACAGCTCATACAAACAATACCCCAACCAATTCTACCCAACCATACACATTACATGCTACTTAACACCTCTCCCTCCTATTTAGAGACCTACCTCCTTAAAAACCTTGCAAAGAGCAAAACCCAAAGGGAAAAAACTCAAAGCAAGGGAAAAAGAGTGTAGCGACTCGAATTAAATAGGACACATTCGCCACCCTTCATATGAAATTGAAAACCCTCCCAGTACATTTACCCAATCCCATGCCTTTAGCTTGATTGACTCAATCAACTCCACTGTGTCCAATTCCTCCCCTTGAAAGAGTATCCTATTTCTTTGTAGCCAAATCAGCCAGATGACCGCACTCCAAACAATTGCCCCTGTCAATCTTTCTGTTTTCCTTTTCCATTTTTATTTGAAGCAAAGAAACATTTGAGCAGCATCTCCTTGAAGATTTCATATTTGTAACCACCTGCAAATTTTCAGCCAGATTTTTTCCACAACAGTACAATTAAAAAAACAAATGTAAAGAAGTTTCTTCTGCATTTGCATTTCTGCATAAGACACAATCAGTATGTACCAAAACCCCTCTCTTTACTAAATTTATCTTTGTTGGTAATTTGTCCCACATTAATTGTCAGATAAAAAGCCTGCACTTTGGATAGTATCTTCACTTTTCATACCTGTTTTATAGCCTCTAACACATGCTGACCTGATTGCATAATATTTGAAGTTACTTTTTGCATTAGGAAGGAACACGCTGTCCTTACTGAGAAGACACCTCCGTTACCTAATCCCCAACATATTTGGTCATCCTCCTGTAAAAGTAATCTACAATCTTTTAAAATACCGCTCCCAGTCATATCTTCTTCTTCTCCAGTTTAAATTCCAATCTCCTCTTGTGCTGAATGTTGATAGACTTCTTTCACCGAGCACTCCTTAGGATTAGACAGAATGTACAAGGCTGGAAACAGGTCCTTGAAGGATATGGTTCCAAACCAAATATCCTCCCAAAATCTGATAGAATTTCCGCTTCTAATATTCCTGGCTATGCACTGTTCAAACCAATCACCACCCACAATAGGCCCAACTTGTAAACGACATATATCTCTCCACCACTGAGAACCCCTGACTTATTCCTCGCTGATGCTAAGTTTCTGAAATTGACATTTCCATATTTACTTCTAATCACCTCCTGCATGAAGCCTCCCTCTTCTTTTAGTAACCTCTAGCGCCATTTGATCAACAATGCTCTATTAAAAATCATTAAATTTTTTATTCCTAATCCCCATTTTCTTTATTCTGACAGACCACCTCCCATTTCACCCAACAAATTTTTCTCCTTTCCTCCTTTCCTCCCCACAAGAAATTCCTTTGCAGACGAGGATATCATTCACTTTCTTCGGAAGAGAAAAGAACGACATAAAATATATAGGGATACTTGACAAAACAGAGTTTATCAGCGTGATTCGTGCCCCTAAAGATAAATGCTTGTGTTTCCAAGAAGACAATCTTTTTTGAAAAATATGAATCATCTTAGACCAACAGTCAACAGATCGAGCATTAGCAGAAATAGGAATTCCTAAATATGAGAAAGGAAACTCACCAATCTTGCAATGCAATAGAGATGAAGCCTCCTCCAAACAGAAACGTGACACATTAATTCCAAACAAGCTGCTTTTGTGAAAATTGATTTTTAGCCCTGAGGCAAGTTCAAATCCTCTCAAAATCGCCTTTATTGTTAAAAAATTCTGAGTAGTCACCTCTCCCATGATTACAGTATCATCAACATATTGTAACACATCAACAGGGACTGCTTCCCTACCAACTTTATAAGGTGAGAAAAGATTTTTTTTTAACTGCTTCTTTCATCATTCCTGCTAAACCCTCAACCACCAATAGAAACAAAAATGGTGCTAACGGATCCCCCTGTTTTAATCCCTTTTTATCTGTATTTCTTCAGATGGACTTCCATTCACTAATATTGACATATTAACACACAAGCTCTCATTCAAGCTATCCACTGCTCCTCAAGCTATCCACTGCTCTTCACATTGTTAAGTGCTTTCTTGAATATTTAAGCTCTGGTACCAATTGAAAGTGATCAACGTGACACTAGAAGGGGGATTGAATCGTGACCTTCAAAACTTTTTTTTATTAGATTTACAACCAGTTTGCCAAATGTATAAGTCTAACTCTTGATATCCAGAATTGTAAGAGGACTATTTATTAAGATATACAGAATAATGATGCCTCTCAGTTGCAATTTTATCATTGTACTAATTCTCTATTAAGGCAAATACAATGATGTTCTTCAAAGAGTGAACCTCAAACTCCTCATTATACAAATTTTCTCTCAATAAGAGTTTCCTGAATACCAGTTGCATCAGATCTATTTCTCTAATGGAATCCGGTGGGAGCCCAAGTTCAACTCTTTGAAATCAAATTTCGAGGACTAACTTGCCCTTGGTATTTATGTGAGAGAAATAATTATGCAAATGAATTTTTGAAATCAAATTTTGAGGACTAAGGTTCATAATAAAGACCTTACATTCCCTAGTCTCCTTTCACGCGATAAGGTACCACAGGATTCCCTTATGATAATATGTCATGCCTGAAATGTTTATATAAATAAAGAGCAATAAAACATATCTCCTAATAAAAGAAAATTTATTAAATAAAAGTTACGCACATAAACCTTACATCAAGATTAAAAAAACAGATCTGCCATGGTCCTAGCTTCGAATCTAGGCTGACATGATTTTTCCTAGGGACATGGAGTAGATTTGTGTCAGCATCTTAATGGTATATATTAATAAGATGTGATGTTCTAAGGCAAGATATTCCTACTATACTACTAATAACCTACAACATTGAACCAAAGTGCTGCAAAGTATTCACCCAGCCTGTCATAATGTTTTTTGACCTATACCTCATTTTTATTTGTGTATGGTGTTTCGTCAGTTGTGTCTAAGGTATGAAAATGATCAATACGACACAAGAAGGAAGAGGGGTTGAATAATGACCATCAAAACTTCTAAATTCCTTGTTTCTTGGATCTATAACCATTATGTCAACTATATATAGATACAGATTTATCTATTAAGATATACATAATGAAATTCCATTATTGCAGCGGAAGTACAATTAGGTAAACTTTATTAATCAACACACAAATATTTATCATGGTTCATTTAAAGAGAGATACATCTAGTCCCTAATGCATCACTGAGAGTTTATACTATGATCATCGAGATTACAATACATCTGTTTGCACACAATGCTAAACTCAACACACAGATTGTTTGATCTCCTAAGCTGCATATGTTCTACTAATCAAAGCCACACAAGCTCACTCCAATACACCTACAGAAGCAAGGTTGCACAAACCACCTTAACAACGACCACATTTTGTAAACTTTTTCATACTTTTCTATAATTTAAGCTATTCAACTTACATCATACGTTGTTCCTACAACTTTCAAGAGTTTCTTAAATGAAACTCATAACCTACCCCACATTTTTAGATTGTGATTTTTTTTTATTAATTTTATATCACAATGTTTTCATTTTATCTCTTTATTTTTAATGTTTTTCCTTAATTCCACCTCTTAGATAGTATACCATCCTTATACATAAACGGCTCATGGTGTATTATATCCGTAAAACCTAATAAGGACGTCTTTAATTCTACAAGCCTCAAGAGCCAACCAGTGATTCAATACCCCTAATCTTGTTAACTTACCAATTATTGGAAATATATGAGACTTCACTTCATTATCCTTTACATGCATTGATTAGATCTCATACTTACTTTGTTCATTAAATAGATAATTTTGATTAATTTATAATAGTTGTGATTTCATGTAGATTATAAATGAATTATAAGGTAATGTTCTTAAAAAAAAATCAAGACACAAATCGTGATATTGATAACTCCAACTAAACAATTTGTATAAATGCTAGTTTTTTTTTTTTTTTTATAAGAAAATTATTAAAATTAAAACCAAGGGCAGAGTATGAGACATACTCAAACAGCCCCAAACCAAAACCAATGTCAATTACAGCATGACCATACAACCGACTTAAAGAAACTACCAGATACAGTTACCATGAGAATTGTATTAAGATAAGAACCTATAACTATTGTGCACATAATTCAGTTACCAACAACAACACAAGATGAAAAACAAGCCCAGATCAACAACCAGCAACCGCAGCTAAAGCAGAGGAAAAATCACCACATTAACATAATTCTGCATCCAATTTAAGTGGCCCTGCAAAGCCTAATTGATGAGACCGGATTAAGAAACCATTCATACAGAGACACAGTAAACTTCGGGCATTTTCATTTTATCCAGAACCATGACCGAATTTTAATACGTTCCAGAACCTCAGCTAAAGTTATGTCTTCATCATCTCCAAACTGCATTTTATTCCTCCATAGCCATAGATGCCAAATAACAGTGAGCCAAATGACAGACCAATAAATTTGATATTTTGAGTCTTGTAATAGCTGCAAATGGTAAAGCAAATGAGAATTTCCGTCCCGATGAAGAACTGATTGGAATCCGAACCAGCCATAAACCATTTGCCACAACCTGTAGGCAGCCATACATGAGAAGAACAAATGTGCAGTATTCTCCTCTTCTTCCATGCACAAGCAACAGCGAACCTGGTTTCCTTGGAGAATTATCCCTCTCTTTACCAAGTTTGCTTTTGTTGGAACTTTGTCAATAAGAACTCTCCATCCAAACGCTATCGTCTTCAGCAGAGCCTTTGCCTTCCACAACGATTTGAAAGTACATGTTCCAGACTGTTGACACTTGATCAATTCTCTATACGCAGACTTAACGGAATATGATCCATGCCCTTCAGCTTTCCATCTTCAAGAATCAGCGTTGTCCTGTTTCAATCTCACAGATTCTATATAGCTATTAAACTGATGAAACACCTCTTTCTCCCAATTAAAAAATTCCCTTCTCCATTGAAAAGCCCACACCCACCTATCATTAATCCATTCCCCATTTTCTATAATCTTTGTAAATTTTTTAACCGAACAAGAATATAATCTAGGGAACATCTCGCTTAAAGATTTCTCACCCACCCACACATCCTCCCAAAAACAAGTATCACCCCCATTACCAACCTCTCTACAAAGATTTGTTGTTAACCACAAATTATTAGGTTCAAATGACTTCTCTAAATTCAGAATATCTCTCCACCAAAGGGATACTTTTGCCCCCCTAATTGATCTACTCTATTACCAAAACAGTGACTAATATTCCCATATTTCGCCTCAAGGACTCTAACCCAAAGATTATCCCTTTCTGATAAAACCCTCCATCTCCATTTGCCCAAAAGAGCTTTATTAAAAATTCCCAAGTGTTTTACTCCTAAACCCCCCATATCTTTATTAGAGCAAATTTTGTCCCAACTAACCCAAGCAATTTTCTTTTTGTCCCCACACCCACCCCACAAAAATTTTCTTTGAATAGAAATTAACTTACTTACAACACATTTAGGCGCTCTGTAGAAGGAAAACAGATAAACTGGCAGGGCATTCAGGACAGAGTTGAGTAGAACCACGCGTCCACCAAACAACAGATATCTGGACTTCCAGGCAGTGAGCCTCTCTTTCATCAAATCAATTAAACGCGTCCAGTGCACACTTTTCCTATGATTTATACCTATGGGAATTCCAAGGTAAGATAAAGGCCATTCCCCCTCCTACATCTCAGACCTTCTGCAATTCTCTGACATTGATTCTCTTCCATGTTAACATCGTACAGACTGCTTTTACTAAAATTGATCTTCAAACCTGAACAGATTTCAAACATTCTCAGTACACACTTCAAAGATAAGGCGTTTTGCTGCACTCCTTTGCCTATAATCACCGCATCATCAGCGTACTGGAGGATATTTATGTCAACTTCAGAGTTTCCGATCCTGTACGGTTTAAAAACTCCAAGTTCCACAGCCTTGCGCATCAACCCGTTGAGACCCTCGGCCACAATCAAGAACAGAAAAGGAGAAAGGGGATCTCCCTGACGCAAACCTTTTTCTAAATTAAATTCCGTCGACGGGCTGCCATTGACCAGAATCGACATTGTAGCTGAGCACACACACCCTTTGATCCATTTACACCATTTATCGCAAAACCCCAATCTCGCTAACATATCCAAAAGAAAATCCCAAGATACAGAGTCATAAGCTTTTTTGAAGTCGATTTTCAACAATAAGCACTTCTTCCTTCTTCTTTTCGCATCATCTATGGTCTCATTAAGGACAACAACCCCGTCAAGAATGCTTCTATCTTTAAGGAACGCCGATTGGGTTTCTGAAATTACTTTGTGCAGCACCGATTTTAACCTGTTTGCCAGTAACTTAGAGATTATCTTGTAGATAACCCCAATCAAAGAAATAGGCTTGTACTCTTCGATCTTGACCGGATTAATCTTCTTCGGTATTAGACAAACAAAAGAGGGGTTTTCCCCTTTGACTATCCTCCCATTACTATGGAACTCATGGACCATTGAGACAATGTCACCTTTAATCACATTCCAGAATTCTTTAATGAACTTGAAGTTAAAGCCATCGGGTCCAGGACTTTTCGAACTGCCACAGTCCCAAACAGCATTTTTAATTTCCTCTTCTGAGAATTCAGCCACCAGATACTCATTGTCTACATCATCAACCTGCCTGAAATCTATTCCACCCAAGACAGGTCATTTCCATTGTACTTCTTCATAATTCTTCTTGAAAAATTGCATAATTCCTTCCTTTGTTTCTTTAACATCCTGCAGCAGCTTCCCTTCCACTATAACTCCTTGAAGATTCAGTCTCCTTCTATTTGCCTTTATGCATGAATGGAAGAATTTAGTATTCGAATCGCCATCCTTCACCCACCTAGATCTAGATTTCTGGAAATCTAGACTATTTTTCATTAGAGTAGCTTTCCAAAAATCAGACCATGCCTCCATTCTTTGTGCAGCTTGCTCCGAGTCTAGCGATCCTTCCTCCCCTTTCAAATCCAACCTATTAACCTTGTCCGAGGCTTCCCTTATTCGGTTGTTGATGTTGCCAAAGCAGATCTTATTCCACTCCTTTAGAGTTTCTTTTAGAGTCTTCAGTTTTTCTTTCACCACAAACATGCTCCAACCTGATACTTGTGTCTCTTTCCAGCATTTCTCCACCACCTTTGCAAAAGTATCATCCATGAACCAAGCATCAATTACCCTGAAAGGCTTAGGCCCCCAATCAAGAACTATGTCTTCTAAAAGCACTGGACAATGGTCCGATATAATTCTGTTTAAGCCCTTTTGAGTTAAACCTGGCCACTCCTCCATCCATTGTTCTGACAGTAAAAACCGGTCTAATCTACACATAGATTGGCCATTTTTTGAGTAACAAGTGAACTTACGACCAATCATGGGTAGATCAACCAGGTCCATATGATTCAAAAAATCATTAAATTCTCTTAATTCCTTGCCTCTACTGTATAACGATCTGCCCCTCCTTTCTTCTTTAACAAGTACAGCATTAAAGTCTCCTGCAACACACCATAGGTTCCCAGACATCCTTCTTTTAACGTTAATCAGTTCCTCCCAAACCTCAGCTCTATCACAATCTTGACATGGCCCATACATATTCACTATTGTGCACAAGACATTATTCTCACCCCACCAACCTTCAACAACAATAAAAGAAGAACCAAACTCATACCTGTTTAGTCGGAAAGTTGATTTTCTCCATAAGCACAACAGTCCACCTGAATTTCCTGTTGAAGGCTTAGCTAACCAACTAATTTCAGAGTCATCGTACCACAAATTTCCACAAACTCTGTCATCAATCTTTCCTGATTTTGTTTCTTGAAAGCATGCAAAATCAACCTGAGACCCTCTTAACAGCTTGCAAATCTCCTTCTTCTTTGCTGCCCCCCCCAAACCTCGAATATTCAGAGTTAAGATCTTCATTTCAACACCACTTGTAACCCCTCTTTTATCAACCTGTCGTCACGACCAACATCCTCGGTTCTACCTTCGGAATGCTTCTCCAACCCCATGTCCTTCAATTTCATCTGTGTGAGTCTCCTAATCATTACTTCATCACCTTCACAACTTAGAACTCCCAACTCCTTGCCCATTTCCCAAATCAATTTTGCATCTTGTGCTGGGTTCCCTGAAATTAGCTCACATTGCAGTTGACTTCCTGATTTGCTTCCATGAATCACCTCCTCAGTGACGTGAACCCGATGTCTCCTTTGTTTTCCTTGCCTCTTCCTGTTCTTTCCAATTGCATCTGTAGCTTTCTTTTTTCTGAACCAAGGTGGAAGCAAGCTTCTCTTTTTTTTAATCTTCTTCTTTCTTCCTTTATTATGAGCCCTTGTGATCTTCTCCAATCTTTGATTTGCCACATCTATTTTTTCATTTGACAACATATCTCCTCCGGCGCTACACACCATGGCCATCTCCAACGCCTTCTCTTTTTTACTTTGTGTTAATACCTCCTCTCTCATTTGATACACCTCGTTTTCTTTGTCAGAGATATTAGCATCTGCTGTCAAGGCTGAGTTTACCGCATTCTCCCAGGCTGGAGTTTCTTTAACAAAGGATCCCACTGAATCTGTCTTCGCATTAGGTGAGCTGTCAGTATTCACGGACAAATGTTTATCTACTGCTGGAGTAACAAGCCCGTCACTTTTTTCATCCACCGAATTGAAAGAGATTGGGCCTTCTTCATTCGACTTGAGCCCATTTTCTTCGATGGTTTTTCTACAACTGTTGGAAATATCAACAAACCATTCAAGGCCCATCTGCTCCTTCAATTTTAAGTTTTGGGCCAGCCCACTATCAACATCACAACAGTCATCATTAACCCCTTCATGCGATCCACTTCCCAATTTAATACTCCCTGTTCTATTCTCCATCTGCTTCGTGTAACCCACCCAGCCGCCAACCTCATTTTTCGAGCTCTCTTGCGACTTTCTATTTTCTACATACTCCCACTCCTTATTCTCTTCATCATTAGCAGACTTAATTGCTTCATTTGAATTTTCCCCATTTACCCATGCAACCACGTCATCATCTTCTTCCCCCTCAAACAAATCTTTCTGATACTCCACCATCCATCTATCAATGGATCCAGCACCTGAACTTTGGCTTTCATCTTCAGAACCAGTATCATACCTGCTAGGCTTTGGCGATTTGAGTTCCTTTGATGAACCTGATGGTCTTTCCTCTAAGACTTTGATTTGATATATTTCATCACCAATTGATACTTCTAACAATCTGTCTATTGTTTGCTTCGAAGGAGTAGCGATCAACATACGTCCAAAGTCATACCTTAAGCCATTACTGGACTCCTCATCCCATGAAACATAAGTTCCAAGAAGAGATGCGATGAATTTGAACATATTTTCCTCCCAAGCAACAAGAGGAATACCAACACAATTGACCCACACCATTCTCTCTCTAGCTGTAAGGGAAGGTGACCACCTTTTGATGAATTCAAAGTGACTTTGGAACCATTCTTCATTCTTTTTAATAACATCCTCCAAATCACTCTCATCCGTCGAGTACAGTAGAAATATTCTTCCACCCATACGGACCGCCCTAATATGAATTAATCCTTCTGCTAAGATTAGATTTTGAATTTCATCAATAACATCAAAGCCATGCAGATCACCGACATAGCATTTAGCCAGCCACACCTTATCTTCAATCGGAACGTACTCCAAGCCGTTGGTAATCTTATACTCTTCTTTTCTGAACTGGTTCATACTTTTCTTGTATCTGGATCTTGGAAACCACCCTCTTTGCATAACATACGGTCTTGGATTTCTTGAGGCCCACCGTTGCTCTTCTTCTTGAAAACTTTCTCTTTTATTACTTGCTTTATTTGCACCATCCTTACCTTGATCCACCACACGAGCCCAAACCTTTTCAACTCTACCCCCCAACCTCCTCCAAACATTTGTATTAGTCTCCATTTCTTGAATCTTCTTATCCTTTACCTCTTTCCTCCTTACTTCGCTGGTGTTCCTGCCTACTTGATTAGAGCTTCTTTCTTCCTCTGCTCTCCTCTTCCCGTCCGCATAGCATGGCCTCATGTCATTTCTATTGAATCTTGGAGAATTCACTTTTAATTTGCATTTCCCTAACCACTGTGCATCAAGTTTCTTTGCCAAAACCATGCTATTTTCAACATTAGCATATCTGACAAAACCAAACCTTTCACCCTTCTTGTCACGTCTCGGAGCGATGAATAAGTCCAACACCTTTCCCCATTTCTGAAAAAAACGCCACATATCTTCATAACCATGTTCAGCCGAAAAGTTTGAGAAGAAAAAGGTAGTTGAGTTTGCTAGAAAATCCTTTCCATAGAATCTTCCTCTGTCCCTTGCTGCTATCAACCTGTCCTTGTGATCCCTGCCTGCCCATCTGTTTTCCTTGCATGCCCTAAGATGATGTGTCTGTCTTGCCCACTCCCTTCCTCTCACACTCTCTCTCATTTTTATTCCGAAACATAAATGCTAGTTAGAGAGTTAATGAAGTCACCATATGTTTTTACCAAAATGTATAATTTTATATTTATTAAGGTGTAAACTTTTCTCGCTCCTCTACTTTCATTTTTTTTCTAACAACACGCCTATACAATGTTGTATTTCCATAATGTATATTACACTATAAAAAGACTATTTCCATAAGAAACGAGAGTGATGTTAAAAAAAATGTGATTGTTAAAAACATTCTCCATTAACTAACACTAGACTAAAATAATATGCATTTAACAACCCCGTTTCATAGCACCTTTCTAAAGAAGTGTTGTTGAAAATTCACTTGACAATATTAACAGCACCACCTATGTTAGGCAATGTCTGGAATATATGACAGCATTGTCTTCATAAAGCTCTATCAATGTGATTTGTTAATTCTAACGCTACTATATTTGAAGCATGGCTACTCCTATCTAGATGTTGTATCGTATCTGGTATGCCTTGGGTACTTGTGGGTACGTACCGGGTGTGTACCCAAACAAAAAAAATGGGTACTTGAATGGGTACGTTTGGATACTTGAATGAGTATGTATCCACCGGACGCACGTCGTACCCACCATGTGGTACGACTGAACATAATTTTTTTCCCAAACGATATGTTTTGTTCATGAGGATAAGGAAAAACCATCATTATTCAATATTTTTCAATTATCTTCTCACTCTCTTTCATTTTAACCTGAAAAAACACTTTCAAGTATCAAATTTCTTTCTTCTCTTGCTGACTTGATCCCCTCGGTCCCTCACTATGCCTGACCCCCTCCACCGCTTATTGTGTTTGACCCACTCCACCGCTCGCGGTACCCCTCATTATGTTTCCCTCCTTCATTAGTTTGGTGTCACCCTCTAAACTTTCTCCCCTGTATCTGTTTCCCCTTACTCTGTTTTGTTATCTTACTAAGATGGTACTTTTGTTTTTCATGTTCTATAAATATTTCTCTATTTTCTTTTTCTTTGTTGTGATGGAATAATGAATACTATCTTTATTTAAAACAACAATGAAAAGTGGTTTGATGTTCATATTTTGTTTTCATTTTTTTTCACACCAAGTGTTTAAACCAATTTAGGAATTTAACCACGCTCTTTTTTTTTTTTTTCTATTTTGTGTTATTTTTGGATTTTTTTTATTGATTGTTACATAGTGCAAACATTTATAAGTTGTGTGGTAAGAAATTATTAATTCTTATAAATTTTAATTTGTTGATTGTATTTTTATTTTTGCAATTTTCTATTTTTTAAATTTATATAATTATATTTATAAACTAAATATATATAAGAACGTACTCGTACCCTTTTTTTTTAAATGTCGTACCCCATACCCGTATCAGATATCGATACTGTACCTGTACTAATGCAACACAAGCTACTATATATAAGACAACATTATTTTAAACGGGCATTGTCTTTTCTTTTTGCATATGACAATGCTATCTTCATCACATGTTGTCTTTTGTTTTAATTTCCCATCTAGAGTGCAGATTCATATTTTTTTTTTTATGTTTCTTTAGAGGCTAATGTTAGAATCGAGTTTTATCAATATATTGAAAAAGCTTATTTATGGTTTTAGTCCTTAAAAGTTCAGTTTGTTTTTATTTTAGTTTCTAGAAGTTATTTTGACTGCACTATTCCTTAAATTTTCAAACATTTTGGTTTTGGTCACTTCCATTAGTAAAAATCTATTATTTGTTGACGAAAATCCACACCAGCGCCCGCGTGGTGTGAAGTAGCGCCAAATAGGTAATGTGACATGGATGATTTCGGCCCATGAACTCAAAATTTTGTGTACAAGACCATTTTGCGTATCAGACCATTTTGCATCCGTGGATCTATATCATCCATGTCATATAACTTATTTGGCGTCACCCCAGATAGGTGTCACACAAACAAATAACAGATTTTTACTGATGAAAGGGACCAAAACCAAAATGTTTGAAAATTTAAGGACTAATCCCGGTCAAAATAACTTCTAGGGACTAAAACCAAAACATGCTGAACTTTAGGGACTAAAACCATAAATAAGCCTATTGAGAAATTAGCGCAAATGGTGGTTATCAAAAATTACGTTAAAATATTTTAAGAGAAGTTTGATTAATCGTACGCAACGTATTAAAATAAATATATATTCAATATAATTAGAGAAGCGCGGAAACAATAATAATAATAGAATTTTGAATATGCGTAGCAAAAATAAAAACGTTGCGAAAAAGTAAAAGTATAGGGAAGAGAAAAACGCAAACCAGAATTTTATATTGGTTCAGTCTTTCCAGCGAAATGTCTACATCCAGTCCCCAAACGATCTACTTGAGAGTTTTATACTCGATAGAAAATAATCCCTAATACCACCAGAGCGTCTCGCATACTACTAGGCGTTAGGGACCTCGAATAACTCATCACAAGGGTTCCTTACCCCTGATCACAAGAGGATGTCACACCCCTTCGCTCTAGGGAGCCACTCCGTAAAAACTAAGGCTATTACAATTGATGGAGTTTCAATAACAAATAGTAGCACTCGCTATAGTGTAGATAAAAACAAATTGAAGTTCTCTAATGGCAATAATATGAAGCACTCAAGCCTTAGGCCAAATACTCAGACATTGAGAAGAAGGAGAAGAAGAGAAAAATATCAGTTATATGAAGAAGGAATAGGATTAGTGTTTTTTTTTTTCAAAAACATAAGAGAATATGTAATGTTTATATTCGAAATCAAAAACATATCAGGAAATAATTCTAATTGATTTTGAAATGAAATTCAAAATAATTCAAAAAGTAATCAATTAGGTAAATCTGGTAATCGATTATTACGGGTTTTGAAGTAATCAATTCTCAACTCTTTGGTGTTTATATGATGCAACAAAAATAATCGATTATTCTTATCAGTAATTGATTACAGCCTTTTGAGTAATGGATTTCAGAATCTCTCCCACATTGTATGATTCTAGAGGTGGAGGGTGGTCGTGACCTGGTTCTTGACCATGATGATCGTGACTTAGTTCAGGACCCTGTGAGCGAGTGAGGTTGGGGCTGTCGAGACTTATTTCACGACAATAACAAAGCAGAGCATCAATGAGGAGGAAGTGAGGTGAGAAATAGACTTCTCTTTGCCTTTCAAAGCTATTGCAGCTACGTTTCTTAGGAAACTATAGCTATCTCTACATGCATTATGTTGCCATGGACCTTGACAAGTGACCCAGTTCAAATAAAACCCCTTTTTGTTACATGTTATTTGCCTTTTGTTCAATAGATTGTTGAGCTGTATATGGTTGGTGGTTTAGCAGAATTTGGGCTAGTTTAGCCTTTCTTGGACCGTGACTGTATCATGCAGTTACATTGGGGCAAAAAGAATTTGGGAATGGAAATTACTTTTTTGACTCACCCCATTACTTAGTTAACCCACTTTTTTTGTTTAAGACTCTATTAACCTTACAATAATATAAACTACCCAAAATACCCTTCCTTCTCTTATATATAGAAACCTATATTTTTTTCTATTCTCTACAACAACTTCTTCCAATATTCATCAACCCAAAACCTGTTTTCTCTTCCACTTTCTTCAGTTGCAAGTAATTAATAAACATTCATTAAGAGGTAATTCTATGATCATAAACTTGATTCATTATGCTTATTTTTGTATCATTATGCGTTTGAAGCGGTTAATATTAAGCAAACAATATACATGCCCTTAGTTTTTATTGGAAATTAGAAAAATCGTGGTTCTGCGAACGCAAGGGTGTTATTTCTTCAGAAAAATAACACCCTCGCTGAGGGTGCAGCGAGAGCATGAATTTGTTCTCTCGCTGCACCCCCAGCGAGGGTGTTTTTTTTTAATATATATAATATAAAATTGAGATTAAAAAATATTATAATGATAAATATTTCATTCATTACTTAAAATTAAGATAAGAAAACAACTTTACATATTGTATATTGATGAACATTATTTTTTTTAAGGGATAATGATGATACTCGCTAAGGAATTAGATATAATAAAACGTGATTAAAAAAATATTTTTTTCAGTTATATTTAATTTGTTTTTCTAATTATTTATTCATTGCATAATTTTAATTATTTATTTAATGTTTTAAAAATTATAATAATATTTATAAATTAGTTATTTAATATTATATAAAATTTTTGTTATTATATATTTTATAAAAATATCAAGACGTTATTTTTAGGATTCAAAAACTTTAAATTATTTTGAATTCATCCATCTGTGTTATGATATATTTGACTCCATCAATTCTCATATATAGAATATTTGAATTTGTTTATGTTATGATGTTGAGATCAGATAAGATATATAGCATTATAATGTTGATTTAATTTTTTATTTATTTTATTATTTATTTTTAATATAATTTTATTTTATTATTATTTAATTTTAACTTATTATTTTATTTTGATTTTAGTTATATTTTTTAAATTATTTTATTTTATTTTATTTTGAATTTTTTAATTTTATTATTTATTATTTATTTTTTAAATTATAACCGTTATTTGTGTTCGCAACTTAATCATGCAAGACAACAACGATGACGGGATGAGTCATAGTGCACCGGTGGATCATGAAGAGGTCAAATATCCGGATTTTACTAGTGCGTTTGAGACTGACATGGTTTCCCTGATTATGAAGCCCTGGTGAAATGGGTTCGTGAAGTTGCATATTCACAGGGACATGTTCTAAGGATCCTTAGGTCTGATAAAGGAGGAATGGGCCAGAAGCAAAGGATTACACTCTGTTGTGAAAGGTTTGGCATATACAAACCAAAAAATGAGAAGTTCGAGCATGTCACCGGCTCAAAGAAGAGAAATTGTCCGTTCAAGGTTCATGGTAGAGCATATTCGTCACTCGGAGCGTGGAAGGTAAGAGTATCTTGTGGCTCCCATAACCACGATAAGTGTGAATCATTCATCGGGCACTCCTTCCCCGGAAGACCTACGCCTGAAGAGTATGAAAAGATCATCACTATGATGAAGAATGGAGTGACGCCGAGACAGATACTGACCACATTGAAGGAGGAAAACCCAAATAATTGCACTACATTGAAGCAAATTTACATTATCCGCGATAAATGGAGAAGAGAGATCAGGCGTCCGAGAACACAGATGCAGCATCTTCTGAAGACTTTGAGGGATGATGGTTATGACACTTGGTACAGAAAGGACGATACCACAGATATTGTGAAGCAAATTTTTTGGGCTCATCCAAAATCTGTTTGTCTTTTGAGTTCGTTTAATACTGTGCTCATCGTGGACAACACCTACAAGACTAACAGATACAAATGGCCGTTGCTTGAGGTGGTCGGGCAAATATCTACAGAGAAGTCATTTACTGTTGGATTTTCTTACATGGAGGCGGAGAAGTATCCAAGCTTCGTATGGGCATTAGAACAAGTGAAGAGATTGTTTAAAGATGATGATGACATGCCCAAGGTGATTGTCTCTGATTTTGAAGCTGCGTTGGTGAAAGCAATCCATACCGTTTTTCCAACTTCGGCGCATTTGTTGTGTCAATATCATATTAAGAAGAACGTGACAAAACATATGAGGAAGTATGTTCGTAATTTGGATGATGTGTCGTTACTTGAGATTCTTTGGGCCAAGGTAGTCCATTCCAAGGATGAGGAAGACTATAAAGCTTCATTAATCCGATTTCGGAAAGTGAGTTAGAAGGCGATTGGTCTTTATGAATATGTGAATGAGACTTACTTGGCCGAACAGAAAGAAAAATTCATTGATGCATGGACAAGTAATCATATGCATCTTGGTAATACTACAACAAACCGGTAAGTTTTTTTTACTTAATTTGGCATGTTGTATTAATTTGTCATGATTCTTTGCATATTATAATACATTTAAATTTAATCATTTTTAGGGTAGAAGGTGCTCACGCGACGTTGAAGGGATTGTTGGCAAGCAGCAACGGGGATCTCTGCACATGTTTAACAGCTATGCATAAGATGTTGACATGTCAACACACTCTCATTATTGAGTCTTTCCAGAAGAGTCTCACAAGATTGGATCACAGGGTGAATATTCCGCTTTTCCATAATTTACATTATTATGTGTCAAGGGAAGCAATGAGTATTATTTTTACCCGACTGGGGAAGTTTGATGAGTGTGAACATTGTGATTGCAAGTTGAGAATCACACATGGCTTACCATGTCCATGCGAGGTTGATAGATACAGGAAAAGTGGTAAACCTATTCCTTTGACGGCAATTCATGGTCATTGGAAGATTCTATCATTCAACAATACAGGCAAGAAAGAGGAGCTATACATCGACCCAACTCCTTTGATCGAGGAGTTTTGGCGAGTATTTAATGGTACCAATGATGTAGGAAAGAAGATTTTGACGGACAAGTTTCGAGAGGTTATCAATTTATACTATTACCAAATAATGATTTTAACAATTTTTTTAAATATTATCAATTTTTTAATGTTAACAATTAAATTTGTTTTGTTTAGGTTGTGGATCCAGCAACTACATCATTGTTGCCACCAAAAGAAAAAGCAAAGACAAAAGGGCGTACAAGCGATCATGAGAGATCAACAAAGCGTGATCCATCGGGATGGGAATATGCTGAGAAAGAATCAAAAAAGGCTTCAAAAAAAGCTTCTCAACAAAGCTCTCAACAATCCCCCAAAAATCATCCTAAAGCTTCCCAAAATTCCTCCAATAATCCTCCAAAAGCACCTCCAATGCAAAGCTCTCAAAAATCCTCCAAAAGTAGCTCTCAACAAGCAAATGTGAGATCTCGGTACTTAGAACAATTTCCCTCCTTCATGCAACAATATATCGATCAAATTGTTGATGTGAGATCAGATGGGAATTGTGGTTTTCGATCGATTAGCTTGTATGCGTACCTGTGTGAGGAATCCTATATGCTTGTTCGGAATGATTTTATACATGAGATGAAGCAACACAAGGAAATGTACCTTCAGCTGATTGGGACCAAAGATTATGACGTTGTGTTCAAATCACTACATGTGGGCAACATTGGCAGTGTTCCTGAAGATAAATGGTTGATTCTTCCAGAATTGGGGCATGTCATTGCTAACAGGTATAACGTGTCTCATCTTTTAAGTTGTATCATCATACGAGAGATTGTTTTACAATTTTACCGTATACTAACTTGATGCATGGAATTGCTAACAGGTACAATGTGGTCCTTGGTTCGATGGCTCGTGATCTGAGAGCTTGTGTTACGTTTTTACCGTACACTAAAGCACCTCCCATGCATGCAAAACTTTGGGTTATCGGGAATGTCGATACGTGCTGTTTGTTGGACCCTAATAGTAAGCCAAATCATTGGGTTCAAGTTTTTTTGAAGGAAGGATCACCATTACCATCTATTGATCCTTCTTGGAAATATCATTTCGATGAATCTGGGGCTCCGTGGGGTACCATATTTAACGATCGCTTTGCATTATTTAAAGATTTAATACCTCCTTCAACGTGGGACGGTGTTGTACATGATGTTTCTGATGATTAATATAAATTCCTATTTAATTTTTATTAAATTTGTCGACTTTTAGTTATTATAATTTAATTTTTATTATTGTTTGTATGGTTTTAGTTTAATTATATCATATTAATCATAAAATATTAAATGGTTTTTTGTTCCAAACATTAACATTTAAAAATGGATAATCAAATAGTTGAAGCTACATAATAAAATAAAATCACCACAAATTTATAAAACATAAATTTAAATAAATCAAAAGTCAGAAAACGGCGAGAGACAACTCCTACTCTCGCCGTTGTCTACCCATAACCCTTCCCCTAACCCTACCCCTTCCGCTACCCCTAGTCGTCTGCACTACATGTGTCATCTCTTCTGTGAGAGGTGTCACAGCCAACTGATGGACCCTCCTCACCACTTCCAGATAAGATTCCGGAAGCTGCGACGACAACAACGGCTCCAAGCTCCGCGATTGTTCAGCAAATCTCCGTCGAGCTCGAGCCTACAAATGTAAGAAAACATAAATAAGTAAATAAAATGAAAATTTAATATAATATTAATATAGTTTACAAGTAATGAATGAACTAACCAACAAGGTAACTTCAGGACGATCCACCCTGATCGAGGTGCGTAGGAGAAAAGGGTGGGAAAATCTATGTACCCAATCATAATAGTGAGGATCACATTCACCATCGTAGGTGACGTGACCTCCTCTCGTATCATCGTCCAGAATATAGAGGTGCCACTCCGCAAAACTCTGATCAATGGCTGAGGCAGGGGGTCTTCCCAGAGGTGGATTCATCGGAATCCTTTGAACGTATCCAAACTGACGCAACACCCTGTCAGGCAGATAAGCCCTACGCATCATGCCACAGCGGATAAATCCGGAGTAGAAAGCTACCTCCTGGAATGGTCGGACATCTCGGTGCTCGGGGTCATACGGCTGCCACACAACCTGATCAGCAGTGAGCCTCTCTAGAAACATGCGATACGTGTGCTCCGAGTGTCGCAAGGATTGCTGAGGACTCCACCTGAAGACCCGAGGCATGGTCTCATCATAATCACTAGACAGTATAGCACATGGACCAATGGTTGGAAAATGGTCCAGTATCCATGCCTGCAAATAAACCATCAATTAATTAATTTAAATAAAAAATTTAAAAAAACATAAGAATATAATAAAACATTATGAATATAAATAAAATTATGAATATTATTATGAATCAAACATTATGAATTCGTATTTGTTTACCTGCAGCAAAGACATGTAGCCAGCCAAGGAGACCTTATTCGCCTTGCTGGCGAAAGACAGGTGATAATATAAATATGCCAGTGCACTAGCCCCCCATGCATATTCATCAACCACGGTGAGGTCCTCCAAAGCGTACAGCAGGTGACAACCAACAGAGTTGTTCGTCTTATCTGCGAACAATGTGCTACCCACCAGGTAAAGCAGATAACATCTGGCCGCAATATCAAAGCGTCTGATCCCAACAGCTCTGTTGTGTTGGAAACCAACAAGCGGGCTTAGCAATTACTAGAGGGGGGTGAATAGTAATATGGAAGCAACAGTGACTAATTTTCGGTGCAATTAAAAGATAATTGATCAAATGCTTGTTTTTCTGAAACTGGGCAATTTACTCGAGTGAAATGAAGAACACTCGAGTGAAATGCTACGAAATACTCGAGTGAATTGTAAAACACTCGAGTGTTTTATGCAGAACAGCAAAGAGCAATTTCAGAGAAATTTAGCAAAATGATTCAATTTCTTAAAGACTAATCCAGAGCAGATATAAATCAAAGTAGAGGGCAATTAAACTAAGTTAAAACAAGTTAATTGCAACCAATTGCTACTAGAAATATAAAAGCCCCTTTCTAGAGAACTTAGGGTTTGGTTTTTCTTGAAATCTAAGAAAGCTATAAAAGAAAGAGACAACACCAATTTTATCCTGGTTCACACTCAATATAGAGTGCTAATCCAGTCCCCCTAATCAACTTAGGAGTTTCTACTAGTAATCAAATTGTTAGAAATTACAAGGATAAATTGAGATTCCTCACTCAATCCTAACCCTTTTCAAGAGTGTACCAAACTCTTGAAATTTCTACCCCAACTTGATTTGGTAATGAAGAGTCCCTTCTTCTTAAGCTCCTTGGAACCTCCAAGAGCCCACCAAGCTAAGAATCCTCTTAGTCTTTGTGCTTGAGAACCTCCCAAGGCTTGAGAACTTGGATACCTCACCAAGTACTTGGATACCTCACCAAGATTTTCTAAACAAGCTAAAGTGTTTGAGTGTTTGAGAATTTTACAACAAATAATTCTCTTACAAATGAAGCACACTCTCTTAACTCACTAAGACAAATAATAAAGATGAATGCTTGGTTGAGTTTAGAGAGAAATGATTTTTAACACTTGAGAGAGAGAGAGAATCAATGAAAGAATGTAAGGTTGTTGTCACCAAAAAAGTCCACTATTCAGAATATATCTAAGGGGACAAAAGGGAAGGAAAAACCAAGTTATTCCTCCTTTTTGTCCTCTTCTAACGTTTAAAAAATTTGCTGTCGGACCTAAAATACTCGAGTCTTTTTGGAAACACTCGAGTGTTTTAGTCAACTCTGATAGTGTTGCCTTTTTACTTTATCCAACGGCTATATTACTGAAAATTCATAAATCACTCGAGTGAATTGAGAATCACTCGAGTGAATTGATCAGTGTTGGAAAAATTAAGTTTTTCTAACATTGTTTTCAATTCTCTTCTCAAGTCTAATTGGTTTTAATCTCAACCTTTCATGCATGAATATTATTTGACCTTATGTGAGAATAAAAACCTAAACTACCCACTCTCATAAGGAAGTAAAATACATTAAGAATAAATGAGAATGAATAATTAAACTAAGCACTTGATCTTCTTTATTGTTGGGCTTGCATTCTTCAAATTAAGTCCATAATTTAATTACATTGTCATCATCAAAATTAATCCACCTTAATCGGAGACTTGATTTTACAATCTCCCCCTTTTTGATGATAACAAAATAATTAAACCTCTAGCACTTGAGAGCTCCCCCTCAATCTAGGAACCTTTTTAACCTGTACAATCCAGAAAATGCCAAGCACGACGTAATACAATAATAATCATAATCAAGTGCTCATTGGTATCAGAGCAAGAGCATATAACATCAGAGTGTAAGCAAGAAAGCGAAAAAAATTCTCTTTTCTCTTTAATCTCCTTTCTCCCCCTTTTTGTCATGATCAAAAAGATAACGTTTTGGAAACAAAGGTGGAGAATGAAGGATACCAATAAGAAAACTTTCCCTTAAGAGTAAATAGGAATCAAAATATGACTATGAAGCAATAAAAAAACATTAAAGAATCATGAAAATCATGAAGAAAACATGATTAATGCACAAACATCATTGATCCATTATTCCACACACCATAAAACATGAGTTTGAAAAAGGTACATCCAACTCCCAAAAAAAAACAACAAAAGTTTCAACATATCTAAATAAAGTCATAAAACATAAAATCTAGTGCAAATGAACATCAAGGACTCAAGCAGATTGTGGTTGCTGATCATCATCACGAGGATAGGGCTGGAGTCTCCCAAGAGCTGTCAGAATCTGACTAAGATCGGAGCGCACATGTCCAAAACTAGCATCCATACTAGCAGAATGGGCATCAAGCCTACCATGAATAGCTGAGTGCTGGAGCTCCATCTGAGTTCTCATGTCAAAGAAGGTTGCCCGTTGCTCTTGAGCTTGATTTTCAATAGCATCCAAACGCCCATCAATCCGATCAACTCTACCAGTCATATAGTGCCTATATTCCTCAGCCTGATGTGCCATTGAGGCAAACCTTCCATCAAAACCATCCATTCTCTCATCCATATATACCCTGAACTCTCCAAATGAGGTGTTCCATTACTCCTGCCTGCTCCTCCTCCAACTGCTGAGGGTCAACACCTAACTGATCTGCAGCCTGCTGAACATTACCCTGACCTCTCAGAGCAGCTGCCTCATCAAAATACAAACATCGATCCCCGAAGTACTCAATGTCCATCTTACCCAAAGAGTTATCAGAAAATGCATGGATTTTCGCAGGAAGACGAACGACAGGCTCCTTTTCCGAAATAGGAATCTCAAAGTACTGAAGGAGCTTGCAGACATGCATGGGGTAAGGTAGGTATTGTTTAGGTTTGGATTCAGAGGCTTTTTTCATTCGAGCTAGGATGATGGAGGCCCAATTCAAGACTGTATCATTGAGAATGGCATCCATAACTCGAAGCTCAATTTGAATTGGTCGGGAGTAGTTAGGAGAGGTTTGGGGCAATAGGATATGGAAAATGAGATAGTGTAGGACTCTATTGTTGGCAGTCATCTGATTGGCCTTTTTCTCACCTTTGAGATATACACGATCAGGGCGGAGCAAGTTTCGAAAAATCGGATCAACATCTCCTTTAGAAGTGCCTTCTCCTGATCGTGATAACCCAAAGACTTGGAATAAAGCCCTAGGGGTAACCTCAAAGCGTTGTCCTAAAACAGAGGTCTCATAGGAGTTTCCATTTTGCCTAAAGTTTGCATAGAATTGCCTAACTAACCTAATGTAGATAGGACCATTGTAGGATAGAAAACCCATGAGTTTTTGAATCTTAAGGGCATTAACAAAGGTAAATCCTCTACTTAGGAGATAGGCTTCACTTACCCATGTTTGTGTTGCATAATCATTTGAAGCAAATTTCCTTTCCCTTTCAATGCAATTTGCCCTTTGATAGAAATAATCTTCCTCCTCCACAATAGGTTGAGGTTCTTCCACCCTTGGCTTTTTCCCTTTTCTTCTATTGTCCGAAAATGAAGCCATTTGCACTTACAAGTGAGAAACTAGAAGTAATTTTTGAGAAATTGGGGTTTTGGGGAGTTAGGGTTTTGGAAAGGGAATGATGAATTTGATGCTAAAAAAAACTTGAATTTGATGTGAAATAGGAGTAGAAATGAGTTTAGAAGATGAAATAGAGTTGAAATATGAAAGAAATTTGAGTTTTTGGTGAGATTTGTGAAGATGTGAGAGAGTGAGAAGAGAAAACGTGAGTGAAGTGAGAGAGAATTTCGAGCAATCTGGAAAAATCGCAGCAGCATCAGACTATAACTGATGAATTCACTCGAGTGAATTTTAAAACACTCGCGTGTTTTTCAGAAAACCTGAAAAACACTCGCGTGAAATTGAATTCACTCGCGTGTTGGCCGAAAGATGGATTTTCAGAAACCTGTAGCTCACTCGAGTGAAATGGGATTCACTCGAGTGTTGGCCGAAGGCATGGTTTTTCTTTAGGCTCAAAACACTCGAGTCTTTTCAAAAAGACTCGCGTATTTTCCATCAGACCTGCTCAAAAACTTTTCCAATTAAAACTGATTTAATTTTGAATTAAAATCACTCGAGTGATTTAAGAAACACTCGAGTGTTTTTATCAGTTATGCTGAAAATCACAGTTTTAAAACACAAAACACAAAATTCACCACATGTAATGAAAACAACAGATAGGAAACATAATCACACACAATTAAAGACATAAATTCATAACCTCTCAAGGCAATTTCAAACAAGTATCACCACACACTAAATTTAGACACATTTGGTGATTTTCAAATGGCACAAATCAATTAGTTTATACTTGACTCATCTAAAATACCAAGTTCCCCTCTTATATGATAGAAGGTATCCCTTGGTAAGGGTTTTGTAAAAATGTCCGCTAATTGATTTGTGGTACTTACAAATTCAATTGTGCAATCACCCTTTTGAACATGATCCCTTAGGAAATGATGTCTAATTTCAATGTGTTTAGTCCTTGAGTGATACACCGGATTCTTAGTTAGATTGATGGCACTTGTGTTATCGCATTTTATTGGAACACTTTCTAATTTCAAACCAAAATCCGATAATTGTTGTTTCATCCACAAGAGTTGAGCACAACAACTACCGGCGGCGATATATTCCGCTTCGGCGGTGGAAAGAGCAACACAAGCTTGCTTTTTAGAAAACCATGACACTAATGAACTTCCCAATAAATGGCAAGTACCACTAGTGCTTTTGCGATCAAGCTTGCATCCCGCAAAGTCGGAATCCGAATAACCAACTAAACTAAGACTAGCATCACTAGGATACCATAATCCGGTGTTAATTGTTCCTTTAAGATATTTAAAAATATGTTTAACTACGGATAGGTGTGATTCTTTAGGATTTGCTTGAAAACGGGCACACATGCATACACTAAACATAATATCCGGTCTAGATGCGGTAAGATATAGAAGACTACCTATCATGCCCCTATATTTACTAACATCAACCGGTTTACCTTTGTCATCCTTGTCTAGGTAGCATGATGTGCTCATGGGAGTGTATGCCTCTTTGCATTTGTCCATTCCGAATTTTCCAAGGAGCTCTTTGCAATATTTTCCTTGATGCACAAAGGTCCACTCCTTGACTTGCTTGATTTGAAGTCCTAGGAAGAACTTGAGCTCCCCCATCATGGACATTTCAAATTCCTTTTTCATCAAATTAGAGAACTTTCTACACAAGGTCACGTTAGTGGCACCAAAGATAATATCATCTACATATATTTGCACTAACAAAATGTCCTCTTTGGTTTTATAAATGAATAGGGTATTATCAACCTTTCCCCTTTGAAAGTCATTTTCTAATAAAAAGGTACTTAATCGATCATACCAAGCTCTAGGAGCTTGTTTTAATCTATAAAGTGCCTTTTTCAATTTATAAATATGGTTTGGAAACTCATGACTTTCAAAACCAGGTGGTTCCTAAACATACATTTCTTCATTTATGAAACCATTCAAGAAAGCACTCTTGACATCCATTTGATAAAGAGTGAATTTCATAATTGATACAAAGGCAAGCAAGATTCGGATTGCCTCAAGGCGTGCAACCAGAGCAAAGGTCTCATCATAATCAACACCTTCCTCTTGGTTGTACCCTTGGGCAACAAGTCTCGCTTTGTTTCTTATAATCAAACCGGATTCATCAAGTTTATTTCTATAAATCCATTTTAAACCAATTATGGTATGATCATCGGGTATAGGCACTAATTCCCAAACATCATTTCTAATAAATTGGTTTAGTTCTTCTTGCATGGCCATAACCCAATGTTCATCCAAGATTGCTTCCTTAATTGATTTTGGTTCGATTTGAGAAACAAAGGAGACAAAATGACAAATATTTTGAATTGATCTACGAGTTAATACTCCCTTTGAAAGGTCTCCTATGACATTGTCAATAGGGTGAGCTTTCACCGTTTTCCAAGCCGGATCAAGTTCATCTTTGACTTCTCCTTCATCCTTTGATTTTTCCATCTCTTTGTCAACATTTGAAATCTCAAGTCCATCATCACTACCATCACATAAAACACTATCTTCTTTTGAAGACTCATTAAAAACAATGTGAATAGATTCTTCAATAGTCATAGTTCGTTTATTATAAACTCTAAAAGCTTTGCTATGAGAAGAGTAACCCAAAAATATTCCCTCATCCGATTTAGAATCAAATTTTCCAAGTTGATCTTTTCCATTGTTTAAAATATAAACTTTGCATCCAAAAACATGGAGATGGGATATATTGGGTTTTCTACCTTTGTAAAGCTCATAGGGGGTTTTCTTTAACATGGGCCTAATAAAGATTCTATTCATTACATAACAAGCCCTATTAACGGCATCGGCCCAAAAGTAATGAGGTGCTTGAGAATCATTTAACATGGTTCTAGCAAGTTCCTCTAGCACCTTATTTTTCCTCTCAACAACTCCATTTTGTTCCGGAGTTCTAGGTGCCGAATATTGGTGCTCAATTCCATGCTTATCACAAAATCTATCAAATTTATAGTTTTCAAATTCACCTCCATGGTCGGTTCGAATAATAATCACTTTTTGGTTTACTTGGTTTTGTGCAAGTTTAATATGGCGTTTAAAAGACTTGTAGGTGTCACTCTTAGCACTTAAAAACAATGTCCATGTAAATCTTGAAAAATCATCAACAATCACCAAGGCATAATAGTTACCACCAAAGCTTTTTACTTGAGAAGGTCCAAACAAGTCCATGTGAAGCATTTCCAATGGTCTTGTTGTGGACACATCATTTTTGGAACCAAAATGATTTTTAGTTTGTTTGCACTTCTTGCAAGGAGTGCAATCACCTTTAATTTGAAAATTGAGCTTTGGTAAACCAACCACTAAGTCTTTGGATATAAGTTTCTTAAGTTGATTTACATTAATGTGAGCGGTCCTACGATGCCATAACCAAGTATCACTTTCTTTGCTAATTAAACATTTTGAAACTAAAGAAGTGATATTATTCAATTCAACCATGTAAGTGTTATTAGACCTTTTTCCAACAAATTTGATAGATTCATCTTTGTCACTTTTTATGAGACAATGAGTAGAGGTAAATAATACATGGTTACCAATATCACATAATTGACTAATGCTCAAAAGATTATGTTCTAATCCTTGAACATAAAGTACATTATCAATAACCAAGTTGGAAGAATTACCAATTTTACCTATACCAAGTATTTTGCCTTTGTTGTTGTCTCCATATGTGACATATCCTTTTTCTTTAGGAGTAAGCTCAATGAAGTGTCGCTTATCTCCCGTCATGTGCCTAGAACATCCACTATCAAGTATCCAAAGTTGCTTTCCGGTTCTAAGGCACACCTACAAGACACAATCACTTGCTCATTTTGGGTACCCAAATTATGTTGGGTCCCTTTTTGTTAGTCTTGGATGATTCTCCCTTCTTAATCCAAACATAAGTACCATTTTGAATTCCAAAGGTTTTGATATGGCACTTATTGTTTGTATGTCCAAATTTTCCACAATAAAAGAAAGTTGGTTTCTTTGTGAAATCAATTTTTGAGAATGAACCAACCACTTTATTTGTCTTTTCCTTGTGGACATATCCTAAACCGGTTTTGTTTGAATTGTGTCTAACAGAACCAATTAACCGATCTAGGTTTCTGTCACTTTTGTTAAAAGTGTTGAGTTTGATTTTCAAATCATTTACTTCCTTTTCAAGCTCACAACACTTTTCACAATGAGTGATAGTATATGATTGATTTGCATTCTCACAAACATGAGTAGAGTTAGCAAGTTCTAAGGATGCATTTTGGAGTTTCAAATCATTAATAGATTTTTCCAATTCATTGATTTCCTTTTGATACTCCAAAAGCTTCTTTCTTTTTTCCTTGTTAACTTTAGCAAGTCTTTCAAATTGAGTTAGCATCTCATTATATTCATTTAGCAAATCATCATAAGAAATAGTATGAGAGGAGGTGTAAGAATAATTAGATGATACCTCATCCTCACTCTCATTGTCTTTTCTTTCACTACTTGAGGAGGCTTCATTGTCATTCTTGGCCATGAGACATAGCTTGGCTTCCTCATCATCCAAACTACTTGAGGTTGACTTGGAATCCTTTTCCGGTTCATCCCAAACAATGTAAGCTCTCTTCCCCTTGCCATCTTGAGTCTTCTTCTCATTCTTTCTCAAGTAGGTGGGACATTCCATTCTTATGTATCCTATCCCACCACACTCATGGCATTTTACACTTTCACTTGAGCTTTTGTTTCTTGGCTTGTTATCCTTGAATCTCTTGTCTTGAGGTCTCTTGTCCTTAGAGAATGATGAACTACCCTTTTTGCCTTTGAGGAATTTGTTGAACCTCTTGGCAAATAAGCTAATGTCTTCCTCATTTAGAGCATGATCGGAGCTTTCACTTGAAGATTCATCTTCATCCTCTTTTGACATTTTGGTTGAGGCTTTTAGAGAGATGCTCTTCTTTTTCTTGTCCGAATCTTCATTTAAGTGAAGTCTTGATAGTTCCATCTCATGTTCTTGGAGCTTTCCAAACAAGGTGGTCAAGTCCATAGATTTTATATCCTTGGCTTCCTTGATGGCGGTCACCTTTGGTTGTCATCTCCTATCAAGACATCTCAAGACTTTGTTAGTAGTTTCACCATCTCTAAATTCTTTTCCTAAGCCAATCAATTGGTTAACGATATGTGAGAACCTTGTTTGCATATCATTTATAGACTCATTAGGAAACATATGAAAGAGCTCATATTCATGAGTTAAAGCATTTAATCTTGAGTCTCTAACTTCACTAGTTCCCTCATAAGTAATTTGCAAGGTATCCCACATTTCTTTAGCCGATTTGCATTGTGAAATCCTATGAAATTCATTTTTGGACAAAGCGGAGAAGATGATATTTTTAGCTTTTAAATCATATGAAACTTTCTTTTTATCATCTTCATTCCAACTTGTTCTAGGAATAACAACGGCTTCACCATTAACCACTCTTCTAGGAATATGTGGACCTTTTTCAATTGCATCCCAAATATCGGTATCTATTGCTTCTACAAAGACTCTCATCCTAACCTTCCAATAAGAATAATCTTCACCATTGAAGAATGGAGGTCGGTTAAGAGACATAGACCCTTCTTGTTGATTGCTAGAGCCCATTGTTTCCAAAATGATCTTTTTCGAAAAAGCTTTCACGCTCGATCTTTCGACCGAGCTCTGATACCACTTGTTGGAAACCAACAAGCGGGCTTAGCAATTACTAGAGGGGGGGTGAATAGTAATATAGAAGCAACAGTGACTAATTTTTGGTGCAATTAAAAGATAATTGATCAAATGCTTGTTTTTCTGAAACTGGGCAATTTACTCGAGTGAAATGCTACGAAATACTCGAGTGAATTGTAAAACACTCGAGTGTTTTATGCAGAACAGCAAAGAGCAATTTCAGAGAAATTTAGCAAAATGATTCAATTTCTTAAAGACTAATCCAGAGCAGATATAAATCAAAGTAGAGGGCAATTAAACTAAGTTAAAACAAGTTGAAAACAAGTTAATTGCAACCAATTGCTACTAGAAATATAAAAGCCCCTTTCTAGAGAACTTAGGGTTTGGTTTTTCTTGAAATCTAAGAAAGCTATAAAAGAAAGAGACAACACCAATTTTATCCTGGTTCACACTCAATATAGAGTGCTAATCCAGTCCCCCTAATCAACTTAGGAGTTTCTACTAGTAATCAAATTGTTAGAAATTACAAGGATAAATTGAGATTCCTCACTCAATCCTAACCCTTTTCAAGAGTGTACCAAACTCTTGAAATTTCTACCCCAACTTGATTTGGTGATGAAGAGTCCCTTCTTCTTAAGCTCCTTGGAACCTCCAAGAGCCCACCAAGCTAAGAATCCTTTTAGTCTTTGTGCTTGAGAACCTCCCAAGGCTTGAGAACTAGGATACCTCACCAAGTACTTGGATACCTCACCAAGATTTTCTAAACAAGCTAAAGTGTTTGAGTGTTTGAGAATTTTACAACAAATAATTCTCTTACAAATGAAGCACACTCTCTTAACTCACTAAGACAAATAATAAAGATGAATGCTTGGTTGAGTTTAGAGAGAAATGATTTTTAATACTTGAGAGAGAGAGAGAGAATCAATGAAAGAATGTAAGCTTGTTGTCACCAATAAAGTCCACTATTCAGAATATATCTAAGGGGACAAAAGGGAAGGAAAAACCAAGTTATTCCTCCTTTTTGTCCTCTTCTAACGTTTAAAAAATTTGCTGTCAGACCTAAAATACTCGAGTCTTTTTGGAAACACTCGAGTGTTTTAGTCAACTCTGATAGTGTTGCCTTTTTACTTTATCCAACGGCTATATTACTGAAAATTCATAAATCACTCGAGTGAATTGAGAATCACTCGAGTGAATTGATCAGTGTTGGAAAAATTAAGTTTTTCTAACATTGTTTTCAATTCTCTTCTCAAGTCTAATTGGTTTAATCTCAACCTTTCATGCATGAATATTATTTGACCTTATGTGAGAATAAAAACCTAAACTACCCACTCTCATAAGGAAGTAAAATACATTAAGAATAAATGAGAATGAATAATTAAACTAAGCACTTGATCTTCTTTATTGTTGGGCTTGCATTCTTCAAATCAAGTCCATAATTTAATTACATTGTCATCATCAAAATTAATTCACCTTAATCGGAGACTTGATTTTACATGTTGTACACCTCCTTGAGCTTGCTAAACCTTATAGCACCAGTCTTAATCTCCATCGCCTCCGTGGTAGCCTCAGCCTGACCCATACCAAGCATCTCAGTCATCAGGGAAACTGCCTCCGCCTGGTTGGGTTTATCCCAGCTGATCAAATGCCCAGCCACCGGGATTTGGAGGATACATGACACGTCGTCCAGCGTGATAGTCATCTCCCCACATGAGAGATGAAACGTGTTGGTATCCTCATACCATCTATCGACGAATGCCCCGATTAATCGCTTGTCGACTACACTGTAAGATGAAGCGATCAATGGGGCCAAGCTGGATGCCTGGACGATTTCTCGCACTTGCTGTGGCACGGCATCTAACAACGGAAAATCGAATGCGTGGTTGTGGCATCGGTTTAAGATACGATCCTGCACAATTTAAATTAAGAGAAATTAGTAAAACAAATAAATATCAATTAATTAAAGAAATAGATAAAATTAAATTTAAATTATTTTTTGGTCTCGTTACAAATACTTACCCGTCCTTGCCATATAAGCTTCGCCTGATGCTCGTCGTATGACCTCAACAGCGAAGTATCCTGATGATCCTCATAGAGGGTCTCCGTCTCTGTATCATCGGCACCATCATCACCATCCGAAGAAGAGGGATCAGGAGCGGCATGGGAAGGTCCTCCTTGCTCCATCCGTCGCCGTCTACCCGACGCTGTCAAATACTCTCCCATCATGGGCATGTCATCGTCATCCCCGTTGCCAGTAACGGTTGCGTTCTTCATCCTCGGCATCTGAAATTGCAAAATACAATGTCAAAATAATAAATTATAAAATGCAATAAAACAAATAATAATCAAGAAAAGCAATAAAATAAAAATTACAATTAAATAATAATCAAGAAAAGCAATAAAATAAAAATTAAAAGTTAAAATTAAATTATGATAAAATAGAATAAATAAATATTAAAAATAAATAATAAAATAAAATAAATAAATTAAAAAATACAATAAAAATAAAATATAAATTTAAAATTAAATAATAATACAATAAAATAAAAAAATATTAGCAATAAATAAAAAAATATAACAAATAAATAAAAAAATAAAAAAAAAGTTAAAATTAAATAATAATCAAATAAAATAAATAAAATAAAATAAATAAAAAATAAATAAAAATAAATAAAATTAAAATCAAATATTTATAACAGTCACTAACCAAAGCATAATATTTAATTTTTTAAATTAACTAATATTTATCCTATTCTTTTTTCAATAATATAAACATTATAATCATCTTAATCTATTCTGATATCAAATCATAACATAAACAAATTCAAATCTCCTATATATGAGAGAATTGATGCAGTCAAATATATCATAATACGGATGGATGGATTTAAATTAATTTAAAGTTATTATTAATTATTTAAATTAACTAATATTTATCCGATTTTTTTTCTCTATATCTTACCTGATCTCAACATCATAACATAAACAAATTCAAATCTCATATATATATATATATATATATATATATATGAGCCTTACAATCTTAATCTTTATGAAGCTACAGAGGACATTGAATTAGCCTATATAAAGGTTATCATAATACGTGTATTTTTATAAATATATATTTTGGGAAAATATAAAATAAAATTTTTTTTATATAACTTTAAATAATTATTTTTATAAATATTAAAATTATTAAAAAAAAAACACCCTCGCTGAGGGTGCAGCGAGAGCATGAATTTGTACTCTCGCTGCACCCTCAGCTCTGGAAAAATAACACCCTCGCTGACCCATAAGTGAGGGAACCCTAAAAATGGCAGACACGATTTTAACAAAATCATACCTATAAATCAGTTGCAAACTCAAATAAAACTTGCAATAAATAACTATAAACAATATACAACAAAGAACAATAACTATTAACCAAGATTTCTAATAACATTGTTCAATTTTAAGCAAAAATCCGAAAAAAAATTGAAACGTTGAAGGGAAGGAAAGCATGACATCTTACCTCGGTTGTGCGATGGAGGAGCGCCTGCTGGAAGAGCTGTGGAGGAGCGTTGCGGTTGTGCTTTGAAAGAAACCGTTGAGTGCTTGAAAGAAACCGTGGTGCTCCTGCGGTTGTGACTTGAAAGAAACTGAGAAGAAGGAGTTGAAAGGAAGGAGATGAGACTGGAGGAGGTGCTGAGCAACACAGAGAAGAAGGAGTTGAAAGGAAGGTGATGAAATTGTGAACTGAGCAAAGAGAAAGGAGTTGTTATGGGATTTGAATTTGAAATTTGAAAAGTAGAAGAAGGGGAGGGATAAGGATGGAATAAGAAGGGGGTATTTTAGGATTATAAAAAAATTGTAAGGTTGTTATGGGATTTTTATTTAAAAAAAGGGGGTTAACTAATTAACTAGGGGGTTAAAAAAGTAGGGCCTTGCTTTTTGGCCCCCAGTTCATATTTCCGTGGATCAAAATATCCTTATGAGTGTTAACATTTCCGGCTTTATGATACTGGAAAAGTTTTTCCGGTATAGCTAAACCGGAAGAAATTTAACCAACCTTCCGGTACTGCATAACCGAAATCATTCTGATACTTCAGAACCGGAATAATTCTTCTTCATTTCGTTCTTTGCTTTCTTTTTGTTTTGTTTGTGCCATGGGTTTTGAAAACGATTTTGCCATAATCTTGAAAAGACAGCTTTCGTTTTTGGAGGCAACAAAACCTCTTCCGCTAAGGACATCAACAACATCCTTGCCTCTGGCACATCCATTTTTTTCGTTATTTTTTTATTTTTCAAATTGTTTTAGTTGAATTGCTGAAATGTTTTATTTGTTGGGTGAAATGTGTAATAATTAAGCCAAACCTTGGTAGAGGCCATGGTAATTTCGTTTTATTGATTTACAAATTAATAAAATTCTCAAAATTCATATATCATGGATAGTTTTTTTTGGTGCTTTACCTCCAGAGAAATTGTGAAAATTTTTGTACAGTTGGATCTGAAGCTGATGATGACAGGATTCAATAGCTTTTATCTTAAGTTAAGGGCAAAGATTTAGAAGTGCTTATTGCTTCTGGTAGGGAAAAGTTAGCCTCTGTGCCTTTTGGCGGTGGCGCGGTTGCAGTTGTCGGTGGAGGTGCTGATGTTGTTTCTGGTAGAACGAAGAAAAATTATTCCGCAGAACTGGAATTCAGTTGCCGGTGGAGGTGCTGATGCTGCTTCTGGTAGAACGAAGAAAAATTATTCCGATTCTGAAGTACCGGAAAGATTCCAGATGTTTTTTAAATTTCAACCGGTTCAGCTATATCGAAAAGACATTTCCGATTTCATAAAACCGAAAATGTTAACACCCTTAAAGGTATTTTGGTCAACAGAAATATGAAATTGGGGCCAAAAAGTCGAAAAAGGGGCAAAAAGCAATTCTAGTCGTAAGTTCAATCGCGAAATTTTAAATAATTCTATGTCGTGATCAAGATGACAGTCGTATGAATTTTTTTGGATTGTGAATGTAGTCACAACCTGAAAAAGATATATTCAGAAAGATTTAGTACATTAACAAATTGATACAAGTTCTTAATCACATACATTAACATGTGTGTAATGTAATACACTAATACTTCCTCTGATTTCATTTATAAAAAAAAAAAAAAAAAATCTATCAATGGTCTTAAATATAAGCAAAAATTAACTAACTTTCTATTATCAATACAACCATTCTTAAAATATCCCTACAAAATGGTTAGGCTTAATTATGGTTTTGGTTCCTATAAGTTGACCTCGTTTTGAATTTAGTCCTTAAATCTTTTTTTGACCTTGAACGGTCGTTAAATCTTTTTAAATTTTGTTTTTAGTCCTTAAATCTTTTTTTGACCTTGAATGATCCTTAAATCTTTTTAAATTTTGTTTTTAGTTCTTCTGTTTGTCTTCTTCTGTCATCTGCTGACATGACAAACGGTGTGTCATGTCAGCCCTTACATTGACTGTCAACGATGCATCTGATGTGGACCTCCTACTCATGTGAGCAGGAACCGAGCAGGAACCAAGCATTAACCGATCATTAATGGAGCATGACTTGCCAAACCGAGGGGAGATATCGACCGAACACGATGAACTGAGCACGAACCAAGCTATGCCATTACCAATTGCATCGTACTCGGTCGATATCTCATGCACGGTTAATACTCGGCTCATGCTCGGTTCATGCTCGGTTCCTACTCACATGAGTGGGAGGTCCACATCAGATGCATCGTTGGCAGTCAATATAAGGGCTGACATGGCACACCGTTTGCCATGTCAGCAGATGACAGAAGAAGACAAACAGAAGGACTAAAAACAAAATTTAAAAAGATTTAAGGACCATTCAAGGTCAAAAAAAGATTTAAGGACTAAAAACAAAATTTAAAAAGATTTAAGAACCATTCAAGGTCAAAAAAAGATTTAAGGACTAAATTCAAAACGAGGTCAACTTATAGGGACCAAAACCACAAATAAGCCAAGTGGTTATAACATTTAATTTTTATTTCATTTTCAATGCACGTTTCCTAAAATAGTCAATTTTTCTATGAATTTGAAAAAATTAAATGCACTCAACTAAATTTCTTAATACGTACCGGTAGTTATTTTTGCTACTCGCTCCGGTCCTATTTATAAGTCACATTTTAGAAGGATTCTTTGGTCCTATTTATAAGTCACTTTGTATTTTCTAGGAGACATTTATTGTTATTTTCTCTTATTTGCCCTTTGTCCATTAATGTGAAGTAATACATTGTGAAATTCTCAATACAAGTTAAGAGGGTAAGAGTGTAATGTTGAAGTATTTTTTTTAAGTTTTAAGAAACCTAACTACCCTCCTTGATATACGGTTATAGTACAAGAGGGAGTAATAAACAATACCGGAGGAATACAAAGAATACGAGATGACTATTTTCCCAAAGGAATATATAAACGTTCAACACATAATTTGCTTTACATTCTTCACTCCCTTAAATAATAATTGAGAATTTGCAGGTTTACCTCTGTTTGCATCAACCAGCTCAAGTTCCGGACTTCCCAAAAAAGTTAAGCATAGAATCTCCTTGTCCGGTGAACTAAGATCACACTCAAAGCAGTTGCAAATAGACAAACTGTCGCTAAGATCCCACATGTCAGGGAAAAGCATATGTTTCCTTTACAAAGAAGAGACTCATCATTTCCAGTCATATAAGACATCATTACCAAGTTGGTGGAGGCTTCGTATATTTGTATTCGATGCTTGGCTTGCTTCTCTGCATAATAATCATATATCGTGCTTGCTACGAATCCAGACAGAAACAGTGATCCAACTGGGTTAGCCATCGAGAGAAAATTGAGTAAAATCCCGAAGTTCTTCAAGCCGAATAGTTATGAAGTTGCAGCTATCGCAATTGACCAGTGGGCACCGTATCCAAAACCAGTGGATATGGCCAATATGAAAACTTGTCCAACCAAACCCAGGGCATAGTAGGAGAATCCTAGTGCCATCACTACCTGAACCACAGCTAATGCAACTAGTCTCGGATACCTAATCTTTCTGTTTGAAAACGAGCAAAAAAACACACTTGTCTTAAGTTACATCAATTCTTCTATATTTTTAGTATTTTTATACATAATTTTTAACATTGATTAACAAGATGAAAATACCCATAACCACTTGTATTATATGGTTAACAATTCTAATCAACACTGATTATATATTACTAGCCTCTTTTTATTACTCCTTCCATTCCTTGTTATTTGTCCTTTGGAGAAATTTTTTATCCATTCCTTGTTATCTGTCCCATTTAAAATATCAAAGTAAAATAAATGTTATTTTCCATGTTTACCTCTATGACATTTATTTACGTAAGTAGTGGAGAAAAGGTAATGACTAAGAAAATAAAAAAAGTATAATAGAAAAAAATAATAAATTTATTGAAAATTAAAGTAATCAAAGTAAACAATATATTTTTTAAAGGATACATTTTTTAAAGGGTGTGTTTTTTTAATGGGACAAATAAATAGGAAAAGAGGGAATATATAATTATAGTACTCCCTTATGTTCTTATTATAAGTCCCTTTCACCAATTTCTACACCCTTTGAGAAATTTAATAAGTATTGTTAGTAGTATTGGAAACGTAAATATTTAGTATTATTATTGGAAATCTAAAAAGTGTTAAGTAAGTAGGGATGTTTATGGAAAAAAGTAATTTATGTCATTGAAAATTTGAAATGAGGCTTATATTAAGAAGTATGGACAAAAAAATGTTTTCAAATGGCGCTTACATATAAAACCCGAGGGAGTATTTAATATTTGTATATTGTTAACAATTGTAAAAGTTGTGTATAAAGAGCAAACATCATTTTACATATTACAGTGTAGACTGTGCTCTAAGGTGGGAGATTCTAAGATGCCTTAATAATATTCAAAAGGAAAAAGTTGAGAGATTGCTTGCACCTTACTATAACTTCTGAGAAGTAGCCACCGGCGACACGACCGAGGAAGTTAGATATGCTGATAACTGATATATACACATTGACATTGTCATCTGCCAATGATTGACACATCTGACCAATGTTGTTTATAACTGTCAAGCCCGATCCAGAACCCATCACAAGAGAAAAGAACAAGATCCAAAAATCAGAATTGACCAGTGCTTGTGTTAAGGTGAAATTCTCTCCTCTTTGTGGCCCATTTTTCTGCTGGATTCTGTCCATTGTTTTCGTGACTGTTTGGAAAAGTTTAGCTTGAAAATGAACAACGTTCCTTGGCCCTTCAGATAGTGGAAGTGAATCTAATTTTGGGGGCTTCTCTTGTTCAACAAGAGCAGCACTAGAACTAGTCTCACCAACCACTGGCATAGTTTTGGTTGCTACTTCCATTGGTGGTTGTTCAAGAAGGGTATCCTCGATTGAACTTTTGGGTTTTGAGGAAAAAACCAATAGAATAGGAACTATAATGGGAAGCAATATAAGAATAATCAAAATAACAGCAAGTAATGTGATGGTGTTTTGGTCTAATTGTAGCATATTTTCTACCAACAAAACTCCCATAATATAAGAAGCCAAGAGAAGGCAAATGCTGTAGATAAACATGAAGCCTGAGCCATCAGAGGCTCTAGCTTGTTTATAACCTTCAACAGGTCTTATAATGAATATGAGGGCGCAAGAAACCATCGCGGGTCCAACTGCTATAATGAAAATCACAGATGCGTGATCAGGGGCATTGATCATTGCTATAATTTGAGTCCAAATTGCACCGCTTAAGCCAATAAAGCCCTTCAATATCCCTACCACTGGCCCTCTACTTTCTGGGAAACTTTGCACACAAGAAACAAGTGCAGCTGTGTTGTAATATGTAGATGCATTTTGTCCCACAAAGATGAAAACACACAGCTGCAAATAATTTCCAGGTTAACAAGATTTACCAGCTCATGAATCGAGCTTAAGTTTCTCTAAATGATTCAAGACAGAGCAGAGTCCAAGATATAAATTATAATCCAGATGAAGACAGCCACATCAATTTATGGGAAAAAGTTTTTTCTATATTGAACTAAGCAAATTGATATATAAAAATAACCTTTCACCCTGTGCTTTTCCTCCACTTTCTATGGGGAATATAATAGAATCATAAGTTTGTAACAGATCTCATGATCACACTTTACATTAGTATTCTATTTTGATTTATCAGACATACTCTAAAAGTCTTACTAAGCCATATCTTATAATTGTGCTTGTAAGTGGTATTTCATTATCAGTCATGAGAGTTGAGAGCATTAGGTACAAAATTTCAATCCATGTCAAGGTAGTCAATCCCAGATTCCATAGCATCCCAACTTTCCCCAAAAGCAGGATAGCGGGATTGACTATAGAGATCCATGTATAGTAAGGATGGGCGAAAAAAATTGAAGTCACGATCGTCTTGAGAGCTCCCATTTTCACAGGAAAATACAGTACAAAACAGAGCAAAATAAATTATGAAAGGGTAAGCCAAGTGGTACCTTAACCTCAACGATTTCCCTCCCTTCCCCCTTCTTATATATGTACAGAGAGCAAGAGACGTTCAACTATTTTCTCACCGACTATTTTACTACAAAATTGAAACCCAGTTAATCAAAATTCCGTTTTGGAAAACTGATTCCAAAACACAACTCAAGGAAGTAACTTAAGTTTTGTCAAGGAATCAATTAATTTAATTAATTATTCTCAAGTATACACTTTTTATTTCATATCCAATTAATTTCCTGAACACAGAAAACTGCAACCATTTGTTATTACTAAACAATAACTTTCTGATGATGAGAGGGACTGCATCCTACTACGGAACAAAGTCAAAAACAGTAAAGATTATCCTGTGCCTTTCCTTATTTTGACCGAGCTATAAATCCTCGGAAAATTGGGGCCGCTCTAAATACATGATACTAACTTAGGCTAAATGATGTATTTGGTAAGGTAAGGGACCAATTATGCAGTTTAGCCTACTAACTTATTTTAACAACAATCTTATAACACGACAAGGATAGAAGCATATATAAAAGATAGAGCAAAAGCATTGTCAATAAAAACCAAGAAAAGTAATGATGATCAGATAGAAATTGATGAGTGTTTTTTTTATTATCAAATTGAACTTACCGCCCACAAGGGTAAAGAAGGGAACCTGTGAGTGACAATAAGCCAAACAATGCCATAACCAACAACATTCTGTATGATCCCAACAAGCATAACTACCCAAGTCGGCGACACCTCGCTGATCTTCCCAGCAACAAGGCCAACATTATCTCCCAAATCCTTTGCCAAACTCAAGAACGACACCTGTTTAAGGTTGTAACCCATGCTGCTCTTTATAACCGGAGATATGCTCCCAAACATGTAAGCCGTCCCTGCAAATGATAATTCCCACATTCCACACACAAACACGAACCATCTGTGGCGTACCAAGGCCTTCAGTTTCTCATGGATGGAAACCATCTCTCCCCCTTCAACAATAGCAATACTGATTCTTGATGAAGGAACTAGGAAGTATGTTATAAATTTTAGTCAACTCCATATGGCCATGTGTTTCATACTCCTAAAAAGTAATAGAGCATGGTGCACGTGAATTTTTTTTTTTTTTTTTATCGTTAACAGTTAACTTAGTAATAAAATAAGTAATTAACTGCTGAGCTTGACTGAAATTTGATCTTGTTGATTTTGCATTGTTGTCATCCTCAACCATCTCGTCTCACATTTGAGAGTTGAGAGTTGAGACACAGCACTGCGATGCATCGGATCCATCACCTTCGTCATCGAATCGTAGTGGAAGCGGAACAAGAGTTGGTCACCGAAACACTCGACCACTCTCTTTCTTTCTGTAAAAAAAACATTAATAAAACAAGTAGGGCCATAACTTAAGAAAGTTAAAGAAAAGGAGAAAGCAAACTTTGAATGAAAGTAAGGTACATGCTGATGTCCGTACCGCGTGAAGAAATTATCTTCTCAGTGCCTATACATTTTCCGTGATATTCATACTGCATAATATATACTTCATCCGGGTTGAAATATACAACAACAACAATAACAACTAAGCCTTTGTCCCACTAGGTGGGGTCGGCTACATGGATCAAACGACGCCATAAAGGCCTATCATAGCATTGATTGCCATATCCTTCTCAATTGTTTCGCCTATAGTTTTTCTAGGTCTTCCTCTTCCTCTAGCCCTTGTAGTACCCTCGATTTGGTCTACCCTCCTAACCGGGGCTTCCACCGGTCTCCTCCACACATGCCCAAACCACCTAAGACGAGATTCAACCATTTTTTCAACAATAGGAGCAACCCCAACTTTTTCTCGAATATACTCATTTCTAATCCGATCTTGTCTGGTATGCCCACTCATCCACCGCAACATCCTCATCTCTGCAACATGAAGTTTATTCTCTTGTGTGCCCTTTGCCGCCCAACACTCTGTCCCATATAACATCGCTGGTCTTACAGCAGTGCGGTAGAACCTTCCTTTAAGTTTAAGTGGTACCTTCTTATCACATAACACGCCCGAGGCACTCCTCCATTTCATCCACCCTGCTTGAATCCTATGATTTACATCCCCTTTTATTTCTGCATCCTGCTGTAAGATAGAACCAAGATACTTAAATTTCGGGACTTGTGCTAAGACATGCTCTCCAACCTTCACCTCTCGAGTAAGGCCCACGTGCCTCTTGCTAAAATTACACTCCACATACTCTGTCTTGCTTCGACTTATCCGGAATCCAGACCCTTCTAAAGCTTGTCTCCACATTTCAATCTTCCCATTTATTTCCTCTCTAGTATCCCCAATAAGCACAATATCATCCGCAAAGAGCATGCATCCGGGTTGAAATATAAGCAATAAAAATATATTTCTCTTGATTTAAAATATAAGCAAAACTAACCAACTTTCTTAAATTTTATTTCATTTCCAATGTCATTTTCTAAAAACATTCCTAGAAAATTGTTATCTTATTTAATTTTTGTTTCATTTTCAATGCAACTTTCCTAAAATACCTCTATTCTTTTATAAATTTGAGGAAATTAAATACAATCAACTAACCTCCTTAATAATTGTAAAATTAGTTGGTTTTGCTTATAATTCGAACCGGAGGGAGTATCTAAATAAAGGTTTGAAACAAGAACATAGCAGAGAGCAAAACATTCTATAACATATTCTGCAACTAGTTCTATTGTTTGAGTATTGTGTATTTGTAAAATTGGCTATTAACAAAAAAACTAAAATAATATTTTTTTTCGTATATTATTTGTTTTTTTTAATACAAATATTTCTGTGAAGATAAATTTTGTTCTTTGAGTGTTTTATATTTTTTCCACAGCATCTAAATTTCTACAAGGCAAATTTATTTTAATTGCCAACATCCGGCATCAAAGCTAGTTGTATAAAAATGACAACAAGTTCAAACACAAGTCACTACAAACAATTGTTTTCACGTTTGATGGCAAATCAAATTTTGCCATATGGAAACGTTTGATGGAGATATGCTTAAAAACCGGCGGTTATGGACAAATCATAAAAAATGGTTTTGATGAGCCAACTGATGAAAATAAAGCAATAGTAGATATACAACAAGTAGAAAAAATTCGTCTACATAATGAAAAAGCTTTATTTTTTTATTTGTCAATTTGTGGAACGGTATGTTCTTGAGAAAATTTTCCATGCTAAAATAGCAAATGAGACTTGGGAAATTTTGATCAAAACATATGAAGGTGCTGACCCACTGAAACGAACGAGGTTGTAAGGCATAAAATGCCAATTCGAGCTGATGGAGCAAAGAATAGATGAAAGCATTCCTAAATATTTTTCACGAATGGACAAACTTGTCAACGAAATGAAAATCAACGGTGATGATATAAAAGAGACAAAAGTCATGGAGAAAATCATACGCACACTTTCAACTCGTTTTGATTACGTGGTAGCAGCTATCGAAGAAGCAAAGGATCTCAGCACAATTACTCTAAATGATTTTCAAGCATCTTTAGAGTGAGATGCGAATGAACGAGAAGTCAAGTGGCACAATCGAGCAAGCATTAAAAGCTCAAATAAATATTAGAAACGACAGACTTGTGCAAAGAAAGGTTAAACAACTATCAAAGAGGTCAGAACTTCAACGAAAGAGGGAGGAATCCTAGATCTGACTCAAGCCAAAGCACACGAGGTAATGGCTCATTTCAAAATAAATCTAATACTCAATGTCATAAATACCAAAAGTATGGACATTTTCAATCTGAATGCAAATCTCATATTCAGTGTCATGACTATAATAAGTATGGTCACTATCGTCGAGAATGTCGTGCTAAAGCATTGAATATTAGAGATAATCATGCTCGAGTAGCATGAAGTGAAAATGACATGAAGATGGTTCTTACAACAAGTAATGATGTATGTAACATCCCCAAGTTCGCCTAGTGGTTATGTGCATTAGTTAGCAGGATTTTGATAAGTGTTTGGAATGTGTTTAGGAATTAGAATTTAGTCAATGATTGGGGTCTAATATGTGATGTTTTTGTACCTTTTTTTGCCTCCCTTTTACATAGTAAGTGACTTGTTTCTTGAGTAAATTGGAATAAAACAATGGAATTTTGTCTTTATAAGATTTCTAGAACCTTTTGATGTGTTTGGTTTGTTTTCAGGTATTTAAGCTCTTAAAACAATGATTTTTGCAAAGGAATGAAGAATGAGAGTTTGGTACTTGATTTGGGAATAAAAAGAGGAAAAAAAATGAAGAAAAGTTGACCGTAGTGCGCCCAGGCGCAGGCCATCACGCCCAGGCGCAGGCCATCACGCCCAGGCGCAGGATTCTCACGCCTGGGCGCGCAAAATGCGAGAAAGTGACACTGTTAGCTGTTTTGATCATAACTTGAGCTACGCTTATCCAAATGACGCGATCTATATACCATTTTAAATCTAAGGAAAATATCTACAACTTTGCCAGAAATAGCCTTGCTCAAATTCGTCCATATTGGTGGTCAAAATCAGTGCCGAAGTTGCTGTCAGACACAAATACGAGTTTCTAGAAGGATTTTAATGATAAATTCTATTTGTAGATAAGATTCTTAAAGATTAGTTTATTCTAATAGGATCTTATCGTATTATATTCAGATTTAGGATTAGTTTTATCTTATCACATTAGATTGGAAATTAGGTTAGTTTTTATCTATATAATAAGAGGATTAGGATTCATTCAGAAGAGAAGAGGAGAGACACTCATACAACTCCATAGAATAATAGTATATTAGGATTTGAGACTTGGAGAAGGAACAAGGATTGGAGGTTTTTGTGAAGAACACGGAGTTTGCTCAAGGATTCATGGTAATTATTTTTATCATGTTTATTGTGTTTTCTCTTGTAAGTATGAACTAATTCCATCCTTGGGATGTAGGAGTAGATGTATGGAACCTTTTCAATATTTCTAGTAATAAATTAATCTTGTTTTCCGTTATTGAATTCTGTGTTTGATTATTCTTATTTGTTTCTCATGAAAGAAGCTGTTTCATGACTTTTGAAAATCCTTTATGAATAGACATATGAATTTAGGATTTAGTCATTTAATCAAACAGTTCAATTGCATAGGCACAGACATGTTTTCTATGAATTGGATAATTTTTACAAGTTTTGATTGAACTTAATTAAAGGTTAGGTTTTTAAGGCTCTCTTGAGACATCATTGGGAGATTAATATCTAAAATACGGAGACGTTCTAAGACATTAGGCGTTTTCTACCTTTGCAAAACAAATTCAGAATCAAGGAAAACAAATCAATTTATTATAGAATATTTAGGAACCTGCATCGAAACTACATCCCGCTTTTTCTCCTTGTCAAAGAGTCATTTATTTTAATTTATGTTTTTATTTACAAATTCATAAATCCTTTGTCTCGTTCACTAGGTAATATTAATTAGGTGGAATTAATTAAACGATCACTCCCTTGGGTACGATACTCGGACTTCATTGTCTATATTACTTGTACGATCTGGTACACTTGCCAGAATCCCAACAAGTTTTTGGCGCCGTTGCTGGGGAGTGATTCTGTTTTAATTAATTTTGGTACTAATTTAATTTTACTTAGTGTAACTTGAGTATATATTTTTATTTTTCTTTATTTTATTATTGTGTAACATGGCTTATTCTCATGATGACATAGAATTTTTCAAATTTATTTTGTCGTCACCTATTCCATCCTGTTATGCACAAAATATTGTTGATGAGATTAAAGTTTTTGATGGTCTTTTAGAGGAGGTGGTACAAAAATTTTCTATTATGGAAGACCAAAGTGTTTCCCTTTCTAAACCCATAGAAAAAGAAGAAATTGTGCATGATGAGATTGAGGAAGTGAAACAAGATAAATTAAATAATGGGATGAGTCTAGGGGTTGAATTAGGGTCCACTTTACATGATGAATTTTCTGCTCTTGCTAAATGTATTGGATTGCATGAATATGTGGAACCCTCAAAAAATTTTCCCTCAATTTACCCCTTAATTTTTTATGACTTCCCTGATGCTCATGATGAAGATAAGCCATTGTTCTTTTTTTTAGCGCCTGAAAAGGCAACTTTGCTAAGTCATGGAGTTTACACTTTCATAGACTCCATGCATGATGAAAAAGACAAGCACCATGTGATGATGCTTGGAGTGAAAAATGCACCATTTGACCCGGAAGGGTTTAAAACTATTTTTAAACATTTGCTCCAACATTATCCGTGCATATTTCCATGGGATCCAGGAATAACTTGTTATTGCTGCATAACATGGGAGTTGTGCTATAGGATTTGGGATCCTGGTGAATTCTCTTTAGTTTTGCAGTAGTGTAGGATTTAAATTTTTAATTAGGAGATTGAATAAAGAGTTTAGAGTTTTCTATATGTAACTGCTAATGGGGTGCTTCTAGCACTATTTTTAGTTGTTCATGTGACACAGGTGAATAAGTTTGGGGGAGTCTCCTCCATGGTGCATCAAGAGATAATGTTGCGTTACAAAGGGAAGTCTCTAACTCCTTGCTTTTGTTTTTAGTTTTAATTTTTATTTTGTAGTTTAGGATAGATTTGTTGCTTGAGGACAAGTCACATTCTAAGTTTGGGGGTGAGGGTAACAAAATAAAAAATTTTCTGATCTTGATTTCTCCCCTGGCTTTGTGTTGGTTTGTGTCCTGGCATGAGTAAGCACTGATTCTAGGTGTTAGATTTGTCCCTTTGATAGGTGTAAATGCTTGATTGTGATTTTCGACTTGTTTTACCTAGATACTAATTGGATTTAGCTTTGAAATTTTTTGAAAATTAGTTGTTTGGCAAACTTGTTGTGAATGATTGATTAGTGAATTGACCTTAACCAGTGAGATTTGAGCCTATACACTTGAAGGAGTAATGTTTAATGAATATTGTGATGAAACTCCTATTTCTTTCATGAGAGTGTTCTCTTTTACTATGTGTTCTAGAACTTGACTTGTGACCTCTTCAAAATTGACATTGGATTACATGTATGAACATGATTAAGGCACTTAGGTTTGTGTTTTTGTGGCCTTCAACAAATTTTTGAGACATAATGATCCCTTAGTTGCCCACTTTGAGCTTTGAGATTTAAGGACTTTCTTTGGTACCCTACATAAATTGAATTATTCTTGTGAAGTACCTTTGAAATTGTGAATGAGCAATTAAGTGGAATGTTAGAAATTGGTGAAAGTGTAAGTGCTGAAAATTTGATGTTTCTATTTCTCTTCTAAAAATAAAGAAGAAAAAAAAGAGCAACAAATGTGCTTAAAAAAATTGAAAAGAAGAAGAGAATAGAAATAGAAAAAGAAAAAGAAAGAAAAGGAAAAATCAAGTGAATTGAGTTGTGATTGTGTAATTACCTTATTGCTCATTTCATAATTTAAAAGGGAAGTGTTGTGATTTCATTGATTAAGTCTTTTGTTTATCCTTTTATTCTTTTATCCCACCTGACACTTTTAGCCATGACCTCGTTACAACCAAATAAAGACCTTATGATTTGTGCATGTTTTCAATAAATTCAGTGGAGATGTAGGTCTATAGTCAAGCTTATGGTAACATACTTTCATTGTTTGAACTTGAGTGAATTGATAATTATTACCCATACACATGAGAGATATTGATAGGTGGTGTGGTCACTAATCTTTTTCTCACTTTGAGTTTGTTTTTCAACTAGTTTTCATTGCGGTGATTTGCTAGTGAAGAAAGGTATCTTCGGTAGGCGAGTTGGAATTTATGGTTAGGTTGCTATACCTTGAGAGAGGAGAATCTTAGGCTCTGAATTTTTGTTTTACTTTTGCCTGGGACATGCAAAATGCTAAGTTTGGGGGTGTGATTGGGGTCTAATATGTAATGTTTTTGTACCTTTTTTTGCCTCCCTTTTACATAGTAAGTGACTTGTTTCTTGAGTAAATTGGAATAAAACAATGGAATTTTGTCTTTATAAGATTTCTAGAATCTTTTGATGTGTTTGGTTTGTTTTCAGGTATTTAAGCTCTTAAAACAATGATTTTTGCAAAGGAATGAAGAATGAGAGTTTGGTACTTGATTTGGGAATAAAAAGAGGAAAAAAAATGAAGAAAAGTTGACCGTAGTGCGCCCAGGCGCAGGATTCTCACGCCTGGGCGCGCAAAATGCGAGAAAGTGACACTGTTAGCTGTTTTGATCATAACTTGAGCTACGCTTATCCAAATGACGCGATCTATATACCATTTTAAAGCTAAGGAAAATATCTACAACTTTTCCAGAAATAGCCTTGCTCAAATTCGTCCATATTGGTTGTCAAAATCAGTGCCGAAGTTGCTGTCAGACACAAATACGAGTTTCTAGAAGGATTTTAATGATAAATTCTATTTGTAGATAAGATTCTTAAAGATTAGTTTATTCTAATAGGATCTTATCGTATTATATTCAGATTTAGGATTAGTTTTATCTTATCACATTAGATTGGAAATTAGGTTAGTTTTTATCTATATAATAAGAGGATTAGGATTCATTCAGAAGAGAAGAGGAGAGACACTCATACAACTCCATAGAATAATAGTATATTAGGATTTGAGACTTGGAGAAGGAACAAGGATTGGAGGTTTTTGTGAAGAACACGGAGTTTGCTCAAGGATTCATGGTAATTATTTTTATCATGTTTATTGTGTTTTCTCTTGTAAGTATGAACTAATTCCATCCTTGGGATGTAGGAGTAGATGTATGGAACCTTTTCAATATTTCTAGTAATAAATTAATCTTGTTTTCCGTTATTGAATTCTGTGTTTGATTATTCTTATTTGTTTCTCATGAAAGAAGCTGTTTCATGACTTTTGAAAATCCTTTATGAATAGACATATGAATTTAGGATTTAGTCATTTAATCAAACAGTTCAATTGCATAGGCACAGACATGTTTTCTATGAATTGGATAATTTTTACAAGTTTTGATTGAACTTAATTAAAGGTTAGGTTTTTAAGGCTCTCTTGAGACATCATTGGGAGATTAATATCTAAAATACAGAGACGTTCTAAGACATTAGGCGTTTTCTACCTTTGCAAAACAAATTCAGAATCAAGGAAAACAAATCAATTTATTATAGAATATTTAGGAACCTGCATCGAAACTACATCCCGCTTTTTCTCCTTGTCAAAGAGTCATTTATTTTAATTTATGTTTTTATTTACAAATTCATAAATCCTTTGTCTCGTTCACTAAGTAATATTAATTAGGTGGAATTAATTAAACGATCACTCCCTTGGGTACGATACTCGGACTTCATTGTCTATATTACTTGTACGATCTGGTACACTTGCCAGAATCCCAACAGTTAAGTGTAGAATGGTATAAGTTAAGGGTAGGTTAAGAGTGTGAGGAATTAGTATCTTGATGTGTATAGGCTTGTGTTTGGGTATAGTGAGCTTGGAAGCCTTTAGAATGCATCAAAGAAGGGAAAATTGGGGCCATTAATCGATTAACCAGGCAGTTAATCGATTATGGTTTTCACCCCTTTCAGGCATTAATCGATTAAGTGGCAAACTAATCGATTAAGCCTTGTATTTTGGACAGCATTAATCAATTAAAATGGGGATTAATCGATTAACCAGCTTCTATCAACAGGTGTTAATCGATTAACCAAAGTGGTTAATCGATTAACCACTGATGTTCAGCCTTAAAACACGTGTTTTATGACTTAGTTGCTCATAATCTTCCTCTTCTTCTTCACGGGTTCTTCTTTCCTCTCACCCTAGGGTTTTGCAATTTCTCAATTCAATACCAATTAACATCAAATTAAACACCACAAATCATTCACCCATCAATTCTCTATCAAATTCCCTCTCTCAAATCTCTATTTCATCACTCTCTCACAAAACCCCCAAATCAAACCCCAAATCCTAACTCTCTCAATCCTTCACATAGAGTTTGGTAATCATCAAAGGAGTCTTAGAAAGTGTTCAAGGGCAAGGAATAGGAAGCTAAGAAGTTAGGATTGGAGCTTGGTGAGTGGGTTCCAAAAAAACCCTGTTTTCTCCTCTTCTCTTCAAGAGGTAAGGGGAGTACTTTGGTTTAAATTAGGGAAAGGAGTTAATGATAATAATAGGGACATAATTAGGTGTATATAAATTTTTTATTAATTTTAGAACTAAGTGGTTATATGTTGTTGATTGATGCCTTGATTAATTGTTTCTTTTAATTGTATATTTGATTATGTGAATTTGTGATTTGTATGTTTAATGTGAAATTATATGTTATGAACTTATGGTGTATGTTAGTTAATGAATTTTTATAAGTGAATGGTTCAATTAAGGAATGAATTTTATGTTTAAGTGTTATGGAAATTAAATGAATGAAATGTTATTGTTAATGTTATGAATGTATTATTTATAATGTATGGCCACTTCCCTAAGTTAGAGAATCCAACCAAATTGGTATAAAGTATTAAAAAGGTCTGACTATCAAAAGCAACCTAAAATGAACTAGAAACACGTGCATTCAAGGAGTAAGGTGGACGTTTAGGGGTACGGGGAAAAACATACGTATAACGTGAAAGCAAGAGTAACTAGATTGTGCCATTGAAACAATCGCCGAGAATTGTTGTGGAAAACTTTGATCTTCCAAAGGACACGGGTTCGCCACCCGTGTTGGGGATTAGTTTTATGCAACCATAATAATTCTTTCAGTTACTTTGGTTTTTCGTGGCCAGTTGAGGGTGATTTTTGCTAAAGCCAATTTGGACAAATCAAACCAAATTGTATGAGGGACCTTCCTATGTGGAGGTGAAGTACTGTGCAAGCGGGTGAGCGAAGGATCTTCCTAAGTGGAGGTGAAGCACCCAACTAGGGGTTGAGAAATGCTTACTCCTGATCGGTTTTTCCCCAGAGTGGATGGTGCAAGTGGGTGAGAAAAAGTATAAAGTGTTATTATAAAGGGAATGGAGAAAAGTTCATGCATTGATATATATATATATATATATATATGTTTAATTCACTGAATCCAATGAAAGTGTTAAAGTGTATAAAGTGTATAAAGTGAAATGAAAAGTGTAACATTGGATTCAGGAATTAAATCACAATGGTATAAAGTTGCATTGCATGTTCATGTGTTTGAGCATAAAAGCATTATAAAGTATATGTTTAGTGTAATGAAATGAGAATAATGTGAAGTTGATGAAGTATAAGGTATATGAATAGTATTGTTGAATGGGATAAGGTGAACATGATGATATGTGTATGAATATGTCTAGTTATGCTTTACTATTGTCATTTTAAGTGTTTTCCTTGATTTATATTCAAATTAATCACCCCTTAAGTTGACTATTTTAGGTACCATGGACAAAGACTTACATACCTTATATGCCGAGAAGGTACACTCTCATTTAAAGAGAGTATTGTATTCATGGTGACCATCTTGGTCTCACCCTCATTGCAACCATTCTAAGATCCTATAGTGTATCTCAATTTCATTAAACAAAGTTGTATTTAAATATTAAATGTATACTTTGATTTAAATCTATTCTTTTTTTGTAAAAAGGACTTTATATGGATTTTTAGTTTATGGAATGTATTAGTGGTTGTGAAGGATATAAAGATATCCTCTTTTTAAATGAATTCTAAAGTATATCACAACCACAAAAATGTAATTATAGGTTGTTTATAAAAATTGTTCTGGACTTGGCAGGTATAAATTTAATTTGGGGAAAGTCCATATTTTAAACGAAACTCCGCCAATATTTTTGTAAACCCCAAGTATCTTCTTAATAAACCATTAATATTAAGTAATGTATTTTTATATAAAAAATGGTAGGATGTTACATTATGGTATCAGAGCAATTGTTGCATTCCTCGGCTGTGGAGTATGGATTTCCTACTCCTAAAGAGTTACTCCACATGAGAGTAACTAATAAATAGTTAGCTAAGTAGTGCATTTTGGTAGTGTAAGCATGCATATATATAGGTTGAAGTGTGTATAGTCTAGTAGTTCTGGTTTAGTGTCAGTTATAGATTAGCAATCATATGGTTATATCTTCAAGTTAAAGTGGGCTGAGTAAATTTTTCAACTGTGACTTTGTTGTATTTTGAAGTGGATAGAAAGTAGAGGCTAAGGGAAGTGAAAACTCCCAACGGGTCAGAGCATGAAATTGCTACCCCAACGGGAAGGACTAAACCTTAGTTTTGAATGAAGTAGGTCAACTTCGAATATGATGAAGAAACTGAAACTTTTTATGTAAAATGAAACTGCAAAGCCCTCTTTTGAATGAAAATGAGTTATCTCTTATTTGATTGGAAATCAGGTAGTACGAAAATGATTCCATTCTCCAATGCAATGTAGAATCGAGAAGGGCCCCTCGAGATTTACATTTATTTGGAAGATGGCATCATTAAGTCCTTGTATCCAAACAAATAATTGTCAGATTTATTTTCTATGCCTAGGGATAGGAAAGGTATTAGAGGTCGTTCAATCTTATCCACCCCGAGCATTCTTTATCAGAGTGCGCAGCGGAAGTGAATAGGTTTTAACCCTTTATAATTGCCTTTAACTTTGATTACTAAGTGTTGTCTTTAGTAAGACCTAAGTGCCTTCTACATTTCCACATTATATTTTGGTGATAAATGTACTATGATTGTTAAAGTATAAATTTTCTTTTGCAACATATCCTTCTAAGACTTTGTTTTCGAAAAGTATTAGCATTATGAGCTATAATCAATGTCAAGTATCCTGATATTTTGATACTTTCCAAGGTATGAAATTGATTCGAACTCTGATAATTGATTGGATGTCGCAACACCAACTTTCAAGAAAGTATTGCTCACAATGCGAATTCCTAACTAATTGAATGATGGTGTAGTTTATTCTTAAATCACACCAATTATCGATTGATAGGAATTCAATGAATGCGACATAAGTCAATTTGAAACAATACTGGAAGTTCAAAGTTAAAATAAAAGGAAATGTATTCACTAAGATTTGGAAATGTTAACGAAATTAAACTTTTAAATGAAGAATACATTCCTTTTATTTGAGTTTGATGATCATAGAGGATTCTTGCTTTTCTTTGTCAAAGGAGTCCTCGAAACTCTTGAATTAGTTCCAATACCAATGTGAAATGATTTTGGGAATCTATAGGAATACTTTGAACTTTTGGACGCTTGACATATTCTTTACCATCTAATAATTTTGCTAAAGTTTTAAATGAAACTGATTTATGAAATTACATAGTGTCTTCCTTATTTTAAGGAAGATGCTGATTCTTGAAAGTTCCTTTATCACCAATTACTAAATCTTTTCCGTGTAAGTTGGTACTCCATTACTTTCTGCTATAATGTGGAATTGAGAAATATAAATGAAGGTATCAAGGTGGGTTAAAGGCAATGCATCCATCCTAAAGTTAAGGCTTAATCTAGAACCTAAGTTAATGTGATGGATGTTATATCTTTTCCTTAAAGTTCACATCGAACTCCGAGGAAATGTGTAGATATTGTTGAACAAGCTATATTCCGTAACCATAAACAATTTTCAAACCATTATTAACTATTTCAAGGAATGTAGTTTGTTGAATGTTAAAGTCCTAATTTTAACATCCATTATAAGAGTCTTAGCATTAAGTTTAGATAGTGATAGGAGAATTTCAACTAGGTTCCGGAGATAGGAAGCAGTCGTGCGAAATCCTAACCTAAAGAACCAAATAAGGAACCTTGAATCCTATGTATAATATTAAGCATAGGTCTAATGGAAGTCTTGAAGTTGTAGAGTTTTCCCTTGGGTTGAGTTGTAGAACCTAAATAGTTTTAATTGGTAGATTGAGTAGTAGAAACAAAATCCGAATTGTTAGAGTATTAGAGTTTAAGTCTTAGGTATGTAGATGCATATGTTTATATTGGAAGTAGGTTTTGTTCGTTCTTGAATGATTGAATTGTATGTTTGAATTATATATATAAGTACTTTTGTAATTTAAAATTTGCTATGATTGTTACTAAATCAAACCATTGTTGGAGTCATTTATTTTGTACTCTTTTATACTAGTTCCAAGTCTAACTCTTTTTATACACTTTGTGTATTACTCAATGTTCATTTCTAACAAAGAAGATTTTATATATAATTTTGAAAGGGATTTTGCAAAATGCTTTACGCTTCCTTATTAACTAAGTATCAAATTAAATTTTTCAAAGCTAATTGCCTTGTGTTCTTTGCATGGCAATTTTTAATTCCAATTCTTTCACTAGTATATGTGTATATTCTCAATGTTAACCTCTTTCTTAGAGAAAATTTTGCTAATGATAAAAACTTGTAATTTTGATAAACTAAGTTTTTGGGTGAATTAGAACTCATTTTCTCTATATATATTATTGAAGTATATCTATTTATGTAATATTTGCAATCCCTCTTTATAAATATCTATTAGTTTAATTTTCTAAGGACAACCCTTATATCTATTTTTTATCATAACCTTTGTTTTCCCAATTACATTGATACCCAATGTACTTATCGATCTTGATCATCTCTTTAAGAAAATGTTTATAATAAAATGAAATTGTAATTTTTCTAATATGCTCTTTTCATGTTGGTCGCCCCAAATCTTATCCTTCTATATTCCATAGTAGAAATATCGAATATCTGTTTTTATAAATAGATTGCAAACTAATTTTCGAATCAGGGTAGTAAAGTCTTGACCTTTACCTTCCGATTTTCAAAGTTGACTCATGTACTTCATTGTTTGTAAACTCTATTCATTTAATTATTTTCTCTCCAAACTTTGATTTTGTTATTCCCTAATTCACAAATCTCTTTTATTCCAAGTAAGTCATGCCATCGTCAAAATCTTTCCAACTTTTATTCAATTCAATTTAATTCAATGCAAGACTATTTTAGTGTGTATTGATTGTTTTCACATACTAGTATTGAGTCGATGTTTTACTCTTCTTTTAAAAAGTGTACTCTTTGATAAATTTCCAATAATATTTCTTGTATTTCGTTTGTGTTTGATTTTGCATGAAATTTCAAACAAATAATATTTTAAAGCTTTTGTGTGTGTTAGTTCTTTCTTTTGATTGTTTTTAAATTATAATTTTGTCGTATTAACTTTTCTTATTGATAAATGCTTTATGTTCGTTCCTCTTTGTGTATGTCATTTATGATTGTTTGTTTAAAATGTTTTTCCTGCTGTTAATACTAGGAAGTTAATGTCTGTATCTTATGGATTGTGAATATGTTATAAGAGAATTTAGGACTACCTTCCTTGTGCGGGTGATTAGTTGTAATGGATTAAGTTCTTAGGATTGAACCTCATTGATGTAGTAGGACTTCTTGTAAGAAGAAGCCTCATTAGAAATAGAGTAGTTGTGTTATAAAAACCGAACCGAAGTTGTGTTCTAAGTGGGGGAGTAAATCCCCAAAGTCATAACTATCTCTTTGTAGGATTTTGATAAGTGTTTGGAATGTGTTTAGGAATTAGAATTTAGTTAAGTGTAGAATGGTATAAGTTAAGGGTAGGTTAAGAGTGTGAGGAATTAGTATCTTGATGTGTATAGGCTTGTGTTTGGGTATAGTGAGCTTGGAAGCCTTTAGAATGCATCAAAGAAGGGAAAATTGGGGCCATTAATCGATTAACCAGGCAGTTAATCGATTAAGGTTTTCACCCCTTTCAGGCATTAATCGATTAAGTGGCAGACTAATCGATTAAGCCTTGTATTTTGGACAGCATTAATCAATTAAAATGGGGATTAATCGATTAACCAGCTTCTATCAACAGGTGTTAATCGATTAACCAAAGTGGTTAATCGATTAACCACTGATGTTCAGCCTTAAAACACGTGTTTTATGACTTAGTTGCTCATAATCTTCCTCTTCTTCTTCACGAGTTCTTCTTTCCTCTCACCCTAGGGTTTTGCAATTTCTCAATTCAATACCAATTAACATCAAATTAAACACCACAAATCATTCACCCATCAATTCTCTATCAATTTCCCTCTCTCAAATCTCTATTTCATCACTCTCTCACAAAACCCCCAAATCAAACCCCAAATCCTAACTCTCGCAATCCTTCACATAGAGTTTGGTAATCATCAAAGGAGTCTTAGAAAGTGTTCAAGGGCAAGGAATAGGAGGCGAAGAAGTTAGGATTGGAGCTTGGTGAGTGGGTTCCAAGAAAACCCTGTTTTCTCCTCTTCTCTTCAAGAGGTAAGGGGGAGTACTTTGGTTTAAATTAGGGAAAGGATTTAATGATAATAATAGGGACATAATTAGGTGTATATAAATGTTTTATTAAGTTTAGAACTAAGTGGTTACATGTTGTTGATTGATGCCTTGATTAATTGTTTCTTTTAATTGTATATTTGATTATTTGTATTTGTGATTTTTTATGTTTAATGTGAAATTATATGTTATGAACCTATGGTGTATGTTAGTTAATGAATTTTTATAAGTGAATGGTTCAATTAAGGAATGAATTTTATGTTTAAGTGTTATGGAAATTAAATGAATGAAATGTTATTGTTAATGTTATGAATGTATTATTTATAAAGTATGGCCACTTCCCTAAGTTAGAGAACCCAACCAAAAATGTATAAAGTATTAAAAGGTCTCACTATAAAAAAAAACCTAAAATGAACTAGAAACACGTGCATTCAAGGAGTAAGGTGGACGTTTAGGGGTACGAGGAAAAACATACGTATAACGTGAAGGCAAGAGTAACTAGATTGTGCCATTGAAACAATCGCCGAGAATTGTTGTGGAAAACTTTGATCTTCCAAAGGACACGAGTTCACCACCCGTGTTGGGGATTGGTTTTATGCAACCATAATAATTTTGTTAGTTACTTTGGCTTTTCGAGGGTGATTTCTGCTAAAGCCAATTTGGACAAATCAAACCAAATTGTATGAGGGACCTTCCTATGTGAAGGTGAAGTACTGTGAAAGCGGGTGAGCGAAGGACCTTCCTAAGTGGAGGTGAAGCACCTAACTAGGGGTTGAGAAATGCTTACTCCTGGTTGGTTTTTCCCCAGAGTGGAGGGTGCAAGTGGGTGAGAAAAAGTATAAAGTGTTATTATAAAGGGAATGGAGAAAAGTGCATGCATTGATATATATATATATTTATTTATATATATATATAGGTTTAATTCACTGAATCCAATGAAAGTGTTAAAGTGTATAAAGTGAAATGAAAAGTGTAACATTGGATTCAGGAATTAAATCACAACGGTATAAAGTTGCATTGCATGTTCATGTGTTTGAGCATAAAAGCATTATAAAGTATATGTTTAGTGTAATGAAATGAGAATAATGTGAAGTTGATGAGGTATAAGGTATATGAATAGTATTGTTGAATGGGATAAGGTGAACATGATGATATGTATACGAATATGTCTAGTTATGCTTTACTATTGTCATTTTAAGTGTTTTCCTTGATTTATATTCAAATTACTCACCCCTTAAGTTTACCATTTTAGGTACCATGGACAAAGACTTACATACCCTATATGCCGAGAAGGTACACTCTCATTTAAAGAGAGTATTGTGTTCATGGTGACCATCTTGGTCTCACCCTCATTGCAACCATTCTAAGATCCTATAGTGTATCGCAATTTCATTAAACAAAGTTGTATTTAATTATTAAATGTATACTTTGATTTAAATCTATTCTTGTTTTGTAAAAAGGACTTTATATGGATTTTTAGTTTATGGAACGTATTAGTGGTTGTGAAGGATATAAAGATATCCTCTTTTTAAATGAATTCTACAGTATATCACAACCACAAAAATGGAATTATAAGTTGTTTATAAAAACTGTTCTGGACTTGACAGGTATAAATTTAATTTGGGAAAAGTCCATATTTTAAACGAAACTCCGCCAAAATTTTTGTAAAGCCCAAGTCTCTTCTTAATAAACCATTAATATTAAGTAATGTATTTTTATATAAAAAAAAGGTAGGATGTTACAATGTAGCTGATAAAAATGACAACCAGTGATTGTTGGATACGGGATGCAGTAATCATCTAAATGGAAAGAAATAATTATTTTCTGACTTAGATGAAAGCTATCGTACCTTAGTCAAGTTTGATGACAACTCAAAGCTTAAAGTCATGGGAAAAGGAAAAATTGTCATCAGATTGAAAGATGGATCTCTAATTATATATCAGATGTATTCTACGAACCTGGTATATGTCAGAATCTCTTGAGTGTTGGCCAACTTGCTGAGAAGGGTTATGATTTAAAATTCAACAAGAATGGTTACATTATAAATGATGTTGAGATGGGCCTGATAGCAAAGACAAACATGTCAAGGAATCGTCTATTTCCATTGAACATAAGGTATGATGTTGGTCTATGTTGCAAAGTTGTAGTTGTTGATGAAAACTGGCTTTGACACATGCTGTTGGGACATTTCAACTTTGAAAGCATCAAATTTCTTGCAAACAAGAAATGGGTCACTAGCTTGCCCATTACCCAAGTTCCTGATCAACTATGTGAAGCTTGTGTAGAGGGTAAGAAGCATCGAGATCCTTTTCCTAAAGAACATATAGGGAATAGAGTATATCGTTTGTGATGAGTTCTAGAGGAAACATGGTGTTAAGTATCAGATGACTGTCAGATATATTTCTCAACAAAATGGAGTGGCAGAAAGAAAAAATAGAACGATCATGTATATGGTGAGAAGAATGCTACATTGCAAGAAATTACCCAAGAGTTTTTGGGCGGAAGTTGTATCCTGTGCTGTCTGAGACCCACAATTTTACCCAATTTATTTGTGTAATTATCTTTTTAATTTTAATTATATTTGTGTTATCATTTTATTTTAATAAAAATGTATGAATATAATTAATTTATTGGGTGATGATTTGTGGTACCTTGATTTTTATAGTTATAAAGTGATAATTAGGTGGATTTAATTAATTATGTGTGTGTATATATATATATGTATATAATAAAATATTTTTTTTGAATAATTTAAAATGTACCTCTGGACCTAGAAATATTTTATAAAGTATAGTATTATGAAAATATTATTTGATTTATATTTGGAAAATAAAAGGATTTTTCAAGGGTTATAGTGTTATAACTTCAAAAATTCATATCTTTTTAACTGTAAGTCCAAAAATTACAAACTTTATGTCAAAACGATAATATTGAAAAGTAGATTATGAAAATACAAATTTTTGGTTTTAATTCTGGAGTTTTTGAAACTTTGAATCATTAAATGGCTCTTTGACCAAGAGATATTTTTACTTGCATGAAAGGTTTATTTTCTGAACTCTAATTGGATGCACGTCCAGATTTCGCATTTTTTATTTTTTATTTTGAATTTTAAATTATTATAATATTATTTGATTGGATAAAAGAGTGGTGAGTTAATGTAAGTGAAAATTTTAGTCTTTCTACCTAGATAAGTGTGAGCCGTCCAGCCTAGGTAGAAGAGGGATGTCAATATTCTTGCACATGGTAAATTCATTTGAATTTGAATTTACATAGAAAATTGACCAAGCCTTAATACATTTCACAAATAACCACATAAAAATTTAAGGCAAATGAACCCCCTTGAACCTTGCTATTTACGCCCCTTCTTAGTCAAGTAGGTTAGTTGAATTTGATTTCCAGCCTCTTATCTATAAATAGCCCCATCTAGTTAGTTCATTCACCCTCCATTTTGAAACAAGCATAAAAAAGAAACAAGAGAGAAAAACAGTTACGTTCCTCCCTTTGAAGAAGATCGAAAATCGTGTGGCTTGTAGAGGAAGAGAAGGAAGCTTTCAATCTTTAGAGCCTTAGTCATTTTCTAGGAATAGAGGTATCCCTAGAACCATTCTTTTGTTATTGTTTTATTTTTCATTTTAATAATTTGTTACTTCTATTCCTTCAAGCTCTAAAAAGATATTCTAAAAATAGTTTTGGATTGATTTTCTAAATACTTTTTATTGGTGTTTGATTTGGGATAATAAAAGGTTTAAATTTTGTTTTATGGAATTTTTCCTATTTTCTTTATTTGGCCGTATGGCATATAATAAAATATAAACTAATTTTTGGTTATGGAGAAAGGTATTCTCATGAAATTTTGATTTATTCTTTTATTTTGTTTTAAAGCTTTTCTTTTGGGATTTTAAAAACAAACAGTAAGCTTTATGTTCTTGAATTCTTTTTCTACTTCATGAACCCTAAAATGAAGGTTTGGGATTTTTCCAAGTGTTTGGGAATTTTTGTTTATAGTCATGTGAATGAGGAATTAAAAGGGACTTAAAATGAAGTTTAAAGAAACAATGTTTCCCCTTTTATTTTCTTATGATGGCGGAATATATTATGAGGATAAAATAACGAAGTGGAAAATTTTATTTGGTTCATATGAACATGTTTAAGTGATTTTTTGGAAATTTTAATGATGAATGTTTGATTTTGTTATCATGAATTCTTAAAGGAAATAATCGTTTTATGAATAAACAAAATTATATTCGGAAATTTCTGTAAAAATGATGCTGTTGTACTGGGTAGGCCGTGATGAGGCCTATATGGTTTCAAAATGGAAAATTTTATAACTGTTTGATGTCTAAGTGAATGAGTCATTCTTTGTTTATTATAATTTGTAAATGATTATAATAGTTATTGGGTGTATAAGTGGAAAATAATTTGGTTACTATTCTTATTTTTTGTATGTCCGAATTATTATGTTAATAACATAAGGGTATTATTTTAATTTTTCTAAGTGTTTATGAGATTATATAATGATTATATCTTAATTCTTGGATGTGGTTTTATGAAAAACAATTGAATAAATGATTTTTAGTAAAAAGAAATGATTCTGGAAAATTTATTTTTATCCTAGAAAAAAATTATTTTAATAAGGGCGTGTGAGTTAAAATAGTATTTTTATGTGTATTTGTGACATGTTTATGTGTATATGTGTTTAGTATAATATATAGTATGAAAATATAAGTTTTAAAGTGAATAAAATTATTATTTTCTGGAAAATAATGTTGCTGTCCAGAATTGATGTGATTAAGTAAACATGGTTATTTTTCCAAAGTTAAGTTCATTTTTGAGTTATAGGTTATATGTCTTGATGTATAAGTGTTAGAACTTGTAGAAAAATGAATTTTTAAGTGAATGCAACCTGTTTTGTGTGGTTGTCCGGCAAGCCTAAATTGTTTATTTGAATCAAACCTTGTGATATTTTTATAATAGAGCTTGTAATTAAGCTATAGGAAAAAGTGACATAATTTTTAGATTAATCGTTTAACAGAAAAGTGATTTTCAAGAATAAAAGCTAATGCTGTCCAAGAATTTTTAATGTTTGTTGTCTAGAATCTTTGATGAAGTTGTATCAACCATAGAAATTATTTTGAGTTTAGGAATATATGAGTTTATGTTCTATATGAATTGTGTATGCTTTTGATATGGTTTTGTGATTTTTAGAACAAATTCTTTACTGCTTAAATTGATTTAAGTATTGCATCAAAAACAAATGATTTTAACTCATGCTTTATGATTTGTCTGATAATGGTAGTTGTTATAAGGTGTTTGAAAATGGATTTTTAAGTAAATAAAAAGCTGGAATTTATTTTTAAGATGTTATAATTAAGTTTTAAAAAATTATTTTGTGATTTGAAAAGGTTTTCATGATTTATAAAGTTATAAACAAAAATTGTTTTTATTGGAACAGTAATTTGTTTTTGAGTTTTGGAAAAATGTTTTAAGTTTTTTTTAGTAAGTAAAAAAAAATTATTACCAACCAAGAAAAGAATAACTCAATACAAAAAAAGAGCACCTTAGTCTCTTAGCCACCTTCTAGGAAGGGTTCTAAGAGAAGTAAAGCCTCAAAGAAAGCTAAAAAAAGTTACATTTGCTCCATAATCCTATGAACTTATATAGTATTTTTCCACTCTTTGAACTTAGGAAAAACCAAAGCTAATCTATAAGCCAACTCCCTAATTGCCAATCTGTATACCTGCTGTGGATTAAGGCTCTGTTCGGCAACACGAGCTAGGAGGTTTTTAGCTAGCTAGGAGCTTTTAGATTCAGTCAATAAGCTACTAGCCCCGTTCGGTGAACACAAATTAGAAGGAGCTTATAGCTTTTAAAAAAGGAGCTTGTAGCTTTTGAAAGCTAGCTTTTAGAAAGCTACTTGAAGTAGCTTTCTAGAAACTAAACTAGCTTTCAATAATTCATATACCAATTATACCCTCAAACAAAATTTAAAATTATTTTACTACCCTTTAATTAATTATTAATTATAATTTAATAATTTTTTTATAATTAATTAATTAACTACATAATTAATAAATAAAGAAAAAATGAATTTAATTAAGGCTTAATTAATTATAATTTAATAATTTTTATATTTAATTAATTAATTAATTAACTATCTATTTAATCAATAAAGAAAAAATTTGAAAAAAATTAAAATAATAAAATATTGCATGTCCTTTTTGGTCATTTAATAATTTTTAGCTACTTCAAAAGCTAGTTTTGCCGAACAACACTATTTTAAATAGTCAGCTAAACAGCTATAAGCTCTCGGCTACAAGCTCACAGCTCCTAGCTAGCTTAACAACTAGAAGCTAGAAACTCATAGCTACAAGTTACAAGCTCACAGCTACAAGCTAGTTTTGCCGAACAGATCCTAAGTCTTGAAGATCCAAAAATTCTACGATTTCTCTCTATCCAAATGAAAGAAATAGCATCAGCAATCATAGCTGAATGCAACTTTCTCAACAGCTTGTGCTTTGGATTGAGTCTTAGCCATTTTGTCCAATTATTATACCTATAGTATATTGTATTCACACACATCCAGTTAGCCAATAAGTCAAGCAATTGTTTGCTCCAAGTGCACTGGAAAAACAGATGATTTCTTGTTTCCGAATGTGCATCACATAAAGGACATAGGATAAAATCCATTTGAACAAATCTGATGAGTCTATCTCTTGTTTTTAATCTATCATGAATTGCCATCCAAAAAATGAAGCAATGCTTTTTCACAGATGCATTATTCCATGTGAGACCCACAATTTTACCCAATTTATTTGTGATTTTGTAATTGAAATTAGGAAATTATGCTTGATTTTGATACCTGGATTTAATTAAAAATCATATGAAATATATATATATATATACGTGACATATATGTATATATTATATATATACCAATGTTTTCCCTAGCTTATTTAAATGAAATATTTTAAGGTAAAGTATTTGATTTAAATGATCTTAGAAGATGAAATGCCTTTTGATGGATTAGAGTATCCTATCTTTAGAAATTCATATCTTTTAAACCGTACGTCGAAAAATTACAAATGATATGTCAAAACGATCGTATCGAAATCTAGATTATGAAAATGTAAAACTTTGATTTTTATTTTATAGTTTTCGAAATTTTATCACTGCTACAATAGTAAGCGAATTTTTGAGTTTTAAGAATGAATGTATGGTTTTAATGCATTAAATAACCTTTTGACTCAAGTATAATTATTTTTAAAATAAAAATACATTTCTGAAGTGGTATAATGTAATATCATTTAAATAAAGTGTATTTTCGTATTTTTTTTTTCTTATTTTAAATTATTTGAAAAACTTAGGAAGTGTATTTTGAAGGAAATGACCTTAGGACTTCAAAAATTCATAACTTTCAAACCGTAAGTCCAAAAATTATAAACTTTATATGAAAACGATCGTATTAAAATGTAGTATCTTAAAATGTAAAAATAAAATTTTTATTTTAATACTTACGAAAAATTTTGTACAGTAGGTAGAAAATCAAATTTTGATAGTTAATATGATTGGATAATTATGTAGGCACCTCCACAATGAACCAATGAAAAATTTTCTCTCCTATTTTAATATACATGTACCGTCAAAAATAAGGTAGAAATAGGGGAAGAATAGTTCTGAAGTTTGTGAGAATAAACCATGAATTAAAAGGCTTTAGGAATCAACAAAATCCCATTTAATGTTAGTTCATGTTCCAAGTAGTGTTTGAAAATTTTTGACTAAGACTTGATGATGGGGACCGAAAATTTTAGTCTGAAAATTGAGGGAAATGGATCACTTCAACACCTATAAATAGATAGCCTTAGTTCCCACATTTTTCACACACAAACCTTGATAGTTTCACAAGAGGAAAAAATAAAATTCTAAGAGAAAATTGAGAGAGAGGGACGAGTAAACTAGGAAGAAGGGAGGATTAGCTTGGTTGCTTGAAGTTTTCTAAAAAGCTTAAGGAGTAGAGGTAACCCAAAATCACTTATTTATTTAATCTCTTTTTAAGTTGTTTTGTTGTTATTATTGAATAAAAAACTTCTAAATTCTTCTATAGTTAAAGTTCTAAATTTTCCTTTTCATTTTAAAGTTATTTTTGAATATGTAAAGTTGTTCTTAAGTCATATGAATTAAGAATGAGAAAAGGGACACAAAAAGGGTGTTTAAAGGGATTTATCTCCCCTTTTCTTTAATTCTTAAGATGACTAAAAGTTTTGATGAGTTTGAATAATTTAATTTCTGGGTATATTTTAATTCTTAGAACATAAGGATTATGGAGAATTTTGTATGAGCAAATAAGTTTTTATTCATTGTCTTTTAATTGTTTTTGGTTTCTTTATTTTAAGGAATGAAAAAGAAATAAGTAAATAGCAATGGAAAAACTAATAATTTCTAATATATATATATATATATCTGTGTCTGTGTGTGTGTGTGTGTGTGTGTGTGTGTGTGTGTGTGTGTGTGTGTGTGTGTGTGTGTGTGTGTGTGTGTGTGTGTGTGTGTGTGTGTGTGTGTGTGTGTGTGTGTGTGTGTGACCTATATCAAGTTGAGGATTGATTTGTGTATTTTAGTATGTGTATTGTATTGTTGTTTAATAAAATAAAAGAGAATGGAAATTAATAAAAAGATTAAAATGGATTTTTATTTTTGCTTTTCTTTTCTTCTTCTTTTCTGGACCGTGTATATATACATATAATTTGTATGATAATTGTTGTTATTTCATGTGTATTTGAGTTATAATTAAGTCCCTAAAAAGAATGAAAACAAAGAAATTATAAATAATGAAAAAGTAATATTTTATTTGAAATAATAGTGTTTTAAAGTTTGTAGCATAAGTAGGAATTGTGCATAATTGTGTATGATTGTTTGGATTGTTTTACTTGAACTTATTGAAGTAATGCAACTTTTCGGTGGCTGTACAGCAGATGCAACTATTTTATTTTGTTTAATTTTGTCATTTTATTATAGTAGAAGTTGTAATAAAAATTTAGGAAGAAACAGTGTAACACCTAAGTTTATTTACCCTTTTAAACCCTTAAATAAAATAGTGAAATTAAAGTTTTCTTTTTAAACTTATAAAATCTCCCGTCAAACGGACAGAGTTTCGTTTGTTTTTAGGACTTTCCCAAAAATTCCGGTTTTCCTGCAACCTGATAAACAACATCATTCAAATTTCAAAGCCAGTAGATCTATTCACATATATCACATCTAGTGCAACATCGTGGACAAATCAGAAAGTCAGAGTATGAAACATCAGAGTAAGCGGAAATATAAACAAGTTTCGGAAAACAGTTCTTTTCCCAAAATAGTACTCCTACACAAAGGAGTCGTCCTGGGCCCCCAAAAAGCTATTTACATTATATACATCAAAAATGAATCACTTCACATCACCAGGCCCAGGACATTCCCATGTCCTATATAACTATAAGTGACCTACTCTCCCTGTGAGGGAGAGTACTCCTGCTCGGCCTGGTCAGGTGCAAACTCTTCCTCAATACCTATGGAGATAGTAAGGAGTGAGTATTACACATAAAATGGGGAGGTAGTTTCCATTTATGACATAATGCAACACCAAGTCAAACACATTTAACAATTTAATCACAATATAGTAAGACTCAACATATCACAAAAGATTCATCAATTATCACAATTCAATTATTTCCGCATGCACTTAATCATCACTTTAGCAAACCTCTTATTTTATAAACTTTCATCGCATTTACTTTTCTTTTTATTTTTCCCCTGGTCACGACCTACTGCGTTCGCACCACCGTGCGATAACGACTTACTGCGTCCCGGTATGTTTCATTCTCCCCTGGTCACGACCTACGGCGTTCGCACCACCGTGCGATAACGACTTACTGCGTCCGGGTATGTTTCATTCTCCCCTGGTCACGACCTACTGCGTTCGCACCACCGTGCGAAAATGACTTACTGCGTCCGGGTATGTTTCATTCTTTTAACATTATCAACTCTTTAACAATTCCATTACTCAAGTTAATCACAACCGTACACATTTACACTATCCAATCATCACTCTTAAATCTCATAACTTAATTAGCACAAATCAACATTTCATTAATATCATCAACATCACCAAATATCAAAATGAAGCACATAATTATCCAAATATTTTCCCTATGTCATTAGTTCTATTTTAATAATTATTCTATAATATAACAACCTAAACTAACACATAACTCTTAGTACCCATTATATGCATATTGTAAACTAAACCCCAGAGTAAGGTAATACTCACTGTAACCCACTCCTTACCTTAAATTAGCAAGAAGTAAATAGAACCTTAGTGAGCCCTAGCTCAAAATCTTGGAAACTTGAATTTCCTAAGCCTAGCTTGCCACCTCAATAAGGAAATGATGAAATGATGGTACACAATCCTATTTGGGAGAGCACAAGATGAGTGATCCTTGTCCTTGCCTTGGTTTGGGTTGGAAGGCATGAAACACAATCCCTACATAACCATGAGTGCAAGAACCCTAAGGTTTTAGAGCACAATTTCTATGAACTAAGGAAAGTTGGAATGGAAAGGAAATCAATATATGGCATGAAGCTTAACTTACCCCAACAATGGTGGAAATTGAAAAACCAAGAAGAAGGAAGGAGGGAGCAAACTCGTGTGAACCAAGGGAGAAGAGGGAATGCAATTCAACCAACTTCCATGGTGCTTGATTGATGGGGTTTGATGATCTTGGGTTTGAGGTGCCCAAAATCAAGTGCTTGATGATGAATGGGTGATGGGAGTGATGGAAACTTGATCTTGGGGTTGAGAGAAATGGTGAAGGTGATGGCTTTGTGTTGGAGATGGAGGGTGATGGAATGAGGTGCCTTTGATGCCCTTAAGTTCAGACTTGGAGCCACCAAAATCGTGCGGCTATAATTGAAATCTTAGCCACCAAGTTGCTGATCAACGCACCAGATCTGGTGCCTACTGTGCGCGCGCGCCTAGGCGCACGTCTGGCGCGCCTGAGCGCGAGAACAACACCAGCACACGAGCTGGTGCATGGCTGATGCGCCAGATGCTGGTTGGGGAGGGAATTGGCGCGCCAACATGGAGCTGGTGCGTGGTTGGTGCGATTTGCGCGCGCCTGGGCGCATGGATGGCGCGCCTAAGCGAAAAAGCTCCTGAGTTGGTGCACCAATTGCACCCTGGTGCGCCTGGGCGTGCACCAGTGTTTCCCAACTTCGATTCGTCGTAACTTTTTCGTTAGCCGTCGGATCGGGTCCAAATTTTTAAACAAGCTTCTTAATCCCCTAAACTTCACATCCAACGGTGGAATTTACTTTCTTAGCATCCTATAATAAATTCCTAATTATCTCTTTTCGGTCGATTTCTAACATCGAAAACGCCGATTTAACTCCCGATTTCGCTTATATGACTTTGCCCGAAGCCACAACTGCCTTCTATACAACCCCTAGGACTTATAATCACCACTCACCTATCTACCAAAATTCATTAAGTCATTATTCCAATTTTTCTTAGGTTTTTATTTAATAATTTCATTTAAAATAAAGTCTAGGATGTTACAATTCTCTCCCACTTACCTGAATTTCGTCCTCGAAATTCGTCGAACAATTGTGGATGAGACTGCCTGATCTTGTCCTCCAGTTCCCATGTAGCCTCTTCCACATTGTTCCTGATCCAAATAACTTTCACCAAAGAGATTTCCTTGCCTCTGAGCTGCTTCACCTGCCTGTCTTCAATTCTAACGGGCAGAACTTCAAAAGTCAAATTCTCCTTCAAAGGCAAATCATCTAAGGTAACCACATGCGAAGGATCATGGATGTATTTCCTTAATTGTGAAACATGAAACACGTCATGAAGCCTTGCCAAGTGAGGGGGTAAGGCAATCTTGTAAGCCTCCGGGCCAACCTTCTTCAGAATCTCATAAGGCCCAACAAACCGAGGAGTTAGTTTCCTGGACTTAATTGCCCTACTGATTCCTGTAACTGGAGACACTCTTAGGAATACATGATCCCCAACATCAAACTCCAAGGGTCTCCTTCGCTTATCAGCATAACTCTTCTGGCGATCCTGTGAAGTTTTCATCTTATTCTTGATCATTGTGATCTTCTCAGTTGTTTCTTTCACAATATCAGGACCTGTCAACAAATTTTTACCTATTTGGAACCAACACAGAGGCGTCCTACATTTCCTCCCGTAGAGAGCCTCAAATGGTGTCATACCGATACTGGAGTGAAAGCTGTTGTTGTAAGTGAACTCCATCAACGGCAATAACTGCTCCCAACTACCAGCTTGTTCCAGAACACATGCTCTCAGCAAATCCTCAAGTGTCTGGATAGTACGCTCAGATTGTCCGTCTGTCTGCGGATGGTAAGCCGTACTAAATTTCAGCTTAGTGCCCAATGCCTCCTGAAGACTCTGCCAAAATCTAGACAGAAATCTTGGATCACGATCGGATACAATACTGGTAGGAACACCATGCAACTTCACTATGTCCCTGATGTACAATTGAGTCAACTTCTCAAGAGTATACTTCTTGTGGGTAGGAATGAAATGAGCACACTTTGTAAGACGGTCCACAACCACCCAAACTGCATCACATCCTCCAGCAGTCCTTGGTAAGCCCGTCACAAAGTCCATAGCTATACTATCCCATTTCCACTCCGGGATATCAAGTGATCGCAAAGGACCACCAGGCTTTTGATGCTCAATTTTAACTTTCTGACAAGTTAGGCAATGAGACACATGATCGGCCACATCGGTTTTCAACTTCGGCCACCAGTAAATCTTCTTCAAATCTTGGTACATCTTTGTTGCACCAGGATGAAAATTCATCTTGGTTCGATGCGCTTCCCATAGGATATCTCTTCTAACTTCAAAATCCATAGGAACACATATCCGACCCCTAAATCGGATGATGCCATCAGAACCTTTCACGAAGTCGGGCTCTTCATTGCCCGATGCCCCTTCTAACAACTTTTGCAATTTCGAATCGTCGGCTTGTCTTTCTTTAATAAGACCAATCAAATCATTAGTAACCTGCAACATTTCTAGAACGATGCTCTTCTCTTTCACTTGCATGTTCAAGTTGAGTCACTGAACTCTTGGATCAATTGCATCTCTTTCACCATCAGATTGCTGACATGCAAAGTCTTACGACTTAGTGCATCAGCCACTACATTGGCTTTGCCCGGATGATACTGAAGATCGAAGTCGTAGTCTTTCAGAAACTCCATCCATCTCCTCTGTCTCATATTCAACTCTTTTTGATCGAAGAGATAGCGAAGACTTTTATGATCGCTAAAGACTTCGAACTTTGAACCATATAGATAATGCCTCCAGATTTTCAAAGCAAAAACCACTGCCGCCAACTCAAGATAATGAGTGGGATAGTTCTGTTCATGCTGCCTCAATTGTCTGGATGCATAAGCTATGACTTGTCCTTGCTGCATCAACACACAACCCAACCCTTGCTTTGAAGCATCACAATACACCACAAAGGATTGAGTCGGGTCCGGCAAAATCAACACTGGGGAACTAGTCAACCGCCTCTTCAATTCCTGGAAACTATCTTCACATTCCGAGGACCATTCAAACGGAACACCTTTCCGTGTAAGAGTTGTCAAAGGAAGGGCCAATTTAGAAAACCCCTCAATAAACCTCCGATAATACCCAGCCATACCAAGAAAGCTTCTGATCTTAGTAATGGACTTAGGTCTCTCCCACTTAAGTACCGCTTCCACCTTAGAAGGATCGACAGCAACACCCTTCTCAGAAATGACATGCCCCAGAAACTGCACTTCATTCAACCAGAAACTACATTTAGAAAGCTTTGCATAAAGCTGTTTGGATTTGAGAATTTGCAGCACAATTCTCAAATGCTCGGCCTGCTCACTTGGACTCTTAGAATAGACGAGAATGTCGTCGATAAAGACTATGACAAAAGAATCCAAGTACGGCCTGAAAATCCTGTTCATATAGTTCATGAAGATGGCCGGAGCATTAGTGAGACCGAAGGACATAACCACATACTCAAAATGTCCATATCTCGACCTGAATGCCGTTTTAGGAATGTCCTCCTCTCGGATACGGATTTGATGGTATCCCGATCGAAGGTCAATCTTAGAAAATACAGCTGCTCCTTGCAATTGGTCCAACAAATCGTCAATGCGAGGGAGAGGATATTTGTTTTTCACAGTCACCGCATTCAACTGCCTGTAATCGATGCACATTCGGAGACTTCCGTCCTTCTTTTTAACAAAAAGAATCGGAGCTCCCCAAGGTGACACACTCGGTCTAATCAAACCCTTGGCCAAAAGCTCCTCTATCTGCTTTTTCAACTCTTCTAACTCCGGAGGTGCCATCCGGTACGGGGCTATTGAAATAGGACCTGCACCAGGCATCAGATCAATACTAAACTCCACTTCTCTATTCGGCGGTAATCCAGGAATCTCTGCAGGAAAGACTTCTGGAAATTCGCAGACTATCGGAATCTGACTGATCTCTGCCTCCTCATTCATTTCCAAGGCAGATAAAGAAAGATCACTGATAGTAATTGATTTCTGATGACAGTCAATCAGAACATGGTGCCTAGACATCCAGTCCATGCCCAGAATGATATCAAGTTTAGTTAGAGGCAAACAGATTAGACTTACTTTGAATTCCCGCTCCAATACTCGAAGTGGGCAATCCAAACACATAGTTGATGTGACTACAGAAGAATTTGTAGGGGTAGAAACAGATAACTTGTAAGGCATTTCTATTGCAGATAATCCTAACGTCTTCATACAATCGACAAAAATAAAGGAATGAGTAGCCCCACAATCAAAGAGAATACCACAAGGAACATTATTAACATAACCGGTACCTCTAATCAGTTCATCAGCATCAGTAACTTCCTCGCCATCCAGAGTATACACTTTGCCCTTCCGAGTCACCCAATTGTCACCAGCTTTCTGAACCTTAGCCACATTCACCTCCTTCTTGACTGCATTTTTAGGACAATTCATCACAACGTGACCCGGCTGCCCGCACTTGTAACAGGTTGGACCCTTACTCGGATCCAATGTCCAGCAATCTCCCCTATGGTGTCTACCACAATGTGGACAAGTCGGAATAGGACCATAGGTACTCATTGCCGGGCTTGTTCTAGGCTGGGAGTAAGGACCTGGTCGCTGCACCGAACTCTTGCCCCTGATAGGACCTCCAGACTTTTGTACATTCTTGCTGCGTTTCTCAGCTGCACGCTGCTTGCGACTCTTTTCATACGTTCTAGTCATGTTGATCAGTTGAGACAAGTTGTTGATGTTCTGATATTCAAAAGCCATCTTGATTTCAGAACGAAGTCCGGTCTCGAACTTGATGCACTTGGTCCTCTCATCCGCATCCCTGTAACTTCCTGCATATCGGATCAAGTCCTCAAACCTAGCAGCATACTCCCCAACGCTCATGTTCCCTTGCACGAGCTGCAGAAAAGTTATCTCCTTCTCTCTACGAACATCTTCAGGAAAGTATTTTCCCAGAAAATGATTCTTGAACAAATCCCATGTGATCGCCTGGTTGTTCGCCTCCAAACCCCTCCGCATTTGTTGCCACCAGTGTTCCGCTTCACTAGTCAGCATGTACTGTGCTAGCAGAACCTTCTGTTCCTCCGGTGGTGCCATGGTGTTCAGGATCTTTTCAATCTCCTGCAACCAAAGCTGTGCTCCATCGGGATTGAACCCACCTTCGAACTTTTGCGGATCGTTCTTTCTGAACCGCACAAGCCAATCAATTGCAACTAGAGCTGGGTGTTGAGGATTCATTGCTGCCGCTGCGGCCATTGCTGCTGCCGCAGCTGCTGCTGCTATGCTCTCCCCCTGGTTATGATGCACTTGCGCTATGTTAGCAGCCTGATCCTGTTGCATCTGTACCAGATGTTCCAGAATAGCGCGGATCCCGTCATTCTCGACCCGTCTACCAGCCATTCTGTTTAGTCATGCATAAGGCCGACAGTTAATGCTTGATAGCATAATTACTAGTATAAACATCCTATCAATAGACTCTAGACTCTAAACTATAATTATCGATTACTCGCTCGGTGAGTAATCACTGGAGTAGCTCACAACTCCAAAGGCCGAGGGAAATTGCTCTGATACCATAAAATGTAACACCTAAGTTTATTTACCCTTTTAAATACTTAAATAAAATAGTGAAATTAAAGTTTTCTTTTTAAACTTATAAAATCTCCCGTCAAATGGACGGAGTTTCGTTTGTTTTTAGGACTTTCCCAAAAATTCCGGTTTTCCTGCAACCTGATAAACAACATCATTCAAATTTCAAAGCCAGCAGAGCTATTCACATATATCACATCTAGTGCAACATCGTGCACAAATCAGAAAGTCAGAGTATGAAACATCAGAGTAAGCGAAAATATAAACAAGTTTCGGAAAACAGTTCTTTTCCCAAAATAGTACTCCTACCCAAAGGAGTCGTCCTGGGCCCCAAAAAAGCTATTTACATTATATACATAAAAAATGAATCACTTCACATCACCGGGCCCAGGACATTCCCATGTCCTACATAACTATAAGTGACCTACTCTCCCTGTGAGGGAGAGTACTCCTGCTCGGTCTGGTCAGGTGCAAACTCTTCCTCCGTACCTGTGGAGATAGTAAGGAGTGAGTATTACACATAAAATGGGGAGGCAATTTCCATTTATGACATAATGCAACACCAAGTCAAACACATTTAACAATTTAGTCACAATATAGTAAGACTCAACATATCACAAAAGATTCATCAATTATCACAATTCAATTATTTCCGCATGCACTTAATCATCACTTTAGCAAACCTCTTATTTTATAAACTTTCATCACATTTACTTTTCTTTTTATTTTTCCCCTAGTCACGACCTACTGCGTTCGCACCACCGTGCGATAACGACTTACTGCGTCCGGGTATGTTTCATTCTCCCCTGGTCACAACCTACTGCGTTCGCACCACCGTGCGATAACGACTTACTGCGTCCGGGTATGTTTCATTCTCCCCTGGTCACGACCTACCGCGTTCGCACCACCGTGCGATAACGACTTTCTGCGTCCGGGTATGTTTCATTCTCCCCTGGTCATGACCTACTGCGTTCGCACCACCGTGCGATAACGACTTACTGCGTCCGGGTATGTTTCATTCTCCCTTGGTCACGACCTACTGCGTTCGCACCACCCCTGGTCACGACTTACTGCGTTCGCACCACCGTGCGATAACGACTTACTGCGTCCGGGTATGTTTCATTCTCCCCTGGTCACGACCTACTGCGTTCGCACCACCGTGCGAAAACGACTTACTGCGTCCGGGTATGTTTCATTCTTTTAACATTATCAACTCTTTAACAATTCCATTACTCAAGTTAATCACAACCGTACACATTTACACTATCCAATCATCACTCTTAAATCTCATAACTTAATTAGCACAAATCAACATTTCATTAATATCATCAACATCACCAAATATCAAAATGAAGCACATAATTATCCAAATATTTTCCCTATGTCATTAGTTCTATTTTAATAATTATTCTATAATATAACAACCTAAACTAACACATAACTCTTAGTACCCATTATATGCATATTGTAAACTAAACCCCAGAGTAAGGTAATACTCACTGTAACCCACTCCTTACCTTAAATTAGCAAGAAGTAAATAGAACCTTAGTGAGCCCTAGCTCAAAATCTTGGAAACTTGAATTTCCTAAGCCTAGCTTGCCACCTCAATAAGGAAATGATGAAATGATGGTACACAATCCTATTTGGGAGAGCACAAGATGAGTGATCCTTGTCCTTGCCTTGGTTTGGGTTGGAAGGCATGAAACACAATCCCTACATAACCATGAGTGCAAGAACCCTAAGGTTTTAGAGCACAATTTCTATGAACTAAGGAAAGTTGGAATGGAAAGGAAATCAATATATGGCATGAAGCTTAACTTACCCCAACAATGGTGGAAATTGAAAAACCAAGAAGAAGGAAGGAGGGAGCAAACTCGTGTGAACCAAGGGAGAAGAGGGAATGCAATTCAACCAACTTCCATGGTGCTTGATTGATGGGGTTTGATGATCTTGGGTTTGAGGTGCCCAAAATCAAGTGCTTGATGATGAATGGGTGATGGGAGTGATGGAAACTTGATCTTGGGGTTGAGAGAAATGGTGAAGGTGATGGCTTTGTGTTGGAGATGGAGGGTGATGGAATGAGGTGCCTTTGATGCCCTTAAGTTTAGACTTGGAGCCACCAAAATCGTGCGGCTATAATTGAAATCTTAGCCACCAAGTTGCTGATCAACGCACCAGATCTGGTGCCTACTGTGCAAGTCTGGCGCGCCTGAGCGCGAGAACAGCACCAGCACACGAGCTGGTGCATGGCTGATGCGCCAGATGCTGGTTGGGGAGGGAATTGGCGCGCCAACATGGAGCTGGTGCGTGGCTGGTGCGATTTGCGCGCGCCTGGGCGCATGGATGGCGCGCCTAAGCGAAAAAGCTCCTGAGTTGGTGCACCAATTGCACCCTGGTGCGCCTGGGCGTGCACCAGTGTTTCCCAACTTCGATTCGCCGTAACTTTTTCGTTAGCCGTCGGATCGGGTCCAAATTTTTAAACAAGCTTCTTAGTCCCCTAAACTTCACATCCAACGGTGGAATTTACTTTCTTAGCATCCTATAATAAATTCCTAATTTTCTCTTTTCGGTCGATTTCTAACATCGAAAACGCCGATTTAACTCCCGATTTCGCTTATATGACTTTGCCCGAAGCCACAACTGCCTTCTATACAACCCCTAGGACTTATAATCACCACTCACCTATCTACCAAAATTCATTAAGTCATTATTCCAATTTTTCTTAGGTTTTTATTTAATAATTTCATTTAAAATAAAGTCTAGGATGTTACAAACGACATGTGTTTTCGATTTTCTGTTTGAGAGAAATTGAATTTTTAAGTTTAGATATGCATACTGTCCAAAAAACTAGAAAAATGTATGATATTCATGTTATGAGTTCTTCTTGAATGATTAAATATATGCCAATCTTGTAGTATAAGTATTTAGGATTAAAAAGTAGATTTTAAAAGTAATTAGGCTACTGTCCAGAATTGTTTTGAATGTGAAGATATAATATTTAAATGTCAAGTAGATAATAGGACGTGTATGTGGTGTATAGGAAAAAGTAGATTAATTTTTAGAGTTATAGTTTAAGAGAAAAATGAGTTTAAAGTTTGTATGTGAGTACTGTACAACTTTGATAAATTTATTTAAGTAGTTATAAGAATGATTTTTATGTATGTGTGTATGTTTGGGTATGGTTATCATATTGTTTGAATTTAGTAAATAAGAGGTGAGTTGTATTTTGATGTAAAAATATAATGTTAAGAGTTTCTAGGCAAGTTATAGTATTTCATTAGATAAGTAAATGTATGCTATGAATATTGTTGTTTAATTGATGCAATACTTCTCTAAATAATCTATATGTAACTATTTTTATAAGTTATAAGTATTTTTGAGTTATAATTCTTAGTTTTTTTGAAAATAGAGGTCAGAACTTTAATTTGTGAAAATTGTGAGTAAGTGCAATTTGTTTGATTGGCTGTCCAGATTTGTTTTATATTGACCTTAGTAGTATGTCTATAAGATTTAAGGTGAATTGAAATAATTTAAGTGTTGCCCATAATTGAATAAGTGTGGAAAAACATTACTTTCTTAAGCTTAATTTCATTTTTAGAATTTGGATGTGAATCTTTTAGTAGGAAATTGAAAAGAATGAATTTTTGGGTAACTGTGAAGTAATGCAACTTTATTTCGTGCTGCTGTCCAGAAAAGATTTTCATATAGTTGCATGATATTTAAAATAGAACTTGTTTTGACTTGATAAGTGAATAAGTTCATATTTTAGAATGATTGTTGATGTGTTAAGTGTTTGTATTGATTTTTAAAAATGTGTTTCCTGGCTGACCAAATGATTAAAAGATTATATCAAGTTTAAGTTATTTGTTTAAGTGGCTTATAATGGTAGTTGTTATATAAGCATTTGGAACTGAATTATGAGTTAATGAAAGTAGAAGTAGTCTCTTTTGATTTAATTGATTAAGTTCTAAATTTTGTATTTAATTTATAGATCTTAGGATGTGTAAATGGTTGTATATTTTTGAAAAGTGATTTTGATTTAATGATTGGTTTTAAAGATTTTATATAGTAATGTTTAAGAGGCCTTGAGTTTCGGAAAAGGAATGATTTACTTTTCAAGTGTTGTATATCCTAATACAAAGTCTTTTGATTTCAACGGTTATTTAAGAAAGTGGTATTTGTTAGAAGTGTGTTTTCCAAAAAGGAATTATTTTAAATTATCTGATGCCTTAAAAAGGACTTCTATTTTAAAAAGAATTTCGGTTTTAAGGAACTTTGGTGCTTTGGGTTTAGTTTTTACTTAAGTAGGTAGATGGTATAAGGTATTATTGATATTGATTGTATGTCGTTCATCATTTAAGAAATAAAAGGAATTAAAAGTAAACGAGCTGCTGGAGCTGTGAACGCAAAAGGTTGAAAACAGAGTAAGCGTGGAGCTCAGGTGAGAGAGCAACCTTCCTAAGACATAATGACACTGAGGTAGCATTAGGGCGTTCCGTATCATCTCAAAGGTCGGAACTAGGAATCTATAGGTTGAGTAGTAAGACGGCAAATGTGTGTGTGTTCCGCCGTCCTTACGAAAAATACGATTCCTAATATTATGTCTGTTAATAATTGTTATACCATGTTGTATATTCTGAAGTTGTATATTGTATATTGCTTTAATGATTTTGGAGATGATAAAATGATAAGTGATGAGATAACAAATATGTTGGGATTATTTTGGGATAAGGATTTATCCTATGGAAGTGTGCTCAATGTATATTGAATTGTTGTTCCTATGAAAAGACTTGAAATATTTGGAAGTATGATTGTGAAAATAAATTATGAGAAATGATTATTTGAATCTTGTGAAATTTGAGGATCGTTGTTAGTGTACAGTGATGGTGCAAGCGACACAATGACTTTATTTTTATCCCCTTAAGTGACTGGCCACGTGAATGACTTTGTCGTGGTCTCATGTCTTGTGGAATCCACTGTACGATAGGGAGGTGTTTGCTATGGTCCCTTAGAGGTCGAGGCCCGTTAGAAGCGAGGCTTAGAATGGGTCGACCAAACTTAGGATTAATAAAAGATTCTAAAGAACTAAAAGACTTAAAAGACTTTAGGACCCAATCCTTTCTAACTACGTTGAGAGTGAAGTAGTGGAGAGGAAAGATACCGTATACTTGGAGGTCGGGCATTCCGCCAAGTGGTGATTGCGATAGGGGAGGGCAATGACGGTGATTCGTCAAGAAGCCTAAGAGCACTACCCTAGGCGGGACGATGTTACAATGATCAAGGTCACCTGCTGGGCGTTGATCGTAGAGAGGACTGCACGTACAACTAGGGATAGAGCTGTCGTCCCCTTGAGCAAATCTTAGATGGTGTAGAGGGAATCCGAACAAGGCTAAAAGTCACTGATTTTCTTACGACGATCATGGCGGTTGGCCATATTGATGGTTCCAACATGGCGGATCTCGAGTTGTTTACTATGTTTTGTTTGCTGGCCAACTGGCGTGGTTTCAGCTGGTACGTACCCTTTGACTTCGATGCCTGTGTGGTTAGGATTCCTGTGCATCCCATCTGCTTTCCGAATTAGGTTGTGGTTGGATATTGAAGGAGGAGATGTATCGTGTGTGCTAACCTACCCTTGCCTCAATGATTTCCCTCCCTAAATCATTGACGGTTGTATTATGGAAAGACCTAGTGGAAAGACTATGAGTATGGAACTTTAAGAAAAGATATTAATGCGATGAAAAGAGGAAGTTACAATGAGTTATAAGAATAAAGTGGTAATTATGAGCTGTGAATGAGGAAATGTTATAGTTATTGCATATATTTGTGTCTTAATGTGATCCCTTAGAGTAAGTCCATGCCGTCGACGACCATTCGTTCGGATCGTTGACTCTCTCTCTTCTTTCCTTTCCCTGTGGACATTGGGGACAATGTTCACAGATGTCAGATCATGTAGCATTACAAGTTATGGTTGCTTAAGTTGGAGAAGGATCGGGAAATGGAGCATCATTATGAGGAGGACGTAAAAGTGGCAGCCGAGGAGTCTTTCAGATACTTGTGATGAAGGATAGCAATGAAGATTAGTAGTCTAAGTTAGTATAGTCTCTGTTTCTGTATTCCATCACTAGATGGGTAGGACATGATTACTCTATCCCGAATGTAACCCCTGTTGTAATAAATGATTATTTGAAATGAAATAAAAGAAGTTTCTTTTGTTATATGTTATGTTCATAAAGTAATTAAACTATTTTTCCGCAAGTTAACCATCGACTAAATATGACATTTAGAAAATGAGTTTTTGGAAATGTGTTGGATGATAACATCTCTTTTTGGAAATAGAATTTTATGATGCAAGTACTAAAGCATTTTTGTAAACCAAATGAATCAAATTGTATTTATGAAAATATTTTGGTAAAAGAATTAAACTGAATTGATTTTGATAATGTTATATAAAAAAAATGGCGCAAATTTTTAGTGAAAATTCTTGATCCAAATTAGGGTGTTACATTCCACACTTGTCTATATAAGAGGAACTTTTCCTGAGTACCTTGCAGAAAATTGTAGCCTGATTTGATGCTATAGACTCCATTTGAGCTATGTTTCCATATGTCATTCCTGAGCCCTCCTTGCAAGATGTTCCTAACTTTCAAGATCTGTTTGAAGTGCCAGCCATGCTCTTGTGTAATATGTAGTAGCCAAATGCTAGAGCCCCTTAAGTAAATGGAATTGATCCATTTAACCCAAAGAGTATCAGCCTTCTTAGCTACATGCCATAGCTGTTTGCCAATTGCTGCCTGATTCCACATGATGGAATTTTTGAAATTCAATCCTCCAAACTTATTTTCTGTGCACACCTTAGCCCAACTGATTGGTGCAGCCTGAGAACCCCATAGCAATTGCCTGCAAAGCTTATCAACCTCTCTAAGCACTGCTTTAGGGATGATAAAGATTGTAGCCCAGTAGTTATGCAGAGTAAGTAGAATTGAGTTAATCAGTACACATTTGCCTTGGTAGGATAGGTTCCTTGTCTGCCAAGTCTTGATTCTTTTAGTAACTTTCTCTGTCAAAGCTCTGCAGGTAGCTATAGACCATTTTCTGCAGGATAAGGGAACACCAAGATATCTAAAAGGGAAGCTACCAACCCTGAAACCAGTAGTTGACAAAATTTGTTCCTTTTGGAACTCCTTGACTCCAACCATAAAAACTTGTGACTTTTCTCTACTTGCACACATACCAGAGTTGGCTGATAAATCCCTCAGAGCCTTCATTGTAATCTGTACACTCTTTGGCTGACCTTTACAAAAGATCATGAGGTCATCAACAAAAGCCAAATTCACCAGTCTCAAACCTCTACACATAAGATGGAATCTAAAATCAGGATGATAGCTAGCAGCCTGCAACCTTCTAGATAAGAATTCCATTGCCAAAACAAAAATAAGAGGTGAAATAGGGTCACCTTGTCTTATACCACTGCTACTTCTGAATCTGGAAGAGTTTCTACCATTCACTACTACATTGAAAGTGACAGTAGAGATGCAAATCATGATCCATTGGATGAACTTTTCTGGAAAATTCATGTCAGTGAGCATATTCTGAATAAAATTCCAGCTCAAAGTATCATAAGCTTTCATCAAGTCAATTTTCAAATAGCACCTAGAGGAAGTATTTTTCCTGCCATAGTGCCTTAGAAGATCATGAGAAATCAGTATATTATGTACTATGCTCCTCCCTTCTACAAATACAGTCTGATTATCATTTATGATGCTAGGCAATACTGTTTTCAATCTTAGACATAACAGCTTGGATACACATTTATACAAAGTATTGCAGCAGGCAATTGGCCTATAATCTTTTGCATATACAGGATTTTCTATCTTAGGAATGAGCACCAAAGAAGTGGCATTCCAAGATTTGAGGATAGTACCTGAGTGAAAGAATTCTTCAATGGCAAGGCAGCACTCATCTCCAATGACCTCCCAAGCTGTTTGGAAAAAACCAGCCCCAAAGCCATCAAGACCAGGGGACTTGTCCTTGTCAATAGACCAGAAACATGCCTTGATCTCCTCTCTTGTAAAAGGTTTTAAGAGTCCAAGCTGGTCATTTGCATTTAGTGTTTTGCCATACCTTTTAATGACATCAGTCAGGGTCCACTGTGTGCGTTTTGCTTGAAACAAATTCTTATAATATTTGACAAAAACATCCATTATGTCATCCTGATTCTGAAACATATGACCCTCATCATCACTGATCCTGAGAATTCTATTTCTGTATTGCCTCAATTTTATTGAGCTATGGAAAAAGCTTGTGTTCTGATCTCCATCCCTGATCCATGACTCCTTTGACTTCTGCCTCAAGAAAGTGACAGAGGCACTTAAAGCTTTCATGTATATACACCATAAAGTTGTTTTAACAACACACATTTTACAACACTTGTATATAAGATGCTGTAAAATGTCTTTGTAGACACAAAATTTGATTTAGCATTATACTTTTTACAGCACTTGCTTAAAGAAATGCTGTATAAATCCTTGAAAATTTGTGTCTATCTAATTAGACTGCACTTCATTAAGGAAATGCTGTAAAATGTTGGAACCAAATTTTTCTTCCCCGTGCGTCTATCCTTTGGAGCGCTTTTGTATTGTTTTTTTTTTTTATTTTTAATTAAAAAAATTCACCCCCAAAATCACCTTCCCAATCACCTTCCCTTTCACCTTCCCTTTCTCCTTCCTTTCCTTTCTCCTCACTCGGCCAGTAATCTCACAGGTCACAGCTCTATCCCTCACAAGTCACGCCATCGTTTGCTCTCTCTCGTCCATCAAGCCACCGAGCCTCTCTCCACCTCTTCCCTCACTGACCCTATCTCCCCCTTTCCCCTCATCGCGCCTCCCTCTCCTCCGCCGAACTCAACCATCGCAGCCACCGAGCCTCTATCTTCCTCCACTGAACTTGAGAATCTCCTCACCCACCCTGCGGCCTACCTCTCTCTCAACCAGCCCCACCGCGAATTCGACAACCACCGTAAACCCTTCCCAACCTTCGAGCCCTCTTACCTCCGTCGATCCTCGCAAAGGCTCTCATGCTCTCTCTCACACCATGTACAACACTGCTCTGACTATGCCTGCGTGGTGCTAAGACTTAGATGCTTCCTAGCGTCTCAAGTTGTTTGGTAGGTTAGAGTTTGCAATTAACACATTTCCATTATCATGGAGCACCCGTTTCTTCATCCTAGCTAAGAAATAATCTCCTCTGTTCAATTTATTGAAATGCCATTGATGTTGAGGTAGCCTCAGTGTTTGGTTTCATTTTCGTTGAGTATGATGTTCTTGTGTTGTGGAGCGATGATAGTATTCCCCTTTTCATTTTAATGAATTTCATTTCAGATTTTGAGTTTGCTAACTAGTTTGGGGTAATTCATAATTTCAATTTCAATTTATGCTTGCTCATGCACCGATTGTTGAATTCGCGAATCCAGCTGTGTGCTCAAAGAGGAGAAAATCTCAACTTGACTTTTGAGGTAACAATTTTGATTCGGCCTCATCCAATTTCTATATTTTAGATATTTTCATAGTTGGATTTTATAGATAGATGCATGAGATCAACTCTTTTAGATAGATTTTGTTTTTTTACTAATCATATTGTTTGAAACTAAGGTGGGGTAAAGGCATAGGATGAATGCTGTCATTAGATTGAGAGCGATGATATGTCTATGGCTGTTATACTCTTTGCACATTTGTTTGGCGTTTTATTATATTGGGGTGATTAATTTTTGTTTATGCAGCACTAAAGTGCAGGGGTTGGGTTGGTGTTTCATTCTTTATTTCTATGTATTAAACTCTGGTTCATTTTGCTAGAAATCTTGTACTTCTTAGCCTCTTTAGAATGAAATTTTCTTATAAAAAAAAGGGTGATTGGAAAGACTTGTTGCTGATGAGTTTATCATTTGAATGCTTTGCTGAACAGGGTCTTGAATTTGTTGGAGACCTTTTGATTGTAACATCAATAATAAGAAATGTAATACATTATTCTATACCGAAATGGAAAGTTTATGCCATATTAGGCTATTACCTCAATTTAAACAAAGATGTAATATGTTATCTGTCTTTTATTAAAGGTGGATTTGTTCTAACCGGAGGGATTATTGGCTTCCTTTTTTCTCGGAGTACTGCAACACTAAGCAGTGGTGTGCTCTTTGGTGGTGCTTTACTATTCCTCAGCACCCTTAGTTTGAAGGTCTGGAGGCAAGGAAAATCAAGTTTACCATTTATCCTAGGACAAGCAGGTATATGATTTCATCGACATGAAGACACAACCCTTGGAATTTGAAAGGAAAAAATTTAAAAGCTGCAGCATAATGTCATCTAGATAATCAATGTCATGTCTTGACTTGTTTCCTTATTTTGCAGCATTGGCAGGCATCCTTATCTGGAAGAATTTTCAGAGCTACTCATTGGTAGTGCATCTATTTTGACAAATATTGTCCTTATCTTGATCCTAATTTCATTGTTATATTGATTTGATTTTATGTATGCAGGCAAATAAATTTGATTGAGTTTGGTACACTCTTGCAATTAAAAGACTGAAAGAAAATTAGCAATTTCAAAGAAAATAGAAATCAGTACTCAGTGGATTGGAGCCATGGACTGAGATACCTTATAATAGTACTCAACTTAGGAGTTTCTACTGGTAATCAAATTGTTAGAAATTACAAGGATAAATTGAGATTCCTCACTCAATCCTAACCCTTTTCAAGAGTGTACCAAACTCTTGAAATTTCTACCCCAACTTGATTTGGTGATGAAGAGTCCCTTCTTCTTAAGCTTCTTGGAACCTCCAAGAGCCCACCAAGCTAAGAATCCTCTTAGTTTTTGTGCTTGAGAACCTCCCAAGGCTTGAGAACTTGGATACCTCACCAAGTACTTGGATACCTCACCAAGATTTTCTAAACAAGCTAAAGTGTTTGAGTGTTTGAGAATTTTACAACAAATAATTCTCTTACAAATGAAGCACACTCTCTTAACTCACTAAGACAAATAATAAAGATGAATGCTTGGTTGAGTTTAGAGAGAGAAAATGATTTTAACACTTGAGAGAGATAATCAATGATAGAATGTAAGCTTGTTCTTCTGGATAATGGCCACTATTCAGAATATAAGTAAAGGGACAAAAGGGAAGGAAAAACCAAGTTATTCTTCCTTTTTGTCCTCTTCTAACGTTTAAAAAATTTGCTGTCAGACCTAAATCACTCGAGTCTTTTTGGAAACACTCGAGTGTTTTTGGTCCACTCTGATAGTGTTGCCTTTTTACTTTATCCAACGGCTATATTACTGAAAATTCATAAATCACTCGAGTGAATTGAGAATCACTCGAATGAATTGGTCAATGTTGGAAAAATTAAGTTTTCTAACATTGTTTTCAATTCTCTTCTCAAGTCTGATTGGTTTTAATCTCAACCTTTCATGCATGAAAATTATTTGAGCTTATGTGAGAATAAAAACCTAAATTACCCACTCTCATACAATTCTCTTCTCAAGTCTGATTGGTTTTAATCTCAACCTTTCATGCATGAAAATTATTTGAGCTTATGTGAGAATAAAAACCTAAACTACCCACTCTCATAAATAAAATACATTAAGAATAAATGAGAATGAATAATTAAACTAAGCACTTGATCTTCTTTATTGTTGGGCTTGCATTCTTCAAATTAAGTCCATAATTTAATTACATTGTCATCATCAAAATTAATCCACCTTAATCGGAGATTTGATTTTACGATCTCCCCCTTTTTGATAATGACAAAATAATTAAACTTCTAGCACTTGAGAGCTCCCCCTCAATCTAGGAACCTTTTTAACCTGTACAATCCATAAAATGTCAAGCACAACGTAATACAATAATAATCATAATCAAGTGCTCATTGGTATCAGAGTAAGAACATATATCATCAGAGTGTAAACAAGAAAGCGGAAAAAAAATATGCTCTTGTCTCTTTAATCTCCTTTCTCCCCCTTTTTGTCATGATAAAAAAAAATATTTTGGAAACAAAGGTGGAGAATGAAGGATACCAATAAGAAAACTTTCCCTTAAGAGTAAATAAGAATCAAAATATGATTATGAAGCAATATTGAAAAACCATGAAGGAGCATGAAATCCATGAAGAAAACATGATTAATGCACAAACATCATTAATCCACCATACACAAACCATAAAACATGAGTTTAAAAAAAAAGGTACATCAGACTATAACTGATGAATTCACTCGAGTGAATTTTAAAACACTTGCGTGTTTTTCAGAAAACCTGAAAAACACTCGCGTGAAAATGAATTCACTCGCGTGTTGGCCGAAAGATGGATTTTCAGAAACCTGTAGTTCACTCGAGTGAAATGGGATTCACTCGAGTGTTGGCCGAAAATACTCGAGTCTTTTCAGAAAGACTCGCGTATTTTCCATCAAACCTGCTCAAAAACTTTTCCAATTAAAACTGATTTAATATTGAATTAAAATTACTCGAGTGATTTAAGAAACACTCGAGTGTTTTTATCAGTTATGCTGAAAATCACAGTTTTAAAACACAAAACACAAAATTCACCACATGTAATGAAAACAACAGATAGGAAACTTAATCACACAAAATTAAAGACATAAATTCATAACATCTCAAGGTAATTTCAAACAAGTATCATCACACACTAAATTTAGACATACTTGGTGATTTTCAAATGGCACAAATCAATTAGTTTATACTTGACTCCTCTAAAATACCAAGTTCCCTTCTTATATGATAGAAGGTATCCCTTGGCAATGGTTTTGTAAAAATGTCCGCTAATTGATTTGTGGTACTTACAAATTCAATTGTGCAATCACCCTTTTGAACATGATCCCTTAGGAAATGATGTCTAATTTCAATGTGTTTAGTCATTAAGTGATACACCGAATTCTTAGTTAGATTGATGGCACTTGTGTTATCGCATTTTATTGGAACACTTTCTAATTTCAAACCAAAATTCGATAATTGTTGTTTCATCCACAAGAGTTGAGCAAACAACTACCGACGACGATATATTCCGCTTCGGCGGTGGAAAGAGCAACACAAGCTTGCTTTTTAGAAAACCATGACACTAATGAACTTCCCAATAAATGGCAAGTACCACTAGTGCTTTTGCGATCAAGCTTGCATCCCGCAAAGTCGGAATCCGAATAGCCAACTAAACTAAGACTCGCATCCCTAGGATACCATAATCCGGTGTTAATTGTTCCTTTAAGATATTTAAAAATATGTTTAACTACGGCACACATGCATACACTAAACATAATATCCGGTCTAGATGCGGTAAGATATAGAAGGCTACCTATCATGCCCCTATATTTACTAACATCAATCGGTTTACCTATGTCATCCTTGTCTAGGTAGCATGTTGTGCTCATGGGAGTGTATGCTTCTTTGCATTTGTCCATTCCGAATTTTCCAAGGAGCTCCTTGCAATATTTTCCTTGATGTACAAAAATCCCTTCCTTGACATGCTTGATTTGAAGTCCTAGGAAGAACTTGAGCTCCCCCATCATGGACATTTCAAATTCCTTTTTCATCAAATTAGAGAACTTTCTACACAAGGACACGTTAGTGGCACCAAAGATAATATCATCTACATATATTTGCACTAACAAAATGTCCTCTTTGGTTTTATAGATGAATAGTGTATTATCAACCTTTCCCCTTTGAAAGCCATTTTCTAATAGAAAGGTACTTAATCGATCATACCAAGCTCTAGGAGCTTGTTTTAATCCATAAAGTGCCTTTTTCAACTTGTAAACATGGTTTGAAAACTCATGACTTTCAAAACCGGGTGGTTGCTTAACATACACTTCTTCATTTATGAAACCATTCAAGAAAGCACTCTTGACATCCATTTGATAAAGAGTAAAATTCATAATTGATGCAAAGGCAAGCAAGATTCGGATTGCCTCAAGACGTGCAACCGGAGCAAAGGTCTCATCATAATCAACACCTTCCTCTTGGTTGTACCCTTAAGCAACAAGTCTCACTTTGTTTCTTATAATCAAACCGGATTCATCAAGTTTATTTCTATAAATCCATTTTAAACCAATTATGGTATGATCATCGGGTATAGGCACTAATTCCCAAACATCATTTCTAACAAATTGATTTAGCTCTTCTTGCATGGCCATAACCCAATGTTCATCCATAATTGCTTCCTTAATTGAATTTGGTTCGATTTGAGAAACAAAGGAAACAAAATGACAAATGTTTTGAATTGATCTACGAGTTAATACTCCCTTTGAAAGATCTCCTATGACATTGTCAATAGGGTGAGCTTTCACCGTTTTCCAAGCCGGATCAAGTTCATCTTTGACTTCTCCTTCATCCTTTGATTTTTCCATCTCTTTGTCAACATTTGAAATCTCAAGTTCATCATCACTACCATCACATAAAACACTATCTTCTTTCGAAGACTCATTAAAAGCAACATGAATTGATTCTTCAATAGTCATAGTTCGTTTATTATAAACTCTAAAAGCTTTACTATGAGAAGAGTAACCCAAAAATATTCCCTCATCCGATTTAGAATCAAATTTTCCAAGTTGATCTTTTCCATTGTTTAAAATGTACACTTTGCATCAAAAAACATGGAAATGGAATATATTGGGTTTTCTCCCTTTGTAAAGCTCATAGGGGGTTTTCTTTATCATGGGCCTAATTAAAATTCTATTCATTACATAACAAGCCGTATTAACGGCATCGACCCAAAAGTATTGAGGTACTTGAGAATCATTTAACATGGTTCTAGCAAGTTCCTCTAGCACCCTATTTTTCCTCTCAACAACTCCATTTTGTTGTGGAGTTCTAGGTGCCGAATATTGGTGCTCAATTCCATGCTTATCACAAAATCTATCAAATTTATAGTTTTCAAATTCACCTCCATGGTCGGTTCGAATAATAATCACTTTTTGATTTACTTGGTTTTGTGCAAGTTTAATGTGGCGTTTAAAAGACTTGTAGGTCTCACTCTTAGCACTTAAAAACAATGTCCATGTAAATCTTGTAAAATCATCAACAATCACCAAGGCATAGTAGTTGCCACCAAAGCTTTTTACTTGAGAGGGTCCAAACAAGTCCATGTGAAGCATTTCCAATGGTCTTGTTGTGGACACATCATTTTTGGAACCAAAATGATTTTTAGTTTGTTTGCACTTCTTACAAGGAGTGCAATCACCTTTAATTTGAAAATTGAGCTTTGGTAACCCAACTACTAAGTCTTTGGATTGAAGTTTCTTAAGTTGATTTACATTAATGTGAGCGGTCCTACGATGCCATAACCAAGTATCACTTTCTTTGCTAATTAAACATTTTGAAACTAAAGAAGTGATATTATTTAATTCAACCATGTAAGTGTTATTAGACCTTTTTCCAACAAATTTGATAGATTCATCTTTGTCACTTTTATGAGACAATAAGTAGAGGTAAATAATACATGGTTACCAATATCACATAATTAACTAATGCTCAAAAGATTATGTTCTAATCCTTGAACATAAAGTACATTATCAATAACCAAGTTGGAAGAATTACCAATTTTACCTATACCAAGTATTTTGCCTTTGTTGTTGTCCCCATATGTGACATATCCCTTTTCCTTAGGAGTAAGCTCAATGAAGTGTCGCTTATCTCCCGTCATGTGCCTAGAACATCCACTATCAAGTATTCAAAGTTGCTTTCCAGTTCTAAGGCACACCTACAAGACACAATCACTTGCTCATTTTGGGTACCCAAATTATCACTACTACATATTAGTCAAAAGAGACCGGTTCCGCACCCTATTTGAGACTGGTTTTTAACCAGTCTCAAAAGTGGCGGTCTTATTGCTATGCCTTTAAATGAGACTGGTTTTGAACCGGTCTGGTTACCAACTAAACAGACTGGTTTCCAACCGGTCTGAAAATGAAAAATAACCGATTTCTATATAATTATGAACCAGTCTCATTGAGCATTTTTAACCGGTCTCTATTAAAAGATGAACCAGTCTCATTGAGCATTTTGAACCGGTCTGAAATTTTAAAAATAACCAGTCTGATTGATATTTTGAACCGGTCTGAAATTTTAAAAATAGCCAGTCTGATTGAGATTTTGAACCGGTCTGAAAATTTAAAAATAACCAGTCTGATTGAGCATTTTGAACCGGTCTGAAAATTTAGAAATAATCAGTCTGATTTAGCATTTTGAACCGGTCTCAATTAAATTTTTAACCAGTCTCATTGACTGTTTTGAACCGATCTTATTTAAATTTTGAACCGGTCTCATTTAGTGTTTTTAACTAGTCTCAATTAAAAAAACACATGAATACTATATATAATAAAACTAATAAATAATAACTAGATGCTAAAATTATATTATAAAAACCATGTATTATATATGTATGTATTTGTACTACAGTTTTGATCAACGCCAAGCACATTCCTATGACATAACACTAGGAAACTAACATAAGCTACACAAAACGAGAAAGTCGACCTCTACACATTTCTATGCCTAGTGAAACTAACATAAACTACACAAAATGAGAAAGTCGGCCTGTAACTGAAGAACATTAATTCTTCCAAAATTCCAAAAGCTCCACTGTCCAGCCACCTTATATTTTGATCAAGGCCAACTATACATTCCTGCAACATTCGTAAGAAAATTAACACACAAATATAAAAGGATCCTAGCAAACTACTTATAATCAAGAATATAAAAGGAACCTATCCAGCAACTTACTAAATAACATAACTAGTTAGGAAACACATTACATTGTGGTTTAATATACCCTTAGCTTAGACCAGTCAAACAGAAAAATAAAAGCAACTAGTAGTAAATAATAACATATATTAGAAGCCAAAATCACGAAAGCACAAATTGAAAAAAGTTTACATATTTTAAGAATTCTTCCCAATGACCGGAAGGATTTTGGTGAATCATTTGAATTCACTTCAGTGGTATGTACTAAGTTTATGAAAGCTTCAAATCCATGATTATTAATTTATTATCATTATTTCGGTCACAAAATCTATCAATATGCTACTTACACTCATATTTTAGGCTAAGTTAATGTCTTGCTTTCTTATCCTTTTCTCAGCTCCCACCCTTCATCCTTTCTATGTTGTGGCACCAAAATTCATCATTCCTAAATCTTTTCCAATCCTTATCTCCCCCTACTTTATTCTCCTCCATTACCTCCTTGTGCCCTTAAAGTTAACCAAGTTCCCTAACCACAAGACTTATATCAATCATAGCAAACATTTCAAAGAATCAAATCCATATTTTTTTTGCTAATCAAAGCTATAGTAAACATTATATATTTGATTATAAAAGGAACCTATCCAAAAACCTACTAAATAAAATAGCTAGTCAAGAAACACATCTCAATTTTGGACAGTAACACAACCAACACAACCAAAAACAACCAACACAACCAGAAACACAAATAATGGACTTGAATAGCGAAGAGAAGTAGGGAATATACCTAGCTAGTGCAAGATAGACCACGATTCTAGTAAATATGCTGCAAATTCTTCTTTAAGATTTTCAAGTTGTTTGTGGCTATATTCTTTAGTGGAGCTACAATCATCAAAGTACTGTAATAACCAAGAAATAACATAATCAATTCCAATGATAATATAACCAATATAATTTAACGATAATAATATAATAAATTGAATTACAAACCATTTGAGGGATGTTATCAGCCTCATGATGTTGCACAATCTCCTTCATAAATTTCATCACATAATATCCACAATCAATCCCATTTGGTTGCTTAGGAACCTATAAAACACAATTAAAACACAAATCACACAAATCACAACTATTCTCCTAGCATCATACAATCCAAGGAACAAATCAAAAGGCGGGAACAGACGTGGAGAATCACATGCAACTATTCTCCTTCACGTCATTAAAACAGTGAACAAATGACATGGAACTAGCTTAGAATTTGAAATAACATAAAAGAAGAAGTTATTTTGTATATATCTGAATGTTTACCCATTGAAATGATTTTTTTTAACTCTCTTTGGCTATATATGTCCCCATTTGTTCCATGATATGCTATGATAGCTCTATCAAAATAAATTACTCAATATGTATGTTGATAATAATAATCACATACACATGCACTACTTTCTTTGCACAAACAATTATGTTTAGTAAAAAAAGAACATGTATTTACGAATTAAATAGCTTCATCATATCCTTATGTGATTCATCTCTCCACCTGGGCAAAGAATCCAGGTAGTAAATTGTCTTCCCACTGATGTCGATCACAAGCAAGACATAATGGAAACTAATTTAATGAAAAATTGAGCAACATGAAATTAGTTCAGACAAAAAAATAAACCGTACAAATTAATAATAACAACATGAAGGAATTGATAATGCAAGTTACGTACCCCAAATTGTATGGAGCCAAAAACTATTTCCCTTGGTCACTTTTATTGGCTGTTAGCACACTTAGTATGTACTCCTTGGCAGAGGGCAAAAGGGTGCAATGAGGTGAAAGGAACGAAAATCTCTTTGTCAAACGAAGGGGTACTACCAGCTTTTCATACAAAGACCTTAATAAAAAGTATAACACAGTAGAATAATTTAAATAATGGCAAAAACAAAATAAGGACATGAATAACAACAAACTGTACAACATGTTGTTTCATATATATATATATATATATATATATATATATATATATATATATATGTGATTAGTAGTACCTAATGTAAATGCAAAGGGAGGTGCCATCTAATTCCATATGAAAGAGGAGGTAATATAGACTGCATTTCTCCACTCCTTCTCTATCTAATATGTTTCCAAATATGGCTGTATCCATGGGCAGTAAAAATGCATCCTTGTCTTGAGTTTTCAGAAGTGCATACAAAGCCTTAATTAGCTTTCTCTTCATGGGAAAGGTATTTATCAGTTCGCCGAAAATTCTTATTTTGAAACAAACATCAGTATCTCACCAGAAAGCAGAATAAATTGGAAAGATTTGATTAAGAAAATAATTGAAGGTAGAGTAGTAAACAGAGATAAACAAAATCAACTTAAGAAAACAAGTTACAAGTCAAGTAAGTTATTGGCCCACATAAGAGTATAAGACGCAACAAAAGGAAGGACAAAATGATCACTTAGTGTTGGTCTTCAATTCAAGATGATCAACTCATAAACTAGAAAGCTAGAATATGTAGTTCCTTTAGGATGCAACAGAGAAAAAAGATTATTAAATTTGAGAAAAAATGGAAATCAACAAATAATAATAGTAGCCAGCCAAAAAAATAAAACTATGTTAAAGCAATAGATTGCTTAATTGATCCAGATCTGAAAGAAAACTTACCAAATTGTTGCTTGACATCACGACTGCTAAGGTCAAAGTTTTTTAAGGTTTCCATCATTCGGTTATCCCATTCACCGCTTCCTCCCATGTTGTTTCTGAATATTATGTTAGAGATAAAGAATAAATGAATCCTTAACACACCAGAGAGGATTGTACAGTGTACACCATTATATTAACGAAATATGCATAGATTTATCTAACTGCAGCAGTACAACTCGTAGGGAGAAACTAACGAGGGCAATAACAAATGAGTTTTTTTTTTTACTTTAGCTAATTAGTATACTCCAATATGTGAGCACTTTCACTTATAAATCAATCTAAATAGTAAATTCCGACATGGATCCTAGCAACAGAAAGCTAAACAGAAAGCTAATTAATACAATTCAGCCTGACTCTTCCAAAACCACTCCTCTAAACAGAATCCATTCACTCATCACTCCCTCACTGTCATGCCTATGAAATTACAAGAATATCCCCAATGCACGTACATATTTACCTCAACTCTTTTGCTCACATGATTCAGTAACCTACTCAATTATCCTTTATTTATTCTCATGTAGACTCCAGCAATAGGAGGATATGTATCACATTTCTCTTAAGAAATCTGTTTTCCATAATTCTGAATTGGTGCTGTCTGATGGGTAAAGAATAAACAAAGAAAACCAAATTTAAATTTAATTTTTTACTTTGTTAGTTCATCAATTCGCCAAATTAGAGCAACTAATAACCGGATTGTGAGTATTGAAAAACCTGAGCAAGATGGACCACTAGTACTAGAGGCTAAACACCAGTTGTACATCAGTCACAAATGATAAGGAATGAATTAGCTAATTGCCAAGAAAAAAAAAGATGGTTTCCAAAAGGCAAAATCAATATCCTCCGTTGGAAAATTTTTCATTTTTTCAGTAGCTTACTTTTCCAAATAATAATTGGGTTCATGGTCTATGGGAATATTGGTGGATCAAAAAGAATCCAAATAAACAGTATGAACTTACAACATTTCTTAAAGTTGTTGCCGGTACTGTGGATTCATCCCTGTTAAAAGCAGGAAAACAGTATAGCAATTATTTCCATTGGCCAAATCATATTAACATGTCAGGTAAAATACATATCTACCAGTTGAAAGACGCAAACATGATTTTTAATCTACAAACTAATTTAAGCAACATTAAGAAGAGCTTCCATTATACAATTGCAAATGAAAAGTGTAGGATTCTCATGTTTTGATGCTAACAATCTCTCTCCAAGCAACAACATTGGCAACAAGCAAGCTACACCACATGAAGATTAGAATTAGGATTTTTATTATTTCTATTTCAATGTAATCTTTATTTTTATGCAATGCATCTCATTGGTGTGGGTAGCTTAGGTGATTTTAAGAATATTTAAATAATGTTTGATTAAGAGTGAAGATACTTTAAATCTTGATTAAATAGCTCTATTAAAAGTTTTGTGAAAATCTTTTTAGAAAAATCTTGTTTTTATTCAGATTCTGATCAGTTTACTCGAGTAATGAGTATTGGGTCACTCGAGTAATTTATGTCCTGACAGGTTAATCGAGTAATGGTTTACACATCACTCGAGTAACTTAATCTGACATGTTTTAATCGAGTGAAGTTATATGGTTTACTCGAGTAATTCAATCAGTGTTTGGAAAATTATAAAAGGACTTAATTTTCTCTTTCACATAAGACATACATTCATTCTTACAATTTTCTATACACTTTCAAAAAGCAATTCAAGAGCTATTTTACATCTTTCAAGAGCTATCAAGATTCAACAAAGAACTTTTCACTCTTCACTCTATTTCTCTCATTGTTCAAATATTCTTGAGATAATAGTTTTTGTTCTTAGTAGTTGTTGAAGATTTGCAATTTATGATTGCATCATTGAAGTTTCAACACAAGTGAAGAATCTCACAAAGAAGACTTCGAGGATCAAATCAAAGCAAGAAAAGAGGATTGGTTGGAAGCATCTTCAATCAATTAGCAAGGAAATCTAGAATTCTCAAAAGGGGTAGATTAGATCAAAGTGTTTGGTACACACTTTGAGTTGGGTTTTAAGATAGGAGAACTAAGAATCTAGTTGCATCTTAAAACATTGTAAAATCTACATTTGAAGATTTCTAGTGAAGAATCTCTCTTGATTCAAGAGGGGACTGGAGTAGCTTTCAAGTGGGTGAAAGTGAACCAGGATAAATCCTTGTGTCTCTTTTATTTTCATTCCTTGTATTGCATTAATTCATTAACAATTGCATTTTTAGGTTAGAATTGGGGTTTTCTTAATTCTACTCAATTGATCTAAAATTGCATGTTAATATTACTTGAAATTGTTCATATTAATCATTCATTATTTGTTGAATCATCATAGCATTGTTATTCTTGAAGAACTCCATTGAAAACTGAGTTTTAATTGAATTTTACCCAGTTTACTCGAGTAAAGTTCTTGTCACTCGAGTAATCTACTTTCAGTTTATGAACAATACTCGAGTAGGTTTTCTGTTACTCGAGTGATTTAAAAATAGCTTTCGTAATACTCGAGTGATTTGCTGAATACTCGAGTGAAATTATTTTTGCTTGCGTATTACTCGAGTGAAGTCTTGAGTTACTCGAGTAATCTGTCTTGAATTTTTAAGAAAATTTATTTTCATAAAACCATTCTCTTAGGTGGACGAAAAATCTGTAATAAGACTTCAATATTCTATTCACCCCCCCTCTAGACTATATTGAGCCGCTTGTTGGTTTCCAACAAGTGGTATCAGAGCTCGGACGAAAAATCCGAGCCTTAAAAAGCTTTTTCGAAAAGATCCTTTTTACTTGGAAACAATGGGCTCAATTTCAAATCCTTTTGGTGGTGAAGGAACTTCCATTAATCGTCCTCCACTATTTAATGGTGAGGGTTACGCTTATTGGAAGGTCCGCATGAAAATTTTTATTCAAGCCATAGATATGGAAATTTGGAACGCCATAGAGAATGGACCTTTTGTTCCTCAAACGAAAGTAAATGATGTTGTTTCGATCAAACCACAATCGAGTTGGGACAATGATGATAAGAAGAAAGTTGCATTTGATTTAAAAGCTAAAAATATCATCATGTCCGCTCTTTCTTATGATGAGTTCTTTCGAGTATCTCAATGTGTTGATGCTAAACAAATGTGGGACACATTACAAGTCACACATGAGGGCACTTCGGAGGTTAGAAGGGCTAGGCTAAATACACTCATGCATGAATATGAACTCTTTCGTATGCTACCTAATGAAAATATAGGTGACATGCAAAAGCGGTTCACTCATATCATAAATCATCTTTCTGCACTTGGAAAAGTTATTACTAATGGTGAAGTTGTTAATAAGATTTTGAGATGTCTTAGCAGGGAATGGCAACCTAAGGTGACAGCCATTATGGAAGCTAGAGACGTGGATCAAATTGACTTAGCAACTCTATTCGGAAAGCTTCAAGAGCATGAAATGGAGCTTGGACGGTTATCCATGAATGAAGATGCCGATAGAAAGAAAAAGGGGATTGCTCTTAAATCAACTTAAAAATCTCTTAAGGCACAAGAGGAAAACTCTCAAGTGGATGACTCGGACTCCGATATAGATGATGAGACCCTTGGCTTGCTAGTTAAAAAGCTTGGTATGTTCTTTAAGAGAAAGGGAAACTTTAATAAGAATAGACAAAGAGATTCTAAGGACTCACAACCAAGAAATAAGACTAACATGGATCACATCAAGTGTCATGGGTGTGGAAAGCTTGGTCACTATCGATCAAAATGCCCAACTCATTCTAAGAAGTCGGAAGGTGACGACAACTCTAAGTTCAACTCATCTAAAGGAAAAAGGGCTTACATAGTATGGGATGAAGAGGAGAGTCAATCAACATCTAGCTCATCGGATGATGAAGAACTTGCAAATCTATGTTTGATGACGAAGCTTGTTGAAGAGGAATCTTCGAGCATTAAATCAAGTGACAACGTCAATGAGGTAGATTATCTTTCCGATGCTAGCTCTAGTTCTAATTCTCCTTCATTGAATGAGTTGTACAATGTGTATGTAGAGATGCATAAAGAGTTGAAGAAACTTGCTAAAATAAATGTTGAAAGAAAGAATTTCATAATGAAGCAACATGAAAAGATAATTGAACTTCAAAAAGATTTAGAAGAACTTAAGCTTCAAAATGAAACTCTTGAACTCATTTATGCAAACTCTACATGCAATTGTGAATTGAAATCAAATGAGACTCCATCTTGTGAAAATTGCAAGTCTTTGGAAAAAGAAGTTTTTAATTTGAATGATCGACTTGCAAGGCTCATGAAAGGAGATACTTCATTAGATCATTTGCTTTCAACTCAAAGGAACAATAGCAATAGATCCGGTCTTGGCTATACCAAATCTAAGAAACGCAATTATCGCAAAGTTGGTGGATTTTCAAAGAATAAGATTTCTAAAAACCCAACTTGCCATTATTGTGGGATCTTTGGGCATACCACGAATAAATGTAATATAAAGAAATTTGGTATACCAAGCGGAGAATATATTTGGATTGTTAAGGGGACTTCTCCCCATGCTAACAACAAAGGACCCAAGACCACTTGGGTACCTAAGTCAACCAAATGATATCTTTCTTGTAGGTGTGTCTTCGAACCAAAGAGCGCAAATGGTACTTGGATAGTGGTTGTTCGAGACACATGACGGGAGACAAAACGCACTTCATGGAACTTACTCCGAAAAATGGTGGATTTGTGACATACGGCGACAACAACAAGGGCAAAATTCTAGGAGTCGGGAAGATCGGTAACGTATCTAACCTTGTCATAGAAAATGTCCTATACGTAGGAGGCTTAGAACACAACTTGCTTAGTATAAGCCAACTATGCGATATGGGCAATTATGTGACTTTTACTCCGAAATTATGCTTCATTAAGTCTTCTATAGATGATAGTGTTAAGTTTGTTGGTCGTCGCTCTAATAACACTTACTTAATTGATTTGGATGAGATAACTTCACTATTTTCAAAATGTTTCAAATCTTTTGATGATGAAATTCGTCTTTGGCATAGACGAATTGCTCATGTGAATGTGAATCAATTAAACAAACTTTTGCGAAAAGATTTAGTGATTGATTTGCCTAAACTAAATTTTAAGCTTGATGACATTTGTGACTCTTGTCAAAAGTGCAAGCAAGTTAAAAGTTCTTTTAAACCTAAAAATGTGATAAGCACAACAAAGCCTTTGGAGCTCATCCATATGGATTTGTTTGGCCCTTCACAAATTAAAAGTTTAGGTGGCAATTACTATGGATTTGTTTTAGTAGACGATTTTACTAGATTCACATGGACTTTATTTTTATCCGCAAAAAGTGAAGTTTATAAATGTTTTAAAAAGTTTGCCAAACTCATCCAAAATCAACTAAGTTTTAAAATTGTGTCTATTAGAAGTGACCACGGAGGTGAGTTTGAAAACACTAGGATTGATGCGTTTTGTGATAAGTTTGGTATTGATCATCAATTTTCGGCCCCTAGGACTCCGGAGCAAAACGGAGTTGTAGAAAGGAAAAATAGAATATTAGTGGAACTTGCTCGTACTATGTTGAAAGAATCAAATGTTCCTAAATATTTTTGGGCCGATGCGGTAAACACTGCTTGTTATGTGCTTAATAGGGTTCTTATTCGTCCGCATTTAAATAAAACACCTTATGAACTTTTAAAAGGGCGAAAGCCAAATATTTCACATTTTCATGTTTTTGGGTGTAAGGTGTTTGTTTTAAATAACGGAAAGGAACCGGTCGGCAAGTTTGACTCCAAAGCCGACGAAGGCATATTCATAGGTTATTCAACTCATAGCAAAGCATATAGAGTCTACAATAAAAGAACATTAACCGTTGAGGAATCCGTGCATGTTGTATTTGATGAATCTTCGAAAGGAGATTGTGTTGTTTCTTGTGATGTTGATAATATAGGTACATTTTTGGATCATGAGAAGTCAACACCACAACAAATGGAAGAGAATCAAATTGAAGATGGAGAGGTGCAAGCACAAGATAAAGACTTAGCACAAGAGATTCAACCTCAATTACCAATAGCTTGGAAATCAAACAAAAATCATCCGATTTCTAACATCTTAGGTGACATTGCGAAGGGAGTGGTAACCCGACGCACTTTAAATAATTTTTGTTATTATGTTGCCTTTGTATCTCAAATAGAACCTAAGAGTATCAAAGAGGCTCTTCAAGATGATCATTGGATTATGGCCATGCAAGATGAATTAAATCAATTTGAAAGAAACCAAGTTTGGGAGCTTGTGCCAAAACCCGATGATCGTCCTGTAATTGGTACTCGGTGGATCTATAGGAATAAGTTAGATGAATCGGGTATTATTGTTAGGAATAAAGCTAGGTTGGTAGCACAAGGTTATAGTCAAGAAGAAGGAATCGATTACGATGAGACATATGCTCCTGTTGCTAGACTAGAAGCTATTCGTATTCTTCTCGCTTTTGCTTCGATAATGAATTTTAAATTGTATCAAATGGATGTTAAGAGCGCCTTTCTTAATGGATACATTCAAGAGGAAGTTTACGTGTCACAACCTCCCGGATTCGAGAGTTTTGAGCATCCGGACTACGTTTTCAAACTGAAAAAGGCTTTGTACGGTTTGAAACAAGCTCCTAGAGCTTGGTACGACCGACTAAGCAATTTTTTATTACAAAAAGGTTTTAAACGAGGCACTGTTGACACTACACTTTTTATTGAACGTTCCGGTAAGGATATTTTATTGGTTCAAATATATGTTGACGATATTATATTTGGTGCTACTAACGATAACTTGTGTAAGAAGTTTTTAGACTTGATGCAAAGCGAATTCGAGATGTCGATGATGGGAGAGCTTACATTCTTTCTTGGCCTTCAAATAAAGCAGCTTAATGATGGCATTTATATTCATCAGAGTAAATATTGTAGAGAGCTTCTCAAACGTTTTGGGATGGATTCGTGCAAATCCGCTTCTACACCAATGAGCGTTGCATGCTACCTAGATCAAGATGAGGCTGGAAAAGTGGTAGAGGTAACGAAGTATCGTGGTATTATTGGTAGTTTGTTATACTTAACTGCATCTAGGCCTGACATCATGTTTAGTGTATATATGTGTGCACGTTTTCAAGCAAAACCGAAAGAGTCGCATCTAACTGCTGTCAAAAGAATAATGAAATACTTAAAGGGTACAACGAATACTGGACTTTATTATCCTAGGGATGCTTTTCTAAAACTTATAGGTTATTCGGACTCTGACTTTGCCGGTTGTAAAGTTGAGCGAAAAAGTACAAGCGGAACATGCCATTTAATTGGTAATTCACTTGTATCGTGGTTTTCCAAAAAGCAAAACTGTGTTGCTTTATCAACCGCGGAGGCCGAATATATAGCAGCTGGTAGTTGTTGTGCTCAAATCCTTTGGATGAAACAACAATTATCTGATTTTGGTTTAAATTTGACAAAAATCCCTATAAAGTGTGATAACACTTCGGCAATTAATTTGACTAAAAATCCAGTATTACACTCAAGGACAAAGCATATTGAAATTAGGCATCATTTTTTGAGAGATCATGTTCAAAAAGGTGATTGTGTTATTGAGTTTGTTCAAACTTCGGATCAATTAGCTGATATCTTTACAAAACCATTACCAAGGGACACATTTTATAAAATTCGAAGAGAACTTGGTATTTTTGATGAATCAACTATTAGCTAATTGTATTTGATGCTTTTCGAAATCACCTTCAAGCCTATTTCAATGTGATTTGTATTTTGAGTTGTTGTATCTTATTAAAGTGTTTCTTATTTTTTGTGATATGTAGTTATGTGTGTATGTTTTCTATCATATGTTAATTGCTTTATTTGTATGTGTGTTACTTGCTAAATGCTAAGTGTTTCTATGTGGTTGTGTATGAAAAATGTTTTTGCATGAAAAATTGAAATTTTTTAAAATTCTGGACAGTTCACTCGAGTAACAGATATTTCACTCGAGTAATTTTAAAATCTCTTTCGTATTACTCGAGTAATTCTGTTTGTCACTCGATTAATTTTAAAATGACTTTCGTATCACTCGATTAGTTCATCCATCACTCGAGTAAAAAATTTTTAATCTTCGGCATACTCGAGTAACATTTCTTTTCACTCGATTACTGCTCGAATCACTCGAGTAACGCATGAACATCACTCGAGTAACTTACGTGATTTTAAAATCTGAACTGTTGAAAACTGCATCATTTTTCACGTTTCTTTCTCTCTCTTGTTCGTATTTCTCTCTTCTCTCTCATACGGTTCTTCATCAAATCATCATTCTCAGCCACAAAACTTCACAAATCATACAAATTTCTTCCATATTTCATCATTATATCATCATTTCTACTCATTTCACTCATCATTTTCCCCAATTTTTCCCAAATCCGAAAATTCCCAAACCAAAACCCTAACCCCAAAACCGAATCTGCACTTTCTGAATCAATGGCTTCTTCCTCACTATCTCAACCTCCTAGAAAGAAAGCAAAGCAAGGAGCAGGCCGTAACGACCCCTGGTTTTCTGGAATCAACCGAGACTTGAGGGAACCGACATTTATCAATCGCTCTTTTGGTCTTACACGGTATGTTAAATTTGCTTGGTTGCATAAGGAGCAATTTCCATTTGTAGAGGATTTAGAATTTCAGAATTTGAAGAGGTTTTTAGAATTTGAGACTCATTATTACCCTAGGTTTGTCAGACAATTTTATCAGAATTTTACTAAGCTAGATGGTGAGTATCAAACAATGGTTAGAGGACATCATTTTGTTATAAAGCCTGAAGATTTGACAATGTTGTTTGGTTTAGAAAACAAGGGAACTTTTATTGGTGATGATGACTGTCTGGATTTGGATGTGGATACTAATAAGATTTATACTGATTTGTTGCGTACTGGTGAATCTTGGAGTGATAGGACTACTAGAACTGTCTCACCTTTGCATGCTGTGGATAGAGTGCTCATGTACATTGTCTCTTATTGTTTGATTCCGAAATGTAATCAAAATTATGCACAATTGGGAGATGATGATCTTATTTTGTTTCATGGGATCAAAAAGAGATATGAGATGAATTGGAATAAAATGTTTTTAGCTCGTATGGAAGCTGCTGCTCAATCTCCTCCTACTCAATTCTTGCCATATCCTATGCATGTTACCAAGATTATGAGGTATTATCGTGTTCCAATCCCTGATGATGAGCCAGCTGTGACGGACAAGAAAAATAACTGGTGTCTTAATGATTCACACATTAGTTATATGAAAATTGCTTGGCATAGGGAAAGTCGCACTTGGTTATGGAAATCACAGATTAAGGAAATGATTGAAGCTGCAAAGACTGCAAGAGCTTCGGGTTCTAGGAAAAGGACTTTACTTGGTGATAGGGCTGGTGCATCTTCTTCTGCTCCTCCTTCTTCTACTGATCCGATGAATACTGATCGTGTTGAGGACTATATAAATTTGGACAATCTTGGTACTCCATTTGATGCACAGGCTGCTCATGAGTCATTGGTTGAACACATCAATGCTCAATTCACTCAGTTGGAGATGAGACAGGATGTGAAGAATATTGCCATGGAGCATCGTTTAATGAATTATATGTCTGGCCTCTTTTCTCACCATTTCCCTCCTCCTCCACCTGATTCCTAGACCTGTGGATGCTGATGATGTTTTGCTGATTGATTTCTGTTTCATGTTTCATATGCATATTTCTGATTATGTTATGTTTATGTTTCTGTTTCATGTTTATGACTCTGTTGCTACTATGTTTTAGGACCTTGTGTATGGTCTAGATTGGTTAGTTTCATTTGATTATTTGCTATGGTTGATGTCTTTTTGCTTTACACTATGATTTGCTGCATAGTATGATACTCTGATATTATGGATTATGGTGCTATATTCGTTTTGCGTTTATATTCGTTGTGGCACTATTGTGGTTTATTTTGGTATTGTCTTTATTGTAATTTTTTATATACCATTGTGAACTACTTACCTTCAACTTTTGGCAAAGGACTTTTCTCAATTTTTTTTTATCTTTTTAATGATGCCAAAAGGGGGAGAATATTTTGTTGATGTTGTTCTTGTAGGTTAAGTTTTATTATATTTTTCCTAGGTGTTTTACATTTAGGGGGAGTATGTTAAAACTTAGTGCTTATTTGTAAAGGAGGTTTGTCATCATCAAAAAGGGGGAGTTTGTAGGATTCTCATGTTTTGATGCTAACAATCTCTCTCCAAGCAACAACATTGGCAACAAGCAAGCTACACCACATGAAGATTAGAATTAGGATTTTTATTAATTCTATTTCAATGTAATCTTTATTTTTATGCAATGCATCTCATTGGTGTGGGTAGCTTAGGTGATTTTAAGAATATTTAAATAATGTTTGATTAAGAGTGAAGATACTTTAAATCTTGATTAAATAGCTCTATTAAAAGTTTTGTGAAAATCTTTTTAGAAAAATCTTGTTTTTATTCAGATTCTGATCAGTTTACTCGAGTAATGAGTATTGGGTCACTCGAGTAATTTATGTCCTGACAGGTTAATCGAGTAATGGTTTACACATCACTCGAGTAACTTAATCTGACATGTTTTAATCGAGTGAAGTTATATGGTTTACTCGAGTAATTCAATCAGTGTTTGGAAAATTATAAAAGGACTTAATTTTCTCTTTCACATAAGACATACATTCATTCTTACAATTTTCTATACACTTTCAAAAAGCAATTCAAGAGCTATTTTACATCTTTCAAGAGCTATCAAGATTCAACAAAGAACTTTTCACTCTTCACTCTATTTCTCTCATTGTTCAAATATTCTTGAGATCATAGTTTTTGTTCTTAGTAGTTGTTGAAGATTTGCAATTTATGATTGCATCATTGAAGTTTCAACACAAGTGAAGAATCTCACAAGGAAGACTTTGAGGATCAAATCAAAGCAAGAAAAGAGGATTGGTTGGAAGCATCTTCAATCAATTAGCAAGGAAATCTAGAATTCTCAAAAGGGGTAGATTAAATCAAAGTGTTTGGTACACACTTTGAGTTGGGTTTTAAGATAGGAGAACTAAGAATCTAGTTGCATCTTAAAACATTGTAAAATCTACATTTGAAGATTTCTAGTGAAGAATCTCTCTTGATTCAAGAGGGGACTGGAGTAGCTTTCAAGTGGGTGAAAGTGAACCAGGATAAATCCTTGTGTCTCTTTTATTTTCATTCCTTGTATTGCATTAATTCATTAACAATTGCATTTTTAGGTTAGAATTGGGGTTTTCTTAATTCTAATCAATTGATCTAAAATTGCATGTTAATATTACTTGAAATTGTTCATATTAATCATTCATTATTTGTTGAATCATCATAGCATTGTTATTCTTGAAGAACTCCATTGAAAACTGAGTTTTAATTGAATTTTACCCAGTTTACTCGAGTAAAGTTCTTGTCACTCGAGTAATCTACTTTCAGTTTATGAACAATACTCGAGTAGGTTTTCTGTTACTCGAGTGATTTAAAAATAGCTTTCGTAATACTCGAGTGATTTGCTGAATACTCGAGTGAAATTATTTTTGCTTGCGTATTACTCGAGTGAAGTCTTGAGTTACTCGAGTAATCTGTCTTGAATTTTTAAGAAAATTTATTTTCATAAAACCATTCTCTTAGGTGGACGAAAAATCTGTAATAAGGCTTCAATATTCTATTCACCCCCCTCTAGACTATATTGAGCCGCTTGTTGGTTTCCAACAAAAAGGGACATCCATATAAAAGTGGCATATATAGACGACATTGTAGATGCAAATAAAAAGGCAACAACAACCATATTCAGTATTGTGGTTACATGTGATTTACTTCCAGGATGACTCTAAAGACTCAAAATTAGTCTCTAAAATATAACGAATCTTGAAACTTTTTTACCACCACTACAAAGAACCAGAAGCAAGAAAAATTGTTAAATAGAGGTAATTACATTTGAAGGTGGTAGGGTTCCTCATCTCCTCAGGTAAATAGCTGCAAAAGTACCAAAAATAATTAATTTTCTTTTGAATAGCAAGGGAAATAAGTTTAAATAATCTTAACAAGCAAGTAATAACTAATGACATCTTTAAAATTTTTCTCAAGCAATCATAACTCAAAAACACAACAGGAATCAACTTAATTTGAATAAAATAAGAGTGAGATAGAAAAAGTATACTGCAGTTTTAAAAAAAAAGCAGCAGCAATACTCGAAAATAGAGAAAGGGAAGCAGTACTAGTACCTAAAAAAGCAAGCAGCAGCAGCGCCGTTCCAAGACCCAACAGCAGCGGCAAAAACGCACAGCTCCTCCTCCGCAGCAACCTCCGCGCCGGTCCTCCACACCAAGCCGCAACAGCGCCGTTCTTAATTTTGGTGGAGATGCGAAGGGTTGGCGATGACGGCGGTGCTGTGACGGCGAAGGTGCGAAGAAGAAGAAGAGTGAGTGAGTGTGTTGGGGTGAGGGAGGGAGGGTGAGTGCGTGCGTGTGTTAGGGTAAGGGAGGGAGAGTGAGTGGCACGGTGGAAGAAGAAGAGTGAGTGCGTGTTCGAGTGAGGAGGGAGCTAGGGTGAGTGGCTGTGGAGGCTAGGACTGGATCGGAAGGAGCGATTGAAATTGGAAGGAGTGGAGGGCCTTTTTTTTGTGATTTACGCGGTTTTTTTAAGGGGTATTTTTAGACTGGTTGTCTAGATGAACCGGTCTTATTTGATCTAAAGCCAATTCCAGACTGGTTCAACACGGAACCACTCTGATTTTGTATTAGTGTAAACCAATTTCAGACCGGTTCAACACGGAACCACTCTGATTTTGTACTAGTCTATGAGACTGGTTCCGCGCAGAACCAGTCTGATTTGAAAAAAAGACCAAAAAAGAGACTGGTTTCACAATGGAACCAGTCTTATATAATATATTTTCAGATTGGTTATATAAAGTAACCGGTCTAGTTTTAACAAATGTCCATTAAGAGACTGGTTTCACACGGAACCTGCTTGAATCAACTGGTCTAAAATGTGTTTTTTGTACTAGTGATATGTTGGGTCCCTTTTTGTTAGTCTTGGATGATTCTTCCTTCTTAATCCAAACATAAGTACCATTTTGAATTCCAAAAGATTTGATATGGCACTTATTGTTTGTATGTCCAAATTTTCCACAATAAAAGCAAGTTGGTTTCTTTGTAAAATCAATTTTTGAGAATGAACCAACCACTTTCTTTTTCTTTTTCTTGTCACACATCAATGGTCCCAGACCAGGAGGACTACAGCCTCAAATCATATTATATTAATTCAATTTATATAAGGCACACTGTCTCAACTCACAGTGGCAAACAAAATGACCCACTCCAGTCCCTCTCACTGTTCTAGATTTGCAATCTAGGGGGCGACAGTATGTTTCTAGTGGGCCCGCAGAACTTACCACGACATTAGACCCAGTCCCTACCACGTTAGTACGCCACATGTGGAGTTTGTTCTACCTAGAAACATACTCTAGACTTCTTGACGTTTCACCGTCATCGTCCTCCCCTAATGCAATCTCCGCCTAAGTATCCGCAGATACTTATGGTTTCTTCCTCTCCTCTACTTCGCACTCTCATACCTCACCGCGTAAGTCTTTTAAAATCTTTTATCTTGTTTTTAATTATCCTACGGTCGGCCCATCCTTCGTGCAACCCTTCAATGAGTCCCGACCACTAACTTTACACAAACTTTCTCTCATCAATTCTCACATAGCCCAGAGCTGGGATCACATCAACGAATTCTCAACTGATATCTCATTCCACACAATAAATTCTACCATCTCTCTTGACAATCCACAATCTTTTCTCAACCTTTCTCCAAATGCCATTTTACAGGCTTTCACAAAATTTCATTTCATAAACATTTTCATAAAATTCCCTCTTGTGAATTTCTCAAAACTCTAGTTTCACAATTGCTCAAAATCTCTTTTCAAAAACTTTCTTAAAAACCCCTTGTTACAAAGTTTCTAAAATCTCTTTTCACATCCTTTCGCAAAATTTCCCTTCAAAAACCTTCCTGAAAATTCTTTTATAATATTTCTCAAAAACCTCCTTTCAAAAACATTTTCAAAAGACTTTCTTTTCACAAACTCTTTTCTAAAAATTTCTTTTCACCATTTTCCACAAAATCTCTTTTCAAAAAGCTCTTCTCAAGAACCTTTTCAAAAATTGCTTTTCAAAAACCACTTTTTTAAAAAAACTTTTTCAAAAATAATATCTTTGCTGAGCGCTAATGGAGGAGCAAGCTCAACTCAACACTAGTCCCAGACTAAAACCAAAAACAAAAGGAGCCCAACTCCGCTCAAATCACATCTCATTCTCATAATCAACATCACTTTCCCCCAAGCTCTGGCTCGTTCTCAACATCATCATTCGTCATCTCCCCAATCTCAATCCTTTATCTCTTTCTATTCTCTCTCATATCTTTTATCATTATCCCTTTCTCATTGTGTCTTTATTTTCAATTTCCTTACTTTCTCAACTTATTCCTTTCATTTTCATTTCTCAATCAGGACGTATCCATCAGCGTAGTACTTATTTAATTTAACAGCGATAAATATCATCAAGCATAATGAAATAAAGACATAAAAGCATGCTATCAATCACACACTCATCACACAACAACAATGTGGCCTTTGTCACCTTCGTATAAGTGGCCACACAACATAAACAATTGCCACTTATACTGCTGACTCCGAACCACTTAGTTCCGATTTTTGAGATGATACGGAACGTCCTAATACATCACCTAACTACCACGGTGTCTTAGGAAAGCTTCTCTTTCACCTGAGGTCCAGCTATTTAATGCGTACCGTCTCCTCGGATCCTTTCTGCCGGTTGTCCCAATCCCTCTTCTTTCAAATTCCTCGTACTAAATAAAATACGCTTACGTTATTAACTCATATTATGAAAATCTTTTCCATAACTTAGACACCTCTCATTCCTCGTATTTAATAAAACACACTTATGTTGCTAACGCGTATTAAGAAAATCTTTTCTTAAATCAATTATCTCTTGAAAACTTTACTTTAAATCGCATGAAAACGTTTTTAAATGTAAGAAGCAAGTTCAAACAATTCCGGACAGCAAAGAATCATTTTATAAAAATCACTTTGATAAAACTCCGAAAACATCGTAAAAACATTTTTTTTTATTTTTTTTAATGACTCTTTTATTCAAAATTAACACTTTAAAACTCAAGTTTTTATCACAAAGCACTTTGGGCAGCCATAAACATAATTTAAAATCTCAAATAAATCAAATCAAATTATGTTAAAATCAATTACATACTCAAGTATTTTTCAAACACCAATTAGCACACAACCACAACAACACTGAAGTAACTAAGTCATACAAGTAAGTAATTAATTATTTAATTTAACAACATACTTAGACATGCATAGATTCACAACCACATTGAACTAAAGATTTAAGTCAAACACATTTATTTAAACAACTTTATTCTTTTCAAAAATCATCATATACAACTTTATTTCATGCAATTAAACTCCCTGAATTTATTTACTCTATATGGCCGAATAAAGGAAGGTTCTACCGCACTGCTGTAAGACCGGCGATGTTATATGGGACAGAGTGTTGGGCGGCAAAGGGCACACAAGAGAATAAACTTCATGTTGCAGAGATGAGGATGTTGCGGTGGATGAGTGGGCATACCAGACAAGATCGGATTAGAAATGAGTATATTCGAGAAAAAGTTGGGGTTGCTCCTATTGTTGAAAAAATGGTTGAATCTCGTCTTAGGTGGTTTGGGCATGTGTGGAGGAGACCGGTGGAAGCCCCGGTTAGGAGGGTAGACCAAATGGAGGGTACTACAAGGGCTAGAGGAAGAGGAAGACCTAGAAAAACTATAGGCGAAACAATTGAGAAGGATTTGGCAATCAATGCCTTATCAAAAGACATGATTTATGATAGGCCTTTATGGCGTCGTTTGATCCATGTAGCCGACCCCACCTAGTGGGACAAAGGCTTAGTTGTTGTTGTTGTTGTTGTTGTTGTATATGGCCGAATAAAATTAAGAAAAACAAGTTAAGAATTACAAAACTAAACACACAAATCAACTTGATTTATTTCAAGTACTTAAATTCTACATTCTTTTTCCTTGAAACTAAATTATTTACTCTTCCTTTTATATTCACAACCGTGAGTTCCACTGGAAGAAATTATTAAACTTTAATTTACTTTCTTAACTTAAATCAATTTATTAAAGCAAGTATTACACTAAAAATCTTATTTTCATACCGAAACCAAATGGAACAAATAGTTACAACACAACCTCAAACAAATTCATTTAACATGATTTTTTTCAAGACATACTCATCACTCCAAGTCAATTCATGAGAAAAAGAACCCTAGTCTACTTATCAAACATAGGCCGAATCTTACTTATGACAAAACAAGGTCTTTGAGTTCATTTTACTACATGCAAAAACACAAAATTCTTAAATCAAAATAAAAAGAAAGTAACATGCATGTATCTCTTATGAAAATTAAAGCATGATTTCTTGATTCCTAAGCCTAGACCGAATACCTTATTACCAAAAATTAAGATTCAACTTCAAATCTTTATCATGCATGAACATCAAACATAGATCAAGTTAGAAATCAATTTTCAAAGCTTAGTTCCTTTGGTTCTTAGCAAAACCATGAGGTTCATTAAGAAAATAAAATCTTTCTACTTAGAAACTACATGCATGCACCTAGATCTTGTAAATCCAGTCATGAAATCAAAGATTAAAATTACTTTGGGTAAGAAAAGGTCAAAACCGTGATGAATATTGAAGAAAATCCAATCTTTTTGTTTCAAACAACATGCATGGTTTCAAAAGCATAACTTTTTATCAAAACAGGATCAAAGCATTTTATTCTTTAATCATATGCAAAGCTTTAAGAACAACACTTCTTCAAAGGATCAAGGTAAGAGCAAAGCCCCCCCTCTTTTTTTTTTTAAGATCAAATTCAAGACCAAACATTTCAACACTTCAAATCAATTTTTCTAAGCATGAGATTCGCATGCAACCACTTGGATTAAATAAAAAAGCATCAAGGTTTACTCTTTAGGTCATGGCCGAATCATTTAGTTTAGGATCTAGGACTTTACAAATTTATTTATTCTTAAAATTTTAAGATCAAGGCATAAACAAAACATGCATGTACTCAAATCATCAAGATCATTATCAACCAACATGCAACACCAAGATCTCAACATTATTGTTAAGAAAGTTTAGATCTTCCATTTATTTACCAAAGAAACTCAAAAACACATTATAGTTCACGGTTTTAAGAAAGAGAGTTTAACACACAAGAGATATACTTTAAATTTTTACAAAAATCACCAAAACTTTTTAGATCCTTGAGATTGATGTTGAAAAACTTTAAGATCTTTAATGAAGATCTTAACCGAGTTAGGAAGTCCGGTAGTTAGACGTTTACAAGTTATTTTTAGTCTTGAAAGTTCAAGATCAAACATAGACAAAACTTAGAAAATTAACATGCAAAGAAGAAAAGAAAGAAAGATTACAAGATTAAAGAAAACTAAGTTATTACAATTTTCTTCATAACTTCGAGCTACCCACCAAAGAAAAAGGTTGATCTCCTAGCTTTTGGGTCTTGGATCTTCAAGAAAAATTCTATGTTTTGGTGTTGATCTCCTCTTCTTCTTCTCTATTCTAACTCACGGCCTCCCTCTTCTTTTGGGGGTGTTGAGAGCTTGAATTTTGCTCTCAACACATGTGTATGGAAAATGAAGGGAAGTGAAAGAAATGAATGGGAAAATGGGTGAAAGAACTAAGGGTGATGGCTTATATAAGAAATTGGTGCACTTCCTCTTTTACCCTTATGAAAATTCGGTCATGAAGGATTGTGGAGGGTAGTGTTGGTTCTTCAAAAAGTTGCATGGGTGGATGTTATCAAAATTAGGGAGACATGGTGGAGGGATTTAAGGAACTAGGTCTCTTTTGGTTTGGTTACTCCTTGGCCTATAGTTAGGGTTTCCTACCCATTTGGTTTCCTCATGGTTCTTATCTTAATCTCTAAGCTTCTTATTTTTAAAATAAATGGAATCATGACATGCTTACACATACACCCACACGTATCACACACATAACACACATATACACATATACATATCCACTCACGTTGCACACACCTATACATATACACACATTATATTTTTGTTTCTTAATCATATAGTTACCAAGTTTACATAATACTTCAAACATTTTCAAAAAATTACATTGACACCATCATATATCAAATATAACACCCCGTATTTTCCCGGACGTGCGTGAACGAATTCGTTTAAAATAAACTTTGAGCTTTTATTTAAAAAGGAGTTTTCTAAAGAAAATTTATGGTTTTGTGAAAGAATGGATTTTTCATGGAATGAATTTATATTTCTTTTTAACTCGTGAATTTTGAAATTTGTGATTTTTATAATCTTTGGATTAGCTTGCGAGGATTTTTGTTTTTGAAAAATCATGAAAGGCGAAAATTTTGAGAAATAATAATTTTTGGGAGTTAACGATTTTAAATAATTTATCTCTTGGAATTTTTTTTTTCATTTTCATGAAAGATTAAATTTTAGAGATTTTAATTCTGTATGTTATAAGTAGGCAATTGTTTTACTTAAAAAGGGCTAAGTTTTCTTTAGGATGAAACATGCTCTTGTATGGAATTAAATCAATTGTCATTCTATGGAATTGGTTTGTGATATGTGTTTAGTGTGCTATATGTTTAATCTAAATGTGTGATTGTGTTTGAAAAATAAAAGTGTGTATATGTGATGCTACGGTTTGTGTGTGCACATGTGTGCATATGATCTTTAAAAATAATGCTTGCATATGTTACCTAAATTGATGATCATAGGATTCTAAATAAAAGAGAATAGAAAATGAAAAATAAAATTGCATGTGTGGGAGTGCATGTGTGTGCCACGGTGATGTGAGAATGCATGTGTTGGGGTAGGATTGTTAATCTTAAGGGAAAGCATACTTGGAAGGCTTGCAAAGCTACCAAGTGTACTAGATGGGTAGAAAATGGAACCATGAGATGACCATGGCATGATGGAACCTATACCCTAGGCTATACACTTTGTTCCCTTGACCCACCCCTTGCCATGCAAATTTTTGGAAATCCAATCTTGCCCTTCTAAATGGTGTTTTGGCCGAACTCACTCCAAGGGTAAGGAAGGCAACTTCGGTGCCCTTAAACCAACCAAATCCCAATTCATTTCCTTACTTTCTTTCCATTCCTTTCCAACACCAAAACTCAAACACTTTTCTAAGGGACTATCCAACCCTTAGAAGAAAGAGAGAGAGGAGGAGAAAGGGTGTGGCCGTGAGGAACTTGAAGAAGAAAGGAGGGGATATGACCAAAACCTTACACTTTCTTTGAAGATCAACAACCCTTAGAGGTAGAAGACCCATTTTCTTGGTAGGTTATTCGAAGATCAAGTGGGAAACTAAGAGATTTAGGACTTTCTTTGATTTGTAATTTTTCTTTCTTCTCTTTTTCATTGCATGATTATTTTCATGGATTGAGAAGTAAAGTGCAAGCATAGCCTAGACTTTTATGGACTTTTAAACTTGGTTTGTAAGTAAATGAACTCATGGACTCTCTCTACATGATTCGGTTATGGCTCTTTTTGGTGGATCATGAAGATTTTATAAACAAACCTCTCAAAGAACCTAAACCACTACTTGAGATTTTCCTAAAAACTAAAATGGAACCCTTGCATGTTGAACTTTTCTCCTTAAACCGTGATCCACAAAGTTTTTATGAAAGGATTTGGTGAATAAATTACGATCAAGGTTTAATTGATAATGAAGTGAAAAATTTGTGCCTTGCATGTTAAATTGTTGTATCCAATCCGTGACCCATATGTGTATGTGTGAAGTATTTGACTAACGATTTCATGATCTAAGCCTAGTTGAGAGGAAAATAGGGATTTTTAGTTTTCCATGTCGATTTGCAATGATCTTGGTGTGTGCATGTCTTAATTCATGTCTTACAAGTAGGACCTTGAGTTTGCATATCAATTTTCAAAGTAAAGGAATCGAGTTTTTCCTCTATGAATGCCTCGGTTTAAAGGGAATAATTAAGGATGATGATCCTTAAAATGACTTTCTTTTTATACACTCAAATTGATTCAAAGAATGGTTTCATTCATGTTGCGTTGGTGTGAAGGCCATTCGGCCATGAGTGCTAAAATTGTGTTGATGCTTAAATTTTGGTGCATGTGTGGGTGTTTGAGGTAGAATTAGGAATTTGGAGTTCATGCATGCTAGACGAATAAGTTATAATCCAAATCCTTGTTTTAGGAAAAATTATAAGTTTGGATTTTAAAAGAAAATCTAGGGAAAGTTTCATGATGATTCATGCATGATGTCATATGGTTGCTTCAATTGCTTTTTGTGCATTGAAAAGTGAAATGAAGTTCTTTTGTCATGCATAATAGCATTCGGTCTAGAGGTAGGAGAATAGGAAAAATGTGTTTGACTATCAATTAGGGTGCGTGTAGACTAAGATTAGTCTCATTTAGGAGCGCAAAGATACATGCATGAGATGATTTATGGTTTTGATTGTTATTTTGATTAAATGGAATTAAATTTGTTAAATCTTCTCTATGATGCTCACGGTTTTAGTCTTAAATCACATAAAATGATTTCCTTGTTGTGTGTCTTTGATGATGAGTTCGGTTATGCAAGACTTTTACTCAAATAATTTGGTTAACGCTTGTTTAGGTGCTTAAAATAAATTTTCTTTAAACGATGATAAGAAGTAGTTTTGTTGTGTTCTCATGTGCCTAATACCATGATGTACTAGTTTCTTTATTCCAATCGGTTTAGAAACTAAGCTTGCATTACCTTCCTTTGTTTGATTGACTCTGGTGATTATAACTTAATCAATTATTTTCCCTTAGCATGAGGGCATTTTACACTAAGTGAATGATGAATGTTTTGAGATTTATGAACTAGTATACGTGATTCTTGAGTTTTGTTTTATCTTGGCAATTCAAAATGTGTTTTAAAGCAATGTTTTCATAACCTGAATATTTTAAAATTAAAGAGGTCTATTTGGATAAAAGAGTATTTCTAAACTATTTTCTAAGTCTTTCTCAAGAACTATTGTACTCATGAAATTTGAATTGAGTTTGAATAACAATAACAAATTTTTGAAAAAAAGAAATTTGGTTTCAAAACAAAATTCAACGAACATATCGAAATCGTTTCTAACGCACGGGAAATGTCTTAGTTCGAGCGACGGACGCGGGGATATAAAGCGAGGAGAGGCGATCAAGAGATTTGGGAGAGCACTAGGACGTCCATCATCGAGGTGAGAGAGGGGTTACCCTTAAGACGCCGTGGTAATTAGGTAACATATTAAGGCGTCCAATCATCTCAAAGATTGGACATCCAATCTCAATTAGCATAGTGGTGTATGTGATAGCGCATGTTTGATTGATTTAGCTATCCACCCGAACGACTGAGATTGGTTTATGATATGTTTTATAATTGATTATGTTGTGTCATTTAATTATTTATTTTGAGAAATGGTTTATTGTTATTTGAGAATATATGTTGGGAACCGTATGCGAAAGGCCCTGTACTCCTGTTTGCTTCCGATTAGGATGGGTGGTGAACCGAGGAGATGTAGACGTGTGTGTGTGCTCGATGATGTCTCTCCCTCATCATTGAGGCAAATCGAAAAGATAAAACTTAACTAACCAAGATATGTCAAGAATTTGTGTGCGATGATAATTCCAATCGTACAATATTTATGATAACGATAACCTTAAGTGCCGGATAAATCATAGTGTGAAATTGGAAGAGAGTACTTTGATGCCATGGAAGAATACGAATGAGATATGGAAGTAACTGTTATTATGAATGATGCATGAATCTAATGTTCGGATGGATATATTTTTATGTGTGATGTATTCTTAAATATCGTAGCATAATCCTACTTCATTGCTACATGTTTTTGTATTTATTTTGTCTTAATATTTACCTAATATAATCCCACACAGTCGACATTGCCGTTTTGGGATACTCACTCTCTCTACTCTATTTGTTATGTCTTGTATTAATTGTATGGAACTTAGATGGATAACATGGTTCATTATCAACTATTGTGGGAGATTGGATCAACTCCCCGAAAAGGGAAGAGTAGTGTCATTGACACCTATAAGACCGTTTATGAGGAGCTTCCACGTAGATTTAATGAGTTGGAAGAAGAAAAGAAGGCACATGAGGAAGAGGAAGAAGGAGAAGATGGATCGGACGAACCTGAAGAAGATATTGCTGAGGAGGAATAGGGGGACCCTGATCTCTGGTCGGACAGAGACGACCCCGAGGAGTACTCTAGTGATGGGAGTTGGTATATTACACCCGAGGATCTGCTGGCCGAGGATGAGGAGTGGTATCGGAAGTTGGAGCAGCTCAAGAAAGAGTATGACTAGATATTTAGGTAATTTCCCTTGAGTATGTAATGCTGCTATGAGGTTCTTAGCAACTTTGTACGATCCTGCTGTAACCCCAGTGTGTGGAACTTTGCACTAATGAATTGAGAGGAAAATCAATGGGCACTTTTATTTAATTACTGCTTAAAAAAAAATGGCCCTAATTTTTGCCCAAAAAGATTAAAACTTTCAAGTTGCCAGAATCGGGGTGTTACATCAAACATGAATCAACCAATCACATAAGTACAGAAAACAAATCACCTTCTCATAAAATAACTCTTGTTTAAAATTTACCATTTCTTTAAACTCATTCATCTCCTTAAAACGTGAATTATGAAAACCATTTAAGAAAAATACTCTTCCAAAACATCTTTCTCAAAATAAATCTCTTTAGTATTTTAAATTAATACGAGGAATTTGCGGGGTGTTACAACCGTTACGCTGGGGAAATTTTTATGCCATGTGGACCAATAAATTAATGCCACATGAAATTTTTCTTTTAAAATTGAAAAAATACAATAAATAAATAAAATTAAAAAAAATTTGATTTTTTTTATAACGATGGGAATACAACGCGTCTGCGACGAGATGCATCATCGTCATGGTCGTGATGTCTCGAGCGCTCACCACTGCCATCAGGGTAACGATTTGAGAAGCTTTCGCCACCGTCCTCAAGGTCGCGCCTCGATCTGAGATTTGTGCTTGCTTCTGTTTTATAGCGAAAATCACGGTCACAGTCGCGAGTTCGCTTGATGGTGTGCGGCGGCGCTAGTTATAGCCAAAGCCCCTGGAACCTAGTTGCGGCGGCGATCCCGAAGATCCTCTTCGTTCTTCATCCTTTGCTTGGTCATCTTTTCTGCAAATCTGATGCGACACCGAAGGAGACCAGTCGTGCTTCCTTCAACGTGCAGCAGCCTCGCAACTTCGAACCCTCGACAACCTCAGCGTCCTCTGCTTTCCAGCCTTCGCCCTCTTCTCCGCTTCCTCCGCCTTCTTCTTAGTGGCGCTTCATATGCAGAGTCTGGAGGGAGGAAGAAAGGCAACAAGTATCTTTGATTGACATAGAGAAATCTCTTTTTTATTACTTTAGAGTTTGATGATGAAGGTTTGGTAGGTGTCTAACTCAGTTTTTATCACTTGACACTGTGTGTGTTCTTTTTTTTTTTAGATCTTTATATTCTGAAAAACAATGTCACCCCCTAAGCAAGGTGAAGAAACCATGATGTCAAGCCTTAACGAGACGATCGAGCACGACGAGGAACGAGAGGAAGATAGGGAATGTGGTTCACATTCTGGCCTGAAAAATTTTCTGTGGCATGGTGGGTCTGTTTATGATGCTTGGTTCAGTTGTGCTTCAAATCAGGTAATAATAAGCTAAAAGGAACAGATAGGATGAAGGTGGATGGATTAACAAATGCTTGAGTTCTAGGAATAAACTCATGCTGATCGAACAGATAGAAGGAGGAAGCAAGAGTCTTTTTTTTTTTAATTTTATTTATTTTTTGTAATTTTTCAATTTTAAAAGAAAAATTCCATGTGACATTAATTTATTGGTCCACGTGGCATAAAAATTTTCCCAGGATAAAGATGTTAGATTAAAACTAACAGAAGGACTTAATCCAAAATGGTCCGGAGTTTAGGGACCTGATCCGACGAAAAAAGGATGGGGACTAAATTCAATTACCCCCCTAAGTTTAGGGACCTCAAAGTCAAAAAAGCCAAAAAAAAAAATTGCAAGTTGGGACACGTGGCAACATCTTATTGGAAGACACTGACGGAGTTAACTTTGGGTTAACGGAAGGACTAGTTCCAAACAACGTTAAAGTTTAGGGACCAGATCCAACAAAAAAAAAAGATTAAGGACTAAATCCAAAACACCCCTAAGTTTAGGGACCTAGCGCTTAAAAAGGCCTAAATATTTTTTCAACATACTGTTATTTATCCCATTTTCTTTCTCACTTCCAATATTTTTCTCTCTTTTCAGCACTGATTATATAGGGGTATTAGAGTTAAAATACCCCAAATTCTTACATCATTTAACCATTTCTTAAAACTCGTGCATAACCTTAAAAAACACTACTCATGACATGGAGGGAGCGAAAATTCTCGAATAGGAATTTAGCCACGTGAAATTTATGCTATAATTGAAGGGTACATCACATCTATGAGGCTATACTAAGATTCTTAAAAAGATTATGCTTCTAATTTGCCAGGACTGAATGATTTTGGAGCATTCCGTCACAAAAGCCATGGCTCTGCATACATGTAAGCAAATCAACAATTAGGAGCAAGCACGTACCCAGCATTACTCAAAGGAAATCCACTAGGCCTCTTATGATGCCTTACTGTTCTTAAGCTACATGAAAGTATTCCTCAGAAAGTGCTGCACAACATTCAAGTTGGATTAAAGTTTGATCTGAAGACCAGTCCACTGCATGTAAAATAATTGATATTTTAAAATTCCAATCTTAATATTGTCTTGTTTTACAAAACCTTCAAGGAGCATAAGGCAATACATAAATGATTCCCAAAATCTTCCCTCCACCCCCAAAAATAGCCACCAGGTATCATTCTTTTTCCCCATAAGTCAAAATTATGAAAGGAAAGACAGTGATTTAAATTCAAAAGAAAGGCCTGTTTTTTGTTTAACTTAATACACTATACAACCGTCTATCCGAAGCTTGGATCAAACCAATTCCAGATCATATCCACAAATTGAAGACCCTTACATTGTGACTTGTATTTACCGACATAAATTATCTGCTTAGGTAGTCTATTGGTCTAGCAGCAAATCAAGAATTGCAAGTTTTCCTCCCAAAACTCAAGTTCAAGACTTCCCATAAAGTTGAGCATAGAACCTCCTAGTCCGATGAACTAAGATCAAGCTCAAAGTAGTTGCAACCAGACAAACTGCTGCTAAGATTCCACATGTCAGGGAAAAGCATATGTTTCCCTCACAAACTAACTCATTATTCCCAGTCATATACGGCATTTTCAAGTTGGCTGAGGCTCCATATGTTAACATTCTATGCTTGCTTTGCTGCTCGGCATAATAATCGTATATTGTGCTTTCTACAAATCCTGACAGAAAAAGCGATCCAGTCGGGCTAGCACATGTAAGAAAGTTGTATAAAGTCCCAAAGTTCTTCAAGCCAAATATTTCTGAAGCTGCAGCTACCGCAATTGACCAGTGAGCACCGTAGCCAAAACCATTACATATGGCGACTATATAAACTTGTCCAACCAAACCCAGCGCATAGTAGGTGAGTCCTAATGCCATAGCTGCCTGAATCACTGCTAATGCAACTAGTCTTGGGTACCTAAAATTCCTGTTTAAAAAGAGCACAAAAAGGCTTGTATTACATTTCATCAATTCTTATGTATATGTGCATCATTTTTGTACTTTTTGCAAATGGTTAATAATGTAAAGCCACCTGGATAACAACATCTATAATGTAGTCAAACCAATTAAATACTAAAGGTGATAATACATTACTAGCTTCCTTTATCACACAACACATGCAGTTAACTAGATATTTGATATTTGTGATTGCTAAGGAGCATAAAATTGGTTTATAATGGGCAGACATCAATTTCCATATAACTCTGCAGGTTGTGTGCTCTGAAGTGGGAAATTCTAAGATGCGCTAAAATTCAAAGGCAAAAAGGAAAGAAATTGCTTGCACCTTACTATAACCTCCGAGAAGTAGCCACCAGCAACACGACCAAGGAAGTTGGATATGCTGATAACTGATACATAAACGTTGACATTGTCGTCTCCCAACGATTGACAAATCTGACCCATGTTGTTTATGATTGTTAAACCTGATCCACAACCCAACATAAGAGAGAAGAACATGATCCAAAAATCAGCCTTGGCCATTGCTTGTGTTAAGGTGAAATCCTCTCCTCTACGCGGTCCATCTTTCTGTTTGACTTTCTTCACAGCTTTAGCTAGCGCTTGGAACAGCTTAGCGTGAAATTGGACAATATCCCTTGGCCCTTCTGATAGTGGAAGTGCCTCTAGTTTTGGAGGCTTCTCGTGCTGTACATGAGCTGCATTGGAACTAGTCTCATCTACCACTTCCATAGGTTTGGTTGCTTCAAGTGTTGGTGGTGGTTCAAGAAGGGTTTCCTCATCTGGACTTTTGGGTGTTGGGAAGAAAACTAATAGAATAGGAATTATAATAGGAAGCAGTATAAGAATAATCAAAATAACAACAAATAATGTGATGATGCGTTGGTCTAATTGCAACATATTCTCTACCAACAAAACTCCCATAAGATAAGAAGCCAAGAGAAGGCAGATGCTGTAGATAAACATGAAGCCTGAACCATCTGAGGCTCTAGCTTGTTTGTAACCCTCAACAGGTCTTATGATGAACATGAGGGCGCAAGAAACCATTGCAGGTCCAACTGCTACTATGAAAATCACAGATGCTTTATCAGGGGTGTTCATCATAGCTATAATTTGAGTCCAAATTGCACCACTTAAACCAACAAAGCCCTTCAGTATTCCCACCACAGGTCCTCTATTTTCAGGGAAACTTTGCACACTGGAAACGAGCGCAGCTGTGTTGTAATATGTAGATCCATTTTGTCCAAGAAAGACGAAAAGACATAGCTGCAATTCAGTGTCTGGTTAAATGTGTGAATGCACAGTGCAACAGATATAAGCCATACGAAGGCAGCCAGATAAACTTTATGGTAAAAACTAAAGTGTTTAGTATACATTTAGCTTACCCAACTGATAGATTGATACACCTTAATAACTTTCATTCCAGTTCTTTTCCTCCATTTTCTAAGTTCAATATCATAGATTCATAAGTTCATAAAAATGCTATGATAACTCTTATCATTGGTATTCTATTTTGATTTTTATCAAACACACTCTAATAGTCTTACCATGGCTTCTTGCATAATAAGTGTATGTGGATTATCAAAAACATATCTTAAATTCTGCTGGCTGAATCATGTGATTTTAGAGAATATGCTTATTCTGTAAAAATACAAGATTTCATCTACGGATATTGAGGATAAGGGTTGAAAATCTAAAATCACGGTCATGGTAAGAGGTTCCCATTCTTGGAAGGAAAGTTGTTGCAATATAGTTTAGAGCAGAGCAAACGAAATAAAGAAAGGATACTACTAAATTCTAATGTCGAATAAACAAATATAATTTTGATGCATTAATGCATCATCAAAGGTTTGTACGGTTTTAATAGCCAATAACCTTCCTATTATAGAAGGAAGTCAAAAAGTGGAAAGACTCATCTGCTCATTTCCTTCCCATTCCTTTGTTTAGCTGAGCAGCAGATCATGGGAAATTAAGGCATGTCTGCATACATGACATTTGATCAACTAGTCTAATTTTGATGTAAATCAAATAAACACTTTCCTTTTGCAGGGTACTTCAATATATGTGCTAACAATTTTTGGTACTTGGATCCTCCATTGCAACATGCTGCGTAACCAATCTTATTTTTCAATGATCAATTTTACACTTCAATGACCAATCATAAAATTAGTTGTAGCTAAATCAAACTTATTATTAAAATAGACCCATTTTATATAAGATTGACCAATCCGTTATCTAAATTGAATTACAGGAGAGGGCACTGAGATCTAAGTAACAAATTTTGGCGTGAACTGTGGATTAAGGACTTAAAACAGAGGATGCGGTAAGACTTAAGACTTGAGAGAGAGAAATGTTTGTTAGGATCCCAAGACATATTTTTCCAATTATAAGATATAGAAGCAAACAAAAGGGAGAAAATATAATTTTAAAAAAAATATCCAACAAAATATAATTAGAAAAAAATACAAATTGATGATGGAGTATGGACTATGGTTAATGAACTGAACTTACCGCCCACAAGGGTAAAGCAGGGAACCTATGAGTAACAATAAGCCAAACAATGCCATAACCAACAACATTCTGGATGATCCCAAGAAGTATAACTCTCCAAGCAGGGGACACCTCGCTGATAACCCCAGCAAGAAGACCAACGTTGTCACCAATGTCCTTAGCCACACTCAAGTATGACATCTGTTTCTGGTTGTAACCCATGCTGCTCTTTATCACTGGAGATATGCTCCCAAACATGTAAGCTGTCCCTGCAAAAGACATATCCCACATAGCACACACAAACACCAACCATCTGTGTCCCACGAAGGCCTTCAACTTCTCATGCAATGAAATCATTTCGCCCTCTCTGGAAAATGCACTGTTAACTGTTAAGTATTGAGTGTTGAGGTTTTCTGCTCTTGATTCTAGCTGAAGGAATAGTATGTTATAAACTATAGTCTACTCTGCTTGAGGTAGACTACAAATGAAATATCTTGTCATTTGTCAAGCTTGCTTCACACTTTAGAATATAATTAATACCTAAAAAGGTTGCATTATAATTTTATTTATTTATTTCAAAAAGTTTAGATAAGTCGGGACGGGAAAGTTTATTATAATTACGATAAGTTCCACCATTTTATAATTGTATTTTAGATATATTTATAAAATTTAAATTTGAATTTATAATCATGTGAGCTATGAGTTAATTTTTTTTTTCAACATAATTAACCTTCCTTGGCAAAGCAACTTTATCTAACATCAAACGTTTTTCCGTACATTCTCGACTACCTTAGCACGTACTTGATCAGTCACATACAAATATTTGGCTGATTTTGGCAAATTCTCCGGTGGATGTTAAGTCACATTGCATTTTTTTTTTTTTGCTTTTTAAATTTTTTTAATACAGATTTATTCAGAATATTTTTTAACACAAGTTAGTTAACAGATTTATTAGAATATGTAAATTTTGAATACAGTTTTACTCAGTATAGTTTTTTAAGAACACAGAGTAAAAAAAAATCCAAATTATAAAAATCACTTCATATCGATAAAAAAGAAAACACATAGAATATTTTTTAATTAATTAAATTTTAAAAAAATAAATAAAAAATCCCAAAAAAGGAAACATGCACCAGTCTTAACATACACCGTAGAATTTGCCCTGATTTTTTCTAATTCTTAATCTTGTTGTTTTGTTTTTACTTTTTTGGGATTAAGTACGATGACAATAGGAAAAGTGAAGTAGTCACCTACCAATAAAAAAGTAAAATACTGTGATGTGTCATCTTCTTAACTTTCAGATTTTATTTATTGCCCTGTTTTCATGTTTGGGGCAAAAAACAAATATCGACATTCCATCAGCAAAAATATCCTTTTTTATGAACAATTCCTTTGAAGATACTTTTAAACCCATGGGATATTTGCTAGTCTATCTCAAGAAGTCAGTATGTAGTTTTGTAATTTCGTGAAGATATTTCTTAATCTCTTCCACGTACGTCAAACTCCAGCATGGAATAGATATTCTATCACATGATGATTAAGTTCTAGGATATTATTAAAGTGTCTAAGTTTGGAAAATATCAGGCGTCCAGATTCGCGAGGTGGAAATGTGGGGCTCAATGGCTTTAGAGGTGACAATGCAACTCTATCTCATTTGATGTATATCAATTCATGATGGGTCCGCTTTTGTTATACCAATTTTGATACATGGATGCATTTTTTAAATTAGTCTTACTACAGGAATAATTGGATATTAATCTTTGGAGTCGTATGATATTTAAGAATTCAACGGAGTTTAACATCATTGCATCAATTTTTTGTTGTGTGTTATACAAATCTGGTAATTAATATATGTTAGACTTAAATTAATATTTTACTTTTAGGTTAAATTACATTTTTGTTTTTATAACTTAGTGCACATTTGAATGCACATTAGATTATCTTGGAATTGATTTTGTGAAATAGAAGCTACTGACAGTTGATCCATATTCAAGGTAATTTTGAGCCCTAACATGATTTTCCACCGTCAAACCAAACATTCACTTAGGATTTGTTTGACACATGAAATTGTAATCCTGAATTGAATTGTTTTGGAAACATAAGTTTTATGTTTAGTTGTGCAAAAAATTTATAAAAAGAAGCGTAGAATTGTAATATTCTAAATTCAATTCCTTAAGTTTGGTGGTAACGGTGGTATGGGTATCATGGCAATGGAGACAATAGAATGGTGGCAGCGATAATGGTGATGATGGGAAGATAATGGTGGTGGTGGGATTTGATAATGATAGTAGCAATGGTAACATTGATTAGGTGGTAGCAATTTTAGTGGCAACAAGGTATATCACCACAACTATGTGAAATAAGGGTATTTGTGATTTGCTGTTTGGGACTTAATTATATCAAAGATCATAATTTATATTTAATAATTTAATCTTGTAGGAAAAATAAGATAAGTATGTATGTGACCAAGACAAAAAGGCAAATGGTACGATGCTTACTAAAACTATGCCACCTTGGTGTGGGATGACACATCGGCGGCACCATACCACTAAGTTAGGAACTTCATGGACTACGTGGCTTGGAAGGCTTTGGATGGAGGAAAGCGCACAAAGTATTCTTGCCTTGACAAAGTGCCTTCGTGATAAATAAAGGATGAAGATGCTTTGACACCCATGTCGCTCTGAGACCTAGGACGACCCTAGGATAAAGCCGCTCTAACCCGACCCCTCACCTACCTGACCGCTCACATACCACACTCACTTATAAGTCCGCTCTCAGACAAACTAGCCCATCTCGCCCACCCACTCATCGCTCACCGCTCACCCACTCACCTCACTCATCCGTTGGTTCACTTAATATGAGAGTGGAGACTTGCACCTTTCTTAGAACTTGAAGGCCAAGTATTGTTCTATTACCATTATAACCCTCCCCTCCCCGGAGTCTATAAAAGGGACACTTGGGATACCAAAAAGATCATAACATAGTTGGGCAATAGAACCCACACAAGAGAAACATCCTTCTCCTTTCTCCAACACGTTGAAACCGAAACACCAAAAAGAACCTAAGATATGCAGTATCACTCACTTCATGTCATCTTCCTCACCTTAGCTCACAAACATTAAAACCCATCAAAATTACAAAGTTCTTTCACCCTAATTAGAGTGGATTACATGGGCAAAGAGCACTTCGGTCGATCCTCCCAATGATTCTTCATGATGCTTAATCCGCTCTCTCCCAACCACAGAGGCATGTATTTTGTACTTTTGAATACATCTCTCAAGTTTACGAATCTAGAATCTCTTTTCATTATTGTCAAACCCTTCTCCTGGAAAAAGAGTCCAAAACATTCGTTGAATTGATTTTGAGGTAATAAGTTATCCAATCCGAACACGAAAATTACTTATGGATCGATTTGGTTGAGTTAAGTTGGGTTGGGTTGGTTAAAGAATCAAATTTTAACCAAATCCAATTCGTTCCAGGAAAAAAAAACCTACGGCAAGTCTTGCTTTTTTCCCCCCTTTTTAGCTATATAAAACACAATTTGGTAATATAAGTTGATATATTCAACTTGAATTTCAAATAATAAAGTATGACGTTTGAATTCGAAATTCAATTTGATCTAAACTGTTTTTTACAAAAGCAATACAAAATGATCAGAAAAAAAATAAAACGGATTTTTTTAATGATTTTAGCTTTCGTTTTGGATCGGGTTGGATATAAATACCTCTAATGTGAATCCTTAGATGAAGGGGGTAAATGAACCGAGGCGAGCCGAACATTTAAAGATCAAGTTTAACTAGCGAAAAGGAGAAAAAGCTCAAACTTGACTTGTTTATTTAAATGTGCCAAACCTAAAACTTGAACTAAACTTTTTGAAAAAATTTCTGACTTGAGCTTGATTCATAGTAAATCTCGTTTAAAAGTTCACTAATTTTTTCCTCATTCAAATTTTTTAACTAATTTATAATTTTATCAACATCAACATTAATAAACATTTAAAAATTAGAAGAAGATAAAAAGGCAAAACTACTAGATTAGTCTCTTAAGTTATTTTTATGTTATAAATCAGTTCCTTAAGTTTTTTTTTTTTGTTTCAAATAAGTTTTGTAAGTTGTTACCGCCTAACAAATCCATTCATTCCGTTAATTTTTTCCATTAAATGACACATATCACTCAACTAATGGTGTCATATGTTAAAAAAATGATTTAATGATTTTTTTTTAAAAAAATATCGTGCCATGTGGCACTTAACAGAGAAAATTAACGTAAATGATTGGTTTGTTGGACAGCAACAATTTACGAAACTTATTTGAAACAAACAAAACTTAAGGGACTGATTTATAACCTAAAAATATAAATAACTTCAGAGACCAACCTAATAGTTTTGCCAAAAAAATTAGTTTCATATTATAAATCATAATCAAATACATATATATAATATATTTATATAAATTATTCATATCACAATTTCCACCAATACAAAGATTTCAAAATAAGCTTTTACATTCAACTAAGTTTAAGGATTCTCAATCTAACTTATCCAAAATAAAATAATAATAATAATAATAATAATAATAATAATAATAATTATTTTATTGAATATAATCTAGTAATACATATATATGACCTATTATCATGAACTCTTAATGTTAAGTTTACTAAGGTTGAGCTTGGCTCATTTAAAAATTTGAGAATACTTCAAACTCAAACTTGTTTATTTAGCTAAACAAATGAGCTTCTTCGAGCATTTAAGTCTTAACTAGCCGAGCTCAAATAGTTCACGAATAGCTTGGCTCATTTACATCCTTACTTAAAAGATTAGGGTTCAATGCTGGAGCAGCTTTTGGTCAAGATTGTTGGAAACCAACAAGCGGTCTAACAATTACTAGAGGGGGGGTGAATAGTAATTCGAAGTCTCTGATATACAATTTTCGGATTTTGATTGAAAGTGGAAGAAATACTATTGCTGAGTTTTAGAGATAGTTAAAAATGTCGAGCAAGTGCCGAGCAGGAACCGAGCATCGATTAACAAACCGGTTTGCCGATTTCCGAGCACACACCGAGTCGGGTTTTGCAGCGGATTTTAGCAACGGTATTTCAGTCGAGTATGAAGTGAGGAAACCGATTAAATGCAACTAAAACAGAAAATAAAAATGCAGAAAGCTGTAAAAGAAGAACACCAAAATTTTTATACTGGTTCACTCTCCACCACTGAGAGCTACGTCCAGTCCTCCCCAAACCTTGAGGAGATTTTTACTCAAAATCAAATATGAAATTACAATAGGAATTAGAGAACCTCTCTAGTCTACACCTATATGTCACCGAGTGTACCAAACTCGTGACACTACCACAAATGACTTTGCTGCCGATTGAAGAACGTCTTCAACACGTGTCAATGGATACTTCCTTGAAACCTTCAAGGACTCCTTTCTGTGAAGAACCTCTTCGAATTCTTCTTAGGAACCACCTAAGACTTCCAATGCTTGAGAACCTCTCAAGACTTCTCTGGTGTACAGTAACAATGATGATGATGTGGATCCAAAACTGAAACCCAGTCACGTGTGAATGTGACAGTGTGAATAGCAACTGTGTTTCAGACTATTGAAAGGATTGGCAGAGAGAAGGTTTTCAGCACTCTAATGTTTGATTATGTTCATCGTTATTCTTCTCTGAATTTTATCTTCTTATTTATGTTAAATGAGAATCCCACGAATCAGGGAGGGAAGAATTTCACCATGTGAGGAAATATGTCAGGCGTGATTTCCTCTCCAACAGCCATATTCTGATTTGGTTTAATTTGAATCAGATCTTCATTTATTGCCAATTCCGTTGTATTCAGATTCTGATGATTTGCCGAGCTCCAAGCTTGATGATGCTCGACTGCTGATGGTCGAGCTTCGAGCTTGATGATGCTTCACTACTGATGGCCGAGCTTCGACCTTGATGATGCTTCACTGCTGATGGTCTGACTTGAACCGAGCTTGTTGCTTGAACCGAGCTGATTGCTTGCACTGTTGTTGACCAAGTATGAACCAAGCTTGACCATGATCTTTGACTTCCGAGCTGTTATCGAGCTTTGCATTCTGGCTTGAGTTCAACTTTGTCAACCGAGCTTAGACCGAGCTTTGTGAACCGAGCTTTGAATGAGCTTGAGTTCCGAGCAAGAGTTGAGCTCTAATGTTCTAGCGCAATTTGACTTGACAATCTTGACTTGCCCGAGCTTGAGATTTGTCGAGAAACTCCTCACATGTTGAGCTTGAGATTGCCGAGCAACTTATGATTAGCTTTTACATCTAGCTTTGGCCGAGCTTGGGAATTGAGCTCTTTAGTTCCAAGCAAGATTTGAGCTTGATGCCGAGCTACTCACTTGCCGAGCATATGCAGCTTGCTACTGGCTCAACTTCAGATATTTCAAATTTGCACCTTAGCGTCTGCCGACCTTGATCTTTAACTTCGGAGTTGCTGCTCATGACCTAGCAACTTCCGAGCAGCTTGTGCTGAGCTTCTCATGTCTTCTCATCACCAAGCTTGATCATTGCCGAGCTTGTTCCTAACATCTTCCGAGCTTGAATTGGGAGATGCTGACTTGCACGCGTGATCCATTCACCGAACACTTTCCGAGCTGATCTTCTGGGTTCGACAACTGGCTCTTCTGGAGAAAACAAGCCGAGCTTCATCCGAGCAAAGATTTTCCGAGCTGGCTAATCATCTGAATCTATGTGGTGTTGTTTTTGGTCGATTTTCTTCGAGCTCGATAACTTCATCAGAGTTCGGTCTTCGACTTAGAGTAGTCCGAGCAGTTTGCTCGGCTTCATCCGAGCACTTTGTCTTCATCAAAATTTAACCTTCCTTGCTAATTCAACAAAGATATTCTTGACTAATCCAACATGCTTTTGCTAATCAAATGACATTGTGGTTGTTGACCAAGATGGGACGATAAACTTCATGACAATCCAAGATGCTATAAAAGTCATACTAAGTGGCATTACTCCAGATGATGGTGGTAAGGAAGTTGGGAAACATTGTCGCAATCAGCGGAGGTGCTATGAATGAGTATGTGGTTCAAAAAAAAAAAAATATTATAGAGACTTTTGCATAATATAATATGGGTGTTACGACTATTACAATAATATTAGAACTAATTATTACATACAACTTACATAGTTTCCTTTCTTTTCTTCGTTTGAGAATGAAGTAGATGCTTCGAGAAGCTACAAATATTTCTGTCACATGTCCACTCAATGACTAGTACATGTAATTCATACACCAAACAGAAATAGAACAAGAAAATGAGAGTAAGCATATAAATGTTCTATAAAGGTAATCAATCTAAAAACTACTACATGAAACATAAATACAACTTAATTATGCACACGTTGCATGTCACACTAATATGCACATGATGCATGTCACACTATTATTTATCCAAATTTTAATGCAATAATGTATGAAACCACCATATCACTTCTTGTCATTTTTTTTGAATCCATTCATTCCATATATATTTAAATTTTAGTCTTGGAAAACGATCGAAGCTGGTGTCCCCCCATCAAGTATGCCAAAATGATGTGCATAGTCCTATCCCAAGAAAATGGGATCATATCCTCCGACCTTGATGCCCTTCAATTCCGTGGCTATTTTCGGACTTAAGATAGTGAGGAGTTCCTTGATTCGTGCTAGCTATCATGCCCAAAGGAATCAATCTCAACCCATAATTAAGTCCTAGACCATTTGATTGATCTAATGCCACCCAAGGCCACCCCAATAGGCTCCCACAAAGTCATTCACCTATATGTATCTTTCTATTTTATTCATTATATTTTTTATATTCATTTCTTTTTCCAATTCTCCACCTTTCTCCCAAATGAGTATGCAATTCGTATAATCATGGATTCATGGTTACTTATTAATTTTATTCTTTTCCTATTTTTTTTGATAAATTTTATTCTTTTCATTGTGATCTTGGATCCACGACAATCAATAAAAGAAAGAAGTTACTAACAAGCAACCAAAAATTGGATATGCAACCTTTTATGAAACTAATAAGAAGTTGACATCTAAGACATGTGTCCCATGTCATTCTTTGAAGTAGTCAAATATAATTTTTACAATTTAGTCCAACATAAAAAGTAAATTAATTTAATTTAGTCCTTTGTACCTATTGGCAAATTATAAATTTTAATTTTAAAAAACATTATTAAAAAAAAATTAAAGTTGCTAAGAAGTAAGAACCGCCCCTTCTTCTTCTTCATCTTCTTCACATTGCTGCTACTGCTTCTTCTTCTTCTTCAATTTCCCAAAACCCACCGCCCCCACCACCACCACCACCATCACCTCCAAAGCCTCATAGACCTCGCCCGCCATTCCCTTTCCTCCGTTGCAACTTCTCCCTTTGCTCATCTCCCTCGTGATCCTTCCAACCCATTCGCTGGTTGTTCATGTCGATTGTAACATCCTGATTTTAATTATAAGGGAAATTAATTTTTAAAGCATAAGTAGAGGTTAGAATAAATACATAAAATGATTTAAGGTGATGGATTAGGTTTCCTTTAAGTGCCATAAAGGATTTAAGAAGCATTGGCATCGGTTAGGAGATTTAAAGAAGAGCAAATGAATGTTAAAAACAGTGTTTCCGGTGTTAGAAACACCATGTATTAAGAAATTAGAAATAAAATATCTACAACTTTAAATACAAATTTCACCGTTGGATGTGAAGAGGAGTGTCTTAGAAAGCTTGTCTCATTCTCCACCACCAACCTCATTTCCCACTCTTCTTCTTCTTGGTTTTAAAGCTCCAATGGGGATTTTCATGAGCTAGGGTACCCTATCATCATCTCCATTGATTCCATTCCAAGCTTAAAGCTCCATCTTCATCAAGCTCCCTTCCTCCTTCTCTTCCCCCATGTGGCCAACCTCATCATCAAGCTTTCTCCCTTCATTTGCACCACACGACATCATCATCAACCCATCTCCTTGATTACCTCATCTTGAGACACCAAATCCTTGCACCATTTCACTTGGGTATCATTCCCTCCAAACACAATGACCATCATCAAGCCCTCCCTTTTCTCTCTCCTCACGGCAACCATGGCATCACCGGGGAGCATCTCCTCACTTTTTAATTAGGGTGGTTGATCACGGCTCTAATTTCTCCCATCAACACTCGAGCTCGCCGGGGTGGAAGGAAACCAACCGATACTAGCCGTCGTCATACCGTCACTCACCGACGTCGACCGCCATCGACCCGTTCATCACCCGGGTCACTAAAGCTTCACGGATCACCGCTCCTTCTCGACGGCAAGCCCCGAAGTTGAGGTTATCTCTTTATTTTCGTCAATCGAGGTAAGAGGGTTGTATTACCTCTATTTTTGACATAATTTCTAGGTTGTATATAGTAATGTCTAGGAATAGAAAGGATTAGTTGTGAGAATAAAAAATAGGGTAGTTGAGGTTGACAATATGTTAATAATGAAAATAAAGAATATGACCCACTAGGTGAAGAATGAATCAGTGTGTAGGTAGAAATGATAATAATAAATTAAGAATTAAGTTACAGAAAATGAACCCACTCGAATGTTGTGATTATATGTGTCGTATGATGATTGTTGTAATGTGAGGAATTAGAATATAAATGTTAATAATAGGTGTAGTAAGAAAATGAGGACAATGGGACCGCCGATATGTTGAATGATGATTTGTGTCGAGTGTATGTGGGAATTGGGTTTTGAAAATGAGCATAGGATATAATAAATTAATAAGTATTACAAATAAATGGGTGAATTGGGTTGTCGTGCATGTAGGTGAGAGAATGATTGAATGAATGGTTGTAATAACTTAGAGCTAGGAGAATAAACATAATTAGTGAAACGAAATTATAAGAAACAATGAATAAAAGTAAGTGTTGGGAATTGACTAAGACTAGTTGGATGACCTTAGGTAGTAAGAATAGATTATAATAAGTAAGGAATAAAAGGAAAGGATTGCAACTGGGTGTGTAATGAATGTATGAATCGCTTGATGACCCTCAATGGGATAAAATGAAAATGATGGTAAGATACTAAGGAAAGGAATGAGTGAAGTGAATAAGTAATAGAGATCAAGGAAGAGCTAAGAAATTAAAAGAACTAAAGAGAACTAAGGAACTAAAAGTGAAGAGAAAAAACTAAGACGAGTTAATGATGAGAAAGAAAATAACAGTCCGACACAGGTTGGTTGTGGTGACCCTGTGGCCTAATAAAAATAAAAGATAACCGGCACAGGTTGGTTGTGGTGACCTTGTGACCTAATAAAGATAAAAGATAATCGGCACAGGTTGGTTGTAGTGACCCTGTGGCCTAATAAAGATAAAAGCTAATAAAGATAAAGGATAATCCGCATAGGTTGGTTGTGGTGACCCTGTGGCCTAACAGAGATAAAAGATGATCGGCGCAGGTTGGTTGTGGTGACCCTGTGGCCAAATGATAAAAGCGAAATGAAAAGGAAAAGAAAGAGAATAAAGTAAAGAAAGAGAATAAAATAAAAGTGGTTTAAGAATGAAAAGAATGTAAGCATAAGAGAGAAAATAAAGAGAAATAAAAGTAGGAACCCAAATAAGCAAAGTTAAGTATAAGAAACTAAGAGTGTATGAGTTAAAAGAGAATTGAATGAGATTGAATGTATGAATGATTATATTTATTGTGTGTTAATAATGATGTAGGCTTAGTTTATTACTATGTCTTCTTAGAGGTTATTTCCTAAGTTCTGTGTAATGCTACCCTTCTTGTTATTTTTATTACAGGTACAGAAGGAGCTTACACGAGTCACAGCCGAGCAGGATCACACTCCACCACGTGGAGTGTAATGTTGTCATGAGCAAACCATAAATTATAATATAAATGTTATTTTAGAAGTTTAAAATATGTATTAGTGTATGCCCTGAAATTTGTATTATTTGGGCATTAGGAATTATCCTGGTGGTATTATATTTATGTTTTCTGCTTTAGAATTTCCTCTGGTCTGAGCAGGTACAAACAAGAAATTTTGGGAAAGTCCAAAAAATAGAGGAAACTCTGCCAGATTTTCGTCGAAATTTTCAAGTACCATTTTTAATAAACTTAAATTAACTATTTAAAAGTGAGAGTGTTACATCGATAGTGGGTTCAATCACAATCCCTAATCTCCACTTTAAGTGTCTCACTTCGTTGATTCGGTTGCATTTTTAAGTGTCTCACTTTGCTCATTTGAGTGCATTTTTAAGACTTTGCTCAATTCTCTCACTCCAATATCTGTTGATTCGGGTGCATTTTTTTCATAAGAAACCCCAATTTTTCAGTTCTATTGATTGATAAATGAATGATAGTGGTTGATAAAAAATTAGGGTTCGTTACAACGAGAGAGATCAATCGATACTCCTCAATTGCATGCCTTCATTGTTCATGCTTTTCTCGGATCTTCGCTTCTTTTTTGGTTAATTTTGTGATTTGGCATCAAACACTAGTTTTGTTATAAGCTTTTAGCCTCAACTGCTCTATAATTTGTTATCTTGTATAGTTGTACATATATACCATTTACTTTGCTCAAATCTAATGGCGGTTCCCTTTTAATTTTTTTCTTTTTAGAAATACATAAAGTGACTTTGGAATCCAAGTAAGAGAAGAAACATTGGTCGAAGCCCGTGTCTTGCCTCCCCGGAGGGTATGCACTTGTTGTGATTGAAACACATTGCCAACTTATTTCATGTTATCTAATTTTCTTTGTTCACTGTAGCTTATGTATCATCAAACGGGCAAAGAGTCAAGTGTTGACCCCTGGATGGGACAGTGGAATATGATTAACAAGGTGCTCACTATGGCTAGTTACCTAAGAAAATGTTTTCATGTGTGATAGCTAATGGAGAATGTGACAAGATATATGATATGATCTTGCTTGTAGTTTATTGCTCGTGTTCACTCTATGATAACTTTATTTCTTATCAGAGTTACACTTTTGATATTTTACAGAAAATTATTGATGGTGGTAAGGTGCGATACTGGGCTCGTGTCAACTTTTCAACAAGAGTTGCCAGAGACTTGCCTTCAAATTTTTGTTTTGAGCTAATCAGTATGTGTACCTCCAAAGGAATGGTATGATATTCTTTTTATGCTATTTCGTTGCATCTTTATCTCCTTCCAAAGGAAGACCTCTTTTACCTGTATGTATTTTATGTCAGGTTTTTGCTCGAGCCTTTGGCACCTATCACTTCAGCTCAACCAGGTCAAATCCAGAGAGCTCTTGGGGATGTGCATAAGCAGTCTATGAGCAAGCTTTCAAGACTGAAGCAGGACGGAAGACTTTAGCTGTTGATAATAATTTTGCCTGATGTCAAGGGGTCCTATGGTGAGTGTTATCTAACTTTGAGGCTTGAGCTGACTATTAAGGTTTGGTTTCATCTTGTTAAACATTTTTGTTATTGCAGGAAGAATAAAGCGTATATGTGAAACTGAATTAGGAATAGTCTCTCAGTGCTGTCAGCCTAAGCAAGCTTCAAAAATGAATAAACAGTATCTTGAAAATATTGCCCTCAAGATAAATGTTAAGGTTTAAGTTATCCATTGAAAAACCCTTGTTTCAGTAAATTTACTTGTTTTCTTCAAGATTTTAAATACATCACTTCAAGTTGTTGTATGTAGGTGTAAAAAGGCTTAAAGCAAGTGATTATGTTCTTTTTATCAGGTAATTAGTGGTCCACAAGCTGCATTCACTTGTATAATAATATATGCAACTTTCTGCTAGCTAAATGTTCATTTAATCCTGGTGAGTAGATGTATTATGTATCATTTGTCTTAGTATACTACTAATACTTGCCTAGTTGCCTTGGCAGCTGGAAATGCCTTTTATTGATGCAACAATGGCTAATTTAAGTACGATGTTGAAAAATGGGGCACATAGATCTAGACAGGGTCCAATATTCAAAGATAGAGTTGTCTGTTCATTGGTCACATTGGATTCCAAACCTTGAAGAGTTTATGCGTATTCTTAGGCGTAAGGTTGGTTTTGCTGTAATTTTCCTATTTGAACTTCATGCTATTGCATCTGAATTTTGGATTCTGTGGCTTGCCTTTTCTTTTCTTTCTTTTCTATTTCCAATTTCTTTATGATTATTTAACAAGCTGAAAAAGGGAGTTGAACTTGGGAGTTGTAACAAGCGGACCACATCGCAAATGATAGATGAATTTATGAATAAAAAACACATAGACCCTATATTCTAGAGTTGGTTATAAGTGACAATAGTTAAATTTGAATTCCTCCTCAACCCCAGTCAATCCAATGGAAACAACTCTATTTGGAAGTTGTCAATTCATGCCGGTAATGCTAGAATATCAACGTGGATATAAATAACATAACATAAATCCTGTGGATTGCTTACTGATTGAAACCTAACCATAGCATTGGCCTATGTCAATTTTAAGTTGCTAATGTTTTTGGAGAAATGTTCATTTACTAGCTTTAAAAAGCTAGAGTCTATTTGGTTCATATGTTGTTCTCATTACTGTTACTGTACAAGCAAACATATAATGTTTTCCAGAAGAAGCTCAAGGAAGAAGCTCATATCATTTTTTTTTCTTTTCGTGATGGTGGGGGGGTGTGAGCTTTATTCATTCTAATGATTACAATGAGTAACAGATTCTACTGTGTTTTTTCTTGCTGTGTTAAATTTGGCAATAAGAGTTGTACTATTGTTTTTGTGCTCTTGGTTTCTTTCTAGTCGTGTTAGTAAAAGATTGTAATATTTTCACAGATCTTACATTTATAAGTTATTAAATGTATATGTTTGAGATGAATGTTTTTTGTTTTCCCAATTTTCTACTAGTATTGTAGGCATTATTATTTGATGAATAAACTCTTCTAAACATATTTTAGGCAATGATTGAGAATGTAAGAACACGACTGGATGATGCAGCTGCTACTGTCCTAAGTGCAATACTGGAGGCAACTAGAACTGCAGAGAAAAAAGTGAAAGTACAAAATTCAGGTGGACCGATTCCTTGCTTTATGAAATTGGAAAGTATGTTGTTAGTTTTCATGACTTTTTGGTAGATATGTATTTTGATGGTAATGACTATTTCAATGGGCATAATTTATGAAGATTTGATCAATGCTTCGGCCATCTCTGATCACTCTCAAAGACTCGACCTCTTGCCTCCTTTTCAATTCAAAAAATTATAACCAGAAGAAAAAGCAGATTGAGTGGTCAATCATTTGTCATTTAATGTAAGTTTGAGAAGTCATATTCTGATGGTGGTTAGATGATGCAGTTGTAGACCTAGAATTGAAGTCATATTAAGCAAAGGCATTTTAGGTGAATGTTTTGTGTGTCTCTTAGGTCCCTTATCCAATTTTTTATTTTTCGTATAGAAGGTCCCTGAACCAAATCTTGATTATTAGGTTTTATGGTTTTGGTAGAAGTACAAAGGCTAATTTTTTTGTTGCAATGTTGAAGGATTGGGCAGCTATGCTCCATTAATTTCCCCTTTCTCTAGGTTTTCTGTTATTTTCTTTTGTTAAGGAGGATTATCTCTCTTTGTAATTCATTCTCTTTGTCATATTGTTATATCAAAACTTTAAAAAAAAAATTCCTCTACAGCTGTTATCCTATGATATTTTCTTGGCTTACTGTACTGTGTTTCAGTTCCATTATCGCTGGAAACAATTTTCACAGAAGTGGTAAACATGTTTTAGACCACTCAAGTCTCAACTAAACGCCACACAACTTTTTTTCTACAATTAAGTCGTCCATGCTGTGCGAGTTTTGTGATAGAAAATGGAAGGGGACTGTGCTATGCTACATAATTTCGATTTTCGAATGAGGTGTCGGGTGAAGAGGAAGGCCGTTTAATCTCTAATTACATGTCACTATTTTGTAATTAACTATCTTTTTCTGGAACAAAAAAAATACAAAGTTTAGTGAGAAGGTGTGACTTGTGAATACACTTCGAGTTTGACGTAAATTCAAGATTATGAATATCCTTTACGTTTTTGTAAATGTATTGTCATTTTTATTAAAGATTTTACACTTTGTTAGTTGATAGCAAGCCATCAAGGTTCATGGCTAGAAAATATTATTGCACACATGTTGTAACCATAGTTAAATTTTGCATTGTGAGATTACCACCATGGCTAAAATACGGCACATGCGGATTGGTAGGCTTCTGCATTTCTTCTAAGTTCTGATTGCTTCTTTGGTACTTATAGGAGACTCAAACTTGGGAAGCACTACATCAGAAGCAAAATGTATTTGCCTCTAATTTTGTTCCTTTGTGGATGAAGCCATTTTACTCACGGAGAAGCCGGATAAAATAAGATGAGAGAAAACAGATTTGTGGAAAAAAAATAGGATAGTGACGAGAAAAGTAAAATTTGGTTCTTATTCTCCAACAGTGTCTAAACTGCAATTCGGTATTGTTTTTCATCTATTCTTGTTTGTAATTGTTTCGGGCTGCTGGTGTACATTAAAGCAAGCTAATCTCATGTAGTGCTATGTTTTTTTTTTTTTGCTCTTAAGTATAATTATTAATTAGTATGTATTTATTTATGGGATACTGGTAACTTTTTTATATAGTATTTATTGTATAAGATCTAATTAGTTTCTAAGTATGTAGAGGATGTATATAGCTCCAAACATTCAAATACCAATTTCGTGCATTTTAATCCAATTGTAGGGTACATAGACTATAGACTTGATGTGTGCAACCAAGTTGCATTTCCGAACTGAGTGGTATCATGAAGTAACTCATTTTATAAGCACATGAAAAATTAACAAAGGCAATGTCATTATATATGTCTACTTCCATTATATATTTGGTCCTATTAATTTTTATTTTGAAACCTACTGATTAATATTAATAATCCTGGGGTTGAACAAAATTAAAATTAAGGAGCAGCGAAACCAAATATTCCAAACATTGAAATTTGAAAAAAAAAACACAACAATAAGGTCAATACAAAAAATTCCATAAACATTCCAACTCAACATGAAACATAAATAACATAATTAAAATGACGCAACCATATCTACGTCAAAGCACCACTGTACCATATTACATAAAAGAAGGATGCAGAACAAAATCTAAAACTATATTATTCAGAGCCTAAAATGAAAACTAGAAATCAAAATAAAACACATAATCTTAGAAATGTCGAATTCAAACAGCCAAGCATCGATCACTTTCTTTTATTAGTCTTTTGGAGATCCTGCCAATACTGAGAAGCTTTCTGAATGACCAAGTCTTTCACGTTGTTGTATCTTGTGGAATCAAATATATGGCAACTCTTAACCTTATCTCAGAATCAACCTGTGAAACCAAATTCAATTTAATCACTTCATCTGTTACATAATTGCATTTTTTTTAAATGAAACTAGTACAAATAATCACGTATTACCACAATCTTGTCATATCCATCTTTGTGCCCACATTCAATCATCCACTTCGCAACCCAAACCCCACAGCCATTACCATAATTAACAACCATTAATAATTGAATAAGTGAAGATAAAATTATTGTAACAAGTTAAATTAAATAAAAAAGCAAAAGGGTCTATTTAGAGTTTTACGATCCAATAGCTTGTTGAGGATGGTCCTTTGGCTCAATTATGGAGTAATATGAGATTAGATGCTTGTATGAGGTTGGGATTTCATAAAATGAGTTGTCTGTCAGGACGAATTGTAACATATCTGCCTACAAAGTTGCATCAGTATTAGTTAGTTTACAAATTAATTAGTAAACATAAAAGAAAATTAAATAATAGCAAATTAAGAGTATAATATACCACTTGTTTGACAAGCAACCTTCTATCATCTCTCTTTTTTGGATCTCTGCACAAGTCCAAAATAATCAAATTTCTTTCATAAATGTCAACTGGCATGAGGAACCAATGATAGCCATCATGATTAACAGGAACAAATATATGAAAATGAATTAAATATATGTAAGAGTTTTTTTATAAGCAACATTTAATTCCAAAGTACAGATGATATTTCCAGTAAAATTACCTTTCTCACAAATTCAACTTTACCCATAAATTGAGCTTGATAGTTTTCGATTAAAGCTTTCGGAGTGGTTTTCCAATTCATCACAGCAGCCTGCCGTGTACCATGGCATAAGTGTATTTATTTTCAAAAAGATTTATTTAAAATAAAAACAATATCGTAAGGGATAGTTAGTGTATTTACCAAAAAAAGTGTAGGCAAGTATCATACTCTCGGATTTTGGCAAAACATTCTTTCATTATATGTTAGCTTGCAAGCCAACAAGAATTGACAAATTTGAATTGTGTATAAAAGATAATCACAACTTATGACATAAATATAAAAATTCTTACTTCTTGATGAACACGATCCATGGGCATGAGGGTATTGATCATGCTTCGATTGCCCAAACCCCAGCTCGAATGTACCAACACTTCATCCCTGATATAAATTCAAATTTTTATAGATGTAGAACAAATGTTCAAGCATTTGAAAGTTGAAATTATTTATTTGACAAAGATTATATTATTTTAAGTGATCTTACATCTCAAAGTTGTCGTAGTCACAGCGGAAAGCATAGGCCAAAATAGCAGCTTCAAAATCATCAAGCACCATATTTGATGGAGTTAAGACTGACATAGGAAAATACTAAAAAAAAATAAAGTTATTTATTATTCCAAAAAAAAAATACATATATAGTTGCACTTACCTTTGAGATATCTACCCCCCCCCCCCCCCCGTTTGACATCAAATTTTGGAATACCCAAATGCCTGGGGTTTAGGTAGAAATCACAACTCTTTGCATTTTTATGTGGATTGAAAAGTCGCTTTCTCATTTGAGTCTCCGGAGTTCCATTACTACTTTGTTCGAAAGCTCTTGCATTCATTGTTGGCGATGCTTGTTTATTCTTAAAAGACTTTGTTTTAGTCTCTGGCATAGGTGCAGGCATTGGAGTTGAGGAATTGCTAACCATGATGGGAACACCATTTGGAGATGACATGAAGGTTAAGTTTGAGTTATTAGAAACGATAATCTTAGCCATATTCTCCACTGTTTCCTTAATGCATTTCATAGTTGATTTAAGTTCAGATAATTCTTCCTTCATAGCATCCTACATACATGGATGATTTTGTTTAAACAATAATGTGGATAAAATCACATTAAGTGTAGTTGGCTTTTTGATTGGTTATGAAAATGTACCTTGTCATTTTTTCCAGGAGATGAAACCTCTGACCCTTCTCTACTTTATCATTACTTACATGGTAACTGTTTAGCAAGTAACGAATAACAATGTTAACTAAATTGAGTTACTATAAATAGAATAATGTATCTCCCAATATAAGAAGGTAATTTATCTCTTGAATCCAATCAAATTATGAAACCTGTCAATTATTTTTTTCTTTTTCTAAAAATCAGAATAGCAAACTTTTGGAATCCTAATTTAAAGACACACACTGCACAGTGCACACAGACTTGGGACTTCACCACCCATCACCCTCGTGAGAAGGGCACCCTGCTTTTAAATCCTAAGTGCATGACGTTTTGTCACCATCGTCTTTTCACATTTGAAGCAATTTTCAATCTTAATCTCTCTGTTTACTACTAATATGCATGAATTCTCATAGATTACTTCTTAAACACATGATGTTAGATGGATTTTATTTGATCTAGTTTTATAATCAGGATATGGTGCTTTAACACCATGAAATTGAGATAGGATATCTAGACCGCCAACTTACAAAATACAAAGAATCATAGTTACTTTGCTTGAATGTAAAGACTTTTGAAAACTATAATGCAGTGGGTCTTTTTCAGTCCCAATGGTGGTGCGACAGAAGGTCACAAGAATGGCGCTCAAGTTTGTGTATTTTTTTGTGTCTTTTTTATTTTTTTTAAATTGGAAAGAGTAAATAGAGTCCCAGGTTAAAAACAAAAAAAAAAGCATAACACCTAAAAAATTCATACATGATGAATCCCTTAATTAAAATTCAACAAATTAAAATTAGAGAAGAAAAAACATATTTACCTTGATGAAATCTCTATAACCTCGTTCACACGTTGCTTCTTGTTGTTGAAGACACGACAAAACTTTGGTGATTTTTCATGAGCTTTACTTTTGGTTTGTTGGTTGTTCTTGCCTCTGGGAGCCATGATTAGAATGGTATAAAGTAGAAAAGGGAAAAATTTACAGATGATTGTTTGAATCATGGGAAATGTGCAATTAACTCCCCACTCACCTATTCTCCCTCCCCAGTTAACTTCCGGCTCACCCATTCTCCCTCCCCACTCACCACTTTTCTACACCATTCTCCCAATTTCTTTTTTACTTGTTAAGACGCTACTAATTGGCAAAACCATTTTTTTTATAAATCATTTTTTAATCTTGGCCCCTGTCCGATAAATCCCTATACCGCATGCCATATATAATTATAAAACAATCATATTTTTTTATAAAGCAAAAGTTATATTCCACGAAAAAAAAGAATAAGGCATGCATACTCCAAGTAACATTATAATAATTCTAGAAGAAAGCATTATAAAAAAAAATCATATTTAAATAAAACCACAACAACATAAATGTTTTGATCACAGGATCGGATGATATATTTTTGCTTTTGATCAGTTACATAAGAGTTAAAATTGGAGTTATATTTTTTTTTTCATTGTCACTAACTACCAATTGATGCACCTATACTAAGGTCGCTTGACATTTCGCCTCAATAAAAATTAATATGCATATGTCCAAGCATAAGCTGCATAACAATTATGGATCACTGTGATATAGAGTTAAGAGCATTATTATTATAAAACTATTTGATTGGTAAAATTAAATTGGTCTAAAGCAAAAATGTTATGCATCTAATGCTTGCTTTCATTCATCTATTTTTGTTAACACGAAAGAAAACTTATAATTAATTAAGCATAAAAATAAGGAGCACAAAGGGTACTTTCATCCCCTCGAGATTTATAGTTGTTTAATACATTCTCATTGATTTAGTACCTTTTTTTAAGTAGAATTTTATTTAAAAGAAGTCAAGCTTAAGCATCAAAGCACAAACACCCCCACCTTCTACGAAGGGTTTGAGTGAAAAGCTCAATCATGTGCTCAAAGCTATACAAAAACATACATACGCAAGTTGCAGAAGTCATGTATCAGTTACACCCACATGTGCTAATAATCCTTATTTAACACTCTTTATGGTATACTGCATTGCAACACCTAATATTATTAGCGCACACTCCTACATATACTATATATCAGCACTTGATCAAACATAAAGCTAGTTCTCCTTATTTGCATTTAATCCTTCTTTCAGCCATGATTCTGCAGTTCATTCATTCATATGCCTTCTTTTTACACCTTCAATTTACTATTATAAGCTTCTGGTTCTTGGGCTTCATGAGGATACTCTATTAGCTCCACTGAATCCACGTGCCCCTTGATGTAAAGCCTTGTCTAGCCAATTCATCAGCAATTGTGTTGGCCTCCCTGCATTTATGAGCAAAAACCACTTTTTTCAGTATTAGCAGCAAATTTTTCAATTTATTCATTTGAAATCTCAGATCCCATGGCTGCCTTCCTCTTGTCTAACCCAAGCAAGAGCATTTTTTGAGTCTGACTCAATAATTATATCCTTATTATCAATCAGCCAAGCTTGTTCAGCAGATGATTCTAGTGCAAAGACAATAGCTATAAACTCAACAGCATTTGAGCTTCGAACTCCTATATAAACAGCGAATATGCATCTGATTTCTCATGGATTTAGTACCTAAAAGCCATAAACTCATGGATTTAGTACCTAATTGCCAAAAGTATGTGTAACACCTACATTATGTAACTTTAATAAAGTTCAATGCTGGTCATTTATTCTCTCTACAGTTTAATCAACTCCTATTTCAATGTTTTTAAAAACAGTTTTGTTCCTAACATTCCAAATATTCCATAACACAATTTCAAACAGGAAACACCATATATTGCATTCAAAATAGCCATTACTGTATACTGCATTTAAAGTATACTTGAAGCCCAAAAAACAACATAATTTAAGAGCCATTACATGAGAAACAACAAAAACATGATAGGAACATAAATGGAAGAAAATTAAAGCAAGGCAAGGAGACTATCCCCAATTCACTAAAAACTAAGAAGCAACACCTACTAACGAATTAAACAACATAGCAGCCTCCATCTTATTCATGTCTCAACTTCAGCCTGCATAACACTAATGATATAATAATAAAAAAACAAATCAATTATCAAAGCTAATTATCCTGTTCTTCCCCCTTCTCTTATTCCGAATGATATCCTCAATATTGACCACCTTTTTTCATAAATTCTTGAAGCAAAGCAGAATAGCTTGTCAAGTTAGTCACATTAGATACTCCAGGATATACCTAAAAAATAATTTCAATACTTTAATTCAAATCAAATTTAAAAGAAAAACCAATAGGTAAACCAAAGATACGTGAATAGAAAATCACAAACCTGAGGAAACACAGGTGAATTTGGCACTTGTGGATGCTGAGTATGTAAATGTTCATCGTGGAAATTGGGAAATACCCCTTGACTCATGGATCCATAACTAGATTGTGGAACATAGAACAATGGCGAAATAGGCTGCTGCCCTTGGGAAATGATTGGATTCCCTACACTTGAACACCCAACCCCCTTTCCTTGGCCTTTCCTACTTTGGGTACTAGTTCTATTTGTCACTTTCTACAACAACAATAAATAAAATATATAGTAAACACACTAAAACATGCAAAGTAAATCTTCCTAACTTAAAAGATTGGCGGAAAATCATACCTTGGGAACGGTTTGCAAACTATGAACCGGGATATATGAAGGATAAACATGCACACCTCCAAAGTTTTGAGACATTGGCATCACTTCGCTAAAATGTTCATCGCCATGAGTTGGTGCATTTACCATGAGTGACTGATGCCCTTTGGTACTTGCATGATCACCTTCACCGATACAACCATCCTCTTGTGCATTCCCTTGGTTCAATTCGAAACTACCTTTATCTTTCCAACCCTACAACACCAAAAATAAAACAACTTTGGCAGTGTAAAAGATGCCTACGTAATCATAAACCAAAACAATACTATCCATTAATTAAGAGTACCTTCGATGATTTCATAATAGTAGGATCTGATCGTTCAGATTTATGTGGTTCACCTTCACATTGCGTGAATTTTTTTTCATTCCTTATGTTCCCATCAAAACTACCTTTATCTTTCCAACACTACAACCCCATTAAAAAAAATAAAAAACAAAACAACTTTGGAAGTGAAATAGATACCAATGTAATCATAAACCAAAGCAGTAATATTTTTTTAATTAGGGCACCTTTGATGATTTCACAGTAGTAGTAGGAATTGATTGTTCAGTTTCATGCGATTCACCTTCACCTCGTTTCAACTCTTTTTCATTATCTCTGTTTCCTTGAAAATACCTTTATTTTTCTAATAGGATAGTAGCAAACAAAAGAAATGAAATGAAAAAATAAATCTAGTATGATCAGAAACCAAACAATTTAATATTGCGACTTTCAGTACTGATAACTTTTAATTTAAGAGTACCTTTGTATTAGGCATTCCTGCATGATTTGATTCAGTTTCATGTACTTCAGGTTCACCACGTGTCGATTTTCTGGTCTGCAAAATTAAATAAATTATATACTAATTAAATTTTATTTTTTTTTGGAAAAAAATGAAACTTGCTTACAAATACTATAATATACTCAAAAAAGAAAATTACTTTATCATCTTTCGTGCTTCTTTCTGTGTTTCCTTCGTCATCCTTGTCAGTGTTAACATTCATTCCATCACGCTTCAGACATTTAGACTTTGTGTGCCCTGTGCGACTACATTTTGAACAATGATAAGTCCTTTTGCTTGTAAACTTTTTTTTCTTGGGGGCACCTTTGGTTTTCACAACACTAGGATCGCCAATATTGTTTTTTTTTATCTTTGTGTCCCACCTGTATCCCCTTTACTCTCATACTTGATAGTCAACTTTAATATGTCATCCATAACCTCATCATAGCAGTTCTTTTTCTTTGCAGCAGCTTTGGTGAACCTAAAGCAAGCATAGTTATAGGCCCTTAACCGAGCAAATTCCATGGCATCATCATCCAATCCCGCTGTGTCAGGGGATGTCATCAATTCAGATTTACAATTTTTAGTCCAACGAGATATAATCAAATTTTTCAGGATATGATCTAAATTTTGATTTTTCAAGAAATAAATGATATGGGAACACGATATACCACATGATTCAAAAAGTAGACACTCACAATAGTAAGTAGAGGTTGACGAATCATAAACAACTTCTTTTGGACTTTCTCGATTCCGATACATGTTTAGAGTCAACATCAACTTTTCTCCAATTTCTTCTTCTTCAGACACATGTAATGCACCTGCCTTCACAATTTCCTTCTTCACTTGTTTAAATATTGTCAATGTGTAAATTTTCGCAACATGCTTCTCAATATCATAAAGAGACGTGGTCATGACAGGTTCTGTATAAAGAGACTTATAATCAGCCATAAGCTCATTGTTCCTATATTCTCTCAACACCTCTTCATAATTATGCATGAACCCAAAAAAGCTACTCTTTTGACATACATATATCTTCAAAATAGCATTAATGGCTTCACACTGAGATGTAGTCCTTATACGACCAAAGAACTTCTCTCGAAAATATGTTGTCTCCCACAATGTCTTCTTCGCATATGTTTTTGTTGCCCATTCATTATCCTTCAGATGGTATTTATCGATAATATTATTTGACCAAAACTCTTCAAACTCAGCTAGACTAAATTTGGTGTACATAGTCGTGCTGAAATCGTCCAAAAATCCAGAATCCTTCACATTTACCATAGCATTTTTGTGCAGGTGCCAAGCACATAGTCGGTGACTTGCATCTGGGAACACCTGATTTACAGCATCTCTCGTGGAAGCATCGCCATCTGTTATCACTCCAGTTGGCGGTTTGCCCATTGCATCCAAGAAACATTCTAAAACCCATTTATATGTCTCTGTTGTTTCATTTGACATCAAAGCACATCCAAATACAACAGACTGAGAATGGTGATTGCAACCGGAAAAAACAACCAAAGGAAAGTTGTACTTGTTCTTCTTATACGTGGTGTCAAAGGCGACAACATCACCAAAAAACTGAAAATCAGCAATGCATCTTCCATCAGCCCAAAAAAGTTGTTTCAATCTACCTGCCTCGTCTGTTTGGAATTGGCCAAAAAACATGGGATCATTATCAGCCTTGCCTTGCAGATAGCTTAAGGCTGCAAGAGCATGCATCACCATCCTTAATAATGGAACGAATTTTGCTGTCAAAATGGTTGTACAAGTCCTTTCTTATAAAACTCACTTTAGAGTGACCACCCTTTTGGGCCACCATGTAACCCATGATGTGGCAGGTTCTAACACCATAAGAATGAAGGTTATCTACAATTGCTTTGTCTGCATGCGTCATACGACGGAAAGCTGGTATTAGGTGCACATATGCATCGACGGTCATGTCATGGTTATGGTGATCATGAAAGGATGAAACTTTCCATCTTGATATTTCCACATCGTATCGCACACGAAGCCTAGCTGAACAATGGCATCTGCTCAATGGTCGATGACCTCTAGGTTTATCAACATGAGACATATACATTTTGTCTCTGCATCCTTCCTTGAAGCATACAAACTGCCGGACATAAATTTTCCCACCATTATTGCGTTTAACATTGTGTTTCCTTATCGAAAAGTCATGACATCTTGCATACATAGCATAGAAATCGTAAGCCACCTCATCACTGCCAAATGTTAGGTTGTTTACATCTTCAACAAACAAGCTTCTGATCTTTTTTACATCTTCAATTATCACATTTTCTTCCTAATCAAAATCACCATATTCGTCAATGCCACTATCATCACCGTTATCATCATCACAACTGTTGTCATCAGGAATCATTGATGCTGATATGATCATAATCGTTGTCCAAATTAACATTATCAAAGTCTTCGGAGGCTTATATCTGCAATACATTGATATATTATTTAATTATTTATCATTTATAATAGGATTCTATGTAATTAATAACTAAACATGTCTCTCTTTTTAATATAAAATTTCATAGTACATGTAAAGGTGATTATGATTACATATAAACTCTAGTATTAAGTATAAGTCAATTGATGTTTATTTATAGTAATTTTGATACAAAATTTAAAAAAGAGGTGCAATCATGATTTACATGCATAAACCAGAACCAAAATGGGAAATTTATTGTTCCATTGCCATAGCCACAAGGAGTTTCAAATAAGAGTGACATTCTTTTGGCCATTACTTAAACACTTGGTGTGTGTAAAATTAAACAAAAAATGTTCACAGATGCACATATATTCACATATGTCGTTCGACTTGTGGAGGCTGGCACAAGTGGAAGGGGCTTGTGTCCTTTAAGCATGTGGTCGCGGGTTCGAGTCGTTCCCGAGGCGCATGTGAATGGAGCAAGCCTTACTGGGAGCATCGCCCCCGAAACGGCCCGACCGTGGTGCGAGGGATTAGTCACCCAGTTGAGCGGGTGGATACCCTGGTTCATCCAAAAAAACATATATTCACATATTAACATACATAATAGTGTCAAAGCTAAAAAAATCAGTATCAGTAATAAGAATAAGGCACCCAGTATTCTACAGCAGTACCAATAACATAGCAAGACAGCAAGCGACTAACAGTCTGACTCATTCTACATTAATTAACAAACTACAAAATAAATTAAAAATAAAACCCATGAAATTGAGATAGGATATCTTGACTGCCAACTTACAAAATACAAAGAATCACAGTTACTATGCTTGAATGTAAAGACTATTGAAAACTATAAGGCGGTGGGTCCTTTTTAGTCGCAATGATGGCACGACAGAAGGTCGCAAGAATGACGCTCAAGTTTGTGTTTTTTTTTTGTTTTTTTTTTTAAATTGGAAAGAGTAAATAGAGTCCCAGGTTAAAAAAAACATAACACCTAAAAAATTCGTACATGAGGAATGGAACCAGTGGTTTTTATTTGACTATTTGAGATAAAACTGCCTTGCATAAGGAATGGAACAAGTGGGTTTTATTTGAGAAAAGATTGCTATGCATGATTAGCGGTTAATAAAAAACTGCCTTGCATGAGGAATGGAACAAGTGGTTTTTATTTGAGAAAAAATTGTTGTGCATGATTAGCGGTTAATAAAAAACTGTCGTGCATGAAGAATGGAACAAGAAAAACCTGCCGTGCATGAAGAAAATTACTTATATGTTTCAATTATTAAAGTTTTTACAATTGTTTTCTAACTACTTCATTTTTATCATATGTTTCAAGTTTTAATTTTTTTTACATTATTAACACTTTTCTTTATTATTTTTTTCCTCATACTTATATTCTTTGTTATAAAGTGTTGCTTCGAATTTAATTTAAATATTTATTTTTTATTATTATCCTTTTCAATTTATTTAAAATTATTTTAAACAATTTTCACTACTTCTTTTTTATCATATGTTTTCATCATCTGTTTTAACTTTTTATTACTTTACATTGTTAATACTTTTTATAATTATTTTGTTTCCTCTTTTCTATGACCGCTTCAAGAATTTTTTATCATTTGATTCTTATTATTATCTTTTCCAATTTATTTTAAAAAATTTAAAAATAGTTTTCTTTACTAAAAAAAATACCCATGCCTTAAACATACATATGTTTTATTATCAGTTTTGAAAACACAAAAGAATATCCTATTTACTTTATCCAATGTTATTTTCTTCATCCAATGCTTAACTAATTTTTTTTTGTAGATAGTGAAAAGAAAAGGAGAAAGAGAAACAAGCATGATGATGGTTATTTCCTTTATCCAATAATTAACGAATTTTGGTAGATAATGACAAAAAAAATAAAAATTAAGGCTAATAACAATACTATATAATAACGAGAGTTAAGGTTCCAATTTTAATTAGGGTATCACGAGAGTTAAGGTTTGTAAGTTTAATGCTCCGGACCTTCTTTGCCTATTATAATAACGATTACAATTACAAATATATATAATTTAGTTTAATAACTTCTAAAACAACAGAAGCACTAATACAAAATCACATAAATATAGTGTACGGGGACACAAGCATGCATTGTTGAGGCTCTTTTATGTCGAATGATGTCATAATTGTAAACCTCTTGGAAATTAATAAAGTTAGCTTACGTAAGTAATGGTAAACAACATGCAACGTCACTTTTTGGTCACTATATACAATAAGCATTATTTTTTTAGAAAAAAAATTAATACCCTACATTCATTGGGGTTGTAAACATAATTTTAAAACAAAACATAACTACAGTTATTCATTGTCAACTATTTAGGGAACCTTTTATGCTCATATATTAAGGGTTAGTGTAACACCCCTAATTTTCGTCTTCCGAATAATAAGGAAATTAATAATAAAAGTTTTATTATTAATTTATATAAATTTCCAAGTTTATGCTTTGTATTTAATTAGCCTGAAATATAAAAATTAGTTGAAATATTTTTATATGGCAAATAAATGCAAAATATAAGAATATTGCATTTTAGTCCTTGGATTAGGACCTAAAAGTAATATTGAAAAGGTTCTTGGAGGGAAAGATTTAAAAATATTAATTTTTAAATTTTGTACTAATCTAACCGGTTAGTAATGCCCTGTAACCGGTTAGACGATGAACCCAGAAAACTGGGTTAGTGAATTTTGATGAGTAATCACTTGGGTAATTCGATTAATCGCCACGAATTCCACTCAAATCATAGTGGGAAATGCGTGTCGCCCTGCATGGCACACGAATTTCTCTATTTAAGCTGGTGTGGTTGATGAATTTGGGGTTGTTTTGGCTGAGATTGAGTGTGAGGCTCTGTTTAGGGTTCCTGAAATCGCTGCTGAAATTCTTCCTTGTCTTTGAGAGTGAGACTGAGAGTTATACACCATTGCAAAGCTTACATCTTGAGCTTTGTAAAGACACCAAGTTTGAGAGTTGAGGTTGAGTGTGGAAGGAGTACGAAGCTTGTTAAGATCAGTTCCAAATTCTGCAGAACCTGGGAGAATGATTTCTGAAGCTTGCTTTGAAGCTCAATTCAGGTAAGAAAATAAACCCTTTTGGTTCCAAATCTGTTCCTATTCTTAGTGCATGTTACCTAGAGCAATTTCTAACTACTTTCCCCAATTTCTTTGGCCAATTCCTATGTCAAATTTGGTGGTTTTTGGACCCTGATGCTGGAAACCGAAACTGGGAGCAGAACTTAGGAATTGTGAGGAGATTGTGGATTTTCTTCAAATCCAGAGGTTATACTCATCAAAATCAACTTAGAGGTATGAGAGAAGTCTACCTTATACTAGATTTAGACTAAAAATCAAGTGAATTAGGATTTGAGTTAACAAAACTCAAAAAGGGCATTATGTGTGTAAAACACAAGGGCTTGGAGGCCAAATTTCAGCTCAATGTTGTTTTGAGCAAGTTTATATTGATGCATGCAAGTGATTGAAGGTTTAAAATCAGAAATTAAATGTTGATCTTGAGTTTTGTGGTATTGGATGGTGTTTGTATTGATTTTTATGCAAATTGATACCATAAGCTTGATGCATGCAAACTAAATGTGTTTCTGGATATAGACATATTGTTCTTAAGGCATATGAACTCTGAGAATGTTGAAATTGGGTTAGATTTGAGAGATGAAAAGAATGATTTGTCAAAACTCTTGTTTTAGTGGACTGACTGCATAATCTAACCGGTTACTCGATAATTGTAACTGGTTAGACACTACAGAATTTCAAAGAAAAATCAGTTTATTTAATCAGTCCTGAAGTCTTAGTGATTTTGCTCAAATCTATACCTTAATTTCATTAGAAATAATCTGAAGATGAGTTGTTTATAATGTCATGGTTCAGATTGAAGGATAAGAGTTAATACCTTAAGAAAATGAGATAAACTCAAGAGAAAAATATGTTCATTGAGAAGAGAATGTGATTCAGACTTTTGAATGATAAAAACAGTGGTTTTTGAGGCATAAAACAATGTTAAACTTGTTTATGGATTCAGTAGAGAATTCAAGAAAAAGGGTTTTTCTGAATTACAATGGTAAACAGTTCAGGTCTGTAATTCTAACCGGTTAGTCTGAAACTGTAACCGGTTAGTACCTGAATCTGAAAAATAAAAAGTTAAGTTTTTGAATACCATTGGTTATGTTTTTCCCAATCCAAGTTTAAGGGCATGTTTTGGAGATAATTCAAAGAAGAATTTTGTGCCAAAGATTATGCCTCAGATAAATCATTCAAAAGGGGAATTAGAATATCTCTAAATCACATTAATTAATATAAAGATAAAAACCAACCCTGATAATTGTGCATCCATATAGAATGGAAGTTTGGTTGGTAGGAACGTTTATCATATTCTGGGAATATGAGGAGGGTACTCTGGGAGTACCAAATTATAACCTACTTGATGACACATTATAGATATGTGGCCAGTGTCCGGGACCTGGTTTTTATGCGTTTTGGGAACGTATGCGTTCTGGGAACGTGGTGCACACTCCGGGAGTGATGCTTATTATCCAAGTATGGTTCAGCATTACGTTCTGGGAACGAATGTCAGTGTTCCGGGAACACAAGGATGTATTGGATGGACGTCCAAGATGGACTTTTAGAGGCCTCAGTTGTGGATAGAAAATCATGCATCATGCCACTTGCATTATAAGAGATATAATGTTGAAAATTGGTGTGCTCATATGTACTTGCATTATTCTTTGTCCATGATATACTTGTGTTTGTAATTTTAGTCTTTATCAATTATGTATATGTGTATACTTACTCCCTGTGCCCTGTTTAGGTGATGGCCAGATACCTAGCTTGCATCGAGATACGCCCTATCCCTAGCGGCATATGGACGTATGAGGAGCACCGTGCCACTTTTGAGGGGGAGGTTGAGATCACTCTCTACCACCCTAACCCTCTGGTGCGAGTGCGACCTCGTCGATTTAGGATCCCACTAGTCTATACTATGCATGTTCCACCCTTTTATGCATATAGAGGACCACCCCTGGCTCGACCTATGCGTTGTTTTCATAGTTTTCGTTGTAGAGCTGCCACTCGTTCACATCCTTCCTCCCATAGAGTTGTCACTGAGGAGACTCCTTCTCCTGGTCCGACTGATTTCGAGAGGACTGCTTCTGCGGATCCTAGACCCAGTGGTAGGGTCTCCACACAGTCGGGTGAGGTCGAGGAGGACCCTATGGAGGATGAGAGCGAGGAGGAGGTGCATGTCGAGCCGACTGTTTCTGCTAGAGGTGGACCCGCTGGTTCATAGGAGCTTGCATAGCGTAGATGTTTTGGATCCTAGATCCTAGGGATAGAGCGGTGGAGGATCTGAGGAGCTGCAGAGGACACTGATGACTTGCTCTGGGACTTCTACTTTTGGGATTTTGTTATATATTGTATATATCTGAGAGGTCTTAGAGTGAGGTTTTATTCATGCAGCTGGATTGTATATGTTTTTATAAACTCTTCTATCTCGACTTATGTTACTTGCTACTGACTATACTGATGGGGTTTTTATGTTATGACATATATATAGAATAGTCCTGCTATTCCCTACTTTCCTTTTCCGTTTTTAATCTTCCTCTCCCCCCTGGTTCCGGACCCTCCCTGGTATCAGAGCCAGATGGGGAAGTAGGAACGTTTGGCTAGGGGTAAGATCTACAATATGGTAACATAATATTAAAGGTCATTTTAATTTTTCTGTATATAGAGATAAATAAGATTCGTCACTCAACTGGAAGCACGAATAAGTTTCGTGTTATTCCTGTGCATAGGTAGCAAGAGTCATAAGTCCTAAAAGAGGCAATAAAGCTCGGATGATGCTGCGATTACCAGGAATAACATCTAACTGTCGGTGGCTATGGTTGAACTGATGATGGTTAAAAAAAAAAAAAAAAAAGAGTTTTTTATGACCTAAAATATTGTGTAGATCATATTATTTATCTTACCTCTGGAAACTCGTTTTTATGAAACCAAATGATGGTGATGATACTATAGGGCGAGGAACAATTACAAAATTCACTCACTACTTCAACATGTTTCGCTCTCTCTCAACCCACCTCTCTTTCAAGTCCTCCCAACCATCTTCTTCGTCTCTCGCCGAGAATGAAGGAGACCAAACCTCTTCTAGAAACATTTTCAAAGAAGAAATCAAATTTCAAGATATAAATCAAGATTTTGACAATTGGGAAATTCCCAAAATTCCCACAAAAGACCTCTACAAACCCCAGGGACGATTCTTTCAGAGTTCTGATTACATCATAAGAACTGTTGAAAAGAATATCCCCATCAATCCAATCACCTCTAAAGATGAAGAGTTCCACCTTCTCTCCAATGAAACCTTGAGAAGTCACAAACAAAAATACCGTTACTTGCACATAGGTTGTGTCCAAGTTGCTATCAAGCCACTCATGAGAGAAGGCCTTAATGCTTCTGTACTCTTATGTTTAAGAGATAAGAGGCATAATCAATTTTCAGATTCTCTTCTGGGAACTGTAGAAACCAGCCTCGGACATGGTCCAATCTATTTTAATTGTTACCCCAATCTCACTGTTAGTCTTCAAGACAGAAATATCCTCAAAGTTTTAATCTTGAACCTTCATACCCATGGTCTAGACATGATATCTGGATCCAACCCTATTGCCCTCATGTACAGAGTACAGTATAAGGTCATGAACTCTTGCAGTTCTATGGTTAGAAGATCAAGTAATCCTGGAGAAACGACCCTATTCCTCACTGATATCTCAAAAGCAAATGTCACTGTCCCAAAAACCATTAGATGGGAAGATATTGTCTTACCCGAAGATTGGCATCTAGACAGAGCTGCACCAGCTCTGCCTAAAGAGACCCCTGAAATCCAGGAGATCCGACAATATGAAGATGGTAGAGTAAAATTAACCTTTAACAGAAGAAATTCCTTTAGTGTCGCCAGATCTGAAAGTTCAAGGGCTGGGGATCTCAGATCCCGTGCTACTGAGACAGCCTCTAGGAAATCTTTCTCAACAATATCCCAATCAACTATCCATCTCCAAGGCCTCAATACCTCCACTTCCATACCTTTACCCATATATCAAAAACGAGAAGAAGATCAAAAAACTATTCAGTCGCCAACATACTCCTCCATGAATGATGAGTATGATGAGATTAATAATATTGAAAAAGTTTTTGTGATCAACAAAGAAATAATCAAAAAAGATTTCTACTCTGATGACAATGTCGCTCAAAGAAACTGGTTTTTTACTCATTTTAGAGAAAAACGTAATCAAATCCAAAATGAGTTTTACAATTTTCTTGGACGAGTTGAACAAAACATATATTTCTTTGATTGGTTCCAAGCTTATGCTATTGTGAATAAGATTGATTATCCTTTCAAAAGGCAATTGTCTTCAAAAGAAAAGGTTACAAATGTTATCAGTAGCTGGCAACTTAAAGATGGCACCACTCTCCAGTCTGAATTACCTCCAAATAGGCAATACCAGCTCAACACTAAGACTGGAACTAGCCTAGCCATAGCTGCCCCATTCAAATCAAAAGATGAATCTGACCCAGTCAATCCTAAAGATATCAAAGATTTGATGGAACAATCCAACTACACCAATAAGTATCTTCAAACTTTAGGAGAAAATCTTAGTATTATCAGATCTAGGAAAGAAGAGGTATCCTCTTCTTTAGTCGAGACTAAGCCAACTGAAAAACCCTTCTTCAAACCTTTCAATCCTTCGAAAGATCTTAGAAAAAACCTACAATTCCTTAAAGCAAAAAATAAGGCTATAGTTTCCGATGAGTTAGCAGATAGCATCCGAAATTTGACCCATCTCGTTGCTCCCGAGACACCCCAACCTTCCGATTCAAGTTCCATAAAGCCCTCTGATCCTAGAACCCCCCCTTTAAGGATCGCCTGATAAATGTTTTAGGAGAATGCAGTTCTCCTTACTCTTCTGAACCTGAATCAATAAGATCTGAGAAGTTAGGTTTGAACCCGCTCATGAGTCAATCTTTATCCTGGAAAAAACCTTCCAAGCTTTATTACCAACGTGCAACTGCCCCGGATTTACTTCTTGAGGAATCCAACATCCCCCTCAAAAGCTTTGATGCAAACCAATTATACATATGGAACATTGATGGTCAGAATGAGTATGGTATTATGCAAGTTATGCAATACATGTGCATGGCTGCTACTGCTTACCTAACCACCAGTGATATAGATGAAAAAGGGATCGTAATGGCCTTAACAGCAGGATTCACTGGCCAATTAAAAGGATGGTGGGATTATGGTCTCACTGAAGACGAAAAGCATGCCATTTACAATGCTGTAAAAGTTGATCCCCACCAATCTCCTATAACCAATAAAGGGGAACTAGTTCCCGATGCTGTCAACCAATTGATATTCACCATAGGAGCCAAATTTATTGGAGATCCTTCTATTTGGAGAGATAGATCAGGAGAATTATTGTCAAACCTAAGATGTAAAACATTGTCAGACTTTAGGTGGTACAAGGATACCTTCCTTACACGAGTCTATACCAGAGAAGATTGTGAACATCGCCTCTGGAAAGAAAAATTCTTAGCTGGTCTTCCAAAGTCTTTAGGAGATAGGGTTAGAGATAAAATTAGACATCAAAATGGAGAAATCCCTTACGACAACCTTAGTTACGGACAATTAATTTCCTATGTCCAGAAAGTAGCTTTAAAAATTTGCCAAGATAGAAAACTCCAGAATGATTTAGCCAAAGAGAAAACTCTAACCAATAGAGAACTAGGAACCTTTTGTGAACAATTCGGTCTCCCTTGTTCTAGGAAAAAACCCAATTCCAACACCCACAAAGAGAAAGAAGATGAACATCCCTCTAAGTACAAACACCATAGGAGACCTAAAGCCAAACATAAAAATGAGCCTCATCATAAAAGGACAAATTATCCGCCCAGGCATAAGAAACCCGATCAACCCAAGAACCAAGGGAAATACTCCGGTTGTTACAATTGTGGCAAGCCTGGACATATTGCCAGATATTGTAGGCTCAAAACCAAGATTAATTCCCTAAACTTAGAACAGTCTGTTATAGAACAACTTAATAACCTCCTGGCTGAAAGCTCCGATGATGGTTATAACACCGAATCATCTGAAGATCTTAACCAGATCCAACATGATGATGCTGAAGATGACTCCGACTCCCCAAGCATGAATGTCATAACCAAAGACCATGAAAACCTGTTTTACGAAGCCATCAATTCCATCCCTAACCAAGAAGAAAGGAAGCTCTTCATAGAGAAACTTAGGTCTGACAACACTGATAGCCACAAACAAGAAGTTCATAGCACCAAATTTGATGTTACTGAAGCCTTTAAAAGGCTTGAGAACGAGTGGAAAAAAACCCTCTACTATCCAAGACCTCCATACCGAAATAGCCAATCTTAAGAGAGAGGTTAGAGAATTAAAGAACCTCAACATTAGTGAAAGACTTGATCAATTAGAAAACCATCAAAATCTTCAAGATGTTATTATTGAACAGATAGGAGATGCCCAAACCCCTGAGCACACTGATAATATAAAACCCTTTACTGATGAAGACTTTTTGGCAATCATTGATCGCGTTACTATCCAAAAATTTTATATAAACATTGTTATTAAAATTGCTGACTTCACTCTTGAAACTGTGGCGCTGTTCGACACAGGAGCAGATTCAAACTGCATTCAAGAAGGCTTAATCCCAACTAAATATTTTGAGAAAACCTCTGAGCAGCTTAGTACTGCTAGTGGATCCAAACTTAAAATCAATTTCAAACTTTCAAATGCTATTATCGATCACCAAGGTTTACGTGTTGAAACCCCTTTTCTCCTTGTTAAAAATTTGAAAAATGAGGTCATTTTGGGTACGCCCTTTATTAGGTCTCTCTTCCCTCTTCAAATCTCTAAAGAAGGTATCACTACTGAATATTTGGGAAAACCAGTGATTTTCAATTTTATTCAGAAACCTCTTATTAAAAACATCAATCTCGTTAACCTTAAGCAAAAACAAATTAATTTTCTCAAGGAAGAAGTCTCATTTGAAAATGTAAATATCCAGCTCAATAATTCAGATGTTCTGAAAAGAATCCAATCTCTCCTTGATCATATCCACAATATTGTATGCTCTGATCTCCCTAATGCCTTCTGGGAACGAAAGAAGCATATTGTTGATCTCCCCTATGATAAAGACTTTAAAGAAAAGCTTATCCCTACCAAAGCCAGGCCTATCCAAATGAATGATCAAATGCTCCAAATCTGTCAAAAGGAGATTAATGACCTTCTACAGAAAGGACTTATCAGGAAAAGTAAGAGTCCTTGGTCTTGTGCAACTTTTTATGTCAATAAACAAGCTGAGATTGAACGTGGAACACCCCGTCTAGTCATCAATTACAAGCCCCTTAATGATGTCCTCCAATGGATTAGGTACCCTATCCCTAATAAAAAAGACCTCCTTGGAAGATTACATTCTGCAAAAATCTTCTCCAAATTTGACTTAAAATCTGGATTCTGGCAGATTCAGGTCAAGGAGAGCGACCGTTATAAAACTGCCTTCACCGTCCCTTTTGGCCAATATGAATGGAATGTTATGCCATTTGGTCTTAAAAATGCCCCATCTGAATTCCAGAATATTATGAATGAAATCTTCAATCCTTACTCACACTTCACCATAGTCTATATTGATGATGTTCTTATCTTTTCCCAATCTATAGAGCAGCACTTCAAACATATCAATATTTTCGTTCATATTATAAAGAGAAGTGGCCTTGCTATTTCCAAACCCAAAATCCAACTCTTCCAAACTAAGATCCGTTTTCTGGGTCATGAAATTCATCTGGGAACCATTGTTCCTATTAAAAGAGCCATAGAGTTCGGCAATAAGTTCCCAAACCAGATCCTTGATAAGAATCAGCTGCAAAGATTTCTTGGCTGTCTAAATTATGTAGCTGACTTCATTCCCCAGTTAAGCAATACCATTAAACCACTCCATGAACGTCTAAAGAAGACCCCTCCTCCTTGGACAGATATCCACACCAATATTGTTAAAAGCCTTAAGGCTCAAATACGGGAACTTCCTTGTCTTTATCTTCCTAACCCCCAAGCCTTTAAAATTGTTGAGACCGATGCCTCAGATATAGGTTATGGTGGCATTCTCAAACAGCAGGTTTCAGGAAAAGAACAGATTATTGCATTCGCATCTAAGCATTGGAATCCTGCACAACAGAATTACTCAACTGTCAAAAAAGAAGTTTTATCAATTGTTTTATGCATTTCAAAATTTCAATCTGATTTACTCAACCAGAAATTCTTGGTTCGTGTAGATTGCAAATCTGCTAAAGAAATTTTACAAAAGGATGTAAAAAATTTGGCTTCTAAACAAATTTTTGCCAGATGGCAAGCTATTTTAAGTGTTTTTGATTTTGACATTGAGTATCTCAAAGGCACTAATAATTCTCTCCCTGATTACCTTACACGTGAATACTTACAGGGAAACTAAAACAGGGATTTCAAAAATGTCGTCCTCCTCTCGAGGACGGGGTCGCCCCAGAGGTAAAAGGATCCAAGATCTTGTAGAAGTTCCACTCAGCCAACAACCAGGGTCATCTACCCTCCTTGGGTCTTCCACCCAACAAGGGTCATCTACCCTTCAAACCACTGAGTCATCAACTCAGTCTCCAAACAAACAACAAACCCAAACAGGAAAACAAACCAAATCAGATTATGGATTCCCACTCCATACTTTAGAAGTCTTACTAGACCAAGGTCTAACTCATCTTCCAAAAAAGTCATGGGCTGAACAAGCCTCAGATGAAGATGATATGGACTTCACCAATTCCCCCCTATCCCTCATTGTTGATAGGATAAAAAATCAAGTTTATGAACCCACCAAAGTTCTTAAACCACAAACTAGTCTCCCAAAACAAGAGATACAAATTAGTGCCCCAAAACAAGAAATCCAAACAACCCATCAACCCCAAACATGCAAAGAACCAACAAAATACCACAGAAAGGGTAATTATGTCCCTGTCATTCAGATGGAACCAGAATTTTGGGATGAAAATCCCAATAGAGTTCCCTCCCGAATCTTTCCCAAAGATTTTCAATTTCAGCCTTTATCCCTAAACAAAACTCAGAGGTTCTACGAATTTATTCTCGTAGACACTGACTCCATCTCAAGAAGTAAATCCGGGGCAGTTGCACGTTGGTAATAAAGCTTGGAAGGTTTTTTCCAGGATAAAGATTGACTCATGAGCGGGTTCAAACCTAACTTCTCAGATCTTATTGATTCAGGTTCAGAAGAGTAAGGAGAACTGCATTCTCCTAAAACATTTATCAGGCGGATCCAAACTTAAAATCAATTTCAAACTTTCAAATGCTATTATCGATCACCAAGGTTTACGTGTTGAAAACGGAAAAGGAAAGTAGGGAATAGCAGGACTATTCTATATGCGATGATGATGCAGATGAATGATATAATAAATAAATTAAAGAGGACCAGAACCTTCCAGCATAGCCGTGAAGAAGATCTGGAAACTATAAATAATTAAAAGGAACCAGAACCTTCTGGCATAACCGCGAAGGATGATCTGGTGAGGGAGAAGGGGAAAAAATTAAAAATAGACAGAATTAAAAGGGGGACCAGAACCTTCTGGCATAATCCGTGAAGGAAGAACTGGTGAGGGAGAAAGTGGAGATAATGAAAGTAAACAAGAACTAAAACATGAATATGAAAATATTATATGATTAAAAGATTGAAAGACATAAACCTAAATTTGAAAGATTGAAAGACAGAAACTAAAGGAGGAGCTTACGAGATCTCAAAGGCTGGAATCTCTCCAAAACTCTCTCTGAAAGTCTCTCTCTCTAAAATTGTGTGTGTCTATTGAGAGCTGAGATGCTCTTTAAATAGACTAGTTTTCCTACTGTTTGAACAGTGTCGGTTGCAAGACCTGCACTGTGTACAATTATTTGGGAAAGTAAACCGGAACTATTACAACAGTATTTTACAATAATTAAATCGGAACTATTACAACAGCATTTTACAATAATTTAATGAAAATTCTAGTCATCATCCAAGTTGACAGCAAAGCAATCATCTTCATTTTCTTCTTCCTCATCAGATGATGGGAGCTTTGTTTTCGAGGTTTCTGATTGGTCTGCTTGTAACAATTTGAGGATGTTTTGAAGATTTTCTTCTAGAGAAATTTTTGAGGTTGAGGCGGCAAGAGCTGCTGTGATTTTCGCCCTTTGATTAAGAAATTTACAAGTCTCTGGATCAGCTACTTTGAGGAAGGTTGGATTCCTGCTGAACCAAAGATTAACTCCTTCTTTGGTGGCATGAGCAAAGTCGAAGTTGGCCCACCATTTGTGATAGGCTTCTCGCTGTAACGAGGGAAGTCCCATGCTAGTGAGATAAATATATTTCCACTGGAAGATCCATGCTAGTGATAGCTTAGAGCAAAAGTGGAGACTGATTGGGATATGATTGTCTTCTAAATTGATTCTAGACTTGAAATATTGATATCCTTCTTTTACAGGTTGGGGAAGGATGTCGTTTGGTGGTCCAAAGAAAATCCACCACTGGATAAACCAATGGGGAAACACATAATTAATATTTCTTTTAAAATAAATTAACCAAGAGTGGCTGAAAGTTTGATTCTGGAACCAGAACACATTGGTCCAGGCTTGAACATAATCCCAATAATTAAAACCTGCGGGATCAAAAGGTTGAGAAAATTTTTGTATTTTATTAAGATTGGTCCCAAATTGAGAAGGGGTTAATACTTTAAGGATCTGGAATGTGGAATGGGTTATCAGTGTCTTATCAGTTGTGGATTTATGGTGTTTTATGGAGATGGAGTCAGTGTCTACGAGAATAAATTCGTAGAACCTCTGAGTTTTGTTTAGGGATAAAGGCTGAAATTGAAAATCTTTGGGAAAGATTCGGGAGGGAACTCTATTGGGATTTTCATCCCAAAATTCTGGTTCCATCTGAATGACAGGGACATAATTACCCTTTCTGTGGTATTTTGTTGGTTCTTTGCATGTTTGGGGTTGATGGGTTGTTTGGATTTCTTGTTTTGGGGCACTAATTTGTATCTCTTGTTTTGGGAGACTAGTTTGTGGTTTAAGAACTTTGGTGGGTTCATAAACTTGATTTTTTATCCTATCAACAATGAGGGATAGGGGGGAATTGGTGAAGTCCATATCATCTTCATCTGAGGCTTGTTCAGCCCATGACTTTTTTGGAAGATGAGTTAGACCTTGGTCTAGTAAGACTTCTAAAGTATGGAGTGGGAATCCATAATCTGATTTGGTTTGTTTTCCTGTTTGGGTTTGTTGTTTGTTTGGAGACTGAGTTGATGACTCAGTGGTTTGAAGGGTAGATGACCCTTGTTGGGTGGAAGACCCAAGGAGGGTAGATGACCCTGGTTGTTGGCTGAGTGGAACTTCTACAAGATCTTGGATCCTTTTACCTCTGGGGCGACCCCGTCCTCGAGAGGAGGACGACATTTTTGAAATCCCTGTTTTAGTTTCCCTGTAAGTATTCACGTGTAAGGTAATCAGGGAGAGAATTATTAGTGCCTTTGAGATACTCAATGTCAAAATCAAAAACACTTAAAATAGCTTGCCATCTGGCAAAAATTTGTTTAGAAGCCAAATTTTTTACATCCTTTTGTAAAATTTCTTTAGCAGATTTGCAATCTACACGAACCAAGAATTTCTGGTTGAGTAAATCAGATTGAAATTTTGAAATGCATAAAACAATTGATAAAACTTCTTTTTTGACAGTTGAGTAATTCTGTTGTGCAGGATTCCAATGCTTAGATGCGAATGCAATAATCTGTTCTTTTCCTGAAACCTGCTGTTTGAGAATGCCACCATAACCTATGTCTGAGGCATCGGTCTCAACAATTTTAAAGGCTTGGGGGTTAGGAAGATAAAGACAAGGAAGTTCCCATATTTGAGCCTTAAGGCTTTTAACAATATTGGTGTGGATATCTGTCCAAGGAGGAGGGGTCTTCTTTAGACGTTCATGGAGTGGTTTAATGGTATTGCTTAACTGGGGAATGAAGTCAGCTACATAATTTAGACAGCCAAGAAATCTTTGCAGCTGATTCTTATCAAGGATCTGGTTTGGGAACTTATTGCCGAACTCTATGGCTCTTTTAATAGGAACAATGGTTCCCAGATGAATTTCATGACCCAGAAAACGGATCTTAGTTTGGAAGAGTTGGATTTTGGGTTTGGAAATAGCAAGGCCACTTCTCTTTATAATATGAACGAAAATATTGATATGTTTGAAGTGCTGCTCTATAGATTGGGAAAAGATAAGAACATCATCAATATAGACTATGGTGAAGTGTGAGTAAGGATTGAAGATTTCATTCATAATATTCTGGAATTCAGATGGGGCATTTTTAAGACCAAATGGCATAACATTCCATTCATATTGGCCAAAAGGGACGGTGAAGGCAGTTTTATAACGGTCGCTCTCCTTGACCTGAATCTGCCAGAATCCAGATTTTAAGTCAAATTTGGAGAAGATTTTTGCAGAATGTAATCTTCCAAGGAGGTCTTTTTTATTAGGGATAGGGTACCTAATCCATTGGAGGACATCATTAAGGGGCTTGTAATTGATGACTAGACGGGGTGTTCCACGTTCAATCTCAGCTTGTTTATTGACATAAAAAGCTGCACAAGACCAAGGACTCTTACTTTTCCTGATAAGTCCTTTCTGTAGAAGGTCATTAATCTCCTTTTGACAGATTTGGAGCATTTGATCATTCATTTGGATAGGCCTGGCTTTGGTAGGGATAAGCTTTTCTTTAAAGTCTTTATCATAGGGGAGATCAACAATATGCTTCTTTCGTTCCCAGAAGGCATTAGGGAGATCAGAGCATACAGTATTGTGGATATGATCAAGGAGAGATTGGATTCTTTTCAGAACATCTGAATTATTGAGCTGGATATTTACATTTTCAAATGAGACTTCTTCCTTGAGAAAATTAATTTGTTTTTGCTTAAGGTTAACGAGATTGATGTTTTTAATAAGAGGTTTCTGAATAAAATTGAAAATCACTGGTTTTCCCAAATATTCAGTAGTGATACCTTCTTTAGAGATTTGAAGAGGGAAGAGAGACCTAATAAAGGGCGTACCCAAAATGACCTCATTTTTCAAATTTTTAACAAGGAGAAAAGGGGTTTCAACACGTAAACCTTGGTGATCGATAATAGCATTTGAAAGTTTGAAATTGATTTTAAGTTTGGATCCACTAGCAGTACTAAGCTGCTCAGAGGTTTTCTCAAAATATTTAGTTGGGATTAAGCCTTCTTGAATGCAGTTTGAATCTGCTCCTGTGTCGAACAGCGCCACAGTTTCAAGAGTGAAGTCAGCAATTTTAATAACAATGTTTATATAAAATTTTTGGATAGTAACGCGATCAATGATTGCCAAAAAGTCTTCATCAGTAAAGGGTTTTATATTATCAGTGTGCTCAGGGGTTTGGGCATCTCCTATCTGTTCAATAATAACATCTTGAAGATTTTGATGGTTTTCTAATTGATCAAGTCTTTCACTAATGTTGAGGTTCTTTAATTCTCTAACCTCTCTCTTAAGATTGGCTATTTCGGTATGGAGGTCTTGGATAGTAGAGGGTTTTTTTCCACTCGTTCTCAAGCCTTTTAAAGGCTTCAGTAACATCAAATTTGGTGCTATGAACTTCTTGTTTGTGGCTATCAGTGTTGTCAGACCTAAGTTTCTCTATGAAGAGCTTCCTTTCTTCTTGGTTAGGGATGGAATTGATGGCTTCGTAAAACAGGTTTTCATGGTCTTTGGTTATGACATTAATGCTTGGGGAGTCGGAGTCATCTTCAGCATCATCATGTTGGATCTGGTTAAGATCTTCAGATGATTCGGTGTTATAACCATCATCGGAGCTTTCAGCCAGGAGGTTATTAAGTTGTTCTATAACAGACTGTTCTAAGTTTAGGGAATTAATCTTGGTTTTGATCCTACAATATCTGGCAATATGTCCAGGCTTGCCACAATTGTAACAACCGGAGTATTTCCCTTGGTTCTTGGGTTGATCGGGTTTCTTATGCCTGGGCGGATAATTTGTCCTTTTATGATGAGGCTCATTTTTATGTTTGGCTTTAGGTCTCCTATGGTGTTTGTACTTAGAGGGATGTTCATCTTCTTTCTCTTTGTGGGTGTTGGAATTGGGTTTTTTCCTAGAACAAGGGAGACCGAATTGTTCACAAAAGGTTCCTAGTTCTCTATTGGTTAGAGTTTTCTCTTTGGCTAAATCATTCTGGAGTTTTCTATCTTGGCAAATTTTTAAAGCTACTTTCTGGACATAGGAAATTAATTGTCCGTAACTAAGGTTGTCGTAAGGGATTTCTCCATTTTGATGTCTAATTTTATCTCTAACCCTATCTCCTAAAGACTTTGGAAGACCAGCTAAGAATTTTTCTTTCCAGAGGCGATGTTCACAATCTTCTCTGGTATAGACTCGTGTAAGGAAGGTATCCTTGTACCACCTAAAGTCTGACAATGTTTTACATCTTAGGTTTGACAATAATTCTCCTGATCTATCTCTCCAAATAGAAGGATCTCCAATAAATTTGGCTCCTATGGTGAATATCAATTGGTTGACAGCATCGGGAACTAGTTCCCCTTTATTGGTTATAGGAGATTGGTGGGGATCAACTTTTACAGCATTGTAAATGGCATGCTTTTCGTCTTCAGTGAGACCATAATCCCACCATCCTTTTAATTGGCCAGTGAATCCTGCTGTTAAGGCCATTACGATCCCTTTTTCATCTATATCACTGGTGGTTAGGTAAGCAGTAGCAGCCATGCACATGTATTGCATAACTTGCATAATACCATACTCATTCTGACCATCAATGTTCCATATGTATAATTGGTTTGCATCAAAGCTTTTGAGGGGGATGTCGGATTCCTCAAGAAGTAAATCCGGGGCAGTTGCACGTTGGTAATAAAGCTTGGAAGGTTTTTTCCAGGATAAAGATTGACTCATGAGCGGGTTCAAACCTAACTTCTCAGATCTTATTGATTCAGGTTCAGAAGAGTAAGGAGAACTGCATTCTCCTAAAACATTTATCAGGCGATCCTTAAAGGGGGGGGTTCTAGGATCAGAGGGCTTTATGGAACTTGAATCGGAAGGTTGGGGTGTCTCGGGAGCAACGAGATGGGTCAAATTTCGGATGCTATCTGCTAACTCGTCGGAAACTATAGCCTTATTTTTTGCTTTAAGGAATTGTAGGTTTTTTCTAAGATCTTTCGAAGGATTGAAAGGTTTGAAGAAGGGTTTTTCAGTTGGCTTAGTCTCGACTAAAGAAGAGGATACCTCTTCTTTCCTAGATCTGATAATACTAAGATTTTCTCCTAAAGTTTGAAGATACTTATTGGTGTAGTTGGATTGTTCCATCAAATCTTTGATATCTTTAGGATTGACTGGGTCAGATTCATCTTTTGATTTGAATGGGGCAGCTATGGCTAGGCTAGTTCCAGTCTTAGTGTTGAGCTGGTATTGCCTATTTGGAGGTAATTCAGACTGGAGAGTGGTGCCATCTTTAAGTTGCCAGCTACTGATAACATTTGTAACCTTTTCTTTTGAAGACAATTGCCTTTTGAAAGGATAATCAATCTTATTCACAATAGCATAAGCTTGGAACCAATCAAAGAAATATATGTTTTGTTCAACTCGTCCAAGAAAATTGTAAAACTCATTTTGGATTTGATTACGTTTTTCTCTAAAATGAGTAAAAAACCAGTTTCTTTGAGCGACATTGTCATCAGAGTAGAAATCTTTTTTGATTATTTCTTTGTTGATCACAAAAACTTTTTCAATATTATTAATCTCATCATACTCATCATTCATGGAGGAGTATGTTGGCGACTGAATAGTTTTTTTATCTTCTTCTCGTTTTTGATATATGGGTAAAGGTATGGAAGTGGAGGTATCGAGGCCTTGGAGATGGATAGTTGATTGGGATATTGTTGAGAAAGATTTCCTAGAGGCTGTCTCAGTAGCACGGGATCTGAGATCCCCAGCCCTTGAAGTTTCAGATCTGGCGACACTAAAGGAATTTCTTCTGTTAAAGGTTAATTTTACTCTACCATCTTCATATTGTCGGATCTCCTGGATTTCAGGGGTCTCTTTAGGCAGAGCTGGTGCAGCTCTGTCTAGATGCCAATCTTCGGGTAAGACAATATCTTCCCATCTAATGGTTTTTGGGACAGTGACATTTGCTTTTGAGATATCAGTGAGGAATAGGGTCGTTTCTCCAGGATTACTTGATCTTCTAACCATAGAACTGCAAGAGTTCATGACCTTATACTGTACTCTGTACATGAGGGCAATAGGGTTGGATCCAGATATCATGTCTAGACCATGGGTATGAAGGTTCAAGATTAAAACTTTGAGGATATTTCTGTCTTGAAGACTAACAGTGAGATTGGGGTAACAATTAAAATAGATTGGACCATGTCCGAGGCTGGTTTCTACAGTTCCCAGAAGAGAATCTGAAAATTGATTATGCCTCTTATCTCTTAAACATAAGAGTACAGAAGCATTAAGGCCTTCTCTCATGAGTGGCTTGATAGCAACTTGGACACAACCTATGTGCAAGTAACGGTATTTTTGTTTGTGACTTCTCAAGGTTTCATTGGAGAGAAGGTGGAACTCTTCATCTTTAGAGGTGATTGGATTGATGGGGATATTCTTTTCAACAGTTCTTATGATGTAATCAGAACTCTGAAAGAATCGTCCCTGGGGTTTGTAGAGGTCTTTTGTGGGAATTTTGGGAATTTCCCAATTGTCAAAATCTTGATTTATATCTTGAAATTTGATTTTTTCTTTGAAAATGTTTCTAGAAGAGGTTTGGTCTTCTTCATTCTCGGCGAGAGACGAAGAAGATGGTTGGGAGGACTTGAAAGAGAGGTGGGTTGAGAGAGAGCGAAACATGTTGAAGTAGTGAGTGAATTTTGTAATTGTTCCTCGCCCTATAGTATCATCACCATCATTTGGTTTCATAAAAACGAGTTTCCAGAGGTAAGATAAATAATATGATCTACACAATATTTTAGGTCATAAAAAACTCTTTTTTTTTTTTTTTTTTTTAACCATCATCAGTTCAACCATAGCCACCGACAGTTAGATGTTATTCCTGGTAATCGCAGCATCATCCGAGCTTTATTGCCTCTTTTAGGACTTATGACTCTTGCTACCTATGCACAGGAATAACACGAAACTTATTCGTGCTTCCAGTTGAGTGACGAATCTTATTTATCTCTATATACAGAAAAATTAAAATGACCTTTAATATTATGTTACCATATTGTAGATCTTACCCCTAGCCAAACGTTCCTACTTCCCCATCTGGCTTTGATACCAGGGAGGGTCCGGAACCAGGGGGGAGAGGAAGATTAAAAACGGAAAAGGAAAGTAGGGAATAGCAGGACTATTCTATATGCGATGATGATGCAGATGAATGATATAATAAATAAATTATGGTTCCATCTGATTGGTCTGCTTGTAACAATTTGAGGATGTTTTGAAGATTTTCTTCTAGAGAAATTTTTGAGGTTGAGGCGGCAAGAGCTGCTGTGATTTTCGCCCTTTGATTAAGAAATTTACAAGTCTCTGGATCAGCTACTTTGAGGAAGGTTGGATTCCTGCTGAACCAAAGATTAACTCCTTCTTTGGTGGCATGAGCAAAGTCGAAGTTGGCCCACCATTTGTGATAGGCTTCTCGCTGCAACGAGGGAAGTCCCATGCTAGTGAGATAAATATATTTCCACTGGAAGATCCATGCTAGTGATAGCTTAGAGCAAAAGTGGAGACTGATTGGGATATGATTGTCTTCTAAATTGATTCTAGACTTGAAATGTTGATATCCTTCTTTTACAGGTTGGGGAAGGATGTCGTTTGGTGGTCCAAAGAAAATCCACCACTGGATAAACCAATGGGGAAACACATAATTAATATTTCTTTTAAAATAAATTAACCAAGAGTGGCTGAAAGTTTGATTCTGGAACCAGAACACATTGGTCCAGGCTTGAACATAATCCCAATAATTAAAACCTGCGGGATCAAAAGGTTGAGAAAATTTTTGTATTTTATTAAGATTGGTCCCAAATTGAGAAGGGGTTAATACTTTAAGGATCTGGAATGTGGAATGGGTTATCAGTGTCTTATCAGTTGTGGATTTATGGTGTTTTATGGAGATGGAGTCAGTGTCTACGAGAATAAATTCGTAGAACCTCTGAGTTTTGTTTAGGGATAAAGGCTGAAATTGAAAATCTTTGGGAAAGATTCGGGAGGGAACTCTATTGGGATTTTCATCCCAAAATTCTGGTTCCATCTGAATGACAGGGACATAATTACCCTTTCTGTGGTATTTTGTTGGTTCTTTGCATGTTTGGGGTTGATGGGTTGTTTGGATTTCTTGTTTTGGGGCACTAATTTGTATCTCTTGTTTTGGGAGACTAGTTTGTGGTTTAAGAACTTTGGTGGGTTCATAAACTTGATTTTTTATCCTATCAACAATGAGGGATAGGGGGGAATTGGTGAAGTCCATATCATCTTCATCTGAGGCTTGTTCAGCCCATGACTTTTTTGGAAGATGAGTTAGACCTTTTTCAGCCCAGATCTTCTGTCATTTGGTCTTAAAAATGCCCCATCCCAAATAATTGTACACAGTGCAGGTCTTGCAACCGACACTGTTCAAACAGTAGGAAAACTAGTCTATTTAAAGAGCATCTCAGCTCTCAATAGACACACACAATTTTAGAGAGAGAGACTTTCAGAGAGAGTTTTGGAGAGATTCCAGCCTTTGAGATCTCGTAAGCTCCTCCTTTAGTTTCTGTCTTTCAATCTTTCAAATTTATGTTTATGTCTTTCAATCTTTTAATCATATAATATTTTCATATTCATGTTTTAGTTCTTGTTTACTTTCATTATCTCCACTTTCTCCCTCACCAGTTCTTCCTTCACGGATTATGCCAGAAGGTTCTGGTCCCCCTTTTAATTCTGTCTATTTTTATGTCCCTGTCATTCAGATGGAACCAGAATTTTGGGATGAAAATCCCAATAGAGTTCCCTCCCGAATCTTTCCCAAAGATTTTCAATTTCAGCCTTTATCCCTAAACAAAACTCAGAGGTTCTACGAATTTATTCTCGTAGACACTGACTCCATCTCCATAAAACACCATAAATCCACAACTGATAAGACACTGATAACCCATTCCACATTCCAGATCCTTAAAGTATTAACCCCTTCTCAATTTGGGACCAATCTTAATAAAATACAAAAATTTTCTCAACCTTTTGATCCCGCAGGTTTTAATTATTGGGATTATGTTCAAGCCTGGACCAATGTGTTCTGGTTCCAGAATCAAACTTTCAGCCACTCTTGGTTAATTTATTTTAAAAGAAATATTAATTATGTGTTTCCCCATTGGTTTATCCAGTGGTGGATTTTCTTTGGACCACCAAACGACATCCTTCCCCAACCTGTAAAAGAAGGATATCAACATTTCAAGTCTAGAATCAATTTAGAAGACAATCATATCCCAATCAGTCTCCACTTTTGCTCTAAGCTATCACTAGCATGGATCTTCCAGTGGAAATATATTTATCTCACTAGCATGGGACTTCCCTCGTTGCAGCGAGAAGCCTATCACAAATGGTGGGCCAACTTCGACTTTGCTCATGCCACCAAAGAAGGAGTTAATCTTTGGTTCAGCAGGAATCCAACCTTCCTCAAAGTAGCTGATCCAGAGACTTGTAAATTTCTTAATCAAAGGGCGAAAATCACAGCAGCTCTTGCCGCCTCAACCTCAAAAATTTCTCTAGAAGAAAATCTTCAAAACATCCTCAAATTGTTACAAGCAGACCAATCAGAAACCTCGAAAACAAAGCTCCCATCATTTGATGAGGAAGAAGAAAATGAAGATGATTGCTTTGCTGTCAACTTGGATGATGACTAGAATTTTCATTAAATTATTGTAAAATGCTATTGTAATAGTTCCGATTTAATTATTGTAAAATACTGTTGTAATAGTTCCGGTTTACTTTCCCAAATAATTGTACACAGTGCAGGTCTTGCAACCGACATTGTTCAAATAGTAGGAAAACTAGTCTATTTAAAGAGCATCTCAGCTCTCAATAGACACACACAATTTTAGAGAGAGAGACTTTCAGAGAGAGTTTTGGAGAGATTCCAGCCTTTGAGATCTCGTAAGCTCCTCCTTTAGTTTCTGTCTTTCAATCTTTCAAATTTATGTTTATGTCTTTCAATCTTTTAATCATATAATATTTTCATATTCATGTTTTAGTTCTTGTTTACTTTCATTATCTCCACTTTCTCCCTCACCAGTTCTTCCTTCACGGATTATGCCAGAAGGTTCTGGTCCCCCTTTTAATTCTGTCTATTTTTAATTTTTTCCCCTTCTCCCTCACCAGATCATCCTTCGCGGTTATGCCAGAAGGTTCTGGTTCCTTTTAATTATTTATAGTTTCCAGATCTTCTGTCATTCAGATCTGGAAATGCCCCATAAGTATTACCTTTACTTCCGCGAACTCTGATTTCAATTCAAAAAGAATTCGGCAAAAAGTTTATGTTTTACATATTCAAGTCAAACTCGGGAGACAAATAATATGTTTTAAAAAGTAGTACAAAGATGTTATTGGGATTAAGAAAATATTCTCTCGAGAGTCTTTTCGTAATTAAAATATTACTAAGCCGAATTCAACTAATGGTTCAGAATAAAAAAGGTTTATAATCGAGCAAGTATTAATTTAAAAAGGAAAAATTTTCTAGTCCTAATTTTGATAGTAAGTATTTCAATCATTTGGAAATATTAATTATTTTCAAGATACAAAAGAGAGCGTCACAGTTAGGGTTAGGGTAAGGTCACAAATCTAAGGTTTATGGTTAGGGTTAGTGGTTCTTTTTTAATTTTTTGGAAACATCGTTCAACTTTTACATTAAAATAGTGTATATATATGCAAAGTGGAAATGTATATGAGACGACCTGGGAATTAGGGGATAGAATGCGTAAGGATTATCCTGAGTTATTTATGTAGGTTGAATTTCGGGGACGAAATTCCTGTTAAGTGGGGGAGTAGTGTAACACTCCAAATTTTCATTCCTTGATGTAATGAAAATGTTGATTATGAAAGGTTATTTCATAATTATTTTCCTTAATCATAATTATATATTTCATAGTTAATTTGGATTAATTATGTGTTGGTATTGGTGCCTGGATAAGGTGGAAAAGTATTTTAATAAAATATAATATGTAAAAATAATGTTTTTGCATATTAGTCCCTAAATTAGGACCTAGAAGCAATATTAGGAAGGCCTTGGAAGGAAGGGCATTAAAATAAATATTTTTGAAAAATTGGCAAAAATACTCGAGTATTCCTGAAAACACTCGAGTATTCGAGTCAGTGGAAAACTCGTGAGTGCGTTTGATGAGTCAACACTCGACGATTCCTTTCGTTGACACGAAAACAGCTCCAGGACACGTTAATGATCTTCGTGTCGAGCTGCATGATCATTGGGAATGACTATTTAAGCTTTTGGTTGAAGAAAATGGACCATTTTGGTCGAATTTCTCCTTAGACACCAACTTAGGGTTTCTGAGTTCATGCTTTGATTACTCGATCGTTGCTGAGAGTTAGGTTAAGTGTGATACACCATTGTGAAGCTCACGTTTCGAGCTTCACAAAGATATAAGATTTGTGAGTTGAGGGGCTGTGTGGAAGGAGAATCGAGGATCGAAAAGAGAAGGATTGTTACTGCCAAACCAAGTTCCTGAGGTCTGGAGCCTACTTGGAGCTAGGATTTTGGTAAGTTTATGAGCCCTCTGAATCTCAAATTCGTTCCTACCTCTAGTTTAAGTTGCAGAGAATAATTCCTAACCTCTTTCCCTAATTTTTACAATGATCTTGCATGTCAAATCCTCTGGTTTTGGTACTCTGTTCAACTATGGCTGCATGCAAAGGATTTCTGGGGTTTAGCATTTCCAACCAATTTCTCTGCAATCTCTGTGTTGATTCACGACCTAGAGGTAAGGGTGAAGCTATTAATTCACTAGAATAAGTTTAAATCATGTGAATTTAGGTTGAGAGTCAACTAAAGACTCTATGGGCATAGTTGGAAATAGGATCAAGGCTTGGAGGCCTCTCTGGGTTCAAATGTTGGTTTGGACAAGTTTATTATGTTACATGCAAGCTGTACCAAAGTGGTTTTCCTCCTAAATGTGCCTAAAATTGGATTTGGTATGTTGAGTTGTTGGAAAAATGGATTTTATGCATAATTGATGCTATGGTGTGATTCAGTGTAATATGTTGTCAATTCTGTATTGGAACATGTTTAATATGTGTAATGTAAGCTCTGTTGATCATTGGTTTTAACTGGAATTGGCTAGAATTGGAAATGGTATGTTAAAATGCAATTTACATTGTTATCTGTCAAAAAACACTCGAGTATTGGGGTTGATACTCGAGTATTTTGACCAAACCTGAGACATGGATTTCTGGAAAACAAAGAACACTCGCAAATTTTGGTAAAACCTGAAAAATGAATTTCTGGAAAATGAAGAACACTCGAGTGATTCATGAATTACTGGAGTATTTTTATGAAAAGTATGATTCACTCGAGTCCAGGAAATTTCACTCGAGTCTTTTGCTCAGGGACAGGAAAGTATTTCTTTAACATACCTAAATTATTTCCAATTGAATCAACTATGCTTATGGGGAAAATATCATGTTCCAATAAAAAGAATGGGATGGTTAAGAACAACATTAAGATACACTGATGACATATTATTGGTTGCACATAATAAGATTATTGGTTAATCTTAATGGATTAATTTATGTGCATTCATACATGGAGAAAGGAGATGGATAATTAATTCGGTGGTAACTGGCTCGATGACACATTTTGGTAATGTGGGCAGCATTGGGGAATGTTGTTACGTCTTGGTGACGTTGTGTGCACACTATCCGAGCAGTTTCACAATACATGTTGGTCATGTATACGAATTACTGGATTGAACGTTCAATAAACAATGGAAATGGGAAGCATGCATCATGACACATAAATAATGGGATTATTATAAATGAACCATGCTTGCTCATTTGTCTATGCATTTGACTACTTGGTACTTGTGAATGTTACTTGCTCTATTTATTCTTATTTGATTATGTGAATTATTTTGCTTACCCCTTATGCCCATTTAGGTGATGGCTCGCTATCTAGCTTGCATCGAGTTGCACCCACTCCCTAGTGGAGTGTGGTACTACGAGGACCATAGAGCCACTTTTAAGGGTGAGGTAGAGGTGACTCTATATCACCCTAACCCTCTGGCTTGTGTCCGTCCTCGTAGGTTTCGCATCCTTATTATCTATACTTTGCATGTACCCCCTTTTTATGCTTATCGTGGACCACCCCCGACTCGACCAGCTCGTCGATTTCATTCCTTTGGTTTTAGAGCTGCTACTAGATCTCACCCTTCTGCTTCCGAGTGATCCGTGAGGAGACTCCTGTACCTAGTCCGATGAGTCTGGTTCATGGGACTCCTTCGGCTGACCCAGTGCCCATTGGTAGGGTACCCACTCAGTCGGACGAGATAGAGGAGGATCCTGAGGAGGCTGAGAGTGAGGGCGAGCCAGTCGAGCACTCCACTGGGAGCCAGTGGGGAGTTGGGGATCTATCGGGTGATACATAGTATAGATGGTTAGGATGTGGGACATGTGGAGCAGCTGCTGGAGATTCTGGAGACTTATGCTATGGAGGAGGATCATTGGACCGCTGCTGGGATTTCATATTTTGCTCTATACATATATTGTATATATTTTTGAGAGATCTCAGTGAGGTGGTCTTTACTTTTAGTCTTATATCATGGACTTGTATCTTACAAACTTCTGCTACCTCGACTTTGACCTTGATGTCTTTTGGTACTTTTATATTATGTTATATTACGGATATATATCTATCTTTATATGACTTGGTATGTGGAGTATCAAATCAAAGTCACTATTTTAATTTAATTCCGCTTATTCTGTTAACTATGCCATTTTACTATAACTGGAAAGATTGTTGCTGAGTTGGGAAGTTTTAATAATCATAAATGAAAACCCAACTTATGCTATCACGAGCTACTTTAATCTCTGTATGGAAACAAGTATTTTAGAAAAAGATTTTCATTACTCCTCCAATTTATGCAAGTCCATATTATTATATAAATACATATAGAGACTATATTTTGTAAACTAGAAGAGAGAGTGTTACATTTTATGGTATCAGAGCATAATGGTCCTGATTCTTGATCCTCTCAAGCATGATCTGCCAGAAGATGCCACAACTGGGTAAAGTTTCTTAGCTATTTGATTTATTTCATATAGCTTGAATTCTAGTGATGTTTTGTTTAGAATAGAATTGGATAGGTTTCAATGGTTTAGATAGACCTTTAACGACCTAGGTCCATAGTGCAGGTCCACTATGGCAGCGCGTTATAGAAACCATACGAACGAGATGCTGGAAAGGATTACTGTGGTATTGGAAAATATGCAGCAATATCAGCATCAACAACATCAATCTTAGCCCGTTAATCCACCTCTAGTGGGTGTAGCAGCTACGGAGGCCAAAACTTTGTCGGATTTCAGGAGCTGCAATCCCTCAAAGTTTGCTGGTGGGTTTAAGCCTGAAGAAGCTAATAAGTGGATCTTAGAAATGGACAAGATCTTTAGAACTTTGGAATGCTCCGATGCACAGAAAATAGTTTATGCTGTTTTCATGATGGAAGGTTAAGCAGAACATTGGTGGAATCATACTGCCCAGTTACTGGCTCATGAGGGAAGAGAGGTAACTTCGGAAGTATTCATGGAGGAATTTCTAAAGAAGTAATTTCCTGACGATCTAAGGAGGAAGAAAGAGGTGGAGTTTCTACAACTCAAACAAGGCAGCATGAGTGTGGGTGAATATGCTGCGAAATTTGAGGAATTGATGAAATACTCTCCTTACTATCAGATGAATCCTGATGAAAGGAGTAAGTGCATTAAGTTTGAAGGAGGATTGAGACCTGAATTAAAGTCAGTATTCAGTTATCAAAAGATTCAAAGTTTTCCCATGCTGGTTGATATGTGTAGAATGTATGAGGATGATAAAAAGGCAGAGACAGTTCAGATTGTGGAAGGAAAGGAGGAACATCAGGGATATGGACCACAGAGGCGGAAAGGGCATGATCACCGTCACAAAGGTCCTTATTCCCATAAGAATCGAGGAAATGGCAAGATGTCTGGTGATCGAAACACCTCTTACAATAATGCTCCTTATTGTGAGAAGTGCAAGCGTCATCACTTCGAAAGATTTTGTTGGTCTCACAATGGATGTTTTAACTGTGGGAAACCTGGTCATTTTTCTCGTGATTGCAAGGAACCACCTAAGAACACTCAAAGAGGATCTCTGGACAAGCCAGTGACCCAAGGGCGAGTTTTCACCCTTAGCGGTGCTGAAGCAAACCAAACTCCGGGACTCGTGCAAGGTACTTATTTGCTCAATGACCAACCTTGTAGAATTTTATTCGATTTAGGAGCCACTCATTCATTTGTTTCCTTTGAATGTGTGAATCGTTTGAAATTGTCTGTGTCTGAATCACCCTATTGTCTTAGGGTAGAAACCCCTACTAATTCTCCCGTGATCGCTTCAAAGGTGTGCCTTAATTGTAGAATTAAGGTATTAGATCGAGTCTCTCATTTAGATCTGATCTGCTTACCTTTGTCCCAATTGGATGTGATTTTGGGCATGGATTGGATGGTTAGCAATCATGTGGTTATTGACTGTGATAAGAAGGAAATTTTATATAAGGAACCAATCTCAGAGAAGTATCTCTGTTTTGTCTCTGCTGTTGAACCGGAGGAAGGAGAAAAGTCTGTGGAGGAAATTCCAGTTGTTCGAGAATTTCCTGAAGTATTCCCTGAGGAGATGTCGGGATTACCACCCAAGAGGGAGATTGAGTTTGAAATCGAGTTGATTCCAGGAACTGGTCCCATTTCTATTGCCCCTTATAGAATGGCACCACCCGAGATGGTCGAATTGAAGAAGCAGATAAAGGAGCTGCTGCAGAAACAGCTTATTAGACCAAGCGTATCCCCGTGGGGTGCTCCGGTGTTGTTTGTTAAGAAGAAGGATGGAAGCCTTAGAATGTGTGTAGATTACACACAGTTAAATAAGGTGACCATAAAGAATAAATATCCTTTGCCAAGGATTGACAATCTAATGGATCAGGTAAGAGGAGCTTCAGTGTTTTCCAAGATTGATCTGAGATCTGGGTATCATCAGATCAGAATTAAGGAGGAAGATATCCCTAAGACTGCATTTCGATCTCGATACGGACATTACGAGTACGTTGTAATGCCGTTCGGATTGACAAATGCACCAGCTATCTTCATGGATTATATGAATCGGATTTTTAGACCATATCTGGATTCATTCGTGGTAGTTTTCATTGATGATATCCTGATATATTCTAAGAATCCGGAAGAGCATGCCGAACATCTTCGGATAGTATTGAAGATTTTGAAGGAGAAGCAACTCTATGCCAAAATCTCTAAGTGTGAATTTTGGTTGAAGGAAGTTCAGTTTTTGGGGCATGTGATTTCGGAAGGTGGCATAGCAGTTGACCCAGCTAAAGTTGAATCGGTTCTGCAGTGGGTTCAACCGAAGACAGTCACTGAAGTCCGAAGTTTCTTAGGACTGACTGGTTATTATAAAAGATTCATTGAGGGATTTTCGAGGATCGCACTACCTCTTACCAAGTTAACTCGGAAGGACCAACCATTCATATGGGATGAGAAGTGTGAGAAGAGTTTTCTGATGCTTAAGGAAAGATTAACATCTTCGCCAGTGTTAATCTTACCTGACCCTCACAAGGAGTATGAAGTGTACTGTGATGCATCAGGACAAGGGCTTGGGAGTGTTCTGATGCAAGGAGGAAAGGTCGTGGCATATGCATCTTGTCAATTGAAATTTCACGAGGTGAATTATCCCACCCATGATTTGGAACTCGCTGCAATAGTTTTTGCACTGAAGATATGGAGGCATTATCTCTATGGAACTACATTCCGAGTGTTTAGTGACCATAAGAGTTTGAAGTATTTGTTTGATCAGAAGGAGTTAAATATGAGGCAGCGTCGATGGATGGAATTTTTAAAAGACTACGACTTTGAGCTTCATTATCATCCCGGTAAGGCTAATGTTGTAGCAGACGCTTTGAGTCGTAAAGCGATTTATGCAAGTTCCATGATGATTAAAGAAGCAGCTTTGATTGAAGAGTTTCGGGATTTAAGTTTAGTGATGCAAGTGGAACCAAGCCATATTAAGATGGGTATGTTACAAATTTCTAGTGAATTCTTGGCTCGAATTCGAGAATTGCAGCAAGAGGACGAAGAGTTATTAGAAAAGAGGAAGTTGGTGAAAGGAGGAAAAGAGCCTAATTTCTTGGAAGGGTCGGATGGAATTCTTCGTTTCAAAACGAGAATTTTCATACCAAAGAATTCGGAGATTAGAAGGTTAATTTTGGATGAGGCGCATAAGAGTCAGATGAGCATTCATCCGGGATCAACTAAGATGTACCGGGATTTGAAAGACATGTTTTGGTGGTTGGGCCTTAAGAAGGACGTTGCAGATTATGTGGCGTCATGTTTAATCTGTCAAAAAGTTAAGATGGAACACCAGAAACCTGGAGGAATGCTGCAACCTTTGGATTCCACAATGGAAGTGGGATAGTATTTCCATGGATTTTGTGACTGGATTGCCAAGGACAGTTGCAAACCATGATGCAATCTGGGTAATTGTGGACCGCCTTACTAAGTCGGCGCATTTCATTCTGGTGAATACGCGCTATTCTTTGGATAAGCTCACCCAGCTTTATATCCGGGAAGTGGTACGATTGCATGGAGTGCCATCCAGTATTATTTCTGATCGCGACCCGAGGTTCATGTCTAGATTTTGGTCAAGCCTGCATCAAGCTCTAGGGACGAGACTCAAGATGAGTTCAGCATACCATCCTCAGACCGATGGGCAGACCGAAAGGACCATTCAAACTTTGGAAGACATCCTGCGAGCTTGTGTATTGGAAGAACGAGGAAGTTGGGATCAGATTCTACCACTCGCAGAATTCACATACAACAATGGATATCATGCAAGTATCGGTATGCCACCGTTCGAGGCATTGTATGGAAGAAAGTGTCAAACCCCGCTATGTTGGTTTCAAGTGGGGGAGAATTTACATCTTGGCCCGGATGTCGTGCAGCAGACGACTGAAAAGATCAGAATGATTCAAGAAAAGATCCAGGCTGCTCATAGTCGTCAGAAAAGCTATGCAGATCGGAGAAGGAGACCTTTAGAGTTTGCAGAAGGCGACCATGTGTTTCTCAGGATTGTACCGCTGAAGGGAGTGAGTAGAGCGTTGAAACCTCAGAAGCTTTCACCTAAATTCATAGGTCCCTACCAAATCCTTAAGCGAATAGGACCGGTAGCTTATCAAATAGCCCTCCCACCATCTTTAGCCAACCTGCACAATATTTTTCATGTGTCTCAATTGAAAAAGTTGGTTCATGATCCAACCACGATTCTTCAGATTCATCCGGATGTAACCATACGAGAAAACTTAACCTTTAAGGCTGGTCCAGTTAAAATTGAAGATAGAAGGACCAAACAGCTTAGAGGAAAGGAGATTTCGTTAGTCAGAGTCGTGTGGCAAAGTGGAAATGTATATGAGACGACCTGGGAATTAGGGGATAGAATGCGTAAGGATTATCCTGAGTTATTTATGTAGGTTGAATTTCGGGGACGAAATTCCTGTTAAGTGGGGGAGTAGTGTAACACTCCAAATTTTCATTCCTTGATGTAATGAAAATGTTGATTATGAAAGGTTATTTCATAATTATTTTCCTTAATCATAATTATATATTTCATAGTTAATTTGGATTAATTATGTGTTGGTATTGGTGCCTGGATAAGGTGGAAAAGTATTTTAATAAAATATAATATGTAAAAATAATGTTTTTGCATATTAGTCCCTAAATTAGGACCTAGAAGCAATATTAGGAAGGCCTTGGAAGGAAGGGCATTAAAATAAATATTTTTGAAAAATTGGCAAAAATACTCGAGTATTCCTGAAAACACTCGAGTATTCGAGTCAGTGGAGAACTCGTGAGTGCGTTTGATGAGTCAACACTCGACGATTCCTTTCGTTGACACGAAAACACCTCCTGGACACGTTAATGATCTTCGTGTCGAGCTGCATGATCACTGGGAATGACTATTTAAGCTTTTGGTTGAAGAAAATGGACCATTTTGGTCGAATTTCTCCTTAGACACCAACTTAGGGTTTTTGAGTTCGTGCTTTGATTACTCGATCGTTGCTGAGAGTTAGGTTAAGTGTGATACACCATTGTGAAGCTCACGTTTCGAGCTTCACAAAGATATAAGATTTGTGATTTGAGGGGCTGTGTGGAAGGAGAATCGAGGATCGAAAAGAGAAGGATTGTTACTGCCAAACCAAGTTCCTGAGGTCTGGAGCCTACTTGGAGCTAGGATTTTGGTAAGTTTATGAGCCCTCTGAATCTCAAATTCGTTCCTACCTCTAGTTTAAGTTGCAGAGAATAATTCCTAACCTCTTTCCCTAATTTTTACAATGATCTTGCATGTCAAATCCTCTGGTTTTGGTACTCTGTTCAACTATGGCTGCATGCAAAGGATTTCTGGGGTTTAGCATTTCCATCCAATTTCTCTGCAATCTCTGTGTTGATTCACGACCTAGAGGTAAGGGTGAAGCTATTAATTCACTAGAATAAGTTTAAATCATGTGAATTTAGGTTGAGAGTCAACTAAAGACTCTATGGGCATAGTTGGAAATAGGATCAAGGCTTGGAGGCCTCTCTGGGTTCAAATGTTGGTTTGGACAAGTTTATTATGTTACATGCAAGCTGTACCAAAGTGGTTTTCCTCCTAAATGTGCCTAAAATTGGATTTGGTATGTTGAGTTGTTGGAAAAATGGATTTTATGCATAATTGATGCTATGGTGTGATTCAGTGTAATATGTTGTTAATTCTGTATTGGAACATGTTTAATATGTGTAATGTAAGCTCTGTTGATCATTGGTTTTAACTGGAATTTGCTAGAATTGGAAATGGTATGTTAAAATGCAATTTACATTGTTATCTGTCAGAAAACACTCGATTATTGGGGTTGATACTCGAGTATTTCGACCAAACCTGAGACATGGATTTCTGGAAAACAAAGAACACTCGAGTATTTTGGTAAAACCTGAAAAATGAATTTCTAGAAAATGAAGAACACTCGAGTGATTCATGAATTACTCGAGTATTTTTATGAAAGTATGATTCACTCGAGTCCATGAAATTTCACTCGAGTCTTTTGCTCAGGGACAGGAAAGTATTTCTTTAACATACCTAAATTATTTCCAATTGAATCAACTATGCTTATTTGGAAAATATCATGTTCCAAGAAAAAGAATGGGATGGTTAAGAACAACATTAAGATACACTGATGACATATTATTGGTTGCACATAATAAGATTATTGGTTAATCTTAATGGATTAATTTATGTGCATTCATACATGGAGAAAGGAGATGGATAATTAATTCGGTGGTAACTGGCTCGATGACACATTTTGGTAATGTGGGCAGCATTGGGGAATGTTGTTACGTCCTGGTGACGTTGTGTGCACACTATCCGAGCAGTTTCACAATACATGTTGGTCATGTATACGAATTACTGGATTGAACGTTCAATAAACAATGGAAATGGGAAGCATGCATCATGACACATAAATAATGGGTTTATTATAAATGAACCATGCTTGCTCATTTGTCTATGCATTTGAATACTTGGTACTTGTGAATGTTACTTGCTCTATTTATTCTTATTCGATTATGTGAATTATTTTGCTTACCCCTTATGCCCATTGTAGGTGATGGCTCGCTATCTAGCTTGCATCGAGTTGCGCCCACTCCCTAGTGGAGTGTGGTACTACGAGGACCATAGAGCCACTTTTGAGGGTGAGGTAGAGGTGACTCTATATCACCCTAACCCTCTGGCTCGTGTCCGTCCTCGTAGGTTTCGCATCCATATTATCTATACTTTGCATGTACCCCCTTTTTATGCTTATCATGGACCACCCCCGACTCGACCAGCTCGTCGATTTCATTCCTTTCGTTTTAGAGCTGCTACTAGATCTCACCCTTCTGCTTCCCGAGTGATCCGTGAGGAGACTCCTGTACCTAGTCCGATGAGTCCGGTTCATGGGACTCCTTCAGCTGACCCAGTGCCCAGCGGTAGGGTACCCACTCAGTCGGACGAGATAGAGGAGGATCCTGAGGAGGCTGAGAGTGAGGGCGAGCCAGTCGAGCACTCCACTGGGAGCCAGTGGGGAGTTGGGGATCCATCGGGTGATACATAGTATAGATGGTTAGGATGTGGGACATGTGGAGCAGCTGCTGGAGATTCTGGAGACTTATGCTATGGAGGAGGATCATTGGACCGCTGCTGGGATTTCATATTTTGCTCTATACAAATATTGTATATATTTTTGAGAGATCTCAGTGAGGTGGTCTTTTCTTTTAGTCTTATATCATGGACTTGTATCTTACAAACTTCTGCTACCTCGACTTTGACCTTGATGTCTTTTGGTACTTTTATATTATGTTATATTACGGATATATATCTATCTTTATATGACTTGGTATGTGGAGTATCAAATCAAAGTCACTATTTTAATTTAATTCTGCTTACTCTGTTAACTATGCCATTTTACTATAACTGGAAAGATTGTTGCTGAGTTGGGAAGTTTTAATAATCATAAATGAAAACCCAACTTATGCTATCACGAGCTACTTTAATCTCTGTATGGAAACAAGTATTTTAGAAAAAAGATTTTCATTACTCCTCCAATTTATGCAAGTCCATATTATTATATAAATACATATAGAGACTATATTTTGTAAACTAGAAGAGAGAGTGTTACACATTACACCCGTTTTCTTGTAAACAATATAATTGGTTGTGATCCATTTGATGGAAATTTCCTCAGCCAATGACCTTGCTTCTTTCAACCCTGTTTTCACAAGGCCTTCAACTAGAATGTGTTGAAGCGGGGCCCAACCATTTGGAAAGTCCCTATTACAAGTTTCATATTAGTCATTAACATATAGGCTTATGTTAAAGTGAAATATGTTTACCTGTGTTTCTCAGTGTAACTTCAACTAAAATAGAATTGCTTGTTACTTACCACTGTTGTCCTGAATCAGTCAATGAAGTTGCAATTCCAGCAGCACGAATCAGACTTCAAGTTTTGAGACTTTCAAAAACATTGCCCGCTAGCGAAGTATCTTAAGAAATATCAAACATATTAATCGTTTACTTAGAAAAAATGAATTTGTTAGACCAAAGGCGATAAGCATTACTTATGAGCGTAGTATGGCCACAAACCGAAATAGTTTTAATTGAAACAATAACTAAAAGCATCCTCTATGTGCATTCAACAGAAAATCCGTTCTTGTTTAAGTTGATAACCCGAAACGAATGTAAAATAAGTCGATCTTATATTCGAATAGCCTTGTCAAACATTCTCATCAAATTTTTCCTTATTAATCTAAAACTATTTACACTTTATCACTCTATCAATATGTTTAAAGACAAACTATTTGATTTAAGTATTAATCTGCAGTTAATTTAAGTTTTGGCATGCAAGATCAAAATGATGAAATTGATGAAAATTACAAAGGAAAAATATGATAAAATTGTATTCAAGGCAACCTTGTGATGTAGAGTCCAGGCTTGCTAATTAGAAAAATAGTCGAACTTAGAATCCCTATACTAAACAGATTTCAAAGTGATAAAACAATCACTTGTGTAATTAAATGCACTCTCTACTCACTAGTTGCTATTAAAGTTGATGTGTATATCAAGAATACCTGAGTAAAATGGCTTCATCCACAAAGGAACAAAATTAGAGGCAAATACGCAAATACATTTTGCTTTTGGTGTGGTGCTTCCCAAGCTTGAGTCTCCTATAAGTACCAAAGAGACAATCAGAACTCGGAAGAACTGCAGAAGCCTACCACATCTCCCCTTATGGTAGATTTCTGCAAGTAATGCTAAGAAATACCTCGGATGTATTACTGCTCATCCAGTAATCAAGTTTCGTGTTTTAATTCCATAAAATAGAGTTCATTGCCTTCTTTCTAACATCATAAATCTCTAGAAAGTGTTCAGCTTTGCTATTATCTCCAGTAACTTTTGCAAAGAAGGCGATATTAAGTTCCATCTGAATCGATGAGCATTGCAGAGATAAACCGGTTATATATGTTGATTTCAGGTCTTCTTTTAGTTATATATTTTGAATCAATGAGCATTGCAAAGTTAAACAGGTTATATACTTTGAATTCAGGCCTTCTTTTAGCCATATTGGTCTAAGACATACCCCAAGTAGAAATGCATTTAAATCAACAGGTATCACAGATGTTGTTGCCAATGTTGTGAAATCAGGTGGATCTCTGCATCAAATCGTGGTACATGATTATCAAATCATCAGTATTTTTTATACTTAAAGAAGGAAACATGTTAGAGCTAAGCTAATGTTTGTTCTGCTAAGAATGATGAGCATTTGACTGAAGGTGCCTCGCTTAGGCTTAGAAGCCTAATTAACAGAGTTACCACTTACTGCAACTACATCTCAGAGCCTAGGTACACATTCAGATGAATTTCATGATTTTACATTTTTGATTTGTCAGAAATTTCAGTTCATAAAAAAATATTACCTCATCCATCTTCTGTTGAAATCCCATCCTGATTCAGCAGTTGACGCCAGATCACAGTAAAACTGTTGTTTTTTAGAAACATTCAAGAACTTGGAAGCAGATTCTTTGTCCTATGGCATTGAATTACCAAAAGTTATAGATTAAATGCCTTAAATGCCAGTTCATTGATACTACAGCTGTTAATAAACCACACTCACCATTATAGACTATTCTGCCCTTGGTTTGTTCCACACTGCATAATAATGATTTAAGGTGTGATTGCAACCTTGAGCGTCCGAAATGGTCAGTTTATGTATTTCTAAAAAGAAAAAAAAAATAAAAGGTGAACCACCATTAGATTAGAGCAAAGTAAATGGTATATATATACAACTATACAAGATAACAAATTATAGAGCAGTTAAGGCTAAAAGCTTATAACAAAACTAGTGTTTGATGCCAAATCACAAAATTAACCAAAAAAGAAGCGAAGATCCGAGAAAAGCATGAACAATGAAGGCATGCAATTGAGGAGCATCGATTGATCTCTCTCGTTGTAAGGAACCCTAATTTTTTTATCAACCACTATCATTCATTTATCAATCAATAGAACTGAAAAATTGGGGTTTCTTATGCAAAAAATGCACCCGAATCAACAGATATTGGAGTGAGAGAATTGAGCAAAGTCTTAAAAATGCACCGGAATGAACAAAGTGAGACACTTAAAAATGCAACCGAATCAACGAAGTGAGACACATAAAGTGAAGATTAGGGATTGAGATTGAACCCACTATCGACATGAGCAACCAGCCAATGGGTTGGAAGGATCACGAGGGAGATGAGCAAAGGGAGAAGTTGCAGCGAAGGAAAGGGAATGGAGGGCGAGGTCTATGAGGCTTTGGAGGTGATGGTGGTGGTGGGGGCGGTGGGTTTTGGGAAGTTGAAGAAGAAGAAGAAGAAGTAGCAGCAACGTGAAGAAGATGAAGAAGAAGAAAGGGAAGTTCTTACTTCTTAGCAACTTTAATTTATTTTTTTTAATAATGTTTTTTAAAATTAAAATTTATAATTTGCCAATAGGTATAAAGGGCTAAATTAAATTAATTTACTTTTTATGTTGGACAAAATTGTAAAAATTATATTTGACTACTTCAAGGAATCACATGGCACACATGTCTTAGGTGTCAACTTCTTATTAGTTTAATAAAAGGTTGCATAACAACCATCCAATTTGAGGTTGCATGATAGAAATATACATAAAATAATTATAATTGGAAATTTCATCCTTTCCTATACCTAAATTATTAGAGGTAAAGGGAATATATCTTAACAAAATCAGGTTTAAGTCCCTCTAATGAATTCAGCCTTGGGTATTTACTTTTCATTATAAATTATGATTCTGGTAACAAACGCATATATGCAATTAGCAAAAACCTTGGTAAGGCGGTGTTACCGGAGATCATGTTTTTCGTAATCAATTAAGAAACCCCAGTAACAAATTATCAATGTAACACCCCTTAATATATACCCTTATTATTATAATACTATTATTTTTGTTGTGTTAATTATTATTAGGTTATGAAAGTATGAGTTAATTAAAAATTTAAAATAATAGTAAAGAAACTCTCCTTCAAAAGAAAAAATTTGGACCATTATTATTATTATTATCCAAAAGGTAGTGTTCATGTTACATGTCCAAAATATTGACTTTAGGCTATACTATATGCACATATTACGTCAAAATACACACACACACACACACATAAGCTCAGACCCAATGATTTCATATCCCAAAATATACTTAGTATGTGATGGACTAATACATCAGCTCATTCTCCTATTCCGAGCGGAGTATGATCCTTGTTGGTTGCTGGAAGTGTTTCCACACTTCCGGTACCTATCAAACATAAAGGGAAACAAGGAGTGAGTCAAGTCTTATAGCCTAAGTAGATAGTAAGGGAAAGATTTCTAGGTTTGCAAACACATGCATCAAACCAATATGCATATGGTTCATGATGTCACACATTCATATTCAATCATTATCTTTTCATGCAATCTACAGGTATGCATGCTCATCTCACATGTCCATCCAATCACTGGATCGCAAATCCAATCTTTGGATTTTATTCATATAAGAATCCAATCTCTGGATTCTATTCTTTTTTATCCAATCGTTAGATTTCCATTTATCAAGTTATTCTCCATATCATATCACACATCTCCTCACTACTCTCTCACACTCATGGGAAAGGCAGACGGGAGTAAGTGTCTCGCAACCAATGTTTGCCATAATACTTGGTCAATCTCTGGTCCAAGTACAACCCTTCTTGGGAACGGCTCTAGTCGAGACCACCCTCAATCGGCCCCTAAATGACCAAGTGACAGATAGAATTATATGTGGTTACTATAGAATGATTTCGCAACAAGGGTAGCTAATAATGTCACTCTAGGTCCTCAGTTCTTCCCACAAACACAATTCCCGCAGTTGTTCGACAAAGTTACAACCTAGTCATTATATCATTCTCGTTATAGGCTCTCGGAGCCATCACGTAATCCTTTCCCATTTTCCTAACCGTCTACCTTAACACCATATATGATGCATGATTCAATTGACCCTTAATTGAACTGTGGATCATAGATGATATCTATAACAATATTTCCATCATTTATTGCATACCTTTTGTGTGCTAATAATCCTTATTTCCTTGATTCATCTATGTCCAGGTTCAATTTTGAGTCGTCCTCCTTATATTCATATCAGTCGTCAGATCATTGGATTTGGATAATTAAGTGAAATACATTTGAAATTTGCCTTGTTTATCCATTCTTACTGATTTTCTATTTTTCTGCAAAGTTAACTACATGGTTAATCAGTTATTCTGTATGAAAAAAAGAATTAGGGTGCTGATTTTAATCAGTATAACTGGTTACTAGATTGGGGTAATCAATAACTCCTGTGTATTTTAACTAGTTATGTACTAATTATTGCCACGATAATCGGTTACTCTTCAGGGTAACCGGTTATTTTGGCATAAACTGGCATGAAACTTATTTCTATTCTAGAATTTCACTTTCAATTCACTTCCAATGATTCTTAGATAGTCTCATGATTGTATATTCATAAACAATCCACATATACATGGCATCAACAACAACAACTAAGCCTTTGTCCCACTAAGTGGGGTCGGCTACATGGATCAAACGACACCATAAAGGCCTATCATAAATCATGTCTTTCGATAAGGCATTGATTGTCATATCCTTCTTAATTGTTTCACCTATAGTTTTTCTAGGTCTTCCTCTTCCTCTAGCCCTTGTAGTACCCTCCATTTGGTCTACCCTCCTGATTAGGGTCTAATATGTGATGTTTTTGTACCTTTTTTGCCTCCCTTTTACATAGTAAGTGGCTTGTTTCTTGAGTAAATTGGAATAAAACAATGAATTTTGTCATTATAAGATTTCTGGAACCTTTTGATGTGTTTGGTTTGTTTTCAGGTATTTAAGCTCTTAAAACAATGATTTTTGCAAAGGAATGAAGAAGGAGAGCTTGATACTTGAATTGGGAAGAAAAAGAGGAAAAATGAAGAAAAGTTGACCGTGGCGCTCAGGCGCGGGCTGGGGTCAACTGGCCAATAATGGGGTGAATTTGGTTGATTTTTCAGACAGCTGCACGCCCAGGCGCAGGAGTTTCACGCCTGGGCGCGCAAAATGCGAGAAAGTGACACTGTTTGCTGTTTTGATAATAACTTGAGCTACGCTTATCCAAATGAGCCGACCTGGGTATCATTTTAAAGCTAAGGAAAATATCTACAACTTTGCCAGAAATAGCCTTGCTCAAATTCGTCCATCTTGAGGGTCAAAATCAGTGTCGAAGTTGCTGTCAGACACAAATATGGGATTCTAGTAGGATTTTAATGATAAATTCTATTTGTAAATAAGATTCTTAAAGATTAGTTTATTTTAATAGGATCTTATCATATTATATTCAGATTTAGGATTAGTTTTATTCAAATAAAAATCTTATCACATTAGATTGAAAATTAGGTTAGTTTTTATCTATATAATAATAGGATCAGGATTCATTCAAACCGGAGAGAGAGTTACCACGTTTTTAGAGAGAGAAATAGTGAGAGAGCTTTTGGAGGCAAGTTGAAGGATTGCAATTTGTGATTGGAGATTGGGGTAATTCCATGTCTCTCATTATGATTTTCATTATTCTTCTTTCTTCTTCTCTAATCATGTGTAACTAAACTCCTTTTTGGGAACATGTGGATTTGTATGGAACCTTTGTAGTTTTTGTTTAATGAATTGATGTTTTTCCATTAAGTATTGTGTTTGATTATGTTTTTATTGTTTATCATGAATTTGATATCGTTTATGATTTGGTAATTCTAATTGAATAGGAATATTGAATTAGGATTTAGACCTTTAATCAAACAATTCAATTGCATGGGGATATATTTATGTCTATGAATTGGATAACCATTTAATAATTTCAATTGAACATTAATTGGTAGATTAGGATTTAAGGCTCTGCTTAAGGAATTAAGAGAGATTAAGTTACTAAGAAACAAGGTTGACCTAAGGAATTAGGCGGCTTTTACCCTTGCAAAATTGGTTCAATACTTAGGAAATTCATTGATTCGTTAACAAGTGCTTTTGGAACCTATAGTGAAACATGTACCCAAGCTTTCCCAAATCTTTTCACAACCACTTTTAATTTGCGTTTTTGTTTTACAATTTAATTTAGTTTCAAAGTTTTCAAGTTAACTGAATCATCCTTTGAATTTCACTTAATAACTACATTTAGGCGAGAATTGTTGTAATCGATTTTAGTCCTCGTTGGGAACGACATCCCACTTCCACTTTATTACTTGTACGATCTGGTGCACTTGCCAGAATCCCAACGAGTTTTTTGCGCCATTGCCGGGGATTAAAATTAGATTTTAATAATTTTTTGGTACTAGGAGTAGTTATAGAGTGAAATATGAAATGTACAATAATGAATTTTGAGGATTTAGATTTTTATAATTTTGTTTTGAATTCACCTTCTCTTACTTATGATGCAAATACCTCGATTTATGAGATTGAGGAATTGTATTTCAATGAGTATAAGAAATCTGTCATAGAGGAATTGGTACAAAAGTATTTCGTTAAGGAAGACCAAAATACTAATTTCTCTGAAAATTTAGAAGAAAAAGAAATTAAGTTGCATCATGAGGTAGTAGAGGTGAAACAAAACAAAGCAAACGAGGGTAGGATAATAGTAGAGAAATTTGACTCATCCTTGCGTGCTGAATTTTCTGAACTTAAAAATTGTGTTAAATCTCTTGCATGTTTGGACGATTCAAAATTTTTCAATTATGTTCAACCCCTGAGTTTGCATGAAATTTTTCTAAATCATCAACATAATTCATTGTTGTACCATGGAATGAATAAAGATCCCGAGAATGTGGTTTTCCCAATTCATGGAGTTAACACCTTCATGAATGAGGAAAACTACAAATTGTTTGAGATGATGTATGGAGTAAGGAATGTACCTTTTGACCCTGGAGGGATTGGACTTATTTCTAAAACTTCCTTACTCCACCATCATCCATGCTCATTCCCATGGGATATGGGAGTAACTTGTTATTCCTGCATCACATGGGATTTAACTCATAGGATTTGGGATCCTGGTGGATTCTCTTTAGTTTTGTAGTAGTGAAGGATTTAAATTTTTAATTAGGAGATTGAATAAAGAGTTTAGAGTTTTCTATATGTAATTGCTAATGGGGTGCTTCTAGCACTATTTTTAGTTGTTCATGTGACACAGGTGAATAAGTTTGGGGGAGTCTCCACCATGGTGCATCAAGAGAGAATGTTGTGCTACAAAGGGAAGTCTCTAACTCCTTGCTTTTGTTTTTAGTTTTTAATTTTTATTTTGTAGTTTAGATTTAGTGTGTGTGCTTGAGGACAAGCCAACCTCTAAGTTTGGGGGAGTAGAACAAAATAAAAATTTTTCTGAACTTGATTTCTCCCTTGGCTTTGTGTTGGGTTTTGTCCTGGCATGAGTAGGCACTAATTCTAGGTGTTAGATTTGTCCCTTTCATAGGTGTAAATGCTTGATTGTGATTTCTGACTTGTTTTACCCAGATACTAATTGGATTTAGCTTTGAAAATTTTTGAAAATTAGTTGTTTGGCAAACTTGTTGTGAATGATTGATTGGTGAATTGACCTTAACCAGTGAGATTTTGAGCCTACACACTTGAAGGAGTAAAGCTTAATGAATATTGTGATGAAACTCCTATTTCTTTCATGAGTGTTGTTCGCTTTGATTGTTTGTTCTAGAACTTGACTTGCGACCTTTTCAAAATTGACAATTGATTGAATGCATGAACATGATTAAGGCACTTAGGTTTGTGTTTTTGTGGCCTTCAACAAATTTTCGAGGAATAATATTCCCTTTGTTGCCCAATTTGAGCCTTTGAGATTTAGTGATTTTCTTTGGTACCCTACATGAATTTATTTTTTGTGAAGTACCTTCGAAATTGTGAATGAGCAATTAAGAGGAATGTTAGGAAAAAATGGTGAAAGTGTAAGTGCTGAAAGTTGGTGTTTCTATTTCTCTTCTTTAAAAAAATTAAAAAAAATAAAAAAAAAAGCAACAATTGTGTGAAAATTAAAAAAAAAAGAGTATAGAAAAAGAAAGAAAAGAAAGAAAAGGAAAGAAGATCAAGTGAATTGAGTTAAGATTGTTTAATTACTTTCCTTGCTCATTTCATAATTTAAAAGGGAAGTGTTGTGGTTTCATGATTAAACCCTTTGTTTATCTTTTTATTCTTTTATCCCACTTGACACTTTTAGCCATGGCCCCGCTACAACCAAATAAAGACCTTATGATTTGTGCATGCGGTCAATAAATTCAGTGGAGATGTAGGTCTATAGTCAAGCTTATGGTAACATGCTCTCATTGTTTGAACTTGAGTGAATTGATAAATATTACCCTTACATATGAGGGATGTTGAGAGGTTATGTGGTCACTAATCTTTTGTTCACTTTGAGTTTGTTTTTCAACTGGTTTTCATTGGGGTGATTCGCAAGTGAAGAAAGGTATCTTGGGTAGGTGAGTTGGAATTTATGATTAGGTTGCTATATCTTGGGAGGGGAGAGTCTAAGGCTCTGAATTTTTGTTTTACTTTTGCCTGGGACATGCAAAATGCTAAGTTTGAGGGTGTGATTGGGGTCTAATATGTGATGTTTTTGTACCTTTTTTGCCTCCCTTTTACATAGTAAGTGGCTTGTTTCTTGAGTAAATTGGAATAAATTTCTTGAACCTTTTGATGTGTTTGGTTTGTTTTCAAGTATTTAAACTCTTAAAACAATGATTTTTGCAAAGGAATGAAGAAGGAGAGCTTGGTACTTGAATTGGAAAGAAAAAGAGGAAAAATGAAGAAAAGTTTACCATTGCGCCCAAGCGCGGGTCCCACGCGCTCAGGCGTGGGCTGGGGTCAACTTGCCAATAATGGGGTGCATTTGGTTGATTTTTTCAGACAGCTGCACGCACAGGCGCAGGAGTTTCACACATGGGCGCGCAAAATGTGAGAAAGTGACATTGTTCACTGTTTTGATCATAACATGAGCTACGCTTATCCAAATGAGGCTATTTGGGTATCATTTTAAAGCTAAGGGAAAGATCTACAACTTTGTCAGAAATAGCCTTGCTCAAATTCGTCCATATTGGGGGTCAAAAGCAGTGACGAAGTTGCTGTCAAACACAAATACGGGATTCTAGAAGGATTTTAATGATAAATTCTATTTGTAAATAAGATTCTTAAAGATTAGTTTATTTTAATAGGATCTTATCATATTATATTCAGATTTAGGATTAGTTTTATTCAAATAAAAATCTTATCACATTAGATTGAAAATTAGGTTAGTTTTTATCTATATAATAATAGGATTAGAATTCATTCAAACCAGAGAGGGAGTTACCACGTATTTAGAGAGAGCAATAGTGAGAGAGATTTTGGAGACAAGTTGAAGGATTGCAATTTGTGATTCGAGATTGGGATAATTCCATGTCTCTCATTATGATTTTCATGATTCTTCTTTCTTCTTCTCTAATCATGTGTAACTAAACTCCTTTTTGGGAACATGTGGATTTGTATGGAACCTTTGTAGTTTTTATTTAATGAATTGATGTTTTTTCCGTTAAGTATTGTGTTTGATTATGTTTTTATTGTTTATCATGAATTTGATATCGTTTATGATTTGGTAATTCTAATTGAATAGGAATATTGAATTAGGATTTAGACCTTTAATCAAACAATTCAATTGCATAGGGATATATTTATGTCTATGAATTGGATAACCATTTAATAATTTTGATTGAACGTTAATTGGTAGATTAGGATTTCAGGCTCTGCTTAAGGAATTAAGAGAGATTAAGTTACTAAGAAACAAGGTTGACCTAAGGAATTAGGCGGCTTTTACCCTTGCAAAATTGGTTCAATACTTAGGAAATTCATTGATTCGTTAACAAGTGCTTTTGGAACCTATAGTGAAACATGTACCCAAGCTTTCCCAAATCTTTTCACAACCACTTTTAATTTGCGTTTTTGTTTTACAATTTAATTTAGTTTCAAAGTTTTCAAGTTAACTGAATCATCCTTTGAATTTCACTTAATAACTACATTTAGGTGAGAATTGTTTTAATCGATTTTAGTCCTCGTTGGGAACGACATCCCACTTCCACTTTATTACTTGTACGATCTGGTGCACTTGCCAGAATCCCAACACCTCCTAACCGGGGCTTCCACCGGTCTCCTCCACACATGCCCAAACCACCTAAGACGAGATTCCACCAACTTTTCAACAATAGGGGCAACCCCGACTCTTTCTCGAATATACTCATTTCTAATCCGATCTTGTCTGGTGTGCCCACTCATCCACCGCAGCATCCTCATCTCCGCTACATGAAGTTTATTCTCTTATGTGCCCTTTGCCGCCTAACACTCTGTCCCATATAACATTGCCGGTCTTACAGCAGTGCGGTAGAACTTTCCTTTAAGTTTAAGTGGTACCTTCTTATCACATAACACGCCCGAGGCACTCCTCCATTTCATCCACCCTGCTTGAATCCTATGATTTACATCCCCTTCTATTTCTGCATCATGCTGTAAGATAGATCCAAGGTACTTAAACTTTGGGACTTGTGCTATGACATGCTCTCCAACCTTCACCTCCCGAGTAGGGCTTATGTGTCTCTTGCTAAAATTACATGCCATATACTCTGTCTTACTTTGACTTATCCGAAAACCATACCCTTCTAAAGCTCGTCTCCACATTTCAATCATCCCATTTATTTCCTCCCTAGTATCCCCAATAAGAACAATATCATTCGCAAAGAGCATGCATTTGGGCACTGGCTCTTGGACATGCTCAGTAAGCACATCCAATGCCAGTGTAAAGAGGTAGGGGCTCAAACTTGACCCTTGGTGTTGCCCTATCGTGATGGGAAAATCTTTTGAAATCCCACTTTGTGTCCTCACGCTCGTCTTGACCCTGTCATACATATCCTTAATGGCTCTAATATAGGCAATACACACTCCTTTCTTCTCTAAAGCCTTCCATAATACCTCTCTAGGCACTCTATCATAGGCTTTCTCCAAATCAATAAAAACCATATGTGGATCCTTATGTTGCTTCCAGTATTCCTCCATCAACCGGCGCAGTAAGTATATTGCCTCCGTAGTTGATCTCCCAAGCATGAAGCCAAATTGATTCTCAGTAACATGAGTCTCCTGTCTCAATCTTCTCTCTATCACCCTTTCCCAAAGTTTCATGGTATGGCTCATGAGCTTGATCCCTCTATAATTCGCACAATCCTGTATGTCACCTTTGTTCTTGTAGATAGGGATTGAAGTGCTCCTCTTCCAATCGTCCGACATCTTCTTGGACCTCAAGATCTCATTAAACAACTTGGTGAGCCAACTGATGCCCCTCACTCCCAAGGTTTTCCAAACCTCAATGGGAATACTATCCGGACCAACCGCTTTACAATTATCCATCCTTCTCAATGCTACCTTTACTTCAATCTCCCTAATTCTACGGTAAAAGGTAAAATTTTGGTCCTCTTCTCTAGTGACTATCTGATCAGGATGTGAACTTTCATGACCTTCATTGAAAAGCTTGTGAAAATAAATCTTCCATCTTTCTTTAATATCTGAATCTGCCACCAAGACTTTGCCGACTCCATCCTTAATGCACCTCACTTGATCTAGGTCTCTCGTCCTCCTTTCCCTAACTTTAGCAATCCTATAAATTCCTCTTTCCCCTTCCTTAATGCCTAGAGATTGGTATAGCCCATCATACGATCTAGCTCTTGCTTCGCCCATCGCTTTCTTAGTCTCTTGCCTAGCTGCTTTATATTTATCCCAACTCTCTACATTTCTATTGAAGGACCAAGTTTTGAAACATTCCTTTTTCTGTTTCACTTTGTCTTGCACCCTTTCATCCCACCACCATGATTCCTTGCCCTTTGGTCCATAACCTCTTGATTCACCGAGTGTCTCCTTTGCTATCTTCCTAATCCCTGTTGTGACACCCTTCCGAATTACCCAAGTATAATATAGAACTTAAGCTATTATATTGGATAATATATGGACTTGTGAGTATTAAGAAAATATGTAAAAAAAATATTTCTTCTTAAAGCGGGTGCACAAATCAACACATGGAATTCTTGGAGAATAAACTCTAAAGCATTTCGAAACAGTTGTATCGAATTCGGCGATTTCTAAAACCTTTTCAAAAGTTGGGTAACATTCGTCTTTTGAAATCGTGTTTATATCATAGAAAATAACTAAAGCTACCCTTGCTTCATTTGATAAAACTGATACCATCGAATAGTTTTCACAGCTGAACTCTCAAATAGATTAAATCAGAGTAAGCGGAAATTATCGGACTATGCCATGGATAGGAATATAAACATAGATTTTATATATAGGAAAGTCATAAGTACATAGCCCAACATCAGAGTCTCCAAGTTCCAAAATATACAAGTCCATAAACAGATCTACATAACAGTGTAACCAAACCCTAGAGTACCCCAAAAGTATATCTACACTATATATACATAACCAAAATGTGAACTCCAAGGGCGGTCACATAGATCTGGCATCATCAGATGTAGTAGTAGTGATAGCAGTAGTCTCCAAGAAGCAAAAGTAGTAAGGTAGTATCATCATCATCAACACAACAGCAGCAAGATCTCCTCCACAGCATCCACACATCGGATCCTCCGATCCTCATCACATACCATATGCACATACCTAGGGATCATCGTCCCTCCAATCACTCCCAGTAGAATGCACGACAGGCTCGCTCTCACTCTCGTCAACCACCGGATCCTCCTCGATCTCATCCGAGGGAGAGTGTACCCTACCACTGGGTACCAGGTCAGGTGATGGTGAAACCCTGACTGGGCTCCTCGGATCAGAAGGGGGAGTATCCTCGCGGACGACTCTCGAGGTAAAAGGGTGAGAGCAGGTAGGTCGAAAATGAAAACTGTGATAAGAGCGAGCTGGTCGAATGGGAGGTGGTCCATAGTAAGTATAAAACGGGGGTACGTGCATAGTGTATATGATGGGAATCCTAAATCTACGAGGACGGAATCGCATCAGCGGGTTCGGGTGGTAGAAGGTAATCTCTACCTCTCCCTCGAACACCGCACGATGGTCCTCATAGATCCATGTGCCACTAGGAAGTGGCCAGATCTCGATGCAAGCAATGTAACGAGACATCACCTACAAGGGCATAGGGGTAAGCAATTCTATACAAATAATCAACAGAGAATAAATTGTGCAACATAAGTATAAAGTCTACCAATATGTATATGTACATATGCAACAAGGAGCAACAATCACATTTAACATTTAGCAGTTAGTTAATGCACATAGGATGCTCATGCTTGTTTCATTTGTCACATTTAATTTGGATGAGTGGCATGATGCATGAATTTAGCTCTCAAGCCTATCTCCATCATTCTATGTCACTCTCTGACGTCCATCCCTGACAACCCAGCACTCAGCAGTGCGTTGTATTCCTAGGTATACAACAATTCGTACATTCACCTAGAATGTACACGACAAGCTTGGAATCCATGCCACCCGAGCATATCCCGTCATCCAAACGAACCGTCATCCAAACGGTATAACCATATCGGCATCCACTCAGCCGACCACGTCAACGACGTGTCATCAAGCAAGCGTATTGGCACTCCCAGAGGCCCTCCACATGTTTACCAAAAACATGATATACGTCCTACCATCCAAACTCCAGAATGAATGCACTTTATTCTTTAGACTTAAAGGAAGTTGATTAATATTTTACAGGCCACCTAGGCTTATTTCATTATAAAAAAAAAAGGACCGTCACCAAACGGTATACTCATATTAATCACTTTCCTTCATGTCTAGTTCCCTTGGATTATTGTTATTAATTCCTTAACTTAAATGATTCAGAATTGAAAATGTATCTTTCAGGTTCTGGCAATTTACTCGAGTAAAATTCAGTACACTCGAGTGTTCATCAACTTTTCCAGATTACTCGAGTGTTCTTAAAGTTACTCGAGTGTTCATGACTTTCTGAGGATTTGGGTTTCAAATTCAATAAATTACTCGAGTAGTTCATAGGTTACTCGAGTGTTCATCCTGATTTCCAGAATACTCGAGTGACCTTGAATGACTCGAGTGGTTAGCCTTAACTTGTCCTCAGGTCATGCTCGATACTCGAGTGCTAGACATGATACTCGAGTGTTCTTGCTCCATTTGCATTGTTTTGAAGGCGTTTTACTCGAGTATGCTGTCTATTACTCGAGTGTTTCACAGCAGAATACACTGAAATCTTAGTTTTAACATACCACTTTCATTTCTACTCATTTCCAGTCCATTCCAAGGATCAACAGAGTTAACATAACATCATTTGAACATGTTACAACATTCCTTTCATATCAAAACACAGATTTGACAGAGGATTCATCAATCATGCATAAAATACACATTTTAACAACTCAACACCTCAAATCGCATAATAAGCACAATTCTCATGAAATAAAGTTCATTTAAGCTTGCATGCATGATTTAGAACTTGCTCAACACAGTTTTAGAGCAATGCTTGGTCTCCAAACCAAAGATCCTATTCAATCTAAGCCCTTAGAGCCCCTTGGTGGCTCTCTAGCAAAATTAGTGAAATTCAATCTCTATCTAGTGAATAAAATTACTTCCCCTTACCTCTCAAACGTGAATCAAACAGAGAATCCCCAAAGAAAGCTCCACAGCACCAAAAACACTTTAAACTCCAACATGCAGAGCAGATTGAGTGCAACACCAAAATCGAATTGGTTCACCCATGAAACAGAGATAAGGATTGGGGAAATTAGATTTTCTAAACTCTATGCAACATCATCTAACTAAAGAAACTGTACTTGAGACTCAGGGGTTCGTGAGCTTACCAGAAATTGAATCCAAAGTAAGCTCCCAGACCAAAACTTGACAGAAACAGCTTCACTTTAACTCCTTGAATCTTCCACCACACTCACTCAATCCTCACGATTTTGGTGTTTATACAAAGCTCGTGATGTGAGCTTTGTATTCGTGTATCACTCGAATCCTAACACTCAGAATTGAAGAAGAATCGAAGAGAACAATTTCGAAACCCTAACTTCAACCACTATTGCAAGTTTGATCAAAAATTCTCGGCCAAGTGATGTTGATGAGCTTAAATACTAGATTGGAAGCGTCATGCACAGCGACACGAAGCTGTTGATGTGTTCGTGGTGGAGTATTCGTGTCAACGGAGGGGAATCGGTGGTGGTGACTCACCAAACGCACTAACTCGTGCAATTTGACCTAGAATACTCGAGTATTCAGAATAATACTCGAGTGTTTTGCCCAGTTTTTGAAAAATAATTATTTTATTTACTTTCCCTCCAAAATCTTTCCTATATTTGCTTCTAGGTCCCAACCCAGGGACTAATATGCAAAACACTTATTTTATGCATTATTATATTTATTAAGTCACTTCACACACATATACTAACTATATGAACACATATTTTAATCAAGGATTAATATAGAAATCATTAATTATAATTAATTTATAATTAACATTTCATTAATCGGGGATTAAAATTTTGGGGTGTTACACTACTCCCCCACTTACAAGGAATTTCGTCCCCGAAATTCAATTCATACAAACAAGTCAGGATAGTCCTGGCGCATCTTATCCTCTAATTCCCAAGATGCTTCTATCACATCACCACAAACCCAGACGACTTTGACCAGACGAATATCCTTCCCTCTAAGCTGCTTGATCCTTCGATCTTCAATGCGAACTGGTACAGCTTTGAAGGTTAGGTTCTCATGAATTTCTAAGTCATCAGGTTGGATTCTAAGAACAATGGTGGGGTCATGGACATATCTCTTCAACTGAGACACATGGAATACATTGTGAAGGTTGGCTAATGACGGAGGCAGGGCTAACTGATAAGCTACTGGGCCGACTCTTTTGAGGATTTGATAGGGACCAATAAACTTAGGTGATAGTTTCTGGGTTTTCAAGGCTCTACTAACACCTTTTGTTGGTACTATTCTAATGAATACATGGTCTCCTTCGGAGAACTCTAAAGGTTTCCTCCTCCTATCAGTATAACTTTTCTGCCTACTCTGAGCCGTCTTCATCTTCTCTTGTATCATCTTGATCTGTTTCGTGGTCTCTTGCACAAAATCTGACCCAACCAGAGAACTCTCCCCCACTTGAAACCAGCATAACGGCGTCCGGCACTTTCTCCCATACAAAGCTTCAAATGGTGCCATTCCAATGCTCGTGTGGTAACTGTTGTTGTAAGTGAACTCCACGAGTGGTAACATTTGTTCCCAGTTCCCTTGACCTTCCAACGCACAGGCTCGCAAAATGTCCTCCAGTGACTGAATAGTCCTCTCCGTTTGACCATCAGTCCGAGGATGGTATGCAGAACTTAACTTCAATTTTGAACCCAAAGCTCTATGTAGATCTTCCCAAAACTTCGATGTAAACCTCGGGTCGCGATCTGACACAATACTTGACGGTACCCCATGCAGACGAACAACTTCCTTGATGTACAACTGGGTGAGCTTTTCCAACGAGTAGCGCATATTCACGGGAATGAAATGCGTCGACTTGGTCAAACGATCCACGATCACCCAGATTGCATCATGACCAGTAGATGTCCTTGGCAATCCTGACACAAAATCCATCGAGATACTATCCCATTTCCATACGGGAACTTCCAAAGAAAGTAACTCTCCTCCTGGCCTTTGATGTTCCACTTTCGCCTTTTGACACACCAAACAACGTGTCACATATTCAGCTACGTCCTTCTTCAAACCAGGCCACCAAAATAGCTTCTTTAAGTCCTGGTACATTTTGGTAGCTCCTGGATGCATACTCATCTTACTCTTATGCGCTTCATTCAGAATCATTCTTCTTACTTCCAAATCATCAGGGACACATATCCTTGTCTTAAAATGCAGGATTCCATCCTTCCCTTCTTGAAATTCCAACTCCTTACCTTCTTGCATCAACTTCTTCTTTTCCATAAGCTTATTATCCTTGTGTTGCAATTCCCGAATCCTTTGCAGAAACTCATTAGCAATCTGCAACATCCCCATCTTAATACTCGTCGGCTCTACTTGCATCGTCAGGCTTAAATCCCGGAACTCCTCTATCAACGCAGCTTCTCTGACCATCATTACACTGATGTGCATTGTTTTTCTACTCAATGCATCTGCCACAACATTGGCCTTCCCAGGATGGTAATGGAGCTCGAACTCGTAGTCCTTCAAAAACTCCATCCATTGGCGCTGCCTCATATTCAACTCTTTCTGATCGAAGAGGTACTTTAAACTCTTATGGTCACTGAACACCCGGAACGTAGTGCCATAGAGATAGTGCCTCCAGATCTTTAACGCAAACACCACAGCTACCAGCTCCAGATCATGGGTTGGATAGTTCATTTCATGAACTTTTAGCTGTCTCGAGGCATAGGCGACGACTTGCCCTTCTTGCATCAAAACACTCCCAAGACCTTGTTTCGATTCGTCACAATACACATCGAAACTCTTCTGTGTATCGGGCAGAATCAATACAGGAGACGATGTCAACCTTTCCTTCAACTCCCGAAAATTCCTTTCACACTTCTCATCCCATAGAAATGGTTGATCTTTCCGAGTCAACTTCGTCAGAGGCAATGCAATCTTCGAGAAACCTTCAATGAATCTTCTGTAGTAACCAGCCAAACCCAGAAAGCTTCTCACCTCCATGACCGACTTCGGTTGCTCCCATTGCAAAACCGAGCTTACTTTCGTCGGATCAACGGCTATTCCTTTATCCGAAATCACATGCCCCAAGAACTTAACCTCCTTCAGCCAGAACTCACACTTTGTAAGTTTGGCGTACAACTGCTTCTCCTTCAGGATACTCAACACTATCTTCAAGTGTTCAGCATGCTCCTCCGGGCTCTTAGAGTAAATAAGGATATCATCAATGAATACAACCACGAATGAATCTAAATAAGGTCTAAAGATTCGATTCATGTAGTCCATAAAGATAGCTGGTGCATTAGTCAATCCGAACGGCATCACGACATACTCATAATGTCCGTATCGAGATCGAAATGCAGTCTTAGAGATATCCTCTTCTCTTATCCTGATCTGATGGTACCCCGACCTCAAATCAATCTTGGAAAATACCGAAGCTCCTAGCACTTGATCCATAAGGTCATCTACCCTCGGCAATGGATACTTGTTCTTGATGGTGACCTTATTCAGCTGCCGGTAGTCGATGCACATCCTCATGCTACCATCTTTCTTCTTGACGAACAAAACCGGAGCACCCCAAGGCGACACACTTGGTCGGATCATCTACTTGTGCAACAGCTCCTCAATCTGCTTCTTCATTTCAGCCATTTTCGGTGGTGCCATTCTATAAGGAGCAATAGAAATGGGACCAGCTCCCGGAACTAGATCAATACCAAATTCAATCTCTCTTCTTGGTGGCAAACCAGGGATCTCATCAGCAAATACCTCCAGAAAGTCTCTGACAACAGGAATCTCTTCCATTCTTGGACCATTCTCTTCCACCTCAGTGTTGAACAGACACACGTAGCCGGAAGGTTTTGGGTTTCTATAGGTCACTATTTTTCTATCACAATCAATGATCACTTGGTTTTGACTTAACCAGTCCATTCCCAAGATCACATCTAATTGTGCCAAGGGTAAACAGATCAAATCTACTTTAGAGGTTTGTCCTAACACTTCTATACAGCAGTTAAGACATGCTCTAGAAACTACAACAGGAGCATTGGTAGGAGTTTCCACTTGCAAAACATAAGGTAATTCAGACACAGACAAACTTAACCGTTTCACACATTCATATGAAACAAATGAATGCGTAGCGCCGGAATCAAACAAGACATGACAAGACTCACCATTAAGCAAGTATTTACCTTGCACCAGATTAGAGGATCGGCTTGCTTCCACACCATTAAGGGTGAAAACCCTTCCTTGAGCCATAGGCCTCTCCGCAGTCCCTCTTGAATTGGCTTTGACCGGTTCCTTGCAATCCCTTGCAAAATGTCCCGGCTTTCCACAGTTGAAGCAGCCACTTGTTCCCCAGCATACACGGCCATAGTGGTTGCGCTTGCACTTGTCGCAGAATGGAGCCTCGCTCCGATAATTCCTTCCATCAGACCCACCAGCTTTTCCCTTGCCTTTTCCTCGGTGATCATACGGACCTTTGCCTCTGTTGTTGAAGCCTTTCCGCCTCTGAGGTCCACAGCCCTGATTGTCCTTCTTCTCCGAGGCTTGCACCTCCTCAGCCTTGGTGTCGTCTTCATACATCCTACACATGTCCACGAGTGCAGGAAAACTTTGAATCCGTTGATAACTGAAGATCGACTTCAACTTGGGCCTCAAGCCTCCTTCAAACTTAATGCATTTGCTTCTTTCATCCGGATTGTTCTGATAATATGGAGAGTACTTCATAAGCTCCTCAAACTTGGCCGCGTACTCACCCACACTCATACTCCCTTGCTTCAGTTGCAAGAACTCCACTTCCTTCTTCCTCCTTAGATCCTCAGGAAAATACTTATGGAGAAACTTCTCCATGAATACACCCCAACTCACTTCCCTTCCTTCATATTGCAGAAGTTGCATCGTGTGATTCCACCAATTCTCAGCTTCATCCTCCAACATGTATATTGCATACGCCACCTTCTGAGCATCAGAACACTCCAACGTCCTCAGAATCTTATCCATGGTGTGAATCCATTTATTGGCCTCTTCCGGTTTAAATCCTCCTTCAAACTTTGGCGGATTGCAACTTCTAAAATCAGCCAGAGTTTTCGCCTCAGCGTTACCCACATTACACTGATGTGGCGGGTTAACCGGTTGAGATGGTTGTTGAGACTGTCGTTGCATGGCTTTCAGCACCGTGGTGATCCTTTCTAACATCGCATTGGTGTGATTTTGGTTTCTAGTTTCCATATTAGACCTGCGCTATGGGCTTATGGTCACATATGCTGAACTAAAGAAACTTCCATTACACCACCTATGCTAAGGCTATAGCTTAAGATTCTAACTTCACATTCAATTGCATCTTGTGCTCAAAAGAGACAAGATACAAACAAATCAAGGGTATCTAAAGCTCAACAAGCAAAATAACAACATTCAAAATAATGTACATGCCCTGGAGATACCTGCTTGATGTTGATGGCTACCTTTCTGGTACTACTTCCACTACTACAGGATCTGGCTTTTGCTCTGATACCACTTAGTGTGACACCCTTCTGAATTACCCAAGTATAATATAGAACTTAAGCTATTATATTGGATAATATATGGACTTGTGAGTATTAAGAAAATATGTAAAAAAAATATTTCTTCTTAAAGCAGGTGCACAAATCAACACTTGGAATTCTTGGAGAATAAACTCTAAAGCATTTCGAAACAGTTGTATCGAATTCGGCGATTTCTAAAACCTTTTCAAAAGTTGGGTAACATTCGTCTTTTGAAATCGTGTTTATATCATAGAAAATAACTAAAGCTACCCTTGCTTCATTTGATAAAACTGATACCATCGAATAGTTTTCACAGCCGAACTCTCAAATAGATTAAATCAGAGTAAGCGGAAATTATCGGACTATGCCATGGATAGGAATATAAACATAGATTTTATATATAGGAAAGTCATAAGTACATAGCCCAACATCAGAGTCTCCAAGTTCCAAAATATACAAGTCCATAAACAGATCTACATAACAGTGTAACCAAACCCTAGAGTACCCCAAAAGTATATCTACACTATATATACATAACCAAAATGTGAACTCCAAGGGCGGTCACATAGATCTGGCATCATCAGATGTAGTAGTAGTGATAGCAGTAGTCTCCAAGAAGCAAAAGTAGTAAGGTAGTATCATCATCATCAACACAGCAGCAGCATGATCTCCTCCACAGCATCCACACATCGGATCCTCCGATCCTCATCACATACCATATGCACATACCTAGGGATCATCGTCCCTCCAATCACTCCCAGTAGAATGCACGACAGGCTCGCTCCCACTCTCGTCCTCCACCGGATCCTCCTCGATCTCATCCGAGGGAGAGTGTACCCTACCACTGGGTACCAGGTCAGGTGATGGTGAAACCTTGACTGGGCTCCTCGGATCAGAAGGGGGAGTATCCTCGCGGACGACTCTCGAGGTAAAAGGGTGAGAGCGGGTAGGTCGAAAATGAAAACTGTGATAAGAGCGAGCTGGTCGAATGGGAGGTGGTCCATGGTAAGTATAAAACGGGGGTACGTGTATAGTGTATATGATGGGAATCCTAAATCTACGAGGACGGAATCGCATCAGCGGGTTCGGGTGGTAGAAGGTAATCTCTACCTCTCCCTCGAACACCGCACGATGGTCCTCATAGATCCATGTGCCACTAGGAAGTGGCCAGATCTCGATGCAAGCAATGTAACGAGACATCACCTGCAAGGGCATAGGGGTAAGCAATTCTATACACATAATCAACAGAGAATAAATAATGCAACATAAGTATAAAGTCTACCAATATGTATATGTACATATGCAACAAGGAGCAACAATCACATTTAACATTTAGCAGTTAGTTAATGCACATAGGATGCTCATGCTTGTTTCATTTGTCACATTTAATTTGGATGAGTGGCATGATGCATGAATTTAGCTCTCAAGCCTATCTCCATTATTCTATGTCACTCTCTGACGTCCATCCCTGACAACCCAGCACTCAGCAGTGCGTTGTATTCCTAGGTATACAACAATTCGTACATTCACCTAGAATGTACACGACAAGCTTCGAATCCATGCCACCCGAGCATATCCCGTCATCCAAACGGACCGTCATCCAAACGGTATAACCATATTGGCATCCACTCAGCCGACCACGTCAACGACGTGTCATCAAGCAAGCGTATTGGCACTCCCAGAGGCCCTCCACATGTTTACCAAAAACATGATATACGTCCTACCATCCAAACTCCAGAATGAATGCACTTTATTCTTTAGACTTAAAGGAAGTTGATTAATATTTTACAGGCCACCTAGGCTTATTTCATTATAAAAAAAAAGGACCGTCACCAAACGGTATACTCATATTAATCACTTTCCTTCATGTCTAGTTCCCTTGGATTATTGTTATTAATTCCTTAACTTAAATGAGTCAGAATTGAAAATGTATCTTTCAGGTTCTGGCAATTTACTCGAGTAAAATTCAGTACACTCGAGTGTTCATCAACTTTTCCAGATTACTCGAGTGTTCTTAAAGTTACTCGAGTGTTCATGACTTTCTGAGGATTTGGGTTTCAAATTCAATAAATTACTCGAGTAGTTCATAGGTTACTCGAGTGTTCATCCTGATTTCCAGAATACTCGAGTGACCTTGAATGACTCGAGTGGTTAGCCTTAACTTGTCCTCAGGTCATGCTCGATACTCGAGTGCTAGACATGATACTCGAGTGTTCTTGCTCCATTTGCATTGTTTTGAAGGCGTTTTACTCGAGTATCATGTCTATTACTCGAGTGTTTCACAGCAGAATACACTGAAATCTTAGTTTTAACATACCACTTTCATTTCTACTCATTTCCAGTCCATTCCAAGGATTAACAGAGTTAACATAACATCATTTGAACATGTTACAACATTCCTTTCATATCAAAACACAGATTTGACAGAGGATTCATCAATCATGCATAAAATACACATTTTAACAACTCAACACCTCAAATCGCATAATAAGCACAATTCTCATGAAATAAAGTTCATTTAAGCTTGCATGCATGATTTAGAACTTGCTCAACACAGTTTTAGAGCAATGCTTGGTCTCCAAACCAAAGATCCTATTCAATCTAAGCCCTTAGAGCCCCTTGGTGGCTCTCTAGCAAAATTAGTGAAATTCAATCTCTATCTAGTGAATAAAATTACTTCCCCTTACCTCTCAAACGTGAATCAAACAGAGAATCCCCAAAGAAAGCTCCACAGCACCAAAAACACTTTAAACTCCAACATGCAGAGCAGATTGAGTGCAACACCAAAATCGAATTGGTTCACCCATGAAACAGAGATAAGGATTGGGGAAATTAGATTTTCTAAACTCTATGCAACATCATCTAACTAAAGAAACTGAACTTGAGACTCAGGGATTCGTGAGCTTACCAGAAATTGAATCCAAAGTAAGCTCCCAAACCAAAACTTGACAGAAACAGCTTCACTTTAACTCCTTGAATCTTCCACCACACTCACCCAATCCTCACGATTTTGGTGTTTATACAAAGCTCGTGATGTGAGCTTTGTATTCGTGTATCACTCGAATCCTAACACTCAGAATTGAAGAAGAATCGAAGAGAACAATTTCGAAACCCTAACTTCAACCACTATTGCAAGTTTGATCAAAAATTCTCGGCCAAGTGATGTTGATGAGCTTAAATACTAGATTGGAAGCGTCATGCACAGCGACACGAAGCTGTTGATGTGTTCGTGGTGGAGTATTCGTGTCAACGGAGGGGAATCGGTGGTGGTGACTCACCAAACGCACTAACTCGTGCAATTTGACCCAGAATACTCGAGTATTCAGAATAATACTTGAGTGTTTTGCCCAGTTTTTGAAAAATAATTATTTTATTTACTTTCCCTCCAAAATCTTTCCTATATTTTCTTCTAGGTCCCAACCCAGGGACTAATATGCAAAACACTTATTTTATGCATTATTATATTTATTAAGTCACTTCACACACATATACTAACTATATGAACACATATTTTAATCAAGGATTAATATAGAAATTATTAATTATAATTAATTTATAATTAACATTTCATTAATGGGGATTAAAATTTTGGGGTGTTACACCTGTGGCCATATCCTCCCGCATTTCATTTGCACTTCCTTGTCTATTCCAACCTCCTTCCTCTAAGACCCTTTGTTGGAAACGCTTATCCCCCTTCAATTTTCACCACTTGATTCTTGGAACTTTGTCTTGGATTGTCCTTTCCACCCTTTTCTTAACCCTTACATCCATAACCAAAACTCGGCGTTGGGTAGTCAAGCTCTCTCCAGGTATAACTTTGCAATCCATGCAAAGCTTTCTGTCTGTTTTCTTCATTAGAAAGAAATCAATTTGAGAGCGCACTGACCCACTCTTATGCGTGATAAGGTGTTCCTCCCGCTTTTTAAAACAAGTATTGGCTATTGTGAGATCGAAAGCCGAGGAGAAATCTAGAAAGGTTTTATCTTCCCCATTTTCTATCCATATGCCATGGCCTCCATGGGATCCTTCATACCCACTAGGGTCACTTCCCACATGGCCATTGAGATCTCCCCCTAAGAAGATCTTTTCTCCCATAGGTATTCCTTGGATTACCCCCTCTAGCTCCTCCCAAAATTGCACCTTATGACGATCTTTCAACCCCGTCCGAGGTGTATTAGAACTAATCACATTGAAGGTATCGCTTCCAACTACCAACTTAAGAGCTATGATCCTATCCCCGATTCTCTTCACCTCCACCACGTCCTTCTTCCACTCCTTATCTACTATGATGCCTCCCCATTTCTCGCTTTTATCTTACCCGGGTACCAAAGCTTGAAACCCGAAGAGTCTAATTCCTTTGTCTTTTCCCCAACCCACTTGGTTTCTTGTAGCCACATAAAATTGATCCTTCTCCTAATCATGGTGCCCACTACTTCCATTGATTTACTGGTAAGCGTGCCTATATTCCATGTTCCAAACCGAATCCTAGTTTCGTGAACTAACTTCTTTACCCGCACCCGTTCACTAAAATGCAGGAACCCTTGCTTATTTTTCACTACATCCAGGCGGCAATGGAGCGGCCCTTACTCATTTGACACTGTACTCGAGTCATACAGCGCGTTGCTTCCGGGCAACGACCTAGCATTAACCTCATAACATCGTTCATCCATATCATAGATTTGACAAAATTTTACTTTGGCTATCAAGGCCTAACACAACCTTCACCTTTTATCCAGGCTTAGGACCGGCTATGCAGCATACACCGCATACACCGCATAGGCATACACCACATATACATGGCATAATTTACTAAATTACAACATTATGTTTTACTCAATATCAAACCATTATATCACACAGTTACATATCTCAATTACCCCAATCAATTCTAATTATCATAGTGTCAGCACAACAATAATTTGATACTGATTCATACAGAATTTAACACACACTACTACAGATTGGTCAAATGAAACCGGTTCCGCACCCCATTTGAGACTGGTTTTGAACCAGTCTTAAAAGTGGCGGTCTTATTTCTATATCTTTAAATGAGTCTGGTTTCGAACCGGTCTGGTTCCGAACTAAAGAGACTGGTTTCAAACCAATCTGAAAATTAAAAAATAACCAATCTCTATTAAAAGATGAACCAGTCTCATTGCATATTTTGAACCGATCTCAATTAAACTATGAACCAGTCTGATTGAGTGATTTGAACCGGTCTGAAAATTAAAAAATAACCAGTCTCATTGAGTATTTTGAACCAATCTCATTGAGTATTTTGAACCGGTCTCAATTAAACTATGAACCAGTCTAATTGAGTGATTTGAACCGGTCTCGACTAAATTTTCAACCAGTCTCATTGAGTGTTTTGAACCGATCTCAATTAAATTTTTAACCAGTCTCGTTGAGCGTTTTCAACCGGTCTCCATTAAAATCTGAACCGGTCTCGTTAAATGTTTTCAACGGGTCTCAATTAAATTTTTAACATGTTTCGTTTAGTGTTTTTAACTGGTCTCAATATAAAAAACACATGAATATAATAAAACTAATAAATAATAACTAGATGCTAAAATTATATTATAAAAACCACGTTATATGTATATCTACTACAAGTTTGATCAAGGCCAAGTATACATTCCTATGCCGCCAAGTATACATTCTTATGCCTAGTGAAATTAACATAAGCTACACAAAAGTCTTATATCTAGAGCAACAATAATTTACGTATAGGTGTGACATGGGATATAATTCTTAGAAATAGGCTGCAAACTATCCCCTCCTGAATCAAAAGTGCATCATTTTATCTTCTCCATCACATCCCCCTTCCCCGGTCCAACAATCTATAGAAATAAGCTGCAAACTATCCCCTCCTGAATCAAAAGTGCATCCTTCTATCTTCTCCATCACATCCCGCCTTCCCTGGTCCAACAATCTATCAAGATAGAATATAAAAACATAGCTGCAAGTGAATATATAGCTTTCCATGGTAAGAAGAAACATGCAATTTCTAAATATAGATCCAAAGTATGTAGTATAAAACAATTCCTACAGTCACTTAACTTCCATTAGAAAACCAATTTACTAAACATATAAAAACACTAACAGATTCATTCCTGCAACATTTGTAAGGAAATTAACACATAAATATAAAAGGAACCTAGCAACCTACTTATAATCAAGAATATAAAAGGAACCTATCCAGCAGCCTACTAAATAACATAGCTAGTCAGGAAACACATCCTATTACATGGTACATGTAAACACATCCTTCTCAATTTTGGACAGCAACACAACCAACACAACCAAAAACAATCAACACAACCAGAAACATAAATAATGGGCTTGAATAGCGAAGAGAAATAGGGAATATACCTAGCTAGTGCAAGATAGACCACAATTCAAGGAAATATGCTGCAAATTCTTCTTTAAGATTATCAAGTTGTTTGTGGCTATATTCTTTAGTGGAGCTGCAATCATCAAAGTACTGTAATAACCAAGAAATAACATAATCAATTTCAATGATAATATAACCAATATAATTTAATTATAATAATATAAATATAAAAACCCGTACGGTAAAAATATAAAAACAAATAATTAAATATATGAAAAAAGCCCATATAGTACCAAAATAAAGCAAAACGGAAATCAAAACGAGAATGAAATTAGTTGCATGAAAAGAAATCTAAGCAATCTAAACCAAAATAAAGCAAAACGGGAATGATTTTAGTGACACATTAATGGTAAATCATATATATAAAAAATAAAAAATAACAACCTACCCTAAATGACCAAATCAGAGCTAAGGATGGAGGTGCAAATGGCGCAGTGGCGATGGTGGCTGGTGTCGTGACTTCGTTTGCGGCAGTGAAGGGTCGCAATGGTAGAACCGCGAGTGAGAACTCCATGGCGATGGAGGCAGAACTTCGACCATGGCTGGTGAGTTGGCGAGGGTTGGTTGCGGCGGCTAGGAGAGACACGAAGAAGAGAGAGAGAAAAGGGAGATTGTGTTGAAGAGTATTAGGGCCGGCTGAACTTTAGAGGAGAGGAGAGGTCACCATGGAGAAGATGAAGAAGAAGATCAGACCGGTTCAATAGTATTAAAAAGAGATTGGTTCAATGCGGAACTAGTCTAATTTAAATAAACTGCCATAAGGAACCAGACTTATTTAACCAGACTTATTTAATATATAATTCAGACTGGTTATACCAAGCAACCAGTCTGATTTCAATAAATGGCCATAAAGAGACTGGTTCCGCATAGAACCAGTCTTAATTAAATGGTCTAAAATCTATATTTTATACTAGTGACATTTCAATACCAACATTAGGTAATAACTTATTATTGTAACCTTATTCAATTGGTTTAACCATTTTATTAATTACTTAATGTGAGCATTATATAATCCAAGACTTTAAGTAGCTTAAAGTGTCTCTATGGATTATATTGATCTTCAAGTCAATCAATCCCATGGTTTAATCATTTAAGTTTCCCTTGAAGTGTATGGATAGCTTCACATTACTTTGAGCTTTCCTATATTATCATAGCCATAAGAATAACTCCTCCAAAATCTTAGTATAAGAGAAACTTGGTTGAGTTTGCCTTTAAGCTCTTAGTTGTTGCTTCTTAGTCTCTCCAATAACTCCACTAACTTCTAGGGCAAAATTCTTTTGATTTCACTAAGGGAAAACTAAGGCAAGGTTGTTGTTTGTGTTTGAGAGAGTTTTGAGGGTGTGTGAGGTGATGTGACGTTGGTAAAGGACGTTTTAAGATTAGTAGTGCCCCAAAGTCATTGCGTAGGGGTATTTATAGGTTTAGGAACCGAAATTAGAAGGAAATATCCCCAAAAATCTTCCACTGCCTTTGATTTTTTAGAAAATTCTATCAAGATAACTAGTTATATCATCCTTTAACCAATTATTCATAATTTGGGCAATTTTCAACTGAAATAACCGGTTATCACATGAGGTAACCCATTATCATGTTGTATAATTCCCATAATTCTCCAGAATAACTAGTTATTTGGTTTTCTTTTTTTTCTTAACTGGTTATTAGGGGTGAGAATGAGTCAGGCCGAGTCAAACCTGACTTGTGTTCCTCACGTTTATCTTTTTAATTTTTGCATCTTCTTTATTTCCTGAACAATAACCGTCGCATAATTATTCATCCAGTACGCTAATAAAATTATATATATATATATATATATATATTATTTATTCTAAAAACTTCCCCCCCCCCCCAAGGTATGAAGTGAATTCTAACATTATGCCTTGTTTTATCTTTTACAATTGTCAAAAAATATCTATGACCAAACATAGAAAGAAATCAAATATCACCATAAATAATGTCAAAAGCATTATTAGAACAAGTAACACTGTTATTGAAGTGAATTTTCCTTTGCTTAATAAAGTGACATACATCACAAGGATTTTCGTGCTTAATACATTGAATGAAAGGTCAAACTCTTTGCAAAACAAGCAATTTCTTATGGGAGGGGTGTCCAAATCTAGCTTGCCAGATGTCTTTATTAGAGGTGGTCAAATTGAAAAGTAAGCTAGAAACAGAATGAAGAGCACTGTAAGTTAGACTTGCAGAATCTATTGCATATAGTCTATTTTCCAAGTCAAAAGCACCAATCACCCTCAATGAAGATATTTAGTTTTTTTTTTTTTTTTTTGCAATTTGTATTGGAAAATATAAAATGCCAATTGAGAGATTTGGTTAGTTTGCTTGTAGAGACAAGGTTGAAACTAAATTCTGGTATGTACAAGGCATCGATCAAGTATAGGTTTTTGGTAACGAAATTGGCACAAAATGCAAAGGGGGTAAAACTCTCAGAGAGTACACTCAAATGAGTTATCTTCTTATACTTAAACCTACGCAAATGAGCTTACATGAGTTCCTATTTATAGCAAAGGGAAAACAAGCAATTGAAATAAAATAAACAAAACAGAAATTAAAATAATAAAACCAGAAAAACAAAAGAAGGTGGATAGGTGGCTATAGGGTGAGTAGGTTGGCTATAGGGTGAATGGTGGGCATTATGATTGGTGGGCATTGTTCCTGGTTCAGAAAATTGTGCCTAAAATGTTGGTTATAAGTTATAACTTGGTTATCATTAGGAAGTTTCGCTGTGCTAAGTTTGATTTTTCTGTAATATTTGGATTCTTATAAGGAGTAACATACATGATCTGTTACTTTTGTATTAACAATCCATTTGGAAGGTCTAGTATGAAAAGATAGACTATGTGCACTACCCCAGAAGGGTTTGATAGGTTGTATTTGGTGCTAATATGGTTGGTTGTATGTATTTGTAATTCTTTTTGTTGAATCAATGCCAGCAAAGCCTTATATTGATCAAGAGTGAAAACCATCCCTTAATTAGTAGTCGTTTCCGTTTATGAATCTTCATATTCCTCTGTTACAGATGTTGTTGTGCAATTCACAATTCCAATTTTCTAATAGTGAGGAGGGTATCCAATCCTTTTATACATGTTTTTACTATATGGCTTGTCCTTTCACAATAGGTGCAAAACTTTGAGATGTATCCTCTTCAAACACTACAACTAGGACCTTTGCTCGGTATAGAACCTAAGTGGGAACTTGAACCTCTAGAACTTCCTTTGCCTCTGACCTTTACCTCTACCAATTGAACTACTCGTAGTGTTCATTAGAAATTTGGAATCATCAATAGTAAGATGCAATTGCCTTTTTTGCTGTATAGTTAATGACAAAACCCTTCTTATGGTTCATAGAGGATCCATCGGCATGACTTAAGATCTCATGTTATAATATTGCTCATTTAGCCCGTTAAGGAATCTAATGGTATAGTCATTCTTTCTACATTACTCAATTGTTGGAACTAGATCACAGGTGCAAGCTAATTGAATGTATAGGCCTAAATTTATCTAACTCTTGCCATAAACCTTTCGGATGTGTGAAGTAATTACTAATGGATAAAGTTCCTTTCCTAAAAGAATATAAACTTAAATATATGTCCAAGTAGCATTGCATATATGTGGGGTTATGCAAAACACCAATGACTCTTTGTTTTATCTGTTCAGCATATCACGATTCAATAGGATATAGATTTGTTTTTAAATTGAGTTTGTGTCAAATGTTTGGAGGAGATTTCTAATATGCAATCCAAAATTGGAGTGTTGTCATGCAACCTTTTCTTAAACCAATAGAAAGTTGTCATTTAATTTATCTGTGTCATGTCATCGTTTGAAGTAGTCAAATTTAATTTTTTGCAATTTGGTCCAACTTAAATATTAAATTAAAATTTTAGTCCTTTGTACCTATAGATAAATTATAAGTTTTAATTTTAAAAAATATTATTAAAAAAAAATCAAAGTATGCTGCTGGTGGTTCTAATGAGCACAACTTAATTTAATTTTTATATTGGACTAAATTGCAAAACTTAATTTTGACTAATTTAAGTAATGATGTGGCATACATGTCTTAGGTGGCAAAGTTTTATTGGTTTAACAATGGGTTGCATAACAACTATTCAATTTTTGATTGCATGGTAGTAACACCCATCTTTGGAAGGGGTGTTATAGGTGGTTAGGTGTCAATGTGGTGCTCTTCAAGACTTTTTCACTTGTTGTTTGGTAAATATGCAGGGCCGGCCCTAAGGAAGGGCGGCCGCCCTAGGCCCAAAAAATTTAGCGGCTCATAATTTTTTTTAATGGTACATTTATTTTTGAAAAAAAAATACTAATTGCAAGTTCTTTTTATCTTTTAACTATTAATGAGTTTTAGCATAATATTTTAATTTGTTTTTTTTATTTGTTCACTTAATTTAAAAATATATGAAGTAATTAACTTTACTTTTGTAATCCAACATGAAAAAGGTATTTTATTACATCTTTACAAAATAACTTTTTATATTATTTCAAATATTATTTTTTAATAATTAATTTTATTATTGATTGTTGTCATTATTTTAATTGATTATTCGTATATATACTAAATTTTTAATTGATTTACTTTTAATAATTTTTATTTTTATGAATTAGGGGCCCCAATTTTTTTTTTCGCCGTAGGGCCCAAATTAGGTTAGGACTGGCATGTAAATATGGTTAATGGGGAAAGAAGGCTTGTTTTGGGGAAAGCCTATCAGCCATACACCGCTTATGAACTTGTTACAAATTATATTGTGGAGATGGATTTGTGGTAAGAGTTTGAATTCTTCTTATGACTTTACTCATTGGTGATACGGGGTCCTTGATCTCGTATTAATTAATTCCTTAGGCAATACCTCTTAGTGATTTGTTATAGTTCATCACTTCATCATTTGTATTCGATTGCGTATGCCTTGTTCTCCTTTTAATATATATTATATTCCTCTTTGCTTAAAGAAAAAAGTAGAGAGAAGATGGCTCACAATATTTCTTAAAAAAATTTCCTCGTAATTTTGTTTGTTGGAGTTTGTTTCTTAATCTTGCTGATTGCAACAAACAGCATCCAATACAATTGGAAGGGATGATAGTTCCATTAAAATATGATGGGCACAACATACAAAATTTTTGTTGTATATTTAAGTAAAGTTTTTCCCTATTCTGAAATATATTTACAGGTGACCATTAACTTGCTTTCCATTTGGTGAAGGATAATTCTCAAAGCTCATGGCATTGATGTATTAGCGTAATAGTGTTCCGTCAATAGATGATTGGATTCCGAGACTTTGTAACTAACGAGTATAGAATGCAACCGAAATAGTAAAATTCTCTCCACATGAAGTTTATGATCATATTGAAAGGTGCATCACATCTGTCCGAGGCTAAGCGAAGAATCTTGCAAAGATACAACTTCTAGGACAGAGGGATTCTGGAGCATTCTGTATTTCTGTTGTAGATGCTACGGCTCTGTATACATGTAAGAAAATCAACAATTATGTGTAGGCATGCACACAACATCACTCAAAGGAAATCCACTAGGCTTCTTACGATGCCTAACTGTTCTTAAGCGACATGACATCCCCCACTGAGGAAATTTTAAAAGGAAAGAGAATGATTTAAATTCAGAAGAAAGCGAAGTTTTTGTTTAACTTGTACAGTATCTAGATGTCAAATACCAACCATATTCCAGATTGTATCAGCAAATTGAAGACCCTTGAACATTTTGCCTTGTATTTACTAGCATATGTGATCTTCTTAGGTGGTCTGCTATGGTCTGGCAGCAAATCAACAATTGCAGTTTTTCCTCTGCATCCCCGAATTCAAGTTCAGGACTTCCCATATAGTTGAGCATAGAATGTCCTGGTCCGGTGAACAAAGATCAAGCTCAAAGCAGCTGCAACTAGACAAACTGTTGCCAAGATTCCACATGTCAGGGAAAAGCATATGTTTCCTTCACAAACAAGCAACTCCTCGTTTCCAGTCATATAAGGCATTACAAAGTTGCCCAAGGCTCCAGGTGTTAGTAGCATTTTGCGCTTTGCTTGCTGCTCTGCGTAATAATCGTATATTGTGCCTGCTACGAATCCAGATAGAAACAGTGATCCAGCTGGGTTTGCACATGTAAGAAAATTGTATAAAGTCCCAAAGTTCTTCAAGCCAAATAGTTCTGAAGCTGCAGGTACCGCAATCGACCAGTGGGCACCGTACCCAAAACCATTACATATAGCCACTACGTAAACTTGTCCAACTAAACCCAGGGCATAGTAGGCGAATCCTAATGCCATAGTTGCCTGAATTATTGCTAATGCAACTAGTCTAGGGTACCAAAGATTCCTGTTTAAAAAGAACACAAAAAGGCACACTTGAATTACAGTATATTACAACAACTTTTATGCATATGTGTGTAGAACTAGCATAAAGTAGGTTAAAACGCATAAAATGTTGGTTAACGATTGGATACTAATATTGATAATACATTAATAGCTTCATTTATCAGATAACACTCTTAACTTAGATATTTGTTATTTGTTCATTCCTAACTATCATAAAAATGGTTAATAATGGGAAAACATCAATTTCTATATATCACTGTATTTTTTGTTCTTTTATGACACACTAAAATTCAAAGGCAAAAATGAGAGAGATTGTTTGCACCTTACTACAACCTCCGAGAAGTAGCCACCAGCAACACGACCAAGGAAGTTGGATATGCTGATAACTGATACATAAACGTTGACATTATCGTCTCCTAACGATTGACAAATCTGACCCATGTTGTTTATCATTGTTAACCCAGATCCAGCACCCAAAGTAAGAGAGAAGAAGATAATCCAAAAATCAGCCTTGGCCATTGCTTGTGTTAAGGTAAAATCCTCCCCTCTACGTTTCCCATTTTTTGGCTTCATTTTCTTCACAACTTTAGTGACTACTTGGAAGAGTTTAACATGAAATTGAACACTGTCCCTTGGCCCTTCTGATGGAGAAAAGGCCTCTAGTTTTGGAAGCTTCTGGTGGTCTACATGAGCAGTACTAGAACTAGCCTCATCTGCAACTTGCATACATTTGATTGTAGCAATCATTTGTGGCGGTTCAAGAAGGGTTTCCTCATCTAGACTTTCGGGTTTTGAAAAGAAAACCAACATAATAGGAATTATAATAGGAAGCAATATAAGAATGATCAAAATAACGACAAATAATGTGATAGTGCTTTGGTCTAATTGCAGCATATTCTCTACCAACAAAACTCCCATAAGATAAGAAGCCAAGAGAAGGCAGATGCTGTAGATAAACATGAAGCCTGAATCATCAGAAGCTCTCGCTTGTTTGTAACCTTCAACAGGTCTTATGATGAACATGAGGGCGCAAGAAACCATTGCAGGTCCAACTGCTACAATGAAAATCACAGATGCTTTATCAGGGGCGTTGATCATAGCTATAATCTGAGCCCAAATTGCGCCACTTAAGCCAACAAAGCCCTTCAGTATCCCCACCACAGGTCCTCTATTTTCCGGGAAACTTTGCACACTGGAAACGAGCGCAGCTGTGTTGTAATATGTAGATCCATTTTGTCCAATAAAGATGAAAAGACATAGCTGCAATTCAGAGAAAAAGATGTTTGTGAGGACTCCAAGACATATTTTCCCAATCAAGAGTGAAGCAAACAAAATATAATTGAAAAATAGCAAATGCTTAACCAACTATAGATAAAAGTTGCTGGAAAATGTTTTCAAGAAAGTGAAAATATGGATTTGAGATTTTTATATACTCCTATGTAGTAACTTTAAATAGTAACTGTAACATGTACTCTTAACTTACCGCCCACAAGGGTAAAGCAGGGAACCTATGAGTAACAACAAGCCAAACAATGCCATAACCAACAACATTCTGCACAATCCCAACAAGTATAACTCTCCAAGTAGGGGACACTTCACTGATAACCCCAGCAAGAAGACCAACGTTGTCACCAATGTCCTTAGCCACACTCAAGTATGACATCTGTTTCTGGTTGTAACCCATGCTGCTCTTTATCACCGGAGATATGCTCCCAAACATGTAAGCTGTCCCTGCAAATGACATATCCCACATAGCACACACAAACACCAACCATCTGTGCCCCACGAAGGCCTTCAACTTCTCATGCAATGAAACCATTTCTCCCTCTCAAAAAATAAGCAAAGTTGACTGTGAGTGTTGAGCTTTGGATTTCTCTGCTCAATTTGGTTCTGGTTGAAGGAATGGTACTCTTTCTGTTTATAGTATGAAAAAAAAAAAAAAGAAAAAGCAAATTACGATTAAATAGAAGTATTTACAAATAATTAATATATCTATCAACATTCAAAATTTATAATTTATAAATTTTTTTATTGATTACTCTAGGAAAAAAATTAGGCATTTTTAACTATCCTTGTCAAAACTGAGGGAGGACATCAAAATTCAAAAGTTTTGCTATTTAACGTCAATGTTTGTTGGTGGGTCTTGGTCTCTTGGACCAGTTATAGCTGGTCTTGGACCAGGTATAGCTAATTACAAATTAACACGTAGCAGGCCATTATAATTGTGGTCCAAGTGAGCCAATAAACTTAAATGTAAAAAAAAAAAAAAATTAATGGAAAATATGCATTTCATTCAATAGAAGAAGACAGTACAAACAAAATCAACATTACCCAAACAAAATATATAGTTTCTACACAATTATAACGTTAAGAAAAACAAGGTACTCTGCACCAATAGCATCTCCCCTTTGGACATGTGTCATCAACCTCTTCCAAAATCGGTCTCTAAAAATGAGATTCAACCGCCTTTATCTCCAAGATAACAATTTCATCAATGTCGGAAGTAGGCATATTTCAGTAACAAGGAATCTCAAATTTGTAGAGATGAAGCCATTGGACAAAAGTCAAATCAGAAGTATGCAAGTGAAGAGTTCTTTCTACTATCATTCTTCCAATTATTTGAAAAATGAGGATGACCATCAAATCTAAAAGTTCACACAAAGCACAGACCTCCCCAAAATAAAACACTCATAAAAACTTAAGAATAACACTTATTTATATAACCCTCCAGATGAAGGGGAGGGACTAATCTTCCTTCCCTTCTACCGCTAACTCTCTTTAATAAAGCAAGAAAAACAAATAAAAGCAAATAAAAGAGGAAGAAAAATGAGAAATCTAGACGTAAGAATTTAAACTTACAATTTTTTTTAATTAATTTAAAAAACTTAGAAATTTTTTATAAGATATGTTTGAAGTGTATTTTTTTTATTTCCGACACCTTTAAATCGAAAATTATTTAATAATAAATATTTATTGGTCTTTTTTTAAAAAAAAAATTAAGGGCCAAAAATTAAAATTCATTTTTTTAAGTTTTTTATTCTCTTTAACGTCGTGTTCCCTCTTATACTCCTACCCTCTCCCTTCTATTTTATACTCACTTCACCCTTATATAAAAAGACTCATTTTAAAGATTTCATGTTTATTGAAAAAGTTGGTCAATCAAATTAATGGTTTTTGAAATGTAAATATTTAATATATCTCTTCAATACAACCCGTATAAATATTATTGAAAATCTAAAAACTGTTAAGTAAATGGGAATGTTTGTAAAAAAAATAATTAATTGTTATGAAAAATTGGTATAAAATCTTATAAATAGGAACAAAATAAAAATCTCAAAATAACCTTATATTTAGAGACGAAATGAGTATTCATTTATCCCAAACCCCAAATTCACTGACACAATATGCCAACTTTTCAAGTAAAAGAATTATTTATATGTTTTAGCTGAATGATTAAGTATAACTTTCTTCTTTAAGGCATTTTTGTACATTTTATTTTTATCCTTGCTATAAGTTTCTTTTCCAATTTTTATTAACATTAACTCTTTTTTTTCATAAATAACCTTATTTACTCAATATTTTATTATAGGTGTAGCTTTGAAAAAATATATCAAATATTTATATTTCCAATGTCAATAAAAATATTAACTAAATTTTTTGAAAGACGTGTTTTTAAGTCAAAGATGACTTGCATTTGGTATTTGTGACAGTATACACCATCCGGTTTGAAATATAAGGAAAAAAGCTAAATTCTAAGGAGAATATTTGATTATATTTAATTTTCTTAAATTTAAAAAATAAATAGAGGTGTTTTACAAAAGTAACATTGAGAATGAAACAAAAATTAAATGAGATAATCACTTTCTAGGGATGTTTTAGAAATGTAGCATTGGGAATAAAATAAAATTTAAAAAAGTTAGTTACTTTTTCTTATATATTAAATCAAGATAAGTATTTTTTTTTTAATTACAAATCGGATGAGGTATGTATAATTTTTTTGGTTTGCGCTTGGTATCCAGCTCACTGGGTCGACTAATCCAGTTCGAGGGGGGTCTCGAGGTTAAGGTTTTATTCATTTTTCAACGTTGTTGTGGGGGATCGAACCATGGTTCGCCCTACCAACCTGGCACCACTGCACCACCAACTTGTTGGCTATAAGGTATGTATAATATGTGTGTGTTCAAAATTTAAAGTTTAATTTTGGCCCCTTAATATTTTCACCAAGCTCCGCCACAGGATGAGTGAGCAATTAATTATTAGTACATGGGAAAAATAAGGAAAAAATACATAAATTTAAATCAAGCACATACATTAAACTTCTTAATTTTTGTTTTATAAGGTTTATTTGATGGTCAAAATAAGAATGACATGATATGATAGTCTATACTATCTTGTCATTATCCGCGAGTTAGAATAATAAAATAATGTTATCTTGTTGGCATATTCTATCTTGTCCGCTTAATATATTTTCTATCACATTTTATCCTATATTGGGAACTAGTTTAGTTAAAAATGAGCAGAATATGATAGTGCTCGTAGTCACAGATTAACACTATTGTCATCATCATCATCACACTGTCATGGTACCACCGCCATTTGATGGAAAAATAGTAAAAGAAATTAATTAATCACGATAACATAATTTACAAATAAAATTAAAAATGACTTATCATATTAAAAATTTAACCGAGATGTGCATAAGTGCATTAGGCTTAAGAGTATTTGTAGTCACTAGTGAATTACTTGCCATAGAAGGAGTCCAATGGTTAATATCCTCTAGGATACAACAATCACTTTCCAATCAACTCTATACTTAAAGTGATGAGGTCTCAAAGAACAACTTGTTTGGATTGCTCTTGAGAGTATGATTAAAGTACACTACAAGAAAAACTGGTGATTACCGACATATTTTTAACGACGGATTTTAAACTGTTGGTAATGCTTGTAACACCCCGACTTAGTAACTTGATTATATTTTATTTAATAAAAATCTGGGAAATTTTTTTTTCATCGACGACATGGACATGGAGCTACTTTCACAAAAAATTTAACCTCAACATTTTAATCAATAAAAACTCATCTGTCTTGTCACACGTCATCCCTCAAGTTCCAAATCGAGATGTTACCAACATTGCGCTTTGAAACTCTTTCTTCCAATTCTATAAAATACTATTTCATTTCCCTTCTTGAAGTAACGTCAAATACTAAGTTTCCAAACTTACAAGAAATAATAGGGTGAATTACATCATGGTAGAGTAACATCATCTTAGTAACTTAAGAAAGTCCAATACATACTCAGATACAAAGAGAACCTATACTACAGGTCACCCTCCTTAGCAGAAACCTCCTTCAATTCCAGATCCTCCTCAGCGTCATGGAATCTCCCGTCATTCTCGAGTAGCACCAAAACCTTTACATACTCTGGATCTTCCATCGTTATCCTATCCATCAGATCCCACAAGTCGATACCCATTGGAGTGAACAGAGGGTCGTCGATCTCCATGCTAACGTCTCCTCGCCACTTCCAGCCTTCCTCAAGAAAATCCCAATCTCCGTATTCCAAAGGGTGCATGGAAACCTTGACGTCGAATGTCATCTAAAATTCCGCGACATCAAGTGTCGGGAGAGAAAGAAATAGAATAGCAGAGAAAGTGAGCATAACGAACGATTTCTCGTCGACGGGGTGGAATTACATTAGGCAGAAACATTAAGACATAATGACAGCATCACAACAACAGATAAAACACACAACACATTTAACATTATTAGAATAATTACTTATTCATAAATCTCAAGCTTTCCAATCTCTTCTCAACATCACTTATTTCTTTCTCGATTCATTTCTCAACGTTACTTCACAACTCTTGGCCATCATCTAAATGCTTTCTCAACTTATCGATATTTCTCTTCCGCTTGACCTTCATATAGTATCCTCATCTATATTTCAATCTCTTATTCTAGGGATCTTTTTAATATTGTGAATTACTTTATTAAATTTTATCAATTCGCATCCATCGATGACAGGGGATAAGAGATTGTCATCGTGGAGTAGTTAGCATACATACATCTCCTCCAATCCTCCCAAGCCTAATCGAAAGCAAACGGGACGTATAGGAACCTTAACCTACGCCGGTCGAACAACCGAGAAAATCCAACAGTATGCATATATGTCAAGGCCACAACCGTATGGGCCGGCCATCATGACAATTAGAATTTTACGCGATACCGCAAGGGCCCAAAACCAATCGACTGCCAACCTCGTTCAGGTTCCCTCTCAGCGTTCCAAAATTGATCAAGGGGTCGACAGTACTTTTCTAGTTAGCTGTGCAGAACACGTTACGATCCCTTGGGTATTAATCCCCGATCACTTATAGACTTGTTCCGCCTAGAAAAGCACTCTAGGTTACTTGACGTTTCACCGTCATCGCCCTCCCCTATCACAATCACTCACCTAAGTATCTGCAGATAAACAGGGTATCTTCCTCTCCACTACTTCACACTCAACTCGTCCTGTTATTCAATGTCTTTTAATGTCTTATTAGTATTTTATTTATCCTAGATTCGGCGAGTCACCCTTGTTCATCTCATCGGTGTTCCTCGACGTCTAATCCAATCTTTCACTTCAACACTTTCTCATTACTTTATAACCATCACAACAGCCGAACACGTGAGGGAGCTCCTCAGCCTGGCAAACATGTCACACTCACGATGCTTATCGGGAAGTACTTCCGCCATCTGCCGCATAGCACGTACATATCTACTAGGCGCCAACCGCATTCATTTTATCATTTCTTTCCTTGCGTCTTTAATACTTTTATTATATACACATCATGGCATTATCAAGAATCTTTCCCTTTTCATTACTTGGTTCCCACGCGATCACATTATTCTCATCAGCATCATATCATTTTCATAATTTCCATTGCCTCACTTAATTTTCGTCATAGATTTAAAACATGCAAACATTCACATCATCATATATATAATATTTAGCATGACATAAATCAGAAATCACGTCATATCATCATGGTATAATCACATCAATGGCATCATGTCATTATATTATAATGGAAAAGGGATGTCTTAGTCCTGCGTATAGGTGGCCATACACACACAAAAAGTTGCCACTATACGACTGACTCACAGACCCCACGTTCCGATTTTTGAGATGGCCAGGAACATCTTAACATTTTACCTAAATACCACAGTGTCTTAGGGAGCCCTTCTCTCACCTCTTGTCCAACATGCATTGTCAAAGATGGCTGCAGGTCCGTCCGACAAACAGTAGCTCCAAACTTCCGATCTACGGATTCCTTGCTTAAAATAAGTTACACAATTAATACAAGGATACTTACTAACATTCAGGCTTAACATCAAGTCACCATTCATTTTTTAAAAAAAAAACTCGCTTTTACTTCTTATCGGGTAATCATAAAAGAAACCTTTACTTTTTCAAATTAAATCTCATCTTCGAATATACTTTAAACACTTAAAAATCATTCTAAAACAAATGATAAAATATCTTAAAACAAATCAATTCGCTGCTGGTCCGTTCTAGACAGCCAACTAATCATAACCCGAAAACATCGAAAAACGTTACTTTTTCAATCCGACTTTTCTCTAAATGAAGCTCCATTGAAAACTCAACTTTAAATCAATTGAAATCATTTTTAAAAGTGACACACAATTTAAAACAACGCTGGACAGCAGTGAAACAACTCAAAATCGCTTTCTCGAAAGTTCTGAAAACACCGCAAAATCGTTCTTTAGTTTATTCAATACTTTGCAAAAAAAAACACTTAAACAATTCCTTTTTCGAACGCATCACTTATGAAATAAAATAGGACAGCATCTACGAGTTCAGTATTTCAAATATAAATCATTCCAAAAATCAATTATCTTTCAAAAAGCTTTTCGTGAAACCAAATACAACACCGTAGCGAATAAATTAACTCATTTCTCTTTACTTCCTCTTTACAAACAATAATCCAAGGCAAGGAAATACGTAATCAAAAAATTTATCATGCATCTCATAAGTAATTCAGTTAACATATATCACAAAAGGCAAACCGTCCTAACTTTAGAGATAAACACCTAAATCGAAACATGACCGTAAACAATTTGCATGCAATTTATTTACACATAACCTAAACACATATTTAAAAAATTATGCATGCATGTATCTTAAGGAATCACAATCCACATATAAGTTCAGCCAAGTCACCAATGAAAGCACACAAGCTCACATTTATCGAAAGTGCTCTAAAAGAGAGTTTAATCAATTACGGAAAAACACAAGAAATAAAATCTAAAACTATATCAAATCAATTAGTTTTAAACCCAAAATTTCCAGAAAACTAAATCACATATTCAAGTTCATCATATAAAATTTTCAAGTTATTTGGACCTTCAAAACCTAAGTTTCAAATTAGATTTTGCACAAAAATTAGGACAGGAATGTGCTGACCTGAGACATAAATGCAACGATTGAAAATAGAAAACCAATTTCGAATTGCATTAAAATTGGTACAAATCTTCCTTACATAGTCAAGATCATCTCCTAAAAATTTCAGATTATTTGGAGTTGTTTAGGTCACACTTTTTCAATTAAAATCGTCACTAAGTCTGGAAAATATGAACCAAATGGTTTTCTGTTTTGCCTTTAGAAGTATTACCAAACCAACTCCAAATTCCTTCAAAATTTAGAGAGAACCTCTAGACATGTTTAGGAAGCTACCATAAAAATTTCAAGTCATTTGAAAGAGGTTAACTTCAAAAATTCTTTTCTCATTTAATCTGAAAAGTTTATTTTTCCGAAATCGGTTTCACCAGAAATGACTTTAGTACAATTAGCAAACCAATTCTAAAAATCACATAAAAATTCAGAGGAACTACAATTTACATTACTAAAGTAGTGGCTAGGTCATGATAGCATTGGACTTATGCAAACATATTTTATCCGCCTCTTTTGCAACTTAAAATACAAATCTATCATAAGCAACCTTCAACAAACAAAATCATATTCCAAATACCTAAACAATTCCAAACCTTCTCAAATACCTCTTGAATTGAATCTTTATTGTTCAAATTAACTTGGGGAAAATCATTTTCATAACCTAGGTAATCAATAAGAATATAGGTGTTAATCATTTCCGCTTAATCTCTGATCTTACGTGTTGATTGATTGATTTTCGTATGCGATTGAAAAGTGATTTTTAAGTTTCTTATAGATCTAATCGATTAAGCACATCCTTAATCGATTAAGACATTTTAACTTTTCTGGTCTTAATCGATTAGAATTCAGACTAATCGATTAAGTGCTGACAAATTTGCAAAAATCATTCGTTTTCATTGTTTCGATTTATTTCGTTCGAAAATCTTTCAAGGTTTCTTAAACACCTATTCAACCCCCCCCTCTAGGTGTTCTCCTAGGATTCCTTAGTTTTTTTAACCACCAATTGCGGTTTCCTCAATTGGTATCAGAGCTCGGTCGAAAGACACGAGCATAAGAGCTTTTTCGTAAAGATCCTTTAAGAAAATCGCAATGGGTTCCATGAATCCCTTTGGTGGTGAAGGTGCTTCGATAAGTCGTCCTCCACTATTTAATGGTGAGGGATACGCTTATTGAAAAGTTAGAATGAAAATCTTTATCCAAGCCATAGATAGTGAAATTTGGAAAGTAGTTGAAAAAGGTCCTCATATCCCCTCTAGTTTAGTTGAAGGCGTAGTACAATTGACCCCCGAGGACAAGTGGAAAGATGATGATAGAAAGAAAGTACAATATGATTATAAAGCAAAGAATATCATTACCTCCGCTTTGTCTTATGACGAGTTCTTTAGAGTTTCCCAATGTACTAGTGCTAAAGAAATGTGGGACACTTTACAAGTAACTCATGAAGGAACTAGTGAGGTTAGGAGAGCTAGATTGAATGCTTTAATGCGTGAATATGAATTGTTTTCTATGCTTCCAAATGAAACTATTAATGATATGCAAAAGCGTTTTACTCATATTATTAACCATTTACTTGCTCTTGGTAAGACCTTTTTGCAAGGTGAACTTTCTAACAAAGTGTTGAGATGTTTAGACAGGAATTGGCAACCAAAAGTAACGGCTATTGTTGAATCTAAAGATTTGGATGCTATGGATCTAGCAACACTTTTCGGAAAACTTCAAGAACATGAAATGGAGCTTGGACGTTTGAGTATCAATGAAGAGTCGGATAAGAACAAAGGAAGAAAGGGACTTGCTCTTAAAGTCAATAGATCATATAAAAAGAAAGAGAATTCCGATGATGATGATAGTGAAGATTCCGATTCGGATGTTGATGAAAAAGAAATGAAACTTTTGCTAAGGAAGTTTGACAAGTTTCTAAGGAGAAAAGGAAGGTTGAACAAAGACAAAGGTAAAGAGAAGGATTCCCCACACTACAAGACCAAGGCATCAAAAGAAGGTGTAGTTTGCCATAAATGTGGAAAACCCGGTCATCTCAAGTATTCATGCTCTAGGTATCTCAAGAAGAAGGAGAAAGACAAGAAAGGTTCAAAACACAAAAGGGCATATATAGTTTGGGATAGTGATGTAGATGAGAAAAAAAGCACATTGAGTAGTTCATCGGATAATGAAGAAGTTGCTAATCTCAATTTGCTTGTTCAAGTAAATGAAGAGGAAAGTTCAAATGATGAACCAAGTGAACAAAGCGAGGATAGCAATGTAAGTCATACTAAATCCGAAATTTCTTCTAAATATGAATTGTTATATAATGCTTATGAAGAAATGCATGAACAACTTGAAAAACTAGTTTTGAAAAACATTGAAAGAAAGAAGCTCATTTTGAAACATCAAAAAGAGATTTTAGAACTTCAAAAACAAGTTGATGAGCTTAACCTTCAAAATGAAACTCTTGATCTTATATATGCTAGTTCTTCTTGTGATTGAGCTAGTAGAGTGAATATTGTGGTTGATTGTGAGAATTGCAAGTTGCTCAAAGATGAAAATGCTATTTTGAAAAGGCTTAAATATCAAAATGGTCCCTATAATTATTGCTCATTTTGAAATTAGTCCCTATAAAAAAATTTCTTTGGTTTTGATCCTTGACATTATTTATTGTTTTGGTTTTGGTCCCTGACATTATTTATTGTTTTGATTTTAGTCCCCCATGTATAAAAATTGGATGGAAATCACTGTCGTGGCCTACCAGAATGGTGGTCAAGAGGCTGTTGCTACTGGGAATGGTGATCAAGAGGTTATTGCTACTGGGAACGAGCAATCATCTGCACAACTTGCACAGTCATGTAGAAAGAGGGTTAGATCAATTGATAAAGCCCTTTTTCTACATGACTGTGCAGGTTGTGTAGACGGATGATCATTTCTAGTAGTAGCAGCCTCTTAACCACCATTCTCAGCAGTAACAGCCTCTTGACCATCATTCCGTTAGGCCATGTTAACGATTTCCATCCAATTTAAATGCGGGGGACTAAAATCAAAACAATAAATAATGTTAGGGACCAAAACCAAAGAAAAAATTTTATAGGGACCAATTTCAAAATGAGCAATAATTATAGGGACCATTTTGGTATTTAAGCCTTTTGAAAAATAAGCTTGCAAGTTTCACAAGTGGTGATATTAGATTGCGCACATTGTTAAATTTTCAAAGAGGAAATTCAAACAAGTTTGGTTTGGGTTATACTAATGCTAAGAGTAAATCTCATAGAAATGTTGTTGATTTTTCTAAAGTTGATTTTTCAAATGCACCAACATGTTTCTATTGTGGTACTCATGGACATACTTCAAATGTGTGTTATATTAAAGTGCATGGTATACCTAAAGGAGATTTTGTTTGGATGAAAAAGGGTGAAAGTCCCTACACTAACAAAAATGGATCCAAAATCATTTAGATACCAAAAAGCAAAGCATGATTGTTTTGTAGGTATGATTGAAGAGCAAAGGGCTTACAAATGTTATTCATACATTTGCATCTTCAATTGGTATCACATTCAAATCTCAAGTGAATGTCCTACAAAGTGGTAAAATGATATTATTGAATATTTACAATTGTTTAGTCTTCTCAATTGGTATAATTGAATTGTTCTCAAATGGTATTACTTTTCTAAAAGTTCAATTGATATCATTGAGTGGTGATTAGATGATTATCATGCTATTGTTGTTATATTTCTTTACATTGATATCTTACTTTGTTAAGTGATATGGTGATTTACTTAGTCTTAGTTGGTATTATGACTTCTTAGTATTTCAATTGGTATCGTAATTCATTGTTATACTTTCTTACCAATTGGTATCATATTTCAAAGTATAGTACTTGTTATATTTCAATTAGTATCAATGTTGTGAAGAAATGTTTGTTATAGAGAAATCATGATCATTTCTTTGTTTCTCTATTTTGGCTTAGTATTTTATATTTCAATTGGTATATATTACTTTTTGATAATGCCAAAGGGGGAGAAATAGTATGTTTTGAAAAATGGGAGAAATGATATATTTTTTTTTTGGAGAAAGGTTGTTTTGTTGTTTTTATGTAGGTTGAGCAAAGTTGTTGAAGATAGGGGGACAATCAAGCTTCTGTCAAGTGGATTTCAAATGTCATATGCATTGATTAAGGGGGAGCAAGAGTCTCACCAAGTGATCAAATTGTTAAAGCATCAACAACTTCAAACAAATTCAAAACATGGTTTGTCATTTTCAAAAAGGGGGAGATTGTAAGTTCCATTGAGAATGTTTTGATAATGACAAAAGGTTTTGAACAAGCTATACAAGTTTTGATCAAGTTTCAAGCTCAACAAGCAACGACAAACATCAAGTGAAGAAGAGAGAGCCAACTCATGAAGACTTGAAGATCTAGTTTGTGTCTTATTAATGTAATATCTTTTGCCTCTCTAGACTTAGTCTTTTATTTGATGAGTTTGGTTAGAGTATCTTAGAGGGTAGTGAATCTCTATCATAGTCATGATTAAATCATAATTTGAGTTTTCACTTAACCTAAAAATCAATAGGTGGCTTAAAGGTTTGAAAGGAAAGGTTTAGTTTTGAGAAAACAAGTTTCTAACAAGTTGCAGTATGGTCTAATCGATTAAGATATATTCTAATCGATTACTAATCGATTAAGCCAAGATCTAATCGATTAAACACTGCTGAACTGGTTTTTAAAATACGTTTCTCACTTCTCAAAATCAGTTTTCAAGTGCTCTAACTTTTGGGTATTCTATATAAACCTTTTTCCCAATTATTGTGATCATCTAGAATCATTTTCATACAAGTTTTACATTGAATCAAGCCACTCTATTCTCTCTCAAATTCAAAGATCAAAGCTTTTCTATTTTCATATTCTTTGATCAAGAACCTTTGAATCTCTTATGTTGATTTGTCATAGCTATTGATTGAGATTCATAGGATTGTTATTTGGTTTTTCAATTGTGTTGTAATATTTGCAAGAGGCAAGCCAACTACAACAACAAAGAAGACTTGGTGCGTCGATTATCATCAAGCAAGTTCATTCATTGAAGAAGAAGTCTTGGTTGTGAATCAAGCAAAGTGAAGCCTTGGTGTGTGGATTATCATCAAGCAAGTGAAGACTTGTTGTGTAGATTATCAACAAGGGGTAGAGGTTAGATTAGAGAGAAGATCAATAGGATTACAAGGCAAGGGTGTGGAGTATCTCTTGTAGGCTAGCAAGAAGGAAGTCTTGTGAGGCATTTACTTGTAATTTGAGAATTCTAATTCCTCATAGTGAAGAATCTCTCTTGGTTGAAGAGGGGACTGGATGTAGCTTTCAAGCGGATGAAAGTGAACCAGGATAAATCACTGTGTCGTATCTCTAAACCCTTACTCTTTACATTCAAGTCATTTGATTGTGTTCTTGGTTGAAAACCTAGAAAAAGTGATTTTTCATAATTGATTGAATTGAATCTTTATTGTTCAAATTAACTTGGGGAAAATCATTTTCATAACCTAGGTAATCAATAAGTTAGGTGTTAATCATTTCCGCTTAATCTCTGATCTTACGTGTTGATTGATTGATTTTCGTATGCGATTGAAAAGTGATTTTTCAGTTTCTGATATATCTAATCGATTAAGAACATCCTTAATCGATTAAGACATTTTAACTTTTCTGGTCTTAATCGATTATAATTCAGACTAATCGATTAAGTGCTGACAAATTTGCAAAAATCATTCGTTTTCATTGTTTCGATTTGTTTCGTTCGAATATCTTTCAAGGTTTCTTAAACACCTATTCAACCCCCCCTTCTAGGTGTTCTCCTAGGGTTCCTTAGTTGTTTTAACCACCAATTGCGGTTTCCTCATTTCTAACTCCCTTTTTAACTATTCCCTTAGCCCAAACTGTCCCAATTATTCTAGTATTACCTTATCAAGTTTTACCTCTCAAGCTTTTATTTAGGTCTACCACAAACCTAGCATATCTATTGGTTCACTCACATTTTCATATTACTCGTTATTTTATAAAAATCAATAAAATATATTCAAGCAAATAATATCATAAACATATACATTCATTATCATAGTGGGTTCTCTCACCCATACTTTACATACTTAGTTTCTAACCACATACAATACCCTAAGGTTCATCATTATCTATACCCATCTACTCTTAGTTATCCTTATACTCTATTTAGAATCCACCCCCTAAGTAAAGGTAATACCACCTCCTTACCTTGAATGAAGAGAGAGAGAGAGAGGTAAAACCTTAAACCTTGAACATTCCTCTTCCTTTGTGCTCCTTGATCTTGAGCCTCCTAAGTTAGCCTTAAATCCTTATGAAGATAACCAATAGACGTGTGGGATGTTGTTTAACAGTGGAGATGGTGGAGGGAAAGGTTTCTCTCTTGACTCTTGGATACTATGTGGCATATGAGAAAGGAGAGAGCTTCATGGTGATGAAGAACATGACGGAGATGAAGGTTTGAGTGATGTAGAGAGCCTTTGGGGGATGTGTTCTTGCAAGAGGGAGCTTGAAGCTTGGCTATGGAGGAAGCTTCTTGGAGAAGCCAAGGGAAGGCATAGAACTTGGGGAGGAAGGCATGAAACTTATGGTGGAAGAGTGGCTTCCATGCCCTTTATTTTTTTCACATCTGATGCGTGTTCATCAATTAACCAGATGGTTAATCGATTAACCAGTGTATTTTGGCTTTTTATTTTTACCTACTGACAGGTCTTAATCGATTAACCCCTTGGTTAATCGATTAAGCAGATTCAGTCTTTCATTCCTTTGCACTTCAAAGTGTCATATCTCCTTCGTTACCCGTCGGATCTTGCTCAAATTTGAAAGCAAGCCTCCCTACATACTTATCTTCACATCCAACGGTGGAATTCGTGTTTACAGTTGTAAATATTTTATTTCTAATTTCCTAATATAGGGTGTTTCCTACACTCTTTTGTTCATCTTTAAATCTGCCATCCGATGCCAATGCTTCCTAACTTTTTCATGGCACTGAAAGGGATCCTAATCCATCACCTTAAATCCTCTTTAGCATAATTATAATTTTCTAATCTTATTATTATTCTAATTATCCTTGTATTAAAATTTGGGATGATACAACCACGACCAAAAGCTGAGAAGCACAACTCCTTTCACTATTCTCCAGCCATGGTAGCACCAACACTGTAGAGACGCCACCAAGAGAGGGTCAACATGTTGAAACATTGAGTTTGTGACGATGATGAATCTGTCATGACCATCGTCACTGTCGGGGAGCAATATGCTACTGAATCTATTCTGCTTAGATTTGTCATGCAGTGGCTGAAACCAAAGGGGACCGACTACTGTGCAAGAAATTGTTGTTGTTGCCCCGAAATTGTGCCTTTGTTTAAATGTAAACTCGTGCATTTACCAAATTTTAGGTATTTAATCCTTGGTATTCACTATTTGAAACTTTTGTTCTACAGCCAGCCACACTTACTAATAGGAAAAATTTGTGCTACGTACAAGTGTTGGCCGCAGATCCACATATGCATGTGTTGGAAATTCGGCAAGTATACCAATCTCACAAGTAATAAAGAGTAAGTAAATTATCGTTCCACTCGGGGATTGCAAATTGTTCCTAATTTCTTTCACCTAATTGAGATTACTATGTATAACTTGTATGGGTTTTGAGTTTAGAGATAGGAGTGTAGGATAAAAAGAATGAAACAATTCAGAAACTAAAAAGGATTTAGAAACAAATATGGAAAAAGTTAGGAACTTGGTTTCATTGTAGGATCAGGTTACATATTATGAAAATCTGTTTTCCAATAAATCAAAAACCCCAGAAACAATAAAAGCTAGATCCCTCCAACAATTATGTTTCTTACTAAACTTTACCCCTTAATCCCTTAAGTGAGTTAGTTTATAAGAGTTATACAATTACTCAAAAGTATTCCTACGAGTTGAATAATTATATTGTTTGGTTGAAAAGCCTAATCTTAATCCTAATTTTCCAATTAAGGTTCAGATTACCAAAGCAAAACATAAAGTGATCAATTCTATGAATTGTAATTAAAACACAACCAAGCAATAGATTTAAAAGGAAAAACAGTAATTCATAAATAAATAGCCAAATTAAGATCCATAATCCACCTTATTCCTAACAAGAGGTTAAGAAATACAAGGCATGGGAAAATCTAATAATCATAGACAATAATCAAATTACCCCCAAGAGATCTTCAATCTTTCAATCTTCAGTCCTTGTGCCTTGCCTCCTTGTTCTCAATTGCAGAACAGCCTCTCTTCTCTAATCCTAAATTATATTCTAATCTCTTATTTGGCTCTGAAAAGTCTACCTAACCTAAAGGAAAAACCTATATTTAAAGTCTAAAACTAATCTCAATTGATAGGAAGCAAAACTGATCAGAAATCAGTCCAATTGGGCTTCAGCGTCGCTCGCGCGCCTGGGCGCCCAGGACCACACACCTGGGCGCACAGGTCTGATCTGATGGTGCTGACCGGGGGTTGCGCACCTGGGCGTGCAGGCTTGGGCGCCTGGGCGTGCCAGCCCTACTCCGACTTCGTTTCGCTCCGTTCTTGCGCCATTTTCAAGATCCTTTCATCCTCTTTTCAGCTCCATAATTATTTTCTTCAATTAAGCTCCGAAAGTGCCTGAAACATACACAAAACGGATCAAAACGTTCAAAGGATTCTAAATTACCTAACTTCCTACAAACTATACAAAAAGTCCTAAATTTACAAGAGAAACAAGTCAAATTCATAGTAAAAGAGAGTTTAATTCATGCTCAAAACATCATATATTAGACCCAAATTAATATGTAACAACAGCACATTTTATATAGTAGTATAAAATATGAGCGCATTTAACCTAATATATTGAATATTTCATGGTTGTTGTGCAACGTTCTGGAAGTTGTGTGGCCATTATTTAACAAGTACAATTGGGAGTCTTGATTTAGATTTTCTTTACGAGTACTGAGTTGTAATGATTCTTGGTTTAGATTTCCATTTTTCAGTAATGAGTTGTTCAATTTGCAACTTTATCTGATTGAATAGTAAGTTTATATGACCAATTTTTTGTATATTGAAGAGATAGTTTTATTATCACTAGTTTAATATCCAATTTTTGTACAAAAAATTATATATTTTTTTATAAAAAAAAAAAAAAGTTTCCGACAAAAAAATCCGTCAAAAAATGTGTGAACTCTGTTGGAAAATTTGTGCCACTTTTAGGACATTTGTGATGGATATTCCATTGGAAATAACACTGTTTCAGACAAATTTTTCGACAGAAAATCCATCAAAAAATTTCTGACGATACATAAATCCATCACAAGTAGTTTTCGATGTCATTTTTACCGACTAGTTTGGTTCGTCAAAAAATCTATCGAAAAATTGGCATTTCTGACGGATGTTGGTCATTACCGACAAATTTTGACAATTGGTGTGACATCCTAACTTTTATTTCCTTAATTTAAAATTAGTGACTTAAAAATTTCTTTTAACAAACTTAGTTCCTTATAAAAATTCTTCGGAAAATTCGTCAGAGTTTACATTGTTTTTTGGACATTCCCAAAATTTAACTTTTTTTGTTAAACCTGCAATAAACATTTTCATTTATACTAGGTAGCCAGATAATATATCACAATATCATACATCACTAGATGACATCAGAAACTATAAACAAGTTGTGGAATTGTCTAGATTTCCCAAAACACCCTTTTCCAAAAGGGGGAAGCCCTGGGTCAACCCTGTGCTGCATACTGAGTACAAAAAGAATATATACAAGTTTCATAAATAGTCTATAAACACATCAGAAACTCAAAAAGTGGCCCAAAATCCGATATGGTCCTACTAAAAACTACTCACACTCCCCGAGGGGAAGTGTGCCCCTGCTCGGCCTCTAGCTTTGTTTGCTCTAACTCAGTACCCATATAAAAACAACAAAGAGGTGAGCATTAAATAGAACTTAGCAAATGACTTCTAAATAGATATAGTAATACACTAAGCCATACACAAATTAGCATTTAATCAGATTATATACAAATCATTTCACTCCAATTCATCCCATTCACATACACTTGTTATTTCATTCGCATCTTCCTTAATCTCGTTATACCCTTATTTAGTGATTTTCTCATTTACTCATTTTCCTTTATACTTTATACTTTACACTTATTATCGGGGTATCGCAGACCCACCACTGTGCACAAATCGCTCTTGTGCGTCTTACCGCTGCACACAATTCGCTCTTGTGTGTCTTACGCGACCATTGCGCGCAAATCCCTCTTACGCGTCTTACTTGGCCTGACGCCCACGAAACCATGGTTATCTATTTAATTTGATATTTGCAAACCCACCACTGCGCACAAATTGCTCTTGTGTGTCTTACGCGACCATAGCGCGCAAATCCCTCTTGCGCGTCTTACTTGGCCTAACGCCCCAACCCATAATTAAATAGCTTATTAAGGTACTGCGGATCCACCACTGCGCACAAATCGCTCTTGTGCGTCTTATCGCAGCACACTAATCGCTCTCGTGCGTCTTACGCGACCATTGCGCACAAATCCCTCTTGCACGTCTAACTTGGCCTGATATCTGCAAACCAATATCATTTATTCTCATTTTATCTCTTTTTTCCATTTCTTTGGTCACTTTCTCCAATTTGCATGCCGTCTCTTTCCACTTGTGTCATTAACATCTTTTTATCAAGTTACCAGCTCTTTAGTTGAGTGGGCAACTCAACAGACATACTTATGTATTTATTCTAAGTCCACACTAGTTCCACCAACTCATTTTTAATAATAAAATATCAAATCAAACATACATCGACATATATATTTTCTCGTAGTCACTATCAAATACCATTTTCAAACCATCACATAGAACATATAACCATAAATATCGGAGTGGGGTTTTCTCTTTTAACCAATTATTCATTTTCTAAGAATATCAACTACCTAAGGTTCATTAATATAACTTAACCACCCGTTCTTAGTTATCATTATAGACCACTTAGAACTCACTCCCTAAGTCAAGGTAATACCCCCTCTTACCTTTAAATGCTTTAACTCTTAACTTCCACGTTCTCTTGCTTGTGTTGCGGTTGATTCCAAGGTCATTTCGTTCTCCCTTAACTTCAGATTTTTGAAACACCGGAGGAACCGGATTTGGTCCCACCCTGTTCAGACCAAGTTGAACCATCCAAATGGAATCAGTAGCAAAACGCATCGCACAATGGTTTAGAGGCAGCAGCAGCTCCGTCAAACGCCCCACAGCAGCTCTGATGGCTGAGGTTCAGTCCTGGACAGGTGGTTCGCGAGCTTCGTGGCGGTTGGGTCCATGGGAGAGAGAGGGTGTAACATCCCAAAATTTAATATCTAATATAATAATAAATTTAAATATGAATTTGATTAAGGATAATAGGAAGTCATATAAATAGGTATAGCTTTATGAGGAGTATAAGAGAGTGGGCCGACCAGCTAAGGAAATGTTGGATCTCGGATTGATCTCAGCCGAGCTGAAACGAGAACGGAACGCGACGTTAGTGCAGGCATTGACCTGGGTGAGCCAATTACAGCGTATCTCGCTGTTCTGACCGAGAGCAGACTCGGCCTGCTACTACTTCTCCGTGTCAAAGCCGAAGTCTCTCCTTCTCTATTTCTTCGTGTCACACTCGAACCAGGTTGCTGGTGTCTCGATTCTCACGCCCACTGTGCATACGTTACTGTCAATCACTTTATGTCCTTTTCAAGTCACTATTGGTGACTTCCCTTTGAAGCCAATCAATCTTATCCACATATTTCAAGCTTCTCAAAGAAGCCTCCAATCAGGACCACACAATTAATTCCCATAAGGGAATAAAAGAAAATCCACAACCAACACATTAACACTTCTTATTCTCTTCCTTCTTCATTTTCTCCATCTTCTCTAAAAGCTCCAACACCAAAAGTTCATCGTATATTTTCTAACTCACGTATTCTTCTCTCTCTTACTCTCTATCAATATTCACTAACTAGAAGCTACTTTCCTTCATATCCTTTGTCTCATCGGAAGTTCCCTGCATCTCCGCCGCATTCGGAAGTGAAGTTAAGGGGTGAAACGGTTCAAGGGGTTTCAAGTTCAAAAGATCAACAGCAAAGTAGCCACACTCAAGCTCTCAAACTCTTATCTCTCATGGGTTGAGGTAAGGAGTGAGTGTTACCTTAGCTTAGGTTTGGGTTGCTAGTGTGTTCATAACGGGTACTAAGAGTGGGTGTTAGATTAGGGAAATGATATAGATTAACGCTAGAGAGGAAGATGAATAACTAAAAAGAAAACTAATAAATGAACTAGGGTCATGAACATCTGGGCTATGTGGAAGTATTTGTATGCTTGCTAAGTGTGTTTAATCATATCTCGTTTGTCGTGTAGATGCTTATAAATTGTGATAAGTGCTGCTCATGTTGTTACTTTTAATCCTGTCAGTAGACCGATTGTGAGAGGCCGAGATAGGAATATGAGGTGAATATTGTTAACTGCTTGAGGGAGAAAATATGTTAATTATGGAGTTAAGTAACGAGAGGACGAGCGAACAGGGTAAGCAAGGGGGGGTTGAGCCGAGAGGAACTGAATAATGAATGCTTTAAAGGATAAAAGAGTAATTAAAGAGAAATGGTTGTGTGAGCGGGTCATAGAAGACACGCACTGGGTGCATGCATTGATCGCGTCAAACGCATACTGGGTATGTGCAGCTGTAAGACGGGTACTGGGTACTCGCAGTTATGACTCACACAAGGTTCCGAGCAACGGAATCGGTGGGATGTGCTCCTGGTCATAGAAGACGCGTACTGGGTGCGTGCATTGATCGCGTAAGACGCCGAGATGCGCGGCTGTAAGACGAGTACTGGGTGCTCGCAGCTATGGACACTCTTTAACTTCATAGAAGAAATCGGTGGTAGTGCTACTGGTCATAGAAGACGCGTGCTGGTGCGTGTGTTGATCACGTCAGACCCCTACTAGGTGTGCGTAGCTGTAAGACGGGTATTGGGTACTCGCAGTTATGGACGCTCCGGAATCAGACCCTAAATGGTGTAAGGCATGCACTGGGTGTATGCGGCCGAGAAGAGTAAAAAGTTGTAAGATATGTAAAAGATGAATGATAAGCAAAGAGACTGAGCGAAGAAATCAGATACCGAGAAAGGGAAATAGAGACCGAGTAATCGAGTAACGAAGCACAAGCTCAGCAGAACCAGGCTGAGAACCTTGCCCAGAACATAGCCATGGCCACAGCAGCTGCAGCTGCAGCCCTTCAACCTCCACCGCCGGCTCCGGTCGAGATCGACTGGATGAACCGATTTAGGAAGAATGAACCGCCTCGATTTGAAAGGGGCTGCAATCCAGATGGAGCTCAAAGATGGCTCCAATAAATTGAGAAGATTTTCCGATCCCTACAACCGCCCTACGATTACAGGGTGAGGCTAGTCGAGTTTGTGCTGGCTAGTGAAGCCGAGCACTGGTAGGAGCAGCAGCGTCGGGGTTTGGAAGTGGCTAATCAAGAAATTACTTGGGACTTGTTCAGAACTCGTTTCCTCGGCAAGTATTTTCCTGAAGATGTTAGGAGAGAGAAGGAGCTCGCCTTTCTCAAGCTGGAGCAAAGGAGTTTAAGTGTTGGGGAATATGCGGCTTAGTTCGAGGACTTGATCCGTTATTCGGGTAGCTACCGAGATGCTGACGAACGCACCAAATGCATCAAATTCGAGTCTGGCCTCCTTGATGATATTCGACTTGAATTTGAGTATCATAATGTGGCCAATCTCTCGCAGTTGGTGAATATGGCTAGTACGTATGAGAAGGGGCTCAGAAGGAAGGCTGACGGAAAGCGAAACAGGTTGACGCAGAAAATAGTGGGTCCGATTAGGGGGAAAGGAGTCATTCAGAGGTCAGCCCCCTATGTGGATCCGAGCTCCAAGGCACCAGCAATATCAAGGAGCGGTGGTCAGATGGTGGTTGTCCCTGGCCCCTATCTGATCTGTCAGCACTGTGGAAAGCAACACAAGGGAGAATGCTGAAGTCTGGATCCGAGCAGAGCAAGAGGATCCTGTTTTTGCTGTGGCAAGCCTGGCCACTTTGCAGCTCGGTGTACCGAGAATATTGTGAAGGAAGAAGTTAATGTTGCAAGGGCTCAACAGACTGGTGCTAACCGACCGATGCAGAGAGGCAAAGTTTACACCATGGATGGTGAAGAAGTGACTGACGCCGATGAGCTGATCCGAGGTACTTGTCAAGTAAATAGCATTCCCTGTTCCGTATTATTCGACTGTGGAGCAACACATTCTTTCATTTCTCTTGATTGCACGAACAAGCTGAAATTGTCCCCAGTAGAAATGCCTTATAAGTTGTCTATCTCTACCCCTACCAATTCTTCTGTGATCACCTCCCAAATGTGCTTGGAGTGTCCTATCCAAGTATTAGGCCAAGAGTTTAAGGTCAACCTAATTTGCTTGCCTCTGACTAGACTAGATATTATCCTTGGCATGGACTGGATGTCTCAACACCATGTTCTGCTCGATTGTCGTAAGAAGACTGTAATCTTCAGTGATTCGTCTGTTGCAGTTTTAGAGGCGACAGAGGAGCTAAGCATAGATCAAATCCCTGTAGTCGGAGAATTCCCAAAGGTCTTCTCGAACGAAATGCCTGGCTTACCGCCGAGAAGAGAAGTAGAGTTCAGTATCGACCTTGTTCCGGGAGCAGGCCCAATTTCTATTGCACCGTACCGAATGGCACCTCCCGAGCTGGAAGAATTGAAGAAAAAACTGGAGGAACTTTTGGCCAAAAGGTCGATTAGGCCAAGTGTGTCACCTAGGGGAGCCCCGATTCTGTTTGTTAAAAAGAAAGATGGTAGTCTCAGGATGTGCACCAATTATAGGAAGTTGAATGCAGTAACGGTGAAGAATAGATATCCCCTCCCTCGGATTTACGATTTGTTAGATCAGCTTAAGGGAGCGTCAGTATTCGCAAAGATAGACCTCCGATCAGGATACCACCAGATCCGCATCCGAGAGGAAGATATTCCGAAGACAGCTTTCAGGATAAGATACGGCACTTCGAGTATGTTGTCATGCCTTTCTGACTTATCAACGCCCCTGCCATCTTTATGGATTACATGAATAGAATCTTCTGACCCTACTTGGATTCGTTTGTGATAGTCTTCATTGATGACATCCTTATCTACTCCAGAAGTCCGAGCGAACACGAAGAACATTTGCGGACGGTGTTCAGATTCTGAAGGACAAAGAACTCTATGCCAAGTTCTCGAAATGCAGTTTCTGGCTCAAAGAGGTTCATTTCCTTGGTCACGTAATATCAGAGCAAGGCGTAGCGGTCGACCCCTCTAAGGTGGAAACCGTGCTTAAGTGGGAGAGACTCAATTCGGTAACCGAGATCAGAAGTTTTCTCGGTCTTGCAGGATATTATCGAAGGTTTGTCGAAGGGTTTTCTAAATTGGCCCTTCCGTTGACATCATTGACCAAGAAGGATGTGCCTTACCAGTGGACCAGCGAGTGCGAGCAGAGCTTTCAAGAGCTAAAGAAAAGATTGACGAGCTCCCCAGTGTTGACTTTGCCAGACCCGACCAAAGCGTTTGATGTGTACTATGATGCCTCGAAGCAGGGTCTCGGCTGTGTATTGATGCAGCAAGGAAAAGTGGTGGCCTATGCCTCTAGACAGCTTCGACAACACAAACATAATTACCCCACTCATGATCTCGAATTGGTTGCCGTAGTGTTTGCTCTTAAAATTTGGAGGCATTATCTGTATGGCACAAATTTTTAAGTGTTCAGCGACCATAAGAGTCTCGGCTATCTGTTCGACCAAAAGGAATTAAATATGAGGCAGCGCAGATGGGTGGAATTCTTGAAGGACTACGACTTCAATATGCATTATCATCCTGGAAAGGCCAATGTGGTGGCCGATGCGTTGAACCGAAAGAGCCTTCATCTGAGTAATATGATGGTCTGAGAGATGCAATTGATGCAGGAATTTAGCGATCTCAACCTCGGAGTACAGAAGAAGGAAAACAGTGTTATACTCGAGATGTTGCAAGTGACAAATGACTTTGTGGGCTTCATCAAGGAAAGACAAGCCGCCGACTCGGAGCTCCAGAAATTACTGGAAAGAGCAGGGGACAAGGATGAGCCCGATTTCACTAAAGGATCAGACAGTCTCATACGATTTCAGGACCGAGTCTGCATCCCCATGGACTTCGAAGTTCGAAGAGATATAATGGAGGAAGCCCATAAAACGAAGATGAGTCTTCATCTGGGAGCCACAAAAATGTACCAAGATCTGAAGAGGTTATTTTGGTGGCCGAAGTTGAAGACGGACGTGGCTGATTACGTGTCTCGGTGCTTGGTTTGTCAAAAGGCCAAGATCGAGCATCAGAGGCCCGGCGGATTGCTCAGATCTTTGGAGATTCCACAATGGAAGTGGGACAACATCTGGATGGACTTTGTTTCAGGCCTACTGAGAACCAGGTCGGGATGTGAAGCTATTTGGGTTGTGGTAGATAGGCTGACCAAGTGTGCTCATTTCTTGCCGATCAACATGAAGTACAATCTAGAGAAGTTGACACAGCTGTACATAAAGGATATAGTTAGACTCCACGGCGTTTCGAGCAGCATCGTGTCAGACCATGATCCTCGTTTCTTGTCTCGATTCTGGCAGAGTTTGCAGCAAGCCATGGGTACAAAGCTGAAGCTCAACACTGCTTATCATCCTCAAACTGATGGACAATCTGAGCGCACCATTCAGACCCTGGAGGACTTGTTAAGAACATGTGTACTCGAACAGTCGGAAAGTTGGGAAACACTTCTCCCTTTGGTCGAATTTACCTACAACAACAGCTTTCACTCGAGCATCGGAATGGCTCCTTTCGAAGCGTTGTATGGTCGGAAATGCCGAACGCCTCTGTTCTGGTTTCAGATAGGAGAAAATTTGTTAATTGGCCCCGACATTGTGCACGAGACAACCGAGAAGATCCGAATGATACAAGGAAAGATGAAAGCAGCTCAGGACCGACAGAAAAGTTATGCCGACAAAAGGAGGAAGCCCCTGGACTTCAATACAGGAGATCATGTGTTCCTGCGAGAGTCCCTTATAACGGGTATTGGCCGAGCAATCAAATCAAGGAAGCTGACCCCTCGGTTTGTCGGACCGTATCAGATATTGGAGAAAGTCGGACCAATCGCCTATCGAATTGCTCTTCCTCCACATTTGTCTAAACTCCATGATGTATTTCATGTTTCACAACTCAGGAAGTACATTCATGATCCTTCGCATGTGATGGAAGTGGATGAATTGCCATTAAAGGATAATCTAACCTTTGAGGTTCTTCCGGTCAGAATAGAGGACAGGCAGTTTAAACGGCTCAGAGGAAAAGAGATCTCCTTGGTCAAGGTTATCTGGAATCGAAACAATGTAGAAGATGCTACTTGGGAACTCGAGCGAAAGATGAAACGGTCATATCCGCAGCTGTTCGGCGCTGACTGAATTTTGAGGATGAAATTCCTGTAAGTGGGAGAGGATTGTAACATCCCAATATTTAATATCTAATATAATAATAAATTTAAATATGAATTTGATTAAGGATAATAGGAAGTCATATAAATAGGTATAGTTTTATGAGGAGGATAAGAGAGTAGGCCGACCAGCTAAGGAAATGTTGGATCTCGGATTGATCTCAGCCGAGCTGAAACGAGAATGGAACGCGACGTTAGTGCAGGCATTGACCTGGGTGAGCCGATTACAGCGTATCTCGCTGTTCTGACCGAGAGCAGACTCGGCCTGCTACTACTTCTCCATGTCAAAGCCGAAGTCTCTCCTTCTCTATTTCTTCGTGTCACGCTCGAACCAGGTTGCTGGTGTCTCGATTCTCACGCCCACTGTGCATACGTCACTGTCAATCACTTTATGTCCTTTTCAAGTCACTATTGGTAACTTCCCTTTGAAGCCAATGAATCTTATCCACATATTTCAAGCTTCTCAAAGAAGCCTCCAATCAAGACCACACAATTAATTCCCATAAGGGAATAAAAGAAAATCCACAACCAACACAATAACACTTCTTACTCTCTTTCTTCTTCATTTTCTCCATCTTCTCTAAAAGCTCCAACACCAAAAGTTCATCGTATCTCTTCTCACTCACATATTCTTCTCTCTCTTTTCCTCTCTATCAATATTCACTAACTAGAAGCTACTTTCCTTCATCTCCTTCGTCTCGTCGGAAGTTCCCTGTATCTCCGCCGCATTCGGAAGTGCAGTTAAGGGGTGAAACGGTTCAAGGGGTTTCAAGTTAAAAAGATCGACAGCAAAGAAGCCACACTCAAGCTCTCAAACTCTTATCTCTCGTGGGCTGAGGTAAGGAGTGAGTGTTACCTTAGCTTAGGTTTGGGTTGCTAGTGTGTTCATAACGGGTACTAAGAGTGGGTGTTAGATTAGGGAAATGATATAGAATAACGCTAGAAAGGAAGATGAATAACTAAAAAGAAAACTAATAAATGAACTAGAGTCATGAACATCTGGTCTAAGTGGAAGTATTTGTATGCTTGCTAAGTGTGTTTAATCATATTTCGTTTGCTGTGTAGATGCTTATAAATTGTGATAAGTGCTGCTCATGTTGTTACTTTTAATCCTGTCAGTAGACCGATTGTGAGAGGCCGAGATAGGAATATGGGGTGAATACTGTTAACTGCTTGAGGGAGAAAATATGTTATTTATGGAGTTAAGTAATGAGAGGACGAGCGAACAGGGTAAGCATGGGGGGGTTGAGCCGAGAAGAACTGAATAATGAATGCTTTAAAGGATAAAAGAGTAATTAAAGAGAAATGGTTGTGTTAGCGGGTCATAGAAGACGCGTACTTGGTGCGTGCATTGATCGTGTCAGACGCATACTGGGTATGTGCAGCTGTAAGACGGGTACTGGGTACGCGCAGTTATGACTCACACAAGTTTCCGAGCAACGGAATCGGTGGGATGTGCTCCTGGTCATAGAAGACGCGTACTGGGTGCGTGCATTGATCACGTAAGACGCCGAGAAGCGCGGATGTAAGATGAGTACTATGTGCTCGCAGCTATGGACACTCCTTAACTCCATATAAGAAATCGATGGTAGTGCTCCTGGTCATAGAAGATGCGTACTGGGTGCATGCGTTGATCACGTCAGACGCATACTGGGTGTGCGCAGCTGTAAGACGGGTAATGGGTACTCGCAGTTATGGACACTCCGGAATCCGACCCTAAATGGTGTAAGACATGCACTGGGTGTATGCGGCTGAGAAGAGTAAAAAGTTGTAAGATATGTAAAAGATGAATGATAAGAAAAGAGACTGAGCGAAGAAATCAGATACCGAGAAAGGGAAATAGAGACCGAGTAATCGAGAAATAGGAATTGAGGAAAGAGTACAAGGGTAAATGATCAGAAATGTAGGAGTAAAAATGATCGGTAAAGTATACAGTGGAAAACTATCATGGACCGAGTAGAATGAGGTTGTTTGTATGTGATAGGCTATCTGATTGAATATCTGTTAATATGCTAATTGCTTACTTTTGTTTGGCTTGGTAGGTCGGTATGTCATATTAGAAACTGCTTACTTAAGTTTTGTGTAATGCTCACCTCCTTACCATTTTTCATGTACTGAGCCCGAGCAAACGCAGTCCCCGGCCGAGCAGGTTCACTCTCCCTCACAGGGAGAGTAGGTCTATAGAGTTGGACATTAATGTAAATCTCGGCCATTTGGCTGAGCAGAAATACTGATGTTTTGGACTTGTTTTATGGAACCAAGAATTTGTAATTAATTGGTTTTGGTGTCTCAGTGCTTCTGTAAAACTTGTTCCGCTGATGCTTTTACTCTCAACGTTGTATGCTTTGACTTAAGATGATATGAATTAAATTATTACGTTTTATTTAAAAAGAAAATTTTAAGTCCAATTTTCAAATAAGGAAAACTTTAATTTAATTAGGGTGTTACAGAGGGTGTTGCGACGGCAGTGGATCTTGGCAGCGGTGTTGGGGATTGGCGGCGGCAACCAGAAGGAGCATCGCGATTTGCAATGGGAACCTAGAGAGAGAGATCGCAAGCGAGATGGAGCTAGGAGAGGGATAGAGATCGACGAGAAAGAGAGATGGGGTGATGGCTGCGATGGGGATTTTGTTAGTGATGGGGGTAATTGATTTAATATCGAATATATCAAAATCAAAATAAAGAATAGAAAGCATATTTTTAAAATAGGGTAATTGATTTAAATGAATTTACTTTAGAATATAAAAATGAAATATATTTTTGTAAATAACATGTATTTTATGAAAATACTCAACACCTAAATGATTAATTCCAGGAAACAATTATTTAATTCAATAAAACTTATAATTTATAACGTTAAAGAAATCAGGGTTTTAAAATTCCAATATTTCTTAACACTTTTGTAATACTAAAAGGGACCTTAATTTGTTATTCTTAAACTTCATTATTGTTATTATTATTATTCCAATCTATTATTATTATAATTATACTAGGGGTTAAAATTCAGGATGTTACAGTTGGTAATACCAATATTTCTGTAGTGGTAATATAATTTTTGAAAAAGATAAGTTCGAAAGCAAAATAATATCATTATAGATTTTTCACTCTCTGTATGTCACATAAAAAAATAACCCCGTCCCAATATAATTCGTTTGGGGTGCGAAGTTGTAATTGCAGTTTGGAATTGGAATTTCTATGAGTTGGAAATTTAATTCTATGTTTGGATTGTATAAAGAATTAGAATTTCATATTCAGTTTTTAAGTCCATTGTTTGGGTATAAGATGTAGAATTCAAAAAATTAGTGGATTAAATATATTTCAATGTTTGTGCTTGTGTCATTACCATTTGTGTGCGTTGTCGCAACAACCTTTTGTGTTCGTCACGCTTGTGTCATGGAGACGTTGAGGTGATTTGATACCAAGAATCATATATTTTAGTGGTGGTGGATAATGGAGGGGAGATGAAAAGAGTCATGAAGATGAGAATATTCCTAAAATGGAGAAGAGGGGAAAATGGAATATTGAGGTTGGCTAGAGGCAGGAAAAAAGCTTGGCCAGATCGGGCCGATCCACACAAGCCTGATAAATAGGTTGGGTTTAAACTCTCAAAATAAGACCTAAATAGGTCTCAGGCCTATAAGCTGTTGGGCTCCTGACCAACCCCCTTAGATCACCTAAAAACCTTGCAAGATCTAGCTAAAAAGGTGGTCCACTACTGGGTTTAGCTAGATAATTTCTGGCCCAAATTACATTCGAGCCATTTTGGCCTAGCCCGATTAAGGCCTGAACCTGAATTTGACCAGGTAGCCCGAATTGCCATGTCTACGGGAGATCGGTGGAGAGAAATTATATATATATATATATATATATATATATATATTTATACTCATGATACTCAATTCTATAAAGTATGAAATAGTAATTCTAAGGCTTATGGATAATAACTAAGCTTCTATATTTTTAGTTATAATATAATTCCAAGTAATTGGGTTTAGAATTTGGTTCCAACTCTTAGTTCACAATCAAACACCAAAATTCCAATTTCAAGCCCCAACTCCAATTCCACGGCCCAATGCCATGCTCAATTCCATGCATCAAAGGAACCTTAAGAAAGAATGAATTTGTCGTTGTGAAACAGAAAGGAAATTGATACCACTGTTACAACAGCTATCTTTATATATCCATGATAATTCTTTTTAAACACGTTTGGAGATTAAGTGCATTTACAACAGAGTCTTAACATTAAATTCATCAGATACTGATACATCAGTATTACATTATCATTCTGTTATAAGACTTAATTTCAGACTTTTCATGTTTTCATCACAACATTATGCATCAGAATTACATTATCATCTACTTTTATACTCAATTAGTCAATTTTATTTCAATAATAATTTTAAAATGTAATTTCAATAAAGTTTATTATTTACTATTTCTAAAAATAATCCCAAATAATCTTTTTTTATCACATCAATATTTATAATTTTCCAAAAACTATATTTGCATTCAAATAGTAATTAAAAATTAAAGTATTCAATTTTGCGTTCAAAAATGTGTCATTGCCATTTTTAAATGGACTGCAACGATAATTTCATAGCTGTCTGTTTTTTATATATCAGATTTTTTAATTTTTTTTCCATATCCATGTTTGAATATATATATATGTATATATATAATTTTATTATTACTATTAGTTTATTTAACACTACTTATTTAGTTATAATTATTATTAACTTGGTTTTCTTATTGGGAAATATGTAATTCATTTAAGAAGAAAAGATAGTACAATCAAAACCAGCAATATCAAAACAAAATACATAGATTTCACACAAACATTATTGAGAAAAGAAAAGTAGTCTGCACCAGTCTTCCAAGGACGAACATGTGTCATCAACCTCTTCCTAAAGCGGTCTCGAACAAGAGATTCAACAGCCTTAATTTTCAAGACAACAATCTCATCAATACTAGAAGTAAGCACTTTTCGGCGACAAGGAATCTCAAATATGTGAAGAGAGATCCGTTGGGCAGAAGCCGAGTCAGAAGTCTGCAAGGAAAGAACTGTCACGAACAACAACCTATTTAAAGCTGTTTTAAAAGAGAAGAGAGCCATCAGATCTGGAAACTGCAACAACACACAAGCTCCCCCAAATAAAAACACCCAAACAACTTAAAAATTGACATTTATTTATAACTCAAACTTGCACAAAGGCAAGAGAGAGACCTAGATAAACTGGGAGAAAACTTGAAAAACCGAGACAAAACCCTCAATCACACCGAAGGGGAAGGACTGAAACTCCCTCTCCTTCTCCCTCCCTCGCTTACTCGAGAACCAGAAGAACAAGAAAAGAGGAGAAGGGAGACGAAAAAAGAAGAGAGAAGGCAGACAAACAAACTTTGTTATTAACTTAGTATTAAGATGACGTAGAATAAAAATATAGAAAAGACAAAAGAAAAAAAACAGGCTCTACAAAGTTTTAAGTTGAATATCTTATTTTATATACTCGACTAAGACTCTCTACCAGATTTTGAATAATAGCATAGTACTCTCCATCATACTCTCTTAAGACTCTGTTGTGGTTACCCTAATAACAACAGAAAACATAAATTTTATTAACCTAATAATAAATATTAAATAATAATAAATTTGATTTTTTTAAAAAAAAATAATTTATATTTAATAAAATATTTCAAAATCATCATCACTTTATCACCACCATCACCATCTCATTATTTAGTTTGCACCAATTATTAGATAAGATAAGAGTTATCTTGTAACCAGCGTGTTGGTCAAATGGTTGCTCACTTGGTCCCTTAACCAACTGGTCTCGAGTTCGAGCCTTGAATATAGAACAACCCCTGCTGGGAGATCCCTATCGCTTGGTGTGAGCTCAGTTGGGTCGGACCGAAGGAGTCGGATTCTGGGTAAACCAAATCTGGGTACCCGTTGATATACACCAGAAAAAAAAAGAGTTACCTTGCTCATATTCTATCTTATTTTTATGGTTTTTTTACCATATCATATTCTTATTTTATCCATCTTAATCACCAAAGGAACCCTATAAAACACATGTACGAGAACGAAAAGAGTGCACAACATATTTATTTGAACAGTTCAAATACAAATTTATGGTAGATCAGATTATTATTCTTAATTTTGCTTTTTGGAGTAAAGGAAGAGTGTTCTAGTTAATAGAGAATCTTCCGGGGGACAAAGATTATCAAAGATGTTTTTCTAAAAAAAAAAAATATTCTCCATGATACATGATAATAATCGAATCTTCGATTTCATATTTTGTAGTTACTAACATGCAACCTAAAATTGGATGGTTGTTATGAACCTTTTAGTAAACTAATAAAAAGTTGACACCTAAGATATGCGTGCCATGTCATTCCTTGAAGTAATGATTTATAATTTTTACAATTTAGTCCAACATAAAAAGTAAATTAATTTAATTTAGTCTTTTGTACTTATTAGCAAATTATAACATAGATTAAAACAACAGGTGATTATAACAACATGTGTTAAATTAATTTGCTAATAGGTACAAAGGACTAAATTAAATTAATTTTTTATTACGTTGGACTAAATTGTAAAAATTATAAATCACTATTTCAAGGAATTCTATGACACACATGTCTTAGGTGTCAACTTCTTATTAATTTACTGAAAGGTTGCTATCCATCCAATTTTAGGTTGCATGTTAGAAATTTCCTTCATATTTAAATAATTATGATGTCAGATCTGGTTAGTAGATATCGCAAAATATAAGGCTTTTTTAATGAAATTTATATCCATTAAGAAAGTTATTAATAATTTAGTTAATTATATTAGAAATATGAATATTTAATATGTTTTTTTTCAAAACTACCCCAATAAATATTATTGGATTTTAAAAGGTATTAAGTAAATAAGGGTATTTGTGAAAAGAAATAATTAATTGTCGTTAAAAAATGATGAATTGTTTTATAAATAAGGTCGAAATAAAAGTTTTAAAAATGATCTTATATTATACAGATGAAAGGAGTATTACTCTTTTCGTTTTTATACGTAGATCACATTCTAAAATAATCCGTTGTTTATGTAAGTAGATCACTTTTTATTTTTCAGAATGTATTTAATTCATTTTTTTTAAATTACCCCTATTAAATGAATATTTTTTTAACTGAATTCAATTTTTCAAAAAATATGCAATATATATATATATAATGAGTAAAAATGTAAAATTGATAATTATTTTTATTAAAAACAAAAAGTTTACTATTTACTTTGATCCGTATATTTTGGTTAGGTATGATTTATTTAAAAAAACTTTGGAAATTATACACTCCCTCTCTTCCATATCTTTTCACCTTTTAGGCATAGATACACAGATTAAGAAAATGTTGATTATTGCAAGTTGTATGTGTATTTTGTCTAAAATACCTCTATTTAATCCTTATTGAAAATTGTACTAGTATTTAATTTTTATTAGTAAGTGTGTCCATTAATTAATGTATAATGGTTTAGAGTTGATAGATGATAAAAGTAGAATTAACGAGGAGTAAGAAAAATGATTAAATGAAGCCATGAAGGGTTAAAGTTGGAAAGAAAAATATGTTTATACATTGAAATTGTAAAAGAACAAAAGGTATGGAATGAAAAAATAATCTAGAAAGCCAAAAAAATTTGGTTGTTTAAACATTAAGTTAATTTAATGGATTATTTTGGTTGCATAAATATTTGGGGTACTATTCATTTATGGAGTCAAAATTTTTATAAAAATAATTTTGGTTATTTTTTAGTTTTGTGGACAATGATGATTTAAGTCTAGGTTAATTTTTCCTTTTTTTATATTATAAAAATGTCCCACCAAATGAGTATATTTCGAGTAATAGATTACAAACCCCCATTAATATTCTCAAACCCCTTTTTTAAAAGTGTAATTACCATAATGCCTTAATTAAAAAAAATGTAGAATACAAACCTTTTTTTATCCCAAATCCCAAAACTCTTTTTCTATCCATAAACCCCAAACCTCTTTTTCATATATCCTATAATAAAAACTTCATTCTCCTTATTCTCTAAAAAAACACTCATCCCAATGGTTTTCTCAGACCAGTTAACGCTATTTATGATGTTTCCAAATTGAAGATCAATGTTCGTTCTTACAGTGAAGAGGTGAGAGAGTTTTGTAATAATGGGTTTTGGTTTTTTGTTTAATGGGTTTTGGTAAAGTTTTAATTTTTGAAAGTGGGAACCCCTTTTTTTTTTTTTTTTCCAGCTTCAACTTGGAGTGGATGAAAGCTATAGTTTGTTTGTTTCAAAAGAAGATGCTGCTGCTGCTGGGGAAGTCAAAATCGAGGTGTGATTTTTTTATTTTTATATTTTTGTGATTTTTTTTAGGATGATTAACGGACACGCCACTCATCTTTTTAATTTCCGTTTGAATGTTAAAATGTTTTATGATATGCATTGGAGGTTTTTTTTAGAAAATAAGGAGGATGAAGTTTATATGATAGTATATATGAAAAAGGGGTTTGGAGGTTTATGGATAGAAAAAGGGTTTTGAGATTTTGAGATAAAAAAAGGGGTTTGTATTTTACGTTTTTTTTAATTAAGGCATTATGATAATTACATTTTTAAAAAAAGGGTTTGGGGATACTAACGGGATTTGTAATCTATTACTCGTATGTTTCGTGCAATGCAGGGGTACAAATACGAGTTTGGAAAATATCAAGGCTTCATATTCAGGAGGTCCAGAATTATCAATGTGGGGCTTAGTGGCTTAGTGGCTTCTGATGCGCATTAAATCATGATCGGTTAATTACCAATGTGGGGCTCCGTGGTTTTTGAGGTGTATAATTAGGCTTTGTTTCGGTGTTTTCTTAGAGTGGGGGTTTTTGTTACCCCACTCATGACTAAATACATCCACTTATTTTAATTTTTTTTTTTTTTTTTCATTTAACGTATCGATCTTGATGCATATCTCATTATTGACAGGTAAAAAGTTATGAAATATAACTCACAACCAAATACTTCCTCCCTTCCATATTATCTGTCACTTTAGCATTTTTAACTTGTTCCAAATTATTTTGCTTTAGAAATTCGAGGATGTATTAATTGATTTTTTCCACCTTTAACCTTGTATTTAATGTGTTGAAATATGTGAAATGAGTGATAATTAATGTACTTTGAGGGTATTATAGTAAAGTTATTTAATAATTCTCTTGAAAATTGAAATATTAAATGACTTTCTTAGTATGTGTGAAATTGCTAAAGTTACAGTTAAATTGGAACGGAGGGAGTATAAAATTGTGGTTCTCATGTCACCATCAATTTCTCTTCAAGGCAAAGATCTTTTTGAAAATCAAATCAGGTCCAATTTGTTTCACGTGTGCATAATGTACCTTCAATTTTTAGCTGTAAATAAAATTAATCAAAAGTTTAATTATGTCATAAGTTCCTAAAATTTGGGATATTTTTGTCAGATATTCTTATTTTTTTTATCAATGTTTGACTCCTCGAAATTTACTTCTAGATTTGTCATATACCTCTTTTACCAATTTTGGTCAATTTTGCTGACATGTAACATCGGAATCCTGGTCAGACACAATAGATTGGTCATGTGGTGTTGCGTGATATCAAATACACCCCTCATATTTGAAATAAATATTTAATATCACCTAGATATTTTAAAACAACTTATAAAAAAGGGCAAAAAATCTACCGAAATAATACTACCTTATACTCCCTCCGTCCCTATTTATAGAACCCCTTTGAAATATTTCACGTCCATTAAGAAAATTGATTAATTTAGTTAATTGTATTGGAAATGTGAACTTTTTATATGTATTTTCAAAATTATCCTTATTAATATTATTGAGAATCTAAAAGGTATGAAATAAATAGAGGTGTTTATGGAAAAATGTAATTACTGATTATTGAAAATTGATATAAGGTCTTATAAATAAAATCAAAATAAAAGTATCAGAATGGTCTTATATCCAGGGAAGTAAGTATTAATTAAAAACAGAGGAGGAAGTGTTATGGACCATGTAAACGGAACCGGTATGCCGGATTCAGATACCGGATTAGGACATTGAGAGGCCCAACCAGGCCGGCCGGATTCAGGCCGGATTCAGGCCGGATTGACGAGGTCCACTAGGCCCAGAGGCCACCGCCGGATTGAGGCCGAATTGACCAAAGGAACCGGATTTCGAATTGAGGCTAGGAGTAGCCCATTAAAGCTGAATCCGGATTGAGTTGGGAGGCACTATCCAAACAGGATACCAGATACGATACCTAGAGCGAATCCTGAAGGATGGATTTAGATATGACTTCAAGCTGTTGATTTCTATACCGTTATAACGGTACGAATTCGGACACGTGCATTAAGGGACCTGAAGGAATCCCACTATCTTCACCAACATAGGATTCCATTCGCTTTAATACCAGCCATCATGTCAGAACCGTTGGGGAGAATCTTACCTGACACATGAAGGCAGCCATCAATTGTATCAGCAGGTATCAGCCTATATTACCTAGTAAGGTATCAGGTATGAACTAACTCAACTCACACAAGCACACACACCACCCCCCAAATCTGAAAACGACAAGAGAGTGTGTATCTTGGTATTCAAGGTGCCCATTTCACGTCTAACATCAAGAGTGGGATTGCTGGACTCTTAGACCGAATTGTCTAAGTACTGTGATCCTACGACAGAACATTGGCGACCACAGTGGGAGCGAGAAACTTATTCCCACCACTTTCTGAAGAAGTCCATGGCGAATTAGTCACACGAGGAACGTACTGAACCCAGCCGCCATAGCGTGCTGGATGCAACGAAAAATGGAGAACAAGCGCCTTCTCGTCAGAGGGACCTTAGGGAACGATTGAGCGAAGGAAGGAGAAGAGCAGAACAGGAACGTTCGAGGCAAGAGGAACCTTCTCGGCAGGAGCAGGAAAGATCGCGACAGAGGCCCCCCACTAGAGGAGGAAGCCCTTCGCATTCTCGACATGAGAGTAAGGGGTCATCCGGCGGGTGTTCGCAGAGGAAAGCCAACATGGAAACAGAACTGGCTCGTTTGCGTAAATGGCTGGATGAACAGGATAAGTTGCTAAAGGAATTAAGAAAGGGAACAGTCCAGTCAGGCAGGGGTAAAGGAAATGAAGTGGAACTGGTGGAGGAACCTGAGGAAAAGGATCACCCATTTTCAGAAAGCATAATGGCTTTCCCCATGCCCGAGAACCTTAAAGCTCCAGCCAACGTAGATCCATACTTTGGGAACTCAGATCCACAGGAACATATTGACAGCTTTCTGGTTGCAATGACATGTCAAGGGGCTAAGGACGCGTACAAGTGTCGCACGTTCCCCCTGACTCTGAAAAAAGCGGCTTTGCGCTGGTATTCTAAATTGGAACCTGATTCGATAACAGGATGGAAGGATTTGGCTGGCAAGTTCCTGGGACACTTCACAACAAGTAAAGCGCAGCCAAAGTCCGAACACCACTTATCTCAAATTAAGCAGGAAAAGGGGGAGCCATTGAGAGACTTCCTCACTCGCTTTAATACAGAGTATTTGTCTATCAGTGACATAGAGGCTTCGGTGGCCCTTCATATCTTAATGCGCGCTCTGAGGCCAGGAAATTTTACAGACTATTTGGTGATGCACAAGATCAAAACTATGGACGAGGTGATGGAAAAGGCTGAAAAATACATCAATTTAGAGGAGTACCAGAAAGCTCAGGATAGTTTTGCCAAGAAAGTCTTATAGACCACTGTCGTATTTTTAGTTTATTTCTGTTTTGAAAGAAGGTCATGTGGACCATTGTCTCGTCCAAGTTATGGTAGTTTCTATTTTATTAATAAGAATCCTGAAAATTCATGAGTTGCAGGGTTAATAGAAAAGCCGAATTAAGTGTTATACCCCCATGAGCTGGTCGTCTCAGACCAGTTTCCTTCAATCAAAGACCCCATGAGTGAGTCTAATCTTTTTCAGATTCAAAGAGTACCTCATATCAGCATCAGGAATTCGGCAAAACGGTCAAAAAATCCAAATCCGGATATAAGAATTCAGTATCCAAAGCTAAATACACCACTTATTTGACTAGCCATCAGATAAGGAGAGAAATGGGTAGAAGATGTTCTTGTATAAAATGAACACCACCCATGTATCTAGTATGGTCCCTGTTAGTCTTGAATGTAAAAGACTAATAAGTTAAATGGAAAACCATTCGCTGGCTAGAATAGGATTTCCATGGATCAACAATTGTATGGATACATAAAGACAAAACCAGCATCTCAAAGTCGGTAATCTGGTATGATCAGTGCAGCTGGATTGAATTGATGAAGTCACTTGAAACTCATGGCTCATATTCATAAACCATGACTTGGGGGGCTACTGTTATGGACCATGTAAACGGAACCGGTATGCCGGATTCAGATACCGGATTAGGACATTGAGAGGCCCAACCAGGCCGGATTCCGGCCGGATTCAGGCCGGATTCAGGCCGGATTCAGGCCGGATTGACGAGGTCCACTAGGCCCAGAGGCCACCGCCGGATTGAAGCCGAATTGACCAAAGGAACCGGATTCCGAATTGAGGCTAGGAGTAGCCCATTAAAGCTGAATCCGGATTGAGTTGGGAGGCACTATCCAAACAGGATACCAGATACGATACCTAGAGCGAATCCTGAAAGATGGATTTAGATATGACTTCAAGCTGTTGATTTCTATACCGTTATAATGGTACGAATTCGGACACGTGCATTAAGGGACCTGAAGGAATCCCACTATCTTCACCAACATAGGATTCCATTCGCTTTAATACCAGCCATCATGTCAGAACCGTTGGGGAGAATCTTACCTGACACATGAAGGCAGCCATCAATTCGGTATCAGCAGGTATCAGCCTATATTACCTGGTAAGGTATCAAGTATGAACTAACTCAACTCACACAAGCACACACACCACCCCCCAAATCTGAAAACGACAAGAGAGTGTGTATCTTGGTATTCAAGGTGCCCATTTCACGTCTAACATCAAGAGTGGGATTGCTGGACTCTTAGACCGAATTGTCTAAGTACTGTGATCCTACGACAGAACAGGAAGTATATAAAAGAATGGCGCAAAAAACAAAAGCCTGTTACTTGTACTCTTGAACCACGTGAATTCAATGAAAATAATATAAAAACATACTAATTGGGTTTACCAAAACATATTAAGTAGTACTCCCTCCGGTTCTATATATAGGATATACTTAACCATATTCCTCGGACCAAGAAAAGTAGTTAGTTTTATGAATTCTATGAGAATATATTGTAACATTACCATTTTACCCTCTCAACTTTTCTTGAAAAATTCACACTAATTAATGAACAACAAAAAACACATGCATTTAATAAGGGCAAAAAAGAGAAAAAGTAATAAATGATGCATAGAAAATACAAAATGTCTTATATATAGGACCAAAGATTGCTTCTAGAATATGTCCTATATATAGGACCGGAGGGAGTATATCAAGATTAATTGTGGTTATCTTTGAGTAGATTTAGGGATGGCAATAAAACCGATATTCGCGGGTGTCCGCTTGAAACCGTCAAACCGACCTGATTTTGGTGAGGAAAACTCGCTTTGATTGGGTTTGGAAAAACCGGAAGCCGAAATCCGCTTGAAAAACATGGGGGTGGGGCGAGTTTGGTATTTTAAGTACCCGCACCACGCTCCTAAACCCGCTTTGATAATTTTCATTATAATTATTGTTAAAATGGTAAAGCAAAACTAACATATTTAGCTAAAACCTTGATTCAATTCTTAAGTTTTTAGATATTTTTAAAATACGATGTTTATTATTATATATTATTTGAATTACTCCCTCCGTCCCTAATTATAAGGCTCTCTTAACACTTTTATTTTGTCCCTATTTATAAGGCCCTTTACCAATTTTCAATGAGCATTAATTATTTTTTTTTCACAAACACCCATATTTATTTAACACTTTTTAGATTCCCAATAATATTAATAGGGGTAATTTTGAAAATACATATCAAAAGTTCACATTTTCAATACAATTAACTAAATTATTCCACTTTCTTAATGGACGTGAAATCTTCCAAGAGGGCCTTATAATTAGGGTCGGAACTAATATAATGTATCTTATGTGTGATTTTTGTTTAATACAAAAAAAAAATTTAAAAATAATTGGATAGGTTACCTGCGGATTTTCCCGAACCCGACCGAAAACCCGACAGATATGAGTTTGGTTTTCACTTTTTCATACCCGCCCAGCACCCGAATCTGCCCCGCTCTTGATGGATGCGGGGTTGGTATTGTCAAAACTCGCCCCAAACCCGACCCGTTGCCATGCCTAAGTAGATTTACCTTTAATTACTAATTAAAGGAAGTTTTTTAAAATATTTCAAATTAAGAATTACTTAGTAGCTGCCACTTGGCAAAACTTTCTAAAATAAATATAATCAACCAACCTCTCTAATAAACGTAAAATTATTTTTACTTATAATTTGAATCGGAGTGAGTATCACTTTGAGCACAACATGCAACTAAATGACCCGGTAAAAAAAAATTAGGCAATGCATTGATCCACTAAAAAAATTAGTGGCAACCAACAACATAGAAAATATAAAAGTGCAATTTTCAAATTTTAACAATCAATTTTATTTACTTATTATGGAAAGTAAATGTCTTGAAAAGCTAATCCACTAATTTTTAAAGTCTTAAACATTTATTTTTTCAATACAAAGATACTTTTTATAACTTCTTAACCTCAGCCCTAAGGGCTTATGTTAAGAAAATCCTTTACTCCCTCCGGTCCTATTTATAAGACCTTTTGGGGTTTTTCACACCCACCAAGGATTGTGGAAAAATTTGTTAATGACATTGGAAATGTGAAAACTTAATATACATTTTCAAAACTACCCCTATAATTAATATTGGAACTCTAAAAAGTGTTGACTATATAGGGGTGTTTGTGGAAAAAAGTAATTAAATGCTATTGAAAATTGAAAAGGGGTCTTATAAATAGGACCAAAATAAAAACTTCAAAAGGGTCTTATAAATAGGACCGGAGCGAGTATATATTAAGACTAACTCTTACCCCGTGCAATGCACGGGTTGTTGATATTAATTTTTTTTATATTAAATATTTTAAATTAAAGATTATTATTATTTTCATTATAAAGTAAAGATTATTATTATTATTAAACAATATCAAAAATAATTATAAAAAATGATTATTTAATATACTTTATTATGATAAATCAAAAATTATTATTATTATTATGATTTTTTTTGGTATTATGAGAATAATTAATGATAAATCATAATATCCCTTATTTCATTGGACATGAATTCATTGGAAGATAATGACGGTTCATTTTTTAATATTATATTTATTTATGTATAGATCAATATTAAATTAATGTATTCCTTATTTATTTGATCGATAATTAGCATGTTTTATTAATTAAAGTGAAATCAAAATTAAACTTTTTTATTTTTATCCTGTGTAATGCACGGATTATTAATATTTAAATATTTTAAAGTAAAGATTATTATTAAGCAACAATAAAAAATGAGCTTGTTGAAAAATTTTGTACTTCCTTATATAAATAAAAAAATAACATTTTTTTATCTGAGATTTTCCATATTTATTCAATGGATAAATTAACATTTTTTTACATGATTATTAACTTTATTATGATGAATCAAAAGTAAATCCGGATTAGATCTTCCTTATTTATTTAATAGATAAATTAATATTTTTATATGATTATCAACTTTATTATGATAATTAAAAACAAATCAGAATTAAATATTTTGATCTTTTTTGTTTAATGGTATTATGAGAAAATTTAAAGATAAATTGGAATATCCACTATTTCATAAAACATCAAGACGACATTGAAATTGTTATTTTTGACTATCTTGGTTAACACATTGCATTTTATTATGAATATAATGTTGGGTCTTTTTTATATATTTAATATTATATTTGTCTATGTATAGATGAGTATTAAATTAATGTATTCCTTATTTATTATGATTAATTATTAGAGTGAAATGAAAATTAAACTTTTTTATATTTTTTTTGTTTGATGGTATTATGAGTAGATTTAAAGATAAATCAAAATATTTTCTACTGCATAAGACATGATAATTTAACATATTTTAAATATAATTATCACATCTAATATGAAAAATTATATATAATTAAACCAAAATTAAACATTCTGATTTTTTATTGGATAATATTATAAGATATTTCTTATATTTATTTGATGGATAAATTAATATTTTTTACCATTATTATTTTTTAATATAATTATCACATTTATTATTATTATTATTATTCATATTTAAATATTTTGATCTTTTTCATCATTTATTTTATCTCATGACAAAAACGGAAAAAAAATCATAAATAAATCGAAAAACATTGTTTCTTCAAACAAGCAAAAGACTCAGCAAAATTATTTCTCACCGGAATACGATCACGATCAGGGTATTTCTTCCTAATCCTAGGAACCTTAGCCCTTTTCTTCTTTTTTATTTGGTAAAATGCCCGAGAAAAGTATCAATTATTTGCATATTCTTTCAACAAAGAATAATCAAAGTAAGTATGTATAACAACTTAACAAAATTTCAAAAAAAAAAACAACTTACCAAGGTCATGTTCTTGTTTGAAGTAACTCATTGCTGTCATTCTTCCTGAAATTAGCATTAAGCAAAAGTCAATTAAAAGTATAACAAAATATGCATCATCTAATAAGTAATTCATCAAACACTCAAAAATCAATATTAAGAGCTCTAAGTAGAGGAATAAACAAAAGTCAATTAAAAGTATAACAAAATATGCATCATCTAATAAGTAATTCATCAAACACTCAAAAATCAAAATTAAGAGCTTTAAGTAGAGAAATGAGGGAAAAAATAAAAATAAAAGAGAGAATTTGGAGAATAGAAATCTTAGAATTAGATAGAACTTTAAAAATTGAATGGGAGAGCCTATTATATATATATATATATAGTGATTTTTTTAATATTTTTTAAATATTTTTGTTGAGATAATGATTTGTTCAACAAATTGAGGATAATGATTTCACATACAGATAATGATTATATAAATTTAAATAATTAATTTAATTTCAAATTGTAATTTTGGTTAGAGATAATGTTATTTATCAACAAAATCATTTAGATTAATTTTATTTCGTTGTAAAGTTTGGTTTGAACTCCTACTTTTTTATATAATTATTTTTAGTTGTTGCTAATAATAATCTTTAATTTAAAATATTTAATATAAAAAAATTAAAATATCAACAATCCGTGCATTGCACGGGGTAAGAGCTAGTTAGGATATAAAATAAGAAATAGTAGGAGAACAAAATTATTAGAATTAGAGAGATCTAAAGGTGAAAAAAAATGTAAAATCGAATGTGAGATCCTACTTTAAATTTTTTAATATTTTTGTTGAAGATAATGATTACTTTTTTTTTAACAAATCGAGGATAATGATTACATGTACAGATAATGATTAAATAAATTTGTGATTTTTTAATATTTTTTTCAATACTTTAGTTGAGGACAATGATTACACATTTTTTTCCAACAAATAATTGAGGATAATAATTTTACATACATATAATGATTAAATAAATCTAAATAATTTATTTAATTTTAAATTGTAATTTTGATTAGAGATAATGATTATCTACCTACAAACTCTCTGGTGCAAGGAAAGCTTCACGGGACAAACGTGGTACGTCGAAAATTTCTCCGGCAAACGTGGTGCCTCGAAAAGGGATTCTTTTATATATAGATAGTAGATTAAGATTCCTAGGAATACAAAATATTATCAAATATTCATATGTTAGTTTCAAGCTTAAAAAAAAACTATTTCCATATCCATGACAATGTAGTTTTTAATGTTTTGAGCACTTTTCATTTACGTATCCAAGAATGGGTACATTTTATTCCCATGATAATGTCTTGGTGAAATTACAAAAAGAATCTCACTTTAATTATCCTTTACTATCTTCACACAGTTATGTCCTAAGTTTAAATTTTATACAGCAAATTTTTATTTGTCCCAACTAGAACACTTAAGAACGTGTATGAAATCTATAAAATATATATAATTATTATATAAAATATATATAATTATTATGAGAACAAATACTCTTGATAAATACAAAAAAATTATTATAGTTATTAGGCTTAAATTAAATTTAATTTTATACTTGCATTTTATTACAATAATACTAATAACATATTTATGTTTTTATGATGGAATATACTATCTTATATATATTAAGAAATTTTTTTAACAACTACAATAAAAAATAATATAAATAACTACTATTTTAAATATTAAGGATATTTTAGTGATTATCACATATATTCCCATGAATATACATCATCAACAAAACAAACATCTAAGTTATTCCAAGAATTTTCAAATGCTATCCAAATATGTTCTGTAAAACATCCAACTATAATATTCTTGATAATAGCATTTCTACTGGGAATACAATTCCCGAAAATGTAATTTCATTATTCAAAACAAATGTCCCTATGTTCTGCTTTTGTCTATATTGATTTTCCTTTTTAATAATAATAAAAAAAAAAAGAATCAAGACGTAGGAGAATAGGAAGAAGAAATGGGGGTATTGAAGAAGAAGGGAGGGGAAGGGGGTACTGAAGGAGAAGAAGGGTACCGAAGAGGAAGAGGAAGAGGAGGAAGAAGAAGAAGTATAGGAAGAAGAAGAAGAAGAAGGGGTAAAAGAAAAAATAATGAAAAAGGTATCTTGAGATGTGAGAAAGAGGTATTATGAGTATTTTGGGTAATGAAAAAATAATGAAAAATGAAAATTTGATGAAGGGTATTTTAGGTAAATTATATTAGGGGTAAAAATATTATTTTGCATAAATAATTCAGGGATTTAATTGCAAAATTTATAATTTATAAGTATGCTTAACTGACATAACATTAAAAAATGTGACACATTTTTATTGGGTCACATAAAAAGAGTAGAACAACCATTTTTTTTAGGGTACCGAGAAAAAATCCCTACAACTATTAGTGCAACAAATGTAAACATCTAAATCTAATATCAGCATCTTACATTTCTTTTTTTTAGAAAATAAAGGAAAGACATCCTAAATTCATATACTTCATATCTCTCCTTTATTTTTTAAAAAAGATATGTGTAGAACTTTGTTGTTAAATTTGGATGTTTAAACATTTTTTGTTATTAATGTATACCCTCCGATTTAGAATATAAGAAAAAAACTGAAATCATGCTTATTAAGAAAGTTATTTGATTGTATTTAATTTTGACAAATTTATCAAAAATAGAGGTATTTTAGGAAAGTAGTATTGAGAATAAAACAAAAAGTAAACGAGATAACAATTTTATAGGTATGTTTTAGTAAAGTAGAATATGGAATGAAACAAAATTTAAATAAAGTTAGTTATTTTTCTTATATTTTAAATCAAAAGAAATATATTTTTTTCTTACATTTCACACCGGAAGGAGTACTACTCAAACACATTTAATGGGTATTAATTCATGGATGATGAGTTTATTGAACTACTACCTTCATTCCTTAAATTTTGGCCTTTTAGTTTAATGAGGTGGACTGCATAGTTTAATGCATAACAGTGTAACACCAAAGAATATTGGGAAGATGTGATTGAAAGACCAATGATCTAGTTACATTGAGAATGTGTCTATGCTTCCTTTCAACCACTGAATTTTGTTCAAGGGTTTCCACACAAGAAGTTTGATGATAGATTCCCTTTTCTGCATAAAAAGAATACAACATAAATTTTGAACCATTATCAATTCTAATTGCTTTAATTATCTTGTTAGACTGAGTTTGGACTAAGGCAACGAAATTTTGAACATGTGTTATTGTTTCACTCTTATTTTTCATAAGAAACAACCAAGTATGTCTGCTAAAATCATCCACAATGGTGAGAAAGAAGATCAAAAATATAAGTGGATTTAGTAGTGCTATGAGAAAAAGGTAGTTCAACTTGTTTTCCAAAATGACAAGAGTCACGTGTTTTATTTGCATCAAACTTTACATAAGGGAATTGTTTACAAACTGATTGCAACATAGAATTAGATGGGTGACCTAACCTACAATGCCAATAACTAAAATCAGTTTCAGAGAAATTAACTAGACTAGCAGCTACATTATTATTAGAGGGAAAAAGAATGGGCATAGAAGGATAGGTAAGGAGGTAAAGTTTGTTCTTGGTTTTAGCACGCCCAATCATCTTTAAGGTATTCAAATCCCGTATATCACAATGAGAATTGTAACATCCCTAATTTAATTCCAAGCATAATTAGCGAATTAATAGGTTTAAAGTGTAGGGAATGGATAAATTAATTACTTTAAGAATTTTGGAAGCAAGGTGAGTAGTAATTATAGGTACTAGGGGTTGTGTAGGATGCATAGGTATCAAGAAGTAGAATTATAGAGGTCGAATCGGGAGTTGAATCGGGGTTTTAAGTGTTACAAAGCATCCTGTGCAAGAAAATTAGGAATAAAATATCCATAGCTCTAAACCCAATTCCCACCGTTGGATGTGAAGATAAGGGCCTTAGGAAGCTTGCCTCAAAATTTGAGCAAGATCCAACGGTTAACAAAAAAGATATAGCGAGTTGAAGTTTGAAACCACTAGCGCACGCCCAAGCGCACCCGTGCACGCCCAGGCGCACCAGCTATAATTTTGGTGCATCTCACAGGTTGTTTCTCGCGCAGGCACATCATCCCGTGCGCCCAGGTGCGCACCAGACGCACCAGACCTGTTGATGGCGCACCAGCTGACGCGCCACTCCCCACCAGTCCCGCACCAGAATCCAGCGCCAGCCACACGCACCAGCACCAGCCAACGTCGTGCGCCCAGGCGCGCCATGACCACGCCCAGGCGCGCACCAGTTTTAAAACTGGTGCAGACAGCAGTAGCCCCAAATTGCACCACCCTCCTTCTTTTCTTCTCATGCGATTTCCAACCCCAAAACCCTAGCTTCCTCTACAACGAAAATCCATCCAAAAACATACTAAATCATCATCAATTAGTTGATTCCCATCACATATAAACACTTGAATCATCATGAATTTCACCCCTTTCCTCTTAAAAAACATGGATTCATAAATTGGGGGGTTCTAGGGTTCCAAGACCCATTTTCCTTTCTCTTCATCTCCAAGCTTAGAGTAAGTTGATTTAAGTTTTTCTCCTCTTCTCATTCATGTTATACGAATTACTCAACCTCATTTCTAACTATTGGTGTCTCAATTACTTCATGGGCCACTTTCTCTCTCCTCCATAGCTTGGAGCTCTCCCTCTCTACACTTAAGGCTTGAGATTCAACACCACCCATTTGGAAGGTAAGAGGGGTTTGTATTACCTTTGCTTAGGATATAGATTCTAGGTTGTTGTAATGATGACTAGGTGTAGATAATTGATTCAAAGAATAAACCATAGGACATTTAAATTATAAAATGCATGAAATGAACCTTAGGGTATAATTGCTACTAAATGCGTGGAATATATATTAATTAAGTTGGAAGTTAAGAACCCTAGGGAGCTGACTTAATTTATAGTGCTCTGAGACATACCAGAGTATGTCGACTGTTTTGTTTACCATCTGATGATTGCTACTCGTTATTGATGTATGTTCATATCGTGCTTGGTTTGATGGCTCGTAAAGCAAATAATGGACTAAGTGTTAACGTAGGCAAGTCATATAGAAAGGGCTAAATAAGGTGGTAAAGATGGAAAATTATGAGCAAGAAATTAAAGAATGGATTAAGGATAAATAGCTCGGTAAAAGGGAAGTGATGTTTATTATTAAATGAATCATAAGTTAGAGGATGGTGATTGAGTGACAAGGAACCTTGATGGATGTCGTGCTTGATTAAATTTGTTAAGTGTAAATGTGACAATAACGATTGTATGATAATATGTGTCATTGAGATGATGTTTGTGCTTGAATATTCATGAGATGTGATGTTGTTATGATCCAAGAAGGAGAAACATACCCGGACGCAGTAAGACGTGACTGCACATGAGTGCGGACGTAGTAGGTCTTGACCAGGGGAAAGAATGAAAATGAAACATACCCGGACGCAGTAAGAAGTGACTGCACATGAGTGCGACGCAGTAGGTCGTGACCAGGGGAAAGAATGAAAATGAAACATACCCGGACGCAGTAAGTCGTGACCAGCACATTAGTGCGGACGCAGTAGGTCGTGACCAGGGGAAATAATGAAAATAAAACATAATGAAACATACCCGGACGCAGTAAGTCATGACTAGCACATTAGTGCGGACGCAGTAGGTCGTGACCAGGGGAAAGAATGAAAATGAAACATACCCGGACGTAGTAAGACGTGACTGCACATGAGTGCGGACGCAATAGGTCGTGACCATGGGAAAGAATGAAAATGAAACATACCCGGACGCAGTAAGTCGTGACCGGCCAGCACATTAGTGCGGACGCAGTAGGTCGTGACCAGGGGAAAGAATGAAAATGAAACATACCCTGTAACACCCCAAAATTTTAATCCCCGATTAATGAAATGTTAATTATAATTTAATTATAATTAATGATTTCTATATTAATCCTTGATTAAAATATGTGTTCATGTGACTAGCTTATGTGTGTGAAATTATTTAATAAATATAATAAATGCATAAAATGAGTATTTTGCATATTAGTCCCTGGGTTGGGACCTAGAAGCAATTATAGGAAAGGTTTTGGAGGGAAAGTAAATAAAATAATTATTTTTCAAAAACTGGGCAAAATACTCGAGTATTATTCTGAATACTCGAGTATTCTGGGTAAACTTGCACGAGTTAGTGCGTTTGGTGAGTCACCGCCAGCGATTTCGTGTCGTTGACACGAAATCACCACCATGCCAACGCCATGGTGTGAATTCAATGCTCCTAATTAGGTGGATTATGTTTTGATGATGACAAAATAATTAACAAATCATGCCTTGAAGATATTGCAACATCAACATCAACAAGAAGTCAAGAAAAGAAGACAAGTGCCCAATCATTCTCAATCAAATATTAATTGTAAATTTCTAATTTATGTTGAGAGTGGTTGAGAGTGGGTAGAAATAGTTAGTCTCTTCTAGGAATAAATTTTTATATGTTTATTAAGTTGAGATTGACCAAAAATTAATACTTGAGAGGAAAAATAAAATTGAAAAATAATTTTTCCCATATCTGATCAAAATACTCGAGTATTTTGATAAAGACTCGAGTATATACTCGAGTATTTATAGAAAAACTCGAGTATTTGTGCCAGGTCAGCAAATATGACCGTTAGTCTGGTTCGTGCACCAATTCACTCGTGACCGACCAAAAAGACTCGAGTATTTTTGCCCAGTCAGCAAAAATGAACGTTGGAGAGACTCAAAAACCCAATTGAGGGCATTTGAGTCTCATCCAACCCCAAGAGAGAATTCAGAACCTTATTGTAAAATTTCTCTTTGAATTTGTGCAAGAACAAACAAGACAACAACACATCATTGATTCAAGCTTTCTTAATTTCCTCTTCTCAAGTGTTAATTCCCAAAAAGCTCAACTTCTCACTCATATTGTCATTTGATTCCAAGTTGAGTTTTTAGGCCTCAATTCTTACATTGAGCTGTGCTTATTTGTGCTAATCCATTGTGAGATTAGTAATACACATACAAAAAGCTTGATTATTCAAAGTCTTGGATAGTTCCCAAGCAAACCCTAAGTGGCTTAGGGTGTTGGAAGTCTTGAGAGGTTCTCAAGCACAAGACTAGGAGGTTCCTAGCCCGGTGGAGTTTCTTGAAGGGAGTTCAAGGAAGCTTTGTGAAGAGTTCTTCAATAACCGGAATCAAATTGGGGTAGAAATCAAGAGTTTGGTACACTCTTGAAAGGGTTAGGTTGAGTGAGGCCATTCTCAAGCAATCCTTTGTAATTTCTAACAATTTGATTATTAGTAGAAACTCCTAAGTGATTAGGAGGACTGGATGTAGCTCATTGTTGGAGTGAACCAGGATAAAATTGCTTGAGTGTTGGTTTATTGCTTTTAATCTACTTTCTAGCTCAATAGACTTAAGTCATTTCAATCAATTAGGATTTATATAATTAGGTAGCAAGTTCAAGGAATCTTTGTGTTCAAAAGTTATTTAGATTGGTTGCTATTCTGTTGGATAAGTTCCTGTTTATTATTGAATTGATTTGAGTTAAATTGCTGAATTTTCGTTTCTGGTTTTTCTGCTATCTGATAGGAAAAACTCGAGTATTTCAGAAAAGACTCGAGTTGTTCATCACTGAAAAACTCGAGTATTTCACAAAAGACTCGAGTCTTTTGTGTCTGATTCCAAAAAATTCAGTCTTAGCTCCATTCTTCAATTATCAATCGAAATATTTGGTATTAGTGCTTCAAAATACTATTCACCCCCCCTCTAGTATTTGCTTAGCCCGCTTGTTGGTTTCCAACAAGTGGTATCAGAGCTCGGTCGAAAGATCGAGTGTAACAAATTTTTCGAAAAAGATCCTTTTGGAAACTTCATGGGCTCTAGCAATAACTTTGGTGGAGAAGGAGCTTCAATAAACCGTCCTCCACTATTTAATGGTGAAGGATATGTTTATTGGAAAACTCGCATGAAAGTTTTTATTGAAGCAATTGATATGGATATTTGGGATGCAATTGAAAATGGTCCTTTCATTCCCAAAAAGAAAATAAATGATGAAATTGTTGAAATTCCAAGGAGTAGTTGGAATGATGATGAAAAGAGAAAAGTCTCATTTGATTTAAAAGCTAAAAACATCATCTTTTCGGCTCTATCCCATGATGAATTTTATAGAGTTTCCCAATGTAAATCGGCAAAAGAAATGTGGGATACTTTGCAAGTCACACATGAGGGAACAAGTGAGGTTAGAGATGCAAGATTGAATTCTCTAACACACGAATATGAATTGTTCCACATGTTGCCAAATGAAACCATTAGTGACTTGCAAAAGCGATTCTCTCACATAGTTAATCATTTGATTTCCTTGGGAAAAGTATTTCGCAATGGTGAAACTACTAACAAAATTCTAAGATGTCTTGATAGGAGTTGGCAACCCAAGGTAACCGCCATCAAGGAATCTAGAGACATAAATATCATGGACTTAGCCACTTTGTTTGGCAAACTCCAAGAGCATGAGATGGAGCTTACAAGACTTGGGATGCATGAGGAATCGGACAAAAAGAAAAAGAGCATAGCACTCAAAGCTTCAACCAAAGCTACAAAAGAAGTTGAAGAATGCTCTACAAGTGGAGATTCCGATGGTGAACCAAATCAAGAAGAATTTGGAATGTTTGTGAAAAGATTCAACAAATTTTTCAAAGGGAAGAAAGGTGGATCTTCATCCAATTTCAAGAGAACCAAAGACTCCAAACAAAGAGAAAAGAGTACCAATGATGGAGTTAAGTGTCATGAATGTGGTGGGGTTGGTCACATAAGAATGGAATGTGCCACATTCTTGAAGAAGAATGACAAGAAGACCCAAGAGACCAAAGGAAAGCGTGCATACATTGTTTGGGATGCACCGGAAAAGAGCAATGAATCATCTTCAAGTAGCTCCGGTGATGAAAATGCAAACCTTTGTCTCATGGCCAAGAACAATCATGAGTCCTCATCAAGAGCTAATCATGGCATGAGTGAAAGTGATGATGAGGTAACCTCTAGCTCTTCTTGTTCATCTTCAAACTCCATTTCATATGATGATTTGCAAGAAGCTTACAATGAAATGTTAATTCAATTTAAAAGGCTTGCTAAAATTAATAAGGAAAAAGGAAAGAAAATTTTGGAGTTTCAACATGAAATTGATGAATTGCAAAAATCTATAAATGAGTTGAAACTTCAAAATGAATCCTTGGAACTTATTAATTCTAGTCATCAAAGTGATTGTGCAAATCATGAGGAAATTATCACTTCATGTGAGAGATGTGATGATCTTGAAAAAGAAGTGAAAGAGTTGAAAAACAAACTCACAATCTCACATAGTGATAGAAACCTCAACCGGTTGTTGAACTCTCAAAGACATAATCACAACAAAACCGGTTTAGGATATGTTCATAAAAAGGACAAAAAGTACAAGGTGGTTGGAACATTTTCTAAGAAAAATTCATCAAAGAGACCAACTTGTACTTATTGTGGAAAAGTTGGACATATCAACATTGAGTGCCACATTAAGAAGTTTGAAATGAAAAAGGGCACTTATATGTGGATTAAGAAGGGAGAAAGTCCCAACACTAACCCTAAGGGACCCAACATTGTTTGGGTACCCAAAGTGAACAAGTGATTTCATATTGTAGGTGTGCCTTCGAACGGGAAAACAATTGTGGTATCTTGATAGTGGATGTTCGAAGCACATGACGGGAGATAAGCGGCACTTCATTGAGCTTACTCCAAAGGAAAAGGGTTATGTCACTTATGGGGACAACAACAAAGGCAAAATCCTTGGTATTGGTAAAATCGGAAACTCTTCAAACTTGATTATTGATAATGTGCTCTATGTTCAAGGATTAGAACATAATCTCTTGAGCATAAGCCAATTATGTGATGTTGGTAATCATGTAGTTTTTACCTCTACCCATTGCCTCATTAAAAGTGACAAAGATGAATCAATCAAATTTGTTGGTAGAAGGTCAAATAATACTTACTTAGTTGATTTGAACAAAGTCACTTCTTTGGTCTCTACTTGTTTAGTGAGCAAAGAAAATGACACTTGGTTATGGCATCGTAGGACCGCTCATATTAATGTAAACCAATTGAAGAAAATACAATCTAAAGATCTAGTAGTTGGTTTACCAAAGCTAAATTTTTCTATTGAAGGTGTTTGTTCTCCTTGCAAGAAATGTAAACAAACTAAAAACACCTTTGGATCAAAAATGGTGATGTCCACATCAAGGCCATTAGAAATGCTTCATATGGACTTGTTTGGACCATCACAAGTAAAAAGCTTTGGTGGCAACTATTATGCATTGGTAATTGTTGATGACTTCTCTAGGTTTACATGGACTTTATTCTTAACTACTAAGAGTGAGACCTACAAATCTTTTAAACATCATGTCAAACTTTTGCAAAACCAAGTAAATCAAAAAGTAATTATTATTCGTACCGATCATGGTGGAGAATTTGAAAACCACAAATTTGATAGATTTTGTGCTAAAAATGGTATTGAGCACCAATTCTCCGCACCAAGAACTCCGGAACAAAACGGAGTGGTAGAGCGGAAAAATACGGTGCTAGAGGAACTTGCTAGAACCATGCTAAATGATTCTAGAGTACCTCAATATTTTTGGGCCGATGCCGTCAATACGGCTTGTTATGTTTTAAATCGTATTTTGATAAGGCCCTCTTTGGATAAAACCCCCTATGAACTTTACAAGGGAAGAAAGCCAAATATATCTCATTTTCATGTCTTCGGATGCCAAGTTTTTGTTTTAAATAATGGAAAAGAACACATTGGCAAGTTTGATTCCAAATCCGATGAAGGCATATTTTTAGGCTATTCTTCTCATAGTAAAGCTTATAGAATTTTCAATAAAAGAACTTTAACTATTGAGGAATCAATTCATGTGGTTTTTAATGAGTCTTCAAAAGAAGATAGTGTTTTATGTGATGCTAGTGAAGATGGCATTGTCTTTTCAAAAGAAGAAAAAGAGAGAGAGAATTCAAAAGTTGATGAAGGAGAAGTAAGGGAAGAACTTCCTCCAACTTGGAAATCGGTCAAGGCTCATCCTATAGACAAAGTCATAGGAGATATGTCAAAGGGAGTACTTACTCGTAGGTCTATTCAAAACATTTGCCACTATGTCTCATTTGTTTCTCAAATTGAACCCGATTCAATTAAAAAGGCCATTGAGGATGATCATTGGGTTCTTGCTATGCAAGAAGAATTAAACCAATTTGAAAGAAATGAAGTTTGGGATCTAGTCCCTAAACCCGATGATCATACCATAATTGATACTAAATGGATTTATAGAAACAAACTTGATGAATCCGGGTTGATTATAAGAAACAAAGCTAGACTAGTAGCTCAAGGGTACAACCAAGAGGAAGGTATCGATTATGATGAGACCTTTGCTCCGGTTGCACGTCTTGAAGCAATCCGAATTTTACTTGCTTATGCTTCAATCATGAAATTCACTTTATATCAAATGGATGTTAAAAGTGCTTTCTTGAATGGGTTTATAAATGAAGAAGTGTATGTCAAACAACCCCCCGGTTTTGAAAATAGTGAATTTCCAAACCATGTTTATAAATTGAAAAAGGCACTCTATGGATTGAAACAAGCTCCTAGAGCTTGGTATGATCGATTGAGTTCCTTTCTATTAGAAAACAAGTTTCAAAGAGGGAAGGTTGATAATACATTATTTATTTATAAAACCAAGGATGACATTTTGTTAGTACAAATCTATGTTGATGATATCATTTTCGGTGCTACTAACGTGTCTCTTTGTAGAAAGTTTTCAAATTTGATGAAAAACGAATTTGAAATGTCAATGATGGGAGAACTCAAGTTCTTCCTAGGCTTACAAATAAAGCAAGTCAAGGAGGGGATATTTGTGCATCAAGGGAAATATTGCAAAGAGCTCCTTGAAAAATTCGGATTGGACAAGTGCAAGGAAGCCTACACTCCAATGAGCACATCATGCTACCTAGACAAGGATGAACAAGGTACACCGGTTGATGTTAGTAAGTATAGGGGTATGATAGGTAGTCTCCTATATCTCACTGCATCTAGACCGGATATTATGTTTAGTGTATGCATGTGTGCTAGATTTCAAGCTAATCCTAAAGAATCTCACCTATCCGCAGTTAAACATATATTTAAGTATCTAAAAGGAACAATTAACACTGGTTTATGGTATCCTGCTGATGCCAATCTTAGTCTAGTTGGTTACTCGGATTCCGACTTCGCCGGATGCAAGCTTGATCGCAAAAGCACCAGTGGTACTTGCCATTTCTTGGGAAGTTCATTGGTGTCATGGTTTTCTAAAAAGCAAGCTTGTGTCGCTCTTTCTACCGCCGAAGCGGAATATATCGCAACCGGTAGTTGTTGTGCTCAACTGTTATGGATGAAACAACAATTATCAGATTTTGGTTTGAAACTTGAAAATATTCCGATTAGATGCGATAACACGAGTGCAATCAATTTGACTAAGAATCCGGTGTATCACTCAAGAACTAAACACATTGAAATAAGACATCATTTTTTAAGAGATCATGTACAAAAGGGTGATTGCACAATTGAATTTGTTAGTACCACAAATCAATTAGCCGACATTTTTACAAAACCTCTACCAAGGGACACCTTTTATCATATTAGGAGAGAACTTGGTATTTTAGATGAAGCTAATATAGGCTAATTGCATTGTGTGTCATTTTTGGAAAATCACCATATTAGTCTTACTCTAATGTGTTATTGATTCTTAGTTAAATTGTCCTTGATGATATTTGAAATTGTATATGTTAATTGTGTGTGATTCTGTACTGTATTCCAAGTTGGTAGTGAAGCATTTTTGTTTGATTTGTGTTTGGTCTTTCAAAACTGTGTTTTTACTTTCTGTTCTGTCAAAATACTCGAGTTTTTCCAAAAAAAAACTCGAGTATATTAATTCAAAATTAAATCAGTTTTAAATTGAAAAAGTTTTTAATCAGGGTCTGATAAAAATACTCGAGTGTTTTTCAAAACACTCGAGTCTTTCGAAAACCCCAATTTTTTGAACTTTCAGACCAATCGAGTATTTTGCGTTTTCCTGAAATTTGAACTTTCGGACCAAACTCGAGTTTTTCAATTTTTACTCGAGTTTTCTGGGGAAATCTGGGCTGAATCACGATCGACTCGAGTATATTTTCAAAAACTCGAGTATATCCTAAAGAACAACTCGAGTATTTATGAATATACTCGAGTATTTTGAAATGTTTATATATACTCTCAGACTCGAGTTTTTTTTGCGACCCTCTTCTCTCTCGGTTTTCTCATATCTCTCTCCTCAAAACTCAGATTTTCCTCAAAGTTTTGTCAAATCTTACTAGTTTTTCATCATCTAAACTCTTCTCTCGGTTTTATTCTCCTCCAGATGCTCCAGCTCCTTCGATGTTTTGATGATGTTGACCTTTGCAGTCTATCTTAGTTTTCATTCTGTTTTTATCATATTGGTCTTTGTTACATTTTCTGTATTTTGAGAACTTGGTGTTTTGAGACTTTGGGTTTATTATTGCACCTTTGGTTTGGACTTTTTATGATGTTTTTATGTTAATAAATTTGGTTTTCATTATGATGTTTGTGCAAAGCTTCAGGGGGAGCTCTTTATCGTTATTATATCTCCGTTTTATTTGCATAGTTGGTTATGGGGTTTTCCGATTATGCACCTCTCCTCCCTTGATCTTTTTCCTAAATTGTTACATCTTTTTGGCGTATGACAAAAAGGGGGAGAGATATTATACACTTGTCTTGATATTGTTGCACCTAAAATTCTCTAATTATGGTATATACTCTGATAATTGTTAAATACTCTAATACCATAGGCTTGGTGCTAAAATTAAATTGTCATAACATCTTGCACAAGCTGAATTTTTAGATAGGTGAAAAGTATCATATAGTGAGGGGGAGTTGCATTTTCAAGTGGATTCAAGCTCAACAAATGGTACAAGTGTTAATTATTTTGTCATCACCAAAAAAGGTGGATTATGTTTTGATGATGACAAAATAATTAACAAATCATGCCTTGAAGATATTGCAACATCAACATCAACAAGAAGTCAAGAAAAGAAGACAAGTGCCCAATCATTCTCAATCAAATATTAATTGTAAATTTCTAATTTATGTTGAGAGTGGTTGAGAGTGGGTAGAAATAGTTAGTCTCTTCTAGGAACAAATTTTTATATGTTTATTAAGTTGAGATTGACCAAAAATTAATACTTGAGAGGAAAAATAAAATTGAAAAATAATTTTTCCCATATCTGATCAAAATACTCGAGTATTTTGATAAAGACTCGAGTATATACTCGAGTATTTATAGAAAAACTCGAGTATTTGTGCCAGGTCAGCAAATATGACCGTTAGTCTGGTTCGTGCACCAATTCACTCGTGACCAACCAAAAAGACTCGAGTATTTACCAAAAGACTCGAGTATTTTTGTCCAGTCAGCAAAAATGAACGTTGGAGAGACTCAAAAACCCAATTGAGGGCATTTGAGTCTCATCCAACCCCAAGAGAGAATTCAGAACCTTATTGTAAAATATCTCTTTGAATTTGTGCAAGAACAAACAAGACAACAACACATCATTGATTCAAGCTTTCTTAATTTCCTCTTCTCAAGTGTTAATTCCCCAAAAGCTCAACTTCTCACTCATATTGTCATTTTATTCCAAGTTGAGTTTTTAGGCCTCAATTCTTACATTGAGCTGTGCTTATTTGTGCTAATCCATTGTGAGATTAGTAATACACATACAAAAAGCTTGATTATTCAAAGTCTTGGATTGTTCCCAAGCAAACCCTAAGTGGCTTAGGGTGTTGGAAGTCTTGAGAGGTTCTCAAGCACAAGACTAGGAGGTTCCTAGCCCGGTGGAGTTTCTTGAAGGGAGTTCAAGGAAGCTTTGTGAAGAGTTCTTCAATCACCGGAATCAAATTGGGGTAGAAATCAAGAGTTTGGTACACTCTTGAAAGGGTTAGGTTGAGTGAGGCCATTCTCAAGAAATCCTTTGTAATTTCTAACAATTTGATTATTAGTAGAAACTCCTAAGTGATTAGGAGGACTGGATGTAGCTCATTGTTGGAGTGAACCAGGATAAAATTGCTTGAGTGTTGGTTTATTGCTTTTAATCTACTTTCTAGCTCAATAGACTTAAGTCATTTCAATCAATTAGGATTTATATAATTAGGTAGCAAGTTCAAGGAATCTTTGTGTTTAAATGTTATTTAGATTGGTTGCTATTCTGTTGGATAAGTTCCTGTTTATTATTGAATTGATTTGAGTTAAATTGCTGAATTTTCGTTTCTGGTTTTTCTGCTATCTGATAGGAAAAACTCGAGTATTTTAGAAAAGACTCGAGTTGTTCATCACTGAAAAACTCGAGTATTTCACAAAAGACTCGAGTCTTTTGTGTCTGATTCCAGAAAATTCAGTCTTAGCTCCATTCTTCAATTATCAATCGAAATATTTGGTATTAGTGCTTCAAAATACTATTCACCCCCCCTCTAGTATTTGCTTAGCCCGCTTGTTGGTTTCCAACACATGGATGTCGTTTCGTGATGCATGAGTCTTCTCCATGTCTATAAAAGCCTATCAACACCGATTTGTTGAAGTTCTTGGTCAAATTTGAGCTTTCTATCCAAGTTAGGGTTCCTGGGTTCAAGCGATCGATTCTCTCTCCCTGTTTCGATTTGAGTCATAAACTATACACGAATACAAAGCTCACATCACGAGCTTTGTATAAACACCAAAATCGTAAGGATTGAGTGAGTGTATTGGAAGAATTGGAGCTGGGAAGTGGAGCTGGTTCTGTCAAAGTTTTGGTCTGGGAGCTTACTTTGGGTTCGATTTCTGGTAAGCTCACGAATCCTTGAGTCTCAAATTCGGTTTCCTTAGTTAGTTTATGTTGCATAGAGTCTAGAAAATCTAATTTCCCCAATTTTATTCTCTGTTTCATGTGTGAACCAATTCCATTTTGGTGTTGCACTCAAAATACTCTGCATGTGATGCTTGAAGCCATTCTGAGAGTTGTGGAGCTTTTCTTTGGGGATTCTTTGTTTGATTCACGTCTGAGAGGTAAGGGGAAGTAATTATATTTACTAGATAGAGATTAAATTCCATTAATTGTGTTAGAGAGCCACCAAGAGGCTCTAAGGGCTTAGATTGAATAGGATCTTTGGTTTGGAGACCAAGCTTTGCTCTAAAACTGTGTTGAGCAAGTTCTAAATCATGCATGCAAGCTTAAATGAACTTTACTTCATGAGTATTGTGTTTATTATGCAATTTGAGGTGTTGAGTTGTTAAAATGTGTATTTTATGCATGATTGATGAATCTTCTGTCAAATCTGTGTTTTGATATGGAATGGATGTTGTAACATGTCTAAATTATGTTATGTAAACTTTGTTGATCCCTGGAATGGACTGGAAATGAGTAGAAATGAAATTGGTATGTTAAAACTAAGATTTCAGTGTATTCTGCTGTGAAACACTCGAGTAATAGTCAGGATACTCGAGTAAAATGTTTGTAAAACAATGTAAATGAAGCAAGAACACTCGAGTATTTTGTCTATCACTCGAGTATCGAGCATGACCTGAGAACATGTTGAGGCAAACCACTCGAGTCATTCAAGGTCACTCGAGTATTCTGGAAATCAGGATGAACACTCGAGTAACCCATGAACTACTCGAGTAATTTATTGAATTTGAAACCCAAATCCTCAGAAAGTCATGAACACTCGAGTAACCCTAAGAACACTCGAGTAATCTGGAAAAGTTGATAAACACTCGAGTGTACTTAATTTTACTCGAGTAATTTACCCAGAACCTGAAAACACAATTTTCAATTCTGACTCATTTGGTTAAGAAATTAATAACAATAATCCAAGGGATCAAGACTTAAAGAAATTGATTAATACAAGTATACCGTTTGGTGATGGTCCTTTTTGATAATGAAATAAGCCTAGGTGGCCTGTAAAGTATTAATCAACTTCCTCTAAGTCTAAGTATAAAATGCATTCATTCTGGAGTTGGATGGTAGGACGTATATCATGTTTTGGTAAACATGTGGAGGGCCTCTGGGAGTGCCAATACGCTTGCTTGATGACACGTCGTTGACGTGGTCGGCTTAGTGGATGCCGATATGGTTATACCGTTTGGATGACGGGATATGCTCGGGTGGCATGGATTCCAAGCTTGTCGTGTACATTCTAGGTGAATGTACAAATTGTTGTATACCTAAGAATACAACGCACTGTTGAGTGCTGGGTTGTCAGGGATGGACGTCAGAGAGTGACATAGAATGATGGAGATAGGCTTGAGAGCTAAATTCATGCATCATGCCATTCATTCAAATTAACTGTGATAAATGAAACAAGTATGAACATCCTATTTGCATTTAATAAATGCTATGTGCTATATGTGATTGTCATTCATTGTTGCATATTTACATCTACACATTGTATAATTTATTCTCTGTTAATTATGTGTATAGAATTGCTTACCCCTATGCCCTTGTAGGTGATTTCTCGTTACATTGCTTGCATCGAGATTCGGCCACTTCCTAGTGGCATATGGATCTATGAGGACCATCGCGCGGTGTTCGAGGGAGAGGTAAAGATTACCTTCTACCACCCGAACCCGCTGATGCGATTCCATCCTCGTAGGTTTAGGATCCCCATCATATACACTATGCACATACCCCCGTTTTACACTTACCATGGACCACCTCCCACGCGACCAGCTCGCTCGTATCACAGCTTTCATTTTCGACCTACCCGCTCTCACCCTTTTACTTCGAGAGTCGTCCGCGAGGAGACTCCCCCTTCTGATCCGAGGAGTCCAGTCAGGGTTTCACTATCACCTGACCCGGTACCCAGTGGTAGGGTACACTCTCCCTCGGATGAGATCGAGGAGGATTCGGTGGAGGACGAGACTAGGAGCGAGCCTGTCGTGCATTCTACTGGGAGTGACTGGAGGGACGATGATCCCTAGGTATGTGTATAGGGTATGTGATGAGGATCAGAGGATCCGGTGTGTGGAGGCTGTGGAGGAGATTTGCTGTTGCTGTGATGATGATGATGCTACTACTTTTGCTTTTTGGAGACTACTGCTATCACTACTACTACATCTGATGCTGCCAGATCTACGTGACCACCCCTGGAGTTGTATTTTGGTTATGTATATATATTGTAGATATACTTTTGGAGTACTCTAGGGTATTGGTTACCTAGGTGGATCTGTTTTTATGGACTTGTATTTTGGTACTTGGAGACTTTGATGTTGGACTATGTACTGATGACTCTTTATATATATAAAACCTATGTTTATATTACTATTAAATTGCATAGTCCGATAATTTCCGCTTACTCTGATTTAATCTATTTAAGAGTTCGGCTGTGAAATCTATTCGATGGTATCAGTTTTATCAAATAAAGAACGGGTAGCTTCAATTACTTTCTATGATATAAATACGATTCCAAAAGACGAATGTTACCCAATTTGTGAAAAGGTTTTAGAAATCGCCGAATTCGATACAACTGATTTGAAAATGGTTTAGAGTTTATTCTCCAAGAGTTCCAAATGTTGATTTGTGCACCCGCTTTAAAAGAAAATTTCATTTTCACATTTTATTTATACTCACAAGTCCATATATTATCCAATATGAAAGCATAACTACTATATTATATTTGGGTAATTCGGAAGGGTGTCACATACCCGAACGCAGTAAGACGTGACCTGCACGTGAGTGCGAACGCAGTAGGTCGTGACCAGGGGAATAAGATAAAAGTGAAACATATCCAGGCGCAGTAAGTCGTAACCTGCACGTTAGTGCGGATGCAGTAGGTCGTGACCAGGGATGAAATGAAAGAGAATTGTGAATTTAATGGAAGAAAAGAGAATAAAAAGGCTTTATGAAAATAATGAAATATGTACGTGAGTTGGTAATTTATGAGTATAGAATTTGGACTATGGAAATGTTAATGCAAGTGAAATTGAAAAGTAATTTAAGGTTTAATGTAGGATTGCTTGGAAGGTAGTATGGACATAGGGCTTAATTTGTTGAAAATGAACTTGTATGTAATTACCTGAAAAGGAATATTAAGTTAATAGATTATTTTATTGTGATAGGGCCTAGTTTTTCAACTATGCTTCTTAGAAGCTATTTTCCTTAGTACTGTGTAATGCTACCCTTCTTGCCATATTTTTACAGGTACCGAAGGAGCATACACGTGTCTCGCCGAGCAGGAGTACATTCCACCACGTGGAATGTATATAGTAATTAGCGACCATCTATTGGTCATGGGTTATTTTGGGAAGTTTTATTGTATTACAATTACTTTGTCTTTTTGGAAAACTAAGAGTTTGAGAAATTGTTTGTATTTCTTTGGAAACAATGTTCTGAGTGGACTAAACAATATTTTGGGCCCTGCTGGTCTCTGATGAATTTAAATCTGCTTTTGTATAAGCTTGACAGGTTAAGATGTTATTTTAGAAAAGTCGCGTATTCAAAGAAACTCCGTCCGATTTCACGGAGAATTTTCATAAGAGAATCATATGATTACGAGTTTTTCTTATGAAATGAAACTAATCAAATGATTTAAAAAGAAATTTTTAAGTCGCTATTTTTAATCTTAAGGGTAATTATATGTAAATAACTAAGGTGTTACATTTATGGTATCAAAGCAGTTTTTCCTCGGCCTGAAGGGAGTAACTCATTACTCCTAAAGTTACTCATCAAGCGAGTAACTTGTAGTTAGATATCAAACTGCTTTGTGGTTTAATCAGGTATTATTGCTAGCATGATAATAGGCATAGTTACAAAGTCTAGCGTAGTGAGTACTCTAGATTCTTTTAAGTTTGTTGAGTGATTTGAGGAGCGCGATTAGCATCTGACGATTTCTTTCGAGAAGCATGGTAAGCATTTGAAAATCTTTTCTAAGTTCATTTAAGTATGTTAAAATTAACATGCAAAACCTGAAAATCTTGTGGAAAATAATGAGTCATATTTAGAAGTGGATGAATGACGAAACTAAGGAAAACAATACCCCAACGGGCTAGGGCACTAAGTGCTACTCCACCGGGAGGAAGTGATCTTTAGTTTCGCGCCAAGTAAACTAATTCTAAATGTGATACACCAAACAAGATTTCAAAATTTTGAAACTAATAGGTTGAGAAATTCAAACTTAAGTAAGACGAGAATGGTCTTATCACTGATACAATGTGTAATTGAGCTTGATCACCTCAAGTGTACATCTATTGGGGGATATCATCATCCTGTCCTTAAGTTTCGGCGAATATTTTGGGAATTTAGTAAGATCCCAAATTTAGAAGGAATAGAGGTCTTTGTCATAGGTTTCCGTATACGTAAGTATTTTAGCATTATAGTTGCGCAGCGGAAGTGTAAGAAGTATTGTCTTGTCTTAAGATAAGAGAAGTAGCTAGTTAGGAATCCTAGTTAGCTATGATAGATTGCTAGGATTTATACGTTAGAATTGATCATGGGAAACCCTAAGATAATACATAGTGATAGCTTTAGCCTAGACGAATAGATGCCTGGAATCCTAGGTGATTGCATAGAACTAGGTTATGTGTTTTGAAATGAATGAATGTGATGCTATGTATTGTCTTGTGTTTTCCTACATAATGATTGGTGCATTTTGATGATAATTGTTATTGTGCATGATGAAACTGTTTTGAGCGTAGAACCATTCGCAAACTTCTTCATAGAATGGTGTTGCTATCAACAAATCGTTTGGTTTCCAAGCATAATCATTTCAAAAGTCAGGAACCATTCGATTTTCAAGTGTGATAGTAACCCCAATGAATTTTCATGTTTTGAAATTGAATTCAAAAAAATGAATTTCACCGTTTTAAGAGAATCGGGAATCATTCCAAATTGAGTGTGAGTCGTATCATGAAATTTTGAAAAGCTAGTGAGTAAATAGGGGATTCCTAAGTAATCGAGCGGTGAATTTATTCTTTTAAACAAGCCACGCGCCGATTAAATAGGAACTCCTTCCATGTGACTTTACTCAATTCGGAATGAAGCTTAGTCTCCAAACTCAAAGTCAAAGGGAATGGAATCATTTTAATTTATGAGGAGGCATTAAAGTAAACTTTCTAATCAACCACATATCCCCTCTCTCTTTGAGTATTACTGATCTTGAGTAATTTCATACCCCTTCATCTAAGTTCCCCGAAGTTAGGTGAAGGTAATTATTTTCGAAAAGATATGCTCTGGTTTACAGAATTTGTTTTTGGAATTTCTTTCAATTTATTTGACATGAGCATATCAAGGTTTTCAAGTGTAAAATAAGTTTCATGATTTAATCTTTTCCTAAGATTGAACGTGAAACAAGCCAAATGCTTCTCCATCTTAAAAGGAACCCGAATTTCAAGAACCTTGACTCTATAAACGTGCCACCATATCAAAATTTTAGCTGGTACGCTACTTTGACTTGTGCATGTATAAATGCCTTCCTTGCATGATAAGCAAAATTTCTAAACATAGAGGAACGCATGCATGTTTTTTGGCATATTCCTTTGGTTTTATAAATGCATAAATGCATAAACGATTTTTCCCATACGCTATTTTGGTTTTCGTAAAGACATACATACCTTGAACATATGGGGTCATATGTATTGAATTTTAATTCCCATACAATGTGATTACTTTTAGCAAAGTTTCTGGCATGGAATTTGCATAGGTTGAGGTGTGTGACACTCTGTTTAACTGTGCATGGCCGTAAGGAATGTTTGAAGTAGACGTTCCCAAATAGGTAGCTAACCCTCTTGGTGGGATTTATGTATGTACCTCAGTTTTTCCCTAAACCCTAAGCTAGCTAAGAGTAGTGATATCTAGTCTAGGCAGGTAGAAAGATTGAACCATAGGATTTGCTTGATATTTTTCCGTTATGCATGTGCTAAATGATAAATGAATATGTTTGTTTTGTTTTATCTTGCTAGGAACCTTAGGCTAATCTATGTGTATGAAGATATGAGACGGAACCTTAGGTTAATCCAAGGAGATCAGGATTAGGTTAGAATGGAATAGAGTTTACCCCTAAGTTATTGTGTACGACCAAGTGATGGTGTGAATGTTGTTGTGCATACTTGAATTTTGATTGTTATGTATGTACTAACTGCTGTTGTTGTCAATGAATGTGCTTGTTTAGGGCTTAAGAGTAGTACCTAGGTGGTAGGTCACGGGATAGATTATGATTAGATCCATGTTAATGTTGCCGTTTAGTTAGAGTATAGAAGCAGTTTTGGGGTTGTTCTAAGTCGACAGTTGTTTAGTAGCGGTGCTATTTGTGCATCTAACAATGACGTCATCATTGATGAATGTGAAATTTAGGTTAACGTCTCAACTCTCACGTTTATTAACATTCGATGTCATTGGAAGACGTTAAATGGCACAGAACTAATCAAGCCTAGAATGCAGGAACCAATCTGACTAGTACCCTCTTCCAGATGTTTAAAGTAAAATGTCTGGGAAAACCAATTGACCTTAGAAACCATCTCCAATTCATTGGAGAATTGCACCTGATCTTAGAAATCCAAGACCCCCTGAGAGTCTCTCTAATAGGACACTTGAAATGTTTGACCGGCAACGGAGTAAGTCTTGAAAACTTTAGATCTTTTTGCTTCAAGTCTGACCATAACTTGTATTCTTCATTGAATGCGAGGGTCCGCTGGTGTACTAAAGCAAGGTAGTATGCCGATTCTAAGTGGGGGAATAGAACCTAGTGCAGTGTGCATCGTAGTTTAGAAAACCCTTTGTAAGGGATGGTTCTCCATTTGAAGGAATTGAACGGAATTTCGGGGAAGAAAATTCCAATAAGTGGGGGAGAATTGTAACATCCCTAATTTAATTCCAAGCATAATTAGTGAATTAATAGGTTTAAAGTGTAGGGAATGGATAGATTAATTACTTTAAGAATTTTGGGAGCAAGGTGAGTAGTAATTATTGGTACTAGGGGTTGTGTAGGATGCATAGGTATCAAGAAGTAGAATTATAGAGGTCGAATCGGGGGTTGAATCAGGGTTTTAAGTGTTACAAAGCATCCTATGCAAGAAAATTAGGAATAAAATATCCATAGCTCTAAACCCAATTCCCACCGTTGGATGTGAATATAAGGGCCTTAGGAAGCTTGCCTCAAAATTTGAGCAAGATCCAACGGTTAACGAAAAAGATATAGCGCGTTGAAGTTTGAAACCACTGGTGCACGCCCAGGCGCACCCATGCACGCCCAGGCGCACCAGCTATAATTTTGGTGCATCTCACAGGTTGTTTCTCGCGCAGGCGCATCGTCCCGTGCGCCCAGGCACGCACCAGACGCACCAGACCTGTTGATGGCGCACCAGTTGACGCGCCACTCACCACTAGTCCCACACCAGAATCCAGCGCCAGCCACACGCACCAGCACCAGCCAACGTCGTGTGCCCAGGCGCGCCATGACCACGCCCAGGCGCGCACCAGTTTTAAAACTGGTGCAGACAGCAGCAGCCCCAAATCGCACCACCCTCCTTCTTTTCTTCTCTCATGCGATTTCCAACCCCAAAACCCTAGCTTCCTCTACAACGAAAATCCATCCAAAAACATACTAAATCATCATCAATTAGTTGATTCCCATCACATATAAACACTTGAATCATCATGAATTTCACCCCTTTCCTCTTAAAAAACATGGATTCATAAATTGGGGGTTCTAGGGTTCCAAGACCCATTTTCCTTTCTCTTCATCTCCAAGCTTAGAGTAAGTTGATTTAAGTTTTTCTCCTCTTCTCATTCATGTTATACGAATTACTCACCCTCATTTCTAACTATTGGTGTCTCAATTACTTCATGGGCCACTTTCTCTCTCCTCCATAGCTTGGAGTTCTCCCTCTCTACACTTAAGGCTTGAGATTCAACACCACCCATTTGGAAGGTAAGAGGGGTTTGTATTACCTTTGCTTAGGATATAGATTCTAGGTTGTTGTAATGATGACTAGGTGTAGATAATTGATTCAAAGAATAAACCATAGGACATTTAAATTATAAAATGCATGAAATGAACCTTAGGGTATAATTTCTATTAAATGCGTGGAATATATATTAATTAAGTTGGAAGTTAAGAACCCTAGGGAGCTCACTTAATTTATAGTGCTCTGAGACATACCTGAGTATGTCGACTGTTTTGTTTACCATCTGATGATTGTTACTCGTTATTGATGTATGTTCATATCTTGCTTGGTTTGATGGCTCGTAAAGCAAATAATGGACTAAGTGTTAACGTATGCAAGTCATATAGAAAGGGCTAAGTAAGGTGGTAAGGATGGAAAATTATGAGCAAGAAATTAAAGAATGGATTAAGGATAAATAACTCGGTAAAAGGGATGTGATGTTTATTATTAAATGAATCATAAGTTAGAGGATGGTGATTGAGTGACAAGGAACCTTGATGGATGTCGTGCTTGATTAAATTTGTTAAGTGTAAATGTGACAATAACGGTTGTATGATAATATGTGTCATTGAGATGATATTTGTGCTTGAATATTCATGAGATGTGATGTTGTTATGATCCAAGAAGGAGAAACATACCCGGACGCAGTAAGACGTGACTGCACATGAGTGCGGACGCAATAGGTCGTGACCAGGGGAAAGAATGAAAATGAAACATACCCGGACGCAGTAAGACGTGTCTGCACATGAGTGCGGACGCAGTAGGTCGTGACCAGGGGAAAAAATGAAAATGAAACATACCCGGACGCAGTAAGTCGTGACCAGCACATTAGTGCGGACGCAGTAGGTCGTGACCAGGGGAAAGAATGAAAATGAAACATAATGAAACATACCCGGACGCAGTAAGTCGTGACCAGCACATTAGTGCGGACGTAGTAGGTCGTGACCAGGGGAAAGAATGAAAATGAAACATACCCGGACGCAGTAAGACGTGACTGTACATGAGTGCGAACGCAGTAGGTCGTGACCAGGGGAAAGAATGAAAATGAAACATACCTGGACGCAGTAAGTCGTGACCAGCATATTAGTGCGGACGCAGTAGGTCGTGACTAGGGGAAAGAATGAAAATGAAACATACCCGGATGCAGTAAGACGTGACCTGCACGTGAGTGCGGATGCAGTAGGTCGTGACCAGGGGAATAAGATAAAAGTGAAACATATCCGGACGCAGTAAGTCGTAACCTGCACGTTAGTGCGGACGCAGTAGGTCGTGACCAGGGATAAAATGAAAGAGAATTGTGAATTTAATGGAAGAAAATAAAATAAAAAGGCTTTATGAAAATAATGAAATATGTACGTGAGTTGGTAATTTTATGAGTATAGAATTTGGACTATGGAAATGTTAATGCAAGTGAAATTGAAGAGTAATTTAAGGTTTAATGTAGGATTGCTTGGAAGGTAGTATGGACATAGGGCTTAATTTGTTGAAAATGAACTTGTATGTAATTACCTGAAAAGGAATATTAAGTTAATAGATAATTTTATTGTGATAGGGCCTAGTTTTTCAGCTATGCTTCTTAGAAGATATTTTCCTTAGTACTGTGTAATGCTACCCTTTTTGCCATATTTTTACAGGCACCGAAGGAGCATACACGTGTCTCGCCGAGCAGGAGTACATTCCACCACGTGGAATGTATATAGTAATTAGCGACCATTTATTGGTCATTGGTTATTTTTGGAAGTTTTATTGTATTACAATTACTTTGTCTTTTTGGAAAACTAAGAGTTTGAGAAATTGTTTGTATTTCTTTGGAAACAATGTTCTGAGTGGACTAAACAATATTTTGGGCCCTGCTGGTCTCTGATGAATTTAAATATGCTTTTGTATAAGCTTGACAGGTTAAGATGTTATTTTAAAAAAGTCGCGTATTCAAAGAAAACTCTGTCCGATTTCACGGAGAATTTTCATAAGAGAATCATATGATTACGAGTTTTTCTTATGAAATGAAACTAATCAAATGATTTAAAAAGAAATTTTTAAGTCGCTATTTTTAATCTTAAGGGTAATTATGGGTAAAAAAACTAAGGTGTTACAAGAATGGTCAAAAATCAGTTTGCAATTCAAGGAATCTGATAGCTTATGAATGGAAATAAGATTATGTTTGAAATCAGGCAGATAAAGCACATTATGTAAATGAAAGTTGTAACACCTAGGATTTTTACCCTTAAAACCCCGCTATTAAAAATGTGAACTTGAAATTTCTTTTTAATTTAATAAAAATCACCCGTCAAACGGACGGATTTTTGTTTGTTTTTAGGACTATTCCAAAATTCAACCTGTGATAGACAATTTCAAATAAACAACTAATAGCCAACAGGGCTTTAGATTATATTTCTAAATCATGTCAAGGCCCAATGGGCTCCAAATATATCAGAGGCATCAAATATTCAGAGTTCAACGGAAAATACTAAGTTTGAGTATCAAAAACCAAAACATATAATTTTCTCAAAACAAAACATCCTAAGCCTCACTTAAAAATATTTATAATAAATGTACATCATAATAGTGTAGGAGGCTTAGGTCCATATCATGCTCTACAACCCATAATAACCCTACTCTCTTTGTAAGGGAAAGTACTCCTGCTCGGCCGGGGGCTGTGCCAACTCAATCTCCATACCTGAAAAATGTTAAGGGAGTGAGCATTGCACATGAAATAGAAAGCAGTCTCTAACTAGACATAACAACCCACTAGGTCAAGCACAACTAGCAAATAAAGCATATTATCACATATTGCACACCATACTCATTTCATCATTTCCATATTCATTATTTACTCCACATTTCCATTTTCATTATTACATTCAAATTCCATATTACATTCAGATTCCATTTCCTTTACTTTTCATTCTTTTTACTATCTCTTTATTCAGGTACATCACCTCAAATCAGAGGCCAATATACAAGTCTCATTCAACACATTTATCACCTCACAACAGAGGTCCTATTATCTTTCCTTATTTAAATTATGTGTCCCTCAGGTCAGAGGTCAACACCCAATCACTTCATTTCATTTATGTGTCCCTCAGGTCAGAGGTCAACACCCAATCACTTCATTTCATTTATGTGTCCCTCAGGTCAGAGGTCAACACTTTAACATTTTAATTCATTTTGTGCCCCTCAGGTCAGAGGTCAACACTTATTCACTTTATTCCATTTCGTGTCCCTCAGGTCAGAGGTCAACACTTTAACATTTTATTCATGTCGTGTCCCTCAGGTCAGAGGTCAACACTTAAACATTTTACTCATTTTGTGTCCCTCAGGTTAGAGGTCAACACACTATCGTACTTCACCTCCACGCAGGAAGGTACCTCATACATTTGGCCTATGGGTACTTCACCTCCACACAGGAAGGTACCTCATACCATTGTACTTCACCTCCACGCAGGAAGGTACCTCATACAATTTGGCCTGATGGTACTTCACCTCCACGCAGGAAGGTACCTCATACCATCACATAGGTTATACTTAAACATCATTCTCATTATAAACAATTCATCACAATTTAAGAATCGTCACCTCAAAACAGAGGCCAACATATATACCACATTCTTGTTCAATCAATCATAACACATTTAATCACAACCAACCGCAATCAACACATAATCATTCATGTAATTCCTTTATTCATTTCCTTTCTCAACTATCACAATCATACCAAGTAGTATTCTCTTTTATAGCCCAACATTTAGATTGCCCTTCATTTTAATTTACATATATCACCTTTTTCCTTTTGTTTACACATAATCATTTTACTTCAGTTTCCTATATTCACAAATTTATTTCATAAGTCATGACCTTTGTTCACAATTGTTAATACTTAACATTTATACTCATTTCCCATATTAATTACTGAATCCTCTTAAATAGCATTCATGTTCTTAGTTAAACATATACCATACATTTAAGCACAATTGAACAAATTTAACATAAGGGGCAAATATACACAATCAACTCATACTTGTCACATAATTAATATCATCGTTTCACTTTTAATTTAAATGTAATTATTTCATTCCCTTTTCCACCTTTATTTATATTTTCACATTTAGTGTACAAATATATTCAACCAAACATACATAATATCACCTTCTCATATTTTTGCTTTAACAACACATATATTCGTTTTCATTCCATTTTCTTCCTATATCAATTTATTCCACAACACATACATATATTTGCAACAGGAATTAATTATCATTTAATTCACAACTTTACAAATAAAGTCAATAATCATAGAAATCATTTATGTCAACTTCACTCTCACATTACCCAATTCCTCATGTACTTCAATATAATCATTATCCAAGTTTCATTTATCAAATAATTCATTATCATATCATTGGGTTTCCTTTTTCCTAATCTTTACATCCAACATCATACATATTTATTTAATTAGTTAAAATTTCATATTCAATAACCTAGGGTTTTATAGTCTAATTTTCTCCCCTAACACATAACTCTAACAAGCATTATATACTAACTAGAACCCACTCCCTAGAACAAGGCAAAACCCACCCCTTACCTCAAACACTTGGAGATAAGGTGATTTTGCTTGCTCCAAGCTTGAAAGTCTTGCCACCCAATGAGCTATGAACCAAGGGAAAAGGGAGGAACCTAATATAAGAGCCATAACAAGAAAAGATTAACATTCATATCATGGGTCATGCCAAAACTCAAGAAAAGTGGAGCTTCCATGGCTTAGAGTCAAAAACCACCATGGATGGAGGAGAGAGAAAGGGGAGGACGAATTAGAGAGAGAGAAAGGGGAGGACGAATTAGAGAGAGAAAAAGGAAATTCATGGAATTAAACACTTACTTGAAGTGAAGAAGGAAGAGATTTGTTGATGGAATGAAGAAATCCCACTTGCTCTTGGTGGATTTGATGATGGAGAATGGAACCCTAGGGGAGAGAGAAAGAGTGGTTCGAATTTGGGAAGAAAAGAACGTGTGTTTTGCCTTTATTTTTTTCCTCAGCAGCAGCTCTTAATCGATTAAGAGGCGATTAAGACTTTTCACTCAATCTGACGTTAATCGATTAAATTGCAGCTTAATCGATTAAGAGGCGATTAAGCTGCACAATTTTGCAGTATCCAGACTTTGAAAGGCCATAACTTCTTCGTTACCCGTTGGATCTTCCTCAAATTTTAAAGCAAGCTTCCCTACATACTAATCTTCACATCCAACGGTGAAATTTGTGTTTAGAGTTGCCAATCTTTTATTTTAAATTTCCTAAAGTTCTATGTTTTAAACCTAGTTCTACATGTATTTTTGGCTAAATTCTAACTTATATCTCCATTTCATCTACCCTAAGACCATCCCAACATAGATTATACTTGGAATTAAATTTGGGATGTTACAAAAGTTAAGTGAGAATATGATGGTGCCAGAGGTACTTGCTATGACAGAATTTCCATTAGGCAATTTTACTATGATTGGTCTAATGGTTTTACGGGAAACAAAATTGTTGAGACCAAAGGTAACATGATCTGTAGCACCAGATACTCGAAAATGATCTCCTTTTGATAAGCGATCTTTTAAATCCTCCCATAATTCCTGAGCTGAGTCAATGTAAAGCACACTTTGTGCAATCTGCTGATTCAAAGTGCGGGTGATCCAAGAGACAACCATTGTGTTGCACCTTTCCCATGCATCAAATAATTGCTCACCGCAATTGTTTGCGGTGATAGAGCCATCAACAAATTTATACTTGTTTTTGGAGAGCAATGCTCTCTTCATTGACTTGCTCCAAGTGTGATAATTCAAGCCTATCAATTGTTGTGAAACAAGGGGTGCTCCTGGATTAAATAGAAAGGACTTGAGGGGTTTTGTGATTCATCAGTGCAAGAGGATTCCAATTCTTCTGCCACAGAACTGTCAGCAGAGTTTGACATGTTTGCTGAGATTGTGTGCTCACGGTTTCAATCTTATGTTTTCACAACAAAACGTTCAGCTTCTGATACCATATTGAATTATAGAATAAATGAATGTTATTGATCGATTGAAATTGAGATAGGAAGATAGGTTTTATACATGGCAAAATCACTAGATTGATCCTGTAAGTTTATTTTAGTTGCGCTTTCGTCTCTTAACTTTTCTCGTTTCAAATAAGTCCTGAAGTTTTTGTCGTCTAACAAATCAGTCATTTCTGTTAATTTTTTCTATTAAGTGACACGTGTCACTCAACTAATGGTGCCACGTATTAAAAAAATGTTTTAATGATTTTTTATAAATTTTCTTATGGTGACAAGTGTCATTTAATGGAAATAACTTATTTGTTAAACGGAAACAACTTTAGGACTTATTTAAAAAAAAAAAAGTTAAGGGACGAAATCACAACTAAAAAATAAGTTAAAAGACCAATATTGTAATTTTGCCTTTATACATTGCTTATCAACTAAGTGATCCTAAAGTTGTGGAACTAATAGATAAAAGTAAGCCTCTTATCCAATGCTAACTGAATGATAAGTATTAAAAAGAATAAATCAGCATATATCTACTATATAATAGGTTTAGTTTAATAGCGAGAAATTATCAGAAACACTAGCCACAATGCAGTACTGCACAGGCTAGTTTTACACATTGTTCTCAAAGAGTAGCATTAATAATTTCAAGTTAAAACAAGATAAGGAAACTCATAAAGGCAAATATTTTTGCATGGCCAAGCTAATGAATTAGTAGGTTTAAAGTTGAAATCAGACTGAGCTTTGGACTACATGAATTAACCATAACAACTACGTTTTCCCATTTTCCTCCTAGGAACTTCTTAATTTCCCTTCAGTAAAGTTGGTGAATTTCATAGCTTTTATATATTTCCCTGCAACATGATGTGGCTAAGTGAAATGCAACAAAAGCCAACATAGACAGTCTTAAAAATTAACAGACAGAAAACTTGATGAAATGTTTCTGCCACGCCAAGTCTGAGACTGAAGCATTGCACTATGAAAATAAGCTGCAGAAGCCATGAAATTGTACATATGAAGGCAAAATTATAACAATGAAGCCCCTGAGCTAGGCATCAATCAAAGAACAAAGCCAACAACTGCACAAAGCTACACTATTCCATGGAATCAAAACTTGGAGCATACCAACCCAACAGATCATTAATTTGTTTGAGTTTTCCTTCTTGACCCTTTGAATCTCCAAATGCTGTAGTGAAAGGGTACACATAAGTTACTTTCTTTGCCATGCACCTGTAAGAAACTACTTCACCTTTCACAAGAAACTCAAGTACATCTCTATCAAATCCTCCATCAACTTCAGCTTGCAGATATTGGCCTGCAGATTCATTTAAGTATCAGTGAAGTTATGCCTTGCGGCTTGTAACAATATTTTTTTAAACCTCTTCAAGAATGTCTCTGGACCTGACTTAGAATCATTTAAAATCCAAAATTTAAGATCTAAAATATACCCCTCCTCATTCCGGTACAAGTCCGAAAAAAAAAGCAGGAAAAAACTTAAGCAACACAACTCTTTAAATGCTTGTGCCACTTTCTAATATAAACACAAGTACAACAGTTCGCCAATGAAAACTTGGCATATTTTTATTTTACCGGAAAACACCTGCAAAAGCAACTATAGAACTAGGCCTAAGTTCTGTTCATTCATTAATTAGCATCCCTACAACAAACTATTCAGTTTCCAATTTGCTTTCATTTCTTTTTATCAATAAATTGGTCAAATACTTAGCAGAGCAGGTTGCATATACCATCAGGGGTATCTTCCACAAGCTGGAATTTCACATTTTTCTGGGTCTTGAGGATTGCTTCGCGCAACTTCTGAGGAAAAAAAGCTTATGACATGTAAGTATTTTACCCTTGGAATGGCTACATATAACTCAAATGAAAACAAACTTAGTAACAATGTTATAAACAACCAAAGACCAAAGCTGTGATATGGATTATGGAAATATAAGATGCTTTTGAGTAATGATTTAGAAACCTGGATGGCGTTATCTGTCTCGTTTTCAGGAATCAACCAAGGAAATGTAAATGATGATGACTTAGGATTTGTTGATATACACCCTGGATTGATCGATGGACAAGGTCTAATTTTTCTGCAACACAACAAAGGTACAATGAAAACATTGGAAATTTAAATCAGCAATCCTTCCTTGGTTTCATAAGTAGTGTTTTTTAAAATTACGCAGAGTTTTAAGAAATGGTTTAATGATGTAAAAATTTGGGGTATTTTGATTATAATGGCCCTATAAAATCATTATTGAAGAGAGAGAAATATATTGAAAGTGAAAAAGAAAGTGTAATAAATAGGGTGTGTTGGAAAAATAACTTTAATTATGTATTGAGTTTTGTAAAAGAACATACTCCAACTAGTTTGAAATATAAGCAAAAAAAACATACTTATCTTAATTTAAAGTATAAGCAAAACTAAACAATATCTTAAATTTTATTTCATTCTCAATGCTACTTTCCAAAGACATGCCTAAAAAATTGTTATCTTATTTGATTTTTGTTTCATTCGCAATGCAATTTTCTTAAAATACATCTATTCTTTTATAAATTTAAGAAAATTAAATATAATCAACTAACCTCTTTAATAAGCGTAAAATTAATACATATAAAACAAAACATGAGACAAAAACTTTAACGAACGAAGGAGTACTAAGCATGCAAGTGTGGTTGAAGCGCATAATCCATTTCCGTAACAAACTAAGAATTAATAACAGAATATACAAAGCCATTATATGAACTCGAAATTGAGCATTAGACAAGAAGGTTTATGAGGTCTAGAAAATGCGGTCTAACAAATTGGACTCTTAACGGGGCAACACATAAAAAAATGTATCAAATTGTGACATACCCATTTTCTAGTCCAAGCTCCAAGTTCTTGGATTGAGAAAAAGGAGTGGTGAGAGAGATTGAAGGGGGTTGAGAATTGAAAGAAGGGATTGCATTACAAGATAAGGGAGAGGAGGTTGTGAAGGTAAGAGCAAGAGCCAAAGAAAGGATATTAGGTAGGACCACCCTTTGTCGTGGAAGGTTTGGATTCTCAGTTTTCAGGTTTGGAGTTGGAACTAGCTTGGGAATGGCGTTAGTGTTTGTGATAGAAGAAGCAAGGGGAAAGAGGAGAGCAATCAAGCTCATGATTTATGAGGTCCTCCTCTGTCTAATTCATTCTCCTCCTGCCTCTATCACTTTTGCTTCCAACGTGGACTATTTTACATTCTAAACTCGCCTCATTCTTACCACAGTCCACAGGTATGCTAAAGTTGATCCTTTCCTCTTCTCCTCACCGGATATTAGTGAGTCTCCCCCATCAAATTGAATTATGTATATATTTTTCAAGGATTAAATTGAATTAATTGTCAATTTAAAAAGGATCAAAATGTGATGTAGATATGTTTCAGGATCAAAAATGAATGACGGAAAAATTAATTCCGTTACTTAGTCCCAATTGACGGAGGGATTAAAATGACGGATGTGAGACACTCTCAACGACTAAACGTGTATTTATAATATCTGAAGGACTAAAATGATCGATGGTGACACTTTCAAGGATCAAAATGACTAATTACTCAAATAAATTAGCACACATTAACTAACATACACAAGCATTTAATATATTTGAGACTAATTTTTTCATCGATAATATATCTTTAGAAATAATATGTAAATTTATCCACTTAAAAATATAGGTGTTAGATAATTGATTAATGTATTAAACAAATTACTAAATGCATGTTTTCTTAATTTTTTTTATTTTTTTAATTTGTTATTATTCTTGTGGACAAAGGGAATATAAGCCCTTAAATATTTTATTTTATTCTTTTAATTTTCACTAAAAATTTTAAAAATATATTATTTTACATTAATGAACAAATGATAAATAAAATAAAAAACAATAAATATTTCTTAAAAAATTCAATAGATTATAAATAACATAGATTTTTTAATAAAAAATTAAATTATAAATTAAAATAGAAGGAGTATTATTTTAATTGATGTTGTTAGGAAATTAGCGAAAAGAAAAAACATTAAAATTCCTATGAAATAATCTCTTGATTCCTTAACTTTTGGTATTTTAGGTTTGAACACATATTAAGAAAATGTTGATTATTGTAAGTTTTATAGAATTTTTTTCTAAAATGTTTTTATTTAATCCTTATTAAAAATTGTAGTATTATTAAATTTTATTATGATGTGTGTTAGTTAAGTATTGTATAGTGGTTTAGAGAAGAGAGAAAATAAAAGTAAAATTAATTAGGAGTAAGAGAAATGATAGAATAAATGGTTAAAATTGCATGCGTATATATATATATATATCATTCAAAATTATATAAAAAGCTGAAATGTAAAGAAAAAAAACCTAAAAGAAATCAAAAGTTAATAAAATAAGGTAGTATTTCAGAAAATAGGAGTCGATATGTCCGAGTGGTTAAGGAGGTAGACTTGAAATCTACTGGGTTTCGCCCGCGCAGGTTCAAGTCCTGCTGTCGACGTTTTATCATTTTCCATTCTCTTTAGAATCAAAATTGGGGGTTAGGGTTTTACAATTTTACCACTCCCCTCCCTCCCTCCCTCCCTTCCTTCATATTCTCCTCCTCCGCAAGGACCAGCATCCATTCCCCGCACTCCTCAATCACAATGGAAGAAGACTCAATAAACGGCAGCGTTTCCAAAACGACGCAAGAACTCGCAATGGAAGGTCAGAAGTACCTCGAAGAAACCACCGAGTACGCCTTCCAGATCCTTTCTTCCATGAACGACGAGCTCTGCAACCCCGTTTTATGGTTCACCTCTCCATCCTCTTCTACCACCACTTCTCCTCACCCCAATGCAACCACCTCCAACGGCGACGCCGCTTCCGATAACTCTAACCATCATGGCAAGAGCGGCGGCGGCGGCGCTGGTGGTGCTCTTGAAGAGGCTCTGTTTCGGTACAAGAATGCTGTGGCTTCGCTTAGGACTACTCTTGCTGCCATTCCTAACTCTCACAAGGTAGTAACATTTTTGAACCCTAGTTTCGTAATTGAGGTTAGTTTAGTTATGCCAAGTACTGTGTGAAGCTAGAACCTTTTTGTTTCTTCGTGAAATTCATGATCTATCACAATATAAATCAATACTTCAACTATGTTTACTTTGTAATTTCTTACTTGTATTTTTTGGAATTATATTCCAATATAAATGGAAATATCACAAAAACTTTGAAAATATTGTTTCTTTTTTTTTAATGTTAGATTTGTTCCTTTATGTTAATTTTATACTACTAATTCTAATTTTATATATTGCACCGTAGCCATGTGGTGTCCTACTGTTTTTAAAATTTGTCGGAATTCTGCGTCTATATCCTTGTAGTTTAATATTGTGTCTTGTGCCGTGTACTTGCTTCGTAGATGAAATGCAGTCTCGCAGATGTTGGCATTTCTAATTTACATTCGCAAAATGTTACTTCTTTGGATCATTGTATTAGTAGATACCTTCCACTATCCCAACATTTTTATTGGTTTGAACATTTATAATGTTATTCTTTTGTAAATGTAGCGTTAGTGGTTAATCTCAACAATGGCTTAGTTGTTAGACATTGCACATAGTACACCTTACTATGAGATCAAATATTGGCATTTGTATAAATAAGGATACATAGAATTAGCATTTTCAGGATGAACTTAAACAACCTTGGGAATCCTATGATATAAGTCCTAATTCTATACAGATATCAAACCCTTTGTGAAATGCGTATAGATTCATTTCTCTCTAGCACTACACTATCCTGATACAAAATCATCCTCTAACATAATGTGCTGGAGTTTTTCCATCATGGAGCACATCACTCATGGTTCTTTTCAAGAAACCAGCAAGCCAAATGTATACATTGAAATAGAAGGGATCCTTGATATGTGCCATGTGACCTAGCCTAACATTTAGATGAATTCTGTGAAGGAGCCAACCCATTTCTTGTCTGAAATCCAAAGCTGGTGTTGTTTCTTTCATTTGTTTGAAGGAGTCAACACATTATTGTGTTGTGTGCGTGTGAGTTAGTGTTCTGCTTAGATATTTATGTGACTTCATCTTAATGTGAGCTTTACCATTATTTGTGGAGCTTTTGTTTCCCTGTGAAGGTAACTCGATTAGTATTCAGAAATCACAAATTCTCTTACTTAGACTTAGAAGCCATAATGTGTAAAATGATACTTAAGTGGATATTGGTAGACAAACTTGCATTCTCCTATTAATCAATATGTGTTTGTACTAGTGTTTTTCTCAAATATTTTCCGAGTACATCTTGTTGTGAGCTTTACGACTATACAGCCTAGTGGAACTTTTGTTTCCCAGCGAAACTAATATGGTTAATATTATAGGCAAAAGCATTTGATTCTGGCTCAACTGCTAGCCCTGAAGATGTAGAAGAAATTGAGAAGTTGGAAGAGCGAGCCTCTTCTCTAAGAAAGGTAGGTTGTAATAAGGTTTTAGTAATAGTATACACCTTAATCTCTATTCTTGACCATGTTCTTTACAAAGCCTGAATATTGAAGTTTTCAATTTGGGCACAGATTTTTAGTGGATTGGGATTCAGGCAACACTTATTTTTCAATCATGTTTCGTCAGCTAATTCTTATTATAGGTTTCAAACTTTTAGTCTACTGCTGAAGCATTTTATTTTGGCAAAACATTTTGGTTTTGGACTGAAGTTGTTGAGTTCCTATCTAGCATCTTCTTAAAATTATATTATTGTCTCGTGTTAAACATTGAGCTTCTTTTCATTGATTCAGGAGGTTGCCAAGAAGAACTTGCACCTGAAGATACTCATTGATCAACTGCGTGATCTTATCACTGATATATCAACATGGCAAAGTCCTTGTACGACTTGAAGCTTAAATTTGGAGAGTTATGCCAAAGAACAGTAACTTGAGTCGAGAGCACAGTAAATGGTATTAATGCTTCGAGATATTTAACAATTTTAAATTGCATTAGTTTTCTCAATATGTTGTCATTTTCTATCCTGAAACTATGATTTGAGAAGTGTGGATTGTGAAACACAAGGTTGTTTGAAAATGTTTGTCCAATGGGCTTATACTTTGTAGAATATTCTTACATTAATTTTATAAAACAACAACCGGCCAATCTTTAATAACACTTTGATGGAGTCCTTCATTTGATTGCTGCCAAAAATTGCACCTAAAAACAGTTTTCCTTTGGAGATTAGAGAGGCGTGCCTGTTTTTGGTTGCAAGACGAAACCCTCGATAATCTTTTTTCGCCAACTTTTGCAATTCATAGTTTCTTCAGCTGGATTATTATTGCTTTTTAAGTTTCAGATCTATTTATTTTGCTTTGAGGAATATTTGGGAAAGGGTTAAACATTGTTTAATGAGAAAAGTATCTTCCTCTTTATTTTGGATGACAAGAAGACAGAGTAGTATGTAGTACTATCTTGTTCAAGATTTTCTCTTAAAAGTTTGCCTACAAATTCAATGGAAGAAAAGTATCACTATCTAGGAGAGGAATAGGGACCGGGTCTGCCACTCATCCTTCCCTTTCAATTAAAAATAAAAGTGTCCAGTAATCCATTACTTATTATAAAGAGAAAGTATCTATTTCTCGATTCTCACCATCTTCTGCCCTTTTCTTTTACCTACTGATTTCCAAACATGGTCTAACAACCTGCTTTTCAATGTTGTGGCAGGAGTTCCAGTCGTATGATCTCATGTCATTCTTTAGTGGAATTCTGCATGTTGCAGATCTAGTGATACTCTCAGCCCACTAAATATACGCGACCCTTCACATTTGTAGGGAACTCGCCAGTGGATTGATTATACAACAAATAATCTGTTACAACCCCTCTATTTGGAACTAGAGTTTGTAACTACAATGTCATGTCTGATTGTCTGTATTACTTAATTATTGTAGGCATTGCCTCCTTTTCAAGCAAGAATGATTTTTCTAATTCTGGCATGCAGTTTTGAACTTTGTCCAATTTTTTTTTTTTTTTTTTTTTTTGGGATCTTAATAATGGTGAATTTGTAAGGGTATTGAATTAAAACCCCATCGACCCCAATGTCCCAAACCTCACTTTTAATATGAAAATTTCCGATATTCCCAAGTCGGAAACACTAGTTTTTCATGCAAGTATATTTTTCTGACTAAATCCCTTTGAAATATTTTTCCGATTAGATCTCGTTGGAAAATGCATTTTCCAATTGAATTTTGTTGGAAAATGCTTTTCTTTCCTATGACTTTTTGTCGGAAAATGCATTTTTACGATTGGGTTCAGTAGAAAATTTTGACAGGCTTCAGTCAAAAAAATACACCAGTTTGGCTTTAAAGGAATGGAAAGTTTTTTCCAAAACCCTCCAAAAAAAAAGGGAGTTCGGTTAAAATTTGGGGGGGTTTATAATTCGATGCTCCTTATAAAATCAACTTAACAATCCATAGCACATTCAGTCAGTTGGATTTCCGATTTAAAGAGAACCTAGACATTACTAAACATTCAGTCATTAAATACTACAGTCATCATGTTATTCCTCAGTAAGTAACTTGCTACGCTGCTAACTCATTAAACCCATATAAGTATGGAAGCAAATCAAAATTAAAGAACTTCATTTATATTATGATTTGTACTTTACAAAAGCTTTGGAGTTTTCTTCGAAATTACTCACCAGCCTTTTAAACCAAAAAAGGAAAATACTCACAAGCCAAGCCATCACTCTTCTATTTTTTAAACTTTCAGACAGCATTCTAGTAGACTCTCCTATTCCATTCCAATTTGACAAACCTAGAAAGCAGAAACATGTAACAAGAATAATCCTATAATAATTAAGTACAAATATAGCCATGCTATCCCTTTCTCTTCAAATTAATTGTGATTTGAAGATCTAGTAGTGAGGGATGACCTCATATCCACAATAGCAGACTCATCAGCCCCTAACTTGATGGCTTCTTTGCTAGCTCTGATGAATCTTGAAACAGCTCCATGTACATACTCATGAGCTTGCTTCACACTCATCTTCTTGCTCATTTCATCTGGGAAACTGCTCAAGAAGTGGTCTCCATTGAGAACAGCAGCCAACTGAACTACCTCACTCTGAAACTGAGATAGACCAGCATCTTCTTTCGCTCTGGTGCTCCTCAATGGTGTTACATCCGGCAAAGTCACTGAAACACACATATCATCAAGTTGTCTTAATGCAAAGCTAAATAATGTCATTAGAAAAAGTTTCGTAGTCAAAGTTAAAGTGTCTCCTGGAGAAATGATATATCATTCTAAAAAATCAGCTTAAAAATCTTCATAATCCTAGAAATGTGAACTGATACATTTCAACTGCATCATGTGGCTACAAAGTTACACATGTTATTTATTAGGAGGATCTTTAGACTAATTATGTTGGGAAAATATATCATTTCTCCTGTCTTCTGAGACCCTTCTTTATAGTTTATAGTACTAGTTTATGAGCCAATCCTCTAGTAATTAAGTTTATTGCATCGTTAGTCAAATTTGATCATGTCCTTATTGAGGAACCTGACAAATTGACATGAAAAAGAGCAGAGGATACCTGGGCAATCTGTTCTAGGTGAACTTAACTCCCCAACAATATCTTCAAATGTTCCAGCCCATGCATCTCTGTGAGTCAAAAAGTTGGAGGAAAGGTTGAACATCTTCTTTATGGTGGCAGGGATGGAAGAGTGCTCGAACTCAGAATTTTCAGCAGGTCCTTTGGCTCCACTTACCACTGAAAACCAGATCAAGTAGTAGTATATTAATAGACATATTAAACCAATCAAATGCAGGTTGAAGCTTAAGATTCAACATATACACCCAAAGAGACTGACTACACCAAAATCATTATAGCCACATTACTCAAAATCAATAACAAGTTTGTTCACTGGATTAAGTACAGAAGAGCAAAAGGATAAGCATATGGTATTAGAGAACAGAAAGGACAAAGGTCCAGGAAAACTAAATCTAGCATTCAAGAGAATAAAAACCTGCCATTGTCCTCAAAAGAGCAGTATTAGACACATTTACCTGACATCTCTTTCATAAAAATATCTACAATGGTTTTGACCAAACACTAGAACTACAAAATGATAAAATATGAGGACTTTAAGCTTACCAATTCCTTTCTTGATCCATGGAGAGACCATAATAGTTGGCACACGAACACCTAACCTATCAAACTTGAAGAAATAAGGAGCAGGTCCAGTGTTCCCATCTGGACTAGGAATGTTGACAAAAGGAGTCTCCACATGATCATAAAAACCACCATGTTCATCATAAGTAATGACCAGAAGAGTTTCATTCCATTGAGGGCTTGCTCTAAGAGCTTCATAAACTTCCTTAACCAGCATTTGACCATTTGCAACATCATGAGATGGATGGTCATCATTAGCGGAAAGGCCCGTCAGATCAAAGTACCTAGGCTCAATCACAGTCAAGTTCGGAAGCTTCCCATCCCTAGCATCTTTCTTGAACTTGAAATCATACTGATGAAACTTGGATATGTATTTCAACTTCCTAAGGTTCCTATAGAACAATGTTGTTGGTATGTTCTGAAAATAAATCCCAAAGTCCAAGCCATTCTCATGGAGGGAATCAAATATTGTTTTTTGAGGATACCCTGTAGCTAATTGCCTCTTGACATGACTTGTTGAGCCATGAGAAGTTGCAGAGTACACAAAAAGCCTATTAGGTTGTGTTGGACCAGGAATCGACGAAAACCACCTATCGAAAACAGCAAATTCCCTAACCAAAGCTGCATAAACCGGCACCGATTCGGGTCTAAACCCTTTCATCACTGTCTCAGAGAGGTTCTGAGACATTGACAATGCTTGTTCCACAAAACCATTCATTGAAGGAATGGAGCCATTGCCAAATACCTGTTGTAACACATCTTCAAATGAATGCCCCGGATCCGGATCCACAAACTCAGCATCATCACTGAAGCATATTGCATCTTTCCTTGGATTTGTCGTCGAAACCGGGTTGCATTCATCTCCTGTTACCCCATTGATTAAAGGGTTGATGGCCTTTTTCATCCACCCTAGCATGTGATCAAATGAACGGTTCTCCATTACCAAAACCACAACAGTTTTGATAGGTTGCTGCTGCTGCTGCTGTTGTTGTGCTGCTACAAAAACATAACTTGAGACAGTGAGAAAAAGCAAGAGAATGGAGGGAAAAGGGTGTGGTGATTTGAGTTTGGTAATTCCCATTCTTGCTTGAAAGATGGAGTCTTTGGGCAAATGGGTATGTAACTTTGAAACTCGTAACTATATTATGTGAATGCAAAAGCCTTTTATCTATTGGCTTTGGGTTCTGGTCTGTTTAACAGTGAATATTATGGAGGTGATGAATTGAATGGTGTGTGTAAATGTGAGTGAAACCAAATGCCAAATAAGGCAACGAGATATTTTGTTTGGGCAGTGAGGGAAAAGATTTCAGGGTCTATTTAGGATATATAGATAACAGTGGCAGAGCACATGAGTGGAAAAAGAAGCTTCTGGTTATTGTTTTTGTGCTTTGCCTCACTCACCCAACTCACCTTTAATGGAATATAATGGAGAGCAAAAGAAAAGCTAACGCAATTGAAGGCAAAATAATGGAAAGTGTCGTTTTTTTTGTTGCATTCCTGATTTACTCCTCCGTCCCTAAATATAAAGCTTTTTTTGGAATATTTTTGGGAATTTCACGTCTATTAAGAGAGTGAAATAATTTAATTAATTATATTGGAAATGTGAACTTTTGATATGTAATTTCAAAATTATCCCTGTTAATATTATTGTGAATCTAAAAGGTGTTAAATAAATAGGGGTGTTTGTGGAAAAAAAGTAATTAATGATCATTGAAAATTGATATAAGGCTTTATAAATAGGGACAAAATAAAAGTGTTAGGAGAATTTTATATTTAGGAAGGGAGTACTACCTAAGAGCAAGTGAGTCTCCTTACATACATACACAAAAAGTCGAACTCGAGATCTTACCTAAGCGAAACCAAACTGGCATTCGTCACAATGTGGAAAGTGTCGTTTTGTAAACAAATTTTGGGAAACATTTTTTTTTTATGGAGTAGTTTTCTCTGGCTTATAGGCACCACCACCTCCACCATTATCGTTGTGGGATCACAGATTTATTACACGTTGTCCACTTTAAATTCATGGGTTTCAGTTATTATAATTGTACATCTTTGGTAGACAAAAGTGGTTTATTTATTTTCATGACCCTTGCATCTTTTAATGTGGTTGGAGAAGAATTTTGTCACGTACTTGAAATAAGTAGAATGAGTTGGGTTCACAAGACCGAAAAAACGTCTTTGGATGTAGATTACTAATTAGGATTAGAATCCTATATTTGGAGGAATTTATTTGAAGTGCATGAATCTTTTTTAGCTTACTTGATATATTGTTTTAAAACTACAATATTCCTTGTCCTTTTATCTTGGTAGTTTTCTCGTGAAGAATGAGGACAATTTCCGCTGAGCTGTCATTGAAAAATACTTCAATTTAGTGGATTAGTGATTAGTGATGATCAAGTGTGAAACCTGAATCACCACCATTTATTAGTAAAGTAGGCGAGCCCCTAGAAATAGAAAGTTTATTCTTTAATCGTACAACAAAAATATATACCCTAGTATATTTGAAGGTGTTGCAAGAGTTTTAATAAATGGTTCAATTATGTAAAAATTTGGGATATTTTGACTATAATGATTCTATATAATCATGATTGAAGAAAGAAGAATATATTAAAAATGAAAAATAAAATATAATAAATAATAAATAAGAGTATAATTGCAAAAAATATCATTAATTAAATAATACATATGAAATGGAGGGAGTGTATTTTATCTTGTCCCGACACTAGAGCAAAAACATCACTTTAAAAGATACAAGAATAAAAATATTAAAGTAGTACACAAAAAAAAATCCAATTAAAGTGAATATGATGCTTTCGTTTACGCAATTGAAATTGAAAAATATCAGAAACCAGGTTCAGCAAAGTGGAAACTGGCACACCATCCACGCGTTTGAGAGGACACAAGGAAAGATATTGACAGTATTTTATGTTCCCCAATGGACAAGTCGGTGGACAATTGTGTGCACTAAAGGATGCATGTGAAGAGATTGAAACACGTCAATTATTTAAATTTTTCGAATGAAAACATCGGCATCATTTGGATTTCCTAATTTGGATTAGTACCATTGCTAACACAAGACACTGCTCAAAAATACAAGTTTCATGTTGTGACATGGGAGCACGTGAGATGTGGGAATAGCAATTAACGAACGAAAATGGCATTTTTCATACTTAACGACCAAGGCTATGCGATGCTGTCGGTGCTCATGGTCAAAAAAGAGCACCTAAAACACACGCACTTTACCTTTTACTTTTGAATTATCAAAAACATAAATAAACGCTGACAGGCCAACAGGGCCCAGATGGATTATGACGGGCCCAACAGTGTTTCTCTTCTGTTAAACATAGTGGAATTCATGATCAAAATGAAAACAGTGAAGTAATTGAGAGAGTTTTCTATGGAGATGAGAAAAGCTTTATCTGAATTGAATGAATATTATTACTCAACTACTGAATGAACTAGTAAAATGAGTTTATATACAATGTCAATTGCTATGAGCAAGCAACTAACTTTCCCGCCAAAACTAACAACCTTTAACTACCGCCTCTAACTAACTCTAACTTCTAATAGACTTAGTCAACTAACTTGCTAACAAAATTACAATGATAAATAAGCTCCCTTGAAGTTTCTTGCTGACTAAGAAACTAATGCAGTAGCTAACACCCCCCCTCAAGCTGGTATGTGTATATCCAACATGCCAAGCTTGGAATGTAACAATCGAAAAGGACCTGGTGCAAGAGGTTTGGTCATAATGTCTGCAATCTGAGATGCAGTAGAAATAGGCAATAAATGGAGCAAACCACCTTGGACCTTTTCGCGAATTAAGTGGCAATCGAGCTCAATGTGTTTAGTACGCTCATGGAATACTGGATTCTGAGCAATGTAGATGGCGGATCGATTGTCACAATACAGAACTACGGGTGAAGGATGAGGGATGAGAAAGGCTTGAAGCAATTTGATTAACCATTGGGCTTCACAACCAGCTTTTGCTAATGCTCTATACTCAGCTTCAGCAGAAGAATGAGACACGACATGTTGCTTCTTGCTCTTCCATTTATTAGCTTATTTATTGCTCTTCCATTTGTTGAAAAGGAGAACTATTGGCAAGAAAGGGAGTGGTCTGTCTATTGATCAAGTAAACAGCTTGAGCAACAGCATAATTCCATAGAACCTTAGGAAGATTAGCTTGAAACAATAGTGATCTTGCTGTGCCAAGAATATGTTGATGCTTCCTTTCTACAATGCCATTTTGTTGTGGAGTCTCTACACATGATGTGTGATGCATGATGCCTTTGGAATTGTAGAAATCTGCCAGCTTAAACTCAGGGCCATTATCTGATCTAATACACTTTATCTTCAAGCCAAATTGTGTATCAATCATATTAACAAACATTTTAACAAGATTTGAGGTTTCAGATTTCAGTTTCATAAAATAAAGCCAAGTGTGTCTTGAGTGATCATCTACTATAGTTAGGAAATACCTATGACCATGGACAGTAGGAATAGAAATAGGACCCCATATATCCATATGTACAAGATCAAAACAACAAATAGCATGAGTAGAACTGTTCAGAAATGGTAATTTCTTTTGCTTTCCAAAATGACAAGCATCACAAGGAGTATGATTTTTATTTACATGGATAAAAGGAAACTGAACACTCATAACTAGCATCTTAGAATGAGAAGGATGGCCTAATCTTAGATGCCAAATGTTACATTTATTTGATGCAAACTTATGCATATCTTTGCTGGAAACTGAAAGAACATTAGACTCGAAACTAGGACTAATGACATTATTCTGTAAAATGTATAATCCAGCTGAAAGTTTAGCTGCACCAATCATCTTCATGGAATGAAGATCCTGAATATGACAAAGAGAATTGGTGAAAATTAGTTTACAAAAGATGGTAGAAACTAATTTGGACACAGAAATTAGATTGAATGTGAAAGAGGGTATGTAAAGAACATCAACTAAGTAGAGGTTATCTGAAAACTTGATAGTTCCAGCAATAGAGGCAATAACAGAATTACCATTAGGCATTTTCACAGATATTGGCTTAATTTGCTTATAACATTGAAACTGATTTATGGAAAAACATACATGGTCAGTAGCACCAGTATCAATTATCCAATCTGAATTCCTCAATTTGCTTGTTAAAATGCAAGTTATACCTGAGTCCTTAGTAGTCAATTGATTCACACAATGAGCATTAGAATTGGCACTATTCTGAGAAACTTTGACTGATTGAGTTTGTTGTAGTAATGCCAAAATTGCTCTATGTTGTTCTGGAGCGAATGCAGAACTATTAATCTCATTGTTGTCTTTCACAGAAGCTTTATCCTCATCAATCTCATCTGGATAAACCTCATCTTCATCAGTGAAACAATTATTGACTACAGCTGCATTTGGTCCCTTGAAATTTGGTGGAAAACCATATTTCTTGAAGCAAGTAGTTTCAGTATGACCAGTTCTTTCACAATATGAACAAACTCTAGTCCCTTGAAATCTACCTCTTCCTGAACCTCTTCCAGAATTGCTTGAATTAAAACTACCAGAATTATAGGAAGATCTGCCTCTACCTCTTCCTCTAGCATTGTTGTTTGTCATATTAGCTATAATTCTAGAATTATTCAAGCCAGAATTCATTTGTCTTTCCTGCTGAATCAGCAATGAGAAAACCTTGTTTTCATTTGGAAGTGGATCCATTAACATAATCTGTGACCTTACATGGCTATACTGTTCATTGAGTCCTTTAAGAAATCGAATCACATGATCATCATCTCTATAGGATCTTATGACTGGAATCACATCACATACACAACTGAATTCGCATTTGCAGTGAGGTATTGGTATAAAATTATCAAGTTCTAACCACAAAGACTTCAAATGAGTAAAGTACTCAGCAATCGTCATTGTACCTTGTTTCAATGTATACAATTCCTCTTGCAATTCTGCAATTCGAAACATATCTCCTTGATAGTATCGTTCACGCAGATCACACCAAATCTCAAGAGCAGAATCTAACCAAAGCACGCTCTGTGCAATTGAGCTTTCCATAGCTTGATTCAACCACGAAACCACCAAAGTATTGCATCGATCCCACGCAGCATAACTAGGATCATGAATTGAAGGCTTGATTAAACTTCCATCAACGAACTGAAGTTTATTCTTCGACTTCAGCGCCATGGACATTGATTTCAACCACGTGTGATAATTGTTCCCGTTCAGCTTCACAGCTACCAGAACTGCACCGGGATTCTCGTTAGGGTGCATATAGTAAGGACTCAACGAATCCATAACTGGATTCACAGCGTTCGCCATTTGTATGATGAAGAAGTAACAAAATCTTCAGAGATTGAAATGAATCGAAGAAAATGAAGAAATCGATTTATGATTTGTGAAGAAGGATTCGAAATAGAAAGAAGAAATCAGAGTGAAATTGCGCAGCAGAGCTTCAAAATTGAAGCTCTGATACCATGTTAAACATGGTGGAATTCATGATCAAAATGAAAACAGTGAAGTAATTGAGAGAGTTTTCTATGGAGATGAGAAAAGCTTTATCTGAATTGAATGAATATTATTACTCAACTACTGAATGAACTAGTAAAATGAGTTTATATACAATGTCAATTGCTATGAGCAAGCAACTAACTTTCCCACCAAAACTAACAACCTTTAACTACCGCCTCTAACTAACTCTAACTTCTAATAGACTTAGTCAACTAACTTGCTAACAAAATTACAATGATAAATAAGCTCCCTTGAAGTTTCTTGCTGACTAAGAAACTAATGCAGTAGCTAACATCTTCCACACAAGAGAGGAACCCAGTAATGATGAAAGTGGTTGACACCTCCTGGCTCCTCAAATCTTTACTTAAGCGCATTGAATTGATCTCAATACATTTTATCAGGTTAAGGATATGGACTACATTGGAGCATCAGTTCAAATCCGGGACCATGGTACTAAACGCAAAATAGTCCATTAAAATTTAGTATTTTCCTTTCAAGTCATAAAATGGACTAGAGATAATAGATTAAGTGACACATTTGAGATCATTAATTCCGAAACACCTAATAGTTCTTTGTGATACAATCCAGATGGATTCGAAGATCCAGCATTGAATATCCTGCCAGTTCTACTTGTCCAAGAAAGGCAGGGAGAGGGGAAATTTCAAGCACACTCAACCACTGTAATCAAACAATAATTAGAAATAATCTAAATTGCTTTGAGCAAGTAATTTTTGGAACCCCATTCACAAAGCAAAGCAATATCTCGATGACCAAAATCCAAATAGCATTCGCAACACAACACATCTCTACACACAACTACAAATTTGAATTTGAATATAAAAGTACTAACACAATCATCATATTAAAAATTATTCTTTCTATAAGCTCAATCATGATTGATTGATCTATAATGAAATCATGTAAAAAAAATGGACAGAAACTTATTGTTATGAGGTTTGTTGTACACAATCTCCAAGGTTGATGAGGCTGCAAAACCTAAAAGTATAAGTACACAAGGAACAAGGGTTGCTAAATCCCAATTTTCGAGTACCATAACCAACTTGTAATAATCTGTAATATTTTTTCTTGTATCAGAGCATGTAGTTATACAAAATTTGAGAAGAGACAGGTTGGCAAGTGCACAAAGTGTGCTTCTCCAAAGTTTCAACTGACTTCAGCTCGGCCACTACAATGATAAAAACTCATTTTTCCTTACATCATACTCGCTTCAAGTAAGTTAATAGGCCTAAGCCAGCAACAAATGCAGCTCCGGCAGCAATGGTACTATAGGCTGAGGCCCATGATTCTGAATTAGCATACTCTAAATTTCCGGAACTAGAACCTTTCCCATAATCTCGTGTCCCCGTATAGTCTAAATGCAATTTCAAACCCTACAGAAAACATCAAACAAAAGTCAAACTTTTGTGAGGTATACAAATGCTCTGTTTCATTTTTTTGGGTAAAAAACATCAGGGGGTGGGGAGGCTACCCTACCACCATTCCAAGACAGGGCATTAACACAGTTATACAAAACACAACAAGGATTTATAGTGGTACTTGCAAGCTACCTACCAGGGAGGATTGTTGACAAATGGAATCAGTCCTAAGAATTTCAAACTAAGAGCTCCGACCCTTGCCAACTAAACCAACCCTCATTGCCTAAACCATTCAAAAGTAAGCCTTGAATGGAGTAAGTAATTCTTAGTTAGGCATGGTCTACCTCTACCATGAGCATTCAAATCATTATTTCACTAGTAAAGGTTGCGAGGTTCATCAGAATTGCACTAATCTTTAAAAATGATTTTACACATCAAATAATAATTTGAACTAAGAAATGACATGGTAGATTGTGTCCAACTATAATGTCTCCATAACTGAAAACCTTAAGCTTTTAGAATGATTGGAATTCGGCATGATATTAGGGCCATGGGTGAATTCTTTTAAGTTGTAACCCTTAGTAAAATTTCAAAAGTAAAAAATACGACACATGATCCTCTCTTGTCCTAAATCAAGATTACCTTCAGAACTACAAATCTGTATCCCACACCAAAAAAACAAACTTCAAGATTCAGGCAGCAAACAAATCCACAATACCTTCAAACCAGCAGTCCTCGCATGATCCACAGCTGCAGCAAGATCACTGTCTGAAGCCAATACAACTTTGTCGTGATCTTCGTCTTCATACTACAAGGAAATATTTGGTAAGTCATCCGAAGGAAAATGAGGAAATCTATCAACTCGACCTTGAGAACATAGGATAATATCTTGAAAAATACCAGAATTTGGGGCAGCTTGTCGGGGTCAATTTCATCACCAAGTCGCTGGAGTATTGAAGTTATAACCTCTGTCATGTTCCGAGTATCTGAACTTGCAAACAACCACACAAAACATTTAACTGATAGTTTTCTACTTGTGCTATTGTGCATAATCAACTTGAACTATGCGGACTTGATGCAAGAATGTAAGTAATAGATTGTAGAAAACCCACCATATCTAGCCTTAGTTTTTCTTGCTTGAGTATAAATAAAAATAAAACTGAAAACGGCAAGCCTTTCTTACTAAGGAAATCAGAAATCCAAGAAGAAAAATGAAGAAACCACTAAGGACCCACCATGACCCCACCCCAAGAAAAAAGAAGACCCAAAATTAAAAACCAAGCAGACGAGTTTGTATTATACAAGTTATTGCTACAGTACTCCCTGTCAATGTAGAACTACGATAAAATACGAGACTATAATTAGGGATGCATTCCGGAGACATGGAATACTGTCAAGCGAAACTCAGGACTAAACATGAGTATACATTGAAACCATCATTTCTATGCTGTCACAAACAGAAAGGGCAAAGATCTGTTAGATAACATGTGATAGTTTGCATACCGCATGTGAACCTATGCATTCTGCCCTTCTTATCTTGTACTTTGAAGGAAAATGTATTCGGCATGCTTGAATAAGGATGGGATCTCCCAGTCTCTCCTCCCTCAGAAGCCATTTTGAAGGAATTGTCACTGATATGTAATCAATAATGTGTAAGTACGGTAAAAAACTGGAAATATTTTTCCAAAGAATTTCAAAGTATTATAACCTTCGTGTTTCGTCATCATCATCATTTGGAGTTGTGGCCAAGGCTGAATCCCAGAATCTTTGCATCATGGAGGTGGAAGCTTCATTGTTGCCAACCTAATTAGTTGCAGGAAAATGACACACCATTGTTAAAAAAGTCTGACACATCTTTTACAAAAAAGAGAATACTGGTATTGACACTCCAAATTGCCTATCCACACTCCCCACCAACCAATCATATATTAAGTTTTTTATTTTAAAATGTTTTATTGGTTGATGAGGAGTATGAAAAGCCATTTGCAAGTACCCAAACCCTGGGTAGGAAAAGATGATGCAATGATATCCTTTTGCTAAAAAATCATTGAATCCCTTTTTTTCAGCCTTGGGATACGATGCACAAATGCATTTTTTTTCATCAGATATGCATAATTAAAGGTAGCTTTTGCATATTTCTAGTATAAGTATGCTTTTTCCCCTATACTGCTTGGGTTTGACTTTTGAGGCACAAGGTTTCCAGTCTTTTTAGAAGAACATCATTCTCCTTTATCCCTCTGAAGATTTGTGGTTTCTACTTCAGAACTTGGGTTGCTAGCAATTTTGGTTTGGTTCCCAGCTCTGGCTTCTCCAATGCTACCACCAGCATGGTCTATATGATTCCATCATTTTCTGACTTCAAGGTATGTCATCCTCTTCCTCCATCATTTTCTAATTAGAGGGATTCAACTCCTCCATGGGATTATTTCAATCCCAAAGCGAAAGAAATGGGAACAGGAAAAGCCCAGTGTTCATATATAAATAATAAATCCCATTTCCATGAATCCCATTCCACTGTGCTGTATCCTATATTGTAAAAAAATGTGATATTTACGTATTGAATCATATACAATAAGTCAGAAGGATCTACACATTGCTTGCAGGGTAGTGGAGTGGATCCAACCTCATCTTCATACCTTAACTTAAGTGGAAACTCAGGCTCCCACTGAAAAATACTGAACCAAAAAGTTGCCCAAAGGGAAAAACTTCTACCTTAGGACAATCAAAGTGATAACTGAACAGTGGTTTATTTTCTTACTTTTTGTACCAACCAAAATTAGACAAAACGTGATATTGGTTTTTCAAAAAGAAGGGACCATTCATATAAGGATTGATATTTAGTCAAAACATGTAGTCAAAAGCATGATTAAAAGATCTGTCTAAAAATTTAAGGCATGAAATACAGAAAAACATATTAGTGGATCTCAGTGAGGCTGAGATCCTGACTCAGTCGTAGATTGGCATCTAAAATCACCCACCAGCTTACTGAAAAACAAGCCCCGTTTGTTAATAAGGCTGGAATTTGATGATTTTGGTTAGGAAAGAACAAGGAATAGTAGAATCTTATAACTCTAGCTGTAAGATAAGCCCCAGTGTATGTGGAGGTTGAAGCAGAGGAAAAAAAAGAACATAAGTGCCTTGTGGCATCATTTGGTTTACAATTAATTAGATGAAAAGGGGCAAAGATCATAATGTCATTGGATTTGTTAGTACAATATGTCACCTCCCTTTTTCTTAAAAAAATAAAACCCTGTGGTTTAAGTAAATTTTATAAGGAAACAATGAAGATGTAAATTAGTTACATTTAAGTGCTGCTGGTGAATAATCAATCTTTGATATTCTGAAATTCCCAAGAAGCTAAGATTTTGATATAGCCTCTCCGATTGCAGAGGCAAGGCTGCATACATTTACCCTCCCTAGACCCTACCAAGTGAGAGCCTTGTGCACTAGGAAGCCCGCGCGAGAGAAGCTAAAATAAATGGCAATGGAAAGGGACATTTGCCTGGTTTAGGACTAAAACGCAGAGAGTAGACAGAACCACCTTCATTAATAGCCATATAGCACAGTCAATGCTATGTGTAATTTAACAATACCAATAGAACCAAATTAAAGAAGACTTGGGAAGTTACTAGGTTATGGTAGCAAGAATCATGCTAAAAGCTATACAAGTATACATAAATAAAGCAATTTATAACATTTTTGAAACAAAAAGGAGTTAATATCCATTTAATCAACAGCATTGGGTCTATGATAACGCACCTGACTGACTGTCGCTACAGCAGCATGAGTGACATGAATCACATCTACCACAGCAACTATGCTGCCATCTGTTTATATAACCACCGAAATCAGGAAAACAGAAAGATGTGCAAACCTCTTCCCCATCCCATATACCATCATGATTTTAAATTGTAGACTGCATCATGTGATGCAGCCACAACATCTCATTTGTGGTAGCTGCCACTACTGCATCAGGCCCTGACTCAACCACAACTACAATTTAAAACCTTAATCATTACAGTCACATTACCTCTATCAACCACAGGAAGATGCAAAAACTTTCCATCATGCATAGTGTGAAGTGCATCAACAATAGGTGTATCAATGACTGCAAATTCAGGATTTGGAGTCATGACCTGCATATTGTATTGCATATACATCAAACAAGACTAACAAGAAATGGATGAACGCTTAGAATGACCATTTTTTCCTTCTAAAACATTGTACAAAAAACACGGTCCTAAATACTATAGATCTAGATGTTAGAAAACCTAAACGAAAAAGGCAAGCAAAAAGTAAATAGTTTCTTCCAAACAGTATACAAATAAAAGGAAGTACCTTCTCAACAGGAGTTGAGTCCGGTGGAAGATTTTGTGCAATTACCCGCATCAAAATATCCTTTGAACTGAAATTTGTATGCATATTATAATTCGATACAATTAATCTAAGGCAACATAATGACACTTCGAAACATGGCACAAGGTACTTAAAAGAAAAAGAGGACGGTCAGCAATTTCAATGTCTACAAACTTACGTAAGGATGCCCCGAGGTTTGTCCTCAACTGTCACAATAGCAGCACTTCCACGAAGTTCAAGCATCTTCTTTGTTGTTATCAAAACTGAGTCTGCTGGTGAAACTGTTACAACCCTAAAAAATGCCCCAAGAAGTTAAAGTAACTTGGATGGTAACTCCATTACTCTAACATGCAGACCAATTAAAATTGAAGTATTTTTCTTTTCAAAAGAAGGCATTACCTACTTTGAATTCTCAGGAAGGATTGTAGACAATGCTGGCTTGAATATCTGCTCGCGAAGAGTCTCAATGAATGATGAATTGGCGACTGCGAAAAGATCAAATTAGCATGAAATAAAACTTAGCCACCGGAATCGTTGAACATAATAATGCTGTGATATCTTTCAACAATGCCCTCATTAAAAACCAAAGAGCTTAGCAAGCAAAAAGGAAATAATCTACTCACCTGTAGAAGAAGATCCCCATTGTTTTTCAACACCTTCAACAGCTGCTGCAATTGCTCTTCCTTTCTCAGCTGCCCTTTCCATTCGGGCAATGGCATCATACAAACACTTAGCTATGTCAAGTAAGGCAACAACTTCTCCATTCTCCACCACAGGTAAATGTCTGAATCTCCCTGTCAAAATGGATCAGCCCTGGATTCAAAACACAATACAGGATGGCAACTAACTTGAAAAGGTGAGTATGTCTCTTTACATACGACCAACCTTGCACCATCTTTTGTAGAGCTTCAACAGCAAGAGTTTCAGAAAGGACAAATAATGGATTCCTAGTCATAACCTTGGAAATAGGTGTGTCTTCAAGATTAACCTCTCGAGCAATAACTCTAGTTACTATGTCCTTCAACCACAAAAAATGAGACAGAAAGTTATGTATGTTAAAACTGTATAATCCAGCCTAAATCTCAACTTTCTTTTCTTCCTTGTTAATGGATGACAAAAAGAAGTCCAAGTCATACCTTGTCCGTGAGGATTCCACAGAGCATGGCATTAGAATCAGTTATTAATATAGCATCTACTCTACGGGCAGCCATCCGACGGCAAGCTTCATAGATAGTTGTTGTGTCAGGTACGGTCAAGGCCTTGGAAAGTCGCAATGATTTCACTGTTCGTTCTCCTGTTAGTCCCCTGATCAAATTCCAAAGTCCAAACAGAAACAAGGCATCACCGATGATTTAAATTTCACTGACTCACATTCTCTTGAATACTTAAGCAGGAGGTGGAGCAACCCTAAATTTTCCTAACATTTAATCTAATTGAACGCATTTAACAACTCATGAAATGCATCAAGCTTCTCTAGTAAACCTTTTAGACAACAATAATCTGTTATAAAATATATTCGCTTAAACAATGTGTAGGTCCCTCTACAGATATCAATGGCAAGATAATACCCTTGTAACTGGAAACTCAATCAAAACTATAATGGGGGAAGATGGAGAAATTCTTGTATAGACATACTCCACATATGCGTTACAAAGTAAATATGAACAATGTCCATACAAAAATTCCTTGAGGTAGAAGAGTAAATGTCAAAGAGTTTACTAAGTAGAAACAAGATTTACATGAAACAATGAAATATTCCAGAATTCACTTGGTTTATACTTTCTGTTCTCTAAGATTTTTTGGAAAAATGATATGAAAAAAAGCGTTCCAATCAAGTGAAGTTGATACTCCCTCCAATCCTTATTATAGAGCATACTTAACTGAATTGCACATCCAAGGAAAGTAGTTAGTTTTATGAATTCTATGAGAATATATTGTAACTTTACAATTTTACCCTTTCAACTTCTCTTGAAAAGTTCATATTCATTAATGAACAACAAAAAATACATAGATAGTCATAGGAACTAATAAGAGCAAAAAGGAGAAAAAGCAATAAATGATGCATAGAAAATGACTTATAATTAGGACAAGGAAAATCTTTTAGAAGGTGACTTATAATAAGGACCGGAGGGAGTAGCAAGGAGCCTAACCGAGACCCCAAACCATTAATTACAAAATCAAAGTCATAGTTTCTTTTTAACATCATCTAACACCAAACAATTAGGCAAGGCTTCCAAAGACCACATTTACTTTGAAAATACCGATTTTTGCAATTATGGCCCCCCAACAACCTAAATATATCTGCTTCTAATAGTAAAATCATGGGAAGGCAACAAGAATAGATATTGTCATAATTTTTCAAATGATTACTATTACTAGTATATGAGTTAAATATAACCTCTCCTTTTTTTTTTTCACATTTAATTAGCACTCAAAATATAGAGCATAAATAATTTTATTTTTTTTTTTAAAAAAGAAAACGAAGGTGTTACTTTCATTTTAGTCCCTGCAATCCTAAGTACCAGTCATATTAGTTTCTGACATCGGTTCTTCCAGTTATAAGCACAATCATCATGCTAGTGTTTCATTTTAATACACGAGGCTTCTACCTTGTGAGGTCTGGGGAGGGTAGATGTACGGAGCCTAACCCCGCAAACAAAGACACTATATTGAAATTTAGAATTGAATAATAATCTAGTCTATAACAATAAAGAAAGAGGTGTGATTGAAAAAGCGTCGTACATAGGGGAGCGCAAAGAGGAAAGAGATTTTCGAGCAGTGGAGTGATGAGACACTCCAAAATCAGAAGCTTTCTTCACAGACGACGAGAAGCTCCTTCTAGAAGCACCACTTTGACTCGCCATCTTCCCTTGTCACAAACGAAATAACTGCAAAGAAACCAAAACAGTTCCAAACTCTCATAAAATCAATCCGACAAAAAAAAACGAAAAAGAAAAAGCGAGCAGTAACAGAAAGTCAAAGTCAAAATAAGACAAACTCACCTTAAAAAAAAATTAAAAAGTTAACTTTTGAAAAGGAGAAAAGTGAATTGGAATTGAATGATGAAGGGGTGACCGGCGATATGATCGGAAAATAGGGCTTCCGGTGACCGGCCGGCGAGGGGGGAGAGAGAGAGAATGGAAGTGAGGGAACCCTAGCGGGAGAGAGAAGAATAAGAGAGGAGGATCGGAGATGAGAAGTTCAACGCTATTCGAATTGGGCCAATGGGAATCGTCCACGTCAGCGATTGATTTCAGCACGCGTGAGTGTGAGTTTGAGTGTGAATGTGAAGTGTGAGGCCTCCGAATTTCTGGAATTTCATTACAGAGGAAATAATTATGTCCGGAGGAGCTTCCTGTTGAGTTACGTAAGTGATGACAAGAGTAACGGGTAAATTGCTGCGGGGTACTCCCTCGTGTTGAAATTATAAGCAACAAAAAAAACATATTTCTATTGATTTAAAATATAAGCAAAATTAACCAATTTTATTAAATTTTGTATCATTCACAATGTCACTTTTCTATAATATCTCTAGAAAATTGTAATCTTAATTAATTTTTGTTTCATTCTCAATACCATTTTCCTAAAACACCTCTATTTTTTATAAATTTGAGAAAATTAAATACAATCAATTAATCTCCTTAATAAATGTAAAAATGATTGAATTTGCTTATAATTCGAGTCGGAGAGAGTATGTTTCCTTGTATCCCCAAAATAGGTTTCTTATGCACTACTTGTATTTCCCAAAGAATACTCCATCTCTTTCACTATGTTTTTTGACCTTGAATAATCCTTAAATCTTTTTAAATTTTGTTTTTAGTCCTTCTGTTTGTCTTCTTCCGTCATCTGCTGACATGGCAAACAATGTGCCATGTCAGCCCTTACATTGACTGCCAACGATGCATCTGATGTGGACCTCCTACTCATGTGAGCAGGAACCGAACAGGAACCAAGCATTAACCGAGCATAAACCGAGCATGACTTGCCAAACCGAGTGGAGATATCGACCGAGCACGATGAACCGAGAGCGAACCAAGCTATGCCTTTACCAATTGCAGGAATGCAATTGGTAAAGGCATAGATCGGTTCGTGCTCGGTTCATGCTCGGTTCGTACTCGGTCGATATCTCATGCGCGGTTAATGCTCGGCTCATGCTCGGTTTCTGCTCTATTCCTGCTCACATGAGTGGGAGGTCCACATCAGATGCATCGTTGGCAGTCAATGTAAGGGCTGACATGGCACACCGTTTGCCATGTCAGCAGATGACGGAAGAAGACAAACAGAAGGACTAAAAAAAAATTTTAAAAAGATTTAAGGACTATTCAAGGTCAAAAAAAGATTTAAGGACTAAAAACAAAATTTAAAAAGATTTAAGGACCATTCAAGGTCAAAAAAAGATTTAAGGACTAAATTCAAAACGAGGTCAACTTATAAGGACCAAAACCATAAATAAGCCTATTTTCAATACACAAATACTTCCTCCGGCTCGAATTATAAGCAACAAAGAACATACTTCTCTTGGTTTAAAATATAAGCAAAATTAACTAACTTTATTAAATTTTGTTTCATTCTCAATGTCACTTTCCTAAAACATCTCTAGAAAATTGTAATCTTAATTAATTTTTGTTTCATTCCCAATACTACTTTCCTAAAATACTTCTATTTTTTTATAAATTTGAGAAAATTAAATACAATCAACTACCCTCCTTAATAAGCGTAAAAGTGGTTGGATTTGCTTATAATTCAAGCTGGAGAGAGTATATTTTTCTTTTTCAATTTTAACTTTTCATTCAATTATTTATCTTACTCCTCATTAATTCTATTTTTATCATCTCTCATTTCTAAACCACTATACATTAATTAATGGACACACTTACTTCCTCCAGTCTCTAATATAAGAAAATTCAGACATATTTTTCTTGGTCTCTAATATAAGAAAAAGTTAACTAACTTTTTATTCTCAATAGAATCATTCCTAAAATGTTTCTAGAAAATAGTGATCTCATTTAATTTTTGTTTCATTCCAATGCAACTTTTCTAAAGTAGCAATATTTTTTTATGATTTTGAGAAAATTAAATACATTCAACTAACTTTCTTAATATGTGTGATTTCAGTTATTTTTTCTAGGGACCAGAGGGAGTACTAATAAAAATTAAATACTACTACAATTTTCAATGAGATTAAATAGGGGCATTTTGGATAAACTATACATAATGCTTACAATAATTAATACTTTATTAATTTGTGTGCTCAGACCTAAAAGGTCAAACATAGTGAAACAGAGGGAGTAGCATTTAATTGTTTGGGTAAAATTGTAATAATTGAATATATTTTGATAGAATTCATAAAACTATCTACTTTTTATGGTATGTGTAATTCAGTTAAATATGTCCTATAATAAAGTTCAGAGAGTATTTAATTACTCTCGTTGTTCCTTTATATAAGCACTAGATAGTGTAGATAATATGTTCCTTTTTATAAGCACTTTGTTCAATTTTTAAAATATTAATTACTTCTTTTTCACAAACAATTTGTTTAATCAACACCAATGTTGCACCAATACGAATACGATACCGGATACGGGGTACGCCATTTTCTTAAAAACTAGGGTATGGGTACGACAATATAAATTCAAATTTTATACTCCCTCCGTTTCTTATTATCTGCTCTTTTTTTAAGAGATTTTTTGTTTTTTTTTCAATATGTCATTTTGAGGATTTCAATAGTGCAATAAATGTTATTTTCCATGTTTGCCCCTATTTAATATGTCTTGATTTATGTAAGTAGTGGAGAAAAATTAATGATTATAGGAAGAGAAAGGGTATAGTGGAAAAAAAACATAATTAATGTATTGGAAATCTAAGTAATAATTAGATTTCTTAAAGGATGTGTTTTGTCTGAAATGGGACAGATAAATAGGAACGGAAGAAGTAAATAAATTATTTAAACAAGGTGCAAATAAACAATTTTGGCATTGAAATAACATATGAGTGTCATAAAATTAGTGGTTGATTCTCAAATTAATTCAAGATATAAGGACGAAAGATTGATTATGACATTAAAATATGAATTGTAAGGCAAAAATAAATTATTGATGATTTACACCTAAAATATACCTTAATATATCAATTACAAGTACCCAGAAGTATCGTACATGTACCGGTACCCAAGATGTACCAGTACAGGTACGTCACCCGTTAAGGAGTACTCATGTTTCAGAGCTCAACATTTTTTAGAGTCCTAATAATAATAATTATAGGGGTAATTTTGAATAACTAACCAAATATTATCAATTCTCATGTCACCGATTAATTTTCTTAATCCACGTGCAAGTCAACTTCGGGGGCTTGGGGCTTGCCAAGGGTATTTGTTAAAGTTACTTTAAAAAGAAACACAATCATAAGTTAGCATTTATTCTTCTCTCGAGAATCACAAAAAATGCATTTTCCAACACTTTTTATCTACTCTAAGTTGCTTCTCAAATGCTCTTAGGGCACTTATTAGCATTTTCCTAATAAAAATAGCAACAATTTTAAAAAAGTATATCAAATTTTTATATTTTCAATATCACTAACAAATTTAACTATCTTCCTTTATGGAAGTGAAAAATTTCAAAATGTTCTTACAAATAGAATCGAAGGGAGTAAGTACCGTCTCCGATCTTTAAATTTTTTTTTTACTTTTAAATATAGTGCATAGCCTATTTTCTTTTTAAAAAATATTGATTATTTTAAGTACAGTATTATATGTATTTTGTCCAAAATATTCTTATTTAATTTTTATTCAAAATTATAATAGTTTTGAGCTTTTTTGCTAGGAAATGTGTTCATTAATTAATATATACTCCCTCCGTTCATTATTATCTATCATTTTTTGGAGAAATTTTTTGTTCATTTTTATCTGTCCTTTCAAACATTTCAAGAGTGTAATAAATGTTATTTTTCATGTTTACCCATATTCAATAAGTCTTGAATTACGTAAGTAGTGGAGAAAAATTAATGATTATATAGAAAGAAAAAATATAATGAAAAAACATAATTAATGTATTGAAAATTTAATTAATGATTACATTTTTTAAAGGATGTTTCTCTTTGAAATAGAATAGATAAATAAGAGCGGAGAGAGTAATTGTTTAGGAATGTGAGATATGATAAAAGTAGAATGAATAAGGACTAAAAAATGATTGAATAAAGGATTAAGATTTTTTTAAAAAAATATGGTTATGCATTAAAATTGTAAAAGAACAAAAGTAACGATTGAATGAAGCATTAAATAATAACATTATTACCATAAAAAAAACAATTGAATTCAACTCTCAAATTAATTATAGATTCAGTAAGTCACATTCAATTTCTATCATTATTAGTTGACTCCATTGATTTTATGTTATTGTTTGGGACTTTATAATGAAAGATCAGTTGTGTACAAGGATGTGATTTGGGCCACGACCCATCAAGTTCAATGTGGAGGAATGACACCTAGGGTTGGAAAATGATCCAAGGGAACCCAAAGTAGAAGTAGCTTGGTTGGATTTGGAGGGAAAATGCCCGCTTCCATGGTCAGTCATTCTTGGGGTGCGTATTAGTAGACATGGGAAGACGGACACGAAACCTCTAGTTTCTTAGGGGGTAGTTTCCTAGAAAAGCATATCCCCTTATCACCCATTTATGAAAGATGCTCTGGTACCATAAGGTGGCTTGACCTCATAGAAATACCTTAAAAGGTGAATAAGAACACAGTCACCAAACAATACTTTTAGGGAACGAAGACCTAGGGAAAAGGGGGTGTGCTAAACCTGAGGGAAGGGAGAAGGATAAGAGGGGGATGAGGAAGAAAGGAAAGGGGTAAGCCAACTGGGAGAGGTAAACAAGAGAAAAAAGAAACTGAGAGAAAAGCGGAAGAAAAAGAAAGAGAAAGGGAAAAAGGATAGAGTTAGTAAAGGGGCAAAACGTGTTCGCCCAAACATTCCTCCCAGTATAAGCTGATATGCTTTCCTCCGTTCTCCACGCCTCGCCGCCCACTCTGTGGAACCTACTTAAAGGGTCTTGTTTTGGTCTCTCAAGCTTACGAACTCATAATCTTTTACCATTAACACTAATCCAGTAAGTTAGTGCATAAACAATTAGCGACTCCAGTGATGAGAACATGACAACCAACCATAAAGTAGAAGGATTCCTAATACTAACTCCGGTGACGAACCTTTCGCCGGATGGTGACGAGAGGAGGCCTTGAGTGATGCCCAGAAGGTTATCCTTCAACTTGGGTACTAGGGGCTAGAGGAGGTAAGGGGGAACCCTAACAGAGGTGAAGAAAGCATAGCACCTGAAATGGATTTCCTCAGGGGGATAGGAACGCCCAGTTAGGAGACTGAATACAATTAGCAGTATGTGTAACGATTTGAATTTCTTAATTTAATAATTACATTTATGTATGTATTTATTTATGTGAAAGCGAAGTATGAGTAATGGTTTATAACTATTTTCCTTAGTGTATATATATAGTTATGTTGAGCTAATATATATGTATATATGATTTCAATTTATGAGTTGAGTTTTGAGATGGTTTTGATGTGCGTATAGTTGTATAGCTGCCCGATTAGGATTTATAGTGTGTGTGTAAGTGGCCGAGGTTGCCAAGGTTAGAGTGTGCCCTTAGTATAACGAGTTCAGTTAGAGGATTAAAAAAAAAGGGTTTTGAGTGCTAGAGTTGGCCTTTAGAGTTAGTACGTGGATGATTCCTTCGAAATCGTGTTTCGACGGAGTTCCGGAAGGTGCTAGACTCTAGGAGGCATTTGGATGTCATCTGACCGCTTGGTTATGCCTCGAGTGTTAGTAGTCTTAGATTAGTGAGGTTAGAGAGTGGTCATAAGTCGTTCGGGTTAGAACGATTGTTGGAAAGGGGTAAAGTCTAAGGTTCGTTTGTAGTTTCGCTTGATTTTCGTGTTTTAACAATTATGTGTTTGATACTTTGAAAACATGATTTTCATGTTTGGAATTTATTTTAATGTTGGGTGTGCTTGATTTAGTGTTAGGATGGGTTAGGAGTCTTTAGATCGGGTTAAAAGCGTGAAAATCGGAGTTTTGGGGCATTCGGTGCGCCCAGACGCACCAGTGCACCAATTTCTGGTGCCACAGAAGAGCTGGCTCCTAGGTGCGTGCACCAGGTGCCCAGGCACGCACCATCAGACCCCCACCAGGCGCACGTGCCACTTTGCATCAGATCTAGCACCAGACCGCGCGTGCATGGCGTTGCGCCCAGGCACGTTTGGCGCTATAAATCTGCACCAGCCAGCACAAGTCCGCACGTGCCACTCCCTCCTTCCCCCAACACCCACCAAACTCCATTCCAAGCATCCGAACTCCATTTCCAACCCTTCCCCATGGATTCAAGCCAAGTTTTGGCAAAACTCCGCACCAAATCACTTCCTCTCTCTTGTTTGCTAGTTTTCCCTCTTTCTCCATGGTGTTCTCCCTCCTAGGGCTCTTTCTCTCTCCTCCAATCCCAAGAACCAAGTGGAAATCGGTCAAGGGAGTTGAAATACAAGTAGATCGGGGGTAGATTCAAGGTCCTTGGAGCTTCAATCGAGCCTCCTCTTCATCTAATGTAAGGGGGAGACACTTTTCTACACTTTGAATTAGGGATAGTTAGGGTTTATAATAGGATTTGAGATTAATAGTTAAATTGGAGTGTGGGTAGTGTTTTATCACTTGTTTAGAGTTGGATTGGGGGCAATTAGATTATTATTGGTTGATTTTATGTTTATTGAAATGTTTATAACAAAACCTCTTTTTGTATGTTATAAAAGTAGGAAGTGAAGAACCCTAGGGAGTTGATTTATGTTATTGTTCTCTGAGACATACTGTGTATGTCGACTGGATTATTGGCTATTTTATTGGTTGTTGTTTTGTTATTTATCGTTGTTTTATGGTTTATTATTATTATGGATGTTGTTATTGTTGTTGTGGTTGTTGTTGGAATTATTGTTTAGTCCTGAGCATATTGATCATGTGGATATTGTGTGTGAGCATGTAGATGCTGTAGAGCCTGGGTTAAGGTTATTGTAAAGGAAGTTAGTATCGGATTATATGGCAAATGAATTGAGAGGGTACTTTGATACTAACTTAACCGGTTAGTCGATTCCAATAACCGGTTAAGTAAGTATCAAGTACCACATTTTTATTATGAAAAATCGAAAGAGCGTTGACTATTGACTTCCTTTCCAATAATCCTAACCATCATGCATCATGACATGGAGTTGAGGTTGGACGTCAGGGTATGGGATAGACTTACGAGACGGTTCATTGAACCTAGGTACGAGAGTGATCCAGTGACTAAGTTGTGCTATTGAAACAATCGCGAGAATTGTAGTGAGTGGGGCTGTGATCCTACAAGGGGCCGAGCTAGCTACCCACGCTGGGGATCGGTTCCGTCGTAATCATTACAATTTTAACGGTCACTTAGGCACTTCTGGGTCGCGGATGGTGGTCTCGGCTATAGCCAACTCGGGCATCACCTCGAGTTGTACTTGGACTTGGATTGGCCAAGTATTGTGCAAGCATTGGTTGTGAGACGCTTACTCTCGACTCGTCTATCCCGGGAGTGGAGGATGGAGTTATGAGATTGGATGTGTGATTGTGTTATGGGAGATTTGAGTACAGTGATGATTGAACCAATCCAGGATGGATCCCATGAGTATTATGTGATTATGTGTGTATAGTATCCTAGGATGGGATACGGATGTGATGGATCCAGTTGTGGATTTGTCGAGTGGCGCCCATGCATTGCATGATGTGCCAGTTATTTTGATATGTATGCTTAGTAGCACTTGATTTAGTTGTTATTCCTAGATTGTTATTATGAACTATTTACTGTCCCTTTAATTCAAGGTGTTTTGAAAATGTCTCACCCCTAAGTGGTTTAACATTTTAGGTAAATGTCCAAGAAGCTCGAAGATCAGAGTGTCGCAGCGGAAGAGTTGAAAGAAAGGAACTCCATTTATGTCTGCTTATTTTGTAATTGAAAACCCCAGAGTTGTTTATAAACTCGTTTTGTAAAAAGTAATTTTGAGTTCATCAATTATATTTATAGACTTTTATTATTTTTACACTACTTTTATTTATTTATCTTTTATAAATGAACCGGGGTGTTACAGTATGTCATAATTCCCGCCTCGGTGCAAAGCTCACTGACTACTGGGCAAAATGCTCTAACAAACTTGGTAGAAGAAATGAAGGTGCAGGCCACGGGGCTAGTGGAAAGCAAGAGGAGAATGCTGGAAGAACTAGCAGAGGTTGTGAATCAAGAGGATGAAGACGCCCTTGTCACTCAAGCTGACCTACGACGCCTGCTGCAAGCTAAGAAGGAAGGAACCCACGTCATGGTGGATTTGGAGACGCCCTTTGCGAAAGAAATGTTAATGAGGCCCTATCCAATAAGGTACCAATCCCCTGCATTTCGAAAATTTGACGACAGTGGAAGCGCGACTGAGATTATCATGGATCTAGGGTATGTGTAGCATAGGGCAAGAGAAGGACCGGTCACTTTCATTAGGCGTTATAGGGACAAAGCCTTGCCTTGTAAAGAGACGCTCCCTAAATATTCCTATCTTTGAGCGTGGTGTCAACCTTTGGTGAGCTCACAAGGCGGGCTGCTGACGTGGCTGAAGCCATGAAAAGGCACAGAAAGCTGAGTAAAGACGAAGAGTTCCTCAAAGTTTGCGTAGCAGAGGACAAGCGCAAGAAAGGAAATTACCGGGCAACCCCGTCACCAAAGAACTATGGCCCGAGACACCCCGCCTGCTATCCCCAAAGCCAGGGACCTTTTGATGCAGCTGGATGAATGGTTCAAAGAGGGGATCATAAAAGAAAGGAATGATAGACGCCCGCTCACTAACCAAGAAAAGGAAGATCTTGCCTTCTGTGTCTTTCACCACCCAAGCACGCATGGCACAATGGATTGTTATGTCATATGAAGGCTCTTTGATAAACAAAAGAATAAGATAATCGTACTGCCCGAAGGCAAAAAAGACTTGAGGTTGCACCCCTTGCATCGCCACAAGGTGAATGTGATTGTCTCTAAAGCCACACCTTAGAGATGGAAGATGAAGAGCGAACTATTAAGGGGGATGCTAGGAGGGATCTTGTGAAGACAAGAGGGTTCCACAACCTATTTGACCAATTGGGACTCCAGCTAGAAATATAAAAGGAAGCAGCTGACGCCCTCGCGGACATCATTGTAAGGAGAGGCAGGAACTTGTGCATGATGGATCCCAGGGCAACTGGGGTGGCTCAGTCTCACGCGAACACGATGCTATTCAAGGTCACCCAGTGAGGAAACCTGGGGTTCTGCCAAAACAAACTTGTGGAAGTAGTGGTGGAAGGCGTGCGAGTGAGAAGGGCGTGTTGGGAAATAAGTAAGTAGTACGTAGCGGAAAAAAAATTATACCTTATGTCCAAATAGGATCCATGCGAGAGAGCATGACTTGAGATAGAAAACCTTTACCTCTTGAAGCGAAGAGGAGGACAACGTTGATCGCGATCGTCCAACGAATCTTGTTCACAAACACTCAATGTCAATCACGAGTGCATCAACGTAGTCACGCCTCTATCGGTCATTTAGTCAATGAATATGGCTATGAATTTTTTGTCACTTGACTGCGAATTTTGGATATATTGAAAGACCATTAAATTTATTGCAACAAAATGTTAGCAGTGCTATATTTCACTAAAAGAAAAGTTCAGAGTAGTCAAGAGTTTATAAATCACTTTGACACAAACTCCATGGTTGCATATCTGCTCATTGAAGGTTTATCATTTGAGGTCTTTCTTGATCAAATTACTCGTATGGGTTGTATCATTTGATTATGTGTTGGTTCAGCGGGAGTTTGTATTTGGGTATTTTTCTAATATAGACATGTTTTTGGATATATTTTCTTCATAATAAGATTTATAGTTCTGATTCACTCTGAATTTATTCATTGGGGTCTGATCTGTCGTAGAATACTTGGTACTTGAACTAAGCGGTCAAGCGTCCAAGTCTTCTACCTATTGCTTTCAGACTGAAGATTGGCACCCTGATTACCAGGATACTGGCTCTATTGTCGTTTGCTTGGGTGTGGTGTGTGTTTGTGTGAGAATGAAGGATGCATACCTGGTTACCTTCTGTTCCCTTATATAGGCTGACATCCTTACCGTTGGGTTTCCCTCCTCATCAATGGGTATTACCGAATTCCCACTAATGGCAGGTGGTAATGGCAGGTGTAACAATGGAGGTATCCCATGCTAAACGGGTAACTCAGCTTAATTGCTGCCATCATTGTCATGTGGAATCCAAGGATACTCAACCTCACTGCCTTCTCTATTGAGTAATCGCTATATCGGTATCACGAGGTAAGGGAATCCTAGGTTTGTCTGTCAGAAGGCTTCTTCTCTGCTAATTCGGAGGAAGAGAGGATTTGGGCCACCAATGGACCTCCTATATCGCTAATCCGGTTTTATGAGGTATTGGACTGTGAAAAAGCCATTCCACCATTTTAGTGAAGATTTGGGTCCTTAAAGGGCCTTTTAGACCGGTAAACCGGTTTCACAAAGTCTAGGCACCTTATTGGGCCTCTTTAGTCCGGTAATCCGGTTTACTGGAGTCATGAACTTCAGTTGGGCCTCTATTACCGGTAGCCCGGTTTACTGAAGTACAATTCTAAACCTGGTCCATAACAGTTGCCTCCCAGACCAAGATTTATCTATGTAAAGCATGGTATGAATATTTCTACAAGTTTAGAAAGTACTTCAGCAGTTTGACCGATTTGCCTTCGTATTAAACGGTAAACCGGTTTTTACTGATTAGGGATTTTTGTGGAGCCTCATAAATCCGGTAAACTAAGAAGAACTTTGGGTTCTTTACAAGCCAAACCGTTTAACCTATAATCATACACTCATGTTGGATAATTGCAATTTATCTGGTACATCGGTTTCTCTTGTGGATGATTCATTCAAATTCTCTGGATCTATGTAAGTGTGGCTTCTCAAGGAATGTGCCTTCCCAAGGAATGCTTTTTCTGACTTCCTTAGTCACCTCAATGTTAGTCAACTTAGCCTACCCAAGTTTGAATTGTCATTCCCCGAGGACTTCTCTGCCTTGTCTGTCGCTATATGCCGGTAAGTCGTTCGACCGGTTTATCTTACATACCAATCTTGCAAGGGTTACCACTTACAGGCGGTAAACCGAATTTATGAACCTTAAGGACATCTCACTTTCACTTAGATAAAACCGGTATTCCGGTTTACTTTTTGTTTCACGCTTGAAATCCGATTTTGTGTAGCCAAATCCACTTTTGTAACATCCCTGGCAAGCAAATGGATTGCGACTGTCCCCACATACCAACACGAGTCTTTTCAGCGTGCTTTGTCGTCACTCGCACACTTCCCGGGAAAACTTTCCAGGAGGTCACCCATCCCAGAATTACCCCAAGTCAAGCACGCTTAACCATGGAGTTCTTATGTGATGGACTACCGAAAAGAAGATGCATCTTGTTGATATGGGTAGTACCAATCAATTCATTTAAGCCTTCCTGTTTGTAGTCCCATACCTACACAGTCTCTGGATCACCCTCTCATTCCGGTGCATCGGTTCATTCATGTACCCCTCCCTTAGAAGCTTGCCAGGAGTCGCTCCTTGTCCATTTCTCTTGCACCGGCGATCACTCCCCGCCCTCATCAGCCCGGGTCTTACATTTAACTTCTAAACATGTGCTTCCAGGTATTCCTAATGACATTTACCTAGTCTCCAAGAAGGCTCTTGTTCCAAGTCCACATTAAGACTTCCGAGAAGAATCCTTCCTCTCGTCTGCCGTGCCCGTGCTTACTTCCAAGGTAAAGGATTTCCAAGAAGAATCTTTCTTCTTGTCTACCGTTCCAGTGCTTATTCCCAAGAGATAATTCAAAATTTGAAATTCAAATTATACACTTTGGCTCCAAAATTTGAATTTCAAAGGACCTTTTGTAATATCTTTTTACCGATCATAAAAGTTTGAAGTATCTCTTTGATAAAAAAGAATTAAACATGAGACAAAGAAGGTGGATAGAATTTCTGAAAGATTATGATTTAGAGCTCAAATACCACCCAGGTAAGGCCAACGTAATGGCTGATGCCTTAAGCAGAAAGTCATTACATATGTCATATATGATGCTTCATGAGTTGGCCTTAGTGGAAAAGTTTGGAGATTTAGATCTCTCACTAGAAATTAACCAGGACAAAATCAGTTTAGGTACCCTTAAAATACACAATAATTTAAGAACCCAAGTTTTGGAAGCCCAAGTTAAAGATGAAAACTTACAACTACTCAAGGACAAAATTGTGGGAAAAAGGGAAGAAAACTTTAATTTGGCCCACGATGGGGTCATCTTGTATAGAGATAGGTTGTTAATCTCTGATAATAGTGAGCTCAAAAAGATGATATTAGAAGAATCACACAAGAGTAGACTCGCTATTCACCCAGGAATCAATAAGATGTACCAAAACCTCAAACAACACTTTTGGTGGCCCAAAATGAAAGTAGAAATTGCTGAATTTGTAAATAAATGTTTAACCTGCCAAAAAATCAAGATAGAGCATCAAAAACCGTCTGGACTGTTACAACCCTTGGAGATCCCAGAATGGAAATGGGATAGTATTTCCATGGATTTTGTGGTAGGTCTGCCTAGGTCAACTGCTGGAAATGATAGCATTTGGGTGATAGTCGATAGGTTAACTAAGTCAGCACACTTTTTACCTATTAAGATTAGTAGCCCATTAAAAAGGCTAGCTCAGTTGTACCTTCAAGAAATTGTAAGATTACATGGCGTGCCTACTACGATTGTATCCGATAGAGACCCAAGATTCTCCTCAAGATTTTGGAAAACTTTGCAACAAGGTTTTGGGACTCTACTGTCCCTTAGTACTGCGTATCATCCCCAAACTGATGGACAAACCGAAAGAACTATTCAAACCCTAGAAGATATGCTTAGAGCCTGTGTACTAGAGTTCAAAGGAAATTGGGACAATCATATGCCACTAATAGAATTTGCTTACAACAACAGTTTTCATTCGAGTATTGGAATGGCACCATATGAGGCCTTGTATGGTCGAAAAAGCAGATCTCCCTTATGCTGGTTTGAAGTTGGGGAAAAAACTTTAATGGGACCAGACTTGGTTCAAAAATCCACTGAGCAAATTAAAATAATCAAAGAAAGAATGTTAGCAGCTCAAAGTCGACAAAAGAGTTATACGGATATGCGAAGAAAGCCACTTGATTTTCAGGAAGGAGAACATGTTTTTTTGAGAGACAAACCTACCACAGGGATTGGAAGATCACTAAAAGGTAATAAAAAATTAGCCCCTCGGTTTATTGGACCCTTCCAAATCATTCAGAAAATTGGCCCTGTTGCATATCGAATTGCCTTACCACCAAGCCTAGCCAATATTCATGATGTATTCCATGTGTCCCAACTTCGCAAATATTGCTTTGACCCCTCACACATTATTGAGCCAGAATCAATACAATTAAAAGAAAATTTGATGTACGAAACACAACCTGAACAAATAATAGAGCGATCTAGTCGTCAACTTTGAAACAAGAACATTCCAATGGTGAAAGTATTATGGCAGGGACAGACCAAAGAAGAAGCCACCTGGGAAACTGAGGAAAGCATAATTCGAAAATATCCAAAGTTATTAGTTGAAGGTAAGATCAAAATTTTGAGAAAAAAATTTTATTAGGAAGGATGAATGTAATATCTTATACTTTACATGCTATATAAGCATGTTATAAACTATTTGCAGCTCCTTTTTAATTTGATCCATATTAAAATTATAATAATAAAAACAATAAATAATTCTATATATGTAACGACATGAATTAGCAGGTTTTTCTAATCTATGCACCAGGGACATGGGTTGATCAAACCTCGAAAAGAAAATATTTTGGAGAAACAATGAACTAAATAATGAACTAATAATGATAAGTAATATTTAATTTTCTTCCATACAATTTTACCATTTATATTATAACTATAATATATATATATATATATATGTGTGTGTGTGCGTAATTTATATACCTGTAATATTGTATTACTGCAGTATGGTATGGTATAAAAAGAAACTATTAAAATAATATAGCAAAAACAAGGTTATTGCATGATGTAGGAAACGTAAAACACATATACAACGTATAACCACAAACAAAAAAAAATACCTCTTATAAGTAAATTAGATAGAAAAGAATCTAAGCCTACTATGATCGAAACTACCACGTATAGGAAAACCATTGGATGCCAAAAAGTATTGGCTGGGGGCATTCTATCTGTTGCAACTAATGTCACCTTGGTGACATAAGCAAGGTACTTCCATCCTTATCTGAAAGTTTCAGAATTACACTCTTACCTCATCTACTTGCTTATTTAAGCTTCTAGATTGGAGTTCCTTCTACGCAATAATATCTTAGAAAGAAACAATAAATCCTTTTCATGCTTCCACTTTTTCAAGGTAGGGACAAAACCATCTTTCCTTTTCACTAATATTCCTCTCCTATGTGTTCCAAATTTAGCCAAACAAATCTACCTGAAAGTTACTCCCTATATCCACTAGATTTGTTTTATAACTTGCCTCATAATAATAACAACGATGTCCTATAGCATGGTTTTTCTTCCTTTTTGTTACTTTCATATTATGTTATTGTCCTCCACTTACAGGTTGTGGAGAGCAAATTATAAAGTATCAGTTCTATTGTCTTTTTCCAAGTAATATATATAGGACTCATTAACCTTATTACTCCACTGCCATATGTAGACCCTAGCAAATACTATGTTTTATTTATGGGTTTGCATACACACAGTACAAGGGTTCATGCGGCAGAAGTTATAAGGAGAATATAACTATTATAAATACTACTCCTACATAGTTATAAGGATGCAATAAGTGATTTATGCAGTAGGAATTTACATATAATAAAACTAGTGATTGTTATACGTAGTCATAAGGAAAATTCCAAGTTTGACTCTATATGTACAGCATAAGCTTCAATCTTAAAAAATATAACTATTATAAATACTACCTCTACATATGCTACAGCTATGTACCCATAACCATAATTTGAATAGTATTATTACACTCCCGTACTTCTGTATAGGATTAATATCTATTGTCAATATTATTAATATCTATTATTAGTACTATTAATATCTATTGTCAGTACTAATGTTTTAAAAAGGCACATATAATATGTTTGATTTTATACTTGTATGACTTCATGAAGATTTCTCTGTTAAAAGTAAATGTTGCCATGAATTATGTTCTCAAAATGAATTTAAGTGGACAAGAAAGAAAGAAGGAAAATCCCATGGTTTTACGCATATATAGATATAATACTATGGCCATAGGTAAGATTAAAGATACCCTTATATTATAAACTTAAGGATGGAAGCAAGGTGCATAAATCAAAGATTATGATAATAATAGATACGGGAAAAGTTTCTATTACTTGTTCAATATGATATTAATTTATAAGAAAAAATGGTAGAAGAAAATGTTGATTCAATTTTAGAATAACTATTGCATTTTGCTAACAAATCTTTTCACTCATAGGAGATATTAAAAAGGAAAAGGAAATGTTTTGGATGTTTTTGCATCCCTGAAATGTCATTGGTTAAATAATACTTATGTCTGGTTTAGTCTCTACTGACTTTTACTCACTAGTGTGATATTTCAGATGACTGAAGAAAATAACCAAATCCTCCAGAATAACAACCATCCTATTAGTACCTTAAGAGTGATAATGGGCCTAGGAGAGTACGTGATAGATCCAACCTTTGGATCTGTGGTCTTTGCTGGTACCTTAACTATGAAGCTGAGTATAGGTAACCGTCCGGAGCTAGGATTTGTTCAGGAGACAAAGGAGTTTTACTGCAAGATCTATCTGCAGCCACCCGACCTCATGCCACCACCACCACCACCTATCAAGGAAGCCCAGGAGTACAACCCCGCCGAAGAAGCAGCCGAAAACGTCCTTGCAGAAGATTAAAAAAAAAGTAGTAGAAATCTCCGTATGTAATAGAGTGTTGAAGTACTTGTATGTAGATGCTTTATTATGTGAATATATATGGAAGTTTTAGTTAAAATAGTATTGCTTTCACTTACATATAGATTTTACTTACCTCGTGGTCCTCATAAAGTTATGCAAATATAAAAAAAAATCTCTACTAAACCTTTTAGAAAAGAAGGGACGTTACATAGTGGTATCAGAGCAAGCATCCTGGTTTTTTAAAAAAAATTTGCTGATAATATTATTTTATATGTGCAGAATCGAAATGTCGCCTAGAAGAAATGCCCCACAACGAAATTCCGAGGAATGAGTCGATAACACTGACACACGTGTGGATCGAATGATGAATACGTTGGCAGAAATTGCAGCTGCAATGAGGGAACAAACTAATGCAACTCAAAATTTTTTTCAGAATGCCCAAAACCACCAAAATAATGGCCATGTAGTAAGTGGCTTCGATGCTTATAATCCTAATTTCCAAGGAATTTCGGAATTTAGAAAAGCCAAACCCCCATCATTTAAAGGCACTTATGACCCAACCGTAGCTGATGGATGGTTGATGGAGTTAAAAAAAATCTTTCAAGTCCTTGGCTGTACGGATGATCAAAAAGTAACCTTTGCAGCCTACATGTTAACCGGAGAAGCTGAACACTGGTGGAGGGTGTAACAGCCCGATTTTCGCCACCCAAAAATAATCATCATTTGATTAAAAAGTTTGCTAAAAATGAGGCCATTTTTTATTATTTTTTTTAAAACGTTCGTGGTGAACCATTAGTGCATGTTCACGTCCTTACTTGAAAAACGGGTTGTTACTTAAAACCTTTCCGCACCTTCACTTTCAAATCTTTCAAATGATTTCATATTTCTTGTTAAAACAAAGTTCGGCCAGTTCACAAGATAAAAGTAGGGCATAGTTGTAGAAGTGATACTTCGCTCAGATAATCCTTGACTCAACACTATTAACAACTTAATCTATTTACCCTACCTCTGATTCTTCCTAATGAAAACTATAGGGTGAAACTCTCGATCCTCCTTCTTGTATCCTTGCTTAACTCCAGAGTATGAAGCCTTCTCCTTCGCTGCTGGTCCGCCATTCTTTGACACCCATTGCATCCTAGTTGGAACAGGAGAAGTCCTCCAAGCTTCACATCGCACCTTCTCCTCGTAGTCTCGGTATCCACAGACATAACTTGCTCCAAGAGAGGTCCTAGGTTAGCTCCGCAAAGTCGATGCTCGGGATCTGGAATCATGATCTGAGTGTCGCCAATCCATACCCAACCAAATGGGGTACGCTTCCAGCCACATCCATGCCTGGTCCAAGTTGCAATCTCCATGCGATACTCCATCTGCGCATTGGAGTACCAGAAGCACCGATATACCAACGGGCAGGAGAGAGTTAGCGAACCGAACGACGAATCGTCGATGTTGTGGATTTACCGCAGGCGGGATATCAAGACAACACACACAATACAAACAAGGCACACACCACGCAGCACTCAAGCATAACATCACAACTCTTTATTATTGACATTAACATGATTACTATTCTTTATCATTAACAACTCTAGTGTGCAAGCAGAACTTGCCACAGCATTGGACCCGGTCCCTACCACGTTAGTACGCCACTTGTGGAATTTGTTCTGCCTAGAAAAGTACTCTAGACTTCTTGACGTTTCACCGTCATCGTCCTCCCCTAATGCAATCTCCACCTGATTACCCGCAGATACCCATAGTATCTTCCTCTCCACTACTTCGGGTTAACTCTCATACCTCACCGCGTTCGCTGTTAATGTCTTTTAAAGTCTTTTATCTTTTACTTAACCTAATGGTCGGCTCACCCTTCGTGCAACCCTTCAATGAGTCCCGACCGCTATCTTTGCATCACTTTTCCTTTCATTGCACAACTTGGCACAGAGCGGGATCACCTTCACAGCTTGAATCTCATCACAATAACTTTTTTTTTCTAAAACAATCCTTAAATCTCTTTTCATAAACTTTTCTTGAAACTCTACTTCACAATTTTCTCAAAAATCTCCTTTCACAATTCCTTTTCAAAAATTTTCATTTCGCAAAGTCTTTTCAAAAACTTTGGTTCATAAATCCTTTTCAAAAATCTCCTCTCCTAATTTCTTTTCAAAAATCTCCTTTCGAAAACCCATTTCAAAAATCTGTTTTCGAAAATCTTTTTCAAAAACTCATTTCACAATTTCTTTTCAAAAATTTGTTTTGGAAAGTTTTTCTCATTTTGGGAATCCCTTTCAAAATTTCTTTTTTTTTGTAAACTCTTTTCAAAAATTCTCATTTTGGGAACCCCTTTTCTAAAAATTTCCTTTCATAAATCTTTGTCAAAAATCTCATTTTCGTAAAACCTTTTCAAAAATTTCTTTTCAAAAGTTTTTCTCAAAAACTTTCTCTTCTTGAGAACTAGTGGAGGAGCAAGCTCAACTCAACACCAGTCTCAGTCCAAGAAAACAAAAACAAGAGTCAAGCTTTTCCCTGATCACTCTTTACTTCCCAGCTCTGGCTCACTCGCATCACCACGGCAAATCTTTTCCAATCTCATCTCTTTGTCTCTTTTTCCATCATTCCCTTTATTTCCTTTCACATCATTCTTAACTCCCTTATCATCATCTTCCATCTTAATATCTTATCAAGGCTGCCTGGTTCCATCAGGACTTAAGCCAACAAGGGTTATATCTTTTCTTGGGGTCTTTTAATTCTAATCTATTTTATTATCATTATGAATAACTTAACATATCTCAACATTTTATAACATTAACATACATAAACAAACATAATCAACACATCGTCAATCATGCAAACATCACACACAACATGGTGGTCTTTGTCCTCTTCGTATATGTGGCCACACAAGACAAACAATTGTCACTATACTACTGACTCAGAACCACTGAGTTCCGATCTTTGAGCTGATACGGAACGTCTTAATATAACACCTACTACCACGGTGTCTTAGGAAAGCTACTCTCTCACCTGAGGTCCAGCGATTAGATACGTGCAGTCTTCTCTGAACTGGATTGCTGCCACTGCCTTAATCCCTCGTCTGTAACATCCCTCGTATTAATTAAAATACATTTTCATAAATTCTTTTATTAAGAAAACATTTTTCATCCTTCGTCGGAAATCGTAAAAGATGATTGTTTTCTTAAAATGACTCAAATGTTTCTTAATTCTTCAAATACTTAAAAATCACTTTGAAAACATCAAATAAAACAATCTAAATCAATTGGTTTGGTTGCTGGTCCGTCTTGGACAGAACCATAGCCTCATTAAAAAAAAAACACCGAAAAATTCACCGGTTTTGATCCGGGTTTTTCTAAAATCAATGACCTTTTGAAAACCAAACTTTGAGTCTCATGAACTCAATTTAGAAATCAAGAAAACAATTTTAAATAAACTTGGGCAGCAAGGAATAGTTTCACAAAAATCAATTTAATAAAACCCGAAAACATCGTAAAAAAACTCTTTTTATTTCAAATACTCTTTAGGTCAATATTAATTCTTTAAAACTCAAGTTTTTGTTGTAAAACAAATCTTAAAACACAACTTCACAAATTCAAATAGATCAAACCAAATTAAGTTCAAAACGATTACACACACGGCCAACCACGCACTTTGATCAAACAAAACATATAAACAATTATTCAATTATTCACTTTGATTACGAACCATTCATTCATTCATAAGCAAATATTTCACGAATCAAACACTTAAGTAAATTATTCAACACACAATTACTTTCAAAAACATTTAACTTTTGTAAAACCAAAACAACGTAAACATGCTTAATTAAGCTCACAAACCGAATGCACACACATAATTTCACTTAAACACAAAACTTAGTCCTAATCAATTATTTTATCAAATACCTTCATTATCCCTATATTACTTCATGGAAAAGAATTCTAACCTAATTAACATGCATAGACCGAAAATCATCACACAAATCAAAACAAGATTCATGCATCATCGAACATACAAAATCATGCAATTACTTCTTCTTTTTCTTAATGAAACCGTGAGCTTCAACTTGGAAAATAATCAAACTTTAATTTATTTTTCTTTACTTAAAACCAATCAAAATCACACAAGAACATAGAACATAATTCAATTTAGAAAAATATCATTTTGTTCTCCCTAATTCTCTTTCAAAAACCGAGGCATGCAATACAAGAAATCATGGTCTTTTATTTAAATTTAACATGCAAGAATGAATCTTAAGCTTTTCTAACAAAATATGCAACAATCATGGATCAACACAAACACTTTTAAATTTAGTTCTCAAAAGGACATGAAAATAACTTTTTCAAAGCTCAACACCAACATGCATGCACTTAAATCATGTAGATCAAGTCATGAGATTAAACATGAGAACACAAATAGAAGACAAAAATCATTTGAATGAAAAGGGACCAAAAACCGAGACATAATTAAAGAAAATAAGAAAGCTTTGTTCAAAAATCATTTACAAAACTCAAAACAAAATCAAGATCAAAACAAAAATCAAAGATCAAAACACAAATCAAAACTTTTCTTTAAGATTAAACCCAAAAATCAAGACATGCAAGAGTTCAAGACCATATAAATCATTTTCAAACAACATACAAGATCAAAAATTGAAAACAAGCTTAGATCAAACATTGATTTACCAAGTAAACACATAAACATTTCATAGTTCACGGTTTTAAGCATCAAAATTAATCATGCAAGAAGATTTACTCCAAGTTCACAAAGATCATAAGCAAAACTTTAGATCAAAGAGATTTAACTTGAAAAACATCTAGATCTATCATGAAAATCATCAACCGAATCATCAAGCATAAGCTATACATATTACAAATAAATTTAAGTCTTTAAAAGTCCATAGTTAAGAAAGATCAACACATAAAGTCATCTTTCAAAACATAAAATGAACATGCAAAGAAAAGAAACAAGGATTACAAGATTACAAATAAAACTAGTTCTACTCTTCTAGGATCTTCGGTTTATACCAAGAAAATAGGTCTTCTAGCACTTGATCTTCAAATAACTCCTAGGTTAAAGGCTTGATCTCCTCTTCTTCTTCCTTCTCCTACCTCACGACTATCTTCTTCTTTCTCTCTTTTTCTAGTTTCTAATTCTTAGTCTAAGAGTTTGAGAAGATCTTAGAAATTGTGTTTGGGCGAAGGAAATGAAAAAATGAGGTGAGAAATGAATGGTAATGCATCTAAGGCCAAGACTTAAATAAGCAACTCATGGCTTCCTATTTTGCCCTTGTTGGTTCGGCCCCAAGCTTCTAGAGGGAGGGGTAATTTCGGTCTTCCCTATTTTTGCATGGGTGGAGGTTAACATCTCTTAAGGAGACATGTAGGGGACATTAGGTGCTTTAGGGGTCATTTAGGTGAAAAGACTATTTGGCACTCCATTAGGGTTTCCATTCACTTAGTTAGGACTTAGTTACTTGGTCTCCACTTAAGGAAATTTCTAGGCTTTCCTCCACACTCACACACATACACGGCACACACATATATACATGCATACACATACTCCTTTACTAATTAAATTTTCACATAATCAAAACATACATGCATATATCCAAAAACCGTACATGTTCATGCACACACATAGAAAATAAATCATTCATGTATAATAATCATAATAACACCAAAAATATCAAGCACATATATTTTTATAAATTAAACCACCTTTTCATAAAATACTTCTTGTTGAAAAATTTACTATTTCACTAAAAAGAATCTTAAACACATAAACAATTTCAAAAATCAATTTTAAAAAAATCATAACATTATTTCATGAAAATCACTTCTTTAAAATCACTCAATACTTTGAAAACGTGAATAGAGAAATCTATTTAAGAAAATATCCTTTAAAAATTTACTTTTCTCAAAAATAATTCCTTTTTAGCCATTAAAATAGGATGAGGATTTTGAGGGGTGTTACGTTCTCCCCAACTTAAAGATTTCTCGTCCCCGAGAAATACGTTGCTTATTGGGCAGCAGGGCATAGCAACTCTCATATCACAGTGATGTCCATGAGAAAATTCTCATTCTCGCTTCACGGTCGTCTCTTCCTTTACTGACAGTAGGCTCTTCACAATACTCCTCGTGTGTCATTCTCGGATGAAAAGCTCCATAGCGTAACCATTTACGCGTCGATTCGGGTTAAGTCACACAGACTAACCGAAGAAGATGTCGCTCCTTTAGCTGATCACTGTCACAGCGAGCACAATCTTTGGTATAAACCCAGAGAAATCAAGCAAACAAATACTCATACATCTCCAAAAGCACCGGGTTTTAGCCTAATATCCTTATATACTCATCACTCCCTATACCTTAGGCCCTCACTACCCTACAAACAATCACTTCTTCCTCTAATTTCTTTCTGACTCTAAGGCTTCCACCCACCATGCTTCCATCTTAAGGGGATTTCTATGACAACTTGGGTTCTATTTTCTCAGAATAGCTTCACCTATCCTTCTAATCGTCCATCAAATCTACCACTTTCTCCGTCTAACATCTAACTATAGAACAAGAGGGTCTAATCTTCCTCACTATTCCCTCAACTTAAGACCAACACACACCTGTTTCCTTCCTTGTAGTTCCCCAACTTTGATCAAACTTACTACTAAACTCATCACCGTCCTACATTTTACTCAATAACCACCATTTATCCATCCACAATCATTCAAGCCTAAACTATTTGGGTACTATAACACTACTAATACCACAAGCCAGGTCAACAAGTCTCAGAAAAAAAATGGGTAAGGATACGGTTTAATAGGAAGGTTTATGAAGAAAGAGTTTGGATTTCGACTACACTGACTGTCTTTGTTGAAGCAATTCAACAAATACGGGGTCTAAAGAATAATACCCTATTTCCTTAAGGGTAATCACTATCCTTGTACCAAAAGGGTACATCGGGGTCAACGAACTTAGGTCAAACAATGATACTACCTCAAGGGTCATGGGATCTCCATCTTAGAATCCGCCTAAACTTACTTAACCATTAGGGTCCTTAATCTAACACAGCAGGCACTAGGGACAACCAAGTCTTTCACCTTAGAAAGACAAGAACCTAATCTCACACTCTTATCCTTACACTAGCAAACATACTTAGTCACGCAAACAAACGAGCAAGCAAACAAACAAGCAAAGCACGTAAGCATGGGCTTAAGGCCACAAAGGATTAACATAGCTCTGATACCACTCTGTAACAGCTCGATTTTCGTCACCCAAAAATAATCATCATTTGATTAAAAAGTTTGCTAAAAATGAGGCCATTTTTTTTTAAAACGTTCGTGGTGAACCATTAGTGCATGTTCACGTCCTTACTTGAAAACCGGGTTGTTACTTAAAACCTTTTCGCACCTTCACTTTCAAATCTTTCAAACGATTTCATATTTCTTGTTAAAACAAAGTTCGGCCAGTTCACAAGATAAAAGTAGGGCATAGTTATAGAAGTGATACTTCGCTCAGATAATCCTTGACTCAACACTATTAACAACTTAATCTATTTACCCTACCTCTGATTCTTCCTAATGAAAACTATAGGGTGCAACTCTCGATCCTCCTTCTTGTATCCTTGCTTAACTCCAGAGGATGAAGCCTTCTCCTTCGCTGCTGGTCCGCCATTCTTTGGCACCCATTGCATCCTAGTTGGAACAGGAGAAGTCCTCCAAGCTTCACATCGCACCTTCTCCTCGTAGTCTCGGTATCCACGGACAGAACTTGCTCCAAGAGAGGTCCTAGGTTAGCTCCGCAAAGTCGATGCTCGGGATCCAGAATCATGATCTGAGTGTCGCCAATCCATACCCAACCAAATGGGGTACGCTTCCAGCCACATCCATGCCTGGTCCAAGTTGCAATCTCCATGCGATACTCCATCTGCGCGTTGGAGTACCAGAAGCACCGATATACCAACGGGCAGGAGAGAGTTAGCGAACCGAACGACGAATCGTCGACATTGTGGATTTACCGCAGGCGCGATATCAAGACAGCACACACAATACAAACAAGGCACACACCACACAGCACTCAAGCATAACATCACAACTCTTTATGATCGACATTAACATGATTACTATTCTTTATCATTAATATTCTTTCTCATCTTTTATTTCTCAATTCCTTTCTCATCTACAATATCCAAACCTTCACTTCTCTTCTTTCCCTTTCCAAGGGTCTCATCATTTCCTTTCACACTTTTCACAATCATCCTCAATCATTCACAAGCTTTTCTTTTCTTAATTATAAATCTTTTCATTATCAAGTCTTATTGAATTATAACCATCGATGATCGGGGGATTAGGGAATCATCGAGGTACGCGTCCGTTCGTAGTTAGCACTCACGTTTCAAGTCTACATCTCCTCGGCCATCCATCCACCTAGTCGGAAGCAAACAGGAGTACAGGACCTTTACCGTGCGGGCACGACAACTGTCTCACAAACAAATGGTCCCAGACCAGGAGGACTACAACCTCAAATCATATCATATCAATTCGATTCATATATAAACAAGGCACACTGTCTCACTCACAGTGGCAAACAAGATGCCCCACTCCAGTCCCTCTCACTGTTCTTGACTTGCAATCTAGGGGGTGACAGTACAACTCTAGTGTGGAAGCAGAACTTGCCACGGCATTGGACCCGGTCCCTACCACGTTAGTACGCCACTTGTGGAATTTGTTCTGCCTAGAAAAGTACTCTAGACTTCTTGACGTTTCACCGTCATCGTCCTCCCCTAATGCAATCTCCACCTGAGTATCCGCAGATACCCATAGTATCTTCCTCTCCACTACTTCGGGTTAACTCTCATACCTCACCGCGTTCGCTGTTAATGTCTTTTAAAGTCTTTTATCTTTTACTTAACCTAATGGTCGGCTCACCCTTCGTGCAACCCTTCAATGAGTCCCGACCGCTATCTTTGCATCACTTTTCCTTTCATTGCACAACTTGGCACAGAGCGGGATCACCTTCACAGCTTGAATCTCATCACAAAAACTTTTTTTTTCTAAAACATTCCTTAAATCTCTTTTCATAAACTTTTCTTGAAACTCTACTTCACAATTTTCTGAAAAATCTCCTTTCACAATTCCTTTTCAAAAATTTTCATTTCGCAAACTCTTTTCAAAAACTTTGGTTCATAAATCCTTTTCCAAAATCTCCTTTCGAAAACGCATTTCAAAAATCTCTTTTCGAAAATCTTTTTCAAAAACTCATTTCACAATTTCTTTTCAAAAATTTGTTTTGGAAAGTTTTTCTCATTTTGGGAATCCCTTTCAAAATTTCATTTTTTTTGTAAACTCTTTTCAAAAATTCTCATTTTGGGACCCCCTTTTCTAAAAATTTCCTTTCATAAATCTTTGTCAAAAATCTCATTTTCGTAAAACCTTTTCAAAAATTTCTTTTCAAAAGTTTTTCTCAAAAACTTTCTCTTCTTGAGAACTAGTGGAGGAGCAAGCTCAACTCAACACCAGTCTCAGTCCAAGAAAACAAAAACAAGAGTCAAGCTTTTCCCTCATCACATTCTTACTTCCCAGCTCTGGCTCACTCGCATCGCCACGACAAATCTTTTCCAATCTCATCTCTTTGTCTCTTTTTCCATCATTCCCTTTATTTCCTTTCACATCATTCTTAACTCCCTTATCATCATCTTCCATCTTAATATCTTATCAAGGCTGCCTGGTTCCATCAGGACTTAAGCCAACAAGGGTTATATCTTTTCTTGGGGTCTTTTAATTCTAATCTATTTTATTATCATTATCAATAACTTAACATATCTCAACATTTTATAACATTAACATACATAAACAAACATAATCAACACATCGTCAATCATGCAAACATCACACACAACATGGTGGTCTTTGTCCTCTTCGTATATGTGGCCACACAAGACAAACAATTGCCACTATACTACTGACTCAGAACCACTGAGTTCCGATCTTTGAGCTGATACGGAACGTCTTAATATAACACCTACTACCACGGTGTCTTAGGAAAGCTACTCTCTCACCTGAGGTCCAGCGATTAGATACGTGCAGTCTTCTCTGAACTGGATTGCTGCCACTGCCTTAATCCCTCGTCTGTAACATCCCTCGTATTAATTAAAATACATTTTCATAAATTCTTTTATTAAGAAAACATTTTTCATCCTTCGTCGGAAATCGTAAAAGATGATTGTTTTCTTAAAATGACTCAAACGTTTCTTAATTCTTCAAATACTTAAAAATCACTTTGAAAACATCAAATAAAACAATCTAAATCAATTGGTTTGGTTGCTGGTCCGTCTTGGACAGAACCATAGCCTCATTAAAAAAAACACCGAAAAATTCACCGGTTTTGATCCGGGTTTTTCTAAAATCAATGACCTTTTGAAAACCAAACTTTGAGTCTCATGAACTCAATTTAGAAATCAAGAAAACAATTTTAAATAAACTTGGGCAGCAAGGAATAGTTTCACAAAAATCAATTTAATAAAACCCGAAAACATCGTAAAAAAACTCTTTTTATTTCAAATACTCTTTAGGTCAATATTAATTCTTTAAAACTCAAGTTTTTGTTGTAAAACAAATCTTAAAACACAACTTCACAAATTCAAATAGATCAAACCAAATTAAGTTCAAAACGATTACACACACGGCCAACCACGCACTTTGATCAAACAAAACATATAAACAATTATTCAATTATTCACTTTGATTACGAACCATTCATTCATTCATAAGCAAATATTTCACGAATCAAACACTTAAGTAAATTATTCAACACACAATTACTTTCAAAAACATTTAACTTTTGTAAAACAAAAACACGTAAACATGCTTAATTAAGCTCACAAACCGAATGCACACACATAATTTCACTTAAACACAAAACTTAGTCCTAATCAATTATTTTATCAAATACCTTCATTATCCCTATATTACTTCATGGAAAAGAATTCTAACCTAATTAATATGCATAGACCGAAAATCATCACACAAATCAAAACAAGATTCATGCATCATCGAACATACAAAATCATGCAATTACTTCTTCTTTTTCTTAATGAAACCGTGAGCTTCAACTTGGAAAATAATCAAACTTTAATTTATTTTTCTTTACTTAAAACCAATCAAAATCACACAAGAACATAGAACATAATTCAATTTAGAAAAAGATCATTTTGTTCTCCCTAATTCTCTTTCAAAAACCGAGGCATGCAATACAAGAAATCATGGTCTTTTATTTAAATTTAACATGCAAGAATGAATCTTAAGCTTTTCTAACAAAATATGCAACAATCATGGATCAACACAAACACTTTTAAATTTAGTTCTCAAAAGGACATGAAAATAACTTTTTCAAAGCTCAACACCAACATGCATGCACTTAAATCATGTAGATCAAGTCATGAGATTAAACATGAGAACACAAATAGAAGACAAAAATCATTTGAATGAAAAGGGACCAAAAACCGAGACATAATTAAAGAAAATAAGAAAGCTTTGTTCAAAAATCATTTACAAAACTCAAAACAAAATCAAGATCAAAACAAAAATCAAAGATCAAAACACAAATCAAAACTTTTCTTTAAGATTAAACCCAAAAATCAAGACATGCAAGAGTTCAAGACCATATAAATCATTTTCAAACAACATGCAAGATCAAAAATTGAAAACAAGCTTAGATCAAACATTGATTTACCAAGTAAACACATAAACATTTCATAGTTCACGGTTTTAAGCATCAAAATTAATCATGCAAGAAGATTTACTCCAAGTTCACAAAGATCATAAGCAAAACTTTAGATCAAAGAGATTTAACTTGAAAAACATCTAGATCTATCATGAAAATCATCAACCGAATCATCAAGCATAAGCTATACATATTACAAATAAATTTAAGTCTTTAAAAGTCCATAGTTAAGAAAGATCAACACATAAAGTCATCTTTCAAAACATAAAATGAACATGCAAAGAAAAGAAACAAGGATTACAAGATTACAAATAAAACTAGTTCTACTCTTCTAGGATCTTCGGTTTATACCAAGAAAATAGGTCTTCTAGCACTTGATCTTCAAATAACTCCTAGGTTTAAGGCTTGATCTCCTCTTCTTCTTCCTTCTCCTACCTCACGACTATCTTCTTCTTTCTCTCTTTTTCTAGTTTCTAATTCTTAGTCTAAGAGTTTGAGAAGCTCTTAGAAATTGTGTTTGGGTGGGTGTTTGGGCGAAGGAAATGAAAAAATGAGGTGAGAAATGAATGGTAATGCATCTAAGGCCAAGACTTAAATAAGCAACTCATGGCTTCCTATTTTGCCCTTGGTTGGTTCGGCCACAAGCTTCTAGAGGGAGGGGTAATTTCGGTCTTCCCTATTTTTGCATGGGTGGAGGTTAACATCTCTTAAGGAGACATGTAGGGGACATTAGGTGCTTTAGGGGTCATTTAGGTGCAAAGACTATTTGGCACTCCATTAGGGTTTCCATTCACTTAGTTAGGACTTAGTTACTTGGTCTCCACTTAAGGAAATTTCTAGGCTTTCCTCCACACTCACACACATCCACGGCACACACATATATACATGCATACACATACTCCTTTACTAATTAAATTTTCACATAATCAAAACATACATGCATATATCCAAAAACCGTACATGTTCATGCACACACATAGAAAATAAATCATTCATGTATAATAATCATAATAACACCAAAAATATCAAGCACATATATTTTTATAAATTAAACCACCTTTTCATAAAATACTTCTTGTTGAAAAATTTACTATTTCACTAAAAAGAATCTTAAACACATAAGCAATTTCAAAAATCAATTTTAAAAAAATCATAACATTATTTCATGAAAATCTTCTTTAAAATCACTCAATACTTTGGAAACGTGAATAGAGAAATCTATTTAAGAAAATATCCTTTAAAAATTTACTTTTCTAAAAAATAATTCCTTTTTAGCCATTAAAATAGGATGAGGATTTTGAGGGGTGTTACAGAGGGAGGCTAGGAGACTTTTAGAAGCACGAGAAACTTATATCATCTGGGACGTATTTCAGACCGTCTTTTTAAATAAATATTTTCCAGAAAGTATTAAAAATGAAAAAGAAGTAGAATTTTTACACCTTCGACAAGGAAACATGACAATAGGTCAATATGTGGCAAAATTTGAAGAACTATCTAAATTCTGAAAGCTACAAAATTTGAATCGGGTCTAAAACCTGAAATAAAACAAGTAATTGGTCCAATGGAAATAAGGGATTATGCGACTCTAGTTAATAAATGTTGAATTGTTGAAAAAACCCAACTGGAACTCCTGGAGGACAAAAATAAACAAATACAATTCAAAAGAAAGAGGGAGGAAGATAATAGGAAGGGGGAATTCTCTCGATCTAATCAAAATAAAAATAAAGAAAAACAGGTACCCGCAGAACCAATACTTACTTGTGCAAAATGTGGAAAAATGCATGGCAATCGACCCTGTCTATTTGGACAAAATGTTTGTAACACATATGGGAAGCCTGGACATCTAGCAAGGTCATGTCGAGTCAATAATAAAAAGGATGTATCCATAAAACCTCCAGTTCCAGGAAGAGTTTTTGCTCTCAATAGCCAAGAAGCCGACAAATCGTCAAATTTGGTACAAGGTCAGTGTTTCGTTCAAAATTTTCCTTTAAAAGTATTATTTGATTCTGGGGCTACTCATTCTTTTATATCAAATAAATGTGTGAATGAATTAAAATTACTCATAATTGAGACACCATATGATTTGATTGTGATTACCCCTACTGGCAGTCAAATAATTTCTTCTCAAACCTGTTTAAATTGTCACATTGACTTAGAGGGCCTATACTTCAGAATAAATCTTGTTTGTTTATCAATACAAGATTTTGACATCATACTGGGGATGGATTGGCTCTCATCCAATAGAGTGATTCTTAATTGCCAATAGAAAACCATTTATCTTCCAGATTCCGAAAATGGCCCCCGAACTCTTTTTCTATCCACTACCCAGGCCAATCAACCTATGGCAGGGAATGGTCAAGTACATGTTCTCCTTTCTTCTATGAATACTGAAAATAAAGAGGATTTCAAAAATATCCCTATAGTAAGTCAGTTCCCTAAAGTTCTTCCTCCTGATATTCCAAAACTTCCACCAGAAAGGGAGATAGAATTTTCCATCGATTTGGTGCCCGGAGAGTGTGAAGTCCCTCATTTCTATAAATAAATAAAATATGTATTTTTATGATGGTTATTAATAAAGGAAAATATTTTATATAATGATAAGGATGCCTTAGAAAATAATCTAGTAAAAATGATTTATTTTAGATTAGGTTGTATTTTAACATAAAGGAAAATATTTTTAATAAACAAACAATAGTTTATTGTTAAATTAGAAAAAAAATTACCTTATTATGGAAAATTATTTTAAGTGAAGTATTTTGAGGAATAAACACAAGGAAACATACTTTGGAAATAAAAATGAGTTTTGATAAGAAAGGATTAAATAGAATATTTGAAAAAGTAATATTTTAGTAAATACCATTCAAAGATTGGGCAATATCTCCTTCATTAACCGTTGGATCTTGCTCAAATTTTGATATAAGGTTCTTAACTATTTTATCATCACATATAACGGTGGAAATTTTGTTTTGAGGAGTAAAACTATTAAAAATCAATTTTTCCACCGAATAGTTATCCTATTTTGAATTTTTGAATTTTAGCAGTGGCTAACCGGTTAGTAAAGCCAGTAACCGGTTAGTGACACTGAATTTGCAGAAATCTGAAGTCGGTTTAAGCTTGGGAAGCGAGGTTTCTTCACCCCTAAGTCTTCCCAAGCCACGTGTGACCTTCCTAGAAGCCCTGGGACACGTGCAAATGGCTGGGATGTGCTGAGGAGGCTTGGAGCTTTCTTCTCCATGAATAATTCTCCATTTTTCCTCTCTATAAATAGATGGAGTTGCTTCTGCTATTGGCTGTGCTTCCCTTTCATTTTACAGAGCCAAACCCTGCCCAAATTCATTCTAAAATCGTGCAAGTAACTTGCCTTGAGTTGCTGCACATATAGCTTGAGCTTTGTGTGTGAGAGAGCTTGTGAAATCCTTGTGTTTTCCTTTGTTTCTTGCTAAAGTTTAGGATTCTGTTGCTGCTATCCTTGGCTGCAGTTGTAGCTGCTGTTCTAGGTGGTTTAGAACTAGTTAAATGTTGTCTGAATTCGTGCAACTTACTCACCTTGGGTGGTTGTACATCAAGCTTGAATTTTGTGAGAAAAGAGAGTGGAATCAAGGCCTTTCCGGTGTTGTTGTGGTTGCTGCTATGGTGGCTTTCCTGGCTGCTGTTGTGGTTGTTGTTGCTACAACCTCAGAGGGCATTCTTAGCTACTAAGTCTTGTCCAAGGTATGGGAGAAGTCATTCATATTGCTAGGATTATTGATTGAGAGGTTTGATTATATGATTTTGTATGTTAGAATCATGACAAGGGTTGATTGGTTTGGAGACCAAAACAATCCCATGGTTCCCTGTTTTACATGCTGCAACTAATGAGTTAGTTATGAAAATGAATTGAATATGAATGATATGATATTGTAATGAATAACTTGTCTTTATTTGGATTATGAATTGGATGAGATGCAAATTATGTCTTAATAAATTAATGCTTGCAACAAGTCTATAACTATGTAAAGAAGGTGTTATGTTGATTGATAATTAATAAGGGTGAAACTTAAAAGGAATTGAAGTTGAAAGGTGCAGAATTCTGCTCTCATGTTTGCAGTTCTGCATAAACTAACCGGTTAGTGATCTCAGTAACCGGTTAGTGGCTGACAGAATGCATCAATTGATTATGTTTGGTATAACAACCGTAGATGGTAGTTGTTACTTACACTAGGACTGATGATTGAACTAGTAATTGGGAGCAAATAAGTTAGTAAAAGAGGGAATTGGATATGGTGTGATAATGAGTTTTAATTGGAAATTAAGTTAATGAACTTAGAACTTGAAAGAACAGGAAGTATCTCATCTTAATATAAATGAATTAAGATTAGTAAGATCATAACCTGAGCACAATGAACAGTTAAGTAAGTCTTTTATTCATGAATTAGGAATACTATGAAGAAGAATGAATTAATGTTAGATTAAACTTTATATTTGCTTTATGACTGGAAGATGTATTGAACCTAAATTAGTAGGATTGATATCCAAGGTTAATATAATTAAGATCATACTCTAGCGATGCCTTAAAAACATACCTTAGATGCTGCATAAAGGGTTAGGAATAAATTTGTTGAAGCTGGAAATGATTTGGACATAGAATCTCTAGTATTCAATCTCTGACTGCAGGATCTAACTGGTTAGGAGTTCCTGTAACCGGTTAAAGACTGACAGCTTGTGTTAAATAACCAAGTTTAGTATAGTAATCAAGAAGCATAGGAATAGCCATGGTATGAACTAATAATTGAACTTATAATTTAGAGTAAGTAAGTTAATGAATAATGGTAATTGTTATGATATAATAATAAGACTTGCTTGATATTGTAATGATAAATTTAGGATTTACGAAGTAGGTTTTTAATATGGCTAAAGCTTGTAATAACCTTAGAGTCATGACTTAGGCATTGCATAAGTGTAAAAGGATATTAGAAAAAGGTTAGAAATGTTTAAAAGAAGAATAGAAAGGGGTTTATTCTCAGGTCTGTTCCCTCTAACCGGTTAGTAAGTGATGGTAACCGGTTAGGATCTGAGAGAAGGAAATAATGGATAAGGTTTACTTTGAGGATACTAACATGTGATTAATAAATATGAATTGAGCAGGATGATGAATAAGGAAAACAAGATTTTAGTCTAGTACTATTCAAGAAAGGATTTGTAATAAAGAATCATTAATTTATTTGAACCTTAATACGGATGGTTTAGCAATGTTTAAGAATTGAATTGTGATTTGGGTCCAATATATAGTGATTTGAGCATGATTTTAACTCCCTTTTACTAAGTGTTGGGCTTGTTTCTCAAGTATTTTGTAGGCTTTTTGTTAGTTTTTAGAAATAGCTATTAGTTGTGAATCCTTTGAACGTTTTGATCCGTTTGCTAGTGTTTCAGGTACTTTTTGGAGCTCAAATGGAGAAAATATTTATGGACCTGAAAAGAGGATGAAAAGATCTTGCAAATGGAAAAAGAACGGAGCAGAACGGAGTCGGTAGATGTGACACCCTTTTTATAATCCAGTGATTAACATACTAATTATACTATTAATCGGATAAAATATGGACTTGTAAATATCTAGAAATTGTAGAAATAAAATTTTCTTTTAAGGCGGGTGCACAAATCAAAACATGGAACTCTTGGAGAGAATAGTTTGTATCGTTTAAAACATTGTATTGAATTCGGCATTTTCTAGGATGATAAAATCTTTTCATAATTTCCGATAGCATCGATACTTTTGAAAATGTATTTACATAGAAAGATTAGGCGATACTATCCATTCGTTTCTTTAGCGGAACTGGTACCATTTTCAATTAACGTAGCCGAATTCTTTAAGTGAAATTAAATCAGAGTAAGCGGAAAAGTGGAACTAAGCATAATTGTAATATAAACATAATATACATATATATAAGTAGGTCATAACATACATAGTTCCATTGTCACATCTCCAAGGTCCAACTACAAGTCCATGGCAGATCTATATCAAAATAAAACCATAACCCTGGAGCTCTCAAAAGCATATCTACAAAATATACATATCAAAATATGAACTCTAGAGGTGGTCACATAGATCTGGTCGCAGCAGTAGTAGTAGTGATAGTAATAGCAATCTCTAGGTAGCAGAAATAAACATCATCATCAACAGCAGCAGCAGTATCTCCTCCACAGCATCCCCACATCGGATCCCCTGATCCTCATCATGTACCATATGCACATACCTAGGGATCATCGTCCCTCCACTGACTCCCGGTAGAATGAACGACTGGCTCGCCTCCGCTCTCGTCCTCCATGGGGTCCTCCTTGATCTCATCCGATAGAGTGGGTACCCTACCACTGGGTACCGGGTCAGGAGATGGTGAGACCCTAACTGGGCTCCTCGGATCAGAAGGGGGAGTCTCCTCGCGGACGACTCTCGAAGAAAAAGGGTGTGAGCGGGTAGGTCGAAAACGGAAACTGTGATAAGAGCGAGCTGGTCGTGTGGGAGGTGGTCCATGATATGTGTGAAAAGGGGGTACGTGCATAGTGTATATGATGGGAATCCTAAACCTACGAGGACGAAATCGAATCAGCGGGTTCGGGTGGTAGAAGGTAACCTCTACCTCTCCCTCGAACACCGCGCGATGGTCCTCGTAGATCCATGTGCCACTAGGAATTGGCTGGATCTCGATGCAAGCGATGTAACGTGACATCACCTACAAGGGCATAGGGGTAAGCAATTCTATACAGATAATCAATAGAGCATAAATGTATGTACAATGTGAAGGTATATACATGCAACAATAAACAACAATCACATTTAGCATTTAGCAGATATAGGATGCAAGTAAGATGCTCATACTTATTTCATTTATCAACCTTAGTTTAAATGAGTGGCATGATGTATGAACTTAGCTCTCAAGCCTATCTCCATCATTCTATGACACTCTCTGACGTCCATCCTTTACTTCGTCCAGCACTCAACAGTGCGTTGTACTCCTAGGTGTACAACATTCGTACATTCACCAAGAATGTACACGACAAGCTTGGAATCCATGCCACCCGAGCACATCCTGTCATCCAAACGGCCCGTCATCCAAACGGTATAACCATATCAGCATCTCACTATGCCGACCACGTCGTCAACCATAACGTGTCATCAAGCGAGCAGTCAATTGGCACTCCCAGAGGCCCTCCTCATGTTACCAGAACATGATAAACGATCTATCATCCGGACTCCAAAATGAATGCATTATTTTTTGCTTAAAGGAATTGATTGGTGTTTTTCTTTTTAATAATACCTGACGTGCCACCCGAGCAGCGTCTCGTCATTCAAACGAAAATTACCATATCATCAATCAATTTCCTTTAAGTCTTAGATCACTTGGATTATTGTCATTTAAGTATTAATCAATGATTCAGAATTAAAAATGGTATTTTTTAATATTCTGGGTAAAATACTCGAGTGTTCTTCAGAATACTCGAGTGGTTCATCAGTTTTGTCCAGATTACTCGAGTGATTAATGAGTACTCGAGTGTTCTTCATCAAATCCAGAATATTCGAGTGACTCATGCATTACTCGAGTGATTTATCAGAACAAGTTTCTGAGCATCAGTTGATACTCGAGTTCTGGGCCTGGTACTCGAGTGTTCTAACACAAAATACACTGTTTTATCAAAATTTTACTCGAGTATCAAGCCAAGTACTCGAGTCTTTTCTTGCAGAACAGACTGGAAACTTGGTTTTCACATACCATTTTCAATTCTAACCATTTCTAGTCCAATCCAATGATCAACAGATTTCATATAACACATATTGAACATGCTCAAACACTTACAACACATCAATTAACAGATTTGACAGAGAATCAAGAGATTATGCATAAAACATACAATTTCACAACTTAACATATTAAATTGCAAAATACTCAATAAACTTGTGAAATAAAGCTCAATACAGCTTGCATGCATCATATGAAACTTGCTCAAAACAACAATAGAGCATAAGTTGGTCTCCAAACCAAATTCCTTATTCAATCTAAGCCCTTAGAGCCTCTTGGTGGCTCCCTAATGAAAATCATGAAATTTAAACTCTATCTAGTGAATAGAAAGACTTCCCCTTACCTCAAAGTCGTGTGAGAACTGAAATTGGACAGAAAAACGAACTCCAAGCTAATTTCCCTAAGAATCATATGACAGCAACACAGTTTTGAGTGAGGTCATAAAACCAAAGATTTTGATGGTGAAATCATGCAAAACAATTGGGGAAAATAATTAGAAATCGTTCTCTGCAACACATATTAGAGATCCATTGAAGTCTCAAAGATTCAAGGGCTTACCAAAATCGATTGCTCAAGTAAGCTCCAGAAACTGAAACTAGCTTCAACTCCTTCCCTTCTCAGATTCGATTCTCACTCTATACTTGCTCTCAGCTACCAAACTTAGTATCTTTACGAAGCCCTGGATGTGAGCTTCGTAATCGTGTATCACTCGAAATCAACCACTCAAAATTGAAGAGGAATCGAAGGCAACAAATTCAGAACCCTAACTTCCCAATTTCATCAACAAAAGCTTCAGATTTGTTGATGAATGGCTTAAATAGACGCTTGGAGCTTGCATGCAGATCGACACGACGGCTATGGACGTGGTTGGAGTGGTGATTTCGTGTCAACAAAACGAAATCGTTGGTGGTGACTCACCAAACGCACTAACTCGTGCAACTCTGACCAGAATACTCGAGTAGTCAAGATAATACTCGAGTATTTTGCCCAGTTTTTGAAAAATAATTATTTTATTTACTTTCCCACCAAAACCTTTCCTATAATTACTTCTAGGTCCCAACTCAGGGACTAATATGCAAAATTTTTATTTTATGCATAAATATACTTACAAAAATATATTCATACAACCACTAATAACATAATCACAAATTTTAATCAAAGATTAATAATAGAAATAATTAATTATAATAAATTTTATAATTAACATTTCATTAATCAGGGATTAAAATTTTGGGCTATTACAGTAGAGGTCCCGCGCGCCCCTGGCTCGAGGATCGATGCGCCCCAGGCGCGCGATCAGCAGACAGGCCCGTTTGGGCCGAATTTTGCACAGTTTTCAAATCCGTTTCGAAGGGTTTCACCTAGGGTTTTGTACTACTCTTTATTCATAGTTTAGATCAGATTTAAGAAAGCTTTTAGAGAGGGAGATTACATAGTTTAGAGAGGTTTAGAAGAGGAGGAGATCCAAGGATTGAGAGATCAAGGCTTCTCCATGGTAATCATGTATTATCCTTCTATTTCTTCTCTTGTTCTTCATTATTTAACATGTAACTAAAACCCTTTGTTAGGAATTGGTGAATTTGTATGGATTAGTTTATGTAGTTATTGAATTAGTGTTTTCCCGTTTCTAAATCATGTGTTTGATTGTGATTTAATTGTTATGCATGAATCTGGCCAATTTATGTTTTGGATTTCTAATCCCCAAATTTAGAGATTTAGGGTTTAGATAGGCCTTTCCAATCAAACAATATAATTAATCCAGGGGTAGAGATACAATTGGATAATTATATAACTTTTATGAAATCCATTGTTCTTAACTATTATTCAATGAATTAATCACTTGAGAGATTGAGGGTTATGAATTGAATAAGAAACGGTAACTAAACATGAGAGATCTGATAGTTACTAATTTAGGGATTTTTTCATGATTTAGGGGAAGACAATAATTTATAATTAGATAAACGAAACATACAATGAAACCACGTTCCTAACAATCCTTATCTACCTGCTCACAACTTCTTTTAATTTTCAACATTTAATTAGTTTTAGTTTTTAATCTCAAATCTATTTTAATCAAATCTGAATTTTAATTATAGGATTTACTTTTAGTTGCAATAAGGTAAAAGTAGATTGAACATTCTCACAAACTCCCTGTGGGACGATATCTGGTCTTCCTGAGACTATATTACACGTAGACCCAGTACACTTGCTGGCATTTCAACAAGTTTTTGGCGCCGTTGCCGGGGAATTTAGAATTGTTCAATTTATTTTTGGTACTTAGTGTAATTTTTAGTGAGTTCTATTTTTTTTTAGTTTTAGTTTTTTTTTAATTATTTATTTATTTATTTATTTTAGTTAGTTTCTTGTCTCAATAGGTGCTGCATAATCTTTCTGTTGTTTTTGTGCTCGCAGGTATTTTATCTATTTGAGTGCAACATAAAAGAGAAGTAGCACAAGAGAAGAGGACACTTTGAAGATGGCAGAAGGGGGAGGAACTATTCCGCCTCCTCCTTCCCGTATGACTTTAGGTGATTATGCTACCGTGGATATGTATGCCTCCAGCATAGTCCATCCACCGATTTCAGCACCCGCCTTCAAAATTGATCCCCACTACATACACCTCATCAAACAGGATCAATTTGAGGGTGCGACACATCAAGACCCGCGGGAGCATATTGCCAACTTCCTGAGCAACCTCGACTTATTCAAAATCGAGGGTGCTTCGGATGAGGCCATTCGGATGGGATTGTTCCCCTTCTCACTGAGAGGCGAGGCAAGGACATGGTTGCACAATCAGGCACCTGAGAGTTTTTCCAGTTGGAAAGTGCTTGTCTCCAAATTCATTGACAAGTTCCTTCCAGCTGGACAACAAGCAAAGCTAAGGCAAGACATCAATTCCTTCAAGCAAGAAGAAGATGAGCCATTGCATGAGGCCTGGTAACGTTTCAACCTGCTGCTAAGAAAGAGTCCATACCGTATAGCAGACTATCAGGAAATTATTATTTTCCATAATGGGCTCAATGGGCATGACCAGAGTATGATTGATGCAGCAGCTGGTGGAGCATTGAGAAAGAAAACTGTTGAAGAGGCCAGAGAAATCATCACCAATTTCGTATTCAGCAGTAGTCAGGCTATCAGAGAGAAAAGCATTCAGAATGATAAAGGCTCAAACTCTCCTTTAATCCAGGCCCTCATCCAGCAAAACAAGGAGATGCAACAACAGATAAAAGCATTGATGAAGCAAGTTGCATCCCAGGCTCTCAAGTGTGATTTTTGTGGGGGAAGTCGCTGGAATGGTGAGTGTGCTTATGAAGTTAGAAAGGGTCCAGCCACCATTGAGGAGCAAGCAAATCACTTAATGCAACATGGTATAGGCCGGCACCCAATCCACCTCAACCACAAAAGCAAGGCTGGGAGAAGGCGATTGAAGCATTAGCCCTCAATACTAAAGCCTGCATGGATGACACAAAGGCTCTCATCGCCAATCAGCAAACCAGCATTGACAGCTTGAAGTTGCAAATGGATCAAATGGTCAAACAAATATCATAGATTGCAACCCACACTAAGGAGCAATGTATGGCGATCACCCTTCATAGTGGCAAGTCATATGAGGAGCCACAGAAAAAGGGTGATGCAATTAAGCTTGAGAAGAAGGTTGGGGGAGAGTCCAAGCCATCAGCTGAGCAAGAGGAGCCTGAAGCACCACAAGCGCAGGGTCCACCTGCGGATCTCAATCAAGGCACACCCAAACCAGCACCACTACCTCTGAGGGCCCCCTTTCCTCAGAGGTTGAAGAAGGAAGATGACCAGAAGCAGTTCTCCAAGTTCCTGGAGATGCTACGGAAGGTGCACATCAACATTCCGTTTGCAGAGGCACTTGCAAAAATGCCTCAGTACGGGAGATTTATGAAGGATCTGCTTACAAAGAAGAAGCGGATGCTCTTGACTGAGGAGACATTCCCAATTGTAGAAAAGTGCAGCAACATCATCAAGCAAAACCTTCCACCCAAATTGAAGGACCCAGGCAGCTTTAACATTTCAGTTAGCATAGGCAAGGAGTTCTCAGGTAAGGCCCTCTACGACTTAGGAGCTAGTGTTAATATTATGCCTCTGTCTGTGTTTGACAAACTAAAAATAGAAAAGATTGAGCCTACCCCGGCATTACTTCAATTAGCTGATAGAACCTCCATCCGCCCTTATGGAATGGTGGAGGACCTTCTGGTAAAGGTGAATGACTTTATCCTGCCCCTTGATTTTATGGTACTTGATATAGACGAGAATAAAAATATTCCTCTAATTTTTGGAAGGCCATTCTTGGCCACAGCGAGGGCAGTGATTGATGTGCCTAGGGGAGAAGTGATTCTCCGAGTGAATGGTGAGCAATCTACAATTAAAATTTTTCCAAAACCACCAGTCACCGCGGAGACCTTTGCCCCTCTCAAATTTATTCAGCACTCTAATGGAGAGAGTGTTGGAAAGAGGTGGAGTGATCTCTCCAAAGTATTCCCATTAAAAGGGTCATGGCAACCACCCTAACCTCTAAAAAGAGGTAACCCGTCAGGCTCGTGACGTTAAACAAGCGCTTGGTGGGAGGCAACCCAATTGTAGGTAATTCTCCCTTAGGTTAGGTAGTTTAGTTTAGTTTAGGATAGGTCTTAGGTAGAATTGTTTTGCCTTAAAAAAAAAAATAAATAAATAAATAAAAAAAAAATAGAGGTACAGACCTCACGCGCCCCAGCGCACGCGGTCACGCGCCTCTGGCGCGCGAGGCTGCCGCAGACCCAGTTTGGGGGAATTTTTCTAGTTCCCCATTCAGCACTTGTACCTCCCCAAAAATATGTCCCGCTTTCGTAGATTTAGTTTTTTTTTTTAATTTTTATTTTGTAGTTTTAAGATAGATTAGTTTGCTTGAGGACAAGCCAACATCTAAGTTTGGGGGAGGACATACAAAATAAAAATTTTTCTGATCTGAATTTTTTCTCCCATATTGGTATTGGTTTGTGTCCTTAGCAAGAGTAGGTAATTTTTCTAACCTTAGGACTTTTTCTCTTTTGATGCATGTACATACTTAGTTTAGGACTGAGACACATTGACTTTTAACTCTATTTGATTGAACTGTATATACTGTTGTGAACTAGTTATTTTGACAAATGCTTTCAGAACTTGTTATTAGTGAACTGACTTTAGCCTATGAGATTTTGAGCCTTGATTTAAGGGGTGTGATTCATTGATATTTATTCTGATTGTGAGACCCCTATTCTTTCATGAGTGTTGTTCTCTTTGACTTTGTACTCTAGAACTTGACTTGTGACCGTTTTGAAATTGATGATTGATTGCATGCATTAAGTTGATTAAGGCACTTAGGTGTGTTTTTGAGACCTCCAGATTGTTGCATTAAATATTTTCCCTTAGTTGCCCATTTTGAGCCTGATATGTGATATATGATTTTTCTTTGGTACCCTGCATTGATTGCCTTATTCTTTGTAAGTACCTTAGGGATTTGTGAATGAGAAATTAAGTGGAAAGTAATGCAAAAGTGAAAAGGTGAAAGGTGTTGTGCCTACTTCTCTTCTTAAAAAAAAGAAAAAGAAAAAAATAAATTAAATAAAAGTGAAAAGGAAGAGAGTAGAGGAAAAATTGAAAAGTGAGAAGAATAAAGTTGTGATTGAGTTGTGCTTATTGAAATATACTTAGTTCTCATTCATGATTTCTAGGGGAATTTGCTTTTGCTTTTGCATTTAGCCTTTAGTTCATTATTCCTTCTTTCTTTTATCCCACCTAACACTTTAGCCTGGCCCCGTTACAACCAAATCTAAAGACCTTTTGATTTTTGTGTGCATTCAATATTTCAGTGGAGATTCTGGTCTATGGTCAAGCATATGGTAGTACTTTTTCATTGCATGAACTTGAGCGAAATTGAAATATAACCCTTGATACACATGAGAGAAACATTTGAGAGGTTGAGAATGTTCACTAGTCTGAGTTCTGATTGGGTTTGTTATTCTAACTAGTTTATAATTGTGTAAATAGTTTGTGAAAATATGTGTTGAAGTCATGAGTCAAAGTCTTAGATGAGGTGTGTATATGTTGACTTAGGGAGGTTGTCTTTTGTTTAGAATTTTATTTTACTTTTGCGTGGGACATGCAAAATGTTAAGTTTGGGGGAGTGATTTGGGTTCAATATATAGTGATTTGAGCATGATTTTAACTCCCTTTTACTAAGTGTTGGGCTTGTTTCTCAAGTATTTTGTAGGCTTTTTGTTAGTTTTTAAAAATAGTTATTAGTTGTGAATCCTTTGAACGTTTTGATCCGTTTGCTAGTGTTTCAAGTACTTTTTGGAGCTCAAATGGAGAAAATATTTATGGACCTGAAAAGAGGACGAAAAGATCTTGAAAATGGAAAAAGAACGGAGCAAAACAGTGTCGGTAGAGGTCCCGCACGCCCCAGGCGCGAGGACGGATGCGCCCCAGGCACGCGATCAGCAGACAGGCCCGTTTGGGCCGAATTTTGCACAGTTTTCAAATCCGTTTCGAAGGGTTTCACCTAGGGTTTTGTACTACTCTTTATTCATAGTTTAGATCAGATTTAAGAAAGCTTTTAGAGAGGGAGATTACATAGTTTAGAGAGAGGTTTAGAAGAGGAGGAGATCCAAGGATTGAGAGATCAAGGCTTCTCCATGGTAATCATGTATTATCCTTCTATTTCTTCTCTTGTTCTTCATTATTTAACATGTAACTAAAACCCTTTGTTAGGAATTGGTGAATTTGTATGGATTAGTTTATGTAGTTATTGAATTAGTGTTTTCCTGTTTCTAAATCATGTGTTTGATTGTGATTTAATTGTTATGCATGAATCTGGCCAATTTATGTTTTGGATTTCTAATCCCCAAATTTAGAGATTTAGGGTTTAGATAGGCCTTTCCAATCAAACAATATAATTAATCCAGGGGTAGAGATACAATTGGGTAATTATATAATTTTTATGAAATCCATTGTTCTTAACTATTATTCAATGAATTAATCACTTGAGAGATTGGGGGTTATGAATTGAATAAGAAACGGTAACTAAACATGAGAGATCTGATAGTTACTAATTTAGGGATTTGTTCATGATTTAGGGGAAGACAATAATTTATAATTAGATAAACGAAACATACAATGAAACCACGTTCCTAACAATCCTTCTCTACCTGCTCACAACTTCTTTTAATTTTCAGCATTTAATTAGTTTTAGTTTTTAATCTCAAATCTATTTTAATCAAATCTGAATTTTAATTATAGGATTTACTTTTAGTTGCATTAAGGTAAAAGTAGATTGAACATTCTCACAAACTCCGATATCTGGTCTTCCTGAGACTATATTACACGTAGACCCAGTACACTTGCTGGCATTTCAACAAATTGCTAATAATTTCTTGGCTCGGTATGAATAATACTTGGCTTTGTTTATGATACTTGAATAGGATTAATGATTGATGATCTGAGTATTTGAAGTATCCGACAGAGTACTGCCAAGAATGTTGATGAGAATAATGAAAGAAATAAAATATGGAATTCTATATGGCATTATCATGCATGGTGTGAAAGGGGATTACTCCGATTTCGATTTGGGACACTAGCTTAGGATAGAATATTGGATACCATGGCACAGGATGGCATGAAGAGATACCGTGGCACAGGGTGTCATGAAGGCTAGCTCCCAAATCCATCGGAATGACAATGATATGGATTTCGCTCCGGTTCGATGAAAACATAGGTTTGAAACGGATTCCCGGAAGGATGCCGAACCGTGAAGCATGAATGAGGAGTAGGAATGCATCATGACACTAATGAAATCTAATGCGTGATAAAAATGGTTTGAGCATGTGTACTTGCATCATGATTGTGGGTGTGATTGTTTGTGCTTGAACCAATCCTTAATCTGCTTATGCGATATGACAAGTGACTTACTCCCATCTGCCATGTCTGTGTATTTGGTAGGTTCTTTCGAAGGACAAGACTAAAGCCACTCCTGTTGGAGTGAGAGTTCATAGAAGAGGACAACCAGGATGACGCCTCGTTATCCGAATCCTTTTGCACAAGGATTGAGTTGCGAAGACCAATGCTCTGGGTGTAAAAAAGGGGTTTTGGGATTTTATATAAGTATATTATTTTACACCCAGACTAATTTGTAAAAGAAATATTATTCGAAGTAAAAGCATTTTAGTATTCACTCTCTTTTAAGAAAAGTTTTTGTTAACTCGCATTTTCAATTACCTTTAAAAAATTTTGGGACGTTACTAGCAGGTCCTATTTCAGTGGCTCCATATAGAATGTCCCCAATTGAATTAAGAGAACTCAAAAATCAAATTGAAGAATTATTAGAAAAGAAACTCATCAGGCCTAGTGTTTCACCTTGGGGAGCTCCAGTACTTTTTGTAAAGAAAAAATATGGAAGTTTTAGGTTGTGCATAGATTACAGGCAACTGAATAAAGTGACAATCAAAAACAAATACCCACTTCCGAGGAATGATGATTTGTTAGATCAACTGAGAGGAGCCTCAATTTTTTCAAAAATAGATTTAAGGTCAGGATATCACCAAATTAGGATTAAATCAGAGGATATACCAAAAACAGCCTTTAGGACTCGTTATGGGCATTATGAATACTTGGTGATGCCATTTGGACTTACTAATGCTCCAGCGATCTTTATGGATTACATGAATAGAGTCTTTAGGCCATACTTGGATCAGTTTGTGGTGGTATTTGTAGACGATATCTTGATTCACTCTAGGACGGAGGAAGACCATAAGATTCACCTAGAAATAGTGTTGCAAGTTTTGAAAGAAAAAGAACTGTACACAAAATTTGAAAAGTGTGAGTTTTGGATGACAGAAATTAAATTCTTAGGTCATGTGATCAATAGAGACGGGATAACTGTGGACCCAAGCAAGGTTGAAGCAGTAATGAAATGGGAACAACCAAAGACAATTACTGAAATAAAAAGTTTCTTAGGATTAGTTGGTTACTATAGGAGATTTATTAAGGGATTTTCGCTTATTACCAAACCATTAACAAAATTAACTAGAAAAGGAACTCCTTTTACATGGACAAATGAGTGTGAAAAAAGTTTTCAGGAGCTTAAAGCAAGACTCACTACCGCTCCAATCCTAGTAATTCCTGACGCTTTAGGAAAATTTGTGGTTTATACAGATGCATCAAAAAAGGTTTAGGATGCGTACTAATGCAAGATGGAAAGGTAGTGACATATGCCTCTAGACAACTTAGATCTCATGAAGAGAATTATCCAACCCATGACCTAGAATTAGCAGTCGTAGTATTTGCGCTAAAAATCTGGAGGCATTATTTGTATGGGGTTAAGGTGGAGATTTTTACCATCATAAAAGTTTGAAGTATCTTTTTGATCAAAAAGAATTAAACATGAGACAAAGAAGGTGGATAGAATTTCTGAAAGATTATGATTTAGAGCACAAATACCACCCAGATAAGGCCAACGTAGTGGCTGATGCCTTAAGCAGAAAGTCATTACATATGTCATATATGATGCTTCATTAGTTGGCCTTAGTGGAAAAGTTTAGGGATTTAGATCTCTCACTAGAAATTAACCAGGACAAAATCAGTTTAGGTACCCTTAAAATACACAATAATTTAAGAACCCAAGTTTTGGAAGCCCAAGTTAAAGATGAAAACTTACAACTACTCAAGGACAAAATTGTGGGAAAAAGGAAGAAAACTTTAATTTGGCCCACGATGGGGTCATCTTGTATAGAGATAGGTTGTTAATCCCTGATAATAGTGAGCTCAAAAAGATGATATTATAAGAAGCACATAAGAGTAGACTCTCTATTCACCCAGGAATCAATAAGATGTACCAAAACCTCAAACAACACTTTTGGTGGCCCAAAATGAAAGTAGAAATTGCTGAATTTGTAAATAAATGTTTAACCTGCCAAAAAATCAAGATAGAGCATCAAAAACCGTCTGACTGTTACAACCCTTGGAAATCCCATAATGGAAATGGGATAGTATTTCCATGGATTTTGTGGTAGGTCTGTCTAGGTCAACTGCTGGAAATGATAGAATTTGGGTGATAGTTGATAGGTTAACTTAGTCAGCACACTTTTTACCTATTAAGATTAGTATCCCATTAAAAAGGTTAGCTCAGTTGTACCTTCAAGAAATTGTAAGATTACATGGCGTGCCTACTACGATTGTATCCGATAGAGACCCAAGATTCACCTCAAGATTTTGGAAAACTTTGCAACAAGCTTTTGGGACTCAACTGTCCCTTAGTACTGCGTATCATCCCCAAACTGATGGACAAACCGAAAGAACTATTCAAACCCTAGAAGATATGCTTAGAGCCTGTGTACTAGAGTTCAAAGGAAATTGGGACAATCATATGCCACTAATAGAATTTGCTTACAACAACAGTTTTCATTCGAGTATTGGAATGGCACCATATGAGGCCTTGTATGGTCGAAAATGCAGATCTCCCTTATGCTGGTTTGAAGTTGGGGAAAAAACTTTAATGGGATCAGACTTGGTTCAAAAATCCACTGAGCAAATTAAAATAATCAAAGAAAGAATGTTAACAGCTCAAAGTCGACAAAAGAGTTATGCGGATATGCGAAGAAAGCCACTTGATTTTCAGAAAGGAGAACATGTTATTTTGAGAGACAACCTACTACAGGGATTGGAAGATCACTAAAAGGTAATAAAAAATAGCTCCTCGGTTTACTGGACCCTTCCAAATCATTCAGAAAATTGGCCCTGTTGCTTATCGAATTGCCTTACCACCAAGCCTAGCCAATATTCATGATGTATTCCATGTGTCCCAACTTCGCAAATATTGCTTTGACCCCTCACACATTATTGAGCCAGAATCAATACAATTAAAAGAAAATTTGACGTACGAAACACGACCTGAACAAATAATAGAGCGATCTAGTCGTCAACTTCGAAACAAGAACATTCCAATGGTGAAATTATTATGGCAGGGACAGACCAAAGAAGAAGCCACCTGGGAAACTGAGGAAAGCAGAATTTGAAAATATCCAAATTTATTAGTTGAAGGTAAGATCAAAATTTTGAGGACAAAATTTTATTAGGAAGGATGAATGTAATATCTTATACTTTACATGCTATATAAGCATGTTATAAACTATTTGCAGCTCCTATTTAATTTGATCCATATTAAAATTATAATAATAAAAACAATAAATAATTCTATATATGTAACAACATGAATTAACAGATTTTTCTAATCTATGCACCAGGGACATGGGTTGATCAAACCTCGAAAAGAAAATATTTTGGAGAAACAATGAACTAAATAATGAACTAATAATGATAAGTAATATTTAATTTTCTTTCCATACAATTTTACCATTTATATATTAACTATAATATATATATATATGTGCATAATTTATATACATGTAATATTGTATTACTGTAGTATGGTATGGTATAAAAAGAAACTATTAAAATAATATAGCAAAAACAAAGTTATTGCATGATGTAGGAAACATAAAACACATATACAACGTATAACCACAAACAAAAATAAAAAAAAATAAAATACCTCTTATAAGTAAATTAGATAGAAAAGAATCTAAGCCTATTAAGATTGAAACTACAACGCATAGGAAAACCATTGGATGCCAAAAAGTATTGGCTGGGGGCATTGCATCTGTTGCAACTAATGTAACCTTGGTGACATAAGCAAGGTACTTCCATCCTTATCTCAAAGTTTCAGAATTACACTCTTACCTAATCTACTTGCTTATTTAAGCTTCTAGCTTGGGGTTCCTTCTACGCAATAATATCTTAGAAAGAAACAATAAATCCTTTTCATGCTTCCACTTTTTCAAGGTAGGGACAAAACCATCTTTCCTTTTCACTAATATTCCTCTCCTATGTGTTCCAAATTTAGCCAAACAAATCTACCTGAAAGTTACTCCCTGTACCCACTAGAGTTGTTTTATAACTTGCCTCATAATAATAACAACGATGTCCTATAGCATGGTTTTTCTTCCTTTTTATTACTTTCATATTCTGTTATTGTCCTCCACTTACAGGTTGTGGAGAGCAAATTATAAAGTATCAGTTCTATTGTCTTTTTCCAAGTAATATACATAGGACCCATTAACCTTATTACTCCATTGCCATATGTAGACCCCAGCAAATACTATGTTTTATTTATGCAGCAAAAGTCTTGGGTTTGCATACACGCAGTACAAGGGTTCATGCGGCAGAAGTTTTAAGGAGAATATAACTATTATGAATACTAATCCTACATAGTTATAAGGATGCAATAAGTGATTTATCCAGTAGGAATTTACATATAATAAAACTAGTGACTGTTATACGTAATCATAAGGAAAATTCCAAGTTTGACTCTATATGTACAACATAAGCTTCAATATTAAAAAATATAACAATTATAAATTCTACCCCTACATATGCTACAGCTATGTACCCATACCCATAATTTGAATAGTATTATTACACTCCCGTACTTCTGTATAGGATTAATATCTATTGTCAATATTATTAATATCTATTGTACGTTAGTACTATTAATATCTATTGTTAGTACTAATGTTTTAAAAAGGCACATATAATATGTTTGATTTTATAATTGTATGACTTCATGAAGATTTCTCTGTTAAAAGTAAATGTTGCCATGAATTATGTTCTCAAAATGAATTTAAGTGGACAAGGAAGAAAGAAGGAAAATCCCATGGTTTTATGCATATATAGATATAATACTATGGTCATAGGTAAGATTAAAGATACCCTTATATTATAAACTTAAGGATGGAAGGTGCATAAATCAAAGATTATGATAATAATAGATACGGGAAAAGTTTCTATTACTTGTTCAATATGATATTAATTTATAAGAAAAAATGTTAGAAGAAAATGTTGATTCAATTTTAGAATAACTATTGCATTTTTGCTAACAAACCTTTTCACTCATAGGAGATATTAAAAAGGAAAAGGAAATGGTTTGGATGTTTTTGCATCCCTGAAATGTCATTGGTTAAATAATACTTATGTCTGGTTTAGTCTCTACTGACTTTTACTCACTAGTGTGATATTTCAGATGACTGAAGAAAATAACCAAATCCTCCAGAATAACAACCACCCTATTAGTACCTTAAGAGTCATAATGGGCCCAGGAGAGTACGTGATAGATCCAACCTTTGGATCTGTGGTCTTTGCTGGTACCTTAACTATGGAGCTATGTATAGGTAACCGTCCGGAGCTAGGATTTGTTCAGGAGACAGAGGAGTTTTACTACGAGATCTATCTGCAGCCACCAGACCTCATGCCACCACCACCACCACCTATCAAGGAAACCCAGGAGTACAACCCCGCCGAAGAAGTAGCCGAAAGCGTCCTTGGAGAAGATTAAAAAAAAAGTGGTAGAAATCTCCGTATGTAATAGAGTGTTGAAGTAGTGGTCAATATCTGACAGTAGTTTTCCTGTAAGATATATATATATATATATATATATATATATATATATATATGAAGAAAGGGACTTGTTTGTAGATGCTTTATTATGTGAATATATGTATGGAAGTTTCAGTTAAAATAGTATTGCTTTCACTTACATATAGATTTTACTTACCTCGTGGTCCTCATAAAGTTATAAATAAAAAAAAATCTCTACTAAACCTTTTAGAAAAGAAGGGACGTTACACCTTTGGTAGGAAATTCACTTTGCATATTTTGATGCTTATACTGTACTTTTTCCTTCCTACTTTTAACATATTTTTCCTCTTATGCAGCTGAGATGGCTTCACCTTCTGATTTGGCAGCTCTTGCAGCAACTCTTGGGAATGCCCCCCGAAACTTGCGTCCTCGGACCGGCAAATCTACTGTCCCTAGGCCTCCTCGCTCTCCGGCAACTGTGGAGGGTACGGATACTGCTACTGCTGGAACTCCTAAACGTAGGAGAAATGATGGCCCTTCTCACCCTGAAGCCGGTAGTTCGGCTAACCCTCAAGGTGGAAGTTCTTCCCTTTGGCCTGATGACTTGTCTGAAAGCTTTAACTGGATGCTTCTTACCGACTCTACCTCTCGTCAACTGGGCAACATGAGCCGAAGGGAATTCGTTGCCTTACTGAAGTCCCTCAAAAGGGAACAACTCAAAGCTGCTTCAACAATTCAGTATTTGGAAGAAAATGCTGAAAGAGTCCTCTTTGTTGGACAAGACGTTGTTGATCTGGCTGATCATGTAAAGAGGGAAGCTGAGTAGGTTCAGCAACTGGCTTCGGAAACTACCAAGCTGAACAAGGCCAAACAGGAACTGACTCAAGCTGAGGAGGAATACACCAGGAACTTAAATTCCAAGATCACCAAAATGAATGAGGCTCATAACGCAGCTCTTACTACTCTGAGGGATGTGCTTAGGGATATGGAGTCGGAGAGGGACATGTATAAAGGAAAGTGGATAGACTCAGTTCAATCTTCCTTTATGAATGCTGATGAACAAGCCAACTATCTAAACCCCAATTTTTCAGCCAAAGGAATGCATTTTCTTCACAAAGTTGAAGATGGGGTGTTGTATAGTTATCTCCCTGATGGTAGTAGGGTACCTGTGAACTTGGCGGACGAATCTTGTCCTGATTTCTTGGCTACTGGAGAAGAGGAAAATGATGATGATGATCATGATGATGATGATGAGGCCACCCAGTGAGGGGTCATTTACCAGCTTTCTTGTTGCTTTTCAATTTTATCGTCTTTTATTATTTCCAGCATTTCTATCTTTGTATCAAGTTGACCTGGTTGTATCACGTTTTTAATGAAAAATTTATCTTGCTTGTTCAAGTCTTGTTTTCAAATTGTATCCATACTTGGTAGACATTAAGTAATTTCTCTTCTAGCCAACGAAGGAAATTCTTTTACCCTTATCAGACTCTACTAAAGTCTGATAGTAGTCTTACCATCAGTACATGGGTGGTGCTTAATATTAATTTTTAGAACATTCTCTAACCCATTTCACTCCCTACAAGGTGGCTAGCCAAATAGGTGGTGTACTTCAAGTTGGACTTCTGAATGAATAACGCTTCCTTCATAACCGTTAAACTGGTTTAGTCTTTTTAAGTTGGATTTTTAAATGTTTAATTTTGCTGAAAAGTTGTTATCCGTATAACGATTAAATCGGTTTGTGGACGTAATCAAACCATGAAACCAGATTAACGTGTCCAATAAGTAGTTAAACCGAATTATAGTCGTAGAAAACTCACAATACACTTCCAAACCGTGAAACCGGTTTGCTATGATTAAACAACTGGAAACCGTTAGAGCGGTTTACACGAATTCTGTTCTGTTCAAACCTTAGCTCAGTTCGATGGCAATGAAACAGTATAATTAATGCAAATTGAAATTCTTTGATCATTCATAAAGAAAAACTTGTACAAATGAGAAAGCCTTCATATCTACTAAGAACGGTGGCGCAAGGGCCTTATTGAAAAGGAAATGACAATGACTTAAGCCTTATTTAAAGAAAAACGTCCTAAAAAATTGCTTTCTCCACTCTAAGGGGTTTTCAACTGTAATAAATTCTAAGCTTTGCTGCATTCCATGAATTCTTGATTTTTTTACCGGTCATTGTTTCAAGGAAATAGGCTCCATTGTCAGTCTTGGATCGGATCTGATAAGGTCCTTCCCAGTAGCAGCTAATTTCTCGTGAGTTGGCTCTTTCCCATGAACATCGGCACTTCTTAACACCAAATCCCCCTCCTTAAAGGAACGAGAGATTACCTTCAAGTTGTACTGCTTGGCAGATTGTCGTTGGATCGTTGTCATGCGAATAGTAGCCATCTCCCTTGATTCCTGCAAAAGATCAAGATTCTCCCTTAAAAGTTTTACATTTGTCTCTGGGTCAAAGTATCTCGACCTTAAGTTGGTAGATCCTATTTCTAATGGGATCATGACTTCACTTCCATAAGTTAATTTAAAAGGAGTTTCTCCAGTAGCCGAATGAGGGGTGGTTCTGTACGACCAAAGAACATATTCTATAATCTCCACCCACTTGCTTTTACTGTCTTCCAACTTCTTCTTTATACCCCTGAGGATGCACCTATTTGCAGCCTCTGGAAACCATTGGATGCCAAAAAGTATTGGCTAGGGGCATTGCATCTGTTGCAACTAATGTAACCTTGGTGACATAAGCAAGGTACTTCCATCCTTATCTCAAAGTTTCAGAATTACACTCTTACCTAATCTACTTGCTTATTTAAGCTTCTAGCTTGGGGTTCCTTCTACGCAATAATATCTTAGAAAGAAACAATAAATCCTTTTCATGCTTCCACTTTTTCAAGGTAGGGACAAAACCATCTTTCCTTTTCACTAATATTCCTCTCCTATGTGTTCCAAATTTAGCCAAACAAATCTACCTGAAAGTTACTCCCTGTACCCACTAGAGTTGTTTTATAACTTGCCTCATAATAATAACAACGATGTCCTATAGCATGGTTTTTCTTCCTTTTTGTTACTTTCATATTCTGTTATTATCCTCCACTTACAGGTTGTGGAGAGCAAATTATAAAGTATCGGTTCTATTGTCTTTTTCCAAGTAATATACATAGGATGCACCTATTTGCAGCCTCTGGAAACCATTGGATGCCAAAAAGTATTGGCTAGGGGCATTGCATCTGTTGCAACTAATGTAACCTTGGTGACATAAGCAAGGTACTTCCATCCTTATCTCAAAGTTTCAGAATTACACTCTTACCTAATCTACTTGCTTATTTAAGCTTCTAGCTTGGGGTTCCTTCTACGCAATAATATCTTAGAAAGAAACAATAAATCCTTTTCATGCTTCCGCTTTTTCAAGGTAGGGACAAAACCATCTTTCCTTTTCACTAATATTCCTCTCCTATGTGTTCCAAATTTAGCCAAACAAATCTACCTGAAAGTTACTCCCTGTACCCACTAGAGTTGTTTTATAACTTGCCTCATAATAATAACAACGATGTCCTATAGCATGGTTTTTCTTCCTTTTTGTTACTTTCATATTCTGTTATTATCCTCCACTTACAGGTTGTGGAGAGCAAATTATAAAGTATCGGTTCTATTGTCTTGGGTTTGCATACACGCAGTACAAGGGTTCATGCGGCAGAAGTTATAAGGAGAATATAACTATTATAAATACTACTCCTACATAGTTATAAGGATGCAATAAGTGATTTATGCAGTAGGAATTTACATATAATAAAACTAGTGACTGTTATACGTAGTCATAAGGAAAATTCCAAGTTTGACTCTATATGTACAGCATAAGCTTCAATCTTAAAAAATATAACAATTATAAATACTATCCCTACATATGCTACAGCTATGTACCCATACCCATAATTTGAATAGTATTATTACACTCCCGTACTTCTGTATAGGATTAATATCTATTGTCAATATTATTAATATCTATTTTTAGTACTATTAATATCTATTGTTAGTACTAATGTTTTAAAAAGGCACATATAATATGTTTGATTTTATAATTGTATGACTTCATGAAGATTTCTCTGTTAAAAGTAAATGTTGCCATGATTTATGTTCTCAAAATGAATTTAAATGGACAAGGAAGAAAGAAGGAAAATCCCATGGTTTTATGCATATATAGATATAATACTATGGTCATAGGTAAGATTAAAGATACCCTTATATTATAAACTTAAGGATAGAAGCAAGGTGCATAAATCAAAGATTATGATAATAATAGATACGGGAAAAGTTTCTATTACTTGTTCAATATGATATTAATTTATAAGAAAAAATGTTAGAAGAAAATGTTGATTCAATTTTAGAATAACTATTGCATTTTGCTAACAAATCTTTTCACTCATAGGAGATATTAAAAAGGAAAAGGAAATGTTTTGGATGTTTTTGCATCCCTGAAATGTCATTGGTTAAATAATACTTATGTCTGGTTTAGTCTTTACTGACTTTTACTCATTAGTGTGATATTTCAGATGACCGAAGAAAATAACCAAATCCTCCAGAATAACAACCACCCTATTAGTACCTTAAGAGTCATAATGGGCCCAGGAGAGTACGTGATAGATCCAACCTTTGGATCTGTGGTCTTTGCCGGTACCTTAACTATGGAGCTGAGTATAGGTAACCGTCCGGAGCTAGGATTTGTTCAGGAGACAGAGGAGTTTTACTGCGAGATCTATCTGCAGCCACCCGACCTCATGCCACCACCACCACCACCTATCAAGGAAGCCCAGTTGTACAACCCCGCCGAAGAAGTAGCCGAAAGCGTCCTTGCAGAAGATTAAAAAAAAGTAGTAGAAATCTCCGTATGTAATAGAGTGTTGAAGTAGTGGTCAATATTTGACAGTAGTTTTCCTGTAAGATATATATATATATATATATATATATATATATATGAAGAAAGGGACTTGTATGTAGATGCTTTATTATGTGAATATATGTATGGAAGTTTCAGTTAAAATAGTATTGCTTTCACTTACATATAGATTTTACTTACCTCGTGGTCCTCATAAAATTATAAATAAATAAAAAATCTCTAATAAACCTTTTAGAAAAGAAGGGACGTTACACCTTTGGTAGGAAATTCACTTTGCTTATTTTGATGCTTTATACTGTACTTTTTCCTTCCTACTTTTAACATATTTTTCCTCTTATGCAGCTGAGATGGCTTCACCTTCTGATTTGGCAGCTCTTGTAGCAACTCTTGGGAATGCCCCCCGAAACTTGCGTCCTCGGACCGGCAAATCTACTGTCCCTAGGCCTCCTCGCTCTCCGGCAACTGTGGAGGGTACGGATACTGCTACTGCTGGAACTCCTAAACGTAGGAGAAATGATGGCCCTTCTCACCCTGAAGCCGGTAGTTCGGCTAACCCTCAAGGTGGAAGTTCTTCCCTTTGGCCTGATGACTTGTCTGAAAGCTTTAACTGGATGCTTCTTACCGACTCTACCTCTCGTCAACTGGGCAACATGAGTTGAAGGGAATTCGTTGCCTTACTGAAGTCCCTTAAAAGGGAACAACTCAAAGCTGCTTCAACAATTCAGTATTTGGAAGAAAATGCTGAAAGAGTCCTGTTTGTTGGACAAGACGCTGTTGATCTGGCTGATCATGTAAAGAGGGAAGCTGAGTAGGTTCAGCAACTGGCTTCGGAAACTACCAAGTTGAACAAGGCCAAACAGGAACTGACTCATGCTGAGGAGGAATACACCAGGAACTTAAATTCCAAGATCACCGAAATGAATGAGGCTCATAACGCAGCTCTTACTACTCTGAGGGATGTGCTTAGGGATATGGATTCGGAGAGGGACATGTATGAAGGAAAGTGGATAGACTCAGTTCAATCTTCCTTTATGAATGCTGATGAACAAGCCAACTATCTAAACCCCAGAGGAATGCATTTTCTTCACAAAGTTGAAGATGGGGTGTTGTATAGTTATCTCCCTGATGGTAGTAGGGTACCTGTCAACTTGGCGGACGAATCTTGTCCTGATTTCCTGGCTACTAGAGAAGAGGAAAATGATGATGATGAGGCCACCCAGTGAGGGGTCATTTACCAGCTTTCTTGTTGCTTTTCAATTTTATCGTCTTTTATTATTTCCAGCATTTCTATCCTTGTATCAAGTTGACCTGGTTGTATCACGTTTTTAATGAAAAATTTATCTTGCTTGTTCAAGTCTTGTTTTCAAATTGTATCCATACTTGGTAGACATTAAGTAATTTCTCTTCTAGCCAATGAAGGAAATTCTTTTACCCTTATCAGACTCTACTAAAGTCTGATAGTAGTCTTACCATCAGTACATGGGTGGTGCTTAATATTAATTTTTAGAACATTCTCTAACCCATTTCACTCCCTACAAGGTGGCTAGCCAAATAGGTGGTGTACTTCAAGTTGGACTTCTAAATGAATAACGCTTCCTTCATAACCGTTAAACTAGTTTAGTCTTTTTAAGTTGGATTTTAAAATGTTTAATTTTGCTGAAAAGTTGTTATCCGTATAACGATTAAATCGGTTTGTGGACGTAATCAAACCATGAAACCAGATTAACGTGTCCAATAAGTAGTTAAACCGAATTATAGTCGTAGAAAACTCACAATACACTTCCAAACCGTGAAACCGGTTTGCTGTGATTAAACAACTGGAAACCGTTAGAGCGGTTTACACGAATTCTGTTCTGTTCAAACCTTAGCTCAGTTCGATGGCAATGAAACAGTATAATTAATGCAAATTGAAATTCTTTGATCATTCATAAAGAAAAACTTGTACAAATGAGAAAGCCTTCATATCTACTAAGAACGGTGGCGCAAGGGCCTTATTGAAAAGGAAATGACAAATGACTTAAGCCTTATTTAAAGAAAAACGTCCTAAAAAATTGCTTTCTCCACTCTAACGGGTTTTCAACTGTAATAAATTCTAAGCTTTGCTGCATTCCATGAATTCTTGATTTTTTTACCGGTCATTGTTTCAAGGAAATAGGCTCCATTGTCAGTCTTGGATCGGATCTGATATGGTCCTTCCCAGTTAGCAGCTAATTTCTCGTGAGTTGGCTCTTTCCCATGAACATCAGCTCTTCTTAACACCAAATCCCCCTCCTTAAAGGAACGAGAGATTACCTTCAAGTTGTACTGCTTGGCAGATTGTCGCTGGATCGTTGCCATGCGAATAGTAGCCATCTCCCTTGATTCCTGCAAAAGATCAAGATTCTCCCTTAAAAGTTTTACATTTGTCTCCGGGTCAAAGTATCTCGACCATAAGTTGGTAGATCCTATTTCTAATGGGATCATGACTTCACTTCCATAAGTTAATTTAAAAGGAGTTTCTCCAGTAGCTGAATGAGGGGTGGTTTTGTACGACCAAAGAACATATTCTATAATCTCCACCCACTTGCTTTTACTGTCTTCCAACTTGCTTTTACCAGAACCACTGTAACACCCCAAAACTTTAATCTCTGATTAATGAAATGTTAATTATAAAATTTATTATAATTAATTATTTCTATTTTAATCCTTGATTAAAATCTGTGTTTATGTTATTAGTGAATATGTGAATTTATTTGGTAAGTGTATTTATGCATAAAATAAATTTTTTGCATATTAGTCCCTGATTTGGGACCTAGAAGTAATTATAGGAAAGTTTTTGGAGGGAAAGAAAATAAAATTTATATTTTTCAAAAACTGACCAAAATACTCGAGTGTTTCTGAAAAGACTCGAGTGTTCTGGTCAGAGTTGGACGAGTTAGTGCGTTTTGGTGTGTCACCACCAGCGATTCTCGCCGTGTGACACGAATACACCACCCTCAACACATCTATAGCTTCGTGTCGCCGTGCATGACCCTCCAACACCAGTATTTAAGCTTGAAACCGATTGAGAATCAACCATTTTGTCAAATTGTTGAAGAGTTTTTGAGTTAGGGTTCTTGGATTGTATCCTTCGATTCTCCCTCTGTGTTTTGATTCGAGTCACAAACTATACACCAATACAAAGCTCACATCACGGTCTTTGTATAGAGATCAAAATCGTGAGCTGAGAGTGTGTATGGTGGAAGAATTGGATCTTGAAAGTTGGAGCTTTGGTGTTGTCAAGTTGGTTCTGGAGCATACTTTGATCTCTGATTTTGGTAAGCTCACGTATTCTCTGAGCCTAAAATTTTTTTTCTTTAGTTAGAATAGGTTGCAGAGAGTTTAAAAATACTAATTTCCCCAATTTTTATTGTTGATTCATGTGTGAACCAATTCGGTTTTGGTACTCCACTCAAATTGTCTTGCATGTTGGTGCTTGAAGTCGTTTTTGGTGTTGGAGGAGTTTTTCTTGCGAATTTTCTATTGATTCACGATTGTGAGGTAAGGGGAAAGCTTTCTATTCACTAGATAGAGTTTAAATTGCATGAATTTGATTAGAGAGCCACCAAGAGGCTCTAAGGGCTTAGATTGAATAGGGAAATTGGTTTGGAGACCAACCTGTGCTCTAAAGTTGTTTTGAGCAAGTCTATTATGATGCATGCAAACTGTTTTGAACATAAATTCACAAGTTTATTGAGTATATTGCAATTTAGGATGTTGAGTTGTGAATTTTCAAGTTTATGCATAATCTTATGAATCTCTGTCAATTCTATAATTTGATGTGTTCTAAGTGCTTGAACATGTTTAATATATGGGATATGAACTCTGTTGATCATTGGATTGGATTAGAAATGGTTAGAATTGAAAATGGTATGTTAAAACCAAGTTTTCAGTCTGTTCTGTATGAAAAGACTCGAGTACTTGGCTTGACACTCGAGTATTTTGTGATAAAACAGTGTGTCTTTTTGCTCCAACACTAGAGTATCAGGTCCAGAACTCGAGTATTGACTGATGTAACAAGAGTACTTCCTGATGAACCACTCGAGTAATGCATGAACAACTCGAGTATTCTGGGTTGATGAAGAACACTCGAGTATTCATGAACTACTCGAGTATTTTTATAAGGTCTGAAATCTGACTTTACTGGAAAGCATGAACGACTCGAGTAGCCATGAACCACTCGAGTAATCTGGAAAGACTGAAGAACTACTCGAGTATTCTGAAGAACACTCGAGTATTTCTGCCCTGAAAATTAAAAATACCATTTTTAATTCTGAATCATTATGTTAATACTTAAATGATAATATTCCAAGTGATCTAAGACTTAAAATAAATTGATTGATGATGATATGGTTATTCCGTTTGGATGACGGGACGTTGCTCGGGTGGCATGTTATATATTATTAATTAAGATATACCAATCAATTCTTTTAAGTTAAGAAATTGCATTCATTCTGGAGTTCGGATGATAGATCGTTTATCATGTTTTGATAACATGAGGAGGGCCTCTGGGAGTGCCAACTGACGGCTTGCTTGATGACACGTTATGGTTGACGACGTGGCCAGCATAGTGAGATGCTGATGATATGGTTATTCCGTTTGGATGACGGGACGTTGCTCGGGTTGTAAGACCCATTGTTTTTATATAAAATATCACTTTTATGGTTTGATAATTAAAATGGAGAACTTAAAATTTTTTTTCATAAATCAAATTTACATATGAAATTGGGTATTTCAATTACAATATGAGTAGCGCAACATATAATTTCCTTCTTTCCAAATCTTCCGCTGCGACACTCTGATCCTCAAGCTCCTTGACTTTCACCTAAAATGTTAACCACATAAGGGTGAGACCTTTTCACAACACCTTGAATTATAAGATAGTAAAGAGCACATACTAGCAACTTAAGTATCATAATCAAACCAAGCTATGAATAACAAAACGCTTCACATTCTTCTTTCCAAAATCATTTTCATTTTCCATTATAAACCATAAAACGTGTGTTCTCTTACGGATTTGTCCTTGGTCGCACATTGCCGTAGCTTAAGTGAGCACCAAGACGTGCCCACTATTGCTTTACTTTACTTATTTCATTTTGCTTGTACCACTAGGAATTAGTTGCTCCTGCTAGGGCGTTTGTACACCCATTAGGGACTTATACACCCATCAGGACTTTCACCCACTAGGCCTCACCCGTTAGGACTAATACATATAATCTTATACTCATACTTATCACATTCCTTAACAAATTCAATTTACAAACTTTAGTCTTTTACACATTTTCCATTCTTTTAGTTTTCGTTGAATTGATCATTTCGGGACATTGACTCCTAATGGGGCATTTTTACCTAATGGGGCATTTTAGCCTGATGGGGCGTTTGGCCCTAATGGGGCATTTGTACACCTAGCAGGAACACCTAGTGTCCCAATGTCCCAATGATCAATTCAACCGTCCTTATCAAACCAAACATATTCACCATAAATCACACAATTCAAATAGCCATTTATAACAGGTAGCAATCATCCACATTCATGCATTTACTTCATTCTCGATTTTCACATCACATAACAACAAATAATCAAAACTCCAAATACAATATTCACCACTATTTAACCACTGCAAATCACAATTCAATTAGCCATTGCTAACAAGTAGTATTTTTTTTTTTCCACATACCTGCATATATAACACCCTTAATTTCCAACATAACAACAAATAATTAACATCATTATACTCCAATACTATTCGCCAATGCAATTCATAAACACCTATATATTCCAAACTACGACTAAAACCCAACTTCAGAACATCCTAATTAAACATATTCATCATCAAGTGAACAATTATCATTAGTCATGAAATATCATTATGACCACTAATCCTCTTACCACCTACTATCTTGCATTATTTATTTGCTCATAATTAATTACTTATTCTTAATTATACCCTTTTAATACACATAAAGAACATAGCAACTCTCAACCAACAACATATATTCACAGATCAATCGACATACTCAGGTATGTCTTAGCGTGCTTAAAATATAAGCCAACTCCCTAGGGTTCTTCACTTCCTACATTTACAACATCCATAAAGGGGTTTTTAGCAAATTTAGGATAATTAAATTAAATTATTAAATTAAATCAAAATACATTCATTCTCCCTAAACCAACTTATAACAGGTGCTATTTTGCTACCCACAACCCAATTCAACTACTAAACCCAAGTCCTATTATATACCCCAACTATCCCTAACTCAAAGTGTGGAAAAGAGACTCCCCTTACCTTAGAGGAGGAGAGAGTCCACACAAAGCTCCAAGAACCTCGAATCTACTCCGGATCTACCTAGCTTCCCATACTCTAGACCGATCTCCACTCCGTTCTTCAAGATTGGAGGAGAGAGAAAACCCCTTCGAGAGAGAAAGAGAGAGCCACACATGAGAGGGCTTGAGGGGGAAGGTGGGTCTCATGAATATAGGCTTGAAATGAAGGGTTTTGAGTGATTTATGGTGGTTGGAGGTGTTTTGTGTGAAGGAGAGAGAAAACCAAATTGAAGAGATAAGAGAGGGAGAGGCCGAAAATGAAGAGGAAGAAAGGCAGATGGAGCTTACCAAATAAGCTTGATGGTGGTGGTTAACAACACTTTAGAGGCTTGGGAAGAAAGAAGAGCTCCACTTGCTCTTGGTGGAAGAAGAAGAAAAACGTGTGAGAGAAGGAGAGAGAGAGAGAGAGATGGTTGATGATGAGTGAAATGAGAGTGAGAATGAGTGTTTTATTTGTTTGTGTAGGGGAAAAATGTATGGCCATAAATAAAAGAGAAAAGGGAAAGATTCCCTTTGAGTGGCTAAAAAGCCTCCAACGTGCACCCCCTTTTCACCTTTTTTTTTTTTGCACAAATACGAGTGGTAATCGATTACTTGACCCTAAGTAATCTATTACCCTTCAATGCAACATTTCTTAGTGTTTCTGACAGAGGGCAAGTAATCGATTAACTCATTGAAAGTAATCGATTACTTCTCAAAAACACAAGATAATCGATTACTTACAACCCAAGTAATCGATTAAATTGCTGCAACATCTTAGTGTTTTCACCAGAGGGCTAGTAATCGATTAACTCCTTCAGAGTAATCGATTACTCTGATGAAAACTCCTATTTGGCCAATTCTAACTCTAAGACACTACACTTAACTCCTACCCATGATTTTCCTATGGTTTTTATCATAAATTCTAGCTTAGGATTTTCCTAATTAACTTGGAATTAAATTTTGGGATGTTACAATTCTCCCCCACTTATTGGAATTTCGTCCCCGAAATTCCGCTCAAAATCCTTAATTGGAGAACCATCCCGGATGAAGGGTTTTCTAAGCTAAGCAACTTACTCTACCTTGGTTCTACTCCCCCACTTAGGATTGGCATACCATTCAGCATGAATGCGCCACAAGACTCTTGCACTCAATGAAGAGTATGAATTTATAGTTTGATTTGGTTAGTCTCGACGCGAAGACTCTAACAAGTTTTTCTAAGGTTCACTCTTCCTGCGGCTAACTTTTCAAGAGTCTCACTAGAAAGACTCCCAAAGGGTCTTGGACTCTCCAAAATCAGGTTTGGCTTCCCAAGGGAATCGGAAATGATTTCTAGGATCGGCTGGTTTCCCTCCGGAATTCTACATCGAAGGTTGGAAAGGGTACTAATACGCTCTAAACACTATTACCCTAAAGGGTTAATTATACTCTAACTTTACAATCTATTACTTATGTCTTAACCTAAACTCTAATCAAACACATCCATCATTCACACAACATAAATCATGTAAACATCATTCAAGGGTCAAACATTCACAACAGCAGTCCACAACATCTTACACCTTAAACCTAAACACGACTCAGCTTGGTTTCCTTCCTAACTATTCCTAGTCTAGCTTAGGGCTGACACTTACCTCTACAAACACATTCACAAATATCATCACTTATATTAAAAAGCGTTTAAAAAAAAAGGGGTTCGGGGAATAGGACTTACATAGTTTGCAACCAGAATGCATTTTATAAATTCAATTTCCCAAGGTTTTTTTTTTTTTTGAAGATTTGGAAGACAGTGTCCCTGTACCTAAAAGAACATTATAGCAAATCTTCAAGTCAATCAGAGTTCATTAGGTTCACTTTTGACCCTATGACCACTTTGTAAATGATTTGTAATGGTCGGGGTAAACCTATGTCAAATCCATTTAAAATTTAGTAGACAAACTCCAATTGGCCTCAAAATTTGATGGGACATCACTTAAACTCAGCCCAAGGTTGTGTAAAATTCTCAAACCGATTAGAGCACATTAAATTCATTTTTTTTAAAAACGATAACTTGCTCCAATTGGCTTGAAGTGTTTCATAAAACAATAATTCAACCTTAGGGTGTTTAGGCCAAATCTTCCAAGTCAAAAGAATATCCTAAACCCAAAAACTTAGTTTTCCACTGTGTATAAAAACCCTGATTTCCCAACAGACACCTAACCACGAACATATACATCTTTAAAAATCCTTGGTTTGAACAATCACTAAATATGGGGATTTAAAATGCAGAAAGAAGATCCCATACTAGTGAAACACTTAGAAAACAATGGCATATTTAAAAAAAACAAAATTCTTTTGCAAATTAGGTTCCTCTCTTGATGAGGAACAATTAATTTCATTTGAAAATTCACTAAAACTTTTAATTATGCACCTTACCGTGATAAGCTACCTTCATCTAATTTCATGAGATCCTAGATGAAGGAGTGACAAATCACTCAAGATGGATAAACTCAAAGAAAGAGGGGATGTGCCTTGAACTTTGGAAAAGTTTAGTTTAGTTCATTCTGTGAGAGTTACAACAAGCATATTCCCTTTTCACTTCAAGTTAACGTTTGAGTTTTCATTCCGAATTGATTTGAGTCGCATAAGAAGGGTTCCTATTTGACCGAAGTGCGACTTGGTTAGAAAATTCACTACTCGATCACTTAGAAATCCTTGTTTTCTTACTATTTCTTGAAAATTGGTCATGCGACCTCACGATCCATTTGGAATGATTATAGTTCGGTGAAACTTTTGAAATTCATTTTGAACACTCACAAACATTAGGCAAACTTAGGAATAGCAAAGACATATATCAATCTAACATACACAAACAAAATTCAGTTTCATCAAGAACACAATTTTCAAAGACAACACTTTTAGTCAATGCTTTGTGGAAAGTAATTTGGGACTTCAAACATAAAGAGGCAATTGAAAAGTTATTAATCCCAAATCATTTTGAAAATATTTTCGAAAGTTCAAAGTCATTTCCACATAAACATAGACTTTTTATTTATACCAAATACACTACCAATGGTGTGATCGAAAGTGACGTGAGAACCTCTAGGTTGAATTTTAACCCCTTCCTTGATTAAATAAACCTCTTTTCGTTACAAAATGTTATTATAGTAGCTCGGGGTTCAAGTTCAATCATTAGGGGCTTCCAACTTTACTTTCGATTAGTATTAAAGTCACCGGAAATCAATTTAGTGGCGGAATCGACTACGTATTCAACAGAAATGTTTTTGTTGTTTTTATGGATTTTAGTCTAACCGATGCAATTTGAGTCATTCGGATAGATTAGAATCGAGGTAGTAAGTCATTTTGATTCTCATGGTTCCACTTCTAATTTTTGTCCGCTTACTTTAACACCACACTATTCCACACATAAACTGATTTCGAGAACCTTTTAATTGAATTCAAACCACTTCTCACATTGGGCAAAAGTTTGTTTTTATTTGTAACTCACATTAATATGATTCAGTGTTTTAAATCCGATCAATTGGTTCTCGATGCCTATTTTCATTTGATGCCACAATCACTTGAATCAAGTTTAGTTACAGAACCGCTTATTAATTTAGTATAAACATTATTTTTCATTCTCTTAACTACTAATCTAATCAACATGACTTTAATCACTTGGTTGGATTAGTATTCGAGATTCATAATTTATTTATTTCATGCGGTTCCATTTCTAATCCCGGTTCAATTACCTTGACACCAAATTACTCAACAAATATACATTAAGATCACACACAAAGCACTTAGCAAAGCAAACAAACATAAAAGAATTAACACATAAGTTTTATACACAGGAGATCTGTTACTAATTCACCATGATGCACAAACTCCAAGATTTCGACAACATCACCTCCCGGTAAATGCAACATCGGATTGGCCAGTTCCGACACTACATTCCATCAGTGGTAATAGCCTTCGTTATCCAGTTAAAGTTTATGCACTCCGTTATTAATTAGTAAGATTTCCTTTGTAAGAAACTTTAACTTTTAATTAACTCAACTTGGAATTTGCATCCCTTAAACAAGAATCAATTTCCACCTTTGAAGTTTTCTGCTTACAAACGTGCCACACTTATAGGATGCAATTCTTTGAATCCCTAAGGGATCCGGCTTGGGTTCCCAAAGAATCACATTCTATTCTCCTTTACTATCAAACATTTGCACCAATCACCAAACATTAAAATTTTCACTTAAAAGGGTCTCACCTCTTGAGAAGAAGCTTGAGATGAAAGTGTTCGCAGCGAGATCGGGACCACTTTCCCTCAGGTTGGAAGGAAAAAACTGCTCTGATGCCATAAATGTAACACCCATTGTTTTTATATAAAATATCACTTTTAAGGTTTGATAATTAAAATGGGGAACTTTAAATTTTCTTTTCATAAATCAAATTTACATATGAAATTTGGTATTTCAATTACAATATGAGTAGCGCAACATATAATTTCCTTCTTTCCAAATCTTCCGCTGCGACACTCTGATCCTCAAGCTCTTTGACTTTCACCTAAAATGTTAACCACATAAGGGTGAGACCTTTTCACAACACCTTGAATTACAAGATAGTAAAGAGCGCATACTAGCAACTTAAGTATCATAATCAAACCAAGCTATGAATAACAAAACGCTTCACATTCTTCTTTCCAAAATCATTTTCATTTTCCATTATAAATCATAAAACGTGTGTTCTCTTACGGATTTGTCCTTGGTCGCACATTGCCGTAGCTTAAGTGAGCACCAAGACTTGTCCACTATTGCTTTACTTTACTTATTTCATTTTGCTTGTACCACTAGGAATTAGTTGCTCCTGCTAGGGCGTTTGTACACCCATTAGGGACTTATACACCCATCAGGACTTTCACCCACTAAGCCTCACCCGTTAGGACTAATACATATAATCTTATACTCATACTTATCACATTCCTTAACATATTCAATTTACAAACTTTTGTCTTTTACACATTTTCCATTCTTTTAGTTTTCGTTGAATTGATCATTTCGGGACATTGACTCCTAACGGGGCATTTTTACCTAATGGGGCGTTTTAGCCTGATGGGGCGTTTGGCCCTAATGGGGCATTTGTACACCTAGCAGGAACACCTAGTGTCCCAATGTCCCAATGATCAATTCAACCGTCCTTATCAAACCAAACATATTCACCATAAATCACACAATTCAAATAGCCATTTATAACAGGTAGCAATCATCCACATTCATGCATTTACTTCATTCTCAATTTTCACATCACATAACAACAAATAATCAAAACTCCAAATACAATATTCACCACTATTTCACCAATGCAAATCACAATTCAATTAGTCAATGCTAACAAGTAGTATTTTTTTCCACATACCTGCATATATAACACCCTTAATTTCCAACATAACAACAAATAATTAACATCATTATACTCCAATACTATTCGCCAATGCAATTCATAAACACCTATATATTCCAAACTACGACTAAAACCCAACTTCAGAACATCCTAATTAAACATATTCATCATCAAGCGAACAATTATCATTAGCCATGAAATATCATTATGACCACTAATCCTCTTACCACCTACTATCTTGCATTATTTATTTGCTCATAATTAATTACTTATTCTTAATTATACCCTTTTAATACACATAAAGAACATAGCAACTCTCAACCAACAACGTATATTCACATATCAATCGACATACTCAGGTATGTCTCAGCGTGCTTAAAATATAAGTCAACTCCCTAGGGTTCTTCACTTCCTACATTTACAACATCCATAAAGGGTTTTTTAGCAAATTTAGGATAATTAAATTAAATTATTAAATTAAATCAAAATACATTCATTCTCCCTAAACCAACTTATAACAGGTGCTATTTTTCTACCCACAACCCAATTCAACTACTTAACCCAAGTCCTATTATATACCCCAACTATCCCTAACTCAAAGTGTGGAAAAGAGACTCCCCTTACCTTAGAGGAGGAGAGAGTCCACACAAATCTCCAAGAACCTCGAATCTACTCCGAATCTACCTAGCTTCCCATACTCTAGACCGATCTCCACTCCGTTCTTCAAGATTGAAGGAGAGAGAAAACCCCTTGGAGAGAGAAAGAGAGATCCACACATGAGAGGGCTTGAGGGGGAAGGTGGGTCTCATGAATATAGGCTTGAAATGAAGGGTTTTGAGTGATTTATGGTGGTTGGAGGTGTTTTGTGTGAAGGAGAGAGAAAACCAAATTGAAGAGATAAGAGAGGGAGAGGCCGAAAATGAAGAGGAAGATAGGGAGATGGAGCTTACCAAATAAGCTTGATGGTGGTGGTTAACAACACTTTAGAGGCTTGGGAAGAAAGAAGAGCTCCACTTGCTCTTGGTGGAAGAAGAAGAAAAACGTGTGAGAGAAGGAGAGAGAGAGAGAGAGAGATGGTTGATGATGAGTGAAATGAGAGTGAGAATGAGTGCTTTATTTGTCTGTGTAGGGGAAAAATGTATGGCCACAAATTAAAGAGAAAAGGGAAAGATTCCCTTTGAGTGGCTAAAAAGCCTCCAACGTGCACCCCCTTTTCACCTTTTTTTTTTTTGCACAAATACGAGTGGTAATCGATTACCTGACCCTAACTAATCTATTACCCTTCAATGCAACATTTCTTAGTGTTTCTGACAGAGGGCAAGTAATCGATTAACTCATTGAAAGTAATCGATTACTTCTCAAAAACACAAGATAATCGATTACTTACAACCCAAGTAATCGATTAAAATTGCTGCAACATCTTAGTGTTTTCACCAGAGGGCTAGTAATCGATTAACTCCTTCAGAGTAATCGATTACTCTGATGAAAACTCCTATTTGACCAATTCTAACTCTAAGACACTACACTTAACTCCTACCCATGATTTTCCTATGGTTTTTATCATAAATTCTAGCTTAGGATTTTCCTAACTTGGAATTAAATTTTGGGATGTTACACGGGTGGCACGTTATGTACCATTTCCAAGCTTGTCGTGTACATTCTTGGTGAATGTACGAATGTTGTACACCTAGGAGTACAACGCACTGTTAAGTGCTGGACGAAGTAAAGGGTGGACGTCAGAGAGTGACATAGATTGATGGAGATAGGATTGAGAGCTAGACACATACATCATGCCACTCATTTAACCTAAAGTTGATAAATGAAATAAGTATGAGCATCTTACTTGCATTAAATACTTGCTAAGTGCTAAATGTGGTTGTTGATTATTGCTGCATATTTACATACTCTCATTGTGCATATATTTATGCTCTATTTATTATGTGTATAAAATTGCTTATCCATGTGCCCTTGTAGGTGATGTCACGTTACATCGCTTGCATCGAGATCCGGCCACTTCCGAGTGGCATATGGATCTATGAGGATCACCGAGCGGTGTTTGAGGGCGAGGTAGAGGTTACCTTCTACCACCCCAACCCGCTGATCCGGTTTCGTCCTCGTAGGTTTAGGATTCCCATCATATACACTATGCACGTACCACCCTTTTACACTTACCATGGACCACCTCCCACACGACCAGCTCTCTCATATCACAGTTTTCGCTTTCGACCTACCCGCTCACACCCTTTTTCTTCTAGAGTCGTCCGCGAGGAGACTCCCTCATCTGATCCGAGGAGCCCTGTTAGGGTCCCGCCATCACCTGACCCTGTACCCAGTGGTAGGGTACCCACTCCTTCAGATGAGATAGAGGAGGACCCTGTGGAGGACGAGAGCGGGGGCGAGCCTGTCGTTTCACTCTACCGGGAGTCAGTGGAGGGACGATGATCCCTAGGTATGTGAATAAGGTAGATGATGAGGATCAGGGATCCGGTGTGATGGATGCTGTGGAGGAGATTTGCTGCTGATGATGTTGGATGATGACTGCTACTTCTTGGAGACTTCTACTACTACTGCTGCTGCTGCTGCTTGATCTATGTGACCAGTTCTAGAGCTTTATATTTTGAGATGTATATACTGTAGATATACTTTTGAGGACTCCAGAGATATGGTTTATTTTGTTATAGATCTATGTTTATGGACTTGTACTGGTTCTTGGAGACACGACCTATGGACTATGTATTTCTTGACTTATATATATATATATATATATATATAAATATATCCCTTATGTTCATATTACAACTTGTGCATAGTCCTGCTTTTTCCGCTTACTCTGATAAAAGTATTTCATGAGTTCGACTACGATATTTGAAAATGGTACCAGTTCCGCGAAACGAAAGAATGGATGGCATCACTTGCTTTTTACTATGAAAACACAATTTCGAAGTACCGATGCTATCTGAATTGTGAAAAGATTTTCTTGTCTTAGAGAATGCCGAATTCAGTATAAAGTTCAAAATGATATAAAATATAATCTCCAAGGATTCCGTATTTTGGTTTGTGCACCCGTCTCTATAGAAATAAAAAGAAATTTTTATTTCCTACATTTTATAAATACTAACAAGTCCATAACTATTGGAGTAATCGTATATTTATTACTCTAATTACAAGTATTATATTGAGGGTGTCACAACCACATTTTCCAGCCATGTAGTGTAAGGGGCTTCCCGAATGAAACCAGCCTGCAAAAGTTCTTCTACGCTTGAAGCGATAACTTTCTGACGCTTCGCACCCATCTTCCTCCTGCACTGAGCCACTGGTCTGAACGTAGGATCTATAGACAGACGGTGGCAAATAAACTTCGGATTCAAACCAGGCATGTCAGCAGCTGTCCATGCAAAAAGGTTTATGTTCTCCCTTAATAAGGTAACCAGCTTTTCCTTCTCCTCATTTGGCAAATTCTTCCCCACTTGTGTCCAATGATCTGAAGTTTCACCAATTTGAACTTTCTCCAACTCTCCTTCAGGTTTGGGACGTTCCTCTTTAATGTCCTCCCTCATATCCAGATCTACCATAATCACCCTAGAAGAAGAAGCAGGGGCTTTGCCTTTCTTTATCTGTGCTTGTTTCCTTGCATTCTCCTTGGTGGCCTTCAAACTAGCGATATAGCAAGTTTTTGCCTGCATTTGATCCTCTCGTACAGTGATAACTGAGCCTTTTTCACCTGGAAGCTTCATAGCCATGTGAAGAGGAGAAGCAACCGCCTGGAATGCCTTCAAGGTGGGGCGCCCTAAAATCGCATTATAAGCTGATGGGCAATCTACCACCGCAAAGCGCACCTTCTCAGTCCGGCATCGAGGAGGTGTCCCCAGTGTTAGCCTGATGTGAATATATCCCCTTGGTCTGATAGTGTCTCCAGTAAAACCAATTAACTTCTTTTGACACGGACGGAGGTCCTGAGGCTTCAACTTCAATCGATCAAAAAGTTCGGAAAACATGATGTCCAAAGAACTCCCTTGGTCCACCATCATTCTGCAAACACGGAACCTGTCAATTATTCCTATTACCACCAGTGGGTCATTATGCTGTGGAATGACTCCTTCTAGGTCTGCTTCAGTAAACATAATAGGGGGATGAGACACCTTTTGTCTGCTGGAAGAGGCGACAACCATTGTTGCTAGATTTAGCTGCCGCTTTTGAGATGTTATGGAATCATTTTCACCTGAAAAACCCCCTTCAATGGTGGAGATTAGTTCCAAATCCTCATTATTTACACAGTTGTTACCTTCTTTTTTAACTGGTGAATTTCTGGTATTCCTCGGGGTTCTATCCCTCTTTGATGGTGACCGGGTCCTCCTTCTTACTAGACTCCTGGTTCTCCTTCCTACTGGGCTCCTGGATCTCCTCCCTGGATTACGCTCATTGGATGACCCTCCAGAAAACCGGACGTACCTATTTAGCTTTCCCTTTCTGATCAGTGTTTCTAACGCATCTCTCAGCTGGACGCACTCTTCATCCGTGTGCCCGTATCCACCATGCCGACTGCATCTCTTACGCTGGTTTTCTACCTCCATTAGTTCTGCATTCATCACCTCTCTGAGGATTTGGGACCTTGAAGTGTTTAAGGGTGTGTATTCATCATATTTTCCCTCTGGTTTCCTTCCCCTTGAATCTCCTCTTCCAGTCCTTTCCCCTTCTCGATTACCTTTTCCTGATCCTTTTGAAAAGAAAGCGTCCTTCTACTTACCTGTTCCTCTAGTGACATAATTATCTTGGGCCTTCTGATATTCTTCCAAATTGATATACTTTTCTGCCCTTTCCATCACCTCATCCATAGTCCTAATCCTGTGCATGACCAAATGATCAGTAAACTCACCAGGTTTCAGGGCTCTCATCAACAAGTGAAGGGCCACAGATGCTTCAATGTCACTAATCGACAGGTATTCCGAATTAAACTGAGTGAGGAAATCCCTTAACGACTCATCTCTTCCCTGCTTAATCTGAGACAAGTGGTGTTCAGATTTTTGTTGTGCCTTACTAGTGGTAAAGTGACCCAAAAACTTCGCTACTAAATCATTCCAGCATCTGATAGAATTGGGCTCCAGCTTTGAATACCATCGTAACGTTGCTTTCTTCAGGGTCAGGGGAAAAGTGCGGCACTTATACGCATCTTTGGCCCCCTGACAAGACATAGCCACCAGAAAACTATCGATGTGCTCATGAGGATTTGAATTCCTGAAGTAAGAATCTACATTAGTTGCGGCTTTGAGATTCTCAGGCATCGGAAAGTTCATAATCTGATCAGAAAATGGATGATCTCTTTCCTCTGGCACCTCCTCCCTCACAGGGTCCTCTTCAATTTCTGGTGTGGAAAACGTTGTCCCTTTTTTCAGCTCTTTCATCAGTTTATGTTGTGCATCCAAACGCTTTCGGAGGCGAGCCAACTCCCTCTCGTCTCCAAGTTCAGCTTTCCTTGCGAACGTCCATCAGACGATCCTCTACTCTCATGCTCATAATGCGGGGGGCTGTCACCCTTAAAGGATGGCCTCTGCCGTGATTTTTCCTGGTCAGCATGAGGGGGGCTATCATGCCTGGATCGTTCTGCCTCTACACGTATCATACCTTCACTCAGGTGTTTCCTTAAGTCTTTCTGATGCGTGGGAGCTCGTCCCCCACTTAAGTGGTTCCTCAGGTCATACACACTATGGTGGTTGGATTCAATTTGTTCTCCTTGTGACCGGTAATCCATCTCTTCACAGAAGTAGTGGGAATAAATTTCTCGCTCCAACTATGGTCACCAATGATCTGTCGTAGAATACTTGGTACTTGAACTAAGCGGTCAAGCGTCCAAGTCTTCTACCTATTGCTTTTAGACTGAAGATTGGCACCCTGATTACCAGGATACCAGCTCTATTGTCGTTTTCTTGGATGTGGTGTGTGTTTGTGTAAGAATGAAGGATGCATACCTGGTTACCTTTTGTTCCCTTATATAGGCTGACATCCTTACCGTTGGGTTTCCCTCCTCATCGATGGGTATTACCGAATTCCCACTAACGGCAGGTGGTAATGGCAGGTGTAATAATGGAGGTATCTCATGCTAAACGGGTAACTCAGCTTAATTGCTGCCATCATTGTCATGTGGAATCCAAGGATACTCTACCTCACTGCCTTCTCTGTTGAGTAACCACTATACCAGTATCACGAGGTAATGGAATCCTAGGCTTGTCTGTCAAAAGGCTTCTTCTCTGCTAATTCGGAGGAAGAGAGGATTTGGGCCACCAATGGACCTCCTATACCGCTAATCCGGTTTTATGAGGTATTGGACTGTGAAAAAGCCATTCCACCATTTTAGTGAAGATTTGGGTCCTTAAAGGGCCTTTTAGACCGGTAAACCGGTTTCACAAAGTCTAGGCACCTTATTGGGCCTCTTTAGTCCGGTAATCCGGTTTACTGGAGTCATGAACTTCAGTTGGGCCTCTATTACCGGTAGCCCGGTTTACTGAAGTACAATTCTAAACCTGGTCCATAATAGGATCTCTCTAAAGAATGAAGTATGACCAATTGGAAATTGGCATCTTTAGATTACATTAGATGTAATTTTCATGCTACACACCCATACTTGACCTATGCCATTGGTTATATTGATATACATGATACTGATGGGTCTAGTTACGATATAAATGTAACGAAAATCGCTTTGATTCTATGTTGATATGATTAATGGACGAGATTGTCAGAGGTGACCTTTCGGTATAGATAGCTATTTTTGAGAGCTCATAAGGTTATTTTATAATGCATGATTGCATATGATATATTTGGCTCAAGCGGGAGATTGTTAGATATTGATCTAATATGTGAGCCTACATATATCATTGATCATGTAATTATATGTCATTATAAAGATTTAGCCCCTTTAAAGTGATCTTTTATGTCATAATTTATTGGGATTGAGGACACCTCATTTGGTATGTGTAACACCCTTCCGAATTACCCAAATATAATAAAGTATTTAAGCTATTATATTGGATAATATATGGACTTGTGAGTGTTAAGAAAATAACTGAAATAAAATTTTCTTTTAAAGCGGGTGCACAAGTCGTCATTTGGAATTCTTGGAGAATAAGCTCTAAACCATTTCAAAACATTTGTATCGAGTTCGGCGACCTCTAAAACCTTTTCACAATAGGGTAACATTCGCTCTTTGGAAACATCTTTGTATCATACAAGTAAGTAAAGTTACCCATGCTTTGTTTGATAAGACTGATACCATCAAATAATATTTATAGCCGAGCTCTTAAATAGATTAGATCAGAGTAAGCGGAAATTATTGGACTATGCAACTGATAGTAATATAAACATAGGTTTTATATATATAATAAGAGTCATAATACATAGTCCCATCATGATAGTCTCCAAGACCCAGAAGTACAAGTCCATAAAAAAAACAGATCTACATCACAGTGTGACTACAGCCCTAGAGTATTCCATAAGTATATCTACATATATATACATAACCAAAATACAACTCCAGGGGTAATCACGTAGATCTGGCAGCATCAGATGTGGTAGTAGTAGTAGCAGTCTCCAAAAACACAAGTAGTAGCATCATCATCATCACAGCAGCAGCAAAGTATCCTCCACAGCCTCCACAACATCGGATCCTCTGATCCTCATCATATACCCTATACACATACCTAGGGATCATCGTCCCTCCAATCACTCCCAGTAGAATGCACGACAGGCTCGCTCCCACTCTCGTCCTCCACCAAATCCTCCTCGATCTCATCCGAGGGAGAGTGTTCCCTACCACTGGGGACCGGGTCAGGTGATGGTGAAACCCTGACTGGGCTCCTCGGATCAGAAGGGGGAGTCTCCTCGCGGACGACTCTCGAGGTAAAAGGGTGAGAGCGGGTAGGTCGAAAACGAAAACTATGATAAGAGCGAGCTGGTCGCGTGGGAGGTGGTCCATGGTAAGTGTAAAACGGGGGTACATACATAGTGTATATGATGGGAATCCTAAATCTACGAGGACGGAATCGGATCAACGGGTTCGGGTGGTAGAAGGTAACCTCTACCTCTCCCTCGAACACCGCACGATGGTCCTCATAGATCCATGTGCCACTAGGAAGTGGCCGGATCTCGATGCAAGCAATGTAACGAGACATCACCTACAAGGGCATAGGGGTAAGCAATTCTATACACATAATCAACAGAGAATAAATTGTGCAATATGAGTATGTAAATATGCATCAATTAACAACGATCACATATAACACTTAGCAGTTAATTAATGCACATAGGATGCTCACACTTATTCCATTTATCACAATTAATATAAATGAGTGGCATGATGCATGACTTTAGCTCTCAAGCCTATCTCCATCATACTATGTCACTCTCTGACGTCCATCCCTGACAACCCAGCACTCAACAGTGCGTTGTATTCCTAGGTATACAACAATTCGTACATTCACCTAGAATGTACACGACAAGCTCGGAATCCATGCCACCCGAGCATATCCCGTCATCCAAACGGACCGTCATCCAAACGGTATAACCATATCGGCATCCACTAAGCCGACCACGCCAACGACGTGTCATCAAGCAAGCGTATTGGCACTCCCAGAGGCCCTCCACATGTTTAACAAAACATGAAATACGTCCTATCATCCAAACTCCAGAATGAATGCATTTTATCTTTTGGACTTAAGGGAAGTTGATTAATACTTTACAGGCCACCTAGGCTTATTTCTTTATCAAAAAGGACCGTCACCAAACGATCTATTTGTATTAATCAATTTCTCTAAGTCTTGATCCCTTGAACTATTATTAATTAATTAAGTCAGAATTGAAAATGGTGTTTTCAGGTTCTGGGTAATTTACTCGAGTAAAATTCAGTACACTCGAGTGTTCTTCATGTTTTCCAGATTACTCGAGTGTTCTTAGAGTTACTCGAGTGTTCATGACTTTCTGAGGATTTGGGTTTGAAATTCATTAAATTACTTGACTAGTTCATAGGTTACTCGAGTGTTCATCCTGATTTCCAGAATACTCGAGTGATCTTGAATGACTCGAGTTGTTGACCTTAACTTATCCTCAGGTCATGCTCGATACTCGAGTAGTAGACACGATACTCGAGTGTTCTAACTTCATTTACATTGTTTTTCAAACATTTTACTCGAGTACCATGTTTATTACTCGAGTGTTTCGCAGCAGTTTACACTGAAAACTTAGTTTTATCATACCAATTTCATTTCTACTCATTTCCAGTCCATTCCAAGGATCAACATAGTTCACATAACATAATTTAAGCATGTTACAATATTCATTTCATATCAAAACACAGATTTGACAGAGAATTCAATAATCATGCATGAAAACACATTTTAACAACTCAATACCTCAATTTGCATAATAAGCACAATACACATGAAACAAAGTTCATTTAAGCTTGCATGCATGATATATAACTTGCTCAACACAGTTTTAGAGCATGGATTGGTCTCCAAACCAAAGTTCCTATTCAATCTAAGCCCTTAGAGCCTCTTGGTGGCTCTCTAACACAATTCATGAAATTTAATCTCTATCTAGTGAATATAATTACTTCCCCTTACCTCTCAAACGTGAATCAAACAGAGAATCCCCAAAGAAAAGCTCCACAGCACCAAAAACACTTTAAACTCCAACATGCAGAGCATTTTGAGTGCAACACCAAAATGGAATTGGTTCACACATGAAACAGAGAATAAAATTGGGGAAATTAGATTTTCTAGACTCTATGCAACATCAACTAACTAAAGAAACCGAATTTAAGACTCAGGGATTCATGAGCTTACCAGAAATCGACCCCAAAGTAAGCTCCCAAACCAGAATTTGACAGAAACTTGCTCCACTTCCCAGCTCCAATTCTCCCAACACACTCACTCAATACTCACGATTTTACTCTCTATACAAAGCTCGAGATGTGAGTTTGTATCAGTGTTTGATTTGTGGTTCAATTCGGTTCAGAGAAGAAGAATCGTTAAAAACGATTTTAGAACAATAATACTCGATTTTCACATGAATTTGGCAAAATGGGGTGTTGATGCATCAACCAGGGGTTTAAATACATAGCCAAGCTATCCATGCAGCTCGACACGCAGATTGGGACGTGGTTTGGAGGCTGTTTTCGTGTCAAAACGATGATAACTCAGTGTTGACTCATCAACCGTACTAACTCGTGCAAGTTTACCCAGAATACTCGAGTATTCAGAATAATACTCGAGTGTTTTGCCCAGATTTTGAAAAATAATTATTTTATTTACTTTCCCTCCAAAACCTTTCCTATAATTGCTTCTAGGTCCCTACCCAGAGACTAATATGCAAAACTCCTATTTTATACATTATTATATTTATTAAATAATTTCACACACCTAAGCTAGTCACATGAACACATATTTTAATCAAGGATTAACATAGAAACCATTAATTATAATTAAATTATAATTAACATTTCATTAATCGGGGATTAAAATTTTGGGGTGTTACACTACTCCCCCACTTACAAGGAATTTCGTCCCCGAAATTCACTCATACAAACAAGTCAGGATAATCCTGACGCATCTTATCCTCTAATTCCCAAGATGATTCTATCACATCTCCACAAACCCAGACGACTTTGACCAGACGAATATCCTTCCCTCTAAGTTTCTTGATCGTTCGATCTTCAATACGAACTGGCACAGCTTTAAAGGTTAGGTTCTCATGAATTTCTAAGTCATCAGGTTGGATTCTAAGGACAATGGTGGGGTCATGGACATATCTCTTTAATTGAGACACATGAAATACATTATGGAGGTTAGCTAATGACGGAGGCAGGGCTAACTGATAAGCTACTGGGCCGACTCTTTTGAGGATTTGATAGGGACCAATAAACTTAGGTGATAGTTTCTGGGTTTTTAAGGCTCTACTAACACCTTTGGTTGGTACTATTCTAATAAATACATGGTCTCCTTCGGTGAATTCTAAAGGTTTCCTTCTTCTATCAGCATAGCTTTTCTGCCTACTTTGAGCTGCCCTCATCTTTTCTTGTATCATCTTGATCTGTTCCGTGGTCTCTTGCACAAAATCTAGTCCAACCAGAGAATTCTCCCCCACTTGAAACCAGCATAACGGCGTCTGACACTTTCTCCCATACAAAGCTTCAAATGGTGCCATTCCAATGCTCGTATGGTAACTGTTGTTGTAAGTAAACTCCACGAGCGGCAACATCTGCTCCCAAGTCCCTTGACCTTCCAAGACACAGGCTCGTAGAATGTCCTCCAATGACTGAATAGTCCTCTCCGTTTGGCCATCAGTCTGAGGATGGTATGCAGAACTCAGTTTTAATCTTGAACCCAAGGCTCTATGCAGATCTTCCCAAAACTTCGATGTAAACCTCGGATCACGATCTGACACAATGCTTGATGGTACACCGTGCAGACGAACAACTTCTTTGATGTACAACTGGGTAAGCTTTTCCAACGAGTAGCGCATGTTAATAGGAATAAAATGCGCCGACTTGGTGAGACGATCCACGATCACCCAGATGGCATCATGACCAGTAGATGTCTTTGGCAATCCTGACACAAAGTCCATCGAGATACTATCCCATTTCCACACAGGAACTTCCAAGGAAAGTAACTCTCCTCCTGGCCTTTGATGTTCTACTTTCGCCTTTTGACACACCAAACAACAGGCCACATACTCAGCTACATCTTTCTTCAAACTAGGCCACCAAAATAGCTTCTTTAAGTCCTGGTACATTTTGGTAGCTCCCGGATGCATACTCATCTTACTTTTATGCGCTTCATCCAGAATCATTCTTCTTACTTCCAAGTCAGCAGGGACACATATCCTTGTCCTAAAACGTAAAATTCCATCCTTCCCTTCTTGGAATTCCAATTCCTTGCCTTCTTCCATCCATTTCTTCTTTTCCATAAGCTTCCCATCCTTGTGTTGCAATTCCCGAATCCTTTGCAGAAACTCATTAGCAATCTGCAGCATCCCCATCTTGATACTTGTCGGCTCCACTTGTATCGTCAGACTCAAATCCCGGAACTCCTCTATCAGTGCAGCTTCTCTGACCATCATTGCACTGATGTGCATTGCCTTTCTACTCAATGCATCTGCCACAACATTGGCCTTCCCCGGATGGTAATGGAGCTCGAAATCATAGTCTTTCAAAAACTTCATCCATCGACGCTGCCTCATATTCAACTCCTTTTGATCGAAGAGGTACTTTAAACTCTTATGGTCACTAAATACCCGGAATGTAGTGCCATAAAGATAATGCCTCCAGATCTTTAATGCAAACACCACAGCTGCCAGCTCCAGATCATGAGTTGGATAGTTCATTTCATGAACTTTTAGCTGTCTCGAGGCGTAGGCGACGATTGCCCTTCTTGCATCAAAACGCACCCAAGGCCTTGTTTCGACGCGTCGCAGTACACATCAAAGCTCTTCTGTGTATCGGGCAGAATCAATACCGGAGACGATGTCAACCTTTCCTTCAGTTCCCGAAAACTCCTTTCACACCTCTCATCCCAAAGGAATGGTTGATCTTTCCGAGTCAACTTTTCTACAAAGGCAGTGCGATCTTCGAGAAACCTTCTATAGTACTCAGCCAAACCAAGAAAGCTTCTCACCTCCGTGACCGACTTTGGTTGCTCCCATTGCAAAACCGAACTCACTTTCGTCGGATCAACGGCTATTCCTTTGTCTGAAATCACATGCCCCAAGAACTTAACCTCCTTCAGCCAGAACTCACATTTTGTAAGTTTGGCGTACAATTGCTTCTCCTTTAGGATGCTCAACACCATCCTCAAGTGTTCAGCATGCTCCTCCGAACTCTTGAAATAAATAAGGATATCATCTATGAACACAACCACGAATGAATCTAAATAAGGTCTAAAGATTCGATTCATGTAGTCCATGAAAATGGCTGGTGCATTAGTCAATCTGAACGGCATCACGACATACTCATAATGTCCGTATCGAGATCGAAATGCAGTCTTAGAGATATCCTCTTCTCTAATCCTGATTTGATGGTACCTTGACCTCAAATCAATCTTGGAAAATACTGAAGCTCCACGAACTTGATCCATAAGATCATCTATCCTCGGCAACGGATACTTGTTCTTGATGGTGACCTTATTCAGCTGCCGGTAGTCAATGCACATCCTCATACTACAATCTTTCTTCTTGACAAACAAAACCGGAGCACCCCAAGGTGACACACTTGGTCGAATCATCTGCTTCTGTAGTAGCTCCTCAATCTGCTTCTTCATTTCTGTCATTTCCGGTGGTGCCATTCTATAGGAAGCGATAGAAATGGGACCAGCTCCCGGAACTAGATCAATACCAAATTCAATCTCTCTCCTTGGTGGCAACCCAGGGATCTCATCAGCAAAAACTTCCGGAAAGTCTCAGACAATAGGGATCTCTTCCATTCTTGGACCATTTTCCTCCACCTCAGAGTTGAACAGGCACACGTAGCCGGAGGGTTTTGAATTTCTATAGGTCACTACTTTTCTATCACAATCAATGATTACTTGGTTTTGACTTAACCAGTCCATTCCCAAGATCACATCTAGTTGTGCCAAGGGTAAGCAGATCAAATCTACTTTAGAGGTTTGTCCTAACACTTTTATACAACAATTAAGACATGCTCTAGAAACAACTACAGGAGCATTGGTAGGGGTTTCTACTTTAAGAGTATAAGGCATTTCAGACATAATCAAGCCTAACCGGTTTACACATTCATACGAAACGAATGAATGCGTTGCACCAGAGTCAAACAAAACATGACAAAACTGACCATTAAGCAAGTATTTACCTTGCACCAGATCAGAAGACCGACTTGCTTCCACACCGCTAAGGGTGAAAACTCTTCCTTGAGCCATAGGTCTATCAGCAGTTCCCCTTGAGTTGGCTTTGGCCGGTTCCTTGCAGTCCCTTGCAAAATGTCCCGGCTTCCCACAGTTGAAGCAACCGCTTGTTCCCCAGCACACACGGCCATAGTGATTGCGCTTGCACTTGTCGCAGAATGGAGCCTCGCTCCGATAATTCCTTCCCTCAGAACCACCAGCTTTGCCCTTGCCTTTCCCTCTACGATCATACAGACCCTTGCCTCGATTGTTGAAACCCTTACGTCTTTGTGGTCCATAGCTCTGATTGTCCTTATTTTCCAAGACTTGCACCTCCTCGGCCTTTGTATCATCTTCATACATCCTACACATATCCACAAGTGCAGGAAAACTTTGAATCCGCTGGTAGCTGAAAATCGACTTCAACTTTGGCCTCAAGCCTCCTTCAAACTTAATGCATTTACTCCTCTCATCTGGATTGTTCTGATAGTATGGAGAGTACTTCATCAGTTCCTCGAACTTAGCTGCGTACTCACCCACACTCGTGTTCCCTTGCTTCAGCTGCAAGAACTCCACTTCCTTCTTCCTTCTCAAGTCCTCAGGGAAATACTTTTGGAGACACTTCTCCATGAATACTCCCCAACTTACATCCCTTCCTTCATATTGCAGAAGCTGCATCGTGTGATTCCACCAATTCTCAGCTTCATCCTCTAACATATAAGTTGCATACGCCACCTTTTGAGCATCCGAACACTCCAACGTCCTCAGAATCTTGTCCATAGTGTGAATCCACTTATTTGCTTCTTCCGGCTTAAATCCTCCTTCGAACTTTGGCGGATTGCAACTCCTAAAATCAGCCAAAGTCTTCGCCTCAGCGTTACCCACATTACACTGATGAGGCGGGTTAACCGGTTGAGATGGTTGTTGAGACTGCCGTTGCATAGCTTCCAACGCCATGGTGATTCGTTCTAGCATCGCGTTGATGTGATTTTGGTTTCTAGTTGCCATATTAGACCTGCTCTATGGGCTTATGGTCACATATGTTGAACTAAAGGAACTTCCATTACACTACCTATATTACGGCTCTATCTTAAACTTCTAAATCTACAATCAATTGCGTCTTGTACTCAAAAGAGACAAGATACAAACAAATCCAGGGTATTTAAACCTCAACAAGCAAAAATAATAACATTCAAAGTAATATAAATGCTTTGGAGATACCTGCTTTATGTTGATGACTACCTTTCTGAACTACTTCCACTACTAAAGGATCTGACTTTTGCTCTGATACCACTAAGTGTAACACCCTTCCGAATTACCCAAATATAATAAAGTATTTAAGCTATTATATTGGATAATATATGGACTTGTGAGTGTTAAGAAAATAACTGAAATAAAATTTTCTTTTAAAGCGGGTGCACAAGTCGTCATTTGGAATTCTTGGAGAATAAGCTCTAAACCATTTCAAAACATTTGTATCGAGTTCGGCGACCTCTAAAACCTTTTCACAATAGGGTAACATTCGCTCTTTGGAAACATCTTTGTATCATACAAGTAAGTAAAGTTACCCATGCTTTGTTTGATAAGACTGATACCATCAAATAATATTTATAGCCGAGCTCTTAAATAGATTAGATCAGAGTAAGCGGAAATTATTGGACTATGCAACTGATAGTAATATAAACATAGGTTTTATATATATAATAAGAGTCATAATACATAGTCCCATCATGATAGTCTCCAAGACCCAAAAGTACAAGTCCATAAAAAAAATAGATCTACATCACAATGTGACTACAGCCCTAGAGTATTCCAAAAGTATATCTACATATATATACATAACCAAAATACAACTCCAGGGGTAATCACGTAGATCTGGCAGCATCAGATGTGGTAGTAGTAGTAGCAGTCTCCAAAAACACAAGTAGTAGCATCATCATCATCACAGCAGCAGCAAAGTATCCTCCACAGCCTCCACAACATCGGATCCTCTGATCATCATCATATACCCTATACACATACCTAGGGATCATCGTCCCTCCAATCACTCCCAGTAGAATGCACGACAGGCTCGCTCCCACTCTCGTCCTCCACCGGATCCTCCTCGATCTCATCCGAGGGAGAGTGTTCCCTACCACTGGGGACCGGGTCAGGTGATGGTGAAAACCTGACTGGGCTCCTCGGATCAGAAGGGGGAGTCTCCTCGCGGACGACTCTCGAGGTAAAAGGGTGAGAGCAGGTAGGTCGAAAACGAAAACTATGATAAGAGCGAGCTGGTCGCGTGGGAGGTGGTCCATGGTAAGTGTAAAACAGGGGTACATGCATAGTGTATATGATGGGAATCCTAAATCTACGAGGACGGAATCAGATCAACGGGTTCGGGTGGTAGAAGGTAACCTCTACCTCTCCCTCGAACACCGCACGATGGTCCTCATAGATTCATGTGCCACTAGGAAGTGGCCGGATCTCGATGCAAGCAATGTAACGAGACATCACCTACAAGGGCATAGGGGTAAGCAATTCTATACACATAATCAACAGAGAATAAATTGTGAAATATGAGTATGTAAATATGCATCAATTAACAACGATCACATATAACACTTAGCAGTTAATTAATGCACATAGGATGCTCACACTTATTCCATTTATCACAATTAATATAAATGAGTGGCATGATGCATGACTTTAGCTCTCAAGCCTATCTCCATCATACTATGTCACTCTCTGACGTTCATCCCTGACAACCCAGCACTCAACAGTGCGTTGTATTCCTAGGTATACAACAATTCGTACATTCACCTAGAATGTACACGACAAGCTCGGAATCCATGCCACCCGAGCATATCCCGTCATCCAAACGGACCGTCATCCAAACGGTATAACCATATCGGCATCCACTAAGCCGACCACGCCAACGACGTATCATCAAGCAAGCGTATTGGCACTCCCAGAGGCCCTCCACATGTTTAACAAAACATGAAATACGTCCTATCATCCAAACTCCAGAATGAATGCATTTTATCTTTTGGACTTAAGGGAAGTTGATTAATACTTTACAGGCCACCTAGGCTTATTTCTTTATCAAAAAGGACCGTCACCAAACGATCTATTTGTATTAATCAATTTCTCTAAGTCTTGATCCCTTGAACTATTATTAATAATTCCTTAATTAATTAAGTCAGAATTGAAAATGGTGTTTTCAGGTTCTGGGTAATTTACTCGAGTAAAATTCAGTACACTCGAGTGTTCTTCATGTTTTCCAGATTACTCGAGTGTTCTTAGAGTTACTCGAGTGTTCATGACTTTCTGAGGATTTGGGTTTGAAAGTCATTAAATTACTCGAGTAGTTCATAGGTTACTCAAGTGTTCATCCTGATTTCCAGAATACTCGAGTGATCTTGAATGACTCTAGTTGTTGACCTTAACTTGTCCTCAGGTCATGCTCGATTCGAGTAGTAGACACGATACTCGAGTATTCTAACTTCATTTACATTGTTTTTCAAACATTTTACTCGAGTACCATGTTTATTACTCGAGTGTTTCGCAGCAGTTTACACTGAAAACTTAGTTTTATCATACCAATTTCATTTCTACTCATTTCCAGTCCATTCCAAGGATCAACATAGTTCACATAACATAATTTAAGCATGTTACAATATTCATTTCATATCAAAACACAGATTTGACAGAGAATTCAATAATCATGCATGAAAACACATTTTAACAACTCAATACCTCAATTTGCATAATAAGCACAATACACATGAAACAAAGTTCATTTAAGCTTGCATGCATGATATATAACTTGCTCAACACAGTTTTAAAGCATGGATTGGTCTCCAAACCAAAGTTCCTATTCAATCTAAGCCCTTAGAGCCTCTTGGTGGCTCTCTAACACAATTCATGAAATTTAATCTCTATCTAGTGAATATAATTACTTCCCCTTATCTCTCAAACGTGAATCAAACAGAGAATCCCCAAAGAAAAGCTCCACAGCACCAAAAACACTTTAAACTCCAACATGCAGAGCATTTTGAGTGCAACACCAAAATGGAATTGGTTCACACATGAAACAGAGAATAAAATTGGGGAAATTAGATTTTCTAGACTCTATGCAACATCAACTAACTAAAGAAACCGAATTTAAGACTCAGGGATTCATGAGCTTACCAGAAATCGACCCCAAAGTAAGCTCCCAAACCAGAATTTGACAGAAACTTGCTCCACTTCCCAGCTCCAATTCTCCCAACACACTCACTCAATCCTCACGATTTTACTCTCTATACAAAGCTCGAGATGTGAGCTTCGCATCAGTGTTTGATTTGTGGTTCAATTCGGTTCAGAGAAGAAGAATCGTTAAAAACGATTTTAGAACCCTAATACTCGATTTTCACATGAATTTGGCAAAATGGGGTGTTGATGCATCAACCAAGGGTTTAAATACATAGCCAAGCTATCCATGCAGCTCGACACGCAGATTGGGACGTGGTTTGGAGGCTGTTTTCGTGTCAAAACGATGATAACTCAGTGTTGACTCATCAACCGCACTAACTCGTGCAAGTTTACCCAGAATACTTGAGTATTCAGAATAATACTCGAGTGTTTTGCCCAGATTTTGAAAATTAATTATTTTATTTACTTTCCCTCCAAAACATTTCCTATAATTGCTTCTAGGTCCCTACCCAGGGACTAATATGCAAAACTCCTATTTTATACATTATTATATTTATTAAATAATTTCACACACCTAAGCTAGTCACATGAACACATATTTTAATCAAGGATTAACATAGAAACCATTAATTATAATTAAATTATAATTAACATTTCATTAATCGGGGATTAAAATTTTGGGGTGTTACAGTATGGATTTTGTAATGTGTAGATACCTAAAGTATTATTTCTATATTATTGATGGATCAAAATAGAAATAAAAAAAGTTCAATAGTCACAACTTTTCAAGAAAAGCTATGATCTCATTATAAGTAGGGTATGGCCCTAAGTCATATGCTTCATTTTGCTTTTCTACCATTCCATCATAAGAAAAGATTAAATTATCACTCATCGAGAACAAAAGTGCATAAAAGACTTGGAAGATAAAAAACCCTTAAGTGATGGATATCTCAATCTTCCTTACAGATTCAGGTACGCTTCCACTTTATTTCTTCTAGATGATTTGACAAGAATATCTCTTGGTTATATGATAGTTTTCATCTATTTAATATCTTCCGTAATTTTTTTCAAATAGTGGTTTCGATTCGTAAGAGGTAAATAGATACAAAGGTGGGAGAGTTAACGTAATCACTTGAATTTTGAGGACTCAGTATTCTATCTAAAATTGGGATATTACTTTATCCTCTAGGACCTATTAATATTATTAGGCCTCTAATATATTGATTATAAACAAATATAAAGGTTTAAGCAACTATTTCTTAGCAATGAAGTAGTTGGATAATTGATGAGTATCATGGTTAGAAATTTACACAAACATTTTCATTTGAATATTTAAAATAATATATTTTAATCTTTACTTCTTTTATACATACATACATACATACATACATACATACATATATATATATATATTAACTTATGCATACAAACTTTATAAAATATATTATAATATCACATACATATTTTTGATAAAAACTATATATTTTAGGCTAAATTGCTCATTTTGTCTCTTACCTTATTTTTTGCTATCAAATTGGTCCCTCATGTTTTTTTTTATTTCATTATGGTCATTCACGTTTATTTTAACTATCAAATTGATCCCCGAATCAATGTTCATCTCACGTGTCAATATCATATTGGTTCACATTTGCATCGTTGGAGAGAGAAATGACACATGTTTGAATCATATTTGTTCACGTCGGATGAATAGTAACCCAGGGACCAAATCGATAGTGAAAAGACACGTGAAAGACCAATATGAAACCAAAAAAAATATAAGAGAGCAATTTTATAGCGAAAAATAAGGTAAAGGACCAAACAAGTAGTTTAACCCATATTTTATCATCTCTTTGATAGAATATGTATGTAATATTTTGGGGTAAAATAGTGGGTATTACATATTTTGATGTTGAAGAAATTTTTGAGCTTGGTTTCTATCTTTGGCTATGGCTAGAATCATTTGTTTCAATTTTAGATTCATGTTGGGAAGTGTTTATTCAACTCTAAAGTTAAACTTGATTTTAATTTTTTTTATTTCTTTTTTATCATGTTTATCGTAACTCTTGTGGTTTCATATGTTTGTTGCATTTCTGAGTTTTGGCGGAATGTTAAGAATGTTGGAAATATTGTAAGATGCAATACTTGTTTAGATGTATTTTTGAGGAAGCAGGGTGCAGTTGCATGTTGGCTTTGGAAGAGTTTATTTTAGTTTGGTCCTTTTTTATGCTCTTTAACTTTGGCCTTGTATTACTCACACCTTTTTCTTTCAGCCTAGTTGTTTTGACCCATTCACATTCATTTTATATATGTATTAATTATTCTCCAGCTTTATTTTTTGTGTTACACAATTAAAAGGTCAAAAATTATTGAATCAATCTTTTGAATCTAATAAATATCTCGATTCAGATATTCTCTTGCAATCGTTTTTTAGGGTGTGTTTGCTAAAGAAGGTTTCCCTCACCCCCAATCTTTTGAATCTAATTTAATTGAAATATTTTGTTAACGAACACTTGCCGATGGATATTTCTCTCGCTCACATTCTTTTTAAAGTCTACAATAAATTGAATCACTTTGTTTAAAGGGCGCTTTCTGACAAACATTTCTCTCGCTTCCAATCTTTTTAAATCAAATTAAAATTCAATCGAGTTGCTTAGCTTTAGGAGTGATTTCTAACTGACGTTTCTGTCGCTTCCAAACTTTATAAATCAAATCCAATTGTGATAGTCTAGTTTTAAAGAGTGTTTGCTAATGAACGTTATCTCATTCCCAATCTTTTTAAAATCCAAATCCCAAATTGAATCATTTTTTTTAGGGGTTCTTGCTGACTAACGATTCTCTTATGCCAATCATTTAAATCTAATTTCAAAACAAATCATTTTGTTTTGGGGATGCTTGCTAACTTATGTTTTTCTCGTTCCTAATAAATGTTCTGTAAGTATAATCAACCAACCTCATAAACTTTTTTCTTAAAACAAGAAAGAAAGAAAAGATCTACATAGTCTTGATTCTATCGTTGCATCTGAAAATATGTAGTAGCATAACTACACTCTTGTTAGGTGCAAGAGTAATAAAACGTTTTTTTTTTTTCATTTTGTAATAAGTAAAGGGTAGAATCGGTTTGTTTAGCGTACAAGTTAGATTCACATAGTTAACGTCAGAAGCATTCGTGGAACAGGCGGATGGGGTACCGGCACCTTCACTATGAGAAGTACACTATATTCATGCAAGGAGGTTTTAATTCAAGTTTTTATGGATTCGAGTTTTGCTCCATTAGGTGTGTCATTTTTTTTTTAGAATTTAATTTGATTTATAAAAAAGGGGTTTCTAATACTAATTTTTCTATAATTGAAAGCTTTGATATGTGATTGTTATTGGCATGATATTGGTCAACGATGACCAAAACATGGCGGTGCTTGTGCTAAGTTTGATTGCGAATGAGTTCAAATGTACCATCGAGAGCCTCAAAAAGTCGTTGTGTGATGGTGGAAAGTGTGACTTGGTGTTCGACCAGATGATAGTGGCAAACTATAAGTGCGACAGGTTAGCAATGGGATTGTAGTGGGCTACCTCTACAATGTGAGGATGAGTAGGGTTTGAGTGACGTTGAAGCTAGAGGTAGAGGGTGAAGGTAAACTGGTAAATGAATAGTTTAGTACATCAAGAAAAATACTCAGTTGTGTGCATTAAAGAGGTCGCCAATTTGTTTAACTAAATTGTACACATAACCTTACAACTTTCAATTTGGGAAAACAATAGCTTTTTAATTCAGTTAAAAAGCTTTTAGAGGAGTTTGGGTTGAAAAATAAATAAAGAGGAGATTGTTAATTTTTTAAAAAACTTTTGTAGATTTTAAAAACTAGTTTATGTAACTTTTCAAAAACTTTCATTAAGTGCATGGAATTATATATGGAATTAGAGCTTGGAACCAGAATCAAAATCGTACCTTGAAATTGAATTTTCATGATAGGATCTCAAACAAAAATTGGAACCATGATTCAAACAATCTGTACCATGGAACTGCAATATAATTTACTTAAGTCCTTCTCAAATTTTAGTCCACACCCTTAAATTGTAAGTGGCAACAGAACAGCAACTATCACAATCACCGCCATGACTACCATCTCTTGATTTCTACCGCCACCATAATCTTTGCTACTATTGTGTGTCACCAAGGATTTGTTACCTACATAGTTCCCATAATCTCTACCCCATCGTCATCACCATTATAAACACCACTAATCCATAAGAACCGTTCACAAAAGTTGTCATCACTATCACGTCATCCTTGCTCCTGATGTCATCGTTGCTGTAGTCATCACCATCATTATCACCCTCCATAACTATCACCACTACCACGCCATCACCATCATTACCAACCTCCATAACTGTCACCACTACCATACCATCACTGTCATTGGTGTCATCGTCGTTGTCGTTGTTGCCACCACCCTCCAATCTTCTACTACACTCCATCATTGCTCTTACCCCACTATTATCCCTCCACAACTATTTGCCACCACCTTATCATCATTGCTGCCACCACTTTGCCACTACTGTGGTTACCACCACAACCAATTTTAAATAGTTGAAATTAGAATTAAATAATCCTACGTTTTAATTTTATGCACAACCATAGAATTTGTAATTCAAAACCAATTCCAATTTTGACATAATTGGAATTACAATTCTACATGGCAAACATATTGTAGGCTATTTTAGTACCTCATGTCTTATTTTTTTTATCTTTAAATTTATAGGTAAAGACATTTTTTATCCATAAACTTAATACAATATTACATGCCATTTTAAGTTATTTACTACCTTGGTTATAAAATAACTATCTTTATAGAAGAAAAAGAATGCTCAAATTTAAAAATCATTTTTCTAAATACCATATACAACTTATGAAATGCTTGTATGACCACTTTCACACATGAGCATGACTAAGCCAATCACACAAATTGCAACAAAGAACTCATCGAAATGGTATGCCTCCAAAGAGTCATTCCAAACATGTTTCATAACCGCAATATTCTTTAGTATATAATTAAAACCTCCTCCCAACATATTAGAATTTCTTAAAAGATAGATTTGTTTTACATACATTCTTTCTACTCTCCCTTTGTATGTATCTTTAAGATGTTAAAAAAGGAAACGATATAAAATTTACAATGATATATGCAGCGAAGTAAACTGTTACAAAAGAATTAGAAGTGGAAATCTAATGGCCATAACATAAGCTAAAAACCTCATTCAACCAAAATATCTTATTTATTTTAAATCATTCTTACATGCCGCTCATGTTGATGATGAAAGTTAAGTTATATCCAATGAAACTTGAAAAGAAATATATATATATATATATATATATATATATATATATATATATAAATATGAAAATCTATCCAACATAGTTAAAGTTGTTACTTGATAATTGTGTAGAAAATGAAATTGTAAAAAAAGAAGAAAGAAATAGTACTTATTATTTATATAATGTGTATCACGACCTTCCAATCCAAACTACCCAATCATTGCTACATCACCACCTACCATGCATCCAACCGCTTCATCTATATTAGATATATATTAGATACAAGAACACCACTCATTCGTTCTTTTTTATTCTCATACGCTAGGAATGTTTTAAAGGCGAGAATTGATAGAGACATTAGCTAATTGTGTTGTAATAGAACCGGCCAAATAATAGTCATGTAACTGATTAATCAATTTGTTGGGGCTTAGCTAGCATAAATAACTTTCCCATTTATAGTTGCCGGGGAATTTATATTTGTTAAGCAGTTTGGGATTATTATTTTTTTATAACTCTATCTTGTAATCTACTATAGTACTCTAATCACATCTCGATACTCATTCAATTATTGAGTTTCTTGTTCATTCTAATTCTTCGAATCCCTAATTCCTATGATTACAGCATCAATTAGTATCACTCCTCATTAGCTACAAAATCCCCAACAACAACGAACTCCGAACTCTTGCACAAAAACATTGATGTTGCAGATCGAATTCTCGAATAAAAAATGCTCCATCTTTAATGAAAGATAGTGACGAAATTAGGTATTACAAGCTTCTTATATAAATACTCTCATTTTTTCTAATAATTTTACGAGTTAATCGTTAAAATGAAATGTTGCTCTCGTAATGAAAACAAGGATAACATAATGAGCTCGTTTAATTTTTTTTAAATTAGTTCTGTATTCTAAATATTAGAATTTTGGTGAAAAATTCACTCATATTAAACCAATGTTTGCAAAGTCATTTTAGAAGATGAGTAGAAAAACCGGATGTCTAGAACAAATGTAAGAATGAATTGAACAATAGATATTAAGTTTTTCTTTTCTTTTTCGTTGGCAATCATCAACTAACCGTCTCCATGCACTTCAGGGCAAATACACATGAACACTGGAGAAGATAAAAGAGCATGAAACGGGAAAATAAATGAAAAATAGAGAAAATGGTTAACTACTATTCTGATGAGTAATTTAGATGTAGTTTCCCAGCCGCATGTCAAATAAAAACATCAAAACACATACGTTATTAGCACCAATTTAATTGTATCATTAAAAAATTTACTAAAGAAAAGTTAAATAGCAAGGGAAAATAAACCAAAAGTAGCCCAAAATTTAATAAAAAACTGCAATAGTCCTTCTCTACTTTAGAGTTTTACTTTTTGGTCCCCATTGTCGAAATTTTGGCTCTCATTTCGTATTTTCATGGACAAAATTGCCCTCAATGCGTTTTAAATTTCCGTCTACCAAGAGACGGAAATATTCCGTTCATAATGAGACAGAAATATTCCGTGAGGTATGAGACGGAAAATACCTTGACTATTCGTGAAAGAATTGTTTGCTTCTCACTCATTGGAATACCTTGGCTTATGTTTGTTTGCCTTTTGTTACTAATATGCATGCTTTCTAGTTACTTGATTCACATGTATGCTTCCTTACACAGATTCAGCTAACACTTTTTCTGATTCTTGATAGATAAATCAAGGTTTTAAAATAGTTATTTTTGTAGTTCTGTCATCTGGTTGCTTTACCAATTTAATGAGATGCGAAAAGAAATCGAAGATTCATGATAACTTCTTAGAAGATGAAGGACATAGTTAAGGTGAAAAGGGAGGTGCAAGAAAAATATAAGATGAAGAGGTGGAAAATTTACAAAAGATTAGAAAAAAAAAAAAGCAAAAGAAAAAAATCATGGAACCAAGTGAAGGTATTTTCCCTAGAACTGATGCATACCAGAAGTGCAGATAATTTATGTGTATTCTTTCGTCTCATGGTAGACGGAAAACACAAAATCACGAAATATTTCCGTCTCATTGTGAACAGAATATTTCCGTCTCTTGGCAGATGGAAATTTAAAATGTATTGAGAGCAATTTTGTCCATGAAAATACGAAATAGGAACCAAAATTTCGACAATGAAAAAAAAAAAAAAAAACTCCTACTTTATTTTAGGTTTACAAGTTGGTCCGATTGTTTAAGTTCCAAATAGGCCTTCTAATTTATTTCCCGTTTTCAATTTGTCTTTTTTAATTATTTTTTGTTTTAAAATTTTTCCCATAACATTTTTTTCCTCTTTGTAGATTAAGGTTTAATTTTTTAATGGTATAGTTTCAAAAAGCTAATATGGGGATTTTGTTAATTTTTTATGAACTCATTGACATCAAAAATTGCGAATTTCGGTTAAGCTTGAAGTAAAAACACAGTGATAACATAGTGATAGTATCAAAATAAAACAAATATGCTATAAAACAGAATCAAAAATGGAAAATAACTTTTAGAGAACCAATTGAACAAAGTCATGGGTGTTAATAAAATCTCCCAAAAATAAACAAATATCTTATTACCTAACCACGTTAATGAATTTGAAAACCAAAAACTTTTAACCCATCAATTCTTGTTAGCCAAAATCCTTTTAGCATTCATTCTCGATTCTCGACTCGGACATGTGAGGTTAGAAAAAATGGATGGTGTTAAACCTAAATAAACACAACAAAATACTGCATATCGCACAACATAAACTTCCATAACCATGTAATAATAATGCAAATATTATTTAATCGACACACGAAAAGATAGCCAGATCTATGTCCATGTTAGTAGGGATAAAATCATCCCCAAAGCATCTAATTTTTCTCAGACATGGAAGTATATGACATCACTAAATAAACAGTGCTGTAAACATGCAAACAGCAACTAATGGGGCTTCCTTCTTGGCATTGACCAAGCAAAGTGGTACAAGGACGCACCATTTCTCCACCACAAAATATTCCAGCCAACGGTACTCCAGGGAAATTCGTCAAGAAAGGGGAACTATCAACATTCAGATGTCCAAAGAATGATTCACCACGGCCATAACAAGCAAAAATAAGACCCCCAAAAACATTGATAGCATTTTTATCATCACCCTTTATAGTCTTAGAATTTCCTTCCAGCTTAATATTCTTCAGGGCATCATGGACTTCAGTTAATGAAGCTGACGCTCTATTCGGATCTGAATAGTAGAACTGAAAAGTATCTCCTGTCTTTATGCCAATTCCATCAACATATAGATACTCTTCATCACCCCTATCCAAAGCATGAGATTTTTTTTATAAGCAAATGAATACATGCGAGTACAAGGGGTTCTCACAACCTTGCATCATACAAGAGCTTCATATGACGGGAGGATACAAAACAAGATTTTGGACTCATGCACCAAAAAAAAAGAAGCATTACTACCAAGTAAGGACATATACCAATCCCAAGGCAAAAACCAAAGCATGAAGAACTTAGCTTTTTTTTACTAGACAGGGTGAAAACAAGGAAAGATAGGGAGTAGGGGTCTCCAAGAGGAGGAAAAAATAAAAATAAAAATAAAAATTCATGAACTGCACACCAACGATGACAATTCCACCAGAGGCCCTAGTCTAGGTTAGATTTATTTTTCAACCCCAAGCATTGTGACTTGACTAATAAATTTATGAGGAAAGGAACACAATTGAATATCTAATAGGACCTGTATACACAGCAGAAAAAGAAACCCATATATAAATGCAAAAGGTTATAAACAATTAGTTCATGAAGTCAATTTGTTTCTAATTAATTTGGTACAGAATCCATATGCCCACTTAAGATGGCATCAAAAGAAAGTAGAAGATCATGTTTGCAAATTAGCTGCTTTTTTTATTCTATAGAAATTGACTTGAAAGTAAGAATTATAATTCTACATAAACCAAGCAATATTCAACTCAACATCTAAGAATCTGAAATCCAATATTGTATAGTTATACATTTTACTGGTTTATCACTCAACAGCAGATTCTCCCAAAAGGGTAAAACATATTTCCCTGATATTAAAAATTCTATACGCCAAATTTGTAAATTTAAACAACACTTTTTAGTTGGTTGATTTGCTTATAATATAATAGTATAATCAAAGGATTGGGTTGATTGGTTGAGTGCTCTTCCACTCAGTTGATCTCTATTTAAATGGACTTCAAGTTATAAATAAATACAATTTACATTACATTTTCAAATAGATTAATGACAATGCTACTCCCCAAGTGCATGAATCATATTTCAATAGATATATGTATAACTATGCACATAATCTGAATGTTAAATGCTATAACTCCCAACACTATGAATTCCAACAAACAATTAAGGGGCCTGTCAATTCCTAGGCTAACACCTCCCCCCCCCCCCCCCAAATTGATGCGTCTAGTCAAGAAGTATCAATTTGCCAATGAGAAATTGACAACGAGGACAAGGGACAGCCTCGACTAAAAATCGGCACGTTGAAGCGCCGAGGTGTCAGAAGAGAAATAATATGATTGTACAAGAATCCAAAACAGAGATCCAGCAATCCAAAAGAATAAAGAAGAACCAAGAACCAACTGGTGGCCAAAACCAAGACACAGACAATTGGGGGCTAGTGAAAAAAAAAAAACACCATGAGCCAATTGGTGGCTAAAACCAAAAAACTAGGAACCAACCAGTGGCTAGAACCAAACTGCATGAGATAAGACCAATTGAATTTGAGCTTGTATCACGAAGAGGCAACAACAAAAAACCAACGGAAACAAGCAAGCTCACGGTGGGACGACAACAACTAACAGAACAAGAACCCCGAAAAACAATCCAGGACAAGAACTACAAGCCTAAGCTCTCCTCAAGGCGGGAACCATGGCTCAAATACCATGTCAAAATATTGGCTGAATTGCTTGAGTACTCTTCCTCTCTATTTATATGGACTTCAAGTAATACATACAAATTACATTTACAAAGAGATTAATGATAACGTTACTCCCCAAGTTCATGGGTGATATTTTATTAGATATATGAATGTTAAATGCTATAACTCCTAACACCATTAATTCCAATAAAAACAATTAAGGGGGCTGTTAATTCCTAGGCTAAGTATGACATAAGCAACTACCTATTACCTACACTAGCAAAGCCAAGAATAATAACAGCTACTAAAAATGGCAAAATAGATGAAATAGATGGATTAAAAGCAATATAGAGCACTATCAGATAATTGTAGCAAAATATCCATTCAGCCTTTTTAAAGAAAAGGAAATTAATCAGATAATAACCATAGAAAAGAGTACTAGTATATGTTAATGAGAAGATAGTAAAAAGCCTAGAAAAGAGAAGAGTTATATATCATACCCCACAACTCCATGATAAGCAATACAACTTCTTGGCATTGGCTTCTCTGCACCAATAGATAACTTTCTATGTTTAATCAACCCAATGTACAAATCAGGAGTGTCAATGTGATTTTCCAGCTGCCATAATTTGTAAAGTTTAGAAAATAAAAATCATAAATAGAAAGAAACGGAAAAGAAAATAACAACCGAAAGTCTTACAAAAATTTAAATTGGTATTAAGGCCTTACAACTACAAACAAGAATAATTGATAACACCAGCCTACATTAATTTCATCTTTTCCTAAAAATAAAGCAAACCTATTTAATAAATATTTCGCTTTATTGGGGTAGCTCTTTTTGTAAATAAGATGGCAAAATCCCGCCTTAGGTTATTTGGGCATATGCGGAGGAGATCAGTAGAAGCACTGGAAAGCAGAGCATATCAAATGGAGGCTATTCCAATTGTTGAAGGTAGAGAAAGGATAGGAAAAACCATAAGCGAAACAATTAAGAAGAAGTTAGAGATTAAAGCCATATGATCTATGATAGAGTATTATGACACCGTTTGATCCATGTAGCCGACCTCAACTAATGGGTATAAAGCTTGGTTGTTGATGTTGTTGTTTTAATTTCCCATCATGATCAGTTGGGATACAGTCATTGTTATTAAGTTCAAGAAAAGTACATCGATGAGATAGAAAAGAAAAAAAATTCAAATACTGTGCATATTTAGGTTCTCAAGTAGGTTATTTGCTTTTAACACGATGAATCTTTTACCAACAATTACGAACAATTTTCAAAATCGAGTTGAACTGCTCAAATATCACTCATATCACTCGTAAAGAAGTTAAAGAAAAGCTCTGTTTAGCAGATATGTTATTTTGGGCATCAAATCTGAGTCCGGTGCGTGTTGGAGCTGGGTAAGCAGTGTGAATGCATTCTCTTATGCAGCAAACACTTCACTCTAAGGTTTCCTTTCACCAAGCTATAATGCCATTAGAACCACACTCTTGCAAAGAGACAAAACCAACATACAAAAGTTGCTCCAACCTATCAAGGATACTTGGCCAGAGAGAGGTGTGAGCATAGTCAGTGATGGTTGGACAATGGTTGGACAAATGTACACTTGATTAATTTCATGGCAACCTCGGATTCGACTCCCATATTCTTGAGGGCTACTGATTATTCAGGTGAGGTCAAGAACATGACTTTCATTGCCATTGAATTTTTGGCAGCCATAAATGAGGTTGGACTGCGAATGTTGTCCAAGTGATAATTGATAATGCTGTCGATTGCAAGGCTGCTGGCTTGATTGTTGAATCTGAGTATTTTCACATCTTTTGGATACCATGTGTTGTGCATACTTTCAATCTTGCTTTGAAGAATATTTGTGCACCCAAAAATTCACCAAACAATGAGGTTGCGTGCAATGAATGTCTCCGGATACTTGCTCTTGCTGATGATGCCTCTTTCTTGAAAATTTCATTATGAATCATGCATGAGGTTAGCCACGTTCAATAAATTCTCAAAGTTGAAGCTATTGGTCGTTGATGAAACTAGATTTGCATCAACCATTATTATCCTTAGAAGGTTGAGAAAGGTTAAGCATAGTCTCCAATCTATGGTGATTAGTGAGGAATGACAAGCTTACAAAGATGAAGATGTTGATAAGGTTAACTCGGTGAAAGAAAAAATTCTAGATGATGCATTGTGGGACATAATTGAGTATGTTCAGAATTTTACAAAGCATATATATGACATGTTGCTGTGTTGTGACACCGGTAAGCCAAACATTTTCCTTGTCGATGAAAATGGAATTCCATGATTAAAAATGTGAAAGCAGCAATTTTTCAAAAGGAGGGCAAGGAGTTGACTAAATACTCATCCTTTTGGGAGGTGGTGTGTAACACCCCAACCTTAACATGCATCTTTCGTGGGCCATGAATTTAGTGGACTTGCCACCTATATTAAGCTTAATAATCCCTTGAAATTATGTAATCCCCTGGAGCCTTATGTAACTCGAACCCATGACCTCAGATATAGTCATAGATTCTACTAGAGTCGCTACCACTAAGCCACCCTCATGGGCCATGAATTCATTGGACGTGCCACCTGTAGGCAAAATAATCCTTTGAAAGTATTTGTTATTTTTTAGTTTCAATTAGCTAATCATTACTTGATTATAGTTCAATTATAGTTTTGTTCATTAGTTCAATACGACTATTATGATGAAGTTTTGTTCATTAGTAACTAACTTACATTTATACTTTTTACTTTGTATGATAGGAACTATTGTAGGCAATGGATTCAAGAAGATCCAAATAGAGGCTATTCTTTTATGTGATGATGGGGAAGGAAATGACGAGATTGAAACATTTGGAGTTTGATATTCATAGTCTAGTTATGCACGTAAGCTTGTGACATTGAACAATATTAGTATTTTTTGGGATTGATGTATTGTGAGATGTTTTATTGTGACATTAATGTAACCTTACCCTAGTTTTTAAGGAAACATCGTACCCCTGTATCCGGTACGTACCAGAATAGGGGCAACATACAAGAAAAGGTAATGATTTCAAGATAGACCACAGTATAATGTTGGTATGAACTTGTTTATTTGTGAATTAGTATCTATGTTGCACAGGTACGTTAGTTTTGGCCAAGTACCCGCACCGGATACGTACCGGGTGCGGGTACGCGTTGGGTATGCTCGGGTACGCACCGGATACATAAATTAATTAAATTTTAAAAAAAAAAAAGAAAATACGTGATGGGTACGTAATGGGCCAAATGGGTACATGAATGGGGTACGGCCCAACCAATTTTGCCCTAATTTTTCAAATTTCTCTTTCTCTCTCCTTCAGATCGATATTTCCTCTTCTCATCTCAGTTCTCCCTTCTTCTCCGGTTCTCCCACCACACACCGCCGCCGCCATGCACCGCACCGACGCCGACACACCACACCACGCACCGCATCGCCACCGATCGCAGCAGCCAGCGACTGTACAGCCGCCGCCATGCACCTCACCGACGCCGACAAACCACACCACGCGAAGTTTAGCCATAGCCTGTGGTTTATTCTTCCTCTCTTCTTGCTATTGTTGTTCTATAGTGTGTTGATGTGTATTTTAGGGTTTTAAATTGTTATTCTTGCTCTCTTCTACTTGCTTATGCTGTTGTGCCCTATAGCTGTATAGGGTGTTAATATGCTATTCTTGCTCTCTTATGCTTACTGCTCTGGTTTTATTTTGTCATAATTTTTTTATTATTTATTTATTTATTATATATTAACGTACCCGTACTCTAGTTTTTACAAAAATGCCGTACCCTCGTACCCGATACGTATCGCGTACCCGGTACGTACCCGAACCTGTGCAACATAGATTAGTATCTAAGACTCCAATTCGCTTTGAACTTGCTTACTGAAAAACATCTTCATAACACTAAATTAAACTCTTTATAATTTGCTTTAAACAATGCCATAACACTAAATTAGACACTGTATTAGGTATGGGAAGTTCCAAATATGTCATCACACTCCAAAAGAAGATAGGGAGAGGAAATAAATTAAAGGATGGCATTTTGGTTTCTGATTAATGAAAAGAATTTGAAGTTTTATCCAAAAAATTGCGCACCAAATCATGAATATCATGTAGAATAGTCTGACCGTCAAGATGTTCTTGTTGCCCTTCCCTCCTGGCAGTTAGCCAAGTTGAACTATCAGTGCTGCTTGTTCTAACTGAAGCTGTCTTGTATGTGGCACCCACAGCTGAAACACCATTTGACAATGCAACATGGAATTTGATGTTTCCTGTAGCGTAATGAATCCATAAAAAAGATGAGCGGCTTGTAAAGAGTTACAAAAACATAATAAAATGCAATAAAAGAGCAACACAGCAACACACTTAATATCAGCAATGGCGCATCCCCAAAGGTTTGTTGCCTTGTATACCAATGGCACATGCCTAAGCAGGGGTATACTAAATTACCCGAAAAAAGCGGGGGCGGGAAACAGAAATAACCAAACAGTAGTTTTTAAAGAAGAGAAGGAGCAGAAGCAATTGCACTGTCAGGATCTATCCTCCTTTGAGAGAGCAAAATAATGGATATTTGTAGACATGGCTAGTTTTATATGAAGGCATTTTCCATTTTTTACCTCAAAAATTATTTGATCAACAACGCACTTTTCTAACAATTAAATAGGAGGACATGCGCTGCAGTAGCTCTGTAGTTATATGAATCATACTGTGTAACAGGTAGTAAGAGCTACCCAAAAAAGATAACAAGAAGTACCAGAAGGCCCATCTCTGTCCTCGGAAAATACAAGAGCAACAGCTTCTGTGTTCCCTTTTCTAGCACAAGCATTTCTAGAATCGTTTCCACTTCTGTATATAAAGCATCCTCTCTCATCACCCACAATGACTGTGTCCTTGGGCATGGCGTAATCTGTAGTTGAACAACACATCATAAAAATCAAACAAAAAATTTAAAAAGAAACCAGCCAAGCACAAGCCTGTGGCAGAAGGCGTAATTTTAAGTCATCAAGGTTGTCATTATAAAAATAACAGAAAATACAGGTGACCCCATCCAAAATCAAGTATCAAAATGCCATTTTAAGCATCCCCTAGAGATTGTGTGACAAAATATTACAGGGAAGGCAGCCAATGATATCTTTGAAATAATACCGACATAATTTTTCCTTTTAAAGTAAAGAGTAAAAACAATATTGAGCAAAAGCAGAATTAAGAAACACAAAAAGGTATAAGAAAATATATGCATACAATAAAAGTACCACTTACCCAACTTCTCCATAACTGGTTTCATGTCACTGCTTGCCTCCTATGTAGCCAAATCAGTGTGTGAGAGACAGAACCAAGAATGATGTAAATAATGAAAAAACAAAGATTGAGAAAAAGATAAAATCAATATTGTTAATTAAGTGACCAACTATTAACCTACTCCAAACAATATAATTGCAACAGGGAATGGGCGTCTGGAGACAGAGGCTGAATACTCTTTGATATCCATTACAAAATCGTCAATGCACCGTGCTTGAGATGTCTGGTATCAAAAAAGAATTTTAATTAATAAGTTAATAAATATGATAATAAAAAAAACATAAAGTGGACTTAATTTAATTACATAATACATACATACATACATACATACATACATATATATATATATATATTAGATTGTACCACTGCTGCCAGTGCAGTAATAGGCACAAAAAGCGCCCAGAAGGGGTTAGCACCTTTAATTGGATGAAGCGCACACTTCTGGTGGCTTACATTCGCATTTCTGGTTCAGATGAGGCACACCTTTTGCACCTTCTTATAACTATAATAACTCAAATTGCCTATCCATCTAACTTACTAACTGTGATGTTAAAGGGGTGAAATAGTCATGAGATCAAATAAATAACTAGTTCTCATGCTCTGGGACTCTTGTTATGTATATTCAGTAGTTAATTTAACGGAAAGTTAATATGAAATTGATAAGATGCCAAGTCAAGTAATTGTTAAATGGGTTATTTGGCCTATGTGGAAGAAAGGGATAGGATAGTTATAATTAAATAATTAAATAAATAAATAGGCTATTAATATTATTTCTAGATCTTTCCTAGTTATGGGATTATGCCACTTGTAGGGTGGATTCAAGTAGTGAATTAGGGTTATCTTCTTATTTAAGCATTGTAGTGCTCATGTTAAGAATCAATGAAAAATGAATGAATCTTTTTAGTATCAATTTGTTATTCTTTATTCTTTAGGTATAATTTCTTAGTGTTCTTGGTAGGGTAGCTTATTGCTTCCAATCAAATGGTGCTTTCATTCTTGAATTCACCATCCTCCCAAATGGTAGATGATGCTTCCCAGCAACTTCTACTCTCTTTTAATGAAAGATATGCAACATTTCAGCAACATCTAAATTCTAGTGATGAAAAATTTTATGCTACAATGGCTGAAATACATAAAAAAATGGCAAATCTTCCTTATGTTCCAAACAGCACCCACATCTACCAACCACAACCACCACCAAAACCACCATATTACCCACACCTACATACACAATCCAGTCGGCCATTATCATCTTCATACATCCACCACAACCCTCACTATCCTCAAAACCAACAACTACCTTCTTATAATTTCAGATCTCAAGAGCCACAACCCTTTTCACATCCATCAGTATCACAAAACTCCTTTTCACCATCTCAGTCAACATCTCAACTACTACCATCTCACCTTCAAGTCACCGGTCACACTCTGGTCAGAGATTCTTTCTCTGAAATTAGAGAGAAACTCCTCAAGATGCAAGAAGATCTAATGGCCAGCAAAGAAACAAGACTCCTTGAAAAGGAAAAAGAAAAAAATGAGGTAACAGCTTTGCTTCCCTCATCATCAGAGGAACACTCGCCGGCGAACACCGCCCCACCACCGGCGACCACCGAGTTGTCATCATCACCACCGTCACTCGCCTTGCTTCTTCTAGGAGTAAAGCACAATGATAATAGAGAAAAAAAAAAAAAAAAACTAGATCTGGAAAATAATTTCTCACTCCATACTCAAGTGTCACCGCTGGGATTCGCCACCGTCAAGTTCAAGAACGAAAGGAAAGAGGGAGGCCTTCTCCTTCTACCGCGGGAACCACCGTCGCCGCCACGAGCTTGGCCACAGCAGTTGTCACCGGAAATTGTCGCCGGTGAAAGACACGATAACGAGAACGAGATCTTGTTGCTAAACCGTGCCCAGCCGAGGAAACACCTTTCTCCACCGCTAGCACCGCCATGAGCGCCTCCATGGAAACCACCGCCTCCGACGCGAGCTCCGGCATCTAAGTTATTCTCACAACCGCGAGCTACACCGTGGGAATCTCTATCCACACTACCTCCAGGCATCTCCGATTGTGGGTTTGTTGATGTATTTTGTAACTTCCAGAAGGAAAGTATGTGGTTCAACACAGAGGAAAAAATGGAAGACACGGAAAAGGAAGGAGAAAATGATGTTGGATCTGCAACTTTAATTTGGCAAAAGATGTTGCAATCCCATCCACTCCTTCAATGGATAAAGCAATCTCAGCCACCTCAAATTCAGTAGTTAATTTACGGAAAGCGAATATGAAATAGTCAAACAGAGTAGACTCTGGTCCTCTTGCCTGAAGTTGTTAAAAGTTTCAAACTCCTAAGCCTTAAGGGTGCCTTTCACATTCATTTTCAAAATGGCTTCCTATTACCCATTCATTAGCAAGGCAAGTACAAGTTTCAGAGATTGCAAAGTCCAAATCTTATAGCAGAGATTTTATTACCTTTGACGGCCGTACCAATGGTATGGTCTCAACTTTTAATCCTGGCAAGTAGCCGACAGTCAAAACTATGCCTTCATTTATATTTCTCGTATATCCATCACCAGAGAAGCCGCTAAAAAGGACACCCCACTTGACCTGCATAAATTATCCTCAGTTTACTCAAGTACACCAAAGCTCAAACATAAAAGGGAAACGAGTTCAACATTCAACCTCTTTGAATTCACCAGTCACAGCATCACTTCCAATAATACCATTTGCAACCGAAATTATGATTGGAATATTGAACCCCAATCTCTTTCTAACCTGTACAATAAACACAAGTTAATGGCATAGCACTAACAATAATGCTTGGACTCTAAACGTAGCGGAAAACGAAGAAAGGAAGAACAATTCCATACATGCTCCAGAGTCTGCGATAATTCGAATCCACTTCCAACATTGACAATAGCAAAATAAGGTCGAATTGGCTCAGACAGAACTTTATCAACAACCTCATTCACAGCATCCTGTTCAATTGCATAAATTCTTCATATGAATCTATCACTAATACCGAAACGGTTCCAGCTGAGTATTAATTAAGCAGATAAAAGCTCAATTAAGTTGACTTGACTTTGTTTATAGTCCCTAATTTTTTCTTATCGGTCTTAATTCAGTCCTTATAAGTTCCAAAATTTTGCTTTTAGTCTCTGCCCTCCGTCTACTACATGATGGTGTTAGCCGCTCCACGTCATCGCTTAACCGAGGGCAGAGACTAAAATCAATCATAAAACAAAAAGCCGAGAGAAACAAAAATGAATATGATTATAAATTCAGAACCATAAAGCACGATGAGGACATGACGGTAATTTTAATGAGAGAGGAAAGGGAGTTAGTTAGAGAGTTACGGGGAGCGAAGGGTTGAGAGAGAGAGCGGAAGAGAGCTTAGGGCGAGAGAGGATGCGATTGCAGATTGAGTTCCATGATTTGGTGACGCATGCTGCTGAACCGAATGATACCGCGGGAAGCCTAGAGAGAATGTTTTGAAGGAGGTCATCGGTTAGCAAACTGATATTCGCATCGATTGAAGCTTTCATTTTCGTGCTCGATGATGATGATGACGATGACTTCTCCATTGTGCAATAATAGCTCCCCAAACACGAACATAATAATCCTGAAAGAACTAGTATGGTGTTTTAAGGTATGTTTGGTTTTTACTTACGAAATGGCCCCAAAATTAAGTTAGAGCTTATGCAATTATTTTTTTTTTTTTTGAAGGGAGAGCTTATGCAATTATTAATAAAATAGCGTTGGCATTATATAATTGATTTCGAATTAACTTATTTTATAGCCAAAACATACACTTGGAGATTTTAGTTTCGTACCATTTGCACAGTAGGAAGACTGTTGGATTGAGGACATGGACTTGGATCTTGGATGTAGGCCCATTTTTACTGGGTTATCATTTTAGTTGCGAAATGACAATTTTACCCTTCTTTCAAATTTAACTAACAAACCCCAGAATCTCTTCTTCTTCCTACGGTTTTACTCTCTTCTTCCTCTCTACCAAAATTTCTCAACCCACTTTCATTCTTCTTCTCCAACAGCCGCATACAAAGAGATACACAACCTACATGCCTCATTCTTTGTGTATGGTATTGTCTTTTTCCCTTTTCTTCTTTCTTTTAGGGTTTAGGTTTTTTTTTTTAATGATTTAAAGACTTACAAGCCTACAAATCTACACATAAAATTATGACACTTATTATTTTCAAGTTAAAACAAATTAAATAAAAGAACTTAAATGACAAATGTCAAGATCCTAATGTGTAAACTTATAAGTATGTCTCTTTATATAAGTCTCTCAATCATTGCTCTTCTTTTATAGGTTAGAGTTAAGGGTACTGACTGGGGTTTTTTGTGTAGGTTAGCTCATGATTTTTTTATTTTTATGAGTATTAGTATAGGCTAGGAATATAACATTAGGTTTTTTGTTGCAATGTGCTTGAGATTAGGTAATTTTTAATTTGGGGTATCTGCGTGAGTTTTTCGACACACCAGTTTCAGAAAATGAAAATTTTCGATTCAGGGGATGTCGGAATCGGAAACTATCATTTACGATTGGTGGGTCTCGAAAATTATAATTTCCAATTCTTTTGAAGTTTTTTCCAATTTTCCGAGACATTGTTGTCGGAAAATATCACAGCAAATAAGAAATTCTGAGACCTAGTTGTCAGAAACAATAAATTCCGAGACCAGGTTCTCGGAATTAACAGTTGAAAATTTTTTAAATTTTTTTCCAACGACCTCATGTCGAAAAAATATTTTTTTCGACACTGGTTCGTTGGAAAGATAACGTACAGTGGAAAAAAAATGTACCTTTCAACACCCTGGTTTATTTATAAAAATAAATAAATAAAATTCATGTGTAAAACAATAAGATTCTGTATTATAAACTGAGAAACGCAAAAATTTCTTTTTACAACATAGTTTAATAAACAATTTGGGGTTTTTAATTACAATACAAGTAAAAGTAAATGGAGTTCCTTTATTTCGACTCTTTCACTGCGACACTCTGATCTTGAAACTTCTTGGGCATTTACCTACAATATTAAAACACTAAGGGGTGAGACATTTTTAAAACACATTGAATTACAATATAGTAAACAGTTCATAATAAAACTCCAGAATAATAACTAAATCAAGCAATGGAGTAACAATACACATCACATAATTCAGGACTCGTGCAATGCCTGAGCGCCTCTCAAATGCCAACCTATAACTGGATCTCATTCACATCATTCCCATTCATATTCTCATTATCAATATTTCACTGTGGGATCCATTTATAGAGTTGGTTCTCTTTTCTTTTCTTTTCTCTTCTTTTCACTTTTCTTTTCTTTTTTCATTTTCTCTTTTATTTGCAGCTGTTACTGCATTCTTTTCTTTTCACCTCACATCACTCTCCTCTCCTGGGAATAGATTAGTCGAGAGTAAACACCTCGCAACCAATGCGTACACGTTACTGGATCCCTTCCGATCCAGCACTACTTGGGTGGTGTTCCCAAGTGGCTATAGCCGAGACCGCCCTCCGCGACCACGAAATGCTTCCTAAGTAACCGATAGAATTGTAGTAGTTTTTCAGAACGGATCCCCAACATAGGTAGCAAGTCCGTGCCCTTTTAGGAGATCGAGGTTCCACCCACTACGATTCCCACGATTGTTTCAATAGCACAACCTGATCACTAGGTCATTCACGTTCCTCAGTTCCTTGAACCTTCACGAAAGCCTATCTCATACCCTAACGTTCATCCTCAACACCATGGTATGATGCATGATAGTTAAGATTATTGGAAAGGAAGTCAATGGCCAACACTCTTGGTTTTTCATCGTAAAACGTGATGCTTAATACTTACTTAACGGTTATTAGAATCAACTAACCGGTTAAGTTAGTATTGAAGTACCACTCCAATTCATTTATCATATAATCCGGCATTGACTTATTTTGCAATAACCTTAACCCTGACTCAACAACACGTACATGATCACACACATACTATCCAGATAGTCAATATGCACAGGCATGTCTCAACTCTAAGCGAACAACTTCAGCAGCAACACAACCATGACAACAATAACCCAATCACAACAACGAGAATCATAATCAACGATAAATAACAAACAACCAAGTAGTCAATAAACCAGTCGACATATACAGTCATACAGGTATGTTTCAGAGTACAATAACATAAATCAACTCCCTAGGGTTCTTCATTTCCTACTTTTATAACATACAAAAAAAGGTTTTATCATAAACATTTCAATAATGATAATAATCTACCAATATTAATCTAATCACCCCTAATCCAACTCTAAACAAGTGTCAATTTGTTACCCACAGTCCAATTTAACTATTAATCCCAAATCCTATTATAAACCCTAACTATCCCTAACTCAAAGTGTAGAAAAGTGTCTCCCCCTTACCTTAGAGGAAGAGGAGGTTCGATTGAAGCTCTATAGACCTTGAATCTACCCCCGGTATCCTTGGATTCCAGCTCCCTTGACCGATCTCCACTTGGTCCTTGATATTGGAGGAGAGAGAAAACTTAGTGGAGAGAGAGAGAAAGAGAGAGAGAGGAAAGAGAATCCATGGTGGTGTTGAGCTAGAGAGAGAAAGCTCCAATGGTTATGGTGATGGAGATCCTGGAACTTAGGGCTTGGTGTTGGGTCTTGATTCTTTGAAGAAGAAGATTTGAGTTTGTATTTGGAATGGAAATGAGTTTTTTTTTTTAATTTTGTGTGGTGTAGGTGAAATGGCTTTGTATTTGGAATGGAAATGAGTTTTTTTTTTAAAAAAAAAAATTGTGTGGTGTAGGTGAAATGGCTTCTTGGAGAAGCCTCCCCTTTAAGAAGAAGAATGGAAATGAGTTTTTTTTTTTAATTTTGTGTGGTGTAGGTGAAATGGCTTCTTGGAGAAGCCTCCCCTTTAAGAAGAAGAAGAAGAAGAAGTAGTAGTGTTTGTGTGCCTCCCCTTTAAGAAGAAGAATGGAAATGAGTTTTTTTTTAATTATTATTTTGTGTGGTGTAGGTGAAATGACTTCTTGGAGAAGTCTCCCCTTTAAGAAGAAGAAGAAGTGTTTGTGTTTGTATTTGGAATGGAAATGAGTTTTTGTTTTAATTTTGTGTGGTGTAGGTGAAATGGCTTCTTGGAGAAGCCTCCCCTTTAAAGGGAATTCATGCCCCCCAAGCTTATTTTTTTCCTGCGGCAGACTGAAGGTAATCGATTACCTTCAAAAGTAGTAATCGATTACTTTCCCAATTTTATTTTTATTTTTCCAGACAGAGAACAAGCAATCGATTACTTTCTCAAAGTAATCGATTACTTTGCCTGATTTTCATCTCTTGCATTTCAAAATGACATATCTTCTTCGTTAACCGTTGGATCTTGCTCAAATTTGAAAGCAAGCCTACTAAGGCTCCCAACTTCACATCCAATGGTGGAATTTTCATTTTAAGCTGTAGATCTTTTATTCTAAGTTTCCCATTATTCTATGATTCTAACTCTAAAACCTCCGTAATCTAAGGCTACTAATATTCGAGGCATAACCAAACTCATACATTGAAATCATATCTATATATATTAACCCAATATAACTACATACACATATATATACTAAGAAATAATTATAAACCACTACCCATACCTCCCTTTTACATACATAAATACAAGCATAATTATAATTAATTAAATTAAGAAATTCATATTATTACATACCTTAAACATGGTGGCAGAAAAATATGATATAAAGGAATAACAACAAAAAGTTGGTTGGAATATGAAAGGTTGAAGGGTGGGAGATATTTTGAGAAATAAGGATCTTAGAGGTAAGTGTGTGAGTATATTCAGAATGTTTAGGAAGCTGACAGGGTTAAGGATGGGGTGTGGGGATAATTTCACGGGGTGTGGGGATAAATTCCCAAAAAGTGACATTTTTTTAATGAAGGATAAATTTGTCATTTTACAATTTAAAATGGGATGCGGGAATATAATGTGGGGTGAGGAATCTAAAATAACAAAACCCACCCACGCTTCCTTCTTTACCTCTCTAGCTAAGAACCCAGAAAAAAAAAAATTTCCGATCTCATCTCATCTTTATTTATTTCATCTCAAAATCATACCAATACAACATAAGATAACAACAATTTTATTCTCTTCTTAATTTTGTTTTAATTTTTTATCAAAAAATGAAAAGGAAAAAAAAGGCAACATAACATCTTCACATAGCTTAAAGATCGTGGGTGGATCTAAGAGCACTCAAGTCTTTTTTCTTTAAAAAATAGAGAAGGGGTTTGAGTGCAACTATAGATCTGAGTCGAGTGCAGCGTCTAAATGTGGTAGCGATGGATCTGTGGCTAGTGATATGGCTATGCTTGAGCTCGACTCAAAGTGGTGGTGGTTCAATCAACGACGAAGAATGGGCCAGGACGATACAGAGGACGTCGGTGGTTTGAGAGATTTGTATTTTTCTTAAACAGAGTCGAGCGAGGGAAAGACAATTCCAATGTTAGAGCTCACAAGAGAGAGTGACGAGGAGGATAAGTGGCTGACAGCGGCTGTAGGTGGCTAAGGTTATGGTTTTGGCGACAGTGGAGCCTCAGTGGTTTTCTTTTTCAACTTCTTATTTGCGTTGGATTTCTTCCTCCCTCCTCTGCGTTCTCTTTTTTCTTTCTCCCTCTTTTTCCTTTTCAATTCTAGCTAATTTTTCTTTTTTCTTTTTTAAAACTTTTAGTCACGTGCCAAACACATGACTAGTGGGACCAATTCAATGGGTGAGGTGACGCGTTTTTTTTCCATGTGTCAAGTCTGACATGATTCTTCGTTAAGGATCAAAACCAAAACTTTTAAACTTTTAAGAATCTAAACCGGTAAAAAAAAAAGACAAGGGCTAAAACTAAATTTCACTCAACTTTCAAAAACGTAAAACTTAATTAAATCATTGTTTATTATTCATTGTTCATTAGTTTGTTTAGTCGTTTGTCATTCAAATTAGGATTAAGTTGTTGTTTATTTTATTTTATTTTTTTTGAATTTTTGTTTATGTAACTATGGTTGAATTAAAATTTCAAAAATTTATAAATTAATCCCTAATACATGACACATAGATTAACACCTTAATTGATAATAGATGTTAATTGTATTAAGTTAACATAAATATCATGAAATAAATCCAAGTGGATTGTCCTAGTGGAAACTGGCTAGAGGGACTTTAGGGTCAAAGACTCCAGTCCCAGTGAGACAACAATTCCTGGGGAGGATACTGTTGAGTCAAAGAATCGCATAGTTTGCGGATCCGAGGTGGATTAATTGGACCACAAAAACATGTGAAATCCAGACACCATCTGATTTCGACAAAAAAAAAAAAACATAAATATCATTATATAATTGGTTTAAATGAAGCGATATTAATGCCTTCAAATTTTTCACCATCATGTGATATGAAAACTCCCAAAGGTATATTATTCAAATAACCGGACTCCTTATTACAAAGTTCCTGAAACTCTGGAAGCCATATTATTTAAAGGCACATACGTATGAGTGTTTTTTTTATAGGCAAAATATTTTTTGGTTTTTTCTTTACGGAATATATTAAAAGAAATTAAATTCATCAAATAATGACGTCCACATCGAACTTCGGACTTTTAACTTGGTACATAACCATGGTCTAGACCCACTTGTTGCTACTTATTCAAACTATAAAGATTTTTATTATAGATTTATCAAACCTCTGTCAAACTTATTAATTAATTAAACACTGCCCTTAATGGCATTACTATATCCTCTTTGGAGGTCATCAAATCTGTTCCAAAGCATGACTCCACCGTATTTTGGAGAACCCCTGATAGCAGGGAGAACCTGAGAAGTGAGCACATCAGTAGGAATAAAGCCACCACTTTGAGCAGCAGTCTCAGAAGCTGGGAGCCCCAAAAACAGTTGCTTGGCTTGTGATGAGGTCAACTGGTTCCATGAGTTAATAAGATTGTTAGTGTTTCCACTAGCGTATTGGCATGAAGGGTTGTTGTAGAACTGAACCCACACGTTATCAAATAAGCCAGTATTGATAGCTGAATCCAAATGAGTATCAGGGATTGGACATTGTGGTGCTGCAGCTAAGTATACCTTCTTTTGGTCGCTGAATCCAATGATTGCCCTGCAAGTAAAAAGAGCGAGTTTATTTGGAGAAGGAATATTTTTGTTACTTATCGTATACAAAATGTGTGTGTCTTCCTCTGAAATATAAATCTCAAACTGATAAAAACAAGTAAGATCGACGGTAGCTAGGTAATTCACCTGAAGTAAAACAAAGAAGATAATAATAAAGATGTTATGAACAATTTGTATTTATAATGACTCTATCATAGTTTGTGTTTATCCTTAATTTATGTTTATTTTTAGTTGAAACAAATTCATGATAGGGTTTACACTTTTCCTATATGATAGGACTCATATGTATTGTAAACTTTGCCTCAAGAAGTGAAATACAATTTCTCCCTACTTCTCTCTTCTCCTTCAATCTCTCATGTCTTCTTATTTTCATTAATTCATAACACGTTATCAGCACGATAGTTCTCGTTCATAAAAAAGAAAGAAAGAAAGAATGAAAGAATGATGTCAAATTCAACAAGTGCTTTCTGTGCATGTTTTGACGAGGATAAGCAACAGACCTGAATCAGAATCAATTAGACATGGCAGAAACGAGACATGCATGGTGATTGAAGAAGGAGGAATTGAATAACAACGTATATATAATTATATATGCTGCATCTGTAAGTTAATTAATTTTTATGGTTTTCTTTATATTGTTTGTATATTTTATGAGTAACCTCTTATTATGGTGATCATGTGTAAAAGATTTTTTTTTAAATAAAAAAAATAATTTGTTTTTGGGTTTTGGAATCAGACCCATTATTTGTTGTGTTGTTTTTTTTTTTTTAATATAATGGATCTTGATCACTTGCAATGTCACTCTTGGAATTTGTTTGGTGGAGATTTTATAAAATTAAAATAATAATAATAATAATAATAATAATAAAAAAGGTAGAGAAGAGAATGATACTTGATCATAGGAGCAAGTGAATATTTTTGTCCTCCAATTTGGTGTGTCTTTGGTTCGGATTCGAAAATAATGTGATTAATCACCAGGTTATGTTTCGAACAAGAATGACTTGTTTTAATTTCTGATTTGATATTATGCAATGGCAGCGTAAAATGTGTTTTGCATTGCATTGAGATAACTTAATAGATGTCAATGTACTAGTATAGCTTTCTATATATAATGATAATGCATACCATTTCAAATGACGAATAATTAGAACTTAGAAGAATGGCATAATCTTAGGCAAGTAGTATGACATTTAGCTTGCATGTAGTTCGAAATAAAGTTTTCTAAGCTCGAAGTTATTGCCCCTAATCCTGGTTTCCTGCTATGTTTCGAACAAGGGACATAAGGGTATGTTACCACTAGGCTACCAATAGTTACATTTATGTTGTCTGCATGTTTTATTATTGTTGTGAATTGTTACCAATCAGTGTTTTGATTTTGACGCAAATACTTATTAGTAGTGATAGTTATTATACTTAATCATATACATGATAAATTTGTTATTTATTCCGCATGTGGCAAAATGTTAACACAATATTTTCATTATACAAGAACATGTATGATTTATTTTTGAAAAAAAAATAATAATTTTCCCCTTCTTTTGGAAAATTATAATAATATGTTTAACTATAGAAAATGATGGTTACAAACGATATTAGTTTGCCTTACATATTTAATTGGTTTTATGGTCATTGATTAAAATGCTTATGTTTATATAATGCTTTATATATTTTATCATTGACAAATTGACATAAAAGGAAAGTTTTATCTGATATAACTATTGTTGTTATTCTCTAATGATCTTCCTAAGTTGTTTTGAAAGTTATATAAGCTAAGAAAGATTATGCTTCATCAAGTTGACTCATATCTTATATCGGCTTCTATTGGCATGTTTTAAAAATATTAGTGATGAAAAATTTGTAATATTTTTCTATTGAAAATTATTACTGCCATTATGATAAAGATTTGCCAATATAATTATGAATATACTTGTGCATTTGTTTATACCATTGGGTGACGTCAATACTTGTGTAAATATGATATTATTGAATGATATTGATCAAATAAGTTTTTTTTTGGAGATAATTGATGCTTGTTAGTTTTAGCAAGTAAAACTATGCATGATCTCATATGATCTTGTTTTGAATTTTATTTTCAATATAAATATTTTTGTGATATTTCCAAAAATTAAGTCTCCGCTTAAATATATTATTTGAAAAGTATTTAAAAAATTATAATAATTTAATAACATGTGTTAGACATATAAATTGGTTATTGAAGAAAAATGTGGTTCTTTTGTGAGAAATTTATTAATTTTTAATTTTTTCATTGTCATTATTGAAATAATTAGATTGGAATGTACGAACCTCATAAATAATTGATCAGATTTATACATAATATATTTTATAACAAAATTTTACGGATATAAAAAAAAATTTAAAATAGCATATCCTAATTTTATAACAAGATTGGGGTAAACAATGTGTTATAATGTAGTGGATCACAAATAAATATACCAAGTTTCAAAGGTATATGTAAAATTTTATTTTCAAAATTGTTTAATATATTTTATCAAAATTTGTGTACGATAATCATTTAGTCTAAAAGAGTTGTTATTCAGAGGTATTGGAAAATTTTTCAGTTTACACGTATATAGTACAATTGAAATACCTCATATCGTAAAACCAAAAGTTTATAAATTATAATATAATTTTTTGTTTGGCTTGACTGGTTAGACCATCCCGGATCAACTATATGATGCGAATAAAAAAAATAATTAAAACTTATGTTGACATCCAATGAAGAACTCGAAGTTTCTTCAATCTGATTATCTCAATGTGTTAATAATTGTTCCCAAAGAAAATTTATTCGGCCATCACCATAAAATTTGGATTGAATCTGGAATGAATACAAGTGATATTTATGTGTGATGACTTCCATCATGTGGATCATTTAGGTATTTTATATTTTTAATTGATGCATCAACTAGATGATCACATGATTCTTCATTGGCAATTGGCAACCAGAAGTTTGCGAGATTACTTGTGCAATTGTATCAACCAAAATCTAGTGATTAACTATTGTATGTCTATTGTCATTACTAATTGGGAACATGTATGACACTGATTCGCATCAAGACATTAAAATTATCATGAGTTTCCCCTTTTACAAATGGTTTTTGGTCAGAAACCTAATATTTCCCATCTAAAAACTTTTGGAAGTGCAATATATTTTCCACCACAACGCACTAAGATGGAACCTCAAAGAATGTTGGGAATATATGTTGGATATGAATTTCTATCAATGATAAAATAACTCAAACCAACAACAAGAGAGTCATTCATGATTTGATTTCCGATCATCGTTTTGATGAATTTGTTTTCCCAACATTAGGGGGAGAAAATAAGCAGTTGGAAAAAGAAATTATTTGAAAAGAGTTATCATTATATTATCTTGATCCTCAAACAAAACAATTTGAACTTAAGTTCAAAAGATAATTCATTTGCAAAATTTAGATAACCAATTGCCAAACGCATTTACTGACCTAAAAAGAGTGACTAAGTCACATATTCCAACTGCTAATGCTCCAATGAAATTGATGCCCCACTTGGACAAATTAAAATTGCAAATGAGTATAAGGCACGCTTGAAGCGTGACAGATCTATCGGTTCCAAAGATAAAAATCCTCAAAAATTAAAAGGAGCAAAGAAATAAGATAGTCAATTTGAGGATATAGTGACTCTTGAAGAGTCATTAGACATAATTAATAGTTTAGTTCAAGAAGAAAGTTAGGTACCTGAAAAGTGTGAAAACAAAGAGATCTCAATAAATTACGTCATGACTTAAATACAATGGAACCGAAATGAAGTCAACGTTGACGATGTTTTTTTTAATATGATATAGCGCTTAAATGATATAAGATGAGGATCATGCATCAAAATCTACTAAGGAATATAGACAAAGAAATGATTAGCCAAATTTGAAAGACACAATTGAGGCATAATTGAATTCGCTTGAAAAGCGACAGGTATTTGGACATATAGTTCGTACACCAAAAGGTGTAAAGTCAGATGGATACAAATGTGTTTTTGTACATAAGCGAAATTGTATAGAAGAAATTATGAGATATAAAGCAAGATTGATTGCCCAAAGAAGTTCACAAAGATCTGACATTAATTATGAGGAATAATACTTCCCTATGGTGGATGCAAGTATTTTCGATACTTGATTAGTCTGGCAATATATAAAGGATTCAATTTGTGTCAAATGATGTTATAGCAGATTTTATGGCCAACTTGATTAATAACATATATATGAATACCTCTCAAGGATTCAATATGCTCGAAGCATATGCTTGAACTATTTATGGTTGAACCATATCCATGGATAATTAAAATGTTTGAAGCATAAAGTGTAAAATGTCGACATGTGCTCGCTAATTAATTAAATTGCAAAATGCAATAATTTTGAACCTATAGTTCAAACTCCAAGAGATTTTTAATAGACTCGAAGTTTTAATTCTAGCAAACATAAAATGCATTATATGTTTGTAGCCATTATCATGGTTCATTCGAAAATGATATCATTATATTAATATGAGAAATTACAGAAGAATTAAGGATATTGATATATACATGTATATATCTATTTATATTTAGCTAATAATAATTTGTGTTTTTTTTTTGTTATATATTGTTTGACTTATATATATGATGTCGTGTATGTCATGCAATTATGGATATGTTTATTGCAATTGTTTGAGAATACTTATATGATTATGGTTCATGTTATGTGTTTTGTTTTTGGTATCTATATAGTTTTATTTCAATATTGTTTGAATTATCGAGCATTTAGCAAATTAAGTTTGTGCATGTCAAGGGGGAAAACAACTTCTAAAGTGATTTGCTTTGATAAATAACAACTAATTTATATGCTAATCTCTGTTTGATTGTTAAATGTCGTACGTGACTTAATATGTCATCTGATATTAATTTATTAGCAAAATATTGTTATTCATTCACATGAAGATGTTGGAATGAAACTAAGCAAACATTTTAGTATGATAAATTGAATAAAAGTTTTTATGGTTTGAAGTAAATTGAGATGTGGTATAATCGTATAAGTGAATATTTAATCAATGAGGATATAAAATGGTCGAATTTGTCCATGTATTTTTATGAAAAGATGTGGCAAGAAATTTGTTATAATTGATGCTTACGTTGATTATTTGAATATTATTAGAACTCCTGAAGAGCTTCCAAATGTTGTAAATTACTTAAAGAAAGAGTTTGAAATGAAGGATTTGGAAAGAACAAAATTTGTCTTGAATTACAATGGAATATTTAATGAAATTTTGGTACATCATGAAACCTATGCTGCGAAGGTAATAGTGTAATATCTTAGAGATTATTGTTCGCATCAGGGGGAGAAATAAATACGCACTGCACTCTTTTTCCCTTAGTCAAGGTTTTTTCCCGATGGGTTTTCCTGGCAAGGTTTTTAATGAGGCAACATCCAATTGCGTAAGAAGAATTGTGTACTTTTTTCCTTCGCTCATTTTTTCCATAGGTTTTTCTTAGAAAGGTTTTTAAAGAGACATATTCTCTTGATAGTCATCCAAGGGGGAGTGTTATGAACAATTTGTATTTATCTAATAAGTGGATGACTCTATCATAGTTTGTTTTTATCCCTAATTTATGTTTATCTTTAGTTGAAACAAATTCATGATAGAGTTTACACTTTTCCTATATAATAGGACTCATATGTATTGTAAACTTTGCCTTAAGAAGTGAAATACAATTTCTCCCTATTTCTCTCTTCTCCTTCAATCTCTCATGTCTTCTTATTTTCATTAATTCATAACAAAAGACTAATTGTGTGCTTGATTTGTTTATATTAATAATAGGTTTAATTAAGTTATGCGTCCCCGAAATATACTCAATTTTGATTTTAGTTCGCAGACTTTATTATTTTTTTTGGTTTTAGTTCTAAATACAAAAATTTTGGCTTAAGTAGTCCTTAGTGTTATCAAAAAAATCGTTAGCTGATGATTTGACTAATGATGTGCCACGTGGCTAGGTACATATTATATTAATTTTTAAAAATAACTTTTTTTAAACCAAAATGTTATTTGTCCATCCAGATGCTACATCTGTTCGTTTTATATGCAGAAACATTGTACATATAACATTACTCTTTTTAAAAGGCCACGTGTTATCATCAACTTTCGAAGTTATATGACTAAATTGTCACCCTCGCTGGCATGTTCTATGAAAATTGCTTATTGAAGGAGGCTTAGCTTATCGAAAATATATACGAATGAGATATAGTACTTATTCCTATCTTCTGTCGATCGTTAGTCACGTCATCGATTAACGATTTTTAGGTAATGATATAAGAACCCGAACCAAAATTTTTATACTTATAGGAACTAAAATAAAAAATAAATAAAAAATTTGGGGGCTAAACTCAAAATTTGGTATATTTCCAAGAAATGATAACTTAATTAAATCTTAATAATATAAGTTTAATGTGTAGGTATGGATAATGTAAGGGTTTTTATAATGTTGAAATATCATTTTATATTCTCTAACAATATTTGTTGTTGGGTCGAAGGGTGCAAGTTGGAAGAGTATTTTTTTGAAAAAAAAATTATTACACGTCATCTTAAAAATCATCCACATTCCATATCAATTTGTAAATATCATCAGTTTTTTTTTTTCTAAACGAATGGATAATACGCCGATAGTGTAAAGTTTTTTATATCATCAGTGCATCATTCACCATTCATCCGTTTATGATCATTGACTTTTAGATTAAAATAATATAAATGAATGATGAATGATAAACTGATGATCAGCACATACCCATTAATCTCTTGAAAAATTTAAGCTAAATGACAAACATATTTGATTTTGAAAGAAACCGCTTTTATTATTAAAAAACAACAACCGATGAACTTTGATAAAATAAGTGGTATACTACGACTAAGCTAACTGAACTTCGATAAAATATATATACCTTGCAAGTTCATCATAGTGTTGCCCTCCACCAGCTTCAATATCAAAGTCAATGCCATCCAACACAGCATCACCAAAGGGCCTTCCATCTGAACTTCCTCCAAGGAAGTTACTCCAGAGATAGCTTGCAAGGTTTGTGGCCTCATCAGCTGAGTTGAGAGAGTAGCTCCCAAAATAACCACCAAGTGAGAGGAGGATCTTGATGCCTTTGCCTTGGCAAGCCTTGATGTCACTATTTAAACCATCACGAGAGTGGCCAGCAAGGTTTAGTTCTAGGTTTTTGCCATTACCAAAAGTGGACAAAAAGGCTATGTTCACAAATTGGTAGTTGCCAGTGTTGCATGCATCTGCTAAGGAGCCTTCATCGCCATTTTGACCCCAATAGATGGCAATGCTGCCAGCAGCATGGGAGGACTTAAATAGGGAAATGAGCATCATAAGAGGGAATAATATGAGGAGTGAAACTTGTTTGAGGGATGCCATGTTTCTAGCTATATATACGTGTGTGTGTTTTCTAACTTGTTCTAATAGCTTCTTAGTGGTTTAATTTAGTTCGAGTAAGGAATGTAGATATAGAGGGTACCTTTATATAGGTGTTGGAGGGCATGCAAGTACAAAAGTTTGGGGAAGAAATTATGAGACCCGTGCCTTACGGGTAAGAAATTGATTGTATTAAAATTGTGGAGGAAAAGTAATAAGCATTTAATTTCTCACACAATCTAGTCTAAAGTCCTCTTGACCGACTAAAATATCATCATCAATATTGAAGCCTATAAGTAACGGCAAAACAAATCACTCCTTTGTCCCAATTTATTTGTCCTTTTAGTAACTTCAACTTATTCGTTGTTTTAGAAATTCGAGTATGCATTTTTTCAATTTTAATCTTGTTTTTAAATATTTTTGAAATATGTGAAATGTGTGATAATTAATGTAATGTAAAAATAATGTAGTAAAGTTAATTTATTCTTCTCTTAAAAATTAAAATATTAAATGAGTTTGTGTCAAATTCTTAAATAAATTGGAATGGGGAATTATGCTATATCATGTTTAAGGATATTCTTATCATTGGATGCCAAATTGGGATATGTGGCTAATGTTGGAAGCCGGAAAGTTTCATGGGATTTTCACATAACTTTTGCACTTTGATTGATTTATTATTACTTTTTTTTTTGAAATTTTTTAAAATATTATTAAAGTAGTGTATATTTTTTTTGAGAAGTCATGCTTGAGGAGGTGTCCAATTTCACTTATATTTATTTATTTTTTCGCATCAAGGGTATCCTCCAGCCGATAGGCGAAAACTAATCCCTTCCGATATGTAGAAATCATCTAAGTGAGCTTTACCTCTACCAATACAGTCTTTTCTATACCCACGACAGAAATCGATCGAACCCCTGACATCATAATTAGGGAACCCAACTATCTGTCTGATTCACTTATATTGGTTTTATATATACTATATAGGTACAAAAGTCATGCAACAAAGGCATGATTATGCTTTTAATTTTTTTTTAAAAAAAAAAATCTTTCTCCTTCTTCTTCCTTTCCCTCTCATTCTGTAACACCCCAAATTTTTAATCCCTGATTAATAGAAGTTTAATTATAATTAATTACTTTTATTTTAATCTTTGATTAAAAATTAAATTATTATGCATGAGTATGATAGAGAATGTGTGGAAGATAATTTGATAATTAGTTTAAGTGAAAATAATATTTTTGCATATTAACCCTTGATTTAGGACCTAGAAGTAATTTTAGAAAGGTTTTGGAGGGAAAGAAAATGAAATATTTATTTTTCAAAAACTAGCCAAAAGACTCGAGTCTTTCTCGAGTCTTTATGAAAATACTCGAGTATTCTGGACAGAGATGCACGGGTTAGTGCGTTTGGTGAGTCACCCACTCGAATACCTCACGAGTTGACACGAAAACAACTCCTCAACACGTCTTCGTGTGCGTGTCAAGCTGCATGAATACCTTAGCCATCTATTTAAGCTTATGGTTGATGAATCAAGCTCTCATTTTGCTCAATTTCATGTAGAATTTGTGTGTTAGAGTTTCTGATTTCTCTTATTCGATTCTCTCTTGTTCTTGAGAGTTGATACACAAATTATACACAGTTGTGAAGCTCACATTCAGGGCTTCACAAAGATACCAAAATCGTGAGCTGAGAGAGAGAGAGAGAGAGTGTGTGTGTGTGTGTGTGTGTGAAGAATCGAAGCTCGAAAGTTAGGGTCATTTTGCTGTCAAAACTGAAAACTGGTTCTTGGAGCTTACTTTGGTCTTCGATTTTGGTAAGCTCGTGAACCCTCTCGACTTCAAATTCGTTTTATTCTCTCATGCATGTTGCAGAGAATAATTTCTAATCATTTTTCCTAATTCTTTTGCATGATTTATTGATCAAAATCTCTGGTCTTATGACCCTGTCCAAACTGTGTTGCTGTCAAAGGGTTTTGGGGAAATCCAGCTTGGAAGCTAAGTTTTGGTAAAGTCTTTGTTGATTCACGTCTGTGAGGTAAGGGGAAAGCTTAATATACACTAGATTGAGTTTAAAGTGCAAGATTTTAATTAGAGAGTCACCAAGAGGCTCTAAGGGCTTAGTTTGAATAGGGAATTTGGTTTGGAGACCAATCCATGCTCTAAAACTGATTTGAGCAAGTCATAATTGATGCATGCAAACTATTTGGAACCTGAAACCATGAGTTTGTTGAGTATTATGTGTTTTGGTATTTTGAGTTGTTGATTTTCCATGTTTTATGCATTATCTTATGAATCTATGCAATCTCTGTAAATTGATGTGTTCTAAGTGTTTGAACATGTTTAATTTATGTTATATGAACTCTGTTGATCAACGGTTTGAGTTAAAATTGGTTAAAATCGAAATTGGTATGTTAAAACCCATTTTAGAGTGTTTCTGCTGTCATGAAATACTCGAGTATTGTCTGATGCAGAATCACCAGATTTCTATATAACACTCGAGTATTTGATGAACCACTCGGGTAATTTGGGTGACGAACGACTCGAGTATTTGATGAACCACTCGAGTATTTTTGACCTGTCAGAAACAAGATTTTTAATAACTACTCGAGTATCTCATGAACCACTCGAGTACTCGGTTTTGTCTGATGCAAACTTTTTTAGAACAAGATGAACTACTCGAGTATTCCTGAAAAGACTCAAGTGTTCTGACAGAAAGTGCCCTAAATACCATTTCTAAGTTAACCACTTTTATTTAAACCTAATATAACATAAAGTAAGGTCATGAGCTGAATATATGACTGAATTATGTCTGATTGGGTATTCTTTACTCTTCCTGAATTTATTCATGGAACCTGTTTTTAATTACTTCGAGATAATGTGGATATTATCAAGTAATTTTAAATACGAATCAAAGAATTTAATTGTGATGCATTCATGCATGGAGTTTGGATGATAGATCGATTTGTCACGGTTATTTTTATAACCTGAGGAGGGCCTCTGGGAGCGCCAAACATGTCCTGCTTGATGACATGTTTATGTGTGATAAAAACGTGGCCAGTCTGATGATGTGATTATTACGTTGGAATGTGACATCTGCGAGGTTGCGGCGTTTTGAATCACTACCAAGCTTGAGTGTAATACATTCCACGGAATGGTATTAAATTTTACCTCACAAAGCTACCGAGTACATAAAATGTACATGAAGTTACAAGGTGGCCGCCCCAAAAAGGGGGAAATAGTTTCTATGGAAGATAGAACTGATGATAAGACATTCATACATCATGCCACACTTATATAATTAATTGTTATTTAATTGATAACCTGAGTGTGAGCATATTATGTGCATTCTTACTTGTCATTGACTTGTTTGTGTAATGACATGTAGTTGACTATATGATTACCTCATATCCGTTATGTATATAAAATGTTAAACCTTTATTCTCTTTCGATTATGTGTATGTTGTTGCTTATCCCCATGCCCTTGTAGGTGATGTCGCGCTATCTCCCTTGCATCGAGATCCGTCCTCTCCCTACTTGAGTGTGGGTCTATAAGGACCACTGAGCAGTGTCCGAGGGTGAGGTAGAGTTGACTTTCTACCACCCTAATCCACTGGCCCGTGTTTGTCCTCGTAGATTCAGGATCCCCATTATCTATACTATGCATGTACCACTCTTTTACACATATCATGGACCACCTTCTGCTCGACCTACCCGTACTCATCATAGATTTCGTTTTCGTTCGGTTTACCGCTCTCACCCTTTTTCTTCTTGAGTTGTCCGGGTGGATACTCCCACACCTGATCCGACGAGTCCAGTCGGGGTTGCACCATCACCCGACCCTATGCCCAGTGCTAGGGTACCATCCCCGTCGAATGAGGTGGAGGAGGATCTTGTCGAGGCAGGGAGAGGAGACGAGCCAGTCGAGCACTCTACTGGTAGACAGTGGAGGGATGATGACCCTTAGGTACATGCTAAGTATAGGTAGTGTGGGTCAGGGACCCGATCTGCAGCTGCTGTGGACTCTTTTGATGGATGGATGAATGCTTCTCTGGTGACTTGGACTACTACTGCTACTGCTACTCCTAGATCAGCTCTGGCGCCATTATTTTGATATGTTTATATTGTACATATTTTTGGGGAGCTCTAGAGGGATGATTCATATGTAAAATCAAATCTCCAATTAAGGTGGATTAATTTTGATGATGACAATGTAATTAAATTATGGACTTAATTTGAAGAATGCAAGCCCAACAATAAAGAAGATCAAGTGCTTAGTTTAATTATTCATTCTCATTTATTCTTAATGTATTTTATTTTTTATGAGAGTGGGTAGTTTAGGTTTTTATTCTCACCTAAGGTCAAATAATATTCATGCATGAAAAGGTTGAGATCAAAACCAATTAGACTTGAGAAGAGAATTGAAAACAATGTTAGAAAAACTTAATTTTTCCAACATTGATCAATTCACTCGAGTGATTCTCAATTCACTCGAGTGATTTATGAAAGTTCAGTAATATAGCCGTTGGATAAAGTAAAAAGGCAACACTATCAGAGTTGACTAAAGCACTCGAGTGTTTCCAAAAAGACTCGAGTGATTTAGGTCTGACATCAAATTTTTTAAACGTTAGAAGAGGACAAAAAGGAAGAATAACTTGGTTTTTCCTTCCCTTTTGTCCCCTCACATATATTCTGAATAGTGGCCATTATTCTAGACAACAAGCTTACACTCTTTCATTGATTCTCTCTCTCTCTCAAGTGTTAAAAATCATTTCTCTCTCTAAACTCAACCAAGCATTCATCTTTATTATTTGTCTTAGTGAGTTAAGAGAGTGTGCTTCATTTGTAAGAGAATTATTTGTTGTAAAATTCTCAAACACTCAAACACTTTAGCTTGTTTAGAAAATCTTGGTGAGGTATCCAAGTACTTGGTGAGGTATCCAAGTTCTCAAGCCTTGGGAGGTTCTCAAGCACAAAGACTAAAAGGATTCTTAGCTTGGTGGGCTCTTGGAGGTTCCAAGGAGCTTAAGAAGAAGGGACTCTTCATCACCAAATCAAATTGGGGTAGAAATTTCAAGAGTTTGGTACACTCTTGAAAAGGGTTAGGATTGAGTGAGGAATCTCAATTTATCCTTGTAATTTCTAACAATTTGATTATTAGTAGAAACTCCTAAGTTGATTAGGGGGACTGGATTAGCACTCTATATTGAGTGTGAACCAGGATAAAAATTGGTGGTGTCTCTCTCTTTTATAGCTTTCTTAGATTTCAAGAAAAACCAAACCCTAAGTTCTTTAGAAAGGGGCTTTTATAATTCAAGTAGCAATTGGTTGCAATTAACTTGTTTTCATCTAGTTTTAGCTTAGTTTAATTGCCCTCTACTTTAATTTATATCTGCTCTGGATTGGTCTTTAAGAAATTGATTCATTTTGCTAAATTTATCTGAAACTGCTCTTTGCTGTTCTGCATAAAACACTCGAGTATTTTACAATTCACTCGAGTATTTCGTAGCATTTCACTCGAGTGTTCTTCATTTCACTCGAGTAAATTGCCCAATTTCAGAAAAACAAGCATTTGATCAATTATCTTTTAATTGCACCGAAAATTAGTCACTGTTGCTTCCATATTACTATTCACCCCCCCTCTAGTAATTGCTAAGTCCCCTTGTTGGTTTCCAACAAGTGGTATCAGAGCTCGGTCGAAAGATCGAGCGTAAAAGCTTTTTCGAAAAATATCCTTTTGGAAACGATGGGCTCTAGCAATCAACAAGAAGGGTCTATGTCTCTTAACCGACCTCCATTCTTCAATGGTGAAGATTATTCTTATTGGAAGGTTAGGATGAGAGTCTTTGTAGAAGCAATAGATACCGATATTTGGGATGCAATTGAAAAAGGTCCACATATTCCTAGAAGAGTGGTTAATGGTGAAGCCGTTGTTATTCCTAGAACAAGTTGGAATGAAGATGATAAAAAGAAAGCCTCATATGATTTAAAAGCTAAAAATATCATCTTCTCCGCTTTGTCCAAAAATGAATTTCATAGGATTTCACAATGCAAATCGGCAAAAGAAATGTGGGATATCTTGCAAATTACTCATGAGGGAACTAGTGAGGTTAGAGACTCAAGATTAAATGCTTTAACTCATGAATATGAGCTCTTTCATATGTTCCCTAATGAGTCTATCAATGAAATGCAAACAAGGTTCTCACATATCGTTAACCAATTGATTGGCTTAGGAAAAGAATTTAGAGATGGTGAAACTACTAACAAAGTCTTGAGATGTCTTGATAGGAGATGGCAACCAAAGGTGACCGCCATCTAGGAAGCTAAGGATATAAAATCTATGGACTTGACCACCTTGTTTGGAAAGCTCCAAGAACATGAGATGGAACTATCAAGACTTCACTTAAATGAAGATTCAAACAAGAAAAAGAAGAGCATCTCTCTAAAAGCCTCAACCAAAATGTCAAAAGAGGATGAAGATGAATCTTCAAGTGAAAGCTCTGATCGTGCTCTAAATGAGGAAGACATTAGTTTATTTTCCAAGAGGTTCAACAAATTCCTCAAAGTCAAAAAGGGTAGTTCATCATTCTCTAAGGACAAGAGCCTCAAGACAAAAGATTCAAGGATAACAAGCCAAGAAACAAGAGCTCAAGTGAAAGTGTGAAATGTCATGAGTGTGGTGGGATAGGACACATAAAAATGGAATGTCCCACCTACTTGATAAAGAATTAGAAGAAGACTCAAGATGGCAAGGGGAAGAGAGCTTACATTGTTTGGGATGAACCAAAAAAGGATTCCAAGTCACAAGTAGTTCGGATGATGAGGAAGCCAAGCTATGTCTCATGGCCAAGAATGACAATAAAGCCTCCTCAAGTAGTGAAAGAAAAGACAATGAGAGTGAGGATGAGGTATCATCTAATTATTCTTACACCTCCTCTCATACTATTTCTTATGATGATTTTCTAAATGAATATAATGAAATGCTAACTCAATTTGAAAGACTTGCTAAAGTTAACAAGGAAAAAGGAAAGAAGCTTTTGGAGTATCAAAAGGAAATCAATGAATTGGAAAAATCTATTAATGATTTGAAACTCCAAAATGCATCCTTAGAACTTGCTAACTCTAGTCATGTTTGTGAGAATGCAAATCAATCATATACCATCACTCATTGTGAAAAGTGTTGTGAGCTTGAAAAGGAAGTAAATGATTTGAAAATCAAACTCAACACTTTTAACAAAAGTGATAGAAACCTAGATCGGTTAATTGGTTCTCTTAGACACAATTCAAACAAAACCGGTTTAGGATATGTCCACAAGAAAAAGAAAAATAAAGTGGTTGGTTCATTCTCAAAAATTGATTTTACAAAGAAACCAACTTGCTTTTATTGTGGAAAATTCGGAGACAAAAACAATAAGTGTCATATCAAAACTTTTGGAATTCAAAATGGTACTTATGTTTGGATTAAGAAGGGAGAATCATCCAAGACTAACAAAAAGGGACCCAACATAATTTGGGTACCCAAAATGAGCAAATGATTGTGTCTTGTAGGTGTGCCTTAGAACCGGAAAGCAACTTTGGATACTTGATAGTGGATGTTCTAGGCACATGACGGGAGATAAGCGACACTTCATTGAGCTTACTCCTAAAGAAAAAGGATATGTCACATATGGAGACAACAACAAAGGCAAAATACTTAGTATAGGTAAAATTGGTAATTCTTCCAACTTGGTTATTGATAATGTACTTTATGTTCAAGGATTAGAACATAATCTTTTGAGCATTAGTCAATTATGTGATATTGGTAACCATGTGTTATTTACCTCTACTCATTGTCTCATAAAAAGTGACAAAGATGAATCTATCAAATTTGTTGGAAAAAGGTCTAATAACACTTACATGGTTGAATTGAATAATATCACTTCTTTAGTTTCAAAATGTTTAATTAGCAAAGAAAGTGATACTTGGTTATGGCATCGTAGGACCGCTCACATTAATGTAAATCAACTTAAGAAACTTCAATCCAAAGACTTAGTAATTGGTTTACCAAAGCTCAATTTTCAAATTAAAGGTGATTGCACTCCTTGCAAGAAGTGCAAACAAACTAAAAATCATTTTGGTTCCAAAAATGATGTGTCCACAACAAGACCATTGGAAATGCTTCACATGGACTTGTTTGGACCTTCTCAAGTAAAAAGCTTTGGTGGCAACTATTATGCCTTGGTGATTGTTGATGATTTTTCAAGATTTACATGGACATTGTTTTTAAGTGCTAAGAGTGAGACCTACAAGTCTTTTAAACGCCATATTAAACTTGCACAAAACCAAGTAAACCAAAACCAAAAAGTGATTATTATTCGAACCGACCATGGAGGTGAATTTGAAAACTATAAATTTGATAGATTTTGTGATAAGCATGGAATTGAGCACCAATATTCGACACCTAGAACTCCGGAACAAAATGGAGTTGTTGAGAGGAAAAATAGGGTGCTAGAGGAGCTTGCTAGAACCATGTTAAATGATTCTCAAGTACCTCATTACTTTTGGGTCGATGCAGTTAATACGGCTTGTTATGTAATGAATAGAATTTTAATTAGGCCCATGATAAAGAAAATCCCCTATGAGCTTTACAAAGGTAGAAAACCCAATATATCCCATTTCCATGTTTTTGGATGCAAAGTTTACATTTTAAACAATGGAAAAGATCAACTTGGAAAATTTGATTCTAAATCGGATGAGGGAATATTTTTGGGTTACTCTTCTCATAGTAAAGCTTTTAGAGTTTATAATAAACGAACTATGACTATTGAAGAATCTATTCACATTGTTTTTAATGAGTCTTCGAAAGAAGATAGTGTTTTATGTGATGGTAGTGATGATGGACTTGAGATTTCAAATGTTGACAAAGACATGGAAAAATCAAAGGACGAAGGAGAAGTCAAAGATGAACTTGATCAGGTTTGGAAAACGGTGAAAGCTCACCCTATTGACAATGTCATAGGAGACCTTTCAAAGGGAGTATTAACTCGTAGGTCAATTCAAAATATTTGTCAATTTGTTTCCTTTGTCTCTCAAATCGAACCAAATTCAATTAAGGAAGCAATTATGGATGAACATTGGGTTATGGCCATGCAAGAAGAACTAAATCAATTTAGTAGAAATGATGTTTGGGAATTAGTGCCTATACCCGATGATCATACCATAATTGGTTTAAAATGGATTTATAGAAATAAACTTGATGAATCCGGTTTGATTATAAGAAACAAAGCGAGACTTGTTGCCCAAGGGTATAACCAAGAGGAAGGTGTTGATTATGATGAGACCTTTGCTCCGGTTGCACGCCTTGAGGCAATCCGAATCTTGCTTGCCTTTGCATCAATTATGAAATTTACTCTTTATCAAATGGATGTCAAGAGTGCTTTCTTGAATGGTTTCATAAATGAAGAAGTGTATGTTAAGCAACCACCCGGTTTTGAAAGTCATGAGTTTCCAAACCATGTTTATAAATTGAAAAAGGCACTTTATGGATTAAAACAAGCTCCTAAAGCTTGGTATGATCGATTAAGTACCTTTTTATTAGAAAATGACTTTCAAAGGGGAAAGGTTGATAATACCCTATTCATCCATAAAACCAAAGAGGACATTTTGTTAGTGCAAAAATATGTAGATGATATTATCTTTGGTGCCACTAACGTGTCCTTGTGTAGAAAGTTCTCTAATTTGATGAAAAAGGAATTTGAAATGTCCATGATGGGGGAGCTCAAGTTCTTCCTAGGACTTCAAATCAAGCAAGTCAAGGAGGGGATTTTTGTGCATCAAGGAAAATATTGCAAGGAGCTTCTTGGAAAATTCGAAATGGACAAATGCAAAGAAGCATACACTCCCATGAGCACAACATGCTACCTAGACAAGGATGACAAAGGTAAACCGGTTGATGTTAGTAAATATAGGGGCATGATAGGTAGTCTTCTATATCTTACCGCATCTAGACCGGATATTATGTTTAGTGTATGCATGTGTGCCCGTTTTCAAGCTAATCCTAAAGAGTCACACCTATCCGCAGTTAAACATATTTTTAGATATATTAAAGGAACAATTAACACCGGATTATGGTATCCTAGTGATGCTAGTCTTAGTTTAGTTGGTTATTCGGATTCCGACTTTGCGGGATGCAAGCTTGATCGCAAAAGTACTAGTGGTACTTGCCATTTATTGGGAAGTTCATTAGTGTCATGGTTTTCTAAAAAGCAAGCTTGTGTTGCTCTTTCCACCGCCGAAGCGGAATATATCGCCGTCGTAGTTGTTGTGCTCAACTCTTGTGGATGAAACAACAATTATCGGATTTTTGTTTGAAATTAGAAAGTGTTCCAATAAAATGCGATAACACGAGTGCCATCAATCTAACTAAGAATCCGGTGTATCACTCAAGGACTAAACACATTGAAATTAGACATCATTTCCTAAGAGATCATGTTCAAAAGGGTGATTGCACAATTGAATTTGTAAGTACCAAAAATCAATTAGCGGACATTTTTACAAAACCCTTACCAAGTGATACCTTCTATCATATAAGAGGGGAACTTGGTATTTTAGATGAGTCAAGTATAAACTAATTGATTTGTGCCATTTGAAAATCACCAAGTGTGTCTAAATTTAGTGTGTGGCGATACTTGTTTGAAATTGCCTTGAGATGTTATGAATTTATGTCTTTAATTGTGTGTGATTATGTTTCCTATCTGTTGTTTTCATTACATGTGTTTAATTTTGTGTTTTTGTGTGTTAAAACTGTGTTTTTGTGCATAACTGATAAAAACACTCGAGTGTTTCTTAAATCACTCGAGTGATTTTAATTCAAAATTAAATCAGTTTTAATTGGAAAAGTTTTTGAGCAGGTCTGATGGAAAACACGCGAGTCTTTTATAAAAGACTCGAGTCTTTTGCGCCTAAGGAAAAATCATGCTTTCGGCCAACACTCGAGTGAATCCCATTTCACTCGAGTGAATTACAGGTTTCTGAAAATCCATCTTTCGGCCAACACGCGAGTGAATTCAATTTCACGCGAGTGTTCTTCAGGATTTCTGAAAAACACGCGAGTGATTTTAAATTCACTCGAGTGAATTCATCAGTTATAGTTTGATGTTGCTGCGATTTTTCCCAGTTTGCTCGAATTTCTCTCTCTCTTCACTCGCGTTTTCTCTGCTCATTCTCTCCTATCTTCACAAATCCCACCAAAAACTCAAATTTCTTTCATATTTCAACTCTATTTCATCTTCTAAACTCATTTCTATTCATATTTCACATCAAATTCAAGTTTTTGAACATCAAATTCATCATTCCCTTTCCAAAACCCTAACTCCCCAAAACCCCAAATTTCTCAAAAATTACTTCTAGTTTCTCACTTGTAAGTGCAAATGGCTTCATCTTCGGATAATAGAAGAAAAGGGAAAAAGCCAAGGGTGGAGGAACCTCAACCAATTGTGGAGGAGGAAGATGATTTCTATAAAAGGCAAAATTGCATTGAAAGGGAAAGAAAATTTGCTTCAAATGATTATGCAACACAAACTTGGGTAAGTGAAGCCTATCTCCTAAATAGAGGATTTACCTTTGTTAATGCCCTTAAGACTCAAAAAATCATGGGTTTTCTATCCTACAATGGTCCTATCTACATTAGGTTAGTTAGGCAATTCTATGCTAATTTTAGGCAAAATGGAAACTCCTATGAGACCTCTGTTTTAGGACATCGCATTGAGGTTACCCCTAGGGCTTTATTCCAAGTCTTTGGGTTATCACGATCAGGAGAGGGCACTTCTAAAGGAGATGTTGATCCGATTTTTCGAAACTTGCTCCGCCCTGATCGTGTTTATCTCAAAGGTGAGAAGAAAGCAAATCAAATGACTGCCAACAACAGAGTCCTACACTATCGCATTTGCCATATCCTGTTGCCTCAAACATCTCCTAACTACTCCCGACCAATTCAAATTGAGCTTCGAGTTATGGATGCCATTCTTAATGGTACTGTCTTGAATTGGGCCTCCATCATCCTAGCCAGAATGAAACAAGCCTCTGAATCCAAACCAAAACAAAACCTACCTTACCCCATGCATGTCTGCAAGCTCCTTCAGTACTTTGAGATTCCTATTTCGGAAAAGGAGCCTGTCGTTCGTCTTCCTGCGAAAATCCATGCCTTTTCTGATAACTCTTTGGGTAAGATGGACATCGAGTACTTTGGTGATCGATGTTTGTATTTTGATGAGGCAGCTGCTCTGAGAGGTCAGGGTAATGTTCAGCAGGCTGCAGATCAGCTAGGTGTTGACCCTCAGCAGTTGGAGGAGGAGCAGGCCGCCTTTGATTTGCAGGCAGGAGGCAGTGGTGGAGTACCCCAGGGTGATCCTACTGATGGGATCAACTTTGATATGCCGGGGTCCTGGAACACCACATTTGCAGAGCACATGGTATATATGGATGAGAGACTGGATGGTTTTGATGGGAGGTTTGCCTCATTGGCAACTCAGGCTCAGGAATATAGGACCTATATGACTGGTAGAGTTGATCGCATTGATGGGCGTTTGGATGCTATTGACAATCAAATTCAAGAGCAACGGGCAACTATGTTTGACATGAGGACTCAGATGGAGCTCCAACACTCAGCTCTTCATGGTAGGCTTGATGCCCATTCTGCTAGTGTGGATGCTAGTTTTGGACATGTGCGCTCCGATCTTGGTCAGATTCTGACAGCTCTTGGGAGACTCTAGTCCTATCCTCGTGATGATGATCAGCAACCACCATCCGCTTGAGTCCTTGATGTTCATTTGCACTACATTTTATGTTTTATGACTTTAGTTAGTTATGTTGAGACTTTTGTTAGTTTTTGTTGGGAGTTGGATGTACCTACTTTGAACTCATGTTTTATGGTTTATGTTTTATGTATGGTGTGTGGAATGTTAAAACCTATGATGTTTTTTTTTGGACTAATGATGTTTTTACATTCATCATGGTTTTTTTTCATGGTTTTCATGTTCTTTCATGGCTTTTCAATATTGTTTCATAGTCATATTTTGATTCTTATTTACTCTTAAGGGAAAGTTTTCTTATTGGTATCCTTCATTCTCCACCTTTGTTTCCAAAATGTTATCTTTTTGATCATGACAAAAAGGGGGAGAAAGGAGATTAAAGAGAAAAGAGCATATTTTTTCCGCTTTCTTGCTTACACTCTGATGATATATGCTCTTACTCTGATACCAATGAGCACTTGATTATGATTATTATTGTATTACGTTGTGCTTGACATTTTCTTGTTTGTACACGTTAAAAAGGTTCCTAGATTGAGGGGGAGCTCTCAAGTGCTAGAGGTTTAATTATTTTGTCATCATCAAAAAGGGGGAGATTGTAAAATCAAATCTCCAATTAAGGTGGATTAATTTTGATGATGACAATGTAATTAAATTATGGACTTAATTTGAAGAATGCAAGCCCAACAATAAAGAAGATCAAGTGCTTAGTTTAATTATTCATTCTCATTTATTCTTAATGTATTTTATTTTTTATGAGAGTGAGTAGTTTAGGTTTTTATTCTCACCTAAGGTCAAATAATATTCATGCATGAAAAGGTTGAGATCAAAACCAATTAGACTTGAGAAGAGAATTGAAAACAATGTTAGAAAAACTTAATTTTTCCAACATTGATCAATTCACTCGAGTGATTCTCAATTCACTCGAGTGATTTATGAAAGTTCAGTAATATAGCCGTTGGATAAAGTAAAAAGGCAACACTATCAGAGTTGACTAAAGCACTCGAGTGTTTCCAAAAAGACTCGAGTGATTTAGGTCTAACATCAAATTTTTTAAACGTTAGAAGAGGACAAAAAGGAAGAATAACTTGGTTTTTCCTTCCCTTTTGTCCCCTCACATATATTCTGAATAGTGGCCATTATTCTAGACAACAAGTTTACACTCTTTCATTGATTCTCTCTCTCTCTCTCTCTCAAGTGTTAAAAATCATTTCTCTCTCTAAACTCAACCAAGCATTCATCTTTATTATTTGTCTTAGTGAGTTAAGAGAGTGTGCTTCATTTGTAAGAGAATTATTTGTTGTAAAATTCTCAAACACTCAAACACTTTAGCTTGTTTAGAAAATCTTGGTGAGGTATCCAAGTTCTCAAGCCTTGGGAGGTTCTCAAGCACAAAGACTAAGAGGATTCTTAGCTTGGTAGGCTCTTGGAGGTTCCAAGGAGCTTAAGAAGAAGGGACTCTTCATCACCAAATCAAATTGGGGTAGAAATTTCAAGAGTTTGGTGCACTCTTGAAAAGGGTTAGGATTGAGTGAGGAATCTCAATTTATCCTTGTAATTTCTAACAATTTGATTATTAGTAGAAACTCCTAAGTTGATTAGGGGGACTGGATTAGCACTCTATATTGAGTGTGAACCAGGATAAAAATTGGTGGTGTCTCTCTCTTTTATAGCTTTCTTAGATTTCAAGAAAAACCAAACCCTAAGTTCTATAGAAAGGGGCTTTTATAATTCAAGTAGCAATTGGTTGCAATTAACTTGTTTTCATCTAGTTTTAACTTAGTTTAATTGCCCTCTACTTTAATTTATATCTACTCTGGATTGGTCTTTAAGAAATTGATTCATTTTGCTAAATTTATCTGAAACTGCTCTTTGCTGTTCTGCATAAAACACTCGAGTGTTTTACAATTCACTCGAGTATTTCGTAGCATTTCACTCGAGTGTTCTTCATTTCACTCGAGTAAATTGCCCAGTTTCAGAAAAACAAGCATTTGATCAAAATATTTTTTAATTGCACCGAAAATTAGTCACTGTTGCTTCCATATTACTATTCACCCCCCTCTAGTAATTGCTAAGCCCGCTTGTTGGTTTCCAACATCATACTTTTTATGCTTTTAGACTTATGGACTTGTACTTGGATCTGGTTTCTCCTTACTCACTTTGGACTATGTACCTTTTGACTACTGATATATGTACTTATTATGTTTATATTATCTGCTCATGGTCCAATGATTTTCCGCTACTCTGATATTATTACAAAAGGATTCGGTAATGGCGTTTGCGAAAGATTACCAACTTAATTTCTGAAATGACGACAGATACATTCACTATTTTTCCAGTAACTATGTTATACCAAGTTTTTGATATCAATAATGCTATCTCATTTCTTATTTCTAATCACTTAAGTTATATTTTAATAACATTTGAGGAACACCGAATCAAATGTTTAATCAATATATATGAACGTTATTATCCGAGATCCAAAGGTTTTTGTGATTTGCGCACCCGACCCATTAGAATTTCAAAGGAAAAGAAAAAGAAAAATTTATTTCCTATAAATTCTAATATTTTATCAAGTCCATAATATTTCCGGGTAATATATCTTTATTTATTCTGTAACTACTCGGATAATGAAAGAGGGTGTTGCACAGTCCTTTCTCCCCCCTTCTTCTTCCTTTCGTTCTCCTTCTCCCTCTCTTTCAACCTTCATTTGTCTCTCCTTCACTTCCTTCCCTCTCTTATCTCCTTCCATCAAGAACAAGAAAATATGAAAATGAAAATATGAAGCAAAACTCGAATGGTAATGTTAAATCTTAACAAAACTTACAAACAAAGATTGTAAATAGAGGGAAATAAGATCTTAACATATAATAAGTCATAATAATTCTCAAAACATATATGCTCTCACGTACGCTGACCCCCAACATACATAAAATTTACAAATATGAAAGTGGGGTCAATGTATTAGGAAAAAACAAATTATTTTTCTAGTAAGTTGACCACAACTTACATGTATTTTAATTTACACCTATGTAGAAAGATCAGCATACCGAAGAAAAAACAATTTTTTTTTATTTAGGAGCACGGTAAAAAGTAAAAAAGATGGAAATAAAGAGAATAAGGAAAAAAATGGAAATGAATTTTTAAAATTTTTGTTAAGAGCACTGTTAGAATTTTAAAATATTAGAGGTCAACAAAGAAAAATGAGCAATTATTAGGTGGTCTAGGATAATCACCACCATAATTGTGAACGGTTAAGATTAGTTTTGGACCACATAATCTACAACTAATTAATAATTTTTCAAGAATAAGGGATAAAAAATGAAGGGGATTAATTTTCTAACCACCCCTTTTGGGTTTTTGACCCCCTTTTAAATTTTTTTTCCATTTTTACCCATTTTTACCCATTTTTTCTTCTTCCTCTTCTTCATTCTCTTTAGCTTCTTCTTCTTCTTCTTCTTCTTCCTCTTCCCACTTCTATTTCCCCTTCTCCTACTCCTTTTTTTTCTTCTTCCGCACTCAATTATATTCACTCTTCCTCTTTAAAATTTTCTTCTTTTCTTTTTCTTCTTCTTTAAAATCCTCCTCTTCTTCTTTGTTTCTTTGTTCTCCTCCTTCTCCTTCTCCACTTTCTCTCATTTTCCTTCTTCTCATTATTCTTAAAGCCCATTCACTCTCATTTACACCCATTTACCCTCACTCACCCACTCACTAACTCACCCCCAATTCATCCATAATCACCCCCAATAACCCCGCTCACATATTGCACTTTTCACTTTTTTTTTTTGTGTAAAATGTGCCCCAAACTGATGTCGAAGCGTAGGGATTTTTTTAAAAAAAATTATGTCCCCTACGCCTAGGACCTGGCATATGTGCAAAATGCACGTACGCCCAGGCCCTGACTTACGTGTTTTTTTTTTTAAAAATTCGCTTAAGCGAAAATCTCCAGTTACAAATCTATTTTGCTGAAGCAGTTTCACTTAAGCGAATTTTTTTAAAAAAAAAACACTTATGTCAGGGCCTAGGCATACGTGCATTTTTCACATACGCCAGGACCTGGGCGTACAACACAAAAATTTTTAAAAAAAAGCCCTACACCTCCTATGTAACACCCCGATTTGGCAACTTGAAAACATATTCCCTTTTTGAACAAAATATGGTAAAATATGGGCCAAATTTTTTTTTTTAAACATATGCAGCATGGTTGAGTAGCATGAGTATGAGAACCATTAAGTTTTCAAAAACTCTTTCGTAATGAAAAGTAGTGTTCTCACACATCATGCTAAGCTTCAAGTTCCAAATCGAAGTGTCACAAGACACCGCACTTTGCAACTTGATTCTTATCAACTCAATTATCATTGCCCATTCCTTTTCATAATCAAAATAAGTGGTGCCCAATTGAAAATAAATTTCATCAACATAAGTTTGGGGTTACATCATGGTACTGCAATGCTAGCTTAAGTAAATACAGGGAACATAATACTTCAACTAAAATAAAAGAAACTACCAACAGGCCCACTAAGCTGAAGACGATGGGTCCACGGGAGGTGCCTCGCTCGGGTCGATCTCAATCACATCCGCATCCATAAATTCTTCATCGATGTCCTCCTCTGGGTCTTCCTCGGGTTCACTCTCTTGCATAGCCTCGAACGCCTCATCCGGTAGGTCGTTCAAAGCCTCGTCCAATTCCTCTAGCTCCTCAGCCTCGGGGTCAATCCGTGCAAGCAGAGGCATCGGATGCCCACCATGGTAGTCTGTAAATCCGACAGCACAAAGCGACAAGTACGAGTATCGGGTGCCGTTCCTTGAAGGGTATGGTTGGGATCGAAGATGCGAACCTCAGTGACTCCACGCCACTCCCAACCTCGGTAGTTCACTTCCCATCTTCCTTCGTCACAGATATCGAACGTAAACTTAACCGGATCCATGGACCAAAGGGTTGACAACATATACCAGATACATATACACAGACAGAAGAATTTGAGAGAGTAAGTATTCTCAAGCATGTGATGCCAACAGTGTGGAATTACAATAGGTAAGATATTAAGAAGAAACAAAACATGCAAGCAAATAACATATGAAAACAATCACATGTCCTCATACCTCTAACATGCAAACACTTACTCTATTCCATTACCTCCTTTTCTTAATAGCTTATTACATTCCATAAATCGCTTCTGCTGCGCAACTCTGATTCCATCACCTCACGGTTCATCCTCCTTTCCATACTCCACTCAAGCATTACTCTCAAATACATTAAAATATATATATAATTCTTTCTTTTCTTATTTAAGTTTTATGAATTCGAATCCATCAATGATGCGGGGGATTTTAATAATCATTGAGGAAAAACGCTCCCGAAGTTAGCACACACGTCTACATCTCCTCGGTCATCCATCCAACCTAGTCGGAAGCAAACAGGAGTACAGGACCTTTACCGTGCAGGCACGACAGCTGTCTCACAAACAATTGGCCCCAGGCCAGGAGGACTACAGCCTCAAATCAACAATATCAATTCATATATATTCAAGGCACACTGTAAAAATCCGATACAGTGGCAATCACGATGCCCCACTCTAGTCCCTCTCACTGTTCAAGATTTGCAATCTAGGGGGCGACAATACTAATTCTAGTTTGCAAAGCAGAACTCACCACGGCATTGGACCCAGTCCCTACCACATTCGTACGCCACATGTGGAATTTGTTTCGCCTAGAACGTACTCTAGACTTCTTGACGTTTCACCGTCATCGTCCTCCCCTAATGCAATCTCCTCCTGAGTATCCGCAGATACCCATGGTTCCTTCCTCTCCACTACTTCGGTTACACTCATAGCTCACCGCGTTAATTCATGTCTTTTAAAAGTCTTTTAATAATTTACTTAAAAGCTTAATCCTATTGGTCGGCTCATCCTTAGTGCATCCCTTCAACGAGTCCCGGCCACTAATCCTCTCAAGACATCTCCTCTCTCAACTTAGCACAGAGCGGGGTTTTCTTTGACAAGCCAAACCTCTCATCTCATAATCCAACTTAAAAACCTTGTTTCCTCCTCTTCTTAAAATATCTTTTCATAACTTTTATTAAAAATAATGTTTCATAACTTCTTCCAAAAATAAGGTTTCACAAACTCTTTTAAAAAAAATAATGTTTCACAATCTCTCTTCAAAATAGTGTTTCAGAAAAACCTTTTCAAAAATAGCATTTCACAAATTCTTTCAAAAATAATGTTTCACAACTTCTTTTCAGAAATAATGTTTCCCAAATCCTTTTTCTAAAATAATGTTTCATAAATTCTTTTCAAAAATAATGTTTCATAAATTCTTTTCAAAAATAATGTTTCATAAATTCTTTTAAAAAAATAATGCTTTACAAACTCTTTCCAAAAATAATGTTTCACAAATTCCTTTCAAAAATAATATTTCGCAAACTTTTTCAAAAATAATGTTTCGCAAACTTTTTCGGAAATATCATTTCACCATCTTTCTCAAAAATATCTTTTTGTAAGCTTTTTCAAAGACATTAATTCAAAACTTCCTCATAACTCGACCTCAGAAAGCAATAGCAACATCATTCTTTCCCCAAGCTCTGGCTCATCTCATAGCTTTCATCACTTAGTCTTTTCCCCGACAACGCCTTATATCTTTCTCTTACTTTATCTCACATATCTTTTATATTCTTATTATTCATTATTATTCACAACATTATGGTAATCCTCAACAGTTCAAATCTTATCATGCATAATAAATTCATCAATAAGCAAACTAATAACATATTAACAATTAGACATCATCAAATAGACTTATTACCTAATCATACTAACTGAGGACCACTAAGTTTCGACTTTTGAGATGGTCGAAACACTTAATATGTTACCTAAATACCACGGTGTTTGGGGGAAACTTCTCTCTCACCTCGACTGACGATAATTCTCACGATAAGCTCCTTGGTTTCCACTGCGAGCTCGTAACTGCTTCCCGATTGTTACTGGAACTCAAATAATTCTCTCTTATTAAAAATCATTCTTATAAAAATCATTTCGAAAACAAGACACCATTACCAAAACTTCTTATTTGAAAATCACTTTGACTTTAATTCATAATCAAGTAAAAACATTTCTTTAGCCACATATTTAAGAATTTAAAACTCATAACTCACATTTCAAATACTTGCTTAATAAAACATGAATAATTTATTGGCTTCTTAAAAGGTCACATTTATTTTAAGGTTTTCTTATAAAAATCATTTGTTTGAATTAAAAACCATGAACTTCAGAAATCATATGAAAACCTTTTCAAAACAATACTTTTCAATTAATCAAATTATTTGACTCACTTTATTTTCTTTAAAACCGAATTAAAAGAAACAACACAGAGATTAAATCAAAAACCTTTTTAAAAATATTAATCATTCAAATCATTCAGACACACACAAATATTACAAGCCATTCACAATCCATGCATCATTTTACATTCATCATTCATGTACATAAAACAAAATCAAACACATGCTCCTATTTCGTAAGCATGGCCGAATCTTTATCACAAAAAAGACAAGGTTTATATTCAAATCTAATGATTACTAACACTAAAATAACACATGCACATATGACAAATACATTATCCTACTTTAAACATCACAATCTAATAATGATTAAAGAAAAGGACACACTTACTTAGAATCATGCTAATCATCATATAAACCAACATACAAAGGAAAAATCAATTTATTTCTTTTACTTTCATACCAAGACCGAATAGATCATAAAGGAAAATCACTCAATACAATCATACACCAAATCAACTTCATTTATTCAAAGCTAACTCAAACAATGTCACACAAGAAAATAAAAATGGCTCAAATAAGATTTGTTCCAAAACCGAATGGAATACGAAAATCACTTTTAAGTTTTTAATCAAAGATTCAAGCTCTTATAAATCAAAAACTCATAAATTCATCAAATAAATACACATGCAAAACAAAATGAATTACCTTAGACATTAATAAATACAAATCCGTGAGCTTCACATAAAAAATTTATCAAATTTTGATCAAATCACAATAACATTTAGAATCATGTCAAGATCTTTAACCTCTAAGAAAATTTCATGCATGTGCTAAAAAATAAAATCTTTAAATCACATAAATCTCATCATGCATGTAAATGAAATAATGATCAAACATGGTTTCCTATTCTCCCTAGACATGACCGAATGATGGCATGCAAAAAGGCAAGATCTCTAAATTTTATTTTCACATGCAAAGATCAAATCATGTTCTCATTTTTTTTACAAAAACACATTTTCTTTTATAAAGCACCAACCGAATCATCATCATCATACACACAAAATCTTGATTCAAACTATTTTTACACTAAAAATCATTTTTAAAGTTTGTTATGTTTATTTCCTTTTGAAAATCGTGGCATGCATCAAAGAAAAACCAAGACATTGCACTTAAAACAAACACACAAAACTCAAGCTTCATGTTTTTCAAAGATCAACCTTAGATCATGACATGCAAAAGAAAATCAAGACAAGAACATAAACTTAAACTCAAATCCTAGACAAAACCGTGAAGAACAAGTTGAGGATCAAAGCTTCTAAGCACAAACATTCAAGATCAAGTCATAAAATTAACATGCAAAGCATTTAAACTTCAAGATCATAAGAAAATAAACACATGCATCACAAAAATTAAACTTAAACAAAGTCCATAAGAAAGTCCTTTACAAACCAAAATTATTACATCAAAAATTCCTTAAACCACTACCTTAAACAAAATCCTAATCTCCAAGCTTTAAACCTCTTCTCTTCTCCTCCTAGGGTTTGCTTCGGCCTCCTCTTCTCTAGGGTTGATGGATGGTTTTCTTCTTGGTCTTGGAAGAAGAATGTGGTTGAGAAAGAAATCAAAGATGTTTGGGTTAAGAAACTTGGGTTTTCACTCTTCTTTTTCTCTTTTCCTCTCACGGCCAAGCTCTCTTTTCTCTCTATGTCTCAAGAGCTTGATGGTGCTCTTGGGACTAAGTGTTTGGGTTTGTAGAGGAAATGAAAATGAACTAACCAAGCACACACTCACTCACACGGTTATAAGAGCAAGCAAGGGTGTGGAAATTTCCTCTTTTGTCCTCGGTTCAAGGCATTGGTTCATGGGCAATTTGGTCTAACCAAAAGTTTGCATGAGAAGGGTCTCATCAAAGGGGACATGGTGGAAGGAAAGTCCTCCCTAGGCATCATGACTCACACCACCTAATTTCCTCCTATTTTCTATTTAATTTCAAATTTATTAATGCATAAGAAAATGCATTCTACTTGGTCCTCTTGGTTCCTCTCATGGCCGAACATGCACACACACATACATATACAATTTATTTTCATGTTATCACATAACATTAGGTCATGGAATAATGCACATACTTAACACATATTTAAATATACATACAATACTTTAGGGCATGGCATTTCACAACTCAAAACACACGACACACATACATCATACACACATTCACATTCACACGGATCATGCATTCATTCATTTAAATTTACTAATTAAATTTCATATACACAATTCATTGCACAGAACACACATTCACAAACTCAAAAATTTCAAAGATACCATCCTTAAGAAAATCAATAAACCGAACCAATTCAACTACAAATATAAGCTTTACTTTATTTTGCAATAAAACCATATTTTCACTTAAGTCAAAGATCTTCAAAAAGAATAATTTATTTAAAATCTCAAATCATTTTCATCACTTAATACTTTAGAAATTCGTTCTTCAAAGGCTTCAAAATAATTTTTTGCAAATCAACCCAGAAAATTATAAAAATCACATATTTAGATTCTATTTTTCAACGCGATCGTTTACATATAAAGATCACGATTTTCTGAAAAACAGTTGAAAAGATAGGTGTTTTCAAAGTTATCAAATTCATTTTGAAAAGAAACCTCAAATAACAAAATCATAACTTAGTTTTCATGAAATCAAACTCAAATAAAAATCATTTGCTAAAACATTCAGCTGAAAATCTTTCTTAAATTCTGAAAATTATTTTTTTAAATAAAATCTCAGTGATTTATTTGAGTCCAGAAAATGCGGGATGTTACATACTACGCTTCGACATTGGCGTAGGGTACTCTTTTGACGAAAAAAAAAACAGTATAGAATGGTGGTGAGCAGTAATGGCAATTAGGGCAGATGCCCATGGGCCCCGCCCGCCGGCCCTACATTTTTTTTGGGCAGGGCATAATTTTTTAGCTCAATTTTATAATGGGCCCCGCCCGCCATGCCCATTTTTTTGTCGGGCATCATTGGGCGGGCGATGGGCTGCCCACGGGCCGCCCATTATTTAGTTTAAAAAAATAAAAATTAGGAACTGCACAATTAGGAGTTGCCCTACATCTTTTGCCGGGTATCAAACTTTATTATTATGTTTTTATGAATTTTGAATGTGAACATTTATATGATGTGCAATCTTAGTCTACATTTTATGAATTTTGAAGATAGAATATATGATTTTTTTTTATGTTCCAAAAGAAAAAAAGAATATATGATTTTTTTAAATTTTTTTATTTAAATGGGGCGCTCATGGCCATGTCCTGCTCGCATTTAGGGCGGGCAGGACATGAATTTTCAGCCCTAAGCATGCCCGCCAAAAAAGCGGGCTTTTGATGGGCATGGGCAATGCCCACCCGAATTGCCATTACTAGTGGTGAGTGTGGGGTGAGTGTGGGGTGATTGTGGGTGAAGGAGAAGTGTGGGTGTGAGGGTGAAGAAGAAGAAAAATAAAAGAAGGTGGTTGTGGGATGGGTGAATAAGAAGAAAAAAAAGAAGAAGAAGATAAGATGGGTGTAGGTGGGGGTGTGGGTGTGGGTGTGGGTGGGGGTGGGAAGAAGAAGAAGGTGGGGGTGAAGGTGGTAATAAGAAGAAGGAGGAAAAGGTGGGTGGTGGAAGAAGAAAAATAAGAAGAAGAAGGAAGAGGAGAAGGTGGATGTGGGTGTCGGTGGTGGAAGAAGAAGAAGAAGGAGAAGGAGGATAAAGAAATGAAGAAGAAGAAAGAAAAAGGGTATTTTTGGGAAAAAAATTTAAGAGGGGATCAAAAACTCAATTTTGGAGGTTATAAAATCAATCCCCTTGATTTTTTTGATCTCTCTTTTGGTTTTTGACCTCCCCTGGCCTTAATTTATTTTTTTTCAAAAATGACCCTAAAAAAATCCCTCCATCATCTTCTTTCTTTTTTCTTCCTCTTTCTCCTTCTCATTCTCATTATCCTTCTTCTCCGTCTTTTTCCTCACTTAAACCCACTCACACTCACCCACACTCATTCCCACATCACCCACACTTACCCTCACTCACATATCCATTGTTCTCTTTTTTTTGTGTAAAACGTACGTTACGACTATGTCGAAGTGTACAAAACATGCACGTATGCCTCGACAGGGGCATAGGGCTTTTTTATTTAAATTTTGGGCTTTTTTTTCAATGTGATCGTGTTAGAAAATGTTTATTTTTTCAACACTAGAGTATCAAAACTCCAACAGTGACGAAAAAAAAAGAAGCAAGTATAGACAAGATACCTTAAACAGAACGTAAACACACTTCGATGGAAGGGTCTCGTAATGTGAGTGAGGAAGAATGTTGAAATATGTTCAAGGTGCTTTCTTTAAAATGATGAGTGATATGAATATGAGGGGTTGGAAAGTTTGGGGTATGAATAGGAAAAGGTTGGGAAGAAACTTGCATAGGAAAGTGAGGGGGTTTGGGGTTTGGAGGAAAAATTATGTACTAGGGGTATTATAGTCATTTTGATTTTAAATTGAATTTTGGGGACTAAAGTGTGGGGTTTGCGAACTAAAACTCTTTCATTTTTACCCCAAAATTTTGAACTTCACACCTCACACTTTTTCTGATTCACCGGTATTCGCTCTTAATGACTCTACCAATAATGCTCATCCTTTTCCACACTCACTTTCAATCATCTCATTCTCCAATCTCTCATAAACACTAGGCCAAATCATTTCTCCCCCTTCTAATTAGAATAATATGTAGGTGTGTAGATCGATAATTAGAATAATATGTATTTACTGAGAATATATGTAGACGTTGCGAACGAGATATGGTGAGTTAATGTAGATATTCACAACATGTGCCCGTTTGCAAATTTCTATTTCATTATTTGACAATTATACCTTTAAGTTATAACTAAATGTTGACTTTATCAGAACATGAAATCCTGACTAGGTTATGCAACCACCATTCCAGCATGTCACTCATGAATGAATTGCCTTAATATATTTGCACCGTTAGTTGAACATGTGAAAATGTGAAAAGGCGACTACCATCTACCTTAGTAGGGCAGAGGATGAAGACATCAACAACATTCGTATACCTTGTAAAATGAGATAACTATGATGTTGAATAATGTCTTGTCAGTCTTGCACATTCTAGTGAAAAGCATAGTTAACCCATTACTAAGCCACAAGCTAATCGAGCGAATGAGATTATGCATGAGCTGTTAGGAGTAAACCAAACTATGTCTTTACTGAGACAAGTGAGACTCGTGAAGGCCATGTTTGGTTCTTCATTTTTTAAAGATAAGTACGGATATTAATCAATGATCGCATCTATGATCATGTTGTCAGGGCTTATCTTCTATACTAGTTAGGGTCTCCATTCTATTTTCATATTAGAGTACGAACTTTGCTATCATTTATTACTTGGAGGGACTAAGTGATTTAGATCATCTTGATTAATATGTTAAGGGTGCAAGTTCTTAGATATGTATATATGATCATCTTTATGATGCCAATAAGTACAACACTGAACAATTGGATGGTAGTATGAAGATTTTGTAGGTAATGGAATTTATGTGATTGTGTTTGTTGTTTTATATACTAATGAAACGTATTCTAATCATTAAGTATAGTCATTATGCTTATGCAAATCATGGTCACTATGCTTATGCAAATCGTGGATCTTGGATCTTTTTCCTCTGATTGGTTATGTTGTGTTGAGCGATTACAATCAAGAACATATGTCGTGGGAGTTTAAGTGGGAGTCGCATGGCTTTAAAGAAAATTCAAAGAAACACTTTCGTTCATATATTGGAAAGTTCGATGATTGAGAAAGTTTTATAATCCCGAACATAAGGAGTATACCAACTTTTATTAGCCTTTACCATTTAGTTGACTATGTTTTTATCGTACACAGTATGAGTTGTATTATGGTATAATATTGCATATTTTTTAATCGTTTATTGTGAAATGTTTTATATTTACTCTAGTCATTATGCAATTCAATATTTAAATAAATCAATTTAGTATTAAATAATACAATATAATGCCACTTTATCACAACTTAATATTAGATAATATAATTGAAGATTTGGATTCTAAATTAAGATTTGCAAATTCCATTTTTTGTTGTGGTAACTCAATCCCTCCATGTAATTGTTTTTGAAAAATAATGATGATGTCAATGTGAATGAATATCAAGAAGTGTTTACCCTCATATTCATTATCAATATTATATATCACTCGTATTTCTAAATTTTAATGAGTTCTCATAATTTTTTAGTACCGATACCAGTTTTGGTGATGGTTTTCTTGACATATGTTATAGGGTTGTTGATATATATTATACTTGGCCTTTTTTGGAACGTCACTATGTAGTTTATTCATTGGCTTTTATTTTAAGGGTATACTACTAAGGGTGAGCATGGGACGGGTTGGGACAAGTTAGGCTTGTTCCTCACCCGTCCCTAAGTGCTGATTGGGTCAATTTTTGATACCGAATCCGTCTCTAATTAGGAAGGGACACGTCCAATTTGAGACGGATCAAGAAAAGGACGGGTGGGGTTGACTCGAAACAAAAATAGAATAATTTTTTTTTGTAAAATTATGAATATACTCTTGAGGCAAAAATGTCAAAATTTGTTATGATGCAATAAGTTCTTCATCACTAAGTTTATTTTATTTGTAATATTGTTAAAATGATATTTAAAACCTAAATCTAAAGTGATTGTGTAATCATAGTTGACTAGACTATCTTGTGATTATGCTTACTCTACATGATTTAAGTATTTAGCACAATTTAAAAATTGAAAATATGAAGAGACTTTGCTATTCAAATAGACAAATATAAATATTCCACTGGTAAATACCTACAACGCTTGATTAAACACACCATAAATAGAATTTTAATATATCACTAGTTCAAACATCTTAGGAAAGACACTCACATCATATTAATAACTATGTATATTAAAGAAATATAGTGATATTTCATGTTTGAAATTGTTCTCATTTCAATTATTATTTTTATGACATAAAATTTTAGATAAAAGCAAGTCAGTAAAGAACAATAAAACCTTGATATATGTAAGAGGACGGGTCGGGTGACCCAAGGTATATGTTGGAACACCGGCAAGTATACCGGGTCAGCAAGTAATAAAGTGTAAGTAATATCATCTTCGTTCCCACGAGGATTGTAAATTACTTTCAATAATTTTCACCTTATTATAATTACTAATGAAACTTGAGGTCTAATTTAAATTGATTTTTGATTGATTAATGGAAAAAATAAATTAAATAACAAAATGGAAAATAAATGGAGTTTGTGAATTGAATAGGAAAAGCGTTAGGAACGTGATTTCATTGCAGAACCCGAGTTATTAGTTATGAATCTCCGTTTTCCATTAAATCTACGACATCCCAGAGGTAGTAACAACTAGATTCCTCTTAGTAATTACGTTTCTTATCTAATCACAACCCTTAATCCCTTAAGTAATTAATAAATAACTCATAGTTAAGATCACTTGAATTAATAAAGTCATATAAGCCCCAAGTGTAACCCTACAACTTGGGTGGTTATAATGCTTGATTGCAAGGGCATGCCCAATCCTAATTTTCCACTTAAAGACTAAGTTCTCAAAACATAAATGGATCCAAATTTATGCATAACAATTAAACCACAATCAAACAATAGATTTAATTGAAAAACATTAATTCATAGCTTCATAAACTATTTAGAATACATGCAAATCCACCATATTCCTAACTGAGGGTTTTAGCTACACATATTGAAATAAGAAGAACAAAAATAAAAGAAGGATTTCATGGTCATAGACAACCTGAATTTCCCAATAGATCATCAATCTTAAAGCCAGATTCCTCCGCTCTTGATCTCCAATCCTCTTCTCCTTCTAATTCTCTCTCAAAAACTAGTAATCTCCCTTTTCTAATTTTTCTATTCTATTCCTATAACCTAATTTAAATAGTAAAAACTAATCATGAAACAAATCTTCTAAATCTTATCAAAAAGCCCAAAAACACACCGCACGCGTGCCTAGGCGCGCGCCTCCCACTCATAGGCGTGGCCATTAGATTCTGATTTATAATTTCTCCTCGTCGCTTGCGCGCCTGGGTGTGCCATCCCCTGCGCTTGGGTGCAGATCTCACTTAATTGTGCACTAAAAATTAGCCTTTTTGCACCCAGTTTTGGTCTTTTGAACCCCCACACGGCTAGGCGTGCTTGGCTTGCGCCTGGCATGGGTTACTGCTCAACACTCGCTTTTTCTACATTTTTGACTCCAATCTCTTCAGTCTTCAAAGCTCCTTTCCATTCCTTTGCATTATTTATCAAATACATCTTCAAATACCTTAAATCAAACCAAAAACAAATCAAAACGTTCCAGGATCATAATTTACCTAAACTAACTAAAAACTCAACTATTATACCTAAATTACCTAAGAAATAAGCCAAAATCTTAGCAAAAGGGAGTTAATTCATGATGTAAAACATCATATGTTGGACCCAAATCACTCCCCCAAACTTAGCATTTTGCATGTCCCAGGCAAAAGAAATAAAAATTCAGAAACTCAAAACTACCTTCTAAATTAATATGCAAACACCCAACAAAAGACATTGACTCACTGACTCAGACACTTACCTTCTCAAGCAAAAAAAAAAAACTCAATCAAAAACTGGTTGAAATCACAAACTCTAAAAGAACCAGAAATTAGTGAACACTACCAACCTCACTGTGTATCTCTCGTGTATCAAAGGTTATATGATTTGGGTTTGATATATAATGTTTTCAAGTGATAATTAACTCCCTTTTACTATGGTTTTGATTTATTTCTTGAGTAAATATTAGGATTTTGTTTTGTTTTTTGGAAAGTTAGGTAAATTAGAATCCTTGAACGTTTTGATCCGTTTTGGGTTTGATTTAAGGTATTTAAAGCTTTATTTTGTTGATTTATGCTTTGGAATAGAAAGGAGTTTTGGAGACCTAGAGATTGAAGTTAGAATGGAGAGAAATACTGATTTGTAATTCTTAAAGATGGGTTTGAATTGCCTGAAGTTGGGGTGCAAAGAGCCAGAAATTAATTAATTTAAAGTGCACCAGTTCAGGGGAGTTCAAGCCCAGGCGCATGGTATTTTACGCCTAGGCATGACTTGCATGAAGAAGAGAAGAGGATAAGAGTTTTGTCCCACGTCTAGGCGTGGGAGGGTTGCATCTGGGCGCTTGGTGCTGCGAGTGGGGCCTATCTATATTGGAGATTTCAAGGATTATGATAGATTTATCTTCTAGATTTATTTTAGATTTATTCTAGATTAATTATTCTAGATTTATTCTAGATTTATTTAAGATTTATCTTTAAGATTTATTTATAGATAGATTTATTTTAGATTTATTTGAGGATTAGCTTTTTCTATAAATACTAGGATTTAGCATTAGGTTTAGGTAGCTTTTAGAGAAAGAGGGAGATTACATATTTTGCACTTCATTGAGGAAGAAGAGTTTTAGGTAATTCGTTATTGTCTATGATAGTGTATCCTATTCTATTTCTTGTATTTTATTCTTTTATGATGTATAACTAAAACCCTTTTTGTAGTTAGGAATATGGTGGATTTGTATGGATGAATTTATTTAATTTATGAATAATGCTTTTCATTCAAATCTATTGTTTGGTTGTGTTTTAATTACAATTCATGAAAGTAGCTAATTTATGTTTTTTTTTTAATCTCTAATCCAACAAGAGACATTTAAGGGTTAGAATAGGTCGTTCTTCCAAACTTTATAATCGCCTAGTTTGTAGACATACATCTAGGGCTTATAAATGTTCCAGTTTGCTTAATTAGTGGTTATTCATATGTCAAAATCGCTTAAGACATTTAGGGTTCTCATATTGAATAAGAAACATAAATTCACAAAGACATCTAATTTTTATTACCTATGGGATGTCGTGGGTTTAATGAAAAATAGAGATTCATAATAATAAATAAGTCTTGCAATGAAACTAGTTCCTAACACTTTTCTCTATCTGTCTCACAAACCCTATTTTTAATTGGTTTATCTTTTATTGGTTTGTTTATTTTGTTATAAAAGCTTATAGATTTCTCTTTTAATTACACCTTTGGTGAGAATAAATGGGAAACAACTCACAATCCCCGAGCGGAACTATAATTTAATTTCATTATATTACTTGTGATCTAGTATACTTGTTAGTTCTCCAGGATTATATCAATGCACTCAAGTTCATACAATGACAATGTGCTATCATAAGCTTGACCATAAACCCAAATCTCCACTAAAATTATCGAATACATGCAAAAATAAAAGGTCTTTATTTGGTTGAAATGAGGTCATGGCTAAAAGTGCAAGGTGGGATAAAACAAAGGGCTAAAATGTAAAAACAAATTTTCCTCAAAAATCATGAATGAGCAATGAATATAACTAAGACTCACACTCACATCACATACATTTTACTCTTCTTTACTTTTCCATTCTTTTTCCTTTTATTTTCTTCCTTCTTATTTATTTTCTTCATTTTTCTTTTTCACACTTGGAAGAGAAATAGAACTCATAACACTTTCAACATTTTTTCACTTCTTGAGTCATTCCTCTCAATTGCTCATTCAAAATTCCCAAGGTACTCACAAAAATTATACAATCAATGCAGGGTACCAAAGAAAAATCATAATATCTCATTAAGCTCAAAATGTGCAACTAAGGGAATATATATTATTATTCAAAACAGTTGAAGGCAACAAAATCAAAATACCACATACCCCTGTCAAGTGTATAGTCTCAAATCTCACAAGCTAAAGTCAATTCACTAATAACTTGTTCCAAAACAGTTTGTCAAAATAGCCAGTTCTCAACAAATTTACAACTCAACCAGATAAATATGATAAAATCAATAAGTCTAATCCTAAACGAAGTATCTACATCTATCATCAGAAAAACAGTCTTAAGCCTAAGTAATCATCTAGCTCTACCAGGGACACAAACCAACACCAAAAATGGGAGAACAATTCAAGTGTGAAAATTTTTTATTTTGTCCACTCTCCCAAACTTAGAGGTTGGTTTGTCCTCAAATAAACTAATCTAACCTATACTACAAAATAAAAAATAAAAATAAGGGAGATACAGTTTACCACTGGGTTGCCTCTCAGAAGCGCTTGTTTAACGTCTTGAGCCTAACGGATGTTCTCTCAGTAGATGCTAAGGGTCTGGAACCTGACTGTTGTCTTGCCCATATCCACTTCTCCTCCTAGATACAACTTCAAACTCTGTCCATTCACTTTAAAAGTCTTGCCATTTGTGGGATCTTTGACCTCCACAGCACCAAAAGGTGATACCTGCTCAACAATAAAGGGACCAGACCACCTAGACTTAAGCTTTCCAGGGAAAAGCCTCATCCTAGAGTTATACAACAAGACCAACTTACCTTTTTCAAAAGTTTTAAGAACAATTTTCTTATCATGCCATTGCTTTATCTTTTCTTTTAACGCTCTATAAAAATTATATGCTTTCTCCCTAAACTCATCAAGTTCAGTGAGTTGCAAAATTCTTTTATCATCAGTTTGTTGCATATCCATATTAAGAAACCTGATTGCCCAATAAGCCTTATGAACAAGTTCAACAGGCAAATGACAATTCTTAGCATAAACCACCTGGTAGGGTGACATTCCCAAAGGACTTTTGAAAGCTGTCATATATGCCCACAGGGCATCATCTAATTTCCTAGACCAATCCTTTCGAGAGCTATTAACAGTTTTCTCTAAAATTCTCTTGAGCTCACGATTGGAAACTTCTACCTGGCCACTAGTTTGAGGATGGTAAGGGGTAGACACTTTATGGTGCACCTCATACTTGGCCAAAACCTTTTCTAATACCTTGTTACAAAAGTGGGTACCATTATCACTAATGAGCACCCTGGGGACTCCAAATCTGCTGAAAATATTTTTCTTTACAAAATTCACAACCACAACAGCATCATTGGTGGGGCTTGCTATCGCCTCCACCCACTTGGACACATAATCCACTCCAACCAAGATATACCTGTTACCATATGAAGGAGGAAATGGTCCAACAAAGTCTATCCCCCAAACATTAAAGATTTCCACCTCCAAAATACTTTGGAGAGACATCTCATCCTTTTGGGAAATATTACTTGTTCTCTGGCACCTGTCACACAGCATTACAAAATTCCTAGCATATTTAATTATGGTTGGCCAATAATAGCCACTTTGCAAAATTTTAGACGTTGTTTTATCAAAATTTTAGACGTTGTCCAGCATATTGCGAAGCATGACAGTGCCACAGAATATCAGGTATCTCCTCATTAGAAACACACCTCCTAAGGACTCCATCTATCCCTCTTCTAAACAGGAAAGGCTCATCCCAAAGGTAAAACTTAGCATCATGTAAATTTTTTTTATTTTGTTGCCATGTAAGTTCCTTTGGGATTACCTTAACTGCTTTAAAGTTAGCAATATCCGCATACCAATGTGCAGCAGAAACAACCAAGAGTTTCTCATTAGGGAATTCATCTTTTATGAGTACTAGAACATCCTTATCACTACCCTCTAAAGGAAGCCTAAACAAATGATCTGCTAAAACATTCTAAATCCCATTTTTGTCACTTATCTCAATGTCGAACTCTGGTAGTAACAAGATCCACCTTATTAATCTTGGCTTAGCATCCTGCTTGGCCATAAGGTGCCTTAAAGCTGCACGGTCAGTATAAACAATAACTTTTGACCCTATCAAATAAGACCGAAACTTATCCATTGCAAAAATCACAGCTAATAATTCTTTTTCAGTAGTCGTATAATTAATTTGGGCATAATTCAGCACACGACTAGCATAATAAATTACATGAAATACTTTCTCTTTCCTTTGTCTTAATACTGTACCTATATCAAAATCACTAGCATCACACATAAGTTCAAAAAGTTCTTTCAAATAAGGTGGAATCATTACAGGGCAGATACTAGTCTCGTTCTCAAATCATTAAAGGCATTCATGCCATCATTATCAAAATTAAATTCCACATCTTTCTCCAACAAATTGCAAAGGGGTTTGACTATTTTTGAAAAATCTTTTATGAACCGCTGGTAAAACCAGCATGTCCTAGGAAACTCCTAACACCTTCGACATTTGTTGGAGGAGATAGATTCTCAATCACAGAAATTTTTGCTCTATTTACCTCTATTCCTCTTTCAGAAATTAGGTGTCCCAAAACTATCCCTTCCTTAACCATAAATTGGCATTTTTCCTTGTTAAGTACTAGGTTAGTTTCCTAGCACCTTTTCAAAACCTGTTCCAGAGTATTTAGACATGATTCAAATGAGGACCCAAAGACTGAGAAGTCATCCAAAGAAACCTCAATGGACTTTTCAACCATATCAGAAAATATGGATAGCATGCACCTTTGAAAACTTGCTAGTGCATTGCACAAACCAAAAGGCATCCTTCGATAGGCGAAAACTCCAAAGGGACAAGTAAAAGCAGTTTTTTCTTGGTCAATGGGATCCACATGAATTTGGTTATAGCCGGAATAACCATCTAAAAAGCAATAATATTCATGTCTGGCTAATCTTTCTAACATCTGCTCCATAAATGGAAAGGGAAAGTGGTCCTTACGGGTGACACTATTTAATCTCCTATATTCAATACACACCCTCCACCCAGAAACAGTACGGATGGGTATCAATTCAATATTGTCATTTTTCACCACAGTTAACCCATCCTTTTTCGGGACCACATGCACTGGGCTTACCCAAGTGCTGTCTGAGATGGGATAAATAATCTCAGCATCCAATAACTTCACTACCTCTTTCCTAACAACCTCTTGCAGAGTGGGATTTAACCTCCGTTGTAGTTGTATAACAAGCTTAAAATTCTCCTCCTAGAGAATATTATGCATGCAAAAAGAGGGACTAATTCCCTTCAGATATGATACACTCCATCCAATAGCAGATTTATAGTGCCTTAAAACTCTTAGTAATTTTTTAGTTTGAGATTCAGTTAAAGCACTATTTATGATTATGGGGTAATATTCAGTATCATGAAGGAATACATACCTGAGATTGACTGGTAAAGCCTTGAGCTCCGGCTTTGATCGAGCCTCCTTTTCATCAATTCTCAGGTATACTGGTTGGTACCCCTTCTTGATCTCTGAAGATCCATCAAGAAGGGTCCTTATGCGGTGAGCCTCTGTTCCTTCCTCACAATCAGTCACTAGAGCTGCCTCCACAAAGTCTTCATAGCACATCTCTTCAAACACAGAATCCACAATAGACTCTATAACATCCAACCTCAGGCACTGATCATCCCCCATGGCATTCTTCATTGATTCATAGACATTGAATGTTACATTCTCATCATGAACTCTGAGCATCAGTTCACCATTTTGCACATCAATCAGGGCTCTCCCAGTAGCTAGGAAAGGCCTTCCTAGGAGTAGTAGAATATCCTGATCTTCATTCATGTCTAGAATCACAAAATTTGCTGGGAAGATAAACTTATCCACCTTGACAAGCACATCCTCCACTTTACCATATGGTCTCTTGGTAGATCGGTCAGCCAACTAATGGGAGATCATAGTTGGTTTGATTTCACAAATTCCCAACCTTTTGAAGATATGGAGAGGGGCATTAGGTTGATGCTAGCCCCTATATCACATAGAGCTTTGCCAATGTCCACCCCGCCTATGTTGCATGGAATGGTGAAGCTTCCTGGATCTTTCAGTTTCTGTGGTAGCTTCTTCTGAAGGATAGCACTGCACTCCTCAGTAAGTAGAATTGTTTCATTGTCTTTCATCTTCCTCTTGTTGGTGAGAAGCTCCTTCATAAACTTCGCATATGTGGGCATTTGTTCAAGAGCATCTGCAAACGGTATATTTATTTGGAGCTTCTTGAACACTTTCATGAATTTTGCAAACTGCCTTTGATTCTACTCCTTCTTTAGTCGCTGAGGGAATGGTACTCATGAAAGCACTTGTGGACTCTTTGTCTTCTCCTCAGTCTCAGTTGGTTGCAATACAGGACTCTCTTCTTCAGATTTTTGCTTCTGTTCCTCTTTTTTCTCAACTACCACCTCATTACTCTTCTGTTGTGGCTCATCATAAGCTTTTCCACTTTGAAGAGTAATAACTTGGCAATCACTGGTATTGATAGGAAAGTTTCCTGATTGCAACTCTGATATAGCTGCTTGGAAATATGACTTACCTTACTTTCCAGGTTGATAATATCGGCTCTCTGGGTGCTAAAATTTGCTCGAACCTTATCCACAAAAGAACAAGTCGACAGAGCCAGCTTCTCTAATGCTATCTCCCATGGTTGCTTCTTTGTTGAAGGATTAGGTGCAGAATCAACCCATGTAGACTTTGGGTGCCCCCTATACCTTGAATTGTGAACATTAGGGAAAGGAATCCTCTGTTGGCCTTCACCTAAGTTACTTGCTTGCTCCTCATTAAGCCTAGTTGTTGACACAACAAAAGCAGATTCGCATCCACAGAATTCTGAGACAGGCGGTGCCATCTGAACTTGACCCAATTGCTTAGTCAATGCAGCTATCTGTTGCTGCATCTTTTTGTTTTGCAAGATGTGGGTCTGAACATGTGAGGAGTCAAGATCATTTTTTCATAGCTATGTCCTCTTGGTTCTGCCTGGCTGCTATTTTCTACCATTATCTCAATGATATCTCTCGCCCCTTCAATGGTCTTCTTAATTAGAGATCCACCAGCTGCTACATCTATCATGTCCTTTTCAGATTGCTTCAGAACATCATAGAAAAATTTGGATTTACATCCATTCTGGTATTGCATGAGTTGGACACTTCTTCAACAGCTGGTTATATCTCTCCCAGGCTTCATGTAAGGGTTCATCATCTTGTTGCACAAATGAGTTAATGCTTTTCCTCACCTTAGCCCGATCAACTGATGGAAGATACTTGTCTAAAAATTTGCGGACAAGTATATCCCATGAAGACAAGCCCCTTGTTGGCTGCTTGATGATCCAGCTCCTCGCTTTATCTCTCAGAGATACCGGAAACAACCTCATCCGGATGGCTTCTTTTGAGGCGCCCTCTATTTTGTAGAAGTCCAACATGCTGAGAAAATGGGCAATGTGCTCTGTTGGATCCTCTTGTAGACCACCACCGAACTGATCCTGCTGGATTAGGTAGATGTATTGTGGATCAATTTCAAAGTGTGGTGTATCAATAGCAGGTCGCATGATGCTAGTTGAACAGACATCCAAACTTATTGTTGCATAGTCAGCAATAGTTTTTAGTTTGAAATCCTCCTTCTCAACTATTTTTCAGGCTTGCCTCTTTTTTTCCTTTTGTGCTTGCTTCCTCTTCTTCCTTAAGCTCAACTCGATCTGAGGATCGAGCTGAAGATTACCCTTCCTACTTGCAGGAGACAAGTGCATAAAAAGAAAGGGTAAACAACACCTGTTGAGATAAAACTAAAAAAAAAGTCACTAAATAACTACTAATAAGTACTGAAAATTATTGAAATCGAATTTCAATCCCCGGCAACGGCGCCAAAAACTTCTTGGAACACCAGCAAGTATACCGGGTTAGCAAGTAATAAAGTGTAAGTAATATTATCGTTCCCACCAGGATTGTAAATTGCTTTCAATAATTTTCACCTTATTATAATTACTAATGAAACTTGAGGTCTAATTTAAATTGATTTTTGATTGATTAATTGAAAAACTAAAATAACAAAAGTGAAAATAAATGGAGTTTGTGAATTGAATGGGAAAAGCGTTAGGAACGTGGTTTCATTGCAAGACTTAAGTTATTAGTTATGAATCTCCGTTTTCCATTAAATCTAGGACATCCTGGAGGTAGTAACAACTAGATTCCTCTTAGTAATTATGTTTCTTGTCTAATCACAACCCTTAATCCCTTAAGTAATTAATTATTAAGTAACCCACAATTAAGATCACTAGAATTGATAAAGTCATATAAGCCCCAAGTGTATCCCTACAACTTGGGTGGTTATAATGCTTGATTGCAAGGGCATACCCAATCCTAATTTTCCAATTAAAGACTAAGTTCCCAAAACATAAACGAATCCAAATTTATGCATAACAATTGAAACACAATCAAACAATAGATTTAATTGAAAAAATTAATTCATAACTTTATAAACTATTTTGAATACATGCAAATCCACCATATTCCTAACTGAGGGTTTTAGTTACACATATTGAAATAAGAAGAACAAAGATAAAAGAAGGAATTCATGGTCATAGACAACCAGAATTTACCAATGGATCTTCAATCTTCAAGCCGGATTCCTCCGCTCTTGATCTCCAATCCTCTTCTCCTTCTAATTTTCTCTCAAAAACTATGTAATCTCCCTTTTCTAATCTCCCTATTCTATTCCTATAACCTAATTTAAATAGTAAAAATAAACTAATCCTGAAAAAAAATCTTCTAAATCTTATCAAAAAGCCCAAAAACTCGTCGCACGCGCCCCTAGGCGCGTGCCTCCCACGCCTAGGCATGGCCATTAGATACTGATTTATAATTTCTCCTCGTCGCTTGCGCGCCTGGGCACGCCATCCCCTATGTCTGGGAGCAGATCTCTCTGAATTGTGCACTAAAAATTAGGCTTTTGCATCCAATTTTGGTCTTTTGAACCCAGACACGCCTAGGCGTGCTTGGCCTGCGCCTGGGCGTGGGTTACTGCTCAACACTCGCTTTTTCTCCATTTTGACTTCAATCTCTTGGTCTTCAAAGCTCCTTTCCATTCCTTTGCATTATTTATCAAATACAGCTTCAAATACCTGAAATCAAACCCAAAACAGATCAAAACGTTCCAGGATTATAATTTACCTAAACTTACTAAAAACTCAACTATTATACCTAAATTACCTAAGAAAAAGCCAAAACCTTAGCAAAAAGTAGTTAATTCATGCTCTAAAACTTCATATATTGGACCCAAATCAGTATACCGGAACCCGTAAGCTCTTATATCGGGTTTGCCCTCTTTTATCTTTCTTTATTTCTTTTGTAACAATCGTGACGGGTCAGATCCAATCTGAAATCATAGGGACAAGAAAGATTCAATGAACGGGTCGGGTTCTGCTCAACCCTTACACTAGTAAATCTATTATGCTTCCGACATATTTTTGTTTATTCGCTGCCATTAATATTTGTATACACTAGTGACCTTTGAAGCTCTCATTTGCTTGCCATTGTTTTAGGAACGGACAATCTTTATATTTTCAACCAATCTTCTTATATTTTCATACTTTGCGTCATACTCAAATTTGGATCAACATACATAAATTTAATGAGCTAAGTACTTATGGTTCTTTGATGATAAGTAGTAAGCAAGCCCGTGCAAATGCACGGGGCTATTACGGGAAGCCCCTAATTTAAAGGTGAAATTATTAAAGGTTTCATATCATGACTTAAATTTTATTAACAAACAATTGATTAAAATTTGTTATCATGACTTAAATTTTATATTTTAAAAATAACCAAATTATAAAGAAATTCAAATTAAAACATGTCAAGTGACAAAACTTTCCTTAACCAACTTAATTTGGTTGTTTTAGAATTTGTTGATTTGTTAGATTATTTTCATGATTTTTTATTTTTGTAATTTTTTATCATTTTTTTAAGACAAATGAAGCATTTCAAAAAAAAATTTTTTTTACTTTTCATAACTTCAATCCTAAAAACCCATAATCTTTTGATTTTTTCAAGATAATAAAGTTTATCCCTTTTTAGATTCCTATTCTCAACCCAAGATTATTAAAAACTCTTTTTTTAACAATTTTCGTAATTTATGCATCAATGCATAACAAAAACCATTAATCAATAATAATCAACTTGAAAATATTCCTTAAATGTTGTAAATATTTCTCACCTATTTGTCTTCTCAATTATCCCATTAATTTCGGTCTTCTCAATGCCATTAATTTCGATCTTAAATGTTGGAGATATTTCTCTCATATTTGTCTTCTCAATAATCCCATTTCGGTATTAAATATTGTAGATATTTCTCTCCTATTTGTCTTCCCAATAATCCCATTAATTTTGGTCTTCTCAATGCCATTAATTTCGGTCTTCTCAATAATCCCATTAAACTCTCTTCTATTAATTAATGAATCACACCATAATTTCATACTTTTAGTAACTAATTAGTAATTGATTTTTTTTCTTCTATTAGTAACTGACTTTTTTTGTTTATAGTAACTGATTTCTATGAAAAAATATTGAATTAAAAAAACATAAAAAACCAAAAGTTAAGAAACTAAAAAAATATATTTTAATCTTCAATCATAATAACTACCTAATATATTTCTCTATGTTTTTTTTTTAAATGATTTGAATCAGATTTGGAATAAAATAATTACACTCAAAAGAATAATATAATACCTAAAATTGAAACTTTTTAATAGAATGCTAATTTTCGTAATTTATGCATCAATGCATAACAAAAACCATTAATTAATAATAATCAAATTAAAAATATTTCTTAAATGTTGTAAATATTTCTCACCTATTTGTCTTGTCAATTATCCCATTAATTTCGGTTTTCTGGAATCTTGTGAGTGAATTTATGTAGTGCTGGAATCAATGTTTTTGAGAAGACCGAAAATGACTCATTATTGTTGATGTTTAATTCTTCAATGCTTCTAGAGTGTTGTGCATATAAATGATGTCCAAATATTGAAGCCAATTATAAAGTTGTGAAATGAAAAGTTTTTTTCATCAAAGCACTGAGTATTGATTGTGCAGAGTTTAGTGAAACGTGCGTAGTGCTTTTTCAAAGCATTTATAACCCTGTCGACAAAATTATTAAAACTACGTGGTAATAATTCAGAATTGAAAAGTCTCATAACAATTGGTTTTAATAATAATAATAATATTTTTTTTTTTTTTGAACTGTAAACCATTTTATTCAAACAGAGAATTAAGGTTTACATAGCAAGCATCATTGCCAAAGAAATGAACCAGGCTAGTAGGAACAGAGTCCAGCCAAGTAATGTCATTAACATCAAATGCTATTCTAGCTAGCTGGTCAGCCATTTTGTTTTTATTCCTACCAACATGCTTCACAATCAGCTTATGGAAGAGGGGAGTCATCTCCTTGCTGTCCTGTATCAATCCATGAAAGTAGGAATTATTCCTCTTATTGCTACTCGACGCCAACACCAGTTGTTCACAGTCAGAAAGCAGCCTAACATGACTTATTCCCAGCTCATCGAGTTTCTCCAAAGTCCACCGCAGAGTGGCTGCCTCCGCCAATCTTGGTTCAGTGACCTCATGCAACAACTTTGCACCAGCAGCCATAAAGTGACCTGTAGATTCCAATGCTACGAAGTATGCATGTTTCAGGGACCAAAATGAATGACGGAAAGATTAACTTCGTTACTTGACCTCAGTTGACAGAGGGACTAAAATAACGGATGTGGAACACTCTCAGGGACTAAACGTGTATTTATGATCTCTGGGAGACTAAAATGACCGATGGTCACACTCTCAGGACCAAAATGACTAATTACTCAATATAATCTATACAATTACACAATTGAAGGGTTGTACTTGCACCCTCAAGTATTGTTCACCTCCCTTTTGAACCTTTGCTCCCAATTCTGGAACACGTGCTATTTCGATGCTTATCTTTATGTTATTGGTGTCTGCCTCTTTGCATGTAGGTCCCATAGGAGCTTTCCTCCAATGCTGATTCCACGTAGTATTGTGGTTTCTTTCTCTACGCCGCTCTGCGTCTCCCTTAAGCAAGTAGGTCCCACTTGAGTTATTACCCCCCTTGCTTTGTGTCATGAATCATCTGCTGCTCCTTATTTGTCTCTTGTATGCAAGTAGGTCCAGATGCTGCTCTTTCCTTATTTTTCCATGTTTGCTATTGCAGTACCAATTTAAAATTACTGTCTTGGCCCTTATTTTTCTTTGCTTTTTCTTCGAATCGGTTGTAACCAGTTTGAGTTTCGAAGGGTGTTTTGTAATTTATGATTCGCTTCTTGGCTCCTTGTGCAGGTTATTTCTTCTCAGTATGCAGATGTTCAGACCTTCAAAGGTTCATTTTACTTTTTCCTCCCAAAGCTCGATTCAAATTGCGTTATTCGTTAAAGCTTCCCTGGTTGAGTTTTTTCCTAATCACCCTTGCCCCTCCAGTTAAAGGTTGAGAGAATAATCCTCCCCAGCTTCAGGACTAACCCTCCAATCCCTTTAAACTCTCTCATTCACCTTCATCTTCCCCTTTCCCGGTCGTGAAACTCCATGGCCTCCCTATGTCTGTTCCTACCTTACTCCCCTCTCCCTCCTATTCGAATCCACCCCCTCCGGTCCACGACATCTCATAAATCGCGACCTGTACCACACCTCCGCCGTGAGTGAGAGAGAGAGAGCTTGGAAGGGATGCAATCATCGTTGAGGCAAGTACCGCCGAGGGTGCCGCTCTTCTCTATGCAGGTAGACTCGAGACCAGGCTTAGCTGCTTTAATGGCAGCCACATAACCACCTGGCATGTAATGAATCTTTATTTTTATCCCCTTGCTCTTTTCTCTCTGTATAGCTTGGATCTTGTTCCTGTGCTTTGTTTTATTTTGTTTATGTCAAAGTCAGCTTCTGCATCTAGATTATGATATTGTTTTGTTCGTAGCTAAAAACAATTAATCAAAGTAAATAAATAATTATTTTCTGAAAAAATTTGATGAACCCATCTCATTTATCTAATTAGCACACCAATTGTTTGATGAAAGTACTTTCAATGGTGTCCCTTATTTGTGTTTGGGTTATTGTATGATTTGTTTGCCCAGGCTATTTGCATCAACTCACCTTCGAAGAATTGAAGACAGGCTTGGCCCGAATTGGATCACGGTTGTCTGAGACTGAAGCGAAGCAACTCATGGAAGCTGTAAGTAGTTACATACCAATATACCACTACCAAGAGCTTAATTAATTGAGCACATTCTTTTTTCTCACTAACTTGCTCACTCTCCTTATATAATATTTTTCAGGCTGATGTTGATGGGAATGGATCAATTGACTATATTGAATTCATCTCAGCTACAATGCATAGGCACAGGCTTGAACGAGATGAACACCTTTACAAAGCTTTCCAGTATTTTGATAAGGATAGCAGTGGGTGAGTACAATAATAGTTTTGTAGTGATAGCTATGATGCAATTTTTTTTAATTATCATTTGTTCCTTTCTTTATTTTTTTGTTGACAACTAGGTTATTAACATAAAGTGTAATTTCCTACAGATGTAAGGTAAACACATTACTCATTTTTTGTTGAGATCAGTCACAAATTATTTCAAATATAGACAGTTCTTATTGTTGATCACATGTTCATTGGTTTGCATTTCGAAGTTACTGGTATTTCTATGTCTTTGCATCTATCTGCATTGGATTTTGTCAATTTGTGTTTATTGATTTGAGGTGTTGATTTGCTACTGCTGTTGGGCTATTGTTGTTGTTGCTGCTGTTGCTATGGGTTGTTGTTGCTGCTGCTGCAAGGGTAAGTGACTCAAACTACTTTTCTGAATAGCATGTTTAGTGTCATTGCAATTGCATATTAATATGTGACCATGGTGATGTCAAGCAGCAAACCAATTTGTGTATGACAGGTTGGTAATGTCAAGCAGCAAACCAATTTGGTCCACAAGGCACCTAAGAAGGTATGAAACTATGGATCCTAATGCAGGATTTGGTCCACTAATTTTTTTTAAAGTGTAATCTTCACATTTATTGCTTTTCTTTGTTAGAATGTTATATGTTTTTGCTTTAATTCATTGTCTATTCTTACTTTTTTTTTTTTACTATGTAGTTAGATTCAATGATTTTATTAGTTTTCATATTTTTTCTATATTGTTACATTCAATATTGATTTTGTTATGTAGTTAGATTCAATGATTTTGTCATAGAATGTGTACTTTCTTGTAATCTGGCATTATCACAGTACAATGAATATGTGATACAGTTCAATGGATAATCATTCATTCCTTCGTTTGTCCTCCTTAAAAAAAAATAAAGTATCATTTGTCCTCTTTTATATGTTAAAAAAGAAAAGCATTTTTGACTGCATCACAGTATATTTTAAATTGGAGTGTCTCAGGTTTCTATAATTTCACCCTAGCTGCATTTGAAACCTTATACTGATTTTAAGCTTAGTTATTATTTTTTAATCTTTTTTATACTTTGGGTTCTTATGGAGTAAGGGAATATGGGCTTTAATGGCTTATTTAGAAACCTTTTTTAAGTTGGGAGTCTTGATTTTGAAGGTCTAAGTTTCTGACGGCATGTCACATATTTTTTATTTCCTTCAATGTTGCAGTGAGACCTTAAACAGTGGCTTATGGACAGATTATCCTTTAAGGTGGTGGTCTTCCAAATAAAGGTATTGACTTTAAGCTTTATGCTTTACTCCTTTTATATTTTTTTATTCTATGCTTTCTTTCCATATATCAGTATGAGATTGATAGGATCAGTATTTTTTTAATCTCTTGGTTGCCAAAAGCACCTACTAATGCTAGAACCTGAAAGGCTAAAAGACTCAAAGCTCAAAGAGATATTATTGAAGGTATAAAAATTATTGAACTCCAAGACAATGTTTTTATGTTGGAGCTTGTGGTTGCAGTCTGGATCACAATTATTTGAAGCATTGGTTTGGTTGTTTTTGTTTTATGAGTAATTTACTTGGAGGAAGGGCCGAAGGGGAGGGTGTTTTTCTTATGTTGCGGTTGATCAAATTCTTCCTTTGAGATTTGAGAGTCTAGGCTATTAGCACTGATCAGATGGAAAATCTAGGAAATGTATTTTTTTTTTGTTTTAAATTTGGCAGTTTACTATTTTTACAATCTGGTGTTTTAAAATTTTATTATGAATATGAATGACAATCTTTAGCTATGGATATGCTAACTTAGGTGGGGAGAATGGTGGGTCAATTTGCAAAACCAATATCAGACTCATTTGATGAGAAAAATGGGGTGAAGCTGCCAAGTTACAGAGGTGACAATGTGAATGGTGATGCATTTGATGCAGCATCGAGAATTCCAGATCCACAGAGAATGATAAGAGCCTACTGCCAATCTATGGCTACTTTGAATCTTTTGAGGGCGTTTGCCACCGGAGGTTATGCTGCCATGCAGAGGGTCAACCAATGGAATCTAGATTTTATGGAGCATAGTGAACAGGGAGAAAGGCATCTTCTCTAACCATTTTTTCAAATTGATTTCAGGCTTTCAACTGAATCCTGTTTATTAATTCTTATTCTTATATATTCTAAACGCTTTGGATGGATGTATTTGAAAAATGAACTAACTATTTTCATCTTTATTTGAAAGATAGTGAAAGTCGAGGAGTATATAAGATGCAAGATAAGGCTCCTCTAAGGTGAATATGAATGTTAAGTGAGGAAGTAAGGATATATTCACCCTTTATTAGTTAAAATGGATTGAGACAAATATTGCAATTTAGCTAATCAACAATGAATACACCTTTTGCTGTTCACTTTACACTTATGCTCACGTTTGAGCATTTTCCTATTAGGAAATGTGAATTCAAAATAATTTTCAATTATTTTTCTTGTCTTGCATTTTGCTTATGAATGGGATAGTAGGTAGAAAATCAGAGAAAATCTAGAAAGGATAAGAAATGGACTAAAGTCGAAGAGTTTATTTTGCTTGTTTGGATAAGTTAATGAGCTAAATGTGGCTATACTGTAATAGTAGATATTCTCTCTGGCACATTTCTCATGCTCTTCAAAGGGTAATGAGATTGAGAATAGAATCTAGATCGGATATTCATAATTATTGTGTGTTTAGTATTTTCCCCCTTCACTCTGTTAAAGTTACCATTGCTCCAATTTTCTTGTTGTGATCCTGTACAATTCAATGTAGCATACTAACTTAGATGATAAGTGGTGGCACTTCCTTTTGAGAATTCTGCAAATGATAAACATATCACCCTTTATTAGTTTTGTTGAAACTGCTCTCTCTGGAAGTTCTTAACTTCTATTGATTGGCTACTTTTTGGTGTGGGCCAACAGGTACCGTGAATTGGCTCATCGGGTGGATGAGGATCTGGGCTTCATGAGTGTTGCTGGGCTCACAGCAGATCATCCAATCAAGACTACAACAGACTTTTGGACTTCCCATGAGTGTTTGCTTCTTCCTTATGAACAAGCGCTTACAAGGGAGGACTACTTCTGGGCTTTATTATGATTGCTCAGCTCATATGCTGTGGGTTGGGGAATGCACCCGCCAACTTGATGGTGCTCATGTTGAATTTCTGAGAGGAGTTGCTAATCCACTTGGCATCAAGGTGTGTTTATACTTTTAGTCTTCCTTGCCTATGACCTTGTCTCCTTGATATGATAGGCAATGTCACCAAAATGGTTTGATTATCAACTTACTTTTTCATGTGCTTTATTTTTAATTTTTTTGTATAAAATTACTTATACGTATGCTTGATTCAGTTAATTATAGGTTTTAATCTTTTAATATGATGTGAAAGTACTTTAATTATATGTTTATGCTTGCTATCTCAATGGCTTTGGTATTGTAGGAGAAATTATTTGATGATCCGGGACCAGTGGTCAAAGACACATCTTCACTATTGATTATGCATTAATGAGTTAAAATTATAAGTGTTAATTCCAAATCAATGGTGAAGATGTGATCTGAACCATTTGTCCGGAACCATGCAATAATTTCTCACGTATCCAGTAAAATTATACATTGCTGACGAAGAATTTGCAGCTACTGAAAGGCTACTTGGTTTTCAGGTGAGTGATAAGATGGATCCAGCTGAACTGTGAAGTTGATAGATATTCTAAACCCTATAAACAAGCCTAGAAGAATTACAGTGATTGTTCAAATGGGGGCTGAGAATATGCGAGTGAAGCTCCCACATCTTATCAGGGCAGTTTGCAAAGCATGTCAAATTGTCACTTTGGTTAGTGATCCCATGCATGGGAACACAATCAAAGCTCCATCGGGACTTAAAACCCGTTCTTTTGATTGAATAAGGGTAATGTTCACATGTACTTATCTCCTCCTTCCAATATTTTGTCTCTTGTTTTACATTAAAAAATTTAAATTTTAAAATATAGGCAATACACAAGTTGCATAAAGAAGGTTGTGGTTTGTATCATGTCATTATTTTTGGATACAGAAGCATTTAAGTTCGTATTACACTATAACTTTTTTATGGCTTACAATTTAGCTCAGAAATCTTCCACGCTTAGAGGAAACCACAGTCACTTTTGTTTGCGGGTGGGTGGTTGTTTTAATGATCTTTCTGTTGTCTCACACAACAAAGATTATGGATAATACATATTATTGGAATTTTATTTTATGCGAAATTAGGTTAATGGGATGTTTTGTTTTGTTCTCTTTTTGCTCCATGCTTTTCACTGAAATCAAAATACTTTTTAGTCTTTTATCATGTTCCCATTCTGTTTTTACAGAATACACCAAACACATAACATATCAACCTAGATGTTTTGTTCCGTCCTTGTATGTCTGCCAATTGCTAGAAGTTTTTTTTTGTTGTATAACTCGTGCGTTTATCATATAGGCTGAGTTGAGGACACTCTTTGATGTACATGACCAAGAAGGAAGCTACCTTGGAGGGGTGCATTTAGAAATGACTGGGCAGAACGTGACAGAATGTGTTGGAGGCTCCAAGACTATTACTTATGATGACTTGAGCTCACGCTACCACACTCATTGTGATCCAAGGCTTAATGCTTCTCAATCTCTTGAGCTTGCATTTGCTATTGCAGCGAGGTTACGCAAGAGAAGGCTTAATGCGCAATCTCTAGCCTCGCTTAGAATTTAGAAAAGAATCCCCTTGCTTTGATATCGGTTTTGATATCACATATCAATGCATAATTAATATCAGGGATTGCGTAACCTAAAAATGAATAAGTTTAATTGGAAAGTTGTTCTTTAAAAAAATAAAAAGATTTTGTATTTGGTTTTCCGACAAAAGATGTCCACTTTTGAATTCTTATTTTGGGCCCTTGATGTTAAGAAAATCCTAAACATTATCATAAGTGTTATAGTATATTAAGTAATACTATTAATATTAAGTTCATTAGAATTTAGAATGTAAAATAACTTCATCAAATAATATTTAAATTTGATATGTTTCAAAAAAATTTGGTTTAATTCCCGCACATTGTGACGGTACTGTACTAGTTAACAACAATTCCAGAGGCAGCAAGAACTCAAGTCTTAAGGCACTTATTTTGTATTGCAAATTAGATTAGCCGCTTCTATGAATAACTTGAGGAACCTAATAATCAAACATTGAACTTAAACAGGAATTAATTCAAAATCAATATTGTAAATTACATAATTACATTCATTTTCACCATATCCCTAACAAAGAAATTAACTAGACATAGAATTCATAATAGATAGAGATAAAAGAAGAGAAAATTCCATGCGAGACATAGATATCCACCACAAGGCAACCCTCATCTCTAGAATTCCTTCCTTTTAGGTTGGGATCCCTTCCTTGATGAGTTATCTACTTTTTGTCTCTGCCTCCTATTGTTTCCCACGACCTAGAATGCATCCCAAAGGCTTGCCATGCATCAATTTTTTATTGAGAAAAAGGAGACCAAAAGTCATCAAAATTAGCAAAAAAAAAATTAAAAAAAATCTGCTACTCATGTCTAGATGCGAAAAGTTGTGCGCATGGGTGCAACCTTTTAACACTCATGCGCTTGGGCATAGGTTTTCATCCGCCCATGCGCCAAACCCCCTGTTTTGCCAACTTGAATGTTGAGAATTGTTCTAGGTCGTGGCTGTTCACATGCTCTATTTTAAGGCTTCATTTATCCGTAGAATTAGGGAGACTGAGGTAAAAGAGGCATTGAGAAGGATGGATAATGGTAAAGCGGTTGGTCCGGATAGTATCCCCATTGAGGTATGGAAAACCTTGGGAGAGAGGGGCATCAGTTGGCTCACCAAGTTGTTTAATGAGATCTTAAGATCCAAGAAGATGTCGGACGAGTGGAGGAGGAGCACTTTAATCCCTATCTACAAGAACAAAGGTGACATACAGAATTGTGCGAATTATAGAGGGATTAAGCTTATGAGTCATACCATGAAACTTTGGGAAAGGGTGATAGAGCGAAGATTGAGACATGAGACTCATGTTACTGAGAATCAATTTGGCTTCATGCCGGGGAGATCAACTATGGAGGCAATATACTTACTGCGCCGGTTGATGGAGGAATACCGGAGACAACAAAAGGATCTGTATATGGTTTTTATTGATCTGGAGAAAGCTTATGATAGAGTGCCTAGAGAGGTACTATGGAGGGCTCTCGAGAAGAAAGGGGTGCGTGTTGCCTATATTAGAGCCATTAAGGATATGTATGACGGGGTCAAGACGAGCGTGAGGACACAAAGTGGGATTTCAGAAGATTTTCCCATCACGATAGGTCTACACCAAGGGTCAAGTTTGAGCCCCTACCTCTTTACACTGGTCTTGGATGTGCTTACGGAACATGTCCAAGAACCAGTGCCCAAATGCATGCTCTTTGCGGATGATATTGTGCTTATTGGGATACTAGAGAGGAAATAAATGGGAAGATTGAAATGTGGAGACAAGCTTTAGAAGGGTCTGGATTCCGGATAAGTCGAAGCAAGACAGAGTATATGGAGTGTAATTTTAGCAAGAGGCACATGGGCCTTACTCGGGAGGTGAAGGTTGGAGAGCATGTCTTAGCACAAGTTCCGAAGTTTAAGTATCTTGGTTCTATCTTACAGCAGGATGCAGAAATAGAAGGGGATGTAAATCATAGGATTCAAGCAGGGTGGATGAAATGGAGGAGTGCCTCGGGCGTGTTATGTGATAAGAAGGTACCACTTAAACTTAAAGGAAGGTTCTACCGCACTGCTGTAAGACCGGCGATGTTATATGGGACAGAGTGTTGGGCGGCAAAGGGCACACAAGAGAATAAACTCCATGTTGCAGAGATGAGGATGCTGCGGTGGATGAGTGGGCATACCAGACAAGATTGGATTAGAAATGAGTATATTCGAGAAAAAGTCGAAGTTGCTCCTATTGTTGAAAAATGGTTGAATCTCGTCTTAGGTGGTTTGGGCATGTGTGGAGGAGACCGGTGGAAGCCCCGATTAGGAGGGTAGACCAAATGGAGGGTACTACAAGGGCTAGAGGAAGAGGAAGACCTAGAAAAACTATAGGCGAAACAATTGAGAAGGATATGGCAATCAATGCCTTATCAAAAGACATGATTTATGATAGGTCTTTATGGCGTCGTTTGATCCATGTAGCCGACCCCACCTAGTGGGACAAAGGCTTAGTTGTTGTTGTTGTTATCCTTTGATTTTTCCTTCTCAATAAAACCCCAAAGCACCTGAAATTAGGTCAATAAATTCATTATGCGATGAAGTTTATTTTGCATTACAAATCAATCTAAAGCTAATAGACTAATTTAAAAACTATTAGAAACAAATAAATACTAAGATAAGGAGGCAATAAAATCAATGAAATATAACATTATTTGGAGCAACAACAGTAAACATCAAAACTAAAATATATTTTACAATATGAGTTTTGCTAAAGACACTTGTTAATGTTACTTCAATTAGAAAAAAAATCATAAGTTCACACTGCTTCGTCCCAACAATACCAAAAATTACATTTTCCAATAAAATTTCACTACATTTGTCTAATTAACAAGTGCAACAAGGATACTTGATAATATTAACCTTACAATATATATTCAAAATATAAATAGTATCAATAAATATTTTTAAAAAAACATTAGGAATTTAAATCAAGTTTTATTACGTATATATACTTTATTGAGACATTGAGATAGGTTGAGACGCCTCTAGTTTTTAACCAAACCCAATCCAAAATCACAGAGTTTATTTTCTTCAACTTGAACCTGTTAAAATATGCTTTGGGTCGAGATAAGTTAGGAGGAGGCATTGGGTCTTGCTCACCCATTGAGAACAAAATGCAAATAAGAAGGTGAAGACAAAATTGTAAAGGATAATAAAATGAATTTTCCCCTGTTATGAATTAATGAAAATAAGAAGAGATAAAAGATTGAGGGAGAAGAGAGAAGTAGGAAAAAATTATATTTCAATTCTTGGGGCAAAGTTTACAATACATATGAGTCCTATTTTATAGAAAAGATGAAACCCTATCATGAATTTGTTTCAACTAAAGATAAACATAAAGTAGGGATAAACTCAAACTATGATAGAGTCATTCACTTATTAGATAAATACAAATTGTTCATAACACTCCCCCGTGGATGACTATTAAGAGAATATGTCTCTTTAAAAACCTTCCTCAGAAAAACCCTATAAGAAAAATTAGTGAAGGAAAAAGAGTACACAATTCTTATTACGCAATCGGATGCTGCCTCGTTAAAAACCTTGCCAGGAAAACCCATCGGGAAAAAACCGTGACTAAGGGAAAAAGAGTGCAGTGCGTATTTATTTCTCCCCCTGATGCGAACAATTATCTCTGAGATATTACACTATTACCTTCGCAGCATAGGTTTCATGATGTACCAAAATTTTATTAAATATTCCATTTGTAATTCAAGACAAAATTTAGTTCTTTCCAAATCCTTCATTTCAAACTCTTTCTTTAAGCAATTTACAACATTTGGAAGCTCTTCATCAGGAGTTCTAATAATATTCAAATCATCAACGTAAACATCAATTATAAAAAATTTCTTGTCACATATTTTCATAAAAATACATGGACAAATTCGATCATTTTATATTCTCCATTGATTAAATATTCACTTATACGATTATACCACATCTCAATTTACTTCAAACCATAAAGACTTTTATTCAATTTATCATACTAAAATGTGTATTTAGCTTCATTCCAACATCTTCCTGTGAATGAATAATAATTCTTGCTAATAAATTAATATCAGATGACATATTAAGTCACGTATGACATTTAACAATCTAACAGAGATTAGCATATAAATTAGTTGTTATTTATTAAAGCAAATCACTTCAGAAGTTGTTTTCCCCAACTTGATAGGCACAAATTCAATTTGCTAAATGCTCGATCTTCAGGCCGAGGTATTTCATTTTAAAATGTTTTCTTTAACTTTAGATAATTCAAACAATATTGAAATAAAACTACATAGATACTAAAATAAACACATAATATGAACCATAATCATATAAGTATTCTCAAACAATTGCAATAAACATATCCATAATTGCATGACATACATGACATCATATATATAAGTCAAACAATATATAACTAAAAAACATAAATTATTAGCTAAATTTAAATAGATATATACATATATATATATATCAATATCCTTAATTCTTCTGCGATTTCTCATATTGTTATAATGATATCATTCTCATGTGAACCATGATAATGGCTACAAACATATATATATATATATATAATGCATTTTATGTTTGCTAGAATTAAAATTTCGAGTCTATTAAAAATATCTTGGAGTTTGAACTATAGGTTCAAAATTATTGCATTTTGCAATTTAACTAATTAAAAAGCACATGTCGACATTTTATACTTTATGCTTCAAACATTTTAATTATCCATGGATATGGTTTAACCATATTAAATAGTTCAAGCATATGCTTCGAGCATATTAAATCCTTAAGGGGTATTCATATATATGTTATTAGTCAAGTAAGCCATAAAAATCTGCGATAACATCATTTGACACAAATTGAATCCTTTATATATTGTCAGACTAATCAAGTATCGAAAAATACTTGCATCTACCACAGGGAAGTATTATTTCTCATAATCAATGTCAGGTCTTTGTGAAATTCTTTGGGTAATCGATCTTGCTTTATATCTCATAATTTCTCCTTTCTCATTTCGCTTTCGCACAAGGGCCCATTTGTATCCAACTGGCTTTATGGCTTTAGGTGTACGAATTACAAGTCCAAAATACTTGTCGCTTTTCAAGCGTATTCAATTATGTCTCAATTGTGTCTTTCCATTTTGACTAATCATTTCTTTGTCTACATTTCTTAATAGACTTTGGTTCATGATCCTCGTCATTTATAATTTCAAGCGCTATATTATATGCAAAAATATCGTCAACGTCGATTTCATTTCAGTTCCATTGAATTTCATTCATGACATAATTTATTGAGATCTCTTTGTTTTCATAATATTCAGGTACCTGAGTTTCTTCTGGGATTGAACTATTAATTATGTCTGAAGACTCTTCAAGAGTCACTATATCCTCAAATTGACCATCTTATTTTGCTTCTTTTCGTTTTCGAGGATTTTTATCTTTGGAACCGATGGATCTGCCACGCTTCAAGTGTGTCTTATACTCATTTGCAATTTTAATTTGTCCAAGAGGGATATCAATTTCATTGGAGCATTAACAGCTGGAATATGTGACTTAGTCACTCTTTTTAGGTCAGTAAATGCGTTTGGCAATTGGTTATCTAAATTTTGCAAATGAATTATCTTTTGAACTTAAGTTCAAATTGTTTTGTTCGAGGATCAAGATAATATAACGATAACTCTTTCCAAATAATTTCTTTTTCCAACTGATTATTTTTACCCCCTAATGTTGGAAAACAAATTCATCAAAACGATGATTGAAAGTCGATCCATGAATGACTCTCTTGTTGTTGGTTTGAGTTATTTTATCATGGATGAAGATTTATATCCAACATATATTCCCAACCTTCTTTGAGGTCCCATCTTAGTGCGTTGTGGTGGAAAATATACTGCACATCCAAAAGTTCTTAGATGTGAAATATTAGGTGTCTGACCAAAAACCATTTGTAAAAGGGAAACTCATGATAATTTTAATGGCTTGATGCGAATCAGTGTCATACATGTTCCCAATTAGTAATGGCAATAGACATACAATAATTGATAACTAGAGTTTGGTTGATACAATTGCACAAGTAATCTCGCAAACTTCTGGTTGCGAATTGCCAATGAAGAATCATGTGACCATCCAATTGATGCATCAATTAAAAATATAAAATACCTAAATGATTTAAATGATGGAAGTAGTGACACATAAATATCACCTTGTATTCATTCCAGATTCAATCCAAATTTTATGGTGATGACCGAATAAACATTCTTTGGAAACAATCATTAATTAGATTGAAAAAACTTCGAGTTCTTCATTGGATGTCAACATAAGTTTTAATTTTTTTTCGCATGATATCGTTTATTCGGGATGGTCTAACCAGTCAAGCCAAACAAAAAAATTATATTATAATTTATAAACTTCTAATTTATAAACTTTTGGTTTTACGATATGAGGTATTTCAATTGTACTATATACGAGTAAACTGAAAAATTTTCCAATACCTCTGGATAACAACTCTTTTACAACTCTAAATTATCATCGTACTCGAATATAATGTTAACAATGACTTCTAGTAATACTCACTAGAAGAAAAATTTTGTATAACTAGTAGAGTATTGAAGAAACATTTTGTGTAACATTTCAAATAAACTATTATCATCATAAAAATACTCTAATAAAGTTAATATTGCAAATTAATGTAAAACAAGTATGAAAAAGTTACATCATAAACTATGTTTTGGTTTTTCTTTTATTGTGTCCGTTATATACACATACTTGTATAAAAGATTAAAAGATAATTCACTATAACTCCTTGTCCTCAAGTTCACTAAAATAAATATTGGAATAATTAATTTTGATAAAATATACTAAACAATTTTGAAAATAAAATTTTACATAAACCTTTGAAACTTGGTATATTTATTCGTAATTCACTCCATTATAACACATTGTTAACCAAAAAATAAATAAAAAATTAGGATATGCTATTTTAAAATTTTTATATTCGTAAACTTTTGATATAAAAAAATATTATGTATACATGTGATCAATTTTTTTATATGGTTCGTACAATCCAATTTAGTTATTTCAATAATCACAATGAAAAAATTAAAAAAATAATAAATTTCTCACAAGAGAACCACATTTTTTTTCAATAACCAATTTATATATCTAAACACATGTTATTAAATAATTATTATTTTTAAATACTTTTCAAATAGTATATTTAAGCAGAGACTTAATTTTTGAAAATTAACAAAAATATTTATATTAAAAATAGAATTCAAAACAAGATCATATGAGATCATGCATAGTCTTGCTAAAACTAACAAACATCAAATATCTCCAAAAAAAAAACTTATGTGATTAATACCATTCAATAATATCATATTTACACCAGTATTGACGTCACTCAATGGTATAAACAAATGCACTGGTATAAACAAATGCACAAGTACATCCATAATTATATTGGCAAATTTTTCTCTTTATCATAAAGGCAGTAATCATTTTCAATAGAAAAATATTAGAATTTTTTCATCACTAATAATTTTAAAACATGCCAATAAAGAATCACATAAATTTCATGTTGTGAGATTATTGCATTCTTATAATTCCATATTGAAAAACAAAACGACAAGGCACATGTACTCATTTAGGATAAATTTCTCCACTTATGCATATTCTTAATATGACAATAGCTATAAAAAATTTATAACTAACCTCGGAAAGTGTACTACTCAACATGTGTGTAGAGCAAAAATAAATAGAAGGCAACATAAGATATGAGTCAACTTGATGACTGCTTTATATAAATTTCAAACAACTTACAGGGAAATCATTAGAGAATAATAACAATTGTTATATCACATAAAACTTTACTTTTATGTCAATTTGTCAATGATAAAATATATAAAGCATTGTATAACATAAGCATTTTCAAGTGCCAAAATAGTGTCAATTAATCAATGACCATAAAATCAATTAAATATGTAAGGCAAACTAATATCATTAGCAACCATCATTTTTTATAGTTAAACATATTATTATAATTTTCCTAAAGAAAGGGAAAATTATTTTTTTTTCTCAAAAATAAAACAAGAAAATATTGTGTTAGTATTTAACACTAATAATTGATGCCACGTGTGGAGTAAATAACAAATTCAGTTGTACATCAATCAGTTATCATGTATATGATTAAGTATAATAATTATCACAACTAATAAGTATTTGTGTCAAAATCAAAATAGGTTGGTTTGTTAATTAATGAATGAATCATTTATTATATTAAACAGATACTCCATTATTTTTGTTGACTTATTTGACTTTTACCAAGTAAAAATAAAATATCACATTGGTTAGTAACAAATCAAAATAGTAATAAAACATGTCAAAAACAAATGCGTAGCCTAGTAGTAATGTTGCTATCGCTGTGCCCCCGATTTTCTTGGTTCGAAACATAACAGGGACAGAATTACATTTTTAATTTTTTTAATTTTTCTTTATTTTTAAGAAGTAGGCTAATGGCCTAGTGAATAAGATAAATTAAGCGATAAACATCAGTGTTATTTAACAGGCTACAATTCCAAAAAAAAAACATGTGACACAACTAAAAGTCTAAAACCAGTTTGCAAGTGGGCAGAAGCAAGGGACAAAATTTCCTTAAAGCATGTGATTTTCATGTCCGCTTTGATTATATTGGGGATCAAAATTGGTTTTAAAAAAAAAATCCAAAATAAAATTTGATCCCATATAATTAACATGTCTTATATCATATAATATTTCCTCTAAAACCATTTATAGGAACTTTATTAAATAATATTAATATATGCGATTATACAAAATTAAAACATTGATATTGAGTTTAGACTTGTTGAAGACATGATGCAGACTCCACACCTTTTACCTCGCTTTGTTTTGTTTTAATTTAACATCATTTTTTTCTTTTGATGAACGAGAACTATCGTGCTGATAACGTGCTATGAATTAGTGAAAATAAGAAGAGATAAGAGATTGAGGGAGAAGAGAGAAGTAGGGAGAAATTGTATTTCAATTCCTGAGCAAATTTTACAATACATATTAGTCATATTTTTTATAGAAAAGATGAAACCCTATCATGAATATCTTTCAACTAAAGATAAACATAAAGTAGGGATAAACTCAAACTATGATAGAGTCATCTCCTTATTAGATAAATACAAATTGTTCATAACACCCCCTCATATCTTCACACATTAATACTTTTGTTACCATCATTATCACACTATCTTCAACATCAACACCTCATCAATGTCATTGTTATCTAATGTGCACTTAGCACTACACAAAATAGGAGCTATCTTACTCTATGTCCTATCTTATCATTATCTTATCCTAACTACCAAACAAACCCTATAAACATTATAATAACTCATGCATATTGTTTGAAGAAAAATTCTCATCATTATTACTTTTTTAAATATCATATACAATCCAATATCTCATCCTTATTTTTTTTTTATTCTTTACACTTCCCACTAAAATCAATCAAATAAAACATGTATGAGGTGATTTGAATTCACTGCCCAGTTTCATATGTAATGTTTATAGAGTTTTTTCATATGTAATGTTTATAGAGTTTTTGTCTCATGTTTCACATGTATTGTTCTTTTAAAAAACCCAATACATAATTAATGCCATTTTTTCCAACATACCCCTATTTATTACACTTTTTCTTTCACTTCAAATATCTTTCTCTCTCTTCAATAATAATTATATAGAGGCATTATAGTCGAAATACACCTAATTCTTACATCATTTAACCATTTCTTAAAAACCCGTGTAAAACCTTAAAACACAGTATATATGAAACGGAGAGAATGCATATTTAAAATGAGAGAATATGAGCGTCATATATATATATATATAATATGAGAAAACGTTCTGTTGTGATATTTATATTAAATAAATAAATTTGTTTTAATTACCAAATAATAAAAAACCTTGTTTCTTTCGGTAGTAAATGGTGTTGTTTCTATATTTTATTGTAATTGAATTTGTAACTTTCAATTTAATTGCCTCGGAAATATTGCCAACTTTTATTGTGCTTTGATGCTCAACTGTTATGTTGTTATAACATTTAGACTCTATTTCATTGACAAAGTAATTATTTTACTTCAATGTAACAATTAGGATCTGAGCCTGCAAAAAATGCAGGCATGACTTTATTTTTTGGCTCATTTTTCAATTAGGATCGGGCAGGGTCGCCCGTAAAAATTGCAGGCATTTTCGGGCTAACAACGGGTAGCCCGTGGACATTTTTTTTTTATTTTTTGATTTAAGACTTTGTTTTTGTTTTTTTAAGCTAAGACTTTATTATCCAATTGCTTAATGTGTATGAACTTTTGAGACTTTGCTAAGACATGGACTTTTATGTTTTAATTAATTTTTGAGACATTTGTAAGAGTCAATATTATGGTTTATGGAGGACCCCAATTTTTATTTTTTTATGCTATTTTTTATGTTGTTTTCCTTTTTTTTTATTTGGAAAAAAAAATGGGCCGCCCATGCCTGGCTGTTTAAAATGTGGGCGATTGTGGGCCCGACCCATGCCCGCCCATTACCCTAATTGCCAATGCTAAATGTAATTGAATATTGACTAATGGCCATTATCTTGGTTCATAGAGTTCAAACCATATCTAGCCTTTACATACTCAGCAAGATGATACATACATATTTACATAGAGTTCAAACCAGGCCGAACCGGGCGATCGAACCGGTCAAACTGCCAACCAGTGACTATGACGAATTTTATGTTGGCTATATCGTTCCTAAGTTGAAACTGGAAAAAACCGTTGTGTAAGGCTTTCAATTCGGGTTGAACCGTGAAAGCCAGACCCGGTTCAACCACACGCATTTAAACAAAAAAAAGAAAAACCTAATAAAACCTAAAACAAAAGAAAAGGAACATAGTAGAGAGAAGAAGAAACGCAGAAGAATAAAAGAAGAAGAAAAAGAAGACCATGTTCAGCCCTCATCGTCGTCGTCGCCTCATCGCTCGTCGTCGTCACCTCATCGCCTCAATCATGCATCATCATATCAGTAAAAAGAAAACCCCATTTCGTTTTGCCTTTTTTAGAAACTAGAAGTAGTTCTAGACTTCTAATTTTTGCCTTTTAAATTTTAGTAGAAGAAAGTCTTTTCTAATTTTGTCAATATTACTGTTTTGTCTTTTTCAGTAAGTTTTATATTTTGTTTTTGGCTTGTCCATTGTCCATTGGTTTCAGACTTTGTTTATTTAAAAAAAAAAGAGTTTATTTCTTTAACAAAGACTTTTAAGAGTTATGATTATAGCTTATGGAAGACATGATGTGTTTACTTTTGTTATTTTCAATATATTATGTTATGGTGATATTTGATAAGGTATTATATTATATGTATAGTACTTATATAAAGTTTATAAATTTTTTTTCGTAATACGTGGATTTTGTAGTGTATTTTTTAATTTTTTTACTATATATATAAATACCGATCTAACATTCCGGCTTAATCGATTAATACAGTTAAACCCTATATGGAGCTTCTTTCGGCTTGACCTCCGATTCAGTTGTGACAACATTGATTTCATCACAATACACAATCTTGATCTGATTTTTTCTTGAAACAAATTTCTAGTTTTCGCTGCCTCAAGAGCATTTTGACAATTATACTCTTTCTTTTGTTTTGTTTCTGTTTTTGTTTTTTTTTGGATTCAATGATAGTATAGTTTTTCAGAAACTAAATACCAAATCTTTGCATTAAAAATAGGGTTGATTTTGTGCAATTCTATATATTGCTTATAGTAAACATTTCATCAAACTTGAAATACTATTAAAATTAAAATGAGCATAATTTTTGGAATTCTTCTAAAATTAAAATCAATCACTGATTGCAGCGATTTTCATGCACGGACGTGAGTCATGGGGAATCCATGGTCCATTCCTATGAGAAACAGAACTTGCAATTCCAAATAACTAGAGATGTATATACCGGAGAGAAGAGACAAATAGCATGTATATGGTCAAAAGTCTCATATCACATGATATTACAAATAGGTCTAGTTAGAAACTGGATAGTCAATAGCGTATAGCGGAGCGTAGCGGTACGGTCGACCCAAAGAAACACCGTAGCGGGATAACGGATATAATAAAATATATTATATATATATACATATAAATGTTCAAAAATAAAAATATAAACAAAATTTAAAACATTTATAATTCATAATAAAAATTATTGTTACTATTTCAAAAAAAAATTAATTCATTATTACTAAATATTACACATTTTTATTAGTAATTTTTATAAATAAATGAATAGGTACCCACTTTGATTAATGTTAATTTGATATTGAAATTACAAGTATGGATTTTTTTCTAGTTATAAAGCCCAATGTGCCAGGCCCAACATAATGAAACCCTAATCCTAACCATCCCACGATTTCCACCTAACTGAACAGCCGCTGTAGCATAACAAAGAACCGCTGCAGCAACATCACTCCTCCAATTTCCTCCCTCTCTCTCTCAACTCAAATTTCTTTCTTATTTAGTCTCTCTTCCTTCTTTTCCTATGTCATTTAGGTGGTTTTTTCCTTCTGTTCTTCACTAAACTCTTTGGAGCGGCCTCTACAACCGGGATTTGGACGTGATTTCGGTGCGATTACGGCCGCTTCAACCGCTACCATCTTCCGCTCCGCTATATCATATAACGTCGCGGTGAAGTGTTGGCGAGCTTCGCTCCGCCGCAATAGCGCGCTATCGCTCCGCTATTGACTACCAAGGTTAGAAAAAAAAATGTACAAGCACCTTTGCCTTTCTCCATTCAAGATATATAGAAACAAAATAAATAAATGATATGAAGTTATATGCTTACCTTATAACACAACATAACACATAAATGAACGAAGGAGGGGATATGTATAACACCAAATTTAGTTAGAGATGATTAAATTCTGGGCTGCCAAATAATATGCCTTTATTGATGAAAGGCAGTCCCGAAGCCTTAAGGACTTAAGGTCCAGGACCAAGTGATCTCAAAGGAACATTGCCTCTCAAAAAGAGGTTGAGGTTGAAGCCAAAGTCAGTTGTTGTTGTTGTTGTTGTTGTTCTATTTTAAGTTCTCATGTTTGAAATAAGGGCTGAGTTGAGAAAAGCCCTCAAAGAATCTTTATGTTTATGCTTTATGTTTTATGTTAAATGTTTTAGTGAAAATAAACCAGCTAAGGAACCTGGGCGTGGAACTCATGCCAATGAAGAAGAATCAATCATCAAGAAGGAGAAGCTTGACTCTTAGAATTCCCTCACGTTTTGGAACATGAAGAGTTCAAGGAAGTTAAGCTTCATTCATGAACATCAAGCCTTGCCATTAAAGAAGAGGGGGTTTGCATTCAAGACCATCACGATCATTGATGATGAGTTACAAAACCAAAGGTCATCATTCAATGAAGGCTCATCAATGCTTGGTGGTTACAAACTCAACTTCATTAAAGCTAGAATTGCATTTAACGCTAGGGGTTATGATGATTATTCCTTCTTTAATGTAATTAATTCCCATTTCCCTAGTAGCTTACAAGTTACGTCCTAGATAGTGAAAGGTTAGGTTAGATTCCCTTTCATTTATGTCATTTAAAGATAGCTTACATCCTAGGCTAGTTTTGGGCGTGAATCATAAGCCATGTTGGCTTCTTTGCTTTCCTATAAATATTGTACTTAGTCCATGAATGAAAGGTAGAATGTTGATGTGAAGAAAACTCTCTATTTGTGAGAAACCTTGCTTGAGCCATGAAGTGAGATGCTTCTTGGGTGAGAGACATTGATCATATCAAAAGTGAATCCTGTGTGGAGATCAAAAGGCATAGCAACCTTCATGGTTTTGTGGCGCCAACCCCTATCTTTCCTTAGATAATTCTATGTTTTATTTCCTTTCTTGTTTCCATTCATTTGTCTAGAGTTTGTCTTAGGATTGTTTCTTGATGCTGCCTTGATCATATTCATAACAAACCGTATGTCTTTGGTTCAATCCATTTCATTTTAAGTCCTTGAATTCATCGATCCTAGATTCGGTTCTTGTTTGGCTTAGGATTGCATCATTCTAGAATTCTTAGTTTATGTCTTGTTTTTCACATTTCCTTAACAACTCAATAAAATCCATTAGTTTTCAACCTTTTTCATAGGTTTGTTTACATAATTGGAACCTTGAACTTTTGAAACTTGAGGATTTTATTTGGGTCTTGGCTGCCTCTTGACGTGAGGCTATCATCTATGTATGTATCATCTTGCTGACTATGCATTAGAGTCTCATGCTGATCACAAATTATATAATTAAAAGAAAATAAATTTTTTTGATGCTGCCCTTTATTAAGTAAAAATGATGCATTCCTAGTTTACGTAAAATAGAAATTAATTTTTTATCCCCATTTTTCACCTCAACTTCTATCCACCCACATCTCATTACAGTTATGACACCACCTACACAAATAGGCACATAATCGAGAAAATGTCATCTTTGCTCTCCCATCTCAATCATTCATGTCACTCCAAGCTCCACCTCAAGCTTTGATAGAAATCACTTGGACTACAAGACTAAAATTGTCATTATTTTCATTATCATCCTTCAATGTTACCCATCAAATTTTTTGATACAAATATCAATTATTCAATTATGTCAAGTAATTAAAGAGAACATAGAATCTCAAAACTTAAATAACATCAAAATTTCAGTCATAAAAAAATATTAGAACATGAACAAGATGATACGTGAAAAAATAGGGTTTATTGACATATGTTTCGAGCACAAAGTGAGGTGCAATATTTAGAACTCACGAATCAAAGAGTTTCATTTGACTAGTAGAGGTTACAAACTTAGAGGAAATACGAGAATAAAAGAACATCCACAATTATTATATTCATAATAATGTAAATATATTTAAATCTTGACATCTCATTGCCTAGATATTACGAATTAGCATCCAATTATCCTCACTACCATATTGATTTAGCAATTTCACATAAAATACTAGTGCAATAGGAAAATTTAAGAAATAATTTAACAAAATATACTAAAAACTAACATTGGGGACCAAATTGAAACAAAAAATATCAAAACTAAACAAAAAATATAAAGGACCACTTCGAAACATAAATAAGATAAGAAAATAAATCAGCAATTTTGCCTAAAATATATTATCTCTTTTCAGTTTTTTGATAGAAGTTTTTGACGATTTCACAGAAGACGGACTATCATATAGGATATCAGCATCCTCTCAATGTCACAGGTCACGTTTAGTTGATCCCTCTTCTTCCTATGAACGGCGACCCTTTCTAGCTCCCTTCGTCTTCGCCTTCTTTCTAGGTGGCGTCATTGGTGGTGTAGTCCCTGGATAAACTAGTTCGTGAAGTTTACGCATAAGACTTCTCTTTCCAGCTTCGTCAAGGGTCAGAAATCGATGCTTGATTTCTTGAAACAATGGTTCTATATCAAACTCTAGAGATAAGTCGGAATCCATAGACATCGGCGTGTATGACATCACTAAATAGGCAGTGCTGTAAACATGCAGATGGCAATCAACGGGGCTTTCTCCTTGACATTGACCAAGCAAATTGGTACAAGGACGCACCATTTCTCCACCACAAAATACACCAGCCAAGGGTACTCCAGGAAAATTCTTCAAGAAAGGGGAACTATCAACATTCGGATGTCCAAAGAAAGATTCGCCTCGGTCAAAAGAAGCAAATATCAGACCCCCGAAAACATCGTAAGCATTGTTAGAATTTCCTTCCAGCTTAATATTCTTGAGGGCATCATGGACCTCAGTCAATGACGCTATCGCTCTATTAGGATCCGAATGGTAGAACTGAAAAGTATCTCCTATCTCGATGCCAATTCCATCAACATGCAGATTCTCTTCATCATCCCTGTCCAAAACATGAGAACTTAGCCTTTTTTCAAGACTAGAAAGATGGAGGTCTATAAAAATGGAAGGATAGAGGAGGGAAAAAAAGAAAAAAAAAAAAAATACAGCACACCAATGGTGACAATTTCACCTCAGGCTAAAACCAAATTCAATGCAAACATCAAAAGAACCATATTCTTTTCTTATTAGACCCCCCATTTTTCTCAATAAATAATATGTACCTAATATCTAAAGAAATATTCAGTGATAAAATAAATGCATCACAAAATTAGTTCATAATGTCAATTTTTTTTTTTTTTTTTTTTTTTTTAACTCCGTATATAATCCAAATGCCTCTTAAGATGGTATAAAAAGAGAGTGAAAATCATGTTGACAAACTTACCTACTTTTTCTATTCTATAGAATTTGGCTTCAAAGTAAGAATTATAATTCTTACATAAACCAAGCAACAATTAACTGATCAGAAGAGTTCCAAACACTCAAAACATCTAAGAATCTGAAGTCCAATATTGCATATATATTTTAAAAAACCTGTTGTGATGAATCACTATGACACAAGATTCTTCAAAAAGGCAAAACAATATATCCCTGATATTAAAAATTCAATACACCAAAATCGTAAATTTAAACAATTCCATTTTTAAGTTGATTGAATTGCTTATACCATAATAGTATGGCATAAGCAACTACCTATTACCTACACTAGCAAAGACAAGATTAATAGCAGCTGATGAAAACAGCCAAATAGAAGAAATAAAAGGATTAAAAGCTTTATTCAAATAATTGAAGGCAAAATATCCATTCAACCTTTTTAAAGAAAGGAAAACTATTCAGATAAAATCCATATAAAAGAATATATATTCAGATAAATTCAATACACCAAAATCGTAAATTTAAACAATTCCATTTTTAAGTTGATTGAATTGCTTATACCATAATAGTATGGCATAAGCAACTACCTATTACCTACACTAGCAAAGACAAGATTAATAGCAGCTGATGAAAACAGCCAAATAGAAGAAATAAAAGGGTTAAAAGCTTTATTCAAATAATTGAAGGCAAAATATCCATTCAACCTTTTTAAAGAAAGGAAAACTATTCAGATAAAATCCATATAAAAGAATATATATTCAGATAAATTCAATACACCAAAATCGTAAATTTAAACAATTCCATTTTTAAGTTGATTGAATTGCTTATACCATAATAGTACGGCATAAGCAACTACCTATTACCTACACTAGCAAAGACAAGATATAGCAGCTGATGAAAAAAGCCAAATAGAAGAAATAAAAGGATTAAAAGCTTTATTCAAATAATTGAAGGCAAAATATCCATTCAACCTTTTTAAAGAAAGGAAAACTATTCAGATAAAATCCATATAAAAGAATATATATATATATATATATATATATATATATATATATAGTGAAACACCCAGAAAAGAGGAGTTACATATCATACCCCAAAACTTCATGATATGCAATGCAAGTTCTTGGCGTTGACTCCTTTGATCCAATGGAGAACTTCCTATGTTTAACCACCCCAATGTACAAATCAGGAGTCTCAATATGATTTCCAAGCTGCAATGATTTTCAAAGCTTAGAAAATAAAAAACATAAATATAAGGAAATGGAAAAAGGAAACAACAATCACAAAGTCTTACAAAAATTCAAATTGCTATTACGGCCTTACAACCAAACAAAAATAATAAATAGCACCAGCCTACACTATTTTCGGTTTTAAGGAGTTGAGGGAAAAAAAACAGAGTATGAAGGAGGAAGAAGAAGAGTTTAAGGAGAAGAGAGGCTTGTAGAAAATGAAGAGTGAAACGTTTAGTTTCTGATGGGAGGAGTCGTGGGACTTGGGAGTGGGTGAGAGAAGTGAAAGTCACTTTTTGTCTTTAACTGGGTGGGTAAAAAGTGAAAAATAAAAAAAATTAGGGTTGGGCCGCAACCGGGTAAGAAAACCGGAAAGTCTTTTCTTCTTCCTCAGCGCGAAAACGCGCAGCGTTATTATGCTTTCACGCGTCAGACTGCCACTCCAGGCCGCGCCGCCTCCGCATCGCTTTTCAGACCGCACCGACGCGATTTCTTGGAGGCAACTCGTTGAATCGTCCGCTTCAACAAGTTGAGGCACGCTTTTGACTACACTGCATAACACTAAACGGACACTGACTAGACACTGTATTGGTATGGGAAGTTCAAAATATGTCATCACACTCCAACAGCATATAGATAGAATTTGCAAATAAATGAAAAGCACAGCATTACAGTTTTTGAGTAATGAAAAGAATTTGCAGTATAATCCAAAAAATATGCAAAAAGTTGCGCACCAAATCTTGAATATGATCTACAAGAGTCTGACCATCAAGGTGTTCCTCTTGCCCTTCCCTTGTGGCATTTAGGCACGTTGACCCATCAAAGAAGCCTGTTCTAACTACAGCTGTGTTGTATGTAGCACCCACAGCTGAAACACCATTTGACAATGCAACATGGAATTTGATGTCTCCTGTAGCAAAATGAATCAATAACAAAGATGCGAAGCATGTAAAGAATAACAAAAATATGATAAAATACAATAGTAGACTTCTAAGCTTAATATTTGTAGTGCCGCATCCCCTAGGGCTTGTTACCTTCTATATTAAAGGTGCATGCCTTAGTCACCAAGTGGATGATTGGATGTGGCGTTTGAGGTTTGTGGGATACAGAAAATCCTAACAAGGGTATCCAACATGACCCCAAAAAAAGGAAGAGGGGAAACAGAAATAACAAAACAACACAGTAGCCTTTAAGGAAAACAATTTGTAGAAGCTATTGCATTGTTTTTGAGAAGACATGCATAATCTTACTTAAAGGTGTTTGAGTGATTCCCATTTTTTAAATCCTAAAAACTATTTGATCAACACACTTTCCTACTGATATAAATTAGATATTTTAACGCCTTAAATATACATGAGTTGTCAGGTTGAGATCATTCAAGGAATAATAAAATCACATTACTCATAATGAAACTGGAGGACATGCACTGTCATAGTTCTGTAGTCACATGAATCATATTTTGTAACGGGCAGTGAGAGCTACCACAAAGATAATAAGAAAATAAGAAGTACCAGAAGACCAATCTCTGTCCTTGGCAAATACAAGAGCAACAGCTTCTATGCCGTCTTCACAACAAGAATTTGTAGAATCATTTCCACTTCTGTATATAAAGCAGCTTCTCTCATTGCCCACAATGACTGTGTCCTTAGGCATCGAGTGATCTATAGTTGAACAACATATCATATAAATTAAAAAAAAAGTAAAAAATAAACCAGCCAAGCACAAGCCTGTGGCAGAATGCTGTAAATTTTAGCAATTGAGGTTCTCATTATAGAAGTAGAACTAACAAAAAAACTGTCACCCCATGTAAATCAAGTATCAAAATGCCATTTAATGCATCAGTCAATATTTTTGACATAAATACCAAAATATTTTTCTTTTAAGGCAAAGGGTAAATAAGAATATCAAGCAAAAGCAGATTAAGAAACAAAAAAAGGTATAAGAAAATACATTCATACATGTACCACTTACCCAACTTCTCCATAATTGGTCTCATGTCACTGTTTGATTCCTGTGCATCCAAATCAGAGCGTTAGAACCAGACCCAAGAATAATGTTAAAATGAAAAAGCAAATATTGAAAAAGAAAAAATCAATATTGGTAAATAAGTGAGCAAATATTAACTTACTGCAAACAATATAATTGCAGCAGGGAATGGGCGTCTGGAGACAGAGGCTGAATACTTATTGATATCCATTACAAAATCAACGACACACCGTTCTTGAGATATCTGGTAACAAAATATTTTTAATTAACAAATATGAAAATAAAAAAAGAATAAATTGGCCTTAAATTAATTATTTAATATAGAATATATAGAATATAAATTCCCCAAATTGTAGTTAAGGCAAGTGCCCTCACTTTGCCCCTCCTAGGTTCGTCCCTGTACATATGTATATGTATATGTATATAGTAAATAAATTGAACCGGTGCAGTAAAAGGCACAAAAAGTACGCATAAGGAGCAGCGGTGAGGTACCAAAAGGGATTAGCGCCTTTAGCTAGCTGAAGTACACACTTCTGGTGCCCCACATTGCAGATGTGGTGTACGGCATCCCTTTTGCACCTCATGACTATAAAAACTCAAATTGCCTACTCATCTAACTCACTAACTTTGAAGTTAACAGGGTAAAATAGTCATGACGTTACTATAAAAACTTAAACATTTTTCTTCAACGAGTAGCCTCTATGCTCTTGCCTGAAGTTGTTCACCACCTTAAGGGCGAACTTCACACTAATTTTAAATACGGATTGCTATTACAAATTCATTAGCGTAGGCAAGTACAAGTTTCGGAGATTGCAAAGTCCAAATTCTTATAGAAGAGATTTTATTACCTTTGCCGGCCATTCTAACGGTATGGTCTCAACTTTTAATCCTGGCATGTAGCCGACAGTCAAAACTATGCCTTCATCCCCCTTGACCTACATAAATTTATCTTCAGTTTACTCGGGTATATAAATATAAAATCTCTAATATAAAAGGGAAACAAACATCCTCATTTAACACCTCTTTGAATTCACCAGTAAGAGCATCACTTCCAATAATACCACTTGCAACTGATACAATGATTGGAATATCATGCCCCAATCTCCCACCTACCTGCAGAATAAACATCAAGCTATTACTATCATAGCGCTACTAATAACACTTAATGATTAAAAAAAAGAGAATAATGTGTGTGCACTCACGGTGTAACGTTTATTTAACCATCAGTTCATCATCCACCATTCATTTGTATTACTTTAATTTGAAAGTCAGCGATCATAAACACATGAATGATGGCTGATAGTGTAAAAAACCTTTACACTGTCGGTGCACCATCTATTTTCTCTAAAAAAAAAAAAAAAAAAAGCCATATTTTGCATACAAGCTCCAGAGTCTCTTGTAATTCGAATGCACATCCAACATTGACAATAGCAAAATGAGGTCTGATGGGCTCAGACAGAACTTTGTCAACAACCTCGTTCACCGCATCCTGTCCAATTGCACAAATCCAGTAAATGAAAGAAATGAAAAAATAAAAAGGCAAAAAGAGTTTTTTTTTTTTTTTTTCATAATTGAGAGAGGGAAGGGAGTGAGTGAGTGAGTTACGGGGAGCGAAGGGTTGAGAGAGAGAGCGGAAGAGAGCTTAGGGCGAGAGAGGATGCGATTGCAGATTGAGTTCCATGATTTGGTGACGCATGCTGCTGAACCGAATGATACCGCGGGAAGCCTAGAGAGAATGTTTTGAAGAACGTCTTCGGGTAGCAAACTCACATTCGCATCATTTGAAGCTTTCATTTTCGTGCTCGATGATGATGATGATGATGGCTTCTGCATTGTGCACTCCACAGACAGACAGAGAGACAAACACAAACCTAATAATCTCAACGATCAAATAGAGTTTTAACTTTTAAATGTCAGTTTTGAGGAGTTTTCGAATCTGGACCGGGTAACCATGACATGGGCCTGGTTTAATATTCATTAGAGTGACGGTCACAGTGGTAGACAGGAGAAACTTCATCATGTTACATAGTAGATTAGTAAGTCCTTGGATATTTTTTTTTTCTGGTTAAAGGGTTAGTTTCTTTTTGGAACATAGGTAGATTTTGCTTTCTAAATGTATGAAAGTGTGTATGATTCTTTTTCTTTAAAAAAATTTATGATTAATCACGACTGGGTAGATACAGGTTTCCGTGATACACAAATTGGAGGAGCTTAACTCCAGCCTCCTTGCCATCAAGAACTTTGATTCCGGCAAGAACCCATAACTCTTTGGTGTAGTCGGTTCGATAATGGTTATAGCAACGGAGTACTACGATCTCGCGAAACGATGCATTGATCTTTCTTACAATGGGAAGCTTCAAACGTAGAGCAACTTGGATGTTGTTTTTGCACAATTGGATAACCATGTTAAGAAGCTAAATGAGATTTAAAAGAAAGGTATATGATCAAATAGGTTTGCAATTGTTGCGTCAAAACCAAGTCTTGGGGCTTCTAAAGAGATATGAGGTTATATGTGAGGGATTTGTTGAGTAAAACAATGATTAGTGATTTATGTATCAAGAAATTGACTTTGACAAACCTTTATGATGTTGTGGTTGAGGATGTGAAGTATGTTAGAGTGATTATTGATGTAGGTGATGTTGTTCTTGTTTAGTTGGGATTTTTGAGTTCCAAGAGAATTAGATCTTGTGGCCAATTGAATTGGAGTAAAAAGCATGAACATGATCTAAACTTGGTGGACCATAATTGTGGATGTTTTGATTGTAACTCAAGATATGGAATTGATGGTGTTGGCATAAATGGCGTAAATCGATACCTAGTATATTTTACCTATAATCTATGTGGTCCAATAACTTAACTTAGTCTATAGTAGAACGAATGGAGAAGAGAACTAGTCCTCGACCTCAGTTTTTTAGTCCCCAGCTCCCATTTTTTTCGATGGGGTTTAGTCAGAATGTTTTTCGACACCCTCAAGGCAGAAAAATGCATTTTCCGACTTTAAAAATGAACTTTTTAATAAGAGAGTAATCGAAAAAAATACATTTTCCTTTCTTGATGTCTTGAAAAAATATGACTCGTCCTGCAACATTGCTTGGCTCATGCAACATAGTTTATATCAAACAACAATATTTAAATTATCCAAAGCAAGAAATGTTTAAAATCATGTAACAATTATTGAGGTTTTTATTTTGAACAACATCTTTGTTTAAGTCCTATACCAATAGTGCGGCAAATCATTTCCAAAACATGAAAGAATAAAAGCATGAGAGTCATTGAGATCATATATGATTAACTTCATGCATTTGATATTTTAAGCATTAAGATGTGAAAGTTGTTTGTGTCATTAACTTGGCTCCTGCCTCTTTATGTTTAAATTTTTCCATCGCAAATGTGGGGGACGCGACCCACGCAACATTTGGATTATCCGTTTGGTCTTATCCGTGGCGTTTGACAAGTCTTTTGTCTCCGAACTCCCGAACTTTCCGGCAACCCTCCTACAAATACCCAGGGCATGACCATTTCAAGTATTTGCATTATCTAAGTCATAAGTGTTTGGCCTCCGATTAATTGGACTATTCCGTTTATCGTACAAGTGTCAGGGAAGCGACCTACACACACTCGCATTTTCCTTTATCCGTATAGTACGTGTCGGGTTTTATGACCCCTCTAGACACTCAGATCTTCCAAATGTGGGGAACGCGACATATATAGCACACGACCATCACCTAATTACGGCTAGCATATACATAATTCTAATATAGTCCTAGTTCTAATTCTAATATAGTTATATTGTTATACTACATGGCCATCACCTAATTATGGCTAGCATACCCCATGCATCCTATTACCATGTGATTGACCTTGCTCTCTAAACCAGTGATTACACGAAAAACAAAACATAGTGAGACACAACAAGAATCTCCAATCCTTGTTCTCAAGAACCCGATTCTCTATATCTTCTCCTATGATCCTAATGTTATTTAATCACAAACATCACACATAGTCAGATACTATGTAAACAAGCATATCATTCTAGTTTCAACCAACATCATAAGCATCACAAATTCAAAGTTTTGGGTCTTCGGGACATGAATACTATCAGTATCAACAACACAAAATAATTAAAAAGGGACTAGTTCCAAACCATCAACAACAATTAACATAGGAAGTCAACTAGAACATCCAAAAAGCAAATCTTCTTCAACTTAGACTTTTTATGAAGGGCATGTTATTGCCCAAGTAATCTTTCCCTGAAAGATGCTTGTCTCCTCTAAACTTTTGTACTTCTCTCACATACTTGTTGATGGATCTGAATGATAGGACATAACCAAATATATAGCACTTTCAGCATGTCGAGAACAATGAGGTGGTGGTCTTTGTTCCCCGTGCTCCTTTGTGATAAATTTTGAAGAGCCACGTCCAATTTTCCCTCTACAAAAGACTCCAGCTACTGGGACGCCCGAAAATTTGCGAGAGAATGGAGAGAGATCAAAATTAGGTTCTCCAAAATAAGATTTACCATGAGAACTGCAACAGAATACCAAACCACCAAAAATACCATCCATGTCACCATAACTACTATCTATTTTCTTATCAATGGTACTTATGTTTTGTTTCAAAAGTGCTAGATTATCATAGGCAATGCCACTAGTGGTTTGTGCAGTTTCTTGGTCTTTAACATAAAACAACAAGGCATCGCCCGACCTAATACCACCAACATCAACGACTTCAATGTTGAAGTAGAGACTAAAACCATTGTTTGAAATCATGAGATCACTGTTTTCAAAACAAACATAATCTTTCATTATATTATTTAGTAATATATAAGTTAAATTTTGATTCGCAATTAATAATTCTTTTATATATTCAACAATTTTTTTTGATAAATTAAACATATATATTCAACAAATCTTGCATCAACTTATTTAAAATGTCATTTTAAATGTCATAAGTTTTTAATGATGCAATGATGAGTGAATGGTGAACAAGAAAAAAATCATTCTATGCATAGTGTATAATAACAAGGTGTGGAACAACTCATATATATATATATATATATATTGAGAACACTTTGTATTATAATAAGTAAAGGAATAGCAAATCTTCAACACATTATTACACATGAAGTCTCAAAAGTAAAAGTTACTTAATTGCCACAAAATCGACCACTATAAAAAGCCATTAAGATTTAGCATCTTATCGATTTACATAATAAAAAGTGGTGGATGTTTCCAATGCCCTACTTTGAGGTTCAATGGAGTCATTTCTTCAAGCTTGGGTTATGGAAATGTACAAGCCATTCAAATCTTCGACCTGCATCGGGACATCCTTAAGATTACAAAGTTTCAAATGCTTTCAAATTATGTCCAAAATTGTAATTGTGGCCTCAATATTATTATTTTAGTAATTTCAATATATCTAACCATATTTTTTTTCAAAATCATGTGAAATTATGATGAATGTAATAAATGTGAACGCAATAATAATTAAAGTTAATGTTAGAAGAATAGAGCAACTTTAAAAGATATCCCATAAAGAAATTTTGTTTTATGAAACTTTTTTCTACCACAGTGTAGTCATGTGATGTATTGCTTGTATTCTACAATCATGTAATATAAATCTCAACTTTAAAGTATTTGATTTTTTAATGAAAGATTTAGTGACTAATCAATGCATACTAGATACAGATAATAATAACGCTCATTTATTACACAAATGAAAACACATACCGACTCATCAAGAATCTCCAAATCGTATTCAATATTCATGTTCACATCATGGTCTTCAAATATAGCATATATCCAAGGGCATTACCTTGTTGGTTTCACCCCAAGAGCAACCACATCGAATAGAGGGTTGAGTTGTTTTAAACCCCTAGCCATTACAACATGGAACTGAATTTCTCCAACACCTAACAAATAAGCCAAAAAAATATTAAGGTGGATTATATGCATACACCACATTCGTAAGGTTCAATAAAAAGGCTAATTTAATTTTTGAATTCAAATATATATATATATATATATATATGTATATTTGAAGAAAGTACCAGGAAGCTTGTCTTTATCCTTAGCAAAAACTAAGGCAACCATATCAAGTATGTAAGAATCCGAGGGAAAAGTTATAGTATAGTTCAAACTATTGAACAAAAAGCAGCCACCCCCATCACCAATAATGGTTGTTTTGCCGGCATTGCTTGATCTGCAATACGTAGGTTAGTCCTTATCATATCTATAGTAAAATGAAATTATGATACAAATTCATTAATCATCCAAAGAGTGGTAACTCACCCATTTTTGTTAAAACAGAATTGACTTCACTAAGCCAATCCTGACTTTAGATCATTGAATCAGGCACAACAAAATCGGGAAATTACTAGCAATTAAGAAATAGAGTGAGGGTGAAGACAACTGTCATGAGAGAGTGAGAGAGGGAGAGAGTGCAAGAAAGCAGCCGTCATGTGTCCATGGTGGGACGAGGCCTATGTTTTGAAGAGGGTGAAACACTGGTTCATGAGGGAGATTGGGTGGATGTTGTAAGAAGGAAGAAGCAAAGAGTGGGGGAGATGTGGTGACTTTCTATGTCACAAACTTCTCTGAACAGGTTAAGAGAGATGATCTTTTAAAAACTTTCTCTAGGCACGGGGTGTTGATGGATCTTTACGTTTTTGGAAGAAGAAACTCCTATGGAAAACACTTTGGCTTTATGCGATATGACAAAGTAGTGTGTCCAAGGACGTTGGAGAGAAACCCGGATAAGGTTTGGATTGGTTCTACCAAATTGTGGGTTAATATTGCACGGTTTGGTCAGAAACAAAGAGAAGGATTCAAGAAGGAGATAAGTTTCATGAAGGACGAAGGCATGAGAATGTGGACCAAACTCAAAAACTAACGTCGGTGCTTCCAACACATGGTTTTCCAAAGCTGGGATCAAACAAAGTGTGGTAGGAAAAACCCATTAAAGAGTGGAAAGGAATGCAATACCAGGTGGATGAGAAGGATGTTGATAAGTTTAAATAGGGCTACGTTGGTATGGTGACACCGGGAGTGGATGTGTTGGGATTGCCTCTAGACTTCAAGGAGGAGGGTATAAATCCTATTGATGTTTACTCTTTGGATAGTGTGTGAGTTTTCATGTCGATATTGGATGATGAGGAGTGGGACGTGATTCATAAGGAGGAGGAGGTCTTCTTCAAAACATGGTTCTCTGAAATAAAACCATGGAAGCAAGATATGGTCTATAATGTTCGAAATGCATAGGTTTCATGCAGAGGCATCCCAATTCATGCCTGGGGTGTTAGACTATTTTTACTTATTTAATGTCTACATTGGGTTCTTTGATTAACGTTCATCCTACCACCCAAGCTAGTGAAAGGTTTGATTATGCTTTTTTGTTAGTTCAAACTAAATTACATGGTTTGACTAATAAAGAGGTAGAGGTTAAAATCAACAATAACGTGTTCTCCATATCAATGGTGGAATGTCCATGGATATTACATGCTCGGTTTGAAGACGGCCATTCTAGGCAGAGATCAATTAAGAACTGGTATAATGAGGATTATTATGACTTGCATGAAGTTGATGATAGTGATTTGCATGGGGTTGAAGAGTCTTTTGTGCAAGGCACGATTTTTGGAAGCTATGAGGTGGTGGACGAGGGGCTTCTATTCGAAAATCTAAGGAATTTGCCTACAAAATCGGATGTGAAACTATGGTTGTTTATGCGTGTGGGTCCAAGGATGTATTTTTGGACTCTCAAATTTCAAACCAAGATGATGCCTTCGTTCGTGAGGATTCAAATGTGGAGCACTTAATTAGAGATTTAATGCATGTTACACATCAACAATGGAGAGATAAGGACCAAATTTGTGTGACCCCACCGAGGATAAAGTCACCTACTGATTTGATGTCACCAAAAGAGTTAATGCTTGAGGCTTTTTCTATGGACAATGTGCAATTTACTCCCTCAAAGGTAGACAGTGACTCATGGAGGCCCACTTATTGAGAAAGCTAAAGATATGGTGGAAGGGAAATATGATTTGGGATTGAATGAGACTCATGTTAGCAAGCTCGCTGAACATAGGAAATTAGTATCCGGTAGGGAAGCGCCTAAAGCCTCTAGCACGCTTAGGTGGTAGAAACCAACTTCTTCTATCATCTATGGCTGGTATAAGTAAAAGGAAAAGTCAATTATCCTCCAGGTCCTCCTCCCAAGCTTCAATTGGGTCTAAATTTGATGTGGTTCGTAATAGTGTTGAGCTAGGCAGGGAAGGAAGAATTGAAAAATTGGTGGGGGGCACATTGCAGCTAGGAGGTAAATTGGGATTGAGCATTGGAAGTAAAAAGGATGATGTGGTTGATTCAGTGATGAATATAGAGATTAGAGATAGAGAGGCGAAGGTTAGGAATCAACCGTCTATCTATTAATGAAGATTGCAATATATAATGTGAGGGGGTTGGGGGGCGCGGTGAAGAAGAGTGATGTAAAAAGGCTTATTCCACATGAGAATCTTGACTTCTTAGCTCTACAAGAATCCAAGATGGAACAAGTTGACTTTATGTTCTGTGCTTCACTATGGGGTGCTAATAATTGTGGCAGGTCCTTTGTTCCTTCTATAGGTAGGTTGGGTGGTTTGATTAATTTGTGGAATTCGGATGTTTACCGGTTCTTGTCTTCATTCTCAGGACCAGGCTTTGCTGGTGTTTGCTTGAAGGATAGATCTGATAGGCATTACTTTATTTGTAATGTCTATGCACCTTGTAATAAATACGAGAAGAGTCAGTTGTGGAGTAATATAGTGCATCAGTAGAGGATGCTAGGTGTTGATGATTTGTGGTGTGTTTTGGGTGATCTCAATGCCATTCAAGATGTTACAAAACACACAGGTATTTCTGAATTAGATGACTGTGATATTATTGATGATTTTAATAATTTTATAGCTACACTGCATCTAGTTGATCTACCTTTGTATGGTAGAAAATTTACATGGACCAGACCTAATGGTACATCTATGAGCCGCTTGGATATAATTCTTGTTTCCACAGATTGGTGTGACTTCATGGGGTTGCTTCCCAATGGGCACTTCATAGCGATGTATCAGAAGGGTGTTGAGGATTGGTCGCTTAAACCTTTCAGGTTTAATAATTGCTGGCTAGCTCATGAAGAATTCTTTGACTTGGTATCATCGTGCTGGTCTTCTGTGGTGGTTTCTGGATGAAAATGCTTCTGTTTATTTGAAAAACTCAAAATTATTAAGACAACTTTAAAGTCTTGGAATTCTGATGTTTTTGGGCATGTTGATATTGTTGTGTTGAATTTTAGAAAGAAGCTTGAGGCTCTTGAGCATTAGTCTGAAGCAAGTGGTTTGTCGGAGGAGGAATTGATTACTAGAAGGTGTGTTATGGCTTCCCTTTGGAAAAGTTTAAAAAATTAAAGAAAGTTTGACTAGGCAGAAAGAAAGGGTGAAGTGGATAAAAGATGGTGATGCTAACACCGGCTTCTTCCATGCGTATGTGTTTTGGAGAAGGAGGTGTAATAGTATTTGTGCTCTTTGGAATGGTAGCCGTTGGCTAGAGGAGGTTAATGAGATAAAACAGTCAGTTCAGGATCATTTCACTCAACACTTTCGTGAACCTATGGTCTCTCGCCCTACTATTGATGGGATTGAATTTGCATGTGCGTCTGATTCTGATAATGTTGGCTTGGTGGCTCATTTTGTTTTGAAGAAATTGAAGCAATCATAAATGACTGTGATGGTGCCAAAAGCCCTGGACCTGACGGATTCAATTTTACTTTTTATAAAAAAAATTCTAGTCTATAATATAATTAAGTGTTATGTTTGGGAGATGGTGCAAGAATTCCACTCGTCGGGTAAGCTTACTAAGGCTTTTCTCTTTTACTTTGTAGAACTTATTCCTAAGATAAATTGCCTCCAGAAACTTGGTGACTATCGCCCTATTTCTCTGCTTGGTAGTTTGTATAAAATTATTTCTAAGCTTTTAACAGGCAGACTGAGCAAGGTTATTGGAAAATTGGTGTCTTCTAACCAATATGCATTCATTAAAGGGCGTCAAATCTTGGATGGAGTTCTTGTTCTTAATAGGTTGTGGATCATGCCAATAAATTTAGGAATAAGTGTCTGGTTTTTAAAGTTGACTCTGAGAAGGCGTAGGATTTTGTGAGTTGGGCTTTTTTGGAGTATATGCTTTTATCATGATATGATGAGGTTTTGTAGTAAATGGATTTCATGGATCGAGACATTTATTTTTTCTAGGAGTCTATCTGTTTTGGTCAATAAAAGTCCTATAGGGAGGTGAATATTCAGCAAGGACTAAAGCAGGGTGATCCATTGGCTCCTTTTATTTTTCTCCTAGTTGTTGAAGGATTGAATGGGTTGATGAGAATGGCAATATCATCGGGTTTGTTCACTGGGTACAAGGTTGGGGAAGCTAGTGGTGAATTCTCTCTACTCCAGTATGCTGATGATACAGTAATTGTTGGGGAGGCCTATGTGAGAATAATTGTGTTTGTATTAAAGCTGTTTTGAGATACTTTGAACTAGTTTCTAGGCTAAAGGTGAATTGCCACAAGAGCATCTTATATGGCATAATTGTGGAGGAGGAGTTTATGGTAGTAGCATCTGATATTCTTAACTGCAAAACTGGTTCCCTCCCATTTCTTTATTTAGGTATACCTATTGGGGCAAAGCCACAGAAGATATCATGTTGGCAGTCAGTAATTGATGCAATGAGGCAGAAGCTTTCTTCTTGAAAAGGTAAAAACTTGTTTCTGGGTAGACGTGTTACTCTTATTAATTCAGTGCTTTCTGCAATGCCTGTTTATTATTTTTCTTTTATTCGTATGCTAAATAAAGTTTCATAACATTTTGATAAGCATTTAAAGGAACTTTTTATGGGGAGGGACGGAGGAGTACATAAAGATTGCCTGCGTTAAGTGGGACCTAGTCTGTAGTGAAAAGTTAGATGGAGGACTTGGAGTTAAAAAATGGAGGACTTGGAAACTTTTAAACTGTGAGAATGTGTCCTGGGTTAATGTGTTAAGAGATCGTTATGGCTCTTTTGATGCATTACGCCTGGGTTTTAATCCTTGTAGAAATAAGGAAGAGCTTTTTTGGTGGAAGGATCTGTGCTTGTTGTGTTCGTATGACACCTTCAATGACTGGTTCCCATCTTGTGTTTCTAAAAGGGTTGGTTGTGGTGAGAAGACTCTTTTATGGGAAGATCAGTGGTGGACCCTCAATCTCTAAAGGACTTGTTTCCTAGGCTATATAGAGTTTCTACACAAAAAAACTTAACTAAAAAAAATTGTTGGTTTTTGGAGAAATTGTTTCTAGTTTTGGGATTTAAAGTGGCGCAATTGAGAGGTGTTATTAGTTGAGGATCCTGATACTTTAATTAAAGACGTGTCTCTGCTGCAGGATCAAGAAGACATTTGGGGTTGGTGTGTGGATAGCTTGAGATGTTTCTCAACAAAATCAGCTTATAAATATACAACCATGGAGTTGTGCAATGGACCATCTAATCTGGATCCGATCCTATTGGATGGCCTCCGTCTGGTTTAGGATATTAAAATCCCTCGTAAAATTAAGGTGTTTTTGTTGTTAATTTTGCATTACAAGACTCAAACCAAATCTAACCTTGTGGCACGTGGGGTTATGGTTGATACATCATGTGTGTTTTGCAATTTGGAAATTGAAACTTGTGTGCAATTGTTCAAGGATTGCAATGCCTCAATTCAAATTTGGAAGGCTGTGTGTAGGTGGTTAGGGACTTCATCGCATCATATTAGCATGATCTCTTTTCCCTTAGCTTACTGATTTTTCAAATTTATTTGACTCCAAAAATCAATTGGTGTGGGACTTATCTGTATGGGCTTGTGTGATGTGATCTTTGTGGATAATGAGAAATGGTGTGATCTGTAACATCCTAAACTTTGATTTTAAGTGAAATAATTATTAAAAACCTTAGAAAAATAGGAATAGTCACTTAATGAATTTTGGTAGATAGGTGAGTGGTGATTATAGGTCCTAGGGGTTGTATAGAAGGCAGTTGTAGCTTTGGGCAAAGTCAAATAAGCGAAATCGGGAGTTAAATCGGCGTTTCAGATGTTAGAAATCGACAGAAAATAGAAAACTAGAAATTTATTATAGAATGCTAAGAAAATAAATTCCACCGTTGGATATGAAGTTTATGGGGTGTAGAAGCTTGTCAAAAAATTTGGACTCGATCCGACGGTTAACGAAAAAGTTATGGCGAATCGAAGGTTGAAAACCCAGATTTTCGCCCAAGCGCACGAGCCATGCGCCCAGGCGGGTGCACTGTTCATAGTGCACCAAGGCAGTGAAAAACCCGCCCAGGCGAGGCATCAATTCGCCCAGGCGAGTCGCAGCACGCACCAGCTGCACCAAATCGCGTGTTGGCGCGCCAGGAACTCCCACCGCACGCACCAGGTGCACCAGCAGCACCAGCTGGTGCCAGAATCCGCCCAGGCGAGCCTGGAATGCGCCCAGGCGCGTGGCGCACACCAGATCAGATCTAGTGCGTTGATTTCCAACTTGGTGGCTAAGTTTTTGATTTCAGCCACACGATTCTTCAGCAGCATGGCAAGGGAAACAAGTCACTTAAAGCCCTTCATTCCTTCATGTTTCAAGACCAAATCAACTCATCACCTCATCAACCTCTCTCAAGCTCCAAGAGCATCTCCATCACACTCCCATCACCAAACCACCATAAACACTTGATCTTGGGCACCTCAACCCAAAATCAACCAAAACCCATCAAGTTGCACCATGGATTTTGGCTAAAGCTTCATTTCTCTTCCTCCTTGGCTCACACGATTTGCTCCCTCCTTCCATTCTTCTTGGTTTTTCATTTTTCCACCATTGATTGGGGTAAGTTAGCTTCATATCATGATATTGATTTCCTTTCCATCCCAACTCTCCTTAGTTCATAAATTTTGTTCTAAACTCTTAGGGTTCTTGCACTCATGGTTATGTAGGGATTGTGGTTCATGCCTTCCAACCCAAACCAAGGCAAGGACAAGGATCATTCTTCTTGTGCTCTCTCAAATAGGGTGGTATATCATCATTTCATCATTTCCTTATTGAGGTGGCAAGCTAGGCTTAGGAAGTTCAAATTTCCAAGGTTTTGAGCTAGGGCTCACTAAGGTTCTATTTACTCTTTGCTAATTTAAGGTAAGGAGTGGGTTATAGTGAGTATTACCTTACTCTGGGGTTTAGTTTACAATATGCATATAATGGGTACTAAAATTTTTGTGTTAGTTAGGTTGATATGATATAGAATAATTGTTAAAAATAGAATTTATTACTTAGGGAAATTATTTTGATGTTGATATGTTGCATTTTGTGATTTGGTGATATTGATGAATTAAATGCTTATATTGTCTAATGATTTGAGATGAGATATTAGGTTGAATTGTGCTAATTAAGTTATAAAATATAATTGTGATCATTGGATAGTGGAAATGAGTAAAGTGGTGATTAATTTTTGAGTAATGGAAGGTGTTAAAGAATTGATAATGATAAAAGAACAAAATGAATTACACCCAGGCTCAGCCAGGGGATTGAGAATGAATTATACCCAGGCGCAGCCAGGGGAGAATGTATTATACCCGGGCGCAGTAAGTCGTTATCGCACGGGGGTGCGAACGCAGTAGGTAGTGACCAGGGGAGAATGAATTATACCCGGGCGCAGTAAGTCGTTATCGTGCGGTGGTGCGAACGCAATAGGTCGTGACCAGGGGATTGAGAAACATACCCGGGCGCAGTAAGTCGCTATCGCGCGGTGGTGCGAGCGCAGTAGGTCGTGACCAGGGGATTGAGAAACATACCCGGGCGCAGTAAGTCGTGAGTGCACAGGAGTGCAGACGCAGTAGGTCGCGACCAGGGACAGATTGAAAAGAATATGAAAATGATTAAAATGTATGAAACAAAAGACTTATGAAAATGTTAAATAAAATTGGTTTGAGAAACTAATGAATATTTGGAAATGAATTGTGATGCATTGACTCTCATTATGCTGTGATTGAATCGTTATATGTGTGTGACTTAGTGTTACATTATGTCTTATTTGGAAACTGCCTCCCCATTTTATGTGTAATACTCACTCCTTACTATCTCCACAGGTACTGAGGAAGAGTTTGCACAAGATCAGGCCGAGCAGGAGTACTCTTCCTCGCAGGGAGAGTAGGTTACCTTTAGTTATGTAGGACATGGGAATGTCCTGGGCCCGATGATGTGAATCAGTTTTGTTGTATATAGAATGTAAATAGCTTTTTGGGGGTCCGGGACGACTCCTTTTGGGAAAGGGGTCTATTTTGGGGAAAAACTGATTTCCTAAACTTGTTTATATTTCCGCTAACTCTGATGCTTCATACTTTGATGTTTTAAATTTCTTTCTCATGCGTGCACGAAGATGCACTAGCTGTTATATATATGTGAATAGCCCTGCTGGCTTTGCTATTTGAAAATGTTTGTTATTTATCAGGTTGCAGGAAAACCAGAAATTTTGGGAAAGCCCTAAAAACAAACGAAACTCCGTCCGTTTGACGGGAGATTTTCATATGAATTAAAAGTAACTAAGTGTTTTTCCTAATCAATTCATAAGTTTAAAAAGAAATTTTCAATTCACTATTTTAACTAAGGGTATAAAAGGGTAAATAAACTTAGGTGTTACATTTTATGGTATCAGAGCAGTTTCCCTCGGCCTTTGGAGTTATGAGCTACTCCAGTGATTACTCACCGAGTGAGTAGTCGAAAATTATAGTTTAGAGTCTAGAGTCTATTGATAGGATGTTTATGCTATTAATTATGCTATTAAGCATTAACTGTCGGCCTTGTGCATGACTAAACAGAATGGCTGGTAGACGGATCGATAATGATGGGATCCGAGCTATTCTGGAGCAGATGGCTAAGATGCAACAGGATCAGGGGAATAACATCGTAGCAGCAGCTGCAGCAGCAGCAACAGCAACAGCGGCAGCAATGATTCCTCAACCCCCAGCTCCAGTGGCTATTGATTGGTTGGCGCAGTTCAGGAAGAACGATCCGCAGAAGTTCGAAGGTGGTTTCAATCCCGATGGGGCACAGCTATGGTTGCAAGAGATCGAGAAGATTCTTAATACTATGGCACCACCAGAGGAACAGAAGGTTCTGCTAGCACAGTACATGCTGACTAGTGAAGCAGAACATTGGTGGCAACCAATGCGGAGGGGTCTGGAGGCTAACAATCAGGCGATTACATGGGACTTGTTCAAGAATCATTTTCTGGGCAAGTACTTTCCTGAAGATGTTCGAAGAGAGAAGGAGATAACTTTTCTATAGCTCGTGCAAGGGAACATGAGCGTCGGTGAATATGCTGCTAGGTTTGAGGACTTGATCCGGTATGCAGGGAGTTACAGGGATGCAGATGAGAGGACCAAATGCATCAAGTTCGAGACCGGACTTCGTTCTGAGATCAAAATGGCTTTTGAATATCAGAACATCTCCAACCTGTCTCAGTTGATCAACATTACCAGCACTTATGAAAAGAGCAGGAAGCAGCATGCAGCTGAGAAACGCAGCAAAAATGTTCAGAAGACTGGAGGTCCTGTCAGGGGCAAGAGTTCGGTGCAGCGACCAGGTCCTTACCCCCAGCCTAGAACAGGCCAGGCAGTAAGCACTTTTGGCCCTATTCCGACTTGTCCACATTGTGGTAGACACCACAGGGGAGATTGCTGGGCATTGGATCCGAGCAAGGGTCCAACCTGTTACAAGTGCGGGCAGTCGGGTCACGTTATGACAAATTGCCCTAGAAACGCAGTTAAGAAGGAGGTGAATGTGGCTAAGGTTCAGAGAGCTGGAGACAATCGGGTGACTCAAAAGGGCAAGGTGTATACTCTGGACGGTGAAGAAGTTACTGATGCTGATGAACTGATTAGAGGTACCGGTTATGTTAATAATGTTCCTTGTGGTATACTCTTTGATTGCAGAGCTACTCATTCATTTATTTCTGCCGATTGCATGAAGAAGTTAGGGTTGTCTGCTATAGAAATGCCTTACAAATTATTTGTTTCTACTCCTACAAATTCTTCTGTAGTCACATCAACGATGTGTTTGGATTGCCCACTTCGAGTATTGGAGCGGGAATTCAAAGTGAATCTAATCTGTTTACCTCTAACTAAGCTGGACATCATTCTGGGCATGGACTGGATGTCTCGGCACCATGTTCTGATTGACTGTCATCAGAAATCAATTACTATTAGTGATCTTTCTTTATCTTCCCTGGAGATGAATGAGGAGGCAGAAATCAGTCAGATTCCGATAGTCTGCGAGTTTCCAGAAGTCTTTCCTGCAGAGATTCCTGGATTACCGCCAAACAGAGAAGTGGAGTTTAGTATTGATCTGATGCCTGGTGCAGGTCCTATTTCTATAGCCCCGTACCGGATGGCACCTCCGGAGTTAGAAGAGTTGAAAAAGCAGATAGAGGAGCTTTTGGCTAAGGGTTTGATTAGACCAAGCGTGTCACCTTAGGGAGCTCCGATTCTTTTTGTTAAAAAGAAGGACGAAAGTCTCCGAATGTGCATCGACTACAGACAGTTGAATGCGGTGACTGTGAAAAACAAGTACCCTCTCCCTCGCATTGACGATTTGTTGGACCAATTGCGAGGAGCAGTCGTATTTTCTAAGATTGACCTTCGATCGGGATACCATCAAATCCGTATCCGAGAGGAGGACATTCCTAAAACGGCGTTCAGGTCGAGATATGGACATTTTGAGTATGTGGTTATGTCCTTTGGTCTCACGAATGCTCCGGCCATCTTCATGGATTATATGAACAGGATATTCAGGCCGTACTTGGATTCTTTCGTCATAGTCTTCATTGACGACATTCTAATCAATTCTAAGAGTCCAAGTTAGCATGCTGAGCATTTGAGAATAGTGCTGCAGATTCTCAAATCCAAACAGCTTTATGCAAAGCTTTCTAAGTGTAGTTTCTGGTTAAATGAAGTGCAGTTTCTGGGGCATGTCATCTCTGAGAAGGGTGTTGCTGTTGATCCTTCTAAGGTGGAAGCGGTACTTAAGTGGGAGAGACCTAAGTCCATTACTGAGATCAGAAGTTTTCTTGGTATGGCTGGGTATTATCAGAGGTTTATTGAAGGGTTTTCTAAGTTGGCTCTTCCTTTGACAACTCTTACACGGAAAGGTGTTCCGTTTGAGTGGTCCCCGGAATGTGAAAGTAGTTTCCAAGAGTTGAAGAGGCGGTTGACTAGTTCCCCAGTGTTAATTTTGCCGGACCCGACTCAATCCTTCGTGGTGTATTGTGATGCTTCTAAGCAAGGGTTGGGTTGTGTGTTGATGCAGCAAGGGCAAGTCATAGCTTATGTATCCAGACAATTGAGGCAGCATGAACAGAACTATCCCACTCATGATCTTGAGTTGGCGGCAGTGGTGTTTGCTTTGAAAATCTGGAGGCATTATCTATACGGTTCAAAGTTCGAAGTCTTTAGCGATCATAAAAGTCTTCGCTATCTCTTCGATCAAAAAGAGTTGAATATGAGACAGAGGAGGTGGATGAAATTTCTGAAAGACTATGACTTTGATCTCCAGTATCATCCGGGCAAAGCCAATGTAGTGGCTGATGCACTAAGTCGTAAGACTTTGCATATCAACAATCTGATGGTGAAGGAGATGGAATTAATCCAAGAGTTTAGTGACCTCAACTTGAACATGCAAGTGAAAGAGAAGAGCATCGTTCTTTAAATGTTGCGGGTTACTAATGACTTGATGGGTCTTATTAAAGAAAGGCAAGCCGATGATGTTGAGTTGCAAAAGTTGTTAGAATGGGCATCGGGCAATGAAGAGCCCGACTTCGTGAAAGGTTCTGATGGCATTATCCGATTTAGGGGTCGGATATGTGTTCCTATGGATTTCGAAGTTAGAAGAGATATTCTATGGGAAGCACATCGAACCAAGATGAATTTCCATCCTGGTGCAACAAAGATGTACCAAGATCTGAAAAGGATTTATTGGTGGCCGAAGTTGAAAACTGATATGGCCGATCACGTGTCTCATTGCTTAACTTGTCAGAAAGTTAAGATTGAGCATCAAAAGCCTGGTGGTCCCTTGCGATCACTTGATATTCCGGAATGGAAATGGGACAGTATAGCTATGGACTTTGTGACGGGTTTACCAAGGACTGCTGGAGGATGTGATTCAGTTTGGGTGGTTGTGGACCGTCTTACAAAGTGTGCTCATTTCATTCCTATCCACAAGAAGTACACTCTTGAGAAGTTGACTCAGTTGTACATCAGGGACATAGTGAAGTTGCATGGTGTTTCCACTAGTATTGTATCCGATCGCGATCTGAGATTTCTGTCTAGATTTTGGCAGAGTCTTCAACAGGCATTGGGTACTAAGTTGAAGTTCAGTACAACTTATCATCCGCAGACAGACGGACAATCTGAGCGTACTATCCAGACACTTGAAGATTTGTTGAGAGCATGTGTACTGGAACAAGCCGGTAGTTGGGAGCAGTTACTACCTTTAATGGAGTTTACTTACAACAACAGTTTTCACTCAGTTATCGGTATGGCACCATTCGAGGCTCTCTACGGAAGGAAATGTAGAACGCCTTTGTGTTGGTTCCAGATAGGTGAAAATCTGTTGACAGGTCCTGACATTGTGAAAGAAACAACTGAGAAGGTCACAATGATCATGAATAAGATGAAAACTTCACAGAATCGCCAAAAGAGTTATGAAGATAGGCGAAGGAGACCTTTGGAGTTCGATGTTGGGAATCATGTGTTCCTAAGAGTGTCTCCGATCACAGGAATTGGTAGGGCAATCAAATCCAGGAAGTTAACTCCTCGGTTTGTTGGGCCTTATGAAATCCTGGAGAAAGTCGGCCCAGTGGCGTACAGGATTGCATTACCCCCTCATTTGTAAAGGCTTCATGACGTGTTTCATGTTTCACAACTAAGGAAATACGTCCATGATCCTTCGCATGTGGTTACCTTAGATGATTTGCCTTTGAAGGAGAATTTGACTTTCGAAGTTCTGCCCGTTAGGATTGAAGACAGGCAGGTGAAGCAACTCAGAGGCAAGGAAATCTCTTTGGTGAAAGTGATTTGGATCAGAAACGATGTGGAAGAGGCTACAAGGGAACTGGAGGACAAGATCAGGCAGTCTCATCCACAATTGTTCGACGAATTTCGAGGACGAAATTCAGGTAAGTGGGAGAGAATTGTAACATCCTAAACTTTGATTTTAAGTGAAATAATTATTAAAAACCTTAGAAAAATTGGAATAGTGACTTAATGAATTTTGGTAGATAGGTGAGTGGTGATAATAGGTCCTAGGGGTTGTATAGAAGGCAGTTGTGGCTTTGGGCAAAGTCAAATAAGCGAAATCGGGAGTTAAATCGGCGTTTCAGATGTTAGAAATCGACCGAAAAGAGAAAATTAGAAATTTATTATAGGATGCTAAGAAAATAAATTCCACCGTTGGATATGAATTTTATGGGGTGTAGAAGCTTGTCAAAAAATTTGGACTCGATCCGATGGTTAACGAAAAAGTTATGGCGAATCGAAGGTTGAAAACCCAGATTTTCGCCCAGGCGCACGAGCCATGCGCCCAGGCGGGTGCACTGTTCATAGTGCACCAAGGCAGTGAAAAACCCGCCCAGGCGAGGCATCAATTCGCCCAGGCGAGTCGCAGCACGCACCAGCTGCACCAAATCGCGTGTTGGCGCGCCAGGAACTCCCACCGCACGCACCAGGTGCACCAGCAGCACCAGCTGGTGCCAGAATCCGCCCAGGCGAGCTTGGAATGCGCCCAGGCGCGTGGCGCACACCAGATCAGATCTGGTGCGTTGATTTCCAACTTGGTGGCTAAGTTTTTGATTTCAGCCACACGATTCTTCAGCAGCATGGCAAGGGAAACAAGTCACTTAAAGCCCTTCATTCCTTCATGTTTCAAGACCAAATCAACTCATCACCTCATCAACCTCTCTCAAGCTCCAAGAGCATCTCCATCACACTCCCATCACCAAACCACCATAAACACTTGATCTTGGGCACCTCAACCCAAAATCAACCAAAACCCATCAAGTTGCACCATGGATTTTGGCTAAAGCTTCATTTCTCTTCCTCCTTGGCTCACACGATTTGCTCCCTCCTTCCATTCTTCTTGGTTTTTCATTTTTCCACCATTGATTGGGGTAAGTTAGCTTCATATCATGATATTGATTTCCTTTCCATCCCAACTCTCCTTAGTTCATAAATTTTGTTCTAAACTCTTAGGGTTCTTGCACTCATGGTTATGTAGGGATTGTGGTTCATGCCTTCCAACCCAAACCAAGGCAAGGACAAGGATCATTCTTCTTGTGCTCTCTCAAATAGGGTGGTATATCATCATTTCATCATTTCCTTATTGAGGTGGCAAGCTAGGCTTAGGAAGTTCAAATTTCCAAGGTTTTGAGCTAGGGCTCACTAAGGTTCTATTTACTCTTTGCTAATTTAAGGTAAGGAGTGGGTTATAGTGAGTATTACCTTACTCTGGGGTTTAGTTTACAATATGCATATAATGGGTACTAAGACTTTTGTGTTAGTTAGGTTGATATGATATAGAATAATTGTTAAAAATAGAATTTATTACTTAGGGAAATTATTTTGATGTTGATATGTTGCATTTTGTGATTTGGTGATATTGATGAATTAAATGCTTATATTGTCTAATGATTTGAGATGAGATATTAGGTTGAATTGTGCTAATTAAGTTATAAAATATAATTGTGATCATTGGATAGTGGAAATGAGTAAAGTGGTGATTAATTTTTGAGTAATGGAAGGTGTTAAAGAATTGATAATGATAAAAGAACAAAATGAATTACACCCAGGCTCAGCCAGGGGATTGAGAATGAATTATACCCAGGCGCAGCCAGGGGAGAATGTATTATACCCGGGCGCAGTAAGTCGTTATCCCACGGGGGTGCGAACGCAGTAGGTAGTGACCAGGGGAGAATGAATTATACCCGGGCGCAGTAAGTCGTTATCGTGCGGTGGTGCGAACGCAGTAGGTCGTGACCAGGGGATTGAGAAACATACCCGGGCGCAGTAAGTCGCTATCGCGCGGTGGTGCGAGCGCAGTAGGTCGTGACCAGGGGATTGAGAAACATACCCGGGCGCAGTAAGTCGTGAGTGCACAGGAGTGCAGACGCAGTAGGTCGCGACCAGGGACAGATTGAAAAGAATATGAAAATGATTAAAATGTATGAAACAAAAGACTTATGAAAATGTTAAATAAAATTGGTTTGAGAAACTAATGAATATTTGGAAATGAATTGTGATGCATTGACTCTCATTATGCTGTGATTGAATCGTTATATGTGTGTGACTTAGTGTTACATTATGTCTTATTTGGAAACTGCCTCCCCATTTTATGTGTAATACTCACTCCTTACTATCTCCACAGGTACTGAGGAAGAGTTTGCACAAGATCAGGCCGAGCAGGAGTACTCTTCCTCGCAGGGAGAGTAGGTTACCTTTAGTTATGTAGGACATGGGAATGTCCTAGGCCCGATGATGTGAATCATTTTTGTTGTATATAGAATGTAAATAGCTTTTTGGGGGTCCGGGACGACTCCTTTTGGGAAAGGGGTCTATTTTGGGGAAAAACTGATTTCCTAAACTTGTTTATATTTCCGCTAACTCTGATGCTTCATACTTTGATGTTTTAACTTTCTTTCTCATGCGTGCACGAAGATGCACTAGCTGTTATATATATATATATATATATATATGTGAATAGCCCTACTAGCTTTGCTATTTGAAAATGTTTGTTATTTATCAGGTTGCAGGAAAACCAGAAATTTTGGGAAAGCCCTAAAAACAAACGAAACTCCGTCCGTTTGACGGGAGATTTTCATATGAATTAAAAGTAACTAAGTGTTTTTCCTAATCAATTCATAAGTTTAAAAAGAAATTTTCAATTCACTATTTTAACTAAGGGTATAAAAGGGTAAATAAACTTAGGTGTTACATGATCTTTCGTCAGGAAAAATTTGATGTTGTAGGGCTACTAGACACTATAAAACTTCGGTCTTGGATGTGGGTAAAAAGTATAGGAGATACCCGTATTCCTTTCTCTAGTTGGTGTATAGATCGTATGAGTTGTATTGCTCAACTGGCATAATTATGTAATCCTCTTGTAATTGGGTTGTGTACCCCTAGCACTCCATTAATCTACTTTTTCTTATCACAAAAAAAAAACTCCTATGATCCTTGAAATACAACAGCAATGTCATGTATCAGTGGATAGCGAAAAAGTATAAAACAAAAATTAGAATTTTTTTCATTAAGAAAAAAACAACTAGACCCCTTTTTGAGTTTATTTAGGCATAATATAATTTGATTTGTGTAACATTTTTAAATCATGAGAGTAATGCATCTTTTATTAAAAGTATCTTTATACTTGATAAATAGTTATTTTCGTGATAGCTTGTGCTTTATTAAAATTTTTCGTAATTACTTACTCCAAATATCATGATGGCAGAAGGAGATTCATCACATGAAACACCATAAGAATAAGCCTTGATTTCTTCAACAAACAAGTCATGTTCAACCATGAAAATTTTACTGATATATTATTAGACAAAATGCTCATGTTATTTATTTGGATTATTTGCATGAAGATGCTGATGTCTATGACATCTATTTAATATTTTTTTAAATAAAGTTTTCGTAAATGGTTAATATTTTAATGGAAATTCAATTTAAATAAGAATGTTAGTTGATTCCTCTTTAGATAGCTTACACTCTTTGGATAAAACATTGGTATAGCTTCGACTTTAAATCCGAGTATGCATCTAACGACCAAAACAATCCCTTGATTTGAATTTCGAAATAAGTTTGACTCACAGGGATGAGAACATGTGTAGTCGAAATATTTCCATTTCAATTGTGATGCAATGAATATAAAAATACTAATGTTTATTGTAATCTCAACAAAAATTAATTCAAATTATTCGAGAAGAAGAAAAACTAACATCATTCAGTTCATTTGTTACGGCATCTAGGCCCATCACCCCATGAGAAATATGAGTAACCGAAGGAGTTTTAGCTCCAAATACTTTAGTAAGCTATTTTAAAAAATGTCCAAAGCAAAAGGATAACAATAATTGATTAGAACAATACCTTATTATTTAGAAAAACATACAAACTATATTCAAAGAATATACCTAGAGAATATATTATATTAATGAAATAACATCAAAAGAAATTTCTGTGAGTGAACTAATCTTAAGCCATATTTTTCACTAATACAAGCTATGGCATAGTCCGGACGAATAGGCGAATTCAAAACTTATTTAACAACCTCGACTATAGCATCCTGTCAATTGAAAACAAATAAAAATCCAATATAAAACAAGATAAATTTTGAGAAATAAATTTAATATAATATAACATAAGAAAGATAATTTTTTTTAAAACAAATTGACGGCACAATCAATGTAGACACCAATTAGCCTAAGTTAGGTACTTATGTTTTAAGCTGGGTAATTAATTGCGAACAACGCAGCGTAACAACGGTTATAAAAAATGCTATAGCGAGATAGTAGATACTCAATGCAATCCAAACAAAGCAAAATGTGTACAAGAAAGATTGAATATATGATCTTTGATTCATACACAAATCATTATAAGATCTTTGATTATCACCAAGTTCGTTAAACCAATGTCAATGAATTTCTCCCACATCCCCCCTTTAATTCACCTACCAAAAGTCTCCACCTCCACTTTCCTAACAATGTTAAATTGAAACTCTTTAATCTTTAATGCCAAAACCATCCCCCTCCTTTCTTTGACAAACTAGATCCAACCTAACCCATGGTATTTTCTTAACATCGTGACAACCACCCCATAAAAAGGTCCTTTGTATCCTTACTAAAGCATCATTCAGCTTCTTAGGTAGCGAAAAAATACAACTATTTATACCCCGTATATTAATACTCAAAGATGCTAAAATACACCAAATTAAAGGCAAATTCATAATTAACAATAATAATTAATCACAATCGAGTGTCATATATTCATAATCAAAATATGTACAAGCATCTTAGGCTTCAAGCCTCTATGTGGCCTCTGCAATTGGAAAATATCATTCTACTCATGAGTCTCTCCAAAACGTTGGTAGCATGGCTTTGGGTAATGGGTGTGATTATGACTATGAGAGGTTGAGAGCATAAGGTCATGGCTGTGAGAGTTGAGATGAACAATGTGAGGGGAAGGAGTTTTGTGTGAAAGGAAGGAGGATTGGTTAGCATAGTGAGAAAATATTGAAAATGATGAGGCGATGGAGATTAAATTGGAGAGAAATTATGATTTTTAATTTTATACGAAGGGAAAATCGACTTTTCCCCTTTTAAACCTACCAGAGAAAAATTGGTTTTTTCTAGAGCCGACAAAAAAACCCGACCCGCCCGGGCCTGCCAGAATAAGCCCAATTTTAAAGTGGGCTTAGACTCTTAAAAGGTAGCCCGAATAGATCCCAGGCTTTTTTAACCCAAATTTTAAAGCCCGAACCCGTTAAACATCTGGGAGGCCCGCTTGAAAAAGCCCGATTTAGTGTAAAAAGATGACCCGCACCCGGGTTTAATAAGATGGTTTTTGACCCGAATTTTATCCGGGATTTTTTAGCCCTGCCCAGTCTTGGCCCAAGCCCGAAGCCGGCCGGCCTGAACCCGGCTTGGTAGCCCGAATTGCCACATCTAGTTTTTTCCCTTTGAAAGAAGGGTAAAACAAGCTTTTCCCTTGAAAAATGAGGGCAAAATCAACTTTTACCCTTTTAAAATAAGGGTAAAATTGATCTTTTCCTTTTTAACATTAGGGATTCCCAATTCTACATCTCTAGCACCGCAAAAACCCGCTACTCCTCCAATAAATTGTCGCATAAGTTACCGCTCTAGAGCCTAACGGCCTTCTGCTCCGCTACAAGTTGCATGTCCCTTCATAATGAAGGGTCGAACTCCTCCGTGATCCCGGTGCGAAAACGCGCTATTGCTACTCAGATTTTAAAATAGAGATGATGTATTATATATAAATGTGAATGAGTTAAACTACATGTTAATTCAATTTGAAGAAATAATATAGTCAATAAAACATAACATTATTCAATATCTTAATCAGTGAAAATGAATGAGTAAATATTAATGAGAAATGTGCTTACTATGAGAGAAGGATTAACGGAGAGGGCTGATACAAGCTTGGGACGAGAAAGAATTTGACGACAAACATGGTACCAAGTTTTGTTAATGCAAGTTGCAAATGTAAAGGGAAAGACCGGTAATCTACCCAAAATGTTTTGAATGATCTCTTCATTTAAGTAATTGATTCCTCCTTCACTGCCCATCATATCCAATATGGTTTTGGTGTGTTCTCCTGTATGTGTTTCTGCATAGAATTGAACTTACAAACTTGTGTTTATATAAAACATGTGGAAACACCCATTGGAATTGGTAAAAGTAATTAAACTTAAGAGAGGTGAGTTGGTGGTAAGAAATTTGTCTTTATCCTATATAAATTAATACTTCTTTCGATTTTTATTATGAGTCACCCTTTAGAAATTTTTATGGTCATAATTATATATCATTTTACATTTTCTATGTATTATTTATTGCATTTTTTCTTTTTTGCCCTTATTAAATACTTTGACTATTTATGTTTTTATGTTGTTCTTTAATGAGTGTGCACTTTTCAAGAAAAGTTGAGAAAGTAAAATTGTAATGTTAGAATATCTTATTAAAAAAATTAATTATTTTTATTGATATGTGTAATTCGATTAAGTATGTTTTATAATATTAGGAAATGCTTTCACTCTAATTAATTCGTAATTAATATAGTCAAAAAGTTTTCTTTTTTAGATTTTGAATGGATTCTATATAAAATACTCCATCTGTCTCTTAATATAAGACTTTTTGAATCTTTTATTTTGTCCCTATCTATAAGATCCTATACCAATTTTCAATGACAATTATTTACTTTTTTTCCACAAACACCCCTATTTACTTAACACTTTTTAGATTCTCAAAAATATTTATAGGGGTAGTTTTGGAAAAGCATATCAAATGTTTACATTTCCAATACTATTAGAAAAATTAACCAACTTTCTTAATATGCGTGAAAGTTCCTAAAGGGGTCGTATATATATATAAGGACAAATGAAGTATTAATCTGGATTATTTTACTCTTCACTTGACATTATTTTATGAAGTCAATTTTTAAGTTAGATATCATCCGTTCATAACAGTGAGGTATGAATAGAGGCTATACTGTTTGTGATGGATATGATTATTATGGGTGGTAATGTCTTCCATGACATATATTGTACGCAGTTTTATTCTCAAGAAATTCAAAATCGAGACCTCTTATCAAGTTAAAACAACTTTTCATCAATTGATCTATATGCTTGTTGATTAAAACAATAAGGTTATTAGTTTCACAAAAAGGAGAGATTTACCTATTATTCAAAGGTTAGTTTCACAAAAAAATAAGGTTAGTTTCACTAATTGATCTAAGCATGAACTGTAACATCCCAACTTTTAATTCCAAGTTTAATTAGGAAGATCTAAGTTAGAATTCATGAGGAAAACCATAGGAAACCATGGATAGGAGTTAAGGGTAGTGTTTTAGATTTAGAATTTGTCAAAAATAGGAGTTTTTAGAGGAATAATCGATTACCTGAAGGGTGTAATCGATTACATGCTCTCTGGTGAAATCATACAAAAGTTGCATTAAAAGTAATGGATTACTTGGGCGAAGTAATGGATTACTTGGGCAAAGTAATCGATTACTTGGGCAAATTAATGGATTACTCAGGTACAGTAATCGATTACCAGTGCTCTGGTGATTGTATGATGCTGTAAAAATAATCGATTAATTGGAGGAAGTAATCGATTATTTTGGCAAAATAATGGATTACTTTGGGAAAGTAATCGATTATTTCAGGTCTGATGCAGAAAAAAAAGAGAGTGTGCGTGGGAGGCTTCATAGCCACTCAAAGGGAATCTTTCCCTCTTCTCTTTAAATCCCCACCACACATCTCCTTCCAACTCAAAAATAAAAACAAAACTCATCTCCCCCTTCCTCATCCAAAAATATGCGATCCTCCCTCTCTCATTCTCTCTCCCTCGCTTTTCTTCTTCTCTTCCTCATGGAAGAGGATCTCCCATGGAGGCTTGGGGCTTCAAGTCATCTCCCTACCAATACCTCTCCCATGTAAAACCCACCTTCTCCTTCATGTTTTCTTCTCCTCTTCCATGTTCATGGTGCTTATCTCTTTCTCTCACATTCATGGTTCTTTCTCTCTCCTTTACCCAACCTCCATCAACAACCAACAAACACCCACATAACCACCTTAGATCCTTTATTTGTAAGGATTCACCTCCTCTCCCATGTATTATTGTTCACCTTCTCCCTTTGGTATCTCTCCATCCCTATATGAAGCTTTCTCTCTCCTAGGGCTTCTCTCTCTCTACTCCAATATTGAGGAACGGAGTGGAGATCGGTCAAGAGAAGGGGAATCAAGGTAGTTCCGGAGTAGATTCGAGGTCCCTGGGCTTTGTGTGGGCTCTCTCCCTCTCTAAGGTAAGGGGAGACTCTTTTCCACACTTTGGGTTAGGGATAGTTGGGGTATATAATAGAATTTGGGCTAATTAGTTGAATTGGGTTATGGGTAGCAAAATAGCACCGGTTATAAGTGGTTTAAGAAGAATGAATGTAATTTGAATTAACTTAATAATTTAACTTAATTGTCATAATTTGTTAAATACCCCCTCTATGTATGTTGTAAATGTAGGAAGTGAAGAACCCTAGGGAGTTGACTTATATTTTAAAAGCACTCTGAGACATACCTGAGTATGTCGATGCAATTGTGAATATATGTGAATTTTTATGTGTCATATGTGTTACTTGATTTAATGTTGGAAAGTAAGTGATGATCATGAATAAGCATAAAAGGAAAGGTAATGTAATGAGAATAATAATAATGGAAGAAAGTAGTGATTAGGATGTAGCTTGAATAAGATTAAAGGTTATGAGTTGGTTTTATGCTAATAAGGGAAAATAGCTATAAGGGCTAAGGTTAAGGGTGAAAGAATATGGTCCTGGATTTGTGGATGGTAAATAAATGGACTGGAATTAGAATGTAAATCTATGTTTAAAGGTGATGATTATTTGTGTTATAATGCTATGAAATATTGATTAGGAATGGTTGCTATATGTATAATTGAGAATCTCTGGAATTGTTTTTGATGATGAATGATAAGTGTTATTTATGTGTATATGTTTGTGATTATGAACTATATATGAATGGACTGGACTGTTGATTAAATGAAAATAGTAAAGGTAACTAAAGTGGAAACTGATCAGTGGGGCCCGGAACACTAGGTACCCGGCTAGGTGTTCCAATTACCTGTTAGGGCCAATTACCTGCCAGGCCAATTACCCATCAGGCCAAACCGCCCTGTAGGCGCCGGGTGACCCACAGGATCAATTTTCCACACCAATAATTGGAATAATTAATGGATTGGTAAAAGTACATAGTCCTACAGGTGATGGTCTGGATGGGTGTAAAGTCCTGGGCAGGTGTTCCAAGTCCCTAGACAGGTGTGCCAATTACCTAGCGGGTATCCAAATCCTAGTGGTGTACGGTAAAAAGGGAAGTGTTTGCAGATCACTGTTTGTGGTTGCTTACACTGTGTGTGTAGATCTCTGTTTGGGGTTACACACATTAATGGAAAATGAATAATGGATAGGTAAAATGGTAAAAAAAAAGGGAAAGGGAAGTTTATGTAGATCTCTGTTTGAGGTTACATAAATGATATAGAGTGTTTGCAGATCACTGTTTGTGGTTGCATACACCGTGTGTAGATCTCTATTTGGGGTTACACACGATGGTAAGGTGTAGATCTCTGTTTGAGGTTACACCTAATGGAAAGTGTAGATCTCTGATTGAGGTTACACATAATGAAAAATGAATAAAGGAAATAAAAATGGAATTGATAAAGGAATTAAAGGGAATAAATAATGAACACGATAATGGAAAATGAGATTGATTTTGGAATATGAAGTGAAGCGTTTTGTTATTCATGACCTGATTTGATTATGATGCTTGAGTTGCTATTATGTGCTTTTTACTATCTTATAATTCACTAGGTTGCGAAAAGGTCTCACCCTTATGTGGTTAACATTTTAGGTGATTGAAGAGGAGCTTGAGGATCTGAGAGTGTCGCAGAAGAAGTTACGGAAAGAAGGAAAATTTATGTTGCGCTACTCTTATTGTAATTGAAATACCCGATTTCATGTGTACACTTGATTTATGAAAGGAAAATTTTAAGTTACCTATTTTAATCTTTAAGCCTTTTAAATAATATTTATAAATAAAAGCCGGGTGTTACATGAACAACTTTTGCTCATCTAAAGTTGTTCAATGCATCGTAGTGCGTTTCGGTGTTGCACCTATTCCTAGTTTTCATGAGTGATTTAGAGAGTTTGCCTTAGACTCACATAGAGGCGACCCCACCTCACACTCATATAGGTGAATCTATCAAGTGTGCGATATAGTTAAACACACCACTCAATAATGTGAGTTATATATTTCATTAAAAGTATAAACTTAACATTTTTCATCGTAGTAATTAAACACTATCAAACGCCGTAGGGATAGACTTAATCAAATTTTAAATAGTGTCTGACAAATTGACAAGTGACTTGTTTACCTATATGAACCTAATTTATGAATTTTCACAAATATAGATTGGGTTACCATCACCCACAATTTTTTGTTATAGGCATAGCCTCATCCCTTGATGTAATACTCATTAGTCTCTTGCTTATTATTGGCTTTGTGAGATGACACTTCATATTTGACTTTACAAAATTTCATAACATTGTAGTGCTATTTTGTATAATTTTTTCACATACGTCTCATCTCAACATCATTGTACCATTTAGTATAGTGGATTTTTCATATATAATATTATTGTTTATCCATTGCAACATATAGGAGGGTAATCACATGTCTATCACCAAGACATGACCACGATATTTATAACATCTCCTTATGCCTTTGGCATATATATGAGGGTATCCTCTTCATATGCATGAAATGCATGACACATAACTTTCTATATGCATCCCCCACAATTGAAAGATATATAATTTTTCTCAACATAAGAATAATAAATTAAACTATTAAACAACACATCACCATCATAAAAAAAAATAATATAACCATCAAAATTATTCATGACCTTAGAAGAAATCTATTGTAAAAAATAAAATAAAATTACATATGACCCAAAAGAACAAAAAAAAACCATATATATGGTATACTACATCAAACTAGCACTTGCAACAAACTTTCCAAAACCAAAAGGAATAATCATGTTTGAATGCTCAATAACTACAACAATAAATATATGGCTTAAATACCAAAATGGTCCATGTAAATATTGACCATTTTGAATTTGGTCCCTGCAAAAAAGAAATGTTTTAGTCTCTGCATTTACAAAACATTTTGGTTTTGGTCCCTCTTGTTAAATGTGGATGCAAAATGCTGAAAACATAATGTATTACATTCTATGACCAATTAATCAATTAAGGATGATATTATTGCATTAATTATGAAGTGTAAAAAGACAACTACCATTACATAAGAGAATCAATTAAAAAACCATGACAGTAGAGGGACCAAAACCTATTAAATCTAATAATAGAGTGGTTAAAACAAACTACCAACATAATTATGGGGACCAAAATTTAAGAGGGAGACCAAAACCAAAAGGTATTGAAAATGCATAGATCAAAATTAATTTTTTTTGCAAGCACCAATTTCAATAGAGCAATATTTAAAGAGACCCTTTTGATATTTAAACCAAAATATATTAGTAACAATAAGAATTGAATTTTTTACCAAATATTCCTTCCCACATGCATAAAGGTTAAGGTACAAATCTTTCAATGTAAAACGGTAAAATAATTGAAGGCGAATGAAAAAGAAGGCAACATCTAGAATTAATAAAAATTAAAGGTTTCTTTATGTTTCTAGTCCCTGAAAGTTGAAGGTGTTTTGGTTTTGGTCCCTAGAAGGTTTTTTGACCTTGACTAATCCTTAATTGTTTTGAAATTTTGGTTTTAGTCCCTGCTGTTAAGAAAATCCGTTAACGGATTATGCGGTTAGTAGAATGCTACATTAGTATACACACATGCAAGTGTTGTATGTCAACGATATGATGACGTGGATGATCTGGACCCGCATGAGCAAAAGGGCAAAAGACCAATTCACAAACATATTTGGGTTGTGCTTTGGCCCTTTTGCTTCTGTGGGCCCAAATCATCCATGTCATCCCATTGGTGGCATGCAGTACCAGCACACGTGTATGCTATATTGTGGTGTTCCGTTAGCCATGTCAGTATTTAACAGATTTTTCCTAACGGTAGGGACTAAAACCAAATTTTCAAAACAATTAAGGATGAGTCAAGGTCTAAAAAACTTCTAGGGACCAAAACCAAAACACTTCCAACTTTTAGGGACTAAAGTCATAAATAAGCCAAAATTAAAATAATAAAAACAATTTCTTCAAAATAAATATATAATAGAAATATTTAATAAGAATAATAATAGGAAAGTATCCAAAAAAAGTTTGTTATAACTTATAATATAATAATTCTTCACTCTAAAATAAAATAAATGAGTAAAGTGGGATGAAGAAATCATTGCTATAGCAACCTTTGATCTTAAAGATTTCCACAATTAAAAAGCATAATAAAATCATGAATAATTTTAACTACTTTACTGTCTACAAACATTACAGAATTTCATAAAATCCTTCCACCAAATTTCATAAACAAAATTCAATTACCTACTCTTTGAATATCCATTAATTTCTTATTTTATAAAACTTTACATTAAATTATATTCATATCAACATAGAGTCCTCCATAGTATCAAGACAAATACTGAATTATATAAACCAATATGTAATCACAAGTTCTAATAATAAAACTCCCTCGCTATCATAAAAAAATATTGTTTATATAAGTATAAATCACAAAGCCAAAGGACACGTGGCAATACGTGAACTAAGATTTAGAAACACACATAAAAATAAAAATGCACATTATAGAAACTTTATTATAATTTTAAGTGAACTTGTAAGGATTATTAAACCAAACATTATAGCACACCAAGAACAAAAATTTGATAAAAGATTTTCTACAAGTCATGAAAATACATTATTAGTTTTCACATAATCTTATTGTGATAAATCCATTCTCATTCAATGATTTCACAACCAAGATCAGCATAACAAAATTAATTTGACAACACATTGCCCAATACAACTATGGATATCACCAAATTATATTATATATCAAATATTCTGGCATGTGAAGAACATCATCAGTTAATGAGAGGAGTTCAAATAGTGAATTTTATATTCACCATCCTTTACACAGAACATTACATTTTTCTCTTTCCCCTGCAACAGTGCAAGAGGTAATGCATTTTTGTTAGCATAGAGTATGCCAGGCAAATTTCTCTACAACTACCAAATTACCAATTGATATCAAAATCAATTGCCTAACATTATCCATCTTGTAGTGGATCTGAAAAATAGGAAATGTCCCTGACCTAGGGGACCTTGAGACCAATGACTAGTGGTCCTTAAATCTGAGTGAGATCAGGGTTTTATGTATGACGGTAATGGAATATTTCTGAGTATTCAGCTGGAATACCCAGGGTCTCCCTCTGTCAACTAGAAGTGTGTGCGAGTGTCAACATAGGGATAGATGAGAAAACCTTACCTGACCCTAAGGCATGATAATGCCTTTTATAGGGTGTGCTGGTATGGGCCTGTATTGAGGCCTGTTAGGTTACCAAGCTGACGTTAGGCTCCGTAAATATCTGGCAAATATCTGTGGTTCTCTAGGGAATATATAGCGCAGTATTGTGTACCAGGGAGCCTGGACAGTTCAGCTGGTCTCATGTCTAGCCCGTATTAAAGATGTAGGGTGTATGGCACATGACATGTACGGTGTCCCGAGGTCGGATGAGTGCCTACCCATCCCTAGTTAGACCGCTCGGTGTGCTCCTAATGAAGGCCCAGCGTACGATCGGTTAGCGATCATGTAGGGGGGTCCAACCTGATGAAGATCAGGTTGGATGGAATGCTTTCGACCTGTTAAAGGCCGGTTGGAGCCATCTGGTCCTGGTCCGTCCGAGGTCGGGTTAACTGACATAGTTCCGACCTAGGCGGAGGCCAGGTGAGCTAAGATGATGTGCCGATCTTGTGTTCGGTCTGGTTTGTCCAGTTGGACTGCTGGTAATACTGGTTAACCTCTTTGTAGTTAGTCCGAGAAATGGGCGATAAGCCTTCGAACTGTCAAGACGTTGAGTCTTATGTGAATGGACCTAGATCGGTCAAGGAAGGTCTCAGTTCGGTTAACCCTACAAGCCCCCAAGCTGGTGTAGGCTTGAAAAGCCTGTGCCGAGCTGGAGTTGTCGAGGATTCAATCTGGTGCCTCGGTCTTGTCCCCTGTCTTTTCAGTTGCTTGTGGCGATGCTAGGGTTTCCCCAAGTTGACACGCGTCAAGGCTACATTTTGAAAATAGGGAAAGTGATAATGAGCACCTTGGAAAAACGGAAAGTAATAATGAGCGTCTCTCCGATTCCCGACGCTCTTTCTGTAATCCCCCCACGCCTGTGCCACGTGGCTTTCATGAGCGGTGGGATGTCAAGGGGCAGAGTCTATAACTTTGCTCCTTGTGGTGCATTCCTTCGTACCAATAACACCTTTGTAACATCTTCCTCCTGTAACTCCTTCCTGAGACGCTGTTGTTACTTGTATTGAATTCTTCCCATATCCTTTCTTTTCCTGCTTTCTGGGGTGGGTATTATTTCCCGAGTTTGAGAAACATTCATGCCCTTTACCACCAGGAAGGCTTTTTGGGGGAGTCACTTTTTCACATATTTTTTGTTCTATTTTCTTTTTTTTTTCATTTTCATTCTTTCTTTTTTTTGGACTTCCCAAGTTTCCTGGCATTCCTTCGGAAGTATCGCTTTGTCATGGCCCTTGGGGTGTAACAGCCCGATTTTCGTAAATCAAAAATAATCAACTTTCATTCATTAAAGTTGCCAAAAATGAGACCAAAATTTTTTTTGTAAAACATTGTTGGAGTGTTTGAAAACGTTATAAAAAATCTCTTGTTGTACTTCAACACTTCCTTCGAAAACCGAGTTGTTACTAAAACCACAACTTATCCACTTGGGTTTTCAAAACATTCATTGGGGAAAACGGTTTGGTTCCATTTTTAAAATAGTTCTTGTATTCCATCAAAAGAAACCACTAAACATTGATCATAACGATGGATAAAAGTAGGGCATGATTCAGAATAAGTTACAACAATGGTTCATCACTTAGGTAATCCTTAACACAAACATTCATCACAAACTATACTAACCACGCTATCCTTAAACTACCCTATTGAAGGCAATCGGGTGGAGGTCCTCCTTCTCCTTCTTGGGTCCTCTCTTCGTCCTCGAAGATGAAACTGTCCCTATTGCTGTCCCTGTATTGTCGTTGGGCTCCAACTTCGCTTCGTCTCTGGTGGTGTAATTCCACTGTTTCTCATATTGCACCTTCTCCCTGTAGTTCTTATATCCTCGCACGGTAACTTGTCTCAAGCACGGCCCCAAATCAGCTCTGCTCAGTTGATGTTCCGGGTCGGGGATTACAATCTGAGTATGGCCGATCCATACCCAGCCTCTTGCGGTTCGCTTCCATCCTCTTCCATATTTACTCCACGTGGTGACATCCATACAACACTCCATCTGCCCGTTGAGATACCAGCAGTACCGATACGCCAACGAACAGGAGAGAGTAAGCGTTCCGAACGACGGGTCGTCGACGGTGTGGGATTACGATAGGCAAAATGATAGGACCATACAAGCATACAATACAACATACAAGCACACAGCAATTAAGTGCAGTGTTATTATTATCATCTTGTATTATTATCATCATCATCATCCTTATTATCATCTTTCCTTCTCTTATCAACTTACTTTTTCAATCGCTTCTCTTCTAATACTCTTAATTTCTTTTATTCAGTCTTATCAGTTCACACCTCTCTCTCTTTATTTGGGGAATCATAAAATATCATCGAAACATTCATTTCGTTCTCGGCTATCACTCACGTCTACATCTCCTCGGTCATCCACCCAACCTAGTCAGAAGCGAACGACCTTTACCGTGTGGGCACGACAACTGTCTCACAACAAATGGTCCCAGACCAGGAGGACTCAGCCTCAATCAATAATATCAATTCATATATTCATGGCACACTGTCTCACAGTGGCAATCCAGATGCCCCACTCCAGTCCCTCTCATTGTTCTAGATTTGCAATCTAGGGGGCGACAGTATGTTTCTAGTCGGCCCGCAGAACTTACCACGGCATTAGACCCAGTCCCTATCACGTTAGTACGCCACATGTGGAGTTCGTTCTGCCTAGAAACATACTCTAGACTTCTTGACGTTTCACCGTCATCGTCCTCCCCTAATGCAATCTCCTCATAAGTATCCGCAGATACTTATGGTTCCTTCCTCTCCACTACTTCGCACTCTCATATCTCACCGCGTAAGTCTTTTAAGTCTTTTATCTTTTTAATTAACCTAAGGTCGGCCCATCCTTCGTGCAACCCTTCAATGAGTCCCGACCACTACTTGGCACAACCTTCTCTCATCAATCTCATATAGCACAGAGCTGGGATCACATCACAAACTCACATTTCTCAACTTCCTCAATGTTCTCCATTTCTCGCGATCATCTCAATTCAAAATCTTTTCTCAAAACAATCTTTTCACAAGCTTTCTCAAAATACCATTTTATAAACTTTCACAAAACCTCATTTCATAAACAATTTCATAAAATTCCCTTTTGTAAATTTTCTCAAAAATCTAGTTTCACAACTGCTCAAAATCTCTTTTCAAAGATTTTCTCAAAAACCTCTTTTCACAAAGTTTCTAAAATCTCTTTTCACAACCTTTTACAAAATTTTCCTTTCAAAACTTTTCCGAAAATACTTTTTATAATATTTCTCAAAACCCTCCTTTTAAAAACATTTTCAAAACAATTTATTTTCACAATCCCTTTTCTAAAAATTTCTTTTCACCATTCTCCACAAAATCTCTTTTCAAAAACTGCTTTTCAAAAATCTTTTCAAAATTTACAACTTTGCTGAGCGCTAATGGAGGAGCAAGCTCAACTCAATACTAGTCCCAGACTAAAACCAAAACAAAGGAGCCCAGCTCCACTCGATTCACATCTCGTCTCCACAACAACATTATTCTTCCTAGCTCTGGCTCGTTCTTCTTCTTATCGTCAATTCTTTCCCCAATCAACTCTTTATCTCTTTTTCCAATCCCTCTTATCTCTTTACATCTTATTCAATTTTTCTTACTCGGGACGTAATAGACGTCCACCAGCCATTCACTCATTACAATTAGCAACAATAAGTATCATCAGACATAATTAAATAGATAAATAAAAGCATTCACATAGCATCACACAATAACATCGTGGTCTTTGTCAACTTCGTATAAGTGGCCACACAAAACAAATAATTGCCACTTATACTACTGACTCCGAACCACTTCGTTCCGATCTTTGAGGTGATACGGAACGTCCTAATAAATCACCTAACTACCATGGTGTCTTAGGAAAGCTTCTCTCTCACCTCGATTGACGACAATTCGCACGATACGCTCCTTGGGTTCCTGATGCGACGCACGTAACTGCTTCCCTGTTGTGACTGGAACTCATAATTCTCTTTTATTAAAAGTTGTTCTCATAAAAATCATTTCGAAAATAAGGCATCATTACCAAATTTCTTATTTGAAAATCACTTTGATTTTAATTCATGATTAAATAAAAACATTTCTTTCAATCACATACTTAAGGATTTAAAACTCATAACATTCTTTTTAAAACAATACTTTTTCAATTAATCAAACCATTTTACTTACTTTATTTTCTTCAAAAACCGAATTAAATTAAAAGAAATAACACAAGAATTAAATCAAAAACCCCTTTAAAAATATTAAACACTTAAATCATTCAAACACACACAAACAATTATAATATTACAAACCATCCATCATTCATGCACATAAGACAAGAATCAAATACATGCACCTAATTTCCATGCATGGCCGAATCTCATCCTACATGAGACAAGGATTCTTTCACTCAAATACTAATTATTACATGTACTAGAATGACATATGCACATATAATAACAAATACATTATCCTACTTTTAAACATCATAATCTAAATAATAATTAAAGAAGAGAGCACATTATCTTAGAATAATGCTAACCATCATATAAACCAACATTTGTAACACCCCGCATTTTCTCGTGCGTGCATAAACGAATTCGCAAAAGATAAACGTTGAGTTTTGTTTCCAAAAAGGATTTTCTAAAGGAATGATTTCTTTACGAAACAAATTTGAATTTTGGATTTGTGAACTTTGAAATTGTGATCTTTTGAATTTTCTGGATTTATTTACAAATTTATTTTTGAAAATCTTGGGAAGACGAATTTTTAAGAAAATATGATTTTTGAAAACAATAATTTTCAAATTGTCTTTTGGGAAACTCCTTATTGTATAAAAAGTTTGATTTTTAAAGGTCATTTATATATTTTAATTATGTGTGTGTGTTATGTGTAGATAATTGTTTTATTTTGAAATAGCCTAAGTTTTCTTTATAATAAAATATGTTCTTGTAGGAAAATTAAATCAATTGCCATGACATGAAATTAATTGTGCTCGCTATGATATATGTTTGATTTAATATGTGTATATTGCTTGAAAAATAAATATATGTGTATATGTGCGTGTGTGAATGATGCTACGGTCCTATATGTGTGCATATGTATATATGATCCTTGAATTTGTTTGCATGATTTTAATGTCTTTTATAGGTAAAAGAATAGAAAATAAAAATGAAAATGCATGATGTGTGTGCATGTGTGTGTGTGCTTCGGTGATGTGTGTGTGTGTGTTTGGGGTAGGAGTTTGAATTATGGGGGAAGGAAAATCCTTGGCAAGCTTAGAAACCCAACAATTGTACCAAGTGAGAAGAAAATAGTGGCCTTGACATGACTATGCATGATGAGACCTAAGCCCTAGACTATGCACTTTGTTCCCCTTGATTCAACCCTTGCCATGCAAATTTTTGGAAAGCCAATTTTACCCTCCTAAATGATGCCTTGGCCGAGCCTCCTTCCAAGGGCAAGGAAGGCAACTTCGGTGCCCTTAAACCAGCCTAGCCTTGATTCATTTCCTTACTTTATTTCATTTCCTTCACAAACAAACTTAAACACTTTCTAAGGGACTATCCAACCCTTAGCAGAAATAGAGAGAGAGAAAGGAGAAGGTGTGGCCGTGAGGAACACAAAGGAAGAAGGAGGAGATTTAGCCCAAGTCCTTGAAATTTCTTTGAAGACCTAGAGCCTTTGAAGTAGAAGACCCATTTTCTTGGTAGGTTATGTAAAGATCAAAAGGAGAATCATGAGAGTTAGGATTTTCTTTTGGTGTTGTAATTTTTCCTTCTTTTCTTTTCATTGCATGTTTATTTTCATAGCTTGAGAGATGAGTGCAAGTATGATTTAGACCTTATCATGGACTTTTAAATTGATTTGTAATATGTAAACTCATGGAGTCTCTATGTGTGCTTTGGTTATGGCTTTCTTTAGGTAGATCTTGATAATTTTCTAAACAAATTTCTAATGGATCTAAATAACTACTTGAGATTTTGTGAAAACTAAAATTAAAACCCCATGCATGTTGGATCTCTTCTTTTAAACTGTGATCAACGAAATTTTTATGAGAGGATTAGATACATAATGCATGATCTAAGTGTAGTTTGTGTTGAATTGAGGATTTCAAGTCTTGCATGTTGAGTTCTTGTACCCAATCCGTGACCTATGCGTATTTGTGTGAATGTTTGACTAACAATTTCATGATTTAAAATAACTTGAGAAGAGAATAGGAATTTTAAGCTTTGCATGTTGATTTGTAATGATTTTTGATTGATCTTTATATGTGCATGTTTTAATCCATGATTATTAACTCAAAGATTGGACTTTGAGGTTTGCATATCACTTTTCAAGTAAAGAAACTAAGTTTCTCTTCTATGCATGTTACGGCTAGAGAAAATAAATAGGATAATTGTAACAGCTCGATTTTCACTCCCCAAAACTTAATTGAATTATTATTACTTTAATTGCAAAAATGAGGCCATTTTTTTTTATAAAGTATGAGTTCGTTAATATGCAATCCACCCTTTTGAAAATCGAGTTGTCACTTTCGAAACGTCTCACCTTAAAATCAACAGTTTTACGAAAACACGGAACTTGGTTGCATTGATAAAAACATAAGCCATACATACTGGAGATACACTCCAAAGTTTCCCAAAAGAAGTGAACTGAAATCATAAAGGATTACAAACCAAACCCAAAAGATAGCTAGTTACATCATTAGTTCATTACAAGGTAATCCTCGACTGAACTCAGATCCTAGACACACGACATTCACTAGACACAGATCACAGACATCACTCATCAGAGGAACTAGCTTCCGCCTCCATATCTTCACTAGGATCTGTCTCCGCTGCATGATCAGAATCGCTAGCATTCTCCTCTTCCATTGGCTCAGGAACTGTGACACCCTTCCGAATTACCCAAATATAATATAGTAATTAAACTTTCATATTGGATAATATATGGACTTGTGAGTGTTAAGAAAATATGGAAAATAAAATTTTCTTTTCAAGCGGGTGCACAAATCGTCATTTGGAATTCTTGGAGAATAAACTTTAAACCATTTCAAAACATTTGTATCGAGTTCGGCGATCTCTAAAACCTTTTCACAAATAGGGTAACATTCGCTCTTTTGAAATGTATTTGTATCATACAAGTAATTAAAGTTACCCTTGCTTTGTTCGATAAATCCGATACCATCAAATAATGTTTATAGCCGAGCTCTTAAAGGGATTAAATCAGAGTAAGCGAAAATTATCAGACTATGCAGTCACTAGTAATATAAACATAGGTTTTATACATAGTTAAAGTCATAGATACATAGTCTCATCATCATGTCTCCAAGATCTCAAAATACAAGTCCATAATCTGATCTACATAGTGATATGACCAAAGCCCTCGAGTACCCCAAAAGTATATCTACAATATATGTACATAACCAAAACATAAACTCCAGGGATGGTCACGTAGATCTGGCCTCATCAGATGCAGTAGTAGTGATAGCAGCAGTCTCAAAGAAACATAAGTAGTAAGGTAGTAGCATCATCATCAACACAGCAGCAGCATCAAGTCTCCTCCACAGCCTCCACACATCGGATCCACCGATCCACATCATACACCATATGCATGTACCTAGGGATCATCGTCCCTCCAGTCACTCCCAGTAGAATGCACGACAGGCTCGCCCCCACTCTCGTCCTCCACCGGATCCTCCTCGATCTCATCCGAGGGAGAGTGTACCCTGCCACTGGGTACCGGGTCAGGTGATGGTGAAACCCTGACTGGGCTCCTCGGATCAGAAGGGGGAGTCTCCTCGCGGACGACTCTCGAAGTAAAAGGGTGAGAGCGGGTAGGTCGAAAACGAAAACTATGGTAAGAGCGAGCTGGTCGCGTGGGAGGTGGTCCATGGTAAGTGTAAAACGGGGGTACATGCATAGTGTATATGATGGGAATCCTAAATCTACGAGGACGGAATCGGATCAACGGGTTCGGGTGGTAGAAGGTAATCTCTACCTCACCCTCGAACACCGCGCGATGGTCCTCATAGATCCATGTGCCACTAGGAAGTGGCCGGATCTCGATGCAAGCAATGTAACGAGACATCACCTACAAGGGCATAGGGGTAAGAAATTCTATACACATAATCAATAGAGAATAAATTGTGCAATATAAATATGTAAACATGCATTAAATAACAACAATCACATATAACACTTAGCAGTTAGTGAATGCACATAGGATGCTCACACTTATTTCATTTATCATCATTAATTTAAATGAGTGGCATGATGCATGACTTTAGCTCTCAAGCCTATCTCCATCATACTATGTCACTCTCTGACGTCCATCCCTGACAACCCAGCACTCAACAGTGCGTTGTATTCCTAGGTATACAACAATTCGTACATTCACCTAGAATGTACACGACAAGCTTGGTATCCATGCCACCCGAGCATATCCCGTCATCCAAACGGACCGTCATCCAAACGGTATAACCATATCGGCATTCCCTCAGCCGACCACGTCAACGACGTGTCATCAAGCAAGCGTATTGGCACTCCCAGAGGCCCTCCACATGTTTACCAAAAACATGATATACGTCCTACCAACCAAACTCCAGTATGAATGCATTACCTTACTTACAAGAGATTGATTGATGTTTTATCCTTTTATTAATACATTACGTGCCTCCCGAGCAACGTATCATTATTCAAATGAAAACATCATAACGTCAATCAATTTCCTCTAAGTCCAGGATCACTTGGTTTATTGTCCTCTAAGAGTTACAAAATGACTTAGAATTGAAAATGGTATTTTTAAGTATCTGACTGAAAATACTCGAGTTTTTCCCAAAATACTCAAGTAGTTAATCATTTTCCAGATTCTACTCGAGTTGTTCATAATTATACTCGAGTCGTTCATGTCTTTTCAGAGATTTAGGGTTTCAGGTCTTCATAAATATACTCGAGTAATTCATGAGATACTCGAGTATTCCATCACCCAGAATACTCGAGTAGTTCATACATTACTCGAGTGTTCAATCTGATTCCCAAGTTGGTGCGCCAATTTTCACTCTGGTGCACCTCGAAATACTCGAGTATTAAGCCAAATACTCGAGTATCTGCAGACTAAACAGAGTGAAACTTGGTTTTTACATACCATTTCAATTTTAAACATTTTTAACCCAAAACAGTGATCAAAATAGTTCATATACCACATATTGAACATGTTAACATACTCATTTCATATCAAATAACAAATTTGACAGAGAATCAATCCATCATGCATGAAATACACAATTTAGCAACTCAACACTTCAAATTGCAAAATAAGAACAATATTCATGAAACAAAGTTCATTTAAGCTTGCATGCATGATATAGAACTTGCTCATCACAGTCACAGAGCATGGATTGGTCTCCAAACCAAAGTTCCTATTCAAACTAAGCCCTTAGAGCCTCTTGGTGGCTCTCTAACACAATTAATGAAATTTAATCTCTATCTAGTGAATATAATTACTTCCCCTTACCTCTCAGATGTTTTCCAAACAAGGATTGACAAGAAAATGGCTCCACAACTTCCAGACCAACTTCAAATGCCACATGCAGAGCATTTTGAGTACCACACCAAAATGGAATTGGTTTGTACATGAAACAGAAGATTAAATTGGGGAAATTAGATTTTCTGGACTCTATGCAACATAATCTAACTAAAGGAATCGAATTTGAGACTCAAGAATTCGTGAGCTTACCAGAAATCAAGATCAAAGTAAGCTCCAGACACAAGCTTGGCCAAGAACAGCTTCACTTCTAATCTCCAATTCTCCTAACACACTCACTCAATCCTCATGATTTTGGTGTTTATACAAAGCTCGAGACGTGAGCTTTGTATTCGTGTATAGATTATCACTCAATTCAACTCACAGAAGAAGAATCGAAGAGCACAAACTCAGAACCCTAACTTGAGCAACAACACAAACTTTGGCCAAATCCTCACGAATTCGGTGTTGATCGACTTAAATAGAGTGAGAGAAAGCCCATGCATGGCGACACGACTACCATGGATGTGGAATGGTGGTGATTTCGTGTCAACGACACGAAATCGTTGGTGGTCACTCACCAAACGCACTAACTCGTGCAATTGGACCCAGAATACTCGAGTTTTTCAGAAAATACTCGAGTATTTTTCCCAATTTTTGAAAAATAATTATTTTATTTACTTTCCCTCCAAAATCTTTCCTATAATTACCTCTAGGTCCCAACCCAGGGACTAATATGCAAAATACTCATCTTAGGCATTTATTATATTTATTAAATCAATTCACACACATATACCAACTATATAAACAAATATTTTAATCAAGGATTAGTATGGAAATAATTAATTATAATTAATTTATAATTAACATTTCATTAATCGGGGATTAAAATTTTGGGGTGTTACAGGAACCACCGCCGCCAAAGGTGCAGGATCACGATTTAGCTCATGGTGTTCCCTTGGCCCACCACCTTGGTAATCTCGCAAAGTGACTTGACCAACATGCACGTCCATGCCTGCTCCTCGTAGAATATGTCTCGGATCATCGATCTCCAGTCGAGTATCTCCTCTCCAGATCCATCCGTCAGGTACCACCTCCCATGCACCTCCCTGAAGAGGCCACATGTGGATCGCTACATGATACGCCATCTACCCATTGCAATACCGGCGGATGCCAATACGACAACCAGGTAGGAGAGAGTCAGCGTGCCATACATAACATGTTGACCGCAAGGTCGCAGGATAGACACGATAGAAAGACGAACAATACCAAGGACTCTCGACAAACATATCTAAGCAGAACAAGACTCGAGAACCAGAATACATCGAATGCTTAGCGAAATAAACGTTCATCACCAATTAGCTCCACATCGTAAATAAAAGTGCTCAAAATAAAACAAGCATAGGTGCACTTCTTTCATCAAACATTACCACAATACTTCACCACTGATCATCACCATACTTTACTCATATTTTCGGATATTCATTATCACTTATTCTTTTGTTATTAAGTTTTATCATATTTACTCACTCAATGAGGTAGGGGAAATCACCATCATTGAGGAATCACACACTCTACATCTCCTCAGTCTCCATCCGCCTAGTCGGAAGCCAACAAGAGTACAGGACCTTTACCACACGGGCATGACAGCTGTCTCAACAAATGGCTCCAAGCCAGGAGGTCTCAACCTCAAACATAACATATAATCAAGGCTCACTGTCCACGCAGTGGCAAAACACATTGCCCCGTTCCAGTCCCTCTCAACTGTTGTAGACTTGCATTCAAGGAGGTGATAGTATCATTTCTAGTTAGCTATGCGGTCCTTACCACGACATTAGACCCAGTCCCCACCACGTTAGTGCACCACTTATGGGATTCGTCCCGCCTAGAAATGTACTCGAGGCTTCTTGATGAGTCACCGTCATTGCCCTCTCCTCATGCAATCTCCACCTGAGTATCCGCAGATACCCATAGTATCTTCCTCTCCACTACATCACACTCTCATATCTCACCGCGAATATTGATGTCTTTTAATGTCTTTTAATATTTTTAAAGTTTTTAGGGACTCTAAAGTCTTTTAGTTATTAACCTATAGTTGGCTTGCCCTTAGTCCAACCCTTCGACAAGACCCGACTACTAAAACATTCTTTCCCCACTTTCACAAGCACATAAACTTTCTCAAGCCACACGAGCACACGCTCGTCTCATCATTTCCATAGGAATTCGCATCACTTCCGTTACAAGATCATATCTATCACAGAGTCCACAAGCACAACTCCTCATCCGACATATAATCTTTCCATCACGTCACTTGTACCGCATCTCATCTCGTTCTTTCATTCATATCATACTTCACTCTTTCATTAACATTCATAAATCACTCAGACTCAACATTCAGAAGATCACAATCTCCCCACAGAATAATAAGAAACTGACATAAGATAATAAATAACATGCACAAGAACGTAACGTAAATAAATATAGCATAGACACATTGCACCACCATCAGGCAACAATGTCACGGGCTCACCGCAATCTCACTCACCTCTTAATCCCGCAAGAGAAATACTTTGTCCTTGAAGGTCTCTAACTTCTCTTTGAGAACTATCACCACCGTCCACTGAATAACCTCAAATAAATAAATACACTTTTATTAAAAACTATTCCAATTTAAAATCACCACTTGGTTCTCAAATCAAAACCCTTTACTTCCTTCATACTTTCCTTAAAATATTGATATTTGTCAAAGCAACTCTTAATCTTTTCTATGGCTTAAAGCCTCTTGAAAATCATTTGAAAACTCACATTAGAATAAATAAAATAGATAATTTGTGTGGCTGTATGGGAAAGCCCAGCCACTTAATTCAAGTTGGAATTCATTGAAAAACACACAATTTTTCACTCTAATTTTTTTATAAATCAATAATACTTGAAATCCATGTTTTTCCACAACTCAAAAAAACATTTTTAAACTTGAATTGCTTAGAACAAAACCTTGGACAGCAAAGAATAAAATCAATCAAATCGTGAAAACACTTTTGAAAATCATCAACACATTGGTTCCTTCATGCTCATGAAAACCGAATTAAACCAAAACCAACACAATCCAATCTAAATAAATTTTCCTTAAAACCAAGTCATAGAATATGATCATTTCAAAGAGACAATTTCATGCAAAAGAATCTAGCTTCCTCAATCTAGAGTAGGCCGAATCATTACTAGGAGAAAACAAAATCTTTGATGCACTTTTCTTTCATGCCAAAGCTTTAGAATCTTAAATCAAGACATGTACAAATAAAACACATGGTTTTAGAAAATCTCAACTCTTTTCCTTCTTCAAAGCCGTGACCTATAAGTCACTTCAAACATCAATATCATTTTTATTTTTCAATTGCATGTGTCTTAGAAATCATGAAAATCCAAAAGATCGTACATGCATGAGACTTTCATGAAAAATAATCATGGTTCTTTGATATTCAATCTTGGCCGAATGAAACATCAATCAAAATCAAGAAAGAAGTTCAAATCTTTAACTTTGAAACACTTATAAACTTAAATCAAAGCAAAATCCTTTTGAAGAAGTTGTGTTCTTTTGTTTTCCCATGAAAACCGTGACATGCAAGTCATGAAATTAAACTTTTTAAGCAAGAAGATCACATGCAAAACTTTTTAAGATCAAGGCCATGAAAATCAAGACAAATATCAAACCTTTCTCAAGATCAAACATAAGATCAAAGGCTTTTTGAAAGAGAATCAAAGATCAAAGCTTAGAAAATTTCAAAGTTAAAAATCTAAGCAAACAAATCAATTCGGTCACCTTCATCAAACCTCAAACCAACATGCATGAACTTAGAATGAAATGAAAGCCACCACAACCTACTTTTCTAAGCAAGGCCGAATAGAAATGTCCATGGTTTTTAGGTTTACAAGTTTGTAGAGTTCTTGAAACTCAAGATCAAAGCTTAACAAATACTTACAATCATAAATCTATGAGAAACTTAGACATGCATCAAAAAATGACTTTACAAGACTAGAAAGATTAAAACCACTTAGAACAATTTAGGATCTTCGATTAAACTAGAGAAATAGAAGGAATCTTCAACCTCTTCACTTAATCTCCAAGAATCCTAAGGCTTTAAGCTTGGTCTTCCTCTTCCTCTTCTTCTTTGGGTGCTCACGGTTCTCCTTCTCCCTAAGTGTTTCTAGTTTGTTTCTAAGAGTATGGATGTTTACTCTTAGAATTGTGTTTAGCTTTGGAAGTGAAATGAGAAACAAAATGGGTGAGGGTGCTACGGTCAAGGCTTATAAGAAAGCAACCACAATTTCCTTTCTTACCCTTAGGTCAATTCGGTCAAGTAAGAAGCCAAGAAGGGTAATTTTGTCCTCATCAAGGCTTGCATGGCTCAAGCCAAGCCATTGGACAAATGGAGTAGAATTAGGCTTAAGCTCACTTCCTATTGGTTGGTCAAACATCTTAACCACACTTAATACTAACATAAACCTAGGTGCTAATGGGTTACTAGCCTAGGGTTCAAGAAGTCAAGGCATGACTCATTCATGCACTACACTCACTTCATGCACACGGCGACACCTAGCACACACATGCACCAATTTCATTTTCATTTTTCCTTTTTCTTATAAATCACATTTTCTAAAAATAATACAAGGTATAATGCTTAGGAAATTTAATCCAAAATGCCCAAAAATTGGGAATTCATAAGGTTTGCCCTATAATGAAATCATTTGCTTAAAAATCCAAAATCATTTGAAATCATTAATTAAATTAAATTCAATTCAAAACTCAAAACTCATAAGATTTTTCCATAAAATCCTTTTCTCTAAAACCTTTCATCACATAAAATCATAAAAGAAATTCAAGTTAAGAATTATTCTTTCAAAATACTCCTTATGAAAACATTTTCTCAAATCAATCTTTTATCCATTAAAACTCATATGAGGTATTCAGACGGGGTATTACATTCTCCCCAACTTAGAGATTTCTCGTCCCCGAGAAATACAGTACCTGGATCAAACAGGTGCAGAAAAGAATTCTCATCTTGCTTTCAAGCTCCCATGTCGCATCTTCCCCATTATTCCGACTCCATACTACTTTAACTAAGGGAATATCCTTCCCTCTCAACTTCTTAACACTACTACCATCTATCCTTAGAGGTAAGGTCTCAAATGTGAGATTTTCTTTTAGTTGTACCGAATCGGGTTCAATGATGTGTGAGGGGTCATGAACATATTTTCTTAATTGGGATGCATGGAAGACATTGTGCAAGTTTGAAAGAAAAGGAGGTAAGGCAATTTGATAGGCTAGGGGTCCTATTCGTTTAAGAATTGGGTAAGGTCCAATAAAACGAGGTGTAAGTTTTCGGGTTTTGAGCATTCTACCAATTCCAGTAGTTGGCACTACCTTCATGAAAACAAAATCTCCTTCATTGAATTCCAGCGGACTCCTTCTCTTGTCCTGGTAACTCTTTTGCCTACTTTGAGCAGTCCTCATCCTTTCCTGAATTAACCTCACCTTCTCAATCGTCTATTGGACTACGTCTGGTCCCATTATCAGATGCTCACCAGTCTCGAACCAACACAGCGGCGTTCTGCACTTCCTACCATACAGGGCTTCATACGGTGCCATTCCGATGCTTGAATGGAAACTGTTGTTGTAGGTAAATTCGATCAAATGCAGAAAAGAATCCCAATCACTAGTATCCTCAATCACACAGGCTCTCAAAAAATCCTCCAATGTTTGGATAGTTCGCTCGGACTGCCCATCCGTCTGAGGGTGATACGCGGAACTTAAATCCAACTTCGTCCCAACGGCTGTTTGCAAACTGACCCAAAATTTCGAAGTAAACCGAGGATCTCTGTCTGACACTATACGTGAGGGTACTCCATGTAATCTTACCACTTCTTTCAAATATAGTTCGGCCAGTCTATCCATTGAATATTTCATGTTGACAGGAATAAATCGTGTCGTCTTCGTCAGTCTGTCCACTATTACCCAAACAACATCATAACCTCTCCGAGTCTTGGGAAAACCAGAGACAAAATCCATAGTGATACAATCCCATTTCCACACCGGTACTTCCAATGGTTTTAACTCACCACCAGGCTTCTTATGTTCTACCTTTGCCTTCTGACACGTCAAACACCGTGATACATACTCCGCCACTTCTCTTTTCATCCCGGGCCACCAGAAAATCTTCTTGAGGTCCTGATACATCTTTTGTGAACCAAGGTGTAAATTCAATTTACTCTTATGAGCTTCCTCCAGTATCATTCCCTTTATCTCCATGTCACCTGGTACACAGATTTGATCTCTATACTTCAGAATTCCATCGCTACCAATCTTGAATTCTACTTCCTTCCCCTTGTCGGATAGTTCCCGTTTTGCTTGAAGTTCCTCGTCTTTCGGCTGGAGTTCCTTTATCCGTTCCATAAATCCACTCGAAACAGTTAGTTGTCCTAATACCATACTCCTTGGTTCAATCTCCATTCCCAAGTTCATGTCTCGAAATTCTTCGATCAACTTCATCTCCTTGATCATCAGCGCAGAAACATGTAATGACTTTCTACTCAAGGCATCAGCAACTACATTTGCCTTTCCAGGATGATATTGCAGCTCAATCTCATAGTCCTTTAGGAATTCCATCCACCTTCTCTGACACATATTCAACTCCTTCTGCTCAAACAGGTACTTCAAACTCTTGTGATCGCTGAAGACTTCGACTCTCACACCGTACAAATAGTGCCTCCAAATCTTCAAAGCGAATACCACTGCCGCCAGCTCCAAATCGTGGGTTGGGTAGTTGAGCTCATGAGTCTTCAGTTGCCGTGAAGCGTAAGCCACCACTTTCCGCTCTTGCATCAGTACGCATCCTAAACCTTGCTTTGAAGCGTCACAGTACACACTGAAAGACTTAGTTGTGTCGGGTAAGACTAACACTGGTGCGGTTGTCAATCTCCTCTTCAATTCTTGAAAATTCTCCTCGCACTTCGTCGACCATTCGAATTGTTGACCCTTCCTTGTCAGCTTCGTCAAAGGTAAAGACAAACGAGAAAATCCTTCGATAAATCGACGATAATACCCAGCTAATCCTAAGAAACTACGGATCTCCGTCACAGACGTCGGTGTCTTCCACTCCAATACAGCATTTAATTTTGCAGGATCCACTGAGATTCCATCCTTCGAGATCACATGCCGCAAGAAATGCACTGAGTCCAACCAGAAATCGCACTTCGACAACTTGGCGTAAAGCTGCTTGTCCTTCAACGTCGATAAGACTGTCCTCAAATGCTCAGCGTGTTCCTCCTTAGACTTGGAATAAATCAAAATATCGTCGATGAATACGACAACAAATGAATCCAAGTAAGGGTGAAATATTCTATTCATGTAATCCATGAATATCGCAGGAGCATTTGTTACACCAAAAGGCATAACCAGATACTCGTAATGACCATAACGAGTTCTGAAAGCAGTCTTAGGAATATCTTCCTCCTTCACTCTTATCTGATGATACCCTGATCTGAGATCAATCTTGGAAAATACCGTCGCTCCCTTTAATTGATCCAGCAAATCATCGATTCTGGGCAGAGGGTACTTGTTCTTAATCGTCACCTTGTTCAATTGCCGATAATCCGTGCACAAACTGTAGTGGACCCGTAGTAGACCGAGCGTTAACCGCCAAAGCCGCATTATTCCGACTAAGTATGATACTGGAACAGGGCAAACGGTCGGATACTTACACCAAGCAAACTGGGTTTGTACCGAGAAGTCACATACCGATGAGATTAACTCCGAGCATAGGACTTTCGTTCTTATCCAAATCGTTTACAATCTCATCTAACCGTAACTACTCCTAGATTCCCATGACTCTTGGTTAGATAAAACAGGATTGGATAGAGTTTATCACCTACAGGGTTTATGGATATGATCTTATCATGTCCCATACGAATCCTGTTTGAACTCTTCCTCTTCAGAAGCCTTATCAAGACGACCCACAGCATACAGGTAATCCCCTATAAGAACCACCATGCTATAGGGGCTAAGGTACGTCTTCTCATCCCTAAGTTGAAACTAGCACACACATTGTTGACTAGGGAGAACCTGATTATCCCAACTCGATATTCAGAAATCCTAAAAAGTCCTACATTAACATCTTGGCTGAGATCATTCTTCAAGGCTCTTCCATAGCTTTAAGGTTGATCTTGGTTAAGGACACGACATTGGCGCCGTCTGTGGGAACTGAATAACATATCATTCCCACCACCACCATGGTTACCACCAGAAGCCAAGTAGGTGATTTGCGTGATCGCATCACCCGCACCCGTGGCAGGCCCAGAAACGCTGATACCAATAATCCGCAGCCACAATCTGCTGGCGATCTGCGTGACGTTCTCAATCAGAATCATGGAAGTAATGCCCCACCACCACAAACTTCTCTTTCTGGGGTTAGAAATAACCCCCAACCACCAAACCGTTCACAAAGCCAGCCATCCCCAAACCATAGCCAAAGTCGTAGCAGAAATCATGCTACCCATTCCCAAGTACCACGATCTTCCCATCCTAGGGCTGGAAGTAACCCTCAACCCCTTCAAGTCTTACCAACCATAATGCCACCACCACCACCTCCCCCTCCTACGCCTCCACCCTCCACCCATGGCGATTCGAGTAGTACAGCCCCAACCACTCGAGACACATCCAGGACGACGGGAAACCGAGCACATCACGGCCGAAATACCCGACGTACCCCTCCTATCCCAACCAACCCCGACCACATAAGTTCGACACCTAGAACCAGGCTGAATCCAGGAAGAACTGCTCCTGGAAATTCTCATCATAGCCAGTCCATCGGTAGGTCCTACGCAACATCTGCCTCTGCTCGGGCTCGGGAGCAAGAAATGATTAACATCCTAAACAGACAAACAGCTCTAATCGAACAACAAGGACGGGCTATTGCCGACCTTCAACAACAAGCTATGGCGAGGATTGCCCAAAACCAACCGACCACCATTCCACCCCCAAATATGATGCCTCAAACCATAGATCCACAACCTCTCCCGGTAATGCAACTCCTGCCACTACAAAATACCCATGCCAACCTTACCACGAACCAGGATCAGGGCGATTTTCACCATGGTCATCCCTTTACACAATATATTATGGCATTCCAAACTCCTCAAGGGTACTTAGGTCCTTCTAATGTACCACACTATAACGGCTTAACTGACCCAGTTGACCACATTGTATCCTATGAAGGAGCCATGAATTACTATGGGGGGAGAAGAAATGAAGTGCCGGGCCTTCTCCATGACCCTTTGTAACATCCTCACTTTTAATAGTTAATTTTAGTTTTTATTAAAATCAGAGTTTGAAAATTCTTTTTAACTTTGGATTTCTTTTGAAAAGTTTTACGAAAATCCGGCAGAGTTTCCTCTATTTTTCGGACTTCCCAAAAATTCTCTTCTTAAAACTTGTCAGTCCAGAATATTTAAAAACTTAAAACATAATAGTTCAATGACCAGATCAGATCCTAAAGCCCAAATAGTACAAATTCAGGGCATACAATTACTACGCATATTAAATTACAAAAATAGCAGTTTTAAAATAAAATCCGCTCAGGGTATCACAAATACACTCCACGTGGTGGAGAGTTTCCAGTTCGGCCCGCAACAGTGTAAGCTCCGCTTCCGTACCTGTAAAATGATATCAAGAAGGGTAGCATTACACAGAACTTAAAAAGATAAATCCTAAAAGAAGACATAGCAAATAACTAAGCCTACATTATTATTAATACAATTTTATTCATAATTATTCATATAGATAATCTCTTTTGGTTCTTCACTTATTCTCACATTCTTTCAATTATTGATTCTCTAACAGTTTTCGCATTTCATCTCACTTTTGGTCCACTATTCATTTCTTTCCATTCTTAATTCTCTGATCATTTTCACATTCTCTTTTCCTTTCTTTTTCGTCTCTTTATCTCTTTCTCTTTTTCTTACGACTGAGTCCAACAGACCATCAGCCAATTTCCTTTATTATTTCTTCATTTCTTTACTAGCGACAGGGTCTACCGACCGCCTGCCACTTCATCATTTAATTCTTTTAGTGATGACAGTGGCTACCGCCCGCCTACCATCGAAATCATTACTTTCTTTTATTTCTTTTAGGGATGACAGGGACTTCCGTCCGCCTGTCATCGTATTTATCCTTTTCTTTTATTTCCTTTAGTGATAACAGGGACTTCCGTCCGCCTGTCATCGTACCCATTCTTTTCTTTTATTACTTTTAGTGATAACAGGGACTTCCGTCCGCCTGCCATCGGATAACAGGGACTTCCGTCCGCCTGCTATCGAATTCATTCTTTCCTTCTATTCCTTTTTGGGATAACAGGGACTTCCTTCCGCCTGTCATCAATTTCTTTTTTTTATTTTATCTCTTTTTTGGGATAACAGGGACTTCCGTCCGCCTGTCATCAGTACCATTCTCTTCTTTTATTACGACTGAGTCCAACAGACCATCAGCCATTCTCTTTTCTTCTTTAATTATTTATCTTTTCTCTTATTATAAATTAAGTAACTCCTTTATACTTGTCTCAATCTTTTACTCTTTATTTTCGTTTAGGACTTATCACACTTTTCCTCGTCTTCCATTTTAATCTCTTTCTTTTTACTAATTATTCTCGCTTTTATTCAACTTTATTCTGTGGCTCATCATCCTATTGTTCATTTTACCTCAATTTCAGTATTTCTCTCTCTTTTCCTATTATTTACTTATTTACTTATTTTCCCTTAAATAATACTCTACTCCATTTATCTCCCGCTATTACACTCCATCTTCTTGTATTATTATCTTTTCATTAGATTCTTTACTTATTACCCACTGATATTTAATATTTAGTTTAGTCTTTTATTCCTACTCCATTATTACCCGACAACCCTTAACTAATTCCTCTCCGTATTCCTTTATGGTTTTCGTATTTTAACTCCTCATTTACCTTATATTTACTTTTAATAATCCTCCTCTCCTCGCCTACCACATTTACCCGATATCCTTTACTCTCTCGTTCCATTGGTTCTCTCTAACATTTCCCTTGGTTTTATTTTGTGCTTTCCTAAATTTTCATTCTATATTAACTCTACTAGTATTCTAAATACATTCATTCTTTCCCAACTTTATTCCCCGCGCATACATTCTATTCCCTAGGGTGTAGTTTCTATTAACAATTTTGTTCACTTTCTTTACGTCCCCGAGGGTTACCCTAAGGTTCATTAACATACTTTTAAATTACTCTATTCCTAGCTACCACTATATAATCCTAGAATTTACTTCTTAAGCAAAGGTAACGCGAACCCTCTTACCTCGGGCTTTTTAAAATAGAACCTGGATTTTAGCTCGGCGACGATGACGACGTCGGTGTTGCTCCTCGTTAGCGGGAACGATCGCGACTGGACCAAGGCAAGAGTTTCGAGCTTCGAGGTTCCTGACACGATCCCGGCACGGCCACGGTGGCGGTAACGACGCCGGAGGGGAACGAGGAGGGCGGTTCCGGCGGCGGCTGGTCGTGGTTGGTGGTGGTGAAGAGAGAGAGAGAGTGAGATTGTGAGGAGGGAGAGTGTGAGGGAAGGAGAGAGAGCAAGAGAGAGAGACTGATTGAGGGAGAGAAGGAGGGTGGCCACGGTGGGGCGGCGGCCTTGGTGGCTGAAGGCCGTGGAGGAGGGAGGAGAGGGAGGGACGGAGGAGAGGAGAGAGAAAGGGGGTTGGAATGGGGGTTTCGACTCCCAAAACGCGTTTTTAATGCTACAGACCGAAGAATACTCGAGTGTTTCTGTCAATACTCGAGTGTTTATGTCAATACTCGAGTATTTTGACCTCAAATACTCGAGTGTTTCACAAAATACTCGAGTAAAATGATCAGATACTGCTAGTTTGCTTTTCTATTTTTCAGCTATTTTCTCCCAACTTCAAATAGCCATAACTTCTTCGTTCACCGTTGGATCTTGCTCAAATTTGACGAGCAACCTCCTAAAAATCATAGCTTCATATCCAACGGTGGAAATTGTGTTTGGAGTCTTTAATCTTTTATTTTGAATTTCCTAACGTTGGGTGTTTATAACACCGAAAAATCGATTTTTAACACTCGTTTGGTCTTCTTTAAATTTGCTTTTCGATGCCAATGCTCCTTTACCCTCTATGGCACTCAAAGAACTCCTAATCCATCATTTTAAATCCCTTATAGGATAATCCTTACTTCCAAATCTTACTATTATTCTAATTATTATTAGAATTAAAATTCGGGATGTTACATTTGAACTTTCAGTTCTACGTTGGTATTCATCCCTCCCTCGGAACTCAATAAATTCTTGGGAGGAGATGAAAAGAGTGTTTTTGAACCGATACACAGCTATTTGCATCCAGCCCAAGTCTGATCACACCTTAGCAACAGTCACCCAAAAACAAGATGAGTCACTGAAAGACTACCTTTCGCGATTCCATGCGGAAGCTAGCTCGGTTCCTCGATTAGAGCCTGGTGTGGCAGTATTACTGTTCACGCAAGGTTTACAGTCGGGTGATTTCAGGAAATCCTTGATTGGGAAACCTCCCAAAGATATGGCCGAGTTGAGGCAGAGGTCAAACAAATTCATCAACTTGGAAGAATTCCATAAGGGGCAGAGAGCTAGAGAAGAAAGACAGTGAGCTGATCATCAAGGTCAAAACAAACAGAAACGTGACGAGCGTTTCGGTGGCAAACAAGATAGAAACGATCGAGACCGAAGGATTCCTTCGAGGAATAAGTTTCAGGAATACACTCCTTTAACAGTTCCAAGGAGTCATATTTTGAGGGAGACTATGCAGACTGACTTACGCTCTGCCCAAAGACCCCCGTCTTTAAGAAAGGGCGCACAGCGTGATAGGTCAAAATACTGTGACTTCCACCGGGGTTATGGCCACACAACCGACGAATGCATCTGGTTACGAGATCTGATCGAGGAGATGATCAGGGATGGCAAACTACAACAATACATCAGAGATGTAGCCGGCCGAAGAAGTAGAAACAGATCTCAATCACCAGCAAAACCTAAACGCCAGAGAAGTAGGTCACTAGATGATCGGAACGCTGGGAGACAGAAAACCGATCCAACTCCAGTTTCTGATACGAACGCTAGCAAAAATGAATTCTTGGTTAACACTATTGCGGGAGGTTTTGCTGAAGGTGGAGAGAAGAAAGCTGACAGAAAAAAGTACATCAACCAGATCTTGGCAGTTAGCCAGAAATCTATTGCCAAAAGATCAACAAAAAATGTTCCCATCATTTTTGACGACGAAGATTCGGAGGGAATCCTTCCAGGCCATAACGACCCCATGGTAATCACTGCTCTCATCGGTAATTATGAGGTAAAACGAGTTTTTATTGATCAAGGCAGTTCGGCCGATATAATGTTCTTCCCATTATTTAAAGCTTTAAAACTCAGGGAGTGTAATCTCACTCCCTTTGAAGGAGAACTAATTGGTTTCACCGGGGACACCATTGAGCCCAAGGGTTATATCCAACTTCCTGTAACTCTCGGACAACAACCTTCGGCTAGGACCGAGATAGTCAAGTTTTTGGTGGTTGATTGTCCGGCAGCCTATAATGCCATACTTGGGAGAACTTCTTTGCAAGCATTCGGGGCAGTTGTATCAACAGTTCATTTGGCTATGAAGTTCGTCGGAACTGATGACAGAGTGGTAACGGTCAAAGCCGAACAGGATGCAGCAAGAAAATGTTACAATGCCAGCCTGGGGAAAGTGAAAAGCAAGGATCCGAGCAATTTGGAAAGAGTTTCTTTGGGTAAGGGAAATGTTAACCTGGCGGACCTGGATATGCGGGACCAATCCGACAGAAGTAGACCGACCCCAAAGGGACAATGGGAATTCCTGACACTGTTCGACGATCCCCTCAGGCAAGTGAAAATCGGTTCTGATTTGCCCACATGCGTTAAAGAAGAATTGGTTGCACTGTTAATCGCGAATAAGGATTTGTTCGTTTGGACATCAGCCGATATGCCAGGAGTCGACCCCAATTCTATCTGTCATAAATTGAGTATCATTCCGGGGTCGAAACCAGTGGCACAACGTAAAAGGAAAGTTAGTGCGGAAAAGGCCGTTGCAATTGAGGAAAAAGTCGTTGAACTACTCCGAGCAGGCTTCATTCGGGAGATTGACTACACAGACTGGTTAGCTAACACCGTCTTGGTCAAAAAGCCCAATGGAAAATGGAGAATGTGTGTTGACTACACAGACTTGAACAAAGTCTGTCCTAAAGATCAATACCCACTCCCTGTTATTGACAAACTCGTCGACAGTTTAGCTGGTTACAAACTCTTATCATTTATGGATGCTTACTCTGGTTACAACCAAATTCCAATGTTCCCTGCCGACCAGGACAAAACTGCATTTATCACCGATAGGGCAACTTACTGTTACAACGTCATGCCCTTTGGGTTGAAAAATGCGGGAGCTACTTATTAGAGGATGATGAACAAGATTTTTCAATGTATGATCGGCTCGAACATGGAGGTGTACATAGATGACACCATTGCAAAAAGTAGACAGCAAGAAAATCATGCCAAGGACCTCACGACAATACTTGACCGAGTGAGAAAATACTCCATGAGGTTGAATCCGGAGAAGTGTGTGTTTGGAGTCCCAGCCGGTTCTTTCCTCGGTTTTATGTTAACCGAGAGAGGAATTGAGGCCAATCCTGATAAATGCAAAGCGATCCTTGACATGAGAAGCCCAGCTAATCTTAAAGAAGTTCAACAACTCACGGGTCGAGTGGCGGCACTCTCCAGATTCTTGTCCCAAGCTGCTCAGAAGGCCTTGCCTTGGTACCAGCTCCTTAGGAAAAACAAAAATTTCCTTTGGGACGAACACTGTGAGCAAGCTTTTGTGCAATTAAAAGAATATCTTTCCAGCCCGCCGGTCCTCCATAGCCCTCTTCCTGGCGAGAACCTCATTCTATACATGTCAGTGGCAGAAGCGGCGGTTAGTTCGGTTCTGGTACGAGATGATTCAGGTACTGAGGCCCCAGTATATTTTGTTAGCCGAGCACTTCAAGGATCAGAATTGAGGTATCAAAAGCTGGAGAAACTTGCATACTGTTTGGTCACATCAGCTCGGAGATTGAGACAGTATTTTCAGGCACATAGAATATTGGTAAGAACGGCTCAAACTCTCAGACAAGTTCTTCACAAACCCGACCTAGCAGGCAGAATGGTTTCGTGGTCTGTCGAACTTTCTGAATTCGACATTACCTACGAACCGAGGAAGGCAATGAAGTCTCAAGCGCTTGCTGATTTTGTTACCGAGTTTACAGATATTCCTTCGGACAACTCTCAAAATCTATGGTCAGTATACGTGGATGGATCAAGTAATAGGAAAGGAGCTGGGGCTGGGGTCATCATTGAAAACCCCGAGGGATTATGCATGGAATATTCATTGAAATTTGAGTTTCATACATCCATCAATCAAGCAGAATACGAGATAGTTCTCGCGGGCCTCAAGATGATTCATGAATTTGGAGCGGAACGAGTGTCAGTTTTCAGTGATTCACAACTGGTAGTTTCTCAGATCAAGGGTCAGTACTCGGCAAAGGAACCCATTTTACAAAAATATCTTGAAGAGGTAAAACGAATTATCTCAAACTTTTCTGAATTTGACATTTCACATGTGCCGAGAGACTCGAATTCCCGAGCCGACATTCTGTCCAAATTGGCAAGTATAAAAGGGTCTGAAAATAATAAAACGTTGATACAAGAAACCATTCCCCGACCGAGTGTCATTTTGGCTGTCTCACTATCTCAGTCCTGGATGGACCCACTTCTTACTTATTTGCAACATGGGTTTGTCCCCCAAGATCAGGCTGAGGCTCGGAAGTTGGTTAAGAAGGCCGCTCAGTACATAGTTCTGAATGGATTCCTGTACAAAAGAGGCTTTGGATCCCCCATGCTCAGATGTGTCAACCCATCCCAAGCTGAGGAAATATTGGAGGAGATTCACGGCGGAATTTGCACCCACCATATGGGTGGAAAATCCCTGGCGAGAAAAGTGATCCGAGCGGGCTATTTTTGGCCTACACTGCAGAAAGATGCCATGGAACATGTTAGGAAGTGTATTCAGTGCCAATTTCACAGTGACATCTACCAAAGACCTGCTGAAGAGTTACACTCTCTCGGTGCACCTTGGCCCTTTTACCAATGGGGCATGGACATCATTGGAAAGTTTCCCACCGCACCAGGCCAACTCAATTTCGCAGTAGTGGCTATTGACTACTTCACTAAGTGGATCGAAGCAATGCCGTTGGCAACAATCTCAACGGCTCGGATTCAATCTTTCTTCGTGAAGGAGGTGATTTCTCGATTTGGAGTTCCACATGCCATAGTCACTGACAATGGATCACAGTTTGCAGCATCTCACTTCCAACAACTAGCGGCCGACCTAAACATCACTCACTATTTTAGTTCTGTTGAACACCGGCAAACAAATGGGTTAGCCGAGGCGGCCAACAGAACCATCTTGGATGGAATTAAAAAGAAACTCGATAATGCCGCTGGCACTTGGGCGGATAAACTTCCGAGTGTCCTATGGTCACAAAGGACAACAATACACTCGTCCACAGGTGAAACTCCTTTTCGTTTGACATACGGCTGTGACGCAGTCATTCCAATCGAAAAGCGAATCCCTACCTTCAGGACACTGGAATGTCCTTCGGAAACAAATGACCAATTGATCAGTGAGGAGCTTGTTTTGCTGGAAGAAGTTCGAAAGAATGCCGCAGCTCATGAAAGCAGAGTGAAGGAGCGGCAGGCTCGGGAATACAACAAGAAGGTTCGTCCATGAAGCTTTGAAGTTGGTGACTTAGTCCTTCGCCGAGCTGATATTAGCAAGGGAAATGATGGAGTCGGAAAACTGAAACCAAAATGGGAAGGGCCATACCGAGTGAAGGCTAAATCTGGATCTGGTGCATACAAATTGGAGTCTCTCTCGGGCATGGAAATCAGTAACACTTGGAACGTGGCCAAACTCAGAGCTTATTACAGCTAAGCTTATATTTGGTTTTTCATTTTTTTTATATAAATAGGTTAGTTTATTGCTCATAAATGTTTAGTTCGAATAAACGAAGGGTAACATCCTTCTTAGGTTAGAGGCAATTGTTAGGAATTAAATTGTTAGGAATTTGTTAGCAAATGAGGAACTTCATTTTTTGTATTCGTTTATCAATAAATGCATCAATTTTTTCGAAATTTTCGTTTGAACATTGTGAAGTAATATGCGACTCATTTGGTTCGGCTAGCCACCAAGCCAAATCGAGATACAACTCCTTACGAGAGTTTAGCAACGTACTAATAGAACGCCCGAATCCAGGAAATTACCTTCCTTATTTCGCGGTCCGAGGATCCCACTTCGGCTAAAGTTGGCGATCCGAGTTCTACTCACAATGAATTGTATATTTTAATTCTCAACGCTTATCTTAAATCTCGTAAATTGGGAAATACTGGAAGCGTGACGAACGAAACCAAAAGCAATGATAATACATCAAATAAGGATGTCATTGTCAAAAAGTGCAAGGTGATATAAACTGTTCAAAATAACGCTCGAATAACACGAGCAATCGAAAGACATAGCAAATTGTTCAACACAACAAAAGGTTTGAAACAACAGCAAGTTAAAATGCTCGGAGAACAACGAGCAAAAGATAAAGCAACAAAACAACAAAAGATTAAAAAGCTTAACATCTCTCCTCAATGTCAGATAAAACTATGTTTGAATCATCAAAATCTGGCGCCTCAGTTAACTCCTCAAGGGGATTGGAAAGATCTTCTGCCTGCAGATCTACCTCGGCCCTGGATTCAATGTCGATCAACTTCCCATTCTACACACCATGGAATGGATGAGCCCCGACTACCCTAAACTCTAATTCAGGGTTCAAAAATTGAACTTGCTTAATGGCCGAGACGAAGGAATCATCCACTGCCTTTCCCCAGTTGTAGAAGTTAGTTGCTGCCTTCTTCTTGTGGAAAAGTGCCTTCTCCCTCAACTTCCGAGCAACCGTAGCAGACTTTTCAACCTCAGACTTTAGTTCATCCATCTTCTGCTGACGCTCTTGGAGTTCTTTCTTCAGGGCCTCCTCTGCCTCCTTCTTCTTGTCTTCAGCTGCCTTTTGGGAAACCTTTAAAGAGTCCCTCTCCTTAATCAGTTCACCCTTGTCAGCTTTCAAGTTTTCCAACTCATTCTTTACTCGGATCAACTCGTCCGAGAGACTGGCCTCCTGAGCAGCTGATAGATCACGAGCTTCCCTTTGTTCAGCATTATAGCCAGAAAAAAGACCGTCAGGATGCTTAGCCAAAAAATAGGCAAGGTTGGCTCCCCGAAGGGGATACTTAGCAAGAGTCATATTACAGCGAGACCACTCGTCGGTACTCAGAGTTCCAAACCGAGAGCAGTCTGAATCAGAGCAGACATATTTTCCAAATCTTTCATCAAATTGTACATCCCATATGGATGTTTCTGGGGGGTTCTCAGCAGAAGTTGGAACAACAGCAATAGTAGCAGTAGCTCGGACACTTGGTCCTTCAGTCCTTGGGTTTGCACCCTCCGACACTTTCTCTTTTCCCTTGTCCAGTTGTCGGCGGCGGAGTAGGGGTTGGAGAGGAGAAGTAGCTTGAACTTGGCCACTAGGGGCCACTGAGACAGTAGAAGCAACAACAACCACGTTTGTCGCTTGGTGAGGAGAAGCCTCGGCAGCCAAGGCAGAAGGAGTAGGAGTTGAAGTACTCAAGCTAGGAGTACTCAGACTTGAAGATCCTGAAGTGGCAGGTGTTTTCCTTTTCTTGCCACCTTGAACAAGAGCTGCCATGCGAGCGGCCATGTTTTCTGCGAAAAAAGAAAGAAACTTTAGAGCTGATCAAATCACAAATACAAAAACAGAAAATAAAACACCTGCCACTTCAATTCTAGTTAGCTATGCGGTCCTTACCACGGCATTAGCGAATGCTTAGCGAAATAAACGCTCATCACCAATCAGCTCCACATCGTAAATAAAAGTGCTCAAAATAAAACAAGCATAGGTGCACTTCTTTCATCAAACATTACCACAATACTTTACCAATGATCATCACCATACTTTACTCATATTTTCGGATATTCATCATCACTTATTCTTTTGTTATTAAGTTTTATCATATTTACTCACTCAATGAGGTAGGGGAAATCACCATCATTGAGGAATCGCACACTCTACATCTCCTCAGTCTCCATCCGCCTAGTCGGAAGCCAACAGGAGTCAGGACCTTTACCACGCGGGCATGACAGCTGTCTCAACAAATGGCTCCAAGCCAGGAGGTCTCAACCTCAAACATAACATATAATCAAGGCTCACTGTCCACGCAGTGGCAAAACACATTGCCCCGTTCCAGTCCCTCTCAACTGTTGTAGACTTGCATTCAAGGAGGTGACAGTATCATTTCTAGTTAGCTATGCGGTCCTTACCACGGCATTAGACCCAGTCCCCACCACGTTAGTGCGCCACTTATGGGATTCGTCCCGCCTAGAAATGTACTCGAGGCTTCTTGACGAGTCACCGTCATTGCCCTCTCCTCATGCAATCTCCACCTGAGTATCCGCAGATACCCATAGTATCTTCCTCTCCACTACATCACACTCTCATATCTCACCGCGAATATTGATGTCTTTTAATGTCTTTTAATATTTTTAAAGTTTTTAGGGACTCTAAAGTCTTTTAGTTATTAACCTATAGTTGGCTTGCCCTTAGTCCAACCCTTCGACAAGACCCGACTACTAAAACATTCTTTCCCCACTTTCACAAGCACATAAACTTTCTCAAGCCACACGAGCACACGCTCGTCTCATCATTTCCATAGGAATTCGCATCACTTCCGTTACAAGATCATATCTATCACAGAGTCCACAAGCACAACTCCTCATCCGACATATTATCTTTCCATCACGTCACTTGTACCGCATCTCATCTCGTTCTTTCATTCATATCATACTTCACTCTTTCATTAACATTCATAAATCACTCAGACTCAACATTCGGAAGATCACAATCTCCCCACGGAATAATAAGAAACTGACATAAGATAATAAATAACATGCACAAGAACGTAACGTAAATAAATATAGCATAGACACATTGCACCACCATCAGGCAACAATGTCACGGGCTCACCGCAATCTCACTCACCTCTTAATCCTGCAAGAGAAATACTTTGTCCTTGAAGGTCTCTAACTTCTCTTTGAGAACTGTCACCACCGTCCACTAAATAACCTCAAATAAATAAATACACTTTTATTAAAAACTATTCCAATTTAAAATCACCACTTGGTTCTCAAATCAAAACCCTTTACTTCCTTCATACTTTCCTTAAAATATTGATATTTGTCAAAGCAACTCTTAATCTTTTCTATGGCTTAAAGCCTCTTGAAAATCATTTGAAAACTCACATTAGAATAAATAAAATAGATAATTTGTGTGGCTGTATGGGAAAGCCCAGCCACTTAATTCAAGTTGGAATTCATTGAAAAACACCCAATTTTTCACTCTAATTTTTTTATAAATCAATAATACTTGAAATCCATGTTTTTCCACAACTCAAAAAAACATTTTTAAACTTGAATTGCTTAGAACAAAACCTTGGACAACAAAGAATAAAATCAATCAAATCGTGAAAACACTTTTGAAAATCATCAACACATTGGTTCCTTCATGCTCATGAAAACCGAATTAAACCAAAACCAACACAATCCAATCTAAATAAATTTTCCTTAAAACCAAGTCATAGAATATGATCATTTCAAAGAGACAATTTCATGCAAAAGAATCTAGCTTCCTCAATCTAGAGTAGGCCGAATCATTACTAGGAGAAAACAAAATCTTTGATGCACTTTTCTTTCATGCCAAAGCTTTAGAATCTTAAATCAAGACATGTACAAATAAAACACATGGTTTTAGAAAATATCAACTCTTTTCCTTCTTCAAAGCCGTGACCTATAAGTCACTTCAAACATCAATATCATTTTTATTTTGAGTAATATGACAGATTAGTCCCTGACTTTGTAAGCATCGGTCAAGTTAGTCCCTGACTTTATCGAAATAGCAATTTAGTCCTTGAGATTTCATTTTAATTCACATACGTCCCTATCTTTATCCCATTTTAAAGCAAATACATCCCTGCGATAGTGACGACAGGGACTAACTTGATCAACGTTCTCCTATCTCAGGGAAATACTCCTGTAAAGAGTATATTGGTATTGGTGACCTTATGGTCCTGTAAGATGTGACTCCAAGGTGAGGATGAAGAGTTAAGACTTGACATTTTGAGGAACAATAGGTCCTTGAACTGAAAGAGTGTTGACGATGTAGAACTAGTGATAGAGAGGAAGGGTGGTGAAGGATTTAGAATCTCTAATATTGTATAATTGAGTATTTGAGGATAGGAGGTGAATAGCATGCATTACTTGAGGATTAATGGCCATTAAGGCAAGAAGTCGAGGTGATGGTCTTAGGAGTTGGATAATGGCGATTAATGGGTGAAGTGTGAGCCATTGAAGATTCAGGATAGGTGATGAGAGGTCGTGTAGAACCGATTGAAGTATAACGATGGGTGAGAGTTATAGGAATTAAGTTAGGGCGGTGCGTAGAGGTATGACCGATTTAAGTTGGGGGAGCAAGTGGAGATAGGAAATTCTAAAGAATAGCTTGAATAGGTTTGAACGAATGAGGAGAAGAGCATAGTTCCATGAAGTGGTAGGACATTAACCCAAAAGGATGTAACTCTGTTATGTCTGGATATTGCTCGGATATCTTAAACCTCTTTGATCCCTTGCTTTCGTAAAACTGTGTTGTTTGCATCCTATTCCATTGACTGACCCGATTACCCCGTGAGGTCGTCTGCAAAAGTGATCCGTCCGCATGACCGTAAGGACAATAGATGAGTGATACATGATTGTGGACGTGGTGACGCGAGTTACAGATCAAGAGTGAGGGGATTATTCAAAGGAATTATGTGCCCATAGTCCAAGTTCGCTCGGTATTTCTCGAGGACGAGAAATCCTTAAGTTGGGGAGAATGTAACACCCCGCATTTTCCCGTGCGTGCATAAACGAATTCGCTAAAGATAAACGTTGAGTTTTGTTTCCAAAAAGGATTTTCTAAAGGAATGATTTCTTTACGAAACGAATTTGAATTTTGGATTTGTGAACTTTGAAATTGTGATCTTTTGAATTTTCTGGATTTATTTACAAATTTGTTTTTGAAAATCTTGGGAAGACGAATTTTTAAGAAAATATGATTTTTGAAAACAATAATTTTCAAATTGTCTTTTGGGAAACTCCTTATTGTATAAAAAGTTTGATTTTTAAAGGTCATTTATATATTTTAATTATGTGTGTGTGTTATGTGTAGATAATTGTTTTACTTTGAAATAGCCTTAGTTTTCTTTATAATAAAATATGTTCTTGTAGGAAAATTAAATCAATTGCCATGACATGAAATTAATTGTGCTCGCTATGTGTAGTGTCTAGGACACTGTGTATCAGATATACCCCTAGCTCAGAGGTATAGAGTAACCCAAGAACTAGGAGATGGACTGATGTTAGTATATGATTTCTTAGGTATGCTAGAGGTCCAGTTGGGACAACTAGGGTTTCCCTAATCACAGGTGTGTGCTAGTGTGCAATTAGGGAGAGAGAACGTACCTGAGCCCCTTGCTGGAGACAGCTGTTTATAGGGGTGGCATTGTACCTTATGGGCCTGTACGGAGGGCCAGCTAGGTAGCTAACGTGTCCTTTTTAGGATAAGGGATGAGTCATTCATCCTTATCCTGTAGTGGTTGATCTTATCCGATTAGCGAGTTAGGCTCACGCGCCCTTAGCTCGGACTCCTTAAGGGACGAGGTCCCTGTGGTCGGTCCTGGGATGCTAGGGTGGGTCCTATGACAAGCGCTCGGCCTGGATAGGCATGAACTAGCAGGATGGTTACTCTGGTTGGCCGAGTGTGTTTTAGGGTAGACCGAGGGTCGGTCTACCACATAAGCCCCCTAGCTCGGTAAGACTTTTTGAGTCTTAAGCCGAGCTGAGAGTTCTTCGTAAGTGTCTTTTGAATGTGCCGAGTGCTTCGTAAGAGTCTTAAGCTCGTCATGAGGTGATGAGTGCAGGACAGCTCAAAGTGCCTCGCTGTCCCTTCGATTGACTGAAAGGACGTTTGGATGTCCTGCGCCTGACACGTGCTGTTTGTGTCAGAATCGTCATAATGGCGCATGCTGTCCTTTGGTTTTTTAAATGCTTCAAACCAGTGACTGTCTGCCACGTGTTCCTTTGAGTGGCTCAATGCGAAATTGGGCCTTTGCCCATAGGCCCAAAAACTCAGAACGTGGGGGAGGGAGTTTTCCTTTGAACTTAAACTGATCTTTTCCACTTCCTTTATCCCACTTTCTTTCAAACTTCCTCTTCTGACTTTCCTTCCTCTCTCTGCGTTTTTCGTCTTCTTTTGGAACTTTAGATTTCTTTGATCATTTTCCGGCCCTTTCCATTGTCATTCTTGATGCCTGCTGCTTCTTCTATGCTGCTACTCAGTTCGTGCCTAGTCTATTCCTCATTCTCAGGTATTTTGATCTTCTGCTCTTGCTTCTGCTTTCCTTTTCATTTTCCTTTTTCTCTTGTTGAACTGTTCGTTCCCCAAATCCTGGGTTTTTAGTTAGGTTTAGAGTTTCTTTCTGGGTTTGTTTTTGGGTTTTCCTAAGTTTTCATCATGAATGTCAACTGGTCTTTGTATGAGGAATGGTCTAAAATTCTGGGTTTGAGTGATATTGAGGATTCTTCCTCTTCATCTTCTTCTTCTTCCGACCTGGAAGTGTTGGATTTCTTACCCCCACCCTTCCGCCATCGCATGGCGGATCCCATGGCGGAGGTGCCACTATCGGTAGATTACCCTCAGAATTCCGAGGAGGAAGAGAGTAGGAAATTATTATATCATGCAGCGGAGGAGCGGGCCCAAGTGGCCCGCCGCCCCTCGAACCGTTCATGGGAAAAACCATTCTGGGGAAAAACTATAAAGGTTAGTGGGAGATGCAGTAGGCTCGGCTATAGGACTAATAAACCTAGGGTTAGGTTGTTTAAGAATTTTGACTTTATAGATTATGGCGCCGAGTATTCCCTTTCCCCAGGTATGGTTCGACAGTGCGTCTCACATCCTCATGAATTCCCTGTGCCTCTGAACTCTGGAGACTACGATTGGGTTGACCTAGAGGTGCTCGGTACCCCGTCGGCTTTGGTCAACAGCAATCTGAGCCATATCCAAGCTCATATACTCCCATGCCCCACAGACGAAGCAGGAACGTCTTATGCAATCAGTCCTCCATCAGCCAACGATCGAGTATGCACGGCGATTGCCGCGGATCGCAAGGAATTCTTCATGTATGAAGAGGTTGTGATACGGCTGGGAGTTAAAATGCCATTCTCTGATTTAGAAATAGCGCTGTTGCGTCGGTTGCGCTTGGCTCCTACCCAACTGCATCCTAGCGGTTGGGCCTTTATTCGTGCCTTTCAAAAGTTTCGCGAAGCTCAGAAGTTGACCTGCTCGCTCCGAGCATTCCTATGGTTGTACATACCACAAGTAAACGTCTTTGAGAAGGGGTCGAACAAGAGAATGTGGGTGTCGTTGAAAGCACGCAACGGTCATGCTCTTTTTGATAAGTTTACTGACTCGTGGAAAATTTCAAGCCTTTATTCTTTAAGTATCAGTTCGTCGGAAGAGGAAACTGTTGGTTTATGGAGGACGATCAACCTCGGTTTCCTCTATCGTGGTCATCTGATTTCTTCAACCGTCAGCCCAAGCTTTACCAATATCAATATGAGACCGAGTTGACGGTAGCCGAGCAGCGCACCTGTGACACTTTCTTTTCTTATCTTAGAGAGAATGGACCAGTAGATATCAGGAACATTATCATTTTCCCTCAAGAACTCGTGAAAGCCGAGCTTGGTATTATTATTGTTATTATTATTATTATTATTATTATTATTATTATTATTTTTAACAACTTGGATTGTTGGTTTTGCAGTTAAGATGGCTAAGGCAAACAAGGTTGTTGCTCGTATGAGGGAACTTGCTAGGACGAGGGTGGCCGCTGAAGCGGTTGGTTCTCCTAGTGGGGCTGTTTCTTCGGAAGCTACTCGGTCCGTGACGGTTGCCGAGGCTTCCCCGTCTGAGGTTGAGGTGGTGCAGGTTGTTCAACCTTCACCAGCCAAAGAGGTGGAAATTGCTACCGGGATCCCTTTGGTTCAGGTAGATGGGGAAGAGGAAGAGGAGGATCAGGTGCCCCTATCCAAGAGAGCTAGAGTGGATAAGGGTAAAGGCAAGGCTGTGGATGTGGGAAAGGTGAAGGTTGTCGACCTTCAAAGGACCAATTTGTGGTTTGACATTTCCGATCCTGACGAGGAGACTGTTTGGGCTCGGAAATTGAAGGAGAAGTTTGTTGACTTGGTTTATACTCGGAATGACGAGAAGAGGTTGTCGGATCAGACTGCCAGTACCTTGAAGTGTCACTGTGACCTATTGGGGAGAAACATGTTGAGGGCTGCCAGCTACATGTTTCACCTAAGCAAGAATGCCGAGGATATAAGTGCTACCCTCTCGGCAGCCGAGAAGGAGAAGAGGAGGGCTGCTGCCCTTGAAACAAAAAATTTGCTGAGTCAAATTAAGGAAAACGAGGCCAACCTCCATGCTCTGACGGAAGCCAACACCGAGCTGCGAAAAAGATTTGATGCTTCGGAAAGAGCTCGGGAGACTGCTCAGAAAGCATTGGAGGACACAGCGGGAAGGGATGCCGAGAAGGGGAGGCTACTGCAAACAGCCCAAGAGAAGCTGACTGAGGCTCAGCAGAGGGTTACCGAGCTCGAAGGTGTTCAGAGTCGGTTGACGAGCTAGGAGGCCGAAGTGAGTCGGTTGCAAGGGGAATTGGCAAAGGCTCAGGGGGAACTGACTAAGGTTCGTCGGAAAGCACTAAAACACAAAGTGCAAGCCCATCGAAACCACTTCAACTGGGACCATGCGGCTAACGATTCTTTTGTAAATGCTGTTAAGCAGTTGATGTTCATGAATCCCGGGATCCGAGTGGTTGGGGCTAGTCCGAACTTTGGGATTGATGGTGAGCGTATCATTGATTATGCTCATGATGATAGGGAAGTAGATTTGTCAGCACCGAACCTGCCCAACCCCCTGGACTTGGAGAAAGAAGATGAAGAAGATTTTGATGGGTCGTCCATAGCTTTATCCGAGGATGAAGAATAGATCTTTCATTATGTATTTGCTATGTTGTTTCTATTTTTGAAATTTGAATTTCTTCCAAGTGTAGGATGATCGGTTTGATCAGGACCTTTACTTTTTGTAATATGGTATTTTTATGAAATATCGATCTTTCTTGTCTTCGTAATGATGGAATACTGTATCTTATCTCGTTATAGACTGTTGTTTAGATCTCGAATTTCCAACCTTTGGCCAAGGTGGGATCCTCGGTCCTCAGCTTGTGGAAACTGTAATGAGTTTTTAGCCGGGCATCTATTAGAAGGACTTGCGATTGTTAGTTTATAAGTCCTTGTTAGAAGTTCATGTATAAACACCCAAGTTCGCCTCGGTGGCGAGCCGAGGGGAAATGGTTAGTACGTTAACAGTGAGAAAGTACGAGAAATAACTGAAACGAGAGATCCTCATTAAATTTCTTTGATCTGTTTGTAGACAACAGAAGTCAAATACAAGGGATAACTAAAATCATGCTAAAATAAATGACAGGAATTTTGTAACACCCCGATTTGACAACTTGAAAACATAATTCATTTAATTAATATAGTGAAAATTTGGGCCAATTTTTTTTTTTTAAAAAAACAGTATTACACAAGGTGAGAACACTTAGATTTTCAAATCATGTTTGCAATTTAAAATCATGTTCTCACATTGCATAAAACCTATCAAGTTTCAAACCGAGATGCTACGAAGCATCGCACTCTGAAACTTGTTTTCACAAAACACATTTAAAAGCCCATATCTTTTATGTTTAACCAGAAAACTTAGTTATGATCATCCAACTTTGTAAAACATCTTTCGGGTTTACATGTGGATGCAGCTAATGATGTCTAAGTACCTGGTAAGGGAATACAATACTTGGACACAGACATTATGACGGTAGATCTCCGTCCAACGTATGCTCCTCTGCAGAATCGAACCTTCGATCATCGAGTCCTCGAGCCGAGCTTGACCTTCTTCTCTTTCGAGACTCCATCTCGATCTCGTCTTCGTAGGCCAATGCTTGCAGCGTCAATTCCCAATATAAACTACTCACTCTGTCACCTGTGGACATCAACGCAGAAGTCCACAGGGAAGGGGGAAAAATAGAGAGAGTAAGCATTCCGAACGACGCATCGTCGACGGTGTGGGTTTACGATAGGTAAAATATTAAGACGATACAACATACAACATTACACTTTCACAGCACAACCATACAACAGATAATTATGTAGGATGCATGAGGATGCAATGCAATCGTCGTATTAACTAACACGTTATCTTTCTCTTGAGGGAATCTCGTAATCCAGTATCTCACAAAGTCGAAGTCTCTTAATCAGTTTGTCTCGCAAAATTGAAGTCTCTCGATCGGCTTGTCTCGCAAGGTCAAAGTCTCTTTGTTCACATATCTCGAGTCTATAACATCAGGAATTCAGGTTTTATAGTTTAGCTCTCAAGTCTACATCTCCTCGGAATCCATCCACCTAGTCGGAAGCAATCAGGAGTACAGGATCTCTAACCACACCGGCTTTTACTGGATGGCAAAGTGAATGCATTCATAAAATAACAGCCCGGGAAAATAAATAAAATAACCTCATCCGGCCGTGTTCGAGCATCCCTCTCACTGATCAAGATTTAGTCAAGGGGGTGTCAGTCGTCTTGTCTAGTGATCATGTGGTACTTCGTCCACACCACTGAGTGACCAGCTCCGACCGGTTCAGCCAGGGCCCCTATGGTTTTTCCCACCTAGACAGACTTCTCAAGGCTTCTTGACGAATCACCGTCATTACCTTCCCCTATCCTAATCATCAAGTGAGTACCACGCAGGTAAACACCGTGTCTTCCTCTCCACTACTTCGGGTAAAGGTTTAAGGTCGTGGGGTTATGCTTTTCTGTCCTAACGTCGACCCATCCTAAGTCATCTCCGCCATACAGCTCCGACTATATGCGGAATGCTTCTGTGGGACTCGACCACTGTGTCTGACGGGCTCCGACCCATCTTGAATCATTCTCGGCATACGGCTCCGACCAGTATGTAGGATATCCCCAATCTCTCTGACGGGCTACAACCCATTCAGAGTCAACCTCGCCATATAGCTACGACTATATGCGGAATATCAAACATCATTCTGACGGGCTACGACCCACTCAGAATTACCATCGGCATATGGCTCCAACCATATGCGGGATATCCATCAAACATCAATAGATAGGCTCCGACCTATCTCAACTCGCTCTCAACATATGGCTACGACCATATGGAGGCTATCTCAACATATGGCTACGACCATATGGAAATCATCTCAACACATGGCTACGACCATGTGGAAACCATCTCAACACATGGCTACGACCATGTGGAAACCATCTTTGTAGAAATCCACAGTCATTTCGTCCATGTTCAAAGCATCGTTGTCACAATCACATCGTAAGCTCGTTCCACGTATTCAGCGCATCGGCATCATCCGGTTCCACCGCGTGTTCTGCTCTTTAGAGCTTTGCTCTATTCATTGGGGAATTTCTTATATTCTTCTATGTCTTTTCTATTCTTATCTTATATCGCGGGATGATGCATTATGCTCATGCAATGACATTATATCAACAATGCATCTCAACATAAACAAGTACGTCAATCAATCAATACCATGCAATGGTATAGGTCTGAGTCTTCGTTTACCGCGATACAAGCAATCACACAATTTATCGGGTATACTACTAGCTACGATAGACCTTTACTCCGACTTTGAGAGAGTACGGAGTGTCCTAATAGATCACCTAAATACCACTGTGTCTTAGGGAAGCTTCTCTCTCACCTCAACTCCAACAAATACCTCATCCGAAATCGTTGCGGGTCCTCTCAACTGTCACCTGCTCCAACTTCCTGACTTATACGCACCTTGTACTAGATAGGAGACACTAACATTACTAGTCTATCTAACTAATCGTCATACTCGGAAATCAAAGTGTGTTTTCGAAAACTCCATTCACTTCTTGTCATCGTAAAACATCAAGATTTTTCTCAAATCAAAATCCAACTTTTCTTAAATCACGTACCATTTAAAAATTAAACTTTAAAACCAATCAAACACATTTTCAAGATTGAAAAACAATTTAAATAAAATCTGGACAGCAAAGATGCTAGTCCATAAAGCACTCTTTAGAAAATCCGAAAACACCGTAAAATTGCACTCTCTTAAAACCAACTTTATCTTAGATTAAGTACTCATCAAAACTCAACCTCAAATCACTTTGAAAACATTTTTAAATAAGAAATACAACTTATAAAGATTCTGGACAGCATCATATGCTAAGTCCCAAGTTCATTTTTCATTATTCAAAACCAATTTAAATCCATAGACAAACCAAATATCTTGAAAACAATTAAATAAACACTTTGATTAACAATTTCTCAAACTCAAATACTTAAAACAATTTATTTCCAAGTATAACATTATGCAACAAAATGAGGCAGCAACCAATAGGCCCAATACTTTTTCAAATAACCAAATTCTTTTCAAAAATCAATCAACATCGTAACTTATTAAATAACTCATTTTCCTTTACTTCTTTTATCAAATAAACAATTCCCAGACACTCAAACAAATAAGTTCAATCAGCATGTATCACCTAAAACAAACCATTTAGTACATAGCACATAGCATATTTTCGAATCACAATTTCAAACTAATAACCTAGACTGAAACACCGTAAACAATTAACTTTGTAAACTCACTCATGCCTAGTCTAACATACCATCAAGCAATCACTTATTCAATTATCTCAAGACATTATAATCACCATGCAGATCCAGACAAGTCATGAAATGAAGTACAAAATTCATGTTTGTCGAAAACATTTAAATAAAGCTTTTGTTCAATTACGGGAAAGCACAAAAGATAAAATTTAAAACTACATTAAGTCAACTTGTTTAATTCTCAAAACTTCCAGAACATACCAATATAGGTTAAAGTTAATCATATAAAATTTCCAAGTTATTTTAACAATCTTAAGCTAGGTTTCAGATCAGATTTTGTATAAAAAGCAAGGTAGAACTGTTGCTGATCTGAGGCCAAAATGCCATTATTAAAAATAGTGTTTCAACTCCGAATTGCATGAAAATTGGTATAACTCTTCCACACACAATCAAGACCATATCATAAAAATTTCAGATTATTTGGAGTTGTGAAAGTCATACTTTTTCAATTAAACTTGTCACTAAGTCTGGAAAATCTGAACCAAAGGGTTCACTGTTTTTCAATTGGTAAAAATATCAAAACAACTCCAAATCATCTCAAATTTTACAGAGAGTGACATGACATGTTTAAAGAGCTACCATAAAAATTTCAAGCAATTTAGAGTAGTTTAGGTCATACAAATCGGTTTAGGTATTTCCTTGAAAACTTACTTTTCCGAAATCGTTTTCACCAAAATGACTTCATTTCAATTAACAAACTAATTCCAAAAATCTTATAAAAATTCAGGGACACTAAATCTAACCTACTTAAAACAGTGTCCAAGTTTCAGATTCATAAAACATGTACAAGTGCTACTTATCAAAATCTTTTTCACTAAAAACCTTAGACTTCCATAATTAACACCGAAGAACCAAAATTCATTTGAATTACTAAAACAATTCCAAATCCCTTCAAATTTTCCAGAATTCATTTAAATAGCATCAAGGACCACATATCAAAATTTCAAGGCAATCCAATTAGCATAACTATTCTTTCTTAAAGTTTCTTACAAGAAAATCACTTATGAATCAAGATTTCAGCACTTAATCAAATCGTTCAAACCAAACATTTTCATTTAACTTTCACTTAGTCAATTTTATCTTGGCGAAACTTCATCTTATCATACTCAATCATGTTAAAACCGTATGCTTCACTAGTTGCTCAAAACTTATCTTCTCAAGAAATAACTTTACAAATCAACATGTAGTTTCATGGCATCAACATGCATACATCTAAGAAAATTTAAACTCAAAGTCTAAGGTTTTCTCAAAAACATTTTCAAAAGATTCAAGACTTCTAAAAACAACTTCAAATGCAATAACAATTTCACATCATTCATTCAATTAGACTTAAGAAAATCTTAACCCTTTTCATTTAACCGCGACTAATGCTTAAAGATCACATCATCACATAAATTTTATTCTTCTAAAACATCATCAAGTTTCAAGATTATTGTTGGAAACCAACAAGCGGCTCAATATAGTCTAGAAGGGGGGTGAATAGAATATTGAAGCCTTATTACAGATTTTTCGTCCACCTAAGAGAATGATTTTATGAAAATAAATTTTCTTAAAAAATTCAAGTCAGATTACTCGAGTAACTCAAGACTTCACTCGAGTAATACGCAAGCAAAAATAATTTCACTCGAGTATTCAGCAAATCACTCGAGTATTACGAAAGCTATTTTTAAATCACTCGAGTAACAGAAAACCTACTCGAGTATTGTTCATAAACTGAAAGCAGATTACTCGAGTGACAAGAACTTTACTCGAGTAAACTGGGTAAAATTCAATTAAAACTCAGTTTTCAATGGAGTTCTTCAAGAATAACAATGCTATGATGATTCAACAAATTATGAATGATTAATATGAACAACTTTAAGTAATATTAACATGTAATTTTAGATCAATTGAGTAGAATTAAGAAAACCCCAATTCTAACCTAAAAATGCAATTGTTAATGAATTAATGCAATACAAGGAATGAAAATAAAAGAGACACAAGGATTTATCCTGGTTCACTTTCACCCACTTGAAAGCTACTCCAGTCCCCTCTTAAATCAAGAGAGATTCTTCACTAGAAATCTTCAAATGTAGATTTTACAATGTTTTAAGATGCAACTAGATTCTTAGTTCTCCTATCTTAAAACCCAACTCAAAGTGTGTACCAAACACTTTGATCTAATCTACCCCTTTTGAGAATTCTAGATTTCCTTGCTAATTGATTGAAGATGCTTCCAACCAATCCTCTTTTCTTGCTTTGATTTGATCCTCAAAGTCTTCCTTGTGAGATTCTTCACTTGTGTTGAAACTTCAATGATGCAATCATAAATTGCAAATCTTCAACAACCACTAAGAACAAAAATTATGATCTCAAGAATATTTGAACAATGAGAGAAATAGAGTGAAGAATGAAAAGTTCTTTGTTGAATCTTGATAGCTCTTGAAAGATGTAAAATAGCTCTTGAATTGCTTTTGAAAGTGTATAGAAAATTGTAAGAATAAAATGTCTATCTCTTGTGAAAGAGAAAATTATGTCCTTTTAAAATTTTCAAACACTGATTGAATTACTCGAGTAAACCATATAACATCACTCGATTAAAACATGTCAGATTAAGTTACTCGAGTGATGTGTAAACCATTACTCGATTAACCTGTCATGACATAAATTACTCGAGTGATCCAATACTCATTACTCGAGTGAACTGATCAGAATCTGAATAAAAACAAGGTTTTTCTAAAAGGATTTTCACAAAACTTTTAATAGAGCTATTTAATCAAGATTTAAAGTATCTTCACTCTTAATCAAACATTATTTTAATATTCTTAAAATCACCTAAGCTACCCACACCAATGAGATGCATTGCATAAAAATAAAGATTACATTGAAATAGAATTAATAAAAATCCTAATTCTAATCTTCATGTGGTGTAGCTTGTTTGTTGCCAATGTTGTTGCTTGGAGAGAGATTGTTAGCATCAAAACATGAGAATCCTACAAACTCCCCCTTTTTGATGATGACAAACCTCCTTTTCAATTAAGCACTAAGTTTTAACATACTCCCCCTAAATGTAAAACACCTAGGAAAAATATAATAAAACTTAACCTACAAGAACAACATCAACAAAATATTCTCCCCCTTTTGGCATCATTAAAAAGATAAAAATTGTGAGAAAAGTCCTTTGCCAAAAGTGGAAGGTAAGTAGTTCACAATGGTAAAAAAAATATAACAATAAAGACAATACCAAAATAAACCACAATAGTGCCTCAACGAATAAAAACGTACAATGAAGATAGCACCATAATCCATAATATCAGAGTATCATACTATGCAGCAAATCATAGTGTAAAGCAAAAAGACATCAACCGTAGCAAATAATCAAACGAAACTAACCAAATACCATTTGCGCTCTTTGGTTCGAAGACACACCTACAAGAAAGATATCATTTGGTTGACTTAGGTACCCAAGTGGTCTTGGGTCCTTTGTTGTTAGCATGGGGAGAAGTCCCCTTAACAATCCAAATATATTCTCCGCTTGGTATACCAAATTTCTTTATATTACATTTATTCGTGGTATGCCCAAAGATCCCACAATAATGGCAAGTTGGGTTTTTAGAAATCTTATTCTTTGAAAATCCACCAACTTTGCGATAATTGCGTTTCTTAGGTTTGGTATAGCCAAGACCTGATCTATTGCTATTGTTCCTTTGAGTTGAAAGCAAATGATCTAATGAAGTATCTCCTTTCATGAGCCTTGCAAGTCGATCATTCAAATTAAAAACTTCTTTTTCCAAAGACTTGCAATTTTCACAAGATGGAGTCTCATTTGATTTCAATTCACAATTGCATGTAGAGTTTGCATAAATGAGTTCAAGAGTTTCATTTTGAAGCTTAAGTTCTTCTAAATCTTTTTGAAGTTCAATTATCTTTTCATGTTGCTTCATTATGAAATTCTTTCTTTCAACATTTATTTTAGCAAGTTTCTTCAACTCTTTATGCATCTCTACATACACATTGTACAATTCATTGAATGAAGGAGAATTAGAACTAGAGCTAGCATCGGAAAGATAATCTACCTCATTGACGTTCTCACTTGATTTAATGCTCGAAGATTCCTCTTCATCAAGCTTCGTCATCAAACATAGATTTGCAAGTTCTTCATCATCCGATGAGCTAGATGTTGATTGACTCTCCTCTTCATCCCATACTATGTAAGCCCTTTTTCCTTTAGATGAGTTGAACTTAGAGTTGTCACCTTCCGACTTCTTAGAATGAGTTGGGCATTTTGATCGATAGTGACCAAGCTTTCCACACCCATGACACTTGATGTGATCCTTGTTAGTCTTATTTCTTGGTTGAGAGTCCTTAGAATCTCTTTGTCTATTCTTATTAAAGTTTCCCTTTCTCTTAAAGAACCTACCAAGCTTTTTAACTAGCAAGCCAAGGGTCTCATCATCTATATCGGAGTCCGAGTCATCCACTTGAGAGTTTTCCTCTTGTGCCTTAAGAGATTTTGAAGTTGATTTAAGAGCAATCCCCTTTTTCTTTCTATCGGCATCTTCATTCATGGATAACCATCCAAGCTCCATTTCATGCTCTTGAAGCTTTCCGAATAGAGTTGCTAAGTCAATTTGATCCACGTCTCTAGCTTCCATAATGGCCGTCACCTTAGGTTGCCATTCCCTGCTAAGACATCTCAAAATCTTATTAACAACTTCACCATTAGTAATAACTTTTCCAAGTGCAGAAAGATGATTTATGATATGAGTGAACCGCTTTTGCATGTCACCTATGTTTTCATTAGGTAGCATACGAAAGAGTTCATATTCATGCATGAGAGTATTTAGCCTAGCCCTTCTAACCTCCGAAGTGCCCTCATGTGTGACTTGTAATGTGTCCCACATTTGTTTAGCATCAACACATTGAGATACTCGAAAGAACTCATCATAAGAAAGAGCGGACGTGATGATATTTTTAGCTTTTAAATCAAATGCAACTTTCTTTTTATCATCATTGTCCCAACTCGATTGTGGTTTGATCGAAACAACATCATTTACTTTCGTTTGAGGAACAAAAGGTCCATTCTCTATGGCGTTCCAAATTTCCATATCTATGGCTTGAATAAAAATTTTCATGCGGACCTTCCAATAAGCGTAACCCTAACCATTGAATAGTGGAGGACGATTAATGGAAGTTCCTTCACCACCAAAAGGATTTGAAATTGAGCCCATTGTTTCCAAGTAAAAGGATCTTTTCGAAAAAGCTTTTTAAGGCTCGGATTTTTCGTCCGAGCTCTGATACCACTTGTTGGAAACCAACAAGCGGCTCAATATAGTCTAGAGGGGGGGTGAATAGAATATTGAAGCCTTATTACAGATTTTTTGTCCACCTAAGAGAATGATTTTATGAAAATAAATTTTCTTAAAAAATTCAACTCAGATTACTCGAGTAACTCAAGACTTCACTCGAGTAATACGCAAGCAAAAATAATTTCACTCGAGTATTCAGCAAATCACTCGAGTATTACGAAAGCTATTTTTAAATCACTCGAGTAACAGAAAACCTACTCGAGTATTGTTCATAAACTGAAAGCAGATTACTCGAGTGACAAGAACTTTACTCGAGTAAACTGGGTAAAATTCAATTAAAACTCAGTTTTCAATGGAGTTCTTCAAGAATAACAATGCTATGATGATTCAACAAATTATGAATGATTAATATGAACAACTTTAAGTAATATTAACATGCAATTTTAGATCAATTGAGTAGAATTAAGAAAACCCCAATTCTAACCTAAAAATGCAATTGTTAATGAATTAATGCAATACAAGGAATGAAAATAAAAGAGACACAAGGATTTATCCTGGTTCACTTTCACCCACTTGAAAGCTACTCCAGTCCCCTCTTAAATCAAGAGAGATTCTTCACTAGAAATCTTCAAATGTAGATTTTACAATGTTTTAAGATGCAACTAGATTCTTAGTTCTCCTATCTTAAAACCAACTCAAAGTGTGTACCAAACACTTTGATCTAATCTACCCCTTTTGAGAATTCTAGATTTCCTTGCTAATTGATTGAAGATGCTTCCAACCAATCCTCTTTTCTTGCTTTGATTTGATCCTCAAAGTCTTCCTTGTGAGATTCTTCACTTGTGTTGAAACTTCAATGATGCAATCATAAATTGCAAATCTTCAACAACCACTAAGAACAAAAATTATGATCTCAAGAATATTTGAACAATGAGAGAAATAGAGTGAAGAATGAAAAGTTCTTTGTTGAATCTTGATAGCTCTTGAAAGATGTAAAATAGCTCTTGAATTGCTTTTGAAAGTGTATAGAAAATTGTAAGAATAAAATGTCTATCTCTTGTGAAAGAGAAAATTATGTCCTTTTAAAATTTTCAAACACTGATTGAATTACTCGAGTAAACCATATAACATCACTCGATTAAAACATGTCAGATTAAGTTACTCGAGTGATGTGTAAACCATTACTCGATTAACCTATCATGACATAAATTACTCGAGTGATCCAATACTCATTACTCGAGTGAACTGATCAGAATCTGAATAAAAACAAGGTTTTTCTAAAAGGATTTTCACAAAACTTTTAATAGAGCTATTTAATCAAGATTTAAAGTATCTTCACTCTTAATCAAACATTATTTAAATATTCTTAAAATCACCTAATCTACCCACACCAATGAGATGCATTGCATAAAAATAAAGATTACATTGAAATAGAATTAATAAAAATCCTAATTCTAATCTTCATGTGGTGTAGCTTGCTTGTTGCCAATGTTGTTGCTTGGAGAGAGATTGTTAGCATCAAAACATGAGAATCCTACAATTATGACATGCAAGAGATCAAACAAAAGAAAATCAAACTTTCAATCACCTCATCGTCAAACCGTGACCAACACAAAGGAAAATCACTACGAAAATTTCAATCAATCATAAAGATCTTCACATTAAAACTCAAACATCAAACAAATCATAGTTCGAGCATGGATCTAAACATGCACGCAAACAAAAACACTAGTTCTTTGAAAAACCTTTCAAGAAAACTCAAAATCAAGTCCTTTTCGAAAACACTTTTAAGAGATCAAGAAGAGAACTCAAGATCATGAGCAAAACTTCAAGATCAAGTTCATACTCATAATAATCAACAAAACCGTGACCAATTTATGATTTTCTTAAAAGAATTTTCTTAGAGTTTAAAACTTCCAAATCATTCTTAGAATCTCAAGATTATCACATGCACATAACAAGCTTCATCATCAAAATCTCTAACCTAGAAAACCAAGTGCAAGCCGTGGCCATTCACAAGAAAATCACCAAATAAATCAATCATTTTTTTTTTTGAAGATTTTTCACACTAGGATCCAAACATCAAGCATGGCAAAGTTCAAACATAGATCTTGACATGCATGCAACCAAAATTATTAGATCTTCAAAAATCTTTCATGAGACTTAAAATCAAGTTCTTTCCCAAAACATTTTTAAGAAATCAAAGAGAAAATTCAAGATCATAAAGAAAGCATTTTCTTAACAAAACTTTTAGAATCAAGTTTAGAAAAATAACATGCATCACACTTTCTCAAACAAAATCAAAGTTTAGAAAGAAAGAATGAAAAAGAACAAGAATTAAAGAAAAGGTTTGAAGTTTTTAAGATCATGAAACAATTTCATACTTAATTAAAAATCTTAAGAATTCAAGTCCAAGATATTTTGATTTCTCTCCTCTCTCCTCACGGTTTCTCACTTCTCTCCTAGTCCATGGTCTTTCTCCTTCTCTTTTCACTCCCTTAGCTTGATCTAGCTTAGATCATGAAGTGTTCGAGGTGTTGGTTCCTTCCTCCACAATTCGGCCACCTTCTCTCTCTCTCTTCCTCACCAAGAGTTTGATGATTCTCTTGGTTCTTTGTGTTTGGTTTAGGAAAAGAAGTGTGTGATTGTTGAAGGAATGATGGAGGACTCACTCACTCCTTCACGGTTTTGGGAGGTTTGATGGGTGTTGGTGTTGTTGTTGTTTGTTGCTTGAAAGAAAGAAGGATGAAGAATGAAAGAGTGGAAATGAACTCCCTTTAGTCTCACACGGTTTTGGTCCCTTCCTTATTCTCCTCCACTTTTTCTTAATTGCTAAGAAGGGTTTGCATGGAGGGTATGATGGCAAATGCTTAAGGATTAAGCTACAAACTTGGTGGCCAAGTTTTGCTTCATAGTCCACACGGCCACCTTCCTCTTCCTTTCCTTTTCTTCATTTTTTTTCCACTCTTAAGTCATGCTTATGTCACCTTGATGATGTCATGGTGTTGACTAGAATGCATGCTACTTGGCAACCATGGAAGTAGGCTTGGTGGCCAAGCCATGCATCATAAAATTCGGCCACATGGAGCCTTGGGTGATTAGATTAGCTAATTAGGTTTAAGGCACTAATTAGGGTTCTAATCATGATTAGGGTAGGATTAGGTTAATTAATCTAGGTTTAGTCCACTAATCCTCGGTGATTAGGGCTTAATCAAGGATTAAGGTACTAATCAAAAACTTAATCATGGGTTCAAGGAAAACTAATTTCTGGATTAGCTTACTAATCAAAGGAGTTTAGGGTTTAAGAGAGTGATTAAGCACTTAATCAAAGATCAAGGGCTCGATTAGGGTTTCACTCATCGATTAGGGTTTCTAGAGGTGATTGGACTTTGATTCTTTGAAACTTAGAAGATAATTTTCCATGAAATCATATAAATCAATAAAACAAGGTCTCAATCAAAATCTTAAACACTCATGCACACAAAGTCACAACACTAGCAAATCAAATTTCAAAACATAAGGGTTCATTATGAAATCGAAACTCTTTTAAATTGATTCTTAAATCAATTTGGTTAAATCCACCGAGATGTATAAAGAAATTCATTTCTCAAATGAAATCACAAATAAAATTATTCCAAACTCAATAAAGTCATTTGCTTGAACTCTATAAAAATCTTTGTTTACCAAAATACCCTAAAATCGACAACTGATTACGTAATCGAATAAAACACTCATCGAAAATCATTTGTAAAACAATATCTCAAAACTCTTCTTTAATAAAAACTTATTTATGTCGATCGGGAAAATACGGGATGTCACATCCTCCCCAACTTAGAAATTTCTTGTCCTCGAGAAATGCTGCGCGGAACTCCACGATCAAAGGATGTCGGGTCTTTTCAAGCGATTCCTTTTGCCTCTAACAATAGTCGCCATCCCCGAGTCGCCACTTATGTATCCTTCTCTGGAGGTTCTTGGGAGTAAGTCAAATTGATTACTTTCAAAAGCAATCCTTTGGGTCATTCCATTATCGGATACAATGGAATATTAACGGTTCAGTTTGGTCTACAAAGTTTAAGGGTTCAAAGATTTTGAAACACATTTAGGAAGAATAACATGCTTATGCCAATCCCTACAAGGGCACTACTATTCTTCTCATGGTCTTTCCCTCTTAACACAACTCTTCTCATCCACTTAAGCATAGGCGGGTTATTACAAACCTCAAAATCTCCGCTTACTCCCCAACTTTGATGAGTCATATTCCTATACACCACATCCATACAATAGCATTTGACAGAGACTAAAACCATAACAATTCCCAACATTCACCAATTCTAGTTCATCTTACCAAAACTTCCCTTCATTTTTTTCAAGCCTATCCGAATATCACCTTAAATGCTGCTGACTAAACCAAATTTTCTCCCTCATCGACTTACTATGGTAACCATTATTCCTTCCTTTTCCTTAACAACCACTAAATTTTTAAGGAAATATACATCATCTTACTCCTTATCCTAAATAACTTGTGCATTCTAAACCTCTTTCACTCCCCCTGATGGCTCATCCTCGGGTTCTAAACCATCAAAAGCTCTCCAACTCCGGGATTCATCCTCCTATTTTAACAACCTTAACTCTAGCAATATTCTTGAATTCAAAACTTAGGGTCATCTATGTCCATCAAAATGTCAAATCTTAGTCATCTAACCCAATTCGGATCGTCTCTTAAGGGTTCTATCCGTTAATTTCACCACATGATCCACTAAATTTTATGGTCCTATTACAAATTCACATCCACTCCAATCATTTACTTACTCCAACTCGGGCTTCTCTAGCTCTAAATCCTTCAGAATTGTTTTAGATATCCACCATCTTAACACTACCCACGCTATTACTCAGGGTAAGCTGCTATCAGACTTCTTGGTTTTAATTCCTCCGTTCATTCCTCTATTACACTTATGGCTCCAAGGGGTACTCTTACCCTACTTCGTTCCTAATGCATCACCTTTGTCCACACTTACTGATCCTTCAACCTTCATAACTCTCCCTTAGCAACACCTCACCGTCCACCTCATAATTGGGAAATATCTAATTGATTGACATAAGATGTCAGGGTCGAAGATTGTCACAAAGGTTCTGAAGAAGAAAATTGGTTTGTTAAAGTTCAGGAGATGAAGCTTTGGGTTCATCAGTAATCATAGTCTTGTCAATTTGTTTGACAGAACAGGGTCATTTTCGAAAGACATGCCAGGTCGCCAAGGACGTTGGTCATGATCACAAGAAAAGGGTTCATATCAAAAGAAGCCTCAACAAACAAAGTCTCATATCATGGGTTCAGAAGTCATTGCAGACAAAAGGGGTTCTCAACAAAGAGGTCTTCAACAAACAAGAGAAGGTTCAGGTCACACAGAACAAAGTCTCACGATGACACTAGTCTCGGTTCTTTGCATGCACCATTGACAGACTCCCAATGCACTTCGAGAGATAGAGAGATAGAACGATAGAGACAGAACGAGTGTTCACACAACTTTGTACTTCTACTCTCACTCATCGTAATTCTAACACTAACACACAAACAGACACACACAAGCAAAGCATGTAAGCCCATATAACAGGCTACTTAGGACAACCATTGCTCTGATACCACAAATGTAACACCCCGATTTGACAACTTGAAAACATAATTCATTTAATTAATATAGTGAAAATTTGGGCCAATTTTTTTTTTTTAAAAACAGTATTACACAAGGTGAGAACACTTAGATTTTCAAATCATGTTTGCAATTTAAAATCATGTTCTCATATTGCATAAAACCTTTCAAGTTTCAAACCGAGATGCTACGAAGCATCGCACTCTGAAACTTGTTTTCACAAAACACATTTAAAAGCCCATATCTTTTATGTTTAACCAGAAAACTTAGTTATGATCATCCAACTTTGTAAAACATCTTTCGGGTTTACATGTGGATGCAGCTAATGATGTCTAAGTACCTGGTAAGGGAATACAATACTTGGACGCAGACATTATGACGGTAGATCTCCGTCCAACGTATGCTCCTCTGCAGAATCGAACCTTCGATCATCAAGTCCTCGAGCCGAGCTTGACCTTCTTCTCCTTCGAGACTCCATCTCGATCTCGTCTTCGTAGGCCAATGCTTGCAGCATCAATTCCCAATATAAACTACTCACTCTGTCACCTGTGGACATCAACGCAGAAGTCCACAGGGAAGGGGGAAAAATAGAGAGAGTAAGCATTCCGAACGACGCATCATCGACGGTGTGGGTTTACGATAGGTAAAATATTAAGACGATACAACATACAACATTACACTTTCACAGCACAACCATACAACAGATAATTATGTAGGATGCATGAGGATGCAATGCAATCGTCGTATTAACTAACACGTTATCTTTCTCTTGAGGGAATCTCGTAATCCAGTATCTCACAAAGTCGAAGTCTCTTAATCAGTTTGTCTCGCAAAATCGAAGTCTTTCGATCGGCTTGTCTCGCAAGGTCAAAGTCTCTTTGTTCACATATCTCGAGTCTATAACATCAGGAATTCAGGCTTTATAGTTTAGCTCTCAAGTCTACATCTCCTCGGAATCCATCCACCTAGTCGGAAGCAATCAGGAGTACAGGATCTCTAACCACACCGGCTTTTACTGGATGGCAAAGTGAATGCATTCATAAAATAACAGCCCGGGAAAATAAATAAAATAACCTCATCCGGCCGTGTTCGAGCATCCCTCTCACTGATCAAGATTTAGTCAAGGGGGTGTCAGTCGTCTTGTCTAGTGATCATGTGGTACTTCGTCCACACCACTGAGTGACCAGCTCCGACCGGTTCAGCCAGGGCCCCTATGGTTTTTCCCACCTAGACAGACTTCTCAAGGCTTCTTGACGAATCACCGTCATTACCTTCCCCTATCCTAATCATCAAGTGAGTACCACGCAGGTAAACACCGTGTCTTCCTCTCCACTACTTCGGGTAAAGGTTTAAGGTCGTGGGGTTATGCTTTTCTGTCCTAACGTCGACCCATCCTAAGTCATCTCCGCCATACAGCTCCGACTATATGCGGAATGCTTCTGTGGGACTCGACCACTGTGTCTGACGGGCTCCGACCCATCTTGAATCATTCTCGGCATACGGCTCCGACCAGTATGTAGGATATCCCCAATCTCTCTGACGGGCTACAACCCATTCAGAGTCAACCTCGCCATATAGCTACGACTATATGCGGAATATCAAACATCATTCTGACGGGCTACGACCCACTCAGAATTACCATCGGCATATGGCTCCGACCATATGCGAGATATCCATCAAACATCAATAGATAGGCTCCGACCTATCTCAACTCGCTCTCAACATATGGCTACGACCATATGGAGGCTATCTCAACATATGGCTACGACCATATGGAAATCATCTCAACACATGGCTACGACCATGTGGAAACCATCTCAACACATGGCTACGACCATGTGGAAACCATCTTTGTAGAAATCCACAGTCATTTCGTCCACGTTCAAAGCATCGTTGTCACAATCACATCGTCAACTCGTTCCACGTATTCAGCGCATCGGCATCATCCGGTTCCACCGCGTGTTCTGCACTTTAGAGCTTTGCTCTATTCATTGGGGAATTTCTTATATTCTTCTATGTCTTTTCTATTCTTATCTTATATCGCGGGATGATGCATTATGCTCATGCAATGACATTATATCAACAATGCATCTCAACATAAACAAGTACGTCAATCAATCAATACCATGCAATGGTATAGGTCTAAGTCTTCGTATACCGCGATACAAACAATCACACAATTTATCGGGTATACTACTAGCTACGATAGACCTTTACTCCGACTTTGAGAGAGTACGGAGTGTCCTAATAGATCACCTAAATACCACGGTGTCTTAGGGAAGCTTCTCTCTCACCTCAACTCCAGCAAATACCTCATCCGAAATCGTTGCGGGTCCTCTCAACTGTCAGCTGCTCCAACTTCCTGACTTATACGCACCTTGTACTAGATAGGAGACACTAACGTTACTAGTCTATCTAACTAATCGTCATACTCGGAAATCAAAGTGTGTTTTCGAAAACTCCATTCATTTCTTGTCAGAAAATCGTAAAACGTCAAGATTTTTCTCAAATCAAAATCCAACTTTTCTTAAATCACGTACCATTTAAAAATTAAACTTTAAAACCAATCAAACACATTTTCAGGATTGAAAAACAATTTAGATAAAATCTGGACAGCAAAGATGCTAGTCCATAAAGCACTCTTTAGAAAATCCGAAAACACCGTAATATTGCACTCTCTTAAAACCAACTTTATCTTAGATTAAGTACTCATCAAAACTCAACCTCAAATCACTTTGACAACATTTTTAAATAAGAAATACAACTTATAAAGATTCTGGACAGCATCATATGCTAAGTCCCAAGTTCATTTTTCATTATTCAAAACCAATTTAAATCCATAGACAAACCAAGTATCTTGAAAACAATTAAATAAACACTTTGATTAACAATTTCTCAAACTCAAATACTTAAAACAATTTATTTCCAAGTATAACATTATGCAACAAAATGAGGCAGCAACCAGTAGGCCCAATACTTTTTCAAATAACCAAATTCTTTTCAAAAATCAATCAACATCGTAACTTATTAAATAACTCATTTTCCTTTACTTCTTTTATCAAATAAACAATTCCCAGACACTCAAACAAATAAGTTCAATCAGCATGTATCACCTAAAACAAACCATTTAGCACATAGCACATAGCATATTTTCGAATCACAATTTCAAACTAATAACCTAGACCGAAACACCGTAAACAATTAACTTTGTAAACTCACTCATGCCTAGTCTAACATACCATCAAGCAATCACTTATTCAATTATCTCAAGACATTATAATCACCATGCAGATCCAGACAAGTCATGAAATGAAGTACAAAATTCATGTTTGTCGAAAACATTTAAATAAAGCTTTTGTTCAATTACGGGAAAGCACAAAAGATAAAATTTAAAACTACATTAAGTCAACTTGTTTAATTCTCAAAACTTCCATAACATACCAATATAGGTTAAAGTTAATCATATAAAATTTCCAAGTTATTTTAACAATCTTAAGCTATGTTTCAGATCAGATTTTGTATAAAAAGCAAGGTAGATTTGTTGCTGACCTGAGGCCAAAATGCCATTATTAAAAATAGTGTTTCAACTCCGAATTGCATGAAAATTGGTATAAATCTTCCTTACACAATCAAGATCATCTCATAAATATTTGGAGTTGTGCAAGTCATACTTTTTCAATTAAACTTGTCACTAAGTCTGGAAAATCTGAACCAAATGGTTCACTGTTTTTCAATTGGTAAAAATATCAAACCAACTCCAAATCATCTCAAATTTTACAAAGAGTCACATGACATGTTTAAAGAGCTACCATAAAAATTTCAAGCAATTTAGAGTAGTTTAGGTCATACAACTCGGTTTAGGTATTTCCTTGAAAACTTACTTTTCCGAAATCGTTTTCACCAAAATGACTTTATTTCAATTAACAAACCAATTCCAAAAATCTTATAAAAATTCAGGGACACTCAATCTAACCTACTTAAAACAGTGTCCAAGTTTCAGATTCATAAAACATGTACAAGTGCTACTTATCAAAATCTTTTTCACTAAAAACCTTAGACTTCACTACAACAGAATAGCTAAAAGATCCCGGTTCCTCATGCCTATTGATCCCGGTTCCGAACTGGGATTGTATCCCCTGGTATAACAAGAATGTCGCTTTTGATCCCTGTTGTTTTGGAAAAAACGGAACCGGGATCTAAAGAGAAACAAGGAACCGGGATCAATAATACTGAATATTCACTGATGAAATTTTTAAAGGAACCGGGATCAATAATTCTTATGATCCCTATTAAGTTTTTTATTAGGAACCGGGATCAATATTTCTTATGATCACTGTTAAGTTTTTTTTTATAAAGAACCGAGATCAATAATACTTATAAACAATATTAATTTTTATAATTTTGTTCTTTATGTCTTTTATTTATTTATTTATTTTATCAACAAATAAGTTTTATTATTAAAAGAGCATAATGGCATTCAGTAACAAGAAATATATATATATATATAAGATGGAAAAAACATGAAACTTGGAAAAAAAATAAAAAAATACCAATATCTCGACATCACTAAATTTGCAATTGTTCTATCATTTCACTTTTACAAATGGCAAAAGATTTTAGTTTTCAACTTACACTAAAATCTTAAAATTTACATCATCAAAACTCCTACCAACACACTAACCACATCAACAACAACGGCGGTAATCTAGAATCATGATAATCCAATAGTTGTACTAAGAATAGCAAAGCCTTTTGCAACATATTTTGCAACATATCCCACAACAAGACACCATGATTTAGCAATCCTTGATCAAATACATGGATCATCTGAAAACAAATAAATAGACACAACATTAAGAAATCACCATTATGCTCTATCTTTGATATATTCAGCATGGATAGACCTAAATTAAGTAAATCTAACCACATGAAGAGTTAAACCAACTAGGTGGATTCTATTTAAAATGAGGGGTGACATCAAGGAAATGATTTTCCAGAGATCATCTGAAGGCATAATTGTTTGCAAAAGAATTAAGTTTGTGAGAACTACATACAGTTCTTATGTCTTATGAACTTGCCTCAACATTTATGTGAAAGCATTCATTGTAATGACAAGGTCACTAGGTCAAGGAGAAAATGAAGATATGCTTACCAATGTCCAAACTTTCTACTCCTGCAGCCAAAAAAAGTCGGTGAACGATAGTGAAAATATAGGAACTTAGACGACACTCTTGAGATTTTCAAGTTCTTCATAATCATTATCTTCAATTTTCGTGTCACAAACCGACCTAGGGAAAAATAAAAATAAAATTTCATTGAAGGTATGCCCGGAAATCAAATAAAACAGAAAAATTATAGAGTCAACTTACAGTCGTTCTAACGACAAACTTATGCAAACTTCTTCAGGGATAATTCCAGTAAAGCAATAATGACAGTATAGTTTAAAAAATAATTGTGAACAAATATGCAATGGTACCTTAACAGAATGAAGGACAGAAGGAAGAACTTGTTCTGCAAATTGCTTCTTGCAAGATTCTGAGATCTTCTGCAAGCACTTATGAGAACATCACCCATGCAAACACGAAAAGATAGAGGAACTGCGACTACGCTTTCATCACCCAACTCAGGAGTTGAAGTACTTTCCTTGTCATTAAAGAACTGATTGATCACATAGGAGACAACAGAATTCCCTGCAGCAACAGACTCAATATGATCGAGACGAAGTCACATTCATAAATACCCAGCAACATTTTCTTGCTTATGTAACATCGTTATTACCTTTCTTCCGAACAACACTAGTTCTTTTTGGTATGGAGTCTTCCTCAGCTTGTAGTTCAGCACATATCATCAATGCTAGACAATCAATGCATCCATGTTGTGCTTTAGAAACTGTGAGAAAAAAGTTATACCCATCAAAATTTGTTCTAATTTATATAGAATAAAACGAAAATTACAAACTAAATAGTTTCATACCTGAATCAGAATTCAGACTAGGCCATAATAACACTGTTTCAATCATCCTTCTAATCACATGCATTGAAGGATGGTAAAGAGACTCTGAGCCTCTGACCTATATATCCAAAGAAGCCACATTAATGCAAACTAAACTGGATTACTGGAACAACTGAATAGTAGAAACTGAAACATACTTCTTATAAGCAGGAGATGGTGACAAAATATTGGCAGAGAAAATAATTACCACAAGGGATGTGCAGATTGAAGGATCAACTGTTTTCATTATCTGTGAGAGTGTACTCAACTGAGATTGCACCCCCGTTGAACTTACACTGCACCTAAAATTCTCTCTCTGTTATGGAAACAAAAGCATGAATGTAAAAACGCCATAAAAATCACGTGATTGAGATCAAACATTTGTTACTCTTCAAATGAAAACAAAAGCAGCAGCCAACAGCTAGAATAGGCCTAGATGCCATCAAAGTGAAGGAGAAGTACTTCTTTCTGCAGTAATATAACATTCAATTGTAGTCTATTGATTCTCCACACTAAAAAGACCAAGTGTCACACTACGTAAATAGGAAATAAGCCACTGCTTCTCGTTGAGGAATCACTTCCAATCCCAACTCTATCCATGACTTAGTTATACTTTTTTTTTGGAGCAATATTTCTGCTGGTAATAGGATCCTAGGGATAGAGATTTGCAAGTTCGATAGGAAATTGTACTAGAGATAGAAATAGAGAAAGAATTATAAAAGTATAATTGCAGGAACTAAGATTACAAGGAGGAGGAGGAGGTCTCTTTCCAAGGGTCACCTCTTCCAACCGAGCAATAGCTCGGTTATAGCTCTCAGAAATGACTAACTGAATATCTCTGTACAACTTTTAATTTTATGATCCATCTACTCAATTGATTAACCATTCCTCTAACTAACTCAGTTACAACTGTACCTACTAAAACCACATCTACTAGGTAAATTCATTCCTACGAGAATAAACCCTCCAGGCCCTGTTCTCATTTTGTTGGAGCCCAGCAGCTAGTGGCAAAAACACATCTCCACAACAGGGAAAAAAAACTAGAGAAACTTACCATGCCTATTCTAGCCTCGACAACTGGAAGAGTATGATTATGAACAATGGTATGAAGAGTATGGTATAGCTTCTCATCTATGCAACTTGTCATCTTCCTCATCTATAACTTCCTGCATCAATGCAACATCATTTGTTATGTTCAATATTATTCTATTTCTCTGCTTTGGAAGTATAAATGAAAGTATGAAACTAGCATAATCAGGAGCTAAAAGGAGTCATACGGTATAGCTCAGGACTTTAACCATCGATGTTATTCCATTTCCATAACCAACAATAATATACAGCAATGCATGAAGACAACATATATTAGTAACTATGTCAACTGAGAAAATTGAGAGTCAAAACTATAAAATGATAAATGTCAAATATTAGTTCACAAATATCTTATTATCTTATTATCTTATTAGTTCTTCAAGCGGGAACTTTTTCTTGCAGGCATTCACAAATATCTTATTATCAAGCTTTCCCATTCTCTTGAGCCCAATATTAGTTCGAGGATCATTCAGCAATTCACGTAACCCCTAAAACATTAAAAATAAAAAAAGGATAAATGTCACTCTCCACAATCTACTCCTGACACAATAACAAAATATCAAATACTGATTTCCTAGAGAAACTGGAAAATAATTGTCATGCAAATATGATTACAGCTTAGCAAGACTAGAAGCACACATGGAATCTGCTAATAGTTTGTTGGTTATCTTCAACAATGCATGAAGTTTTAGGTTAAAAAGAAAATAAACCGTGTATTACTATGTAACAAAAAAATAAAAGGGAGGTCCAATGCAAGAAGAAAAAAAAACCAGAAATAGAAAAAACCAGAAATAGGAAAACAAGAAAAAAAAATGAATAAATCATAGTTTAAAGGGGACAAGAAGAAGAAGCCAAATGCATGGAGAAAATTTAATTCATTGTCAAATCTTTAGCAAAAGAGAAAGAAAAAAACTATACAGACATCTTGGGCAAAAGTTGCTTAAGAAACACAAATAGTTCAACTTAACAAGTAATCAATTCACATGTAATAACAGAAAGCTTACTAATTATTCTCCCTGAAACAGAAAGACGAAAAAATAAAAAGGCAAATATGTAATTGAGACAAATATGCATAGGTAATTTAAAATCCAGGTACTCTATGAGGAATACCTCTTCTTCCCCAAAGGAATGTCTTCTACGAGGACCAGGTCTGTTAGGAAATCTTGTTGAATGTGATGCTTTTGTGGACACTAAAATCAACTTGGTCAGTCGTTGAATTCTGCCTAACAAAGCAACTTTGGCTTCTTCTTCTTGTTCCAATCTGGATTGCAACTTAACTTACAAGTACATAGAGAACAGAAAATAGAACATGAAACTGAATTTAGGGTACCTGATGAAAAAGGGAAAATCGTGTCTTTATCACTGTCGAAAGCTAAGGCCATGCTTCAAAAACAATGGAAGAAGTAAAAAAGATTGAATTTTGAACCAAGAAAAGTGGTTTTCAGAGGAAAAGAGAAAAAAAAATAGTACCTTGAAGCTTGAAGAAGAGGAACAGTCGAGGGAGAAAAGGACTCAACGGAGAAGAGGACTCGATGGAGAAGAGGAACAACGTTCACAGCGGCGGCGGTGAGTTTCCTCTGGTGGTCTGCGAAACGCGAATCGGTGGCCTGCGAAGGGTTCACGACGGCGGCAGCGAAGTTCGAATAAGAGCCTCTGCCCTCCGGTGCTCTTCTCCGTTTGCGATGGCCAGAAATGGAGATGGTGGCTGCAAACCCTAAGTTCTCAAACTCTGAGTCTCTAAGCGTGGTTTGCTGGGTTTGGGGAGGATGAAAAAAATTATTTATTTTACAATATTGATCCCGGTTCCGGTTTTTTATTATTCATCCCTGTTGAAGTAAAACAATGGGATAAATAAGGTTGGTGTGATTTTTCATTTTTAAAAAAATAAAAAATTATTTATGTTATAATATTAATCCCGGTTCCGTGTTTTTTATAACCGGGATCAATAAATTCATGGTATTTTTTAACTATCATTTGTCTATTAATCCCAGTTGCGGAACGGAACCGGGAATAATAAATGGGAACTTTTTTGCAATTTTGTAGTAGTGCTTCCATAATTAACACCGAAGAACCAAAATTCATTTGAATTACCAAAACAATTCCAAATCCCTTCAAATTTTCTAGAATTCATTTAAATAGCATCAAGGACCACATATCAAAATTTCAAGGCAATCCAATTAGCATAACTATTCTTTCTTAAAGTTTCTTACAAGAAAATCACTTATGAATCAAGATTTCAGCACTTAATCGTTCAAACCAAACATTTTCATTTAACTTTCACTTAGTCAATTTTATCTTGGCGAAACTTCATCTTATCATACTCAATCATGTTAAAACCGTATGCTTCACTAGTTGCTCAAAACTTATCTTCTCAAGAAATAACTTTACAAATCAACATGTAGTTTCATGGCATCAACATGCATACATCTAAGAAAATTTAAACTCAAAGTTTAAGGTCCAATCTGTGACCTTGACTAGGTTTTCTCAAAAACATTTTCAAAAGATTCAAGACTTCTAAAAACAACTTCAAATGCAATAACAATTTCACATCATTCATTCAATTAGACTTAAGAAAATCTTAACCCTTTTCATTTAACCGCGACTAATGCTTAAAGATCACATCATCACATAAATTTTATTCTTCTAAAACATCATCAAGTTTCAAGATTATGACATGCAAGAGATCAAACAAAAGAAAATCAAACTTTCAATCACCTCATCGTCAAACCGTGACCAACACAAAGGAAAATCACTAACAAAATTTCAATCAATCATAAATATCTTCACATTAAAACTCAAACATCAAACAAATCATAGTTCGAGCATGGATCTAAACATGCACGCAAACAAAAACACTAGTTCTTTGAAAAACCTTTCAAGAAAACTCAAAATCAAGTCCTTTTCGAAAACACTTTTAAGAGATCAAGAAGAGAACTCAAGATCATGAGCAAAACTTCAAGATCAAGTTCATACTCATAATAATCAACAAAACCGTGACCAATTTATGATTTTCTTAAAAGAATTTTCTTAGAGTTTTAAACTTCCAAATCATGCTTAGAATCTCAAGATAATCACATGCACATAACAAGCTTCATCATCAAAATCTCTAACCTAGAAAACCAAGTGCAAGCCGTGGCCATTCACAAGAAAATCACCAAAGAAATCAATCATTTTTTTTTGAAGATTTTTCACACTAGGATCCAAACATCAAGCATGGCAAAGTTCAAACATAGATCTTGACATGCATGCAACCAAAATTATTAGATCTTCAAAAATCTTTCATGAGACTTAAAATCAAGTTCTTTCCCAAAACATTTTTAAGAAATCAAAGAGAAAACTCAAGATCATAAAGAAAGCATTTTCTTAACAAAACTTTTAGAATCAAGTTTAGAAAAATAACATGCATCACACTTTCTCAAACAAAATCAAAGTTTAGAAAGAAAGAATGAAAAAGAACAAGAATTAAAGAAAAGGTTTGAAGTTTTTAAGATCATGAAACATTTCTTACTTAATTAAAAATCTTAAGAATTCAAGTCCAAGATCTTTTGATTTCTCTCCTCTCTCCTCACGGTTTCTCACTTCTCTCCTAGTCCATGGTCTTTCTCCTTCTCTTTTCACTCCCTTAGCTTGATCTAGCTTAGATCATGAAGTGTTCGAGGTGTTGGTTCCTTCCTCCACAATTCGGCCACCTTCTCTCTCTCTCTTCCTCACCAAGAGTTTGATGATTCTCTTGGTTCTTTGTGTTTGGTTTAGGAAAAGAAGTGTGTGATTGTTGAAGGAATGATGGATGACTCACTCACTCCTTCACGGTTTTGGGAGGTTTGATGGGTGTTGGTGTTGTTGTTGTTTGTTGCTTGAAAGAAAGAAGGATGAAGAATGAAAGAGTGGAAATGAACTCCCTTTAGTCTCACACGGTTTTGGTCCCTTCCTTATTCTCCTCCACTTTTTCTTAATTGCTAAGAAGGGTTTGCATGGAGGGTATGATGGCAAATGCTTAAGGATTAAGCTACAATCTTGGTGGCCAAGTTTTGCTTCATAGTCCACACGACCACCTTCCTATTCCTTTCCTTTTCTTCATTTTTTTTCCACTCTTAAGTCATGCTTATGTCACCTTGATGATGTCATGGTGTTGACTAGAATGCATGCTACTTGGCAACCATGGAAGTAGGCTTGGTGGCCAAGCCATGCATCATAAAATTCGGCCACATGGAGCCTTGGGTGATTAGATTAGCTAATTAGGTTTAAGGCACTAATTAGGGTTCTAATCATGATTAGGGTAGGATTAGGTTAATTAATCTAGGTTTAGTCCACTAATCCTCGGTGATTAGGGCTTAATCAAGGATTAAGGTACTAATCAAAAACTTAATCATGGGTTCAAGGAAAACTAATTTCTGGATTAGCTTACTAATCAAAGGAGTTTAGGGTTTAAGAGAGTGATTAAGCACTTAATCAAAGATCAAGGGCTCGATTAGGGTTTCACACATCGATTAGGGTTTCTAGAGGTGATTGGACTTTGATTCTTTAAAACTTAGAAGATAATTTTCCATGAAATCATATAAATCAATAAAACAAGGTCTCAATCAAAACCTTAAACACTCATGCACACAAAGTCACAACACTAGCAAATCAAATTTCAAAACATAAGGGTTCATTATGAAATCGAAACTCTTTTAAATCGATTCTTAAATCAATTATGTTAAATCCACCGAGATGTATAAAGAAATTCATTTCTCAAATGAAATCACAAATAAAATTATTCCAAACTCAATAAAGTCATTTGCTTGAACTCTATAAAATTCTTTGTTTACCAAAATACCCTAAAATAGACAACTGATTACGTAATCGAATAAAACACTCATCGAAAATCATTTGTAAAACAATATCTCAAAACTCTTCTTTAATAAAAACTTATTTATGTCGATCGGGAAAATACGGGATGTCACAAATTTTAAATGACAGAATTTAAATGACAGAATTTCAAATGACAGAATTTTGAAACTAGGATTGCAACTTTGCAGAAAATGCTGTGTGATTCCCACTTAGCTATAGTAGGGCTTAAGCTTGGTGGAATTCCAGGAGTTGTTCAACTGTTGCTTTGTTAATGTTTCCAGCCTGTAGGCCCCCGAGCCTGTCTTCAAGACAACTCGGTAGGGACCTTCCCAGTTTCTTGCCAACTTCCCTTCTCTTGAATTTTTCAGACCGATGTCGGCTCGTCTAAGGATCAGGTCCCCTACAGCAAAGCTCCTTGGAACCACCCATTTGTTGTACTCTCAGGATTGCCTTTCCTTCGCTTTTTTCTCTCGGTCAGAGGCTAGAGATCAGATTTCCTCGCTGAGGGTCAATTCTTCTTTTAGCAAACCATTGTTCACCTCCACTGGACGCTCGTATATACGGAAGGTAGGGATCCGAGTTCAATAGGTAACAAAGCCTCACAACCGTAGGTAAGTCGAAATGGGGTTTCTCCTGTTGAGGTGTGTATGGTTGTTCGGATCGACCATAATACCTCGGGAAGGAAGTCATCCCATGATCCCTCGGCCTCCAGCAATCTCTTCTTCAAACCGTCAATAATGATCTTATTTGCAGCTTCAGCCTGTCCGTTGGTCTGTGGGTGTTCTACCGATGAGAAGTGGTAGGTGATATGGAAATGGTCGACGAGCTCTTGGAAAACTTTAGCAGTAAATTGTGTGCCGTTGTCAGTGACCAGAGTGTGTGGGACGCCGAAGCGAGCGATGACTTGCCTGAGAAAGAACTTCTGGATTTTGGCTGAGGAGATTATGGCCAAGGCATCGGCCTCGACCCACTTTGTGAAATAATCGACAGCGACTACCACAAACTTCAGCTGTCCTGGAGCTGTTTTGAATTTCCCAATGATGTCCATGCCCCACTGATAGAAAGGCCATGGTGCAATCATTGAGTGAAGCTCCGTCGGGGGACGTTGGAAAACCTTTCCGTGAAGCTGGCAAGAGTTGCATCTTTTGACATGTTCCGAGGCATCGCTAAGAAGTGTAGGCCAGTAATAGCTTGCTCGGAGCACTTTGCGAGCCAAAGCTTTTGCACCTACATGGTGGCTCGAGATTCCTTCATGAACCTCAGCCAACACAAGATCAGCTTCCGCGTGGTCCAGACATCTCAACATTGGGGAGTCTATTCCCCGCTTGTACAAGGTGTCGCCGACCATGGTGTACTGAGCAGCTTGCTTGACTATCTTTTTTCCTTGAGAGGGGTCGGTTGGCAGGACTTGGAATTGGAGATATTGTTTGATGGGGTCCATCCAACCAGTGGCCAAAGATATTGCTAGGACAACACTCGGCTGATGGACAGTTTCTTGGACTAGGCTTTTGTTGTTTTCAGGCCCCTTGGTGCTTGCGAGCTTGGAGAGAATATCAGCTCGGCTGTTAGAGGAGCTAGGGATGTGGGAGATAGAAAATTGGGGGAAGAGATCTGAGAGGGTTTTGACTTGCTCCAGGTACTTTTGGAGGATTGGCTCTTTAGCTTGAAACTCACCTTTGATTTGGGATACAACCAATTGGGAATCACTGAAAACTTCAATTTCTGATGCTCCCATTTGATGAGCCATCCGTAAACCAGCTATCACCGCCTCATACTCTGCTTGGTTGTTTGAGGTGGGGAACTCAAACTTGAGGGAATATTCCAAGCAGATGCCTGCTGCATTTTCCAGGATTATACCTGCTCCTGCCCCCTTACTGTGGCTGGAGCCATCAACATAAATCTTCCAAGGTTGGGTCTGGCTGGGATGAGTTGAGTCGGATAGCTCTGAAACAAAATCTGCCAAAATCTGGGACTTGAGAGTTCTCCTCGGCTCATAGGTAACATCGAACTCCGATAGCTCAACGGACCAAGAGACCATCCTTCCTGCCAAGTCAGGTCGGTGAAGCACCTGCCTGATCGGCTGGGTTGTTTTAACCACGATGGGGTGATTCTGAAAGTACTGCCGGAGTCTCCTAGCAGCAATAACCAAAGCAAAGGCGAGCTTCTCTATCTTGGAGTATCTTATTTCAGGTCCTTGGAGGGCCTTGCTGATGAAGTAGATGGGTCGCTCGATACCCGACTCGTCCTTGACCAGTGTCGAGCTAACAGATGTTTCACTTACGGACAAATATAAGAAAAGAGTTTCCCCTTCCCGAGGACTGGTGAGGGCGGGAGGGGCCGAGAGATACTGCTTGAGCTCTGCAAATGCTTGTTCGCAGGAGTCATTCCAATTGAAACTTTTGTTTTTTCTGAGCAACTGGTACCATGGGAGAGCTTTTTTGGCTGCTTGAGGGAGGAACCTAGAGAGGGCTGCCATCCGACCAGTTAGCCTGTGGACCTCCTTTACACTAGATGGGCTATGCATGCTCAAAATAGCTTGACATTTCTCTGGGTTGGCCTCGATACCCCTTTCCGTGAGCATGAAACCTAAAAAGGCCCCAGCTGGGACCCCAAAGGTGCACTTGTCGGGGTTCAGGCGCATGTTGAATTTTCTGATTCTGTCCAATATCGCTGCTAGATCGTGAGGGTGATCCTCCTTCTTCTTGCTCTTGGCTATCATATCATCTATGTACACTTCGAGAGTAGGGCCAATCAAACCCGAGAAGACCTTGTTCATCATACGCTGGTAGGTTGCGCCAGCGTTTTTCAATCCGAAAGGCAATACCGTGTAGCAGTAAGTTGCCCTTTCAGTGATGAAGGTCGTTTTCTCCTGATCAGGAGGGTACATCAGGATTTGATTGTACCCCGAGTATGCATCCATAAAAGAGAGGAGTTGGTATCCAGATGAGTTGTCCACTAGTTTGTCAATGATGGCACTACAAGAAAATGTATTTATTGCAACAACTTTTTTGCAACGACTAAAATTTTTTGTTGCAAAAAAGATTTTTTAGCAACGACTTTTTATTGTCGTTGCTAAACGTTGTTGCTAAATAAAAAATTCATTTCCCTCCATTAATGAAAAAAATGCGCGTAGGTAGAAAGTTAAAGGCAACGATAATTATCGTTGCAATATTAGTAATAAAACTTCTGCAACGACAAGAGGAACTGCAACGACAACCTGTCGTTGCCAAACACAATAAAAAATATAATAAAAAAAGGGAAAGCCAAAGGTCAATAAGGTAAAAGAATTAAAATAAAAAACAAAAAAAAGAAATAAAACAAAAGTAAGGCACAGTACAGCACGTAAAAAACACTCTCCTCCACCCAGTTCACCTTCGATCCTTCACCTTCCATTCACCTTCCATTCTTTTTCGTCTCCTTCAAGCTCCGGTACGTACGTAGAGAAGGTTCATCTCCGGTTCAAGCACATCCTTCACCGACGGCGTCCTTCACCGTGTTGTGCTTCACCGTCGTCCTTCACCGCGCCTTGCTTCACCGCCGTCCTTCACCGCTTCATTCTTCCTCTGGTATGTTCCCTAATAACCCCAATTCTAGAACCAATCTCTAATAACCCCAATTTCAGAATAAACCCTAATTTATGAATTTCTATTAACATTCTCTCTTGAACTAAACTTCTAATAACCACAATTTTTGGTGAATATCATGCACAAAAAAAAAGATAAATTTGTTTTATAAAATTGTGTATTTAATGGAAGGGAGGTAATTGTTTTGTAGTTTTCTAATAAAAACTATTTTTTTCTAATTTGTTCATAAAATGAGAGGATCTTGATTCGGTTAACTAAACGAATAAACAAATTAAGAAGGTAAAAAAAAGAAGAAAAACAGTGCTGACCCAAAAGCTTCAACCAATTTGAATTCTTTTGGAATGCATGCTCGAGCTTTCTCTGCCTTCACAAGATGAAGTTGATACAAGGCACTAATAAACACAGAAACTAAAAACTAATTAGTAGGAGTGTATAAGAAAACACAGATCACAACATAGTAGCTAGGGATAGAGTGTATGATTATGTCACACCTACCTGCCTTTAAATACCCATGGAGGCTTACCATACCCAGATGAAGATTTTGCCTCTACTACTTCCATTAACTGTGAATCAGAAAATGCAAATAATTTTGAGCAGAATTGATAGTTCACTTTTTGAGGATCAAGAAGTATTTAATTCTATATAATAATGAACTAATACTAATATTTATGGAATCCAGCAACATATAACTAACACACCATGGTTCTCTTTTTCAAAGATACAGAGTCAGATAAACTAATGCAACAAAAGTGAATAGATAACTTACCTTAACGAATAGGAGAAATAACAATTGTAAGGTATAGTTAATATGGAATTTGGTGAAGAAATAAGAGAGGTAAGGTAATAAGGTATGGTACTGAACTGGAAATGAAAGGATAAGCCAACACATCACTTTATCCTATGTGTCTTATTGTGAGGACAAAAACTAAACAACGACCCATCATTTGGCGCCAACACAGGTTAACAAGTGACAACGCAGGTTAATCAGATGCATGTGCCCTTTAGATGCATGTGCCCTTTAGATGTGCCCTTTTTATCTTGTAAGCATTAATCAAACTTGTGCCCTTTAGATGTGCTCTCTGAAATTTGGGTTGATTTTTGGTGAATATCATGCACAAAAATACCCTTGTTTAGTGCTAGTTTGGGTTTTAAACTCCATAAGTTAAAACTTGTAATGGTGGTTTTGCCAATTTATTATGCATATAAATATACTAGCGTGAAGCTTTCTCCTGTAGCTGGCAGCCACCGATTTGTAGCCACTAAAGACTTTCAAAAGGAAGAGAATAACTTATAAGAAAAGGAGAAACAACTTCTGTTTTAAAAAATTTTCTGTTAGTGCCAAAACCATGCCTCTTTTTAGTTCTAAAAAAGTTCAAAAGCTCATAAACCTCACTCTCCTATGATGTGCATGAACCAAATCCATAAAGCTATTTTTTGACCACCTTTCTTCATTATTCATTTAGTTAATAATCCATTAATCTTATTCTTCACACTAAGTTAATATATTCTGTTCTGCCATGTTTATATATTGAAACAGATAAATGACTTAAATAAATAGGTTTCACACTTTCACTGTTCATTTTATCTAGGCACTGCCAATGTGTACATGTTGAATGTCCTTTGTACAACACAAGCAGGTTCAATTCCTGTGATCTTATTTTATTGCTATAAGCCAATAACAATAATAGCAATTATATATATTATATGCTTTCACATCTAGCTGTCAGAATGTTCTGAGATTATAAATAAACCTGATTTCAAGTACAGTCTTATGCTTTGCAAGATTTATCTAGATCTTACCAGGTTTTAGTTCTAGAAATTTGTGGTTTAGTTAAAGTCATAGTATGACCATAGATATGGTCTATTTTATAAATCTAGTAAAAATAAAAGTGACACTTTTCAACAATTACTAATACACAATTTGTAAGGAATAATGAACAAAAATGAAAAAGAAAAGAAAAGAAAAGAAAATTTGATTGCCCAAATTAGTTTAGAAATCAAATCCGGAAGGAATCTGTATGTCAATAATTCTATTATTAGGACAAATCCTATAGGAAACTTCATTTTTTCAGAAACTTGCATGATGGAGAGGTTTATGATTTAGAGTCTCTTCTGTTTTTAATTGACTCTATTCATCTTTTTTCTACTCTTGATTCAAGAACTGGGGAGCAGGGACCTTGAGTCAGTGGATGTAACATCCTACCTTTTTATAATAAAGTTTAATATAAGAAATAGTGAGTCTTATAAAATTTTTGACAGGGTTTCCTTTAAAAATTTAATCTTTCCCTTATAAATCAAGTCACCTGTCAGATTCCAGAAATCATTCAATATGATAAACCAGATATAAAAGTTTCCTTTCTAATGAAGTTCCAATATAAATGTAAAGTCCTTGTACACGTTTAAACAAATATAACTTAAAAGAAAATATTTGAATACATTATATAAAAATATAATTAATTGTCTCATTTATGATTACAGAACTAGAGGTTGCATAAATATGACTCTTAGGTCATATATACCAATTACACTCCATCATTTGGAGTGTAATGCTTCTCGGTGGCGGACTTGCCGATGACTCCATTGTGTACCTAAAAATGTCAACTAAGAGGGTGAGACATTTAAACAGAAATTAAAGAAAACACATAATAACAATAATAGGATATAAGTATATACACATCACACCAATATATGATTCCATATAAATAAAGTTTCCATATATTTTCCATATTATAATCCAAAATGCACAAATGCATATGATGCAATGCAACTCCATAACCCATAATGATCCATATGCCATATGGTTCCATTTATCCATATTTCCATAATTCCATGATTCCATATGCCCATATATCCATAATTCCATATATCCTCACATCACCCTCCACACAATTGGGAAAAATCAACTAGGAGTAAGTGTTCCCCAACCAATGCTTGCACAGTACTTCACGTGACCGTCCTTCGTACAATTTGGGTTGTTTACCCAAATTGGCTGTAGCGGGAACCACTTTGCACTAGTCATGATGTGTATAAGTGACCGATAAAAACTATTATAGTATGCACAGGACCAATCCCCGACTTATCCAGTACTTCACGTGACCGTCCTTCGTACTGGCTTAGGTCCCTTGGTAGACAAAGTCCTCTACAATAGTTTTCCGCGATTGTTTCAATAACACAATCTAGTCACTACGACACTCTCGTCCGTCGATTCTATGGACCTTCACGTACCCGTCCTTCAGTCCATAGAATGTTCTCGTATCTTTCCCAATTCCTAACGTCCTTCCTCACTTCTTAATGCACGTATTTCTACTTATTTTAATTTAATTAAATATTCAAGCCTTTATAACCTTATTTCCATTTAAGCATGTTTTCCAACTTAGGATTATTATCCATAATAATCCCATAATTACCAATAAATTATATGATCAACCACAATCATGATAATAGCTTTCATTCATTCATGTCATGTAAGTTCAATTATAAATTAAGCCATAATTCAGCATAATCAACAACCAATCAATTTCACGTAAAACCCTATTTTCAGCTACCACACATAATATTGGAAACCAACAAGCGGCTCAATATAGTCTAGAGGGGGGGTGAATAGAATATTGAAGCCTTATTATAGATTTTTCGTCCACCTAAGAGAATGGTTTTATGAAAATAAATTTTCTTAAGAATTCAGTTCAGATTACTCGAGTAACTCAAGCCTTCACTCGAGTAATACGCAACCAAAAATAATTTCACTCGAGTATTCAGCAAATCACTCGAGTATTACGAAAGCAAATTTTAAATCACTCGAGTAACAGAAAACCTACTCGAGTAATGTTTATAAACTGAAAGCAGATTACTCGAGTGACAAGAACTTTACTCGAGTAAACTGGGTAAAATTCAATTTAAAACTTAGTTTTCAATGGAGTTCTTCAAGAATAACAATGCTATGATGATTCAACAAATTATGAATGATTAATATGAACAATTTCAAGTAATATTAACAAGCAATTTTAGATCAATTAAGTAGAATTAAGAAAACCCCAATTCTAACCTAAAAATGCAAATGTTAATGAATTAATGAAATACAAGGAATGAAAATAAAAGAGACACAAGGATTTATCCTGGTTCACTTTCACCCACTTGAAAGCTACTCCAGTCCCCTCTTAAATCAAGAGAGATTCTTCACTAGAAATCTTCAAATGTAGATTTTACAATGTTTTAAGATGCAACTAGATTCTTAGTTCTCCTATCTTAAAACCCAACTCAAAGTGTGTACCAAACACTTTGATCTAATCTACCCCTTTTGAGAATTCTAGATTTCCTTGCTAATTGATTGAAGATGCTTCCAACCAATCCTCTTTTCTTGCTTTGATTTGATCCTCAAAGTCTTCCTTGTGAGATTCTTCACTTGTGTTGAAACTTCAATAATGCAATCACAAATTGCAAATCTTCAACAACCACTAAGAACAAAATTATGATCTCAAGAATATTTGAACAATGAAAGAAAATAGAGTGAAGAATGAAAAGTTCTTTGTTGAATCTTGATAGCTCTTGAAAGATGTAAAAATAGCTCTTGAATTGCTTTTGAAAGTCTATATAAAATTGTAAGAATGAAAGTATATCTCTTTGAAAGAGAAAATTAAGTCCTTTTAAAATTTTCCCAACACTGATTGAATTACTCGAGTAAACCAAACAACGTCACTCGAGTGAAACATGTCAGATTAAGTTACTCGAGTGATGTGTAAACCATTACTCGATTAACCTGTCAGGACATAAATTACTCGAGTGAACCAATACTCATTACTCGAGTAAACTGATCAGAATCTGAATAAAAACAAAGTTTTTCTAAAATGATTTTCACAAGCTATTTAATCAAGATTTAAAGTATCTTCACTCTTAATCAAACATTATTTAAATATTCTTAAAATCACCTAAGCTACCCACACCAATGAGATGCATTGCATAAAATAAAGATTACATTGAAATAGAATTAATAAAAATCCTAATTCTAATCTTCATGTGGTGTAGCTTGCTTGTTGCCAATGTTGTTGCTTGGAGAGAGATTGTTAGCATCAAAACATGAGAATCCTACAAACTCCCCTTTTTGATGATGACAAACCTCCTTTCAAATTAAGCACTAAGTTTTAACATACTCCCCCTAAATGTAAAACATCTAGGCCAAATATAATAAAACTTAACCTACAAGAACAACATCAACAAAATATTCTCCCCCTTTTGACATCATTAAAAAGATAAAATTTTTGAGAAAAGTCCTTTGCCAAAAGTTGAAGGTAAGTAGGTCACAATGGTATATAAAATATATAACAATAAAGACAATACCAAAATAAACCACAATAGTGCCACAACGAATATAAACAACGAATATAAACGCACAACGAATATAGCACCATAATATCAGAGTATCACACTATGCAGCAAATCATAGCAGATAATCAAAACGAAAACTAAACAAACTAGACCATACACAAGGTCCTAAAGTCATAGTAGCAACAGAGTCAGAAACATGAAACAGAAACATAAACAGAAAATATGCAAATGAAACATGCAACAGAAATCAACAGCAAACATCATCAGCATCCACAGGTCTAGGAATCAGGTGGAGGAGGAGGAAAAAGGTGAGAAAATAATCCAGACATGTAATCCATCAAACGATGCTCCATGGCAATATTCTTCACATCCTGTCTCATCTCCAACTGAGTGAATTGAGCATTGATGTGCTCAACCAATGACTCATGAGCAGCCTGTGCATCAAATGAAGTACCAAGATTATCCAAATCAATATAGTCCTCAACACGATCGGTATCCATCAGATCAGTAGAAGTAGGAGGAACAGAAGAGGATGCACCAGCCCTATCACCAAGTAAATTCCTTTTCCTAGTACCTGAAACTCTTGCAGCCTTTGCAGCTTCAGCCATTTCCTTAATTTGTGATTTCCATAACCAAGTGCGACTATCCCTATGCCAAGCAATTTTCATATAACTAATGTGCGAATCATTAAGACACCAGTTATTTTTCTTTTCCTTTTCAGCTGGCTCATCATCAGGGATTGGAACACGATAATACCTCATGATCTTGGTGACATGCATAGGATATGGCAAGAATTGGGTAGGAGGAGATTGAGCAGCAGCTTCCATACGAGCTAAAAACATTTTATTCCAATTCATCTCATACCTCTTTTTAATCCCATGAAACAAAGTAAGATCATCATCTCCCAATTGAGCATAATTTTGATTGCATTTCGGAATCAAACAATAAGAGATAATATACATGAGCACCCTATCCACAGCATGCAAAGGTGATACAGTTCTAGTAGTCCTATCACCCCAAGATTCACCAGTACGCAACAAATCAGTATAAATCTTATTAGTATCCACATCCAAATCCAGACATTCAGTATCACCAATAAAAGTTCCCTTGTTTTCTAAACCAAACATCATAGTCAAATCCGCAGGCTTTATAACAAAATGATGTCCTCTAACCATTGTTTGATACTCACCATCTAGCTTAGTAAAATTCTGATAAAATTGTCTGACAAGCCTAGGATAATAATGAGTCTCAAATTCCAAAAACCTCTTCAAATTCTGAAATTCTAAATCCTCTACAAACGGAAATTGCTCCTTATGCAACCAAGCAAACTTAACATACCTTGTAAGACCAAAAGAGCGATTGATAAATGCCGGTTCCCGCAAATCTCGGTTGATTCCAGAAAACCAAGTATCATTACGACCTGCTCCTTGCTTTGCTTTCTTTTGAGGAGGTTGATAGTGAGAGGAAGAAGCCATTGATTCAGAAAGAGCAAATTCGGTTTTGGGGGTTAGGGTTTTGGTTTGGGATTTTCGGATTTTTGGATAAAATTGGTGAAATTGATGAATGAAATGAGTAGAAATGATGATATAATGATGAAATATGGAAGAAAGATTTGTATGATTTGTGAGTTTTGTGGCTGAAAGATGATGATTTGATGAAGACCCGTATGAGAGAGAAGAGAGAAAGACGAACAAGAGAGAAAAAAAAAATCGTGAAAATGATGCAGATTTCAACAGTTCAGCTTTTAAAATCACGTAAGTTACTCGAGTAATGTTCATACGTCACTCGAGTGATTCGAGCAGTACTCGAGTGAAAGAGTATGTTACTCGAGTATGCCGAAAGATAAAAAAAAATTACTCGAGTGATGGATGAACTTAATCGAGTGATACGAAAGTCATTTTAAAATTAATCGAGTGACAGACAGAATTACTCGAGTAATACGAAAGAATTTTTAAAATTACTCGAGTGAAATTTCTGTTACTCGAGTGAACTGTCCAAATTTTTAAAAATTTCAATTTTTCATGCAAAAACATTTTTCATGCACAAACACAGAGAAACACTTAGCATGTAGCAAGTAACACACATACAAATAAAGCAATTAGCATATTATAGAAAACATACACACATAACTGCATATAAAAAAAAATTAAGAAACACTTTAATAAGATACAACAACTCAAAATACAAGTCACATTGAAATAGGCTTGAAGGTGATTACAAAAAGCATCAAATACAATTAGCTAATAGTTAATTCATCAAAAATACCAAGTTCTCTTCGAATCTTATAAAATGTGTCCCTTGGTAATGGTTTTGTAAAGATATCAGCTAATTGATCCGAAGTTTGAACAAACTCAATAACACAATCACCTTTTTGAACATGATCTCTCAAAAAGTGATGCCTAATTTCAATATGCTTTGTCCTTGAGTGTAATACTGGATTTTTAGTCAAATTAATTGCCGAAGTGTTATCACACTTTATAGGGATTTTTGTCAAATTTAAACCAAAGTCAGATAATTGTTGCTTCATCCATAAAATTTGAGCACAACAGCTACCTGCAGCTATGTATTCGGCCTCCGCGGTTGATAAAGCTACACAATTTTGCTTTTTAGAAAACCACGATACAAGTGAATTACCAATTAAATGACATGTTCCGCTTGTACTTTTTCGCTCAACTTTACAACCGGCAAAGTCAGAGTCCGAATAACCTATAAGTTTTAGAAAAGCATCCCTAGGATAATAAAGTCCAGTATTTGTTGTACCCTTTAAGTATTTCATTATTCTTTTGACAGCAGTTAGATGCGACTCTTTCGGTTTTGCTTGAAAACGTGCACACATACATACACTAAACATAATATCAGGCCTAGATGCAGTTAAGTATAACAAACTACCAATAATACCACGATACTTCGTTACCTCTACCGCTTTTCCAGCCTCATCTTGATCTAGGTAGCATGCAACGCTCATTGGTGTAGAAGCGGATTTGCACGAATCCATTCCAAAACGTTTGAGAAGCTCTCTACAATATTTACTCTGATGAATATAAATGCCATCATTAAGCTGCTTTATTTGAAGACCAAGAAAGAATGTAAGCTCTCCCATCATCGACATCTCGAATTCGCTTTGCATCAAGTCTGAAAACTTCTTACACAAGTTATCGTTAGTAGCACCAAATATAATATCGTCAACATATATTTGAACCAATAAAATATCCTTACCAGAACGTTCAATAAAAAGTGTAGTGTCAACAGTGCCTCGTTTAAAACCTTTTTGTAATAAAAAATTGCTTAGTCGGTCGTACCAAGCTCTAGGAGCTTGTTTCAAACCGTACAAAGCCTTTTTCAGTTTGAAAACGTAGTCCGGATGCTCAAAACTCTCGAATCCGGGAGGTTGTGACACATAAACTTCCTCTTGAATGTATCCGTTAAGAAAGGCGCTCTTAACATCCATTTGAAACAATTTAAAATTCATAATTGAAGCAAAAGCGAGAAGAATACGAATAGCTTCTAATCTAGCAACGGGAGCATATGTCTCATCGTAATCGATTCCTTCTTCTTGACTATAACCTTGTGCTACCAACCTAGCTTTATTCCTAACAATAATACCCGATTCATCTAACTTATTCCTATAGACCCACCGAGTACCAATTTCAGGACGATCATCGGGTTTTGGCACAAGCTCCCAAACTTGGTTTCTTTCAAATTGATTTAATTCTTCTTGCATGGCCATAATCCAATGATCATCTTGAAGAGCCTCTTTGATATTCTTAGGTTCTATTTGAGATACAAAGGCAACATAATAACAAAAATTATTTAAAGTGCGTCGGGTTACCACTCCCTTCGCAATGTCACCTAAGATATTAGAAATCGGATGATTTTTGTTGGACTTCCAAGCTATTGGTAATTGAGGTTGAATCTCTTGTGCTTGCACCTCTCTATCTTCATTTTGATTCTCTTCCATTTGTTGTGGTGTTGAATTCTCATGATCCAAAAGTGTACCTATATTATCATCACAAGAAACAACACAATCTCCTTTCGAAGATTCATCAAATACAACATGCACGGATTCCTCAACGGTTAATGTTCTTTTATTGTAGACTCTTTATGCTTTGCTATGAGTTGAATAACCTATGAATATGCCTTCGTCGGCTTTAGAGTCAAACTTGCCGACCGGTTCCTTTCCGTTATTTAAAACAAACACCTTACACCCAAAAACATGAAAATGTGAAATATTTGGCTTTCGCCCTTTTAAAAGTTCATAAGGTGTTTTATTTAAATGCGGATGAATAAGAACTCTATTAAGCACATAGCAAGCGGTGTTTACCGCATCAGCCCAAAAATATTTAGGAACATTTGATTCTATCAACATAGTACGAGCAAGTTCCACTAATATTCTATTTTTCCTTTCTACAACTCCGTTTTGCTCCGGAGTCCTAGGGGCCGAAAATTGATGATCAATACCAAACTTATCACAAAACGCATCAATCCTAGTGTTTTCAAACTCACCTCCGTGATCACTTCTAATAGACACAATTTTCAAACTTAGTTGATTTTAAGAGCAATCCCCTTTTTCTTTCTATCGGCATCTTCATTCATGGATAACCGTCCAAGCTCCATTTCATGCTCTTGAAGCTTTCCGAATAGAGTTGCTAAATCAATTTGATCCACGTCTCTAGCTTCCATAATGGCCGTCACCTTAGGTTGCTATTCCCTGCTAAGACATCTCAAAATCTTATTAACAACTTCACCATTAGTTATAACTTTTCCAAGTGCAGAAAGATGATTAATGATATGAGTGAACCGCTTTTGCATGTCACCTATGTTTTCATTAGGTAACATACGAAAGAGTTCATATTCATGCATGAGTGTATTTAGCCTAGCCCTTCTAACCTCCGAAGTGCCCTCATGTGTGACTTGTAATGTGTCCCACATTTGTTTAGCATCAACACATTGAGATACTCGAAAGAACTCATCATAAGAAAGAGCGGACGTGATGATATTTTTAGCTTTTAAATCAAATGCAACTTTCTTCTTATCATCATTGTCCCAACTCGATTGAGGTTTAATTGAAACAACATCATTTACTTTCGTTTGAGGAACAAAAGGTCCATTCTCTATGGCGTTCCAAATTTCCATATCTATGGCTTGAATAAAAATTTTCATGCGGACCTTCCAATAAGCGTAACCCTCACCACTAAATAGTGGAGGACGATTAATGGAAGTTCCTTCACCACCAAAAGGATTTGAAATTGAGCCCATTGTTTCCAAGTAAAAAAGGATCTTTTCGAAAAAGCTTTTTAAGGCTCGGATTTTTCGTCCGAGCTCTGATACCACTTGTTGGAAACCAACAAGCGGCTCAATATAGTCTAGAGGGGGGGTGAATAGAATATTGAAGCCTTATTACAGATTTTTCGTCCACCTAAGAGAATGGTTTTATGAAAATAAATTTTCTTAAGAATTCAGTTCAGATTACTCGAGTAACTCAAGCCTTCACTCGAGTAATACGCAACCAAAAATAATTTCACTCGAGTATTCAGCAAATCACTCGAGTATTACGAAAGCAAATTTTAAATCACTCGAGTAACAGAAAACCTACTCGAGTAATGTTTATAAACTGAAAGCAGATTACTCGAGTGACAAGAACTTTACTCGAGTAAACTGGGTAAAATTCAATTTAAAACTTAGTTTTCAATGGAGTTCTTCAAGAATAACAATGCTATGATGATTCAACAAATTATGAATGATTAATATGAACAATTTCAAGTAATATTAACAAGCAATTTTAGATCAATTAAGTAGAATTAAGAAAACCCCAATTCTAACCTAAAAATGCAAATGTTAATGAATTAATGAAATACAAGGAATGAAAATAAAAGAGACACAAGGATTTATCCTGGTTCACTTTCACCCACTTGAAAGCTACTCCAGTCCCCTCTTAAATCAAGAGAGATTCTTCACTAGAAATCTTCAAATGTAGATTTTACAATGTTTTAAGATGCAACTAGATTCTTAGTTCTCCTATCTTAAAACCTAACTCAAAGTGTGTACCAAACACTTTGATCTAATCTACCCCTTTTGAGAATTCTAGATTTCCTTGCTAATTGATTGAAGATGCTTCCAACCAATCCTCTTTTCTTGCTTTGATTTGATCCTCAAAGTCTTCCTTGTGAGATTCTTCACTTGTGTTGAAACTTCAATAATGCAATCACAAATTGCAAATCTTCAACAACCACTAAGAACAAAATTATGATCTCAAGAATATTTGAACAATGAAAGAAAATAGAGTGAAGAATGAAAAGTTCTTTGTTGAATCTTGATAGCTCTTGAAAGATGTAAAAATAGCTCTTGAATTGCTTTTGAAAGTCTATATAAAATTGTAAGAATGAAAGTATATCTCTTTGAAAGAGAAAATTAAGTCCTTTTAAAATTTTCCCAACACTGATTGAATTACTCGAGTAAACCAAACAACGTCACTCGAGTGAAACATGTCAGATTAAGTTACTCGAGTGATGTGTAAACCATTACTCGATTAACCTGTCAGGACATAAATTACTCGAGTGAACCAATACTCATTACTCGAGTAAACTGATCAGAATCTGAATAAAAACAAAGTTTTTCTAAAATGATTTTCACAAGCTATTTAATCAAGATTTAAAGTATCTTCACTCTTAATCAAACATTATTTAAATATTCTTAAAATCACCTAAGCTACCCACACCAATGAGATGCATTGCATAAAATAAAGATTACATTGAAATAGAATTAATAAAAATCCTAATTCTAATCTTCATGTGGTGTAGCTTGCTTGTTGCCAATGTTGTTGCTTGGAGAGAGATTGTTAGCATCAAAACATGAGAATCCTACACATAATACATACAAAGACAAACCAAAATATGTATACAGTTATATTTCTATGATTATTACTATATCCTTTCTCTAATTTAAGCCAAATGTCTCCCCCCTTACCTTTGAAGAGAAGAGGAGAAATTGGGGTTCACATGGAACCCACTTACCCACTCCAAATCCTAGCTCCTTAGCACTCCAATCCTTTCTTCCAACATATTCTAAGCTCCCTTAAATAATTAGAAGCTCCATGGCAGTGATTGCACAAACCTAGGTTTTGGTGGGTGAATTGGGATTTGAAAGAAAGAGGGAGATATATGTGATTTATGTGAGGGAAAATAGCTGGAAGTTGATGGGGAACCGATTTGTGATGTTGATTTCATGTAAATTGGGGTGGTTTGGTCGATTGGAAACATTAGGGTTGAAGGAGGGAGAGAGCTCGTGGAAGGAGGGGAAGAAAACCATGAGTAAATGAGTGAAAATTCGTGTTTACTGCCTTAAATTTGGTGCTGCAGGGTCGTGGATATCGATGTCCACCCCCTGGATATCGATGTCCAACATCTATATCCCTATGTTGGATATAGATGTCCAATGTTAAAAATGACAGCACCTTCCACACTTCAAATGGTCATAACTTCTTCGTTAACCGTTGGATCTTGCTCAAATTTTGAGACAAGCTTCCTAAGACACTAACCTTAACATCCAACGGTGGGTTTTGGGTTTTGAACTCTAAATATTTAAATCCTAATTTTTCTCCCTATTTAGAAACTTTAACTATTCTCTAGCTATTCTTGGTTCTAATATCTATCACTTGGTTCTTCCTACCATTCTTCACCTCTTAAGTCTACTAATCTCCTAATTAAACTTGAAAATTAAATTAGGGATGTTACAATTCTCCCCCACTTATTGGAATTTCGTCCCCGAAATTCCGTTCAATTCCGTCACATGGAGAATCATCCCAACTAAAAGGTTGCTAAACTATTATACTGGCTGAACTTTGATTCTACTCCCCCACTTAGAATCAGCATACTCTTTTGCATTGGTACGCCACGGACTCTTGCATTCAATAGGGAATACCAATCATGGTTCGCTATGGTGGGTTTCAAAGCGATAAAACTCTAAGGTTTCCAAGGTTTACTCTTTAGACAATTAAACATTTCAAGAGTCTGACCAAAGAGACTCTCAATTGGCCTTAAGTTGTAAGATAATATGCGATTAAACATTTATTGACTGCCGTATCTTGGACGACCCAATCTACTTCTATATTCTACCTACATGGCAGCATTTAAAGGGATCTAATCATAATTAACCTAAGGATACTCTTAAGTCCTAGCAAAACACATATATACATTTTCAAGTAAACAGTTATAACATACATAGCAATCAAAAATCAAATATGCACACCAACTTTTCATATCTACACATAATTGCACACACTAACTTAGGCAATCTCTACTTCCTCCTAACCAAATCCTGATCTACCTGAGTCAATCTAAAATTCAGGCCTATATCTACACACATTTGACACTAATCAAGTATTCCAGAAATTTGCTCAAATAGAGTTTTTTTTTTTTTTTGGAAGATAATATGGTTTCCATGATTTGTTTACAAACCAAATCAGAAATCATGTAACTGCATTGAAAAACATTTTCGAAAACAAAGATTGATTCAATTCCAAAATGTCATACAAGTTTTTCAAGTAATGTCCCTTCACATAAAAGAATCATAATAGTAAGTTTTCAGGTAAGTCGGAGTTCGTTAGGTTCAACTTTGGTTTTATAATCGCTTGGTCAAAATATGAAAACAACAAAAGTCAAACCTTCATCAGATTTTCTTTAAAAGTAGGAAACAAACTCCAAGAAACCTCAAAATTCAAAGGGACTAAACTTGTACTTGGCCTCAAGGGTTGTGTAAAATTTTCAGACTAAGCGGAACACATTAAGCTTGAAATTTCATTTAAAACTTTTGATTCAACCTTTAAAGGCTTGCACACTTTTCCAAATCATTTCAATTATCCCCAAGTCCAAAACTCAGCTTCCCATTGTATTTAAAAACCCGGATTTCCCAATCGACAAAAATTCATGAGCACCACACATAATCTAGGAATTAACACATGCTCCCTAGGCAATCAAACATACTCATTCATCATTTAATTACAAGCATAAACATGCATTACCAAACAATTCCTAGGGTTCGCTTTCTCTATTTGCCTGACCTAATGATGACTATTCATCACTAGTTTAGATTCTAAGGAAATTGAGATAAACATCTAACTCCCAGAAGATAGGAATCTATCTATTAGAATGGCACACATCAGACATTCATTACAACTACGCATTATAGTGCACTGAAATGGATCAAGAGGATTATAACAAAAATATAATCAATTAGATGGAAATGGATCCTCTCTTGTTTTCCATATGATATAATCATTTGAAGCAAGATGGTCGCAGGAACATTTAAAATTGGAGGGGTCTTGTCAATTAGTATCGTGGAGCCTTTTTAAGGCTTTTTTGTTTCTTTTTTTCTCTTCATGTGACCACATCATTTGAAAAACAGAAACTAGAGGATCCAATACCCAATTAGATTACACAATGAAAAGGAATTCGGGAAATTTACAAAAGGGGGCGGAGGGTTTCCAAGAGTGTCTATACATCAAATCCGTATTATGGAGTCTGAACTCTTGCAGCAAGGAACACTACCTTGTCTAGGAGCCAAGTATTTTGATTAGTTCACCCTTCTTGAGTTTGGAGTAACCTTTTACTCCATTTGACTTGGCTAGTTCTTTTAACTCTGCAAGTTTCAGTTCCTCTAGTCTCTCTGATTGTGCCTGCTTGTCTCCCATAATTGCTGGCAATGAATCATTATTTTGCTCTATACTCATTCCTCTTGGCTTTGATAGAGATGTAATAGGGGATTTCTTTACAAAGTTTGATGGTGGCCTAGTCAACTTGAAATCTGATACATGTTTTATTTTGAAGGTTTCAAAGTGTCCTATATAATAAAATCTAAATTGACTTTGGTCTATTTTTCTGTTCTACACTAACTTCTAGAGGTATTCAGATTGATAGGAAACTGGTCAAACAGACAGTGATGACTTCAGTTTATGGTGTAACTTATATTGGGGCACGAGAGCAAATAAAGAGAAGATTAGAGGAGAAAGGTCTCATTACTGATGATAAACTTCTATTTTCTGCATCTTGCTATGCTGCTAAGGTGAGTATCAGCTGCCTTACATGCAAGTTTGAGATTAGCTACCTTGATGTGTCATTCTTATTGTTGCATTATGAGATAATCGCTCTGTGGAATGCTTAATAGAATAGAATGTATAGTGTCTAATATGATCTCTTGTTCTACTTATTAGCTTATCATGGCTTTGGTTCAATATTATGTAAGCAAAAATACGCTTGTTAGCTTGTATGTAGCATAAGCTTTGCGGGCCTTGTATTTAGATGCTCGTCATTCTGAGTGAGACTAGGACAGCTGATCATTATCAAACTTTATTTCTCTTGTGAATTAGGCTGAGTTAGGGAACAAGGAGGGGAAAATGGCTAACACTGAAATACTGAACATATTATTTATAGATATAATGTGATGGAATACCATAACCTACTATCCTATATATATATACTATGAATGCAAGCCCAACCCCAGTTACTGAAACATATGAAAAATATTCTGAGATAATATATAGATATTCTGTACAATTTCTACAGGTGACATTGGCTGCCCTCGGAGAAGTTTTTGAAGCTGCACGTGGCATTATGGGCTGGCTTGGAGATTGTGCAAAGGTTAGCTCTCTTATTGCATGTTGGGCTCCAAATGGTGCTGTTGGTCATATTGGTTGATGGTAGCTATTTAGCATATGGGTTTGCCTATCTTTTTTATGTGTGGCTGCATGCTCCCTTACTTCCTGGGTCTGAGACATTCTACAGGTGATTGCCTATGAAAACCAGGCTGTTCGTTGGACCACTCCTCTTGGTCTTCCTGTTGTACAACCATACTGTAAAACTGAACGCCATCTGGTGAGTATTCTATTCACAGATTTCTTTTCTAGCCTTTTTTTCATTATTTTTCCATATTAATATACTAACAGTGACACAGGTTACAACCACTCAACAAGCTGGTTTATTTTGCTCACTATATTTGAGTTATTTTATTTTCTAGGATTGTTTATTTGTAATGTGATGAGAGCTTAGTAATCCTTGGTTTAAGGGAAATGTTCCAACATTTGAATCATAGTTGTGTTAGGAGACTTATTATGCAAGTATTATTGACTTGAGATAGTATTAGTTGTACAAGTCTGGTACTTGATCTAGAATATTAGTTAGTATAAATAAAAGCCTTAGGCTAGTGTTTTGAATCACATCTGATTACTCAAATATATTTCTCTTCTACAGTTTTCATATTTTCTCTAAAAGTCGATCCAAAAATACACTCGTAACTCCAGCTTTGAGGAACCCATAAAAACTCCTACAGTTGGGCTATACTGTTGGACCAGATCAATCAGTCTACTAGCATAAAGAAAAAATAATTAATAATGGTGGCCAAAGCACTCCATTGCACATGGAGTTACTTGGGTACAAACAATCAAATATTCTTTCATGAATGTCAAGCAGGCAAGCCATAATAATATTCTTTTAAAAATTGAATTTCGAAGTAATGCCCAAATATCAGGAAAAACTAGTTATATCACATTAATTTGACTAATCACCTTTTTATTTGTTTTTATGATGTGTTACAGGTTGAATGATTTTGAAAAGGCATCAACATTAACCATATATATCGAGATGGGTTGAAGACTTGAGATGCGTCTACCTTTAATTTTTTGCTTATGGGATAGTATGATAAGAATTTTTGGTAGTTTATGTCAAAAACTTGATTATTGTAATGAGTTTTGAAACATTATTTTGGTTTAATTATTACCAAGTAAGATTATGCTACGCTATCTCTTCTTATTTTTGATGTTTTAATCAATGGTAATTGTGGCTTAATGTTATTGAAGCTACATAAATTAGCTTTATCAAATTATTATTTACTATATTGGTGATACTATTTTATTATTATTCGGCAACTTAAAAGGATAAGATCGTATAATTAAAAAATGTATATTTCGAATTAATAACTGAACAAAAATTAGTCTATTACAGCGACAATTCATTTGATTTGAGCCAATACATATAAAAGCTGTATGTTTTTGCAACGACAAAAGGTCTAGATTTTGGCAACGAAATTTGGGGTTCAGCAACGACTATGTCGTTTCAATAGCTATGGGTGTTTGGCAACAACATTGTTGTTGCAAAACTAATAAGGAGTTCAGCAACGACTTTGTCGTTGCAAAAGCATTAGGTGTTTGGCAACGACAATTTGTCGTTGCAAAATAGATTAACTAACTTTGTTTTGGCGGTTGATGTTTTGCAACGACAACTTTTGTGCAATGACACTTGTCGTTGCAGAAAGCGTTTCTTTACAGCAACGACAATTGTCGTTGCCGTACCCTTTTGCAACGGCTTTACCCGCAACGACCAAAGTCGTTGTAGAAAACATTTTTAGCAACGACTTTTGGTTTTTAGCAACGACTTTTGTCGTTGCAATAAAGGGTTTTTTTGTAGTGTGGATAGGGGATACTGGTCTTTTGGGCAAGCTTTATTCAAGTCGGTGTAGTCGACACACATGCGCCACTTTCCGTTTGATTTTTTGACCAAAACAGTGTTGGAAAGCCATTCCGAGTAGTTGACCTCCCTGATGAATCCGGCGGAAAGGAGCTCGGCCACCTTTTCCTCGATTACTGCAGCCTTCTCGGTGCCTACCCTTCTTTTCTTCTGCGCAACAGGCTTGGCGGTCAGATGAACACTGAGGCGATGACATATCAAGTTTGGGTCAATCCCCGGCATGTCTGTCGAGGTCCAAGCAAAAAGGTCTTTGTTCTTCTTTAAGAGTTCGAGCATTTCCGCTCGTGTTCTTTCTGGAAGGTTGGTTCCCAGCTTCACTTTTCTACTCGGTAGTTCTTCATCTAACATAATGAATTCCCACTCACCTTGTGGGGTTGGTCTTGAGTCATCCAAATTGGACCTAACATCTAAGTCTGTCAGGAGTACATTTCCTTTGTTCAAACTTAACTTTGGCTGAATTTCTTCTGGGATCTTGATCTTCGCTAAACTGGCGTTGTAGCACAATCGAGCTTTCTTCTGCTCGGCTCGGATGGTAACTACAGTTTCGTCGGTGCCTTCGAACTTCATGGCCAGATGGACAGTTGAGACGACTGCACCGAAGGCTTGCAAGCATGTCCTACCAAGGATGGCATTATATGCTGATGGGCAATCGACGACAAGGAACTTGATGATCTCGGTTCTCACCGAGGGGTGGTTTCCAAGAGTCACTGGCAACTGGATGTGTCCCTTGGGAACCACTGCATCTCCTGTAAAACTGATCAGCTTCCCCTCGAAAGGGGTCAGGTCGGAGGTTTTTAACTTCAGGGCTTCAAAGAGGTTCAGGAACATGATATCTGCCGAGCTACCTTGATCGACAAATGTCCTGGCAACCTCATAGTTGCCGATCAGAGCAGTGATGACCATTGGGTCGTTGTGACCCGGAATAACCCCTTCAAGATCATCATCATAAAAGCAAATGGGAATACTTTTTGTGGCTCTCTTTCGGATTGGATGATTGTGGACGGCAAGCACTTGGTTGATGTATTTCTTCCTGTCAGATTGACATTCTCCTCCTCCCGCGAAACCTCCAGCGATGGTGTTAACTCATAGATTTTGAGGGGATTGGTCCGTGGTTACCTCTACCATGGCCACTCTCTGCTGATTGGATGGTTGTTGTTGATTGGTGTTGTGGTCAGCCTGCCTGGTTGAGGATCGACCATTTCTCTCTGGGGATGGAGTCCTCCTCCGAGCGTGTCGGTTGAGTGCTTCTCTGACATACTGTTGTAGCTTGCCATCTCTGATCAATTGCTCGATCACGTCCCTGAGCCAGGTGCACTCATCTGTAGTGTGCCCATATCCCCCATGGTACGAGCAAAATTTGGAACGGTCCTGGCGCTGATTTCTCTTCAAGGGAGGAGGTCTCTCTATCATTCGGAGGTCAGTCTGCATTGTTTCTTGCAGTATCTGACTCCTTGGGACTATGAGAGGGGTGTACTGCTCGAACTTCCCTCAGGGAGGACCAAATCTTCTATCCCCTCGGGGTCCTCTTCTTTGCTCCTCCCTTTTGTCATCCCTTCTCTCGTCTTTTCTCGGTTTTCCATGGGAGGAAGGTTCTCCTCGCTCACCTTTGTCTCTGTTTCTCTGCCATTTGCTGAATTCCTCCAAGTTTATGAACTTGGTAGAACGATGTCTCAACTCCGCCATATCTCTCGGCGGCTTTCCCACTAGTGAGTTTTTGAAATCTCCGTTCCGAAGTCCCTAAGTGAAGAGGAAGACTGCAAAGCTTGGTTCGAGGTTAGGGACGGTCCCTGCCTCCGAATGGAAGCGTGAGAGATACTCTCGCAGCGGCTCTTCAGGTTGTTGCATGACGCCTGCTAGTGCGTGATCGGACTTTCGCTGGACGCAACTGGCAGTGTACCTGTTCAGAAAAACTTTCTTCATTTCTGCCCAGGAATTGACAGAGTTCCTGGGCAGAGCTGAGTACCATCTTAGGACAGGTGGTTGCAGAGTCATAGAAAAGCTCTACATTTCATCAGATCTCCTCCATCGTAAAAATTGATAGCTCCTTCAAAAGATAAGATATGCTCCAAGGGGTCGGTTAACCCGTTATACTTGGAAACACTCGTAGGTCCGAGGAAAGCTGAGGGTGTCTCATAAGCCATGATTCGTGGAGTGAAGGGGTGGCCAGGGTGAGCAGTATGGTCGGTTTCATATGTGGCCTCTAGGGCTGGATTTATGGGGGGTGGTGGAGGTAGGGTGGTGGTGGGGTGGTGGATCAGTTGAGTTGCTGGGATTGTTGCTACTGCCCGTTCAGCCACCGCCTGCATGTGGATTTGTTGGAGGTCGGCGATGGCCCTTCCCTGCTGCTCCAAGATCTGAGCCTGTTGCCTAATTATTTCCTCCAACTGGGTTTCCCTTCGGCCACGGGAGTGTTCCCTATCCTCACCAGAGACGCGAGCGTCAATGGATCGACCCGATCAATGGTTTGGAGCACGATTGGTGGGGTTAGGGTTAGTGGGGTTAAGGTTTGGGTTTGTTTGCCTGGAATGAACGGTGTAAGGGCCACTATGAGTTCGGGCTGGTATGGAGTGGTGGCTGCGGGCTGGGATTTGCCTTACTGATGGCATGCTGGGATGGGGAGGGTTTCTTCCTTCAAGATCTCTGCCGTTGTCACCACTGCCTTCCTCCAACCTCTGACGGTTTCGCCCTGCTTGGTGGTTTGCGCCGCGTGAGGCGGCGTTTCCTCGTGTGTCTACCATTTTTGGGGTGGGAATAGCAGTTTATGGATTCCCACAGACGACGCCAATGTAGTGTCTAGGACACTGTGTATCAGATATACCCCTAGCTCAGAGGTATAGAGTAACCCAAGAACTAGGAGATGGACTGATGTTAGTATATGATTTCTTAGGTATGCTAGAGGTCCAGTTGGGACAACTAGGGTTTCCCTAATCACAGGTGTGTGCTAGTGTGAAATTAGGGAGAGAGAACGTACCTGAGCCCCTTGCTGGAGACAGCTGTTTATAGGGGTGGCATTGTACCCTATGGGCCTGTACGGAGGGCCAGCTAGGTAGCTAACGTGTCCCTTTTAGGATAAGGGATGAGTCATTCATCCTTATCCTGTAGTGGTTGATCTTATCCGGTTAGCGAGTTAGGCTCACGCGCCCTTAGCTCGGACTCCTTAAGGGACGAGGTCCTATGACAAGCGCTCGGCCTGGATAGGCATGAACTAGCAGGATGGTTACTCTGGTCGGCCGAGTGTGTTTTAGGGTAGACCGAGGGTCGGTCTACCACACTATGATATATGTTTGATTTAATATGTGTATATTGCTTGAAAAATAAATATATGTGTATATGTGTGTGTGTGAATGATGCTACGGTCCTATATGTGTGCATATGTATATATGATCCTTGAATTTGTTTGCATGATTTTAATGTCTTTTATAGGTAAAAGAATAGAAAACAAAAATGAAAATGCATGATGTGTGTGCATGTGTGTGTGTGCTTCGGTGATGTGTGTGTGTGTTTGGGGTAGGATTTTGAATTATGGGGGAAGGAAAATCCTTGGCAAGCTTAGAAACCCAACAATTGTACCAAGTGAGAAGAAAATAGTGGCCTTGACATGACTATGCATGATGAGACCTAAGCCCTAGACTATGCTCTTTGTTCCCCTTGATTCAACCCTTGCCATGCAAATTTTTGGAAAGCTAATTTTACCCTCCTAAATGATGCCTTGGCCGAACCTCCTTCCAAGGGCAAGGAAGGCAACTTCGGTTCCCTTAAATCAGCCAAGCCTTGATTCATTTCCTTACTTTCTTTCATTTCCTTCACAAACAAACTTAAACACTTTCTAAGGGACTATCCAACCCTTAGCAGAAATAGAGAGAGAGAAAGGAGAAGGTGTGGCCATGAGGAACACAAAGGAAGAAGGAGGAGATTTAGCCCAAGTCCTTGAAATTTCTTTGAAGACCTAGAGCCTTTGAAGTAGAAGACCCATTTTCTTGGTAGGTTATGTAAAGATCAAAAGGAGAATCATGAGAGTTAGGATTTTCTTTTGGTGTTGTAATTTTTCCTTCTTTTCTTTTCATTGCATGTTTATTTTCGTAGCTTGAGAGATGAGTGCAAGTATGATTTAGACCTTATCATGGACTTTTAAATTGATTTGTAATATGTAAACTCATGGACTCTCTATGTGTGCTTCGGTTATGGCTTTCTTTAGGTAGATCTTGATAATTTTCTAAACAAATTTCTAATGGATCTAAATAACTACTTGAGATTTTGTGAAAACTAAAATTAAAACCCCATGCATGTTGGATCTCTTCTTTTAAACCGTGATCAACGAAGTTTTTATGAGAGGATTAGATACATAATGCATGATCTAAGTGTAGTTTGTGTTGAATTGAGGATTTCAAGTCTTGCATGTTGAGTTCTTGTACCCAATCCGTGACCTATGCGTATTTGTGTGAATGTTTGACTAACAATTTCATGATTTAAAATAACTTGAGAAGAGAATAGGAATTTCAAGCTTTGCATGTTGATTTGTAATGATTTTTGATTGATCTTTATATGTGCATGTTTTAATCCATGATTATTAACTCAAAGATAGGACTTTGAGGTTTGCATATCACTTTTCAAGTAAAGAAACTAAGTTTCTCTTCTATGCATGTTACGGCCTAGAGAAAATAAATAGGATAATAGTCTTTAAAGTGATTTTTTTCTTTTTATGAACATAATTTGATTTAAAGATTTATTTTATCTATGATGTGTTGGTATGAAGGCCATTCGGCCATGAGTGCTAAAGATGCTTTGGTGCATGATTTTTAGGTGCATATATGTGTTAGGGAAAGCTATAATGGTCTTAAGTCCATGCATGATATTTTTTTTTTAAGAAGATCAAGCTATAAACCATGTTTTTATTTGAGAAAAATTATAAGTTTAAGTTTTAATAAAAAGTCTAAGGAAATCTCATGATGGTTCATGCATGTTGATGTAATGTAATTTGCTTTAATTGTCTTTAGTTCATTGAAAAGTGAACTAAGGTTCTTTCCCTATGCATGTTAGTATTCGGTCTTGAGATAAGAGAATAGGGAAGTGTGCCTAATCATCATTTAGATTGCATATGGACTAAGATTGACCTTATTTAGAAGCATAAAGCTACATGCCTACATGAGATGATTTGTGGTCTTAATTGTTTTCTTGAATTGAGTTAAGAAAAATGAAATGGAACTTGTTGCATTATCCTATGATGCTCACGGTTTAGTCTTAAAATAAACGTCTTTGATGGTTTGATATATTTTGTAAGATTTTGCTTGAATGATTCGGTTAGTGCATGTTTAGATGCTTAGAATGATTTTCTTTTTAAATGTATAATGACAGTGATTTTATTCCATGATTGTGCTATTATATGTTCAATGCAATGATGTGTTAAATTCTCTTGTTCTTTTCGGTTTAGGGACTAGAAGTAAGTAAAATTAATTGAATTAATTTTCGTAATGTTAATTCTATGATTTCAAGGTTTAGGAATTGTTAGTAATTAGAAAATATTGATTTTATGCAATTCGGTTTTTGTCATAATTTAATTCAGAAATCAAGTTTAAAATTACCTTCCTTTGCATGATTGAATTTGTATGTGTTAGTGTTATAATTTAATTAGTTATCTCCTTTAGCCTAAGAGTGTTTTATTATAAGTAAATGATGAATGTTTTAGATTTTGATGAACTAGTTAGTGTGATCCTAGAGCTCTATCTTTTAATTCTTGCATTCTGAGAAGTATTTTAAGAATTATGTTTTCATAACATTAATGTTTTAAATCATGTTTTGATAATGAAAGGAAGTTTATTTGAATAAAGAGAGTATTTCTATATCATTTTCAAAAGTTTTTCTCACGGACTGTTTTAATCCTGTATTTGAATTGAATTTGAAAACCTTAGACAATGATAACAAGTTTTCAAAAGAGAAGTTGTTTTCAAAACAAATTAAAAGAATATATCGAAATCGTTTCTAATGCCCGGGAAAATGTATTAGTTCGAGCGACGGACGCGAGGACATGAGGCGAGGAGAGATGATCGAGAGATCGGAGAGCTTTAGGACGCTCGTCATCGAGGTGAGAGAGGGGCATTCCCTTAAGACGCCGTGGTAATTAGGTAACATATTAAAGCGTCCAATCATCTCAAAGATTGGACTCCAATCTCATTTAGCGTAGTGGTGTATGTGATAGCGAATGTTTGATTGGTTTAGCTATCCACCCGAACGACTGAGATTGGTCTATTAAATGGATGTTATGTTTTCTGATTGTGCATGGTGAATTATTTAATTATCCTATGATTGTTTATTTGTTAGTTGAATATGATATTGTGGGGAACTACTTGATTGAGTGGTAATGATTAAGTTATAGAAATAACAAATTAAGAATGAAAGGAAAAAGAATAATAGACCCGAATGATGGGATTAAATGAGAAGAGAAGTAAGTCGTGACGAGAATGGATTATGAGAGAAATAAATAATGGCTGGAAGCTTGGGAAGAATGAGAGGAGCTGATGATGCTGCTGAACCCGTATTGGCAAGGACACCAGTGATGCTGCGGAATCGCAATTGGCAAAGAGGACAACAATGGCATGAGGAGTAACAATGGATTAGAGAAAGTGATGATATTATTGCCAAGTTATGTTGATGAATGAGGATAATGTCGTTGTGCTATGGGAGAAAGAAAGATGATGCAATAATGTTGCGATGATTCGAGTGATATATATGTGAGTTTAGGGGGATTAGGTGCGAGCGATTAGCGATCGGGTTTCATTGAAGGGATGCACCAAGGATGAACCGATCATTAGGACTAAGCCGTAATTTAATCTCTAAAAGACTATTAAAAAGACATTTACTAAAGCGGTGAGGCATGAGTGTCGTTTCGAAGTAGTGGAGAGGAAGGAACCATAGGTATCTGCGGATACTTAGGAGGAGATTGCATTAGGGGAGGACGATGACGGTGATACGTCAAGAAGTCTAGAGTACTTTTCTAGGCGGAAAAATTCCACAAGTGGCGCACTAACGTGGTGGGGACTGGGTCTAATGCCGTGGCACGTTCTGCTTTCGAAACTAGAATAAGTACTGTCGCCCCCTAGATTGCAAATCGAGAACAGTGAGAGGGACTGGAACGGGGCATTGTGTTTTGCCACTGTGAGACAGTGAGCCTGATTAATGATATTATATGTGATTGAGGCTGAGACCTCCTGGCCTGGAGCCATTTGTTGAGACAGCTGTCGTGCCCGCGTGGTAAAGGTCCTGTACTCCTGTTTGCTTCCGACTAGGTTGGGTGGTGAACCGAGGAGATGTAGACGTGTGTGAGCTCAATGATGTCTCCCCCTCATCATTGGTGCTAATCGAAATGATAAAACTTAAATAACCAATATGTTCCAAATATAAGTGTAGTGATAATAAGAATAATATTAATGATAACGTTAGCCTCAAGTGATGGATAAGTTTAAGAGTGGAATTGGACGTAAGTACCTTGATGCATCTGATGAGTATGAGGTCAAGGTATGAAAATTACATATCATCATGAGTAATGTCAAAGAATCTTGAAAGCATTATTTTGGATGTTCGGATGTATATTTTTGTCTAGGTTCTGTTATTAAATATTGTGACTTGATTATGTTTAGTGATTGTTTGACTTTAAGTCTCTATATATTTGGTCTTAATATTTACCTGATGTAATCCCACATAGTCGACATTGCCGTTTTGGGTTGCTCACTCTCTCTACTCTATCTGTTATGTCTTGTATAAATTGTATGGATGTTAGATGGTCAATATGGTACGATATCAGCAGTTGCGGGAGATAGGAGCGACTCCCCGGAGAGGTGATAACAGCATTATGTCGGTTTATGAGATGTTTTTCATCGAGATCCCGCGTCGAAGGGCTGAACTAGAGGAGGAGGAGGCAGCTGTGGAGGATGAGACATATGGCGAACTCGACGCTTCTGAGGTTGAGGTTCCTGAGGATGCTGAGGAGGAGGATCCCAACCTCTGGTTTGATAGGGATGACCCAGAGGAGTACTACAGTGATGGGAGTTGGATCATTACTCCAGAGGATCTGCTGGCGGATGATGACGAGTGGTATAGCAAATTTGGAAAGCAAGATTAGAGGAGATTTATGACAAGAAGTCTAGGTAACTACCCTTTTGAGTATGTATTTCCACTATGAGTTCTTAGCGACCTGGTGATGTCCTGATGTAACCCCCACAAATTAATCTTTGTATCGGTACTTTGACATGAAATCAAATGGGCTATTCTATTTAACTGATGTTTGGAAAATGAGTTTCGAAGCGTGGTGTCTTGTGACATCCCAGTTTGGAACTTGAAAGAGTGGGTACAATATGAGAACACGGATTTTACATATAATTACGTTTTGCTAATAGAAGTGTGCTCGTCTTGTGCAATGCTCGTTTTTAAAAAAAAAGGGCCCGAATTTTTACTTAAAATGATTAAGGTTTTCAAGTTGCCAGATCGGGGTGTTACAACATTCAAAGAAGAAATCAATTTATTTCTTTTATTTTTATACCAAAATCGAATGAATCATTAGGAAAAATCACTCAATATAATCATTTATCAAATCAACTTCGTTATTCAAGTTAACCCAAGTAATAACACACAAGAAAATAAGAATGACTTAAATAGACTTTGTTCCAAAACCGAATGAAATCATGAAAATTTACTTTTGAATTTTTAAATGAAAGATCTAAGTACCATAGGTCTAGAAATTCCTAATCCTAACCATAAAACACACATGCAAAATGAAATGATCTAACTTAATCATTTATGCATGCAAAACCGTGAGCTCCACAAGAGATTAACAAACAAAAATTAAATTTCTTAACACCTTACAATTAAAATCATCTCAAGGTCTTTACCCTCTAAGAAAGCTCATGCATGCACTTAGAATCTCTAAATGGAATAATTGCAACATGCGTGTAAATAAAATGATGATCTAGCATGGTTCTCTATCCTTCCTAGACTTGACCGAATAATGACATGCATAAGGGCAAGATCTTACAAATTTATCTTCACACACAAGGATCACACACAAGATCAACTCATGCAAGACTTTTTAAAACAACATTTTATTTTTCAAAAGCATCAACCGAATCATCATCATACACCATATCTTGATTCAAATTCTTTTTACACAAGAATTATTTCTAAAACTTGTTAGGTTTATTTCCCTTTGAAAACCGTGACATGCATATCAAGAAAATCAAGACTTTGCATCCAAAACAAACATACAAAACTCAAGCTTCACAATTTCTCAAGGATCAACTATAAATCCAAGCATGCAAAAGAAAATCAAGAGCATAAAATCAACCACCAAATCTAAAAAAAACCGTGAAGAACAAGTTAAGAATCAAAGCATCCAAGTGCAAATATTCAAGATCAAGACACAAAATCAACATGCAAGGCAACAATACTTCAAGATCAATAGAAAATAAACACATGCAAATCACAAAATTAAACTTAAACAAAGTCCATAATAAAGTCCTTTACAAACCAAAATGACTACACTAAACTCTCTTAAATAACTACCTTAAACAAAATCCTAATCTTCAAACTTCAAATCCTTTTCTTCTCCTCCTAGGGTTGCCTCGGCCTCCTCCTTTCTAGGGTTGGTGGGTGGCTTTCTTATTGATCCTTGAAGAAGAATGTGGTTGAGAAGAAAATCAAAGGAGTTTGGATCAAGAACTTAGAGTTTTCACTTCTCCTTTTTCTCCTCTTCCTCACGGCCTTACTCTCTTTTCTCTCTAAAGTCTCAAGAGCTTGATGTACTCTTGGACTAAGTGTTTATGTTGGTAAAGGAAATGAAATGAACTAGCCAACACTCACTCCTTCATACGGATTTAAGAGCAAAACAAGGGTGGGTAAATTCCTTTTCTAGCCTCGGTTTAGGGCTTGGTTCATGGGCAATTTGGTCCACCCCAAAGTTTGCATGGGAAGGGTCATGTCACAAAGGAGACAAGGTGGAAAAGAAGTCTCACCTAGGCATCATGAGTCATGCAACCTAGTTCCTCCTATTTCCTATTAAATTTTCTAATTTCTTAATGGCCAAGAAAATGAGCTTCTACTTGGTTCCTTATTCCTACACTCGGCCGAACATACTCACACACATGCACATATAATTTCATTTCATATTAGCATCATAAGCATACAAAATTAATTCATGGGATATCCTAAAGATCTAATACCTACACTTAACATATATTAAACATACATATAACACTTTAACGCATCATGTTTCACACTCCCAAAACACACGACACACACATCATACATGCATCCATTTTCACACAATTCCTGCATTCATTCATTAAATTTTTCTAGTCACATTGCATACATAAATCCTTGCACAGAACACACATGCACAAATTCAAAATTCCGAAAATACAAACTTTAAAGAAAATCAATCCACTTTATCAATCTAATTACAAAATAAGCTTAACTCTGAAATAACACCATAATTTCACATAAATCAAAGACTTTCAAAGAAACCCTTTATAAAAATCTCAAATCATTTTTGGAAAAAGAAAATTCGTTTCTTTAAGAAATCTCAAAATCATAATTTGGCTTTTTTGAAATCAAACTTCAAATAAAAATAAAAATCATTTGTTTAAAACACTTAACTGAAAAATCTTTCTTAAATCCCAAAATTATTTTTAAATGAAATCTTATTGATTTATTTGAGTCCAGAAAACGCGGGATGTTACATTCTCCCCAACTTAAAGATTTCTCGTCCCTGAGAAATACGTTGTGGATTGGCAGCAGGGCACGAGACTCTCGTGTTACTGGGATTCTCAGAAGAACACCATCGTTCATGCTTTGTAGTTGTACTCCCTTTCGTAGGTCTAATTCACTTGCCGTGCTCCTCATTTGTTGCTCTCGGATGAAGAAGTCACACTCGTACCACCGCTTGCGTGTCGAATCGGGTTAAGTCCAACGGACTAACCGAAGAAGATGTCGCTTCTTTAGCTGGTCATTGTCACAGAAAGTCCAATCATAGGTACGGACTTAGGGAAAATCAAGCAAACAAACATTCATACATCTCCAAAAGCACAGGGTTTTACTTAGAACCCTTAGACATTCACTGTTTTCTACTACTTGGGTTTTCACTAACTTGCAATAATCATTCCTTCCTTCCATTTTCCTGCTAATTCTAAGGTTTTCGCCTATCGTGTCTCTATCTCAAGGGAATCCTATTACAATCTAAGCTTATCTACTTCCTTGAACAAGCTCCTTTTTCCTCCTTAAATTCGTCCTAAACATTAATCAAACCTATCATTTTCACCATCTAAACCTCTGATTAGGGTGTATGGTCATTCTAATCCTCAAACTTCCTCATAATTTCCTCTAATAAGTAGTAATATACGCCTTCTTTCTTCCTTGTAACTCCCCAACTTTGATCAAACTTATGACTAAATTTGCTGTGATCTTATATCCTTACATAGCTTAAACCATTTATGCTTCCTTAATCGTTCAAGCCTAAATTATTTGGGTAACCGTGGCACTCCTGATTCCACTGTTTGGAATAATGATTCTTAAATAGGATCGGTAGGGCTATGGTTTGATAGGGGTTCATGAAGAAATGGTTCAAATCTTAACAACAAGAACTGTTTTGTTGAAGCAATTCAACAAACGCGGGAATTTAAAGACAACAAGCTACATTCTTAAGGGTAGTAGTTATTCTTATATAAAGGTATGCTAAGGTGAACAAGCTCAAGTCTTACGAGTACTAATGGAACATCAAAGGGTAGGGGTCTCAGTCTTAGAATCTACTCACTGTCTACTTTAGCCTGCGTTTCTTCAAGCTACAGGATGAACAGGTTCCTTAGACTAACTCGACCAACATTAAGCTACAAACAAATCCTTTCATCCTAAAAAGACGAGATCCTAGACTTATGCTCCTATCCTTACACTAGCAAGCACACAGAGTCACACAAACAAAGTATGTAAGCCCATGCTTAAAGCCACTAAGGATTACCATAAGCTCTGATACCATTTTGTAACAGCCCGATTTTCGTAAATAAAAAATAATCAACTTTCATTCATTAAAGTTGCCAAAAATGAGACTAATTTTTTTTTGTAAAACATTGTTGGAGTGTTTGAAAACGTTATAAAAAATCTCTTGTTGTACTTCAACACTTCCTTCGAAAACCGAGTTGTTACTAAAACCACAACTTATCCACTTGGGTTTTCAAAACATTCATTGGGGAAAACGGTTTGGTTCCATTTTTAAAATAGTTCTTGTATTCCATCAAAAGAAACCACTAAACATTGATCATAACGATGGATAAAAGTAGGGCATGCTTCAGAATAAGTTACAACAATGGTTCATCACTTAGGTAATCCTTAACACAAACATTCATCACAAACTATACTAACCACGCTATCCTTAAACTACCCTATTGAAGGCAATCGGGTGGAGGTCCTCCTTCTCCTTCTTGGGTCCTCTCTTCGTCCCGAAGATGAAACTGTCCCTATTGCTGTCCTTGTATTGTCGTTGGGCTCCAACTTCGCTTCGTCTCTGGTGCTGTAATTCCACCGTTTCTCATATTGCACCTTCTCCCTGTAGTTCTTATATCCTCGCACGGTAACTTATCTCAAGCACGGCCCCAAATCAGCTCTGCTCAGTTGATGTTCCGGGTCAGGGATTACAATCTGAGTATGGCCGATCCATATCCAGCCTCTTGCGGTTCGTTTCCATCCTCTTCCATATTTACTCCACGTGGTGACATCCATAAAACACTCCATCTGCCCGTTGAGATACCAGCAGTACCGATACGCCAACGAACAGGAGAGAGTAAGCGTTCCAAACTACGGGTCGTCGACAGTGTGGGATTACGATAGGCAAAATAATAGGACCATACAAGCATACAATACAACATACAAGCACACAACAATTAAGTGCAGTGTTATTATTATCATCTTGTATTATTATCATCATCATCATCCTTATTATCATCTTTCCTTCTCTTATCAACTTACTTTCTCAATCGCTTCTCTTCTAATACTCTTACTTTCTTTTATTCAGTCTTATCGATTCACACCTCTCTCTCTTTATTTGGGGAATCATAAAATATCATCGAAACATTCATTCCGTTCTCAGCTATCACTCACGTCTACATCTCCTCGGTCATCCACCCAACCTAGTCGGAAGCAAACAGGAGTACAGGACCTTTACCATGCGGGCACGACAGCTGTCTCATAACAAATGGTCTCAGACCAGGAGGACTCAGCCTCAATCAATAATATCAATTCATATATTCATGGCACATTGTCTCACAGTTGCAATCCAGATGCCCCACTCCCGTCCCTCTCACTGTTCTATATTTGCAATCTAGGGGGCGACAATATGATTCTAGTCGGCCCGCAGAACTTACCACGACATTAGACCCAGTCCCTACCACGTTAGTACGCCACATGTATAGTTCGTTCTGCCTAGAAACATACTCTAGACTTCTTGACGTTTCACCGTCATCGTCCTCCCCTATTGCAATCTCCTCCTAAGTATCCGCAGATACTTATGGTTCCTTCCTCTCCACTACTTCGCACTCTCATATCTCACCGCGTAAGTCTTTTAAGTCTTTTATCTTTTTAATTAACCTAAGGTCGGCCCATCCTTCGTGCAACCCTTCAATGAGTCCCGACCACTACTTTGCACAACCTTCTCTCATCAATCTCATATAGCACAAAGCTGGGATCACATCACAAACTCACGTTTCTCAACTTCCTCAATGTTCTCCATTTCTCGCGATCATCTCAATTCAAAATCTTTTCCGAAAATATTTTTTATAATATTTCTCAAAACCCTCCTTTTAAAAACATTTTCAAAACAATTTATTTTCACAATCCCTTTTCTAAAAATTTATTTTAACCATTCTCCACAAAATCTCTTTTCAAAAATCTTTTCAAAAACTGCTTTTCAAAAATCTTTTCAAAATTTAAAACTTTGCTGAGCGCTAATGGAGGAGCAAGCTCAACTCAACACTAGTCCCGGACTAAAACCAAAACAAAGGAGCCCAGCTCCACTCGATTCACATCTCGTCTCCACAACAACATTACTCTTCCCAGCTCTGGCTCGTTCTTCTTCTTATCGTCAATTCTTTCCCCAATCAACTCTTTATCTCTTTTTCCAATCCCTCTTATCTCTTTACATCTTATTCAATTTTTCTTTGTTTTCATTTTCTTACTCGGGACGTAACAGACGTCCACCAGCCATTCACTCATTACAATTAGCAACAATAAGTATCATCGGACATAATTAAATAGATAAATAAAAGCATTCACACAGCATCTCACAATAACATTGTGGTCTTTGTCACCTTCGTATAAGTGGCCACTCCAAACAAACAATTGCCACTTATACTACTGACTCCGAACCACTTCGTTCCGATCTTTGAGGTGATACGGAACGTCCTAATAAATCACCTAACTACCACGGTGTCTTAGGAAAGCTTCTCTCTCACCTCGATTGATGACAATTCGCACGATACGCTCCTTGGGTTCCTGATGCGACGCTCGTAACTGCTTCCCGGTTGTGACTGGAACTCAAATAATTCTCTTTTATTAAAAGTTGTTCTCATAAAAATCATTTCGAAAATAAGGCATCATTACCAAATTTATTATTTGAAAATCACTTTGATTTTAATTCATGATTAAATAAAAACATTTCTTTCAATCACATACTTAAGGATTTAAAACTCATAACATTCTTTTTAAAACAATACTTTTTCAATTAATCAAACCATTTTACTTACTTTATTTTCTTCAAAAACCGAATTAAACTAAAAGAAATAACACAAGAATTAAATCAAAAACCCCTTTAAAAATATTAAACACTTAAATCATTCAAACACACACACAAACAATTATAATATTACAAACCATCCATCATTCATGCACATAAGACAAGAATCAAATACATGCACCTAATTTCCATGCATGGCCGAATCTCATCCTACATGAGACAAGGATTCTTTCACTCAAACACTAATGATTACATGTACTAGAATGACATATGCACATATAACAAATACATTATCCTACTTTTAAACATCATAATCTAAATAATAATTAAAGAAAAGAGAGCACATTATCTTAGAATAATGCTAACAATCATATAAACCAACATTCAAAGAAGAAATCAATTTATTTCTTTTATTTTTATACCAAAACCGAATGAATCATAAGGAAAAATCACTCAATACAATCATTTATCAAATCAACTTCATTATTCAAAGTTAACCCAAGTAATAACACACAAGAAAATAAGAATGACTTAAATAGACTTTGTTCCAAAACCGAATGGAATCATGAAAATTTACTTTTGAATTTTTAAATTAAAGATCTAAGTACCATTGGTCTAGAAATTCCTAATCCTAACCATAAAACACACATGCAAAATGAAATGAGCTAACTTAATCATTTATGCATGCAAAACCGTGAGCTCCACAAGAGATTAGCAAACAAAAATTTAATTTCTTAACACCTTACAATTAAAATCATGTCAAGGTCTTTACCCTCTAAGAAAGCTCATGCATGCACTTAGAATCTCTAAATGGAATAATTGCAACATGCGTGTAAATAAAATGATGATCTAGCATGTGTAAGAACCTACAATCGGTGGTTGAAACAACTAGGAAACACTAGGAGAACACCTAGAAGGGGGGGTTGAATAGGTGTTAGATAAACCTTGAAAGATTTTCGAAAGAAACAAATCAAAACGATTAAAACAAATGATTTTCTTGAAATTTTCTTCTATTAATCGATTAACAAGTCAACTAATCGATTAATGCCGAATGATCAATTCAAACTAGTCGATTAATGAAACCAATTACTTGATTAATCAATGTTAAAATTGAAAAATCACTTTTCAATCAAATACGAAAATCAATCAATTAACACATATGATCAGAGATAAAGCGGAATTGATTAACACCAATATTCTTATTGATTACCTAGGTTATGAAAATGATTTTCCCCAAATCAATTTTGCACAATTAAGATTCAATTCAATCAATTATGAAAAATCAATTTTTCTAGGTTTTCAACCAAGAACACAATTAATAACAAGAATTGTAAAGAGTAGAGAGTTTAGAGATACGACACAGTGATTTATCCTGGTTCACTTTCATCCACTTGAAAGCTACTCCAGTCCCCTCTTCAACCAAGAGAGATTCTTCACTATGAGGAATTAGAGTTTCTCAAATTACAAGTAAATGCCTCACAAGACTCCCTTCTTGCTAGCCTACAAGAGATACCACACCCTTGCCTTGTAACCCTATTGATATCTAATCTAACCTCTTCTCTTGCTTGCCGATTCCCCACAACAAGCCTTCCAATGCTTTGAGATTCTTCAAAGGCTTCCAATTGCTTGTTAACACAACAAGGCTTCCAAGTGCTTGATGAAATGTCATACCAAGGCTTCCAATATTACTTTGCTTGATTCACAACCAAGACTTCCAATTGTTGTAGATAGCTTGCCTCTTGCAAAGATTACAACTCAAATGAAAACAAAAATAACAATCCTATGAATCTCTTTCAAAAGTTATGAAATATCAACATGAGAGATTCAAGGTTCTTGATCAAAGAATGTAAAAGTTAAAGCTTTGATCTTAAGAGAGTGAGAGAGAATAGAGTGGCTTTGATTCTTTATAAAATTGATTATCAAAATGATGGATTATGATCACAAAGGTTAGGAATAGGTTTATATAGAATACCCAAAAGTTAGGAATGGTTAAAAGTGCTTTTGAGAAGTGAAAAACTCATTTAAAACCAGTAACAGCTCGTGTTACTCGAGTAGCCAAGTCCTTACTCGAGTAACCAGTGTCTTAATCGAGTATTTACGCAAGCAATGAAAATTCTACTCGAGTAAAAGGGGAAGTAATCGATTACTTCAATAGGGTAATCGATTACCTTGACTAAAAATCACTTAAAACTTGTTTTCTCAAAAACTAAACCTTTTCTTTCAAACCTTTAAGCCACCTATTGATTTTAGGCAAAGTGAATACTCAAAATATGATATAATCATGCAATCAAAAGAGATTCACTACCCTCTAAGAAACTCTACCCAAACTCATAAACTAAAAGACTTGAGAGGCTAAAGATAAAACAATAAAACATAAACTACCAAACTAAGTCTTCATGAGTTGGCTCTCTCTTTATCACTTGATGTTTGTTGTTGCTTGTTGAGCTTGAACTTGATCAACACGATTGAAGCTTGTTCAAAACCTTTTGGCCTTTATCAAAACATTCTTCATGGATCTTACAGCATGGTTCTCTATCCTTCCTAGACTTGACCGAATGATGACATGCATAAGGGAAAGATCTTACAAATTTATCTTCACACACAAGGATCACACTCAAGATCAACTCATGCAAGACTTTTTAAAACAACATTTTATTTTTCAAAAGCATCAACCGAATCATCATCATACACCATATCTTGATTCAAATTCTTTTTACACAAGAATTATTTCTAAAACTTGTTAGGTTTATTTCCCTTTGAAAACCGTGACATGCATATCAAGAAAATCAAGACTTTGCATCCAAAACAAACATACAAAACTCAAGCTTCACAATTTCTCAAGGATCAACTATAAATCCAAGCATGCAAAAGAAAATCAAGAGCATAAACTCAACCACCAAATCTAAACAAAACCGTGAAGAACAAGTTAAGAATCAAAGCATCCAAGTGCAAATATTCAAGATCAAGACACAAAATCAACATGCAAGGCAACAATACTTCAAGATCAATAGAAAATAAACACATGCAAATCACAAAATTAAACTTAAACAAAGTCCATAATAAAGTCCTTTACAAACCAAAATGACTACACTAAACTCTCTTAAATAACTACCTTAAACAAAATCCTAATCTTCAAGCTTCAAATCCTTTTCTTCTCCTCCTAGGGTTGCCTCGACCTCGTCCTTTCTAGGGTTGGTGGGTGGCTTTCTTATTGATCCTTGAAGAAGAATGTGGTTGAGAAGAAAATCAAAGGAGTTTGGGTCAAGAACTTAGAATTTTCACTTCTCCTTTTTCTCCTCTTCCTCACGGCCTTACTCTCTTTTCTCTCTAAAGTCTCAAGAGCTTGATGTACTCTTGGACTAAGTGTTTATGTTGGTAAAGGAAATGAAATGAACTAGCCAACACTCACTCCTTCATACGGATTTAAGAGAAAAACAAGGGTGGGTAAATTCCTTTTCTAGCCTCGGTTTAGGGCTTGGTTCATGGGCAATTTGGCCCACCCCAAAGTTTGCATGGGATGGGTCATATCACAAAGGAGACAAGGTCGAAAAGAAGTCTCACCTAGGCATCATGAGTCATGCAGCCTAGTTCCTCCTATTTCCTATTAAATTTTCTAATTTCTTAATGGCCAAGAAAATGAGCTTCTACTTGGTTCCTTATTCCTACACTCGGCCGAACATACTCACACACATGCACATATAATTTCATTTCATATTAGCATCATAAGCATACAAAATTAATTCATGGGATATCCTAAAGATCTAATGCCTACACTTAACATATATTAAACATACATATAACACTTTAACCCATCATGTTTCACACTCCCAAAACACACGACACACACATCATACATGCATCCATTTTCACACAATTCCTGCATTCATTCATTAAATTTCTCTAGTCACATTGCATACATAAATCCTTGCACAGAACACACATGCACAAATTCAAAATTCCGAAAATACAAACTTTAAAGAAAATCAATCCACTTTATCAATCTAATTACAAAATAAGCTTAACTTTGAAATAACACCATAATTTCACATAAATCAAAGACTTTCAAAGAAACCCTTTATAAAAATCTCAAATCATTTTTGGAAAAAGAAAATTCGTTTCTTTAAGAAATCTCAAAATCATAATTTGGCTTTTATGAAATCAAACTTCAAATAAAAATAAAAATCATTTGTTTAAAACACTTAACTGAAAAATCTTTCTTAAATCCCAAAATTATTTTTAAATGAAATCTTATTGATTTATTTGAGTTCATAAAATGCGGGATGTTACATTCTCCCCAACTTAAAGATTTCTCGTCCCTGAGAAATACGTTGTGGATTGGCAGCAGGGCACGAGACTCTCGTGTTACTGGGATTCTCAGAAGAACACCATTGTTCATGCTTTGTAGTTGTACTCCCTTTCGTAGGTCTAATTCACTTTCCGTCCTCCTCATTTGTTGCTCTCGGATGAAGAAGTCACACTCGTACCACCGCTTGGGTGTCGAATCGGGTTAAGTCCAACGGATTAATCAAACCTATCATTTTCACCATCTAAACCTCTGGTTAGGGTGTATGGTCATTCTAATCCTCAAACTTCCTCATAATTTCCTCTAATAAGTAGTAATATACGCCTTCTTTCTTCCTTGTAACTCCCCAACTTTGATCAAACTTATTACTAAATCTGTTGTGATCTTATATCCTTACTTAGCTTAAACCTTTTATGCTTCCTTAATCGTTCAAGCCTAAATTATTTGGGTAACCGTGGCACTCCTGATTCCACTGTTTGGACTAATGAGTCTTAAATAGGATCGGTAGGGCTACGGTTTGATAGGGGTTCATGAAGAAAGGGTTCAAATCTTAACAACAAGAACTGTTTTGTTGAAGCAATTCAACAAACGCGGGAATTTAAAGACAACAAGCTACATTCTTAATGGTAGTAATTATTCTTATATAAAGGTATGCTAAGGTGAACAAGCTCAAGTCTTACGATTACTAATGGAACATCAAAGGGTAGGGGTCTCAGTCTTAGAATCTACTCACTGTCTACTTTAGCCTGGGTTTCTTCAAGCTACAGGATGAACAGGTTCCTTAGACTAACTCGACCAACATTAAGCTACAAACAAATCCTTTCATCCTAAAAAGACGAGATCCTAGACTTATGCTCCTATCCTTACACTAGCAAGCACACAGAGTCACACAAACAAAGCATGTAAGCCCATGCTTAAGGCCACTAAGGATTACCATAAGCTCTAATACCATTCTGTAACAGCCCGATTTTCGTAAATAAAAAATAATCAACTTTCATTCATTAAAGTTGCCAAAAATGAGACCAATTTTTTTTTTCAAAACATTGTTGGAGTGTTTGAAAACGTTATAAAAAATCTCTTGTTGTACTTCAACACTTCCTTCGAAAACCGAGTTGTTACTAAAACCACAACTTATCCACTTGGGTTTTCAAAACATTCATTGGGGAAAACGGTTTGGTTCCATTTTTAAAATAGTTCTTGTATTCCATCAAAAGAAACCACTAAACATTGATCATAACGATGGATAAAAGTAGGGCATGCTTCAGAATAAGTTACAACAATGGTTCATCGCTTAGGTAATCCTTAACACAAACATTCATCACAAACTATACTAACCACGCTATCCTTAAACTACCCTATTGAAGGCAATCGGGTGGAGGTCCTCCTTCTCCTTCTTGGGTCCTCTCTTCGTCCTCGAAGATGAAACTGTCCCTATTGCTGTCCCTGTATTGTCGTTGGGCTCCAACTTCGCTTCGTCTCTGGTGGTGTAATTCCACCGTTTCTCATATTGAACCTTCTCTCTGTAGTTCTTATATCCTCGCACGGTAACTTGTCTCAAGCACGGCCCCAAATCAGCTCTGCTCAATTGATGTTCCGGGTCGGGGATTACAATTTGAGTATGGCCGATCCATACCCAGCCTCTTGCGGTTCGCTTCCATCCTCTTCCATATTTACTCCACGTGGTGACATCCATACAACAATCCATCTGCCCGTTGAGATACCAGTAGTACCGATACGCCAACGAACATGAGAGAGTAAGCATTTCGAACGACGGGTCGTCGATGGTGTGGGATTACGATAGGCAAAATAATAGGACCATACAAGCATACAATACAACATACAAGAACACAACAATTAAGTGCAGTGTTATTATTATCATCTTGTATTATTATTATCATCATCATCCTTATTATCATCTTTCCTTCTCTTATCAACTTACTTTCTCAATCGTTTCTCTTCTAATACTCTTACTTTCTTTTATTCAGTCTTATCAGTTCACACCTCTCTCTCTTTATTTGGGGAATCATAAAATATCATCGAAACATTCATTCCGTTCTCGGCTATCACTCACGTCTACATCTCCTCGGTCATCCACCCAACCTAGTCGGAAGCAAACAGGAGTACAGGACCTTTACCGTGCGGGCACGACAGCTGTCTCACAACAAATGGTCCCAGACCAGGAGGACTCAGCCTCAATCAATAATATCAATTCATATATTCATGGCACACTGTCTCACAGTGGCAATCCAGATGCCCCACTCCAGTCCCTATCACTGTTCTAGATTTGCAATCTGTAACACCCGTCAAAATCCTCGCATATATTAAATAATAAAATATTATTTTACAGTATATTTTGCAAATAAGAGTGTTTTAGAAATAAATAGGTGTTTGATTGATAAGCGGTATTTCCCCTGTATTTTTGTCTAAAGTGTGATTTTGATACTTTAAGGTTTTGTTAAAATAATAATATGTATTTTCAAGTGAAGTCTTATATATTGATATTTTTAAGGTGTATTCATGAAAGATAGTTTTAGTTATTTTGAATAGCTGTCTTTTGGAATAAAGAATTGTTTTATTGGTTTTAAAGAGTTATTAACTTTGAAAATTCATATCTTTTTAACCGTAACTCAGAAAATTACGATCTTTATATGCAAACGATCGTATTGAAACGTAGAATTTAAAAATGCAAAGTTTATAATTTTATGGGTTGATTTATGAAAATTTACTTTCCAGGCTTGAGAAGCACGAATTTTGGAGATATCAATTACTAAAAATAGTTAAAGACCTCCAATGAACTATTCCTTTTGAGAATCTCTTTAATGTATAAAAATATGATTTTATAAAATGAAATGGGGGCTGTATCTATAGCCAATTAGTGCAGTTAATTATTTTATTTAAAGGTGTATTTTGGAATTTTATTTACTAGACTTGATGTCTGTACTCTTATAAAAAGGAAAAACTATTTTATGTGATTTTATAAAGTAAATTTAAAATGAAATGTGTGTTTTATTTGATGAGTGTATTTTGATGCTTGCATAATGTATGTGAATGTTGTATGAAGCATGATGCATGAAATTAATTGCATTGTCTTAATAATTAAAGTGCTTATATGGTAAATATAGTGGAAAAAGAAAAATGAAATGTGGTGCATGTGTGTGTAGGTGTCGCCGTGTGGTGTGTGTGAGTGGCATGCATCATGCAATTTTGTTGACATCTTGCACCCTAAGCTAGTAACCCATTAGCACCTAGGTTTAATTAGTGTTAAGCATGGTTAATAGTTTGACCAACCAATAGGAAGCAAGCTTAGCCCTAATTCTTCTCTATTTGTCCAATGGCTTGGCTTGAGCCATGCAAGCCTTGATGATGCCAATTTTATCCTTCCTAGTTGCACTCTTGACCAAATTAACTTAAGGGTAGGAAAGGAATTGTTGGTTGCTCCTTATAACCCCAAAACCGTAGAACACCCATTCATTTTGCTTCTCATTTCACTTCCAAAACTAAACACAACTCTAAGGGTAAACATCAATACTCTTAGAAAGAATTAGAAACACTTAGAGAGAAAGAGAGAACCGTGAGCATCCAAGGAGAAAAGGGAGAGGAAAATCGAGTTCAAAGCCTTAGGAACCTTGAAGATTTAGTGAAGAGACGAGGTATTTTAAAGACGGTGGATTGAGCATCAGTCTGTAGCAAGTACCCGCGGAAATCCGGTGCAAGTGTCTGAGGAACGAGAGGTGAGAGATACAGTAGACCTAAGTCAATGTGACACTTAGACTCAGTTCCTAACTGAGTATATCAAGTTCGAAATTCTAATAATTTCTATATACTATGTGTTTACATGATTATATGTTATGATTCTGACTACCATGCATTTACACTTATTTACATACGATCTACTTGAATTCATAAGCATGTTTGAAAGATATATGCATCATGATGGAGTTATGGTGATGATTGAAGTGAGACAATGGGTATTAAGAAAATTAAGATGAGATTAAAGATAGTATAGAATTCATGAGAAATAGATCATGAGTTGAAGTGAGAGTAATGCTGATAAAAGTAATGCTGATGAGAATATTGTATAAAGAAATATAAGATGATTCGTGGCTCTGCTTTGTGAAAGCTCAAATCATGTGTAGAAATGTGAAATTAATTGATGAAGTGCCGACGTCAAAGAAATGTGATGGTGCAATGTTCGTGACTCGAGGCTCAACGATTCAAGCTGGCTCGCAATGATATCTTGAGGAATGTGGAACTTTGTGCTCCTTTGGGAAAAATAATAACCTTGTTAGCGGTTAGGACTCATCGAAGGGATGTTACGAGGATGAGTCGACCTTAGGACACTAAAAGACTAAAGATATAAGAAAACTTTTAAAAGACATTAATTAACGCGGTGAGTATGAGTGCGAAGTAGTGGAGAGGAAGATACCCCGGAATATCTGCGGATATTCGGGTAATGATTGCAATATTGGAGGGCAAGGACGGTGATACGTCAAGAAGCCTTGAGTGCTATTCTAGGCAGACGAATTCCACATGTGGTACGGGAAGATCGGTCCTATGCCGTGGTGAGTTCTGCACTCGAGACTAGAATAGTACTGTCGCCCCTTATGGCAATTCGGGAACAGTGAGAGGGACTTGAATGAGGCAATGTGTAATGAGCCAGTATGATGTTGTTATTGTGCTACGAGGTAGCAGACAACTATCAATGCCTGCGTGGTAAAGGTCCTGTACTCCTGTTAGCGTCCGACTAGGTTTGGGTGGATTACCGAGGAGATGTAGACGTGTGTGCTATCTTCAATGATGCTTTCCCACATCATTGAAGGATCCGGAATAATAAGATTTAAGGATAAAAAGGAATACGCTTAATGAGATCTAACATTGGAATCGGCCGTAATAAATAATAATTAAGAAGCTTATGAGAAGAGTAATCAAAGAGTGAACGTTATGTGATAACAAAGTTCATTGAGATATGAAATGATCGATGTTATAGGTTGATGAAATATTTTCCCTTGTTAAAGATATCTGTTATGTTATCATTACATTGTGATTATCTGCTATGTGAATCTTTTGATAGTATAATAAATGATGTCTTATGATATGTAGATAACTGTTACATGCACATCCTGTCTACCTGCTGCTATATATGTTTCAGTTATGCATGTCTGATACATGTTACTATCTGCTAATACTTGGAATCCATCTACCAAAATTATTCTGCCTATTTTCTTTTACCTTGAGTCATCAATAGTCTGTTCTGTTACTGTTGTACTTCTGGGAAACTGACCTCTCTCCTACCATGTTGTCGTATCGGGTTACTTCGGTATTGCAACGGGTAGATGATCCTGCATTTAGTAATTTATATGACCCTTCGGGAGGGAGCCTGGGAGGTCGCTCCTAGCGGATGGACTTGACGAGGCAACTCTCTTCTAGAAATATGAGACCTAGGACGTAGTGACGGGGTCAACAAGAGATGCACCTCTAGGACATGTCGAGCTACGAGACTATCAGCATGAAGGACCGCGGAAGTAGCGTAATGATTGATTAGTTGCGATGGATGATATGTCGGGGCTGTTTAGCGGTGGAACCCTCTTAGTGTGTAGGTTCTGTGTTTCCAATTGAGGATTGCCATAGCCATGGACCATTATTGTAACTAGCCATTTTTATATTTCACACCTCATTTTGAGAAGATGTGGGCTGTAATATTATTGGAATACCGATGTTTTTTAGGAAGGAACTATAATGGATCCTAAATACTTTGATGATGAACTCCTTTTAATGATAACTTGGTATTGACGAAATGATTTGGTAACAACTCGATTTTCGATTAAGTGATTCGATGAACAATGAACATTGTCTTTTAAAAAAAATGGCCTAATTTTTGCAACTTATTACGTAATTAAATGATTGTTTTATGTTATGAAAAATCGGGCTGTTACAGTATGGTATCAGAGCAATGGTTAATATCAGTGGCCTTAAGCATAGCCTTATATGCTTACTCTGTGTAACCCTGTGGTGTCTATAGTGTCAGGCTGTGTCTGTGTTATCTTGTTGAAACCTTCTTGTCTTCTTTCCAAGATAAACGATGTCTAGTCCTCGTGGAAGACCTCGTGGTTCTAGCTCGGGCAACTCTGGTAGGGATGCTGAAATCCCAAATCCTGCAACTCTTATGGCTCAGATGACTGCGGTGATGACGGGCGTCAATAATAATTTGCAAGCATTACACCAGCAAGCCCAGCAGAATCACAATAACAATCAGAATCAAGTTCGGGATATGGAAGCACAAGGGTATAAAGGATTGGATGAGTTTTGTCGTCAGAATCCGAAGGAATTTGCTGGAGGTTTCGCCCCGGATGAAGCTCTGAGTTGGATAGAAAACTTGGAGAGGATATTTGAAGGAATGGTACAGTGTAGTGATGAACAGAAGTTAGCATATGCTGGATATATGATGATAAAAGTGGCTGCAGTTTGGTGGAGGACAACTAAGCGAGTAATGATGAACGCTGAAGAGGAGATCAATTGGGAGTCTTTCAAAGGAAAATTCATGGAGAAGTATTTTCCAATTGATGTGATAAATGAGAAAGAGATGGAATTTCTGAAGTTAGTGCAAGGAGACTTATCAATTGAAGAATATGCTTCAAGATTTGAAGAGTTGGCTAAGTTTGTGCCACAGTATACTGGAGGAGAAAATGAGAGATCGAAATGTGCTAAGTTTAGGGATGGACTTAAACCAAAAATTAAGTTGGCTTTCTCTCATTTGGAAATTGAGGACTTCGCTACTCTTGTCAATCGATGCTGTATGTATGAAGCAGGTTTAAAGGCTAAGAGTGCTGCAGAGAAAGTAGTGAATTCATCTTCATCTCATGGACCAACTCGTAACCTTTCTTTTCATCAAGGTTCTGGTGGAAAGTACCGGACTCTAAATCCGTACTCTAGTGGAAGGAGAAATCAACGCTCAGGAAGGAATGGACATGGTGGTAATGTAGGAGGTAAGGTAAACAGAGGAGAGAGTCATAGAAGCAACCATCAGAGGGGCAATAGCATGGGACGTGACGGTAGTAGTCGCGATAACACTAAAAGAGCAAGGCAAGGAAGCACCCTTCCTTACTGCAACAGATGCGATCGCAAACACTATGGGCCAATATGTCCATCTCGGAATCCAAACTGTTTTAATTGCAATAGGCCTGGTCATGTGATGAGAGATTGTAGAGCGCCAAGGCAAGTGACTAACCCGAAAGCTTCAAATCAACCAAATCAATAAGGTAGAGTGATTATCATGAAGGGAGTTGAAACTGCCAATGCTGCTAATCTGAACCCAGGTTAATGTCTTAATTATTCTATTAAAGTGTTATAGTCGTCGAGGTAACATAGGTTTGAATCGAACACAAAACGTTTGGCAACAACGAGTTTAGTAGTGAGTTAGATCGAAGTTGGGGAGGATCTGGTACGCTGATGCTCAAATTCTACCCCGCATTTCTCGGGGACGAGAAATCTTTAAGTTGGGGAGAATGTAACACCCGTCAAAATCCTCGCATATATTAAATAATAAAATATTATTTTACAGTATATTTTGCAAATAAGAGTGTTTTAGAAATAAATAGGTGTTTGATTGATAAGCGGTATTTCCACTGTATTTTTGTCTAAAGTGTGATTTTGATACTTTAAGGTTTTGTTAAAATAATAATATGTATTTTCAAGTGAAGTCTTATATATTGATATTTTTAAGGTGTATTCATGAAAGATAGTTTTAGTTATTTTGAATAGCTGTCTTTTGGAATAAAGAATTGTTTTATTGGTTTTAAAGAGTTATTAACTTTGAAAATTCATATCTTTTTAACCGTAACTCAGAAAATTACGATCTTTATATGCAAACGATCGTATTGAAACGTAGAATTTAAAAATGCAAAGTTTATAATTTTATGGGTTGATTTATGAAAATTTATTTTCCAGGCTTGAGAAGCACGAATTTTGGAGATATCAATTACTAAAAATAGTTAAAGACCTCCAATGAACTATTCCTTTTGAGAATCTCTTTAATGTATAAAAATATGATTTTATAAAATGAAATGGGGTCTGTATCTATAGCCAATTAGTTCAGTAAATTATTTTATTTAAAGGTGTATTTTGGAATTTTATTTACTAGACTTGATGTCTGTACTCTTATAAAAAGGAAAAACTATTTTATGTGATTTTATAAAGTAAATTTAAAATGAAATGTGTGTTTTATTTGATGAGTGTATTTTGATGCTTTCATAATGTATGTGAATGTTGTATGAAGCATGATGCATGAAATTAATTGCATTGTCTTAATAATTAAAGTGCTTATATGGTAAATATAGTGGAAAAAGAAAAATGAAATGTGGTGCATGTGTGTGTAGGTGTCGCCGTGTGGTGTGTGTGAGTGGCATGCATCATGCAATTTTGTTGACATCTTGCACCCTAAGCTAGTAACCCATTAGCACCTAGGTTTAATTAGTGTTAAGCATGGTTAATAGTTTGACCAACCAATAGGAAGCAAGCTTAGCCCTAATTCTTCTCTATTTGTCCAATGGCTTGGCTTGAGCCATGCAAGCCTTGATGATGCCAATTTTATCCTTCCTAGTTGCACTCTTGACCAAATTAACTTAAGGGTAGGAAAGGAATTGTTGGTTGCTCCTTATAACCCCAAAACCGTAGAACACCCATTCATTTTGCTTCTCATTTCACTTCCAAAACTAAACACAACTCTAAGGGTAAACATCAATACTCTTAGAAAGAATTAGAAACACTTAGAGAGAAAGAGAGAACCGTGAGCATCCAAGGTGAAAATGGAGAGGAAAATCAAGTTCAAAGCCTTAGGAACCTTGAAGATTTAGTGAAGAGACGAGGTATTTTAAAGACGGTGGATTGAGCATCAGTCTGTAGCAAGTACCCGCGGAAATCCGGTGCAAGTGTCTGAGGAACGAGAGGTGAGAGATACAGTAGACCTAAGTAAATGTGACACTTAGACTCAGTTCCTAACTGAGTATATCAAGTTCGAAATTCTAATAATTGCTATATACTATGTGTTTACATGATTATATGTTATGATTCTGACTACCATGCATTTACACTTATTTACATACGATCTACTTGAATTCATAAGCATATTTGAAAGATATATGCATCATGATGGAGTTATGGTGATGATTGAAGTGAGACAATGGGTATTAAGAAAATTAAGATGAGATTAAAGATAGTATAGAATTCATGAGAAATAGATCATGAGTTGAAGTGAGAGTAATGCTGATAAAAGTAATGCTGATGAGAATATTGTATTAAGAAATATAAGATGATTCGTGGCTCTGCTTTGTGAAAGCTCAAATCATGTGTAGAAATGTGAAATTAATTGATGAAGTGTCAACGTCAAAGAAATGTGATGGTGCAATGTTCGTGACTCGAGGCTCAACGATTCAAGCTGGCTCGCAATGATATCTTGAGGAATGTGGAACTTTGTGCTCCTTTGGGAAAAATAATAACCTTGTTAGCGGTTAGGACTCATCGAAGGGATGTTACGAGGATGAGTCGACCTTAGGACACTAAAAGACTAAAGATATAAGAAAACTTTTAAAAGACATTAATTAACGCGGTGAGTATGAGTGCGAAGTAGTGGAGAGGAAGATACCCCGGAGTATCTGCGGATATTCGGGTTGTGATTGCAATAGGGGAGGGCAAGGACGGTGATACGTCAAGAAGCCTTGAGTGCTATTCTAGGCAGACGAATTCCACATGTGGTACGGGCAGATCGGTCCTATGCCGTGGTGAGTTCTGCACTCGAGACTAGAATAGTACTGTCGCCCCCTATGGCAATTCGGGAACAGTGAGGGACTGGAACGAGGCAATGTGTAATGAGCCAGTATGATGTTGTTATTGTGCTACGAGGTAGCAGACAGCTGTCAATGCCTGCGTGGTAAAGGTCCTGTACTCCTGTTAGCTTCCGACTAGGTTTGGGTGGATTACCGAGGAGATGTAGACGTGTGTGCTATCTTCAATGATGCTTTCCCACATCATTGAAGGATCCGGAATAATAAGATTTAAGGATAAAAAGGAATACGCTTAATGAGATCTAACATTGGAATCGGTTGTAATAAATAATCATTAAGAAGCTTATGAGAAGAGTAATCAAAGAGTGAAGGTGATGTGATAGCAAAGTTCATTGAGATATGAAATGATCGATGTTATAGGTTGATGAAATATTTTCCCTTGTTAAAGATATCTGTTATGTTATCATTACATTGTGATTATCTGCTATGTGAATCTTTTGATAGTATAAGAAATGATGTCTTATGATATGTAGATAACTGTTACATGCACATCCTGCCTACCTGCTGCTATATATGTTTCAGTTATGCATGTCTGATACATGTTACTATATGCTAATACTTGGAATCCATCTACCAAAATTATTCTGCCTATTTTCTTTTACCTTGAGTCATCAATAGTCTGTTCTGTTACTGTTGTACTTCTGGGAAACTGACCTCTCTCCTACCATGTTGTCGTATCGGGTTACTCCGGTATTGCAACGGGTAGATGATCCTGCATTTAGTAATTTATATGACCCTTCGGGAGGGAGCCTGGGAGGTCGCTCCTAGCGGATGGACTTGACGAGGCAACTCTCTTCTAGAAATATGAGACCTAGGACGTAGTGACGGGGTCAACAAGAGATGCACCTCTAGGACATGTCGAGCTACGAGACTATCAGCATGAAGGACCGCGGAAGTAGCGTAATGATTGATTAGTTGCGACGGATGATATGTCGGGGCTGTTTAGCGGTGGAACCCTCTTAGTGTCTAGGTTCTGTGTTTCCAATTGAGGATTGCCATAGCCATGGACCATTATTGTAATTAGCCATTTTTATATTTCACACCTCATTTTGAGAAGATGTGGGCTGTAATAATATTGGAATACCGATGTTTTGTAGGAAGGAACTATATGGATCCTAACTACTTTGATGATGAACTCCTTTTAATGATAACTTGGTATTGACGAAATGATTTGGTAACAACTCGATTTTCGATTAAGTGATTCGATGAACAATGAACATTGTCTTTTTTTAAAAAAAAATGGCCTAATTTTTGCAACTTATTACGTAATTAAATGATTGTTTTATGTTATGAAAAATCGGGCTGTTACACAATCTAGGGGGCGACAGTATGTTTCTAGTAGGCCCGCTGAACTTACCACGGCATTAGACCCAGTTCCTACCACGTTAGTATGCCACATGTGGAGTTCGTTCTACCTAGAAACATACTCTAGACTTCTTGACGTTTCACCGTCATCGTCCTCCCCTAATGCAATCTCCTCCTAAGTATCCGCAGATACTTATGGTTCCTTCCTCTCCACTACTTCGCACTCTCATATCTCACCGCTTAAGTCTTTTAAGTCTTTTATCTTTTTAATTAACCTAAGGTCGGCCTATCCTTCGTGCAACCCTTCAATGAGTCCCGACCACTACTTGGCACAACCTTCTCTCATCATTCTCATATAGCACAGAGCTAGGATCACATCACAAACTCACATTTCTCAACTTCCTCAATGTTCTCCATTTCTCGCGATCATCTCAATTCAAAATCTTTTCTCAAAACAATCTTTTCACAAGCTTTCTCAAAATACCATTTTATAAACTTTCACAAAACCTCATTTCATAAACAATTTCATAAAATTCCCTTTTGTAAATTTTCTCAAAAATCTAGTTTCACAACTGCTCAAAATCTCTTTTCAAAGATTTTCTCAAAAACCTCTTTTCACAAAGTTTCTAAAATCTCTTTTCACAACCTTTTACAAAATTTTCCTTTCAAAAATTTTCCGAAAATACTTTTTATAATATTTCTCAAAACCCTCCTTTTAAAAACATTTTCAAAACAATTTATTTTCACAATCCCTTTTCTAAAAATTTCTTTTCACAATTCTCCACAAAATCTCTTTTCAAAAATCTTTTCAAAAACTGCTTTTCAAAAATCTTTTCAAAATTTACAACTTTGCTGAGCGCTAATGGAGGAGCAAGCTCAACTCAACACTAGTCCCAGACTAAAACCAAAACAAAGGAGCCCAGCTCCACTCGATTCACATCTCGTCTCCACAACAACATTACTCTTCCCAGATCTGGCTCGTTCTTCTTCTTATCGTCAATTCTTTCCCCAATCAACTCTTTATCTCTTTTTCCAATCCCTCTTATCTCTTTACATCTTATTCAATTATTCTTTGTTTTCATTTTATTACTCGGGACGTAACAGACGTCCACCAGCCATTCACTCATTACAATTAGCAACAATAAGTATCATCGGACATAATTAAATAGATAAACAAAAGCATTCACATAGCATCTCATAATAACATTGTGGTCTTTGTCACCTTCGTATAAGTGGCCACACCAAACAAACAATTGCCACTTATACTACTGACTCCGAACCACTTCGTTCCGATCTTTGAGGTAATACGGAACGTCCTAATAAATCACCTAACTACCACGGTGTCTTAGGAAAGTTTCTCTCTCACCTCGATTGACGACAATTCACACGATACGCTCCTTGGGTTCCTGATGCGACGCTCGTAACTGCTTCCCGGTTGTGACTGGAACTCAAATAATTCTCTTTTATTAAAAGTTGTTCTCATAAAAATCATTTCGAAAATAAGGCATCATTACCAAATTTCTTATTTGAAAATCACTTTGATTTTAATTCATGATTAAATAAAAAAATTTCTTTCAATCACATACTTAAGGATTTAAAACTCATAACATTCTTTTTGAAACAATACTTTTTCAATTAATCAAACCATTTTACTTACTTTATTTTCTTCAAAAACCGAATTAAATTAAAAGAAATAACACAAGAATTAAATCAAAAACCCCTTTAAAAATATTAAACACTTAAATAATTCAAACACACACACAAACAATTATAATATTACAAACCATCCATCATTCATGCACATAAGACAAGAATCAAATACATGCACCTAATTTCCATGCATGGCCGAATCTCATCCTACATGAGACAAGGATTCTTTCACTCAAACACTAATGATTACATGTACTAGAATGACATATGCACATATAACAAATACATTATCCTACTTTTAAACATCATAATCTAAATAATAATTAAAGAAGAGAGCACATTATCTTAGAATAATGCTAACCATCATATAAACCAACATTCAAAGAAGAAATCAATTTATTTCTTTTATTTTAATACCAAAACCGAATGAATCATAAGGAAAAATCACTCAATACAATCATTTATCAAATCAACTTCATTATTCAAAGTTAACCCAAGTAATAACACACAATAAAATAAGAATGACTTAAATAGACTTTGTTCCAAAACCGAATGGAATCGTGAAAATTTTCTTTTGAATTTTTAAATTAAAGATCTAAGTACCATAGGTCTAGAAATTCCTAATCCTAACCATAAAACACACATGCAAAATGAAATGAGCTAACTTAATCATTTATGCATGCAAAACCGTGAGCTCCACAAGAGATTAGCAAACAAAAATTTAATTTTTTAACACCTTACAATTAAAATCATGTCAAGGTCTTTACCCTCTAAGAAAGCTCATGCATGCACTTAGAATCTCTAAATGGAATAATTGCATCATGCGTGTAAATAAAATGATGATCTAGCACGGTTCTCTATCCTTCCTAGACTTGACCGAATGATGACATGCATAAGGGCAAGATCTTAAAAAATTATCTTCACACACAAGGATCACACTGAAGATCAACTCATTCAAGACTTTTTAAAACAACATTTTATTTTTAAAAAGCATCAACCGAATCATCATCATACACCATATCTTGATTCAAATTCTTTTTACAGAAGAATTATTTCTAAAACTTGTTAGGTTTATTTCCCTTTGAAAACCGTGACATGCATATCAAGAAAATCAAGACTTTGCATCCAAAACAAACATACAAAACTCAAGCTTCACAATTTCTCAAGGATCAACTATAAATCCAAGCATGCAAAAGAAAATCAAGAGCATAAACTCAACCACCAAATCTAAACAAAACCGTGAAGAACAAGTTAAGAATCAAAGCATCCAAGTGCAAATATTCAAGATCAAGACACAAAATCAACATGCAAGGCAACAATACTTCAAGATCAATAGAAAATAAACACATGCAAATCACAAAATTAAACTTAAACAAAGTCCATAATAAAGTCCTTTACAAACCAAAATGACTACACTAAACTCTCTTAAATAACTACCTTAAACAAAATCCTAATCTTCAAGCTTCAAATCCTTTTCTTCTCCTCCTAGGGTTGCCTCGGCCTCGTCCTTTCTAGGGTTGGTGGGTGGCTTTCTTCTTGATCCTTGAAGAAGAATGTGGTTGAGAAGAAAATCAAAGGAGTTTGGGTCAAGAACTTAGAATTTTCACTTCTCCTTTTTCTCCTCTTCCTCACGGCCTTACTCTCTTTTCTCTCTAAAGTATCAAGAGCTTGATGTACTCTTGGACTAAGTGTTTATGTTGGTAAAGGAAATGAAATGAACTATCCAACACTTACTCCTTCATACGGCTTTAAGAGCAAAACAAGGGAGGGTAAATTCCTTTTCTAGCCACGATTTAGGGCTTGGTTCATGGGCAATTTGGTCCACCCCAAAGTTTGCATGGGAAGGGTCATGTCACAAAGGAGACAAGGTGGAAAAGAAGTCTCACATAGGCATCATGAGTCATGCAACCTAGTTCCTCCTATTTCCTATTAAATTTTCTAATTTCTTAATGGCCAAGAAAATGAGCTTCTACTTGGTTCCTTATCCCTACACTCGGCCGAACATACTCACACACATGCGCATATAATTTCATTTCATATTAGCATCATAAGCATACAAAATTAATTCATGGGATATCCTAAAGATCTAATGCTTACACTCCCAAAACACACGACACACACATCATACATGCATCCATTTTCACACAATTCCTGCATTCATTCATTAAATTTTTCTAGTCACATTGCGTACATAAATCCTTGCACAGAAAACACATGCATAAATTCAAAATTCCGAAAATACAAACTTTAAAGAAAATCAATCCACTTTATCAATCTAATTACAAAATAAGCTGAACTTTGAAATAACACCATAATTTCACATAAATTAAAGACTTTCAAAGAAACCCTTTATAAAAATCTCAAATCATTTTTGGAAAAAGAAAATTCGTTTCTTTAAGAAATCTCAAAATCATAATTTGGCTTTTATGAAATCAAACTTCAAATAAAAATAAAAATCATTTGTTTAAAACACTTAACTGAAAAATCTTTCTTAAATCCCAAAATTATTTTTAAATGAATTCTTATTGATTTATTTGAGTCCAGAAAACGCGGGATGTTACATGGGGGGATTGCCCCGAGGTGGCCAGATGAAGAGGATGCAATCTTGAAGTCTGAGTGGTGGGAGAGAAGAGCCTGGTTGATGCCCAACAAGCTTTGGTTGACGTTCACAAGGAGGCTGAAGAAGGCACCAAGGCAGCTGGTGCCTGTTTGGAAAAGATGAGGCATAAGATTTCTGGACACCAAGGTGGCAGGTGCCCATTCGGAGAAGATGGGGCGTAACATTTCTGAACCCAGTGGAGGTGGGGGAATTGTTTCTTCCCACCCTGGGTTCGCAAATGCTTCCCCCTTATACTTAGGCTTATGGATGTCCTTCCTTCATCCTAGGCTTATAGATGCTCTCCTTCCGCCTTTTAGTCCATTTTGTCATAGTGCCGGTCTTGAACCTCGAATCATGGAGGTTCCCCCTCTGTTTGAGGCTTATAGATGCTCCCCTTCCTTCTCGGTTCTACGGATGCTTTCTTGTTTCCATCCGAGGCTTGTGGGTGCTCTCCTTCTGTCTTGGATTTGTGGATGGTCTCCATTAGTCTGATAGGTTTTTTGCAGTTAAGCGTGCTTGATATTCTCATGTAAGATCCGTTCTAGGATCCTGTTTTGTAAGCCGTTTTTGGCCCATATTAATGAAATGGAGTCTTTTTCGATTTCACTACTGTTGTTTCTTCGTTGTTTGAATTCTTCTGTTTAGAGAACTCGAAAACTTGTTGGCTCGAACACCACTGGTTCCCAGCTTGTTGCTGGAGTATACGAGCAAGTTCCGGGGAAGCTTCGTCATCCTTTCTGCTTTGAATGACGAGTTCCGTTTTGCATATATTTTTTTGCTTTTTCTTTATTTTTTTGCTAAGACCTGTATATAGGTCCTGTTTTGTAAGCCGTTTATGGCTCACATTTTGATTAATCGATGAAACGGGTAATTTCCACCTTCATGGTTGTTATTTCTTTGCTGTTTAAATTATGTTGCTTAAGAACTTGAAACTCAGACCGTTAGCCATGGTTGGTTTCTCGAACTGTGAGTGTCCGCTCCAATCGTTGGTATTGATTGGTGTAGCGTTCGGGTATCTTTTGTACTTGCTAATGTTATGAGCTTGTATGCGAAATTAGAGCCTTGACCATAAAGTCCTTTCGCTAGGTTCAGTGGCGAGCCGAACGTAAGGAAGGCTAGTACGTAGACAATAGAATTTAAGCAAAGGTATGTATTTATGAATCACGCATGTAAAATACAATGGATTTCATGTATTCTGAGTAAGAACTGAAAAAGTTCTTAGCTGTAGTAAGCTTTGAGCTTTGTGGCATTCCAAGTATTGTTGATGGCTGCACCAGAGAGCGTTTCAAGCCGATAACTACCCAAGTCGATCTTTGAAGAGATCCGATATGGTCCTTGCTAATTGCAGGCGAGTTTACCATCTTTGCCATTTTTCAGCCCGATGTCGGCCCTTCGGAGAACCAGATCTCCTTCTCAAAAGACTATGGATTAACCGACTTGTTATACTCTCTAGCTTGCCTTGACTTGGATTTTCTTTCCTGCTCGGCAGTAAACTCTCGGACCTCGTGACTCAGGATGAGGTTTTCCCTGAGAAGTCTGTTGTTAAACTTGTGGTTGTTGCCCATCCTGAAGGTTGGTATTTGCCGCTCGATAGGGATGACGATGTCACATCCGTAGGTCAGTCGGAATGGAGTTTCACCTATCAAGGTTTGCATGGTCGTTCTGTATGACCACAGTACCTCAGGGAAGTTTTCCACCTATTTGCCTTTTGAACCCTCCAGCCTTTTCTTTATTCCCTGAATAATCGACCTGTTGATGGCCTCAACTTGACTATTGGTTTGGGCGTGTTCGACCAAAGAGAAATGATGTTTGATCTTGTAGCCTGTCATCATATCCTTGAAAGAGCTCGAAGTGAACTGTGTCCCATTGTCGGTTACCAACGAATGAGGAATGTAACACCCCAAAATTTTAATCCCCGATTAAGGAAATGTTAATTATAAATTAATTATAATTAATGATTTCTATATTAATCCTTGATTAAAATATGTGTTCATGAAGTGAGTATATGTGTGTGAATTAACTTAATAAATATTATAATGCATAAAATAAGTGTTTTGCATATTAGTCCCTGGGTTGGGACCTAGAAGTAAATATAGGAAAGGTTTTGGAGGGAAGGTAAATAAAATAATTATTTTTCAAAAACTGGGCAAAATACTCGAGTATTATTCTGAATACTCGAGTATTCTGGGTAAACTTGCACGAGTTAGTGCGGTTGGGTGAGTCACCATTAACGATTTCCTCTTCTTGCCACGAATACTCCCTCCCCAACACCTCAAAGCATTCGTGTCAGCGTGCATGAGTCTTCTTCCTTCCTATTTAAGCTCAACAACACCAATTTGTTGAGGATTTTGATCAAACTTGTAGAAGTTGGTGAAGTTAGGGTTCCGAACTCGTTCTCTTCAATTCTCCTTCCCTGTTCTGATTCAAATCACAAATCATACACCAATACAAAGCTCACATCACGAGCTTTGTATAGACATAAAGATTGTGAGCTGAAAGTGAGTTTGCTGTTAGAATTGAAGCTGAGAAGTTGAGGTTTGGTTGTTGTCATCAGTTCTGGGAGCTTACTTTGATCATTGATTGTGGTAAGCTCACGAGTCTCTGAGTCTCAAATTCAATTTCCTTAGTTAGTTTATGTTGCATAGAGTATAGGAAAACTAAAATCCCCAATTTGTATCTTTGTTTCATGTGTGAACCAATTCCATTTTGGTGGTGCACTCAAACTGCTCTGCATGTGATGCTTGAAGTCGTTCTGGGTATTGTGGAGCCTTTTTCTTGTCAATCCTTTGTTGATTCACGTCTGAGAGGTAAGGGGAAGTAATTTTATTCACTAGATAGAGATTAAATTCCATTGATTGTGTTAGAGAGCCACCAAGAGGCTCTAAGGGCTTAGATTGAATAGGAACTTTGGTTTGGAGACCAATCCATGCTCTAAAACTGTGTTGAGCAAGTTTATAATGATGCATGCAAGCTTAAATGACCATTGTTTCATGAGTGTGATGTTCATTTTGCAATTTGAGGTGTTGAGTTATCAAATTGTATGTTTTATGCATTATTGAGTGATTCTCTGTAGAATCTGTAATTTGATATGAAATGAATGTTGTAACATGTTCAAATGATGATATGTTAACTCTGTTGATCCTTGGAATGGACTGGAAATGAGTAGAAATGAAAATGTTATGTCAAAACTAAGATTTCAGTGTATTCTGCTGTGAAACACTCGAGTATTAGACAGGGTACTCGAGTAAAATGTTTGTAAAACAATGTAAATGAAGCAAGAACACTCGAGTATTGTGTCTGGTACTCGAGTATCGAGCATGACCTGAGGACATGTTAAGGCAAACCACTCGAGTCATTCAAGGTAACTCGAGTATTCTGGAATTGATGATGAACACTCGAGTAACTTGTGAACTACTCGAGTAATTTAATGAACTTGAAACCCAAATCCTCAGAAAGTCATGAACACTCGAGTATATTGAGGAACACTCGAGTAATCTGGAAAAGTTGAAGAACACTCGAGTGTGCTGAATTATACTCGAGTAATTTACCCAGAACCTGAAAATACCATTTTCAATTCTAACTTAATTAGTTAAAGATTTATTAATAATAATCCAATGGATCAAGACTTAAAGAAATTGATTAATACAAGTAGACCGTTTGGGTGACGGTCCTTTTTGATAATGAAATAAGCCTAGGTGGCCTGTAATGTATCAATCAACTTCCTTTAAGTTTAAAAATAAAGTACATTCATTCTGAAGTTTGGATGGTAGGACGTATATCATGTTTTTGTTAAACATGTGGAGGGCCTCTGGGAGTGCCAATACGCTTGCTTGATGAAACGTCGTTGACGTGGTCGGCTTAGTGGATGCCGATATGGTTATACCGTTTGGATGACGGTCCGTTTGGATGACGGGATATGCTCGGGTGGCATGGATTCCAAGCTTGTCGTGTACATTCTAGGTGAATGTACGAATTGTTGTATACCTAGGAATACAACGCACTGTTGAGTGCTAGGTTGTCAGGGATGGACGTCAGAGAGTGATATAGTTTGATGAAGATAGGCTTGAGAGCTAAATCCATGCATCATGCCACTCATTCAAATTAATTGTGATAAATGAAACAAGTATGAGCATTCTATCTGCATTCGATAACTGCTAAGTGCTATATGTGATTGTTATTCATTGATGCATATTTACATACTCAGATTGTACAATTTATTCTCTGTTGATTATGTGTATAGGATTGCTTACCCTTATGCCCTTGTAGGTGATGTCTCGTTACATTGCTTGCATCGAGATCCAGCCACTTCCTAGTGGCATATGGATCTATGAGGACCATCGCGCGGTGTTCGAGGGGGAGGTAGAGATTACTTTCTACCACCCGAACTGTAACACCCCAAAATTTTAACCCCCGATTAATGAAATGTTAATTATAATTTAATTATAATTAATAGTTTTCAAATTAATCCTTGATTAAAATATGTGTGTATGTAATTAGCTTGCATGTGAGAAATTATTTAATAAATAATTTAAATGCCTAAAATGTATATTTTGCATATTAGTCCCTGGGTTGGGACCTAGAAGCAATTATAGGAAAGGTTTTGGAGGGAAAGTAAATAAAATAATTATTTTTCAAAATCTGGGTAAAACACTCGAGTATTTTCTGGAATACTCGAGTATTCTGGGTCAAACTGCACGAGTTAGTGCGTTTGATGAGTCACAGCCAACGAGTTCGCTTTGTTGACACGATTACACCATCTTCAACAACTCAAGGATGTCGTGTCGCACTGCATGAACCTTCTCCATGTCTATATAAGCTTATCAGCCACGAATTCGTGGGAATTTTGCTCAATCTTGCTTGTGTTGACATAGTTAGGGTTTCGAATTCGTCTCGTTCGATTCTCTTTTGATTCTAAGTGTTAGGCTTCGAGTGATACACCAATACAAAGCTCACATCACGAGCTTTGTATAGACAACAAAGTTGTGAGGTTTGAGTGTGTGGATTGAGAGAATCGAAGGCTTGAAGTGAAGCTGTCCTTGCTTGAGTTGGTGTCTGGAGCTCACTGTGATCATCGATTCTGGTAAGCTCTTGAGTTCTTGAGTCTCAAACTCAATTCCTTTAGTTAGATGATGTTGCATAGAGCTTAGAAATCTAATTTTCCCCAATCTAATTCTCTGTTTCATGTACGAACCAATTCCATTTTGGTATGGTACACAAAACTGTCATGCATGAGAAGTTCAAGTGGATTTCTGGGTTTGGAGAGCTTTCTTTGGATTTCTTTCTGTTGATTCACATCTGAGAGGTAAGGGGAAGTAATTATATTCACTAGATAGAGTTTGAAATCCATTAAATGTGTTAGAGAGCCACCAAGAGGCTCTAAGGGCTTAGATTCTATAGGAACTTTGGTTTGGAGACCAATCCATGCTCTAAATCCGTATTGAGCAAGTTTGTTATCATGCATGTGAACTTAAATGAGCTTTGTTTCATGAATATTATGCTTATTGTGTGATTTGAGGTATTGAGTTGTTAAAATGCCTTTTTATGCATAATCAATGATTTCTCTGTCAATTCTGTGTTTTGAATTGAAATAAGTGTTGTAACATGTTTGATTAATGATATGTTAACTCTGTTGATCCTTGAAATGGACCTAAATTGAGTAGAAATGAAAATGGCATGTTAAAACCAGTTTTCAATACTGTCAGCTGCGAAACACTCGAGTAAATGGCAAAGTACTTGAGTAAATCGTGTTCAAAATAAAGTAAATTTCATAAGAACACTCGAGTATTTTGTCTGTTACTCGAGTATCGGGCATGAACTGAGAATTGTTATAGGTCAAACACTCGAGTCATTCAAAGTCACTCGAGTATTCTGGAAAAGTCCAAGAACACTCGAGTAACTCATGAACTACTCGAGTAAATTGTTGAAATTAAAACCCAAATCCTCAGAAAGACATGAACACTCGAGTATTCTGAACTTTACTCGAGTAAAATGCCCAGAATCTGAAAACATCATTTTCAATTCTAACTTAATTAATTAAGGAATTATTAAGGATAATTCAAGGGATCAAAGACTTAGAGAAATTGATTAATACAAAAAGATCGTTTGGTGACGGTCCTTTTGATGAAGAAAATAAGCCTGGGTGGCCTGTAAAGTATTAATCAACTTCCCTTAAGTCTAAAAGATAAATTGCATTCATTCTGGAGTTCGGATGGTAGGACGTATTCATGTTTCGATAAACATGTGGAGGGCCTCTGGGAGTGCCAATACGCTTGCTTGATGACACGTCGTTGACGTGGTCGGCTTTGTGGATGCCGATATGGATATATCGTTTGGATGACGACCCGTTTGGATGACGGGATATGCTCGGGTGGCATGGATACCAAGCTTGACGTGTACATTCTAGGTGAATGTATGAATTGTTGTATACCTAGGAATACAACGCACTGTGGAGTGCTGGGTTGTCAGGGATGGACGTCAGAGAGTGACTTAGAAAATGTGGAGATAAGTTGAGAGTTAAAGTCATGCATCATGTCATTCACCTAATGCAATTGATATACCTGAATTAAGTGTGAACATCCTATGTGCATCTGATACTTGCTAGATGCTAATTGTGATTGTTATTAACTGATGCATTATTATCTTTCATATGTTGCATGATTTATTCTCTATTGATTATGTGAGTAGAATTGCTTACCCCTATGCCCTTGTAGGTGATGTCTTGTTACATTTCTTTCATCGATATCCGGCCACTTCCTAGTGGCGTATGGATCTATGAGGACCATCGCGCGGTGTATGAGGGGGAGGTAGAGTTCACATTCTACCACCCTAACCCGCTGATACGATTCCGTCCTCGTAGGTTTAGGATTCCCATCATATACACTATGCATGTACCCCCGTTTTATACTTATCATGGACCACCTCCCATGCGACCAGCTCGCTCTTATAATAGTTTTCATTTTCGACCTACCCGCTTTCACCCTTTTACTTCAAGAGTTGTCCGCGAGGAGACTCCCCCTTCTTATCCGAGGAGCCCCGTCAGGGTTTCACCATCACCTGACCCGGTACCCAGTGGTAGGGTACACTCTCCCTCGGATGAGATCGAGGAGGATCCGGTGGAGGACGAGAGTGGGAGCGAGCCTGTCGTGCATTCTACTGGGAGTGACTGGAGGGACGATGATCCCTAGGTACATGTGTATGGTGTATGACGTGGATCCGAGGATCCGGTGTGTGGTGGAGATGTGCTGCTGCTGCTGTGATGATGATGCTACTACCTTATTACCTATGTTTTTGGGAGACTACTGCTGCTACTACTACTGCATCTGATGCTGATGGATCTACGTGACTATCCCTGGGGTTGTATTTTGATTATGTATATATTGTACATATGTTTTACTCTAGGGATTATAGTATCATAGTGATGTAGATCTGTTTATATGGACTTGTTATATTTTGGAACTTGGTGACTTATCTCATGGACTATGTATGTATGACTCTTTCGTATATATGAAAATCTATGTTTATATTATATCAGTTGCATAGTCCAGTAATTTCCGCTTACTCTGATTTAACTTATGAATGAGCTCGGCTATAAGTATTAATTGACGGTATCAGTTTTATTGAACAAAGTATGGGTAGCTTCAATTGATTGTAAAATGTAAAGAAATTTCTAAAGAACGAATGTTATCCTGTTTGAGAAAAGGTTTTAGAAATCGCCGAACTCGATACAAGTGTTTTAAAGGATTTTAGAATTTATTCTCTAAGAGTTCCATTTGATGAATTGTGCACCCGCTTTAAAGAAAATTTTATTTACCATATTTTCTTAGCTCACAAGTCCATATATTATCCAATATAAAGCATAAATACTATTTTATATTTGGGTAAACTGGAAGGGTGTCACACTTAGTGGTATCAGAGCAAAAGTCAGATCCTGTAGTAGTAGAAGTGGTTCCAGAAAGGTAGCCATCAACATCAAGCAGGTACCTCCAAAGCACTTATTACCTTGAATGCTGTTATTTTGATTGTTAAAGGTTGGAATACCTTGAATTGTTTGTATCTTGTTTCTTTCGAGTACAAGACGCAATTGATTGTAGATCTAATAAGCTTAGGATAGAGCCTTAGTATAGGTGGTGTAATGGAAGTTTCTTTAGTTCAACATATGTGACCGTAAGCCCATAGCGCAGGTCTAATATGGCAACTAGAAACCAGAATCACACCAACGCGATGTTGGAGCGAATCACCACGGTATTGGAAGCCATGCAAAGGCAGTCTCAGCAACCATCTCAACCGGCTAACCCGCCTCATCAGTGTAATATGGGAAACACTGAGGCGAAGACTCTGGCTGATTTTAGGAGCTGCAATCCGCCAAAGTTTGAAGGAGGATTTAAACCGGAAGAGGCCAACAAGTGGATTCATACTATGGACAAGATTTTGAGAACGTTGGAGTGTTCGGATGCTCAGAAGGTGGCATATGCAACCTATATGCTGGAGGATGAGGCTGAGAATTGGTGGAATCACACCATGCAACTTTTGCAATATGAAGGAAGGGAGATAAGCTGGGGAGTATTTATGGAGAAGTTTCTCCAGAAATATTTTCCTGAGGATCTGAGAAGGAAAAAGGAGGTGGAGTTTCTGCAGTTGAAGCAAGGGAACATGAGTGTGGGCGAGTACGCGGCAAAGTTTGAAGAGCTGATGAAGTACTCTCCATACTACCAGAACAATCCAGACGAGAGGAGCAAGTGCATCAAGTTTGAAGGTGGATTGAGGCCAAAGTTGAAGTCAATTTTCAGCTATCAGCGGATTCAAAGTTTCCCTGCATTGGTAGATATGTGTAGGATGTATGAAGATGATACCAAGGCTGAGGAGGTGCAAGTTGTGGAAAAGAAGGGCAATCAAGGATATGGACCACAGAGACGAAAGGGTTTCAATAATAGAGGCAGAGGTCCTTATGATCGTAGAGGGAAAGGCAAGGGTAAAACTGGTAGTTCTGAAGGAAGAAACTATCGGAATGAAGCTCCATTCTGCGACAAGTGCAAGCGCAATCACTATGGTAGGGTATGTTGGGGAACCAGTGGATGTTTCAATTGTGGAAAGCCGGGGCATTTTGCGAGAGATTGCAAGGAGCCAGCCAAGGCCAATTCAAGAGGAGTTGCAGATAGACCGGTGACTCAAGGAAGGGTCTTCACCCTTAGTGGTGTGGAAGCGAATCGATCCTCTGATCTGGTGCAAGGTAAATACTTGCTTAATGGTCAGTTTTGCCATGTTTTGTTTGACTCCGGTGCAACGCATTCATTTGTTTCATATGAATGTGTAAACCATTTAGGCTTGCTCATGTCTGAAATGCCTTATGTTCTTAAAGTAGAAACCCCTACCAATGCTCCAGTAGTTGTTTCTAGAGCATGTCTTAACTGTTGTATAGAAGTGTTGGGACAAACCTCTAAAGTAGATTTGATCTGCTTACCCTTGACACAATTAGATGTGATCTTGGGGATGGACTAGTTAAGTCGGAACCAAGTGATCATTGATTGTGATAGAAAACTAGTAACCTATAGAAACTCAAAACCATTGGGCTACATGTGTCTATTCAACTCAGAGGTGGAGGAGAGTGGTCCGAAGATGGAAGAGATTCCTGTTGTTCGAGAGTTTCCAGAAGTGTTTGCTGATGAGATTCCCGGTCTGCCACCAAGAAGAGAGATTGAATTTGGTATCGACCTAATTCCCGGAGCTGGTCCCATTTCTATCGCTCCTTATAGAATGGCACCACCAGAAATGGCAGAGATGAAGAAGCAGATTGAGGAGTTGCTACAAAAACAGATGATCCGACCAAGCGTCTCACCTTGGGGTGCTCCTGTCTTATTCGTCAAGAAGAAAGATGGTAGCATAAGGATGTGCATCGACTATCGGCAGCTGAATAAGGTCACTATTAAGAACAAGTATCCGTTGCCACGGATAGATGACCTTATGGATCAAGTACGTGGGGCATCGGTATTTTCCAAGATTGACTTGAGGTCAGGGTACCATCAGATCAGGATTAGAGAGGAGGATATCTCTAAGACTGCATTCCGATCTCGATACGGACATTATGAGTATGTCGTAATGCCGTTCGGATTGACTAATGCACCAGCTATCTTCATGGACTACATGAATTGAATCTTTAGACCCTATTTGGATTCATTCGTGGTTGTGTTCATTGATGATATCCTGATTTACTCTAAGAGCCCGGAGGAGCATACTGAACATTTGAGGGTAGTGTTAAGCATCCTGAAGGAGAAGCAGCTGTATGCCAAACTTACGAAGTGTGAGTTCTGGCTAAAGGAGGTTAAGTTTTTAGGGCATGTGATTTCAGATAAAGGGATTGCAGTTTATCCGACGAAGGTAAGTTCGGTTTTGCAATGGGAGCAACCAAAGTCAGTCACGGAAGTCAGAAGTTTTCTTGGTTTAGCTGGGTATTATAGAAGGTTCATCGAAGGTTTCTCGAAGATTGCACTGCCTCTAACAAAGTTGACTCGGAAAGAACAACCATTTCTGTGGGATGAGAAATGTGAAAGTAGTTTCCAAAGGTTGAAGGAAAGGTTGACATCGTCTCCTGTATTGGTGTTGCCCGATACACAGAGGAGTTTCGTTGTGTATTGTGACGCGTCGAAACAAGGTCTTGGGTGTGTCTTGATGCAAGATGGGCAAGTTGTCGCTTATGCCTCGAGACAGTTAAAGGTTCATGAGATGAACTATCCAACCCATGACCTGGAGTTAACAGCTGTGGTGTTTGCCTTAAAGATGTGGAGGCACTATCTCTATGGCACTACGTTCCGGGTGTTTAGTGACCATAAGAGTTTAAAGTACCTCTTTGATCAAAAGGAGTTGAATATGAGGCAACGCCGATGGATAGAGTTTTTGAAGGATTACGAATTTGAGCTCCATTACCATCCTGGGAAGGCTAACGTTGTAGCGGACGCATTGAGTAGAAAGACACTGCATATCAGTGCAATGATGGTTAGAGAAGCTACACTGATAGAGGAATTTCGGGATTTAAGTCTGACGATGCAAGTGGAACCGACGAGTATCAAGTTAGGGCTGCTACAGATTGCTAACGAATTCCTGCAAAGGATTCAAAAATTGCAACACAAGGATGAGAAACTCATGGAGAAAAAGAGATTGATGCAAGAAGGTAAGGAGTTAGAATTCCAGGAAGGGAAGGATGGAATCCTGCGTTTTAAAACGAGGATTTGTGTTCCTGATGATTTGGAGGTAAGGAGAATGGTTATGGATGAAGCACATAAGAGTAAGATGAGTATGCATCCAGGCGCTACCAAAATGTATCAGGATCTGAAGAAATTATTTTGATGGCCGGGACTGAAGAAGGACGTAGCTGAGTATGTGGCATGCTGTTTGGTGTGTCAAAAGGCGAAGGTAGAACACCAAAGGCCAGGAGGAGAGTTGCTTTCTTTAGAAGTTCCCGTATGGAAGTGGGATAGCATCTCGATGGATTTCGTGTCGGGATTGCCAAGGACGTCTACTAGTCATGATGCAATCTGGGTGATCGTGGATCGGTTGACCAAGTCAGCGCATTTCATTCCCGTAAATATGCGCTACTCATTGGAAAAGCTCACTCAATTGTACATCAAGGAAGTTGTTCGTCTTCATGGGGTACCATCAAGTATTGTGTCTGATCGTGATCCAAGGTTTACGTCGAAATTCTGGCAAGATCTGCACAAAGATTGAAGCTAAGTTCTGCATATCACCCTCAGACTGATGGTCAAACGGAGAGGACTATTCAGTCATTGGAAGATATTCTGCGAGCTTGTGCACTGGAAGAACAAGGGAATTGGGAACAAATGTTGCCGCTCGTGGAATTCACTTACAACAATAGTTACCACGCGAGTATTGGAATGGCACCATTTGAAGCTCTGTATGGACGAAAGTGTCAGACGCCGTTATGCTGGTTCCAAGTGGGGGAGAATTCTCTAGTTGGGCCAGATTTTGTGCAAGAGACCACGGAGCAGATCAAGATGATCCAAGCGAAGATGAAGACGGCTCAGAGTAGGCAGAAAAGCTATGCTGATAGAAGGAGAAAACCCTTAGAGTTTGCTGAAGGAGACCACGTGTTCATTAGAATAGTACCAACCAAAGGTGTTAGTAGAGCCTTAAAAACCCAGAAACTATCACCTAAGTTTATTGGTCCCTATCAAGTCCTCAAAAGAGTCGGCCCAGTAGCTTATCAGTTAGCCCTGCCTCCGTCATTAGCTAACCTCCATAATGTATTCCATGTGTCTCAATTGAAGAAATATGTCCACGACCCCACCATTGTTCTTAGCATCCAACCTGATGACTTAGAAGTTCATGAGAACCTAACCTTCAAAGCTGTGCCAGTTCGCATCGAAGATCGGAGAATCAAGCAGTTGAGAGGGAAGGATATTCATCTGGTCAAAGTTGTCTGGGTTTGTGGAGATATAATAGAAGCATCTTGGGAACTAGAGGATAAGATGCATCAGGATTATCCTGATTTGTTTGTATGAGTTGAATTTCGGGGACGAAATTCCTTGTAAGTGGGGGAGTAGTGTAACACCCCAAAATTTTAATCCCCGATTAATGAAATGTTAATTATAATTTAATTATAATTAATAGTTTTCAAATTAATCCTTGATTAAAATATGTGTGTATGTAATTAGCTTGCATGTGAGAAATTATTTAATAAATAATTTAAATGCCTAAAATGTATATTTTGCATATTAGTCCCTGGGTTGGGACCTAGAAGGAATTATAGGAAAGGTTTTGGAGGGAAAGTAAATAAAATAATTATTTTTCAAAATCTGGGTAAAACACTCGAGTATTTTCTGGAGGGGCGGTTTCATGTACGAACCAATTCCATTTTGGTATGGTACTCAAAACTGTCATGCATGAGAAGTTCAAGTGGATTTCTGGGTTTGGAGAGCTTTCTTTGGATTTCTTTCTGTTGATTCACATCTGAGAGGTAAGGGGAAGTAATTATATTCACTAGATAGAGTTTGAAATCCATTAAATGTGTTAGAGAGCCACCAAGAGGCTCTAAGGGCTTAGATTCTATAGGAACTTTAGTTTGGAGACCAATCCATGCTCTAAATCCGTATTGAGCAAGTTTGTTATCATGCATGTGAACTTAAATGAGCTTTGTTTCATGAATATTATGCTTATTGTGTGATTTGAGGTATTGAGTTGTTAAAATGCCTTTTTATGCATAATCAATGATTTCTCTGTCAATTTTGTGTTTTGAATTGAAATAAGTGTTGTAACATGTTTGATTAATGATATGTTAACTCTGTTGATCCCTGAAATGGACCTAAATTGAGTAGAAATGAAAATGGCATGTTAAAACCAGTTTTCAATACTGTCAGTTGCGAAACACTCGAGTAAATGGCAAAGTACTCGAGTAAATCGTGTTCAAAATAAAGTAAATTTCATAAGAACACTCGAGTATTTTGTCTGTTACTCGAGTATCGGGCATGAACTGAGAATTGTTATAGGTCAAACACTCGAGTCATTCAAAGTCACTCGAGTATTCTGGAAAAGTCCAAGAACACTCGAGTAACTCATGAACTACTCGAGTAAATTGTTGAAATTAAAACCCAAATCCTCAGAAAGATATGAACACTCGAGTATTCTGAACTTTACTCGAGTAAAATGCCCAGAATCTGAAAATATCATTTTCAATTCTAACTTAATTAATTAAGGAATTATTAAGGATAATTCAAGGGATCAAAGACTTAGAGAAATTGATTAATACAAAAAGATCGTTTGGTGACGGTCCTTTTGATGAAGAAAATAAGCCTGGGTGGCCTGTAAAGTATTAATCAACTTCCCTTAAGTCTAAAAGATAAATTGCATTCATTCTGGAGTTCGGATGGTAGGACGTATTCATGTTTCGATAAACATGTGGAGGGCCTCTGGGAGTGCCAATACGCTTGCTTGATGACACGTCGTTGACGTGGTCGGCTTTGTGGATGCCGATATGGATATATCATTTGGATGACGACCCGTTTGGATGACGGGATATGCTCGGGTGGCATGGATACCAAGCTTGACGTGTACATTCTAGGTGAATGTACGAATTGTTGTATACCTAGGAAAACAAAGCACTGTGGAGTGCTGGGTTGTCAGGGATGGACGTCAGAGAGTGACTTAGAAAATGTGGAGATAAGTTGAGAGTTAAAGTCATGCATCATGTCATTCACCTAATGCAATTGATATACCTGAATTAAGTGTGAACATCCTATGTGCATCTGATACTTGCTAGATGCTAATTGTGATTGTTATTAATTGATGCATTATTATCTTTCATATGTTGCATGATTTATTCTCTATTGATTATGTGAGTAGAATTGCTTACCCCTATGCCCTTGTAGGTGATGTCTCGTTACATTGCTTGCATCGAGATCCGGCCACTTCCTAGTGGCGTATGGATCTATGAGGACCATCGCGCGGTGTATGAGGGGGAGGTAGAGTTCACATTCTACCACCCTAACCCGCTGATGCGATTTCGTCCTCGTAGGTTTAGGATTCCCATCATATACACTATGCATGTACCCCCGTTTTATACTTATCATGGACCACCTCCCATGCGACCAGCTCCCTCTTACCATAGTTTTCATTTTCGACCTACCCGCTTTCACCCTTTTACTTCGAGAGTTGTCCGCGAGGAGACTCCCCCTTCTTATCCGAGGAGCCCCGTCAGGGTTTCCCCATCACCTGACCCGGTACCCAGTGGTAGGGTACACTCTCCCTCGGATGAGATCGAGGAGGATCCGGTGGAGGACGAGAGTGGGAGCGAGCCTGTCGTGCATTCTACTGGGAGTGACTGGAGGGACGATGATCCCTAGGTACATGTGTATGGTGTATGACGTGGATCCGAGGATCCGGTGTGTGGTGGAGATGTGCTGTTGCTGCTGTGATGATGATGCTACTACCTTATTACCTATGTTTTTGGGAGACTACTGCTGCTACTACTACTGCATCTGATGCTGATGGATCTACGTGACTATCCCTGGGGTTGTATTTTGATTATGTATATATTGTACATATGTTTTACTCTAGGGATTATAGTATCATAGTGATGTAGATCTGTTTATATGGACTTGTTATATTTTGGAACTTGGTGACTTATCTCATGGACTATGTATGTATGACTCTTTCGTATATATGAAAATCTATGTTTATATTATATCAGTTGCATAGTCCAGTAATTTCCGCTTACTCTGATTTAACTTATGAATGAGCTCGGCTATAAGTATTAATTGACGGTATCAGTTTTATTGAACAAAGTATGGGTAGCTTCAATTGATTGTAAAATATAAAGAAATTTCTAAACAACGAATGTTATCCTGTTTGAGAAAAGGTTTTAGAAATCGCCGAACTCGATACAAGTGTTTTAAAGGATTTTAGAATTTATTCTCCAAGAGTTCCATTTGATGAATTGCGCACCCGCTTTAAAGAAAATTTTATTTACCATATTTTCTTAGCTCACAAGTCCATATATTATCCAATATAAAGCATAAATACTATTTTATATTTGGGTAAACTGGAAGGGTGTCACACGAACCCGCTGATGCGATTCCGTCCTCGTAGATTTAAAATTCCCATCATATACACTATGCATGTACCCCCGTTTTACACATACCATGGACCACCTCCCACGCGACCAGCTCGCTCTTATCACAGCTTTCATTTTCGACCTACCCGCTCACACCCTTTTACTTCGAGAGTCGTCCGCGAGGAGACTCCCCCTTCTGATCCGAGGAGCCCAGTCAGGTCTCACCATCACCTGACCCTACACCTAGTGGTAGGGTACACTCTCCTTCGGATGAGATCGAGGAGGATCCGGTGGAGGACGAGAGCGGAGGCGAGCCTGTCGTGCATTCTACTGGGAGTGATTGGAGGGACCATGATCCCTAGGTATGTGCATATTGTGTATGATGTGGATCAGAGGATCCGATGTGTGGATTCCAAGGAGGAGACTTTGCTGCTGCTGCTGTGATGATGATGATGCTACTACCTTGTTACCTTTTTGGAGACTACTGCTATCACTACTACTACTTCTGATGCTGCCAGATCTACGTGACCATCCTTGGAGTTCATATTTTGTTTATGTATATATATTGTAGATATACTTTTGGAGTACTCTAGGGCTTTGGTTACATTATTATGTAGATCTGTTTATGGACTTGTATTATGGAACTTGAAGACTTTGATGTTGGGACTATGTACTGATGACTCTTTTCAAATATATATATATATATATATATATACCTATGTTTATATTACTATTAGTTGCATAGTTATACTACTATTAGTTGCATAGTCCTATAATTTCCGCTTACTCTGATTTAATCTATTTAAGAGTTCGGCTGTGAAAAGTATTCGATGGTATCAGTTTTATCAATTAAAGCAAGGGTAGCTTCATTTACTTTCTCTTATACAAATATGATTTCAAAAGACGAATGTTACCCAATTCTTGAAAAGGTTTTAGAAATCGCCGAATTCGATACAACTGTTTAAAATGATTTAGAGTTTCTTCTCCAAGAATTCCAAGTGTTGATTTGTGCACCCGCTTTTAAAAGAAAATTTCACTTTCATATTTTATTAATACTCACAAGTCCATATATTATCCAATATAATAGCTTAGATACTATATTATACTTGGGTAATTCGGAAGGGTGTCACAAGGAACACCGAGTTTGGATATGATGTTGTTCTTGAAAAACTTCTGAATCTTGGCTGAAGAGAGAGGTTTTGCTTCCACCCATTTGGTGAAATAGTCTATCGCCACCACTATAAATTTGATTCCACCAGGAGCAGTAGGGAATTTGCCAATTATGTCCATTCCCCATTGGTAGAACGACCAGGGGGCGGACAGTGTATGTAACTCTTCTGGAGGTTTTTGATAGACGTCACTGTGGAACTCACAACGTTCACACCTTTTGATGTGGTCTATTACATCCTTCTGCATGGTTGGCCAGTAGTAGCCTACTCGAATCACTTTTCTGGCCAACGACTTCCCTCCGACGTGGTGGCTCCCTACTCCCCCATGGACTTCTATTAAGACCTCCTCGGGTTGAGCTGGATCAAGACATCGAAGCATCGGGCTGTCAACTCCTCTTCAGTATAACACCCCGTCAAGTATAGTGTGTTCGGCTGCTTGCTTTACTACTTTTTTGGCTTCTGAGGGATCTTGAGGAATGATCCCTTGCTAGAGGTAGGCAATGATGGGAGTCATCCAGTCCGCTGACAAGGAAACTGCTAGGATAATGCTCTGTCCCTGAACGGTTTCCTTGATAAATGAATTGTTGTGGCCTGAGCCTTTGGTGCTGGCGAGCTAGGAGAGTATGTCAGCTCAGCTGTTGGACTCTTTGGGAATGTGAGTGATTTCCAAGTGTGAAAACTCGGAAGCTAGGAACCTAACCCTGTCCAAGTACTTCTGAAGGATAGGTTCCTTCGCCTGGTACTCGCCTTTGATTTGAGAGACTACTTGCTGTGAATCTGAAAAGATCCGTATCGTGGTAGCCCTGATTTCTTTGGCGAGCCTCATCCCAGCGAGAACAGCTTCATACTCGGCTTGGTTATTGGACGTGGAGAATTCGAACTTGAGTGAATACTGTAAGCTGACTCCTTCGTCGTTTTCCAAGATAACCTCAGCCACTGCACCTTTTAAATTACTGGACCCGTCGACATAGAGGGTCCAGCTCTGGGAGTTCGATCCTGAGGAAGGTTCGGTAAACTCCGCCACGAAGTCGGCTAGGACTTGTGATTTTATTGCTCTTCGCGGTTCGTACGCTAGGTCGAACTCGGATAACTCAATCGACCAGGAAACCATTCTCTCGGCATGGTCGGGTTTTTGCAATATTTTCCGTATTAGCTGATTGGTTCGGACCACGATCTTGTGGCTCTAGAAGTATTATCTTAACCTCCTCGTCGTGATTATGAGGAAGAAAGCCACTTTCTCTAACTTGGAGTATCTAGTTTCAGGACCTTGGAGTGCTTTACTGGCATAGTAAATTGGCAACTCCATTTTTTCCCGACTCTGTCACCAACACTGAGCTTAGCGGCGTGTTCCCCTGTTGAGAGGTATAGATAAAGGATTTCCTCTTCATCTGGGCTCGTTAGTACGGGGGTGTCGACAGGTACTCCTTGAGTTCGAGAAAGGTGGTTTCACATTGCTCATCCCACAGAAACTCCTTGTTCTTCCTGAGGAGTTGATACCAAGGGAGGGTGTAATAGCCCGATTTTCGTACACCAAAATAATTAACTTTCATATGTTAAGGTTACCAAAAATGGGGCCAAATTTTTTTTTTAAAAAAACATTGTGAATGTGTTTGAAAACATTATTGAAAAGTCCTTGGTGTTCTCAACACCCTTTTTGAAAACCGAGTTGTTACTAAAACCGTTCATTTCATAAAACCTTTGTTTCCATAAAAAGCTTGGTTCAAAATCATCTTAACAGTTTTCAAAAACTTCACATGAACTAATATCACAGGAAAATATACCCCACAAATCAGTTTGAAACTTAGCTTAATTACATAAATGGCTCATGGCTTCGGTAATCCTTAAATCAAAACAATTACCATAATATCAACTAACCACACTAATCTTAAACTATTCTATTGAAGACTATTGGGTGAAGGTTCTCCTTCTTCTTGCGTCCTCTCCTTGCCCTTGAAGATGATGCCCTTACCGTTGCTGTCCCCTCATTTCTAATGGATTCCAGCTCCGTTCCCTCGAGAAGGGAAGAATTCCTCCGGGCCTCGTATCGAAACTTCTCCGCATAGTTCCTATAACCTCGTACGGTGACTTCTCCCAAATGCAGCTCCAAGTTAGCTCCACTGAGTTTGTGTTCCGGATCTGAAATCACGATCTGGGTGTAGCCGGTCCATACCCAGCCGCATGGGGTACGCTTCCAACCCCTTCCATACTTACTCCACGTGGTGATGTCCCTACAGTACTCCATCTGCCCGTTGAAATACCAGCAACACCGATATGCCAACGAACAGGAGAGAGTAAGAATTCCGAACGACGAATCGTCGACAGTGTGGGATTACGATAGGCAAGATACCAGTACCAAACAACACACAATACAATATACAAGTATACAACAACTAAACATATTATTGTCATCTTTATCATTATTATCTTACGTTATTAGTATTACTGTTATCCTCTTTTATTTCAGTCCTACTTTCACATCTTATGAACAATCCTCTCCTTTTCTCATCCATTTCCATTTCATAACATCTGGTAAATGGGGAATGTTACAGTATCCTCAAAGTATTCAATCTGATCTCGGCTATCACTCACGTCTACATCTCCTCGGTCATCCACCCAACCTAGTCGGAAGCAAACAAGAGTACATGACCTTTACCGTGCGGGCACGACAGCTGTCTCAAACTCAAATGGCCCCAGGCCAGGAGGTCTCAGCCTCAATTCATAATCAATTCATAAACATGGCACACTGTCTCACAGTGGCAAACAAGATGCCCCACTCCAGTCCCTCTCACTGTTCTCGATTTGAAATCTAGGGGGCGACAGTATGTTTCTAGTGGGCCCGTAGAACTTACCACAACATTAGACCCAGTCCCCACCACGTTAGTGTGCCACATGTGGAGTTCGTTCTGCCTAAAAACATACTCTAGACTCCTTGACGTTTCACCGTCATTGTCCTCCCCTAATGCAATCTCCTCCTCGGTATCCGCAGATACCTATGGTTCCTTCCTCTCCACTACTTCGCACTCTCATACCTCACCGCGTATGTCTTTTAAGTCTTTTAATCTTTTTAATTATCCTAAGGTCAGCCCATCCTTCGTGCAACCCTTCAATGAGTCCTGACCACTACTTGGCTCAATCTTTCTCTCATCATTACTCACATAGCACAGAGCTGTGATCTCATCAATGAACTCTCAATTGACATCTCATTTCTCAACATACATCCCACCGTCTCTCTTAACAATCTCATTCAGCAATCTCTTCTTAAAACAATCTTTTCACAACTTTCTCAAAACACCATTTTATAAGCTTTTACAAAACCTCACTTCATAAACATTTTCATAAAATTCCCTTTTGAAAATTTTCTCAAAAATCTAGGTTCACAACTGCTCAAATTCTTTTCAAAGGCTTTCTGAAAATCTTTTTTCACAAAGTTTCTAAAATCTCTTTTCTCAACCTTTCACAAAATTTCCTTTCAAAAACTTTTCTGAAAGTACTTTTTATAATATTTCTCAAAAATCTCTTATAAAAAAAACATTTTCAAAAGAATTTCTTTTCACAAACTCTTTTCTAGAAATTTATTTTCACTATTTCCCACAAGTCTCTTTCAAAAGTCTTTTCAAAGAAGCTCTTTTCAAAACCCTTTTCAAAAACTGCCTTTCAAAAACCTTTTTCCAAAAGCTACAACTTTGCTGAGCGCTAATGGAGGAGCAAGCTCAACTCAACACTAGTCCTAGACTAAAACCAAAAACAAAAGGAGCCCAGCTCCGCTCAAATCACATCTCATATCCACATCCACATTTCTTTTCCCAGCTCTGGCTCGTTCTCAAACACTCTCATTCATTCATTCCCCAATCTCAACTCTTTCTTTCTTTTCCAACACATACATTATTTCCAGCCATCATTTCTTTCTCATTATGTCTTTACTTCACAGTCTTATTTATTTCGTTTCTATCTTCAGGACGTAACAGACGTCCATCAGCATATTACTTATTTAAATTAACAGTAACTAATACCATTAACATAATTAAAGCAATAAACATAATATTCTACCAATAACACAAACATCACACAACAACAATGTGGTCATTGTCACCTTCGTATAAGTGGCCACACAACACAAACAATTGCCACTATACTACTGACTCCGAACCACTTAGTTCCGATCTTTGAGATGATGCGGAACGTCCTACTATATCACCTAACTACCACGGTGTCTTAGGAAAGCTTCTCTCTCACCTGAGGTCCAGCGATTTAATGCGTACCGTCTCCTCTGATCCTTTTACTGTCGGCTGCCCCAAGCCCTCGTCTTTCAAATTCCTCGTACTAAATAAAATACGCTTATGTTATTAACTTGTACTATGAAAATCTTTTCCATAACTTAGACACTTCTCATTCTTCGTATTTAATTAAAACGCTTATGGTTTTATCAAAATAATTCTCATGTTTTCTAGCGCTTTAATTATTTTAAAACCATTTGAAAACATCACATAAAATAATTTAAATCATTTGAGTTAGTTGCTGGTCCGTCTTTGAACAGCACCCTAACCACTTTTGAAAACACCGAAAAATTCACCGTTTTCAATCTGGCTTCTTCTTAAATCAATTATCACTTGAAAACCTTACTTTAAATCATTTGAAAACATTTTCAAAGTTAATAAATCATTTTAAATAATTCTGCACAGCCATAAACACAGCCCCAACAAAATTCAAATAAATCAAATCAAATTGTTTCAAAGTCAACTAATTTCAAGATTGATTGCACACTCAATCATCTTCCAAGCATCCACCTAACACACCACAACAAGTCATACTCACACATACCATTATAATTCAAACATTTATTCACTTAAACAAAACACCTAGGCATTCACATATTCACAAAGATATAAGCCGAGCACAATAATCTCAATGCAATTAATTTTCCTAGACTATTTGTACTACATGACCGAATAAAATCCAAGAAAACAAGTAATGGTAAAACACACGAATCAACTTGGTTCAGTTTAAGCACTTAATTTCTATTTTCTTTTTCATGCAATACACTATTTACTCTTTCTCTTCCTCTAAACCGATTGCACATACTCACACATTTAATTATCTAAACACCCTACTTTTCCAAATCATTTAGTTTATTTATTTCCCTTATTTTTAATTAAAAACCGAATAGGATTTAGACATTCACAACACAATCTCAAATAGTTTAATCAATATTTCATAAAACATGTTTATTGAGAAGAGTCCTAGTCTACTAATCATGTATAGGCCGAATGCACCTCATCATAAATTAAGGTTTTATTTTCAAATCTTTCACATGCATGTTCATAGAACATGAACCAAAACAAAAATCACTTTTCAAAAACTTATATCTTTTGGTTCTTTTACAATACCGAATTGAACAAAACCACAACACAATGGAAATACATTTTTTTCTCAAAATAAAATTACAAACCTAATCATTTTACAAGTCAATCACATGCAAAAAGGAATCTAACCTATTGATCCTAGTGTAGACCGAATCATCATCACCATAGGAAGAACAAAGTCTTTGGTGCAATTTTCTACATGCAAAACCTTAAAATTACAAATCAAAACATACACTTTATCCACATGGTTTTAGAAAAGTACCACTCCCTTTTCTTTCACAAAAACCGTGACCTCTTGGTTATTTCAAACATATTTTCATTTTTATTTTGCTTTTGTATGTGCTTTTAAAATCATTTAAATCAAAAGAAAACCACATGTAAGAAGCTCTTCATGAAAACATTCATGATTTCTTAAATTTCCAAGCCTAACCGAAAACCAATTAACAAAACCAAGAGGAAAAACTTAAATCTTCAACTTCCAAACACACATAAACTTAGATCAAAGAAAAATCATTTTAAAAAAGTTGTTTTCCTTTGTTTTCTCATCAAAACCGTGACATGCAAATAAAGATCAAGACTTTTTGAGTAAAAAGAATCACATGCAAGACTTCAAAATCAAGGCCATGTAAAATCAAGGCAAAGATCAAATCTTTTACAAGATTAAAACAATAGATCAAAGTCATTTTGAAAAGAAAATAAAAGATCAAAGCTTGGAAAAATTCAAAGTTAAAATCAAAGCATTTAATCCACTTAGATCATCTTCGACAAGCATCAAACTAACATGCATGAACCCAAAACAAAATAAAAATCATCATCATCTAGTTTTCTAGGCATGGTCGAATGGTAATGTCCATGGTTTAAGGTTGTACAATTTTGTGTGGCTCTTGAAACTCAAGATCAAAGCTTAATAGGTACTTACAAGCGTAGATCTACAAGAAAATTAAGCATGCAACAACATTTAAACATTACAAGACTTAGAAAATTAAGAACTACTTATAACACTCTATGATCTTCGAATAAACCAAAGAAAAGAGTAGATCTTCAACCTCCTTCACTTGATCCTCAAGAAATCCTAAGGTTTTGAGCTTGATTCTCTTCTTCCTCTCTTCTCCTAGCTCTCGGTTTCACTTCTTCTTTTTTCTCTTTCTATTTTCTAATTCTTGGTCTAAGAGTTTGAGGAGCTCTTAGACTTGTGTTTGTGTGGGTGTTGGAACGAAAGAGTGAAATGAGAAATGGGTAAGGGAAGTGAACTATGGCTTCATTTATTTATAAGCAATTCATGATTTCCTCTTTTTGCCCTTAGTCCATTCGGCCACAAGCTTCTAGAGAGAGGGGTAAATTCGGTCTTCAAAATTTTTTTGCATGGGTGAAGTTTATCATTGCTTAAGGGGACAAGGTAGGGAACATTAGGTACTTAGGGTCACTTAGACTTTTGACTTGTGGGTTTATCTTTAGGGTTTCCTTCAATTTGGTTGGGGTTTGGTTGGAGACTTGGTTCAACTTAGTTACTTGCTTAGGAAATTTCTAGGCCTCACACACTCACACATACACGGCACACACATATATTCTCATGCATACACACACACTTACACGTATCACACATACATTCACATGCACATTCACATACATACTCATGCACACATCGACCACACCTATATCCATGCATACATCATCACATAATTTGCACTAACTAAATTTCTCATAACCCTAAGCATGCATACACAAGAACCGTACATATATATGCATACACATACCTAAAATAAATTATTCATGTATTATAATAACACCAAAGATATGAAGCATATATTTTAGAAATCAACACACCTTTTCATCAAATAGTTAAAATTCACCATTTCCCAACTTTAAATTTTTAACATTATTTCATGGAAATCATTTCTTTAAATTCATTTTCCACTTTGAAAATGTGAATTAAGAAATTTATTTAAGAAAATACTCTTTCAAACACTTTTCTCAAAAATAAATTTCTTTAGTATTTTAAATTAATACGAGGAATTTGCGGGGTGTTACATTCTCCCCAACTTAATGATTTCTCGTCCCCGAGAAATATGTTGCGGATTGGGTAGCAGGGCACATAATTCTCATATCACCTTAACTCCTATAAGAACACTTTCCACTAGCTTTGTGGTCGTATTCCCTTTCGCTGATCTCATTCACCTTGTCGTGCTCCTTGTTGGTTGCTTTCAGACGAAAAAGTTGCACCCACATAACCGCTTGCGTGTCGAATCGGGTCGAGTCCAATGGACTAGCCGAAGAAGATGTCACTCCCTTAGCTGATCGTCATCACGAAAGTCCAACCATAGGTGCGGACTTGGGGAAAATCAAGCAAACAACCATTCATACATCTCCAGAAGTATGAGATTTTACTTAGAATCCCTAAATATTCACTATATTTTTTACTACTTAGGTTCTCACTAACCCACAATAATAACTCCTTCCTTCAGTTCTCCTTCTAGCTCTAAGGTTTTCGTCTATCCTTTCTCTTAACTTAAGGGAATTCTGTTACAACTTGGGCTCACTTACTTCCCCAAACAACCTCACTTTTCTCCTTAGATTCATCCTAATCATTAATCAAACCTATCGCTTGCACCGTCTAATCCTATGGTTAGGGTGGATGGCAATTCTAACCCTCAAACACCCCTCACGATTTCCTCTAATAACGGGTAATATACACCTCCTTTCTACCTTGTGACTCCCCAACTTTGATCAGACTCGTAACTAAATCCACTGTGATCTTATATCCTTCACTTAATCGTTCAAGCCTAAACTATCTGGGTAACTATGGTACCTCTAATTCCAGTATTTGGACTAATGAGTCTTGAACAGGGTCGGTAAGGCTATGGGTTGATAGCAAGACTCATGAAGAAATGGTTCGAATTTTAATAATACTAACTGTTTTGTTGAAGCAATTCAACAAACACGGGAATTTAGAGATAACATCCTATGTCCTTTAAAGGCATTAACTACTTTCGTACAGAAGGCACACTAAGAGTAGCAAACTCAAGTCTCACAGGCATTAATAGAATATCATAAGGTATGGGGTCTTAGTCTTGGAATCTATCTACTTCCCACTTGGTCTATTTCCTTCAAACTATGGGATGGATAGGTTCCTTAAACTAACTCAGTTGGACTTAATCCACAAACAAAATCCTACATCCTAGAAAAATGAGAATCCAACTTTACACTCCTATCCTTATACTAGCAAACACACAGAGTCACACAAACAAAGCATGTAAGCCCATGCTTAAGGCCACTAAGGATTACCATAAGCTCTGATACCATTCTGTAACAGCCCGATTTTTGTACACCAAAATAATTAACTTTCATATGTTAAGGTTACCAAAAATGGGGCCAAATTTTTTTTTTAAAAAAAACATTGTGAATGTGTTTGAAAACATTATTGAAAAGTCCATGGTGTTCTCAACACCCTTTTTGAAAACCAAGTTGTTACTAAAACCGTTCATTTCATAAAACCTTTGTTTCTATAAAAAGCTTGGTTCAAAATCATCTTAATAGTTTTCAAAAACTTCACATGAACTAATATCACAGGAAAATATACCCCTCAAATCAGTTTGAAACTTAGCTTAATTACATAAATGGCTCATGGCTTCGGTAATCCTTAAATCAAAAGAATTACCATAATCTCAACTAACCACACTAATCTTAAACTATTCTATTGAAGACTATTGGGTGAAGGTTCTCCTTCTTCTTGCGTCCTCTCCTTGCCCTTGAAGATGATGCCCTTACCGTTGTTGTCCCCTCATTGCTAATGGATTCCAGCTCCGTTCCCTCGAGAAGGGAAGAATTCCTCCGGGCCTCGTATCGAAACTTCTCCGCATAGTTCCTATAACCTCGTACGGTGACTTGTCCCAAATGCGGCTCCAAGTTAGCTCCACTGAGTTTGTGTTCCGGATCTGAAATCACGATCTGGGTGTAGCCGGTCCATACCCAGCCGCATGGGGTACGCTTCAACCCCTTCCATACTTACTCCACGTGGTGATGTCCATATAGTACTCCATCTGGCCGTTGAAATACCAGCAACACCGATATGCCAACGAACAGGAGAGAGTAAGCATTCCGAACGACGAATCGTCGACAGTGTGGGATTACGATAGGCAAGATACCAGGACCAAACAACACACAATACAATATACAAGTATACAACAACTAAACATATTATTGTCATCTTTATCATTATTATCTTACGTTATTCGTATTACTGTTATCCTTTTTTATCTCAGTCTTACTTTCACATCTTATGAACAATCCTCTCCTTTTCTCATCCATTTCCATTTCATAACCTCTGGTAAATGGGGAATGTTAGAGTATCCTCAAAGTATTCAATCTGATCTCGGCTATCACTCACGTCTACATCTCCTCGGTCATCCACCCAACCTAGTCGGAAGCAAACAGGAGTACAGGACCTTTACCGTGCGGGAACGACAGCTGTCTCAAACTCAAATGGCCCTAGGCCAGGAGGTCTCAGCCTCAATTCATAATCAATTCATAAACATGGCACATTGTCTCACAGTGGCAAACAAGATGCCCCACTCCAGTCCCTCTCATTGTTCTCGATTTGCAATCTAGGGGGCGACAGTATGTTTCTAGTGGGCCCGCAGAACTTACCACGGCATTAGACCCAGTCCCCACCACGTTAGTGCACCACATGTGGAGTTCGTTCTACCTAAAAACATACTCTAGACTTCTTGACGTTTCACTGTCATTGTCCTCCCCTAATGCAATCTCCTCCTAGGTATCAGCAAATACCTATGGTTCCTTCCTCTCCACTACTTCGCACTCTCATACCTCACCGCGTATGTGTTTTAAGTCTTTTAATCTTTTTAATTATCCTAAGGTCGGCCCATCCTTCGTGCAACCCTTCAATGAGTCCCGACCACTACTTGGCTCAATCTTTCTCTCATCATTACTCACATAGCACAGAGCTGGGATCTCATCAATGAACTCTCAATTGGCATCTCATTTCTCAACATACATCTCACCGTCTCTCTTAACAATCTCATTCCGCAATCTCTTCTCAAAACAATCTTTTCACAACTTTCTCAAAACACCATTTTATAAGCTTTTACAAAACCTCACTTCATAAACATTTTCATAAAATTCCCTTTTGTAAATTTTCTCAAAAATCTAGGTTCACAACTGCTCAAATTCTTTTCAAAGGCTTTCTGAAAATCTCTTTTCACAAAGTTTCTAAAATCTCTTTTCTCAACCTTTCTCAAAATTTCCTTCCAAAAACTTTTCTGAAAATACTTTTTATAATATTTCTCAAAAATCTCTTTTAAAAAAAAACATTTTCAAAAGAATTTATTTTCACAAACTCTTTTCTAGAAATTTCTTTTCACTATTTCCCACAAGTCTCTTTTCAAAAATCTTTTCAAAGAAGCTCTTTTCAAAACCCTTTTCAAAAACTGCTTTTCAAAAACCTTTTTCCAAAAGCTACAACTTTGCTGAGCGCTAATGGAGGAGCAAGCTCAACTCAACACTAGTCCTAGACTAAAACCAAAAACAAAAGGAGCCCAGCTCCGCTCAAATCACATCTCATATCCACATCCACATTTCTTTTCCCAGCTCTGGCTCGTTCTCAAACACTGTCATTCATTCATTCCCCAATCTCAACTCTTTCTTTCTTTTCCAACACATACATTATTTCCAGCCATCATTTCTTTCTCATTATGTCTTTACTTCACAGTCTTATTTATTTCGTTTCTATCTTCAGGATGTAGCAGACGTCCATCAGCATATTACTTATTTAAATTAACAGTAACTAATACCATTAACATAATTAAAGCAATAAACATAATCTTCTACCAATAACACATACATCACACAACAACAATGTGGTCATTGTCACCTTCGTATAAGTGGCCACACAACACAAACAATTGCCACTATACTACTGACTCCGAACCACTTAGTTCCGATCTTTGAGATGATGCGGAACGTCCTACTATATCACCTAACTACCACGGTGTCTTAGGAAAGCTTCTCTCTCACCTGAGGTCCAGCGATTTAATGCGTACCGTCTCCTCTTATCCTTTTGCTGTCGGCTGCCCCAAGCCCTCGTCTTTCAAATTCCTCGTACTAAATAAAATACGCTTATGTTATTAACTTGTACTATGAAAATCTTTTCCATAACTTAGACACTTCTCATTCTTCGTATTTAATTAAAACGCTTATGGTTTTATCAAAATAATTCTCATGTTTTCTAGCGCTTTAATTATTTTAAAACCATTTGAAAACATCACATAAAATAATTTAAATCATTTGAGTTAGTTGTTGGTCTGTCTTTGGACAGCACCCTAACCACTTTTGAAAACACCGAAAAATTCACCGTTTTCAATCTGGCTTCTTCTTAAATCAATTATCACTTGAAAACCTTACTTTAAATCATTTGAAAACATTTTCAAAGTTAAGAAATCATTTTAAATAATTCTGGACAGCCATAAACACAGCCCCAACAAAATTCAAATAAATCAAATCAAATTGTTTCAAAGTCAACTAATTTCAAGATTGATTGCACACTCAATCATCTTCCAAGCATCCACCTAACACACCACAACAAGTCATACTCACACATACCATTATAATTCAAACATTTATTCACTTAAACAAAACACCTAGGCATTCACATATTCACAAAGATATAAGCCGAGCACAATAATCTCAATGCAATTAATTTTCCTAGACTATTTATACTACATGACTGAATAAAATCCAAGAAAACAAGTAATGGTAAAACACACGAACCAACTTGGTTCAGTTTAAGCACTTAATTTCTATTTTCTTTTTCATGCAATACACTATTTACTCTTTCTCTTCCTCTAAACCGATTGCACATACTCACACATTTAATTATCTAAACACCCTACTTTTCCAAATCAATTAGTTTATTTATTTCCCTTATTTTTAATTAAAAACCGAATAGGATTTAGACATTCACAACACAATCTCAAATAGTTTAATCAATATTTCATAAAACATGTTTATTGAGAAGAGTCCTAGTCTACTAATCATGTATAGGCCGAATGCACCTCATCATAAATTAAGGTTTTATTTTCAAATCTTTCACATCCATGTTCATAGAACATGAACCAAAACAAAAGTTACCTTTCAAAAACTTATTTCTTTTGGTTCTTTTACAATACCGAATTGAACAAAACGCAACACAATGCAAATACATTTTTTTCTCAAAATAAAATCACGAACCTAATCATTTTACAAGTCAATCACATGCAAAAAGGAATCTAACCTAATGATCCTAGTGTAGACCGAATCATCATCATAGGAAGAACAAAGTCTTTGGTGAAATTTTCTACATGCAAAACCTTAAAATTACAAATCAAAACATACACTTTCAACACATGGTTTTAGAAAAGTACCACTCCCTTTTCCTTCACAAAAACCGTGACCTCTTGGTTATTTCAAACATATTTTCTTTTTTATTTTTCTTTTGTATGTGCTTTTAAAATCATTTAAATCAAAAGAGAACCACATGTAAGAAGCTCTTCATGAAAACAATCATGATTTCTTAAATTTCCAAGCCTAACCGAAAACCAATTAACAAAACCAAGAGGAAAAAATTAAATCTTCAACTTCCAAACACACATAAACTTAGATCAAAGATAAATTATTTTACAAAAGTTGTTTTCCTTTGTTTTCTCATCAAAACCGTGACATGCAAATAAAGATCAAGACTTTTTGAGTAAAAAGAATCACATGCAAGACTTCAAAATCAAGGCCATGGAAAATCAAGGCAAAGATCAAATCTTTTACAAGATTAAAACAATAGATCAAATTCTTTTTGAAAAGAAAATCAAAGATCAAAGTTTGGAAAAATTCAAAGTTAAAATCAAAGCATTTAATCCACTTAGATCATCTTCGACAAGCATCAATCTAACATGCCTGAACCCAAAACAAAATAAATATCATCATCATCTAGTTTTCTAGGCATGGCCGAATGGTAATGTCCATGGTTTAAGGTTTTACAATTTTGTGTGGCTCTTGAAACTCAAGATCAAAGCTTAATAGGTACTTACAAGCGTAGATCTACAAGAAAATTAAGCATGCAACAACATTTAAACATTACAAGGCTTAGAAAATTAAGAACTACTTATAACACTCTATGATCTTTGAATAAACCAAAGAAAAGAGTAGATCTTCAACCTCCTTCACTTGATCCTCAAGAAATCCTAAGGTTTTGAGCTTGATTCTCTTCTTCTTCTCTTCTCCTAGCTCTCGGTTTCACTTCTTCTTTTTTCTCTTTCTATTTTCTAATTCTTGGTCTACGAATTTGAGGAGCTCTTAGACTTGTGTTTGTGTGGGTGTTGGAACGAAAGAGTGAAATGAGAAATGGGTAAGGGAAGTGAACTATGGTTTTATTTATTCATAAGCAATTCATGATTTCCTCTTTTGGCCCTTAGTCCATTCGGCCACAAGCTTCTAGAGAGAGGGGTAAATTCGGTCTTCAAAATTTTTTTGCATGGGTGAAGTTTATCATTGCTTAAGGGGACAAGGTAGGGAACATTAGGTACTTAGGGTCACTTAGACTTTTGACTTGTGGGTTTATCTTTAGGGTTTCCTTCAATTTGGTTGGGGTTTGGTTGGAGACTTGGTTCAACTTAGTTACTTGCTTAGGAAATTTCTAGGCCTCACACACTCACACATACACGACACACACATATATTCTCATGCATACACACACACTTACACGTATCACACATACATTCACATGCACATTCACATACATACTCATGCACACATCGACCACACCTATATCCATGCATACATCATCACATAATTTGCACTAACTAAATTTCTCATAACCCTAAGCATGCATACACAAGAACCGTACATACATATGCATACACATACCTAAAATAAATTATTCATGTATTATAATAACACCAAAGATATCAAGCATATATTTTAGAAATCAAGACACCTTTTTGTTGAAACTGAGTGTTGAAACTCATGTGTTTCCCTCTCAATGTTTTGATGATGACACAACAACAAATAATGAATATATGCTTAACAGGTTCAGGTGCAAATGAAGATTGCAAAGGCTTGTTTAGTGTTAGATCTAGCCTTAGGCTTAGAAGTCTTTGTAAGGCAATTTAATTTTCTTAAAGCACTTAGAATTATAGTCTATGTGATGATGATTGTGTCTTTTCTTTGAAAATGTAGAAGAAGCATTTTTATAAAAACCTTTGCTCCAGGATTTTATTTGTGAAAAATGTTTTTGCGAAAACCTTTGGTTACAACTTTTTCATGAAAATCAAATTTTTATATGGAGTAATCGATTAACCCTTCTGGCATAATCGATTACTTAATGCAACTTGTAACCAGAGAGCATGTAATGGATTATTTAGGTTTTTATAATGGATTACTTCCTTGAACTGGTCATTTGGGAGTAAGTAATCGATTATCAGAAACTAGTAATCAATTATATGTTAATGCTGCAACTTTTGTGAAAAACCTGAGAGCATGTAATCGATTAGCCTGACCAAAGTGATCGATTATTTTAATTCAAATTTTGAAAAACGTGCTGAAATCAATCTGATTCCCAGAATGATTTGTTTTCCATTTTTGGAGGATCACGTATTGATTGTATGGCAGCTTCTTCTTCCTCTTTATATGTCTTTTCATTTTTGAAAATGAAGAGCTTCTTCTTCTTCTCATTCTCTTCTATTGTTGAATATCTTTTTAGAAGAAAAAGTTCATCATCATCATCATCATAGTTCTATAGTTTGTGTTTGCTTTAGAACATTATATTGTCATAGGTCTTTTATTGTTGTATCCGCTCTAATTAGAGAGCATATTGTTAGTTGCACAAATTCTCTCGTGCAAATTCTTATCATTGTAAGGGGTATGACAACCTTAGTGTTTAAGGAGTGTTTTCCCTTAGGATTGAACGTGTGTCACGTTCATAGGGTGAGATAACCCTTGTTGTTTTGGGTAGCGCTATACGAACGGTGGGATTCCTAGTAGTTAGGCTATTTGAGTTTCGAGGTCCCTTGCGAACGGTGGGATTCCTAGTAGCTTGCGGGGCGCTCTGGATGTACTCAGGGACGCGGTTGCGTCTTGGTTTAGTGAAAAAGCTCAAGCGAGTCGCTTGGGGACTGGAGTAGGCTGGGTTTGCCGAACCAGGATAAATTCGCCTGTGTACATTTTCTCTATCCCTTATCTTTTACATTCCGCATGTTTAAATTGCTTTTAATCATATTTTCGTGGATAAAAACTATTTTCAAGTTTTAAAATATATCACACGAGAATTGTGATTTTTCATGTAATGATCTTTTAAATCAATCTCGTGTATAATATGTTTTCGATATTCATATAATAATATTTCTATTTTGTGCTTAAAAACGTTTTAAATCGTTCTTTAAGTCTTCCGCTCAATTTAATCTCTGATATTTTATAAAAGAACGTTTTAATTCGATTAATTGTCAAAGTTTTCTAAACACCCAATTCACCCCCCCCTCTTGGGTGATTCTCGCCAATTACACCAATTATTCCAACAATTGGTATCAGAGCTTCGTGCTCTGGTAACAAGCTTAACCGCTTGAGTTAAAGATCCTTGGTTAATTGGCTTTGGGATTTTTTTTGTTTTGATTTCAAAATGGAGGGTATTTCATTCGATGAAGCACCAATTTTCAATGGAGAAAATTATTCATATTGGAGTGCTAGAATGAAATTTTATTTACAGTCGATGAATTATCGTTTATGGATTATGTGCAAAATGGTTTTGATTTAAATCCAAAAAATGTTTTAAATGATTTTGACAAAAAATGTTTTGCCTTGAACATTCAAGCAATGCAGATTTTAAGGAATGCCTTAAACGATGACGCATATGCTAAAATCAAGGATTGTGTTAATGCTAAAAATATTTGGGATACCTTACACACTTATTATGCTACTAATGATCTTTGTGAAAGTGTAAGTATTCACAGATGTTATCAAAAGACCCAGGAAGAGAAAAACTTGAAGGATGAATGGACTCTTGCTCATGACAAAGCTTTGAATGATGACACCCATAGCATGAGGAGCAGTTCATCAGATGAAAGAGATGATGATGATGATTTAGAAAATCTATTTGAAGCTTTCTTGGAAACTCTCGAGGAATCAAGTTCTTCAGATGAGGAGTTAGTAGAAAACGAAAATGCATCACATTCATTTACTTCTCACGAGGTAACCTTGATTAACGTTAATGACCAAAACCCTCATGGTACTAATAATATTTTGAGAGATGACTTGAAAATTAAATTTGAAAATAGCACCTCTACAAGAAATGAAAATGTATTTTTATTAAAAACTCTATTGAGGCTGCTTTTTGTGACTCTCATTGTATTTCAAAATCTGTTTGTTCAAACTCTTCTCTTGACAATTCAAATAAGAATGTGGAAATTCAAAAGTCAAGCACAGAGGTTAGCAAATGTGATTCTGAATACAAAGATCACAAGTTTATGTTTTGCAAAAATGATTTTAAAAAATCCAAAACATCTCCCAAAATCATTATTTGTAACTATTGTGGTCGTTCGGGTCATATTTCTCATTTATGCATATTTAAGAAAAATCATTACTTGAGAAAAAATTGAAATGGGTTCCAAAAGTTTCTGAGGAATCTAAAGTTAACCTCCCTGGACCCAAAATGAGATGGGTACCAAAAACTTCTTTTTGTAACAGGATAGAAGATTATGTTTTACCCAAGGAAAAACCAAGAAGAATTCTAAGAGACAAATTCATCACTTGGTCACCTTGGATATCTGAGAAAAGATGGAATAACCAAAGGAGATTAGTTCCATCAAAGTCAAAAATGTCACATGGAAGAAATGAAAATCACATATGGACGAAGAATTATAAAAGTAATCCTTGGTCTGGAACAAGGAATCATTGGCAAAAAGGAAGTGACAAAAAGATTCATTGGCAAAATTTTCAATCTTCATGGCATACAAAATCTGAGGTAAACAGATCATATAATTCTTATAACTATGATTATTCAAGAGCTTCCTTTGATTATTCCAAGCTAAACTATTTTTGAAAAATAAATCATGTGTTGCTAGTTTTATCTTCACATGATCATCTTTCCTTGGAAATATCAAAGAACTTCATAACATGTCATTAAGTGCAATCTTGAGGTAATCAAGATAGTATCAAATGCATATTATGATTAATCTTGATATATTTCATAATTATGATAGGCATATGATTTGTTACATTATTGTCATTGATTTATTCCAATTAATTAAAAAAAAGGCTCATTATGATTATCATGAATATTATCTAACTTGAGCATTGGAGATAGCCAGATTTATCTGTTTTGTAGGAAACAGGATTCTTAAAGGTAAGTTGACCACAAGCTGAACGTCACTAAACGGATTCAGGCATCAGGGATCATGTATCAGAAGGTATTGGGTTGTATCAGTCAGAAAAGGAAGAATTCTGGAAATTAGTGCAGAAGTAATCGATTACTCTGCAACAGTAATCGATTACCAGGTGGATTTTTGAATCAGTGTTGAAGAAATATTCGATTAGAGGATCAGAATAATGGATTATATCTGCAGCATCATACAATTCAACAGTGGAGAGATAATCGATTAAAGGAGTCAGAATAATCGATTATACATGTTGCATCAGTTATGGCCAGAGAAGAGATAATCGATTAAATAGATGGTTGTAATAGATTCTTTTGCTAAAGTAATCGGTTAAAGCAAGGAAATAATCGATTATTTGCTTCAGTATCTGAAAAAAAAAGGGAAAAGTGCAGAACGTGTGGGCCTCTTTGACCCAAGTTGACCAAGTGTGGACCACCAAATAAAATAACCCTAGCCACACATTCTTACACACACTCTCTCTCTCTTCCCACAAAAACACACGACCTCCTCTCTCTCTCTCTCTCCCACGTTAACCTCTTCTTCTTCCTTTCTTCATCTTCTTCAACCTTCAACACCCACAAACTCCATAACCACCCACAACCTTCATAGACCTTCACCATACTCTCTCATACTACTTCCTTCTCACATAAAACCTCACCCTTTCTACTTCATTCAACCCAAAACCGTCCCTATCTCTCTCTCTCCTTCCCATTCGGTTTTTTTTTCACCACCATAACCACCAAAACCTCTAGTTCTTGCTTCACATTCTCAAAACCTTCTCTTCACACTTGGTTAAACTTGTTGTTCACAAGGTTTTCATGCTTCATGGCTCTTGCTCTTCAAAGTTCAGATCCGGTTCTTCCATGGTTCATGCATGTTGATGAAGATATTGGTTCACTGGTTTGAGCATTCGGTTCGCTGATCAGAATCTCATTCGGTTCACTGGTCCAGTTCGTTTTCTGCTTGGTTCAAATTTTTGGGTTTTCCAGTTCAGTCTTGGTTCTGGTTTGCTGGTCTGGTTTTGGCTTCTGGGTTGTTCTGGTTAGTTTGTGCAGTTCATTGCTCGGTTCAGTTGACAGCTTCTGCGGTTCAGGTTCACAGTATCTTTGCTTTGCATCTTCAGTATCTTCATGTTTTCTATATTGATATGAAGTTAGTCTGCCATTGATGTTGTGAAGTTGAAACTGTTAAGTTGTGTATCTGGGGTATATTCGGTGTTGTGCTGCATTCTAGTCTGTTGATTTGGTTGATTCAGTATCTGGTTGTTGTTATTATTTATGCTGTGATCATGTCCTCTTGTCACTCTAAAAGAAGAATGGTAGTTGAGGAATCAGATGATGATGAGCCTTCACCCCCTATTGTTCAAAGAAGGGCTCAACCTTCATCTAGTCGGGTTCCTAGGCGTCCAAGGACACGTCAAAGCGATGCAGGTCCTTCAGCTCCACCTCCACCGGTTCATCAGCCGATCGCATTGGAAAAGCTAAATCGATGGTTTTCTAATCCTGCTCAAATAATGGATTATGAAAAATACTTTGCTGCTTGTTCAGTCATTTCACCTAGATTTCTAGATGCTGAAACATTTGATGGCGATGACTGTAATCTTCCGGCTGTCGTGCTTTTGAAAGAAAAAGGTCTTTATGAGTTCAGTACCATTGGAGGATTTTATTATGTGGACTTAGTCAGAGTATTCTATTCGAACCTTGTCTGGAATGCTGAAGAACAGACTCTTTATTCTGAAGTCAAAGGAAAAGGGATCAAAATAAGCTTGTCTACTTGGTCTAACATGACTCACTTGCCCATGGATGAAGTTACTTTCACTGGTTCTGGTTCTGAAAGTTTATGGGGTGATGAGTACGACAAGAAAGCGGCGAAAGAAGAATTTATCGATGATCGCATCCCAGCTGGAAAAGTGATGACTTCTGGGAATTTGAAGTTTGTGTACCGTGTTCTTCACTTCATCTTGACTCGTTGCTTGATTCCTAGGCAAGGAAACTATTTCAGAGTACTTGAATCTGACTACATTATCTTTTGGGCGTGGTTTCATAATAAACCAATTAATTGGGGTTGGTTTATATTGAATCATATGTTTGAGACTGCTGCAAAGGTTCGACGGTCTATTAATGAGGATATGAAGAATAAGACGTCGAAGCTTCCATATGTTACTGTGATCACCAGAATTCTCAGGCGATTCCGAGTTCCTGTAAATGGCGAGGCTAGAACAGCTCCTAATGCAGACATGCGCATGGATTCAAATTTCTTGGGAAATATGGGCTGGATCAACATGGAAGGTACTGGTTGGAGACCAAAGGCACAGAGGCGTGAGCGCAAGTCCAACCACAACTATGATCCTGATGAAGATGATCAGCAGCAGCAACCACAACCTGATAGTGCACCAGTTCATGATTATGTTCCGCTACAAGCTCTTTATCCACCCGATCACATTCCTCCATGTAGGATTCTCATGTTTTGATGCTAACAATCTCTCTCCAAGCAACAACATTGGCAACAAGCAAGCTACACCACATGAAGATTAGAATTAGGATTTTTATTAATTCTATTTCAATGTAATCTTTATTTTTATGCAATGCATCTCATTGGTGTGGGTAGCTTAGGTGATTTTAAGAATATTTAAATAATGTTTGATTAAGAGTGAAGATACTTTAAATCTTGATTAAATAGCTCTATTAAAAGCTTTGTGAAAATCCTTTTAGAAAAACCTTGTTTTTATTCAGATTCTGATCAGTTCACTCGAGTAATGAGTATTGGTTCACTCGAGTAATTTATGTCATGACAGGTTAATCGAGTAATGGTTTACACATCACTCGAGTAACTTAATCTGACATGTTTTAATCGAGTAATGTTATATGGTTTACTCGAGTAATTCAATCAGTTTTTGGAAAATTATAAAAGGACTTAATTTTCTCTTTCACATAAGATAGACATTCATTCTTACAATTTTCTATATACTTGGAAAAGCAATTCAAGAGCTATTTTACATCTTTCAAGAGCTATCAAGATTCAACAAAGAACTTTTCATTCTTCACTCTATTTCTTTCATTGTTCAAATATTCTTGAGATCATAATTTTTGTTCTTAGTGGTTGTTGAAGATTTGCAATTTGTGATTGCATCATTGAAGTTTCAACACAAGTGAAGAATCTCACAAGGAAGACTTTGAGGATCAAATCAAAGCAAGAAAAGAGGATTGGTTGGAAGCATCTTCAATCAATTAGCAAGGAAATCTAGAATACTCAAAAGGGGTAGATTAGATCAAAGTGTTTGGTACACACTTTGTGTTGGGTTTTAAGATAGGAGAACTAAGAATCTAGTTGCATCTTAAAACATTGTAAAATCTACATTTGAAGATTTCTAGTGAAGAATCTCTCTTGATTCAAGAGGGGACTGGAGTAGCTTTCAAGTGGGTGAAAGTGAACCAGGATAAATCCTTGTGTCTCTTTTATTTTTTCATTCCTTGTATTGCATTAATTCATTAACAATTGCATTTTTAGGTTAGAATTGGGGTTTTCTTAATTCAACTCAATTGATCTAAAATTGCATGTTAATATTACTTGAAATTGTTCATATTAATCATTCATAATTTGTTGAATCATCATAGCATTGTTATTCTTGAAGAACTCCATTGAAAACTGAGTTTTAATTGAATTTTACCCAGTTTACTCGAGTAAAGTTCTTGTCACTCGAGTAATCTGCTTTCAGTTTATGAACATTACTCGAGTAGGTTTTCTGTTACTCGAGTGATTTAAAAATAGCTTTCGTAATACTCGAGTGATTTTCTGAATACTCGAGTGAAATTATTTTTGCTTGCGTATTACTCGAGTGAAGTCTTGAGTTACTCGAGTAATCTGACTTGAATTTTTAAGAAAATTTATTTTCATAAAACCATTCTCTTAGGTGGACGAAAAATTTGTAATAAGGCTTCAATATTCTATTCACCCCCCTCTAGACTATATTGAGCCGCTTGTTGGTTTCCAACAAGTGGTATCAGAGCTCGGACGAAAAATCCGAGCCTTAAAAAGCTTTTTCGAAAAGATCCTTTTACTTGGAAACAATGGGCTCAATTTCAAATCCTTTTGGTGGTGAAGGAACTTCCATTAATCGTCCTCCACTATTCAATGGTGAGGGTTATGCTTATTGGAAGGTCCGCATGAAAATTTTTATTCAAGCAATAGATATGGAAATTTGGAACGCCATAGAGAATGGACCTTTTGTTCCTCAAACGAAAGTAAATGATGTTGTTTCGGTCAAACCTCAATCGAGTTGGGACAATGATGATAAGAAGAAAGTTGCATTTGATTTAAAAGCTAAAAATATCATCACGTCCGCTCTTTCTTATGATGAGTTCTTTCGAGTATCTCAATGTGTTGATGCTAAACAAATGTGGGACACATTACAAGTCACACATGAGGGCACTTCGGAGGTTAGAAGGGCTAGGCTAAATACACTCATGCATGAATATGAACTCTTTCGTATGTTACCTAATGAAAATATAGGTGACATGCAAAAGCGGTTCACTCATATTATAAATCATCTTTCTGCACTTGGAAAAGTTATTACTAATGGTGAAGTTGTTAATAAGATTTTGAGATGTCTTAGCAGGGAATGGCAACCTAAGGTGACGGCCATTATGGAAGCTAGAGACGTGGATCAAATTGATTTAGCAACTCTATTCGGAAAACTTCAAGAGCATGAAATGGAGCTTGGACGGTTATCCATGAATGAAGATGCCGATAGAAAGAAAAAGGGGATTGCTCTTAAATCAACTTCAAAATCTCTTAAGGCACAAGAGGAAAACTCTCAAGTGGATGACTTGGACTCCGATATAGATGATGAGACCCTTGGCTTGCTAGTTAAAAAGCTTGGTAGGTTCTTTAAGAGTAAGGGAAACTTTAATAAGAATAGACAAAGAGATTCTAAGGACTCACAACCAAGAAATAAGACTAACAAGGATTACATCAAGTGTCATGGGTGTGGAAAGCTTGGTCACTATCGATCAAAATGCCCAACTCATTCTAAGAAGTCGGAAGGTGACAACTCTAAGTTCAACTCATCTAAAGGAAAAAGGGCTTACATAGTATGGGATGAAGAGGAGAGTCAATCAACATCTAGCTCATCGGATGATGAAGAACTTGCAAATCTATGTTTGATGACGAAGCTTAATGAAGAGGAATCTTCGAGCATTAAATCAAGTGACAACGTCAATGAGGTAGAATATCTTTCCGATGCTAGCTCTAGTTCTAATTCTCCTTCATTCAATGAGTTGTACAATGTGTATGTAGAGATGCATAAAGAGTTGAAGAAACTTGCTAAAATAAATGTTGAAAGAAAGAATTTCATAATGAAGCAACATGAAAAGATAATTGAACTTCAAAAAGATTTAGAAGAACTTAAGCTTCAAAATGAAACTCTTGAACTCATTTATGCAAACTCTACATGCAATTGTGAATTGAAATCAAATGAGACTCCATCTTGTGAAAATTGCAAGTCTTTGGAAAAAGAAGTTTTTAATTTGAATGATCGACTGGCAAGGCTCATGAAAGGAGATACTTCATTAGATCATTTGCTTTCAACTCAAAGGAACAATAGCAATAGATCCGGTCTTGGCTATACCAAACCTAAGAAACGCAATTATCGCAAAGTTGGTGGATTTTCAAAGAATAAGATTTCTAAAAACCCAACTTGCCATTATTGTGGGATCTTTAGGCATATCACGAATAAATGTAATATAAAGAAATTTGGTATACCAAGCGGTGAATATATTTGGATTGTTAAGGGGACTTCTCCCCATGCTAACAACAAAGGACCCAAGACCACTTGGGTACCTAAGTCAACCAAATGATATCTTTCTTGTAGGTGTGTCTTCGAACCAAAGAGCGCAAATGGTACTTGGATAGTGGTTGTTCGAGACACATGACGGGAGACAAAACGCACTTCATGGAACTTACTCCGAAAAGTGATGGATTTGTGACATACGGCGACAACAACAAGGGCAAAATTCTAGGAGTCGGGAAGATCGGTAACGTATCTAACCTTGTCATAGAAAATGTCTTATACGTAGAAGGCTTAGAACACAACTTGCTTAGTACAAGCCAACTATGCGATATGGGCAATTATGTGACTTTTACTCCGGAATTATGTTTCATTAAGTCTTCTATAGATGATAGTGTTAAGTTTGTTGGTCGTCGCTCTAATAACACTTACTTAATTGATTTGGATGAGATAACTTCACTATTTTCAAAATGTTTCAAATCTTTTGTTGATGAAATTCGTCTTTGGCATAGACGAATTGCTCATGTGAATGTGAATCAATTAAACAAACTTTTGCGAAAAGATTTAGTGATTGGTTTGCCTAAACTAAATTTTAAGCTTGATGGCATTTGTGACTCTTGTCAAAAGTGCAAGCAAGTTAAAAGTTCTGTTAAACCTAAAAATGTGATAAGCACAACAAAGCCTTTGGAGCTAATCCATATGGATTTGTTTGGCCCTTCACAAATTAAAAGTTTAGGTGGCAATTACTATGGATTTGTTTTAGTAGACGATTTTACTAGATTCACATGGACTTTATTTTTATCCGCAAAAAGTGAAGTTTATAAATGTTTTAAAAAGTTTGCCAAACTCATCCAAAATCAACTAAGTTTGAAAATTGTGTCTATTAGAAGTGATCACGGAGGTGAGTTTGAAAACACTAGGATTGATGCGTTTTGTGATAAGTTTGGTATTGATCATCAATTTTCGGCCCCTAGGACTCCGAAGCAAAACGGAGTTGTAGAAAGGAAAAATAGAATATTAGTGGAACTTGCTCGTACTATGTTGATAGAATCAAATGTTCCTAAATATTTTTGGGCTGATGCAGTAAACACTGCTTGTTATGTGCTTAATAGGGTTCTTATTCATCCGCATTTAAATAAAACACCTTATGAACTTTTAAAAGGGCGAAAGCCAAATATTTCACATTTTCATGTTTTTGGGTGTAAGGTGTTTGTTTTAAATAACGGAAAGGAACCGGTCGGCAAGTTTGACTCCAAAGCCGACGAAGGCATATTCATAGGTTATTCAACCCATAGCAAAGCATATAGAGTCTACAATAAAAGAACATTAACCGTTGAGGAATCCGTGCATGTTGTATTTGATGAATCTTCGAAAGAAGATTGTGTTGTTTCTTGTGATGATGATAATATAGGTACATTTTTTGATCATGAGAAGTCAACACCACAACAAATGGAAGAGAATCAAATTGAAGATGGAGAGGTGCAAGCACAAGATAGAGACTTAGCACAAGAGATTCAATCTCAATTACCAATAGCTTGGAAATCAAACAAAAATCATCCGATTTCTAGCATCTTAGGTGACATTGCGAAGGGAGTGGTAACCCGACGCACTTTAAATAATTTTTGTTATTATGTTGCCTTTGTATCTCAAATAGAGCCTAAAAGTATAAAAGAGGCTGTTCAAGATGATCATTGGATTATGGCCATGCAAGAAGAATTAAATCAATTTGAAAGAAACCAAGTTTGGGAGCTTGTGCCAAAACCCGATGATCGTCCTGTAATTGGTACTCGGTGGATCTATAGGAATAAGTTAGATGAATCGGGTATTATTGTTAGGAATAAAGCTAGGTTGGTAGCACAAGGTTATAGTCAAGAAGAAGGAATCGATTACGATGAGACATATGCTCCTGTTGCTAGACTAGAAGCTATTCGTATTCTTCTCGCTTTTGCTTCGATAATGAATTTTAAATTGTATCAAATGGATGTTAAGAGTGCCTTTCTTAACGGATACATTCAAGAGGAAGTTTACGTGTCACAACCTCCTGGATTCGAGAGTTTTGAGCATCCGGACTACGTTTTCAAACTGAAAAAGGCTTTGTACGGTTTGAAACAAGCTCCTAGAGCTTGGTACGACCGACTAAGCAATTTTTTATTACAAAAAGGTTTTAAACGAGGCACTGTTGACACTACACTTTTTATTGAACGTTCCGGTAAGGATATTTTATTGGTTCAAATATATGTTGACGATATTATATTTGGTGCTACTAATGAGAACTTGTGTAAGAAGTTTTCAGACTTGATGCAAAGCGAATTCGAGATGTCGATGATGGGAGAGCTTACATTCTTTCTTGGCCTTCAAATAAAGCAGCTTAATGATGGCATTTATATTCATCAGAGTAAATATTGTAGAGAGCTTCTCAAACGTTTTGGGATGGATTCGTGCAAATCCGCTTCTACACCAATGAGCGTTGCATGCTACCTAGATCAAGATGAGGCTGGAAAAGCGGTAGAGGTAACGAAGTATCGTGGTATTATTGGTAGTTTGTTATACTTAATTGCATCTAGACCTGACATCATGTTTAGTGTATGTATGTGTGCACGTTTTCAAGCAAAACCGAAAGAGTCGCATCTAACTGCTGTCAAAAGAATTATGAAATACTTAAAGGGTACAACGAATACTGGACTTTATTATCCTAGGGATGCTTTTCTAAAACTTATAGGTTATTCGGACTCTGACTTTGCCGGTTGTAAAGTTGAGCGAAAAAGTACAAGCGGAACATGCCATTTAATTGGTAATTCACTTGTATCGTGGTTTTCTAAAAAGCAAAATTGTGTAGCTTTATCAACCGCGGAGGCCGAATACATAGCAGCCGGTAGTTGTTGTGCTCAAATCCTTTGGATGAAACAACAATTATCTGACTTTGGTTTAAATTTGACAAAAATCCCTATAAAGTGTGATAACACTTCGGCAATTAATTTGACTAAAAATCCAGTATTACACTCAAGGACAAAGCATATTGAAATTAGGCATCACTTTTTGAGAGATCATGTTCAAAAAGGTGATTGTGTTATTGAGTTTGTTCAAACTTCGGATCAATTAGCTGATATCTTTACAAAACCATTACCAAGGGACACATTTTATAAGATTCGAAGAGAACTTGGTATTTTTGATGAATCAACTATTAGCTAATTGTATTTGATGCTTTTCGAAATCACCTTCAAGCCTATTTCAATGTGATTTGTATTTTGAGTTGTTGTATCTTATTAAAGTGTTTCTTATTTTTTTTGATATGTAGTTATGTGTGTATGTTTTCTATAATATGTTAATTGCTTTATTTGTATGTGTGTTACTTGCTAAATGCTAAGTGTTTCTATGTGTTTGTGTATGAAAAAAGTTTTTGCATGAAAAATTGAAATTTTTAAAATTCTGGATAGTTCACTCGAGTAACAGATATTTCACTCGAGTAATTTTAAAATCTCTTTCGTATTACTCGAGTAATTCTGTTTGTCACTCGATTAATTTTAAAATGACTTTCGTATCACTCGATTAGTTCATCCATCACTCGAGTAAATATTTTTTAATCTTCGGCACACTCGAGTAACATTTCTTTTCACTCGATTATTGCTCGAATCACTCGAGTAATGCATGAACATCACTCGAGTAACTTACGTGATTTTAACAACTGAACTGTTGAAACTGCATCATTTTTCACGTTTCTTTCTCTCTCTTGTTCGTATTTCTCTCTTCTCTCTCATACGGTTCTTCATCAAATCATCATTTTCAGCCACAAAACTTCTCAAATCATACAAATTTCTTCCATATTTCATCATTATATCATCATTTCTACGCATTTCATTCATCATTTTCACCAAATTCACCCAAAATCCGAAAATTCCCAAATCAAAACCCTAACCCCAAAACCGAATCTGCACTTTCTGAATCAATGTCTTCTTCCTCACAATCTCAACCTCCTCGAAAGAAAGCAAAGCAAGGAGCAGGCCGTAATGACCCCTGGTTTTCTGGAATCAACCGAGACTTGCGGGAACCGAATTTTATCAATCGCTCTTTTGGTCTTACAAGGTATGTTAAGTTTGCTTGGTTGCATAAGGAGCAATTTTCATTTGTAGAGGATTTGGAATTTCAGAATTTGAAGAGGTTTTTAGAATTTGAGACTCATTATTACCCTAGGCTTGTCAGACAATTTTATCAGAATTTTACTAAGCTAGATGGTGAGTATCAAACACTGGTTAGAGGACATCATTTTGTTATAAAGCCTGAAGATTTGACAATGTTGTTTGGTTTGGAAAACAAGGGAACTTTTATTGGTGATGATGACTGTCTGGATTTGGATGTGGATACTAATAAGATTTATACTGATTTGTTGCGTACTGGTGAATCTTGGAGTGATAGGACTACTAGAACTGTATCACCTTTGCATGCTGTGGATAGAGTGCTCATGTACATTGTTTCTTATTGTTTGATTCCAAAATGTAATCAAAATTATGCACAATTGGGAGATGATGATCTTATTTTGTTTCATGGGATCAAAAAGAGATATGAGATGAATTGGAATAAAATGTTTTTAGCTCGTATGGAAGCTGCTGCTCAATCTCCTCCTACCCAATTCTTGCCATATCCTATGCATGTTACCAAAATAATGAGGTATTACCGTGTTCCAATCCCTGATGATGAGCCAGCTGTGACGGAAAAGAAAAATAACTGGTGTCTTAATGATTCACACATTAGTTATATGAAAATTGCTTGGCATAGGGAAAGTCGCACTTCGTTATGGAAATCACAGATTAAGGAAATGGTTGAAGCTGCAAAGGCTGCAAGCGCTTCAGGTTCTAGGAAAAGGACTTTACTTGGTGATAGGGCTGGTGCATCTTCTTCTGCTCCTCCTTCTTCTACTGATCCGATGGATACCGATCGCATTGAGGACTATATCAATTTGGACAATCTTGGTACTCCATTTGATGCACAGGCTGCTCATGAGTCATTGGTTGAGCACATCAATGCTCAATTCGCTCAGTTGGAGATGAGACAGGATGTGAAGAATATTTCCATGGAGCATTGTTTAATGGATTATATGTCTGGCCTATTTTCTCACCATTTCCCTCCTCCTCCACCTGATTCCTAGACCTGTGGATGTTGATGATGTTTTGTTGATTGATTTCTGTTTCATGTTTCATATGCATATTTCTGACTATGTTATGTTTATGTTTCTGTTTCATGTTTCTGACTTTGTTCCTACTATGTTTTAGGACCTTGTGTATGGTCTAGTTTGGATAGTTTCGTTTGCTTATTTGCTATGGTTGATATTTTTTTTACACTATGATTTGCTGCTTAGTGTGATACTCTGCTATTATGGATTATGGTGCAATATTCGTTGTGCGTTTATATTCGTTGTGGCACTATTGTGGTTTATTTTGGTATTGTCTTTATTGTTATATTTTTTTTACCATTGTGAACTACTTACCTTCAACTTTTGGCAAAGGACTTTTCTCCAATTTCATATCTTTTTAATGATGCCAAAAGGGGGAGAATATTTTGTTGATGTTGTTCTTGTAGGTTAAGTTTTATTATATTTTTCCTAGGTGTTTTACATTTAGGGGGAGTATGTTAAAACTTAGTGCTTAATTGAAAAGGAGGTTTGTCATCATCAAAAAGGGGGAGTTTGTAGGATTCTCATGTTTTGATGCTAACAATCTCTCTCCAAGCAACAACATTGGCAACAAGCAAGCTACACCACATGAAGATTAGAATTAGGATTTTTATTAATTCTATTTCAATGTAATCTTTATTTTTATGCAATGCATCTCATTGGTGTGGGTAGCTTAGGTGATTTTAAGAATATTTAAATAATGTTTGATTAAGAGTGAAGATACTTTAAATCTTGATTAAATAGCTCTATTAAAAGCTTTGTGAAAATCCTTTTAGAAAAACCTTGTTTTTATTCAGATTCTGATCAGTTCACTCGAGTAATGAGTATTGGTTCACTCGAGTAATTTATGTCATGACAGGTTAATCGAGTAATGGTTTACACATCACTCGAGTAACTTAATCTGACATGTTTTAATCGAGTAATGTTATATGGTTTACTCGAGTAATTCAATCAGTTTTTGGAAAATTATAAAAGGACTTAATTTTCTCTTTCACATAAGATAGACATTCATTCTTACAATTTTCTATATACTTGGAAAAGCAATTCAAGAGCTATTTTACATCTTTCAAGAGCTATCAAGATTCAACAAAGAACTTTTCATTCTTCACTCTATTTCTTTCATTGTTCAAATATTCTTGAGATCATAATTTTTGTTCTTAGTGGTTGTTGAAGATTTGCAATTTGTGATTGCATCATTGAAGTTTCAACACAAGTGAAGAATCTCACAAGGAAGACTTTGAGGATCAAATCAAAGCAAGAAAAGAGGATTGGTTGGAAGCATCTTCAATCAATTAGCAAGGAAATCTAGAATACTCAAAAGGGGTAGATTAGATCAAAGTGTTTGGTACACACTTTGTGTTGGGTTTTAAGATAGGAGAACTAAGAATCTAGTTGCATCTTAAAACATTGTAAAATCTACATTTGAAGATTTCTAGTGAAGAATCTCTCTTGATTCAAGAGGGGACTGGAGTAGCTTTCAAGTGGGTGAAAGTGAACCAGGATAAATCCTTGTGTCTCTTTTATTTTTTCATTCCTTGTATTGCATTAATTCATTAACAATTGCATTTTTAGGTTAGAATTGGGGTTTTCTTAATTCAACTCAATTGATCTAAAATTGCATGTTAATATTACTTGAAATTGTTCATATTAATCATTCATAATTTGTTGAATCATCATAGCATTGTTATTCTTGAAGAACTCCATTGAAAACTGAGTTTTAATTGAATTTTACCCAGTTTACTCGAGTAAAGTTCTTGTCACTTGAGTAATCTGCTTTCAGTTTATGAACATTACTCGAGTAGGTTTTCTGTTACTCGAGTGATTTAAAAATAGCTTTCGTAATACTCGAGTGATTTTCTGAATACTCGAGTGAAATTATTTTTGCTTGCGTATTACTCGAGTGAAGTCTTGAGTTACTCGAGTAATCTGACTTGAATTTTTAAGAAAATTTATTTTCATAAAACCATTCTCTTAGGTGGACGAAAAATCTGTAATAAGGCTTCAATATTCTATTCACCCCCCCTCTAGACTATATTGAGCCGCTTGTTGGTTTCCAACACTCCATACATGCAGTTATTCATGGATGATGTTCGAGGGTATATGAGGCGATCAGATGAGCATATGCATGCAGTAGATACATCTCTCGCTCAGCTCACATCCGGCATGGAGCAGATGCACATGGATATGGAGTCAGTGCGTGACGAGATCTACCATCTGAGGCATCAGAATCGTCCTCCGTTCTAGTGATCGTCGAGCTTGTGGCACCTCACCTTATCTATTTCAGTTTATTTGGATTATGATATTTGGATATTTTGTTTTGGCTTGCTCTTAACCCCTAGTACTTTTATTTGGATAACTTGTTCCTGGATTTAAGTTTGTTTTCTCTGACTTGTTCGGATTATGATGCTTATGACAATTATTTCTTTGGTGTGCTTATTATATGCATTGTCATTTGCTATATCTATTATGCCTCTTCACCTTTTTGATGATGTCAAAAGGGGGAGAAAAATGAGAAAACAGGTTACAGGTTACAGGTTGATTAAGTTCATGATATTCATGAATGCAGGGGGAGCTCAGTTTGATGAGCTCAGTTATTATGAGCTTGAGTGTTTTTTGATACTCGTATGAATTGCTTTAAATGTATTATATTCGTACTAACCCTTGTTTTGCAGAAGTGTTTGTCATCATCAAAAAGGGGGAGTGTTGAAACTGAGTGTTGAAACTCATGTGTTTCCCTCTCAATGTTTTGATGATGACACAACAACAAATAATGAATATATGCTTAACAGGTTCAGGTACAAATGAAGATTGCAAAGGCTTGTTTAGTGTTAGATCTAGCCTTAGGCTTAGAAGTCTTTGTAAGGCAAATTAATTTTCTTAAAGCACTTAGAATTATAGTCTATGTGATGATGATTGTGTCTTTTCTTTGAAAACGTAGAAGAAGGATTTTTATAAAAACCTTTGCTCCAGGATTTTATTTGTGAAAAATGTTTTTGCGAAAACCTTTGGTTACAACTTTTTCATGAAAATCAAATTTTTACATGGAGTAATCGATTAACCCTTCTGGCATAATCGATTACTTAATGCAACTTGTAACCAGAGAGCATGTAATGGATTATTTAGGTTCTTATAATGGATTACTTCCTTGAACTGGTCATTTGGGAGTAAGTAATCGATTATCAGAAACTAGTAATCGATTATATGTTAATGCTGCAACTTTTGTGAAAAACCTGAGAGCATGTAATCGATTAGCCTGACCAAAGTAATCGATTATTTTAATTCAAATTTTGAAAAACATGCTGAAATCAATCTGATTCCCAGAATGATTTGTTTCCATTTTTGGAGGATCACGTATTGATTGTATGGCAGCTTCTTCATCCTCTTTATATGTCTTTTCATTTTTGAAAATGAAGAGCTTCTTCTTCTCATTCTCTTCTATTGTTGAATATCTTTTTAGAAGAAAAAGTTCATCATCATCATCATCATAGTTCTATAGTTTGTGTTTGCTTTAGAACATTATATTGTCATAGGACTTTTATCGTTGTATCCGCTCTAATAAGAGAGCATATTGTTAGTTGCACAAATTCTCTCGTGCAAATTCTTATCATTGTAAGGGGTGTGACAACCTTAGTGTTTAAGGAGTGTTTTCCCTTAGGATTGAACGTGTGTCACGTTCATAAGGTGAGATAACCCTTGTTGTTTTGGGTAGCGCTATACGAACGGTGGGATTCCTAGTAGTTAGGCTATTTGAGTTTCGAGGTCCCTTGCGAACAGTGGGATTCCTAGTAGCTTGCGGGGCGCTCTGGATGTACTCGGGGACGCGGTTGCGTCTTGGTTTAGTGAAAATGCTCAAGCGCTTGGGGACTGGAGTAGGCTGGGTTTGCCGAACCAGGATAAATTCGCCTGTGTACATTTTATCTATCCCTTATCTTTTACATTCCGCATGTTTAAATTGCTTTTAATCATATTTTCGTGGATAAAAACTATTTTCAAGTTTTAAAATATATCACACGAGAATTGTGATTTTTCATGTAATGATCTTTTAAATCAATCTCGTGTATAATATGTTTTCGATATTCATATAATAATATTTCTATTTTGTGCTTAAAAACGTTTTAAATCGTTCTTTAAGTCTTCCGCTCAATTTAATCTCTGATATTTTATAAAAGAACGTTTTAATTCGATTAATTGTCAAAGTTTTTTAAACACCCAATTCACCCCCCCCCCCTCTTGGGTGATTCTCGCCAATTACACCAATTATTCCAACACTTTTCATCAAATAGTTAAAATTCACCATTTCCCAACTTTAAATTTTTAACATTATTTCATGGAAATCATTTCTTTAAATTCATTTTCCACTTTGAAAATGTGAATTAAGAAATTTATTTAAGAAAATACTCTTTCAAACACTTTTCTCAAAAATTAATTTCTTTAGTATTTTAAATTAATACGAGGAATTTGCGGGGTGTTACAGAGGGATTTCCTGGCGGATTGAGATAGGAATCTTGATCGTGCAGCTACCCTTCCGGTAAGCTGTTGCACTTGTTTCACGACGGTGGGGCTTTTCATGTCCAGGATTGCTTAGCACTTTTCAGGGTTTGCTTCGATCCCTCTTTCAGTGAGCATGAATCCGAGGAATGAGCCCGCCAGTACCCCGAAAGTGCATTTCTCGGGGTTCAGACGCATATGGTGTTGTTTAACCCGATCTAAGATGGTTGCCAAGTCCTGTGGGTGGTTTTTTTTTTTCTTTGATTTTGCAATCATGTCATCCACGTAGACTGCCATCTTGTCACCAATAAGCCCGTCGAACACTTTGATCATCATCCTTTGGTAGGTCGCGCCTGTGTTTCTGAGGCCAATGGGCATGACATTGTAACAATAAGTAGCTTTCTCTGTAATGAAAGCTGTTTTTTCTTGGTCCGGGGGGTACACCGGGATCTAGTTGTAACCCAAATATGCTTCGAGGAAGGAGAGAAGCTGTTAACCTGCCGAGTTATCAACTAGCTTGTCGATGAGGGGAAGTGGGTACTGGTCCTTGGGACAGACCTTGTTGAGGTCGGTGTAATTCACGCACATCCTCCATTTCCTGTTTGACTTCTTGACCAGTACTGTGCTCGCTAGCCAGTCGGTGTAGTTGATTTCTCGGATGAACCCTGCTTCTTCGAGCTCGACCACTTTTTCTTCTATCACAGCAGCTTTCTCGCCTCCCACTTGTCTGCTTTTTGGGCCACTGGTTTCGCGTCTGGGTACACGCTTAACCGGTGGCAGATGAATTTTGGATCTATCCCTAGCATGTCAGCCGATGTCATGGTGAATAACTCCTTATTGGCTCGGAGGAGGTTTGCCAGTTCCTCTTTGATGGATTGGGGAATTCCTGCACCAATTTTGATCTGGTGCTTCGAGTTGTCATCTAAAACACGTACTCCCACTCCCCCTCAGGGGCGAGACAAGTCTCGTCTTCTTCTCTGCGAACGTCCAGGTCGGTAAGGTTAACCTATCCCTTATCGAGCTGGGGCTTCACTAACTGCAGCGCTTCTTCTGCCTGCCTCTTCCCCAAACTAGAGTTGTAGCACTTTCATGCTTCCGCCTGATCAGCTCGAATTGTGACCACCTGCCTACAGTGTCAGGGAACTTCATGGCTAGGTGTATGGTGGAAACCACTGCGCTGAAAGCATGTATACATGGTCTGCCCAAGATAGCGTTGTATGATGAAGGGCAGTCGACCACGTGGAATTTTACCATCTGCGCTTGAGCAGACGGTCCAGCTCCCATGCTCACAGGAAAATGGATTCGACCCAGGGGAAATATGGCGTCCCCTACAAACCCTACCAGAGGTCCTAATACTGAGGATAGATCTGACCTTTTCAGGCCCAAAGATTTCAACAGGGGTTCGAATATGATATCCGCTGAACTGCCCTGGTCTACTAGCATCCTGTGGATTGTGTAGTTTCCTACCGCGGTGGTGATGACCATGGGGTCATCATGGTCCCTTAGGATGTTGCTATAGTCACTGTCGTCAAAGCTAAGCGAGGTGGTGGCCTCTCGCTTAACACTTTTTGAGGCCTTCTGGCCATGGATCTGGCCAACGTAACACCTCCGTTCAGCTCATTTCTCGCCTCCACTCGCGAGACCTCCAGCGATTGTGAGGATCCCATATCCCAGGCGTGTCTGGGTCCTGATGCTGTTTAGGAGGGTACTGGATAGGGGCATCACTAGCGTTCAGATCAAGTTTGGTCATCTTCTGACGGTGGTTGGGAATCAAAGTTTAACGTTCCCCCCAGACGGCGCCAATGTAGTGGATCTGAAAAATAGGAAATATCCTTGACCTAGGGGACCTCGAGACCAATGACTAGTGGTCCTGAAATCTGAGTCAGATTAGGGTTTTGTGTATGATGGTAATGGAATATTTCTTAGTATTCAGTTGGAATACCCAGGGTCTCCCTCTGTCAACTAGACGTGTGTGCAGAGTGTCAACATAGGGATGAGAAAACCTTACCTGACCCTAAGGCATGATAATGCCTTTTATAGGGTGTGTGGGTATGGGCCTGTATTGAGGACTGTTAGGGTTACCGAGCTGACGCCAAGCTCCGTAAATATCTGGTAAATATTTGTGGCTCTCTAAGGAATAGATAGCGCAGTACTGTGTACCAGGGAGCCTGGACAAATCAGCTGGTCTCATGTCTAGCCCGTATTAAGGATGTAGGGTGTATGGCACATGACCTTTACGGTGTCCCGAGGTTGGATGAGTGCCTACCCATCCCTAGTTAGGCCGCTCGGTGTGCTCCTAATGGAGGTCGAGCGTACGATCGGTTAGCGATCATGTAGGGGGGTCTAACCTGATGAAGATCAGGTTGGATGCAATGCTTTCGACCTGTGGAAGGCCGATTGGAGCAATCTGGTCCTAGTCCGTCCGATGTCGGGTTAACTAACATAGTTCTGACCTAGGCGAAGGCCAGGTGAGCTGAGATGATGTGTCGATCTTGTGTTCGGTCTTGGTTCGTCCAGTTGGACTACTGGTAATAATGGTTAACCTCTTTGTAGTTAGTCCGAGTAATGGGCGATAAGCCTTCGAACTGTCAAGACGTTGAGTCTTATGTGAATGGACCTAGATCGGTCAAGGAAGGTCTCAGTTCGGTTAACCTTACACATCTCAACCAAAAGAATTTTTAGGAGGGTCAATTTTTAGGAGGGTCCTTTGATTTTATGGACTTTATGACTTTGTCAAAAGTTGATTCATTCATGGCTTGTATTAACAAGAATGATGCTTTTGAGTTGTCCTATGTAATATGTAACATCCTGAATTTAATTTCAAGTTTAATTAGAATAATTCTAAGTGAAGCTAATGGAAATCATAAGAATAAGTTGGAGTTTAATGAGAGAAAAACATAGCCAAAATAAGTATAGGAGTTGAGAAGTATGGCATAGAGTTAGAAACCATCAGTACATAAAATATGTTGATGTAATCGATTACCGTAGGGTGATTATCTATTACAATCATTCTATGAAGTAGTTAAGCCTTAGCAAAGAATAAGAGGTTTTAAGTGTAGTGGATCGGACCTTGGTCCGACCTATTCCATCTTATCCGACCAACGAGTGACGTTCAGGGTCATAAGCTGACCTCGTTTCGCTTCACACCCCTCGTTAGTAACCAGTCGACCACAACGAGTCGCTTCGTGTCAGTCGATCATAAGTAGTAACCAATCTTCTCGGGTTTAAAAGACTTTGGACCGACCTCGCATCGACGCCAAGGCATCTCGGCCTCCACGTGCCTAGCATCTCGTTAGAGAAGCTACACCAACCTTGCACCGACGCTAAGGCATCTCGGCCTCCGCGTGCCGCAGCCTCTCGTCTTATCTGTCTCATTCCGAGTGGGTGCCTCCAAGGATTCGAGGATCGAGGTCCTGACGGCCAACATGACTTCGCTGTTGGATAGGGAGAACATGATTCTAGGAAGCTGGCTCTCACAAGCTGTTCCACACTCAGCCGCACTATACCTCCTGCCCAGGTGTGTTGGTCCGCTTTGTGGTGCGAAAGTACACCTTATCTGGGGGAAAATCCAGAAATTCCACCCTTGGCACTCATTATAAGCCACACAATCACCAAACTTCTTAGAGAAGCTTTCCATACCAGACACAACATCAGACACTATGCATTCTTCTTCTTCTTCTTCTTCTCTTTGCAAGCCCTAAGAAACCAAGAGTGAACCACCATCATCATCAACTCCGTTCATCATCATTCATCAATACCAAGTCAAACACGAACATCACCCCATCTCCATAGCCAAGAACAAAGAGCACCAACACCAGCCCACTTCATCACATGAGTTCCACCCTTCTCATCGAGGCAAAGTTTTATTCGTCCTTTTCTCCTTCAAGATTCTAAGCGCCCCATTTCTATTCATCATCAAGGTCATCATCATCCCACTTCCTCCCTCACAAACACAAGGTAAATTCCATCCTCTCTTTCTCACACTCATCTCACGTCTCTGTCTCTTTCCCTCTCTCTTGGAAATTCGAACCATCCGTCATGAGGAATCACACTCTCATGTTTTCTTTATTGTAATGGCCAGTGGAATCAAGCTATCCTCTTTCTTCTCACTACACACTCAGTGGCTCCTCGGTTGAAGTCGTACGGAGCTAGGGCAAAAGCTAAAGGCTAGGGTTTTTGGAGGTTTAGTATATTTTCTACTTGGTTGAGGTAAAGTGTGGGTATTACCTTGACTTAGAAAATAGTTTCTAGTTAGTTCATAGTTGTAACAGCCCGATTTTCGAAAACCAAAACAATTACTTTCATTTGAGAATGTTGCTAAGAATGAGGCCATTTTTTTTAAAAAAACATTGCTAAGTCTCTTCAGCACACTCTTTCGAAAACCGAGTTGTTACTTGGAACCAACTCATTCTCTTTTCTTTCCGAAAACATTTTATTTTAGAAAATCATTTAATTCCACTTAAACAACTCCATTAATTTCCTTAAAGAAGATTGAACACATTTCATAAAGATATGAAAAGTCGCGCAGTCTTCAGAATAAGTGTAGTTACATCATACCATTGCTCAGGTAATCCTCACCACAATACATTCATTACAATCTAATCTGACTACACTATTGTTCTGCTACCCTATTAAAAGCAATCGGGTGAAGGTCCGCCTTCTTCTTGTGTCCCCTTCTCTTTCCCCAGGATAATGCTCCACGGATCGTGGTCTCTTCTGTGTCATCATGTTTCGGCTTTCCTTCATCTCTAGTAGTGTGATTCCACCGCTTCTCGTACTGCGCCTTCTCCCTATAGTTCTTGTATCCTCGCACGGTGACTTGTCTCAGAAGGGGTCCTAAGTCAGCTCCGCTTAGTTGATGCTTCGGGTCGGGGATCACTATCTAAGCATGACCGATCCACTTCCAACCCCTTGCGGTTTGCTTCCATCCTCTCCCATATTTGCTCCAGGTGGTGACATCCATGCAGCAGTCCATCTGCCCGTTGGAATACCAGCGACACCGATGTGCCAACGAAAAGGAGAGAGTAAGCATTCCGGACGCGTAGCGTCGACGGTGTGGAATTACGGTAGGCGAGATAATAAGACACATACATACACACAAACAACATACAACACATACACAACAACAGGCACTCATTCCATTTAATCGTATTATTATTTCCTTTTTCCTTCACTTTTCTTTTTTCCCCCACTCATGGGGCTTACTTTCTTTTCCACATATCATTCACAGTCTCTCCCTCAATTTCCCCGTTTTTCAACTCTTACTCATGTATAACTCTTTTATCATAATGTTTTATTGAATTATACCATCGATGATCAGGGGAGTTAAAGGATTATCGAGGTGCACGTTTCTTTTCGTAGTTAGCACTCGCATTCCAAGCCTACATCTCCTCGGCCAACCATCCACCTAGTCGGAAGCCAACAGGAGTACAGGACCTTTACCACGCGGGCATGACAGCTGTCTCAACAAATGGCTCCAAGCCAGGAGGTCTCAGCCTCAAATATATCATACAATCAAAAACACATTGCCCCGTTCCAGTCCCTCTCCACTGTTGTAGATTTGCATCGAGGGGGCGACAGTATTGTTGTAGTGCGCGCACAGAACTTACCACGGTATTGGACCCAGTCCCCACCACGTTAGTGCACCACTTATGGAATTTGTTCTGTCTACAACAATACTCTAGACTTCTTGACGTTTCACCGTCATCGTCCTCCCCTCCTGCAATCCCCACCTGAGTATCCGAAGATACCCATAGTATCTTCCTCTCCACTACTTCAGGTTAACTCTCATAACTCACCACGTTCGCGTTAATGTCTTTTAAAGTCTTTTAATTATTTAATTATCCTAACAGTCGGCTCACCCTTAGTGCATCCCTTCAGTGAGCCCGACTACTAACTTGACACAATCCTTTCTTATCACAACACACGTAGCTCAGAGCTGGGGGTCACTCACTTGATACACATCTCATTTTCACAACTTTCCCCAGAACATCATTTCCAGAAAAATTCTCAAAAATCACCTTCCACCAAAACACCATTTCAAATACACTTTACCCAGTTCTCGTTCATAACATGTTTCCACAAAATATCTTTTCATAAAACCTTTTCAAAAATTTCAGTTTACAAACCTTTTTCAAAAATTGTTTTCGCAACTCAAAATTTCTCTTTTTTTTTCCAAAACTCTTTTTCAAACACCTTTGTGCTGAGCGCTAGTGGAGGAGCAAGCCCAGCTCAACACTAGCTCCCAGACTAAAACCAAGAACAGAGGAGCTCGGCTCAACTCGGTTCGCCTCTCATCCCAACAATCAACATCACACTCCCCAGCTCTGGCTCGTTCTCATCATTATCATCAATTTCCTTTCTCGGTCTCAACTCTCATCTCTCTATCTAATCACTCTTATCCTTTCATCATTCTTATTTTCTTGTCATTATTCTTAATTCGTTTTCCTCCTCTCATACCCCACAGTCGTTTACTTATTATGATTTTAAGCATCAGGATACACGAATCAATAAACAATACAAGGCATACTATAAACACACAACATCACACAATAAAATTGTGGTTTTTGTCACCTTCGTATAAGCGACCACACAGGGCAAACAATTGTCGCTTATACTACTGACGCTAACCATGAGTTCCGATCTTTGAGATGATACGGAACGCCCTACTAAATCACCTAGCTACCACTATGTCTTAGGGAAGGCTTCTCTCTCACCTGAGGTCCAGCTGTTAGATGTGTGCCCTCCTTGAAACCTTGTGCTGCCATCTGCCTCAATCTCCTTTCTTTGTCATTCCTCATATTAAATAAAATACTTTACATTATTAACTCGTTTGAGAAAAACCTTTTCTTAAACTACTACTCGTCCTTCCTTTATTGGGAAATCTTTTGAAAATACCAACTATTTTCGATCCGACTTTTTAAATCAATTTTCACTTAAAACCCTACTCTAAATCATATGAAAACATTTTTAAATGTAAGAAGGCAAGTCCAAGTAATTCTGGACAGCAAAATAATCTTACAAAATTGCTTTAATAAGATTCTGAAAACTTTGTAAAAACACCTTTATTTGAAATAACTCTTTTATTGAAATCAGTGCTTAAAACTCAAATCTTTTCATAAAACAATTTTGGGGCATCCATGAAAACAACATAACATTTAAACAAATCATACCACACCCGGTCACAACAACGCTTAGGCATGCAAGCACACAAAAACCAATCTTAAATCAAATCTCAATCAGCACATCAATATTTATTTTCATGCATCTTTTATTCATGCGATTTGACTCCTTAAACCTATTTAAAGTAGTACATAACCGAATGAAAGTAAGGAGAATAAATCAAACATCACAATTGATCAACTTGGTTTATTGTAAACATTAAAATTCTACTTCTTCTTAGCCTTAACCGAATGCATATAGACACACACACACACATATATTCATCCAGAACACAATACTCAATTAATTTAATTCATTCATTTCCTTTATTTTTAACACAAGGAACCGATTAGAAATGCATGTTTACAACAATTTATTTTAACATGTTTCCTTAATACGCAATTATTCCTTTCAAAATCCTTTCATTGACAAGGACCCGAGGCTAGCTAATATGATTAGGTAGAATAGCCTCATGATGAAACAAGGTCAAATATTCACCATGTAAGCACATAGAGCATGAACTAATGCAAGGATCATTTCCAAACTAATTTTCTTCATGAAAACCGTGAGTTACACAAGAACTTTTAGCAAACCAAAATTTAATTTCTTAACACAATAAAATCAAGAATCATGTCATGGTCTTAGTCTTTCAAAACAAACATATGCATGTACCTAAAATTTCTAGGGGAGATGATTTTCAACATGCGGGTAAGGAAATGATGACTTAGCATGGTTTCTTATTTCCCTTAGCCTAGACCGAATGATTACATACAAGGAAAAAAAGTCTCATAATTTATTTCTATATGCAAATGTCTAAACTCATGGACCATGTCATGTAAGACATAGAAGCATCATCAAACATCAACCGAATCATCATCACATACACACAAGTAACTCTTTTTATACAAAATTATTTCTAAAGTTTGCTAAACTTATTTCTTTTTTGAAAACCGAGATGTGTTCTCAAGGAATCAAGACCTAATACTCAAATGAAACACACAAAAATCCAAACTTCATGTTTTCTTAAGATTAACCATAAATCAAGACATACACAAGATGATCAAGGCGAAACATAAACTTAAACTCAAGCTTCCCAAACAAACCGTGAAGAATTAATTTGTAAGCATAGAAATAACATCAAACCACTTAGATTAAATTAAGACATCAAGGTCTAAGTTCTTTACTCTTGGCCGAATCGTTTTAGTCTTGGATTTAGTGGTTCATGAGTTCATTCATTCACAAAATTTCAAGATCCAGGCATAAAAAGAACATGCAAAGGAAAACAAGGATCATCAAGCCACAAAATCAACATACATGGGAGAATCAAAACAAAATATGGACTTAAACACAACTCCAAACATAACCGTGATGAAGATCATCTACATGAAAGAGATCAAAACAATTTTTAATCATCAACATCCAAGATCAAAGTATAAAAATAACATGCAAGACCTTTAAACCTAAATATCATTCAAAATTAAATACATGCATCACAAAATCAAATCAAAGTCCACAATAAAGTCCTTTACAATCACAAAATCGCTAAATCAAAACTCTCTCTCTACCTTAGAACACAACTCCTAACTTAGATCTTCAAATCTCCTCTTCTCTTCCTTAGTGGTGGTCTCGGTCTCCCTCTTTTCCTAGGTTGGATAGGGTTTCTTTCTTGATCTTTGATGAAGAAGATGGCTAAGAGAGGAATTAGAGAAATTTTGGGATGAAAAATTGGAGTTTCACTCTTCTTTATCTCTTCTCTTCCTCACGGGTTCACTCCTTCTCTCTAAGTCTTCAAGAGCTTGATGGTGCTCTTGAAGAAAATGTGTTTGGGTTGGGTGAAAAGAAAAGGAATGAATGAAATGAAAATTGAAAACCAACACCACACACTCATTCACGGTTTAAGGACAAGAGCAAGGAAGAGACAATTTCCTTTGATGCCCTCGGTTCCATGGGTGAAAGAAGGGTAATTTGGGTCATCCTATTAGTTGCATGGCTTGGTTCAAGCCATGGGGAACATAGAGGAAGGAAAGTCTTCCTAGGCTTTATGAGTCATCCTCCCTAGTGTTCATGAGTCACTACTCCTACCTCACCTCTTATTTTCTATTCCAATTCCATTTTCTTAATGTCTAAGGGAATCACTCCTTCTTGGTTTCCTATTCCTCACTCGGCCGAAGCACACACACATGTACATATAATTTTATGTTCATCAACACATAGCATGAACTTATGGCATTATGGAAATATGCATACATTTAACGCATTCATGCACACACACATATGACACACATTTACACACCCACATTCATGCATCATACAATTATCACCTCTAGGGTGTCATGTCCACACGGTATACATCTACATACCTCACGTATTCACATACACGTGCTATACATATAATCACACACATGTTCATGGAATAATTCTTACTCATTATAAGGTGACTTCTATAAGGATTTCATGCATTTTAGGAAAAATATTAATAATATAGGTTTCAAACTCAATCTTCTAAGCTTTGAGCACTACCTTAGAAAACCATTTCTTTTAATATTACTCATTATCTGGGAAAACATGAATTTTAAGAGAATCATTTAAGGAAACAATCTTTTTAAAACTCATTTCTCAAAAATAAATCTCATTAGTGTTTTACTTTAATATGAGGAATTTACGGGGTGTTACATTCTCCCCAACTTAAGGATTTCTCGTCCCCGAGAAATACATTGGAGATTGGGCAGCAGGGCAACAGCATCCGCATATCATTCCGATGTTCCTTTTTGTTCGTTTCCAGGTAGAGAGTCTCCACTCGTTCCGTCACTTGTGCGTTAAGTCGGGTTAAATCCAGCGGACTAATCGGAGAAAATGTCATCTTCTCATTGGGTCGTCGTCACAAAAGTTCGACCAGAGGTACGAACTTGGGGAAATCAAACAATCAAACATTCACACGTCTCCAAAAGCAAGAGTCATGACCAAAAATCCTTAATTATCCTCTATTCCCTATCTAATTTGCCTCTCCTATGATTCTCTTTCCAATCCTAGGGTTTTCATCTTCCTTTTCTAGCTTAAAGGGGTACCACTACCCTCTAGGCTTTACTCAAAATCTCTTCTAATGACTGCTAATATATGCTTCTTTCCTTCCTTGTGACTCCCCAACTTTGATTCAACTTATAACTATTCCACGGGGTCTTATGTCCTTGCTTGATTTAAACTATTCCTTCTTTCGCAATCACTCGAACCTAAATTTATTTGAGGACGTAGGGTACTTCCAACTCCGCAATTCAGACTAAAAGAGTTTTAAATGGATTTGGTAAGGCTACAACATGATGCGGGTTCATGAAGAAAAGAGTTCAAATCCGGATGGCAAGAATGTTTGTTGAAGCAATTCAACAATCAAGGAAATTAGGAGATAACAACCTACATCTGCAAAGGTGATAACTCATCCTTGTATAAAGGTAGGTTAAGGTTAGGCAAGCCTTAGTCTAAAAATCACTAATGAGATACCAGGGGTATTGAGTCTAAATCTCAGAATCCTTTCATGGTCTACTCGTATAGGGTTAAATGGTTTCCCAAGCTAATACGGTCGATGCTAAGCTATAAACCAGTTTAGTGCCCTAGGGAACAAAAGCTCTTCCTCCTATACTAACAAACACACAGAGTCACACAAGCAAAGCATGAAGCCCATGCTTAAGGCCGTTAAGGATTACCATAAGCTCTGATACCATTCTGTAACAGCCCGATTTTCGAAAACCAAAACAATTACTTTCATTTGAGAATGTTGCTAAGAATGAGGCCATTTTTTTTAAAACATTGCTAAGTCTCTTCAGCACACTCTTTCAAAAACCGAGTTGTTACTTGGAACCAACTCATTCTCTTTTCTTTTCGAAAACATTTTATTTTAGAAAATCATTTAATTCCACTTAAACAACTCCATTCATTTCCTTAAAGAAGATTGAAAACATTTCATAAAGATATGAAAAGTCGGGCAGTCTTCAGAATAAGTGTAGTTACATCATACCATTGCTCAGGTAATCCTCACCACAATACATTCATTACAATCTAATCTGACTACACTATTGTTCTGCTACCCTATTAAAAGCAATCGGGTGAAGGTCCGCCTTCTTCTTGTGTCCCCTTCTCTTTCCCCAGGATAATGCTCCACGGATCGTGGTCTCTTCTGTGTCATCATGTTTCGGCTTTCCTTCATCTCTAGTAGTGTGATTCCACCGCTTCTCGTACTGCGCCTTCTCCCTATAGTTCTTGTATCCTCGCACGGTGACTTGTCTCAGAAGGGGTCCTAAGTCAGCTCCGCTTAGTTGATGCTTCGGGTCGGGGATCACTATCTAAGCATGACCGATCCACTTCCAACCCCTTGCGGTTTGCTTCCATCCTCTCCCATATTTGCTCCAGGTGGTGACATCCATGCAGCAGTCCATCTGCCCGTTGGAATACCAGCGACACCGATGTGCCAACGAAAAGGAGAGAGTAAGCATTCCGGACGCGTAGCGTCGACGGTGTGGAATTACGGTAGGCGAGATAATAAGACACATACATACACACAAACAACATACAACACATACACAACAACAGGCACTCATTCCATTTAATCGTATTATTATTTCCTTTTTCCTTCACTTTTCTTTTTTCCCCCACTCATGGGGCTTACTTTCTTTTCCACATATCATTCACAGTCTCTCCCTCAATTTCCCCGTTTTTCAACTCTTACTCATGTATAACTCTTTTATCATAATGTTTTATTGAATTATACCATCGATGATTAGGGGAGTTAAAGGATTATCGAGGTGCACGTTTCTTTTCGTAGTTAGCACTCGCATTCCAAGCCTACATCTCCTCGGCCAACCATCCACCTAGTCGGAAGCCAACAGGAGTACAGGACCTTTACCACGCGGGCATGACAGCTGTCTCAACAAATGGCTCCAAGCCAGGAGGTCTCAGCCTCAAATATATCATACAATCAAAAACACATTGCCCCGTTCCAGTCCCTCTCCACTGTTGTAGATTTGCATCGAGGGGGCGACAGTATTGTTGTAGTGCGCGCACAGAACTTACCACGGTATTGGACCCAGTCCCCACCACGTTAGTGCACCACTTATGGAATTTGTTCTGTCTACAACAATACTCTAGACTTCTTGACGTTTCACCGTCATCGTCCTCCCCTCCTGCAATCCCCACCCGAGTATCCGAAGATACCCATAGTATCTTCCTCTCCACTACTTCAGGTTAACTCTCATAACTCACCACGTTCGCGTTAATGTCTTTTAAAGTCTTTTAATTATTTAATTATCCTAACAGTCGGCTCACCCTTAGTGCATCCCTTCAGTGAGCCCGACTACTAACTTGGCACAATCCTTTCTTATCACAACACACGTAGCTCAGAGCTGGGCGTCACTCCCTTGATACACATCTCATTTTCACAACTTTCCCCAGAACATCATTTCCAGAAAAATTCTCACAAATCACCTTCCACCAAAACACCATTTCAAATACACTTTACCCAGTTCTCGTTCATAACATGTTTCCACAAAATATCTTTTCATAAAACCTTTTCAAAAATTTCAGTTTACAAACCTTTTTCAAAAATTGTTTTCACAACTCAAAATTTCTCTTTTTTTTTTCCAAAACTCTTTTTCAAACACCTTTGTGCTGAGCGCTAGTGGAGGAGCAAGCCCAGCTCAACACTAGCTCCCAGACTAAAACCAAGAACAAAGGAGCTCGGCTCAACTCGGTTCGCCTCTCATCCCAACAATCAACATCACACTCCCCAGCTCTGGCTCGTTCTCATCATTATCATCAATTTCCTTTCTCGGTCTCAACTCTCATCTCTCTATCTAATCACTCTTATCCTTTCATCATTCTTATTTTCTTGTCATTATTCTTAATTCGTTTTCCTCCTCTCATACACCACAGTCGTTTACTTATTATGATTATAAGCATCAGGATACACGAATCAATAAACAATACAAGGCATACTATAAACACACAACATCACACAATAAAATTGTGGCTTTTGTCACCTTCGTATAAGCGACCACACAGGGCAAACAATTGTCGCTTATAGTACTGACGCTAACCACGAGTTCCGATCTTTGAGATGATACGGAACACCCTACTAAATCACCTAGCTACCACTATGTCTTAGGGAAGGCTTCTCTCTCACCTGAGGTCCAGCTGTTAGATGTGTGCCCTCCTTGAAACCTTGTGCTGCCATCTGCCTCAATCTCCTTTCTTTGTCATTCCTCATATTAAATAAAATACTTTACATTATTAACTCGTTTGAGAAAAACCTTTTCTTAAACTAATACTCGTCCTTCCTTTATTGGGAAATCTTTTGAAAATACCAACTATTTTCGATCCGACTTTTTAAATCAATTTTCACTTAAAACCCTACTCTAAATCATATGAAAATATTTTTAAATGTAAGAAGGCAAGTCCAAGTAATTCTGGACAGCAAAATAATCTTACAAAATTGCTTTAATAAGATTCTGAAAACTTTGTAAAAACACCTTTATTTGAAATAACTCTTTTATTGAAATCAGTGCTTAAAACTCAAATCTTTTCATAAAACAATTTTGGGGCATCCATGAAAACAACATAACATTTAAACAAATCATACCACACCCGGTCACAACAACGCTTAGGCATGCAAGCACACAAAAACCAATCTTAAATCAAATCTCAATCAGCACATCAATATTTATTTTCATGCATCTTTTATTCATGTGATTTGACTTCTTAAACCTATTTAAAGTACGTAACCGAATGAAAGTAAGGAGAATAAATCAAACATCACAATTGATCAACTTGGTTTATTGTAAACATTAAAATTCTACTTCTTCTTATCCTTAACCGAATGCATATAGACACACACACACACATATATTCATCCAGAACACAATACTCAATTAATTTAATTTAATTCATTCATTTCCTTTATTTTTAACACAAGGAACCGATTAGAAATGCATGTTTACAACAATTTATTTTAACATGTTTCCTTAATACGCAATTATTCCTTTTAAATCCTTTCATTGACAAGGACCCGAGGCTAGATAATATGATTAGGTAGAATAGCCTCATGATGAAACAAGGTCAAATATTCACCATGTAAGCACATAGAGCATGAACTAATGCAAGGATCATTTCCAAACTAATTTTCTTCACGAAAACCGTGAGTTACACAAGAACTTTTAGCAAACCAAAATTTAATTTCTTAACACAATAAAATCAAGAATCATGTCATGGTCTTAGTCTTTCAAAACAAACATATGCATGTACCTAAAATTTCTAGGGGAGATGATTTTCAACATGCGGGTAAGGAAATGATGACTTAGCATGGTTTCTTATTTCCCTTAGCCTAGACCGAATGATTACATACAAGGAAACAAAGTCTCATAATTTATTTCTATATGCAAATGTCTAAACTCATGAACCATGTCATGTAAGACATAGAAGCATCATTAAACATCAACCGAATCATCATCACATACACACAAGTAACTCTTTTTATACAAAATTATTTCTAAAGTTTGCTAAACTTATTTCTTTTTTGAAAACCGAGATGTGTTCTCAAGGAATCAAGACCTAATACTCAAATGAAACACACAAAAATCCAAACTTCATGTTTTCTTAAGATTAACCATAAATCAAGACATACACAAGATGATCAAGGCAAAACATAAACTTAAACTCAAGCTTCCCAAACAAACCGTGAAGAATTAATTTGTAAGCATAGAAATAACATCAAACCACTTAGATTAAATTAAGACATCAAGGTCTAAGTTCTTTACTCTTGGCCGAATCGTTTTAGTCTTGGATTTAGTGGTTCATGAGTTCATTCATTCACAAAATTTCAAGATCCAGGCATAAAAAGAACATGCAAAGGAAAACAAGGATCATCAAGCCACAAAATCAACATATATGGGAGAATCAAAACAAAATATGGACTTAAACACAACTCCAAACAAAACCGTGATGAAGATCATCTACATGTAAGAGATCAAAACAATTTTTAATCATCAACATCCAAGATCAAAGTATAAAAATAACATGCAAGACCTTTAAACCTAAATATCATTCAAAATTAAATACATGCATCACAAAATCAAATCAAAGTCCACAATAAAGTCTTTTACAATCACAAAATTGCTAAATCAAAACTCTCTCTCTACCTTAGAGCACAACTCATAACTTAGATCTTCAAATCTCCTCTTCTCTTCCTTAGTGGTGGTCCCGGTCTCCCTCTTTTCCTAGGTTGGATAGGGTTTCTTTCTTGATCTTTGATGAAGAAGATGGCTAAGAGAGGAATTAGAGAAGTTTTGGGATGAAAACTTGGAGTTTCACTCTTCTTTATCTCTTCTCTTCCTCACGGGTTCATTCCTTCTCTCTAAGTCTTCAAGAGCTTGATGGTGCTCTTGAAGAAAATGTGTTTGGGTTGGGTGAAAAGAAAAGGAATGAATGAAATGAAAATTGAAAACCAACACCACACACTCATTCACGGTTTAAGGACAAGAGCAAGGAAGAGACAATTTCCTTTGATGCCCTCTGTTCCATGGGTGAAAGAAGGGTAATTTGGGTCATCCTATTAGTTGCATGGCTTGGTTCAAGCCGTGGGGAACATAGAGGAAGGAAAGTCTTCCTAGGCTTTATGAGTCATCCTCCCTAGTGTTCATGAGTCACTACTCCTACCTCACCTCTTATTTTCTATTCCAATTCCATTTTCTTAATGTCTAAGGGAATCACTCCTTCTTGGTTTCCTATTCCTCACTCGGCCAAAGCACACACACATGTACATATAATTTTATGTTCATCAACACATAGCATGAACTTATGGCATTATGGAAATATGCATACATTTAACGCATTCATGCACACACACATATGACACACATTTACACACCAACATTCATGCATCATACAATTATCACCTCTAGGGTGTCATGTCCACATGGTATACATCTACATACCTCACGTATACACATACACGTGCTAAACATATAATCACACACATGTTCATGGAATAATTCTTACTCATTATAAGGTGACTTCTATAAGGATTTCATGCATTTTAGGAAAAATATTAATCATATAGGTTTCAAACTCAATCTTCTAAGCTTTGAGCACTACCTTAGAAAACCATTTCTTTTAAAATTACTCATTATCTGGGAAAACATGAATATTAAGAGAATCATTTAAGGAAACAATCTTTTTAAAACTCATTTCTCAAAAATAAATCTCTTTAGTGTTTTACTTTAATATGAGGAATTTATGGGGTGTTACAATAGTGATAGATAAGAATGTGTGCTTAGATTAGGGATATGAACCATAGGTTAGTGAATGATGATAATATGGTGATTATGTAAATAAACGAAATGAACCCTAAATGGATAATTGTGTTTGAATGTAAATGCTAAGTGTTAATTTGTTATTTTGAATGTTTAAAGGATGAATATGAAATCTATGTGATACTTGTGAATGATCATGTGAGGTAATTGTTATGCATGCTTGAGTGATTAGATGTAGTATATGTGGTAGTGTGAAATTAATAAATGTTAAATAAAATGAATTAGGGATAAGAGCATGAACCTAGGAAAATGAATATGTAAATTGTGTTGAGTGTATGATAAATGTATGTTGAATGACGAATGAGATAATTAGAAAATGAATGAACAATGGACTAAGTTAAAGAGTTAAAGAGAAGGTAGTCGAATTGATCGTTGGGGAACACCGACACACTAGGTGCCCTTCTAGGTGTTCCAAACGCCCCATTAGGGCAAAACGCCCCATTAGGCGTCGGTGTACCCAATGGATCAATTCGCTGCCAAATAAAAAGAGATTTGAATGAAGAAAAAGGAACTAAAGAAAATAAAATTGAATATGAAAAAGAATATGAAAAGAATGGACAAAGTAATAAGCATAGCCCTAATGGGTCAAGCCTAATGGTGCCAAAGTCCTGATGGGTGATAAAGTCCCTAATGGGTGTTCCAAACGCCCTAGCAGGTGCATTCAAATCCTAGTGGTGCATATATGGAAAAGAAATAAAGAATGGATAAGAAAAGAGAAAAGTAAAGAAATGGTAATAAGAAAAAGGAACTAAGGAAGATATGTGAATGAGCATGAGCATGAGCATGAATTGTATGTTGAAAGAAAATATATGTGTTATGTGCTTATTGTGTTTGACTTAGTGTGTTGTTATGTCTAGTTAGAAACTGCTTTTCTACTTCATGTATAATGCTCAACTCCTTACTATTTTTTAACACAGGTACTGAGATTGAGCTTGCACAACCCCCGACCGAGCAGGTGTACTCTCCCTCACAAGGAGAGTAGTTAGTGTTGGGTGGTCTATTTTGACTATGTCCTTGTTATTTTGGGTTGATTATAATTGTTGTTCTTTTTGGTATATGAATTGTCAAGGGGTATTTTTGGGTGAGCCAGGACCACTTCCTATGAATAGGAAGTATATTTTTGGGAACTTATTTTAAGTCCAAAACTTGTAGTTATTTTATGAATTTCCGATGCGACAAAAATTTGATATGGTTGCATATTGATGCACTATGATATGTTTTGGCCCTATTGGCCTTCTGAATTATTTGTGTAATTGTTATAACAGGTTTACAGGAAAACATAATTTTTGGAATGTCCATAAAACAAGGAAAACTGTCCGATTTGACAGAGATTTTTATAAGTTAATGAGTTTCTAAAAAGAAAATTTTAAGTCACTATTTTCTTATGGGGTAATTAAGGGTAATTATAAATAGGGTGTTAAATAATATCCCTGATTGCCATATGCATTGACAAGTGTTCCCACATATCAGGACGGGTCTTTTCAGCATGTTTTGTCCTCACTCACACACTTCCCTGGGAAACTCCCCAGAAGGTCACCCATCCCGTAATTTTGCCAAGTCAAGCACACTTAACTATGGAGTTCTTAAGAGATGGTGTGACACCCTCACTAAATATTACCCTTAATTAAAATTAGTTACCTGAAAATTTCTTGGTTAATTTGATTTCTTATAAAAATTCTCCGTAAAATTGGACGAAGTTTACTTTGTTTTTTTAACTTTACAAAAATTAACTTTCATGCTTAACCTGTATTAAAACATTTTCATCAAACAGAACAACAAGATAGCATAATTTAAAACATTTACAAGTCCTTGTAATTGTTTAATTTTCCAAAAGATACAATATAATTTACATAAATTTTTCAGTCTACAGCCCCAGACCAAGATATGGTCCCAAACCTAACTACTTACACTCCACGGGGTGGAGTGTAATCCTGCTCGACCAATACTAGTGCAAACTCCGCCTCTATACCTGTAAGAAAAACAGCAAGAAGGGTAGCATTACACATAACTTAGGAAATAACTTCTAAAAAGTCATAGTAATACACTAAGCCTAACACATTTATAACAAAAATATTTACATTACAACAATCACATTCAAATTCACATTTTCATTCTCTTTTTCCTTTTTCTCACTTTCCCCATTAAGCCATTTATGCCTATTAGTCCATTTGATACCCATCGGGCCATTTGGTACCCATTAGGCCATTTGATACCCATTAGGCCATTTAATACCCGTTAGGCCTTTTTATATTCATTTTACACTCTTAGCCTTTTGTGTCTGTTACACTTTTTTAAGTGTTTTTAACCCGCTTATTACATATTTTTAATTGCGCATAATGATATGTGTAACACCCTCACATTTAATTAGTTAAGTTAAGGTTTATTAAAAACGGTACTTGAAATTTTTTTTGAAAATCCGACAGAGTTTCATCTATTTTTCGGACTTTCCCAAATTTTTTTGTTTGTAACTGTTCAGACCAGAGAAATTTTAAAGCATAAAACATAATAATATTACATCCAGGTTAATCCTAACGCCCGATTAATACAAGTTGCAGGGCATACACTAATACATATTTTAATTTCCAAAATAATATTTATAATATAAACTATGGTCCGCTCATGACAACATTACACTCCACGTGGTGGGGTGTACTCCTGCTCGGCCTGCACCGATGTAAGCTCCGCTTCTGTACCTGTAGAAAAAATAGCAAGAAGGATAGCATTACACAGAACTTAGAAAGATAAATTCTAAAAAGTATAGAAATAAACTAAGTCCCTAACACTTAACTTAAATCAATCACATTTATTACCCTATTGCTAAGCACATATTCAATTCTAAACCATGTACACATTTCTTCGCTATTTATTCTCATGTTATTTCTTTTTCTCATTTTTCCTCCTTTTAATTTCTTTTATACTTTTTCTCATCTTTATCTTTTTACGGTTTTGTGAATCCACCACTGCGCTCCCTCCACGGGGCCTCTAACCGTTGTGTATGCTCACATGTCGTACAGCTTACGCAACCAATGCGCTCCTCCTGGGCGTCTTCTATGGCCTGGCATCCACAAAAACCCTCAGGCCACAGGGTCTCATGACCAACCTGCGCCAGTTACATTCTCTTTTATTAAACCACAGGGTCTCATGACCAACCTGTGTTGAGCCACAGGGTCTCATGACCAATCTGTGCTCGCTTTCTCTTTTTACGGTTTTGTGAACCCACCATTGTGCCCCCTCCACAGGGCGTCTTATCGCTGCGTACGCCCACATGTCATACGGCTTACGCAACCAATGCGCTCCTCCTGGGCGTCTTCTATGACCTGACATCCACAAAAACCCTCAGGCCACAGGGTCTCATGACCAACTTGTGTTGAGCCACAGGCTCTCATGATCTACCTGTGGTCGCTTTCACTTTTCTTAAACCATAGGGTCTTATGACCAACCTATGTAGAGCCACAGGGTCTTATGACCAACCTTCTTTCAATTCTTTGTTGCCTTTTCATTATTCCCTATTGTTTACTTACACGGTCGCTCTTATTCTTTTCCTTAACTTATCATCTAATTAACTTCCACACCCTTCGCTTTGTTACCATTTCCCTAGGCTCTCTTACCTTTTTCCTATTTATATCTGGAACTTTAGTTCGTTATTTCATTTTTATTTTCTAATTCCTATAGCTTTTAACTGGATTGATTCTGTTTATGCCTACTCGTTTGGGTTTAATTCCCTCTTCTAACCTCACTTTATTCTTCGGTCAACATAGACAATTATTATCATTTATTTTTTTAGTTCTATACTATTCAACTACCTTATTTAATTCCTCTGTTCTCACCTACTCGTTTTAATTCCTTTCCTTAGGTATTCCCTACGCTCAACAGTTTAATTCGTTCGTTTATCATATTACCTATATTTCTATCTTTTAAAAATGGGTTTCATTATTAATCTACCTATTCCATTTTTATCAGTGGGGAACTACCTTAAGGTTCGTTAACATACATCTCTATTACCCTATCCTTAGCTATCACTATAACATCCTAGAATTTACTCCCTAAGCAGAGGTAACACAACCTTCTTACCTCGGGTGGAGAGAGAAAAGGTTAAACCTCAAATCCTAAGCTCGTCCTCCCTTGTCGCCTCATAAGCTCTCGATCCCGAACCCAATCGATCACCGCTCTATACTCCTCTGAGATCCACTGTGCAACACTTAGCAACGATATCAACCGACGATGATGATGATGGTCGTGTGTTTGAAAGGGAACCTAAACCCAAGTACAAGAGAGAGGAGCTCGAACGGTGACGGTGATGCCGCGGGAGAAAATGTGAATAAGCAGTGGAGGAGAGAGGGAGAAAGCTTGAGAGAAGCCTTGAAGATTCAATGAAGTTTTTAAGAGGGAAAGAGAGCTTGGTGATGGTGCTCTTGAACCCTAAGCCAAGAAGAAGAATGAGAGAGAAAGCTAAGCCATGGCTATGGTGTTAGTGAGAGAAAGTGAGGCGGAGATGGTGATTGTGATGGTGGAGATGAAGATGGGAAGCTTGGATGATGGGTGGAAAACCTTGGGATTGAGCTATAGAACCTTGGATTCTCTTGAAAGTTTGATATCCCAACTTGGGGAGGAAAAATGGGGCATTTTGGGTGCCCCACGCCTTTTATTTTTTTCCTGGTTTGATCGAAATACTCGATTCTTTCACAAAAGACTCGAGTATTTTGCCCAGTTCCCCTTTTATTTATTTCCTATTTTCCTTTTATTTTCTTCCCGCTTTCAACTTAACATAACTTCTTCGTTATCTGTCGGATCTTTTTCAAATTTGAAACAAAGCTTCCTAAAATCCTTATCTTCACATCCAACGGTGGAATTTGTGTTTAGAGTTTTAAATCTTTTATTTTTAATTTTCTAATATAGCATGTTTCTAACACTGAAAACACCGTTTTTAACCCTCGTTTAGTCTTCTTTAAATTTCCTATAGATGCCAATGCTTCTTAACTCCTTTATGGAACTCAAAGAAATCCTAATCCATCACCTTAAATCCTCTTTAGCATAATTATTATTTTCCAGTCTTATTATTATTCTAATTACTCTTGGAATTAGAATACGGGATGTTAAAATCCGTTTGGACACATTTCACCTAATGGGCCATTTTTCCTAATGGGCCATTTGTACCTCATGGGCCGTTTGTACCTAACAGGACTTTTGTACCTAATGGGGGCGTGCCACCCAATCGAATCATTATTTGGCGCCATAATAATTAGGCCCTCATGGCCCCATTCTCTTTCTTTTCTCACCATTAGTTTTTCTTCTTTATTTATTTTAAGTTGTAACTTATTATGCCATCTTTGCTTATTAATATTTTTGTATTGTCATAATTATTTATTCAAAGATTAACGAACAAATCAAGCATCCACAACAATCATACACACACAACCATCTCCATATTACCGTTCCCTAAGTTTTCCTACATCTTCCTATCCATAAATTAGAACCCAGTTCATACGTGATTCCTTTCTACTAACCTCTATCAGTCTTAATTCCTTCAATTTTACTTCACTTAATTCATTTATACTTAAGACCTTTAGCGAATCCTCAATTAATCTCATCTCCATTAACTTCCTTTAGGCTTAAGTCACTTTTAACTAATCTCACTTAATTCCAACAAAATTAAATCCCTTTTTCTAGCCTCATGTGATTCATCAGTTACTCAGTTCACTACATAGAGTTAATCAAAACTAACAAATATGTTATGTTCGTCTCTAGACCCTATGTTATTACTCATATCAACTAAGCAGCATTCATCAATTATTATTTTCATAGAAATCATACAACATCATAGGCATCATCGTATATCATATATATTCATAAATACTAAAATGGGTTTCCCTTCTTTACTATAAATATTCCATTTTTATCAATATTAACTACCCTAAGGTTCATTAACATATATATTTCTCTACCCTTAGCTATCACTATAAACATTCTAGAACTCATTCCCTAAATGAGGATAATACCACCTCCTTACCACAAATGGAGAAAGAGAGAGGTAAAACTCAAACCCTTAGCTTTTCTCCTTTGCTTTATGAACCCTTAGAACGTAAACCTCTTGAGCCTTCCTTGCAATCTAATGAGAGCTATTAATAAGTGATTTGGAATGTTGTCCAATGGAGAGCTTGATGGAGGGAGAGGTTTCTCTTTCACTTGTGTAGGTTGAGGCATGAGAGAGAAAGAGAATCCATGGTGGTGTTGAGTTAGAGAGAGAGAGAGAGCTTAGTGGAGATGGTGATGGTGGTGGTGATGGTGGTTGTGTTTTTGCTTTGGGAAGAAGATGAAATAAAAGGAGAAGAGAGGGTTTGGTCATTGAGGAAATGGGGTTGAGTATGTGTGTGTATTGGCTCCAAAACTTGCCAAGGAAGCTTGTCACTTAAGGGCAATTTCGGGACCCCACGCCCTTTTATTTTTTTTTTCTGTTTTGATGCGTACTAACTGGTTAGTGGAATGGCTAACCGGTTAGTGCCTGACTTCTTTTTATTTTCTTTTATTTCTCTGCACTTCAAAGTGTCATATCTCCTTCGTTACCCGTCAGATCTTGCTCAAATTTGAAAGTAAGCTTCCCTACATACTTTTCTTCACATCCAACGGAGGAATTTGTGTTTAGAGTTGTAAATATTTTATTTGTAATACCCTAATAAATATTACCCTTAATTCCCAAGTATTAAAAATGTGAACTTAAAAATTCCTTTTTAGTTTAGTAAAATCACCCGTCAAACGGACGAAGTTTTGTCTGTTTATCGGACTTTCCAAAATTTAACCTGTATAAACAATTTTCAAATAAACAACTAATAGCCAGCAGGGCTTCGGATTATATTTCTAAATCATATCAAGGCCCCATGGGCTCCAAATATATCAACGTGCATAATTAATCAGAGTAATAGCGGAAAAAATACTAAGTTTGAGTGTCATAATCAAAACATATAACTTTGTTAAAAAAAACATATTAAGTTTCATTCAAAATATACATATTGAATTTACATCCAAATATTATAATAGACTTAGGTCCATATTATATTTTAAACCCAAAACACCCTACTCTCCCTGTAAGGGAAAGTACTCCTGCTCGGCCGGGGGCTGTGCCTGCTCAATCTCATCACCTGTAAATGTAAGGGAGTGAGCATTGCACATGAAATAGGAAAGCAGTTTCTCATTAGACATAATTACCCACTAAGCCAAGCACAATTATCAATTAGATCATATAGCACAATTTATCCACAGGCACATATCATGCATTCACAATTTAACAATCCATTTCAGATTTCATTTATATTTCTCAGTACTTATCATTTTGTTTCACTTTTCATCTCTTTCATTCTTGTCATCTGTTCATCTTTTCAACATTTTCATCCCTTTATCCCTTTCGTCTTTCACATCACTTTCATCATTTTAAATTTCCATTTTCATTACCTTTACTTACTCATATTATCAGTTTTCAACTCATATCCATAAGTCATACACTTTTTCGAAATCATACACTGTATGTCACCTCACAATCAGAGGCTAACATACCCAAATAACATCGTATGTCTCCCCACGGTCAGAGGACAACATACACACATCTCATCATATTTTAAATCATTTTATCTTGTCTTTACCATTAGGGATTAGCGCACCTGTTAGGCATTTCTCACCCACTAGGACTTTCACCCAATCCAGGTAACTTGCCACCTATTAGGCCACGGTTGACACCCATTAGGACTAAAAGCAACATCTCAACTCTTTTACCATCACATTCATATTTTCTATTTTCAAAACTTTTATTATTGTGCAGCATGATTGATCCATTGGATACCCCCGCCTAACGGGCATTTACGGGACCTAATAGGTAACTTGCACCTGGATTGGGTAACTTGTGCCTAATGGGTAACTTGCACCTAACAGGGCACCTAATGGGTCGGTGTATCACAAGGATCAATCATAGCTGCAACTTCAATCATTTTTATAATTCAATTTATTTATATTCAAAACAATTATCACACTTAGAATCATTGGCAACATTACTTGCATTATCACATAAAAGTAACATCCAGATATATTCCAAATAACGCACAAATTAGATCTATTGCTCACATTAACAGATATTCACCAATTCAATCAACGTTTAATATATAGAGCATTTAGCATTAATACATACCAATTTCTATGCATTCTCAAAGTTTACTTTTTATTTCTTTAATTAAATCAAACTACTCTATTCCTTCATAATCCTAGGGATTTAATAACACCAAAATAACATTTAAATCCTAGCAAGATCTTATGAACTAATTTGAACCTATTCCCTAGAACAAACCAATGCTCACTATATCCACTCCCTTACCTTAACCAAGGAGAGGGAGAGTGGGAAAATCCAAGCCTTAGCTCCAAGCACTCCCAAAACCAAGAGCTCCAAAGGCAAGAAGATAAAGAGAGCGATGATGATCTTCCCTAAGTCGAAGGAATGGAATGATGATGAGATTATTGCCCAATTTCAAGAGAAAATTCGAATTTCCCAAAGAGGGGAAAGAGAGAGAGAGAGAGAGAAAATCCAAATTAAAGAGAGAGAAGAACTCAAGAACATGAATACTTACTTGGAGCAACGAAGAGGGACTTGATGATAGATTTTGGAGTGATTACCTTGAGGCTTGATGGACTTGGAATGAGAGATTGTGTGCCCTAGAGAGAGAAAATTCGAGTTTTTGGCAAGAATTCACGTGTGGATTGCCTTTATTTTTTTCCACTGCAACAGCCCTTAATCGATTAATAATCGATTAAATTGCAGCTTAATCGATTAAGAGGCGATTAAGAGGCGATTAAGCTGCACAATTTTGCAATATCCAGACTTTGAAAGGCCATAACTTCTTCGTTACCCGTTGGATCTTCCTCAAATTTTAAAGCAAGCTTCCTCACCTATCCTACTTCACATCCAACGGTGGAATTTGTGTTTAGAGTTGTAAATCTTTTATTTTGAATTTCCTAATATAGGGTTTTTATAACACCAGAAACATCGCTTCTAACGCTCTTTTGTTCATCTTTCCACCTCCTTTCTGATGCCAATGCTTCTTGATTCCTTTATGGCATTCAAAGAACTCCTAATCCATCATTTTAAATCCTTTTTAGAATAATTCCCACTTCCAAATCTTATCATTATTCTAATTACTCTTAGAATTAAAATTCTGGATGTTACATTATTTCTAATTTCCTAATATAGGGTGTTTATAACACCAAAAACACCGTTTCCTACACTCTTTTATTCATCTTTCAACCTCCTATCTGATGCTAATGCTTCCTAACTTCTTCATGGAACTCAAAGAGATCCTAATCCATCACCTTAAATCCTCTTTAGCATAATTATCATTTTTCTAATCTTATTATTATTCTAATTATTCTTGTAACTAAAATTCAGGATGTTACAGATGGGCTATCGAAAAGAAGATGCATCCTTTTCATATGGATATATACTATCAATCAATTCATTTAAGTCTTATTTTACTATTTAGTCTCATACCTACACAATCTCAGGATCCCCCTCTCATTCCGGTGTGTTAAGGTTCATTCATGTATCCCTCCCTTAGAAGCCTACTAAGAGCTGGTCCTTGTCCATGCCTCTTGCATTGACGATCACTCCCAGCCCTCGTTAGCCTGGGTCTTATATCCTGCACAAGAGCTTCATCAACCACATTGTTTTGATCCTCTTTTTTGATTGATTAATCTTTGTTTGATGGGGTCCTATCCTCCTTGTTGACCATTACTAGAAGATCTCCATCTTTAATTTTAACATATTATTGCATCTTTTATTTTCATTGTGGGTAGTCTTCACTCATAAAGTAAGGAGGCCTTGTTGATGCTTCCTACTCCATATCTTTGTGCCATCCTTAGCTTCTTTAATGACCTTTTGCTCTTCACACTTACTATTAAGTAATATGTTGAAGATTTAGGCTATGATACCAATTAAAATTGACCAATATGGTGCAAGAAGGGGGGCTCGAATCGTGACCTTCAAAACAACTTCTGTTTTTTTCTTAGATATATAACCAGTTTGCCAAATGTATAGGTCTAACTCATGATATCCAAAATTGTAAGAGCACTATTTATTAAGGTAAAGAGAATAAAGTTCCTCAATTACAATTTTCTCACTATACTAATTCTCAATTAAGGCATATAGAATGATGTATGTTCTTCAAAGAGTGAACCTCATACTCCTCATTATGCCAATTTTCTATCAATAAGAGTTTTCTTAATAGAAGTTGGATATGATCTATTTCTCTAGAGAATTTTCCTCTTTGAACATTCAGAATATGAGTATTAACTTTAATGAGGTTGCCATTTACAAGATAAAATTTTCATCATAATAAGCAAGTTCGAGATTAAAAAACCTAACCAACACCATAGTGCTATTCACAATGGCTGATGATAATAAAAAATTTGAGGTCAATTTTTGGGCCTACGTGAGAACAAATTATTAGTTGGTCCTGGACCATGGGGGTTTGGACTCATCTCAACCATTCATAATTGTTAAAAAAATTTAAAAATAAATAATAAATGGTGATGATTGTTGTTGGACTACCGGCAAGCATACCGGGTCATAAGTAATAAAGAGTAAGTAAAATTATCGTTCCACTCGGGGATTGCAAATTATTTCTAATAATTCTTAGGCAAATAGTAATTACTATGTGAAACTTGAGTTTTGTTTAGGTTTTGAGAAAGGAGTGTAGAATAGATAGAATGAGACAAAACAAAAAATAAAGAGTATTAAGAAACAAATGTGGAAAATGTTAGGAACATGGTTTCATTGTAGGACCGTAGTTACTAATTATGAAAATCCATTTTCCATTAAATCAATGGCCTTCCAGAGGTAGTAAAAGCTAGATCCCTCATGGCAATTACGTTTCTTATTAAACTATAGCCCTTAATCCCTTAAGTGAATCTTAGTTTAATAATCATTAATTAAAACACTGGAATTAATAAAAATCATATAATCCCCAAAAGTATCCCTACCGCTTGGATAATTATAATGTTTGGTTTAAAGGCCTAATCTTATCCCTAATCTTCTAATTGAAGGATTAGACTACCAAAGCAAAACATAAAGTGGCCAATTTTATGAATTGTAATTAAAACACAACCAATCAATTGATTTAAAAGGAAAACATCATAACATAAATTAATAAACTATTTAGAATCCATCAATTCCACCATATTCCTAACAAGAGGTTTAGTTACACATAATGGGAGAATAAAAACAAGAATTATGGGAAGAACTCATAATCATAGACAATAATGAATTTACCCCAAGAGATCTTCAATCTTCAAGTGGGTCCCTCCATTGTTGATCTTCAATCCTTGCCTTGCCTCCTTGCTCTCAATGATATGTTTCTAACCTCTCTTCTCTAATCCTAATTCTATTCCTAATCTCTCTAATGTATCTGAATTGCTACTCAAGCCTAATGCTAAATCCTAGTATATATAGACAAAGCTAATCCTAAAATAAATTTCTAAATAAATCTATCTATAAATACATCTATCTATAAAGAAATTTAAATAAATCTAGAATAATTAATCTAGAATAATTAATCTCGAATAAATCTATCAAAAATCTATCAGAATCCTCAAAAGCGAAATTGATAGGCCCAACTCGCAGGTCCATGAAGGCACACACGCCTAGGCGCAGCATACCAACGCCTAGGCATGAGACCAAAATCATGCCTTATCTTCTTCTACGTCTCTGTCGCGCCGAGGCGCAACCTTCCATGCGCCTGGGTGTGATTCCTTCTGAATTAGCTGAGTTTTTCTTCAATACATTCTGATTGTTTGCACCCCAACTCTTGACATTTAAACCCCAAATGTGGGCCACATTTAAGAACATCTTTTCTCTCCATTCTAGCTCCAATCTTAAGGTCTTCAAAGCTCCTTTCCATTCCAAAACATAAATCAACATAATAAAGCTCCAAGTTCCTGAAAACAAACCCAAAACGGATCAAAACGTTCAAAGATTCTAAATTACCTAACTTACCTAAAACCATAATAAAATACTAACATTTACTCAAGAAAAAAGCCAAATCCATAGTACAAAAGGAGTTAATTAATGCTCAAAAACACTATATATCAGACTCTCATCAATTGTCCTGGACCATGAAGTCCCGAACCACCTAATAATTTCTCCTATGTGAGGTAATGGTTAAATATCATTCACATCCCCAAAGTAGTTACAAACTCTCTACCTACTTCATAATCAAACTTTGAAATCAATAAATCATGCTCCATGTCTAATTTATAAGCTCGAACCCTATTATGACATTAAAAAATCCTTTTTAGCCTATCCTTAATAACCTTGAATCCAAGATTCTTGTCGAAGATCATAATAAGTAGTGTGACATAAGAAGGGTGAGATAACTCTAGAACAACTTGATTGTCTACTACCATGTCATCACTTTTGTTGGAAACCAACAAGTGGTCTAACAACTACTAGAGGGGGGTGAATAGTAATTGGAAGTCGCTGATATACAATTTTCGGATTTAACTGAAAGTGGAAGAACTGTTGCTGGATTTTAGAGATAGTGAAAAAAATGCCGAGCAAGTGCTGAGCAGGAACCGAGCACCGATTAACAAACCGGTTTGTCGAGTTCCAAGCACACACTCAATCGGGTTTTGCAGCAGATTTTAGCAATGGTATTTCAGTCGAGTATGCAGTGAAGAAACCGATTAAATGCAACTAAAGCAGAAATTGAAAATGCAGAAAGCTGTAAAAGAAGAACACCAGAATTTTTATACCGGTTCACTCTCCATCACTGAGAGCTACGTCCAGTCCTCCCCAAACCTTGAGGAGATTTTTACTCAAAATCAAATGTGTGATTACAATAGGAATTAGAGAACCTCTCTAATCTACACCTATATGTCATCGAGTGTACCAAACTCGTGACACTACCACAAATGACTTTGCTGCCTGTTGAAGAACGTCTTCAACACGTGTCAATGGAGACTTCCTTGAAACCTTCAAGGACTCCTTCTCTTTTGCACATGAAAAATGAGAGTATCGATTTTGGAGTTGGCTCCTGATTCCAAAACTGATTACTAAAATCTGACAGTTAGAGAGCAACTTCGTTTTCGGAATGATGAGGAATTGGTTTGATCACTAAAGTTCTATTTGATCTTTTCTCAGTTTATGAATATCACAGTGATGCGTCAAGAGTGTGGGAGCGCAAGAGTTCACCTGATTTAGTTGAAGTCGATATCCCTTATACTGATCAGATTTCCTCACAAATCAAGGAGGAAACACTGCTGCCATAATGGGAATTGATTGAAACGAGATTCCCTCTCCAACAGCCAGATTTTATTTTGACTTAATTTTGTATCGAATTTCTTATTTATTGTCAATTCCTTTTATAGCGAGATTCTGATGATTAGCGATTTCGTGCTCTAAGCTGAGGTGATGCTTCAGTGCTGAATGCCGATCTTCGAGCTTGTTGCTTGCTGAGCTTCTGAAGGCCGAGCTTCGACATTGACCTTTGATAACCGAGCTTGGGCAGAGCTTTGTGAATCGAGCTTTGAATGATCTTGAGTTCTGAGGAAGAGCCGAGCTCTAATGTTCGAGCGCAATTTGACTTGACAATCTTGACTTGCCCGAGCTTGAGATTTGCCGAGTAACTCCTCACATGCCGAGCTTGAGATTGCCGAGCAACTCTTCACTTGCCGAGCAACTTATGAGCAGTTTGCGCTGAGCTTCTCATGCCTTCTCATCGCCGAGCTTCATCCGAGAGAAGATTTTCCGAGCTTGCTAATCATCTGAGTCTATGTGGTGTTGTTTTTGGTCGGTTTTATCCGAGCTCGATAACTTCATCAGAGTTCGGTCTTCGACTTAGACTAGTCCGAGCAGTTTGCTCGGCTTCATCCGAGCAATTTGTCTTCATCAAAATTTAACCTTCCTTGCTGATTCAACAACTTTGTGCGACAACTTATTACCTTTAAGTCACAGAAATTAGATATATGTCTTTAGTGTGAGGTTCCTTGAATCACATGACCATATCTCTAAAGAAATCCGCCTGGGGGCAAGGCTTAACACTATGACATAAAATTTTTAGGACGAAGGTGCCATTGGTATTCATAAGAGAGAAATAAATATGATAATGAGTTTTTGAAATAAACTTTTGAGGACTAAGGTTCTTAAAGGACTTAGGTTCCCTAGTCTCCTTTCACGCAATAAGATACCACAAGATTCCCTTATGATATTATATTATGCTTGAAATGTATATATAAATAAAGGGCAATAAAACATAACTCATAATAAAAGAAAATTTATTAAATAAAATTTATGTTACATACACCTTACATCATGATTAGAACAACAGATCCGCCAATTCACCATGGTCTTAGCTACGAATCTTGACTAGCATGATTTCTGCGAGGGACATGGTGTAACACCCCGTCTGAATACCTCATATTTGTTTTAAACCCTAAAAATATTATTTGGAGGAAGTGTTTTAAAAAGTGTGTTCTTAAAGGAATATTTCTTGAACTGAATTTCTTTCATGATTTTAAGTGACAAAGGATTTTCAAGGAAATGATTTTTATGAGAAAATCTTATGAGTTTTTGAATGAGTTTTGAATTGAATTGATAAAGTATTTGATATTTTGTATTTTTTATTTTGTATTTTTAAGGAAAATGTGATTTTATAAGAAATAAAATAAAAATGATTTAATGTGCATGTGTGTGCATATGTATCGGCCGTGTGTGTGTGTGTAGGTGCATATATGATGCAAACTTTGACTTTCTTGCACCCTAAGTTAGTAGCCTAATAGCACCTAGGTTTAGTTTAGTGTTAAGCTTGGTTAATAGTTTGACCAACCAATAGGATGAAGGATTAGCCCTAATCTTACTCCATTTGTCTCATGGCTTGGCTTGAGCCATGCAAGCCTTCCTAATGCCAATCTTACCCTTGAACAACTCTCTTTGGCCGAATTTCTTTTAAGGGCAAGAAAGGAAATGTTGTGTGTCTTTTTATGCCCTTAACCGTAGCACACCCATTCATTTCCTTCACATTTCATTCTTCTAAACCAAACACATTCTCTAAGAGAACATCCAACTCTTAGAAAGAAATAGAGACATAGAGAGAGAGAGAGAGTGGAACCCGTGAACTTCAAGAGGAGAGGAAGAAGAGGATCAAGCCCAAAGCCTTAGGATTCTTGAAGACTAAGTGAAGAAGGTTGAAGATCTTCTCTATTTATTTGTTTATTCGAAGATCCTAGAGTGTTAAGTGTAGTTTTTAATTTTCAAAGTCTTGTAAGGTTTATTTGTTGATGCATGTCCAATTTCTTTGTAGATCTATGTTTGTAAGTGCTTGTTTAGCTTTGATCTTGAGTTTCAAGAACTTCACAAACTTGTAGAACCTTAAACCATGGACATTATCATTCGGTCTTGCTTAGAAAACTAGGTTGTGATGATTTTTATTTTGTTTAGAGTTCATGCATGTTAGTTTGATTCTTGTTGGAGATGATCTAAATGGTTTACATGCTTTGATTTTAACTTTGAATTTTCTAAGCCTTGATCTTTGATTTTCTTTTCAAAAAGTCTTTGATCTTTGTTTTGATCTTGAAAAAGGATTGATTTTCACCTTGATTTTCCATGGCTTTGATTTTTAAGTTTTGCATGTAATTCTTGTATTTAAAAAGTTTTATTCCTTGACTTACATGTCACGGTTTCCATGAGAAAACAAAGGAACACAACTTTTTCAAAATGATTTTACTTTGATCTAAATTTATGTGCATTTTAAAGTTAAAGATTTAAGTTTTCTTCTTGATTTTGTTGATGTATCATTCGGTCAAGCTTTGAAAACAAAGGATCATAATTATTTTTCATGAAAAGCTTCTTGCATGTGTTTCTTTTTTATTTCCATGATTTCTAAGGCACATGCAAAGGGAAATAAAAATAAAAATTTTGGAGTGACACAAGTAGGTCACGGTTTTTGGTAAGAAAAAGGAGTGGTATTTCTAAAACCATGTGTTTAAATGTGCATGTTTTTGATTTAATATTTTAATGTTTTTGCATGTTGAAAAAGTGCATCAAAGACTTTGTTTTCCAATAGTGATCATTCGGCCTATATTAGGTTAAATAGGCTAGATTCTTTTTGCATGTGATTATCTCCTTAAAATGATTATGTTTTATGACTTGGTTTTAAGGAAAATTTATTTGAATTATGTTGCTTTGTTTTTGGCCCAATTCGGTTTTCATAAAAAGGAAAGGATAAATGTATTTGATTATTTTTCTAAAAGTATTTCCATCATTTGATTTTAATTCTTTGCTGTCCAAGATTGTATTTCCACGTATTTCAAGTTTAAAAATGTTTTTGAGTTGTGAAAAATATGGATTTCAAGAGTTATTTGATTTACAAAAAGTTTGGATGAAAATTATTGATTTTTCAATGGTTTTACAACTTGAATAAGGGGCTGGACTTTTCCATACAGCCACATGAATTATTTGTTTTATTTGTTCTAATGTGAGTTTTCCAATGATTTTCAAAGGATTTTAAATATGAGAAAAGATTAGAGTTGTTTTGATAAACACTTATACTTTTGAGAAAAGGATAAAGAAAGTAAGGGATGTCTTATTCAAGAGACCAAGTGTGATTTTAATTGAAATGATTTTTAATAAAAGTGTATTTATTTACCTCGAGGTTATTTAGTGGACGGTGGGAACCATTCTCAAAGAGAAGCTAGAGATCTACAAGGTCAGTGTTTCTCTTGCTGGATTAAGAGGTGAGTGAGAGTGTGGTGAGCCCGTAACATGGTTGCCGGACGGTGGTAACATAAGTTTTACCCGATGTTTTATCTTTTATATCTCATTGAGTCGATGCATGTCTATTCTATTTATGTTGGTTCCTTTATTATTCTATTAAGCAGTGTTACATTCCGTGTGGAAAGTCTAGATGTTATTATGAATGATAATAAGAGATTGAAAGATAAAGTAAAGTGTAAAGATAAGGGGAAGAGAGATATGTGTTGTGAGTCAAGGTAATTTGGTGGAGCTACAATGCACCGGATAAAGAGATTGCGCTCGTGGAGCTTTGATCGTGCTAATGGGCTTCAAGATGGAAGCAATTGTTAAAGAAAGTGATGTGAATTCCTATGGGAACGATGTGATGAAGTTGTGCCCGAGTGGCTTGAGAAAGTGAAGTATGATTTTGTGAAAGTGGGGAAGAGATGTAACCCTTAGTGGTCGGGACTTGTCGAAGGGATGGACTAAGGGCAAGCCGACCTTAGGATAATTAAAAGACGCTAAAAAACTTTAAAAGATATTAAAAGACATTAAAAAACATAAATATACGCGGTGAGGTATGAGAGTGCGAAGTAATGGAGAGGAAGATACTATGGGTATCTGCGGATACTCAGGTGGAGATTGCATGAGGGGAGGGCAAGGATGGTGACTCGTCAAGAAGCCTCGAGTACATTTCTAGGCGGAACGAATCCCATAAGTGGCGCACTAACATGGTGGGGACTGGGTCTAATGCCGTGGTAAGTACCGCATAGCTAACTAGAAATGATACTGTCACCCCCTTGAATGCAAGTCTACAACAGTGAGAGGGATTGGAACGGGGCATTGTGTTTTGCCACTGCGTGAACAGTGAGCCTTGATTATATGATATGTTTTGAGGACGTGATCCTCCTGGTCTGGGACCATCTATGTGTTGAGACAGCTGTCGTGCCCGCGTGGTAAAGGTCCTGTACTCCTGTTGGCTTCCGACTAGGTTTGGATGGAGACCGATGAGATGTAGACGTGTGCGTTTTTCCTCAGTGATGGTGATTCCCCTACCTCATTGAGTGAGCTGAGTTATGATAAAACTTAATAACAAAAGAATAAAGAGATAATGAATGTTGGAAAAGATTGGATGAGAGTATGGTGATGTTCAGTTGAAAGAATTATATTTCTATTTGTTGAGCTATGCTTTATTATCATGTACCTTTTATGTCATTTATATACCTTGCGCATTTTAATTGTGGCGTTGAGTTCTTATTATGATACGTGTCTTTCATTCTGAGTTTTCTATATGCCCGGGGTATTGTGTCTCGTTCTATATACTTGTCAAGTGTCATTGTCATCGTTCTTTTTTTATCGAGTCTACCCTGCGACCTTACGGTCAACTTGTTAGTGTATGGCACGCTAACTCTCTCCTACCTGGTTGTCGTATTGGCATTTTCCGGTATTGCAACGGGTAGATGGCGTATCATGTAGCAGTCCACATGTGGCCTCTTCAGGGAGAAGCATGGGAGGTGGTACCTGATGGATGGATCTGGAGAGGTGAAACTCGATTGGAGATCGACGATCCGAGGCACATTCTGCGTGGGTCGAGCATGGACGTGCATGTTGGGCAAGTCACTCTACGTGACTATCAAGACGGTGGACCAAGGGAACATCACGAGCTCAATGGTGATCCTGCACCATTAGCGGCTGTAGTTCCTCAGCCCATGGAGGAAGAGAACACTAGCGATTCCGATCATGAAGCGGAGGCGGATTCAAGTGAGGATATGGAGACGAATGCTAGTTCTGCTGACGAGTGATGTCTTGTTGTCTGTGTCTAGAGGATGTTGTGTGTCTAGGATCTGAATTCCAGTCGAGGATTATCTTGTGATGTACTAAGGATGTAATCAGCTACTTTTTATTTTGGTTTGTAATATTTTGAATTCTGACCTACTTTTTGGAAAGCTTTTGGAATGCATCTCCAGTATGTGTGGCATATGTTTTTGTTTTCAATGAAAACAGTTTTATGTTTCCGAAATGGTGTTTGAGTGCGAAGTTTCGAAAGTGACAACTCAATTTTCAAAGGGTGGATTAATGGTTAACGAATTCATGCTTTTTAAAAAAAATGGCCTCATTTTTGCAACAAATTAATAATAATTCAATTAAGGTTTTGGTAGTGAAAATCGGGCTGTTACAGAGGTGGTATCAGAGCAATGATAATCCTCAGTGGCCTTAAGCCTAGTCTGACGTGTCTACTCTGTGTACTCTGTGTGTCTAGAGTCTAGGATTCTATGTTATCGTGCGTTGAACCTCTATCTGTTTTATTTTAAGATGAGTCGTACGCGTGGAAGACCTTCCGGTTCAAGTTCGCGAAACCCTGGTGAGGATGCGGATCACCCGGATGCAGCAGATTTCATGACTCGGATGGCAGCTGTGATGACGGGAGTCAACGATAATCTTCAAGCGTTGCATCGACAGTCGCAGCAGAATTTCAACAATCTGCAAGCTCAAAATCTGGAAGCCCAAGGCTACAAGGGATTGGATGAATTCTGTCGTCGTAACCCGAAGGGGTTTGCAGGAGGCTTTGCTCCGGATGCGGCTGTAGAGTGGATAGAGGATTTAGAGCGTATATTCGGGGGTATGGTGCAGTGTAATGATGAGAAGAAGTTGGCTTATGCTGGATATATGCTGACAAGAGAGGCTGCAGCATGGTGGCTAGTTACTAAGAAGGTGATGGTGAATCTGGGAGAAGCGTTGACATGGGAAGCTTTTAAGCAGAAATTTCTTGAGAAGTATTTTCCGTTGTATCTGAGGACTGAGAAGGAAATGGAATTTCTAAGGTTGAGTCAAGGGAATTTGTCGATCGATGAGTATGCTTCGAAATTTGAGGAGTTAGTTAAGTATGTACCCCAATATGCTGGAAGGGAGAATGAGCGATCGAAGTGTGCTAAGTTTAGGGATGGTCTTAAGCCTGAGATTAAGTTAGCTTTTTCTCATTTAGAAATAGATGATTTTGCTAGTTTGGTGAATCGCTGTCGTATGTACGAAGGAGGCGTGAAAGCGAGAGGAGCGGCTGAAAGGGTAGTGAACCCTTCTTCATCTCATGGACCGGCTCGTAATTTTCCTTTTCATAGAGATTCTGGTGGAAGGTATAGGACTCCGCACCCGTATTCTGGTTCGAGTGGAAGGAGAGATCTACGTTTTGGAGGAAGCGGACAAGGTGGAAGCTTCGGAGGCAGCAGTAATCGCGGTGGAAACCGTGGGGGCAGCAGCTATGGAGGAAATTGTACGGATCATAGCGGTGGTAATCGCAGCAATTTCGGTGGAGCGAGATCAGGGAACGTACCTCCTCGTTGCAACAAGTGTGGTCGTAATCATTTTGGTCCGATGTGTCCCTCAAGGAGTGTGAACTGCTTCAACTGTGATAAGCCTGGTCACATTGCGAGAGACTGCAGGGAGCCTAAGCGAACGGCTAACTCGGGGAATGCTAATCGTCCTACTATGCCAGGAAGAGTGTTCACGATGAGCGGAATTGGAGCTGCGAATGCTGCTAATCTTATCCAAGGTGAATGTTTCATTTATAAGAATTCCTTGTTAGTATTGTATGATTCGGGTGCTACTCATTCCTTTATTTCTCATGATGTGGTGAATGGATTAAATTTGAAACTAGATGCTTTACCCTATAACTTTATTGTTTCTACCCCTACTGATAAGCCTGTGATAGTGTCGACTTATTGTCCTAATTGTCCCTTAGAGATAGAAGGTAACACCTATCTTGTTGATTTGATTCAACTACCCCTTTCTCAAATCGACATCATATTAGGAATGGACTGGCTTACTAGGAATCGTGTTCTTCTGAACTGTTCCGAAAAGTCGTTAGTCTTTAGTGAAAACCACTCTTCTTTGCTTAAACCCGATGACCTTGAGCATTTATCTGCCAAGCAAATTCAAACTTCATTGAAGGACGGCGCGGTAGCTTACATGTTTTTGGCTTCATTGGACGTCAAGAAGGACAAGGGACTGCATGAATTACCCGTAGTTCGGGAATTTCCCGAAGTTTTTCCGGAAGAGATACCTGGTTTACCGCCAACTCGAGAGGTGGAATTCTCAATTGATGTGATACCTGGAACTGGACCGATTTCTAAAGCACCTTATAGGATGGCTCCGGCAGAGTTAGCTGAACTGAAGAAGCAATTGGAAGAGATGTTGGAGAAGAAGATGATAAGGCCTAGTGTTTCACCCTGGGGAGCACCAATTTTATTCATCAAGAAGAAGGATGGTAGTATGCGTTTGTGCACGGATTATCGGCAATTGAACAAGGTGACGATTAAGAACAAGTACCCTCTGCCCAGAATTGACGATTTGCTGGTTCAATTAAAGGGAGCGACTATATTTTCCATGATCGATCTTAGATCGGGATATCATCAGATAAGGGTAAAAGAGGAAGATATTCCCAAGACTGCATTCAGAACTCGTTATGGTCATTACGAGTATCTGGTTATGCCTTTCGGTGTGACAAATGCTCCTGCGATATTCATGGACTACATGAATAGAATTTTTCACCCTTACTTGGATTCATTTGTTGTCGTATTTATCGACGATATTTTGATTTATTCCAAGTCTAAGGAAGAACACGCTGAGCATTTAAGGATAGTCTTGGCAATGCTGAAGGACAAGCAGCTCTATGCTAAGTTGTCAAAGTGCGATTTTTGGTTGGACTCAGTGCATTTCTTGGGGCATGTGATCTTGAAGGACGGTATTGCTGTGGATCCTGCCAAAGTAAACGCTGTGTTGGAATGGAAGACACCGACATCTGTGACGGAGATCCGTAGTTTCTTAGGACTAGCTGGGTATTATCGTCGATTTATCGAAGGATTTTCTCGTTTGTCTTTGCCTTTGACGAAGCTGACAAGGAAAGGTCAACAATTCGAATGGTCGGGGAAATGCGAGGAAAATTTCCAAGAACTGAAGAAGAGGTTGACAACCGCACCAGTGTTAGTTTTACCAGATACGACGAAGTCTTTCTGTGTGTACTGTGACGCTTCGAAGCAAGGATTAGGATGCGTGCTGATGCAAGAGCGGAAAGTAGTGGCTTATGCTTCACGGCAACTGAAGACTCATGAGCTCAACTACCCAACTCATGATTTGGATCTAGCGGCAGTAGTGTTTGCTCTGAAGATCTGGAGACACTACTTGTACGGTGTAAGAGTTGAAGTCTTTAGCGATCACAAGAGTTTGAAGTATCTGTTCGAGCAAAAGGAGTTGAACATGCGTCAGAGACGATGGATGGAATTCCTAAAGGATTATGACATCGAGCTACAATATCATCCTGGAAAGGCGAATGTAGTTGCTGATGCTTTGAGTAGGAAGTCATTGCATGTTTCTCCATTGATGATCAAGGAATTGAAGTTAATCGAGGAATTTCGAGACCTGAATCTAGGAATGGATGTGACACCCTTTTTACCAATACAAGTAAATACTATAATAATTAAGTATTACTTGGAAAATGTATGGACTTGTAATTAATTATGAAAATGTGAGAATAAAAATTTCTCTTTTTAAGCGGGTGCGCAAACCAAAACTTGGAATTCTTGGAGAAGAAATTCTAAATCATTTCAAACCGTTGAATTGAATTCGGCAATTTCTAAAACCCTTTTCACGAGCTGAATAGCATTCGTATTTGGAATTGTATTTATATGTTAGAAAGTAAAGGAAGCTATTCATTCTCTTTGTTTTGTAAAACCGATACCATCTAATCCTTTGTACAGCCGAACTCTTTAGAAAGATTAAATCAGAGTAAGCGGAAATTATAGGACTATGCAACTAATAGAATTATAAACGCGGGTTTTATATATAAGAAAAGAGTAATGCATACATAGTCCCATCATAAGTGATCGAGGCCGTACCCGATACAAATAAAAAATAGTTTAAGTATAGTACTAGGAAGTGACTCCAAGGTCGTCTCTCAAGGAATATCTTATCAAGCAAAAGGTCGAACACATAGTATGCATAGAAAACAGGGGGGTTTTGTATTGAATATTGACTAATTGAAATCAAAACAGAATTAAATCAAAACGAAGTAGCAGATAAGGAAAAGCGGATAAACCCCTTTGGCTCGCGTTCACAACTCTATCATCGGTCACAAAAGATCAATTTCTTTCCTCTTCACTGTCCAACTCGTGAGAACTAAATACTAAGCGAAAATTCAATTCTCATCCCAAAACCCAAACCTCTAATTAAGCATTAAAAGCCAAAGCATGGAGTTTTTACGAGTTTTCATAAATTAAACATTCATACACAAGGATTATCTCTATAGAATGGAACTAAGCGAACCATAACATATCAATAAGCATGAAAACAGTGAATAAAAACGAAATAGCATTAAGAACAAAACCTCAAGAGTATGTGATACATTACCAAAGGGATTTAACCTAAGAGTTTAGCCTTCCATGAAGAAAAATACCAAAAACGTGTAGAAAGGGAAGAGAGAGAAACCCTAGCAGCCACCACAAGCTTGGAGAGCAAAACTAAGCCTTCTCTATGAGAGAGAATGTGAAAAACGTGGGAATGATTAGTTGCTGCTAGGGTTTACACGAATTTGGCTTTTTAAATCTCAAAACGGGCCTAAATCATGGGCCCAAATCCTAAGGAAAGCTTATCTCTAAATTAAATCTAAAAAATATCCTATAGATAAAATCTAAATCTTAAAAGATATAACTAAATCTCAACTAATCCTAAAGATAGATTACAATCTTCACTTCATCATATATCTTCTCTTCCAAAATTAAATCTTCACTCCCAAAATGTCCAAAAAGCCCTTGTGCCAAATATGACCTGAAAATAGAAATAGAATTAATTAGGCTAAATAATCCCAAATTAAACAATATTCAGAATATTAGTCCAATAAACTCTAAATCACTAAATCAAGCTAAACATTGTCAAATGGGAAACAAGTTTCAATAATAGGAGTAAAATAATGCAAGGAATAATGGGAAATAAAATGCTCATCAATAACCCCCACACTTATCCTTTTGCACTCCTGGGCAAAACTAAGAATTAGGACTGAGAAGATTAATATGCACCAAAGTGAATCATGCTACAAGATTACTACAACTAATGAATGCAAACCTAAGAGATTACATACTTCACAATGAATTCTAGGAAATGCAAAGAAATGGGAAAAATCGAGCACACAAAGAGAATAAGGACCAAAGAATCAAGGCATCCATGAACATCATCCAATTATTTCAAATATGCAAAGAAAACCAATGACATCAAGAAGGTAGTCACAAAGATGATAGAAACTCACAAGGATCACTCAAAAGTGTTTATGCTCAAGTGTTTAAGGTTAATCAGTGTATACACTCAAGGCACATCATGAAAAACAAACACAACCATAGGCTTGACAAGCCTCTAACATCAACAATCAACACACATGCACATTAAGATCAAAAGGTCTTTTCAGGGTTGTAATGAGGCCAAGGACAAGGTTGGATAAAATATGGGAAATGTAGCTAAAACCAAGGGAATAGAGGAGCAATGGAGAATAAGTAAAAAATAAGCACAAACCACCCCAGAATGAAATGATAAACATAACAACAACCTCTAATTCCAATCCTCTATGCCTCAATCAACCTTTTATTCTATTTTTTTTTCTTTTCTTTTTTTTCTTTTTTTTTTTTTGTTTTTTTTTTTTTGCATTGGAGAACTTCATGAACGAAAGGGAAGAAGAAACAACAAAAATGGCATAATGAGATAAAGCCATAATTACATCACCGATCATAGAGGCAAAACTCAGATCTCATAAGAGATGAAGAACAAAGCACCCTCGCTTACTTAATACCCATTTCCAAAACAATTCCAAAGCTCCAACATTCCCTAAGGTTAGGATAATCATGGTTTTTCAGTCATAGGCTTGTATGAGCTAAAGAACAAAGAAAAGGGATATAAAGGCTCAAAGGGGCTATCAAAGGATAAATTCATTCAAGGTAGGCTCATATGGCTAGTGGCTTATTCAAGAAAAACAATGCCTAAATCATTTCAAAATGCGCATGGGAATATCAAGTATCAACAAGAGTCAAGTCAAGTTCTAGAGTGCAAGTAATCCAGAGTGCAATCACACATGAAAGAAAATTAGGTGGCATATATAGAAATCCACCCACAATTAAGGCTCAAATCCTCACAAAAGGGAAAATTCTATCACAGTGTTACCACCTCTTAATTATCAAAAGCAACTTTACACACAGAAATGCATGAATTCAGACACAAGATACCAAGACTCTAAACATGCAAGAAAATGCCCAAAACATAGCAAAACCTAAAAAATCAAAGCAAAAATATGCAACCTAAACTACTCTCCCCCCCCCCCCCACACTTAAATCACACATTGTCCTCAATGGAACACAAATAGCAGAATCAGACAGATATAGACAAGTGTAATAAAAGTAGTAAAGAAGGAGAAAAGAAAACTCCCTAATTCATGCTGGGTCAAAGGTGGGGTCGACCAATGAGGCCTCCTCCACAGGTGCATCATCCAAAGAAGGGGTGGTTAGGAAAGGCTTGAGTCGGTGTCCATTAACCTTGAAGCTCTTGTCCGTGGACTCACTCTTGATCCCCACAGTGCCATAAGGAAACACCTGGGTGACTACAAACGGTCCAATCCACTTAGAGCGGAGCTTTCCACTCATGATTCCAAGCCTAGAGTTGTAGAGCAACACTTTTTGACCAACCAAGAACTCCTTTCTAGAAATTGAGCTATCATGGAGCTTCTTGGTCTTCTCTTTGTAGAACTTGGAGTTCTCATAGGCCTCCAAACGGATCTCATCTAGCTCACTCAACTGCAGCTTCCTCTCTTCACCCGCTTGATCAAGAGCTAAGTTACATTGCTTCACAGCCCAATATGCACGGTGCTCTATTTCCACAGGCAGGTGGCATGCCTTACCAAAGACAACCCGATAAGGTGACATCCCTATGGGTGCCTTGTAAGCAGTCCGATGGGCCCATAGAGCATCCTCCAATCGTGTGCTCCAATCCTTTCTATTAGGCTTCACCATCTTCTCCAAAATTCGCTTGATCTCTCTGTTTGAAATCTCAGCTTGCCCATTGGTTTGGGGGTGATATGGTGTAGAAACTTTGTGCACAACCCCATACTTCTTGAGCAAAGCTTGCATGGATCTATTGCAGAAGTGTGTGCCTTGATCACTGACTATGGCTCTAGGTATGCCAAACCTGCAAAGGATATTAGACCTGACAAAATCTACAACAACCTGAGCATCATTAGTCCTGGTGGCCTTAGCTTCCACCCATTTGGATACATAATCCACAGCAAGTAAGATATAATAAAAACCAAAAGAAACAGGAAAGGGGCCCATGAAATCTATACCCCAGACATTAAACACCTCACAGAACAACATAGGTTGTTGCGGCATCTGTTGCCTCCAAGATAGGGCGCCTCCCGCTCTTTGCCATTGCTCACATGAGCTGCAGATGTTGCTTGCATCCTTGAAGATGGTAGGCCAATAAAATCCAGAATCTAGCACCTTTCGTGCTGTCCTTTGAGTGCCAAGGTGGCCTCCAACTGGTGAAGCATGGCAAAACTGGAGAACCGATTGGATCTCATGATCTGGAATGCACCTGCGAAGGACCTGATCACTGCAAAAACGCCACAAATAGGGGTCTTCCCATACATAATACTTGGCATCGCTCTTTGAGGAAACCGCAATTGGTGGTTGGAGAGACTTAGAAACCCTAGGAAAACACCTAGAAGGGGGGGTTGAATAGGTGTTGAAGCTACCTTGAAAGATTTTCGAACGAAACAAATCGAAACAATCAAAACAAATGATTTTTGCAAATTCTACAGCACTTAATCGATTAACCTGCAATTTACTCGAGTAGTACTCGATTAAACTTGAACTTAATCGATTAGATATGACAGAAAACAGAAAAATCAATTTTTCATTCGAATACGAAAATCAATCAATTCACATGCAAGATCAGAGATTCAGCGGAAATGATTAACACCTATATTCTTATTGATTAACCTAGTTATGAAAATGATTTTCCCTTTATCAATTTGAACAATTAAAGATTCAATTCAATCAATTATGAAAATCAATCTTTCTAGGTTTTCAACCAAGAACGCAATCAAATGACTTGAATATAAAGAGTAAGGGTTTAGAGATACGACACAGTGATTTATCCTGGTTCACTTTCATCCACTTGAAAGCTACATCCAGTCCCCTCTTCAACCAAGAGAGATTCTTCACTATGAGGAATTAGAGTTCTCAAATTACAAGTGATTGCCTCACAAGACTCCCTTCTTGCTAGCTTACAAGAGATAACCGACACCCTTGCCTTGTAATCCTATTGATCTTCTCTCTAATCTAACCTCTACCCCTTGTTGATAATTGACACAACAAGTCTTCAATTGCTTGATGATAAACCACACACCAAGGCTTCACTTGCTTGATTCACAACCAAGACTTCTTCTTCTTCAATAAGAATGCACTTGCTTGATGATAAAATCGACACACCAAGACTTCTTGTTTGTTGTAGTGGCTTGCCTTCTTGCAAAGATTACAACACAATAGAAAACACAAAACAATCCTATGAATCTCAATCAAGAGTTATGACAATTCACCATAAGAGATTCAAAGGTTCTTGATCAAAGAATATGAAAATATGAGAACTTTGATCTTTAGAAAATGAGAGAGAATAGAGTGGCTTGATTCTTTGTAAAACTTGTATGAAATGATTCTAATTTATCACAAATAATAGGAAAAGGTTTATATAGAATACCCAAAAGTTGTAGCACTTGAAAACTGATTTTGAGAAGTGAAAAGCGTATTTTAAAAAAACAGTTCAGCAGTACTTAATCGATTAAGCAAGTCGTGTACTCGAGTAGTACTCGATTAAGTTAGTCACTTAATCGATTAAGTTGGTACTGCACATGTTCAAAACTTGTTTTCTCAAAATCCAACCTTTCCTTTAAAACCTTTAAGCCACCTATTAATTCTAGGTTAAGTGAAAACTCAAATTATGATTAAATCATGACTTATGAATGAGATTCACTACCCTCTATAATAATCTACCCAAATAAAAAAAACTATGAAGCTTGAGAGGCAAAAGATAAAAGAAATACAAATACACTCAAACTTAGGTCTTCATGAGCTTGCTTTCTCTCTTCTTCATTTGATGTTTGTTGTTGCTTGTTGAGCTTGAAACTTGATCAACACTTGTAGCTTGTTCAAAAACACTTTGTCATTATCAAAATATTCATCATGTTCATCATGGAACTAACACTCTTAACTTTGTCTCTTTGAGCCTTGGATGCCAAGGGTGGAAAAACAGATGCAACTAGTTAATTTACAATATCAGCAAACCAAGGAGTAAGGGGAGGGGGATGTGAAACATGCAAAGCTAAAAGCTGCTCATCCGGGAAGTCATCCCGGATAGGAAATGCATCCTCCTCTCTCTCTATTCTGCTTAAGTGGTCTGCGACAAGGTTATGCACACCACTCCGATCCTGAATCTCAAGATCAAACTCCTAGAGGAGCAACATCCACCTAATCAACCTAGGTTTGGAATCTTTCTTTTTCAAAAGATACTTCAGAGCAGCATGATCAGTATACACTACAACCATAGAACCTAACAGATATGATCTAAACTTATCAAGTGCAAAGACAATGGCTAACAGCTCTTTTTCAGTTGTGGTGTAATTAACTTGTGCTGAATCTAAAGTCCTAGATGCATAATAGATCACATGAGACAGCTTACCAACCCTTTGGGAGAGAACTGCTCCCAAAGCATAATTCGAGGCATCGGTCATGAGCTCAAATGGGAGGGTCCAGTCAGGTGGTTGGATGATGGGAGTGGTGGTGAGTGCTCTCTTTAGCTCATCAAATGCCTTCTTGCATTGGTCTCCAAACTCAAATGTGGTATCCTTTTGAAGCAATTTGGATAGTGGAAGGGCTATCTTGCTAAAGTTCTGAATAAACCTGCGATAGAAAACCTGCATGGCCAAGAAAAGAACGCAGCTCTCGCACGCAAGAGGGGTAAGGCAAATGTGATATTGCATGCAGCTTAGTAGGGTCAACCTCTATGCCCTTATGCGAAATAATGTTCCCTAAGACTATGCCTTGTTCTACCATAAAGTGACATTTTTCAAAATTCAAGACAAGGTTAGTCTCAATGCACCTATTAAGCACCTTAGACAAACTATCAAGACATGCATCAAAAGAGGAACCATATACACTAAAATCATCCATGAAGACCTCTATGCAATGCTCAAGTAAGTCATTAAAAATACTCATCATACATCTTTGAAAAGTGCCAGGAGCATTGCATAGGCCAAAAGGCATCTTCCCATGTACCAAAAGGACAGGTAAATGTGGTCTTATGTTGGTCCTTTGGTGCAATACAGATTTGAAAATAACCAGAGAAACCATCTAAGAAGCAATAGTGAGATTTACCTGCCAGGCGCTCCAACATCTGATCAATGAAGGGAAGAGGAAAGTGATCCTTGCGGGTCGCCTGGTTGAGCTTCCTATAGTCAATGCAGACTCTCCAACTGTTCTGCACTCTAGTGGGAATCAGCTCATCCTTCTCATTTTTGACAACTGTCACCCCAGACTTCTTGGGAACTACTTGAACCGGGCTTACCCAAGTGCTGTCTGAAATGGGGTAGATAATACCAGCTTGCAGCAGCTTGGTGACCTCTTTCTTCACCACATCAAGAATGTGGGGGTTCAACCGTCTCTGGGGTTGTCTCACTGGTTTAGTCCCATCCTCCAATAAAATCCGATGCATGCACATGGAGGGGCTAATACCAGGTATGTCTGCCAAAGTCCATCCTATTGCCCTTTTGTTTGCTCTAATCACATCCAGCAACTGCTTCTCTTGATCAACAGAAAGAGAGGTAGAGATGATCACTGGAAGTTTCTACTCATCCTCCAAGTAAGCATATTTGAGATGAGGAGGAAGGGGCTTCAGGTCCAATAAAGGTGCCTGCATCACAGATGGAACTAAAGGAGCAGCAGAATTGGATTCTGCCGCCTGCACCTGAACAAATGGATTACACTCATGCATAACAGAAATGGGGTTAGGGTTAGCATGATCTGAATCTATATCATATGAATCAATAGATGCAGTAGCAGAATTTAAAAACTAGTCAATTTCAATGCATGCAGTGCACATTTCGGAATCAGAACATGCAGAACAAGTAAATGAGCTAGTGAAAGATGGCAAATCATAATCATGCAAAAAGTCCAGAACATGCTCATCAATCATATCATCAAGCAAGTCCACATGAAAGATAGAGTGGTCATCAGAAAAATGTTTCATAGCATCAAAAATATTGAATCGAACCACTCTGTCATCAAATTCCATTGAAAGTGTACCTGCATGCACATCAATCTTGGTTCGGGTTGTTTTTAAAAATGGTCTCCCTAATATGATAGGGACAGCACTACGAGAGGTGTCCTCTTCCATATCAAGAATATAAAAATTAGCAGGAAAAATAAGTTCACCAACCCGAACCAGGACATCCTCTATCAAACCTGCGGGGTAGGCAGTAGATCTATTTGCCAAATGGATAACCACACCCGTAGGTTGAAGAGGTCCAAGTGAAAGAGACTTGAAAACAGACATAGGCATAACATTAATAGATGCTCCTAAATCTAGCAAAGCATTCTCAAATTTAGTATTACCTATGATACAAGGCACAGAGAAAGTTCCAGGATCCTTACACTTTTCAGGAATATGAGGGATGGGTTTACCTATAAGAGCAGAGACATTTCTTCCCATGTTGATCCTCTCATTGCCCTTGAGCTTCCGTTTGTGTGTGCACAGATCCTTCAAGAACTTTGCATACCTTGGAATCTGCTTGATTACATCAAGAAGGGGTATGTTGACTTCCACCTTCCTGAATGTGTCAAGTATCTCTTTGTCAATCTCTTCCATTTTCTTGCTTTGAGTCACCCCCCTTGTGGGAAAGGAAGATGAATGGGGGGTGGTTGTTGGGCAGCAGCAGGTGTTGTGCTTGTGGAAGGCTGAGCTGGATGGGATTTTTTTGTACTTGTGTGCTCACTCTCCTCGACCATTTGGCTCTTCTTGTTGGGTGAAACTAGATCATCTTTGTTGAGGTCAGATTCTGGTGTGGGTGTGACAATCTGCTTCCCTGACCTTAGACTAATGGCACTCACATTCTGGTTTGGATTGATCACTGTTTGGGATGGCAACTTGTTAGAATTCTGAGATTGCATAGTGTTGATTGTTGTTGCCATTTGTCCCATCTGATTGGTCAAAGATTGAATGGAGGCCTCTTGTCTTTGAATGGATGCTCTAGTTTCCTGTTGGAATTGGAGATTTTGCATGGTCATCTGTTTCATCAGCTCTTCCAATGAAGGCTGCTGCTCAGTACTAGGAGCTGGTGGTGCAGAATTAGCCTGTTGTTGTTGCTGTTGTTATTGTCTCTGTTGCTGGACTGGAGGAGGTACATATGGTGGTCTGGAATTGTTCTGAAATTGAACCTGTGAAGGTTGCTGCTGATCAGACCATCTCAGGTTGGGATGGTTCCTCCAACCAGGGTTGTATCTATTGGTAGAGAGATCAAAGTTCTATGGCTGCTGGTTTCTGCTGTTGAAAATGTTGGCAGCATATGCCTCAGGTTGGTAAGCACCAGTCGCTGGTTGCTGCTGCAAAGAAGGGCATGAATCTGTGGGGTGCTCAGCGGATGTGCATATGCCACATAATCTAGCAGGCAGAGACAACTTCTTCTGGTTGATGGCCAATTGAGTGACCAAAGTTGTAAGTGAATCTATCTTCTGTTCAAGCTTCTCAACCTTACTAGAACTTGTGCCAACATCATTCACTCCTCTCACTACGATTGCATCACTGTTGCCCCTTGCATGGAATTGTTGACAATTGGAAGCCATCTTCTCAATCTTGGCTCTGGCTTCTAAAGGTGTCATGTCTCCTAGGGCACCACCACTTGCAGCATCAAGCATGTTTTTCTCTCCATGAGGTTGAGACCTTCATAGAAATATTGAATAAGCAGCTGCTCTGAGATCTGATGGTGGGGGCAGCTCGCGCACAGTCTCTTGAATCTCTCACAATACTCGTAGAGACTTTCTCCACTTTGTTGCCTGATGCCTGATATATCCTTTCGGATTGCTGTTGTTCTGCATGCATGGAAGAATTTCTCCAAAAATGCCCTCTTCAGGTCATCCCAGCCTGTGATAGAACCAGGGGTCAGATCGTACAACCAATCCTTGGCTAGCCCCTCTAGGGAGTGTGGGAATGCCTTAAGACAAACATGATCCTCTTGCACATCATGTGGTTTCATAGTAGCACACACTATGTGGAACTGCTTGAGATGTTTATGAGGATCCTCACCTGCAAGACCATTAAACTTGGGCAACAAATGAATTAGTCCAGACCTTAGCTCATACGGGTCATCGGGATACTGGATGCACAAATCTTCAATAGTGAAATCAGGTGCAGCCAGCTCCCTCAATGTCCTCTCACGTGGTGGAGGTTGAGCCATATTTTCCGAATGAGCAGAATAAGAATCAGAATAAGAATAAGAATTTATAGGAATAGAAGAAAAAGAAGCAGACTCACTATGTAAAGACTCAACAGACTCACTACCTATGGACTGGTTTCTATTTTAGTCTATGATATGTTCTATCAATTTCAGGGTTGAATGGATGCAAGTAGCTCGGGTTGCTCCTAGTCATGTACTGAACAGAACACCATTAAGCATAGCAAACTGTCACAGATATGACCAAAATCGGCAACAAAATTTTTTATTTTTAAAAATTTTTTTCTTTATTTTTCTTAGCACCCTAAAATCATGAAAACATATCACAGAAAGTTTAGAGACAAAATTCAAAAGGAAACCAAGTCAAACAATTAAATCAGATACCAAAAACTAGGAAAATAAAACTTGTAAAATAAAAAAGAAATAGTAAAACGACTTTTTCAGGGTCCAGACGAAGGAGTTTTACGATGAAGTGGTAAAAATCGGATTATTCAGAAAATTCCCTTCGATTTGATATAAAATTCGTCAAATTTCGAGTTACGGGTCAAAAGTTGCGACGATTTGAAGAAACTGCTGCTAAAACTTGGAAAATTTTTCTGGAACTCACAACCAGTGATGACCTGAGTGATCGTGGTGCCTCAAAACCTTTTTATATGATGAAAATAGTGTGGATATAAATTTTCGTGCAAAAATTCCACCCACAACTATGTGAACCAACAACCACAGAATCAATCAAATACACTAATTGCAACAAAATAGCAAATCAGCAAACAGTACAACTTCAACCAGTTATCAGAATTGACTACTAGACCCTAAATCAGACACGACACACTATAATAACTATACTAACTACGACACTAACTAACTACTAATGACCTTTGGCAAGAACCGATATTCCCCGGCAACGGCGCCAAATTTGATCGAGGCCGTACCCGATACAAATAAAAAACAGTTTAAGTATAGTACTAGGAAGTGACTCCTAGGTCGTCTCCCAAGGAATATCTTATCAAGCAAAAGGTCGAACACATAGTATGCATAGAAAACAGGGGGGTTTATTGAATATTGACTAATTGAAATCAAAACAGAATTAAATCAAAACGAAGTAGCAGATAAGGAAAAGCGGATAAACCCCTTTGGCTCGCGTTCACAACTCTATCATCGGTCACAAAAGATCAATTTCTTTCCTCTTCACTGTCCAACTCGTGAGAACTAAATACTAAGCGAAAATTCAATTCTCACCCCAAAACCCAAACCTCTAATTAAGCATTAAAAGCCAAAGCATGGAGTTTTTACGAGTTTGCATAAATTAAGCATTCATACACATGGATTATCTCTATAGAATGGAACTAAGCGAACCATAACATATCAATAAGCATGAAAACAGTGAATAAAACCGAAATAGCATTGAGAACAAAACCTCAAGAGTATGTGATACATTACCAAAGGGATTTAACCTAAGAGTTTAGCCTTCCATGAAGAAAAATACCAAAAATGTGTAGAAAGGGAAAAGAGAGAAACCCTAGTAGCCACCATAAGCTTGGAGAGCAAAACTAAGCCTTCTCTATGAGAGAGAATGTGAAAAACGTGGGAATGATTAGTTGCTGCTAGGGTTTACACGAATTTGGCTTTTTAAATCTCAAAACGGGCCTAAATCATGGGCCCAAATCCTAAGGAAAGCTTATCTCTAAATTAAATCTAAAAAATATCCTATAGATAAAATCTAAATCTTAAAAGATATAACTAAATCTCAACTAATCCTAAAGATAGATTACAATCTTCACTTCATCTTATATCTTCTCTTCCAAAATTAAATCTTCACTCCCAAAATGTCCAAAAAGCCCTTGTGCCAAATATGACCTGAAAATAGAAATAAAATTAATTACTCTAAATAATCCCAAATTAAACAATATTCAGAATATTAGTCCAATAAACTCTAAATCACTAAATCAAGCTAAACAATGTCAAATGGGCAACAAGTATCAATAATAGGAGTAAAATAATGCAAGGAATAATGGGAAATAAAATGCTCATCAATAAGTCTCAAAGATCCATATACAAGTCCATAACAGACCTACACCATAATATAACCATAGCCCTAGAGTACTCAAAAGTATATCTAAAAAATATATACATAACAAAATATGGACTCTAGAGGTGGTCACGTAGATCTGGCATCATCAGTAGTAGTAGTAGTGATAGTAGTAGTCTCCAAGAAGCAAAAGGTAACAGCATCATCATCATCACAGCAGCAGCAGCAAAGTCTCCTCCACAGCATCCACACATCGGATCCTCTGATCCTCATCATGTACCATATGCACATACCTAGAGATCATCATCCCTCCAATCACTCCCGGTAGAATGCACGATAGGCTCGCCTCCGCTCTCGTCCTCCACTGGATCCTCCTCGATCTCATCCGATGGAGAGTGTACCCTACCACTGGGTACAGGGTCGGGAGATGGTGAGACCCTAATTGGGCTCCTCGGATCAGAAGAGGGAGTCTCCTCGCGGACGACTCTCGAAGTAAAAGGGTGTGAGCGGGTAGGCCGAAAACGAAAACTGTGATAAGAGCGAGCTGGTCGTGTGGGAGGTAGTCCATGATATGTGTAAAACGGGGGTACGTGCATAGTGTATATGATGGGAATCCTAAATCTACGAGGACAAAATCGAATCAACGGGTTCAGGTGGTAGAAGGTGATCTCCACCTCTCCCTCGAACATCGCGCGATGGTCCTCATAGATCCATATGCCACTAGGAAGTGGCCGGATCTCGATGCAAGCGATGTAACGAGACATCACCTACAAGGGCATAGGGGTAAGCATTTCCATACACATAATCAACAAAGTATAAATATGTACAATATCAATATGTAGATATGCATCAATGAACAACAATCACATTTAACACTTAGCAATTACTGAATGCAAATAGGATGCTCATACTTGTTTCATTTATCACATTAAATATAAATGAGTAACATGATGCATGATTTTAGCTCTCAAGTCTATCTCCATCAAACTATATCACTCTCTGACGTCCATCCCTGACAACCTAGCACTCAACCGTGTGTTGCATTCCTAGGTATACAACATTTCGTACATCCACCAAGAATGTACACGTCAAGCTTGGAATCCATGCCACCCGAGCATATCCCGTCATCCAAACGGACCGTCATCCAAACGGTATAACCATATCGGCATCCACTAAGCCGACCACGTCAACAACGTGTCATTAAACAAGCGTATTGGCACTCCCAGAGGCCCTCCCCATGTTTACCAAAAACATGATATACGTCCTACCATCCGAACTCCAGAATGAATGCATTATTTTTAGGCTCAAAGGAAGTTGATTAATATATTACATGCCACCTAGGCATATTTCATTATCAAAAAGAACCGTCACCAAACGATACACTTATATTAATCAATTTCTTTTAAGTCTAGATCCTTTGGATTATTGTTGTTAAATCCTTAACCAATTAAGTCAGAATTGGAAATGGTGTTTTTCAGGTTCTGTGTAAATTACTCGAGTATAATTCATCACACTCGAGTGTTCTTCCACTTTTCCAGATTACTCGAGTGTTCCTCGGGATACTCGAGTGTTCATCACTTTCTGAGGATTTGGGTTTCAAGTTCATAAAAATACTCGAGTAGGTCATGGGTACTCGAGTGTTCATCATGAATTCCAGAATACTTGAGTCACCCCTGCATTACTCGAGTGGTTTGCCTTAACACGTCCTCAGGTTTTATTTGATACTCGAGTTCTGGGACTCGAGTGATCTTACTCAATATACATTGTTTTACCAACATTTTACTCGAGTATCCAACCCACTACTCGAGTGTTTTAGTGCAGAACATACTGAAATCTTACTTTTAACACACCATTTTCAATTCTACCAATTTCTAGTCCAATCCAGGGATCAATAGAGTTCATATATCACATAATGAACATGTTACAACACTCATTTCATATCAAATAACAGATTTGACAAAGAATCAATCATTAATGCATAAAATACACAATTTGGCAACTCAACACCTCAAATTGCAAAATAAGCATCACACTCATCAAAAAATAATCATTTAAGCTTGCATGAATCATTATAAACTTGCTCCAAACAACCATAGAGCAAAACTTGGTCTCCAAACCAAAGTTCCTATTCAAACTAAGCCCTTAGAGCCTCTTGCTGGCTCTCTAACACAATTAATGAAATTTAAACTCTATCTAGTGTACAAATTACTTCCCCTTACCTCTCAAACGTGAATCAATCAGAGAATTCCCAAAGAAAAGCTTTCCAACACCAGAAATCACTTTGAGCATGACATGCAGAACAGTTTGAGTGCACCACCAAGATTGAATTGGTTCACACATGAAACAGAGATAAGAATTGGGGATTTTAGATTTTCTAGACTCTATGCAACATAAACTAACTAGAGAAATCGAATTTGGAACTCAGAGACTCGTGAGCTTACCAAAAATTGAAATCGATGTAAGCCCCTAGACACAACTTGACCAAGAACAGCTCCACTTCCAAGCCTTGAATCTTCCACCACACTCACTCAATTCTCACAATTTTAGTGTTTATACAAAGCTCGTGATGTGAGATTTGTATTCGTGTATGATTTGTTACTCAATTTGACTCAGAGAAGGAGAATCGAAGGGAATGAACCAAGAACCCTAACTTAAGAAACACACTTGAATTTTGCCAAAATGGTTGATTTCCAGCAACCATTGAGCTTAAATAATTGAACCCAACGATCATGCATGGCGACACGAAGGCTAGGACGTGTTGAGGAAGACGATTTCGTGTCAACACACGAGAATCGTTGGTGGTGACTCACCAAACGCACTAACTCGTGCAACTCTGTCCAGAATACTCGAGTATTCAGAATAATACTCGAGTATTTTGCCCAGTTTTTGAAAAATAATTATTTTATTTACTTTCCCTCCAAAACCTTTCCTATATTTACTTCTAGGTCCCAACCCAGGGACTAATATGCAAAATACTCATTTCATGCATTATTATATTTATTAAATACTTTCACATACATTCTCTAACTACATGCACATAGATTTTAATCAAGGATTAAAATAGAAATCATTAATTATAATTAATTTTGTAATTAACATTTCATTAATCGGGGATTAAAATTTTGGGGTGTTACACTACTCCCCCACTTACAAGGAATTTCGTCCCCGAAATTCAACTCATATAAACAAGTCAGGATAATCCTGACGCATCTTATCCTCTAATTCCCAAGATGCTTCCATCACGTCACCATAAATCCAGACGACTTTTACCAGACTAATTTCCTTCCCTCTAAGCTGCTTGATTCTTCGGTCTTCAACGCGAACAGGCATAGCTTCAAAGGTTAGGTTCTCATGAATTTCTAAGTCATCAGGTTTGATTCTAAGGACGATGGTGGGATCATGGACATATCTTTTCAATTGAAACACATGGAATACATTGTGAAGATTTGCTAAGGACGGGGGCAGGGCTAATTGATAGGCTACTCGGCCGACTCTTTTGAGGATTTGGTAGGGACCAATAAACTTAGGTGATAGTTTCTGGGTTTTCAAGGCTCTACTAACACCTTTGGTTGGTACTATTCTAATGAACACATGGTCTCCTTCAGCAAACTCCAAGGGTTTCCTTCTTCTATCAGCATAGCTTTTTTGCCTACTCTGAGTCGTCTTCATCTTCTCTTGTATCATCTTGATTTGTTCCGTGGTCTCTTGCACAAAATCTGGTCCAACCAGAGAACTCTCCCCCACTTGAAACCAGCACAACGGCGTCTGACATTTTCTTCCATACAAAGCTTCAAATGGTGTCATTCCGATGCTTGCGTGGTAACTATTGTTGTAAGTAAATTCCACGAGCGGCAACATTTGCTCCCAACTCCCTTGTCCTTCCAAAACACAAGCTCTTAAGATATCTTCCAATGACTGAATAGTCCTTTCCGTTTGACCATCAGTCTGAGGGTGGTATGCAGAGCTCAACTTCAATCTTGAACCTAGAGCTCTATGTAGATCTTTCCAAAACTTCGACGTAAACCTCGGGTCGCGATCTGACACAATGCTTGATGGTACCCCATGCAGACGAACAACTTCCTTGATATACAACTGAGTGAGTTTTTCCAACGAGTAGCGCATATTAACTGGAATAAAATGCGCCGACTTGGTCAAGCGATCCACGATCACCCAGATTGCATCATGACCAGTAGCTGTCCTTGGCAATCCCGATACAAAATCCATTGAGATACCATCCCATTTCCACAAGGGAATTTCCAAGGGAAGTAACTCTCCTCTTGGCCTTTGATGTTCCACTTTCGCCTTTTGACACACCAAACAACATGCCACATATTCAGCCACGTCCTTCTTTAAGCCAGGCCACCAAAACACCTTCTTTAAATCCTGATACATTTTGGTAGCTCCCGGATGCATACTCATCTTGCTCTTATGTGCTTCATCCAGAATCATCCTTCTTACTTCCAGATCATCAGGCACACAAATCCTTGCTCTAAAACGAAGGATTCCATCCTTCCCTTCTTGAAAATCCAACTCCTTACCTTTTTCCATCAGCTTCTTCTTTTCCATAAGTCTCTCATCCTCGTTTTGCAATTCCCGAATCCTTCGCAGAAACTCATTAGCAATCTGCAGCATTCCCATCTTAATACTTGTTGGCTCCACTTGCATCGTCAAACTCAAATCTCTAAATTCTTTTATCAGTGCAGCTTCCCTGACCATCATTGCACTGATATGTATTGCCTTTCGACTTAATGCATCAGCCACCACGTTTGCCTTCCCAGGATGGTAATGAAGATCAAACTCATAATCCTTCAAGAACTTCATCCATCGGCGTTGCCTCATATTCAACTCCTTCTGGTCAAAGAGATACTTTAAAATCTTATGGTCACTAAACACCCGGAACGTAGTGCCATAGAGATAGTGCCTCCAAATCTTTAACGCAAAGACAACGACTGCCAACTCTAGGTCATGAGTTGGATAGTTCATTTCATGAACTTAACTGTCTCGAGGCGTAAGCAACTACTTTTCCATCTTGCATCAAAATGCTCCCAAGACCTTGTTTCGATGCGTCACAATACACCTCAAAACTCTTCTGTGTATCAGGCAGAACCAACACAGGGGAGGATGTCAACCTTTCCTTCAACTCCTGGAAACTCATTTCACACTTCTCATCCCATATGAAAGGTTGATCCTTCCTATTCAACTTTGTCAAAGGCAGTGCGATCTTCGAGAAACCTTCTATAAACCTTCTATAGTAACCAGCGAAACCAAGAAAGCTTCTCACCTCCGTGACCGACTTCGGTTGTTCCCATTGCAAAACCGAGCTTACTTTCGTCGGATCAACTGCTATTCCTTTGTCCGAAATCACATGACCAAAGAACTTAACCTCCTCCAGCCAAAACTCACACTTTGTAAGTTTGGCGTACAGTTGCTTCTCCTTTAGGATATTCAACACTATCCTCAAGTGCTCAGCATGCTCCTCCGGACTCTTAGAGTAAATGAGGATATCATCAATGAACACAACCACGAATGAAACTAAATAAGGTCTAAAGATTCGATTCATGTAGTCCATGAAGATAGCTGGCGTATTAGTCAATCCGAACGGCATCACGACATACTCATAATGTCCGTATCAAGATCGAAATGCAGTCTTAGAGATATCCTCTTCTCTAATCCTGATCTGATGGTACCCTGACCTCAAATCAATCTTGGAAAATACTGAAGCCCCACGTACTTGATCCATAAGGTCATCTATCCTCGGCAATGGATACTTGTTCTTAATCGTGACCTTATTCAACTGCCGGTAGTCGATGCACATCCTCATGCTGCCATCCTTCTTCTTGACAAACTGATCGAGGCCGTACCTGATACAAATAAAAACAGTTTAAGTATAGTACTAGGAAGTGACTCCTAGGTCGTCTCCCAAGGAATATCTTATCAAGCAAAAGGTCGAACACATAGTATGCATAGAAAACAGGGGGGGTTTTTTTTTGTATTGAATATTGAATAATTGAAATCAAAACAGAATTAAATCAAAACGAAGAAACAGATAAGGAAAAGCGGATAAACCCCTTTGGCTCGCGTTCACAACTCTATCATCGGTCACAAAAGATCAATTTCTTTCCTCTTCACTGTCCAACTCGTGAGAATTAAATACTAAGCGAAAATTCAATTCTCACCCCAAAACCCAAACCTCTAATTAAGCATTAAAAGCCAAAGCATGGAGTTTTTACGAGTTTGCATAAATTAAGCATTCATACACATGGATTATCTCTATATAATGGAACTAAGCGAACCATAACATATCAATAAGCATGAAAACAGTGAATAAAAACGAAATAGCATTAAGAATAAAACCTCAAGAGTATGTGATACATTACCAAAGGGATTTAACCTAAGAGTTTAGCCTTCCATGAAGAAAAATACCAAAAATGTGTAGAAAAGGGAAGAGAGAGAAACCCTAGCAGCCACCACAAGCTTGGAGAGCAAAACTAAGCCTTCTCTATGAAAGAGAATGTAAAAAAAACGTGAATGGAAGGTCTCCCTAGGGTTTACACGAATTTGGCTTTTAAAATCACAAAACGGGCCTAAATCATGGGCCCAAATCCTAAGGAAAGCTGATCTCTAAATTAAATCTAAAAATATCTTAAAGATAAAATCTAAATCTTAAAAGATATAACTAAATCTCAACTAATCCTAAAGATAGATTACAATCTTCACTTCATCATATATCTTCTCTTCCAAAATTAAATCTTCATTCCCAAAATGTCCAAAAAGCCCTTGTGCCAAATATGACCTGAAAATAGAAATAGAATTAATTAGGCTAAATAATCCCAAATTAAACAATATTCAGAATATTAGTCCAATAAACTCTAAATCACTAAATCAAGCTAAACAATGTCAAATAGGCAACAAGTATCAATAATAGGAGTAAAATAATGCAAGGAAAAATGGGAAATAAAATGCTCATCAAATACCCCCACACTTATCCTTTTGCACTCCTGGGCAAAACTAAGAATTAGGACTGAGAAAATCAATATGCACCAAAGTGAATCATGTAACAAGATTACTAAAACTAATGAATGCAAACCTAAGAGATTACATACTTCACAATGAATTCTAGGAAATGCAAAGAAATGGGCAAAATCGAGCACATGAAGAAAATAAGGACCAAAGAATCAAGGCATCCATGAACATCATCCAATTATTTCAAATATGCAAAGAAAACCAATGACATCAAGAGGGTAGTCACAAAGATGATAGAAACTCACAAGGATCACTCAATAGTGTTTACACTCAAGTGTTTAAGGTTAATCAGTGTTTACACTCAAGGCACATCATGAAAAACAAACACAACCATAAGCTTGACAAGCCTCTAACATCAACAATCAATACACATGCACATTAAGATCAAAAGGTCTTTTCAGGGTTGTAATGGGGCCAAGGACAGGGTAGGATAAAAATATGGGAAATGTAGCTAAAACCCAGGGAATAGAGGAGCAATGGGGAACAAGTAAAAAAAAAAATAAGCACAATCCACCCCAGAATGAAATGGTAAACATAACAACAACCTCTAATTCCAATCCTCCATGCCTCAATCAACCTTTTATTCCATTTTTTTTTTTGTTCTTCTTCTTTCTTTCTTTTTTTTTTCATCATTCATGTTTTCAATTTTTTTTTCATTGCAGAACTTCATGAACGAAAGGAAAGAAGAAACAACAAAAATGGCATAATGAGATAAAGCCATATTTACATCACCGACCATAGAGGCAAAACCTAGAACTCACAAGAGATGAAGAACAAAGCACCCTCGCTTACTTAATACCCATTCCCAAAACAATTCCAAAGCTCCAACATTCCCTAAGGTTAGGACAAACATGGTTTTTCAGTCATAGGCTTGTAATGAGCTAAAGAACAAAGAAAAGGGATATAAAGGCTCAAAGGGGCTATCAAAGGATAAATTCATTCAAGGTAGGCTCATATGGCTAGTGGCTTATTCAAGAAAAAAAAAACAATGCCTAAATCATTTCAAAATGTGCATGGGAATATCAAGTATCAACAAGAGTCAAGTCAAGTTCTAGAGTGCAAGTAATCCAGAGTGCAATCACACATGAAAGAAAAATTAGGTGGCATATATTGCAATCCACCCACAATTAAGGCTCAAATCCTCACAAAAGGGACAATTCTATCACAGTGTTACCACCTCTTAATTATCAAAAGCAACTTTACACACAGAAATGCATGAATTCAGACACAAGATACCAAGACTCTACTAAAATGAAGCAAAAACATGCAAGAAAATGCCCAAAACTTAGCAAAACCTAAAAAATCAAAGCAAAAATATGCAACCTAAACTACTCTCCCCCCCACACTTAAATCACACATTGTCCTCAATGTAAAACAAATAGCAGAATCAGACAGATATAGACAAGTGGAATAAAAGTAGTAAAGAAGGTGAAAAGAAGACTCCCTAAATCATGGTGGGTCAAAAATGGGGTCGACCAATGAGGCTTCCTCCACAGGTGCATCATCCAAAGAAGGGGTAGTGAGGAAAGGCTTGAGTCGGTGGCCATTGACTTTGAAGCTCTTGTCTGTGGACTCACTCTTGATCTCCACAGTGCCATAAGGAAACACCTGGGTGACTACAAACGGTCCAATCCATTTAGAGCGGAGCTTTCCACTCATGAGTCCAAGCCTAGAGTTGTAGAGCAACACTTTTTGACCAACCAAGAACTCCTTTCTGCAAATTGAGCTATCATGGAGCTTCTTGGTCTTCTCTTTGTAGAACTTGGAATTCTCATAGGCCTCCAAACGGATCTCATCTAGCTCACTCAACTGCAGCTTCCTCTCCTCACCCGCTTGATCAAGAGCTAAGTTACATTGCTTCACAGCCCAATATGCACGGTGCTCTATCTCCACAGGCAGGTGGCATGCCTTACCAAAAACAACCCGATAAGGTGACATCCCTATGGGTGCCTTGTAAGCAGTCCGATGGGCCCATAGAGCATCCTCCAATCGTGTGCTCCAATCCTTTCTATTAGGCTTCACCATCTTCTCCAAAATCCGCTTGATCTCTCTGTTTGAAATCTCAGCTTGCCCATTGGTTTGGGGGTGATATGGTGTAGAAACTTTGTGCACAACCCCATACTTCTTGAGCAAAGCTTGCATGGATCTATTGCAGAAGTGTGTGCCTTGATCACTGACTATGGCTCTAGGTATGCCAAACCTGCAAAGGATATTAGTCCTGACAAAATCTACAACAACCTGAGCATCATTAGTCCTGGTGGCCTTAGCTTCCACCCATTTGGATACATATTCCACAGCAAGTAAGATATAATAAAAACCAAAAGAAACAGGAAAGGGGCCCATGAAATCTATACCCCAGACATCAAACACCTCACAGAACAACATAGGTTGTTGCGGCATCTGTTGCCTCCAAGATAGGGTGCCTCCTGCCCTTTGACATTGCTCACATGAGCTGCAGATTTTGCTTGCATCCTTGAAGATGGTAGGCCAATAAAATCCAGAATCCAGCACCTTTCGTGCTGTCCTTTGAGTGCCAAGGTGGCCTCCAACTGGTGAAGCATGGCAAAATTGGAGAACCGATTGGATCTCCTGGTCTGGAATGCACCTGCGAATGACCTGATCACTGCAAAAACGCCACAAATAGGGGTCATCCCATACATAATACTTGACATCGCTCTTCAATTTGTCTCTTTGAGCTTTGGATGCCAATGGTGGAAAAACAGATGCAACTATATAATTTACAATATCAGCAAACCAAGGAATAAGGGGAGGGGGATGTGAAACATGCAAAACTAAAAGCTGCTCATCCGGGAAGTCATCCCGGATAGGAAATGCATCCTCCTCTCTCTCTATTCTGCTCAAGTGGTCTGCGACAAGGTTATGCGCACCACTCCGATCCTGAATCTCAAGATCAAACTCCTGGAGGAGCAACATCCATCTAATCAACCTAGGTTTGGAATCTGTCTTTTTCAAAAGATACTTCAGAGCAGCATGATCAGTATACACCACAACCTTAGAACCTAACAGATATGATCTAAACTTATCAAGTGCAAAGACAATGGCTAACAGCTCTTTTTCAGTTGTGGTGTAATTAACTTGTGCTGAATCTAAAGTCCTAGATGCATAATAAATCACATGAGACATCTTACCAACCCTTTGGGAGAGAACTGCTGCCAAAGCATAATTCGAGGCATCGGTCATGAGCTCAAATGGGAGAGTCCAGTCAGGTGGTTGGATGATGGGAGTGGTGGTGAGTGCTCTCTTTAGCTCATCAAATGCCTTCTTGCATTGGTCTCCAAACTCAAATGTGGTATCCTTTTGAAGCAAGTTGGATAGTGGAAGGGCTATCTTGCTAAAGTTCTGAATAAACCTGCGATAGAAACCTGCATGGCCAAGAAAAGAACGCACCTCTCGCACGCAAGAGGGGTAAGGCAAATGTGATATTACATGCAGCTTAGCAGGGTCAACCTCTATGCCCTTATGCAAAATAATGTGCCCTAAGACTATGCCTTGTTCTACCATAAAATGACATTTTTCAAAATTCAAGACAAGGTTAGTCTCAATGCACCTATTAAGCACCTTAGACAAACTATCAAGACATGCATCAAAAGAGGAACCATATACACTAAAATCATCCATGAAGACCTCTATGCAATGCTCAAGTAAGTCATTAAAAATACTCATCATACATCTTTGAAAAGTGCCAGGAGCATTGCATAGGCCAAAAGGCATCTTCCTATAAGCAAATGTACCAAAAGGACAGGTAAATGTAGTCTTATGTTGGTCCTCTGGTGCAATACAGATTTGGAAATAACCAGAGAAACCATCTAAGAAGCAATAGTGAGATTTACCTGCCAGGCGCTCCAACATCTGATCAATGAAGGGAAGAGGAAAGTGATCCTTGCGGGTCGCCTGGTTGAGCTTCCTATAATCAATGCAGACTCTCCAACTGTTCTGCACTCTAGTGGGAATCAGCTCATCCTTCTCATTTTTGACAACTGTCACCCCAGACTTCTTGGGAACTACTTGAACCGGGCTTACCCAAGTGCTGTCTGAAATGGGGTAGATAATGCCAGCTTGCAGCAGCTTGGTGACCTCTTTCTTCACCACATCAAGAATCTGGGGGTTCAACCGTCTCTGGGGTTGTCTCACTGGTTTAGCCCCATCCTCCAATAAAATCCGATGCATGCACATGGAGGGGCTAATACCAGGTATGTCTGCCAAAGTCCATCCTATTGCCTTTTTGTTTGCTCTAATCACATCCAGCAGTTGCTTCTCTTGAGCAACAGAAAGGGAGGTAGAGATGATCACTGGAAGTTTCTGCTCAGCCTCCAAGTAAGCATATTTGAGATGAGGAGGAAGGGGCTTCAGGTCCAATAAAGGTGCCTGCATCACAGATGGAACTAAAGGAGCAGTAGAATTGGATTCTGCCGCCTGCACCTGAACAAGTGAATTAGACTCATGCAAAACAGAAATGGGGTTAGCATGATCTGAATCTATATCATATGAATCAACAGATGCAGTAGCAGAATTTAAAAACTGGTCAATTTCAATGCATGCAGTGCACATTTCGGAATCAGAACATGCAGAACAAGTAAATGAGCTAGTGAAAGATGGCAAATCATAATCATGCAAAAAGTCTAGAACATGCTCATCATTCAGATCATCAATCAAGTCAACATGAAAAACAGAGTGGTCATCAGAAAAATGTTTCATAGCATCAAAAATATTGAATCGAACCACACTGTCATCAAATTCCATGGAAAGTGTACCTGCATGCACATCTATCTTGGTTCGGGCTGTTTTCAAAAATGGTCTCCCTAATATGATAGGGACAGCACTACGAGAGGTGTCCTCTTCCATATCAAGAATATAAAAATCAGCAAGAAAGATAAGCTCTTCAATCCGAACCAAGACATCCTCTATCAAACCTGCGGGGTAGGCAGTAGATCTATTTGCCAAGTGAATAACCACACCCGTAGGTTGAAGGGGTCCAAGTGAAAGAGATTTGAAAACAGACATAGGCATAACATTAATAGATGCTCCTAAATCTAGCAAAGCATTCTCAAATTTAGTATTACCTATGATACAAGGCACAGAGAAAGTTCCAGGATCCTTACACTTTTCAGGAATATGAGGGACGGGTTTACCTATAAGAGCAGAGACATTTCTTCCCATGCTGATCCTCTCATTGCCCTTGAGCTTCCGTTTGTGTGTGCATAGATCCTTCAAGAACTTTGCATACCTTGGAATCTGCTTGATTGCATCAAGAAGGGGTATGTTGACTTCCACCTTACTGAATGTGTCAAGTATCTCTTTGTCAATCTCTTCCATTTTCTTGCTTTGAGTCACCCCCCTTGGTGGGAAAGGAAGAGGAATGGGGGGTGGTTGTTGGGCAGCAGCAGGTGTTGTGCTTGTGGAAGGCTGAGCTGGATGGGATTTTCTGGTACTTGTGTGCTCACTGTCCTCGACCATTTGGCTCTTCTTGTTGATTGAAACTAGATCATCTTTGTTGAGGTCAGATTCTGGTGTGGGTGTGACAATCTGCTTCCCTGACCTTAGACTAATGGCATTCACATTCTGGTTTGGATTGATCACTGTTTGGGATGGCAACTTGTTAGAATTCTGAGATTGCATAGTGTTGATTGCTGTTGCCATCTGTCCCATCTGATTGGTCAAAGATTGAATGGAGGCCTCTTGTCTTTGAATGGATGCTCTACTTTCCTGTTGGAATTGGAGATTTTGCTTGGTCATGTTGGAAACCAGCAAGCGGCTCAATATAGTCTAGAGGGGGGGTGAATAGAATATTGAAGCCTTATTATAGATTTTTTGTCCACCTAAGAGAATGGTTTTATGAAAAATAAGTTTTCTAAAAATTCAGTTCAGATTACTCGAGTAACTCAAGTCTTCACTCGAGTAATACGCAAGCAAAAATAATTTCACTCGAGTATTCAGCAAATCACTGGAGTATTACGAAATCTATTTTTTAAATCACTCGAGTAACAGAAAACCTACTCGAGTATTGTTCAAAAACTGAAAGCAGATTACTCGAGTGACAAGAACTTTACTCGAGTAAACTGGGTAAAATTCAATTAAAAAAACTGAGTTTTCAATGGAGTTCTTCAAGAATAACAATGCTATGATGATTCAACAAATTATGAAAGATTAATATGAACAATTTCAAGTAATATTAACATGCAATTTTAGATCAATTGAGTAGAATTAAGAAACCCCCAATTCTAACCTAAAAAATGCAATTGTTAATGAATTAATGAAATACAAGGAATGAAAATAAAAGAGACACAAGGATTTATCCTGGTTCACTTTCACCCACTTGAAAGCTACTCCAGTCCCCTCTTAAATCAAGAGAGATTCTTCACTAGAAATCTTCAAATGTAGATTTTACAATGTTTTAAGATGCAACTAGATTCTTAGTTCTCCTATCTTAAAACCCAACTCAAAGTGTGTACCAAACACTTTGATCTAATCTACCCCTTTTGAGAATTCTAGATTTCCTTGCTAATTGATTGAAGATGCTTCCAACCAATCCTCTTTTCTTGCTTTGATTTGATCCTCAAAGTCTTCCTTGTGAGATTCTTCACTTGTGTTGAAACTTCAATAATGCAATCACAAATTGCAAATCTTCAACAACCACTAAGAACAAAAATATGATCTCAAGAATATTTGAACAATGATAGAAAATAGAGTGAAGAAGAAAAATTTCTTGTTGAATCTTGATAGCTCTTGAAAGATGTAAAATAGCTCTTGAATTGCTTTTGAAAAGTGTATTAGAAAAATTGTAAGAATGAAAGTATATTATTATGAAAGAGAAAATTAAGTCCTTTTAAAATTTTCCCAACACTGATTGAATTACTCGAGTAAACCAAACAACGTCACTCGAGTGAAACATGTCAGATTAAGTTACTCGAGTGATGTGTAAACCATTACTCGATTAACCTGTCATGACATAAATTACTCGAGTGATCCAGTACTTATTACTCGAGTAAACTGATCAGAATCTGAATAAAAACAAAGTTTTTCTAAAATGATTTTCACAAGCTATTTAATCAAGATTTAAAGTATCTTCACTCTTAATCAAACATTATTTAAATATTCTTAAAATCACCTAAGCTACCCACACCAATGAGATGCATTGCATAAAATAAAGATTACATTGAAATAGAATTAATAAAAATCCTAATTCTAATCTTCATGTGGTGTAGCTTGCTTGTTGCCAATGTTGTTGCTTGGAGAGAGATTGTTAGCATCAAAACATGAGAATCCTACAAACTCCCCCTTTTTGATGATGACAAACCACCTTTCAAATTAAGCACTAAGTTTTAACATACTCCCCCTAAATGTAAAACATCTAGGAAAAATATAATAAAACTAAACCTACAAGAACAACATCAACAAAAAATATTCTCCCCCTTTTGGCATCATTAAAAAGATAAAATTTTTGAGAAAAATCCTTTGCCAAAAGTTGAAGGTAAGTAGTTCACAATGGTATATAAAATATATAACAATAAAGACAATACCAAAATAAACCACAATAGTGCCACAACGAATATAAACAACGAATATAAACGCACAACGAATATAACACCATAATATCAGAGTATCACACTATGCAGCAAATCATAGCAGATAAGCAAAACGAAACTAACCAAACGAGACCATACGCAAGGTCTGAAAAAAAATATAGTAGCAACAGAGTCAGAAACATGAGACAGAAAAATAACCAGAAATATGCAAATGAAACATGCAACAGAAAGCAACATCAAACATCATCAGCATCCACAGGTCTAGGAATCAGGTGGAGGAGAAGGGAAATGATGAGAAAAGAGTCCAGACATGTAATCCATCAAACGATGCTCCATGGCAATATTCTTCACATCCTGTCTCATCTCCAACTGAGTGAATTGAGCATTGATGTGCTCAACCAATGACTCATGAGCAGCCTGTGCATCAAATGGAGTACCAAGATTATCCAAATCGATATAGTCCTCAACACGATCGGTATCCATCGGATCAGTACAAGAAGGAGGAACAGAAGAAGATGCACCAGCCCTATCAGCATGTAAATTCCTTTTTCTAGAACCTGAAACTCTTGCAGCCTTTGCAGCTTCAGCCATTTCCTTAATCTGTGATTTCCATAACCAAGTGCGACTTTCCCTATGCCAAGCAATTTTCATATAACTAATGTGCGAATCATTAAGACACCAGTTATTTTTCTTTTCCATTTCAGCTGGCTCATCATCAGGGATTGAAACACGATAATACCTCATGATCTTGGTGACATGCATAGGATATGGCAAGAATTGGGTAGGAGGAGATTGAGCAGCAGCTTCCATACGAGCTAAAAACATTTTATTCCAATTCATCTCATACCTCTTTTTAATCCCATGAAACAAAGTAAGATCATCATCTCCCAATTGAGCATAATTTTGATTGCATTTAGGAATCAAACAATAAGAGACAATGTACATGAGCACCCTATCCACAGCATGCAAAGGTGATACAGTTCTAGTAGTCCTATCACCCCAAGATTCACCAGTACGCAACAAATCAGTATAAATCTGAGTAGTATCCACATTCAAATCCAGACATTCAGTATCACCAATAAAAGTTCCCTTGTTTTCTAAACCAAACATCATAGTCAAATCCGCAGGCTTTATAACAAAATGATGTCCTCTAACCATTGTTTGATACTCACCATCTAGCTTAGTAAAATTCTGATAAAATTGTCTGACAAGCCTAGGGTAATAATGAGTCTCAAATTCCAAAAACCTCTTCAAATTCTGAAATTCTAAATCCTCTACAAACGGAAATTGCTCCTTACGCAACCAAGCAAACTTAACATACCTTGTAAGACCAAAAGAGCGATTGATAAATGCCGGTTCCCGCAAATCTCGGTTGATTCCAGAAAACCAAGGATCATTACGACCTGCTCCTTGCTTTGCTTTCTTTTGAGGAGGTTGATAGTGAGAGGAAGAAGCCATTGATTCAGAAAGTGCAGATTCGGTTTTGGGGGTTAGGGTTTTGATTTGGGGTTTTCGGATTTTTGGATAAAATTGGTGAAATTGATGAATGAAATGAGTAGAAATGATGATATAATGAGGAAATATGGAAAAAATTTGTATGATTTGTGAGTTTTTGTGGCTGAAAAAATGATGATTTGATGAAGACCCGTATGAGAGAGAAGAGAGAAAGACGAACAAGAGAGAGAAAAAGTCGTGAAAATGATGCAGATTTCAACAGTTCAGCTTTTAAAATCACGTAAGTTACTCGAGTAATGTTCATACGTCACTCGAGTGATTCGAGCAGTACTCGAGTGAAAAAGAATGTTACTCGAGTATGCCGAAAGATAAAAAAAAAATTACTCGAGTGATGGATGAACTTAATCGAGTGATACGAAAGTCATTTTAAAATTAATCGAGTGACAGACAGAATTACTCGAGTAAGACGAAAGAGATTTTAAAATTACTTGAGTGAAAAAATCTGTTAATCGAGTGAACTGTCCAGATTTTTAAAAATTTCAATTTTTCATGCAAAAACATTTTTCATGCACAAACACAGAGAAACACTTAGCATTTTGCAAGAAACACACATACAAATAAAGCAATTAGCATATTATAGAACACATACACACATGACTACATATCAAAAAGTTAAGAAACACTTTAATAAGATACAACAACTCAAAATACAAATCACATTGAAATAGGCTTGAAGGTGATTTCAAAAAAGCAACAAATACAATTAGCTAATAGTTGATTCATCAAAAATACCAAGTTCTCTTCGAATCTTATAAAATGTGTCCCTTGGTAATGGTTTTGTAAAAATATCAGCTAATTGATCTGAAGTTTGAACAAACTCAATAACACAATCACCTTTTTGAACATGATCTCTCAAAAAGTGATGCCTAATTTCAATATGCTTTGTCCTTGAGTGTAATACTGGATTTTTAGTCAAATTAATTGCCGAAGTGTTATCACACTTTATAGGGATTTTTGTCAAATTTAAACCAAAGTCAGATAATTGTTGCTTCATCCATAAAATTTGAGCACAACAACTACCTGCAGCTATGTATTCGGCCTCGGCGGTTGATAAAGCTACACAATTTTGCTTTTTGGAAAACCACGATACAAGTGAACTACCAATTAAATGGCATGTTCCGCTTGTACTTTTTCGCTCAACTTTACAACCGGCAAAGTCAGAGTCCGAATAACCTATAACTTTTAGAAAAGCATCCCTAGGATAATAAAGTCCAGTATTTGTTGTACCCTTTAAGTATTTCATTATTCTTTTGACAGCAGTTAGATGCGACTCTTTCGGTTTTGCTTGAAAACGTGCACACATACATACACTAAACATGATGTCAGGCCTAGATGCAGTTAAGTATAACAAACTACCAATAATACCACGATACTTCGTTACCTCTACCGCTTTTCCAGCCTCATCGTGATCTAGGTAGCATGCAACGCTCATTGGTGTAGAAGCGGATTTGCACGAATCCATTCCAAAACGTTTGATAAGCTCTCTACAATATTTACTTTGATGAATATAAATGCCATCATTAAGCTGCTTTATTTGAAGGCCAAGAAAGAATGTAAGCTCTCCCATCATTGACATCTCGAATTCACTTTGCATCAATTCTGAAAACTTTTTACACAAGTTATCGTTAGTAGCACCAAATATAATATCGTCAACATATATTTGAACCAATAAAATATCCTTACCGGAACGTTCAATAAAAAGAGTAGTGTCAACAGTGCCTCGTTTAAAACCTTTTTGTAATAAAAAATTGCTTAGTCGATCGTACCAAGCTCTAGGAGCTTGTTTCAAACCGTACAAAGCCTTTTTCAGTTTGAAAACGTAGTCCGGATGCTCAAAACTCTCGAATCCGAGAGGTTGTGACACATAAACTTCCTCTTGAATGTATCCGTTAAGAAAGGCGCTCTTAACATCCATTTGAAACAATTTAAAATTCATAATTGAAGCAAAAGCGAGAAGAATACGAATAGCTTCTAGTCTAGCAACGGGAGCATATGTCTCATCGTAATCGATTCCTTCTTCTTGACTATAACCTTGTGCTACCAACCTAGCTTTATTCCTAACAATAATACCCGATTCATCTAACTTATTCCTATAGACCCACCGAGTACCAATTTCAGGACGATCATCGGGTTTTGGCACAAGCTCCCAAACTTGGTTTCTTTCAAATTGATTTAATTCTTCTTGCATGGCCATAATCCAATGATCATCTTGAAGAGCCTCTTTGATATTCTTAGGTTCTATTTGAGATACAAAGGCAACATAATAACAAAAATTATTTAAAGTGCGTCGGGTTACCACTCCCTTCGCAATGTCACCTAAGATATTAGAAATCGGATGATTTTTGTTGGACTTCCAAGCTATTGGTAATTGAGGTTGAATCTCTTGTGCTAAGTCTTTATCTTGTGCTTGCACCTCTCTATCTTCATTTTGATTCTCTTCCATTTGTTGTGGTGTTGAATTCTCATGATCCAAAAATGTACCTATATTATCATCACAAGAAACAACACAATCTCCTTTCGAAGATTCATCAAATACAACATGCACGGATTCCTCAACGGTTAATGTTCTTTTATTGTAGACTCTATATGCTTTGCTATGAGTTGAATAACCTATGAATATGCCTTCGTCGGCTTTAGAGTCAAACTTGCCGACCGGTTCCTTTCCGTTATTTAAAACAAACACCTTACACCCAAAAACATGAAAATGTGAAATATTTGGTTTTCGCCCTTTTAAAAGTTCATAAGGTGTTTTAATTAAATGCGGACGAATAAGAACCCTATTAAGCACATAGCAAGCGGTGTTTACCGCATCGGCCCAAAAATATTTAGGAACATTTGATTCTTTCAACATAGTACGAGCAAGTTCCACTAACATTCTATTTTTCCTTTCTACAACTCCGTTTTGCTCCGGAGTCCTAGGGGCCGAAAATTGATGATCAATACCAAACTTATCACAAAACGCATCAATCCTAGTGTTTTCAAACTCACCTCCGTGGTCACTTCTAATAGACACAATTTTAAAACTTAGTTGATTTTGGATGAGTTTTGCAAATTTTTTAAAACATTTATAAACTTCACTTTTTGCGGATAAAAATAAAGTCCATGTGAATCTAGTAAAATCATCTACTAAAACAAATCCATAGTAATTGCCACCTAAACTTTTAATTTGTGAAGGTCCAAACAAATCCATATGGATTAACTCCAAAGGCTTTGTTGTGCTTATCACATTTTTAGGTTTAAAAGAACTTTTAACTTGCTTGCACTTTTGACAAGAGTCACAAATGCCATCAAGCTTAAAGTTTAGATTAGGCAAACCAATCACTAAATCTTTTCGTAAAAGTTTGTTTAATTGATTCACATTCACATGAGCAATTCGTCTATGCCAAAGACGAATTTCATCATCAAAAGATTTGAAACATTTTGAAAATAGTGAAGTTATCTCATCCAAATCAATTAAGTAAGTGTTATTAGAGCGACGACCAACAAACTTAACACTATCATCTATAGAAGACTTAATGAAGCATAATTCCGGAGTAAAAGTTACATAATTGCCCATATCGCATAGTTGGCTTATACTAAGCAAGTTGTGTTCTAAGCCTTCTACGTATAGGACATTTTCTATGACAAGGTTAGATACATTACCGATCTTCCCAACTCCTAGAATTTTGCCCTTGTTGTTGTCGCCGTATGTCACAAATCCACCACTTTTCGGAGTAAGTTCCATGAAGTGCGTTTTGTCTCCCGTCATGTGTCTCGAACAACCACTATCCAAGTACCATTTTCGCTCTTTTGTTCGAAGACACACCTACAAGAAAGATATCATTTGGTTGACTTAGGTACCCAAGTGGTTTTGGGTCCTTTGTTGTTAGCATGAGGAGAAGTCCCCTTAACAATCCAAATATATTCTCCGCTTGGTATACCAAATTTCTTTATATTACATTTATTCGTGGTATGCCCAAAGATTCCACAATAATGGCAAGTTGGGTTTTTAGAAATCTTATTCTTTGAAAATCCACCAACTTTGCGATAATTGCGTTTCTTAGCTTTGGTATAGCCAAGACCGGATCTATTGCTATTGTTCCTTTGAGTTGAAAGCAAATGATCTAAAGAAGTATCTCCTTTCATGAGCCTTGCAAGTCGATCATTCAAATTAAAAACTTCTTTTTCCAAAGACTTGCAATTTTCACAAGATGGAGTCTCATTTGATTTCAATTCACAATTGCATGTAGAGTTTGCATAAATGAGTTCAAGAGTTTCATTTTGAAGCTTAAGTTCTTCTAAATCTTTTTGAAGTTCAATTATCTTTTCATGTTGCTTCATTATGAAATTCTTTCTTTCAACATTTATTTTAGCAAGTTTCTTCAACTCTTTATGCATCTCTACATACACATTGTACAATTCATTGAATGAAGGAGAATTAGAACTTGAGCTAGCATCGGAAAGATAATCTACCTCATTGACGTTCTCACTTGATTTAATGCTCGAAGATTCCTCTTCATCAAGCTTTGTCATTAAACATAGATTTGCAAGTTCTTCATCATCCGACGAGCTAGATGTTGATTGACTCTCTACTTCATCCCATACTATGTAAGCCCTTTTTCCTTTAGATGAGTTGAACTTTGAGTTGTCACCTTCCGACTTCTTAGAATTAGTTGGACAATTCGATCGATAGTGACCAAGCTTTCCACACCCATGACACTTGATGTGATCCTTGTTAGTCTTATTTCTTGGTTGTGAGTCCTTAGAATCTCTTTGTCTATTTCTATTAAAGTTCCCCTTTTTCTTAAGGAACCTACCAAGCTTTTTAACTAGCAAGCCAAGGGTCTCATCATCTATATCGGAGTCCGAGTCATCCACTTGAAAGTTTTCCTCTTGTGCCTTAAGGGATTTTGAAGTTGATTTAAGAGCAATCCCCTTTTTCTTTCTATCGGCATCTTCATTCATGGATAACCGTCCAAGCTCCATTTCATGCTCTTGAAGCTTTCCGAATAGAGTTGCTAAGTCAATTTGATCCACGTCTCTAGCTTCCATAATGGCCGTCACTTTAGGTTGCCATTCCCTGCTAAGACATCTCAAAATCTTATTAACAACTTCACCATTAGTTATAACTTTTCCAAGTGCAGAAAGATGATTAATGATATGAGTGAACCGCTTTTGCATGTCACCTATATTTTCATTAGGTAACATACGAAAGAGTTCATATTCATGCATGAGTGTATTTAGCCTAGCCCTTATAACCTCCGAAGTGCCCTCATGTGTGACTTGTAATGTGTCCCACATTTGTTTAGCATCAACACATTGAGATACTCGAAAGAACTCATCATAAGAAAGAGCGGACGTGATGATATTTTTAGCTTTTAAATCAAATGCAACTTTCTTCTTATCATCATTGTCCCAACTCGATTGAGGTTTAATCGAAACAACATCATTTACTTTCGTTTGAGGAACAAAAGGTCCATTCTCTATGGCGTTCCAAATTTCCATATCTATGGCTTGAATAAAAATTTTCATGCGGACCTTCCAATAAGCGTAACCCTCACCACTGAATAGTGGAGGACGATTAATGGAAGTTCCTTCACCACCAAAAGGATTTGAAATTGAGCCCATTGTTTCCAAGTAAAAAAGATCTTTTCGAAAAAGCTTTTTAAGGCTCGGATTTTTCGTCCAAGCTCTGATACCACTTGTTGGAAACCAGCAAGCGGCTCAATATAGTCTAGAGGGGGGGTGAATAGAATATTGAAGCCTTATTATAGATTTTTCGTCCACCTAAGAGAATGGTTTTATGAAAAATAAGTTTTCTAAAAATTCAGTTCAGATTACTCGAGTAACTCAAGTCTTCACTCGAGTAATACGCAAGCAAAAATAATTTCACTCGAGTATTCAGCAAATCACTGGAGTATTACGAAATCTATTTTTTAAATCACTCGAGTAACAGAAAACCTACTCGAGTATTGTTCAAAAACTGAAAGCAGATTACTCGAGTGACAAGAACTTTACTCGAGTAAACTGGGTAAAATTCAATTAAAAAAACTGAGTTTTCAATGGAGTTCTTCAAGAATAACAATGCTATGATGATTCAACAAATTATGAAAGATTAATATGAACAATTTCAAGTAATATTAACATGCAATTTTAGATCAATTGAGTAGAATTAAGAAACCCCCAATTCTAACCTAAAAAATGCAATTGTTAATGAATTAATGAAATACAAGGAATGAAAATAAAAGAGACACAAGGATTTATCCTGGTTCACTTTCACCCACTTGAAAGCTACTCCAGTCCCCTCTTAAATCAAGAGAGATTCTTCACTAGAAATCTTCAAATGTAGATTTTACAATGTTTTAAGATGCAACTAGATTCTTAGTTCTCCTATCTTAAAACCCAACTCAAAGTGTGTACCAAACACTTTGATCTAATCTACCCCTTTTGAGAATTCTAGATTTCCTTGCTAATTGATTGAAGATGCTTCCAACCAATCCTCTTTTCTTGCTTTGATTTGATCCTCAAAGTCTTCCTTGTGAGATTCTTCACTTGTGTTGAAACTTCAATAATGCAATCACAAATTGCAAATCTTCAACAACCACTAAGAACAAAAATATGATCTCAAGAATATTTGAACAATGATAGAAAATAGAGTGAAGAAGAAAAATTTCTTGTTGAATCTTGATAGCTCTTGAAAGATGTAAAATAGCTCTTGAATTGCTTTTGAAAAGTGTATTAGAAAAATTGTAAGAATGAAAGTATATTATTATGAAAGAGAAAATTAAGTCCTTTTAAAATTTTCCCAACACTGATTGAATTACTCGAGTAAACCAAACAACGTCACTCGAGTGAAACATGTCAGATTAAGTTACTCGAGTGATGTGTAAACCATTACTCGATTAACCTGTCATGACATAAATTACTCGAGTGATCCAGTACTTATTACTCGAGTAAACTGATCAGAATCTGAATAAAAACAAAGTTTTTCTAAAATGATTTTCACAAGCTATTTAATCAAGATTTAAAGTATCTTCACTCTTAATCAAACATTATTTAAATATTCTTAAAATCACCTAAGCTACCCACACCAATGAGATGCATTGCATAAAATAAAGATTACATTGAAATAGAATTAATAAAAATCCTAATTCTAATCTTCATGTGGTGTAGCTTGCTTGTTGCCAATGTTGTTGCTTGGAGAGAGATTGTTAGCATCAAAACATGAGAATCCTACAGGTCATCTGTTTCATCAGCTCTTCCAATGAAGGCTGCTGCTCAGTACTAGGAGCTGGTGGTGCAGAATTAGCCTGTTGTTGTCTCTGTTGCTGGACTGGAGGAGGTACATATGGTGGTCTAGAATTGTTCTGAAATTGAACCTGTGAAGGTTGCTGCTGATCAGACCATCTCAGGTTGGGATGGTTCCTCCAACCAGGGTTGTATCTATTGGTAGAGAGATCAAAGTTCTGTGGCTGCTGGTTTCTACTGTTGAAGATGTTGGCGGCATATGCCTCAGGTTGGTCAGCACCAGTCGTGGGCTGCTGCTGCACAGAAGGGCATGCATCTGTGGGGTGCTCAGCGGATGTGCATATGCCACATAATCTAGCAGGCAGAGACAACTTCTTCTGGTTGATGGCCAATTGAGTGACCAAAGTTGTAAGTGAATCTATCTTCTGTTCAAGCTTCTCAACCTTACCAGAACTTGTGCCAACATCATTCACTCCTCTCACTATGATTGCATCGCTGTTGCCCCTTGCATGGAATTGTTGACAATTGGAAGCCATCTTCTCAATCTTGACTCTGGCTTCTAAAGGTGTCATGTCTCCTAGGGCACCACCACTTGCAGCATCAAGCATGTTTCTCTCCATGAGGTTGAGACCTTCATAGAAATATTGAATAAGCAGCTGCTCTGAGATCTGATGGTGGGGGCAGCTCGCACACAATCTCTTGAATCTCTCCCAATACTCATAGAGACTTTCTCCACTTTGTTGCCTGATGCCTGATATATCCTTTCGGATTGCTGTTGTTCTGCATGCAGGGAAGAATTTCTCCAAAAATGCCCTCTTCAGGTCATCCCAGACTGTGATAGAACCAGGGGCCAGATCGTACAACCAATCCTTGGCTAGCCCCTCTAGGGAGTGTGGGAATGCCTTAAGACAAACATGATCCTCTTGCACATCATGTGGTTTCATAGTAGCACAGACAATATGGAACTGCTTGAGATGTTTATGAGGATCCTCACCTACAAGACCATTAAACTTGGGCAACAAATGAATTAGTCCAGACCTTAGCTCATACGGGTCATCGGGATACTGGATGCACAAATCTTCAATAGTGAAATCAGGTGCAGCCAGCTCCCTCAATGTCCTCTCACGTGGTGGAGGTTGAGCCATATTTTCAGAATAATCAGAATAAGAATCAGAATTTATAGGAATAGAAGAAAAAGAAGCAGACTCACTATGTATGGACTGGTTCCTATTTTGTCTAACTAGTCTGTGATAAGTTCTATCAATTTCAGGGTTATATGGATGCAAGTAGCTTGGGTTGCCCCTAGTCATGTACTGAACAGAACACCATGTAGCATAGCAAACTGTCACTAATATACATGACCAAAATAGGCAACAAAATTTTTTTATTTTAAAATTTTTTTCTTTATTTTTTTCAGCACCCTAAAATCATGAAAACATACCACAAAAAGTTTGAGGACAAAATTCAAAAGGGAACCAAGTCAAACAATTAAATCAGAGACCAAAAACTAAGAAAATAAAACTTGTAAAATAAAAAAGAAATAGTAAAATGGCTTTTTCAGGATCCAGACGAAGGAGTTTTCTGATGAAGTGAGAAAAATCAGATTATTCAGAAAATTCCCTTCGATTTGATATAAAATTCGTCAAATTCCGAGTTACGGGTCAAAAGTTGCGACGATTTGAAGAAAGTGCTGCTAAAACTTGGAAAATTTTTCTGGAACTCACAACCAGTGATGATCTGAGTGATCGTGGTGCCTCAAAACCTTTTTATATGATAAAAGTAGTGTGGATATAAATTTTCGTGCAAAAATTCCACCCACAGCTATGTGAACTAGCAACCACAGAATCAATCAAATACACTAATTGCAACAAAATAGCAAAACAGCAAACAGTGCAACTTCAACCGGTTATCAGAATTGACTACTAAACCCTAAATCAGACACGACACACTATAATAACTATACTAACTACGACACTAACTAACTACTAATGACCTTTGGCAAGAACCGATACTCCCCGGCAACGGCGCCAAATTTGATCGAGGCCGTACCCGATACAAATAAAAACAGTTTAAGTATAGTACTAGGAAGTGACTCCTAGGTCGTCTCCCAAGGAATATCTTATCAAGCAAAAGGTCGAACACATAGTATGCATAGAAAACAGGGGGGTTTTTTTTTTTGTATTGAATATTGAATAATTGAAATCAAAACAGAATTAAATCAAAACGAAGAAACAGATAAGGAAAAGCGGATAAACCCCTTTGGCTCGCGTTCACAACTCTATCATCGGTCACAAAAGATCAATTTCTTTCCTCTTCACTGTCCAACTCGTGAGAATTAAATACTAAGCGAAAATTCAATTCTCACCCCAAAACCCAAACCTCTAATTAAGCATTAAAAGCCAAAGCATGGAGTTTTTACGAGTTTGCATAAATTAAGCATTCATACACATGGATTATCTCTATATAATGGAACTAAGTGAACCATAACATATCAATAAGCATGAAAACAGTGAATAAAAACGAAATAGCATTAAGAATAAAACCTCAAGAGTATGTGATACATTACCAAAGGGATTTAACCTAAGAGTTTAGCCTTCCATGAAGAAAAATACCAAAAACGTGTAGAAAAGGGAAGAGAGAGAAACCCTAGCAGCCACCACAAGCTTGGAGAGCAAAACTAAGCCTTCTCTATGAAAGAGAATGTAAAAAAAACGTGAATGGAAGGTCTCCCTAGGGTTTACACGAATTTGGCTTTTTAAATCACAAAACGGGCCTAAATCATGGGCCCAAATCCTAAGGAAAGCTTATCTCTAAATTAAATCTAAAAATATCTTAAAGATAAAATCTAAATCTTAAAAGATATAACTAAATCTCAACTAATCCTAAAGATAGATTACAATCTTCACTTCATCATATATCTTCTCTTCCAAAATTAAATCTTCATTGCCAAAATGTCCAAAAAGCCCTTGTGCCAAATATGACCTGAAAATAGAAATAGAATTAATTAGGCTAAATAATCCCAAATTAAACAATATTCAGAATATTAGTCCAATAAACTCTAAATCACTAAATCAAGCTAAACAATGTCAAATAGGCAACAAGTATCAATAATAGGAGTAAAATAATGCATGGAAAAATGGGAAATAAAATGCTCATCACAAACAAAACAGGAGCACCCCAAGGTGACACACTTGGGCGGATCATCTGCTTCTGCAACAGCTCCTCAATCTGCTTCTTCATTTCAACCATTTCCGGTGGTGCCATTCTATAAGGAGCGATAGAAATGGGACCAGCTCTCGGAACTAGGTCGATACCAAATTCAATTTCTCTTCTTGGTGGCAAACCAAGGATCTCATCAACAAATACCTCCGGAAAGTCTATGACAACAGGGATCTCTTCCATCCTTGGACCATTCTCCTCCACTTCAGTGTTGAACAGACACATATAGTCGGAGGGTTTTGGATTTCTATAGGTCACTACTTTTCTATCACAATCGATGATCACTTGGTTTTGACTCAACCAGTCCATTCCCAAGATCACATCTAATTGTGCCAAGGGTAAGCAGATCAAATCTACTTTAGAGGTTTGTCCTAACACTTCTATACAACAGTTAAGACATGCTCTAGAAACAACTACAGGAGCATTAGTAGGGGTTTCTACTTTCAGAGTATATGGCAATTCAGACATAGATAAATCCAAACGATCTACACATTCATATGAAACAAATGAATGCATTGCACCCGAGTCAAACAAAACATTACAGAGCTGACCATTAAGCAAGTATTTACCTTGCACCAGATCAGAGGATCGGCTCGCTTCCACACCACTAATAGTAAAAACCCTTCCTTGAGCCATAGGCCTTTCCGTAGTCCCTCTTGAATTGGCTTTGACCGGTTCCTTGCAGTCTCTCGCAAAGTGTCCCGGCTTCCCACAGTTGAAACAGCCACTTGTTCCCCAGCAAACACGACCATAATGATTGCGCTTGCACTTGTCATAGAATGGAGCCTCGCTCCGAAAATTTCTTCCATCCGAACCACTAACCTTTCCTTTACCTTTCCCTCGACGATCATACGGACCCTTGCCTCGGTTGTTGAAACCTTTTCGCCTCTGAGGTCCATAATTCTAATTGTCCTTCTTTTCTGAAACTTGCAATTCTTCAGCTTTCTTGTCATCCTCATACATTCTACACATGTCCACCACAACAGGAAAGCTTTGAATTCGCTGGTAGCTGAAAATCGACTTTAACTTGGGCCTCAAGCCTCCTTCAAACTTGATGCATTTGCTCCTTTTATCAGGGTTGTTCTGATAGTATGAGTACTTCATCAAATCCTCGAACTTAGCCGCGTACTCACCCACACTCATACTCCCTTGCTTCAGCTGTAAAAACTCCACCTCCTTCTTTCTCCTCAAATCTTCAGGGAAGTATTTATGGAGAAACTTCTCCATGAATACACCCCAATTCACATCCCTTCCTTCATATTGCAGAAGTTGAACCGTGTGATTCCACCAATTCTAAGCTTCATCTTTTAACATGTAGACCGCATATGCTACTTTCTGAGCTTTCGTGCAGTCCAAAGTTCTAAGAATCTTATCCATAGTGTGAATCCACTAGTTGGCCTCCTCAGGTCTAAATCCTACTTCAAACTTAGGTGGATTACAACTTCTAAAATCAGCTAAACTCTTTGCCTCGGTGTTACCCACATTGCACTGATGAAGCGGGTTAACCGGTTGAGGTGGTTGCTGAGCTTGTTGTTGCATAGACTCCAACACCACGGTTATCCTTTCTAACATCGCATTGGTGTGATTTTGGTTTCTAGTTGCCATAATAGACCTGCGCTATGGGCTTATGGTCACATATGTTGAACTAAAGAAACATTCATCACACCACCTATACTAAGGCGATAACCATAACTTCAAACGAAACATTCAATTGTATCTAATGCTCAAAACAAGCAAGATACCAACATTTAAACAATGGATATGCTCTGTGGATACCTGTTTGATGTTGATGACTACCTTTCTGCAACTACTTTCACTACTACAGGATCTGACTTTTGCTCTGATACCACTAAGTGTGACACCCTTTTTACCAATACAAGTAAATACTATAATAATTAAGTATTACTTGGAAAATGTATGGACTTGTAATTAATTATGAAAATGTGAGAATAAAAATTTCTATTTTTAAGCGGGTACACAAACCAAAACTTGGAATTCTTGGAGAAGAAATTCTAAATCATTTCAAACCGTTGAATTGAATTCGGCAATTTCTAAAACCCTTTTCACGAGCTGAATAGCATTCTTATTTGGAATTGTATTTATATGTTAAAAAGTAAAGGAAGCTATTCATTCTATTTGTTTTGTAAAACCGATACCATCTAATCCTTTGTACAGCCGAACTCTTTAGAAAGATTAAATCAGAGTAAGCGGAAATTATAGGACTATGCAACTAATAGAATTATAAACATAGGTTTTATATATAAGAAAAGAGTAATGCATACATAGTCCCATCATAAGTCTCCAAGATCCATATACAAGTCCATAACAGACCTACACCATAATATAACCATAACCCTAGAGTACTCAAAAGTATATCTACAAAATATATACATAACAAAATATGGACTCTAGAGGTGGTCACGTAGATCTGGCATCATCAGTAGTAGTAGTAGTGATAGTAGTAGTCTCCAAGAAGCAAAAGGTAACAGCATCATCATCATCACAGCAGCAGCAGCAAAGTCTCCTCCACAGCATCCACACATCGGATCCTCTGATCCTCATCATGTACCATATGCACATACCTAGGGATCATCATCCCTCCAATCACTCCCGGTAGAATGCACGACAGGCTCGCCTCCGCTCTCGTCCTCCACTGGATCCTCCTCGATCTCATCCGATGGAGAGTGTACCCTACCACTGGGTACAGGGTCGGGAGATGGTGAGACCCTAATTGGGCTCCTCGGATCAGAAGGGAGAGTCTCCTCGCGGACGACTCTCGAAGTAAAAGGGTGTGATCGGGTAGGCCGAAAACGAAAACTGTGATAAGAGCGAGCTGGTCGTGTGGGAGGTGGTCCATGATATGTGTAAAACGGGGGTACGTGCATAGTGTATATGATGGGAATCCTAAATCTACGAGGACGAAATCGAATCAACGGGTTCAGGTGGTAGAAGGTGATCTCCACCTCTCCCTCGAACACCGCGCGATGGTCCTCATAGATCCATATGCCACTAGGAAGTGGTCGGATCTCGATGCAAGCGATGTAACGAGACATCACCTACAAGAGCATAGGGGTAAGCATTTCCATACACATAATCAACAGAGTATAAATATGTACAATATCAATATGTAGATATGCATCAATGAACAACAATCACATTTAACACTTAGCAATTATTGAATGCAAATAGGATGCTCATACTTGTTTCATTTATCACATTAAATTTAAATGAGTAACATGATGCATGATTTTAGCTCTCAAGCCTATCTCCATCAAACTATATCACTCTCTAACGTCCATCCCTGACAACCCAGCACTCAACCGTACGTTGCATTCCTAGGTATACAACATTTCGTACATCCACCAAGAATGTACACGTCAAGCTTGGAATCCATGCCACCCGAGCATATCCCGTCATCCAAACGGACCGTCATCCAAACGGTATAACCATATCGGCATCCACTAAGCCGACCACGTCAACAATGTGTCATTAAGCAAGCGTATTGGCACTCCCAGAGGCCCTCCCCATGTTTACCAAAAACATGATATACGTCCTACCATCCGAACTCCAGAATGAATGCATTATTTTTAGGCTCAAAGGAACCGTCACCAAACGATACACTTATATTAATCAATTTCTTTTAAGTCTAGATCCTTTGGATTATTGTTGTTAAATCCTTAACCAATTAAGTCAGAATTGGAAATGGTGTTTTTCAGGTTCTGTGTAAATTACTCGAGTATAATTCATCACACTCGAGTGTTCTTCCACTTTTCCAGATTACTCGAGTGTTCCTCGGGATACTCGAGTGTTCATGACTTTCTGAGGATTTGGGTTTCAAGTTCATAAAAATACTCGAGTAGGTCATGGGTACTCGAGTGTTCATCATGAATTCCAGAATACTTGAGTCACCCCTGCATTACTCGAGTGGTTTGCCTTAACACGTCCTCAGGTTTTATTTGATACTCGAGTTCTGGGCTTGATACTCGAGTGTTCTTACTCAAAATACATTGTTTTACCAACATTTTACTCGAGTATCCAACACACTACTCTAGTGTTTTAGTGTAGAACATACTGAAATCTTACTTTTAACACACCATTTTCAATTCTACCAATTTCTAGTCCAATCCAAGAATCTACAGAGTTCATATATCACATAATGAACATGTTACAACACTCATTTCATATCAAATAACAGATTTGACAGACAATCAATCATTAATGCATAAAATACACAATTTGGCAACTCAACACCTCAAATTGAAAAATAAGCATCACACTCATGAAACAATAATCATTTAAGCTTGCATGCATCATTATAAACTTGCTCGAAACAACCATAGAGCAAAACTTGGTCTCCAAACCAAAGTTCCTATTCAAACTAATCCCTTAGAGTCTCTTGGTGGCTCTCTAACACAATTAATGAAATTTAAACTCTATCTAGTGTACAAATTACTTCCCCTTACCTCTCAGACGTGAATCAATCAGATAATTCCCAAAGAAAAGCTTTCCAACACCAGAAATCACTTTGAGCATGACATGCAGAACAGTTTGAGTGCACCACCAAGATTGAATTGGTTCACACATGAAACAGAGATAAGAATTGGGGATTTTAGATTTTCTAGACTCTATGCAACATAAACTAACTAGAGAAATCGAATTTGGAACTCAGAGACTCGTGAGCTAACCAAAAATTGAAATCGAAGTAAGCCCCCAGACAAAACTTGACCAAGAACAGCTCCACTTCCAAGCCGTGAATCTTCCACCACTGTAACATCCCAAATTTAATTCCAAGTATAAATATTGAGTTAATAGGTATAGAGCGTAGAAAGTGGGAAGATTAATTGCTTAACGAATTTTGGTAGATAGGTGAGTGGTGATTATAAGTCCTAGGGGTTGTATAGAAGGCAATTGTGGCTTCGAGCAGAATTATATAAGCGAAATCGGGGGTTAAATCGGCGTTTTCGATGTTAGAAATCGACCGAAAAGAGAAAATTAGAAATTTATTATCGGATGCTAAGAAAATAAATTCCACCGTTGGATATGAAGTTTATGGGGTGAAGAAGCTTGCCTAAAAATTTGGACCCGATCCGACGGTTGACGAAAACGTTACGGCGAATCGAAGATATGGGATTCTGGTGCACACCTAGGCGCACCGGTGCACGCCCAGGCGCGTGCACTGTTCACTGGTGCACCAGCCACTGGAAAAACCGCCCAAGCGAGGCACCAATTCGCCCAGGCGCGCGCGGAAACGCACCAGCCGCACCAGTCTCGCGTTTTGGCGCGCCAAACCCCCACCTGACCGCACCAGAAAGACGCACCACGCACCAGGCCAGAAACTGGTGCAGATCTCTCGCCCAGGCGCGCCAGACGTGCGCCCAGGCGCGCGCGCGTAGCAGCACCAGATCTGGTGCGTCCATTTCATGACTTGGGGCCAAAGTTCAATTTCTGGCCACACGATTTGCACAGTTCTAAGGCTGATCATAAGGGCATCAAGGGCCACTCATTCTACCACCCTCCAACACCAATCCAAGCCCTCTTCCTCCCATCTTCTCTCAATGCTCAAGAACATCAAAGCACCATTCAATCACCCAAACACACAAGATCAAGCAAATCAACCACTCAAACCTCATCAACATCAAATATCCCTCATGAAGTGAGCCCAAGACATCATCATCATCATCTCTTCCATCCTCTTCCTTAGGGTTTAGGACCCCTATTATCATTACCATAGAAATATATTCAATAATCAAGAATCACCAACACTCCTCATGACTTTCATCAAGCATTGGGCATGAAAATGGATTAGAACTTACCTCCTTTCTTCCTCTCTCACACGAATTGTTTCTCCTTTCTCCCTCTTGGATTTCCAAGTTCCACCATCATTTGGGTAAGTAGAATCCTAGATCAAGTCATGATTTCATTCCTTTTCTCTTTAGCTCATGAAGATTGTATTTAATCTCCTCTAGGGTTCACGCTTTTCTCATTTCAAGTTGATCAAGCATCAAGGTCACCATCAACCTCTCAATTCTAAGCTAAGGAATCATCACCTAGGACCTCCCTCACCTCAAGGAACTCTTATATTTTCTGGTTTTGAGGTAAGAAAGGAAGTGTTACCTCTACTTAGAGGGTATTTTCTAGCTTGTATATAGGGGGAATTAAGGGCAGGAAATAAAATAGTAAAGAGGAACTTTAGGGTAAATGATGGGATTAGAATATGGTACAATTGAACTAAGAATTAGAATTTAGGAATATGCTAGATTCTATATGTAATTGTGGTAGCTTTAACAAAAATTGGGTTTAATGATGATGGTGGTAGAATACAGCATGGCTTGAGGATTTACAATGAACATAGTGATTAGAAAGTTGATTATGTTATTAATTCTAGTGTTTGGAATGGAAATGTAATGAACATGAGACAATTGGTAATATTGATGATGGATGTAGATTATATTCTGGTTTGAAGGTCAATAATGAATGTAGTGATTAGGAAGTTGATTATATTATTAATTTTAGTGATTACAATGGATTTGGAATGAATATGAATGATGATGGAGTGTAAAATGCAGTTAACGGAATTAAGAATGAAAATAGGTGAATGGTAAAGAAATCAAGAAAAGGATTAATGGTTAGAGAAAAAGGTAATTAGATGGTATGAATGAATGAACATGATATTGAGTATTATTATGGACCCTCCAAAATGGAGAGGATTACATTCATGACCCTCCCTATGCGGAGCGGGAAATGATATTATCATGACCCTCCGAAAGGAGTGGATATTTTCAGGACCCTCCGTGAAGGAGTGGATATTATCATGACCCTCCGAAAGGAGTAGATATTTTCAGGACCCTCCGTGAAGGAGTGGATATTATCATGACTCTCCGTAAGGAGTGGAGTATTATAGGATAGTATGTGCAGTATTATGACCCTTCTTAGGGAGTGAATAATATCAGGACCCCTCTGTAGAGGAGTGGATCATTATATGAATAAGGCCCTCCAGTAGGAGTGAGTATTAATGAGAATAAGAGGATAGATAGACAAGTGTGTAAATGATAGAAAGAAATGATAGAAATCAAGAAAAGTTAAGGAAATAGTCGAATGGAACAAGAGATGAATATGGACGACAATAGGGTATTAAGGAAGCAAGGGAAATTGAAATAGAAAATATAATTCAAGTGATAACGGGTAGTAATCTCTTAGTTGTTCTCTATGTCATTTTAGAATGTATTTTCTAAGTTCTGTGTAATGCTACCCTTCTTGATATATTTTTACAGGTGAAGGTGGAGCTTACACGAGCATGGCCGAGCAGGATCACATTCCACAACGTGGAATGTGAAGATAGTTGGGAAACGAATGGCGGTCAAGAGTCTTATTTTGGAAACATGAAATGTTTTGTTGATGTAACTAAAGCTAGTGGCTATTTTTGTGGAAAAACTAAAGTGTTTTAAGACTTGTGTATACTTTTATAAACCTGATGTAACGGTGCTACGACACACTGTTTATATTTTGCCCTGCTGGCAACTGAAATGATACGAATGAATATTTTGGACAGGTTAAAGGTGAAACAAATTTTGGAAAGCTAAGAAAACAAAGGAAACTCCGTCCGTTTGACGGGAGAATTTTTATAAGTTAAAAAGAAAATTTCAAATTCACTATTTTTATTAAGGGTACATAGGGTTAAATAATCAGGGTGTTACATTTTGGTATCAAAGCAGTTTCCCTCGGCCTTTGGAGTTATGAGCTACTCCAGTGATTACTCACCGAGCGAGTAATCGAGGATTATGGTTTAGAGTCTAGACTTTATTTATAGGATGTTTATACCTTTAATTAATTTATTAAGCATTAACTGTCGGTCTTGTCCATGACTGAACAGTATGGCTGGTAGACGGATTGATAATGATGGAATCCGAGCTATTCTGGAACAAATGGTGCAAATGCAGCAGAATCAGGGGAATAACATAGCAGCAGCAGCTGCAGCAGCAGTGGCAGCAATGAATCCTCAACCACCAGCTCCGGTTGCGATTGATTGGTTGGCGCGATTCAGAAAGAATGAACCATTGAAGTTCGAAGGCGGGTTCAATCCCGATGGGGCACAGCTTTGGTTATAGGAGATCGAAAAGATCCTTAATACCATGGCACCACCAGAGGAACAGAAGGTTCTGCTAGCACAATAAATGTTGACTAGTGAAGCAGAACACTGGTGGCAACAGATGCGGAGGGGTTTGGAGGCGAACAATCAGGCAATCACTTGGGATTTGTTTAAAAACCGTTTTCTGGGTAAATATTTTCCTGAGGATGTTCGTAGAGAGAAGGAGATAACCTTTCTGTAGCTCGTGCAAGGGGACATGAGCGTTGGAGAGTACGCTGCTAGATTTGAAGACTTGATCCGATATGCAGGGAGATATAGAGATGCTGATGAAAGGACCAAGTGCATCAAGTTCGAAACTGGACTTCGTTCGGAGATAAGAATGGCCTTTGAGTATCAGAACATTGCAAATCTGTCCCAACTGGTTAATATGACCAGTACTTACGAAAAGAGTAGGGAGCACAGGGCGGAGGAGAAAAGAAACAAGAAGGTACAAAAAGTTGGGGGTCCGATTCGGGGAAAAGGACCAGTTCTGGAATCAAAACCTTATGCCCAGCACGATGTAGCTCCAGTAGCTCCGGGGGTTAAGAGTAAGAATGGGAATACTATGGGAACCTATCCCACTTTGCTCACATTGTGGAAAGAAGCATGAGGGAGAATGCTGGTATCGGAATCAAACCAGGGGGAATTTCACTTGTTTTCTGTGTGGACAACCAAGGCATTTTGCTTCAACTTGTCCCACAAAGATTCCGAAGAAAGAAGTCAATGCTACAAAGGTGTAGCAAGCGGGAAAGAGTCAACCTGCTTCTAAGGGAAAACTGTACACCATGAACAGGGAGGAGGTTGATCTAGCTGACGTAGTCGCAGGTATAGATTGTTTAGTAATGCTGTGCAGAATCCTGTTAGTTTTAATATCACATAACTGATTTTTCCTCCTTAGAAGTTATTTGGAAATATCATGTTCCTTAAGATAGAACCATCCTGTGAATCTTTAACGCATTCATCCAATCTATGCTTCTTAGTAGCATGGTAGGAACAATTAGAAGAGAATGTCAAGTTGTAGAATTCAATTCCAAACTAATCAAGCCCAGTGATAATATTGTTATTTAATACTATATAAGATTAGAATTGATCACTCTAATTCTTGCATATGTTGAGTAATGATATTATCAGTAAGCCCAACAATGGGATCACTATTAGTAGATGGAAGATTGAAACTGATCATTTTGATTTATCCGCCTACCAGTAGTTGATGTCATTGCTGAATCCCATATCCAAGATTGTACCAAACGAGCTTAGCAACGAAAGTTTTACTCTTTTTTTAGTGCGAAGCCCTAGTAGTACGCAGAATCCAAGTGGGGGAGTAAAACCAAGAGGAAATAGTAGCACAACCAAAGAACCTTGCGATTGGAATGATTCTCCTTTTGAAGAAATTGAAAGGGAATTTCGGGGACGAAATTCCAATAAGTGGGGGAGAATTGTAACATCCCAAATTTAATTCCAAGTATAAATATTGAGTTAATAGGTATAGAGCGTAGAAAATGGGAAGATTAATTGCTTAACGAATTTTGGTATATAGGTGAGTGGTGATTATAAGTCTTGGGGGTTGTATAGAAGGCAATTGTGGCTTCGAGCAGAATTATATAAGCGAAATCGGGGGTTAAATCGGCGTTTTCGATGTTAGAAATCGACCGAAAAGAGAAAATTAGAAATTTATTATAGGATGCTATGAAAATAAATTCCACCGTTGGATATGAAGTTTATGGGGTGAAGAAGCTTGCCTAAAAATTTGGACCCAATCCGACGGTTGACGAAAAAGTTACGTCGAATAGAAGATTTGGGATTCTGGTGCACGCCCAGGCGCATCGGTGCACGCCCAGGCGCGTGCACTGTTCACTGGTGCACCAGCCAGTGGAAAAACCGCCCAGGCGAGGCACCAATTCGCCCAGGCGTGCGCGGAAATGCACCAGCCGCACCAGTCTCGCGTTTTGGCGCGCCAAACCCCCACCTGACCGCACCAGAAAGACGCACCACGCATCAGGCCAGAAACTGGTGCAGATCTCTCGCCAAGGCACGCCAGACGTGCGCCCAGGCGCGCGCGCGCAGCAGCATCAGATCTGGTGCGTCCATTTCATGACTTGGGGCCAAAGTTCAATTTCTGGCCACACGATTTGCACAGCTCTAAGGCTGATCATAAGGGCATCAAGGGCCACTCATTCTACCACCCTCCAACACCAATCCAAGCCCTCTTCCTCCCATCTTCTCTCAATTCTCAAGAACATCAAAGCACCATTCAATCACCCAAACACACAAGATCAAGCAAATCAACCACTCAAACCTCATCAACATCAAATATCCCTCATGAAGTGAGCCCAAGACATCATCATCATCATCTCTTCCATCCTCTTCCTTAGGGTTTAGAACCCCTATTATCATCACCATAGAAATATATTCAATAATCAAGAATCACCAACACTCCTCATGACTTTCATCAAGCATTGGGCATGAAAATGGATTAGAACTTACCTCCTTTCTTCCTCTCTCACACGAATTGTTTCTCCTTTCTCCCTCTTGGATTTCCAAGTTCCACCATCATTTGGGTAAGTAGAATCCTAGATCAAGTCATGATTGCATTCCTTTTCTCTTTAGCTCATGAAGATTGTATTTAATCTCCTCTAGGGTTCAAGCTTTTCTCATTTCAAGTTGATCAAGCATCAAGGTCACCATCAACCTCTCAATTCTAAGCTAAGGAATCATCACCTAGGACCTCCCTCACCTCAAGGAACTCTTATATTTTCTGGTTTTGAGGTAAGAAAGGAAGTGTTACCTCTACTTAGAGGGTATTTTCTAGCTTGTATATAAAGGGAATTAAGGGCAGAAAATAAAATAGTAAAGAGGAACTTTAGGGTAAATGATGGGATTAGAATATGGTACAATTGAACTAAGAATTAGAATTTAGGAATATGCTAGTTTCTATATGTAATTGTGGTTGCTTTAACAAAAACTGGGTTTAATGATGATGGTGGTAGAATACAGCATGGCTTGAGGATTTACAATGAACATAGTGATTAGAAAGTTGATTATGTTATTAATTCTAGTGTTTGGAATGGAAATGTAATGAACATGAGACAATTGGGAATATTGATGATGGATGTAGATTATATTCTGGTTTGAAGGTCAATAATGAATGTAGTGATTAGGAAGTTGATTATATTATTAATTTTAGTGATTACAATGGATTTGGAATGAATATGAATGATGATGGAATGTAAAATGCAGTTAACGAAATTAAGAAGGAAAATAGGTGAATGGTAAAGAAATCAAGAAAAGGATTAATGGTTAGAGAAAAAGGTAATTAGATGGTATGAATGAATGAACATGATATTGAGTATTATTATGGACCCTCCAAAATGGAGAGGATTACATTCATGACCCTCCCTATGCGGAGCGGGAAATGATATTATCATGACCCTCCGAAAGGAGTGGATATTTTCAGGACCCTCCGTGAAGGAGTGGATATTATCATGACCCTCCGAAAGGAGTGGATATTTTCAGGACCCTCCGTGAAGGAGTGGATATTATCATGACCCTCCGAAAGGAGTGGATATTTTCAGGACCCTCCGTGAAGGAGTGGATATTATCATGACCCTCCGAAAGGAGTGGATATTTTCAGGACCCTCCGTGAAGGAGTGGATATTATCATGACTCTCCGTAAGGAGTGGAGTATTATAGGATAGTATGTGCAGTATTATGAACCTTCTTAGGGAGTGAATAATATCAGGACCCCTCTGTAGAGGAGTGGATCATTATATGAATAAGGCCCTCCAGTAGGAGTGAGTATTAATGAGAATAAGAGGATAGATAGACAAGTGTGTAAATGATAGAAAGATATGATAGAAATCAAGAAAAGTTAAGGAAATAGTCGAATGGAACAAGAGATGAATATGGATGACAATAGGGTATTAAGGAAGCAAGGGAAATTGAAATAGAAAATATAATTCAAGTGATAACGGGTAGTAATCTCTTAGTTGTTCTCTATGTCATTTTAGAATGTATTTTCTAAGTTCTGTGTAATGCTACCCTTCTTGATATATTTTTACAGGTGAAGGTGGAGCTTACACGAGCATGGCTGAGCAGGATCACATTCCACAACGTGTTGTGGAATGTGAAGATAGTTGGGAAACGAATGGCGGTCAAGAGTCTTATTTTGGAAACATGAAATGTTTTGTTGATGTAACTAAAGCTAGTGGTTGTTTTTGTGGAAAAACTAAAGTGTTTTAAGACTTGTGTATACTTTTATAAACCTGATGTAACGGTGCTACGACACACTGTTTATATTTTGCCCTGCTGGCAACTGAAATGATACGAATGAATATTTTGGACAGGTTAAAGGTGAAACAAATTTTGGAAAGCTAAGAAAACAAAGGAAACTCCGTCCGTTTGACGGGAGAATTTTTATAAGTTAAAAATAAAATTTCAAATTCACTATTTTTAATAAGGGTACTTAGGGTTAAATAATCAGGGTGTTACAACCACACTCACTCAATTCTCACAATTTTAGTGTTTATACAAAGCTCGTGATGTGAGCTTTGTATTCGTGTATGATTTGTTACTCAATTTGACTCAGAGAAGGAGAATCGAAGGGAATGAACCAAGAACCCTAACTTAAGCAACACACTCGAATTTTGCCAAAATGGTTGATTTCCAGCAACCATTGAGCTTAAATACTTGAACCCAACGATCATGCATGGCAACACGAAGGCTAGGACGTGTTGAGGAAGACGATTTCGTGTCAACACACGAGAATCGTTGGTGGTGACTCACCAAACGCACTAACTCGTGCAACTCTGTCCAGAATACTCGAGTATTTTGCCCAGTTTTTGAAAAATAATTATTTTATTTACTTTCCCTCCAAAACCTTTCCTATATTTACTTCTAGGTCCCAACCCAGGGACTAATATGCAAAATACTCATTTCATGCATTATTATATTTATTAAATACTTTCAAATACATTCTCTAACTACATGCACATAGATTTTAATCAAGGATTAAAATAGAAATCATTAATTATAATTAATTTTATAATTAACATTTCATTAATCGGGGATTAAAATTTTGGGGTGTTACAATGGAGATTAGACCGAAGAGCATGATATTGGGACAACTAACTATTGCAAGTGGATTTATGGAGAGAATAAAGGAACTCCAACTGAAAGACGAGGAACTCCAGACTAAGAAGGAGCTGTCGGACAAGGGGAAAGAAGTGGAATTCAAGGTTGGTAGCGATGGAATTCTGAGGTATAGAGATCGTGTCTGTGTACCGGATGAGGTGGAAATAAAGGGAATGATATTGGAAGAAGCTCACAAGAGTAAATTGAGTCTACACCCTGGTTCACAGAAGATGTATCAGGATCTCAAGAAAGTATTCTGGTGGCCCGGAATGAAAAGGCGAAGGTGGAACATAAGAAGCCTGGTGGTGAGTTACGACCGTTGGAAGTACAAGTGTGGAAATGGGACTGTGTCACCATGGATTTTGTTTCTGGTTTTCCCAAGACTCGGAAAGGTTATGATGCTATCTGGGTAATTGTGGACAGACTAACGAAGACGGCACGGTTTATTCCTCTCAACATGAAGTATTCAATGGATAGACTGGTTGAGCTATATTTGAAGGAAGTGGTGATATTGCATGGAGTACCCTCAAGTATAGTATCAGACAGAGATCCACGTTTTACCTCGAAATTTTGGGTCAGTTTGCAAACAACAGTCAGAACCAAGTTGGATTTAAGTTCCGCATATCATCCTCAGACGGATGGACAGTCAGAGCGAACTATCCAAACATTGAAGGACTTGTTGAGAGCCTGTGTGATTGAAAGTGTTGGTGATTGGGATTCTTTTCTGCATTTGATTGAGTTTACCTACAACAACAGTTTTCACTCAAGTATCAGAATGGCACCGTATGAAGCTCTATATGGTAGAAAGTGCAGAACACCGTTGTGTTGGTTCGAAACTGGTGAGCATTTGATAATAGGACCGGATGTAGTGCAGCAGACAAATGAAAAGGTGAGGCTAATTCAGGAAAGGATGAGGACTGCTCAAAGTCGACAGAAGATTTATCAGGACAAGAGGAGAAGTCCGTTGGAATTCAATGAAGGAGATTTTGTATTCATGAAAGTAGTGCCAACTACTGGAATTGGTAGAATGCTCAAAACCCGAAAACTTACACCTCATTTTATTGGACCTTACCCAATTCTTAAACGAATAGGACCTTTAGCCTACCAAATTGCTTTACCTCCTTTTCTTTCAAACCTGCACAATGTTTTTCATGTATCCCAATTGAGAAAATATGTCCATGATCCTTCACACATCATTGAACCCGATTCGGTACAATTAAAGGAAAATCTTACATTTGAGGCTTTACCCCTAAGGATAGATGGTAGTAGTGTTAAGAGGTTGAGAGGGAAGGATATTTCTTTAGTTAAGGTAGTATGGAGTCGGAATAATGGGGAAGATGCGACATGGGAGCTTGAGAGCAAGATGAAAAGTTCTTTTTCGCACCTGTTTGACCCAGGTACTGCATTTCTCGGGGACGAGAAATCTCCAAGTTGGGGAGAATGTAACACCCCGTCTGAATACCTCATATTTGTTTTAAACCCTAAAAAGATTATTTGGAGGAAGTGTTTTAAAAAGTGTGTTCTTAAAGGAATATTTCTTTGATTTGGGTCTGATATATATACTTTTTGGACTTCATTTGACTCTCTTTTACTATGTATTTGGCTTGTTTCTCTAGCAAAGTTAGGACTTTTTATTAGATTTTAATTATTTTAGTAGTTTAGGGTCCCTTGGAACGTTTTGATACTTTTTGGGTATGCTTCAGGAACTTATGGAGTTTAAATGCAAAATATATTCATGGATTTGGATAGAGGATGAAAAGAGCTTCGAAACGGTCCACGAACGGAGTAAAACGGAGTCCGGATGAGTCCGTAGCGCCCAAAACAGTCCGGGGCGCGCGTGCTGAAAATGTACAGACCCCGTGCGCGGATGGATGGGCCCCAGGCGCGCGGACCGCGTGGAAGTGACGCTGGTTGGTATTTTGGCCATAACTTAAGCTACGCTTATCCAAATAAGGCGATCTTGGTATCATTGTAAAGCTAAGGAAAAGATCTACAACTTTTCCAGAAATAGCCTTGCTCAAATTCGTCCGTCTTGAGGGTCAAAATCAGGACCGAAGTTGAGTGTCAGACATGAGAAAGCCCAATTGGACCAGATTCTGAACAAAATAGAAGAAGAGAAGTCTAATTTGGCTTCATATCTTATCTTTGGTCAGAAATTAGAAGATAAAGATGGACCTTATCTATTAGATTTAATTAAGATATCTTTTAGGATTTGTTTTACTCTTTAAATAGAGGATTTGTAAATAGTTTTCAGTAGGTTTTAAGATCATAAAATTCAATTAGAATTAGAGAGAGAGGTTAGTAACATCTATTGAGAGCAAGGAGGCAAGGCACGAGGATTGAAGATCTCTTGGAGAGTTAACCAGTATTGTCTATGATATGAGGTTTTCTCTTTGCTTCTGTTTTCTTTATTTCTATATGTGTAACTAAAACCTCTTGTTAGGAACATGGTTTAAATTGTATGATGTAGCTTATTTTAATTTATGATTTAGTATTTTGCTGTTTTTAATTCATGCATTAATTGAGTTTTAATTACATAAACCCGCGCAATTTATGTTTTGGATTTCTTAATTCACAACGAGAATTGGGATTTTGAATAGGCCATGCAATTAATGGTATAATCAGTCCAATGCATAGAGATATGGTTGGATGATTATATGGCTTTATAATTCCCTTGTGCTGAATGGATATTTTCTTATATTGTAATTTGTTGAGAGATCAAGGATTAAATATATAGAAAATAAGGGTAATGTTGAGAGAGATCTAACAATTACTATTTGAGAGGAATGGTCCATGAATTGAAGGATAATTAAAGTAAAATATAATTCATAGTTAAAATAAGTGAATCATACAACGAAACCAAGTTCCTAACCTTTTTTTATTGCTTTCTTATCATCTTATCTCCTCAATCTCCTTTTCTTATTTTATTATTATTCAATTTCTTCTTCTCCTTCTTAAATTCAATAACAAGTTGCACTAATAATTACGAAGTGGTGGAAAGTTATTAGAAACAACTTTGATCCATGTGGGACGATATTCGGTCTTCCAGACTATATTACTTGCTGACCTAGTCCTCTTGCTAGTAAATCAACATGTTTTTGGCGCCGTTGCCGGGGATTGAAATTCGATTCTAATTTCTTTTTGGTACTTTTTGTAATTATTTGTGTAATTTGTACTTTCTCATGTATAATTATAGTTGTAATAGTGATTCATATTGTGATAGATTTATTCCATATTATCTTTATCCTCCAAACTATGTTGCACAAAATATAACTCCTAGGAAGGCCCAATGGGAAATAGCTCTAGAGAAACTTTAGAAAGCCACTGAGGATTTTGTTAAAGATAGCAAAAATAATTTTAGATCACCTCGTGTTGAACCAATTCCTCCCCCTGTGGAGAAAGAGTCATGGGAAATTAACCAAGAGAAATTAGCTCAAAAAATTAGTAGTAGTGTTCAAGAAATTAATTTTATAAAAGAAGAAAACAGAAAAAGTTTTGAGAACATAGAAATAGCACTTGAGCAAATTTCAAAATATGTATCTGACGAGTTACAAGCATTATCAACAATTTTTGACTCTCCTAAAAAAGAGGAAGAAGTTGTGGTAATGGATGTGACCAATGATCAAATCCCTTTAGAGGAGCAAAATTCTGAAAAAGAAATTGTGCATGATAGATTTGCGGAAGAGGATCAAAATATAACAATCAAAGGTTTGAAAATTGTAGAAAAAATTGAACCACCCTTGCATGAGGAATTTGTTGCTATAAAGAATGTTATTAAATCTAGTTCATGCTTGGGTGATTCCAAATTTTTCTATTATATTCAGCCTAAATACTTTTATGAAAATCATCTAGAACAATCTGAATCATTATTAAGCAATGAGAAGCATGAGAAAGTAATCTTCCTGACTAATGGAGTTAACAACTTCATGATGGATGACGGAAGAAAAGATCACCTAAGGTCTTTCCCATGGGATGTGGGCATAACTCATTATTGTTGCATCACATGGGATTTGACCCATAGAATTTGGGATCCTGGTGGATTTTTTTTACATAAGCAGTAGTGTAGGTTTTAATTCTTAGGTAGTTTTTGTAAAAAAAAAATATGGAGGAACAGACCTCGTGCGCCCCAGGCGCACGCGGTCGCGCGCCTCAGGCGCGCGGGGCTGCTGCATATCCAGTTTGGGGGAATTTCACTCCTACTTTTTAGGAACAGATTTTTTTTTAGTAATAGATATTTTTTTTATTTTATTTTATCTTTTAGGATTAGATTAGTTTTTTTTATCTTTTTATTTTTTTATCTTATCTTTTAGGATTAGATTAGTTTTATATCTTTTAGGAATTTGTTTTATCTTTTTAGGATTAGATTTATCTTAGGATTATTTTTAGAATAGATTTTTTTATTTTTTTTATTATTTTCGTTTTTTTTATTTTTCTATTTTTTAGGGATAGATTTATTTTAAGATTAGATTTGTATTTGTAGGATTTGGACCCCATTAGCCCAATTTTTTTTATTGCACCCTAGGCCCCTGTACCTCACCAAAAATATTGTCCAGCTTTTTAGGTAGTTTTTAATTTTTATTTTGTAATTTTAGGCTAGATTAGTTTGCTTGAGGACAAGCCAACATCTAAGTTTGGGGGAGTATATACAAAATAAAAATTGATTTTTCCAGACTTGAATTGTTTTCCCATATTTGGTATTGGTTTGTGTCTCTAGTGAAAGTAGATGATTTTTCTAACCTTAGGACTTTTTCTCTTTTGATGCATGTATATATTTAGTTTAGGATTTAGACTCATTGGCATTAGAATCTGTTTGATTGAACTGAACATGATTGCGGTGACTGTGTTACTTCGACAAAGGCATTCAGAACTTGTGATTAGTGAACTGACTTTAGCCAAGTGTGAGATTTTGAGCCTATTGAGAGGTAAATTTTATTGAAATATTGTAATATTGAGACCCCTATTCTTTCATAAGTGCGTTCACTTTGATATTGTCTTCTAGAACTTGACCTGTGACCATTTCAAAATTGATAATTGATTGTATGCATTAAGATGATTAAGGCACCTAGGATGTGATTTTGTGGCCTTCAGATGTTTTGCATTGAAAATAATTCCATTAGTTGCCCATTTTGAGCCTTATAATGATATATATTTTTTCTTTGGTACCTTGCATTGATTGATTCTATTGTGAGTACCTTGGGAATTGTGAATGAGCAATTAAGTGGAATGTGAGCAGTTAAGTGAAATGTGATGCAAAAGTAAAAAGATAAAAAGTGTATGAGTTCTATTTCTCTTCCAAAGAAAAAAAAAGAAAAAAGAAAATAAAGAATGAAGTATTGAATCAAATGAAAAAGTGAAAAGGAAGAGAATAGAAAAGGAAAGGCATTTGCAAAAGAAAGGAAAAAAAATGTTTTTGATGAGAGTATTGTTCTTTATTGTATTTATTGCTCATTCATGGTTTTTGAGGGAATTTTTGCTTTGCATTTAGCCCTTAGTTTTATCCCTTCTTTCTTTTATCCCACCGAACACGTTTAGTCATGGCTCCATTACAACCAAAAATAAGACTTTTTGATTTTTTGCATACTTTCGATAATTTCAGTGGAGATACTGGTCTATGGTCAAGCCTATGGTAACACATTATCATTGTTGAACTTGAGTGAATTGAAAATATGACCCTTATACACTTTTGAGAGAAACAATTGAGAGGTTGAGAGTGTTCGCTAATTCTGAATTCTGGATGGGATTGTTATGTTAACCAGTATGTAATTGTGAATAGGTCATGATAATAAGAGTGTCGTAGTAGATGAGTCATAGTCTTAGATTAGGTGTATTCATGTTGATTTAGGGAATTTGTCTTTTGTTTAGAATTTTTATTTTACTTTTGCCTGGGACATGCAAAATGCTAAGTTTGGGGGAGTGATTTGGGTCTGATATATATACTTTTTGGACTTCATTTGACTCTCTTTTACTATGTATTTGGCTTGTTTCTCTAGCAAAGTTAGGACTTTTTATTAAATTTTAATTATTTTAGTAGTTTAGGGTCCCTTGGAATGTTTTGATCCTTTTTGGGTATGTTTCAGGTACTTATGGATTTTAAATGCAAAATATATTCATGGATTTGGATAGAGGATGAAAAGAGCTTCGAAACGGTCCAAGAACGGAGTAAAACGGAGTCCAGATGAGTCCGTAGTGCCCAAAACAGTCCGGCGCGCGGACCGCGTGGAAGTGACGCTGGTTGGTATTTTGGCCATAACTTGAGCTACGCTTATCCAAATAAGGCGATCTTGGTATCATTTTAAAGCTAAGGAAAAGATCTACAACTTTGCCAGAAATAGCCTTGCTCAAATTCGTCCGTCTTGAGGGTCAAAATCATGGCCGAAGTTGAGTGTCAGACATGAGAAAGCCCAATTGGACCAGATTCTGAACAAAATAGAAGAAGAGAAGTCTAATTTGGCTTCATATCTTATCTTTGGTCAGAAATTAGAAGATAAACATGGACCTTATCTATTATATTTAATTAAGATATCTTTTAGGATTTGTTTTACTCTTTAAATAGAGGATTTAAAATTGTTTTCAGTAGGTTTTAAGATCATAGAATTCAATTAGAATTAGAGAGAGAGGTTAGTAATATCTATTGAGAGCAAGGAGGCAAGGCACGAGGATTGAAGATCTCTTGGAGAGTTAACTAGTATTGTCTATGATATGAGGTTTTCTCTTTGCTTCTGTTTTCTTTATTTCTATATGTGTAACTAAAACTGTAACATCCCAAACTTCATTTATAGTGTAATCTATGTTGTGATGGTCCTAGGGTAGAAGAATTGAGGGCATAAGTTTGAAACTTAGCCAATTAAGCATGCAACCTTAGGTTTAAAACATAGGAATTTAGGAAATTAGAATAACAAGATTGGTAGCTTAAAACATAAATTCCACCGTTGGATGTGAAGTACAATAGGTGAGGAAGCTTGCTTTAAAATTTGAAGAAGATCCAACGGGTAACGAAGAAGTATTGGCCTCTCAAAGTCTGGGTACTGCAAAACTGAACAGCTTAATCGATTAAACTGCAGCTTAATCGATTAAACTGCAGCTTAATCGATTAAGGCCAGAAAATGGGAAATGGCTTAATCGATTAATAATCGATTAAAGGCTGTAGATGCTGAAAAAAAATAAAGGGCGTCCATCTCTTAGAGTTTGCAAAGCTCGAACTCTCTCTCCTCTAGGGCACAAATTCACTCACTCTAATTGATCAACTCTCAAGAGAATCACTCCAAGTCCATCCCCAAATCCATCCTTGTAGCTCCAAGTAAGTGGTTGTTGCTTATGTTCTTCTTTTCATTTCCCCTAGAATTCGAATTTCTCTCTCCCTCTTGCTCCCATGGCACTTCAATCATCAACCTAGGGAGGTCTTGATGGGGTCACGAATTTCCATCAAGAGTCTTGGGTAAAACTTAATAAATTGTCTCTTTATTGTATTGATTTTAGGTTCCTCCCTCTCCTTTGAGTTGTGGCCATTATTCAAGTGTGCTCCAAGCACAAATTCTCTCTCTAACTCTAAGGACTTGAGGTAAGGAGGTTTGTGTTACCTTATTCTAGGGTGTAGGTTGTATTATGTTTATGTTGGGTTGCTAGGAGGTGTTTGTTAGTTTTGATGAGGAACCCTAGGATAGTTAGTAATATATTACACTGTCATTATGCCTTTAAGTATATTGATATGTGATGTTATGTGCAAATGTGACTTGATAATTGATTTAATATTGATAGGTGGGGTTATGTGCAATTGTGATTTTGAAATTGATTTAAGTGGAGATCATTGTGCTAAATTATATTGAGCCCGGAAATTATGAATGGTATTTGAGCATGTTGATATGGACTAGTAAAATGACACTTTAGGAAATGAAAATAAAATGGTATGAATAATTGATGAAAATCCAGGAGATTGGAAACGAATGAAATAATTGGAAACGAAATTGAAAGATTTAAAGATCCGGAATTATTTAGTGGTGTATGAGGTACCTTCCGGCGTGGAGGTGAAGTACCCACCGGCCAAATTGTATGAGGTACCTTCCGGTGTGGAGGTGAAGTACAATGGTATGAGGTACCTTCCGGTGTGGAGGTGAAGTACCCATAGGCCACAATGTATGAGGTACCTTCCTGTGTGGAGGTGAAGTACAACGGTATGAGGTACCTTCCGGTGTGGAGGTGAAGTACCCAATGGCCAATTTGTATGAGGTACCTTCCGGTGTGGAGGTGAAGTACAATGGTATGAGGTACCTTCCGGTGTGGAGGTGAAGTACCCATAGGCCCAAATGTATGAGGTACCTTCCGGTGTGGAGGTGAAGTACATTGGTTCGAAATAAATTTTATGAATGGAATAAAGGAAAGAGAAGAAAAAGAATGAATTATGATGATAATATAGAAAATTGAAATTTAAAGTGTGCTACATGGTAAATTGAATGGAAAAGGTTTAGCAATTATTGTTTTATGATTAATGCTCTGTTGAACCAAGATAGAATTTATGAATTTATGCCTTAGCATAGCTTAATAAGAACTAAATAAATATGATATGCGTATACCTTTCATTGGGAGTGCTTAATTGTGAAACGTGCTTTATTTGACTGTATGTGATTGGCCTGGTGCTTCAGTATAGCATGATAGAAATTGCTTCCCTATTTTATTGTGTAATACTCACCTCCTTACCATTTTTCAGGTACTGAGTTGGAGTATACACCAGGATCGGCCGAGCAGGATTACTCTCCCTCACAGGGAGAGTAGGGTTGGGTTTTAGATATATTTATTTTGGCCTAAGCCTCCGTATTCATTTGATGTATTTGGGCTGTATATGCTTTTGAGAGAGGCTTAGGATAGTTTCTTTTGTGCATGGTTTATGATTCATTTTTGGGCGTAGTTGCTGTTATGGTCTCTTGATATGCATACTTTACATTGATGCTGGCACTCTGACAAACTGAGTCTGATGTTTTACACTTGAGCCCATGGGGCAACTATGTGATGCATACTTACTTTCATGTGAGCCCTGCTGGCTACTGTTGATATTATATACATGCGTTTATCAAGTTGAAGTTTTTGGAAAAGTCCGATAAACAAACGAAACTCCGTCCGTTTGACGGTTGATTTTTATAATCTAAAAATGAATTTTTAAGTTCATAGTTTTAAATAAGGGGTATTAAGGGTAATTAATTATAGGGTGTTACATTTATGGTATCAGAGCAGTTTCTCCTCGGCCTTGGAGTTAGGCAAACTCCACCTGATTACTCACCTAGCGAGTAATGGATGCTCATAGTAAGAGTTTAGGAATTTAATAGTATTATTATAGTATCATGTTTACATTTAGTAGTTAAGTCTTACTTGTCTGTTCTCTTTGGCTAAGCAGTATGGCTGGAAGAAGAGCTGCTAATGATGGGCTTGCAGCCATTCTGGAGCATCTGTCACAGATGCAACAGCAGCAGGGAGAGCAGATGGCTGCTGCCGCAGCAGCAGCCGCTATGCAACCAGCTCCAGTTGAGATTGACTGGATGGCTAGGTTCCGCAAGAATGATCCACCTCATTTTGAGGGTGGAAATGACCCTGATGGAGCACAAAGATGGATTCAGGAGATCAAGAAGATCGTCCGCTCTATTCACCCACCCATGGAGCAGCATGTGCGACTGGCGGAATTCATGCTAACCAATGAGGCTGAGCATTGGTGGGACCAGCAGAGAAGGGGATTGGAGGCAGCCAATCCGGTGGTTTCATGGGAAGTATTCAAGGGTCTCTTTCTAGGGAAGTATTTCCCCGAGGACGTGAGAAGGGAGAAGGAGATTGCCTTTCTCCAACTGACTCAAGGCTCCATGTCAGTTGGGGATTATGCAGCTAGATTTGAAGATCTTATCCGATTCTCTGACTATCGGGATGCCAGTGAGCGTGGCAAATGCATCAATTTTGAGTCTGGACTCAGGACTGATATTCGCCTCTCTTGCGAGTATCACAACATTGACAATTTGGCCCGCTTGGTCAACATGGCGAGCACTTACGAGAAGGGGCTTAAGAGGAAAATGGCAGAAGATAAAAGCAAGACTGTGCAGAGAAGTGGTGGTCCTATCAGAGGCAAGGGAGCGGTGCAGAGACCAGGCCCCTATGCAGGCCCTATGGGGAGTTCACCTGGTGCTATTCCGCCTTGCCCTCATTGTGGCAGGCATCATAGAGGAGTATGCTGGAATTTGACTCAGAATCAACCAAGTGCCACATGTTTCAAATGTGGACAACCCGGTCATGTTGCAACTAACTTCCCAAAGAACGCAGTTAAGAAAGAAGCCAATATGACTAGGGCGCAGAGGATTGGTGATGGTCGCCCACTACAGAAGGGGAAGGTGTACACTCTTGATGGAGAGGAGGTGACAGAGGCTGATGAGCTGATTCGAGGTATTGGCCATATAAATGATATTGCATGTGGTATTCTATTTGACGGTGGAGCTACACACTCTTTTATTTCTGTCAATTGCATGGAAAGACTAAAGTTATCTGCTGTTGAGATGCCTTTTAAATTGTCTGTTTCTACCCCTACAAATTCAGCTGTGGTTACATCTTTGATGTGCTTGGATTGCCCTCTTCGCGTATTGGAGCGGGAATTCAAAGTGAACTTGATATGTTTGCCCTTAACCAAGCTGGATATCATTCTAGGCATGGACTGGATGTCCCAGAACCGTGTCCTTCTTGATTGTAGCCAGAAGTCAGTAATTTTCTGTCAAGTCTCTGTGTCGGCCATGGATGATGAGGAAGCATCGGATATTAGCAAAATCTCAGTGGTTTGTGAGTTCCCGGATGTTTTTCCAGCTGAAATTCCTGGATTGCCTCCAGCCAGAGAAGTAGAATTTGGCATCGATCTTATGCCTGGTGCCGGCCCGATATCTAAAGCGCCTTACAGAATGGCCCCTCCAGAGTTGGAAGAGTTGAAGAAGCAGTTGGAGGAGCTTTTGGCGAAAGGGTTCATAAGACCGAGTGTTTCCCCATGGGGGGCTCCTATCCTCTTTGTTAAAAAGAAGGATGGAAGTGTTCGCATGTGCACTGATTACCGTCAGTTGAATGCAGTGACGGTGAAGAATAAATATCCGCTCCCACGCATTGATGATTTGTTGGATCACTTAGGGGAGGTGCAGTTTTCTCAAAAATTGACCTCCGATCTGGATACCATCAAATCCGTATCCGAGAGGAGGACATTCCTAAAACTGCTTTTAGATCTCGGTATGGGCATTTTGAATATGTGGTGATGCCTTTCGGTCTCACGAATGCACCTGCTATCTTCATGGATTACATGAACAGGATCTTCAGGCCGTACTTAGACTCATTTGTCATTGTGTTCATTGATGACATTCTTATCTATTCCAAGAGCCAGAAGGAGCATGAAGATCATTTGAGAATGGTGCTCCAAGTGCTCAAAGACAAACATCTCTATGACAAGTTTTCTAAATGTAGTTTCTGGTTAAATGAAGTGTATTTTCTGGGGCATGTGATTTCTGAGAAAGGAGTTGCGGTTGACCCTTCTAAGGTGGAAGCGGTGCTTAAGTGGGAGAGACCCCAGTCCATCACAGAAATCAGAAGTTTCCTTGGTATGGCTGGTTATTATAGGAGGTTCATTGAAGGGTTTTCTAAGCTAGCCCTTCCTTTGACTACTCTTACGCGGAAGGGTGTTCCATTTGAATGGTCCCCAAAATGTGAAGAGAGTTTCCAGGAGTTGAAGAGGCGATTGACTAGTTCCCCGGTGTTGATCTTGCCGGATCCGACTCAATCCTTCGTAGTGTATTGTGATGCTTCAAAACAAGGGTTGGGTTGTGTGCTGATGCAGCAAGGACAAGTCATAGCTTATGCATCCAAGCAATTGAGACAGCATGAGCAGAACTATCCCACTCATGATCTTGAGTTGGCAGCAGTAGTTTTTGCTTTGAAAATCTGGAGGCACTATCTGTATGGTTCAAAATTTGAAGTCTTTAGTGATCATAAAAGCCTTCGCTATCTTTTTGATCAAAAAGAGTTGAATATGAGACATAGGAGGTGGATGGAGTTTCTGAAGGACTATGATTTCAATCTCCAGTACCATCCGGGAAAAGCAAATGTAGTGGCTGATGCACTAAGTCGCAAGACTTTGCATGTCAGCAATTTGATGGTGAAGGAGATGCAGCTAATCCAAGAGTTCAGTGACCTCAATTTGAACATGCAAGTGAAAGAGAAGAGCATTGTTCTAGAAATGCTGCAGGTTACTAATGACTTGATTGGCCTTATTAGAGAGAGACAAACTGATGATGTAGAATTACAGAAGTTGTTGGAAGGGGCATCGGGCAATGAAGAGCCCGATTTTGTGAAAGGTTCATATGGCATTATCCGATTTAGGGGTCGGATATGTGTTCCCATGGACTTCGAGATCAGAAGGGATATCCTGTGGGAAGCACATCGGACCAAAATGAATTTCCATCCTGGTGCAACAAAAATGTACCAAGATCTGAAAAAGATTTATTGGTGGCCGAAGTTGAAAACCGATGTAGCAGATCATGTATCTCATTGTCTTACTTGCCAGAAAGTTAAGATTGAGCATCAAAAGCCTGGTGGTCCATTGCGATCACTTGATATACCGGAGTGGAAGTGGGATAGTATAGCTATGGATTTTGTGACAGGTCTACCTAGGACTGCTGCAGGATGTGATGCAGTTTGGGTGGTTGTGGACCGTCTCACAAAGTGTGCCCACTTTATTCCGATTCACAAGAAGTACACTCTGGAGAAGTTGACTCAGTTGTATATCAGGGACATAGTGAAACTGCATGGTGTTCCTACCAGTATTGTATCCGATCGTGATCCGAGATTTCTGTCTAGATTTTGGCAGAGTCTTCAGGAGGCATTGGGTACTAAGCTGAAATTCAGTACGGCTTATCATCCGCAGACAGACGGACAATCTGAGCGTACTATCTAGACACTGGAGGACTTATTGAGAGCATGTGTTCTGGAGCAGGCTGGTAGTTGGGAGCAGTTACCGCCGTTGATGGAGTTTACTTATAATAACAGCTTCCACTCCAGTATTGGCATGGCACCATTTGAGGCTCTCTATGGCAGAAAGTGCAGGACGCCTTTGTGTTGGTTCCAAATAGGAGAGAATCTGTTGACAGGTCCTGATATTGTGAAAGAAACAACTGAGAAGATCACAATGATCAAGAACAAGATGAAAACATCCCAGGATCGCCAGAAGAATTATGCTGATAGGTGTAGGAGACCCTTGGAATTTGATGTTGGGGATCATGTGTTTCTAAGAGTGTCTGCGGTCACTGGGATTGGTAGAGCAATTAGGTCCAAGAAACTAACTCCTCGGTTTGTTGGACCTTATGAGATCTTGAAGAAGGTTGGTCCGGTAGCTTACAAAATTGCTATGCCCCCTCACTTAGCTAGGCTTCATGATGTATTCCATGTTTCACAGCTAAGAAAATACGTTCATGATCCTACTCATGTGGTCACATTGGACGAGTTGCCTTTGAAGGAGAATTTGACTTTTGAGGTGTTGCCAGTGAGGATTGAAGACAGGCAGGTGAGACAATTAAGAGGCAAGGAGATCAGCTTGGTCAAAGTCATTTGGAGCAGGAACAATGAAGAGGAGGCTACTTATAGCTAGAAAGCAAGATCAGACAATCTCATCCACACTTGTTCGAGGACAACTGAATTTCGAGGACGAAATTCGGGTAAGTGGGAGAGGATTGTAACATCCCAAACTTCATTTATAGTGTAATCTTTGTTGTGATGGTCCTAGGGTAGAAGAATTGAGGGCATAAGTTAGAAACTTAGCCAATTAAGCATGCAACCTTAGGTTTAAAACATAGGAATTTAGGAAATTAGAATAACAAGATTGGTAGCTTAAAACATATATTCCACCGTTGGATGTGAAGTAGGATAGGTGAGGAAGCTTGCTTTAAAATTTGAAGAAGATCCAACGGGTAACGAAGAAGTATTGGCCTCTCAAAGTCTGGGTACTACAAAACTGAACAGCTTAATCGATTAAACTGCAGCTTAATCGATTAAACTGCAGCTTAATCGATTAAGGCCAGAAAATGGGAAATGGCTTAATCGATTAATAATCGATTAAAGGCTGTAGATGCTGAAAAAAAATAAAGGGCGTCCATCTCTTAGAGTTTGCAAAGCTCGAACTCTCTCTCCTCTAGGGCACAAATCACTCACTCTAATTGATCAACTCTCAAGAGAATCACTCCAAGTCCATCCCCAAATCCATCCTTGTAGCTCCAAGTAAGTGGTTGTTGCTTATGTTCTTCTTTTCCTTTCCCCTAGAATTCGAATTTCTCTCTCCCTCTTGCTCCCATGGCACTTCAATCATCAACCTAGGGAGGTCTTGATGGGGTCACGAATTTCCCTCAAGAGTCTTGGGTAAAACTTAATAAACTGTCTCTTTATTGTATTGATTTTAGGTTCCTCCCTCTCCTTTGAGTTGTGGCCATTATTCAAGTGTGCTCCAAGCACAAATTCTCTCTCTAACTCTAAGGACTTGAGGTAAGGAGGTTTGTGTTACCTTATTCTAGGGGGTAGGTTGTATTATGTTTATGCTGGGTTGCTAGGAGGTGTTTGTTAGTTTTGATGAGGAACCCTAGGATAGTTAGTAATATATTACACTGTGATTATGCCTTTAAGTATATTGATATGTGATGTTATGTGCAAATGTGACTTGATAATTGATTTAATATTGATAGGTGGGGTTATGTGCAATTGTGATTTTGAAATTGATTTAAGTGGAGATCATTGTGCTAAATTATATTGAGCCCGGAAATTATGAATGGTATTTGAGCATGTTGATATGGACTAGTAAAATGACACTTTAGGAAATGAAAATAAAATGGTATGAATAATTGATGAAAATCCAGGAGATTGGAAACGAATGAAATAAATGGAAATGAAATTGAAAGATTTAAAGATCCAGAATTATTTAGTGGTGTATGAGGTACCTTCCGGTGTGGAGGTGAAGTACCCACCGGCCAAATTGTATGAGGCACCTTCCGGTGTGGAGGTGAAGTACAATGGTATGAGGTACCTTCCGGTGTGGAGGTGAAGTACCCATAGGCCACAATGTATGAGGTACCTTCCTGTGTGGAGGTGAAGTACAACGGTATGAGGTACCTTCCGGTGTGGAGGTGAAGTACCCAATGGCCAATTTGTATGAGGTACCTTCCGGTGTGGAGGTGAAGTACAATGGTATGAGGTACCTTCCGGTGTGAAGGTGAAGTACCCATAAGCCCAAATGTATGAGGTACCTTCCGGTGTGGAGGTGAAGTACATTGGTTCGAAATAAATTTTATGAATGGAATAAAGGAAAGAGAAGAAAAATAATGAATTATGATGATAATATAGAAAATTGAAATTTAAAGTGTGCTACATGGTAAATTGAATGGAAAAGGTTTAGCAATTATTGTTTTATGATTAATGCTTTGTTGAACCAAGATAGAATTTATGAATTTATGCCTTAGCATAGCTTAATAAGAACTAAATTGTAGTGTTCCATTGTTAGGGAGACACCACGATGTGTGTTTTGGGTTGTTGCAGCTGACGAGGGTGACCCCGGTCCTACGTACCCCCGGTGATAAGGGGATCAAGCCACACGTAGTTCTTGAGAGTAGGGATGAGAGACATACCTTAGCCCCTATAGCATAGTGGTTCTTATAGGGGATTACCTGTTAGGTGTGTTGTGATACCTTATGGGACTGTTGGGCCCAATAGGGCTGACGTGGCTCTTAGAGGATAAGAAGGGTGAGTCCTTCATCCTTATCATGTACTAGGGAGTTTTAAACTTATCCGTTGAGTCGTTGGTCGGCATTGAAGGCATGCGGTCGGCTTATGGGTCCGGTCCACTACATAAGCCCCCCAGCTCGGGAAGTGTCATATAGACTCTGAGCCGAGTTTAGATCCTTTCTGTGCTGGGCAGATCAGACGTCCGATTTCCGAGGTTGGAGGTGACATAGAAGACTGTTTAAAGCCAAGACCCTTTTCCTGGAAAAGTATCGCAAATGGTTGATAGCATTCTTTATACTCAAATAATGACACTGAAAGAATAAACCTAACGGAGACTCTTACACCCGTTGTATTGAGGTGTGTCAAGAGTCTCATCACCAATTGGATCGTAAGCTTTACGGGTTCATGCTGTCGGAATGAGCACCTTAGCCGAGGCGTATTCCTCTGCCCGCGATGTATTCGACCTGTGGTCAAGTATCGGGTCGCAGTCCTCCTTTCCACTTGTAGCAATGCCGACCTGGTCGGCTAACCGAGATCGTGGGCATGCAAGTGTGTAGGAACGTGATCCAAAGTGAGTGATTGAATTAAAGTAAGCCCTCGATGAGAGAGGTGGATACCAAATCTGATGGCGATAGGCGGAAATGTTGCAACATCCTTTACAGGGAGATGATCATATGTTACCAGTGTCTAGGTCGGCCTATGTCGGCTATGTACCTATTCCATTACGACGTAAGCCCCCACTCCATAAAGCTTGAAGAGGCTTGTGTTCAGTTCATAAGAATTGAGATGCTTGATGCTGATGTCCGAGGCACCCTCAAACTCGGTATAAACCCAAAAACTCAATGGGAGATCTCCAAAGGTACTGGTTGACAAAAATGATCGTCAGGGCGTGGCGAGCATAGAAACTTCCTTGTTAAAGTTCTTCCCAAATGACTCCAAGGCCTTGGAGTACGTTGCTGATCCCGAGCAGCGGGCAATGAGACAGAATGTGGCCGCTCGGGAGGAAGTCCTCACTCCCCAGCTGGCGGAAATATGCTGACACATAGGAGAACATGATCGGATTCTTGACGAGCAGAAGGAGTATACTGGGGATGCCGAGAAGACAAAGAGTGAGAAAAGCGGTAAAGCTTTAAAGGGCTTGTGCCGAGTTCATAAGAATTGAGATGCTCGGCGGGAGGTTTCCAGAGATACTGATCGGTGACAATGATACTTGGCGTATGGCGAGCATGGGGACTTAGATTATGTTGCTACTCCCGAGCAGCGGACGATGTGGCAGAGTATGGCTACTTGAGAGGGAGTCCTCAGACCCCAGCTGGCTGAGATGCGCTCAATGTCGGAGAACAATGTTGTCGAGCTAGAGAAATAAGCCGAAGTTGAAGCCGAGAAATTAAGCCGAGAGGGCGAAAAGTGAGATCATCTTCAACAAAACAATCTGAGAAAATTCCTTGTGGATAGGACAGGATGTAGCACTGATTCTTTCATCAACGATGTTAATCAATTATAACTGCTGAACCCCTCGGAAATCGGAATAGTTTGTCAGATCCTTATTAGTAGGTCGTCGAAGGGAAGCTCGGAACAACAAAGCCGAAACGGAGCTTGCTTGCATAATATCAAAGGATGTCTGATAAGGCCTTGTTGCGTTCGGTAGATGCATGAATGTTGAATAAAACACGATCTTCGCAATTGTCAGAACATGAGGGTGGACGAATGGTGTGAGACTCTTTTAGAGATCCTGAGTTGCTTGTACCTCCACAGTTGTACCTTTCATCACATATACAGAGATAGGAATTAGAATATTAAATTAGAAATGAGACAAGAGTGGTGCATTCACTTTGTAAACTGAGTCATATTTTAGGCACTAAGCAAGTAGTATGATACTTGTAGCATAAATAAAGCGACCATGTGTACCACTCATGGCCAATAATTACAACCATCTCATAAAAGCCAATATGTGTAATTAAGATATAAAACTTAAACGTAATAAAGAGCAATGACTTAAATTTAGGATAAAGAAAGATTAATTCCCTGATTAAGCGAGAGGAGTGTTATATTCTTTAATTTGGATCGGCTGTTCTCTGAGTTGTCGGACATGCCTTCGTCTTTTTATTTTCAAAACCTTTAACCCGATAACAGGAGTATTATCCGAGGAAACATCAGAAGGATTGGTGATTGGGAGAATGAATGTGCAGCAGAATAGCCTAATCCGAGCGTACTTCCCCAACTAAATCGGATTCCCCCTCCGAGAATGCTCTGCCATTTAGATCAGATTCATCCAAACCTGTGTGAGAGGCTTGAGGATTTAGACCTGTGAAGGAGTGCATTGTGACGGGGTTGAATGTTTGCAAGTTGTGAGGGCGGGGTTAGAGAAAACGTCTGAGGGGCACAAGATCTGTGGTCGGCTTGTGCATGCTTTCGGATGATAGGAATCCTGACTTGGGTTATGCGCGAAACACTCGCATCATTTTAGGCCATCGTGCTCGGGCTATCACGTCCGGTAGTTCCGACCATCAAATTTGTACCTTTACATGATGTATGAAAACAACTATTAGCCCTCACAACTTTACCATCAAATTTGTAACTTTACATGATGTAAGAAAAGAGGAGGAATGGACTATTGGCCCAAGCTGCACCAAAAAGAAAAACGGGCCTCAACAACTCTATGGCCCAACAATTCAGCAACCTACCTTTTTAAATCAGGGAAGTTACTCTTTCTAATTTTTAATAATGCCACAAATATTTTATTGACTCACTTTACTTTTAGTTAGAGACAAAAATAATTTATATTTTTGCCATTTAGTTTGATTACATGTTGTTTATTATTTATTATTTAATATTTATAAATTGTCAATCTGAAACGACAATAACTAATTAATTATTATTTCTGTGCGCATATGCGAGGTACACGTACGATGGCCCGAGCGACTGAATAACCCATTCCGAGATCCCCATTAATGGACAAATAATTTTTCGAGTATCACGAATACAATAATGTTACTTTACTTGGAATCTAGGGGTGAAAGCGAGGACCCCCACGCCGAGGTCCCCTCTTGAAGCTTGTGCTCCGAGCGAAGAGCGAGGACCCCCGCGCCAAGTTCCCCTCTTGAAGCTCGTGTTCCGAGCATAGAGAAAATCATATTTAAGGAAAACAGAGGTCGACCCTCAACGCTCAACAAAGCCCATTTTAAGAGGATTGACAAAAGACTTCAATCCAACAGTCTTCGATCCAACATTCCTCACCTCGGCGAATCAGGGAAGGAATTCTCGTTCCTATATTGCTTTCCTATTTACTTGGCATTTTACATGACTACTTCGCACACATGCTTATATTAGTTTACCCGATGCAATATTTTGGACATGTGCTTTGAATACTTAGTTCCTTATAATCCCTTTACAAGTCGCTTATTATTCGATATTCTCCATGCTGTTACGTAATGTTTTGTTGAGCAAATCTTCGTGCTGCTGAATGCCTTTAAATCTTTGTCTCTCCTGTTGTGATAGGATAATAATTCTTTATATAGATATATCGCCTGTTGAATGACGTACATTAGTTTCCGACAACCGCACATTGTCATTATTCCTAAATTAATGCTTTCATTTGGTTTGTTGTCATTAAATGCTCTGACATATTTATAAATGTCATTCATTACAATTATTGCGCATGATATACCTGAAATTATGCTTCTTTTCATGGGCAATCCTGTCTGGTTGCACGGTATTTAATTATTGTCATTATTATATTTGTTACGTGTGATCTTTTTAATCATGCTGCTTTTGTTCTGATACTTTATATTCACTCGCCAATAATTTTCATTGTTGCTATTCAATTATCATATATTGTTAAATTAATAACGATCACTGATTATTGTCTTTAAACATGTAATGTAAGGTTCAAAAAAGGATGGTCGGACCTATCGAAAAGGAAGGCCGAGCAGCTAGGAATCTCTCTAGAGTTGACGAGGTCATCACGACCCCATGATAGAGAACAATCCAAAAGTCAGAACGGTTATTATAAAAACATCTCGTGGCATGGATTACTATCGTCATCACTCCGAGATGATTACAAAGACTTTGTGGCCATCGCCCACGCAAACATGTGTTCCTGTAACAACCCGTCACGAGGCTAGCCTAGAACGGGAACTACACACCCACGATGGTCAAACTATTACGAGTCATGTTGTCAAGGCCTCCGTCCACAATGAACTCTCGATCAACAAAACAACAGGTGAAGCCACAAGTTACGGTCAATTAAGGGCATTACCACGACCAATCCAGGGAAGTTAATTTCTTTTACTTAAGTCATTTCAATGGTATTAATTATGTACACCATCGCATGCCAATGATACAGTTAATTACTATACTTATTAACATTATTTGGTTTAATACCACTAATTGCTCCGACACATTTTTGATACACGTATCGTTTTTATTATTATTACGTGTGATCTTTTTAGAATCATACTATTTACATACCAATATTTTATTCCGTAAACTTGCCAATAATTTTCATTATTGCAATTTAATTATTATACATTGTCAGTTCAAATGACGATTACTGATTATTAATTTTGTATACATATACGAGGTACAAATATGGGTAAACAGTCCATCCCACCGGTTTCCTACCAGATCCCTACACCCGCAGTAGGATATCAGACTATGATATCAACTGACTAATGACATCCTCGAATTGAACGGTCCCTTCTACCACGACACCCTTGCCTCTCATGGTCACTAAAAGCCAAAAGACGATCCCCGTCAACATCTCTTCTCGAGATCCCAACATTGCTCACAAGGGCGCTATACAATGGTTCGCCCATAACGGCATACAGGGTGTTTGGGTGGAAGAAGATGAAGAGTACCGAGCAAGCACACGATCTAGCAGTAGAAGAGGAAATGTCTCTATGCCAAATTGATGCCGAGCATATCAACGTTCATGCCAAAAAGGATGCCGAACGCATCAAAGCTCAAAAATAGTCTAACTATAAAGACAAACAGGGAAGGATCTTTCTCATTATCTCATTTACGTGATGTACATTGCATACTTTAAACCTCACATTCATCATTATTGAATCACTTGCTGCACAACATTATATTATGTTAGATAATACTCATAATTAATAGTGAAACGGCTCATACTTCGCTATTAATATCATTACATATCATTTACTACTTGATATTCTAATAGTTGTTTTCATACATCATGTAAAGGTACAAATTTGATGGTCGGAACTACCGGACGTGATAGCCCGAGCACGATGGCCTAAAATGATGCGAGTGTTTCGCGCATAACCCAAGTCAGGATTCCTATCATCCGAAAGCATGCACAAGCCGACCACAGATCTTGTGCCCCTCAGACGTTTTCTCTAACCCCGCCCTCACAACTTGCAAACATTCAACCCCGTCACAATGCACTCCTTCACAGGTCTAAATCCTCAAGCCTCTCACACAGGTTTGGATGAATCTGATCTAAATGGCAGAGCATTCTCGGAGGGGGAATCCGATTTAGTTGGGAAAGTACGCTCGGATTAGGCTATTCTGCTGCACATTCATTCTCCCAATCACCAATCCTTCTGATGTTTCCTCGGATAATACTCCTGTTATCGGGTTAAAGGTTTTGAAAATAAAAAGACGAAGGCATGTCCGACAACTCAGAGAACAGCCGATCCAAATTAAAGAATATAACACTCCTCTCGCTTAATCAGGGAATTAATCTTTCTTTATCCTAAATTTAAGTCATTGCTCTTTATTACGTTTAAGTTTTATATCTTAATTACACATATTGGCTTTTATGAGATGGTTGTAATTATTGGCCATGAGTGGTACACATGGTCGCTTTATTTATGCTACAAGTATCATACTACTTGCTTAGTGCCTAAAATATGACTCAGTTTACAAAGTGAATGCACCACTCTTGTCTCATTTCTAATTTAATATTCTAATTCCTATCTCTGTATATGTGATAAAAGGTACAACTGTGGAGGTACAAGCAACTCAGGATCTCTAAAAGAGTCTCACACCATTCGTCCACCCTCATGTTCTGACAATTGCGAAGATCGTGTTTTATTCAACATTCATGCATCTACCGAACGCAACAGGGCCTTATCAGACATCCTTTGATATTATGCAAGCAAGCTCCGTTTCGGCTTTGTTGTTCCGAGCTTCCCTTCGACGACTGATGAGCATTTTATTTCCCATTTTTTCCTTGCATTATTTTACTCCTATTATTGATACTTGTTGCCTATTTGACATTGTTTAGCTTGATTTAGTGATTTAGAGTTTATTGGACTAATATTCTGAATATTGTTTAATTTGGGATTATTTAGCCTAATTAATTCTATTTCTATTTTCAGGTCATATTTGGCACAAGGGCTTTTTGGACATTTTGGGAATGAAGATTTAATTTTGGAAGAGAAGATATATGATGAAGTGAAGATTGTAATCTATCTTTAGGATTAGTTGAGATTTAGTTATATCTTTTAAGATTTAGATTTTATCTTTAAGATATTTTTAGATTTAATTTAGAGATAAGCTTTCCTTAGGATTTGGGCCCATGATTTAGGCCCGTTTTGTGATTTTAAAAGCCAAATTCGTGTAAACCCTAGGGAGATCTTCCATTCACGTTTTTTTTTACATTCTCTTTCATAGAGAAGGCTTAGTTTTGCTCTCCAAGCTTGTGGTGGCTGCTAGGGTTTCTCTCTCTTCCCTTTTCTACACATTTTTGGTATTTTTCTTCATGGAAGGCTAAACTCTTAGGTTAAATCCCTTTGGTAATGTATCACATACTCTTGAGGTTTTATTCTTAATGCTATTTCGTTTTTATTCACTGTTTTCATGCTTATTGATATGTTATGGTTCGCTTAGTTCCATTATATAGAGATAATCCATGTGTATGAATGCTTAATTTATGCAAACTCGTAAAAACTCCATGCTTTGGCTTTTAATGCTTAATTAGAGGTTTGGGTTTTGGGGTGAGAATTGAATTTTCGCTTAGTATTTAATTCTCACGAGTTGGACAGTGAAGAGGAAAGAAATTGATCTTTTGTGACCGATGATAGAGTTGTGAACGCGAGCCAAAGGGGTTTATCCGCTTTTCCTTATCTGTTTCTTCGTTTTGATTTAATTCTGTTTTGATTTCAATTATTCAATATTCAATACAAAAAAAAACCCCCCTGTTTTCTATGCATACTATGTGTTCGACCTTTTGCTTGATAAGATATTCCTTGGGAGACGACCTAGGAGTCACTTCCTAGTACTATATTTAAACTATTTTTATTTGTATCGGGTACGGCCTCGATCAACGACCTACTAATAAGGATCTGACAAACTATTTCCGATTTCCGAGGGGTTCAGCAGTTATAATTGATTAACATCGTTGACGAAAGAATCAGTGCTACATCCTGTCCTATCCACAAGGAATTTTCTCAGATTGTTTTGTTGAAGATGATCTCACTTTTCGCCCTCTCGGCTTAATTTCTTGGCTTCAACTTCGGCTTATTTCTCTAGCTCGACAACATTGTTCTCCGACATTGAGCGCATCTCAGCCAGCTGGGGTCTGAGGACTCCCTCTCAAGTAGCCATACTCTGCCACATCGTCCGCTGCTCGGGAGTAGCAACATAATCTAAGTCCCCATGCTCGCCATACGCCAAGTATCATTGTCACTGATCAGTATCTCTGGAAACCTCCCGCCGAGCATCTCAATTCTTATGAACTCGGCACAAGCCCTTTAAAGCTTTACCGCTTTTCTCACTCTTTGTCTTCTCGGCATCCCCGGTATACTCCTTCTGCTCGTCAAGAATCCGATCATGTTCTCCTATGTGTCAGCATATTTCCGCCAGCTGGGGAGTGAGGACTTCCTCCCGAGCGGCCACATTCTGTCTCATTGCCCGCTGCTCGGGATCAGCAACGTACTCCAAGGCCTTGGAGTCATTTGGGAAGAACTTTAACAAGGAAGTTTCTATGCTCGCCATGCGCTGACGATCATTTTTGTCAACCAGTACCTTTGGAGATCTCCCATTGAGTTTTTGGGTTTATACCGAGTTTGAGGGTGCCTCGGACATCAGCATCAAGCATCTCAATTCTTATGAACTGAACACAAGCCTCTTCAAGCTTTATGGAGTGAGGGCTTACGTCGTAATGGAATAGGTACATAGCCGACATAGGCCGACCTAGACACTGGTAACATATGATCATCTCCCTGTAAAGGATGTTGCAACATTTCCGCCTATCGCCATCAGATTTGGTATCCACCTCTCTCATCGAGGGCTTACTTTAATTCAATCACTCACTTTGGATCACGTTCCTACACACTTGCATGCCCACGATCTCGGTTAGCCGACCAGGTCGGCATTGCTACAAGTGGAAAGGAGGACTGCGACCCGATACTTGACCACAGGTCGAATACATCGCGGGCAGAGGAATACGCCTCGGCTAAGGTGCTCATTCCGACAGCATGAACCCGTAAAGCTTACGATCCAATTGGTGATGAGACTCTTGACACACCTCAATACAACGGGTGTAAGAGTCTCCTTTAGGTTTATTCTTTCAGTGTCATTATTTGAGTATAAAGAATGCTATCAACCATTTGCGATACTCTTCCAGGAAAAGGGTCTTGGCTTTAAACAGTCTTCTATGTCACCTCCAACCTCGGAAATCGGACGTCTGATCTGCCCAGCACAGAAAGGATCTAAACTCGGCTCAGAGTCTATATGACACTTCCCGAGCTAGGGGGCTTATGTAGTGGACTGGACCCATAAGCCGACCGCATGCCTTCAATGCCGACCAACGACTCAACGGATAAGTTTAAAACTCCCTAGTACATGATAAGGATGAAGGACTCACCCTTCTTATCCTCTAAGAGCCACGTCAGCCCTATTGGGCCCAACAGGCTCATAAGGTATCACAACACACCTAACAGGTAATCCCCTATAAGAACCACTATGCTATAGGGGCTAAGGTATGTCTCTCATCCCTACTCTCAAGAACTACGTGTGGCTTGATCCCCTTATCACCGGGGGTACGTAGGACCGGGGTCACCCTCGTCAGCTGCAACAACCCAAAACACACATCGTGGTGTCTCCCTAACAATGGAACACTACATAAATAAATATGATATTCGTATACCTTTCATTGGGAGTGCTTAATTGTGAAACGTGCTTTATTTGACTGTATGTGATTGGCCTGGTGGTTCAGTATAGCATGATAGAAATTGCTTCCCTATTTTATTGTGTAATACTCACCTCCTTACCATTTTTCAGGTACTGAGTTGGAGTATACACCAGGATCGGCCGAGCAGGATTACTCTCCCTCACAGGGAGAGTAGGGTTGGGTTTTAGATATATTTATTTTGGCCTAAGCCTCCATATTCATTTGATGTATTTGGGCTGTATATGCTTTTGAGAGAGGCTTAGGATAGTTTCTTTTGTGCATGGTTTATGATTCATTTTTGGGCGTAGTTGCTGTTATGGTCTCTTGATATGCATACTTTACATTGATGCTGGCACTCTGACAAACTGAGTCTAATGTTTTACACTTGAGCCCATGGGGCAACTATGTGATGCATACTTACTTTCATGTGAGCCCTGCTGGCTACTGTTGATATTATATACATGCGTTTATCAAGTTGAAGTGTTTGGAAAAGTCCGATAAACAAACGAAACTCCGTCTGTTTGACGGTTGATTTTTATAATCTAAAAATGAATTTTTAAGTTCATAGTTTTAATATAAGGGGTATTAAGGGTAATTAATTATAGGGTGTTACAAAAACCTCTTGTTAGGAACATGGTGTAAATTGTATGATGTAGCTTATTTTAATTTATGATTTAGTATTTTGCTGTTTTTAATTCATGCATTAATTGAGTTTTAATTACATAAACCCGCGCAATTTATGTTTTGGATTTCTTAATTCACAACGAGAGTTGGGATTTTGAATAGGCCATGCAATTAAAGGTATAATCAGTCCAATGCATAGAGATATGGTTGGATGATTATATGGCTTTATAATTCCCTTGTGCTGAATGGATATTTTCTTATATTGTGATTTGTTGAGAGATCAAGGATTAAATATATAGAAAATAAGGGTAATGTTGAGAGAGATCTAACTATTACTATTTGAGAGGAATGGTCCATGAATTGAAGGATAATTAAAGTAAAATATAATTCATAGTTAAAATAAGTGAATCATACAACGAAACCAAGTTCCTAACCTTTTTCTATTGCTTTCTTATCATCTTATCTCCTCAATCTCCTTTTCTTATTTTATTATTATTCAATTTCTTCTTCTTCTTCTTAAATTCAATAACAAGTTGCACTAATAATTACGAAGTGGTGGAAAGTTATTAGAAACAACTTTGATCCATGTGGGACGATATTCGGTCTTCCAGACTATATTACTTGCTGACCTAGTCCTCTTGCTAGTAAATCAACAAGTTTTTGGCGCCGTTGCCGGGGATTGAAATTCGATTCTAATTTCTTTTCGGTACTTTTTGTAATTATTTGTGTAATTTGTACTTTCTCATGTATAATTATAGTTGTAATAGTGATTCAGATTGTGATAGATTTATTCCATATTATCCTTATCCTCCAAACTATGTTGCACAAAATATAACTCCTAGGAAGGCCCAATGGGAAATAGCTCTAGAGAAACTTGAGAAAGCCACTGAGGATTTTGTTAAAGATAGCAAAAATAATTTTAGATCACCTCGTGTTGAACCAATTCCTCCCCCTGTGGAGAAAGAGTCATGGGAAATTAACTAAGAGAAATTAGCTCAAAAAATTAGTAGTAGTGTTCAAGAAATTAATTTTATAAAAGAAGAAAACAGAAAAAGTTTTGAGAACATAGAAATAGCACTTGAGCAAATTTCAAAATATGTATCTGACGAGTTACAAGCATTATCAACAATTTTTGACTCTCCTAAAAAAGAGGAAGAAGTTGTGCTAATAGATGTGACCAATGATCAAATCCCTTTAGAAGAGCAAAATTCTGAAAAAGAAATTGTGCATGATAGATTTGCGGAAAAGGATCAAAATATAACAATCAAAGGTTTGAAAATTGTAGAAAAAATTGAACCACCCTTGCATGAGGAATTTGTTGCTATAAAGAATGTTATTAAATCTAGTTCATGCTTGGGTGATTCAAAATTTTTCTATTATATTCAGCCTAAATACTTTTATGAAAATCATCTAGAACAATCTGAATCATTATTAAGCAATGAGAAGCATGAGAAAGTAATCTTCCTGACTAATGGAGTTAACAACTTCATGATGGATGATGGAAGAAAAGATCACCTAAGGTCTTTCCCATGGGATGTGGGCATAACTCATTATTGTTGCATCACATGGGATTTGACCCATAGAATTTGGGATCCTGGTGGATTTTTTTACATAAGCAGTAGTGTAGGTTTCAATTCTTAGGTAGTTGTTGTGTAAAGAAAAAATGGAGGAACAGACCTCGTGCGCCCTAGGCGCACACGGTCGCGCGCCTCAGGCGCGCGGGGCTGCTGCATATCCAGTTTCGGGGAATTTCACTCCTACTTTTTAGGAACAGATTTTTTTTTAGTAATAGATATTTTTTTATTTTATTTTATCTTTTAGGATTAGATTAGTTTTTTTTATCTTTTTATTTTTTTTATCTTATCTTTTAGGATTAGATTAGTTTTATATCTTTTAGGAATTTGTTTTATCTTTTTAGGATTAGATTTATCTTAGAATTATTTTTAGAATAGATTTTTTTTATTTTTTTTTATTATTTTCGTTTTTTTATTTTTCTATTTTTTAGGGATAGATTTATTTTAAGATTAGATTTGTATTTGTAGGATTTGGACCCCATTAGCCCAATTTTTTTATTGCACCCTAGGCCCCTGTACCTCACCAAAAATATTGTCCAACTTTTTAGGTAGTTTTTAATTTTTATTTTGTAATTTTAGGCTAGATTAGTTTGCTTGAGGACAAGCCAACATCTAAGTTTGGGGGAGTATATACAAAATAAAAATTGATTTTTCCAGACTTGAATTGTTTCCCCATATTTGGTATTGGTTTGTGTCTCTAGTGAAAGTAGGTGATTTTTCTAACCTTAGGACTTTTTCTCTTTTGATGCATGTATATATTTAGTTTAGGATTTAGACTCATTGGCATTAGAATCTGTTTGATTGAACTGAACATGATTGCGGTGACTGTGTTATTTCGACAAAGGCATTCAGAACTTGTGATTAGTGAACTGACTTTATCCAAGTGTGAGATTTTGAGCCTATTGAGAGGTAAATTTTATTGAAATATTCTAATATTGAGACCCCTATTCTTTCATAAGTGCGTTCACTTTGATATTGTCTTCTAGAACTTGACCTGTGACCATTTCAAAATTGATAATTGATTGTATGCATTAAGATGATTAAGGCACCTAGGATGTGTTTTTGTGGCCTTCAGATGTTTTGCATTGAAAATAATTCCATTAGTTGCCCATTTTGAGCCTTATAATGATATATATTTTTTCTTTGGTACCTTGCATTGATTGATTCTATTGTGAGTACCTTGGGAATTGTGAATGAGCAATTAAGTGGAATGTGAGCAGTTAAGTGAAATGTGATGCAAAAGTAAAAAGATAAAAAGTGTATGAGTTCTATTTATCTTCCATAGAAAAAAAAAAGAAAAAAGAAAATAAAGAATGAAGTATTGAATCAAATGAAAAAGTGAAAAGGAAGAGAATAGAAAAGGAAAGGCATTTGCAAAAGAAAGGAAAAAAAATGTTTTTGATGAGAGTATTGTTCTTTATTGTATTTATTGCTCATTCATGGTTTTTGAGGGAATTTTTGCTTTGCATTTAGCCCTTAGTTTTATCCCTTCTTTCTTTTATCCCACCGAACACTTTTAGCCATGGCCCCATTACAACCAAAAATAAGACCTTTTGATTTTTGCATACTTTCGATAATTTCAGTGGAGATACTGGTCTATGGTCAAGCCTATGGTAACACATTATCATTGTTGAACTTGAGTGAATTGAAAATATGACCCTTATACACTTTTGAGAGAAACAATTGAGAGGTTGAGAGTGTTCGCTAATTCTGAGTTCTGGATGGGATTGTTATGTTAACCAGTATGTAATTGTGAATAGGTCATGATAATAAGAGTGTCGAAGTAGATGAGTCGTAGTCTTAGATTAGGTGTATTCATGTTGATTTAGGGAATTTGTCTTTTGTTTAGAATTTTTATTTTACTTTTGCCTGGGACATGCAAAATGCTAAGTTTGGGGGAGTAATTTGGGTCTGATATATATACTTTTTGGACTTCATTTGACTCTCTTTTACTATGTATTTGGCTTGTTTCTCTAGCAAAGTTAGGACTTTTTATTAGATTTTAATTATTTTAGTAGTTTAGGGTCCCTTGGAATGTTTTGATCCTTTTTGGGTATTTTTCAGGTACTTATGGAGTTTAAATGCAAAATATATTCATGGATTTGGATATAGGATGAAAAGAGCTTCGAAACGGTCCATGAACAGAGTAAAACGGAGTCCGGATGAGTCCGTAGCGCCCAAAACAGTCCGGGGCGCGCGTGCTGAAAATGTACAGACCCCGTGCGCGCCCCGGGCGCGTGGACGGATGCGCCCCAGGCGCGCGGACCGCGTGGAAGTGACGCTGGTTGGTATTTTGGCCATAACTTGAGCTACGCTTATCCAAATAAGGCGATCTTGGTATTTTAAAGCTAAGGAAAAGATCTACAACTTTTCCAGAAATAGCCTTGCTCAAATTCGTCCGTCTTCAGGGTCAAAATCAGGGCCGAAGTTGAGTGTCAGACATGAGAAAGCCCAATTGGACCAGATTCTGAACAAAATAGAAGAAGAGAAGTCTAATTTGGCTTCATATCTTATCTTTGGTCAGAAATTAGAAGATAAACATGGACCTTATCTATTAGATTTAATTAAGATATCTTTTAGGATTTGTTTTACTCTTTAAATAGAGGATTTGTAAATAGTTTTCAGTAGGTTTTAAGATCATATAATTCAATTAGAATTAGAGAGAGAGGTTAGTAACATCTATTGAGACCAAGGAGGCAAGGCACGAGGATTGAAGGTCTCTTGGAGAAATAACCAGTATTGTCTATGATATGAGGTTTTCTCTTTGCTTCTGTTTTCTTTATTTCTATATGTGTAACTAAAACTGTAACATCCCAAACTTCATTTATAGTGTAATCTATGTTGTGATGGTCCTAGGGTAGAAGAATTGAGGGCATAAGTTAGAAACTTAACCAATTAAGCATGCAACCTTAGGTTTAAAACATAGGAATTTAGGAAATTAGAATAACAAGATTGGTAGCTTAAAACATAAATTCCACCGCTGGATGTGAAGTACGATAGGTGAGGAAGCTTGCTTTAAAATTTGAAGAAGATCCAACGGGTAACGAAGAAGTATTGGCCTCTCAAAGTCTGGGTACTGCAAAACTGAACTGCTTAATCGATTAAACTGCAGCTTAATCGATTAAACTGCAGCTTAATCGATTAAGGCCAGAAAATGGGAAATGGCTTAATCGATTAAAGGCTGTAGATGCTGAAAAAAAATAAAGGGCGTCCATCTCTTAGAGTTTGCAAAGCTCGAACTTTCTCTCCTCTAGGGCACAAATTCACTCACTCTAATTGATCAACTCTCAAGAGAATCACTCCAAGTCCATCCCCAAATCCATCCTTGTAGCTCCAAGTAAGTGGTTGTTGCTTATGTTCTTCTTTTCCTTTCCCCTAGAATTCGAATTTCTCTCTCCCTCTTGCTCCCATGGCACTTCAATCATCAACCTAGGGAGGTCTTGATGGGGTCACGAATTTCCATCAAGAGTCTTGGGTAAAACTTAATAAAGTGTCTCTTTATTGTATTGATTTTAGGTTCCTCCCTCTCCTTTGATTTGTGGCCATTATTCAAGTGTGCTCCAAGCACAAATTCTCTCTCTAACTCTAAGGACTTGAGGTAAGGAGGTTTGTGTTACCTTATTCTAGGGGGTAGGTTGTATTATATTTATGTTGGGTTGCTAGGAGGTGTTTGTTAGTTTTGATGAGGAACCCTAGGATAGTTAGTAATATATTACACTGTGATTATGCCTTTAAGTATATTGATATGTGATGTTATGTGCAAATGTGACTTGATAATTGATTTAATATTGATAGGTGGGGTTATGTGCAATTGTGATTTTGAAATTGATTTAAGTGGAGATCATTGTGCTAAATTATATTGAGCCCGGAAATTATGAATGGTATTTGAGCATGTTGATATGGACTAGTAAAATGACACTTTAGGAAATGAAAATAAAATGGTATGAATAATTGATGAAAATCCAGGAGATTGGAAACGAATGAAATAATTGGAAACGAAATTGAAAGATTTAAAGATCCGGAATTATTTAGTGGTGTATGAGGTACCTTCCGGCGTGGAGGTGAAGTACCCACCGGCCAAATTGTATGAGGTACCTTCCGGTGTGGAGGTGAAGTACAATGGTATGAGGTACCTTCCGGTGTGGAGGTGAAGTACCCATAGGCCACAATGTATGAGGTACCTTCCTGTGTGGAGGTGATGTAACACCCTCACTTATTATTAGTAATTATTAGGTTTTATAAAAATCGGAGTTTGAAAATTTCTTTTTAATACCTAAATTCCTTTAAAAGGTTTTACGGAAATCCGGCAGAGTTTCCTCTATTTTCCGGACTTCCCAAAATTTTTCTTCTAAAAACCTGTCAGTCCAGAAACTTTTAAAACATAAACAACAACAGTCTAATAGTTATATCAGATCCTAATTCCCGATGGATACAAAGTTCAGGGCGAACAACTATTACATATTTGAATTACAAAATACTGGTCCACTCAAAACATATATATATATATATATATATATATATATATATATTCACTCCACGTTGTGGAATGAAGATCCTGCCCGGCCAGCACTGGTGTATGCTCCACTTGCGTACCTGAAAAAATGTTAACAACACAGGGGAAGCATCACACAGAACTTAAAAAGGAGATTTCTAAGCAGATATATACGACACGCCAAAACTATTCAAGCCTATGCTATGCTACACAATTCATGTTCTTCTTTCCTTTTTACCACCTGATTGTTTCCCAATTCTTATCCTTTCTAAATGTTTTCTTTTAGATAATCCTTAATCTCTATTTATCCATGTTACTCATTACTTTCGTTATTTTCCTCTCTATTCTCATTTGTATTTCCATTTTAAACTTCCATTTATGTAATTCTCATTACTCTTTTTCCTTTCCATTTTCCTTTATTACTTTTGCTCTTTCCTTTTTCACATTTACTATCTGGCCACAGGGTCAATACAACCACCTGCGCCGTTTACCAATCATAATAGGCCACAGGGTCAATACAACCACCTGCGCCGTTTACCAATCATAATAGGCCACAGGGTCAATACAACCACCTGCGCCGTTTACCAATCATAATAGGCCACAGGGTCAATACAACCACCTGCGCCGTTTACCAATCATAATAGGCCACAGGGTCAATACAACCACCTGTGACATCTATCATTTTATCTAGGCCACAGGGTCAATACAACCACCTGTGCCATGCCACAGGGTCAATACAACCACCTGTGACATTTATCATTTTCTTTATTTCTCATCATTAACTCGTCTTATCCTTTTCTCTTTACATTTAGTCCCTTAATTCTCTTTAATTCTTTTAATTCATTAATCCATCTTTAATCCCTATTATGTGTTTACTCCCCTTGTCCCTTTTCCTTATTTTTGTTTATTCTAAATATATTCAACTCACTAATAATTCTCGTTCCCAATTAACTTTGCTTGATTTAGCCCTATGCATTATATTTCAATTCTCGCCACTCACCCTTAATAAATTTCATTTCCCTTTCTTTTCTTTTTCTTCTTCTCTTCCTCTGTTTATTTTTCCTACATCACTCATATTTAATAATTCCTAGCTCATGCATTTAGAACCAAATATATTATTTCTTTTTCCGTTAACCCTCTCTTTCTTATTTTCCGTTTATTTCTTTCCTCTAATGGTTAATTACTCATTCACTCCATTTATTTCTATTAACCTTATTTCGTCCTAATTTAATTCTCAACTCATTTCTACACTTTCTTTATTTAGTTCCGGCTCTCCCTAATCAATCTCTAATTTCTTCCCTTTCTTACTTACGCTACTCACTCATTATTATAATTCCGCTTATTTCGTTGCTAATTGTTTCAACTCTTCTTTAACTAAATTTTCTTTCCTAATTATCTTCCTTCATTATTAGCGGGCTACTCTAAGGTTCATTAACAATTACCATTTTCCCCGGTCCTAGCGATAGATATAACTACCCAGAAATACACCCCTTAAGGACTGGTAATGAAACCCCTTACCTCAATCGATGACAGCGAGAGGGGAAACCTTAGTCTGACGCTTTACTCCCCGCCTTACGCTCTAGCTCGGCTCCAATTTGATCCTAAGCTTCCAAAATCTTTGATTCCAAGCACGGCGGGGACAATCGATCTCGATCGCGGTGACGGTGTTGCTCCTCGTTATTTGCGAACGATCGCGGCCGGATCGAGGCCCAAGCTTCAAGCCTCGGACTACCCAAAACAAGCCCGGTGCGAATCACGATCGGTGTCGGTGTCGGCGTCGGTGAGATCCGGCGAGGAGATAGAAAACCCTAGAGGAGAGAGAAACACAAAGGGAGGAGGAAGAGAGTAAGGGAACTCAATCAATAGGGAAAGGGAGAGGAAGAAGAGGTCATGGTGGTGGTGGTGGGTGGTGGCTCGTGGTGGTGGCTATGGTATGGTGTGGTGGTGGAGGAAAAGGAGGAGAGGGAGAGAAAAGGAGGGAAAGAGACTAAGAGGGAGGAGAGAGAGAGGCGTCCATGGTGATGATGGTGGGCTTGGCGGTGGATGGAGGGGTGCTTGGGGGCTGCTGGACGGAGGTGGGTGAAGGGAGAAGGTCTGGGGCGGAGAAATGAGGAGAGAAGGGGGTCTGGTGCGCAGCTCTTATAGAGCTGGTGCGGATCAGATCCGCGTGCGCGCCTGAGCGCGGACGGGTCGCGCCTGAGCGCGGGGCACGCACCAGGCTGGTGCTGGTGCGGAAACGCGTGCGTCTGGGGCGGGGGATGGGAGACTCTGGCGCGCCATTTTCTGGTTGGTGCGCACGTTGCGCATCAGGGGCGCGCCTGGGCGAATTTTCCACGGGTTTGGTGCACCTGGTGCACACTGGTGCGCCTGGGCGTGCACCGGTGCGCCTGGGCGTGCACCAGTGGTTCCTGACTTCGATTCGTCATAACTTTTTCGTTAACCGTCGGATCGAGTCCAAATTTTTAGGAAAGCTTCTTCACCCCATAAACTTCATATCCAACGGTGGAATTTATTTTCTTAGCATCCTATAATAAATTTCTAATTTTCTCTTTTCGGTCGATTTCTAGCATCGAAAACGCCGATTTAACTCCCGATCTCGCTTATATGACTTTGCCCAAAGCCATAAATGCCTTCTATACAACTCCTAGGTCCTATATTCACCACTCACATATCTAGAAAAATTCATTGAGTCACTTTTCCAATTTTTCTAAGGTTTTTAATAATTATTTCATTTAAATCAAAGTTTAGGATGTTACAATTCTCCCCCACTTATTAGAATTTCGTCCCCGAAATTCCGTTCAATTCCTTCAAATGGAGGACCATCCCATGGGTAAGCTTCTGATCACGGTTTTCACTTCCCTTCGATCTTTACTTTCCGCTCCGTATGCGGTTAGAGTCATGCTTATTCCAACGTCTGTCTTCTAGCACCACGTACCAACTCCATCAGGATCGTCAATTTTCTTATTATTAAAGTTCCATCTCCCATTCCTTGGATTGAAATCCTCCCCCACTTAGCATCGACATAATTGATTATATCCATGCTAGAGGGTTATGCTTATCCGTTGCTCAGAATAGAGTACACCGGTTCCCGACCGGTATCCAAGGCTAAAAAGAGGACACGTGGGTGACAATCTATCAGTAGGCATAGAACTATGTCGGGTTTCTATGACTTGGCGAATTCTCACCAATGCATCTGAGATGCTTGGAACTTGAAGAGAGTGAAGATGAAAGGAAGAAACATGAAGCACTCAAGAGCGAGTCTCATGGTTTTTGCAAGATGACCCAGGATGTACTGGGTACGTGTCAAGCAAGAAGACAATGGAGATTATTCCCCAAAGTGTGCATTTTCAGCAGAGAGTCGCCGAAGGATGCGGTCCTACGGATCTGCGGTTAATTGATTGGTCTCGGTCAAAGTCTAGCTGTTGCTTCTCGATTCAGTGTCGTTTTGGGAAGGTCTTGTTTTATTCTTTAGTTTAACCCTCATTCGGTTCTCTTCGAAGTGTTTGGAAGTATCTGCTTAGTAGTCCTATGGCTTACGGTATGCTTATGAGTTATTGTCGCTCGGATAGGATTCGAATCGAGTCGTCAAGTCTCCCCCACTTATTATCAACATACTTGAGTAAGTCGAAGGCAGGGAGGAAACTGGGTCGATTCCAAGAATCAATTAGCTAAGTTCTCACAAGTTGGAGAGGTGGTTCGATTACTGAGTTGAACGTTCTCGGTGGAAATACCGAATAAGAGTGTCTTAAATGGGATTGATTTGCGAATTACTGTTTACGAGTCTTAGGAAAGATCCTATAGGATTAGAGTTCAATCGGACGTTCGACGGAGATGGAATTTCTAAATGGTTCGTTTGGATCTCCATTAGATGATTGCAATAATATAACATGTCGATAAACGCGAAGACCGAGGTGGTCAGTCCCAATCTCACATTTATCAACTGTACATCACTGCGTTATTGAATGATAGCTTTATCTTTTAACAAGTGCAAGAGAAAGGACGACCAATCCTGACCTCACACTCTATCAGAGGATGACACTATCATAACCGAGTTCGGTGGAATTTCTAACTAGGTTTTAACACTTATCGACTCCTTCTAGATTACACTACTCACACTTACTCTAGGCAAAGACACTAAAGCAACTAGTTGATGCAGCATTAATATAAAAAGTACCTTGGATAAGTTCATTCCTCGTTCTACGTGTCCATAGGACAGTTTGTAGCACGGTGTCCGGGTTGCCCGCATTGGAAACAGAGACCTTCCTTTCTACGCTGCTCCAACATCCGACACATACGAGTATGGGATCCTCCACAATGTGGACATGGTGGCCTGGTCCTTGGAGCAGTCGCACTCTGACCCGCATTCTCTGGCACTACTGCTCTGGTGCGGTTAACAGCATACGAACCTGATCCTTGAGCCAGTCCCTTACCCTTGTTGAGACCTACTTCATTCGGTATATTCTTGCCCCTTTTCTCTGCTTTATGTCGATTCAAACTCTTCTCATAAGTGCTAGCCATATTCACCAGCTGAGAGAGGTTAGCTATACCCTGATGCACAAAGACAGTCTGAATCCTGGTATTGAGACCTGCTTCAAATTTAACACACTTGGTGCGTTCATCTGCATCCCGATAACTGCCAGAATAGCGAATCAGATCTTCAAATTGTGCCGCATATTCACCGACACTCATACTTCCTTGCTCCAGATGCAGAAAAGCGATCTCCTTTTCCCTACGAACATCCTCAGGAAAATACTTCCCCAGGAAGTGAGCCTTGAACAGGTCAAAAGTGATATCCTGATTAGCTGCCTCCAATTCTCTTCGCACACGTTCCCACCAATACTCTGCTTCGTCAGTCAACATATACTGCGCTAACAACACAGTTTGTTCAGCAGGTGGCGCTATGGTGCGAAGGATCTTCTCAATTTCCTTGAGCCATCGCTGAGCTCCATCAGGATTATACCCTCCTTCGAACCTAGGCGGTTTGCATTTCCTAAATCGAGCCATCCAGTCAATTTCGGCTTGGTTCTGTTGCATTCGGGCCTGATTCTGATTCATTTGAATCAGGTTCTCCAATATAGCGGCCATCCGCTCATTCTCGGCACATCGTCCAGCCATACTGTTAGGTCATGAAGGGAACAGTCAGTTAAAGACTGAATACTTAATCACTAACCTAATTGTCCTACTCTTAAACTTAGACTCTTACTAAACGAACCTGTTACTCGCTTGGTGAGTAACCATCGGAGATGTGAGTCCACACTCCAAAGGCCGAGGAAAAACTGCTATGATACCAAAATGTAACACCCTCACTTATTATTAGTAATTATTAGGTTTTATAAAAATCGGAGTTTGAAAATTTCTTTTTAATACCTAAATTCCTTTAAAAGGTTTTACGGAAATCCGGCAGAGTTTCCTCTGTTTTCCGGACTTCCCAAAATTTTTCTTCTAAAAACCTGTCAGTCCTGAAACTTTTAAAACATAAACAACAACAGTCTAATAGTTATATCAGATCCTAATGCCCGATGGATACAAAGTTCAGGGCGAACAACTATTACATATTTGAATTACAAAATACTGGTCCACTCAAAACATATATATATATATATATATATTCACTCCACGTAGTGGAATGAAGATCCTGCCTGGCCAGCACTGGTGTATGCTCCACTTGCGTACCTGAAAAAATGTTAACAACACAGGGGAAGCATCACACAGAACTTAAAAAGGAGATTTCTAAGCAGATATATACGACACGCCAAAACTATTCAAGCCTATGCTATGCTACACAATTCATGTTCTTCTTTCCTTTTTACCACCTGATTGTTTCCCAATTCTTATCCTTTCTAAATGTTTTCTTTTAGATAATCCTTAATCTCTATTTATCCATGTTACTCATTACTTTCGTTATTTTCCTTTTTATTCTCATTTGTATTTCCATTTTAAACTTCCGTTTATGTTATTCTCATTACTCTTTTTCCTTTCCATTTTCCTTTATTACTTTTGCTCTTTCCTTTTTCACATTTACTATTTGGCCACAGGGTCAATACAACCACCTGCGCCGTTTACCAATTATAATAGGCCACAGGGTCAATACAACCACCTGCGCCGTTTACCAATCATAATAGGCCACAGGGTCAATACAACCACCTGCGCCGTTTACCAATCATAATAGGCCACAGGGTCAATACAACCACCTGCGCCGTTTACCAATCATAATAGGCCACAGGGTCAATACAACCACCTGCGCCGTTTACCAATCATAATAGGCCACAGGGTCAATACAACCACCTGCGCCGTTTACCAATCATAATAGGCCACAGGGTCAATACAACCACCTGCGCCGTTTACCAATCATAATAGGCCACAGGGTCAATACAACCACCTGCGCCGTTTACCAATCATAATAGGCCACAGGGTCAATACAACCACCTGTGACATCTATCATTTTATCTAGGCCACAGGGTCAATACAACCACCTGTGACATCTATCATTTTATCTAGGCCACAGGGTCAATACAACCACCTGTGCCATGCCACAGGGTCAATACAACCACTTGTGACATTTATCATTTTCTTTATTTCTCATCATTAACTCGTCTTATCCTTTTCTCTTTACATTTAGTCCCTTAATTCTCTTTAATTCTTTTAATTCATTAACCATCTTTAATCCCTATTATGTGTTTACTCCCCTTGTCCCTTTTCCTTATTTTTGTTTATTCTAAATATATTCAACTCACTAATAATTCTCGTTCCCAATTAACTTTGCTTGATTTAGCCCTATGCATTATATTTCAATTCTCGCCACTCACCCTTAATAAATTTCATTTCCCTTTCTTTTCTTTTTCTTCTTCTCTTCCTCTGTTTATTTTTCCTACATCACTCATATTTAATAATTCCTAGCTCATGCATTTAGAACCAAATATATTATTTCTTTTTCCGTTAACCCTCTCTTTCTTATTTTCCGTTTATTTCTTTCCTCTAATGGTTAATTACTCATTCACTCCATTTATTTGTATTAACCTTATTTCATCCTAATTTAATTCTCAACTCATTTCTACACTTTCTTTATTTAGTTCCGGCTCTCCCTAATAAATCTCTAATTTCTTCCCTTTCTTACTTACGCTACTCACTCATTATTATAATTCCGCTTATTTCGTTGCTAATTGTTTCAACTCTTCTTTAACTAAATTTTATTTCCTAATTATCTTCCTTCATTATTAGCGGGCTACTCTAAGGTTCATTAACAATTACCATTTTCCCCGGTCCTAGCGATAGATATAACTACCCAGAAATACACCCCTTAAGGACTGGTAATGAAACCCCTTACCTCAATCGATGACAGCGAGAGGGGAAACCTTAGTCTGACGCTTTACTCCCCGCCTTACGCTCTAGCTCGGCTCCAATTTGATCCTAAGCTTCCAAAATCTTTGATTCCAAGCACGGCGGGGACAATCGATCTCGATCGCGGTGACGGTGTTGCTCCTCCTTATTTGCGAACGATCGCGGCCGGATCGAGGCCCAAGCTTCAAGCCTCGGACTACCCAACACAAGCCCGGTGCGAATCACGATCGGTGTCGGTGTCGGCGTCGGTGAGATCCGGCGAGGAGATAGAAAACCCTAGAGGAGAGAGAAACACAAAGGAAGGAGGAAGAGAGTAAGGGAACTCAATCAATAGGGAAAGGGAGAGGAAGAAGAGGTCATGGTGGTGGTGGTGGGTGGTGGCTCGTGGTGGTGGCTATGGTGTGGTGTGGTGGTGGAGGAAAAGGAGGAGAGGGAGAGAAAAGGAGGGAAAGAGACTAAGAGGGAGGAGAGAGAGAGGCGTCCATGGTGATGATGGTGGGCTTGGCGGTGGATGGAGGGGTGCTTGGGGGCTGCTGGACGGAGGTGGGTGAAGGGAGAAGGTCTGGGGCGGAGAAATGAGGAGAGAAGGGGGTCTGGTGCGCAGCTCTTATAGAGCTGGTGCGGATCAGATCCACGTGCGCGCCTGAGCGCGGACGGGTCGCGCCTGAGCGCGGGGCACGCACCAGGCTGGTGCTGGTGCGGAAACGCGTGCGTCTGGTGCGGGGGATGGGAGACTCTGGCGCGCCATTTTCTGGTTGGTGCGCACGTTGCGCATCAGGGGCGCGCCTGGGCGAGGCTGGTGCGCGCTTGGGAGAATTTTCCACGGGTTTGGTGCACCTGGTGCACACCGGTGCGCCTGGGCGTGCACCAGTGCGCCTGGGCGTGCACCAGTGGTTCCTGACATCGATTCGTCATAACTTTTTCGTTAACCGTCGGATCGGGTCCAAATTTTTAGGCAAGCTTCTTCACCCCATAAACTTCATATCCAACGGTGGAATTTATTTTCTTAGCATCCTATAATAAATTTCTAATTTTCTCTTTTCGGTCGATTTCTAGCATCGAAAACGCCGATTTAACTCCCGATCTCGCTTATATGACTTTGCCCAAAGCCATAAATGCCTTCTATACAACTCCTAGGTCCTATATTCACCACTCACATATCTAGAAAAATTCATTAAGTCAGTTTTCCAATTTTTCTAAGGTTTTTAATAATTATTTCATTTAAATCAAAGTTTAGGATGTTACAGGTGAAGTACAACGGTATGAGGTACCTTCCGATGTGGAGGTGAAGTACCCAATGGCCAATTTGTATGAGGTACCTTCCGGTGTGGAGGTGAAGTACAATGGTATGAGGTACCTTCCGGTGTGGAGGTGAAGTACCCATAGGCCCAAATGTATGAGGTACCTTCCAGTGTGGAGGTGAAGTACATTGGTTCGAAATAAATTTTATGAATGGAATAAAGGAAAGAGAAGAAAAAGAATGAATTATGATGATAATATAGAAAATTGAAATTTAAAGTGTGCTACATGGTAAATTGAATGGAAAAGATTATTGTTTTATGATTAATGCTCTGTTGAACCAAGATAGAATTTATGAATTTATGCCTTAGCATAGCTTAATAAGAACTAAATAAATATGATATGCGTATACCTTTCATTGGGAGTGCTTAATTGTGAAACATGCTTTATTTGACTGTATGTGATTGGCCTGGTGCTTCAGTATAGCATGATAGAAATTGCTTCCCTATTTTATTGTGTAATACTCACCTCCTTACCATTTTTCAGGTACTGAGTTGGAGTATACACCAGGATCGGCCGAGCAGGATTACTCTCCCTCACAGGGAGAGTAGGGTTGGGTTTTAGATATATTTATTTTGGCCTAAGCCTCCGTATTCATTTGATGTATTTGGGCTGTATATGCTTTTGAGAGAGGCTTAGGATAGTTTCTTTTGTGCATGGTTTATGATTCATTTTTGGGCGTAGTTGCTGTTATGGTCTCTTGATATGCATACTTTACATTGATGCTGGCACTCTGACAAACTGAGTCTGATGTTTTACACTTGAGCCCATGGGGCAACTATGTGATGCATACTTACTTTCATGTGAGCCCTTCTGGCTACTGTTGATATTATATACATGCGTTTATCAGGTTGAAGTTTTTGGAAAAGTCGGATAAACAAACGAAACTCCGTCCGTTTGACGGTTGATTTTTATAATCTAAAAATGAATTTTTAAGTTCATAGTTTTAATATAAGGGGTATTAAGGGTAATTAATTATAGGGTGTTACATTTATGGTATCAGAGCAGTTTCTCCTCGGCCTTGGAGTTAGGCAAACTCCACCTGATTACTCACCTAGCGAGTAATGGATGCTCATAGTAAGAGTTTAGGAATTTAATAGTATTATTATAGTATCATGTTTACATTTAGTAGTTACGTCTTACTTGTCTGTTCTCTTTGGCTAAGCAGTATGGTTGGAAGAAGAGCTGCTAATGATGGGCTTGCAGCCATTCTGGAGCATCTGTCACAGATGCAACAGCAGCAGGGAGAGCAGATGGCTGCTGCCGCAGCAGCAGCCGCTATGCAACCAACTCCAGTTGAGATTGACTGGATGGCTAGGTTCCGCAAGAATGATCCACCTCGTTTTGAGGGTGGAAATGACCCTGATGGAGCACAAAGATGGATTCAGGAGATCGAGAAGATCGCCCGCTCTATTTACCCACCCATGGAGCAGCATGTGCGACTGGCGGAATTCATGCTAACCAATGAGGCTGAGCATTGGTGGGACCGGCAGAGAAGGGGATTGGAGGCAGCCAATCCGGTGGTTTCATGGAAAGTATTCAAGGGTCTCTTTCTAGGGAAGTATTTCCCCGAGGACGTGAGAAGGGAGAAGGAGATTGCCTTTCTCCAACTGACTCAAGGCTCCATGTCAGTTGGGGATTATGCAGCTAGATTTGAAGATCTTATCCGATTCTCTGACTATCGGGATGCCAGTGAGCGTGGAAAATGCATCAAGTTTGAGTCTGGACTCAAGACTGATATTCGCCTCTCTTGCGAGTATCACAACATTGACAATTTGGCCCGCTTGGTCAACATGGCGAGCACTTACGAGAAGGGGCTTAAGAGGAAAATGGCAGAAGATAAAAGCAAGACTGTGCAGAGAAGTGGTGGTCCTATCAGAGGCAAGGGAGCGGTGCAGCGACCAGGCCCCTATGCAGGCCCTATGTGGAGTTCACCTGGTCCTATTCCGCCTTGCCCTCATTGTGGCAGGCATCATAGAGGAGTATGCTGGAATTTGACTCAGAATCAACCAAGTGTCACATGTTTCAAGTGTGGACAACCCGGTCATGTTGCAACTAACTTCCCAAAGAACGCAGTTAAGAAAGAAGCCAATATGACTAGGGCGCAGAGGATTGGTGATGGTCGCCCACTACAGAAGGGGAAGGTGTACACTCTTGATGGAGAGGAGGTGACAGAGGCTGATGAGCTGATTCGAGGTATTGGCCATATAAATGATATTGCATGTGGTATTCTATTTGACGGTGAAGCTACACACTCTTTTATTTCTGTCAATTGCATGGAAAGACTAAAGTTATCTGCTGTTGAGATGCCTTTTAAATTGTCTGTTTCTACCCCTACAAATTCAGCTGTGGTTACATCTTTGATGTCCTTGGATTGCCCTCTTCGCGTATTGGAGCGGGAATTCAAAGTGAACTTGATATGTTTGCCCTTAACCAAGCTGGATATCATTCTAGGCATGGACTGGATGTCCCAGAACCGTGTCCTTCTTGATTGTAGCCAGAAGTCAGTAATTTTCTGTCAAGTCTCTGTGTCGGCCATGGATGATGAGGAAGCATCGGATATTAGCAAAATCTCCGTGGTTTGTGAGTTCCCGGATGTTTTTCCAGCTGAAATTCCTGGATTGCCTCCAGCCAGAGAAGTAGAATTTGGCATCAATCTTATGCCTGGTGCCGGCCCGATATCTAAAGCGCCTTACAGAATGGCCCCTCCAGAGTTGGAAGAGTTGAAGAAGCAGTTGGAGGAGCTTTTGGCGAAAGGGTTCATAAGACCGAGTGTTTCCCCATGGGGGGCTCCTATCCTCTTTGTTAAAAAGAAGGATGGAAGTGTTCGCATGTGCACTGATTACCGTCAGTTGAATGCAGTGATGGTGAAGAATAAATATCCGCTCCCACGCATTGATGATTTGTTGGATCAGCTTAGGGGAGGTGCAGTTTTCTCAAAAATTGACCTCCGATCTGGATACCATCAAATCCGTATCCGAGAGTAGGACATTCCTAAAACTGCTTTTAGATCTCGGTATGGGCATTTTGAATATGTGGTGATGCCTTTCGGTCTCACGAATGCACCTGCTATCTTCATGGATTACATGAACAGGATCTTCAGGCCGTACTTAGACTCATTTGTCATTGTGTTCATTGATGACATTCTTATCTATTCCAAGAGCCAGAAGGAGCATGAAGATCATTTGAGAACGGTGCTCCAAGTGCTCAAAGACAAACATCTCTATGACAAGTTTTCTAAATGTAGTTTCTGGTTGAATGAAGTGTATTTTATGGGGCATGTGATTTCTGAGAAAGGAGTTGCGGTTGACCCTTCTAAGGTGGAAGCGGTGCTTAAGTGGGAGAGACCCCAGTCCATCACAGAAATCAGAAGTTTCCTTGGTATGGCTGGTTATTATAGGAGGTTCATTGAAGGGTTTTCTAAGCTAGCCCTTCCTTTGACTACTCTTACGCGGAAGGGTGTTCCATTTGAATGGTCCCCAGAATGTGAAGAGAGTTTCCAGGAGTTGAAGAGGCGATTGACTAGTTCCCCGGTGTTGATCTTGCCGGATCCGACTCAATCCTTCGTAGTGTATTGTGATGCTTCAAAACAAGGGTAGGGTTGTGTGCTGATGCAGCAAGGACAAGTCATAGCTTATGCATCCAGGCAATTGAGACAGCATGAGCATAACTATCCCACTCATGATCTTGAGTTGGCAGCAGTAGTTTTTGCTTTGAAAATCTGGAGGCACTATCTGTATGGTTCAAAATTTGAAGTCTTTAGTGATCATAAAAGCCTTCGCTATCTTTTTGATCAAAAAGAGTTGAATATGAGACATAGGAGGTGGATGGAGTTTCTGAAGGACTATGATTTCAATCTCCAGTACCATCCGGGAAAAGCAAATGTAGTGGCTGATGCACTAAGTCGCAAGACTTTGCATGTCAGCAATTTGATGGTGAAAGAGATGCAGCTAATCCAAGAGTTCAGTGACCTCAATTTGAAAATGCAAGTGAAAGAGAAGAGCATTGTTCTAGAAATGCTGCAGGTTACTAATGACTTGATTGGCCTTATTAGAGAGAGACAAACTGATGATGTAGAATTACAGAAGTTGTTGGAAGGGGCATCGGGCAATGAAGAGCCCGATTTTGTGAAAGGTTCAGATGGCATTATCTGATTTAGGGGTCGGATATGTGTTCCCATGGACTTCGAGATCAGAAGGGATATCCTGTGGGAAGCACATCGGACCAAAATGAATTTCCATCCTGGTGCAACAAAAATGTACCAAGATCTGAAAAAGATTTATTGGTGGCCGAAGTTGAAAACCGATGTAGCAGATCATGTATCTCATTGTCTTACTTGCCAGAAAGTTAAGATTGAGCATCAAAAGCCTAGTGGTCCATTGCGATCACTTGATATACCGGAGTGGAAGTGGGATAGTATAGCTATGGATTTTGTGACAGGTCTACCTAGGACTGCTGCAGGATGTGATGCAGTTTGGGTGGTTGTGGACCGTCTCACAAAGTGTGCCCACTTTATTCCGATTCACAAGAAGTACACTCTGGAGAAGTTGACTCAGTTGTATATCAGGGACATAGTGAAACTGCATGGTGTTCCTACCAGTATTGTATCCGATCGTGATCCGAGATTTCTGTCTAGATTTTGGCAGAGTCTTCAGGAGGCATTGGGTACTAAGCTGAAATTCAGTACGGCTTATCATCCGCAGACAGACGGACAATCTGAGCGTACTATCCAGACACTGGAGGATTTATTGAGAGCATGTGTTCTGGAGCAGGCTGGTAGTTGGGAGCAGTTACCGCCGTTGATGGAGTTTACTTATAATAACAGCTTCCACTCCAGTATTGGCATGGCACCATTTGAGGCTCTCTATGGCAGAAAGTGCAGGACGCCTTTGTGTTGGTTCCAAATAGGAGAGAATCTGTTGACAGGTCCTAATATTGTGAAAGAAACAACTGAGAAGATCACAATGATCAAGAACAAGATGAAAACATCCCAGGATCGCCAGAAGAATTATGCTGATAGGCGTAGGAGACCCTTGGAATTTGATGTTGGGGATCATGTGTTTCTAAGAGTGTCTGCAGTCACTGGGATTGGTAGAGCAATTAGGTCCAAGAAACTAACTCCTCGGTTTGTTGGACCTTATGAGATCTTGAAGAAGGTTGGTCCGGTAGCTTACAAAATTGCTATGCCCCCTCACTTAGCTAGGCTTCATGATGTATTCCATGTTTCACAGCTAAGAAAATACGTTCATGATCCTACTCATGTGGTCACATTGGACGAGTTGCCTTTGAAGGAGAATTTGACTTTTGAGGTGTTGCCAGTGAGGATTGAAGACAGGCAGGTGAGACAATTAAGAGGCAAGGAGATCAGCTTGGTCAAAGTCATTTGGAGCAGGAACAATGTAGAGGAGGCTACTTGGGAGCTAGAAAGCAAGATCAGACAATCTCATCCACACTTGTTCGAGGACAACTGAATTTCGAGGACGAAATTCGGGTAAGTGGGAGAGGATTGTAACATCCCAAACTTCATTTATAGTGTAATCTATGTTGTGATGGTCCTAGGGTAGAAGAATTGAGGGCATAAGTTAGAAACTTAGCCAATTAAGCATGCAACCTTAGGTTTAAAACATAGGAATTTAGGAAATTAGAATAACAAGATTGGTAGCTTAAAACATAAATTCCACCGTTGGATGTGAAGTAGGATAGGTGAGGAAGCTTGCTTTAAAATTTGAAGAAGATCCAACGGGTAACGAAGAAGTATTGGCCTCTCAAAGTCTGGGTACTGCAAGACTGAACAGCTTAATCGATTAAACTGCAGCTTAATCGATTAAACTGCAGCTTAATCGATTAAGGCCAGAAAATGGGAAATGGCTTAATCGATTAATAATCGATTAAAGGCTGTAGATGCTGAAAAAAATAAAGGGCGTCCATCTCTTAGAGTTTGCAAAGCTCGAACTCTCTCTCCTCTAGGGCACAAATTCACTCACTCTAATTGATCAACTCTCAAGAGAATCACTCCAAGTCCATCCCCAAATCCATCCTTGTAGCTCCAAGTAAGTGGTTGTTGCTTATTTTCTTCTTTTCCTTTCCCCTAGAATTCGAATTTCTCTCTCCCTCTTGCTCCCATGGCACTTCAATCATCAACCTAGGGAGGTCTTGATGGGGTCACGAATTTCCCTCAAGAGTCTTGGGTAAAACTTAATAAATTGTCTCTTTATTGTATTGATTTTAGGTTCCTCCCTCTCCTTTGAGTTGTGGCCATTATTCAAGTGTGCTCCAAGCACAAATTCTCTCTCTAACTCTAAGGACTTGAGGTAAGGAGGTTTGTGTTACCTTATTCTAGGGGGTAGGTTGTATTATGTTTATGTTGGGTTGCTAGGAGGTGTTTGTTAGTTTTGATGAGGAACCCTAGGATAGTTAGTAATATATTACACTGTGATTATGCCTTTAAGTATATTGATATGTGATGTTATGTGCAAATGTGACTTGATAATTGATTTAATATTGATAGGTGGGGTTATGTGCAATTGTGATTTTGAAATTGATTTAAGTGGATATCATTGTGCTAAATTATATTGAGCCCGGAAATTATGAATGGTATTTGAGCATGTTGATATGGACTAGTAAAATGACACTTTATGAAATGAAAATAAAATGGTATGAATAATTGATGAAAATCCAGGAGATTGGAAACGAATGAAATAAATGGAAACGAAATTGAAAGATTTAAAGATCCGGAATTATTTAGTGGTGTATGAGGTACCTTCCGGTGTGGAGGTGAAGTACCCACCGGCCAAATTGTATGAGGTACCTTCCGATGTGGAGGTGAAGTACAATGGTATGAGGTACCTTCCGGTGTGGAGGTGAAGTACCCATAGGCCACAATGTATGAGGTACCTTCCTGTGTGGAGGTGAAGTACAACGGTATGAGGTACCTTCCGGTGTGGAGGTGAAGTACCCAATGGCCAATTTGTATGAGGTACCTTCCGGTGTGGAGGTGAAGTACAATGGTATGAGGTACCTTCCGGTGTGGAGGTGAAGTACCCATAGGCCCAAATGTATGAGGTACCTTCCGGTGTGGAGGTGAAGTACATTGGTTCGAAATAAATTTTATGAATGGAATAAAGGAAAGAGAAGAAAAAGAATGAATTATGATGATAATATAGAAAAATTGAAATTTAAAGTGTGCTACATGGTAAATTGAATGGAAAAGGTTTAGCAATTATTGTTTTATGATTAATGCTCTGTTGAACCAAGATAGAATTTATGAATTTATGCCTTAGCATAGCTTAATAAGAACTAAATAAATATTATATTCGTATACCTTTCATTGGGAGTGCTTAATTGTGAAACGTGCTTTATTTGACTGTATGTGATTGGCCTGGTGGTTCAGTATAGCATGATAGAAATTGCTTCCCTATTTTATTGTGTAATACTCACCTCCTTACCATTTTTCAGGTACTGAGTTGGAGTATACACCAGGATCGGCCGAGCAGGATTACTCTCCCTCACAGGGAGAGTAGGGTTGGGTTTTAGATATATTTATTTTGGCCTAAGCCTCCATATTCATTTGATGTATTTGGGCTGTATATGCTTTTAAGAGAGGCTTAGGATAGTTTCTTTTGTGCATGGTTTATGATTCATTTTTGGGCGTAGTTGCTGTTATGGTCTCTTGATATGCATACTTTACATTGATGCTGGCACTCTGACAAACTGAGTCTGATGTTTTACACTTGAGCCCATGGGGCAACTATGTGATGCATACTTACTTTCATGTGAGCCCTACTGGCTACTGTTGATATTATATACATGCGTTTATCAGGTTGAAGTTTTTGGAAAAGTCCGATAAACAAACGAAACTCCGTCCGTTTGACGGTTGATTTTTATAATCTAAAAATGAATTTTTAAGTTCATAGTTTTAATATAAGGGGTATTAAGGGTAATTAATTATAGGGTGTTACAAAAACCTCTTGTTAGGAACATGGTGTAAATTGTATGATGTAGCTTATTTTAATTTATGATTTAGTATTTTGCTGTTTTTAATTCATGCATTAATTGAGTTTTAATTACATAAACCCGCGCAATTTATGTTTTGGATTTCTTAATTCACAACGAGAGTTGGGATTTTGAATAGGCCATGCAATTAATGGTATAATCAGTCCAATGCATAGAGATATGGTTGGATGATTATATGGCTTTATAATTCCCTTGTGCTGAATGGATATTTTCTTATATTGTGATTTGTTGAGAGATCAAGGATTAAATATATAGAAAATAAGGGTAATGTTGAGAGAGATCTAACTATTACTATTTGAGAGGAATGGTCCATGAATTGAAGGATAATTAAAGTAAAATATAATTCATAGTTAAAATAAGTGAATCATACAACGAAACCAAGTTCCTAACCTTTTTCTATTGCTTTCTTATCATCTTATCTCCTCAATCTCCTTTTCTTATTTTATTATTATTCAATTTCTTCTTCTTCTTCTTCTTCTTCTTAAATTCAATAACAAGTTGCACTAATAATTACGAAGTGGTGGAAAGTTATTAGAAACAACTTTGATCCATGTGGAACGATATTCGGTCTTCCAGACTATATTACTTGCTGACCTAGTCCTCTTGCTAGTAAATCAACAAGTTTTTGGCGCCGTTGCTGGGGATTGAAATTCGATTCTAATTTCTTTTCGGTACTTTTTGTAATTATTTGTGTAATTTGTACTTTCTCATGTATAATTATAGTTGTAATAGTGATTCAGATTGTGATAGATTTATTCCATATTATCCTTATCCTCCAAACTATGTTGCACAAAATATAACTCCTAGGAAGGCCCAATGGGAAATAGCTCTAGAGAAACTTGAGAAAGCCACTGAGGATTTTGTTAAAGATAGCAAAAATAATTTTAGATCACCTCGTGTTGAACCAATTCCTCCCCCTATGGAGAAAGAGTCATGGGAAATTAACTAAGAGAAATTAGCTCAAAAAATTAGTAGTAGTGTTCAAGAAATTAATTTTATAAAAGAAGAAAACAGAAAAAGTTTTGAGAACATAGAAATAGCACTTGAGCAAATTTCAAAATATGTATCTGACGAGTTACAAGCATTATCAACAATTTTTGACTCTCCTAAAAAAGAGGAAGAAGTTGTGCTAATAGATGTGACCAATGATCAAATCCCTTTAGAAGAGCAAAATTCTGAAAAAGAAATTGTGCATGATAGATTTGCGAAAGAGGATCAAAATATAACAATCAAAGGTTTGAAAATTGTAGAAAAAATTGAACCACCCTTGCATGAGGAATTTGTTGCTATAAAGAATGTTATTAAATCTAGTTCATGCTTGGGTGATTCAAAATTTTTCTATTATATTCAGCCTAAATACTTTTATGAAAATCATCTAGAACAATCTGAATCATTATTAAGCAATGAGAAGCATGAGAAAGTAATCTTCCTGACTAATGGAGTTAACAACTTCATGATGGATGATGGAAGAAAAGATCACCTAAGGTCTTTCCCATGGGATGTGGGCATAACTCATTATTGTTGCATCACATGGGATTTGACCCATAGAATTTGGGATCCTGGTGGATTTTTTTTACATAAGCAGTAGTGTAGGTTTCAATTCTTAGGTAGTTGTTGTGTAAAAAAAAATGGAGGAACAGACCTCGTGCGCCCTAGGCGCACACGGTCGCGCGCCTCAGGCGCGCGGGGCTGCTGCATATCCAGTTTCGGGGAATTTCACTCCTACTTTTTAGGAACAGATTTTTTTTTAGTAATAGATATTTTTTTTATTTTATTTTATCTTTTAGGATTAGATTAGTTTTTTTTATCTTTTTATTTTTTTATCTTATCTTTTAGGATTAGATTAGTTTTATATCTTTTAGGAATTTGTTTTATCTTTTTAGGATTAGATTTATCTTAGGATTATTTTTAGAATAGATTTTTTTTATTTTTTTTATTATTTTCGTTTTTTTTATTTTTCTATTTTTTAGGGATAGATTTATTTTAAGATTAGATTTGTATTTGTAGGATTTGGACCCCATTAGCCCAATTTTTTTATTGCACCCTAGGCCCCTGTACCTCACCAAAAATATTGTCCAACTTTTTAGGTAGTTTTTAATTTTTATTTTGTAATTTTAGGCTAGATTAGTTTGCTTGAGGACAAGCCAACATCTAAGTTTGGGGGAGTATATACAAAATAAAAATTGATTTTTCCAGACTTGAATTGTTTCCCCATATTTGGTATTGGTTTGTGTCTCTAGTGAAAGTAGGTGATTTTTCTAACCTTAGGACTTTTTCTCTTTTGATGCATGTATATATTTAGTTTAGGATTTAGACTCATTGGCATTAGAATCTGTTTGATTGAACTGAACATGATTGCGGTGACTGTGTTATTTCGACAAAGGCATTCAGAACTTGTGATTAGTGAACTGACTTTAGCCAAGTGTGAGATTTTGAGCCTATTGAGAGGTAAATTTTATTGAAATATTCTAATATTGAGACCCCTATTCTTTCATAAGTGCGTTCACTTTGATATTGTCTTCTAGAACTTGACCTGTGACCATTTCAAAATTGATAATTGATTGTATGCATTAAGATGATTAAGGCACCTAGGATGTGATTTTGTGGCCTTCAGATGTTTTGCATTGAAAATAATTCCATTAGTTGCCCATTTTGAGCCTTATAATGATATATATTTTTTCTTTGGTACCTTGCATTGATTGATTCTATTGTGAGTACCTTGGGAATTGTGAATGAGCAATTAAGTGGAATGTGAGCAGTTAAGTGAAATGTGATGCAAAAGTAAAAAGATAAAAAGTGTATGAGTTCTATTTCTCTTCCAAAGAAAAAAAAAAGAAAAAAGAAAATAAAGAATGAAGTATTGAATCAAATGAAAAAGTGAAAAGGAAGAGAATAGAAAAGGAAAGGCATTTGCAAAAGAAAGGAAAAAAATGTTTTTGATGAGAGTATTGTTCTTTATTGTATTTATTGCTCATTCATGGTTTTTGAGGGAATTTTTGCTTTGCATTTAGCCCTTAGTTTTATCCCTTCTTTCTTTTATCCCACCGAACACTTTTAGCCATGGCCCCATTACAACCAAAAATAAGACCTTTTGATTTTTGCATACTTTCGATAATTTCAGTGGAGATACTGGTCTATGGTCAAGCCTATGGTAACACATTATCATTGTTGAACTTGAGTGAATTGAAAATATGACCCTTATACACTTTTGAGAGAAACAATTGAGAGGTTGAGAGTGTTCGCTAATTCTGAGTTCTGGATGGGATTGTTATGTTAACCAGTATGTAATTGTGAATAGGTCATGATAATAAGAGTGTCGAAGTAGATGAGTCGTAGTCTTAGATTAGGTGTATTCATGTTGATTTAGGGAATTTGTCTTTTGTTTAGAATTTTTATTTTACTTTTGCCTGGGACATGCAAAATGCTAAGTTTGGGGGTGTAATTTGGGTCTGATATATATACTTTTTGGACTTCATTTGACTCTCTTTTACTATGTATTTGGCTTGTTTCTCTAGCAAAGTTAGGACTTTTTATTAGATTTTAATTATTTTAGTAGTTTAGGGTCCCTTGGAACGTTTTGATCCTTTTTGGGTATTTTTCAGGTACTTATGGAGTTTAAATGCAAAATATATTCATGGATTTGGATAGAGGATAAAAAGAGCTTCGAAACGATCCATGAACGGAGTAAAACGGAGTCCGGATGAGTCCGTAGCGCCCAAAACAGTCCGGGGCGCGCGTGCTGAAAATGTACAGACCCGGTGCGCGCCCCGGGTGCGCACACGGATGCGCCCCCGGCGCGCGGACCGCGTGGAAGTGACACTGGTTGGTATTTTGGCCATAACTTGAGCTACGCTTATCCAAATAAGGCGATCTTGGTATTTTAAAGCAAAGGAAAAGATCTACAACTTTGCCAGAAATAGCCTTGCTCAAATTCGTCCGTCTTCAGGGTCAAAATCAGGGCCTAAGTTGAGTGTCAGACATGAGAAAGCCCAATTGGACCAGATTCTGAACAAAATAGAAGAAGAGAAGTCTAATTTGGCTTCATATCTTATCTTTGGTCAGAAATTAAAAGATAAACATGGACCTTATCTATTAGATTTAATTAAGATATCTTTTAGGATTTGTTTTACTCTTTAAATAGAGGATTTGTAAATAGTTTTCAATAGGTTTTAAGATCATAGAATTCAATTAGAATTAGAGAGAGAGGTTAGTAACATCTATTGAGAGCAAGGAGGCAAGACACAAGGATTGAAGATCTCTTGGAGAGTTAACCAGTATTGTCTATGATATGAGGTTTTCTCTTTGCTTCTGTTTTCTTTATTTCTATATGTGTAACTAAAACCTCTTGTTAGGAACATGGTGTAATTTTATGATGTAGCTTATTTTAATTTATGATTTAGTATTTTGCTGTTTTTAATTCATGCATTAATTGAGTTTTAATTACATAAACCCGCGCAATTTATGTTTTGGATTTCTTAATTCACAACGAGAGTTGGGATTTTGAATAGGCCATGCAATTAATGGTATAATCAGTCCAATGCATAGAGATATGGTTGGATGATTATATGGCTTTATAATTCCCTTGTGCTGAATGGATATTTTCTTATATTGTAATTTGTTGAGAGATCAAGGATTAAATATATAGAAAATAAGGGTAATGTTGAGAGAGATCTAACTATTACTATTTGAGAGGAATGGTCCATGAATTGAAGGATAATTAAAGTAAAATATAATTCATAGTTAAAATAAGTGAATCATACAACGAAACCAAGTTCCTAACCTTTTTCTATTGCTTTCTTATCATCTTATCTCCTCAATCTCCTTTTCTTATTTTATTATTATTCAATTTCTTCTTCTCCTTCTTAAATTCAATAACAAGTTGCACTAATAATTACGAAGTGGTGGAAAGTTATTAGAAACAACTTTGATCCCTGTGGGACGATATTCGGTCTTCCAGACTATATTACTTGCTAACCTAGTCCTCTTGCTAGTAAATCAACATTCTTGAACTGAATTTCTTTCATGATTTTAAGTGGCAAAGGATTTTCAAGGAAATGATTTTTATGAGAAAATCTTATGAGTTTTTGAATTGAGTTTTTAATTGAATTGATAAAGTATTTGATATTTTATATTTTGTATTTTGTATTTTTAAGGAAAATGTGATTTTATAAGAAAGAAAATAAAAATGATTTAATGTGCATGTGTGTGCATATGTGTCGGCCGTGTGTGTGTGTGTAGGTGCATATATGATGCAAACTTTGACTTTCTTGCACCCTAAGTTAGTAGCCTAATAGCACCTAGGTTTTGTTTAGTGTTAAGCTTGGTTAATAGTTTGACCAACCAATAGGATGAAGGATTAGCCCTAATCTTACTCCATTTGTCTCATGGCTTGGCTTGAGCCATGCAAGCCTTCCTAATGCCAATCTTACCCTTGAACAACTCTCTTTGGCCGAATTTCTTTTAAGGGCAAGAAGGGAAATGTGTGTCTTTTTATGCCCTTAACCGTAGCACACCCATTCATTTCCTTCACATTTCATTCTTCTAAACCAAACACATTCTCTAAGAGAACATCCAACTCTTAGAAAGAAATAGAAACATAGAGAGAGAGAGAGTGGAACCCGTGAACTTCAAGAGGAGAAGAAGAAGAGGATCAAGCCCAAAGCCTTAGGATTCTTGAAGACTAAGTGAAGAAGGTTGAAGATCTTCTCTATTTCTTTGTTTATTCGAAGATCCTAGAGTGTTAAGTGTAGTTTTTAATTTTCCAAGTCTTGTAAGGTTTATTTGTTGATGCATGTCCAATTTCTTTGTAGATCTATGTTTGTAAGTGCTTGTTTAGCTTTGATCTCGAGTTTCAAGAACTTCACAAACTTGTAGAACCTTAAACCATGGACATTATCATTCGGTCGTGCTTAGAAAACTAGGTTGTGATGATTTTTATTTTGTTTAGAGTTCATGCATGTTAGTTTAATGCTTGTTGGAGATGATCTAAATGGTTTACATGCTTTGATTTTAACTTTGAATTTTATAAGCCTTGATCTTTGATTTTCTTTTCAAAAAGTCTTTGATCTTTGTTTTGATCTTGAAAAAGAATTGATTTTCACCTTGATTTTCCATGGCTTTGATTTTTAAGTTTTGCATGTAATTCTTGTATTTAAAAAGTTTTATTCCTTGACTTACATGTCACGGTTTCCATGAGAAAACAAAGGAACACAACTTTTTCAAAATGATTTTACTTTGATCTAAATTTATGTGCATTTTAAAGTTAAAGATTTAAGTTTTCTTCATGATTTTGTTGATGTATCATTCGGTCAAGCTTTGAAAACAAAGGATCATAATTATTTTTCATGAAAAGCTTCTTGCATGTGTTTCTTTTTGATTTCCATGATTTCTAAGGCACATGAAAAGGGAAATAAAAATAAAAATTTTGGATTGACACAAGTAGGTCACGGTTTTTGGTAAGAAAAAGGAGTGGTATTTCTAAAACCATGTGTTTAAATGTGCATGTTTTTGATTTAATATTTTAATGTTTTTGCATGGTTAAAAAGTGCATCAAAGACTTTGTTTTCCAATAGTGATCATTCGGCCTATATTAGGTTAAATAGGCTAGATTCTTTTTGCATGTTATTATCTCCTTAAAATGATTATGTTTTATGACTTGGTTTTAAGGAAAATTTATTTGAATTATGTTGCTTTGTTTTTGGCCCAATTCGGTTTTCATAAAAAGGAAAGGATAAATGTATTTGATTATTTTTCTAAAAGTATTTCCATGATTTGATTTTAATTCTTTGCTATCCAAGATTTTATTTCCACGTATTTCAAGTTTAAAAATGTTTTTGAGTTGTGAAAAATATGGATTTCAAGAGTTATTTGATTTACAAAAATTTGGATGAAAATTATTGATTTTTCAATGGTTTTACAACTTGAATAAGGGGCTGGACTTTTCCATACAGCCACATGAATTATTTGTTTTATTTGTTCTAATGTGAGTTTTCCAATGTGTAACAGCCCGATTTTCACTCCCAAAACTTAATCAAATTGTTCTTACTTTATTACTAAAAATAAGGCCATTTTTTTTAAAAGCATAAGTTCGTTCTCATGTCATCCACCCTTTTGAAAATCGAGTTGTTACTTTCGAAACCATTCCTTCTGAAAACCATCATTTTCGAAAAGTGCGGAACTTAGTTATATTAATGAAACACAAGTCTTACATATTATAAAAACATTCCAAAAGATCTCCAAAGAGTTATCACAAAATATTACAAACCATAAACAAAAGATAGCTGTTTACATCATTGATTCATCACAAGGAAATCCCCGACTACGACTGGAATCCTAAACACATGACTATCACTAGACACGGATCACTCTTCAGATGAACTAGCTTCAACTTCCATATCTTCACTGGGATTGGTTTCCACTTCATGCTCAGATTCGGTAGCATGCTCTGCTTTCATCGGCTCAGGATTCACCGCCGCCAAAGGTGCAGGATCACCGTTTAGCTCATGGTGCTCCCGTGGTCCACCATCCTGGTAATCCCTCAGAGTGACTTGTCCGACGTGGACATCCATGCCTGCTCCTCTTAGAATATGTCTTGGATCCTCAATCTCCAGCCGAGTGTTCCCTCTCCATACCCAACCGTCAGGTACCATCTCCCATGCTCCTCCCTGAAGAGGCCACATTTGGATCGCTACATGATACGCCATCTACCCGTTGCAATACCGGCAAACGCCAATACGACAACCAGGTAGGAGAGAGTCAGCGCGCCATACATGACATGTTGACCGCAAAGTAGCAGAATGGACGCGATAGAAAGACAAACAACATCATAGACTCTTGACACATGAATGATTAAGCATAACTAGACTCGATACCAAAATACACCGGAAACTCAGAGACATAAGCGCAATCATTCGACTTCTGATCGTCATAAGAACATTTCATAAATAAATAGCATAACATAAAGCAAACGTAAAATAATCATTCCATCAACTTCATTACCAGACTACCACTGTTCATCTAAATACATCACTTATATTCTCTAATATTCTTATCACTTGTCTTTAGTTATTAAGTCTTATCATTTTCATTCACTCAATGAGGTAGGGGAAATCACCATCATTGAGGAAATGCTCACTCTACATCTCCTCGGTCTCCATCCGCCTAGTCGGAAGCCAACAGGAGTACAGGACCTTTACCACGCGGGCATGACAGCTGTCCAACAATTGGATCCAAGCCAGGAGGTCTCAGCCTCAAACATAACATATACATATAACACGGTGCCCCGTTCCAGTCCCTCTCAACTGTTGTAGACTTGCATTCAAGGAGGTGACAGTATCATTTCTAGTTAGCTATGCGGTCCTTACCACGGCATTGGACCCAGTCCCCACCACGTTAGTGCGCCACTTATGGGATTCGTCCCACCTAGAAATGTACTCGAGGCTTCTTGACGAGTCACCGTCATTGCCCTCTCCTCATGCAATCCCCACCTGAGTATCCGCAGATACCCATAGTATCTTCCTCTCCACTACTACCCTCTCATAACTCACCGCGAATATAATGTCTTAAGTGTCTTTTAATACTCTTGGAAGTCTTTTAGGGAATTAAAGTCTTTTAGTTATTAGCCTATAGTCGGCTTGCCCTTAGTACATCCCTTCGACAAGACCCGACCACTATATGTATAACATTCCCCACTTTCTCATACACCATTTCTTTCAAAGCCCTTAGGCCACATCGCAGCTCATCATCGTCTCATGAAACTATTTCACTTTTCATCACAACACTTTCATGATTACGAACATCATTTCATAATCCTCACGTTCTCGTTCCACAGGTAAACATTTCATTTCACAATCCATAATCGCATCGTACATCGTCTCCTGCCCATCCTCACGTTCATCATTCATGAATCGCTTACGATTATCACAAGAGGTATTACATTCGACCCAAAGAAAAAATAGAATATTAAAAAAATAAAACATGCGTCACAACATAATGTAAAGAAAGATAACATAGACACACAGATACCACCATCCGACAACATTGCCATGGCTCACCGCAATCTCACTCACCTCTAAAATCCGTACGAGAAAAGCCTTGTTCCTGAAGGTCTCTAATTCCTCTTTGAGAATTATCACCTCTGTCCACTGGATAACCTCACATAGATAAATACACTTTTATTAAAAACCATTAGAAATCGTTACTTAATTTCTCAAATCAAAAACCCTTTTTATTCCCTCTTTAAAATTTTGTTAAAACAACTTGGATCTTTTCTATTACTTGAAAACCTTTGAAACCAATTGAAAAATCATATTAAAATAAGTAAAATAGTTGACTTAGGTGGCTGTATGGAAAGTCCAGCCCCTTAATTCAAGTTGAAATTCATTAAAAACTCACAATTTTTCATCCAAACCTTTGCAAATCGAGTAACACTTGAAATCCATGTCCTTCCATAACTTTAAAAACATTTTCAAACTTGAAATACTTGAAAACAATTCTTGGGCAGCAAGAATTAAAGAAATCAAATCATGAAAACACTTTTAAAATCATCAAACATGTTTGGTTCATTTCCTTCCATGAAGGCCGAATTGAACCCAAAACAAAATGACATCATTCAATTAAATTTTTCTTAAAACTATATCACAAACACAATTATTTCATGGAAACCAATTCATGCAAAAAGGGTCTAGCTTCCTCAACCTAAGGTAGGCCGAATCATCACTAGGAGAAAACAATAATATTGATGCACTTTGATTCATGCAAATCCTTTGAAAATGCTAAATTAAAAACATGCATCACCAAAGCAATTGAGTTAAAATAACATAACTCTTCCTCTTTCAAAACCGTGACTCACTTGTCACTTCAAAATATTTTCACACTTTCATTCTTCCTTTGCATGTGCCTTAATAATCATAGAAACCACAAAGAGACACATGTAAGAGGTTTTTCACAAATATCACTATGTTTCTTTGTTTTCCAAGACTTGGCCGAATGATACTTTGATAAAATAAAAAGGAAAACTTAATTTCTTGATCTTTAAAACACATACACAATTTAGATTAAAACAAAACCTTTGAAAAAGAATTGTTTCCCTTTGTTCCTCATGAAACCGTGACATACAAGTCATGGAATAAAAGTTTTCAACCAAGAAAATCACATGCAAAGCTTCTAAAAATCAAAACCATGAAAACCAAATGCAATTATCAAATCCTTTCTCAAAACCGAATCAAAAATCAAGGACTTTATGAAAATCAACTCAAATCAAAACTTAGAAAGTTCAAGATGAAAACTAGAGCACGAAAATCACATAGATCGTCATCATCAAGTACCAAATCAACATGCATGCACTCAATAATGAAATAAAAATCTTCATGACCTAAGTTCCTAAGCATGACCGAATATAATGTCCATAGTTTTTGGATTTACAACTTGTAGAGTTCTTGATCAAGGCTTAACAATTACATACAAACATAGAACCTAATCATGCATCCACAATTAAGTTTACAAAACTTAGAGAAATTAAGAACCACACTTCAAGAATCTAGGATCTTCAAGTAGACATGAAAATAGGAAAAGTTCTTCAACCTCTTCACTAGTTCTTCGATGATCCTAAGGTTTGAGCTTGGTTTTTCCTCTTCTCCTCCTCTTTGGGTGATCACGGTTCCTCTTCCTCTCTATGTGTTTCTAAGTTTTCTAAGAGCTTTGAGGTTCACTCTTAGATTAGTGTTTAGTTTGGAAGTGAAAATGAGAAGCAAATGGGCAAGTGCTACGGTCTAAGGCATATAAGAGAGCAACTACTGTTTTCCTCTTCTATCCCTAATAAAATTCGGTCAAGAGAGAGCCAAGAAGGGTAGTCTTGTCCACCTTAAAGCTTGCATGGCTCAATTAAGCCATTGAGCTAATGAGGTAAGGTTAGGCTTAAGCTTGATTCCTATTGGTTGGTCAACCCACTAACCACACTTAACACTTAAACTAATCCTAGATGCTAAGGGTTTCTAGTCGTAGGGTTCATGAGTCAACACTTGACTCATCACATGCACACTCCTCTCATCCTCACGGTGCCACATCTCACACACATGCACAATTTCATTTTCATTTTCTTTTCACACACAAAATCACATTTAGGAAAAGTATAAGGTAGAAATACTTAGGGAAATTTAATTCAAACACTCCAAAAATTCGAATGCCATATGGTTTGCCTTAAAATCAAAATCATTTGCTTTAAAATCTAAAATCGTTTGAAATCATAAGTCACGAATTCAATTCAAATTAAAACTTAGACTCATAAAATCTTTTTCCATAAAATCTTTTTCTTAAAAGAAACTTTGTCACATAAAATCATAAGGAAAACTTCAAATTGAAAACTACTCTTTAAAAAAATATTTTTATGAAAATATAAATCAGGTTTTTATCAAAACTTTTGTGAGGTGTTTGGACAGGGTGTTACACGATGATTTTCAAAGGATTTTAAATATGAGAAAAGATTAGAGTTGTTTTGATAAAAATGTAGAGTTTTGATGTTTTGATGCTAACAAACTTGCCAAGCAACAACATTCAACAAGGAAGCACTACTCATGAAGATTAGAATTAGAGTTTATTTTATTTCTAATCAATGTAATATTTTATTTTATGTTTGCATATCATGAGAGTGGTGGTAGCTTTAGGGAATCTCAATTAGATTTATAATATTGTTTGATTAATAGTGAATAAAAAATTAATCTTGATAAAATAGCTCTAAATAAAGTACTTGTCAAAGTATATTTGAAAAGCTCTATTTTTAATCACTTTTTACAGTGGTTAATCGATTAGCACGTAAGGCTCAATCGATTAACTCAAATAATTGTACAACACTGATTGTGTTAATAAGGGTTAATCGAGTAGTGTGTTAAACGTTGATCGATTAGCACGAATTAACACAGGTTAATCGATTAGTGTGTTTGCCTTAATCGATTAATTCGTGTTGTTTCTGAAAAATAATATTTTGTTTAAAAAGACTTCATTTCTACTTTGACAAGGTTACACACTCTTTCATAATTTTCATATTGAGAAACATACTTTTAGATTTTCAAGAGCTATTACTACTTACCTTTGTGATATCAAGATTCAACTACTTTCAATCTTCTTCACTCATGATCTTGCAATATTCTATGTTCTATTGAGATTCTAGTTTACTAGTGTTTTTAGTTTTGTGTTGAAGCAATTCACAACGAGAAGGTTGTCATATTCAAGCTTTCAACAAAGAAGTGAAGAATTCACAATTCAAGACTTTGAAGAATCTCAAAGCATTTGGAAAGGAATTTGGTTGGAAAGCATCTTTCAACAAATTCAAGAGGACGAGATACGGATTCAATTGGGTAGAATATCAAAGAGATTGGTACTCTCTTTGAAGGGGTTAAGATAGGAGAACTAGTGAGAGTTGTATCTTAACATTGTATTCTAACAATTGAAGTATCTAGTAGAAACTCTTTATCTTTTGATAAAGGGGACTGGAGTAGCTCTCAGTGGTGGAGAGTGAACCAGGATAAAATCTTGTCTTCCTTGCTTTTATTTCTTCTAGTTTTCATTAACCAAGAACAATTGAATTAGGTTTAATTTGGGGTTTTTCAATTCCTTGTTAATTAACCTAAATTGGCTTGGTAAATATACTTGTAATTGTTCATACATTCATTCATCATTTGTTGGTTCATCAAGGCATTGCGATCTTCATTGAATTCCGATTAAAACTGAATTTGCATCAGATACTGTTCAGATTAATCGATTAAGCTGATTGTTAATCGATTAGTTTTTAAGTTGCTTTCGACATTAATGGAGTAACGCTTGTGTTAATCGATTAGTTTGAAAGTAATCTTCGGCATTAATCGATTAATACTGAAATTAATCGATTAACCAGTACATTTTTGTAAGAAAATCTATTTTCCCAAATCAATTCTCTTTGGTAATCGAAATATTTGTATTAAGGCTTCAAAATTCTATTCACCCCCCCTCTAGACTATTTTGAGCCGATTGTTGGTTTCCAACAAGTGGTATCAGAGCTCGGTCGAAAGAACTGAGCCTTAAAAAGCTTTTTCGAAAAGATCCTAATCTTTGGAAACAATGGGCTCAAATTTCAATCCTTTTGGTGGTGAAGGAGCTTCCATTAATCGCCCCCCACTATTCAATGGTGAGGGCTACGCTTATTGGAAGGTCCGAATGAAAATATTTATAGAAGCAATTGATTTAGAAATTTGGAATGCCATAGAGAATGGGCCTTTTATTCAAAATACAAAAGTAAATGATGCTATTTCTGCAAAACCAAAATCTAGTTGGACGGATGATGACAAAAAGAAAGTGCAATATGATTTAAAAGCGAAAAACATCATCACGTCCGCTCTTTCATATGACGAGTTCTTTAGAGTGTCACAATGCACTGATGCTAAACAAATGTGGGACACACTACAAGTCACACATGAGGGCACGAATGAGGTTAGAAGGGCTAGGCTTAATACTCTCATGCATGAATACGAGCTCTTTCGTATGTTGCCAAATGAAAACATAGACGACATGCAAAAGCGCTTTACGCATATCATTAATCATCTTTCTGCTCTTGGAAAAGTACTAACTAATGGTGAAGTTGTTAATAAAGTTTTGAGATGTCTTAGCAGGGAATGGCAACATAAAGTGACGGCCATCATGGAGGCTAAGGATCTAGACGAAATTGATTTAGAAACTCTATTCGGAAAGCTTCAAGAGCATGAAATGGAGCTAGGGAGATTATCCACGAACGAAGATGCCGATAGAAAGAAAAAGGGGATAGCTCTTAAATCAACTTCAAAATCCCTAAAGGCACATGAAGAACACTCTCAAATGGATTACTCCGACTCCGACATAGATGATGAGACTCTTTGCTTGTTAGTCAAAAAGCTTGGACGGTTCCTTAAGAAGAAGAGTAACTTCAATAGAAATAGATCAAGAGATTCTAAGGACGTTCAACCAAAGAACAAGACCAATAAAGACAACATTATATGCCATGGGTGTGGGAAGCCGGGCCACTATAGATCAAATTGTCCTAATAATTTGAAGAAGTCTGAAGGTGACAAATGGAAGCCCAATTCATCTAAAGGAAAAAGGGTGTACATAGTGTGGGATGAACCGGAGAATCAATCGTCAACTAGCTCACCGGAAGATGAAGAACTTGCAAACCTTTGCTTGATGACGAAGCTTGATGAAGAAGCATCTTCAAGCATGAAATCAAGTGACAACGCCAATGAGGTAGATTATCTTTCCGATGCTAGTTCTAGTTCTAATTCTCCCTCTTTTAATGAACTTTATAATGTGTATGTAGAAATGCATAAAGAGTTGAAGAAACTTGCAAAAATAAATGTTGAAAGAAAGAATTTCATTTTGAAGCAACAAGAAAAGATTTTAGAATTACAAAACTCCCTAGAGGAGCTAAAGCTTCAAAATGAAACACTTGAACTCATTTATGCAAATTCTACATGCAATTGTGATTTGAAAACAAATGAAACTCCATCTTGTGATAATTGCAAATCTCTAGAAAAAGAAGTTTTTAATTTGAATGATAGAATTGCAAGGCTCACAAGAGGAGACACATGCTTAGATCATTTGCTTTCTAATCAAAGGAATAATAGTAATAGAGCCGGACTTGGTTATACCAAACCCAAAAATCAACATTTTCGCAAAGTTGGTACATTCTCCAAAATTAATTTTTCAAAAACTCCAACTTGCCATTATTGTGGGATTTTTGGACATACAACAGATAAATGCAATATTAAAAAGTTTGGTATACCAAGTGGAAAGTATGTTTGGATTGTTAAGGGGACTTCACCCCAAACTAACATCAAAGGACCCAAGATAACTTGGGTACCTAAGTCAAGCAAATGACATTGTTATATAGGTATGCCTTCGAACAAAGGAGCGTAGATGGTACTTGGATAGTGGATGTTCGAGGCATATGACGGGAGACAAAACGCACTTCATTGAACTTACTCCAAAAGGTGGTGGTCATGTGACTTACGGCGACAACAACAAAGGTAAAATTCTAGGAGTGGGTAAGATTGGTAACGTATCTAACCTTGTCATTGAAAATGTCCTATACGTAGAAGGCTTAGAACACAACTTGCTTAGTATAAGCCAACTATGCGATATGGGCAACAATGTGACATTTACTTCGGAATTTTGTTTTATTAAGAGTTGTTTAGATGATAGCGTTAAGTTCGTAGGTCGTCATTCTAATAACACTTACTTAATTGATTTGGATGAGATAACTTCATTGTTTTCAAAATGTTTTAAATCTTTTGATGATGAAGTTCGTCTTTGGCATCAACGAATTGCACATGTCAATGTGAATCAATTAAATAAACTTTTACGAAAAGACTTAGTGATTGGTTTACCTAAACTTAATTTCAAACTTGATAGCGTTTGTGACTCATGTCAAAAATGCAAGCAAGTTAAAAGCTCTTTTAAACCAAAAAATGTGGTAAGCACAACAAAGCCATTGGAGCTAATCCACATGGATTTGTTTGGCCCATCACAAGTTCGGAGTTTAGGTGGCAATTACTATGGATTTGTTTTAGTAGATGATTTCACTCGATTCACATGGACTTTGTTTTTATCCACCAAAAGTGAAACTTACAAAAGTTTTAAAAAGTTTGCCAAGCTCATCCAAAATCAACTAAGTTTGAAAATAGTGACTATTAGAAGTGACCACGGAGGTGAGTTTGAAAATGCTAAGTTTGATGCGTTTTGTGAAAAGTTTGGTATAGAACACCAATTTTCAGCCCCTAGGACTCCGGAGCAAAACGGAGTTGTAGAAAGGAAAAATCGAGTCTTAGAGGAACTTGCTCGCACTGTAACAGCCCGATTTTCGTAAACTAAAATAGTTAACTTTCACTTGCAAAAATGAGGCCAAATTTTTTTTTTTTACACATTGAAAAGTCTTGGTTGTATTTAAAAGTCCTTTTCATAAAACCTTCCTTTCATAAAATAATTTAGTGTCGTTAACATAATACTCATAACGAATTTCAGAAGTCACATTGGCCTTCTTTCCAAAGTGAAGCACTTTTACAAAACATGATTTACATTTGGCTATATTACATAAGTGGCACATTGCTTGGTAATCCTTGACTCAAAACACACGTCGTAACTTAGACTAACTTTAGTACTATCGTTTCCGCTGGGCTACTCTGATGAAGATATCTGTATGCAGCTTCCCTTTTTTTTTCGAGTCCTTTCTTCACTCCCGAAATGAAGTCACCTCGCTAGGCCCAGCTCCGTTGCCTTTAGGGTGATGAACTAACTCCTCGTGACGCTTCGTCTGCCCGTTGCGACATCAGCAGTACCAATATAACAACGAACAGGAGAGAGTAAGCGATCCGGACGACACATCGTCGACGGCGTGGAATTACAATAGGCAAGATAGAAGGACCATACAAACACACAACACACAACATACATACCACACAATACTCAAACATATCATTGTATTTCTTGTTTTACCAGGTTTATATGCATTCCTTCTTTCTCAACTGTTTTCTCAATCTCTTTTCAATTTTCATTATTACGTCTTATCAAATCATAACCTTCGATGATTGGGGAGAAATCGTAATATCATCGAGGTGCCCCCTTTTTGTACAATCGTCTCACATGTCTACATCTCCTCGGTCATCCATCCAACCTAGTCGGAAGCGAACAGGAGTACAGGACCTTTACCACGCGGGCACGACAGCTGTCTCAACACAGATGGTCCCAGACCAGGAGGATCTCGTCCTCAAAACATATAATCAAGGCTCACTGTCCACGCAGTGGCAAAACACAATGCCCCGTTCCAGTCCCTCTCCACTGTTCTCGAAATGCCATAGGGGTGACAGCACTATTCTGGTCCCGGGTGCAGAACTTACCACGGTATTAGACCCAGTCCCCACCACGTTAGTGCACCACATGTGGAGTTCGTTCTGCCCAGAATAGTACTCAAGGCAACGTGACGTTTTACCGCTCGAGCCTACCCTATTGCATTCACAACCCGAATATCCCTGATATCCGGGGTACCTTCCTCTCCACTACTTCTCACTCTCATACCTCACCGCGTTAATATCTTTTAATGTCTTTTATCTTTTGTTTAACCTAAGGTCGGCCCATCCTTCGTGCGTCCCTTCAATGAGTCCCGACCACTAACTTTGCACAATCTTTTCTCATCAGAGCACAGAGCTGGGTTCACCTCATCACACTTGCATCTTATTACTCGACTTTTCTCAGCAATCTCATATCATCATCTCTCTCAAAGTTTCAAATCATAAACTCTTACAAACTTTCTCAACACTCTCCACCTCTCACAATCGTTCACCTTTCAAAATCTTTTCTAAAAATACTCTTTATAGTCTTTCTCAAAACTACCTTTCAAAGGCCTTTCTTCAAAGATTTCTTTTCACGAATCCTTTTCTAAAAATTTCTTTTCAAAAATCTCTTTTCAATAATCACGTTTTTGGGTGAGTGTTAATGGAGGAGCAAGCTCAACTCAACACTAAGCTTCTTCCCAAAACGTAAACGAGATATCATATCTCATTCCACATTCACACCACTCTCCCCAGCTCTGGCTCGTTCTCAACATTACCATCAACTCATTCCCCAATCTCCTTTCTTTCTTTCTTATTGGGTCTCATTACTCTCACAGCTCATTCCTTTCATTTTCATTTCTTATTTCCGGACGTAAAAGACGTCCATCAGTATATTATTGTTATTGATCAACAGTACTCAATTTCGTCTTCCATAATTAAATAAACAACTAAATAAAAGCATTATAACAATCACACAAACATCACACAACAACAATGTGGTCTTTGTCACCTTCATATAAGTGGCCACACAATCACACAATTGCCACTTATATTACTGACTCCAACCACTAAGTCCCGATCTTTGAGATGATACGGGACGTCCTAATAAATCACCTAAACACCACAGTGTCTTAGGATAGCTTCTCTCTCACCTGAGGTCCAGCTTATTTAAATGCGTACCGTCACCTCGGATCCTTTTTTTGCTGCCGGCTGCCCCAATCCCTTGCCTTTAAGATTTCCTCGTACTAAATAAAATACGCTTATGTTATTAATTCGTATTACGAAAGTCTTTTCTTAATTCTTGACATTTTCTATCCTTAATTGAAGGACTTAAAATACTATTGTCTTATCAAAGAAATCCTCAGATTTTCCCGTACTTTAATTATTTTTAAAAACCAATTGAAAACATTAAATAAAACGGTTTAGATCAATTTATTTGTTTGTTGGTTCACTTTGGACGGCAAAGGATTAATCCATGAAATTACTTCACAAATCAAACACTGAATTCAATTATTTAACACATAATTAATTCAAAAACAAAAACACTTAAACATGTTTAGACTCATACACCGAGCACACACCCAAAACTTATTCCTAATCATACATTCATCATTTCTAGGTTGCTTCACGTAAAAGAATTCTAACCTAATTAGCATGCATAGGCCGAAACTCAAAATAGGATTCATTTATCATCACTCATACAAAATCATGGAATCATTCCTTCTTTTTCTTAGCAAAAACGTGAGCTTAATTTTAAGCTTTAACTTATTTTCTTTAACTTAAACCGAGTCAAAGGTCATGCAAGAACATAGAGTATACATCAAGTTCTTTCAACATAAAAAGCATAGATCATGACCGAATACATCGTGCACAAAATTATCACTTAGTTTCAATTATATTTATACTCAAAATAACTTTAAGGTTTGGGTCCTATTGCTCTCAAAACCGAGGCTTGCCATTTAAGAAATCATGGTCCTTTGTTTAAATTTAGCGTGCAAGAATGAATCTTAAGTCTTCCCAATAAACATGCAACAATCAGGGATCAACACAAACAATATTCAACTTATTGTAAAGCCATTTACACTCTCAAATACTTTTCTTAAATATAAACTAATACACAACCACAACAACACTTAAATGAATTAAGTCTTCCAAATAATTCATTAATTATTTAATTTAATTTATCCAAACAAACATTTAGACATTCATACATTCACAAAGATACAGACCAAGCACAACGACTCAATTCTCTCCCAAAATTTACTACATGAGTTTATTTTAATGCCACTAATATTTCCTAGACTATTTATACTACATGACCGAATGGAACCTAAGAAAACAAGTCAAGGATCACAATGGTAAGACACACAAATCAACTTGGTTCATTTTAAGTACTTAATTCCTACTTTCTCTATCCTGAAACAGAATCATTTACCCTTCCCTTTTCTCCTAACCGAATACACACATATGTTCAATTAAACACTAAACTTTCTAAAATTATTTAATGCATTTAAGGTCCTCTATTTTTAATTTAAAACCGAATATAATTTAGACACTCACAACACAATGCCAAACATATTGGTTTAACGAGATTTTGCAAAACACATTCATTGTTTTTATACCACTTCATTGAAAAGAACCCTAGTCTATTTTCCATGTCTAGGCCGAACCTCATTTGACAAAAACAATATTGTTGGTCTACTTTTTCACATGCAAAAACACAAGATTTGTAAATCAAAAGAAATCAACATGTATGTGTCCTTTGTCATGGAAGCGAAACATGATTTCCTATGTCCAAGCTTTGACCGAATACATATCATCATAGGCCAAGGTTTTATCCTCAAATATTTATCATGCATGCATCTAAATCTTGTAAAGCAAGTCATGAAATTACTTTTGAAAACAACCCAACATATTTATGCCTTTTATTTTATGAAGGCTGAATTGAACCCATACACAAAACAACACAATTTAAGTAAATTTTTCTTAAAACAAAGTCACAAAACATAATCATTTCAAGGAGACAATCCCATGAAAAAGAATCTAGCCTATGTAGCCTAGTATGGGCCGAATCATCACTATTGGGAAACAAGGTCTTTGATGCACTTTTAAAATCATGTAAATCAAAGAGACAACACATGCAAGAAACTTTTCCATGGGAACAATCATGATCTCGTTGGTCTTAAAGCTTGACCGAAAACCAATTAATAAAATCAAAAAAAAAAAGAAAACTTAAATCCTTAACTTTGAGACACATATAGATTTAGATCCAAGCAAAATCAATTTGGAAAAAGTTGTTTTCCTTTGTTTTCTCACCGAAACCGTGACATGCAAGTCAAGAAACAAAATTTTTTGAGTGAAAGAATTTCATGCAAGACTTAAAAATCAAAGCCATGGAAAATCAAGGCAAGAATCACTCTTTTTCCAAGATCAAAACAATGATTAAAGACTTTTTGAAAAGAAAACCAAAGATCAAAGCTTAGAAGAATTCAAAGTTACAATCAAGGCATTCAAACCACTTAGATCACCTTTAGCAAGCATCAAACTAACATGCATGAATTCAAATCAAAATAAAAATCATCATGACCTAGTTTCCTAGACATGGCCGAATGGTAGAGTCCATGGTTTAAGGTTCCACAAGTTTGGTTGGCTCTTGAAAACTCAAGATCAAAGCTAAATGGTTACTTTCAACATTGATTTACAAGGAATTTAGACATGCAACAACAAATAGACTTTACAAGACTTGGAAAATTAAAAGCTACACTTAAAACTCTAGGATCTTCGAATAGACAAAGAAATAGAAGAAGATCTTCAACCTTCTTCACTCGATCTTCAAGAATCCTAAAGCTTTGGGATTGATCTTCTTCCTCTTCTCCTCTTGAGGCTCACGGCTCTATTCTCTCTCTATGTTTCTCTCTAAGAGTTTGATGTTACTCTTAGAGATTGTGTTTAAGTTTGGAAATGAAATGAGAAGCAAATGGGTTGGGAGTGCTACGGTTTTGGGCAAAAAAAGGAAACCAAGCATTTCCTTTCTTGCCCTTAAAGGAATTCAGCCAAGGAGTGCAACTAAGAGGGGTAAAATTGGCCACATCAAAGCTTGCATGGCTCAAGCCAAGCCATGGGACAAAGAGAGTAAAATTAGGGCTAATCTCACTTCCTATTGGTTGGTCAAACTACTAACTAAACTTTATACTAAACTAAACCTAGGAATCTTTAATCCATTAGCCTAGGGTTCATGAGTCAACAAGGTGGCATCACATGCACACTACTCACATCCCCACGGTGACACATATGCACACACACATGCACAAGAATCATTTTTTTTTGTTCACACATAGCATGAATCCATGGATTAAAGCATACACTTGACACACACATATATATATATATCATACACATACACGTATTATACATATATTACACATACATACACCTACACATGCGTTATTCATACATTCATATTTATTCATTTATTTAATCCTAAGCATACACACCTACACATCAAAACCGTATACATATATATATATAGTTAGAAAATAATTCTTGTCTATTACAAGAGGACTCAAACAAAATTACGAACATATAGATCTCTCAAAACTCAATTTTCTCCACTCTTAACATTTTGTTTCTAAAAATCCTTTCTTTAAGATTATTCACCACTTTGAAAACGTTAATTAGAAAATTTATTTAAGAAAATATCCTTTCAAAAGTACTTTACTCTAACTAAATTTCTTTAGTATTTTTAATTCAGTACGAGGAAATTGCGGGGTGTTACATTCTCCCCAACTTAAAGATTTCTCGTCCCCGAGAAATACGTTGTGATTTGGGCAGCAGTGCACAAAATTCTCGTGTTATCGTAATAATCGTAAGAACACCTTTGTTCATGCTTCGTGGTCGTACTTCCGTGTGCAAGTCTAGCTCACCTTGTCGGGCTCCTCGTTTGTTGCTTTCAGACGGAGAAATCGCTCTTGTACAACTACTCGTGTGTCGAATCGGGTCAAGTCCAACGGACTAACCGAAGAGGATGTCACTTCCTTAACTGATCGTCGTCACGAAAGTCCAGCCATAGGTACGGACTTAGGGAAAATCAAGCATACAAAATTTCACACACCTCCAGAAGTATAAGGTTTCTCCTAAAATCCTTAAATATTCACTATTTACTACGTCTCAGGTTCCTACTACCTTAAACTAATCATTCCTTCCTTTAATTCTCTTCCTAATCCTAGGGTTTTCATCTCTCGTCCCTCTAGCTACGAGGGGTTTAATTACAATCTAGGCTTACTCACTCCCTCGGACAACCTCACTTTTCTTCTTATATCCATCCTAGACATGAATCAACCTATCACTACTACCGTCTAGACTTCTAATTGGCCATTCGAATCCTTAGTCCTTCCTCAAAATTTCCTGGTAACATACACCTCTCCCCTTCCTTGTGACTCCCCAACTTCAATCAAACTTATAACTAAATCCATTGTGATCTTATATCCTTGTTTATCCCTCCTTAATCGTTCACGCCTAATTTACTTGAGTAACTGTAATGCTTCTAGTCCCACAAATCAAACTAATACATTTCGGAAAGGATCAAAGAAGCTATGGTTTGATAGAGGTTCCTGAAGGAAAGTGTCGAATTTTAACAACAAGAACTGTTTTGTTGAAGCAATTCAACAAACAGAGAATTCAAGAATAACCATGCTATGTTCTCAAAGATACTCACTATTCTTTAAGCAAGGATACGCCTAGATCAACAAACTGGATTCGTCAAACTCTAAGGAAATACCAAAGGTTAAAGGGTTTCAACCTACTCACTTCCTATGGGTCACAGTCTACAAGATGAACAGGTTCCTTAAACTAACTCGGCTGACACTAAGCCACAAACAAAGTCTCACATCCTAGAAATTTGAGAACCTAACTTATGCTCCTAGTCTTATACTAGCAAACATACAGAGTCACACAAGCAAAGCATGTAAGCCCATGCTTAAGGCCACTAAGGATTACCATAGCTCTGATACCATTCTGTGCCCGATTTTCGTAAACTAAAATAGTTAACTTTCACTTGCAAAAAAGAGGCCAAATTTTTTTTTTTACACATTGAAAAGTCTTGGTTGTATTTAAAAGTCCTTTTCATAAAACCTTCCTTTCATAAAATAATTTAGTGTCGTTAACATCAATACTCATAACGAATTTCAGAAGTCACATTGGCCTTCTTTCCAAAGTGAAGCACTTTTACAAAACATGATTTACATTTGGCTATATTACATAAGTGGCACATTGCTTGGTAATCCTTGACTCAAAACACACGTCGTAACTTAGACTAACTTTAGTACTATCGTTTCCGCTGCGCTACTCTGATGAAGATATCCGTATACAGCTTCCCTTTTTTTTCTTTTCTTGAGTCCTTTCTTCACTCCCGAAATGAAGTCACCTCTCTAGGCCCAGCTCCGTTGCCTTTAAGGTGATGAACTAACTCCTCGTGACGCTTCGTCTGCCCGTTGCGACATCAAGAGTACCAATATAACAACGAACAGGAGAGAGTAAGCAATCCGAACGACACATCGTCGACGACGTGGAATTACAATAGGCAAGATAGAAGGACCATACAAACACACAACACAAAACATACATACCACACAATACCCAAACATATCATTATATTTCTTGTTTTACCAGGTTTATATGCATTCCTTCTTTCTCAACTGTTTTCTCAATCTCTTTTCAATTTTCATTATTACGTCTTATCAAATCATAACCTTCGATGATTGGGGAGAAATCGTAATATCATCGAGGTGCCCCCTTTTTGTACAATCGTCTCACACGTCTACATCTCCTCGGTCATCCATCCAACCTAGTCGAAAGCGAACAGGAGTACAGGACCTTTACCACGCGGGCACGACAGCTGTCTCAACACAGATGGTCCCAGACCAGGAGGATCTCGTCCTCAAAACATATAATCAAGGCTCACTGTCCACGCAGTGGCAAAACACAATGCCCCGTTCCAGTCCCTCTCCACTGTTCTCGAAATGCCATAGGGGTGACAGCACTATTCTGGTCCCGGGTGCAGAACTTACCACGGTATTAGACCCAGTCCCCACCACGTTAGTGCACCACATGTGGAGTTCGTTCTGCCCAGAATAGTACTCAAGGCAATGTGACGTTTTACCGCCCGAGCCTACCCTATTGCATTCACAACCCGAATATCCCTGATATCCGGGGTACCTTCCTCTCCACTACTTCTCACTCTCATACCTCACCGCGTTAATATCTTTTAATGTCTTTTATCTTTTGTTTAACCTAAGGTCGGCCCATCCTTCGTGCATCCCTTCAATGAGTCCCGACCACTAACTTTGCACAATCTTTTCTCATCAGAGCACAGAGCTAGGTTCACCTCATCACACTTGCATCTTATTACTCGACTTGTCTCAGAAATCTCATATCATCATCTCTCTCAAAGTTTCAAATCATAAACTCTTACAAACTTTCTCAACACTCTCCACCTCTCACAATCGTTCACCTTTCAAAATCTTTTCTGAAAATACTCTTTATAGTCTTTCTCAAAACTACCTTTCAAAGGCCTTTCTTCAAAGATTTCTTTTCACGAATCCTTTTCTAAAAATTTCTTTTCAAAAATCTCTTTTCAATAATCACGTTTTTGGGTGAGTGTTAATGGAGGAGCAAGCTCAACTCAACACTAAGCTTCTTCCCAAAACGTAAACGAGATATCATATCTCATTCCACATTCACACCACTCTCCCCAGCTCTGGCTCGTTCTCAACATTACCATCAACTCATTCCCCAATCTCCTTTCTTTCTTTCTTATTGGGTCTCATTACTCTCACAGCTCATTCCTTTCATTTTCATTTCTTATTTCCGGACGTAAAAGACGTCCATCAGTATATTATTGTTATCGATCAACAGTACTCAATTTCATCTTGCATAATTAAATAAAACAACTAAATAAAAGCATGCTAACAATCACACAAACATCACACAACAACAATGTGGTCTTTGTCACCTTCATATAAGTGGCCACACAATCACACAATTGCCACTTATATTACTGACTCCAACCACTAAGTCCCGATCTTTGAGATGATACGGGACGTCCTAATAAATCACCTAAACACCACAGTGTCTTAGGATAGCTTCTCTCTCACCTGAGGTCCAGCTTATTTAAATGCGTACCGTCACCTCAGATCCTTTTTTTGCTGCCGGCTGCCCCAATCCCTTGCCTTTAAGATTTCCTCGTACTAAATAAAATACGCTTATGTTATTAATTCGTATTACGAAAGTCTTTTCTTAATTCTTGACATTTTCTATCCTTAATTGAAGGACTTAAAATACTATTGTCTTATCAAAGAAATCCTCAGATTTTCCCGTACTTTAATTATTTTTAAAAACCAATTGAAAACATTAAATAAAACGGTTTAGATCAATTTATTTAGTTGTTGGTTCACTTTGGACGGCAAAGGATTATTCCATGAAATTACTTCACAAATCAAACACTGAATTCAATTATTTAACACATAATTAATTCAAAAACAAAAACACTTAAACATGTTTAGACTCATACACCGAGCACACACCCAAAACTTATTCCTAATCATACATTCATCATTTCTAGGTTGCTTCACGTAAAAGAATTCTAACCTAATTAGCATGCATAGGCCGAAACTCAAAACAGGATTCATTTATCATCACTCATACAAAATCATGGAATCATTCCTTCTTTTTCTTAGCAAAACCGTGAGCTTAATTTTAAGCTTTAACTTATTTTCTTTAACTTAAACCGAGTCAAAGATCATGCAAGAACATAGAGTATACATCAAGTTCTTTCAACATAAAAAGCATAGATCATGACCGAATACATCGTGCACAAAATTATCACTTAGATTCAATTATATTTATACTCAAAATAACTTTAAGGTTTGGGTCCTATTGCTCTCAAAATCGAGGCTTGCCATTTAAGAAATCATGGTCCTTTGTTTAAATTTAGCGTGCAAGAATGAATCTTAAGTCTTCCCAATAAACATGCAACAATCAGGGATCAACACAAACAATATTCAACTTATTGTAAAGCCATTTACACTCTCAAATACTTTTCATAAATATAAACTAATACACAACCACAACAACACTTAAATGAATTAAGTCTTCCAAATAATTCATTAATTATTTAATTTAATTTATCCAAACAAACATTTAGACATTCATACATTCACAAAGATACAGACCAAGCACAACGACTCAATTCTCTCCCAAAATTTACTACATGAGTTTATTTTAATGCCACTAATATTTCCTAGACTATTTATACTACATGACCGAATGGAACCTAAGAAAACAAGTCAAGGATCACAATGGTAAGACACACAAATCAACTTGGTTCATTTTAAGTACTTAATTCCTACTTTCTCTATCCTGAAACAGAATCATTTACCCTTCCCTTTTCTCCTAACCGAATACACACATATGTTCAATTAAACACTAAACTTTCTAAAATTATTTAATGCATTTAAGGTCCTCTATTTTTAATTTAAAACCGAATATAATTTAGACACTCACAACACAATGCCAAACATATTGGTTTAACGAGATTTTGCAAAACACATTCATTGTTTTTATACCACTTCATTGAAAAGAACCCTAGTCTATTTTCCATGTCTAGGCCGAACCTCATTTGACAAAAACAATATTGTTGGTCTAATTTTTCACATGCAAAAACACAAGATTTGTAAATCAAAAGAAATCAACATGTATGCGTCCTTTGTCATGGAAGCGAAACATGATTTCCTATGTCCAAGCTTTGACTGAATAAATATCATCATAGGCCAAGGTTTTATCTTCAAATATTTATCATGCATGCATCTAAATCTTGTAAAGCAAGTCATGAAATTACTTTTGAAAACAACCCAACATATTTATGCCTTTTCTTTTATGAAGGCCGAATTGAACCCATACACAAAACAACACAATTTAAGTAAATTTTTCTTAAAACAAAGTCACAAAACATAATCATTTCAAGGAGACAATCCCATGAAAAAGAATCTAGCCTATGTAGCCTAGTATGGGCCGAATCATCACTATTGGGAAACAAGGTCTTTGATGCACTTTTAAAATCATGTAAATCAAAGAGACAACACATGCAAGAAACTTTTCCATGGGAACAATCATGATCTCGTTGGTCTTAAAGCTTGACCGAAAACCAATTAATAAAATAAAAAAAAAGAAAACTTAAATCCTTAACTTTGAGACACATATAGATTTAGATCCAAGCAAAATCAATTTGGAAAAAGTTGTTTTCCTTTGTTTTCTCACCGAAACCGTGACATGCAAGTCAAGAAACAAAATTTTTTGAGTGAAAGAATTTCTTGCAAGACTTAAAAATCAAAGCCATGGAAAATCAAGGCAAGAATCACTCTTTTTCCAAGATCAAAACAATGATCAAAGACTTTTTGAAAAGAAAACCAAAGATCAAAGCTTAGAAGAATTCAAAGTTACAATCAAGGCATTCAAACCACTTAGATCACCTTTAGCAAGCGTCAAACTAACATGCATGAATTCAAATCAAAATAAAAATCATCATGACCTAGTTTCCTAGACATGGCCGAATGGTAGAGTCCATGGTCTAAGGTTCCACAAGTTTGTTTGGCTCTTGAAAACTCAAGATCAAAGCTAAATGGTTACTTTCAACATTGATTTACAAGGAATTTAGACATGCAACAACAAATAGACTTTACAAGACATGGAAAATTAAAAGCTACACTTAACACTCTAGGATCTTCGAACAGACAAAGAAATAGAAGAAGATCTTCAACCTTCTTCACTCGATCTTCAAGAATCCTAAAGCTTTGGGCTTGATCTTCTTCCTCTTATCCTCTTGAGGCTCACGGCTCTATTCTCTCTCTATGTTTCTCTCTAAGAGTTTGATGTTACTCTTAGAGATTGTGTTTAAGTTTGGAAATGAAATGAGAAGCAAATGGGTTGGGAGTGCTACGGTTTTGGGAAAAAAAAGGCAACCAAGCATTTCCTTTCTTGCCCTTAAAGGAATTCAGCCAAGGAGTGCAACTAAGAGGGGTAAAATTGGCCACATCAAAGCTTGCATAGCTCAAGCCAAGCCATGGGACAAAGAGAGTAAAATTAGGGCTAATCTCACTTCCTATTGGTTGGTCAAACTACTAACTAAACTTTATACTAAACTAAACCTAGGAATCCTTAATCCATTAGCCTAGGGTTCATGAGTCAACAAGGTGGCATCACATGCACACTACTCACATCACGGTGACACATATGCACACACACATGCACAAGAATCATTTTTTTTTGTTCACACATAGCATGAATCCATGGATTAAGGCATACACTTGACACATATATATATATATATATATATATCATACACATACACGTATTATACATATATTACACATACATACACCTAGACTTGCATTATTCATACATTCATATTTATTCATTTATTTAATCCTAAGCATACACACCTACACATCAAAACCGTATACATATATATATATATAGTTAGAAAATAATTCTTGTCTATTACAAGAGGACTCAAACAAAATTACGAACATATAGATCTCTCAAAACTCAATTTTCTCCACTCTTAACATTTTGTTTCTAAAAATCCTTTCTTTAAGATTATTCACCACTTTGAAAACGTTAATTAGAAAATTTATTTAAGAAAATATCCTTTCAAAAGTACTTTACTCTAACTAAATTTCTTTAGTATTTTTAATTCAGTACGAGGAAATTGCGGGGTGTTACACGTACTATGCTTAAAGAATCTAGAGTTCCTTCTTACTTTTGGGCTGATGCGGTAAATACCGCTTGTTATGTCATAAATAGGGTTCTTATTCGTCCGCATTTAAATAAAAAACTTATGAGCTTTTAAAAGGGCGTAAGCCAAACATCTCTTATTTTCATGTATTCGGGTGTAAGGTGTTTATTTTAAATAACGGTAAGAATCTGGTCGGCAAGTTTGATTCTAAAGCCGACGAAAGTATATTCATAGGTTATTCAACCCATAGCAAAGCATATCGTGTTTACAACAAAAGAACCTTAACTGTTGAGGAATCCGTGCATGTTGTGTTTGATGAATCTCCGAAAGGAGATTGTGTTGTTTCTTGTGATGATGATATTACAGGTACTTATTTAGATCATGAGAAACCAACACAACAACAAATAGTGGACAATGAAGTTGAGCATGGAAAAGTGCAAACACGTGATAAAGACTTAGCACAAGAGACACAACCTCAACTACCAATTGCTTGGAAGTCAAACAAAAATCACCCGGTCTCGAATATCTTAGGTGACATTGCTAAGGGGGTGGTAACCCGAAGCACATTAAACAATTTTTGTTATTATGTTGCTTTTGTATCGCAAGTAGAACCTAAGAATATTAGTGAGGCTCTTCAAGATGAGCATTGGGTTATGGCCATGCAAGAGGAATTAAATCAATTTGAAAGGAATCAAGTTTGGGAGCTTGTGCCAAAACCCGATGATCGTCCTGAAATCGGCACTCGTTGGGTTTGTAGGAATAAACTAGATGAGTCGGGTATAATTGTTAGGAATAAAGCTAGGTTGGTAGCAAAGGGGTATAGCCAAGAAGAAGGGATAGATTATGATGAAACATATGCTCCCGTAGCTAGGCTAGAAGCTATTAGAATTCTACTCGCTTTTGCATCTATAATGAACTTTAAATTGTATCAAATGGACGTAAAAAGTGAATTTCTTAACGGATACATTCAAGAGGAAGTGTATGTCTCACAACCTCCCGGATTCGAAAGTTTTGAACATCCGGACTATGTTTTTAAATTGAAAAAGGCTTTGTATGGTCTTAAACAAGCTCCTAGAGCTTGGTATGATCGACTAAGCAACTTTTTATTAGAAAAGGGTTTTAAAAGAGGTGTCGTGGATACTACACTTTTTATTGAAAGATCCGGTAAGGATATACTTTTGGTTCAAATATATGTGGATGACATTATTTTTAGTGCAACTAACGAAAATTTGTGCAAGAAATTTTCTGACACTATGCAGAGTGAATTCGAAATGTCTATGATGGGGGAGGTCACTTTCTTTCTTGGACTTCAAATTAAGCAACTTGATGATGGTATTTATATCCATCAAGGCAAGTATTGTAGAGAGCTTCTTAAGCGGTTTGGCATGGAGTCATGCAAGGATGCATCTACTCCTATGAGCGTCGCATGCTATTTAGACAAGGACGAAATTGGAAAGCCTATTGAGGTAACAAAGTATCGCGGTATGATATTTAACTGCTTCTCGCCCTGATATTATGTTTAGTGTCTGTATGTGTGCGCGTTTTCAAGCCAATCCGAAAGAGTCACACTTAACTGCTGTTAAAAGAATTATGAAATATTTAAAAGGTACAACCAATACCGGTTTATGGTATCCTAGAGATGCCCTTTTAAAACTAATAGGTTATTCGGATTCCGATTTTGCCGGTTGTAAAGTAGATAGAAAAAGTACAAGTGGTACTTGTCATTTGATAGGTAACTCACTTGTATCATGGTTTTACAAAAAGCAAAATTGTGTAGCTTTATCAACCGCGGAAGCCGAATACATTGCAGCCGGAAGTTGTTGTGCTTAAATCCTTTGGATAAAGCAACAACTCTCGGATTTTGGTTTAAACGTGTCAAAAATTCCTATTAAATGTGACAATACATCCGCAATCAATTTAACTAAAAACCCGGTATTGCATTCAAGGACAAAACATATTGAAATTAGGCATCACTTTTTAAGAGATCATGTTCAAAAAGGTGATTGTGTTATTGAGTTTGTTCAAACCTCGGATCAATTAGATGATATTTTTACAAAACCACTACCAAGAGATACTTTCTATCGTATTAGAAGGGAACTTGGTATTTTTGATGAATCTACTATTAGCTAATTGCATTTGAAAATTTTGTAATCACCTTAAAGCCTATTTCATTATGCTTTGTGTTTTTGAGTTGTTGTATTTTGAAAATTTGTTTCATAATTCTCTTGATAAGTAGTTGTGTGTGTATGTGTTTCTATGATATGTTTGCTTGCTTAATTTTGTGTGCTAAATGCTAATCGTTGATATGTGTTTGTGTGCATGAAAAATATTTTCAAAAATTCAGAAATTTGAGTTTTGTGCTGTATTAATCGATTAACAGTAGTCATTAATCCATTAAATTTTAAACCTCTTTCGGCATTACTCGATTAATGACTATGCTACTCGATTAATTTTTAAACACCTTTCGCACTTACTCGATTAATGAAGTTGCTACTCGATTAAATTTTAAACTGCTTTTGCACTTAATCGATTAAGGGTTTTTCTACTCGATTAAGGGTCAAATTACTCGATTAACGGCTTCATTACTCGATTAACGCGAGAATTTTATAAAACCTGAACTTCAACACTTTGGCTCATTTTTCTTCTTTCTTTTCTCTCTCTTCTCGAACTCTCTTCTCTTCTCTCTACTCGAAAATCGCAGTGAACTACAAATGGCTATTGTAATCCAAAAATCAACCCATTTCTTCTCATAATCCTTCATCCTACCATCAATACTCTCTAAATCTTCCATCAATTTCACTAATTTCACACAAATCCGAATTTCCCCCAAAATTTCAGAAACCCTAACCGAACCCTAATCCTAAATACACGAACTCCAGCCTCTTCTCAAGCAGTTATGGCCTCTTCTTCTTCCAATCCTCCAAGAAAGAAAAGTAAACAACACAAGGACAGGCATGACCCTTGGTTTTCACAGGCTGAACGCGACTCTCGGGCTCCTAAGTTCGACAATCGCAGTTTTGGGATCATCCGGTATGTAAACTATGCTTGGTTAAGAAAGGAGCGTTTCAATTTCTATGATATTCTTGTCTCTCAAAATGTTCAAAGGTTTTTGGAGTTCAATACACACTACTATCCTCGTTTAGTAAGGCAATTTTATCAAAATTTTACTATGATAGATGGTGTATACCAGAGTCAAGTTAGGGGTGTGCATTTTGTAGTGAAACCTGATGATTTAAGGCTGTTATTTGGTTTAGAGGATAAGGGAACTTTTATTGGGGATGATGAATGTGTTGATCTTGAAGTTGATCCTGGAACTGTTTATCAAGATGCTATAAGGACTGGTGAAGTTTGGGATAATAAAACAAAACTTGTTTCTTTGTTGCATGCTGATGATCGTGTTTTGATGTATATCATTGCCTATTGTCTGCTTCCTAAGGGTAATCAGAATTATGCTCAAGTCCAAGAGGACGATTTAAAATTTTTTCATGGAATTAAGAAAAAGTATGAGATTAATTGGAACAAGACAATATTAGCTAGAATGCATACTGCTGCTACATCTGCATCAACTCAATATCTTCCTTATCCAATGCATGTCACAAAGTTGCTTAGGCATTATGGAGTTCCAATCCCTGATAGTGAGTCATTTGAGAAAGATTCTAAAAAGAATTGGTGCTTAAATGGTAATCATATAAATTACATGAAAATTGCATTTCATAAGCCTACAAGGACTTGGTTATGGAAGTCACAAATTCAGGCTATGGAGCAAGCTGCTCCCTCCTCCGATTGTGGATCCTATGGAAACGGATCAAGGGCCGAATCTTGAAGATTTTATCGATTTTGACAATTTGGAAGCCCCGTTTGATGCGCAGGCTGCACATGATTCATTGGTTCAGCATATTGATGAGCAACTTGAGGCTATGGAACATCGTCAGGACATCAAGAATCTTGCTATGGAGCAACGGTTGATGGAGCATTTCTCTAGCCTTTTCACCCAACACTTTCCTCCTCCAAACCCTTAGTCCTTGTGGTTTTATCTGCTGATTTTCATCTTTTGGCTGCACTATTTTCTCTTTATTTTCACTGCCTTTTGCTGCTTTATGGTGCTGCTACTGCTGGTTTATGATGGTTTATGTTGCTGTTTTGATGTTTTATGCACTTAATACTGACTGGACAGATTTGCTACTTGTTTTGGTTGATGTACCTAGGGCCTGTGTATGGCCTAGAGTAGTTTATGTTTATGTTTTATGCTGCTGGACTATGTTTTATGATCTCTGTACTTTGTTTATGGTGCTGTTTTTGGACTGCTACTATATGTTCTAGCACTATTATGGACTATTATGTGGTATTTAGACTATACTCTGATTATGGTCTTGGTTATGGTCTATTATTTTTAGTCTTTACTGCATTTTATTCTATATATACCATTGTTATCACTTACCTCCAACTTTTGGCAAAGAACTTTTTCTATTAAATTCAAATCTTTTTAATGATGCCAAAAGGGGGAGAAATGTTTGTTGATGTTGTTCTTGTAGGATAAGTTTTTCGATATTGTTCCTAAGTGTATCACATTTAGGGGGAGTATTTAAAAACTTAGTGCTTAATTGTAAGGAAGGTTTGTCATCATCAAAAAGGGGGAGTTTGTAGAGTTTTGATGTTTTGATGCTAACAAACTTGCCAAGCAACAACATTCAACAAGGAAGCACTACTCATGAAGATTAGAATTAGAGTTTATTTTATTTCTAATCAATGTAATATTTTATTTTATGTTTGCATATCATGAGAGTGGGTGGTAGCTTTAGGGAATCTCAATTAGATTTATAATATTGTTTGATTAATAGTGAATAAAAAATTAATCTTGATAAAATAGCTCTAAATAAAGTACTTGTCAAAGTATATTTGAAAAGCTTTATTTTTAATCACTTTTTACAGTGGTTAATCGATTAGCACGTAAGGCTTAATCGATTAACTCAAATAACTGTACAACATTGATTGTGTTAATAAGGGTTAATCGAGTAGTGTGTTAAACGTTAATCGATTAGCACGAATTAACACAGGTTAATCGATTAGTGTGTTTGCCTTAATCGATTAATTCGCGTTGTTTCTGAAAAATAATATTTTGTTTAAAAAGACTTCATTTCTACTTTGACAAGGTTACACACTCTTTCATAATTTTCATATTGAGAAACATACTTTCAGATTTTCAAGAGCTATTACTACTTACCTTTGTGATATCAAGATTCAACTACTTTCAATCTTCTTCACTCATGATCTTGCAATATTCTATGTTCTATTGAGATTCAAGTTTACTAGTGTTTTTAGTTTTGTGTAGAAGCAATTCACAACGAGAAGGTTGTCATATTCAAGCTTTCAACAAAGAAGTGAAGAATTCACAATTCAAGACTTTGAAGAATCTCAAAGCATTTGGAAAGGAATTTGGTTGGAAAGCATCTTTCAACAAATTCAAGAGGACGAGATACGGATTCAATTGGGTAGAATATCAAAGAGATTGGTACTCTCTTTGAAGGGGTTAAGATAGGAGAACTAGTGAGAGTTTCATCTTAACATTGTATTCTAACAATTGAAGTATCTAGTAGAAACTCTTTATCTTTTGATAAAGGGGACTAGAGTAGCTCTCAGTGGTGGAGAGTGAACCAGGATAAAATCTTGTCTTCCTTGCTTTTATTTCTTCTAGTTTTCATTAACCAAGAACAATTGAATTAGGTTTAATTTGGGGTTTTTCAATTCCTTGTTAATTAACCTAAATTGGCTTGGTAAATTTACTTGTAATTGTTCATACATTCATTCATCATTTGTTGGTTCATCAAGGCATTGCGATCTTCATTGAATTCCGATTAAAACTGAATTTGCATCAGATACTGTTCAGATTAATCGATTAAGCTGATTGTTAATCGATTAGTTTTTAAGTTGCTTTCGACATTAATCGAGTAACGCTTGTGTTAATCGATTAGTTTGAAAGTAAGCTTCGGCATTAATCGATTAATACTGAAATTAATCGATTAACCAGTACATTTTTGTAAGAAAATCTATTTTCTCAAATCCATTCTCTTTGGTAATCGAAATATTTGTATTAAGGCTTCAAAATTCTATTCACCCCACTCTAGACTATTTTGAGCCGCTTGTTGGTTTCCAACAAAACACTTATACTTTTGTGAAAAGGATAAAGAAAGTAAGGGATGTCTTATTCAAGAGACCAAGTGTGATTTTAATTGAAATGATTTTTAATAAAAGTGTATTTATTTACCTCGAGGTTATTAAGTGGACGGTGGGAACCATTCTCGAAGAGAAGCTAGAGATCTACAAGGTCAAAGTATTTCTCTTGCAGGATTAAGAGGTGAGTGAGAGTGTGGTGAGCCCGTAACATGGTTGCTGGACGGTGGTAACATAAGTTTTACGCGATGTTTTATCTTTTATATCTCATTGAGTCGATGCATGTCTATTCTATTTATGTTGGTTCCTTTATTATTCTATTAAGCAGTGTTACATTCCGTGTGGAAAGTTTGGATGTTATTATGAATGATATTAAGAGATTGAAAGAGAAAGTAAAGTGTAAAGATAAGTAGAAGAGAGATATGTGTTGTGAGTCAAGGTAATTTGGTGGAGCTACAATGCACCGAATAAAGAGATTGCGCTCGTGGAGATTTGATCGTGCTAATGGGCTTCAAGATGGAAGCAATTGTTAAAGAAAGTGATGTGAATTCCTATGGGAACGATGTGATGAAGTTGTGCCCGAGTGGCTTGAGAAAGTGAAGTATGATTTTGTGAAAGTGGGGAAGAGATGTAACCCTTAGTGGTCGGGACTTGTCGAAGGGATGGACTAAGGGCAAGCCGACCTTAGGATAACTAAAAGACGCTAAAAACTTTAAAAGATATTAAAAGACATTAAAAAACATAAATATACGCGGTGAGGTATGAGAGTGCGAAGTAGTGGAGAGGAAGATACTATGGGTATCTGCGGATACTCAGGTGGAGATTGCATGAGGGGAGGGCAAGGACGGTGACTCGTCAAGAAGCCTCGAGTACATTTCTAGGCGGAACGAATCCCATAAGTGGCGCACTAACATGGTGGGGACTGGGTCTAATGCCGTGGTAAGTACCGCATAGCTAACTAGAAATGATACTGTCACCCCCTTGAATGCAAGTCTACAACAGTGAGAGGGATTGGAACGGGGCATTGTGTTTTGCCACTGCGTGAACAGTGAGCCTTGATTATATGATATGTTTTGAGGACGTGATCCTCCTGGTCTGGGACCATCTATGTGTTGAGACAGCTATCGTGCCAGCGTGGTAAAGGTCCTGTACTCCTGTTGGCTTCCGACTAGGTTTGGATGGAGACCGATGAGATGTAGACGTGTGCGTTTTTCCTCAGTGATGGTGATTCCCCTACCTCATTGAGTGAGCTGAGTTATGATAAAACTTAATAACAAAAGAATAAAGAGATAATGAATGTTGGAAAAGATTGGAAGAGAGTATGGTGATGTTCAGTTGAAAAAATTATATTTCTATTTGTTGAGCTATGCTTTATTATCATGTACCTTTTATGTCATTTATATACCTTGCGCATTTTAATTGTGGCGTTGAGTTCTTATTATGATACGTGTCTTTCATTCTGAGTTTTCTATATGCCCTGGGTATTGTGTCTCGTTCTATATACTTGTCAAGTGTCATTGTCATCGTTCTTTTTCTATCGAGTCTACCCTGCGACCTTACGGTCAACTTGTTAGTGTATGGCACGCTAACTCTCTCCTACCTGGTTGTCGTATTGGCATTTGCCGGTATTGCAACGGGTAGATGGTGTATCATGTAGCAATCCACATGTGGCCTCTTCAGGGAGGAGCATGAGAGGTGGTACTTGATGGATGGATCTGGAGAGGTGAAACTCGATTGGAGATCGACGATCCGAGGCACATTCTGCGTGGGTCGAGCATGGACGTGCATGTTGGGCAAGTCACTCTACGTGACTATCAAGACGGTGGACCAAGGGAACATCACGAGCTCAATGGTGATCCTGCACAATTAGCGGCTTTAGTTCCTCAGCCCATGGAGGAAGAGAACGCTAGCGATTCCGATCACGAAGCGGAGGCAGATTCAAGTGAGGATATGGAGACGGATGCTAGTTCTGCTGACGAGTGATGTCTTGTTGTCCGTGTCTAGAGGATGTTGTGTGTCTAGGATCTGAATTCCAGTCGAGGATTATCTTGTGATGTACTAAGGATGTAATCAGCTACTTTTTATTTTGGTTTGTAATATTTTGAATTCTGGCCTACTTTTTGGAAAGCTTTTGGAGTGCATCTCCAGTATGTGTGGCATATGCTTTTGTTTTCAATGAAAACAGTTTTATGTTTCCGAAATGGTGTTTGAGTGCAAAGTTTCGAAAGTGACAACTCGATTTTCAAAGGGTGGATTAATGGTTAACGAATTCATGCTTTTAAAAAAAATGGACTCATTTTTGCAACAAATTAATAATAATTCAATTAAGGTTTTGGTAGTGAAAATCGGGCTGTTACACATGGAGTAGATTCTTGGTAGCATTTTATTCCTAGATATCAGCGTGACACATTGTTCTAAGGCAAGATATCCCTAGTATGCTTCTAATAACCTACAACATTCAACCTATGAGTTGCAGAGTATTCCCCGTCCCTGTCATCAAGTTTTCTAAGCTATAACTCATTTTTTTCTTTGTGTATGGTGTCAGTTGTGTCTAAGGTATGAAAGTGATTGATATGATAAGAGAAGGGGGGTTGAATAATGGCCATCAAAACTTCTTATTTCCATGTTTTCTAAATCTACAATCAGTTTGTCAACTATATAGAGACAAGTCTGTCTGTTAAGGTATACATAACGGAATTCCATTATTGCAACAGAAATATAATAGATCGGTAAATTAAAAAACTGAACAAATCAACACGCAAACTTTTATCCTTGTTGTTCAGTTAATGTGAGTCACATCCTATCCTTAGTGCATTACTAGTATGAAAGTGATTGATATGGCACAAGAAGGGGGGATTTAATATTGGCCATCAAAACTTCTTATTTCCATGTTTTCTAAATCTAAAATCAGTTTGTCAATTATATTGAATAGATCTATCTGTTAAGGTATACATATTGAAATTTCATTATTGCAGCAGATATATAATAACTCAGCAAATTAAGAAAACTTAACAAATCAACACACAAATATTTATCCTTGTTCACTTAATGTGAGTCACATCCTATCCTTACTGCATCACTGAGATTTTACAGTGTGGTAAACAAGATTACAATTACAACTATTTGCACACAATCAATGCACAACACAACACATAGATTGTTTGATCTCCTAAGCCACACAGGTTCTACTTCTCAAAGCCACACAAACTCACTCCAACACAGCCACACAAGCTGGTCACACAAAACATCCTAACAAACAACCACATTTTGTAAACTTTTTCATACTTTTCTATAATTTAAGCAATTCATCTTATATTATAAGTCGTCCCTATAACTTCCAAAAGTTTCTTAAAGGAAACCAACATATCCCTCATTTTTAGATTGTGATTTTGTTTTCAATTTTATATAACGAGATTTTCATTTATCACTTTATTTTTAATGTTTTTCCTAAAGAACCACCTCTTGGATAGTATACCATCCTTTTTTAAGGACGGCTCGTGGTGTTTTGTATCACTAAAATCTATTAAGGACATCCTTAACTCTAAAAGCTAAGCCACAAATACCAGCGATCCAAATCACCTATTCTTGTTAACTTATTAATCATTGAAAATATAGGCATACTTTATTATCCTTTTCTTGCATCGATTAGATCTTATACTTACTTTGTTCGTTAAATAAATAATTTTGATTAATTTTTAATAGTTGTGATTTCAATTGGATTATAAATGAATTTTAAGGTAATAAACTTCAAAAATAATATTCAAGACATAATAATGATATTGTTAACTCTATTTAAACACTCTTTATAAATGCTAGTTAAGGAGGCAAGGATGTCATGATATGTCTTTTCTAATGATACTATATTTATAAGGTGTATACTTCTCGCACTCCTCTATTTTTATTCTAATGTTACACCTATTCTATTTTTTGAACTATGGAAGTTATAATTCCATAATGAACATTACACTATAATAGGACTATTTCCATAAGAAAGGGGAGTGATGTTAAAAATAGTGATTGTGAAAAGCATTATCCATTAACGAAATATTATTGAGTGACGAGCACACAATATTCTTAAGTAAAAGGTGAAAGAATAGTTAGCTATGTGCTTATCGGCTAGATGTTTAGAAGAGGTTTCATTGATTAGTATAAGAAGGTTCTTAATATCCTTTTTGCTATGTACAGACAATTCCTCTGGGGTGATACATAGGATTTGAGGAAGAATTGTTGGGTGGGTTGGTTAGACTTGTGTTGTCTGAAGGAGGAAAGGGGTCTGGGGGTGAAGAAATAGGAGTGGTTTAATATGCCTTTGTTATAAAAATGCAGATGGATCTGAGGTTGTTGCATCAAGAACAGGCGTTATGATATCCCGTGCTAAGAGCTAGGTACGATGATTTTAATCCACTCTCTATCCTTAAATGTACTTCCTCAAGGTGGTGGAAGGACATTTGTGGTTTAGGTGATTTTGGTATGGAACCAAATGTGGGTGATTGGTTTAGTTCTAGGGTGAGCTGTGTAATGGGGAACGATACTTCTATTGGTTTCTGGGATAAACTTTGGGTTGGTAATGATTCTTTGAAAATCCTTTTCCTAAGACTATTTCTTATCTCATGTGACAGGTACAAGAAGGTTGATGAAATGTATGATTGCACTCTTTATGAATGGAAATTTTCATGCCGAAGGGAACGGTTCGTGTGGGAGAATGATTTGTTAGAGACAATGAAAACTTTCTTGGCATCTGTTCATTTGGATGATGCGGCAATAGATTCTTGGGCTTGGAATAAATACAATATATGTACATATTCAGGCTATATATGGTGGTTATATGTCGTTACAAGAACTATATGAGGTACTTACCGGAACACTAGTTTTTAATACTTTAGTTATGTTACTAATTATAATGATTATTACTAATGGAAAACTTTAATTAATGAAAATGTTTAGGAAAATTTTGCCAGAGTTTACTTTGTTTTTGTAACTATCCAAATTTTCATCTTTAGTACCTGTCCAATCCAAAAACATATTTATAGTTTATTATACATAAAAAAAATGGTGCACTATATCTGCAAACCCAAAATAATGGTACATGCAATACCATGGGTTATGGCACCAACATGCAAACTACAAATTTAAAAGTTTGTTCTTAATAATTTACATCCCCAAAATAAAAGATTTTAGAAAGTTTTATGCAACATCATAGTATTACAACCAAAAAGTGTAAAATCCTAGGGCATCAAGCTAGGTTGCACCAAAAGTGGATAGACCACATCATCAAGTCTACACTCCATGAGAAGGAGCATGACTCTCCTCGGCTGGGGAAATGGAAAAGACATCACCAGAAGCGATACCTAAAATGCTCAACAAAAGGGAGTGAGCGGTTTATCATAATTTAAAGGCAAAACTATTAGATTGGTCCTGTAAGTTATTTTTTTGTTGCGATTTCGTCCCTTATCTTTTTTCATTTCAAATAAATCTGGAAGTTTGTAACTTGTTTCAAATAAATCCTTCCGTCCAATTTTGTTTTAACACCGTTAATGGGAGCCTTCTACGTGGCAACCAATGCTCTTACAAGGCTAAAAATCAATGTTACACCCCAAAACGATGTCGTATGAGACCAAAATAGAAGCTTATTGGGCTATCCCTAACTGTTTTGGTTTTCTCTTTTGGCCTCATATGACATCATTTTGGGGTGTAACGTTGAGTTGTAGTCACGTAAGACCAATGGTTGCCACATAGGAGGCTTCCATTAACGGTGTTAAGACAAAATTAGATGGAAGGATTTATTTGAAACAAATTACAAACTTACGGATTTATTTGAAACGAAAAAAAGTTAAGGGACGAAATCGCAACCAAAAAATAACTTAGAGGACCAACCTAATAGTTTTGCCTAATTTAAAATAAAGAATTAAGAAACAACAACATAAAACCACAGTTACACAATTAAACAATATCATTTGATATAATCCATATCACCATTCCACTTATTAAATTTATTATGCACAGATGAATGAGTATCATGCCCTCTTAGACTAAAATGATGCGTACACGACTCTATTTTTCTCATCAATTGAATCCAATGTAATACTCTCTCATCATTAGCTAAATTTCATTTCACTTTTTGTTTTCTCTTTCACATCACAACTCATTGGATTCCATCATGGATTATTTCAAATGCAATCTCCTTCTCAACATTTCATCTCTTTCATATCATCTCTCTTTTGTGTCTCATCATCATTTTATCTCATTGTTTACATTTCCCCATCATTCGTCACTTCTCCCTCCGTTCTAGGGAAAGCCATAACCGGGAGTAAGTGTCCCTCTACCACTGTTTGCACACTACGGACCACTCTCTTTCACAGTACTGACCACTCTCCTGGTCCAGTACAACTTGGGTTGAAGGCCCAAGTTGGCTTTAGCATGGATCCACCCTTAACCGGTCCCGAAGTGGCTCTGTGACCGATACAATCATTGTGGTTACTGCAGAACCAGTCCCCCAATATGGATGGCCAATCCGTATCCTCCTAGGAGATCCAAGTTCCACCCAACAATAATTCCCGCAGTTGTTTCAATAGCACAACCTAGTCACATATCACTCACGTCCTTTAGTTCCAAAGAACTTTCATGTCATGACTTTCCCAACTTCCTCATCGTTCACCTTATAGCTCCATGTATGATGCATGATCCTAATCACTTCTCAATTGAGTTCATACTATATATATAAAAAAAATGCAAAACTACTAGATTGGTCCTGTAAGTTATTTTTTGGTTGCGATTTCGTACCTCAACTTTTTTTCGTTTCAAATAAATCCGTAAGTTTGTAACTTGTTTCAAATAAATCCTTCCATCCAATTTTTCTTAACACCATTAATGGGAGCCTCTCATGTGGCAACCATTGGTCTTACGTGGCTAAAACTCAACGTTACACCCCCAAAATGATGTCATATGAGGCCAAACGAGAAAAACAAAACAGTTAGGGATAGCCCAATAAGCTTCTATTTTGGTTTCATACGACATCGTTTTGGGGTGTAACGTTGATTTTTAGACTTGTAAGACCATTGGTTGCCACGTAGGAGGCTCCCATTAACGGTGTTAAAACAGAATTGGACGGAAGGATTTATTTGAAACAAGTTATAAACTTCCGGATTTATTTGAAACGAAAAAAAGTTAAGGGACAAAATCGCAACCAAAAAATAACTTACAGGACCAATCTAATAGTTTTGCCTAAAAAATAGAAATTGGTTTATATTTCAGTACAATCACAATTGAGAAGCTTAAGTGCCTTTCTAATGCATAATGATGTAATGCAAGTATTCTAGTCATTACCAATATTAATCACTTCCAGTTATTCTCTTACTTAATTGAATACCACTTAAATTATTTAATATCAATGTTATTCTCATCATTCTAACCTAGAATAATTAGGATTCAAGGTCATACATGATCAAAATTATAGAGGAAAAGCAAGTTCTATCACAACATTAAGTACTTTCCATTCAATAAATTAGGAATCAAAGCATTTATATCATCAGCCATTCTATGGTTCCATGTTATTAAAACCTAATTCCTTACTTTAAATTGTTATTCTCATCATTCTAACCTAGAATAATTAGGATTCAAGATCATACATAATCAAAATTATAGAGGAAAAGCAAGTTCTATCACAACATTAAGTACTTTCCGTACAATAAATTAGGAATCAAAGCATTTATATCATCATCTATTCTATGGTTCCATGTTATTAAAACCCAATTCCTTACTTTAAATTAAGCAAACTACTCCTCCCTTACCTTAATGGAGGATGTAACACCCCTAATTTTCGTCTCTCAGATAATAAGGAAATTAATAATAAAAGTTTTATTATTAATTTAAATGAATTTTCAAGTTTATGTTTTGTATTTAATTAGCCTGAAATATAAAAATAAGTTGAAATATTTTTAAACGGCAAATAAATGCAAAATATAAGAATATTGCATTTTAGTCCTTGGTTTAGGACCTAAAAGTAATATTGAAAAGGTTCTTGGAGGGAAAGATTTAAAAATATTAATTTTTAAATTTTGTACTGATCTAACCGGTTAGTAATGCCCCGTAACCGGTTAGACGATGAACCCAGAAACTGGGTTAGTGGATTTTGATGAGTAATCACTTAATTAATTCGATTAATCGCCACGAATACAGCCTAAACCCAGTGGAAAACACGCGTCAACGTGCATGTTACTCTTGTTGGTCTATAAATTGTGGAAGTTCTGAGGAATTGGGGGTTGATTCTGCTGATTTTGGGCTGAGAATGGTGGTTAGGGTTTCTATTTCGTTCAGAGGAATTCATCTTCTTCCTTGAGAGTTAGAGAGCGAAACACACACTTCTGAAAAGCTTGAATCAAGGGCTTTTCAGTGATATACACTTTGTGAGCTGAGTGTTCGTGTGGGAGGAGGAATCGATCTAAGAAGCTAAGAGTTGGAGACTGAATTCTGTGTTTTCTCTTTCTGGAAGCTGGATTTCAGCTTTGATTTTGGTAAGTACAGTCCACCATTAATCCTCAAATCTCTTTGATTCTTTAGTGCATTTTACCTATAGCAAGTCCTAATCATTTTCCCCAATTTCTTTGGTCAATTTCCATGTCAAAATTGGTGGTTTTTGGACCCTGTTGCTGAAAATCGTGTCTGGGAGCAGAACTTAGGAATTGTGAGGAGATTGTGGATTTTTCTTCAAGTTCAGTGTTAACCTTCATCAAACTCTATCCTAAGGTAAGGGAGAAGTCTACCTTATACTAGATTTAGACTAAAAATCAAGTGAATTAGGATTTGAGTTAACAAAACTCAAAAAGGGCATTATGTGTGTGAAGCACAAAGGCTTGGAGGCCAAAATTCAGCTCAATGTTGTTTTGAGCACTTTTATATTGATGCATGCAAGTGATTTAATGTGGAAATCAGAAGCTAAATGTACAATATGTGATTTGAGGTATTGAATTGTGTTTGTATGGGTTCTTATGCAATTTGATGCACTAAACCAAATGCATGCAAAATTATATGTGTTTCTGTGCTTAAACATATTTATTTAAGGTATATGAACTCTGTTAAAGGTTGAAATTGGGTTAGATTTGAGTAGTGAAGAGAATGGTTTGTTAAAACTCATGTTTTAGTGTCTGACTGCATAATCTAACCGGTTACTCGAGATTCGTAACCGGTTAGACACTGTAAAAATGCAAAAGAAAATAAGTTTAAAAAAAATCAGTGTTGTGGTCTTATAAATTCCACTCAAATCTAGGCCTCAATTTCATGGAAAACAATCTGAAAAACAAGTTGATTTCACTGTTACAGTTCAGATTGCAATCAAAGAGTTAATACCTTAGTGTAATGAGATAATTTCAAGAGGAAATTAGGCTCATTGGAGAAGGAAATGTGATTTAGACTTTTGAATGATAAAAACAGTGGTTTTTGAGGTATAAAACAATGTTACACTTGTTTATGGATTGGGTAGAGAATCCAAGAAAAAGGGTTTTTCTGAATTACAATGGTAAACAGTTCAGGTCTGTAATTCTAACCGGTTAGCCTGAGACTGTAATCGGTTAGTACCTGAATCTGAAAAATAAAAGTTAAGTTTTTGAATACCATTGGTTATGACTTTCCCAATCTAAGTTTAAGGGCATGTTTTTGTAGATAATTCAAAGAAGAATTTTGTGCCAAATATTATGCCTCAAATAAATCATTCAAAAGGGAAATTGGAATATTTCTAAATCACATTAATTAATGTAAAGATAAAACCAACCCTAATAATTGTGCATCCATATAGAATGGAAGTTTGGTTGGTGGGAACGTTTATCATATTCTGGGAATATGAGGAGGGTACTCCGGGAGTACCAAACTGTAACCTACTTGATGACACATTCTGGGAATGTGGCCAGTGTCCGGGACCTGGTTTTTATGCGTTCTGGGAATGTATGCGTTCTGGGAACGTGGTGCACACTCCAGGAGTGATGCTTATTATCCAAGTATGGTTTGGCATTACGTTCTGGGAACGAATGTCAGTGTTCCGGGAACACAAGGATGTATTGGATGGACGTCCAAGATGGACTTTAGAGGCCTCAATTGTGGATAGAAAATCATACATCATGCCACTTGCATAATAAGAGATATAATGTTGATAAATTGGTGTGCTCATATGTACTTGCATTGTTATTTGTCGATGATATACTTGTGTTTGTAATTTTAGTCTTTATCAATTATGTATATGTGTATACCTTACTCCCTGTGCCCTGTTTAGGTGATGGCCAGATACCTAGCTTGCATCGAGATACGCCCTATCCCTAGTGGTATATGGACGTATGAGGAGCACCGTGCCACTTTTGAGGGGGAGGTGGAGGTCACTCTCTACCACCCCAACCCTCTGGTGCGTGTGTGACCTCGTCGATTTAGGATCCCTTTAGTCTATACTATGCACGTTCCACCCGTTTATACATATAGAGGACCACCCCCGGCTCGACCTATGCGTCGTTTTCATAGTTTTCGTTTCAGAGCTGCTACTCGTTCTCATCCTTCCTCCCATAGAGTTGTCACTGAGGAGACTCCTTCTCCTGGTCCGACTGATTTCGAGAGGACTGCTTCTGCAGATCCTAGATCCAGTGGTGGGGTCTCTACCCAGTCAGGCGAGGTCGAGGAGGACCCTGTGGAGGATGAGAGCGAGGAGGAGGTGCATATCGAGCCGACTGTTTCTGCTAGAGGTGGACCCGCTGGTTCATAAGAGCCTGCATAGCATGGATGTTTGGATCCTAGATCCTAGGGATAGAGCTGTGGTGGATCAGAGGAGCTGTTGAGGACATGGATGACCTTCTCTGGGACTTCTATTTTTGGGGTTATGCGATATATTGTATATATTTTGAGAGGTCTTAGAGTGAGGTTTTATTTTATGCAACTGGTTTGTTTATATTTTTATAAACTCTTGCTATCTCGACTTATGTTACTTGCTACTGATGGTACTTATGGGGTTTATGTTATGTTATATATATATATATATATATATATATATATATATATATATATGTTTTATTCACCTCAGCAGTGCCCCACAAGTATTTCTTTTTACTTCCGCATACTCTGATTTTGATTCAAAAAGGATTCGGCGACAAGTTTATATTTTATATATTCGGTTAAACTCGCGAGACAAATAATATATTTTAATAAGGACTACGAAGATGTTTTACTATGTTTCAGAGAATATTATCTCGAGAGTCTTTTGTAATTTAGATATTATTCAGCCGAATCCAGAGGTTTGCTCAGTTTTAAAGTGTTTAAAATCGGGCAAGTACAAATCAAAAAGGAAAAATTTTTCTAGTCCTTATTGTGATAGCAAGTATTTCAATCATTTGGAAACTTTTATTATTTATGAGATATAAAACGAGAGTGTCACACCTTGGGTGGTATCACAGCATTGGTCCTGTCCCTCATGGCCCCGATGATGCAGCTAAGTATGAATTCAATGTTAATTGAATATATTTTGAGTAAGTTAGTAGCATTTATGTTTTAAAGACCTTTTTAGTGACCCAAAGCCCATAGTGCAGGTCTTTCTATGGCAACCAGAAATAGAAATATTACGAACGAAATGTTAGAACGAATCACGACAGTGCTGGAAGGCATGCTGCAACAGCAGCAGCGATAGCAGCCATCTCAAGGGCGAATTGGTAATCCACCTGTTGGCAATATGGCAAATCAGGATGCTAAGACTCTGTCGGAATTCAGGAAGTGCAATCCACCAAGGTTTGAAGGCAGATATAAACCTGATGAGGCGAACAAGAGGTTGTATGAGATCAACAAGATTTTCCGAACTTTGGATTGTTCTGATGAACAGAAGGTAACCTATGCAGTTTATATGCTTCATGGGGAAGCTGAAAACTGGTGGGATCACACTGTCCAATTGCTGAATTTTGAAAGGAGAACAATCAACTGGGGAGTGTTTATGGAGAAATTTCTCAATAAATACTTTCCGGAAGATTTAAGGAGAAAGAAGGAAGTAGAATTCATTCAATTGAAGTAGGGGGATATGAGTGTAGGAGAATATGCTGCCAGATTTGAGGAGCTGATGAAATATTCTCCCTACTACTTGAATAACCCTGATGAAAGAAGTAAGTGTGTTAAGTTTGAAGGTGGGTTGAGACCGGAGCTGAAGTCTATCTTCAGTTATCAGAGGATTCAGAGTTTCCCTGCACTTGTGGATATGTGCAGAATGTATGAGGATGACAAGAAGGCTGAGTTGATTGGAAGTCAAGTGAAAGGGGTTAGACAGAACTATGGACCACAGAGGAAGAAGAGGTTTGATCATCGGAATAATGGTCCATATTCTCAGAAGAACAAGGGCAAGGGCAAAGCTGTGATGGATAACAAGAACAAGTCTCGCGATAATGCTCCATATTGCGAGAAGCGTAGGCGTTATCATCATGGTCAGTTCTGCTGGTCCACAGGAGGATGTTTCAAATGTGGAAAGCAAGGTCACTTTGCTCGTGAGTGCAAAGAATCTGCAAAGGGTGATGCAAAGGGTGATGCAAAGGGATCTGCTGGCAAGCCTGTGGTACAAGGAAGAGTATTTACCCTGAGTGGTAATGAAGCAACCCAAACCCCGAATCACGTGCAAGGTAACTTCCTGCTTAATAACCAACCTTGCAAAATCATGTTTGATTCTGGAGTTACACATTCTTTTGTTTCTCCTGAATGTGTAAATAGGCTGAATCTTGTTGTTTCCGATTCACCTTGCTATCTTAGTATAGATACCCCTACTGGAATACCGATTTTTACCGCTAAAGTCTGTTTAGGGTGTAATGTGGAAATTTTGGGTCGTCTTTCCAAAGTAGATTTGGTTTGTCTCCCTAAGTTACAATTGGATGTGATCTTGGGTATGGATTGGTTGATGAAGAACCAAGTGATCATCAATTGTGAGGAAAAGACAATTCAATATAGGACCCTTGAACCTGAAGGTTATACGTGTTTGTTCTCTGCTGCTGGAGAAGAAGAGTCGATGCCGATAGAAGAGATTCCTGTAGTGAGGGAATTTCCGGAAGTATTTCCTGAGGAGATACCAGGATTACCTCTGAAGCGAGAGATAGAGTTCGGGATAGACTTAGTCCCTAGAGTTGGTCCCATCTCTATTGCTCCTTATAGGATGGCACCACCAGAAATGGCAGAAATGAAAAAGCAGATCGAGGAATTGCTGCAGAAATAGATGATCAGGCCAAGCGTTTCGCCTTGGGAGCTCCATTATTGTTTGTAAAGAAGAAGGATGGGAGTATGAGAATGTGTGTAGACTACAGACAGTTGAATAAGGTCACTATTAAGAATAAGTACCCTTTGCCAAGGATTGATGACCTTATGGATCAAGTTAGGGGAGCTGCAGTATTTTCCAAGATTGATCTGAGATCGGGTTATCATCAGATCAGGATAAAGGAGGAGGATATACCCAAGACTGCATTTCGATCTCGATACGGTCATTATGAGTATGTTGTGATGCCGTTCGGATTGACTAATGCACCTGCTATTTTCATGGATTATATGAACCGGATCTTTAGACCATACCTGGATTTATTTGTGGTGGTATTTATTGACGATATTCTGGTCTATTCTAAGAATCCGGAAGAGCATGAAGAGCATCTCAGGATTGTGTTAAAAGTCCTGAAGGAGAAGCAATTATATGCCAAACTTACGAAATGCGAGTTTTGGTTGAATGAAGTGAAGTTTTTGGGGCATGTAATCTCTAAAGAAGGAATTGCGGTGGATCCAGCAAAAGTAAGTTCAGTGCTAAGCTGGGAACAGCTAAGACTGTGACTGAGGTGAGAAGTTTCTTAGAGCTGGCTGGATACTATCATCGGTTTATAGAAGGATTTTCCAAGATTGCATTGCCTTTGACTAAGTTGACTCGGTAAGATCAACCATTCGTGTGGGACGATCGATGTGAAGTTAGTTTCTGTGAGTTGAAGGAAAGGTTAACATCGTCTCCTGTGTTAATCTTACCTGATCCTCACAAAAGTTTTGAAGTGTACTGTGATGCATCTAAGCAAGGTCTGGGGTGTGTATTGATGCAAGGAGGAAGAGTAGTGGCTTATGCATCGCGACAATTGAAGAATCATGAGGTGAATTACCCGACACACGATTTGGAATTGGCTGCGATCGTGTTTGCCTTAAAGATATGGAGACATCATCTCTATGGCACTACGTTCCAAGTATTTAGTGACCATAAGAGTTTGAAATATCTGTTCGATCAGAAAGATTTGAACATGAGGCAAAGAAGATGGATGGAGTTTTTGAAAGATTATGACTTTAAACTCCACTATCATCCGGGTAAAGCAAATGTGGTTGCAGATGCTTTGAGTCGGAAAGCAATCCATATAAGTGCGATGATGGTTAAGGAAGCAGCGTTGATTGAGGAATTCCGAGACTTGAGCTTGTTGACACAAGTAGAGCCATCAAGTATCAAGTTAGGAATGCTGCAGATTTCAAATGAGTTCTTGGAAAGAATTCGGGAGTTGCAACAAAGGGATGGAGAATTGATGGAAAAGATGAGATTAGGTTCAGAAGGAAAGGAACCTGATTTCAAGATTGGGTTGGATGGAATCCTTCGTTTCAGGACAAGGATTTGTATACCAAGAGATCAGGAGATTAGAAGACTGATTCTTGATGAAGCACATAAGAGTCGGATGAGTATGCATCCTGGATCAACCAAAATGTATCAGGATCTGAAAAAGATGTTTTAGTGGTCTGGATTGAAGAAGGATGTTGCAGAGTATGTGGCTTCATGTTTAATTTGCAAAAAAGCTAAGGTAGAACATCGGAAACCAGGAGGACAGTTGCAACCTTTGAGTATTCCCCAGTGGAAGTGGGATAGCATCTCAATGGATTTTGTGTCTGGTTTGCCAAGGACAGCGGCAAATCATGATGCAATCTGGGTGGTTGTGGATAGGTTGACCAAGTCGGCGCATTTTATTCCGATAAATATGCGTTATCCTTTGAACAAGCTTACCCAGGTCTATATCAAGGAGGTAGTTCGTCTTCACGGAGTGCCTTCAAGTATTGTGTCAGATCGAGATCCCATATTTTCTTCGCAATTCTGGAAAAGTTTGCATGATGCGAAGGGAACAAGATTGAAATTGAGTTCTGCGTATCATCCACAGACGGATGGCCAGACGGAGAGAACGATTCAGTCTTTGGAAGATGTGTTGCGGGCTTGTGCACTTGAAGAACAGGAAAGTTGGGATCAAGTGCTACCCCTTGCAGAATTCACATACAACAACAGCTATCATGCGAGCATTGGAATGGCACCGTTCGAGGCGTTGTACGGAAGGAAGTGTCAAACCCCGCAATGTTGGTTCCAAGTGGGGGAGAACTTAATGGTTGGACCGGAAATGATACAGCAGACATCTGAGAAGATTAAGATGGTTCAGGCAAAGATGAAAGCGGCTCAGAGTCGGCAGAAGAGTTATGCGGATAAGAGGAGAAAACCATTAGAGTTTTCAGAAGGCGACCATGTGTTTCTTCGGATAGTTCCGATGAAAGGAATCAGTAGATCCTTGAGAACCCGAAAGCTTTCGCCTAAGTGTATAGGTCCATACCAGATCCTTAAGAGAGTTGGTCCTGTTGCTTATCAAGTAGCTCTACCACCCTCTCTATCCAATTTGCACAACGTCTTTCACGTTTCGCAATGGAAGAAGTATGTGCATGACCCATCAGCTATCTTGAAAATTCAACCTGACGACCTAACTTTGAAGGAAAACCTTACCTTTGAGACTAGACCAGTTCAGATAGAAGATCGTGAAGTTAAGCAGCTCAGGGGAAAGGAGATACCTTTAGTTAAGGTGGTATGGGAAAATGCTGACGTATCTGAAGCTACGTGGGAGTTAGAGGAAAAGATGTGTCAAGTGTATCCGGAGTTATTTTTGTAAACTAGAATTTCGGGGACGAAATTCCTTTTAAGTGGGGGAGTAGTGTAACACCCCTAATTTTCGTCTCCCGGATAATAAGGAAATTAATAATAAAAGTTTTATTATTAATTTAAATGAATTTTCAAGTTTATGTTTTGTATTTAATTAGCCTGAAATATAAAAATAAGTTGAAATATTTTTATATGGCAAATAAATGCAAAATATAAGAATATTGCATTTTAGTCCTTGGTTTAGGACCTAAAAGTAATATTGAAAAGGTTCTTGGAGGGAAAGATTTAAAAATATTAATTTTTAAATTTTGTACTGATCTAACCGGTTAGTAATGCCCTGTAACCGGTTAGACGATGAACCCAGAAACTGGGTTAGTGGATTTTGATGAGTAATCACTTGATTAATTCGATTAATCGCCACGAATACAGCCTAAACCCAGTGGAAAACACGCATCAACGTGCATGTTACTCTTGTTGGTCTATAAATTGTGGAAGTTCTGAGGAATTGGGGGTTGATTCTGCTAATTTTGGGCTGAGAATGGTGGTTAGGGTTTCTATTTCGTTCAGAGGAATTCATCTTCTTCCTTGAGAGTTAGAGAGCGAAACACACACTTCTGAAAAGCTTGAATCAAGGGATTTTCAGTGATATACACTTTGTGAGCTGAGTGTTCGTGTGGGAGGAGGAATCGATCTAAGAAGCTAAGAGTTGGAGACTGAATTCTGTGTTTTTCTCTTTCTGGAAGCTGGATTTCAGCTTTGATTTTGGTAAGTACAGTCCACCATTAAGCCTCAAATCTCTTTGATTCTTTAGTGCATGTTACCTATAGCAAGTCCTAATCGTTTTCCCCAATTTCTTTGTCAATTTCCATGTCAAAATTGGTGGTTTTTGGACCCTGTTGCTGAAAATCGTGACTGGGAGCAGAACTTAGGAATTGTGAGGAGATTGTGGATTTTTCTTCAAGTTCACTGTTAACCTTCATCAAACTCAATCCTAAGGTAAGGGAGAAGTCTACCTTATACTAGATTTAGACTAAAAATCAAGTGAATTAGGATTTGAGTTAACAAAACTCAAAAAGGGCATTATGTGTGTGAAGCACAAAGGCTTGGAGGCCATAATTCAGCTCAATGTTTTTTTGAGCACTTTTATATTGATGCATGCAAGTGATTTAATGTGGAAATCAGAAGCTAAATGTACAATATGTGATTTGAGGTATTGAATTGTGTTTGTATGGGTTCTTATGCAATTTGATGCACTAAACCAAATGAATGCAAAATTATATGTGTTTCTGTGCTTAAACATATTTATTTAAGGTATATGAACTCTGTTAAAGGTTGAAATTGGGTTAGATTTGAGTAGTGAAGAGAATGGTTTGTTAAAACTCATGTTTTAGTGTCTGACTGCATAATCTAACCGGTTACTCGAGATTCGTAACCGGTTAGACACTGTAAAAATGCAAAAGAAAATAAGTTTAAAAGAAATCAGTGTTGTGGTCTTATAAATTCCACTCAAATCTAGGCCTCAATTTCATGGAAAACAATCTGAAAAACAAGTTGATTTCACTGTTACAGTTCAGATTGCAATCAAAGAGTTAATACCTTAGTGTAATGAGATAATTTCAAGAGGAAATTAGGCTCATTGGAGAAGGAAATGTGATCTAGACTTTTGAATGATTAAAACAGTGGTTTTTGAGGTATAAAACAATGTTACACTTGTTTATGGATTGGGTAGAGAATTCAAGAAAAAGGGTTTTTCTGAATTACAATGGTAAACAGTTCAGGTCTGCAATTCTAACCGGTTAGCCTGAGACTGTAACCGGTTAGTACCTGAATCTGAAAAATAAAAGTTAAGTTTTTGAATACCATTGGTTATGTCTTTCCCAATCTAAGTTTAAGGGCATGTTTTTGTAGATAATTCAAAGAAGAATTTTGTTCCAAATATTATGCCTCAAATAAATCATTCAAAAGGGAAATTGGAATATTTCTAAATCACATTAATTAATGTAAAGATAAAACCAACCCTAATAATTGTGCATCCATATAGAATGGAAGTTTGGTTGGTGGGAACGTTTATCATATTCTGGGAATATGAGGAGGGTACTCCGGGAGTACCAAACTGTAACCTACTTGATGACACATTCTGGGAATGTGGCCAGTGTCCGGGACCTGGATTTTATGCGTTCTGGGAACGTATGCGTTCTGGGAGCGTGGTGCACACTCCGGGAGTGATGCTTATTATCCAAGTATGGTTTGGCATTACGTTCTGGGAACGAATGTCAGTGTTCCGGGAACACAAGGATGTACTGGATGGACGTCCAAGATGGACTTTAGAGGCCTCAATTGTGGATAGAAAATCATACATCATGCCACTTGCATTATAAGAGATATAATGTTGAAAAATTCGTGTGCTCATATGTACTTGCATTGTTATCTGTCCATGATATACTTGTGTTTGTAATTTTAGTCTTTATCAATTATGTATATGTGTATACTTACTCCCTGTGCCCTGTTTAGATGATGGCCAGATACCTAGCTTGCATCGAGATACGCCCTATCCCTAGTGGTATATGAACGTATGAGGAGCACCGTGCCACTTTTGAGGGGGAGGTGGAGGTCACTCTCTACAACCCCAACCCTCTGGTGCGTGTGCGACCTCGTCGATTTTGGATCCCTTTAGTCTATACTATGCATGTTCCACCCTTTTATACATATAGAGGACCACCCCCGGCTCGACCTATGCGTCGTTTTCATAGTTTTCGTTTCAGAGCTGCTACTCGTTCTCATCCTTCCTCCCATAGAGTTGTCACTGAGGAGACTCCTTCTCCTGGTCCGACTGATTTCGAGAGGACTGCTTCTGCAGATCCTAGACCCGGTGGTGGGGTCTCTACCCAGTCAGGCGAGGTCGAGGAGGACCCTGTGGAGGATGAGAGCGAGGAGGAGGTGCATATCGAGCCGACTGTTTCTGCTAGAGGTGGACCCGCTGGTTCATAAGAGCCTGCATAGCATGGATGTTTGGATCCTAGATCCTAGGGATAGAGCTGTGGTGGATCAGAGGAGCTGTTGAGGACATGGATGACCTTCTCTGGGACTTCTATTTTTGGGGTTATGCGATATATTGTATATATTTTGAGAGGTCTTAGAGTGAGGTTTTATTTTATGCAACTGGTTTGTTTATATTTTTATAAACTCTTGCTATCTCGACTTATGTTACTTGCTACTGATGGTACTTATGGGGTTTATTTATATTATATATATATATATATTATGTTTTATTCACCTCAGCAGTGCCCCACAAGTATTTCTTTTTACTTCCGCATACTCTGATTTTGATTCAAAAAGGATTCGGCGACAAGTTTATATTTTATATATTCGGTTAAACTCGCGAGACAAATAATATATTTTAATAAGGACTACGAAGATGTTTTACTATGTTTAAGAGAATATTATCTCGAGAGTCTTTTGTAATTTAGATATTATTCAGCCGAATCCAGAGGTTTTCTCAGTTTTAAAGTGTTTAAAATCGGGCAAGTACAAATCAAAAAGGAAAAATTTTTCTAGTCCTAATTGTGATAGCAAGTATTTCAATCATTTGGAAACTTTTATTATTTATGAGATATAAAACGAGAGTTTCACAGAGGAGAGGGAGTGCCTTAGAGAGAAACGCCCTCCTTGAAGCTTGTTTGGTTCCTATGCTTGGGTTCTTTCTTGCTCTCCTTTTTCCTATGATTCTCCCTTGCTCCTAAGCTCTTCTCTTTCAATTTATTTATGAAAACCACTAGAGTATTGAGAACTATGGAGTTTGAGTAGGAAAGGTGGGTGGTTTTCAATGGAGATTAGAGAAGTGGATTATGAGATCAAGAGTTTAGAGGAGTTGTTTATGTGATTTTGGTGATAGAAAGTGGATTAGAAAGTGATTTATGATGGGTTTTTAGAGTGATTTCATGAATGTTCTAGAGAATAGAAGAAGGAGGGTTGAGTTTTTTATGAAGACAACACATGAAAACATACATAAATCACGTGTTTATGACTGCCATGACAGGGGTTAATCGATTAACCTCCCTGTTAATCGATTAATATAACTCCTGAGGCATATTAATAAAATAGTCGATTAAAGCTGTCCTTAATCCATTAATGGCTGAGAGCTCATCAGCTCTTAATCGATTAAGGCTCATGTTAATCGATTAAAGCCTTGTATTTTCATCTTTTCAATGCAACCTAATGATTCGTAATATTTCTTATGCCTAAACCAAGACTCTGCTATATTAAATCACCATTCTTAACATATTTAATTGTCATTAAGTTTTAGGATGTTACACTTACTGGTCTGGACATTCACCTATAGCGTGTATACAAGCATATGTGGGACGTCATAGCGCTGATGAAGGTAAAAGGTTGTTCATGGCAACTACTAAGGGATATGATTCCTTCTAAGGAAAATCTTTTCGTAGAGGGGTCATGGTAAATCCAAATTGTATCTTTCGTGGGGTTAAGGAAGAGTCTTTTGAGCACTTGTTCCTTAATTGTACGTTTTCTCAAGACTTATGGCATAGAGAGTTATGCTTTGGTATGGTATGGTGGGAGTTTTTCTAGGATTGCTAGTTGCTCTCTACTTCATATTTTTGGCAGCTCTCATGACAAACGAAGGTACAACTATGGAACATTGGTTTGGCATGCTTGTGTGTGGTTTTAGTTGTTAATGAGAAACCATATTCTGTTTAGAGGTGGGAATTATGACATGGTGGGGCTGTTTGATTTAATTAAGGTACCTCTTGGAAATGGGTTACAAATATAGGGGACCTGCATGTGACATTTGCGGGCTTGTATAATAGTACCTGATCAAGTATTTTATTATTAAAATGTTTTTGTATTGATGGGTTAGAGTACCTCTAGTACTCTCTTATTAATATACTTTTGCTTAGTAAAAAAATTAAATATCAATTAATTTCAAATTTTGATACCTTTTATCTTTCTATAGTTAGCAAGATTTGTAATGGAACTACTTTAATATGCTCATAAATTTTGTAGGGTCTGCCGACCGTATAAGGACTAAGTCTTAATTAAGAGATTCCTCAAGGACCTTTCCCTCGGTTTACTCAGCACGAATGTCCCTCGCTCGGACTTGTGGACTCCGAGCATACAAAAAGACCAGACTCGGACTTGATGAGGCCGAGCTCTACGAACGGTCTTCCACTCATCAGGCTCGGGATTCTAGGGCCGAGACATACCGTCGGATTGAGGATAGACTTAGGCTCATTCAGGCTTCCTATCCCCTCCGCAAATCTCTCCTTGATTCTCGCTAACAGCCTAGACATGAGATCTTGAGCTGATCCTATCCAGATTCTAAGAGCATAAACCTCCGATATTATCTCACAGAATCCTAGTTCAGCTCAACCCGGATACAAGGCCTATACGGCCCATATCAGCCTCCTCCAAACCCTATAAATAGCTCATAACAGCTAGGGTTTCAGGTACGTACTCTCATCCCTAAGTTGACACTCTGCACACACTTGTTGACTAGGGAAACCCTGCTTTTCCCAACTGGAACTGCAGAAATACCATACGGTCACACATAAACACTTGATCCTCTCTTGAACTCCTGATTACCATAATCTTGAGGGCTTAGAGGGTTAAGGACATATAGTGTTCAAGGACACTACATTGGCGCCGTCTGTGGGGAACTGAGTAACCAGTATTCCCACGTCTACCATACTCATGGCAAACGATAACGACAATCAAGAAGGAGATCTCCGCCGTCACCTTCGTGGGAGGCCACCTGGGGCTGGAGCAAATGCTAGGGACAGAATCGCCCCTGGAGGACCCACACGCCCCCGGGGAAGGCCGCCTAAGACTGGTGCAAACGTCAGGGGCAAAATTGCCCCTGGAGGAGCAGTTGAAGGAAACCAGGCTGATGACCCTCAAGCGAATCAGGCGCAAGTCAAAGTTCCGCCGGTGGTTCAGGCACAAGCCGCTGCTCCCCCCGTCATGGAAGGTGGCGGAAGACGATCCAACCCCCATATTGTTCCAGATGGCCATGTTTCAGAATGGCACGATACTGCTGATTCTAGATCACATCAAACTCGGAGGGTCCCTGCTGGGTCACGAACTGGAGAAGATCGGCGGGTTAAGCGTTCCGCTCATCGCGACCATTCTAGAGCCGAGAGATCCAACAGGGAAGTACCTCACTTCACTAGACGTCATTTTGGAACGTTACAAGGAGGCGAGCATTCTGAAACACAAGGTAGGTCTTATATGACTACCTCTTCGGCCAGAAGGAGAGAAGAATCGATTATGGAAATCCTGAGAACCCAAACCTCCTTGATTGAAAAACAAAACCAGGCCATCGCTCAGCTTCAACAGTAGAGCATGGAAAGGCTTGCCGAGCAAGGCCCTCGCGTGGCCCTCAGCAACCAGGTCAACCCTCCTCCACCTCCACCCCTCAACCCAAACTTTATCCCAGAACGTATCACTAAGGAACCCCATCCTGGACACCCTTTCACACCTGAGATTATGGCTTTCCAAACCCCGCCGACCTATGTGGGTCATCAGAATATTCCTCGGTACAACGGAACAGCTGACCCGATGGACCACATAGCTGCCTATGAGTCCTCCATGATGTTTTATGGAGGAGGGGATTTTATGAAGTGTCGAGCTTTTTCAATGACTCTAGGCTCGGCACCTTTGAGATGGTTCAATTCCCTTCCTGCCAATTCGATCCGATCGTGGGCCGAGCTTAGACAAGCATTCATAAACAGGTACACGGCCAGTATGTCACAGCCCAAATCAGACCACTCACTAGCTGGAGTTGCACAGAGACCCGACGAGTCTCTACGCGACTACCTGGCTCGATACCAGCAAGAGGCCAGTGGCATATCAGGTTTGCAATCAGGAGTATCTGTTCTTTTGCTCACTCAAGGATTGAAGGATGGAGATTTTAAGGATTGCTTGATTGGGGAACAACCTAATAACATGCTGAACTTAGGGAAAGATCCAGGAAATACGTTAATCTAGAGGAATTCCGAAGGATTAGAATCTAGATTAACGTATTTCCTGGGGAACCACCTAATAACATGCTTCAACAGTACTAATCCTTCGGAATTCCTCTAGATTAACGTATTTCCTGGATCTTTCCCTAAGTTCAGCATGTTATTAGGTGGTTCCCCAATCAAGCAATCCTTAAAATCTCCATCCTTCAATCCTTGAGTGAGCAAAAGAACACATACTCCTGATTGCAAACCTGATATGCCACTGGCCTCTTGCTGGTACCGAGCCAGGTAGTCGCGTAGAGACTCGTTGGGTCTCTGTGCAACTCCAGCTAGTGAGTGGTCTGATTTGGGCTGTGACATACTGGCCGTGTACCTGTTTATGAATGCTTGTCTAAGCTCGGCCCACGATCGAATCGAATTGGCGGGAAGGGAATTGAACCATCTCAAAGGTGCCGAGCCTAGAGTCATTGAAAAAGCTCGGCACTTCATAAAATCCCCTCCTCCATAAAACATCATGGAGGACTCATAGGCAGCTATGTGGTCCATCGGGTCAGCTGTTCCGTTGTACCGAGGAATATTCTGATGACCCACATAGGTCGGCGGGGTTAGGAAAGCCATAATCTCAGGTGTGGAAGGGTGTCCAAGATGGGGTTCCTCAGTGATACATTCTGGGATAAAGTTTGGGTTGAGGGGTGGAGGTGGAGGAGGGTTGACCTGGTTGCCGAGGGCCATGGGAGGGCCTTGCTCGGCAAGCCTTGCCATGCTCTGCTGTTGAAGCTCAGCGATGTGAAGCGTTGCGTAAACGCTCCAGGAGAAAAAGTCCTTCACCACACAGAAGCGAACAGAGAAGTACTAGAAGCCCTTCACCACCTGTCGGGCCTGCCGGAGGAACCTCTACCCAACCAGTCGAGAAAGAAAAGAACCGGCTGGTTGGGTAGAGGTTCCTCCGGCAGGCCCGACAGGTGGTGAAGGGCTTCTAGTTCTTCTCTGTTCGCTTCTGTGTGGTGAAGGACTTTTTCTCCTGGAGCATTTACGCAACGCTTCACCAATATACTGTTGAAGCTTGCCATCCCTCGCCATCTCTTCGATCAAGTCCTTCAGTTGGGTACACTGGTCGGTGGTATGCCCCCATCCACCGTGATGATCGCAGTATTTTGTCCTATCCTTTTGAGCTGCCTTCCTTAAAGATGGTGGCCGAGTGATAGCTGCCTTCCTTAAAGATGGTGGCCGAGTGATGTTACGCATCTCTATATGCATAATCTCACGCAGGATTTGACTCCTCGGGACTGTTAGCTGGGTATATTCATCATACTTGCCTTTAGGAGGCAGTTTTTCTCCTCTCTCTTGTTCTCTTTTGTCTTTCCTTCCCCTATCTCGGAAATGATCATTTTGACGAGCCTCGTTTTGACGAGGACGTTGCTCATGTCGTCCTTCGCCACCCCTTGCTGCAGTACTAATCCTTCGGAATTCCTCTAGATTAACGTATTTCCTGGATCTTTCCCTAAGTTCAGCATGTTATTAGGTGGTTCCCCAATCAAGAAATCCTTAAAATCTCCATCCTTCAATCCTTGAGTGAGCAAAAGAACACATACTCCTGATTGCAAACCTGATATGCCACTGGCCTCTTGCTGGTACCGAGCCAGGTAGTCGCGTAGAGACTCGTCGGGTCTCTGTGCAACTCCAGCTAGTGAGTTGTCTGATTTGGGCTGTGACATACTGGCCGTGTACCTGTTTATGAATGCTTGTCTAAGCTCGGCCCACGATCGGATCGAATTGGCGGGAAGGGAATTGAACCATCTCAAAGGTGCCGAGCCTAGAGTCATTGAAAAAGCTCGGCACTTCATAAAATCCCCTCCTCCATAAAACATCATGGAGGACTCATAGGCAGCTATGTGGTCCATCGGGTCAGCTGTTCCGTTGTACCGAGGAATATTCTGATGACCCACATAGGTCGGCGGGGTTTGGAAAGCCATAATCTCAAGTGTGAAAGGGTGTCCAGGATGGGGTTCCTCAGTGATACGTTCTGGGATAAAGTTTGGGTTGAGGGGTGGAGGTGGAGGAGGGTTGACCTGGTTGCCGAGGGCCACGGGAGGGCCTTGCTCGGCAAGCCTTGCCATGCTCTGCTGTTGAAGCTCAGCGATGTGAAGCGTTGCGTAAACGCTCCAGGAGAAAAAGTCCTTCACCACACAGAAGCGAACAGAGAAGAACTAGAAGCCCTTCACCACCTGCCGGGCCTGCCGGAGGAACCTCTACCCAACCAGCCGAGAAAGAAAAGGATTCTTTTCTCATCGGCACCATTGCTGGAGGATTTGCAGGTGGAGGAGAAAAGAAGTGTGATCTCAAGAAGTATGTAGGACAAGTCTTGTCGGTAGCAAGCCGACCAATCCAAAAACCCAAAAATAAAAACGTTGTTATTAGCTTCAGCGATGAGGATTTTGAGGATATCTTGCAAGACCACAATGACCCAATGGTGGTCACGGCCAGGCTCGGCAATTATGAAGTAATAAGAATTCTTGTCGATCAAGGGAGCTCGGCGGACATCATGTTTCTAGATTTGTTTGAAAAATTGAAGTTGAAAAGATCTAATCTCACCCCATTCGAGGGAAGTCTGATTGGCTTCACGGGACATTCAATTGTCCCTTTAGGCCACATCCACCTCCTAGTGACCATGGGGGAACCACCTTCTGCTCGGACTGAAATGATAAAGTGGTTGGTTGTCCAGGCTCCCTCGGCGTACAATGCTATATTTGGTCGAACGGCACTCCAATCTTTCGGTGCCGTTGTTTCAACAGTCCACTTGGCCATGAAATTCCCGGGGTCTGATGATAAGGTAGTAACAGTGCGGTCCGAACAGGAATTGGCTCGGAAATGCTATAATATCAGTTTGGGGAAGCTGAAGCTGGACGATGAGAAGATCATGCAAGAACCATTGAACAAAGGAAGTGTCAACTTAGCAGATCTGGACGTAAGGGAGGAGGATGATACCAGACCGACCCCTCAAGGGGACTTCAAAAAGGTAATCCTAGGACCCGAGCCATCTCGTTGCGTCAAGATCGGGGTTGGCCTTTCGGAGGAGCTGGAAAAGGAACTCACTGAATTGCTGGTGGAAAACAAAGACTTGTTCGCCTGGACCTCGGCAGACATGCCGGGGATCAATCCTAACTTCATCTGCCACAATTTAAGTGTGTATCCTGGCGCCAAGCCAGTTTGTCAGAAGAAGAGAAGAGTCGGAATCGAGAAGGCACAGGCAACTGATGAGAAGGTAGCCGAGCTACTGGAGGCTGGATTTATCAGAGAAGTGGTGTACACTGATTGGTTGGCCAATCCCGTACTAGTTAAGAAGTCCAATCGGAAATGGAGGATGTGCGTGGATTACACAAACTTGAACAAGGTCTGCCCTAAGGACCAGTACCCACTTCCCTGCATTGATAAACTGGTGGATAGCTCGGCGGGTTATCAAAGGCTATCCTTTATGGATGCTTACTTGGGGTACAATCAAATTCCAATGTACCCCCCGAATCAGGTGAAGACTTCATTTATCACAGAAAGTGCCACATATTGTTACAATGTGATGCCATTCGGGTTGAAGAACGCTGGGGCGACTTACCAGCGGATGATGAACAAGGTGTTTGGTCCCTTGATCGGGCCAAAGATGGAGGTGTACATAGACGATATGATTGCAAAGAGCTTGAAAGAAGAAGATCAAGCTAAGGATTTGAAGGAGATTTTGGGAAGGATCCGAAAATTTGATATGAGATAGAACCCGGAAAAATGCACGTTCGGGGTACCGGCAGGATCCTTCCTCGGATTCATGCTTACTGAGCGCGTAATCGAGGCAAATCCAGACAAGTGCCGAGCCATTCTGGAGATGAAGAGCCCCTCAGATATCAAAGGTGTTCAGCAACTAACAGGTCGGGTTGCAGCTCTCTCAAGATTTTTATCACAGTCAGCTAGGAAGGCTCTCCCGTGGTACAAACTGCTAAGGAAGGAGAAGGAAAAGACATTTGAATGGGACGAGGCATGCGAAAAGGCCTTTACTGACCTTAAGCAATACTTGGCATCTCCCCCAATCTTGTCTAGTCCGATAAATGGAGAAACTTTGTTCTTATATTTATCAGTTGGAGATTCAGTAATTAGTTCGGTTCTGGTCCAAGAAGAATCTGGTAAAGAATCTCCTATCTATTTCGTCAGCCGAGCTCTTCAAGGACCAGAATTAAGATATCAAAAAGTGGAGAAATTGGCTTTTTGTTTGGTCGTCACAGCCAGACGATTACGTCAATATTTCCAGAGCCACCACATCACGGTCAGAACAGCTCAGCCGATCCGTCAGATACTTCAGAAGCCTGATTTGGCAGGAAGAATGGTGACTTGGGCTATTGAACTTTCCGAGTTCGAAATCACTTTCGAACCGAGAAAGGCAATGAAGTCACAGGCCTTAGCTGACTTTCTCACCGAGTTTACTGAGCCATTGACGAGCTCAAACTTAGATTGGAACATTTTTGTGGATGGGTCATGTAACAAGCTCGGGGCTGGTGCAGGAATAATATTGGAGAATTCCGAGGGAGTCACCCTCGAATATTCGTTGAAGTTTGGATTTTCAACATCAAACAATCAAGCGGAGTATGAAGCTGTATTGGCAGGGATGAGAATGGCAAAAGAAGTAGGGGCACGCGAAGTGAAAATTTTCAACGATTCTCAGTTGGTAGTGTCGCAAGTCAAAGGTGATTACCAGGCTAAGGAACCTATCCTTCAAAGGTACTTGGAGAAGGTGAAGTTCTTATCCTCGGAGTTTGCGAAGGTCGAATTCTGCCACATCCCGAGGGAGAGTAATAGCCGAGCGGATATTCTCTCCAAACTCGCTTCCACAAAGAGTCCCGAAAACAACATAACACTGATCCAAGAAATGGTGCATGGACCTAGCGTTGTCCTCTCTATTTCGGTGGATCCGAGCTGGATTGCTCCGATCGCAGGTTATTTGGAACAAGGGGTTTTGCCAACTGATTCAATGGAGGCCAAGAAACTCGTCAGGAAAGCATCCCAGTTTGCCCTAGTTGATGGAATCCTGTTTCTCCGAGGAGTCAATGGTCCAATGCTCAGATGTTTGGACCCTGCCGAAGCAAAGCTGACACTGGAAGAGGTTCACGGGGGCATTGGAAGTCATCACATTGGAGGGAAGTCACTAGCAAAAAAGGATCTCAGGGCAGGATACTACTGGCCGACCCTCCAACAAGATGCAATCAGTCATGTAAAGAGGTGTGACAAATGTCAGTTTCACAGTGATGTCTATCAGAAACCGGCTGAGGAACTCCATTCACTTTCATCTCCCTATCCCTTCTATCAATGGGGAATGGATCTGATTGGACAGTTCCCCACCGCTCCGGGACAGCTAAGGTGGGTGATTGTGGCCATCGATTATTTCACCAAGTGGGTGGAAGCCGAGCCTTTGGCAACCATTTCATCGGCCAAGGTGCAGAAGTTCTTTGAGAGACAGGTCGTGGCTCGGTTTGGAGTGCCACAAGTGTTGGTGACTGACAACGGAACCCAATTCGCGGCAAAGGCGTTCCAAGACTTGGTCAGTGCTTTGAGCATTAAACATTACTTTTCCTCGGTTGAGCACCCTCAAACTAACGGCCAAGTAGAATCCGTGAACCGATCTATCATTCAGGGGATCAAGAGAAGACTTGAAGGCGCAAAAGGGAATTGGGTGGAAAACTTGCATGAAGTGCTTTGGTCGTATCGCACCACCATACAAACTTCAACAGGAGAAACGCCCTATCGGCTCACCTATGGTTGCGACGCAGTCATCCCCATTGAAAAAATCATCCCTTCTTTCCGAGCTATGCAACAGCCAAATCCTCTAAACAACACTTTACTGTGTGAGGATCTAGTTTTATCGGAAGAAGTCAGGGACTTAGCCGCCGAACAAGAAACTCCAATAAAAGTTCAAACCCACTACTGGGGCGATTACAAAATGGAAAGCAAGGAAAGCGAAGTCATCAAACTAATCTAGATCGGACAATACGATGCTATCAGCATTAAACTTGTCCTCTTCTTCCTCTTCATCCTCGGCACCTTCCTCTTCATCCTCGGCCAGATGGTCAGGTAGGTCGGCGCTGTTCAGATCTATGGGAGTCCCACTGGGGCCGACAATTCGACCATCTTTCACAGCAAAGTTGGGGTCAGCACCCTTAGTCACGAGCCCAGGGTTTAGAATACGAAGCTGCTCGGCGGTGTTGTAGAAAGAGTCCTCAACTCCGTGATCCCAGTTGTATAAATTCTCCTTGGCTGCCCTCTTGTGTTTGAGAGCCTTTGCTCTCATCTTTTCTAAAGAAGCTCGGAGCCCCATAATTTCGTCCTTAGCATATTCATGCTGCTCTTGAGCCACAACAGCTGCTTGCTCCGCCTTCCGAGCTCTCTCAGTTGCTGCTTGAAGAGCTGCAGCGTCTTCCTCGGCCTTCTTCAGAACCTCTTCCGACCGCCTTATTCTTTCTTCGGCCTCCTGAAGCGTTTTCTCGGCACACGTTTTTTCACCCTCAGAGTCTTGCGCTGCCTTTTGAAATTGTTCATTTTCAGCTGCCAGCGTTTGTATCTTCTTGTTGAGACCTTGGACCTGAAGTTCCAAGTAATCCTCCCGCTCGTCGGCGTCAGTTCTTTTCTTCTTCTCCTCGGGGGCCATTCCAGCATAGGCATCATCACCATGATGACCGAGGTGGTGAAGAATGCTTGCACCCCTTAGGAGACTCCTCACCAGTGATTTACAATTATTTTCCCAAGTCCCAGGGGTCCAGGCCTCTATCACTTCAGCATTTTCAGGAGGGAAGACCGTGGCAAAAAAGGTGTCACTCATCTTCTTGCCCCACACCGTTTTGGAGGCAACATCTTCCTTTCCCTCGGGAATCTCTATCCCTTTATGAGACTTGCTTAAGTTAAGCCATTCCGGTATCAACCCTTTCCCTTTTTCAATTCGAGGCTTTTTGGCTGGACGCTCGGGGGTAGGTTGAGTTTTTTGGGCTTCCGAAGTGATTACTTTTTCCACCCCTTTGGCAGCTTGTAAAACTTCAGGAGAGGCAGCACGAGGCTGAGTTGAGGGAGCACTTGATGGAGTTGGCTCGGAAGCAGGACTTGGAGCCGAGGATCCCGAACCGGCTTTCACAGCAGCCAATTTGGCCATCCGATCCGAGATGGCTGCACTTTTCTTGGCCTTGGTAGCTTTCTTTCCCATTGTTTCTGCAAGAAGAAATGTATTAGGACGAGCAAAAAAAAATAGTAGTACCCAGCTCGGTTTTCACGTCATCACGTGTTTCTTTGAACAAGATTCGCTTGGTGTCAATAGGACCATTGGCTTGAAGATGTTTCCAAACATGATCACACAATCGCCTTTCGGCTTTAGTCAAATCTGCCTTAAAGTCAAATTGGTATGAGGAGGGCGCTCGGTTGTAAATGTTTGTCGTCCAACCAAGTGGAAACCGAGGCACGACCTTAATCACCCCATCCTCTTCGATTTGCTCCATAAACCAACTCACTCCAGCCCCAATGTACTCATATTGGAAGAAAAGAGGTTTGAAAGATTTCCAAGAATTAGTCACCTTTGCGAAGAGGGCATGCCCCCACCGAGCCTTAAGGGATACCCAAAGCCCCTTAGAGTAACCAAACTTGTTTACTTGGGGGGCGTATAACCAAAAGAAACTTCGAACAGTTGCTACCTTATCCTCGGCGTCGGAAAAATGCTGGAAGGCTCGGAGGAAAGCCCAACCACTTGGATGTAGTTGGCTCGGAGCTATACCCAAATGAGTGAGAACTTCAGTTTCGAACGTGGAAAAGGGCGTGCGGATGCCAACTTTGGTCGCTACCTCCTCATAGAAATAAAAATATTGTCTATTCTCGGGTACTTGGAAGCATATCCGATCATCAATGCCCAAAGGTCTCAAGACGAATTCTGAGGCGTTTCCATCATCTCTCGGAGGTGTCAGAAGTTGTCGGAGATGGTTAAGACTATTTTCCGTCAACAGTGAAGGCCTTGTTCCCAGTACTTCCCGATCAAAAGCGGCGTCGTACTGTGCGTGATTTGGCGGCAAAGGGTACTCTTCGGGATTGGTAACACACCTGCGCTCCACCATATCCGGGGAAAAAGCAAAAGGCTCGACGTTAGGATTTTTTACAGCACGTGTTTTTATTTTTAAATTAAGGCCGAGCCCTGAACTTTTTCCCCATTCCCTCGGTGGACTCCCTAAAGGTTCTTCCTCCTTGGTGCCACGGTCGGGACTAAGTCTAATTTGAGCTCGACGCTTAGCGAATCTATAAGCTAACAACCACTTATTCTCATCCACGGGATTCAAGGGGTATTCTACGGCTAACGGTTTTTCCTCGGTGGATCCATGATTTGATGGGGGAGAAGAAGGGCATGCAGGATCATCAAGGTCAGAATCTCTCTCATACACAGAATCCCCAGAACTTAAATCACTATCGCTGGAAGGTTCTTCTCCTAATCTCCTACAAAGTTCACGGTAAATTCTCCTTAAACCTCTCCATCCCCTCATGATCTAAATGAAAAGAAGTCTAAACACTACTTACCTAGAACAAAACCCAGAAACAACCTAGAACCCCCAAAATCAAAACTCCCTGCAAAACCCAAAACAAAAACCCCTTTTACAAAAATAGAAAACCGCAGAAGTTATAAGAGAAGTTGAGGAAAGTACCTGTTTTTTGGTTGCTGAAAGAGATGAGAAGATTGGGTTTAAAGGTGCTTTAAGTAAGTTAGTGGAAAGAAGACTGGCAGGAGAAGGTAGCGGGATCGAATGCAGAGGAACTGGAAGGAAGATTAGAAAAGAGGAAAATGTGGGATTCTGGTTTGAGAAGATTCTGGAGGAAGCAAAGGAATAAGGAAGGTGGGTAGTAAAAAGATTGGAATGATTCGGGGTAATGAAGGAAACTTTTCAGTTTCCCTCCATATTACTCATACGGGCCGAAAGCCCATTAACGCATGCGGTCATTCGTTGGATGAGACGTGGCGGTTTCAAAAGGCACTTTTCAAATTTCAAAATTTGCAATGATTTGGCACAACTTACAAGAGAACGCGCCGTACCTAGAGAAGTCAAAACGTCACCTCGGACAGCTGTCGCACATTTGAACTAAGACATCCAGAAGGTCCAACCCTAAACAATTGTTACCTCGCCACAGACTTCATAAAGTCTTACGAGCTGGGGGGCTTGTAGGGTCTGCCGACCGTATAAGGACTAAGTCTTAATTAAGGGATTCCTCAAGGACCTTTCCCTCGGTTTACTCATCACGAATGTCCCTCGCTCGGACTTGTGGACTCCGAGCATACAAAAAGACCAGACTCGGACTTGATGAGGCCGAGCTCTACGAACGGTCTTCCACTCATCAGGCTCGGGATTCTAGGGCCGAGACATACCGTCGGCTTGAGGATAGACTTAGGCTCATTCAGGCTTCCTATCCCCTCCGCAAATCTCTCCTAGATTCTCGCTAACAGCCTAGACATGAGATCTTGAGCTGATCCTATCCAGATTCTAATAGCATAAACCTCCGATATTATCTCACAGAATCCTAGTTCAGCTCAACCCGGATACAAGGCCCATACGACCCATATCAGCCTCCTCCAAACCCTATAAATAGCTCATAACAGCTAGGGTTTCAGGTACGTACTCTCATCCCTAAGTTGACACTCTGCACACACTTGTTGACTAGGGAAACCATGCTTTTCCCAACTGGAACTGCAGAAATACCATACGGTCACACATAAACACTTGATCCTCTCTTGAACTCCTGATTACCATAATCTTGAGGGCTTAGAGGGTTAAGGACATATAGTATTCAAGGACACTACAAATTTAAGATTAGAAAGATAATTGGAAATTTATGTAACATGATTATAATTGATACTTTATTTAATTAATATTTTAAAGGTATTTCATTTCAGAAACTATAATGTAGTTCATAATCTTTGATGTGATAGTCAAACTATTATTCATATTTTAATTTTATCATTAAGAATTTTTCATGAACAAACATTTGATCATTTATTCTAAATGTAACGATTTCTCAATCCATTAAACATAATTGTCTGAAAATAAAATGACATAGGAAGTAAACTAAAAAATCCAAAAAAGCAAAACTTCTTCTGCTTACACATATCGTGATACTCTTCTAGCAAGTTCAACAAACAAATGATTTCAGCTCAAAAGAATATACTTAGACACGTGCATATAATTTTAAAGAGTAAATGGTCTATTTGAGCCCCAAAGATACACCGGGCATCATCTTAGCCTCCGAAAGATTTTGGTAATCAATTAAGTCCCCCAAAGATCAAAATGAGATCACGTTAGTCCCTTTTTTAAGTGTCACGTGTCACATTCTCATTGGTTATTTTCGTCAATATATTTAGACACGAACCACATGATTATTCCTTCTTAAAATCTCAACCGTTGCATATATTTGACGGTTAAAATTTAAAAATGAAAAATAAAATAATAAAATATATTTAATATTGTTAAGAAATAATAAAAAATTCTGAAAAATAATAAAAAATTCAGAAAATTTTTATAAAAATCTGTAAAATATTTTTAAAAAAATTCTGAAATTTATTTTTTATATTTTAAAAATTAATAAAAAATTCAAAATTTTTTTATAAAATCTGTAAAAGATTTTAAAAAATTATTAAAATTTTCTTTTTTTTAAATGTTTATAAAATAATAAAAAATTCATAAAATAAAAAAGTCAGAAAAATTTTTAAAAACATGCGAAATATTTTTTAAAAAATTATGAAAATAATAAAAAATTCATAATTATTTTTTTAAAAAATATGCAAAATTTTATTTTTCTTTTAGAAATTTTTTCCTCTTTTTTTAATTTTCTGAATTTTATAAACTAATTTTGCTTTTGCAGCGAGGCTGATATGGGTTAGAAAATTACCGTTTGAGAGGTCATTTACAAAATCCTTTGCATGCTTTGTCTAGTTTACATAATTCATATTTTTTTTTAATTTTCATTTTAAAAAACAATAAAAAATTGTTTAATTTACAAATTTAAGAATTTTAAGAAAAAATTTTCAAAAAAAATTCAGAATTTTTAGTAAATTAAAAAAATTATCGGAAAAATAAATAAAAATAAAATTTAAATTTTTTTATTATTTTCCTTAATTTTTTATAATATTTTACAGCTTTAATTTTTTTATTATTTTTAGGAATTTTCTATTACTTTTTAGAATATTAAAAAACGAAAATTAAAATTTTCATAAATTTTAAAAATATTTTACTGATTATTTAAAAATTCTATGAATATTTTATTTTTTTTTAAATATTTAAAATATTAAAAAAATAAATGCAGAATTTTCTTTAAAATATTTTACAGATTTTTTATTAAAAAAACCTGAATTTTTTATTATTTTTTAATAACATTAAATATAGTTTTATTATTTTATTATTCATTTTCAAAATTTTAACTATCAGATATATGCAACGGTTGAGATTTTAAGAAGGAATAATCCTGTGGTTTCGTTTCTAAATATGTTGACGGAAATAACCAATGAGAATGTGATACGTGACAGTTAAAAGAGGGACTAATAGATTTATAGACGGTGGGACTAACATGATGTCATTCTGATCTTTGGGGGACTTAATTGATTCCCAAAATCTTTTGGGGACTAAGCTAATGCCCGATGTATCTTTGGGGGACCAAATAGACCATTTACTCAATTTTAAATCCCCACTTAGGAATAACCTCACAAAATACTCCTTTCTCATAAGAATCAAAAATCCTTTCTAAAAAAAAAAACTAAATGAAACCAATCATGATCCATTTACATAACCAAATTCTTATGGCATTTAGTAATTGCTCGCCATGACTCTGCTGCCAAAACAAGAAGTTCCGTTTGACAAGCCTCTTTTGCTTGAGTTCCTTCCCCGTCATCCTAGCCAGCCGAGTTTGAGCCCTCGTGCACTTGTTGGCCTCTTCCTCGGACCTCTTAAGGGCCTCGGTCAACCCCTTTTCGGCTTCCTCCTTGGCCTTCTTAGCCTCGGCTAAGCCACGTTCAGCCGATTCTTTGGCCTTCTCAGCCTCCTCCTTGGCCAATCTCTCGGTATCAAGCTTCTCGACAAACACATCAGCTTGTTTCTTTAATCCCTCTACTTCAGCCATAAGCTCTTGTTCCTTGACTGACCAGGTTCGACGATTCTCTCGCTCCACCTGATCTAGGACTTGTGTCACGTCATCAGCATGGTCACCAAGGCAAAGCATGACATTTGCCGTACGAAGAAGGTACTTGACCAGCACCTAAGACTTGTTCATCCGAGCAGTAGAAGAGAGACGAAACCACCTACAAAGAAAGGCACAAGTCGGTAAAATCATCTGAAGAAACAACTATGAGAAAAATTTTGGAAAGCAAGAAAAGAAAGGTACATGTGGTCATCATAATCTGTTTTCAACTGTTGCAGAAAACCATCGGGGGGAGGAGTAGATCCCCAAACGGAGAAGTTGGTTGGGCGGATGGTGATGGGATCATCTGTCAGAGGTGTCGGGGTCTCAGTGATCCCTTTCCCTCTATCCAATCTAGCCCTCTTGGAGGGTTGAGTATCAACAATTTCTCCTTCCGAATCTCCGCGTCCTCGGACCCGGGCCAAGTCTCCACGCTCGGAGTCCTCTCAAAGGACTGGGCTAAAGGAGTGGAGGACGACTTCTAACGAGTAGCGGTGCTCGAGCTACCCGCACCAGATGCACCCTTCTTCTTCTTGATCTGCATCAGGATGGCCATCTTATCCTGAACCATTTTTACTGCAAAAGGATAAAATGATCGGTTACTAGTCGAAAAAAAGTGCATGCATATACCAAGTTGAGCCCTAACGTCGGTGGAAGGAAGGGTAACAATCTTGGAAATATTAATCTTCCCATATTCCAACAAGTATTCCTCCACGGTGGCGTAGGTCTTCCTCTCCCTCTTCGTCATCTGGTCCCATATCGGCCGAAAGTGCTTAGGCTTGCTGAAATAGAAATTCCTAGACCAAGAGAGGGGAAAGCAAGGCTGGTCTCCACCCATGAACCAGCACTGCCCCTCGCCGACGAAGCGGTACTTGAAGAATAATGGCTTAAAGGTCTTCCAAGATTCGCAAAACTTGCCAAAGCGGGCGATGCCTCCCTTTGATCGAAGGGAAACCCACATCCTCTTACTATTCCCCTTCTCTAAAACGGTTACTTGAGGTGAAAACAACCAGAAAAAGTCTGGCACCGTGCAAACTAACTTTAGAGCAGAACAAAATTGCTGCAAAACACGGGCGAAGGCCCTGCCACTTGAATGGAGTTGGGAAGGAGCCACCCCAATGTGGCGCAAGATCACTATCTCGAAGTTCAAGAAAGGGAGACGAACCCCTAAATGGGTCACCATTTCTGAATAGAAGAATAACCCCTTCTAATCATCGGGGACTTGGCAGCACACTCGGTCATCAATGCCCACGGCCGATATTTCGTAGGCAACACCAATGTCATCCCCGGGGGCATGGGAGGAGGTCTGATCTGATGCCCTCAAGGGTGTCATCCTCCAAGAAGGCAGAGCGAGTGTCCAAAACCTCATTATCCACCCAGTCATACTCCGCGTGATAAGGTGGAAGGGGGAACTCATCCGGGTGGGTTATGACTCTCCGCTTCACCATAACTAGAGAAAAGGAATCACAGTGGGAGTCAAAATCAAAATAAAACCTACGGGTAACTGGTGCCCTAAAGCTGACTCTCAATCTACCCCACTGAGATGTTGAGAACAAACAAGTTCTCTAAAAACCAACCCCAACACAGTCCTTTACAAGGACTGCATTTAACCCTCAAAGGAGAAAATGCAAAAAAGGTAGAAGAAACCCAGTAAACCCAAAATACCAGAGAACTACAAAATCTAAAAACTGATGCAAAAAGAAAAAAGAGAGTAGCAAGAAGGATACCTAATGAAGAATGAAACTCGAGTGAAGAAGGAAGATGGTGAAATTGGGATATGGAGCTGGAAACTCTGAAGCAGGAAATGGCAAGAAGGAAAAAAGGAGGGCTCTAAGAAGGTTTTTAAATACGGAATGGGCCTTTCCAATAGAAAAGACAAGGAATTTAAACCTGACAAGCCATTCCGTAGATTGTGACCACCTGGCAGGAATGTGGGGGATAGATAGGCGAACTTTTGAAATTCGAAAAGCTACTCATCATTACGGTTACCTTCCTAATGCGTAGCCTTGACACATGTATGCACGAGGGACATTTAGTGTCACCCCTAAAACTGCGAAAGTACAGATGATAAGATGAAAGACAGCTGAACAACAGGACCAAAAATACTCTCGGGGTCACGGAACCCGATGTAAGGCCAATACACCTTTACTAAGCTCGGCACAGGCTTCCCAAGCCTGTGCAAGCTTCGGGGGCTTGTAGGGTTAACCAGGATGGACCATCCCCTGGCTGACCAAAGTCCCATGACATGTCCACATAGGACGACCCCCAAACGGTCAAGGGCATCTCGCCTACTATTCAAACCGACCATAACGAGTCGATACCCACACAGTCATCCGTCGACCGTATATATCAAGCCATCCCTAAAAAGGGGCCCTCGATTGGCCGCCGAGACAAGAACGGGATCACTTAGCCCTTGGCCCATCATATGGGCCACGCGTCATCATCCTATGTCTCGCATAACAGTCTAGACATGAGAAGGGTACATGTTGAGCTGTCTAGGTTCTAAAAGGATATCAAATATATTACAGATATTTTCACAGAACCTGACGTCAGCATGGAAACCCTAAAGGGCCTCCAAACAGGCCCATATCCGTACACCCCTATAAAAAGGCACAACACTGCCTTGGGGTCAGGTAAGTTCTCTCATCCCTAAGTTGACACTATTGCACACACTGTTGACAAGGGGAGACCCTGGGGATATTCAGATATTTCTATATACGTCACATATTAATTACTTGATTCTTTACTGATCCCAAAGGCCAAAAAGCTCTAGTCCTAGGGTCATAAAGATCAAGAACATTTCCTTATAAAGAGCCACTACAAAAATAAATATTTAATAATAATATTTAATGAAAATAATGATAGAAAAGTATCCAAAAAAAGTTTTTTAAAACTTATAATAAATCTTCACTTTCAAATAAAATAAATAAGTAAAGTGGCATGAAGAAATCATTGCTATAGCAACCTTTGATCATAAAGATTTCCACAATTAAAATTCACAATAAAATCAAGAATAACTTTAACTACATTACTTTAATCAAACTTTATAGAATTTCATAAACTCCTTTCACAAAAATTCGTAAACAAAACTCATTTACCTCCTTTTTGAATATCAAATAATTTCTTATTTCATAAAATACTACATTAAATAATATTCATATCAACACAGAGGCATCCATAGTATCAAGCTAAATACTGAATTATATAAACCAATATGTAATCACAAGTTAAAATAATAAAACACCCCTCTTTTAAAAGAATATTGTTAATATATGTTGGGTTTGGCCTCAAAATCTCGAGAGGGGGGGTGAATCGAGTTTTATTAATTTATTGCAAAAACCCTTACAAATTAAAAATTGTTTTGCGTTGGAGAGGTTAGACGTTTGAGAAGGAGAGCGAAATCGATTGATAGAAAATATAGAGTAGCGCAGAAACGTAAATTAATTGAAATATGCGGAAAGTAAAGAGATAAGGATAGAAAAGCTTGCACCAGGAAATTTTATACTGGTTCAGCCTTCCCGTCGAAAGGCCAAGTCCAGTCCCCAAGCGACCCGCTTGAGAGTTCTATAATCAACAATTGAGCCACACCCAATTACACCCAAGAGAACCCCGTACACTACTAGGAACCTCCGTTCGCTAGGGGCCTCAAGATCACACAGCAGGGTTCCTCGCCCTACGACGTATCACACGTCCAGTAAGGGATTCTCTCCCTAACCACTAAAGTTTCAATACAAAGATATTATAGTGATTACAATAGTATTGTGTATTCACAAAACACGGATACAACAATATGCTCTTCTATGATAATGAAGTTCTTCTTGAGAATTTAAAGGGCCAACAAGGTTTGTTCTTCAAAAAAATGTATGAAGGTGAAAACCAGAAGTTGAAGAAGAAGAAGTGAACGTGAGTTTCAGAAAAGAATGAATGAATATCAAATGTTGTAATAGTGGACTGAATTTTAATTCAAAAAGATTCAAATTAGTAAAACAAAATCAAAACAAAATAAAATAAGATTTTGAAATAAGTTTTAAAATCAAAACTAAATCAAAACGATTTACAAAATAAAATAAAGATTTAATTCTTAAAATGAAAAAGGAAATAATTCAAATTTAAAATCATTTTCGAATTTTGTAAAATAAATCAGAATCTTATATATAAAAACAAATCAGGAAATAATCAAAATGATTTTGACACGTTTTTCAATAAAAATTGAAGTAATCGATTACTTTCTGAAGGTAATTGATTATTCCTTCAAAAATAGAAACTTTTAAATTCTTTTGAAAAACAAGTAATCGATTAGACCAATAATAGTTAATCGATTACATCACCCCTGTTGAATATATGATGCAAATCATTTAATCGATTACTACTCATCAAATAATCGATTACTGAGCCTCTGTTAATTATGTGATGCAACATATGTAATCGATTACTACAAAGCATGTAATCGATTACTTTGTCTCTGGAAAATATATGATGCAACAATTTTAATCTATTACTTGAGCCAGGTAATCGATTACTCTCATAAGAAAGTAATGGATTAGCAAAGTTCACTTAATCGATTACAAGCTCTCTGATTTTTGTATTATGCAACAAAGTTAATCGATTAACTCAAGCAAGTAATCGATTACTCCTTCTTGCATACATAAAAATATTCAGAGTTTTGTAACATCAGGTATTTTCACCAAAACTAAGATATAAAAACAACTTTTCATGAAAACACATTTTCTTCTCCTTTTTAAGAAAAACTCATTGGCCTTTTAAACTCTTTAAGAACAAGAACTTCATTTAGAAATGTCCTAAGGGAAAAAAAGGCTTCTAGGCTATATCTTGCTTGAGTCTTCAATCTTGAAACTTGAAGATGCTTGTGAGCTTGAATCTTGAGTTGATTTGTTATCATCAAAACCTTAGCTTTATATTTGCTTGAAGTCCATAAGAGAGTTTGAAGCATGTCTTCCAACACTAGCTTGACTTCCAACACTCCCCCTTTTTGATGATGACAAACAACTATCTGCATCACAAGTGTTATACAAGAAAAATATATATATAATTTAAATTCAACCTTCCCTAGAACAATTAAAAAGAATATATAATATCATCTCATAGAATCTCCCCCTTAGAAGATGCAATCTCCCCCTGTAGAGATGCATAAACATCAAATAATCTCAATATAATCATCAGAATATCTCTCCTCCTTTTGTAATCATCAAAAAGCATGTGCTAACTCCCCCTGAAACACTAAGTAAACACATTAATAATAACAAGGGAGATAATAGTCACATACTCAAAACAGGTGAGAGGCAGAAGTTAAACCAATTTCTCTACGAATGAAAAAGAAATTTTCCTTTGGAAGCGGTTTCGTAAAGATATCAGCTAACTGCCGCGATGTATCAACATACTCAATAATACAATCACCCTTTTGAATATGATCACGTATAAAATGGTGACGAATCTCAATATGCTTAGTGCGAGAATGTTGCACAGGGTTTTTGGTAATACTAATTGCACTAGTGTTATCACATTTAATGGGAATGTGATCTAGACTTACACCAAAGTCTAGGAGTTGTTGTTTTAACCATAAGATTTGTGCACAACAGATACCCGCAGCGACATACTCAGCCTCAGCTGTGGATAGGGCTACACTAGACTGTTTCTTGCTAGCCCATGATACTAAAGAATTACCTAGGAGGTGACAAGTGCCGCTCGTGCTTTTCTTATCTACTTTGCACCCAGCAAAATCAGAATCGGAATACCCAACAAGGTTACAAGAGGAACCTTTGGGGTACCATAAACCCATATCAGTTGTGCCAGAAAGATATGTCATAATTCGTTTGGCAGCAACCATGTGCGTTTCTTTTGGATTCGCTTGAAAACGTGCACATAAACATACGCTAAATATAATATCCAGCCTACTTGCCATTAAATAGAGAAGGGATCCGATTATACCTCGATATTTAGTGATTTCCACGGATTTACCTCCTTCATCTTTATCCAGATAGCAAGATGTGCTTATTGGTGTTGCTACAGCCTTTGCCTTATCCATGCCGAATCTTTTCAATAGTTCCTTGCAGTATTTAGTTTGGCTAATGAAAATTCCATCATTTACTTGTTTGATTTGCAATCCTAGAAAGAAGTTCAGCTCGCCCATCATAGACATTTCGAACTCTTCCTGCATCATACTTGAAAAATCCTTGCAAAGGGTTTCATTAGTAGCACCGAAAATAATATCATCTACATAAATCTGAACTAAAAGAATGTCCTTTCCTTTATTTTTGATAAAAAGTGTGTTATCAACCTTCCCTCTTTCAAAATTATTTTCAAGTAAAAATTTGCTAAGACGATCATACCACGCTCTAGGAGCTTTTTTGAGTCCGTACAAAGCCTTTTTCAATTTAAAAACATAATCCGGGTGTTCATAATTTTCAAAGGCAGGAGGTTGACACACATATACTTCTTCATTAATAAAACCATTCAGAAAGGCACTCTTTACGTCCATTTGATATAATTTTAAATATAAAATGCATGCAAAAGCTAAGAGCAGTCTAATGGCTTCCAACCTAGCAACAGGGGCAAATGTTTCCTCATAATCTATCCCCTCTTCCTGGTTGTAACCTTGTGCAACTAACCTAGCTTTGTTTCGAACAATTAAACCAGTCTCATCAAGTTTGTTTTTATAAATCCACTTAGTTCCAATAATCGGATGAGACTCAAGCCTAGGAAAAAGTTCCCAAACCTGATTTCTTTCGAACTGGTTTAATTCTTCTTGCATAGCTAGTAGCCAATGTTCATCAAGTGTAGCCTCGGAAATATTCTTTGGCTCCACTTGAGAAACAAATGCAAAGTAGTTACACCGATTGCCAATAGAATTGCGAGTACTTACACCTTTTGTGATGTCACCTATGATTTGGTCAATAGGATGGTGCCTCGATGTTCTCCATTCCTTAAGCAAATCAGAATTGAGCTCCATGGATTGTTCTTGATGTTTATCCTCAACTGATTCATTTGACTTTTCATTGCATTCGGAATGATCCTTTCCTTTAGCATTTGACTCCTCATCCTCATCAATGTATAAATCTCCAAGGATACCTGAAATGTCATTAATGTAACAGCCCAATTTTCGAAAACCGAAATAACTGACTTTTATTTATCAATGTTGCAAAATTGAGGCCAAATTTTTTTAATACATTATTGAAGGTTTTGAAAACATTTCTTGAAAAGTTATTAATCTCCTTCAACTTACTCTTTCGAAAACCGAGTTGTTACTTGGAACCAAAACTCGTTCACCTTGTTTTCCAAAAACAGTTCATTAAGAAAATATTTTTTTGTTCCAATCAACGGACTTGGACGTGTTTTATAAAAAGAGTTCTTACATTCCTTAAAAAGTCGGGCATATTTCCAAAATGATTGAGGTACAGCAATAGCTCATCACATAGGTAATCATGAATACAAACAACAACTTATTCTAATTCTACTACTGGTTCCTTTCTCATATCAAAGAAGATCGGTTCCAGCTTCTTCTTCTTCTTTTTAGGGGCCTTTGTACCGGAAGGTGATGCGGCTGCCTTCTTTGGCTCTCCTTCCGAACTTGGTTTAAGTTCCACTCCGAATAGTCTTACTGAATTCTCCTTTCTTTGATTCCGGGGCGGCGGTTCGGAGTTATATCCCGTATAGGACACACTCCCCAGACACGAACTTGTGGTAGATCCACCCAACTTGTGCTCCGGGTCTTCGATCACCATCTGAGCATGTCCCATCCATGCCCATCCCTGACGTACAGCCTTCCATCCATGTCCCTCCTGAGGCCACGTGACAATTTCCAAATGACGATCCATCTGCCCGTTGGGATACCAGCAATACAGATGTACCAACGAACAGGAGAGAGTAAGCGATCCGGACGCGTAGCGTCGACGGTGTGGAATTACGGTAGGCAAGATAATAGGACCACACACAAATAACATACAACATACACACAGCACACACAAGATGACAAGCAAACATATTATCATCATCATTAATATCATTAATCCTTATTTATTCCATCTTATTACTAATACCTTCGTACTTCTCCACTCTTGATTCCAATCTCTTTCATAGAACTCAGTATCGTTCCCACATATCCGTTCTCATTCTCTTACTCATCCTTCACACTTCTCAGACTCTTATTCTCAACGTTATGATTCTTTTCTTATAATGTTTTATCAAATTAGAACCACCGATGATCAGGGGATTTAAGGAATCATCGAGTTACGCGTTTCTTTCGTAGTTAGCACTCACGTTTCAAGTCTACATCTCCTCGGCCATCCATCCACCTAGTCGGAAGCAAACAGGAGTACAGGACCTTTACCGTGCGGGCACGACAGCTGTCTCAACACATAAATGGTCCCAGACCAGGAGGCTCAACCTCAATCAATTCACATAATAATCATGGCACACTGCCTCGCAGTGGCAAACAAGATGCCCCACTCCAGTCCCTCTCACTGTTCTCGATTTGCAATCTAGGGGGCGACAATATGTTTCTAGTGGGCCCGCAGAACTTACCATGGCATTAGACCCAGTCCCCACCACGTTACTGCGCCACATGTGGAGTCCGTTCCGCCTAGAAACACATTCTAGACTTCTTGACGTTTCACCGTAATCGTCCTCCCCTAATGCAATCTCCTCCTAAGTATTTGCAGATACTTATGGTTCCTTCCTCTCCCTACTTCGCACTCTCATACCTCACCGCGAATGTCTTTTAAAAGTCTTTTAATCTTTTAATTATCCTAATGGTCGGCCCATCCTTCGTGCATCCCTTCAATGATTCCCGACCACTATCTCGACACAACCTTTCTCTCATCAAATCTCACATAGCACAGAGCTGGGATCATATCATCGAACTCTCATCTCAATTCCCAATTCTTCTCAACATTCTCAATCTTCTTCCAAAACCATCTCACTTTTCTCAAAATACATTTTCATAAACTCTTTGGAAAATCTCACATCACAAGTTTCACAAAATACCCTTTCGAAAACTTTCACATCAAAGCTTTTCACCATCCTTCACCAAAAACGTTGATTTCCGAAACTTTTCTCAAAAATATCCTTGCCTAAAAATTCCTCAAAATTATTATTTCAAAAGACTTTCTCAAAAATGTCATTTACCAAAGACTTTCTCAAAAACATCCGTTCAAAACTCTCTCAAAGGATCGTTTCCCAAAACTTTTAAAAATATATGTTTTCATAAGACGTTTCAAAAAGGTTATTTTGTAAAACTTTTTCGAAAGATTCTTTCAGAACGCTCCTTTGGCAATATTGTTACATAATCTTTTCTAAAATCTCCTTTCAAAAACCTTTTTCGAAAACCGCTTTTCAAAATTACAACTTTGCTGGGCACTCATGGAGGAGCAAGCTCAACTCAACACTAGTTCCCAGACTAAAACCAAAAACAAAGGAGCCCAGCTCCACTCAATTCACATATTGTTCCAACAATCACTCTCACTATCCCCAGCTCTGGCTCGTTCTCATCATTATCATTAACTCTTTCCCCAATCTCAACTCTCATCTCTTTTCTCTTCCTCATTATTCCTTTCTCCTCATATCTTTACTTTCACTCTTATTACTTTCACAACTCATTCTTTTCATTATCATTTCTTTATTTCAGGACGTAACAGACGTTCATCAACACATTATTCAAATTTATTAACATCATTCAATTTCAACATGCATAATTAAATAAATAGAAATAAACATACTACTCACACACAATTAGCACACAACAATAGTGTGGTCATTGTCACCTTCGTATAAGTGGCCACACAAGACAAACAATTGCCACTATACTACTGACTCCGAAACACTTAGTTCCAATCTTTGAGATGATACGGAACGTCCTAATAAATCAACTAACTACCACGGTGTCTTAGGAAAGCTTCTCTCTCACCTGAGGTCCAGCAATTGAATGTGTGCTCTCCGAGTCCTTTGTGTTGCTGACTGCCCCAATCCTTCTCCTTTCAAATTCCTCGTACTTAGTTCCTAATCATAAATCTTTAAATCTCTTCCTCTTCTCCTCTTGGATTTGCCTCGGTTTCTCTCCTTCTAGGGTTAAGGGGTAGTTTCCTCCTTGATCTTTGACGAAGAAAATGGTTGAGAAAAGAATTGAAGAAGTTTAGGTTAAGGGGGTTTGGGATTTTCACTCTTCTTTCTTCTCTTCTCCTCACGGGTTCTCTCTTTCTCTCTATGCCCCAAGAGTTTGATGTGCTCTTGAGGTTAAGTGTTTGGTTTTGATGAGGAAGAAATGGAAATGAGTTAGTCAACACACCTACACACTCCCACGGTTTAAAGAGCAAGAAAGGGTGTGAAAATTTCCCTTTCTATCCTTGGCTCATGGTGGAAGCTTTAAGGATAATTTGGTCCAACCCTATTGTTGCATGTGAGGTCTTATCGTGGGAGACAAGGGTGAAGGAAAAGTCTTTCCTAGACTTCATGACTCACCTCTCCTACTCTCTTCCTATTTTCATTTAACTTTCTAATTTCTTAATGCATAGGGAAATCAAGCCCACTTGGCTCTCTATTCCTTGCATGGCCGAACCTCTTACACTAGCACACACACATGCACATATTATTTCATTTCATGTTTATCATAACAACACATGGCATGACATCATGGAAATGCATACACTTAGCACACATATCACACAATTAACATATTTAGGGCATCATGTCCACACGGCACACACATATATTCATCATACACATTCATGCATCTCACATTACTCATATATGTATATATGCACATACATTTACACATACATCATATTCTTTTTCAATAATTAAATCCTCATATAAACCTGAGTACATTGATGCATACCAAAACTGTATATACACACCTAGGGAATAATTTTAGTTCATCACAAAATAACCCAAACAAAATCACCAATATTTTTATAAAATACCAAGCATATAAACTTTCCCAAAAGCTCAATTTTCTAAACCTTGGACATTACTTCAAGAAATCATTTCTTTAAAATTCCTTTATTACCTTAAAACGTGAATTTAAGAAAATCATTTAATGAAATACTCTTGCAAAACACTTTTCTCGAAAACAATTTTCTTTAGTGTTTTAAATAATTATGAGGAATTTACGGGGTGTTACATTCTCCCCAACTTAAGAATTTCTCGTCCCCGAGAAATACATTGTAGATTGGGCAGCAGGGCAACAGCATTCTCATGTCATTCTGATTCCCGTAAGAGCATTCTCCTTCCACTTCATGATCATATCCCTTTTTGCTGGCCTATTTCGTCTTGCTGTGTGCCTCGTTTGTTGCCTTCAATTAAGAAGTCGCACTCGTACCGTCACTTGCGTGTCGAGTCGGGTTAAGTCCCTTGGGCCGATCTAAGAAGATGCCGCTTTCCTCAGCCGGGTGTCTTCACCGAAAGTCCAACCATATGTACGGACTTAGGGGAAATCAAACAAACAACCATTCATACGTCTCCAAAAGCAAGAATTTCACCTAAAAATCCTTAGTCATTTGCTACCCTCTCTCTAATCCGTTTCTCCTATAACTCTCTTTCTAATTCTAGGATTCTCATCTATCATTCCTCTAGCTTAAGGAAGTTCTATTACCATCTAAGCTTTACTTAAAATATCCGCTATTAGCTGAGAATATACGCCTCTTCCCCTACTTGTGACTCCCCAACTTGGATTCAGCTTATAACTATCTCACAGTGATCTCTCAGCCTAACTTAACTCAATCTACTTCTCCTTCTGTAATCACTCGAACTCTAATTATTTAGGTGGCTATGGTACTTCTAGTCCCACTAGTTAAGTCAGAAGGTCTTAAGTAGAATCGGTAGGGTCACAACGTGATAAGGGTTCATGAAGGAAAAGGGTTCGAATCTGAACAACAAGAATGTTTTGTCGAAGCAATTCAACAAACACGGAAATTTAGAGATAGCAACCTACATCCTCAAAGGTGATAACCATCCTTTCATAAAGGTGTGCTAAGTTTGATCAAGTCTAAGTCTAACATTAACTAATGAAACATCAGGGGTATAGGGTCTTACTCGCAGGATCTATTCATAGTCTATTCCTATAAGGCAAAAAGGTTTCTTAAACTAATACGGTCAAGGCTAAGCTACAACTAGTCTCATGTCCTAAGAGACGAAAGCTCTCCTCCTATTCCTATCCTGATACTAACAATCACACAGAGCCGCACAAGCAAAGCATGTAAGAATGGGCTTAAGGCCGCTAAGGATTACCATAAGCTCTGATACCATTCTGTAACAGCTTGATTTTCGAAAACCGAAATAACTGACTTTTATTTATCAATGTTGCAAAATTGAGGCCAAATTTTTTTTAATACATTATTGAAGGTTTTGAAAACATTTCCTGAAAAGTTATTAATCTCCTTCAACTTACTCTTTCGAAAATCGAGTTGTTACTTGGAACCAAAACTCGTTCACCTTGTTTTCCAAAAACAGTTCATTAAGAAAATATTTTTTTGTTCCAATCAACGGACTTGGACGTGTTTTATAAAAAGAGTTCTTACATTCCTTAAAAAGTCGGGCACATTTCCAAAATGATTGAGGTACAGCAATAGCTCATCACTTAGGTAATCTTGAATACAAACAACAACTTATTCTAATTCTACTACTGGTTCCTCTCTCCTATCAAAGAAGATCGGATCCAGCTTCTTCTTCTTCTTTGCAGGTGCCTTTGTACCGGAAGGTGATGCGGCTGCCTTCTTTGGCTCTCCTTCCGAACTTGGTTTAAGTTCCACTTCGAATAGTCTTACTGAATTCTCCTTTCTTTGATTCCGGGGCGGCGGTTCGGAGTTATATCCCATATAGGACACACTCCCCAGACACGAACTTGTGGTAGATCCACCCAACTTGTGCTCCGGGTCTTCGATCACCATCTGAGCATGTCCTGTCCATGCCCATCCCCGACGTATAGCCTTCCATCCATGTCCCTCCTGAGGCCGCGTGACAATTTCCAAATGACGATCCATCTGCCCGTTGGGATACCAGCAATACCGATGTACCAACGAACAGGAGAGAGTAAGCGATCCGGACCCGTAGCGTCGACGGTGTGGAATTACGGTAGGCAAGATAATAGGACCACACACAAATAACATACAACATACACACATCACACACAAGATGACAAGCATACATATTATCATCATCATTAATATCATTAATCCTTATTTATTCCATCTTATTACTAATACCTTCGTACTTCTCCACTCTTGATTCCAATCTCTTTCATAGAACTCAGTATCTTTCCCACATATCCGTTCTCATTCTCTTAATCATCCTTCACACTTCTCAGACTCTTATTCTCAACGTTACGATTCTTTTCTTATAATGTTTTATCAAATTAGAACCACCGATGATCAGGGGATTTAAGGAATCATCGAGGTACGCGTTTCTTTCGTAGTTAGCACTCACGTTTTAAGTCTACATCTCCTCGGCCATCCATCCACCTAGTCGGAAGCAAACAGGAGTATAGGACCTTTACCGTGCGGGCACGACAGCTGTCTCAACACATAAATGGTCCCAGACCAGGAGGCTCAGCCTCAATCAATTCACATAATAATAATGGCACACTGCCTCGCAGTGGCAAACAAGATACCCCACTCCAGTCCCTCTCACTGTTCTCGATTTGAAATCTAAGGGGCGACAGTATGTTTCTAGTGGGCCCGCGAAACTTACCACGACATTAGACCCAGTCCCCACCACGTTACTGTGCCACATGTGGAGTTCGTTCCGCCTAGAAACACACTCTAGACTTCTTGACGTTTCACCGTCATCGTCCTCCCCTAATGCAATCTCCTCCTAAGTATCCACAGATACTTATGGTTCCTTCCTCTCCCTACTTCGCACTCTCATACCTCACCGCGAATGTCTTTTAAAAGTCTTTTAATCTTTTAATTATCCTAATGGTCGGCCCATCCTTCGTGCATCCCTTTAATGAGTCCCGACCACTATCTCGGCACAACCTTTCTCTCATCAAATCTCACATAGCACTGGGATCATATCATCGAACTCTCATCTCAATTCCCAATTCTTCTCAACATTCTCAATCTTCTTCCAAAACCATCTCACTTTTCTCAAAATACATTTTCATAAACTCTTTGGAAAATCTCACATCACAACTTTCACAAAATACCTTTTCGAAAACTTTCACATCAAAGCTTTTCACCATCCTTCACCAAAAACGTTGATTTCCGAAACTTTTCTCAAAAATATCCTTGCCTAAAAATTCCTCAAAATTATTATTTCAAAAGACTTTCTCAAAAATGTCATTTACCAAAGACTTTCTCAAAAACATCCGTTCAAAACTCTCTCAAAGGATCGTTTCCCAAAACTTTTAAAAATATATGTTTTCATAAGACGATTCAAAAAGGTTATTTTGTAAAACTTTTTCGAAAAATTCTTTCAGAACGCTCCTTTGGCAATATTGTTACATAATCTTTTCTAAAATCTCCTTTCAAAAACCTTTTCGAAAACCGCTTTTCAATACCTTTTTCAAAATTACAACTTTGCTGGGAACTCATGGAGGAGCAAGCTCAACTCAACACTAGTTCCCAGACTAAAACCAAATACAAAGGAGCCCAGCTCCACTCAATTCACATCTTGTTCCAAAAATCACTCTCACTATCCCCAGCTCTGGCTCGTTCTCATCATTATCATTAACTCTTTCCCCAATCTCAACTCTCATATCTTTTTCCTTCCTCATTATTCCTTTCTCCTCATATCTTTACTTTCACTCTTATTACTTTCACAACTCATTCTTTTCATTTTCATTTCTTTATTTCAGGACGTAACAGATGTTCATCAACACATTATTCAGATTTATCAACATCATTCAATTTCAACATGCATAATTAAATAAATAGAAATAAACATACTACTCACACACAATCAGCACACAACAATAGTGTGGTCATTGTCACCTTCGTATAAGTGGCCACACAAGACAAACAATTGCCACTATACTACTGACTAAGAACCACTTAGTTCTGATCTTTGAGATGATACGGAACGTCCTAATAAATCACCTAACTACCACGGTGTCTTAGGAAAGCTTCTCTCTCACCTGAGGTCCAGCAATTGAATGTGTGCTCTCCGAGTCCTTTGTGTTGCTGACTGCCCCAATCCTTCTCCTTTCAAATTCCTCGTACTTAGTTCCTAATCTTAAATCTTTAAATCTCTTCCTCTTCTCATGTTGGATTTGCCTCGGTTTCTCTCCTTCTAGGGTTAAGGGGTAGTTTCCTCCTTGATCTTTGATGAAGAAAATGGTTGAGAAAAGAATTGAAGAAGTTTGGGTTAAGGGGCTTTGGTTAAGTGTTGAATTAAGACTCTTCTTTCTTCTCTTCTCCTCACGGGTTCTCTCTTTCTCTCTATGCCCCAAGAGTTTCATGTGCTCTTGAGGTTAAGTGTTTGGGTTTGATGAGGAAGAAATGGAAATGAGTTAGTCAACACACCCACACACTCCCACGTTTAAAGAGCAAGAAAGGGTGTGAAAATTTCCCTTTCTATCCTTGGCTCATGGTGGAAGCTTTAAGGATAATTTGTTCCAACCCTATTGTTGCATGGGAGGTCTTATCGTGGGAGACAAGGGTGAAGGAAAAGTCTTTCCTAGACTTCATGACTCACCTCTCCTACTCTCTTCCTATTTTCATTTAACTTTCTAATTTCTTAATGCATAGGGAAATCAAGCCCAGTTGGCTCTCTATTCCTTGCATGGCCGAACCTCTTACACTAGCACACACATATGCACATATGATTTCATTTCATGTTTATCATAACAACACATGGCATGACATCATGGAAATGCATACAGTTAGCTCACATATCACACAATTAACATCTTTAGGGCATCATGTCCACACGGCACACACATATATTCATCATACACATTCATGCATCTCACATTACTCATATATGTATATATGCACATACATTTACACATACATCATATTCTTTTTCAATAATTAAATCCTCATATAAACCTGAGTACATTGGTGCATACCAAAACCGTATATACACACCTAGGGAATAATTTTAGTTCATCACAACCCAAACAAAATCACCAATATTTTTATAAAATACCAAGCATATAAACTTTCCCAAAAGCTCAATTTTCTAAACCTTGGACATTACTTCAAGAAATCATTTCTTTAAAATTCCTTTATTACCTTAAAACGTGAATTTAAGAAAATCATTTAATGAAATACTCTTGCAAAACACTTTTCTCGAAAACAATTTTCTTTAGTGTTTTAAATAATTATGAGGAATTTACGGGGTGTTACAATTAACAGATACCTTTCCCAACTTTCTGGGATCGGATTCATCAAATGATACATGAATAGATTCTTCAATAGTATTACGAGATTTATTGTAAATCTTATAAGCTTTGCTCGAAACAAAATATTCAAGGAGTATGCCCTCATCAGCTCTAGCCTCAAAACTTCCTAGATTGTCTCTACCATTATTATGCATAAAACATTTACAGCCAAAGACACGAAGATGGGAAATATTTGGTTTTATCCCCTTGTACAGCTCATAGGGGGTTTTCTTTAAAATAGGCCGTATTAAAACACGGTTCATAACATAACAAGCTGTACTCACTGCATCGGCCAAAAAATATGCAGCCAAATTCATGTCATTAAGCATTGTTCTTGAAAGCTCATTTAATGAATGATTTTTCATCTCCACAACCTCGTTTTGCTCCGGAGTTCTTGGAGCTGAAAAATAATGCTTAATTCCATGTTTTTCGCAAAATTTTTCAAAAAAATGATTTTCAAATTCTCCACCATGATCAGTCTTAATGGATGCAATGCTCATATGCATTTGGTTTTGAACAATCTTAGCTAGCTTTTTAAATTCATGGAATGCATCATTTTTATGAGTGATAAATAATGTCCATGTATACCTAGAATAGTCATCCACAATAACCAGCCAATAATAGTTACCACCAAAGCTTTTTGTTTGACAAGGTCCAAAAAGATCCATATGTAAAAGTTCCAAGGGCCTTTGAGATAAAACAAGATTTTTAGAAGGAAAAGATGCCCTTGTGAGTTTTGATTTTGAACAAGGATCACATTTTTCAGAAATAGAAAAATTTTGCTTTGGTAAACCAACTACTAAGTTTTTAGAAGATATTTTATTCAAATGATTCATGTGGATGTGACCTATTCTACGATGCCATAGCCAAGATTCATCCTCTTTAGTTAATAAACATTTAGCATCATTTGAGGGTATTGAGTTAAAATCAATTACATATACATTGTTTATCCTACGAGCAATTAGCTTAATAAGATTATCAACTTTACCCTCGATAATACATCTATCAGAATAAAAAATAACCCTATTTCCCTTATCACACAACTGACTAATACTTAGCAAGTTATGTTTTAGGCCCTCAACATGTAAGTCATTTTCTATGCAAGGGTTAGGAGGTGTACCAATTTTACCGACTCCAAGAATCTTTCCTTGGTTGTTATCTTCGAAAGTCACATGTCCTTGGTCCTTTGGGACGAGATGCAAAAATTTAGATTTGTCTCCCGTCATATGTTTTGAGCATTTGTTGTCCAAGTACCACCACGATTTCCTTTCTTCCGGAGTAACCTACAAACATAAGATTCAAGGTTTCTTTTTAGGTACCCATATCTTTTTGGGTCCTTGAGCATTAGTATAGCCATAGTTCAAATTATGCCACCTTTTAGTTTCATTGTTCGGTTTAACGAACTTCACTTTCCGTTGTGCGCACTCATGTGAACCATGGCCTTTTTTACCACAAATATGACATATAATTAATGGTTTCTTATGATTGCTAGCAAGGACAAAAATGGTACTTAATTTCTTTTGATGCCTACCGGGTTGATATCCTAGACCGGCTCTATTAAAGAAACACTTTTGTCTCCCTAGCATTAAATTTAAAGTATTTCTACCTTTCGTAAATTTTGCAAGTGTTTGTTTTAAATCCTCTACTTCATTAACTAAGTCCTTGCAAAACTTACAAGAAGAAGAACTAGCTTTAAATTTAACTTCATTTTCTTTAATAGGATCTTTATTCTTTTCTAAAAGAGAAGCTGAATCTTTCTTTTCCAAAGAAATCAATAAAGATAACCTCATTGATTCCTCATGTAATTCTTCAAAGGCCTCTTGTAATTCATCATAAGAGTGTTCTAGATTAGAAGTTACCTCATTTCCATGTGCCATCAAGCATATGTTGGCTGTCTCTTCTTGTTCGTCTGAATCATCGTTTGAACTCCCCTCGTTGTCTAGCCATGCCAGCTATGCTTGCTTCCCTTTCCTTGGATTGGAGGCGCTTCTTTCTGAATTTTCTTTCTTTTTCAACTGATAGCAGTCCGCTCTGATGTGACCAGGCTTGCCACATTCATGACATGTTATGGATGATCCTCCACCTTTGTTGTTGTCCTTTCTGTTTTGGGAGTTGAAGTTGCTTTTCTTCCTCAGATACTTCCCAAACTTTTTGACCAGAAGACCCATGTGTTCATCATTGCTCAGCTATTTTTCCGAGTCACTTTCTGTTGCTGGTGCTTCAGCCTTGAATGCCAAACTTTTGACTTTCTGGCTCTCTTCTTCGTGTTGAGCCAATCTTTTCAGTTCGCTTTCATGCTCTTGTAACTTTTCGAAGAGAGTCGCCAACGTCATGGTTGAAAGATTCCTTGACTTAGCGATTCCCGTCACTTTGGGTTTCCATTCTCTTCCCAAGAACCTTAGGACTTTGTTGATGAGATACTCATTGGTGAATTTCTTCCCCAATGTTGTTAGCTGATTGACAATCATTGTGAAACATTTTTGGATCTCTTGAATTGTTTCTCCATCTTTCATTCTGAATAACTCATATTCACCAGTCAGCGTGTTGATTCTCGACCTTTTTACTTCAGTCGTACCTTCATGTGTGACTTTTAATGTATCCCACATTTGCTGCGCAGTCTCACATGTAGATATCATGAAAAACTCATCATAACTCAAAGCAGATGTTATAATATTTTTTGCTTTCAAGTCGTACTGGACTCTACGTTCCTCCTCCTCCGTCCACTCAACCATAGGCTTTTTGACGGTGTTACCATTAACCACATTGGTAGGAACATAGGAACCATTTACGACGGCATCCCAAACCTTTAATCCAACTCCTTGAATAAAAATTATCATACGGGCTTTCCAATACGCGTACCCTACCCCATCAAACATGGGAGGACGGTTAATAGAACTCCCTTCGCCACCAAACAGAGAATTTGAAGCCATACTCTTGAGACGGTTAAGTCTTAACACAAGAGACTAGCTCTGATGCCAATTGTTGGGTTTGGCCTCAAAATCTCGAGAGGGGGGGGGTGAATCGAGTTTTATTAATTTATTGCAAAAAACCTTACACATTAAAAAAATTTTTGCGTTGGATAGATTAGATGTTTGAGAAGGAGAGTGAAATCCATTGATAGAAAATATAGAGTAGTGCAGAAACGTAAATTAATTGAAATATGCGGAAAGTAAAGAGATAAGGATAGAAAAGCTTGCACCAGGAAATTTTATACTGGTTCAGCCTTCCCGTCGAAAGGCCTTGTCCAGTCCCCAAGCGACCCGCTTGAGAGTTCTATAATCAACAATTGAGCCACACCCAATTACACCCAAGAGAACCCCATACACTACTAGGAACCTCCATTCGCTAGGGGCCTCAAGATCACACAGCAGGGTTCCTCGCCCTACGACGTATCACACGTCCAGTAAGGGATTCTCTCCCTAACCACTAAGGTTTCAATACAAAGATATTATAGTGATTACAATAGTATTGTGTGTTCTCAAAACACGGATACTACAATCTGCTCTTCTATTATAATGAAGTTCTTCTTGAGAAGTTAAAGGGCCAACAAGGTTTGTTCTTCAAAAAAATGTATGAACGTGAAAACCAGAAGTTGAAGAAGAAGAAGTGAACGTGAGTTTCATAAAAGAATGAATGAATATCAAATGTTGTAATAGTGGACTGAATTTTAATTCAAAAAGATTCAAATTAGTAAAACAAAATCAAAACAAAATAAAATAAGATTTTGAAATAAATTTTAAAATCAAAACTAAATCAAAATTATTTACAAAATAAAATAAAGATTTGATTCTTAAAACGAAAAAGGAAATAATTCAAATTTAAAATCATTTTTGAATTCTGTAAAATAAATCAGAATCATATATATAAAAACAAATCAGGAAATAATCAAAATGATTCTGACACGTTTTTCAATAAAAACTGAAGTAATCGATTACTTTCTGAAGGTAATCGATTATTCCTTCAAAAATAGAAACTTTTAAATTCTTTTGAAAAACAAGTAATCGATTAGACCAATAATAGTTAATCGATTACATCACCCCTGTTCAATATATGATGCAACTCATTTAATCGATTACTACTCATCAAATAATCGATTACTGAGCCTCTATTAATAATGTGATGCAACATATGTAATCGATTACTACAAAGCATGTAATCGATTACTTTGTCTCTGGAAAATATATGATGCAACAATTTTAATCGATTACTTGAGCCAGGTAATTGATTACTTTCATAAGAAAGTAATGGATTAGCAAAGTTCACTTAATCAATTACAAGCTCTCTGATTTTTGTATGATGCAACAAAGTTAATCGATTAACTCAAACAAGTAATTGATTACTCCTTCTTGCATACATAAAAATATTCAGAGTTTTGTAACATCACGTATTTTCACCAAAACTAAGATATAAAAACAACTTTTCATGAAAACACATTTTCTTCTCCTTTTTAAGAAAAACTCTTTGGCCTTTTAAACTCTTTAAGAACAAGAATTTCATTACCTTACAAATGTCCTAAGGGAAAAAAAGGCTTCTAGGCTATATCTTGCTTGAGTATTCAATCTTGAAACTTGAAGATGCTTGTGAGCTTGAATCTTGAGTTGGTTTGTTATCATCAAAACCTTAGCTTGATATTTGCTTGAAGTCCATAAGAGAGTTTGAAGCATGTCTTCCAACACTAGCTTGACTTCCAACAATATAAATATAAATCACAGTGCCAAAGGACACGTGGCAATACATGAACTAAGATTTAGAAACACATGAAAATAAAAATGTACATTATAGAAACATTATTATGATTCAAGTGAACTCGTAAGGATTATTAAACCAAACATTATAGCACATCAAGAACAAAAATTTGATAAAAGATTTACTACAAGTCATGAAAATACATTATTAATTTTCACATAATCTTATTGTAATAAATCCATTCTTATTTAGTGATTTCACAACCAAGTTCAGCATAACAAAATTAATTGGACAACACATTGCCCAATACAAATACAAATATCACTAAATTATATTATATATCAAATATTCTGACATGTGGAGAACATCATCAGTTAATGAGAGGAGTTCAAATAGTGAATTTTATATTCACCATTATTTTACACAGAACATTACATTTCTCTCCATTCCCCACAATAGTGCAAGAGGTAATGCATCTTTGTTAGCACGGAGTATGCCATACATATTTCTCTACAACTACCAAATTACCAATTGATCTCAAAATCAATGCCAAACACCATCTCAATCAAAATAATTTTTGGGAGGGTCAATTTCTCTGTATTTGTATTAAACAAAACAAAATTCGAACGTACTTCTCATTCGATAAAGCGAACCCTTTCTCATTCTTACTTCAAGATATCACATTTGCTCAATAAAATAATAATAATAATGAATTACCAATCCTCTCTTGATTCACGTGTTTCTCATTCTTATCCTCCCTCCCAAAAAGAGCTTGCTTATAGCCTCATCACGCATGTCAATGCCCTCAAAGCAAAGAATCAAAAGGAATTATCCGAACAAATTAAACACATTCTAATAAAGTAATTAGAATTCTTTTACGCTTTATCCAATAGCGATAATAAATATATATTCATTTTCATTAGCTTCACTATTTTCACATAGATTAAAATATATACACAAACCAACGTGATTTCTTCTACTAGTTTTCCAAAAAGTAATGATAAAAATTTAGCTTGTAAAAACAAGTCTAATTCATATATAATTATCTAATTCATAATTTGAACAACTGATCCACCGTAGTCCTAGCTATCTAGGCTTACATGATTTCTCCGAGGGAGATGGAGTACATTCCTTCCAGCATTCTAGATATCAGTGAGGCATGTTGCTCTAAGGCAAGATATCCCTAGATATTAAATCCAATTGTTGTAGAGTATTCTCCCTCCTTGTCATAAAGTTTTCTAAAGTATACCTCATTTTTCCTGATGTGTTAATTGGGTTTAAGGTATGAATGTGATCAATGTCAATGACAAAAGAAGTGGGGGAGGGGTGAGGGGAGGGGCAGGGGTAGAATTATGGCTATAAAAACTTCTTGTTTCCTTATTTCTTAGATCTGTAATCAATTTGTCAACTATATAAATGCAAGAGATCTATCTATTAAGGTATACATAATGAAATTCCTTAATTATAGCGAAAGTGTAATAGAAGTTAAGTAAACTTAACAAATCAACACACAAATATTTATCATGGTTCTTAATGTGAGCTACATGATGTCATTCGTACATCACTGAGATTTTCCACTATTATCATCAAGATTATAAATACAACTGTTTGCACGCAATGCTAAACTGAGCACAAAGAGTGTTTTAACTCCTAAGCCACACAGGTTCTACTCCTCAAAGCCACACAAGCTCACTCCAACATAGCCACAAAAGCAAGGTCACACAATCCATCTTAACAAACAACCACATTGTCTTTATTCTCTATCACAAAGGCTCAAGTACACAGGTGCCCTACTAAAGTTTCACAATAAGCTACTCCCTTTCTTCTTCTTTCTTTCCAGCCAGTCTACAACATCTTTCTAATGTGTGTCTTTGTCCTCTTTGTACTTGTTGACAATTTTTTGAGCCTTTTCATATTCACTCTAACTTTTTATCTTCCTCACTTTCAATTTGTAGAAGAGCTTTCAGCTTTGTTCTCTAATCGTCCTTTGTTTTAGTAAGCTCCCAATTTCTTCATGATTTTTTAGGATCTTGATGAGCTTAGATCCTTAATGATATTACTGTATGTGATGATTTTCCACTCTTTTTTTTCAAAGATTCAAAGATCATCCTGATAATAATATCATGTGATCTGTCAGCTTCTTCCATTCTTTTTGTTGATGGGTTTAAGTCTTTGATTCATGCTTTTTGTAACACCCCAAAATTTTAATCCCCGATTAATGAAATGTTAATTATAATTTAATTATAATTAATAGTTTCTATATTAATCCTTGATTAAAATATGTGTTCATGTGACTAGCTTAGGTGTGTGAAATTAATTAATAAATAATTTAAATGCATAAAATGTGTATTTTGCATATTAGTCCCTGGGTTGGGACCTAGAAGCAATTATAGGAAAGATTTTGGAGGGAAAGTAAATAAAATAATTATTTTTCAAAATCTAGGTAAAACACTCGAGTATTTTCTGGAATACTCGAGTATTCTGGGTCAAACTGCAAGAGTTAGTGCGTTTGATGAGTCACCATGAACGATTCTCTACCTCCGCCACGAAAACACCTTATTGCCAACACCCTGGGTGGCGTGTCGTCACGCATGAACACCCTCCATGTCTATTTAAGCTCAGAAACACCAAATGAGTGAAGATTTTTGGCTAAGTTCGAATTGTTGAGTAAGTTAGGGTTCATAACTTCGTCTGATCAATTCTCCTTCTCTGTGTCGAGTTGAATCGCAAATCATACACGAATACAAAGCTTACATTTTGAGCTTTGTATAGAGAGTGAAATCGTGAGATTTGAGTGAGTGTGCTGAGAGAATTGGAGCTGGGAAGTGGAGCTAGTTGTTGTCCAAACTGTTTCTGGAGCTTACCTTGATCTTGATTTCTGGTAAGCTCATGAACCCCTAAGTCTCAATTTCGGTTTCCTTAGTTAGATTATGTTGCATAGAGTTTAGAAATCTAATTTTCCCCAATTTAATTCTCTGTTTCATGTACAAACCAATTCCATTTTGGTATGGTACTCAAAACTACTCTGCATGTCATGCTCTCAAGGATTTCTGGTGTTGGAGAGCTTTCTTTGGAATTTCCCTGATTGATTCACGTCTGAGAGGTAAGGGGAAGTAATTATATTCACTAGATAGAGTTTAAATTCCATTAATTGTGTTAGAGAGCCACCAAGAGGCTCTAAGGGCTTAGATTGAATAGGAACTTTGGTTTGGAGACCAATCCATGCTCTAAATCTGTGATGAGCAAGTTTGATATCATGTATGTGAACTAAAATGCACTTGGTTTTATGTGTATTGTGCTTTTTATGAGAATTGACATGTTAAGTTGTGAAAATGTGTTTTAATGCATGATTATTGATTTATCCGTCAAATCTGTGTTTTGACTTGTAACAAGTGTTGTAACATGTCTAAATAATGTTATGTGAACTCTGTGGATCCGTGGAATGGATTAAATTTGAGTAGAAATGAAAATGTTATGTTAAAACCAGTTTTCAGTGCTGTCTGCTGCGAAAGACTCGAGTAAAAGGCAGAGCACTCGAGTAAATCGTGTTCAAAACCATGTAAATTAAGGAAGAACACTCGAGTAGTCTGCCTGGTACTCGAGTATCGAGCATGACCTGAGGACCATTATAGGCCAAACACTCGAGTCAGTCAAGGTCACTCGAGTACTCTGGAACTATCCAAGAATACTCGAGTAACCCATGAACTACTCGAGTAAATTGTTGAATTGAAAACCCAAATCCTCAGAAAGTCATGAACACTCGAGTAACTTCAGGAACACTCGAGTAATCTGGAAAATCTAGAGAACACTCGAGTGGACTGAATTTTACTCGAGAACATTGCCCAGAACCTGAAGAACACCATTTTCAATTCTAAGTCAAGTAATTAATGAATTATTGAGAATAGTCCAAGGGATTAAGACTTAAAGAAATTGATTAATACAAATAGATCGTTTGATGACGGTCCTTTTGATAAAGAAATAAGCCTAGGTGGCCTGCAAAGTATTAATCAACTTTCCTTAAGTCTAAAGGATAAAATGCATTTATTCTGGAGTTCGGATGGTAGGACGTATTCATGTTTTGATAAACATGTGGAGGGCCTCTGGGAGTGCCAATACGCTTGCTTGATGACACGTTGTTGACGTGGTCGGCTTAGTGGATGCCGATATGGATATATCGTTTGGATGACGATCCGTTTGGATGACGGGATATGCTCGGGTGGCATGGATACCAAGCTTGTCGTGTACATTATAGGTGAACGTACGAATTGTTGTATACCTAGGAATACAACGCACTGTTGAGTGCTGGGTTGTCAGGGATGGACGTCAGAGAGTGACATAGTATTATGATGGAGATAGGCTTGAGAGCTAAAGTCATGCATCATGCCATTCATTCAAATAAACTGTTATGACTGAATTAAGTGTGAACATCCTATGTGCATAACCTACTTGCTAAGTGTAAGTGTGATTGATATTAATTGATGCATGTTACATATTTATGTTGCATAATTTATTCTCTATTGATTATGTGTATAGAATTGCTTACCCCTATGCCCTTGTAGGTGATGTCTCGCTACATTGCTTGCATCGAGATCCGGCCACTTCCTAGTGGCATATGGATCTATGAGGACCATCGCGCGGTGTTCGAGGGGGAGGTAGAGATTACCTTCTACCACCCGAACCCGCTGATACGATTCCGTCCTCGTAGGTTTAGGATTCCCATCATATACACTATGCATGTACCCCCGTTTTACACTTACCATGGACCACCTCCCAGGCGACCAGCTCGCTCTTACCATAGTTTTCATTTTTGACCTACCCGCTCTCACCCTTTTACTTCGAGAGTCGTCCGCGAGGAGACTCCCCTATCTGATCCGAGGAGCCCAGTCAGGATTTCACCATCACCTGACCCGGTACCCAGTGGTAGGGTACACTCTCCCTCGGATGAGATCGAGGAGGATCCGGTGGAGGACGAGAGTGGGGGCGAGCCTGTCGTGCATTCTACTGGGAGTGACTGGAGGGACGACGATCCCTAGGTACATGTATATGGTGTATGGTGTGGATCTGAGGATCCGGTGTGTGTGGAGGAGATTTGCTGCTGCTGCTGTGGTGATGATGCTACTACCTTACTCACTTTTACTTTTGGGAGACTACTGCTACTACTACTCCATCTGATGCTGCCAGATCTATGTGACTATTCCTAGAGTTATATATTTTGTTATATATATATAGAGATACTTTTGGAGCACTCTAGAGCTTGTAGTTACACTGTTATATAGATCTGATGATGGACTTGTATATTTTGAAACTTGGAGACTTTACTCATGGGCTATGCACTTATGATTCTCTATATCTATGAAAACCTATGTTTATATTCTATCAGTTGCATAGTCCAGTAATTTCCGCTTACTCTGATTTAATCTGTTTAAGAGCTCGGCTATAAATGGTATCAGTTCTATCGTACAAAGCATGGGTAGCTTAAGCTACTTGATACAAAGATATTTTCTAAAAGATCGAATGTTACTCTATTTGCGAAAAGGTTTTAGAAATCGCCGAACTCGATACAATGATTTTGAGATAATATAGACTTTGTTCTCCAAGACTTTCAAGTGACGATTCGTGCACCCGCTTTAAAAGAAAAATTTTATTTACCTATTTTCTTAACACTTACAAGTCCATATATATATTATCCAATATAAAAGCTTATTTATTAATTTATATTTGGGTAATCCGAGAAGGGTGTCACACTTTTTATAGTCTCTTTTCAATTCACTTGGAATTGATCATATTCTGTTTTAAGAATGTTGATCTTATCTATTATTATTTCTCCTCTTCTTATGAAAGTTGCTTTAATTCCTTCCCCTAGTTCCTTTGATGTCATGGACTTTATGACTTTGTCAAAAGATGATTCATTCATGGCTTGTATTAACAAGAATCATGCACTTGAGTTGTTCTCTATAATATCCCTGACTGCTATATGCATTGATGAGTGTCTCCACATACCAGCATGGGTCTTTTCTGCATGCTTTGTCCTCGCTCACATACTTCCCTGGGAAACTCCCCAAAAGGTCACCCATCCCGTAATTTTTCCAAGTCAAGAACACTTAACTATGGAGTTCTTAAGAGATGGGCTACCGAAAAGAAGATGCATCTTGTTCATATGGATACTACCAATCAATTCATTTAAGCCTTCCTTTACTATGTAGTCTCATACCTACACAATCTCAGAATCTCCCTCTCATTCCGGTGTGGTAAGGTTCATTCATGTATCCCTCCCTTAGAAGTATTCCAGGAGCTGCTCCTTGTCCATGTCTATTGCATTGGCGATCATTCCCAACCCTCGTTAGCTTGGGTCTTACATCCTACACAAGAGCTTCATCAACTATAGTGTATTGATCCATGTTTGTTTGATGGGGTCCTATCCTCCTTAGCGTGTTGACCATTACTAGAAGATCTTCATCTTTAATTTTAACATATTGTTGCATCTTTTATTTCCATTGTGGTTAGTATTCACTCTCAAAGTAACGAGGCCTTGTTGATGTTTCCTACTTATATCTTTGTGTTATCTTAGCTTCTTTAAAGACCTTTCCTCTTCATACTATTAAGTAATATCATGAAGATTTTGGCTATGATACCAATTAAAAGTGATCAATATGGTGCAAGAAAGGGGGCTTGAATCAAGACCTTCAAAACAACTTTTTTTTCTTAGATCCATAACCAGTTTGCCAAATGTACTGGTCTAACTCATGATATCCAAAATTGTAAGAGCACTATTTATTAAGGTAAAGAGAATAAAGTTCCTTGATTAAAATTTTCTCATTATACTAATTCTATATTAAGGCATATAAAATGATGTTCTTCAAAGAGTGAACCTCATACTCCTCATTATGCCAATTTTCTCTCAATAAGAGTTTTCTGAATACAAGTTGGATATGATCTATTTCTCTAGCGAATTTTCCTCTTTGAACATTCAGAGTTTGAGTATTACCTATAATGAGGTTTCGATTACAAGATAAAACTTTCATCATAATAAGCAAGTTTGAGATTAAAAAACCTAACCAACACCATAGTGCGATTCACAATGGCTGATGATAATAAAAAATTTGCGATCAGTTTTTGGGCCTATGCGAGGTAATGGTTAAATATCATTCACAACCCAAAAGTAGTTACAAACTCTCTACCTACTTCATTATCAAACTTTGAAATCAATAAATCATGCTCCATGTCGGATTTATAAGCTCGAACCCTATTGTGACATTCCAAATCCTTTTTAGCCTATCCTTAATAACATTGAATCCAAGATTTTTGTCAAAGATCTTAATAAGTACTGTGACATGAGAAGGGTGAGATAACTCAAGAACAATTTGATTGTCTACTACCATGTCATCACTTTGTGCGACAACTTATTACCTTTAAGTCACAAAAATTAGATATATGTTTTTAGCCGGAGGCTCCTTGAATCGCATGACCATATCTCTAAAGGAATCTGGCAGGGGGCAAGGCTCAACTCAATGAAATAAAATTTTTAGGACGAAGGTGTCCTTAGTATTTAAAAGAGAGAAAATAATATGAAAATGAGTTTTTGAAATCAACTTTTGAGGACTAAGGTTCTTAAAGACCTTACGTTCCCTATTCTTCTTTCATGCAATAAGATACCACAAGAATCCCCTATGATAATATACCATGCTTGAAATGTATATATAAATACAGGGAAATAAAACATATCTCATAATAAAAGAAAATTTATTAAATAATTTACGTTACATACACCTTAACATCATGATTAAACAACAGATTCGCCAATTCGCCATGGTCCTAGCTATGAATCTCGACTGGAGTAGATTCTTGGTAGCATCTTGATCCTAGATATCAGCGTGACATGTTGTTCTAAGTCACGATGTCCCTACTATGCTTCTAATAACCTACAAATGTCAACCCATATGTTGCACAGTATTCCCCTTGTAACACCCTGATTTATATTTAAAAGATAAATAAGTAAAAGTCGGTAATAAAAATGAAGAACTCAAAATTTCTTTACAAAACAAGTTCATAAACATTTTTGGGGGTTTACTATTACAATACTAGCATAAATAACTAGAGTTCCTTTCTTTCGACTCTTCCGCCGCAACACTCTGATCTTCAAGGTTCTTGAACATTTACCTAAAATGTTAAACCACTAAGGGGTGAGACATTTTCAAAACACATTGAATTAAAAGACAGTAGATTGTTCATAATAAAATTCAAGAATAATAACTAAATCAGGCAATGGACTAACAAGACACATCACATAATCAGGACTCGTGCAATGCATGAATGTCTCTCAAGTGCCAACCTATAACTGGATCCCATTCACATCATTCTCATTCAAACGCTATTTATCAATATTTTGTTGTGGAATCCATTTATAGAATTGGTACCCTCTTTTCTTCTCGTTTCTCTTTCTTTTCTATTCATAAATATGATAGTTAGGATTATTGGAAAGGGAGTCAATAACCGGCATTTGTTTGGTTTTTCTAATAAAACGCGACACTTGATACTTACTTAACCGGTTATTAGAATCGACTAACCGGTTAAGTTAGTGTCAAAGTACCATCCCAATTCATTCGTTCTATAATTTGATATTGACTTCTTTTGCAATAACCTTAATCCTAACTCAACCACATGCACATGCTCAACACACACCATATACCGGTAGTCGATATGCATATCTCAGTCCTAAACAAGCCAGTCCAATAGCAACAAAATCGCAACAACAAGGACTGCATCAATAAAGCATAACTATAACAAAATCAACAAACAACAATAAACAACAACCAACAGATATCATCCAAGTTAGTCGACATACTCAGGTATGTCTCAAAGTACAATAATAGAAATCAACTCCCTAGGGTTCTTCACTTCCTACTTTTATAACATACAAAAAGGGGTTTTATCATAAACACTTTAACAATTATAGAATTAACCAATAATAGTCGAATCACCCCTAACCCAACTCCAAACAAGTGCCAATTTCTTACCCACACTCCAATTTAACTATCAATCCCAAATCCTATTATAAACCCTAACTATCCCTAACCCAAAGTGTAGAAAAGGTCTCCCCCTTACCTTAGAGGAAGTGGAGACTCGATTGAAGCTCCATAGACCTTGGAACTACCCGCGATCTACTTGGATTTCTACTCCTTTGACCGATCTCCACTTGGTTCTTGAGATTGGAGGAGAGAGAAAGCTTGAAGAACAAGAGGGAGAAAGTGATTTGGGGCAGGATTTAACAAAAACTTGGCTTGGATCCATGGGGAAAGGTTGGAAATGGAGTTTTGGGTGGTGGGAGTGGGTTTGGTGCGGAGGAATAAGAAAGAAGTGGGGGTTGGTACGGGTTGTGGTGTGCTGGTGCGCCATATTTCAGCATCAGCGTGCCTGCGCGCGCACGGTGACAGGTTTGGTTTGCATGACCCAGCTGAGCGCGCCTGGGCACAAGTGTGATGTCCTAGACGGTGAGGTTCCCCAAGGTTAGGGAGAAGAGCCTTAGAGAAGCCTCTGTCTAGGGTTGATGTGTGATGTTTGGTGGGAGTCCTCAGGTGGCTAAGATGGGAGCCAGAGGGGGTAACCCTAATACTGGTGTGTGAGAGTGAAAATTAGGGTTAGAGGACGTACCTTAGCCCCATGTAGTATTGAGCTACTTATAGGGGAGAGCTTGTTGCCCTAATGGGCTTGCTTGAGGCCCAAGTAGGGCCAGCCTGTAATGAGCTATGAGTGGTGAGCTGTCCTTGTGGATAAGGATTGGATGAGTTGTCCTTGTGGATAAGATGGAGAGACGTCATCATGTCCTTGGTGTCGGAATCGTTGGGGAAGTGTCTTACTTCAAGGAGACGTTGGACTTTGGGAGGTGTCGGGTAAGCTGGTCAGTCCTTGAGAGGAGCATGAGATCGGCCCGTGTCTGATATCTGTTCAGCCGTTGAGCTTTGAGCTTGGCCAAGTCATACAGAGGGCTTCTTGATGAGCTCTTAGGTCCTGAGTGAGAGTCGTGGGGAGCTCGGCCAGGTTGAGTCCACCACATAAGCCCCCCACTCGGTCAAGGCTATTTGAGCCTTGCTCCGAGGTCTTGGCTTAAGTCCCTTTCCCAAGTCCACCATATCAGGGCCGAGTCCATCACATAAGCCCCCCAGCTCGGTCAAGGATATTTGAGCCTTGCTCCGAGGTTCTAGGGAGTTCGGGCATTGGTTCGTCGAAAAGTTGGATCCAGCTGTTTCTAGTGTCCTTACACTGTGATGGGGCAGGTTTGACAGCTGTCTACTTATCTGCACCGAAGTGACGCTTGCTTTTACTGGATCTGACACGTGTCAGGAATGAAGCATCGCCATCATTGCGACATGGCTCGAGGTCAGCAATTCCAGCCACCATACACCACGTGTCCTAGTATGTGAGGTTGCGCGTTGGGCTGGGCTCTCTGGGCCAGGCCCATAATTCGAAAATGGAGGGAAAACGGTTCTTCTTCTATTTTGATTAAACTATTCCTCTTTCTCTTTCTACCAAACACTCCCTCTTTGAAACCGCTTCCTCCTGTCTCCAACGAAACCTTGTATCGCCCCCAAGTTTTTTCTTCTCTCTTTCTTCGAAAACGCTTTTTCTTCCTCACAGTTTTAGTGCTTTCGATTTTCTTTGTTTTCTCTTTCAACAAGGGATCTCTTGCCATCGTTGTTCTTCCTCAAGTTCATATTCATAAGGTACTGTTTCTTTCTCTGTCTCTCTTCTCGTTTCCTTTTCCTTCGTTCTTGCGGTTTTGTAGTTCATATGGTAAGTGTTTAGTGCTTTTTCGTCTCTGTTTTTGTGTTTGCGGAATGGGGTGTTCTTTCTAGGTTATAGGGTTTTGATTTTTGGGGAGTGGTATTAGGATTTCTGGTCTTTCTGGGTTTAGGGTGTTCTAGGATTTGTGGGAGGGTTTTTTAATCCGTGTACTTTGTTTTCGTTTTTCAGAGAACTAGACTGGGTTCAATATGAGTAGATATTGGTTTAGGAAATGGGCTGGGGTTGTCTCGCTGTCATCCAGCAGTAGTAAGGAGGAGGACGGCTCCTCCTCCTCATCTTGCTCCTCCACAGAAATAGACGCGGCGTTCCGCCGGCAGCGGGAGTATAGGCGAAAGTACGAGAGACAGGTTTTAGAGGTCGATCCCGTTGAGGTCATTCATCCTCGGGACTGGGAAGAGAAGAGAGAGTGGATTCGGCAGTATGCCCGAGCCGAATTTGTTGACGGTAGGGAGCGTGCCGACTTTGAACAGATGGAGAGAGAGAGAGAGAATGTATGAACGGGGGGTACCTGTGGTAGAGGGGAGATGCTCGCCCCTCGGAACGACTTCGAGGGGGTTCTTAGGGGGGTTATTCTTTGTAACCCGTAAGACTAACGCCGAGCTCCCCTGTTCTTCCACAGGTACCATGGCCCCGAGGAAGTGCGTCAACCGACTAGAGCTCTACCCTGCTCCTTCCGATGCAGAGCACTACCAATGGGTCGATGTGGAGCCCAAAGGAGTTCGGTCCAGCTTAAATTCTGAAGATCAGCTCGCCGAAGTGAGGAGAGCCATGTTGCCTTGCTCGAGGGACACCGTTGGGACTTCTTACCATGTTCTGCCCTGTTCGGACGATGACCGGATATGCTCCCGGACAGACAATAATTATTTTTTCTTTTATGCCGACCTTATCCATAACTTAGGCGTAACTTTGCCGTTTACCGACCTGGAGATGAGGGTCTTGAATAAGCTCGGCCTAGCCCCTTCGCAGCTCCATCCCAATACCTGGTCGTTTCTACGAGCATTCCAAAAATACTACGGAGCCAAAGGGTTGGTATGCACTGTTCGACTCTTCTTGTGGATGTACAACCCGTTCGTCAGCAATAAGGACGGGGTTACTGGTTGGCTCTGGGTATCGACCAAGGCCCGGGGTCATTACGGGCTTTTCGGAATGTTTACCGAGTCTTGGAAGCATTTTAAACCAAGATTCTTTAAGTACAAATATGTTGGAGCGGGGCTTCCTTGGTTTCGGTCCGAGACGAGTCCGAGGTTTCCTTTGGAGTGGACCCAAGAGTTTTTCACACGTCATACCAACACGCCGCAAAGGTGGTCGAGCGCGACCCTTGATGCCGATGAGGCCGTGACAGCCCACCATTTTCAAACTGAATATCGTGCTCGGAAATCCCAGCTTGATATTGGAATTTTCATGAAGTGTCCTGACAACGAAGTCTTGACCAAAATCGGTAGTTAGCTTTTACACTTGTACTTTTCCTTTCAATTCCCTTACTGATATTTCTTTTCTTCCTTTGGTTGCAGAAGAATATTGGTCAGACATGTCGTCCAAGGCGCTGAGGGCTTCACTGGAAGCTCGCAAGAAGAAGAAGTCTGAGGTTCCTACTGAAGTCATGTCTGCCGAGGTTTCTGCAGATACAACCTCGACCAATTCCGGTCCCCTCAATCCTACTCCTCCTGCTGTAATCATCGCCCCACCCCCTCCTCAATCTTCGAGTCCCAGTGCCGAGCTGGTCAGTGCTGCAGATACCCCACTTTCATCAGGTGTCCCGAAGAGGGGGACCGACATCCTCTCCAGGCCGCCGACCACTCTTACCAGTCCTTCAGTCAAGGAAGCTCTTATAAAGATGTCGGGGGCCGAATGGAAAAAGAAGGCCGAAGAGATGGCGTGTCAACTGAAAAGGGCCACCACCATGTTTAATGTTTTGGCCGAGGTAGCTGATGATGTGGCTGAAGGTGTGTCACCGGCCAAGAAGAAGTCTCGATCCTAGATGGCGGCCGAGGTGGATGGTCTGAGGAGTAGTAAGACCTCTGCTGAACAGAGATTGGCAGAGTTAGAGGAAAAGCATCGCCAGCAGATGGGAGAGCTGCTAAAACAACATGAGGAAGCGTTGGCCCAAGCCAAAGAAGAAGCCAAGGAAGCTGGTCGGCAGGAAGGACTGGCCGAGGTGGAGAGGGTGAGAACATTGCTGAAAAGAAGAGCTGCCCAAGCTCTTAAACATAAGGTGGCGGCGTCCGAGGCGGACTTCAACTTTGAAAAGGCGGGGAACAAGATCTTTACTGGCGTTGTTGAGCACATCCTTCACCCGAATCCTAGGCTCCAAATTCGAGTGGTCGATGCGAGTGCCGGGTTCGGGGTGGAGAATGGTAAGATGGTGGACTATGAAAGAAACGGGGCCAAAGTTGATCTTGACCAACCTGAGGAGAACCTTCCCAACCCTTTGGTAGAGAAAATGGATGAGGAGTTCGACCCGAGGTCGATTGTTCTTTCGGATGTTGAAGATGAAACAGCATAAGTCCCTTATGCTGGGCAGCTTGCATTTTGTCAATGTTTTTCTGTAACATGTTTGACAATGTTTGATTGTACTGTTATTTTCCTAACTGTGTACAACATTTTATTTTTATGCAAGTTCATACTGGGTTAACTTGTCGCATGATATTTTGATGCAAGTTTTTATTATAACTTGTTGCACCCATATGGTGACCGAAGTTATTTGTATGCAAGCTTTCCATCTAACTTGTTGCGTGAATGCGAGTCTATGAAACTCGTTGCATGTTTATTTATTAGACCTCGGATCCGAGCTGCGATCCGTTAAGAGGTTTACTGAAAAGACTTTTTCTGAAAGATGCAAGTGTTTTAGACTTGTTGCATACTTTAATTTTTATGCAAGTTTTTATCTCAACTTGTAGCATACGCACTGTGTCCGAGGTCGTTTGTTATGCAATTTCTCTGTGTAACTTGTTGCATAACGTGAGTTATTATGACCTCAGATCCGAAAAGCTTTTCTTCTTCCTATTGTATTTCGGATTAATTGGAGCTACAAGGAACATGATAAGGACATTTAAATATAAATAATGAGTTTAAGCTCGGATGACTCAGTAAGTGTAGTAATCTTATAAGTTTTCCTCTGAAAAGAGGTACTATATATAAGTGCATACGGTAGGGATCTCGGATCTACCCACCTTAGCCGAGGTGGGTGTCCTCCTCCCCGATGTAGAAGAGGTTGCTGAGCGAAGCAATGTGAGAACATTTCACTGCAAGCTGTACTTTGTAACATCCTAAAATTTTATCTTTATACTTTAATACAATTAGGAAATTTGAGAGCGCATCAAAATATATATAATGCAACCCTTACAAGTCATAAACATATATATATACTTCAAAATGACAGAAAGAGAGAGAGCGCATCAAAATAAACGGCCATATAATGCAATGAGCCCAATGCATGAAAGGGGTCTACACTCCATCAGGGGGAGCGTAGGGGTCCTCGGCAGAGGGAACAGTCGGTGGATCCTCGGTATGCGTACCTAAAATGTCAACATGTAAAGGGTGAGCAACTCAAGCTTAGAATAGGGAAAACATTAGAAAATAATAATAAGACTTAGATAAGCACATACATATTCCAGCATTTGAAGGCATAACTTAACAAGACAACCATTAAGGTAAAACAGTGCACAATATAAAATAATAATGTATTATGCGACCATGTATGTATGTTATGCACGTCACACCGTTACGGACTTAGTTCACAAATCCGCAATTTCACAATACATTTCATTTCTGTTTATTTAAACAATTTGATCGGATTTAGTGAACTAATCCACTTATGCTATTCTCCTTTGACACTTTCACTTTCACTTAACACTTTACACTTTACACTTGCACTTTACACTTTATCCCTTTTTCATTTACAATTCCATATTCTCACATACACCCTCCACTCTGGGGAAAAACCGACCAGGAGTAAGCATTTCTCAACCTATAGTTGGATACTTCGCCTCCTACTTAGGGAGGTCCCTCATATCCGCTTGCAAAACACTTCACCTCCACTTAGGAAGGTCCCTCATGCGATTTGGGTTGATTTGTCCAAATCGGGCTTTAGCAGAAATTACCCTCGACTGGCCCAGAGAAACCAAAGTAAATAGAATTATTATAGTCTGCATAGAACCGATCCGCAACATGGGAATCAAACCCGTATCCTGTGCATGATCAAGGTTCTCTATAATAATTCCTATAATTTACTTTTGTCCTCATCAATCAAAAGACGTGTGTTTTTCCCCTACATCTAACGTCCCCTTTACACCATGCATGCTTGACAACCCATACTCTCCAATTGAGGATGGAACCCTTTCTATTTTAGAAAATATCATTTTAGGGTGGTTCCTCTCACTTGGAAATTATTTGACCCTAGTTTATGTCTAACAACATATTAAGTTCATAATTAACAAACACTTCACATATATATATATATAACCAAAATCATCAATTACAATTTAATTAAAACATTAGACACACAATAAATACATACAAAATCTATCAAACTTAGAGTCTATCCACTAATAGTTCCCCTTAATTCTAATTGCACCCAACTACCAAACACACTTAACCAAGTACTAATTACTAGTTTCTAACACTTCCCCTAGGCCAAAACCCAAGTTAAACCCCCTTACCTCTTGGAGGGTAGAGGAGAACCTTCCCAATCCTAGAGAATAGCTCCAAACCAAGTCCTAGTTCCTTAGCCCTTGCTCCTAAGCTCAATACCAAGCCCTTGATAGCTAGAAGACTTCAACCCAAGTCATGCACATAGTTAGGGATCATGGTGATTTGGGGGAAAATGAAAAGAGGGAGAAATTGAAAGATTGGAAGGTTGGAAATTAGTGTAGGGATGATGGGTGTTTGATTTGGGTTATTATTTGGGTGGAACTTGGAAGATTATGGGTAGAAATTGAAAACCCTAGGAGAGGTAGAAGAAGAAATCGTGGAACAGGAGAGAGAAAGGGCTGCAGAAACTGATTCTGAAACACGCGTTTCTCAACTTATCTGCAGGCATTAATCGATTAATTCGATCCCTTAATCGATTAACGAGACCATTAATGGATTAAGGCTGAAAGGGCAATAAAATCTAATCGATTAATCTGCTCCCTTAGTCGAGTAGACCCGAAAGGTGCTTAAATTCTACTCGATTAAAGCCCTCACTAATCGATTAACTCAATGCAAAAAGGCCTTCTTTCACACTTCTAAGACTCTTAGGCTTTCACTACTCTTCCTAACATAACTTAACACCAAAATCTACACTTTTAACACAATCTAACCTATTCCTAACTCAATTCAACTTACACTCAACTATATTTCTAATCCTAAACAATTCTAAACGATTCTAAACAATTCTAAGCAATTATAATACTAACACGAATCAACACTTTTAAATGGAATTGAAAATTGAGGATGTTACAATTCTCCCCCACTTACCAGAATTTCGTCCTCGAAATTCAAGCCGCCTCAAAAAGGTGGGGATGCGAAATCCTGAACTTGTCCTCAAGCTCCCATGTGGCCTCCTCAACATTGTTGCGATTCCAAATCACTTTCACCAACGAAATCTCTTTGCCACGAAGCTGTTTAATCCTTCTATCCTCAATCCTGACTGGCTGCAACTCAAAAGTCAGGTTCTCCCTTACTGGAATCTCTTCTTCCATGATGACATGGGAAGGATCAAACACATACTTGCGGAGTTGGGATACATGGAACACATCATGAAAATTGGACAATTTCGAAGGAAGAGCAATCTTATAAGCCATGGATCCAATCCTTTGCAAAATCGGATAAGGACCAATGAACTTAGAAGAGAGCTTCTTGGGTTTCAAAACCCTACCGACACCCATGGTTGGAACCACCTTCAAGAACACATGCTCACCCACTTCAAATTCCAAGGGTTTCCTCCGTTTGTCCGCATAGCTCTTTTGCCGATCTTGGGTTGCCTTCATTCTTTCCCGAATCACCTTTACTTTCTCCGTTGTCTCTTGGACAACATCCGGACCAACTAAATGGCTCTCCCCCACTTGGAACCAACATAGGGGAGTTCGACACCTCCGCCCATACAAAGCTTCATAAGGAGCCATCCCGATGCTCGAATGGTAGGAGTTATTATAAGTAAACTCTACCAAAGGCAACAGTTGCTCCCAACTCTTCTGATACTCCAAAGTGCAAGTCCTAAGCAAATCCTCCAAGGATTGAATAGTCCGCTCAGTCTATCCATCAGTTTGAGGGTGACAGGCAGAACTGAGTTTCAACTCCGTTCCTAGAGCTTGCTGAAGACTTTGCCAGAATCGTGAAAGGAATCTTGGATCACGATCTGAAATGATATCTGAAGGCACTCCATGCAACCTGACAATCTCCCTGATGTACAACTGAGCCAACTTCTCCATAGGATACTTCATGTTCATGGGAAGGAAGTGAGTAGACTTTGTCAATCTATCCACAACTACCCACACTGCATCATGTCTAGCTGTGGTCCTAGGTAAGCCAGAAACAAAGTCCATAGCTATACTGTCCCACTTCCACACTGGAATCTCCAACGGACGCAACACACCTCCAGGCTTTTGGTGCTCCACCTTGGACTTTTGACAGGTCAAACATCTAGCCACGTAACCTGCCACATCCTTCTTGATCCCGGGCCACCAAAATAACTTCTTCAAATCTTGATACATCTTTGTTGTGCCTGGATGCAAGCTTAACTTGCTCTTGTGTGCTTCTTCTAAAAGAGCCCCTCTCAACTCCGAGTCAGATGGAACACATATCCTATTCTGGAACCTTAAGACTCCATCAACACCTTCCTGAAAATCCGGCTCATTCCTGCTTACAGCTCCCCTTCTTATTTCCTGCAATTCAACATCTTCCAATTGCTTCTGTCGAACTGCATCAAGGAAAGAATTTGTGATCTGAAGCATCCCGACACTCATGCTCTCCTTCTTGAATTGGACTCCAAGATTGAGATTGCGAAAATCCTCAATCAACTCCAATTCCTTAATCATCATGCAACTCATATGGAGGGCTTTGCGACTAAGGGCATCGGCAACTACATTCGCCTTGCCTGGATGGTACTGCAAACTGAAATCATAATCCTTAAGGAACTCCATCCACCGCCGCTGTCTCATGTTCAACTCCTTCTGGTCGAACAAATACTTAAGGCTCTTGTGATCACTGAACACCTTGAACCTTGATCCGTAAAGATAGTGCCTCCATATCTTGAGAGCAAAAACAATCGCTGCAAGCTCCAAATCATGGGTAGGATAGTTATCCTCATGCGGTCTCAACTGCCTGGAAGAGTAAGCAATCACCCTTCCTTCTTGCATGAGAACACATCCTAATCCTTGCCTGGATGCATCACAATAAACATCAAAATTCTTCTTCGGATCCGGAAGAACAAGAACAGGAGAAGAAGTCAACTTGTCCTTGAGTTCTAGAAAACTCTGCTCACACTTCTCATTCCAATCAAACGTTGTCTCCTTTCTTGTTAACTTGGTCAAAGGCAATGCTATCTTAGAAAAATCCTTAATAAACCTCCGATGATAGCCTGCCAATCCAAGGAAACTCCGAATCTCCATCACCGATTCTAGCCTTTCCCAATTCAACACGGCCTCCACCTTCGTAGGATCCACAGCGATGCCTTCCTTAGCAATCACATGCCCCAAAAATTTGACTTTCTCAAGCCAAAACTCACACTTAGCAAGCTTGGCATACAACCGCTTCTCCTTCAATATCTGTAGGACCAGTCTAAGATGCTCCCGATGCTCATTGGAGTCCTTTGAGTATATAAGAATATCGTCGATGAAGACAACTACAAAGGAGTCCAAGTAAGGTCGGAATATCCGGTTCATATAGTCCATAAAAACTGCAGGGGCATTGGTTAGACCGAACGGCATTACCACATACTCAGAGTGGCCATACCGCTACCTGAAAGCAGTCTTGGGTATATCCTCGTCTTTAACTCTGATTTGGTGATAACCAGATCGAAGATCGATCTTAGAAAACACCGCTGCACCACGCAATTGTTCCATCAAATCATCGATGCGTGGAAGAGGATACTTATTCTTGACTGTCACCTTATTCAGATGCCTGAATCCACACACAATCTGAGGCTTCCGTCCTTCTTCTTAACAAAGAGAACTGGTGCACCCCAGGGTGAGGCACTAGGCCTAATAAACTACTTGTCCAACATATCCTCCAGCTGCTTCTTCAACTCCACCAACTCAACCGGAGCCATCTGATGCGGAGCCAAAGAAATAGGTCCAGTACCAGGCACCAAATCAATACTGAACTCTACCTCATGCACCGGAGGTAAACCAGGCACCTCATCAGGAAACACCTCTGGGAACTCATTCACTACAGGGATTTGGTGAAGGGTCGATTCTTCATTGGCTTCTAAAGCAACTAAGTTTAATTTTGGTTCTTCGGGTTGGGGAAAGATTATGGTCTTTTTATGGCAATCTATCATAATGTGGTTTTCTGACATCCAGTCCATCCCTAGGATAATATCTAATTGGGTTAAGGGTAGGCATATAAGGTCAAGGTGGAATGTGTGGTCATATATTGTGAGGGTACAATTTGGACACATTTGGGAGGTAGACACTATGAGTTTAAAGGGAACCTCTATAACAGGTAATTCTAGTCTAGTAACACAATCTAAGGATATAAATGAATGAGTTGCCCCACTATCAAATAAAACATTACAAGGCATTCCATTGACAAGACCGATACCTCTGATGAGATCCTCTGACTACTCTGCCTCCACTCCAGTCATAGCATACACCCTACCATAAACCGCTGACTGAGCTCCTCTAGATTGCCCTACTGATCCACTTCTTCCCTGAACTTGATTTGGACAATTGACAGCACGATGTCCCATCTGCTTGCAAATGAAACAAGGACCAATAGGCACGGGTTGACCCGCATACATCACCCTCCAGCAAGTACCCTTGTGGAACTTCCCACAATGCTTGCATTGTGGAAAAGATGGAACAAATCCAGGAGTAGGAGCTGGCACATCAGTCTTCCCTGCTGCTCCCTTAGCCTTGTTGTCCACAAACCTGGGAGTTGGATAAGGGGGATTCCTTTGGAGGGAAGGTCCCTTACCCTTGTCCCTCACCGGTCCAACAACCCTCTGAGCTGCCCTTATGCTCCTGTCACTAGCCTCCTTCACCCTTAGATCACCTTCATACATCCTGCACATGTTCACCAGCTGGGGAAAACTCCGAATCCCCTGATACCCAATAGCCAACATGATCTCAGGGCGAAGACCATTCTCAAACTTGATGCATTTGGAACCCACATCTGGATGCCGCTGATAATAAGGAGAAAACTTGATCAACTCCTCAAACTTGGAGACATAGTCCCCAACTGACATACTCCCCTGCTTCAACTCCAGAAACTCGATCTCTTTCCTCCTCCGAACATCCTCCAGAAAGAACTTGTCCAAGAACCTCTCCTTGAACAAATCCCAAGAAATCTGCCTTCCTTCCGCCTCCAGGAAATGACTAGTGTCCGCCCACCATGATTCCGCCTCACCGGAAAGCATGAAGGTGGAATACATCACCTTCTCCGCATCAGAACAAGGGAAGGACTTGAAAATCTTCTCTAATTCCTTCAACCATTGCTGGGCTCCCGACGGATCAAATCCGCCCACAAACCTTGGGGGGTCCAACTTCTTGAACTCTGTGATGCCATGAGCTGCTGCATGAGGTTGGTTAGCATTCTGAGCCTGCTGGGCACTAGCCTGCACTAAATTCTCAAGAATATTGGTTTGGTTGGCATTGGTCCGAGACAAGTCCTCCAAAACCTCGGATATTCTTTCGAATATTCGATTTTGTCGGGCCGCCATACTAATCCTGGAACCAAAGAGCGATTATTAAGAATCACCACTACTAAGAAAATTTAAAACAAGAACTAGCTAACTAACTACTTAAGAAATGAAAACAAACTAATTACTAACTACTTTAGTGCTACTCTCATGTGGAGTAATACTTTGGGAGTAGTAAGAACCATACTCCACCGCCGAGGAATGCAACCACTGCTCTGATACCAAATGTAACATCCTAAATTTTTATCTTTATACTTTAATACAATTAGGAAATTTGAGAAAAAATTTTGCAAGGTTTTGTTTGTAATTCGGACTTTCCCCCAATACTAATATATATACATATAACCTGTCAGAATCCAGAATAGCATAATTTCTTAATACTTCATCACTTATGCTCACTAGCATAAGTTATAGACATAATCATAAAGTAGTTATTTTACAAGTTCATTAAAGTTGTCATAAATCCAAAAGAGGTGGCGGATTAAAAGACTACATTTACATCAAAAAGGTGGATGATTAACCACCCTCGCAACCCTTACAAGTCATAAATATATATATATACTTCAAAATGACAGAAAGAGAGAGAGCGCATCAAAATAAACGGCCATATAATGCAATGAGTCCAATGCATGAAAGGGGTCTACACTCCATCAGGGGGAGCGTAGGGGTCCTCGGCAGAGGGAACAGTCGGTGGATCCTCGGTATGCGTACCTAAAATGTCAACATGTAAAGGGTGAGCAACTCAAGCTTAGAATAGGGAAAACACTAGAAAATAATAATAAGACTTAGATAAGCACATACATATTCCAGCATTTGAAGGCATAACTTAACAAGACAACCATTAAGGTAAAACAGTGCACAATATAAAATAATAATGTATTATGCGACCATGTATGTATGTTATGCACGTCACACCGTTACGGACTTAGTTCACAAATCCGTCATTTCACAATACATTTCATTTCTGTTTATTTAAACAATTTGATCGGATTTAGTGAAGTAATCCACTTATGCAATTCTCCTTTGACACTTTCACTTTCACTTAACACTTTACACTTTACACTTGCACTTTACACTTTATCCCTTTTCATTTACAATTCCATATTCTCACATACACCCTCCACTCTGGGGAAAAACCGACCAGGAGTAAGCATTTCTCAACCTATAGTTGGATACTTCGCCTCCTACTTAGGGAGGTCCCTCATATCCGCTTGCACAACACTTCACCTCCACTTAGGAAGGTCCCTCATGCGATTTGGGTTGATTTGTCCAAATCGGGCTTTAGCAGAAATCACCCTCGACTGGCCCAGAGAAACCAAAGTAAATAGAATTATTATAGTCTGCATAGAACCGATCCGCAACATGGGAATCAAACCCGTGTCCTGTGCAAGATCAAGGTTCTCTATAATAATTCCTATAATTTACTTTTGTCCTCATCAATCAAAAGACGTGTGTTTTTCCCCTACATCTAACGTCCCCTTTACACCATGCATGCTTGACAACCCATACTCTCCAATTGAGGATGGAACCCTTTCTATTTTAGAAAATATCATTTTAGGGTGGTTCCTCTCACTTGGAAATTATTTGACCCTAGTTTATGTCTAACAACATATTAAGTTCATAATTAACAAACACTTCACATATATATATATAAAACCAAAATCATCAATTACAATTTAATTAAAACATTAGACACACAATAAATACATACAAAATCTATCAAACTTAGAGTCTATCCACTAATAGTTCCCCTTAATTCTAATTGCACCCAACTACCAAACACACTTAACCAAGTACTAATTACTAGTTTCTAACACTTCCCCTAGGCCAAAACCCAAGTTAAACCCCCTTACCTCTTGGAGGGTAGAGGAGAACCTTCCCAATCCTAGAGAATAGCTCCAAACCAAGTCCTAGTTCCATAGCCCTTGCTCCTAAGCTCAATACCAAGCCCTTGATAGCTAGAAGACTTCAACCCAAGTCATGCACATAGTTAGGGTTCATGGTGATTGTAACATCCCGTATCATCTGGACTCAAATAAATCCAAGAGGTTTTATTTAAAAAGTTTTTTTGAGAATTTAAGAGGGATTTTCAGAAAAATGTTTTAGCAAATGATTTTTATTGAGTATGATTTCTTGAAAACCAAGTTATAATTCTGATTTTTCTTAAAGACACGAAATTTCTTTAGTTGATTTAAGGCTTTTAATAAATGGTTTCTTTAAAAGTTTTTGATTTGTGTGAAAATAAGGTTTTATTTCAAAGATAAGTTTATTTGAAATTTAATTGATAAAGTGGATTGATTTTCCTTAAAGTTGCATTTTGGAATTTTTGGAAATATGCATGTGTGTTTTCTTATCTTAAGAAATAAAATTGAATAACAAATTGAAATGTATGGATGAATGAATTATGTGAATATGAATGTATGTGTGATGCATGTATACTATATGTGTGTGTGCGTATGTGTCGTGTAGTTTGGGTGAGAAACATGAAATGTCAAAGTGTTGTATCCATGTATGTATATGAATGACCGAATGTGTGTTAAATGTATGCATGATCCCATAACTTAATGCTATTTGTTGTTATGATAACATGAAATGAAAATATGTGTATGATGTGAATGTGTGTGCATGGTTCCATGATGTAGTGCTAGGTGTTGACATGATGAAATAAAAAGGAAATTATATGGGTGTGTGTGTGCATGTGTTCGGCCGAGTGTAATTCAAGAGGGCTAAGGGGAGTTTATTTCTTAAGCATTAAGAGAAGTAGAAATTTAGGTGGCAATCAACTAGGAGACTTAGAGTGGTGAGTAATGGAAGCCTAGGGTGTATGACTCATAAGGCCTAGGGATGACTTTCCTTCCCCTTTTGTCTCCCACGAAGAAAACTGTAACACCCCGAAAATTCCTCATGTTAAATTAAGACACTAAAAGGATTTATTTTTGAGAAAAGTAATTTTTAAAGGTTATTTTCTTAAATAGTCTTCTTCAAATTCACGATTTAAGATAATGAACGATTTCAAAGTAAGGATTTTCTAAACTAACGAAATTTGATTTTTGAGGAAATTGAATGCTTAATGATTTTATAAGAATTTTGGTGATTTGTTTTGATGATTGTGGGTATATGTATATATATACATACGGTTCTGGCATACTTAGGTCTTGAGGAATTTAATGTATGAAAATGAATATATGTAAATGCATGTATTTGTATGTGTGTGTCTTACGTGCATGTGTATGATGCACATATATGTGTGTGCCATTGATCATGTGTGTAAGTTAAGTATATGCATTACCCATGATGACATGTTATGTATTATTAGGATTAACATGAAGATAAATTAAGTATGAATATGTGGTGCTTATATGTGTGTTAAGAGTGTGCATGAATGCATGATATGAGTTGATGAAAATACAATCCCATGTGCATGTGTGTGTGACTCGGCTATGATAGGATTAGAAGGACCAAGTGAGAGCCTTCTTCCTTAAGTATTGAGAAAATAAAAATTTAATAGAAAAGCGAGAGGAGAAGTAGGGCGTGAGTCATGAAGGCTAGGAGAGATTAGGAGTGATGAATCATGGAACCTAGGAGGACTTACTCACCCCTTGACTCCCACAGCTTGAACCAAGCCATGCAACAATTGGGATGGCCCAAATTGCCCTCTCTTTCACCCATTGAACCAAGGCTAGAAAAGGAAATTCCCACACCCTTACAATTGCCCTTAAACCGTGAGTGTATGCATGAGTGTTGGCCTAGGTTCCCATCTTCTTTCCTTCGTCCACTTCCTTCCACACACCAACACCAACTCAAACACAATTTCTCTCAAGAGCACCATCAAGCTCTTGAGACTTGTAGAAAGAAAGAGAGCAAAAAAAACCGTGAAAAGAGAAAAGAGAAAGAAGAGCCAAACCTCAAAGCTTCTAACCCAAACTCCACTAATTTCTTTCTCAACCATCTTCTTCTTTAAGATTAAGGAAGAAACCCATCAACCCTAGAATAAGAAGAGGGAGACCGAGGCAACCCAAGAGGAGGAGAAGAAGAGAAGACTTGAAGATTTAAGATTAGGACTAAGGTAGAAAGAGCCTTGATTTAATCATTTGTGTTGTAAAAGATTTTTAAGGGACTTGATTTAATTTTTGGTGATGCATGTAATTATTCTTAGATGATCTTGAAGTTTGAGTGCTTTGCATGTTATTTTCTTGAATCTTGATGTGAAAAAGCTTCGCCACTCTACTTGTAAATTTTCTTTGTCACGGTTTTGGTTTAAAGTAGTGTTTGAGTCCATACTTTTGCTTTGATTTTGTAACACCCCAAAATTTTAATCCCCGATTAATGAAGTGTTAATTATAATTTAATTATAATTAATAGTTTCTATATTAATCCTTGATTAAAATATGTGTTCATATGACTAGCTTATGTGTGGAAATTATTTAATAAATAATTTAAATGCATAAAAATGAGTATTTTGCATATTAGTCCCTGGGTTGGGACCTAGAAGCAATTATAGGAAAGATTTTGGAGGGAAAGTAAATAAAATAATTATTTTTCAAAAACTGGGCAAAACACTCTAGTATTATTCTGAATACTCGAGTATTCTGGGTCAAACTGCACGAGTGAGTACGTTTGGTGAGTCACCATGAACGATTCTCTTCTCCTGCCACGAAAACACCTTCTTGCCAACGCCATGGGTGGCGTGTCGACGTGCATGAGCTACCTCTGCTTCTATTTAAGCTCATCAACATCCCTTAGTTGAGAATTTTTTATCAAACTTGCTTTGTTGAAGAAGTTAGGGTTCTGAGTTTGTGCTCTTCGATTCTTCTTCTGTGAGTTGAATTGAGTGATAATCTATACACGAATACAAAGCTCACATCTCGAGCTTTGTATAAACACCAAAATCGTGAGGATTGAGTGAGTGTGTTGGGAGAATTGGAGATTGGAAGTGAAGCTGTTCTTGGCCAAGTTTGTGTCTGGAGCTTACTTTGATCTTGATTTCTGGTAAGCTCACGAATTCTTGAGTCTCAAATTCAGTTTCCTTAGTTAGATGATGTTGCATAGAGTATAGAAAACCTAATTTCCCCAATTTATTTCTCTGTTTCATGTGCAAACCAATTCCACTTTGGTGTTGTACTCAAAATGCTCTGCATGTGGTGCTTAAAGTTGGTCTGAGAGTTGTGGAGCTTTCCTTTGAGGATTTCTTGCTTAATTCACGTCTGACAGGTAAGGGGAAGTAATTATATTCACTAGATAGAGATTAAATTCCATGAATTGTGTTAGAGAGCCACCAAGAGGCTCTAAGGGCTTAGATTGAATAGGAACTTTGGTTTGGAGACCAATCCATGCTCTAAAACTATGTTGAGCAAGTTTTACATCATGCATGCTAGCTTAAATGAACTTTGCCTTATAAGTTTTATGCATATTATGCAATTTGAGGTGTTGAGTTGTTAAAATGTGCATTTTATGCATAATTGTTGGATTCTCTGTCAAATCTGTGTTTTGATATGAAATAAGTGTTGTAACATGTTTAAATGATGTTATGTTAACTCTGTGGATCCCTGGAATGGACTAGAATTAAGTAGAAATGAAAATGTTATGTGAAAACCAAGTTTCAGTGTTTTCTGCTATGAAACACTCGAGTAAAAGACAGGATACTCGAGTAAAATGTTTATGAAACAATGTAAATTGAGCAAGAACACTCGAGTATTTTGTCTGGTACTCGAGTATCGTGCATGACCTGAGAACAAGTTAAGGCTAATCACTCGAGTCATTCAAGGGAACTCGAGTATTCTGGAAATGTCCATGAACACTCGAGTAACCTATGAACTACTCGAGTAAATTATTGATTTTGAAACCCAAATCCTCAGAAAGTCATGAACACTCGAGTAATCTTAAGAACACTCGAGTAATATGGAAAAGTTGGAGAACACTCGAGTGTATTGAATTTTACTCGAGTAAATTACCCAGAACCTGGAAACACCATTTTCAATTCTGACTTAATTAATTAAGGAATTATTAATAATAGTTCAAGGGATCAAGACTTAGAGAAATTGATTAATACAAATAGATCGTTTGGTGACGGTCCTTTTTGAAAAAGAAATAAGCCTAGGTGGCCTGTAAAGTATTAATCAACTTCCCTTAAGTCCAAAAGATAAAATGCATTCATTCTGGAGTTTGGATGGTAGGACGTATTTCATGTTTTGTAAAACATGTGGAGGGCCTCTGGGAGTGCCAATACGCTTGCTTGATGACACGTCGTTGGCGTGGTCGGCTTAGTGGATGCCGATATGGTTATACCGTTTGGTTGATGGTCCGTTTGGATGACGGGATATGCTCGGGTGGCATGGATACCAAGCTTGACGTGTACATTCTAGGTGAATGTACAAATGGTTGTATACCTAGGAATACAACTCACTGTTGAGTGCTGGGTTGTCAGGGATGGACGTCAGAGAGTGACATAGAATTATGGAGATAGGCTTGAGAGTTAAAGTCATGCATCATGACATTCATACAAATTAATTGTAATAACTGGATTAAGTGTGAGCATCCTATGTGCATATAATACTTGCTAAGTGTTAAATGTGATTGATACTAATTGATGCATATTTACATACTTATATTGCACAATTTATTCTCTGTTGATTATGTGTATAGAATTGCTTACCCCTATGCCCTTGTAGGTGATGTCTCGCTACATTGCTTGCATCGAGATCCGGCCACTTCCTAGTGGCATATGGATCTATGAGGACCATCGCGCGGTGTTTGAGGGAGAGGTAGAGATTACCTTCTACCACCCGAACCCGCTGATGCGATTCCGTCCTCGTAGGTTTAGGATTCCCATCATATACACTATGCACGTACCCCCGTTTTACACTTACCATGGACCACCTCCCATGCAACCAGCTCGCTCTTACCATAGTTTTCATTTTCGACCTACCCGCTCTCACCCTTTTACTTCGAGAGTCGTCCGCGAGGAGACTCCCCCTTCTGATCCGAGGAGCCCAGTTAGGGTTTCACCATCACCTGACCCGGTACCCAGTGGTAGGGTACACTCTCCCTCGGATGAGATCGAGGAGGATCCGGTGGAGGACGAGAGTGGGAGCGAGCCTATCGTGCATTCTACTGGCAGTGACTGGAGGGACGATGATCCCTAGGTACGTGTATAGAGTATGTGATGAGGATCCGAGGATCCGGTGTGTGGAGGCTGTGGAGGAGTTTTGCTGCTGCTATGATGATGATGATGATGCTACTACCTTACTACTTTTACTTTTGGGAGACTGCTACTGCTACTACTACATCTGATGCTGCCAGATCTACGTGACTACCCCGGGAGTTTATGTTTTGGTTATGTATATATTGTAGATATACTTTTGGAGTACTCTAGGGTTGTGGTTACACTGTTATATAGATCTGTTTCATGGACTTGTACTTCTGGAACTTGGAGGCTATCATGATGGGACTATGTATTTATGACTCTTATATATATATATATATATATATATAACCTATGTTTATATTACTATCAGTTGCATAGTCCAATGAATTCCGCTTACTCTGATTTAATCCAATTAAGAGCTCGGCTAAAAATATTATTTGATGGTATCAGTTTTATCGAACAAAGCATGGGTAACTTTAACTACTTGTATGATACAATGATGTTTCCAAAGAACGAATGTTACCCTATTTGTGAAAAGATTTTAAGAGATCGCCGAACTCGGTACAAATACTTGGGAATGGTTTTAAACTTATTCTCAATGAATTCCAAATGACGATTTGTGCACCCGCTTTAAAAGAAAATTTTATTTACCTATTTTCTTAACACTCACAGGTCCATATGTTATCCAATATGAAATCTTAATTACTATATTATATTTGGTTAATACAGAAGTGTGTCACAGATTTTCTTATGCATGTTGATTTTGTGGCTTGATCATCCTTGTCTCCCTTTGCATGTCCTTCTTATGATTGATCTTGGATTTTTTATGAATAAATGAATGAATTAAATCCTTAAATCAAAGACTAAATGGTTCGGCCATGGGTAGAAATTTTAGGTCTTGAGGTTTTGATTTGATTTCATGCTATCTCCATGTTGTTTTCTAGCCTACTTTCACGGCCGGCGTGAAGATTTGAGTTCATGATCATGTTTTTGTCTTGCTCTTCTTTTGCATGTTTTAATCCATGATTAATTTTTAAGAAAACATGGAGCTTGAATTTTGTGTGTCTTATTTGAATGAAAAGTCTTGATTCCTTATATGTAAGTCACGGTTTCCACAAGAAGATAAGCTTTAAAAACAAAATCTAGCATGAAAAGAATTTGAATCAAGGTTGTGTGTGTTGATGGTGATTCGGTTGAGAGTTGGAAAAAGTTAAAGGATACTTTCATAACATGATTCAGGAACTTAGATGTTTGCATGTAGAAATAAAATTGTAAGACCTTACATTTTTACATGCCATCAATTCGGTCAAGCCTAGGAAAAACAGGAAGTCATGCTAGGTCATCATTTTTCTTACATACATGTTGAAAATTAGCTCACCTAGAGATTTATAGGTGCATGCATGTGCCTCCTTAAAGGGTGTAGGCTTTGACATGATTTTTGGTTATATGGTGTTAAGAAATTTGATTTTTTTAATTGTTAGCTTTCTTGTGAAGCTCACGGTTTTCATGAAGGAAATTAGAAAACAAGTTTTGAAAATGATCTTTGCATTAGTCCATGTTTTATATACATATTTGACCTTGCTCTTTCATTATGATATTCGGCCTAATTGTGTTGACTAGACTAGGATCTCTTCTCAAAGAAATAACTTAAGGGAAGTAGATCTAACCTAAGGATTGGTGCTAAAATAAATTATTTGAACTTATTATAAACAAATATTTCCATTCGGTCCTTTACTAAGAAATAAATAAATTAATTAAATTAATCTTGGAGGAATATGTGTGCTTCTCTGTGTGCTGTGGGTATTCGGTTAGGGAATTAAAAAGGAACTAGAATCTAAATACCTAAAATGAAATAAAATTGATTCATGTGATTTGAGTTGTGATGTTTGATTTATTTCCTTGGCTTTTAATCGGTTAAATAGTTTAAATAGATCTAAGAAGTTTAATTGCATGAAATAAAGTATGCCTGATGATTTTGAGGAGGATCCGAATTGTTTAAAGTGAGGAAAATGAATATTAAGGCGCTTGGTTTGGAATTCAATCCAAATTGGTTTATGAATACTTGTATGACTACGTGTTTTATGTTGATGAATTATGTGTGAATGCCTAATTTCTTTGATGCTAAGAAAATTATTTAAGTGCTGCTTGTTGACGTCGTTGTGTGACTTGAAAAACATTTGAATATTAGGACGGTTTTGAGATAAGTGATTTTAAGAAAATCTGATTTAAATTACTTGAGAATTTTAAATTATATTCGGGGCTGTCCAAAACTTGTTTTGTGATAGAAACTTGGGTTTTAAAGTGCTAATTCTAAGTTAATAAATTATTTAAAGTAAAGAACGTTTTTAAAAAATTTTTGGAAGTCTTATTGAAGTAATTTTGTAAAAAAACCACCTTACTGTCCCGAATTATTTGGACTTGCTTTCATGTTTAAAACTGTTTTCATAAAATAGTTGGTTTGGTTATACTTTCACAGTTTTTCCAATAAGAAAAGACAAGTATTAAACTAAGAAAAGATTCTCTCAGAAGAGTTAATAATGTAAGGTGTTTTATTTAATATGAGGAATGACTTAGAAAGGAGATTGAGGCAGATGGCAGCACAAGGTCTCGAGGAGCGCACACCTCCAATAGCTGGACCTCAGGTGAGAGAGAAGCCTTCCTTAGACATCGTGGTAGCTAGGTGATTTATTAGGACGTTCCGCATCATCTCAAAGATCGGAACGAAGTGGTCGGAGTCAGTAGTATAAGTGGAAAATGTTTGCCTTGTGTGGCCACTTATATGAAGGTGACGAAGACCACACTGCTATTATGTGATGTTGTGTGTATGCCTTGTATTTATTTATAATTATACTCATTGTATGATGACGACTGTCGAATCGGGCTATGTCCTTAATAAGAAAAGGAAAGAGGAAATTGAAAGCGATAGAATGGTGAGAAAGGAATGATAAGGAAAGAGAAGAGGTCGAGTGGAAAAAGAGAAATTGGTAATGTCGAGATCGAGCCAGAGCTAGGGAGAGTGATGTGAATTGTTGAAATGAGAGGTGAACTGAGTAGAGCTGAGCTCCTCTGTTCTTGGTTTTAGTCTGGGAGCTAGTGTTGAGCTGGGCTTGCTCCTCCACTAGCACTCAGCATAAAGATGTTTTGAAAAAGGAAAAGAAATTTTTATAAAGAGTTGGGAAAAGAAATATTTTTGAAAAGGTTTTTCTGTTGAAACGAGATTTGGGAAAAGATTTTTAAAAATGGGATTTTGAAGAAACGATGAAACAAATTTTTAAAAGAAGTTTTATGGAAGGACATGAGTTTGAGGAAAATTTTGTGAATCAACCTTTTGAGCAAGCTTTTGGAATAACATTTTGGGAAATTATTTTTGGAAACAATAATTTGTGGAGGTTGGAGGAAGTTGACTTTTGTAAAACCCTAGAGAGAGAGTATTTTGAGAAGTTGAGAAATAAAATTTTAGAGAGAAGTGGAAATGAGATTTTGGAGAGAGATGGTAAAAGGGAAGATTTGAGAGATGACGAGGTAACTGGAAAGAGTGTTTTGAGAAATGAGATGTGATTGAATTGAGGAACTCCCAGCTCTGAGCTATGTGTGATTCTGCAGTGCAAAGATAGTGGTCGGGACTCGCTGAAGGGATGCACGAAGGGTGAGCCGACCAATAGGTTAATTAAATAAAAGATTTTAAAAGACATTAACAACGAACACGGTGAGGTATGAGAGTTAACCGATGTAGTGGAGAGGAAGATACTATGGGTATCTGCGGATACTCAGGTGGGGATTGCTAGAGGGGAGGACGATGACGGTGAAACGTCAAGAAGTCTAGAGTATTGTTGTAGATAGAACGAACTCCATAAGTGGTTCACTAACGTGGTGGTGACTGGGTCCAATACCGTGGTAAGTTCTGTGCGCGCACTACAACAATACTGTCGCCCCCTCGATGCAAGTCTACAACAGTGGAGAGGGACTGGACCGGGGCAATGTGTTTTGATTATATGATATGTTTTGAGGTTGAGACCTCCTGGCTTGGAGCCATTATTGAGACAGCTGTCATGCCCGCGTGGTAAAGGTCATATACTCCTGTTGGCTTCCGACTAGGTCGAGGGAGGGCCGAGGAGATGTAGGCTTGAAACAAGAGTGCTAACTATGAAAGGGAACACGTACCTCGATGATTCTTTAAATCCCCGATCATCGAAGGTTATAAATCAATAAAACATTATAAGAAAAGATTTGGGTCTGAAAGAGTGAGAGTTTTAGGAATGTAAAGAATGAGAAAGAGATTGAGGTTGGAAACGTGGAAAAGAAGTTATGCCCTTGGGTGGGATAAGGAGTAGAAATGGAGGATTAAGAAGGAAGCAATAATGAGAATAATAATAAGATGGAACAATTATAATGATAATGAAAATATGTTTGTATGTTGATTTGTAAGTGTTGTGTGTGTTGTTTGCTGTGTGTGGGCGTCCTACTATTTTGCCTACCGTAATTCCACACCGTCGACGCTACGCGTCCGGAATGCTTACTCTCTCCTGTTCGTTGGCGCATCGGTGTTGTTGGTATTCCAACGGGCAGACAGATCGGCGTTTGGAAGTCTCTACATGGCTTCGTAATGGGAATGGATGGAAACCCACACGCTGTGGATGGGTATGGACGGGATATACCTATCTAACGATCGAAGACCCGGAGCATAAGCTGAGTGGAAAGACAACTGGATCGTGATTGGAAAGTATATCCTTTGAGGGATATAATTTTGAACCACCGCCTCGGGAGAAAGCTAAGGATAACTCTGTGAAGCTATTCGGGGTGGAGCTTAAACCAAATCCTGGAGGGGAGATAACTAGTGCGGCTGCATCATCTTCCGGTACGAAGACACCTGCAAGAAAGGAGAAGAAGTTGGATCTGATTATCTTTGATAGGAGAAAGGAGAAGAAGTAGAATTAGGATAAGTTGTTTGTATCCAGGATTACCTAAGTTGCAAGTTGTTACTATACTGTAACTATTCTGAAACATGCCCGGCTTTGAAGAAATGGATGAACCCTTTTTATGAAACGTGTTAAATTTTCTTTGAGAAAGTGAATGGAGTTGCTTAAGTGGGACTAAACTGTTTTCTTAATGAAATGTTTTCGAAAAGCGAAACAGAAGAGTTTGGTTCCAAGTAACAACTCGGTTTTCGAAAAAGAGTGTTGAAGGACATTAATGACTTTTCCAAGTATGTTCTCAAACCCTTCAACAATATGATTCAACAATGTAAAAAAAAATATGGCCTCAATTTTTGCACTTTAAGAAAATGTTTCGGTCTACGAAAATCGGGTTGTTACAAAAACCCCATGCAACATTAGGAGTAGACTAAAGTTCCCATGAACCCATCCATTGAACCAAGGCTAAAAAGAGGAAGAAATCCATTCCCTTGCTTTGCCCATAAGAACCGTGTGTGTGTGTGAGTGTTGGTTTTAGTTCATTCCTCACTTTCTTCATTCATTTCCTTCTTCACCCATACACTAACACAAACACTTTGGTCCAAGAGCAACATCAAGCTCTTGAGACCCATGGAAAAAGAGAGTGGCCGAGAGTGGGAGAAGAGAAAAGAAGAGTGAAAAACCTCAAATCCCAACCCAAATCCCTTTGATCCCTTCCTTCTTCTTTAAAGATAAAAAAACCCACCCATAACCCTAAAAGAAGGAGAGGCCGAAGCAACTCTAGGAAGGAGGAGAGGAGAGAATTGAAGCTTGAAGAGTAGGATTTTGGTTTAAGGTAGTTGTCTAAGAAATTTTTAATGTAATAATATTAGTTTGTAAATGATCTTGTGATGGACTTTGTTTAAATTTGATTCTTGAGGTGCATGTATTCTTTTTCTTATAATCTTGAAGTTTAAATTCCTTGCATGTGATTCTTATGTGTTGATCTTGAATCTTTGAGCTTGAAAGTTTTATCTTCAATTTATAAATTTCTTTTCACGGTTTTTGTTGGAAATTTGTGTTTAAGTTTGTGTTTTACCTTGATCTTCTTTTCCATTTATTGATTTAGGGTAGATCTTTGCAAAATCGTGAAGTTGAACCTTGTGTGTTTTCTTTTGATGCATGTTACAATTTTAAAGAGAAAATTATGATAATAAATTTTAAATGTGATTTTTGGTAAAAAAAAAAGGATTTTCAACAAGATTTTGTGTGTGTGATGATGATTTCGTTGATGTTTATAAGAAAATATTGTTTTAAAGCTTTGCATGAGAAAATAGAACCCAAGATCCTATCTTTGTATATTTTGTCATTCGGCCAAAACCTAGGGAAGTAGGAAACCACAATTAATCGTCATTTTAATTGCATGCATGTTGAAATTCATGTGATATAAAGATTTTTATGACCTTTGATTTTTATTGTAATAAACTTATGAAGTTAAAATTGATAATTCTTGTATGAGCTCACGGTTTTGCTCTTATAAGTATCAAAGTTGTTTATTTTGTTTTGCATGTGTGTTTTATTGATGGATCTATGGATTTCAAACATATAAAAATCTAAATTTTTGATTAAAAACTTAAAAGTGATTTTCGTGTTCCTATTCGGTTTTGGAACAAATTTTATTCAAACCATTTTTATTTTCTTGTGTGTTGTTGTTTGAGTTAGTTTTGAATGAATAAGATTGATTTGGCATGTGGTTATGTTATTATGAATTTGAATTAATCCTCTATGTCCAATTCGGTTTGATTGAGAAATAAAACAAATAAATTTATTTTCATTGCATGATAATTTAGGGGTAAAAGCTAATTTATTTAAGAGTTGTTAACATGGATTTTAAGTGAAGATATTCCTTTTATTTTAGTAATTATTCTCGGTTGTGATGTTTAAAGTAGGACAATGTGATTAAATGATTATTTTCCATACATGCATGTTTTGTTGGAGTGATAGTAATCATGAATGTTTGAGATTATGAACATAAACCTTGCCCTATGTGTGATAAGATTCGGCCATGTATAGAAACTAATAGGAGTTGTGTTTGATTTTGTTTTATGTGCATGAATGGTGAATGATTTGTGATATTATATTTGTTTGTGTGTGTGTTTGAATGATTTAAGTGTTTAATAATTTTATAAAGATTTTTGATTTAATTATGTTTTATTTTCTTTTGATTCGGTTTTGAATAAAATAAAGTAAGAAAAATGATTTGATTTCTTGAAAAGTATTGTTTTTGAAAAGATTTTTATATGATTTCTAAAGTGCATGGTTTTGATTCAAAAGGCGTTTCACAAACTAACTATGTTTTAACCAGTATTATAAAACTTTCATTTTCTCTAAATGAATGTTTTACTTGATTTTAAATTGTGAGAAACCCAAATTGGTTTCAAGCAAATACCTTGCTTTCGAATAAAAGTTTTGCAACGTTGCTTTATTTTCAAGATAATTGAATAAGAATGATTTTTAATAAGAGGGAAATATTTGAGTGCCAGTAACGATCGGGAAGCAGTTACGAACGCCGCAATGGAAACCAAGGGCGCATTGAAGATCGTCATCGGTCGAGGAGAGGGAGAAGTTTCCCCCAAACACCGTGGTATTTAGGTAACATATTAAGTGTTTCGACCATCTCAAAATTCGAAACTTGGTGGTTATGAGTCAGTAACACAGTGGCAATTGTTTGTTTGTGTGGCTACTCGTGTGAAATGGGCAAAGACCACGTGAAATTAGGTAATGAGTTTACATGATGATATTTGAATGCCAGTATGCTGTTTATTTGTTTATTTAATGAATTTATTATGATGTGAGTGAGAATGATGTGAATAACAATGAATAAGAGGAATAAAAGAAATGTGAGATAAAATCGAGAAAGAAGTGGAGATGTTGTGGAATTTATAATCGATGATGAGTAAGAATTGATGAACATGATGTGGACGAGCCAGAGCTGGGAAGAGTGATGATGATGTGAGGTGAGCGGAGCTGGGCTCCCTTTTCTTTTTTTGGTTTTAGTCTGGGACTAGTGTCGAGTTGAGCTTGCTCCTCCACTAGCGCTCAGCGATTTTTGGAAAAAGGTTTTTGAAAAGCAATTTTTGAAAAGGGTTGTTGAGAAGAACTTTTTGAAAGATTTTTAGAAAAGAATTTATGAAAAGAAATTCTTTTGCAAATGTTTCTGAAAGGAGGTTTTAAGGAAAAGTATTTTTGAGAATGTTTATGAAAACAAGATTTATGAAAATTTGTGGAAAGAAATTTGTTAAAACTTTTGAGAAGACTTTTTTGAAAGTCTTGTGAAATGATATTTTTGCAAAAGCATTGTGAAGTGGTGTTTTGAGAAAGTTTCTGTGAAAGAATATTTTCAAAGAGTGTGCCAAAGGATGTTTTTGAGAAAATGAGGAGATGTGTTTTGAGGGAAGTAAAATTGTTTTGAAGTCTGAGAATATGGATGAGATGAGAAGTGCAGTGATGTGATCCCAGCTCTGTGCTTTGATAAAAGAGAATGTGCAAAGATAGCGGTCGGGACACACTGAAGGGATGTACGAAGGGTGAGCCGATCATTAGGTTAACTAAAGATTTAAAAGACTGTTAAAAGACATGAACATACGTGGTGAGGTATGAGAGCGCGAAGTAGTGGAGAGGAAGGAACGATAAGTATCTGCGGATACTTAGGACGAGATTGCATTAGGGGAGGACAATGACGGTGATACGTCAAGAAGTCTAGAGTATGTTTCTAGGCAGAACGACTCCACATGTGGCGCACTAACGTGGTGGGGACTGGGTCCAATGCCGTGGTAAGTTCTGCGAGCTCACTAGAAACATACTGTCGCCCCCTAGATTGCAAATCGAGAACAGTGAGAGGGACTGGAGTAGGGCATCTTGTTTGCCACTGCGAGGCAGTGTGCCATGTTATTATGTGAATTGATATTGAGGTTGAGCCTCCTGGTCTGTGACCACTTGTGTTGACAGCTGTCGTGCCCGCACGGTAAAGGTCCTGTACTCCTGTTTGCTTCCGACTAGGATGGGTGGTGACCGAGGAGATGTAGACGAGTGTTCTAACTTTGAGAGCGACCCTCCTCAATGATGATTTAAATCCCTTGCATCATTGATGGATACGAATTCATAAAACTTAAATAAGAAAAGATAACATACATCGTAAGAGAAATAATTCTTAAGCGACCGTACGGAAGAGGAAATGAAATGTATGGAGATGGAATCAGAGTGCGCAGTGGAAGCAATTTATGGAATGTGAGGCGATTATGCATACGGTATTAAGTAACAAAAGATTAATGGAACAAGGTAAGTTTTCATGTGTGTACATGTGATTACGTTTTGGGGTTTGTTTATATGGTTTGTCTATCTTAATATCTTACCTATTGTAATCCCACATCGTTGGCATAACATGCTTGGGAATACTTACTCTCTCGAGTCCTTTTGGTTCTGTATGTACGTTCGTATGTCATCTATTACCTTAGTTCCGGATCCTATCAAGTACGCGTTCGACACTCGAGACGAAGGAAGATGGGACATAGCGTGAAGACACGAGGTCGGTGTGACAGCCAATTATCATAGTAGGCGTGATCGAGATCGACTCTAGCGAGGCATTCTCCGTGGACCTTCATCTTCAGTTCAATGGGCCTAGTGGTAGTTCTTTTATATTCCCGGAAGTATTTTGTATTCCCTGTATTTACTTAGTGTCATTGCAATCCCATGATGTAACCCCAAACTTTTGTGAACAAAATTTATTTTGTGACCACCACTGCTTTTGATTTGGGAAAGAAACGGGCCACGATAATTGAGTTGAGAAGGATTAAGTTGCAAAGTGTAGTGTCTTGTGACACTTCGGTTTGGAACTTGAAATCTAGCATGATGTGTGAGAACACCTTTTTATTTATGAAAGAGTTTTGGAAAACTTAATGGTTCTCATACTCATGCTACTCAACCACGCTGCATGTTTTAAAAAAAAAATGGCCCATATTTTCCCTAAGTTTTATGATTAAAGAAATATATTTTCAAGTCGCCAAATCGGGGTGTTACAGTGATTTGGGGGAAAATGAAAAGAGGGAGAAATTGAAAGATTGGAAGGTTGGAAATTAGTGTAGGGATGATGGGTGTTTGATTTGGGTTATTATTTGGGTGGAACTTGGAAGATTATGGGTAGAAATTGAAAACCCTTGGAGAGCTAGAAGAAGAAATTGTGGAACAGGAGAGAGAAAGGGTTGCAGAAACTGATTCTGAAACACGCGTTTCTCAACTTATCTGCAGGCATTAATCGTTTAATTCGATCCCTTAATCGATTAACGAGACCATTAATCGATTAAGGCCGAAAGGGCAATAAAATCTAATCGATTAATCTGCTCCCTTACTCGAGTAGACCCGAAAGGTGCTTAAATTCTACTCGATTAAAGCCCTCACTAATTGATTAACTCAATGCAAAAAGGCCTTCTATCACACTTCTAAGACTCTTAGGCTTTCACTACTCTTCCTAACATAACTTAACACCAAAATCTACACTTTAAACACAGTCTAACCTATTCCTAACTCAATCCAACTTACACTCAACTATATTTCTAATCCTAAACAAGTCTAAACAATTCTAAAAGATTCTAAACAATTCTAAGCAATTATAATACTAACACGAATCAACACTTCTAAATGGAATTGAAAATTGAGGATGTTACATACTTCATCGGGTGTCCCTTGTACACTGTGCATATGAGCAGATCTTATCTAGGAGATGTAGGCTGTGCATAGCGCCATGCAACATTTAGGTGGCTAGTGCTAAATGAGAAGCTAGTACGTACGTATATAAGACTGTAACACTTGAGTAAGGGGCAAGTTTGTATTTCTCACTAATGATAAAGTTGAGTACATTGCCTTTCTTGGAAATAAGGTGAATATATCACAATGGAGTAGCATCAAAATAGAACATGATTGGTAAATGTAAAAACATGAACAGAAACTTTAAAAAGAAATTTAAACTTAAACTTTTAGTTGGGAATGCTGGTGACTGCAAATGATCTCTGAGGTAAACCTATTTGAAATAGGTTCTCAGTGTTGTAGAGTTCTAGGGGCTCTTGAGTTCGGTTCTTTCGAGGATTTCCCAGAGTCTGTTTCCAAAACGCCTCTGTAGGGGACTTCTCGATTCCAAACACATTTTCCTCCCCTCTGAATCACATGACTCATGCCTGCTCCTCGGAGCGCGAGGTCTCCGAGCTCAAAGATCTGGGTTATGCTGCTCTATTGTCTTGGTTGGCTGGTCTCTCCTTTACTAACTTCTTCTTAACCGAGGTGGCTTGTTGGATTTCCTCGACCAGCTTTAGACTCTTTCCAGTCTGGTCTACCTCCGGACAGAAGGCGTTGCAGAAGGGAAATTCTTTTATCTTGAAACGCCCGAGCTCAGGGTTTTGAAGGGCTCGGCTTGAGAAGTGAATGAGGGATTTACCTCGGCCCACACTTTGGACCAAAATTGAGCGGAGGGCGGAATTACCAATGATTAGATTAATGAGAAAATTTACCCCCTGCTGCGGGCTGGAGAGAACTTGAAGGGAAGAGATATTTTCCTTAAAGACATCTTGACCTTGTTTGAGGGGATTGTTGCTTACTTGGGATATTGCGCTGAGGTCGGAGGGATTGAAGAAGGTTGTCGACAGCTCCTCTTGCGGGGGAGATCTAAGAACATCTTGCTTGACTTCGGCCAATAGGATTCTCCCTTTGGCCAGTATCGGATCGCTGAACTCTTTCTGTTTCCTTTTTCCTTCCCGTAGACTCGCATTGTAGCAGAGTCGGGCTTTCACTTGGTCGGCCTTGACTGTGACGACCTTGTCGTCGGAACCGACAAACTTCATTGCCAAGTGAACTGTTGACACTACCGCTCCAAAGGCTTGAAGGCAGGTTCGTCCCAATATGATATTGTACGGGGAATCGGAATCAACAACCAAGAATTTGATAATCTCCGTTCGGGCCGAAGGCTGTTTGCCTAGGGTCACCGGGAGGTGTATAGCTCCAAGGGGGCGAATTGCCTCACCCGTGAAGCTGATGAGGTTACCTTCGAATCCTACGAGGTCGGTAGACCTTGGCTTCAATGCTTGGAAAGTGTGAAGAAAAAGAATGTCGGTCGAGCTTCCTTGATCAACGAAGACTCGGGCGACCTCAAAGTTACCGATTAACGCCGTTATCACCATAGGATCATTGTGATCCGGGATGACGTCTTCCATGTCCATTTCAGAAAACAAATTGGGAACATTCCGAGATGGTTTTTTGTAAGTGGGTTTGTGGTGAACAGCCAAGACTTGGTTGATGTACCTTTTCCTTTCTGCCCTCATCTCTCCGCAACCGGCAAAACCTCCCGAGATAGTTTCCACTCGGAAGTTTTCTGGTGACTTATCCAAGTCTTGAACCACGACCATGTTTACCCGCTGTGGTTCTTCTTCCTTCTTCTCCGGAGACTGGTCAGCTTTAGCTTTCCCTTTGTCGTTGTCTGGGCTGCGGGTCCTTCTTCGGCCCTTCCTTTCTACCGCTTCTCGCACATACTGTTGCAACTTTCCCCTTCTCACCATGTCTTCGATCACATCCCGAAGCCAGGTGCATTGATCAGTATGGTGTCCATACCCGTCGTGGAAGTTGCAGTATTTAGACTTGTCCCTGATATTATTTTGATTTCTGAGAAAAGGAGGTCGAGTTACACCCCTGAGTTCGGTCTGCATGGTCTCTCTCCAGACTTGAGACCTTGGGACCGTCAGGGAGGTGTAAGAATCATACTTAGTGATGTACGGACGTCGGCGGTCATCTTGCTGACCGAGGTTGGAGCGCCCCCGGTCTCCTTGATCCGATCTTCCTCCTTTCTCATCCCTGTTTCCGCGAGCGCGACCTCGGGGAAGGGCATTTGGAGAGGCAGCTTGACTGTTTTCCATCCTATTCGTTTGTCCCTTGGTGAATTCTTCAAGATTGATGTATTTGTTTGACCGTTGTCTCAGCTCGGCCATGTCTCTCGGTGGCTTTCCAATCAATGAGTCTTTGAATCCTCCCTCGGCCAATCCTTGGGTCAAGAGGAGGACGGCCACCTTGGGAGATAATTGGGGGACCGAGCTGGACTCGGTGTGAAATCTGTGTAAGTAAGCACGCAGTGTTTCGTCTGACTTCTGTGTCACTGTTGCTAGAGTGTGGTCAGACCTTGGCTGCACACAGCTAGCAGTGTACCTATTGAGAAATACTTGCTTCATTTCTTTCCAATTGTTGACAGAATTCCTGGGTAACGTTGAGAACCAACGGAGGACTGGAGCTTGGAGGGTCATGGAGAAAGCTCGGCACTTGAGCCGATCTCCACCTCCATTAAAGTTAATAGCTCCTTCATAATTCAGGACATGCTCTTGCGGGTCCGTCAGGCCATTATATCTGGAAATGTTGGTTGGTCCGAGATACCCTGGTGGTGGTTGGTAGCTCATGACAGCTGGGGTGAAAGGGTGGCCGGGATGAACATCATCTAGATCAGCTTGTTGGTTGTCAAGGGGTGGTGTTTGAGTTAGTTGTGTGATGGTAGTACGAGGTGTTGTAAGCATTTGTGGTGTTAACAGTTGTGGTGATGGCAAGTTTTGGGCTGGGGGTACGGCGTTGCCCCGTTCAGCTGGGAAGGTCAAAGATTGTGGGGGTTCGTTAGAGGCTGGAGCCTGTGGGACGGCTCGTTCAGTCAAACGCTGCATTGTGATTTGCTGTAGATCTGCAATAGCTTTACCTTGCTGTTCTACAATCCTCATTTGTTGTCTCGTCAAAGACAAGAGCTCTGCATCTCGAGAGAGTGAAGACTGACGTGAGTGAGATCGATGGGTGGTGCTGATGGAATGGGCACGTTCGCTGCGGTGGCGGTGCTGTTCAGTGTTGGTTTCTCCGAGCTCAGAGCGTAGTTGCACGCGCTGACCTCCTCTGTCGTACTGGGCAGGGTTTGTAGTATCTCTAGTGTGGAAAGTTTAAGGTCCACTGTGAGTGTGGGTAAGTTCTGGGGTGGTGGAGGAGGTGGCAGTGGTGGGGGTGGTGGTGGCGGGGGAGGAGGTGGCGGTGAGGACCTTGCTGCCCTGTTGGCTTCGAGGTGCACGCGAAGGTCCTCAAGTGAAGGCACCCTCCTGGGACGCCCCCTCCCTCTCCTCTGAACTGGTGGAATGTCTGACATGGTAGATTTTGGTGGGGATGAAGTTTATCTTTTCCCATAGACGGCGCCAATGTGATGTCCTAGACGGTGAGGTTCCCCAAGGTTAGGGAGAAGAGCCTTCGAGAAGCCTCTGTCTAGGGTTGATGTGTGATGTTTGGTGGGAGTCCTCAGGTGGCTAAGATGGGAGCCAAAAGGGGTAACCCTAATCACTGGTGTGTGAGAGTGACAATTAGGGTTAGAGGACGTACCTTAGCCCCATGTAGTACTGAGTTACTTATAGGGGAGAGCTGGTTGCCCTAATGGGCTTGCTTGAGGCCCAAGTAGGGCCAGCCTGTAATGAGCTATGAGTGGTGAGCTGTCCTTGTGGATAAGGATTGGATGAGTTGTCCTTGTGGATAAGATGGAGAGACGTCATCATGTCCTTGGTGTCGGAATCGTTGGGGAAGTGTCGGACTTCAAGGAGGCGTTGGACTTTGGGAGGTGTCGGGTAAGCTGATCGGGCCTTGAGGGGAGCATGAGATCGGCCCGTGTCTGATATCTGTTCAGCCGTCGAGCTTTGAGCTCGGCCAAGTCATACAGAGGGCTTCTTGATGAGCTCTTAGGTCCTGAGTGAGAGTCGTGGGGAGCTCGGCCAGGTTGAATCCACCACAGCAAGTGGTGCTGCACTTGGGCGCTGATCCCTCTGTTTGGTGCACCAGGCACACCGGCCTGCGCCTGGGCGCATTGAAATGCCCCGAACTCCGATTTTCGCACTTTTTAGCCCTATTCAAAGGTTCCTAACCCTTCCTAACACTAATTCAAACATGCACAACATTAAATTACATTTCCAACCATAAAAATTACAATCCCATAACATCAAACACATAATTATTAAAACACGAAAAATCAAACAAAACTACGAACGAACCTTAGACTTTACCCTTTTCCAACAGTCGTTCTAACCCGAATGACTTAAGGCAACTCTCTAACCTCACTAATCTAAGGCTATTAATACACGAGGCAATAACCAAGAGATTGGATGACATCCAAATGCCTCCTGTAGTCTAAAACCTTCCGAAACTCCATTGAAATACGATTTCGAAGGAATTCTCCTAGTACTCACCTAAATGCCAACTCCTGAACTCAAAAACTCATTCTTGGAGCTCTCTAATCAATTTCTCGACCGAGATAAAGACACTAGGAACACACACTAACCTTTTCAACCTCGGCCACACAACACACCTTAAAATTCCTAATCGAGTAGTCACAACCACATGCACATCACAAGCATTCAAAACTCAACTCACATACGTATCCAACACATTCCAACCCAAACTTATATATTGCTATCACATATACATATATATTAGTTCAACATAATAAATATTTAGATATATATATTTATAAAATAGTTATAAACCATTACTCATACCTTGCTTTCGCAAAATTAAATACGTTCATAAACATAATTATTATATTAGGAAATTCATATCGTTACACCCCTTCCCCATCATCAAGTTTTCTAAGCTATACCTCATTTTTATTTGTGTATGGTGTGTCAATTGTATCTAGGGTATGAAAGTGATTGATATGACACAAGAAGGGGGGTTGAATAATGGCCATCAAAACTTCTTATTTCCATGTTTTCTAAATTTGCAATCAGTTTGTGAACTATATATATATATATATATATATATATATATATATATATATATATAGATCTATCTGTTAAGGTATACATAATGAAATTCCATTATTGCAGCAGAAATATAATAGATCGGTAAATTAAGAAAACTTAAAAAATCAACACACAAATATTAATCCTTGTTAAGTGAGTCACATCATATCCTTAGCGCATCACTGAAATTTTCCATTGTGGTAATCAACATTACAATTACAATTGTTTGCACACAATCAATGCAAAACTCAACACATAGATTGTTTGATCTCCTAATAAGCCACACAGGTTCTACCTCTAAAAGCCACACAAGCTCTGTAACATCCAACCTAAAATAGTACACAAATTACCCCAATTAAAATTAGCTACTTGAAAATTTCTTTTAAAACTTAATTAATTATAAAAATTTCCGCGAAGATCGGATTTCCTCTATTTTATGGATTTCCCAAAATATTAATTTCGCTATAAACCTGTATATTCAATTTTATAAAAATCAATTATGGATTTTATAAAAATCAATCATGGGCCAGTAGGGCCAAAAATAACAGAATAATATTAGTTACATCATTTTTCCAAAATAATTACAGGTTATAGAAATAGTTGGTAAGAAAATGGTGTTTGTACACAATTCTAAAATAAAACCTATGACCAACACTTGGTCACCCAGCTAACAAATCACACTCCACGAAGTGGAGTGTGCTCCTGCTCGGCCAAGACTTGTGCATGCTCCTTCTAAACCTGTAATAAAAATAGCAAGGGTAGCGTTACACACAACTTAGGAAATGACTTCTAAGAAGTCATAGTAGAAAACTAAGCCTAAACATTATTATTAGCAGACCACAATAACAATCATTTCAGACATTCAAATTTTAGACATTATTACTATACACTTTTAATTTGTTTACCATTCTTTTCATATACTTAGTTTATTTCACTTAGGTTCCAGTATTTAATTCACTTTACTTTTCCTCTTATTCTTACCTTTATTTTGATTCTTAATTCTTCTTTTCGTTATGTCTTATTCTTATACTTGTTTCCTTTCTTTCCTCTTTCTATTAGTTTTCATTGCTTTTCTTTCATTCCTTCTTCTTATTACATCTTTTCCTTTTCACTTACTTATTCTTCTCTTTTTATTTTTCTTTTTTATTTCTTTTCTTTTCTTTTCTTTTCTTTTCTTTTTAACGGCTTTGCGAATCCACCACTACGCTCCCACGCCGGGGCGTCTTACCACTGTAAACGCCATTAAATCATGCGGCTTACGCAACCAATGCACCCCACCAGGGCGTACTTACATGGCCTGGCATCCACGAAGCGTATAGAGTACTGCGAACCCACCACTACGCTCCCACACCGGGGCGTCTTACCGCGGCGCATGCCATTAAATCGTGCGGCTAACGCAACCAATGCACCCCACCAGGGCGTACTTACATGGCATGGCATCCGAGTACTAATCATCTATAAAGATACTGCGAACCCACCACTGCGCTCCAAAAACGAGGCGTCTTACCGCTGCACACGCCATTATATTAAATCGTGCGGCTTACGCAACCAATGCACCCCACCAGGGCGTACTTACATGGCCTGGCATTCGCATACCAAATATCATAGTCTTTTAATTACATTTTATTTCTTTTCAATTTATTCAATTATATTTTCTTCTTTTCGTTTAATACTTTAATGTCTTTTCCTTATTCTTTATCCAATCGTTCTTCTCTTCCTTTTACTTTTAGTCTCTTCTTTTCTTTACTCAGTTCTTATATTTAGTCTTACTTAATTTCCCGTAATTGTACTCTTCTCTCTCTTTCTTTTCGTTCATAATTTAGTATCATTTTATGTTATTGTCATTTAGGGATTAACAAACAAATCATATATTTATAATAAACATACAATTCATACATAACTCACATGCAACTAAATTCAGTCTATTTATATAATTTTATATTCCAAGTTTTCACACATTATTATTATTATTATCACTTCCTTTTATATTCACCAACTACACAAATATTCCAATCCATCCCTTAATTATGAAGCTCGTTAACTCGTTATCTTTTAGGTTCATTTCAAAACCCCTACCCCTCATACAATCACACACAAACATTATTGATCAGCATAATAACACAAAACATATACACATATTAGCACAAACATCGTCACATAAATCATTTACACATATATTTACGAACGATTTAGTGAATTCATTTCTTTCATTTTTCTACTCTATTTATTCTCCTTATTTTCCTATAGTTCTTCATTTTCCCTATTTTCACTCTTTAACATAATGTCAATATCAACTACCCTATTTTTTTATTCCTACACCTAATCTTTTCTACTCTTAGTCACCCCTATAAACAATCTAGAAATCACGCCCTAAATCAGGGTAAGTCTACCTTCTTACCTCAATGAAGGTAGAAGAATGGAGAACCTCGAACCCTAAGCGTTCATCTTGTCATTACTCCTTAAAGCTTGAACCTGTCTGACCGTCCTTCACTTGTTCTTGAAGATGTGGAGACAAGAGAGAGATGGAGGTGGCTCCCATGGTGGGTCTTAGGAGCTAGAGAGAGGAAGCTCTAATAAAAGGGTATGGAGATGATGATATATGCGATGATTAGGGTGAGTGGGTGGTAAGGCTTGGTCTTGATGTTCTTGTGCATGATAATAATGGGTGATGGTGTGGGTGCTAGGGGTATGATGCTTGATGGCTTGGGTGGTGGCTCTTGATGAAGATGGTGATGAAGATGTTGATGGAGGTGATGATGGCAAGCTTGGATGAGGGATAAGGAGCTTGGATGGTGTGGTTATGGAAGAGAGAAAGAGAGCTTGGGAGGAAGCCATGGAACTTAACTTCCTTGAGATGCTTGGGGTTTCAATTTTTAGTGAGGAAGAATGGCTCTTAATGCCTTATATTTTTTTTCAAATTTTTATCGGACTAATCGATTAGTGGACTCACTAATCGATTAGTTAGTGAAATTTCCCAATTTGAACTTCTCATTTTTGACGGACTAATCAATTAGTTTGTCAACAAATCGATTAGCCACTGCTAATTGGCTTTTCTATTTTTCTTCTATTTTCTTTCTATTTTCTTCTTGCAGTCAAAGCACCATAACTTCTTTGTTAACCGTCGAATCTTGCTCAAATTTGAAAGCAAATTTCCTAAAATCCTTATCTTCATATTCATGGTGGAATTCTTGTTTAGAGTTATAAATCTTTTATTTTTTAATTTTCTCTTATAACGCAATTATAACATCGAAACGTCGGCTTTAACCCTTGTTTCTCCTCACCTTTCACCCCCTTATCCTTTCCTAAGCTTCCTAACTACTTCACAATATTACAAGTGGTCCTACTCCATTGCCTCATTTATTCCTGGACATAATTATATTCTTTCTAAGCGGTTTATCCTTCTAATTTACGATTAGGATAAAATAAACAAATAAAAATTTGGGATGTTACAATCTTCCCCCGCTAATTGAAATTTCGTCCCCGAAATTTACTTGGGACATTAACTGTTGCACAGAGGCTGACTAACAGCTTCACCAATCGATTAGTCCCTTTAAACTGAAAATCCTTATCCTTGAACAGACTAATAGATTAGTATATGCACTAATCGATTAGTTCGTGGATTTCTGCAGTAGATAAGGCAGTTTCCACTTCATCTTCCTCATTCTCTCCTTTCCTCCTCCACGATTTCTCTTCCCCCATAGCTCCAAACCATCATATCTTCCAACTTCTTCCACTTTTCCACTCTCATTTCTTCTCTACTTCACGTACCTTCATCAATTTCTCCTCTAATCCGCTTCTTTTCCTCCCATTTTCGTTTTCCCCTCTTTCCACCCTAACCATTCCAATGGCATCTTCCTCCTCTGTTCCTCTAGCAAAACGGACAAAGGCTCGGGAAAATAGGTACAGCAACGCCGATTACTACTTGCCGGTTGCTCGCAGTGCAAGGGATCAGAGCCCAGTTTGACGGATGCGGATACGGGCAAGTACATTGCGTAAGTGGTTTGGGTCCAATATATGATGTTTTGAGCATGATTTAGACTCCCTTTTACTAAGGATTTGGTTTGTTTCTCTTTCAAATTTAGGAATTTTTGTATAGTTTTTAGGAAGTTAGGTAATTTAGAATCCTTTGAACGTTTTGATCCGTTTTGTGTATGTTTCAGGTACTTTCGGAGCTTAATTGAGAAAAATAATTATGGAGCTGAAAAAAGGATGAAAGGGCAAGAACGGAGAGAAATGGAGCTGGAGCAGGTGGCACACGCCCAAGCATGGAGCTCCACACGCCCAGGCACGGGCACCATGGAGATTAGAACCAGACCAGACTGGCGCGCCCAGGCGTGTTGCTCTGGCGCCCAGGCGTGCAACCTCTGCAGCAGGCCCAATTGGGCCTATCTATTTCACTTTTAAGGATTCTGATAGATTTCTGATAGATTTATCTTTTTGATTTATTTTAGATTTATACTAGATTATTTATTCTAGATTTATTCTAGATTTATTTAAGATTTATCTTTAAGATTTATTTATAGATAGATTTATTTATAGATAGATTTATTTAGATATTTATTTTAGGATTAGCTTTGTCTATATATACTAGGATTTGGCATTAGGTTTGGGAGACTTTTCATAGCCAAATAAGATATTAGAATAGAATTTAGGATTAGAGAAGAGATGCTAGTTTTGCAATTGAGAGCAAGGAGGCAAGGCACAAGGATTGAATATCAACATTGCTGGAGGGATCGACTTGATGATTGAAGATCTCTTTCGGGTAAATTGATTATTGTCTATGATGATTTGTTTTTCCCATCTTTGTATTTCTTCTCCAAATATGTATAATTTAACCTCTTGTTAGGAATAGCGTGGATTTGTATGGATCTTAATTTGGCTATTTATTCATGAATTAATGTTTTTCCTTTTAAATCAATTGTTTGGTTGCGTTTTAATTACAATTCATAGAATTAGCTACTTTATGTTTTGCTTTGGTAATCTAAACCTTAATTGGAAGATTAGGATTTAGATTAGGCCTTTAAACCAAACATTATAATTATACAAGCGGTAGGGATACTTTTGGGGATTATATGACTTTTATTAATTCCAGTGTTTTAATTAATGATTATTAAACTAAGATTCACTTAAGGGAATAAGGGATATAATTTAATAAGAAACGTAATTGACATGAGGGATCTAGCTTTTACTACCTCTGGAATGTCATTGATTTGAAGGAAAATAGATTTTCATAATTAATAACCTGATCCTACAATGAAACCAAGTTCCTAACCTTTTCCATATTTGCTTCTAATTACTTTTTATTTTTTGAATTGTTTCATTCTACCTTTTCTCCATTCTGTTCTAAAACTCAAAACCAATACAAGTTTCACATAGTAATCGCAATTAGGTGAAAGAAATTAGAAACAATTTTCAATCCTCGTGGGAATGATAACTGGTCTTACTGACTATATTACTTGTCGATCCGGTATACTTGTCGGTGACCCAACAAGTTTTTGGCATCGTTGCCGGGGATTGAAATTCGATTCTAATTTTTTTGTTGGTCGGGGTCCCGGGTCGCCCTCGGGGCCTCGCCTACGAGTGAGGGTCGATTGACCCAATATGGAGTCGCCACCGCATTTGTTACAACAACGCGGAAAAAGTAATTAATAATTAAAAAGGATAAAAGTTGGTCTCAAACTAGATAGATTCCAAGTTCGAGAGTCGGTTACAAGTCGGGGAAGGTATTAGCACCCCGCTCGCCCATTCTAAAATGGTACCCTTATTTGATTGATTTTAATTAAAAGACCTAAATAATTGGTTTGCCAAAATTATATGTTTTTTATTGTTGTGCCTGACAAGGTTGCCCTTGGTCCTACGTACCCTCATGAAATGAGGAATCAAGGCTACGTAGTTCTAATTGTTTTAATTTTTATGTTTTTATATTTTATTATAAAAATGATAGACGCAAAGAGGAAATATGGACAAGACCTTAACATTTAGCCAAGGAAAGGTGGATTTCCAAAATGCATATGATTAATAATTAATTAATAAAATCCATTTAATTTAAAAAAATTGTCTTTGTCTTCTAAATAATATTTTTTACTTGTACATATTTTTATGCAGAGAGGAAGTTTAGATCTCTCCACTTTATTTGGGAAAGAAAATCGACTTACCAAAATGCAATAAATTTTAAGATGTAAACTAAGAAAAATTTACATTTTTAATTCTTATTATTTTAAAGAAAATTATTTTTATATATTTATTTTTGGTGTGAAGAGTAAGTACAAGAGATCCACCACTGTGTTAAATTTGGATAAGAAAAATTGACTTACTAAAACACAACCAAATTAAATAACAAATAACCAACGAGGCTTGGTTCAGTTGGTGTAAGGCCCCAACTGAAATCTTGGGAATGGGACACGGGTGCTAGTAGCCCCGGGTTCGATTCCCACTAAAAACATCTCGCTGGGAGAGCCAACCACGCAGCTCGCTCCGGATTAGTCTCAAGAGCTCCCTGGTATTAAGGGTGCTCTTGGGGATACCGGTGGTTCAGCAAGGAATACGGAAAAAAAAAATTAAATAACAAATAAAAAAACTAAATTTTAAATGATTATTATTATTATTATTTAAATATTAAAAAATTAAAAAAAGAATTTTACATACACAATTTTAAAGACACAGATCGTTTTTTAGCAACTTGCTTTAAAAAAATAAAACTAATTCATAGCATTTTGCTTCGGTCACTGTGTTGCCTTCGCTAGTGCAGCACTACTTTCGTTCCAGCACCTAGCCGTACTCCTTCAGGTTTGTTTCTTTTCTTTCTTTTTTTTTTAATTCATTTATTACTTTTCTTTTCAAATTTTTTTTAACAAATAATTAAATATAGATAAAAAAATGTAGTCTTTTTATTTTTACTATTTTTTTTTGGTAAAATAAAAATATTATTAAACCACAAGCAAAAAACAAAAATTCATACAAATCACTCCATGGACCCAATGCCACCTTCTAGGAAGGGTTCACCAGACCAGGAGGATTAAACCAAAGAAAAAGAACACCGGCCCACAACCAAGCCAGCCCAAACCAAAACAAAACAAAGAAAAAACACTAAAGTTCAGACCAGATTCGGTTAACTAACGCCATGTCCTTCCAGTTCCTGAAATTGGGAAAGCAGAAAGCTATCCTCAAAGCCATCTCCTTCCTCAACGCATGCAGCACACCAGCCATAGATCTATGAGCTCCATTGAAGATGCGATTGTTCCTCTCAGTCCAGATACCATACAAAACTGCTGAATACAAGGTAAAAATGCACTTCCTCCTTGTTCTATCTTTGAAAGCATGCAAGATCTATCTACTCCAATTCATAAATTTATAATGCCAATTGTTTATCCCTAGCCACAGACAAGCTAATTCCAGAAGCTCATGCGACCATGGACATTCGAAGAATAGGTGGTTCCGAGTCTCCTCACTGTTATTGCATAGAACACAGGTACAATCATGCATAAATAATCTGTCCTTCGTTTTTAGTCTATTTAGCACAGCTAGCCAAAAAATAAACATATGTTTAGGAATCGAAGTAGAATTCCACACAAAACGATGTAGATGAAACATAGGAATAGACCCCAGAAGGAAATGATAGCCACTGTTGATTGTGTATATCCCTGATCCAGTAGCATTCCAATAATCACCATTAAATCCAGTAATTAATTTGTTTTTCACCTTGACAAGTTGTTTCCAGTGCCAACTATCTCCTTGCCTCTGTTCAATCTGCCAAAAATCCCTTTCTTTTAAGTAAATGGAGCTAATCCATTTTACCCATAGACAATCCTTTTTAGCATCAATATGCCAAATTTGTTTACCTATTGCAGCCATATTCCACAAAATAGCATTTTTGATGCCCAAGCCCCCATTCTTCTTAGGTCTACAAACTGACTCCCATGCCACTGAAGCATGATAATTTCCCTCTGAATTCACACCCCACAAAAATTCCCTGCACTTCTTCTCCACACCCTTTAGAACTGCTTTAGAAAGCATAAAAATAGAAGCCCAATAAGTGTGCATAGACATTAGAACAGAATTAATAAGGGTGCATCTTGCCTGATAAGAGAGGTTTTTAGACCTCCAAGAATTGATTCTTTTACTGATCTTGTCAATAAGGATAGAACAAGTAGCATTTGACCATTTCTTAGCTGAAATAGGAACACCTAAGTATCTGAAAGGAAAACCCCTTTTCTGAAATCCAGAGGTGTTGAGAATATCATTCTCCCTAGCTGCTTGAACCCCTGCCATAAACACCTGAGACTTATCTCTATTAGCCTCCAAACCTGAGCTTTCAGCAAACTCCTTCATAGCTAGACAAACAATTTCCACACTGGCTATAAAAATAATTGAAAACGAAGAAACAACAAAAAAAAACCCTGGAATGCAGAGGGAAGCAGGAGCAGGGAGATGCAACAGCAGGGTCCACGTGGCGTGTGCTGGTTGGCACGGCAGAGAGCAGCAGGCGCTGCAGGGGAAAGAGAAGGAACGCGTGCAGCGCACGCGCGCGGCTGGAGGGAGGTTGTACACGCGCCTCGGCGAGAATGGGGAATGCAAAAAAATGCAGCAGGGAGCTTTTTCTTTTTCTTTCTGTGAACTTCTCTCCCTAATTTTTTTGTGTGTTCTCAAAGTGAGGAAGAAAGCTCTATTTATAGGAAAAAACTAGGTTAAAAAAATAGGGTTTTTCAACAGGCTTTAGAAAGCCCAGTAGAATATTTCCTGGTTTATTCCTCTTAAAAAAATAAAAACAAATCTGATGATAATCCTTTTAAAACAAAACCAAATTTTATCTTTATCTTCACAAATTAACCAAATCTTTTACTAAAACATTTTTATCTTTTTTTTTATAATTTTTTATTTTTATTTTTTTTTATTTTTCATAAAAAAAAATACTTTTTTTCAAAATATTTTTATTTTTTATTTATTTTTCGTTTTTTTATTTTTTACAAAAAAATACTTTTTCAATTTTTTTTATTTTTTTGTTTATTTTTCATTTTTCATCATTTTAAAAAAAAAAACATTTTTTTTTTGTTTTATTTTGTTTGGGGGGGACAAAATTGGGTGTCAACAGCTGCCCCTCTTTACTTGTTTCTTATCAGATAGCAAGCAAACTGTGGTTTGGATGCTATGAGGGTAAGGAATGAGTAAAGAAGTGGACACCAATTTTGTTAAGAAACAAAACGTGCTTGACAAATCTGGAAGTTTGATAGAAACAGAACTGGTCGATGATGAAAATTTAATAACAACGATGATACTTCGACGTTTCCGTCAGGATATCATGAAAAGCCTAATAACAACGATGATGCTTCGAGGTTTCCACAACGATGACGCTTAGACATAAATGTCAGGATATCATGAAAAGCCTAATAACAACGATGACGCTTAGACATAAATGTCAGGATATCATGAAAAGCCTAATAACAATGATGATGCTTCGACATATATGTCAGGATATCATGAAAAGCCTAATAACAATGATGATGCTTCGACGTTTCCATCAGGATATCATGAAAAGCCTAATAACAACGATGATGCTTCGACGTTTCCGTCAGGATATCATGAAAAGCCTAATAACAACGATGACGCTTCGACATAAATGTCAAGATATCATGAAAAGCCTAATAACAACGATGACGCTTCGACATATATGTCAGGATATCATGAAAAGCCTAATAACAACGATTATGCTTCGATGTTTCCGTCAGGATATCATGAAAAGCCTAATAACAACGATGATGCTTCGACGTTTCCGTCAGGATATCATGAAAAGCCTAACCAACATAAAAATGACTTCAACGTTTGTGCCGGGTGTCAAAAGACCCAAAATGACTTCAGCGTTTGTGTCGGGTGTCAAAAGACCCAAAATGACTTTAGCGTTTGTGCCGGGTGTCAAAAGACCCAAAATGACTTTAGCGTTTGTGCCGGGCGTCAAAAGACCCAAAATGATTTTCGACATTCTGTCGAGGCATCAAAAAGCCCAACCAATATCAAAATGACTTTAGCGTTAGTTCCGAGTGTCAAAAGACCCAAAATGATTTTCGACATCTCTGTCGGGGCATCAAAAATCCCAACCAATATCAAAATGACTTTAGCGTTAGTGCCGGGTGTCAAAAGACCCAAAATGATTTTCGACATCTCTGTCGGGGCATCAAAAAGCCCAACCAATATCAAAATGACTTTAGCGTTAGCCAGGCGTCAAAGGACCCAAGATGATTCTTTTGAAATTATAATTTTTGAATAATCAAGTTCTGGTGATGCAAACAATGCAAATAGTAATGAATGGAATGCAATCAATGCAAATGATATTAATGAAAAACTTGTATGTTGCAACTGGTATAATGTAATGGATAATGTAACTGGTGTAAATGATGGATAATGCAAGATGGAATCAATGCAGATGATGTGAATGGCAATGAAATGAATGCAACTGGAAATTCACAATGCAACTCTAACTTTGTTAAAAATGGAAACCCATCAGGAATTAACGTACTCCTTTGGGAAAAGGGTAAATATGGTGAATTTGACCACTGGTTTTAACTCTTTTGCTCTCGGACACCAAAACCAGACCATACATAAAATCTTATTGATCAAGACAGGCACGTGCAAATCTTTGACAACCTTTCTCCTTAATAAAATCTTTTGAAAGCTCAGCAATCTAACATTTGTCAATAATCAATCACCATCAAACAACCTGAATTTGTTCAAAATCTGCCCCAGTGTATTGTGCTAAAAACAGTTATTGGGGAATCAATGTAATCCCCCAATATCTTTCATCTAGAGCTCAACAATGAACCTCTTCAAATGCTGCCCCAGTTTACTGTCTCAGCGACAAATGCAATGGAATGATCAATACTTCCGATTTCTCTTCAAAAACTGCCACAATATTTCTTTCTAGGGCTTATTAAAAATTTCCAAAACTGCCCCAGTTTGCTTAGCAAGCAATAAAACTTTTCAAAACTGCCCCAGTTTGGGTAATGTTTCAATGAGGGTAGGGAATCTTCAAAATTTTCCCAATGCAACCTTCGGGACTTCTTTCCTGGTTCTATTTGCAATTTCCAATATCTCTTTGCTAAAAACAAACTGGTTTGTATTTGAGGACATTTTCTTCTGCCCTAAATTTTGCCTAGAAAACCCAATGTAGGTTCCCAACGGGCTTTTATATCATGATCCTAATTTTTGCCTAAGTCGCCCCTTTCGAGTTTTGCAACTTAGCAGATCGCTCTAACTTTTGCCTATGTCATCCTTTTTTTCGTATTTTCAACCCAGCGAGCCTTTTTATTTTTTATTCATCTTTTTTCCTCAAATGCAATAATTTCTCAATTGCTTTTGAATTGACTGGAAATTGCAAATCTTTTTTATTCATTCCACTCAAGGTTAGGACTCTCTCAAAGAACATGATATTAGGAATAAGAGATCCTTAACCGTATTCAACCAATCAAGTTCCTTTCAACTTATTTTTCTCACATATCTTCTTAACAAGAAATACTAATGTATGCAATAGAGGAAGGCCCAGTTCTTAATCCAGATCAGCAGATAGGCTTGATTAAGCCTTTCACTGCAGAGGACATAAAGGATGCTTTCTTTTCTATAAATAGTGACAAAGCACCAGGGCCAGATGGTTTTGGTTCTGGATTTTTTTAAGGCTGCTTGGCAAATTGTGGGAAAGGATTGTGTTTTGGCTGTGCAAGAGTTTTTCAACTCTGGTAAGCTACTGAAATCCATGAATCATACTACTCTTGCTATGATATCCAAGGTTGACTGCCCTAATTATGTAAATGATTATAGGCCTATAGCTTGCTGTAATACGATTTATAAATGCATCACTAAACTCCTTTGCAGTAGGCTTAATCAAGTGCTGCCTAGTGTAATTCAAGGTAATCAAACTGCTTTTGTGCAAGACAGGAGTATCATTCACAATATTCTAATTACACAAGAGTTATTGAGGTTGTATGGCAGGAAGAGGGTTTCCCCTAGATGCACTATGAAGGTAGACATAAGGAAAGCTTATGATACTATAGATTGGTGCTTTATTGAGGAGATGCTAGCAGCTTTTAAGGTTCCAGAGAAGTTCTGGTGTGCATGTCTACAGCTTCCTACTCAATCTCTGTTAATGGGCATCTATCTGGTTTGTTTACATGGTCAAGGGGCTTGAGGCAAGGGGATCCTATGTCCCCTTTGATTTTTGTCATGGCAATGGAGATTCTTACAAGATGTTTACAAAAGGCAGCCAGGTGCAGAAACTTCAGGTATCATCCTTTATGTAAAGAGGCTAATCTAGTCAGTTTGGCCTTTGCAGATGATCTGATGATCTTTTTCAAGGGTCACCCAGCTAGTGTAAGGTTATTGTCTGAGGCTTTGAGGCATTTCTCAGAGTTCTCAGGTCTGCAAGCTAGCCTAGAAAAATCTCAACTATATATGGCAGGATTAACTTAAGACAAACAGGAGGAGCTGATTCAAACTACTGGATTTAGGAAAGGAACTTTTCCTTTCAGATATCTAGGTTTACCAATTTCAGCTAAGAAGTGGATAGTGTTAACTTGTCATGTCTTAGTTGATAGAATAACTAAGAGAATTGGCACCTGGAAGACCAGGAACATATCTTACCAAGGAAAATGCTGCCTAATTAACTCAGTGCTGATGAACCTTCATTGCTATTGGGCATCTATTTTTGTTATTCCTAAAGCAGTCATAAAGGAGGTGGAGAGGAAGTGTAGGGAGTTTTTGTGGGGTGTTAATGAGGGTGGTCATAGCACTGCAGCTGTGGCTTGGAATGTGGTGTGTAGGAGTAAGAAGGATGGGGGTTTAGGGTTTAGAAACATAAGTGTTTGGAATAAGGCTGCCATTGGTAAACAGGTTTGGCAGATTGCAGATAAAAAGGACTCCTTATGGGTTAAGTGGATTAACACGATCTACTTAAAAGATGGAGATTTTCTAAGCTATCAAAATACTAATCAACACAACTGGCATTGGAAACAAATAATAAAGGTAAAGGAGCAGTTGAAACCTGGGATAATCAATGGAAGATGGATTTTTGATTCAAGTGGGGAGTACACGATAAGCAGTGGTTACAAGATGCTCACTGGTCCTCCAATTGTTTTCCCCTTGCATAAGCTGATTTGGAGCTCAGTTTCGATTCCCAAGCACAGATTCATCACCTGGCTCGCTGTTCATAACAAATTGAAAACAAATGACCGATTAGCGAGCTTTATGCAAGTTAATCAAACATGCAGCTTGTGTTATAGTGAAAATGAAACGAGAGATCACCTGTTCTTTGAATGTTGTTGGAGCAGAGAGTTGTTGGCACATCTTTGTCTCTGGATTGGGTTGGATTTCTGGCCAGTGAAATTCAGCAGATGGACGAGGTGGGTGTTGCGAGCTTTCAAGGACAGAGGAAGACGAAAGGTGCTGAGTGGTTTGTTCGCTGGGGTGCTCTATAGCGTATGGATTGAGAGGAATTCAAGGGTGTTTGCCAACAAAGCCAATAATCTGATGCATATAGCTGGTCAGCTGAAGAGGCAGATAGCTTGTAGAATAGATGTTTGTTTTCCAAATTTTAGGACATGGAATAATGTGGCTTTAGTCAATACGATTTGCATAGAATTACATTGATGCTTAACATTAGTTATTTTTTTTGGCATTTTTTAGACTAGAACCCTTCCTAGAAGGTGGCTAGCCTTGAAATGGCCTAACGTTTTGTTTTGATTTTTGCTTGTGGTAATAATATTTTATCGTTACCAAAAAAAAAAGAAATACTAATGTAATGATCATATGAACATGGAAAATATTTGGATGATGAGAGTAATTAATTCATGCATTAAAAATGAGATATATTTCATCAAAGTTTCAATTATTTTTAATGAAGTCAGCGCTTCTCCGCCCTAGTGTGTAACTCAAAAAAACCAATCCTCAACGAGGTCTTTTAAAGCTTGTAATGTGGTCTGGCTAAGGGTTGACAAGAAAATGTATAAGGCTCAAAATTTTTATTTCCCTTCCCTTCTTTTCTCCTTTCTCTTCAATTCCCTATTTTCTCAACATATTTTGCACAACACTCAAATCATCAAGAGGATTTTACAAAAGGTTGTAACATGGTCTGGGGGTAATAATGTGGCTAATGAAAGAATGAATATAAAGGCCCAAAATTTATGTTGAGTTTTTTAATGAGAATCTTTCATTCAGAAAGATTGAAATTGTTCTTTTCCATCACAGTATGGATTCATGGGCTTTGCCTTATTTAAACAAGCACCCTCACTTTTTGCAAATTTTTTTTTAATTTTTTGTGCTTGCCTACATCCATTTTTGGATTTTTTTTTTATGATTACACTTTTGACCATGGAAATTGTCTCCCTTGATTTGATTCTCATTAATACTCGGGTAAAATATTTTTGGTTTAAAAGAAAAAAAATTTTCTTGTTGGGGCCCCATGGGGAGAACAATGGATCAAATGTGTTTGAGTTTATGAAAGAAAAAGTAATCCCCCTTGATATTCGCATGCTGGCAAAAACTGTTGACAAACTACCCACCCCGGTTTAAACACACATGGTTGGTTTGAGAGAAACGATCTCCTCTTCAAAATATCTAGGCTCAATGGGGTGACTAGGGATATCTCCTCAGTGTTTGGAAATTCAACAAAGCCTTGTATCATTGGAAGGATTTTCTTGAGAGTCCACACTATTTTAGGTCTTACATTTGCATCATCCTTCTCTAATTTTAAATTTGAATCAAATATCTCAAGTTAATGCAGGAATCAATTTTGTTTTTTTTTTCGGAAGTGCGGTGAGATGATTTATTCACATGATCAAAATATTAGCAGATAATTATTAAAGAGATGTGCAACGAAAAATGAAAATTTCATTAAGGAACAACATTGAGATGGCCAAACATGGCTCACATTTATTGAAGAGAGAATGGAAAGCATGGTTTCTATTATTAAGCAAAGCAATAAGGGTTAAACTTCAAGGAATTGTGATGGGTCATTTATTCCCTGTCATTGTTACCCTTCAACATCAGTTATAGCATTTGACATATCTTGTTTCTCTAGTTGATTGATTGGCTCATCTTGATCATTTGTTCCTTCATTTGGGGCTCTTCGATTGAAGCTTCTCGACACGTTCACTCACATCTACCTTAGTCGTGGTCCTATGTCTGGTCCGGTAAGGGTATGTGAGAGCAATAGGGATGAAACCTTGGCTTGTTCAAAAAAAATTTTTAATTTTTTTTTATGAATGATGCATATGAATATGAATATATGATGACGCAAAAATGTATGATGCAATGCCCTTAGAATCCAAAAGATCCTATTTGGGGGCAATTAAGCCTTCATTACCAATATGAGGTATCGGGATGGATTGATAGCATTCATATAGTTCTAGCCAACTTCGGAACGACGGTGGATCGCTCCAAAATTTTTATTTGTCTTATTGAAATGAAATATTATGGTACAAATGCATATGCATGCCCCTAGGGTACGTGACCTTATATGGGGGCAATTAAGCCTTCATTATAGGACATGGAATGCCATAATGAATTGACAGTAGCCATATAGTTCGGGCCTACTTGGAACGACGAGGGATTATCGCAAGTGAAATGATGGATATGAAAATGAAATTTACCCTTAGGGTGGTGGGCCCTATTGCGGGTTTAATGCGCATGCAAAGAAAAGACCTTCCTCATGGCATAAGGTTACCAAAGTGCAATGGTGCCCCTTACATCATTCTGGCTTGGAAGACAGCGGGTCACCCAATTTATGTGGGATGGCGATCCCGACTTTTATTAAAAAAAATGCGATAAGAGATAGAGAATATGCCCCCTCATGGTAGATCCTACAAGGTTTTTGGGATGTCTAGTGGCCACAGTCCTATGACATTGTTCTATGGTATAACTAAAGTGTAACACTCTAATTTGATAACTTGAAAAAGAGTATATATTTTTTAATTTTTGATTGACATGATCCCCACAACTTTTTCGAAGGTTAAGTAGGTAACAGATTAACTGTTTTGACACCTCTTAATCTTTGATAGTGAATGAAGGGAACCATGATTGACTTATTCAAGTTTCAAAATAGAATGCTACACAAAGTGTACTCCAAGTTGGCTCTAGACTTATAAAGGCCCTCGGATCGCCCTCACTCTTTAAGGTGAGGATCCACTTCGCAAACGGTCGACAAGAGGTAGGTTACACCGCCCAAAATAGGTTAGACGTACCTTCCAAAGGTCGTGTTTACAAGAAATGGTTAGTAGTCCGAGTGGTACTTTCACACACTACAAGAGACCATACACTTGGTAAGTCAAAAGGTAGGGCAAAAGCACCCCTAAAATTAGGGTTTAAATAATAGTACCCGGGTATGGGGTTTCCGTGTGTGCAAATATTGGTGGAGAGAACCTATTTTGGGGGCATACAAACCCTTTTTTTTATATAAATAAAAGAACAAAAGAGATTACAAGAAAGAATAAATATAGAATAAACAAATATGTAAAAAAAATAAAAAGAAAATAATTAAACAGATATATACAATAAACAATTAATTAAAGGCAAACCAATTATAAAATAAAATAGGTCTATTAAAAGAAACCGATCATTTAGGTCTGGCTCTCTTATTTGGCTTAGTCCCCAGCAGAGTCGCCAGCTGTCGTGGCCGGGGTCCCGGGTCGCCCTCGGGGCCTCGCCTACGAGTGGATCTTAATTTGGCTATTTATTCATGAATTAGTGTTTTTCCCATCTTTGTATTTCTTATCCAAATATGTATAACTGAACCTCTTGTTAGGAATAGGGATTTGTATGGATCTTAATTTGGCTATTTATTCTTGAATTAGTGTTTTTCCTTTTAAATCAATTGCTTGGTTGCGTTTTAATTACAATTCATAGAATTAGCTACTTTATGTTTTGCTTTGGTAATCTGAACCTTAATTGGAAGATTAGGATTTAGATTAGGCCTTTAAACCAAACATTATAATTATACAAGCGGTAGGGATACTTTTGGGGATTATATGACTTTTATTAATTCCAGTGTTTTAATTAATGATTATTAAACTAAGATTCACTTAAGGGATTAAGGGATATAATTTAATAAGAAACGTAATTGCCATGAGGGATCTAGCTTTTACTACCTTTGGAATGTCATTGATTTGAAAGAAAACAGATTTTCATAATTAATAACCTGATCCTACAATGAAACCAAGTTCCTAACCTTTTCCATATTTGCTTTTAATTACATTTTGTTTTCTGATTTGTTTCATTCTACCTTTTCTCCATTATGTTCTAAAACTCAAAATCAATACAAGTTTCACATAGTAATCACAATTAGGTGAAAGAAATTAGAAACAATTTGCAATCCTCGTGGGTACAATAACTGGTCTTACTGACTATATTACTTGTCGATCCGGTATACTTGTCGGTGACCCAACAGTAAGCTTCTCTTGGCTTAGAGAGCTGAGGTTTGGTTTTGTCTGTTCCCTAGAAACTCAAGGTTTAAAGAAATTCCTAGATTTTAGTTATCCTATATATCCTAGGTTTATCCAACAGTTTTATGCTAATTTTTCCTACAAAGAGGGTAACTATCAGTCTTGGGTAGGAGGGGCACAGATTATCATTACTCCTAGCCACTTGCAAACCCTGTTTGGTCTAAGCACTGCTGGAGCTTCCTTGGTTGGTGAAGGTTTAGGTTGTATCCTGGCCTTAGTTTTCCAACAATCCCTTAGAGTGGGTCAAAACTGGAATAGCGGGTTAAAGCGGGTAACATTATTGACAGCTGAGAATAGGGTCATTCACTGTATTATTGAATGTTGCTTGTTCCCTTGTACTTCCAGGAATTATGGTCAGGTTTACGAGGATGATTTGAAGTTGTTTTATGGGATCACCAACAACAATCCCATAAACTGGTCCAAGGTAATAATAGAGCGTATGCTTCTTGCTGCCAACTCCAAGAGTCCTAGCTGGTAGCCCTATCCGATGCTTGTCTCGAGGATGTTGGAGTACTATGGTGTACCCATAGATGATGGTGAACCTAGAATTCGCCTTCTTATGACCAGTGCCTTCTGAGTGTTGGTCTACTTCACCAGCAGGGAATGGATAAGCACCCTGCTTCTGGTATTTGGTTCTGGAAGGATGAACTTCCACAAGAGGCGGGTGGTCAACCGGCAGCTCAGGACGAAGAGCGCCAAGAAGTAGAAGCCGCCTTTCACGCTGCGGAGGTAGGTGCACAAGGTGAGGATTTTATGGATGCCCAGCCTGATCCTCCTCCTCCTCATCCTCACCCCGATTTCGATTATCGAGGTATGCACAATTCATTCATCGACTATGTTGACTTTATCCTAGATTGAGTGAATACTCGCTTGGACCACATGGAGCGGAACATCCTTGATTCCCAGACTGCCATGGAGCAAAGCATGATGGATGCCTTCAACCGTTTCTTTCCTTCCTTCTCCGATCATCTGCCACCACCACCTTCCTGATTTTCTCCCTTTTATTTATATGTTTTTTATGGTTGTGTTCCTTTTAGTGTTTTATTTATATGTTTCTGTGGACATAACTTATGCATGTAATAGGGACCTTCTGGATTATAATTAACGAAATTTCTGTGTTGTTGCTGCTGCGTATTATATGTTGTATTATTTTAAAGTCTCTAAGTGTTTATGGTGGTCTCAAAGGGATTTAACAGGTGATGTTCAGCAGGATTCGCCCGAAAGAGGTTTTTGGTTTTAACTTTTGGTTATTGATCGTATTCAGGGAAAAGGCTGTTCCATTTTACTCTTGTATTTATACTTTATTTTCCCTGTCTTGGGCATTAGTCAAAAGAATTGGCTTCCTAGGTTCTTGACTATTCTTCGAGTCTGGACGCATTTATTAATTTGACCTCCTGTTGAAAAACTTTGGGTTGTACTCAATTTCCTATAATTTCTGCGAATTATTCTATTCGGACACAGGTATGTTTCATGTGAACACTAAGGAGTACAGGTCGATTGTTCTGTTTGTATGGTCTCAATGGTAACACTTTGCGAAGCTATCAAAATTCGCCTAAGAGTCTTGGCAGGGCTCTTAATGAATTTTGGAACTACTAAAAATAAAGGTAAAATTAATAAATGATAATAATGAAAAAGGAAAAATTTGAATTCGATGGAACTAGAGTTCCTAGTTTGCTTGTTTTCGAGTTTACTTGAAAGATTACAATGATATTGTCCGTCAATAGATGTAAGGATTGGGGTGATCAGTCCCAAACTCACGTCCATCCACAGTACATCATCGTTTTCTTTGTTGAAAGTGTGGTCCTTTAACATATGCGAGGATAAGGATGGCCAGTCCTGACCTCGCACTCTATTTAAGTGACAACACCATCCCAAGGTTTGAATTATCCTACGACTTTTCGCAATAACTTATGGCACGAGGTTAAATTCACGTATCCTACCTGTACATCAGTACGTCGCGACAGGTAAAGGGGGTAAAATCCTAAGAAGAGTAGACCCTTCAGGCTTTTTGCTAAACTACTAGCTGAGGTTCCTAACTTTTCGCTTCCTTTAGCTAGGGTGAGTCTAAAAAGTTAATACGTTTTGGGTCTCTAATCGGCTCATCAACAACTTCACCGCTTCCTGAAGCCACTTCTATGTCCCCTTCGGAACTCAACCATCCTATTGCATGCAAATGGGGCTGGGTTCTGGGATGTTCGTGGTTTCTAGTTAATTGCCGCCACAATCCCAGCTTGGTTCTGACTAAGTTGAACCAAGCTTTCTAGATTCTTAGCGATCCCATCATTGCCAACACGTCTTCGAGCCATAGTGATTACCTCGTCCTGGAGAAGCCTGTCAGTTAATATTTATACAATAAAATAGTTAAGCATCTATACCTATCACTATACTAGACACTTAACTATTTGTTGGTTACTCGCTTGGTGAGTAAACCACAGGAGTTGTGAGTCCAAACTCCAAGGTCGAGGAAAAACTGCTCTGATACCAAATTGTAACACCCAACCTAAAATTACCCCAATTAAAATTAACTACTTGAAAATTTCTTTTAAAACTTAATTAATTATAAAAATCTCCGTGAGATCGGATGGAGGTTCTTCTGTTTAATGGATTTTCGAAAATATTAATTTCCCTATAAACCTGTATATTCAATTTTATAAAAATCAACCATGGGCCAGTAGGGCCAAAAATAATAGAAAAATATTAGTTACATCATTTTTTCAAAATAATTACAAGTTGTAGAAATAGTTGGTTTTTCCAGAAAATGTTGTTTGTACACAATTCTAAAATAAAACCCATGACCAACACTTGTTCACCCAACTAACAAATCACACTCCACGAAGTGAAGTGTGCTCCTGCTCGGCCAAGACTTGTGCATGCTCCTTCTGAACCTGTAATAAAAATAACAAGAAAGGTAGCATTACACATAACTTAGGAAATGACTTCTAAGAAGTCATAGTAGAAAACTAAGCCTAAACATTATTATTAGCACACCACAATCACAATCAATATTAGACATACAAACTCATTTACTATAAACTTTTAATTTGTTTACCATTCTTTTCATATACTTAGTTTATTTCACTTAGGTTCCAGTATTTAATTCACTTTACTTTTCCTCTTATTCTTACCTTTCTTTTGATTCTTAATTCTTCTTTTCGTTGTGTCTTATTCTTATACTTGTTTCCTTTCTTTCCTCTTTCTTTTAGTTTTTCATTGCTTTTCTTTCATTCCTTTTTCTTATTACATCTTTTCCTTTTCACTTACTTATTCTTCTCTTTTTCTTTCCTCTTTTTCTTTTACTTTTTCGTTTCTTTTCTTTTCTATTTAACGGCTTTGCGAACCCACCATTGCGCTCCCACACCGGGGCATCTTACCACTGCACACGCCATTAATCGTGCGGCTTACGCAACCAATGCACCCTACCAGGGCGTACTTACATGGCCTGGCATCTGCGAAGCATATAGAGTACTGTGAACCCACCACTGTGCTCCCACACCGAGGCCTCTTACCGCGGCGCACGCCATAAAATCGTGCGGCTTACGCAACCAATGCACCCCACCAGGGCGTACTTACATGGCCTGACATCTGAGTACTAATCATCTGTAAAGGTACTGCGAACCCACCACTACGCTCCCACATCGGGCAATCTTACCGCGGCGCACGCCATTAAATCATGCGGCTTACGCAACCAATGCACCCCACCTGGGCGTACTTACATGGCCTGACATCCGAGTACTAAATCATCTGTATAGGTTTTTTGAACCCACCACTCTGCTCCCACATCGGGGCATCTTACCGCTGCACACACCATTAAATCGTGCGGCTTACGCAACCAATGCACCTCACCAGGGCGTACTTACATGGCCTGACATCCACAAAACGAGTCGGGTACTGTGAACTCACCACTGCACTCCCACACCAGGGCGTCTTACTGCTGCACATGCCATTAAATCGTGCGGCTTACGCAACAAATGCATCCCACCAGGGCGTACTTACATGGTCTGGAATCCGCATACCAAATATCATAATCTTTTAATTACATTTTCTTTCTTTTCAATTTATTCAATTATATTTTCTTCTTTTCGTTTAATACTTTAATGTCTTTCCCTTATTCTTTATTCACTCGTTCTTTTCTTCTTTTTACTTTTAGTTCTCTTCTTTTCTTTACTTACTTCTTATATTCTCTTACTTAATTTCCCATAATTGTACTTTTCTATCTCTTTCTTTTCGTTCATAATTTAGAATCATTTTCTATTATTGTCATTTAGGGATTAACAAACAAATCATATATTCATAATAAACATACAATTCATACATAACCCACATGCAACTAAATTCGGTCTATTTATATAATTTTATATTCCAAGTTTTCACGCATTATTATTATCACTTCCTTTTATATTCACCAACTACACAAACATTCCAATCTATCCCTTAATTATGAAGCCTGTTAACTCGTTATCTTTTAGGTTCATTTCAAAACCCCTACCCCTCATATAATCACACACACACATTATTGTTCAGCATAATAACACAAAGCATATACATATATTAGCACAAACATCGTCACATAAATCATTTACACATATATTTACAACGATTTAGTGAATTCATTTCTTTTATTTTTCTACTCTATTTATTCTCCTTGTTTTCCTATAGTTCTTCATTTTCCCTATTTTCATTCTTTAACTTAATGTCAATATCAACTACCCTATTGTTTACTCCTACACCTAATCTTTTCTACTCTTAGTCACCCCTATAAACAACCTAGAAATCACACCTTAATTCAGGGTAAGGCTACCTTCTTACCTCAATGAAGATAGAAGAATGGAAAACCTCGAACCCTAAGCGTTCATCTTTTCCTTCCTCCTTAAAGCTTTAACCACTCTGACCATCCTTCACTTGTTCTTGAAGATGAGGAGACAAGAGAGAGATAGAGGTGGCTCCCATGGTGGGTCTCAGGAGCTAGAGAGAGGATGTAACACCCTATTTATAATTACCCTTAATTACCCCGAAGGAAAAATAATGACTTAAAAATTTCTTTTTAGAAAGTCATTAACTTATGAAAATCTCTGTCACATCGGACAGAGTTTCCCTTGTTTTATGGATATTCCAAAAATTATGTTTTCTTGTAAACCTGTTATAACAATTATACAAATAATTAAGAAGGCCAATAGGACCAAAACATATCATACTGCATCAATATGAAACCATATCAGAGTTTTGTCGCATCAGAAATTCATAAAATAACTACAAGTTTTGGACTTAAAATAAGTTCCCAAAAATATACTTCCTATCCATAGGAAGTGGTCCTATCTCACCCAAAAATACCCCTTTACAATTCTATATCAAAAAGAACAACAATTATAATCAACCCACAATAGCCATGACTAAGTCAAAATAGACCACCCAACACTAACTACTCTCCTTGTGAGGGAGAGTACACCTGCTTGGCCGGGGGTTGTGCAAGCTCAATCTCAGTACCTGTGTAAAAAATAGTAAGGAGGTGAGCATTACACATGAAGTAAAAAAGCAGTTTCTAACTAGACATAATAACACACTAAGTCAAACACAATAAGCACATAATACATATATTTTTATTCAACATACAATTCATGCTCATGCTCATTCACATATCTTCCTTAGTTCCTTTTTTTCTTATTTCCATTTCTTTACTTTTCTCTTTTCTTATCTTCTTTATTTCTTTTCCATATATGCACCACTAGGATTTGAATGCACCTGCTAAGGCGTTTGGAACACCCATTAGGGACTTTATCACCCATCAGGACTTTGGCACCCATTAGGCTTCACCCATTAGGACTATGATTATTACTTCCCTTATTGTTATTATACTCTTTTTACATATTCAATTCTTTTTCTTTAATTCTATTCCGCATTTTTAATCCCTTTTTACTTATTAGTGAATTGAACCATTGGGTACACCAACGCCTAACGGGGCGTTTGGACCTAATTGGGCATTTAGCCTGAGGGGCATTTAGCCCTAATGGTGCATTTGGAACACCTAGCAGGGCACCTAGTGTGTCAGTGCCCCCAGTGGTCAATTCGACTGCCTTATCTTTAACTTAGATCGTTGTCCGTTCATTTGTCTATTATCTCATTCATCATTCACATACATTTATCACACAATCATCATAATTCACATATTCAATTCCCTAAGTTCATCCTCTCATTCCTAATTCATTTTATTTATCATTTATTAATTTTACAGTACCACATATACTACATTTCATCATTCAAGCATACACAACAATTAGCACTTAGCATTTACATTCAAACACAATTATCAACTAGGGTTCATTTCTTTTATTTAAATAAGCACTATATTAACATCATTCACTAACCTATGGTCCATATCCCTAAACTCAACACACATTCTTAGCCATCACTATGAACTAACTAGAAACTATTTTCTAAGTCAAGGTAATACCCACTCCTTACCTCAACCAAGTAGAAAATATACTAAACCTCCAAACCCTAGCCTTTTAGCTTTTGCCCTAGCTCCTTGAGTCCTCAACCAAGAAGCTGCCAAATGTGCAGTGAGAGGGATAAGAATGAGCTTGATTCCTTCTAGCTATGAAAATGAAGAAAACATAAGAATGTGATTCTTCAAGAGGTGGGGTTCGAATTTCCCAAGTGAGAAGGAGAGAGAAAGAGACGTGAGATGAATGTGAGAAAGAGAGGACGGAATTTACCTTGTGTTTGAGAGGGAGGAAGTGAGATGATGATGACCTTGATGATGAATAGAAATGGGGCTCTTAGAATCTTGAAGAAGAAAAGGAATAATACAACTTTGCTTTGGTGAGGAGGGTGGAACTCGTGTGATGATGTGGGGGTGGTGTTGGTGCTCTTTGTTCTTGGCTAAGGAGATGGGGTGATGTTCTTGTTTGACTTGGTGTTGATGATGATGAACGGAGTTGATGATGATGGTGGTTCATTCTTGGTTTCTTGGGGCTTGCGAAGAGAAGAAAAAGGGAGACTGCGTAGTGTCTGATATTGTGTCTGGTAATGAAAGCTTCTTTAAGAATCTTGGTGATTGTGTGGCTTATAATGAGTGTCAAGGGTGGAATTTCTGTATTTGCCGCCAGATAAGCTGCACTTTCGCACCACAAAGCCGACCAACGCATCTGGGCGAAAGGTATAGTGCGCCTGGGTGCGGAACAGCCTATGAGAGCCAGTTTCCTAGAATCCTGTTCTCCTTATCCAACGACGAACTCATGTTGACCGATTAGGACCTTGGTGCTCAGATCCTTGGAGGCACCCACTCGGAATGAGACTGATAAAACGAGAGGTTGCGGCACGCGGAGGCCGAGATGCCTTAGCGTCGGTACGAGGTCGGTGTAGCCTCTTTAACGAAATGCTAGGCAATTGGAGGCCGAGATGCCTTGGTGTCGATGCGAGGTCGGTCCAAAGTCCTTTAAATCCGAGGAGACTAGTTACGGCTTATGATCGGCTAACACGAAGCGGCTTATTGTGGTCGACAGGTTACTGATGAGGGGTGTGAGGCGAAATGAGGTCGGCTTATGACCCTGAATGTCGCTTTTTGGTTGGCTAAGATGGGATAGGTCGGACCGAGGTCCGATCCACTACACTTTAACCCTCTTATTCTTTGCTAAGGCTCAACTTTTGGCACTCCAGTCTGGTGCGTCTGGGGGATGACAGGTGCGTCAGGTGCGCTTGGATGCTCCTTGGCGGTTTGGGCTCCATTTTGCACCCCTCACTGTCTGGAAACTATGAGTCAGCATGCTTCAGCGAGCATTACTCGCGCTCGGGCGCGCTTAGGCGCACGTATCTGATGCATTTTTTTTCTAATTTTCCTGCCTTCGAAACACTATAACTTCTTCGTTACCCGTCGGATCTTTCTCAAACTTTAAAGCAAGCTTTCTAAAATCCTTATCTTCATATCCAATGGTGGAATTTTAGTTTGGAGTTGCAAATCTTTTATTTCTAATTTTTCCCCAATGTTTTATGTTTTTAACTATTAAACGACTCTTTTAATTCTAGTAGTTTTAACCTAGTTTTTATCATTTATTTCACCCTAAGCCTATTACCATATTAATTAGACTTAGAATTAAATTAGGGATGTTACAATCCTCTCCCACTTACTAGAATTTGGTCCTCGAAATTCAGCTATCCTGGAAAAGTTGGGGATGAGATTCCTTCATCTTGTCCTTCAGCTCCCATGTAGCCTCTTCCACATTGTTTCTATTCCAAATCACCTTCACTAATGGGATTTCTTTGCCTCTGAGTTGCTTAACCCATCTGTCTTCAATTCTGACTGGCAACACTTCAAAGGTCAAGTTCTCCCTCAAGGGCAAATCATCAACTGTGACCACATGTGAAGGATCATGAATATATTTCCTTAGTTGTGAGACATGGAAAACATCACGAAGCTTTGACAAATGTGTAGGTAAGGCGATTCTGTATGCCAATGGCCCAACCTTCTCCAAGATCTGATACGGCCCAACAAACCTAGGAGTTAGCTTCTTGGACTTGATTGCCCGTCCAATACCAGTAGTAGGAGTTACCCTCAGAAACACATGATCGCCAGCATCAAACTCCAAGGGTTTCCCATGCTTATCAGCATAACTCTTCTGGCGATCTTGGGATGCTTTCATTCGATCTTTGATCATTCGGATCTTTTCTGTGGTTTCTTGCATAATATCTGAACCAATAAGCAAGTTCTCCCCCATCTGAAACCAACAAAGAGGCGTTCTAAATTTTCTGCCATACAGTGCCTCAAATGGTGCCATTCCGATACTAGCATGGAAACTATTGTTGTAGGTGAACTCCACCAATGGCAAGAGTGTTTCCCAGTTACCGGATTGCTCAAGCACACATGTCCGCAACAAATCTTCAAGGGACTGGATAGTGCGCTCGGTCTGGCCATCAGTTTGTGGATGGTAAGCTGTGCTGAATTTCAGTTTGGTACCAAGTGCCTGCTGAAGACTCTGCCAAAATCTAAACAGAAACCTTAGATCACGGTCAGATACTATGCTGGTGAGGACTCCATGCAATCTGACTATGTCCCTGATGTAAAGCTGAGTCAACTTCTCCAAGCTATACTTCATATTCATGGGAATGAAATGAGCACACTTGGTAAGCCTGTCAACAATCACCCAGATGGCTTCACAACCTGTGTTGGTTCTTGGCAAGCCGAAAATGAAATCCATGGCTATGTTGTCTCACTTCCATTCCGGGATCTCCAAAGGCCTCAATAAACCACCTGGTTTCTGGTGTTCGATCTTAGCCTTCTGACAAACCAAGCATCGAGACACATAATCTGCTACATTCTTCATTAACCTTGGCCACCAAAACAATCTCTTCAAATCTTGATACATCTTGGTGATACCTGGATGAAGACTCAACTTAGTCTTGTGAGCTTCCTCAAGCACCATTCTTCTAACTTCGAAGTCCATGGGAACGCATACTCTGTCTCTAAAGCGAATAATCCCGTCGGAACCCTTCTTGAAATTAGGCTCCATCCCTTCAATTACCCTCTCTAACTGATTCTGCAAGTCTTCATCATCAGCTTGTCTGTCTTTGATCAAATCCACAAACTCATTTGTGACTTGCAACATTTCCAGGACAATGCTTTTCTCTTTCACTTGCATGCCTAGATTGAGGTTGCTGAATTCCTGCATCAACTGCATCTCCTTTACCATCAAATTGCTAACATGCAGAGTCTTACGACTTAGTGCATCAGCCACAACATTAGCTTTGCTAGGACAATATTGGAGATTGAAGTCATAATCTTTGAGAAATTCCATCCACCTTCGTTGTCTCATATTAAGCTCCTTTTGATCAAAGAGGTATTTGAGACTCTTATGATCACTGAAGACTTCAAACTTAGTACCATATAGATAGTGTCTCTAGATTTTTAGAGCAAAGACAACTGCTGTCAATTCAAGATCATGAGTGGGATAGTTTTGCTCATGTTGTCGGAGCTGCCTGGAAGCATAAGCTATCACCTTACCCTGCTGCATTAGCACACAACCTAATCCTTGTTTCGAAGCATCACAATACACATCGAAGGATTTGGTCGGATCCGGCAGAATTAGAACCGGAGAGCTAGTCAACCTTTGCTTCAGCTCTTGGAAACTATACTCACACTGTTGCGACCACTAATAAGGAACATCTTTTCTAGTGAGTGTGGTTAATGGAAGAGCTAATTTGGAGAACCCTTCTATGAATCTCCGATAATAACCTGCCATACCCAAGAAACTTCTAATCTGTCACTGTCTTGGGCCTCTCTCACTTTAACACCGCTTCCACCTTAGAAGGATCAACAACAACTCCTTGTTCATACTTTGCATATTTAGAGGTGTCACTAAACACAGTGGTTGATGACTTGCTAGTCAATAGCGGCGCGATAGCGCGCTATTGCGGCGGAGCGGAGCTCGCCAACACTTCACCGCGACGTTATATGATATAGCGGAGCGGAAGATGGTAGCGGTTGAAGCGGCCGTAATCGCACCGAAATCACGTCCAAATCCCGGTTGTAGCGGTCGCGCCAAAGAGTTTAGTGAAGAACAGAAGGAAGAAACCACCACCTACATGACATAGGAAAAGAAGGAAGAGAGACTAAGTAAGAAACAAATTCAAGTTGAGAGAGAGAGACGAAATTGGGGGAGTGATGCTGGTGCAGCGGTTCTTTGTTATGCTGCAGCGGCTGTTCTGTTAGATGGAAATCGTGGGATGGTTAGGATTAGGGTTTCATTATGTTGGGCCTAGCACATTGGGCTTTATAACTAGAAAAAAAAAATCCATACTTGTAATTTCAATATCAAATTAACATTAATCAAAGTGGGTACCTATTCATTTATTTATAAAAATTACTAATAAAAATGTGTAATATTTAGTAATAATGAATTATTTTTTTGAAATAGTAACAATAATTTTTATTATGAATTATAAATATTTTAAATTTTGTTTATATTTTTATTTTTGAACATTTATATGTATATATATAATATATTTTATTATATCCGTTATCCCGCTACATTGTTTTTTTGGGTCAACCGCTATCGTGATTGACTACCCAGGTTGATGAGGGTGTTGGAAGCCCAGCTGTGGCCAGGTACAAAGGATGCAGATCAAGCTAGAAGATGAGTGGTAATCGAAGGAAGCGAGTGCAGAAGTGTATACTATGCAGGTGTATTGGTCACAATAGAACAACCTGTACGGAGAAGGAGATGAATGATGAAGAGGAATGCGATGGGGATGATAAAGAGCTTGAGGAGGAGGAGTTGGAAGGTATAGTGATGCATCAACATGGGAAGCATAAGAATGGGAGGTATATTAAGTTTTTAGCCAAATTCTAATTCTGCATGCTCATAATATTTTAAACTCCATACATATATTGTTATTTGATGCTGTGTAGATATTGAAACATGGAGTATTTTAATCTTGCTCATAAAGAAACAATTATTATGCTAAAAGATTGGAATGTAATTTCTGCTTGTTTATTTAATTAATTGTCTTTTCAGTGCATCTGAAGAGGAGATTGATGAAGTGCACAAGAAGTGGTTATTTAGTTGCAAAGTTGGTTTTAGTCTGTTTTGAACTGGAAGTAGAATTTGATGTTAGCTTGTTATGAACCAGAAGGAGAATTCGATTTGATTGTTTTGTAATTTACCTATGTTAATCGTAATTGTTGTTCAGAATGCCTTATTGCATAAGGCTCTAAGTTGAACCTACGTGAAGTTCTTAATTGTGATGAACCAATGTTATTGTTGTTTATAATGTGTTTTTGTACAAGGCTGTAACTTGGAAGTATGTGAAGGTGTTAACCTTGGTTACCTTTATCCCAAAAGAGCCTTGAATTTTAGTTCGTGTGTTATTTTATAGTCCCTTTTTTAATTAATTTTGTAAATGCTATTGTTAATAATTACTTCCTTCGTTCCTTATTATCTGTCGTTTTTTGGAGAGATTTTTTGTTTCTTTTTATTTGTCGTATTGAGAATTTCAAGAGTGTAATAAATGCTATTTTCCATGTTTGCCCCTATTTAATATGTCTTGGTTTGTGTAATTAGTGGGGAAAATTTAATGATTATAGAGAGAGAAAGGGTATAATGAGAAAAAACATAATTAATGTATTGAAAATCTGAATAATGATTAGATTTCTTAAATGTTGTGTTTTGTTTGAAATACGACAGATAAAAAATAACGGATGGAGTAATTTATAGTCCCTTGTATATTTGTTTCGTTTTTCCCTTAAAATTTAAGTTTTAACAAAAAAAAAAGGTTTTAGTTAACAAGTGTCTTGTTTTAGCCAAGTATATCAATATTGGAAAAAAAAATAATTATTGTGTGCATTCTTCAATATTTCGATAATATAAAAATTAGATTTTCTAATTAATTTTTATTATGTTTAACTTCTTAATAACTGTATGAATGTCACTTATTAGCATTTGCTTAAAAATATTCATGTGCTCCTTATTATTTGCCATTTTTTAGAAAAAAAAAATTGCTCTTTTTTTTTATCTTGTCTTTTTGAAATAAATGTAATAAATATTGTTTTCCATGTTTGCCCATATTAAACAAGTCTTCATTTGCGAAAGTAGATAAGTAGTGAAGAAAAATTAATGATTAAAAAGAAAATAATAAGAAAAAACACACTCCCTCTATCCCTATATATAGGACCCATTTAGGAAATTTCAGGTTCCTTAAGAAAGTTATTAATTTATTTGATTGTATTGAAAATATGAAGTTTTGATATGTATTTTCAAAATTATCCTATTAATATTTTTGATAATCTAAAAAGTAATAAATAAATAAGGGTGTTTGTAGAATAAAGCAATTAATGGTCATTGCAAATTGATATAGGGTCTTATAAATAGAGACAAAATAAAAGTGTCAAAAGGATCTTATATTTAGAAACGGAGGGAATAATTAATATATTGGAAATCTTTATGCGATGATTAAATTTTTTAAAATATGTGTTTTGTTTAAAATAAGACAAATAAATAAGACCAAAGTGAGTGGTTTCAACTTTTACGATATGCCTCCAAAATTATTTTTGAAAAAAATTATGTGGATTTAAGCTTGATTTAGCATATTGGCACAAAACAAAGTTTTAATTCATTAAAAGAAGCCATTGTTTAAGGACAATAGTGCAACAGTATTGCTATGTAGTACGAATTCGTGACTCACGAATTTTACATAGCTAATAAACAAGCGCGTGAGATATACAAGAAATACCCAAAATGCAGTTTTGCATTCAATAAAAACATAATTCTGTGAGTCATTTACAACAAAATGCTTCGTACCAAGAATGATTTTCCAATTCCATAGTGCAAAAGGCACTTTTCAACGGCCACACCTGTCCATCAGGTAGCATGCTTTCATTTTCAGCCATTCATTCCATTTTGTTAAGGATCAATGGTTAATATCTAAAGTTAACAAAATGGACCATGGCAATAGAAAACTCAAAGGCTTCATTAAGAGGTAACAAATAAAAGGGGTAAGAAAGAAAATAATACCAAACAAGTTGTTGTTCCAATGGGTTATGTGCGATGAAACTGGCGGCCAGCGATAAGGGATGGCGAAGAACGTTGCTATGCTAGAGAGACGGGGTGTGTAGAATGACCCAACCATGAGCATTAGAATGAGCCGTAAGGAAGGGAAAATGAGAAGAGTAAGAGGAGCAGATGGTCATCAAAAATTGAGGAAGTAGCATTCTTAGGAAGAGCCATCAGGGCTTTGAATTGGCGGGAGAAAGGAGATGGTGAATTGAGGTGGGTCGGCGCAATGCCACCTGTTATGGTGGTTGCCCGAGAGTAGGTTGTTGTCGTGGTTGTGCAACGAAGTCGATGTCTATAATGATGGTCGCTTTCGTTGTTGTGCGACGAAGTCAATGTCGATGGGATAGTAGTTGGTGGCGTTAGTGCTTTTGATGAGGGGTGGCGAACAATGCCATGGGTGAGAGAATAGGGGCCGAGGAATATGAACATCTTTCTTCTATGATGCCCTTCCAAAACCGGTTATCTTGATCCTTGTTTCCAATATCAACTGTCCTTCACTTGCCTTGTTTATGGTCCGTTAGATCTACCATTTGTACTGGTGCAAACCTTTGCACAGTATGTAGGTTAAACGCAGCCTTATATAAAAACCTTGAAACTTTGCTATTTTTCAGCTTGAGAACACCAGGTATGTGTAAATTCTTACAAGTAAGATTGGTGCCACAAAAGAAAATAAATGCCTGGTATTAAACAATGTCATACTGGTATTTAATACCACACAGGCCACAGTCAACTTAAACATTCAGTAGACCTTAAAAACTATGTAATCAAATTTGTCCCAAGCGCGCCTCTGAGATCAGATCTGTACATGAAATTGTGAAGTTCTCTGAAAGTTCCATGACAAGTCTAAGATATTCACTAATACTAGGTTGAGACCGAGAATGCCAGAAAAAGAAGCACAAAAGGATTTAGATAGAGTTTAGTGTTCCTCCCAATCAGCTGCAACACCCTCCTCCCGCAGCAACAGTTCCATCTCTTGCACCAGATTGACCTTGGGGACGTCCGTAGCCAACTTTTATACCAAATGACTGCAACAACAGATTAAATGCTAATTTTAGCAAAAGGGATAGATTTCCTTTGCACTATTATTTCGTTTTTAATATTAAAAAATAAATAAAGGAAAAGAAAAGAAAAGCATCCATGCTTCTGCTACAATTTACTCATTTTGGTGAGATCAACCATCAATAAGACAAAGTAAATCACAAGATACTTTCTTAGTATGACAAGTGAAAATGCCAAATACAAATTTCTCATGGACAGAGCATCCATTAGAAGTTTAGAAGAATAAAAAGATGATGAAAACATCAGTTCCAAAACGCAACTGAAAGAACTAATGTTCCTTGCATGCATTCTGATTTCGATATCTTGATCTGTAAACTTGATGCCTTATTGATATGGGACTAAATACTGACCAAAGTCCAAGATATTGTCAAAACTCCCAACAAACTTCCCACAAATTTTTAGATGAATTTGACTGTAGATAATTACCTCATTGGACACATCAAAGACACCTTCTTGGATATTCTGAAGAATCTTCCCAGCAGTCCTTATAAAAGCCTGCCAAATATGCATGCAGGTACTTTAGATGGTGATTAAAATTACACAATGTCATTGAAGTATGATGTAATATGAATTTAAAGTCCCACTAGCTATTGATTAAGATATATCACCTCTTCCACATTTTGAGCTGTCCTGGCAGAAGCCTCCAAGAACAGAAGTCCATTTTCCTTTGCAAATTGCTCACCCTCCTCTTTGCTCACTGCCCTTCGGTGAGACAGATCACACTTGTTCCCTATGAGCATGATTGTCATGTTAGGATTGGCATGTTGCCGGGCATCTTCCAGCCAACTTGCTAAATGATTAAATGTTTCTCTCCTGGTCAACACCAAAATCTTTTGCTTTTCAGTTCAAGGCAGGATTAGAATAATTAACTAACCTCAACATTTAACCCCCATGCTGGTGCCACCACATACAGAAAAATACAAGGGAGAAGGGATTGGAGATAATATTAATTTTTTATTTTTGTGGAACAATAGTATAAACTCTTACGGGACCCACAGCACATGAGAGAAGGGATACCACAAGCATGCAAACACTTATTACAGGGGCAGAGAAACATATACCACGGTGAAAACATGTTGCAACCAGCAGTAGTGCTGCACTAGAGCTCCTAAGATTAGGTATATGAAAATCAAAAACCGTATAAAGTAGTTTAAAGTTTGAAAATAAACTAAGATGCCCAGGACTCCTAATTCAAATAGGGAAGTAAACAATAACAAGGTAATGCCAATAATAAAGCTTCTGCCATTAAATGTTTACTGCACAAATACACTGCTTTTAACTTCTATCAAGTGTCTTATTAACATCTCTAACACATGGGATTCACAAAAGTGGCTACCACACAACATACGTGCATTTAGAAGGGTGGTATAAAGTCTGGCACGATTCTCAAGATGCAGACCATAAGCACTATATCAATGCATCAATAGCACTACCAACCTTGTAATGTCATACACCAGAAGTGCTCCCGCTGCTCCTCTGTAGTAAGATCTAGTGATGGATCTGAAAGACTCTTGCCCAGCCTACAGTTAAATGATGTATTCAGCTTTAGTATCCATGTATTACGAAAAACATAACTGCAGACATTTGGACGACATGTATGACCAAATGAATTCCAAAATGAGCATTTTCATACGTATTCAGAATCTAAAATTACACCTTCCTATTATGATCAAGATGAGGCATGAAAGCATTCAATTCTGTATCCATTTAATGTTACCATAAAAGGCCAAGCAATAAATCGCAGGCTCTGCATTATAAAACCGAAAACCACAGACATCTGATATTATGCTAAATACGTGTCAGACTGTCAGATATAGTAATTTGAGAGATTGAGAGACTAGTTTTGCTAGTCTGAATGACTTCAAATGTAATTTGAGAATAGATAGATGCTGCAACGCTTCTAATCACCTTTATGATTCATAAAAAATAAAAAATTACTATATAAATAGAATTTAAAAAGCAAACCAAGCACTATCGCAAATAAAGAAGAGTTTAAGTAACCCGGGGCACAAATAATAGGTTGTATGATAACTGCTTGAACTAGTCCAATTAGAAATTTGTAACCAAACAGGGGTTAATCTGGCACCCATCTCTTTTCTTTTCAAGGGGACTAGTACTCAATGAGTTGAAAATCCTTTATTACTTCTTAATTATTAATCATGACAAAACCGTCACTTTAATCCTCGACATTGTAAGGTGGTTTCACTCTCGTCCTTGATATTTCGAAAATTCCTCTTTAGTTCCTGAGATTGTGAAATGTTACTCATGTTAGTTCCTGAGACGTGATTCTGTTTAATTTATGTTTCAGTTTAATCCCTAATTTATGAACATTTAATTCAATTTGATCCCTCATATTACTAAATCTATTTCAGTTACATCCTTGGGATGGCTGCTAATAACTCACATGGGACACTAAGGTGGGTAACGTTTTACAATCTCAGGGATTAAAGAGAAATTTGTGAAATCTCAAGGACGAAAGTGAAATCATCGTGCAATTATTTTATATATAATGAATTTTCAAACATTTATAATAATAACAATAATAATAATAATAATTAACAAGGTAAATGTTGACCAGTACCCTGATTAATGAATCAAAAAACGGAAAATCTTTATTGCAAACACCAACTTTTAGTAGCTTTTGAATTTCCAATATGGAGTATTAAATATATTCATTCTGAAGGCACATTTTCTATGTTTGTTTCCTTCCTCAATGCATTTAGTATACCCGTTAACATGGTGTTTGGTAAGTGGTAACATGAATGTGGTTTTCACATTCCTACTCACAAAGGTGAGAATTCAACATAAGTTTAGATTCCTAGGCAAGTCATTAGTCTTGGCATCATTTTAGTAATTTTAAAATCTTATACTATTCCCTTCAAGATTGCAATATAAGAAAAAAAAAACATACTTATCTTAGTTTAAAATATTAAAAAAAAAAGTTTTGTTTCATTTTCAATGCTATTTTCCTAAAACATTCATAGGAAATAATCCTCTGGTTTAATTTTTGTTTCATTCGCAATAGTACTTACCTAGATTACCTCTAGAGAAAATTAAATTCAATTAATAACCACTTTAGTAAGCGTAATTTTAATTTTTTTTTCTTATGTCGTAAAGGGGGTGGCAAACATAGGAATCTCACTTTCCCAAGTTAAGATTTCAGGGAATTAAAAACATTCCTTATGCCAAACCCCAAGTAACAAGTTTCAGTATTTGATTCCCGAAAAGTGGTGCCTTAATCAATACTCTAATTCTATGATTTCTCTTTTCCCTTTAAACCTGAGGATCAACACGAAGATTCATGATTATTCGTACAGTCACACATTTGATAGTAAAAATAAAAAAGAAAAGAGAGAGAGAGAGAGAGAGAGAGAAGGGACTAACAGTATCCCATATCTGAAGCTTGATGGGACGGGAATCGATGGTGACCATGCGAGCGCCGAACTCAACTCCAATGGTGAGATCATGAACCGGTTGGAACCTCTTGTCGGTGAATTGGAGGAGTAGGCACGATTTCCCTACACCTGCGTCGCATCAGATAATTACCCCAAAATTAATTAATTAATTAATTGGTAGTTACGAGAGAAGGGAAGGAGAGAGATACCTGTGTCGCCGATGATGATGTACTTGAAGAGATAGTCGTAAGACATGATTGTAAGGGGAAAGAGAAAAACGACGCCGTGTGGAGAGGAATGAGTGTGAGGGAAGGAAAGAGAAGTGAGAGTGGTGGGGAGTTATATGAAGACGTAGAAGAAGAAGAAGAGAGAAGAGAATGTTGTAGTAGCTTTTTTATTTTTTGAAATCTCAAACCATAACACGACGCAGGGTGGCGTGGCATATCTGCATCACAAAACTTCCATGGTACTGTATTTAAGAATGTTTAATGTTTAATCACTTTAATGTTTAATAAAATTTGGTTTTTAAAACTCAAATGGGTTTGACACAGTGGAAGCATGCTAGAACCATAAGGATATTGAGAATCCATAAAACCATAAGATCAGACGCTCGAATCCTTGTGGAGAACATCCTTTCGGAAGACACGCTACCCATGTTGCTCCAGGTGTCGGGACTGTGAAGTTCCCCTCCACAGTTTTGTCTATAAAAAAATTTGGTTTTTAAATTTTTTAATTTATTTTGGACTTTTTTTTTTTAAATGTTGAATTTTTATTCCGATGAAATAATCTAGAATATTCATTCTATCATTCTTCAATTCGCTATAGTTGCGTAGCTCTTTCCGAATAGGGTAAATCTGGACTAAAAATCATCAAATTTATCTTTTCTTTCATTATTCTATACCATTTCATAACACCAGAAATTCAAACATTTTTTTAATCAATTTATTCATTTAACTCCTCTTTTTTACTTGTGTACAAAAAAAAATTATTCAACAACACCAAATTTTAAATTCACCTTTCATGCCAAAAATTCATTGCTTCTTGTCTTTCGAAAAGCTCTCCAGGTTGTAAAAATGGTGAATCTTAATAATGATAACAAAAAAAGGAATATTCTATCAAAATTAACGGTATAAAGATAGAGTGGCTAATTTGAATATTTTTAAAAAAATAAAGAACCAAAATAGATTTTTTTTAAAAAAAAAATAAAAATGGTGCTTTTGCTCAACTAATCAATCTTTCCATGAACTTTCTTTTTATTTATCATAGCTTTTTTTTCTCTCTCCAATTTTAGCAATTGTGAATGCAATGTTTTTTGTTCTTGCCATAACTAAAAAGAATTAAAACCAACTAAGTTAAACATTCAAAACATAATTACTAATTAAATTAATCACTAAATCTAATATTAATTAAATTAATTAATCACAAAACCTAATACCTAATATTAATCAAACTAATTAAAAACAAGGTACATACTAGCAAATACTAGCTAAACATAATATTAATTACTAATCTAATACTAAATAACCTTAAACTACTAATAATATTTAACATCATACAAAGAATTAAACACAAAACATAATCTTAATCAAGTTAATCGCAAAATCTAATATTTATTAAATTAATTAAAAACAAGGTAAACACTAGATTAGTTTAATCCAAAATACTCAACCTTCCGTCACTAAAAAGACAGAAGAGCAACAAATTCTCATTTTCGTCACTAGAAAGACGGAAAAGTCAACATTAGGTTTTCTGTTACTGTACAAACGGAATAACCAAAATTAGGTTTTTCGTTTTCGTGATGACGGAATGGAATGAGGCAAAAAAAAAAATCACCAACACAGCAAAGAACTGGGTAGGGGAATAACTAAAAAAAATCAAAATGAGGAAATAATAACTAATATTACTCTAATCTAATATCAATTTCTCTAATTTAACCTAACTGTATTTTTGAAATTTTTTCTCTCCGCCTTATGGCTGACGGAAAACATAACTTTATCTTTCCATCATACTGTTGATGGAAGCCAAAAATTTCCCTTTCCAACACTGTACCGATAGAAAACCCAACATTAGGTTTTCCGTTTTCACGATTTCATAATGAAATGGGGCAAAAAAAAAAAACCAACAACAACAACATGCATTCAGAGAACGAAACAACAATAAATGAGAGAAGGGAAATGCATTCAGAATCAGCAAGGAAGAAAGAGAAAGGAAGGGGAATAAGTTACTTGATGAGTGAGGATGAGGGTTTTCTATGCTCGAAAACTCGAACTGACGAAGGTGATGTAACTGAGTATGGAGGTGATTTCGTGGGTGGAGGAAGAGAGAAAGAAACTAATTCAGAGAGAGAGAGAAAAAAAAAAATGAGAAGAAGTGGGAATGAAGGAGTAGGGAATAAGGGATATTTCAAATGAGGGGCAAAGTGAAACGTTTTACACAGAAAGGTATATTTGATATTCTGGAAAAAATATATTTTTCCGTCTCACCCTTCACGAAAGGTTTTTTTTTTTTTTTTTGCTTCCGAAAACTCAAAGATGGAAGATATTTTCGTGACCCCAAAGATGGATGTAATTAAAAAGCTGAGATCCTTATGGTCATCGAAAATTTAAATTGGAGACCAAAAAACTCGAACTTGGAGACCAAAAAACAAAATTCCAAATTGAGAGGTTGGAAAATCAAAACCCTCTAAAAATGAGCATATGGCAGCCCAACATGGAGAAATGGATGAATGTCAAATGTCAATGACCAATGGTTTTAATCCCTTTCAAACTCTTTTTTTAAAAAAAAAAAAAAAAATATTCCTCTCAAACTCTTGATTTAGAATATTTCAGGAGAAATTATATAAGAACATTCAAGATCAAGAAGAGTTGGAATTGGATTAAGATGCATGGTTCACATTCCAGGAGGACAGTGAACAGCTTTTTCTGGTAACAAACTATTGGGGAAGAGGCTATTGCTCTTTCTCATTTTGGGTCATCATTTAGGTTCAGTGTCTCCAAATTATGACCAAGTATAGAACATTCTTTACCAACATGGTTATGAAGATGAGGATGCTTCAGAGGAACAAACAAATGAAGTTGATATTGTTGATTAGAAGTGCATTGATAGTCGAACGACTGATAATACTAATGCGACTAAATCTAACATTGGTAAGGGAATCCGACATGAATGGCACAGGAAAGTAATCGTTCAATAAAAGGGCTTTCAACCATAAGCATTGGTTCTACAAACCCATCTGCTGCCTCCATGGAGAAGACAGATTTATTGAGTAACATACAGAGAAGAGATGCTATGAAGATCCAATCAATCCAAAGAATGGAACCTGATAGCTTAAATGTGTTGTAGCAGCAAGGAATTTCAACATCAACAGTGCCAGTATGGTTCCAGACTTCCAGGAGGAAAACAAGAGGACAATATCGTCTCGACAATTCAAAACCTATTGAGAATTTAGAAGCCAGCATCTATGAGGAATCCAGAGCAAAACAAGAGAAGGCCAGTAACCCTCTTTTGAATTCAAAATTTTGTGAAAATGTTCTTTTACAGTAAACTATTGCCATGGAGGTACGACATCCTAGCAGTAAGCCATTAACTACCTATCCTCAAAAACTTGCTCCTTCTGCAGAAATTGTGGCTGTGTGATTAATACATACAGAATGCAAAGGTTTAATTTAATTTCATGAAACTAGCCAATCCCCTAAAATTTCAAATATTGTGTAAAACTAAATACATGAAGAACAATCAAGTGTCTTAACTCTAAATACCTTAAAAAAGAACTTTAGTCTAAACCCAACAAATCTAAAACACAATACAATGAAAGTCTTAAAAACCATCGTATATGAAAATAAAAATGTTTACCAGCAGATATATGATACCAACAGCAAACTAGCATTCCAATCCGTGTCGGCATTGATCAAATAATTTTAACACGTACCAATTTACATTTGAACAATGCAACTACTTAAATTAGCTAAAGTAATGTAATAATACTGAATCATACATATTTTAATTCACAGGTTAAATACTTGAGCAAAGCCACATGCAACTACCACCAGATTATTCTTAAAATGTAAATTTTTCCTCAAGAGTTTCTATCTTGACATAATTTAACAAAGCTACTTCAAGATGAACTGCTCAGAAAAATACACATGATGTGAAGAAACAAGCATATTATCTATTAAACCTTTCAAAAAGAAGAAACAGCAAAGGCTTAAGTCTGTGAGAAATCTTTTTTTCCAAACTCATTACAACAAATGTTAGTCATTGGCAGGCATCAAAGAAAAGAAAAGTGCTATGTATTATTACTAGTATCCAGTTTTCAAAAGCAAAATAGACACAATAACAACATGTCACTTGAATAGTTGAAATCCTTGCTTCTGCAGAATAACTAGTACTTTAACAGGCATCAAGAAAGAACATGGTGAATTACATTCTTACACAAAAACTTGTATTCACTAGCTAACGATGATAACCAACAGATGCTAATCCTCCCTATTATTGCGAAACTTCAATTTTTTTTTTTTCCTCCTTGGTATAGTTTCAACAGCTGAGACCTTTCCTCTTCGAAATTTTTCACATACTTTTCAAGGAACAACTTTTCAGATATGGCAAAAGGTGTATATAAGCTGGCATGCTTCTTTAGCAAGCCTTTTGCGAGTAAATACTGGATGACAAAAGCCCTTGGAATTATCCTTTTCTCCAAACTAAATCCGAAAACAAATGGATATATGACAAGGTCCAAAGAATTCCATCCTAGCTGATTGACCCAAAAGCTCATTATCAAATTAATTTTATCGATGGATGTCATCATACAAAACGGATACCTCCTGAATGCAGCATCAATTGCTTCTTCAGACCATCCCCATCTCTTAAAGGCATCAACTTTTGCATTCCATTTGGTTTTCGACAAACTCACTTTCGCTACCAACGCTACAACAAAACTTACTTTCGACGGATCAAACCCTAATTCCTTCACTTCATCAAATGCCTCCTTCAAGCCATTCGTGTGGAGCACATAAGCTCTCATCCGAAACAATAAGGAAATGTTCGATTTGCTCATCCCTTCCTCGTGCAACAATTTCAAACCTTGCATCACGCGCTTCTTCCTTCCTAATAAATTCGACATACTAATCAAACATTCAGTGGCTTTCTTATCAGAATCAAAGAATGTTCTGACAAATCCATACATAGGGATAATATTATTCTTGAGGCTAATCAATAAAATTTTAGGGGTCCTATTCACTGCCAGCACAACATCAACACCTTTGGAAGCTAAAAATTGAAACTTTGGCAAAACATATTTGTGGTGGTTGCATGCAAGCAACTGGGGTGATCTTCTAAAAAGGCTACTGACCTGGGAATCTGAAAAGCCATGGCTTTTGAAGAAGACGAGAGCTGAATCTGGCTGCTGTGAGGACTTGAAACGAAGTCTTTCGGAAGCTTTTGTAGCAGCTTCTGGCGTGAAACCGAGATTGTTGATGAGATAGGAGACGGTAAAACAGTGTGACCGTGGTTGAGAAGGGGTTGTTGTGAAGAGTTGAAGAGAAAATGGGGAATGGAATGTGAGAGAGATGATAGTGTTGAGGTGGAGAAGGGGTTTGTAACGGTTGGATTTCAACATCATGTTCTTGATCCCATCAAAGCAAGCAGCCTTCCGTAGTCACTTAACTGTGTTTGCGTGCGGAGTTTTTCCATCAAGCAAGAGCAAGACCCAACATGACTTGACGACTTGACCCGACCCGACCAATCTATTTTCTCCTTTTCATAAAAATGTTAAAAAACTTTTTAAAAAAATAAGGCTTATTTAAGTTTTTGGTCCCGAAAGTTGACCGTGTTTTGGTTTTAGTCCCTATCTTTTTATTTGACCGGTCTTAGTCCTTAAAAGTTAAAAAAAATTGGTTTTGGTCCCTACCGTTAAATTTTGTTGTTAATGCTTACGTGGCAAACGGAATTTAAAAAAATAATAATAAAAAATAATTAAATTTATAAAAAATTTAAAAAAAAATTATTTAAGTTTTTGGTCCCCGAAAGTTGATCGGATTTTGGTTTTAGTCCCTGTCTTTTTATTTGATCGGTCCTAGTCTTTAAAAGTTCAAAAAAATTTGGTTTTGACCTCTGCCGTTAAATTTTGCCGTTCATGCTAACGTGACAAACAGAATTTAAAAAAATAATTAAATTTATAAAAAAATAAAAAATAAAAAAAACCCCCAAAACCCGTACCCAACCCCACCCACTCTCACTCCCCTCTTCCTCTCTCTCTGTCCCTCAATCACTTGGCTCTCTCCCTCCCTCACGCCCTCCATCACGCCACCGCTCTTCCCTCTCTCAAGAACACAAATCGCGTCTCTCTCCCTCCCTCATGCCACTGTTCTTCCCTCTCTCAAGGCAAAATCGCGTCTCTCTCACCCCTCACCAAGGCCTCACGGCCTCATCTCTCTCACTCACGTTTTCCCTCTCCTTGCCTCTTCTCTCTCTTCTTCCCTCATCAAGGCCTCTTCCTTCATCTCCAATCGACACATGCAAGCTCACAAAGTGATGTCTCTTCCCTCACAAATCACGCCCTTATAAAGCTCCGATCAGCACATGCAAGCTTCTGCATCTCCGATTTGGGATTATATGATGTATTTTTGGAATTGATGGTGGAGAACGGTGGATCTCCATGGTGCATCTCCGATTTGGAATTGATTCTTTTTTTTTTTGGAATTTTATCATTTCTTTTTCATAATTGATTTGTATTCTTAATCTAAATTTATAGAATTGACGGTGGAGAACGGTGTATTCTGATAGCAAATAATAATATAGGTGGTGGCGGCAAATTTGTAACATCCCAAATTTTAAACCCAAAGACGAGTAAATGAATAATAGTTAGAATAAATGTAATAATGATAATAAACTACAAATAGTTATTAAAAGAAGTGTTTTAACATTAGGAAAGGATAACAATAATAATAATAATGTTAGAAAAGAAAGGAGCATTAAATTGAAATTAAAAACAGGCCAGAAAAATAGATAATTTGGTACTAAAACATAACATAGGGTAGAAAATTAAAAATAAAAGATTTAAGACTCAAAACACAATTCCCACCGTTGGATATGAAGGTATGATTTTTAGGAAGTTGCTCGTCAAATTTGAGCAAGATTCGACGGTGAACGAAGAAGTTATGGCACGGTCAACTCATAGTAAAAAAAAAAACACTGATCAGTGGGGATGGCGCGCCCCAGGCGCGGGGTGCGTGTATCAGCCCAACAGCACCATAAATGGTGCGTGAACCCCCCCCCCCCCCCCAACCCCCATTGTTCTCCCTCCGGTGGCACCTCCTTCCTTAGCTCCACCGCCCAGCTCCACCACCGCCGCCCTAAGCCGCCCCACCTTGGCCACCTCCTTTCTCCCTCTCTCAGCCCGTCTCTCTCTCCCTCTCTCTCTCTCTCTCTCTTCCTCTCTCTTCTTGGATTCCCCATTTCTTTCTCTCTCCACCTCCTTGCCACCACAACCCGCCGCCGCCAAGAGCCACCACCGCCACTACACCGGCCACCACAGCCACCATGAGCCGCCACCACCACCGCCCCGATCCATCACCATAACCATAAACCCCTCCCTTTTCCATTCCCTCTCTCTCACCGTGAGCCCTCTCTCTCTCTACACAGATCTCACCGACGCCGTTATCGGCTCGTGATCGTGCCGGGCTCGTGTCGGGAAGCTCGAAGCTCGAAGCTCTTGCCTCGGTCCAGTCGCGATCGTTCCCGCTAACGAGGAGCAACACCGACGCCGTCATCGTCGCCGAGCTAAAATCCAGGTTCTATTTAAAAAGCCCGAGGTAAGAAGGGTCGTATTACCTCTATTTAAAAAGTAAATTCTAGGATTCTATAGTGGTAACTAAGAATAGGGTAATTAAAGAATACGTTAATGAACCTTAGGGTAGTCCCTGCAAATATAAATGATTTACTTAAATTGACAATGGAATAAATTGGATGTACATAGAAAGAGTTCCGGAGAGAATGAATGTGATAGGATATTAAGAGAGTTAATATAAAATGAAAGTGTAGAAAAACATAAAATAAAACCAAGGGAAATTAGTTAAGGAAAAACCAGCTAAACTTGGGAGTAACAGAATAAAAAGGGCAAATGTAATAGGTATAAAGAGTAGAACTAATAAGCTGAATAATAATAAGTAAAATATTAAGTTAAGATTTAAAGGGGAGAAAAGAGGGATTAGAATGTGGAATCAGGAATACGTGTGGAGTCGAATATGGGAATAGAAACAAAATGGTGAATTAGATGTAAAATAAAATAAATAACCGGTAAAAGAAATTAATAAAAAAAAGATACTAAAGCAAAGAGAGAGTGAGTTGTTAGGGAAATTAAATAAAATGCTGTAATAAGATATGGAAACTAAGTTAAGTTAAGAAGGGTATCTAAATAAAGTAGAGCAATGAAATAGGAATAATAAGTAAATAAAAGTGTGAGACAAAGGAATTAATGGGATAACTAAGAATTTGAAATGAGAGTTTAAGATATAACGACTATATCAAAGCTAAGTGGAGTTAGATGTAAACTAGAATAATTAATAAAAAGAATAAGGAAAAAGGAAAAGGAAGAGAAGAAGAAAAAGAAAAGAAAGAGTACAGGGAATTAAATAAAAGCTAGGAAACGAGAAATTAAAATATAACGTATATGGCGTAGTTAACCGAACTAGTTAAAAATGAGAAACATTTAAATATAAGAAGATAAAAGAAGGGTTAAGAAATTAAAAGAATTAAAGAGAGCTAAGGAAACTAAAAGTAAAGAGAAAAGACTAAGACAAATTAATAATGAGAAAGAAATTAAATGTTAATCGCCGCAGGATGGTCGTGGTGACCCTGTGGCCTAATAAATATAAAAGATAATCGGCACAGGATGGTCGTGGTGACCCTGTGGCAGGATGGTCGTGGTGACTCTGTGGCCTAATAAATATAAATTATAATCGTCGCAGGATGGTCGTGGTGACCTTGTGGCCTAATAAATATAAATTATAATCGTCGCAGGATGGTCGTGGTGACCCTGTGGCTTAATAAATATAAATGATAATTGTCGCAGGATGGTCGTGGTGACCCTGTGGCCTAATAAATATAAATTATAATCGTCGCAGGATGGTCGTGGTGACCCTGTGGCCTAATAAATATAAATGATAATTGTCGCAGGATGGTCGTGGTGACCCTGTGGCCTAATAAAAATAAATGATAATCGTCGCAGGATGGTCGTGGTGACCCTGTGGCTTAATAACTGTAAATTATAATCGTCGCAGAATGGTCGTGGCGACCCTGTGGCCAATTGATAAATGTAAAAGAAAGAGAAAAGACAATGTAAAAGAAAAGAATGGAAACGAAAGAATGAAAAGGGAAATGATATATATAAATGAATGTCGGGTTAAAAGTGGAATAAAATGTGGAAAAGTGATAAGAGAATTAAAAGTTAAAAGAAAGTGAGAATAAGTGGATAACTAAAAGAAAATTAATTATATGGACATTTATGAGTAACAAATATTAATAATAGGGTAGACTTAGTTTATTGCTATGTTTCTTTTAGGATTTATCTTTTTAAGTTCTGTGTAATGCTACCCTTCTTGCTATATTTTTGCAGGTATTGAAGTGGAGCTTACATGGAATATGGCCGAGCAGGATTTGCATTCCACTACGTGGAATGTTTATTGAATATTATGAGTGGACGATTGTTTTTGTAATTTATAATATGAAATAGTCGTCGCCCTGAAACTTGTACTAATTGGACGTTAGGATCTGTTATGACTGTTAAACTGTTGTGGTTTATCTTTTTAAATATTTCTGGACTGACAGGTTTTAAGAAGAAAATTTTTGGGACGTCCGAAAAACAGAGGAAACTTTGTCCGTTTTTCCGGAAACATATTTTTAAGTATTTTAATTTAAAAAGAAATTTTCAATTACCATTTTTATAATATCCTAAATTAATAAATAAAAGTGAGAGTGTTACATTTTGGTATCAAAGCAGTTTTTTCTCGGCCTTGGAGTTATACTACTCCAATGATTACTCACCCAGCGAGTAATTGGTGTACCTCATAAGAGTCTAGAGGTATTAATAGGATATTCATACTAAGGTATATATATATATATATAAGTATTAAGCCTTAATGATCTGCTCTCCCTGGTTAAACAGTATGGCTGGAAGAAGGGCTGGTAACGAGGGACTTGCTGCCATTCTAGAGCATCTATCTCAGAAGCGGCAGCAGGGGGAACAGATGGCAGCTGCTGCAGTAGCAGCAGCTCTGCAACCAGCTCCATTTGAGATTGACTGGATGTCTCGATTCTGAAAGAATAATCCGCCTCGCTTTGAAGGTGGAAATGATCCTGATGGAGCACTGAGATGGATTCAGGAGATTGAAAAGATTCTCCGCTCTCTTCAACCACCAATGGAGCAGCATGTCCGATTAGCTGAATTCATGCTGACCAATGAAGCAGAACATTGGTGGGATCAACAGAGGAGAGGATTGGTGGCAGCTAATCCTGTAATTCCTTGGGAGATGTTCAAGGATCTATTTCTGGGGAAGTATTTCCCTGAATATGTTCGGAGGGAAAAGGAGATTGCTTTTCTCCAATTGACTCAAGGTTCTATGTCAGTTGGGGACTATACAGCTCGGTTTGAGGATCTCATCCGCTTTTCTGATTATCGGAATGCAAGTGACCGCAGCAAATGTGTTAAGTTTGAAGCTGGACTTAGGGGTGATATTCGCCTCTCTTGCGAGTATCACAATATTGATAATTTGTCACGATTGGTCAATATGGCGAGCACTTATGAAAAAGGGCTCAAGAGGAAGGGTGATGCAGATCGGAACGAAGCAGCTCAGAGGTCAGAAGGTTCCAGTAGAGGCAGGGAACCGGCTCAGAGATTTGATTCGTACACTGACACTGGCATTAGAACAGTAGTGCCGAATGAGGCAGCCCAGAATGTGAATGCTCCGAGAACTAGGCCACCATGTCCGCATTGTGGAGGATTCCATAATCGTATATGCTGGATGTTTAAGCAGCGCAGGAAGGAAGGTCTCTGTTTCCGATGTGGGCAACCCGGACACCGTACTGCAGAATGTCCTATGAGCACGTAGAACGAGGAATAAATTTATCTGAGGTACTTTTAGCGATTGATCATGTACCCAATGGTTACTTAGGATGTTTTTGCAAAAAGTATACATGTTGATTTAACTTAGAAGAAATCGATAATTGATAGTACGTTAGTTAAAGTTCCGCCGAACAGAATGATGGTATTGCCACTGGTAGAAGGTAAGGTTAGAACTGATCACTCTGATCCTTACATATACTAGGGGACGATAACATCAGCAAACATGGCGATGATGTCGCTATTGATAGATGTGAGATTGGGATTGATCACCTTGATCTTTACACCTATTAATGGTCGATGTCATCAGCGCATTTCATCTAAAATCGAAATAATTGAATAAATACATTTTTAAAACAGATCCTTAGACGGAACGGAACTAACCGAGAAGAATTCCTTCTAAGCTCTTTGCATAGCACTAGGGAATAGAGTAATAGAGTATAGAATCCCTGAGAGACTGTAGCGAGCCTTATAGGCATCCTCATGCAACCCATCGAATTAGATAGTATATAGTTTAAGACTCACCTAAGAGTCTAATCAAGTTCCCGAACGATTCCCCCAAAGGAAGCAAGTCTTAGACACTGCGTCAGGTACCTTTGTCAAGACCAAATCAAATCAGCGGTAGTTCTATAGAAAATGCATCTTTCGATGACTCTTTGCTGAAAATTCACACTTGAGGATAATCTCCATTGCCTTCTTGCTTGACATGTATCCAGTACGTCCTAGGTCGTCGTACGAAGACTATGAAACCAATCCTTGAGTGCTTCGTGTTTCTTCTTTTCATCTTCACTCTCTTCAAGTTTTCAAGCGTCTCAGATGTATATTTGAGAATTCACCAAGACGTAGGAACCCGGCATAGTTCTATGCCTACCGATAGATTGCCACCCACGTGTCCCTTCTAACCTTGGATACCGGTCGAGAAACTTATGTGCGAAATTCCAAATAACGAATGAGCATACCTGTAGTGGACCTGTAGTAAACCGAGCGAATAACCGATCGTATCCTCATTACTCTAGTTAATATGACACTGAAGCTGGGCTTTCGGTCGGAAACATACACCGAGTAAACTGGGTACCTAACGAGAAGTTACATGCCAATGAGATTAACCCCGAGCATAGGATTCTCATCCTTATCCTTATCACTAACAGTCTCATCGCGCTTAACTGCTTCCCCTGGATTCCCACGACTCTTGGTAAGATAAAAATCGTATTGGATGAAGTCTATCGCTTACAGGATCAACGGATATGATCTTATCATATCCTCTACGAATCCTATTTGAGTTCTTCCTCTTCAGAAGCCTTATCAGAACGGCCCATGGCATACAGGCAATCGCCTATAAGAACCACCATGCTATAGGGGCTAAGGTACGTCCTCTCATCCCTAAGTTGACACCAGCACACACGTTGTTGACTAGGGAGAACCTGATTATCCCAACTGGATATTCAGAAATCCTATAAAGTCCTACATTAATATCTTGATTGAGATCATTCTTCAAGGCTCTTCCATAGCTTTAAGGGTGATCTTGGTTAAGGACACGACATTGGCGCCGTCTGTGGGGAACTGAATAACAAATCACTCCCACCACCACCATGGTCACTACTAGAAGTCAAGTTGGTGACCTCCGTGAACGCATCGCTCGCACCCGCGGCAGGCCCAGAAACGCTAATAATAATGAACCGCAGCCCCACTCAGCAGGCGATCTGCGTGACGTCCTCAACCACAATCGTGGGAATAATGGGCAACCACCACAAAGGTCTCAATCTGGGCCAGGGAGTAACCCCCAGCCTCCAAACCATTCACAAAGCCAACCGCCACATAACCAAAGTCAGAATCATAGCGGTGGTCATGCTCTGCACCCCCAAACGCCACTATCCTCCCATCCAAGGGCTGGGAGCAATCCCTAACCCCTTCAAGTATTATGTGCCATGCCACCTCCACCACCACCGCCACCTACACCACCACCTTCTACCCATGGTGACTCCAGTAGTACAGCTCCTACTACACGAAATACTTCTAGAACCACCGGAACTCGAGTACACCATGGGCGAAACACCCAACGCACTCACCTTAACCCACACAACCCCGATCATATAAGTACAACTCGTAGAACCAGACTGAATCCAAGTAGATCTGCCCCAAGACATTCTCGTCATAGCCATTCCATTAGCAGATCATATGCAACTACAGCTTCCGCCAGAGCGAGGGAAATAGAGATGATTAATATTCTTAATAGGCAAACCACGTTAATCGAGCAACAAGGACGTGCTATTGCCGACCTTCAACAACAGGCTATGGCAAGGATCGCTCAAAACCAACCAACCATGGACCCCCAACCAACACCAATAATTCAGCTTCCGCCACCGAATTCCCATGTTAACCCCACCACAAATGAAGATCAGAGTGATTTTCACCCTGGTCATCCTTTCACCCCACATATCATGGCGTTTCAAACCCCTCAAGGCTATTTGGGCCCTACTAATGTCCCACATTATAACGGCCTAACCGACCCGGTGGACCATATTATCTCTTTCGAAGGGGCAATGAACTATTATAGCGGAGGGGATGAAATGAAGTGTCGGGCCTTTTCCATGACCCTCGAACCATCAGTATTACGCTGGTACTCATCTCTCCCTCGGAATTCTGTTAATTCATGGGAGGAGATGAAAAGAGTATTTTAAATAGATACACGGCTAGTTGTATTCAGCCTAGGTCGGACCACACTTTAGCAGCGGTAACCCAAAAGCAAGATGAATCCTTAAAAGATTACCTTTCGCGGTTCCATACAGAGGCAAGTTCAGTCCCTCACTTGGCACCTGGTGTGGCGGTATTACTGTTCACTCAAGGTCTACAACCCGGAGATTTTAGAAAATCCCTGATTGGCAAACCTCCGAAGGATATGGCCGAGCTAAGGCAACGATCGAATAAATTCCTCAATCTGGAAGAATTCCACAAAGGGCAGAAAATAAGAGAGGAAAGGCAGCGTGCCGACCCACAGGGTCAAAATAAGCAAAAACGTGACGAACATTTTGGTGGCAGACAGGAAAGGAACGATCGAGATCGACGACTTCCTCCCCGGAATAAGTTTCAGGATTACACGCCTCTTACTGTTCTGAGGATTCAGATTTTAAGAGAAACTATGCAAACCGACTTACGCTCGGCTCAAAGACCTCCGTCTTTGAGAAAAGGCGCACAGCGTGAAAGGTCGAAATATTGTGACTTCCACAAAGGTTATGGCCACACTACTGACGAATGCATATGGCTACGTGATTTGATTGAGGAAATGATCAGAGATGGCAAGCTACAGCAGTACATCAGGGACGAAGCCAGCCGAAGGAACAGGAACAGATCTCAATCTCCAGTAAAACCTAAACGCCAGAGAAGCAGGTCGCCAGACGATCGGAATAGCGGGAAACAGAGAACCGACCCTACCCCGGTTCCCGAGTCCAACACCAATAAAAATGATTTCATGGTTAACACTATTGCGGGAGGTTTTGCCGGAGGAGGGGAGAAGAAAGCCGATAGGAAAAAGTACATCAACGAGATCTTGGCAGTCAGTCAAAAACCGATCGCCAAGAGATCAACAAAAAACATTCCCATTATTTTTGACGACGAGGATTTGGATGGAATACTCCCAGGCCATAATGATCCCATGGTAATAACTGCTCTGATCGAAAATTATGAGGTAAAACGGGTTTTTATTGATCAAGGTAGTTCGGCGGATATAATGTTTTTCCCTTTGTTCAAAGCTTTGAGACTCAGGGAATGTAATCTCACTCCCTTTGAAGGTGAACTGATCGGTTTTACTGGAGACACTGTTGAGCCAAAAGGTTACATTCAGCTCCCTGTAACCCTTGGACAACAGCCTTCAGCTAGGACCGAGATTGTGAAGTTTTTGGTTGTGGATTGTCCGGCAGCCTACAATGCAATTCTTGGAAGAACTTCTCTGCAGGCTTTTGGAGCGGTTGTGTCAACAGTTCATTTGGCCATGAAGTTCGTCGGAACTGATGACAGAGTAGTAACGGTGAAGGCCGAACAGGACGCAGCAAGAAAATGTTATAATGCTAGCCTAGGAAAAGTGAAGAGCAAGGATCCGAACAATCTGGAAAGAGTTTCTTTGGGTAAGGGAAATGTGAATTTGGCGGATTTGGATATGCGGGACCAATCCGACAGAAATAGACCGACCCCAAAGGGACAGTGGGAGTTCTTGACGCTATCTGACGACCCTCTCAGACAAGTGAAAATTGGTGCTGATTTGCCCACGGGCGTTAAAGAAGAATTGGCCGCTCTATTAATTGCAAATAAGGATTTGTTCGCTTGGACGTCAGCTGATATGCCTGGAATCGACCCCAATTTTATTTGTCATAAGTTGAGCATCGTACCAGGGTCGAAACCAGTGGCGCAGCGCAAAAGGAAAGTTAGCGCGGAAAAAGCCATGGCAATAGAAGAAAAGGTTGCTGAACTACTCCGAGAAGGCTTCATTCGGGAAATTGACTACACAGATTGGTTGGCAAACACCGTCTTAGTCAAAAAACCCAATGGAAAATGGAGAATGTGTGTTGATTACACGGACTTGAACAAAGTCTGTCCTAAAGATCAATACCCACTCCCTGTTATTGACAAACTCGTCGACAGTTCAGCTGGTTACAAACTCTTATCGTTTATGGATGCTTACTCTGGTTACAACCAGATTCCAATGTTCCCAGCCGACCAGGACAAAACTGCATTTATCACTGACAGGGCCACTTACTGTTACAACGTTATGCCATTTGGGTTGAAGAATGCGGGAGCTACTTATCAAAGGATGATGAACAAAATTTTTCAGGGTATGATCGGTTCAAATATGGAGGTATACATAGATGACATCATCGCCAAAAGTAGACAACAAGAGAATCATGCCAAGGACCTCACAGCAATACTCGATCGGGTAAGGAAATATTCCATGAGGTTGAATCCCGAGAAGTGTGTATTTGGGGTTCCGGCCGGTTCTTTTCTCGGATTTATGTTAATCGAGAGAGGAATTGAGGCTAATCCTGATAAATGTAAAGCAATCCTTGATATGAGGAGCCCAGCAAATTTGAAAGAAGTTCAGCAACTCACGGGTCGAGTGGCAGCACTCTCTAGGTTCCTGTCCCAAGTAGCTCGAAAAGCCTTGCCATGGTACCAACTCCTCAGGAAAAATAAGGATTTCCTATGGGATGAACACTGTGAACAAGCTTTTATTCAATTAAAAGAATATCTTTCCAGCCCACCCGTCCTCCACAGTCCTCTTCCTAGGGAGAACCTCATCCTATACATGTCAGTGGCCGAGACAGCAGTCAGTTCAGTTCTGGTACGAGATGATTCAGGCACTGAGGCTCCGATCTATTATGTTAGCCGAGCACTTCAAGGATCAGAGTTGAGGTATCAGAGGCTTGAGAAACTTGCGTATTGTTTGGTCACATCAGCTCGGAGATTGAGACAGTACTTTCAGGCACATAAAATATTGGTGAGAACCGCTCAACCTATTAGACAGGTTCTTCATAAACCCGATCTAGCTGGCAGAATGGTTTCATGTTCTATCAAACTTTCCGAATTTGACATTACCTATGAACCAAGAAAAGCAATGAAGTCACAAGTACTAGCGGATTTCGTTTCTGAATTTACGGATATTCCTTCTAACAGCTCTCGTAGTCTTTGGTCAGTCTACGTGGATGGATCAAGTAATAGGAAAGGCGCGGGGGCTGGAGTAATCATCGAAAACCCCGAGGGACTATCCATGGAGTACTCACTGAAATTTGAGTTCCAGACGTCAAATAATCAAGCAGAATACGAGGCAGTTCTGGCAGGCCTCAAGATGGTGCGTGAGTTTGGAGCGGAACAAGTGTCGGTTTTCAGCGATTCACAACTGGTAGTTTCTCAAATCAAGGGCCAGTACTCGGCAAAGGAGCCCATTCTGCAGAAATATCTGGAAGAGGTAAAGCGAATCATCTCCAACTTTTCTGAGTTTAATATTTCCCATGTTCCGAGAGATTCAATCTCCCGAGCGGATATTTTGTCCAAGTTAGCAAGTACAAAAGGGTCGGAAAACAACAAAACTCTGATACAAGAAACTGTTCCCCGACCTAGTGTCATTTTGGCGGTCTCAATATCTCAGTCATGGATGGACCCAATTCTCACTTACTTGCAACATGGGTTTGTCCCTCTAGATCAGTCCGAAGCTCGGAAGTTGGTGAAAAAGGCTGCCCAATACACAGTTTTAAACGGAGTCTTATACAAAAGAGGTTTTGGATCCCCCATGCTCAGATGTGTCAATCCATCCCAAGCTGAGGAAATCCTGAAGGAGATTCATGGTGGCATTTGCAGCCATCACATGGGAGGGAAGTCCTTGGCGAAAAAAATAATCAGAGCAGGCTATTTTTGGCCTACACTGCAGAAAGACGCTATGGAACATGTCAAGAAACGTACTCAATGCCAATTTCACAGTGACGTTCATCAAAAGTCTGCTGAAGAGTTACACTCTCTCGGCGCGCCTTGGCCTTTTTACCAATGGGGCATGGACATCATAGGAAAGTTTCCCACTGCTCCAGGCCAACTCAAATTTGCAGTAGTGGCAATTGATTACTTCACCAAATGGATCGAGGCAATGCCATTAGCAACAATCTCAACTGCTCGAATCCAATCCTTCTTTGTCAAAGAGGTAATTTCTCGGTTTGGGGTACCACACGCCATAGTCACAGACAACGGATCTCAGTTTGCAGCATCTCACTTCCAACAATTAGCAGCCGACTTAAATATTACTCACTATTTTAGTTCTGTTGAACACCCACAAACAAATGGGTTAGCCGAGGCGGCCAACAGAACCATCTTAGATTGGATCAAAAAGAAGCTCGGAAATGCTGCTGGCACTTGGGCAGATAAACTTCCGAGCGTCCTGTGGTCACACAGGACTACAGTACATTCGACCACAGGAGAAACCCCTTTTTGTTTGACATACGGCTGCGACGCAGTCATCCCAATCGAAAAGCATATCCCCACCTTCAGGACACTTGAGCGTCCCTTAGAAACAAACGACCATTTGATCAGTGAAGAGCTGGTGTTGTTAGAAGAAGTCCGGAAAAATGCCGCAGCCCATGAAAGAAAAATGAAGGAACGACAGGCTCGGGAATACAACAAAAAGGTCCGCCCAAGAAGTTTCGAAGTGGGTGACTTAGTCCTCCGCCGAGCAGATATTGGCAAAGGAAATGCGGGAGTCGGAAAGCTGAAACCAAACTGGGAAGGTCCATACCGAGTGAAGGCTAAATCTGGATCTGGAGCATACAAGTTGGAGACTCTCTCGGGCACGGAAATTGGTAACACATGGAACGTGTCCAAACTCAAAGCTTATTACAGTTAAACTTCTATTTTGTTTTCACAATCTAGGATAGTTTGTTTATCATCAATTAGGGTAGTTCATTTCTTAAGTTTGAATAAAACGAAGGGTAACAACCTTCTCAGCTTAGAAACGTTTGTTAGGGATTTGTTAGTCGATGAATAACTTCATTTTTGTATTCGCGTATCAATAAATGCATCAGTTTTTGAAAAGTCTTTTGTTTGAACATTGTGATGTGACACGCTACTCATTTGGAACGACTAGCCACCGAGCCAAATCGAGACACAACTCTTTACAAGAGTTCAGCAACGTACACATAGAACGCCCGAATCCAGGAAACTACTTTCCTTGCTTCGCGGTCCGAGGGTCCCGCTTTGGCTAAAGTCGGCGATCCAAGTTCTACTCACAATGAATTATGCAATTTAAATACCGAAGCGTAACGAACGAAATAGCTATGATATCATTATCATAAGGTGAAAAATAAGCTAACTTGTCCAAAACAGTGCTCAATACGAGCGAAAACAAACGGACATAGCTTGTTCAGCAAAAATAAATGCAAGATAAAGTAAATTGTTCAGCAATGCAAGGAAAGCGTCAAGTTAAAATGCTCGGAATACATTGAGCAAACAACAGAGTGATAGAACAGCAATGGGATGGAACATCATTCTTCAACATCGGATAAAACAACTTGAGAATCATCAAAATCTGGTGCCTCGGTCAGCTTCTCAAGAGGATTAGAAAGATCCTTAGCTTGCAGATCCACCTCCGCCTTGGAAGCAATGTCAATCAATTTCCCATTTTGAACGGTATGATATGGATGAGCCCCAACCACCCTAAATTCCAATTCAGGGTTCAAAAATTGAACTTGCTGAATGGCCGAAACAAAGGCGTCATCAACCGCTTTGCTCCAATTGTAAAAGTTGGTTTCTGCCTTCTTTTTATGAGTAAGGGATTTTTCCCTCCACTTTTGAGCAATGACGACAGACTTCTCAACCTCGGACTTTGATTCATTCATCTTCTATTGAAACATTTGAGCCTCTTTCTTCATGTTTTCCTCAACCTCTTTCTTCTTAACCTCAGCAGTGTTCAGTAAAACCTTCAAAGAATCTCTTTCTTTGACCAACTCCCCCTTATCAGCCTTCAGGTTTTCCAGCTCGTTTTTCACTCGGATCAGCTCATCCGAGAGACTGGCTTCTTGAGCAGCTGAAAGATCCCGAGCTTCCCTTTGTTTGTCGTTATAGCCAGTGAAAAGACCATCAGGATTTTTGGCCAAGAAATAAGCAAGGTTGGCCCCCCTGAGGAGATACTTAGCAAGTGTCATGTTGCAACGTGACCACTCGTCAGTATTCAGCGTTCCAAAACGAGTGCAATCCGATTCGGGGCAGATGTACCTCCCAAATCTTTCATCAAATTGCACATCCCATATGGATGTGTCAGGAGGATTCTCGGCAGAAGTTGGAGCAGCAGCAGTGGTACCAGCAGTAGGAGCTGCAGTTGGTCGAGCACTTGGTCCCTCGGTCCTTGGGTTTACGCCTTCGGTTACTTTTTCCTTTCCTTTGTCCACTCGTCGGCGTCGCTGAAGGGGTTGATGAGGAGAAGTTGATTGAGCTTGACCACCAGGGGCCATAGAAACAGTAGAAGCGACAGCAACTGTATCAGCGGCTGGCCGAGGAGAAGCCCCGGCAGCCGAGGTAGAAGGAGTTGGGCTAGAAGTACTCAAGCTTGGAGTACTCAGATTTGAGGATCCAGAAGTGGCGGGAGTTTTTCTCTTCTTACCACCTTGACCTTCAACCAGAGCTGCCAGGCGAGCAGCCATGTTTTCTGCAAACAAAACATATAGACGTTAGAGCCGATGAAACCACAAATTCAAAGAAAAACAAAACCAATAGATATAAGAGCCGATCAAACCACAAAATTGAAAAGCAAAATAAATACACTATACCAAGCTCCGTTTTAACTTCAGAAGAAGGAATGTTCACAATATCCCTCGTCTTTATCATCCCATTCTTCTGCAAGTAACTTTCAACCGACAGACAAACCTCCTTTTCAAATTCAGCAAGTTCCTTCCAGTTAGAAGAGTAGGAAGCGATTGATCGATTAAAGAAACTGGCACTCCATTGAAGAGGAAACAGCGGAAGTGGCCGTCTTTCCCCAGGTCGGGTAAACCAGCAGACCCCAGTACCATTAAAGTTATACTTAAAGAAAAAAGGTTTGAATCCCTTCCAGGACTCAGAGTATTTGGTAAATAAAGCATATCCTCTGCGAGATTTCAAAGAAACCCAGGGTTTCTTAGCCGAACCTTTCTCAAATGACTTACACTGTGGAGCAAAAAGATGGAAAAAGATACGAAGATTACAAGCCCAATTCATGGCTGAGCAAACCTGTTCAAAAACCTTCACGAACGCCCATGCGTTCGGATGCAGCTGAGTAGGGGCCACCCTTAGGAAATTCAGAACCCCCATCTCAAAATCAGTAAAAGGCAGCCTTATACCAAGTCGAGTGATCACCTCTTCGTAAAAATAAAAGCCTGTACTACCCTCAGGAATCTTGGTGCAGACTCTCTCATTCTCACTCACCGGAGTAATGGAGTACAAATTCCCTGTGTTATCTCCTGGACATGGCAAAATTATGGCTCGTGTTTGGTCTAGTGATTGATGTGTCTTAAGCTCTGATTGAGTGCCAAGAACCTCTCGGTCCACCCAGTCGTATTCAGCTGAATCTGGTGGAAGAGGGTACAAGTCGGGATTAGTATCACACTTTCTCTTTATACCTGAGGAAAAGGGGGCACACTTGGAGTCAGAACCACAAAAACTTGATCAAATACTTACGGTCGTTTTGGGAACACCTCCCTTTTTGGGCAGAATTTCCCAAAACCGATTGAGATGTCTAATACCTCTATGAAGCTTCCTTAACCTCCTTTGTTCTACCCTTTCGGCGATCCTATACTGAATCACACCTTGCCTGAACTCCCTCAAAGTCCGAGGGAAATGCATGGCTATCGGTTTAACACAAACCTCGGGGTTCCCTCCCTTATGTGTTCTTGGCATATCAGAGTTTACAGATTCCTCACTCATGACAAACGGCGCTCCAGTACCAACCCTAAGAAGTTAAGTGTAGAAAAGCGTAAAGCAAACCTAAGAAATTCTACAGCGATCACTCAATAGACGGTAAAGCGGATAAAGAAGTTTGAGGGGCAAGTGAGGTATCATAGCAACAACAACAAAACGATTTGGGGCTTTCACTGAACTCGGAAAGTAAACCCCACAATCCAGAAAAGCCAAAAATAACACCCTAAAAACCCAGAAAGAATGACATCCTCAAGACCCAGAAAAAATAACACTCGCAAAACCAAGAAAACCCAAAAAACCCAGAAATGTGTAAAGTTTTTCAAAACCAGAAAAGTAAGTGAACCCAGGAAAATACAAAGGCGATAACACGCCTTACACGAAAATCAGAGTAAGGAAAAACAACAATAAAGCATAAAAAGCAAAAACCAGAGGAGTGCAGTAAACAAGTAATAATGATCGCATGCAAGAACAAGGAATACATCAAAATAGCAAAAATAGAAATGCTTTGAAATAAAAGTTCAGTTACCTGGTGATAGTAAAGGGTCAGGAAGAACATCGAAGATTGAGATATGAAAGGCTAAAAGAAGTGCAGAAGAAACGTCAATCAAGACTCTGGCAAGAAGCAGTGCAAGGAAGAAGATTTTGTGCAGTTTCGTTTCTGGTTTCCAATTTCTCAGGAGAACGTACGATGAAGAAAGAGAAGAAATCAGTAAGTGAGAAACCGCCCTTTGATTTTCCTTTAACTTCCCTCCACTATCTCAAAAAGTTTGGGCTTTAGATGAAAAAAGCCCATTTGGCGCTTAAAAAGCTAGTACGTGGCACCTCTGATGGGTTTAAAATCATAACGGTACGATTCCCAATAAAATTAAAGACACGTGTACACTCAGGAAAAAATGGAAGGTCACTCCAAGGTCAATCAAGCGACAGCCTTGATCGAAGCACAGTAAGGCTCGGATTTCCTCCTCAAATCGTTGAAGAATTCAGTCGAAAAACGATTCGTTCGTCTCATAAGCTCGGCAGGATTAGAATCATCCAACTGAGCTTGGGGGGCTTATGTAGTGGACCTGTAGTAAACCGAGCGAATAACCGACCGTATCCTCATTACTCTAGTTAATATGACACTGAAGCAGGGCTTTCGGTCGGAAACATACACCGAGTAAACTGGGTACCTAACGAGAAGTTACATGCCAATGAGATTAACCCCGAGCACAGGATTCTCATCCTTATCCTTATCACTAACAGTCTCATCGCGCTTAACTGCTTCCCCTGGATTCCCACGACTCTTGGTAAGATAAAAACCGTATTGGATGAAGTCTATCGCTTACAGGATTAACGGATATGATCTTATCATATCCTCTACGAATCCTATTTGAGTTCTTCCTCTTCAGAAGCCTTATCAGAACGGCCCATGGCATACAGGCAATCCCCTATAAGAACCACCATGCTATAGGGGCTAAGGTACGTCCTCTCATCCCTAAGTTGACACCAACACACACGTTGTTAACTAGGGAGAACCTGATTATCCTAACTGGATATTCAAAATTCCTATAAAGTCCTACGTTAATATCTTGATTGAGATCATTCTTCAAGGCTCTTCCATAGCTTTAAGGGTGATCTTGGTTAAGGACACGACAATACCCCCAAGCATGGATATAACCAAGTATGTTGATGCTAAGTGGGGGAGGATTTCAATCCAAGGAATGGGAGATGGAACTTTAATAATAAGAAAACAGACGTTCCTGTGCAGGCAGAGATAATACGTAGTATTAGAAGACGAGCATTGAAATAGGCATGAACCTAACCACACCTGGAGCGGGAAATAAAAACCGAAGGGAAGTGAAGACTGTAGTCAGGAGTTTACCAATGGGATGATTCTCCATTTAAGGAATCGAACGGAATTTCGGGGACGAAATTCAAATAAGTGGAGGAGAAATGTAACATCCCAAATTTTAAACCCAAAGACGAATAAATGAATAATAGTTAGAATAAATGAAATAATGATAATAAACTACAAATAGTTATTAAAAGAAGTGTTTTAACATTAGGAAATGATAACAATAATAATAATAATGTTAGAAAAGAAAGGAGCATTAAATTGAAATTAAAAACAGGCCAGAAAAATAGATAATTTGGTACTAAAACATAACATAGGGTAGAAAATTAAAAATAAAAGATTTAAGACTCAAAACACAATTCCCACCGTTGGATATGAAGGTATGATTTTTAGGAAGTTGCTCGTCAAATTTGAGCAAGATCCGACGGTGAACGAAGAAGTTATGGCACGGTCAACTCATAGTCAAAAAAAAAAAAACTAATCAGTGGGGAGGGCGCGCCCCAGGCGCGGGGTGCTTGTATCAGCCCAACAGCACCATAAATGGTGCGTGAACCCCCCCCCCAACCCCCATTGTTCTCCCTCCGGTGGCACCTCCTTCCTTAGCTCCACCGCCCAGCTCCACCACCGCCGCCCTAAGCCGCCCACCTTGGCCACCTCCTTTCTCCCTCTCTCAGCCCGTCTCTCTCTCCCTCTCTCTCTCTCTCTCTTCCTCTCTCTTCTTGGATTCCCCATTTCTTTCTCTCTCCACCTCCTTGCCACCACAACCCGCCGCCGCCAAGAGCCACCACCACCACTACACCGGCCACCACAGCCACCATGAGCCGCCACCACCACCGCCCCGATCCATCACCATAACCATAAACCCCTCCCTTTTCCATTCCCTCTCTCTCACCGTGAGCCCTCTCTCTCTCTCTACACGGATCTCACCGACACCGTTATCGGCTGTGCCGGGCTCGTGTCGGGAATCTCGAAGCTCGAAGCTCTTGCCTTGGTCCAGTCGCGATCGTTCCCGCTAACGAGGAGCAACACCGACGCCGTCATCGTCGCCGAGCTAAAATCCAGGTTCTATTTAAAAAGCCCGAGGTAAGAAGGGTCGTATTACCTCTATTTAAAAAGTAAATTCTAGGATTCTATAATTGTCGCAGGATGGTCGTGGTGACCCTGTGGCCTAATAAATATAAATTATAATCGTCGCAGGATGGTCGTGGTGACCCTGTGCCCTAATAAATATAAATTATAATCGTCGCAAGATGGTCGTGGTGACCCTGTGGCTTAATATATATAAATGATAATTGTCGCAGGATGGTCGTGGTGACCCTGCGGCTTAATAAATATAAATGATAATTGTCGCAGGATGGTCGTGGTGACTCTGTGGCCTAATAAATATAAATGATAATTGTCGCAGGATGGTCGTGGTGACCCTGTGGCCTAATAAAAATAAATGATAATCGTCGCAGGATGGTCGTGGTGACCCTGTGGCTTAATAACTGTAAATTATAATCGTCGCAGGATGGTCGTGGCGACCCTGTGGCCAATTGATAAATGTAAAAGAAAGAGAAAAGAAAATGTAAAAGAAAAAGAATGGAAACGAAAGAATGAAAAGGGAAATGATATATATAAATGAATGTCGGGTTAAAAGTGGAATAAAATGTGGAAAAGTGATAAGAGAATTAAAAGTTAAAAGAAAGTGAGAATAAGTGGATAACTAAAAGAAAATTAATTATATGGACATTTATGAGTAACAGATATTAATAATAGGGTAGGCTTAGTTTATTGCTATTTTCTTTTAGGATTTATCTTTTTAAGTTCTGTGTAATGCTACCATTCTTACTATATTTTTGCAGGTATTGAAGTGGAGCTTACATGGAATATGGCCGAGCAGGATTTGCATTCCACTACGTGGAATGTTTATTGAATATTATGAGTGGACGATTGTTTTTGTAATTTATAATATGAAATAGTCGTCGCCCTGAAACTTGTACTAATTGGGTGTTAGGATCTGTTATGACTGTTAAACTGTTGTGGTTTATCTTTTTAAATATTTCTGGAAACTTTGTCCGTTTTTCCGAAAACATATTTTTAAGTATTTTAATTTAAAAAAAAAATTTCAATTACCATTTTTATAAAATCCTAAATTAATAAATAAAAGTGAGAGTGTTACAAGATTGGCGGTGGAGAAAGAGAGAGGAAGAGGGGAGGGGATGGGTGGTGGTGGGGGTTTCATGGGGGAGAGAGGGAGAGGAAAAGGGGAGAGTGGGTGGGGTGGGGTTGGGTTGGGTACGGGTTTCATGGAGAGAGAGAGAGGAAGAGGGGAGGGTGGGGTGGGTTGGGTACGCGTTTGGGGGGGGGGGTGGGGGGTTAATTTTTTAATTTTTTTTATAAGTTTAATTATTTATTTAATTATTTTTTTTTTAAAATTCCGTTTGCCACGTCAGTATTAACGGCAAAATTTAACGACAGAGACCAAAACCAAATTTTTTTAACTTTTAAGGACTAGGACCGGTCAAATAAAAAGATAGGGACTAAAACCAAAACACGGTCAACTTTCGGGGACCAAAAACTTAAATAATTTTTTTTTAATTTATTAATTTTTTTTATAAATTTAATTATTTTTTTATTATTTTTTTAAATTATGTTTGTCACGTCAGCATTAACGGCAAAATTTAACGGCAGGGACCAAAATCAATTTTTTTTGAACTTTTAAGGACTAGGACCGGTCAAATAAAAAGATAGGGACTAAAACCAAAACACGGTCAACTTTCGGGGACCAAAAACTTAAATAAGAAGACATATATTTAATGATAGGCTTATTTATGTCTTTAGTCCTGAAAGTTTGGGACACTTTGTTTTTCATCCCTAAAAGTTTTTTTGACCTTGACTCATCCTTAATTGTTTTGAAAATTTGATTTTAGTCTCAGTCGGTAGGAAAAATCCGTTAACCGTTGATATGATTAACGAAACGATACATCAACATACACGTGTGCAAGTACTGCATATCACCGGTATAATAATGTCAATGATTCGGCCCCGCAGGTGCAAAAGGGTCAAAGCCCAAATCAAAAACACATTTGGGTTGGGCTTTGGCCCTTTTGCTCATGTGGGTCCGGATCATCAACGCCATCCTACCAGTGACATGCAGTACTTGCACATATGTATGCTGATGTGGCGTTCCATTAGCCACATCAATAGTTAATGGATTTTTCCTAAAGGCTATGACTAAAACCAAATTTTCAAAACAATTAAGGATGAATCAAGGTAAAAAAAAATTTACAGGGACCAAAATCAAAACACCCCTAACTTTCAGGGACTAAAAACATAAATAAGTCTTAGTAATATGTTTAACACATTAACTCATTATTAAACAACAAATTAAATATATTTTATATTGATTAACCGATTACAATTCAAAGTTTATCATTTCTAAATTTTTTTCATTTATTACTTTGATTATAATTTGAGAAAGACAAAACTACTAGATTGATCCATTAATTTATTTTTCAGTTGAAATTTCGTCCCTTAACTTTTTTCGTTTCAAATAAGTTCTGAAGTTGTTGTCGTGTAACAAATCATTCATTTCCGTTAATTTTTTTCCATTAAGTGACACATGTCACCATAAGAAATTTTTTTAAAAAATCATTAAACTATTTTTTTAATATGTGGCACCATTAGTTGAGTGACCCGTGTCACTTAATGGAAAAAATTAACGAAAAGGACTGATTGTTAGACGGCAACAACTTCAGGACTTATTTGAAACGAAAAAAGTTAAGGGACGAAATCGCAACTAAAAAAATAACTTACAGGACCAATCTAGTAGTTTTGCCTTTGAGAAAAGTACAATGTTTATACACATATTCTGGGGGATTAACGTACATATTAAATTTTTAAAAAAAAATTAATACGGTATGCAAAAAAAAGTACAATGTTTTCTCCAACCTTGATCGAGTTGGCCTTCTCACTTAAGCGAGCCTCTGATTTTCACCTGAGTCTGATTTTCACCTAACTTTATGTTTTGATTACGCCAAACCCGCCTAAAACCGAACACACACTCACCCCTAGTTTTGATATCAAATTTGGGGAAAAATAATTTACGCTCCCAATTTCTAAAATACACACCACACTCCTTTTTCTTTTTTTTTTCAAGTGAAGATCCAATTTGATATTTCAAATTTATAATGTATCAACTTAGTTCTTTAAAAATGTAAAAGTTCAAATTGGTCCTAAAATTCTTTAAATGTGTATCAAAATAGTCTGATAAAGCCTTAAGTGGTTAAAAATTGTCTTGAAATAAACTAAAAATTAATGTTTTGACTCTTATTTGAAATTTTAAAGAGCCAATTTTTTTTTTTATATTTCATGGACCAAATTAACACTAGTAGAAATTTTGAGGGACCAAGCAAGTATTAACTATTTCTTTTTCTAATTTTCCAAATGCCCTAGCACACATCTACTTCTTTTTCCTTCTTACCTCATTCATCATTTACACCCAATCTTCCTCACACTTACCTCGCTAACTCTTTTCCTTTACCTCATTATCAATATAACTCCAAACAACATTTTTAAGCCTTTTGTTGCAAGTACCTTCCCAGTTTATATGCCATCTAATGCCCATAAACAATGCTTGTTTCTTCTTTAACATGAAACTTGACATTTCTAGCAAAAAAAATAGCTTTAACCTGGTTATCCTTGGTACTCAAGCCAAGATTAACTTTTTCAAAGAGAATGAGATCGTTAGCAAAAGCAAAATGAGATAGCTTTGGGCTATCTCTAAATAACTAGATAGATTTCCAATGCCCATTAATGACCACAACATTAGTTAATTATGTGAACCTTTTCATGTAAATGATAAACACATATGGGGGAATGTGATTTCCTTATTTGATTCCAAAATGAGGAGAGAATGTATCAAGAGCTTCACCAATCCACAATAAGTTCATAGGTGGAGGAAAAATACAGTCATATAACATGGATCAAGTTATTAGGGTTGCCAATATCACACAGGTTTCCATTATGAAAATCCACTTAATTTAGTCATAGGCTTTTCCAAAGTCTATTGTAATCTCCATTAGCCCTTTTCTTTTAATTCCTTATCCTTATAGTGCGAATAACTTGCTTTGTAACATCAACGTTATCACTCTAATGTCTTCTCGAAACAAAACTACATTGGTTAAGATTAACCACATGCTCCATTACGCTTTTCAACCTCACAACAATCACCTTAGTAATCGTCTTATAGGAGATGTTACACAAACTAATAGGTCAAATCTATTTAAGAGAAATCAACACATTAATATTTGGCATCAAAGTTATTAAAGTGTCATAAATCTCCCTCCCTTTCTGGTAATACTTTAAAATCTCCTCAACAATGAATACGCTAAGACTTGCCAACTAAAAAAATCCTTTCTCAGGGCTTTGAGATTCCCTATAGAAAAAAAATGTCTGTGTGAATTTCCTCATCATCAACCTCTCAGGCTAAGCCAAAAATATGGTCCTTCAACAAAGATGCAAAACTGTTAGTTAAACAAAAATGATATAATTTGTATTATCCACATATAAGTCTATAAAAACTTATTTGTCATATCTTCAAGTTACACCATATTGAAAACTAAAAGGCCATCCTCATCTTGCAGACTTTCACTCTTGTCCTTCTTTTTTTTTCTAATCATAGTGGATCCATGAAAAAATTTAGTACTCATGAACCAATACCTAATCTAATTACATCTCGATTTTTCGTACTACAATACTTCCTCTTGAATGAGTATCCTCTTATAATTCTTCCACTATACCCATTGGAGATCCTCAAGTTATACATTCGTCCCACCAGAAAGCTTCTTGACAATACCTCACAGTCTTTTAAGATGCCCCTTCCTCTTGCTAAAAATGTTCGAATTGGCAGCCATCACCCAAGAGGGAGGTGAATTAAGTGATTACGAAAACTATGATAATTTTAGCAATTTAATGTATTTTCAAAGATTTCTAAAGAGATATGCAACGAAAACAATGTATAGTTATCAAAATGATTGTGTGCGCAAGCAATTAATAAAGATTTGAGCAATGCTAATGATAGAATGTAAACACAAGCGTTATAGCAAATAAATAGATTAGGCGAGAGATAATGAAAAAACAAGATTCATCTAGGTTTGGCCTCCCCGTGAGGCCTACGTCTAATCCCTTAGAAACTTGCTTTCAATTATTGTTGTATTAATAAATTGGTGTTCCAAATCCCAATGCAACCCAAAGCATCCCACAATTTGCTAGAATACCTCACCTTTCGTAAGGGACCTGAAATAATCCCATAAAGGATACGTCGCCCTATTATGCCTCGCCTTTTCTCTTTAAGGATACTTCACCGTAATGCCTAAGGGATACCACATTCTCACACAGGGATATCTCACTCAATAAACAAGGGATACCTTACTCTATCACAATGATAATAATTATAAGAGTTTATAACAATATTGAAGCTTAAGCACTTTCACTAGTGCAGATAATACAACTTGAAGAACTATGACAACAATATTTATTACTAAGAAGACAAGCCTATAGAAATTAGTAACTTTGGAGAAGAAATATGGATAAAGGGTTGCTCTCACTCTTTAAAAATCAACATTAGAACTGTGAAAAGTGAGTGAGTTGTTTCAAAAAGGGTTTTTGAGCATTTTTAACAAGGATTCAATCACACACAACTAGCAAACCATTCAAGCAATTATTACCAGTGACTCAGAGTATTTTTTTTTTGAATTTTCAAAAATGTAATCGACTACTTTAGAAAGTAGCGGATTACTTTTTAGAAAAAGTAATCAGTTACTTTTTAAAGTAATGGATTACTTTATGAAAAAAAGTAATTAGGTTGTTTTTCAAAAGTAATCAACTCAAAACTCTCAAGAAAAATGTATAAGGCCACAAAACAATTGATTACTTTAAAAAAGTAATCCATTAGTTTTTCAAAAGTAAACGATTCAAAATTTTTTGAAAAATGTATGTTGCCACAAAGTAATTAGTTATTTTACAAAGTAATCAATTACTTTATGAAAAAAGTAATCAATTACTTTTCTTTATTTTTATAAAAAAAATATTTTCTTCCTCTAGAAAGCTAATATAATGATCAAGAACGATTATGACATATATAATTGTTGGAGTGATCTATTAAAACTTACTTTGAACTTAATTCTTCTCCATATTACCTAAATTAAAAACAAGCCTGGTTTTAGTATATAGTGCCTTATATTTATAGTCCTAAACACATATTCTTGCAAGCGCTTGGCACTTGATCCTTTTTGAAAGCTTAGTCCGCAGACTTCTTAATGTACTACAAGCTTCTAAAGTTCTTATTAATTTTACAATAGCTTGAGCCACTTTGACATTCTCCTTCTTCATGAGATAAACATAGTATGGTTCTTTATCTTGACTGTTCTCATAATGTAACCTATAGGTAGCTTATTTTCACCATCAACAAGCCTTAGGACTATAGCAAGTAGCCCTATTGCTTTGCGAGTAAACAAGATCTCCTTCCAAAAGTTCGACTCACAATCAATTTTAGCTACCCTTTTTCCTTTTGGCTCCTTAGTTGCATTAGTCTCCTTCCATTGATCGAAGAAGAACAACATTCTAAGTTTTCTCCTTTGATTGTACAACCTTTCAAGAGTAAGGAAATTTGTAGCAAATCTAGTAACCCCGACTCTAACCAATTCAATCATGCTTGTGAATTGCCCCTTTTATGGTCAAGGCCATGGTATGATTGTAGATGAAGCCTACAAGTGACATTGACTTTTGTATGACCTTCTTGATTTTGGGAATCTTGTCAATATCTCCAACATTAAATCCAAGCAATGAGCAGCACATGAAGTCCAAGATAGTTTCTTTCACTTCCCATCCAAGTATTTACCTAAACATCGAAATAAATAAAATAAATGAATAACTAATCACCATAACTATAAGGTGCGAAAGCAAGTGTGCAAGCATTACTTTAGATGGAGACAAAGACTTCAACATACCACATATGACAGACTAGATCAAGACTCAAAGTATCAAGCTTAGTTAGGACAATTTATATCTATATTATTTCAAATTCTCAGGTCTCGAAGATGCTTGACTTAGTAGTCTTAACAATGAATAAGTGAATCACATTTTTAAATGATTTATATGACATCTTAGACCTTTTTACCCTTTAGTGTGTCTTAGTTAGTATGTGTGCTTAGATGTTTTAATTTAATTTTAATTGCTTAATTATGTTTATTTATGTGATTTTAATTCAAATTCTTTCTTTTATGCCACGATTATGATTAATTGTCATTCTATGCATAGTTTCCGTTTTCATTGCCTAAATTCCTTTGTAAATGATTTATACATGTATATGTAGCTAAGTGTGATTTTAATTAATTAAATGTATATATTAGATTATGTGGGGTATAATAGTCAGTCGGAATGGGTTTAGATGAATTTCGAGCAAAAAAATTATTTCAGGAACGAACCGGGCCACACCCGTGCGAATTGGGTCGCACAGGTGGGACCCAATTGGGCCGAAGCCCAAAATGAAAATCCAAGCCTCTAGAGAGGGAGTATGGCCGCGACATACATAGAGGGGAATGGGGGAAGTTTTTCTTCTCATTCCTCATTGTGTTGGAGATTAGAAACCCTAGCCTCTACTTATTCTCTCTTATCTTCTTCTATTTTCTCTCAACCTCCATAACCAAATTCCCTCATCCAAACCCGCAAATAAACATCAAACACCACAAATCATAAGAGAATATAGGATCACTTCCTAAGGGATGGGAGATCTTGCATTAGAGGAAGGAAAGCTTTCAATTTTGAGATAAAGGGGGATGATTTTCCTAAATAAGGGCGGTATATGATGGTAGAATTTGGGGCTTTTGTCTATTAATGTTTACTACGAATATTTGTGCTTTATTATGTGTACTTATCATAATTAATTATGTTTTGGTACAATTTATATGAGAATTATGTGATAAACATGTTTATTTTGATGTACTGAAATTAGGAAAATATGTATACATACTTATATGATGATATGTGAATTGATACTTATCATGATCCATTTGATCTGAAAATTTAATATACTGTTCTTGATGGTATGATATTATACTATGAAAATTTGGGGGTTAATTGGAATTGATTTGATATTTTTAGAAATTAGGTTTTGAAATATGCTAATTATGGATATGGTAGTTTTCGACTTTCAGGGGTATGGTGAAAGGTTACTTCCACAACTCTGATTAATATGATTTTTTTATATGTTCTTAAATATGCTAAAATAAGTGTCTCTGTGAATTTTCATGAGTTTTGAAGTTGGTTTACTATTTTTAGGAGAATTATCTTTGCTACAGCTATTTCGGAAAACGTGAATTTTAACATGATGGAGAGTATGGTTGACCAACCTATACTGCTCAAAATAATGTGAAATTTTTATATGACTTTTATACGTGTATAATGTTAGCTTGTATAAATTTCCATGTCATATGGAGTTCGTTTACTATTTTAAAATAATTACTTTTTATATTCAGGCCTGCATGAAATTGGTTTTCCGATGGCATGCACACAACATTGAAACCAACCTTAACGTACTCCGGTTAACTTATAAATTTAATATGTTATTCCTTATCATGTTTAGGTTGTGTATGCAAATTTTGGTGTTGATTGAAATTGGTTTGATATTTTTCAAAATTGCGTTTTGGTTACATCCCCATAGAATTTCGTACTTTCGTGTAATCGATTAAATGATAGAAACCATATTTTCCTAACTCCGTTTGACCTGAATTTCGGATATGTTGTCTTTGTATGCATACGATTTGGTTCTAAAAACTTTCGTGTCGTTATGAGTTGTGATGATATGAACTTGATACATGTCTTACTTGATTACGTGTATGCTTTATGTGTTGTATATGACTTGAAAGGTGTGGATTTTATGCTTTATTGGTTTTTGATGTCTTGGCTGAACTATATGGGTTGATTGTGATGCCTGATTGTGTTATTTGAAATACATTAATTAAATGCTAATTATGACGAATGTAGGTATATTGGCATTTCACTTGCATCCATGCATAACGTGTGTGCGAAGTAATAAGGGGGTGAGGAGTCTGTGTGACTAAGCCTTTGTGGAAAATAGCCTATGTGGCATGTACGTATTTGTGTGACGATAGCGTACGTGTGCGTGTCTGTGTGACGATAGTGTACTTATGGAGTGATCACATGCCACTGTAGAGTGAACGTGTCTGTGTGACGATAACGTTCCCACGTGGTAAAAGAAAAAAATGGTGTTGTGGTACCATGATGGTGATAAGCGGGTCTTCATGGCCGATGTGAAAGTGAATATGAGGTCGCGTTGAATCCTAGTGCGATAAGAACGAAAAGTGAAAAGTGAACTTTTGAAAATGATGAAAAGTGAAATTTTGAAAATGTGAAAAGAGGGAGCTAGGATTCAGTGGCGTACATCATTGAGAGTGAGTGCATGCATCGTAGTGTACATGTGTAATGAGAATGTATGGAGGAATATGCATCGTATGACATACTTTGTTAGTTGAATGATTGTAATGAATGGAGAATGTTGATTGATCAATGATGATGTGATATGAGATTTTGAATACCTTAATGTGATGCTAAGTTGACTATTTCTATTATACTGCATTGTTAATTGGATATGACGATAAAATTGATTAGTTACTTTGTGTTTATTCTTATTTTTGGTTATGTGCTATATATGTGTACCTAAGTGAGTGTTTGCTTATGTCTGTGTTTTACGGTGCTATGCTTTCTTTTATTTAGGATAAACTTCTCACATTTATAACCATTTTTAGGTACACAAGTGGATGATCCCGTTGATAGCACAAAGACCGAGGATGGGCACGCTCCCTCTTGAGAGACTTAGCCCTATGATGGTAGCTTAGCTACTATATTGCGCCTATTGCTCTAGTTAATGCATTTTATATTCATGTTGAGTGTAGGTGTAGGACTGGACCTTATTTTTTTGTTCTATTTTTTTTGCATTAAACTAGAGAGGCTCTTATTATGTTTTCTTTTGTTATTCCATTTATGTTATTGCTGATAGTAGTGAACACTATCGTGAATAACCCAATGATATTTTTGGGATTTCATTTAGGTTGATTAATAAAATAATCAATGATGCAATTTATGTTTTAAAAAAAAATCCGCTTTTTTTCGCATATAGAAGATAGGGCGTTACATTTGTGGTATTAGAGTATTGGTTGCAATCTTCGGTCGTGAGTGTGGACTTTCAAACTCCGGTGTGCTACTCTGCTTGTGAGTAGTCAGTTGTGGCATAGTTTTAGTTGTATTATTAGTTATTAGTTTAGTTTGTATTGTTGGTTATTATGTTAGCCGTAGTATTAAGCCTAGTATATTTTTAGTGAGTTATGGAAACTAGTGTTGGAGAGTGCCCTAATGGCAATCATATTTTCTCTTTTACTTGTACATTTTCATGTTTACGGATTATTACTATGAATAATATTGAGGCATTTGATTTATTATATTTATGCTTTAATAGTTTAATTAAAATAGATGTAATAAAGTCCTTAGGATAATAAGTTCAATGTCATAAGAATATCAAGTACATGACTTGATGGTGAGAACTTATTGATTAACAATTATCCTTAAGATTCCCTAGTCGAGTATTGCACTTAATAAGGATAACTATAATACATCGAGATTAGTATGTGACAGACTGATGACTGTATCTCACCGGTCATGGATATGGGATATCAAGTCTTCATGTAAGTACACATTGAGAAAATTGTGTACTGGATTGACCCGCCATGAGAATGCTACATGGGTTATTAAGTTAGTGTCATAAGCGATTCTCATAGTGACGATGGTGTACGTGGTCCTTCGACCTGAAGTCTCTACGATTCCCAACATGAGGAGTTATGTGCTTTCACGCAATCAAACATCATCTTTAACCAGGTGATCATAACAGTTGTAGTTGGGTATATGACAAATCATGTAGAGGAATGTGAGCGACGTAGATGAGATTTGTCCTTCCTTGTTAATAGGAATTATATCTCTGGGCCCCTTGACTAAGTGAGACGGTGAAATATATGGCCATACTCAAGACAGTCAATATGAGATATTGATGAGACTTGTTTAGACGCGTCTACTCAGGGATCAAGAAACTATAGGTTACACTGTACATGTGTGACACCTTCCATGCCATGAGTGTAACTAAGATATTTGGGATTAAATTTACACTTGATCATTGGTCACACTAAGGTTATGTCAGATCACAGACATTCCTGTCACTTGGGTAGCAATGACGTGTTGCTAGATACCGCTCATTGCTTGTAAACTTAAAATGGGATTTTAAATTTTACTGCCAATGTTACAGGAACCTATAGGGTCACACTAGAATAGATAGATTGGAGATATCACATTTGATAAAAAAATACAATAGTTGTATTTTTTAAAATCTACGTCCGTGCGATGCACAGTATGATCGTGTAACGCATTCTGATATGTGCTGCCAAGCCCAGTCCGCTGGTCTAATACTATTATAAATAATAGTATCAGCCTTAGGGTTTTCGTACGTGTGAGACACAAAATGGCAACCCTAGCCATCCATATCAGAGAGTGAGTGATACACTGAATCTCTCTCTTCTCCGCTAGCACTGAGAAGAGAGACGTGACTCCAATTGGGAACTTGTTCGTGTGGATACCAATAGAGGCGCGACTACCTTGCTGTGCTCGTGATTGACGCGGATTGTTTGTGGACGATCTGATCAGCACTGTTCTCCTCTTCGCATCAAGAGGTAAACATTTTTCTATCTCGAATCATGCTCTCTCACATGGATCCTGTTCTGGAAATAGGGTATTTCGTTTTTTTTTCGCTACGTATTCTGATCACTATTTCCAGCAGCTAGGAACGCAAATATCCTCGAGCGTATTACCGCGGTGCTGGAAGGGATGGCCCAAGGGCCACTTAATCAGAATCAGGGACACAATGGAGTTCAAGAGGATGAATCCTCCCCGCTTCGAAGGGGGATACAATACTGAAGGTACATAGAGATGGGTGCAAGAGTTGGAGAAGATCTTCAGGACTATGGAGTGTTCTGATGCTCAGAAGATAACTTTCGCTACTTTCATGCTTTCTGGAGAGTTTGAGAGTTGGTGAGATCATACCCGCCAGATGTTAGAAGCTGAAGCAAGGGCAGTGTCTTGGGAACTTTTCAAAGAGAGGTTCTTTGAGAAGTATTTTCTGGAGGACATCCGAAGGAAGAAGGAGATGGAGTTCATGGAACTCAAACATGGGTCTCTTAGTGTGGGATAGTATGCATCTAAGTTTGAAGAGCTGATCAAGTTCTCTCCCTACTATGAACACCATCCAGTTGAGCGTTCTAAGTGCATCAAGTTCGAGAATGGTTTGAGGCAAGAGATCAAGGTTGCTTTTGGTTATCAGGGAATTCGAGTTTTTCCTCAGCTCGTGAATATGTGCAGAACATATGAGAATGACCTGAAGGCGAAGGAGGCTAGTGAGAGGAGTTTGAAGATGCATGGCCTCAAAGGACTATATTCATGGGAAGGATAAGGGGAAAGCTCCTTTCCGCTATGGGGGCCCTTACCCCGCTCCGAAGGGAAAGTTTGACAAGTCTAGGAAGGGTAATGGTGGTGGTTCTGTCTCGCATTTCAATGGACCACCGGCTCCATGTGTGCATTGCAACAAGGTGCATGGTGGGGTCTGCTAGAAGTTGTCTAACCCGAGCTACAACAAGTCTTGCTACACTTGTGGAGAGCAGGGGCACATGTCCTATCAGGGCCCAAAAAGTGTGCCAAAGAAGGAGGTCAATAATGTGAAAGATGGAGGAGCAAGTGGCAAGCCTACCCGTCATGGAGAGTTTTAACTATTAGTGGTTCTGAGGTGAAGTAGTTTAAGGAGCTTATCACAGGTATATGCCAGTTAAATAGTAAACCATGTCATGTTTTGTTCGATTGTGGGGTGACCCATTCCTTTATATCTCATGAGTGTGTTGTCAGATTGGGGTTGTCTCCCATAGAAACACCTTATATGTTGATAGTTTCTACCCCTGTTAGTACATTAGTTATAACCTCTTGAGTGTGCCCAGACTGTGAGTTGTATGTCCTTGACCAATCCTTTGTAGTAGATCTTATATGTTTACCTTTGACCCGACTAGATGTTATTCTTGGTATGGTCTGGATGTCTAAGTACCGTGTGCTTATAGATTCCCAAACAAAAACAATCACCTTTACCGAATCCATATCCTCTCCAAGCCCACAAAAAGCCTTAACTGAGAAAATGAGCCTAGTGCTAGCTAGTGTTGGTGTGACAAAAGAGTCAGAAGTAAGTCTTATCCCTGTTGTATGTGAGTTTCCGGGTGTTTTTCCGGAAGATGTCCCTAGTTTGCCTCCCGTCCATGAGGTTGAGTTTGGCATTGATATAATGCCGGGAACGGGGCCGATCTCTATAGCCCCTTACCGGATGGCTCCCATGGAGTTGGCAGAGTTAAAGAAGCAGCTTGAAGAGTTGTTGGAGAAGGGTTTTGTTCGACCTAGTGTGTCACCATGGGGAGCTCCTGTCTTGTTTGTGAAGAAGAAAGATGGGAGTATGCGGCTTCGTGTGGAGTACAGACAATTGAACCAGGCTACAGTCAAGAACAAGTATCCTTTGCCTCAGATATATGATCTCATGGATCAATTAAGGGGAGCCTCCATATTCTCCATGATTGATCTACGTTCTGGATACCACCAGATCCGTGTGAAGGAAGGAGATGTTCCTAAGACTGCTTTCAGAACTCGTTATGGGCATTATGAGTTCGTGGTGATGTCGTTTGGTCTCACAAATGCTCCTGTTGTTTTTATGGACTACATGAATCAGATATTCAGGCCCTATCTGGATTCATTTTTTGTTGTATTTATCGACAATATCCTAATTTATTCCAAGAATCCAGAGGAACATGGTGAGCATCTTAGATTGGTGTTGGGAATTCTGAGAGAGAAGCGGTTGTTCACAAAGCTATCCAAGTGCGAGTTTTGGCTCGACAAAGGGAATTTCTTGGGTCACGTCATCTCCAAAGAAGGTGTAGCCGTGGATCCGGCCAAGGTAGAGGTGTTGTTGCTTTGGGAACCGCCGAAGAGTGTCACAGAGATTAGGAGTTTCCTAGGGTTAGTAGGATACTACAGGCAGTTCATTGAAGGATTTTCTAGGGGCTTGTAGGGTTAAAGAATGTTGGATTGAAGTCTTCTGTCATTCCTTTCCAAATGGACTTTGTTGAACATTGAGGGCTGACCTCTGTTTTCCTTAAATATGATTTTCTCTATGCTCGGAACACGAGCTTCAAGAGAGGAACTCGGCGCGGGGGTGCTCGCTCTTCGCTCGGAGCATAAGCTTCAAGAGGAGAACTCGGCGCGGGGGTTCTCGCGATCACCACTAGATTCCAAATAGAGCGAAAAATTATGTCCATTAATGGGGATCTCAAAATGGGTTATTTTATTAATATAATTATTTGTCCATGTACCTCGCATATGTGTATAGAAAATAATTTAGCGGTTGTCATTCAAGTTTATAACAACAATAATAGATAACAATAGACATGTAATGACTTTAATTAGCAAAATTGTAATATTTTATTTTTGCTGTTAACTAATAGTCATGTGAGTCAATAAAATATTTGTGAAATAATTAAAAAATAGAAAGAATAGCTTCCCTGATTTAGAAGTAGTTTGCTGTTGTTGGGCCATTGACATGTTGAGGCCCGTTTCTTCTTTTTGGTGCAATTTGGGCCAGCAGCCCGTTAGGGCTTGGAGAAACCTCACCTAGCAGCTGTGTTAGGGCCTGTTGAGGCCCTTTTCCTCTTTTTTTTTTAGGGCCCGTTGAGGCCCTTTTCTGTTTTTTTTTGTTAGGGCCTGTTGAGGCCCCTTTTTTTTTGTTAGGGCCTGTTGAGGCCCGTTTTTTTTTTTAAATGGGGCTGTTGGACTTTTTTTTTGTTAGGGCCTGTTGAGGCCCTTTTCTTCTTTTTTTTTTGTTAGGGCCTGTTGAGGCCCTTTTTTTTTTAGAATTGGGCTGGTTGGCCCGTTAGGGCATGGAAACCCTAATGCAGCCCCTTTGCTGCTGCACGTTGATGCTGCTGCTTGCAAGTGGATGTGGCGGCGGTAAACACTGGCCGGAAGGGAGAGCACCGGAGGAGCAAGCGGCGGCGGGTTGCGGGCTGGAAGACGGCGTCAAGAGGCGAGTGTCACTGTTTGCAGCGGTAGCACGCACGGAGGAGCAAGGCGGAGCGAGCAAACCGCGACGTGAGGGACGTTTCCACCACCACCAGGATCGCGATTCCATTTGGGTCCTATTTCTGGGTTCTGGCTTGCGGTGGCGGTGTCATGAGCGGAAGAGAGGGTCGATTCCAATTCGGTTGCTAGGAGGTATCTGGGCTTGAAGTCTGGAGCAGCACGACGGTGCTGTTGCGGTTGCCCCCAGCAGCGGCTACAGTTCGAACAAGCCGATCGCCAAACCAGAACGGCTATGCACAGTGAGAGATCGTTTCAAGTAACCGATCGCGTTTCGAACAAGCCGACACCAAACCAGAACCACGATCCGGGACAGCGATCAACATCTAAATGCGGTTCGAAGCAAGGCCCATCCCGTAGAACATGTCACGCTCTTCCTTCTTTCATAGCCTGAAACCATCATGGTGACAACCATCAGGGTGACAAGAGGGAGAGGGATACTGGAAGATGGTACCGGATCTGCAGCGGTTTGTCCCGGTTCATGGCGGTTATCTCGGTGGTACACGCTAGTGGAAGGACCCGACAGATCTGTGAAGTGGTGAGGGAGACTCTCGTGCTTCATGGAGTTATGGACTTAACGGCACCGGCTACACCGTCGTACTGCTCTTTCCCGGCGAACAGCAGCCATAAACCTCTTTTTTTTTTAACGTGGATGGGGATCGAAGTTTATCGTCCCAACAGACGGCACCAATGTAGTAGATCTGAGAAATAGATCCACCACGATGTGTTTTGGTGGTTGTTGCAGCTGACGAGGGTGACCCCGGTCCTACGTACCCCCAGTGATAAGGGGATCAAGCCACACGTAGTTCTTGAGAGTAGGGATGAGAGAACATACCTTAGCCCCTATAGCATGGTGATACTTATAGGGGAAGTTGTGTTGTGGTGCCTTATGGGCCTGTTCGGCCCAGTAGGGCTGACGTGGCTCTTAGAGGATAAGAAGGATGAGTTATTCACCCTTATCCTGTACTAGAGAGCTCATGCTTATCCTGTAGCGGTAGGATTTATTATTGGTTAACCCTACAAGAGGTATACCGTTTGTTTGGACGGACCGATGTGAGCAAAGTTTTCAGGAGTTGAAGAGTAGGTTGACATCGTCTCTGGTGTTGATCTTTCCCAATCCATTGAAGAGTTTCGATGTTTTCTGCGACGCTTCTAAGATGGGTTTGGGTTGTGTGCTCATGCTAGATGGCAAGGTAATGGCTTATTCTTCTCGGTAGTTGCGACCGCATGAGGAGAACTGCCCTACTCACGATCTTGAGTTGGCCGCGATCGTGTTTGCCTTGAAGATCTGGAGGCACTATCTTTATGAGTGTTCAGTGCCCACAAGAGTTTGAGGTATCTGTTTGACCAAAGGGAGTTGAACATGAGGGAGAGGAGGTGGATGGAGTTCCTAAAGGATTACGACTTCAGTTTGCAATACCATCCCGGGAAGTCCAATGTGTTGGCCAATGCCTTAAGTAGGAAGACCATGCATACGATGAGTCTTATGGTGAAGGAGCCGGAGTTGGTTGAGGAGTTAAGCAACCTTAACCTTGGTATTTAGTTTCGAGAGAAGAGTTTTAATGTGAGGATGCTTCAGATCTCTAGTGAGTTCACAGAGCAAGTGAAGTAGAAACAAGTTGATGATGTAGAGCTGCAACAGCTGAAGAGGGTGTCTATGGAGAAGAATGAGCAAAATTTTGTAGAAGGTTCAGATGGAGTTTTGAGATCTCGAGGGAGGGTGTGTATTCCCTTTGATTTGGAATTGAGGAAGTTGGTCTTGGATGAGGCACATAAGTGTAGATTAAGTCTACACCCTAGTTCTACTAAGATGTATTAGGATTTGAAGGGATCATTTTGGTGGTCGGGACTCAAAAGGGATGTAGCTGAGTATGTGTCTAGGTGCTTGGTGTGCCAAAAAGCCAAGATTGAACACAAGAAACCAGGTGGTTTGTTGCAGCCATTAGAGATCCCAGTGTGGAAGTGGGACAACATCGCTATGAGCTTTGTTTCGGGGTTGCTTCGAACAACCACCGGGAACGAAGCAGTGTGGGTGATCGTGGATCGGCTCACCAAGTCGGCTCACTTTATACCTGTCAACATGCGATATTCCATGGAATGTTGGCACATCTGTACATCAAGGAAGTGGTTAGACTTCATGGGGTGTCTTCTACCGTAGTCTCGGATAGGGATCTAAGGTTCTTCTCACGGTTTTTTGCAGAGTTTGAAGGATGCTCTGGGGTCGAAGTTGAGTGTGAGTTCTGCATATCATCCTCATACCGATGGGCAGTCCAAGAGAAGAATCCAATCCTTTGAGGATCTCTTGAGGGCTTGTGTGTTGGAACAACATGGGAGTTGGGAACAACTTCTACTGTTGGTGGAGTTCACGTATAACAATAGCTTCCACGCGAGCATTGGTATGGATCCATTTGAGGCGTTGTATGGGAGAAGGTGTCAAACACCTCTATGTTGGTTCTAGTGGGGGAGACCCAGCTGTTGGGCCCCGATTTGGTACAAGAGACCACAAAGAAAGTAAGGATGATTCGAGAAAAGATGAAAGTGGCTCAAGACCGGCATAAGAGTTATGCAAATAAGAGGCGAAATCCCTTGGATTTTAAAGAAGGAAAGCATGTTTTCCTAAGGGTTGTGCCTACTACAGGTGTTGGAAGAGTGTTGAAGCCAAGGAAGTTGGCACCTAAGTTTATCGGTCCCTACCATGCGTTGAAGAAAGTAGGAACCGTGGCCTATCAAAAAGCCTTACCACCCCACCTTGCGAATCTCCATAATGTGTTTCACGTATCACAGCTACGGAAATACGTGCATGACCCGTCGCATGTGGTGGCTTCCCATGATGTGCCTTTAAGGGAGAACCTCACATTCGCGTTGCAGCCGGTGCGAATTGAGGATTGGAGAGTGAAGCGACTTAAGGGAAAGGAAATCCCTTTAGTGAAAGTGGCATGGAGTTGGAATGGCATAGAAGAAACTACTAGGGAGCTTAAGAGCAAGTACATGGAGTCTCACCCTCACCTGTTCGAAGCGGAATTTTGGGGGCGAAATTCTGGTAAGTGGGGGAGAATGTGACATGTTTGACCTTTTAACCCTTTAGTGTGTCTTAGTTAGTATGTGTGCTTAGATGTTTTAATTTAATTTTAATTGCTTATTCATGTTTATTTATGTGATTTTAAGTCAAATTCTTTCTTTTATGCCACGGTTATGATTAATTGTCATTCTATGCATAGTTTCCGTTTTCATTGTCTGAATTCCTTTGTAAATGATTTATACATGTATATGTGGCTAAGTGTGATTTTAATTAATTAAATGTATATTTTAGATTATGTGGGGTATAATAGTCTGTCGGAATGGGTTTAGATGAATTTTGGGCAAATAAAATATTCCGGGAACAAACCGGGCTACACCCGTGCAAATTGGGCCGCACTTGGGCCGAAGCCCAAAATGAAAATCCAAGCCCATAGAGAGGGTGTATGGCCGCGACATACATAGAGGGGAATGAGGGATGTTTTGCTTCTCATTCCTCATTGTGTTGGATATTAGAAACCCTAGCCTCCACTTATTCTCTCATCTTCTTCTATTTTCTCTCAACCTCCACAACCAAATTCCCTCACCCAAACCCGAAAATAAACATCAAACACCAAAAATCATAAGAGAATATATAGGAGCACTTGCTAGAGGAGGGGAGATCTTGGATTAGAGGAAGGAAAACTTTCAATTTTGAGGTAAAGGGGATGGTTTTCCTAAATAAGGGTGGTATATGATGGTAGAATTTGGGGGTTTTGTGTATTAATGTTTTGGTACTGTTTATATGAGAATTATGTGATAAACATGTTTATTTTGATATACTGAAATTAGGAAAATATGTATACATACTTGTATGATGATATGTGAATTGATACTTATCATGAACCGTTTGATTTGAAAATTTAATATATTGTTCTTGATGGTATGATGTTATACTCTGTAAATTTGGGGGTTAATTGGAATTGATTTGATTTTTTAAGAAATTAGGTTTTGAAATATGTTAATTATGAATATGGTAGTTTTCGACTTTCAGGTGGTATGTTGAACGGTTACTTCCACAAATCCGATTAATCTGAGTTTTTGATATATTCTTATATATGCTAAAATAAGTGTCTCTGGGAATTTTCATGAGTTTTGGAGTTAGTTTACTATTTTTAAGAGAATTATCTTTTCTACAACTATTTCGGAAAACGTGAATTTTAACATGATGGAGAGTATGTTTGACCAACCTATACCACTCAAAATAACTTAAATTTTTTATATGACTTTTCTATGTGTATAATGTTAGTGTGTACAAATTTCCATATCAATTGGAGTTCGTTTACTATTTTAAAATAATTATGTTTTATATTCAGGCTTGCATGAAATTGGTTTTCCAATGGCATGCATGCAGCGTTGAAACCAACCTTAACGTACTCAAATCGACCTAGAAATTTAATATGTCATTTATTATCATGTTTAGGTTGTGTATGAAAATTTTGTGTTTATTGAAGTTGTTTTGATATTTTCAAAATTGCGTTTCGGTTACATCCCCAAAGAATTTTGTATTTTCGTGTAATCGTATAAATGATAGAAACCATATTTGCCTAACTCCGTTTGACTTGAATTTCTGATATGTTGTCTCGGTATGCATATGATTTGGTTCTGCAAATTTTCGTGTCGTTATTAGTTGCGATGATATGAACTTGATACTTGCCTTACTTGATTACGTGTATGCTTTATGTGTTGTATTTGACTTGAAAGGTGTGAATTTTATGCTTTATTGGTTTTTGATGTCTTGGTTGAACTATATGGGTTGATTGTGATGCCTGAGTGTGTTATTTGAAACACATGAATTAAATGTTAATTATGACGAATGTAGGCGTATTGGCATTTCACATGCATCCATGCATAATGTGTGTGCGAAGTAATATGGGGGGTGAGGAATCTGTGTGACTAAGCCTTTGTGGCAAATATCCTATGTGGCGCGTATGTGTTTGTGTGACAATAGTGTACGAGTGGGTGTCTGTGTGACGATAGCGTACTTATGGAGTGATCACATGCCACTGTGGAGTGAACGTGTCTGTGTGACTATAGCGTTCCCACGTGGTAAAAGAAAAAAAATGGTGTTGCGGTGCCAAGAGGGTGACAAGCGGGTCTTCAGGGCCGATATGAAAGTGAATATGAGGTCGCATTGAATCCTAGTCCGATAAGAACGAAAAGATAAAATTGAACTTTTGAAAATGATGAAAAGTGAAATTTTGAAAATGTGAATAGAGGTAAAGGCCTCAAGAGCTAGGATTCAATGGTGTACCTCATTGAGAGTGAGTGCATGCATTGTAGTGTACATGTGTAATGAGAATGTATGGAGGAATGTGCATCGTATGACATACGTTGTTAGTTGAATGATTGTAATGAATGGAAAATGTTGATTGATCAATGATGATGTGATATGATAGTTTGAATACCTTGATGTGATGTTAAGTTGACTATTTGTCTTATACTGCATTGTTAATTGGATATGACGATAAAATTGATTAGTTACATTATGTTTATTCCTATTTTTGGTTATGTGCTATCTATGTGTACCTAAGCGAGTGTTTGCTTATGTCTGTGTTTTACGATCCTATTCTTTCTTTTATTTAGGATAAACTTCTCACCTTTACAACCATTTTTTATACATAAGTGGACAAACTCGTTGATAGCACAGAGACCGAGGATGGGCACTCTCCCTCTTGAGAGACGTAGCCCTATGATGGTAGCTTTGCTACTATATTGCGCCGTTTGCTCTAGTTAATGCATTTTATCTTCATGTTGTGTGTAGGTGTAGTATTGGACCTTATTTTTTGTTCTATTTTATTGCATTAAACTAGAGATGCTCTTATTATGTTTTCTTTGTTATTCCATTTCTGTTATTGCTGATAGTAGTGAACACTCTCGTGAATAACCCGATGATTTTTCCGGGATTTCATTTGGTTAATTAATAAAATAATCAGTGATGCAATTTATGTTTAAAAATAATAATTCCACATTTTTTTTCATATGGTAGATAGGGCGTTACAATTTATCAAGTCATGATCATGCATAATTCATGATTTATAAGTGTTGCATTGAAATTATAAATGTTTTAAAATACTATTCATGCATCATAGAATTAACTTAAAATGGTTTTATTACAAGGTGATTGGTTACTTGATATATGCTGATAACGGTTACCCAGTGCTGATAATTTTTTGTCATGCAATTCCATGTTGGTAATTTGTTACCAAGAACCAGATAAATGATTACCCGGGTACCAAACTTGAAAATTCCATTTTCAAGAGCTCGATAATTTGTTACCATGACTCGGTAATAGATTACAAGGTCTCATATGGTCCAAAAATATTGTTTTGCACAGTTGGACGTTCTTAAACTTGCCTTTTATATGAACGACCATTACAAAGGGTTTGTCTAACAATTATTCTCAAATAAAAGCTAATTTTCAGGATGACAATTCTTCGTGAAAGATGTAAAGACCAAGTTGTTTGTATCTTTCATTTTTTTCAATCTCTAAATCTCATGATCTTGATTCTCATCATATATTCTATGAGATTCTAGAGAGTGTTTTTATTTCAAGTTGTTACTCACACATCAAGGTGTATTTTCATAATAAGAAGAATCTTTGGTGAAAAGATAAGAGGAGCGAGATATCTCCTTAGAGAAATCCATTGATGCTTTAAAAGAAGAGAGTTATTTGTATTATGGTAGGGGTGATGGATCTTTTATCCTAGAGAGACATGTTCAAGTGAGGTATTTTGGAAGCGTACTTGTACAAATCAACATTTTCAATGTTTAGTAGAAAAAAATCTTGCAATCTAGGTGTGGGGCCTGAATATAGCACCCAAGTGGTTAGGATGTGATGAACCACGATAAAACATCGTGTCAGTTTCTCTATACCTAAAATCCTTAATTAGAAATTGATTATCTTTGCTTTGAATTTATTGTTTAATCTTGATTCATATTAATTGTTCTTGAGTTTTGAGATTGTGGAAAAGTTATTTGATTAATTGTTTAAAAGAAATGCTACTTTGATTGAAAATTGATTTTCTAGTAGGTTGCAAAATACCTACTGGTCAATTATTGTCAAATAATTAATTTATTGACTACAACTTTGCAAAAAATCATTAGTAATAAATTCACACCCTCTAGGTGTAAGAGCCTTTGTGTCTAACATAGGCAACATTATCATAGGCAATCAAAGTATAAACAATAGAATAAATGAATTATAAATAATAAAGTCTTTTTTTCCCTTGCTAAGACATAGTTGCTACCGTTATTGGTAACAATTTGGACAACATTCTCTTCTCGAATCACTTCAATAAAAGATTCAAGAGTTCAAACAACTTCTTGCTGGTTTTCATGTAGCTTTACCCATCAACACTCTTCACAAACATAGTCCCACCAGGAGGATTTACCATGAAATTGATCAATGTCATATTCTTCCTATATGTCCATGCATCAGATATGGTAGAAAATCCTTGTTTAGTTCACTCTAATTCATGAAACTTTGACATTTCCTTGGTAATCTCAAGTTCCTTTTTCAATAATGGAACCCTCATCTCATGACAGCTTAAAAGCTTGAGATGAGGGTCATCGAGACCAATAGTTTCCACAATCAACTTGAAGCTTTTTGTGCTTACCACATTGAAAGCAATGCCATTCTTATAGTGATGCCGATTAATGTAATTGACGGTTCTAGCCCTTGATAGCTTTTAACATGCATCATTCTTGCTTGTTTGTCAATTATACTTTCTCAATTTTGTGCTAACTTTTGGAATCTTTTAGTAAACAAATCCAGGGGGCCTTTCACGTTTTGAGTAGCATGAGTAGTAGGGGTAGCAACCGCAACACTTGAACTTGTAGGTCTCTTTCCTGCCCAAACGTCAACAATTTCTTGTGATTCTTCAACTTCATCCTCATCTTCCTTTTCATCCTATGAAACATAAATACCAACCTTTTTCCTTTCAACAATAGTTTTTATTTTGGCCCAAACATCTTTTGAAATTTTAGTGCACTAGTGTGTATCACCCCTAACCCCCATTTGGGGCTTCTTAGCTCCGGTAATACCGTTTGTAGTCACTTCGAGACAAATGTCACATGTCACTCTCTTCTTGTTTTAAATATCCTTCAAACTATTCCATTACCATGCCATGTCTAGGTGTTCATCAAAGGGTTTCATTAACCGATTAGTTGCTATAATATCCTTACTCTTCCTATTTTTAATATCCTTCAAACTATTCCATTACCATGCCATATCTAGGATTTCACAAATGGGTCACTAATTGACCAGTTGCTATAATATCCATAATTAAATAGCTACATTATATGTTTAGTTATATATTTATATTTTATTATCTAATAGTACTAAATTATTAAGAGAAGAAGGAAAAATAAGAAAACAAATCAAGTCGCACTACTAAAGGATCGACAAAGATATGGTTTTGATTTAGAATAGATAAGATAATATAAGGAGAAATCATTTGAGGATAATAATGGAAAGATATATTTTTTTTATTTTAGGGCCAACAAAATAAATAAATGAATAAATAAAGTAAGAAATGGATCATATGGAAGACACATTTTCTTTATTAATAAATGTTTTCTCCATCTGGTGAAAGAGCAATTCCCTTATCCTGAAAAACAACCAAGGACAGTAAGGGTTTCCAACTTTTCCCCTCCACTATAAATAAATCCTTGTTCTTTCCTCCTAAAAGATCCCTCTAATTCGAAAATCTATCAAATTTAAAACAGAGAACAACGAGCAAGTGAGATTTTGTTGTTTGCAGTTTTTCTTAATCTTCATATGAGGTAGGAAAGCAAGCCACATTTCCTTTATTTCTTTCAATTCTAAACCTGGTAGTGAGGTATAAGTGCTAGCCCCAAATTTTATTCACCCTTCTACTCTTCTCTTATTTAATTAAGCATTATTTGTACGAGGGTTTTGGACATAAATTAAATTTTAATTGTGATTTGTTGTTCGGATTTGTTGTTCGGCCCTTTGGTGCAGCCAAGTCAAACTCTTAAATAATCAGCTCAACCGAAGTTAAGCTCGGCCTTCGCAAAGCATTAGCGCGTCAGAAGTTTTTCTCGGTCTTCGCTACAGACAAGTGAAGTGTCAAGTCATAAGCTCGGCCTAAGCTCAGTTGACAAAGTTGAACTCAAGCTCGAATGCAAAGCTCGGCCAGAGCTCGGCTCAGAGTCAGACTCAAGATAATATACAAAGCTCGGCCAAGGCTCGTACGTCAAGGTCACTCAAGCCAGAATGAAAATGCTCGGCCAAAGCTCAGAGTTAAACTCAAGCCAGAATGCAAATCTCGGCCACAGCTCGGAAGTCAAAGGTCTAGCTCAAGCTCGGTTCATACTTGGCCAACAACAGTGCAAAGCAACCAACTCGGTTCTAGCTCAAGCTCGGTTCATACTTGGTCAGCATCAGTGCAAGCTTCATCAAGTTCAAGCAACAAGCTCGGTTCACGTCAAGTCATCAGTTATGGAAGCATCGTCAAGCTCGGATCTCGGATCAAGCTTGGAGCTCGGCTAATCACCAGAATCTGAATACAACGGAATTGGCAATAAATGAAGATCTGATTCAAATTAAACCAAATCAGAATATGACTGTTGGAGAGGAAATCACGCCTGACATATTTCCACACGTGATGATTTTATTCCTCCCGGATTCTGGGGATTTCGTGGTGAATTTCTCCTTTCCATGATTCTTGGGATTCAAAGTAAATAAAAAGGAAGTGCTACCTCCAACGTCAAGACAGAGGCACATCAAGAGAAACACGCACGAACATTTTTGTAAATCTTCTTTCTCTTCCAATTCTCTAAAACACTGAAACTCAGTTGCTATTCAACTATCACATTCAAACGTGACTGAGTTCAGTCTTTGGAGCCACACCACATTACTGTTTCTGTACAAGCGAGAAGTCTTGAGAGGTTCTCAAGCATTGTAAGTCTTAGGAGGTTCCTAAGCAGAAGACTTAGAAGGTTTCTAAGCAGGAGTTGAAGAGGTTCTTCAACCGGCAGCAAGATCATTGTGTTTGGGGTAGTGTCGATAGTTTGGTACACTATCGGACATATAGGTGTAGTTAGAGAGGTTCTCTAATCCTATTGTAACCCATTTTTGATCTTGAGTAAAAAGCTCCCTAAGGTTTAGGGGGGACTGGACGTAGCTCTCAGTGGGGAGAGTGAACCAGCATAAAACTCTCTGTGTTTTTCTCTTTATTGCTTTCTGCATTTTTATTCGGTTCTGCATTGTCGGCATTTAATCGGTTTTTGTCTAACTGCATATTCGGTGAAGTGCATTTGCTGTGATTCGGCTGCAACTCTGATTAAGTGTGGTTGTGTTCGGACAAGCCGATTATCTGCATAGATAATCGACTGCTCGGACTCTGCTCGGCACTTAATCGGCATTTTTCAAAACCAGCAAGTGCAGTTCATCTGTTCTCAATGAAATCCAAAAGTTTGGTATCATTGGTTTCGAAATTACTATTCACCCCCCTCTAGTAATTGTTAGGCCGCTTGTTGGTTTTCAACAACAATCACACAACATCAGTACCATGCAGGTCATACAAATAAGATATTATTTGGCAATTATCTCCAATCTATTTCAATGACAGAAGATAAGATTCTAGCATTTTGCATCAAGATCCATAGTTCGTACCTTCTTAAGTGCATTGTGGACATTAGGATCCAATCTATTTTGTTTGTTGCTTGACATCACCAACCTGTCATACATAAGATATGGTAAGCATTTCAAATGTTTGGCCAAGCGTTTGGCCACATATGAGTGTAGAAACACACAACAAAGATGGGGATTATGGTTTAAGATATCCTTCTACCAGGAGTGCAAGCTTTAAAATGAACTTTCATCAAACACCTTGTGTTCACCTTCCATTCATCCAATATTCTCATAAAAAAATCAACAACACAGGTCAGCAATCATAATCAAACATAAAAAAATGCACAAAAGGAATGTATCAGTTATATAGAAAATAAATACTAAAAAATAACCTGGGTTTGAAATCATCAACTTATCCATAGAAAATATAATAGCATCTCTTGCAAAAAAAATGAAAAAACATTACAAAATGAAAAAAAACCAATAAAATGTTATCATGATCTCATCTTCACATAGAGTTATTTTATCAAATAATCAAAGAAAAAAAATGAAAAAGACAATAGTGAGAACCTACTTGGCCCTAAACAACGAAGACTTAGGCACCTTCATCTGCAAAGCTTTCGTCTATGACAAGCTGAGAGGAAGAGAGAAATGGATGAGGTTGAGTGGATGGTGGTGGTGGCTACCGTGATTCTCGGTGGTCGTGTGGTAGTGGGAGGGTGAGAGTGAGAGAGAGAGAGAGAGAGAGAGAGAGAGAGAGGGGCGATGTGAGATGATGAGAGTGAGGGAGAAGGGAGAAGGGATAAGCGAGAAAGTAAGAGGAGAACGTGAGAGAGATGGAGGGTCATCTTGAGTGAAAGTGAGGCTTCCAGAAGAAGCTAAAGAGAATAAATGGATGGTCCAGATCTATTTTGATGAGAAAATAAATGAATGGTCCAGATTAATCCGCCTAATAACTATGATTAGGAGGGAAAAACCATCTTCGGAGAGAAAAACTAATGATCAGGAGGGAAATCAATTCTACCCTCAAATTTCTCCTATTTTATATTATGTTGATTAGGCCCATAGGTTTTGATTATTGGAATCCCTTTGATCCCCATTTGTCTTCATATCACCTCTTTTCTCGATTCGTTATTCTTTTTTCCTCAGAGGACACTTAACCAACATTTAGGGACCAAAATGATTGTCCTTAACATCTAGATTTTTATTCTCCAAGGAATCACATTGAATTTAAGCTATGTGATTAGTTTCGTAATTATCTTGTATCATATACACCCAACTCCATTATAAAGTTTTACCTTTGCTGATAAAAAAAAGAGTAATTGGTCATATTGGTCCCTGACTTTGTACGCGTCAGCCAAGTTAGTCCCTGACATTATCGAAATAGCATTTTAGTCCCTGAGATAGCATTTTAATTCACATACGTCCCTGTCTTTATCCCATTTTAAAGCAAATACATCCCTACGATAGTGGTGGTAGGGACTAACTTGATCGACGTTCTCCTCTCTCAGGGACTAAATTGCTATTTTGATAAAATCGGGGACTAACTTGACCGACGCCTACAAAGTCAAGGACCAAACTGACTAATTACTCTAAAAAAAATATCCACCTAACTAGCGGGATTTTATGACTTCCCATGGACAACCGTAGCTCCTCCACCATTGGTCCCTGAAGTAGCTATTGAGTCCTTCTGTCTCACCACGTTAGGGCAATTGTCAAGCTTATGGCCATATTCCTCACATCTAAGAGAAATTTAATTCAAGCCTTCATATTCAAGGATCAGTTCAACTCCATAAACTCTTATTTTAGGAACAAGCTTCGAAAGGTGATCAATCTCCACACAAATTCTAACAAACTTACCCTTAGAATGTGAAGTGTCCCAACTTGTCAGGGGTCCAAGGGCCATGATGACTCAAGAATTGTTGACGTGTTGAAGGCGGTATTTGATATTGGATCTTTGATACAGATTACTCCATTAGAGTTTACGATTCTCTTTAGTGATGAGTATGTCAACTTAAGGTTTAGAGAACTTACCCAACCTTTGTGATAAATGTGTTATTAGATGCGGAGAGTTCTAATAAAAGTTCTTATCATGAACAACTTTCAAGTTGGACTGGATAATCTTGATCTTGGTTTGATAAGATGGTTAAGAGGAATCACGGTTAATATTATGTGTATCTTGTGAAATTGATGCTTATCAACTACGAGTCATTTTTCGAGAATCGCGGAGGTGATTTGTTCCGCACAACAACTTTTAAGAGTACAACAAGGGTTATTGGGCTCATTGGTTAGGCCCGGGTTAGTGTTGCGACATGTTATGGCTGGTGTGGTCTTTTGGAGGCTCCTTAAATAAGAGTTTTGATTTTTGGCGCCCAAAAGTGAAATTTTGACCCCATTTCAATTTTTCGTGGACAAAAATATCTTTTTGCGTGTTATTTTTTTCGTCCCCAACGAGACAGAAATTTCCATCAATCGAGAGACGGAAAATTTTCATCTCTCGAGAGACGGAAAAAACAAACACCCCTCTTTCTATACATCTAGATGAACCCTCCGTAGGTAGCATAATGCCTCCATTTTGAGATATCATTGATACAATTTTTAATCAATTAAATTTGGTTAAGGCGGTAGGCCTGTTAGAAATAAATTAGCCATAGACATGTCCACTCTCATTATAATCAATGATCACCTAAAAGAATGAAAGATTATTACAAGTTGATTAGTAATGGCGCACAGAATGAAGTTTCATCAAGGAGGAGGGGGTCTGAAAATTAGTACTATATTTGATTATAGTGTATTGAGTGAGGTGCCTTCAGAGTTTAGGCTCCAGAAATAATGGGCACTTATCTATCTAATATTATATTAGCAAAGTTTCCCCCCATTTTTCACCACCCCAAATTATCCCGCCTTTTTCTCTTTCCCATGTGGACCCCCCCTCCCCCAAACTTCTTTTTTTTTTTTTTTCACCCATTTCCGCACCTTTATTTTTTAACTACTCCCTCCTGTTTCGACTATCCCGTCCAAACAGTACTAGGGTGCTTCTATCATTCACCGGTTTTTTATGCTTCAGCTTTTATTTTTATTTTTTTTTATTTTAATAAATCTAATATATTAAAAAAGATATGTTTTGGATTTTCTGTGTTTTTTTTATGTACATGTTTTTTGTTATTTGGATTTGAATTTTTTTTATATATTCTTCCGGACAAATGTAATGGTCCAAACAAGTAAAATATAAAACAAGGGTGCTTCCACCATGCACCTGTTTTTGGTGCTTCGGCTCTTTTTTTAATTTTTTATTTTAATAAATCTAATATATTAAAAAAATATATGCTTTGGGTTTCCTGTATTCTTTTTATGTACATATATTTTGTTATTTTGATTTTGAATTTTTTTTATATATATTCTTTCGGACACTGGTAATGATCCAAACAAGTAAAATAATATAAAACAAGGGTGCTTCTACTATGCACTGGTTTTTGGTGTTTTGGCTTTTTTTTATTTTAATAAATATAATATATTAAAAAAAATATGTTTTGGGTTTTCTGTATTCTTTTTATGTACATGTTTTTGTTATTTAGATTTGAATTTTTTTTTATATATTCTTCCGGACACATGTAATGGTCCAAACAAGTAAAATAGTATAAAACAAGGGTGCTTCTACTATGCACCGGTTTTGGTGCTTCGGCTCTTTTTTTATTTTTTTATTTTAATAAATCTAATATATTAAAAAAATATGCTTTGGGTTTTCTGTGTTCTTTTTATATACATATTTTTGTTATTTGGATTTGAATTTTTTTTACATATTCTTCCGGACATATGTAGTGGTCCAAACAAGTAAAATATAAAACAATGGTTCTTCTACCATGCACCAGTTTTTGTGCTCCGGCTCTTTTTTTAATTTTTTTTATTTTAATAAATCTAATATATTAAAAAAAATATATGTTTTGGGTTTTCTGTATTCTTTTTATGCACATATTTTGTTATTTTGTTTTGAATTTTTTTTTATATATATTCTTTCGGACACTGGTAATGATCCAAACAAGTAAAATAATATAAAACAAGGGTGTTTCTACTATGCACCGGTTTTTGGTGTTTTGGCTTTTTTTTTTATTTTTTTTATTTTAATAAATATAATATATTAAAAAAATATGTTTTGGGTTTTCTGTATTTTTTTTATGTACATGTTTTTGTTATTTGGATTTGAATATTTTTTATATATTCTTCCGGACACATGTAATGGTCCAAACAAGTAAAATAGTATAAAACAAGGGTGCTTCTACTATGCACCGGTTTTGATGCTTCGGCTCTTTTTTTATTTTTTTATTTTAATAAATCTAATATATTAAAAAAATATGCTTTGAGTTTTCTGTGTTCTTTTTATGTACATATTTTTGTTATTTGGATTTGAATTTTTTTTTATATATTCTTCCGGACACATGTAGTGGTCCAAACAAGTAAAATATAAAACAATGGTGCTTCTACCATGCACCAGTTTTTGTGCTCCGGCTCTTTTTTTATTTTAATAAATCTAATATATTAAAAAAATATGCTTTGAGTTTTCTGTGTTATTTTTATATGCATGTTTTTGTTATTTGGATTTGAATTTTTTTTATTATATGTTTTCTGACACAAATAATGTTCCAAACAAATAAAACATAAAACAAAGGTGCTTCTACCATGCACCGGTTTTTGGTGCTCGGGCTCTTTTTTTAATTTTTTTATTTAATAAACCTAATATATTAAAAAAAACTATGCTTTGGGTTTTCTGTATTCTTTTTATGTACATGTTTTTGTTATTTGGATTTGAATTTATAATGCCATTAATTACTTCTTTTTCAAAAACAATTTTATTCACTTTTTTTAAAAGCGAATTTTTTAGTTTAAAAATATTACATACAAGAATGTTAATCGATTTCAATTTATTGACTCTTTCGTAAATAATAATATTAATTGATTCCTTCCTAAACAATTTTTAAACAACAATTTTTGCATTATTATACTTTATTTACACTTAAATATTATTCATATTAAAATTTCTCATAACTATTCAATAATAAATTAAAACTAATCTATATAATATTATATTACCAGTGATTCCCCTCATTTACTACTGCATCTCGCCCATTTGCTCCCTAGCGTGGTCCCCACTGTCCATTTCCTCCTTCCTAACTTCCCCTCTCACAATATCTGCCCAAATTTCCCCAATCTCCAATTGAAATTGAAAATTCCGCCCGCCCAAATTGAAAATTCCTTCCTAAACAATTTTTAAACAATAATGATTACATTTAAACATTATTCATATTAAAATTCTTCATAACTATTCAATAATAAATTTAAACTAATATTAATTGTAACTTTGTGAAATGTTTTATCAATATATTAAAACTAATATTAATTGGAACTTTATGAAATATTTTATCGATTTCGTGTTTCTCCCGTGCATCGCACGGGGTTGGGGGCTAGTAAGTTATAAGGGGTGCAATCATACTTCGCGTCCCCCCTTGAAAGAAGCTTGTTATTCACACCTACATATTTATAGAAGAGGTAGGAAATGACGTTGAAGACCTTTTAACTCCAAAAGTCCAAATCCCACATGCTGTTAGCAAAAGTATCATTTCCAAAAGAACAAAAAAAACAAACAAGTATATATGTAATATTGTATACTTCTTCCATCTCTCGGTAGATGAAAATTTTTCGTCACGGGATAGATGAAAATTTTCCGTCTCGTTAGGGACGAAAAAAATAACACACAAAAAAATATTTTTGTCCACGAAAAATTGAAATGAGGGCCTAAATAACACTTTTGGGGGCCAAAAATCAAAACTCCTTGAATAGCTGCAAGATTTTGGGCCAAGTGGATCTAGGTTGGATACTAGACCTGGCCCACTACACAATGGTTAAAAAGACCAAAAAAAAAAAAAAATTGGCCAGAATTCCTTGTTTAGGGCATGCACATCAAAGTATTAACATCATACTCACCGGACTCTAACACATCAACATTACATCATTATTCAGCTGGAAGACTCAACTTCATACATTTCATATCTTGTACCACAACAAAAGTCTTAACACCAGACTCACCAAACTCATGCATCAACAATACATCATCATGTACTTTTAGACACAATTTCATTTTAATAATACTTTTGTAATACTTCCGTCCCTAATTATAAGTCACCTTTTTGAAGGTTTATTTGTCTCTAAATATAAGTCACTTTACAATATGTAGGCAATATTAAATAACCTATACCAAATATACCCCTAATGATTTTACTCTATATTCCACATTCCAATAAACCTTTTCACTTTTCCGATAATAATAACTATATCAATCTAGATTGCATTTAATTTTACATAAGGGTAATTTTGAACGTTTAATATATTTTTGATAACTTTGAGAATAATAACTACCTTTAACTATTTTTATTAATTTGTGTGAATTGGTTAAAAGTGCCCTATAATAATTAGGGACGGAGGGAGTATAATTTCAATAATATTAATTACTTACGATTTACAAAAATAATCTCAAATAATATTTAAATATTAAAATTGAGTAAAAGTTAACATTACAATAATTGAAGTTAATTTTACCTATTAAAATTTATAAAGTGCATAAAAAACACAACATAATGCTGAATAATGCAATGGAACGTTAGTTCAACAACTCTTTATTTGAAATCATTAATTTGTTTATTTGAATATAAAAATATTTATTTTTATTTATTTATTTTTCCATAACAAGAAAATAATTTAATAATAAAGAGAAAGAACATATATTTAAGAATATTATTTTTATTATTTAAAAAATATTATTATTATTATTTTAATTATTATTTATTATTTATTTATTGTTATTATTATTTATAATTAATTTATTGGTATTATTTATTTATTTATTTATTTATTAGGTATTATATATAAAGTAAAAAGAGAGAAAGGAAAAAAAAAATGGGTCACTCAACTTAAGACTCTCCACTTCACCAAATCTTGAGGATTAGCATAGTATTGAAAAAGTATGATAAAAAATATATGTCAAGACTCTGTTGTGGGCGGGATTTGTTTAGAGATTTGGTTGAATTTATCATGGATATGTCTTCATAGGTAGGTGTTGATGATAATATGAGTATATGACAAGTTGTCAAAGGATTCTTACCGTTTTAGTACATTACTTTTTTAAAGTTGTCATCAAATTTAATAAATATAATTTATTACTCCCTTCATTCTGTCTTAAAAAGTTAGTAAATTTTTGAAAATTCAACAAAACATACTTTTAATGCATTGTCCCCCAAATCAACCAATTACCAAAGCAAATATTTAATAATTAACCAATTACAGAATATACAATGCAATTTTAATTTTTTATTCACTATTTTAACTTTAATTTGAGACAAAAAATTTCTATATTTTTTATTAACTTTATGAGACGGAGGGAGTAATTAACAACTTAATTGCAAAAAAATAAATGTACTTTAATTTAAAGAAATTATAATGCATATAAATTAATTAATTCCTATTAAAAAATTAATTACTAATTACTAATATATTAAATTTTTTGATATGTGATGATGAGAAATAAAAAAGGAAGTAACCGAGAAGTAACTTAAGAACATTGTTTAAGGATTCAAAAGAGACATTTTTATCTTAGAAAATGATACATTTAATATATCGAAAAAGTGTTAAAATTCATTTTTCAATATTAATACTTCTTTTGGAATGCTTAAACAATACCATTATGAATTATGACATTTGTTAGCGTAACCCAATAAAAAAGCAAAATAAAATTTGCTTAAAAGGCGTTTTGGTATCCCTCATATAAATTCTCTTCATCTTCCGATTTTTGCGGATAGAGAGTTGTAGCCATTAGCCAAAGATGCCTCGTGGTACGCTTGAAGTTATTCTTGTCAGCGCAAAAGGCCTTCACAACAGTGATTTTCTCAGTAAGTAATGCAAATTCAATAGTAGACATGTCATATATTATTATGTACCGAACCAAAGTGATAGATAGAAGTGCTAGCTTGATTTTTATGGCTTAAATTCTCAAATAGATTTATAATTTTTTTCAATTGTGATTGATTAATTAGTCGGAATTTAAATTCCCTGTTTAAGTATACAGCAAGATTGCAAAAATGTAAAATGGTTGATTTGATATATATTTTTTGATGAGCAGAGAAAATGGATCCTTATGTGATACTCACTTATCGGGCACAGGAGCACAAAAGCAGTGTAGCTAAAGGTGTATTTTACATTTCATATTATCAACATTTTACATCATCAATATTAAATTCTCACTTTTGGATGGATATGGCTTAAATATTGTAGTCACTGAATCACTGTGTTATAGGTGCAGGATCTAACCCTCGTTGGAATGAAAGCTTCCTTTTCACTGTTTCAGACAGTGTTTCTGAACTTAATTTGAGGTTAATGGACAAAGATTCTTTCTCTAAAGATGACTTCCTTGGTGAGGCAAAGTGAGTTAAAATTCCTCATACCAGCAAGTTAATTGTGTAGATATATTACAGTTTTCGGTTTACAGAGTTCACTTTTGTTTTTGTTTGTTGGGGTGAGCAAGATCCGACTTATTCCATCAATCTGGACACAATTTATTTTAAAAGGTTTTGATAGTAGAAAATAGACTTTGTGTAATTTTGGGTTGAATTCTGGATACAACTCGGATCACTCCATCTTATCTCGACGTTACATTTTTTTTTAAAAGAAATTAATGGGTGTACCAGATGGTGTAACGTTTTTTATACTATCCGTTTATCATCCGTCAGTCATTGTATTACTTTTATTTGAAAGTCAACGACAATAAATACATGAATGGTGGATGATACACTAACCTTTAGACTTTCGGTACACCATCTATTTTCTATTTATTAAAATATATATTTATATTAAAATAAAGCATGCGTTTACTTAAATTCCTAACTTGTTTTCAAAATGTGTATTGACATTGTTTATAGTTTGAATCTATATTGTAAAATATATTTTAATATCGAATCTGGGTTAGGATTAAGCAAATGACCCAATTTTTCTTTGAGCTTTACACTACTATGTTTGATTGCAGAGAAAAAAATTGGAAGAGAGAAATAGGAGAGAAAGATTGTGGAGAGAAAGAAAATGATGAGAAAATGGATAGATTTTTTCGTTGTTTGGTAGGAGAAAAAATGAGAAGAAAATGAATAGATTTTTCATTAATGCTTTCCGGTGTAGTTTTCTCTCCATAATGTCTCCATCCGTGGAGAGAAAATAATTTGACATGGGTCCCTCAAATTTTTTTCTCTCTTCCCTTTTACTTCCCTCAACCAAACAAGGGAAAACTTACTTTTCTTCCAATACTCTCTCTCCCCAGAATCTTTCTTCTTAAAATCTCTCATTCCAAACAAAGGCTTATTTCTTGGTCTTCGATTTTTGGTTCCCAGTCCGATTTTTTTATGGGGTTCATTCGGAATATTTTTCGATATATCAGAGTCAGAAAATCTATTTTTCCGATTACTTTCTTATTAAAAAAATTTATTTTTAAAATTGAAATATTTATTTTTCTGATTCAGAAATATCAGAAAATATTTTGAATGGACTCCATGAAAAAAAGGAATTGGAGACTAAAAATTGGGAGTTGGGACTAATAATACTCTCTCTTTTGGATACGTTCGGGTTAAGGCAAACATGTCCCAAACCAAACCCACGCTGACCCCAGTACATATGCTATGTTATGTGTGTATTTGTGTCAATTAAAAAATAAAAAACCTAAACAACTTATATTTTAGTTGTTTATGTTCTTCCTATAATTAAGACTTGGGACAATAATTGATAATTCATTTTTTATCAACAAGGTCTTACATGATTGATAGATGTAAAAACTTTTTTTAAATGGTAAATGTAAAAACTTTGTTAGAAAAACAAAACTCATTTTGATAAACTATTTTTTACTATTGGCAAAAGAAAACCCATAATAATACCAATCAAAATAATTCATTTTTATTCATATTTTTACTGTCTATCCATAAACATTACAATAATATTATACTCCCTCCGTTTCCAATCAAAATAAATCATTTTTATTCATATTTTTACTGTCTAAGTGTCTATCCATAAACATTACAATAATATTATACAGTATTACGTTTCAGTTTTGCAACTGAACTTTATTTTTCATAAACAGAAGTTACGAGTTGTAAAAATATATCTTGGATCATAACCACTTTAATTTAGTGCATTACAAGAAACTAAAGTGCATTCATTTCTCATGTGCAGAATTCGTTTAGAACCGGTGTTTGTTGAAGGGAGCATCACGGAAACTGCTTATAATGTTGTGAAGGAACATGAGTACTGTGGGGAAGTTAAGGTGGCTCTCACTTTTAATCCTGAGGTAAAATTCATATTTGAAACTCCCAATAATATCTTGTGAGTACTAAGTTGTAACCACGACTCAACAGCACTAATGTTTTGAATTGGACCGATCAAACTGAGTAGTAGTTCATGTGTTGGGAAGCACTGTTTCTGATTTTTATTAGAAGTCATACTTAATTACTCCATCCTGTCCCAGTTTTGTGAATTTTATAAAAATATATTGTAACATTACAATTTCACCCCTCTACTTTACTTGGAAAGTTCCCATTCATTAATTAATAAAAAAAACATAGTTAGTCAAAGCATTTAATAAAGGCAAAAAAAAGAAAAAACAATTAATGATGCATAGAAAATATAAAGTGCACTATATATAGACCAAAGATTCTTCTAGAAGATGTCCTATATATAGGATCAGAGGAAGTATTTTACAAAGATTAAGTAAGATAATTATTTTTCTTGAAACTTTAAAAATGTGCTTTGACATTATAATTTTAGCCAAAAGCTAATGCAATTGTCATTTTATATTCTACTATTGAATTTTTCAATTGATTTTAGTTCTTAAATATTTCAATAATTTAATTTTGGTTTATGTTGTTAATTAATAAGTAACGATATAGTTAATATTATCATTGGCCAATATTCTACCATTGTCTAGTGTCCTATGACAGAGAATACAACCAAATTTTTTAGAACAAAACTAAAATTGATTAAAAATTATTTTAGAAACTAAAATCAAAATGGAATGAACTTTGAGACCCAAAACAAAAAAATAAACCTTTACAATAATCTTTATGCGTGTTTGTGTTTGTGTTTGCTTTTGTTTTTTTTTTTTTTATAGAGTAGTTTTTGAAATCAACCCTTAGTTCAAATCAAACAGGCCTTCTTCAATGTATAATTCTATACGTTCTACCATTTAAATGATTTCCTTTTGAAGATGCATTTAATTGGTTGGTCACGTTATAACCAAATTTATGTTTAACTTGTGGTTGCAGAAACGTAGTGACTTGGGGTTCGGCGAAGATGAGAGTAACATTGGTGGATGGAGAGAATCAGTCAGGAACTACTAGGCGATCAAAGTGGATTCAAGGAATAATCAGATAATTACTAGCCGTTTTACACCTAAGTTTCTTGGAATTAGCTAGAATTATCTTTTCGAATAATAAATAATAAACAGTTACCATGCATTTTGAACATTCTATTGAAATGCTTTCAAACTTTTATGTTTTTCAAGTCCAATTTGTCATGTTTGATAAAAAGTTTAAGAAGAATGGACATTGATACTTCATCATCTAGCAATTTGTCTTGGTTGGTGATTCTTATCAAATTTCTTCACTTATTTATGTTTAGTTTCTGATTTCTAAAAGATTAGGGTCCTCTAGTTTGAGTCCCTATCCTTTTTTTTCATTTCTGATTTTTAAATATTCAAAAAATTTGGTTTTAATCTTTGCCATTAAATATTCACGTTAAATGCTGATATGGTTAACGATGTTGCACACCAGTATCACTGAGTGTGCAAGAATAATCTGAGTTGGAATTTATTTTTTTATTGGATGACGTGGAAATAATGGCCACATCGTATATTGCTTGGAGGGTCTAAGACTGAGTATTGGATTGCAAACCTCATAAATCAGATCTCAAACCCCATTTTTAGTGTGAAAATGTTTGATATCCTCGAGTCTAAAAAACTAGTGTTTTTGGCAAGTGTATTTTTTCGACTAAACTCATTCAAATTTTTTTTTCCGAGTGGACCTCGTAAGAAAATGCATTTTCCGGGGGTTCGTTCGGAAAACTACACTAGTTTGAGAGTATGGGAAAAATATTCCGACACCCCCAATTGGAAAAAAAGAAATATGGATTTGGAATTCAATTTGGTGGGGTTTGTAATCCAATATTGCTAAAGCTTTATATAGACTATATGTAGGGATGACAATTAAACCCACACCTGCGGGTACTTGCTCGAACCCGACCCAATTTTGGTGAGGAAAACCTGCTCTGATTGGGTTTGGAAAAACCCAAAACCGAATCTCGCTTTGAAAAGATGGGGGTGGGATGGGTCTGAGATTGTAAGTACCCGCCTCGCCTCCGCTCCCTAACTTGCCCTGATATAAAAATCTAATAATTTTCATTATAATAATAGTTAAATGGTGAAGTCAAACTAATATATTTGGCTAAATCATGATTCAATTCTTAAGTATTTCGATATTTTTAAAATTTGACGTGTATTATTATATATTATTTGAATTATAATATATTTTATACATGATTTTTGTTTAATACGATAAATGTAACACCTAAGATTTTTATACCCTTAATTCCCCATTTATTGGAAATGCGAAATTAAAATTTCCTTTTAATTTATTAAAAATCAACCGTCAAATGGACGGAGTTTTGTTTGATTTTCGAACTTTCCAAAATTTAACCTGTGAAAGCATTCATAACAAAACATTAAGCAGCCAGCAGGGCTTCATTTCATAAAATCATATAGGTGCCCAAAGGCTCAAAGTATAGCATCATAAAAGTGCCATGAGTAGCGGCGGAAAATATTAAGTTTGAACTACATGATTTCCAACATATTTCTATATCAAAAGAAATCTTCCTAAACCGCACTTTAAAATAGATTTACACAAAACAAACACATCAAAAATATCGGAGGCTTAGGTCTCATGCTATATACTAACCCATAATATCCCTACTCTCCCTGTAAGGGAAAGTACTCCTGCTCGGCCAGGGGCTGTGCCAGCTCAATCTCCGTACCTGAAAAATGTTAAGGGAGTGAGCATTGCACATGAAATAGAAAGCAGTGTCTAACTAGACATAACAACCTACTAGGTCAAACACAAATACCAGTTAATGCATACAAAGAAAATATAGCACACCATAACCATCTTATCATTCTCATACTATTTGTTCATTCCCGTTTTTATTTAACATTTCCAATTTCATTCCCTTTACTCATCATTTTCTTTACTTTCCCTTTTTGGTTTCCATATCTTACTTTCTCTTTTATTATGCACATCACCTCAAATCAGAGGCCAATGTACTCATTTTGGTCACCATATTTATCACCTCAAGTTAAAGGCCCGCAAATTCTCTTTAGTTTATTGGCGTGTCACCTCAGGTCAGAGGCCAACACCTTTACCTTAATTTAATTGTGTGTCACCTCAGTTCAGAGGCCAACAACATCATCTTAATTTCATTATGTGTCACCTTAGGTCAGAGGCCAACACATTAGTCTCATTACGTGTCACCTCAGGTCAGAGGCCAACACACTTATCTCAAATTCATTTCGTGTCACCTCAGGTCAGAGGCCAACACATTATTCTCATTTCCATGGTGTGTCACCTCAGGTCAGAGGCCAACACATTAGTCTCATTACGTGTCACCTCAGGTCAGAGGCCAACACACTTATCTCAAATTCATTTCGTGTCACCTCAGGTCAGAGGCCAGCACATTATTCTCATTTCCATGGTGTGTCACCTCAGGTCAGAGGCCAACACATAATTATCATTTTCATTATAAAACACCTCATCACAATTCAATGAACGTTTCCTCAAATCAGAGGCCAACGTCTTTTCAATTTCTTCCTCAAACAACTTTAGCACATATAATCACAATTACACATACATCTTTTCCATTCATTCATTATCCATATTCATTCCCTATCTCAATTATCAAATCTTTCCAAATAGCATTAATGTTTTGGACTAAGCATAAACAATGTAGTTAATCACCATCATACATATTTAGCATTGAGATACAACTATACACAACCCACACATACTTGGCACCTATTAACATCACCTTTTTACTTTTGGTTTGCATATAGTCATTTTAGTTCCCTTTCCTACATTCAAAAGTTCACTCCATAAAATGATATCCTTTATTCACATTAAAAACCAATTATCAACGATTATTGAACTTCTACGACAAAAATCAGAAATTTTAGCAAGTATTCATGACAAACATTATTTCCAAGTTATACTAACTCTCAGGCATTCATCTAATCTCATTTCAATGCAACATATCAAAGAATTTTAGTTGTTTAACCTAGGGTTGTCCTTCACCTAATCCTTACATCCAACATCATAAGTATTCAATCATTTAGAGGTTTATATTCATTGACCTAGTGTTCTATTTCTAATTTTCCACCCTAACACATAACCCTAGCAAATCATTATATACTAACTAGAACTCACTCCCTAGAACAAGGCAAAACCCACCCCCTTACCTTAACCGAGAAAAGTAAGGGTGAACCTCCAAGCCCTAACACTTAGTACCACAACCAAAGAGCTCCGGAAGGAAATGAGAGGGAGGAGAGTGGTCTTGAGTTCCTTTAAGACATGTGAATGAAAAAGAACATAAGAAAGTGTCACTACATAATATAGAGCTCAAATTTCATGGGGAACAAGAGGGGAAATTCGTATGACCAAGGGGGAGGAGAGAAAAATGGAATTTACCTTGAATTTAAGGGAGAGAAAGTGAGATTGATGATGGTTCTTGATAATAGTTGAGGTTGGAGCCCTAATTCCTTGAGGAGAAGGAAGAACAACACTTGTTCTTGGAGAGGGAGAGAGAAATCCGTGAGAGAGAGAGAGAGAAAGGGGAGGGAGAAACTTGCCCTCGAGAAGATGGGATGATGATTTTAGCTCCTAATCCATGGTTTATGGTTGCTGTTGATGAAGATTGAGAAGAAGAAGAATGAATTACTTGTGTAACACCCCGATTTGGCAACTTGAAAGCCATAACCATTTTAAGTGAAAATTAGGAGCCATTTTTTTTTACAAGTGTTATACAAGGTGAGAACACTCAGACTTTGAAAACGTGGTTACATTTGAAAACTCATGTTCTCACATCGTATAAAACCTTTCAAGTTCCAAACCGAGATGTCACGGGACATCGCACTTTGAAACTTGTTTTCCAAAACATCATTCAAACAAGTTACCCCATTTGATTTGATGTCAAAACATCAGTACTTAGCATAATCTTATTTGGGGTTACAACATATTAGAGCCAGGTGTCTAATAACTTGAAGTGGAATACAATACTCAAAAGGGAATTACCTAATCTACAGTCGTCGGGTTCTACTCGCTCTTGTCACCTAATATTGCTTGGTCACTAGTCCTCCTCCTCAATCGAAAGATCCTCAGGGCTCGGGCTCCAATCCTCATCGCTCAGACACTCATCTGTGTCAGCCTCAGTCCAAGTGTCAGGATCCTCCTCCTCAATCGAAAGATCCTCAGGGCTCGGGCTCCAATCCTCATCGCTCAGACACTCATCTGTGTCAGCCTCAGTCCAAGTGTCAGGATCCTCCTCCTCTGCCTCCTCCGTGATTTCTACTGTAGAGTCATCCGGCATTCTGTTACTCTCTATATCCAAGGGAGTAACTCTTTCGGCTAGCTCTACGCTTCTGCGCTGAATCCTTAGAAAGAATACCACGTAGGCCGACATAGCGTTGTTATCTCCTCTCATTGGTAGGGCTCCTATCTCCCTGAACAGCTGATATCTTGCAATGTTGTCCATCTAGGATCCACACGTTTTCATACATAATAGAATTGTAGAAGAGAGAGAGTGAGCTACCCAAAACGGCAATGTCGACTATGTGGGATTACATTAGGTAAATACTAAGACAAAATAATATATAGCAAAGTAAATCCAACCACCAATAAAGCATAATCAAACAACACATAATTCTCATCAGAGTGAAAACATAAACATACATTTGATTATTCATAGACAATAATGTTCTCACAATTTCCTCAATATCCCTTCTCAATCTTAGTACTTCTTTTCATTTCTCATTCACACCCTCCACGTATGCCTCAAGGTTCCATATCACAATACTTCATCCGTTTCCGTTGTCACTTAGTATCATCATCATTATTATCATTATTATTATTATCATCATTGCTACACTTGTCTTTGGAACATCTTATTTCTTTAAGTCTTATCAATTCGATTAGCATCAATGATGAGGGGGAGACATCATTGAGCTCACACACGTCTACATCTCCTCGGTCAGCCACCCAACCTAGTTGGAAGCAAACAGGAGTACAAGACCTTTACCACGCGGGCACGACAGCTGTCTCAACACAATGGTCCCTGACCAGGAGGATCTCGTCCTCAAAACATACCAATATCATTAAGGCTCACTGTCCACGCAGTGACAAACACAATGCCCCGTTCCAGTCCCTCTCACTGTTCTCGATTTGCAATCTAGGGGGCGACAGTATGTTTCTAGTGGGCCCGCAGAACTTACCACGGCATTAGACCCAGTCCCCACCACGTTAGTGCGCCACATGTGGAGTTCGTTCTGCCTAGAAACACACTCTAGACTTCTTGACGTTTCACCGTCATCGTCCTCCCCTAATGCAATCTCGTCCTAAGTATCCGAAGATACCTATCGTTCCTTCCTCTCCACTACTTCGATACGACACTCATACCTCACCGCAATTGTTAATTTCTTTTAAAATCTTTTAAAGAGTTGTAATTACGGCTTAGTCCTAATGATCGGTTCATCCCTAGTGCATCCCTTCAATGAAACCCGATCGCTAATCGTTCGCATCTATCCCCCTAAAGCTCATACACTATCTCTTGAATCATCACAACATCATTGTATCATCTTTCTCTCTCACATATCAGCAACAACACTGCTCTCATCAGCCTTAGCTTATCAACATCATCATCACTTTTCAAATCAATTGTTGCTCAGCACGCCATCATTGTCCTCTTTGCTGGTTGTGACTTAGTATCATCATTGGTGTCCTTCCTCGCCCAATTCGGATTCAGCAACATCAGCAACTCCTCTCGTTCATTCCAAATTTCCAGTCACCATCTACTTTCTCACAATTCAGTCATAATTTTCCATTCTCTCTTACCCATTCTCGTTATTCAAATTCATTATTCTTCCCTCATCCTTCTTAGCTTGTTACTCTCATAACTTTATCATTAACGCACAATCAAATAATTTCCAATAGTATCATAATTACTTAAATAATCATATATCATTTGCAAAACGAAAGCAACTGACAGCTCAAGCATAACAACCAGAAAATATAATATCATGCTTAACAACCAATCTCAGCCGTTCGGGTGGATAGCCAAAGCAATCAAACACGTGCTATCACATACACGACTACGCTAAATGAGATTGGGGTCCAATCTTTGAGATGATTGGACGCCTTAATATGTTACCTAATTACCACGACGTCTTAAGGATAAGCCCCTCTCTCACCTCAATGGCGGTCCTCCGAAAGCTCTCCAGGGTTCCCGATTATTATCCTCGTCTCGTTTCCTTTTGCGTCCGTCGCTTGAGCTAACACATTTTTCCCGTGCGTTAGAAACGTTTTCGATATATTCATTGAATTCATTTTGAAAACAATTTCTCTTTTGAAAACTTTTTATCATTGTCCAAGATCTTCAAATTCGATTCGAATCCAAAAAAAAAAAACAATTCTTGAGGAAAACTTTTGAAAACAATTTAGAAATAAATTTCCTTTCATCATCAAATTCTTAATTTAAAACATTCATCATTCACTTACTGTAAAACACTCTTAAGCTTCATGAAAACAACTACTTAAATCACAACATCAACACACACGTTCAAGCATGTACAGGAAAATGGTTCAACTTAATTTCTTAATTAAATCATGGCAAAACCGAATTGTCTATAATTAACATTTCCTAATTACTAATTATTTCTAAATCTTAAAATCACAGGATTAACATCATGACAAGCAATTTTATTTATTTTCAGTCCCTAAACCGAAAAGAATAAAAAGAATTAATGTAACACCCCAAAATTTTAATCTCCGATTAATGAAACGTTAATTATAAATTAATTATAATTAATAATTTTCATATTAATCCTTGATTAAAATCTGTATTTATGAAGATAGAAAATGTGTATGAAGTCATTTAATAAATAAAATTATGCATGATTTAAGTATTTTGCATATTAGTCCTTGAGTTGGGACCTAGAGGTAATTAAAGGAAAGATTTTGGAGGGAAAGTAAATAAAATAATTATTTTTCAAAAATTGGGAAAAATACTCGAGTATTTTCTGAAAAACTCGAGTATTCTGGGCAGAGTTGCTCAACGTTAGTGCGTTTTGATGAGTCAACACCGAGTTACCACCGCCTTGACACGAAAACACCCTCCACAACACGTCCCCATATGCGTGTCGAGCTGCATGAATAGCCTAGCCAAGTATATAAACCTCTGGTTGATGCATCAACACTCCATTTTGCCAATTTCTTGTGGAATTCAAGTATTAGGGTTCTGAATTCGTTTCCTCTGATTCTTCCTCTGTGATCTGTTTCAACTCACAAACTATACACGAATACAAAGCTCACATCACGAGCTTTTTATAAACACCAAGATTGTGAGATTTGAGTGAGTGTGGTGGAAGATTCAAGGCTTGGAAGTGGAGCTGTTCTTGGCCAAGCTTGTGTCTGGAGCTTACTTTGATCTTGATTTCTGGTAAGCTCATGAATCTCTGAGTCTCAAATTCGATTTCCTTAGTTAGATTATGTTGCATAGAGTCTAGAAAACCTAATTTCCCTAATTCTATTCTCTGTTTCATGTGTGAACCAATTCCACTTTGGTGTTGCATTCAAAACTGCTCTGCATGTTGGGTTAAAGTGCTTTTGGTGCTGTGGAGCTTTTCTTTGGGGAATTTCTTGTTTGATTCACGTCTGAGAGGTAAGGGGAAGTAATTATATTCACTAGATAGAGATTAAATTCCATTATTTGTGTTAGAGAGCCACCAAGAGGCTCTAAGGGCTTAGATTGAATAGGAACTTTGGTTTGGAGACCAAGCTTTGCTCTAAAACTGTGTTGAGCAAGTTTTATATCATGTATGCAAGCTTAAATGACCATTGTTTTATGAGTGTTATGCTTATTTTGCAATTTGAGGTGTTGAGTTGCTAAATTGTGTAAATTATGCATAAATGGTTGATTCTCTGTCAAATTGGTTATTTAATATGAAATGAGTATTGCAACATGTTCAATATATGGTATGCGAACTGTTTTGATCATTGGTTTGGGTTAAAAATGTTTAGAAATTGAAATGGTATGTAAAAACCAAGTTTCACTCTGTTCTGTCTGCAAATACTCGAGTATTTGGCTTAACACTCGAGTATTTCGTGGTGCACTAGAGTGAAAATTGGCGCACCAACTTGAGAATCAAATTGGACACTCGAGTAATATATGAACTACTCGAGTATTCTGGGTAATGGAATACTCGAGTATCTCATGAATTACTCGAGTATATTTATGAAGACCTGAAAACCTAAATCTCTGAAAAGACATGAACGACTCGAGTATAATTATGAACCACTCGAGTAGAATCTGGAAAATGATAAACTACTCGAGTATTTTGGAAAACACTCGAATATTTTTAGTCAGACACTTAAAATACCATTTTCAATTCTAAGTCATTTTGTAACTCTTAAAGGACAATAAACCAAGTGATCCTGGACTTAAAAGAAATTGATTGACGTTATGATGTTTTCATTTGAATAATGATGATACGTTGCTCGGGAGGCACGTAGTGTATTAATAAAAGGACGAAACATCAATCAATTCCTTTTAAGTAAAGTTAATGCATTCATACTGGAGTTTGGATGGTAGGACGTATATCATGTTTTGGTAAACATGTGGAGGGCCTCTGGGAGTGCCAATACGCTTACTTGATGACACGTCGTTGACGTGGTCGGCTGAGTGGATGCCGATATGGTTATACCGTTTGGATGACGGTCCGTTTGGATGACGGGATATGCTCGGGTGGCATGGATACCAAGCTTGTCGTGTACATTCTAGGTGAATGTACGAATTGTTGTATACCTAGGAATACAACGCACTGTTGAGTGCTGGGTTGTCAGGGATGGACGTCAGAGAGTGACATAGTATGATGGAGATAGGCTTGAGAGCTAAAGTCATGCATCATGCCATTCATTTAAATTAATTGTGATAAATGAAATAAGTGTGAGCATCCTATGTGCATTCATTAACTGCTAAGTGTTATATGTGATTGTTGTTAATTGATGCATATTTACATGTTCATATTGCACAATTTATTCTCTATTGGTTATGTGTATAGAATTGCTTACCCCTATGCCCTTGTAGGTGATGTCTCGTTACATTTCTTGCATCGAGATCCGGCCACTTCCTAGTGGCACATGGATCTATGAGGACCATCGCGCGGTGTTCGAGGGTGAGGTAGAGATTACCTTCTACCACCCGAACCCGTTGATCCGATTCCGTCCTCGTAGATTTAGGATTCTCATCATATACACTATGCATGTACCCCCGTTTTACACTTACCATGGACCACCTCCCACGCGACCAGCTCGCTCTTACCATAGTTCCCGTTTTCGACCTACCCGCTCTCACCCTTTTACCTCGAGAGTCGTTCGCGAGGAGACTCCCCCTTCTGATCCGAGGAGCCCAGTCAGGGTTTCACCATCACCTGACCCGGTACCCAGTGGTAGGGTACACTCTCCCTCGGATGAGATCGAGGAGGATCCGGTGGAAGACGAGAGTGGGAGCGAGCCTGTCGTGCATTCTACTGGGAGTGATTGGAGGGACGATGATCCCTAGGTATATGCATATGGTATATGATGAGGATCAGAGGATCCAATGTGTGGAGGCTGTGGAGGAGATTTGCTGCTGCTGTGATGATGATGATGCTACTACCCTTTTTACTACTTGGAGACTGCTGCTATCACTACTACTACATCTGATGCTACCGGATCTACGTGACCACCCCTGGAGTTCATATTTTGGTTATGTATATACGTTGTAGATATACTTTTTGAGTACTCTAGGGCTTTGGTCATATTACTATGTAGATCGGATTATGGACTTGTATTTTGGAACTTGGAGACTTGATATGGGGACTATGTACTTATCACTCTTTTCATACTTATGTATATATATACATGTTTATATCATTATCAGTTGCATAGTCCTATAACTTCCGCTTACTCTGATTTAATCCATTTAAAGAGTTCGGATGTGAAAACTATTCAATGGTATTAGTTTTATCAAATAAAGTAAGGGTAGCTTCTGTTATTCTCTATAATATATGAACGATTCTAAGAGACGAATGCTACTCAATTTTCGAAAAGGTTTTAGAAATCGCCGAATTCAATATAACTGTTTTATAATGCCTTAGGTTTATTCTCCAAGAATTCCAAGTGTTGGTTTGTGCACCCGTTTAAAAAGGAAAATTTTATTTCGGTTATTTTCTTAATACTCGCAAGTCCATATATTATCCAATGTTAGAGTTTAACTACTATATTATATTTGGGTAATCCGTAAGGGTGTCACAATTAACACATTATTACATCAAACATATAATGGTATAAACATGGAGTATAATCTATCTCATTAGTCATTTCGAAAGGAAAAATCATTCTAAACACCTAAACATGCACTAACCAAATTATTTAAGTGAAATCTTGCAAAAACACAGCACACAATCAAAGACATCAAACAATGGAATTATTTTGTTTCTTTCAAGACTGGGACCGTGGGCATCATAGGAAAATTTGGCAACTTCAATTTCATTTTCTTAACTTAGTCAAAACAACAGTTAAAACTACAAATTATTTCAAAGATTTATCTTATTTTCCTTTAAATTGGTTATTTCATACATGCACCTTTTGCTTTTAAATTAAGCTAGTCTTAGTCTATATACAATCCAAATGATGATAAAACACACTTCCATATTCTCCTACCTCAAGGCCGAACATTATCACACATGAGACAAGAATTTTAGTCTACTTTTTGACATACTAAAGACAATTAATCAAAGCAAATCATATAGATCACACATCACCATTTAATCACACCAACATGCATGAACCAGTATGAGTTGGCCTCTTTCTTCAGTGATTTTTACTAACCCTGGCTTATCTGACCATTCGGCCATTATAGTAGATTGGGGGAATCAGGACAGGTGTTATAGAAGGTCTTTTAAATTTTTCAACATGTGGACCAGTCATAAAGATTTTGCTGAGCTGGTTGATTCAATTTGGCAGAGACATATTCAGGGGAGCTTCATGTTTCAATTGTGCAAGAGATTAAAGGATCTTAGGGGTCCTTTGGCATGTTTTAACAAGCAGAATTTCAGGAATGTGGAAATTAAAGAGGCTGAACTTAGAGACAAATTAGAGATTATTCAATCTAATTTGGCTTTAAACCCTATGGACTTTAATTTGCAGCAGGCTGAAAAAGATATCTCCTTACAGTACAGGGAAGCTCAGAAAGATGCTATTTTGTTTCTTCAACAGAAGGCAAAGATTGGCTGGCTGAAGGATGGTGATAGCAACACAAAGATTTTTCATGACTCCATCAGGAAAAGGCATTACCAGAATAGGATTGTAAGAATTGTAAATGAAAGAAATGAGCTTTTTAATAAGCAAGATGATATTCAGAAATGCTTTGAGGATTTTTATCAGAATCTTTTCCTTTCAAGGAATAGAGGTCAGATGTTTGGCCAGAATGTAGTGGAGCAAGGCATGTGTTTGTCAAGGGATCAGCAATTTCAGCTTATTAGTCCTATTTCAAATGAGGAAATCAGGGAAGCTATGTTTGCCATTGATAAGAATAAATCTCCTGGTCCTGATGGTTATGGCTCTGGTTTTTTTCAAGCTGCTTGGGACAGGGTTGGTAAGGATGTGTGTCTAGCTATAAAAGAGTTTTTTGAATCAGGTAATCTGCTCAGGGAAGTGAATCATACTAACTTAGTCATGATTCCTAAAATTGATACTCCATTATTGGTTCATCAATTTAGACCTATAGCATGCTGCTCTACTATTTACAAGTGCATTTCTAAAATAATAAGTAGCAGACTAGCAGGGGTTTTGCCAACTTTGGTTCAGGACAACCAAACAGCTTTCATAAAGGATAGGAATATCCTTCACAATATTCTCCTTTCTCAGGAATTGGTCAGGCTGTATGGTAGAAGGAGGGTGTCTCCTAGATGTATGATGAAGCTGGATATTAGAAAGGCATATGATACCTTAGAGTGGGACTTTATTGAGACAATGCTTATTTCTCTTAAATTTCCATCTAAGTTTATCAATTGGGTGATGATGTGTGTCAGAACTGTGTCTTATACTATTGTTATAAATGGTGAACAGGGTCAAAGATTTTGTGGTTCTAGGGGCATAAGACAGGGAGACCCTATTTCTCCCCTTCTTTTTGTTCTAACTATGGAAATTCTGACTAGGAACCTAAGCATTGCTGCAAATGACAGAAACTTTCGATTCCATCCTGCTTGCAAAGATTTGAGGCTTGTAAATTTGGCTTTTGCAGATGATCTTATGATCTTCTGCAAAGCTCATCCAGCAAGTATTAGGCCTTTGATCAAGGCTCTTCAGGAATTTGCTTCATGGTCTGGGCTTCATGTGAGTCTTGAAAAGTCTCATATTTTCATGGCAGGGGTTCCTAATGCTACTAAGGAGAATCTATTGTCCTTGACAGGCTTCCAGCTAGGTCAATTTCCTTGTAGATACCTTGGTATCCCTCTTTCTTCTAAAAAGTGGAATGCTTCTACTTGCAAGAGTCTAGTGGACAAGGTTATGAGAAGTATTGTGTATTGGAGATCCAGAAACCTATCTTATCAGGCTCGTTTATGCCTAATTAACTCTGTGCTAATGAGCTTTCACATCTATTGGGCTTCTGTTTTCATTATCCCAAATTCTATCATTAAGGAGATTGAGAAACAATGTCGCATGTTTCTTTGGGGTTCTTCTGATGCAGGTTCATATCAAGCAAAGGTGGCTTGGCAAACTGTGTGCTTATCAAAGAGAAATGGTGGCCTGGGCATTAAACACTGTGGTTTGTGGAATTTAGCTGCTCTTGGTAAACAGATTTGGAACCTAGCTGAGAAAAAGGATTGCTTATGGGTTCGTTGGGTGCACAGTTACTACATAAAGGACAACTCTTTCTGGGATTGTGTTTGGATCCCAGGCCAGAGTTGGCATTGGAAGCGTCTGCTGAAGGTGAGAGATAGGATTCGAATGGGCTTTGTGAATAATCGTTGGCGTGCATTCCCAGATGGTGTCTACACCATCAGCTCTGGGTATAATTTCCTTGCTGGAACTCATTCCAGGTTCCCTATGTCTAAAATTGTGTGGAATCGTTGCTCTATTCCTAAGCATCAGTTCATCTCTTGGTTATTAGCTCATGAAAAATTAAGAACAAGGGATAAAATTACATGGATGTGCTTACCTAATCACTGTAGTCTCTGTCTGGCATCTGGAGAATCGTTACAACACTTGTTCTTCAGTTGCTGTTGGAGTGGAAGATTGTTGAAGCTGTGCTGTGAGTGGATTGGGATTCTTCGCGTTCCAGTGGCGCTTCATAGATGGCGGAGATGGGTGCAGTTCCGTGGTGGGCAGAGCTGGAAGAGGAAGCTTATCTGGGCGGTGTTTGCTGCCGTGGTATACCACACATGGAGAGAGAGAAATGATAGGACCTTTGCAAATGTATCTAGGAGTCCTGAGTATAGATTTGGGCTAATTAAGTCAGAGTTGGCTTATAGGGTTTTTTTAAGTTTTAATAATTTTAGGATGTGGCCAAATAAAACCATTGTGGACAGAATTAAGCTAGAAATTAAGGATTTTTGTCATTAAGAGAACCCTTCCTTGAAGGTGGCTCTTAATGTTTTGGATTTTTCTAGGACAATTTATCTGAACCCTTCCTAGAAGGTGGCAGTTGAATTGTTCCTAGTTTTGTTTTGATGTATTTTTCTAGCATGTGGTAATAAGATTTTTCTTCTACCAAAAAATTATGAGGTTTTCTTTAAACCTTTTGATTAAAAACTCAAACTAATAATTTTCTAAAAATAAAAACATGGTTTATAACTTAATATTCAAAAAGAATAACATGCATGAACTCAAGATCACTAAATCTATCTCTAATGCATACATGCACCCAATAATCAATCACCAAAACATCTTTACCACTCATGGCCGAATGTCCTTCATGCTAACACAACTTGGATAAAACAAATCTTTAAATCAAATCATGTGTATAAAGAGAAATTATTTTAAAGACCATTACCCTAATTACTTCCTCTAGGCCGTCACATACACACAAGAAAACTTAATTTCTTTACTTGAAGATTGACATGCAACCTCAATGTTCCAGCTTGTAAGATAATAAACATGGATTAAAACATGCACACACACAAGATCAATCAAAATCATCACAAGATCAACATGCAAAGCTAAAAATCCCTATTTTCTTTTTAAATGAACTTTAATCATGAAATTGTTAAGCAATTATTCAAATATATACACATAGGTCACGGTTTAAGCACAAAACTTAACATGCAAGACTTGAAATTCCCAATTCAACACAAACCACACTTAGATCATGCATTAGGTATCCAACCCTTTCATAAAAACGTTGTTGATCACGATTTAAAAGAAGAAGTCCCACATGCATGGAGTTTCAATTTTTGTTTTTATAAAAATCTCAAATAATAATTTAGATCCTTTAGAAGTTTATTTAGAAAAACATCAAGATCCAACTAGAAAGAGTTACAACCGAGGCATAGAGTCCATGAGTTCACATATTACAATCAATTTAGGAAAATCCATAGTTAAGGCTAAGACATTCTTGCACTCATCTTTCATGCCATAAAGACAAACATGCAAGGAAAGGAAGAAGAAAAGAAAAGTTACAAATCCAAAAGAAAATCTAACTATCATGGTTTTCTTCTTGATCTTCATATAACCTACCAAGAAAGTTGGTTCTCTAACTCCTAAGGTTCTTGATCTTCAAGGGATCTTCAAGGTCTTGGTCGAATTCTCCTTCTCTTCCTTCTTGTTTCCTACGACCACACTTCTTCTTCTTCCTTTCTTTTCTTTTCTAAGGGTTTGATGTTCCCTTAGAAAGTGTTTGGATATGTGAGTGGAGGAAATGGGATTGAGATGTGAGAAATGAACTAAAGCAAGATAAATTTAAGGGCCAACGAAATTGCCTCCTTTGCCCTTAAGTTGAGGTTCGGCCAAGGCACTAAAAGAAAGGGCAAATTTGGGTTTCTAAAATTTTGCATGGCAAGGTTTAGATCAAGGAGACAAGGTGCTTAGGCTAGGGCTGGACTTCATCATGCATGGTCACTTCCCATCTTTTCTTTTCTACCCAAGAGTCAAAGTTCTACCTACACACACACAATCATCATCGTGGCACACACACATGCTCACACCGTAGCACACACATGTCCACACCTCATGCATTTTCATTTTCATTTCCTATTCCTATTTATTCAAGACACCATGGCCATTATCTCATGTAATTTATGCAACATTTTTAAGAATCATATTCACACTTATATGCCCAAAACCGTAACACATTTACACACATATGCACACATGTTTATTTTCAAACAATATTTACATATTAAACCAAACACATATCACAATGAGCACACATCATCAATTAATTCTATGTCATGGTAATTGATTTAATCTCCTTCAAGGACACATCTTTATCCTAGGAAAACTTAAATTCTTTCAAAGTAAAACAATCACTTACACAAAACACATAATTAGAAATCCTTACAAATTAAGCTTTTTATACAAATAGGAAATCTCCAAAAGAAAATTTATTTAAAGTCATCAGCTTTCCAGAAATCATGGTTTCATAAAAATTCATCTTCCAAAATTCCCAGAAATACAGTTTGTAAATAAATCCAGAAAATTCTAAAAATTGCATTCTCAAAGTTCATCAATCAAAATGCAAGTCCTTTCCAAAAAAAAAATCATTTTTGAATAAAATCATAAATAATTCTTTTTAGAAAAATCCTTTTGAAAGCAAAACTCAAGGTTTATTTTAAACGAATTCGTTTACGCACATTCGGGAAAAGGCGGGGTGTTACATTCTCCCCAACTTAGAGATTTCTCGTCCTCGAGAAATGCTGTGTAGAGCGAGTCTGGCTATGGAGGCGTAGCTCAATTGATTAATCTCTCTATTCTAACTGCAGCAATCGTCGTGAACATCTGTGGTTGTGCACTGTCGATCTACCATCCTTACGAGTTATTTAAGCGGACTACGTTTGAAAGTAACCTCTCGGGGGTTCTCTTGGCTATCAAACGGAATAGGGTACAAACAAGATAGTTTTAAGGAAAGCAAAGAATTTTACAGGGGTTCGGGACTTCCGGGCAACATCCAAACATAACAGGGTTAGACTCATTTGCGTCAAGACTTTACTATATCTCGGAGTTAAATTCTTCTCCATCAGTTCAAGCCTAGTCAAACTGTTTCCTAAAATTTCATATTTCCACTTGCTCCCCAACTTGAATAAATCATGTCCCTACACACCTCCGTCTTGATCACGACTCAACTTCTATAACTCTCACTCTTTACCATACCTCAATCGTTCCTATGCAATCTCTCGTCTCCTATCTTCAATAATCTCACGCTTTTTCCATTAATCGTCATTATCCAACTTCTAAGACCATTACCTCCCCTTCCCCTTTTTGCTTAACTGTCACTAATCCTCAAGGAATACGCACTACTTCTCTTCCGGTCCTTCAATACTCGATCATCCAACTTAAACGTGCTAAACCTTTTGCCAACTTTTCTACTTATCACGGGTTCTACTCCATCAACATCCCTTTCGGTTCGGAGACCTATTATTCTTCAGAATGTTAAGTCTTGACTTTACTATCCTAGCTTTTGGTCATACCTAAAGGTTTTAACCACAAGTTCCACCATTTATCAATTCAACTTCACCACATTAACGCCTATTCTTCCTTACTCAACCATTCTGCCTTTTCAAATTTAGACACTTATGACCTTAGATCCCGTACACTTTCTCAATTTCCTCCCTGTCCTACACCATCTAAACCAACATTTTGACCAATCCACCCTCCAAAATTCTAATCCCCACTCGATTGGCATAACTCATCACCTTCCTATGACTCTAAAGGGTATTCCCATCTTTTCCGGACTCACACTTTCTTCATTCATATCAACCAATCCTTATTCTCTTGGACACTTCACGATTTACCGCTTAATCTAAGAACACCTGTATGACGGATGCCAGATACCAAGGGTTTATGCTTCCAATGAAGCTTAAAAAAAACAAATATTGGTCCAAGATCAAAAATGAAGGCTTTGGGTTTATCAATGTTCATAACAAAGGTGTCAAGTTTCTTCAAACACGACTATAACTTTCTGAAAAAGGTTCTTTCAAACGTTTCGTCAAAGCGTTTTAGCAAAATTTCAGGGTTTCCACAAGAAAGTTTCCAATAATAAAGGAGAGTTCCAGCCACAAGACAAGATCTCAGGTCAATGTCTCAAAGGTTATTTCAAACAAAAGAGGTTATCATCAAAAGGAGTTCAACAAGAAGGGTTTGAATCACAGATTGACGTCACAGGACGGCACTGAGCACTGTTCCCGGATTCTATTGTGAACGGAGACTAACATCCTCCGGGAATACGTCGATACGTTCCTAGCATTCCTATTCTTATCTATTGCTATCTTAAGGCTAGCGCGCACTCAGAGTCACACGATAGAGTATGTAAGTCCACACACAAGAGTTCTTAGATCAACCATTGCTCTGATACCAATTCTGTAACACCCCGATTTGGAAACTTGAAAGCCATAACCATTTTAAGTGAAAATTAGGGGCCAATTTTTTTTTACAAGTGTTATACAAGGTGAGAACACTCAGACTTTGAAAACGTGGTTACATTTGAAAACTCATGTTCTCACATCGTATAAAACCTTTCAAGTTCCAAACCGAGATGTCACGGGACATCGCACTTTGAAACTTGTTTTCCAAAACATCATTCAAACAAGTTACCCCATTTGATTTGATGTCAAAACATCAGTACTTAGCATAATCTTATTTGGGGTTACAGCATATTAGAGCCAGGTGTCTAATAACTTGAAGTGGAATACAATACTCAAAAGGGAATTACCTAATCTACAGTCGTCGGGTTCTACTCGCTCTTGTCACCTAATATTGCTCGGTCACTAGTACTCCTCCTCAATCGAAAGATCCTTAGTGCTCGGGCTCCAATCCTCATCGCTCAGACACTCATCTGTGTCAGCCTCAGTCCAAGTGTCAGGATCCTCCTCCTCAATCGAAAGATCCTCAGGGCTTGGGCTCCAATCCTCATCGCTCAGACACTTATCTGTGTCAGCCTCAGTCCAAGTGTCAGGATCCTCCTCCTCTGCCTCCTCCGTGATTTCTACTGTAGAGTCATCCGGCGTTCTGTTACTCTCTATATCCAAGGGAGTAACTCTTTCGGCTAGCTCTACGCTTCTGCGCTGAATCCTTAGAAAGAATACCACGTAGGCCGACATAGCGTTGTTATCTCCTCTCATTGGTAGGGCTCCTATCTCCCTGAACAGCTGATATCTTGCAATGTTGTCCATCTAGGATCCGCACATTTTCATACATAATAGAATTGTAGAAGAGAGAGAGTGATGAGCATTTTATTTCCCATTATTCCTTGCATTATTTTACTCCTATTATTGATACTTGTTGCCTATTTGACATTGTTTAGCTTGATTTAGTGATTTAGAGTTTATTGGACTAATATTCTGAATATTGTTTAATTTGGGATTATTTAGCCTAATTAATTCTATTTCTATTTTCAGGTCATATTTGGCACAAGGGCTTTTTGGACATTTTGGGAATGAAGATTTAATTTTGGAAGAGAAGATTTATGATGAAGTGAAGATTGTAATCTATCTTTAGGATTAGTTGAGATTTAGTTATATCTTTTAAGATTTAGATTTTATCTATAAGATATTTTTAGATTTAATTTAGAGATAAGCTTTCCTTAGGATTTGGGCCCATGATTTAGGCCCGTTTTGTGATTTAAAAAGCCAAATTCGTGTAAACCCCGGAGAGAGACCTTCCATTCCACGTTTTTTACATTCTCTCTCATAGAGAAGGCTTAGTTTTGCTCTCCAAGCTTGTGGTGGCTGCTAGGGTTTCTCTCTCTTCCCTTTTCTACACGTTTTTGGTATTTTTCTTCATGGAAGGCTAAACTCTTAGGTTAAATCCCTTTGGTAATGTATCACATACTCTTGAGGTTTTATTCTTAATGCTATTTCGTTTTTATTCACTGTTTTCATGCTTATTGATATGTTATGGTTCGCTTAGTTCCATTCTATAGAGATAATCCATGTGTATGCAAACTCGTAAAAACTCCATGCTTTGGCTTTTAATGCTTAATTAGAGGTTTGGGTTTTGGGGTGAGAATTGAATTTTCACTTAGTATTTAATTCTCACGAGTTGGACAGTGAAGAGGAAAGAAATTGATCTTTTGTGACCGATGATAGAGTTGTGAACGCGAGCCAAAGGGGTTTATCCGCTTTTCCTTATCTGTTTCTTCGTTTTGATTTAATTCTGTTTTGATTTCAATTATTCAATATTCAATAACAAAAAAAACCCCCCTGTTTTCTATGCATACTATGTGTTCGACCTTTTGCTTGATAAGATATTCCTTGGGAGACAACCTAGGAGTCACTTCCTAGTACTATACTTAAACTGTTTTTATTTGTATCGGGTACGACCTCGATCAAATTTGGCGCCGTTGCCGGGGAATATCGGTTCTTGCCAAAGGTCATTAGTAGTTAGTTAGTGTCGTAGTTAGTATAGTTATTATAGTTTGTCGTGTCTGATTTAGGGTCTAGTAGTCAATTCTGATAACCGGTTGAAGTTGCACTGTTTGCTGTTTTGTTATTTTGTTGCAATTAGTGTATTTGATTGATTCTGTGGTTGCTAGTTCACATAGTTGTGGGTGGAATTTTTGCACGAAAATTTATATCCACACTACTTTTATCATATAAAAAGGTTTTGAGGCACCACGATCACTCAGATCATCACTGGTTGTGAGTTCCAGAAAAATTTTCCAAGTTTTAGCAGCACTTTCTTCAAATCGTCGCAACTTTTGACCCGTAACTCGGAATTTGACGAATTTTATATCAAATCGAAGGGAATTTTCTGAATAATCTGATTTTTGTCACTTCGTCAGAAAACTCCTTCGTCTGGATCCTGAAAAAGCCGTTTTACTATTTCTTTTTTATTTTACAAGTTTTATTTTCTTAGTGTTTGGTCTCTGATTTAATTGTTTGACTTGGTTCCCTTTTGAATTTTGTCCTCAAACTTTTTGTGGTATGTTTTCATGATTTTAGGGTGCTGAAAAAAATAAAGAAAAAATTTTAAAAAAATAAAAAATTTTGTTGCCTATTTTGGTCATGTATATTAGTGATAGTTTGCTATGCTTCATGGTGTTCTGTTCAGTACATGACTAGGGGCAACCCAAGCTACTTGCATCCATATAACCCTGAAATTGATAGAACTTATCACAGACTAGTTAGACAAAATAGGAACCAGACCATAGGTAGTGAGTCTATTGAGTCTTTACATAGCGAGTCTGCTTCTTTTTCTTCTATTCCTATAAATTCTGATTCTTATTCTGATTATTCTGAAAATATGGCTCAACCTCCACCACGTGAGAGGACATTAAGGGAGCTGGCTGCACCTGATTTCACTATTGAAGATTTGTGCATCCAGTATCCCGATGACCCGTATGAGCTAAGGTCTGGACTAATTCATTTGTTGCCCAAGTTTAATGGTCTTGCAGGTGAGGATCCTCATAAACATCTCAAGCAGTTCCATATTGTCTGTGCTACTATGAAACCACATGATGTGCAAGAGGATCATGTTTGTCTTAAGGCATTCCCACACTCCCTAGAGGGGCTAGCCAAGGATTGGTTGTACGATCTGGCCCCTGGTTCTATCACAGTCTGGGATGACCTGAAGAGGGCATTTTTGGAGAAATTCTTCCCTGCATGCAGAACAACAGCAATCCGAAAGGATATATCAGGCATCAGGCAACAAGTTGGAGAAAGTCTCTATGAGTATTGGGAGAGATTCAAGAGACTGTGTGCGAGCTGCCCCCACCATCAGATCTCAGAGCAGCTGCTTATTCAATATTTCTATGAAGGCCTCAACCTCATGGAGAGAAACATGCTTGATGCTGCAAGTGGTGGTGCCCTAGGAGACATGACACCTTTAGAAGCCAGAGTCAAGATTGAGAAGATGGCTTCCAATTGTCAACAATTCCATGCAAGGGGCAACAACGATGCAATCATAGTGAGAGGAGTGAATGATGTTGGCACAAGTTCTGGTAAGGTTGAGAAGCTTGAACAGAAGATAGATTCACTTACAACTTTGGTCACTCAATTGGCCATCAACCAGAAGAAGTTGTCCTTGCCTGCTAGATTATGTGGCATATGCACATCCGCTGAGCACCCCACAGATGCATGCCCTTCTGTGCAGCAGCAGCCCACGACTGGTGCTGACCAACCTGAGGCATATGCCGCCAACATCTTCAACAGTAGAAATCAGCAGCCACAGAACTTTGATCTCTCTACCAATAGATACAACCCTGGTTGGAGGAACCATCCCAACCTGAGATGGTCTGATCAGCAGCAACCTTCACAGGTTCAATTTCAGAACAATTCTAGACCACCATATGTACCTCCTCCAGTCCAGCAACAGAGACAACAACAGGCTAATTCTGCACCACCAGCTCCTAGTACTGAGCAGCAGCCTTCATTGGAAGAGCTGATGAAACAGATGACCATGCAAAATCTCCAATTCCAACAGGAAACTAGAGCATCCATTCAAAGACAAGAGGCCTCCATTCAATCTTTGACCAATCAGATGGGACAGATGGCAACAGCAATCAACACTATGCAATCTCAGAATTCTAACAAGTTGCCATCCCAAACAGTGATCAATCCAAACCAGAATGTGAATGCCATTAGTCTAAGGTCAGGGAAGCAGATTGTCACACCCACACCAGAATCTGACCTCAACAAAGATGATCTAGTTTCAACCAACAAGAAGAGCCAAATGGTCGAGGAGAGTGAGCACACAAGTACCAGAAAATCCCATCCAGCTCAGCCTTCCACAAGCACAACACCTCTGCTGCCCAACAACCACCCCTCATTCCTCTTCCTTTCCCACCAAGGGGGGTGACTCAAAGCAAGAAAATGGAAGAGATTGACAAAGAGATACTTGACACATTCAGGAAGGTGGAAGTCAACATACCCCTTCTTGATGCAATCAAGCAAATTCCAAGGTATGCAAAGTTCTTGAAGGATCTATGCACACACAAACGGAAGCTCAAGGGCAATGAGAGGATCAGCATGGGAAGAAATGTCTCTGCTCTTATAGGTAAACCTGTCCCTCATATTCCTGAAAAGTGTAAGGATCCTGGAACTTTCTCTGTGCCTTGTATCATAGGTAATACTAAATTTGAGAATGCTTTGCTAGATTTAGGAGCATCTATTAATGTTATGCCTATGTCTGTTTTCAAGTCTCTTTCACTTGGACCCCTTCAACCTACGGGTGTGGTTATTCACTTGGCAAATAGATCTACTGCCTACCCCGCAGGTTTGATAGAGGATGTCCTGGTTCGGGTTGAAGAGCTTATCTTTCCTGCTGATTTTTATATTCTTGATATGGAAGAGGACACCTCTCGTAGTGCTGTCCCTATCATATTAGGGAGACCATTTTTGAAAACAGCCCGAACCAAGATAGATGTGCATGCAGGTACACTTTCCATGGAATTTGATGACAGTGTGGTTCGATTCAATATTTTTGATGCTATGAAACATTTTTCTGATGACCACTCTATTTTTTATGTTGACTTGATTGATGATCTGATTGATGAGCATGTTCTAGACTTTTTGCATGATTATGATTTGCCATCTTTCACTAGCTCATTTACTTGTTCTGCATGTTCTGATTCCGAAATGTGCACTGCATGCATTGAAATTGACCAGTCTTTAAATTTTGCTACTGCATCTGTTGATTCATATGATATAGATTCAGATCATGTTAACCCCATTTCTGTTTTGCATGAGTCTAATTCACTTGTTCAGGTGCAGGCGGCAGAATCCAATTCTGCTGCTCCTTTAGTTCCATCTGTGATGCAGGCACCTTTATTGGACCTGAAGCCCCTTCCTCCTCATCTCAAATATGCTTACTTGGAGGCTGAGCAGAAACTTCCAGTGATCATCTCTACCTCCCTTTCTGTTGATCAAGAGAAGAAGCTGCTGGATGTGATTAGAGCAAACAAAAGGGCAATAGGATGGACTTTGGCAGACATACCTGGTATTAGCCCCTCCATGTGCATGCATCGGATTTTATTGGAGGATGGGGCTAAACCAGTGAGACAACCCCAGAGACGGTTGAACCCCCATATTCTTGATGTGGTGAAGAAAGAGGTCACCAAGCTGCTGCAAGCTGGCATTATCTACCCCATTTCAGACAGCACTTGGGTAAGCCCGGTTCAAGTAGTTCCCAAGAAGTCTGGGGTGACAGTTGTCAAAAATGAGAAGGATGAGCTGATTCCCACTAGAGTGCAGAACAGTTGGAGAGTCTGCATTGATTATAGGAAGCTCAACCAGGCGACCCGCAAGGATCACTTTTCTCTTCCCTTCATTGATCAGATGTTGGAGCGCCTGGCAGGTAAATCTCACTATTGCTTCTTAGATGGTTTCTCTGGTTATTTCCAAATCTGTATTGCACCAGAGGACCAACATAAGACTACATTTACCTGTCCTTTTGGTACATTTGCTTATAGGAAGATGCCTTTTGGCCTATGCAATGCTCCTGGCACTTTTCAAAGATGTATGATGAGTATTTTTAATGACTTACTTGAGCATTGCATAGAGGTCTTCATGGATGATTTTAGTGTATATGGTTCCTCTTTTGATGCATGTCTTGATAGTTTGTCTAAGGTGCTTAATAGGTGCATTGAGACTAACCTTGTCTTGAATTTTGAAAAATGTCACTTTATGGTAGAACAAGGCATAGTCTTAGGGCACATTATTTCGCATAAGGGCATAGAGGTTGACCCTGCTAAGCTACATGTAATATTACATTTGCCTTACCCCTCTTGCGTGCGAGAGGTGCGTTCTTTTCTTGGCCATGCAGGTTTCTATCGCAGGTTTATTCAGAACTTTAGCTCAATTTGCAGAAAGGAGTTCTTGGTTGGTCAAAAAGTGTTGCTCTACAACTCTAGGCTTGCACTCATGAGTGGAAAGCTCCGCTCTAAATGGATTGGACCGTTTGTAGTCACCCAGGTGTTTCCTTATGGCACTGTGGAGATCAAGAGTGAGTCCACAGACAAGAGCTTCAAAGTCAATGGTCACCGACTCAAGCCTTTCCTCACTACCCCTACTTTGGATGATGCACCTGTGGAGGAAGCCTCATTGGTCGACCCCATTTTTGACCCACCATGATTTAGGGAGTCTTCTTTTCTCCTTCTTTACTACTTTTATTCCACTTGTCTATATCTGTCTGATTCTGCTATTTTTTTTACATTGAGGACAATGCGTGATTTAAGTGTGGGGGGGAGAGTAGTTTAGGTTGCATATTTTTGCTTTGATTTTTTAGGTTTTGCTAAGTTTTGGGCATTTTCTTGCATGTTTTTGCTTCATTTTAGTAGAGTCTTGGTATCTTGTGTCTGAATTCATGCATTTCTGTGTGTAAAGTTGCTTTTGATAATTAAGAGGTGGTAACACTGTGATAGAATTGTCCCTTTTGTGAGGATTTGAGCCTTAATTGTGGGTGGATTGCTATATATGCCACCTAATTTTTCTTTCATGTGTGATTGCACTCTGGATTACTTGCACTCTAGAACTTGACTTGACTCTTGTTGATACTTGATATTCCCATGCACATTTTGAAATGATTTAGGCATTGTTTTTTCTTGAATAAGCCACTAGCCATATGAGCCTACCTTGAATGAATTTATCCTTTGATAGCCCCTTTGAGCCTTTATATCCCTTTTCTTTGTTCTTTAGCTCATTACAAGCCTATGACTGAAAAACCATGATTGTCCTAACCTTAGGGAATGTTGGAGCTTTGGAATTGTTTTGGGAATGGGTATTAAGTAAGCGAGGGTGCTTTGTTCTTCATCTCTTGTGAGTTATGGGTTTTGCCTATATGGTCGGTGATGTAATTATGGCTTTATCTCATTATGCCATTTTTGTTGTTTCTTCTTTTCTTTCGTTCATGAAGTTCTGCAATGTAATGCAATTCAAAAAAAAAAAAAGAAGAAGAAGAAGAAGAAAAAAAAATGGAATAAAAGGTTGATTGAGGCATGGAGGATTGGAATTAGAGGTTGTTGTTATGTTTACCATTTCATTCTGGGGTGGATTGTGCTTATTTTTTTTTACTTGTTCCCCATTGCTCCTCTATTCCCTGGGTTTTAGCTACATTTCCCATATTTTTATCCTACCTTGTCCTTGGCCCCATTACAAACCTGAAAAGACCTTTTGATCTTAATGTGCATGTGTGTTGATTGTTGATGTTAGAGGCTTGTCAAGCCTATGGTTGTGTTTGTTTTTCATGATGTGCCTTGAGTGTAAACACTGATTAACCTTAAACACTTGAGTGTAAACACTATTGAGTGATCCTTGTGAGTTTCTACCATCTTTGTGACTACCCTCTTGATGTCATTGGTTTTCTTTGCATATTTGAAATAATTGGATGATGTTCATGAATGCCTTGATTCTTTGGTCCTTATTTTCTTCGTGTGCTCGATTTTGCCCATTTCTTTGCATTTCCTAGAATTCATTGTGAAGTATGTAATCTCTTAGGTTTGCATTCATTAGTTGTAGTAATCTTGTTGCATGATTCACTTTGGTGCATATTGATTTTCTCAGTCCTAATTCTTAGTTTTGCCCAGGAGTGCAAAAGGATAAGTGTGGGGGTATTTGATGAGCATTTTATTTCCCATTATTCCTTGCATTATTTTACTCCTATTATTGATACTTGTTGCCTATTTGACATTGTTTAGCTTGATTTAGTGATTTAGAGTTTATTGGACTAATATTCTGAATATTGTTTAATTTGGGATTATTTAGCCTATTTAATTCTATTTCTATTTTCAGGTCATATTTGGCACAAGGGCTTTTTGGACATTTTGGGAATGAAGATTTAATTTTGGAAGAGAAGATTTATGATGAAGTGAAGATTGTAATCTATCTTTAGGATTAGTTGAGATTTAGTTATATCTTTTAAGATTTAGATTTTATCTATAAGATATTTTTAGATTTAATTTAGAGATAAGCTTTCCTTAGGATTTGGGCCCATGATTTAGGCCCGTTTTGTGATTTAAAAAGCCAAATTCGTGTAAACCCTGGAGAGAGACCTTCCATTCCACGTTTTTTACATTCTCTCTCATAGAGAAGGCTTAGTTTTGCTCTCCAAGCTTGTGGTGGCTGCTAGGGTTTCTCTCTCTTCCCTTTTCTACACGTTTTTGGTATTTTTCTTCATGGAAGGCTAAACTCTTAGGTTAAATCCCTTTGGTAATGTATCACATACTCTTGAGGTTTTATTCTTAATGCTATTTCGTTTTTATTCACTGTTTTCATGCTTATTGATATGTTATGGTTCGCTTAGTTCCATTCTATAGAGATAATCCATGTGTATGAATGCTTAATTTATGCAAACTCGTAAAAACTCCATGCTTTGGCTTTTAATGCTTAATTAGAGGTTTGGGTTTTGGGGTGAGAATTGAATTTTCGCTTAGTATTTAATTCTCACGAGTTGGACAGTGAAGAGGAAAGAAATTGATCTTTTGTGACCGATGATAGAGTTGTGAACGCGAGCCAAAGGGGTTTATCCGCTTTTCCTTATCTGTTTCTTCGTTTTGATTTAACTCTGTTTTGATTTCAATTATTCAATATTCAATAAAAAAAAACCCCCCTGTTTTCTATGCATACTATGTGTTCGACCTTTTGCTTGATAAGATATTCCTTGGGAGACGACCTAGGAGTCACTTCCTAGTACTATACTTAAACTGTTTTTATTTGTATCGGGTACGACCTCGATCAGAGAGTGAGCTACCCAAAATGGCAATGTCGACTATGTGGGATTACATTAGGTAAATACTAAGACAAAATAATATATAGCAAAGTAAATCCAACCACCAATAAAGCATAATCAAACAACACATAATTTTCATCAGAGTGAAAACATAAACATACATTTGATTATTCATAGACAATAATGTTCTCACAATTTCCTCAATATCCCTTCTCAATCTTAGTACTTCTTTTCATTTCTCATTCACACCCTCCACGTATGCCTCAAGGTTCCATATCACAATACTTCATCTGTTTCCGTTGTCACTTAGTATCATCATCATTATTATCATTATTATTATTATCATCATTGCTACACTTGTCTTTGGAACATCTTAGTTCTTTAAGTCTTATCAATTCGATTAGCATCAATAATGAGGGGGAGACATCATTGAGCTCACACACGTCTACATCTCCTCGGTCAGCCACCCAACCTAGTCGGAAGCAAACAGGAGTACAGGACCTTTACCACGCGGGCACGACAGCTGTCTCAACACAATGGTCCCTGACCAGGAGGATCTCGTCCTCAAAACATACCAATATCATTAAGGCTCACTGTCCACGCAGTGGCAAACACAATGCCCCGTTCCAGTCCCTCTCACTGTTCTCGATTTGCAATCTAGGGGGCGACAGTATGTTTCTAGTGGGCCCGCAGAACTTACCACGGCATTAGACCCGGTCCCCACCACGTTAGTGCACCACATGTGGAGTTCGTTCTGCCTAGAAACACACTCTAGACTTCTTGACGTTTCACCGTCATCGTCCTCCCCTAATGCAATCTCGTCCTAAGTATCCGAAGATACCTATCGTTCCTTCCTCTCCACTACTTCGATACGACACTCATACCTCACCGCAATTGTTAATGTCTTTTAAAATCTTTTAAAGAGTTGTAATTACGGCTTAGTCCTAATGATCGGTTCATCCCTAGTGCATCCCTTCAATGAAACCCGATCGCTAATCGTTCGCATCTATCCCCCTAAAGCTCATACACTATCTCTTGAATCATCACAACATCATTGTATCATCTTTCTCTCTCACATATCAGCAACAACACTGCTCTCATCAGCCTTAGCTTATCAACATCATCATCACTTTTCAAATCAATTGTTGCTCAGCACGCCATCATTGTCCTCTTTGCTGGTTGTGACTTAGTATCATCATTGGTGTCCTTCCTCGCCCAATTCGGATTCAGCAACATCAGCAACTCCTCTCGTTCATTCCAAATTTCCAGCCACCATCTACTTTCTCACAATTCCAGTCATAATTTTCCATTCTCTCTTACCCATTCTCGTTATTCAAATTCATTATTCTTCCCTCATCCTTCTTAGCTTGTTACTCTCATAACTTTATCATTAACGCACAACCAAATAATTTCCAATAGTATCATAATTACTTAAATAATCATATATCATTCGCAAAACGAAAGCAACTGACAGCTCAAGCATAACAAACAGAAAATATAATATCATGCTTAACAACCAATCTCAGCCGTTCGGGTGGATAGCCAAAGCAATCAAACACGTGCTATCACATACACCACTACGCTAAATGTGATTGGGGTCCAATCTTTGAGATGATTGGACGTCTTAATATGTTACCTAATTACCACGGCGTCTTAAGGATAAGCCCCTCTCTCACCTCAATGGCGGTCCTCCGAAAGCTCTCTAGGGTTCCCGATTATTATCCTCGTCTCGTTTCCTTTTGCGTCCGTCGCTCGAGCTAACACATTTTTCCCGTGCGTTAGAAACGTTTTCGATATATTCATTGAATTCATTTTGAAAACAATTTCTCTTTTGAAAACTTTTTATCATTGTCCAAGATCTTCAAATTCGATTCGAATCCAAAAAAAAACAATTCTTGAGGAAAACTTTTGAAAACAATTTAGAAATAAATTTCCTTTCATCATCAAATTCTTAATTTAAAACATTCATCATTCACTTACTGTAAAACACTCTTAAGCTTCATGAAAACAACTACTTAAATCACAACATCAACACACACGTTCAAGCATGTACAGGAAAATGGTTCAACTTAATTTCTTAATTAAATCATGGCAAAACCGAATTGTCTATAATTAACATTTCCTAATTACTAATTATTTCTAAATCTTAAAATCACAGGATTAACATCATGACAAGCAATTTTATTTATTTTCAGTCCCTAAACCGAAAAGAATAAAAAGAATTAACACATTATTACATCAAACATATAATGGTATAAACATGGAGTATAATCTATCTCATTAGTCATTTCGAAAGGAAAAATCATTCTAAACACCTAAACATGCACTAACCAAATTATTTAAGTGAAATCTTGCAAAAACACAGCACACAATCAAAGACATCAAACAATGGAATTATTTTGTTTCTTTCAAGACTGGGACCGTGGGCATCATAGGAAAATTTGGCAACTTCAATTTCATTTTCTTAACTTAGTCAAAACAATAGTTAAAACTACAAATTATTTCAAAGATTTATCTTATTTTCCTTTAAATTGGTTATTTCATACATGCACCTTTTGCTTTTAAATTAAGCTAGTCTTAGTCTATATACAACCCAAATGATGATAAAACACACTTCCCTATTCTCCTACCTCAAGGCCGAATATTATCACACATAAGACAAGAATTTTAGTCTACTTTTTGACATACTAAAGACAATTAATCAAAGCAAATCATATAGATCACACATCCCCATTTAATCACACCAACATGCATGAACCATTATGAGGTTTTCTTTAAACCTTTTGATTAAAAACTCAAACTCATAATTTTCTAAAAATAAAAACATGGTTTATAACTTAATCTTCAAAAAGAATAACATGCATGAACTCAAGATCACTAAATCTATCTCTAATGCATACATGCACCCAATAATCAATCACCAAAACATCTTTAGCACTCATGGCCGAATGTCCTTCATGCTAACACAACTTGGATAAAACAAATCTTTAAATCAAATCATGTGTATAAAGAGAAATTATTTTAAAGACCATTACCCTAATTACTTCCTCTAGGCCGTCACATACACACAGGAAAACTTAATTTCTTTACTTGAAGATTGACATGCAACCTCAATGTTCCAGCTTGTAAGATAATAAACATGGATTAAAACATTCACACACACAAGATCAACCAAAATCATCATAAGATCAACATGCAAAGCTAAAAATCCCTATTTTCTTTTTAAATGAACTTTGATCATGAAATTGTTAAGCAATTATTCAAATATATACACATAGGTCACGGTTTGAGCACAAAACTTAACATGCAAAACTTGAAATTCCCAATTCAACACAAACCACACATAGATCATGCATTAGGTATCCATTCCTTTCATAAAAACGTTGTTGATCACGGTTTAAAAGAAGAAGTCCCACATGCATGGAGTTTCAATTTTTGTTTTTATAAAACGCTCAAATAATAATTTAGATCCTTTAGAAGTTTATTTAAAAAAACATCAAGATCCAACTAGAAAGAGTTACAACCGAGGCATAGAGTCCATGAGTTCACATATTACAATCAATTTAGGAAAATCCATAGTTAAGGCTAAGACATTCTTGCACTCATCTTTCATGCCATAAAGACAAACATGCTAGGAAAGGAAGAAGAAAAGAAAAGTTACAAATCCAAAAGAAAATCTAACTATCGTGGTTTTCTTCTTGATCTTCATATAACCTACCAAGAAAGTTGGTTCTCTAACTCCTAAGGTTATTGATCTTCAAGGAAACTTCAAGGTCTTGGTCGAATTCTCCTTCTCTTCCTTCTTGTTTCCTACGACCACACTTCTTCTTCTTCCTTTCTTTTCTTTTCTAAGGGTTTGATGTTCCCTTAGAAAGTGTTTGGATATGTGAGTGGAGGAAATGGGATTGAGATGTGAGAAATGAACTAAAGCAAGATAAATTTAAGGGCCAACGAAATTGCCTCCTTTTGTAAGATCCATGGAGAATGTTTTGATAAATGCCAAAAGGTTTTGAACAAGCTACAAAAGGTTTTGAACAAGCTTAAAGTGTGTTGATCAAGTTCAAGCTCAACAAGCAACAACAAACATCAAGTGAAGAAGAGAGAGCCAACTCATGAAGACTTAGTTTGGTAGTTTGTGTTTTATTGTTTTATCTTTCGCCTCACAAGTCTTTTAGTTTATGAGTTTGGGTAGAGTCATTAGAGGGTAGTGAATCTCTTTTGAATGCATGATTATATCATATTTTGAGTATTCACTTTGCCTAAAATCAATAGGTGGCTTAAAGGTTTGAAAGAAAAGGTTTAGTTTTTGAGAAAACAAGTTTTTAGTGATTTTTATGCTGATTACTCGAGTAACACATATTTCACTCGAGTAAAATTTATCAAGCATGCGGCTTACTCGATTAATCATTATTTTACTCGAGTAAAATGTTTTCAGTTTTCGGCTTACTCGAGTAACACTCATTTCACTCGAGTAACACGATCAGATATGGTTTTTAAAATGCGTTTTTAACTTCTCAAAAGCTATTCTAAGTTGCTCCAACTTTTGGGTATTCTATATAAACCTTTTCCTAATCATTTCTATCAACTAGAATCATTTTGATACACAATTTTACAAAGAATCAAAGCCACACTTTTCTCTCTCACTCTCTCAAGATCAAATCTCTCATTTTCATATTCTTTGATCAAGAACCTTGAATCTCTCATGTTGATCTTTTCATAGCTTTTGAAAGAGATTCATAGGATTGTTATTTTGTTTTCATTTGAGTTGTAATCATTGCAAGAGGCAAACATTCTACAACATTGGAAGCCTTGATTTTGTGGAATCAAGCATAGTTCATTGGAAGTCTTGAAGAAGCATTTCATCAAGCACTTAGAAGCCTTGTTGAAGAACAAGCAATTGGAAGTCTTGTGAGTGAAGCAAGCATTGGAAGTCTTGTTGTGGGGTATCGGCAAGCAAGAGAAGAGGTTAGATTAGATATCAATAGGGTTACAAGGCAAGGGTGTGGTATCTCTTGTAGGCTAGCAAGAAGGAAGTCTTGTGAGGCATTTACTTGTAATTTGAGAAACTCTAATTCCTCATAGTGAAGAATCTCTCTTGGTTGAAGAGGGGACTGGATGTAGCTTTCAAGTGGATGAAAGTGAACCAGGATAAATCAGTGTGTCGTATCTCTAAACCCTTAACTCTTTACATTCAAGTTTTTAATTGTGTTCTTGATTGAAAACCTAGAAAAAGTGATTTTTCTATATTTGATTGAATTGAATCTTTATTGTGCAAAATTGATAAAGGGAAAATCATTTTCATAACCTAGGTGAATCAATAAGAATATTGGTGTTGATTGTTTCCGCTTAATCTCTGATATAATATTTGTTAATTGATTGATTTTCATTGGTTTTAATCGTTTAGATTTGTTTCTTGCGAAAATCTTTCAAAGTTTCTATAACACCTATTCAACCCCCCCTTCTAGGTGTTCTCCTAGTGTTCCTAGTTATTTCACCTACCGAGTGTAGTTTTCCAACAAGTGGTATCAGAGCTCGGCCGAAAGACACGAGCATAGAGCTTTTTCGTTAAAGATCCTAAGGAAACTACAATGGGTTCTACGAATCTTTTTGGTGGTGAAGGTGCTTCAATTAATCGCCCTCCTATGTTTGGTGGAGATGGTTATGGTTATTGGAAAATTAGGATGAGAATCTTTATAGAAGCTATAGATGTGAACATTTGGGAAGCCATTGAAAATGGTCCTTATATTCCCTCAAAAGATGTAGAAGGTGTGCTTACACTAACTCCCAAAGATAAGTGGACCGATGATGATAAAAGAAAAATTCAATATGATTTAAAAGCAAAAAATATCATCACCTCCGCTCTATCTTATGATGAGTTCTTTAGAGTCTCCCAATGTAAAGATGCCAAAGATATGTGGGACACCTTGCAAGTCACACATGAAGGCACTAGTGAAGTTAGGCGTGCTAGATTAAATTCTTTGATGCATGAATATGAATTGTTTCGTATGTTGCCTAATGAATCTATATGTTTTATGCAAAAAAGTTTTACTCATATTGTTAATCATCTCATTGCTCTTGGTAAAACTTTCGTGAATTGTGAACTTGTTAACAAAGTTTTAAGATGTCTAAGTAGGGAATGGCAACCCAAGGTTACCGCAATTGTTGAATCAAAGGACTTGGACACAATGGACTTAGCAACACTTTTCGGAAAGTTACAAGAACATGAAATGGAGCTTCAACGTTTGCATAAGCATGAAGAATCGGTCAAGTATGAAGAAAGAAAAGGAATTGCTCTTAAAGCTCAAAGGTCATATAAAAAGGAAGAGAGTTCCGATGATGATGATAATGAAGATTCCGATTCGGATATTGATGAAGAGGAGATGAAGCTTCTACTAAGAAAGTTCAATAAAATTCTAAGGAGAAAAGGAAGGTTGAACAAGGACAAAAGTAAAGAGAAGGATCCCCCACACTACAAGACCAAGACTTCAAAAGAAGGTGTAGTTTGCCATGAATGTGGAAAGCCCGATCATCTCAAGTACTCATGCTCTAAGTATCTCAAGAAGAAGGAGAAAGAGAAGAAAAATGCAAAACACAAAAGGGCATACATAGTTTGGAATAGTGATGATGAACAAGACAAGAAAAGCACAACTAGTAGTTTTTCGGATGATGAACATGCCACTTGTCTCAACTTGATAGCTCAAGTACATGAAGAGGAAAGTTCAAATGATGAATCAAGTGAGCAAAGTGATGAAAGCAATGTAAGTCTTACTAAATCCGAAATTTCTTCAAATTATGAAATGTTATATAATGCTTATGAAGAAATGCATGAACATCTCAAGAAATTAGCTAAGAAAAATATTGAAAGGAAGAAGCTCATTGAGGAACATCAACAAAAGATTTTAGAACTTAAAAAACAAGTTGATGAGCTTAATCTTGAAAATGAAACTCTTGATCTTATATATGCTAGTTCTTCTTGTGATTGTGCTAGTAGAGTGAATATTGTGGTTGATTGTGAGAATTGAAAGTTGCTCAAAGATGAAAATGCTATTTTGAAAAATAAGCTTGCAAGTTTCTCAAATGGTGATATTAGATTGCGAACATTGTTAAATTTTCAAAGAGAAAATTCAAACAAGTTTGGTTTGGGTTATACTAATGCTAAGAGTAAATCTCATAGAAATGTTGTTGATTTTTCAAAGGTTGATTTTTCAAATGCACCAACATGTTTCTATTGTGGTACTCATGGACATACTTCAAATGTGTGTTATGTTAAAGTGCATGGTATACCTAAAGGAGATTTTGTTTGGATGAAAAAGGGTGAGAGTCCCTACACTAACAAAAATGGATCCAAAACCATTTGGATACCAAAAAGCAAAGCATGATTGTTTTTGTAGGTATGATTGAAGAGCAAAAGGACTTTCATGTGATATTCATTCATTTTCTACTTCAATTGGTATCAAGAAGAAAATCCTACAAATTGGTAACATTTGATATTATACAATTGGTATCTACAATTGATATTGTTAGATATTGCTCATAGTTCTCTTAATTGGTATTATTTCTTATAATGTGATATTGTTTATACTATTGAGAAAATACTATTGTTATCAATTTCTTACAATTGTTTTACAATTGGTATCATGTTATTGGTATACAATTTGTTTTAATTGATATCATTGAGTAATCATTAGATGATTATCATGCTTTGGTTATATTTCTTCTATTTTGGCTTAGATCTTATTTCAATTGGTATTTGTTTAGTTACAATTGGTATATATTTCTTTTTGATAATGCCAAAGGGGGAGAAATATGATGTTTTGAAACAAAGGGAGAAATTTTTAAATGGTATGTTTGGAGAAAGGTTGTTTTGTTGTTTATATGTAGGTTGAGCAAAGTTGTTGAAGATAGGGAGAGAATCAAGCTTACTCAATTGGATTTCAAATGTCAAAAGCATTAATTGAGGGGGAGCAAGAGTCTCACCAAGTGATCAAATGGTTCAAGCATCAACAACTTCAATGAACTTCAAACGATTTCAAAACATGTTTGTCATTTTCAAAAAGGGGGAGATTGTAAGATCCATGGAGAATGTTTTGATAAATGCCAAAAGGTTTTGAACAAGCTACAAAAGGTTTTGAACAAGCTTCAAGTGTGTTGATCAAGTTCAAGCTCAACAAGCAACAACAAACATCAAGTGAAGAAGAGAGAGCCAACTCATGAAGACTTGGTTTGGTAGTTTGTGTTTTATTGTTTTATCTTTCGCCTCACAAGTCTTTTAGTTTATGAGTTTGGGTAGAGTCATTAGAGGGTAGTGAATCTCTTTTGAATGCATGATTATATCATATTTTGAGTATTCACTTTTCCTAAAATCAATAGGTGGCTTAAAGGTTTGAAAGAAAAGGTTTAGTTTTTGAGAAAACAAGTTTTTAGTGATTTTTATGCTGATTACTCGAGTAACACATATTTCACTCGAGTAAAATTTATCAAGCTTGCGGCTTACTCGATTAATCATTATTTTACTCGAGTAAAATGTTTTCAGTTTTCGGCTTACTCGAGTAACACTCATTTCACTCGAGTAACACGATCAGATATGGTTTTTAAAATGCGTTTTTAACTTCTCAAAAGCTATTCTAAGTTGCTCCAACTTTTGGGTATTCTATATAAACCTTTTCCTAATCATTTCTATCAACTAGAATCATTTTGATACACAATTTTACAAAGAATCAAAGCCACACTTTTCTCTCTCACTCTCTCAAGATCAAATCTCTCATTTTCATATTCTTTGATCAAGAACCTTGAATCTCTCATGTTGATCTTTTCATAGCTTTTGAAAGAGATTCATAGGATTGTTATTTTGTTTTCATTTGAGTTGTAATCATTGCAAGAGGCAAACATTCTACAACATTGGAAGCCTTGATTTTGTGGAATCAAGCATAGTTCATTGGAAGTCTTGAAGAAGCATTTCATCAAGCACTTGGAAGCCTTGTTGAAGAACAAGCAATTGGAAGTCTTGTGAGTGAAGCAAGCATTGGAAGTCTTGTTGTGGGGTATCGGCAAGCAAGAGAAGAGGTTAGATTAGATATCAATAGGGTTACAAGGCAAGGGTGTGGTATCTCTTGTAGGCTAGCAAGAAGGAAGTCTTGTGAGGCATTTACTTGTAATTTGAGAAACTCTAATTCCTCATAGTGAAGAATCTCTCTTGGTTGAAGAGGGGACTGGATGTAGCTTTCAAGTGGATGAAAGTGAACCAGGATAAATCACTATGTCGTATCTCTAAACCCTTAACTCTTTACATTCAAGTTTTTAATTGTGTTCTTGATTAAAAACCTAGAAAAAGTGATTTTTCTATATTTGATTGAATTGAATCTTTATTGTGCAAAATTGATAAAGGGAAAATCATTTTCATAACCTAGGTGAATCAATAAGAATATTGGTGTTGATTGTTTCCGCTTAATCTCTGATATAATATTTGTTAATTGATTGATTTTCATTGGTTTTAATCGTTTAGATTTGTTTCTTGCGAAAATCTTTCAAAGTTTCTATAACACCTATTCAACCCCCCCTTCTAGGTGTTCTCCTAGTGTTCCTAGTTATTTCACCTACCGAGTGTAGTTTTCCAACACCTTTGCCCTTAAGTTGAGGTTCGGCCAAGGCACTAAAAGAAAAGGCAAATTTGGGTTTCTAAAATTTTGCATGGCAAGGTTTAGATCAAGGAGACAAGGTGCTTAGGCTAGGGCTGGACTTCATCATGCATGGTCACTTCCCATCTTTTCTTTTCTACCCAAGAGTCAAAGTTCTACCTACACACACACAATCATCATCGTGGCACACACACATGCTCACACCGTAGCACACACATGTCCACACCTCATGCATTTTCATTTTCATTTCCTATTCCTATTTATTCAAGACACCATGGCCATTATCTCATGTAATTTATGCAACATTTTTAAGAATCATATTCACACTTATATGCCCAAAACCGTAACACATTTACACACATATGCACACATGTTTATTTTCAAACAATATTTACATATTAAACCAAACACATATCACAATGAGCACACATCATCAATTAATTCTATGTCATGGTAATTGATTTAATCTCCTTCAAGGACACATCTTTATCCTAGGAAAACTTAAATTCTTTCAAAGTAAAACAATCACTTACACAAAACACATAATTAGAAATCCTTACAAATTAAGCTTTTTATACAAATAGAAAATCTCCAAAAGAAAATTTATTTAAAGTCATCAGCTTTCCAGAAATCATGGTTTCATAAAAATTCATCTACCAAAATTCCCAGAAATACAGTTTGTAAATAAATCCAGAAAATTCTAAAAATTGCATTCTCAAAGTTCATCGATCAAAATGCAAGTCCTTTAAAAAAAATCATTTTTGAATAAAATCATAAATAATTCTTTTTAGAAAAATCCTTTTGAAAGCAAAAATCAAGGTTTATTTTAAACGAATTCGTTTACGCACATTCGGGAAAAGGCGGGGTGTTACAACTTGAGCCCTAACTAAGAGAAATGGAGGAGAGAGGGTGTTCAACTCTCTTTTTTTTTCCAGTTCTGATCGTGTTAATCGATTAACCCAGTGGTTAATCGATTAACCTTGTAAAATGGCAAAAATCAGCTTTCAGCCCTTAATCGATTAACCCCCGGGTTAATCGATTAACCCAGTGCATTTCAGCTTTTTCATGCATTCAGGTCCTAATCGATTAACCTGCTTAGTCTCTTAATACTTAGCACTTCAAAATGCCATAACTTCTTCGGTATCCGTTGGATCTTGCTCAAATTTTAAAGCAAGCTTCCCCGTATACCCTACTTCATATCCAACGGTGGAATTTATGTTTTGAGCTATGAATCTTGTACTTTAAATTTCCTAAAGTTCTATGCTTAAAACTTCAACTTACACACCTACTTAACCAATTTCTAACTTAATATCACCATTTCTTCTACTCTAAGTCTATCACAACATAGATTATACTAGGAGTTAAGTTTGGGATGTTACAATCCTCCCCCACTTATTGGAATTTCTTCCCCGAAATTTCGTTAAGTTCAGTAAATGGAGAATCATCCCAATGGTAAGGCTTGTGACTCCTATCTTTACTTCCCTTCGGTTTCTTCCGTCACTCTTTCGATTTGCCCTTACCTAGACATAATTTAAATTAGGGGAGGAAGTGCTCCCCCACTTGGCATCGACATACCCAATTACCTCTATGCTAAAGGATATGGGATCGGGTGAATCCGCTTCCGATCGTCCTTCGAATAGATGTAAGAAAGGAGTTGCATTAGTTAGGTATGGAAAAACTCGAAATATTTAGCATTCCGGAATAGTTTTATAATCTTTCCCAGAATAGATACCCTAGGATCGTGGCATGCGAAGATTTTTATAGGATAAAACGCCTTATAGCCTAACTCTTGCGAGAGCTGCATAGCACTGTTAAGGTTCAGCTTTTGGTTCTACTGCTTGGGAACAAGTAGCATAGACTAAGGTTTCCTTTCTTTAGTCCTATTCTCTGTCTATCCTCTAATTCTACCCGAAGTTTTTGAAAGGATGCTTTTTGGTTGGGTTGAACTTTACTTACAAGGATTTCCTTCCTTGGAAGTCACTACTTTGGTTGTCTACTTTCACTTCAAAGGTTACAATGATAGCATTTATTGATAGATGCAAGAATTGAGGTGATCAATCTCATCCTCACTTCTACCAACAACACATCACTGTCGGATCATGTCAGTAATGCCATCATTTAACAAATGCAAGGATTAGAGTGATCAGTTCTAACCTTACATTACATCAAATAACAACATCACAACATAATGTTGGTCACTTGATACTAGAATTTTAAAACTTAAGAACTCCTTATAAGATCTTTCATATGTTATCTATAAGAACAGGATTGTATTTGGAAAGGCAGATATCCCAAAATGTTTTAAACACTTCTATCCTAAAACATTACTAGTTCCGTATTTAGCTAACAGTAGAGTAAACTAACTCCACAACATCGAATTTAAAAGCACTTCGTATGAACTTTCCAAACGTTAATTACCTGCAACCACATCAACTGGGTCCACCTCGTCACCCTCTACGGTGAATAATTTCCCTTTCTGCAATGATGGACCTTCACGGGCCTTCTGTCCTTTTCCGCATTAATTTCTTTCTTCACTATGCTCTTAGGACAATTTGAAGCAAAATGTCCAGGTTGTCCACAGTGAAAACATAACCCCTCCTTTTGACTCAAAGTCCAGCACACTCCCCTATGCATCCTGCCACAGTGCTTACAAGTTGGTATCAGATCATAAGCATTCACTGTTGGTCCGGATTCCCTAGGAACTGTGACCCCGGGATGAGAGTATGGACCTGACTTCTGAATCGGTCCTTTGTCCTTATTTTGACCACCGGTTCTCTGGTTTGCCCGATTTCTGTAACGACCCAAAATCCAGTCCATTGAAAAATACGGGTTAACAAAAACTTTTTCTATAAAGGGTGTGAAAACCAAAAGTAATTTTTCATAGAGTAATATTTCTTTTACAAAATATTCTGAGTGTAAAGCATGTATAATACAAAACCCCAAAAACCCTTTTTACACCCAGAGCATTGTTCTTCACAACTCGATCCTTCTGCAAAAGGATTTGGATGACAAGACGTCATCCTGGCTGTTCCTTCTAGACACTTACACTCCTACAGGAGTGACTTCAGTCCTGTCCTTTGAGAGAACCTACCACCACGAACATGGTAGATGGGAGTAAGTCACTTGTCATATTGCCTAAGCAGATTATATGATTGGTCAACCACAATCATCACAAATATCATTTCAACATAATAAATGCATGCTCAAGTGTCTTATTAAACAATAATAGATATAACCATTAATCTTTCATGCCATGCATGCATGTCTCTCAAATAATTTCTCCATAATCAACTCTTCCAGAAAAAAACACTCTGGGATAGGCAATCGTGCGCTCGATGTTTCCATAACCTGTATAGCGGTCACACCGTTCTATACTGGAACCCCATCGACCACGATCCTAAAATGATACAAGGGGATGATCCCTGAACCATTGTTAACCAATAGTTCTAGGTCCTTGTCATTTCTACGGTGGTGGTCACACCGTTCCAACCGTCTCATGTAGCGGCCACACCGTACTACATGGTTTCCAATCCCGCATGCACCTCACTGAAAGATTCCCTGTACACCATGCATGAGATGCATCACACATATATTAATCATCACATTATACACATGGCGGCCACACCGTTTCATGCCTTCATATAGCAGCCACCCCGTACTATATGGAATCACACACATATGGCGGTCACACCGTTCCACATGTCTTCGTATAGCGGCCACACCGTTCTATACGGAATCCCATCACACTTACCACACATATGGCGGCCACACCGTTCCACATGTCTTCGTATAGCGGCCACACCGTTCTATACGGAATCCCATCACACTTACCACACATATGGCGGCCACACCATTCCACATGTCTTCGTATAGCGGCCACACCATTCTATACGGAATCCTTTTAGTGTAATGACTTCTTGCAGGAGTTAATTCACAACATATGGGAATCGGGGTGATTCCACTTATCCAACGTTCACATATCCAAATCGGAGCAACAAACCCTAACGCATTTGGATTGGATCCTCATAATCAACAAGCATCACCACTCTTGCTTTAACGTTATTACTCCTTAAGTCATTATCCTCTTATACTCCATACATTAATTATCCCGTAGGCTCAATCGTTTATTATCAAACACACAATCCTTAGATTGAGACCTTAGGCTTGCTCCACTTATCATCATGAGGTAATAATTTCTATCTAATGTCCTTTAAGCCATTAACTTCTTAAGTTCTAAGACATTGATTACCAAGTAGACGCAATCATACTTTATCAAACCCTTGCTCAACATCATACCCAGATCATGAATTATCAATCATATTCTATATCCTCAAAGTAGTCATGATCATTTTTAATCCAAAGAGGACATGATGATTACTCCACAACTCATACCATCATCAATCAATTTCTTTTAAGTCTTAGATCACTTGGATTATTATCATTTAAGTGTTAACAGAATGATTCAGAATTATAAATTGTATTTTTACTTTTCTGAGCAGAAATACTCGAGTGTTCTTCAGAATACTCGAGTAGTTCTTCAGTCTTTCCAGATTACTCGAGTAGTTCATAGCTACTCGAGTCGTTCATAATTTTCCAGAAAAGTCAGGTTTCATATCTTCAAAAATACTCGAGTAGTTCATGAATACTCGAGTGTTCTTCATCAACCCAGAATACTCGAGTGGTTCATCAGAAAGTACTCTTGTTACATAAGTCAATACTCGAGTTCTGGACCTGATACTCGAGTGTTGGAGCAAAAGACATACTTTTTTATCACAAAATAATCGAGTGTCAAGCCAAGTACTCGAGTCTTTTCATACATAACAGACTGGAAACTTGGTTTTAACATACCATTTTCAATTCTAACCATTTCTAATCCAATCCAATGATCAACAGAGTTCATATGACATATAATAAACATGCTCAAGCACTTAGAGCACATCAAATTACACTAAATTGAATTTGAGCACCAATTATGCATAAAATCACATTTTCAACAACTTGACATGCCAAATTCAATTCTGAGCAATTCTAACTCAATCCAATGGTCAAATGAACTTTATTTACATATTTAAATCTTGTCTCAACACAGAGATCACAACAATTCACAGAGAATCCAATCATGCTTCCATTTATGCACAAAAACCACATATTATGCAACTCAACATAGCATTATTCAATTTACCCACATTTAGCATGAAAACTGAGTTTGTACAGCACAATTGCAATATTTAGAACTTGCTCCAAACTTGTTCAAAGTTCATTATTAGCTTACCAAAAGCCTTCCACATCAAGGTCATGTTTTATCACATTTATCAATTAAAATTCAACCAAGCTAAAGAGTTCCTTTTTCTTAATTTCATCAATTCATTTCAGACATTAATCATACTATTAATCAAGTGACCAAGTGATTGTTTGAACCTCCAAGTCCAGCAAGCATGTCTTGGTCCAATGCACATAGCACAAACAAGTCAAATTCACAATCTATAATCCTAGCAATATGAATGACTTCTCCCATACCTTGGACAACACTTAGACGAACTCAAAAACACCCAAGAACAGCAGAAGCCACCCAGCAGCCACCAACACCAGCTCAAATCACTTCACCCACCAAAATGCAGAACAGTGTGAGCAAAGTCCAAAAACCACATTGTTTGAGTGAGTAATCGTGCACAAAAATTGGGGAAAAAGGTTAGAATTTACTCTCTGCAACATGCATGAGAGATTGAAACCAATTTGAAATCAAAAGGGTCCACGAGCTTACCACAATTGAAGATCAAAGTAAGCTCCAAGAACCAGTTGACAGCAAACAAACCCCCACTTTCGAGCTTCGATTCTTCTAACACTCAAACTCTCAGCTCACAATTTTGGTGTCTATACAAAGCTCTAGATGTGAGCTTCGTATTGGTGTATGATTTGTGACTAGAATCAAGACAGAGAGGGAGAATCGATTAGACAAACTCAGGAACCCTAACATACGAATTTCCAACTTCAATCTTGAAAATGAAGCTCGATTCAATCCACTCCTTGGTATTTATAGTGAATCCAAGCTTCCATGCAGATCGACGCGTGCCATGGAACGTGTTGCTGAGCTTGACTCGTGTTAACTCGGGAGGTTTCTGAGTTGATGACTCAGCCAGCGCACTCACGAGTGCAACTCTGTCAAATCCACTCGAGTCCTTTCTAAAAGACTCGAGTCTTTTGGCAAATTTTGAAAAAAAAATTAATTTTATTTTCTTTCCCTCCAAAACTTTTCTAAAATTACTTCTAGGTCCCAAAACAGGGACTGATGTGCAAAAACATTATTTTCACATATTAAAAACTATATAATATTTTCATGCATAATAAATCACTTTATAATCAAAGATATTAATAAAAGAATTAATTATAAATAAACTTTTATAATTAATTTTTATTAACCAAGAATTAAAAATTTTGGGGTGTTACAATTTCTCTTATCATCTAGCTTCTGTTTGAGACCCTTCTCATAGATACTGGCCATGCTAACTAACTGAGAAAGGTTATCTATGTTGTGATATTACAAAGAAAGGCGAATATCATTACGCAAACCAGCTTCAAATTTAATGCACTTAGTGCGCTCGTCTGCATCTACATAACTGCCTGAGAAGCGAATGAGATCCTCAAATCGTGCTGCATAGTCACCAACTAACTTAGAACCTTGTGTCAATTGAAGAAAATCAATCTCCTTTTCACTCCGAACATCTTCAGGGAAATACTTCCCCAGGAAACGACTCTTAAACAGCTCCCAAGTGACAACCTAGTTTGCTGCCTCCAAACTTCTCCTCTACTGCTCCCACCAGTGTCCAGCTTCACTGGTTAGCATATATTCTACTAAGCACACCCGTTGCTCAACTGGTGGTTGAAGAGAATGGAGGATCTTTTCCACTTCTTGTATCCACCTTTGAGCCCCATCAGGATCATTTCCACCTTCAAAACGAGGTGGCTCACTTTTCCTAAATCGCGCCATCCAGTCAATTTCCACTGGAGTTGGTGGAGGAGGTTGCAAAACTGCTACTGCGGCTGTTGCTGCTGCCGCCGCTGCAGCTGCCATCTGCTCACCCTGTTGTTGTTTCATTTGAACCAGATGCTCCAGAATAGCAGCAATACCATCATTACCCGCTCGCCTTCCAGACATTCTGTTTAGCTAGGGAGAGTAGACCATTAATGTTGATGGTAATTGGAACATTCCTATCCTGCAAGACTCTGTCCAAAGGGATTGTATTAATAAAATTATATGTATTCCTCCTCCTAATGATGATTTGGGAAAAGATGAAATTAAGTGGGCTAGAACTGAGAATGGTAATTTTACAGTGAAACATGTTTACAGCCTCTTAGTTTCTGAACCCCCCCCCCCCCACACCGTTGAAACCATTCCGTGGAATTCCATTTGGAAAATTAATTGTCTTGAACGTAGATTGCCTACAAATAGTAGGAAACATAAATGAGGTTTGGGAGATCCTTTTTGTTATCATTGTAACAATATTGAGGAAACTACTCTTCATGTTCTAAGGGATTGTCCTAAAGCCATGGAACTATGGAGTAGATTTCCCAATCCTAACTCTCTCTCTCTCTCTCTTTTGCAGGTGGGATCTCCGCTCTTGGATAAGGAAAAACATAAGTACTGCTTGGGAGCATTTCAACCAAGAGGATTGGAGCCTTATATTTTTGTGTTCTATTTATTATCTCTGGGATTGGAGAAACAAAGCAAATTATGAGCCTAATTTTAACTACCCTATGAATCCTAAGGCTATTATTTTAATGCAGGTTCAAGGAGTTGGTAAGTGGAATAAAAAAATTTCTATTTTGAGAGTGAAGGATATTTTCATTGCCTGGCAGAAACCTCCCGAAGGGTGGATCAAATTAAATACAAATGGTGCTTCAAGGGGCAATCCGGGTCCAACGGGATGTGGCGGAGTCTTTCGGGATAGTATTGGAAAATGGTGCTTTGGATTCTACAACAAGATTGGTTATACTACTGAGTACAAGGCTGAGTTATGGGGAATCTTGTTAGGTCTCCAAACTGCTTGGAGCAAACACTTGAAGAAGCTTATTATTGAATGTGACTCCCTTACAATAATTAATTTCCTTCAAAAGGGAGGGAACAATGATAATCATGCAAGAAACATATCTTTGTTGCGTAACATTCTTTCTTTTATTAGAAACGATTGGAGACTTATTTTTCGCAACCTTGAGAGAAGGGAACCGTTGTGCTCACTACCTTGCCAACTTCATCTTGGATAAAAACCATGGATGCTTTATCATTCAAGATCCGGTTGAAGGCTTGAACCAGATTCTTTTTTAGGACTATTCTGGGAGATCTCTCCCTAGAAACTTTGGAGTGATGTAATTTTCTTTTGTCTTGGGCTCTTTGCCCCTTTTGTTCAAAAAAAACAAACAAACAAGAATTCAGATATAAATACAAGAGGGATAATTTTCCTTTGTACTAGTACACAATTTCTCAATTTAGTTGCAGTATGTACTCACCCACGCTAACCTTAGCATAGGTTTGTCCCTAGATATATACAGATACAGAAAAGATGATACTCCATTTATTTTTTACTTTTTGGCATTTAAGTCTTTTTTTATTTCATAATTTTTATTTTTTTTATAATGTTAATGTATAATCAATTTTTTTTTTCAATTTTAACTTTTAATTTAATTATTTCTTTTACATCTAATTAATTCTATTTTTATCTTTTCTCTCATCTCTAAATTACTATACACTAATTAATGAGATATAATTTCTAATAAAAATTCAACACTACTACAACTTTTAATATGGATTAAATAGAGATATTTTAAACAAAACACATACTCCTCCACTCCTTATATATAAGACTATTTTGATAGATTTTATTTCCATTAAGAAATTTTGTTAATTTAGTTAATGATATTGGAAATGTAAATATTTGATATTTTTTTCAAAACTACCTCTATAAATATTATTGAAAATCTAAAAAATATTAATTTAATAAGGATGTTTGTGGAAAAGTAGTTAATTGCTATTAAAAATTGATATATGACCTTATAAATAAAGACAAAATAAAAGTCTCAAAATAGTCTTATATTTAAAAAAGGAAAGAATCTAAAACTTACGATAATGAACAGTTTCTTAATATATATATATATATATATATACACACACACATCATCTTTAAAAAGCCAAAAATTAAAGAATAGAAAAATTCATGTTAACGGAGAAAATGTAACATGAATATACATGAAAAATCTAATACTTGACAAACTGTCGCTAGAAGATCAACCCTACTCCTTTCTTTGAATCATCTTTTTTGGGTTACATCTATCAATAATTCAGAATTTAAGAAAAGCTTTTGATTAAAAATATAAATTTGAAAACCTCCTTAATTGATAATTTATAAATACTTTTGTAACTGTTTATAGAATTATGAGGCCAGTCCTAATTTTAGCAATTTATATAAACTTTAATTTTATATATATATATATATATAAAGTCCTCGAATTTGAACCCTAGGTTTTATCATGGAACCTCATTTTTAATAGAGAAAGACAAAAATGTCATTTGTTATCAAATTTCTGGAATTTGAACCCCAAGATTTATCCTTGAATCCCACTTAGTTTTTCCTCCAAACAAATCCTAACCGCTTCATTTTTCATCTAACACCATAAGCTCGTACCCTTTTTTTTCGCCGAACTAGTGTAGAAATTTTTTTTCCAACTCAAGGGTGTTGGAAATACTTTTAAAATTATGTAGATTTCTTTCCGAGAAGATCCTCTCGAAATATTTTTTTGAATAGCACCTTTCAGAAAAACACACATATGGGTTTGTTTCTTTTTTCATATTATGTTATTTTTTTAAAAAGTATTGTGTGTTGTAATCATTGACAATGCAGATGGAGGGGGAAGAAGAAGAAGATGACCTATAGGGGGAGGGGGAGGGGGAGGGGGGAGGAGAGGGAAAAAGCATATTAGAGGACGAGGGGGAAGAAGGAGGAAAAAATAACGCATAGGAGAGGGGAGAGAGAAAACACATATTAGAGGGAGAGAGATAAGAAGAAGAAGAAAGAAAAACATAAAGGGAGAGAGGGGAGGGAAAATGTAACGACCTGATTTTCTTAACCTAATAATTATAATCATATAGGTATTTATTTGGTTTATGTGGAAAAGTAGTGTGGATTAATCTTAAATGAACATTTAAACTGTATACGTTGTTTTGAATCGATCCAGAATTTTAAGGTATGTAATAAAAAAGGGCAAGTAATAAGGATTAGAAGGCGTCTTTGGTATTGTGAGTGTTGGATGAGAGTTGAAAAAGGATACTAAACGTAGGCTAAGAGGTTGAGATATGACGAGCATTAGACACAGAGAGATCCTTTCATATAGTGTGTAAAAGCAAGTTAAGTTTCAGAGACTTGGAATGGTATCCGACCACTAAATCACATCGCTAAGGTTGGTAATAGTTGAGTAAGGAGTGGACAAGTTAATCTAAGTCGGGAAAGAAAGAAAGAGTAATTGATCTAGGATTGAGAGTTTCGGTTAAAGAATCGTCTACCTTTCGTAAGGACAACATTAGGAACATATAATTTTATGATTTGACATATAAATTGATGTTATGCGGGTTTAATTTTGTGTTAGGAAGAGTTAGGAATCCTTAAATCGGGCCGAAAATGCGAAAATTGGGATTTCGGAGCGAACCGGTGCACCCAGGCATGAGCCGGTGCGCCCAGACGCACCGGTGCGCAGATCACTGTTGTCTCAGCCGCTGGCACGCCCAAGCGCTAGGATTGGTGCGCCCAGGCACAAAACTGGCTCGCCCAGGCGCGCAATTTCCCCCAATACCAGAAGCATCTTGTGCGCACCAGAATCTTCTAGATTTTGGGGCGCCCAGGCACACGAGGCACGCGCCCAGGCGCGCGGTGCCAATATATAGGCACCGACACCAGAAAATTTGCACCAGTTTCCAGCCAGCATGCACCAGTCCGCACCGAACCGCACCAGGAGCCATTTTTCTTGCACCAAGCTTAGTTTTCATGCACCAACCATTCTAAATACATCCAAATCCAACCCCAACAACATGAATTAGCAATAATAATCATCTTCCCTTTTGATTCAAACCCTTGATTTCATAATTTCTCCATCAAACTATATCCTTTCTTGTTCTCCCTCCTTTACTATGGCACAAACCCCTTTTGTTTCATGAAAATAACCAATCACCAAGACTAAAGGAGTCTAAAGCTTGGAAGGAAGCATAAATAAACTAGTGGAAGGATTTGGAATCTGGATTTTCTCCCTTGAGGTAAGGGAGGAACTCTTTTCTCTTAGAATAAGAATTAGGTTTTGGAATTAGTAAATGCTTAGTGAATATTATAAATTGAACCCTAGGATAGTTGATTATGCCCTGCAACATACCTGTGTATGTGGAATAAATATTTAAATGCTTGATTGAGATCATGAACTCATAATTTTAGGAGGGGGAAATCGACTGTTGCCATGATGTTCGATGAAATGTCTGAATGAATATTTGGTATGGTGATACTAATAAAAATACATATGAAAAAGTGACTTTACAATTATGTAATGAAAGATTGGTAATAGGTTGTTATACTTGTATGAATTGTAGGATTAGGACTTGTATGATTATTGATGGATAGAGTATATAGTTAATCAATATGAAATAAAATTACTAATGGAAGATATAAAGTTTATTGTGAATGAAAGGAAATATGTTTGAATATCAAATTTATCTAAGGACAAACTAAATAAAGAGTTAACGAAACATAATCATAGTCATGATATTAAATAAAGCGATTTAAGGTGGCTTGTAGAACATATGTAATAAAGAAAATGAACATATAAATCTTATAATTTGCTAAATAAGTTTAGAGGAGCCAAATAGTGGTTTATTAATTAATAAGGTGATTTGCTGTTGTGTTTAATTTACACAATTTCATTTCTTAATTTCTATCTATTATGGAAAGATGTTTACTCCCTTGTGGTTTAACATTTTAGGTAAAACTTGAAGGAGCAAAGAACTAGAGTTCCATGATGATGAAGGTCGGAAGAAAAGAGCTTGATCTAATTATTGTTGATTCCATAATGTAAATCCCAAATTGAAACAAAAATTTTCGTAAATCAATCTTTTTATTTAATAATATTACACTTTGTAAGTAAATTGAGATGTTACAGAAAACGCACGGGGAAGGGGAAGAAAAATGAATAAAAAACCCAAAAGAGAGTGGGGTGGAAAACGAAGAGGAGAAGGAGAGGAGGAAGAAAAAAAAGGAAGGAGATTTAAAATTATAAAATGGAAAAGGTATTTTTGAAATTAAAAATGGATTTTAATGATAAAAAGTGAAATTCGAATTTCAAAGCTCAAAAAGAAATTGATTTATCACATTTCACCAATGTTGGGCCTTAACATGTGGGTGTTCCAATCCTACCAACTATTGCTGATCTACGTAATACAACACCGTACGTCAAATCAAAATGTCATGCCGCACTCCCATGCATCAAATGATCAAATGCATTTATTTGCCCTTCTTATTCTAGTGATCATGCTATACTTCCTCCCGCTCGAATTATAAGCAACAAAAAACATACTTTTTTGGTTAAAATATAAGCAAAATTAACTAACTTTATTAAATTTTGTTTCATTCCCAATGTCACTTTCCTAAAACATCTCTAGAAAATTGCAATCTTAATTAATTTTTGTTTCATTTCCAATACTACTTTACTAAAATACCTCTATTTTTTATAAATTCGAAAAAATTAAATACAATAAACTAACATTCTTAATAAACGTAAAAGTGGTTGGAATTGTTTATAACTCAATCCGGAGGGAGTATGAATCAAAGCCAACAATAATGCCGCTTCCATGGGCAAAACTGATCGAAGGCCGAAAAGCATTTTGATTACTATATTCAGTTTTAAATGTAAGTTATTTTGATTGAAAAATACATTCTTTCACTACATGAAATTTGATTATTATCAAAGGGTATAAATAATAAAAGTAAAGTTAAAAATAAAATAAAACAAAATAAAAGTAGATTGATAATGACGCGGTCCAAACCAATAACCGATGGACGTGAATTCCTCGACAATATGGATTTTGGTAATTATTATCGGGGATTGTGACCGTCAATAATTTATAAAGACACAACCATCGATAATTTATAGAAGTCCATTAAAAAAGCAATAAATGAAGGAAAAAAATTTAGTGTGTGTTTGAGTGGGTGTTTGCAAACTTGATTTTGGATAAATTTGATTTTGTAAAATTGATTTTGATAAAAGTGAGTTTGAAGTCAATTGATTTGGAAAAAGTACAAGTTTGGGATTTGGCCTCTGAGAAGGATTCTATGTGGGTGTGCTGGATTCATTCAGTCTACCTTAAGCAATCTGATTTCTGGTCCTGCAGCATTCAATCAAATGGGAGCTGGCACTGGTCTCAGATCCTTAAAGCTAGGGACAAATTGAAGGTTTGTTATGTGAATAATCTATGGCTTGGCAGTCAAACATACACCATTAAGCAGGGCTACTACTATTTGCTTGGTGAATAAGAAATCTTCCCTCTGCACAGATTCGTGTGGAATCCAGCATCCACACAAAAGCATTGCTTCATTCTCTGGTTGACTGTGCTAGACAAACTTAGGACAAAGGATTCATTGGCTGCTTATGTCTCCCTTGATCCGACATGTATGCTGTGTCGAAATGCTTTGGAGACACGGGATCAACTCTTCTTTTCTTGCGCGTGGAGCCGTGACCTGCTGGAATTGGTATGCAACTGGTGCGTTTCTCTTGTGACCACTATTGTTTCGAGCGCTGGTGCAGATGGCTGCAGTTTGGCTTTAAGAGCAAAATCTAGAGACGTTTCGTGTATGCAGCAATGACAGCGGTTGTTTATCACGTATGGATGGAAAAGAATCGAAGAACCTTTCAGCATCAGGAGCAAAGGCCGAATCAAGTATTCATCATATTGAAAAAGGAATTTTCTTTGAGAATATCTTTGTATTTTATTGATTTTAGGAATAGGTCAAATAGGACTTATTTTGTGAAATTGAGTAACTTTTTCCCTTCTCTAAGGCAGTGAACCCTTCCTAGAAGGTGGCATTGAACTTAGGGGTTGGTTTTGTTTCAAATTAGTTTGTTGGTAATAAATTTTATTTACCTAAAAAAAGATTTGGAAAGAGTAATATTGTTTGGATAATTGGAAGCAAAATCACTTTTGGATGGATAAGTACATAAAGGGTATACTTTATATATTATTTTATTAAAAATTAATGAAAAGTAAAAGGCTAAACATGTAAAAAAAAGATACAAACGTGAAAGCTAAACGTTGCTTCCGCCTAAACTCACGTTCGAACAATAGAATCAATTTTTGCTGTGTTTGCCAAACATGAGAAAAAACTTCAAAAGCAAGTTTTTGAGGCCAAGACTACGTTGGGAACAAAACCAAACATAGCTTTAATTATCAAGGGTCTGACCTCTTGGTAATTTACTCCATCTGGTTCGAATTATAAGTAAAACCAACTAATTTTTCGCTTATTAAGGAGATTAGTCGATTGTATTTAATTTTCTCAAATTTATAAAGAATAGAGGTATTTTAGGAAAATTGCATTGGGAATGAAACAAAAATTAAATAAGATAACAATTTTCTAGGAATGTTTTTGGAAATTGGCATTGGAAATGAAATAAATTTAAGAAAGTTGGTTAGTTTTGCTTATATTTTAAGCCAGGAGAGATATGTTTTTTGTTGCTTATATTTCAAGTCAAAGGGAGTAAATCATTACCGAATGATATATCTCTCGATAATTGTTTTGTTTTATCGATAGATAAGATCCTCAATAACTTAAAATGATTACCAACGAATAATATCAATTATGTCATCGGTAACTTTTTTTTTTTTTTACGCTATTAATAAAATATAATATTGAACAAGTAATAATAAAAAGTTAATAAAATATCTAAATATTTCAAGATAATAAAATATTCTATTGGTATCAATAAACCTAACGTAACTAAATTAATTAGTACTATCAAATACTACATCTGTTCCTATTTATTTGTCATATTTTAAACAAAACACACCCTTTAAGAAATATAATCATTACTTAAATTTCCAATAAATTAATTATGTTTTTTTTCCCACTATATCCTTTCTCTCTCTATAATCATTAATTTTTCTCCACTACTTACATAAACCAAGACATATTAAATAAGGGTAAACATGGAAAATAAAATTTATTATACTCTTGAAATCTGACAGATAAAAAGAAACAAAAAATCTTTCCAAAAAACGACAGATAAAAAGAAACGGAGGGAGTAATAAACTTGCGAAAGTAATAAATGTCCAAAAAATAATTACATAAATAATATTTTTTAATCATTATAACTATCATAACCAATATTGTCATCGGAACCTAAGTTCCGGTCATACTCATATTTTGCATGATTAACTGCTGAATATTAGGCAATTACTAGTATTTTTGTTAATTAGTATATTGTTAGTAGTATTGGAAATGTGAATATTTCATAATTTTTATTAAAACTATTCTTATAATTTTTGTTGGGACTCTAAACAATATTGAGTAAATAAAAATATTTTTGATAAAGTAGAAATTAATGCCACTAAAAATTGAAAAAAAAACTTACATTAAGAATAATTAAAAAAAAAACTTATAGTATTTAAAAAGCAAGCAACGAGGAGCGGAAGGCGAATAAAAGAGACTTGAGAAAACATTATTTAGTATTTACCGCTAGTTTTCGCTTATGACTCCTGCTGTAGCTTTAATATTGTTTACCAATATACTTGAATATACCAACGAGCTGTTGGTGCATTGGTGCCACGGGTTGCATTTGGAAGGTGGAATAATGGTTTCATCCAACAACGTTGGGAGAGGAATAAAACTTTAACCCCGGAACCTCCTCGAATTGAATTAGTCAACCCAGTAGGCCGAATAGCAGGTGCAAAAGAAATTATCCTTGAATATTCTATTCATTCTGAGTTTTCTTTAAATGAATAAAAGATATAGTATTAGATGTGAGTATAATAAGTATCTGAACTAAATACAAAAGAAAACTTGCTTTGGAATTAGATGCATGCTGAACATTAAACAATGACTGACAACGAAATTATATATATATATATATATATATATATATACATATATATATATATATTGTAAAAGCAAAAAATAATATTATTCTAGAATTTCTATAAATTAATACTCAGTAAATTAATAATATCTCTAAAATAATAATTATTTTTTGTTATGACTTGGATTCAAGGACTAAATTAATAATTTTGATAACTTAGTAAGATAAATTTTTTTTTGAAAACCCTTATAAAAATTTATGGTCCCTTCGATATTATAAATTAATAATTATATGAAATTACAAATATAATTAGGAGAACTTAGTAAAATATGATTATATTGGTGTTTGCTTCTTTTTAAAATTTAAATCTAGTTGTATTTTATCTTTAATTTTCCTTAAAGCATCCAAAAACTTTGGTGTTGCATTATTCTCATACTGCAACAAAAAATTGTGGAGAGTTGTTGCCGTTATGAGTGCTTCCTTCAAAGTAGTTAGTTGATTGCAAAGACATTGTATCATTTTCAGTTTCATCCTCAATAGGATTTTCATTAATCCACTGTTGCAAATCTTTTTTAATGCATGTGGGACGATTTCTCTTATACTCAAATATTAGTGCGTTACGTATTTGATCTGTCAAGGTTATTTTTGGACACCTTTTAGATGTGAAGCCACTCTTTGTTGGTTTTGATTTGGATTGACTAATTAGGAATGTTTGATATTGTTTATATAGTAGTTGTTTTTGTTACCGTACATGAACTTGGATTAAGTTTTCACTAGTACTACGTACTATTATAAACTTTGTTTTTTCAGAGAGATGTATTATATTTAATTAATTAGTCACATTGTTCACGAACATCATTAAATTAGTCAATAAAATGTATACGTTTTATTTATAAAGAATAATGTGTTGGAGAAATAGAACGATTTGATGGAAGTTGTGTCGTGATAAAAGTCACTGCCCTAAAAACAAGATTTCCAGGTAGCCGAGGTGCAACTACTCATATTGGTTCTTGTTCCCAACGTTAGCACAACAGTTTTCTAACTCGTGCACTCGAGGCAGAAAACTTGGAATCTCACTCAATAAGGTCGTTTTTTTCCAGAAAAGAAAGAAGAAGAAAAATAGAGGAGGAAGAAGGGAATAATTATCGTGTGTAGGTTTTTACCCAGAAAGATGGAACAAACTTATATAGCTTTAGGTTTAAACATCCATCAGACAAGAAATTGAGGCTAATAAATTTCTATTAAAGCCTAATCGAAACTGACAAATAAAAGCTCATAAAGAATACAACGGTCAGATTCAAACAGACATAAAACCGAGCTCAAGATCGGTTAAATGCTTAAACTTGGGTAGACCAAGCTTGGCTGGTTTACGAGCTAACATAAAAAGCTCGGCTAAATCACTCTGGTCTAGGTGATGAGCTCACAGCAAAGCGGCCGACTTAAGCTCGACTAAAAGCTAAAGCTTTAAGCGAAAACTAATCTTTGTCTAGTTCAAGCTCGGCTTAGACTCGGTTTAAAACCGATTCACGCTTAGCTGCTCGGTTCAAGCTCTCTAGTTCAGGCTCGGCTTACACTCGGTTTAAAACCAATTCACGCTTAGCTACTCGGTTCAAGCTCTTCACCAAACCACTCGGTTTCTCGGTTCAAGCTGCTTATCTGCTCGGATTAAAACGAGAATGTCATTAATTCCAACAATCCCCCACAAATGGCAGTCACAAAGAAAGAAAAGAAAAGAAAGGATCAGAGAAGGAAAAACGACCTTAGGTTATTTTTATGCTTAAGTGTTGATATCCATTGGATTTGAATTAACACGTAGTGAAATGAGGCAACAACTATATTCTATAAAGTGGAGTTGCCTTGGACTTTATACAATTTAACTAGTTGAGACCCTCATAACACACACATAACCTTAAACTTTGTGAAATTTCACGATGTAATATTTAAACAACCAATTATAACAACGTACTTTGTTATAAACCGGAAACCTTGGATAGTATATGTGTAACATCCCCAATTTCCGATATCCGTTTAGAATAGTTATTAGACGTAAATTAGTGTATGCTTAAGTGTTTAGAGCGTAATGTTTAGCTAAGAGTAGGTTGATATGAAGTAGAAATAGGTTAGAATAGGTTTAGAGTGTAGAGAAAGGAATATGATAGGATAAATTTGTGGTTTAGAAAGGTTATTTAAGGACTAGGAACATAGGACATTAGAAAATTAGGAAAAGAAGATCCATAGCTCTAAACACAAATTCCACCGTTGGATGTGAAGAAGAGTGTCTTAGGAAGCTTGCCTCAAAATTTGAGCAAGATCCGACGGTTAACAAAGAAGTTATGACGATTTGAAGTGCATAGGAAATGGTGGACTGAACTAGTTAATCGATTAACTAGGAGATTAATCGATTAAGGCCAGAAAGTTGATTTTGGCCAAATTTACATGGGTTAATCGATTAACCACCCAGTTAATCGATTAACCAGTGCTTTTCAACTCGAAGTATCCGGTTACTTAGTGATGTATCCGGATACATTGCATCAGATCAGTTTTATAAACACGTTTTGAAGCAAAACTTCAGTGCTCTCTCTTCCTCCTCCACAAATGCTTATTCTTCTCATGCCTTAGGGTTTTGCAGATCCCACAAACCAACACCAAATAACATCAAATTAACCCCCCAAATCATCTTCCTATCACTCCCTCATGCATTCCCCTCTTTCAATTCTCAATTTCCTCTCTTTCTCACAAAACCCCAAATCCAACCCAAACCCTAAATTTCCCAATCCATTCCATAAAGCTCTCTAATCATGCAAAGGAGTTTGGAATGTGCTTAAGGACAAGGAGTAGGAGCCTTAGGAGCTTGGATTGGAGCTTGGTGTGGGAGCTCCATCAAAACCCCAATTTCTTTCTCTCTCCTCAAGGTAAAGGGTGTACTTTGGTCTAGTGTTAGAGGAAAGGTTTAATTATAGTAATAGAGTTATAAATAGGTGTAATTGTTGATTGGTTAGGTTGATGTTTAGGAGGGTAGAGTTTAGATAGAAAACCCTAAGTTCCAATGATATGTTATTTATGTATGTTATATTAACTGAGTTTGGTGAATTGTTAAAGTAGGAAGTGAAGAACCCTAGGGAGGTGACTTAAATTACAGTCCCTGAGACATACCTGAGTATGTCGACTGATTGACTGGTTGATTTCTGATTTGTTGATTGATATTGTTTTATGGTTACCATTGTTATAAGTGTAAAGTGTATGTTTATAAAATAACAAGGTGACATTCATATAGTTATGCATCAAATAGGACCAAGTATTTCTCAATTGAGTTTAAACCAATTAAATGACATTTTTAAAGAACAAAGAGGGTCTTAAATTCAATTAAGAAACACTTGAGATATTGGATCATACATGGTGTAAAGGTAGACGTTAGGAGTAGGGGAAAAACACACGTCGTTTTACGATTGATGAGGGCAAGAGTATATACTGGAATTATTGTGGAGAACTTTGATCCTGCAAAGGACACGGGTTTGCTTCCCGTGTTGGGGGTTGGTTCTATGCAAACCACAATAACTCTAATACTTTGGCTCGTTTTGGCCAGTCGAGGGTGATTTCTGCTAAAGCCAATTTGGGCGAATCAATCCAAATTGTGTGACAAACCCTAGAGGGGTGAAGCATTGTGCAAGCAAGCATGACGAACCCTATAGGGGTGAAGTACTGAAGTACTTCGGTTGAGAAATGCTTACTCTTGGTCGGTTTTGCCCTAGAGTGGAGGGTGTATGTGAGGATGTATATTGTTATTGAAAAGGGAAAAGTGTTAAAGGTACATTGTGTGAGGAACCCTCCTACGGGGGGAATATGAAGCACAATGTACCCAAATTGTAAAAGTGTAAAAGTGTTAAAAGTTAAAGTGAAAAGTGTTAAAGTGAAAAGGGAAGTGTGAATGCATTGTTATAGGTGTTTTAATTCATTGAATCCGAATAAGTGTTAAAGTTACTAAAATGGAAAGGATTGTTTAATATCGGATTCGAGGATTAAATCACCTAAGTGCGACGTTAGTAGAGCATAACCATGTGATTGCGCATTGATGCATTATATTAAAGTTATATACGTAATATAGCTAAACTGGATAATGTTGTGATGTTGTACTTGTTAATTGAATTGTGATTTGCTTAATTGTCAATGTTTGTGTTTGAATATACCTATTTATGATTTATTACTGTTTTTAAACGTTTTCTTTAATCTAGATTTCAAAGTACTCACCCTTACAGTGGACATATTAGGTACACCAAGGAATCAGGCACGAAAGGATCAAGGCCGAGAACGGTATACTCATAGTAGAGAGTATATTGGTATAAGTGACCCAAGGGTCACGAAGTTCGAGCAACCATTCATAGGTCCTATTTTGTAATACATAGATTTTTGTAAATATAATTGTAATTAATGATTTTATTTTGTTTAAGCGTTTTGTATATTTGAAGAGTTATATGTATATTCTTATTTTGATAAGTTTTAAAGCATGGCCTAATGTTGAATATTTTGAATTGAAAGTTTTATTTTATTGGATTGAAAACTGTTCTGGATTGACAGGTTTAAATTCATTCGGGGAAAAGTCCGATTTATAAAAGGGAACCCTGTCAAAATTTTTATAAACCCCGAATATTTTCGTAAATAAATATTAAATTAAAGTATTTTCTTAAAGTATAAGTGTCTCTGAAAGATTGCCTAAGTCTTTCATACCTGTTTCCACTCACTTAAATAGATATATCAAGTGCGTCTCTATAGCACCACCCATTTAAGGGCTATATATCTTTAATCATTTTATTAAGTACATCAGATGCGTCTCTATAACATCACTCAATTTAACGAGCTATGTACCATATATTCAGATTTTATTAATAGATACATCTAATGCTTTCTCTCAAAACACCACCCAAACACTCGGGCTATGTATCTATTAAACCGAGCATTACCTTAAATCACAGGGATAAGAATGTAATGCACCATAGTACTCATGTGGCTTCATTTGACCGTTAAAAGGGTATCCACCACATTTTCCTCATCTCAAGGCGAAAGGTCCATCCCCCTCGACGAATCCAGGACAACTTTCCTGGGTAGTCCCTTTGTTAAGGGATCGGCCAAATTCTTTTCACTCTTTACATAATCAAGAGCTATTACACCATTTTCTATTAACTGCCTAACACTACCATGTCTGACATGAATGTGTCTCTTCTTTCATTGTAAGTGTTACTATTTGCAACTCCAATCGCTGCTTGAGAGTCACAATGCAGTGAAACTGATGTAGTTCTCCCCCACAAAGGTATGTCTGCCATGAGACTCCTAAGCCATTCAGCTTCTTGTCCTGCCAGCTCCAAAGCTATGAATTCCGATTCCACAGTTGAGCGTGTTATACAAGACTGTTTAGCTGATTTCCAAGATATGGCTCCTCCACCTAAGGTAAAAACAAAACCACTGGTGGAACTCACCTCATCATTGTCAGTTATCCAGATTGCATCACAATATCCTACTAAAACAGCAGGAAACTTACTAAAATGCAAACTCCAATCAATAGTTCCTCTTAAATATTTTAAAAGACGTCGTAAGGCTATCCAATGATCTCCACTAGGGTTATGAGTGTAACGACTCAATCTACTAACAGCATATGCAATATCAGGTCTAGTACAATTCATAAGAAACATTAAGCTCCCAATAGTTCTTGCATATTCAGATTGAGACACACTTATATCACTAGAATTTTTCTTCAAAAGAAAACTAGGATCATAAGGAGTTCTTACCGGCGTAACATCAAAACTATTGAATTTCTTTAATATTTTTTCCACATAATGAGATTGATTTAGAGAAATTCCATTTTCATTTCTATTAATCTTGATTCCCTGAATCACCTCAGCTTCTCCTAAATCTTTCATCTCAAAATTTGAACTCAAAAATCTTTTGGTTTCATTAATCACATCTAAATGCGTACCAAAAATTAGCATATCATCCACATATAAGCATATTATAATGCATTCAGTGTCAAACATATTTGCATACACACATGTATCGGAGGTATTAACAGAAAAATCATATTCCAACAAAGCGTTATGGAATTTTTCATACCATTGTTTAGGTGCTTGCTTCAAACCATACAAAGATTTTTTGAGTTTACAAACCGGATTTTCCTTTCCAGGAAAAACACAACCCTCAGGTTGTTCCATATAAATTTCTTCATTTAAATCGACATTTAAAAATGCAGTTTTTACATTCATTTGATGTATAATCAAATTTTGAGTGGCAGCCAAAGCGATTAAAACACGCATTGTAGAAAATCTAGTAACTGGTGAATAAGTATCAAAATAATCTACACCTTTATCTTTTGAGTAAAACCTCTAATCACCAGTCTAGCTTTAAACTTCTCTATGGAGCCATCAGTTCTCATTTTCCTTTTTTAAAAATCCATTTGCTACCAATGGGTTTACAACCTTTAGGCAGCTCCACTAACTCCCAAGTATGATTACTCAAAATAGAATCTAATTCACTTTTTATAGCATCTTTCTAGAAACTAGAGTCTACTGATTTTATCGCTTCAGAATAAGTTTTGGGATCTTCTTCTAAGATATAAACAAAAACAAATTCTTCAGACAGAAGATCAACATCATTTTCAGTTAAGAAAGCAGTGATAAAATCAGGACCAAAACTAGTTTCTGTTTTTTTTCCTCTTACTCCTTCTAGGTTCATCAATCACAACATTTTCATCAATATTATTTGAACTAGAAGCATGCATAGCAGGAGGAAAACTTAAGTCTAAAGATGCATCAGAAATACCTTGGGAAGTAGAACTACCATGTTGAGAAATCAATTTTTGTTTATAAGGGAATATACCTTCAAAGAATTCTGCATCTCTAGAATCTGTGACTGAACGATCACTAAGAGATAAAAATCTGTAAGCAGCACTATTTAAGGCATAACAAATAGAGACAACATCTACTGTTTTAGCACCAACATTAGTCCTTTTGAAATCAGGTAACCCAACTTTAGCTAAACACCCCCACGTTTTCAAAAATTTCAGATTAGGTGCAAATCCTTTCCACATTTCATAGGGTGTTTTATCTAAAGCTTTATGAGTTACCTTATTCAAAACATAACATGTAGTTAAAACAACTTCACTCCAAAAATTATCAGGCATACCAGAAGATAACGACATAGCATTCATCATATTTTTCAAAGTCCTATTTTTCCTCTCAGCAATGCCATTATGTTAAGGGGTATAAGGGGCCGAGAATTCATGAATAATACCATTATTCTCACAAAAATCTCTAAGACTATTTGTATTGTATTCTCCTCCTCTATCAGTTCTAAGTCTCTTTATCTTTAGATTTAACTGATTTTCTACTTTTGCCTTATATCTCAAAAACGTTTGCTCCACCTCGTCTTTTGATCTTAAAAGGTAGATTTTCGTGTACCTTGAGAAATCGTCTACAAAAGTTATAAAATGTCTTTTTCCACCTCGACTTTCCAAACTTTTAAAATCTGCCAAAATCTGAATGCACTAATTCTAAAAGTTCGGTTTGCCGAGCTGTTACAGAATTAAACGATTTCTTAAAGTATTTTGCTTCTACACAAATTTCATATTTAGTTTTTACCCTTTCGGATAAAGTGGGCTGTAACACTCCTTGTATATCATCTTACTTTATAAGAAAAGTAATAAGTTTGCGATTACTTGGACTTCTTGTTGTTGGAAAAAGATCTGAAAATAAGAATTTATCCCTTCCCTTGAAAATTTATTTTCACAAACACTTGATTGATAATGAAGGTGACTTAGTAAAATCAGAGTTTGCGGAAACATAGTAAAATCAGCATATTATACTCCCAAAATATATCAAGTGTAACAAGTCCATTAATACCAAATAAGTATTATTATGAAACTGAATTCCTCTTATGATACTTCTTTCCAAAATATGTATCATATAAATTCTATTAAAAATAGAAATGTTATAGAGCTGGTCACTGGTCCTTTGTCCAAACATCCTTCTGGTCGGATCCTCGATATCTGCACAACGGGTACCCAACCCACATTTTCTACACTCTGCATGCACCCAAGGGACATCTTCCCTTACTGATTCTTGTGCAAGCTAGATGCACGATCAACACCTAATAAGGGCATGGGGGTTAGCTATACATATTCGCATAATCAAATGAGAATAAAACTAACATCCATAAGTCAACATGTAGCAAACCATGATGCATAATCATATGAGCACACCCGGTTAATCATAATTTTTTCAATGCAGGTGGCATGATGCATGATTTCCTTCCACAACTGAGGCCTCTAACAAAGTCCATCTTGGACGTCCATCCAATACACCGTTGTGTTCCCGGAACACTGACATTCGTTCCCAGAACGTAATGCCAAACCATACTTGGATAATTACGCAACACTCCGAGAGTGTGCACCACGTTCCCAGAACGTGTAACAAACCATACTTGGATAAATAAGCATCACTCCCAGAGTGTGCATCACGTTCCCGGAACGCATAAAAACCAGGTCCCGGACACTGGCCACATATCTATAATGTGTCATCAAGTAGGTTGCATATCAATGTGTTCCCAGAACACCATCATACGTTCCCAGAACGTATATAACCAGGTCCCAGACACTGACCACATATCTATAATGTGTCATCAAGTAGGTTATAATTTGGTACTCCCGGAGTACCCTCCTCATATTCCCAGAATATGATAATCGTTCCTACCAACCAAACTTCCATTCTATATGAATGCACAATCATCAAGGTTGGTTTTATCTTTAATTCTATTATTATACCAATGTGTTCCCAGAACACTCACATACGTTCCCAGAACGTATCGCAAACCATACTTGGAATAAAATCAAGCACCACTCCCAGAGTGTGCATCACGTTCCCAGAACGTGTCCAAGAAACCATGTCCCAGACAATGGTCACATTCCCAGAATGTGTCATCAAGTAGGTTGCATCAGTTTAGTACTCCTAGAGTACAGGGTCGTGTACCCCGAACATCACAAACAATCCTTGCCAACCTATTTCATCGCCTTTCTCTATGCATGCATTGCATACATAATTACTAAGGTTGGTCTTTCCATTAATTCCATTATTACGACTTAGAAAACACAACTTCTGAATGATATCTTGAGGTATGGCTTTACTCATAAAATTCACCTTTGAATTTAAATTTAACCTATGCTCATAGACCTGGATTGAGAGGTTGTAATCATTGGTAATCCTTATTCAAAAACTTAACTTTTATTTTTAAGTTTCAGGTACTAACCGGTTACATTATCACCTAACCGGTTAGAATTACAGACCTGAATATAAAACCATTGATTTTCAATGAATCTTTTCTTGAATTCTCTACTCAATCCAATCACAAGGCCTTAGCATATCAGAATACCTCAAGTTCAACACATAATATCATTCAAAAGATCTAAGTCATAATCCCATTTCATTTGTGCATAATTTCTTCTTGAAATTATCATTTGATATTAAGGTATTAACTCATCACCTCCAATCTAAACCAAACAGTGTTCAAACACATAGTTTTAGATTGGTCTTTGTATGAAATTTTAGCTTAAACTTGAGTACAAATGGTATGGACATTTAGCAAATTTCAGAAATTCATTTTCTTTGAAAATTGACAGTCTCTAACCGGTTACAGATTTCGACTAACCGGTTAGATTAGGCAGAAATACACTGAAAAATGAGGTTTTTCACACCATTTTCTACCATACTCAAATTTAACCAATTTCATTCATAAATAGAGTTCACATACCTTAATTCTAGTGCGTTCAACCACAGAAACCTGTCTATATTGCATGCATTCAATTTATATACTCAAATTGCACATAATTGCACATATTTCACAACTTAATGCATCAATTCACATAATATCCAATTAAGCCATGAAATCAACATCAACATAGCTTGCATGCATCCAGATAACATTGCTCAAAACAACAATTGGGCTCAAATTGGCCTCCAAGCCATTGAACCATTTCAACTTATGCCCTTTGAGTCTCTTGGTGACTCATCCTATATTCTACCACAATTTATTCTCATTCTAGCAAATAGTAAGCTTCCCCCTTACCTCTAAATTGTGCTTGATCCAAAACATTGCAGAGAGAAAGGCTCCAACACAGATTTCCATTAAATCCACTCCATGCTGATAGAGTTGGACAGGGTACCAAAACCAAGGAAATTGACATGCAAAACCAAATTAAGAATTGGGGAAAATGGTCAAATTGAATTCTCTGCAACATGCACTAGAGGTAGGAACAGATTTGAAACTAGAAGGGTTTGTGTGCATACCAAAATCGAGCTTCAAAGTCAGCTCCAGAAATCAGAAGCTGAGGTTTGACAGCATCAACACCTCAACTTGGAAAGCTTCGTTCTCTTGATTCAGGGACTCTCAACTCACAAACTTTATATCAATACAAAGCCCTTGATTCAAGCTTTGTAATGGTGTATCACTCATGTTCTAACTCTCAGAAACGAAGGAGAATTTCAGAGACGAATCTCAGAACCCTAAACAGAGCATCAGCACTTCAGATCAACAAAATGAGCCAAAATCTCGATCAATTGGGCTATTTATAGAGAAATCAGGCTAACATGCATGTTGACACGTCCTACCCCACCAAGAGAAGGATGAATTCGTGGCAGATTTCTGGGTTTTGGCTTGATTACTCATCAAACGCACTAACCCAGTTTTCTGAGTTCATCGTGTAACCGGTTACAGAGCCCTTCTAACCGGTTACATACTGATAAAATTCAAAAATTAATAATTTAATTACTCTTTCTTCAAAAAACCTTTCTAATATTGCAATTAGGTCCCAACCAAAGGGCTAATTTACAATATTCACATTTTTGTACAAAATAACCATATAAAAATATATCTCATATATATTTTTTTATATAAAAACACATAATGTACAAAAACTAAAACCTTCAAAACTAATATAAATCAATTATAAAATAATTGTTATAATTAATTTCTTGGTTATTTGGGAGACGAAAATTAGGGGTGTTACATGGGCAACAGACCTATATTCCTCAATTTTTTTATAGAATCAAAATTCAAATGTCCTAATCTACTATGCCAAAGATCAAAAGAGTCAGCGATATAAGCAGAAGATGAATTATTATTGATATCAGAAGAGTTCTGTACAAATAGTCCACCACTTAAATACCCCTTTCCCCCAAAAACACCATTTTTAGTTATTACAATTTTATCCGCCTCATGAATAATTTTCAAACCAGCCTTATTCAGTAATGCACCAGAAACTAAATTCCTACGCATAGATGGCACAAACAGCACATTGTTCAAAGCTATAGTCTTTCCAGAAGTTAATTTGAGAAGAATTTTTCCTTTACCACATACTCCAGCAGTTGCCGAGTTTCCCATGTAGACTATATCACCATATGTTGCTTCCTCAAATTCCAGAAACAGTTCTCTGTTTGCGCATATGTGCCGAGTTGCACCAGTGTCGAGCACCCATTCAGTGACGTTGCTTACCATATTCACCTCCTCTACAACAGCAGCAATTGGCTCATCCTCCTCGGCTAGATTTGCTTGAGGACGCGACTTGCTCGGCGCCGACTGGTTCAATGCTTGCCTCGGATTGTTGTTGTTATTCTCGGCTCGCTTACACGCCTTGCAGTGGTAGGCCTTGTGTCCTGGTTTTTGGCAGTACCAGCACGTCAACTCCTTATTTTTCTGGATTGCATTGCTCGGCTTGAGTGCAGCATTGTTTCCCTTCTGCTTGTTGTTCGGTCCTTGTTGCTTTCCCTGTTTGTGATTTTTAAACCTGTTCTTTGAAGAACCAGCACCAGATTCAACGAGGTTAGCATTATAAAAAATTAAACCACTTTGATACCTATCTTTTAGACGATTTGCCTCTTATGTCCTCATGTGGCTGATCAGTTCCTGCAAGAAGTCACTCCATGAAGGGGGAAACTTCTCCAGCAAAACGTTGGCTTGCAGAATCTCACACATTTTCATTCCTTCATTGAGAACATCTGCAACCAAATTTTCATACTCGTGCACTTGTTCCATAATCGGTTTGTCGTCCACCATTTGAAACTGCAACCACTTGCCAGTGACATACTTTCGATTTCCAGCATCATCCGCTCCATATTTCTTTTCCAGAATCTCCCATATCGACTTGGCCAACTTGTTAGACACGAACAAGTCGAAGAGATTGTTTGACATATTACTGAGAAGATGACCATGTACCCATTTGTTATATTTATTATAATTTTCCAGCTCCTTTTTTACATCATCAGTGATTGGGTCTGCTAAATTGGGGACATCAGCGGTCAGCACGAAGTCGGCCTCCAGCTGCTCGAAAAAGATGATCAGTTTTTGAGCCCAACGCTTGTAGTTTGATCCATCAAGTGGCTCAATCTTGGTAATATCAGGCAATGTTGCTTTGTTGAAAAGTAGAGCCATCAAATCAGTAAATCTTATTTTTAGATTGTTGGATAAATAGAACGATTTGATGGAAGCTGTGTCGTGGTAAAAGCCACTGCCCTAAAAACAAGATTTCCAGGTAGCCGAGGTGCAACTACTCAGACTGGTTCTTGTTCCAAAGGTTAGTACATCAGTTTTCTAACTCGTGCACTCGAGGCAGAAAACTTGGAATCTCACTCAGTAAGGTCGTTTTTTTCCAGTTAAGAAAGAAGAATAAAAACATAGGAGAAAGAAGGGAATAATTATCGTGTGTAGGTTTTTACCCAGAAAGATGGAACAAACTTATATAGCTTTAGGTTTAAAACCATCCATCAGACAAGAAATTAAGGCTAATAAATTTCTATTAAAGCCTAATCGAAACTGACAAATAAAGGCTCATAAAGAATACAACGGTCAGATTCAAACAGACGTAAAATTGAGCTCAAGATCGGTTAATGCTTAAGCTTGGGTAGACAAAGCTTGGCTGGTTTACGAGCTAACATAAAAAGCTCGACTAGATCACTCTGGGCTAGGTGATGAGCTCATAGCAAAGTGGCCGACTTAAACTCGACTAAAGCTTTAGCTCGGCAAAAGCTTTAATTTAAGCGAAAACTAATCTTTGTCTAGTTCAACCTCGGCTTAGACTCGGTTTAAAACTGATTCACGCTTAGCTTCTCGGTTCAAGCTCTCTAGTTCAGGCTTGGCTTACACTCGGTTTAAAACCGATTCACGCTTAGCTGCTCGGTTCAAGCTCTTCACCAAAGCACTCAGTTGCTCGGTTCAAGCTGTTTATCTGCTCGGATTAAAACGAGAATGCCATTAATTCCAACATAATGTAGGTTCATTGAATGAATATTTTTTTAAATTAATAAATTATTAATTTATCGATTAATTAATAATTTTTTTAATTAATAAAATTATGTGATCCCGATACTACTAATTTTTAGGAGTTTTATTGTATACAAATACAAATGGTTGAGCAGTTGAAATAAAGTTAACACACAAAATAATAATTATGGAGTAGAATTATATAATAAAATATCACAATGTGTTGGCCATTAATAAAAGGCAAGCCCTATAACTATTGGGTACTTTGTTAGCAAATGAAACCCTCGATCTCTAATTTATAATCATGATTCAATGGGACTTCATTCATGTTAGATGCATCACCTAAAGCAAGCTAAGTTCTTTAATTTGTTTTATTGCAAAAAACACCACTTCTATCATTGTTATGATCAAATATTAAGACATTCACCCGCCTATCACAACCTTGCAGCAAATGCACTACTCTAACATTAAACCTACCCTTCCTTTCTGGGTTCCGAAAGTAACACTAATAACAACAAAATAAAGAATTTTCGTCTTTACCTGGAACAAGAATGGGTTCATTCCAGGGGACCAGTTAAGAATATAGAGATAAGTTTATCTTGTCTATCTTAGTATATAATGTTGGGTATTCAAATATGACCGGAAGTCCTATATTTGATAGGATAGAATAACTGAAAAAATTTATCAATGATAACATTCATAAAATTATTTCTTTAAAGTTTTAAGGTATGGTATTTCATTTGTCGGTGGTGGACTTCCCAAGCGGTCGGGCTTCCCGTTAGCAAGTCCTGACCAGGTCCGGTTGTGATATATTATAGGTCTGGGGTAAAATTTTTTTTTGGTACCTTAAACTATAAAAAACTTGTAAGTAAATAAAACTTTAATAATAAAGTTTGAATAAAATTTTCGTAAGATATGGACTTTTCTAAAATGTTACAAATACCTATAACTCTATAACTTCGCAAAAATACAATTAATCATAAAAAAAAATCACACAGGCTTCAACAAATTTACAAGTATAAGTTTTATTTGTGAAATAATATATTTGTGAAAGTTTTAGTATAAATTAAGAGATAAAATTGTAATGTTAAAATATTAAGAAATATAATTATTATCATTGATCTTTATAATATAATTATGACTTATAATAAAAATGAAAGAGAAAAATAAAAAGGTAAATTCAACTTGGACAAAGTAACTATTAAAAAAAAACACGGCCAAAATAACAAGAGAAAGGAAAACATAAAATAAATAATAAAAGAAAGTGCCATAGCAAAATTTTAAGATTAGCTGACTAATTGTACTAGCTAAACTTTATGCTAATTTATCTAACCTTTTATATTTATACATATATATATATATATATATATGAATTAAAATTGTTTTTGGACCCCTAAAAATCATGGGCCTAGGGCGGGCGCCCTCATTGTCTTGCTCCTGGGCCGGGCCTGGTCCTGACAATGGTATCAGTGTCGACGATTTGATTGGGACATGCTGAATCAAAGTAGAGTGACCGTTAAGTGTGAGAATTCACATTTAAATGAGGAAATTGTTGGGTATTCAGGTATGAGTAAAAGTCTCACATTAGAAAAGATGAAATAGGTCAATGACTTTATAACCGACGAAATCCATAAAATTATTATCTCAATATTTGATTCAAGATATGATATCTCACTTATCTCATCACTTATTGATGAATATTATTCGTTACTCTTCCAATGGCATCGTAGCAATCAAACACCCAAAATGATAGCGCTACCCAATTATATATAAGTCTTGACATACAATTTTTCTTTTCATGAACATCCATAACATGAAAAAGCTAAGTCAGCTCTCCTAGGTAGGCATAGAAAAACATAAAATGAATTACGAGAGAACACGTAACGATGGCCACTTCTAGCAAGGAGAAATGGACCATTCTTGATTTCACCTATGTTCAGTCAACATATATACCGTTTTTGGAATCCATAGCTGATAACGTCATAAAGAAAGAAATCTTTAATAATTACTCTACTTTCGATCTACCTAACATGTCAATGTGGAGCAAGAAAGACGAAATTGAAGGGGTAAGTTGGTTAGCTAGCCAGCTTATTACGAAAGGTAAACGTTGCTCGCCATGTATTCGATTGAAAATTGCGTGCATATTTGGATTTACGGTGAATTCACTAGTACAAAATACATTTTTCAGACCGGTTCCGAAGCATTTTTCAGACCGGTTTTGAACCGGTCTTAAAGCCCCTATTGCTAAAAATACATGTTAAATGAGACCAGTTGGTCTTTTTTATATTAACGAGACTGATTATTAACCGCTTTGATTTAAATTTTTAAACCAGTCTGAATAATTATTTTGAACCGGTCTGAATCATAATTTTGAACCGGTCTGAATAATAATTTTGAACCGGTCTGAATCATAATTTTGAACCGATCTGAATAATAATTTTGAATCAGTCTAAATAATTCTTTGAAGCGATCTGAATTATAATTTTGAACCGGTCTGAATCATAATTTTGAATCGGTCTGAATTATAATTTTGAACCGATCTGAATAATTCTTTAAAATCATTATTTTTAGCTGATCCGAATTAATTGTTGAACCGGTCTAAATTATTATTTTGAACTGATCTCAATTTGAATTATTTTTTGAACCGCTCTGAAATATTATTTTGAACCAATCTGAATTAATTTTTTAACCGCTTCTTGGCAAGAATTAAGACATGCATATATATGCAGCCATAATAAAACAAGAGGCAACCAGAAATGAAGCATTCATATATATGCATCTACTAATTGTTTATAGTGTACGTACAACCTATAGTATTGTTGGTAGCTAAAAATTTTGAATTTCTAGCTCATACTATCAACAAAGTTTAATTTAGTCGATCTAAATAACTCAAATGGATATGGTTTTGCTACCATAGGCACATAATAATAATAATTCCATAAGATCTAAATAAAGCTTGCATTGTTCACCAAAAAAATAGATAAAGCTTGCATCATTATTTTCCACATCATATGTCCGCAGCGATATTAGATAGTGATACCTGCATAAAGAAAAATAATGGATGACTAATGTAACAATAAAATTACTATGGAAGAAGAGAAGAATAGAATGAAAGAGGTAAGATATACTCCAAAGAAAACAATAAAAGACACACAGGCTAAGAGGTTGTGTCATGTAACAAATAAACACCATTAAAGAAACCAAAGTTTCACCACAAACAAGCCAAAAAAAAGTAACCTCATCCCAAATGCTATATAAAGATGACAAAGTTCCGTTGAAGGCATGGAGTATCAATAGACCATGAAATGTAGATTTTGCTATTCATATATGGTAGCAGAAAACAGACAATGTTTTAACATTCACAATCCCCATATCCAAGAAATAAACAGGAATGAAATTTCTCCGGTGTCTTCCTTTTTACAAGGATACCACTACCCCTATTTTTTTAACTTCTCATTTTTCTACCTACTCAGAAAAGCTTGTCCTTAATGAATAGAGTAGGTAAAAAAGGCATTTAGTAGTTGAACACCACCTTGAATTAACATCTCCAAAAAAGTTTAAGCATACAAGATTTAAATCACTAATTTAATTACTGAAAGAACGAAGAAATCAAATAAGATAATAAAAACTAGAATCTTCTCCCCTCTTAAGTCTTTAAAAGTCATTAAAACAAACCAAATAGCTTTTTTTTTTAATAGTTAGCTAACTTTTTTTTCCACGTATGATAAACATGACTCTGCACATCATCCAGGAGACCAATTCATAACAGACGGATATTTACTGTTTTTAATTTTAACTTTGTACAACATTGTTCCATGCAGGTAAAAAAGACCGTAAAAAGAGAAAACTAGTAATCAACCAATGCATAAGTACAAAAGAGTAGTATTTAATTAAAGTTACCTCTTCTGTAGTTGTACTCTTTTTGACCCACAACAACTTCTTTTTTTGGTCAGTAGTCAAGCCACCACCCCCAACTAAGTTCTTATTCACTGTCACACATCAAAATTTATAGATGAGTAAGGCATGAGAAAGATGTACAAGACTGTAAAGTCATAAATCACTTCTAATTACAAATTTGACAATTTTCGTGCACAACACAAATCAAAGCAGACAAAAACTAGTCATGTTTTACCATAATAAGAACATTCACTTTTTTCTTCACACTTCATAAGACCTATTTGATTTCCCAAATTTTCTCATAAAAAAACAAAAAAAAAAGCTTATTCCAATAACATCAACCCATCAAAGCCAATCACTGAAGGAGGAAAAAGATCAAAAACAAATTTTCAGAACATTGATAACTAGAATGTATGACCTTTTGGGCAGAAAACAAAGCAAAATAAACAAAACCACTCAAATTGGTACCATTAAAAAAAATACAAAACATATATCACAGGACAATATATCATAATTCAAAAAACACAACCCATAAAAAACTAAACTTTAGCTGAAAAAAAGGGTCAAAAATCAAATTTTGGGAAGAAAAAAAAAACCTGGGTGCTGACGAGAAAGGTGTAATTGACGGGAAATTTTCTTGAGCTGTTCAAGTGCATCAATGCATCTACTGTATGCCAACCAACCTTAGATGTTGTGTAACCCGCATCAAAAAACTAAACTTTTAACATGGCATGGGCAAAAAAAACTAAACTTTTAACCCATATAGTCTAGTACATAGAAATATTCAACAAACCTAGAATTTCTACCCCAAATGGAAAAAAATTGGGATGGGGAGGATAAAGTTAACCAAGTTACGGCTTCTGAGTGACCAACTGGAAAAATATTTGGGGCACTTCTCCTATTCCTCCTTGTATTAAGAGCGCCTTCCAAAGAATCTGATGAGTCAGAATTGGATTTATGAGACTAATCCATTAAAATGAATAGTCAGTAATAATAAAATAATAGCGCAAAGCAAAACAAAGTCGGCAACCAGAATACTCAGTGGATAGTTTAAAAAGCAGTATTAAATAAGAGCAAACACAAATGCAAAGAATGTTATAACAATTTTTCTTTCTTTTGAAGGAAATATTTTTGTCTACTTACAGAAGATTTCAAAAGAATCTCTAATAACATGTTAGAATTATCTTCACCTACGCATTTAAAAGAAAATCAATCAGAACATTAGTACTTCAGTTTACATAGTGAAAATATATTAGAAGCTCATCAAATGTGCCACGCTGTTAGTGCATGACATGGACAAAAGCATCCTGCTCAGACATAAAGTACCATTCTCCTCGATCACTTTATCAACAAGGGATGGTAAGAACCCCATTCCAATAAAGAATGCTCATAGTTTGCCTCCAGATGAACTTGCAACATTGTTCTGGTAGTTGTAGGGAGAAGTTAAACATAAGCAAACTAAGAAAAATGGAAATTCAAAGGATGACAACTATTTAATAAATGTTATATCAACATGCTCTGCCTCTGATACATAGTGAACATGAAGAAATAACGTTTTATCATGTTATGGTCATGTATATGGGTAGAGAAGTACACAAATCTGGCATGATAGTATGATATGGGTTAAATAGAAGGAGCACAATGAGGAATTTCGGAGTCTCATACAAAAATTGAATTAACTCTCTCAAACACAAGGCTAACAGACAGAGAGACATCTAACACGCAAATTTATCATTGCATGTTGTTCTGGAGCGGTCGTGCTTCAGACCATATTACCACTGGGCCAAGCCACCTTGTGGCGCCAAACGCCGTACACCGGGCACCAGCGACGACGGCAATGCTTGGAGAGAGAAGAAGGCAAAGCGTGATATCTGATTCTAATTTTCTAGTAATAACAAACTTCAGTTTCTAATGGAACTTCTCTTGAGTTCTCAAATCTTCCAACTAATCTACTAGGTCTGCTCTCTAATTGAACGACTGTGCTATACAATCTAACAACAGGGAAATAAAATGATCCCCTTGTATAAATTGGTGAAATAACATTCTTACTTTAAATGATATGACAATGATGCATTTAAATATTAACAAAAAAAGCTCTCAGTACACACCTATCACGAGATCGTGGAGCAATATAGCTTTTAAGATGATTGATAACTTCAGCAGACTTGACAAATGAAATAGCGATGAAATCAACTCCCTCAGCAATACCAAAATCAATGTCTAACCAATCCTGGATATAGAATATCAGATTAGAATCAGATAAATGAAAATTTACATCATTTGTGATTTATAGTTTTCTGGCAAAAATAATTTAGCATCAACACATAAACAAATCTGAAATCCAACACGAATGGTTAAAAGGATAAAATGATAGAACTTCAAATAGAAAGCTGATATTATTAAGATTATACACGGGAGTTACTTACAAAAGTAAAAGTAAATACTGTCCCAGAGTTCTAAGAACTCCTATATAGAGAATAACTCTGTCCCAAATACACACAATACAACAATAACTTACAAAGATGGCACAACGTGGCGACGAAGAACGACAACGGTACAACGATGACGACTCACCGATTGCACATCGAAGGAAGAGAAAGAAGAGCGACGATGGAGAGAAAAGAGATAGTGCTCAGCGAAAACAATAGGTGGAGAGAGAGAGAGAGAGAGAGAGAGAGAGAACGAGAGAGCGCAAGGGAGGCAGAGACGAAGGCCAAATCGCGATTCGCGAGCCTCCCCTCACGACGGTGGTGGCTGTCTGGGTGGCGCTGGAGGGCGGCGACCAACCCTAGAAGAGAGACGAGAGAGAGAGTGAGGTGTAGGGGCGGCGAGGGTTCTTGGCCAAATTAAACTAGAACCCTTGTCCGTGCGATGCACGGGGCAGTCAATTTATCTATTTTTCAGACTGGTCGTCAAAATGAACCACTGTGGTATGAATCAATGCCAACTTTCAGACCGGTTTCGCATCAGAACCGGTTTCAATTTATATATTTTTAGACTGGTCAATTTAATGTACCAGTCTGGTTTAAATTAATTCCATCTTCCAGACCGGTTCCACACGGAACCGATCTTAATTAAGTGGTCTGAAAAAATATTCTTGTACTAGTGATTAACTCAAAATCAAGTTTGGAATGTCAATGTTATTCACATTAGCTTCCATTTTAACGCGATAATCAGGGTTAACTTGATTTTAATTTGCAACGAGAAACCAATTATGCTTGTACATCAATTTTGCAACTCATCATTCCTAGGCTGGCCATAGCAGGTAATTCATGTCATTATAATAACTCGGATATCTTTTTTGTTGAACTTGATCACATTCAATATCAATATTTAAATATGCAAACCAAAAAAAAAATATCAATATTTAAATGAAAATTATATGCCAAATGCTTATTAATTAGGCTCAAATAAGTTAATGGTTCATGCAAATATATAGTGATATTTGTTTTAGTTCATAGTCATTTTTTTTACTAAACTGTCACTTTAGTCCTTCACTTTGTAAGGAGCTTTCATTTTAGTCCCTGATTTTTCAATAATTCATTTTTAGTCCCTTACTTTGAAAAAAGTTACTCACATTAGTCCCTGACAACGTTTTTCGTTTATAGACGTTAACGTCGCCGTTAATTTATAATATCGTATTTCATTTTAGTCCCTAACTTAAAAATTTTAATTCACTTTAGTCCCTCATTATGCGTGTTTCATTTTAGTCCCTAATTTAAAAATTTTAATTCACTTTAGTCTCTCACTCTAATAACAATGATGTTTCTTTCTCTTTTCTCTTGTAGTGTGACTACCTTAAAAATATTGACTGTTCTTCTTGCTATTCTGTAAACTAACTTTATAGTTTATATAAACACTGACTCCAAGTTTTGCACCTGAAGGTATCAATAGGAAAGTTTATTTCGGATGAACACTTCAGAGTACATTATTTCATTATCCATATAACTAGTATGTTTTTCCTCATGACTCTTTGATTTTTAGTTTATATATATATATATATATATATAAAAGCTCTTTAATGTTTTATTTATCTATCCATGTGTGGACTAACCGGAATCCTACGGACAACAAGTTAAGATATTTAGAAGGGTCTTCCATAATAAAAAATAGCGTCTCTGTTTGATAGGCTTGTGTTTAACAATGTTGTAACCAAAAAAAAAAACTAAAACATTGTTTGTATTGATAGACAAAACAAGCACTAGGTGAACAAGTTCATATCTTGCTATCAAGAGCTGTTCCTTTGCCTAGGCATGTGGAGGAATTTTTGAGGATAACTAGTGGATCTACATTATCACAAGGATATGGTATAACGTTTGAATATCAAGCTAAACAAATTGGTGGAGTTTACAACATTTTGGTAATGACTCTTAAACACAGAACTCAATAGAATATTTTTGAATCAAAACTATTGATACCTTCAGATGCAAAGCTTGGAGTCAATACTTATATAAACTATAAAGTTAGTTTACAGAATGGCAAAAAGAACATACCGTCAATATTTTTATGGTAGTCACACTACAAGAGAAAAGCGAAAGAAACATCATTGTTATTATAGTAAGGGACTAAAGTGAATTAAAATTTTTAAGTTAGGGACTAAAATGAAACATGATATAATGAGGGACTAAAGTGAATTAAAAAATTTTAAGTTAGGGAGTAAAATGAAATACGATATTATAAATTAACTGCGACGTTAACGTCTATAAACGGAAAACGTTGTCAGGGATTAACGTGAGTAACTTTTTCCAAAGTAAGGGACTAAAAAGGAATTATTGAAAAGTTAGGAACTAAAATGAAAGCTCCTTATAAGGTGAGAGAATTTAGTCCAATTTTTTTCTTGGTTATGATACCTGTAAATGCTCTAATTTTTTGGGTTTGATCCATGTCATTATCGAAATAAAATGTTAACATACATATTACATGGTTAAATGCTAGCCTCATAACCTCCATTACCTGAGTCCATGATTTATTTGAAAGCCCACTAAAAGTGGTTTTCGATTTCTTCTATAAATACTTGAATTTCCTAGATCATCAGTGTAAGCTGTTTCATTCTTATCGGATTTCTAGGTAAACATCTTCATCATAACATTATTTTGACATACACAAAGAACCCGAATAAGCCATAGAACAACTTATACTACATCCAGAGAATCAGAGACAAAAGGGAAGAAAAGAAGAAGGTAATCTAAATATAGATATATAAGGTCCCCTTGCAGAAAACCATAAAGAGGAAACATACAGGCAAACTCAAATTAAGTAACCAAGACTTTGTTAGGAGGGTATTGAAGATAACCATAGAAGGAACCTTGATATAAAGGGACTCGATGATACTCCCTCCGTTTCATATGTAATGTTGTTTTAGCATTTGTACTATGTTTCATAAGTCTTGTTTTTTTATAAACCCAATACATAATTAATGTTATTTTTCCCAACACATCCCTAATTATTACATTCTCTTTTTCACTTTCAATATCTTTTTCTCTCTTCAATAATGATTATATAAGGGCATTATAGTCAAAATACAACAAATCCTTACATCATTCAACCATTTCATAAAACTCGTACATAACCTTAAAACACACTACATATGAAACGAATGGAGTAACAAGGAATCCAAACATATTTTTCCTGCTACCTGAAGACATCCAAAATACTAACACCCTTTTGTCTAGCGGGAGAAAGATATAGACTTAGAACCAATAGTATCATCTTGTTCCAAGAAAGATTTTGGGTAGTCTCAGAAAGTTCCCAAAACTAGAAATCCACATAGGCACCTACATAGAGGAAGACACGAGAAAGACAACCAAGATGCAAGACAAAATAGGAATAACTATCCCTTCGAAGGGATAAATGGTAATAGAGTAAACTTAGAACAAGATCTTCTCAACCACATAAACCGATAAGAGATAGAGTAGCAAAGATAAATTGAAGATTCCCTAAGGCAAATAATATTATTAGTACTACCCCGTATTAGTAAAGGAGTTTCATTAGACACGGACACACGGTAACTCCTTGAAGCAAGGAATAAACCTATAAAACTAGAAAAAAGAAAGCATATAATTGTAAACTATAGAGGGAAAATTGTGGGGATGAATCAAATGCATGGAAATATGAAACATGCATCGGTGCATGTGAAAATTTTATTTTTGCTTTTTAAATTTTTTTAATATAGATTTATTCAGAATATTTTTTAACACAAGTTCGTATACAGATTTATCAGAATATGTAAATTTTGAATACAGTTTTACTCAGTACAGTTTTTTAAGAACACAGAATAAAGAAAAAAATAAATCCAAATTATAAAAATCAATTCATATCGGTAAAAAAGAAAACGCATAGAATATTTTTTAATTGATTAAATTTTAAAAAAATAAATAAAAAAACTAAAAAAGAAGGCATGCACCGGTGCATGTTATCTATTAACATGCACCGGAGCCTCACTCGAAAATTGTCCAACCCCACAAAAGACTCGAACCATAAGAAGGTAAAGGGCGACCGTAGTATGAAATTTAATACAATAGATTTAGTGATCTTAAGATTAACTTCGAGTTTAAATCGTTTAAGTAGACTTTCACAGAAAACCTAAACTTGATCAGGATACAATACCCTTTAAAGTCAGATAGATAAGAAAAAGCATAAATTCCTACCTAGAAGGACCTTTGTAAGAAAACCATGTCAACCCAACAATCAAAGTAACTGAAGTGTATGTAGTTGAGACTTGAGAAATCAAGAAAATCGAGAGGGAGAAAAGAAAGAAGGGTGAGCTAGGGTTAATAATAGAGAGAAGAAGAAAGGAACAACTTAGGATTCTACATCTCAAACGAGGTCAAAAAGTATGCTTAGAGAATTGAGTTTAGGAATACCCATGAGATATCCATAGAACAAGACCCTAAGGATAAGCTTATCCATGAAAATCAACCAAGAATTTGGAAAGGAAGCAATAGATACTCAACCCTTAAAGAGTGTTATATCCCAAGTTAAATTAATACCTTCGAATTAGAAACCGATTGTGGTAAAAAAAACTTTGCCTATATTTGAAGTGCAAGGTAAACGAGTAATCTAAGAATTTAGTCGTACTTTAAGGAGGGAAGAAGAATCGAGAGGAACCAAAAATCATAAAGTCTCCAAGCAAATCCCATTAAAACAAAAATTCAGTGAAAGTTTAAAATAATAAAACTTCTTTTCCTAGAATAATTTTGGTATCCTAAAAAGGATTCAAAGTGGGGGAGTTTTTACACCCCATCACCAAAATGATAGATCGATTTTCGAAAAAGATTTGGTTGAAGTATCCTACCCCACCTTTTTGGTATAAGACGAATTTCGGGGAAGAAATTCAGACAAGTGGGGGAGAATTAAAAATCTTCAATTTTTATATTAAAATAAAATATAAAATATAAATATTTACATATGTGTTTAATTTTATGTAAATGTATAAAAATAAAGGCGGTGAAGGGGAAAATGTAGGGTATTCTAGATTTCCCCTCAAAGTCGGTTTGGGATGATTATATATGTGAATGGCTCGAAGTTGGACTACTTCTTATGCCATTCTTCTCATATAAAAGCTTCCCATATTTAATCCCTCACAAAAACTCTCTAATCCCAACCCAAACTCCTCCAAATCTTCTCAAAACTTCTAAACCCTTCCAAAATCAAGAAGAGATTTATTCCTTGGGAAAGGGTAGCAACAAATAGAGGAGTAGAAGCTGAAGAAAGATTTAGTTATAGGCTAAGGCAAGATAATTAGGATCAAGGATCAACCATCCTTCTTTCCTTGAGGTAAGGGAGGAGTACCTTTTTCTTAGAATAAGGGTTAGGGTTTGAGTATTGAACCAATAATCATGAATAAGGAATGATTGATGTAGATATAGTTATTTAACTTTGTATTTCAGATTAGTTATGAATATGTGTTAATTGATTGGTTGATTAGTTGATTATGTGCTTTATGGTTGAGTAGTGTTTTGAACATGTTTGGAATGAGAGGAAATGAACATAAAAGTATGGAGTCGTATGACTATGAATTGAATAAACATGTAGAAGTTATAAATTGAATGATTCCCTGTGGTTTGATTATTTATGCTTAACGAATTATATGAAGGAAGTCGAGAAAGGATTGAATATTGGTTCATAGGAATATGATATAATTAATCATAAGCATATGAATATGAATATGGAAGATGATTATCTAATTGTAGAAAAGATTCTAATTATAAAATAGATTGAGAATGATGCAAATTATGGTATGAACGGATGACATGTTGTGTGAGATTGTGATTTATGTCTTCAATGTGATATTGTGTTCTTAATGCATTGGATTTCATATGGATAAAAGTCAAGTGGTTTGAATACTTTAAATTCATGGAATATGCTAATGTATTTGAATGAGAGTCTATGCATTAGCATGGAATGCACAAAAATAGGGAATGAATGCAAGTGTGACACTATCATAGGCATTGGGAACGAATTAGTAATTAATCATATAATTTAAGCTGTTGGTTTTTGGCTTGGACTGTCATGTATAATCGGTTATGGGACAAGCATAACCGGATATACAGAGAAAAATTACACGATACTGTTGCTTACAAGATAATCGATTATGCCATTGACATAATCGATTGTCTGTGCATTGGTGGACCAAAAATGATAATAAATTAGCTTTAAACCAAGAGGGACAATTACTACTCCGATTCCAATCGCTAAAAGTGTGTAAAGGTATGGAAAATGAAATTGAATAATGAAATCCAAGTTCAATCAAGAATATGGAATTATTATGCATCATACATGGTGCGATATTAGGTGGACGGTAAGGGTATGGGAAAGACATGACGTGTCGGTTCTGGGAACCATAGAATCGAGGGTGATATGGTAACTAGGTTCTACTAAGGAAACAACCACATGAATTGATTGTGGGTAGAACCTTGATCCACTAGAGGGTCGGATTAGCTACCCGCGTCAGGGATCGGTTCTACGGTAACCACATCAATTCTATCGGGAACCTAGGCACATCATTGACCTGTTGAGGGTGGTCCCGGCTAGAGCCCAACTGGGGAGTGTATCCCGAGTTGTACTTGTCTGAGAGCGATCAAGTAATGAGGAAAGCATTGGTTACGAGACACTTACTCCCGGTTTGGTCTTTCCCAGAAGTGAAGGGTGATGTGAGGATATGGATTGAGATTGGAAAGAGAATCTGGATTGGAGAATAAATGAGAAATAGAAATCCTATGATTGGATCTAATGAAAAGAAATCCAAATTGAGAAATTGAAAAGGATAGAATCTAGAGAATGGATTCGGATGGAAATGGTATCCAATAATTGGATAGTTTTGAGAGACATGCATGCATTCATATGCACACATTGAAGTTAAGCATGCATCATACACACATAAATGAATTATGATTCTGATTGCTTGAGATTGCTATACTTGTTATGAATTATGGTGTGTTTATGCTACTCAAATGCTTGTTCTTGTTCTTTGTAGAAATGATTCACTCCCTGTATTCCACAATTTTAGGTTACGATAACTGAAACCACAGGAGTCAATGATGGAACTAGCGGAGAAGGGAAAGAAAGAACTGTGTAATATTATTGCATTTGATGCATATGTAACCCCAAAATTTAGTTGTAAGTTTGTAAAACTTGATTTTGATTTAAATAAAAGTTCAAAAATTTTCCATTGTTTCATCATTTTCAAAAATACTTAATTACTTATTGATTAAGTTAAGGTGTTACACCCGATATATGTGCCGGTGTCTCAACAAGCTAAGTTTTTGGCGCTATTGTCGGGATTAATTTTGTTCTCCCATTTTACCTATACTTATTAATGGTTACTTGTGAGATTGTTGTGAATACTTATAAATATTTTCCTTTACTTTATTTTTATTTTTATTTGATCTAATCTTGATTTCTAGCTTCTTTCTTGTGTATACAATTGTGTAGTGCAAGTATCTTAAGGATTTGCTGTTTGATCCTGAAATTGAATGCACAACCAAGAGACTAAGGAACCAAGCACAACAAGAAAGAAGAAAATAAGTAATGGTGGAAGAACTAGAAAGGACCCTTGTGAACTATGCTATAATCAATCCGAACAATTGCACAACTAACGTGTTCAGCCTGTTGTGGCAGCTCAACAATTTGAGATCAAAGCTACATACATAACTTTGATCCAACAGAACCAATTTAGTGGAAGTCCGCAAAAGGACCCGAATGACCACATCGCCAACTTTCCAAGTATCCTGGACTTCTTCAAAATCCTGGGTGCTACTGATGAAGTTATCAGGATAAGACTGTTCCTTGTCTCTCTTAAAGACAAAGCAAGAAGTTGGCTTCAATCTCAACCACAGAGGACCATAACTACACGCGATGACTTGGTCTGAAAGTTCATAGACAAGCACTTCTCTCCATCCAACCAAGCTAGACTAATGCAAGAAATCAATGCCTTTTTCCAACAAGATGAAGAGTCCCTATATGAAGTTTGGGAAAGGTTCAAGGAGTTGCTGAAGAGATGCCAAAAACACTCCTTATCGTATTGGATGCAAATCCGCTTGTTCTATAACGAGTTGAAGACGTCCAACAAGGGCATGATTGATGTGGCAGCCAATGGGTCATTGAAGAGCAAGACTCATAAAAAGGCTAAGCAACTGATTGAGAGGATGGCTAACAACAACAGCCATACTTTCATTGAGAGGACTACAACAAAGGAAAGGGGTGCTCGAATTTCAAGACACGCAATCCTTGATGACTTTAAACATGGAGAAGCAACAACAAATTGCTCAACTCACAAAACAAATGGGTTAAGTCCAAGTGGATGTCTCTGTAAGTACTACTTCCTTTTTCAATTCTAATTCATTATTTCTATTCTATGATTTCTGTGAAGGCAACCACCGTAATGGTGAATGTGCATATGAGACTATGAATGCAGGTACAGAAGAATAGGTGAATTTTGTTGGAGGAACTTAAAGGAACAACTCATTTTCCAACACTTACAATAAAGTGTTCAGGAACCACCCCAACCTTTCATGGAAGAGCCCTGCACTGCAACCTCCTCAAAAGCAGACACACGCACCTTGGGAGGTGGCAATTGAGAAGCTTGCTCAACAAACCTCTAGCATTGATCAATCAAAAAATAATTTCATGGAGGAAACAAGAGCTAACATCAAGAATCAAAGAGCAAACATCATAAATCTGGAGGTGCAAATGTGGCAAATCTCAAGGCAGATTTCAGAGAGGCCACTAGGGACACAGTTCCTAAACCCAAAGAGCAGTGCAAGGCCATTACCTTGAGAAGTGGAAATACTCTTGAGGAGAAGGCTAAGAAAAAAGAGGAGGAGCTAGTTGATTTAACCAGTGAGCAGCCAGAAAAAGAACCAGTGCAACCTATGTCTTCTAAGGTGCAACAAGAAGAGAAGACAAAACCAGTAGAGGAGAAGGAGCAGAAGTCTAAACCAATCACTAAGGTCCCTTTTCCCTAAAGGTTGAAGAAGTAGGAAAAGAAAAACAAATTTTCAAGGTTCATTGATGTAATACCCGCAATTTTTCATATTTCAATAAATCGATTTTTCTTGAATTTATGATTGGGCATTTATTTCCGAATTTATATAAATTTGTTATTTGGTTTAAATTTACGAATGGAAATAATTTTTTGGAATTTATTTTTATAATGGTGAATTATTTTATTTTGTGATTTGAAGGAATTATTATTTATTGATTTATTTGATTACTTAACTTTGAAAACTCATAACTTTTGATCTGTAAATTCGAATTGGACGAATTTATAGTCAAAAGGATCGTATTGAAATGTAGAATTTATTTTGGTATAGTTTGGGATTTATTTTATTGTCCACAAAATTTTATTTATTTTTTGGAAGATTATAATGTTTTATTTTAGTGAATTGAATTATGATTTTAAGTGGTATTTTATTGTATTAGAAAAATATTATTTTTACTTTAATGAAGTGTTGTACGGTTTTTGAATTGTTTTGTGCATTTTGAATTTTAAATTTTTAGACATCCATTTATGAGTACACGAGACCCTAGAGTAACCCAATTAAACATATGATATCCTAATTAAAGTATAGCCACCCTATTTGTACCCTATAGAAGACAAGTCATTAATTGCCTTATCCTAAACAAATTCCCAGCCAATGCATGTCACCACATTATTTAATTACCCTATCCAATACTAACTCACCTAAAACCTACCTATACCTATTAGATTATTACTCATAAACATGAAATAAAATACAAAGTCCCTACCCCCTATTTTATGATGATGAAGCCGTGAGGAGTATAAGAGAGAGAGAGAGAGGAAGACCCTTGGTTTCTTTGCACCCCCATTTTAGACAATGCACCCCACATCCCCCAACCCTTATAAATACCCCCTAATAATAATGCCCTAAGACTCCCCAAATCTTGCTCATTCATAAACTTAACCCAAAAAAAAAAGAATAGAGAGAAGCTAGAGAGAAAAGGGCCAAGGCACCCCAAGAGGAGGAGGAAGAGGATTTTATCTCTTTTCAATCTTGCTTCCATATTTTCTTCTTGGTATTCATCTTCATTTCCATTCCTTTTTCTTCCTTGCCTTGCTTTATTTTTTGGTTTTCATGAATATGTTGATAAGAAGATGATTTGTTAATGCATGTGAGATATTAAGATAAAACTTTGATTTTTAGCCATTTTTATGCTTGAAACTAAGTTTAAAGATTGAAAAAGGGACATGCATGAGCAAGAAGAGGTCCCACGATTTTTCTCTTTTTGGTACCCAAATGATTTTTGTTTTTCTTTCATTGATTTGATTCTTGATCTTGAGATAAATGTTGGTGTATTAGTTTATGTTACAAAATTTTTGATTTTCCTATATATGTAATTCGGCCAAGGCAAGAAACAAAGGGAATAAATTTTTGTTCTTGATGCATGTTGGATTTTTGTGATTCTCTATGATTTTTAAGCCCTAATGTATGGGGATTTAAGCTCAAAGATTTAAAATGAACATGCATGAAACAAAAAGGTGTCATACGATTTTTCCATCAATTTTTACCCAAATGTTTTGATTTTTGTTTTGATAACTTGTTTTGTATTTGAAGTAAAGGATTGAGCTTTGAATTTATTGATTTTGAAGCATGTGTTTTTGTGTTGTTTTATTTCACAAAAGTTCCTAATTTTTATTCCTTAATGATTCGGCCAAACAAGGAAAAGAGGAAAATAAAATTGATTTTTGGGTGTTTGATTGATTTTGAGCTTTGAACATTGATTTTTAGTTACATGCATGTTTGAATCTAAGAAGGAAATGAATAAAATGGACATGCATGAGGCTTTAAGGTCCATACGGTTTTTTCATTGCTTTTGGTCTCAAATGATTTTATTTTGATGCCTTGATTGTGTTGGAATAAAGGAATGAAAAATGGATTTTTGGTGTATGTTTGTGTGTTGATTAATTCGTATAAAACATCCCTAATTTTTCCTATGTGTAATTCGGTCAAAGTGGATTGATTAGGAAAATAAATTGATTTGATTATACATATCTTATTTGAGCTGAGATAAATTGTTTCCATGCATGACAATTCGGTTTTTCAAGGAAAACAATTGATGAATTGATTTTGTGTTGATTATGTATATATATGTGCTATACGGTTTTTGCGTATGAGAATGCTTAATTGTAGAAATTTGTTTGTGCTCTTAGATTATTTGATTAAGCACGTTTGGTTTAAACTTGAAAAGAAATGACTAATTGAATTAATTTTAGTTTGTTTGTTGGAAAGGAAGTTAAGATAGATTATGCATGAAAATGAGTCCATTTGGTTTGAAAAAGTGCATGTTAGTATGAGCTAGTTTTGTGTGGCTAGAAAATTGTGATTTTGATGCATGTTTATGTGTGTTTGGAGTATGAATAAAATCATTTAGGGGCTGCACATTTGAGAATAATATAGAAAATGCTATTATGATCCTATGCTGAATTTTTAAAGATGTAGTGTTGTGCTTGTAGGAGGTTTTAATGAACAATAGTTTTACTAATCCGATTGCTCTGAAAATTTGATATGTGGTTCTTGATATTATTTAAATGGATTCTGGAAAATTTGGAGAGGTATGGAATTGTTTTGATATTGTAAATGAATTTTGTTTGTTAATGAATGTTTAAGATAAACTTGTGTTTTCAATGGCAAAAGGCTTGAATGAAAAATGTCTCCTAAAAATTCAATGCTTATGAAACTTAGTCACTGTTTTTATGATGATAATTTTAGTGTCTCTGAATTTTTACATGATTTTTGGAATTGATTTACCAATTGTACAAGAGTCCTTTTGTGAAAACGATTTCGGAAAAATAAGCTTTTCGGGTAAAATGTGAACAGAATTTTTGAACTTAACCTATTTCAAATGACTTAAAATTTTTATGGTAGCTTCTTGAACATGTCATTAAACTCTCTTTGAAATATCAGATTATTTGTAGTTGGTTTGATAATTTTGCTAATGGCAAAACAGTGAACCATTCGATTCAGTTTTTTCAGACTTTGTGCCAAGTTTAATTGAAAAAGTATTACTTAAACAACTCCAAATAATCTGAAATTTTTAAGAGAGGATCTTGACTGTGTGATAAATGTTTGTACCAATTTTCATGCAATTTTAAGTTGAATTACTATTTGTAATTGTAGCATTTTGGCCTCAGGTCAGCAACAGTGTTGTCTTGCTTTTCATGCAAAATCTGATTTGAAACCTAAGTTAGGATTGTTCAAATGACTTGAAAATTTTATATGATAAACTTTGGAATATATGTGTATGTTATTTAAACTTTTAGATTTAAAAAAATTGATTTGATATGATTTCGGAATTTATCTTTTGTGTTTCACCTGTAATCGCGCTACAACTCTATTTGGATATTTTTGATGAATATGGACTTTTGTGCCTTTTCTTTATGGCTTGGATGGACCCTATATGTTGAATATGATTTGTTGGTGTAATGAGAATACGTATTGTTTATAAAGTGTTTAGATCATGTATAAATAAATTTGTAAGTTAATTGTTTTTGGTATGGTTCGGTTTAGGCTTTTTGTTTAAGGTTACGATTTGAGATTGTTTTATGTGCTATGTGCCAATTGATTTGTTTGTGTGATTCCTTATAATTGAACTACTTTGTTTACGTGTCTTGGATCCTTTGTGTGTTAAAGGAAGTGAAGGAAAATGAGTTAATTAATTAGTTGCGGTATTGTGTTTGATTATGAGCCATCTTTTGAAGTTGATTGATTTTTGAAAAGGTTTGCTTAATGGAAAAATGTTGACGAGTGTTTGGTGGCTGCCCTACGTTATTGAATGGTGTTATGACTAAAAATAGTGTTTATTCTAAAGCAAAGTATTAAAGGGATTTGAAGTGTGATCTTTCGGTGTTTGTGGATTTTTGTGAAAAGTGACTTTTGGGCTTGCTATGTGGCTATCCCAAATTTATTTAATTTATTTTTAAATCCTAAAAATATTTTCAATTGGACTAAAGTTTGAGTTCCCAAAGGTATTTGATTTAGAAAAAAGTGGATTGAAAAGGTGACGTTTTTCGGTGTTTTTGGGCTTGGGTTCGTGGCTGTCCCGAATGGACCAGTAACTCAATTTTTTTTTGGGTAAAAGAAAAAATTCATTTTCATGATCAAAGTTCAGAAACAATTAAAAAGGTCATAAGCACGAACCTTGCCACCTTCTAGGAAGGGTTCAAGACGAATGCAAATGCCTTAAACCCAAAGCTATTTTGCCACCTTCTAGGAAGGGTTCAAAACAGCCAAAGGTCTAAAGAATAACTAAATAAATAAAACTAGAGTTCCTGTCTGATTCTATCAACTAAAACACTATTCCTCCAACCTACAAAATTAGGAAAACAAAAACTAATCCTATGAGCAACCTCCCTCCTAATAGTACTGAAAATAAGTTGCAAACTCCTTTTCTGATTCTTAAAAGTGCGGTTGTTCCTTTCTTCCCATACATGATAAATTGATGCTACAAACATAGAAAAAACACACTTGCAGCGGACCTTATCCCTGAAAGCATGGCATATCCACCTTGTCCAGTTATGGTACTTGTATGGACACCTGTCAATACCTATCCAAAGAGAACAGTAATCAAGGAGACTACGGCTCCAATTACATTCAAAAAATAAGTGATTCCTAAACTCAGCAGGAGATAGACATAAACAGCAATGATTAGGAATAGTCATAAAACATAACCTGTCCAAAGTTTGAAGTTTCCCAAAAGCAGCAAGCCAAGCAATAAAACAATGTTTTTGACCATCAACACTGTTCCAAACCATTTTATGCAAGGGAAAAATCCTTGCTGGTCTTTGAGCATCATGTACCCACTCTTGACCATGTAAATGTCATCCTGAGTCCTACCTTAAGTATCATTACATAAGCCTGGCTGTAATTTATCTCTGACTTTTAGAATCTGCTTCCAATGCCATCCAGATCCCTGAGTAGAGCTGCATTGCCAGAAATCTTGCTCCTTAATATAAACCGAATGCATCCATCTCACCCAAAGCGTATCCTTCTTCTTAGCCAGATCCCAAACCTGCTTTCCAATAGCCGCAAGGTTCCAAGTGCAACTGTCCTTGATGTTCAACCCACCATGCTTCCTGGATCTACAAACATTATCCTAAGCAACTCAATTATTTGTTTTAAATTGTTTTGTTAATTTTTTTGAATGATTTAGAGGTGCTTAAAGTATGTTCAAAAGTTGGATTCGATTTGGAAAAAGTAAAGGTTTTCTTTTACGATTACCCGACAAGGAATTAAATGAGTTTTTAGAAAATGATTTGATATTCAGCATGAATGTTACTTGGATAACTTGGTAATGATTATGTGTCTTGTTTTAAGAAAGGGATTAGCAAGTCGGGATTTTGGAGCTGTTGTTAGTCGGGAGAACCCGCATCAGTTTCTGACGAATATTTGCTGGATTTTAGGTAAAATGGTAAGACGTTCCGCATCATCTCAAAGATCGGAACCTAGTGGTCTTTGGGTCAATAGTATCGTGGCAATTGTTTGTGTGTGCGGCCAAGTATACGAAGGGGACTAGGACGACGCACCTTATGATGCATGATGTTATTTATGTGAATATGCCATGATGATGTGACTTGCTCTTATTATTTATGCATGATGAATATTTTATATGATAATTTTGTTGTTTGGAACTCTGTGAGATGTTTGTATGTTTAATCCATGATGGAGATTTAAGTGAGGCAAAGGAAATTATGAAAATAATAATAACGATGCTAATGAGAATAATGCGAGAGTGTTGAAAGTGAGTGATGGAAAATGACATGATGTGTTTATGATGAAAAGATTGATGGTGCAAGAAAAGAAATGATTATGTGAACGTGATTGGAATCAGTGATGTGTATGTGCTGAGCAGTGAAAGGATTAACGTGATGTGTGCCAGGTTGAAGAACTCCTTGATGTGCACGACTGATGTGACATGCTTGCCAGGTTGAGGAGCTCCCTGATATGTTCAGTTGTGATGATGATTATGAAATGATGAGAAAACGTTAATGTGAAAGATTTAATTAGAGGTCGAGGGTCACCGAATGGATGAACAAGGGTGACTCGTCTGAACTTAGGATTAATAAAACACTAATAAGACATTAAAAGACATTGAATAATGCGGCGAGTTGAGTGTGAAGTAGTGGAGAGGAAGATACCCTGTTTATCTGCGGATATTCAGGTGAGTGATTGTGATAGGGGAGGGTGATGACGGTGAAACGTCAAGTAACCTAGAGTGCTTTTCTAGGAATAACGAGACTATAAGTGATCGGGAATTGATACCCAAGGGATCGTAGTGTGTTCTGCACCCGAAACTAGAAAAGTACTATCGCCCCCTTGATCAATTTCGAAACGGTGAGAGGGAACCTGAACGAGGCGGGCAGTCGATTGGTTGTTCAGCCCTGCGATATCGCAATAAAATGAATAATTTACCGCTGACTCGAATGGGTGCAATATGAATAAATTTTAGCTGACCCGAGTGGGTGCAGTGTATGTTTGTGTTTCTCGGTTGTTCAACCAGCGTGGGTTAAGGTTCCTATACGTCCCGTTTGCTTCCGATTAGGCTTGGGAAGATTGGAGGAGATGTATGTGTGCTAACTAATTCCACGATGACGTTTTCTTATCCCCTGTCATCGATGGATGCGTTTTGTTAAAATTTAATAAAGTAAGTTTAAAATATTGAAAAGACTCTTAGGGTAAGAGTTTAAAATATGTAGAGGATTTTTGATGAAGGAACTGGAAAGGTCAAGTGGCAAGGAAGTATGGATAAGGCCAAGGATGAGATTTGATGACGGCAAAGAGTTGAGGAAATAACGTTGAGAAAGATACAAAGAAAGTGTTAAATATTTGAAGAGAGAGTTTTCAGAATGAAAGGCATTATTGTGTAATGATGATGATGAGGTGAAGCATGTTATGCGTTTTGTTGCTTGATATGTTGTATGTTTGTCTTAATATTTGTGCCTATTGTAATTCCACCCGTCGACGAGAAATCGTTCGGGATCGCTCACTCTCTCTTTTGTCCTATCTTCCGCTGGTATTCGATACCGCGCATTGCAGATGATTTATAACATCAGGATCTCTATGTGCCCGTTGGACGATGGAGACTGGGAGTTGGCTCCAGCAGGCTGGAGATGGCGTGGAGCCATCGGTTTGGAGGTCATGGACCCACTGTCCACTCTTGTGGATTCGGATTTGGGAGATATGATGAGTAGGCTGGTGCTGATAGATCAAGAGTGCATAATGAGTCCGTTGTTTCCTGATGAGATGATGGGAGATTCGATGATGTTGAGGAGCTTTTCGAGCTGGCAGGAGTGCCCGGTGAAGGTGGCGATCCGTAGTATAGGTTCTTAGTCATGTTTTGAGTATGTATTGCACTCTCTTGAGATGTACTAAGATGAAATGGCTCTACCCTGATGTAACTGTTATATGGGACAATATTTTTTGGAAAAATGTATCACCGTGATGGATGTGACTGGAGTTAGAAGTAATAATTATAAAACAAGGTTTATTGTGATGAACAAAATATTTTATGATAATGGGAGAAAGAGTTTCAAAGCGTGATGTTGGTAACGTCTCGATTTGGAACTTGATGCGTGATGTGGGACATGAATGATTTATTCTATAAAGAAATGTTTTATTCTATAAAGAAATGTTTTTGAGGAGAAAAAAAATGTTTTTGTGAAAAGGAACTCATGTCCACGTCACAAAAAAAAAAATTTCCCCAGATTTTTCCTAAATAAAATATTCAAGTTGCTAAATCGGGGTGTTACAATGGATATGTTCAAGCAGTGACAAATTAACATTCCTTTTTCGAGGCATTAGAACAAAGAGTGAAGTACCAATTTAGTCTCTAATGTTTTTAGCTGTACCAATTTGGTCCCTGAAAATTTATAAATACACATTTGATCCTTCAAAAATTTTTAGATGTACCAATTTGGTCTTTCAAGGTTTCGGATGTACCAACTTGGTCCCTCGGATTTTGGATATACCAATTAGATACTTAAAATATGATGAACCAAGTTGGTATGGAAGAAAATTTTGAAGGACCAAGTTGGTATGGAAAAATATTAAGGGACCAAATTGGTACATCCGAAAATCTTGAGGGACTAAATGTGTAATTATAAATTTTCAAGGACTAAATTGGTACAGTGAAAAAACATCAAGGACTAAGTTGGTACGTCACTCTAGAACAAATGCCCAACTATGCTAAGTTTATGAAGGAATTGTTGACAAAGAAAACAAAGCTCCGGGATGATGAGACTACGATGCTAACAAAGGAGTGTCATGTGTAATACCCCAAATTTTTAATCGCTGATTAATAAAAGTTAATTATAAAGTTTATTTATAATTAATTACTTTTATTATAATTCTCGATTAATTATATGTATTATGCAAAAGGAAATATGTGGAAAAATAATTTGATAATTATTTTGTGTGAAAATAGAAGTTTTGCATGTTGGAAGTCAAGCTTTCCCAAGGACTTCAAGTGCAATCATTAGATGGTTTTGATGATAACAAACTCAAGCTTCTCAAGCTCTTATCAAGTGCAATCACAAGATCTTCTTCCTTCAAGTCCAAGCTTCAAGTTGAAGACTCAAGCAAATGAAGTTGAAGATTCAAGCAAATGAAGACCTTTTAGCCCTTTCCCTTAGGACATCATGTAAGGTAATGAAGTCAAGGTTTATATTATGTTAAAAGGCCAATATAAATTTTTCTAAATATGTTTTTCATATAAAAGGAGAAGAAAAAAAGAAGTTTTGTGAAAATCAGTTTTTATATCCTAGTTTTGGTGAAAACACTTGATGTTACAAAATTCTGTATATTTTTATGTATGCAAGAGAGAGTAATCGATTAGCTGCTCAAGATAATCGATTAACTTTGTTGCATCATAGAAAAATCAGAGAGGTTGTAATCGATTAAATGAATCTTGTTATCAATTACTTTCTTACGAGAGCAATCGATTACCTGGATCAAGTAATCGATTAAAATTGTTGCATCATATATTTTTCTGAAACAAAGTAATTGATTACATGCTTTGTAGTAATCGATTACATGATGTTGCATCATATGCAAATCAGAGGCTCAATAATTGATTATTAGATAAGTGGTAATCGATTATATGAGTTGCATCATACATTAAACATAAGTGAAGTAATCGATTACTGGTTTTTAAAATGAATTTCAAAGTTTCTATTTTTAAAGGGATAATCGATTACCTCCCTCAAGTAATCGATTACCTCAAGTTTTATTGAAAAACGTGTCAGAATCATTTTGATTTATTTCCTGATTTCTTTTTACATATAAGATTCTGATTTATTTTCAAAATTCGAATTTGATTTTATTTTTGAAAATATTCCTTATTTGTTTTAAGAATCAAATCTTTGATTTATTTTCTAAATCTTTTTTATTTGGTTTTGATTTTAAAACTTATTTCAAAATCTTATTTTATTTTATTTTGATTTCAAATTGATTTTAATTTGTTGGTTTAAATCTTTTTGATTTGATTTTGATTTCAAAATTAACTTTATTTATTTGTTTTAAAAAAAACCATTTGAACACTTCTACATTCTCTGATCATCATGTTTTTCCTCCTCTTCTTCTTCTTCTTCTTCTTCTTCTTCTTCTCTGGTTTTCACGTTCATACACTTTTGAAGAAAATCATAAACCTTGTATTGGCCCGATAACACTTTCTTTTTGACTTCATTATCATTAGAGCTATATTGTTGTATCTGTGTTGCTTAGAACACATAATTGTTAGAGTGACCTATTATTGTTGTATCAGCACTATTGAGAGTGCACTAGGTCTTGTACCCAATCAATCATACCTTAACCAGTGTTGTAAGGGGTGTGTAACCCTTAGTGACTAGGGAGTGAATCTCCTAGTGTGAACGTGCGGCGTTCGTGGTGTTTAGGGTGAGGAACCCTTGTATTGGGTAGTGCTAGACGAACGGTGGGGCACCTAGTAGTTAGGCTATCTGGTTGTGTTTTGAGGCCCCTAGCGAACGGAGGTTCCTAGTAGCGTGCGGGGTGCTCTGGTTGTACTTGGGGACGCGAGGCGTCTTTGGTACAGTGAAAGCTCAAACGGGTCGCTTGGGGACTGGATTTAGGCCGGGTTTGCCGAACCAGGATAAAAATCTCCGGTGCAATCTCTTCTATCCCTCATCTCTTTATTTTCGTTATTGTTGTTGCATGTGCATTGTTGTTATAATTATTATTCTTGCATCATAACGATTATTTTAATAATAATTATTTTAAAGGTTTTAAATTAATTAGCGCGGTAACGGTTTTCGTTGTTCTTATTTTAAGTGTATCCGCGCATATTAGTTTTCTATTATTATTAATATTATTCGCTTCTGCGTAATCGTTTTCTTCATTATAATTGTTTTCCGCTGCAAATCTCTTTAAATTTGTTGAAAACGTTTTAAAGCGAATATTTTCCAATGTTTTCGTAAACACCCAATTCACCCCCCTCTTGGGTGACGGCTGCCAATCCTATCAATAATTCTAACAATTGGTATCAGAGCTTCGTGCTCTGCTAAAGGCCTAACAGCCTGAGTTAAAGATCCGTTGCAGATTGGCAGCGTTGAGATATTTGTTTTTGTTTTAATATGGAGGGTTTTACATTCGATGATGCACCAATTTTTGATGGAAATAATTTTCATTACCGGAGTGCTAGAATGAAAATTTTTCTTCAATCTATTAGTTTTCGTTTATGGCATGTCGTTCTCAATGGTTTTGATTTTCAGCCAAAACATGTTTTAAACGAATTTGATGAAAAATATTTTTCCTTGAATTTTCAAGCTATGCATATTTTGAAAAATGCCTTGATCTATGATGCATATGCTATAGTTGAAAATTGTGAAAATGCTAAGGATATTTGGGACACTTTACATATACATTATGCTAGTAACGATCTTCATGGAAGTGTTAGTGTCCACAGGAAAGAGGAGAAGGAACAAGAAGAAAATGATATAGAGCGTGAAATATCAAACTCCCTGGACGAAGATTATGATGATGAAACAGAAAGCGTGAGGAGTAGCTCATCATGCGATGAAGATGAACTAGAGTGAGTGTTTGAAAGCTTCATGGACTCAATGGAGGAATCAAACTCTTCGGATGAGGAATCAATGGCAGATAAACATGAAACATCCGATCACTTGGCTCATGAGGACCATGAGGTAACTTCAATTATTCCCTATTCTAAATTTTTGCAATATTCATTTAATGAGTTACATGATGATTTGACACATTTGGAAAATAGAAACTTGGATTCTTTAATAAAATTATCTCTAATTGAAAATGAAATCAATATTTTGAAAAATGGAGATATTTTTGATAAAGAGATGTTTTTGGAAAATAGTTTCTCAACCATTTTTGAAAAATGCATAAATCTTTAAAAGCATGTTGCGAACGTATTTGTTGAGTGTGATGATACTGAAAAATCTATTTGCTCAACTTCTTTACTTGAAAGTGAAATTGAAAATGATATTGATATACAAAAATCAAGTGAAGTTGTTGACAATAGTATTTCTCACTATCATGACAAAAATTCCAAGTTTCATGAAAATAATTTTGAAAAAGTCAAATCATCATCCAAACCCATAATTTCAATTATTGTGGTAATTTAGGACATATTTCTCATTTATGCTTTTATCGTAAAAATTATAATATGAGAAATAATTTGCAATGGTTTTGTTATCTTCTATCACATGATTACACTTTATATGTAATGATATTGCATTGATATATGAGGACATGCTTGTTTTTGTAAGGACATGTTTGGTACGACATGGACTTATAACATAAGCATGGTGTTATTTTTTTTTTATGATTAGTGCATATGCTTCAAATTGTTTATTCATATTTTGCCTTCACAATATCCTTGATATCTGCGAGGAAATGCTACTAATCTATATGGATCCAAGTTTTTGGATACCAAAAGAAATGCTCCTAAGTATTTTTACAGGCAATGCCTCAAGTACAAGAGAAGGTATGCGCATTGAGATTAAATGAAAGAATTCCAAAGGAGGAATTAAGACTCTCCTTCATCATGATGCTTGAGGAAAATGGGAACATATTAAAAAGGTGGAGACTTCCTTCAAGGCAAAGAATAGGAAACTCTTTAAGGAAGAACTTCACAAGTACACAAACATTATAACTTGAGAAAGTGTCACAAACGATAAGTATCAACATTCTTATTTTTTCTAACTATTTTATGTTACTTATCTTTGTGTTACACATGTTTATCATGGTGCTGAAATTTTATTTATTCCTTCTTCGATATGTTGGTACAAAATCTTTTTTGAAGAATAAATTATTTTTAGCATACACCATATTCATGTGTTACTAACTCCTAAGGATCCAATTAACTTGGATACCAAGAGATACATGTGGTAATTAGTTTTGCAGGTATTCCTACAAGTATCAGTATGCAACGTCCTCTACAAACTTGGTTAATGGATTCAAATGAAAAGAGAACTGGGCAATACTCAAATACTTGAAGGTGATGCGGCAATATAAAGACGATCTCTTGGAATGGAAGAAGTGCAACACATTGAATAAGAGGATAATTCCTTCAATTGCAGATTGTTGAATTTATCAATAGAAGGAACTCCAAAGCTCTCGGTTTCAAATCATCACTATAAGTATCACTGATCTTTATTTATTTTAATCATTTTATGATGCTTCTTCTTATGATATGTGCTACATGACATTTTGTGTTTAATTGCATTGAATAATTATTGTCATAGCATATAGGTCTTCAAATTTTTGTGATGATAATAAGCATAAACATGTTTTATTGATGCATTTGATCTCCCTTTATAACTTGCTTGGTTGAATCATTCTTTTAGAAAGGGGGAGAAAAACTTTTTCAAATTTGCATAAAAACATGTTTCGCTTTTTCATTCTATCTTGACATCATGCGCTTTTTAACCATGTATTGGGACAAAATTTTTTTGTTTCCCATAAGTCCTTATGCTGATGCCAAATAGGGGGAGTAAAAGTATGAAACAAATCTCCTTGTTATTATTAATGCTTCTACCCATTGTTTCAGGGGGAGTTTAGCATTGGTTTAATTGATCAAAAGGGGAGAGATATTTTACAAAAGAAATGGGCTTAATGAAGACAAAAGGGGAAGAGAACCAAATGTCGTCGACAAAATAAAAGGGATCCTGTGATAACTCCCATGGAAATAAAAGTGATAAGTCAAGCTTACTCATGGGGAGAAGAATTCTGAGCTTCATAGCATATCTAATGGATAACAAAAGGGGGAGAAGAAAAATTCAAGCATAACAACAAGTGAAGAATTCTGAACCCACTTTTTGCTGTTGACAAAAGGGGGAGAAGAATTCCTGAATGATGCCTGAATGATGCAAGGATGCGAAGCATTTAATTGCGAAGCATTTAATTGTTATACATCCTTTTTGTATCCTTGTTGTATTCTTTGTGTTCTTGTTTATTATATATACATTTTCTTGTATAACACTTGTGATGCAGATCATTCAGAATACAGGTTTGTCATCATCAAAAGAGGAGTGTTGGAAGTCAAGCTTTCCCAAGGACTTCAAGTGCAATCATTAGATGGTTTTGATGATAACAAACTCAAGCTTCTCAAGCTCTTATCAAGTGCAATCACAAGATCTTCTTCCTTCAAGTCCAAGCTTCAAGTTGAAGACTCAAGCAAATGAAGTTGAAGATTCAAGCAAATGAAGACCTTTTAGCCCTTTCCCTTAGGACATCATGTAAGGTAATGAATTCAAGGTTTATATTATGTAAAAAGGCCAATATAAGTTTTTCTAAATATGTTTTTCATATAAAAGGAAAAGAAAAAAAGAAGTTTTGTGAAAATCAGTTTTTATATCTTAGTTTTGGTGAAAATACTTGATGTTACAAAATTTTGTGTATTTTTATGTATGCAAGAGAGAGTAATCGATTAGCTGCTCAAGAAAATCGATTAACTTTGTTGCATCATAGAAAAATTAGAGAGGTTGTAATCGATTAAATGAATCTTGTTAATCAATTACTTTCATACGAGAGTAATCGATTACCTGGATCAAGTAATCGATTAAAATTGTTGCATAATATATTTTTCTGAAACAAAGTAATCGATTACATGCTTTGTAGTAATCGATTACATGATGTTGCAACATATGCAAATCGGAGGCTCAATAATCGATTATTAGGTAAGTGGTAATCGATTATATGAGTTGCATCATACATTAAACAGAAGTGAAGTAATCGATTACATGCATGTGAAAATCGACTACTGGTTTTTAAAATGAATTTCAAAGTTTCTATTTTTAAAGGGATAATCGATTACCTCCCTCAAGTAATCGATTACCTCAAGTTTTATTGAAAAACGTGTCAGAATCATTTTGATTTATTTCCTGATTTGTTTTTATATATAAGATTCTGATTTATTTTCAAAATTCGAATTTGATTTTATTTTTGAAAATATTCCTTATTTGTTTTAAGAATCAAATCTTTGATTTATTTTCTAAATCTTTTTTATTTGGTTTTGATTTTAAAACTTATTTCAAAATCTTATTTTATTTTATTTTGATTTCAAATTAATTTTAATTTGTTGGTTTAAATCTTTTTGATTTGATTTTGATTTCAAAATTAACTTTATTTATTTGTTTTAAAAAAACCATTTGAACACTTCTACATTCTCTGATCATCATGTTTTTCCTCTTCTTCTTCTTCTTCTTCTTCTCTGGTTTTCACGTTCATACACTTTTGAAGAAAATCATAAACCTTGTATTGGCCCGATAACACTTTCTTTTTGACTTCATTATCATTAGAGCTATATTGTTGTATCTGTGTTGCTTAGAACACATAATTGTCAGAGTGACCTATTATTGTTGTATCAGCACTATTGAGAGTGCACTGTAGGTCTTGTACCCAATCAATCATACCTTAACCAGTGTTGTAAGGGGTGTGTAACCCTTAGTGACTAGGGAGTGAATCTCCTAGTGTGAACGTGCGGCGTTCGTGGTGTTTAGGGTGAGGAACCCTTGTATTGGGTAGTGCTAGACGAACGGTGGGGCACCTAGTAGTTAGGCTATCTGGTTGTGTTATGAGGCCCCTAGCGAACGGAGGTTCCTAGTAGCGTGCGGGGGTGCTCTGGTTGTACTTGGGGACGCGAGGCGTCTTTGGTATAATGAAAGCTCAAGCGGGTCGCTTGGGGACTGGATTTAGGCCGGGTTTGCCGAACCAGGATAAAAATCTCCGGTGCAATCTCTTCTATCCCTCATCTCTTTATTTTCGTTATTGTTGTTGCATGTGCATTGTTGTTATAATTATTATTCTTGCATCATAACGATTATTTTAATAATAATTATTTTAAAGGGTTTTAAATTAATTAGCGCGGTAACGGTTTTCGTTGTTCTTATTTTAAGTGTATCCGCGCATATTAGTTTTCTATTATTATTAATATTATTCGCTTCTGCGTAATCGTTTTCTTCATTATAATTGTTTTCCGCTGCAAATCTCTTTAAATTTGTTGAAAACGTTTTAAAGCGAATATTTTCCAATGTTTTCGTAAACACCCAATTCACCCCCCCTCTTGGGTGACGGCTGCCAATCCTATCAATAATTCTAACAATTGGTATCAGAGCTTCGTGCTCTGCTAAAGGCCTAACAGCCTGAGTTAAAGATCCGTTGCAGATTGGCAGCGTTGGGATATTTGTTTTTGTTTTAATATGGAGGGTTTTACATTCGATGATGCACCAATTTTTGATGGAAATAATTTTCATTACCGGAGTGCTAGAATGAAAATTTTTCTTCAATCTATTAGTTTTCGTTTATGGCATGTCGTTCTCAATGGTTTTGATTTTCAGCCAAAACATGTTTTAAACGAATTTGATGAAAAATATTTTTCCTTGAATTTTCAAGCTATGCATATTTTGAAAAATGCCTTGATCTATGATGCATATGTTATAGTTGAAAATTGTGAAAATGCTAAGGATATTTTGGACACTTTACATGTACACTATGCTACTAACGATCTTCATGGAAGTGTTAGTGTCCACAGGAAAGAGGAGAAAGAACAAGAAGAAAATGATATAGAGCATGAAATATCAAACTCCCTGGACGAAGATTATGATGATGAAACAGAAAGCGTGGGGAGTAGCTCATCATGCGATGAAGATGAACTAGAGTGAGTGTTTGAAAGCTTCATGGACTCAATGGAGGAATCAAACTCTTCGGATGAGGAATCAATGGCAGATAAACATGAAACATCCGATCACTTGGCTCATGAGGACCATGAGGTAACTTCAATTATTCCCTATTCTAAATTTCTGCAATATTCATTTAATGAGTTACATGATGATTTGACACATTTGGAAAATAGAAACTTGGATTCTTTAATAAAATTATCTCTAATTGAAAATGAAATCAATATTTTGAAAAATGGAGATATTTTTGATAAAGAGATGTTTTTGGAAAATAGTTTCTCAACCATTTTTGAAAAATGCATAAATCTTGAAAAGCATGTTGCGAACGTATTTGTTGAGTGTGATGATACTAAAAAATCTATTTGCTCAACTTCTTTACTTGAAAGTGAAATTGAAAATGATATTGATATACAAAAATCAAGTGAAGTTGTTGACAATAGTATTTCTCACTATCATGACAAAAATTCCAAGTTTCATGAAAATAATTTTGAAAAAGTCAAATCATCATCCAAACCCATTATTTGCAATTATTGTGGTAATTTAGGACATATTTCTCATTTATGCTTTTATCGTAAAAATTATAATATGAGAAATAATTTGCAATGGTTTTGTTATCTTCTATCACATGATTACACTTTATATGTAATGATATTGCATTGATATATGAGGACATGCTTGTTTTTGTAAGGACATGTTTGGTATGACATGGACTTATAACATAAGCATGGTGTTATTTTTCTTTTATGATTAGTGCATATGCTTCAAATTGTTTATTCATATTTTGCCTTCACAATATCCTTGATATCTGTGAGGAAATGCTACTAATCTATATGGATCCAAGTTTTTGGATACCAAAAGAAATGCTCCTAAGTATTTTTACAGGCAATGCCTCAAGTACAAGAGAAGGTATGCGCATTGAGATTAAATGAAAGAATTCCAAAGGAGGAATTAAGACTCTCCTTCATCATGATGCTTGAGGAAAATGAGAACATATTAAAAAGGTGGAGACTTCCTTCAAGGCAAAGAATAGGAAACTCTTTAAGGAAGAACTTCACAAGTACACAAACATTATAACTTGAGAAAGTGTCACAAACGATAAGTATCAACATTCTTATTTTTTCTAACTATTTTATGTTACTTATCTTTGTGTTACACATGTTTATCATGGTGCTGAAATTTTATTTATTCCTTCTTCGATATGTTGGTACAAAATCTTTTTTGAAGAATAAATTATTTTTAGCATACACCATATTCATGTGTTACTAACTCCTAAGGATCCAATTAACTTGGATACCAAGAGATACATGTGGTAATTAGTTTTGCAGGTATTCCTACAAGTATCAGTATGCAACGTCCTCTACAAACTTGGTTAATGGATTCAAATGAAAAGAGAACTGGGCAATACTCAAATACTTGAAGGTGATGCGGCAATATAAAGACGATCTCTTGGAATGGAAGAAGTGCAACACATTGAATAAGAGGATAATTCCTTCAATTGCAGATTGTTGAATTTATCAATAGAAGGAACTCCAAAGCTCTCGGTTTCAAATCATCACTATAAGTATCACTGATCTTTATTTATTTTAATCATTTTATGATGCTTCTTCTTATGATATATGCTACATGACATTTTGTGTTTAATTGCATTGAATAATTATTGTCATAGCATATAGGTCTTCAAATTTTTGTGATGATAATAAGCATAAACATGTTTTATTGATGCATTTGATCTCCCTTTATAACTTGCTTGGTTGAATCATTCTTTTAGAAAGGGGGAGAAAAACTTTTTCAAATTTGCATAAAAACATGTTTCGCTTTTTCATTCTATCTTGACATCATGCGCTTTTTAACCATGTATTGGGACAAAAAAATTTTTGTTTCCCATAACTCCTTATGCTGATGTCAAATAGGGGGAGTAAAAGTATGAAACAAATCTCCTTGTTATTATTAATGCTTCTACCCATTGTTTCAGGGGGTGTTTAGCATTGGTTTAATTGATCAAAAGGGGAGAGATATTTTACAAAAGAAATGGGCTTAATGAAGACAAAAGGGGAAGAGAACCAAATGTCGTCGACAAAATAAAAGGGATCCTGTGATAACTCCCATGGAAATAAAAGTGATAAGTCAAGCTTACTCATGGGGAGAAGAATTCTGAGCTTCATAGCATATCTAATGGATAACAAAAGGGGGAGAAGAAAAATTCAAGCATAACAACAAGTGAAGAATTCTGAACCCACTTTTTGCTGTTGACAAAAGGGGGAGAAGAATTCCTGAATGATGCCTGAATGATGCAAGGATGCGAAACATTTAATTGTTATACATCCTTTTTGTATCCTTTTTGTATTCTTTGTGTTCTAGGGATAAGGATGTGTTTATTATATATACATTTTCTTGTATAACACTTGTGATGCAGATCATTCAGAATACAGGTTTGTCATCATCAAAAAAGGGGAGTGTTGGAAGTCAAGCTTTCCCAAGGACTTCAAGTGCAATCATTAGATGGTTTTGATGATAACAAACTCAAGCTTCTCAAGCTCTTATCAAGTGGAATCACAAGATCTTTTTCCTTCAAGTCCAAGCTTCAAGTTGAAGACTCAAGCAAATGAAGTTGAAGATTCAAGCAAATGAAGACCTTTTAGCCCTTTCCCTTAGGACATCATGTAAGGTAATGAAGTAAAGGTTTATATTATGTAAAAAGGCCAATATAAGTTTTTCTAAATATGTTTTTCATATAAAAGGAGAAGAAAAAAAGAAGTTTTGTGAAAATCAGTTTTTATATCTTAGTTTTGGTGAAAATACTTGATGTTACAAAATTCTGTATATTTTTATGTATGCAAGAGAGAGTAATCGATTAGCTGCTCAAGATAATCGATTAACTTTGTTGCATCATAGAAAAATTAGAGAGGTTGTAATCGATTAAATGAATCTTGTTAATCAATTACTTTCATACGAGAGCAATCGATTACCTGGATCAAGTAATCGATTAAAATTGTTGCATCATATATTTTTCTGAAACAAAGTAATCGATTACATGCTTTGTAGTAATCGATTACATGATGTTGCATCATATGCAAATCAGAGGCTCAATAATCGATTATTAGGTAAGTGGTAATCGATTATATGAGTTGTATCATACATTAAACAGAAGTGAAGTAATCGATTACATGCATGTGATAATCGACTACTGGTTTTTAAAATGAATTTCAAAGTTTCTATTTTTAAAGGGATAATCGATTACCTCCCTCAAGTAATCGATTTCCTCAAGTTTTATTGAAAAACGTGTCAGAATCATTTTGATTTATTTCCTGATTTGTTTTTATATATAAGATTCTGATTTATTTTCAAAATTCGAATTTGATTTTATTTTTGAAAATATTCCTTATTTGTTTTAAGAATCAAATCTTTGATTTATTTTCTAAATCTTTTTTATTTGGTTTTGATTTTAAAACTTATTTCAAAATCTTATTTTATTTTATTTTGATTTCAAATTAATTTTAATTTGTTGATTTAAATCTTTTTGATTTGATTTTGATTTCAAAATTAACTTTATTTATTTGTTTTTTTTTTAAAAAAAAACCATTTAAACACTTCTACATTTTCTGATCATCACATTTTTCCTCTTCTTCTTCTTCTTCTCTGGTTTTCACGTTCATACACTTTTGAAGAAAATTATTGGCCCGATAACACTTTCTTTTTGACTTCATTATCATTAGAGCTATATTGTTGTATCTGTGTTGCTTAGAACACATAATTGTTAGAGTGGTCTATTATTGTTGTATCAGCACTACTGAGAGTGCACTGTAGGTCTTGTACCCAATCAATCATACCTTAACCAGTGTTGTAACCCAATCAATCATACCTTAACCAGTGTTGTAAGGGGTGTGTAACCCTTAGTGACTAGGGAGTGAATCTCCTAGTGCGAACGTGCGGCGTTCGTGGTGTTTAGGGTGAGGAACCCTTGTATTGGGTAGTGCTAGACGAACGGTGGGGCACCTAGTAGTTAGGCTATCTGGTTGTGTTTTGAGGCCCCTAGCGAACGGAGGTTCCTAGTAGCGTGCGGGGTGCTCTGGTTGTACTTGGGGACGCGAGGCGTCTTTGGTATAGTGAAAGCTCAAGCGGGTCGCTTGGGGACTGGATTTAGGCCGGGTTTGCCGAACCAGGATAAAAATCTCCGGTGCAATCTCTTCTATCCCTCATCTCTTTATTTTCGTTATTGTTGTTGCATGTGCATTGTTGTTATAATTATTATTCTTGCATCATAACGATTATTTTCCTAATAATTATTTTAAAGGGTTTTAAATTAATTAGCGCGGTAACGGTTTTCGTTGTTCTTATTTTAAGTGTATCCGCGCATATTAGTTTTCTATTATTATTAATATTATTCGCTTCTGCGTAATCGTTTTCTTCATTATAATTGTTTTCCGCTGCAAATTTCTTTAAATTTGTTGAAAACGTTTTAAAGCGAATATTTTCCAATGTTTTCGTAAACACCCAATTCAATCCCCTCTTGGGTGACGACTGCCAATCCTATCAATTTCTAACATTTCATATTAGTCCTTATTTTAGGACCTAGAAGTAAAATTAGGAAGATCTTGGAGGGAAAGGAAATAAAAATATTAATTTTTCAAAATTTGGCCAAAATACTCGAGTATTTTAGTCAATACTCGAGTATTCTGTACAAAGTTGCTCAACGTTAGTGCGTTTGATGAGTCAACCACCGAGTTACTCGTTAAACGCAATGAAATCACCTCGAGCCATAGTGGGAAACGCGTGTCGTTGTGCATGCATACTCAATTCGTGTATTTAAGCAAGTTCTAGCTGATCAAATGACCCATTTCTTCAATTTTTGAACTATTGCTCTGAGTTAGGGTTCCTGAATTCGAACTCTTCGTTCGTTTTCGTTTTTGATCAATAGCCAACATATTATACACCATTGTAAAGCTCACATCTCGAGCTTTACAAAGACACCAAGAATGTGAGTTGAGGCTAAGTGTGTGAGGAGTTCCAAGTCTTCAAAGTCAAGCCAAGTTTCTGCAGAAAACGAAATTCGAGTCTCGGAGCTTACTTCAAGCTTCGATTGTGGTAAGCACGAGTACTCCTTTGGACTCAAATTCATTTCATTCTCTAGTTAATGTTGTAGAGAACAAAACCTAATCATTTTCCTCAATTTTCTTGCATGTTTCGTGTGTCAAATCTTCTGGTCTTATGACCCTATCAATACTGTCTTGCATGTTCTGTTGTGAAGAGGTTTTAGTGGATTTTGGTGTTTCAGTGCTTTTCTCTGTGGATTTTCAGTTCATACACGACCTAGAGGTAAGGGTGAAGCTATACTTTCACTAGAATAAGAATGATTTAGAGTATTTTGTGAAATGAGTCACCATGAGACTCAAGGGCTTAGTTTGAAATAAGATTATGGCTTAGAGGCCAATATGAGATACTAGTTCATTTTGAACAAGTTTAATATGTTGCATGTGAACTTAATTGATGTTGAAATCAAGTTAAAAACGAGTATATTTGAGTTTGATATGTGAAGTTGCTGAAATTCATGTTTTTATGCATAATTGATGTGAGATTTGGATTCTCTGTTAATTTTCATGTTTTAAGTGTTGAGACATGTTTAATATGCATAAATACAACTCTGTGGATCATTGGTTTAAGTAAAAATTGGTATTTACTGTCAGTAAATACTCGAGTATTATGTAAAATACTCGAGTATTGTCTGAATTAGAATGTTCAGAGTTCAGCTTAACACTCGAGTACCTGAGGAACTACTCGAGTATTCTGAGTTGATGAACTACTCAAGTATTTGAAGAACTACTCGAGTATTTGAAGAACTACTCGATTATTCTGGGTTGACTGATGGAAAATTTTTTATAATACTACGAACTACTCGAGTATCTGAACAAATACTCGAGTATCAAGTATGAGATTGCTCAAAAATACCATTTTCCAACTTAACCCTTTTTATTTAAACCTAATTATATTTAAAGGGAATGATATACTCATTCATTTGATAAATTCTATCATTAATGCTTGATGATTTTGATATTGTCTCTTGCCACAATGATTGCGTGATGCAAATGATGAGACTAATGGCTAATATTAATGAAATCATTAATTGCATTCATACATGGTGTATGATTGATAGTTTCGTTTTTCATGTTCGAGGAACATGAGGAGGGTACTCTGGGAGTACCAAATGTTTGCGTCCTTCTTGATGACACATTATGAGTAAAATGTGGCCAGTATTGTGGGGTACTGATGATGTGATTATTACGTCTTCCCGACGTGACGTGCACCTGAGGAGTGACGTTATGTATCACATACCAAGCGAGGTTCGCTATACGTTATGAGAACGTATAATTGTTCTTTGGGAGCATTTATGGGTTGTTTGGTTGGACGTCCAAGAAAGTTATAGTTGGAGAACTCAAGAATTTGAGATATAGAAAGCATGCATCATGCCACCATAATTAAAGAAGTCAAATATCATTGAAAATGGCCTGATCATATGTATATGCATGCTACTTGATCACTTGCTAAATGTGAATGTTTACTTTCTTTGTAATTATTCTTATTTGATTATGTGAATTGTATTGCTTACCCTTATGCCCTTTTTAGGTGATGGCTCGCTATCTAGCTTGCATCGAGTTGCGCCCACTCCCTAGTGGAGTGTTGTACTACGAGGATCAACGAGCCACCTTTGAGGGGGAGGTACAGTTGACACTCTATCACCCGAACCCTCTGGCTCGTGTCCGTCCTCGCAGGTTCCGCATCCCTATCATCTATACCCCGCATGTTCCCCCTTTTACACATATCATGGACCACCCCCGGCTCGACCAACTCGACGTTTTCATAGTTTTCGTTTTAGAGCTGCTACCCGATCCCATCCATCTGCTTCCCGAGTTATCCGAGAGGAGACTCTTGTTCATAGTCAGACGAGTCCATTTCATGGGACTCCATCTGCTGACCCAGTGCCAGTGGTCGGGCACCGAATCAGCCAGACGAGGTCGAGGAGGATCCGGAGGAGGCAGAGAGCGAGGGCGAGCCAGTCGAGCACTCCACTGGTAGTCAGTGGGGAGTTGGGGATCCACCGGGCGATGCATGATATAGGTGACTGGGGTGAGGGACAGTAGAGCAGCTGCAGGAGACCAGGATGAGGATATAGCTGTTGGAGGATCATCAGACCATCTCTGGGATTTCTATTTTTGAGATGCATATATTTTGTATATATTTTTGAGAGATTTTGGAGAGTTGGTCTTTCTTTATATTTTAGCTTTATGGACTTGTTATGGGACTAGTACTTTGACTATGCTGGACTTGGTTGATGATGATGTACCTTGATCTACTTACTATGTTTATATATATATATATAGATATATATGTCATGTTTTGATGTACATCAGATCAAGGGTACTATTTCAAATATTTACCACTTACTCTGATATTGAAATGCATAATTTTGTAAGATTTATTATTTTAAAAATTATATCTCACGAGTTCGAGATAACGACACATTAATTATAAAATACGCCTTGTATTCAATGATATGTTATCTCAAAACACCATCTTTTCATCACAAGATAATCAAACTCAAATGTCAAGTATTTAACCAAGTCTATTTGTAAACTTTTAGAGAAAATTTTATGAACCCTTATTTATATACACTTCAAGTCCATATATATTCTATAAGTTAATCAATTACTCCACTTATACTATGAAATAAGAGAGCGTTACACCATGCTATCCTTCAAACAAAACTTCCACCAAAACTAAAAGATCTAGGGAGTTTCACCTTGCCATGTGACATTGGTGGTTTGTATATTTGGTAAAGCACTCTGTGACCGGGGGGCAAGCATCAACTTAATGCCTCTCTCTGTTTTTCTTAAATTGGAAATTAGGAAAGTGAATCCCACTATGGCTTTGTTGTAGTTGGCTAATAGATCCATACTCCGTCCATGAGGTTTGGTGGAAGATATTTTGGTGAAGGTAGATAAATTTATTCTGCCCATGGATTTTATGGTAGTGGATATTGATGAGAACAAATATGTTCGTTTAATCTTTGGAACTCTGTTTTTGACCATTACTGTTTCAGTAGTGATTGATGTACCTAGGGGGAATTGATCTTAAGAGTCAGTGGTGACCAAGTTACTATGAAAATGTTTGAAAACCCACCACTCACCTCAGATCTCTTTGCCCTACTAAATGTGAAGAGAATGTTGGTTGTAGAAAGAACAAGAAGGGAATTTCCTTGTGGGCATCCTTGTGACCTCCAAGAGGGGGTCTATCGTCAGGTTCGGGACGTTAAACAAGCACTTTTTGGTAGGCAACCCAAGATGATTTTCCTTTGTGAACTTGGATATATGTTCTGATTTTGTTTAAAAAAAAGTACTGATGTGGTGCTTGTAGCACCATTTTTCGTTTTGCTCTTGTGATTTACAAGTGTGATTAAGTTTGAGGGAGCATATTAAAAGATGGATTATTGTACCACTATATTCAACTACCGAGAAAGAGAAGTCCTAACTCATCTTTTATTTTTGTTTTTGTTTCTGAATTGTTTTTGTTTAGAGTAGTTTGGTGTGTTTAATAAAATCTTAGGAATAAGTAATATTCTATGTTTGGGGAAGGATTTTATCTTTGAAATTTTTCTAAAATTACTCCCTCATTTATAGAAGCTTTCGTTTGTCCTCTCACTTATTATTTGTAAATGTTTGTGTTCATCCCCACCAATAAATGATGTAAATACTTAGATGGAGGGACAACTTTGTGTTTTGTATATAACTGAATTCGATTGGCTGAATTTTTTCTTAAATAGATTGGTTAGACAAATTCTTTTAGAATAGGTGATCAGTGATATTCCATACCCAGTGGGATATTCACTATGACTTAGTTACTCTATAACTTGTCGTTGTTCTCCTCAAAATCACTTAGAATCTCATGCATGTGTAGAAATGATTTAGGCACTGGTTCATAAAGCCCACTTTTAGCCTGAATAATTAATAGCCCAATATAATAGTATCCTTTGCTAACCATTTTGAGTCAATTAATGTTAAGCCTTTTCTTTCGAAGCTACTCAAATACTTAATGAACAACTTATAGATGAGAGGGGCATTGGAAAAGATGAATGATGATAAGTGGTTACATACTTTTTTGGATGGAAAAAATGTGGGAGAAGGCAGAAAAAAAGTGCCATGTTCTTAGATGTGCAAAGTAAAAGTGAAAATGCAAAGTGAAAAGTGAAAATCCCCAAAAAAAGTTGGGGAACCAAGCAATGAAACAAATGATGTGAGGAAATATTCATAGAAAAAAAATTCAATGCTTCTCTAAATCATGAGTAGTTTACCCTAAAAACTTTTATTTTTTTCCCCTTACATTATAACCTTGAAAAAATCCTTTTGATTTGCGCATATGTGTGATTAGTAGTGTGGTGTAGAATGAGAGCATTGACAAGCTTATGGTAGTACCGTGTTCATTAGATGAATAGAATGTATACACTTGAGTGATTGAGAGGATTGTATGGACATATTGCTAATCATTGTATTTTTTTTTAGAATTTGTTTTTCTTGTTGATTTGTGAGGAAATTAACATGCTTTTGATATGAAGATTATGTGCAAAGAATTTTAGTTGATTACGCTGGCTTGTAGATATGCTCTGAAACTGGTTGAGGTAGATGTTTGAATTGACTTTTAATTTATTTTGCATGGGGCATGCAAAATAAGTTTGGAGGAGTGTTGATGGTATAAAATATGTTATATTTCATTGATTTTATCCTCTTTTTATCTTAGTATTTGTTTGTTTCTAATGATTTTTATGTTAATTTATTAGTTTTTGGTTGTTTTGTTTAGCAAAATAAAACTTCATCACATAATGGATAGTTTGACATGATTTCAGGTGCTTTTGGGCATTGATTTAAGGATAATTGAGATGAAAGCATTCATAGATTAAATGAGCCATGAAAATTGCACAAAAGAAGTGAAAAATCCAATTTTCAGCCAACCTGTGGAGATGATTGATGGATAATCATTGATGTTGATTATGAGTTCATGTTAGGGAAAAAGCAAAAAGATGTACAAGAGACTAAGGGGTCTTTCTTTTATTTAATTTGTATTAACTTTTAATATTTTTTTAAAGTCAAAACCACGTCGTTTTGGCTTAAATGACGTTGTTTTGATCATTTAATAGACCACATTAGTTTGTCGCTAATGAACATAAAGAGTAACATAACCAAGCGATTAAAGCGAGTAACAAATTACAAATTGAGAAATTAAAACAATTTCTTTAATTTTGGAGACCAAAGTAAATATTGATGCAAGTTCAGGGACCAAAATGATAGTTTATTCATTTATTTAATTTAAAGGAAAATGCTAAAGAGGAAATAAAAGAGGTAATTATCGTGGAAAATGTTGAATTTAATATATCAAACACTAATAAACTTAGATTTCCAATGCATATTTTTTCTTAATAGATTCCTTAAACATTGTCCTTGGAACAACAATTAGCTATACCCTAATTTTAAAAAAGGCTTATTTATGTTTTTAGTTCCTAAAAGTTCAGTGTGTTATGGTTTTAGTTCCTAAAAGTTATTTTGATCCGGACTAGTCCTTAAATTTTCAAATGTTTTGGTTTTGATCCCATCGTTATGAAAAATTTATTATTTGCTGATGTGGCTAGTCGAATATCACATCAGTAGTCACGTGGCGTAAGATGACGCCAAATAGGTGGTATGACATGGATGTTATAAGGTCACAGACGCAAAATGGTCTTATATACAAAATTTTGCATTCATGAACCAAAGTCATGTATGTTATACCACCTATTTTTTTGGTTTACATGGGAAGTCTGAGACTAGAATCCATGACCTGGGGAGGGGGACATCCTAAGTATCCCTGCAGCCACCAACTGGGCTGTCTTACGCGGACTGTTATACCACCTATTTAATGTCAACTCATACCAAGTGGCTTATGATGTGGTGTTTTGTTGACTAAATTAGTTAATAATATATTATTTTAATGATGGGGACCAAACGAAAAATATTTAAAAAATTAAAGACTAGTTCCAATTAAAATATTCTCTCCGGTCTATATTATAAGCATCCTTTTTGTGAGAGAGAAAATATGCTTATAATATGAATCGGAGGGAGTAATATGCAAGGATGCTAAACAAGAAAAAAAATATTATTTACTACTCTAGCATTCATTATGAGGGGTTCACAGAAGAAAGATAGCCCCAACCAAACAAGGGGGAAAATTACTACTCTGAGTTGCTCTGGAAGCTTATCCCATAGGCATACTCTCTCACAGTACTAACTTGAACTCCAGGAGCAACACAATGGGGGTGGAGGTCTTTAATCTTAACAATAACTCTTTTTTCTCTTTCTTTCTAAAATCATTATGTCTCTATAATAAGCACTACTTTATTTCCCACAGTGGTTTTGTTCCGCTGTTTTTTGTCTTCATACTTTCACCTTCTCCTTCTTCTTTTTCTTGTCCTTACTCAGGAAGAAAAGAAACTAGAGGAATCCAAAACGGCTGAAGAGGAGAAGAAGGAAGATGACAATGACAAGGAAGAAGCAAAACCAGCTGAAAACCCGGCCGAGGAGAAAGCAAAACCAGAAGAATCCAAAGCCGAAGCTGCTTCTCCGCCACCACCGCCGCCAGAAATTTTACTGAAAGTGTTCATGCATTGCGAAGGTTGTGCTCGAAAGGTTCGTCGCTCCCTCAAAGGATTCCCAGGTAACAATGTCTCTCTCTCTCTCTCTCTCTCTATATATATATATATATATATATATATATATATAAGTGATATATCATTTAATTTTTACCCTTATCTGAATTTTGTGTGGTATTTGCGTCTGAGTTCAGGGGTTGAAGATGTGATAACTGATTGCAAGTCTCAGAAGGTGGTGGTTAAAGGAGAAAAAGCAGATCCACTCATGGTTGTTGAGAGAGTACAGAGGAAGAGTCATAGAAAAGTTGAGCTTCTTTCTCCGATCCCGAAACTTATGGTAGAGGAGGAGAAAAAACCTCAAGAGGAAGAAAAACCCAAGCCAGAGGAGACGAAAGAAGAGGTCTTTCACCTAACTAAACCATTTGTTTTCAATTGGCATTGCAACTTCGGATATGTTGTATTTACCGTAATTGCGAACAATTGCAGTAAAATATAATTAGTGTTTTAAATTGCGGTCGTAATATTTGGATTTTTTTGGGTGATGGTAACTACCTGTGTCTTTCAGTAAAACACTCATCCTTCACATGAGTCAAGGATCGAATTTGTAACATGCGTGAATTGTGTTAATTACAGTGGCCTGATTGCTTATCGCAATTGTTATGCAATAGCAATGTAGCACTATTATAGTGGCGATGAAGTTGGAAATACTATAAAAACTGCAATATTATGATCTCAATTGCGATTACAATTTAAAAACACTGAATTGTTAAAAAAAAAAAAAAACACTGAAATGTGATCTGAACTTACCCTTTGTCAGCATTTCAATTATTGTTTTGATATGTTATTCCTTTTATTTGGTCCTAATCAATTCTCAATAACTTTTGTGCAGCCTCAGATTGTAACGGTTGTTCTGAAAGTTCACATGCATTGTGAAGCTTGTACCCAAGAAATCAAGAGACGGATACAGAGAATGAAGGGTAAGTACTCTCAAGTCTGCAGTAACTCTCTTCTTTTTCTTTGTTTTTTTTTTTCTGCACGTGTCATTTCAGTTTTTCATTTTATTTGCGGTTGCACTTCTTCATATGAATAATCCGATTTTTTTTTAAAGCTGTATCCTATATGAAAGAGGTTGCTCTTTCCACTGTTGAAACACTTTAAGAAGTTCGATTAATAAAAAATTCAAAGCGTCAGAGTAGTTTGAGTGATTCAGTTGAGGTCAAATTTTGGTACTTGAATCTCATATAATAATAATGCATTCAATTGATATCAAAGCCTTAATTTGCATTCAAGTGCTTCATGGAATATTTTATTACTACAAGCAATAATTTAAGGAAAAAGTTAGTCTCCTTAGAAAATTTGTTAAGAGATACAAGTTGAGTGAAGGCTGACACATATGGACTGGATATGTATCCTTCCATTATGTGAATGGAGAGTGCTTTGATGAAAATGTCATCAACGAAAGCCCCAGTTGATATCCAAACGGATTAACCACTCAATTAGCGGATAAATACTGCGTGTTCGAAAAAATAAATAATTTGTGTTTATAATTTTTTTTTCATTTTTAGTATCTTTGAGCAAAGACACGTAATATATTGTTTATTATTTATATTTAAATTTGTGGTTAATTAAATTAAGTACTTAAATAATTCTGTAGGAGTGGAATCAGCCGAACCTGATTTCAAAAACTCACAAGTGAGCGTGAAAGGGGTTTATGATCCAGCAGAGTTGGTTGAATATGTGTACAAGAGAACTGGGAAGCAAGCAGTGATAGTGAAGCAAGAGCCAGAAGCAGCCAAGGAAGAGAAAGCAGAGGAAGAAAAAGAAACCAAAGAGGAAAAGAAAGGTGAGGAAGGTGATAATAAAGAGAAGAAAAATGAAGGGGAAGAAGAAAACAAGGAGAAGAAAGAAGAAGCAGTGGAAGACGTAGAAGAGGCCAAAGTAGAGGAAGAAGAAGAAACAAAGATGGGTGGGGCTAGAAAGAATGAATATTATTATTACCCACAAAGGTATGGCATGGAAATGTATGCATACCCAGCATACCAAACATACCCACCACAGATTTTCAGTGATGAGAACCCAAATGCATGCAGTGTCATGTAAAAATGTAGGAATGGCAGGGGTAATGTGGGAAAGTTGTGGAAATTGGGGGAATTGCCCTTTCTTGACGCCTTACATTAATTACATGTGCCCTCTCAAATATTCCTGCTATATAGTACAAGTATAATAATCTACAGAATTTTTAGGTTTGTGCTGTCTCTTTAACTGGTATTTGTAAAAAAAATAATAATAAATAAATAACTTCATTGTTTACAGCTTTTTTGTTTCTTTTTTTGAACTTTTTCATGGAGAATGGCATGTTGCATATATTGATATTACTGGTTATGCTTGTTAATTTAGAACTTTTTTTAGAACCATGAACAGGGAAGACTTGTTTTTAATTACGATAATGTAAAGTTCATACCAAAACATAGACATGAATATAATTTTCAATGTTTTTCTCATAATTTTTCACGAAGCAGATACTACGTAAAACATGGGGAAAGATAAAATTCCATATGTGTATAGTGTCCAAGTTCTTTTATTTATTTATTTATTTTTGAAACTGTCCAAGTTCTTTAGGTACTTAGAGCATTTGATATGATTTTTAAACTAATAAAAAAATCATGAGTAAATTGTTTTATATTTTGGAAATTTTAAGAAAATGTATTTTTTAATAGTTTTATATTCCTTTTAAATTAAAGTAAGCCTTTTTACTGAAAAACTTGCGTTTTAAAAGAGTTAATGAGTATTATTAATTATATTATTGGAAATGTAAATATTTGATATATTTTTTTTTTCAATTGGTGGCATGCTTTTTGATGTTGGAATCAAACTCGTTTATCCGACTGACAATCAAATCGAACTTGCTATGGCAAATATTGTTACATTATTGAGCGAGAATTAAGAAGAAGATGACAGTGAGGATTGGGTATATCCAATGATTAAAAATTTAAGGGAGGGATGAGTCAACGAGATAGCCCATAAAAAAGTACCATGTGGCAATTGACGAAAGGGAATAACTAATTAACTGAAGGAAGAACTAATGTTATGTCATTTTTATATTTGGGAAACTTAATTAATTCTAAAAATATTTTAAAAACTGAATTGATGTCAAGTGCATCTTTGATGATCTAACATAGTGTTAATTCTTTTTTTAATAGAAGAAAAAGTATAGTACTCCCTCCGATACTATTTAAAAGTTATCTTATATAAGATTTTTTAGTCATATTTATAAATCAATTTGTATTTTTTAGGCAACATTTATTATTTTTTCTCTGATTTATTTTTTGTCTATCAATGTGAAATAAAATTTTGTAAAATTTTAAATAAAAATTATGAAAATAAAATTGTAATATTAAAAAAAAAATTTTGTTTTTAAGAAAAGTAATTATCCTTCTTTATAATAGTAATAAAAATCAGATTAGTATATCATTAAGTATATATGAGAAAATCTCATCTTTTTATTCATGGAAAATGTTAAAGAATGTCCTAATAGTATTAGTTAAGAAATAAAAAAATTATTTTATCTTAAAAAATATTAAATTCAAAACATCGATAAATAATGGATTTAAATTTTCAATACAAATTTTTCTTAGTGTATTTGTTAAGCAATACCTTAAAATATTGATTAGGAAAATCCTTTAATTATTTGATTCCGTTTATACCACCCTTAACTTTGTTGGTTGATCTGTTATGCCTGTATTGTCAGCAAGTGGGTCTATTTTGCAATTTATGAGTAGCAACGGGCGAGTGTTCTGAAGAGGACATTCTGTGATTCTGTGATTTTGGGAGATGCTTTTGAAATACTAGTTTTTAGCTCGTGCATTGCACGGTTGTGTACGTTTTGTTTTTGTTTTTTTTTTTTGGTTTTTGACGACTTTGTTAATGTTATAGTATGACTGATTTTTTTCGCGATTATAATAAATTACGAATGTTTTTATAATATATCAAATATCAAATAACTAAATGAACCAATGTGATTTAATAAATTCAAATATGTTTTTATATTAAAAGTTCACATTTTCAATACAATTAACTAAATTAATTAATTTTTTAATAGATGTGAAATCTTTCAAATGAGTCCTATATATAGGGACGGAGGGAGTATTTTGTTAATTACTCCTTTAGTCTCTATATATGTAAGACCCATTTTCTAATTGGAAATTAGATTAATTTAGTTAATGGATTGCAAGTATAAATTTTTGATTTGTATTTAAAAAAGTAGACTTATTAATTCTTACGTAATTGGAATCCAAAAATTGTTAAATAAATAAGAGTGTTTGTGGGATGAAGTATGTAATAATTATTGAAAATTGTTGTAGAATTTTATTAAAAGAGACAAAATTAAATTATCACAACGATAAAATTAAATTATCACAGTTGGTGTAGTGAGTATTCGTAATTGTAGTTATTATTCGATAAACTAAGGCTTTGGTTTAAGTTTTATGTTATAATATTAAGGGTAATATTCACAATTAGGGGTGTTCAAAATCGAGCTGGTCAAACTAAAAACCGCAAACCTGTCCAAAAAACCGAAAACCGGAAAAAATGCATTTATTGGTTTTTTCTGGAATGATTTTATAAAAATTGATCGGTTTGGTCAGGTTTTAGATTTGTGTTGTAAAACCGAACTGATTCAAATCGAACTGGTTCTATGAATAAGCTGGACAAAAAGCAGCGAATAACACATGAACAAAAGTAGGGTTATACTAATTGATTGCCAAACCCTCACTCATTCAGCAGCCACCCCTCATTCGTAGTATCTAACTAATTTTTGTTATTTCCTAGTATCTAACTAATTTCTAACATTATTGTTTTCTTATATGAAGCTATATGATGCTAAAATCCTATTATAAATATTTCTTTTGGGTTGATAAATAAATAAATAAAAGTGTAAATCAAAGAAAAAACAAAGAAAGCAAAACGTGTGTGTGTGTGCACAGTTGGTGAGGGAACCCTAAGTCCCTTCTTCTGGCCGCCGCCCCCACCCTTTGTATCTCCTCCCTTGTTTTTGTTCTCTCTCTCAAGCATCACTCTATCTCACCGTCGAAATCTCTCTCTCTCTCTCTCCCTCCCCTCCGCTAAACCGTCATCGCCAGCCATCGCCAAACTCGCGCCTTCTTCGCCATCACCGCGTGCCGCCGCCACGCGCGTTCTCTCTCCCTCCAGTCGCAAACCGCGACTCCCTCCTAGCCAAGAAAGAACTGCCGCCGCTGTTGGGTCACGAAGCCGCCTCCCTCTTCCTCAAAATCGCGATGTGGTTCACGAGTTCCAAGCCATCGCATGTCCCTTTCCTCTCCCCGGTTCCATGGACCCAGAGGCCCTTGTTCGTGTTCCTCCATCACTGGATGATGCTACCGCGTCGCCGTTTGTAGAGGTCATGGCAGCCGCTGTAACATCCCCAATTTTATAAAAATATAAAATATTTACACATGTGATTGATTTTCTATCAAACTATATTTGTGAATAATCATCAACGTGAATTTTAGTGAAAACACCACCCAAAGATCGTGTCATATCTCATTCGTTAACCGTTGGATCGTGCTCAAATTTGGAGACAAGCTTCCCAACCTTCTTATCTTCAAATCCAACGGTGAAATTTGTATTTGGAGGCCAGAAAGTCTATATAATCGATTACCATAGCTGATAATCGATTATCAGGTCAAAATTTTATATTCTGACCAGAATTAAGTTGTGATAATCGATTGTTAAGGTCAAAATTTCAAGACTGACCAATTTTAAGTGAGATAATCGATTAACAGATCGTGTTAATCGATTATCATGACTCTATTGAGCCAAAACAGGTTAGTTAGTGAACGAATGGTTGAGGGAATACCACGATTTCAGCCACAAATCACCATAAAAATCTTCATTGCCCTGTTAAAGACTGAAAGGGATGTTTGGGAGGGTTATTTTAATGGTTCAAGTGTTATACTCTCTCCATATTCATCAACAAACATAAAACCTATCAGGAAACGTATATTTTCTGGTGTGAACTTGGTGGCTTTCGTTCACCCAGTTACGAGCCTCAAATCCTTACAAATCATATACCAAATTAAAGTTCGAGTTACCATCTTCAAATTGGTACTAAGTTTGTGTGATTTGGTGGAGTGTAGAGGAAGTTACAGCCCTGCAAAGTTGGGTGCTTGAGTATGAACTTTGCAATTTCAGATTTAAGAAGCCGACTTTCCTTGATTCGTGTGGTAAGCTCGAGCATTCTTTGAGCTTCAAACTTGTTATAATCTCAAGTTTATACATCCTAGTTTGTATTCCAACTCTTGTTCCTTTTTTTGATTATGTTTTTAATATCCAAAAAGTCTGACCAAAACACCCACTCGAATCTGAAACAGGGTGTCTTCCAAGTGTGGATTCTTGAGCTTTTTCCCCAACAAACTCATTTCTTTCCACTCCGAATCAATCCAAACACTTGAGATAGGTATGGGAGATTTCATTCATATCGCTAGGATTGATGTTTGAAGGCTTGTGATAATATGTATGCTAAACATGTTAAGTAGAAACCATGACAAGGATTGCTTGGTTTGGAGACCAAGACAACCCATGGTTCCTTATAAAAATATTGATTGGAACAAGTTTAATATGATGAATATGAGTTAAAGCAACTATGAATTTGGTCTGTTCTGCAAGAAAAATGAAAATCCTATGTTAAGTTGTGGTTTTATGTGTTTTATGAACTCTGAGTGAATTATATATGAATATGACGAATTGGTTGCTGTAAATATGCATGAACATGTTTGATTATATGTGAATGTTATCTGTTTTGAGTTGCTTTGGGTTAGAGTGAAGTGTATCAAAAGTTGGTATTGCAAAACCCAATTCAGTGTGCAAACTGATGCAGGATAATCGATTGTTAATCGATTACAATCGATTATCCAGTTTAATTTTGACTAAAATTTGAATTTGAATGTGGTAATCGATTATTAGCCTATGATAATCGATTATCACTGCCCCTGAATTGAAGTTTGCTCAATTTTGATACACCGAGCCTTAACCTAACGCACTAAGGGATCATAAAAGGAAATATTACGAATGAATGAACATTTTAACAATGATGCTTGAGTATGAATGTGGAATTCATGCTTATGAATGGAAGTTTTATGAATGTGGAATTTATGCGTAATTAACCGCTAAAATAGGTATTGAAACATTATCATTATGCACATTAAAAAAAAATGTAACACCCTGCATTTTTCCCGTACGTGCGTAAACGATTTTTAACAAAAGAAACCCTGAAATTATGTTTTCAGAAAAAGTATTTTTCATAAGAAAGAAATGAAGTTCTGATTTCCATGGATTTTTATAAATAAAATATTTTCATGAGTGAAAAGTAAATGATTTTGTTAAAAATGAAGTTTTTGAGTCTGTTATCTTTGAAAATTTGTATCTTTTTAACCGTAACTCGGATTTTCATGATCTTTATATGAAAACGTTCGTTTTGAAACCTAGAATTTGAAAATGTGATTTTTAGAATTTTCTGGAGTGGTTTATAAAAATTTATTTTCAGATTATAAGAAAAACGAATTTTGAAAAAAAAAATGTGTTTTGTGATGTGTCTTGGCATGAATTTTTATGTGATGTGTGTTTGATTTAATGTGTGTGTAATATGTGATGCATGAGAATGGTTTTGAATATGATTTCCTAGAATTAATTGCATTAGTATATGAATTCGTAATTTTAAATATTAATGGTAAATGTGATTAGAAAATAAAAAGTATGTGACATGTGTGTGTATGTGAGAATGCCACGGTTTGTGTGTCTAGATGTATGTATTGTGTATGTGCATGTAGGTGTGTGTATGTGTGTGTATCCGTGTGTGTGTGTATGTGGGTCTTAGAAACTTGGTGAGTAAGAAACTAAGAAACTAGATGGTGACCATAACCAAACTAGTAGTAAAAGCCCTAACTATAAGCCAACAACCCATTAGAACCTAAATGACCCCTAAAACCTAGCCTAGTCCACCTTGTCCCCCTTAGTTTTGCTAAAGTCCACCCATGCAATCTTTTATGAAGACCAAATCGCCCTCTTTGTTGGTGCATGGACCGAAATTCTACAAGGGCAAAAGAGGGAAATTTGTGGGTCTATATATGTGTAAAGCCTTAATTCATTTTCTCTTCATCAAACCCATTTCTTCCAAACACACAACACTCTAAGAGCTCCTTCACCTCTTAGAGAGAAATAGAAAAGAAATAGAGAAAGAGAGAAAGAGAGTAGGTCGAGAAGTAGAGGAAAGAAGAAGGAGGTTTCAAATTAGATCTAGAGCAACCCTTTGAAGATCTAAGCACTAGGAGCTTGAAGAACCAACCCATCTTGGTAGGAAACTCGAAGAACAAGAGAAGAAATGTAATAGTTTAGTCTTTTTCCTTTTTAGTTCGTAGATCCCTTTCTTTTTCTTCTTGCATGTCTATTTTTATGATTTGTAAGATGAGTTTGTATGTTATTCTTTCTTGATCTTCGACTTTTAAGGACTTAACATAATTTGTAGTATGTGTAACTCTATGTGTGTGATTCGGTTTATGCTTTCTTGCTAGTTCTTCATGTTTTTCTAACCCAAAACTTAAAGATCTAAAGTTTTGTTTAAGATTTTGTGAAGCTTGATATATGTCTTTCTTGCATGTATATTTTTCTTGTCCTAAATCATGATCTACGTATGTTTATGTGCTTATTTGACAAATCAATTTAAGATCTAAGTTTAAGAAATGGTAAAGTAAAATTATTTGGTCTTGCATGTCGAATTTCTTGTTGAAGCCGTGAGCTATAATGATTTTCAGTCTTGCATGTTAAATTTTATGTGCTTAAATGGTGATCCATGATATGTTTGTGTGATTTCTTCATGAACGAATGAATGATCTAAGTTTGCTTGAAAATAAACTTGAGATCTTTGTCTTTACATGTTGATTTCATGATGACTTTGTGATTTATGTGCATATATGTAATGATCCAAATTTTTAAAGCATGCATGAAAATTTTAAGTGGAAAAATCATGTTTTTGTTTTATGCATGTCTCGGTTTGGAAGAGAAAATTTAGGGAACAAGTTTTAAATGATTTTCGAAGCATGAACATGATTTAGCTTTAGTAATTGATTTTATGTGTGCTATATTTTTGTAAGAGACCATTCGGCCATATGTGATGAAATGGATCCCATGCTTTTGTTGTGTGAAAAGATGATGCATATGAGTGATAGGACTAGATCTAATGATTCTAAGTGCATGCATGTTGTGTTTAGAGGTTTAAAATGTAATCTTGGTTTTTATTTAAGACTAAGTAATAAACTTAAGTTTTATTAGGATTCTTTAATAAAAATCTTGCTTTAATGCATGTTGATATGATGTGGTGTGATGCCTTGAAAAGTTTGTTTTGAATTCTTACATGCCTTGATTTGATTTTATGACTTTTGTATGTTGAAAATTGAACCAAAACCTTACCTTTTTGCATGTTAGTATTCGGCCATGAGGAAAAAGAATAGGAAGTTATATTTGACCATTATTTAAGTTGTATTTAATCATTGTTTAGGATGCATGTATGATGAAATTAAATTAATCTAAAGGTTTAGAATGTACATGCATGAAGTAATTGAATATGTGCATGAAACTTGGGAATGATTTAAGATTTAACTTGTTGTTTGATTTAAGTTAGGAAAATAAATTAAGATTGTTAATTTTTCCTTTTAATGTTCTCGGTTTTTAGTCCTAAAGAGAAAGAAAAATGATTTCATTGTTTTGTGTTTGTATATGTGCATAAATCTTTGTAAAATTTCACTTATATGATTCGGCCTAAGTATGTTAGTGTAGCTAGAAAATTTATTCTCATGAAATGACCTTTATGAATGACTATGTGTTGTATGCATGATGCTATGTGTGTGACTATTATTTGTTTTTGATCTTTTCGGTTTTGTTAGAGATAAATAAATAAGTTTATTTAATAATTAAAAAGGAATTTTTGTGTTTAATGTGGCTTATTTTATGTGAAGTGGTGATGAGTTGTTTGAATGTGTTTTCTATATTTGAATTTCCAAAGACTTGAAAAATGTTTTACTGAAAAGTATGGTTTAAGAAACTTAAAGTGATTTGAAAGTGGTTCTGGAACTTTATTTTCTTAAAGTCTTGAATTTTGTTTAAAGACTAAGAGTAATGATTTTTATAACATAAACCTTTTAAAGTAAGATTACCTTAAGAAGAATGAATTCTGTTTTGATAAGAAAATCATTTTAAAGTTGTTTCAAAGTTTTCTTGAAAACATTTTTGGTTTTTGATTTGGATTTGAAAACTTTTGGGGATGTGAACAATGTGTTTTCAAACAAGAACGATTTCAAAGTGTTTTCTAAAACAAATTAATACATTCGCTAAAGTCGTTTCTAACGCACGGGGAAAAATGCTATAGTTTGGACGACAGACGCAAAGGAAACGAGACGGGATAAGCGATCGGGAAATTACGGAAAGCTCTCGGAGGCCTACGGTATTTGAAGTGAGAGAGGGGCTTCCCTTAAGACGCCGTGGTATTTAGGTAACTTATTAAGAGGTCCAATCATCTCAAAGGTTGGACTCCAATCTCATTTAGCGTAGTGGTGTATGTGATAGCAATTGTTTGATTGTTTGTTTGGCTATCCACCCGAACGGCTGAGATTGGTTTATTAAATCTGATATGATGTTTTCTTGTTGATTATGTTTGAGTTATTTAATTATCTTATGATCTGTTTATATGTTTAAATAATTATGTTTTTGTTTGAGAAACATTAGTGTGCTGAATTAATAAGAATTAAATTGTAAAAGTGAGAAATGTGATTGAAAGAAGAGTGATAATGAAGGATGTATAAGTAAGAAACAATGACGAGGAGTTAGAATGTAATGGCAAAGAGATAAAGAGATGAGACTGAGGAAGAGTTATGGAAGTAAGATGAATTATGGAAGTGAGATGTGACTTGGCTCCTTTGTTTTAGACTGGGACTAGTGTTGAGTTGAGCTTGCTCCTCCATTAGCGCTCAACAAAAATGTGATTTTTGAAAAAGGTTTTTGAAAAGTGATTTTTGAAAAGTTTTTTTTTCAAAAGATATATTTTTGAAAAAGTTTTGTGAACCAATCTTTTCGAAAAAGTTTTTGTGAAAAGATCTATTTGGGAGAAAAGTCTTGGAAAACAAATCTTTTGATGAAGTCCTTTGAAATGCTATTTTGAGAAAATCTTTTTATAACAATATTTTTGAGAAAGTCTTTTTGAAACAATATTTTTAAGAAAAGTTTTACGAAATGGCCTCTTTGAGAAAAAGTTTATGAAAACAAGATCTTTGTGAAAGTTTGCGAAAAGAGATTTTGTGAAAGTTTTTGAACGATATTTTTGAAAAAGTCTTGTGAAATGATATTTTTGCAAAATTTTTGTGAAGTGATGTTTCGAGAAAGTTTTTGTGAAATGATATTTTCAAAAGAGTTTTGCGAAAATATATTTTTGAAAAAGTGGAGGAAATGAGTTTGAGAAAGTTGATGAGATGAGATGAGAAAGAGTGTGATATGAGATGTTAAAATGTGATGTGATGAATTGGGGAACAGATTGAAAGACTAGTGGTCGGGACTCGTCGAAAGGATGGACTAAGGATGAGCCGACCGTTAGGATTGAGCCAGTAAATCAAACTTTAAATTCCTTAAAACTTTAAAAAGGTTATTAAAAGACATGAATAACGCGGTGAGGTATGAGAGTGTGTGTCGAAGTAGTGGAGAGGAAGGAACCATAAGTATATGCGGATACTTAGGAGGAGATTGCATGAGAGGAGGACGATGACGGTGAAACGTCAAGAAGTCTAGAGTACTTTTCTAGGCGGAACAACTCCACATGTGGCGTACTAACGTGGTAGGGACTGGGTCCAATGCCGTGGTAAGTTCTGCACTCGAGACTAGAACTGTATTGTCGCCCCCATGATTGCAAATCTAGAACAGTGAGAGGGATTGGAGTGGGGCATTTGTGATTGCCACTGTAGTGAGACAGTGTGCCTTGATTATGTATATGAATTGAATTGATATGATTTGAGGCTGAGTCCTCCTGGTCTGGGACCATTTGATTGTTGAGACAGCTGTCGTGCCCGCACGGTAAAGGTCCTGTACTCCTGTTTGCTTCCGACTAGGTTTGGATGGATGACCGAGGAGATGTAGACGTGTGAGCCGTTTGTATCAATAATGTTTGTTCCCCTAATCATTGAGTGGTCTGAGATGATAAGACTTAATAAACTTAAAGGTTTGAAAAGAATGGTTCAGTAATGGTATTAAGTAATGAGTAAGAAATGAGAAGCAAGAATAAGATGTTGTTTATATGATAATGATGATTATGTTTGTTTATTTGATCTGTATGTTGTTTATTGCTTTATCTTAATAATTGCCTATTGTAAACCCACATAGTCGACATTACATGTTTTGGGTAGCTCACTCTCTCGCACTTCTGCTTTGTATTGGGAAAATTTATGTACGGTCTTTAGATGGAAAACATAGCGAAGTTCCAGCTTCTTCGGGAGATAGGAGAATCTCCTTTAAAGGGAGACAATATAACTATGACTGGCCGAGTCATAGTTTATATTGAGATGAAACAGAATGAAAAGGAAATCATGGAGAGACTGCTAGTTCGTTATGAGGAGGAGAAGAAAGCACGAGAAGCTGCCATGGAAATTATTTCTAAGGAGACTGCTGAGGACAACGCTGCTTGCGATCAGGGTTCGATCTCCAAGATTCAGAGTTCGACGGCAAGCGTTAGTATAGATGACTAGAGGTTAGGTAATTCCCTTTCAGAGTTTTGTAATTCCATTGCAGTTACTTAGGATCCTTGCTCTATCGTGCTGTAACCCCAACTAAATTCATTTTCAGTATTTGTGTTTTGAAATTAAGTTGAATGGGCTGTTAAGTTAAAAAGAAGTTTTTGAAAAACAAGTTTCAAGGTGCGGTGTCTTGTGACATCTCGGTTTGGAACTTGAAAGGGTTATGCAATGTGAGAACACGATTTTAAAATTGTAACTTTGTTTTGAAAACCTAAATTTTCTCATCTTGTATAACACTTGTTTTAAAAAAAAAATAATTTTGGCCCAAATTTTCACTATAAACAGTTGTGGTTTTCAAGTTGCCAAATCAGGGTGTTACAAAAAACATTATCATTCTGCTTTATAATTATTATTGTACTACAATATAGAATCACAATAATTCTAATAATACTGATATTCAACAATAAATCTTACAATAATTGTTTTAAAAATAATCAGTCTCTTGTACAATAATAATTGTAGATAAGATTAATATTAAAATAAAAATTATGGGAACCTGTTATATTAATAATTGTTGTGGAATCATTTATGCTGTTGTACAATAAATGAGTAACATAATTCATATATGCATTAAGAAACATGAAAATTGACAAAAAAAAAAAAACACATACCATCTTGATTGTGTTGCTTTCTCTTGCCCTCTAGCACTATTTTCCTTCTACTCCTTGCTATTTTCTTCAATTGATTTTAATACTCTAAATTGGGATTCTTGTTCAGATTATCTATTGTTTGTATGTAGTTGGATTCATTGCAGTTTTTTTTAATGAACTCTGGGGTTATATCATTTAAATTGATTTGACCAAACGATTGACGTTTTGTCGATTTAGGAGGAGTCTGTGCACCAAATCCTGCAATAATCGTTATAAAAATAATCAGTCTCTTGTGCAATAATAGTTGTAGATAAGATTAATATTAAAATAAAAATTATGAGAACCTGTTATATTAATAATTGTTGTGCAATCATTTATGCTGCTGTACAATAAACTAGTAACATAATTCATGTATGCATTAAGAAAACATGAAAAATGACAAAAAAAAAAAAAAACACATACCATCTTGATTGTGTTGCTTTCGCTTGCTGTCTAGCACTATTTTCCTTCTACTTCTTGCTATTTTCTTCAATTGATTTTCATACTCTAAACCGGGATTCCTGTTCAGATTATCCATTGTTTGTATGTAGTTGGATTTATTGCAGTTTTTTTTTAATGAACTCTGGAGTTAAATCATTTAAATTGATTTGACCAAACGGTTGACATTTTGTTAATTTATGAGGAGTCTGTGCACCAAATCCTGCAATAATTGTTGTAAAAATTATCAGTCCGTGCATTTCATACAAATTCTATTCATATTAAAATCAAAATTATGGGAACCTGCTATATTATCTGAATCTATGTTTCTTGTAATTGATGGTTGCTCGTGCGTAGGATGTAGGCCAATATTCTCAGTACAGGGTTTAAATGGAGTTTCTGAACTTGCATCGTCGTAAAACCTTTGTGGCGATTGTTTTGAAGACCTATTATCCATACTTTGAAATCAAATTTTGTTATAAAAATTGTATGAATACCCCTGTAAAATGTGTTGAAAAACAAATTGAAATATGTTTAAAACAATCGCAAGTTATTGGATTGCCAATTATGGTATTGCCAAGTTATTGTATGCAGTCCTAAGGGATAGAGAGTTATTGGATTGCCAAGCCTACAAATCAAGTTGATTGATGAAGTTATTGTATGCAATCCTAAGGGATAGAGAGTTGGTGAAAATAGATTGTTGGTTCTCTCTTTCTCAATTATTGGTAGTATTTTGATCCTCCATGGATTGTGTATTAACTACTGTAATAGAGCAGTTCCGATCCAAGTTATTTGGAAAGACAATGCAGTTTGTGTTAGTTAGTGTTCATTTTTTATTTTCATTTTTTTGTTTAAAATAAATTAAAGCATGCCATGTGGCAGTATAGAATTTAAGTATTTGATAACTTTTAATGTGGAGATTCCACTTTGAAATGTGAGAATGTAGAGCTCCATTGAGACACCTTTTTATACTAATAAAGGGAAAGATTACTGCTTTCGTTTCTGTTTATATATTTCTTTCTGCATCAACCTATTATTTATCATGTTTTTATTATACTAGGTCATAGGACTTAAGAGTATTGCATAAGATGTTTTTTTTTTAAATTATAAGTTATTTTATTTTTTTCTATATTATTTATTGCCTTTTTTATTTTTTTTATTATTATTAAATGTTTTGACTATTTATGTTTTTAGTTGTTTATTAATGAATGTGAATTTTTCAAAAAAAAGTTCAGAGGGTAAAATTGTTGTGTTATAGAATATTATATTAGAATTTAAAAAGTAATTACTTTTCGTGCAATTTATAATTCGGTTAAATAAGCTCAATGATAAAAATCAAAGAGAGTGAGAGTAAATTAATAAAAGAGTCTTGTTAGAAAAGATCTTAAGAGTACTTATTAAGATTATTAAATTAGGAAAAAAATATCATAAATCCACATTTTCTTTTCTCTTAATAATATAAAAAATCCCACTTTTCAACATTTTCCTATTGCATTAGATTTTTTAAAAAGTGTCATAAGAGTATTTTTTAGTGGTTGCTTTAATAAAATAACTATCATTCCCTTCGGTCTCATTTTTAAGACCTTTTTGGTGTTTTTCTCTTCAACCACGAAAAGTAATTAAATAAACTTGTCAGTGACATTGAAAATGTGAATATTTGATATATTTTTTTAAAACTACCCCTATAATTAATTATTGGGATTTTAAAAAGTGTAGAATTAATAAGGGTGTTTGTGGAAAAAAGTAATTAAATGCTATTGAAAATTGAAATGTGATCTTATAAATAGGAACAAAATAAAAATCTGAAAAGGGTATACCTGAGGGAGTAACTTCTATGATTTAATTATTTTATATATTTAACATTTATCTTCAATCAACTTTTATTGATATTAATTCACTATTTTTTTTCATTTATGGAGTACATTACTTTATGAATTATTTTTTAATTTATGAATAAAGAAAAAACAGTTATTAATACTTTCTTAAATTTCTAAAAAAAATTTAATTAGAAACAAGAAAACTGTTTTTTATTATAAAAATAGTAATCTGTTTTTTATTATAAAAAAAAAACAGTTTTTTTTTTTTTTTTTTTTAATTCAGGATAAAGAAGTGGCGGTGGGGCATGCATATGGTAAGTTGCAGTAGTCTTTCAAAGTTCAAACAAATATGGCGATGGCCGATGGGCATGCCATTGCTTTCAAGTACTTTTTTGGGAATGAACGGTACGGTTTGATATTTATTAGAAAATTAAAGAATACAATCCTTTTTCTTATAAGACAAAATTTTATTAAAAAAATTTACCAAAAAGAAAATTGAAGTATAAGACATACAGTACTTAAAACAGATACAAGGCCACACAGAAAAGAATACAATCTGTCTACCAAAAAACAAAAAAGAAAAGAATACAATCTGAATCGTTGTAAATTCGATTGGTTAGGTTTTGAAAGGATAAGAAGAAAGGATAAGATTGGGAAGGCAACTTAGGCAAGGCACCATGAATAGAGTTTTCGTCCGTTAGTAGTATAAGGTACATGTATGATGATGAAATATATGATGTGAATCATTATTGCTAGCATTAGCATTTACGGTATCTAATGAATTCAATGATAATGACAATGAAACCGGTGAGTTTAATTTAAAAATGGAAAAAATACTGACTGAGTGTCCTTAAGACAGATAAAGGCTTTTTTATTTTTTTTTAAACTAATCACACTCTTCGATTTTAAATGTAAGTAAACTTTTTAACTAAAAAATATATTTTTTTAGAAAGTTATAGTAGTTAGTATGGTTAGTGATATCAAAAATGTAAACATTAATTTTTTTTTTCAAAATTACCCATATAATTATTATTGAAACTTTAAAAAGTGTTGAGTAAATAAAGTTCGTTATTTGTGGAAAAAGGTTATTAAAGTCATTGAAAATTAAATAAAAATATATTAAAGACAATTTTTTTTTCATTTGGGGCTTATGTTTAGGACCAGAGAAAGTACTACTTTTTTCGATTACAATATTTTTTAAATGTTTGTAAAGTTGTTGTGCAAGAATTAAGAAATATATTTAATATATATTTTGTATTAAATTAATATAGTTTTCTTCTATTTTGCCTTTCATAAAAATCTCATGTAATAATGGCAATAACTATTTTCTTAACAATTACTCCCTCTGTTCTTAATTATAAGGCCCTTTTGGGTAAAAAAATTTGGTCCTAATTTTTTCCAAAATTATCCTTACATCTAATCATTGTGATCTAAGTTTTTGTGTGAAGAAATATATAAAATTGTATTGGAATATGAAATGGAGCTTGTTTAATGTTGTAAATGACTTGGAAATTGATTCACTGCATTAAATATAGATGATGGAGTATCTATAAATTAAATTAATTATTGAAAAATGAAAGAATTATTATGATCTAATAATTGGTAGAGGGGTATTTTTGGAAGAATATATCAATTTTAATATAGAATTCAACAACACTGGTGAATGTAAAAATGCCCAAAAGAGCCTAATAATTAGAGACGGAGGGAGCACATCAATTTACAAAGTCAAAATAAGAATAAAGAAGTAGTAAAAATAATCTTAAATGATATAAGCATTAAAAAAAACAATTATATATTAACAAAATTATTTATCTAAAAAGGCACTTAAAAAGGAAAGGAAGGTGGTAAAAGTTGTGAATTTGTAATAAATTGATAAGATTTATATATATGTTTCCCATAAAATTTTACTTTTTATTAATTCCTTAAAAAGTGCTTTTAGGATACTCCTCAACAAAATCCTTTAAGTACCGGTTTAAAAAAAATTAAGCTTATATAATGGAAACTAACGTCCTTTATCGAGACTAAAATGGATAACGTTGTAAGGTGTTATCAAGCATGCACTGATCAAGCTGATTTGTTGATATTTGACAGTAGTGAAGGGTCCTCGATCAAAGACTTTGTCAGTCAAGTCAAGGTATTTGGGGTGAGGTGTGTGTTTGTCATGTGTAAAGGATATCATATTAGACTCAGTTTGTTCATACAGTGGCACATTAATTGGTATTTATAGAAAGAAGTAAGAGACGTTGAGATGCCGCTAATAAACGATCTTGATGAGCAATGATCGATCGTTACGGTTGTTTCTCCGTTATCGTCTTAGCAACGGCTCTGAGAAATAATGGTTCTTGAATATCATTATGAACCATAATATGTGTGATTTATGTGGTTCGAGATTTTTATTTATAATCGAGTGTTCGACCGATTATGTGGAGCTCAGGGGCAAATTTACGGTTTGTGACAGAGGATTTCTAGTTTGTGATGACCAGTTATTTGATGTTTATCGATGCCATCTACATGATAACCATTTATATGGTGGTCATTTATACTAAGTGCATTATTTTGGTCCATAACAGTAGCCCCCAAGCCAAGACTGGTTCTTGAAATGAGTCTTCATTTCCAGCTTTACACTTGTTTTGCAGAATGTGTTTGTCATCATCAAAAAGGGGGAGTGTTAGAGTTCAAGGCACTCCATGGACTTCAAGTTATCTATCACACAAGGTTTCATGATTACAAACAAGCTCATTGATTTGGGTCCAATATATGATGTTTTGAGCATGAATTAGACTTCCTTTTGCTATGGATTTGGCTTGTTTCTCTTGTGAATTTAGGACTTTTAGTATAGTTCTAGGAATTTTCAGTAGATTAGGATCCTTTGAACGTTTTGATCCGTTTTGGGTATGTTTAAGGTAATTTTGGAGCTTAAATGAAGAAAATAATTATGGAACTGGAAAGAGGACGAAAGGACCTTGAAAATGGCGCAAGAACGGAGCGAAACGGAGTCGGAGAAGGGCTGGCACGCCCAGGCGCCCAGGCTGGGGCGCCCAGGCACGCAGCCCCCGGTAATCAGTAGCAGACCAGATCTGTGAGCCCTGTGCGCCCAGGCGGGATGCACTGGGCGCCCAGGCGCGCGAGACACAAGAAAGCCCAATTGGGCCACTTTCTGATCAGATTTGCTCCAATTCAATTAGGATCAGTTTTAGACATTAGATATAGGGTTTTCCATTAGGTTTAGTAGATTTTCCAGAGAGATTAGAGAGATTAGGAATAGAATTAGGATTAGAGAAGAGAGACTAGTTTTGCAATTGAGAGCAAGGAGGCAAGGCAAGGATTGTAGATCATCAATGGAGGGATCCACTTGAAGATTGAAGATCTCTTGGGTAAATTCATTATTGTCTATGATTATGAGTTCTTCCCTTAATTATTGTATTTCTTCTCCCATTATGTGTAATTAAACCTCTTGTTAGGAATATGGTGTAATTGTATGGATTCTAAATAGTTTATGAATTTATGAATTGATTTTTTCCCTTTAAATCAATTGTTTGGTTGTGTTTTAATTACAATTCATAGAATTGGTGGCCACTTTATGTTTTGCTTTGGTAATCTAATCTTTCAATTGGAAAATTAGGATTAGATCTGACCTTGCAATCAAACATTATAATCATCCAATTTGTAGGGATACTTTTGGGGATTATATAACGTATTTAATTCCAGTGTTCTTAATTGATGACTAATTGGTTGGTAATTTCTTAAGGGATTAAGGGTTCCAATTGAATAGGAAACACAATCGCTATAGGAATTTAATAATTGTTACATTTGGGATGTTGTTGATTTAATACAAAAACGGAGATTCATAACTAGTAAATTATGGTCCTGCAATGAAACCATGTTCCTAGCCTTTTCCACATTTGTTTCCTAATATCTTTATTTTATGTTTTGTTTCATTCTACCTATTTTTCATTCAATTCTTAAAATCTTAACCAAACTCAAGTTTCACGTAGTAATTACTATTTGCCTAAGAATTATTAGAAGCAATTTTCAATCCTTGTGGGAACGATAACTGGTCTTACTGACTATATTACTTATGACCCGATATACTTGCCGGTCATTCAACAAATTTTTGGAGCCGTTGCCGGGGATTGAAATTCGATTCTAGTAATTGTTAGGTTTTATTTGTAATTATTTGTGAAACTTGTTGTATAATATTGACTTATGAGGATTTCGAATTTTATAATTTTGTTTTGACTTCATATCCTCTTACTTATGATGCAAATGCCTCTATCTTTGAGATTAAGAAATTTTATTTTAATGAGTATAAGAAATCTTTCATAGAGGAATTGGTACAAGAGTTCTCCATTAAGGAAATCTTAAATACTAATTTCTCTGGAAATTTAGAAGAAAAATATTTAAGGTGCATCATGAGGTATTAGAGGTGAAACAGAACAAAGCAAACGAGGGTAGGATAATAGTAGGGAAATTTGAATCATCCTTGCGTGCTGAATTTTCTGAACTTAAAAATTGTGTTAAATCTCTTGCATGTTTGGATGATTCAAAATTTTTCAATTATGTTCAACCCTTGAGTTTGCATGATATTTTTCTAAATCATCAACATAAATTCATTGTTGTACCATGGGATGAATAAAAATCCCAAGAAAGTTGTTTTCCTTATTCATGGAATTAACACCTTCATGAATGGGGAAAAAGATAATTTTTCTGAGATGATGCATAGTGTAAGGAATGTACCTTTTGACCCTGGTGGGATTGAGCTTATTTCTAAAACTTCCTTACTACTCCACCATCATCCATGCTCATTCCCATGGGAGTAACTTGTTATTCTTGCATCACGTGGGAGTTGAACCATAGAATTTGGGATCCTGGTGGATTCTTTGTAGTTTTGTAGCAGTGCAGGTTTTATTTTTTTTAGTTAGTTGAATAAAGAGTTGGAGCTTTCTATATGTAAATACTAATGAGGTGCTTCAAGTACCATTTTTAGTTGTTCATGTGACATAGGTGAATAAGTTTGGGGGAGTCTCCTCCATGGTGCATTAAGAGAGAATGTTGTGCTACAAAGGGCCTTGCATTTGTTTTTAATTTTTATTTTGTAGTTTAGGTTAGATTAGTTTGCTTGAGGACAAGCCAACCTGAAACGCTCTCCTTTGACTATGTATTAGTATTAGATAAGATTGCTTAAAGTAAATCCTTCAATATGGACTTGATTAAATTAAAAAGGGTCCTAAAAACAGTGGATCGAGAAAATTCATTAAAGAGTGAGTTAACATTTACTTTAATTAGAAAATACATATAAGTGAGGGTTAAGTTGTAAAAAGAAAAAAATAATAGTTTCCTTTCGATCCAAATCAAAGTAAGCGGAAAATGAAAATTTTTAGTACTCTTGATCATTTGCACACATAATCTAATCTCATATGTATAATGAAAATAGGTCCAGAGTACATAATAACAGCATAATAAAAGTAAGGTCTAAGTCATAGTCCTAAGTACAAGTCCATAGAACATAAAGTAGACCATCAGTATAAAACTCTCTCTCACACTATATACAATATATCACAAATCAAAACATAGAGAGTCTCGAAGATGGTCCAGTGATCCTCCACAAGAGCCAAAAGTCCCCCTCCATCAGTCCGTCAGGTCATCAGCCCAACAGTGGCAAAACATGTCCCTCATCTCTATCGTCTACCTCATGCATCTCCTGGTGGGTCCCCAACTCCCCACTGGCTGCCAGTGGAATGCTCGACAGGGTCCTCCTCGACATCATCCGACCCCTCATCGAGATCCTCCTCTACCTCGTCTGGTGGGGTCCGTGCCCCTCCATTGGGTGCTGGATCCACTAAAGGTGACCCATTCACTGGACTGGTCGGGCGAGGTACAGGAGAATCCTCCCTAACAACTCGAGAGGCAACAGGGTAAGATCGAGTGGCAGCCCTAAAACGAAAACTATGAAAACATCGAACAGGTCTCTGTGGGGGTGGTCCATGGTAAGTGTAAAAAGGTGGAACATGCATTGGTGTAGACAATCGGAACTCGGAACCTACGAGGATGGAAACGAACCAAGGGATGAGGGTGATAGACTATCACCTCTACCTCCCCCTCATACGTGGCTCGGTGGTCCTCGTAGTACCACACTCCGTTAGGGAGTGGGCGTAACTCGATGCAGGCTAGGAATCGCGCCATCACCTACAAGGGCATGAGGGTAAGCAAATACAGTTCACATAATCAAATAAGAGTAACAGGAATTTAATCATTCACAATCACCAGCCAACATGTAACATGCATAAACAAATGATCAAACCATTTTCATAATTGATTTCTTTAGTTATGGTGGAATGATGCATGCTTTCTATCTCTCAAATTCTTGTGATACTCCAACTATCACACTAGTAAACGTCCAACCAAACAACCCGTATACGTTTATAACATATAGCGAACCTGCTCGGAATATAATTCATACGCCACTACCAAAGTGTGCGTTGCGTCACCAAGACATACTATTCCGATTAACAACATTCCACAATACTGCCCACATTACCAAAATGTGTCATCGAGGAAGCCGCACGACTATGCCTGAAATGTGATTTATACGCCACTACCAAAGTGTACGTCGCATCACCAAGACGAAGAAAACACATCAACAACATCTCCTCAATGCTGGCCCCATCACCAAAATGTGACATCAAGCAAGCCGTAGTCCAAATTGATACTCCCAGAGTATCCTCCTCATGTTTCTTGAACATGATAAACGATACTTATCGCCTTTTCGCCATGCTTGAATGCACATAATTTTCCTTTAATTATGTTTTAGCCATTAATTTCATTGATTATAATGTGCAATAAACAGGGTAATTAAACACATTGCATTTCCATGTATTATATAAGTATTATAAAACTCATAATACGAAGCATTACATATCAATATATTATTATTTTTAAGCTTGGATTAAAAGAGATTAAATGAAAATGGTGTTTTTCAGCATCTTTGGTCTTGATAATCGATTACTCAGGTCTGTTAATTGATTACCACATGAAATTCTAAATCTGTATCAGACATGGGCATAATAATCGATTATCACAAAGTGGTAATCGATTACTACGACAGCAGTTACAGCAAAAATGTGGATTTTAACACACCATTTTCAATTCTCATCCATTTTAACCCAAACTAAATATCAACAGAGTTCTATTGGCATAAAATAAACATGTTCCAATATTATATTATTTATGGACACTAATAGTTTGGATAAATTAACTTGATATTAAAATCATGAAACAATTTAATGAATTCAGCTCCGAACGCTTAACCAATAAAATATTGATACAATTAATAATTTGCAAGACAACGAATATTTGTTAATTAAAAATTATTTTAGACTTCCATAATTATAAATATAGCGTTGCCTTGTTGTCCGCATAAAATTGTTTTCCAAATAATAACAGTAGCCGAATTCTCTTTTAACAAAATCAGAGTGCGCGGAAAGATAGTAGTACTCAAGGATCCATGCTGTAATAAACATTATATATATATGTCATCATGAAAAGGGATCCATAGGTACAAAAGTCAGCAAAGTACAAGTAATCATGTCCATAAACTGAAAATACATATAAAAGTCTGAAAATAAGACCTAAACTCTCAAACACTCTCAAAATATGTACAATATGTCACAACTCAAAAATAAGGAGTGTCTGAAAGCAGGTCAACCGGTCCTCCACGAATCTGTCTGGTCCACTACAGCAGCAAAGTCGGTCTGGGATCCCTACTAACTATACTATGCATGTCCTAGGAACCACTTGGTCCTCCTCGAGGTCTGGGAACCGGCTCGACTGGTACTCCCTCCTCCTCGCTCTCCCCCTCCTCGGGATCCTCCTCTATCCCGTCTGACTGAGTGGCTGACCTGTCAGTAGGTCCAAAAGTAGTAGCTGGTGTAGTCCCACCAGCCCCAGTTGGATAGGATGAAGGGACATCCTTATCGGTGAAAACTCTGTAGGCAGAGGGATGAGAACGAGTAGCAGGACGGAAACGAAAACTATGAAACCTACGTACAGGTCGAGCTGGCGATGGTGGTCCTCTATAAACATAAAAATCAGGGAAGTGCATAGTATATATGATAGGTATCCTAAACCTACGAGGGCGCACCCGAACGAGGGGGATAGGGTGGAAGAGTGTGAACTCCACCTCACCCTCAAATGTCGCTCGGTGCTCCTCATACGTCCATATCCCGCTAGGGATGGGCCTGATCTCTACGCATGGTAGGTAACGTGCCATCACCTAACGAGGGCACAGGGGTAAGCATATACATACACATAATCAAATAAGGATGAGCAATAAAATATGCAAAGTGAGCAGTTAACATTTTATAATCATATCAAATTTAATCACATAATAAATCAATATGATATGATGCATGTTATCTCACTCTACTTAAAATTCTCCAACTAATCTCTCAAATGGACGTCCTTCCATAACTTCTTTGTATTCCCAGCATACAAAAATAATACGTTATCAAACGTATGACGTACTTGATCGAAGTGATAAACAACGTCACTTTATCTAGTGATCGTCACGTCGCCAAAACGTAAAACTATCACTGTATTACATAGTCATCTAGACATAAGACCCACAACGTCAACCTTAAAGTGGGGTCGAGCAAGCAGTAACCTTTGGCACTCCCAGAGGCCCTCCTCATGTTCCAAAAATACGTTATCAAACATATGGCATACTTGCTTGAAAGTGATAAACAACGCCACTCTATCTAGTGAACGTCACGTCGCCAAAACGTAAACTATCACTTGTATTACATAGTCATCTAGACATAAGACCCACAACGTCAACCTTGAAGTGGGGTCAAGCAAGCAGTAACCCTTGAACATGACAAAATGACGATCTACCACCAACACCATGCACGAATGCCATAACATATTCCATTTAAGATTAATCCCTCTTTAATCTTAATATAAATATTAAACATGGAATAATTTATTCACAAGTATTCAAAGTAATTGATGTAATCTTATAATCTCATTAATTTCTTGGGAACATGATTAATCAACTTAAAAATTAATAATTTGGGTTAAAATAACTTGGTTAGATTTAAAAATGAAATTTAAGTGTTCTGACCAAAAGACTCGAGTATCTTACCAAAAGACTCGAGTAGTTCATACATTTTCTGAAAAGTACAGTTTCAGATTTTCCAGAAATACTCGAGTAGTTCATGAATTACTCGAGTAGTTCATCATTCCAGAATACTCGAGTAGTTCATGCAAGACTCGAGTAGTTCATCACAATTTCAAATTGGTGCGTCAGACAATATTCTAGCCTCAGCTCAAACACTCGAGTACTGGTGCTGCCAGACGTGTAACACGCCTAATTTTCGTCTCCCAAATAATCGAGAAATTAATTATAACAATTATTTTATAATTGATTTATATTAGTTTTGAAGGTTTTAGTTTTTGTACATTATGTGTTTTGTATCTATAAAAATATGAGATATATTTTTATAAGGTTATTTTGTACAAAAATGTGAATATTGTAATTTAGTCCTTGGGTTGGGACCTAATTGCAATATTAAAAAGGTTTTTGAAGAAAGAGTAATTAAATTATTAATTTTTGAATTTTATCAGTATGTAACCGGTTAGAAGGGCTCTGTAACCGGTTACACAATGAACTCAAAAACTGGGTTAGTGGATTTTGATGAATAATCACTTGATTAATCCATGGAATCGCCACGAAATCAGCTCTAAATTAGTGGATAACACGCGTCGGCGTGCATGTTACTCTAATCCCTCTATAAAAGGCTGGATTGCTGAAGAGTTGGGGTTGATTTCTGAGATTTGGTGTTGGGGAGGTGCTGTTAGGGTTCCAAGTTCGTCTGAAGAAATTCTTCCTTGTCTTTGAGTGTTGGAGAGCGAGTGATACACAGTTACAAAGCTCACATCATGGGCTTTGTATTGATATAAAGTTTGTGAGTTGAGAGTTCCTGGAGTTTGAGAACGATGCTTGCCAAGTTGAGGTGTTGGTGCTGTCAAACCTCAGCTTCTGGTTTCTGGAGCTGACTTTGAAGCTCGATTTTGGTAAGCACACAAACCCTTTTGGTTTCAAATCTGTTCCTACCTCTAGTGCATGTTGCAGAGAATTCAATTTGACCATTTTCCCCAATTCTTAATTTGGTTTTGCATGTCAATTTCCCTGGTTTTGGTACCCTGTCCAACTCTATCTGCATGTAGTGGATTTGGTGGAAATCTGTGTTGGAGCCTTTCTCTCTGCAATGTTTTGGATCAAGCACGATTTAGAGGTAAGGGAGAAGTTTACCTTATACTAGATTGAGACTAAAATCAAGTGTTTTAGGATTTGAGTCAACAAGGACTCAAAAGGGCATTATGTGTAAAGGTCAAAAAGGCTTGGAGGCCAATTTATAGCTCAATTCTTTTTTGAGCAGTTTTGATTTGATGCATGCAAGTGATTTTGATGCTTGAATCATGATCTAAGTGCTTTTCATGAGTTGTGTGGTACTAAATTGTGTTTATGTGGGTTTTTATGCAATTTAATACTCTAAATTGAATGCATGCAAATGAAATATGTTCCTGTGGTTGAACATGTTTGAATTAAGGTATGTGAACTCTATTGAGTGTTGAAATTGGTTAGATTTTAGTATTAAAAAGAATGGTATGTAAAACCTCATTTTTCAGTGTACAGACTGCATAATCTAACCGGTTATTCGATATCTGTAACCGGTTAGATACTGTGAAATTTCAAAGAAAATAAATTTCTGAAATTGGTCCTGTGCTCTTACCATTTTTACTCAAGTCTATACTCTAATTTCACTTGGAATCAATCTGAAAATATGTTAATAAATACTGTTTGGTTCAGATTGAAATGGAGGAGTTAATGCCTTAATGTTATGAGATAATTTCAAGAGGAAATTGTGCTCATTTGGAATTGGATTGTGATTTAGACTTTGAATGATGAAATCAGTGGAATTTGAGGTATAAAACAATGCTGAAAACTTGTTATGGATTGGGTAGAGAATTCAAGAAAAAGGGTTTTCTGAATTGCAATGGTTAACCAGTTCAGGTCTGTAATTCTAACCGGTTAGCCTGAGATTGTAACCGGTTAGTACCTGAAACTGAAAAATAAAAGTTGAGTCTTTTAAATGAAAAATTTGATACCATTGGTTGAGATTTCCCAATCCAAGCCTAATGGCATGTTTTTAAGTTAATTCAAGAATGAATTTTTGTGCCAAAAGGTTATACCTCAAATTAATCATTCAAAAGAGAAAATGAGATATTTCTAAATCACAATAATTAAAGTAAAGATAAAAACCAACCTTACTGATTGTGCATTCATGCATAGAGAATGGAGGATGGGTTGGTAGGAAACGATTATCATATTCTGGGAATATGAGGAGGGTACTCCGGGAGTACCAAATTTGTAACCTACTTGATGACACATTCTGGGAATGTGGCCAGTGTCTGGGACCTGGTTTCTTTGATGTGTTCTGGGAACACATTGGTGTGCAACCTACTTGATGACACATTCTAGGAATGTGGCCAGTGTCTGGGACATGGTTTTTATACGTTCTGGGAACGTGATGCACACTCTAGGAGTGATGTTTATTTTTCCAAGTATGGTTTGCTATGCGTTCTGGGAACGTGATGCACACTCTGGGAGTGATGCTTGTATATCCAAGTATGGTTTGCCATCGTTCTGGGAACGTATGGTAGTGTTCCGGGAACACACTGGTGTATTGGATGGACGTCCAAGATGGACTTATAGTGGAGGCCTCAGTTGTGGATAGAAATCATCATGCCACCTGCATTATAAGAGATATAATGTTGAAAATGGGTGTGCTCATATGTACTTCCATTAATGTCTGTCCATGACATACTTGTGTTTGTATTTTAGTCTTTATTGATTATGTATAAGTGTATACTTACTCCCCATGCCCTTATTAGGTGTTGATCGTATATCTAGCTTGCACAAAAGTCAGTGAAGGGAGATGTCCCTTAAGTGCATGCAGAGTGTAGAAAGTGTGGGTTGGGAACCCCTTGTGTAGATATCGAGGATCCGACCAGATGGATGTTTGGACAAAGGACCAGTGACCAGCTCTATAACATTTCTATTTTTAATAGAATTTATATGATACATATTTTGGAAAGAGGTATCATAAGAGGAATTCAGTTTCATAATAATACTTATTTGGTATTTATGGACTTGTTACACTTGATATATTTTGGGGTATAATATGATGACTTTACTATGTTTCCGCAAACTCTGATTTTACTAGTCAACTTCATTATTAATCAAGTGTTTGTGAAAAGGAATTTTCAAGGGAAGGGATAATTCTTATTTTCAGATCTTTTTCCAACAATAACAAGTCCAAGTAATCATAAACTTATTACTTTTCTTATAAAGTAAGATGATATACAAGAAGTGTTACAAGACGCACTGGTGCACCACGAAATACTCGAGTATCGAGCCAAAGACTCGAGTATTCCATGACAGTACAACACTGAAACTGAGTTTTCACATACCAAATTCAATTCTAACCAATTTTTACCAAAACCAACATTCAACAGAGTTAAGTTTAAGTATATTAAACATGTTCCAACACAGAAATTACATCAAATTACACTGAATCAAAACTGAGCATTCATTATGCATAAAAATCATATTTCAACAACTCAACATGTCAATTTCAATTCTGAGCATCTTTAACACGAAAATAACTTGCACTTAGTTTACATGCAACATGATAAACATGCTCCAACAACTTGCAACACACGGAATGACCTCCAAGTCAATATCCTATTTCAAACTATGCCCTTTAAGCCTCATGGTGGCTTCCTACACAAATTCATAAAATCAATCCTTATTCTAGTGAATGTATAGCTTCCCACTTACCTGTAGATCGTGTAGAAACTGAGAATCCACAGAAAATCAATCTCCAAGCTATTCTCCCCAAAATCCATATGACAACAACACAGTTTTGAGTGAGGTCATAAAACCATAGATTTTGATAATTAATTCACGAAAAATAATTGGGGAAAATTATTAGAAATTATTCTCTGCAACACTCATAAGAGAATGAAACGAAATTGAAGCCTCAAAAGTTCAAGAGCTTACCAAAATCAATGTAACACCCCGATTCGGCAACTTGAAAACTACAATAACTTAAATTAAATATAGTGAAAATTTGGGCCATTTTTTTTTAAAAACATAAACATGAGAACACTTAATCTTTCAAAACATGGTTACATTTAAAAACTCATGTTCTCACGTTGCATAAAAACTTTCAAGTTCCAAACCGAGATGTCACAAGACACCGCACCTTGAAACTTGTTCACAAAACATTGTTTAAATACACAGCCCTTTTACTTATTTCAAAACATCAATACTAAACAAAACTTTAGCCGGAGTACAGTATGATATAGCTATGGCAACCAAGAACTTGCAATGGAATACAAAGCTCTGAGGGGATTACCTATCATCTAGTCATCTACACTAAGACACGCCATCGAACTCCGAATCTTGACAGGTCAAGCTCTCAGACCATCAGCAGAGTCGTCCTCGCCCGCTGCCTTAGGAATTTCTTCCATAGCGTCGACTGGCGTTTACTCCTCCTCTTTCTCACATGTCACAAGCTTCTCCATGATTTCCTTCCTTCGTTGCTTCATCTCTAGGTATACTATGATGCGGCAGTCATAGTTACGTTGTTCCCTTTCAATGACGACGCTCCTATCTCCCGAATGCGCTGGGATTTCGCGAAATTTTCCATCTAAAGATCATACCAAAATTTTCCAATGCAAAGCAGAAGTATAGGAGAGAGTGAGGTACTCAAAATAGCTATGTCGACTATGTGGAATTACAATAGGTAAATATTAAGACAAAACAATAAACAACAAACAAACAACAACATAATCATCATCAAATTATTAAACACAATAATAAACTCATTTTCTTATAACAACATTCTCAAAATCTTTCCCTTACAACTTCCACAACTCTTATCAATTCTTTCTTCAATCCTGCCTCAATCATGATTCCAAACTTATTAATAGTTCCAAGAATCTTTCCTTTTATTCGTCTTATAAATCTTATTCAATACTTGATATATTTAATGTACTTTTCTGTTGATTATTTTCAATCTCTTAAGTCTTTTCGTTCCGGTTCGCTCAATGATGTGGGGAAATCATCACTGAGGAAGACACACACGTCTACATCTCCTCGGTCATCCACCCAACCTCGTCGGAAGCAAACAGGAGTACAAAACCTTTACCACGCGGGCACGACAGCTATCTCAACAATTGGCTCCAAGCCAGGAGAACTATAGAAATCTCGGGTACAGTCTCAAATAATTTCATTTCAATTCATATAATATCATTCATATCATTAAATCAAGGCTCACTAGAAAACTCGGGCACAGTGGCAATCAAGATGCCCCGTTCCAATCCCTCTCACTGTTCTCGAAATGCCATAGGGGTGACAGCACTATTCCGGTTCCGGGTGTAGAACTTACCACGACATTAGGACCCAGTCCCCACCACGTCTGGAATTCGTTCCGCTCAGAATAGTACTCAAAGCATCATGGCATCTTACCGCCCTAGCTTACCCTATTGCATTCACAACCCGAATATCCCTGATATCCGGGGTACCTTCCTCTCCACTACTTCGATACGACACTCCTAACTCACCGCGTTGGTTAATGTCTTTTAAAGTCTTTTAAAGGTTTTAGAATTTTAATTAGCGGCTTAATCCTAACGGTCGGCTCATCCTTGGTGCATCCCTTCAACGAGTCCCGACCACTAATCGCGATCTGTTCCCCAAGGAGTCTCAGCAACATCTTGCCTCAAATCTTTTTCTTTTACATCTCATCAGCATTATCAGCATCTTTCTCATCAATCATTGCTCAGCATCATCTGCATCTTTGTCAGCATCATAGCTCAGCAGCACCATCAGTAATGTTCACCTTAGTTGTCGCTCAGCAGCACCCTCAGCGTCGTTCTCCTCAGTTGTTGCTCAGCAGCACCATCATCATTGTCCTCCTCCGTTGTTGCTCGGCAGCACCATCAGCAGCACCATCATCACCACGCTTCCGCTCGCCTCATCGGGTATTTCTTATTATCATCTCGAACATCATCTTTCATTTCAATTTATCTCTTCTTAATTTTCAGCTCATGTCTCTTTTTCAATTACTGTTTATCTCTTTCACAATTTCATTCACATCACGATTTATCTCTTTCTCATTCGCTCTCATAACTCTTATCCATATCTCTTTCCTCTTTTCAGTCTTAATTCATTAGCTCCACAATTTCATTTTTATCAATTCATTATTATCATTCCACATACTAAGAAAATCAATAGCTCATGCATAACTATTAAAAACAGAACATCATACTGTTTCAGCAAAAACATATCAATCATTGACAACAATCGATCTCAGCGATTAGTATGGATAGCCCAACAAACAACAAACAAACAAACAATGGCTATCCCACTACATCGCCTAACGAGATCGGGGTCCAATCTTTGAGATGATTGGACGCCTTAATATGTTACCTAAATACCACGGCGTCTTAAGGGGAGCCCCTCTCTCACCTTGATGACGAAACTTCCGAAAGCTTTCCAAGATTTCTCAATCGCTAGCCTTGCCTCGTTTCCTTCGCGTCCGTCATCCAAACTAGAACATTTTTCCCGTGCGTTAGAAACGATTTCGATACATTCATAATTTCTTTTGAAAACACTTTAAAACAATTCCCTTTTTCGAAAACACATTGCCAATATCCAAAAGGTTTTAAATCCAAATCAAATCTCTAATAAAAGGTTTTCAAGAAAACTTTGAAACAATACTAAAATAATCTCTTCTTTAAAACATAACCCTATTCTCTTAGTTTAAAAACATTCCGGTTATAAAATCATTATTTTTAGACATTGAACGAAATCCCAAGAAATAACACATTAAGAATCTATCTTAGATAAAATACCAAAAATCCAAGAAGATAAAATTTTCAAATCAATTTAAGTTGTTTAAATCACACTTTTCAAATAAAACGTTTTTCAATTTCTTTGAAATCCAACATAGATTTTTCACAAATAAATCTCACAAACAAGATTCAGAACGATTTCAACTCAATTTAAATCTTTCCAAAACACATTCAATTAGCATAAAACAACACATACAAGTTTCAAAGCATTCACAAACACACATAATGCAAGTTACATTTTTAATCATTTTAAAATCATTAATTAAATTATAATCCTAATGAATTAATTCGATTACTCTTTAAGAAAATAATTTAAACTAGGCCTTGTGACTAATTCACCAAGGACCGAATTATCATGGTCATTATTTCCTAATCTCTAATAAATTTTAAGACTTGAAATCATTGAATTAACATTATGAAAATTTCTTTTCACACAATCAAATCAACTTATTTACTCTATTTCTAAAACCAAAAGATTAAAGGGAACACACATCACTTTCATCCAACACATAGCATCATACACCTAGAACATAGCCATAATCACAAGTCATTTCATGAAGAAAATTTTCTAACCATATTATTATTATCATGTTTTGGCCGAATCATACACATATAGTTTTGCAAGAATTTAATGCACAAATAAAAACATAGAATCATGAAGTCATCAAAAAGAAAAATTAACAATTTTTAATTCATTTTCAAAACTTTAGGTCAAGCAACAATTTGGATCACAAACCACTTCAAAGATTCACATACATTTTATTTTAAATTCAATTACTTCATGCATGTACTTTTTAAGCCTTTAAATTCAACTAGCCTTAGCATGCATGCACCCTAGATGAGAAACAAACATAGCTTTCTATCTCTTCCTATGATGGTCGAATATCTTCATGTGAAAAGGCAAGGTTTTTATTCATTTTTCAACACACAAAGATCACATGACTACAACCAAGGCATGTAAATTTTCAAGGCAACTTTCAAAGCAACAAACTACATCAAGTCATGTAAAGTAACACATTACATCATTCATTCACATCACATACACAAATAAACTCAAGTTCATCACTTTTTCTTAAACCAAAAATCAAGATCTTTCTTTAACTTCATGAAAATGACACGCATGAACATAAAATCACTAGATCTAATCTTAACACACACATGCATCCACTTTTCACAAAATAAAAAGCATAGATCCTAGCTTACTTAAACATGGCCGAATGGCCTTTTCACAAAAGAAAACATGCACAAGCTTAAACACTAGATCAAATCATGTTTACACTTGAAAATCATTTTAAAACTTACTTCTTTAATTTTCCCTTTGAAACCGAGACACATATTAAAGAAAAACATAATCTTTTCTTTTGAATTTAACATGCAACTTCAAAGATCTTAACTTTTCACTTCATAAATCAAAGATCATCACATGCACATACTTAAATCAAGTAAGATCATCGTCAATCAACATGCAAGGTTAAAGATTTTTACTTTATTAATAAATAAGCTTAGATCATGGATTAATTCATCAAATACTTTCATGAAAACATTACAAATCACGATTTAAGTAAGAAAACTTAACATGCAAAGGAAGTTTATTTTAGGTTTCACAAAAATCTTAGTTTTCTTTAGATCTTTAAGATTTAGTTAGGAAAACATCAAGATCCACTAAGAAAATCTTAACCGAAGCATCAAGCATAAAGTTTAACATATTACAAATTATTTTAAGTCCTTAAAGTCCAAGATCAAAAGAGAACAACACATAAAATCCTCTTTCAAGCTATTAAAATCAACATGCAAGAAGAAATAAGATAGATCTACAAATTAAAAAGGAAAAATCTAAACTATTACAAATCCTCCTTTTGATCTCCAAGTCCTACCATGAAAAGGGTTGATCTTCTAGCTTCTAATACTCTTGATCTACAAAGGACACTCTTGATCTAACTTGGAACTTCCTTCTTCTTCCTCCCTTAACCTCACGGCTACACTCCTTCTCTCTCTCTCTATTTCTTTTTCTTTTTCTCTCTAAGGGTTTGATGAGCCCTTAGAGTTGAGTTTGTGTTGGAAGTGAAGAAATGAGAATGAATGGAAGAAATGAACTAAGGCTTCATCTATATATAGACCAACTCACAATTTCCCTCTTTGCCCTTAAGTTTGGTTCGGCCATGAGCAAATGGGGAAGGGTAATTTTGGGCTTCCAAAAGTTTGCATGGGTGGTGTTTATCAAATTAAGGGGGACAAGGTAGAATAGATTAGGGTGCTAGGGGTCACTTAGGGCTAAAGACTTGTTGGCTAATAGTTAGGATTTAGTTACTAACTTAGTTTGGTTCTAGTTTAGTTCATTTGGTTTCTTGTCCAAGAAACTAAAAATCCTAGTCTTATACACACACATACACACGTATAATATACACACATACACATACATACCGTATCACACACATATACACATGCATGCATATACACAAACCGTATCATACACACACATATTCATACATTTTACATTTTATTTCTTAATCATATTCATTTATAATTATCTATTCATATAACAAAGCAATCAAATCTAACAATCACATTCACACAATCACTTTCAAACACACACATTAAACCAAGCACCTATCACATAAAATTCATGCCATGATAAAAATTTCATTTTCTATAAAACACATCTCTCAAAATTCGTATTTTACACACTCATAAATAAATTTTTATAAATCAACCCAGAAAATTCCAAAAGTCACATTTTCAAAATCTACGTTTCAAGACGATCGTTTTCATATAAAGATCATAAAAATCCGAGTTACGGTTTAAAAGTTACGAATTTTCAAAGATAACAAATCCAAAAACTTCATTTCAACTAAAAATCACCCTTTTAATAAAACCACAACTCATTCCTTATAAACAAAATCATTCACTTCACATTTATAAAAATAGTTTGTTTATAAAAATCCATGAAAATCAATACTCTATCTCTTACTCACTTAAAATACTTTTCTGAAAATTTCTTATAAATCAAAGTTTCAAGATTCATTGTGACGAAATTCGTTTACGCACATATGGGAAAAATGCGGGGTGTTACATTCTCCCCAACTTGAAGATTTCTCATCCTCGAGAAATGTCGTGAAGAGTCGATCTGATTGGTGAACGCATGGCTCCTTGAAGAAATCCTTTTCCTCTCAACTGCAGCAATCGTCGCATCTTCGAATATGCACCATTTATTCATCATTCTTAAGAGCGAATCAAACGGATTACTTGCAAAAGTAATCTCTCAAAGAACTTCCAACAACAAAAAGAGTGGGGTAAAAACAATACGGTTTCATGGCCAACAAAGGACTGAGGGGTTCAAAGGCATCAAGACAGTATCCGAAGATAACAGGGTTACATTCGTTTAGGGTCAAGGCACCACCATACTTAAGGTCACATTCTTCTCATCAGTTCAAGCCTACACGAGCTATTCCTCAAAAACTTCACATTTCTCACTACTCCCCAACTTATATGACTCTTATCTCTCTACACCGCATTCAGCACCACGGACTTAACCTCTAAACACTCCTATCTTTCACCACCTTTTGATCAATTCTTACAAAATTTTCCATCACATAGCTCCAATCTATCCTCTTATTGCCTTATATCTCACTAAACAATTACTCTTATCAGACTCCTATGGTCACTATTACATCTTCCCTTTACTCTAACAACCACTAATCCTCAAGAAACATGTATCATCTCACTTCCTATCTCGAACATTTAATCATATAACTTAGACACTCTAAACCTTTTTCCACTTTCCACGATTTTCCTCATATTCTAAACCATCAAAATTCCTCAACTCAAAGACCGATTATCCATTACCACATCAAATCCTAGCTTTTTACCTAACCTTGGGTCAACACTTAAAGATTCTAACCACAATTTTCACCATCTTATCAGTCCGACTTTACCATATCATCACTTATTCACCTCTATCTAACCATTTGCCCACTCAAATCAAGACACTTATGACTCTAAATCCTAAATATTGCCTTAATTTCTCCCTCATCTTAACACCATCTAAACCATTATTTTGACCAATCCAACATCAAAGCTCTTAGTCCCTATCACTTTACACAATTCACCACTTATCTAAGACTCAAAAGAATACTCCTATTTTCTCCAAGACTCATACATCCTTACTTCATACTAACTAATCCTCATTCTTCTTGGTCTTTGCAACTTTCGCCTAACAACACCTCACAACTAACCCTCTATTCTAGAACTATCTACTCGACTGGGATAGGGTGTTAGGGTTCAAAATCCTCACCAAGACTCTAGGAGAAAATAAATGTCTGGTCAAAATCAAGAGAAGGAACTTCGGGTTCATCAACAATCAAGGCTTTGTCAAGAGCAGGGTCTAAGATTTTCAGAAAAGGCTTTTTCAAACGTCATGCCAAAGCAATTTGGCAACACATAGGGTTTACACAAGAAAAGCTCCAACAAGAAAAGAGAGGTTCTAGTCAAGGGCAAGATCTCAAATAACTTAGAGGTTATCACAGACAAAGGGGTTCACATCAAATAGGAATTCAACGAAAGAAGATTCGAATCACGCATCAACATCCATGATGACGCTGATTTCTGCTCCCCGTCTCTGCTGTAGATGAAAACTGACGCTTTCCAGGAAAACATCCGCGTACTCTTAGCGTTCCTATTCTTATCTATCGCTATCTTACTACTAACGCACATACAGAGTCGTACAGCAGAGCATGTAAGTCCATGCATAAGGTTACTTAGATCAACCATTGCTCTGATACCATAATTGTAACACCCCGATTCGGCAACTTGAAAACTATAGTAACTTAAATTAAATATAGTGAAAATTTGGGCCATTTTTTTTAAACATAAACATGAGAACACTTAATCTTTCAAAACATGGTTACATTTAAAAACTCATGTTCTCACGTTGCATAAAAACTTTCAAGTTCCAAACCCAGATGTCACAAGACACTGCACCTTGAAACTTGTTCACAAGACATTGTTTAAATACACAACCCTTTTACTTATTTCAAAACATCAGTACTAAACAAAACTTTAGCTGGGGTACAGTATGATATAGCTATGGCAACCAAGAACTTGCAATGGAATACAAAGCTCTGAGGGGATTACCTATCATCTAGTCATCTACACTAAGACACGCCATCGAACTCCGAATCTTGACAGGTCAAGCTCTCAGACCACCAGCAGAGTCGTCCTCGCCCGCTGCCTCAGGAATTTCTTCCATAGCGTCGACTTGCGTTTACTCCTCCTCTTTCTCACATGTCACAAGCTTCTCCATGATTTCCTTCCTTCGTCGCTTCATCTCTAGGTATACTATGACGCGGCAGTCATAGTTACGTTGTTCCCTTTCAATGATGATGCTCCTATCTCCCGAATGCGCTGGGATTTCGCTATATTTTCCATCTAAAGATCATACCAAAATTTTCCAATGCAAAGCAGAAGTATAGGAGAGAGTGAGCTACCCAAAACAGCTATGTCGACTATGTGGAATTACAATAGGTAAATATTAAGACAAAACAATAAACAACAAACAAACAACAACATAATCATCATCAAATCATTAAACACAATAATAAACTCATTTTATTATAACAACATTCTCAAAATCTTTCCCTTACAACTTCCACAACTCTTATCAATTCTTTCTTCAATCCTGCCTCAATCATGATTCCAAACTTATTAATAGTTCCAAGAATCTTTCCTTTTATTCGTCTTATAAATCTTATTCAATACTTGATATCTTTAATGTACTTTTCTGTTGATTATTTTCAATCTCTTAAGTCTTATCGTTCCGGTTCGCTCAATGATGTGGGGAAATCATCACTGAGGAAGACACACACGTATACATCTCCTCGGTCATCCACCCAACCTAGTCGGAAGCAAACAGGAGTACAGGACCTTTACCACGCGGGCACGACAGCTGTCTCAACAATTGGCTCCAAGCCAGGAGAACTGTAGAAATCTCGGGTACAGTCTCAAATAATTTCATTTTAATTCATATAATATCATTCATATCATTTAATCAAGGCTCACTGTAGAAAACTCGGGTACAATGGCAATCAAGATGCCCCGTTCCAGTCCCTCTCATTGTTCTCTAAATGCCATAGGGGTGACAGCACTATTCCGGTTCCGGGTGAAGAACTTACCACGACATTAGGACCCAGTCCCCACCACGTCTGGTTACCACATATGGAATTCGTTCCGCCTAGAATTGTACTCAAAGCATCATGGCATCTTACCGCCCTAGCTTACCCTATTGCATTCACAACCCGAATATCCCTGATATCCGGGGTACCTTCCTCTCCACTACTTCGATACGACACTCATAACTCACCGCGTTGGTTAATGTCTTTTAAAGTCTTTTAAAGGTTTTAGAATTTTAATTAGCGGCTTAATCATAACGTTCGGCTCATCCTTGGTGCATCCCTTCAACGAGTCCCGACCACTAATCGCGATCCGTTCCCCAAGGAGTCTCAGCAACATCTTGCCTCAAATCTCTTTCTCTTACATCTCATCAGCATTATCAGCATCTTTCTCATCAATCATTGCTCAGCATCATCGTCATCTTTCTCAGTATCATAGCTCAGCAGCACCATCAGCATTGTTCACCTCAGTTGTAGCTCAGCAGCACCCTCAGCGTCGTTCTCCTCAGTTGTTGCTCAGCAGCACCATCATCATTGTCCTCCTCAGTTGTTGCTCGGCAGCACCATCAGCAGCACCATCATCACCACGCTTCCGCTCGCCTCATCGGGGTATTTCTTATTACCATCTCGAACATCATCTTTCATTTCAATTTATCTCTTCTTAATTTTCAGCTCATGTCTCTTTTTCAATTACTGTTTATCTCTTTCACAATTTCAATCACATCACGATTTATCTCTTTCTCATTCGCTCTCATAACTCTTATCCATATCTCTTTCCTCTTTTCAGTCTTAATTCATTAGCTCCACAATTTCATTTTTATCAATTCATTACTATCATTCCACTTACTAAGAAAATCAATAGCTCATGCATAACTATTAAAAACAGAACATCATACTGTTTCAGCAAAAACATATCAATCATTGACAACAATCGATCTCAGCGATTAGTATGGATAGCCCAACAAACAACAAACAAACAAACAATGGCTATCCCACTACATCGCCTAACGAGATCGGGGTCCAATCTTTGAGATGATTGGACGCCTTAATATGTTACCTAAATACCACGGCGTCTTAAGGGGAGCCCCTCTCTCACCTTGATGACGAAACTTCCGAAAGCTTTCCAAGATTTCCCAGTCGCTAGCCTTGCCTCGTTTCCTTCGCGTCCGTCACCCGAACTAGAACATTTTCCTGTGCGTTAGAAACGATTTCGATACATTCATAGTTTCTTTTGAAAACACTTTAAAACAATTCCCTTTTTCGAAAACACATTGCCAATATCCAAAAGGTTTTAAATCCAAATCAAATCTCTAATAAAAGGTTTTCAAGAAAACTTTGAAACAATACTAAAATAATCTCTTCTTTAAAACATAACCCTATTCTCTTAGTTTAAAAACATTCCGGTTATAAAATCATTATTTTTAGACATTGAACGAAATCCCAAGAAATAACACATTAAGAATCTATCTTAGATAAAATACCAAAAATCCAAGAAGATAAAATTTTCAAATCAATTTAAGTTGTTTAAATCACACTTTTCAAATAAAACGTTTTTCAATTTCTTTGAAATCCAAACATAGATTTTTCACAAATAAATCTCATAAACAAGATTCAGAACGATTTCAACTCAATTTAAATCTTTCCAAAACACATTCAATTAGCATAAAACAACACATACAAGTTTCAAAGCATTCACAAACACACATAATGCAAGTTACATTTTTAATCATTTTAAAATCATTAATTAAATTATAATCCTAATGAATTAATTCAATTACTCTTTAAGAAAATAATTTAAACTAGGCCTTGTGACTAATTCACCAAGGACCGAATTATCATGGTCATTATTTCCTAATCTCTAATAAATTTTAAGACTTGAAATCATTGAATTAACATTATGAAAATTTCTTTTCACACAATCAAATCAACTTATTTACTTTATTTCTAAAACCAAATGATTAAAGGGAACACACATCACTTTCATCCAACACATAGCATCATACACCTAGAACATAGCCATAATCACAAGTCATTTCATGAAGAAAATTTTCTAACCATATTATTATTATCATGTTTTTGCCGAATCATACACATATAGTTTTGCAAGAATTTAATGCACAAATAAAAACATAGAATCATGAAGTCATCAAAAAGAAAAATTAACAATTTTTAATTCATTTTCAAAACTTTAGGTCAAGCAACAATTTGGATCACAAACCACTTCAAAGATTCACATACATTTTCTTTTAAATTCAATTACTTCATGCATGTACTTTTTAAGCCTTTAAATTCAACTAGCCTTAGCATGCATGCACCCTAGATGAGAAACAAACATAGCTTTCTATCTCTTCCTATGATGGTCGAATATCTTCATGTGAAAAGGCAAGGTTTTTAGTCATTTTTCAACACACAAAGATCACATGATTACAACCAAGGCATGTAAATTTTCAAGGCAACTTTCAAAGCAACAAACTACATCAAGTCATGTAAAGTAACACATTACATCATTCATTCACATCACATACACAAATAAACTCAAGTTCATCACTTTTTCTTAAACCAAAAATCAAGATCTTTCTTTAACTTCATGAAAATGACACGCATGAACATAAAATCACTAGATCTAATCTTAAAATACACATGCATCCACTTTTCACAAAATAAAAAGCATAGATCCTAGCTTACTTAAACATGGCCGAATGGCCTTTTCACAAAAGAAAACATGCACAAGCTTAAACACTAGATCAAATCATGTTTATGGTGGCAAAATAAGGTTGATGATGTTAGACTATTTGCAGTAAGATAAAAATTAATAAAATTTAAGATTAAAAACAATACTAATTTTTTTTTTAAAAAAAGTGCATGAATATCTTTCAAAAAGGGAAGCATCAAAAATATATTCCATCTTTGTCTGGTTGTAATGTTCAACTGTTCTTGGGCATTACTCATACCCTATCAAATAAAAGCCTTTTTTCCCTAATGAAAAAGAATTGTTTTCTAACTTCTTACTTTTTTTCTCTACCTTTAAAATTTGTAAACTTGACCATTATATATTTATGGTATGGGTTAAATATATGTATAATTATTTCTCAAATAATCTTTCTTTATCCAATTTAGTAGTGACAGTACTCTATAATAGTTATAATCAGCTCTCCCAAGACTATAAAAATAAGCAGGTGGTAAAGTTTCCTAATGAAAAAATATTTGGAAATGGCTAAAGTTGGTGAAAGGATTTCCTAAGTGTGTGCAAAAAGAAAGGCGAAATATATAAAACCTATCTCTATCACTATTTTAATAGCGAATATTATTATTTTTAATAGCGAATATTATTATTATTAATTTTTTTATTATTTATTATTATTATTATTGTTAATAATATTTACTTATTTATTATTTTTATTATTTACTTATTAGGGTATTATAAAGTAAAAAGGAAGAAAAAGGAAAAAAAGGACGGAAATAAAAAGTAACTTCCAATCATTATTATTCTCAATATATAGTTGTGGCACCTTCAAATGCTAGAATCAGGAAATGTAGATTCTAATACAAGTAAGGGTAGTTACATCATCATAAAAGGTGAAGTTTCAAACTATGCTTTGAGAAAGGTTAAGATAGTTCAATATTTAGTCAAAGTAAGGTTAGTTGTTGTGTGTGAAACTAACTTTGTTAAGCATCCAAGGATATCAAAGTTAGAGATGAGGAGTCGTAGGAACATGAAAATCCTTGTAGTGCAAGGTTGCAAGTTCCCTTTGCTACCGAAATATAATTATCTATGTAAAGTTTGAGAAAATATACATTTAATAGCCAAATATATATCCGTATGGTTAATAAATGTATATCCAAATAATGATACTTAGGTAAAGAAGGGAATGAGCATCCATTTTTGAACTCCTAGGATTTTTATAAGTTTATACAATCTGGTGCCTCATGCCTAGCTTTAATCTCCTTAAATGTTCAACAAAGTCAATTTCATGAGGAGCTGCCTTACTTAGACCCTTGGATTGAGCGAACTCATTTTTGCACGAAGATCAATTAATAGGTTGTACAGAGTATCCTCAAATAAAGAAGCCAAAATATCAGGTCTTAGAGAGTGGGTAAATGAAGAGTGGAGATGGCCGATTAGGGTTGGAGAAGAGAGTTGAATCAATGGGAAAGAGAATTCAGAGTCTTGTAAGGTTATAGCATCATGCAAGTACAACAAAATTGAAAGTTGGGAAGAAGAATTCAAGAGGTGAACTACGAGACAATGCAGTAGGATCTTATCTGTCTAGAAAATTTGATACCTCAATCCTTAATGATGTAGCCATCACTCATGACCAGAATTTTTAAAACAAAATATGAGATTCAAATGCAGTCTCATCCAACCACATTTGAATTCGGTAAAGTTTGAATTATCACTATTTTTAAAGGACCAATACAAATAAACCACTTGGGTTTAGGAGTTTGTTATGGTACAGGGAAGAATAGAGAGGTAAATCAATCTTAACACGGTAATACCAAAAGTTATTTGTGCAATTTATGATAGTTTCAACATGTTAAATTCAACCTTCATAAACTAAAAGATATCTAGAGCATTAATATATATATATATATATATATATATAAAATCAATGTATGAAAATTTAACTCCAGGTCTTGAGAGAAAATTAATTATGATACTGCGTATCCTTAAAGAGAAATAGAAAATTAAAAATCACATATTTCTGTAGATAAATATGTCAGATTGATTGATTTTAATCTTGCAAAATTAATTTGAAAACTTTAGCCACATGCCGTCACACAACTAAAATGACTCTAAAACAATTATGCAAGTTAAAAACAAACTATCTTTTTTTTAAAAAAAAAATTAAATAAATGATATAGTATTTAAATATAAAATGATTAAATAAGTAAATATTTAGAATAAGAATAATTAAAACCTCACAATTTTTTTTTGTTCTATTCGAAATTTTAAAAATAATGATTTTTGAATTTAATCCATATCGTTAAGTTAACTCTACTAACCAAATAATGTGGTGAATAAGCTACAACACAAGTAGTGTCACCTTCTTAAGAGATGAATGAAATAACAAGAATGTGTTGGCCATGTGGGGAGTATAATGGATAGAAGAAAGGTGTAGAGACAACTCTAGAATTTGGGGATTTTTTGCGAATTGATTGTCACATGTTCTTCACACATCCTTTTATGCCATGTCATCGATGCCAACGTGACCAAGCACATTCTTTCCACGTAATTCATCACTTGAGCAGGTGACACTAATGATGTAATATTATATTTGATGCATCATCACCTAATAAAGTTCAATTATTGATATCTGATCGCAATAACTAGAACCTCAACACTTTTAAGTTCTCACAATTCAAACAGAAATAAAAACTAATAAAATGATTAATATTTATAATTATTGTTTAGCTATTACAGCCAAAATAAAATTAAAAGACTAATAAATAAACAAACGAAATAAATAAATAACATGGAGAAAAAAAACTCACTTGGATGTGCAAAACCAATTTGTTTGGAAAGTGGCACTCTTGGAGTCACCTATTATGGTTTGTCTTCTTTCAAACCAAACTCCTATGTAATAGGATTCAAATAAAAATAAAAACTAATAAAATGACTAATAATTATAGGTATTGTTTAGATATTTCACCCAAAAGAAAATTAAAAGACTAACAAGCAAACAAAATAAATAAATAAAATGAAAAAAAAGGAAGACTTACTTGGATATATATATATATATATATATATGTAAAACAATTTGTTTGAAAGGTGACACATTTAGAGTCTCATGTTGTGCTTAGTCTCATTTCAAACCAATAATCTAGCTACTATGCAACAAGCACAATTAAGTTCATAGGATTCAAAGTAAAATAAAAACTAATAAAATGACCAAAGTATTATTGTTTAGCTATTTCACCCAAAACAAAATAAAAAAACTATCTAACAAACAAACAAAAATAAAATAAATAAATAAAAAGAAAAAAAGGAACTTGGACAATATGAAAAAACATTTTGTTTGAAAGGTGGCATCCGTGGAGGCTCACATGTTAACTCTCCTTTAAAACTAAACTCTATTTAGTTGTGATGGATTTTTATTAATGTTTATAAAAAATTTAGAATCCTATTCATATAAGAGATAAAGAAGAGCAATGAGGTTGCTTTCTCTGATGTGGGACTTTCAATGAAAATAAAAATTATTCCAAGTGGGACCTTTAAATATGAGGGAGCAGACAAGTTCAAATGTTTTCTTTTCTTCAATTTTTTCTTTTGCATTTGTACCTCTTTTTTTAGATGACGGGCAAAATTGGGTTCGTAGATTTAGTGACATTGTACAATCTTTATTGTAGATGAGCATGATTGCAAATGTATGTTATCAATATATTAACATGGTTAACTATTCAGCTGGACCAAGTGTGTGTTTTGGTATGTTATATTTCCAATAAATTGGTATCTTTATATATATTAAAATAAAGGGGTGTGTTCCATACTTAAAATGTTAAAAAGTCAATAATTATTTTCATGAAACTCGTAGAAAATGCTAGAATAATGTAGTATTTTGGTGGAAAAAATCTAAGAGTCAAGAAGCCATTTGAAGAATGTCCTAGAAGAGTGTCTAATGTAATTAAAAGAACATCCTAAAAGGTAAGTGTATACGATAACCAACATACTCAAAGGCTACATAAAAACTCATTATTTCCTGTATAAATAGGATAGATTTGTTGCAATTATAAGTGTGCAACAAAGTGATAAGTAAATAAAGTAAATAAACAAGAATAATGTTGCACAAGTGTGTACCCATTGAGAGATACTGAAAGAGTGATGCATGAGCTCGAGGAAGGCTAGTGCTATTGAGGTACTAATGAAAGAAGGATAAAAAGTGCTAAGTATTTACAGTAGGTAAAAATGGTGTTGGGCACCTTTATCTTCTGCTCATAGGTCATCTACAGGTAGTTTCTCGTGTGTGAGAATGATGTAGATCACTAGTTACATCAATTCCCCATAAATATATGAGAGAGGAAGCAGGAATAGGGTACTTTTTTTTTATATGTGTACCACTTTCCTAATGCAATGAATAAAATTTTAGATTCAACATAGATTAGTAATAGCATACTTTGAATCCTTCTAGGTTTCTAAGCTTTACTATCATCTTTGAAAGTAGTGTGAGTATATTTGCTTCTATTATAGCTTCTTCAATACAATCACCCGAAACTAGCTCCACCCTTGATTGGCCTTACCCAAAACAGTCATCTTGTAATAACATTCAATACATACAACCCAAAGGACCAACATTACAAAACCTAAAGCTCCTTCCTAAGTAAAGAAAATATAATTTGAGAAATAATTGTATGTATATTTAACTCATACCATAAATATATAGTGGTTAAATTTATATATTTAAAATGGTGTTTAGAATGTCAATGGTGCTTGGTTACAGATTAATTTCAATAGGTAGGCATGGTTTCGCTCTATGAAGACTTCCTTCGTTATTTGGCGAATTGGTCAGGTAAAAAGGAAAAATCTTCGGCTGCTGTAGTCTGGCTTGTAGTTACGTGGCTTGTCTGATTAGAAAGAAATAAGGTGGTGTTTAAAGAAGAAGATTTCAACTTAGTGGAGTTAGTTGAGTCTATAAACTTTAGATCATGGCGTTGGGTTAATGTGTGGGGTTTGTCTTTTTCATATGCAAACTGGCGATTATGTCCTGTACCTGGTTCCTAAGCTCTATTGTACACTGTTCTGTCTTGGTGTTGGGTGGTTCTTGTATTGGTTATCATCCTAAGGAGGGAGGAGTTGGTGTTTCTTGTTTGGTCCTGTTATGCTCTTTTTTCCTTGTTTTTGAATTTTCCCTCTGGGTTTTTTTCATTCAAGGTTTTTAAGGAGGTAAAGGTTCTAACAAGTGTTTTTTGGTGGGTAGAGTCATTATTTGTGTTTAGGTTGGTTGGTGGATTTGAGGGAATTTTTTGTATGAGATTACTAGTACTTTATTTGCTTCACAATGATGTGAAGCTTAAAATTGTATCTGGTTGTGATTAACTTGATGCACATGATTGTGGTTCCCTATGACAAACCCTTCATAAAAGGTGGGGTCTTTGGGTGTTCTATGATGCTCGATTAATCTTTATGTTAATAAATTTTTCTTTGTTGGCTGTTCAAAAAAAATGGTGTTTGTTTATGCGTACTTTGAAACCTTTGTGGCTAAATTTGTATTGTTGGGTTGGTGTCTTGGTCCTTCAAGTGGGTTGATGACCGACTCTTTTTTCTCATTTCATGTATATATATTGTGACAAGAAGCAACACAGGTTTGGAATCGTGTTTTGGATAACAATAATAACTTGAAGCATGTGGATTAAATGCAATGCCATTATTTCTAACTATGACAGATTTGATGCAGTGGAGGTCTTGATTCTTATTAAAATTTTGTCTTGACATTTCGTTTATGAGTTTTGTAAATTTATTTGTTAGTTTCTCATACTGGCGTTTAGTTCCTTTATCATGAGTTGTCCACTATAACTTAGGTGCTCTTTTGGAATTAGTCTTTAAACTTTTTTTTCGATGCTTTAGGTCCCTAAAATTTGTTTAATTTTTGGAATGGTCCTTTCATCACTTTAGTGATATATAGTCGATGATATGTCACGTGAGAGTTACAGTATCGACGAGTGATGTGTTATGTAGAGCGACAGGACACTCCATGATTTTTTTTATTAAAAAAATAATTTCTTTTAAAATTTATTAAAAGATTCGATTTTCTTTTAAAAAAAATACAATTTTTAATTATGTTTAATAAATTTGAATTTTTTTAATTTAAAAAATTTTCATGACATCATTTAGAACGTTATTACCTATCGATTTGGCGAAGGTGGCGTGACATATCCTCAGTCATATCATTACTTAAGTGATGAAAGGACCATTTCCAAAATTTGAGTAAAGTTTAGGGACTCAAAGCATTAAAAAAAAATTAAGGACCAATTCCAAAAGAGCACCTATGTTCAGGGACTAAAAACTTAAATAAGCCTAACTGATGTAACTTGAATCTTTTAATGAGTACCATGATATTCGTTGTTATAAATTCTGCTAACTAAAAAAATGAAATGTTATTAGACTAGGTAAAGAAAAAGCTATTTCAGAAACAAAAAATGTATGTACATTTAATTCATACCATAAATATATAATGCAAGGTCAGGTTTATATATTTTAGAGATAAGATAAGAAAGGTAGTAATAAGTTAGCAAAGGAATTGTGAGATTATCTAAAGAAATTCATACCATAAAGAAAGGTTTATATATATATATAACTTGATCAAGAAATTCCACATACTGTACTTATTATTTTTATCACTACATCGTGATATCTTATTCTCTTCTCATCTCATTATCTAAACACACCATAAGAAATTTGGCCCCTTGAAATTGAGCTCAACATCAAGTATATATCATATGTTTGAAATTTTAAGGTATTGGAAACTTTATGATTCTATATCTCAAGTAAGATATTTAACATGGGCAAAGAGGGTTAAACATCATGCCAAGAGTTTTAGACATAGTGTTTTTGTGAATTAAACTCAAATGTCTTCTTCCTTTCCAAGAAGTAGCAAAGCTCAAAGTCACTATGTGCTTAATCCATGAATTAAAATAAACTTTAAAATTTTAGGCTTCATACTTGGTATTAAGCCATTATGAGGGAAATCAAATTCTTGACTAAAATCCTCATGCCTTATACAAAGTATTAAGCCCAAATGTGATGGTCTATGAATGATTTATCAAACACATGAATCCATTTTTTATATAGGGGATGAGGAGGGAGGTATAACCTTGGTTTTCTGATGTGGGACTTTTAGTTAAGATAAAACTGATAAAATGTGGTGCTTTATATTTACACAGACAATATATATATATATGTCTGTATGTAAGAGAGAGAGAGAGAGATGTTCACCTCTATTCTTTATTTTTATCATCTCTTCTATATCTTTGCCCTCTTTTTAATGCTCAAAAAATTGTATTTTAGCAAATGAAAACAATCTAAGTTTTTTATTATAGCTAAAATGAGAAGATTTCATTAATAAGACCATATATATTATGTCCTTGATATCAATATATTAATATGTGAAAAATGATTTAGTGTTTTACTATTTTCGTCTTGCATTGCCTTAGTTGATTAGTACTACAACAAGGAGTACATGATGTGTGGTGCTGCATGGTGGTATACATGTGGTTAGTTATCATATATAGGGACGATACACAGGGTTGGGTTTTTTCCGTTATATCTCCAAAATGATTAGTCAGTTAGTCATTTATTTGGTGTTTGTTTATACTCTAAATATTTGTGTTTATAAGTGTATTGTTAGGTTGTTGTTCCTAATTCTTCAAGTGGGTTGATGGTTGAGTCTTTCTTCCATTTCATGCATATATTCAATGACATGAAATAATATTGGTTTGGATTGGTGTTTTGGCTAATTGTAACTTGCGGTATCTGATTAAGTACAATGCTATTATTTTTAACTATGAAATATTTGATGCAATGGAGGTCTTGATAATTATTAAAATTCGCTCTTGCCATTAAGTTTATTAGTTTTGCAAATTTATTTGCTAGCTTCTTAGGTTGGTGTTTAATTCTTTTATCATGTATTAATGTTGTCCACTATAATAATTGATGTAGCTTAAATCTTTTATTGAGTACTTTTATTGAGTACCACGATATTCATTAAAATAAATTCTGCTTACTAAAAAATGTTATGTCGCTAGACTAAATAAAAATAAATAAATACCAATATGGTTTCTGTAAATATTGATTCTTGTGAAATTGGTCCCTACAAAAAAAAATTGGTTTTGGTTCATGCATTTACAAAACATTTTTGTTTTGGTCCCTCTGGTTATATTTTGGTCCCATAATTATGTTGGTAGTTTGCTTTGGTCTCTCTATTATTAGATTTCATAGGTTTTGGTCCCTCTATTGTCATGGTTTTTGAATTGATTCTCTTAGTAATGGAAGTAGTCTTTTTACCCTTGAGAATTAATGCAAGAATATAATCCTTAATTGGTCATAGAATGTAATACAACACGTTTTCGGTGTTTTTCATCCACATTTAACAAGAGGTCCAAAACCAAAATGTTTTGTAAATGCAGGGACCAAAACCAAAACTTTTTTTTTGCAGGGACCAATTTCAAAGGGGTCAATATATAAAGGGACCATTTTGGTATTTAAGCCAAAAAAAGATATTTGAGAAAAAAAATGTATATACATTCAACTTATACCATAAATATATAATGCAATGATCAAGTTTATTTATTTTAAAGATAAGAAAAGAAAATAAGTTAGCAAATAAATTGTGAGACTATACTTGATCAAGAAATTTGAGATGCCACATGTTAATTTTATCACTAGCTTATGTTATCTTATTCTCTTCTCATCCTCTATAATTGCAAAATCCTAATCGTGGCCGATGGAAATCATGGAATTGACTAAAGAGTAGGATCCGATATTCCTTGGAATGAGGAAGCGAAGAGATCAGCAACTTACAGTACTAGTGTTGTATAAGGGTCTTATAACTCATTAGTTTTTTTTATAAGACAAAAAATTTATTGCAAACCACAGGGACTGAGAGTATAAGATATATACCACACCCCAAAGTACAGAATACAAATACAAACAATAATGAGTGTTTTAACTCCAACCCATACCCTACACATATATTTTGCATTCTTTGCCACATACTCCCCTACCCGCAATTATTATTTGGTATTACACATCCCCGACCATTACACACCATGCACCTTAAATAGCTTCTGTATGTTCCTTTCTAGCAACAGTTGTGTTGTAGGGAGATTAAAGGATTGAAAATCCACTCAAAAAGAGATGTAGTACTTCCTTTTCTCTTATCTTTCAACCATAACCATCTCCTATATATACTTAATTTCTCTACCACATCATCAATTGTAGATGTCTTCTGGGCATACATAATTTTGTTTCTACTGACCCAAATATACCACCCTTTTGTTACATTCCTCCCCAATCAGTTTCATATGTTGATCGAAGTGTTCATTCCATCTACCGCTAGAACCACATAAAAGCCAAACCAACAATATCATTGTGATATGTTTTTGTGAAATGAGTTCGAGAAAGAGAGTTTGTAACAACTCGACTTGGAGCTTGTAACAACGCAGTGGATTATGATTGTTATGTTGAGAGTGAAAAAGAGTTTTGGAAAACGACGTTACTTTACAATGATGAGTTTTTGAAGTGAAGTTATTTTATAAGTAATTAAGTCTTGTTTAAAAAAAGGCTTAATTATGTCACAGGTCCTTGAAGTTTGGGGTACTTTTGTGAGATACCCTTATACTTTTTTTTTCAATATCTGACTCCCCGAAGTTACTTCTGGGTTTGTCATATACCCCTACTATCGATTCTAGGCAATAGGGATGGCAATGGCTCCGTGTGGGTCCGGGTAGTGGGGTACTCGGACCCGGACCCGCACACATGTTTTTGGACCCGGATCCACCTGGACCCGCCCGGGTACCCGCTGAACAGCGGGTAAACGGGTAGACGGTTACCCAAAAAGGATTTCGCGGGTACCCGCTGTCCTGCTGAGATTCTGAGAAGGTTGAAGAGCAGCAGACCAACGGCGGAGGAAGAAGAGATTCATGCTAATAATACGTTAGCAACATATAGTAACGTGCTAATGTCAAGTTCTAACTACAGAACAACTTTCAAAACGTTTATAATAATTGAGGAGAATTAGATCTCTAATCAAAAGAGTCGTGCGATGCATGCTTGTCTTGTAATTCAATCAGAGTTTTAAAATGCGGTTCACGACTGTAAATGCAGTCACGATATTATGCTTTTGGGAGAAAATCATATAGTGACCACAATCATAACTATATATATATATATATATATATATTTTTTTTTTTTGCAATTTTTTGTAATACACAACTGCAATCACAATTTAAAACACCAAAATCAATTGTAATGAATTTAGTAATGGCTAAGATATTGTAATGGAGGAAAAACGGGTCCGGGTACCCGCGGGTCCGGATACCCCATTACCCGGACCCGGACCCGTTATTGTTTAAAACCCGTTTAGACCCGCTTTTTGGTGCCCGCTTACCCATTTCTGGACTCGGACCCGGACCCATTGCGGGTATTACCCGCGGATACCTGCGGATCCGGGTCTAATTACCATCCCTGGGCAATTTTGATGACATGTAACATCAGAATTTTAGTCAGACGCAGGAGGTTGGTCATGTGGTGTCGTATGATGTCACACGGTCGAAGACGAGCTCTCTCTTAAATTCTTTTTTTTCTTTTTTTATTTAACTAAAAATATAAAAATATTAAGTTTTTTAGTTTTTTAAATTAAAAAAAAATCTTCGCCCACAGGGCACCAGGTGCTTAACCTCCTGCGTCTGATCAGGATTCCGATGTTACATGTCAACAAAGTTGGCCAGAATCGGTAGTAGGGGTATATGACAAACCCAGAAGTAACTTCGGGGAGTGAAACATTGAAAAAAAAAGTATAAGGGTATCTGGCAAAAGTACCTCAAACTTCAAGGACTTGTGACATAATTAAGCCTAAAAAAAATCTACTCCTAATTTCTTTTAACTAATATGTTATAAATTAAAAATATTTTCAAATTACCAAATCGGGTGTTACATCGTTTACGTTTTTGTTTGGTTTTGCTTTTTTTACCATATAGTTTGAGTTTTATTTTCATTTTGCTTTATTATATTTTGATCATATAATCTGAGGGCATGAGAAATTTTTATGTTTGCGTTAAAATGAGAGAATTTTATTGAATAATAGGCTTTTAAGTAGTGGCTTTTGGACTAGGTCAAACCATGACATAGGTTGAGATTTTACTTAAAATTTAGCTTATGAGAAGCTTGAGCCTTGGTGTAAACCTTTGAATAAGAACTTTTTGTTATAAAATGAAACAGGCATTGCTTTAGAGTGCATCACTTGTGCATTACACACACATCTAGTGCAATAATATATCTCGTCATTTTAGCTTCATAAAATACAAGTATTATATCTTATATTCTCAATTTTGAGAATCCTATCATATAAGAGATAAGGAGGAAGAATGAGTTTGCTTTCTCGCGTTGATAAGTGTGTGTGTATATATATATATATATATATATATATATATATTCAGTGGAGAACATCATTCTCAAATGAAGCTTTGCGAAAGAAATATGGTCAAAATGTCTTGAGAGGGCAGGAATTCTAGCGGGCTGCAGGATCATTGCAAGAACCATTTCCTACAATAATTTAGAGGATTGGCCCCGTGTAAGGGAAAAAGAAACGAGTATGGGCTTGCAATTTGGTTTGCGGCTAGTTAGTCAATTTACCTTGCGAGAAACCAGTTCCTATTCAAATTAAAGATACAACCATGAATGCTGAAAAGGTGTTGGAGTAGATTAAGATAAGGACATGGTCATGGCTTAAAAGCAAAAACGCAAGGCTTCATATATTCGTTTCCAAATTGTTGTGCGAAACCATTGACTTGATTAAATTGCAAATGAATGGCATTGTAATTGTTGCAGTACTTCAATATTTGTTATAACACTTAAATCCATTTGTATGGGCGGGGGCATGACAAACAGGGGACTTGTATCGTACCTTATCCGATAATTGAGGCATTTTTATTAAGGAGTTTGGGCGCAAGCACTATGGAGAAGTTACATAATCTAAATGCTATTTTGTATAGTGGTTGAGCACATCTTGTTCACGCTTGGTCGTTTATTTAATGAAATTTGTTTGCTCTAAAACAAAAATTAAAGTAAAATTGGTGTTATATTTCATTCGGACAATTACTTTGTCTAAAAATATCTCAATCAATAATGATGCAGTGACCAGTCATGAACGTAATTTTTAAAATAAAATTTAAGAAAGGAGTCACAACCAACCTTATTTGAATTATCACTATTTTAAGGGACCAATTCAAGAAAACCATTTGGGTACAGGAGTTGACTATGACGCAAAGAAGAATTGTCAGCATCTTGGTAAGTCAATTATAAAATGGTAATAGGAAACATTACTTGTGCAATTTATAATAGCTTCAACAACATATTAAATACAACCTCATAAGAAGCAGAATCTGACAAAGGATTTCAATGTTTCATAAATCAAATTTTAAGTGGAGGCGAAGTTAAATGGCATCAAACTGGTTCTAGAGGTGAGAGATGGATGAATATGGACGCATGATAAAGAAGGAGTATACACTTCAAGTCCGCATACAAGATACTGCAACAACATAATTATATCCAGATCGATAGAGGTGGAGGAAACTTATAGGAAGTTAAGGAGGAACAACGCACCAAAGAAGATGGCGTGCTTCGCGTGGAAGGTAATAAAAGATGGCATTGCAACAAGAACAATTTTGCAGAAAATGAATATTATAAAGTAGGGTGAGGACATCCATTGTGCACTATGAAAAGAATACATGGAATCTACAAATTATCTTTAGTTTAACTGTCATATAAGTTACGAGATATGACATCGCAACTATTCTTGGTTCTGTGTTCAAACTGCTATTAATTTAATTGGGATGAAGTGCTTACAACAACATCTTGGTCTATTGAATCTAAAGAAGAAATGGAAGTAGGCAAGGATCAACCTATCAATTGTAATTATTTGGTGTATATGGAGTAAAAGAAACAAAATCATCTTTGAAGGCAAAGAATTTAACACTGAAAAAGTGATTGAAGACATTAGCATAAAATACTGGATGATTATTAAAGAGGGAATTTCAGGTAGACGCTATTCCTTTGGGGATTATTGGAGTCTCAACCCACAAAAATGTTTCAAATTGCTATAGAAATGAGGTATACATGTAATTACAATCGCAATGGGGCTAGGAAATAATACTAGTGGGGCTAGGAATATTAATAATGTTGGTGTTTAGGTATTGTTGATTGTAACACTCCTTGTATATCATCTTACTTTATAAGAAAAGTAAGAAGTTTATGAAAACTTGGACTTGTTATCGTTGGAAAAAGATCTGAAAATAAGAATTTTCCCTTCCCTTGAAAATTTAATTTCAGAAACACTTGATCAATGATAAAGGTTGACTATCAAAATCAGAGTTTGCGGAAACATAGTAAAATCATCATATTGTACCCCCAAAATATATCAAGTGTAACAAGTCCATTAATACCAAATAAGTATAATTATGAAACTGAATTCCTCTTATGATACCTTTTTCCAAAATATGTATCATATAAGTTCTATTAAAAAATAGAAATGTTATAGAGCTGGTCACTGGTCCTTTGTCCAAACATCCTTCTGGTCGGATCTTCGATATCTGCACAACGGGTTCCCAACCCACACTTTCTATACTCTGCATGCACCTAAGGGACACCTCCCTTTACTGATTCTTGTGCAAGCTAGATGCACGATCAACACCTAATAAGGGCATGGGGGTTAGCTATACATATTCACATAATCAAATGAGAATAAAACTAACATCCACAAGTTAACATGTAGCAAATCATGATGCATAATCATATGAGCACACCCGTTTAATCATAATAATTCTTTCAATGCAGGTGGCATGATGCATGATTTCCTTCCACAACTGAGGCCTCTAAAAGTCCATCTTGGACGTCCATCCAATACACCGTTGTGTTCCCGGAACACCGACATTCGTTCCCAGAACGTAATGTCGAACCATACTTGGATAATACGCATCACTCCCAGAGTGTGCACCACGTTCCCAGAACGTGTAGCAAACCATACTTGGAATAATAAGCACCACTCCCAGAGTGTGCACCACGTTCCCAGAACGCATACGTTCCTAGAACGCATAAAAACCAGGTCCCGGACACTGGCCACGTATCTATAATGTGTCATCAAGTAGGTTGCATATCAATGTGTTCCCAGAACACTAACATACGTTCCCAGAACGTATAAAACCAGGTCCCAGACACTGGCCACATATCTATAATGTGTCATCAAGTAGGTTATAATTTGGTACTCCCGGAGTACCCTCCTCATATTCCCAGAATATGATAAACGTTCCTACCAACCAAACTTCCATTCTATATGGATGCACAATCATCAAGGTTGGTTTTATCTTTAATTCAATTATTATACCAATGTGTTCCCAGAACACTAACATACGTTCCCAGAACGTATCGCAAACCATACTTGGAATATAATCAAGCACCACTCCCAGAGTGTGCATCACGTTCCCAGAACGTGTCCAAGAAACCATGTCCCAGACAATGGCCACATTCCCAGAATGTGTCATCAGGTAGGTTGCATCAATTTAGTACTCCTAGAGTACAGGGTCAAGTACCTCGAACATCACAAACCATCCTTGCCAACCTATTTCATTACCTTTCTCTATGCATGAATTGCATACATAATTACTAAGGTTGGTCTTTCCATTAATTCCATTATTATGACTTAGAAAACACAACTTCTGAATGATATCTTGAGGTATGGCTTTACTCATAAAATTCACCTTTGAATTTAAATTTATCATATGCTCATAGACCTGGATTGAGAGAATGTAATCTTTGGTATCAAAAATCCATACTCAAAAACTTAACTTTTATTTTTAAGTTTCAGGTACTAACCGGTTACATCATCACCTAACCGGTTAGAATTACAGACCTGAATACAAAACCATTGATTTTCAAAGAATCTTTCCTTGATTTCTCTACTCAATCCAATAACAAGGTCTTAGCATAACAGAACACCTCAAGTCCAACCATAATATCATTCAAAAGATCTAAGTCATAATCCAATTTCATTTATGCATAATTTTCTCTTGAAATTGTTTCATTACACTAAGGTATTAACTCTTTATTTTCAATCTAAGCCATAACAGTATAATCCACTTCATTTCAGATTGTTTCCAATGAAATTAAGGCCTAGATTTGAGTAGCATCAATAAGACCACAAGACTGATTTCAAAAACTTATTTTCTTTTACAATTTTACAGTGTCTAACCGGTTACAATTATCGAGTAACCGGTTAGATTGTGCAGTCAGCACACTGAAATATGAGGTTTTGCAAACCATTCTTTTCATTACTCAAATCTAACCAATTTCAACATTCAAAAGAGTTCATATACCTTAAGTAAACATGTTTAATCACAGAAACACATTCACCTTACATGTGTCACACCCTTCGTTATTACCCAAATATAAACTAATAAATATGCTTATATATTGGATAATATATATGGACTTGTGAGTGTTAAGAAAATAGGTTAATAAAATTTTTCTTTTAAAGCGGGTGCACGAATTGTCACTTGAAAGTCTTGGAGAATAAAGTCTATATTATCTCAAAATCATTGTATCGAGTTCGGCGATTTCTAAAACCTTTTCGCAAATAGAGTAACATTCGATCTTTTAGAAGATATCTTTGTATCAAGTAGTTTAAGCTACCCTTGCTTTATACGATAGAACTGATACCATTTATAGCCGAGCTCTTAAACAGATTAAATCAGAGTAAGCGGAAATTACTGGACTATGCAACTGATAGAATATAAACATAGGTTTTCATAGATATAGAGAATCATAAGTACATAGCCCATGAGTAAAGTCTCCAAGTTTCAAAATATACAAGTCCATCATCAGATCTATATAACAGTGTAACTACAAGCTCTAGAGTGCTCCAAAAGTATATCTACAATATATATACATAACAAAATGTATAACTCTAGGAATAGTCACATAGATCTGGCAGCATCAGATGGAGTAGTAATAGTAGTAGTAGTCTCCCAAAAGTAAAGTGAGTAAGGTAGTAGCATCATCATCACAGCAGCAGCAGCAAATCTCCTCCACACACCGGATCCTCAGATCCACACCATACACCATATACATGTACCTAGGGATCGTCGTCCCTCCAGTCACTCCCAGTAGAATGCACGACAGGCTCGCTCCCACTCTCGTCCTCCACCGGATCCTCCTCGATCTCATCCGAGGGAGAGTGTACCCTACCACTGGGTACCGGGTCAGGTGATGGTGAAACCCTGACTGGGCTCCTCGGATCAGATAGGGGAGTCTCCTCGCGGACGACTCTCGAAGAAAAAGGGTGAGAGCGGGTAGGTTGAAAACGAAAACTATGGTAAGAGCGAGCTGGTCGCATGGGAGGTGGTCCATGATAAGTATAAAACGGGGGTACATGCATAGTGTATATGATGGGAATCCTAAACCTACAAGGACGAAATCGCATCAGCGGATTAGGGTGGTAGAATGTGAACTCTACCTCCCCCTCATACACCGCACGATGGTCCTCATAGATCCATACGCCACTAGGAAGTGGCCGGATCTCGATGCAAGCAATGTAGCGAGACATCACCTATAAGGGCATAGGGGTAAGCAATTCTACTCACATAATCAATAGAGAATAAATCATGCAACATATGAAAGATAATAATGCATTAATTAATAACAATCACAATTAGCATTTAGCAAGTATCAGATGCACATAGGATGTTCACACTTAATTCAGGTATATAAATTGCATTAGGTGAATGACATGATGCATGACTTTAACTCTCAACTTATCTCCACATTTTCTAAGTCACTCTTTGACGTCCATCCCTGACAACCCAGCACTCCACAGCGTTGTATTCCTAGGTATACAACAATTCGTACATTCACCTAGAATGTACACGACAAGCTTGGAATCCATGCCACCCGAGCATAGTTATAACGTGCCACCCGAGCATCGTCCCGTCATCCAAACGGTCCGTCATCCAAACGGTATAACCATATCGGCATCCACTAAGCCGACCACGTCAACAACGTGTCATCAAGCAAGCGTATTGGCACTCCCAGAGGCCCTCCACATGTTTACCAAAAACATGATATACGTCCTACCATCCAAACTCCAGAATGAATGCATTTTAGACTTAAGGGGAAATTGATTAATACATTACTTGCCACCTAGGCTTAATTTTCAAAATGGATCGTCACCGAACGATCTATTTGTATTTATCAATTTCTCTAAGTCTTTGATCCCTTGAATTATCCTTAATAATTCCTTAATTAATTAAGTTAGAATTGAAAATGATGTTTTCAGATTCTGGGCATTTTACTCGAGTAAAGTTCAGAATACTCGAGTGTTCTTAAGCTTACTCGAGTGTTCATGTCTTTCTGAGGATTTGGGTTTTAATTTCAACAATTTACTCGAGTAGTTCATGAGTTACTCGAGTGTTCTTGGACTTTTCCAGAATACTCGAGTGACTTTGAATGACTCGAGTGTTTGACCTATAACAAATTCTCAGTTCATGCCCGATACTCGAGTAACAGACAAAATACTCGAGTGTTCTTATGAAATTTACTTTATTTTGAACACGATTTACTCGAGTACTTTGCTATTTACTCGAGTGTTTCGCAGCTGACAGTAGTGAAAACTGGTTTTAACATGCCATTTTCATTTCTACTCAATTTAAGTCCATTTCAGGGATCAACAGAGTTAACATATCATTAATCAAACATGTTACAACACTTACTTCAATTCAAAACACAGAATTGACAGAGAAATCATTGATTATGCACAAAAAGGCATTTTAACAACTCAATACCTCAAATCACACAATAAGCATAATATTCATGAAACAAAGCTCATTCAGGTTCACATGCATGATAACAAACTTGCTCAATACAGATTTAGAGCATGGATTGGTCTCCAAACCAAAGTTCCTATAGAATCTAAGCCCTTAGAGCCTCTTGGTGGCTCTCTAACACATTTAATGGATTTCAAACTCTATCTAGTGAATATAATTACTTCCCCTTACCTCTCAGACTTGAATCAACAGAAAGACTCCAAAGAAAAGCTCTCCAAACCCAGAAATCCACTTGAGCTTCTCATGCATGACAGTTTGAGCACCATACCAAAATTGAATTGGTTTGGACATGAAACAGAGATAAAAATTAGGGAAAACTAGATTTCTAAGCTCTATGCAACATCATCTAACTAAACGAATTGAGTTTGAGACTCAAGAACTCAATAGCTTACCAGAATCGATGATCAAAGTAAGCTCCAGACACCAGCTCAAGCAAGAACAGCTCCACTTCAAAACTTCGATTCTCTCAATCCACACACTCAAACCTCACAATTTTGGTGTCTATACAAAGCTCGTGATGTGAGCTTTGTATTGGTGTATCACTCGAAGACTAACACTTAGAATTGAAAGAGACGAAATCGAAACCCTAGCTTCTTCAACAATGCAAATCTTAGCCAAAATTCCCACGAATTCGTGGTTGATGGGCTTTTATAGACACAGGGAGACATCATGCGAGTCGACACGAGTGCTTTGAGCTGTTGAGGGAGACGATTTCGTGTCAACACACGAGAATCGTTCATGGTGACTCATCAAACGCACTAACTCGTGCAGTTTGACCCAGAATACTCGAGTGTTTCAGAAAATACTCGAGTGTTTTACCCAGTTTTTGAAAAATAATTATTTTATTTACTTTCCCTCCAAAACCTTTCCTATAATTGCTTCTAGGTCCCAACCCAGGGACTAATATGCAAAATATACATTTTAGGCATTTAAATTATTTATTAAATAATTTCTCACACATAAGTTAGTCATATAAACACATATTTTAATCAAGGATTAATATAGAAAATATTAATTATAATTAAATTATAATTAACATTTCATTAATCGGGGATTAAAATTTTGGGGTGTTACACTACTCCCCCACTTACAAGGAATTTCGTCCCCGAAATTCAACTCATACAAACAAGTCAGGATAATCCTGACGCATCTTATCCTCTAATTCCCAAGATGCTTCTATCACATCTCCACAACTCCAAACGACTTTGACCAAACTAATATCCTTCCCTCTAAGCTGCTTGATTCTTCGATTTTCAATATGAACTGGCACAGCTTTGAAGGTTAGGTTCTTATGAATTTCTAAGTCATCAGGTTGGATGCTAAGAACAATGGTGGGGTCATGGACATATTTCTTCAATTGAGACACATGGAATACATTATGGAGGTTAGCTAATGACGGAGGCAAAGCTAACTGATAAGCTACTGGGCCGATTCTTTTGAGAATTTGATAGGGACCAATAAACTTAGGCGATAGTTTCTGGGTTTTCAAGGCTCTACTATCACCTTTGGTTGGTATTATTCTAATGAACACGTGGTCTCCTTCAGCAAACTCTAAGGTTTTTCTCCTCCTGGCCTTTGATGTTCCACCTTGGCCTTTTGACATACCAAACAACATGCCACATATTCAGCTACATCTCTCTTCAAACCAGGCCACCAAAATAGCTTCTTTAAGTCCTGGTACATTTTAGTGGCTCCCGGATGCATACTCATCTTACTCTTATGCGCTTCATCCAAAATCATCCTTCTTACTTCCAAATCATCAGGCACACAAATCCTCGTTTTAAAGCGAAGGATTCCATCCTTTCCTTCTTGAAATTCCAACGCCTTACCTTCTTGCATCAACTTCCTCTTTTCCATGAGTTTCTCCTCCTTGTGTTGAAATTCTCGTATCCTTTGCAGAAACTCATTAGCAATCTGTAGCATCCCCAACTTGATACTTGTCGGTTCCACTTGCATCGTCAGACTCAAATCTCGAAATTCCTCTATCAGTGCCGCTTCTCTGACCATCATCGCACTGATGTGCATTGCCTTTCTACTCAATGCATCCGCCACAACGTTTGCCTTCCCAGGATGATAATGGAGCTCAAACTCATAGTCTTTCAAAAACTCCATCCATCGGCGTTGCCTCATATTCAACTCCTTTTGATCAAAGAGGTATTTTAAACTCTTATGGTCACTAAACACCCGGAACGTAGTGCCATAGAGATAGTGCCTCCAGATCTTTAATGCAAACACCACAGCTGCCAACTCCAGATCATGAGTTGGATAGTTCATCTCATGAACTTTTAGCTGTCTCGAAGCGTAAGCGACAACTTGCCCATCTTGCATCAAGACACACCCAAGACCTTGTTTCGACGCGTCACAATACACATCGAAACTCTTCTGTGTATCGAGCAACACCAATACAGGAGACGATGTCAACCTTTCCTTCAACTCCCGAAAACTTCTCTCACACTTCTTATCCCATAGGAACGGTTGATCTTTCCTTGTCAACTTCGTCAGAGGCAGTGCAATCTTCGAGAAACCTTCGATGAACCTTCTATAATACCCAGCCAAACCAAGAAAACTTCTGACTTCCGTGGCCGACTTTGGTTGCTCCCTTTGCAAAACCGAACTTACTTTCGTTGGATCAACTGCTATCCCTTTATCTGAAATCACATGCCCCAAAAATTTAATCTCCTTCAGCCAGAACTCACACTTTGTAAGTTTGGCGTACAGCTGCTTCTCCTTCAAGATGCTTAACACTATCTTCAAGTGTTCAGCATGCTCCTCCGGGCTCTTAGAGTAAATCAGAATATCATCAATGAACACAACCACGAATGAATCTAAATAAGGTCTAAAGATTCGATTCATGTAGTCCATGAAGATAGCTGGTGCATTAGTCAATCCGAACGGCATCACGACATACTCATAATGTCCGTATCGAGATCGAAATGCAGTCTTAGAGATATCCTCTTCTCTAATTCTGATCTGATGGTACCCCGACCTCAAATCAATCTTGGAAAATACTGAAGCCCCACGCACTTGATCCATAAGGTCATCTATCCGTGGCAACGGATACTTGTTCTTGATGGTGACCTTATTAAGTTGTCGGTAGTCGATGCACATCCTCATGCTACCATCTTTCTTCTTGACGAATAAGACAGGAGCACCCCAAGGTGACACGCTTGGTCGAATCATCTGTTTCTGCAGCAGCTCCTCAATCTGCTTCTTCATTTCCGCCATTTCCGGTGGTGCCATTCTATAAGGAGCGATAGAAATGGGACCAGCTCCCGGAACTAGATCGATGCCAAATTCTATCTCTCTTCTTGGTGGCAAACCAGGAATCTCGTCAGCAAAAACTTCCGGGAATTCTCTGACAACAGGGATCTCTTCCATCCTCGGACCACTCTCCCCCACCTCGGTGTTGAACAGACATATGTAACCAGAGGGTTTTGGGTTTCTATAGGTCACGAGTCTTCTATCACAATCAATGATCACTTGGTTTTGACTTAACCAGTCCATTCCCAAGATCACATCCAATAGTGCTAAGGGTAAGCAGATCAAATCTACTTTAGAGGTTTGTCCTAACACTTCTATACAACAGTTAAGACATGCTCTAGAAACAACTACAGGAGCATTGGTAGGGGTTTCTACCTTAAGAACATAAGGCATTTCAGACACAATCAAGCCTAAGCGGTTTACACATTCATATGAAACAAATGAATGCGTTGCACCGGAGTCAAACAAAACATGGCAAAACTGGCCATTAAGCAAGTATTTACCTTGCACCAGATCAGAGGATCGATTCGCTTCCACACCACTAAGGGTGAAGACCCTTCCTTGAGTCACCGGTCTATCTGCAACTCCTCTTGAATTGGCCTTGGCTGGCTCCTTGCAATCTCTCGCAAAATGCCCCGGCTTTCCACAATTGAAACATCCACTTGTTCCCCAGCAAACACGACCATAATGATTGTGTTTGCACTTGTCGTAGAATGGAGCTTCGCTCCGATAATTTCCTCCCTCAGAACCACCAACCTTGCCCTTGCCTTTCCCTCTGCGATCATATGGACCTTTACCTCTATTATTGAAACCCTTTCGTCTCTGTGGTCCATATCCTTGATTGTCCTTCTTTTCCACAACTTGCACCTCCTCAGCCTTGGTATCATCTTCATACATCCTACACATATCTACCAATGCAGGGAAACTTTGAATCCGCTGATAGCTGAAAATTGACTTCAACTTTGGCCTCAATCCACCTTCAAACTTGATGCACTTGCTCCTCTCGTCTGGATTGTTCTGGTAGTATGGAGAGTACTTCATCAGCTCTTCAAACCTTGCCGCGTACTCGCCCACATTCATGTTCCCTTGCTTCAACTGTAGAAACTCCACCTCCTTCTTCCTTCTCAGATCCTCAGGAAAATACTTCTGGAGAAACTTCTCCATAAATACTCCCCAACTTATCTCCCTTCCTTCATATTGTAAAAGCTGCATGGTGTGATTCCACCAGTTTTCATCCTCATCCTCCAGCATATAGGTTGCATATGCCACCTTCTGAGCATCCGAACACTCCAACGTTCTCAAAATCTTGTCCATAGTGTGAATCCATTTGTTGGCTTCCTCCGATTTAAATCCTCCTTCAAACTTTGGCGGATTGCAGCTCCTAAAATCAGCCAGAGTCTTCGCCTCAGTGTTTCCCATATTACACTGATGAGGCGGGTTAGCCGGTTGAGATGGTTGCTGAGACTGCCTTTGCATTGCTTCCAATACCGTGGTGATTCGCTCCAACATCGCGTTGGTGTGATTTTGGTTTCTAGTTGCCATATTAGACCTGCGCTATGGGCTTACGGTCACATATGTTGAACTAAAGAAACTTCCATTACACCACCTATACTAAGGCTCTATCCGAAGCTTATTAGATCTACAATCAATTGTGTCTTGTACTCAAAAGAGACAAGATACAAACAATTCAGGGTATTCAAACCTTTAGCAATCAAAATAACAACATTCAAGGTAATAAGCGCTTTGGAGATACCTGCTTGATGTTGATGGCTACCTTTCTGGAACCACTTCTACTACTACAGGATCTGACTTTTGCTCTGATACCACTAAGTGTCACACCCTTCGTTATTACCCAAATATAAACTAATAAATATGCTTTTATATTGGATAATATATATGGACTTGTGAGTGTTAAGAAAATAGGTCAATAAAATTTTTCTTTTAAAGCGGGTGCACGAATTGTCACTTGAAAGTCTTGGAGAATAAAGTCTATATTATCTCAAAATCATTGTATCGAGTTCGGCGATTTCTAAAACCTTTTCGCAAATAGAGTAACATTCGATCTTTTAGTAGATATCTTTGTATCAAGTAGTTTAAGCTACCCTTGCTTTATACGATAGAACTGATACCATTTATAGCCGAGCTCTTAAACAGATTAAATCAGAGTAAGCGGAAATTACTGGACTATGCAACTGATAGAATATAAACATAGGTTTTCATAGATATAGAGAATCATAAGTACATAGCCCATGAGTAAAGTCTCCAAGTTTCAAAATATACAAGTCCATCATCAGATCTATACAACAGTGTAACTACAAGCTCTAGAGTGCTCCAAAAGTATATCTACAATATATATACATAACAAAATGTATAACTCTAGGAATAGTCACATAGATCTGGCAGCATCAGATGGAGTAGTAGTAGTAGTAGTCGTCTCCCAAAAGTAAAGTGAGTAAGGTAGTAGCATCATCATCACAGCAGTAGCAACAAATCTCCTCCACACACCGGATCCTCAGATCCACACCATACACCATATACATGTACCTAGGGATCGTCGTCCCTCCAGTCACTCCTAGTAGAATGCACGACAGGCTCGCTCCCACTCTCGTCCTCCACCGGATCCTCCTCGATCTCATTCGAGGGAGAGTGTACCCTACCACTGGGTACCGGGTCAGGTGATGGTGAAACCCTGACTGGGCTCCTCGGATCAGATAGGGGAGTCTCCTCGCGGACGACTCTCGAAGAAAAAGGGTGAGAGCGGGTAGGTTGAAAACGAAAACTATGGTAAGAGCGAGCTGGTCGCATGGGAGGTGGTCCATGATAAGTATAAAACGGGGGTACATGCATAGTGTATATGATGGGAATCCTAAACCTACGAGGACGGAATCGCATCAGCGGATTAGGGTGGTAGAATGTGAACTCTACCTCCCCCTCATACACCGCACGATGGTCCTCATAGATCCATACGCCACTAGGAAGTGGCCGGATCTCGATGCAAGCAATGTAGCGAGACATCACCTATAAGGGCATAGGGGTAAGCAATTCTACTCACATAATTAATAGAGAATAAATCATGCAACATATGAAAGATAATAATGCATTAATTAATAACAATCACAATTAGCATTTAGCAAGTATCAGATGCACATAGGATGTTCACACTTAATTCAGGTATATAAATTGCATTAGGTGAATGACATGATGCATGACTTTAACTCTCAACTTATCTCCACATTTTCTAAGTCACTCTCTGACGTCCATCCCTGACAACCCAGCACTCCACAGTGCGTTGTATTCCTAGGTATACAACAATTCGTACATTCACCTAGAATGTACACGACAAGCTTGGAATCCATGCCACCCGAGCATAGTTATAACGTGCCACCCGAGCATCGTCCCGTCATCCAAACGGTCCGTCATCCAAACGGTATAACCATATCGGCATCCACTAAGCCGACCACGTCAACGTGTCATCAAGCAAGCGTATTGGCACTCCCAGAGGCCCTCCACATGTTTACCAAAAACATGATATACGTCCTACCATCCAAACTCCAGAATGAATGCATTTTAGACTTAGGGGAAATTGATTAATACATTACTTGCCACCTAGGCTTAATTTTCAAAATGGATCGTCACCGAACGATCTATTTGTATTTATCAATTTCTCTAAGTCTTTGATCCCTTGAATTATCCTTAATAATTCCTTAATTAATTAAGTTAGAATTGAAAATGATGTTTTCAGATTCTGGGCATTTTACTCGAGTAAAGTTCAGAATACTCGAGTGTTCTGGAGATTTTCCAGATTACTCGAGTGTTCTTAAGCTTACTCGAGTGTTCATGTCTTTCTGAGGATTTGGGTTTTAATTTCAACAATTTACTCGAGTAGTTCATGAGTTACTCGAGTGTTCTTGGACTTTTCCAGAATACTCGAGTGACTTTGAATGACTCGAGTGTTTGACCTATAACAAATTCTCAGTTCATGCCCGATACTCGAGTAACAGACAAAATACTCGAGTGTTCTTATGAAATTTACTTTATTTTGAACACGATTTACTCGAGTACTTTGCTATTTACTCGAGTGTTTCGCAGCTGACAATAGTGAAAACTGGTTTTAACATGCCATTTTCATTTCTACTCAATTTAAGTCCATTTCAGGGATCAACAGAGTTAACATATCATTAATCAAACATGTTACAACACTTACTTCAATTCAAAACACAGAATTGACAGAGAAATCATTGATTATGCACAAAAAGGCATTTTAACAACTCAATACCTCAAATCACACAATAAGCATAATATTCATGAAACAAAGCTCATTCAGGTTCACATGCATGATAACAAACTTGCTCAATACAGATTTAGAGCATGGATTGGTCTCCAAACCAAAGTTCCTATAGAATCTAAGCCCTTAGAGCCTCTTGGTGGCTCTCTAACACATTTAATGGATTTCAAACTCTATCTAGTGAATATAATTACTTCCCCTTACCTCTCAGACTTGAATCAACAGAAAGACTCCAAAGAAAAGCTCTCCAAACCCAGAAATCCACTTGAGCTTCTCATGCATGACAGTTTGAGCACCATACCAAAATTGAATTGGTTTGGACATGAAACAGAGATAAAAATTAGGGAAAACTAGATTTCTAAGCTCTATGCAACATCATCTAACTAAACGAATTGAGTTTGAGACTCAAGAACTCAATAGCTTACCAGAATCGATGATCAAAGTAACCTCCAGACACCAGCTCAAGCAAGAACAGCTCCATTTCAAAACTTCGATTCTCTCAATCCACACACTCAAACCTCACAATTTTGGTGTCTATACAAAGCTCGTGATGTGAGCTTTGTATTGGTGTATCACTCGAAGACTAACACTTAGAATTGAAAGAGACGAAATCGAAACCCTAGCTTCTTCAACAATGCAAATCTTAGCCAAAATTCCCACGAATTCGTGGTTGATGGGCTTTTATAGACACAGGGAGACATCATGCGAGTCGACACGAGTGCTTTGAGCTGTTGAGGGAGACGATTTCGTGTCAACACACGAGAATCGTTCATGGTGACTCATCAAACGCACTAACTCGTGCAGTTTGACCCAGAATACTCGAGTGTTTCAGAAAATACTCGAGTGTTTTACCCAGTTTTTGAAAAATAATTATTTTATTTACTTTCCCTCCAAAACCTTTCCTATAATTGCTTCTAGGTCCCAACCCAGGGACTAATATGCAAAATATACATTTTAGGCATTTAAATTATTTATTAAATAATTTCTCACACATAAGTTAGTCATATAAACACATATTTTAATCAAGGATTAATATAGAAACTATTAATTATAATTAAATTATAATTAACATTTCATTAATCGGGGATTAAAATTTTGGGGTGTTACACTACTCCCCCACTTACAAGGAATTTCGTCCCCGAAATTCAACTCATACAAACAAGTCAGGATAATCCTGACGCATCTTATCCTCTAATTCCCAAGATGCTTCTATCACATCTCCACAACTCCAAACGACTTTGACCAAACTAATATCCTTCCCTCTAAGCTGCTTGATTCTTCGATTTTCAATATGAACTGGCACAGCTTTGAAGGTTAGGTTCTTATGAATTTCTAAGTCATCAGGTTGGATGCTAAGAACAATGGTGGGGTCATGGACATATTTCTTCAATTGAGACACATGGAATACATTATGGAGGTTAGCTAATGACGGAGGCAAAGCTAACTGATAAGCTACTGGGCCGATTCTTTTGAGAATTTGATAGGGACCAATAAACTTAGGCGATAGTTTCTGGGTTTTCAAGGCTCTACTATCACCTTTGGTTGGTATTATTCTAATGAACACGTGGTCTCCTTCAGCAAACTCTAAGGTTTTTCTCCTCCTGGCCTTTGATGTTCCACCTTGGCCTTTTGACATACCAAACAACATGCCACATATTCAGCTACATCTCTCTTCAAACCAGGCCACCAAAATAGCTTCTTTAAGTCCTGGTACATTTTAGTGGCTCCCGGATGCATACTCATCTTACTCTTATGCGCTTCATCCAAAATCATCCTTCTTACTTCCAAATCATCAGGCACACAAATCCTCGTTTTAAAGCGAAGGATTCCATCCTTTCCTTCTTGAAATTCCAACGCCTTACCTTCTTGCATCAACTTCCTCTTTTCCATGAGTTTCTCCTCCTTGTGTTGAAATTCTCGTATCCTTTGCAGAAACTCATTAGCAATCTGTAGCATCCCCAACTTGATACTTGTCGGTTCCACTTGCATCGTCAGACTCAAATCTCGAAATTCCTCTATCAGTGCCGCTTCTCTGACCATCATCGCACTGATGTGCATTGCCTTTCTACTCAATGCATCCGCCACAACGTTTGCCTTCCCAGGATGATAATGGAGCTCAAACTCATAGTCTTTCAAAAACTCCACGGCGTTGCCTCATATTCAACTCCTTTTGATCAAATAGGTATTTTAAACTCTTATGGTCACTAAACACCCGGAACGTAGTGCCATAGAGATAGTGCCTCCAGATCTTTAATGCAAACACCACAGCTGCCAACTCCAGATCATGAGTTGGATAGTTCATCTCATGAACTTTTAGCTGTCTCGAAGCGTAAGTGACAACTTGCCCATCTTGCATCAAGACACACCCAAGACCTTGTTTCGACGCGTCACAATACACATCAAAACTCTTCTGTGTATCGGGCAACACCAATACAGGAGACGATGTCAACCTTTCCTTCAACTCCCGAAAACTTCTCTCACACTTCTTATCCCATAGGAACGGTTGATCTTTCCTTGTCAACTTCGTCAGAGGCAGTGCAATCTTCGAGAAACCTTCGATGAACCTTCTATAATACCCAGCAAAACCAAGAAAACTTCTGACTTCCGTGGCCGACTTTGGTTGCTCCCATTGCAAAACCGAACTTACTTTCGTTGGATCAACTGCTATCCCTTTATCTGAAATCACATGCCCCAAAGATTTAATCTCCTTCAGCCAGAACTCACACTTTGTAAGTTTGGCGTACAGCTGCTTCTCCTTCAAGATGCTTAACACTATCTTCAAGTGTTCAGCATGCTCCTCCGGGCTCTTAGAGTAAATCAGAATATCATCAATGAACACAACCACGAATGAATCTAAATAAGGTCTAAAGATTCGATTCATGTAGTCCATGAAGATAGCTGGTGCATTAGTCAATCCGAACGGCATCACGACATACTCATAATGTCCGTATCGAGATCGAAATGCAGTCTTAGAGATATCCTCTTCTCTAATTCTGATCTGATGGTACCCCGACCTCAAATCAATCTTGGAAAATACTGAAGCCCCACGCACTTGATCCATAAGGTCATCTATCCGTGGCAACGGATACTTGTTCTTGATGGTGACCTTATTAAGTTATCGGTAGTCGATGCACATCCTCATGCTACCATCTTTCTTCTTGACGAATAAGACAGGAGCACCCCAAGGTGACACGCTTGGTCGAATCATCTGTTTCTGCAGCAGCTCCTCAATCTGCTTCTTCATTTCCGCCATTTCCGGCTTTCCACAATTGAAACATCCACTTGTTCCCCAGCAAACACGACCATAATGATTGTGTTTGCACTTGTCGCAGAATGGAGCTTCGCTCCGATAATTTCCTCCCTCAGAACCACCAACCTTGCCCTTGCCTTTCCCTCTGCGATCATATGGACCTTTACCTCTATTATTGAAACCCTTTCGTCTCTGTGGTCCATATCCTTGATTGTCCTTCTTTTCCACAACTTGCACCTCCTCAGCCTTGGTATCATCTTCATACATCCTACACATATCTACCAATGCAGGGAAACTTTGAATCCGCTGATAGCTGAAAATTGACTTCAACTTTGGCCTCAATCCACCTTCAAACTTGATGCACTTGCTCCTCTCGTCTGGATTGTTCTGGTAGTATGGAGAGTACTTCATCAGCTCTTCAAACCTTGCCGCGTACTCGCCCACATTCATGTTCCCTTGCTTCAACTGCAGAAACTCCACCTCCTTCTTCCTTCTCAGATCCTCAGGAAAATACTTCTGGAGAAACTTCTCCATAAATACTCCCCAACTTATCTCCCTTCCTTCATATTGTAAAAGCTGCATGGTGTGATTCCACCAGTTCTCAGCCTCATCCTCCAGCATATAGGTTGCATATGCCACCTTCTGAGCATCCGAACACTCCAACGTTCTCAAAATCTTGTCCATAGTGTGAATCCATTTGTTGGCTTCCTCCGGTTTAAATCCTCCTTCAAACTTTGGCGGATTGCAGCTCCTAAAATCAGCCAGAGTCTTCGCCTCAGTGTTTCCCATATTACATTGATGAGGCGGGTTAGCCGGTTGAGATGGTTGCTGAGACTACCTTTGCATTGCTTCCAATACCGTGGTGATTCGCTCCAACATCGCGTTGGTGTGATTTTGGTTTCTAGTTGCCATATTAGACCTGCGCTATGGGCTTACGGTCACATATGTTGAACTAAAGAAACTTCCATTACACCACCTATACTAAGGCTCTATCCTAAGCTTATTAGATCTACAATCAATTGTGTCTTGTACTCAAAAGAGACAAGATACAAACAATTCAGGGTATTCAAACCTTTAGCAATCAAAATAACAGCATTCAAGGTAATAAGCGCTTTGGAGATACCTGCTTGATGTTGATGGCTACCTTTCTGGAACCACTTCTACTACTACAGGATCTGACTTTTGCTCTGATACCACTAAGTGTCACACCCTTCGTTATTACCCAAATATAAACTAATAAATATGCTATTATATTGGATAATATATATGGACTTGTGAGTGTTAAGAAAATAGGTCAATAAAATTTTTCTTTTAAAGAGGGTGCACGAATTGTCACTTGAAAGTCTTGGAGAATAAAGTCTATATTATCTCAAAATCATTGTATCGAGTTCGGCGATTTCTAAAACCTTTTCGCAAATAGAGTAACATTCGATCTTTTAGAAGATATCTTTGTATCAAGTAGTTTAAGCTACCCTTGCTTTATACGATAGAACTGATACCATTTATAGCCGAGCTCTTAAACAGATTAAATCAGAGTAAGCGGAAATTACTGGACTATGCAACTGATAGAATATAAACATAGGTTTTCATAGATATAGAGAATCATAAGTACATAGCCCATGAGTAAAGTCTCCAAGTTTCAAAATATACAAGTCCATCATCAGATCTATATAACAGTGTAACTACAAGCTCTAGAGTGCTCCAAAAGTATATCTACAATATATATACATAACAAAATGTATAACTCTAGGAATAGTCACATAGATCTGGCAGCATCAGATGGAGTAGTAGTAGTAGTAGTAGTCTCCCAAAAGTAAAGTGAGTAAGGTAGTAGCATCATCATCACAGCAGCAGCAGCAAATCTCCTCCACACACCGGATCCTCAGATCCACACCATACACCATATACATGTACCTAGGGATCGTCGTCCCTCCAGTCACTCCCAGTAGAATGCACGACAGGCTCGCTCCCACTCTCGTCCTCCACCGGATCCTCCTCGATCTCATCCGAGGGAGAGTGTACCCTACCACTGGGTACCGGGTCAGGTGATGGTGAAACCCTGACAGGGCTCCTCGGATCAGATAGGGGAGTCTCCTCGTGGACGACTCTCGAAGAAAAAGGGTGAGAGCGGGTAGGTTGAAAACGAAAACTATGGTAAGAGCGAGCTGGTCGCATGGGAGGTGGTCCATGATAAGTATAAAACGGGGGTACATGCATAGTGTATATGATGGGAATCCTAAACCTACGAGGACGGAATCGCATCAGCGGATTAGGGTGGTAGAATGTGAACTCTACCTCCCCCTCATACACCGCACGATGGTCCTCATAGATCCATACGCCACTAGGAAGTGGCCGGATCTCGATGCAAGCAATGTAGCGAGACATCACCTATAAGGGCATAGGGGTAAGCAATTCTACTCACATAATCAATAGAGAATAAATCATGCAACATATGAAAGATAATAATGCATTAATTAATAACAATCACAATTAGCATTTAGCAAGTATTAGATGCACATAGGATGTTCACACTTAATTCAGGTATATAAATTGCATTAGGTGAATGACATGATGCATGACTTTAACTCTCAACTTATCTCCACATTTTCTAAGTCACTCTCTGACGTCCATCCCTGACAACCCAGCACTCCACAGTGCGTTGTATTCCTAGGTATACAACAATTCGTACATTCACCTAGAATGTACACGACAAGCTTGGAATCCATGCCACCCGAGCATAGTTATAACGTGCCACCCGAGCATCGTCCCGTCATCCAAACGGTCCGTCATCCAAACGGTATAACCATATCGGCATCCACTAAGCCGACCACGTCAACAACGTGTCATCAAGCAAGCGTATTGGCACTCCCAGAGGCCCTCCACATGTTTACCAAAAACATGATATACGTCCTACCATCCAAACTCCAGAATGAATGCATTTTAGACTTAAGGGGAAATTGATTAATACATTACTTGCCACCTAGGCTTAATTTTCAAAATGGATCGTCACCGAACGATCTATTTGTATTTATCAATTTCTCTAAGTCTTTGATCCCTTGAATTATCCTTAATAATTCCTTAATTAATTAAGTTAGAATTGAAAATGATGTTTTCAGATTCTGGGCATTTTACTCGAGTAAAGTTCAGAATACTCGAGTGTTCTGGAGATTTTCCAGATTACTCGAGTGTTCTTAAGCTTACTCGAGTGTTCATGTCTTTCTGAGGATTTGGGTTTTAATTTCAACAATTTACTCGAGTAGTTCATGAGTTACTCGAGTGTTCTTGGACTTTTCCAGAATACTCGAGTGACTTTGAATGACTCGAGTGTTTGACCTATAACAAATTCTCAGTTCATGCCCGATACTCGAGTAACAGACAAAATACTCGAGTGTTCTTATGAAATTTACTTTATTTTGAACACGATTTACTCGAGTACTTTGCTATTTACTCGAGTGTTTCGCAGCTGACAGTAGTGAAAACTGGTTTTAACATGCCATTTTCATTTCTACTCAATTTAAGTCCATTTCAGGGATCAACAGAGTTAACATATCATTAATCAAACATGTTACAACACTTACTTCAATTCAAAACACAGAATTGACAGAGAAATCATTGATTATGCACAAAAAGGCATTTTAACAACTCAATACCTCAAATCACACAATAAGCATAATATTCATGAAACAAAGCTCATTCAGGTTCACATGCATGATAACAAACTTGCTCAATACAGATTTAGAGCATGGATTGGTCTCCAAACCAAAGTTCCTATAGAATCTAAGCCCTTAGAGCCTCTTGGTGGCTCTCTAACACATTTAATGGATTTCAAACTCTATCTAGTGAATATAATTACTTCCCCTTACCTCTCAGACTTGAATCAACAGAAAGACTCCAAAGAAAAGCTCTCCAAACCCAGAAATCCACTTGAGCTTCTCATGCATGACAGTTTGAGCACCATACCAAAATTGAATTGGTTTGGACATGAAACAGAGATAAAAATTAGGGAAAACTAGATTTCTAAGCTCTATGCAACATCATCTAACTAAACGAATTGAGTTTGAGACTCAAGAACTCAAGAGCTTACCAGAATCGATGATCAAAGTAAGCTCCAGACACCAGCTCAAGCAAGAACAGCTCCACTTCAAAACTTCGATTCTCTCAATCCACACACTCAAACCTCACAATTTTGGTGTCTATACAAAGCTCGTGATGTGAGCTTTGTATTGGTGTATCACTCGAAGACTAACACTTAGAATTGAAAGAGAATTGAATGAGACGAAATCGAAACCCTAGCTTCTTCAACAATGCAAATCTTAGCCAAAATTCCCACGAATTCGTGGTTGATGGGCTTTTATAGACACAGGGAGACATCATGCGAGTCGACACGAGTGCTTTGAGCTGTTGAGGGAGACGATTTCGTGTCAACACACGAGAATCGTTCATGGTGACTCATCAAACGCACTAACTCGTGCAGTTTGACCCAGAATACTCGAGTGTTTCAGAAAATACTCGAGTGTTTTACCCAGTTTTTGAAAAATTATTTTATTTACTTTCCCTCCAAAACCTTTCCTATAATTGCTTCTAGGTCCCAACCCAGGGACTAATATGCAAAATATACATTTTAGGCATTTAAATTATTTATTAAATAATTTCTCACACATAAGCTAGTCATATAAACACATATTTTAATCAAGGATTAATATACTAAGTGTCACACCCTTCGTTATTACCCAAATATAAACTAATAAATATGCTTTTATATTGGATAATATATATGGACTTGTGAGTGTTAAGAAAATAGGTCAATAAAATTTTTCTTTTAAAGCGGGTGCACGAATTGTCACTTGAAAGTCTTGGAGAACAAAGTCTATATTATCTCAAAATCATTGTATCGAGTTCGGCGATTTCTAAAACCTTTTCGCAAATAGAGTAACATTCGATCTTTTAGAAGATATCTTTGTATCAAGTAGTTTAAGCTACCCTTGCTTTATACGATAGAACTGATACCATTTATACCCGAGCTCTTAAACAGATTAAATCAGAGAAAGCGGAAATTACTGGACTATGCAACTGATAGAATATAAACATAGGTTTTCATAGATATAGAGAATCATAAGTACATAGCCCACGAGTAAAGTCTCCAAGTTTCAAAGTATACAAGTCCATCATCAGATCTATATAACAGTGTAACTACAAGCTCTAGAGTGCTCCAAAAGTATATCTACAATATATATACATAACAAAATGTATAACTCTAGGAATAGTCACATAGATCTGGCAGCATCAGATGCAGTAGTAGTAGTAGTAGTCTCCCAAAAGTAAAGTGAGTAAGGTAGTAGCATCATCATCACAGCAGCAGCAGCAAATCTCCTCCACACACCGGATCCTCAGATCCACACCATACACCATATACATGTACCTAGGGATCGTCGTCCCTCCAGTCACTCCCAGTAGAATGCACGACAGCCTCGCTCCCACTCTCGTCCTCCACCGGATCCTCCTCGATCTCATCCGAGGGAGAGTGTACCCTACCACTGGGTACCGGGTCAGGTGATGGTGAAACCCTGACTGGGCTCCTCGGATCAGATAGGGGAGTCTCCTCGCGGACGACTCTCGAAGAAAAAGGGTGAGAGCGGGTAGGTTGAAAACGAAAACTATGGTAAGAGCGAGCTGGTCGCATGGGAGGTGGTCCATGATAAGTATAAAACGGGGGTACATGCATAGTGTATATGATGGGAATCCTAAACCTACGAGGACGGAATCGCATCAGCGGATTAGGGTGGTAGAATGTGAACTCTACCTCCCCCTCATACACCGCACGATGGTCCTCATAGATCCATACGCCACTAGGAAGTGGCCGGATCTCGATGCAAGCAATGTAGCGAGACATCACCTATAAGGGCATAGGGGTAAGCAATTCTACTCACATAATCAATAGAGATTAAATCATGCAACATATGAAAGATAATAATGCATTAATTAATAACAATCACAATTAGCATTTAGCAAGTATCAGATGCACATAGGATGTTCACACTTAATTCAGGTATATAAATTGCATTAGGTGAATGACATGATGCATGACTTTAACTCTCAACTTATCTCCACATTTTCTAAGTCACTCTCTGACGTCCATCCCTGACAACCCAGCACTCCACAGTGCATTGTATTCCTAGGTATACAACAATTCGTACATTCACCTAGAATGTACACGACAAGCTTGGAATCCATGCCACCCGAGCATAGTTATAACGTGCCACCCGAGCATCGTCCCGTCATCCAAACGGTCCGTCATCCAAACGGTATAACCATATCGGCATCCACTAAGCCGACCACGTCAACGTGTCATCAAGCAAGCGTATTGGCACTCCCAGAGGCCCTCCACATGTTTACCAAAAACATGATATACGTCCTACCATCCAAACTCCAGAATGAATGCATTTTAGACTTAGGGGAAATTGATTAATACATTACTTGCCACCTAGGCTTAATTTTCAAAATGGATCGTCACCGAACGATCTATTTGTATTTATCAATTTCTCTAAGTCTTTGATCCCTTGAATTATCCTTAATAATTCCTTAATTAATTAAGTTAGAATTGAAAATGATGTTTTCAGATTCTGGGCATTTTACTCGAGTAAAGTTCAGAATACTCGAGTGTTCTGGAGATTTTCCAGATTACTCGAGTGTTCTTAAGCTTACTCGAGTGTTCATGTCTTTCTGAGGATTTGGGTTTTAATTTCAACAATTTACTCGAGTAGTTCATGAGTTACTCGAGTGTTCTTGGACTTTTCCAGAATACTCGAGTGACTTTGAATGACTCGAGTGTTTGACCTATAACAAATTCTCAGTTCATGCCCGATACTCGAGTAACAGACAAAATACTCGAGTGTTCTTATGAAATTTACTTTATTTTGAACACGATTTACTCGAGTACTTTGCTATTTACTCGAGTGTTTCGCAGCTGACAATAGTGAAAACTGGTTTTAACATGCCATTTTCATTTCTACTCAATTTAAGTCCATTTCAGGGATCAACAGAGTTAACATATCATTAATCAAACATGTTACAACACTTACTTCAATTCAAAACACAGAATTGACAGAGAAATCATTGATTATGCACAAAAAGGCATTTTAACAACTCAATACCTCAAATCACACAATAAGCATAATATTCATGAAACAAAGCTCATTCAGGTTCACATGCATGATAACAAACTTGCTCAATACAGATTTAGAGCATGGATTGGTCTCCAAACCAAAGTTCCTATAGAATCTAAGCCCTTAGAGCCTCTTGGTGGCTCTCTAACACATTTAATGGATTTCAAACTCTATCTAGTGAATATAATTACTTCCCCTTACCTCTCAGACTTGAATCAACAGAAAGACTCCAAAGAAAAGCTCTCCAAACCCAGAAATCCACTTGAGCTTCTCATGCATGACAGTTTGAGCACCATACCAAAATTGAATTGGATTGGACATGAAACAGAGATAAAAATTAGGGAAAACTAGATTTCTAAGCTCTATGCAACATCATCTAACTAAACGAATTGAGTTTGAGACTCAAGAACTCAATAGCTTACCAGAATCGATGATCAAAGTAAGCTCCAGACACCAGCTCAAGCAAGAACAACTCCACTTCAAAACTTCGATTCTCTCAATCCACACACTCAAACCTCACAATTTTGGTGTCTATACAAAGCTCGTGATGTGAGCTTTGTATTGGTGTATCACTCGAAGACTAACACTTAGAATTGAAAGAGAATTGAACGAGACGAAATCGAAACCCTAGCTTCTTCAACAATGCAAATCTTAGCCAAAATTCCCACGAATTTGTGGTTGATGGGCTTTTATAGACACAGGGAGACATCATGCGAGTCGACACGAGTGCTTTGAGCTGTTGAGGGAGACGATTTCGTGTCAACACACGAGAATCGTTCATGGTGACTCATCAAACGCACTAACTCGTGCAGTTTGACCCAGAATACTCGAGTGTTTCAGAAAATACTTGAGTGTTTTACCCAGTTTTTGAAAAATAATTATTTTATTTACTTTCCCTCCAAAACCTTTCCTATAATTGCTTCTAGGTCCCAACCCAGGGACTAATATGCAAAATATACATTTTAGGCATTTAAATTATTTATTAAATAATTTCTCACACATAAGCTAGTCATATAAACACATATTTTAATCAAGGATTAATATAGAAACTATTAATTATAATTAAATTATAATTAACATTTCATTAATCGGGGATTAAAATTTTGGGGTGTTACAACATGCATTCAATTTAGATACTCAAATTGCACATAATTGCACATATTTCACAACTTAATGCATCAATTCACATAATATCCAATTAAGTCATGAAATCAACATCAACATAGCTTTCATGCATCCAGATAACATTGCTCAAAACATCAATTGAGTTCAAATTGGCCTCCAAGCCATTTAACTATTTCAACTTATGCCCTTTGAGTCTCTTGGTGACTCATCCTATATTCTACCACAATTTATTCTCATTCTAGCAAATAGTAAGCTTCCCCCTTACCTCTAAATCGATTGAGAACAAAGACTTCACAGAGAACTGAGTTTGAACACCAAAATCCACTAATTCCCCTTCTCTGCTGGACATGCAACACAGTTTCGGTGGGTTCCCAAAATCAGAGAATTTGACATAGAAAACATGCATCAAAATTGGGGAAAATAGTTAGGACTTAATTTCTGCAACATGCTAAAGAGATTAGGAAAGATTTGAGACCAAGGAATAACGGGAGCTTACCAAAATCAGAGCTCAAACCTAGCTTTCAGAAACAAGAATAACACTGAACCAGTTTTCAAACTTCAACTTCAGGGATTGATTTCTTCTTCCACACACACTTTTAGCTTACAAATTTTATATCAACACGAAGCTCTGGATGTAAGCTTCGTGTTCGTGTATCACTCAAAGTCCCACTCCTCACACTGAAGGAGAATCAAGCCAGACGAATCAAGAACCCTAGAACAGAGGATTTCCCAACTAACACTCACCAAAACCTTGATTTTGATCTGAATTCCAGCTTTTATAGCGAAATTGACCTCTCATGCATGGCGACACGTGTCTCCCACTATGAATCGAGTGGGATTCGTGGCGAATTCTGGGTTAAAACGCGTGATTACTCATCAAACGCACTAACCCAGTTTTCTGAGTTCATCGTGTAACCGGTTACAAAGCCCTTCTAACCGGTTACAGGCTGATAAAATTCAAAAATTAATAATTTAATTAATTTTTCTTCAAAAACCTTTTCAATATTGCAATTAGGTCCCAACCCAGGGACTAAGTTGCAATATTCACATTTTTGTACAAAATAACCATATAAAAATATATCTCATATTTTTATATATGAAAACACATAATGTACAAAAACTAAAACCTTTAAAACTAATATAAATCAATTATAAATTTATAATTAATTTCTCGGTTATTTGGGAGACGAAAATTAGGGGTGTTACACTACTCCCCCACTTAAAAGGAATTTCGTCCCCGAAATTCATCTTCTGAAATTTCTCACTTTTCCAAAATGTTTTTATACTAGATGTAACATCCCAGATTTTTAACCCCTGATTAATAAAAGGATAATTATAAAGCTCATTTATAATTAATCATTTTTATTCTTGGTTTCAAAGTAATTTATTATGAATAATAATATTAGAGAGTTTTAATATGAGAAAATAAGTATTTTGCACATTAATCCCTGTTTGGGACCTTGAAGTAATTTTAGAAAGATTTTGGAGGGAAAGAAAATAAAATTAATATTTTTCAAAAACTGGGCAAAATACTCGAGTGTTTTTGGGAGTACTCGAGTATTTTGGTCAGAGTTGACGAGTGAGTGCGTGTGGTGAGTCACCACCAACGAGTCACCGCCGTTTGACACGAAATCAAGCCTTCAACACGTCCATGGCTTTCGTGTCGAGCTGCATGAGCTCCATGAATGGCTATTTAAGCCATGGTTGATGAATCAATCAACCCCTTTGCTCAATTCGTGCGTTTTGCTTGAGTTAGGGTTTCTGAATTGATTCAATCGATTCTCCCTCTCTGGGTTGATTCGAACCACAAATCATACACCATTGTGAAGCTCACATTCAGGGCTTCACAAATATACCAAGATTGTGAGCTGAGAGTAAATAGATTGGAAGAATCGAAGCTTGGAAGTGGAGTCCGTTTGCTGTCTCAGGTTTTCTGGAGCTTACTTTGGAGCTTGATTCTGGTAAGCTCAGACAACCTCCTCATGTGAATCTTGTTTCTTTAGTTAGTGTGAATTTTAGAGAGTATATAGAGACTAATTTCCCCAATTTTTATGGTTGTTTCATGCATCAACCAATTCAATCTTGGTGCTCTGCTGAAACTGCTCTGTTTCAGTGTGGAGTTTGGGGAATTCAGCTTGGAAGCTAAGTTTTGGGTAAAGTCTCTGTTGATTCACATCTAAGAGGTAAGGGGAAGTAATTTCGTACACTAGATAGAGTTTAAATTCCATTAAATGCATTAGCGAGCCACCAAGAGGCTCTAAGGGCTTCGATTGAATAGGAACTTTGGTTTGGAGACCAAGTCATGCTCTAAAACTATGTTGAGCAAGTTCTAAATCATGCATGTGAACTTAAATGAACACTATTTCATGAGTATTGTGCTTATTATGCAATTTGAAGTGTTGAGTTGTCAAATTGTGTATTTTATGCATTAAGGATTGATTCTTTGCCAAATCTGTAATTTGATATGAAATGAATGTTGTAACATGTTCTATTTATGATATATGAACTTTGTGGATCCCTGGATTGGACTAGAGTTGAGTAGAACTGAAAATGGTGTGTTAAACTAAGATTTCAGTCTGTTCTGCTGTGAAACACTCGAGTATTGGACAGGATACTCGAGTAAAATGTTTGTAAAACAATGTAATTTGAGCAAGAACACTCGAGTATTGTGTCTAGTACTCGAGTATCGAGTAAGACCTGGGGACATGTTAAGGCAAACCACTCGAGTAATGTAGGGATGACTCGAGTATTCTGGAAATTATGATGAACACTCGAGTAACCCATGAACTACTCGAGTAATTTAATGAATTTGAAACTCAAATCCTCAGAAAGTCATGAACACTCGAGTAATCCTAAAGAACACTCGAGTAATCTGGAAAAGTTGAAAAACACTCGAGTATGCTGGATTATACTCGAGTAATTTACCTGAACCTGAGAAATACCATTTTCAATTCTGACTTAGTTGGTTAAGAATTTAACTACAATAGTCCAAGTGATCTAGGACTTAAGAGATTGATTGATTATATGGTTATTCATATTGGACGATGGTACGTTGCTCGGGTGGCACGTCATAACGTTGCTTGGGTGGCACGTTACATATTGAAATATACCAATCAATTTCTTTAAGCAAAGATATTACATTCATGTTTGAGTTTGGATATGAGATCGTTCACTCATGTTCGGGTGACATGAGGAGAACCTCTAGAATTACAAAAAGTTGATGCTAGCTCGATGACACATTAAGGTGGACAATGTGGACAGTATGTGGTATACTGTTGATTTGATGGTTCAACGGTGTGTTGCACACAAGTGGTAAGGTTTACGTTTTGGCGATGTGACGTTCATCAGACATGGTGACGTTGTTTACCACCTCTGTCGTGTATCACAAGTGATAAGGTTTACGTCCTTAGGCGAAGTGATGTTCATCAGATGTGGTGACGTTTTTTATCACACCCGTTGTTTGTTGAGAAGGGTGTGGTGCACACAAGTGATAAGGTTTACGTCCTTAGGCGACGTGACGTTCATCAGACATGGTGACGTTGTTTATCACCTCTGTTGTGTATCACAAGTGATAAGGTTTACGTCCTTAGGCGACGTGACGATCATCAGATGTGGTGACGTTTTTTTATCACACCCTTTGTATGTTGAGAAGTGATAGGTTTACGTCCTTGGGCGACGTTGCGTTCACCAAGTAGTGTGACGTTTTTATCACTTCCGAGCTAGTACGCCATACGTTTTGGTAACGTATTCGTGATTTGGAAATGCATTGTGGTATTGGATTGGCGTCCGTGAGGACATTAGATGGAGAATCTCAGAAAGAGAAGAATGTCAGGCATCATGCCACTTGACCTTATTTGAGCTAAGGTTTGATATTAAGAATGAGTATGAATTTCGTATCTGCATTAAGTGCTGCTAAGTGCTAACCATGGTTGTTAACTGATTTGGGGTTATATGTGCATAATCATGAACACTTCTACATTTAAGCTCTATTGATTATGTGTATAGATTTGCTTACCCCTATGCCCTTGTAGGTGATGTCACGTTACATCGCTTACATCGAGGTCCGCCCACTTCTTAGTGGCATATGGATCGGCGAGGATTGCCGAGTAGTGTATGAGGGTGAGGTAGTGGTTACCTTTGATCACCCTAATCCACTGGTTCAGTCACATCCTCGTAGGTTTAGGGTTCCCATCATATACACTATGCATGTACCGACTTTTATACTTACCATGGATCATCTCCCACTCGACCAGCTCGCTTGTATTACAGTTTTCAATTCGAACCTACCCGCTCATACCCTTTTTCTCTTAGAGTCATTCGAGAGGAGACTTCCCCGTCTATTTCAAGGAGTCCTATTAAGGTCACGTTTTCATCAGACCTTGTACCCAGCGGTAGGGCAACTACTCCTTCAAATAAGATCAAGAAGGATCCTGTCGAAGACGAGAGCGGAAGCGAGCTTGTCGTTCATTCTATCGGGAGTCAATGGAGAGGCGATGATCCCTAGGTATGTGCATAAGGTAAATGATGAGGATCAGGGATCCGGTGTGATGGATGCTGTGGAGGAGATTAGCTGCTGATGATGGTGTTGGATGATGATTGCTACTATTTCTTGGAGACTTCTACTACTACTGTCGCGACCAGTGCTATGAGACCAGCTTTGGGAGTTTTATATATTGTGGGAATTTATTTTGAAAACTATGGAGCCATGGTCTATTTTGATGTACATATAAATACATAGCCTTATGGACTTGTTCTGGGATTTTGGAGATCCTTACCGTCGGACTATGTATTACGTACCTTTTGATATAAATAAAGTCCATGCTTATACTAAAGTCTATTACATAGTCCCGATATTTCCGCTTACTCTGATATTGATTTGAAAGAGTTCGGCTATGACATTTTGGAAATGGTATCACTTGGCTAGACGAAAACTGGATGGCAATACTTTTTTTTTGGTAAATAAAAAATTCATTAACCAAAACCGCACAAAATTACAACTCAAAGTCCAAATTGTTTAGGTAACATCCCCACCTACTATGTAGGGTTGGACATTGCACTAAACAAAAGAAAATTCAAATATGCTAAGAAAACTAATCAAGCATTATAATTCTGCTTGTATTCTAGATGCTATGACATGATTACAATACTTATTAATCAAATCACAATGAACAAAAAATCTGGTTGCAAGGTCCTTTTTCATGAGAACAAAAACTTGAGCAGGTGTCCTGTTTGTGCCATTGAACAATCTCCTATTGCGCTCCATCCAAATGTTGTATACGCACGCAGCCATTGTTGCATACACCAGTTGCGCACGCCTTTTGTTGCGGAAGGCATAGGCCAGCCAGCGCAGCCAGTGCGTAAAACTGGTGCGCCAAATATCAACACCAATCCAATTTGCGGCCAAAATCAGCAATTCCTAGCTCCACACACAATCAAACATCAAATGATCTCTATCTTCAAAATTTTCATCGCACAGTAAGCAAGTTGGATCCCCAACATCAAAGGCTGCTAGATTACTCTTGGTTTTCAATCTGTCCTGCACTGCCAACCAAAAAATAAAGTTATGCTTAGGTACAGAAGCCACATTCCAGACCACTTTCCACCAAAAAACTGTTGCTTGTGATTCAAGCAAAAGTTTATACCCTTGCCTCACTGAATAGCTACTATTGCTCCATACACCATTTAAGAATGCAGGCCTGAATTTGTCCCTTATTTTCATGATCTGTTTCCAATGCCAACTATCCTGTGGCCTAGCAGTATACTCCCAAATGTCTTCACCCTTCAAGTAAACACCACCAATCCAACGAACCCATAAACTGTCCTTCTTCAAAGAAAGATTCCAGAATTGCTTGCCCACTGCAGCCTTATTCCAGATAATACTGTTTTTAAAACCCAAACCACCAACTTTCTTACTTCTGCAGCACCAATCCCAAGCCACCATGGCATTAGCCCTACCACTCTGGTTTACACCCCAAAGGAATCTCCTACAAGCCTGATCAACCAGTTGAAGCACTAATTTGGGAATAACAAACACACTTGCCCAATACACATGTAAAGATAAAAGTACAGAATTGATTAATTGGGACTTGCCTTGATATGATAGGTTTCTTGACCTCCAGGAGTTAATCCTCTTAGTCACTTTATCAACCAAAATCTGACAAGATTGCTTACTCCATTTCCTCACTGAAATTGGTAGACCAAGGTATCTGAATGGGAACAACCCTTTGTTGAAACCAGTGACCTGCTGCAACCTCACTTCTACATTAGGAGAAACACCAGCCATATACAAGCTTGATTTGGCATGATTAGGATAGAGACCAGAGCTCATAGAAAAACCCTGAAAAGCATCCAACAAGATCTTGACACTTTTCTCACTACCATGGCAAAACAACATGATATCATCAGCAAAGGCAAGATTCACAAGTTTTTCAGATTTGCACAAAGGATGGAACTTGAATCCTCTTGTCCCAGCAGCAGCCTGAAGCTTCCTAGTTAACATTTCCATTACCACCACAAAAAGGAGAGGAGACATAGGGTCACCCTGTCTCAATCCCCTCTTACTTTTTATGTTACCAAAAGTGCAGCCATTCAGAACCAATCTGAAACTCACTGTAGAGATGCATTCCAAAATCCATTGCACAAACTTTGAAGGAAAATTCAAAGCCTGCAAAGCTTTCTCAATAAAAGCCCAGCTCACTACATCATATGCTTTCCTCAGATCTATCTTAAGCATACACCTAGGAGAAGCATGCTTCCTGCCATAGAATCTAAGAAGCTCTTGAGTAATCAATATATTCTGAACAATATTCCTTCCACTCACAAAGGCTGACTGATTATCCTGCACCAGAATGGGCAGCACAATCTGCAGCCTAGAGGCAATGATCTTTGCTATGCACTTATAGACTGAATTACAACATGAAATTGGTCTAAAATCAGCTGCAGTAATTGGACAATCAACTTTAGGAATTAGGACCAAAGAAGTAGCATTCAACTCCTTGAGCATTTTTCCAGAATCAAAGAATTCCTTAACAGCATTACACACATCCTCACCAACAATATCCCATGCCTTTTTATAGAATTCAGCCCCATAGCCATCAAGCCCAGGGGCCTTATTGCTCCCCATAGTCATGAAACTCTCTTTAATTTCAGCATTAGTAACAGGTTTAATAAGAGAGATTTGCTGCTCAATGTTAAGAACCTTACCTTGGATAATATCCTCAGTACTAATACTCCAGTTACTAGCAGAAGCTTGAAATAGGCTTGAAAAATAATCCTCAAACACCCTGCATATATCCTCCTGGCTCCTTTTCACCTCACCATTTTCATCAGTAACTGAAAGGACTCTATTCCTGTATCTCCTGGCCTTTATTGACTCATGGAAGTACTTGGTATTCTGATCAGCATCTTTCAACCAGTTCTCTTTTGCCTTTTGCTGAAGATAACTTCTAGCAGCCTTTGCCACACTCAGATACTCTCTATTAGCTTCCCTCTCAAGTTTCTGAAGATGATTATTAGCTGGATCCTGAGCTAGAAGACCCTGCACCCTATCAAGATTCTGTCTGAAAACAATTTCCTTCTTTTCAATATCTGAGTACTTATTCTTGTTCAGTTCCTTCAATGGCCCCTGAAGCCTCCCCTGTTTCTGAACCAAATTAAACATTTCATATCCCTCAATTCTGCTGTTCCATGACTCTCTCACAATGTTTAGGAAATCTTTATCACTTGCAAGCATATTGAAAAACTTGAAGGATGAAGAAGTCCTAAAAGTCTGCTCTCTCCATTCTACAAGCATAGGAGAATGGTCTGAAATTCCCTCATTAAGAAAAGTTGCCTCAGAGCCAGGCCACGGATCCACCCAGTGTTGGTTTATCAAAACCCTGTCCAGCTTTGAGAATATCCTACTCTGAAGATGCAAGGATTCAATTATTTTTTGATGAAGACAACTTTATGTGGCAAACCTACAACAACAAATCTCAAGGACTAGTTTTACTACTTTCTCATATATTTGTATTGTAATTGTATTATTATTTTATATATGAGTGTGGGTGGTAGAATTAGGATAGAAATCTCAATTTGAATTAAAGAATTTATTATGTTTTAAATTGGGATTGCATTGATAGAGAAAAGGGCTCAAGATTTTATTAAAATAATCAGTGAAAAATGCAAAATAAAAGAAAAAGTTTTTAGCAGTGTTTAGCAGTGTTTAATCGATTAAATTTCAGTTTAATCGAGTATTAATCGATTAAGGCATCGTTTAATCGATTAAAGGCTGTTAAAACTGAATCATTAAAAGCCTTTCATTTTCAACGTGAAAAAGGTTACGAACCATTATCATTTCACAGCATTTTTCACATCTTTTCAATATTCTTTGAGCTAAGATTCTCTCACTAAACATCATCTCTATCAATGTTCTTTTGAATCTCAATTTGAATACATACTTCATTCTTTTTGATTCTAAATTGAAGATTCAATGTTCTTAAACATTATTAGTTGAATCAATCTTGTAACAAAGGGTTACGTTCTTCAAGATTCAACAAAGGCAAAGATTTCAATTGAGGCAATTGAAGAAGAAAGGTTGGAGCACTACCTTTAGCATCATTTCTCGAAGCTCATTGAAGAAGAAAGGTTGGAGCACTACCTTTAGCAACATTGTTCGAAGCTCATTGGGATTGAACGCGACGTTTCAATCAAAGGAGGAACGAAGAGGATCGAATTACAAGATTGGGGTAGTGTCATATGAATTGGTACTTCATATGATAACGGGTTAGGATCGAGAGTTCAGAGGATTCTAACGATTCTTGTAAACTGATCTATTTGTTCATAGTGTAGCAAATCACCCAATCCAGAGAGGGTGGACTGGATGTAGCTCACCGATTGTGAGTGAACCAGGCTAAAATCACTGCGTTCTTCGTTCTTTACTTTTTACGTTTATTTCAATTAAAATCGATCAAGAGCTTAAAAAAACAAATAGGATTAGTATTGGGTTTTTCAATTACGTATTCATTATATTCTTGTTAATTGATTCGTGATTGATTTCTCTGATTTGATTCTTGATTCGTTGAGTTTCGTAGAATAATCGTTTTGAATTGAATTCTGAATTTCTGCAATTTTAACAGTGTTTAATCGAGTAGTACTCGATTAAGGAAAAATTGACTTTCAGGTTTAATCGATTAAATTGCAGGTTAATCGATTAAATCAGTGTAAACTGCTTAAAATTGAACTGTTTCTGAACCGTTTTTGATTACTTTTGAAATTCTGGTATCGTAGCTTAACCATTCTATTCACCCCCCTCTAGAAGGTTATTTTTAGCCGCTTGTTGGTTTCCAACATACTCTCTTGTTGCTGCTTGTTTGACCAAGTATAGAAACATCCAGAGTACTTCAGATCAGTTAATTGAGCATTTACAACACAAGATCTGAACCCCATAAGAGTGTCAATATTAACAGGCAGACCACCAAGCTTTTCTTGTGGCTCAAGAAAAGTATTGAAATCACCTGTTACACACCATGGTTTATCCATGTGTAAGGCCCTTTGCTCAATAAAGTTCCATACCTCTTCTCTTTCCTGATCATCATTACTAGCATACACAAAAGTGGCATAAAATTCATGCTGGAGCTGATTATGCTTAATGAAACAGTGTATGAATTGAGCATGGTTGTGGATAATCTGCACATCAAACATATCTTCTTTCCAAGCTAGCCAAATTCTGCCAATAGGGACTACATCTAGGTTGATGAAAGACCCCCAACCAGGAAACAGCTTCTGCCTCAAGTTCTCATATGAAAGGACCCTAACCTTATTTTCCAGAATAGAAACAAAACCCACCTTATACCTACCAATCAACCTTTGAAGCTCAATTTGCTTCTGAGGGTGGTTGAACCCTCTCATATTCCAAGTGACTAAATTATCCATTAGAAGAAGGAAGGGCATTAACACTTTCATCTCCTTTATTTATCACACCATTCCCATCCTTTTTGAGCTGAGCAGCCTTCTTTCTAGTCATGACAGTATGCCATTCCTCATCATTCTGCTTAGCATTAGGCTCCATAACATCATCCTTATGCACTACCAAAGCATCCCTAGCCTCCACAACAATTGGGTGTAGTTCAGAATCTACAACCTTTTCAGCTGGTATAATTCCCTTATCCACCTGATCCAGAATTTGAACAGATTCTACTACATGATTAATCTCATTCTGAGTAGGCTTGCTCTTTACAACCCACTCCCTTTTAATCACTTTTTTATCCTTCCTGCACATCTTCTTATCATGGCCAAATTTTTCACAATTTTCACAAAATTGAGGCTTCCATTCATATGTAACTTTTTGAGTCAGAAGTCTTCCCTTTTCATCTTTAAAGAATATTTCATCAGGCAAGGCTGCAGGGTTAACTTCTACCAAAATTCTAGCATAATTGATTCGATCACGAGCTTGAGTCATACTATCAACCATAATAGGTACTCCAATCAGGCTGGCTATTTTACTCAAGGATGTTGCACCCCAAAATTTCACATCTAAATCATGTAACTGTATCCATATTGGCGCCTGTTCAGTGTATCCTCTACCAACATGCTTCTCATGCCAAGGTCTGATAAAGAGAGGCTTCTTGTCAAAATGGAATACTCCAATCTCCAAAACATTATTCCTAGCCTCTAATGTTGTAAATCTCACAATGACATTACCTTCAGAGTCCATCACAATCTTATCTATTCCATGCTGTCCCCATACTCTTTTCAAGTAACCACTGATTACAGGGAAAGGTGGATTAGCACCAAGCACAAAACAAACCACAACATTCTCCCAAAACTTCAGCTCTTCCTTAATGTCATCCATATCTATTTTTCCAAACGACACGACATCTTTTACTGTTGGTTCTTTGTATGAAAGCTTTTCTCCTGAGTTCCTAAGCTTGGAGATGTCAAAAGTGTCCCAAACTGACACCCTTTTGACAAAATTCTCACTGACCGCACCAACTCTATTGTCCGCACCATTCGCACCATTGCTGGTGCTTGTGCTAGCCCCTGGTGCATCCTTGGCAACATCAGGGTTCACATTTTCGTGCATGGGCTGCATGGGTTGCTTTCCTTTTATTTTTTCACAATTTTTATCAAGCTTTTCTAGAACCAATGACGCTTGATTGCTATTCATCAAGTCAATACTCTGGACAAGTTCATCAAACTCGGTTTCTTGGTCTCCAAGCAAGTCAATCTTCACTGGGGTTTTTGCAACTTTGCCATCATACACATTTGGATTCTGGGAAGGAGTAGGGGTGGGGGTTGACGGTTTAGAAGGTTTAGAAGGGGGGTTTGATGCTGCTTTCCTCGTTTCTTAGGCATGGCGCACGGTGGATAAACACTGGGAGAAACAAGGATGGCGGCGGCGGCGTAGGTTTAGAGAGCTAGGGCATAGTTTTTTTTTTCTAGACTTCCCTAAACTTAGTTAAATTACATAACCGAATAAGAAAATAAATCAAACGGATATCAATACTTGAGTTCCTTTATATGAAATAGAGTACATTTATCCTCAAAGAGAGTGCTATCCAAGATTTGCGAAATTACCTTTTGAGCAAAGTAAATGCCGAATTTGATTTTAAAAGTAATACGTGAACTATTCTCCAAACATCCTATGTTTTGGTTTGTGCACCCGACTATTTGGAAAATATAAAAGAAAATTTTGAATCCAGTATTTTCTAACATTTTACAAGCCCATATATTCTCAAGTAATAGTATTCATTTTGTATTAATTACTTGGGTTATTATGAGGGTGTTACACTTAGTGGTATCAGAGCAAAAGTCAGATCCTGAAGTAGTGGAAGTAGCTCCAAAAAGGCTGTCATCAACATCAAGCAGGTATCCACAGGGCATATTTATTGTTTTGAATATCAGTATCTTGCTCGAATGGAGCAATTGATATAATGTAGAAATTGAATTCATTGTAGAAATCTATTGTTAGAACCTTAGTATAGGTTGTGTGAAGAATGTTTCTTTAGTCAATCATATGTGACCATAAGTTATAGCGCAGGTCTATTATGACGACTAGAAACCAAAATCGCACCGACGCGATATTAGAAAGAATCACCGTGGTGTTGGAATCTATGCATCAATGGCAACAACAACAATCTCAACAACCACCTTACCAATATAGTGTTGGTAATTCTGAAGCCAAGAGTTTGGCGGATTTTAGAAGTTGTAATCCACCTAAGTTCGAGGGAGGGTTTAAGCCTGAGGAGGCTAATAAGTGGATTCGTACTATGGATAAGATCTTTAGAACATTAGACTGCACTGAGGCTCAGAAGGTGGCGTATGCAATTTATATGTTAGAGGACGAGGCTGAGAACTGGTGGAATCACACAGTTCAGCTTCTACACTATGAAGGAAGGGATATTAATTGGGATGTGTTTATGAAGAGGTTTCTCAATAAATACTTCCCGGAAGATTTAAGAAGGAAGAAGGAAATTGATTTTCTGCAATTAAAGCAAGGAGACATGAGTGTGGGTGAGTACGCGGCTAAGTTCGAGGAACTGATGAAGTACTCTCCATACTATCAAAACAATCCTGATGAGAGGAGCAAATGCATCAAGTTTGAAGGCGGTCTGAGACCTGAACTGAAATCTGTTTTCAGTTATCAAAAGATTCAAAGTTTTCCTACGTTGATAGATATGTGTCGGATGTATGAGGATGATAAGAAAGTTGAAGCATTAGCTGATCAGGCAAAGAGTAACCAGTAGAATTATGGACCACAAAGAAAGAAAAGATTTGATCCTCGGAATAAGGGTCCATATTGTGAACAGAACCGAGGCAAAGAAAGCGCTAAAGTTAAGGATGGAGTTAAGCCTCGCAGTAATGCTCCTTACTGTGAGAAGTGTAAGCACCATCATTATGGAAGGATCTGTTGGGCTACGAGTAATTGCTTCAACTGTGGAAAGCAGGGTCATGTTGCACGTCATTGCAGAGAATCTGTGAAAAGTAACCACACCCGACTTGCTAGCAAACCTAAGACTCAAGGCAAAGTGTTTACTCTGAATGGAGTAGAAGCTAACCAATCTCCTGATCTCGCGCAAGGTAACCATTTATTTCAAAACCAACTTTTCATGATTGTGTTCGATTCGGGAGTTACCCATTCTTTTGTTTATTGTAAATGTGTGAATAGGTTGAAGTCGGATTCACCTAGTTGTTTTAAAGTTAGAGACCCTATGAAATTACCCAAATTTGTTTCTAAAGTCTGTTTAGATTATAGTATCGAGATAATTGATCGCGACACTAAGTTAGATTTGATCTATTATCCCTTATCACGCTGGGATGTGATTTTGGGAAGGGATTGATTGAATTCCATTGGGGGTGTTTAAGTGGACTTTCTAAAGTCAAATATTTTTTAACCAAGGTAACCCGGAAGGAATGGCCTTTTTATATGGAATAAGAAGAATAACGAGAATTTTCAGTCATTGAAGGGAAGGTTAACATCCCCTCCTGTGTTACTCCTACTCGATTCATGCAAAAGTATTGAAGTGCATTTTCATGTGTCGAGGCCAGGACTTGGAAAGAGGTAGTTTTAAGAAAGGAAGGTAGATGTGTATGCATCAAAGCGATGGAATACACACAAGGTGATTCACTCGATGCATGACTTAAGTTTTGTAACGATCATGGTTGCTCTGAGGGCTTGAGGCCTTTTTCCCGTGTCACTATGCTTAAAGTGTTAATGACCAAGGGGAGTCAAAGTAATTGTTCAATCAGAAGGAGTTGAACAAGGGACAACGCCGACGGACAGAATTTTAAAGGCTCGTGATTGGAAACTCTGTCGTCATCGTGACGAAGCAGAAGACGAAAGTAATTAAAATGGGCTGAAAGGCAATTTATGTGAGCTTTACGGGGATTAAGAAAGTGTTTTTTTAAGAAGTCTAAGGGATACGAGTTTGAGGATACAAGTAGACCGACGAGAAGTAAGAAGGGAAGGTTGCAAATCACAATAGAATTCCTAATTCGAATTCGTGAATCGCAACAAAGAACCGAAGAACTAAGGAAAAATAAGAGATTGATTTCGAAAGGGAAGAAGCCTAAGTTCCATAGGGGACATTTTAAGAACAAGAATTTGGATTCCGGATGATTTGGAAATTTAAGGCTAATTATGGAATTATGCAAAATGGATGAGTGAAGGTTATACCACTTATATGTTAAGTGGTGAAGTTAAGACATAGTGGAATTATGTAAATATGATATTGGAAGCAAAGGATTGGCATATCACTTGCGAATTACTCTAGGATGAAGTTTTGAAAATTGGAGGAAGGAAATTAAATTGTTGGAAATAAGGTAGGGCAATATGAATCTCGGGGAAAACATTGCCAAGTTTAAAAGGTCGGAGAAGTTTGTTTCGTTGCAATTTTGATAGAAGGTTCAAACATGCGGAGTTCGAAAGGAATGATGTGTGAATCTCAAACCAGTTATCAATCATTAAGGAATAAGGGATTCCGAACATTGGTGAACATGTGTAGAATGGGTATGGATGATGAGGAAAGCACGGGAAGCTTATAAGTGAATTGATTATGGGGACCAGAATTTCATGCATAAGGAGTCAAGGAAACCTCAATCGCATGAAAGTAACTGAAAAGCCGATGGAAAGAAATTATTTGAGAGGGTAAGGTGTGTCATCATGGATTGAATAGTGATGAACGGAAAGGAATATTTGATTTCGGTCACAAGAAAATGAAGTCTTATTCGCCGGATTGCTTGAAGGTGAAATACGAAAAGGGAATGGTCAGCCAGCAAATCAAGAATGGGAGAGTTTTCCATTCTGTTAGGATGCGTGATTAGATTCGGATATAGGTAGTCTGCGTTATCCCTTTGTCGATTCGAATTAACGTGGTCAAATGCTTTCGACCGCGTTAATTAAATCGTTTTGTAATTGGTATATCTGAACAAGTCTTTAACTTGAATTTCTGTGGTCAAAACCCTTATCACAGTTGGATGTGATAAATGTCTTTGGCACTACAGAAAGAGGAAGATCAGTTAAGACTAGAGAGATTAAGAACCACCGGGATAGGACAAGTATTTGTCTCCCCAACAGAAGTTTCTCTAGAACTTGGCTATCTGAACAAGTCTGATAGTGACAATAATACTCTTAATCTTTAAGTTCATCTAACTTAAAGGTAAATCGTATAGTCTTTCTTGAGAGAGATTATATCTGAAAGGGATGATTTCATTACTGATAGTTTAAATATTAGGACTGATCACCCTGATGTTTACAACTATTAAGAGATGAAGTCATACGAATATTTCCCTACTCGTGCCCGAATGATCCGAGTGCGCAACGGGACGGGGTTTTTCCTCATAAAGATCTTTGGAAAATATTTTAATTGAGGAGTATATATATATATATATATATATATTTTAAAGGTATTATTCGAAAAAGGTTTTAGTCAAAAGATTTCATTTGAAAGAATTACAAGATAATTTTCGAGGAAGTTTAAGAAAAACCCTTTTATGTGAACAAGGATTTGTATATGCTTTAGAATGCAAAAATTTTACTTGAGAAAAAGTTCAGTGAAATATTTTGTGAAACATTTTGGGACAGAGTTTGAAAAAGTATAAGAAAATTCATTTTAAGTGGGGAAGGGTTCTTCCTAATTATATTTTGAAAATATATAACCTTAGAACAACTTTTTGTGTAACCCTGGAAATTATAGGATTTCTAAAGAAAGAATTTCGGGGTCGAAATTCCTTTTAAGTGGGGAAGAGTGTAACATCCCAGATTTTTAACCCCTGATTGATAAAAGGATAATTATAAAGCTCATTTATAATTAATCATTTTTATTCTTGGTTTCAAAGTAATTTATTATGAATAATAATATTAGAGAGTTTTAATATGAGAAAATAAGTATTTTGCACATTAATCCCTGTTTGGGACCTTGAAGTAATTTTAGAAAGATTTTGGAGGGAAAGAAAATAAAATTAATATTTTTCAAAAACTGGGCAAAATACTCGAGTGTTTTTGGGAGTACTCGAGTATTTTGGTCAGAGTTGACGAGTGAGTGCGTGTGGTGAGTCACCACCAACGAGTCACCGCCGTTTGACACGAAATCAAGCCTTCAGCACGTCCATGGCTTTCGTGTCGAGCTGCATGAGCTCCATGAATGGCTATTTAAGCCATGGTTGATGAATCAATCAACCCCTTTGCTCAATTCGTGAGTTTTGCTTGAGTTAGGGTTTCTAAATTGATTCAATCGATTCTCCCTCTCTGGGTTGATTCGAACCACAAATCATACACCATTGTGAAGCTCACATTAAGGGCTTCACAAATATACCAAGATTGTGAGCTGAGAGTAAATAGATTGGAAGAATCGAAGCTTGGAAGTGGAGTCCGTTGCTGTCTCAGGTTTTCTGGAGCTTACTTTGGAGCTTGATTCTGGTAAGCTCAGACAACCTCCTCATGTGAATCCTGTTTCTTTAGTTAGTGTGAATTTTAGAGAGTATATAGAGACTAATTTCCCCAATTTTTATGGTTGTTTCATGCATCAACCAATTCAATCTTGGTGCTCTGCTGAAACTGCTCTGTTTCAGTGTGGAGTTTGGGGAATTCAGCTTGGAAGCTAAGTTTTGGGTAAAGTCTCTGTTGATTCACATCTAAGAGGTAAGGGGAAGTAATTTCGTACACTAGATAGAGTTTAAATTCCATTAAATGCATTAGCGAGCCACCAAGAGGCTCTAAGGGCTTAGATTGAATAGGAACTCTGGTTTGGAGACCAAGTCATGCTCTAAAACTGTGTTGAGCAAGTTCTAAATCATGCATGTGAACTTAAATGAACACTATTTCATGAGTATTGTGCTTATTATGCAATTTGAAGTGTTGAGTAGTCAAATTGTGTATTTTATGCATTAAGGATTGATTCTCTGCCAAATCTGTAATTTTATATGAAATGAGTGTTGTAACATGTTCTATTTATGATATATGAACTTTGTGGATCCCTGGATTGGACTAGAGTTGAGTAGAACTGAAAATGGTGTGTTAAACTAAGATTTCAGTCTGTTCTGCTGTGAAACACTCGAGTATTGGACAGGATACTCGAGTAAAATGTTTGTAAAACAATGTAATTTGAGCAAGAACACTCGAGTATTGTGTCTAGTACTCGAGTATCGAGTAAGACCTGGGGACATGTTAAGGCAAACCACTCGAGTAATGCAGGGATGACTCGAGTATTCTGGAAATTATGATGAACACTCGAGTAACCCATGAACTACTCGAGTAATTTAATGAATTTGAAACTCAAATCCTCAGAAAGTCATGAACACTCGAGTAATCCTAAAGAACACTCGAGTAATCTGGAAAAGTTGAAAAACACTCGAGTATGCTGGATTATACTCGAGTAATTTACCTGAACCTGAGAAACACCATTTTCAATTCTGACTTAGTTGGTTAAGAATTTAACTACAATAATCCAAGTGATCTAGGACTTAAAAGAGATTGATTGATTATATGGTTATTCATTTTGGACGATGGGACGTTGCTCGGGTGGCACGTCATAACGTTGCTTGGGTGGTACGTCATAACGTTGCTTGGGTGGCACGTTACATATTGAAATATACCAATCAATTTCTTTAAGCAAAGATATTACATTCATGTTTGAGTTTGGATATGAGATCGTTCACTCATGTTTGGGTGACATGAGGAGAACCTCTGGAATTACAAAAAGTTAATGCTAGCTCTATGACACATTAAGGTGGACAATGTGGACAGTATGTGGTATACTGTTGATTTGATGTTTCAACGGTGTGTTGCACACAAGTGGTAAGGTTTACGTTTTGGCGACGTGACGTTCATCAGACATGGTGACGTTGTTTACCACCTCTGTCGTGTATCGCAAGTGATAAGGTTTACGTCCTTAGGCGACGTGACGTTCATCAGATGTGGTGACGTTTTTTATCACACCCGTTGTTTGTTGAGAAGGGTGTGGTGCACACAAGTGATAAGGCTTACGTCCTTAGGCGACGTGACGTTCATCAGACATGGTGACGTTGTTTATCACCTCTGTTGTGTATCACAAGTGATAAGGTTTACGTCCTTAGGCGACGTGACGATCATCAGATGTGGTGACATTTTTTTATCACATCCTTTGTATGTTGAGAAGTGATAGGTTTACGTCCTTGGGCGACGTGACGTTCACCAAGTAGTGTGACGTTTTTATCACTTCCGAGCTAGTACGCCATACGTTTTGGTAACGTATTCGTGATTTGGAAATGCATTGTGGTATTGGATTGGCGTCCGTGAGGACATTAGATGGAGAATCTCAGAAAGAGAAGAATGTCAGGCATCATGCCACTTGACCTTATTTGAGCTAAGGTTTGATATTAAGAATGAGTATGAATTTCGTATCTGCATTAAGTGCTGCTAAGTGCTAACCATGGTTGTTAACTGATTTGGCGTTATATGTGCATAATCATGAACACTTCTACATTTAAGCTCTATTGATTATGTGTATAGATTTGCTTACCCCTATGCCCTTGTAGGTGATGTCACGTTACATCGCTTGCATCGAGGTCCGCCCACTTTTTAGTGGCATATGGATCGGCGAGGATTGCCGAGTAGTGTATGAGGGTGAGGTAGTGGTTACCTGTGATCACCCTAATCCACTGGTTCGGTCACATCCTCGTAGTTTTAGGGTTCCCATCATATACACTATGCATGTACCGACTTTTATACTTACCATGGATCATCTCCCACTCGACCAGCTCGCTTGTATTACAGTTTTCAATTCGAACCTACCCGCTCATACCCTTTTTCTCTTAGAGTCATTCGAGAGGAGACTTCCCCGTCTATTTCAAGGAGTCCTATTAAGGTCACGTTTTCATCAGACCTTGTACCCAGTGGTAGGGTAACTACTACTTCAAATAAGATCAAGAAGGATCCTGTCGAAGACGAGAGCGGAAGCGAGCTTGTCGTTCAATCTATCGGGAGTCAATGGAGAGGCGATGATCCCTAGGTATGTGCATAAGGTAAATGATGAGGATCAGGGATCCGGTGTGATGGATGCTGTGGAGGAGATTAGCTGCTGATGATGGTGTTGGATGATGATTGCTGCTATTTCTTGGAGACTTCTACTACTACTGCCGCGACCAGTGCTATGAGACCAGCTTTGGGAGTTTTATATATTGTGGGAATTTCTTTTGAAAACTCTGGAGCCATGGTCTATTTTGATGTACATATAAATACATAGCCTTATGGACTTGTTCTGGGATTTTGGAGATCCTTACCGTCGGACTATGTATTACGTACCTTTTGAAATAAATAAAATCCATGCTTATACTAAAGTCTATTACATAGTCCTGATATTTCCGCTTACTCTGATATGGATTTGAAAGAATTCGGTTATGACATTTTGGAAATGGTATCACTTGGCTAGACGAAAACTGGATGGAAATACTTGAGTTCCTTTATATGAAATAGAGTACATTTATCCTCAAAGAGAATGCTATCCAAGATTTGCGAAATTACCTTTTGAGCAAAGTAAATGCCGAATTTGATTTTAAAAGTAATACATGAACTATTCTCCAAACATCCTATGTTTTGGTTTGTGCACCCGACTATTTGGAAAATATAAAAGAAAATTTTGAATCCAGTATTTTCTAACATTTTACAAGCCCATATATTCTCAAGTAATAGTATTCATTTTGTATTAATTACTTGGGTTATTATGAGGGTGTTACACTAGAAACTTCATCTTGTTCCCAAAAATTCATTCTTTAGGGTCCTCCCCCACTTAAAAGAGTTCCGGTATAATCCTTGTACTTTGAAACATTTCAAAAAAAACCCTTCAGGAAAAACTTTCCAAACTAAACCACAAGGATTTTTCGTATAAAATTCTTATGTGAATGAATTTCTTTTAAAAGAAATACTCTTTTGAATAATATACTTCACATAAATATTTTTCAAACAAAACACTTTCTAATAAAATTTTTGGAAAAACTTTTCGGGCTACGCACTCTGATCTCTCGAGCACGATCAAAGAAACATTTGTATGACTTTATTCTTTAATAATTTGAGACATTAGGGTGATCAGTCCTAATATTCAAACCATTAGTAACAGAATCATTCCTTTCAGATATAATCTTTCGCAAGAAAGACCATACGACAGGTCTTTAAGTTAGATGAACTTAAAGATAGGGTAATTATCACTATCAGACTTAGTTAGATAGTCAAGTTCTAGAGACATTTCCGTTGGGGAGACAAAGATTTGTCCTATCCCGGTGGTTGTTAATCTCTCTAGCCATAACTGATCTTTCTATTTCTGTAGTGTCCACAGATATTATCACATCCAACTGTGATAAGGGTTTTCATCACAGAAAGATTGAAGTTGAACTTCCAACAGGATATTGATATTCTCAAACGATTAGATTAACGTAATCGAAAACATTTAACTACGTTAACTCAGATCAAAGGAAGAGATAGACTTGGGTTGTCTACGTCAGGATTACACTCAACTCTCATCTCAGCCGGTGAATTCTTCTCGTGCTGAATTCGTTCATTCCTTTCTCACCTTTTCCTTCAAGACAATTCGGTGAATAATACTCCAGCTTCCTACAATCGGAATTGGCTATTCCCTTAGGTACATCACAACTAAACTCAAAGTGATGTGCCTCACAGTTTTCACCTCGAGATGGACAAATGGTCCCTTTCCTATTTCCTCCTTAGTCACTTTTCTCCAATCGAGGATTCCTTAACCTTTATATTTCCGTGATAGATATTCTCCCACTTACCTTTCCTCTTTCTCCCATTGGGCCTTTATTTCATCAATATTTCCTTATTCTGAATTCTGATACTTCTCGCATGAAATTCATGTACTTTCCCGTAGTCCTCATACATGCTTACCAACATCGAGAAATTCCTTACTCCTTGATAGTTGATAGCTAACTTGGGTTCGAACATAATCTATTCTTGAAATTCATGCCTTTGGATTTCTCATCTTGGTTGTACCATAAAACACTGCCTAAATCCCTTACTTTAATTTCAAAGATTAAGTCTCATTCATCCCTTTCAGCTCCTCATTTCCTGGTTGAAATTCACGAATCTGATTCAAGAATTCGTTGGTGATTGGCAACATTCCCAATCTAATACTAGAGGGTTCCTCTTGCATTGCTAGACTTAGGCCTCTGAAATCCTTGATCAGAATAGCCCCCTTGACCATCTTTGAGCTCACACGAATAGCCTTTCAGCTCTAATCGTTCGCAACCACGTATGCTTTACCAGGATGATAATGGAGCTCAAAACCATAGTCTTTAAGAAACTCCATCCATTGCCTTTATCTTACATTCAACTCTTCCTCTTCCTATTGTCACTCATACTTTCGAACTCCAAACTTGTTCATGAATCACAACCTTCTTATCTTAGTACCTATTGTCTCTTTTGCACCATTCAGCTCAATTCTCTACCTTCTCCGATTGGAGTAGCTCCTTAATTTCAATTCTCGATTAATCCATAAGTATCATGATTCAATCCTCTTAAATAAATTTCAATGATGAATCAAGGCATTAAGTTATTTTACCACCTTAAATCCTTTCCTTAAATTTTATTTAGGTAATTGACATTGAGTTTGGATTGGAGGAAGATGTCTACTGATACCAAAAGTTCCTTCACAAAGGACTTAAATTTTATTTTAAACTTTCAGTTCTAACCGGTTACAAGAAACTCTAACCGGTTATAAAGTATAGTTTTAGAAATAAAACCAAAGAACTTTCAAAAACCATTTTCTTTACATCGTCCAATCCAACTCAAAATAGGATTTAATCATAAACTAATACCTTGATTCCAACTGAATTCATCACTGAAATGATTTAAATCATAATATACTCACCTTTTCCCATAATTTCTCTTGGACTAATCATATTATATTGGGGTATAATCCATCACTACCCCACCATAATTAAACAACTTCCTATCATTCAATACCATCAGTTGATCTTTCCAAGTCAACTTGGTCAAAGGCCATGCGATCTTAGAAAATCCTTCAACAATCCAGCGGTAGAATCCAGCCAGCCCTAAAAAAAAACTTCTGACTTTAACCACAGTCTTAATTTGTTCACCTTACACCACTGAATTCGCCTTCGCTGGATCCACTACAATTTCTTTAATGATCACGTGCCCTGCGAACTTAACTTCGCTCAACCAAAACTCATCTTTGGCGAGCTTAGCACACAACTACTCCTCCTGCAGGAGTTTCAACACAATCCGGAGATGTTCCTCATGCTCCTCCGAATTCTTAGAATAAACCACAAACAAATCCGAATATAATCTAAAGGTCTCGTTCTTATAGTTCATAAAAGAACAAGTGCATTAGTCAATCCGAACGACATTATTTCCTACTCATAATGTCCGTATCGAGATCAAAAATGCAGTCTTAAGTGTATCCCTGTCCCAAATCCTGATTTGGGGTTAATCCAACCTCCAATCAATCTTAGAAAACACTTAGACTCTTTTAATCGGATCCAACCAAAATCTTTTTAGCACTTTTCTACTTGTTTCTCCCATTTGACCATTCCCGATGGTACCATATTATAAAGGTAGTAGAGATAGAATCAGTTTCAAGAATTGACTTGATTCCAAACTCTATCGCTTCACTCAAAGGTAAACCTGGCATCATTTCCTACAACCCAGATTTCTTTAACCCCCTTTCTTCCTTTATTGCTTCCCAGAAGCAACACATGGGTCCAGATTCGAAACTTGGGAATCTCAATACAGGGTTGTTCTATTGTCATTAATCATGATCATTTGATCCTTCGATTCCCAAACCGTGCTTAAGATAAAATGAAATCATGACACAGGTAGATAGACAAAGTCTAATACCTTAATAGAACGATTCAGACATACCTTGGAAACCACTACAAGAAGATTTGTAGGATTCTCTGCTTTGAGATAGCAGATTGGATAAGGCATAGAGCAACTTTGATCAATACCCTTATCCATAAGGAACAAAAGAAAGGAATAGCTTTAGAGTTTAACAAACTCAACAAGGTTGATCTTTAAGAAGATAATTGCCCTGCACTCAGTCTGAGAAGTTGATTAACTTTCACACTAGTGAGGGTAAACACTCTTCCCCAGAGTCAAGGACTCAACTACAACTCCTTAAAATTTCCTTATCACTGGTTCTATGAAAACATAATAAACCAACACTGTGGTTTTGGGTTTACACCATATATAAAGAGAAGCATACGACTATCATTCTTCTACTTAGACTTCATAGAACACTTCTTAATAACAGAATAAGCTACTTATATAGAGCCATTACCCATAACCTTAGCTCTAGTTTGGAAGTATATGAAAGCATACTTCCTAGAAAACATTGCAGATATCGATGACCAGCGTATTGGACCACACACCCAAGGACCAAGAGTCAGGACCATTGCTCTGATACCATAAAAATGTAACACTCCTTGTATATCATCTTACTTTATAAGAAAAGTAAGAAGTTTATGAAAACTTGGACTTTTTATCGTTGGAAAAAGATCTGAAAATAAGAATTTTCCCTTCCCTTGAAAATTTAATTTCAGAAACACTTGATCAATGATAAAGGTTGACTATCAAAATCAGAGTTTGCGGAAACATAGTAAAATCATCATATTGTACCCCCAAAATATATCAAGTGTAACAAGTCTATTAATACCAAATAAGTATAATTATGAAACTGAATTCCTCTTATGATACCTTTTTCCAAAATATGTATCATATAAGTTCTATTAAAAAATAGAAATGTTATAGAGCTGGTCACTGGTCCTTTGTCCAAACATCCTTCTGGTCGGATCTTCGATATCTGCACAACGGGTTCCCAACCCACACTTTCTATACTCTGCATGCACCTAAGGGACACCTCCCTTTACTGATTCTTGTGCAAGCTAGATGCACGATCAACACCTAATAAGGGCATGGGGGTTAGCTATACATATTCGCATAATCAAATGGGAATAAAACTAACATCCACAAGTTAACATGTAGCAAATCATGATGCATAATCATATGAGCACACCCGGTTAATCATAATAATTCTTTCAATGCAGGTGGCATGATGCATGATTTCCTTCCACAACTGAGGCCTCTAAAAGTCCATCTTGGACGTCCATCCAATACACCGTTGTGTTCCCGGAACACCGACATTCGTTCCAAGAACGTAATGTCGAACCATACTTGGATAATACGCATCACTCCCAGAGTGTGCACCACGTTCCCAGAACGTGTAGCAAACCATACTTGGAATAATAAGCACCACTCCCAGAGTGTGCACCACGTTCCCAGAACGCATACGTTCCCAGAACGCATAAAAACCAGGTCCCGGACACTGGCCACATATCTATAATGTGTCATCAAGTAGGTTGCATATCAATGTGTTCCCAGAACACTAACATACGTTCCCAGAACGTATAAAACCAGGTCCCAGACACTGGCCACATATCTATAATGTGTCATCAAGTAGGTTATAATTTGGTACTCCCGGAGTACCCTCCTCATATTCCCAGAATATGATAAACGTTCCTACCAACCCATCTTCCATTCTATATGCATGAATGCACAATCATTAAGGTTGGCTTTTATCTTTAATTCTATTATTATACCAATGTGTTCCCAGAACACTCACATACGTTCCCAGAACGTATCGCAAACCATACTTGGAATAAAATCAAGCACCACTCCCAGAGTGTGCATCACGTTCCCAGAACGTGTCCAAGAAACCATGTCCCAGACAATGGCCACATTCCCAGAATGTGTCATCAAGTAGGTTGCATCAGTTTAGTACTCCTAGAGTACAGGGTCAAGTACCCCGAACATCACAAACCATCCTTGCCAACCTATTTCATTACCTTTCTCTATGCATGCATTGCATACATAATTACTAAGGTTGATCTTTCCATTAATTCCATTATTATGACTTAGAAAACACAACTTCTGAATGATATCTTGAGGTATGGCTTTACTCATAAAATTCACCTTTGAATTTAAATTTATCATATGCTCATAGACCTGGGTTGAGAGAATGTAATCTTTGGTATCAAAAATCCTTACTCAAAAACTTAACTTTTATTTTTAAGTTTCAGGTACTAACCGGTTACATCATCACCTAACCGGTTAGAATTACAGACCTGAATACAAAACCATTGATTTTCAAAGAATCTTTCCTTGATTTCTCTACTCAATCTAATAACAAGGTCTTAGCATAACAGAATACCTCAAGTCCAACCATAATATCATTCAAAAGATCTAAGTCATAATCCAATTTCATTTATGCATAATTTCCTCTTGAAATTGTCTCATTACACTAAGGTATTAACTCTTTATTTTCAATCTGAGCCATAACAGTATAATCCACTTCATTTCAGATTGTTTCCAATGAAATTAAGGCCTAGATTTGAGTAGCATCAATAAGACCACAAGACTGATTTCAAAAACTTATTTTCTTTTACAATTTTACAGTGTCTAACCGGTTACAATTATCGAGTAACCGGTTAGATTGTGCAGTCGGCACACTGAAATATGAGGTTTTGCAAACCATTATTTTCATTACTCAAATCTAACCAATTTCAACATTCAAAAGAGTTCATATACCTTAAGTAAACATGTTTAATCACAGAAACACATTCACCTTGCATGCATTCAATTTAGATACTCAAATTGCACATAATTGCACATATTTCACAACTTAATGCATCAATTCACATAATATCCAATTAAGTCATGAAATCAACATCAACATAGCTTGCATGCATCCAGATAACATTGCTCAAAACATCAATTGAGCTCAAATTGGCCTCCAAGCCATTTAACCATTTCAACTTATGTCCTTTGAGTCTTTTGGTGACTCATCCTATATTCTACCACAATTTATTCTCATTCTAGCAAATAGTAAGCTTCCCCCTTACCTCTAAATCGATTGAGAACAAAGACTTCACAGAGAACTGAGTTTGAACACCAAAATCCACTAATTCCCCTTCTCTGCTGGACATGCAACAGTTTCGGTGGGTTCCCAAAATCAGAGAATTTGACATAGAAAACATGCATCAAAATTGGGGAAAATAGTTAGGACTTAATTTCTGCAACATGCTAAAGAGATTAGGAAAGATTTGAGACCAAGGAATAACAGGAGCTTACCAAAATCAGAGCTCAAACCTAGCTTTCAGAAACAAGAATAACACTGAACCAGTTTTCAAACTTCAACATCAGGGATTGATTTCTTCTTCCACACACACTTTTAGCTTACAAATTTTATATCAACACGAAGCTCTGGATGTAAGCTTCGTGTTCGTGAATCACTCAAAGTCCCACTCCTCACACAGAAGGAGAATCAAGCCAGAGGAATCAAGAACCCTAGAACAGAGGATTTCCCAACTAACACTCACCAAAACCATGATTTTGATCTGAATTCCAGCTTTTATAGCGAAATTGACCTCTCATGCATGGCGACACGCGTCTCCCACTATGAATCGAGTGGGATTCGTGGCGAATTCTGGGTTAAAACGCATGATTACTCATCAAACGCACTAACCCAGTTTTCTGAGTTCATCGTGTAACCGGTTACAAAGCCCTTCTAACTGGTTACAGGCTGATAAAATTCAAAAATCAATAATTTAATTACTTTTTCTTCAAAAACCTTTTTAATATTGCAATTAGGTCCCAACCCAAGGACTAAGTTGCAATATTCACATTTTTGTACAAAATAACCATATAAAAATATATATATGAAAACACATAATGTACAAAAACTAAAACCTTTAAAACTAATATAAATCAATTATAAATTTATAATTAATTTCTCGGTTATTTGGGAGACGAAAATTAGGGGTGTTACATTGATTGGGAGGGAATAGAACACAATGTAATATAAGAAAGGATAAAGATGCAAGGAGGCTTGCTTTGATCATAGTATTACATTTACTAATAAAATTTCCCTCGACTACTGTGTATTACAATATGATAGTATCACGGGGAGGATATAGCCTCAACTGCTCTGTTATGAGTACTTGTACACCTTTAGGTTTAAATAAATGAATTTTTCTTTGCTGATAAAAAAATAGCCTTTAATTCAATAAATGCTATGAAAAGTGAAAACTTTTATAGCACTTTTTCTAAGAAATAATACTACTAGAAAGTTATCATAAAATTTTTAAAAAAATTATTTTGATATTTGAAGCGTTTATTTAATAAGTTCTACTGATTGCATGCTATAAGTAGTATTTATTTAATAAGAGCTACTAATATTGTTATTAATTTGTACCATCTTTTAATAAGTGCTACTGATTGTATGTATAACAATTTGTAGCCTTATTATACAAACACTAAAGATTGTTACACTATATATATATATATATAGCGATAACTAATCCCATTAAATTAATTAGATTACCCCATGCACGTATCGCGAAAGAAGAAAATAGAAACGTCCACTCATGCACGACTCATCACTTACTTGGATTCCTATTTTCTTCTTTCCCCTTTAAAATTCACTTCCCTTTTCATACACGTTAGAAACCCTTTTCCCTTCTCACACCGCTGTTGCCTCTAGACATTGGAACCATCTTCCCCTCTCACTCCATTGATACCTTTGCGGATCGCTTCCACACCATCACGAGTATAATGGTTCTCAATTATAGGATGTTACCTTTTCTATCCAAGCAATCTTGGCTGTCAATCTAGATGATGAATATGGATCAATGTTTAATTAAGAAAACAAATAATTTTATCAAATGTACACAGGTATTGTATAATATTACTATATATCATGATAATGACTATAAAACTTAATTACTTATGAAAATGTACTAGTTATGAAAGAAACTAAGATAAATAAATGAGGTTTAGCATTAATGAAGGTTACAAGGGATAGTTGCTAATCCTAGTTATTGGTATCGCCGCATTAGTAAAGGTGGATGGCCTTTCTATAGTCATCAAGACAATGGTTGACCTGTATCAGATTGCTTGTAGGCAGAAGGCTTGAGTAAAAATAAATAAATTTATCACCTTCAAGTCATCTGCTATACAACCTGTTGCTGGTCAACCATTATCTTGATGAGTATAGAAGGCCATCCACCTTTACTAATGTGGCGATGCAAAAAAACTAGGATTACCACAATTGTCCCTTGTAACCTTCATTAAGCCAAATCCCGTTTCTCTATCTTAGTTTATTCCATAATTAACTAGTACATTTTTCATAAATAATTAAATTTTAGCCATTATATATAGTATTATACAATACCTGTGTACATTTTATGAAATGATTTGCTTTCTTAATCATTGATCCATATTCATCATCAAGATTGGTAGGCAAGATTACTTAGAAATAAAAGGTAATTAACATCCCATAAATGAGAACCATTATACCCGTGACAACGGATACGCAATCCGCAGAGGCAGCAGTGAAGTGAGAAGGGAAGAGGGTTTCAACGTCAAGAAGAGGCAGCAACGAGGCGAGAAGGGAAGAGGGATTCTAACATGTAAGAGAAGGGATGAGGATTTCAAATTGGACATAAAAATATAGGGATTGAAGTAAGTGATGAGTCGTGCATGAGTGAAGATTTCTATTTTCCTCTTTCGCGGTACGAGCATGTGGTAATCTAATTTAATTTTATAGGATTAGTAGTGCTTATATGATATCCACTACAGATAGTTCCTCAGTCTATATCGCTCTTTTAATAAGTACTACAAATTGCTATACAATCCGTAACACTTATTAAAAAGCGCTACATATTAACATCACAATCCGTAGCACTTATTAAATAAACGCTACAAATTATTATACAATCAATAGCACTTATTATATAAACACTACAATTATCAAAATAAATTTTTTAAAAATTTAATTTTATGATAACTTTCTAGTAGCATTTCTTTGACAAAGTGCTATAAAAGTTTTCACTTTCTGTAGCATTTATTAAATTAAGCACTATGTAAAACTTTTTATACTGTTTATTCTAAAAACGCTACAAAATATATGTGCCACCTATTCTACTTTTGGTTGTAGTGTGATTATCACATGCTTTACACACACCCCTTTATGCCCTATCATGGATACCAACTTGACCAGCACACATTTACCCCTTTAGTCATCACTTGATAAGGTAACATTGATTATGTAATATTATATTTGTTGCATCATCACCCAATAGAGCCTAATTGATATCTGATGGCAATTACTAAAACCCCACAAATTTTAAGTTTATTTGGAGGATTCAAACCGAAATATAATCGAATAAAATGACTAATATTTATAAGTATTGTTTACCTGGTCTTATTTCATACAAATGAAATAAATAAATAACATGATAGAAAAATAAGACTTATTTCAACATAAAAAACATTTTGCTTGAAAGGTGGCACCCATGCAATCTCACATGCTTGCTAAAAGCAAACTTTTTATTTAAATACTACTCAAACCATATACTTCAATGTAAATAGGTCAATTAAGTATGCAGATTAAAATCAAAATAAAAACTAATAAAAGTACTAATATTTGAAAGTATTTTTTAATGGTTTCAGCCAATAGAAAATTAAACTACTAACAAACAAACATAATAAATATTTAACATGAAAAAAAAAGACTTATTTGGATGTGCAAAAACAATTTGGTTGAAATGTTGCATCATTGGAGTCTCACATGCTTAGTCTCCTCTAAAACCAAACTCTTTAGGTAAATGCTCGTACCTTATACTCCTATGTAATAAGCACGGTAATTAAGTTTGGAGGATTCAAACTAAAATAATAAAATGATAAAATGACTAATATTTGTAAGTATTGTTTAGCTATTTCAAGCAAAATAAAATTGGCAAAATAACAAAAAAATAAACAAAATAAATAAATAACATGAAGAAAAAAAGACTTACTTAGACATGTAAAAACAATTTGTTTGAAAGGTCTCACATGCTTGCCATCTCACATGCTTAGTCTCTTTTATAAACAAACTTCTTATTTAGTTGTGATGATGGACTATTTTGGATGTGTATCAAATATTTGAGAATCCTATTCATATAAGAGATAAGGAGGAGGAATGGGTTTGTTTTTTCTATTTTGGGACTTTCATTTAAGGTAAAAATTATTCAATGCATGTGAGACTTTTAAATGTGAGAGACAAGGTCATATCTTTTCTTTCTTCAATTTTTTTTTCATTATTACCATCTTTTAGATGACAGACAAAATTGGGTGCTTAGATGTACTGACATTTTGCGATTTTATTGAAGTTGAGCATGCAAAGTTGCCACTAGCTAATAAAATTGTATGTTAATCTATATATTGATGTGGTCAATTTTTTTTTTTTTGTTTTTGTAAGTAAAGATAAGTTATTTTATAGAGGGTGCACATAGGGGTTGGCAGGGTCAACTTTTAATAAATGCTACGGAAAGTGAAAACCTTTATAGCACTTTTTCAAAGTAATTCTACTACACCTCATAAAAAATTTTAAAAAATTATTTTGATATTTGTAGCGCTTATTTAATATGAGCTACTGATTATGATATAAATTTGTAGCATTTTTTTTAAAAAGTGCTATTGATTGAATAACAATTTGTAGCGTTCATTATACAAACGTTTCAAATTGAGTAACTATCTGTAACGATTACCATATAAGCACTAGTAATCCTATAAAATTAAATTAGAATACCCCACGCACCTACCGCGAAAAAATAAAAAAGAAACCTCCACTCATGCACGAAACATCACTTACATCTATCTATATTTTCTTCTTTCCCCTTTGAAATCCTCTTCCCTTCTCACATATGTTTGAAACCCTCTTCCCTTGTCACTCCGTTGTTGCCTCTAGATGTTGAAACCCTCTTCCCTTCTCGCTCTGCTGCTGCCTTTGTGGATCACGTCTTCGCTATCTGGGTTTAATGGTTCTCATCAATTATGGGATGTTACCTTTTCAGTCGAAGCAATCTTGGCTACCAATCTTGATGATGAATATGGATAAATACTAATTAAAAAAGCAAATCATTTCATTAAATGTACACTGGTATTGCATAATACTAAATATAATGACTAAAACTTAATTACTTATGAAAAATGTACTAGTTAATTAGGAAGAAACCAAGATAAATAAATTGGGTTTGACATTAATGAAGGTTAAAAGCTAAGGGACAACTGTATGTGGTAATCCTAGTTATTGGTATCGCCACATTAGTAAAGGTGAATAGCCTTTCTCAACGTACTCAAGACAATGGTTCTCCTGTATCATATTGCACTATAGAAAAAGGTTAATTTGAGTACAAATGTGGCAGAATTTATTTGTACTCAAACCTTTTGCTGTTGTACAATCTAATATAGCCCAACCATTGTCTTGAGTACGTTGAGAAAGGCTATCCACCTTTACTAATGTGGCGATACCAATAATTAGGATTACCACATACAGTTGTCCCTTAGCTTGTAACCTTCATTAATGTCAAACCCAATTTATTTATCTTGGTTTCTTCCTAATTAACTAGTACATTTTTCATAAGTAATTAAGTTTTAGTCATTAGATATAGTATTGTATACCTGTGTACATTTAATGAAATGATTTGCTTTCTTAATTAGTATTGATCCATATTCATCATCAAGATTGGTAGCCAAGAGTGCTCCGACAGAAAAGGTAACATCCCATAATTGAGAACTACTATACCCCTGACCGTGAAGACGCGATCCGTAGAGGCAGTAGCAGAGAAAGAAGAGAAGGTGGTTTCAACATCTAGAGGTAGCAGCTGAGTAAGAAGGGAAGAGGCTTTCTAATGACTATGAGAAGGGAAGAGGTCTTCAAAGGGAGAGGAAGAAAATAGGGATTGAGGTTAGTGATGAGTCGTGCTTGAGTGGAGGTTTCTATTTTCTTCTTTCGCGGTACATGCATGGGATAATCTAATTTAATTTTATAGGATTAGTAACGCTTATTTGGTATGCAATACAGATGGCTACTCAATATGTTGCGTTTGTATAATAAGCACTACAAATTGTTATACAATGTGTATCATTTAATAAAAAATTCTACAAATTAATATCACAATAAGTAGAGCTTCTTAAATAACGCTACAAATTAGTATACAATAAGTAGCGCTTATTAAATAAACTCTATAAATACCAAAATAATATTTTAAAAATTTTACAATAACTTATTAGTAGTATTTCTTTGAAAAATGTTATAAAATTTTTCCCTTTCCATAGCATTTATTAAATCAAGCACAATGTAAAATGTTTTATAGTGTTTCTTCTAAAAACACTACAAAATATATGTGCTACCTATTCTATTTTTTGTAGTAGTGTTTCACACTAGGATCCATATATATATAACTTCAAATCTGAAATCTAACGATAAGAACAAACAAATAGTAAAGACTTAAATATGTTGTTGATATCGAAAATTTAGTGCTTTGGATTGTAGTTGCTATAAGTTTTTCCGTTGGTTTTAGACCTTATATGTTCCAAAATTTTGGTTTTAGTGCTTATGGATGATGTGGCAATACCACAATTAACCACATTAGCAACTATTATCACACATGTCACATGCAAGAACCATGCACATCATCACTATGGACTAAAGCAAAATTTTTGGACTATTTAAGTACAAAACCGATCCACAAAAAATTACAAGAAGTAAAACCAAAACTCACTAAATTTCTTAGACCTAAAAGATATTTCAGCCAATACTAAATATAAAACCAAACCAAGACCTAAATCAAACATAATGTCTTGTACAATCCTCACAAAACTAAAACCAGACAAAGATAGAAGCAAATCTTATAAATGTAAGCAAAAAGCATAAATAGTACTATAATAGTGAAAATACCGTTAACAGACTACATTTTTTATTAAATAAATACTATTGTATTTTTAAAAAAAATGGATTATATAAGTAAATATTTCCAATAAATATGGTCACTTTTAGTTTTAAATCATACAAATTTTTGTTCTTTTTGAAGTTTTAAAAATAACTTTGAATTTAGTTCATGTCTTTTAACTTAGCTCTGCTAACCAAATAATGTGTCATATAAGCTATCACATTAGTAGTGACACCTTCTTAAGTGACAAATGAAATGACAAAAATGTTTGCCCAAGTAAGGAGTGTATGGGACACAAGGGAGTGGTAACAACCCTAGGATTTGGGAATTTTTTGTGAAGTGATTGTCACATGCTTTACGCACACCCCTTTATGCCCTATCATCGATACCAACTTGACCAGCACACATTTACCCGACCCTTCTATCATCACTTGACAAGGTGACACTAATAATGATGTAATATTATATTCTTTGCATCATCACCTTTTACAACTTAATTGATATTTGATGGCAATGACTAAAACCCCACCAACTTTAAGTTTGGAGGATTCAAACCGAAATAAAATCGAATAAAATGACTAATATTTATAAATATTGTTTACCTGTTTCAGACAAATGAAAATTAAAAGGCTAACAAACAAACAAAATAAATAAATAACACGAAAAAAAAAGGATTTACTTGGACATGAAGGATAAGATTATATGTTTTTTTTAATCATAATATTTCCTAAACACCCACATTTCTCAAATTTTTTGTCGATATTGGTGCTTTTATGTTCGCATTACAAAAAGATGTATTGTTTTATTCATGGCTATTCATAATGCTTTTTTTCATGTTTTTCTACTCATGATGTTTTTGTTAGTTTCTTTTCTTTTTATGATGTAAGGTTTAGAGGATGGAAAATGAGTTGAAGGTTTTGAATGAGTGTAAGGGGGGTCTGAATGGGTGAGTAATAACTAAAGAGAGAAGAGGAAGAGTTTTAATTTGAAAATATGGGTATTTTCGACGGTGCAGTATAAAAATTATAAAGTTTTTAGGTGTAAGTAAACAGAGGCATGAGTGTTAATAAAACCTCCTTATTATTTCTCTTCTCTTATTAATTAGATGTGAGTAGAGTTGCAAAAGTAGTAATTAAAAATTACCTAAATTTTGTAAAACATCAATTATTTAGGAACAAATTCATTTTGCTAAACTAAATTACAACCCTTAGTTTAAAATTAAAGACTTAGATTAAAACTAATTTGTTCACATTAATAAGCATTATGTCTTGCTTCTTTCATCTTCATATTAATAAGCATTGTTTAGCAATTTCAGCCTAAAGAAAACCAAAATTAGAGACTAATAAACAAACTAAATAAATAAATAACATGAAGTAAAAAACTTACTTGAACGTGTAAAACCAATTTGTTTGAAAGGCGGAACCCTTGGAGTCGCATGTTGTAGATCGGAGGATTCAAACTGAAATAAAATCTAATAAAATTATTATTATGTATAAGTATTGTGTTTAGCTATTTCACTCAAAAAAAATTAAATGACTAACAAAAAAATAAATAAAAAAATAAAAGACTTATTACTTGGACATGTAAAAACAATTTGTTTGAAACGTAGCACCCTTGTAGTCACATGCTATGCTTAATCTCCTTTCAAACCAATCTCATATGCAATAAACACAATTAAGCTTGAAGGATTCAAACTAAAATAAAAAATAATAAAATGACTAGTATGTATATGTATTATATTGTTTGCCTGTTTTACCCCAAAATGTAACACTCCTTGTATATCATCTTACTTTATAAGAAAAGTAATAAGTTTATGATTACTTGGACTTGTTATTGTTGGAAAAAGATCTGAAAATAAGAATTATCCCTTCCCTTGAAAATTTATTTTCACAAACACTTGATTAATGATGAAGGTGACTAGTAAAATCAGAGTTTGCGGAAACATAGTATAATCATCATATTACATTCCCAAAATATATCAAGTATAACAAGTCCATTAATACCAAATAAGTATTATTATGAAACCGAATTCCTCTTATGATACCTTTCTCCAAAATATGTATCATATAAATTTTATTAAAAATAGAATTGTTATAGAGCTGGTCACTGGTCCTTTGTCCAAACATCCTTCTAGTCGGATCCTCGATATCTGCACAACGGGTTCCCAACCCACACTTTCTACACTCTGCATGCACCTAAGGGACATCTTCCTTTACTGATTCTTGTGCAATCTAGATGCACGATCAATACCTAATAAGGGCATGGGGGTTAGCTATACATATTCGCATAATCAAATGGGAATGAAACTAACATCCAGAAGTCCACATGTAGCAAATCATGATGCATAATCATATGAGCACACCCGGTTAATCATAATTCTTTCAATGCAGGTGGTATGATGCATGATTTCCGTCCACAACTGAGGCCTCTAACAAAGTCCATCTTGGACGTCCATCTCTAACTTACCATAGCAGTCCCTACCACGTTAGTACGCCACATGTGGAGTTTGTTCTGCCTAGAAAATATACTCTAGACTTCTTGATGTTTCACCGTCATCGTCCTCCCCTCATGCAATCCCCACCTGAGTATCCGCAGATACCCATAGTATCTTCCTCTCCACTACTTCGATACGACACTCATACCTCACCGCGTTTGTAAATGTCTTTTAATGTTTTAACGTTTTAATTAGCGGCTTAATCCTACTAGTCGGTTCATCCTTGGTGCATCCCTTCAATGAAACCCGACCACTAATCGCAATCCGTTCCCCCTAAATCTCAACGGCAATCTTGTCTCAAATCACTTTCTCATGCGTCTCAGCATTATTCTCATCAGCTCATCAGCATCATCAGCATCTTTCCCAGCGTCATGGTTCAGCATCATCATCATCAGCATCTTTCTCCTCAGCATCAAAGCTCTGCCATCATCAATACCTTTCTCCTTAGTTGTTGCTCGACAGCACCATCAGCGTCGCTCTCCTTAGTTGTTGCTCCACAGCACTATCCGCATCGCTCATCATCACCACGCTTCCGCTCGCCTCATCGTGTGTTTCTTATCATCGTCTTACAATTATCTTTTCGTTTTTATTCTTTATCAGCTCGGCTATTAATTCTCTTTCGTTCATTATTCATCTCTTTCACCGTTTCACGCACATCACGATTTATTTCTTTCTCATTCGTTTTCATAGTTCTTATTCGCATCTCTTTTCTCTTTTCAGTCTTAGTTATTACTCTCACAACTTCCTTATTATCGTTCCACTATTAAGACATAATCAAACAATATCTAAACAAAATAAAGTATGCACGACAAATAAACATTTAGCACGTAGACAAAACAGGTATACATTTAACACAATTATCTATATCGCCTAATTCGCAGTATTCTCACAATCCATCTATTCGGATTGCAAGCAACCACGTTCCGGGATCACAGCACTCTCTCTCATCACCTCGATTACGAAACTCTCGAGAGTTTTTCCCAGTCGCCAGCCGTGCCACGTTTCCTTCGCGTCCGTCACCCGAACTAGAACATTTTTCCCGTGCGTTAGAACGTTTTCGATAAATTCTTAATTCCGTTTTGAAAACACTTTAAAACAATTCCCTTTTTCGAAAACACATTGCCAATATCCAAAAAGGTTTTAAATTTAAATCAAGAAAAAGGGTTTTCAAGAAAACTTTGAAACAATTAAAATAATCTTTTTATTAAAACAAATTCATTCTTCTTAGTTTAAAAACATTTCAGTTATAAAAATCAGTGTTCTTTAAACTTTAAAACAGAATATGGAAATTCAAGAAAATAAGATTCCAAAATCACATACAATTGATTCATTAAATTTCCAAAATTCACAACATTATAAAATACTGATTAAAGAATGTCTTATAAAATTTTCAAATCAATTTAAATTGTTTAAGCCATACTTTTTCAAACAAAACATTTTTAATGTCTTTGAAATCCAAACATGAAACTTCTCACAATTGAAACTCACAAACAGTGTTCCAAACAATTCCAATTGGCACAAAAGACAATCACACACAAGTTTCAAAGCATACCAAACATTCACAAACACACACCATACAAATCATATTTTCAATCATTCAAAACCATCAATTTAAATTATAATCTTAACAAATTAATTTAATTACATTTAAGAAAATAATTTAAACTTAATCTTCTAATTAATTTAACAAAACCGAATCACTATGGTTAATGATTTCTAATCACACTTCAATTTTAAAACTTGGAATCATTGAATTAACATTACAAAAATTCCTTTTCACCAGATTAAATCATCTTATTCATTTTTATTTCTAAAACCAACAAGATAAAATAAACACACATCACTTTCACATGACACATAGCATATGCACCTAGGAATATAGTTATCATCATGGTTATTTTATGAAAATAATTTTCCTACCATTTAAACACACACTGACCGAATAATACACATGCGATTTTGCAAAGATTTAATGCACAAACACAAACATACAATCATGAAATCATTTTCCTTTATTTTAACTAAAAACCGTGAGCATACAGTAGGAAGATTAACAACTTTAATCAAACACAATAATTTAAGCCCTAACCCATTTCAAAGATTCACACACATTTCTTTTTAAATTCAATTAATTCATGCATGTACTTTTTAGACCTTAAAGTAAATTAACCTTATCATGCATGCAACCTATATAAGGGATAAACATAGCTACCTACTTTTTCCTAGGATGGCCGAAAGTCAACATGCATCAAACAAGGTTTTTGATTCAATTCACTTTTCAACACACAAAAGTCATATGATCACATCAAGACATATAGGATTTCAAAGCATCACACCATATAATTCATTCACATAAACATGCATCTATATTATTAAAATAAAATCTTTTTCAATCACTTTTTACATGCATAAAATAAACTCAAGTTCATCATTTAATAAAAATCAAGGTTACACTAAAAATGACATGCATGCACTTTAAATCATTAGATCTTGTCTAAAAACAAACATGCACCAACTTTTCATAAAATAAAAAGTATAGATCCTATTATTTTCAAGCTTGGCCGAATGGCCTTTTCACAAAATGAGACATGCACAAGATCAAACACTTAATTAAAACATGTTTATACTTAAAAATCATTTTAAAACTTATTACTTTAATTTTTTTCTTAAAAACTGAGGCACATACAAAGAGGAAAACATGATCTTTTCCATTAAAATTAACATGCAACATCAAAGAACTCAACTCTTCACTCATCAAATAAAAATCATCACATGCATACACCTTCATCAAATCAAATCATGCTTGAAATCATTTCAAGTCTTACTTCTTTAATTATTTTCTTTAAAACCAAAACATATGTAAAGAAAACATAATCTTTTCTCTTTGAAAAATAACATGCAAATCAAGGATCTAAACATTTTTCATGCATCAAACAAATATAATTACATGCACATACTTAAAATAACTAAGATCATCACAAAATTAACATGCAAGACTAGAAACTTAAACCTTTTTCACATATCAAGTTTTAGATCATGAAATTACTCATCAACGAACCATGAAAATACACCTAGATCACGATTTAAACAAAAAGATCTAACATGCAAGATCAAAGAATTTTGCTTTATAAATAAACAAGTTTAGATCATGGATTTTCTTGTCAAATAATTACATAAACACACATGGAACACGGTTTAGAGTAGAAAATTAAACATGCAAGAAAGATTCATTTTAGATTTTCACAAAAATCTTAGTTTACTTTAGATCTTTAAGATTTTAGTTAGAAAAACATGAGATCTAACAAGAAAAATCCAAACCGAAACAAAAGCATAAAGATCACATATTACAAATTAGTCCAAGTCCTTAAAGTCCATGATTAAAGAATAACAACACCTTAAATCATCTTGCAACCCATAAAATAAGACATGCAAGGAATAAAGGAAGATAGATCTACAAACAACAAAGGAAAACACATTTTATAATTTAAATATCCTATGGTTATTCTCTGAATCAATTATCTACACCTAGTCATCATTACAACAACCTAGAATCTATATCCTAAGCAAAGGTAATACAAACCCCTCTTACCTTCCTAAGAGGTGGTGATGAATCTCAAGCCCTAGCCTATTGGTCCTTGGTGTTTGAGTTCCTTGTCCTTAGCTTCTCTACACTTTGACTTGTACTCACTTTGGCCCTTGAATCCCTAGCTGTAATCTCCTACTTCTTGTCCTTAATGATGAGGTTGATGGGTATAACTCTCCCTAGTTGTTAGGTTTACAAATCCATGGAAATAGAGAGGGAGAAGGTCACGAATTTGGTGGAGGAGAGGAGGAAGGATTTGTTGGCCAATTTCTTACTTGATTCATTGGTGGGGATAATAGGTGAGTTGATTTTGGGTGCTTATGAGATGTTTTCCTTAGCTATGGAACTCAACAAAACAATAGAGAAGAGGGAGGAGGGGGTCGACTTCTTGAGGGAGTATAGGGAATGATTTATGAGCCCATTATATTGAATAGAAAATGATGGGGATGATGATGATGAGGGTTATGAGGTTTTGATCTTGGTGTTGGTGTGGTTGATGAGGATGAGAAGCTCTTGGGGCTTTGAGAGGGAGGTGGAACGGATGATGAATAGTGAGTGTTGGTGGTGGGATGGATTTGTTTTATGATGCCCCTTGCCAAGGAAGAAAAATCGTGTGGCTGGGATTGGGCAACTTGGTGCCCAAGTTGAAATCTGGTGGCTGAAAACGCTGCATTTGGTCGCGCGCGCCTGGGCGCAGGTAGCGCGCGCCTGAGCGCGAGTCTGGCACCAGCTCCTGATCTGGTGCGTGGTGCGGGAATCTGATGCGGTCAGGAAGGAATGGCGTGTCAGATGGTGCGCCAACAAGGAATCTGGTGCGCTTGGGCGCGCTTGGGCGCAGGCAAGACGCGCCTGGGCGAGAAAGTTACTGAACTGGGGCGGAAATGAACAGTGCACGCACCTGGGCGTGCGCTAGTGGCTCCAAACTTCGATTCGCTTATCTTTTTCGTTAACCGTTGGATCTTGCTCAAATTTTGAGGCAAGCATCCTAAGACCCTTATCTTCACATCCAACGGTGGGAATTGGGTTTAGAGCTATGGATATTTTATTCCTAATTTTCTTGCACCGGATGATTTCTAACACTTAAAACCCTGATTTATCCCCCGAATCCACTTCGATAATTCTACCTCTTGATACCTATGCACTCTACGCAATCCCTAGTACTTAAAATTACTACTCACCTTGCTCCCAAAATTCTTTAAGCAATTAATCTACCCATTCTCTACACTATAAACCTATTGACTCCCTAATTAGGCTTGGAATTAAATTAGGGATGTTACAATTCTCCCCCACTTATTAGAATTTCGTCCCCGAAATTCCATTCATTTCCTTCAAATGGAGAACCATCCCGTACCAAGGGTTGCTAAACTATCATACTCACTTAGCTTCGGTTCTACTCCCCCACTTGAAATCGGCATACTACTTTGCTCAGTACGCCACCGGATTCTTGCATTCTATGAAGAATACAAATTATGGTTTAGTTGAGTTAGATCCAAAGCAAAAATTCTATAAGGTTTTTGAGGCTTACTCCGATATCGGTCAAACACTTCAAGAGTCCTACTAGAAAGACTCTCAACAAACCATGGGTTTCTAAAATCGAGACAATCCTCCAATAAGTTGGAGACTATTTCTAAGGTCCACTAGGTTTTTATCAAACATTATATGCTTAACGTCTGGAAGGGTACTAGTCAGATTGGTTTTCTACATTCTAGGCCTGATTGGTTCTGTGCCATTTATAGTCGTCCAATGACATCGGACATCGATAAACGTAGGAATCGAGGTGTTAATCCAAATCTCACATCTATCAATGGCAACGTCATTGTCAGGTTTACAAATAGCACTGATACTTAATAACTGCCGCATTCAATACAATCCAGATCTACTTCTATACTCCATCTAAACGGCGGCATTAATAGGGGTCTAATCATAATCTACCTGGTGACACACAACTTAGGTACTATTCTTAAGTCCTAAGAAATCACACTCATTGACAAGAAAACAATTAGCATATACATAACAATCAAAATTTAAATATGCACAACGACATTTACATCAACACTTGATTGCACACAATCACATAGGGCATAACTCTACATTATTCTGACTTGGTCTTAGTCCATCTAAATCCATTCTAGGGCTTAGGCCTAAATCTATACACACCTCTTGGACAATCAACACACATTTTCAAATGCAATCCAAGAAGAGTTTGAAAATTTGCATGGTTTTCCATGATTTGTTCACACATTCAAGTTATGCATGCCCAAGATAAAAACTTTGATAAAATCAACCACTTTGTATGGTTTCAAGGTTCAATAATTAAAATCCCATACATTCAAAGTATGTGTATCTTTATGAAAATCAGAATAGCGTTCAGGAAATTCGTTTGTGCATTTATGCATTTATAAAATCAAAAGGATATCACTACAAGAATTTTGGTGATTACCGAGGGCCAAATCCCTCGGTAATGAACAAAAATCCGTCGGTAATTGCGCCATACCGACAGCCAACCGACGGCCTCGATTCCCTCGGTAAATGTGGCGTTGGTAAAATTTACCGAGGGCTTAAGCCTTCGGTAATTTACAGACGGCATTACCGAGGGCCATGCCCACGGAAATATTTTTATTCTAGCGAGGCCCAGACCCTCGGTAATTTAAAATTTTACCGAGAGAAGTAGCCCTCGGTAATGAGGTTAGGTAACGCCCTCGGGAAATAGTTCAAAAAAAAAAGTAGCCACAGTTATAACCGTGGCAAACTTGTAAACATTTTTTAAAAAAAATGGTAGCCACGGTTATAACCGTGGCAAACTTATAAATAATTTTTTAAAAAAATGGTTGCCATGGTTAACCGTGGCAAACTTATAAAGAACTTTAAAAAAAATTTGTCATTTTTTTAGCCACGGTTTTGAGCTAATCCAACTGAGTTTTGAGCTGAAGAGTTAAACTTCCTTGAGTTTAACATTACAAAATCATCCAATGCAAATCACATAGCCATAGGAATATTTACAAGTATAAATATAAGAAAAAAACTCTTATTTACAAGTATAAATATTTACAAGTACAAACTTGTCTTATTCCTCTCCTGCTACAACTCATATTTTCTTACAATAAAAATTTTTTTATAAGAAAAAAACAGCATTAAAGACATGTATGAAGTATAAGGTATACTTCATACTAAAAAGAGTACAGCTGAATAAAACCACATGCTAATACAGGGGAAAAAATAGAAACAAAAGCAGACCCCTTACTACAAACGAACAGCACCCGCTCAATACACTTATAGGAGACTAACAATTATATCCAATAACAATAACAATTGTACAGCAGGAGTTGTGAATCCTCTCCCACAGATCATGACACTATGTCTATCTTTAATATAGATATTTAAGCTTCTGCAGCAACCTTTGCATGAAAAACTTTTTTTTAATCAGTTATAGGTTATTTAGTGAGTGAGGCAGAGAATGTGATAGATTAGATCCCAAAGTTTCTCAAAGTATAAGTGTGCAACATTACCTTCCCGTGTATATTTCCTCTTGAAGTAATAAGCAAGTTCTCTACATTAAGAAGCTTAGGACCCCTCAACAGTGCCATGGACACTGCTCCACTCACACATATCATTGTCCCAAGTCTACATATTATATATGTATATGCAATCAAATCATAAAGCAATAACAAATTCCTAAAAATAAGATCTTCAACTCTTCTATCTAACATAGAAAATGCACTTCAGTTATAAAATCGCGACGCTGCCCTCACCGTCGCCTTCATCCTCCATCGCCACCGCCGCAAACGGTGCTCCACGGTGTTGCTCGAAATCGCGGTGACGAACGACCCCTCGGGTTTAATAGCGATGGCCACCGTTCTCACCGTCCCCGACGATGGTGCCCTTTTCCTTCTCGCCGCACCATCCGTGGTAGTCTTCCGTTCCTGTTGCAGCTGCCGTCACCGACCAGAACCGCCACGCTCAGGAAAGAGAGAGACGAAGGTGAGAAGACACCAGGGAGAGAGAGAAAGAGATAAGGACAGGAGGGAGAGGCGAAGAGCGCCGGTCATGGGTAAGGCAAGAAAACGCAAGGAAGAATGGTAGTTGGAGCTTGGCTTCTTATTAGGGCCGGCGTGAGGAAAGAAAGAAGAACTGGGAAGAAGCTTTCTCAATTTCACTCGCTTACTTTCTATTTTATTATTTTAATTTATTATTTATTTATTTTTTATATACACTTCCGAAGGATTTATCGAGCGCTAGGCCGTCGGTAATTACTTTTTGGGGCGGGAAATTTTTTCATTGTTACCGAGGGTCTGGGCCCTCGGTAATTCTATTTTTTCCGACGGACTCGAGGGCCCTCGGTAACAGACGTCGGTAAAACTGCTTATTCTTGTAGTGTATGCCGAAAAACATGTATGCGTTCATCTATGTTTAGAAATTTTGCTTATCATACAAGGAAGGCATTTATATATGCATAAGTCAAAGTAGCACATCAACAAATATTGATGTGATGGTGTATGGATAGAGTCATTATTTTTGAAGATCAAATTCCTTTCTTGATGGAAAAACATTTTGATTTGTTTTACGTAAAATTCTTAGGAAAAGATTAAATCAGGAAAATTTATTTTACACTTTAAAACCTTGACATGTTCATGCCAAATAACTTGGATGAAGTTCCAAAAACAAACTTTATAAAGCAAAGCATATATTTTTTTTTTTGTAAAGGATTTCCTCCATCTAACTTCGGGAGATTTAGGTGAAGGAGTATAACCTTTCTCAAGATTAACAAACTCAATGAGAAAGGGAGTATGTGGTTTACTAGAAAGTTTATTTTAATGCTTCTCAAACAATCAAAATAGTCACATTCCCGCGGTTCACGACTGTAAATGCATGCTTGTCTTGTAATTCAATCAGAGTTTTAAAATGCGGTTCACGACTGTAAATGCAGTCACAATATTATGGTTTTGGGAGCAAATCATATAGTGACCACAATCATAACTATATATATATATATATATATTTTTTGCAATTTTTTGTAACACACAACTGCAATCACAATTTAAAACACCAAAATCAATTGTAATGAATTTAGTAATGGCTAAGTTATTGTAATGGAGGAAAAACGGGTCTGGGTACCCGCGGGTCCGGATGCCCCATTACCCGAACCCGGACCCGTTATTGTTTAAAACCCGTTTAGACCCGCTTTTTGGTGCCCACTTACCCATTTCTGGACTCGGACCCGGACCCGTTGCGGGTATTACCTGCGGATACCCGCGAATCCGGGTCTAATTGCTATCCCTACTGGGCAATTTTGATGACATGTAACATCAGAATTTTAGTCAGACGCAGGAGGTTGGTCATGTGGTGTCGTATGATGTCACACGGTCGAAGACGACCTCTCTCTTAAATTCTTTTTTTTCTTTTTTTATTTAACTAAAAATATAAAAATATTAAGTTTTTTAGTTTTTTAAATTAAAAAAAATCTTCGCCCACAGGGCACCATGTGCTTAACCTCCTGCGTCTGATCAGGATTCCGATGTTAGTCAACAAAGTTGGCCAGAATCGGTAGTAGGGGTATATGACAAACCCAAAAGTAACTTCGGGGAGTGAAACATTGAAAAAAAAACTATAAGGGTATCTGGCAAAAGTACCTCAAACTTCAAGGACTTGTGACATAATTAAGCCTAAAAAAAATCTACTCCTAATTTCATTTCACTAATATGTTATAAAAAAATATTTTCAAATTACCAAATCGGGTGTTACATCGTTTACGTTTTTGTTTGGTTTTCCTTTTTTTACCATATAGTTTGAGTTTTATTTTCATTTTGATTTATTATATTTTGGTCATATAATCTGAGGGCATGAGAAATTTTTATGTTTGCGTTAAAATGAGAGAATTTTATTGAATAATAGGCTTTTAAGTAGTGGCTTTTGGACTAGGTCAGACCATGACATAGGTTGAGATTTTACTTAAAATTTAGCTTATGAGAAGCTTGAGCCTTGGTGTAAACCTTTGAATAAGAGCTTGTTCCTTTCCTTTTTTTCTCTCTCCCGTGCATGTTGCATTGTCCAAATAAATTTTTGTACCTTCGATATTTCCTTACTTTTTGTTATAAAATGAAACAGGCATTGCTTTAGAGTGCATCACTTGTGCATTACACACACATCTAGTGCAATAATATATCTCGTCATTTTAGCTTCATAAAATACAAGTATTATATCTTATATTCTCAATTTTGAGAATCCTATCATATAAGAGATAAGGAGGAAGAATGAGTTTGCTTTCTCGCGTTGATAAGTGTGTGTGTGTGTGTGTGTCTATATATATATATATATATATATATATATATATATTCAGTGGAGCACATCATTCTCAAATGAAGCTTTGCGAAAGAAATATGGTCAAAATGTCTTGAGAGGGCATGAATTCTAGCGGGCTGCAGGATCATTGCAAGAACCATTTCCTACAATTATTTAGAGGATTGGCCCCGTGTAAGGGAAAAAGAAACGAGTATGGGCTTGCAATTTGGTTTGCGGCTAGTTAGTCAATTTACCTTGCGAGAAACCAGTTCCTATTCAAATTAAAGATAGAACCATGAATGTTGAAAAGGTGTTGGAGTAGATTAAGATAAGGACATTGTCATGGCTTAAAAGCAAAAACGCAAGGCTTCATAGATTCGTTTCCAAATTGTAGTGCGAAACCATTGACTTGATTAAATTGCAAATGAATGGCATTGTAATTGTTGCAATGCTTCAATATTTGTTATAACACATAAATCCATTTGTATGGGCGGGGGCATGACAAACAGGGGACTTGTATGGTACCTTATCCGATAATTGAGGCATTTTTATTAAGGAGTTTGGGCGCAAGAACAATGGAGAAGTTACATAATCTAAATGCTATTTTGTATAGTGGTTGAGCACATCTTGTTCACGCTTGGTCGTTTATTTAATGAAATTTGTTTGCTCTAAAACAAAAATTAAAGTAAAATTGGTGTTATATTTTATTCGGACAATTACTTTGTCTAAAAATATCTCAATCAATAATGATGCAGTGACCAGTCATGAACATAATTTTTAAAATAAAATTTAAGAAAGGAGTCACAACCAACCTTATTTGAATTATCACTATTTTAAGGGACCAATTCAAGAAAACCATTTGGGTACAGGAGTTGACTATGACGCAAAGAAGAATTGTCAGCATCTTTGTAAGTCAATTATAAAATGGTAATAGGAAACATTACTTGTGCAATTTATAATAGCTTCAACAACATACTAAATACAACCTCATAAGAAGCAGAATCTGACAAAGGATTTCAATGTTTCATAAATCAAATTTTAAGTGGAGGCGAAGTTAAATGGCATCAAACTGGTTCTAGAGGTGAGAGATGGATGAATATGGACGCATGATAAAGAAGGAGTATACACTTCAAGTCCGCATACAAGATACTGCAACAACATAATTATATCCAGATCGATAGAGGTGGAGGAAACTTATAGGAAGTTAAGGAGGAACAACGCACCAAAGAAGATGGCATGCTTCGCGTGGAAGGTAATAAAAGATGGCATTGCAACAAGAACAATTTTGCAGAAAATGAATATTATAAAGTAGGGTGAGGACATCCATTGTGCACTATGCAAAGAATACATGGAATCTACAAATCATCTTTAGTTTAACTGCCATATAAGTTACGAGATATGACATCGCAACTATTCTTGGTTCTGTGTTCAAACTGCTATTAATTTAATTGGGATGAAGTGCTTACAACAACATCTTGGTCTATTGAATCTAAAGAAGAAATGGAAGTAGGCAAGGATCAACCTATCAATTGTAATTATTTGGTGTATATGGAGTAAAAGAAACAAAATCATCTTTGAAGGCAAAGAATTTAACACTGAAAAAGTGATTGAAGACATTAGCATAAAATACTGGATGATTATTAAAGAGGGAATTTCAGGTAGACGCTATTCCTTTGGGGATTATTGGAGTCTCAACCCACAAAAATGTTTCAAATTGCTATAGGAATTAGGTATACATGTAATTACAATCGCAATGGGGCTAGGAAATAATACTAGTGGGGCTAGGAATATTAATGTTGGTATTTAGGTATTGTTGATTGGGGGGAACACAATGTAATATAAGAAAGGATATAGATGCAAGGAGGCTTGCTTTGATCATAGTATTACATTTACTATTAAATTTTCCCTCGACTACTGTGTATTACAATATGATAGTATCACGGGGAGGATATAGCCTCAACTGCTCTGTTATGAGTACTTGTACACCTTTAGGTTTAAATAAATGAATTTTTCTTTGCTGATAAAAAAATAGCCTTTAATTCAATAAATGCTATGAAAAGTGAAAAATTTTATAGCACTTTTTCTAAGAAATAATACCACTAGAAAGTTATCATAAAATTTTAAAAAAACTTATTTTGATATTTGAAGCGTTTATTTAATAAGTGCTACTGATTGCGTGCTATAAGTAGTATTTATTTAATAAAAGCTACTAATATTGTTATTAATTTGTACCATCTTTTAATAAGTGCTACTGATTGTATGTATAACAATTTGTAGCCTTATTATACAAACACTAAAGATTGTGTAACTATATATATATATATATATATATATATATAGCGATAACTAATCCCATTAAATTAATTAGATTACCCCATGCACGTATCGCGAAAGAAGAAAATAGAAACGTCCACTCATGCACGACTCATCACTTACTTGGATTCCTATTTTCTTCTTTCCCCTTTGAAATTCACTTCCCTTTTCATACACGACCCTTTTCCCTTCTCACACCGCTGTTGCCTCTAGACATTGGAACCATCTTCCCTTCTCACTCCATTGATACCTTTGCCGATCGCATCCACACCATCACGAGTATAATGGTTCTCAATTATAGGATGTTACCTTTTCTATCCAAGCAATCTTGGCTGTCAATCTAGATGATGAATATGGATCAATGTTTAATTAAGAAAACAAATAATTTTATCAAATGTACACAGGTATTGTATAATATTACTATATATCATGATAATGACTATAAAACTTAATTACTTATGAAAATGTACTAGTTATGAAAGAAACTAAGATAAATAAATGAGGTTTAGCATTAATGAAGGTTACAAGGGATAGTTGGTAATCCTAGTTATTGGTATCACCGCATTAGTAAAGGTGGATGGCCTTTCTATACTCACCAAGACAATGGTTGACCTGTATCAGATTGCTTGTAGGCAGAAGGCTTGAGTAAAAATAAATAAATTTATCACCTTCAAGTCATCTGTTATACAACCTGTTGCTGGCCAACCATTATCTTGATGAGTATAGAAGGCCATCCACCTTTACTAATGTGGCGATGCAAAAAAACTAGGATTACCACAATTGTCCCTTGTAACCTTCATTAAGCCAAATCTCGTTTCTCTATCTTAGTTTCTTCCATAATTAACTAGTACATTTTTCATAAGTAATTAAATTTTAGCCATTATATATATAGTATTATACAATACCTGTGTACATTTTATGAAATAATTTGCTTTCTTAATCATTGATTCATATTCATCATCAAGATTGGTAGGAAAGATTACTTAGAAAGAAAAGGTAATTAACATCCCATAAATGAGAACCATTATACCCGTGACAGCGGAGACGCAATCCGCAGAGGCAGCAGTGAAGTGAGAAGGGAAGAGGGTTTCAACGTCAAGAAGAGGCAGCAACGATGCGAGAAGGGAAGAGGGATTCTAATGTGTAAGAGAAGGGATGAGGATTTCAAAGGGGACATAAAAATATAGGGATTGAAGTAAGTGATGAGTCGTGCATGAGTGAAGATTTCTATTTTCCTCTTTCGCGGTACATGCATGTGGTAATCTAATTTAATTTTATAGGATTAGTAGTGCTTATATGATAACCGCTACAGATAGTTCCTCAGTCTATATTGCTCTTTTAATAAGTACTACAAATTGCTATACAATCCGTAACACTTATTAAAAAGCACTACATATTAACATCACAATCCATAGCACTTATTAAATAAACGCTACAAATTATTATACAATCAATAGCACTTATTATATAAACACTACAATTATCAAAATAAATTTTTTAAAAATTTAATTTTATGATAACTTTCTAGTAGCATTTCTTTGACAAAGTGCTATAAAAGTTTTCACTTTCTGTAGCATTTATTAAATTAAGCACTATGTAAAACTTTTTATACTGTTTATTCTAAAAACGCTACAAAATATATGTGCCACCTATTCTACTTTTGGTTGTAGTGTGATTATCACATGCTTTACACACACCCCTTTATGCCCTATCATGGATACCAACTTGACCAGCACACATTTACCCCTTTAGTCATCACTTGATAATGTAACATTGATGATGTAATATTATATTTGTTGCATCATCACCCAATAGAGCCTAATTGATATCTGATGGCAATTACTAAAACCCCACAAATTTTATGTTTATTTGGAGGATTCAAACCGAAATATAATCGAATAAAATGACTAATATTTATAAGTATTGTTTACCTGGTCTTATTTCATACAAATGAAATAAATAAATAACATGATAGAAAAATAAGACTTATTTCAACATAAAAAAACATTTTTCTTGAAAGGTGGCACCCATGCAATCTCACATGCTTGCTAAAAGCAAACTTTTTATTTAAATACTACTCAAACCATATACTTCAATGTAAATAGATCAATTAAGTATGCAGATTAAAACCAAAATAAAAACTAATAAAAGTACTAATATTTGAAAGTATTTTTTAACGGTTTCAGCCAATAGAAAATTAAACTACTAACAAACAAACATAATAAATATTTAACATGAAAAAAAAGACCTATTTGGATGTGCAAAAACAATTTGGTTGAAATGTTGCATCATTGGAGTCTCGCATGTTTGCTGTCTCACATGCTTAGTCTCATCTAAAACCAAACTCTTTAGGTAAATGCTCGTACCTTATACTCCTATGTAATAAGCACGGTAATTAAGTTTGGAGGATTCAAACTGAAATAATAAACTAATAAAATGAATAATATTTGTAAGTATTGTTTAGCTATTTCAAGCAAAATAAAATTGTCAAAATAAAAAAAATAAACAAAATAAATGAATAACATGAAGAAAAAAAGACTTACTTAGACATGTAAAAACAATTTGTTTGAAAGGTCTCACATGCTTGCCATCTCACATGCTTAGTCTCTTTTATAAACAAACTTCTTATTTAGTTGTGATGATGGACTATTTTGGATGTGTATCAAATATTTGAGAATCCTATTCATATGAGAGATAAGGAGGAGGAATGTGTGGTGGACTTGGGAAAAGGACCTGAACCAAGACCTCCGAGCAAGGCTCAAATAGCCTTGACCGAGCTTGGGGGGCTTATGTCGTGGACTCGGCCTAGCCGAGGTCCACGTGGCCCTCACTCAGGACCTGAGGACCCTTCAGCAGGCCCTCTGTATGCTTGGCCGAGCTCAAGGCTCAACGGCCGAACAGACATCAGACACGGGCCGATATTATTGCTCTCACCCCTCTGAGCTCTGGGCCGAGCTCAAGGCTCGAGGGAACGTGTATTACATGTGCAAAATTTGAAAAAATCCCACATGAATATTCTACCATCGTGGGTATTCAAGAACGGCCGACCAGACACCAGATACGGGCCGACCTCATACTCCTACCCAGGTCCGACTTCCGAGTCCGACACCGCCCAGATATTCCGATACCAAGGACAGGATGACGTGTCTCACCTTATCCACAAGGACAACTCATCCACTCATATCTCATTACAGGCTGGCCCTACTTGGGCCTCAAGCAAGCCCATTAGGGCAACCAGCTCTCTCCTATATATATCCCCCTCTCCCTAGGGGCTAAGGTACGTCTCTCTCTAAACCTAAGAACTACGTGTGGCTTGATTCCCTTCTCATGGGATACGTAGGACCGGGGTCACCCTCGTCAGCTGCAACAACCCCCAAACATCTCATGTGGTGCCTCCGATCTTGGACATCACATTGGCGCCATCTGTGGGAATCGGTAAACTTCGATTCCCATCCACAATTCAATAAAAAAAAAGAAGGGTGTAGTGCGGCGGGGGAAGGAGTAGTGCGACGCTGTGACCGTGCCATTAACGACACACAACACGTTCAAGGCTGAAGAAGAAGGGTGTTCTTGATGGTGCATCTTCAAGTGGTTGTCGCATCTGCAATCGCGAGTGAACCACGGATCCGAGTTCTCCCTCCACCGCTGCACAGCGTCGATGGGTCTTCGTTACCGACACCATCGTGGCCCATCACCGACGTGTATCATCCAAGGAGATCTGCATCTTTGTTGCTGCGAGAGAAATGGAGGAAGAGAGACAGATCCGAACGAAAGAGCAGCAACAGGGGAAGAAGAAGGTGAAACCCCTTGTCGCAGTTACGCTCCCCACCGCCATGTGAAGCACCGCCGCTTCTCTCTCTCCCTAGTTCGACTTCTCCGTGACAAACGGTTCATGCTCTCTGGATCTGTCACGAAGGCCCAAGTGGGGAGCACCGCTACCGACGACCGACGTGCCTCCTCTTCTCTCGTCGCCCACCAAAACCGCGACGCCACGATCCATATTCGTTCGGGTTCGAAAACGATTCCTCCTTCGTTCGCGATCGCCAACGGCAACGCCGTCTTCTTCGTCTCCTTCGTCCATGATTCCCATCGTCGTCGCAGAACCAGGGAGCGAGAAGGGAGGCTGCAGCCTTCGACGTTTCCGCCGCCACCGGTGTAAGCAGCACTCCTTGTCGCCGACGATGCTTGCCCCTCTGGCCCCTTGGTGCTGGCCGCTGCTGCACACAACAGCAGCTCAAAGAAGGTAGCGCCGCCGCTGCACCTTACCGCATCAACACAGCAGCATGTGCTGCACCGTGTGAGAGGTGTTAGGGTTTCCAAACCCTAGCGGGCCACAAGGCCCAATACACACCAAATAAAAAAAAAGGCCAGCATGCCCAAATTAAAAAAAAAGGCCAGCAGGCCCAAGTTAAAAAAAAATCAAAGAAGAAAAAGAAAGAAATAAAGAGGAGAGGATCGGGCTATCAACGTACCATGGGCCCAACAACTCAATACTCATTCCTATATCAGGGTAGTGTTCTGTATCAAGCCTTGCAAATTATTTTTATTATTACACGTCATTATTTTGATGCATGATTCACATTGGTCAAAAATATATCTTCGCCTGTTAATGTCATCAAATGTTATTTACGACAATCAAACTTTGTCACATAATCCGAGTTTACTCTTCTCTCCTCGGATTTACATGATTTCGAAATTCATAATCCGAGTTCACTCTTCTCTCCTCGGATTTACATGATTTCGGAAATCATAATCCGAGTTTATTCTTCTCTCCTCAGATTTACATGATTTCGAAAATCATAATCCGAGTTTACTCTTCTCTCCTCGGATTTACATGATTTCGAAAATCATAATCCGAGTTCACTCTTCTCTCCTCGGATTTACATGATTTCGGAAATCATAATCCGAGTTTATTCTTCTCTCCTCGGATTTACATGATTTCGAAAATCATAATCCGAGTTTACTCTTCTCTCCTCGAATTTTCAAGGTACTTTCGGAAGACTCGCACAGTGTTTCACACTCGAGTCGACCACAATGTCTCCCACAGTGAATTCTTCTATCCGACATGCTTCACTTCAACATACTTCAATCCGACATTCTTCTATCCGACATACTTCAGTTCGACATTCTTCAATCCGACACTCCTCTCCTCACCTGAATCAGGGAAGAAATCCTAGTTCCCATATCATTTTATCTCATCGCCTTTCTATGTGTTTACTTTGCATGCTTCTTGATATTGGTTTACGTGGTCAACTATTTCTGACATATGCTTTTAATACTTGCTTCCTTATAGTTTCCCTACTCAGTGCTTATTATTTGATATTCTACATGTTGCTACCCGACGTACTGCTGAACAAAATTGCTTATCTGGTCTTCTTGCTGTTAAATCTCCTTAAATCTCTGCCTCCCCTGTTGTGATAATATGATAATAATTGATGTACATTGCCTCTCCGGTTGTCGTGTTTCATGTTTTAACGCTCCCATCTGGTTTGCTGCCATGTTTATAATTGTCGAATGTGATATACCTGAAATCATGCATCTTTTTGTGGACAATGCTGTTTGGGTGAACAATATCTTAAATTTCAGTATTTGCCCCTTTCATATATGTTGCGTATGACCTGCTCAAATCATCTTGCTCTTATGTCGGTGTTTTATTCTCGCCTGCCAACAGCTTTCATTGTTGTTATTTAATTATCATAAATTATCATGAATCGTCAAATTTAACGACGATCACTGATTACTATTATTTTACATGTAATGTAAGATTCAGGAGAACGATGGTCGAAAAAAGGAAGGCCGAGGTGCTACGATTGTCTCTATTTTGAACGAAGCCATCTTACGATCTCTATTCTCATCTCGGCTTGGATCTTCTTAGGACAAACTGCTATGTTTGCCTCTATTATCTTACTGGCCCCACTTTTTGTCTCGGCTTGGGTCTTCTTTGGTTTTCACAGGACCACCACGGCTTCTCGAAGGTGAACAATTCCAAAGGCATATATTATTTCTTAGTTCATGTTTATTTCTGAGCTCGGAGATTCTCTTTTTCAAATTGCGCGGTTTATCGAAAAGGGAGGCCGAGTTACTATTATTCTCTTTATTTCATGTTTATATCTGATCTGCCGAGCTGCTTTTATTCTCTTTAATTCATGTTTCTATCGAGCGGTTATCATCTCGACCCTACCTTTGTGGTAGAATGGTCAATTCATGCTCCTACCGAGCTGTTATAATCTCGACCCTACCTTTGTGGTAGAACGGTCAATTCATGCTCCTACCGAGCTGTTATAATCTCGACCCTACCTTTGTGGTAGAACGGTCAAATCATGTTTCTACCGAGCTGTTATCATCTCGACCCTACCTTTGTGGTAGAACGGTCAATTCATGTTTCTACCGAGCTGCTATCATCTCGACCCTACCTTTGTGGTAGAACGGTCCCCCCTGTCACCGCACTTACATGCATTCACGCATACAAGTCGGTACTAGTGCTATAGACAGTGCGTACGTACAAATCCTCTCATTTAGCATTAGCCACCTAAATGTTGCACGGCGCTTATATACAGTGAACATCTTCCGAGATCGGCTTATAAGCTCAGGGTACAAGGGACACCCGGTAAAGTACAGCTTGTTGTGAAATGTTTTCACATAACTTCACTCAGAAACCTCTTTTACACTGGGGCCGAGGATGGCATCCGAGTTCCCTACCGCATTCACTTATATACAGTACCTTTTTTCAGAGGAAAACTTATAAGTTACTGCACTGGTCAGGGGGATTCGTCCGAAGTCAAAGGTTTAGACAACCACATTCTATGTGCAACAACTTGCATTGAAAGTTCATTGTCCTCGGCGAACGGTGCTGGATCCGAGCTCTCCTTACCGCATGCAGAGCACAACCCTCATCGGGTCTAAAACAACGATCAAAAATCTCTTTCTCCTTCTCGGCAAGGGGGGCAGGCAGGTTGTCAGCCGATCTATCAACCTCGGCATTGTAATCCACCAGCATGCCGTCTTCAACCCTGAACACCTTGAGGCGAAGGTCGAGGTTGAGGATATTAATCTGACTCACAGCATTCCCGAAGGTGTCAAAGATGTCGTCTGCCGTCTTCTCTAGGTCAGAGAGGCATTCTCGGCCAATATTTTATGGACTGCACTTTCTTCACCTCTGCATTCCTCTTCGCCTTCTCCTTTGATAGAGGTCCCCTGTGAGACTTGACAAGCTCGTCGGTTCGCCTACAGCTTGGCGTTTCCTAGGCTCTTTTGCACAGACACCACGACCTTGCTCGGCAATTCCTTGCTTTGCATGCTTGCCCCTGGCGCTGTTGTTCTCGAATCAAAGGTTTTGAAAAATAAAGGGGAGAGACACTCCCGACAACTCGTGAGATTTTGTCCGACTTCTCGAATTCCGAGGAACTCAGCAGTTGCGGTTAATTAACAGCATGGATGAAGAAATTAACGCTACTTCTCTCCCATCCACAAGGAATCTGTTCATATGACTACACTCATAACTTCATCACCCTCATCCCGGAGCATCCCCAAATCCATTCTGGAACACCCCCCCGCGGGAACTCGGTTCGAGATGTTCCTCACCGAGCTTGTACTTGGTTCGAGATGAGCCTCACCGAGCTGGTGGCGGATCCCCCCCGCGGGACCTCGGTTAGAGATGTACCTCACCGAGCTTGCACTCGGTTCGAGATGTACCTCACCGAGCTTGTACTCGGTTCGAGATGTTCCTCACCGAGCTTGTACTCGGTTCGAGATGAGCCTCACCGAGCTGGTGGCGGATCCCCCCGCGGGACCTCGGTTAGAGATGTACCTCACCGAGCTTGCATTCGGTTCGAGATGTACCTCACCGAGCTTGTACTCGGTTCGAGATGTAACTCACCGAGCTTGTACTCGATTCGAGATGTTCCTCACCGAGCTTGTACCCGGTTCGAGATGAGCCTCACCGAGCTGGTGGCGGATCCCCCCCGCGGGACCTCGGTTAGAGATGTACCTCACCAAGCTTGCACTCGGTTCGAGATGAGCCTCACCGAGCTTACACTCGGTTAGAGATGTTCCTCACCGAGCTTCTGGCAGATCCCCCCACGGGAACTCGGTTTGAGATCGGGGTACTCTTTCAATTTCATCATCCGAGCACAAAAGAGCACTATCAACCATCCGCAACACTCTTCCGAGCGGAAGGCCATGCCTGCAAGCATGTTTCTACCTCATCACCAACTCAGCACTGATCAGACGGACGCAGAAAGGACCTCAACTCGGCACAGAGTCTCTACGACTCTTCCCGAGTTGGGGGGCTCACGTGGCGGATCAATTTCTCCTAACCCGCCTTGCCACGCTTCGCTAGCCTAGAGCACGTGATTGTGGACTAGTACTCAAACCCTTCCTAGAAGGTGGGGGGTACTTAGTGCTATGATGCTTAGTGCTATGCCTTCTTTCTCCTAACTCGGCTCGAGACTCCCAAAGTCTCGCCGAGCTGGGGGGCTTATGTGGTGGACTTGGGAAAAGGACCTGAACCAAGACCTTGGAGCAAGGCTCAAATAGCCTTGACCGAGCTGGGGGGCTTATGTCGTGGACTCGGCCTAGCCGAGGTCCACGTGGCCCTCACTCAGGACCTGAGGACCCTTCAGCAGGTCCTCTGTATGCTTGGCCGAGCTCAAGGCTCAACGGCCGAACAGACATCAGACACGGGCCGATATCATTGCTCTCACCCTTCTGAGCTCTGGGCCGAGCTCAAGGCTCAACGGCCGACCAGACACCAGATACGGGCCGACCTCATACTCCTACCCAGGTCCGACTTCCGAGTCCGACACCGCCCAGATATTCCGATACCAAGGACAGGATGACGTGTCTCACCTTATCAACAAGGACAACTCATCCACTCATAGCTCATTACAGGATGGCCCTACTTGGGCCTCAAGCAAGCCCATTAGGGCAACCAGTTCTCTCTTATATATATCCCCCTCTCCCTAGGGGCTAAGGTACGTCTCTCTCTAAACCTAAGAACTACGTGTGGCTTGATTCCCTTCTCATGGGATACGTAGGATCGGGGTCACCCTCGTCAGCTGCAACAACCCCCAAACATCTCATGTGGTGCCTCCGATCTTGAACATCACAGAATGGGTTTGTTTTTTCTATTTTGGGACTTTCATTTAAGGTAAAAATTATTCAATGCATGTGAGACTTTTAAATGTGAGAGACAAGGTCATATCTTTTCTTTCTTCAATTTTTTTTTCATTATTACCATCTTTTAGATGACAGACAAAATTGGGTGCTTAGATGTACTGACATTTTGTGATCTTTATTGAAGTTGAGCATGCAAATTTGCCACTAGCTATTAAAATTGTATGTTAATCTATATATTGATGTGGTCAAATTTTTTTTTTTTGTTTTTGTAAGTAAAGATAAGTTATTTTATATAGGGTGCACATAGGGGTTGGCAGGGTCAACTTTTAATAAATGCTACGGAAAGTGAAAACCTTTATAGCACTTTTTCAAAGTAATTCTACTAACACCTCATAAAAAATTTTAAAAAATTATTTTGATATTTGTAGCGCTTATTTAATAAGAGCTACTGATTATGATATAAATTTGTAGCATTTTTTTTAAAAAGTGCTATTGATTGAATAACAATTTGTAGCGTTCATTATACAAACGTTTCAAATTGAGTAACTATCTGTAACGATTACCATATAAGCACTAGTAATCCTATAAAATTAAATTAGAATACCCCACGCACGTACCGCGGAAAAATAAAAAAGAAACCTCCACTCATGCACGAAACATCACTTACATCTATCTATATTTTCTTCTTTCCCCTTTGAAATCCTCTTCCCTTCTCACATACGTTTGAAACCCTCTTCCCTTGTCACTCCATTGTTGCCTCTAGATGTTGAAACCCTCTTCCCTTCTCGCTCTGCTGCTGCCTTTGTGGATCACGTCTTCGCTATCTGGGTTTAATGGTTCTCATCAATTATGGGATGTTACCTTTTCTGTCGAAGCAATCTTGGCTACCAATCTTGATGATGAATATGGATAAATACTAATTAAAAAAGCAAATCATTTCATTAAATGTACACAGGTATTGCATAATACTAAATATAATGACTAAAACTTAATTACTTATGAAAAATGTACTAGTTAATTAGGAAGAAACTAAGATAAATAAATTGGGTTTGGCATTAATGAAGGTTACAAGCTAAGGGACAACTGTATGTGGTAATCCTAGTTATTGGTATCGCCACATTAGTAAAGGTGGATAGCCTTTCTCAACGTACTCAAGACAATGGTTCTCCTGTATCATATTGCACTATAGCAAAAGGTTTATTTGTAATCAAACCTTTTGCTGTTGTACAATATGATATAGGCCAACCATTGTCTTGAGTACGTTGAGAAAGGCTATCCACCTTTACTAATGTGTCGATACCAATAACTAGGATTACCAGGCCACATACAGTTGTCCCTTATCTTGTAACCTTCATTAATGCCAAACCCAATTTATTTATCTTGGTTTCTTCCTAATTAACTAGTACATTTTTCATAAGTAATTAAGTTTTAGTCATTAGATATAGTATTGTATACCTGTGTACATTTAATGAAATGATTTTCTTTCTTAATTAGTATTGATCCATATTCATCATCAAGATTGGTAGCCAAGAGTGCTCCGACAGAAAAGGTAACATCCCATAATTGAGAACTATTATACCCCTGACCGTGAAGACGCGATCCGTAGAGGCAGTAGCAGAGAAAGAAGAGAAGGTGGTTTCAACATCTAGAGGTAGCAACTGAGTAAGAAGGGAAGAGGCTTTCTAACGACTATGAGAAGGGAAGAGGACTTCAAAGGGAGAGGAAGAAAATAGGGATTGAGGTTAGTGATGAGTCGTGCTTGAGTGGAGGTTTCTATTTTCTTCTTTCGCGATACATGCATGGGATAATCTAATTTAATTTTATAGGATTAGTAACGCTTATATGGTATGCAATAAAGATGGCTACTCAATATGTTGCGTTTGTATAATAAGCACTACAAATTGTTATACAATGTGTAACATTTAATAAAAAATGCTACAAGTTAATATCACAATAAGTAGAGCTTCTTAAATAACGCTACAAATTAGTATACAATAAGTAGCGCTTATTAAATAAACGCTATAAATACCAAAATAATATTTTAAAAATTTTACAATAACTTATTAGTAGTATTTCTTTGAAAAATGTTATAAAAGTTTTCCCTTTCCATAGCATTTATTAAATCAAGCACAATGTAAAATGTTTTATAGTGTTTCTTCTAAAAACACTACAAAATATATGTGCTACCTATTCTACTTTTTGTTGTAGTGTTTCACACTAGGATCCATATATATAACTTCAAATCTGAAATCTAACGATAAGAACAAACAAATAGTAAAGACTTAAATATGTTGTTGATCCTGAAAATTTAGTGACTTTGGATTGTAGTTGCTATAAGTTTTTCCGTTGGTTTTAGACCTTATATGTTCCAAAATTTTGGTTTTAGTGCTTATGGATGATGTGGCAATACCACAATTAACCACATTAGCAACTATTATCACACATGTCACATGCAAGAACCATGCACATCATCACTATGGACTAAAGCAAAATTTTTGGACTATTTAAGTACAAAACCGACCCACAAAAAAATACAAGAAGTAAAACCAAAACTCACTAAATTTCTTAGACCTAAAAGATATTTAAGCCAATACTAAATATAAAACCAAAACCAAGACCTAAATCAAACATAATGTCTTGCACAATTCTCACAAACTAAAACCAGACAAAGATAGAAGCAAATCTTATAAATGTAAGCAAAAAGCATAAATAGTACTATAATAGTGAAAATACTGTTAACAGACTACATTTTTTATTAAATAAATACTATTGTATTTTAAAAAAAATGGATTAAATAAGTAAATATTTCCTATAAATATGGTCACTTTTAGTTTTAAATCTTACAAATTTTTGTTCTTTTTGAAGTTTTAAAAATAACTTTGAATTTAGTTCATGTCTTTTAACTTAGCTCTGCTAACCAAATAATGTGTCATATAAGCTATCACATTAGTAGTGACACCTTCTTAAGTGACAAATGAAATGACAAAAATGTTTGCCCAAGTAAGGAGTGTTTGGGACACAAGGGAGTGGTAACAACCCTAGGATTTGGGAATTTTTTGTGAAGTGATTGTCACATGCTTTACGCACACCCCTTTATGCCCTATCATCGATACCAACTTGACCAGAACACATTTACCCGACCCTTCTATCATCACTTGACAAGGTGACACTAATAATGATGTAATATTATATTCTTTGCATCATCACCTTGTAAAACTTAATTGATATTTTATGGCAATGACTAAAACCCCACCAACTTTAAGTTTGGAGGATTCAAACCGAAATAAAATCGAATAAAATGACAAATATTTATAAGTATTGTTTACCTGTTTCAGACAAATGAAAATTAAAAGGCTAACAAACAAACAAAATAAATAAATAACACGAAAAAAAAAGGATTTACTTGGACATGAAGGATAAGATTATATGTTTTTTTAATCATAAAATTTCCTAAACACCCACATTTCTCAAATTTTTTGTCAATATTGGTGCTTTTATGTTCGCATTACAAAAAGATGTATTGTTTTATTCCTGGCTATTCATAATGCTTTTGTTCATGTTTTTTTAATCATGATGTTTTTGTTAGCTTCTTTTCTTTTTATGATGTAAGGTTTAGAGGATGGAAAATGAGTTGAAGGTTTTGAATGAGTGTAAGGGGGTCTGAATGGGTGAGTAATAACTGAAGAGAGAAGAGGAAGAGTTTTAATTTGAAAATATGGGTATTTTCGACGGTGCAGTATAAAAATTATAAAGTTTTTAGGTGTAAGTAAACAGAGGCATGGGTGTTAATAAAACCTCCTTATTATTTCTCTTCTCTTATTAATTATATGTGAGTAGAGTTGCAAAAGTAGTAATAAAAAATTACCTAAATTTTGTAAAACATCAATTATTTAGGAACAAATTCATTTTGCTAAACTAAATTACAACCCTTATTTTAAAATTAAAGACTTAGATTAAAACCAATTTGTTCACATTAATAAGCATTATGTCTTGATGCTTCTCTCATCTTCATATTAATAAGCATTGTTTAGCAATTTCAGCCTAAAGAAAACCAAAATTAGAGACTAATAAACAAACTAAATAAATAAATAACATGAAGTAAAAAACTTACTTGAACGTGTAAAACCAATTTGTTTGAAAGGCGGAACCCTTGGAGTCGCATGTTGTAGATCGGAGGATTCAAACTGAAATAAAATCTAATAAAATGATTATTATGTATAAGTATTGTGTTTAGCTATTTCACCCAAAAAAAATTAAAAGACTAACAAATAAAATAAATAAAAAAATAAAAGACTTATTACTTGGACATGTAAAAACAATTTGTTTGAAACGTAGCACCCTTGTAGTCACACGCTATGCTTAATCTCCTTTCAAACCAATCTCCTATGCAATAAACACAATTAAGCTTGAAGGATTCAAACTAAAATAAAAAATAATAAAATGACTAGTATGTATATGTATTATATTGTTTGCCTGTTTTACCCCAAAATAGAGTTAAAAGACTAACAAACAAATAAAATAAAATAAATCGCATGAAAAAAGGGACTTACTTGAACATGTAAACACAATATCTTTGAAAGGTGACACGGTTGGAGTCTAACACGCTTGCTGTCTCACATGCTTAATCTCCTTTAAAACCAAACTTTATTTAGTTGTGATGGATTTTTTTATGTTTATCAAATGTATGAGAATCCTATTCATATAAGAGATAAGGAGGAGGAATGAGTTTGCTTTCTCCGATATGGGACTTTCAATAAAGGTAAAAATTATTCAATGTGGGACTTTTAAATGTGAGAGAGCAGACAAGTTCATTTCCTTTCTTTTCTTCAATTTTTTTCTTTTGCATTTTGACCTTTTTTTTTCCTTTCAAATGACGAGCAAAATTGGGTGCATAGATGTAGTGGCATTCTGCGATCTTAAATGTAGTTGAGCATGATTGCAACTGTATGTTATCAATATATTCATAGGGTCAACTTTTATTCAGTGTGAGCAAGTGTGTGTTTTGTTATGTTATAAGTCCAATAAATTTATGCGTATCAATATATAAAGGGGTGTGTACTATATTGTTAATGATTATTTTCATGAAACTCATCGAAGATGCAAGAATAATCAAGTATTTTGATGAAAAAAAAATCTAAGAGGCAAAAAGTCATCATTTGATAAATGTCCTAGAAAAGTGTCTAATATTACTAAAAGAACATCCTAGAAGTTAAGTATATGCAATAACCAACATACTAGAAGCCTACAGAACAAAATTAGTCCACGTATAAATAGGATATATTTGTTGCAATTGTAAGTGTGTGGCAAAGTGATAAGTAATAAATAAACAAGAATAGTGCTACACAAGTATGTGCCATTTGAGAGACATTGAAAGAGTGATGCAAGAAGAAGATTTGTGAAAGTGAGATACTAGTGAGAGAAAGATACTAAGTAGTGCTAAACATTTGAAGTAGGTAAAGGTGGTGTTGGGCACCTTCATTAAAAAATTACCTACAATTAGTTCCTAGTCTGTGAGAATAATGTAGAGCTTCATTTACATAAGTTCCTCATATATATAAGAGAGAGAAAGCGGGAATCGTACACCATTTTTATGTGTACCATTGGCCAATGAAATGAATAAAACTTTAGTTTCAACATAAATTAGCGACAACATACTTTGAATCCTTCTAGATTCTAAGCTTTACTACCATCTTCAAAAGTAGAGAGTATTTTTGTTGTTGTTATAACTTCTTCAATGCAATCACTCAAACTAGCTACTTGAACCTTTGATTGGCCTTAACCAAAGCAGTCATCTACAACATAAAGGACCAACAATATGAAATCCAAGGCTCCTTCCTAGATAAAGAAAATATAATTTCAGAAATAATTGAATATAAATTTAAAACATACCACAAATATATAGTGGTCAAGTTTATATATTTAAAATGTGGTTTTTATGCGTACTTTGAACCATTGTGGTGAAATTTGTATTGCTGGGTTTGTGTCCTGGTCCCTCAAGTGAGTCGATTACCGACTTTTTTCTTATTTCATGTATATATTCAATGACAAGAAGCAACATAGGTTAGGAATGATATTTTGCATAGTAGTAATAACTTCAAGTATATGGATCGAAAACAATGTCATTATTTCTAACAATGAAAGATTTGATGCAGTAGTGGAGATCTTGACTCATATTAAAATTCACTCTTGCCACATTTAGTTTGAGTTTTGCAAATTTATTTGTTCCCTTCTCACACCAGTGTTTAATTCGTTTATCTTGTATTAAAGTAGTCCACTGTAATTGATGCAACTTGAATCTTTTTATTGAGTATCACGATACTCGTTGTAATAAATTCTGTTTACTAAAAAATGTAATGTCATTAGACTAGGTAAACAAAAAATTATCTGAGAAAAAAATGAATGTACATTTAACTCATACCATAAATTAGGATTTTTCCCATAGGTTTAATTTTACCTATCAAGGTTTTTAAGGAGGTAAAGACACTAGTTTTGTTTGGTTGGCTTGGTGGGTGTTTTGGTCTCATGCTCTAGAGCATTGGATTTCTCGCTTCACTTACTCGTGAAGTAGATTATTTGTGCTAATCTGTGTTGGTTTTGGACTATTTGGAGCACATGATTATGTGCTCATATTCAAACCCTTCATAGAAAGTGGGGCTCATGAGCACTTGAATTTATATTAATCACATTACCATTTCATAACTCAAAAAAATATCTCCATTATGTTTGTAAAATAATCCAGAAACTATCAGGTTTGAACTTAACACTACAAATAAGGCTTGAAGGTTTTTGTAAGGGTATGTTTGGATAAAGGATTTTAAATTCATAAGGAGTTAAAGCATTTCAAACTATTCAAGGTAAGGAGCATTAAAGTGGAGAAAGATGTGACGATTTGGAGAATAATGTGGTTAGATGTTGATGAAGTATTTCAAAATTCCACATTAAGAGGAGAAATTTTGAAATTTTCTATCAACCTCCAATCTCAACACTCTCCAAATTTTCTCTTCTTCGAATTTCATTCCCCCTTCCTTGAAAAGACTTGAAAAACTTCAAAATTACTGAGAATTTAAAAACTCTTATCTAAACACACCCTAAAAAATTTGGCCCCTTGAAATTGAGCTCAACACCAAATATAAAGCCAATGTTAAGAGCCAGTGTTAAGGGCAAGGGAACTTTGTGTTTCTATATCTCAAGTAAGCTAAAGGATATAACATATATAGGCAAAGCACATCAAACAATGTGTCCTAGGTGTTTTAGGCATAATGATTTTGTGCAAAAACTCAAATGTCTTCCCTTTTAGGATGTACATAGAAATGCATATGGATCCACGTGCTTAACCCATGAACAATAAACTTCAAAATTTTAGGCATTATACTTGGTATTAAGCCATCATTTGAGCCAAACTCTTTACTAAAATCCTCAAGCCTTATACATAGTATTAAGCCCGAGTGTGATTGTTTCTGGTTATTTATCAAACACATGAATCCATTCTTTATATAAGGGATAAGGAAGAGGTATAACCTTGATTTCTCCGATGTGGGACTTTTAGTGTAGATAAACTTATAAAATGTGGGGCTTTATACGCATACATATGAGAGACAAGTGCACATCCATTGTTCGTTTTATCATCATCTTTATGTTTACTCTCTTTTTCATGTTCAAAACATTGAATTTCGGTAAAAGATAACAATCTAAGTTTATTATTGCAGCTGAAATGAAAAGATGAAAAGTTTTTTTGGAGGTGCCTCTGATAAAACAGCAGAAGTAGTGGATAGAATAAAGTCCGAATCTTGGCTTGGATTAAGGGCAATTTCAAATGACCAATTATGTCAATCTATGAATGGTTCCACACTTCCACATATATACCGATTCATTGTTTGGAGATGTAATGTATTTAGTGAAGTTCTTTTTATTCCCCGGCCTGGTCAGTTTTATTTCGTAGCAGGTTTAGCTTTGTTTTGTAACTGCTTCATGTTGGTTTCTTTGTAAACAGGGGTTATTTTGTGTTTTTGGCTTATCTTTGTCGGGTGATTTTTTGATGTTATCTTTTTAGTTTTGTTTCAATGTTCTTTTTTAATAATGTTATTGAGATTAAAAGTTGAAATAATGATAAATTGTAATATTGGTATTAAGGTAAGTAGAAATGACAATTTCTATTGTTATTTTTTGGAATTATTAAGGTCAATAATGTTTTCACATTAGTAAAACGATTATCTTAAGTGAATTTGGATATGGTTGGATATGACGACAATAGTGGCAAAATAAGGTTGATGATATTAGACTATTTGCAGTAAGGTAAAAATTGATAAAATTGAAGATTAAAAACAATGCTAATTTTTTTTTTTAAAAAATGCTTGAATATCTTTCAAAAAGGGAAGCATCGAAAATATATTCTATCTTTGTCTGGTTGTAATGTTCAACTGTTCTTGGGCATTACTCATACCCTATCGAATAAAAGCCTTTTTTCCCTAATGATCGAAAAAGAATTGTTTTCTAACTTCTTACATTTTTTTCTCTTACGTTTAAAATTTGTAAACTTGACCATTATATATTTATGGTATGGGTTAAATATATGTACAATTATTTCTCAAATAATCTTTCTTTATCTAATTTAGTAGTGCCAGTACTCTATAATTGTTATAATCAGCTCTCCCAAGACTATAAAAATTAAGCAGATGGTAAAGTTTCCTAATGAAAAAATATTTGGAAATGGCTCAAGTTGGTGAAAGGATTTGGTAAAGTAAAGATTGAGCTAGAAGATAATTGGATAAAAAAGAGATAGAATTATAAATAGGATGTGGAGAAATTAAAAAAAATTAAAAAATTGCAAATCAATATCCTTCACAACCTATGAATTAAAACTCATCTAGAATGTAACACAATACAAAAAGATTAAAGATTGATTCATTTCATGCAAAAGTAATGTAAATTGATGTATTGTGGGAAAAGTTTTTTAAATAAAAAATCCGGGTTGACTATACCCATGATCCTAGGTCTTGAGCACAGTCACAACCCTGGTGGAGTGGCTAAAAAAATTTTGAGTCATGATCCTAAATTCACGACTCAAGGGTAGTTTTTTTTTAAAAAAAATTAATAAATGGGGCACATAAAGCTGAAAATGTGGTGTTAAAATCCACTCTTTATTAGTGAATTTGACACCACATCTTGAACCAAAACCTTAAATGGGTCTATGGGCCTTATTACGTATATATAAGTTAACTTATTTATTATTATACAATGTGAGACTTCTTTACGAAACGCACAGTACAACCGTCCTCAAGCTTTGATACCACTTGTCATGAATAGGAGAGCCCAATAGAATAGGAGATGTGAAATAGTTTGACCCAAACCCTTAAAGCAATTAGTCTATGAATTTTATACACGCCTTAACTTATTCATATTATACAATATTAAACTTCATAACTCACACTTGGATATTTCTAATATTATTATTTAAAAAAGTTATATAAATCATATGTCAAATAACACCCCAAATTTTTTGGATATCGGTTCACTCTCGGAAGAGTTTGATTCATAACAACATGTTTACAAGGCAACACTAGTTCTGTAAGTCTGTAACTAGGTATAGAAACAATCATCGTAGAAAATGTTGTATATGTATATTTTATTTATACAACAATTACATACAGTAGTAATTCAATCTTTCGGAATTTTTAACGTGTGTTTTATGATATGTAACACCTTGAATAATTACCCATAATGTTAAAATAGTGACTTGAAAATTCTTGTTGAAAACCACTTGATTAGTTTCAATTCATATAAAAACTCATAATCCGGTTGTTTATTTGTAAAACTCCGTAAAACCGAACGGAGTTCCCTATGTTTGAATAACTTTCTAAAATACTATTTTGACCTGAAAATAGATCAGAAAGCAGATTTAAATTCATCAAAGGCCAGCAGGGCCCAAAATATTGTTTAGTCCACTCAGTACGTTGTTTCCAAAGGAATACAAACACTTCCTCAAACTCTTAGTTTTCCAAAAAGACAAATTAATTGAAATACAATAAAACTTCCCAAAATAACCCATGACCAATAGGTGGTCGCTAATTACTATATACATTCCACGTGGTGGAATGTACTCCTGCTCGGCGAGACACGTGTATGCTCCTTCGGTACCTGTAAAAATATAGCAAGAAGGGTAGCATTACACAGTACTAAGGAAAATAGCTTCTAAGAAGCATAGCTGAAAAACTAGGCCCTATCACAATAAATATTATCTATTAACCTAATATTCCTTTTCAGGTAATTACACACAAGTTCATTTTCAATAAAATAAGCCCTATGTCCATACTACCTTCCTAGCAATCCTACATTCAACCTTAAATTACTTTTCAATTCCACTTGCATTAACATTTCCATATTCCAAATTCCATACTCATAAAATTACCAATTCACGTACATATATTATTATTTTCATAAAGCCCTTTTTATTATCTTTTCTTCCATTAAATTCACATTTCTCTTTCATCTTTCCCCTGGTCACGACCTACTGCGTCCGCACTAACGTGTTGGTCACGAATTATTGCTTTCGGGTATGTTTCATTTTCATCCTTTCCCCTGGTCACGACCTACTGCGTCCGCACTAATGTGCTGGTCACGACTTACTGCGCGCGCCCGGGTATGTTTCATTTTCATCATCCCCTGGTCACGACCTACTGCGTCCGCACTAATGTGCTGGTCACGACTTACTGCGTCCGGGTATGTTTCATTTTCATCCTCCCCTGGTCACGACCTACTGCGTCCGCACTAATGTGCTGGTCACGACTTACTGCGCCCGGGTATGTTTCATTTTCTTGGATCATAACAACATCACATCTCATGAATATTCAAGTACAATCATCATCTCCAAGACACATATTATCATATAACTATTATTGTCACATTTACACTTAACAAATTTAGTCAAGCACGACATCCATCAAGGTTCCTTGTCACTCAATCACCATCCTCTAATTTTTTATTCATTTAATAATAGACATCACTTCCCTTTTACCAAGCTATTTATCCTTAATCCATTCTTTAATTACTCACTCATAATTTCTCATCCTTCCCTCCTTACTTAGCCCTTTTTATATGACTTTCCTACGTTAACACTTAGTCCATTATTTGCTTTACGAGCCATCAAACCAAGCACGATATGAACATACATCAATGACGAGTAAAATTCAATAGATGGTAAACAAAATAGTCGACATACTCAGGTATGTCTCAGAGCACTATAAATTAAGTCAGCTCCCTAGGGTTCTTAACTTCCGACCTAATTAATATATATTCTACGCATTTAGTAGCAATTATACCCTAAGGTTCATTACATGCATTTTATAATTTAAATATCCTATGGTTATTCTCTGAATCAATTATGTGACACCCCGATCTGGCAACTTGAAAGCTTTAATCGTTTTGGGTGAAAATTAGGGCCATTTTTTTTTCTTAGAAAGCGAGTAGTGCACAAGATGAGAACACTTCTATTTTTCAAAACACAATAGTATAGTAAACTCATGTTCTCATGTTGAGCCAACTCTTTCAAGTCCCAAACCGGAATGTCACGTGACACTACGCTTCGAAACTCGATTTCCAAAAACATTAGATACTTAAAATAGCCCCTATGATTTCTTGTCAAAGTGTCAATTACAAAGATTAATTTGTGGGGGTTACATCAGGACCATTAGGTTGCTAAGAACTTTTAGAGTGGGAAATACATACTCAAAGGGGAATTTACCTAAACGTCTAGTCTTCGCCTCTTCTAAGCTTCTCGAGCTTGCGGTTCCATTCCTCATCATCCGCTAATAGATCCTCGGGAGTAATGTCCCAACTCCCATCACTGTAGCAATCCTCTGGATCATCCCTGTCTGACCAGAGATCAGGATCCTCCTCCTCCTCCTCTGCAACTTCCTCTTCAGACTCATCCCCTTCTTCTCCTTCCTCGGCTGCCTTCTCCTCTTCTTCCAACTTCGCTCGTTGACGAGGAATTTCTTCATAGACCGTACGGTAGGTGGTCACAATACTACTATCTTTCCGGGGAGTCGCACCGATCTCCCGCAACTGCTGATACTTCACCATGTTGGCCATCTAGACTCCATACAATTTTATACAAAACATAGCCAATAGAGTAGAGAGTGAGCAACCCAAAACGGCAATGTCGACTATGTGGGATTACATTAGGTAAATATTAAGACAAAATAAATATAAAGGCAAACATAAATCCAACAATAGCATAAGGTAAATCAAGACCACATATATAACCATCAGGTTGAACACATACACAATCACCCGATTATTCATTCTAATATTTACAAGCTCAATCACAATCACATCCTTCACCGGGTTACTTTTCTTTCATTCTCTCTCATTCCTCAAACCCATCAAATGCATCACAGGTACTCATATCATTTCCCATACATAAATCCTATCCATCACTTGAGGCGAACATCATCATCAATATTATCTTTATTAACATTACACTTATCTTTGGAACATCTGGGTTATTTAAGTCTTATTAATTCGATTAGCATCAATGATGAGGGGAAGACATCATTGTGCTCACACACGTCTACATCTCCTCGGTTCACCACCCAACCTAGTCGGAAGCAAACAGGAGTACAGGACCTTTACCATGCGGGCATGATAGCTGTCTCAAAACAGATGGTCCCAGACCAGGAGGATCTCGTCCTCAAATCATATAATAAAGGCTCATTGCCTCGCAGTGGCAAAACACATTGCCCTGTTCTAGTCCCTCTCACTATTCTCGATTTGCAATCTAGGGGGCGACAGTACTTATTCTAGTTTCAAAAGCAGAACGTGCCACGGCATTAGACCCAGTCCCCACCACGTTAGTGCGCCACTTGTGGGATTGTTCCGCCTAGAAAATTACTCTAGACTTCTTGACGTATCACCGTCATCGTCCTCCCCTAATGCAATCTCGTCCTAAGTATCCGCAGATACTTATCGTTCCTTCCTCTCCACTACTTCGATTCGACACTCGTTCCTCACCGCTTTTATAAATGTCTTTTAATAGTCTTTTAAAGAGTTTTAATTACGGTTTAATCCTAATGATCGGCCCATCCTTGGTGCATCCCTTCAATGAGACCCGATCACTAATCGTTCGCATCTAATCCCCCTAAAACTCATATACTATCACGTGAATCATTACAACATCATTGCATCATCTTTCTCTATCTCAAATCACAGCGACAGTTGCTCTTATCAACATGAGCAACACCTTTTCAGCTCAACTGGTAACTCAACACATCATCGTTGTCCTCTTACCAATTGTGGATCAATAGCATTCTTTGTTACTATAACTCAACAGCGTCATTAGCATCTTTTCGGATCAGCTCATCCTCACAGCGTTGTTAACTCCCTTCCTCGTCACCATGCTTCCGCTCGCTTACATTACACGTATTCTTTTACGTCTTTCACATCTATCATTTTCGTCTCTTATTCCTTCGATTACTATACTATAATCTTAGTATTTATTGTTTACACACACGGTTTCCAGCCATAACATATTAAATAACAGTTAAACATCTCACCAAGTAATTAAATAGCATAACATGGACAATTATAAAACATATCATAAACCAATCTCAGTGGTTCGGGTGGATAGCTGTGACACCCTTCGTAGTTACCCAAATATAAACTAATAAATAAGCTTTTACATCATATTGGGTAATATATATGGACTTGTGAGTGTTAAGAAAATATGGTAAATAAAATTTTTCTTTAGATCGGGTGCACAAATCTACAGAAGAAGTTCTTGGAGAATAAACTATATCTATTTCAAAACGTTTGTATCGAGTTCGGTGTTATCCTAAAACCTTTTCAAAAACAGGGTAATCTTCTTCTTTTGAAATCGTACATACATTATTGAAAGTAATTGTAGTTACCCTTGCTTTTCTTAATAAAGCTGATACCATTGAGTTAATGGGTGTATCCGAACCCTTAAGTAATCTAAATCAGAGTAAGCGGAAAGTGTTGGACTATGCAATATTTTGAACATACGATTTATATTTATATATATAGATAATAAAAGTGGTAAGTACATAGTCCATCATCATGTCTCCAAGTTTCAGAATATACAAGTCCATAATAGATCTATATAGTCATGAAACCCCAACCCTAGAGTACTACAAAAGTATATCTACAATATATACATAATCAAAATACAACTCCAGGGATAGTCACGTAGATCCATCAGCATCAGATGCAGTAGTAGTAGCAGTAGTAGTCTCCCAAAAGTAAAGTGAGTAAGGTAGTAGCATCATCATCACAGCAGCAGCAGCAAGTCTCCTCCACACACCGGATCCTCAGATCCACACCATACACCATATACATGTACCTAGGGATCGTCGTCCCTCCAGTCACTCCCAGTAGAATGCACGACAGGCTCGCTCCCACTCTCGTCCTGCACCGGATCCTCATCGATCTCATCCGAGGGAGAGTGTACCCTACCACTGGGTACCGGGTCAGGTGATGGTGAAACCCTGACTGGGATCCTCGGATCAGATAGGGGAGTCTCCTCGCGGACGACTCTTGAAGTAAAAGGGTGAGAGCGGGTAGGTTGAAAACGAAAACTATGGTAAGAGCGAGCTGGTCGCGTGGGAGGTGGTCCATGGTAAGTGTAAAACGGGGGTACATGCATAGTGTATATGATGGGAATCCTAAACCTACGAGGACGGAATCATATCAGCGGGTTCGGGTGGTAGAAGGTAATCTCTACCTCCCCCTCGAACACCGCACGATGGTCCTCATAGATCCATATGCCACTAGGAAGTGGCCCGATCTCGATGCAAGCAATGTAGCGAGACATCACCTACAAGGGCATAGGGGTAAGCAATTCTATACACATAATCGATAGAGAATAAATTATGCAACATAAATATGTAACATGCATAAATTAATATCAATCACACTTAACACTTAGCAAGTAGGTTATGCACATAGGATTTTCACACTTAATTCAGTCATAACAGTTTATTTGAATGAATGGCAAGATGCATGACTTTAGCTCTCAATCCTATCTCCATCATAATACTATGTCACTCTCTGACGTCCATCCCTGACAACCCAGCACTCAACAGTGCGTTGTATTCCTAGGTATACAACAATTCGTACATTCACCTAGAATGTACACGTCAAGCTTGGTATCCATGCCACCTGAGCATATCCCGTCATCCAAACGGATCGTCATCCAAACGATATATCCATATCGGCATCCACTAAGCCGACCACGTCAACGACGTGTCATCAAGCAAGCGTATTGGCACTCCCAAAGGCCCTCCACATGTTTAACAAACATGAAATACATCCTACCATCCAAACTCCAGGATGAATGCAATATATCTTTTAGACTTAAGGGAAGTTGATTAATACTTTACAGGCCACCTAGGCTTATTTTCTTTATCAAAAAGGACCGTCACCAAACGATCTTTTTGTATTAATCAATTTCTCTAAGTCTTGATCCCTTGGACTATTATTAATAATTCCTTAATTTAATAAGTTAGAATTGAAAATGGTGTTTTCAGGTTCTGAACAATTTACTCGAGTAAACTTCAGGACACTCGAGTGTTACTCAACTTTTCCAGATTACTCGAGTGTTCTTAAGACTACTCGAGTGTTCATGATTTTCTGAGGATTTGGGTTTTCAATTCAACAATTTACTCGAGTAGTTCATGGGTTACTCGAGTGTTCTTGAAAATTTCCAGAATACTCGAGTGACCTTGACTAACTCGAGTGTTTGGCCTATAATGGTCCTCAGGTCATGCTCGATACTCGAGTACCAGACAGACTACTCGAGTGTTCTTAATTAATTTACATGGTTTTGAACACGATTTACTCGAGTACTCTGCCTTTTACTCGAGTGTTTCGCAGCAGACAGCACTGAAAACTGGTTTTAGCATGACATTTTCATTTCTACTCAAATTTAATCCATTCCAGGGATCCACAGAGTTCATACAACATAATTTGAACATGTTATAACATTCATTCCATATCAAAACACAGATTTGACAGAGAATTCAGTAATCATGCATTAAAACACATTTTCACAACTCAATACCTCAATTTGCAGAATAAGCTCAATACTCATGAATTAAAGTTCATTTAAGCTTGCATGCATGATACATAACTTGCTCAACACAGTTTTAGAGCATGGATTGGTCTCCAAACCAAAGTTCCTATTCAATCTAAGCCCTTAGAGCCTCTTGGTGGCTCTCTAACACAATTCATGGAATTTAAACTCTATCTAGTGAATATAATTACTTCCCCTTACCTCTCAGACGTGAATCAACAGAAAGAAATCCAAGAAAAGTGCTCCAACCCCAGAAATCACTTTGAGCTTCACATGCATGACAGTTTTGAGTGCACCACCAAAACCGAATTGGTTCACCCATGAAACAGAGATAAGAATTGGGGAAAATTAGATTTCTAAACTCTATACAACATGTTCTAACTAAAGGAATTGAGTTTGAGACTCAGGAGCTCAAGAGCTTACCAGAAATTAATCTCCAAGTAAGCTCCAGAAACCAACTTTGACAGAATAACTCCAACTTCCAAGCTGTCGTTCTCCCAACACACTCACTCAATCCTTACGATTTTGGTGTTTATACAAAGCTCGAGATGTAAGCTTTATATTCGTGTATGATTTGTGTTTCAATTTACCTCTGAGAAGGAGAATCGAAGAGTACAAACTCGGAACCCTAATTTCATCAACCAAGCTACTTTGATCCAAAATTCTCAGCTAAGGGTCGAAGATGAGCTTAAATAGGAAGTGAGGACACTCATGCGGGTCGACACGAGGGCATTGAGCTGTTGATGGCGGAGTATTCGTGTCAACGGAGGGGAATCGTTGGCTGTGACTCACCAAACGCACTAACTCGTGCAGTTTGACCCAGAATACTCGAGTATTCTGAATAATACTCGAGTATTTCGCCCAGATTTTGAAAAATAATTATTTCATTTACTTTCCCTCCAAAACCTTTCCTATAATTGCTTTTAGGTCCCAACCCAGGGACTAATATGCAAAATACTCATTTAATGCATTTAAATTATTTATTAAATAATTTCACACACCTAAGCTAGTCACATGAACACATATTTTAATCAAGGATTAATATAGAAACTATTAATTATAATTAAATTATAATTAACATTTCATTAATCGGGGATTAAAATTTTGGGGTGTTACACTACTCCCCCACTTACAAGGAATTTCGTCCCCGAAATTCAACTCATACAAACAAGTCAGGATAATCCTGACGCATCTTATCCTCTAATTCCCAAGATGCTTCTATCACATCTCCATAAATCCAGACGACTTTGACCAAACTAATGTCCTTCCCTCTAAGCTACTTGATTCTTCGATCTTCAATACGAACTGGCACAGCTTTGAAGGTTAGGTTTTTATGAATTTCTAAGTCATCAGGTTGGATGCTAAGAACAATGGTGGGGTCATGGACATATTTCTTCAATTGAGACACACGGAATACATTATGGAGGTTAGCTAATGACGGAGGCAAAGCTAATTGATAGGCTATTGGGCCGATCCTTTTGAGAATTTGATAGGGACCAATAAACTTAGGTGATAGTTTCTAGGTTTTCAAGGCTCTACTAACACCTTTGGTTGGTACTATTCTAATGAACACGTGGTCTCCTTCAGCAAACTCTAAGGGTTTTCTCCTTCTATCAGCATAGCTTTTCTGCCTACTCTGAGCTGCCCTCATCTTCTCTTGTATCATCTTGATCTGCTCTGTGGTCTCTTGCACAATATCTGGTCCAATCAGAGAACTCTCCCCCACTTGAAACCAGCATAACGGCGTCTGACACTTTCTCCCATACAAAGCTTCAAATGGTGCCATTCCAATGCTCGTGTGATAGCTGTTGTTGTAAGTGAACTCCACGAGTGGCAACATTTGCTCCCAATTCCCTTGTCCTTCCAAAGCACAGGCTCGTAGAATGTCCTCCAATGACTGAATAGTCCTTTCCGTTTGGCCATCAGTCTGAGGATGGTATGCAGAACTTAGCTTCAATCTTGAACCCAAGGCTCTATGCAGATCTTCCCAAAACTTTGATGTAAACCTCGGATCGCGATCAGACACAATGCTTGATGGTACTCCGTGCAGACGAACAACTTCCTTGATGTACAATTGAGTGAGCTTTTCCAATAAGTAGCGCATATTCACGGGAATGAAATGCGCTGACTTGGTCAAACGGTCCACGATCACCCAAATTGCATCATGACCAGTAGATGTCTTTGGCAATCCCGACACAAAATCCATCGAGATGCTATCCCATTTCCACAACGGGATCTCTAGAGGAAGTAACTCTTCAAACCAGGCCACCAAAATAGCTTCTTTAAGTCCTGGTACATTTTAGTAGCTCCTGGATGCATACTCATCTTACTCTTATGCGCTTCATCTAGAACCATTTTTCTTACGCCCAGATCATCAGGGACACAAATCCTTGTTCTAAAACGCAGGATTCCATCCTTCCCTTCTTGGAATTCCAATTCCTTACCTTCTTGCATCAATTTCTTCTTCTCCATGAGTTTCTCATCCTTGTGTTGCAATTCTCGAATCCTTAGCAGAAATTCATTAGCAATCTGCAACATCCCCAACTTGATACTCGTTGGTTCCACTTGCATTGTCAGACTCAAATCCCGAAACTCCTCTATCAGTGCAGCTTCTCTGACCATCATCGCACTGATATGCATCGCCTTTCTACTCAATGCGTCCGCTACAACGTTAGCCTTACCAGGATGGTAATGGAGCTCAAACTCATAATCCTTCAAAAACTCCATCCATCGACGTTGCCTCATATTCAACTCCTTTTGATCAAAGAGGTACTTTAAACTCTTATGGTCACTAAACACTCGGAACGTAGTGCCATAGAGATAGTGCCTCCAGATCTTTAAGGCAAACACCACGGCTGCTAACTCCAGATCATGGGTTGGATAGTTCATCTCATGAACCTTTAACTGTCTCGAAGCGTAAGCGACGACTTGTCCATCTTGCATCAAGACACACCCAAGACCTTGTTTCGACGCGTCACAATACACATCGAAACTCTTCTGCGTATCGGGCAACACCAACACAGGAGACGATGTCAACCTTTCCTTCAACTCCCGAAAACTTCTCTCACACTTATCATCCCATAGGAACGGTTGATCTTTCCGAGTCAACTTCGTCAGAGGCAGTGCGATCTTCGAAAATCCTTCTATAAATCTTCGGTAGTACCCAGCCAAACCGAGAAAGCTTCTAACCTCCGTAACCGACTTCGGTTGCTCCCATTGCAAAACCGAACTTACTTTCGTTGGATCAACTGCTATCCCTTTATCTGAAATCACATGCCCCAAAAATTTAACCTCCTTCAGCCAGAACTCACACTTTGTAAGTTTGGCGTACAGCTGCTTCTCCTTCAAGATGCTTAACACTATCTTCAAGTGTTCAGCATGCTCCTCCGGGCTCTTAGAGTAAATCAGAATATCATCAATGAACACAACCACGAATGAATCTAAATAAGGTCTAAAGATTCGATTCATGTAGTCCATGAAGATAGCTGGTGCATTAGTCAATCCGAACGGCATTACGACATACTCATAATGTCCGTATCGAGATCGAAATGCAGTCTTAGAGATGTCCTCCTCTCTAATCTTGATCTGATGGTACCCCGACCTCAAATCAATCTTGGAAAATACTGAAGCCCCACGTACTTGATCCATAAGGTCATCTATCCGTGGCAACGGATACTTGTTCTTGATGGTGACCTTATTCAGCTGCCGGTAGTCGATGCACATCCTCATGCTACCATCTTTCTTCTTGACGAACAAGACAGGAGCACCCCAAGGTGACACGCTTGGTCGAATCATCTGTTTCTGCAGCAACTCTTCAATCTGCTTCTTCATCTCTACCATTTCCGGTGGTGCCATTCTATAGGGAGCGATTGAAATAGGACCAGCTCCCGGAACTAGATCGATGCCAAATTCTATCTCTCTTCTTGGTGGCAGACCAGGAATCTCATCAGCAAAAACTTCCGGGAAATCTCTGACAACGGAAATCTCTTTTATCCTCGGACCATTCTCCCCCACCTCAGTGTTGAATAGACACATGTAGCCAGAGGGTTTTGGGTTTCTATAGGTCACGAGTTTTCTATCACAATCAATAATCACTTGGTTTTGACTTAACCAGTCCATTCCCAAGATCACATCTAATTGTGCTAAGGGTAAGCAGATCAAATCTACTTTAGAGGTTTGTCCTAACACTTCTATACAACAGTTAAGACAGGCTCTAGAAACAACTACGGGAGCATTTGTAGGGGTTTCTACTTGCAAAACATAAGGCATTTCAGACATCATCAAGCCTAATCGGTTTACACATTCATACGAAACGAATGAATGCGTTGCACCAGAGTCAAACAAAACATGGCAAAACTGACCATTAAGCAAGTATTTACCTTGCACCAGATCAAAAGATCGATTCGCTTCCACACCGCTAAGGGTGAAGACCCTTCCTTGAGTCACCGGTCTATCTGCAGTTCCTCTTGAGTTGGCCTTGGTTGGTTCCTCGCAATCTCTTGCAAAATGTCCCGGCTTTCCACAGTTAAAACATCCACTTGTCCCCCAACACACACGACCATAGTGGTTGCGCTTGCACTTGTCACAGAATGGAGCCTCGCTTCGATAATTCCTTCCCTCAGAACCACCAACCTTGCCCTTGCCTTTCCCTCTGCGATCATATGGACCTTTGCCTCGATTGTTGAAACCCTTACGCCTTTGAGATCCATAGCCTTGATTGTCCTTCTTTTCCGAGACTTGCACCTCCTCGGCCTTTGTATCATCTTCATACATCCTACACATGTCCACGAGTGCAGGAAAACTTTGAATCCGCTGGTAACTAAAAATTGATTTCAACTTTGGCCTCAAACCTCCTTCAAACTTAATGCACTTGCTCCTCTCATCTGGATTGTTCTGATAGTATGGAGAGTACTTCATCAGTTCTTCAAACTTTGCCGCATACTCACCCACACTCATGTTACCTTGCTTCAGCTGCAAGAATTCCACTTCCTTTTTCCTTCTTAGATCCTCAAGAAAATATTTCTGAAGAAATTTTTCCATGAATACTCCCCAGCTTAAATCTCTTCCTTCATATTGCAGAAGCTGCATCGTGTGATTCCACCAGTTCTCCGCTTCATCCTCCAACATATAGGTTGCATACGCCACCTTCTGAACATCAGAACACTCCAAAGTCCTCAAAATCTTGTCCATAGTATGAATCCATTTGTTGGCTTCTTCCGGCTTAAATCCTCCTTCAAACTTTGGTGGGTTGCAACTTCTAAAATCAGCCAGAGTCTTCGCCTCAATGTTACCCACATTACACTGATGAGGCGGATTTGCCGGTTGAGAGGGTTGCTGAGACTGCCTTTGCATCGCTTCCAGTACCGTGGTGATTCGTTCCAACATCGTATTAGTGTGATTTTGGTTTCTAGTTGCCATATTAGACCTGCGCTATGGACTTATGGTCACATATGTTGAACTAAAGAAACTTCCATTACACTACCTATACTAAGGCTCTATCTTAAACTTATTAAATCTACAATCAATTGCGTCTTGTACTCAAAGAGACAAGATACAAACAAATCAAGGGTATTTAAACCTCAACAAACAAAATAATAACATTCGAAGTAATGTAATTGCCGTGCAGATACCTGCTTGATGTTGATGGCTACCTTTCTGAACTACTTCCACTACTACAGGATCTGACTTTTGTTCTGATACCACTAAGTGTGACACCCTTCGTAGTTACCCAAATATAAACTAATAAATAAGCTTTTACATCATATTGGGTAATATATATGGACTTGTGAGTGTTAAGAAAATATGGTAAATAAAAATTTTCTTTAGATCGGGTGCACAAATCGACAGATGAAGTTCTTGGAAAATAAACTATATCTATTTCAAAACGTTTGTATCGAGTTCGGTGTTATCCTAAAACATTTTCACAAACAGGGTAATCTTCGTCTTTTGAAATCGTACATACATTATTGAAAGTAATTGTAGTTACCCTTGCTTTTCTTAATAAAGCTGATACCATTGAGTTAATGGGTGTATCCGAACCCTTAAGTAATCTAAATCAGAGTAAGCGGAAAGTGTTGGACTATGCAATAGTTTGAACATAAGATTTATATTTATATATATAGATAATAAAAGTGGTAAGTACATAGTCCATCATCATGTCTCCAAGTTTCAGAATATACAAGTCCATAATAGATCTACATAGTCATGAAACCCCAACCCTAGAGTACTACAAAAGTATATCTACAATATATACATAATCAAAATACAACTCCAGGGATAGTCATTTAGATCCATCAGCATCAGATGCAGTAGTAGTAGCAGTAGTAGTCTCCCAAAAGTAAAGTGAGTAAGGTAGTAGCATCATCATCACAGCAGCAGCAGCAAGTCTCCTCCACACACCGGATCCTCAGATCCACACCATACACCATATACATGTACCTAAGGATCGTCGTCCCTCCAGTCACTCCCAGTAGAATGCACGACAGGCTCGCTCCCACTCTCGTCCTTCACCGGATCCTCCTCGATCTCATCCGAGGGAGAGTGTACCCTACACTGGGTACCGGGTCAGGTGATGGTGAAACCCTGACTGGGCTCCTCGGATCAGATAGGGGAGTCTCCTCGCGGACGACTCTTGATGTAAAAGGGTGAGAGCGGGGAGGTTGAAAACGAAAACTATGGTAAGAGCGAGCTGGTCGCGTGTGAGGTGGTCCATGGTAAGTGTAAAACGGGGGTACATGCATAGTGTATATGATGGGAATCCTAAACCTACGAGGACGGAATCGTATCACCGGGTTCGGGTGGTAGAAGGTAATCTCTACCTCCCCCTCGAACACCGCACGATGGTCCTCATAGATCCATATGCCACTAGGAAGTGGCCGGATCTCGATGCAAGCAATGTAGCGAGACATCACCTACAAGGGCATAGGGGTAAGCAATTCTATACACATAATCGATAGAGAATAAATTATGCAACATAAATATGTAACATGCATAAATTAATATCAATCACACTTAACGCTTAGCAAGTAGGTTATGCACATAGGATGTTCACACTTAATTCAGTCATAACAGTTTATTTGAATGAATGGCATGATGCATGACTTTAGCTCTCAAGCCTATCTCCATCATAATACTATGTCACTCTCTGACGTCCATCCCTGACAACCCAGCACTCAACAGTGCGTTGTATTCCTAGGTATACAACAATTCGTACATTCACCTAGAATGTACACGTCAAGCTTGGTTCCATGCCACCCGAGCATATCCCGTCATCCAAACGGATCGTCATCCAAACGATATATCCATATCGGCATCCACTAAGCCGACCACGTCAACGACGTGTCATCAAGCAAGCATATTGGCACTCCCAGAGGCCCTCCACATGTTTAACAAACATGAAATACGTCCTACCATCCAAACTCCAGGATGAATGCAATATATCTTTTAGACTTAAGGGAAGTTGATTAATACTTTACAGGCCACCTAGGCTTATTTTCTTTATCAAAAAGGACCGTCACCAAACGATCTTTTTGTATTAATCAATTTCTCTAAGTCTTGATCCCTTGGACTATTATTAATAATTCCTTAATTTAATAAGTTAGAATTGAAAATGGTGTTTTCAGGTTCTGAACAATTTACTCGAGTAAACTTCAGGACACTCGAGTGTTACTCAACTTTTCCAGATTACTCGAGTGTTCTTAAGACTACTCGAGTGTTCATGATTTTCTGAGGATTTGGGTTTTCAATTCAACAATTTACTCGAGTAGTTCATGGGTTACTCGAGTGTTCTTGAACATTTCCAGAATACTCGAGTGACCTTGACTGACTCGAGTGTTTGGCCTATAATGGTCCTCAGGTCATGCTCGATACTCGAGTACCAGACAGACTACTCGAGTGTTCTTCCTTAATTTACATGGTTTTGAACACGATTTACTCGAGTACTCTACCTTTTACTCGAGTGTTTCGCAGCAAACAACACTGAAAACTAGTTTTAGCATGACATTTTCATTTCTACTCAAATTTAATCCATTCCAGGGATCCACAGAGTTCATACAACATAATTTGAACATGTTATAACATTCATTCCATATCAAAACACAGATTTGACAGATAATTCAGTAATCATGCATTAAAACACATTTTCACAACTCAATACCTCAATTTGCAGAATAAGCTCAATACTCATGAATTAAAGTTCATTTAAGCTTGCATGCATGATACATAACTTGCTCAACACAGTTTTAGAGCATGGATTGGTCTCCAAACCAAAGTTCCTATTCAATCTAAGCCCTTAGAGCCTCTTGGTGGCTCTCTAACACAATTCATGGAATTTAAACTCTATCTAGTGAATATAATTACTTCCCCTTACCTCTCAGACGTGAATCAACAGAAAGAAATCCAAGAAAAGTGCTCCAACCCCAGAAATCACTTTGAGCTTCACATGCATGACAGTTTTGAGTGCACCACCAAAACCGAATTGGTTCACCCATGAAACAGAGATAAGAATTGGGGAAAATTAGATTTCTAAACTCTATACAACATGTTCTAACTAAAGGAATTGAGTTTGAGACTCAGGAGCTCAAGAGCTTACCAGAAATTAATCTCCAAGTAAGCTCCAGAAACCAACTTTGACAGAATAACTCCAACTTCCAAGCTGTCGTTCTCCCAACACACTCACTCAATCCTTACGATTTTGGTGTTTATACAAAGCTCGAGATGTAAGCTTTATATTCGTGTATGATTTGTGTTTCAATTTACCTTTGAGAAGGAGAATCGAAGAGTACAAACTCGGAACCCTAATTTCATCAACCAAGCTACTTTGATCCAAAATTCTCAGCTAAGGGTCGAAGATGAGCTTAAATAGGAAGTGAGGACACTCATGCGGGTCGACACGAGGGCATTGAGCTGTTGATGGCGGAGTATTCGTGTCAACGGAGGGGAATCGTTGGCTGTGACTCACCAAACGCACTAACTCGTGCAGTTTGACCCAGAATACTCGAGTATTCTAAATAATACTCGAGTATTTCGCCCAGATTTTGAAAAATAATTATTTCATTTACTTTCCCTCCAAAACCTTTCCTATAATTGCTTTTAGGTCCCAACCCAGGGACTAATATGCAAAATACTCATTTAATGCATTTATATTATTTATTAAATAATTTCACACACCTAAGCTAGTCACATGAACACATATTTTAATCAAGGATTAATATAGAAACTATTAATTATAATTAAATTATAATTAACATTTCATTAATCGGGGATTAAAATTTTGGGGTGTTGCAATAGCTAAACCAATCAAACAAGCGCTATCACATACACCACTACGCTAAATGAGATTAGGGTCCAATCTTTGAGATGATTGGACGCCTTAATATGTTACCTAATTACGACGGCGTCTTAAGGGAATGCCCCTCTCTCACCTCGATGATGAACGTCCTAATGCTCTCCTCGTTCTCTTGATCATCTCTCCTTGCCTCTTGCCCTCGCATCCTTCGCTCAACTAAGACATTCTCTCGTGCATTAGAAACGATTCCGATATATTCTTTTGATTTGTTTTGAAAACAATTTCTCTTTTGCAAACATGTTGTCATGGTCTAAGGCCTTTCAAACTCAATTTAAATCTCATGTTTAAAACAATTCTTGGGAAAAAGCGTTTGGAAATAACTTAGAAATAATTTCCTTTCATTATAAAGTTTAATTTAAAACATCATGGTTATGAAAATATATTCCTTAAAATATTTTTCAGAACACAAGAAGTAAAAGATAAACCCTAGGATTACACAAATCAATTCAAATAATTTCACTCACTTCTAGCCCCTAAACCGAAAAGAACAAAGAAATTGACACATCATGGCATTGAACATAATCATGGAATAAAATCACTTTCATAAGTCATTTAAAAAGAGAATCATTCTAAGCATCTAAAACATGTATTAACCGAATCACTCAAACAAAATCCTATAAAATATATCAAATCACCAAAATCATAAAACAATGAAATTATCCCATTTACTTTGAGACTAAACCGTGAGCATCATGCAACAAGTTCCATTTTATTTTTCTTAGCTTAATTCAAGAAAATAAGTAAGATCACAAAACATCTTATGCATGTAGCTTTATGCTCCTAGATAAGACCAATCTTAGTCCATATGCAATCTAAATGATGATTAGGCACACTCTCCTATACACTCTTCTCAAAACCGAATATTTACATGCATAGGGTAAGAATCCTAGTTCACTTTTCAATGCACTAAAGACAATTAAAAGTTAGTCACATTACATTATCATGCATAGACCATCAAGAGATTTCCTTAGACTTTTTATTAAAACTTGAACTTATAAATTTTTCTTGGATAAAAACATGGTTTATAACTTGATCTTCTAAAAAGAATAGCATGCATGAACTCAAGGCCTACTAAATCTATTCCTAATGTATACTTGTACCTAAAATCAAGCACCATCACACTTTATCAACCATGGCCGAATGGCCTCCACATCAACACAACCAATATAACATAAATCTTTAAATCAAATCATGCTCGTAAAAAGAAAATTATTTTAAATGTCATTACCCTATTTTTTCATCTAGGCCGAGGCACACATAAAAGAGAACATAGCCTTTTTCATTTAAAAACATAACATGCAAAGCCTCAAGGTTCTAATTTGAGTTTGCACACACATGGATTACAACATGCACCTATAAAGATCAACCAATAATCATCACAATTCAACATGCATGACCAAAAATTTCTATTCCCTTCTCAAGAAATCTTAGATCATGGAATTGCTAATCAAATATTCACATAAACACATAGAGGTCACGGATTGGGTACAAAAATATATCATGCAAGACTTGAAATCCTCTATTTATCACAAACCATACTTAGATCATGCATTATGTATTCAACCCTTTACTAAAAATGTTGTAGGTCACGGTCTAAGAGGGAAAATCCAACATGCAAAGGGGTTTCATTTTAGTTCTCATGAAAATCTCAAATAAGGGTTTAGATTCTTCAAGAAGTTGTTTAGAAAATCATTGTGGTCTATCTAAAGAAATCATAACCGAAACACATAAAGAGTCCATGAGTCCACTTATTTAAAAACCAATGTAAAAGTCCATAGTTGCACTCAACTCTCAAGCTATAAAAATGAACATGCAATGGAAAGAAAAGAAAGAAAAATTACAAAGCCAAAAGAAAATTCTAACTCACATGATTTCCTTTAGATCTTCGAGTAACCTACCAAGAAAATTGAGTCTTCTACTTCAAAGGCTCTAAGTCTTCAAAGAAGGTTCAAGGACTTGGTTTAGATCTCCTTCTTCTTCCTTGGTGTTCCTCACGGTTTCTCCTTCTCTTCCTAAGCTTCTAGTTATTTCTAAGAGCTTAATGTCTCTCTTAGAAAATGTTTTAGTTTTGGAAGTGAATTGTGAGGCAAATGGGGTGGGTGTGCTACGGTTCAAGGAAATAAAAAGTCAACCAACAATTTCCTCTCTTGCCCTTGAGAAAGTTCGGCCAGGTGTGTTGCTAGAAAGGGTAGAATTGGCATCATTAAGGCTTGCATGGCTCAAGCCAAGCCATTGGACAAATGGAGTAGAATTAGGACTAAGTTTGCTTCCTATTGGTTGGTCAAACTATTAACCAAGCTTTACACTAATTAAACCTAGGTGCTAATGGGTTACTAGGCTTAGGGTGCAAAAGTCAAAATTTGCATGGTACACTTGTTGAGTTCTAAGCTTGCCAAGGATTCTCCTTTCCCATGATTCAAACACCTACCCCAAACACACACACACACCTCACCACCGAAGCAACACACATGCACACACCTCATGCAAGTTTCATTTTTATTTTCCATTATTTCACTTATAACATGTGTTAAAATCATGCAAATAAATTCAAGGGTTATACACATACACACATACATAGGACCGTAGCATTATACACACATACAAGCACATGTATTTATTTTTCCAAGCAACATTCACATATTGAATCAAACATATATCATGTCAAGCATATAGCATAAATTGATTTCATGTCATGGTAATTTATTTAATTTTCCCACAAGAACATATTATAAATAAAACTTAGGCTATTTCAAAGTAAAACAATTATCTACACAAAGAACACACAAAATTAAAATATATATATAAAATCAAACTTTTTCTATAATAACGAGTTTCCAAAAGACAATTGAAATCTCTAATTTTCAAAATCATATAGTCTTAAAATTTGTCCTCCCAAGATTTTCAAAACAGAAAATTCAAAAGACCAAAATTCCAAAGTTCATGTATCCAAAATGTAAATTTAGTTCATAAAAAAATCATTTCTTTAGAAAATCCCTTTTTAGAAAACAAAGGTTCAACGTTTATTTTTAGCGAATTTGTTTCTGTATGCACGGGAAATGCGGGGTGTTACAAATTATCTACACCTAGTCATCATTACAACAACCTAGAATCTATATCCTAAGCAAAGGTAATACAAACCCCTCTTACCTTCCTAAGAGGTGGTGATGAATCTCAAGCCTTAGCCTATTGGTCCTTGGTGTTTGAGTTCCTTCTCCTTAGCTTCTCTACACTTTGACTTGTACTCGCTTTGGCCCTTGAATCCCTAGATTTAATCTCCTACTTCTTGTCATTAATGATGAGGTTGATGGGTATAACTCTCCCTAGTTGTTAGGTTTAAAAATCCATGGAAATAGAGAGGGAGAAGGTCACGAATTTGGTGGAGGAGAGGAGGAAGGATTTGTTGGCCAATTTCTTACTTGATTCATTGATGGGGATAATATGTGAGTTGATTTTGGGTGCTTATGAGATGTTTTCCTTAGCTATGGAACTCAACAAAACAATAGAGAGGAGGGAGGAGGGGGTCGACTTCTTGAGGGAGTATAGGGAATGATTTATGAGCCCATTATATTGAATAGAAAATGATGGGGATGATGATGATGAGGGTTATGAGGTTTTGATCTTGGTGTTGGTGTGGTTGATGAGGATGAGAAGCTCTTGGGGCTTTGAGAGGAAGGTGGAAGGGATGATGAATAGTGAGTGTTGGTGGTGGGATGGATTTGTTTTATGATGCCCCTTGCCAAGGAAGAAAAATCGTGTGGCTGGGATTGGGCATCTTGGTGCCCAAGTTGAAATCTGGTGGTTGAAAACGCTGCATCTGGTCGCGCGCGCCTGGGCGCGGGTAGCGCGCCCCTGAGCGCGAGTCTGGCACCAGCTCCTGATCTGGTGCGTGGTGCGGGAATCTGATGCGGTCAGGAAGGAATGACGTGTCAGATGGTGCGCCAACAAGGAATCTGGTGCGCGCAGGGCGCGCCTGGGCGAGAAAGCTACTGAATTGGTGCAGAAATGAACAGGGCACGCACCTGGGCGCAGACTTCTCGCATCCAATGGTGGGAATTGGGTTTAGAGCTATGGATATTTTATTCCTAATTTTCTTGCACCAGATGATTTCTAAAACTTAAAACCCTGATTTAACCCCCGAATCCACTTCGATAATTCTACCTCTTGATACATATGCACTCTACGCAACCCCTAGTACTTAAAATTACTACTCACCTTGATGTAAAATCAAATCTCTGATTAAGGTGGATAATTTTGATGATGACAATGTAATTAAATTATGGACTTAATTTGAAGAATGCAAGCCCAACAATAAAGAAGATCAAGTGCTTAGTTTAATTATTCGTTCTCATTTATTCTCATTGTATTTTATTTTATTTATGAGAGTGGGTAGTTTAGGTTTTTATTCTCACATAAGGTCAGATAATGATCATGCATGAAAGGTTGAGATTAAAACCAATTAGACTTGAGAAGAGAATTGAAAACAATGTTAGAAAAACTTAATTTTTCCAACATTGAGCAATTCCCTCGAGTGATTCTCAATTCACTCGAGTGATTTATGAATTTTCTGTAATATAGCCGTTGGATAAAGTAAAAAGGCAACACTATCAGAGCTGACCAAAAACACTCGAGTGTTTTCAAAAAGACTCGAGTGATTTAGGTCTGTCAGCAAATTTTTTAAACGTTAGAAGAGGACAAAAAGGTAGAATAACTTGGTTTTTCCTTCCCTTTTGTCCCCTCACTTATATTCTGAATAGTGGCCATTATCCAAGAGAACAAGCTTACACTCTTTCATTGATTCTCTCTCTCTCAAGTGTTAAAATCATTTTCTCTCTCTAAACTCAACCAAGCATTCATCTTTATTATTTGTCTTAGTGAGTTACGAGAGTGTGCTTCAATTGTAAGAGAATTATTTGTTGTAAAATTCTCAAACACTCAAACACTTTAGCTTGTTTAGAAAATCTTGGTGAGGTATCCAAGTACTTGGTGAGGTATCCAAGTTCTCATGTCTTGGGAGGTTCTCAAGCACAAAGACTAAGAGGATTCTTAGCTTGGTTGGGCTCTTGGAGGTTCGAAGGAGCTTAAGAAGAAGGGACTCTTCATCACCAAATCAAGTTGGGGTAGAAACTTCAAGAGTTTGGTACACTCTTGAAAAGGGTTAGGATTGAGTGAGGAATCTCAATTTATCCTTGTAATTTCTAACAATTTGATCATTATTAGAAACTCCTAAGTTGATTAGGGGGGACTGGATTAGCACTCTAGATTGAGTGTGAACCAGGATAAAATTGGTGTTGTCTCTCTCTTTTATAGCTTTCTTAGTTTTCAAGTAAAACCAAACCCTAAGTTCTCTAGAAAGGGGCTTTTATAATTCTAGTAGCAATTGGGTGCAATTAACTTGTTATCAACTTGTTTTAACTTAGTTTAATTGCCCTCTACTTTGATTTATATCTGCCCTGGATTAGTCTTTAAGAAATTGAATCATTTTGCTAAATTTCTCTGAAACTGCTCCTTTCTGTTCTGCATAAAACACTCGAGTGTTTTTCAATTCACTCGAGTATTTCGTAGCATTTCACTCGAGTGTTCTTCATTTTCACGCGAGTGTTTTTCAGGTTTTCTGAAAAACACGCGAGTGTTTTTAAATTCACTCGAGTAAATTGCCCAGTTTCAGAAAAACAAGCTTTTGATCAATTATCTTTTAATTGCACCGAAAATTAGTCACTGTTGCTTCCATATTACTATTCACCCCCCCTCTAGTAATTGCTAAGCCCGCTTGTTGGTTTCCAACAAGTGGTATCAGAGCTCGGTCGAAAGATCAAGCGTAAAAGCTTTTTCGAAAAAGATCCTTTTGGAAACAATGGGCTCTAGCAATCAACAAGAAGGGTCTATGTCTCTTAACCGACCTCCATTCTTCAATGGTGAAGATTATTCTTATTGGAAGGTTAGGATGAGAGTCTTTGTAGAAGCAATAGACACCGATATTTGGGATGCAATTGAAAAAGGTCCTAATATTCCTAGAAGAGTGATTAATGGTGAAGCCATTGTTATTCCTAGGACAAGTTGGAATGAAGATGATAAAAAGAAAGTTTCATATGATTTAAAAGCTAAAAATATCATCTTCTCCGCTTTGTCCAAAAATGAATTTCATAGGATTTCACAATGTCAATCGGCTAAAGAAATGTGGGATACCTTGCAAATTACTCATGAGGGAACTAGTGAAGTTAGAGACTCAAGATTAAATGCTTTAACTCATGAATATGAGCTCTTTCATATGTTCCCTAATGAGTCTATCAATGATATGCAAACAAGGTTCACACATATCGTTAACCAATTGATTGGCTTAGGAAAGGAATTTAGAGATGGTGAAACTACTAACAAAGTCTTGAGATGTCTTTATAGGAGATGGTAACCTAAGGTGACCGCCATCAAGGAAGCTAAGGATGTAAAATCTATGGACTTGACCACCTTGTTTGGAAAGCTCCAAGAACATGAGATGGAACTATCAAGACTTCACTTAAATGAAGATTCGGACAAGAAAAAGAAGAGCATCTCTCTAAAAGCCTCAACTAAAATATCAAAAGAGGATGAAGATGAATCTTCAAGTGAAAGCTCCGATCATGCTCTAAATGAGGAAGAGAATGGCTTATTTTCCAAGAGGTTCAACAAATTCCTCAAAGGCAAAAAGGGTAGTTCATCATTCTCTAAGGACAAGAGACCTCAAGACAAAAGATTCAAGGATAGCAAGCCAAGAAACAAGAGCTCAAGCGAAAGTGTCAAATGTCATGAGTGTGGTGGGATAGGACACATAAAAATGGAATGTCCCACCTACTTGAGAAAGAATGAGAGGAAGACTCAAGATGGCAAGGGGAAAAGAGCTTACATTGTTTGGGATGAACCAGAAAAGGATTCCAAGTCATCCTCAAGTAGTTCGGATGATGAGGAAGCCAAGCTATGCCTCATGGCCAAGAATGACAATGAAGCCTCCTCAAGTAGTGAAAGAAATGACAATGAGAGTGAGGATGAGGTATCATCTAACTATTCTTACACCTCCTCTCATACTATTTCTTATGATGATTTGCTAAATGAATATAATGAAATGCTCACTCAATTTGAAAGACTTGCTAAAGTTAACAAAGAAAAAGGAAATAAGCTTTTGGAGTATCAAAAGGAAATCAATGAATTAGAAAAATCTATTAATGATTTGAAACTCAAAAATGCATCCTTGGAACTTTCTAACTCTAGTCATGTTTGTGAGAATGCAAATCAATCATATACCATCACTCATTGTGAAAAGTGTTGTGTGCTTGAAAACGAAGTTAATGATTTGAAAATCAAACTCAACACTTTTAACAAAAGTGAAAGAAACCTAGATCGGTTAATTGGCTCTCTTAGACACAATTCAAACAAAACCGGTCTAGGATATGTCCACAAGAAAAAGAAAAATAAAGTGGTTGGTTCATTCTCAAAAATTGATTTTACAAAGAAACCAACTTGCTTTTATTGTGGAAAATTTGGACATACAAACAATAAGTTCCATATCAAATCTTTTGGAATTCAAAATGGTACTTATGTTTGGATTAAGAAGGAAGAATCATCCAAGACTAACAAAAAGGGACCCAACATAATTTGGGTACCCAAAATGAGCAAGTGATTGTGTCTTGTAGGTGTGCCTTAGAACCGGAAAGCAACTTTGGATACTTGATAGTGGATGTTCTAGGCACATGACGGGAGATAAGCGACATTTCATTGAGCTTACTCCTAAAGAAAAAGGATATGTCACATATGGAGACAACAACAAAGGCAAAATACTTGGTATAGGTAAAATTGGTAATTCTTCCAACTTGGTTATTGATAATGTACTTTATGTTCAAGGATTAGAACATAATCTTTTGAGCATTAGTCAATTATGTGATATTGGTAACCATGTATTATTTACCTCTACTCATTGTCTCATAAAAAGTGACAAAGATGAATCTATCAAATTTGTTGGAAAAAGGTCTAATAACACTTACATGGTTGAATTGAATAATATCACTTCTTTAGTTTCAAAATGTTTAATTAGAAAAGAAAGTGATACTTGGTTATGGCATCGTAGGACCGCTCACATTAATGTAAATCAACTTAAGAAACTTCATCCAAAGACTTAGTAGTTGGTTTACCAAAGCTCAATTTTCAAATTAAAGGTGATTGCACTCCTTGCAAGAAGTGCAAACAAACTAAAAATCATTTTGGTTCCAAAAATGATGTGTCCACAACAAGACCATTGGAAATGCTTCATATGGACTTGTTTGGACCTTCTCAAGTAAAAAGCTTTGGTGGCAACTACTATGCCTTGGTGATTGTTGATGATTTTTCAAGATTTACATGGACATTATTTTTAAGTGCTAAGAGTGAGGCCTACAAGTCTTTTAAACGCCATATTAAGCTTGCACAAAACCAAGTAAACCAAAAAGTGATTATAATTCGAACCGACCATGGAGGTGAATTTGAAAACTATAAATTTGATAGATTTTGTGATAAGCATGGAATTGAGCACCAATATTCGGCACCTAGGACTCCCCAACAAAATGGAGTTGTTGAGAGGAAAAATAGGGTGCTAGAGGAACTTGCTAGAACCATGTTAAATGATTCTCAAGTACCTCAATACTTTTGGGCCGATGCCGTTAATACGGCTTGTTATGTAATGAATATAATTTTAATTAGGCCCATGATAAAGAAAACCCCCTATGAGCTTTACAAAGGTAGAAAACCCAATATATCCCATTTCCATGTTTTTGGATGCAAAGTGTACATTTTAAACAATGGAAAAGATCAACTTGGAAAATTTGATTCTAAATCGGATGAGGGAATATTTTTGGTTTACTCTTCTCATAGCAAAGCTTTTAGAGTTTATAATAAACGAACTATGACTATTGAAGAATCTATTCACATTGTTTTTAATGAGTCTTCGAAAGAAGATAGTGTTTTATGTGAGGGTAGTGATGATGGACTTGAGATTTCAAATGTTGACAAAGAGATGGAAAAATCAAAGGATGTGTGACACCCTTCCAGATTACTCAACTATAATATAGTAATTAAGCCTTTATATTGAATAATATATGGACTTGTGAGTATTAAGAAAATAACTGAAAGTAAAATTTTCTTTTAAAAGCGGGTGCACAAATCAACACTTGGAATTCTTGGAGAATAAACCCTAAGGCATTACAAAACAGTTGTATCGAATTCGGCGATTTTTAAAACCTTTTCAAAAGTTGGGTAACATTCGTCTTTTGGAATCGTATTTATATCATAGAAAATAACTGAAGGTACCCTTACTTTAATTGATAAAACTGATACCATCAAATGGTTTTCACAGGCGAACTCTCAAATAGATTAAATCAGAGTAAGCGGAAATTATCGGACTATGCCTTGGATAGGAATATAAACATAGGTTTTATATATATATGAAAGTCATAAGTACATAGCCCAACATCAGAGTCTCCAAGATCCAAAACATACAAGGCCATAAACAGATCTACATAGCAGTGTAACCAAAACCCTAGAGTACCCAAAAGTATATTTACAACATATATACATAGCCAAAATATAAACTCCAAGGGTGGTCACGTAGATCCGGTAGCATCAGATGTAGTAGTAGTAGTAGTAGCATCAGTCTCCAAGAACAAAGGTAGTAGCATCATCATCATCACAGCAGCAGCAAAGTATCCTCCACAGCCTCCACACATCGGATCCTCTGATCCGCATCATACACCATACGCACATACCTAGGGATCATCGTCCCTCCAATCACTCCCAGTAGAATGCATGACAGGCTCGCTCCCACTCTCGTCCTCCACTGGATCCTCCTCGATCTCATCCGAGGGAGAGTGTACCCTACCACTGGGTACCGGGTCAGGTGATGGTGAAACCCTGACTGGACTCCTCGGATCAGAAGGGGGAGTCTCCTCGCGGACGACTCTCGAAGTAAAAGGGTGTGAGCGGGTAGGTTGAAAATAAAAACTGTGATATGAGCGAGCTGGTCGTGTGGGAGGTGGTCCATGGTAAGTATAAAAGAGGGGTACGTGCATAGTGTACATGATGGGAATCCTACATCTACGAGGATGAAACCGGACCATCGAGTTGGGGTGGTAGAAGATAACCTCTACCTCTCCCTCGAAGACCGCTCGGTGATCCTCGTAGATCCATATGCCACTAAAAAGTGGCCGGATCTCGACGCAAGCGATGTAACGTGACATCACCTACAAGGGCATAGGGGTAAGCATTTCTATACACATAATCAATAGAGTATAAATTTGCACAATATGAATATGTAAATATGCAACAATGAACAACAATCACATTTAGCACTTAGCAGTTATTGAATGCAATTAGGATGCTCATACTTGTTCCATTTATCACACTTAATTCAAATGAGTGGCATGATGTATGAATCTAGCTCTCATGCCTATCTCCATCATTCTATGTCACTCTTTGACGTCCATCCCTAACAACCCAGCACTCACCAGTGCGTTGTATTCCTAGGTATACAACAGTTCGTACATTCACCAAGAATGTACTCGACAAGCTTGGAATCAATGCCACCCGAGCAATGTTATAACGTGCCACCCGAGCAACGTACCGTCATCCAAACGGCCCATCATCCAAATGGTATAACCGTATCGGCATCCACTCAGCCGACCACGTCAACGACGTGTAATCAAGCAAGCGTATTGGCACTCCCAGAGGCCCTCCTCATGTTATCAAAACATGATAAACGACTTACCATCCAAACTCCAAATGAATGCATCATTTTTACGATTGAAGGAAATTGATTAATATATTACATGCCACCTAGGCACATTCCGTCATCCAAACGGTGTATCCATATTAATCAATTCCTCTTAAGTTCAGATCCCTTGGATTATGGTTATGAAATCCTTAACCAATTGAGTTAGAATTGAAAATGGTGTTTCTCAGGTTCTGGGTAAATTACTCGAGTATAATTCAGCATACTCGAGTGTTTTTCAACTTTTCCAGATTACTCGAGTGTACTTAGGGTTACTCGAGTGTTCGTGACTTTCTGAGGATTTGGGTTTCAAATTCAATAAATTACTCGAGTAGTTCATGGGTTACTCGAGTGTTCATCATGATTTCCAGGATACTCGAGTCACCCCTGCATTACTCGAGTGGTTTGCCTTAACATGTCCTCAGGTCTTGCTCGATACTCGAGTACCAAACACAATACTCGAGTGTTCTTGTTCAAATTACATTGTTTTACAAACGTTTTACTCGAGTACCTGGTCTAATACTCGAGTGTTTCGCAGCAGAAAACACTGAAATCTTAGTTTCAACATACCATTTTCATTTCTACTCATTTCCAGTCCATTCCAAGGATCAACAGAGTTAACATATCATAATTTGAACATGCGACAACATTCATTTCATATCAAATAACAGATTTGACAGAGAATCAACCATTAATGCATAAAATACTCAATTTGGCAACTCAATACCTCAAATTTCAAAATAAACATCACACTCATGAAACAATGGTCATTTAAACTTGCATGCATGATTTAGAACTTTCTCAACACAGTTTTAAAGCATGACTTGGTCTCCAAACCAAAGTTCCTATTCAATCTAAGCCCTTAGAGCCTCTTGGTGGCTCTCTAATGCATTTAATGGAATTTAAACTCTATCTAGTGTACGAAATTTACTTCCCCTTACCTCTCAGACGTGAATCAAACAGAGAATTCCAAAGAAAAGCTCCACAGCGCCAAAAATCACTTTAAGCACCAACATGCAGAGCAGTTTTGAGTGCACCACCGAAATCGAATTGGTTCACCCATGAAATCAAGATAAGAATTGGGGAAAATTAGATTTCTAGACTCTATACAACATAATCTAACTAAAGGAATCGAATTTGAGACTCAGGGATTCGTGAGCTTACCACAATCAATGATCAAAGTGAGCTCCCAGAACTGATGACAGCAAACAAACCTTGACTTCCCAACTTCGATTCTAACAGCACACTCACTCTCAGCTCACAATCTTTATGTCTATACAAAGCTCGTGATGTGAGCTTTGTATTGGTGTATAATTTGTGATTTGAAACTGAACACAGAGGGAGAATCGAAGAATACAATTTCAGAACCCTAACTTGAGCAAGTTTCACAATTCCATCAACAAAGTCTTCAATCTTGTTGATGAAGGGCTTAAATAGACATGGAGGGTGTTCATGCGTGACGACACGCCACCCAGGGCGTTGGCAAGGTGACGATTTCGTGTCAACGACACGAAATCGTTCATGGTGACTCAGCAAACGCACTAACTCGTGCAGTTTGACCCAACATACTCGAGTATTCCAGAAAATACTCGAGTAGTTTGCCCAGTTTTTGAAAAATAATTATTTTATTTACTTTCCTTCTAAAATCTTTCCTATATTTGCTTCTAGGTCCCAACCCAGGGACTAATATGCAAAGATACCTATTTCATGCATAAATATATTTATTAAAATAAATTCTAATAATATAAACACAGGTTTTAATCAAAGATTAAAAATAGAATTAATTAATTATAATAAACTTTATAATTAATATTCTATTAATCCAGGATTAAAATTTTGGGGTGTTACAGGATGAAGGAGAAGTCAAAGATGAACTTGATCCGGCTTGGAAAACGGTGAAAGCTCACCCTATTGACAATGTCATAGGAGATCTTTCAAAGGGAGTATTAACTCGTAGGTCAATTCAAAATATTTGTCATTTTGTTTCCGTTGTTTCTCAAATCGAACCAAATTCAATTAAGGAAGCAATTATGGATGAACATTGGGTTATGGCCATGCAAGAAGAACTAAATCAATTTATTAGAAATGATGTTTGGGAATTAGTGCCTATGCCCGATGATCATACCATAATTGGTTTAAAATGGATTTATAGAAATAAACTTGATGAATCCGGTTTGATTATAAGAAACAAAGCGAGACTTGTTGCCCAAGGGTACAACCAAGAGGAAGGTGTTGATTATGATGAGACCTTTGCTCCGGTTGCACGTCTTGAGGCAATCCGCATCTTGCTTGCCTTTGCATCAATCATGAATTTTACTCTTTATCAAATGGATGTCATACATTCATAATAAACAAATGAATGCGTAGCACCACAACCAGGCAACGCATCACAAAGCTGACCATTTAGCAAGTAATTACCTTGCACAAGATCGAAGGATTGGCTTGCTTCTCCACCTCTAAGAGTGAAAACCCTCCCTTGCACCATGGGTTTGTCAGTTGCCCCTCGTGAACTAGCCTTGGTCGGTTCCTGGCAATCCTTCGCAAAGTGTCTCGGTTTCCCACAATTGAAGCAGTTATTTGTTCCCCAACAAAAACGGCCATGATGACGACGCTTGCACTTGTCGCAGAAAGGAGCCTTACTTCGGAAGTTACCTCCATCACTACTTTCAACTTTTCCTTTGCCCTTCCTCCGGCGATCATACGGACCCTTGCCTCGATTATTGAAACCTTTGTGCCTTTGAGGTCCATAATTTTTACTATCTTTCCTCTCTGATGCTTGCAGTTTTTCTGCCTTCTTGTCATCCTCGTACATTCTACACATGTCCACCAATGTAGGAAAACTTTGGATCCTTTGATAACTGAAAGTAGACTTCAACTTGGGCCTTAAGCCTCCCTCAAACTTGATACACTTACTCCTTTCATCGGGGTTGTTCTGATAATATGGAGAGTACTTCATCAATTCCTCGAACTTGGCTGCGTACTCTCCCACACTCATGTCCCCTTGCTTCAGCTGCAAGAACTCCACTTCCTTCTTTCTCCTCAAATCCTCAGGAAAGTATTTATTGAGGAACTTCTCCATAAATACATCCCAATTAACCTCCCTTCCTTCATAATGCAGGAGCTGAACCGTATGGTTCTACCAGTTCTTAGCCTCATCTTCTAACATGTAGACTGCATACGCCACCTTCTGAGCTTCTGCGCAGCCCAACGTTCTGAAGATCTTATCCATGGTATGAATCCACTTATTAGCCTCCTCAGGTTTAAATACTCCTTCAAACTTGGGTGGATTACAACTCCTAAAATCCGCCAAACTCTTAGCCTCGGTAATACCCACATTACACTGATGAGGTGGGTTAACCGATTGCGGTGGTTGCTGAGATTGCCGTTGCTGCATAGCCTCTAGTACCGCGGTAATTTTCTCTAACATCGCATTGGTGTGATTTTGGTTTCTAGGTTCCGTAATAGACCTGCGCTATGGACTTATGGTCACATATGTTGAACTAAAGAAACTTTCATCACACCACCTATACTAAGACTATAGCTTATACCTTTAAATCCACAATCAATTGGGTCTTGTGCTCAAAAGAGACAAGATACAAACAAATCAATTGTATCTAAAGCTCAACAAGTAAGATACTAGCATTCAAAGCAATGAACATGCCTTGGAGGTACTTGCTTGATGTTGATGGCTACCTTTCTGAAACTACTTCCACTACTACAGGATCTGACTTTTGCTCTGATACCACTCAGTGTGACACCCTTCCAGATTACTCAACTATAATATAGTAATTAAGCCTTTATATTGAATAATATATGGACTTGTGAGTATTAAGAAAATAACTGAAAGTAAAATTTTCTTTTAAAAGCGGGTGCACAAATCAACACTTGGAATTCTTGGAGAATAAACCCTAAGGCATTACAAAACAGTTGTATCGAATTCGGCGATTTTTAAAACCTTTTCAAAAGTTGGGTAACATTCATCTTTTGGAATCGTATTTATATCATAGAAAATAACTGAAGCTACCCTTACTTTAATTGATAAAACTGATACCATCAAATGGTTTTCACAGGCGAACTCTCAAATAGATTAAATCAGAGTAAGCGGAAATTATCGGACTATGCCTTGGATAGGAATATAAACATAGGTTTTATATATATATGAAAGTCATAAGTACATAGCCCAACATCAGAGTCTCCAAGATCCAAAACATACAAGGCCATAAACAGATCTACATAGCAGTGTAACCAAAACCCTAGAGTACCCAAAAGTATATTTACAACATATATACATAGCCAAAATATAAACTCCAAGGGTGGTCACGTAGATCCGGTAGCATCAGATGTAGTAGTAGTAGTAGTAGCATCAGTCTCCAAGAACAAAGGTAGTAGCATCATCATCATCACAGCAGCAGCAAAGTATCCTCCACAGCCTCCACACATCGGATCCTCTGATCCGCATCATACACCATACGCACATACCTAGGGATCATCGTCCCTCCAATCACTCCCAGTAGAATGCATGACAGGCTCGCTCCCACTCTCGTCCTCCACTGGATCCTCCTCGATCTCATCCGAGGGAGAGTGTACCCTACCACTGGGTACCGGGTCAGGTGATGGTGAAACCCTGACTGGACTCCTCGGATCAGAAGGGGGAGTCTCCTCGCGGACGACTCTCGAAGTAAAAGGGTGTGAGCGGGTAGGTTGAAAATAAAAACTGTGATATGAGCGAGCTGGTCGTGTGGGAGGTGGTCCATGGTAAGTATAAAAGAGGGGTACGTGCATAGTGTACATGATGGGAATCCTACATCTACGAGGATGAAACCGGACCATCGAGTTGGGGTGGTAGAAGATAACCTCTACCTCTCCCTCGAAGACCGCTCGGTGATCCTCGTAGATCCATATGCCACTAAAAAGTGGCCGGATCTCGACGCAAGCGATGTAACGTGACATCACCTACAAGGGCATAGGGGTAAGCATTTCTATACACATAATCAATAGAGTATAAATTTGCACAATATGAATATGTAAATATGCAACAATGAACAACAATCACATTTAGCACTTAGCAGTTATTGAATGCAATTAGGATGCTCATACTTGTTCCATTTATCACACTTAATTCAAATGAGTGGCATGATGTATGAATCTAGCTCTCATGCCTATCTCCATCATTCTATGTCACTCTTTGACGTCCATCCCTAACAACCCAGCACTCACCAGTGCGTTGTATTCCTAGGTATACAACAGTTCGTACATTCACCAAGAATGTACTCGACAAGCTTGGAATCAATGCCACCCGAGCAATGTTATAACGTGCCACCCGAGCAACGTACCGTCATCCAAACGGCCCATCATCCAAATGGTATAACCGTATCGGCATCCACTCAGCCGACCACGTCAACGACGTGTAATCAAGCAAGCGTATTGGCACTCCCAGAGGCCCTCCTCATGTTATCAAAACATGATAAACGACTTACCATCCAAACTCCAAATGAATGCATCATTTTTACGATTGAAGGAAATTGATTAATATATTACATGCCACCTAGGCACATTCCGTCATCCAAACGGTGTATCCATATTAATCAATTCCTCTTAAGTTCAGATCCCTTGGATTATGGTTATGAAATCCTTAACCAATTGAGTTAGAATTGAAAATGGTGTTTCTCAGGTTCTGGGTAAATTACTCGAGTATAATTCAGCATACTCGAGTGTTTTTCAACTTTTCCAGATTACTCGAGTGTACTTAGGGTTACTCGAGTGTTCGTGACTTTCTGAGGATTTGGGTTTCAAATTCAATAAATTACTCGAGTAGTTCATGGGTTACTCGAGTGTTCATCATGATTTCCAGGATACTCGAGTCACCCCTGCATTACTCGAGTGGTTTGCCTTAACATGTCCTCAGGTCTTGCTCGATACTCGAGTACCAAACACAATACTCGAGTGTTCTTGTTCAAATTACATTGTTTTACAAACGTTTTACTCGAGTACCTGGTCTAATACTCGAGTGTTTCGCAGCAGAAAACACTGAAATCTTAGTTTCAACATACCATTTTCATTTCTACTCATTTCCAGTCCATTCCAAGGATCAACAGAGTTAACATATCATAATTTGAACATGCGACAACATTCATTTCATATCAAATAACAGATTTGACAGAGAATCAACCATTAATGCATAAAATACTCAATTTGGCAACTCAATACCTCAAATTTCAAAATAAACATCACACTCATGAAACAATGGTCATTTAAACTTGCATGCATGATTTAGAACTTTCTCAACACAGTTTTAAAGCATGACTTGGTCTCCAAACCAAAGTTCCTATTCAATCTAAGCCCTTAGAGCCTCTTGGTGGCTCTCTAATGCATTTAATGGAATTTAAACTCTATCTAGTGTACGAAATTTACTTCCCCTTACCTCTCAGACGTGAATCAAACAGAGAATTCCAAAGAAAAGCTCCACAGCGCCAAAAATCACTTTAAGCACCAACATGCAGAGCAGTTTTGAGTGCACCACCGAAATCGAATTGGTTCACCCATGAAATCAAGATAAGAATTGGGGAAAATTAGATTTCTAGACTCTATACAACATAATCTAACTAAAGGAATCGAATTTGAGACTCAGGGATTCGTGAGCTTACCACAATCAATGATCAAAGTGAGCTCCCAGAACTGATGACAGCAAACAAACCTTGACTTCCCAACTTCGATTCTAACAGCACACTCACTCTCAGCTCACAATCTTTATGTCTATACAAAGCTCGTGATGTGAGCTTTGTATTGGTGTATAATTTGTGATTTGAAACTGAACACAGAGGGAGAATCGAAGAATACAATTTCAGAACCCTAACTTGAGCAAGTTTCACAATTCCATCAACAAAGTCTTCAATCTTGTTGATGAAGGGCTTAAATAGACATGGAGGGTGTTCATGCGTGACGACACGCTACCCAGGGCGTTGGCAAGGTGACGATTTCGTGTCAACGACACGAAATCGTTCATGGTGACTCAGCAAACGCACTAACTCGTGCAGTTTGACCCAACATACTCGAGTATTCCAGAAAATACTCGAGTAGTTTGCCCAGTTTTTGAAAAATAATTATTTTATTTACTTTCCTTCTAAAATCTTTCCTATATTTGCTTCTAGGTCCCAACCCAGGGACTAATATGCAAAGATACCTATTTCATGCATAAATATATTTATTAAAATAAATTCTAATAATATAAACACAGGTTTTAATCAAAGATTAAAAATAGAATTAATTAATTATAATAAACTTTATAATTAATATTCTATTAATCCAGGATTAAAATTTTGGGGTGTTACAGGATGAAGGAGAAGTCAAAGATGAACTTGATCCGGCTTGGAAAACGGTGAAAGCTCACCCTATTGACAATGTCATAGGAGATCTTTCAAAGGGAGTATTAACTCGTAGGTCAATTCAAAATATTTGTCATTTTGTTTCCGTTGTTTCTCAAATCGAACCAAATTCAATTAAGGAAGCAATTATGGATGAACATTGGGTTATGGCCATGCAAGAAGAACTAAATCAATTTATTAGAAATGATGTTTGGGAATTAGTGCCTATGCCCGATGATCATACCATAATTGGTTTAAAATGGATTTATAGAAATAAACTTGATGAATCCGGTTTGATTATAAGAAACAAAGCGAGACTTGTTGCCCAAGGGTACAACCAAGAGGAAGGTGTTGATTATGATGAGACCTTTGCTCCGGTTGCACGTCTTGAGGCAATCCGCATCTTGCTTGCCTTTGCATCAATCATGAATTTTACTCTTTATCAAATGGATGTCAAGAGTGCTTTCTTGAATGGTTTCATAAATGAAGAAGTGTATGTTAAGCAACCACCCGGTTTTGAAAGTCATGAGTTTCTAAACCATGTTTACAAGTTGAAAAAGGCACTTTATGGATTAAAACAAGCTCCTAGAGCTTGGTATGATCGATTAAGTACCTTTCTATTAGAAAATGGCTTTCAAAGGGGAAAGGTTGATAATACACTATTCATCTACAAAACCAAAGAGGACATTTTGTTAGTGCAAATATATGTGGATGATATTATCTTTGGTGCCACTAACATGTCCTTGTGTAGAAAGTTCTCTAATTTGATGAAAAAGGAATTTGAAATGTCCATGATGGGGGAGCTCAAGTTCTTCCTAGGACTTCAAATCAAGCAAGTCAAGGAGGGGATTTTTGTGCATCAAGAAAATATTGCAAGGAGCTCCTTGGAAAATTCGGAATGGACAAATGCAAAGAAGCATACACTCCCATGAGCACAACATGCTACCTAGACAAGGATGACATAGGTAAACCAGTTGATGTAAGTAAATATAGAGGCATGATAGGTAGTCTTCTATATCTTACCTCATCTAGACCGGATATTATGTTTAGTGTATGCATGTGTGCCCGTTTTCAAGCTAATCCTAAAGAATCACACCTATCCGCAGTTAAACATATTTTTAAATATCTTAAAGGGACAATTAACACCGGATTATTGTATCCTAGGGATGCTAGTCTTAGTTTAGTTGGCTATTCGGATTTCGACTTTGCGGGATGCAAGCTTGATCGCAAAAGCACTAGTGGTACTTGCCATTTATTGGGAAGTTCATTAGTGTCATGGTTTTCTAAAAAGCAAGCTTGTGTTGCTCTTTCCACCGCCGAAGCGGAATATATCGCCGCCAGTAGTTGTTGTGCTCAACTCTTGTGGATGAAACAACAATTAGCGGATTTTGGTTTAAAATTAGAAAGTGTTCCATTAAAATGCGATAACACAAGTGCCATCAATCTAACTAAGAATCCGGTATATCACTCAAGGACTAAACACATTGAAATTAGACATCATTTCCTAAGGGATCATGTTCAAAAGGGTGATTGCACAATTGAATTTGTAAGTACCACAAATCAATTAGCGGACATTTTTACAAAACCTTTGCCAAGGGATACCTTCTATCATATAAGAAGGGAACTTGGTATTTTAGAGGAGTCAAGTATAAACTAATTGATTTGTGCCATTTGAAAATCACCAAGTATGTCTAAATTTAGTGTGTGATGATACTTGTTTGAAATTACCTTGAGATGTTATGAATTTATGTCTTCAATTGTGTGTGATTAAGTTTCCTATCTGTTGTTTTCATTAAATGTGGTGAATTTTGTGTTTTATGTTTTAAAACTGTGATTTTCAGCATAACTGATAAAAACACTCGAGTGTTTATAAAATCACTCGAGTGATTTTAATTCAAAATTAAATCAGTTTTAATTGAAAAAGTTTTTGAGCATGTCTGATGGAAAATACGCGAGTCTTTTTGAAAAGACTCGAGTGTTTTCGGCCAACACTTGAGTGAATCCCATTTCACTCGAGTGAACTTCAGATTTCTTAAAATCCATCTTTCGGCCAAGACACGAGTGAATTCATTTTCACACGAGTGTTTTTCAGGTTTTCTGAAAAACACGCGAGTGATTTAAAATTCACTCGAGTGAATTCATCAGTTATAGTCTGATGCTGCTGCGATTTTCTAAACTCAGTTATCAGTCATATTTCAACTCTATTTCATCTTCTAAACTCATTTCTACTCCTATTTCACATCAAATTCAAGTTTTTGAGCATCAAATTCATCATTCCCTTTCCAAAACCCTAACTCCCCAAAAACCCCAATTTCTCAAAATTTCTTCTAGTTTTTCACTAAATTTTATGCTTTATGACTTTATTTAGTTATTTTGAGACTTTTGTTAACTTTGTTGGGAGTTGGATGTACCTATTTTCAAACTCATGTTTTATGGTTTGTGTATGGTGGATTAATGATGTTTGTGCATTAATCATGTTTTCTTCATGGTTTTCATGTTCTTTAAAGTTTTTTTTATTGCTTCATAGTCATATTTTGCTTCTTATTTACTCTTAAGGGACAGTTTTCTTATTGGTATCCTTCGTTCTCCACCTTTGTTTCCAAAATGTTATATTTTTGATCATGACAAAAAGGGGGAGAAAGGAGATTAAAGAGCAAAGAGCATATTTTTTATTTTTTACGCTTTCTTACTTTCACTCTGATGATATATGCTCTTGTTCTGATACCAATGAGCACTTGATTATGATTATTATTGTATTACGTTGTGCTTGGCATTTTCTGGATTGTACAGGTTAAAAAGGTTCCTAGATTGAGGGGGAGCTCTCAAGTGCTAGAGGTTTAATTATTTTGTCATCATCAAAAAGGGGGAGATTGTAAAATCAAATCTCTGATTAAGGTGGATTAATTTTGATGATGACAATGTAATTAAATTATGGACTTAATTTGAAGAATGCAAGCCCAACAATAAAGAAGATCAAGTGCTTAGTTTAATTATTCATTCTCATTTATTCTTATTGTATTTTATTTTATTTATGAGAGTGGGTAGTTTAGGTTTTTATTCTCACATAAGGTCAGATAATGATCATGCATGAAAGGTTGAGATTAAAACCAATTAGACTTGAGAAGAGAATTGAAAACAATGTTAGAAAAACTTAATTTTTCCAACATTGAGCAATTCACTCGAGTGATTCTCAATTCACTCGAGTGATTTATGAATTTTCTGTAATATAGCCGTTGGATAAAGTAAAAAGGCAACACTATCAGAGCTGACCAAAAACACTCGAGTGTTTGCAAAAAGACTCGAGTGATTTAGGTCTGTCAGCAAATTTTTTAAACGTTAGAAGAGGACAAAAAGGTAGAATAACTTGGTTTTTCCTTCCCTTTTGTCCCCTCACTTATATTCTGAATAGTGGCCATTATCCAAGAGAACAAGCTTACACTCTTTCATTGATTCTCTCTCTCAAGTGTTAAAATCATTTTCTCTCTCTAAACTCAACCAAGCATTCATCTTTATTATTTGTCTTAGTGAGTTAAGAGAGTGTGCTTCAATTGTAAGAGAATTATTTGTTGTAAAATTCTCAAACACTCAAACACTTTAGCTTGTTTAGAAAATCTTGGTGAGGTATCCAAGTACTTGGTAAGGTATCCAAGTTCTCAAGTCTTGGGAGGTTCTCAAGCACAAAGACTAAGAGGATTCTTAGCTTGGTGGGCTCTTGGAGGTTCCAAGGAGCTTAAGAAGAAGGGACTCTTCATCACCAAATCAAGTTGGGGTAGAAACTTCAAGAGTTTGGTACACTCTTGAAAAGGGTTAGGATTGAGTGAGGATCTCAATTTATCCTTGTAATTTCTAACAATTTGATCACTAGTAGAAACTCCTAAGTTGATTAGGGGGACTGGATTAGCACTCTAGATTGAGTGTGAACCAGGATAAAATTGGTGTTGTCTTTCTCTTTTATAGCTTTCTTAGTTTTCAAGTAAAACCAAACCCTAAGTTCTCTAGAAAGGGGCTTTTATAATTCTAGTAGCAATTGGTTGCAATTAACTTGTTTTCAACTTGTTTTAACTTAGTTTAATTGCCCTCTACTTTGATTTATATCTGCCCTGGATTAGTCTTTAAGAAATTGAATCATTTTGCTAAATTTCTCTGAAACTGCTCCTGTTCTGCATAAAACACTCGAGTGTTTTTCAATTCACTCGAGTATTTCGTAGCATTTCACTCGAGTGTTCTTCATTTTCACGCGAGTGTTTTTAAATTCACTCGAGTAAATTGTCCAGTTTCATAAAAACAAGCTTTTGATCAATTATCTTTTAATTGCACCGAAAATTAGTCACTGTTGCTTCCATATTACTATTCACCCCCCCCCCCCCTCTAGTAATTGCTAAGCCCGCTTGTTGGTTTCCAACACTTGCTCCCAAAATTCTTTAAGCAATTAATCTACCCATTCTCTACACTATAAACCTATTGACTCACTAATTAGGCTTGGAATTAAATTAGGGATGTTACATGATACATTTTAAAAATATTAATAAAAGCAAATTCGCATAGATAAATTAATTAAGTATATCTGATTTTGAAAATAATGAATGTAACACATTTTTTAATAAAATATTATTTTTAATAGTATTCTTAACATGTGTTTTAGGGATACAAATTAAAAAATTTATTTATTCCCTTTAATAGTAAAAAAGGAAGATAATAAGTAAGAAAAAAATCATGGGACGATTTGGAAGAGTTTTTTGATAGTGTAAGACCCTCGAGTGTGAAAGTGGCTTGTATAACTCCACATCCGAACTGCCAATTGTTTGTAAGCACTTTCTATAAGATGGTAAGAATCCCAAAACAAATATTCATTCGGTTTGTCGCATAATTTAAATCGTTTATCCCTTCTTTTTCTCCCACAGTTGTACTCTCCTCTAAATGATCCCCATCCACAGCATGCTCATTTTCCTTCCTTCAAACCTGCATCAAATAAGTAACCACAATTTTAATTATTAAATTTAAAATTAAAAGAGCGACTTCTTTTATTTTCTTTCATTGAAATGCTAGGTAAGTAAGAAAGATTAATTAAAATATTGTGCCACGCTTAAGAGAAGCCATAAGATGATGATTCTAATAAGATTCATTTAATCAAACGTCACTTGAAAAAAATCAAATGATTGTTTCCATAGAGAATCATAATTCGCTTACCATTTGATCCAACCATCATGGGTATTTTTCTCTAATGCTTGCTAAAGACTTACCATATTTCAGAGGATGGTTCATCATTTCAGTGACATCGGCATTAAAATCATAAAGGGAAAATTTAAAGAATATAATAGAAATATCTTTTAATATTTATGTAAATATTTGTGTATTGTATATAAAGAATATAATAGAAATACATATGCACAAAAGATTTATATTTTGATTTCTTAAAGCAACCTTTATGATTGTTGAAATTAAAGATTGATTTTACGAGTCAGAATCAATTTTTTATTAAAAAAAATTTAAAAATAAAACCTTATATTTTAAAAGATTGTTTTTATAAGAAACCCGCAACAATTAAAATTGTGCGCTCAAAAAATGAATACTAAAATCATACAATATTTATTTCTTGGGGACATAACTTTAGTTGTTGTGGATCTTATATTTTTTTTTTAATTACAAGGAGGTAATTGGGACTAGAACCTAGGACCTGGGGTCTAAACTAACTAAATGTTCCGCAGCTAATCAACTAAGCTGACCCTAAAGAACCACACATATGATTTCTTAAACAATAAAGATTGTTTTTTTTAAATAAAATTTTATTAAGAAATTAAAAATGTTTGAGAACAAAACCTTCTCATAAAAAAACTAAAAAAAACCCAAACACGATCCACCGAAAGTATGAGTTTTATCTAAGAACTAGAGGTATAAGCGGTTTTGGATCAGATCACGAGACCGTTGGGTTGAAACGAACTAAATTGAAAAATGTAATCCGCCCTGTGATCTCATTATCCAATTCGGTCTCAATATTTCTAGACCATTACCTTATGATTTGGTTCATTTCTCATAATTTTTGAGACCAAGCAAACCGGACCGAATCGATTACTCAAGTATTTTAATTTTTTAGCTATCAATAAATAGTGTATTATGTACCAAAAGTACAACAACAAAGTGAAAAACGTTATCTCCTTCACACATCTCATCTTCCCTTAGACCCTCACATTCTCTCATTTTAATAAGAGAAGAAAATCTAGCCGTCATCTTTGCATGAGTAATTATTAGGTGGTCCGGGACCACATGGTCCAAGAGAATCACCACCGTCCATTATTTAATTTTTGAATTTTTTTAATTAAAAAATAAACTATCAACGGTTGAAATGTACCTGGACCACATGGTCCAGGACTAACTAATAATTTTCCTCTTTGCATTTCTTCTTCCCCTTAATCGGTCGTTCCTCGTCACCCTCTCTCGCCATCACATCGTTCTCTCCTTCCTCAAGTTCTTTACTTTACTTTGCTTTGTGTAATTTTTTTCCAATCTCTAAATAAAAATTTTTATTCCTGAGGATCTTTTTTCATCTGAGGAGGTGAACTACTACTACTTTAAAAAACTTTAATTCAATGGTATGTTTGATATTCAAAGTTCTTTGCTTTTCTGTTTTTCATTCTTGTCCTTTATATTTCTAACCCGGTTCTGCTACTTGGACTTTGCTATTTGCTTTCTCGGTATGCTTTAAGTGTGTATTTTTTTTAAAGTAAATGTGTAAAATATGCGGAATCGGGGCAAATCAAACCATGTTCGATTCGGTCCGGTTCGATTTTTTATATAAAATACATCAAAATCAAACTATACCGAATCATGTTAAGTTAATTGGTCTAGTCTATAATATCCGTCAAAAACTATACCGTTACACCCCCTACTATGAATCCCATGTTACAAGCTGACCAAGCTTCAACATATGAAAGTATCTATTATACTTTCATATCTGTTGTAAGAAAAAATCACTAACTTCACATTTGATTATATTGGGAATAAAGAGTTGATTATGTTTTTTTTTATATTCTAGACAAACATATGTATATATTTTTTTCTTCTTAGATTAGTGGGAGTAAGCAATAATTGTGTCAAAAGTGTTACTCCCTCCTTTCCTTAATTTTTGGCCTTTTGGCTTTTTTCTTTTAAAATTTCATAACTTTTGTCTTTTACAATTTCAATGTATTTTTTTTTCTTCCAATTTTAGTCTTTTATTCAATTTTTTTCTCCTCATTAATTTTATTTTTATCTTATCTCTTTCATCCCTAAACTACTTTACATTAATTAATGAATACACTTCTTAATAAAAATTAAATACTATCATAATTTTTAATAAGAATTAAATAGACATTTTAGACAAAACATATATTAAATTTACGATAATCGACATTTTCTTATTACGTGTGCAACGAGTGTGTTTGGTATGACAAGCTTATAGCTTATCTAGTAGCTTTTAACTTATTGATTTGGTCAATAAGCTACTAGAGCTGTTTGGTGAACAAAAAATAAAAGAAGCTTATAGCTTTCAAAAAGGAAGCTTATAGCTTTTGATGAAAGCTAACTTTTAGAAAGTTACATCAGGTAGGTTTGAGAAAAAAAAAGAGTTTTCAATAAATCATATCTATATTTTACCCTTTTTTTTTATTAAATTATATTATTATTTATTCTAGCCCAAATTAATATTACCCCCAAATTTTTTTACTTTTTTCCCTCAAACCGAAAAACCTAGAATCCTTCTATATATTCAACATCTGTACGCACCACACTAAAACCACTCATAAAGAAATCCTATATTTAACTATTGATTTAGGAGACATAAAGGTATGTGATATTTATTTCAACATTGATCATCAAATTTCTCTTTCACTTTTTTGTTATCGTCAATTTTTTTTTTGATTTTGTGAATTTGGTTCAGATTGAATTTGTGTGATTTTGTGATGGCGGTGTGTCTAATCAATAGGCTAAAAGTTTTGTCCTTCTTTCGTGTCATTGTTAATAAAGATACCGTGGCATTTTTATAAAAATAATAAAAATGTTTAAAGTGCAGTATTACTTAGTAATAATTATTATGAATGTTATAATTTTTTTTTAGAGTTAATAGTCACATAGTCCCCGAAAGATACCTGTGGAATCAGTTAGGTCCCTGAAAGATTTGTGGAACCTCTTAAACCCCTAAAAGTTCATTTTGATGTCACATTAGTCCCTCCCATTCAATTTCGTCAGGATGGACCTGATGTAATTCTACGTGGCACGTTAAATGCTTTGTCGGCCCAAATGCGATGTTGGAATGTTAAGAATGTGTCACCTTTGGGCCAACAAAGCATTTAATGTGTCACATAGGATTCCGTTAGGTCCCTCATGGGGGGACTAATAATGTGATGCCAAATTGATCTTTGGGGGTTTAAGAGATTCCACAAATCTTTCAGGGACCTAACTGATTCCAAAATGATCTTTGGGGGTTTAAGAGATTCCACTAATCTTACAGGGACCTAACTGATTTCACAGGTATCTTTCGGGGACCTATGTGACTATTAACTCCTTTTTTTTATCATTTATATCTATATGAATGAAGTATATGTCTTTCTCTATAAGCTACTAGTGTAGTATTATCGTCATTGAAACATGAATGTCAATATTAATTATTATTCTACATGTTATGTATTTTTCAGTCATTTAACATGTTTAAATTTTTCGCTCTCCTTAGTTGTTGCTCCACAGCACTATCCGCATCGCTCATCATCACCACGCTTCCGCTCGCCTCATCGTGTGTTTCTTATCATCGTCTTACAATTATCTTTTCGTTTTTATTCTTTATCAGCTCGGCTATTAATTCTCTTTCGTTCATTATTCATCTCTTTCACCGTTTCATGCACATCACGATTTATTTCTTTCTCATTCGTTTTCATAGTTCTTATTCGCATCTATTCGGATTGCGAGCAACCACGTTGCGGGATCACAGCACTCTCACTCACCTCGATGACGAAACTCTCGAGAGTTTTTCCCAGTCGCCAGCCGTGCCACGTTTCCTTCGCGTCCGTCACCCGAACTAGAACATTTTTCCCGTGCGTTAGAACGTTTTCGATAAATTCTTAATTCCGTTTTTAAAACACTTTAAAACAATTCCCTTTTTCGAAAACACATTGCCAATATGTTTTAAATTTAAATCAAGAAAAAGGGTTTTCAAGAAAACTTTGAAACAATTAAAATAATCTTTTTATTAAAACAAATTCATTCTTCTTAGTTTAAAAACATTTCATTTATAAAAATCAGTGTTTTTTAAACTTTAAAACAGAATATGGAAATTCAAGAAAATAAGATTCCAAAATCACATACAATTGATTCATTAAATTTCCAAAATTCACAACATTATAAAATACTGATTAAAGAATGTCTTATAAAATTTTCAAATCAATTTAAATTGTTTAAGCCATACTTTTTCAAATAAAACATTTTTAATGTCTTTGAAATCCAAACATGAAACTTCTCACAATTGAAACTCACAGTGTTCCAAACAATTCCAATTGGCACAAAAGACAATCACACACAAGTTTCAAAGCATACCAAACATTCACAAACACACACCATATAAATCATATTTTCAATCATTCAAAACCATCAATTTAAATTATAATCTTAACAAATTAATTTAATTACACTTAAGAAAATAATTTAAACTTAATCTTCTAATTAATTTAACAAAACCGAATCACTATGGTTAATGATTTCTAATCACACTTCAATTTTAAAACTTGGAATCATTGAATTAACTTTACAAAAATTCCTTTTCACTAGATTAAATCATCTTATTCATTTTTATTTCTAAAACCAACAAGATAAAATAAACACACATTGTGACACCCTTCCGGATTACCCAAATATAATATAGTATTTATGCTTTATATTGGATAATATATGGACTTGTGCGCTAAGAAAATATGGTCAATAAAATTTTCTTTAAAGTGGGTGCACAATTCATCAAATGGAACTCTTGGAGAATAAATCCTAAAATCCTTTAAAACACTTGTATCGAGTTCGGCGATTTCTAAAACCTTTTCTCAAACAGGATAACATTCGTTCTTTAGAAATTTCTTTACATTTTACAATCAATTGAAGCTACCCATACTTTGTTCAATAAAACTGATGCCGTCAATTAATACTTATAGCCGAGCTCTTTTATAAGTTAAATTAGAGTAAGCGGAAATTACTGGACTATGCAACTGATATAATATGAACATAGATTTTCATATATATGAAAGATTCATAGATACATAGTCCATGAGATAAGTCACCAAGTTCCAAAATATAACAAGTCCATATAAACAGATCTACATTACCATGATACTATAACCCTAGAGTAAAACATATGTACAATATATATATAACCAAAATACAATCCCAGGGATAGTCATGTAGATCCATCAGCATCAGATGCAGTAGTAGTAGCAGCAGTAGTCTCCCAAAAACATAGGTAATAAGGTAGTAGCATCATCATCACAGCAGCAGCAGCACATCTCCTCCACACACCGGATCCTCGATCCACATCATACACTATATACATGTACCTAGGGATCGTCGTTCCTCCAGTCACTCCCAATAGAATGCACGACAGGCTCGCTCCCACTCTCGTCCTCCACCGGATCCTCCTCGATCTCATCCGAAGGAGAGTGTACCCTACCACTGGGTACCGGGTCAGGTGATGGTGAAACCCTGACTGGGCTCCTCGGATCAGATAGGGGAGTCTCCTCGCGGACGACTCTCGAAGAAAAAGGGTGAGAGAGGGTAGGTTGAAAACGAAAACTATGGTAAGAGCGAGCTGGTCGCATGGGAGGTGGTCCATGATAAGTATAAAACGGGGGTACATGCATAGTGTATATGATGGGAATCCTAAACCTACGAGGACGGAATCGCATCAGCGGATTAGGGTGGTAGAATGTGAACTCTACCTCCCCCTCATACACCGCGCGATGGTCCTCATAGATCCATACGCCACTAGGAAGTGGCCGAATCTCGATGCAAGCAATGTAGCGAGACATCACCTACAAGGGCATAGGGGTAAGCAATTCTACTCACATAATCAATAGAGAATAAATCATGCAACATATGAAAGATAATAATGCATCAATTAATAACAATCACAATTAGCATTTAGCAAGTATCAGATGCACATAGGATGTTCACACTTAATTCAGGTATATCAATTGCATTAGGTGAATGACATGATGCATGACTTTAACTCTCAACTTATCTCCACATTTTCTAAGTCACTCTCTGACGTCCATCCCTGACAACCCAGCACTCCACAGTGCGTTGTATTCCTAGGTATACAACAATTCGTACATTCACCTAGAATGTACACGACAAGCTTGGTATCCATGCCACCCGAGCATATCCCGTCATCCAAACGGATCGTCATCCAAACGATATATCCATATCGGCATCCACAAAGCCGACCACGTCAACAACGTGTCATCAAGCAAGCGTATTGGCACTCCCAGAGGCCCTCCTCATGTTTATCGAAACATGAATACGTCCTACCATCCAAACTCCAGAATGAATGCATTTTAAACTTAGGGGAAATTGATTAATACATTGCTTGCCACCCAGGCTTAATTTTCAAAATGGATCGTCACCGAACGATCTATTTGTATTTATCAATTTCTCTAAGTCTTTTATCCCTTGAATTATCCTTAATAATTCCTTAATTAATTAAGCTAGAATTGAAAATGATGTTTTCAGATTCTGGGCATTTTACTCGAGTAAAGTTCAGAATACTCGAGTGTTCTGGAGATTTTCCAGATTACTCGAGTGTTCTTAAGCTTACTCGAGTGTTCATGTCTTTCTGAGGATTTGGGTTTTAATTTCAACAATTTACTCGAGTAGTTCATGAGTTACTCGAGTGTTCTTGGACTTTTCCAGAATACTCGAGTGACTTTGAATGACTCGAGTGTTTGACCCATAACAATTCTCAGTTCATGCCCGATACTCGAGTAGAAAAAACAAAATACTCGAGTGTTCTTATGAAATTTACTTTATTTTGAACACAATTTACTCGAGTACTTTGCCATTTACTCGAGTGTTTCGCAGCTGACAGTATTGAAAACTGGTTTTAACATGCCATTTTCATTTCTACTCAATTTAAGTCCATTTCAGGGATCAACAGAGTTAACATATCATTAATCAAACATGTTACAACACTTATTTCAATTCAAAACACAGAATTGACAGAGAAATCATTGATTATGCACAAAAAGGCATTTTAACAACTCAATATCTCAAATCACACAATAAGCATAATCTTCATGAAACAAAGCTCATTCAGGTTCACATACATGATAACAAACTTGCTCAATACAGATTTAGAGCATGGATTGGTCTCCAAACCAAAGTTCTTATAGAATCTAAGCCCTTAGAGCCTTTTGGTGGCTCTCTAACACATTTAATGGATTTCAAACTCTATCTAGTGAATATAATTACTTCCCCTTACCTCTCAAACTTGAATCAACAGAAAGACTCCAAAGAAAAGCTCTCCAAACCCAGAAATCCACTTGAGCTTCACATGCAGGACAGTTTGAGCACCATACCAAAATTGAATTGGTTTTGACATGAAACAGAGATAAAAATTAGGGAAAACTAGATTTCTAAGCTCTATGCAACATCATCTAACTAAACGAATTGAGTTTGAGACTCAAGAACTCAGGAGCTTACCAGAATCGATGATAGAAGTAAGCTTCAAACACCAACTCCAGCAAGAACAACTTCACTTCAAGACTTTGATTCTCTCAGCTCACCCACTCAATCCTCACGATTTTGGTGTTTATAAAAAGCTCGTGATGTGAGCTTTGTATTGGTGTATCACTCGAAGACTAACACTTAGAATTGAAAGAGAATTGAACGAGACGAAATCGAAACCCTAGCCTCTTCAACAATGCAAACCATAGCCAAAATTCCCACGAATTCGTGGTTGATGGGCTTTTATAGACACAGGGAGACATCATGCGAGTCGACACGAGTGCTTTGAGCTGTTGAGGGAGACGATTTCGTGTCAACACACGAGAATCGTTCATGGTGACTCATCAAACGCACTAACTCGTGCAGTTTGACCCAGAATACTCGAGTATTCTGAGTAATACTCGAGTATTTCGCCCAGATTTTGAAAAATAATTATTTTATTTACTTTCCCTCCAAAACCTTTCCTATAATTGCTTCTAGGTCCCAACCCAGGGACTAATATGCAAAATATACATTTTAGACATTTAAATTATTTATTAAATAATTTCTCACACATAAGCTAGTCATATAAACACATATTTTAATCAAGGATTAATATAGAAACTATTAATTATAATTAAATTATAATTAACATTTCATTAATCGGGGATTAAAATTTTGGGGTGTTACACACATCACTTTCACATGACACATAGCATATGCACCTAGGAATATAGTTATCATCATGGTTATTTTATGAAAATAATTTTCCTACCATTTAAACACACACTGACCGAATAATACACATGCGATTTTGCAAAGATTTAATGCACAAACACAAACATACAATTATGAAATCATTTTCCTTTATTTTAACTAAAAACCGTGAGCATACAGTAGGAAGATTAACAACTTTAATCAAACACAATAATTTAAGCCCTAACCCATTTCAAAGATTCACACACATTTCTTTTTAAATTCAATTAATTCATGCATGTACTTTTTAGACCTTAAAGTCAATTAACCTTATCATGCATGCAACCTATATAAGGGACAAACATAGCTACCTACTTTTTCCTAGGATGGCCGAAAGTCAACATGCATCAAACAAGGTTTTTGATTCACTTTTCAACACATAAAAGTCATATGATCACATCAAGACATATAGGATTTCAAAGCATCACACCATATCATTCATTCACATAAACATGCATCTATATTATTAAAACAAAATCTTTTTCAAACACTTTTTACATGCATAAAATAAACTCAAGTTCATCATTTAATAAAAATCAAGGTTACACTAAAAATGACATGCATGCACTTTAAATCATTAGATCTTGTCTAAAAACAAACATGCACCAACTTTTCATAAAATAAAAAGTATAGATCCTATTATTTTCAAGCTTGGCCGAATGGCCTTTTCACAAAATGAGACATGCACAAGATCAAACACTTAATTAAAACATGTTTATACTTAAAAATCATTTTAAAACTTGTTACTTTAATTTTTTCTTAAAAACCGAGGCACATACAAAGAGGAAAACATGATCTTTTCCATTAAAATTAACATGCAACATCAAAGAAATCAACTCTTCACTCATCAATTAAAAATCATCACATGCATACACCTTCATCAAATCAAATCATGCTTGAAATCATTTCAAGTCTTACTTCTTTAATTATTTTCTTTAAAACCGAAACACATATAAAGAAAACATAATCTGTTCTCTTTGAAAAATAACATGCAAATCAAGGATCTAAACATTTTTCATGCATCAAACAAATATAATTACATGCACATTGTAACACCCCAAAATTTTAATCCCCGATTAATGAAATGTTAATTATAATTTAATTATAATTAATAGTTTCTATATTAATCCTTGATTAAAATATGTGTTTATATGACTAGCTTATGTGTGAGATATTATTTAATAAATAATTTAAATGCCCAAAATGTATATTTTGCATATTAGTCCCTGGGTTGGGACCTAGAAGCAATTATAGGAAAGGTTTTGGAGAAAAAGTAAATAAAATAATTATTTTTCAAAATCTGGGCAAAATACTCGAGTATTACTCAGAGTATTCTGGGTCAAACTGCACGAGTTAGTGCGTTTGATGAGTCACCATGAACGATTCTCGTGTGTTGACACGAATCGTCTCCCTCAACAGCTCAAAGCACTCGTGTCGTCCTGCATGAGCCTTCTCCATGTCTATATAAGCTTATCAACCACGAATTCGTGGGAATTTTGGCTAAGGTTTGCATTGTTGAAGAAGCTAGGGTTTCGATTTCGTCTCATTCAATTATCTTTCAATTCTAAGTGTTAGTCTTCGAGTGATACACCAATACAAAGCTCACATCACGAGCTTTGTATAAACACCAAAATCGTGAGGATTGAGTGGGTGAGCTGAGAGAATCAAAGTCTTGAAGTGAAGTTGTTCTTGCTGGAGTTGGTGTTTGGAGCTTACTTCTATCATCGATTCTGGTAAGCTCCTGAGTTCTTGAGTCTCAAACTCAATTCGTTTAGTTAGATGATGTTGCATAGGGCTTAGAAATCTAGTTTTCCCTAATTTTTATCTCTGTTTCATGTCCAAACCAATTCAATTTTGGTATGGTGCTCAAACTGTCATGCTTGTGAAGCTCAAGTGGATTTCTGGGTTTGGAGAGCTTTTCTTTGGAGTCTTTCTGTTGATTCAAGTCTGAGAGGTAAGAGGAAGTAATTATATTCACTAGATAGAGTTTGAAATCCATTAAATGTGTTAGAGAGCCACCAAGAGGCTCTAAGGGCTTAGATTCTATAGGAACTGTGGTTTGGAGACCAATCCATGCTCTAAATCTGTATTGAGCAAGTTTGTTATCATGCATGTGAACCTGAATGAGCTTTGTTTCATGAATATTATGCTTATTGTGTGATTTGAGGTATTGAGTTGTTAAAATGCCTTTTTGTGCATAATCAATGATTTCTCTGTCAATTCTGTGTTTTGAATTGAAGTAAGTGTTGTAACATGTTGGATTAATGATATGTTAACTCTATTGATCCCTGAAATGGACTTAAATTGAGTAAAAATGAAAATGGCATGTTAAAACCAGTTTTCACTACTGTCAGCTGCGAAACACTCGAGTAAATAGCAAAGTACTCGAGTAAATCGTGTTCCAAATAAAGTAAATTTCATAAGAACACTCGAGTATTTTGTCTGTTACTCGAGTATCGGGCATGAACTGAGAATTTGTTATAGGTCAAACACTGGAGTCATTCAAAGTCACTCGAGTATTCTGGAAAAGTCCAAGAACACTCGAGTAACTCATGAACTACTCGAGTAAATTGTTAAAATTAAAACCCAAATCCTCAGAAAGACATGAACACTCGAGTAAGCTTAAGAACACTCGAGTAATCTGGAAAATCTCCAGAACACTCGAGTATTCTGAACTTTACTCGAGTAAAATGCCCAGAATCTGAAAACATCATTTTCAATTCTAACTTAATTAATTAAGGAATTATTAAGGATAATTCAAGGGATCAAAGACTTAGAGAAATTGATAAATACAAATAGATCGTTCGGTGACGATCCATTTTGAAAATTAAGCCTAGGTGGCAAGTAATGTATTAATCAATTTCCCCTAAGTCTAAAATGCATTCATTCTGGTGTTTGGATGGTAGGACGTATTCATGTTTCGATAAACATGTGGAGGGCCTCTGGGAGTGCCAATACGCTTGCTTGATGACACGTCGTTGACGTGGTCGGCTTTGTGGATGCCGATATGGATATATCGTTTGGATGACGATCCGTTTGGATGACGGGATATGCTCGGGTGGCATGGATACCAAGCTTGACGTGTACATTCTAGGTGAATGTACGAATTGTCTTATACCTAGGAATACAATGCACTGTGGAGTGCTGGGTTGTCAGGGATGGACGTCAGAGAGTGACTTAGAAAATGTGGAGATAAGTTGAGAGTTAAAGTCATGCATCATGTCATTCACCTAATACAATTGATATACCTGAATTAAGTGTGAACATCCTATGTGCATCTGATACTTACTAAATGCTAATTGTGATTGTTATTAATTGATGCATTACTATCTTTCATATGTTGCATGATTTATTCTCTATTGATTATGTGAGTAGAATTGCTTACCCCTATGTCCTTGTAGGTGATGTCTCGCTACATTGCTTGCATCGAGATCCGGCCACTTCCTAGTGGCGTATGGATCTATGAGGACCATCGCGCGGTGTATGAGGGGGAGGTAGAGTTCACATTCTACCACCCTAATCCGCTGATGCGATTCCGTCCTCGTAGGTTTAGGATTCCCATCATATACACTATGCATGTACCCCCGTTTTATACTTATCATGGACCACCTCCCATGCGACCAGCTCGCTCTTACCATAGTTTTCGTTTTCAACCTACCCGCTCTCACCCTTTTACTTCGAGAGTCGTCCGCGAGGAGACTCCCCTATCTGATCCGAGGAGCCCAGTCAGGGTTTCACCATCACCTGACCCGGTACCCAGTGGTAGGGTACACTCTCCCTCGGATGAGATCGAGGAGGATCCGGTGGAGGACGAGAGTGGGAGCGAGCCTGTCGTGCATTCTACTGGGAGTGACTGGAGGGACGACGATCCCTAGGTACATGTATATGGTGTATGGTGTGGATCTGAGGATCCGGTGTGTGGAGGAGATTTGCTACTGCTGCTGTGATGATGATGCTACTACCTTACTCACTTTACTATTGGGAGACTACTGCTACTACTACTCCATCTGATGCTGCCAGATCTATGTGACTATTCCTAGAGTTATACATTTTGTTATGTATATATATTGTAGATATACTTTTGGAGCACTCTAGAGCTTGTAGTTACACTGTTATATAGATCTGATGATGGACTTGTATATTTTGAAACTTGGAGACTTTACTCATGGGCTATGTACTTATGATTCTCTATATCTATGAAAACCTATGTTTATATTCTATCAGTTGCATAGTCCAGTAATTTCCGCTTACTCTGATTTAACCTGTTAAAGAGCTCGGCTATAAATGGTATCAGTTCTATCGTATAAAGCAAGGGTAGCTTAAACTACTTGATACAAAGATATCTTCTAAAAGATCGAATGTTACTCTATTTGCGAAAAGGTTTTAGAAATCGCCGAACTCGATACAATGATTTTGAGATAAGATAGACTTTATTCTCCAAGACTTTCAAGTGACGATTCGTGCACCCGCTTTAAAAGAAAAATTTTATTGACCTATTTTCTTAACACTCACAAGTCCATATATATTATCCAATATAAAAGCATATTTATTAGTTTATATTTGGGTAATAATGAAGGGTGTGACACTTAGTGGTATCAGAGCAAAAGTCAGATCCTGTAGTAGTAGAAGTGGTTCCAGAAAGGTAGCCATCAACATCAAGCAGGTATCTCCAAAGCGCTTATTACCTTGAATGCTGTTATTTTGATTGCTAAAGGTTTGAATACCCTGAATTGTTTGTATCTTGTCTCTTTTGAGTACAAGACACAATTGATTGTAGATCTAATAAGCTTAGGATAGAGCCTTAGTATAGGTGGTGTAATGGAAGTTTCTTTAGTTCAACATATGTGACCGTAAGCCCATAGCGCAGGTCTAATATGGCAACTAGAAACCAAAATCACACCAACGCGATGTTGGAGCGAATCACCACGGTATTGGAAGCCATGCAAAGGCAGTCTCAGCAACCATCTCAACTGGCTAACCCGCCTCATCAGTGTAATATGGGAAACACTGAGGCGAAGACTCTGGCTGATTTTAGGAGCTGCAATCCGCCAAAGTTTGAAGGAGGATTTAAACCGGAGGAAGCCAACAAATGGATTCACACTATGGACAAGATTTTGAGAACGTTGGAGTGTTCGGATGCTCAGAAGGTGGCATATGCAACCTATATGCTGGAGGATGAGGCTGAGAACTGGTGGAATCACACCATGCAGCTTTTACAATATGAAGGAAGGGAGATAAGTTGGGGAGTATTTATGGAGAAGTTTCTCCAGAAGTATTTTCCTGAGGATTTGAGAAGGAAGAAGGAGGTGGAGTTTCTGCAGTTGAAGCAAGGGAACATGAATGTGGGCGAGTACGCGGCAAGGTTTGAAGAGCTGATGAAGTACTCTCCATACTACCAGAACAATCCAGACGAGAGGAGCAAGTGCATCAAGTTTGAAGGTGGATTGAGGCCAAAGTTGAAGTCAATTTTCAGCTATCAGCGGATTCAAAGTTTCCCTGCATTGGTAGATATGTGTAGGATGTATGAAGATGATACCAAGGCTGAGGAGGTGCAAGTTGTGGAAAAGAAGGACAATCAAGGATATGGACCACAGAGACGAAAGGGTTTCAATAATAGAGGTAAAGGTCCATATGATCGCAGAGGGAAAGGCAAGGGCAAGGTTGGTGGTTCTGAGGGAGGAAATTATCGGAGCGAAGCTCCATTCTGCGACAATTGCAAACGCAACCATTATGGTCGTGTTTGCTGGGGAACAAGTGGATGTTTCAATTGTGGAAAGCCGGGGCATTTTGCGAGAGATTGCAAGGAGCCAGCCAAAGCCAATTCAAGAGGAGTTGCAGATAGACCGGTGACTCAAGGAAGGGTCTTCACCCTTAGTGGTGTGGAAGCGAATCGATCCTCTGATCTGGTGCAAGGTAAATACTTGCTTAATGGTCAGTTTTGCCATGTTTTGTTTGACTCCGGTGCAACGCATTCATTTGTTTCATATGAATGTGTAAACCGCTTAGGTTTGATTGTGTCTGAAATGCCTTATGTTCTTAAGGTAGAAACCCCTACCAATGCTCCTGTAATTGTTTCTAGAGCATGTCTTAACTGTTGTATAGAAGTGTTAGGGCAAACCTCTAAAGTAGATTTGATCTGCTTACCCTTAGCACAATTGGATGTGATCTTGGGAATGGATTGGTTAAGTCAAAACCAAGTGATCATTGATTGTGATAGAAGACTCGTGACCTATAGAAACCCAAAACCCTCTGGTTACATATGTCTGTTCAACACCGAGGTGGGGGAGAGTGGTCCGAGGATGGAAGAGATCCCTGTTGTCAGAGATTTCCCGGAAGTTTTTGCTGACGAGATTCCTGGTTTGCCACCAAGAAGAGAGATAGAATTTGGCATCGATCTAGTTCCGGGAGCTGGTCCCATTTCTATCGCTCCCTATAGAATGGCACCACCGAAAATGGCGGAAATGAAGAAGCAGATTGAGGAGCTGCTGCAGAAACAGATGATTCGACCAAGCGTGTCACCTTGGGGTGCTCCTGTCTTATTCGTCAAGAAGAAAGATGGTAGCATGAGGATGTGCATCGACTACCGACAACTTAATAAGGTCACCATCAAGAACAAGTATCCGTTGCCACGGATAGATGACCTTATGGATTAAGTGCGTGGGGCTTCAGTATTTTCCAAGATTGATTTGAGGTCGGGGTACCATCATATCAGAATTAGAGAAGAGGATATCTCTAAGACTGCATTTCGATCTCGATACGGACATTATGAGTATGTCGTGATGCCGTTCGGATTGACTAATGCACCAGCTATCTTCATGGACTACATGAATCGAATCTTTAGACCTTATTTAGATTCATTCGTGGTTGTGTTCATTGATGATATTCCGATTTACTCTAAGAGCCCGGAGGAGCATGCGGAACACTTGAAGATAGTGTTAAGCATCTTGAAGGAGAAGCAGCTGTATGCCAAACTTACAAAGTGTGAGTTCTGGCTGAAGGAGATTAAATTTTTGGGGCATGTGATTTCAAATAAAGGGATAGCAGTTGATCCAACGAAAGTAAGTTCGGTTTTGCAATGGGAGCAACCAAAGTCGGCCACGGAAGTCAGAAGTTTTCTTGGTTTGGCTGGGTATTATAGAAGGTTCATCGAAGGTTTCTCGAAGATTGCACTGCCTCTGACGAAGTTGACAAGGAAAGATCAACCGTTCCTATGGGATAAGAAGTGTGAGAGAAGTTTTCGGGAGTTGAAGGAAAGGTTGACATCGTCTCCTGTATTGGTGTTGCCCGATACACAGAAGAGTTTCGATGTGTATTGTGACGCGTCAAAACAAGGTCTTGGGTGTGTCTTGATGCAAGATGGGCAAGTTGTCGCTTATGCTTCGAGACAGCTAAAAGTTCATGAGATGAACTATCCAACTCATGATCTGGAGTTGGAAGCTGTGGTGTTTGCATTAAAGATCTGGAGGCACTATCTCTATGGCACTACGTTCCGGGTGTTTAGTGACCATAAGAGTTTAAAATACCTCTTTGATCAAAAGGAGTTGAATATGAGGCAACGCCGATGGATGGAGTTTTTGAAGGATTATGAGTTTGAGCTCCATTATCATCCTGGGAAGGCAAACGTTGTGGCGGATGCATTGAGTAGAAAGGCAATGCACATCAGTGCGATGATGGTCAGAGAAGCGGCACTGATAGAGGAATTTCGAGATTTGAGTCTGACGATGCAAGTGGAACCGACAAGTATCAAGTTAGGGATGCTGCAGATTGCTAATGAGTTTCTGCAAAGGATACGAGAATTGCAACACAAGGATGGGAAACTCATGGAAAAGAGGAAGTTGATGCAAGAAGGTAAGGCGTTGGAATTTCAAGAAGGAAAGGATGGAATCCTTCGCTTTAAAACGAGGATTTGTGTGCTTGATGATTTGGAAGTAAGAAGGATGATTTTGGATGAAGCGCATAAGAGTAAGATGAGTATGCATCCGGGAGCCACTAAAATGTACCAGGACTTAAAGAAGCTATTTTGGTGGCTTGGTTTGAAGAGAGATGTAGCTGAATATGTGGCATGTTGTTTGGTATGTCAAAAAGCCAAGGTGGAACATCAAAGGCCAGGAGGAGAGTTACTTCCTTTAGAGATCCCGTTGTGGAAATGGGATAGCATCTCGATGGATTTTGTGTCGGGATTGCCAAAGACATCTACTGGTCATGATGCAATCTGGGTGATCGTGGATCGGTTGACCAAATCAGCGCATTTCATTCCCGTGAATATGCGCTACTCATTGGAAAAGCTCACTCAATTGTACATCAAGGAAGTTGTTCGTCTTCATGGGGTACCATCGAGCATTGTGTCTGATCGTGATCCGAGGTTTACGTCGAAGTTCTGGCAAGATCTGCATAGAGCCTTGGGTTCAAGGTTGAAACTGAGTTCTGCATACCACCCCCAGACGGATGGTCAGACGGAGAGGACTATTCAGTCATTAGAAGACATTCTGCGAGCTTGTGCATTGGAAGAACGAGGGAATTGGGAACAAATGTTGCCACTTGTGGAATTCACGTACAACAACAGCTATCACACGAGTATTGGAATGGCACCATTTGAAGCTCTGTATGGACGAAAGTGTCAGACGCCGTTATGCTGGTTTCAAGAGGGGAAGAGTTCTCTGATTGGACCAGATATTGTGCAAGAGACCACGGAGCAGATCAAAATGATACAAGAGAAGATGAGGGCAGCTCAGAGTAGGCAGAAAAGCTATGCTGATAGAAGGAGAAAAACCTTAGAGTTTGCTGAAGGAGACCACATGTTCATTAGAATAATACCAACCAAAGGTGTTAGTAGAGCCTTGAAAACCCAGAAACTATCGCCTAAGTTTATTGGTCCCTATCAAATTCTCAAAAGAATCGGCCCAGTAGCTTATCAATTAGCTTTGCCTCCGTCATTAGCTAACCTCCATAATGTATTCCATGTGTCTCAATTGAAGAAATATGTCCATGACCCCACCATTGTTCTTAGCATCCAACCTGATGACTTAGAAATTCATAAGAACCTAACCTTCAAAGCTGTGCCAGTTCATATTGAAGATCGAAGAATCAAGCAGCTTAGAGGGAAGGATATTAGTTTGGTCAAAGTCGTTTGGAGTTATGGAGATGTGATAGAAGCATCTTGGGAATTAGAGGATAAGATGCGTCAGGATTATCCTGACTTGTTTGTATGAGTTGAATTTCGGGGACGAAATTCCTTGTAAGTGGGGGAGTAGTGTAACACCCCAAAATTTTAATCCCCGATTAATGAAATGTTAATTATAATTTAATTATAATTAATAGTTTCTATATTAATCCTTGATTAAAATATGTGTTTATATGACTAGCTTATGTGTGAGAAATTATTTAATAAATAATTTAAATGCCCAAAATGTATATTTTGCATATTAGTCCCTGGGTTGGGACCTAGAAGCAATTATAGGAAAGGTTTTGGAGAAAAAGTAAATAAAATAATTATTTTTCAAAATCTGGGCGAAATACTCGAGTATTACTCAGAATACTCGAGTATTCTGGGTCAAACTGCACGAGTTAGTGCGTTTGATGAGTCACCATGAACGATTCTCGTGTGTTGACACGAAATCGTCTCCCTCAACAGCTCAAAGCACTCGTGTCGTCCTGCATGAGCCTTCTCCATGTCTATATAAGCTTATCAACCACGAATTCGTGGGAACTTTGGCTAAGGTTTGCATTGTTGAAGAAGCTAGGGTTTCGATTTCGTCTCGTTCAATTCTCTTTCAATTCTAAGTGTTAGTCTTCGAGTGATACACCAATACAAAGCTCACATCACGAGCTTTGTATAAACACCAAAATCGTGAGGATTGAGTGGGTGAGCTGAGAGAATCAAAGTCTTGAAGTGAAGTTGTTCTTGCTGGAGTTGGTGTTTGGAGCTTACTTCTATCATCGATTCTGGTAAGCTCCTGAGTTCTTGAGTCTCAAACTCAATTCGTTTAGTTAGATGATGTTGCATAGGGCTTAGAAATCTAGTTTTCCCTAATTTTTATCTCTGTTTCATGTCCAAACCAATTCAATTTTGGTATGGTGCTCAAACTGTCATGCATGTGAAGCTCAAGTGGATTTCTGGGTTTGGAGAGCTTTTCTTTGGAGTCTTTCTGTTGATTCAAGTCTGAGAGGTAAGGGGAAGTAATTATATTCACTAGATAGAGTTTGAAATCCATTAAATGTGTTAGAGAGTCACCAAGAGGCTCTAAGGGCTTAGATTCTATAGGAACTGTGGTTTGGAGACCAATCCATGCTCTAAATCTGTATTGAGCAAGTTTGTTATCATGCATGTGAACCTGAATGAGCTTTGTTTCATGAATATTATGCTTATTGTGTGATTTGAGGTATTGAGTTGTTAAAATGCCTTTTTGTGCATAATCAATGATTTCTCTGTCAATTCTGTGTTTTGAATTGAAGTAAGTGTTGTAACATGTTGGATTAATGATATGTTAACTCTGTTGATCCCTGAAATGGACTTAAATTGAGTAGAAATGAAAATGGCATGTTAAAACCAGTTTTCACTACTGTCAGCTGCGAAACACTCGAGTAAATAGCAAAGTACTCGAGTAAATCGTGTTCCAAATAAAGTAAATTTCATAAGAACACTCGAGTATTTTGTCTGTTACTCGAGTATCGGGCATGAACTGAGAATTTGTTATAGGTCAAACACTCGAGTCATTCAAAGTCACTCGAGTATTCTGGAAAAGTCCAAGAACACTCGAGTAACTCATGAACTACTCGAGTAAATTGTTGAAATTAAAACCCAAATCCTCAGAAAGACATGAACACTCGAGTAAGCTTAAGAACACTCGAGTAATCTGGAAAATCTCCAGAACACTCGAGTATTCTGAACTTTACTCGAGTAAAATGCCCAGAATCTGAAAACATCATTTTCAATTCTAACTTAATTAATTAAGGAATTATTAAGGATAATTCAAGGGATCAAAGACTTAGAGAAATTGATAAATACAAATAGATCGTTCGGTGACGATCCATTTTGAAAATTAAGCCTAGGTGGCAAGTAATGTATTAATAAATTTCCCCTAAGTCTAAAATGCATTCATTCTGGAGTTTGGATGGTAGGACGTATTCATGTTTCGATAAACATGTGGAGGGCCTCTGGGAGTGCCAATACGCTTGCTTGATGACACGTCGTTGACGTGGTCGGCTTTGTGGATGCCGATATGGATATATCGTTTGGATGACGATCCGTTTGGATGACGGGATATGCTCGGGTGGCATGGATACCAAGCTTGACATGTACATTCTAGGTGAATGTACGAATTGTTGTATACCTAGGAATACAACGCACTGTGGAGTGCTGGGTTGTCAGGGATGGACGTCAGAGAGTGACTTAGAAAATGTGGAGATAAGTTGAGAGTTAAAGTAATGCATCATGTCATTCACCTAATACAATTGATATACCTGAATTAAGTGTGAACTGTTGGAAACCAACAAGCGGCTCAATATAGTCTAGAGGGGGGGTGAATAGAATATTGAAGCCTTATTACAGATTTTTCGTCCACCTAAGAGAATGGTTTTATGAAAATAAATTTTCTTAAGAATTCAGTTCAGATTACTCGAGTAACTCAAGCCTTCACTCGAGTAATACGCAACCAAAAATAATTTCACTCGAGTATTCAGCAAATCACTCGAGTATTACGAAAGCAAATTTTAAATCACTCGAGTAACAGAAAACCTACTCGAGTAATGTTTATAAACTGAAAGCAGATTACTCGAGTGACAAGAACTTTACTCGAGTAAACTGGGTAAAATTCAATTTAAAACTTAGTTTTCAATGGAGTTCTTCAAGAATAACAATGCTATGATGATTCAACAAATTATGAATGATTAATATGAACAATTTCAAGTAATATTAACATGCAATTTTAGATCAATTGAGTAGAATTAAGAAAACCCCAATTCTAACCTAAAGATGCAAATGTTAATGAATTAATGAAATACAAGGAATGAAAATAAAAGAGACACAAGGATTTATCCTGGTTCACTTTCACCCACTTGAAAGCTACTCCAGTCCCCTCTTAAATCAAGAGAGATTCTTCACTAGAAATCTTCAAATGTAGATTTTACAATGTTTTAAGATGCAACTAGATTCTTAGTTCTCCTATCTTAAAACCCAACTCAAAGTGTGTACCAAACACTTTGATCTAATCTACCCCTTTTGAGTATTCTAGATTTCCTTGCTAATTGATTGAAGATGCTTCCAACCAATCCTCTTTTCTTGCTTTGATTTGATCTTCAAAGTCTTCCTTGTGAGATTCTTCACTTGTGTTGAAACTTCAATGATGCAATCACAAATTGCAAATCTTCAACAACCACTAAGAACAAAACTATGATCTCAAGAATATTTGAACAATGATAGAAAATAGAGTGAAGAATGAAAAGTTCTTTGTTGAATCTTGATAGCTCTTGAAAGATGTAAAATAGCTCTTGAATTACGTTTCAAAGTGTATTAGAAAATTGTAAGAATGAAAGTATCTTTGAAAGAGAAAATTAAGTCCTTTTAAAATTTTCCCAACACTGATTGAATTACTCGAGTAAACCAAACAACGTCACTCGAGTGAAACATGTCAGATTAAGTTACTCGAGTGATGTGTAAACCATTACTCGATTAACCTGTCAGAACATAAATTACTCGAGTGAACCAATACTCATTACTCGAGTAAACTGATCAGAATCTGAATAAAAACAAAGTTTTTCTAAAATGATTTTCACAAGCTATTTAATCAAGATTTAAAGTATCTTCACTCTTAATCAGACATTATTTAAATATTCTTAAAATCACCTAAGCTACCCACACCAATGAGATGCATTGCATAAAATAAAGATTACATTGAATTAGAATTAATAAAAATCCTAATTCTAATCTTCATGTGGTGTAGCTTGCTTGTTGCCAATGTTGTTGCTTGGAGAGAGATTGTTAGCATCAAAACATGAGAATCCTACAAACTCCCCCTTTTTGATGATGACAAACCTCCTTTCAAATTAAGCACTAAGTTTTAACATACTCCCCCTAAATGTAAAACATCTAGGAAAAATATAATAAAATTTAACCTACAAGAACAAAATCAACAAAATATTCTCCCCCTTTTGGCATCATTAAAAAGATAATATTTTTGAGAAAAGTCCTTTGCCAAAAGTTGAAGGTAAGTAGTTCACAATGGTATAGAAAATATATAACAATAAAGACAATACCAAAATAAACCACAATAGTGCCTCAACGTATATAAACAACGAATATAAACGAACAACGAATATAGTACCATAAATCAGAGTATCAGAGCATCACACTATGCAGCAAATCATAGCAGATAATCAAAACGAAATGAAACAAACTAGACCATACACAAGGTCCTAAAGTCATAGTAGCAACAGAGTCAGAAACATGAAACAGAAACATAAACAGAGAATATGCAAATGAAACATGCAACAGAAATCAACAGCAAACATCATCAGCATCCACAGGTCTAGGAATCAGGTGGAGAAGGAGGAAAATGATGAGAAAATAAGCCAGACATGTAATCCATCAAACGATGCTCCATGGCAATATTCTTCACATCCTGTCTCATCTCCAACTGAGTAAATTGAGCATTGATGTGCTCAACCAATGACTCATGAGCAGCTTGTGCATCAAATGGAGTACCAAGATTATCCAAATCAATATAGTCCTCAACACGATCGGTATCCATCGGATCAGTAGAAGTAGGAGGAACAGAAGAGGATGCACCAGCCCTATCACCAAGTAAATTCCTTTTCCTAGTACCTGAAACTCTTGCAGCCTTTGCAGCTTCAGCCATTTCCTTAATCTGTGATTTCCATAACCAAGTGCGACTGTCCCTATGCCAAGCAATTTTCATATAACTAATGTGCGAATCATTAAGACACCAGTTATTTTTCTTTTCCTTTTCAGCTGGCTCATCATCAGGAATTGGAACACGATAATACCTCATGATCTTGGTGACATGCATAGGATATGGCAAGAATTGGGTTGGAGGAGATTGAGCAGCAGCTTCCATACGAGCTAAAAACATTTTATTCCAATTCATCTCATACCTCTTTTTAATCCCATGAAACAAAGTAAGATCATCATCTCCCAATTGAGCATAATTTTGATTGCATTTTGGAATCAAACAATAAGAGATAATATACATGAGCACCCTATCCACAGCATGCAAAGGTGATACAGTTCTAGTAGTTCTATCACCCCAAGATTCACCAGTACGCAACAAATCAGTATAAATCTTATTAGTATCCACATCCAAATCCAGACATTCAGTATCACCAATAAAAGTTCCCTTGTTTTCTAAACCAAACATCATAGTCAAATCCGCAGGCTTTATAACAAAATGATGTCCTCTAACCATTGTTTGATACTCACCATCTAGCTTAGTAAAATTTTGATAAAATTGTCTGACAAGCCTAGGGTAATAATGAGTCTCAAATTCCAAAAACCTCTTCAAATTCTGAAATTCTAAATCCTCTACAAACGGAAATTGCTCCTTATGCAACCAAGCAAATTTAACATACCTTGTAAGACCAAAAGAGCGATTGATAAATGCCGGTTCCCGCAAATCTCGGTTGATTCCAGAAAACCAAGTATCATTACGACCTGCTCCTTGCTTTGCTTTCTTTTGAGGAGGTTGATAGTGAGAGGAAGAAGCCATTGATTCAGAAAAAACAAATTCGGTTTTGGGGGTTAGGGTTTTGATTTGGGGTTTTCGGATTTTTGGATAAAATTGGTGAAATTGATGAATGAAAGGAGTAGAAATGATGATATAATGATGAAATATGGAAGAAATTTGTATGATTTGTGAGTTTTGTGGCTGAAAGATGATGATTTGATGAAGACCCGTATGAGAGAGAAGAGAGAAAGACGAACAAGAGAGAGAAAAAAATCGTGAAAATGATGCAGATTTCAACAGTTCAGCTTTTAAAATCACGTAAGTTACTCGAGTAATGTTCATACGTTACTCGAGTGATTCGAGCAGTACTCGAGTGAAAGAGTATGTTACTCGAGTATGCCGAAAGATAAAAAGATTTTACTCGAGTGATGGATGAACTTAATCGAGTGATACGCAAGTCATTTTAAAATTAATCGAGTGACAGACAGAATTACTCGAGTAATACGAAAGAGTTTTTAAAATTACTCGAGTAAAATTTCTGTTACTCGAGTGAACTGTCCAGAATTTCAAAAATTTCAATTTTTCATGCAAAATCATTTTTCATGCACAAACACAGAGAAACACTTAGCATGTAGCAAGTAACACACATACAAATAAAGCAATTAGCATATTATAGAAAACATACACACATAACTGCATAAAAAAAATAATAAACACTTTAATAAGATACAACAACTCAAAATACAAGTCACATTGAAATAGGCTTGAAGGTGAGTATAAAAAGCATCAAATACAATTAGCTAATAGTTAATTCATCAAAAATACCAAGTTCTCTTCGAATCTTATAAAATGTGTCCCTTGGTAATGGTTTTGTAAAGATATCAGCTAATTGATCCGAAGTTTGAACAAACTCAATAACACAATCACCTTTTTGAACATGATCTCTCAAAAAGTGATGCCTAATTTCAATATGCTTTGTCCTTGAGTGTAATACTGGATTTTTAGTCAAATTAATTGCCGAAGTGTTATCACACTTTATAGGGATATTTGTTAAATTTAAACCAAAGTCAGATAATTGTTGCTTCATCCATAAAATTTGAGCACAACAACTACCTGCAGCTATGTATTCGGCCTCCGCGGTTGATAAAGCTACACAATTTTGCTTTTTAGAAAACCACGATACAAGTGAATTACCAATTAAATGGCATGTTCCGCTTGTACTTTTTCGCTCAACTTTACAACCGGCAAAGTCAGAGTCCGAATATCCTATAAGTTTTAGAAAAGCATCCCTAGGATAATAAAGTCCAGTATTCGTTGTACCCTTTAAGTATTTCATTATTCTTTTGACAGCAGTTAGATGTGACTCTTTCGGTTTTGCTTGAAAACGTGCACACATACATACACTAAACATGATATCAGGCCTAGATGCAGTTAAGTATAACAAACTACCAATAATACCACGATACTTCGTTACCTCTACCGCTTTTCCAGCCTCATCTTGATCTAGGTAGCATGCAACGCTCATTGGTGTAGAAGCGGATTTGCACGAATCCATTCCAAAACGTTTGAGAAGCTCTCTACAATATTTACTCTGATGAATATAAATGCCATCATTAAGCTGCTTTATTTGAAGGCCAAGAAAGAATGTAAGCTCTCCCATCATCGACATCTCGAATTCACTTTGCATCAATTCTGAAAACTTCTTACACAAGTTATCGTTAGTAGCACCAAATATAATATCGTCAACATATATTTGAACCAATAAAATATCCTTACCGGAACGTTCAATAAAAAGTGTAGTGTCAACAGTGCCTCGTTTAAAACCTTTTTGTAATAAAAAATTGCTTAGTCGGTCGTACCAAGCTCTAGGAGCTTGTTTCAAACCGTACAAAGCCTTTTTCAGTTTGAAAACGTAGTCCGGATGCTCAAAACTCTCGAATCCGGGAGGTTGTGACACATAAACTTCCTCTTGAATGTATCCGTTAAGAAAGGCGCTCTTAACATCCATTTGAAACAATTTAAAATTCATAATTGAAGCAAAAGCGAGAAGAATACGAATAGCTTCTAATCTAGCAACGGGAGCATATGTCTCATCGTAATCGATTCCTTCTTCTTGACTATAACCTTGTGCTACCAACCTAGCTTTATTCCTAACAATAATACCCAATTCATCTAACTTATTCCTATAGACCCACCGAGTACCAATTTCAGGACGATCATCGGGTTTTGGCACAAGCTCCCAAACTTGGTTTCTTTCAAATTGATTTAATTCTTCTTGCATGGCCATAATCCAATGATCATCTTGAAGAGCCTCTTTGATATTCTTAGGTTCTATTTGAGATACAAAGGCAACATAATAACAAAAATTATTTAAAGTGCGTCGGGTTACCACTCCCTTCGCAATGTCACCTAAGATATTAGAAATCGGATGATTTTTGTTGGACTTCCAAGCTATTGGTAATTGAGGTTGAATCTCTTGTGCTAAGTCTTTATCTTGTGCTTGCACCTCTCTATCTTCATTTTGATTCTCTTCCATTTGTTGTGGTGTTGAATTCTCATGATCCAAAAATGTACCTATATAATCATCACAAGAAACAACACAATCTCCTTTCGAAGATTCATCAAATACAACATGCACGGATTCCTCAACGGTTAATGTTCTTTTATTGTAGACTCTATATGCTTTTCTATGAGTTGAATAACCTATGAATATGCCTTCGTCGGCTTTAGAGTCAAACTTGCCGACCGGTTCCTTTCCGTTATTTAAAACAAACACCTTACACCCAAAAACATGAAAATGTGAGATATTTGGCTTTCGCCCTTTTAAAAGTTCATAAGGTGTTTTATTTAAATGCGGATGAATAAGAACCCTATTAAGCACATAGCAAGCGGTGTTTACCGCATCAGCCCAAAAATATTTAGGAACATTTGATTCTATCAACATAGTACGAGCAAGTTCCACTAATATTCTATTTTTCCTTTCTACAACTCCGTTTTGCTCCGGAGTCCTAGGGGCCGAAAATTGATGATCAATACCAAACTTATCACAAAACGCATCAATCCTAGTGTTTTCAAACTCACCTCCGTGATCACTTCTAATAGACACAATTTTCAAACTTAGTTGATTTTGGATGAGTTTGGCAAATTTTTTAAAACATTTATAAACTTCACTTTTTGCGGATAAAAATAAAGTCCATGTGAATCTAGTAAAATCGTCTACTAAAACAAATCCATAGTAATTGCCACCTAAACTTTTAATTTGTGAAGGGCCAAACAAATCCATATGGATTAGCTCCAAAGGCTTTGTTGTGCTTATCACATTTTTAGGTTTAAAAGAACTTTTAACTTGCTTGCACTTTTGACAAGAGTCACAAATGCCATCAAGCTTAAAGTTTAGTTTAGGCAAACCAATCACTAAATCTTTTCGCAAAAGTTTGTTCAATTGATTCACATTCACATGAGCAATTCGTCTATGCCAAAGACGAATTTCATCATCAAAAGATTTGAAACATTTTGAAAATAGTGAAGTTATCTCATCCAAATCAATTAAGTAAGTGTTATTAGAGCGACGACCAACAAACTTAACACTATCATCTATAGAAGACTTAATGAAACATAATTCCGGAGTAAATGTCACATAATTGCCCATATCGCATAGTTGGCTTATACTAAGCAAGTTGTGTTCTAAGCCTTCTACGTATAGGACATTTTCTATGACAAGGTTAGATACGTTACCGATCTTCCCGACTCCTAGAATTTTGCCCTTGTTGTTGTCGCCGTATGTCACAAATCCATCACTTTTTGGAGTAAGTTCCATGAAGTGCGTTTTGTCTCCCGTCATGTGTCTCGAACAACCACTATCCAAATACCATTTGCGCTCTTTGGTTCGAAGACACACCTACAAACAATATCATTTGGTTGACTTAGGTACCCAAGTGATCTTGGGTCCTTTGTTGTTAGCATGGGGAGAAGTCCCCTTAACAATCCAAATATATTCACCGCTTGATATACCAAATTTCTTTATATTACATTTATTTGTGGTATGCCCAAAGATTCCACAATAATGACAAGTTGGGTTTTTAGAAATCTTATTCTTTGAAAATCCACCAACTTTGCGATAATTGCGTTTCTTAGGTTTGGTATAGCCAAGACCGGATCTATTGCTATTGTTCCTTTGAGTTGAAAGCAAATGATCTAAAGAAGTATCTCCTTTCATGAGCCTTGCAAGTCGATCATTCAAATTAAAAACTTCTTTTTCCAAAGACTTGCAATTTTCACAAGATGGAGTCTCATTTGATTTCAATTCACAATTGCATGTAGAGTTTGCATAAATGAGTTCCAGAGTTTCATTTTGAAGCTTAAGTTCTTCTAAATCTTTTTGAAGTTCAATTATCTTTTCATGTTGCTTCATTATGAAATTCTTTCTTTCAACATTTATTTTAGCAAGTTTCTTCAACTCTTTATGCATCTCTACATACACATTGTACAATTCATTGAATGAAGGAGAATTAGAACTTGAGCTAGCATCGGAAAGATAATCTACCTCATTGACGTTCTCACTTGATTTAATGCTCGAAGATTCCTCTTCATCAAGCTTTGTCATTAAACATAGATTTGCAAGTTCTTCATCATCCAATGAGCTAGATGTTGATTGACTCTCCACTTCATCCCATACTATGTAAGCCCTTTTTCCTTTAGAAGAATTGAATTTTGAGTTGTCACCTTCCGACTTCTTAGAATGAGTTGGACAATTCGATTGATAGTGACCAAGCTTTCCACATCCATGACACTTGATGTGATCCTTGTTAGTCTTATTTCTTGGTTGTGAGTCCTTAGAATCTCTTTGTCTATTTCTATTAAAGTTCCCCTTTTTCTTAAGGAACCTACCAAGCTTTTTAACTAGCAAGCCAAGGGTCTCATCATCTATATCGGAGTCCGAGTCATCCACTTGAAAGTTTTCCTCTTGTGCCTTAAGGGATTTTGAAGTTGATTTAAGAGCTATCCCCTTTTTCTTCCTATCGGCATCTTCATTCATGGATAACCGTCCAAGCTCCATTTCATGCTCTTGAAGCTTTCCGAATAGAGTTGCTAAATCAATTTGATCCACGTCTCTAGCTTCCATAATGGTCGTCACCTTAGGTTGCCATTCCCTGCTAAGACATCTCAAAATCTTATTAACAACTTCACCATTAGATATAACTTTTCCAAGTGCAGAAAGATGATTAATGATATGAGTGAACCGCTTTTGCATGTCACCTATGTTTTCATTAGGTAACATACGAAAGAGTTCATATTCATGCATGAGTGTATTTAGCCTAGCCCTTCTAACCTCCGAAGTGCCCTCATGTGTGACTTGTAATGTGTCCCACATTTGTTTAGCATCAACACATTGAGATACTCGAAAGAACTCATCATAAGAAAGAGCGGACGTGATGATATTTTTAGCTTTTAAATCAAATGCAACTTTCTTCTTATCATCATTGTCCCAACTCGATTGAGGTTTAATTGAAACAACATCATTTACTTTCGTTTGAGGAACAAAAGGTCCATTCTCTATGGCGTTCCAAATTTCCATATCTATGGCTTGAATAAAAATTTTCATGCGGACCTTCCAATAAGCGTAACCCTCACCACTAAATAGTGGAGGACGATTAATGGAAGTTCCTTCACCACGGAAAGGATTTGAAATTGAGCCCATTGTTTCCAAGTAAAAAGGATCTTTTCGAAAAAGCTTTTTAAGGCTCGGATTTTTCGTCCGAGCTCTGATACCACTTGTTGGAAACCAACAAGCGGCTCAATATAGTCTAGAGGGGGGGTGAATAGAATATTGAAGCCTTATTACAGATTTTTCGTCCACCTAAGAGAATGGTTTTATGAAAATAAATTTTCTTAAGAATTCAGTTCAGATTACTCGAGTAACTCAAGCCTTCACTCGAGTAATACGCAACCAAAAATAATTTCACTCGAGTATTCAGCAAATCACTCGAGTATTACGAAAGCAAATTTTAAATCACTCGAGTAACAGAAAACCTACTCGAGTAATGTTTATAAACTGAAAGCAGATTACTCGAGTGACAAGAACTTTACTCGAGTAAACTGGGTAAAATTCAATTTAAAACTTAGTTTTCAATGGAGTTCTTCAAGAATAACAATGCTATGATGATTCAACAAATTATGAATGATTAATATGAACAATTTCAAGTAATATTAACATGCAATTTTAGATCAATTGAGTAGAATTAAGAAAACCCCAATTCTAACCTAAAGATGCAAATGTTAATGAATTAATGAAATACAAGGAATGAAAATAAAAGAGACACAAGGATTTATCCTGGTTCACTTTCACCCACTTGAAAGCTACTCCAGTCCCCTCTTAAATCAAGAGAGATTCTTCACTAGAAATCTTCAAATGTAGATTTTACAATGTTTTAAGATGCAACTAGATTCTTAGTTCTCCTATCTTAAAACCCAACTCAAAGTGTGTACCAAACACTTTGATCTAATCTACCCCTTTTGAGTATTCTAGATTTCCTTGCTAATTGATTGAAGATGCTTCCAACCAATCCTCTTTTCTTGCTTTGATTTGATCTTCAAAGTCTTCCTTGTGAGATTCTTCACTTGTGTTGAAACTTCAATGATGCAATCACAAATTGCAAATCTTCAACAACCACTAAGAACAAAACTATGATCTCAAGAATATTTGAACAATGATAGAAAATAGAGTGAAGAATGAAAAGTTCTTTGTTGAATCTTGATAGCTCTTGAAAGATGTAAAATAGCTCTTGAATTACGTTTCAAAGTGTATTAGAAAATTGTAAGAATGAAAGTATCTTTGAAAGAGAAAATTAAGTCCTTTTAAAATTTTCCCAACACTGATTGAATTACTCGAGTAAACCAAACAACGTCACTCGAGTGAAACATGTCAGATTAAGTTACTCGAGTGATGTGTAAACCATTACTCGATTAACCTGTCAGAACATAAATTACTCGAGTGAACCAATACTCATTACTCGAGTAAACTGATCAGAATCTGAATAAAAACAAAGTTTTTCTAAAATGATTTTCACAAGCTATTTAATCAAGATTTAAAGTATCTTCACTCTTAATCAGACATTATTTAAATATTCTTAAAATCACCTAAGCTACCCACACCAATGAGATGCATTGCATAAAATAAAGATTACATTGAATTAGAATTAATAAAAATCCTAATTCTAATCTTCATGTGGTGTAGCTTGCTTGTTGCCAATGTTGTTGCTTGGAGAGAGATTGTTAGCATCAAAACATGAGAATCCTACATGAACATCCTATGTGCATCTGATACTTGCTAAATGCTAATTGTGATTGTTATTAATTGATGCATTACTATCTTTCATATGTTGCATGATTTATTCTCTATTGATTATGTGAGTAGAATTGCTTACCCATATGCCCTTGTAGGTGATGTCTCGCTACATTGCTTGCATCGAGATCCGGCCAGTTCCTAGTGGCGTATGGATCTATGAGGACCATCGCGCGGTGTATGAGGGGGAGGTAGAGTTCACATTCTACCACCCTAATCCGCTGATGCGATTCCGTCCTCGTAGGTTTAGGATTCCCATCATATACACTATGCATGTACCCCCGTTTTATACTTATCATGGACCACCTCCCATGCGACCAGCTCGCTCTTACCATAGTTTTCGTTTTCAACCTACCCGCTCTCACCCTTTTACTTCGAGAGTCGTCCGCGAGGAGACTCCCCTATCTGATCCGAGGAGCCCAGTCAGGGTTTCACCATCACCTAACCCGGTACCCAGTGGTAGGGTACACTCTCCCTCAGATGAGATCGAGGAGGATCCGGTGGAGGACGAGAGTGGGAGCGAGCCTGTCGTGCATTCTACTGGGAGTGACTGGAGGGACGACGATCCCTAGGTACATGTATATGGTGTATGGTGTGGATCTGAGGATCCGGTGTGTGGAGGAGATTTGCTGCTGCTGCTGTGATGATGATGCTACTACCTTACTCACTTTACTATTGGGAGACTACTGCTACTACTACTCCATCTGATGCTGCCAGATCTATGTGACTATTCCTACAGTTATACATTTTGTTATGTATATATATTGTAGATATACTTTTGGAGCACTCTAGAGCTTGTAGTTACACTGTTATATAGATCTGATGATGGACTTGTATATTTTGAAACTTGGAGACTTTACTCATGGGCTATGTACTTATGATTCTCTATATCTATGAAAACCTATGTTTATATTCTATCAGTTGCATAGTCCAGTAATTTCCGCTTACTCTGATTTAACCTGTTAAAGAGCTCGGCTATAAATGGTATCAGTTCTATCGTATAAAGCAAGGGTAGCTTAAACTACTTGATACAAAGATATCTTCTAAAAGATCGAATGTTACTCTATTTGCGAAAAGGTTTTAGAAATCGCCGAACTCGATACAATGATTTTGAGATAAGATAGACTTTATTCTCCAAGACTTTCAAGTGACCATTCGTGCACCCGCTTTAAAAGAAAAATTTTATTGACCTATTTTCTTAACACTCACAAGTCCATATATATTATCCAATATAAAAGCATATTTATTAGTTTATATTTGGGTAATAACGAAGGGTGTGACACACATACTTAAAATAACTAAGATCATCACAAAATTAACATGAAAGACTAGAAACTTAAACCTTTTTCACAAATCAAGGTTTAGATCATGAAATTATTCATCAACGTACCATGAAAATACACCTAGATCACGATTTAAACAAAAAGATCTAACATGCAAGATCAAAGAATTTTGCTTTATAAATAAACAAGTTTAGATCATGGATTTTCTTGTCAAATAATTACATAAACACACATGGAACACGGTTTAGAGTAGAAAATTAAACATGCAAGAAAGATTCATTTTAGATTTTCACAAAAATCTTAGTTTACTTTAGATCTTTAAGATTTTAGTTAGAAAAACATGAGATCTAACAAGAAAAATCCAAACCGAAACAAAAGCATAAAGATCACATATTACAAATTAGTCTAAGTCCTTAAAGTCCATGATTAAAGAATTACAACACCTTAAATCATCTTGCAACCCATAAAATAAGACATGCAAGGAATAAAGGAAGATAGATCTACAAACTACAAAGGAAAACTAAACTATTACAAATCTTCCTCTTGATCTTCAAGTCCTACCATGAAAAGGGTTGGTTCTTCTAGCTTCTAACATCCTTGATGTAACATCCCGCGTTTTTCCGACTAGGGCGAATAAAATTTTATTAAAGAAAAAGTTTTGCGATATTGTTTTACAAAGGTTTTCGATGAGTATTTTTGTAACACCCCAAAATTTTAATCCCCGATTAATGAAATGTTAATTATAAATTAATTATAATTAATTATTTCTATATTAATCCTTGATTAAAATATGTGTTCATATAGTTAGTATATGTGTGTGAAGTGACTTAATAAATATAATAATGCATAAAATAAGTGTTTTGCATATTAGTCCCTGGGTTGGGACCTAGAAGCAATTATAGGAAAGATTTTGGAGGGAAAGTAAATAAAATAATTATTTTTCAAAAATTGGGCAAAATACTCGAGTATTTTCTGGAATACTCGAGTATTCTGGGCAGAGTTGCACGAGTTAGTGCGTTTGGTGAGTCACCACCACCGATTCCCCTCCGTTGACACGAATACTCCATCATCAACAGCTCAAGGACGTCGTGTCGCCCTGCATGAGCTTTCTCTATGTCTATTTAAGCTCAGCAACATCGAATTCGTGGAGATTTTTGGCTAAGTTTGAGTTGTTGAGTAAGTTAGGGTTCATAACTTCGTCTGATCGATTCTTCCTCTCTGTGTCAAATTGAAACACAAATCATACACCAATACAAAGATCACATCACGAGCTTTGTATAGATATAAAGATTGTGAGCTGAGAGTGAGTGTGCTGTTAGAATCGAAGCTGAGAAGTTGAGGTTTGGTTGCTGTTTTCAGTTCTGGGAGCTTACTTCAATTTCGATTTCTGGTAAGCTCATGAATCCCTGAGTCTCAAATTCAGTTTCTTTAGTTAGTTTATGTTGCATAGGGTCTAGAAAATCTAATTTCCCCAATTCTTATCTTTTTTTCATGGGTGAACCAATTCGATTTTGGTGTTGCACTCAATCTGCTCTACATGTTGGAGTTTCAAGTGTTTTTGGTGCTGTGGAGCTTTTCTTTGGGGATTCTCTGTTTGATTCACGTTTGAGAGGTAAGGGGAAGTAATTTTATTCACTAGATAGAGATTGAATTTCACTAATTTTTCTAGAGAGCCACCAAGAGGCTCTAAGGGCTTAGATTGAATAGGATCTTTAGTTTGGAGACCAAGCTTTGCTCTAAAACTGTGTTGAGCAAGTTCTAAATCATGCATGCAAGCTTAAATGAACTTTATTTCATGAGAATTGTTCTTATTATGCGATTTGAGGTGTTGAGTTGTTAAAATGTGTATTTTATGCATGATTGATGAATCCTCTGTCAAATCTGTGTTTTGATATGAAAGGAATGTTGTAACAAGTTCAAATGATGTTATGTTAACTCTGTTGATCCTTGGAATGGACTGGAAATGAGTAGAAATGAAAGTGGTATGTTAAAACTAAGATTTCAGTGTATTCTGCTGTGAAACACTCGAGTAATAGACAGGATACTCGAGTAAAACGCCTTTAAAACAATGCAAATGGAGCAAGAACACTCGAGTATCATGTCTAGCACTCGAGTATCGAGCATGACCCGAGGACAAGTTAAGGCTAACCACTCGAGTCATTCAAGGTCACTCGAGTATTCTGGAAATCAGGATGAACACTCGAGTAACCTATGAACTACTCGAGTAATTTATTGAATTTGAAACCCAAATCCTCAGAAAGTCATGAACACTCGAGTAACTTTAAGAACACTCGAGTAATCTGGAAAAGTTGATGAACACTCGAGTGTACTGAATTTTACTCGAGTAAATTGCCAGAACCTGAAAGATACATTTTCAATTCTGACTCATTTAAGTTAAGGAATTAATAACAATAATCCAAGGGATCTAGACATGAAGGAAAGTGATTAATATGAGTATACCGTTTGGTGACGGTCCTTTTTGATAATGAAATAAGCCTAGGTGGCCTGTAAAATATTAATCAACTTCCTTTAAGTCTAAATAATAAAGTGCATTCATTCTGGAGTTTGGATGGTAGGACGTATATCATGTTTTTGGTAAACATGTGGAGGGCCTCTGGGAGTGCCAATACGCTTGCTTGATGACACGTCGTTGACGTGGTCGGCTGAGTGGATGCCAATATGGTTATACCGTTTGGATGACGGTCCGTTTGGATGACGGGATATGCTCGGGTGGCATGAATTCCAAGCTTGTCGTGTACATTCTAGGTGAATGTACGAATTGTTGTATACCTAGGAATACAACGCATTGTTGAGTGCTGGGTTGTCAGGGATGGACGTCAGAGAGTGACATAGAATGATGGAGATAGGCTTGAGAGCTAAATTCATGCATCATGCCACTCATCCAAATTAAATGTGACAAATGAAACAAGTATGAGCATCCTATGTGCATTAACTAACTACTAAATGTTAAATGTGATTGTTGCTCCTTGTTGCATATGTGCATATACATATTGGTAGACTTTATACTTATGTTGCACAATTTATTCTCTGTTGATTATGTGTATAGAATTGCTTACCCTTATGCCCTTGTAGGGGATGTCTCGTTACATTGCTTGCATCGAGATCCGGCCACTTCCTAGTGGCACATGGATCTATGAGGACCATCGTGCGGTGTTCGAGGGAGAGGTAGAGATTACCTTCTACCACCCGAACCCACTGATGCGATTCCGTCCTCGTAGATTTAGGATTCCCATCATATACACTATGCACGTACCCCCGTTTTATACTTACCATGGACCACCTCCCATGCGACCAGCTCGCTCTTATCACAGTTTTCATTTTCGACCTACCCGCTCTCACCCTTTTACCTCGAGAGTCATCCGCGAGGATACTCCCCCTTCTGATCCGAGGAGCCCAGTCAGGGTTTCACCATCACCTGACCCGGTACCCAGTGGTAGGGTACACTCTCCCTCGGATGAGATCGAGGAGGATCCGGTGGAGGACGAGAGTGGGAGCGAGCCTGTCGTGCATTCTACTGGGAGTGATTGGAGGGACGATGATCCCTAGGTATGTGCATATGGTATGTGATGAGGATCGGAGGATCCGATGTGTGGATGTTGTGGAGGAGATCTTGCTGCTGCTGTGTTGATGATGATGCTACTACCTTACTACTTTTGCTTCTTGGAGACTACTGCTATCACTACTACTACATCTGATGATGCCACATCTATGTGACCTCCCTTGGAGTTTACATTTTGGTTATGTATATATAGTGTAGATATACTTTTGGGGTACTCTAGGGTTTGGTTACACTGTTATGTAGATCTGTTTATGGACTTGTATATTTTGGAACTTGGAGACTCTGATGTTGGGCTATGTACTTATGATTTTCCTATATATAAAATCTATGTTTATATTCCTATCCATGGCATAGTCCAATAATTTCCGCTTACTCTGATTTAATCTATTTGAGGGTTCGGCTGTGAAAACTATTCGATGGTATCAGTTTTATCAAATAAAGCAAGGGTAGCTTTAGTTATTTTCTATGATATAAACATGATTTCAAAAGACGAATGTTACCCAACTTTTGAAAAGGTTTTAGAAATCGCCGAATTCGATACAATTGTTTCGAAATGCTTTAGAGTTTATTCTCCAGGAATTCCAAGTGTTGATTTGTGCACCCGCTTTAAGAAGAAATTTTTTTTACATATTTTCTTAATACTCACAAGTCCATATATTATCCAATATAATTGCTTAAGTACTATATTATACTTGGGTAATTCGGAAGGGTGTCACACTTAGTGGTATCAGAGCAAAAGCCAGATCCTGTAGTAGTGGAAGTAGTACCAGAAAGGTAGCCATAAACATCAAGCAGGTATCTCCAGGGCATGTACATTATTTTGAATGTTGTTATTTTGCTTGTTGAGCTTTAGATACCCTTGATTTGTTTGTATCTGGTCTCTTTTGAGCACAAGATGCAATTGAATGTGAAGTTAGAATCTTAAGCTATAGCCTTAGCATAGGTGGTGTAATGGAAGTTTCTTTAGTTCAGCATATGTGACCATAAGCCCATAGCGCAGGTCTAATATGGCAACTAGAAACCAAAATCACACCAATGCGATGTTAGAAAGGATCACCACGGTGCTGGAAGCCATGCAGCGACAGTCTCAACAACCATCTCAACCGGTTAACCCGCCACATCAGTGTAATGTGGGTAACGCTGAGGCGAAGACTCTGGCTGATTTTAGAAGTTGCAATCCGCCAAAGTTTGAAGGAGGATTTAAACCAGAAGAGGCCAATAAATGGATTCACACCATGGATAAGATTCTGAGAACGTTGGAGTGTTCTGATGCTCAGAAGGTGGCGTATGCAACATACATGTTGGAGGATGAAGCTGAGAATTGGTGGAATCACACGATGCAACTTCTGCAATATGAAGGAAGGGAAGTGAGTTAGGGTGTATTCATGGAGAAGTTTCTCCATAAGTATTTTCCTGAGGATCTAAGGAGGAAGAAGGAGGTGGAGTTCTTGCAGCTGAAGCAAGGGAGTATGAGTGTGGGTGAGTACGCGGCCAATTTTGAGGAGCTTATGAAGTACTCTCCATATTATCAGAACAATCCGGATGAAAGAAGCAAATGCATTAAGTTTGAAGGAGGCTTGAGGCCCAAGTTGAAGTCGATCTTCAGTTATCAACGGATTCAAAGTTTTTCTGCACTCGTGGACATGTGTAGGATGTATGAAGACGACACCAAGGCTGAGGAGGTGCAAGCCTCGGAGAAGAAGGACAATCAAGGCTGTGGACCTCAGAGGCGGAAAGGATTTAACAACCGAGGCAAAGGTTCGTATGATCGCCGAGGAAAAGGCAAGGGAAAAGCTGGTGGGTCTGATGGAAGGAATTATCGGAGCGAGGCTCCATTCTACGAAAAGTGCAAGCGCAACCACTATGGCCGTGTATGCTGGGGAACAAGTGGCTGCTTCAACTGTGGAAAGCCGGGACATTTTGCAAGGGATTGCAAGGAACCGGTCAAAGCCAATTCAAGAGGGACTGCGGAGAGGCCTATGGCTCAAGGAAGGGTTTTCACCCTTAATGGTGTGGAAGCAAGCCGATCCTCTGATCTGGTGCAAGGTAAATACTTGCTTAATGGTCAGTCTTGTCATGTCTTGTTTGATTCCGGCGCTACGCATTCATTTGTTTCATATGAATGTGTGAAACGGTTAAGTTTGTCTGTGTCTGAATTACCTTATGTTTTGCAAGTGGAAACTCCTGCCAATGCTCCTGTTGTAGTTTCTAGAGCATGTCTTAACTGCTGTATAGAAGTGTTAGGACAAACCTCTAAAGTAGATTTGATCTGTTTACCCTTGGCACAACTAGATGTGATCTTGGGAATGGACTGGTTAAGTCAAAACCAAGTGATCATTGATTGTGATAGAAAAATAGTGACCTATAGAAACCCAAAACCTTCCGGCTACGTGTGTCTGTTCAACACTGAGGTGGAAGAGAATGGTCCAAGGATGGAAGAGATTCCTGTTGTCAGAGACTTTCCGGAGGTATTTGCTGATGAGATCCCTGGTTTGCCACCAAGAAGAGAGATTGAATTTGGTATTGATCTAGTTCCGGGAGCTGGTCCCATTTCTATTGCTCCTTATAGAATGGCACCACCGGAAATGGCTGAAATGAAGAAGCAGATTGAGGAGCTGTTGCAGAAGCAGATGATCCGACTAAGTGTGTCGCCTTGGGGTGCTCCGGTTTTGTTCGTCAAAAAGAAAGATGGTAGCATGAGGATGTGCATCGACTACCGGCAGCTGAATAAGGTCACCATCAAGAACAAGTATCCAATACCGAGGATAGATGACCTTATGGATCAAGTGCAAGGAGCTTCGGTATTTTCCAAGATTGATTTGAGGTCGGGGTACCATCAGATCAGGATAAGAGAAGAGGATATCTCTAAGACTGCATTTCGATCTCGATACGGACATTATGAGTATGTCGTGGTGCCGTTCGGATTGACTAATGCACCAGCTATCTTTATGGACTACATGAATCGAATCTTTAGACCTTATTTAGATTCATTCGTGGTTGTGTTCATTGATGATATCCTTATTTACTCTAAGAGCCCGGAGGATCATGCTGAACACTTGAGGATAGTGTTGAGTATCCTGAAGGAGAAGCAGTTGTACGCCAAACTTACAAAGTGTGAGTTCTGGCTGAAGGAGGTTAAGTTCTTGGGGCATGTGATTTTGGATAAAGGAATAGTCGTTGATTCGACGAAAGTAAGCTCGGTTTTGCAATGGGAGCAACCGAAGTCGGTCACGGAGGTGAGAAGCTTTCTGGGTTTGGCTGGTTACTACAGAAGATTCATTGAAGGTTTCTCGAAGATTGCACTGCCTCGGACGAAGTTGACTCGGAAAGATCAACCATTTCTATGGGATGAGAAGTGTGAAAGGAATTTTCGGGAGTTGAAGGAAAGGTTGACATCGTCTCCTGTATTGATTCTGCCCGATACACAGAAGAGTTTCGATGTGTATTGTGACGCATCGAAACAAGGTCTTGGGAGTGTTTTGATGCAAGAAGGGCAAGTCGTCGCCTATGCCTCGAGACAGCTAAAAGTTCATGAAATGAACTATCCAACCCATGATCTGGAGCTGGCAGCTGTGGTGTTTGCGTTAAAGATCTGGAGGCACTATCTCTATGGCACTACGTTCCGGGTGTTCAGTGACCATAAGAGTTTAAAGTACCTCTTCGATCATAAAGAGTTGAATATGAGGCAGCGCCGATGGATGGAGTTTTTGAAGGACTACGAGTTCGAGCTCCATTACCATTCTGGGAAGGCCAATGTTGTGGCAGATGCATTGCGTAGAAAAGCAATGCACATCAGTGTAATGATGGTCAGAGAAGCTGCATTGATAGAGGAGTTCCGGGATTTAAGCCTGACGATGCAAGTAGAGCCGACGAGTATTAAGATGGGGATGTTGCAGATTGCTAATGAGTTTCTGCAAAGGATTCGGGAATTGCAACACAAGGGTAATAAGCTTATGGAAAAGAAGAAGTTGATGAAAGAAGGTAAGGAGTTGGAATTTCAAGAAGGGAAGGATGGAATCCTGTGTTTTAAGACAAGGATATGTGTCCCTGATGATTTGGAAGTAAGAAGAATGATTCTGAATGAAGCGCATAAGAGTAAGATGAGTATGCATCCAAGAGCTACCAAAATATACCAGGACTTAAAGAAGCTATTTTGGTGGCCTGGTTTGAAGAAGGACGTAGCTGAATATGTGGCACGTTGTTTGGTGTGTCAAAAGGCGAAAGTGGAACATCAAAGGCCAAGAGGAGAGTTACTTTCTTTGGAAGTTCCCGTATGGAAATGGGATAGTATCTCGATGGATTTTGTGTCGGGATTGCCAAGGACATCTACTGGTCATGATGCAATCTGGGTGATCGTGGATCGTTTGACCAAGTCGGCGCATTTCATTCCCGTGAATATGCGCTACTCGTTGGAAAAGCTCACCCAGTTGTACATCAAGGAAGTTGTTCGTCTGCATGGGGTACCGTCAAGTATTGTGTCAAATCGCGACCCGAGGTTTACATCGAAGTTTTGGGAAGATCTTCATAGAGCTTTGGGTTCAAAATTGAAGTTAAGTTCTGTATACCATCCTCAGACTAATGGTCAAATGGAGAGGACTATTCAGTCACTGGAGGACATTTTGCGAGCCTGTGCGTTGGAAGGTCAAGGGAACTGGGAACAAATGTTGCCACTCGTGGAGTTCACTTACAACAACAGTTACCACACGAGCATTGGAATGGCACCATTTGAAGCTTTGTATGGGAGAAAGTGCCAGACGCCGTTATGCTGGTTTCGAGTGGGGGAGAGTTCTCTGGTTGGGCCAGATTTTGTGCAAGAGACCACGGAACATATCAAGATGATACAAGAGAAGATGAAGACGGCTCAGAGTAGGCAGAAAAGTTATACTGATAGGAGGAGGAAACCTTTAGAGTTCGCCGAAGGAGACCATGTATTCATTAGAATAGTACCAACAAAAGGTGTTAGTAGAGCCTTGAAAACCCAGAAACTATCACCTAAGTTTATTGGTCCCTATCAAATCCTCAAAAGAGTCAGCCCAGTAGCTTATCAGTTAGCCCTGCCTCCGTCATTAGCTAACCTTCACAATGTATTCCATGTGTCTCAGTTGAAGAGATATGTCCATGACCCCACCATTGTTCTTAGAATCCAACCTGATGACTTAGAAATTCATGAGAACCTAACCTTCAAAGCTGTACCAGTTCGCATTGTAGATCGAAGGATCAAGCAGCTTAGAGGGAAGGATATTCGTCTGGTCAAAGTCGTCTGGGTTTGTCGTGATGTGATAGAAGCATCTTGGGAATTAGAGGATAAGATGCGTCAGGACTATCCTGACTTGTTTGTATGAATTTAATTTCGGGGACGAAATTCCTTGTAAGTGGGGGAGTAGTGTAACACCCCAAAATTTTGATCCCCGATTAATGAAATGTTAATTATAAATTAATTATAATTAATGATTTCTATATTAATCCTTGATTAAAATATGTGTTCATATAGTTAGTATATGTGTGTGAAGTGACTTAATAAATATAATAATGCATAAAATAAGTGTTTTGCATATTAGTCCCTGGGTTGGGACCTAGAAGCAATTATAGGAAAGATTTTAGAGGGAAAGTAAATAAAATAATTATTTTTCAAAAATTGGGCAAAATACTCGAGTATTTTCTGGAATACTCGAGTATTCTGGGCAGAGTTGCACGAGTTAGTGCGTTTGGTGAGTCACCACCACCGATTCCCCTCCGTTGACACGAATACTCCATCATCAACAGCTCAAGGACGTCGTGTCGCCCTGCATGAGCTTTCTCTATGTCTATTTAAGCTCAGCAACATCGAATTCGTGGAGATTTTTGGCTAAGTTTGAGTTGTTGAGTAAGTTAGGGTTCATAACTTCGTCTGATCGATTCTTCCTCTCTGTGTCAAATTGAAACACAAATCATACACCAATACAAAGCTCACATCACGAGCTTTGTATAGATATAAAGATTGTGAGCTGAGAGTGAGTGTGCTGTTAGAATCGAAGCTGAGAAGTTGAGGTTTGGTTGCTGTTTTCAGTTCTGGGAGCTTACTTCAATTTCGATTTCTGGTAAGCTCATGAATCCTTGAGTCTCAAATTCAGTTTCTTTAGTTAGTTTATGTTGCATAGGGTCTAGAAAATCTAATTTCCCCAATTCTTATCTTTGTTTCATGGGTGAACCAATTCGATTTTGGTGTTGCACTCAATCTGCTCTGCATGTTGGAGTTTAAAGTGTTTTTGGTGCTATGGAGCTTTTCTTTGGGGATTCTCTGTTGGATTCACGTTTGAGAGGTAAGGGGAAGTAATTTTATTCACTAGATAGAGATTGAATTTCACTAATTTTTCTAGAGAGCCACCAAGAGGCTCTAAGGGCTTAGATTGAATAGGATCTTTAGTTTGGAGACCAAGCTTTGCTCTAAAACTGTGTTGAGCAAGTTCTAAATCATGCATGCAAGCTTAAATGAACTTTATTTCATGAGAATTGTTCTTATTATGCGATTTGAGGTGTTGAGTTGTTAAAATGTGTATTTTATGAATGATTGATGAATCCTCTGTCAAATCTGTGTTTTGATATGAAAGGAATGTTGTAACATGTTCAAATGATGTTATGTTAACTCTGTTGATCCTTGGAATGGACTGGAAATTAGTAGAAATGAAAGTGGTATGTTAAAACTAAGATTTCAGTGTATTCTGCTGTGAAACACTCGAGTAATAGACAGGATACTCGAGTAAAACGCCTTTAAAACAATGCAAATGGAGCAAGAACACTCGAGTATCATGTCTAGCACTCGAGTATCGAGCATGACCCGAGGACAAGTTAAGGCTAACCACTCGAGTCATTCAAGGTCACTCGAGTATTTTGGAAATCAGGATGAACACTCGAGTAACCTATGAACTACTCGAGTAATTTATTGAATTTGAAACCCAAATCCTCAGAAAGTCATGAACACTCGAGTAACTTTAAGAACACTCGAGTAATCTGGAAAAGTTGATGAACACTCGAGTGTACTGAATTTTACTCGAGTAAATTGCCAGAACCTGAATGATACATTTTCAATTCTGACTCATTTAAGTTAAGGAATTAATAACAATAATCCAAGGGATCTTGACATGAAGGAAAGTGATTAATATGAGTATACCGTTTGGTGACGGTCCTTTTTGATAATGAAATAAGCCTAGGTGGCCTGTAAAATATTAATCAACTTCCTTTAAGTCTAAATAATAAAGTGCATTCATTCTGGAGTTTGGATGGTAGGACGTATATCATGTTTTTGGTAAACATGTGGAGGGCCTCTGGGAGTGCCAATACGCTTGCTTGATGACACGTCGTTGACGTGGTCGGCTGAGTGGATGCCGATATGGTTATACCGTTTGGATGACGGTCCGTTTGGATGACGGGATATGCTCGGGTGGCATGAATTCCAAGCTTGTCGTGTACATTCTAGGTGAATGTACGAATTGTTGTATACCTAGGAATACAACGCACTGTTGAGTGTTGGGTTGTCAGGTGTAGCACCTAAGTTTATTTACCCTTTTTATACCCTTAATTAAAATAGCAACTTGAAAATTCCTTTTTCGACTCATGAATTGATTAGGAAAACTCTTAATTACTTTTAATCCGAATGAAAATCTTCCGTCAAACGGACGGAGTTTTGTTTGTTTATTGGACTTTTCCAAAAATTCCTGTTTTCCTGCAACCTGATAAACAATAATATTTTCACATAACAAAGCCTGCAGGGCTATTCACATATATATATACCAGCTAGTGCATCTACGTGCACGCATCAGAAACAAGTTTAAAACATCATAGCATGAACATCAGAGTTAGCGGAAACATAAACAAGTTTTAGGAAGACAGTTTTTCCCCAAAATATACCCCTTTCCCAAAAGGAGTCGTCCTGGGCCCCCAAAAAGCTATTTACAATTATATACAACAAAAATGATTCACATCATCGGGCCCAGGACATTCCCAAGTCCTACATATCTAAAGGTAACCTACTCTCCCTGAGAGGGAGAGTACTCCTGCTCGGCCTGCTCAGGTGCAAACTCTTCCTCAGTACCTGTGATGATAGTAAGGAGTGAGTATTACACATAAAATGGGGAAGCAGTTTCCAATTAAGATATAATGCGACACTAAGCCATACACATATAACAATTCAATCACAACATCATAAATAAGAGTCAATTCATCACAATTCAATTTCGAGTATTCATTAGTTTCTCAAATCGATTTTGATTTAACATTTTCTTAAGTCTTTCGTTCCATGTATTTTAATCATATTTATATTCTTTTTATCTGTCCCTGGGCACGACCTACTGCGTCTTCACTCCTCTGCACTCACGACTTACTACGCCCGGGTAAATCCCCTGGTCACGACCTACTGCGCTCGCACCACCGCGCGATAGCGACTTACTGCGCCCGGGTATGTTTCTCAATCCCCTGGTTACGACCTACTGCGTTCGCACCATCGCGCGATAACGACTTACTGCGACCGGGTAAATCCCCTGGTCACGACCTACTGCATTCGCACCCCCGTGCGAAAACGACTTACTGCGCCCGGGTATAATATAATCTCCCCTGGCTGAGCCTGGGTATAATTTAATTAGTTCTTTATCATTATCAATTCTTTAGCAAATTTCCATTATTCAAAATTAATTACCACATTACACATTTTCATTATCCAATGATCATAAATATATTTTGTAACTTAATTAGCACAATTTCACTTTTTATCACAACTCAAATTATTAAACAACATATGCATATAATTCATCAACATCACCAAACCACAAAATGCAATATATCAACATCAAAATAAATTCCCTAAGTCATAGATTCTATTCTAACAATTATTTTATATTATATCAACCTAAACTAACACAAAATCTTAGTACTCATTATATGCATAATGTAAACTAAACCCCAGAGTAAGGTAATGCTCACTATAACCCACTCCTTACCTTAAATTAGTAAAGAGTAAATAGAACCTTAGTGAGCCCTAGCTCAAAATCTTGGAAACTTGAATTTCCAAAGCTTAGCTTGCCACCAGAATAAGGAAATGATGAAGTGATGATAGACAACCCTACTTGATAGAGCACAAGAGGAATGATCTTTGTCCTTGCCTTGATTTGAGTTGGAAGGCTTGAAACACAATCCCTAGATAGCAACAAGTGCAAGAATCTTAGGGTTTTAGAGCTAAATTTCTATGAATCAAGGAAAGTTGAAATGAAAAGGAAATAACTCATGGCATGAAGCTCACTTACCCAAATCAATGGTGGAAAAATTGAAAATCCAAAGAGAATGAAGAAGGGAGTAATTCGTGTGGACCAAAAGAGGAAGAGGATGAAGCTTCAATCAACACCCATGGTAAAAGCTTGGTGGTTTTGGGTTTGAGGTGCCCAAAACAATGTGTTTATGGTGGGATTGGTGGTTTTGATGATGGAAATGTGTTGAAGATGGAGGGAAAATGGATGAAGAGATGGTGTTGATGATGAAGAGTGGTGTTCTTGTTGTTGGGTGCTTGTTCTTGCCAAAGAAAAGCGAAATCGTGTGGCCAAGAGGCCACAACTTGGCCCCCAAGTTCTAATTGGACGCACCAGATCAAATCTGGTCTGCGCCACTCGCTTGGGCGAGCTTCATACTCGCTTGGGCGAGCTCAAGCACCAGCTGGTGCTGCTGGTGCACCTGGTGCGTGCTGGTGGGGGCTCTGGCGCGCCAACAGAATTTCTGGTGCGGCTGGTGTGTGCGTCAGAATTTCTGGTGCGGCTGGGGGATTTTCTGGTGCGCCAACTCACGCTCCTGGTGCGCTGGAGTGGTGTTGCGCCCGCCTGGGCGAATGGTGGGCTGGCCTGGGCGGATTTCCCACTGGATGGTGCGCCAAATGAATAGTGACTCGCCTGGGCGCATGGCTGGTGCGCCTGGGCGAGTTTCAGGGTTTCCAACCTTCGATTCGCCGTAACTTTTTCGTCGACCGTCGGATCGAGTCCAAATTTTTAGACATGCTTCTTCACCCCTTAAACTTCACATCCAACGGTGGAATTTATTTTCTTAGCTTCCCATAATAAATTTCTAATTTTCTCTTTTCGGTTGATTTCTAACACCTAAAACGCCGATTTTACTCCCGATCTCGCTTATATGACCCTGCCCAAGGCCATATATACCTCCTATACAACTCCTAGGATCTATAATCACCACCCACATATTTGGCAAAATTCATTAAATCATTTTTTCCAATTTTTCTAAGATTTTAAATAAATAATTTCCTTAAAATCAAAGTTTAGGATGTTACATCAGGGATGGACGTCAGAGAGTGACATAGAATGATGGAGATAGGCTTGAGAGCTAAATTCATGCATCATGCCACTCATCCAAATTAAATGTGACAAATGAAACAAGTATGAGCATCCTATGTGCATTAACTAACTGCTAAATGTTAAATGTGATTGTTGCTCCTTGTTGCATATGTGCATATACATATTGGTAGACTTTATACTTATGTTGCACAATTTATTCTCTGTTGATTATGTGTATAGAATTGCTTACCCCTATGCCCTTGTAGGTGATGTCTCGTTACATTGCTTGCATCGAGATCCGGCCACTTCCTAGTGGCACATGGATCTATGAGGACCATCGTGCGGTGTTCGAGGGAGAGGTAGAGATTACCTTCTACCACCCGAACCCGCTGATGCGATTCCGTCCTCGTAGATTTAGGTTTCCCATCATATACACTATGAACGTACCCCCGTTTTATACTTACCATGGACCACCTCCCATGCGACCAGCTCGCTCTTATCACAGTTTTCATTTTCGACCTACCCGCTCTCACCCTTTTACCTCGAGAGTCGTCCGCGAGGATACTCCCCCTTCTGATCTGAGGAGCCCAGTCAGGGTTTCACCATCACCTGACCCGGTACCCAGTGGTAGAGTACACTCTCCCTCGGATGAGATCGAGGAGGATCCCGTGGAGGACGAGAGTGGGAGCGAGCCTGTCGTGCATTCTACTGGGAGTGATTGGAGGGATGATGATCCCTAGGTATGTGCATATGGTATGTGATGAGGATCGGAGGATCCGATGTGTGGATGCTGTGGAGGAGATCTTGTTGCTGCTGTGTTGATGATGATGCTACTACCTTACTACTTTTGCTTCTTGGAGACTACTGCTATCACTACTACTACATCTGATGATGCCAGATCTATGTGACCGCCCTTGGAGTTTACATTTTGGTTATGTATATATAGTGTAGATATACTTTTGGGGTACTCTAGGGTTTGGTTACACTGTTATATAGATCTGTTTATGGACTTGTATATTTTGGAACTTGGAGACTCTGATGTTGGGCTATGTACTTATGACTTTCCTATATATAAAATCTATGTTTATATTCCTATCCATGGCATAGTCCGATAATTTCCGCTTACTCTGATTTAATCTATTTGAGAGTTCGGCTGTGAAAACTATTCGATGGTATCAGTTTTATCAAATAAAGTAAGGGTAGCTTTAGTTATTTTCTATGATATAAACACGATTTCAAAAGACGAATGTTACCCAACTTTTGAAAAGGTTTTAGAAATCGCCGAATTTGATACAACTGTTTCGAAATGCTTTAGAGTTTATTCTCCAAGAATTCCAAGTGTTGATTTTTGCACCCGCTTTAAGAAGAAATTTTTTTTACATATTTTATTAATACTCACAAGTCCATATATTATCCAATATAATAGCTTAAGTACTATATTATACTTGGGTAATTCGGAAGGGTGTCACAATTTTATTCGATTTCGAATTAAGGTGTTGATTTTATGATGTTTTGATAAATAAATATTTTTATGGAATTAGTAGAAATGATTTTTATGAGAAATGATTTTACTAATTGGTGATTTATTATAAAAATGAATTTCTTTATGGATTTTCTTAGATGTATTAACTTCGAAAATCCATAACTTTTTAACCGTAACTCCGATTTTTATGATCTTTATATCAAAACGATTGTATCGAAACGTAGATTTTAAAAATGTATCTTTTATAATTTTCTGGATTGGTTTGCGAAAATTATTTTCCAGTGCTGTAAAGGACGAATTTTCAAGAAATTAATCATGAAAAATAATTTTTGATTTCTAATGAATTTTTCCTTTTGGATTATCTTTAATATATTAAAGTATGATTTTAGAAAATGAAATAAGGGCAATAAGTGCAACCAATAAGTACAGTTTATTATTTAAAGGAAAAAGTGTTAATATGTATGTTTGATTAAGTTAATTATTTTGTGAATAAGTGTGTGATTGATTGATGAATGTGATTTTTTTAAATTTAATTGTCTTATGTGTGTAAATGTGATTTCCTAAGTGATGTTTGCATTATTAGTAACTATAAGGTGATTAGAAAATAAAAATGTAGGACATGTGTGTGTATGTGTGTGTTTAGGATGCATTTGCTTGGTGACTAAGCTAGAAGGAAAATAAAATAAAGAGAAAAGAAAAGAGAAACTTGGGGACCAAGTAGAAGTTTTAGTGTTGCCAAAATTGCCCTCTTTGATGCATGTTAGGGCCTAACCAACCAAGGACCTAAGAGAGGAAATCTAGTTAGAAACCTAACCAAACTAAGTGGCAAAACCTAACCAAAATACCAACTAATACTTAGCCCTAGCATGACTCCTAAACCCTAGCCCATAAGACTTTGTCCCCTTGCATTTGATAAAATGCACCCATGCAAAGATTTGGAAGTCCAAAATTACCCTCCTAGTGTGTGTGTATGGCCGAATTACTCCCAAGGCCAAAAGAGGGAAATGGTGCTCCACTCTTAGCCTATTTTATTCCATTCCTTCTTCATTTCATTCTTCCATTCATTCATTCACTTCCTCCTTTCCTTCGTTCCTTCATTCTTTTACTCCATTCTTTCACCTTTTCATTTCACATTTCCACCACAAACACTTAGTCCCAAGAGCAACATTAGCTCTTGTATTGAGACATGGAAAAAAAAAAAGAGAGAGAAGAACCGTGAGGGAGAAGAGAAGAGGAAGGAGAAAAAGCCTTAAATCTTAACTCATTTTCATTCATTTTCCTTAGGTAGTAACTTGATCTTTGTTGATTCTTTCTTCTCTAGCATTTTTATTCTTGGATCTACATGTTTTTATTCTAAGAGTGTTGAATTGTTCAAAGTTTGTTCTTGCATGTGGATTTTTAAATTCTCTTATGATTTTCTAAGCTTGATTTTACTTGTATTTGAGTTTTAAAAATGAAAAATGAACATGCAAAAATGATTAAAGGGTGATTCGGTTTTTACAACTATTTTGTGTAAAGGATTTTGCTTTCTTTGATGAACTTTGATTTTATGCATGTTTTTGGAAAAAGAAATCAATTTTTGAAGTTGTTCCTTGATGCATGTTGATTTTCAAACTAGATCTAGAATTTCTCTTTGCATCCACATGATTTTCTCAAGTTGATCTTGATTTTTCTTACATGCATGCAAAGATCTTGACCTAAAAATAATAGATCTAATATGTTTAAGAACTTGATGTTCATTTCGGTTTTAAAAGGATTTTTATGTTAATGATTTTATTTTTCTTTTTTGATTCGGTTTATGTGCATGTAAAGAAAATTATTTTTAATAAAAGAGTTTAACTTAAAGCATGAAATTTTTGATAAAATGAACTCATATTCTAGATGCATGTTTCGGTTGTAGCTTAAAACTTTAAGGAATGAATTTTGTTTGAAGTGTTTGATGCATGAATGTGAGGATCTAGTAAAAAGGAGCATGCTTTAGTGTTTGTTTTGATTTTTCTCTCAAAGTCTTGATTTGGTTCTTGAATGTTAATGCATGTATGATTTTTCTTAAGATCTATTAAATTTAGATATGTGCATGTCTAGGTCTAGGATAGTTTGATTTGATTTTTGTGTTGATTTGTATGTATATGTGTATTTTTGATTTTCATGAAAAGAAATAGATAAAACAAATTTGTTGAATAAATGTTATGCTGAAAATTGTGATTTGTGTTTTTTTAACCTTGAAAAGTGATATTTATGAAAATTGTGATTTGGTTTTAGTCTGGGCACTAGTGTTGAGTTAAGCTTGCTCCTCCATTACCGCTCAGCAAGTTTTTATTTTTGGGAAGAAGCTTAGTGTTGAGTTGAGCTTGCTCCTCCATTAACACTCACCCAAAAATATGGTTTTTCAAAAATGGTTTTTGAAAAGAAATTTTGGAAAAAGGGTTTTCGAAAAAAAAATATTTTGAGAAGGTGTGAAACAATGTTTTCAAACGAGTTTTATGAAACAATCCTTTGAAAAGATTTTTGTGAAAGGATATGTTTTTGAGAAAAGTTTTGGAACCAACCTTTTTGGTAATGTTTTTGAAATGATGTTTGAGAAAGTCTTTTTGGAAACGATATTTCTGAGGAAAGGTTATCTTGTGAGGGTTTTGTGAAATGTTTTATGCAAGAAAGTTTTGTGAAGTTATGTTTTCGAAAAGTTTTTGGCGAAAATATGTTTCTTAGAAAAATGAGGAAATGAGCCTTGAGAAAGAAAGAAATGTTGTATGATGAGATGAGGAGAGAAAGATGATGAAATGTGATAAGAAAAGTTGAGGAACTGAGTTTTGAGAAAAAGTGTGATATGAGATGTGGAAATGTGATGAGATGAATTGGGGAACAGTTTGAACGATTAGTGGTCGGGTTCATTGAAGGGATGCACCAAGGGTGAACCGGCCGTTAGGAATAAGCCGATAATAAATCTTCTAAAACTTTAAAAGACTATTAAAAGACATGAATAACGCGGTGAGGTATGAGTGTGTGTCGAAGTAGTGGAGAGGAAGGAACGATAAGTATCTGCGGATACTTAGGACGAGATTGCATTAGGGGAGGACGATGACGGTGAAACGTCAAGAAGTCTAGAGTATTGTTATAGGCAGAACGAACTCCATAAGTGGTGCACTAACGTGGTGGGGACTGGGTCTAATACCGTGGTAAGTTCTGCACGCGCACTATAACAATACTGTCGCCCCCTAGATTGCAAATTGAGAACAGTGAGAGGGACTGGAACGGGGCATTTGTGATTGCCGCTGAGAGCGTGCACTGTTATTTATGATTATGATTTGAGGCAAGGCCTCCTGGTATGGGACCATTTGTTGTGTGACAGCTGTCGTGCCCGCGTGATAAAGGTCCTGTACTCCTGTTTGCTTCCGACTAGGTGTGGATGGATGACCGAGGAGATGTAGACGTGAGAGACGTTTATCCTCAATGATGGTTCCCCAAGTCATTGAGTGAACTGAGATGATAAGACTTAATAAACTCAAAGATTTGAAAAGGAAAAGCACGGTGATGGCATTTAAGTAATGAATGAGAAGTGATGATAAGATGATGTTTGTGTAATGACGATGATGATTATGTTTGTTTATATGAGTTGTTTGTCATTTACTGTTTTATCTTAATAATTGCCTATCGTAAATCCACATAGTCGACATTACATGTTTTGGGTAGCTCACTCTCTCGTACTTCTGCTTGCATTGGAAAAAATTTTGTATGGTACTTAGAAAGGAAAACACGGAGAGACTGCTAGCTCGTTACGAGGAAGAAAAGGAAACACGAGAGGCGGTTATGGAAAGTATTGTTAGGGAGACCGACGAGGATGCCCTTACTATTGACCTGGGGAGTGGATGTACCAAGAATCAGAGTAGCGCAACGGAAGCGTTAGTGGCGTTGACTAGAGATTAGGTAAATTCCCTTTCAGAGTTTTGTAATTCCATTGCAGTTACTTAGAAATCCTGGCTCTATAACGCTATAACCCCAACTAAAATTTATTTTAGTACTAATGTTTTGAAAGGAGTAACGGGCTTTGTTTTCAGCAATGTTTTTGAAAACAAGTTTCAAAGTGCGGTGTTTGGTGACATCTCGGTTTGGAGCTTGGAAGGAGATATGCAATGTGAGAACATGAGTTTTAAATTGTAACTGTGTTTCGAAAATCCAAGTGTTCTCATCTTGCATAACATTTGTTTAAAAAAAAAACTTTGCCCTAATTTTCAATATAAACACTTGTGGTTTTCAAGTTGCCAAATCGGGGTGTTACAACTCGCAACGATTTCAGATGCTGGAATGTGAGGTGAGAGATGCAGTAGGCCTAGGTCATCATGACGCGTAGACTCGGTTCTAAACTGAGTACATCGAGTCTAATTGTCATAGGTTATGTGCTGCATGATTACATGTGACATATATGTGCTAGATGTTTACCTATTTGTTTAAATATGATGCATGACTGATTTTATTACGTATTGAATTTCTCTATTTTGGAAAAGTTGTACGCAATAATGAGAATCATAAAAAGAAATGAGTTATGAGATGAATGAATTGTAAAAGTAAGAAAATGTGATTGAAAGAAAGAGGAATGATCATAAAGGTTGTATAAGAAATGGAATACAAAGAGTTGAGATTGGAGAAGAGTAATGTGGTTATGAAAGTGAGATGTGGTTTGAGTGGAGATGTGATTCCTCGCTTATGTTTTTGGAAAGAAGCCTAGTGTTGAGTTGAGCTTGCTCCTCCATTAGCACTCATCCAAAAATGTGATTTTTGAAAAAGGTTTTGAAAAGAGATTTTTGAAAAGCTTTTGTGAAAACACTATTTTTGAGAAAGTTTTTGGGAACATTATTTTTGAGAAAGTTTTGCGAAAGGATATTTTTGAGAAAATTTATGAAATGATATCTTTGAGAAAGTTTTGTGAAGTGAAAGTTTTGCGAAAATATATTTTCGAAAAAGTTTTGCGAAAAGATATTTGAGAAAGAGGAGGAAATGAGCTTTGTGAAAGTTGATGAGATGAGATGAGAAAGAGTGTATCATGATGATGAGATGAAAGTGATTGAGGCATGAGGCCATTGAGAATTTAGGGGGAACAGATTGCGATTAGTGGTCGGGCTTCGTTGAAGGGATGCATTAAGGACGAGCCGACTGTTAGGATTAAGCCGATAATTAAAACATAAAAACTTTAAATGACTTTAAAATACATTTACAAATGCGGTGAGGTATGAGTGTCGTATCGAAGTAGTGGAGAGGAAGATACTATGGGTATCTGCAGATACTCAGGTGGGGATTGCAGGAGGGGAGGGCAAGGACGGTGAAACGTCAAGAAGCCTAGAGTATATTTCTAGGCGGAACGAATTCCACATGTGGCGTACTAACGTGGTAGGGACTGGGTCTAATGCCGTGGCAAGTTCTGCATCGCGAACTAGAAATTATACTGTCACCCCCTCGATGCAAATCTAGAACAGTGAGAGGGACTGGAACGGGGCAATTGAGATTGCCGCTGAGAGCATGCCTTGATATATATGTGAATTGATATGATATGATTTGAGGCTGAGTCCTCCTGGTCTGGGACCATTTGATTGTGTGACAGCTGTCGTGCCCGTGTGGTAAAGGTCCTATACTCCTGTTTGCTTCCGACTAGGTTGGGTGGATGACCGAGGAGATGTAGACGTGTGTGCGAGTTCAATGATGTTTCCCCCTCATCATTGAGCGAACCGTTTGATAAGACTTAATAATGATAAAAGATTACAAGAAAGAAAGCATAAAGAAATTATGAAGAATTGAGAAAGATTCAAAGAAGAAAAGTTGAAGTGTTTGTTGGAAAGATTGAGGAAGATATAAGACTTGAATATTCGAAGGCTTGTGATGCCAAGTGAAGTGATGTGTGTTGTGATGATTTATGATTTTGTTATATTTGATATGTTTTATTTATAAGTGTTTCCTATGTGCCTACATGAGTGTATTTGTCATATGCATAGTATGAGTAGTTGTCATTGCATGAGAATTAGTAGATCCTATGTCCTTAAGTATTGTTCTATTGTCTGGTCATGTTGTACTTCTGGAATACTGACCATCTCTCCTATCATGTTGTCATATCGGGTTGCTCCGGTATTGCAACGGATAGATGGTCGACTCTGTAGTATAATTGGTGCTTTCGTCTCGATGCGATTTCGGTAGTGGGCTTCAGCGAAGAAGATTAGAGGTCAAGAATAGTAATAGGTAATTCCTTTGAACACTGTACCCCTTGCAACTACTTGGTTACATTGTCGTATCATTCTGAACCCCGCTTGAAATTTTATTGAGAATGGTTTTAAGAAACAAGATTTGAAAATGTTTTCTCAAAATTAGATTTATGAAGCTAAGTTACAAAGTGCGATGTTAAGTAACATCTCGGTTTGGAACTTGACTTGTGATGTGTGACATGAGAATGTTATTTAATTTCAATTAAGTTACTGAAATGATTTTGGAACACAAAGGTTCTCATGCTCATGTCACCTTGTATAAAAAAAAAATTTGCCAAATTTTTACTATAAAATAGTTAAAGAGATGATGTTTTCAAGTTGTCGAAATCGGGGTGTTACACTTGATCTAAATGGAATCACTCTTGATCTACTTGAAACCTCCTCCTTTTTCCTCTCCATGACTCACGACCACCACTCTCTTTTCTCACTTTCTCTATTTTTTTTCTTTTCTTTCTCTAAGAGTTTGATGAGTCTCTTAGAGTGATGTTTTGTGTGGAAGTGTAGAAATGAAATGGGTGAAAGGAAAATGTACTAAGGCCATAACAATTTATAGACAAATTCATTCTCCCTCTTATGCCCTTGTGGGTTGGTTCGGTCATGAGTAATTGAAAAGGGTAGTTTTGGGCTTCCAAATATTTGCATGGGTGGATTTTATCAAATGGAAGGGGACAAGGTAGCATGGCTAGGTTTTTAGGGATCATCTTAGGCTTAAGTATTAGTTAGGAAATAGTTAGGGTTTCCTACTTAGTTTTGTTTGGTTACTAACTTAATCCTATTTAGTTTCTTATCCAACAAGCTTCTAGAAACTTATACATCCTAGCTCCTACATACACTCACACACGTACAACACACACAAATATACACATACATACATACATACATATATACATACATACATATACACATATACATACACCATAATGCAATCAATTCACAAATCACATTCACACAACAATTCTCATGTAGCACACACATTAAATCAAACACATTTCACATAAAAATTTTAAGCCAAATTATTAAATTTATTTTCTTCAAGATAAAAATCTCAAAATTCGTATTACATATTTCTGAAAATAAATTTTTGTAAAACCACCCAGAAAAATCTGAAATTTACATTTTTAAAATCTGAGTTTCAAGACGATCGTTTTGATATAAAAATCATAAAAATCCGAGTTACGGTTAAAAAGTTACGAATTTTTCAAGTTAACAATTCAAAAACTTCATTTCAAGGAAAAAATCACTTTTTAATAAAATCACAATTTTGCAAATCATTTTCATTTCAACAAAATCATTCACTTTTCTTTCATAAAAACATTTGGTTTATAAAAATCCTTGAAAATCAGTACTTTATTTCTTATTCACGTAGAATACTTTTTCCCAAAAATCTTTTATAAAACAGAATTTCAGGGTTTATTTTAACAAAATTCGTTCACGCACGTACGGGAAAAATGCGGGCTGTTACATCCACACTTCCACATATATACCGATTCATTGTTTGGAGATGTAATGTATTTAGTGAAGTTCTTTTTATTCCCCGGCCTGGTCAGTTTTATTTCATAGCAAGTTTAGCTTTGTTTTGTAACTGCTTCATGTTGGTTTCTTTGTAAACAGGGGTTATTTTGTGTTTTTGGCTTATCTTTGTCGGGTGATTCTTTGATGTTATCTTTTTAGTTTTGTTTGAATGTTCTTTTTTAATAATGTTATTGAGATTAAAAGTTGAAATAATGATAAATTGTAATATTGGTATTAAGGTAAGTAGAAATGACAATTTCTATTGTTATTTTTTGGAATTATTAAGGTCAATAATGTTTTCACATTAGTAAAACGATTATCTTAAGTGAATTTGGATATGGTTGGATATGACGACAATAGTGGCAAAATAAGGTTGATGATGTTAGACTATTTGCAGTAAGGTAAAAATTGATAAAATTTAAGATTAAAAACAATGCTATTTTTTTTTTAAAGAGTGCTTGAATATCTTTCAAAAAGGGAAGCATCAAAAATATATTCCATCTTTGTCTGGTTGTAATGTTCAACTGTTCTTGGGCATTACTCATACCCTATCGAATAAAAGCCTTTTTTCCCTAATGATCGAAAAAGAATTGTTTTCTAACTTCTTACTTTTTTTTCTCTTACGTTTAAAATTTGTAAACTTGACCATTATATATTTATGGTATGGGTTAAATATATGTACAATTATTTCTCAAATAATCTTTCTTTATCTAATTTAGTAGTGCCAGTACTCTATAATTGTTATAATCAGCTCTCCCAAGACTATAAGAATAAGCAGGTGGTAAAGTTTCCTAATGAAAAAATATTTGGAAATGGCTCAAGTTGGTGAAAGGATTTGGTAAGGTAAAGATTGAGCTAGAAGATAATTGGATAAAAAGGAGATAGAATTATAAATAGGATGTGGAGAAATTAAAAAAAATTAAAAAATTGCAAATCAATATCCTTCACAACCTATGAATTAAAACTCATCTAGAATGTAACACAATACAAAAAGATTAAAGATTGATTCATTTCATGCAAAAGCAATGTAAACTGATGTATTGTGGGAAAAGTTTTTTAAATAAAAAATCCGGGTTGACTATACTCATGATCCTGGGTCTTGAGCACAGTCACAACCCTGGTGGAGTGGCTAAAAAAATTGAGTCATGATCCTAAATTCACGACTCAAGGGTAGTTTTTTTTAAAAAAAATAAATTAATAAATGGGGCACATAAAGCTGAAAATGTGGTGATAAAATCCACTCTTTATTAGTGAATTTGACATCACATCTTGAACCAAAACCTTAAATGGGTCTATGGGCCTTATTACGTATATATAAGTTAACTTATTTATTATTATACAATGTGAGACTTCTTTACGAAACGCACAGTACAACCGTCCTCAAGCTTTGATACCACTTGTCAAGAATAGGAGAGCCCAATAGAATAGGAGATGTGAAATAGTTTGACCCAAACCCTTAAAGCAATTAGTCTATGAATTTTATACACGCCTTAACTTATTCATATTATACAATATTAAACTTCATAACTCACACTTGGATATTTCTAATATTATTATTTAAAAAAGTTATATAAATCATATGTCAAATAACACCCTAAATTTTTTGGATATCGGTTCACTCTCGGAAGAGTTTGATTCATAACAACATATTTACAAGGCAACACTAGTTCTGTAAGTCTGTAACTAGGTATAGAAACAATCATCGTAGAAAATGTTGTATATGTATATTTTATTTATACAACAATTACATACAGTAGTAATTCAATCTTTCGGATTTTTTAACGTGTGTTTTATGATATGTAACACCTTGAATAATTACCCATAATGTTAAAATAGTGACTTTAAAATTCTTGTTGAAAACCACTTGATTAGTTTTAATTCATATAAAAACTCATAATCCGGTTGTTTATTTGTAAAACTTCTCCGTAAAACCGAACAGAGTTCCCTATGTTTGAATAACTTTCCGAAATACTATTTTAACCTGTAAATAGATCAGAAAGCAGATTTAAATTCATCAAAGGCCAGCAGGGCCCAAAATATTGTTTAGTCCACTCAGTACATTGTTTCCAAAGGAATACAAACACTTCCTCAAACTCTTAGTTTTCCAAAAAGACAAATTAATTGAAATACAATAAAACTTCCCAAAATAACCCATGACCAATAGGTGGTCGCTAATTACTATATACATTCCACGTGGTGGAATGTACTCTTGCTCGGCGAGACACGTGTATGCTCCTTCGGTACCTGTAAAAATATAGCAAGAAGGGTAGCATTACACAGTACTAAGGAAAATAGCTTCTAAGAAGCATAGCTGAAAAACTAGGCCCTATCACAACAAATATTATCTATTAACCTAATATTCCTTTTCAGGTAATTACATACAAATTCATTTTCAATAAAATAAGCCCTATGTCCATACTACCTTCCTAGCAATCCTACATTCAACCTTAAATTACTTTTCAATTCCACTTGCATTAACATTTCCATATTCCAAATTCCATACTCATAAAATTACCAATTCACGTACATATATTATTATTTTCATAAAGCCCTTTTTATTCTCTTTTCTTCCATTAAATTCACATTTCTCTTTCATTTTTCCCCTGGTCACGACCTACTGCGTCCGCACTAACGTGCTGGTCACGACTTATAGCGTCCGGGTATGTTTCATTTTCATCCTTTCCCCTGGTCACGACCTACTGCGTCCGCACTAATGTGCTGGTCACGACTTACTGCGCGCGCCCGGGTATGTTTCATTTTCATCCTCCCCTGGTCACGACCTACTGCGTCCGCACTAATGTGCTGGTCACGACTTACTGCGCCTGGGTATGTTTCATTTTCTTGGATCATAACAACATCACATCTCATGAATATTGAAGTACAACCATCATCTCCAAGACACATATTATCATATAACTATTATTGTCACATTTACACTTAACAAATTTAGTCAAGCACGACATCCATCAAGGTTCCTTGTCACTCAATCACCATCCTCTAATTTTTGATTCATTTAATAATAAACATCACTTCCCTTTTACCAAGCTATTTATCCTTAATCCATTCTTTAATTACTCACTCATAATTTCCTATCCTTCCCTCCTTACTTAGCCCTTTTTATATGACTTGCCTACGTTAACACATAGTCCAATATTTGCTTTACGAGCCATCAAACCAAGCAGAATATGAACATACATCAGTGACGAGTAACAATCAATAGATGGTAAACAAACAGTCGACATACTCAGGTATGTCTCAGAGCACTATAAATTAAGTCAGCTCCCTAGGGTTCTTAACTTCCAACCTAATTAATATATATTCTACGCATTTAGTAGCAATTATACCCTAAGGTTCATTACATGCATTTTATAATTTAAATATCCTATGGTTATTCTCTGAATCAATTATCTACACCTAGTCATCATTACAACAACCTAGAATCTATATCCTAAGCAAAGGTAATACAAACCCCTCTTACCTTCCTAAAAGGTGGTGATGAATCTCAAGCCTTAGCCTATTGGTCCTTGGTGTTTGAGTTCCTTGTCCTTAGCTTCTCTACACTTTGACTTGTACTCACTTTGGCCCTTGAATCCCTAGCTTTAATCTCCTACTTCTTGTCCTTAATGATGAGGTTGATGGGTATAACTCTCCCTAGTTGTTAGGTTTACAAATCCATGGAAATAGAGAGGGAGAAGGTCACGAATTTGGTGGAGGAGAGGAGGAAGGATTTGTTGGCCAATTTCTTACTTGATTCATTGGTGGGGATAATAGGTGAGTTGATTTTGGGTGCTTATGAGATGTTTTCCTTAGCTATGGAACTCAACAAAACAATAGAGAAGAGGGAGGAGGGGGTCGACTTCTTGAGGGAGTATAGGGAATGATTTATGAGCCCATTATATTGAATAGAAAATGATGGGGATGATGATGATGAGGGTTATGATGTTTTGATCTTGGTGTTAGTGTGGTTGATGAGGATGAGAAGCTCTTGGGGTTTTGAGAGGGAGGTGGAAGGGATGATGAATAGTGAGTGTTGGTGGTGGGATGGCTTTGTTTTATGATGCCCCTTGCCAAGGAAGAAAAATCGTGTGGCTGGGATTGGGAAACTTGGTGCCCAAGTTGAAATCTGGTGGCTGAAAACGCTGCATCTGGTCGCGCGCGCCTGGGCGCGGGTAGCGCGCGCCTGAGCGCGAGTCTAGCACCAGCTCCTGATCTGCTGCGTGGTGGGGGAATCTGATGCGGTCAGGAAGGAATGGCGTGTCAGATGGTGCGCCAACAAGGAATCTGGTGCGCGCAGGGTGCACCTGGGTGCAGGCAAGAAGCGCCTGGGCGAGAAAGTTACTGAACTGGTGCGGAAATGAACAGTGCACGCACCTGGGTGCAGACTGGTGCGCCTGGGCGTGCGCTAGTGGCTCCAAACTTCGATTCGCTATATCTTTTTCGTTAACCATTGGATCTTGCTCAAATTTTGAGGCAAGCTTCCTAAGACCCTTATCTTCACATCCAACGGTGGGAATTGGGTTTAGAGCTATGGATATTTTATTCCTAATTTTCTTGCACCAGATGATTTCTAACACTTAAAACCCTGATTTAACCCCCGAGTCCACTTCGATAATTCTACCTCTTGATACCTATGCACTCTACGCAACCCCTAGTACTTAAAATTACTACTCACCTTGCTCCAAAAATTCTTTAAGCAATTAATCTACCCATTCTCTACACTATAAACCTATTGACTCACTAATTAGGCTTGGAATTAAATTAGGGATGTTACAATTCTCCCCTACTTATTAGAATTTCGTCCCCGAAATTCCGTTCATTTCCTTCAAATGGAGAACCATCCCGTACCAAGGGTTGCTAAACTATCATACTCACTTAGCTTCGGTTCTACTCCCCCACTTGAAATCGGCATACTACCTTGCTCAGTACGCCACCGGATTCTTGCATTCTATGAAGAATACAAGTTATGGTTTAGTTGAGTTAGATCCAAAGCAAAAATTCTCTAAGGTCTTTGAGGCTTACTCCGATATCGGTCAAACACTTCAAGAGTCCTACTATAAAGACTCTCAACAAACCTTGGGTTTCTAAAATCGAGACAATCCTCCAATAAGTTGGAGACCGTTTCTAAGGTCCACTAGGTTTTTCTCAGACATTATATGCTTAACGTCTGGAAGGGTACTAGTCAGATTGGTTTTCTACATTCTAGGCCTGATTGGTTCTGTGCCATTTATAGTCTTCCAATGACATCGGACATCGATAAACGTAGGAATCGAGGTGTTAATCCAAATCTCACATCTATCAATGGCAACGTCATTGTCAGGTTTACAAATAGCACTGATACTTAATAACTGCCGCATTCGATACAATCCAGATCTACTTCTATACTCCATCTAAACGGCGACATTAACAGGGGTCTAATCATAATCTACCTGGTGACACACAACTTAGGTACTATTCTTAAGTCCTAAGCAATCACACTCATTGACAAGAAAACAATTAGCATATACATAACAATCAAAATTTAAATATGCACAACGACATTTACATCAACACTTGATTGCACACAATCACATAGGGCATAGCTCTACATTATTCTGACTTGGTCTTAGTCCATCTAAATCCATTCTAGGGCTCAGGCCTAAATCTATACACACCTCTTAGACAATCAACACACATTTTCAAATGCAATCCAAGAAGAGTTTGAAAATTTGCATGGTTTTCCATGATTTGTTCACACATTCAAGTTATGCATGCCCAAGATAAAAACTTTGATAAAATCAACCACTTTGTATGGTTTCAAGGTTCAATAATTAAAATCCCATACATTCAAAGTATGTGTATATTTATGAAAATCAGAATAGCGTTCAGGAAATTCGTTTGTGCATTTATGCATTTATAAAATCAAAAGGATATGCCGAAAAACATGTATGCGTTCATCTATGTTTAGAAATTTTGCTTATCATACAAGGAAGGCATTTATATATGCATAAGTCAAAGTAGAACATCAACAAATATTGATGTGATGGTGTATCGATAGAGTCATTATTTTTGAAGATCAAATTCCTTTCTTGATGGAAAAACATTTTGATTTGTTTTACGTAAAATTCTTAGGAAAAGATTAAATCAGGAAAATTTATTTTACACTTTAAAACCTTGACATGTTCATGCCAAATAACTTGGATGAAGTTCCAAAAACAAACTTTATAAAGCAAAGCATATATTTTTTTTTGTAAAGGATTTCCTCCATCTAACTTCGGGAGATTTAGGTGAAGGAGTATAACCTTTCTCAAGATTAACAAACTCAATGAGAAAGGGAGTATGTGGTTTACTAGAAAGTTTATTTTAATGCTTCTCAAACAATCAAAATAGTCACATTCCCGCGGTTCACGACTGTAAATGCATGCTTGTCTTGTAATTCAATCAGAGTTTTAAAATGCGGTTCACGACTGTAAATGCAGTCACAATATTATGGTTTTGGGAGCAAATCATATAGTGACACAATCATAACTATATATATATATATATATATATATTTTTTTTTTGCAATTTTTTGTAATACACAACTGCAATCACAATTTAAAACACCAAAATCAATTGTAATGAATTTAGTAATGGCTAAGTTATTGTAATGGAGGAAAAACGGGTCCGGGTACCCGCGGGTCCGGATACCCCATTACCCGGACCCGGACCCGTTATTGTTTATAACCCGTTTAGACCCGCTTTTTGGTGCCCGCTTACCCATTTCTGGACTCGGACCCGGACCCGTTGCGGGTATTACCTGCGGATACCCGCGGATCCGGGTCTAATTGCCATCCCTACTGGGCAATTTTGATGACATGTAACATCAGAATTTTAGTCAGACGCAGGAGGTTGGTCATGTGGTGTCGTATGATGTCACACGGTCGAAGACGACCTCTCTCTTAAATTCTTTTTTTTCTTTTTTTATTTAACTAAAAATATAAAAATATTAAGTTTTTTAGTTTTTTAAATTAAAAAAAAAAATCTTCGCCCACAGGGCACCAGGTGCTTAACCTCCTGCGTCTGATCAGGATTCCGATGTTAGTCAACAAAGTTGGCCAGAATCGGTGGTAGGGGTATATGACAAACCCAGAAGTAACTTCGGGGAGTAAAACATTGAAAAAAAAAGTATAAGGGCTGGCAAAAGTACCTCAAACTTCAAGGACTTGTGACATAATTAAGCCTAAAAAAAATCTACTCCTAATTTATTTTCACTAATATGTTAGAAATTAAATATATTTTCAAATTACCAAATCGGGTGTTACATCATTTACGTTTTTGTTTGGTTTTCCTTTTTTTACCATATAGTTTGAGTTTTATTTTCATTTTGATTTATTATATTTTGGTCATATAATCTGAGGGCATGAGAAATTTTTATGTTTGCGTTAAAATGAGAGAATTTTATTGAATAATAGGCTTTTAAGTAGTGGCTTTTGGACTAGGTCAGACCATGACATAGGTTGAGATTTTGCTTAAAATTTAGCTTATGAGAAGCTTGAGCCTTGGTGTAAACCTTTGAATAAGAGCTTGTTCCTTTCCTTTTTTTCTCTCTCACGTGCATGTTGCATTTCCAAATAAATTTTTGTACCTTCGATATTTCCTTACTTTTTGTTATAAAATGAAACAGGCATTGCTTTAGAGTGCATCACTTGTGCATTACACACACATCTAATGCAATAATATATCTCGTCATTTTAGCTTCATAAAATACAAGTATTATATCTTATATTCTCAATTTTGAGAATCCTATCATATAAGAGATAAGGAGGAAGAATGAGTTTGCTTTCTCGCGTTGATAAGTGTGTGTGTGTGTGTGTATGTATATATATATGTATATATATATTCAGTGGAGCACATCATTCTCAAATGAAGCTTTGCGAAAGAAATATGGTCAAAATGTCTTGAGAGGGCAGGAATTCTAGCGGGCTGCAGGATCATTACAAGAACCAATTCCTACAATAATTTAGAGGATTGGCCCCGTGTAAGGGAAAAAGAAACGAGTATGGGCTTGCAATTTGGTTTGCGGCTAGTTAGTCAATTTACCTTGCGAGAAACCAGCTCCTATTCAAATTAAAGATAGAACCATGAATGTTGAAAAGGTGTTGGAGTAGATTAAGATAAGGACATGGTCATGGCTTAAAAGCAAAAATGCAAGGCTTCATATATTCGTTTCCAAATTGTTGTGCGAAACCATTGACTTGATTAAATTGCAAATGAATGGCATTGTAATTGTTGCAATACTTCAATATTTGTTATAACACTTAAATCCATTTGTATGGGCGGGGGCATGACAAACAGGGGACTTGTATCGTACCTTATCCGATAATTGAGGCATTTTTATTAAGGAGTTTGGGCTCAAGAACAATGGATAAGTTACATAATCTAAATGCTATTTTGTATAGTGGTTGAGCACATATTGTTCACGCTTGGTCGTTTATTTAATGAAATTTGTTTGCTCTAAAACAAAAATTAAAGTAAAATTGGTGTTATATTTCATTCGGACAATTACTTTGTCTAAAAATATCTCAATCAATAATGATGCAGTGAACAGTCATGAACGTAATTTTTAAAATAAAATTTAAGCAAGGAGTCACAACCAACCTTATTTGAATTATCACTATTTTAAGGGACCAATTCAAGAAAACCATTTGGGTACAGGAGTTGACTATGACGCAAAGAAGAATTGTCAGGATCTTGGTAAGTCAATTATAAAATGGTAATAGGAAACATTACTTGTGCAAATTATAATAGCTTCAACAACATATTAAATATAACCTCATAAGAAGCAGAATCTGACAAAGGATTTCAATGTTTCATAAATCAAATTTTAAGTGGAGGCGAAGTTAAATGGCATCAAACTGGTTCTAGAGGTGAGAGATGGATGAATATGGACGCATGATAAAGAAGGAGTATACACTTCAAGTCCGCATACAAGATACTGCAACAACATAATTATATCCAGATCGATAGAGGTGGAGGAAACTTATAGGAAGTTAAGGAGGAACAACGCACCAAAGAAGATGGCGTGCTTCGCGTGGAAGGTAATAAAAGATGGCATTGCAACAAGAACAATTTTGCAGAAAATGAATATTATAAAGTAGGGTGAGGACATCCATTGTGCACTATGCAAAGAATACATGGAATCTACAAATCATCTTTCGTTTAACTGTCATATAAGTTACGAGATATGACATCGCAACTATTCTTGGTTCTGTGTTCAAACTGCTATTAATTTAATTGGGATTAAGTGCTTACAACAACATCTTGGTCTATTGAATCTAAAGAAGAAATGGAAGTAGGCAAGGATCAACCTATCAATTGTAATTATTTGGTGTATATGGAGTAAAAGAAACAAAATCATCTTTGAAGGCAAAGAATTTAACACTGAAAAAGTGATTGAAGACATTAGCATAAAATACTGGATGATTATTAAAGAGGGAATTTCAGGTAGACACTATTCCTTTGGGTATTATTGGAGTCTCAACCCACAAAAATGTTTCAAATTGCTATAGGAATGAGGTATACATGTAATTACAATCGCAATGGGGCTAGGAAATAATACTAGTGGGGCTAGGAATATTAATGTTGGTATTTAGGTATTGTTGATTGGGGGGGAACACAATGTAATATAAGAAAGGATATAGATGCAAGGAGGCTTGCTTTGATCATAGTATTACATTTACTAATAAAATTATACAACCCAGCTGTATAAAATAAAACCTCACTCTAAGACCTCTCAAAATATATACACTATATCACATGGTCTCAAAATAGAAGTCTCAGAGCAGGTCTTCAGTGTCCTCAGCAGCTCCTCAGATCCTCCACAGCTCTATCCCTAGGATCTAGGGTCCAAAACACCTATGCTATGCAGGCTCCTATGAACCAGCGGGTCCACCTCTAGCAGAAACAGTCGGCTCAACATGCACCTCCTCCTCGCTCTCATCCTCCACGGGGTCCTCCTCGACCTCGCCCGACTGTGTAGAGACCCCACCACTGGGTCTAGGATCTGCAGAAGCAGTCCTATCATAATCAGTTGGACCAGGAGAAGGAGTCTCCTCAGTGACAACTCTATGGGAAGAAGGATGGGAACGAGTGGCAGCTCTAAAACGGAAACTATGAAAAAGACGCATAGGTCGAGCCGGGGGTGGTCCTCTATAAGTATAAAATGGTGGAACATGCATAGTATAGACTAATGGGATCCTAAATCAACGAGGTCGCACACGCACCAGAGGGTTAGGGTGGTAGAGAGTGATCTCAACCTCCCCCTCAAAAGTGGCACGGTGCTCCTCATACGTCCATATACCGCTAGGGATAGGGCGTATCTCGATGCAGGCTAGGTATCTGGCCATCACCTAAGCAGGGCACAGGGAGTAAGTATACACATATACATGATTGATCAAGACTAAAATTACAATCACAAGTATATCATGGACAGATCATAATGCAAATACATATGAGCACACCAATTTTTCAACATTATAACTCTTATAATGCAAGTGGCATGATGTATGATTTTCTATCCACAACTGAGGCCTCTAAAGTCCATCTTGGACGTCCATCCAATACACCCTTGTGTTCGCGGAACACCGACATTCATTCCCAGAACGTAATGCCGAACCATACTTCGATAATAAGCATCACTCCCGGAGTGTGCACCACGTTCCCTGAACGCATACGTTCCCAGAACGCATACGTTCCCAGAACGCATAAAAACCAGGTCCCGGACACTGGCCACATATCTATAATGTGTCATCAAGTAGGTTATAATTTGGTACTCCCGGAGTACCCTCCTCATATTCCCAGAATACGATAAACGTTCCTACCAACCAGACTCCCAGTCTATATGTATGCACAAATATCAGGGTTGGTTTTATCTTTACATTAATTAATGTGATTTAGAAATATTCCCATTTCCATTTTGAATGATTAATTTGAGGCATAATATTTGGCATAAAATTCTCTTTTGAATTTTCTCAAAACATGCCCTTTAACTTAGATTGGATAAAACAAAGCCAATGGTATTCAAAAACTTAACCTTTTATTTTTCAGACTCAGGTACTAATCGGTTACAGTTTCAGGCTAACCGGTTAGAATTACAGACCTGAACTGTTTACCATTGCAATTCAGAAAAACCCTTTTTTCTTGAATTCTCTACCCAATCTATACACCACTTAAACCTTGTTTTATGCCTCAAAATCAAAGTTTCCATCATTCAAAATTAAAATCACATTTGTTTCCAATCATACATAATTTTCTCTTGAAAATTACTTTATGAATTTAAGGTATAACTCTTTACTTCCAATCTGAATCATAACCCTTTTATTCAGATTATTTATAATGGATTTACAGTATAGATTTGAGCAAAACTCCCAAACACCTAAGGACTGATTTATTAAACAAATTTTCTTTAAAATTCTGCAGTGTCTAACCGGTTACGAAAATCGAGTAACCGGTTAGATTATGCAGTCAGTCCTTCAAAATGAATGTTTTGACACACCATTTCCTTTAATGTTCAAATCTAACCACAATCCATCATTTAATGAAGTTCATATACCTTAAACAAATATGTTTCATCACAAAAATCATATTCAAAGTGCATGCATCAAGTCTTTGCATCAAATTGCATAAAAATCCACATAAACACAATTTAACACAACAAAACTTAGATTAAGCATTCAAACTCAGAATTCAGCATCAACATACTTTGCATGCATCAAATTAAAGTTGCTCAAAACCACAATGAACAAGATTTTGGCCTCCAAGCCTTTGTGCCATTTTGCACATAATGCCCTTTTGAGTTTTGTGAACTCAAATCCTAAATCGTTCGATTTTTAGTCTAAATCTAGTATAGCATAGACTTCTCCCATACCTCTAAGTTGGTTTTGGTGAAGATTGGACACTGGTTTTGAAGAAACTCCACAGATTACTCTCACTTCCTAAGTTCTGCTCCCAGTTTCGGTTTTCAGCAGCAAGGTCCAGAAATCACCAAATTTGACATAGGATTTGACCAAAGAAATTGGGGAAAATAGTTAGAATTCAAAGTAGGTAAAATGCACTAGAGAATCAAAAAGGTTTGAGACTTAAAGGTTAACTATGCTTACCAAAATCGAATCTGGAATTCAGCTTCCAGAACCAGAACAACAGAGAATTTAGTTTTCCACCTCCAACTTCCAAGCTTGATTTCTCCTTCCACATGAACTCTCAACTCACAAACTTGGTATCTTTGCAAAGCTCAAGATGTAAGCTTTGCAATGGTGTATAGTTCTCACCCTAACTCTCAGAAACAAGAAGGAATTTCCTTGGACGAAAACAGAACCCTAATTCGCTCACTTAGTATGAAATCAGATGCATCAACCCTCCTTCTTCAGCAATTCATCTATTTATAAGCAAATTAGATGAACATGCAGATGGACGCGTGTATTTCCACTCATCCCATGCAGTAATCGTGGCGAATTTTGGATTAATCAAGTGATTACTCATCAAAATCCACTAAACCAGTTTCTGAGTTCATCGTCTAACCGGTGACAGGGCATTACTAACTGGTTAGATTAGTACAAAATTTAAAAATTATTATTTTTAAATCTTTCCCTCCAAGAATCTTTTCAATATTACTTTCAAGCCCTCAATCAGGGACTAAAATGCAATATTCTTATATTTTGCATTTATTGGCCATATAAAAATATTTCAACTTATTTTTATATTTAAGGCTAATTAAATACAAAATATAAGCTTGGAAAAATTCTATAAATTAATAATAAAACTTTTTATTATTAATTTCCTATTATTCGGGAGACGAAAATTAGGGGTGTTACACTACTCCCCCACTTAAAAGGAATTTCGTCCCCGAAATTCTAGATTACAAAAACAATTCCAGATACTCTTGACGCATCTTCTCCTCTAATTCCCATGTAGCTTCAGATACGTCAGCATTCTCCCAAATCACCTTGACCAAACGTATTTCCTTTCCTCTGAGCCGCTTGACTTCACGATCTTCTATCCGAACCGGTTTGGTCTCAAAGGTCAGGTTTTCTTTCAGAGTTAGGTCATTAGGTTGGAGTTTCAGAATAACAGATGGATGATGAACATACTTTTTCAATTGCAAAACGTGAAAGACGTTATGCAAGTTGGATAGAGAGGGTGGTAAAGCCAATTGATAAGCAACAGGACCAACTCTCTTAAGAATCTGGTATGGACCTATACACTTAGGCGAAAGCTTTCGGGTTCTCAAAGCTCTACTAATTCCTTTCATCGGAACTACCCGAAGAAACACATGATCGCCCTCAGAAAACTCTAATGGTTTTCGCCTCTTATCCGCATAACTCTTTTGCCGACTCTGAGACGTTTTCATCTTTTCCTGAACCATCTTGATCTTCTCAGATGTTTGTTGTATCATTTCTGGTCCAACCATCAAGTTCTCCCCCACTTGGAACCAACATAGCGGGGTTTGACACTTTCTCCCATACAACGCCTCGAACGGTGCCATTCCAATACTTGCATGGTAGCTATTGTTGTATGTGAACTCTGCAAGAGGTAACACTTGATCCCAGCTTCCTTGTTCTTCAAGTGCACAAGCTCGCAACACATATTCCAAAGATTGAATGGTTCTCTCCGTCTGGCCATCCGTCTGTGGATGATACGCAGAACTCAATTTCAACCTTGTCCCCATCGCTTCATGCAAACTCTTCCAGAATTGCGACGAAAATCTAGGGTCTCGATCTGACACAATGCTCGAAGGCACTCCGTGAAGACGAACTACCTCCTTGATATAGATCTGGGTAAGCTTGTTCAAAGGATAGCGCATATTTATCGAAATAAAATGCGCCGAATTGGTTAACCTATCCACAACCCCCCGGATTGCATTATGATTTGCTGCTGTCCTAGGCAAACCAGACACAAAGTCCATTGAGATGCTATCTCACTTCCATTGGGGAATCCTCAGAGGTTGCAACTGTCCTCCCGGTTTCTGATGTTCTACCTTCGCTTTCTGACAAATTAAGCACGCCGCCACATCCCTTTTCAATCCCCACCACCAAAATATCTTCTTCAAGTCCTGATACATTTTGGTTGATCCAGGATGCATACTCATCCTACTCTTATGGGCTTCATCAAGAATCATTCTTCTAACTTCTTGATCTCTTGGTACACAAATCCTTGTCCTGAAACGAAGGATTCCATCCTGCCCTAACTTGAAATCAGATTCCTTTCCTTCCGAACCTAGTCTCATCTTTTCCATCAATTCTTCATCTGTTCGTTGCAAATCCCGAATTCTTTCCAAGAACTCGTTGGTGATCTGCAACGTCCCCAACTTGATACTTGATGGTTGCACGTGTGTCAACAAGCTCAAATCTCTGAATTCTTCAATCAGCGCTGCCTCTTTAACCATCATCGCGCTTATGTGGATTGCTTTCCGACTCAAAGCATCTGCAACCACATTCGCTTTACCCGGATGATAGTGGAGTTTAAAGTCATAATCTTTCAAAAACTCCATCCATCTCCTTTTGCCTCATGTTCAACTCTTTCTGGTTGAACAGATATTTCAAACTCTTATGGTCACTAAATACTTGGAATGTAGTGCCTGATCGAGGCCGTACCCGATACAAATAAAAACAGTTTAAGTATAGTACTAGGAAGTGACTCCTAGGTCGTCTCCCAAGGAATATCTTATCAAGCAAAAGGAGAGTGAACACATAGTATGCATAGAAATCAGGGGGGGTTTTGTATTGAATATTGAATAATTGAAATTAAAACAGAATTAAATCAAAACGAAGTAACAGATAAGGAAAAGCGGATAAACCCCTTTGGCTCGCGTTCACAACTCTATCATTGGTCACAAAAGATCAATTTCTTTCCTCTTCACTGTCCAACTCGTGAGAACTAAATACTAAGCGAAAAATTCAATTCTCACCCCAAAACTCAAACCTCTAATTAAGCATTAAAATCCAAAGCATGGAGTTTTTACGAGTTTGCATAAATTAAGCATTCATACACATGGATTATCACTAAATCAAGCTAAACAATGTCAAATGGGCAACAAGTATCAATAATAGGAGTAAAATAATGCAAGGAATAATGGGAAATAAAATGCTCATCAAACACCCCCACACTTATCCTTTTGCACTCCTGGGCAAAACTAAGAATTAGGACTGAGAAGATCAATATGCACCAAAGTGAATCATGCAACAAGATTACTACAACTAATGAATGCAAACCTAAGAGATTACATACTTCACAATGAATTCTAGGAAATGCAAAGAAATGGGCAAAATCGAGCACACGAAGAGAATAAGGACCAAAGAATCAAGGCATCCATGAACATCATCCAATTATTTCAAATATGCAAAGAAAACCAATGACATCAAGAGGGTAGTCACAACGATGATAGAAACTCACAAGGATAACTCAAAAGTGTTTACACTGAAGTGTTTAAGGTTAATCAGTATTTACACTCAAGGCACATCATGAAAAACAAACACAACCATAAGCTTGACAAGCCTCTAACATCAACTATCAACACACATGCACAAAATGATCAAAAGGTCTTTTCAGGGTTGTAATGGGGCCAAGGACAAGGTAGGATAAAAATATGGGAAATGCAGCTAAAACCCAAGGGAATAGAGGAGCAATGGGGAATAAGTAAAAAAAATAAGCACAATCCACCCCAGAATGAAATGATAAACATAACAACAACCTCAAATTCCAATCCTCTATGCCTCAATCAACCTTTTATTCTATTTTTTTTCACTTTTTTTTTCTTTTTTTTTTCATTTTTTTTCAATTTTTTTTTGCATTGCAGAACTTCATGAACGAAAGGAAAGAAGAAACAACAAAAATGGCATAATGAGATAAGGCCATAATTACATCACCGACCATAGAGGCAAAACCCAGAACTCACAAGAGATGAAGAACAAAGCACCCTCGCTTACTTAATACCCATTCCTAAAACAATTCCAAAGCTCCAACATTCCCTAAGGTTAGGACATTCATGGTTTTTCAGTCATAGGCTTGTAATGAGCTAAAGAACAAAGAAAAGGGATATAAAGGCTCAAAGGGGCTATCAAAGGATAAATTCATTCAAGGTAGGCTCATATGGCTAGTGGCTTATTCAAGAAAAACAATGCCTAAATCATTTCAAAATGTGCATGGGAATATCAAGTATCAACAAGAGTCAAGTCAAGTTCTAGAGTGCAAGTAATCCAGAGTGCAATCACACATGAAAGAAAATTAGGTGGCATATATAGCAATCCACCCACAATTAAGGCTCAAATTCTCACAAAAGGGACAATTCTATCACAGTGTTACCACCTCTTAATTATCAAAAGCAACTTTACACACAGAAATGCATGAATTCAGACACAAGATATCAAGACTCTACTAAAATGAAGCAAAAACATGCAAGAAAATGCCCAAAACTTAGCAAAACCTAAAAAATCAAAGCAAAAATATGCAACCTAAACTACTCTCCCCCCCACACTTAAATCACACATTGTCCTCAATGGAACACAAATAGCAGAATCAGACAGATATAGACAAGTGTAATAAAAGTAGTAAAGAAGGAGAAAAGAAGACTCCCTAAATCATGGTGGGTCAAAAGTGGGGTCGACCAATGAGGCCTCCTCCACAGGTGCATCATCCAAAGAAGGGGTGGTGAGAAAGGGCTTGAGTCGGTGGCCATTGACTTTGAAGCTCTTGTCTGTGGACTCACTCTTGATCTCCACAGTGGCATAAGGAAACACCTGGGTGACTACAAATGGTCCAATCCACTTAGAGCGGAGCTTTCCACTCATGAGTCCAAGCCTAGAGTTGTAGAGCAACACTTTTTGACCAACCAAGAACTCCTTTCTGGAAATTAAGCTATCATGGAGCTTCTTGGTCTTCTCTTTGTAGAACTTGGAGTTCTCATAAGCCTCCAAACGGATCTCATCTATCTCACTCAACTGCAGCTTCCTCTCCTCACCCGCTTGATCAAGAGCTAAGTTACATTGCTTCACAGCCCAATATGCATGGTGCTCTATCTCCACAGGCAGGTGGCATGCCTTACCAAAGACAACCCGATAAGGTGACATCCCGATGGGTTCCTTGTAAGCAGTCCGATGGGCCCATAGAGCATCCTCCAATCGTGTGCTCCAATCTTTTCTATTAGGCTTCACCATCTTCTCCAAAATCCGCTTGATCTCTCTGTTTGAAATCTCAGTTTGCCCATTGGTTTGGGGGTGATATGGTGTAGAAACTTTGTGCACAACCCCATACTTCTTGAGCAAAGCTTGCATGGATCTATTGCAGAAGTGTGTGCCTTGATCACTGACTATGGCTCTAGATATGCCAAACCTGCAAAGGATATTAGACCTGACAAAATCTACAACAACCTGAGCATCATTAGTCCTGGTGGCCTTAGCTTCCACCCATTTGGATACATAATCCACAGCAAGTAAGATATAATAAAAACCAAAAGAAATAGGAAAGGGGCCCATGAAATCTATACCCCAGACGTCAAACACCTCACAGAACAACATAGGTTGTTGCAGCATCTGTTGCCTCCAAGATAGGGCACCTCCTGCTCTTTGACATTGCTCACATGAGCTGCAGATGTTGCTTGAATCCTTGAAGATGGTAGGCAAATAAAATCCAGAATCCAGCACCTTTCGTGCTGTCCTTTGAGTGCCAAGGTGGCCTCCCACTGGTGAAGCGTGGCAAAATTGGAGAACCGATTGGATCTCATGATCTGGAATGCACCTGCGAATGACTTGATCACTGCAAAAACGCCACAAATAGGAGTCATCCCATACATAATACTTGGCATCGCTCTTCAATTTGTCTCTTTGAGCTTTGGATGCCAAGGGTGGAAAAACAGATGCAACTAGATAATTTACAATATCAGCAAACCAAGGAGTAAGGGGAGGGGAATATGAAACATGCAAAGCTAAAAGATGCTCATCCGGGAAGTCATCCCGGATAGGAAATGGATCCTCCTCTCTCTATTCTGCTCAAGTGGTCTGCGACAAGGTTATGTGCACCACTCCGATCCTGAATCTCAAGATCAAACTCCTAGAGGAGCAACATCCACCTAATCAACCTAGGTTTGGAATCTGCCTTTTTCAAAAGATACTTCAGAGCAGCATGATCAGTATACACTACAACCTTAGAACCTAACATATATGATCTAAACTTATCAAGTGCAAAGACAATGGCTAACAGCTCTTTTTCAGTTGTGGTGTAATTAACTTGTGCTGAATCTAAAGTCCTAGATGCATAATAAATCACATGAGACAGCTTACCAACCCTTTGGGAGAGAACTGCTCCCAAAGCATAATTCGAGGCATCGGTCATGAGCTCAAATGGGAGGGTCCAGTCAGGTGGTTGGATGATGGGAGTGGTTTTGAGTGCTCTCTTTAGCTCATCAAATGCCTTCTTGCATTGGTCTCCAAACTCAAATGCGGTATCCTTTTGAAGCAAGTTGGATAGTGGAAGGGCTATCTTGCTAAAGTTCTGAATAAACCTGCGATAGAAACCTGCATGGCCAAGAAAAGAACGCACCTCTCGCACGCAAGAGGGGTAAGGCAAATGTGATATTACATGTAGCTTAGCAGGGTCAACCTCTATGCCCTTATGCGAAATAATGTGCCCTAAGACTATGCCTTGTTCTACCATAAAATGACATTTTTCAAAATTCAAGACAAGGTTAGTATCAATGCACCTATTAAGCACCTTAGACAAACTATCAAGACATGCATCAAAAGAGGAACCATATACACTAAAATCATCCATGAAGACCTCTATGCAATGCTCTAGTAAGTCATTAAAAATACTCATCATACATCTTTGAAAAGTGTCAGGAGCATTGCATAGGCCAAATGGCATCTTCCTATAAGCAAATGTACCAAAAGGACAGGTAAATGTGGTCTTATGTTGGTCCTCTGGTGCAATACAAATTTGAAAATAACCAGAGAAACCATCTAAGAAGCAATAGGGAGATTTACCTGCCAGGCGCTCCAACATCTGATCAATGAAGGGAAGAGGAAAGTGATCCTTGCGGGTCGCCTGGTTGAGCTTCCTATAGTCAATGCAAATTCTCCAACTGTTCTGCACTCTAGTGGGAATCAGCTCATCCTTCTCATTGTTGACAACTGTCACCCCAGACTTCTTGGGAACTACTTGAACCGGGCTTACCCAAGTGCTGTCTGAAATGGGATAGATAATACCAGCTTGCAGCAGCTTGGTGACCTCTTTCTTCACCACATCAAGAATCTGGGGGTTCAACCGTCTCTGGGGTTGTCTCACTGGTTTAGCCCCATCCTCTAATAAAATCCGATGCATGCACATGGAGGGGCTAATACCAGGTATGTCTGCCAAAGTCCATCCTATTGCCCTTTTGTTTGCTCTAATCACATCCAGCAGCTGCTTCTCTTGATCAACAGAAAGGGAGGTAGAAATGATCACTGGAAGTTTATGCTCATCCTCCAAGTAAGCATATTTGAGATGAGGAGGAAGGGGCTTAAAGTCCAATAAAGGTGCCTGCATCACAGATGGAACTAAAGGAGCAGCAGAATTGGATTCTGCTGCCTGCACCTGAACAAATGGATTACACTCATGCATAACAGAAATGGGGTTAGGGTTAGCATGATCTGAATCTATATCATATGAATCAACAGATGCAGTAGCAGAATTTAAAAACTGGTCAATTTCAATGCATGCAGTGCACATTTCGGAATCAGAACATGCAGAACAAGTAAATGAGCTAGTGAAAGATGGCAAATCATAATCATGCAAAAAGTCTAGAACATGCTCATCAATCAGATCATCAAGCAAGTCAACATGAAAGACAGAGTGGTCATCAGAAAAATGTTTCATAGCATCAAAAATATTGAATCGAACCACTTTGTCATCAAATTCCATTGAAAGTGTACCTGCATGCACATCAATCTTGGTTCGGGCTGTTTTTAAAAATGGTCTCCCTAATATGATAGGGACAGCACTACGAGAGGTGTCCTCTTCCATATCAAGAATATAAAAATCAGCAGGAAAGATAAGTTCACTAACCCGAACCAAGACATCCTCTATCAAACCTGCGGGGTAGGCAGTAGATCTATTTGCCAAATGGATAACCACACCCGTAGGTTGAAGAGGTCCAAGTGAAAGAGACTTGAAAACAGACATAGGCATAACATTAATAGATGCTCCTAAATCTAGCAAAGCATTCTCAAATTTAGTATTACCTATGATACAAGGCACAGAGAAAGTTCCAGGATCCTTACACTTTTCAGGAATATGAGGGACGGGTTTACCTATAAGAGCAGAGACATTTCTTCCCATGTTGATCCTCTCATTGCCCTTGAGCTTCCGTTTGTGTGTGCATAGATCCTTCAAGAACTTTGCATACCTTGGAATCTGCTTGATTGCATCAAGAAGGGGTATGTTGACTTCCACCTTCCTAAATGTGTCAAGTATCTCTTTGTCAATCTCTTCCATTTTCTTGCTTTGAGTCACCCCCCTTGGTGGGAAAGGAAGAGGAATGAGGGGTGGTTGTTGGGCAGCAGCAGGTGTTGTGCTTGTGGAAGGCTGAGCTGGATGGGATTTTCTGGTACTTGTGTGCTCACTCTCCTCGACCATTTGGCTCTTCTTGTTGGTTGAAACTAGATCATCTTTGTTGAGGTCAGATTCTGGTGTGGGTGTGACAATCTGCTTACCTGACCTTAGACTAATGGCACTCACATTCTGGTTTGGATTGATCACTGTTTGGGATGGCAACTTGTTAGAATTCTGAGATTGCATAGTGTTGATGGCTGTTGCCATTTGTCCCATCTGATTGGTCAAAGATTGAATGGAGGCCTCTTGTCTTTGAATGGATGCTCTAGTTTCCTGTTGGAATTGGAGATTTTGCATGGTCATCTGTTTCATCAGCTCTTCCAATGAAGGCTGCTGCTCAATAGTAGGAGCTGGTGGTGCAGAATTAGCCTGTTGTTGTTGTCTCTGTTGCTGGACTGGGGGAGGTACATATGGTGGTCTGGAATTGTTCTGAAATTGAACCTGTAAAGGTTGCTTCTGATCAGACCATCTCAGGTTGAGATGGTTCCTCCAACCAGGGTTGTATCTATTGGTAGAGAGATCAAAATTCTGTGGCTGCTGGTTTCTACTGTTGAAGATGTTGGCGGCATATGCCTCAGGTTGGTCAGCACCAGTCGTTGGTGGCTGCTGCACAGAAGGGCATGCATATGTGGGGTGCTCAGGGGATGTGCATATGCCACATAATCTAGCAGGCAAAGATAACTTCTTCTGGTTGATAGCCAATTGAGTGACCAAAGTTGTAAGTGAGTCTATCTTCTGTTCAAGCTTCTCAACCTTACCAAAACTTGTGCCAACATCATTCACTCCTCTCACTACGATTGCATCGCTGTTGCCCCTTGCATGGAATTGTTGACAATTGGAAGCCATCTTCTCAATCTTGGCTTTGGCTTCTAAAGGTGTCATGTCTCCTAGGGCACCACCACTTGCAGCATCAAGCATGTTTCTCTCCATGAGGTTGAGACCTTCATAGAAATATTGAATAAGCAGCTGGTCTGAGATCTGATGGTGGGTGCAGCTCGCACACAGTCTCTTGAATCTCTCCCAATACTCGTAGAGACTTTCTCCACTTTGTTGCCTGATGCCTGATATATCCTTTCGGATTGCTGTTGTTCTGCATGCAGGGAAGAATTTCTCCAAAAATGCCCTCTTCAGGTCATCCCAGCCTGTGATAGAACCAGGGGCCATATCGTACAACCAATCCTTGGTTAGCCCCTCTAGGGAGTGTGGGAATGCCTTAAGACAAACATGATCCTCTTGCACATCATGTGGTTTCATAGTAGCACACACAATATGGAACTGCTTGAGATGTTTATGAGGATCCTCACCTGCAAGACCATTAAACTTGGGCAACAAATGAATTAGTCCAGACCTTAGCTCATACGGGTCATCGGGATACTGGATGCATAAATCTTCAATAGTGAAATCAGGTGCAGCCAGCTCCCTCAATGTCCTCTCACGTGGTGGAGGTTGAGCCATATTTTCATAATGATCAGAATAAGAATCAGAATAAGAATCAGAATTTATAGGGATAGAAGAAAAAGAAGCAGACTCACTATGTAAAGACTCAATAGACTCACTACCTATGGACTGGTTCCTATTTTGTCTAACTAGTCTGTGATAAGTTCTATCAATTTCAGGGTTGTATGGATGCAAGTAGCTTGGGTTGTCCCTAGTCATGTATTGAAGAGAACACCATTAAGCATAGCAAACTGTCACTAATATGCATGACCAAAATAGGCAACAAAATTTTTTATTTTTTAAAATTTTTTTCTTTATTTTTTTCAGCACCCTAAAATCATGAAAACATATCACAGAAAGTTTGAGGACAAAATTCAAAAAGGAACCAAGTCAAACAATTAAATCAGAGACCAAAAACTAAGAAAATAAAACTTGTAAAATAAAAAAGAAATAGTAAAACGGCTTTTTCAGGGTCCAGACGAAGGAGTTTTCTGACAAAGTGAGAAAAATCAGATTATTCAGAAAATTCCCTTCGATTTGATATAAAATTCGTCAAATTCCGAGTTACGGGTCAAAAGTTGCGACGAGTTGAAGAAAGTGCTGCTAAAACTTGGAAAATTTTTCTGGAACTCACAACCAGTGATGATCTGAGTGATCGTGGTGCCTCAAAACCATTTTATATGATAAAAGTAGTGTGGATATAAATTTTCGTGCAAAAATTCCACCCACAACTATGTGAACTAGCAACCACAGAATCAATCAAATATACTAATTGCAACAAAATAGCAAAACAGCAAACAGTGCAACTTCAACCAGTTATCAGAATTGACTACTAGACCCTAAATCAGACACGACACACTATAATAACTATACTAACTACGACACTAACTAACTACTAATGACCTTTGGCAAGAACCGATATTCCCCGGCAACGGCGCCAAATTTGATTGAGGCCGTACCCGATACAAATAAAAACAGTTTAAGTATAGTACTAGGAAGTGACTCCTAGGTCGTCTCCCAAGGAATATCTTATCAAGTAAAAGGTCGAACACATAGTATGCATAGAAAATAGGGGGGGTTTTGTATTGAATATTGAATAATTGAAATTAAAACAGAATTAAATCAAAACGAAGTAACAGATAAGGAAAAGCGGATAAACCCCTTTGGCTCGCGTTCACAACTCTATCATCGGTCACAAAAGATCAATTTCTTTCCTCTTCACTGTCCAACTCGTGAGAACTAAATACTAAGCGAAAATTCAATTCTCACCCCAAAACTCAAACCTCTAATTAAGCATTAAAAGCCAAAGCATGGAGTTTTTACGAGTTTGCATAAATTAAGCATTCATACACATGGATTATCTCTATAGAATGGAACTAAGCGAACCATAACATATCAATAAGCATGAAAACAGTGAATAAAAACGAAATAGCATTAAGAATAAAACCTCAAGAGTATGTGATACATTACCAAAGGGATTTAACCTAAGAGTTTAGCCTTCCATGAAGAAAAATACCAAAAACGTGTAGAAAGGGAAGAGAGAAAAACCCTAGCAACCACCACAAGCTTGGAGAACAAAACTAAGCCTTCTCTAAGAGAGAGAATGTAAAAACGTGAATGATAGATTGTGGCTGCTAGGTCTACACGAAATTGGCTAATTAAATCACAAAACGGGCCTAAATCATGGGCCCAAATCCTAAGGAAAGCTAATCTCTAAATTAAATCTAAAAATATCCTATAGATAAAATCTAAATCTTAAAAGATATAAACTAAATCTCAAATAATCCTAAAGATAGATTACAATCTTCACTTCATCATATATCTTCTCTTCCAAAATTAAATCTTCACTCCCAAAATGCCCAAAAAACCCTTGTGCCAAATATGACCTGAAAATAGAAATAGAATTAATTAGACTAAATAATCCCAAATTAAACAATATTCAGAATATTAGTCCAATAAACTCTAAATCACTAAATCAAGCTAAACAATGTCAAATAGGCAACAAGTATCAATAATAGGAGTAAAATAATGCAAGGAATAATGGGAAATAAAATGCTCATCAAACACCCCCACAATTATCCTTTTGCACTCCTGGGCAAAACTAAGAATTAGGACTGAGAAGATCAATATGCACCAAAGTGAATCATGCAACAAGATTACTACAACTAATGAATGCAAACCTAAGAGATTACATACTTCACAATGAATTCTAGGAAATGCAAAGAAATGGGAAAAATCGAGCACACGAAGAGAATAAGGACCAAAGAATCAAGGCATCCATGAACATCATCCAATTATTTCAAATATGCAAAGAAAACCAATGACATCAAGAGGGTAGTCACAAAGATGATAGAAACTCAAAAGGATCACTCAAAAGTGTTTACACTGAAGTGTTTAAGGTTAATCAGTATTTACACTCAAGGCACATCATGAAAAACAAACACAACCATAAGCTTGACAAGCCTCTAACATCAACTATCAACAAACATGCACAAAATGATCAAAAGGTCTTTTCAGGGTTGTAATGGGGCCAAGGACAAGGTAGGATAAAAATATGGGAAATGTAGCTAAAACCCAAGGGAATAGAGGAGCAATGGGGAATAAGTAAAAAAAATAAGCACAATCCACCCCAGAATGAAATGATAAACATAACAACAACCTCAAATTCCAATCCTCTATGCCTCAATCAACCTTTTATTCTATTTTTTTTCACTTTTTTTTTTCTTTTTTTGTTCATTTTTTTTTCAATTTTTTTTGCATTGCAGAACTTCATGAACGAAAGGAAAGAAGAAACAACAAAAATGGCATAATGAGATAAGGCTATAATTACATAACCGACCATAGAGGCAAAACCCAAAACTCACAAGAGATGAAGAACAAAGCACCCTCGCTTACTTAATACCCATTCCCAAAACAATTCCAAAGCTCCAACATTCCCTAAGGTTAGGACAATCATGGTTTTTCAGTCATAGGCTTGTAATGAGCTAAAGAACAAAGAAAAGAGATATAAAGGCTCAAAGGGGCTATCAAAAGATAAATTCATTCAAGGTAGGCTCATATGGCTAGTGGCTTATTCAGGAAAAACAATGCCTAAATCATTTCAAAATGTGCATGGGAATATCAAGTATCAACAAGAGTCAAGTCAAGTTCTAGAGTGCAAGTAATCCAGAGTGCAATCACACATGAAAGAAAATTAGGTGGCATATATAGCAATCCACCCACAATTAAGGCTCAAATTCTCACAAAAGGGACAAATTCTATCATAGTGTTACCACCTCTTAATTATCAAAAGCAACTTTACACACAGAAATGCATGAATTCAGACACAAGATACCAAGACTCTACTAAAATGAAGCAAAAACATGCAAGAAAATGCCCAAAACTTAGAAAAACCTAAAAAATCAAAGCAAAAATATGCAACCTAAACTACTCTCCCCCCCCCCCCACACTTAAATCACACATTGTCCTCAATGGAACACAAATAGCAGAATCAGACAGATATAGACAAGTGTAATAAAAGTAGTAAAGAAGGAGAAAAGAAGACTCCCTAAATCATGGTGGGTCAAAAGTGGGGTCGACCAATGAGGCCTCCTCCACAGGTGCATCATCCAAAGAAGGGGTGGTGAGAAAGGGCTTGAGTCGGTGGCCATTGACTTTGAAGCTCTTGTCTGTGGACTCACTCTTGATCTCCACAGTGCCATAAGGAAACACCTGGGTGACTACACACGGTCCAATCCACTTAGAGCGGAGCTTTCCACTCATGAGTCCAAGCCTAGAGTTGTAGAGAAACACTTTTTGACCAACCTAGAACTCCTTTCTGGAAATTGAGCTATCATGGAGCTTCTTGGTCTTCTCTTTGTAGAACTTGGAGTTCTCATAAGCCTCCAAACGGATCTCATCTAGCTCACTCAACTGCAGCTTCCTCTCCTCACCAGCTTTATCAAGAGCTAAGTTACATTGCTTCACAGCCCAATATGCACGGTGCTCTATCTCCACAGGCAGGTGGCACGCCTTACCAAAGACAACCCGATAAGGTGACATCCCGATGGGTGCCTTGTAAGCAGTCCGATGGGCCCATAGAGCATCCTCCAATCGTGTGCTCCAATCCTTTCTATTAGGCTTCACCATCTTCTCCAAAATCCGCTTGATCTCTCTGTTGAAATCTCAGCTTGCCCATTGGTTTGGGGGTGATATGGTGTAGAAACTTTGTGCACAACCCCATACTTCTTGAGCAAAGCTTGCATGGATCTATTGCAGAAGTGTGTGCCTTGATCACTGACTATGGCTCTAGGTATGACAAACCTGCAAAGGATATTAGACCTGACAAAATCAACAACAACCTGAGCATCATTAGTCCTGGTGGCCTTAGCTTCCACCCATTTGGATACATAATCCACAACAAGTAAGATATAATAAAAACCAAAAAAACAGGAAAGGGGCCCATGAAATCTATACCCCAGACGTCAAACACCTCACAGAACAACATAGATTGTTGCGGCATCTGTTGCCTCCAAGATAGGGCGCCTCCTGCTCTTTGACATTGCTCACATGAGCTGCAGATGTTGCTTGCATCCTTGAAGATGGTAGGCCAATAAAATCCAGAATCCAGCACCTTTCGTGTTGTCCTTTGAGTGCCAAGGTGGCCTCCCACTGGTGAAGCATGGCAAAATTGGAGAACCGATTGGATCTCATGATCTGGAATGCACCTGAGAATGACCTGATCACTGCAAAAACGCCACAAATAGGGGTCATCCCATACATAATACTTGGCATCGCTCTTCAATTTGTCTCTTTGAGCTTTGGATGCCAAGGGTGGAAAAACAGATGCAACTAGATAATTTATAATATCAGCAAACCAAGGAGTAAGGGCAGGGGGATATGAAACATGCAAAGCTAAAAGATGCTCATCCGGGAAGTCATCCCGGATAGGAACTGCATCCTCCTCTCTCTCTATTCTGCTCAAGTGGTCTGCGACAAGGTTATGTGCACCACTCCGATCCTGAATCTCAAGATCAAACTCCTGGAGGAGCAACATCCACGTAATCAACCTAGGTTTGGAATCTGTCTTTTTCAAAAGATACTTCAGAGCAGCATGATCAGTATACACTACAACCTTAGAACCTAACAGATATGATCTAAACTTATCAAGTGCAAAGACAATGTGTAACACCCGTAAAAAATCCTCGTATATTTTAAATAATAAAATATTATTTTACAGTATATTTTGCAAATAAGAGTGTTTTAGAAATAAAATAAATAAGTGTTTGATTGATAAAGTGGTATTTCAAATGTATTTTTGTCTAGAGTATGATTTTGATACTTTAAGGTTTTGTTAAAATAATAATATGTATTTTCATGTGAAGTCTTATATATTGATATTTTTAAGGTGTATTCATGAAAGATAGTTTTAGTTATTTTGAATAGCTATCTTTTGGAATAAAGAATTGTTTTATTGGTTTTAAAAGAGTTATTAACTTTGAAAATCCATATCTTTTTAACCGTACCTCAAAAAATTACGATCTTTATATGCAAACGATCGTATTGAGACGTAGAATTTAAAAATGCAAAGTTTATAATTTTATGGGTTGATTTATAAAAATTTATTTTCCACGCTTGAGAAGCACGAATTTTGAAGATATTAATTACTAAAAATAGTTAATGACCTCTAATGAACTATTCCTTTTGAGAATCTCTTTAATGTATGAAAATATGATTTTATAAAATGAAATGGGGGCTGTACCTATAGCCAATTGGTACAGTTAATTGTTTTATTTAAAAGTATATTTTGGAATTTTATTTACTAGTCTTGATGTTTGTACTCTTATGAAAAGGAAAAACTATTTTATGTGCTAAATTTAAAATGAAATGTGTGTTTGATTTTAATGAGTGTATTTTGATGCTTGCATAATGTATGAGAATATTGTATGAAGCATGATACATGAAATTAATTGCATTGTCTTAATAATTAAAGTGCTTATATGGTAAATATATTGAAAAAAAATTAAATAAATAAATAAATAAATAAAAATTGTGCATGTGTGTGCTAGGTGTAGCCGTGAGAGAATGTGTGAGTGTAGTGCATGGTGAGTCATGTGATGACTAAGGAACCATAGGCTAGAAACCCCATTAGCACCTAGGTTTAATTTGATGTTAATTGTGGTTAGTAGTTGACCAACCAATAGGAAGCAAGCTTAGCCCTAATCTTAATCCATTTGCTCAATGGCTTGGCTTGAGCCATGCAAGCCTTGGTGAGGACAAAACTACCCTTCTTGGCTTCACTTTTGACCAAATTCTCTTAAAGATAGGAAAGGAAGTGTTGGTTGCTTCCATATAAGTCTTGACCGTAGCATCTCAACACACTTTGTTTCTCATTTTCACTTCCAAAACTAAACACAACTCTAAGGGTAAACATCAATACTCTTAGAAAGAATTAGAAACACTTAGGGAGAGAGAGAGAACCGTGAGCATCCAAGGAGAAAAGGGAGAGGAAAATCAAGTTCAAAGCCTTAGGAACCTTGAAGATCTAGTGAAGATGTTGAAGATCCTTTCTATATCTCTAGTCTATTTGAAGATCCTATGTTGTTCTAAGTTGCCTAATCTTCCTAAGTTTTGTAAAACCATGTATTGATGCATGTTTCGGTTCTTTGTAGATTTGTGTTTGTAATTATTTGTTTAAGTCATGATCTTGAACTCCAAGAACCTTACAAGTTTGTAAACCTAAAAACTATGGACATTCTTATTCGGCCTTGCTTAGGAATTTAGGTTGAGATGACTTTTCTTTCATGTCAAGTTCATGCATGTTAACTTGATGATGGATGCAGGTGGTCTAAATGATTTGTGCCTTGATTTTTAACTTTAAAATTTTCTAAGCTTTAATCCTTGATTTTTTTCAAAGAACCTTTGATCTTTGTGTTGGGATATGATTGCATGTTAATTTATTTGGTAGAACTATAGTTTGTAGTAGCATGCGAATAGGAATCAAAGTTTAGATCACAAAAATATATGATTTACATGAATGAGAAGGTTGTTTTTGAACAATATCTCCTTGTATATATGCTACTGTTTGTGTAAATAGGTTAGAATAGGATTATGTTTGAAGGTATTTGTCTCTAACATGATAGTTTTAATTTTAATTACCTTTATGCTTGAGTTAAAAATCTAGAAAATGAAAAGTGAACATGCATGATGTTTTGAGTTCAATTTGGTTTTGTTTTTATTTTGCTCACATAATTTATGTTACTTGGTTAATTCGGTTTTGGCTTGGTTTGTTTTGTTCTTGCATAAAAATGATTTAGTTTGATTAAGTTGACTAAGTAGTGAAATTTGGTATGATGTGATCTTGATAAATAGCCCTTTCACATGTTTAATGATTTCATGACTTAGCCACTATTTTAATAATGTTAATTAAAGTGCCTCTGAATTTTGGTATGATCTTTGGAACTAGTTTACTATTTTTACAAGAAATAACTTTATGAAAACTATTTCAAGAAAACAAGTTTTTTGGTTTAAAGAAGAACAGAGTTTTCAAACTTATGTTTCTCTAAACGACTTTAAATTTTTATGGTAACCTTATCAATGTTTCCAGTAAGTCTCTGTAAAATTTGGAGTGATTTGGAGTTGGTTTGGTATTTCTTTTATTTGAAAAACAGTAAGTACAAAGGTTCAGGATTTTCGGACTTAGTGGCGGAATTAATTGAAAAAGTATTACCTAAACAACTCCAAACACTCTGAAATTTTTACTAGATGACCTTGACTATGTGAGGAACGTTTTTACCAAATTTTATGCCATTCGGAATTGATTTGCTATTTTTTAACCAACAAAATTGTGCCTCAAGTTAGTGCGATTCTGTTTCGGTTTTTGTGTGAAATTTGAACTGAAACTTAAGTTTTGGATGTTTAATTTACTTGAAAATTTTATATAATGAACCTTAATATGTGTTTTAGTATTCTGGAAATTTAGGGATTAAAATTAATTGATTTGATGAAATTTTGAATTTTATCTCTTGTGTATTTTCATGATGGATTAAACCCTCTTTTGAAGCACTTTTGATAAATATGGTCTTGTGAGTTTTCTTTGGCTACTTGGCTGAATGTGTATATGTGTTGTGATGCCTTGAAGTTGTGTTTAAGACATATGAAAGTGATCTTGCATGTGAATATGAGTTAACATGTTCCGGTTTAGGCATTTATTTCTAAGAGTTAGGATATTCTGCTTTGTGTGTTATATGTTGATTGAATTGTTGTGAGATGTCTAATGAATTATATGATTATGTATTTCCTTACCTCAGAATATTGTGTGTGAAAGAAAATAAAGGAAAATAAGCTAATCTATTAATTACGGTATTTTCGGAATTGTTGAGAATGTGATTTTAAATGGTTTCTTTACTATCCAGCAGCTAAAGAAATCGTTTTAAAGTGTTTTGTGGATTATTTTAATTAATTTTGAGGTATTTAAAGTATATTCAAAAGTTGGAATGATTTTGAGAAAATTATTATGTATTATACTGTCTTACAAAATCAAAAGAAGAACTTTCAAAAGAAAATAGAGATTTTGTTTAGTTTGAAAAGAATAATCCTATCTGAATCAATTAATAATGAAAACATATTTTGTCTTAAAGCGAGGTATTTTAAAGACGGTGGATTGAGCATCAGTCTGTAGCAAGTACCCGTGGAAATCTAGTGCAAGTGTCTGTTGGAACGAGAGGTGAGAGAAGCAGTAAACCTAAGTCAACGTGACACTTAGACTCAGTTCCTAACTGAGTATATCAAGTTTTTGAAATTCTGATAATTTCTACATACTATGTGTTTACATGGTATATGTTATGATTCTGATTACCATGCATTTAAATTTATTTATATATGATCTACTTGAATTCATAAGTATGTTTGAAAGATATATGTGTCACTATGGAGTTATGGTGATGATTAACGTGAGACAATGGTAATTATGAGAATAAAGATAGTATAGAATTCATGAGAAAGAGATCATGAGTTGAAGTGAAAGTAATGCTGATGAGAATATTGCATAAAGAGATATAAGATGATTTGTGGCTCTGCTTTGTGAAAGCTCAAATGATGTGTAGAAATGTGAAATGAATTGATGAAGTACCGATGTCAAAGAAACGTGATGGTGCAATGTTCGTGACTCGAGGCTCAATGATTCAAGCTGGCTCGCAATGATATCTTGAGGAATTTGGAACTTTGTGCTCCTTTGGGAAAAATAATAATCTTGTTAGCGGTTAGGACTCATGGAAGGGATGTTACGAGGATGAGTCGACCTTAGGACATTAAAAGACTAAAGATATAAGAAAACTTTTAAAAGACATTAACTAACGCGGTGAGTATGAGTGCGAAGTAGTGGAGAGGAAGATACCCCAGAATATTTGCGGATATTCGGGTTGTGATTGCAATAGGGGAGGGCAAGGACGATGATACGTCAAGAAGCCTTGAGTGATATTCTAGGCAGACGAATTCCACATGTGGTACGGGCAGATCGGTCCTATGCCGTGGTGAGTTCTGCACTCGAGACTAGAATAAGTACTGTCGCCCCCTATGGCAATTCGAGAACAGTGAGAGGGACTGGAACGAGGCAATGTGATATTTGTATATTGATCCAGTATGATGTTTTATTGTGCTACGAGGTAGCAAACAGCTGTCAATGCCTGCGTGGTAAAGGTCCTGTACTCCTGTTAGCTTCTGACTAGGTTTAGGTGGATTACCGAGGAGATGTAGACGTGTGTGCTATCCTCAATGATGCTTTCCCACATCATTGAAGGACCCGGAATAATAAGACTTAATGATAAGAACGGAATACGCTTAAGAGACCTAACGTTGGAATCTGTTGTAATAAATAATAATTGAGAAGCTTATGAGAAGAGTAATCAAAGAGTGAGCATGATGTGATATGAAATGATCGATGTTATAGGTTGATGAAATATTTTCCCTTGTTAAAGATATCTGCTATGTTATCATTACATTGTGATTATCTGCTATGTGAATCTTTGATAACATAATAAATGATGTCTTGTGATCTGCAAATAACTGTTACATGCATATGATATTTATCTGTTGCTATATGTTTTCAGTTATATGTGTCCGATACATGTTTACTAGCTGTTCATATATGGAATCCGTCTTCGTAAATTATTCTGTTTATTTTCTTTTACTTTGAGTCATCAATAGTCTTTCCTGTTACTGTTGTACTTCTGGGAAGCTGACCTCTCTCCTACCATGTTGTCGTATCGGGTTACTCCGGTATTGCAACGGATAGATGGTCCAGCATTTAGTAGTTTATATATGGCCCTTCGGGAGGAAACCTGGGAGGTCGCTCCTAGCGGATGGACTTGACGAGGCAACTCTCTTCTAGAAATATGAGACTTAGGACGTGGTGACGGGGACAACAAGGGATGCACATCTAGGACATGTCGAGCTACGAGATTAACAGCGTGAAGGATCGCGGAAGTAACGTGGTGATTGACTAGTTGCGAGGGATGATATGTCGGAGCTGTTAGTGGCGGAACTATCTTAGTGTCTAGGTTCTGTGTGGATTGCCATAGCCATGGACCATTATGGTAATTAGCCATTCTTATATTTCATACCTCATTTTGAGAAGATGTGGGCTGTAATATTTTGGAATACCAATGTTTTGTAGAAAGGAACTATGATGGATCCTAAATACTTTGATGATGAACTCCTTTTTGTGATAACTCGATATTGACGAAACAACTCGGTTTTCGATTCGATGAACAATGAACATTGTCTTTTAAAAAAAATGGCCTCATTTTTGGCAACTTAATACATACTAAATGATTATTTTTATGTTACGAAAATCGGGCTGTTACAGTATGGTATCAGAGCAATGGTTAATCCTCAGTGGCCTTAAGCATAGCCTTATATGTTTACTCTGTTTGACTCTGTGGTGTCTATAGTGTCAGTCTGTGTCTGTGTCATCTTGTTGAAACCTTCTTGTCTTCTTTCCAAGATAAACGATGTCTCGTCCTCGTGGAAGACCTCGTGGTTCTAGCTCGGGCAACTCTGGTAGGGATGCTGAAATCCCAAATCCTGCAACTCTTATGGCTCAGATGACTGCGGTGATGACGGGCGTCAATAATAATTTGCAAGCATTACACCAGCAAGTCCAGCAGAATTACAATAACAATCAGAATCAAGCTCGGGATATGGAAGCACAAGGGTATAAAGGATTGGATGAGTTTTGTCGTCGGAATCCGAAGGAATGTGTTGGAGGTTTCGCCCCGGATGAAGCTCTGAGTTCGATAGAAAACTTGGAGAGGATATTTGAAGGAATGGTACAGTGTAGTGATGAACAGAAGTTAGCATATGCTGGATATATGATGACAAAAGAGGCTGCAGCTTGGTGGAGGACAGCTAAGCGAGTAATGATGAACGCTGGAGAGGAGATCAATTGGGAGTCTTTCAAAGGAAAATTCATGGAGAAGTATTTTCCAATTGATGTGAGAACTGAGAAAGAGATGGAATTTCTGAAGTTGGTGCAAGGAGACTTATCAATTGGATAATATGCTTCAAGATTTGAAGAGTTGGCTAAGTATGTGCCACAGTATACTGGAGGAGAAAATGAGAGATCGAAATGCGCTAAGTTTAGGGATGGACTTGAACCAAAAATTAAGTTGGCTTTCTCTCATTTGGAAATCGAGGATTTCGCTACTCTGGTCAATCGATGCCGTATGTATGAAGCAGGTTTAAAGGCTAAGAGTGCTGCAAAGAAAGTAGTGAATTCATCTTCATCTCATGGACCAACTCGTAACCCTTCTTTTCATCAAAGCTCTGGAGGAAAGTACCGGACTCCAAATCCGTACTCTGGTGGAAGGAGAGGTCAACGCTCAGGAAGGAATGGACGTGGTGGGAATGCAGGAGGTAATGCAAACAGAGGAGAGAGTCATAGAAGCGGCAATCAGGGGGGCAATAGCAGGGGACGTGACGGTAGTAGTCGCGATAACACTGAAAGAGTAAGGCAAGGAAGCACCCTTCCTTACTGCAACAGATGCAATCGCAAACACTATGGACCAATATGCCCATCATGGAATCCAAACTGTTTTAATTGCAATAGGCCTGGTCATGTAATGAGGGATTGTAGAGCGCCAAGGCAAGTGACTAACCCGAAAGCTTCAAATCAACCAAATCAATAAGGTAGAGTGATTATCATGAATGGAGCTGAAACTGCCAATGCTGCTAATCTGAACCCAGGTTAATGTCTTAATTATTCTCTATTAAAGTGTTACAGTCGCCGAGGTAACGTAGGTCTGAATGATCAGGAGTAGATTGGTAGTTGGAGTTGAACACAAAACGTGTGGCAGCAACGAGTTTAGTAGTAAGTTAGACCAAAGTTGGGGAGGGTCTAGTACGCTGATGCTCAAATTCTACCCCGCATTTCTCGGGGACGAGAAATCTTTAAGTTGGGGAGACTGTAACACCCGTCAAAAATCCTCGTATATTTTAAATAATAAAATATTATTTTATAGTATATTTTGAAAATAAGAGTGTTTTAGAAATAAAATAAATAAGGGCTTAAATACCAAAATGGTCCCTATAATTGTTGCTCATTTTGAAATTGGCCCCTATAAAATTTTTCTTTGGTTTTGGTCCCTAACATTATTTATTGTTTTGGTTTTAGTCCCCCACATTTAAATTGGATGGAAATCGTTAACATGGCCTAACGGAATGGTGGTCAAGAGGCTACTGCTGCTGGGAATGGTGGTCAAGAGGCTGCTACTACTATGAATGATCATCCGTCTACACACCGTTATGTAGAAAGAGGGCTTCATCAGTTGCTCTAGCCCTCTTTCTACATGACCGTGCAAGTTGTGCAGGTGCTCGTTCCCAGTAGCAACAACCTCTTGACTACCATTCCCAGTAGCAACAGCCTCTTGACCACCATTCTGGTAGGTCACGTCAGTGATTTCCATCCAATTTAAACATGGGGGACTAAAAAAGAAGCAATAAATAATGTCAGGGACCAAAACCAAAACAATAAATAATGTCAAGGACCAAAACCAAAGAAAATTTTTTATAGGGACTAATTTCAAAATGAGCAACAATTATAGGGACCATTTTGATATTTAAGCCAATAAATAAGTGTTTGATTGATAAAGTGGTATTTCAAATGTATTTTTGTCTAAAGTATGATTTTGATACTTTAAGGTTTTGTTAAAATAATAATATGTATTTTCATGTGAAGTCTTATATATTGATATTTTTAAGGTGTATTCATGAAAGATAGTTTTAGTTATTTTCAATAGCTATCTTTTGGAATAAAGAATTGTTTTATTGGTTTTAAAAGAGTTATTAACTTTGAAAATTCATATCTTTTTAACCGTACCTCAAAAAATTACGATCTTTATATGCAAACGATCGTATTGAGACGTAGAATTTAAAAATGCAAAGTTTATAATTTTATGGGTTGATTTATAAAAATTTATTTTCCAGGCTTGAGAAGCACGAATTTTGAAGATATTAATTACTAAAAATAGTTAAAGACCTCTAATGAACTATTCCTTTTGAGAATCTCTTTAATGTATGAAAATATGATTTTATAAAATGAAATGGGGGTTGTACCTATAGCCAATTGGTACAGTTAATTGTTTTATTTAAAAGTATATTTTGGAATTTTATTTACTAGTCTTGATGTTTGTACTCTTATGAAAAGGAAAAACTATTTTATGTGCTAAATTTAAAATGAAATGTGTGTTTGATTTGATGAGTGTATTTTGATGCTTGCATAATGTATGAGAATATTGTATGAAGCATGGTACATGAAATTAATTGCATTGTCTTAATAATTAAAGTGCTTATATGGTAAATATATTGAAAAAATAAATAAATAAATAAATAAATAAATAAAAATTGTGCATGTGTGTGCTAGGTGTAGCCGTGAGAGAATGTGTGAGTGTAGTGCATGGTGAGTCATGTGATGACTAAGGAACCCTAGGCTAGAAACCCCATTAGCACCTAGGTTTAATTTGATGTTAATTGTGGTTAGTAGTTGACCAACCAATAGGAAGCAAGCTTAGCCCTAATCTTAATCCATTTGCTCAATGGCTTGGCTTGAGCCATGCAAGCCTTGGTGAGGACAAAACTACCCTTCTTGGCTTCACTTTTGACCAAATTCTCTTAAAGATAGGAAAGGAAGTGTTGGTTGCTTCCATATAAGTCTTGACCGTAGCATCTCAACACACTTTGTATCTCATTTTCACTTCCAAAACTAAACACAACTCTAAGGGTAAACATCAATACTCTTAGAAAGAATTAGAAACACTTAGGGAGAGAGAGAGAACCGTGAGCATCCAAGGAGAAAAGGGAGAGGAAAATCAAGTTCAAAGCCTTAGGAACCTTGAAGATCTAGTGAAGAGGTTGAAGATCCTTTCTATATCTCTAGTCTATTTGAAGATCCTATGTTGTTCTAAGTTGCCTAATCTTCCTAAGTTTTGTAAAACCATGTATTTATGCATGTTTCGGTTCTTTGTAGATTTGTGTTTGTAATTATTTGTTTAAGTTATGATCTTGAACTCCAAGAACCTTACAAGTTTGTAAACCTAAAAACTATGGACATTCTTATTCGGCCTTGCTTAGGAATTTAGGTTGAGATGACTTTTCTTTCATGTCAAGTTCATGCATGTTAACTTGATGATGGATGGAGGTGGTCTAAATGATTTGTGCCTTGATTTTTAACTTTAAAATTTTCTAAGCTTTAATCCTTGATTTTTTTCAAAGAACCTTTGATCTTTGTGATGGGATATGATTGCATGTTAATTTATTTGGTAGAACTATAGTTTGTAGTAGCATGCGAATAGGAATCAAAGTTTAGATCACAAAAATATATGATGTACATGAATGAGAAGGTTGTTTTTGAACAATATCTCCTTGTATATATGCTACTGTTTGTGTAAATAGGTAAGAATAGGATTATGTTTGAAGGTATTTGTCTCTAACATGATAGTTTTAATTTTAATTACCTTTATGCTTGAGTTAAAAATCTAGAAAATGAAAAGTGAACATGCATGATGTTTTGAGTTCAATTTGGTTTTGTATTTATTTTGCTCACATAATTTTATGTTACTTGGTTAATTCGGTTTTGGCTTGGTTTGTTTTGTTCTTGCATAAAAATGATTTAGTTTGATTAAGTTGACTAAGTACTGAAATTTGGTATGATGTGATCTTGATAAATAGCCCTTTCACATGTTTAATGATTTCATGACTTAGCCACTATTTTAATAATGTTAATTAAAGTGCCTCTGAATTTTGGTATGATCTTTGGAACTAGTTTACTATTTTTACAAGAAATAACTTTATGAAAACTATTTCAAGAAAACAAGTTTTTCGGTTTAAAGAAGAACAGAGTTTTCAAACTTATGTTTCTCTAAACGACATGAAATTTTTATGGTAACCTTATCAATGTGTCCAGTAAGTCTCTGTAAAATTTGGAGTGATTTGGAGTTGGTTTGTTATTTCTTTTATTTGAAAAACAGTAAGTACAAAGGTTCAGGATTTTCGGACTTAGTGGCAGAATTAATTGAAAAAGTATTACCTAAACAACTCCAAACGCTCTGAAATTTTTACTAGATTACCTTGACTATGTGAGGAACGTTTGTACCAAATTTTATGCCATTCGGAATTTGTGATGTCCTAGGGCGAGGAGAACCTCTAAGGAGGGGAAATCTACCTTAGAGGGGACTCTGCCTAGGGTTTATGTGTGATGTTTGTTGGGAGTCCTCTAGTGGCCAAAGGGGAAGCCAAAGAGATACCCTAATCACTGGTGTGTGAGGGTGGCGATTAGGGTAAGAGGACGTACCTTTGCCCCATGTAGTACTGAGCTACTTATAGGGGGGAGCTGGTTGCCCTAATGGGCCAACTTGGGGCCCAAGTAGGGCCAGCCTGTAATGAGCTAGGAGTGGTGCGCTGTCCTTCCGGATAAGGATGGGGTGAGCTGTCCTTGCGGATAAGGCTGGGGGACGTCATCATGTCCTTGGTGTCGGAATCTTTGGGGTGATGTCGGACCTGGGAAGACGTACGGAGATCGGACCTGAGCAGAGGCATGAGGTCGGCCTGTATCTGGCGCTTGTTCAGCCGTTGAGCCCTGAGCTCGGCCAAGCGTTCAGTGGGTCCCTTGTTAGGTCCTTGAGCTTTTAGCGGGGTTTATGGGGAGCTCGGCCTAGCCAGGTCCACCAGATAAGCTCCCCAGCTCGGTCAAGGCTCTTTGAGGCTTGCTCCGAGGTCGTGGTTTAGATATCTTCCCGAAGTCCATCATTTTACGGTCGAGTTTACCACATAAGCCCCCCAGCTCGGTCAAGGCTCTTTGGGGCTTGCTCCGAGGTTCCGGAGGGTTTCAGGACTTGGCCATCTGGTCAAGTGGAAGGACTGGTTCCAGCTGTCTGCACCTTAACGTCAGAGTACACTTGACAGCTGCCCATTTATCTAGTACCGTTGTGGTACCTGACACGTGTCAGAAAGCTCTGTTTTTGAAGTGTCACTATCATTGTGACGTTATTCGAGATCCTCGAATCTTGTGGCCGTGCGCCACGTGCCTCGATCCTAGGGGTTAGGCATTGAATAGGGTTTTTGTGGGCCAGGCCCATTATTCAAAACTGGAGGGAAAATCGCTTCTTTTCAGTTTTACCCAGAGTGTCCTTTTTTCCTCCTTCACCGTCCCCGTCTCTTCATTTGTCTCTCATTTACCATTATCTTCTTCGACTAGACAAGGCTCCCCTTCTTTTTTCACTTCTGCAGATCTCTCACTATACTCAAAGGTTCCTCCTATATTTCGTTTCTTCTTTGCTACTTCTAGACTTTGCTTGATCCCTTGTATTTCTTCCTTTTCTTTACGGAGGGGCATGTCTTCCGCTGCTTGCGAGTTGCTTCTGCATTTGATTCGTTTCTACACTCTGCAAGGTACTTACTTCGTCTCTTTTGAAATGATTGCTGTTTTGGTGCCTTCATAGGTTTCCTTTTCTGGTTTTTGTGCATAGTTTCTGATTTTGATCCTATATTTTGGTTTTTCCTCAAGGGGTAGGGTTAGGATTTCATGATTTCATAGGTTTCCCACTTTCTAATTCTTAGGGATTTCGGGATTTCTTTTGGGGGTTTTAATTTCGCTGTTTTGTGGGTTTATTCACAGTGGGTTCAAGGTATAAACTAGGTTCAATATGAGTAATGAATGGCTTAGGAAATGGGCTAGGATGGTTCTTCTTTCGTCAAGCAGTAGTGAGGAAGAGGACGGTTCCTCTTCTTCCTCCTGCTCGTCCACGGAGGTGGATGAGATGCTGCGGCGCAGGAGGGAGTTTGGGCGGAAGTACGAGCGGCGGGTTCTGGAGGTTGACCCCGTCGAAGTCGTCTACCCTCGGAACTCCGAAGAGAAACGAAAATGGATTAAGGAGTATGCTTGGGCTGAGTTTGTAGATGGCAGAGAGTGTGCCGATTACGAGAGGATGGAAAGGGAGAAATTGTTTGAACGGGGGGTACCTGTGGAAGAGGGGAGATGCTCGCCCCTCGGGACTACCTCGAGGGGGTTTTCAGGTGGTTTATTTTTCGCGACCCGGAGAACTAACTTCGAGATCCCCTGTCCTTCCGCAGGTACTATGGCTCCTCGGAAGTGCATCGTCCGACCTGAACTGTACCCTGCTCCCTTTGATGCCGAATTATACACTTGGGTTGACGTGGAGCCCAAGGGAGTCCAATCCAGCTTAGTTTCAGATGACCAGCTCATGGCAGTGCGGGAGGTCGTGCTTCCCAGCTCGGGGGATGCTGGTGATAACTACAAAATTCTACCCTGCTCAGCCAATGACAGGATTTGTTCTCGGACTGACAATAGCTCTTTCTTCTTCTACGCCGACCTTATTCAAAATTTAGGGGTGAGCTTGCCTTTCACCGACATAGAGATTAGGGTATTGAACGAACTCGGCCTGGCTCCCTCTCAGCTCCATCCCAATACTTGGTCTTTTCTCCGAGCCTTTCAGAGATATTGTAACGCTAGGAACCTGGTTTGCACAGCTCGGCTCTTCCTGTGGGTGTACAATCCGTTTGTTAGTAACAAGGAGGGTGTCTCAGGTCGGCTTTGGGTATCGACCAAGGCTCGAGGTCGTTATGGGCTTTTTGGGATGTTCTCTGAATCATGGAAACAATTCAAACCGCGCTTCTTTAAGTACCAACATGTGGGTTCTGGTCGCCCCTGGTTTATGGGAGAAACGAAACCGAGATTTCCCTTAGAATGGACACAAGAATTTTTCATCCGACATTCGGAGGCACCTCAACGGTGGTCAGGGACGACCTTGGATGCCGATGAGGCTGTTACAGCCTTCCACTTTCAAACTGAGTACCGAGCTCGAAAGTCTCAGCTTGATATAGGAGTGTTCATGACGTGCCCAGTCCGAGAAGTCTTAACAAACATTGGTAGATAGCTTTTCACTTTTTTGCCTTTGTAATCTATTCTTTTTGTCTTTTGCTGATTTCTTTGTTTCTTTTCCTTGTGTTTTGCAGAGAAATATTGGGCCAACATGTCTTCTAAAGCGATGAGGGCTGCCTTGGAAGCGCGCAAAAAGAAGGCTTCCACATCTCCTGCTACTGTTGCCGTCGTCGCCGAGGTGGCAGCCACCGAGGTCACTGCTGATACGACCTCGACAGGTTCTGGTCCTCGACAGGTTCTGGTCCTCTTCAACCTACTCAACCGGCGGCTAGCTCGGACGTAGAGATGGTTGTCGCGCCGAGCTCGCCTGCTCAGGGCCGGGGATCTGAAGGTTCTTCCCGACCTCCAGTAGTCACCGTCAGTCCCTCAGTTAGAGAGGGAATTCTGAAGATGTCGGGGGCTGAGTGGAAGAAGAAGGCCGAAGACTTTGCTATTCAGATGAAAAGGGCCTGTACCATGTTTAGTGTTCTTTCCGAGGTTGCTGACAATGTGGCAGAGGGTATATCACCCGCTCAGAAGAAAGCTCGGTTGGAGGCTGCGGCGGAGGTGGAGGATCTAAGACAGAGAAAGAAAGCGGCCGAAGAGAAGCTGGCGGAGCTGGAAGAAAAACATCGGCAACATATCGCGGAGCTCCAAAAGCAGAATGAGGAGGCCATGGCTCAGATGAAGGCTGAGGTTAGGGAGGCTGGTCGGCAGGAGGGGTTGGCCGAGGTGGAGAAAGTTAGGACCCTGCTGAAAAGGAGGGCTGCCCAAGCACTTAAGCACAAAGTGGCGGCACAGGAAGCTGATTTCCAGTTTGAGAAAGCTGGAAACAAAATCTTCGCCAGTGCGGTGGAGTAGGTTCTGCACTTGAATCCTGGTCTCCGAATTAGGGTGGTTGGGGCTAGTGCCGCCTATGGGTAGAGGATGGCAAGATGGTGGATTATGGGAGAGATAGGGCCAAAGTTGATCTTGACCAGCCTGAGGAGAATCTTCCTGACCCCCTGGCCGAGAGAATGGAAGAAGATTTTGATCCGAGGTCGGTTGTGTTATCCGACTTAGAGGATTGACATGGCGTAAGTCCCTTATGCTGGGCAGCATGATTTTTCTTTGTAACAACTTTGTTGGATATGCTGACTATCACCTGATAACAGTATGTTTTTAACTTAATGCAAGTTCATATTTTGCTTAACTTGTTGCATAAAAAATTTGTGTGCAAGTTATTTGTCACTTGTTGCATACGTTGAAAAACTTTTTAGGCAACGCGAGATAGTGAGATCTGTTGCGTGGTTTTACATCGTTGTTTACGCAAGTATTAAGTTTAACTTGTGACGTATAACGAATTATTAAGGGCCTTGGTCTGTGAAGCTTTCTCACACCCAAGTCACCCATGATCGTTTTAAGGTTTAGATCGGGTTACTCAGTAAGTGCAGTAATCTTATAAGGTTTCCTCTGGAAAGAGGTGCTGTATATAAGGGCATACGGTAGGGAACTCGGAACATCCCGTCTTGGCCGAGGTGGGTGTCCTCTACCCCGATGTGGAAGAGGTTGCTGAGTGAAGTGATGTAAAAACATTTCACTGCAAGCTGTACATCATCGGGTGTCCCTTGTACATTGTGCATATGAGCCGATCTCTTTTGGGAGATGTAGGCTGTGCATAGCGCCATGCAACATTTAGGTGGCTAGTGCTAAATGAGAAGCTAGTACGTACGTATATAAAACTGTGGCACTTGAGTAAAGGGCAAGTTTGTATTTCATTGATTAGATGTCAGAATACATTGCCTTTTGAAAATAAACTTGGTATTTCATAGTGGTGGCACTCTGGCCGACCTTGGAAAGATGGATATCTCACAATGAAAGGGTGCTATGGCTGAACTTAAAAAGGTGGATATCTCACAATGAAAAGGCACGCTGGCCAAACATGAATTAAAAAGCCTAAACTGATAGGCAAACATTTTGATTAGGAATTTAAGTAGAGCTTTTTGGTAACCGTGACTTGCTTCTGAGGTAAACCTGTTTGGTCGATGTAGGTTCTCAGTAGGGTGGTGATCTAAGGGCTTTACTGAGTTCGGCTCCTTAGATAGTGTCCTAGAGTCTGTGCTTCGTGAGCACCTCTGTTGGGGTCTGCTTGTCTTAGAACCGTGCTCACACCCTTCGGGAACCGAGGCTCAGGTTTCACTTTTGGAGCGTTGATCTTCCGCGCTTGCATGATCAGGACATTTTGCTCCAGTGTTTGTTTCTGCTTTTTTCTTCTTAGCTGCCTCCTTCTGAACCGAGGAGGAATGCCTGGGATACTTAACCAGCTTGAAGCCACTTGGGGGCTGCCGAGTTTGTAGGAGGAGAAGGAGGTGCTTTTTGATTATGAAAAAGCTGTTGATCCCAGATCGGGTTTGGTCGGTAGGACCGTTGTCGTCTTGTTGTCCTGGACTCTCTTTTCTGACCTCGATGCCTAAAATTTGTCCTTTGGTCAAGGTTGGATCAGTGGATTCTTTCTGCTTCCTTTTTCCTTCCCGTAGACTTGCATTATAGCAAATTCGGGCTTTTACTTGGTCGGCCTTTACCGTGACGACCTTGTCGTCTGAACCAACAAACTTCATTGCTAGGTGGACCGTAGAAACTACCGCCCCAAAGGCTTGGAGGAAGGTTTGTCCCAGAATGGCGTTGTATGGGGAATCAGAGTTTACTACCAAGAATTTTATAATCTCCGTCCGGGCTGAAGGTTGCTTACCCAGGGTTATCGGAAGATGGATAGCTCCGAGGGGGCGGATTGCTTCTCCTGTAAAGCTGATGAGGTTTCCTTCAAACTTGAGGAGGTCAGATGATCTGAGTTTTAATGCTTGAAAAGTGTGCAGGAAGAGAATGTCGGCCGAACTCCCTTGATCGACAAAAACCCTTGCGACTTCAAAATTTCCTATCAGCGCGGTTATTACCATGGGGTCATTATGATCGGGGACAACATCTTCCATATCCAGGTCGGAGAAAACGATGGGAATATCTCGAGACGACTTTTTGTAAATGGGCTTGTGGTGTACTGCCAGGATTTGGTTGATGTACCTTTTCCTATCTGCTCTCGTTTCTCCTCCACCTGCGAAACCTCCGGAGATAGTTTCTACCCGTAGGTTTTCTGGTGACTTATCCATGTCTTGGATCGCGACCAAGCTTACTCGTTGTGGCTCCTCATCTCTCTTCTCGGGGGATGGCTCCGCTTTTGCTTTGCCTTTATCATTATCCGGGCTGCGGGTTCTTCTTCGGCCTTTCCTTTCTACTGCTTCTCTTACATACTGTTGTAATTTTCCCTTCCTTATCATGTCTTCGATCACATCCCGAAGCCAAGTGCATTGGTCGGTGTGATGCCCATACCCATCATGGAAATTACAGTATTTCGACCTATCTCTGATATTACTTTGATTCTTGAGGAAAGGGGGGCGAGTTACCCCCTGAGGTCGGTTTGCATAGTCTCTCTCCAGACTTGAGATCTCGGGACTGTTAGGGGGGTGTACACATCATACTTGATGGTGTAGGGACGTCGACGGTCCTCTTGGTGCCCGGGGTTGGGGCGTCCTCGGTCACCTTGGTCTGATCTTCCTCCTTTCTCGTCCCTGTTGCCTCGAGGGCGACCTCGGGGAAGGGCACTTTGAACTGTAGCTTGGCTGTTTTCCATTCTATTAGTCTGTCCTTTGGTGAATTCTTCTAAGTTAATGTACTTATTTGACCGCTGTCTCAGCTCGGCCATGTCCCTCGGCGGTCTTCCAACCAAGGAATCTTTGAATCCTCCTTCGAGCAATCCTTGAGTAAGGAGGAGTATGGCTACCTCGGGTGATAAGTGAGGGACCGAGCTGGATTCAGTGTGGAATCTGTGCAAATACGCACGTAGTGTTTCATCTGGCTTCTGGGTTACTGTTGCTAGGGTGTGATCCGACCTTGGCTGTATGCAACTTGCGATGTACCTATTGAGGAATGCTTGCTTCATTTCTTTCCAGTTATTGATGGAATTTCTTGGCAGTGTGGAAAACCAACGCAGGACGGGAGCTTGGAGGGTCATGGAGAAGGCCCGACACTTAAGCCGATCTCCTCCCCCATGAAAGTTAATTGCGCCTTCATAATTGAGGACGTGTTCCTGCGGGTCGGTCAGGCCGTTGTACCTAGCGATGTTGGTTGGCCCGAGGTACCCAGGTGGTGGCTGGTAGGACATGACTGCTGGGATGAAGGGGTGGCCTGGATGGACATCGTCGGGGTCGGCTTGTTGGTCATCAAAAGGTGGTGTCTGAGGTAACTGATTGAGAGTAGTAAGGGGTGTTGTAACCATTTGTGGTGTCAACAGTTGTCGAGATGCCAAGTTTTGGGTTGGGAGTATAGTGTTACCTTGGTCTGTTGGGATGGTCAGAGGTTGTGTTGGCTCATTTGTGGCTGGGGTTTGATCTGGTATAACTCGTTCAGCAAGGCGGTGCATGGTTATCTGTTGTAGGTCTGCGATAGCTTTTCCTTGTTGCTCCACTATTCTCATTTGTTGTCGCATTAGAGATAAGAGTTCGGCATCTCGTGAAAGGGAGGAGTGACGTGAGTGGGAGCGGTGGGTGGTGCTGATAGACTGAGCACGCTCACCACGGGGGCGGTGCTGTTCAGTGTTGCTCTCACCAAGCTCAGAACGTAGCTGCACGCGCCGACCTCCTCTGTCATACTGAGCTGGGTTGGTGGTATCAGTGTGGATGGTATAAGGCCCACTGTGTGTATGGGTAAACTCTAGGGGAGGAGGTGGCGGTGGGGGAGGTAGTGGGGGAGGAGGAAGGGGAGGCGGTGGAGGGGGCGGTGGCGGAGGTGGTGACGGCCTTGCTGCCCTGTTGGCTTCAAGATGCTCACTTAGGTCCTCCGGAGACCGTGCCCTCCTGGGACGCCCTCTTCCTCTCCTCTGAGCTGTTGGAACGTCAGACACGGTAGATTCTTGGTGGGGCTGATGTTTATCTTTTCCCCACAGACGGCGCCAATGTGATGTCCTAGGGCGAGGAGAACCTCTAAGGAGGGGAAATCTACCTTAGAGGGGACTCTGCCTAGGGTTTATGTGTGATGTTTGTTGGGAGTCCTCTAGTGGCCAAAGGGGAAGCCAAAGAGATACCCTAATCACTGGTGTGTGAGGGTGGCGATTAGGGTAAGAGGACGTACCTTTGCCCCATGTAGTACTGAGATACTTATAGGGGGGAGCTGGTTGCCGGCCAACTTGGGGCCCAAGTAGGGCCAGCCTGTAATGAGCTAGGAGTGGTGCACTGTCCTTCCGGATAAGGATGGGGTGAGCTGTCCTTGCAGATAAGGCTGGGGGACGTCATCATGTCCTTGGTGTCGGAATCTTTGGGGTGATGTCGGACCTGGGAAGACGTACGGAGATCGGACCTGAGCAGAGGCATGAGGTCGGCCTGTATCTGGCGCTTGTTCGGCCGTTGAGCCCTGAGCTCGGCCAAGCGTTCAGTGGGTCCCTTGTTAGGTCCTTGAGCTTTTAGCGGGGTTTATGGGGAGCTCGGCCTAGCCAGGTCCACCACATAATTGATTTGCTATTTTTTAACCAACAAAATTGTGCCTCAAGTTAGTGCGATTCTGTTTCGGTTTTTGTGTGAAATTTGAACTGAAACTTAAGTTTTGGATGTTTAATTTACTTGAAAATTTTATATAATGATCCTTAATATGTGTTTTAGTATTCTGGAAATTTAGGGATTAAAATTAATTGATTTGATGAAATTTTGAATTTTATCTCTTGTGTATTTTCATGATGGATTAAACCCTCTTTTGAAGCACTTTTGATAAATATGGTCTTGTGAGTTTTCTTTGGCGACTTGGCTGAATGTGTATGTGTTGTGATGCCTTGAAGTTGTGTTTAAGACATATGAAAGTGATCTTGCATGTGAATGAGTTAACATGTTCCGGTTTAGGCATTTATTTCTAAGAGTTAGGATATTCTGCTTTGTGTGTTATATGTTGATTGAATTGTTGTGAGATGTCTAATGAATTATATGATTATGTATTTCCTTACCTCAGAATATTGTGTGTGAAAGAAAATAAAGGAAAATAAACTAATCTATTAATTACGGTATTTTCGGAATTGTTGAGAATGTGATTTTAAATGGTTTCTTTACTATCCAGCAGCTAAAGAAATCGTTTTAAAGTGTTTTGTGGATTGTTTTAATTAATTTTGAGGTATCTAAAGTATATTCAAAAGTTGGAATGATTTTGAGAAAATGATTATGTATTATACTGTCTTACAAAATCAAAAGAAGAACTTTCAAAAGAAAATAGAGATTTTGTTTAGTTTGAAAAGAATAATCCTATCTGAATCAATTAATAATGAAAACATATTTTGTCTTAAAGCGAGGTATTTTAAAGACGGTGGATTGAGCATCAGTCTGTAGCAAGTACCCGTGGAAATCTAGTGTAAGTGTCTGTTGGAACGAGAGGTGAGAGACGCAGTAGACCTAAGTCAACGTGACACTTAGACTCAGTTCCTAACTGAGTATATCAAGTTTTTGAAATTCTGATAATTGCTACATACTATGTGTTTACATGGTATATGTTATGATTCTGATTACCATGCATTTAAATTTATTTATATATGATCTACTTGAATTCATAAGTATGTTTGAAAGATATATGTGTCACTATGGAGTTATGGTGATGATTAACGTGAGACAATGGTAATTATGAGAATAAAGATAGTATAGAATTCATGAGAAAGAGATCATGAGTTGAAGTGAAAGTAATGCTGATGAGAATATTGCATAAAGAGATATAAGATGATTTGTGGCTCTGCTTTGTGAAAGCTAAAATCATGTGTAGAAATGTGAAATGAATTGATGAAGTACCGATGTCAAAGAAACGTGATGGTGCAATGTTCGTGACTCGAGGCTCAATGATTCAAGCTGGCTCGCAATGATATCTTAAGGAATTTGGAACTTTGTGCTCCTTTGGGAAAAATAATAATCTTGTTAGCGGTTAGGACTCATCGAAGGGATGTTACGAGGATGAGTCGACCTTAGGACATTAAAAGACTAAAGATATAAGAAAACTTTTAAAAGACATTAACTAACGCGGTGAGTATGAGTGCGAAGTAGTGGAGAGGAAGATACCCCGGAATATCTGCGGATATTCGGGTTGTGATTGCAATAGGGGAGGGCAAGGACGGTGATACGTCAAGAAGCCTTGAGTGCTATTCTAGGCAGACGAATTCCACATGTGGTACGGGCAGATCGGTCCTATGTCGTGGTGAGTTCTGCACTCGAGACTAGAATAAGTACTGTCGCCCCCTATGGCAATTCGAGAACAGTGAGAGGGACTGGAACGAGGCAATCTGATATTTGTATATTGAGCCAGTATGATGTTTTATTGTGCTACGAGGTAGCAGACAGCTGTCAATGCCTGCGTGATAAAGGTCCTGTACTCCTGTTAGCTTCCGACTAGGTTTGGGTGGATTACCGAGGAGATGTAGACGTGTGTGCTATCCTCAATGATGCTTTCCCACATCATTGAAGGACCCGGAATAATAAGACTTAATGATAAGAACGGAATACGCTTAAGAGACCTAACGTTGGAATCTGTTGTAATAAATAATAATTGAGAAGCTTATGAGAAGAGTAATCAAAGAGTGAGCATGATGTGATATGAAATGATCGATGTTATAGGTTGATGAAATATTTTCCCTTGTTAAAGATATCTGCTATGTTATCATTACATTGTGATTATCTGCTATGTGAATCTTTGATAACATAATAAATGATGTCTTGTGATCTGCAAATAACTGTTACATGCACATGATGTTTTTCTGTTGCTATATGTTTTCAGTTATATGTGTCCGATACATGTTTACTAGCTGTTCATATATGGAATCCGTCTTCGTAAATTATTCTGTTTATTTTCTTTTACTTTGAGTCATCAATAGTCTTTCCTGTTACTGTTGTACTTCTGGGAAGCTGACCTCTCTCCTACCATGTTGTCGTATCGGGTTACTCCGGTATTGCAACGGGTAGATGGTCCAGCATTTAGTAGTTTATATATGGCCCTTCGGGAGGGAACCTGGGAGATCGCTCCTAGCGGATGGACTTGACGAGGCAACTCTCTTCTAGAAATATGAGACTTAGGACGTGGTGACGGGGACAACAAGGGATGCACATCTAGGACATGTCGAGCTACGAGATTAACAGCGTGAAGGATCGCGGAAGTAACGTGGTGATTGACTAGTTGCGAGGGATGATATGTCGGAGCTGTTTAGTGGCGGAACTATCTTAGTGTCTAGGTTCTGTGTTTCCAATTGAGGATTGCCATAGCCATGGACCATTATGGTAATTAGCCATTCTTATATTTCATACCTCATTTTGAGAAGATGTGGGCTGTAATATTTTGGAATATCAATGTTTTGTAGAAAGGAACTATGATGGATCCTAAATACTTTGATGATGAACTCCTTTTTGTGATAACTCGATATTGACGAAATGATTTTTGGTAACAACTCGGTTTTCGATTCGATGAACAATGAACATTGTCTTTTAAAAAAAAATGGCCTCATTTTTGGCAACTTAATACATACTAAATGATTATTTTTATGTTACGAAAATCGGGCTGTTACACAATGGCTATCAGCTCTTTTTCAGTTGTGGTGTAATTAACTTGTGCTGAATCTAAAGTCCTAGATGCATAATAAATCACATGAGACAGCTTACCAACCCTTTGGGAGAGAACTGCTCCCAAAGCATAATTCGAGGCATCGGTCATGAGCTCAAATGGGAGGGTCCAGTCAGGTGGTTGGATGATGGGAGTGGTGGTGAGTGCTCTCTTTAGCTCATCAAATGCCTTCTTGCATTGGTCTCCAAACTCAAATGCGGTATCCTTTTGAAGCAAGTTGGATAGTGGAAGGGCTATCTTGCTAAAGTTCTGAATAAACCTGCGATAGAAACCTGCATGGCAAAGAAAAGAACGCACCTCTCGCACGCAAGAGGGGTAAGGCAAATGTGATATTACATGCAGCTTAGCAGGGTCAACCTCTATGCCCTTATGCGAAATAATGTGCCCTAAGACTATGCCTTGTTCTACCATAAAATGACATTTTTCAAAATTCAAGACAAGGTTAGTCTCATTGCACCTATTAAGCACCTTAGACAAACTATCAAGACATGCATCAAAAGAGGAACCATATACACTAACATCATCCATGAAGACCTCTATGCAATGCTCTAGTAAGTCATTAAAAATACTCATCATACATCTTTGAAAAGTGCCAGGAGCATTGCATAGGCCAAAAGGCATCTTCCTATAAGCAAATGTACCAAAAGGACAGGTAAATGTGGTCTTATGTTGGTCCTCTGGTGCAATACAAATTTGAAAATAACCAGAGAAACCATCTAAGAAGCAATAGTGAGATTTACCTGCCAGGCGCTCCAACATCTGATCAATGAAGGGAAGAGGAAAGTGATCCTTGCGGGTCGCCTGGTTGAGCTTCCTATAGTCAATGCAGATTCTCCAACTGTTCTGCACTCTAGTGGGAATCAGCTCATCCTTCTCATTTTTGACAACTGTCACCCCAGACTTCTTGGGAACTACTTGAACCGGGCTTACCCAAGTGTTGTCTGAAATGGGATAGATAATACCAGCTTGCAGCAGCTTGGTGACCTCTTTCTTCACCACATCAAGAATCTGGGGGTTCAACCGTCTCTGGGGTTGTCTCACTGGTTTAGCCCCATCCTCCAATAAAATCCGATGCATGCACATGGAGGGGCTAATACCAGGTATGTCTGCCAAAGTCCATCCTATTGCCCTTTTGTTTGCTCTAATCACATCCAGCAGCTGCTTCTCTTGATCAACAGAAAGGGAGGTAGAAATGATCACTGGAAGTTTCTGCTCATCCTCCAAGTAAGCATATTTGAGATGAGGAGGAAGGGGCTTAAGGTCCAATAAAGGTGCCTGCATCACAGATGGAACTAAAGGAGCAGCAGAATTGGATTCTGCCGCCTGCACCTGAACAAATGGATTACACTCATGCATAACAGAAATGGGGTTAGGGTTAGCATGATCTAAATCTATATCATATGAATCAACAGATGCAGTAGCAGAATTTAAAAACTGGTCAATTTCAATGCATGCAGTGCACATTTCGGAATCAGAACATGCAGAACAAGTAAATGATCTAGTGAAAGATGGCAAATCATAATCATGCAAAAAGTCTAGAACATGCTCATCAATCAGATCATCAAGCAAGTCAACATGAAAGACAGAGTGGTCATCAGAAAAATGTTTCATAGCATCAAAAATATTGAATCGAACCACTCTGTCATCAAATTCCATTGAAAGTGTACCTGCATGCACATCAATCTTGGTTCGGGCTGTTTTTAAAAATGGTCTCCCTAATATGATAGGGACAACACTACGAGAGGTGTCCTCTTCCATATCAAGAATATAAAAATCAGCAGGAAAGATAAGTGCACCAACCCGAACCAAGACATCCTCTATCAAACCTGCGGGGTAGGCAGTAGATCTATTTGCCAAATGGATAACCACACCCGTAGGTTGAAGAGGTCCAAGTGAAAGAGACTTGAAAACAAACATAGGCATAACATTAATAGATGCTCCTAAATCTAGCAAAGCATTCTCAAATTTAGTATTACCTATGATACAAGGCACAGAGAAAGTTCCAGGATCCTTACACTTTTCAGGAATATGAGGGACGGGTTTACCTATAAGAGCAGGGACATTTCTTCCCATGTTGATTCTCTCATTGCCCTTGAGCTTCCGTTTGTGTGTGCATAGATCCTTCAAGAACTTTGCATACCTTGGAATCTGCTTGATTGCATCAAGAAGGGGTATATTGACTTCCATCTTCCTGAATGTGTCAAGTATCTCTTTGTCAATCTCTTCCATTTTCTTGCTTTGAGTCACCCCCCTTGGTGGGAAAGGAAGAGGAATGGGGGGTGGTTGTTGGGCAGCTGCAGGTGTTGTGCTTGTGGAAGGCTGAGCTGGATGGGATTTTCTGGTACTTGTGTGCTCACTCTCCTCGACCATTTGGCTCTTCTTGTTGGTTGAAACTAGATCATCTTTGTTGAGGTCAGATTCTGGTGTGGGTGTGACAATCTGCTTACCTGACCTTAGACTAATGACACTCACATTCTGGTTTGGATTGATCACTGTTTGGGATGGAAACTTGTTAGAATTCTGAGATTGCATAGTGTTGATGGCTGTTGCCATTTGTCCCATCTGATTGGTCAAAGATTGAATGACGGCCTCTTGTCTTTGAATGGATGCTCTAGTTTCCTGTTGGAATTGGAGATTTTGCATGGTCATCTGTTTCATCAGCTCTTCCAATGAAGGCTGCTGCTCAGTAGTAGGAGCTGGTGGTGCAGAATTAGCCTGTTGTTGTTGTCTCTGCTACTGGACTGGGGGAGGTACATATGGTGGTCTGGAATTGTTCTGAAATTGAACCTGTGAAGGTTGCTGCTGATCAGACCATCTCGGGTTGGGATGGCTCCTCCAACCAGGGTTGTATCTATTGGTAGAGAGATCAAAATTCTGTGGCTGCTGGTTTCTACTGTTGAAGATGTTGGCGGCATATGCCTCAGGTTGGTCAGCACCAGTCGTTGGTTGCTGCTGCACAGAAGGGCAGGCATCTGTGGGGTGCTCAGCGGATGTGCATATGCCACATAATCTAGCAGGCAGAGATAACTTCTTCTGGTTGATAGCCAATTGAGTGACCAAAGTTGTAAGTGAGTCTATCTTCTGTTCAAGCTTCTCAACCTTACCAGAACTTGTGCCAACATCATTCACTCCTCTCACTACGATTGCATCGTTGTTTCCCCTTGCATGGAATTGTTGACAATTGGAAGCCATCTTCTCAATCTTGGCTCTGGCTTCTAAAGAAAATAGAAACGTCCACTCATGCACGACTCATCACTTACTTGGATTCCTATTTTCTTCTTTCCCCTTTGAAATTCACTTCCCTTTTCATACACGTCAGAAACCCTTTTCCCTTCTCACACCGTTGTTGCCTCTAGACATTGGAACCATCTTCCCCTCTCACTCCATTGATACCTTTGCGGATCGCATCCACACCATCACGAGTATAATGGTTCTCAATTATAGGATGTTACCTTTTCTATCCAGGCAATCTTGGCTGTCAATCTAGATGATGAATATGGATAAATGTTTAATTAAGAAAACAAATAATTTTATCAAATGTACACAGGTATTGTATAATATTACTATATATCATGATAATGACTATAAAACTTAATTACTTATGAAAATGTACTAGTTATGGAAGAAACTAAGATAAATAAATGAGGTTTAGCATTAATGAAGGTTACAAGGGATAGTTGGTAATCCTAGTTATTGGTATCGCCGCATTAGTAAAGGTGGATGGCCTTTCTATACTCACCAAGACAATGGTTGACCTGTATCAGATTGCTTGTAGGCAGAAGGCTTGAGTAAAAATTAATAAATTTATCACCTTCAAGTCATCTGGCTATACAACGTGTTGCTGGCCAACCATTATCTTGATGAGTATAGAAGGCCATCCACCTTTACTAATGTGGCGATGCAAAAAAACTAGGATTACCACAATTGTCCCTTGTAACCTTCATTAAGCCAAATCCCGTTTCTCTATCTTAGTTTCTTCCATAATTAACTAGTACATTTTTCATAAGTAATTAAATTTTAGCCATTATATATATAGTATTATACAATACCTGTGTACATTTTATGAAATGATTTGCTTTCTTAATCATTGATTCATATTCATCATCAAGATTGGTAGGAAAGATTACTTAGAAAGAAAAGGTAATTAACATCCCATAAATGAGAACCATTATACCCGTGACAGTGGAGACGCAATCCGTAGAGGCAGCAGTGAAGTGAGAAGGGAAGAGGGTTTCAACGTCAAGAAGAGGCAGCAACGAGGCGAGAAGGGAAGAGGGATTCTAACGTGTAAGAGAAGGGATGAGGATTTCAAAGGGGACATAAAAATATAGGGATTGAAGTAAGTGATGAGTCGTGCATGAGTGAAGATTTCTATTTACCTCTTTCGCGGTACGTGCATGTGGTAATCTAATTTAATTTTATAGGATTAGTAGTGCTTATATGATAACCGCTACAGATAGTTCCTCAGTCTATATCGCTCTTTTAATAAGTACTACAAATTGCTATACAATCCGTAACACTTATTAAAAAGCGCTACATATTAACATCACAATCCGTAGCACTTATTAAATAAACGCTATAAATTATTATACAATCAATAGCACTTATTATATAAACACTACAATTATCAAAATAAATTTTTTAAAAATTTAATTTTATGATAACTTTCTAGTAGCATTTGTGACGCTCTCTTTTCAATTTGAAAATAATTAATATTTCCAAATAGTTTACTACTTGCTATCAAAATTTAGGACTAGAAAATTTTTCCTTTTTAATACTATTACTTGCTCAATCAAAAACCTCTTTTTGACATAAACCATTTCATGAATTCGGCTTAGTAATATCTTAGATTTGAAAAGATTCTCGAGAACACATTTCCTTAATTATAGAGAATGTTACTAGTGTTTATCATTTTAATATATTATTTGCCTCTCGAGTGGGATTTGAATATATATACAATATAAACTTATTGCCGAATCTTTTGTAAATTAAAATCAGAGTTCGCGGAAGTAAAAATATTACTTATGGGGCTCTGCTGAGGAAAATAGACATCATATATATATAGGTCATAGCACAAAATACAACCCCATCAGTACAGTAGTAGCAAGTAACATCAGTCGAGATAGCAAGAGTTTATAAAAACATATACAACCCAGCTGTATAAAATAAAATCTCACTCTAAGACCTCTCAAAATATATACACTATATCACATGGTCTCAAAATAGAAGTCTCAGAGCAGGTCTTCAGTGTCCTCAGCACCTCCTCAGATCCTCCACAGCTCTATCCCTAGGATCTAGGGTCCAAAACACCTATGCTATGCAGGCTCCTACGAACCAGCGGGTCCACCTCTAGCAGAAACAGTCGGCTCAACATGCACCTCCTCCTCGCTCTCATCCTCCACGGGGTCCTCCTCGACCTCGCCCGACTGTGTAGAGACCCCACCACTGGGTCTAGGATCTGCAGAAGCAGTCCTATCATAATCAGTCGGACCAGGAGAAGGAGTCTCCTCAGTGACAACTCTATGGGAAGAAGGATGGGAACGAGTGGCAGCTCTAAAACGGAAACTATGAAAACGATGCATAGGTCGAGCCGGGGGTGGTCCTCTATAAGTATAAAATGGTGGAACATGCATAGTATAGACTAATGGGATCCTAAATCGACGAGGTCGCACACGCACCAGAGGGTTAGGGTGGTAGAGAGTGATCTCAACCTCCCCCTCAAAAGGTGGCACGTGCTCCTCATACGTCCATATACCGCTAGGGATAGGGCGTATCTCGATGCAGGCTAGGTATCTGGCCATCACCTAAGCAGGGCACAGGGAGTAAGTATACACATATACATGATTGATAAAGACTAAAATTACAATCACAAGTATATCATGGACAGATCATAATGCAAATACATATGAACAGACCAATTTTTCAACATTATAACTCTTATAATGCAAGTGGCATGATGTATAATTTTCTATCCACAACTGAGGCCTCTAAAGTCCATTTTGGACGTCCATCCAATACACCCTTGTGTTCCCGGAACACCGACATTCGTTCCCAGAACGTAATGCCGAACCATACTTGGATAATAAGCATCACTCCCGGAGTGTGCACCACGTTCCCAGAACGCATACGTTCCCAGAACGCATAAAAACCAGGTCCCGGACACTGGCCACATATCTATAATGTGTCATCAAGTAGGTTATAATTTGGTACTCCCGGAGTACCCTCCTCATATTCCCAGAATATGATAAACGTTCCTACCAACCAGATTCCCAGTCTATATGTATGCACAAATATCAGGGTTGGTTTTATCTTTACATTAATTAATGTGATTTAGAAATATTCCCATTTCCATTTTGAATGATTAATTTGAGGCATAATATTTGGCATAAAATTCTCCTTTGAATTTTCTCAAAACATGCCTTTTAACTTAGATTGGATAAAACAAAGCCAATGGTATTCAAAAACTTAACTTTTTATTTTTCAGACTCAGGTACTAACCGGTTAGAATTACAGACCTGAACTGTTTACCATTGCAATTCAGAAAAACCCTTTTTTCTTGAATTCTCTACCCAATCTATACACCACTTAAACCTTGTTTTATGCCTCAAAATCACAGTTTCCATCATTCAAAATTAAAATCACATTTGTTTCCAATCATACATAATTTTCTCTTGAAAATTACTTTATGAATTTAAGGTATAACTCTTTACTTCCAATCTGAATCATAACCCTTTTATTCAGATTATTTATAATGGATTTACAGTATAGATTTGAGCAAAACTCCTAAACACCTAAGGACTGATTTATTAAACAAATTTTCTTTAAAATTCTGCAGTGTCTAACCGGTTACGAAAATCGAGTAACCGGTTAGATTATGCAGTCAGTCCTTCAAAATGAAGGTTTCGACACACCATTTCCTTTAATGTTCAAATCTAACCACAATCCATCATTTAATGAAGTTCATATACCTTAAACAAATATGTTTCATCACAGAAATCATATTCAAAGTGCATGCATCAAGTCTTTGCATCAAATTGCATAAAAATCCACATAAACACAATTTAACGTAAAAAAACTTAGATTAAGCATTCAAACTCAGAATTCAGCATCAACATACTTTGCATGCATCAAATTAAAGTTGCTCAAAACCACAATGAGCAAGATTTTGGCCTCCAAGCCTTTGTGCCATTTTGCACATAATGCCCTTTTGAGTTTTGTGAACTCAAATCCTAAATCGTTCGATTTTTAGTCTAAATCTAGTATAGCATAGACTTCTCCCATACCTCTAAGTTGGTTTTGGTGAAGATTGGACACTGGTTTTGAAGAAACTCCACAGATTACTCTCACTTCCTAAGTTCTGCTCCCAGTTTCGGTTTTCAGCAGCAAGGTCCAGAAATCACCAAATTTGACATAGGATTTGACCAAAGAAATTGGGGAAAATAGTTAGAATTCAAAGTAGGTAACATGCACTAGAGAATCAAAAAGGTTTGAGACATAAAGGTTAACTATGCTTACCAAAATCGAATATGGAATTCAGCTTCCAGATCCAGAACAACAGAGAATTCAGTTTTCCACCTCCAACTTCCATGCTTGATTTCTCCTTCCACACGAACTCTCAACTCACAAACTTGGTATCTTTTCAAAGCTTAAGATGTAAGCTTTGCAATGGTGTATAGTTCTCACCCTAACTCTCAGAAACAAGAAGGAATTTCCTTGGACAAAAACAGAACCCTAATTCGCTCACTTAGTATGAAATCAGATGCATCAACCCTCCTTCTTCAGCAATTCATCTATTTATAAGCAAATTAGATGAACATGCAGATGGACGCATGTATTTCCACTCATCCCATGCAGTAATCATGGCGAATTTTGGATTAATCAAGTGATTACTCGTCAAAATCCACTAAACCAGTTTCTGAGTTCATCGTCTAACCGGTTACAGGGCATTACTAACCGGTTAGATTAGTACAAAATTTCAAAATTATTATTTTTAAATCTTCCCCTCCAAGAATCTTTTCAATATTACTTTCAAGCCCTCAATCAGGGACTAAAATGCAATATTCTTATATTTTGCATTTATTGGCCATATAAAAATATTTCAACTTATTTTTATATTTAAGGCTAATTAAATACAAAATATAAGCTTGGAAAAATTCTATAAATTAATAATAAAACTTTTTATTATTAATTTCCTATTATTCGGGAGACGAAAATTAGGGGTGTTACAGCATTTCTTTGACAAAGTGCTATAAAAGTTTTCACTTTCTGTAGCATTTATTAAATTAAGCACTATGTAAAACTTTTTATACTGTTTATTCTAAAAACGCTACAAAATATATGTGCCACCTATTCTACTTTTGGTTGTAGTGTGATTATCACATGCTTTACACACACCCCTTTATGCCCTATCATGGATACCAACTTGACCACCACACATTTACCCCTTTAGTCATCACTTGATAATGTAACATTGATGATGTAATATTATATTTGTTGCATCATCACCCAATAGAGCCTAATTGATATCTGATGGCAATTACTAAAACCCCACAAATTTTATGTTTATTTGGAGGATTCAAACCGAAATATAATCGAATAAAATGACTAATATTTATAAGTATTGTTTACCTGGTCTTATTTCATACAAATGAAATAAATAAATAACATGATAGAAAAATAAGACTTATTTCAACATAAAAAAAAACATTTTTCTTGAAAGGTGGCACCCATGCAATCTCACATGCTTGCTAAAAGCAAACTTTTTATTTAAATACTACTCAAACCATATAAATAGATCAATTAAGTATGCAGATTAAAACCAAAATAAAAACTAATAAAAGTAGTAATATTTGAAAGTATTTTTTAACGGTTTCAGCCAATAGAAAATTAAACTACTAACAAACAAACATAATAAATATTTAACATGAAAAAAAAAAGACTTATTTGGATGTGCAAAAACAATTTGGTTGAAATGTTGCATCATTGGAGTCTCGCATGTTTGCTGTCTCACATGCTTAGTCTCCTCTAAAACCAAACTCTTTAGGTAAATGCTTGTACCTTATACTCCTATGTAATAAGCACGGTAATTAAGTTTGGAGGATTCAAACTGAAATAATAAACTGATAAAATGACTATTATTTGTAAGTATTGTTTAGTTATTTCAAGCAAAATAAAATTGGCAAAATAACAAAAAAAATAAATAAATAACATGAAGAAAAAAAGACTTACTTAGACATGTAAAAACAATTTGTTTGAAAGGTCTCACATGCTTGCCATCTCACATGCTTAGTCTCTTTTATAAACAAACTTCTTATTTAGTTGTGATGATGGACTATTTTGGATGTGTATCAAATATTTGAGAATCCTATTCATATAAGAGATAAGGAGGAGGAATGAGTTTGTTTTTTCTATTTTGGGACTTTCATTTAAGGTAAAAATTATTCAATGCATGTGAGACTTTTAAATGTGAGAGACAAGGTCATATCTTTTCTTTCTTCAATTTTTTTTTCATTATTACCATCTTTTAGATGACAGACAAAATTGGGTGCTTATATGTACTGACATTTTGCGATCTTTATTGAAGTTGAGCATGCAAAGTTGCCACTAGCTATTAAAATTGTATGTTAATCTATATATTGATGTGGTCAATTTTTTTTTTTGTTTTTGTAAGTAAAGATAAGTTATTTTATATAGGGGGTTGGCAGGGTCAACTTTTAATAAATGCTACGGAAAGTGAAAACCTTTATAGCACTTTTTCAAAGTAATTCTACTAACACCTCATAAAAAATTTAAAAAATTATTTTGATATTTGTAGAGCTTATTTAATAAGAGCTACTGATTATGATATAAATTTGTAGCATTTTTTTTTAAAAAAGTGCTATTGATTGAATAACAATTTGTAGCGTTCATTATACAAACGTTTCAAATTGTGTAACTATATGTAACGATTACCATATAAGCACTAGTAATCTTATAAAATTAAATTAGAATACCCCACGCACGTACCGCGAAAAAATAAAAAAGAAACCTCCACTCATGCACGAAACATCACTTACATCTATCTATATTTTCTTCTTTCCCCTTTGATATCCTCTTCCCTTCTCACATACGTTTGAAACCCTCTTCCCTTGTCACTCCGTTGTTGCCTCTAGATGTTGAAACCCTCTTCCCTTCTCGCTCTGCTGCTGCCTTTGTGGATCACGTCTTCGCTATCTGGGTTTAATGGTTCTCATCAATTATGGGATGTTACCTTTTTTGTCCAAGCAATCTTGGCTACCAATCTTGATGATGAATATGGATAAATACTAATTAAAAAAGCAAATCATTTCATTAAATGTACACAGGTATTGCATAATACTAAATATAATGACTAAAACTTAATTACTTATGGAAATGTACTAGTTAATTAGGAAGAAACCAAGATAAATAAATTGGGTTTGACATTAATGAAGGTTACAAGCTAAGGGACAACTGTATGTGGTAATCCTAGTTATTGGTATCGCCACATTAGCAAAGGTGGATAGCCTTTTTCAACGTACTCAAGACAATGGTTCTCCTGTATCATATTGCACTATAGCAAAAGGTTAGTTTGAGTACAAATGTGGCAGAATTTATTTGTACTCAAACCTTTTGCTGTTGTACAATCTAATATAGGCCAACCATTGTCTTGAGTACGTTGAGAAAGGCTATCCACCTTTACTAATGTGGCGATACCAATAACTAGGATTACCAGGCCACATACAGTTGTCCCTTAGCTTGTAACCTTCATTAATGCCAAACCCAATTTATTTATCTTAGTTTCTTCCTAATTAACTAGTACATTTTTCATAAGTAATTAAGTTTTAGTCATTAGATATAGTATATTATACCTGTGTACATTTAATGAAATGATTTGCTTTCTTAATTAGTATTGATCCATATTCATCATCAAGATTGGTAGCCAAGAGTGCTCGGACAGAAAAGGTAACATCCCATAATTGAGAACTATTATACCCTTGACCGTGAAGACGCGATCCGTAGAGGCAGTAGTAGAGAAAGAAGAGAAGGTGGTTTCAACATCTAGAGGTAGCAGCTGAGTAAGAAGGGAAGAGGCTTTCTAACGACTATGAGAAGGGAAGAGGACTTCAAAGGGAGAGGAAGAAAATAGGGATTGAGGTTAGTGATGAGTCGTGCTTGAGTGGAGGTTTCTATTTTCTTCTTGGATAATCTAATTTAATTTTATAGGATTAGTAACGCTTATATGGTATGCAATACAGATGGCTACTCAATATGTTGCGTTTGTATAATAAGCACTACAAATTGTTATACAATGTGTAACATTTAATAAAAAATGCTACAAGTTAATATCACAATAAGTAGAGCTTCTTAAATAACGCTACAAATTAGTATACAATAAGTAGCGCTTATTAAATAAACGCTATAAATACCAAAATAATATTTTAAAAATTTTACAATAACTTATTAGTAGTATTTCTTTGAAAAATGTTATAAAAGTTTTCCCTTTCCATAGCATTTATTAAATCAAGCACAATGTAAAATGTTTTATAGTGTTTCTTCTAAAAACACTACAAAATATATGTGCTACCTATTCTACTTTTTGTTGTAGTGTTTCACACTAGGATCCATATATATAACTTCAAATTTGAAATCTAACGATAAGAACAAACAAATAGTAAAGACTTAAATATGTTGTTGATCCCGAAAATTTAGTGACTTTGGATTGTAGTTGCTATAAGTTTTTCCGTTGGTTTTAGACCTTATATGTTCCAAAATTTTGGTTTTAGTGCTTATGGATGATGTGGCAATACCACAATTAACCACATTAGCAACTATTATCACACATGTCACATGCAAGAACCATGCACATCATCACTATGGACTAAAGCAAAATTTTTGGACTATTTAAGTACAAAACCGACCCACAAAAAATTACAAGAAGTAAAACCAAAACTCACTAAATTTCTTAGACCTAAAAGATATTTCAGCCAATACTAAATATAAAACCAAAACCAAGACCTAAATCAAACATAATGTCTTGCACAATCCTCACAAACTAAAACCAGACAAAGATAGAAGCAAATCTTATAAATGTAAGCAAAAAGCATAAATAGTACTATAATAGTGAAAATACTGTTAACAGACTACATTTTTTATTAAATAAATACTATTGTATTTTAAAAAAAAATGGATTAAATAAGTAAATATTTCCTATAAATATGGTCACTTTTAGTTTTAAATCTTACAAATTTTTGTTCTTTTTGAAGTTTTAAAAATAACTTTGAATTTAGTTCATGTCTTTTAACTTAGCTCTGGTAACCAAATAATGTGTCATATAAGCTATCACATTAATAGTGACACCTTCTTAAGTGACAAATGAAATGACAAAAATGTTTGCCCAAGTAAGGAGTGTATGGGACACAAGGGAGCGGTAACAACCCTAGGATTTGGGAATTTTTTGTGAAGTGATTGTCACATGCTTTACGCACACCCCTTTATGCCCTATCATCGATACCAACTTGACCAGCACACATTTACCCGACCCTTCTATCATCACTTGACAAGGTGACACTAATAATGATGTAATATTATATTCTTTGCATCATCACCTTGTACAACTTAATTGATATTTGATGGCAATGACTAAAACCCCACCAACTTTAAGTTTGGAGGATTCAAACCGAAATAAAATCGAATAAAATGACAAATATTTATAATTATTGTTTACCTGTTTCAGACAAATGAAAATTAAAAGGCTAACAAACAAACAAAATAAATAAATAACACGAAAAAAAGGATTTACTTGGACATGAAGGATAAGATTATATGTTTTTTGTTAATCATAAAATTTCCTAAACACCCACATTTCTCAAATTTTTTGTCGATATTGGTGCTTTTATGTTCGCATTACAAAAAGATGTATTGTTTTATTCCTGGCTATTCATAATGCTTTTGTTCATGTTTTTTTACTCATGATGTTTTTGTTAGTTTCTTTTCTTTTTATGATGCAAGGTTTAGAGGATGGAAAATGAGTTGAAGGTTTTGAATGAGTGTAAGGGGGGTCTGAATGGGTGAGTAATAACTGAAGAGAGAAGAGGAAGAGTTTTAATTTGAAAATATGGGTATTTTCGACGGTGCAGTATAAAAATTATAAAGTTTTTAGGTGTAAGTAAACAGAGGCATGGGTGTTAATAAAACCTCCTTATTATTTCTCTTCTCTTATTAATTAGATGTGAGTAGAGTTGCAAAAGTAGTAATTAAAAATTACCTAAATTTTGTAAAACATCAATTATTTAGGAACAAATTCATTTTGCTAAACTAAATTACAACCCTTAGTTTAAAATTAAAGACTTAGATTAAAACCAATTTGTTCACATTAATAAGCATTATGTCTTGATGCTTCTCTCATCTTCATATTAATAAGCATTGTTTAGCAATTTCAGCCTAAAGAAAACCAAAATTAGAGACTAATAAACAAACTAAATAAATAAATAACATGAAGTAAAAAACTTACTTGAACGTGTAAAACCAATTTGTTTGAAAGGCGGAACCCTTGGAGTCGCATGTTGTAGATCGGAGGATTCAAACTGAAATAAAATCTAATAAAATGATTATTATGTATAAGTATTGTGTTTAGCTATTTCACCCAAAAAAAATTAAAAGACTAACAAATAAAATAAATAAAAAAATAAAAGACTTATTACTTGGACATGTAAAAACAATTTGTTTGAAACGTAGCACCCTTGTAGTCACATGCTATGCTTAATCTCCTTTCAAACCAATCTCCTATGCAATAAACACAATTAAGCTTGAAGGATTCAAACTAAAATAAAAAATAATAAAATGACTAGTATGTATATGTATTATATTGTTTGCCTGTTTTACCCCAAAATAGAGTTAAAAGACTAACAAACAAATAAAATAAAATAAATCGCATGAATAAAGGGACTTACTTGAACATGTAAACACAATATGTTTGATAGGTGACACGGTTGGAGTCTAACACGCTTGCTGTCTCACATGCTTAATCTCCTTTAAAACCAAACTTTATTTAGTTGTGATGGATTTTTTTATGTTTATCAAATGTATGAGAATCCTATTCATATAAGAGATAAGGAGGAGGAATGAGTTTGCTTTTTCCGATATGGGACTTTCAATAAAGATAAAAATTATTCAATGTGGGACTTTTAAATGTGAGAGAGCAGACAAGTTCATTTCCTTTCTTTTCTTCAATTTTTTTCTTTTGCATTTTGACCTTTTTTTTCCTTTCAAATGACGAGCAAAATTGGGTGCATAGATGTAGTGGCATTCTGCGATCTTAAATGTAGTTGAGCATGATTGCAACTGTATGTTATCAATATATTCATAGGGTCAACATTTATTCAGTGTGAGCAAGTGTGTGTTTTGTTATGTTATAAGTCCAATAAATTTATGCGTATCAATATATAAAGGGGTGTGTACTATATTGTTAATGATTATTTTCATGAAACTCATCGAAGATGCTAGAATAATCAAGTATTTTGATGGAAAAAAAAATCTAAGAGGCAAAAAGTCATCATTTGATAAATGTCCTAGAAAAGTGTCTAATATTACTAAAAGAACATCCTAGAAGTTAAGTATATGCAATAACCAACATACTAGAAGCCTACCGAACAAAATTAGTCCACGTATAAATAGGATAGATTTGTTGCAATTGTAAGTGTGTGGCAAAGTGATAAGAAATAAATAAACAAGAATAGTGCTACACAAGTATTTGCCATTTGAGAGACATTGAAAGAGTGATGCATGAAGAATATTAGTGAAAGTGAGATACTAGTGAGAGAAGGATACTAAGTAGTGCTAAACATTTGAAGTAGGTAAAGGTGGTGTTGGGCACCTTCATTAAAAAATTACCTACAGTTAGTTCCTAGTGTGTGAGAATAATGCAGAGCTTCATTTACAAATGTGATGTCCTAGGGCGAGGAAAACCTCTAAGGAGGGGAAATCTACCTTAGAGGGGACTCTGCCTAGGGTTTATGTGTGATGTTTGTTGGGAGTCCTCTAGTGACCAAAGGGGAAGCCAAAGAGATACCCTAATCACTGGTGTGTGAGGGTGGCGATTAGGGTAAGAGGACGTACCTTTGCCCCATGTAGTACTGAGCTACTTATAGGGGGGAGCTGGTTGCCCTAATGGGCCAACTTGGGGCCCAAGTAGGGCCATCCTGTAATGAGCTAGGAGTGGTGCGCTGTCCTTCCGGATAAGGATGGGGTGAGCTGTCCTTGCGGATAAGGCTGGGGGACGTCATCATGTCCTTGGTGTCGGAATCTTTGGGGTGATGTCGGACCTGGGAAGACGTACGGAGATCGGACCTGAGCAGAGGCATGAGGTCGGCCTGTATCTGGCGCTTGTTCGGCCGTTGAGCCCTGAGCTCGGCCAAGCGTTCAGTGGGTCCCTTGTTAGGTCCTTGAGCTTTTAGCGGGGTTTATGGGGAGCTCGGCCTAGCCAGGTCCACCACAACAAAAGTTCCTCATATAGATAAGAGAGAGAAAGCGGGAATCGTACACCATTTTTATGTGTACCATTGGCCAATGAAATGAATAAAACTTTAGTTTCAACATAAATTAGCGAAAACATACTTTGAATCCTTCTAGATTCTAAGCTTTACTACCATCTTCAAAAGTAGAGAGTATTTTTGTTGTTGTTATAACTTCTTCAATGCAATCACTCAAACTAGCTACTTGAACCTTTGATTGGCCTTAACCAACGCAGTCATCTACAACATAAAGGACCAACAATATGAAATCCAAGGCTCCTTCCTAGATAAAGAAAATATAATTTCAGAATAATTGAATATAAATTTAAAACATACCACAAATATATAGTGTTCAAGTTTATATATTTAAAATGTGATTTTTATGCGTACTTTGAACCATTGTGGTGAAATTTGTATTGCTGGGTTTGTGTCCTGGTCCCTCAAGTGAGTCGATTACCGACTTTTTTCTTATTTCATGTGTATATTCAATGACAAGAAGCAACATAGGTTAGGAATGGTATTTTTCATAGCAGTAATAACTTCAAGTATATGGATCGAAAACAATGTCATTATTTCTAACAATGAAAGATTTGATGCAGTAGTGGAGATCTTGACTCTTATTAAAATTCACTCTTGCCACATTTAGTTTGAGTTTTGCAAATTTATTTGTTCCCTTCTCACACCGGTGTTTAATTCGTTTATCTTGTATTAAAGTAGTCCACTTTAATTGATGTAACTTGAATCTTTTTATTGAGTATCACGATACTCGTTGTAATAAATTCTGTTTACTAAAAAATGTAATGTCATTAGACTAGGTAAACAAAAAATTATCTGAGAAAAAAATGAATGTACATTTAACTCATACCATAAATTAGGATTTTTCCCATATGTTTAATTTTACCTATCAAGGTTTTTAAGGAGGTAAAGACACTAGTTTTGTTTGGTTGGCTTGGTGGGTGTTTTGGTCTCATGCTCTAGAGCATTGGATTTCTCGCTTCACTTACTCGTGAAGTCGATTATTTGTGCTAATCTGTGTTGGTTTTGGACTATTTGGAGCACATGATTATGTGCTCATATTCAAACCCTTCATAGAAAGTGGGGCTCATGAGTACAATGATGTTATATATGTAGACCATTTTCTATGTTGAATAAAATTCTTTGCTTATAAAAGAAATATAATGTAATGGTCATGTTTTTATATTTTAAAGGTAAGAGAGTAGAAAGATAGTAAGTTGGAAAATAAATTGTGAGACTATCTAAAATTAATTTTATATATTACTTGATGGAATAATTCGTGATGTCACTTGTTATTTTTTAGCACTACCTATGATATCTTATTCTCTTCTTATCGTTTATTATTACAAAATCAAAATTGTGAATGGAAACCATGGAATTGACTGGACAGGAGGAACCGATGTTGATCGGAGTGAGAGAGCAAAGAGATAAGAGAATTACAGTGTTGTATAGGGGTCTTAAAACTCATTAGTTAAAACAACAATACATATATATATATATATATAAATATGAATGAATGGAACAAGTTGGATAGTATGGTACCCATGTCAGACCATACAATGGATTTTCTTGAGTTTATATTAATCACATTACCATTTCATAACTCAAAAAAATATCTCCATTATGTTTGTAAAATAATCCAGAAACTATCACGTTTGAACTTAACACTACAAATAAGGCTTGAAGGTTTTTGTAAGGGTATGTTTGGATAAAGGATTTTAAATTCATAAGGAGTTAAAGCATTTCAAACTATTCAAGGTAAGGAGCATTAAAGTGGAGAAAGATGTGACGATTTGGAGAATAATGTGGTTAGATGTTGATGAAGTATTTCAAAATTCCACATTAAGAGGAGAAATTTTGAAATTTTCTATCAACCTCCAATCTCAACACTCTCCAAATTTTCTCTTCTTCGAATTTCATTCCCCCTTCCTTGAAATGACTTGAAAAACTTCAAAATTACTGAGAATTTAAAAACTCTTATCTAAACACACCCTAAAAAATTTGGCCCCTTGAAATTGAGCTCAACACCAAATATAAAGCCAATGTTAAGAGCGAGTGTTAAGGGCACGGGAACTTTGTGTTTCTATATCTCAAGTAAGCTAAAGGATATAACATATATAGGCAAAGCACATCAAACAATGTGTCCTAGGTGTTTTAGGCATAATGATTTTGTGCAAAAACTCAAATGTCTTCCCTTTTAGGATGTACGTAGAAATGCATATGGATCCACGTGCTTAACCCATGAACAATAAACTTCATAATTTTAGGCATTATACTTGGTATTAAGCCATCATTTGAGAAGCGAGCTAGGTTTGAATTGAAAACTGTTAGACAAGCGAGCTAGTCGAGTGGGAGATGATCCATGGTAAACATAAAAAGTAGATATATGCATAGCGTATATGATGGGAATCCTAAACCTACGAGGATGTGACCAAACTAGTGGATTAGGGTGGTCGAAGGTAACCACTATCTCACCCTTATACACTACTCGGCAATCCTCGCAGATCCATATGCCCCTAAGAAGTGGGCGGACCTCGATGCAAGCGATGTAACGCGACATCACCTACAAGGGCATAGGGGTAAGCAAATCTATACACATAACCAATAGAGCTTAAATATTGAAGTAACATGATCATTCACAGATAACCCCAAAACAGTTAACAGCCATGGTTACCACTTAGAAAACACTTAATGCAAATAAGATGTTCATACTCATTCTCAATATCCAGCCTTAACTAAATTAAGGTAAATGGCATAATGCCTGACATTCTTCTTTTTCTGAGATTCTCCATCTAATGTCCTTACAGGCGTCGGTCCAATACACAATGCATTCCCAGATCACGAATACGTTGTTACCAAAACGTATGGCATACTAGCTCGGGAGTGATAAAAACGTCACACCACCTGGTGAACGTCACGTCGCCCAAGGACGCAAACCTATCATTTCTCAACATACAACGGGTGTGATAAAAACGTCACCACCTATGATGAACGTCACGTCGCCTACGGACGTAAACCTTATCACTTGTGATACACAACAGAGGTGATAAACAACGTCACCATGTCTGATGAACGTCACGTCGCCTACAGACGTAAACCTTACCACTTGTGTGCAACACACCGTTGAAACATCCAATCAACAGTATACCACATACTGCCCACATTATACACCTTAATGTGTCATCGAGCTAGTAGCAATTTTTAGCAATTTCAGAGGTCCTACTCATGTCATCCGAACATGAGTAAACAATCCAGCACTCAAGCTCTTAAGGAAATTGATTGGTCTTCCTTAATTGATAATACGTAACGTGCCACCCGAGCAACGTTATGACGTGCCCCTCGAGCCTCGTCCCATCATCCAAACTCCAGTATGAATGCATTAACTTTACTTAAAAGGAATTGATTGATGTTTTATCCTTTTATTAATACATTGCATGCCTCCCGAGCAACGTATCGTTATTCAAATGAAAACATCATAACGTCAATCAATTTCCTTTAAGTCCAGGATCACTTGGTTTGTTGTCTTTTAAGTGTTACAAAATGACTTAGAATTGAAAATGGTGTTTTTAAGTATCTGACTAAAAACACTCGAGTGTTTTCCAAAATACTCGAGTAGTTTATCATTTTCCAGATTCTACTCGAGTAGTTCATAATTATACTCGAGTCGTTCATGTCTTTTCAGAGATTTAGGTTTCCAGGTCTTCAAAAATATACTCGAGTAATTCATGAGATACTCGAGTATTCCATTACCCAGAATACTCGAGTAGTTCATACATTACTCGAATGTCCAATCTGATTCCCAAGTTGGTGCGCCAATTTTCACTCTGGTGCACCACGAAATACTCGAGTATTAAGCCAAATACTCGAGTATCTGCAGACAAAACAGAGTAAAACTTGGTTTTTACATACCATTTCAATTTCTAAACATTTTTAACCCAAAACAGTGATCACAATAGTTCATATACCACATATTGAACACGTTAACATACTCATTTCATATCAAATAACAAATTTGACAGAGAATCAATCCATTATGCATGAAATATACAATTTAGCAACTCAACACTTCAAATTGCAAAATAAGCACAATATTCATGAAACAAAGTTCATTTAAGCTTTCATGCATGATATAGAACTTTCTCATCACAGTCATAGAGCATGGATTGGTCTCCAAACCAAAGTTCCTATTCAAACTAAGCCCTTAGAGCCTCTTGGTGGCTCTCTAACACAATTAATGAAATTTAAACTCTATCTAGTGAATATAATTACTTCCCCTTACCTCTCAGACGTGAATCAAACAAGAAATCTCCAAAGAAAAGCTCCACAACTCTCAGACCAACTTCAAGCACCATATGCAGAGCATTTTGAGTGCATCACCAAATTGGAATTGGTTTACACATGAAACAGAGAATAGAATTAGGGAAATTAGGTTTTCTAGACTCTATGCAACATCATCTAACTAAAGGAACTGAATTTGAGACTCAGAAACTCGTGAGCTTACCACAATCAATGATCAAATTGAGCTCCTAGAACTGATGACAGCACCCAAACCTCAACTTCTCAGTTTTGATTCTAACAGCACACTCACTCTCAGCTCACAAACTTTATGTCTATACAAAGCTCGTGATGTGAGCTTTGTATTGGTGTATGATTTGTTACTTGAATCTAAGCACACAAGGAGAATCGAAGGAAACGATTACAGAACCCTAACTTGAGTAGAAAACTCGAATTTGACCAAAATCCTCAACAAATCGGTGTTGATAGGCTTTTATAGACGTGGGAGAGACTCATGCATCACGACACGACATCCATGGCGTTGGCATGGTGGTGATTTCGTGTCAACGAAGGGGGAATCGGTGGTGGTGACTCACCAAACGCACTAACTCGTGCAACTCTGTCCAGAATACTCGAGTTTTTCAGAAAATACTCGAGTATTTTTTCCAATTTTTGAAAATAATTATTTTATTTACTTTCCTTCCAAAACCTTTCCTATAATTACCTCTAGGTCCCAATCCAGGGACTAATTTGCAAAATATTTATTTTATGCACAAATTTACTCACCAAAATAAATTCTAGCAATATAAACAAAGATCTTAATTAAAGATCAAGAATCGAAATAATTAATTATAATAAACTTTATAATAAATATTTCATTAATCCAGGATTAAAATTTTTGGGGTGTTACAAAAATGCTCTGCATGTGGTGCTTGAAGTTGGCCTGAGAGTTGTGGAGCCTTTTTTCTGGTCAATTCTTGGTTGGAAAATGTCTGAGAGGTAAGGGGAAGTAATTATATCCACTAGATAGAGATTAAATTCCATTATTTGTGTTAGAGAGCCACCAAGAGGCTCTAAGGGCTTAGATTGAATAGGATATTTGGTTTGGAGACCAAGCTTTGCTCTAAAACTGTGTTGAGCAATTTCTATATCATGCATGCAAGCTTAAATGAACTTTGTTTCATGAGTATTGTACTTATTGTGTAAATTGAGGTGTTGAGTTGTTAAAATGTGTTTTATGCATGATTTATTGATTCTCTGTCAAATTGGTTATTTGATATGAAATGAGTATGGTAACATGTTCAATATATGGTATATGAACTATTGTGATCTTTGGGTTAAAAATGTTTAGAAATTGAAATGGTATGTAAAAACCAAGTTTCAGTCTGTTCTGTATGCAAATACTCGAGTATATGGCTTAACACTCGAGTATTTCGTGATGCACCAGTGTGAAAATTGGCGCACCAACTTGAGAACCAGGCTAAGCACTCGAGTATTTCAAATGCACAAGAGTAAAAATTAATGAACAACTCGAGTAATATGTGAACTACTCGAGTATTCTGGGTAATGGACTACTCGAGTATCTCATGAATTACTCGAGTATATTTTTGAAGATCTGAAAACTTAAATCTCTAAACCGACATGAACGACTCGAGTATAATCATGAACTACTCGAGTAAAATCTGGAAAATGATAAACTACTCGAGTATTATGGAAAACACTCGAGTATTTTAAGTCAAATACTTAAAAATACCATTTTCAATCCTAAGTCATTTTGTAACTCTTAAAAGACAATAAACCCAGTGATCCTGGACTTAAAGGAAATTGATTGACGTTATGATGTTTTCATTTGAATAACGATACGTTACTCGGGAGGCACGTAATGTATTAATAAAAGGATAAAACATCAATCAATTCCTTTTAAGTAAAGTAATGCATTCATTTTGGAGTTTGGATGGTAGGACGTATATCATGTTTTTGGTAAACATGTGGAGGGCCTCTGGGAGTGCCAATACGCTTGCTTGATGACACGTCGTTGACGTGGTCGGCTTAGTGGATGCCGATATGGTTATACCGTTTGGATGACGGTCCCTTTGGATGACGGGATATGCTCGGGTGGCATGAATACCAAGCTTGACGTGTACATTCTAGGTGAGTGTACGAATTGTTGTATACCTAGGAATACAACGCACTGTTGAGTGCTGGGTTGTCAGGGATGGATGTCAGAGAGTGACATAGTATGATGGAGATAGGCTTGAGAGCTAAAGTCATGCATCATGCCATTCATTTAAATTAATTGTGATAAATGAAATAAGTGTGAGCATCCTATGTGCATTAATTAACTGCTAAGTGTTATATGTGATTGTTGTTAAATGATGCATATTTACATACTCATATTGCACAATTTATTCTCTGTTGATGATGTGTATAGAATTGCTTACCCCTATGCCCTTGTAGGTGATGTCTCGTTACATTGCTTGCATCGAGATCCGGCCACTTCCTAGTGGCACATGGATCTATGAGGACCATCGCGCGGTGTTCGAGGGAGAGGTAGAGGTTACCTTCTACCACCTGAACCCGTTGATCCGATTCCGTCCTCGTAGATTTAGGATTCCCATCATATACACTATGCATGTACCCCCGTTTTACACTTACCATGGACCACCTCCCACGCGACCAGCTTGTTCCTATCACAGTTTCCGTTTTCGACCTACCCGCTCTCACCCTTTTACCTCGAGAGTCGTCCGCGAGGAGACTTCCCCTTCTGATCCGAGGAGCCCAGTCAGGGTTTCACCATCACCTGACCCGGTACCCAGTGGTAGGGTACACTCTCCCTCGGATGAGATCGAGGAGGATCCGGTGGAGGACGAGAGTGGGAGCGAGCCTGTCGTGCATTCTACTAGGAGTGATTGGAGGGATGATGATCCCTAGGTTTGTGCATAGGGTATGTGATGAGGATCAGGGGATCCGATGTGTGGAGGCTGTGGAGGAGATCTTGCTGCTGCTGCTGTGTTGATGATGATGCTACTACCTTACTACTTATGTTTCTTCGAGACTGTTGTTATCACTACTACTACATCTGATGCTGCCGGGTCTACGTGACCACCCTTAGAGTTTTATTTTGGTTATGTATATATGTTGTAGATATACTTTTGGGGTTCTCTAGGGATTTGGTCATATTATTATGTAGATCTGTTTATGGACTTGTATTTTGGGATCTTGGAAGCTTTGATATGGGGCTATGTACGTATGACTCTTATTATATATATATGTACCTATGTTTATCTTACTAGTAATTGCATAGTCCAATAATTTCCGCTTACTCTGATTTAATCTACTTAAGAGCTCGGCTATAAATATTATTTAATGGTATTAGTTTTATCGAACAAAGCATGGGTAGTTTTAATTACTTGTATGGTATAAAGATGTTTCCAAAGAACGAATTGTTAGTCTATTTGCGAAAAGGTTTTAGAGATCGCCGAACTCGATACAAATGTTTTGAAATGGTTTAGAGCTTATTCTCCAAGAATTCTAAATGACGATTTGTGCACCCGCTTCAAAAGAAAATTTTATTTCCATATTTTCTTAACACTCACAAGTCCATAAATTATCCAATATACAAGTATAATTACTATATTATATTTGGGTAATTCGGAAGGGTGTCACAACCAATAGGTGGTCGCTAATTACTATATACATTCCACGTGGTGGAATGTACTCCTGCTCGGCGAGACACGTGTATGCTCCTTCGGTACCTGTAAAAATATAGCAAGAAGGGTAGCATTACACAGTACTAAGGAAAATAGCTTCTAAGAAGCATAGCTAAAAAACTAGGCCCTATCACAATAAATATTATCTATTAACCTAATATTCCTTTTCAGGTAATTACATACAAGTTCATTTTCAATAAAATAAGCCCTATGTCCATACTACCTTCCTAGCAATCCTACATTCAACCTTAAATTACTTTTCAATTCCACTTGCATTAACATTTCCATATTCCAAATTCCATACTCATAAAATTACCAATTCACGTACATATATTATTATTTTCATAAAGCCCTTTTTATTCTCTTTTCTTCCATTAAATTCACATTTCTCTTTCATCTTTCCCCTGGTCACGACCTACTGCGTCCGCACTAACGTGCTGGTCACGAATTATTGCTTCCGGGTATGTTTCATTTTCATCCTTTCCCCTGGTCACGACCTACTGCGTCCGCACTAATGTTCTGGTCACGACTTACTGCGCGCGCCCGGGTATGTTTCATTTTCATCATCCCCTGGTCACGACCTACTGCGTCCGCACTAATGTGCTGGTCACGACTTACTGCGTCCGGGTATGTTTCATTTTCATCCTCCCCTGGTCACGACCTACTGCCTCCGCACTAATGTGCTGGTCACGACTTACTGCGCCCGGGTATGTTTCATTTTCTTGGATCATAACAACATCACATCTCATGAATATTCAAGTACAACCATCATCTCCAAGACACATATTATCATATAACTATTATTGTCACATTTACACTTAACAAATTTAGTCAAGCACGACATCCATCAAGGTTCCTTGTCACTCAATCACCATCCTCTAATTTTTGATTCATTTAATAATAGACATCACTTCCCTTTTACCAAGCTATTTATCCTTAATCCATTCTTTAATTACTCACTCATAATTTCTCATCCTTCCCTCCTTACTTAGCCCTTTTTATATGACTTGCCTACGTTAACACTTAGTCCATTATTTGCTTTACGAGCCATCAAACCAAGCACGATATGAACATACATCAATGACGAGTAACAATCAATAGATGGTAAACAAAACAGTCGACATACTCAGGTATGTCTCAGAGCACTATAAATTAAGTCAGCTCCCTAGGGTTCTTAACTTCCAACCTAATTAATATATATTCTACGCATTTAGTAGAAATTATACCCTAAGGTTCATTACATGCATTTTATAATTTAAATATCCTATGGTTATTCTCTGAATCAATTATCTACACCTAGTCATCATTACAACAACCTAGAATCTATATCCTAAGAAAAGGTAATACAAACCCCTCTTACCTTCCTAAGAGGTGGTGATGAATCTCAAGCCTTAGCCTATTGGTCCTTGGTGTTTGAGTTCCTTGTCCTTAGCTTCTCTACACTTTGACTTGTACTCACTTTGGCCCTTGAATCCCTAGCTTTAATCTCCTACTTCTTGTCCTTAATGATGAGGTTGATGGGTATAACTCTCCCTAGTTGTTAGGTTTACAAATCCATGGAAATAGAGAGGGAGAAGGTCACGAATTTGGTGGAGGAGAGGAGGAAGGATTTGTTGGCCAATTTCTTACTTGATTCATTGATGGGGAAAATAGGTGAGTTGATTTTGGGTGCTTATGAGATGTTTTCCTTAGCTATGGAACTCAACAAAACAATAGAGAAGAGGGAGGAGGGGGTCGACTTCTTGAGGGAGTATAGGGAATGATTTATGAGCCCATTATATTGAATAGAAAATGATGGGGATGATGATGATGAGGGTTATGAGGTTTTGATCTTGGTGTTGGTGTGGTTGATGAGGATGAGAAGCTCTTGGGGCTTTGAGAGGGAGGTGGAAGGGATGATGAATAGTGAGTGTTGGTGGGATGGCTTTGTTTTATGATGCCCCTTGCCAAGGAAGAAAAATCATGTGGCTGGGATTGGGCAACTTGGTGCCCAAGTTGAAATCTGGTGGCTGAAAACGCTGCATCTGGTCGAGCGCGCCTGGGCGCGGGTAGCGCGCGCCTGAGCGCGAGTCTGGCACCAGCTCCTGATCTGGTGCGTGGTGCGGGAATCTGATGCAGTCAGGAAGGAATGACGCGTCAGATGGTGCGCCAACAAGGAATCTGGTGCACGCAGGGCGCGCCTGGGCGCAGGCAAGACACGCCTGGGCGAGAAAGCTACTGAACTGGTGCGGAAATGAACAGGGCACACACCTGGGCGCAGACTTCTTGCATCCAATGGTGGGAATTGGGTTTAGAGCTATGGATATTTTATTCCTAATTTTCTTGCACCAGATGATTTCTAACACTTAAAACCCCGATTTAACCCCCGAATCCACTTCGATAATTCTACCTCTTGATACCTATGCACTCTACGCAACCCCTAGTACTTAAAATTACTACTCACCTTGCTCCCAAAATTCTTTAAGCAATTAATCTACCCATTCTCTACACTATAAACCTATTGACTCACTAATTAGGATTGGAATTAAATTAGGGATGTTACATGATACATTTTAAAAATATTAATAAAAGCAAATTCGCATAGATAAATTAAGTATATCTGATTTTGAAAATAATGAATGTAACACATTTTTTAATAAAATATTATTTTTAATAGTATTCTTAACATGTGTTTTAGGGATACAAATTAAAAAATTTATTTATTCCCTTTAATAGTAAAAAAGGAAGATAATAAGTAAGAAAAAAATCATGGGACGATTTGGAAGAGTTTTTTGATAGTGTAAGACCCTCGAGTGTGAAAGTGGCTTGTAAAACTCCACATCCGAACTGCCAATTGTTTGTAAGCACTTTCTATAAGATGGTAAGAATCCCAAAACAAATATTCATTCGGTTTGTCGCATAATTTAAATCATTTATCCCCTCTTTTTCCCCCACAGTTGTACTCTCCTCTAAATGATCCCCATCCACAGCATGCTGATTTTCCTTCCTTCAAACCTGCATCAAATAAGTAACCACAATTTTAATTATTAAATTTAAAATTAAAAGAGTGACTTCTTTTATTTTCTTTCATTGAAAAGCTAGGTAAGTAAGAAAGATTAATTAAAATATTGTGCCACGCTTAAGAGAAGCCATAAGATGATGATTCTAATAAGATTCATTTAATCAAACGTCACTTGAAAAAAATCAAATGATTGTTTCCATAGAGAATCATAATTCGCTTACCATTTGATCAAACCATCATGGGTATTTTTCTCTAATGCTTGCTAAAGACTTACCATATTTCAAAGGATGGTTCATCATTTCAGTGACGTCGGCATTAAAATCATAAAGGGAAAATTTAAAGAAAATAATAGAAATATCTTTTAATATTTATGTAAATATTTGTGTATTGTATATAAAGAATATAATAGAAATACATATGCACAAAAGATTTATATTTTGATTTCTTAAAGCAACCTTTATGATTGTTGAAATTAAAGATTGATTTTACGAGTCAGAATCAATTTTTTATTAAAAAAAATTTAAAAAGAAAACCTTATATTTTAAAAGATTGTTTTTATAAGAAACCCGCAACAATTAAAATTGTGCGCTCAAAAAACGAATACTAAAATCATACAATATTTATTTCTTGGGGACATAACTTTAGTTGTTGTGGATCTTATTTTTTTTTTAATTAGAAGGAGGTAATTGGGACTAGAACCTAGGACCGGGCCTAAACTAACTAAATGTTCCGCAGCTAACCAACTAAGCTGACCCTAGAGAACCACAAATATGATTTCTTAAACAATAAAGATTGTTTTTTTTAAATAAAATTTTATTAAGAAATTAAAAATGTTTGAGAACAAAACCTTCTCATAAAAAAAACTAAAAAAAACCCAAACACGATCCACCGAAAGTATGAGTTCTATCTAAGAACTAGAGGTATAAGCGGTTTTGGATCAGATCACGAGACCGTTGGGTTGAAACGAACTAAATTGAAAAATGTAATCCGCCCTGTGATCTCATTATCCAATTCGGTCTCAATATTTCTGGACCGTTACCTTATGATTTGGTTCATTTCTCATAATTTTTGAGACCAAGCAAACCGGACCGAATCGATAATTCAAGTTTTTTAATTTTCTAGCTATCAATAAATAGTGTATTATGTACCGAAAGTACAACAACAAAGTGAAAAACGTTATCTCCATCACACATCTCATCTTCCCTTAGACCCTCACATTCTCTCATTTTAATAAGAGAAGAAAATCTAGCCGTCATCTTTGCATGAGTAATTATTAGGTGGTCCGGGACCACATGGTCCAAGAGAATCACCACCATCCATTATTTAATTTTTGAATTTTTTTAATTAAAAAATAAACTATCAACGGTTGAGATGTACCTGGACCACATGGTCCAGGACTAACTAATAATTTTCCTCTTTGAGTAAGCATTTCTTCTTCCCCTTAATCGGTCGTTCCTCGTCACCCTCTCTCTCCATCACATCGTTCTCTCCTTCCTCAAGTTATTTTTTTTCTTTAAAAAACATGCACTTTACTTTGCTTTGTTTTTTTTTCCAATCTCTAAATAAAACTTTTTATTCCTGAGGATCTTTTTTAATCTGAGGAGGTGAACTACTACTACTTTAAAAACTTTAATTCAATGGTATGTTTGATATTCAAAGTTCTTTGCTTTTCTGTTTTTCATTCTTGTCCTTTATATTTCTAACCCGGTTCTGCTACTTGGACTTTGCTATTTGCTTTCTCGGTATGCTTTAAGTGTGTATTTTTTTAAAGTAAATGTGTAAAATATGCGGAATCGGGGCAAATCAAACCATTTATGTTCGATTCGGTCCGATTCGATTTTTTATATAAAATACATCAAAATCAAACTATACCGAATCATGTTAAGTTAATTGGTCTAGTCTATAATATCCGTCAAAAACTATACCGTTACACCCCTACTATGAATCCCATGTTACAAGCTGACCAAGCTTCAACATATAAAAGTATCTATTATACTTTCATATCTGTTGTAAGAAAAAATCACTAACTTCACATTTGATTATATTGGGAATAAAGAGTTGATTATGTTTTTTTTTTTATATATTCTAGACAAACATATGTATATATTTTTTCTTCTTAGATTAGTGGGAGTAAGCAATAATTGTGTCAAAAGTGTTACTCCCTCCTTTCCTTAATTTTTTGCCTTTTGGATTTTTTTTTATTTTAAATCTCGTAACTTTTGTCTTTTACAATTTCAATGTATACTTTTTTTCTTCCAATTTTAGTCTTTTATTCAATTTTTTTCTCCTCATTAATTTTATTTTTATCTTATCTCTTTCATCCCTAAACTACTTTACATTAATTAATGGATACACTTCTTAATAAAAATTAAATACTATCATAATTTTTAGTAAAAATTAAATAGAGACATTTTAGACAAAACATATATTAAATTTACGATAATCGAGATTTTCTTATTACGTGTGCAACGAGTGTGTTTGGTATGAAAAGCTTATAGCTTATCTAGTAGCTTTTAACTTATGATTTGGTCAATAAGCTACTAGAGCTTTTGGTGAACAAAAAATAAAAGAAGCTTATAGCTTTCAAAAAGGAAGCTTATAGCTTTTGATGAAAGCTAACTTTTAGAAAGCTACATCAGGTAGCTTTGAGAAAAAAAATAAGAGTTTTCAATAAATCATATCTCAATTTTACCCTTTTTTTTATTAAATTATATTATTATTTATTCTGGCCCAAATTAATATTACCCCCAAATTTTTTTACTTTTTTCCCTTAAACCCAAAAACCTAGAATCCTTCTATATATTCAACATCTGTACGCACCACACCAAAACCACTCATAAAGAAATCCTATATTTAACTATTGATTCAGGAGACATAAAGGTATGTGATATTTATTTCAACATTGATCATCAAATTTCTCTTTCACTTTTTTGTTATCGTCAATTTTTTTTTTGATTTTGTGAATTTGGTTCAAATTGAATTTGTGGGATTTTGTGATGGCGGTGTGTCCAATCAATAGGCTAAAAGTTTTGTCCTTCTTTCGTGTCATTGTTAATAAAGATACCGTGGCATTTTTATAAAAATAATAAAAATGTTTAAAGTGCAGTATTACTTAGTAATAATTATTATGAATGTTATAATTTTTTTTAGAGTTAATAGTCACATAGGTCCCTGAAAGATACCTGTGGAATCAGTTAGGTCCCTGAAAGATTTGTGGAATCTCTTAAACCCCTCAAAGATCATTTTGGCGTCACATTAGTCCCTCCCATTCAATTTCGTCAGGATGGACCTGATGTAATTCTACGTGGCACTTTAAATGCTTTGTCGGCCCAAATGCGATGTTGGAATGTTAAGAATGTGTCACCTTTGGGCCAACAAAGCATTTAATGTGTCACATAGGATTCCGTTAGGTCCCTCATGGGGGACTAATAATGTGATGCCAAATTGATCTTTGGGGGTTTAAGAGATTCCACAAATCTTTCAGGGACCTAACTAATTCCAAAATGATCTTTGGGGTTTAAGAGATTCCACTAATCTTACAGGGACCTAACTGATTCCACAGGTATCTTTCGGGGACCTATGTGACTATTAACTCTTTTTTTTTTATCATTTATATGTATATAAATGAAGTATATGTCTTTTTCTATAAGCTACTAGTGTAGTATTATCGTCATTGAAACATGAATGTCAATATTAATTATTATTCAACATGTTATGTATTTTTCAATCATTTAACATGTTTAAATTTTTCGCTCTCCTTAGTTGTTGCTCCACAGCACTATCCGCATCGCTCATCATCACCACGCTTCCGCTCGCCTCATCGTGTGTTTCTTATCATCGTCTTACAATTATCTTTTCGTTTTTATTCTTTATCAGCTCGGCTATTAATTCTCTTTCGTTCATTATTCATCTCTTTCACCGTTTCATGCACATCACGATTTATTTCTTTCTCATTCGTTTTCATAGTTCTTATTCGCATCTCTTTTCTCTTTTCGGTCTTAGTTATTACTCACACAACTTCCTTATTATCGTTCCACTATTCAGACATAATCAAACAATATCTGAACAGAATAAAGTATGCACGACAAATGAACATTTAGCACGTAGACAAAACAGGTAAACATCTAACACAATTATCTATATCGCCTAATTCGCAGTATTCTCACAATCCATCTATTCGGATTGCGAGCAACCACGTTGCGGGATCACATCACTCTCACTCACCTCGATGACGAAACTCTGGAGAGTTTTTCCCAGTCGCCAGCCGTGCCACGTTTCCTTCGCGTCCGTCACCCGAAGTAGAACATTTTTCCCGTGCGTTAGAACGTTTTCGATAAATTCTTAATTCCATTTTTAAAACACTTTAAAACAATTCCCTTTTTCGAAAACACATTGCCAATATCCAAAAAGGTTTTAAATTTAAATAAAGAAAAAGGGTTTTGAAGAAAACTTTGAAACAATTAAAATAATCTTTTTATTAAAACAAATTCATTCTTCTTAGTTTAAAAACATTTCACTTATAAAAATCAGTTTTCTTTAAACTTTAAAACAGAATATGGAAATTCAAGAAAATAAGATTCCAAAATAACATACAATTGATTCATTAAATTTCCAAAATTCACAACATTATAAAATACTGATTAAAGAATGTCTTATAAAATTTTCAAATCAATTTAAATTGTTTAAGCCATACTTTTTCAAATAAAACATTTTTAATGTCTTTGAAATCCAAACATGAAACTTCTCACAATTGAAACTCACAGTGTTCCAAACAATTCCAATTGGCACAAAAGACAATCACACACAAGTTTCAAAGCATACCAAACATTCACAAACACACACCATACAAATCATATTTTGAATCATTCAAAACCATCAATTTAAATTATAATCTTAACAAATTAATTTAATTACACTTAAGAAAATAATTTAAACTTAATCTTCTAATTAATTTAACAAAACCGAATCACTATGGTTAATGATTTCTAATCACACTTCAATTTTAAAACTTGGAATCATTGAATTAACTTTACAAAAATTCCTTTTCACCAGATTAAATCATCTTATTCATTTTTATTTCTAAAACCAACAAGATAAAATAAACACACATCACTTTCACATGACACATAGCATATGCACGTAGGAATATAGTTATCATCATGGTTATTTTATGAAAATAATTTTCCTACCATTTAAACACACACTGACCGAATAATACACATGCGATTTTGCAAAGATTTAATGCACAAACACAAACATACAATCATGAAATCATTTTCCTTTATTTTAACTAAAAACCGTGAGCATACAGTAGGAAGATTAACAACTTTAATCAAACACAATAATTTAAGCCCTAACCCATTTCAAAGATTCACACACATTTCTTTTTAAATTCAATTAATTCATGCATGTACTTTTTAGACCTTAAAGTCAATTAACCTTATCATGCATGCAACCTATATAAGGGACAAACATAGCTACCTACTTTTTCCTAGGATGGCCGAAAGTCAACATGCATCAAACAAGGTTTTTGATTCACTTTTCAACACACAAAAGTCATATGATCACATCAAAACATATAGGATTTCAAAGCATCACACCATATCATTCATCCACATAAACATGCATATATATTATTAAAACAAAATCTTTTTCAAACACTTTTTACATGCATAAAATAAACTCAAGTTCATCATTTAATAAAAATCAAGGTTACACTAAAAATGACATGCATTCACTTTAAATAATTAGATCTTGTCTAAAAACAAACATGCACCAACTTTTCATAAAATAAAAAGTATAGATCCTATTATTTTTAATCTTGGCCGAATGGCCTTTTCACAAAATGAGACATGCACAAGATCAAACACTTAATTAAAACATGTTTATACTTAAAAATCATTTTAAAACTTGTTACTTTAATTTTTTTTCTTAAAAACCGAGGCACATACAAAGAGGAAAACATGATCTTTTCCATTAAAATTAACATGCAACATCAAAGAACTCAACTCTTCACTCATCAATTAAAAATCATCACATGCATACACCTTCATCAAATCAAATCATGCTTGAATCGAAATCATTTCAAGTCTTACTTCTTTAATTATTTTCTTTAAAACCGAAACACATATAAAGAAAACATAATCTTTTCTCTTTGAAAAATAACATGCAAATCAAGGATCTAAACATTTTTCATGCATCAAACAAATATAATTACATGCACATACTTAAAATAACTAAGATCATCACAAAATTAACATGCAAGACTAGAAACTTAAACCTTTTTCACAAATCAAGTTTTAGATCATGAAATTATTCATCAACGAACCATGAAAATACACCTAGATCACGATTTAAACAAAAAGATCTAACATGCAAGATCAAAGAATTTTGCTTTATAAATAAACAAGTTTAGATCATGGATTTTCTTGTCAAATAATTACATAAACACACATGGAACACGGTTTAGAGTAGAAAATTAAACATGCAAGAAAGATTCATTTTAGATTTTCACAAAAATCTTAGTTTACTTTAGATCTTTAAGATTTTAGTTAGAAAAACATGAGATCTAACAAGAAAAATCCAAACCGAAACAAAAGCATAAAGATCACATATTAAAAATTAGTCTAAGTCCTTAAAGTCCATGATTAAAGAATTACAACACCTTAAATCATCTTGCAACCCATAAAATAAGACATGCAAGGAATAAAGGAAGATAGATCTACAAACTAAAAAGGAAAACTAAACTATTACAAATCTTCCTCTTGATCTTCAAGTCCTACCATGAAAAGGGTTGGTTCTTCTAGCTTCTAACATCATTGATGTAACATCCCGCGTTTTCCCACTAGGACGAATAAAATTTTATTAAAGAAAAAGTTTTGCGATATTGTTTTACAAAGGTTTTCGATGAGTATTTTATTCGATTTCGAATTAAGGTGTTGATTTTACGAAGTTTTGATAAATAAATATTTTTATGGAATTAGTAAAAATGATTTTTATGAGAAATGATTTTACTGATTGGTGATTTATTATAAAAATGAATTTCTTTATGGATTTTCTTAGATGTATTAACTTCGAAAATCCATAACTTTTTACCTGTAACTCCGATTTTTATGATCTTTATATCAAAACGATCATATCGAAACGTAGATTTTAAAAATGTATCTTTTATAATTTTCTGGATTGGTTTGCGAAAATTATTTTCCAGTGCTGTAAAGGACGAATTTTCAAGAAATTAATCATGAAAAATAGTTTTTGATTTCTAATGAATTTTTCCTTTTGGGATTATCTTTAATATATTAAAGTATGATTTTAGAAAATGAAATAAGGGCTATAAGTGCAACCAATAAGTACAGTTTATTATTTAAAGGAAAAAGTGTTAATATGTATGTTTGATTAAGTTAATTATTTTGTGAATAAGTGTGTGATTGATTGATGAATGTGATTTTTTTAAAGTTAATTGTCTTATGTGTGTAAATGTGATTTCCTAAGTGATGTTTGCATTATTAGTAACTATAAGGTGATTAGAAAATAAAAATGTAGGACATGTGTGTGTATGTGTGTGTTTAGGATGCATTTGCTTGGTGACTAAGCTAGAAGGAAAATAAAATAAAGAGAAAAGAAAAGAGAAACTTGGGGACCAAGTAGGAGTTTTAGTGTTGCCAAAATTGCCCTCTTTGATGCATGTTAGGGCCGAACCAATCAAGGACCTAAGAGAGGAAATCTAGTTAGAAACCTAACCAAACTAAGTGGCAAAACCTAACCAAAATACCAACTAATACTTAGCCCTAGCATGACTCCTAAACCCTAGCCCATAAGACTTTGTCCCCTTGCATTTGATAAAATGCACCCATGCAAAGATTTGGAAGTCCAAAATTACCCTCCTAGTGTGTGTGTATGGCCGAATTACTCCCAAGGCCAAAAGAGGGAAATGGTGCTCCACTCTTAGCTTATTTTATTCCATTCCTTCTTCATTTCATTCTTCCATTCATTCATTCACTTCCTCCTTTCCTTCGTTCCTTCATTCTTTTATTCCATTCTTTCACCTTTTCATTTCACACTTCCACCACAAACACTTAGTCCCAAGAGCAACATTAGCTCTTGTATTGAGACATGAAAAAAAAAAAGAGAGAGAAGAACCGTGAGGGAGAAGAGAAGAGGAAGGAGAGAAAGCCTTAAATCTTAACTCATTTTCATTCATTTTCCTTAGGTAGTAACTTGATCTTTGTTGATTCTTTCTTCTCTAGCATTTTTATTCTTGGATCTACATGTTCTTATTTTTAGAGTGTTGAATTGTTCAAAGTTTGTTCTTGCATGTGGATTTTTAAATTCTCTTATGATTTTCTAAGCTTGATTTTACTTGTATTTGAGTTTTAAAAATGAAAAATGAACATGCAAAAATGATTAAAGGGTGATTCGGTTTTTACAACTATTTTGTGTAAAGGATTTTGCTTTCTTTGATGAACTTTGATTTTATGCATGTTTTTGGAAAAAGAAATCAATTTTTGAAGTTGTTCCTTGATGCATGTTGATTTTCAAACTAGATCTAGAATTTCTCTTTGCATCCACATGATTTTCTCAAGTTGATCTTGATTTTTCTTACATGCATGCAAAGATCTTGACTTAAAAATAATAGATCTAATATGTTTAAGAACTTGATGTTCATTTCGGTTTTAAAAGGATTTTTATGTTAATGATTTTATTTTTCTTTTTTGATTCGGTTTATGTGCATGTAAAGAAAATTATTTTTAATAAAAGAGTTTAACTTAAAGCATGAAATTTTTGATAAAATGAACTCATATTCTAGATGCATGTTTCGGTTGTAGCTTAAAACTTTAAGGAATGAATTTTGTTTGAAGTGTTTGATGCATGCATGTGAGGATCTAGTAAAAAGGAGCATGATTTAGTGTTTGTTTTGATTTTTCTCTCAAAGTCTTGATTTGGTTCTTGAATCTTAATGCATGTATGATTTTTCTTAAGATCTATTAAATTTAGATATGTGCATGTCTAGGTATAGGATAGTTTGATTTTATTTTTGTGTTGATTTTTATGTATATGTGTATTTTTTATTTTCGTGAAAAGAAATAGATAAAACAAATTTGTTGAATAAATGTTATGCTGAACATTGTGATTTGTGTTTTTTTAACCTTGAAAAGTGATATTTATGTACGCTCAATAATTCTGGAATTTTGTCACTGATTTAAGTAGGTTAAAATGAACTTCTCTGAATTTTTAAATGATTTTTGGAATTTATTTTCTATTTCTTTAAGAGCAAACTTTGTGAAAACGATTTTGAGAAAATAAGTTTTTCGGTTAAAAGATAAACAGAATTTTCGAACTTGTGTTATTCCAAATTGTTTGAAATTTTTAATTTATAGCAGCTTCCTGAACCTCTCTAGATGTTCTCGGTAAAATTTGAAGAGATTTGGAGTTGATTTGATATTTTTAAGAAAGGCAAAACAGTGAACCACTTAGTTCAGATTTTCTGGACTTAGTGACAAATTTAATTAGAAAAATATGACTTTCACAACTCCAAATAATATGAAAATTTTATTAGATATTCTTGACTGTATAAGGAAGACTTATACCAATTTTTATGCAATTCAGAGTTGAACAACTATTTTTAATATTGACGTTTTTGCCTCTGACCAGCAACAGTACCATGTTGTTTTTCATGTGAAATTTGATTTGAAACCTAGCTTAGGGTTGTGTAAATGGCTTGAAAATTTTATATGATGAACTTTATTATATATGTGTATGTTCTGGAAATTTTTAAGATTTAACAAATTAATTTGATTTAGTTTTGGATTTTATCTTTTGTGTTTCACCTTTAAGCACACTAAGTTTCTATTTGAATATTTTTGATGAATATAAATTTTTATACTTGATGTTAAGACTTGGCTGCCTTGTATGATGATTATAATGTCTTGAAGTAATTGAATGAATGATTGTTTGATGGTATGTTTAGGTTATGCATGAATGGATTAATTAGTTAACCGAAGTGTTGTGTTTGATTTTATAATTGGCTTTGAAAAGTAATTGGTCTTGAAATAGTTTAGCTTTGATTTAATTAAAGAATCTTGGACTTAGTGGTTGCTGCCCTTAATTCATTTCACAATGTTAAGTTTGAAAAATAAATCATTTAAGTGTTTATTTTATAACAAAGTGTTATACGAACTAAAGTTGAGTTTTTTGGTGTTTTCGGATTTTCTGAAAAGTAATTTATGGACTTGTGTAATTGTTGTCCAGAATTTATTTAAATCATTTTTAAATCCTAAAAATTTATTTGATTGGTTTAAAGTTTAAATTTTAAGTGGTATTTAACTTGGGAAAAGTTTGATTTGAAAAAGTTTTAACGATTTACGATTTTCCGACGAGAAATAAAAAGAGTTTTCGAAAACACGTTCTGATTCTAAGTAGGGCAATTATTTAAGATAGACTTGTAACGTTAGTGTCATCTATTTAGTACGAGGTACGTATAAGCCAAGAAGCGGAACGACCGACTTGTTGGGAAGGACTCGCAACGATTTCAGATGCTGGAATGTGAGGTGAGAGATGCAGTAGGCCTAGGTCATCGTGACGCGTAGACTCGGTTCTAAACTGAGTGCATCGAGTCTAATTGTCATAGGTTATGTGCTGCATGATTACATGTGACATATATGTGCTAGATGTTTACCTATTTGTTTAAATATGATGCATGACTGATTTTATTACGTATTGAATTTCTCTGTGAATTATCCAGTGGAGTATATCTTATTCTGTTTTTGAAAAGTTGTACGCAATAATGAGAATCATAAAAAGAAATGAGTTATGAGATGAATGAATTGTAAAAGTAAGAAAATGTGATTGAAAGAAAGAGGAATGATCATAAAGGTTGTATAAGAAATGGAATACAAAGAGTTGAGATTGGAGAAGAATAATGTGGTTATGAAAGTGAGATGTGGTTTGAGTGGAGATGTGATTCCTCGCTTACGTTTTTGGAAAGAAGCCTAGTGTTGAGTTGAGCTTGCTCCTCCATTAGCACTCATCCAAAAAATGTGATTTTTGAAAAAGGTTTTGAAAAGAGATTTTTGAAAAGCTTTTGTGAAAACACTATTTTTGAGAAAGTTTTTGGGAACATTATTTTTGAGAAAGTTTTGCGAAAGGATATTTTTGAGAAAATTTATGCAATGATATCTTCGAGAAAGTTTTGTGAAGTGAAAGTTTTGCGAAAATATATTTTCGAAAAAGTTTTGCGAAAAGATATTTGAGAAAGAGGAGGAAATGAGCTTTGTGAAAGTTGATGAGATGAGATGAGAAAGAGTGTATCATGATGATGAGATGAAAGTGATTGAGGCATGAGGCCATTGAGAATTTAGGGGGAACAGATTGCGATTAGTGGTCGGGCTTCGTTGAAGGGATGCACTAAGGACGAGCCGACTGTTAGGATTAAGCCGATAATTAAAACATAAAAACTTTAAATGACTTTAAAAGACATTTACAAACGCGGTGAGGTATGAGTGTCGTATCGAAGTAGTGGAGAGGAAGATACTATGGGTATCTGCGGATACTCGGGTGGGGATTGCAGGAGGGGAGGGCAAGGACGGTGAAACGTCAAGAAGCCTAGAGTATATTTCTAGGAGGAACGAATTCCAGATGTGGCGTACTAACGTGGTAGGGACTGGGTCTAATGCCGTGACAAGTTCCGCATCGCGAACTAGAAATTATACTGTCACCCCCTCGATGCAAATCTAGAATAGTGAGAGGGACTGGAACGGGGCATTTGAGATTGCCGCTGAGAGCGTGCCTTGATATATATGTGAATTGATATGATATGATTTGAGGCTGAGTCCTCCTGGTCTGGGACCATTTGATTGTGTGACAGCTGTCGTGCCCGCGTGGTAAAGGTTCTGTACTATTGTTTGCTTCCGACTAGGTTGGGTGGATGACCGAGGAGATGTAGACGTGTGTGCGAGTTCAATGATGTTTCCCCCTCATCATTGAGCGAACCGTTTGATAAGACTTAATAACGATAAAAGATTACAAGAAAGAAAGCATAAAGCATTTATGAAGAATTGAGAAAGATTCAAAGAAGAAAAGTTGAAGTGTTTGTTGGAAAGATTGAGGAAGATGGTGATAAGACTTGAATATTCGAAGGCTTGTGATGCCAAGTGAAGTGATGTGTGTTGTGATGATTTATGATTTTTTTATATTTGATATGTTTTATTTATAAGTGTTTCCTATGTTACTACATGAGTGTATTTGTCATATGCATAGTATGAGTAGTTGTCATTGCATGAGAATTAGTAGATCCTATGTCCTTAAGTATTGTTCTATTGTCTGGTCATGTTGTACTTCTGGAATACTGACCATCTCTCCTATCATGTTGTCATATCGGGTTGCTCCGGTATTGCAATGGATAAATGGTCGACTCTGTAGTATAATTGGTGCTTCCGTCTCGATGCGATTTCGGCAGTGGGCTTCAGCGAAGAAGATTAGAGGTCAAGAATAGTAATAGGTAATTCCTTTGAGCACTGTACCCCTTGCAACTACTTGGTTACATTGTCGTATCATTCTGAACCCCACTTGAAATTTTATTGAGAATGGTTTTAAGAAACAAGATTTGAAAATGTTTTCTCAAAATTAGATTTATGAAGCTAAGTTACAAAGCGCGACGTTAAGTAACATCTCGGTTTGAAACTTGACTTGTGATGTGTGACATGATAACGTTATTTAATTTCAATTAAGTTACTGAAATGATTTTGGAACACAAAGGTTCTCATGCTCATGTCACCTTGTATAAAAAAAATTCCCAAATTTTTACTATAAAATAGTTAAAGAGATGATGTTTTCAAGTTGCCGAAATCGGGGTGTTACAGAGTGGTATCAGAGCAATGGTTATCCAAAGTAGTCTGATGCATGGGCTTACATGCTTGATTGTGTGTGTCTGTCTGTGTGCTAGTGTTAGAATTGCGATGAGTAAGAATAGGAGTACGAAGTCACGTGAGCATCTCTATCATACCACCTCTAACGTTCGTTCTATTTCTATCGTTCTATCTCTCTATCTTCGGAACGTGTTACGGATTTGTCTACGATGGTGCAAGGAACAGTGATAAGAAATATAAAAAGACTTTATTCTTTGTGACCTGAACCTCTTTTGACTGTTAAAACCCTCTTTTGTGGAGAATCCCTTTTTGTTTGTAACGACCTCTGAACTATTGACAGGCGACTTTGTTTTGGGACTAAAACCCTCTTTTCCTTGTTGGAACCCCTTTTTATGTAAACCCTATGTGTTGTTGAGTTGCCTTGGCAATATGTTTGTTTTCCCAAAAAGCTTTCCATGAAAACCTTAGACCCTGACACCTTATGCCAATCGACTAGATACACCTAAGTTATAAGGTGGACGGTGAGGTGTTGTTAAGGAAAGAGTTATAATGGTCGAGGAAGGAATAGACCTGAACGGATGTGATGCATTAGGATAAGAGTACCCCTAGAACTTTGAGTAAGATAGTGGAGTGTATAAGAGGATTAAAAATGAAAGGTTTGATAGTAGTTTAACCCAAGTAATGGTATAGATGGTGTTAAGATGGTGGATATCTGGGACGAGTCTGAAAGAGTTGAAGTTAGAAAGGCTTTAGTTGGAGTAAGTGAATGATTGGGGTAGATGTGACCTATAATAGGATCATAAGATCAACTAGATGGAGTGGTGAAATTAATGGATAGAACCTTTAAGTGACGACCCAAAATTAGGTTAAATGACCAAGATTTGTTATTTTAATGGACATAGGTGATCATAAGTTGTGAAAATAAGAGTGTCATTAGGTGTTAAGATCGTTAATCTGGAGGATAAATCCCTGAGTTGGAGGGTTTTTAATGGTTTAGAGGACGAGAATTTGGTTTAGTTAGCAGAATTTAAGATAGGCTTGAACAAAGAGATGGGAAGTTTTGTAAGACAAACTAGAATTTTATGTCCATAATTCCTGTCAAATGTTAGTGGATAGATGTGATGTATAGGAATATGATCCGTCAAAGTTGGGGAGTAAACAGAGATTTTGAGGATTGTAATAACCCACCTAGGCTTAAAAGGGTGAGAAGAGTCAAATTAAGGAAGAAAGACCATGAGGAAAGTAGTACCCTTGTCAGGTTTGGCATAAGCGTGCTATTCTCTTTGAATTTTGTTTCGAAACCATTGAACCCTTTGAACCCTTGTTGACAAAACTATACCGTTGGTATTCCGTTGTATCTGATGATGAAATGGCCCAAGAAGATTACCTTTGAGAAAACAATGCATATGCGACGACTCGAAGGCGACGTCTGCTGTTATAGATTGAGAGAAGCACTCCAAGGAATTCGACATTCGTTGATCGCGGAATTCTGCGTAGCATTTCTCGAGGACGAGAAATCTGCAAGTTGGGGAGAATGTAACATCCCGCGTTTTTCCGACTAGGACGAATAAAATTTTATTAAAGAAAAAGTTTTGCGATATTGTTTTACAAAGGTTTTCGATGAGTATTTTATTCGATTTCGAATTAAGGTGTTGATTTTACGAAGTTTTGATAAATAAATATTTTTATGGAATTAGTAAAAATGATTTTTATGAAAAATGATTTTACTGATTGGTGATTTATTATAAAAATGAATTTCTTTATGGATTTTCTTAGATGTATTAACTTCGAATATCCATAACTTTTTAACTGTAACTCCGATTTTTATGATCTTTATATCAAAATGATCGTATCGAAACGTAGATTTCAAAAATGTATCTTTTATAATTTTCTGGATTGGTTTGCGAAAATTATTTTCCAGTGCTGTAAAGGACGAATTTTCAAGAAATTAATCATGAAAAATAGTTTTTGATTTCTAATGAATTTTTCATTTTGGGATTATCTTTAATATATTAAAGTATGATTTTAGAAAATGAAATAAGGGCTATAAGTGCAACCAATAAGTACAGTTTATTATTTAAAGGAAAAAGTGTTAGTATGTATGTTTGATTAAGTTAATTATTTTTTGAATAAGTGGGTGATTGATTGATGAATGTGATTTTTTTAAAGTTAATTTTCTTATGTGTGTAAATGTGATTTCCTAAGTGATGTTTGCATTATTAGTAACTATAAGGTGATTAGAAAATAAAAATGTAGGACATGTGTGTGTATGTGTGTGTTTAGGATGCATTTGCTTGGTGACTAAGCTAGAAGGAAAATAAAATAAAGAGAAAAGAAAAGAGAAACTTGGGGACCAAGTAGGAGTTTTAGTGTTGCCAAAATTGCCCTCTTTGATGCATGTTAGGGCCGAACCAACCAAGGACCTAAGAGAGGAAATCTAGTTAGAAACCTAACCAAACTAAGTGGCAAAACCTAACCAAAATACCAACTAATACTTAGCCCTAGCATGACTCCTAAACCCTAGCCCATAAGACTTTGTCCCCTTGCATTTGATAAAATGCACCCATGCAAAGATTTGGAAGTCCAAAATTACCCTCCTAGTGTGTGTGTATGGCCGAATTACTCCCAAGGCCAAAAGAGGGAATTTGTGCTCCACTCTTAGCCTATTTTATTCCATTCCTTCTTCATTTCATTCTTCCATTCATTCTTTCACTTCCTCCTTTCCTTCGTTCCTTCATTCTTTTACTCCATTCTTTCACCTTTTCATTTCACACTTCCACCACAAACACTTAGTCCCAAGAGCAACATTAGCTCTTGAGACATGAAAAAAAAGAGAGAGAAGAACCGTGAGGGAGAAGAGAAGAGGAAGGAGAGAAAGCCTTAAATCTTAACTCATTTTCATTCATTTTCCTTAGGTAGTAACTTGATCTTTGTTGATTCTTTCTTCTCTAGCATTTTTATTCTTGGATCTACATGTTTTTATTCTAAGAGTGTTGAATTGTTCAAAGTTTATTCTTGCATGTGGATTTTTAAATTCTCTTATGATTTTCTAAGCTTGATTTTACTTGTATTTGAGTTTTAAAAATTAAAAATGAACATGCAAAAATGATTAAAGGGTGATTCGGTTTTTACAACTATTTTGCGTAAAGGATTTTGCTTTCTTTGATGAACTTTGATTTTATGCATGTTTTTGGAAAAAGAAATCAATTTTTGAAGTTGTTCCTTGATGCATGTTGATTTTCAAACTAGATCTAGAATTTCTCTTTGCATCCACATGATTTTCTCAAGTTGATCTTGATTTTTCTTACATGCATGCAAAGATCTTGACTTAAAAATAATAGATCTAATATGTTTAAGAACTTGATGTTCATTTCGGTTTTAAAAGGATTTTTATGTTAATGATTTTATTTTTATTTTTTGATTCGGTTTATGTGCATGTAAAGAAAATTATTTTTAATAAAAGAGTTTAACTTAAAGCATGAAATTTTTGATAAAATGAACTCATATTCTAGATGCATGTTTCGGTTGTAGCTTAAAACTTTAAGGAATGAATTTTGTTTGAAGTGTTTGATGCATGCATGTGAGGATCTAGTAAAAAGGAGCATGCTTTAGTGTTTGTTTTGATTTTTCTCTCAAATTCTTGATTTGGTTCTTGAATGTTAATGCATGTATGATTTTTCTTAAGATCTATTAAATTTAGATATGTTCATGTCTAGGTCTAGGATAGTTTGATTTGATTTTTGTGTTGATTTGTGTGATGTGTAACAGCCCGATTTTCGTAAACCAAAAATATTTAACTTTTACTTATTAAAGTTGCAAAAATGAGGCCAATTTTTTTTGTAACACATTGTTGAAAAGTCATTGGTGTCTTTAAATATTCTTTTTGTTGAAAATCGAGTTGTTACTAAAACATTTATTTTCAGAAAACTTTCATTTTCATAAAAAGACTTGTTTCCAAATCATCATGATATTTTCCCAAAGACTACATTGTTCGTTCTTCCAAAATAGAGTATTCCACAATACAGAATTAAAACTTGGCCCAGTTACATAAGTGGCACATTGCTTGGTAATCCTCGACTCAAAAACATAATCCACAAACTTAAACTAAATACACTACTTTCGCTTCCTTCGGAGGAAGACATCCAAATGAAGTCCTTTTTTCTTCTTGCGCCCTTTCGTCACAACCGAAGATGAAGCCACCTTTGTCTCTGCTTTCCCGTTGTCTTTAAACTCCAGCTTCATTTCGTCTAAATTGGAAACCTCCAAATGATGTTCTGTCTGCCCGTTGAGATATCAGCAGTCCCGATATGCCAACGAACAGGAGAGAGTAAGCAATCCGAACGACGTATCGTCGACGGTGTGGGATTACAGTAGGCGAGATATCAAGACCATACAAGTATACAACACACATACAACATAACAATCAAACATATCATTATTATCATCATATTTCTTACCATTATTTTCCTTGTCTTACCAACTTATTAACATTCTTTCTTTCTCATCTACTTTCTCAATCTCTTTTCAATTTTTTTCCTTATCACGACTTATCAAATCATAACCTTCGATGATTGGGGAAAACTTAGAAGATCATCGAGGTACTCGTTTCGTTGCCATCGTCACACACGTCTACATCTCCTCGGTCATCCACCCAGCCTAGTCGGAAGCGAACAGGAGTACAGGACCTTTACCACGCGGGCACGACAGCTGTCTCAACACATAGATGGTCCCAGACCAGGAGGATCTCGTCCTCAAATCATTTCAATTTCATAATATCAAGGCTCACTGTCCACGCAGTGGCAAAACACAATGCCCCGTTCCAGTCCCTCTCCACTGTTCTCGAAATGCCATAGGGGTGACAGCACTATTCCGGTTCGGATGCAGAACTTACCACAGTATTAGGACCCAGTCCCCGCCACGTCTGACTACCACATATGAAATTCGTTCCGCCCAGAATAGTACTCAAGGCAACGTGACGTTTTACCGCCCGAGCCTACCCTATTGCATTCACAACCCGAATATCCCTGATATCCGGGGTACCTTCCTCTCCACAACTTCGCACTCTCATACCTCACCGCTTTAATGTCTTTTAATGTATTTTATCTTTTATTTAACCTAAGGTCGGCCCATCCTTTGTGCATCCCTTCAATGAGTCCCGACCACTAACTTTGCACAATCTTTTCTCATCAGGGCACAGAGCTGGGTTCACCTCATCACACTTGCATCTTATTACTCGACTTGTCTCAACAATCTCACATCACCATCTCTCTCAAAGTCTCAACTCACAAAACTTTTTCTTAAATTCTCAAATCATAAACTTTTACAAACTTTCTCAAAAATCTTATTTCACGAACTTTCTAAAAACTTCTTTTCATGACTTGCTAAAAATCTCGTTTCACAACTCTTCTAGAAATCTCTTTTCATAAACAGTCAAAAACGTCATTTTACAAACTTTTCCCGAAAACTTATTTCACAAACTTTTCAAAAACCTCTTTTCACAAATTTTCTTAAAATAGTATTTCACCAGTTTTCTAAAAATCTCGTTTCGCAAATCTTTGAAAATCTCGTTTCAAAAATACTCATTTTCAGAAAAACCTCTTCAAAATCTCTTTCCATAAATCTTTTCAAAAGCCTTATTTCAAAAACTTTTCAAAAACATATTGTTTCAATGAGTACTAGTGGAGGAGCAAGCTCAACTCAACACCAGTCTCACTTCGACAATATCACAAAGGAGCCCAGCTCCACTTAAATCACCTCTCATTTCACATATCAACACAACACCGCTTTCCCAGCTCTGGCTTAACCTCATTCTCATCATCAAATCTGTCCCCAATCTCAACGCTTTATCTCTTTTCCAATAAATTCTCATATTCTTTATTCTTATTTCTTTCTCACGGTGTCTTTACTTTACAATCTTATTTATTTCATTTCTGTTTTCAGGACGTAACAGACGTCCATCAGCGTGTTGTTCACATTAATCATCAATATAATTATCATCATGCATAATTAAATAAATAAACATACAAGCATGCTTTTCCAACAATCATCACACAACAATAATGTGGTCTTCGTCACCTTCGTATAAGTGGCCACACAATACAAACAATTGCCACTTATACTACTGACTCCGAACCACTAAGTTCCGATCTTTGAGATGATACGGAACGTCCTAATATACCACCTAAACACCACAGTGTCTTAGGAAAGCTTCTCTCTCACCTGAGGTCCAGCAATTAAACGTACTCGATCTCTGCGGATCCTTGTCGCTGCCAGCTGCCCCAATCCCTCATCTTTAAGATTCCTCATACTAAATAAAATACGTTTTCGTCATTAACTTGTATTAAGAAAATATTTTCTTAACTCATTTCACATTTGGTTCTTCGTCGAAAAACTTAAAACATGATTGTTTTCAAAACAACTCTAACATTTTTCTAATACTTTAAGTATTTTAAAACCATTTGAAAACATCATATTAAATAATTTAAATCATTTGATTTAGTTGCCGGTCCGTCTTGGACAGCACCTAAAACATGTTTGAAAACACCGAAAAATGCACTGTTTTTAAATCCGGCTTTCCTTAAATCAATTACCACTTGAAAATCATACTTTAACTTTCATGAGTACCTTTTTAAAGTTAAGAAACAACTTTAAATAGTTCTGGACAACAACGGTTTGTTTCATAAAATCACTTTAATAAAAACCCGAAAACATCTTAGAACACTTTTGACTTTAGACGATTCTTTAGTTCCAACTAATACTTTAAAACTCAAGTTTTTATCATAAAATAAATCTTAGGCAGTCACTTAAATAAAATCCATCAACCAAATAAATCATATCATATAATTACTTAATCAAACAATTGATTATTTTCTAAGCGTCTTCATTTTCATAAAACACAAACACTTAGACACACTCAAATACTCACAAACCGAATGGAACTAAAGGTATAAACCAAACACATTTATTTTCATGCAACTAAGTCTCCTAGGCTTATTGACATTACATGGCCGAGTGACATCAAAGAAACAAGTTAGAAATTACAAATCTAAATCACACAATCCACTTATTTTATTTCAAGCATCCAAACAAAATTTCATTTTCAATTAATTAAACCATCTTAGATACTCTTATTATACTAAACCGAATAGAATTTAAGAAAACAATTTTTTTTTATTTCACATCAAACATAGCATTATTCACATAAAACATGATCATCATCAAAACACAAAATAAAGAAATTATTTCTTCCTTTTATATTGAAAAACCGTGAGCTTTCATGGAAAAATTCACACTTTAATTTATTTTCTTGACTTAAATCAATCCATTGAATCAAGCATCACACCAAGAATCTCATTTCTCAAATCAACATGTACAGTACAATCAATTCACTCCCTTTTTCTTTAATTAAAACCGAATATAAAAATATTAATCACAACATTATCTTAGATAATTTAGCTTAACATAATCCCACAAAACATACTCATTTCTTTTTGGTCACTTCATGAAAAAGTGGCCTAGTCTAATTCCTATGTATAGGCCGAATTTCATTATGACAAAACAAGATTCTTGGATTTATTTTTCAACATGCAAAGTTTAAGATTCATGGGTTTTAAATTATGCACTTCCTGTAACAACCTATTTTATTTTTACCTATTTTGAAAATATGGGTTTAAAAATTTCTTTTTAATTAAAATACTTATTATAATTTTTCCGGAAAATTGGACAGAGTTTCCTCTGTTTTACGGACATTCCCAAAAAAATTCTCTTTCACTGATTACCTGTCCAGATATCCAGAATAGTAAATATAACATATTTGTTTTAATTCCTACGGTATCCGATAAAATACTAAAACACGGATACCCGACTTCTCAAATCCTAAATTAATATCTCCGGGCCACCGACATTACGCATTATATTTAAAATACATAATTTCATAATTAATTGAAAATACATAAATTACATAAAATGGCCCGGGTCGACACAAAAATCAAAATGGGATACTCACACTTCCCGTGGGGAAGTGTGCTCTTGCTCGGCCCAACTCTCAGCTAAGCTCCTGACCTGTACCTGTACCTGTGTTGGTTGTAAGGGTGAGAATTGCACTAACTGATAAAGCATAGAACATAACCCAAGTCAAGCACATTTAGCAAATAATCAAATATTACGAATATACACACACCCAATCACCTATTCACTATAGACACAACCATCTCCAATTCTTTGTACCTTCCAACCCATATTCACACTTACTCTATTTAATCACTGTCTTAACTCACATTGTCGTCCTACGGCATGCTTCCTCCAATTCTAGTCCTTTCCTTTATCTACTTTCCTATCCTCTTTCCTTTTCTCTCCTTTCCTATTCTACCTATTCTATTCATTTTCCTCGCACTTCCTTTACTCCCCCTGACTTCCTATTATTTCTTTGCAATTCACTTAATCTTTTACTATTTTCCTTTATCTTTTATTACTTTCTTTTATCTTGTATTTCCTTCCTTTATCTTTTATTACTTTCTTTTATCTTTTATCGTGTCGTGGGGCTCCCGCCACTGCGTTCCCCGTCTTCCGAGGATACGTCTTACCGATGCGTACGGATCCCCAAAGGCCGCACGTCTTACTCAACCCATGCATACGGTCCCGCAGGCCGCACGTCTTCTAGGGTCCAGTACCCACTGACACCGTTTTCTATCATAGGCCACAGGGTCACCACAACCAACCTGTGCCGATCGTCACCACTGGTCGCAGAGTCACCACAACCCATCTGCGCCAGGACACAGGGTCCCCACAACCCACCTGTGTCAGCCACAGGGTCACCACAACCCACCTGTGACGGTGTGTTCTACTTGGCCGCAGCCACCTGCGCCAGCCACAGGGTCACCACAACCAACCTGTGACAGTGTCTTTTAATTGGCCACAGGGTCACCACAACCCACCTGCGCCAGCCACAGGGTCACCACAACCAACCTGTGTTGAGCCACAGGGTCTTATGACCAACCTGCGCTCGAATTCTCTTTTATTAAACCACAGGGTCTTATGACCAACCTGTGACATTTCCTGTCTTTCCTTCTTTACCCTTTTTAATTCAATTACATTTTAATGGTTCATTTTATTCTAATTCTCTCACCGTACTCTCTTTAATTTATTTCTTTTCTTTCCTTCTAAATCACTTTATTTCTAAAAATAGAATTCTCACTAAATTTCCTCAATTCTCACTCCTTTGCTAATATTAATACTAACTCTAAACCGAACTCACATCCCCATCAATTCATACACCAACATTCACATATCAACATTTAAAAACATAATTATTAACATTTAATTAACAATTAGCATTTAACATTTTTCAGCTAGCAATTAACTCATATAAGCATGCCAAATCATGAAAATAAATTCTAAGTTCCCTATTCAAACATAATCAGATAATCTCAGGCATGACTACACAGTACCAATTACACAACCACCGTGCGGCAATAAACCCCTTACCTTAAAATAATTAAAAGAGACTAAACCTTAGGAGAGCTTAGGACCCTAATGTAGGAGAGGTGTCGGTGTCCACTAATCCAGGAAGCAGAGCAAGCTTGATGAGTTCCCTTTTTTTTTCCTCTTGTGTGGGTCGAATCCCCTTAGGGTGTAGGAGACCTCAACTTACTCTTGTAAAATTGGGGAAAGAAACAACAACAATAATAATAATAAGTGAGGGTAATACCAATACCCAAATCAAAGGAGGAAATGGAAGGATTGAAAGGAAAGAGAGAGGCTTGATCAACTTACCCAAAAACTTGAAGGAGAGAAATGGAGAGTGAGAGTTGATGATGATGATGTAGATTATTGGAAGAGAAAGAGGAATGCTTGATGGTGCTTTAATGGGAGAGAAGAAGGAGTGCTTAATGGTCTTGGAGCTTCAAGTTTCAACCATGGCCTTCAATGGAGTTTGGGAGGGGAGGAGATGGAGCCCTAGCTCCATGGAAGAGGAAGAAGATGAGGGAGAGAGAGGAGGGTTCGAATGAGGGGGAAGAGGGGTGTTTGGAGGGTTAAAGTGGGTTTTGGGGTAGGGAAAAGTCGGAAATGCCCTTAAAAAACGCGTTCTCAGTGTTGCAGATCGCCGAATTTACTCGAGTATTTCTATCAATACTCGAGTATTTTGACCCAAAATACTCGAGTATTTTGATACTCGAGTATTTTACAAAATACTCGAGTATAATGATCAGATACTGCTAGTTTGCTTTTCTATTTTTCAACTATTTTCTCCCAACTTCAAACAGCCATAACTTCTTCGTTCACCGTCGGATCTTGCTCAAATTTGACGAGCAACTTCCTAAAAATCATACCTTCATGTCCAACGGTGGAAATTTTGTTTTGAGTCCTAAATCTTTTATTTTGATTTTCTACCCTACGCTATGTTTTAGTACCAAATTATCTATTATTCTGGCCTGTTCCTAATTCCAATTTAATACTCCTTTCTTTTCTTAAGCCAATATTTTTATTATTTATCTTTTCTAATGCTTGAACACTTATTTTAATACCTATTTATGGTTTTATTATTATTATCTCAATTATACTTGGGTTTAAAATTCGGGATGTTACATTTCTCCCCACTTATTGAAATTTCGTCCTCGAAATTCCAGTTGTCCCTTAACTTGGAGGAGCATCCCATGACATAGTTTCCGACCATGTCTCTTTAATTCCTTCAGTTCCATTCTCTCATTGGAGGGATTCCCAAGGCAGTTTCTTCGGCATAGTTACTCGTCTCCGGTAGGGTTTATCTCAGTCAATCGGAGTCTTGTGGAGTGCATAGAGCTTCAAGAGACTGAGGTCATCCCTTAACTTAATGTCCGACCATATTACTTACTTCCTTAGGTTAGGATTCAGTAACCGCACAAGACTCTTAAGGGCTAAGGTTGTCGTTTGTCGTGCTGCGACATTTCGTCTTCAAATATTTCATTTCGATTTCTCCGTTCGTACTCACTCTCTGGAACTCTTGAGTTCGCCTACCCGGTCGGTTTTGATTCTCTTAATCGCAATACTTTGTCAATCCCGAGTACTCGGTTCCATAACGTGAAAAGGACCTATTAAGGAGTCCGTTGACAAGGTTTGTAGTTTACTACCACTTTTATAGGCCAATGCATACTTACAATTTCTGGTTCCTATCACACTTTCTATGAGCTAAGAGTCACATTGAAAGTGACGACTTCAATCGTGTTGCCGCATTCTACTCTAGGATTGCTCCGACTTCAGTTATTCTACGACTTCCGTCAATTATGGGTATGTTTGGAGGTTAATTCTACCTTAAGGTCAAGGCAATGGTCCAAATTCCCCGATTAACTATCTTTCGTTCGACTCTCTTTCTCTTTCATTGTCGTTGTTCGAGTGGAACTCAGGTTTAATCGTTAGATTCTCCCCCACTTAGTATCGACATACCGGAGTGGGTTAATGTCAAGGAGGAGGTTGGGTTGTTGCTAAGATCAGCCTGTCTCGGCTTGTGCTTGGGTGGCAGAATTGGAAATGAAATCAAATTGATTATGGGTGGTGTCATTGGATTTATGTTAAGTTTTCTAAGGTATGGAACTTTCACGTGCTTACAGTACTTCGAGATCTTGTACTAAATGGAAAGTGGATCGGCATTTCTACTGAGCCGTGTTAGGTGAGTATGTGACGATATTGTCAAGAGTTGATTTGTCTAATTAATGGAGGTTTAGAAATTCTAACAAGTTCCTAATGAGCGGAACTTTGATTTGGTCTTACGGGGTTGGAATTTCCTATGTTGGTTGTTCTAATTTAATTGGAAATTGAAATGATATCATCTTTTAGTAAACGCAAAGACTGGGGTAGCTAGTCCCAATCTCACCTCTACTAAGAGCAGTATCACTGTCGGGTCTGTTGATAATATTATCCCCTAACAGATGTAAGAGTCAGAGTGATCAGTTCTAACCTTACCCTCTATTAGTGACAATATCATCAATGCGATTAGTGGGTGTCTAACTAGAATACTAACGCTCGTCTTTTCTTTCTAAACTAAATTTAACAAGTTTGTCTTATATATAAAAAAAATATTAAATCTAAGTAGGCACTTGATACACTCTAAGCGAAAAATTACCTTGAGCCAATTCCCTCGCCCTGCCTACTGTGCGGTATTGGGACATTCCGCAACATGGTGCCCGGGTTGCCCGCACTGGTAACAGAGGTCTTGTGACGACCCAACTTTCTATTCTAAATTTAATACTTATATTCAAAAATACAACTATTTTTTTTTTCCTTTGCTTTATTCAAAGTTAGATCATCATCCATTTCAACCTTTGCGGAAATAATTAAACATCATGAAGGAAAAACACTCATGCTATATTTCATCACAAGAGAAAAGTACATTCCGCAACATGGTGCCCGGGTTGCCCGCACTGGTAACAGAGGTCTTGTGACGACCCAACTTTCTATTCTAAATTTAATACTTATATTCAAAAATACAACTATTTTTTTTTCCTTTGCTTTATTCAAAGTTAGATCATCATCCATTTCAACCTTTGCGGAAATAATTAAACATCAGGAAGGAAAAACACTCATGCTATATTTCATCACAAGAGAAAAGTACATTTCCATTACATCCAAAAACTGTCAACATTGAGCTTAACTTAAGTACTCTAGGTCATTACATTATATTACATATCTTACAACAAAATTTATAATAACCTAGAGCAACTGGTTCGAAACTCAAATATAACATAAATAAGAGAAACCTGATGAGTCGCATTATCCACATTCCTACATCCCAACTCAACTCAATCATCAGTTCCCCACTGACTGCCGGTTGAGTTGTCCATGAAATCATCATCAGCCACCGGATCGGCATCCTCCACCGGATCCTCATCCTCTATCGGATCCTCCTCCTCCTCCTCCTCCTCATGTGCCGGTTCAGATGGCACATACACCGGAGTCCGAGATCGGGCTCTAGTGGAAGGACGAGAGGGAGCAGGTACCTCCAAAATTATTCTTTCCTCAGAGGGTGATGGACTTGGTGGAAGGGTGCGTCTCGGAAAACGTCTTGGCGGTGGTGGTGGTGTTCCATGCCGAAACACAAAATTTGGCGTAATGTGCATAATGTACATCATTGGGATTCTCGTCCGACGCGGGCGCATTCGGGACCATGGGTTTGGGTGACGGAAAGTGACTTCCACGTCCCCTTCATAGATAGCCCGATGATCCTCGAAGTTCCACTCCCCATTAGGGAGCGGCCTCATCTCCACGCAGAACATGTTTCTCGCCATCACCTACACAAGGGACTGGGAGTGAGTCATAGCTAAAAGCAATAACAAATGAGTATAACAGTGGTTAGAAATAACAAACACAACTTTTCAAATAGCAATAATAAATGCATATGTATATGCTCAAACTGTCTTTTAACACTTCTTGGATTTCATTAGCGACATGATGCATGCCTACTCCTCATTCATGCTTCACAGTTCGGCATCCTTTCGGGAATCCGTTTCAAACCTATGTTTTCATCGAACTGGAGCGTATCCATAACCCATGCATCACGATTGATTGGGAACTAGCCTTCATAACATTTTCATGCTATGGAATTCAAATCATCATAGCATAGTCAATGCTATGGCATCACAGCTCATTCAATGTTGCGGAATACGTCTACCTATGCCAGATTCCACAATTGAACTCGGAACAACTTCATGCATGTCAATGCCATACAACTGTTCATTTTCTTTCTTTCTTTTAAGTCACATCCGTGAACATCATGTCTCCAATATAGAGACCCAAAGTTCATAATCCTTCTTGCATTAACTGGTGCTAGTGCTTTACTGAAAATTCCATCAGCGGCCCAGCCACTTTGTGATGGTTTTATGCAATAGGAGTTAATTATTTTATTATTTAATTATTGCAACGACCCCATTTAGGACTCCCAAAATATCAACCAAGTGGGTAAAGGCTTCCACTGGGACATGGGAAAATAATCAACCAAATGGGTGTACGCACTTCCATTGGGACATCCTGTCCGAATATGTCAACCACTGAATAAAATTCCAGTAGGACTCATCCAGGATAAAAAATCAACCAATGGGAATCAAGTAAACTTATACATTTATCCATTGGGACTCCTGTCCGAATACGTCAACCACTGAATAGAATTCCAGTAGGACTCTTCCCGGATAATAATCGACCAATGGAAAAACGTATAAGAATTAGGTATTCAATATTCTTAAGAAAAATAAGTGTTTTCTTCAGTTTTGATCAAAATACTCGAGTATTTTATAAAATACTCGAGTTGTTCTTCATTTTTTCCAGAATACTTGAAGTTCTTGAATAAAAACTCGAGCTGTTCCTCATTTTTCCAGAATACTCGAGTATTTCTCAAAAGACTAGAGTGTTTTTACTGCAACAGCACCAGTTTCTGCATTTTAAGCACCAATTCGAATTCCATGCATTGTTTTTCCATTCTTATGCAAGACAGAGGCATAAACACATATAAGGAACATGTTAGTATGCATAAACAAGTACATATTAACATAAATCACCATCAAATCACAGAATCTATGCAAACTTGAAAAATAACCATTTCAAGATATGAAATTTATTTCCACTTGGTTTTATCTTCGAAAATCAATCCAGTGAGCATCATTAGGTTCATTTAAACTTATTTGACACATAAAACCTTGGGTTTATGATCTCCATGTCATATCCCCAATTCCAACTTCATCCCTTGATGAACCATGTGAGGTCCCTACATTTCTAGCTTGAGATTACTCATTCTAGCAATTAGATAACTCCTCCCTTACCTCAGAGAAGCTAAACAACAGATTAAACAACAAGGAAATTGGTTGGATCAAAAATCCAAATTCTGGACTTGTGAAAAAGGGGTTGAACAGGCTGACTTTGGCCACAGATTTCACCACGGATTTGGCATGAAAAAGAACGAAACAAGTTAGTTTAACAAACTAGGATATATTAACTTCAATCAGAAACAAATTTGACACAAAAAGGATTCCTGAGATTACCAAACGAATTCAATGAAGATGAATACTTGGTGCTGAAAACTACTCTGTTTTCACAGCTTTGAACTTCAAACTTTGATGAGCTAGAACTCGAACTACAGGGGCTTATTTGAAGTGATTCTTGATTCTAATTCAAAGATGGAACTAGAACCTTGAGTTGTGTTTTGGTTCCAAAGGATTTGATTGAGAAACGAAGGAGAAATTAGAGATCAAAGTATGCTCTGAAAAACTGAGAGTCAGAAACTTAGAATTCGGGTTTTGGAGGATTAGAGGTGTTGAATGCTTCAATCAAGCACCAATTTATAGTCTAGGAATACTTCAAATCGAAGCAAAGTCCAGCTCTATGCTTGTCATTTCAAGAAACCGCGTTTTGGTGCGAAAATTAAATGAAAACCGACTTATACACTTTCAGGTCTGTACGAAATACTCGAGTTTTTTCCCAAATACTCGAGTTTTTATTTAAAAATTCAAATTTTTAAATAGCTACTTAAAATACTCGAGTTTTTCCTAAAATACTCGAGTGTTTTTGCTAAAATAGGAAAAATTGACTATTTTAATGATACTAACATTTATAAAAATACTTTTATTTCATGTATTTAAAATATAGGATCTTACATCCTCCCCCACTTAAATAGAATTTCGTCCTCGAAATTCCGATTTACATAAAAAGATGCAGATATTCCTCCCTCATCTTAGATTCTAATTCCCACGTAGAGTCAGATACTCCATTCTGACCCCACAAGACTCGAACTAACGGAATCTCTTTTCCTCGCAACTTCTTAATTCGCCTATCTTCTATTTGCACTGGCCCAACGTCGAATGCGAGATTCTCTTTTAGCGGTATCATGTCTTGTTGCAGCTGAACGATCGACAATGGACCTTGGATAAATTTGCGAAGCTGAGAGACATGGAATACGTTGTGCAGATTGGACAGAAATGGGGGTAAAGCGATCTGATATGCGACAGGACCCACTCGTTTTAAAATCTGATAAGGGCCGATGAACTTAGGAGATAGCTTCTTTGGCTTCATTACCCTTCCAATTCCAGTCGTTGGCACGACTCGCAGGAATACATGATCTCCCTCTTGAAATTCGAGCTTGGATCTTCGCTGATCGGCATAACTCTTCTGACGACTTTGTGCGATCTTCATCTTTTCTTGGATAGTCCTTACCTTTTCAGTCGTTTCTTGAACTAATTCAGGTCTGATGAGAGCATTCTCCCCCACTTGAAACCAACAAAGCGGGGTTTTATACTTTCTTCCATATAGAGCTTCGTACGGGGCCATATCGATGCTTGCGTGATAACTATTATTGTAGGAGAACTCCACAAGCGGCAATAACCGATCCCAACCTTCTTGATATTCCAGAACACATGCTCGAAGCAGGTCTTCCAAAGATTGAATCGTCCTTTCTGATTGACCATCGGTTTGAGGGTGATAAGCAGAACTCATCCTCAACTGCGTTCCCAACGCTTGATGTAAACTCTGCCAGAGCCGGGACACGAAACGGGGATCACGATCCGATACGATACTGGAGGGAATTCCGTGCAATCTAACAATCTCCTTAATGTACAATCTTGCAAGCTTCTCCAACGGATACTGCATGTTGATGGGAATGAAATGTGCAGACTTCGTTAAGCGATCAACCACAAACCAAATTGCTTCAAAGCCTTCTCTTGTTCTTGGAAAACCACTCACAAAATCCATAGCTATTCCATCCCACTTCCATTCTGGTATGCTCAAGGGTTGCAGTTCTCCTCCAGGCTTCTTATGCTCGATCTTCGCCTTTTTGGCAGACAAGGCAAGACGCTACATAAGACGCAACATCTTTCTTTAGTCCGAACCACCAAAACATCCTCTTCAGGTCTTGATACATCTTTGTTGATCCAGGATGCATACTCAGCTTGCTCTTGTGGGCTTCCTCTAATACAGCTTTCCTTAATTCTTGATTCGCCGGGATGCAGATTCGATCCCTGAATCTCAGAATGCCATCGGATCCTAATTGGAAATCCGGTTCCACTCCTTCCATTCCTAATCTTTTCTTCTCTAGAAGCTCCTTGTCCACTTGTTGTAGGTCTCGAACTTGACCCACAAACTCATTTGTGATTTGCAATATTCCTAGCTTGACGCAATTCGGCTTGAACTGAATTGCCAAATTCAAGTTTCGGAATTCTTCAATTAGCTGAGCTTCTTTTACCATCATTGTACTCACGTGCAGCATCTTCCTACTGAGAGCGTCGGCTACAACATTAGCTTTGCTGGGGTGGTAATGCAATTCGAATTCATAATCTTTCAGGAATTCCATCCACCTACGTTGCCTCATATTCAGCTCCTTTTGGTCGATGAGATACTTCAAACTTTTATGGTCACTGAATACTTGGAACGTATTACCATACAGGTAATGTCTCCAAATCTTCAAAGCAAAGACAATGGCAGCCAATTCCAAGTCGTGAGTAGGATAGTTCCCTTCATGCACCTTCAGCTGACGAGATGCATAAGCAACAACTTTCCCTTCTTGCATCAAGACACAACCCAAACCTTGTCGGGATGCATCACAATAAACATCGAAGCTTTTCCTAGGATCGGGCAAAGTTAACACTGGAGATGATGTTAACCTGTCCTTTAATGTCTGGAAGCTAACTTCACACTTCTCGTCCCAGACAAAAGGTTGCTCCTTCCGGGTTAAACGAGTTAACGGAAGAGCCAACTTGGAAAAACCTTCAATGAACTTCCGATAATATCCAGCTAACCCAAGAAAACTTCTTATTTCAGTAACCGTCTTTGGTCTTTCCCATTGCAAAACTGATTCTACTTTGACCGGGTCCACAGCCACACCATCCTTTGAAATTATATGACCCAAGAAATTGAATTTTTCAAGCCAAAATTCACACTTGGCCAGCTTAGCATATAATTTCTTCTCCCTCAAGGTCTCTAAAATGATCTTCAAATGATTAGCGTGCTCCTCCGGATTCTTCGAATAGATGAGAATATCATCGATAAACACCACGACGAAGGAATCCAGGTAGGGTCGGAACACTCTATTCATGTAATCGATGAATATTGCTGGAGCATTGGTCAATCCAAATGGCATCACCACATATTCGTAGTGTCCATATCGTGACCGAAAAGCAGTCTTCGGTATATCTTCCTCCTTAACTCTGATCTGATGATATCATGATCTCATATCAATCTTTGAAAATACCGATGCTCCTCTCACTTGATCTATCAAATCATCACTTCTTGGCAACGGGTACTTGTTCTTGATGGTAACCTTGTTTAGTTGCCTATAATCAATGCACATCCTCATTGATCCATCCTTCTTCTTCACGAATAAAACTGGTGCTCCCCAAGGCGACACACTTGGTCTGATGAACTGCTTTTCTAACAAATCCTCCACTTGCTTCTTTAATTCAGCTAATTCTGCTGGAGCCATACGATAAGGGGCGATAGAGAAAGGGCTAGTACCGGGGACTAGGTCAATACTGAATTCTATCTCTCGATGCGGCGGCAAACCGGGCACTTCATTGGGAAACACCTCGGGAAACTCTCGAATAATCGGAATGTCTTCGATTTTTGCTTCCTCCTTCTTTTCTTCAGCGATGGTCGAAAATAGGCACACGTAACCTCCAAGTTGCTTGGCCGGCGACATCTCACTCGGGAACACGATGGTTCGAGCCTTGCAGTCGATTACCACATGATTGGATGCCATCCAATCCATGCCCAAAATGACGTCGATATTGAACAATGGCAAACAAATCAGATTTATCCGAGAAATCTGATCTCCTATGCTAACAACACAACCGACACATGCTCTTGATGCAACAACAGGAGCATTCGTGGGGGTAGACACACTCAGATTAAACGGGGTCTCCGAGACAGACAAATTTAAACCCTTGACACATGCCTCCGAGATGAAGGAATGTGTTGCTCCAGAATCAAATAAAAAGCGACAAGGCATGCCATTGAGGAAATGGTTACCTTGCACAAGATTGTCGGCTTGCTCTGCTTCTGCTCCAGACATTGTGAACACCTTTCCATTGACCCAGGGTTTACTTCCTTGTCCTTGACTAATTTGGCGCGGGGGTTGGCGGCACGCACGGGAGATGTGTCCGGTCCTTCCACAATTGAAGCAAACTGGTGGCTTGTCCCTCCAGCATTCTTGGCCAGGATGAGAGCGTTGACACTTGCTACAAATCTCTACCGGAGCCGGAAAACTGGCTACTCCAGAAGGTTGTGCTCTTCCCTTTCCTTTGGGCCAATAAGGGCCTCCACGATTTCCACGATTATTCTTGTGCTGATGTCGGTGGGGTCCATGGCCTTCTTGGCTGACTTCCTTCTTGAAATTGTTCTTCTCGAAAATGCGACATGCACTAATCAAGGTTGGATAGTGACGAATCCTTTGCACGCTTACAGCTAACTTGATATCCGACCTCATCCCATTCTCGAACCGGGTGCACTTCGAGTATTCGTCAGGATGATATTGGAAGTACGGGGAGTACTTCATCAGCTCCTCAAACTTTTCAGCATACTGGTCGACAGTCATGCTGCCTTGCTTCAAGTCTAAGAATTCCATCTCCTTTTGGATTCGAACGTCATCCGGAAAGTACCTCTCTAAGAATTTCTCCGTGAAGACTTCCCAAGAGAGCTCGCGATGATCATACTCCAAAAACTGGCTGGTCTGCTCCCACCAAGTTGCAGCTTCTCCATTCAGCATGTAAGCCGCGAACGTGACCTTTTGAACTTCCGTGAGAGTCAGCGTTCGGAAAATCTTATTCATCTCAGCTAACCAGAACTGGGCTTGCTCAGGGCATCGACCACCCGAGAAGCCAGGGGGTTTACATCTACGGAAAGAATCTAGTCCTTGAAATTCAACCGGGGTTACATTGCTGGGAGGACGGGTTTGCTGCAAGTTTTCCAGGACCGCAGCCATACGGGTCAGAGCCTCAGCAATGTTAGCGTTATTACGTCCAGCCATCTATCCTACAGAATCCAAAGGGGAAAAAAACTTAATTAGATTCTGCTATTCTATATCTCAAAATGCGAACATGATTCTAGAGTATGCAATGGTTAGTGTGTAAGGCCACACTCCAAGGCCGAGAGTTGAACCATTGCTCTGATACCACTAAATGTGACGACCCAACTTTCTATTCTAAATTTAATACTTATATTCAAAAATACAACTATTTTTTTTCCTTTGCTTTATTCAAAGTTAGATCATCATCCATTTCAACCTTTGCGAAAATAATTAAACATCATGAAGGAAAAACACTCATGCTATATTTCATCACAAGAGAAAAGTACATTTCCATTACATCCAAAAACTGTCAACATTGAGCTTAACTTAAGTACTCTAGGTCATTACATTATATTACATATCTTACAACAAAATTTATAATAACCTAGAGCAACTGGTTCGAAACTCAAATATAACATAAATAAGAGAAACCTGATGAGTCGCATTATCCACATTCCTACATCCCAACTCAACTCAATCATCAGTTCCCCACTGACTGCCGGTTGAGTTGTCCATGAAATCATCATCAGCCACCGGATCGGCACCCTCCACCGGATCCTCATCCTCTATCGGATCCTCCTCCTCCTCCTCCTCATGTGCCGGTTCAGATGGCACATACACCGGAGTCCGAGATCGGGCTCTAGTGGAAGGACGAGAGGGAGCAGGTACCTCCAAAATTATTCTTTCCTCAGAGGGTGATGGACTTGGTGGAAGGGTGCGTCTCGAAAAATGTCTTGGCGGTGGTGGTGGTGTTCCATGCCGAAACAGAAAATTTGGCGGAATGTGCATAATGTACATCATTGGGATTCTCGTCCGACGCGGGCGCATTCGGGACCATGGGTTTGGGTGACGGAAAGTGACTTCCACGTCCCCTTCATAGATAGCCCGATGATCCTCGAAGTTCCACTCCCCATTAGGGAGCGGCCTCATCTCCACGCAGAACATGTTTCTCGCCATCACCTACACAAGGGATTGGGAGTGAGTCATAGCTAAAAGCAATAACAAATGAGTATAACAGTGGTTAGAAATAACAAACACAACTTTTCAAATAGCAATAATAAATGCATATGTATATGCTCAAACTGTCTTTTAACACTTCTTGGATTTCATTAGCGACATGATGCATGCCTACTCCTCATTCATGCTTCACAGTTCGGCATCCTTTCGGGAATCCGTTTCAAACCTATGTTTTCATCGAACTGGAGCGTATCCATAACCCATGCATCACGATTGATTGGGAACTAGCCTTCATAACATTTTCATGCTACGGAATTCAAATCATCATAGCATAGTCAATGCTATGGCATCACAACTCATTCAATGCTGCGGAATACGTCTACCTATGCCAGATTCCACAATCGAACTCGGAGCAACTCCATGCATGTCAATGCCATACAACTGTTCATTTTCTTTCTTTCTTTTAAGTCACATCCTTGAACATCATGTCTCCAATATAGAGACCCAAAGTTCATAATCCTTCTTGCATTAACTGGTGCTAGTGCTTTACTGAAAATTCCATCAGCGGCCCAGCCACTTTGTGGTGGTTTTATGCAATAGGAGTTAATTATTTTATTATTTAATTATTGCAACGACCCCATTTAGGACTCCCAAAATATCAACCAAGTGGGTAAAGGCTTCCACTGGGACATGGGAAAATAATCAACCAAATGGGTGTACGCACTTCCATTGGGACATCCTGTCCGAATATGTCAACCACTGAATAAAATTCCAGTAGGACTCATCCAGGATAAAAAATCAACCAATGGGAATCAAGTAAACTTATACATTTATCCATTGGGAATCCTGTCCGAATACGTCAACCACTGAATAGAATTCCAGTAGGACTCTTCCAGGATAATAATCGACCAATGGAAAAACGTATAAGAATTAAGTATTCAATATTCTTAAGAAAAATAAGTGTTTTCTTCAGTTTTGATCAAAATACTCGAGTATTTTATAAAATACTCGAGTTGTTCTTCATTTTTTCCAGAATACTTGAAGTTCTTGAATAAAAACTCGAGCTGTTCCTCATTTTTCCAGAATACTCGAGTATTTCTCAAAAGACTCGAGTGTTTTTACTGCAACAGCACCAGTTTCTGCATTTTAAGCACCAATTCGAATTCCATGCATTGTTTTTCCATTCTTATGCAAGACAGAGGCATAAACACATATAAGGAACATGTTAGTACGCATAAACAAGTACATATTAACATAAATCACCATCAAATCACAGAATCTATGCAAACTTGAAAAATAACCATTTCAAGATATGAAATTTATTTCCACTTGGTTTTATCTTCGAAAATCAATCCAGTGAGCATCATTAGGTTCATTTAAACTTATTTGACTCATAAAACCTTGGGTTTATGACCTCCATGTCATATCCCCAATTCCAACTTCATCCCTTGATGAACCATGTGAGGTCCCTACATTTCTAGCTTGAGATTACTCATTCTAGCAATTAGATAACTCCTCCCTTACCTCAGAGAAGCTAAACAACAGATTAAACAACAAGGAAATTGGTTGGATCAAAAATCCAAATTCTGGACTTGTGAAAAAGGGGTTGAACAGGCTGACTTTGGCCACAGATTTCACCACGGATTTGGCATGAAAAAGAACGAAACAAGTTAGTTTAACAAACTAGGATATATTAACTTCAATCAGAAACAAATTTGACACAAAAAGGATTCCTGAGATTACCAAACGAATTCAATGAAGATGAATACTTGGTGCTGAAAACTACTCTGTTTTCACAGCTTTGAACTTCAAACATTGATGAGCTAGAACTCGAACTACAGGGGCTTATTTGAAGTGATTCTTGATTCTAATTCAAAGATGGAACTAGAACCTTGAGTTGTGTTTTGGTTCCAAAGGATTTGATTGAGAAACGAAGGAGAAATTAGAGGTCAAAGTATGCTCTGAAAAACTGAGAGTCAGAAACTTAGAATTCGGGTTTTGGAGGATTAGAGGTGTTGAATGCTTCAATCAAGCACCAATTTATAGTCTAGGAATACTTCAAATTGAAGCAAAGTCCAGCTCTATGCTTGTCATTTCAAGAAACCGCGTTTTGGTTTGAAAATTAAATGAAAACCGACTTATACACTTTCAGGTCTGTACGAAATACTCGAGTTTTTATTTAAAAATTCAAAGTTTTAAACAGCTACTTAAAATACTCGAGTTTTTCCTAAAATACTCGAGTTTTTTTGCTAAAATAGGAAAAATTGACTATTTTAATGATACTAACATTTATAAAAATACTTTTATTTCATGTATTTAAAATATAGGATCTTACAGGTCTTCCTTTCTACGCTGTTTAAGCATCCAACAAGTGCGAGTATGAAACCCTCCACAATGTGGACATGGCGGTTTCGATCTGGGGACCCTCACGTTTGGAGTCGTCTCTTTTGGTACAGTCACTCTAGTATTGACATCATAAAATGGATATGCTTCTTGCGCTAGTCCCTTGCCCCTGCTAGAGCCTTCAAACGGTTGCTTACCCCTGCTTCGCTTTTCCACTTGCTCCGGTTTCAGACTCTTTTCATATGTGCTGGCCATATTCACCAACCTGGCCAAATTGTCTATGTTCTGGTATTCCAAGGCTAGCCTGATTTCAGTGCGGAGTCCTGATTCGAACTTGACACACTTAGTCCTTCCATCCGCATCCCGGTAGCCTCCAGAATATCGAATGAGATCTTCAAAGCATGCAGCATATTCTCTGACACTCATGTTTCCCTGTGTTAAATTCAGAAATTCCAGCTCCTTTTCTCGGCGTACATCTTCCGGAAAATACTTTTTAAGGAATTCCCTCTTGAACATGTCCCATGTAATCGGCTGGTTGACCATTTCCATGTTCCTCCTTTCATGCTCCCACCAATACTCCGCTTCTCCACTGAACATATATGTTGCCAAAGGGACTTGCTGCTCGGCAGGTGGTGTCATTGTACGGAATATCTTTTCCATTTCTTGAAGCCACCTCTGAGCTTCGTTGGGATTGCAGCCTCCTTCAAACTTAGGCGGTCCATTCTTTCTAAACCGCGCCAGCCAATCAATACCGGCTGGGGCCACTTGTGCCTGGGCATGCTGATTCATTGTTGCCACCGCTGCTGCAGCTGCATTTGCGGCAGCCGTAACGGCCTCTGCTTGATTCTGGTTTTGTTGGGCTAAGTTTTCCAGAATCTCCGTGATCCTGTCTCCGTCATTGCGCCACCAAGCCATGATATCCAATTCTGAAGGAAATGATAAGTTAATGCATCTATATATATATATATATATATATATATATATATCCTATGTAGCTAGTAGGGAACTTGACACGAACTATTGGTCACTCGCTTGGTGAGTAAACCAGTGGAGATGTGGATTCACACTCCAAGGCCGAGAAGAAACTGCTCTGATACCATAAATGTAACAACCTATTTTATTTTTACCTATTTTGAAAATATGGATTTAAAAATTTCTTTTTAATTAAAATACTTATTATAATTTTTCCGGAAAATTGGACAGAGTTTCCTCTGTTTTATGGACATTCCCAAAAAAATTCTCTTTCACTGATTACTTGTCCAGATATCCAGAATAGTAAATATAACATATTTGTTTTAATTCCTACGGTATCCGATAAAATACTAAAACACGGATACCCGACTTCTCAAATCCTAAATTAATATCTTCGGGCCACCGACATTACGCATTATATTTAACATACATAATTTCATAATTAATTGAAAATACATAAATTACATAAAATGGCCCAGGTCGACACAAAAATCAAAATGGGATACTCACACTTCCCATGGGGAAGTGTGCTCCTGCTCGGCCCAACTCTCAGCTAAGCTCCTGACCTGTACCTGTACCTGTGTTGGTTGTAAGGGTGAGAATTGCACTAACTGATAAAGCATAGAACATAACCCAAGTCAAGCACATTTAGCAAATAATCAAATATTACGAATATAAACACACCCAATCACCTATTCACTATAGACACAACCATCTCCAATTCTTTGTACCTTCCAACCCATATTCACACTTACTCTATTTAATCACTATCTTAACTCACATTTTCATCCTACGACATGCTTCCTCCAATTCTAGTCCTTTCCTTTATCTACTTTCCTATCCTCTTTCCTTTTCTCTCCTTTCCTATTCTACCTATTCCATTCATTTTCCTCGCACTTCCTTTACTCCCCCTGACTTCCTATTATTTCTTTGCAATTCACTTAATCTTTTACTATTTTCCTTTATCTTTTATTACTTTCTTTTATCTTTTATTTCCTTCCTTTATCTTTTATTACTTTCTTTTATCTTTTATCGTGTCGTGGGGCTCCCGGCACTGCGTTCCCCGTCTGCCGAGGATACGTCTTACCGATGCGTACGGATCCCCAAAGGCTGCACGTCTTACTCAACCCATGCATACGGTCCCGTAGGCCGCACGTCTTCTAGGGTCCAGTACCCACTAACACCGTTTTCTATCATAGGCCACAAGGTCACCACAACCAACCTGTGCCTATCGTCACCACTGGTCGCAGAGTCACCACAACCCATCTGCGCCAGGACACAGGGTCCCCACAACCCACCTGTGTCAGCCACAGGGTCACCACAACCCACCTGTGACGGTGTGTTCTACTTGGCCGTAGGGTCACCACAACCCACCTGCGCCAGCCACAGGGTCACCACAACCAACCTGTGATAGTGTCTTTTAATTGGCCGCAGGGTCACCACAACCCACCTGCGCCAGCCACAGGGTCACCACAACCAACCTGTGTTGAGCCACAGGGTCTTATGACCAACCTGTGACATTTCCTGTCTTTTCTTCTTTACCCTTTTTAATTCAATTACATTTTAATGGTTCATTTTATTCTAATTCTCTCGCCGTACTCTCTTTAATTTATTTCTTTTCTTTCCTTCTAAATCACTTTATTTCTAAAAATAGAATTCTCACTAAATTTCCTCAATTCTCACTCCTTTGCTAATATTAATACTAACTCTAAACCGAACTCACATCCCCATCAATTCATACACCAACATTCACATATCAACATTTAAAAACATAATCATTAACATTTAATTAACAATTAGCATTTAACATTTTTCAGCTAGCAATTAACTCATATAAGCATGCCAAATCATGAAAATAAATTCTAAGTTCCCTATTCAAACATAATCAGATAATCTCAGGCATGACTACACAGTACCAGTTACACAACCACCGTGCGGCAATAAACCCCTTACCTTAAAATAATTAAAAGAGACTAAACCTTAGGAGAGCTTAGGACCCTAATGTAGGAGAGGTGTCGGTGTCCACTAATCCAGGAAGCAGAGCAAGCTTGATGAGTTCCCTTTTTTTTTCCTCTTGTGTGGGTCGAATCCCCTTAGGGTGTAGGAGACCTCAACTTACTCTTGTAAAATTGGGTCAAGAAACAACAACAATAATAATAATAATAAATGAGGGTAATACCAATACCCAAATCAAAGGAGGAAATGGAAGGATTGAAAGGAAAGAGAGAGGCTTGATCAACTTACCCCAAAAACTTGAAGGAGAGAAATGGAGAGTGAGAGTTGATGATGATGATGTAGATTATTGGAAGAGAAAGAGGAATGCTTGATGGTGCTTTAATGGGAGAGAAGAAGGAGTGCTCAATGGTCTTGGAGCTTCAAGTTTCAACCATGGCCTTCAATGGAGTTTGGGAGGGGAGGAGATGGAGCCCTAGCTCCATGGAAGAGGAAGAAGATGAGGGAGAGAGAGGAGGGTTCGAATGAGGGGGAAGAGGGGTGTTTGGAGGGTTAAAGTGGGTTTTGGGGTGGGGAAAAGTTGGAAATGCCCTTAAAAAACGCGTTCTCAGTGTTGTAGATCGCCGAATTTACTCGAGTATTTCTATCAATACTCGAGTATTTTGTAAAATACTCGAGTATTTTACAAAATACTCAAGTATAATGATCAGATACTGCTAGTTTGCTTTTCTATTTTTCAACTATTTTCTCCCAACTTCAAACAGCCATAACTTCTTCGTTCACCGTCGGATCTTGCTCAAATTTGACGAGCAACTTCCTAAAAATCATACCTTCATGTCCAACGGTGGAAATTTTGTTTTGAGTCCTAAATCTTTTATTTTGATTTTCTACCCTACGCTATGTTTTAGTACCAAATTATCTATTATTCTGGCCTGTTCCTAATTCCAATTTAATACTCCTTTCTTTTCTTAAGCCAATATTTTTATTATTTATCTTTTCTAATGCTTGAACACTTATTTTAATACCTATTTATGGTTTTATTATTATTATCTCAATTATACTTGGGTTTAAAATTCGGGATGTTACACTTCCTCACACAAAATTCTAAAAATATCTAAGCATAAAACCGAATCATGATTACCACACCAACCAAGTTTTTATTTTAATTTTCTTACATGTACTTTTTAGAAATTTTTGAATCATATAGAAATTAACATGCATGTTCTTAAATCTTGTAGATCAAGTCATAAAATCAATCACCATAGTACAAATCAAAGATGAAAATCACTTTGGGTAAAAAGGACCAAAACCGTGACTTGAAAATGAAGGAAGACTAGATCTTTTACTCAACACAACATGCATGTACCAAAATCAACACAAGATCAAAGCTTTTTGTTTTGAAGATCACATGCATGACTTAAGATCAAACTTTTTCAAAGATCAAGACAAAATCAAAGACTTTTTCAAAAACAAATCAAAATCAAGCATAACCATAACTCAAATCAACTTTTATGAACCTAAAGTTAACATGCAAGGACTTAGAATAAATTTAAAAGCATCAAGATCTAATCTTCCATTCATGGCTGAATTACATAGTTCTTAGTTTAGTGTTTTATAAGTCCATTTACTTTTAAAAATTCAAGATCAAGGCACAAATAACACATGCATGTACATCAAACATCAAGATCATCATTAAACAAGTTTAGATCATAAATTTATTCATCAAATCATTCCTTAAAACATCATGGTTCATGGTTTGAACAAATAAAATTTAACATGCAAGTAGACTTACTTCAAATTTCACAAAATCTCAATAACTTTTAGATCTAGAAGATTTAGTTGGAAAAATTTTAAGATCTCTTATGAAAAGCTTTAACCGAAACATAAAGTCCATAGTTTAGAAATTTACAAGTTTATTTGACTCTTGAAAATTCAAGATCAAAGCTTAAACATTACACACAACCATAGATCAACCATACCATACAACTAGACATGCAAAGAAGAAATGAAGATAAAAAAGGCTTAGAAAAATAAAATCTACTCTAAACTTCTTGGGTTCTTCAAATCACCCACCAAATCAAAGTCTTCTAGCTCTAGGTTCTTTGATCTTCAAGGGAGAGCTCTAGGTTTTGGTTTGATCTCCCCTCCTTCTTCTCTTCTTCCTCACGGCCCTTTCCCTTTTTCTCTCTAAGGTTGAGAGTTTGATGTTGCTCTCAACCAAGTGTGTATTTGGTCTTAGAAATGAAATGGGAATGAAGAGAAAGAGTGAAAATGAACTAAAGGGCTAACTATATATAGGCAATTCGTGAGATGACTCCTTTGCCCTTGGTCTTGGTTTGGTCATTCACAATTAAGGAGGGACGGTTTTGGGCTTTCAAAAATATGCATGGGTGGTGTTTAGCAAATTTAAGGGAGCAAAGTAGAATAGGTTAGGTACTTAGGGGTCACTTTAGGCTTAACAACTAGTTGGCTAATAGTTAGGCTTTTTACTAACTTAGTTGGGTTCTAGTTCTAGCTTAGTTTCCTCATAATTCTAACTTGCTCTCCAAATCTCTTGCCTTAGAAAATAAAAATCCTAGGTTCCTACATGCACACATAAAAACCGTGGCACTCATGCACACACACACATGTCTTACAATTTTCATCTCTTCTTAACTTAGTCACCAAGCAAGGCTCTATGTCATGCTATCCTAGGCAACACATACATACACACCCTTCATACACATACTACACATGTATCATACATGCACACATTCATATTCAATCACACATACATCTTAACACTTAAACACATTTTCTTTAATAAACTTTACTAATTGGCTATAATTATAACTCTCATTTCATTTTCTAAAATCATATTTTAATATATTAAATATATTCCCAAAAGGAAAAATTCATTTGAAGTCCTTAACTATTTTTACTAATTTATTCTCTCAAAATTCGTCCTTTAAATACCCCAAAAAATAAATTTTGCAAACCAACCCAGAAAATTATAAAAGTTACAATTTTGAAATCTACATTTTAATACGATCGTTTTCATATAAAGATCATAAAATTCGGAGTTACGGTTGAAAAGATATGGATTTTCAAAGTTAGCAAACCCAAAAATTTCATTTCAAATAAAAATCGTTCTTTGATAAAATTGCAATTTCTTTAAAACACCAAAAAGGTCCAACACATAATTATTTCTTCAAAATTATTCACCACTTAAAATAATAAAATAAGAAATTTACTTCAAGAAAACACTCTTTCAAAAACATTTTCTCAAATAGATCGTTTAATTATTTAAAACAGTACGAGGAATTTTCGGGGTGTTACATGATGTCCTAGACGGTGAGGTCCTCCAAGGGTTAGGGAAGAAGACCTTCAAAGGAGCCTCAGTCTAGGGTTTCTATGTGATGTTTGGTGGGAGTCCTCTGTTGGCTAAGGGGAGAGCCAAGAAGCAACCCTAATCACTGGTGTGTGAGGGTGATAATTAGGGTTAGAGGACGTACCTGAGCCCCATGTAGTACGGAGCTACTTATAGGGGGGTTGGTTGCCCTAATGGGCTTGCTTTAGGCTCAAGTAGGGCCAGCCTGTACTGAGCTATGAGTGGATGAGCTGTCCTTATGGATAAGGGGGTGAGCTGTCCTTGTGGATAAGGTGAGACACGTCATCCTGTCCTTGGTGTCGGACCCTGGGAGGTGTCGGACTCTGGGAGGTGTCGGACAGGGAAGTCGGACCTGGGTAGGAGTATGAGGTCGGCCCGTATCTGGTATCTGTTCGGCCGTTGAGCCTTGAGCTCGGCCTAGTACACAGAGGGCTTCTTATAGGGCCGTGGGGCCTTGGGCAAGGGTTCTGAGGACCTCGGCTAGGCCGAGTCCACCACATAAGCCCCCCAGCTCGGTCAAGGCTATCTGAGCCTTGTTCCGAGGTCTTGGTTTAGGCCCTTTTCCCAAATCCACCATATAAGAGCCGAGTTCACCACATAAGCCCCCCAGCTCGGTCAAGGCTATTTGTGCCTTGTTCCGAGGTTCTAGGGAGTTCGGACGATGGGTTGTTGAGAGTTGGATCCAGCTGTTTCTGAGATGTTCTTCCATTCTGATGGAGCAGGTCTGAAAACTGTCCTTTCCCCTGCACCAAAATGACGCTTGCCCTTTCCAGATCTGACACGTGTCAGGAATCGTACCAAACGAAGCGTCGCCATTACTACGACGTTGCTCGAGGTCCGTGATTCCAGCTACTCTTCGCCACGTGTCTCCGCGTGTGTGGCTACATGCTGGGTTGGGCTTTTTGGGCTAGGCCCAATCTTCAAAATTGAGGGGGAAAACGGTTTCTCTTCCCCCTCTATCACAGAAAACCGCTTCTCCTTCTCTCTCTCTATCAATCATTTTCTCTTTCATACGAAAAAACCTTCATTCTCTCTCCACCGGAACCTTCTTCCTCTTTCCTCATCGAACCCCACTCCTCTTCTCTACCTTTCGTCTTCTTCTTCTCCAGCAACGGATTCTGCTTTGGCTTTTCAAGCTTCACTCTCCTTCGATTTTCAACTCTTAAGGTACTGGTTCTCTCTCATTTCTTCTTCTTCTTTCTTTGATTCTCTTCTTCTCTTACTGTTTTGTGGTTTATATGGGAGGGGTTTAATATTTTTCGCGTTTCTTGTTCTCCGTTTTCATGGGTATGGTGCGGTTTTCCTTTACAACTTTGTGGTTTGAGGCTTGAATTTAGGGGAGTAGTGTTGTGGTTTAGAGTGTTTCTGGGTTTGGGCATTTTTAGGATTTTGGAGGGCTTTTGATTTGTGTTTTTTGTTTATTTTTCAGAAAACCAAAGGAGTAGGTTGGGTTCAGTATGAGTAGGGATTGGTTTAGAAAATGGGCTGGGGTAGTCTCCCTGTCATCGAGCAGTAGTGACCTCCTCGTCCTGCTCCTCCATAGAGGTAGACGAGGCATTCCGCCGCCAGAGGGAGTATAGGCGGAAATATGAGAGACGAGTTCTGGAGGTCGATCCCGTTGAGGTCGTCTATCCTCGGGATTGGGCAGAAAAAAGAGAGTGGATATGGCAATATGCTTGGGCCGAGTTTGCTGATGGTAGAGAACGTGCCGACTTCTAGAGGATGGAGAGGGAGAGGATGTATGATCGGGGGGTGCCTGTGGTAGAGGGGAGATGCTCGCCTCTCGGAACAACTTCGAGGGGATTTTCCGGGGGGTTATTCTTTGTGACCCGTAAGACTAACACCGAGCTCCCCTGTTCTTCCACAGGTATCATGCCTCCCAGAAAGTGCATCAGCCGCCCCGAGCTTTATCCTGCACCTACTGATGCCGATCAGTATCGGTGGGTCGATGTGGAGCCCAAGGGAGTCCGATCCAGCTTAGACTCTGAGGATAAACTAGCTAGAGTGAGGGGAGCCGTGCTACCTTGCTTGGGGGATGCTGCTGGGACCTCGTACCAAATTCTCCCCTGCTCGGAAAATGACCGAATTTGTTCCCGGACAGATGCCAACTCCTTCTTCTTTTATGCTAATCTGATACACAATCTTGGTGTAACCTTGCCATTCACCGATCTGGAAATGAGGGTGCTAAACGAGCTCGGATTAGCACCTTCGCAGCTTCACCCCAACACTTGGTCATTCTTGCGGGCATTTCAAAAATATTGCGGGGCCAAGGGATTGGTATGTACAGTTCGTCTTTTCCTATGGATGTACAACCCGTTCGTCAGCAATATAGACGGGGTGACTGGTCGTCTTTGGGTGTCGGCTAAGGTCCGGGCTCACTGTGGTTTGTTCGGCATGTTCTCCGAATCTTGGAAACATTTTAAACCAATATTTTTTAAATACAAGTACGTTGGAACGGGTCTACCCTGGTTTCGGTCCGAGACGGGACCGAAGTTCCCTTTGGAGTGGACCCCCGCGTTCTTTAATCCCCATACCAGCACACCGCAAAGGTGGTCGGGCGTAACCCTGGATGTCGACGAGGTCGTAACAGCCCACCATTTCCAGACCGAGTATCGAGCTCGGAAGTTCCAGCTCGCCATTGGAGTTTTCATGCAGTGTCCTGACAACGAAGTCTTGACAAAAATTGGTAGTTACTTTTGCTCTTATACTTGTACATTTCCTTTCATCCTTCTTATTAATTTCTCTTTATCCTTTTGTGTTTGCAGAAGAACATTGGTCAAACATGTCGTCCAGGGCGGTGAAGGCTGTGCTAGATGCACGGAAGAGGAAGAGGTCCGAAAACCCTTCCAACGAAGCGGTGGCTGCCGAAGCCTCCACTGAGACGACCTCAACTGACTCCGTTCCTCTTCACCCAACTCCGCCTGCAGTGATCATAGCCCCACCTCCTCCTCAATCTCCGAGTCCAAGCACTGAGGTGGTCCTTGCTGCAGGTACCCCGCCCTCGGAAGCTGAAGCTCTTCCGAGGCCGCCAACCACCCTTGCCAAAACTTCGGTCAGAGACGCTCTCATCAAGATGTCGGGAGCTGAGTGGAAAAAGAAGGCTGAGGATATGGCCTGTCAGCTGAAAAGGGCCACAACCATGTTTTCTGTGCTGGCCGAAGTCGCTGACGATGTGGCTGATGGAGTGTCACCGGCCAAGAAAAAAGCTCGGTCTGCTATGGCTGCCGAGGTGGAGGAACTGAAGAGTGGCAAAACGCTGCTGAGCAAAAACTGGCCGAGTTGGAAGGGAAGCACCGCCAACAGACGGAGGAGCTTCTAAAAAATCATGAGGAAGCTTTGGCCCAGGTGAGGGCGGATGCTAGGGAGGCTGGTCAGCAGGAGGGCCTTGCTGAGGTGGAGAAGGTTAGGACTCTGCTGAAGAGAAGGGCTGCTCAAGCTCTTAAATATAAGGTAGCCGCATCTGAGTCGGACTTCAATCTTGAGAGGGTGGCGAGCAAAATTTTTACCAGTGCAGTAGAACAAATTCTTCATCTGAACCAAGGGCTCCAAATTCGGTATGTCGGTGCCTCTGCTGGGTTCGGGGTGGAGGATGGAAAGATGGTCGATTATGACAAGGATGAGGTCGAGGTTGACCTTGACCAGCCCGAGGAGAACCTTCCCAACCCCTTGGTGGAGAAGCCCGATGCAGAGTTCGACCTGAGCTCAGTTGTCCTTTCTGATGTTGAAGATTAAGCAGCATAAGTCCCGCATGCTGGGCAGCTTGCGATTTGTCTATGTTCTTTTTTGTAACATGTTTGACAATGTTGGATTGTATTTTGCTTTGCTTATTGTGTACAACATTTTATTTTTATGCAAGTTCTTTCTAGTTTTAACTCGTTGCATGTTGTTATATTTATGCAAGTTTTTATTCTAACTTGTTGCATACGTACTATGTCCGAGGTCGGAGTTATGCAAGCCTTCTCTTTAACTTGTTGCACGAACGCGAGTTTTTCTTTACCAACTCGTTGCATGTTTATTCCTTCGACCTCGGATTCGAACTGCGATCAGTTAGGTGGTCACCAAAAATGTTTTAAAAAGAATGCAAGTGTTTGAGACTTGTCGCATATTGTAACTTCTATGCAAGTTTTTGTTTTAACTTGTTGCATATATACTGCATCCGAGGTCGTTTTTAAGCAAGCTTTGCACAAATGCGAGTTTTTATTGACTCGTTGCATGCTTCGTTCATTTTTAGACCGGGGGTCTGAATACTTGTTGTTTTTTAGATAACTAAGTAAAACTACTCTTGAGAATACAAGTCCTTTACCAACTTGTTGTATTAGACCTGATTGGACCTAAAAAACTTGTACCCAAGACATTGGTGTTTAAAATCTAGTATAAATAACTCTGATAAACTCGGATGACTCAGTAAGTGCAGTAATCTTATAAGTTTTCCTCTGAATAAAGGTACTGTATATAAGTGCATACGGTTGGGATCTCGGATTCACCCACCTTAGCCGAGGTGGGAATCCTCGTCCCCGATGTGAAAGAGGTTGTTGAGTGAAGTTATGTGAGAACATTTCACAGCAAGCTGTACTTTACCGGGTGTCCCTTGTACACTGTGCATATGAGCCGATCTTATCTAGAAGACGTTGGCTGTGCATAGCGCCATGCAACATTCAGGTGGCTAGTGCTAAATGAGAAGCTAGTACGTACGTATATAAAACTGTGGCACTTGAGTATGAGCAAGTTTGTACTTTTCATTAATTGTAGATATGAGTACATTGCTTTTTGGAAAAGTGGATATATCACAATGGAAATGTAAAAACACGAACAGAATTTAAAGGAAGCAAAATTTAAAATGAGCTTGAATTTGAATTTCGGGTGAGGATGCTGATGACTGCCGATGATATCTGAGGTAAACCTATTTGAAACAGGTTCTCAGTGTTGTAAAGTCTTGGGAATCCTCGAGCTCGGTTCTTTCGGGAATTTCCCAGAGTATGTTTCCAGAACGCCTCTGTTGGGACTTCCCGATTTCGAGCTCATTTCCCGCTTTTCCGGTAGTTAAGACCGATGTCTGCTCCTTGGGGCGCGAGGTGATCAGGCTCGGACAACCCGGGTTTCGCTGTTTTGTTGTCTTGGTCGGCTAGCTCTTCCTTTGCTATCTCCCTCTGAACAGGAGCAGCTTCTCAGATTTCTTCTGCCGGTATTGGATTTTCTTCGGCCTTGTGATGGTCACCCGAGGTGAACTGATAGGAGAGGCCGAGGAGATTGTTGGGAATGTTGCAAAGTGGGAGCTTTTTCATCTTGAGACACCAGAGCTCGGTAATTTGAAAAGCTCGACTTAAGAAATGGGCAGGGAGTTTACTTCGGCACTCAAATCGAAGCGATACCGAATGGAGGGCAGGGTTATTCACAGTTGTAGAGATGAGAAAATTGTCCCCCTGTGGGGGGTTGGAGAGGACTGGGAAAGAAAGAAGATTTCCTTTAAATACATCTTGGATTTCTTGGGAAAGGTTGACATTCATGTTAACATCCTTGCATGGGGTAGAGGGGAAGGGGGGATTACCAACCATTCTTCATGAGGAAAGGACCTAAGAACATCTCAGTCGAACTGAACCTCGGCCAATAGAACTCTTCCCTTGGACAATGTCGGATCAGTGAACTCTTTTTGCTTCTTTTTTACCTCCCGTAGGCTCGCACTGTAGCAGAGCCGGGCTTTTACCTGGTCAGCTTTGACCGTAACAACCTTGTCGTCAGATCCGACAAATTTCATTGCCAATTGTACTGTTGAAACCACTGCCCCAAAAGCTTGTAGGTAGGTTTGTCCCAGTATTACATTATATGGGGAGTCAGAGTCAACCACTAAAAATTTGATGATCTCCGTTCGGGCCGAAGGCTGGTTGCCTAAGGTCACCGGGAGGTGAATAGCTCCCAGGGGGCGGATTGCCTCACCCGTGAAGCTGATGAGATTGCCTTCAAACTGCGCGAGGTCGGCTGACCTCAGCTTCAGCGCTTGAAAAGTATGAAGAAAAAGAATGTCGGCCGAGCTTCCTTGGTCTATGAAAACTCGGGCGACTTCGAAATTGCTAATCAACGCCGTTATCACCATCCGATCATTGTGATCGGGGATGACGTCTTCCATGTCTTGGTCAGAAAAAATGATAGGGATGTTCCTAGATGGTTTCTTGCCAACGGGTTTGTGATGGACAGCGAGAACTTGGTTGACATACCTTTTCCTTTTTGCCCTCTTTTCTCCGCCACCGGCGAAACCTCCCGAGATAGTTTCAACTCGGAAGTTTTCCGGTGACTTGTCTAGATCTTGTACCACAACCATGTTTACTCGTTGTGGTTCTTCTTCCTTCTTTTCAGGGGACGGGTCGGCTTTGGCTTTTCCTTTATCGTTGTCTGGGCTGCGAGACCTTCTTCGGCCCCGTCTTTCCACCGCTTCGCGCACATACTGCTGCAATTTGCCCCTTCTCACCATATCCTCAATGACATCCCGAAGCCAGGTGCACTGATCGGTATGATGGCCGTACCCGTCGTGGAAGTTGCAATATTTGGATTTGTCCCTGACATTGTATTGATTTATGAGAAAAGGGGGTCGAGGTAAACTCCTGAGTTCGGTCTGCATGGTCTCTCTCTAGACTTGAGACCTTGGGACCGTCAGGGGGGTGTAAGAATCATACTTAGTGATGTACGGACGTCCGCGGTCCTCTTGTTGGCCAACGTGAGGGCGACCTCGGTCTCCCTGGTCTGCTCTTCCTCCTCTTTCATCCCTGTTGCCACGAGGACGACCTCGGGGCAGGGCATTCTGCGAGGCGGCTTGAGCGTTTTCCATCCTACTTGAATGTCCTTTGTTGAATTCTTCAAGATTGATGTACTTGTTTGATCTCTGTCTCAGATCGGCCATGTCCCTTGGTGGCTTTCCAATTAGTGAATCTTTGAACCCTCCTTCGGCCAATCCTTGGGTCAAAAGGAGGACAACCACCTCGGGAGATAGATTGGGGACTGAGCTGGATTCGCTGTGAAACCTGTGCAAGTATGCACGTAAGGATTCCTCTGGTTTCTGCGTCATTGTTGCTAGCGTGTGGTCTGACCTGGGTTGCACACAGCTAGCAGTGTACCTGTTAAGAAAGACCCGCTTCATTTCTGTCCAGTTGTTGACAGAGTTCTTGGGTAGTGTTGAGTACCATCAGAGGATTGGGGCCTGGAGGGTCATAGAGAAAGCTCGACACTTGAGCCGATCTCCTCCACCATGAAAGTTCACAGCTCCCTCATAAGAAAGGACATGCTCCTGGGGGTCTGTGAGGCCATTGTATCTGGGAATATTGCTGGGCCCGAGGTACCCAGGTGGTGGTTCATAAGCCATGACGGCTGGTGTAAAAGGATGCCCAGGGTGGGAATCATCTGAATCAGGTTGTTGCTGATCAGGGGGTGGTGTAAGTTGTGTGATGGTTGTGTGTGGTGTTGCAAAGGTTTGTGGAGTTAACGGAGGTTGTGGTGGAAGAGGTGGTGGAGGGGGTGGTAGGGGAAACTCATTTGGGGCCGGAGCTTGGACAACAGCTCGTTCAGCCAAACGCTGCATAGCAACTTGTTGGAGATCTGCGATAACTTTACCTTGCTGTTCTACAATTCTCATCTGCTGTCTCATCAAGGATAAGAGTTCTACATCTCGAGAGAGCGTAGACTGTCGTGAGTGGGAACGGTGTGTTGTGCTGACAGAGTGGGCAGGTTCGCCGTGGTGGCGGTGCTGTTCGGTGTTGGTTTCACCGAGCTCAGAGCATAACTGCACGCGCCGACCTCCGCCATGTTGCTGGGTTGGATTTGTAGTGTCTCCGGTATGGATGGTGTAAGGTCCACTGTGGGTATGGGTGAATTCTGGTGGTGAAGGTGGCTGTGGAAACGGGGGTGGTGGCGGGGGAGGAGGTGGAGGTGCTGGAGGGGGTGGTGGTGAGGACCTCGCTGCCCTATTGGCTTCAAGATGCAGACGCAAGTCCTCAGTTGACGGCACCCTTCTCGGACGCCCCCTCCTTCTCCTTTGGACTGGTTGTTCCTCAAACATGGTAGAATCTTCTTGGTGGGGATGAAGTTTATCTTCCCCACAGATGGCGCCAATGTGATGTCCTAGACGGTGAGGTCCTCCAAGGGTTAGGGAAGAAGACCTTCAAAGGAGCCTCAGTCTAGGGTTTCTGTGTGATGTTTGGTGGGAGTCCTCTGTTGGCTAAGGGGAGAGCCAAGAAGCAACCCTAATCACTGGTGTGTGAGGGTGATAATTAGGGTTAGAGGACGTACCTGAGCCCCATGTATTAGTACGGAGCTACTTATAGGGGGGGCTGGTTGCCCTAATGGGCTTGCTTAAGGCTCAAGTAGGGCCAGCCTGTAATGAGCTATGAGTGGATGAGCTGTCCTTATGGATAAGGGGGTGAGTTGTCCCTATGGATAAGGTGAGACACGTTATCCTGTCCTTGGTGTTGGACCCTGGGAGGTGTCGGACAGGGAAGTCGGACCTGGGTAGGAGTATGAGGTCGGCCCGTATCTGGTATCTGTTCGGCCGTTGAGCCTTGAGCTCGGCCCAGTACACAGAGGGCTTCTTATAGGGTTGTGGGGCCTTGGGCAAGGGTTCTAAGGACCTCGGCTTGGTCGAGTCCACCACAATTTGTATGTATATGTGTATTTTTGATTTTCATGAAAAGAAATAGATAAAACAAATTTGTTGAATAAATGTTATGCTGAAAATTGTGATTTGTGTGTTTTTAACCTTGAAAAGTGATATTTTTGTACGCTCAATAATTCTGGAATTTTGTCACTGATTTAAGTAGTTTAAAATGAACTTCTCTGAATTTTTAAATGATTTTTGATATTTATTTTCTATTTCTTTAAGAACAAACTTTGTGAAAACGATTTTGAGAAAATAAGTTTTTCGGTTAAAAGATAAACAGAATTTTCAAACTTGTGTTATTCCAAATTGTTTGAAATTTTTATAGCAGCTTCCTGAACCTCTCTAGATGTTCTCTGTAAAATTTAAAGAGATTTGGAGTTGATTTGATATTTTTAAGAAAGGCAAAACAGTGAACCACTTGGTTCAGATTTTCTGGACTTAGTGACAAATTTAATTAGAAAAATATGACTTGCACAACTCCAAATAATCAGAAATTTTATGAGATATTCTTGACTGTATAACGAAGACTTATACTAATGTTTATGCAATTCAGAGTTGAACAACTATTTTTAATATTGACGTTTTTGCCTCTGACCAGCAACAGTACCATGTTGTTTTTCATGTGAAATTTGATTTGAAACCTAGCTTAGGGTTGTTTAAATGGCTTGAAAATTTTATATGATGAACTTTATTATATATGTGTATGTTCTGGAAATTTTTAAGATTTAACAAATTAATTTGATATAGTTTTGGATTTTATCTTTTGTGTTTCACCTTTAAGCACACTAAGTTTCTATTTGAATATTTTTGATGAATATAAATTTTTATACTTGATGTTATGACTTGGCTGCCTTTTATGATGATTATAATGTCTTGAAGTAATTAAATTAATGATTGTTTGATGGTATGTTTAGGTTATGCATGAATGGATTAATTAGTTAACCAAAGTGTTGTGTTTGATTTTATAATTGGCTTTGAAAAGTAATTGGTCTTGAAATAGTTTAGCTTTGATTTAATTAAAGAATCTTGGACTTAGTGGTTGCTGCCCTTAATTCATTTCACAATGTTAAGTTTGAAAAATAAATCATTTAAGTGTTTATTTTATAACAAAGTGTTATACGAACTAAAGTTGAGTTTTTCGGTGTTTTCGGATTTTCTGAAAAGTAATTTATGGACTTGTGTAATTGCTGTCCAGAATTTATTTAAATCATTTTTCAATCCTAAAAATTTATTTGATTGGTTTAAAGTTTAAATTTTAAGTGGTATTTAACTTGGGAAAAGTTTGATTTGAAAAAATTTTAACGATTTACTATTTTCCGACGAGAAATAAAAAGAGTTTTCGAAAACGCGTTCTGATTCTAAGTAGGGCAATTATTTAAGATAGACTTGTAACGTTAGTATCGTCTATTTAGTACGAGGTACGTATAAGCCAAGAAGCGGAACGACCGACTTGTTGGGAAGAACTCGCAACGATTTCAGATGCTGGAATGTGAGGTGAGAGATGCAGTAGGCCTAGGTCATCGTGACGCGTAGACTCGGTTCTAAACTGAGTACATCGAGTCTAATTGTCATAGGTTATGTGCTGCATGATTACATGTGACATATATGTGCTAGATGTTTACCTATTTGTTTAAATATGATGCATGACTGATTTTATTACGTATTGAATTTCTCTGTGAATTATCCTGTGGAGTATATCTTGTTCTGTTTTGGAAAAGTTGTACGCAATAATGAGAATCATAAAAAGAAATGAGTTATGAGATGAATGAATTGTAAAAGTAAGAAAATGTGATTGAAAGAAAGAGGAATGATCATATGTAACACCCCTAATTTTCGTCTCCCAAATAACCAAGAAATTAATTATAACAATTATTTTATAATTGATTTATATTGGTTTGGAAAGTTTTAGTTTTTGTACATTATGTGTTTTTATAAAAATATGAGAAATATTTTTATATGGTTATTTTGTACAAAAATATGAATATTGTAATTTAGTCCTTGGGTTGGGACCTAATTACAATATTAGAAGGGTTTTTAGCAGGAAAGGAATTAAAATCTTAATTTTTGAATTTTGCACTGGAGTAACCGGTTACCCGTACCCAGTAACCGATTAGTGAGTGCAGACAGCTCATAAGAGGAAGTGGAATTTGATGAATAATCAAGCCAAAACCCAGAAATTTGCCACGAATTCATCCTTCTCTTGGTGGGTTAGGACGTGTCAACATGCATGGCTCTCTAATCTTGCTATATAAGGCCATTAATCAGATCAAAGTTGGGGTTTTTGGGAGTGTGTTGGTGTCAATCTCTGTTTTAGGGTTCTTGCTGTGTTTCGTTCGATTCTCCTTCTTTGTTAAGAGTTAGATTTCGAGTGATATACCATTACAAAGCTTGAATCAAGGGCTTTGTATTGATATAAGGTTTGTGAGTTGAGAGTTCCTGAGCTAGGAGAAATCGATTCATGAAGTTGGAGGTTCAAAACTGTCACAGTTCTGTATTGGGTTTCTGGAACTGACTTTGAGCTTCGATTTTGGTAAGCTCAAGCCTTCTCTTGTTCTAGACTTGATTTCCTTTCAATGTTTATGTTGCATGGTTTTGATAATGACCATTTTCCCTAATTTTCATGTCCATTTCATGTTCCAAATTCCTTGATCAATCTACCCTGTCAAAACGGTTCTGGTTTGAGGAGGAGCTTTGGGTGTTTGGTGTTCTACCTCAAATCTCTGCTCAAATCTTGTTCAAGCACGAACCTAAGGTAAGGGGGAAGCTTACTATTTGCTAGAATGAGAATAAATATGTTGAGAAAGTAGGATGAGCCACCATGAAGCTTAAGGGCATTAATTTTGGAATAGGATATTGGCATGGAGGCCAAATTGAAATATAACACTTGTTTGAATAAGTTTAATATGCTGCAAGTGAACTTATTTGATGCTTAAACCATGCTAATTCTGAGTACATGTGAGTTTGATACTTGGAGTTGTTGAAATTATGGTTTTTATGCATAATGAGGAATGGAAATGAAATCAACAAGTTTCTTGTTAGTTTCAGTGTTCAAACATGTTTAGTTTATGGTAATGAAGTTCTGTTTGGGGTTGGTTTGGGTTAAAATGAGGTGTGATTGAAAATGGTATTGAAAAACCCTCTTTTTAGTGTATGTTCTGCAGTCAGTAACCGGTTACTGCACTAACTGGTTAGTGACTTGCAGTAACCGGTTACTAGCTGTACCTGAAACCAGAAAATTGAAGAAAAACAATGAAAAAGCCATTTCAATCATCTTTCTTTTAAACCCATCTCCAATAACTTATATTAACCTATCTTATGGGAACTACATGTATAATATGAGCATGGTGATTTAATGAATTGACGAAATATGGTATAATTATCATAATGTTATACATGGAACTTATATGTGATTTATGTATGTCTAATATATAAGTTTTGAATACATGAATTTGTGACATGTTGAGCATTGGAACATGTTCATATTAAGGTAATAAAACTCTGTTTATGCCATGAATTGGACTGGAATTGAGTATTAAAGGATTTGGTATGTCAAACCCCACTTTTTAGTGCAAATTCTGCAGTCAGTAACCGGTTACTGAGTTGCAGTAACTAGTTACTATCTGACAGCATTCAGAACAAAACAGTTTTTGAATTGTTGAGTGATTCCTATCAAACGTACTCAATTCTAAGTCAAATTTCAGAGGGTCTATCACTGTAATTTAATGACCAAGGTGTTGTTTAATTATAGTTGAACTTCGATGAGTTTATGCCTTAATGTTTATGATAACTTCAAAGGGAAGTTTATGGAGTTGTGCTTTGAATTATGACTTAGATCTTTTGAATGATATTATGTGTTGAACTTGAGGTATTCTGTTGTGCTAAGACCTTGTTATTGGATTGAGTAGAGAATTCAAGAAAAGATTCTTTGAAAATCAATGGTTTTGTATTCAGGTCTGTAATTCTAACCGGTTAGGTGATGACGTAACCGGTTAGTACCTGAAACTTAAAAACAAAAGTTAAGTTTTTGAGTTAGGATTTGCTAATACCAAGGATTATATTCTCTCAATCCAGGTCTATAAGCATATGTTAAATTTAAATTCAAAGGTGAATTTTATGAGTAAAGCCATACCTCAAGATATCATTCAGAAGTTGTGTTTTCTAAGTCATAATAATGGAATTAATGGGAACATGACCCTGTACTCTAGGAGTACCAAACTGATGCAACCTACTTGAAGACACATTCTGGGAATGTGGCCATTGTCTGGGACATGGTTTCTTGGACACGTTCTGGGAACGTGATGCACACTCTGGGAGTGGTGCTTGATTATATTCCAAGTATGGTTTGCGATATGTTCTGGGAACGTATGTTAGTGTTCTGGGAACACATTGGTATAATAATAGAATTAAAGATAAAAACCAACCTTAATGATTGTGCATTCATGCATATAGAATGGAAGATGGGTTGGTAGGAACGTTTATCATATTCTGGGAATATGAGGAGGGTACTCGGGGAGTACCGAATTATAACCTACTTGATGACACATTATAGATATGTGGCCAGTGTCTGGGACCTGGTTTTATACGTTCTGGGAACGTATGTTAGTGTTCTGGGAACACATTGATATACAACCTACTTGATGACACATTATAGATATGTGGCCAGTGTCCAGGACCTGGTTTTTATGCGTTCTGGGAACGTATGCGTTCTGGGAACGTGATGCACACTCTGGGATTGATGCTTATTATTCCAAGTATGGTTTGCTACACGTTCTGGGAACGTGATGCACACTCTGGGAGTGATGCTTATTTATCCAAGTATGGTTTGGCATTACGTTCTGGGAACGAATGTCAGTGTTCCGGGAACACAACGGTGTATTGGATGGACGTCCAAGATGGACTTGTTAGAGGCCTCAGTTGTGGAAGGAAATCATGCATCATGCCACCTGCATTGAAAGAATTATTATGATTAACCGGGTGTGCTCATATGAATATGCATCATGATTTACTACATGTTCACTTGTGGATGTTAGTGTTATTCTCATTTGATTATGCGAATATGTATAGCTAACCCCCATGCCCTTATTAGGTGTTGATCGTGCATCTAGCTTGCACAAGAATCAGTAAGGGGAGATGTCCCTTAGGTGCATGTAGAGTGTAGAAAATGTGGGTTGGGAACCCGTTGTGCAGATATCGAGGATCCGACCAGAAGGATGTTTGGACAAAGGACTAGTGACCAGCTCTATAACATTTCTATTTTTAATAGAATTTAAATGATACATATTTTGGAAAGATGTATCATAAGAGGAATTCAGTTTCATAATAATACTTATTTGGTATTAATGGACTTGTTACACTTGATATATTTTGGGAGTATAATATGCTGATTTTACTATGTTTCTGCAAACTCTGATTTTACTAAGTCACCTTCATTATCAATCAAGTATTTGTGAAAATAAATTTTTAAGGGAAGGGATAAATTCTTATTTTCAAATCTTTTTCCAACAACAACAAGTCCAAGTAATCACAAACTTATTACTTTTCTTATAAAGTAAGATGATATACAAGGAGTGTTACATTTTTATGGTATCAGAGCAATGGTCCTGACTCTTGGTCCTTGGGTGTGTGGTCCAATACGCTGGTCATCGATATCTGCAATGTTTCCTGGGAAGTATGCTTTCATATACCTCCAAACTAGAGCTAAAGTTATGGGTAATGGCTCTAGATAAGTAGCTTATTCTGTTATTAAGAAGTGTTCCATGTAGTCTAAGTAGAAGTATGATAGTTGTATGCTTCTCTTTAGACATGTTGTAAACCCAAAACCATAGTGTTGGTTTATTCCGTTCTCATAGAACCAGTGATAAGGAAATCTTAAAGGAGTTGTAGTTAAGTCCTTGACTCTCGAGAAGAGTATTTACCCTCACTAGTGTTATAGTTAATCAACTTCTCAGACCGAGTGCAAGGCAGTTAGCTTCTTAAAGATCCACCTTGTTGAGTTTGTTGAACTCTAAAGCTATCCATTCACTTGTTCCTTATGGATACGGGTATTGATCAAAGTTTCTCTATGCCTTATCCAATCTGCTATCTCAAAGTAAATACTCCTACAAATCTTCTTGTAGCAGTTTCCAAGGTATGCCTGAATCGTTCTATTAAGGTATTAGACTTTGTCTATTTACCTGTGTCATGATTACATCTGACCTTAAGCACGGTTTGGAAGCCGAGAGATCAAGTGATCATGATTAATAATGATAGAACAACCCTGTATTGGGATTCCCAAGCTTCGAATCTGGAATCCAATAAATCCATGTGTTTTATTCTGGGCAGCAGTGAAGGAAAAAGGGGGTTAAAGAAATCTTGGTTACAAGAAATGATGTCAGGTTTACCCTTGAGTAAAGAGATAGAGTTTGGAATCAAGTTAAAATTAAGAAGTTACTCCAATCAGAGAAGGTAGAAAATTGAGTTGGATGATTCAAAAGAAACGATAAATACCAAGATAAGGAGGTTGTGATTCATGCACAAGTTTGGAGTTCGAAAATGTGAATGACAATAAGAAGAAGAGGAGTTGAATATGAGACAAAGGCGATGGACGGAGTTTCTAAAAGATTATGACTTTGAGCTCCATTATCATCCTAACAAAGCAAACGTAGTTGCAAGCATTTTGAGCGGAAAGGCTATTCATATGAGCTCAATAATGGCTAAGGAGGTTGTTTTGATCGAGGTGTTCAGAGACTTAAGTCTGGTAATGCAAGTTGAACCATCTAGCATTAAACGGGGAATGCTGCAAATCCTCAACAAATTCTTGAATTGGATTCGTGAATTACAACCAGAAAATGAGGAGTTGAAAGAAACGAATGAGATTTAATCTTTGGAATTAAAGTCAGGGATTATGGATATTAGAATATCTATTACTGAAGTTAAGGGATTTATGAAGTGTTGTCTGGAACAACTTAGTTAAGGAATCCTCGACTGAAGAAAAGGTGACTAAGGAGGAAATAGGGAAGAGAACCTTTGTCCATCTCAAGGTGAAAAATGTGAGGCTCATCGCTTTGGATTTAGTTGTGATGTACCTTAGGGGATCGTCAATTCCGACTGCAGGAAACTAGAGTATTATTCACAAAGTTTCTTGAAGGAAAAGGTGAGAAAGGAATGGACGAATCAAGCAAGAGAAGAGTTCACCAGCTGAGATGTGAGTTGAGTCTACTCCTGGCGTAGACAACCCAAGTCTATCTCTTCCGTTGATCTGAATTAACGTAGTCAAATGTTTTTCGATTACATTAATCTAATCATATGAAAATATCAATATTTTGTTGGAAATTCAACTCCAATTTTTCTGTGATCAAAACCTTTATCACAGTTGGATGTGATAAATATCTGTGGACACTACAGAAATAGAAAGATCAGTTAAGGCTAGAGAGATTAACAACCATCGGGATAGGACAAATCTTGGTATCCCCAAAGGAAATGTCTCTGGAACTTGACTATCTAACTAAGTCTGATAGTGATAATTACCCTATCTTTAAGTTCATCTAACTTAAAGAACTGTCGTATGGTCTTTCCTGCGAAAGATTATATCTGAAAGGGATGATTTTGTTATTAATGGTTTAAATATTAGGACTGATCACCCTAATATCTTAGGCTGTTAAGGAACGTAGTCATACAAATGTTTCTTTGATCGTGCCCGAGAGATCAGAGTGCGCAGCCCAAAAAGCTTTTCCAAAAAGTTTGATGAAAAGTGTTTTATTTGAAGAATGTTTATGTGAAGTGTATTACTCAAAAGAGTATTCCTTTTAAAAGAATTCCTTCACATAGGAGTTTTACGCAAAGAACTTTTATTGTTTAAATATTTTATTAGAAATGTTTCGGAATAAAAGAATTATATCGAAACTCTTTTAAGTGGGGGAGTACCCTAAAGAACAAATTTTTGGGAGCTAGATGAAGTTTTATAGTATAAAAACATTTTGGAAAAGTGGAAAATTTCAGAAGATGAATTTCGGGGATAAGTCCAAGTAATCACAAACTTATTACTTTTCTTATAAAGTAAGATGATATACAAGGAGTGTTACATCATAAAGGTTGTATAAGAAATGGAATACAAAGAGTTGAGATTGGAGAAGAGTAATGTGGTTATGAAAGTGAGATGTGGTATGAGCGGAGATGTGATTCCTCGCTTACGTTTTTGGAAAGAAGCCTAGTGTTGAGTTGAACTTGCTCCTCCATTAGCACTCATCCAAAAATGTGATTTTTGAAAAAGGTTTTGAAAAGAGATTTTTGAAAAGCTTTTGTGAAAACACTATTTTTGAGAAAGTTTTTGGGAACATTATTTTTGAGAAAGTTTTGCGAAAGGATATTTTTGAGAAAATTTATGAAATGATATCTTTGAGAAAGTTTTGTGAAGTGAAAGTTTTGCGAAAATATATTTTCGAAAAATTTTTGCGAAAAGATATTTGAGAAAGGGGAGGAAATGAGCTTTGTGAAAGTTGATGAGATGAGATGAGAAAGAGTGTATCATGATGATGAGATGAAAGTGATTGAGGCATGAGGCCATTGAGAATTTAGGGGGAACAGATTGCGATTAGTGGTCGGGCTTCGTTGAAGGGATGCACTAAGGACGAGCCAACTGTTAGGATTAAGCCGATAATTAAAACATAAAAACTTTAAATGACTTTAAAAGACATTTACAAACGCGGTGAGGTATGAGTGTCGTATCGAAGTAGTGGAGAGGAAGATACTATGGGTATCTGCGGATACTCAGGTGGGGATTGCAGGAGGGGAGGGCAAGGACGGTGAAACGTCAAGAAGCCTAGAGTATATTTCTAGGCGGAACGAATTCCACATGTGGCGTACTAACGTGGTAGGGACTGGGTCTAATGCCGTGGCAAGTTCCGCATCGCGAACTAGAAATTATACTGTCACCCCCTCGATGCAAATCTAGAACAGTAAGAGGGACTGGAACGGGGCATTTGAGATTGCCGCTGAGAGCGTGCCTTGATATATATGTGAATTGATATGATATGATTTGAGGCTGAGTCCTCCTGGTCTGGGACCATTTGATTGTGTGACAGCTGTCGTGCCCGCGTGGTAAAGGTCCTGTACTCCTGTTTGCTTCTGTAACACTCTCACTTTTATTAGTTACTTTTAGGTTTTATTAAAATTGGAGATTTAAAATTTCTTTTTAACACATAAATTTCTTTAAAAGGTTTTACGAAAATCCGGTAGAGTTTCCTCTGTTTTCCGGACTTCCCAAAAATTTTCTTCTAAAAACCTGTCAGTCCAAAATTGTTTAAAAACATAAACAACAACAGTTTAATAGTTATAACAGATCCTAATGCCCAAATAATACAAGTTACGGGGCAAGCTACTAATTCATATTATAAATTACATTAAATAATTATCCACTCATAATATCTAATAAACATTCCACGTAATGGAATGAAAATCCTGCTCGGCCGACACGGGTGTATGCTCCACTTGTGTACCTGAAAAATATTAACCACACAGGGGAAGCATCACACAGAACTCAAAAGAGAGATTTCTAAGCAGATATATACGACACACCAAGACCATTCAAGCCTATACTATACTACTTAATTCATGCTCCTCTTTTCCTTTTTACCTCCTAACTGTTTCCCAATTCTTTTTATTATTTTTTTTAATTGTTTCCTTGTGAATAATCCCAATTCATTTTTCTATTCACTCTCTTTCCAGCTAACCTATTTCTTTTTCTTCCTTTCCCATAACCACCCTATTAGCCATTTTTCCTTTCCATTATCATTTTCATTTCCTTTCCCATTTTTATTCCCTTTTTATTCCATTTTCATTACCCTTTTCCCTTAATCACTGATATGTCCCTATCCGTTTCCGTTATCCCTTTTTCCTTTTCCTAAATCTTTCCATTACCTTGACCATTATTCATTCCCTTTAATTCCTTTACCGATTCCATTTTTTATTTATTTCCTTCATTCATTCTCCATTATGTGTAACCTCAATCAGAGATCTACACACCGTGTTTGCAACCACAAACAGTGATCTGCAAACGCTGTGTATGCAACCACAGACAGTGATCTGCATACGTGTATACAACCACAAACAGCGATCTGTATACTCCCATCTCGTTTATGTAACCTCAAACAGAGATCTACATAAACTTCCCTTACCTTGTTATTATTTGGCCACAGGGTCAATACAACCACCTGCGCCGTGCCACAGGGTCAATACAACCACCCGTGACATGTACCATATTTATTTGGCCACAGGGTCAATGCAACCACTTGCGCCGTGCCACAGGGTCAATACAACCACCTGTGACATATACCATTTTTATTTGGCCACAGGGTCAATACAACCACCTGCGCCGTGCCACAGGGTCAATACAACCACCTGCGACATTTACCATTCTTATTATCTCTTTATTATCGTATTAGTTTTGTCCCTTTACTTTTAGTTCCTTAATTCTATCTAATACTTTTAGTTTCCTAACACTTCCTTATCCTCTATTATCGTCTCACTTAGCACACGCCTTCCCTTAACGACTTATTATTATTTCCTTGCCATCTTATACTTAAGTATTTTTCGTTACTAATTACTCTCATACTAACTCTTAGTTGTTTACCTATTCTTTTTCTTTTCTTTTTCTTCTTTTCTTCCTTATAATTCTGTTTATTTATTTCTTTCTTGTTATTCCATTTATTTCGTTACTAATTGCTTTAACTCTTCTTTATCTAACTATTCTTTTCCTAATTGTCTTCCTTATTACATATCCTATTATTACATCATTAGTCCTATTCTACTCGGTGGTCACATTATATTCTCTTTACTCTCATTTGTTCATTTCTAAATTTATTTCCCTATTCACCATTTCTATTCTTTTGCCACACCCTACCGATCTATTACTCTATTACCTATCTTTTTATTCATCACTATTTGTTTCCCTTATTTACTCCATCTATCTTTCTTCATTATTAGCGGGTTACTCTAAGGTTCACTAGCAATTAACATTTCCCCCGGTCCTAGCGATAGATATAACTACCCATAAATACACCCCTTAAGGACTGGTAATGAAACCCCTTACCTCAATCGGTGATAGTGGGGGATAACCTTAATCTGACGCTTTACTCCCCGACCCACGCTTTAGCTCGGCTCCAGCTTGATCCTAAGCTTCCCCAATCTTCGATTCCAAGCACGGTGGGGACAATCGATCTCGATCACGGCTGGTCCTAGGCAAGAGCTTCAAGCTTCGGTGCACTCGACAAAAGCCCGGCACGGTCACGAGTCGGTAACGGCGCCGGTGTTGCTCTCAAGAGAGAGAAAGGAAAGGGTGATCTGAGGAGGAGGAGAGGGAGGCTATGGCAGGGAGAGAGAGAGGCAGTGGTGGTGGTGGCGGTCGGAGGTGGGTGGCCCGTGGTGGTGAGGGGCCGGAAGTGGTGGAGGAGGTGAGGGAAAGAGAGAGAATGGAAACTAAGAGGGAGGATAGGGGAGGAAAGGATATAAGAGGAGGAATACCAAGGAGGTGGGGTGGCGGCATTGGTCCAAGGGCGACGGCTCGCGGTGGCCGGCCAGGAGGAAGAAGGGTGATATGGAGGGAAGAGGGAATGGAAGGAGAGAGAAAGAAAGAGAGGGAGAAGGAGTGGCGGTTTGAAGGGAAGGGAGGAGAGGCCAAGGCGGCGGCGGCTGGAGGGTGGTGGTGGTGGAACTGGATGGAGGAAGGAGGATGAGAGAGAGTGTGTAGAGAGAGACGGAGGGGCTGCCAATGGGGGTTTCAGCCCCCAAAACACGATTTTAGAGCTGCAGGTCGCAGAATAATCGAGTATTTCTGTCATTACTCGAGTATTTTGACCCAAAATACTCGAGTATTTAACAAAATACTCGAGTAACATGACCAGATACTGCTAGTTTGCTTTTCTATTTTTCAACTATTTTCTCCCAACTTCAAATAGCCATAACTTCTTCGTTCACCGTCGGATCTTGCTCAAGTTTGACGAGTAACTTCCTAAAAATCATACCTTCATATCCAACGGTAGGAATTGTGTTTTGAGTCTTAAATCTTTCATTTTGAATTTCCTAACGTCGGGTGTTTATAACACCGAAAAATCAATTTTTAACACTCGTTTGGGTCTTCTTTAAATTTGCTTTTCGATGCCAATGCTCCTTGACTCCTATATGGCACTTAAAGCACTCCTAATCCATCATTTTAAATCCCTTCTATGATAATCCTTACTTCCAAATCTTACTATTATTCTAATTATTATTAGAATTAAAATTCGGGATGTTACAGCTTCCGACTAGGTTGGGTGGATGACCGAGGAGATGTAGACGTGTGTGCAAGTTCAATGATGTTTCCCCCTCATCATTGAGCGAACCGTTTGATAAGACTTAATAATGATAAAATATTACAAGAAAGAAAGCATAAAGAATTTATGAAGAATTGAGAAAGATTCAAAGAAGAAAAGTTGAAGTGTTTGTTGGAAAGATTGAGGAAGATGGTGATAAGACTTGAATATTCGAAGGCTTGTGATTCCAAGTGAAGTGACGTGTGTTGTGATGATTTATGATTTTGTTATATTTGATATGTTTTATTTATAAGTGTTTCCTATGTGCCTACATGAGTGTATTTGTCATATGCATAGTATGAGTAGTTGTCATTGCATGAGAATTAGTAGATCCTATGTCCTTAACTATTGTTCTATTGTCTGGTCATGTTGTACTTCTGGAATACTGACCATCTCTCCTATCATGTTGTCATATCGGGTTGCTCCGGTATTGCAACGGATAGATGGTCGACTCTGTAGTATAATTGGTGCTTTCGTCTCGATGCGATTTCGGCAGTGGGCTTCAGCGAAGAAGATTAGAGGTCAAGAATAGTAATAGGTAATTCCTTTGAGCACTGTACCCCTTGCAACTACTTGGTTACATTGTCGTATCATTCTGAACCCCGCTTCAAATTTTATTGAGAATGGTTTTAAGAAACAAGATTTGAAAATGTTTTCTCAAAATTAGATTTATGAAGCTAAGTTACAAAGCGCGATGTTAAGTAACATCTCGGTTTGGAACTTGACTTGTGATGTGTGACATGAGAACATTATTTAATTTCAATTAAGTTACTGAAATGATTTTGGAACACAAAGGTTCTCATTCTCATGTCACCTTGTATAAAAAAAAATTTCCCAAAGTTTTACTATAAAATAGTTAAAGAGATGATGTTTTCAAGTTGCCGAAATCGAGGTGTTACACTTGATCTAAATGGAATCACTCTTGATCTACTTGAAACCTCCTCCTTTTTCCTCTCCATGACTCAGGCCACCACTCTCTTTTCTCACTTTCTCTATTTTTTTTATTTTCTTTCTCTAAGAGTTTGATGAGTCTCTTAGAGTGATGTTTTGTGTGGAAGTGTAGAAATGAAATGGGTGAAAGGAAAATGTACTAAGGCCATAACAATTTATAGACAAATTCATTCTCCCTCTTATGCCCTTGTGGGTTGGTTCGGTCATGAGTAATTGAAAAGGGTAGTTTTGGGCTTCCAAATATTTGCATGGGTGGATTTTATCAAATGGAAGGGGACAAGGTAGCATGGCTAGGTTTTTAGGGATCATCTTAGGCTTAAGTATTAGTTAGGAAATAGTTAGGGTTTCCTACTTAGTTTAGTTTGGTTACTAACTTAATCCTATTTAGTTTCTTATCCAACAAGCTTCTAGAAACTTATACATCCTAGCTCCTACATACACGTAAAACACACACAAATATACACATACATACATACATACATACATATACACATATACATACACCATAATGCAATCAATTCACAAATCACATTCACACTGTGGTGGACTCGGCCTAGCCAAGGTCCGCAGACTCTTCGCCAAAGACCTAAGGACCCTTCAGGAAGCCTTCTGAACGCTTGGCCGAGCTCAATGCTCAACGGCCGAACAGACGCCAGATACGGGCCGACCTCGTGCTCCAACTCAGGTCCGACGTATGAGTCCGACACCTCCCCAAGTCCGACACCTTCCCAAGTCCGACACCAAGGACATGATGACGTCTTTCCTCCTTATCCACAAGGACAGCTCACCACCTTATCCGCTAGGACAGCTCATCCACTCACAGCTCAGTACAGGTTGGCCCTACTTGGGCCTAAAGCAAGCCCATTAGGGCAACCAGCTGCCCCCTATAAGTAGCTCCGTACTACATGGGGCTCAGGTACGTCCTCTAACCCTAATTGTCACTCTCACACACCAGTGATTAGGGTTACTTCCTGGCTCTCTCCCTTAGCCACTTGAGGACTCCACCAAACATCACATAGAAACCCTAGACAGAGACTCCTTTGAAGGTCATTCCCTATACCCTTGGAGGACCTCACCGTCTAGGACATCACATTGGCGCCGTCTGTGGGAAAGATAAACTTCATCCCCACCCAGAAGATACTACCATGTATGAAGCACAACCAGATCAGAAAAGGAGGAGGGAGCACCCGGAGGGAATCCCGTCAACTGGGGACCTGCAATCACACCTTGAGGCTGACAGGGCAGCTAGGCCCCCATCACCCCCACCTCCTCACCCACCGTCACTATCGTCACACCAGCGATTGCCAGTGCGGCATCCCGCCAAACGAGCCACTGTCCAAACCTCAGCCCCCGACGGACCCCAACAACAACCAAGAAATTTTGTTGTACTAGATCTGGTGGAGACGCCAGAAAATTTCCGGGTGGAAATCATCTCTGGAGGTTTCGCCGGTGGAGGCGAGAAGAAGTTGGAAAGGAAAAAGTACGTTCAGCAAGTATTGGCTGTTCGCCACAAGCCTATTTGTAAAAAACCATCTCGGAACATCCCCATTAATTTTTCTGATCAAGATCTAGGAGATATCATCCCGGATCACAATGATCCAATGGTAATCGCGGCGATGATCGGCAACTTCGAAATCGCCCGAGTTCTCGTCGATCAAGGAAGCTCGGCGGACATTCTGTTTCTTCACACGTTTCAAGCACTGAAACTAAGGTCCGCCGACCTCGTACATTTTGAAGGGCATCTTATCAGCTTCACGGGCGGAGCAATGCGCCCCCTTGGAGCCATCATCCTCCCGGTGACCTTGGGCAGACTACCTTTGGCCCGAACGGAGATTATCAAATTTTTAGTGGTTGATTCTGAATCCCCATACAATGTGATACTGGGACGAACCTGCCTGCAAACCTTCGGGGCAGTGGTCTCAACAGTTCACTTAGCAATGAAATTCGTCGGTTCTGACGGCAACCTTGTCACCGTCAAAGCCGACCAGCTCAAAGCCCGACTCTGCTATAATGCGAGTCTACGGGAAAATAGGAAAAAGCAAGAAGAACTCTCTGGTCCGACAGTAGCCAAAGGGAAGGTCCTTTTGGCCGAATTGGATGTCCGGGCCGAACAGGACGATCTCAGACCGTCTCCTCAAGGAGAATGGTTAGTAATTCCCATCGATCCTGCTGACTCCAGCAGAACGGTCAAAGTGGGTGCCGACCTCCCTAAGGAGATCCAGGACAAGATCATCGCGCTGTTGCGGGCTAATTCGGATCTGTTTGCTTGGACCTCGGCCGATATGCCGGGGATCGACCCGAACTTTATCTGTCACAAGCTCAGTGTAGACCCGAAAGCAAGGCCAGTAGCGCAGAAAATGAGACGGGTTGGGACCGAGAAAGCAAAAGTTATCCAGGAAAAGGTGTCCGAGTTGCTTGAAGCCGGGTTTATAAAAGAAGTCCCATACGCCGAATGGGTTGCAAACACGGTCTTGGTTAAAAAGGCAAACGGCAGTTGGAGGATGTGTGTGGATTACACCGACCTCAACAAAGCCTGCCCCAAGGACCAATACCCTCTGCCGATTATTGACCAGCTCGTCGATAATTCGGCAAGCTACCAATTGCTGTCATTCACTGATGCATATTCGGGATACAATCAGATCCCTATGTATCCCCCTGATCAAGACAAGACCACATTCACGACCGGAAAGACAACTTACTGTTACACTGTCATGCCTTTCGGCCTTAAGAATGCTGGCGCAACCTATCAGAGGATGATGAACAAAGTTTTTGATGGGATCATTGGTACCACCATGGAGGTCTATATCGACGACATGATTACAATGAGAAAGAAAAGAGAAGAACATGTCCGAGATCTAACCATGGTTCTGGAGAGGATAAGATCACATAGGATGAGGTTGAATCCGGAGAGTGCACCTTCGGAGTCCCCGCTGGTGCTTTCCTCAGGTTCATGCTCTCCGAGAGAGGAATCGAAGCAAACCCCGACAAATGTCATGCTATACTAGAAATGAAGAGCCCTGCCGACCTCAGAGGGGTGCAACAATTAACTGGCAGGATGGCGGCACTGTCTAGATTTCTTCCTCAAGCTGCCAAGAAGGCCTTACCCTGGTACCAACTTTTAAAAAAAGATACAACTTTTAACTGGGATCAGAACTGTGAAGCCTCTTTCCTTGCGCTTAAGGAATATCTCTCTTCCCCTCTAGTTCTCTCCAGCCCTCGAGAGGGGGAGAATCTTTTTATTTATCTTTCCGTTGGGGATTCCGCCCTCAGCTCGGTGTTGGTCTGAGACGAGGGCCAAAGTGAGTTCCCCGTTTATTTCATAAGCCGAGCCCTCCAAGGTCCTGAGCTTCGGTATTCCAAGATCGAGAAATTCGCATTCTGTCTCATCCTGGCTGCACAGCGGCTACGACAATATTTCCAAAGCCACCCTATTGTCGTAAGAACCGCCCAACCCATTAAACAAGTTTTGCAAAAGCCCGACCTCGCAGGGAGAATGACGGCCTGGGCAATCGAACTGTCCGAGTTCGACATCTCCTACGAACCGAGGAAGGCAATCAAGTCACAAGTGTTGGCAGATTTTGTGTCCGAGTTCACAGAGCCCCACCAAAGCTCTAGCTCGGATATTTGGGTAATATATGTTGATGGGTCGAGCAATCAAAAGGGTGCAGGAGCTGGTGTTATTTTGGAAAAAGCAGAAGGGCTTAGCATCGAATACTCCCTGAAATTCGAGTTTTTAACCTCGAACAATCAGGCTGAGTACGAAGCAGTCATTGCTGGCCTCCGCATGGCTAAGGAGCTCGGTGCAACTGAAGTCCAAATTATGAGCGATTCCCAACTGGTGGTTTCCCAAGTCATTGGAGACTACCAAGCCAAAGAGCCCATCCTGCAGAAATACCTTGATAAAGTTAAATCCCTGGCCCTTGATTTTGCCAAATTTTCCATCACCCATATCCCCCGCAGTTCAAACTCCCGAGCCGATGTGCTTTCCAAGTTGGCAAGCACGAAAGGTGGAGGGAACAATAAAAGCCTCATCCAAGAACAAATCGCGACCCCAAGCGTAGTAATGGCCATTTCAGTACTGTCGAACTGGATGCATCCGATTAGGGCATACCTCGAATATGGAATACTCCCTGCTGATCAAAAGGAAGCAAAGAAACTTAAGAGAAAGGCGGGTGAGTATGTCATTATGGATGGAGTCCTTTATAGAAGAGGAATGTCTTCCCCACTTCTCCGATGTCTTACCTCAGAGGAAGCTCAAGAGACCTTGAACGAGGTCCATGGAGGAATGGGGAGCCACCATGTCGGAGGAAAATCCTTGGCAAGGAAGATACTAAGGGCCGGATATTTCTGGCCGACCTTAGTTATGGATTCCATTGACCATGTTCGACGATGTCCCCAATGCCAATTCTTCAGCGATGTTTACCAGAAACCCTCCGAGGAGCTCCACTCTCTAGCCTCCCCCTGGCCTTTCAGCATGTGGGGGATGGACATTGTGGGACAGTTCCCAACAGCTCCAGGCCAGCTAAAATTCATCGTGGTAGCAATAGACTACTTCACCAAATGGATCGAAGCTGAGCCCCTAGCAACCATCACCTCGGCAAGAATCCAGAAATTTTTTATGAAACAAGTCATCTCCCATTTCGGCCTTCCTCTTACATTAATCACCGACAATGGTAGTCAATTCGCTGCCAACAACTTCCAGATATTAGCTGAGAATCTCGGGATCTCTCATCGGTTTTCTTCGGTAGAGCATCCCCAGACCAATGGCCAAGCCGAGGCCGCCAACCGAGCTATCGTTGACGGCCTCAAGAAGAGAATTACACAGGCCAAAGGAGCATGGGCCGATCTTCTACCTGAAGTCCTCTGGTCAATCAGGACCACGGTCCAGACCTCAACCGGAGAAACCCCCTTCAGACTCACCTATGGTTGTGATGCGGTCATCCCCATCGAACGAAGGATTCATACCTTCCGAATGAGGGACAGACCCGAGGAGGAAAACGGAAATTTGATCAAAGAAAACTTGATACTGGCCGAAGAGATCCGGGACGCCGCATCTGCTCGGGAAAAGAAAGAAAAAGAAAGGCAAGCCAAGCAGTATAACAAAACGATACAACCCAGGTCTTTTGAGGTCGGTGATCTCGTTCTCAGGAGAGCTGACATCGGTCTTAAAAACCGAAGAGATGGGAAATTCGCTCAAAATTGGGAAGGCCCCTACAGAGTCATTTCAAAAACACACTCTGGGGCATACAGACTGGAGACTCTTGAAGGGGCCGAACTCAAAAATTCTTGGAACGTTGCAAAACTGAGAACCTACTTCAGCTAGGTCTACCTCAGAAGTGATCAGCCGCCTCAGCTAAAAGTTTAAGTTCTATCTTCATTTCTGTTAAACATTTTACACTTACTTCCCCTAGTCATGCTCTTATTTTCCACTTTGGGGTATTTCCATCTTTTTAATTCATTGGCAATGTACTCATGTTTATAATTAATAAAAAAGTACAAACTTGCCCATTACTCAAGTGCCACAGTTTTATATACGTACATACTAGCTTCTCATTTAGCACTAGCCACCTAAATGTTGCATGGCGCTATGCACAGCCAACGTCTTCTAGATAAGATCGGCTCATATGCACAGTGTACAAGGGATACCCGATAAAGAACAGACTGCTGTGAAATGTTTCCACATAGCTTCACTCAGCACTCTCTTTTACATCGGGGCCGAGGACACCCACCTCGGCTAAGCTGGGTAGATCCGATTTCCCTACTGTATGCACTTATATACAGTACCTTTATTCAGAGGAAAACTTATAAGATTACTGCACTTACTGAGTCGTCCGAGCTTAGCATTTCTAAATTTTAAATCCGATCAAACCCGAATACAACAAGTCGGTAAAGGACTTGTATTCTCACAAGTAGTTTTACCTAGAATTGGACATAGTACATATGCAACAAGTTAGAATCAAAACTTGCATAAATATAACAGCATGCAACAAGTTAAAACCGGAAAGAACTTGCATAAGAGTAAAATGTTATACACAATAAAGCAAAATACAATCCAACATTGTCAAACATGTTACAAGAAACATTGACAAATCGCAAGATGCCCAGCATAAGGGACTTATGCTGCTTCATCTTCAACATCGGACAGGACAACCGAGGTTGGGTTGAACTCCTCATCCAGTTTCTCCACCAAAGGATTGGGCAGATTCTCCTCGGGTTGGTCAAGGTCAACCTCGAGCCCATCCTTATCATAATCGACCATCTTCCCCTCCTCCACCCCGAACCCAGCAGAGGCGCCGATATACTGAATGCGGAGCCCTTGGTTCAGGTGAAGAATCTGTTCTACTGCACTGGTAAATATTTTGCTTGTCGCCCTCTCCAGATTGAAATTCGATTCATATGCGGCTACTTTGTGCTTAAGAGCTTGAGTGGCTCTTCTCTTCAGCAATGTCCTCACCTTCTCCACCTCGGCCAGCCCTTCCTGCTGACCAGCCTCCTTTGCATCCGCCGTCGCTTTGGCCAGGGCCTCCTCTTGACTTTTCCGAAGCTCCTCCACCTGCTGACGGTGCTTCTCTTCTAGCTCAGCCAACTGTTGCTCGGTAGAATTTTTACTATTTCTCAGCTCCGCCATATCAGATCGGGCCTTCTTCCTGGCTGGCGACACGCCTTCCGCAACGTCATCAGCAACATCGGCCAACACATTAAAAATATTTGTTGACCTTTTCAAATGATAGGCCAACCCTTCGGCCATCTTCTTCCATTCGGCTCCCGACATATTCACAAGTGCCTCTTTTACTGAGGCCCTAGTAGTAGGGGTCATCGGCCTTGGGGTACCAGCAGCATGGACGAGCTCGGTACTTGGAGATGGAGAGTGTGGAGGAGGCAGGGTAGTGATCACCGCAGGTGGAGTAGAGCGCGGAAGAGCGGAGTCGGTTGACGTCGTGTCAGCGGTCGCGACCTCATTGGAAGTACTCTCCGACCTCTTCCTTTTGCGGTGCAGCGCAGCCTTCAATGCTTTAGACGACATTGCCGACCAATATTCCTCTGCAAACAAAAAAAATAATAATAAAGAAAAGTCAGTAAAAAAAAATCTTTAGAAGAGTGTAAGTGCGAGGTTAACTACCAATTTTGGCTAAAACGTCGTTGTCAGAACACTTCATAAAAACTCCAATATCAAGTTGGAATTTCTGAGCATGATATTCATTTTGGAAATGCTGGACTATGGCAGCCTCGTCGGCATTGAGAGTCGCACCCGACCACCTTTGTGACGTGCCGAGGTGGCGATCGAAGAACTCCGGGGTCCACTCCAAGGGAAACCTCGGACCCGCCTCGTCCCGGAACCAAGGTCGTCCAGTGCCTACGAACTTGTACTTGAAGAACCTGGGCTTAAAGTGCTTCCAAGATTCCGTAAACATTCCGAACAGCCCACAGCGAGCTCGGGCTTTGGCCGATACCCAAAGTCGTCCAGTAACCCCGTCTTTGTTACTGACGAACGGGTTGTACATCCACAGAAAGAGCCGAACTGTGCATGCCAACCCTTTGGCCCCGCAATACTTTTGAAACGCCCTCAGAAACGACCAGGTGTTGGGATGAAGTTGCGAAGGAGCCAGTCCGAGCTCTTTCAGAACCCTCATCTCGAGGTCGGTGAACGGCAAGGTCACGCCGAGATTGTGAATCAAGTCGGCATAAAAAAAGAAGGAGTTGTCATCAGTCTTGGTGCATATTCTGTCATTTGCCGAACAAGGAAGAACCTCGTAAGAAATACCAGCAGCATCTCCCGAACAGGGTAGTACAGCTCTCTACACGTCGGAGAGCTTATCCTCGGAATCTAAACTTGATCGCACTCCCTTCGGCTCCACGTCGACCCATTGATATTGGTCGGCATCGGTGGGCGCAAGGTACAGTTCAGGTCGGCTGACGCATTTCCTGGGCGGCATGGTACCTGTGGAAGAACATGGGAGCTCGAGTTAGTCCTACGGGTTACAAAGAATAACCCCCTAGAAAACCCCCTCGAAGTCGTTCCGAGGGACGAGCACCCCCCCTCTACCATAGGCACTCCCCCCATTCATATCCTCTTCTCTCCCCTATATTCTCAAGATCGGCATAGCCCCCACCACCAATAAATTCGGTCCAGGCGCATTGCCAAACCCACTCTTTCCTCTGCTCCCAATCCCGAGGATAGACTACTTCAACGGGATCAACCCCTAGAACCTGTTACGTTCCTCATTTTCCTCGTCGACCCCCAGGGAGTAACAGGATGAAGGAGAGGAACCGTCCTCTTCCTCGTTACTGCCACAGGGCAGGAAGATCACGATAGACCATTCCCTAACCCGCTCCCTACTCATAATAAACCCAGTATATCCCTTTGATTTCTTGAAAAATGAAAGCAAAAACCCTCCAACGAGTCCTAAAGCGTTTCAAACCCAGAAACTTTATAAGCCACCAATTTCATTCCCCAAGACTAACACAAAACTCAACAGACAGAAAAAACCACCCCCCTCTATAGAAACAACAAAACCTTTAAAATCCTGAATCCTACCCAAGCAAACCAGAACAGGGAAGAAGAAAAGGCAAAAACAAAAGGAAAGAAGGAGTAAGAGGATACCTTAAGTATGCAACCGTAAAGAATGAATGGGAGGGAGAGAATAACTTGCTGTTGATCTTCTGCGGAGAAGGAAGGTAAGAAGAGCATAGTTCCAAAATGCAGTTTCGAAGGGAAGAGGAAGAATGGGACGGTGAGTGAATGAAGGAGCAGCCTTTTGGTAAAAAGAAGAAGAGGAGCGGTTTTTGTCAGAATAAGAGAAGAGGAACCACCTTCCCTCCATTTTCGAAATTTGGGCTTGACCCAAACAGCCCAACCCAGCATGCAGCCACATCAACTGGGACACGTGGCACGCAGCAGCTGAAATAATGGACCTCGAGCAACGTCACAATGATGGTGACACTTCGTAGGTCGCAATTTCTGACACGTGTCAGATCTGGTAAAAGCAAACGTCACTTCGGTACTGGTGAGTAGACAGCTGTCAAACCCGCTCCGTCATAATGAGAAGACGTCAGAAACAGCTGGATCCAGCTCTTGGCGGATTTATCGTCCGAACCCCCTAGAACCTCGGAAAAAGGCTCAGATAGCCTTGACCGAGCTGGGGGGCTTATGTGGTGAACTCGGCCCTTATGAGGTGGATTTGGGAAAAGGACCTAAACCAGAACCTCGGAACAAGGCTCAGATAGCCTTGACCGAGCTGGGGGGCTTATGTGGTGGACTCGGCCTAGCCGAGGTCCGCAGACTCTTTGCCAAAGACCTAAGGACCCTTCAGGAAGCCTTCTGAACGCTTGGCCGAGCTCAATGCTCAACGGCCGAACAGATGCCAGATACGGGCCGACCTCGTGCTCCAACTCAGGTCCGACGTCTGAGTCCGACACCTCCCCAAGTCCGACACCTTCCCAAGTCCGACACCTTCCCAAGTCCGACACCAAGGACATGATGACGTCTTCCCTCCTTATCCACAAGGACAGCTCACCACCTTATCCGCTAGGACAGCTCATCCACTCACAGCTCAGTACAGGCTGGCCCTTCTTGGGCCTAAAGCAAGCCCATTAGGGCAACCAGCTCCCCCCTATAAGTAGCTCCGTACTACAAGGGGCTCAGGTACGTCCTCTAACCCTAATTGTCACTCTCACACACCAGTGATTAGGGTTACTTCCTGGCTCTCTCCCTTAGCCACTTGAGGACTCCCACCAAACATCACATAGAAACCCTAGACAGAGACTCCTTTGAAGGTCATTCCTTATACCCTTGGAGGACCTCACCGTCTAGGACATCACACACACAACAATTCTCATGTAGCACACACATTAAATCAAACACATTTCACATAAAAATTTTAAGCCAAATTATTAAATTTATTTTCTTCAAGATAAAAATCTCAAAATTCGTATCACATATTTCTGAAATTAAATTTTTGTAAAACCACCCAAAAAAATCTTAAATTTACATTTTTAAAATCTGCGTTTCAAAACGATCGTTTTGATATAAAAATCATAAAAATCCGAGTTACGGTTAAAAAGTTACGAATTTTTCAAGTTAACAATTCAAAAACGTCATTTCAAGGAAAAAATCCCTTTTTAATAAAATCACAATTTTGCAAATCATTTTCATTTCAACAAAATCATTCACTTTTCTTTCATAAAAACATTTGGTTTATAAAAATCCTTGAAAATCAGTACTTTTTTTCTTATTCACGTAGAATACTTTTTCCCAAAAATCTTTTATAAAACAGAACTTCAGGGTTTATTTTAACAAAATTCGTTCACGCACGTACGGGAAAAATGCGAGGTGTTACATCCACACTTCCACATATATACCGATTCATTGTTTGGACATGTAATGTATTTAGTGAAGTTCTTTTTATTCCCTGGCCTGGTCAGTTTTATTTCGTAGCAGGTTTAGCTTTGTTTTGTAACTGCTTCATGTTGGTTTCTTTGTAAACAGGGGTTATTTTGTGTTTTTGGCTTATCTTTGTCGGGTGATTCTTTGATGTTATCTTTTTAGTTTTGTTTGAATGTTCTTTTTTAATGATGTTATTGAGATTAAAAGTTGAAATAATGATAAATTACAATATTGGTATTAAGGTAAGTAGAAATGACAATTTCTATTGTTATTTTTTGGAATTATTAAGGTCAATAATGTTTTCACATTAGTAAAACGATTATCTTAAGTGAATTTGGATATGGTTGGATATGACGACAATAGTGGCAAAATAAGGTTGATGATGTTAGACTATTTGCAGTAAGGTAAAAATTGATAAAATTTAAGATTAAAAACAATGCTATTTTTTTTTTTTAAAAAAAAGTGCTTGAATATCTTTCAAAAAGGGAAGCATCAAAAATATATTCCATCTTTGTCTGGTTGTAATGTTCAACTGTTCTTGGGCATTACTCATACCCTATCGAATAAAAGCCTTTTTTCCCTAATGATCGAAAAAGAATTGTTTTCTAACTTCTTACTTTTTTTTCTCTTACGTTTAAAATTTGTAAACTTGACCATTATATATTTATGGTATGGGTTAAATATATGTACAATTATTTCTCAAATAATCTTTCTTTATCTAATTTAGTAGTGTCAGTACTCTATAATTGTTATAATCAGCTCTCCCAAGACTATAAGAATAAGCAGGTGGTAAAGTTTCGTAATGAAAAAATATTTGGAAATGGCTCAAGTTGGTGAAAGGATTTGGTAAGGTAAAGATTGAGCTAGAAGATAATTGGATAAAAAGGAGATAGAATTATAAATAGGATGTGGAGAAATTAAAAAAAAAATTAAAAAATTGCAAATCAATATCCTTCACAACCTATGAATTAAAACTCATCTAGAATGTAACACAATACAAAAAGATTAAAGATTGATTCATTTCATGCAAAAGCAATGTAAATTGATGTATTGTGGAAAAAGTTTTTTAAATAAAAATTTCGGGTTGACTATACTCATGATCCTGGGTCTTGAGCACAGTCACAACCCTGGTGGAGTGGCTAAAACAATTTTGAGTCATGATCCTAAATTCACGACTCAAGGGTAGTTTTTTTTAAAAAAAATAAATTAATAAATGGGGCACGTAAAGCTGAAAATGTGGTGTTAAAATCCACTCTTTATTAGTGAATTTGACACCACATCTTGAACCAAAACCTTAAATGGGTCTATGGGCCTTATTACGTATATATAAGTTAACTTATTTATTATTATACAATGTGAGACTTCTTTACGAAACGCACAGTACAACTGTCCTCAAGCTTTGATACCACTTGTCAAGAATAGGAGAGCCCAATAGAATAGGAGATGTGAAATAGTTTGACCCAAACCCTTAAAGCAATTAGTCTATGAATTTTATACACGCCTTAACTTATTCATATTATACAATATTAAACTTCATAACTCACACTTGGATATTTCTAATATTATTATTTAAAAAAGTTATATAAATCATATGTCAAATAACACCCCAAATTTTTTGGATATCGGTTCACTCTCGGAAGAGTTTGATTCATAACAACATATTTACAAGGCAACACTAGTTCTGTAAGTCTGTAACTAGGTATAGAAACAATCATCGTACAAAATGTTGTATATGTATATTTTATTTATACAACAATTACATACAGTAGTAATTCAATCTTTCGGATTTTTTAACGTGTGTTTTATGATATGTAACACCTTGAATAATTACCCATAATGTTAAAATAGTGACTTGAAAATTCTTGTTGAAAACCCCTTGATTAGTTTCAATTCATATAAAAACTCATAATCCGGGTGTTTATTTGTAAAACTTCTCCGTAAAACCGAACGGAGTTCCCTATGTTTGAATAACTTTCCGAAATACTATTTTAACCTGAAAATAGATCAGAAAGCATATTTAAATTCATCAAAGGCCAGCAGGGCCCAAAATATTGTTTAGTCCACTCAGTGCATTGTTTCCAAAGGAATACAAACACTTCCTCAAACTCTTAGTTTTCCAAAAAGACAAATTAATTGAAATACAATAAAACTTCCCAAAATAACCCTTGACCAATAGGTGGTCGCTAATTACTATATACATTCCACGTGGTGGAATGTACTCCTGCTCGGCGAGACACGTGTATGCTCCTTCGATACCTGTAAAAATATAGCAAGAAGGGTAGCATTACACAGTACTAAGGAAAATAGCTTCTAAGAAGCATAGCTGAAAAACTAGGTCCTATCACAATAAATATTATCTATTAACCTAATATTCCTTTTCAGGTAATTACATACAAGTTCATTTTCAATAAAATAATCCCTATGTCCATACTACCTTCCTAGCAATCCTACATTCAACCTTAAATTACTTTTCAATTCCACTTGCATTAACATTTCCATATTCCAAATTCCATACTCATAAAATTACCAATTCACGTACATATATTATTATTTTCATAAAGCCCTTTTTATTCTCTTTTCTTCCATTAAATTCACATTTCTCTTTCATCTTTCCCCTGGTCACGACCTACTGCGTCCGCACTAACGTGCTGGTCACGACTTATTGCGTCCGGGTATGTTTCATTTTCATCCTTTCCCCTGGTCACGACCTACTGCGTCCGCACTAATGTGCTGGTCACGACTTACTGCGCGCGCCCGGGTATGTTTCATTTTCATCCTCCCCTGGTCACGACCTACTGCGTCCGCACTAATGTGCTGGTCACGACTTACTGCGTCCGGGTATGTTTCATTTTCATCCTCCCCTGGTCACGACCTACTGCGTCCGCACTAATGTGCTGGTCACGACTTACTGCGCCCGGGTATGTTTCATTTTCTTGGATCATAACAACATCACATCTCATGAATATTCAAGTACAACCATCATCTCCAAGACACATATTATCATATAACTGTTATTGTCACATTTACACTTAACAAATTTAGTCAAGTACGACATCCATCAAGGTTCCTTGTCACTCAATCACCATCCTCTAATTTTTGATTCATTTAATAATAGACATCACTTCCTTTTTACCAAGCTATTTATCCTTAATCCATTCTTTAATTACTCACTCATAATCTCCCATCCTTCCCTCCTTACTTAGCCCTTTTTCTATGACTTGCCTACGTTAACACTTGCTTAGTCCATTATTTGCTTTACGAGAATCTATATCCTAAGAAAAGGTAATACAAACCCCTCTTACCTTCCTAAGAGGTGGTGATGAATCTCAAGCCTTAGCCTATTGGTCCTTGGTGTTTGAGTTCCTTGTCCTTAGCTTCTCTACACTTTGACTTGTACTCACTTTGGCCCTTGAATCCCTAGCTTTAATCTCCTACTTCGTGTTCTTAGTGATGAGGTTGTTGGGTATAACTCTCCCTAGTTGTTAGGTTTACAAATCCATGGAAATAGAGAGGGAGAAGGTCACGAATTTGGTGGAGGAGAGGAGGAAGGATTTGTTGGCCAATTTCTTACTTGATTCATTGGTGGGGATAATAGGTGAGTTGATTTTGGGTGCTTATCAGATGTTTTCCTTAGCTATGGAACTCAACAAAACAATAGAGAAGAGGGAGGAGGGGGTCGACTTCTTGAGGGAGTATAGGGAATGATTTATGAGCCCATTATATTGAATATAAAATGATGGGGATGATGATGATGAGGGTTATGAGGTTTTGATCTTGGTGTTGGTGTGGTTGATGACGATGAGAAGCTCTTGGGGCTTTGAGAGGGAGGTGGAAGGGATGATGAATAGTGAGTGTTGGTGGTGGGATGGCTTTCTTTTATGATGCCCATTGCCAAGGAAGAAAAATCGTGTGGCTGGGAATGGGCAACTTGGTGCCCAAGTTGAAATCTGGTGGCTGAAAACACTGCATCTGGTAGCGCGCGCCTGAGCGCGAGTCTGGCACCAGCTCCTGATCTGGTGCGTGGTGCGGGAATCTGATGCGGTCAGGAAGGAATGGCGCGTCAGATGGTGCGCCAACAAGGAATCTGGTGCGCGCAGGCAAGACGCGCCTAGGCGAGAAAGTTACTGAACTGGTGCGGAAATGAACAGTGCACGCACCTGGGCGCAGACTGGTGCGCCTGGGCGTGCGCTAGTGGCTCCAAACTTCGATTCGCTATATCTTTTTCGTTAACCGTTGGATCTTGCTCAAATTTTGAGGCAAGCTTTCTAAGACCCTTATCTTCACATCCAACGGTGGGAATTGGGTTTAGAGCTATGGATATTTTATTCCTAATTTTCTTGCACCAGATGATTTCTAACACTTAAAACCCTGATTTAACCCCAGAATCCACTTCGATAATTCTACCTCTTGATACCTATGCACTCTACGCAACCCCTAGTACTTAAAATTACTACTCACCTTGCTCCCAAAATTCTTTAAGCAATTAATCTACCCATTCTCTACACTATAAACCTATTGACTCACTAATTAGGCTTGGAATTAAATTAGGGATGTTACAATTCTCCCCCACTTATTAGAATTTCGTCCCCGAAATTCCGTTCATTTCCTTCAAATGGAGAACCATCCCGTACCAAGGGTTGCTAAACTATCATACTCACTTAGCTTCGGTTCTACTCCCCCACTTGAAATCGGCATACTACCTTGCTCAGTACGCCACCGGATTCTTGCATTCTATGAAGAATACAAGTTATGGTTTAGTTGAGTTAGATCCAAAGCAAAAATTCTCTATGGTCTTTGAGGCTTACTCCGATATCGGTCAAACACTTCAAGAGTCCTACTAGAAAGACTCTCAACAAACCTTGGGTTTCTAAAATCGAGACAATCCTCCAATAAGTTGGAGACTGTTTCTAAGGTCCGCTAGGTTTTTCTCAGACATTATATGCTTAACGTCTGGAAGGGTACTAGTCATATTGGTTTTCTACATTCTAGGCCTGATTGGTTCTGTGCCATTTATAGTCTTCCAATGACATCGGACATCGATAAACGTAGGAATCGAGGTGTTAATCCAAATCTCACATCTATCAATGGCAACGTCATTGTCAGGTTTACAAATAGCACTGATACTTAATAACTGCCGCATTCAATACAATCCAGATCTACTTCTATACTCCATCTAAACGGCGACATTAACAGGGGTCTAATCATAATCTACCTGGTGACACACAACTTAGGTACTATTCTTAAGTCCTAAGCAATCACACTCATTGACAAGAAAACAATTAGCATATACATAACAATCAAAATTTAAATATGCACAACCACATTTACATCAACACTTGATTGCACACAATCACATAGGGCATAACTCTACATTATTCTGACTTGGTCTTAGTCCATCTAAATCCATTCTAGGGCTCAGGCCTAAATCTATACACACCTCTTAGACAATCAACACACATTTTCAAATGCAATCCAAGAAGAGTTTGAAAATTTGCATGGTTTTCCATGATTTGTTCACACATTCAAGTTATGCATGCCCAAGATAAAAACTTTGATAAAATCAACCACTTTCTATGGTTTCAAGGTTCAATAATTAAAATCCCATACATTCAAAGTATGTGTATCTTTATGAAAATCAGAATAGCGTTCAGGAAATTCGTTTGTGCATTTATGCATTTATAAAATCAAAAGGATATGCTGAAAAACATGTATGCGTTCATCTATGTTTAGAAATTTTGCTTATCATACAAGGAAGGCATTTATATATGCATAAGTCAAAGTAGCACATCAACAAATATTGTTGTGATGGTGTATCGATAGAGTCGTTATTTTGAAGATTAAATTCCTTTCTTGATGGAAAAACATTTTGATTTGTTTTACGTAAAATTCTTAGGAAAAAATTAAATCAGGAAAATTTATTTTACCCTTTAAAACCTTGACAAGTTCATGCCAAATAACTTGGATGAAGTTCCAAAAACAAACTTTATAAAGCAAAGCATATTTTTTTTTGTAAAGGATTTCCTCCATCTAACTTCGGGAGATTTAGGTGAAGGAGTATAACCTTTCTCAAGATTAACAAACTCAATGAGAAAGGGAGTATGTGGTTTACTAGAAAGTTTATTTTAATGCTTCTCAAACAATCAAAATAGTCACATTCCCGCGGTTCACGACTGTAAATGCATGCTTGTCTTGTAATTCAATCAGAGTTTTAAAATGCGGTTCACGACTGTAAATGCAGTCACAATATTATGGTTTTGGGAGCAAATCATATAGTGACCACAATCATAACTATATATATATATATTTTTTGCAATTTTTTGTAATACACAACTGCAATCACAATTTAAAACACCAAAATCAATTGTAATGAATTTAGTAATGGCTAAGTTATTTTAATGGAGGAAAAACGGGTCCGGGTACCCGCGGGTCCGGATACCCCATTACCCGGACCCGGACCCGGACCCGTTATTGTTTAAAACCCGTTTAGACCCGCTTTTTGGTGCCCGCTTACCCATTTCTGGACTCGGGCCCGGACCCGTTGCGGGTATTACTTGCGGGTACCCGCGGATCCGGGTCTAATTGCCATCCCTACTGGGCAATTTTGATGACATGTAACAACAGAATTTTAGTCAGACGCAGGAGGTTGGTCATGTGGTGTCGTATGATGTCACACGGTCGAAGACGACCTCTCTCTTAAATTCTTTTTTTTCTTTTTTATTTAACTAAAACTATAAAAATATTAAGTTTTTTAGTTTTTTAAATTAAAAAAAATCTTCGCCCACAGGGCACCAGGTGCTTAACCTCCTGCGTCTGATCAGGATTCCGATGTTAGTCAACAAAGTTGGCCAGAATCGGTAGTAGGGGTATATGACAAACCCAGAAGTAACTTCGGGGAGTGAAACATTGAAAAAAAAGTATAAGGGTATCTGGCAAAAGTACCTCAAACTTCAAGGACTTGTGACATAATTAAGCCTAAAAAAATCTACTCCTAATTTCTTTTCACTAATATGTTATAAATTAAAAATATTTTCAAATTACCAAATCGGGTGTTACATCGTTTACGTTTTTGTTTGGTTTTCCTTTTTTTACCATATAGTTTGAGTTTTATTTTCATTTTGCTTTATTATATTTTGGTCATATAATCTGAGGGCATGAGAAATTTTTATGTTTGCGTTAAAATGAGAGAATTTTATTGAATAATAGGTTTTTAAGTAGTGGCTTTTGGACTAGGTCAGACCATGACATAGGTTGAGATTTTACTTAAAATTTAGCTTATGAGAAGCTTGAGCCTTGGTGTAAACCTTTGAATAAGAGCTTGTTCCTTTCCTTTTTTTTCTCTCTCACGTGCATGTTGCATTGTCCAAATAAATTTTTGTACCTTCGATATTTCCTTACTTTTTGTTATAAAATGAAACAGGCATTGCTTTAGAGTGCATCACTTGTGCATTACACACACATCTAGTGCAATAATATATCTCGTCATTTTAGCTTCATAAAATACAAGTATTATATTTTATATTCTCAATTTTGAGAATCCTATCATATAAGAGATAAGAAGGAAGAATGAGTTTGCTTTCTCGCGTTGATAAGTGTGTGTGTGTGTGTGTGTGTGTGTATATATATATATATTCAGTGGAGCACATCATTCTCAAATGAAGCTTTGCGAAAGAAATATGGTCAAAATGTCTTGAGAGGGCAGGAATTCTAGCGGGCTGCAGGATCATTGCAAGAACCATTTCCTATAATAATTTAGAGGATTGGCCCCGTGTAAGGGAAAAAGAAACGAGTATGGGCTTGCAATTTGGTTTGCGGCTAGTTAGTCAATTTACCTTGCGAGAAACCAGTTCCTATTCAAATTAAAGATAGAACCATGAATGCTGAAAAGGTGTTGGAGTAGATTAAGATAAGGACATGGTCATGGCTTAAAAGCAAAAACGCGAGGCTTCATATATTCTTTTCCAAATTGTTGTGCTAAACCATTGACTTGATTAAATTGCAAATGAATGGCATTGTAATTGTTGCAATACTTCAATATTTGTTATAACACTTAAATCCATTTGTATGGGCGGGGGCATGACAAACAAGGGACTTGTATCGTTATCCGATAATTGAGGCATTTTTATTAAGGAGTTTGGGCGCAAGAACAATGGAGAAGTTACATAATCTAAATGCTATTTTGTATAGTGGTTGAGCACATCTTGTTCACGCTTGGTCGTTTATTTAATGAAATTTGTTTGCTCTAAAACAAAAATTAAAGTAAAATTGGTGTTATATTTCATTCAGACAATTACTTTGTCTAAAAATATCTCAATCAATAATGATGCAGTGACCAGTCATGAACGTAATTTTTAAAATAAAATTTAAGAAAGGAGTCACAACCAACCTTATTTGAATTATCACTATTTTAAGGGACCAATTCAAGAAAACCATTTGGGTACAGGAGTTTACTATGACGCAAAGAAGAATTGTCAGCATCTTGGTAAGTCAATTCTAAAATGGTAATAGGAAACATTACTTGTGCAATTTACAATAGCTTCAACAACATATTAAATACAATCTCATAAGAATCAGAATCTGACAAAGGATTTCAATGTTTCATAAATCAAATTTTAAGTGGAGGCGAAGTTAAATGGCATCAAACTGGTTCTAGAGGTGAGAGATGGATGAATATGGACGCATGATAAAGAAGGAGTATACAGTTCAAGTCCGCATACAAGATACTGCAACAACATAATTATATCCAGATCGATAGAGGTGGAGGAAACTTATAGGAAGTTAAGGAGGAACAACGCACCAAAGAAGATGGCATGCTTCGCGTGGAAGGTAATAAAAGATGGCATTGCAACAAGAACAATTTTGCAGAAAATGAATATTATAAAGTAGGGTGAGGACATCCATTGTGCACTATGCAAAGAATACATGGAATCTACAAATCATCTTTAGTTTAACTGTCATATAAGTTACGAGATATGACATCGCAACTATTCACTACAAGAAATTTGCTCATTACCGAGGGATAGGCCGTATCCCTCGGTAACAGTCAAAAATCTGTCTGTAAGCACAAGTTACCGAGGGGCTACCGAGGGAGTCGGGACCCTCGATAAAACAGGCCTTGGTAAATATTACCGAGGGCATTTGCCGTCGGTAACTTACAGACACCTTTACCGAGAGCATCTGCCGTCGGTATTTTACAGACGTCTTTACCAAGGGCATATATGCTCTTGGTAAATTATTGAATTACCGAGGGCGGTACCCCTCGCTAAATTCAACTCTGTTACCGAGGGTAAAGGCCCTCGGTAATTTTCTAGCATTACAGACGTCTTTAGCCCTCTGTAAATTATTATTTATTACCGAGGGTTGTGACCCTCGGAAATGTTCTTATTACTACCGACGTCACTACCGAGGGCTGTACCCCTCGCTAAATTCAACTCTGTTACCGAGGGTAAAGGCCCTCGGTAATTTTCTAGGCATTACAGACGCCTACAGCCCTCTGTAAATTATTATTTATTACCGAGGGCTGTAATGTTCTTATCACTACAGACCTCATTGCCATCTGTTGCCGAGAGTAATTTTTATTTTTTTTAAATATTTTTGTTTTTTCTTATATGTAATTTAATTTTAATAACTTTTCTTAAACAATATTATTTATTATTATTACATGATCCGAAAACAGAATAATCTACTTAATATATTTTTCTAATAGAATAATAATATCGAAGTAATTATAATAAAAGTTTAAAGATGAAATCTCCAAATGGTACAAAGCAACTACAAATATCCCCAAGATAGCATACGTAGATATTCCAAAGTTTACAAGCCTAACAAAATATTGTAAAAAGTTAACAAGCCTAATATAATCAAAAGTGATTATACATAAACCAAATTATTTTTAATCATTATAACCATCATAACCATCATCATCTGAGCTCAAGTTCTGATCATACTCATGAGGGTTAGGTGCAGGCGAGCGAGGCAAAATATTTTGCATAACCAACTCTTCAAGACTAGCCAACCTCTCTTTCAATGATTGATTTTCCAACTTCATTTCATGCATTTCAGTTTCAAGATGTCGCTGCTTGGAAGTAGATGTTGACGCCTGTGTAAGGGGTTAGTTTTTGCCCACGTAAAACATAAGATACAACAATTCCAATAGTGGCAATGAGAAAGATAAGTCTTTAACCCGTCTTAGTATAAAAATCCTTCAAGCTAACCAACAAGATTCAAAGAGAAATGAGATAAATGCATAATTTGAAAATAAGACATGAAACTAATCAAGAAGGTAGATGAATAGATAAATTGCCTATTTTAAGTAGGCACATGACAATGTATTTCTTAAGTACGCTTACTTTATCATTTTTTTTTTGGATAAGAAAAAATTTATTCCAATTATAAACAGAAAAGTAGAAAATTTATTCCAAACACAAAACATCAATCCATAACCCAATAAACCACTAACCAGCAGAACAGTAGAAATTTGACGTATTATTTATTATGCTTTTTCAAAAGGTTCAATAAAACATTTAAAAAATGACACATGTATGGTTTTAGAAGTATTGAAATTAAAGAAGGAGAAAGAAAGAGTAATTACAAATTCGAAAAGGCAATTATCAAATGAAAGAAAAAATTTAATTTACCTCAATGCGAAAGACAACAATAGTGGCAATGAGAAAGATAAGTCTTTAACCCGTCTTAGTATAAAAATCCTTCAAGTTAGCCTACAAGATTCAAAGAGAAATGAGATAAATGCATAATTTGAAAATAAGACATGAAACTAATCAAGAAGGCAGATGAATAGATAAATTGCCTATTTTAAGTAGGCACATGACAATATATTTCTTATATTAATTATATAAGAAAAAATAGCCCTGCAGCATTGGCTTGAAGCTGTAAGTCATCCATTATTCTATTATAACTTTATTTAAACATGAATGAAGTTATGTAACTCATATTCTAATCTAATATGTAATGTATTAATAATGCCCATTCTTTCTGGTTTTATAGACAGATTGACCTACGTCATCGCTATGGACACAATTTGCATTTCTATTATGATATTTGGTTTGAAAGCCAAAACAGCCAACCATTTTTCTACTAGTATACTCTTATTCTAAGATATCTAATAATCCATATCTTCTTATGAAGCTAGGAAGGAAAACAAAACTATATAATTAAACTAAGGGTCTGGACTCTGGATGATTAACTAAGCACCACAAGGACCTTGTAGATGGCAAATAACAGCATCAATTTAGAAAAATTTACATTTGTACACCTATCTATAACAAACCAACTCTACATCAGAATCTTTACTGTGAGGGTAAAATCAGGTTGGGTTTTATACATACTTGTGGAATATCCAAAACCAGAACATAACGCAGCATTCAAGAAGAAAATAAATTACTAATCAAAATTAAGCTATGTCAGTGAGCAGCAATCTAGGCCAACAACTTGCCCATCTATCACGGTGTTGACCATAATTAATTCAGTACAAGACTGACACAAAACACAAGTGCAATAACTCAGTAATGGGAGAAACAAAAGAACTAGGACTGGGGGGTTTGATCAAAGGACAATAACACAATTTAATTACAACTAGAACATAAAAAGAAAATGCTACATGTAATTTTAAAAAATAACAGAACTCAGATGAAAATCTAGTGTAGGAAACCTTTTGCCAAGTTAAGAAGTGGGGCTAACCCAAGGCATAGCATTGCACTAGGTAGTAAAATTCAATATCAGAATGTACTTACACACACCATATTAAAAAAAATGTTGCCCACATGTAACTTAAAAATGAACAGAAAAACTGATGTCAAAATCCTCAATGTAAGAACTCTTTTTGCCAAGTTGAAAATGCTTATGTGTAAAGCCAATTTATCATCACAAAATCCTGACATCAATCAAACATGTTTGGGAAATATTTTCTCCGAAGAAAATAACTTGTTTTAGATTTATATGTCACGTTCCGCAAACCCAATCAACAATGAAAAAACGATTTATATAGAAAACACCGAATCAGTGGTCTTCATACAACCGAAAACTTTGAAGCTTAATTGAAAAAAGAAAGATGTTTGATTATTTTGAAACAAATCACTTATTTTCTCGTTTCAAACATGTAGCACTAACTAGTGACTACCAAATAAACATCACTTAATCAGAACAAATAAATTCATACCCTTTTCAGTATTGTCATAAAGGATTTTTTTTAACTACTCAAAGGAAATAGGATATCAAATCTTGCACAAAAAAAACAAAAGAGGGATATCTTTAAATTGCTTTTTATAAAATATAACAAACAAAACCGATTTAATTATAATCAATAGTTGAAAAAATCTATTTTTTGCAGCTAACCCAAACACTAACCCATAGCTTATAACATACAATATAAAAAACACAGCTTACATTGTACAGAGAAAAATAGTAGATTAACACAACATAAAATCCTTAGCGCATGGCATTTCGATAGAAAATATTGATACACCAAACAAAATGAAACAACCACTGCGTTAAAATTTCAGCAAAGGGAAGAAAACATGCAAAATAAGAATGAAGCTACAAAGGAGAAGACTAGACATAATAAATATAGGCAATGACGAAAAAAGAAACCATATAGGAGAAATCGAGAAGAGGAAGGCATGCTACACAATACCTGGGGAAGGCACTGGTCGCAGGGAGGGTCTGATCGTCGTGGGTGATGATGGAGGCGCCGTCGTCGTTAGTGATGGGAGCAGCGGCGTCAGAGGGAGAATGGAAGTGGGAGTGCAGGTTAGAGTGAAAAGGGTAATGAGTGAGGGCCAGTCGCCGTGGGAGTGTGCCGCCGTCGTGGCTGTTGGGGCCACCGTCGTCGTGGTTCCCAGCAGCAGCGGCGTGAAAGGAAGAGTGAATGGAAGTGGGAGTGGAAGAATGTGTTGTTCTGAGCTAATAATGAGTGAGGGTTAGGTAAAAAATAAAAAAGGATTACCGAGGGATTTACAGAGGGCATATTTGTAACACCCCAAAAATTTTAATCCTGGATTAATGAAATATTAATTATAAAGTTTATTATAATTAATTATTTCTATTCTTGATCTTTAATTAAGATCTTTGTTTATATTGCTAGAATTTATTTTGGTGAGTAAATTTGTGCATAAAATAAATATTTTGCAAATTAGTCCCTGGATTGGGACCTAGAGGTAATTATAGGAAAGGTTTTGGAGGGAAAGTAAATAAAATAATTATTTTTCAAAAATTGGGAAAAATACTCGAGTATTTTCTGAAAAACTCGAGTATTCTGGACAGAGTTGCACGAGTTAGTGCGTTTGGTGAGTCACCACCACCGATTCCCCCATCGTTGACACGAAATCACCACCATGCCAACGCCATGGATGTCGTGTCGTGATGCATGAGTCTCTCCCACGTCTATAAAAGCCTATCAACACCGATTTGTTGAGGATTTTGGTCAAATTCGAGTTTTCTACTCAAGTTAGGGTTCTGCGATCGTTTCCTTCGATTCTCCTTGTGTGCTTAGATTCAAGTAACAAATCATACACCAATACAAAGCTCACATCACGAGCTTTGTATAGACATAAAGTTTGTGAGCTGAGAGTGAGTGTGCTGTTAGAATCAAAACTGAGAAGTTGAGGTTTGGGTGCTGTCATCAGTTCTGGGAGCTCACTTTGATCATTGATTGTGGTAAGCTCACGAGTCTCTGAGTCTCAAATTCAGTTCTATATCATGCATGCAAGCTTAAATGAACTTTGTTTCATGAATATTGTGCTTATTTTGCAATTTGAAGTGTTGAGTTGCTAAATTGTATATTTCATGCATAATGGATTGATTCTCTGTCAAATTTGTTATTTGATATGAAATGAGTATGTTAACATGTTCAATATGTGGTATATGAACTATTGTGATCATTGTTTTGGGTTAAAAATGTTTAGAAATTGAAATGGTATGTAAAAACCAAGTTTCACTCTGTTCTGTCTGCAGATACTCGAGTATTTGGCTTAATACTCGAGTATTTCGTGGTGCACCAGAGTGAAAATTGGCGCACCGACTTGGGAATCAGATTGGACACTCGAGTAATGTATGAACTACTCGAGTATTTTGGGTAATGGAATACTCGAGTATCTCATGAATTACTCGAGTATATTTTTGAAGACCTGGAAACCTAAATCTCTGAAAAGACATGAACGACTCGAGTATAATTATGAACTACTCGAGTAGAATCTGGAAAATGATAAACTACTCGAGTATTTTGGAAAACACTCGAGTATTTTTAGTCAGATACTTAAAAACACCATTTTCAATTCTAAGTCATTTTGTAACACTTAAAAGACAACAAACCAAGTGATCCTGGACTTAAAGGAAATTGATTGACGTTATGATGTTTTCATTTGAATAACGATACGTTGCTCGGGAGGCACGCAATGTATTAATAAAAGGATAAAACATCAATCAATTCCTTTTAAGTAAAGTTAATGCATTCATACTGGAGTTTGGATGATGGGACGAGGCTCGAGGGACACGTCATAACGTTGCTCGGGTGGCACGTTACGTATTATCAATTAAGGAAGACCAATCAATTTCCTTAAGAGCTTGAGTGCTGGATTGTTTACTCATGTTCGGATGACATGAGTAGGACCTCTGAAATTGCTAAAAATTGCTACTAGCTCGATGACACATTAAGGTGTATAATGTGGGCAGTATGTGGTATACTGTTGATTGGATGTTTCAACGGTGTGTTGCACACAAGTGGTAAGGTTTACGTCCGTAGGCGACGTAACGTTCATCAGACATGGTGACGTTGTTTATCACCTCTGTTGTGTATCACAAGTGATAAGATTTACGTCCGTAGGCGACGTGACGTTCATCAGAGGTGGTGACGTTTTTTATCACACCCGTTGTATGTTGAGAAGTTATAGGTTTGCGTCCTTGGGCGACGTGACGTTCACCAGGTGGTGTGACGTTTTTATCACTCCCGAGCTAGTATGCCATACGTTTTGGTAACGTATTCGTGATCTGGGAATGCATTGTGTATTGGATCGACGTCTGTAAGGACATTAGATGGAGAATCTCAGAAAAAGAAGAATGTCAGGCATTATGCCATTTACCTTAATTTAGTTAAGGCTGGATATTGAGAATGAGTGTGAACATCTTATTTGCATTAAGTGTTTTCTAAGTGGTAACTGTGGCTGTTAACTGTTTTGGGGTTATCTGTGCATAATCATGTTACTTCAATATTTAAGCTCTATTGGTTATGTGTATAGATTTGCTTACCCCTATGCCCTTGTAGGTGATGTCGCGTTACATCGCTTGCATCGAGGTCCGCCCACTTCTTAGGGGCATATGGATCTGCGAGGATTGCCGAGTAGTGTATAAGGGTGAGATAGTGGTTACCTTCGACCACCCTAATCCACTGGTTCGGTCACATCCTCGTAGGTTTAGGATTCTCATCATATACGCTATGCATATATCTACTTTTTATGTTTACCATGGATCATCTCCCACTCGACCAGCTCGCTTGTCTAACAGTTTTCAATTCGAACCTACCCGCTCATACCCTTTTTCTCTTAGAGTTATACGAGAGGAGACTTCCTCGTCTATTTCAAGGAGTCCTATTAAGGTCACGTTTTCATCAGACCTTGTACCCAGTGGTAAGGTAACTACTCCTTCAAATAAGATCAAGGAGGATCCTGTCGAATACGAGAGCGGAAACGAGCTTGTCGTTTAATCTATCGGGAGTCAATGGAGAGGCGATGATCCCTAGGTATGTGCATAAGATAAATGATGAGGATCAAGGATCCGGTGTGATGGATGCTGTGGAGAAGATTAGCTGCTGATGCTGATGTTGGATGATGGTTGCTGCTACTTCTTGGAGACTTCTACTACTACTATCGCGACCAGTGCTATGAGACCAACTTTGGGGAGTTTTATATAATGCGGGAATTTCTTTTGAAAACTCTGGAGCCATGGTCCATTTTGATGTACATGTAAATACATAGCCTTATGGACTTGTTCTGGGATTTTGGAGATCCTTACCGCCGGACTATGTATTACGTACCTTTTGATATAAATAAAATCCATGCTTATACTAGAGTCTATTATATAGTCCTGATATTTCCGCTTACTCTGATATTGTTTTGAAAGAATTCGGCTATGACATTTTGGAAATGGTATCACTTGGCTAGACAAAAACTGGATGGCAATACTTGAGTTCCTTTATATGAAATAGAGTACATTTATCCCCAAAGAGAATGCTATTCAAGATTTGCGAAATTATCTTTTGAGCAAATTAAATGCCGAATTCGATTTTAAAAGTAATACGTAAACTATTCTCCAAACATCCTATGTTTTGGTTTGTGCACCCGACTATTTGGAAAATATAAAAGAAAATTTTGAATCCAGTATTTTCTAACATTTTACAAGTCCATATATTCTCAAGTAATAGTATTCATTTTGTATTAATCACTTGGGTAATTTTGAGGGTGTGACACTTAGTGGTATCAGAGCAAAAGTCAGATCCTGTAGTAGTGGAAGTAGCTCCAAAAAGGCAGTCATCAACATCAAGCAGGTATCCACAGGGCATATTTATTGTTTTGAATATCAATATCTTGCTCGAATGGAGCAATTGATATAATGTAGAAATTGAATTCATTGTAGAAAGCTATTGTTAGAACCTTAGTATAGGTTGTGTGAAGAATGTTTCTCTAGTCCATCATATGTGACCATAAGTTATAGCGCAGGTCTATTATAACGACTAGAAATCAAAATCGCACCGACGCGATAATAGAAAGAATCACCGTGGTATTGGAATCTATGCATCAATGGCAAAAACAACAATCTCAACAACCACCTTACCAATATAGTGTTGGTAATTCTGAAGCCAAGAGTTTGGCGGATTTTAGAAGTTGTAACCCACCTAAATTCGAAGGAGGATTTAAGCCTGAGGAGGCTAATAAGTGGATTCGTACTATGGATAAGATCTTTAGAACATTAGACTGCACTGAGGCTCAGAAGGTGGCGTATTCGGTTTATATGTTAGAGGACGAGGCTGAGAACTGGTGGAATCACACAATTCAGCTTCTGCACTATGAAGGAAGGGATATTAATTGGGATGTGTTTACAGAGAGGTTTCTCAATAAATACTTCCCGGAAGACTTAAGAAGGAAGAAGGAAATTGAGTTTCTGCAATTAAAGCAAGGAGACATGAGTGTGGGTGAGTACGCGGCTAAGTTCGAAGAACTGATGAAGTACTCTCCATACTATCAAAACAATCCTGATGAGAGGGGCAAATGCATCAAGTTTGAAGGTGGTTTGAGACCCGAAATGAAATCCGTTTTCGATTATCAGAAGATTCAAAGTTTTTCTACGTTAGTAGATAAGTGTCGAATGTATGAGGATGATAAGAAGGCTGAAGTATTAGCTGATCAGGCAAAGAGTAGCCAGCAAGATTATGGACCACAGAGAAAGAAAAGATTTGATCCTCGGAATAAGGGTCCATATTGTGATCAGAACCGAGGCAAAGGAAGAGCTGAAGTTAAGGATGGAGTTAAGCCTCGCAGTAATGCTCCTTACTGTGAGAAGTGTAAGCATCATCATTATGGAAGGATCTGCTGGGCAACGAGTAATTGCTTCAACTGTGGAAAGCAGGGTCATGTTGCACGTTATTGCAGAGAACTTGTGAAAAGTAACCGCACCCGACCTGCTAGAAAACCAAAGACTCAAGGCAAAGTGTTTACCCTGAATAAAGTGGAAGCTAACCAATCTCCTGATCTCGTGCAAGGTAACCATTTATTTCTAAACCAACTTTGCATGATTGTGTTCGATTCGGGAGTTACCCATTCTTTTGTTCAATAACATATATGTAAATAGGTTGAAGTCGAATCTCCCTGACTGTTTTAAAAAATTTGAGACCCCATGAAACTACCCAAATTTATTTCTAAAAGTTTTTTTAGATTATAGTGTCGAGATATTTGATCGAGGCACTAAGTTAAATTCGGTCTATTATCCTTTCTCCCATTTGAATGTGATTTTGGGAAAAGATTGATCGAATCTTATTGTTACGTGGACTTTATAGAGTCAAAAACATTCAACCAAGATAACCCGGGAGAAGTAGTCTTCTACATGAAATAAGAAGAACAAGAACTTTCAGTCATTGAAGGGAAGAATAACATTTCCTCCTGTGCTATTCCTACTTGATTCATGCCAAAGTATTAGAGCATACTTTCATGTGTCGAGAACGAGACTTGGAAGAAGGTAGATGTGCGTGCATCAAGGTGATTGAATACGCACAAGGTGATACATTTGGCACATGATTTGAGCTTTGCAACGATCATGATTATTGTGAGGGCGTGAGGCCTCTCCTCGCGTCATTACGCTTTAAGTGTTAACGACCCTGGAGAATCGAAGTAATTGTTCAGCCGAGAGGAGGAGTTGAACAAGGGACAACGTCAACGGACAGTGTTTTAAAAGCTCGTGACCGGAGACTCTGTCGTCATTACAACAATGCCAATGAGGAAGCGATCACAAGGGGCTGAAAGACAATTCATGTGAGCCCTACGGGGTTTAAGAAAAGTGGATCTGAGAAATTCGAGCTTGATGATACGAGTAGACCGACGAGAAGTAAGGAAGGGAGGTTGCAAATCACAATAGAATTCCTAACTTGAATTCGTGAATAGCAACAAAGAACCGAAGAAGTAAGGACCAATAAGAAATTGATTTCGAAAGGGAAGAAACCTAAGTTCCATAGGGGATATTTTAAGGATAAGAATTTGGATTCCAGACGATTTGGAAGATGAAGATTAGTTATGGGATCAAGCAAAATGGATGAGTAAAGGTTATACCACTTATATGATAAATGGCGAAACTAAGACATAGTGAAACTATGCAAATTGGATAACGGAAGCAAAGGATTGGCATGACACTTGGGAGTTACTCAAGGATGAGACTTTTGAAAGATTAGAGAAAGGAGATTAAATGGTTGGAAATAAGGTAGGGCAATATGAATCTCGGGGAAAATGTTGCCAAGTTCCAAGGATTGGAGGAGTATGTTTCGTTGCAATTTTGATAAGAGATTCAGACATGCGGAGTCCGAAAAGAATTATGGATCAACTTCAAACCAGTTGTCAATCATTGAGGAATAGGGGATTCCTGACATTAGTAAGCATGCATAGAATTGGTATGGATAGTGAGGAAAGCACAAGAAGCTTTTAAGCACGGGAAGCTTATGAGTGAATCAATTGTGGGGATCAGAATTTCATAAGGAGTTAAGGAAACTTCCATCACATGAAAGTAACTGAAAAGCCGATGGAAAGAAATTATTTGAGAAGGTAAGGTGCATCACCATGGATTTAATAGTGATGAACGGAAAGGAATATTTGATTTTGGTCACAAGAAAATGAAGTCTTATTCATCGGATTGCTTAGAGGGGAATACGAGAAGGGAATGGTCAATCAACAAATCAAGAATGGGAGAGTTCTTCAACCTGCTAGGATGCGAGTTAGATTTGAGTATAGATAGTTTGCGTTTATCCTTTCTCTGATCGGGATTAACGTAGTCAATGTTTTCGATTGTGTTGATTAAATCGTTATGTAATTTGAAAACCTGAGCAGGTCTGTGATTTGAATTTATGTGATCAAAACCCTTATCACAGTTGGATGTGATAAATATCTTTGGGCGCCACAGAAAGAGAAAGATCAGTTAAGACTAGAGAGATTAATAACCACCGGGATAGGACAAGTATTTGTCTCCCCAACGGAAACAACTCTAGCACTTGGCTATCTAGCTGTATCTGATGGTGACAAGTATCCCATCTTTAAGTTCATCTAACTTAAAGATGTGTCGTATGACTTTTCCTGCGAAAAGTTATATCTGAAAAGAATGATTTTATTATTAATGGTTTGAATATTAGGACTGATCACCCTAATGTTTGCAACTATTAAGGAATAAAGTCATATAAATGATTCGTTAATCGTGCTTGAGTGATCAGAGTGCTCAACGGGTCAAGTTTTCCTTAGAAATACCTTTGGAAAATGTTTTAACTGAGGAGTATATATGTATTTAAAAGGTATTATTCAAAAAGGCTTTAAAAAAAATTCATATGAAGTAATTGCAAAATGTTTTAATTATGAAGTTGAAATGCGGTTTTCAGAAAAAGTTTTCCTCGAAAGGTCTATTGGGAAAAGATTTGATCTAAAGTTATGTATTTGGGGTATTTTTTTTCTAGAAAGAGGTAATCAAAAGACTTTATTTGAGTTAATTACGACATAATTTTCGGAGGAGTTTAAGAAAACTCTTTTATAAGAAACAAGATTGGTATATGCTTTCGAACGCAAAAGTGTTAGTCGAGAAGAGTTTTAATTGAAGTATTTTGAGTCAGAGAATTTAAAGAAGTGTAAGCAAAATTCTTTTAAGTGGGGAAGGATTTTCCCTAATGATATGATAACATCAAAATAGTCTTTTATTTAATTTTGAAGAGTGAATTTCGGGGACGAAATTCCTTTTAAGTGGGGAAGTAGTGTAACACCCCAAAAATTTTAATCCTGGATTAATGAAATATTAATTATAAAGTTTATTATAATTAATTATTTCTATTCTTGATCTTTAATTAAGATCTTTGTTTATATTGCTAGAATTTATTTTGGTGAGTAAATTTGTGCATAAAATAAATATTTTGCAAATTAGTCCCTGGATTGGGATCTAGAGGTAATTATAGGAAAGGTTTTGGAGGGAAAGTAAATAAAATAATTATTTTTCAAAAATTGGGAAAAATACTCGAGTATTTTCTGAAAAACTCGAGTATTCTGGACAGAGTTGCACGAGTTAGTGCGTTTGGTGAGTCACCACCACCGATTCCCCCTTCGTTGACACGAAATCACCACCATGCCAACGCCATGGATGTCGTGTCGTGATGCATGAGTCTCTCCCACGTCTATAAAAGCCTATCAACACCGATTTGTTGAGGATTTTGGTCAAATTCGAGTTTTCTACTCAAGTTAGGGTTCTGCGATCGTTTCCTTCGATTCTCCTTGTGTGCTTAGATTCAAGTAACAAATCATACACCAATACAAAGCTCACATCACGAGCTTTGTATAGACATAAAGTTTGTGAGCTGAGAGTGAGTGTGCTGTTAGAATCAAAACTGAGAAGTTGAGGTTTGGGTGCTGTCATCAGTTCTGGGAGCTCACTTTGATCATTGATTGTGGTAAGCTCACGAGTCTCTGAGTCTCAAATTCAGCTCCTTTAGTTAGATGATGTTGCATAGAGTCTAGAAAACCTAATTTCCCTAATTATATTCTCTGTTTCATGTGTAAACCAATTCCAATTTGGTGATGCACTCAAAATGCTCTGCATATGGTGCTTGAAGTTGGTCTGAGAGTTGTGGAGCTTTTCTTTGGAGATTTCTTGTTTGATTCACGTCTGAGAGGTAAGGGGAAGTAATTATATTCACTAGATAGAGTTTAAATTTCATTAATTGTGTTAGAGAGCCACCAAGAGGCTCTAAGGGCTTAGTTTGAATAGGAACTTTGGTTTGGAGACCAATCCATGCTCTATGACTGTGATGAGCAAGTTCTATATCATGCATGCAAGCTTAAATGAACTTTGTTTCATGAATATTGTGCTTATTTTGCAATTTGAAGTGTTGAGTTGCTAAATTGTATATTTCATGCATAATGGATTGATTCTCTGTCAAATTTGTTATTTGATATGAAATGAGTATGTTAACATGTTCAATATGTGGTATATGAACTATTGTGATCACTGTTTTGGGTTAAAAATGTTTAGAAATTGAAATGGTATGTAAAAACCAAGTTTCACTCTGTTCTGTCTGCAGATACTCGAGTATTTGGCTTAATACTCGAGTATTTCGTGGTGCACCAGAGTGAAAATTGGCGCACCGACTTGGGAATCAGATTGGACACTCGAGTAATGTATGAACTACTCGAGTATTCTGGGTAATGGAATACTCGAGTATCTCATGAATTACTCGAGTATATTTTTGAAGACCTGGAAACCTAAATCTCTGAAAAGACATGAACGACTCGAGTATAATTATGAACTACTCGAGTAGAATCTGGAAAATGATAAACTACTCGAGTATTTTGGAAAACACTCGAGTATTTTTAGTCAGATACTTAAAAACACCATTTTCAATTCTAAGTCATTTTGTAACACTTAAAAGACAACAAACCAAGTGATCCTGGACTTAAAGGAAATTGATTGACGTTATGATGTTTTCATTTGAATAACGATACGTTGCTCGGGAGGCACGCAATGTATTAATAAAAGGATAAAACATCAATCAATTCCTTTTAAGTAAAGTTAATGCATTCATACTGGAGTTTGGATGATGGGACGAGGCTCGAGGGGCACGTCATAACGTTGCTCGGATGGCACGTTACGTATTATCAATTAAGGAAGACCAATCAATTTCCTTAAGAGCTTGAGTGCTGGATTGTTTACTCATGTTCAGATGACATGAGTAGGACCTCTGAAATTGCTAAAAATTGCTACTAGCTCAATGACACATTAAGGTGTATAATGTGGGCAGTATGTGGTATACTGTTGATTGGATGTTTCAACGGTGTGTTGCACACAAGTGGTAAGGTTTACGTCCGTAGGCGACGTGACGTTCATCAGACATGGTGACGTTGTTTATCACCTCTGTTGTGTATCACAAGTGATAAGGTTTACGTCCGTAGGCGACGTGACGTTCATCAGAGGTGGTGACGTTTTTTATCACACCCGTTGTATGTTGAGAAGTGATAGGTTTGCGTCCTTGGGCGACGTGACGTTCACCAGGTGGTGTGACGTTTTTATCACTCCCGAGCTAGTATGCCATACGTTTTGGTAACGTATTCGTGATCTGGGAATGCATTGTGTATTGGATCGACGTCTGTAAGGACATTAGATGGAGAATCTCAGAAAAAGAAGAATGTCAGGCATTATGCCATTTACCTTAATTTAGTTAAGGCTGGATATTGAGAATGAGTATGAACATCTTATTTGCATTAAGTGTTTTCTAAGTGGTAACTGTGGCTGTTAACTGTTTTGGGGTTATCTGTGCATAATCATGTTACTTCAATATTTAAGCTCTATTGGTTATGTGTATAGATTTGCTTACCCGTATGCCCTTGTAGGTGATGTCGCGTTACATCGCTTGCATCGAGGTCCGCCCACTTCTTAGGGGCATATAGATCTGCGAGGATTGCCGAGTAGTGTATAAGGGTGAGATAGTGGTTACCTTCGACCACCCTAATCCACTGGTTCGGTCACATCCTCGTAGGTTTAGGATTCCCATCATATACGCTATGCATATATCTACTTTTTATGTTTACCATGGATCATCTCCCACTCGACCAGCTCGCTTGTCTAACAGTTTTCAATTCGAACCTACCCGCTCATACCCTTTTTCTCTTAGAGTTATACGAGAGGAGCCTTCCCCGTCTATTTCAAGGAGTCCTTTCAAGGTCACGTTTTCATCAGACCTTGTACCCAGTGGTAGGGTAACTACTCCTTCAAATAAGATCAAGGAGGATCCTGTCGAATACGAGAGCGGAAACGAGCTTGTCGTTTAATCTATCGGGAGTCAATGGAGAGGCGATGATCCCTAGGTATGTGCATAAGGTAAATGATGAGGATCAAGGATCCGGTGTGATGGATGCTGTGGAGAAGATTAGCTGCTGATGCTGATGTTGGATGATGGTTGTTGCTACTTCTTGGAGACTTCTACTACTACTGCCGTGACCAATGCTATGAGACCAGCTTTGGGGAGTTTTATATAATGCGGGAATTTCTTTTGAAAACTCTGGAGCCATGGTCCATTTTGATGTACATGTAAATACATAGCCTTCTGGACTTGTTCTGGGATTTTGGAGATCCTTACCGTCGGACTATGTATTACGTACCTTTTGATATAAATAAAATCCATGCTTATACTAGAGTCTATTACATAGTCCTGATATTTCCGCTTACTCTGATATTGTTTTGAAAGAATTCGGCTTTGACATTTTGGAAATGGTATCACTTGGCTAGACGAAAACTGGATGGCAATACTTGAGTTCCTTTATATGAAATAGAGTACATTTATCCCCAAAGAGAATGCTATCCAAGATTTGCGAAATTATCTTTTGAGCAAAGTAAATGCCGAATTCGATTTTAAAAGTAATACGTAAACTATTCTCCAAACATCCCATGTTTTGGTTTGTGAACCCGACCGACTATTTGGAAAATATAAAAGAAAATTTTAAATCCAGTATTTTCTAACATTTTACAAGTCCATATATTCTCAAGTAATAGTATTCATTTTGTATTAATCACTTGGGTAATTTTGAGGGTGTGACAATATTTACCGAGGGCTAATATCCTCTGTAATACCGAGGGCCTTTTTAACATTACCGAGGGATTACTTGAATTTAATATCCCTCTGTAAATTATTTTGCTATTTCCGAGGGCATTTTCGACGAACCGTCCCTCGGTAAATTTTATTTAATAAAATTTAATATTTTTTTTTTTTAATAATTTCGAAGGAATTTCCGACGGATATGCCCTCGGTAAATTTTTGTCATGGCGATTTAAGTTACCGAGATCTCTATCCCTCGGTAATTCTATTTTTACAGACGGCCACGGGGGGCCTCGATAACGGGCGTCGGTAATATGGTTTATTCTTGTAGTGATTCTTGGTTCTGTGTTCAAACTGCTATTAATTTAATTGGGAAGAATTGCTTACAACAACATCTTGGTCTATTGAATCTAAAGAAGAAATGGAAGTAGGCAAGTATCAACCTATCAATTGTAATTATTTGGTGTATATGGAGTAAAAGAAACAAAATCATCTTTGAAGGCAAAGAATTTAACACTGAAAAAGTGATTGAAGACATTAGCATAAAATACTGGATGATTATTAAAGAGGGAATTTCAGGTAGACGCTATTCCTTTGGGGATTATTGGAGTCTCAACCCACAAAAATGTTTCAAATTGCTATATGAATGAGGTATACATGTAATTACAATCGCAATGGGGCTAGGAAATAATACTAGTGGGGCTAGCAATATTAATGTTGGTATTTAGGTATTGTTGATTGGGGGGGGGGGGGGGGAACACAATGTAATATAAGAAAGGATATAGATGCAAGGAGGCTTGCTTTGATCATAGTATTACATTTACTAATAAAATTTCCCTCGACTACTGTGTATTACAATATGATAGTATCACGGGGAGGATATAGCCTCAACTGCTCTGTTATGAGTACTTGTACACCTTTAGGTTTAAATAAATGAATTTTTCTTTGCTGATAAAAAAAATACCCTTTAATTCAATAAATGCTATGAAAAGTAAAAACTTTTATAGCACTTTTTCTAAGAAATAATACTACTAGAAAGTTATCATAAAATTTTAAAAAAACTTATTTTGATATTTGAAGCGTTTATTTAATAAGTGCTACTGATTGCATGCTATAAGTAGTATTTATTTAATAAGAGCTACTAATATTGTTATTAATTTGTACCATCTTTTAATAAGTCCTACTGATTGTATGTATAACAATTTGTAGCCTTATTATACAAACACTAAAGATTGTGTAACTATATATATATATATATATATAGCGATAACTAATCCCATTAAATTAATTAGATTACCCATGCACGTATCGCGAAAGAAGAAAATAGATTAACATACAATCATGCACGACTCATCACTTACTTGGATTCCTATTTTCTTCTTTCCCCTTTGAAATTCACTTCCCTTTTCATACACGTTAGAAACCCTTTTCCCTTCTCACACCGTTGTTGCCTCTGGACATTGGAACCATCTTCCCCTCTCACTCCATTGATACCTTTGCAGATCGCATCCACACCATCACGAGTATAATGGTTCTCAATTATAGGATGTTACCTTTTCTATCCAAGCAATCTTGGCTGTCAATCTAGATGATGAATATGGATCAATGTTTAATTAAGAAAACAAATAATTTTATCAAATGTACACAGGTATTGTATAATATTACTATATGTCATGATAATGACTATAAAACTTAATTACTTATGAAAATGTACTAGTTATGAAAGAAACTAAGATAAATAAATGAGGTTTAGGATTAATGAAGGTTACAAGGGATAGTTGGTAATCCTAGTTATTAGTATCGCCGCATTAGTAAAGGTGGATGGCCTTTCTATACTCACCAAGACAATGGTTGACCTGTATCAGATTGCTTGTAGGCAGAAGGCTTGAGTAAAAATAAATAAATTTATCACCTTCAAGTCATCTGCTATACAACCTGTTGCTGGCCAACCATTATCTTGATGAGTATAGATGGCCATCCACCTTTACTAATGTGGCGATGCAAAAAAACTAGGATTACCACAATTGTCCCTTGTAACTTTCATTAAGCCAAATCCCGTTTCTCTATCTTAGTTTCTTCCATAATTAACTAGTACATTTTTCATAAGTAATTAAATTTTAGCCATTATATATAGTATTATACAATACCTGTGTACATTTTATGAAATGATTTGCTTTCTTAATCATTGATCCATATTCATCATCAAGATTGGTAGGCAAGATTACTTAGAAAGAAAAGGTAATTAACATCCCATAAATGAGAACCATTATACCTGTGACAGCGGAGACGCAATCCGCAAAGGCAGCAGTGAAGTGAGAAGGGAAGAGGGTTTCAACGTCAAGAAGAGGCAGCAACGAGGCGAGAAGGGAAGAGGGATTCTAACGTGTAAGAGAAGGGATGAGGATTTCAAAGGGGACATAAAAATATAGGGATTGAAGTAAGTGATGAGTCGTGCATGAGTGAAGATTTCTATTTTCCTCTTTCGCGGTACGTGCATGTGGTAATCTAATTTAATTTTATAGGATTAGTAGTGCTTATATGATAACCGCTACATATAGTTCCTCAGTCTATATCACTCTTTTAATAAGTACTACAAATTGCTATACAATCCGTAACACTTATTAAAAAGCGCTACGTATTAACATCACAATCTGTAGCACTTATTAAATAAACGCTACAAATTATTATACAATCAATAGCACTTATTATATAAACACTACAATTATCAAAATAAATTTTTTAAAAATTTAATTTTATGATAACTTTCTAGTAGCATTTCTTTGACAAAGTGCTATAAAAGTTTTCACTTTCTGTAGCATTTATTAAATTAAGCACTATGTAAAACTTTTTATACTGTTTATTCTAAAAACGCTACAAAATATATGTGCCACCTATTCTACTTTTGGTTGTAGTGTGATTATCACATGCTTTACACACACCCCTTTATGCCCTATCATGGATACCAACTTGACCAGCACACATTTACCCCTTTAGTCATCACTTGATAATGTAACATTGATGATGTAATATTATATTTGTTGCATCATCCCCCAATAGAGCCTAATTGATATCTTATGGCAATTACTAAAACCCCACAAATTTTAAGTTTATTTGGAGGATTCAAACCGAAATATAATCGAATAAAATGACTAATATTTATAAGTATAGTTTACCTGGTCTTATTTCATACAAATGAAATAAATAAATAACATGATAGAAAAATAAGACTTATTTCAACATAAAAAAAACATTTTTCTTGAAAGGTGGCACCCATGCAATCTCACATGCTTGCTAAAAGCAAACTTTTTATTTAAATACTACTCAAACCATATACTTCAATGTAAATAGATCAATTAAGTATGCAGATTAAAACCAAAATAAAAACTAATAAAAGTACTAATATTTGAAAGTATTTTTTAACGGTTTCAACCAATAGAAAATTAAACTACTAACAAACAAACATAATAAATATTTAACATGAAAAAAAAGACTTATTTGGATGTGCAAAAACAATTTGGTTGAAATGTTGCATCATTGGAGTGTCACATGTTTGTTGTCTCACATGCTTAGTCTCCTCTAAAACCAAACTCTTTAGGTAAATGCTCGTATCTTATACTCCTATGTAATAAGCACGGTAATTAAGTTTGGAGGATTCAAACTGAAATAATAAACTGATAAAATGACTAATATTTGTAAGTATTGTTTAGCTATTTCAAGCAAAATAAAATTGGCAAAATAACAAAAAATAAACAAAATAAATAAATAACATGAAGAAAAAAAGACTTACTTAGACATGTAAAAACAATTTGTTTGAAAGGTCTCACATGCTTGCCATCTCACATGCTTAGTCTCTTTTATAAACAAACTTCTTATTTAGTTGTGATGATGGACTATTTTGGATGTGTATCAAATATTTGAGAATCCTATTCATATAAGAGATAAGGAGGAGGAATGGGTTTGTTTTTTCTATTTGGGGACTTTCATTTAAGGTAAAAATTATTCAATGCATGTGAGACTTTTAAATGTGAGAGACAAGGTCATATCTTTTCTTTCTTCAATTTTTTTTCATTATTACCATCTTTTAGATGACAGACAAAATTGGGTGCTTAGATGTACTGACATTTTGCGATCTTTATTGAAGCTGAGCATGCAAAGTTGCCACTAGCTATTAAAATAGTATGTTAATCTATATATTGATGTCTTCAAATTTTTTTTTTTGTTTTTGTAAGTAAAGATAAGTTATTTTATATAGGGTGCACATAAGGGTTGGCAGGGTCAACTTTTAATAAATGCTACGGAAGGTGAAAACCTTTATAGCACTTTTTCAAAGTAATTCTACTAACACCTCATAAAAAATTTAAAAAAATTATTTTGATATTTGTAGCGCTTATTTAATAAGAGCTACAGATTATGATATAAATTTGTAGCATTTTTTTAAAAAAGTGCTATTGATTGAATAACAATTTGTAGCGTTCATTATACAAACGTTTCAAATTGAGTAACTATCTGTAACGATTACCATATAAGCACTAGTAATCCTATAAAATTAAATTAGAATACCCCACGCACGTACCGCGAAAAAATAAAAAAGAAACCTCCACTCATGCACGAAACATCACTTACATCTATCTATATTTTCTTCTTTCCCCTTTGAAATCCTCTTCCCTTATCACATACGTTTGAAACCCTCTTCCCTTGTCACTCCGTTGTTGCCTCTAGATGTTGAAACCCTCTTCCCTTCTCGCTCTGCTGCTGCCTTTGTGGATCACGTCTTCGCTATCTGGGTTTAATGGTTCTCATCAATTATGAGATGTTACTTTTTCTGTCCAAGCAATCTTGGCTACCAATCTTGATGATGAATATGGATAAATACTAATTAAAAAAGCAAATCATTTCATTAAATGTACACAGGTATTGCATAATACTAAATATAATGACTAAAACTTAATTACTTATGAAAAATGTACTAGTTAATTAGGAAGAAACCAAGATAAATAAATTGGGTTTGACATTAATGAAGGTTACAAGCTAAGGGACAAATGTATGTGGTAATCCTAGTTATTGGTATCGCCACATTAGTAAAGGTGGATAGCCTTTCTCAACGTACTCAAGACAATGGTTCTCCTGTATCATATTGCACTATAGCAAAAGGTTAGTTTGAGTACAAATGTGGCAGAATTTATTTGTACTCAAACCTTTTTTCTGTTGTACAATCTAATATAGGCCAACCATTGTCTTGAGTACGTTGAGAAAGGCTATCCACCTTTACTAATGTGGCGATACCAATAATTAGGATTACCACATACAGTTGTCCCTTAGCTTGTAACCTTCATTAATGCCAAACCCAATTTATTTATCTTAGTTTCTTCCTAATTAACTAGTACATTTTTCATAATTAAGTTTTAGTCATTAGATATAGTATTGTATACCTGTGTACATTTAATGAAATGATTTGCTTTATTAATTAGTATTGATCCATATTCATCATCAAGATTGGTAGCCAAGAGTGCTCCGACAGAAAAGGTAACATCCCATAATTGAGAACTATTATACCCCTGCAAATACAGAAAAGGTAACATCCCATAACTTTCTTATATGGTATGCAATACAGATGGCTACTCATTATGTTGCGTTTGTATAATAAGCACTGCAAATTGTTATACAATGTGTAACATTTAATAAAAAATGCTACAAGTTAATATCACAATAAGTAGAGCTTCTTAAATAAGGCTACAAATTATTATACAATAAGTAGCGCTTATTAAATAAACGCTATAAATACCAAAATAATATTTTAAAAATTTTACAATAACTTATTAGTAGTATTTCTTTGAAAAATGTTATAAAAGTTTTCCCTTTCCATAGCATTTATTAAATCAAGCACAATGTAAAATGTTTTATAGTGTTTCTTCTAAAAACACTACAAAATATATGTGCTACCTATTCTACTTTTTGTTGTATTGTTTCACACTAGGATCCATATATATAACTTCAAATCTGAAATCTAACGATAAGAACAAACAAATAGTAAAGACTTAAATATGTTGTTGATCCCGAAAATTTAGTGACTTTGGATTGTAGTTGCTATAAGTTTTTCCGTTGGTTTTAGACCTTATATGTTCCAAAATTTTGGTTTTAGTGCTTATGGATGATGTGGCAATACCACAATTAACCACATTAGCAACTATTATCACACATGTCACATGCAAGAACCATGCACATCATCACTATGGACTAAAGCAAATTTTTGGACTATTTAAGTACAAAACCGACCCACAAAAAATTACAAGAAGTAAAACCAAAAATCACTAAATTTCTTAGACCTAAAAGATATTTCAGCCAATACTAAATATAAAACCAAAACCAAGACCTAAATCAAACATAATGTCTTGCACAATCCTCACAAACTAAAACCAGACAAAGATAGAAGCAAATCTTATAAATGTAAGCAAAAAGCATAAATAGTACTATAATAGTGAAAATACCGTTAACAGACTACATTTTTTATTAAATAAATACTATTGTATTTTTAAAAAAATGGATTAAATAAGTAAATATTTCCAATAAATATGGTCACCTTTAGTTAATTTTTGTTCTTTTTGAAGTTTTAAAAATAACTTTGAATTTAGTTCATGTCTTTTAACTTAGCTCTGCTAACCAAATAATGTGTCATATAAGCTATCACATTAGTAGTGACACCTTCTTAAGTGACAAATGAAATGACAAAAATGTTTGCCCAAGTAAGGAGTGTATGGGACACAAGGGAGTGGTAACAACCCTAGGATTTGGGAATTTTTTGTGAAGTGATTGTCACATGCTTTACGCACACCCCTTTATGCCCTATCATCGATACCAACTTGACCAGCACACATTTACCCGACCCTTCTATCATCACTTGACAAGGTGACACTAATAATGATGTAATATTATATTCTTTGCATCATCACCTTGTACAACTTAATTGATATTTGATGGCAATGACTAAAACCCCACCAACTTTAAGTTTGGAGGATTCAAACCGAAATAAAATCGAATAAAATGACAAATATTTATAAGTATTGTTTACCTGTTTCAGACAAATGAAATTGAAAAGGCTAACAAACAAACAAAATAAATAAATAACACGAAAAAAAAGGATTTACTTGGACATGAAGGATAAGATTATATGTTTTTTTTTTAATCATAAAATTTCCTAAACACCCACATGTCTCAAATTTTTTGTCGATATTGGTGCTTTTATGTTCGCATTACAAAAAGATGTATTGTTTTATTCCTGGCTATTCATAATGCTTTTGTTCATGTTTTTTTACTCATGATGTTTTTGGTAGTTTCTTTTCTTTTTATGATGTAAGGTTTAGACGATGGAAAATGAGTTGAAGGTTTTGAATGAGTGTAAGGGGGGTCTGAATGGGTGAGTAATAACTGAAGAGAGAAGAGGAAGAGTTTTAATTTGAAAATATGGGTATTTTCGACGGTGTAGTATAAAAATTATAAAGTTTTTAGGTGTAAGTAAACAGAGGCATGGGTGTTAATAAAACCTCCTTATTATTTCTCTTCTCTTATTAATTAGATGTGAGTAGAGTTGCAAAAGTAGTAATTAAAAATTACCTAAATTTTGTAAAACATCAATTATTTAGGAACAAATTCATTTTGCTAAACTAAATTACAACCCTTAGTTTAAAATTAAAGACTTAGATTAAAACCAATTTGTTCACATTAATAAGCATTATGTCTTGATGCTTCTCTCATCTTCATATTAATAAGCATTGTTTAGCAATTTCAGCCTAAAGAAAACCAAAATTAGAGACTAATAAACAAACTAAATAAATAAATAACATGAAGTAAAAAACTTACTTGAACGTGTAAAACCAATTTGTTTGAAAGGCGGAACCCTTGGAGTCGCGTGTTGTAGATCGGAGGATTCAAACTGAAATAAAATCTAATAAAATGATTATTATGTATAAGTATTGTGTTTAGCTATTTCACCCAAAAAAAAATTAAAAGACTAACAAATAAAATAAATAAAAAAATAAAAGACTTATTACTTGGACATGTAAAAATAATTTGTTTGAAACGTAGCACCCTTGTAGTCACATGCTATGCTTAATCTCCTTTCCAACCAATCTCCTATGCAATAAACACAATTAAGCTTGAAGGATTCAAACTAAAATAAAAAATAATAAAATGACTAGTATGTATATGTATTATATTGTTTGCCTGTTTTACCCCAAAATAGAGTTAAAAGACTAACAAACAAATAAAATAAAATAAATCGCATGAAAAAAGGGACTTACTTGAACATGTAAACACAATATGTTTGAAAGGTGACACGGTTGGAGTCTAACACGCTTGCTGTCTCACATGCTTAATCTCCTTTAAAACCAAACTTTATTTAGTTGTGATGGATTTTTTATGTTTATCAAATATATGAGAATCCTATTCATATAAGAGATAAGGAGGAGGAATGATTTTGCTTTCTCCGATATGGGACTTTCAATAAAGATAAAAATTATTCAATGTGGGACTTTTAAATGTGAGAGAGCAGACAAGTTCATTTCCTTTCCTTTCTTCAATTTTTTTCTTTTTCATTTTGACCTTTTTTTTCCTTTCAGATGACGAGCAAAATTGGGTGCATAGATGTAGTGGAATTCTGCGATCTTAAATGTTGTTGAGCATGATTGCAACTGTATGTTATCAATATATTCATAGGGTCAACTTTTATTCAGTGTGAGCAAGTGTGTGTTTTGTTATGTTATAAGTCCAATAAATTTATGCGTATCAATATATAAAGGGGTGTGTACTATATTGTTAATGATTATTTTCATGAAACTCATCGAAGATGCTAGAATAATCAAGTATTTTGATGAAAAAAAATCTAAGAGGCAAAAAGTCATCATTTGATAAATGTCCTAGAAAAGTGTCTAATATTACTAAAAGAACATCCTAGAAGTTAAGTATATGCAATAACCAACATACTAGAAGCCTACAGAACAAAATTAGTCCACGTATAAATAGGATAGATTTGTTGCAATTGTAAGTGTGTGGCAAAGTGATAAGTAATAAATAAACAAGAATAGTGCTACACAAGTATGTGCCATTTGAGAGACATTGAAAGAGTGATGCATGAAGAAGATTAGTGAAAGTGAGATACTAGTGAGAGAAGGATACTAAGTAGTGCTAAACATTTGAAGTAGGTAAAGGTGGTGTTGGGCACCTTCATTAAAAAATTACCTACAGTTAGTTCCTAGTGTGTGAGAATAATGTAGAGCTTCATTTACATAAGTTCCTCATATAGATAAGAGAGAGAAAGCGGGAATCGTACACCATTTTTATGTGTACCATTGGCCAATGAAATGAATAAAACTTTAGTTTCAACATAAATTAGCGACAACATACTTTGAATCCTTCTAGATTCTAAGCTTTACTACCATCTTCAAAAGTAGAGAGTATTTTTGTTGTTGTTATAACTTCTTCAATGCAATCACTCTGTGGTGTTCTCGGCTCTTATATGGTGGATTTGGGAAAAGGACCTAAACCAGGACCTCGGGACAAGGCTCAGATAGCCTTGACCGAGCTGGGGGGGCTTATGTGGCGGACTCGGCCTAGCCGAGATCCTCAGAACCATTTCCCAAGACCTAAGGACCCTTCAGGAAGCCTTCTGAACGCTTGGCCGAGCTCAAAGCTCAACGGCTGAACAGACGCCAGATACAGGCCGACCTCGTGCTCCAACTCAGGTCCGACGTCCAAGTCCGACACCTTCCCAAGTCCGACACCAAGGACATGATGACGTCTTCCCATCTTATCCACAAGGACAGCTCATCCACTCATAGCTCAGTACATGCTGGCCCTACTTGGGCCTAAAGCAAGCCCATTAGGGCAACCAGCTCCCCCCTATAAGTAGCTCCGTACTACATGGGGCTCAAGTACGTCCTCTAACCCTAATTGTCACTCTCACACACCAGTGATTAGGGTTACTTCCTGGCTCTCTTCCTTAGCCACTCGAGGACTCCCATCAAACATCACAGATCAACCCTAGACAGAGGCTCCTTTGAAGGTCTTCTCCCACCCTTGGAGGACCTCACCGTCTAGGACATCACATTGGCGCCGTCTGTGGGGAAAGATAAACTTCATCCCCACCCAGAAGATTCTACCATGTCTGAAGAACAACCAGTCTAGAGGAGAAGGAGGGGGCGTCCAAGGAGGGTGCCGTCAACCGAGGACCTGCGTAGGCATCTCGAAGCCAACAGGGCAGCAAGGTCCTCACCACCACCCCCTCCACCACCTCCACCTCCTCCCCCGCCACCTCCACCACCAGAATTCACCCATACCCACAGTGGATCTTACACCATCCACACCGGAGACACTACAAATCCAACCCAGCTTCATGGCGGAGGTCGGCGCGTACAGTTACGCTCTGAGCTCGGAGAAACCAACACTGAACAGCACCGCCACCATGGCGAACGTGCTCATTCTGTTAGCATGACACACCGTTCCCACTCTCGACAGTCTACGCTTTCTCGAGATGCCGAACTCTTATCCTTGATGAGACAGCAGATGAGAATCGTAGAACAGCAAGGTAAAGCTATTGCAAATCTCCAACAAGTTGCTATGCAACGTTTGGCTGAACGAGCCATTGTTCAAGCTCTGGCCCCAAATGATTTCCCCCCACCACCCCCTCCACCACCTCTTCCACCGCAACCTCCGTTAACTCCGCAAACCTTTGCAACACCACACACAACCGTAACACAACTTACACCACCCCCTGACCAGCAACAACCTGATTTGGATGACTCCCACCCTGGTCATCCGTTTACACCAGCCGTCATGGCCTATGAACCACCACCTGGGTACCTCGGGCCTAGCAATATTCCCAGATACAATGGCCTCACAGACCCTCAGGAGCATGTTCTTTCTTATGAGGGAGCTGTGAACTTTCATGGTGGAGGAGATCGGCTCAAGTGCCGAGCTTTCTCTATGACCCTCCAGGCCCCGGTCCTCCGATGGTACTCAACACTTCCCAAGAATTCTGTCAACAACTGGGCCGAAATGAAGCGAGTCTTCCTTAACAGATACACTGCTAGCTGCGTACAACCCAGGTCGGACCACACGCTAGCGACAGTGACCCAGAAACCAGAAGAATCCTTACGTGCGTACTTGCACAGGTTTCACAGCGAATCCAGCTCAGTCCCCAATCTATCTCCCGAGGTGGCGGTCCTCCTGTTAACCCAAGGATTGGCCGAAGGAGGGTTCAAAGATTCACTTATTGGAAAGCCACCAAGGGACATGGCTGAGCTGAGACAGAGATCAAACAAATACATCAATCTTGAAGAATTCAACAAAGGACAGTCAAGTAGGATGGAAAACGCTCAAGCCGCCTCGTAGAATGCCTTGCCCCGAGGTCGACCTCGCGGCAACAGGGATGAAAGAGGAGGAAGAGCGGACCAGGGTGACCGAGGTCGTTCTCAAGTCGGCCAGCAAAAGGACCGCCGACATCCGTACATCACTAAGTACGATTCTTACACTCCCCTGACGGTCCCGAGGTCTCAAGTCTGGAGAGAGACCATGCAGACCGAACTCAGGAGTGTACCTCGGCCCCCTTTCCTCAGAAATCAAAACTATGTCAGGGATAAATCCAAATATTGCAACTTTCATGACGGGTACGGCCACCATACCGATCAATGCACTTGGCTTCGGGATGTCATTGAGGATATGGTGAGAAGGGGCAAACTCCAGCAGTACGTGCGTGAAGCGGTGGAAAGACGGGGCCGAAGAAGATCTCGCAGCCCAGACAATGATAAGGGAAAAAAAGCCAAAGCCGACCCATCCCCTGAGAAGAAGGAAGAGGAACCACAGCGGGTAAACATGGTTGTGGTACAAGATCTAGACAAATCACCAGAAAACTTCCGAGTTGAAACTATCTCGGGAGGTTTCGCCGGTGGCGGAGAAAGGAGGGCGGAGAGGAAAAGGTACGTCAACCAAGTTCTCGTTGTCCATCACAAACCTTTTTACAAAAAGCCATCTCGGAATGTTCCCATTGTTTTTTCTGACCAAGATATGGAAGACGTCATCCCAGATCACAACGATCCTATGGTGATAACGGCGTTAATTGGCAATTTTGAGGTCGCCCAAGTCTTCGTTGACCAAGGAAGCTCGGCCGACATTCTCTTTTTTCATACTTTCCAAGCTTTGAAGCTGAGGTCTGTCGACCTCGTAGGATTCGAAGGTAATCTCATCAGCTTCACAGGTGAGGCAATCCGCCCCTTGGGAGCCATTCATCTCCCGGTGACCCTAGGCAACCAGCCTTCGGCCCGAACGGAGATCATCAAATTTTTAGTGGTTGACTCTGACTCCCCGTATAATGTAATACTGGGACGAACCTGCTTACAAGCTTTTGGGGCAGTGGTTTCAATAGTACACCTGGCCATGAAATTCGTGGGATCAGACGACAAGGTTGTTACGGTCAAGGCTGACCAGGTGAAAGCTCGGCTCTGCTACAATGCGAGCCTACGGGAGGTAAAAAAGAAGCAGAAAGAGTTCACTGACCCGATATTATCCAAGGGAAGAGTCTTATTGGCCGAGGTTCAGTTCGAACGAGAGATTCATAGGTCCCCTCCTCGTGAAAAGGGGGTGGTAATTCCCCCCTTCACCTCGGCCCCAACCAAAGATATCACCATAGACGCCAAACTTCTCCAAAAAATCTAAGATGTAGTTAAAGGAAATCTCCTTTCTTTTTCAATCCTCTCTTACCCCCCACAGGGGGAGAATTTTCTCATTTCTCTAACTGTTCATAACCCTGCCCTCCGTTCTTTACAGCTCCGAATTGAGGGCCGAAGTAAACTTCTTGCCCATTTCTCTAGCCGAACTTTTCAAATCCCCAAGCTCTGGTGCCATAAGTTGAAAAATCTCCCACTTTCCAACATTACTAACAATCTCGGCAGCCCCTCCTATCGGTTCATCTCGGATGACCACCACAAGGCAGAAGAAATCCGAGAAGCTGCTCCTGGTCATAAGAGGATAGCAATGGAAGAGTCAGCCGACCAAGACAAGAAAGCAGCGCAACCCGGGTTGTCCGAGTCTGATCACCTCGCGTCCCGAGGAGCAGACATCGGTCTTAACGGCCAGAAAAGCGGGAAATGAGCCCAAAATCGGTAAGGCCCAACAGAGGCGTTCTGGAAACATACTCTGGGAAATTACCGAGTTCAAGGATACCCAAGACTTCACAACACTGAGAACCTGTTTTAAATAGGTTTACCTCAGATATCATTGGCGGTCATCAGCACCCTCATCTGGAAAGTTCAAATTTAAGCTCATTTTAAATTTTGCTTCCCTTAAGTTATGTTCATGTTTTTACATTCCTATTGTGAGATATTCACCCTTCCAAAAAGTAATGTACTCTTGACTACAATTAATGAAAAGTACAAACTTGCTCATACTCAAGTGCCACAGTTTTATTTACGTACGTACTAGCTTCTTATTTAGCACTAGCCACCTAAATGTTGCATGCCGCTATGCACAGCCAACGTCTTCTAGATAAGATCGGCTCATATGCACAGTGTACAAGGGACACCCGATAAAGAACAGACTGCTGTGAAATGTTTCCACATAGCTTCACTCAGCACTCTCTTTTACATCGGGGCCGAGGACACCCACCTCGGCTAAGGTGGGTAGATCCGAGTTCCCTACCGTATGCACTTATATACAGTACCTTTATTCAGAGGAAAAATTATAAGATTACTGCACTCACTGAGTCATCCGAGTGTGTCAGAGGTATTAATACGAGGTTTTAAACACCAGTGTTTTGGGTACAAGTTTTTTAGGTCCAATCAGGCCGAAATACAACAAGTTGATAAAGGACTTGTATTCTCAAAAGTAGTTTTACTTAGAAACGATCTCGGACGTAGCATATATGCCACAAGTTAAAACAAGAACTTGCATAAAAGTCTCAATATGCGACAAGTCCCAAACACTTGCATTCTTTCTTAAAATCCTTTCTGGTGACCACCTGACCAATCGCAATACGGGTCCGAGATCGAACGAATAAACATGCAACGAGTTGGTAAAGAAAAATTCGCGTTCGTGCAACAAGTTAAAGAAAAGGCTTGCATAACTCCGACCTTGGACATAGTACATATGCAACAAGTTGGAGTAAAAACTTGCATAAATATAACAGCATGCAACAAGTTAAAACTGGAAATAAACTTGCATTGAAATGAAATGTTGTACATAATAAGCAAAGCAAAATACAATCCCACATTGTCAAACATGTTATAAAAAAGAGAGAACATAGACAAATCATAAGCTGCCCAGCATAAGGGACTTACGCTGCCTCATCCTCGACATCAGAAAGGACAACCGAGCGCGGGTCAAACTCCTCATCCATTTTCTCAACCAAAGGGTTGGGCAGATTCTCTTCAAGCTGGTCCAGGTCAACCTCGGCCCTTCCCCTGTCATAATCAACCATCTTTCCATCTTCTACTCCGAACCCGGCAGATGCGCCGACATACCGAATTCGGAGCCCCTGGTTCATATGAAGAATCTGCTCAACCGCACTGGTGAAAACCTTGCTTGCCACCCTTTCAAGGTCGAAGTCCGACTCGGATGCTGCCACCTTATGCTTAAGAGCTTGAGCAGCCCTCTTCTTCAGCAAATTCCTAACTTTTTCCACCTCGGCAAGGCCCTCTTGCCGACCAGCCTCCTTAGCATCTGCTTTGGCTTGGGCCAAATCTTCTTCATGTCTTTTTTAAGCTCCTCCATTTGTCGGTGGTGCTCCTCCTCAGCCTCGGATAACTTTTGTTCGGCTGATCTCTTGCCACTCTTCAGTTCCTCCACCTCGACCGCCATAGCTGACCGAGCTTTTTTCTTAGCAGGCGAAACACCATGCGCCACATCATCAGCCACTTCGGCCAGCACGTTAAACATGGTTGTTGCCCTTTTTAATTGGCAAGCCATCTCTTCAGTTTTTTCTTCCACTCAGCACCCGACATCTTGACAAGAGTATCTTTCAGTGAAGGTTTGGCAAGGGTAGTCGGCAGCCTCGGTTGGTTTCCAGTGCCTGAAGGCGGCGTATCCGCAACAATGGCTACCTCGGCACTTGGACTAGGCGATGCAGGAGGAGGTGGGGCAATGATGACGGCAGGTGGGGTAGGATGGAGTGGACCAGAGTCGGCCGAGAGCGTATCAGTGGAAACCTCGGACGACACGGCATCAGCAGAAGGAGCATCGGACTTCTTCTTCCTCCGAGCTTCTAAAGTAGCTTTCAGCACTCTGGAGGACATCTCTGACCAATGTTCTTCTGCAAAAAAAAAAAATTAGTAAGAGAATCGAAAGAAAATGTACAAGTCTAAGAGCAAAAGTAACTACCAATTTTCGTCAAGACCTCGTTGTCAGGACACTTCATGAAAACTCCAACATCAAGTTGGAATTTCCGAGCACGATATTCGGTCTGAAAATGGTGGGCCGTTACGGACTCGTCGGCATCCAAGGTTACACCCGACCACCTTTGCGGCGTGCTAGTATGGCGATTAAAGAACTCGGGAGTCCACTCCAAAGGGAACTTCGGTCCCGTCTCGGACCGAAACCAAGGTAGCGCCGCTCCAACGTACTTGTATTTAAAAAATCTTGGTTTAAAATGTTTCCAAGATTCGGAGAACATGCCGAACAGCCCACAGTGAGCTCGGGCCTTAGCCGACACCCAAAGACGACCAATGACCCCGTCCTTATTGCTGACGAACGGGTTGTACATCCACAAAAACAGCCGAACAGTGCATACCAAATTTCTGGCTCTGCAGTACTTTTGGAATGCTCGGAGAAACGACCAAGTATTGGGGTGAAGTTGGGAAGGAGCTAGTCCGAGCTCGTTTAAAACCCTCATTTCCAGATCGGTGAATGGGAGGGTCACGCCGAGATTATGAATCAGGTCGGCGTAAAAGAAGAAGGAATTATTGTCAGTTCGGCTGCATATCCTGTCATTTGCCGAACAGGGAAGTACTTCGTAAGAAGTCCCAGTGGCGTCCCCTGGGCAAGGCAGCACGACCCTCCTTACCTCAGCAAGCTTGTCCTCGGAACAAAGGCTGGACTGGACTCCTTTGGGCTCCACGTCTACCCACTCATATTGGTCGGCATCGAAAGGCACGGGGTAAAGTTCAGGTCGACTGACACACTTCCTGGGCGGCATGGTACCTGTGGAAGAACAGGGGAGCTCGGTATTAGTCTTACGGGTTACAAAAAATAACCCCCCAGAGAACCCCCTCGAAGTAGTTCCGAGGGGCGAGCATCTCCCCTCTACCACAGGTACCCCCCGTTCGAACATCCCCTCCTTCTCCATCCTCTCGAAGTCGGCACGCTCCCTACCGTCAACGAACTCGGCCCATGCATACTGTCGTATCCACTCCCTCTTCTCCTCCCAATCCCGAGGATAGACTACCTCAACGGGATCAACCTCCAGAACCCGCCTCTCGTATTTCTGCCTATACTCCCTTTGGCGACGGAGCGCCTCATCTACCTCCGTGGAGGAACAAGACGAGGAGGAAGAGCCGTCCTCCTCCTCACTACTGCTAGATGACAGGGAGACTACCCCAGCCCATTTCCTAAACCATTCCCTACTCATACTGAACCCAATCTACTCCTTTGATTTTCTGAAAAATAAACAAAAAACATGAATCAAAAACTCTCCAAAAATCCCAAAACACGCCCAACCCAAAGAAGACCAGAAATCCTAATACCACTCCCCAAAAATCAAAACTCCACAACCTAGAGAAAACCCCTCATTCCGTGAATATAAAGAACAGAAACGAAGAAGCACTAAACCCTTATCACATGAACCGCAGAACCGCAAGAACGATGGAAAAGAAAACGAGAAGAGAGGCAGAAAAAGAAGCAATACCTGATGAATATGAATCTGAGAGGGATCGGCGACGGCAAGAGATCCCTGGCTGGAAGAGAGAGCGAAGAAAATCGAAAGCACTGAAATCGTGAGAGAAAGAAAGTGTTTTTGAAGGAGAAAAGGCTTGGGGGAGATGCAGGGTTTCGTGGGGGGCAGGAAGAAACGTTTCCAAAAAAGGGAATGTTTGGTAGAGAATAAGAAAAAGGAATAGTTTATTTAGTCAAAGTAGGAGGAGAACCGTTTTCCCTCCTATTTTGAATTATGGGCCTGGCCTAGACGGCCCAGCCCAACGCGCAACCCCGCATGTTAGGACACGTGGCGCACAGTAGCTGAAATAACGGACCTGAATGGTCCTTAGGTCTTGGGCAATGGTTCTGAGGATCTCGGCTAGGCCGAGTCCGCCACACACTCAAACTAGCTACTTGAACCTTTGATTGGCCTTAACCAAAGCAGTCATCTACAACATAAAGGACCAACAATATGAAATCCAAGGCTCCTTCCTAGATAAAGAAAATATAATTTCAGAAATAATTGAATATAAATTTAAAACATACCACAAATATATAGTGGTCAAGTTTATATATTTAAAATGTGGTTTTTATGCGTACTTTGAACCATTGTGGTGAAATTTGTATTGCTGGGTTTGTGTCCCGGTCCCTCAAGTGAGTCGATTACCGACTTTTTTCTTATTTCATGTATATATTCAATGACAAGAAGCAACATAGGTTAGGAATGGTATTTTGCATATCAGTAATAACTTCAAGTATATGGATCGAAAACAATGTCATTATTTCTAACAATGAAAGATTTGATGCAGTAGTGGAGATCTTGACTCTTATTAAAATTCACTCTTGCCACATTTAGTTTGAGTTTTGAAAATTTATTTGTTCCCTTCTCACACCGGTGTTTAATTCGTTTATCTTGTATTAAAGTAGTCCACTATAATTGATGTAACTTGAATCTTTTTATTGAGTATCACGATACTCGTTGTAATAATTTCTGTTTACTAAAAAATGTAATGTCATTAGACTAGGTAAACAAAAAATTATCTGAGAAAAAAATGAATGTACATTTAACTCATACCATAAATTAGGATTTTTCCCATAGGTTTAATTTTACCTATCAAGGTTTTTAAGGAGGTAAAGACACTAGTTTTGTTTGGTTGGCTTGGTGGGTGTTTTGGTCTCATGCTCTAGAGCATTGGATTTCTCGCTTCACTTACTCGTGAAGTAGATTATTTGTGCTAATCTGTGTTGGTTTTGGACTATTTGGAGCACATGATTATGTGCTCATATTCAAACCCTTCATAGAAAGTGGGGCTCATGAGTACAATGATGTTATATATGTAGACCCTTTTCTATGTTGAATAAAATTCTTTGCTTATAAAAAAAATATAATGTAATGGTCATGTTTTTATATTTTAAAGGTAAGAGAGTAGAAAGATAGTAAGTTGGAAAATAAATTGTGAGACTATCTAAAATTAATTTTATATATTACTTGATGGAATAATTCGTGATGTCACTTGTTATTTTTAGCACTACCTATGATATCTTATTCTCTTCTTATCGTTTATTATTACAAAATGATAATTGTGAATGGAAACCATGGAATTGACTGGATAGAAGGAACCGATGTTGATCGGAGTGAGAGAGCAAAGAGATAAGAGAATTACAGTGTTGTATAGGGGTCTTAAAACTCATTAGTTAAAACAACAATACATATATATATAAATATGAATGAATGGAACAAGTTGGATAGTATGGTACCCATGTCAGACCATACAATGGATTTTCTTGAGTTTATATTAATCACATTACCATTTCATAACTCAAAAAAATATCTCCATTATGTTTGTAAAATAATCCAGAAACTATCACGTTTGAACTTAACATTACAAATATGGCTTGAAGGTTTTTGTAAGGGTATGTTTGGATAAAGGATTTTAAATTCATAAGGAGTTAAAGCATTTCAAACTATTCAAGGTAAGGAGCATTAAAGTGGAGAAAGATGTGACGATTTGGAGAATAATGTGGTTAGATGTTGATGAAGTATTTCAAAATTCCACATTAAGAGGAGAAATTTTGAAATTTTCTATCAACCTCCAATCTCAACACTCTCCAAATTTTCTCTTCTTCGAATTTCATTCCCCCTTCCTTGAAAAGACTTGAAAAACTTCAAAATTACTGAGAATTTAAAAACTCTTATCTAAACACACCCTAAAAAATTTGGCCCCTTGAAATTGAGCTCAACACCAAATATAAAGCCAATGTTAAGAGTGAGTGTTAAGGGCAAGGGAACTTTGTGTTTCTATATCTCAAGTAAGCTAAAGGATATAACATATATAGGCAAAGCACATCAAACAATGTGTCCTAGGTGTTTTAGGCATAATGATTTTGTGCAAAAACTCAAATGTCTTCCCTTTTAGGATGTACGTAGAAATGCATATGGATCCACGTGCTTAACCCATGAACAATAAACTTCATAATTTTAGGCATTATACTTGGTATTAAGCCATCATTTGAGCCAAACTCTTTACTAAAATCCTCAAGCCTTATACATAGTATTAAGCCCGAGTGTGATTGTTTCTGGTTATTTATCAAACACATGAATCCATTCTTTATATAAGGGATAAGGAAGAGGTATAACCTTGATTTCTCCGATGTGGGACTTTTAGTGTAGATAAACTTATAAAATGTGGGGCTTTATACGCATACATATGAGAGACAAGTGCACATCCATTTGTTCGTTTTATCATCATCTTTATGTTTACTCTCTTTTTCCTGTTCAAAACATTGAATTTCGGTAAAAGATAACAATCTAAGTTTATTATTGCAGCTGAAATGAAAAGATGAAAAGTTTTTTTGGAGGTGCCTCTGATAAAACAGCAGAAGTAGTGGATAGAATAAAGACCGAATCTTGGCTTGGATTAAGGGCAATTTCAAATGACCAATTATGTCAATCTATGAATGGTTCCACACTTCCACATATATACCGATTCATTGTTTGGAGATGTAATGTATTTAGTGAAGTTCATTTTATTCCCCGGCCTGGTCAGTTTTATTTCGTAGCAGGTTTAGCTTTGTTTTGTAACTGCTTCATGTTGGTTTCTTTGTAAACAGGGGTTATTTTGTGTTTTTCGCTTATCTTTATCGGGTGATTCTTTGATGTTATCTTTTTAGTTTTGTTTGAATGTTCTTTTTTAATAATGTTATTGAGATTAAAAGTTGAAATAATGATAAATTGTAATATTGGTATTAAGGTAAGTAGAAATGACAATTTCTATTGTTATTTTTTGGAATTATTAAGGTCAATAATGTTTTCACATTAGTAAAACGATTATCTTAAGTGAATTTGGATATGGTTGGATATGACGACAATAGTGGCAAAATAAGGTTGATGATGTTAGACTATTTGCAGTAAGGTAAAAATTGATAAAATTTAAGATTAAAAACAATGCTAATTTTTTTTTAAAAAAAAAGTGCTTGAATATCTTTCAAAAAGGGAAGCATCAAAAATATATTCTATCTTTGTCTGGTTGTAATGTTCAACTGTTCTTGGGCATTACTCATACCCTATCGAATAAAAGCCTTTTTTCCTAATGATCGAAAAGGAATTGTTTTCTAACTTCTTACTTTTTTTTCTCTTACGTTTAAAATTTGTAAACTTGACCATTATATATTTATGGTATGGGTTAAATATACGTACAATTATTTCTCAAATAATCTTTCTTTATCTAATTTAGTAGTGCCAGTACTCTATAATTGTTATAATCAACTCTCCCAAGACTATAAAAATAAGCAGGTGGTAAAGTTTCCTAATGAAAAAATATTTGGAAATGGCTCAAGTTGGTGAAAGGATTTGGTAAGGTAAAGATTGAGCTAGAAGATAATAGGATAAAAAGGAGATAGAATTATAAATAGGATGTGGAGAAATTAAAAAAAATTAAAAAATTGCAAATCAGTATCCTTCACAACCTATGAATTAAAACTCATCTAGAATGTAACACAATACAAAAAGATTAAAGATTGATTCATTTCATGCAAAAGCAATGTAAATTGATGTATTGTGGAAAAAGTTTTTTAAATAAAAAATCCGGGTTGACTATACTCATGATCCTAGGTCTTGAGCACAGTCACAACCCTGGTGGAGTGGCTAAAAAAATTTTGAGTCATGATCCTAAATTCACGACTCAAGGGTAGTTTTTTTTTAAAAAAAAATTAATAAATGGGGCACATAAAGCTGAAAATGTGGCGTTACAATCCACTCTTTATTAGTGAATTTGACACCACATCTTGAACCAAAACCTTAAATGGGTCTATGGGCCTTATTACGTATATATAAGTTAACTTATTTATTATTATACAATGCGAGACTTCTTTACGAAACGCACAGTACAACCGTCCTCAAGCTTTGATACCACTTGTCAAGAATAGGAGAGCCCAATAGAATAGGAGATGTGAAATAGTTTGACCCAAACCCTTAAAGCAATTAGTCTATGAATTTTATACACGCCTTAACTTATTCATATTATACAATATTAAACTTCATAACTCACACTTGGATATTTCTAATATTATTATTTTAAAAAGTTATATAAATCATATGTCAAATAACACCCCAAATTTTTTGGATATCGGTTCACTCTCGAAAGAGTTTGATTCATAACAACATATTTACAAGGCAACACTAGTTCTGTAAGTTTGTAACTAGGTATAGAAACAATCATCGTAGAAAATATTGTATATGTATATTTTATTTATACAACAATTTCATACCGTAGTAATTCAATCTTTCAGATTTTTTAACGTGTGTTTTATGATATGTAACACCTTGAATAATTATCCATAATGTTAAAATAGTGACTTGAAAATTCTTGTTGAAAACCACTTGATTAGTTTCAATTCATATAAAAACTCATAATCTGGTTGTTTATTTGTAAAACTTCTCCGTAAAATCGAACGGAGTTCCCTATGTTTGAATAACTTTCCGAAATACTATTTTAACCTGAAAATAGATCAGAAAGCATATTTAAATTCATCAAAGGCCAGCAGGGCCCAAAATATTGTTTAGTCCACTCAGTACATTGTTTCCAAAGGAATACAAACACTTCCTCAAACTCTTAGTTTTCCAAAAAGACAAATTAATTGAAATACAATAAAACTTCCCAAAATAACCCATGACCAATAGGTGGTCGCTAATTACTATATACATTCCACGTGGTGGAATGTACTCCTGCTCGGCGAGACACGTGTATGCTCCTTCGGTACCTGTAAAAATATAGCAAGAAGGGTAGCATTACACAGTACTAAGGAAAATAGCTTCTAAGAAGCATAGCTGAAAAACTAGGCCCTATCACAATAAAAATTAACCTAATATTCCTTTTCAGGTAATTACATACAAGTTCATTTTCAATAAAATAAGCCCTATGTCCATACTACCTTCCTAGCAATCCTACATTCAACCTTAAATTACTTTTCAATTCCACTTGCATTAACATTTCCATATTCCAAATTCCATACTCATAAAATTACCAATTCACGTACATATATTATTATTTTCATAAAGCCCTTTTTATTCTCTTTTCTTCCATTAAATTCACATTTCTCTTTCATCTTTCCCCTGGTCATGACCTACAGCGTCCGCACTAACGTGCTGGTCACGACTTATTGCGTCCGGGTATGTTTCATTTTCATCCTTTTCCCTGGTCACGACCTACTGCGTCCGCACTAATGTGCTGGTCACGACTTACTGCGCGCGCCCGGGTATGTTTCATTTTCATCATCCCCTGGTCACGACCTACTGCGTCCGCACTAATGTGCTGGTCACGACTTACTGCGTCCGGGTATGTTTCATTTTCATCCTCCCCTGGTCACGACCTACTGCGTCTGCACTAATGTGCTGGTCACGACTTACTGCGCCCGAGTATGTTTCATTTTCTTGGATCATAACAACATCACATCTCATGAATATTCAAGTACAACCATCATCTCCAAGACACATATTATCATATAACTATTATTGTCACATTTACACTTAACAAATTTAGTCAAGCACGACATCCATCAAGGTTCCTTGTCACTCAATCACCATCCTCTAATTTTTGATTCATTTAATAATAGACATCACTTCCCTTTTACCAAGCTATTTATCCTTAATCCATTCTTTAATTACTCACTCATAATTTCCCATCCTTCCCTCCTTACTTAGCCCTTTTTATATGACTTGCCTACGTTAACACTTAGTCCATTATTTGCTTTACGAGCCATCAAACCAAGCACGATATGAACATACATCAATGACGAGTAACAATCAATAGATGGTAAACAAAACAGTCGACATACTCAGTTATGTCTCAGAGCACTATAAATTAAGTCAGCTCCCTATGGTTCTTAACTTCCAACCTAATTAATATATATTCTACGCATTTAGTAGCAATTATACCCTAAGGTTCATTACATGCATTTTATAATTTAAATATCCTATGGTTATTCTCTGAATCAATTATCTACACCTAGTCATCATTACAACAACCTAGAATCTATATCGTAAGAAAAGGTAATACAAACCCCTCTTACCTTCCTAAGAGGTGGTGATGAATCTCAAGCCTTAGCCTATTGGTCCTTGGTGTTTGAGTTCCTTGTCCTTAGCTTCTCTACACTTTGACTTGTACTCACTTTGGCCCTTGAATCCCTAGCTTTAATCTCCTACTTCTTGTCCTTAATGATGAGGTTGATGGGTATAACTCTCCCTAGTTGTTAGGTTTACAAATCCATGGAAATAGAGAGGGAGAAGGTCACGAATTTGGTGGAGGAGAGGAGGAAGGATTTGTTGGCCAATTTCTTACTTGATTCATTGGTGGGGTAATAGGTGAGTTGATTTTGGGTGCTTATGAGATGTTTTCCTTCGCTATGGAACTCAACAAAACAATAGAGAAGAGGGAGGAGGGGGTCGACTTCTTGAGGGAGTATAGGGAATGATTTATGAGCCCATTATATTGAATAGAAAATGATGGGGATGATGATGAGGGTTATGAGGTTTTGATCTTGGTGTTGGTGTGGTTGATAAGGATGAGAAGCTCTTGGGGCTTTGAGAGGGAGGTGGAAGGGATGATGAATAGTGAGTGTTGGTGGTGGGATGGCTTTGTTTTATGATGCCCCTTGCCAAGGAAGAAAAATCGTGTGGCTGGGATTGGGCAACTTGGTGCCCAAGTTGAAATCTGGTGGCTGAAAACGCTGCATCTGGTCGCGCGCGCCTGGGTGCGGGTAGCGCGCGCCTGAGCGCGAGTCTGGCACCAGCTCCTGATCTGGTGCGTGGTGCGGGAATCTGATGCGGTCAGGAAGGAATAGCGCGTCAGATGGTGCGCCAACAAGGAATCTGGTGCGCGCAGGGCGCGCCTGGGCGCAGGCAAGACACGCCTGGGCGAGAAAGCTACTGAACTGGTGCGGAAATGAACAATGCACGCACCTGGGCACAGACTGGTGCGCCTGGGCGTGCGCTAGTGGCTCCAAACTTCGATTCGCTATATCTTTTCCGTTAACCATTGGATCTTGCTCAAATTTTGAGGCAAGCTTCCTAAGACCCTTATCTTCACATCCAATGGTGGGAATTGGGTTTAGAGCTATGGATATTTCATTCCTAATTTTCTTGCACCAGATGATTTCTAACACTTAAAACCCTTATTTAACCCCCGAATCCACTTCGATAATTCTACCTCTTGATACCTATGCACTCTACGCAACCCCTAGTACTTAAAATTACTACTCACCTTGCTCCCAAAATTCTTTAAGCAATTAATCTACCCATTCTTTACACTATAAACCTATTGACTCACTAATTAGGCTTGGAATTAAATTAGGGATGTTACATGATACATTTTAAAAATATTAATAAAAGCGAATTCGCATAGATAAATTAAGTATATCTGATTTTGAAAATAATGAATGTAACACATTTTTAATAAAATATTATTTTTAATAGTATTCTTAACATGTGTTTTAGGGATACAAATTAAAATATTTATTTATTCCCTTTAATAGTAAAAAAGGAAGATAATAAGTAAGAAAAAAATCATGGGACGATTTGGAAGAGTTTTTTGATAGTGTAAGACCCTCGAGTGTGAAAGTGGCTTGTATAACTCCACATCCGAACTGCCAATTGTTTGTAAGCACTTTCTGTAAGATGGTAAGAATCCCAAAACAAATATTCATTCGGTTTGTCGCATAATTTAAATCGTTTATCCCCTCTTTTTGCCCCACAGTTGTACTCTCCTCTAAATGATCCCCATCCACAGCATGTTGATTTTCCTTCCTTCAAACCTGCATCAAATAAGTAACCACAATTTTAATTATTAAATTTAAAATTAAAAGAACGACTTCTTTTATTTTCTTTCATTGAAAAGCTAGGTAAGTAAGAAAGATTAATTAAAATATTGTGCCACGCTTAAGAGAAGCCATAAGATGATGATTCTAATAAGATTCATTTAATCAAACGTCACTTGAAAAAAATCAAATGATTGTTTCCATAGAGAATCATAATTCGCTTACCATTTGATCCAACCATCATGGGTATTTTTCTCTAATGCTTGCTAAAGACTTACCATATTTCAAAGGATGGTTCATCATTTCAGTGACATCGGCATTAAAATCATAAAGGGAAAATTTAAAGAATATAATAGAAATATCTTTTAATATTTACGTAAATATTTGTGTATTGTATATAAAGAATATAATAGAAATACATATGCACAAAAGATTTATATTTTGATTTCTTAAAGCAACCTTTATGATTGTTGAAATTAAAGATTGATTTTACGAGTCAGAATCAATATTTATTAAAAAAAATTAAAAAGAAAACCTTATATTTTAAAAGATTGTTTTTATAAGAAACCCGCAACAATTAAAATTGTGCGCTCAAAAAACGAATACTAAAATCATACAATATTTATTTCTTGGGGACATAACTTTAGTTGTTGTGGATCTTTTTTTTTTTTTAATTAGAAGGAGGTAATTGGGATTAGAACCTAGGACCTGGGGCCTAAACTAACTAAATGTTCCGCAGCTAACCAACTAAGCTGACCCTAGAGAACCACACATATGATTTCTTAAACAATAAAGATTGTTTTTTTTAAATAAAATTTTATTAAGAAATTAAAAATGTTTGAGAACAAAACCTTCTCATAAAAAAAACTAAAAAAACCCAAACACGATCCACCGAAAGTATGAGTTCTATCTAAGAACTAGAGGTATAAGCGGTTTTGGATCAGATCACGAGACCGTTGGGTTGAAAGGAACTAAATTGAAAAATGTAATCCGCCCTGTGATCTCATTATCCAATTCGGTCTCAATATTTCTAGACCGTTACCTTATGATTTGCTTCATTTCTCATAATTTTTGAGACCAAGCAAACCGGACCGAATCGATTACTCAAGTTTTTTAATTTTCTAGCTATCAATAAATAGTGTATTATGTACCGAAAGTACAACAACAAAGTGAAAAACGTTATCTCCTTCACACATCTCATCTTCCCTTAGACCCTCACATTCTCTCATTTTAATTGTGATGTCCTAGACAGTGAGGACCTCCAAGGGTATGGGAGATGACCTTCAAAGGAGCCTCTGTCTAGGGTTGATATGTGATGTTTGGGGGAAGTCCTCTGGTGGCTAAGGAAAAGAGCCAGGAAGCAACCCTAATCACTGGTGTGTGAGGATGGCAATTAGGGTTAGAGGACGTACCTGAGCCCCATGTAGTACGGAGCTACTTATAGGGGGGGCTGGTTGCCCTAATGGGCTTGCTTTAGGCCCAAGTAGGGTCAGCCTGTACTGAGCTGTGAGTGGATAGGCTGTCCTTGCGGATAAGGTGGTGAGCTGTCCTTGTGGATAAGAAGGGAGACGTCATCATGTCCTAGGTGTCGGACTTGGGAAGGTGTCGGACTTGGACGTCGGGCCTGAGTTGGAGAGTGAGGTCGGCCCGTATCTGGCGTCTGTTCGGCCGTTGAGCATTGAGCTCGGCCAAGCGCTCAGAAGGCTTCCTGAAGGGTTCTTAGGACTTTGGCGAGGTCGTCTGAGGACCTCGGCTAGGCCGAGTCCACCACATAAGCCCCCCAGCTCGGTCAAGGCCAACTGAGCCTTGTTCCGAGGTTCTGGTTTAGGACCTTCTCCCAAGTCCACCTCATAAGGGCCGAGTTCACCACATAAGCCCCCCAGCTCGGTCAAGGCCAACTGAGCCTTGTTCCGAGGTTCTAGGGAGTTCGGACGATAAGTCTCCGATACGTTGGATCCAGCTGTCACCGACGTCCTTTCATTATGGCGGAGCAGGTTTGACAGCTGTCTAATCCCCAGTACCGATGTGACGTTTGCTTTTACTGGATCTGACGCGTGTCAGAAATCACGACCTACGAAGCGTCATCATTATTGTGACGTTGCTCGAGGTCCACTATTTTAGCTGCTGTGTGCCACGTGTCCCAATTGATATGGCTGCATGTTGGGTTGGGCCTTTCAGGCCTGGCCCAAATTTCGAAAGTGGAGGGAAGGTGGTTCCTCTTCTCTTATTCTGACAAAAACCGTTCTTCTTCTTTTCTCCACCAAATGGCTGCACCTTCATTCACTTACACCAGTTCCATTCTCCCCCCTTTTTTCGAGACTGCACTCTGAGATCGTGCTCCTCTTGCCTTCTTTCTTTGCAGAAAACCGACAGCAGCTTACTCTCCTTCTCATTCATTCTTCACGGTTGCATATTCAAGGTATTCTCTTGCTCCTTTTCTCCTTTTGTTTTTGCCTCTTCCTCTTCTCTGTTCTGGTTCGTTTGGGTAGGATTTAGGATTCTAAAGGCTCTGTTTCTATAGGGGTGGTTTTTTCTGCTTACTGGGTTTCGTGTCAAAAGGAATTGGTGGCTTACAATGTTTCTGGGTTTGGGGCGGTTTAGGACTTGTTGGAGGGTTGTTGCTTTCATTTTTCGAGAAATCAAAGGGATATACTGGGTTCATTATGAGTAGGGAACGGGTTGGGGAATAGTCTGTAGTGATCTCCCTATCCTGTAGCAGTAACGAGGAAGAGGACGGCTCCTCTTCCTCATCCTGTTCCTCCCTGAAGATCGACAAGGAATATGAGGAATAGGTTTTAGAGGTTGATCCCGTTGAGGTAGTTCATCCTCGGGGTTGGGAGCGGAAGAAAGAGTGGGTTTGGCCATGCGCCTAGGCCGAGTTTATTGGTGGTGGGGGCTATGTCGATTTCGAGAATATGGGGGAGTGAAGAGGATATGAACGGGGGGTACCTGTGGTGGAGGGGAGTTGCTCGCCCCTCGGGACAACTTCGAGGGGGTTTTCTGGGGGGTTATTCTTTGTAACCCGTAGGACTAACGTCGAGCTCCCCTATTCTTCCACAGGTACCATGCCGCCCCGGAAGTGCGTCAGCCGACCGGATCTGTATCCTGCGCCCGCTGATGCCAACCAATATCAATGGGTCGACGTGGAGCCGAAGGGAGTGCGGTCTAATCTAGATTCCGAGGATAAGCTCTCCGACGTGAAGAGAGTTATACTACCCTGTTCGGGAGATGCCGCCGGCACTTCTTACGAAGTTCTTCCTTGTTCGGCGAATGACCGAATCTGCACCAAGACTGATGACAACTCCTTCTTTTTTTATGCCGATTTAATTCACAACCTCTGCGTGACTTTGCCGTTCACTGACCTCGAGATGAGGGTTCTGAAAGAGCTCGGATTGGCTCCTTCGCAACTTCACCCCAACACCTGGTCGTTCTTGAGGGCGTTTCAAAGATATTGTCGGGCCAAAGGGTTGGTATGCATAGTCCGGCTCTTTCTGTGGATGTACAACCCGTTCGTCAATAACAAAGACGGGGTTACTGGGCGACTTTGGGTATCGGCCAAAGCCCGAGCTCGTTGTGGGTTGTTCGGCATGTTTACGGAATCTTGGAAGCACTTTAAACCCAGATTCTTCAAATATAAGTTCGTGGGTGTTGGCCGACCTTGGTTCCGGGACGAGACAGGTCCAAGGTTTCCCTTAGAGTGGACTCCGGAGTTCTTCGACCGTCACCTCAGTACACCACAAAGGTGGTCGGGCGCGACTCTCGATGCCGATGAGGCCGCCACAGTTCATCATTTTCAAAATGAATATCAAGCTCGGAAAGTCCAACTTGATATTGGAATTTTCATGAAGTGTTCTGACAATGACGTGTTAGCCAAAATTGGTAGTTAACCTCGCACTTATACCCTTGTAAAATTTTTTTTTAAATACTTCTTTGTCTTTTTCGTTTGCAGAGGAATATTGGTCCGCAATGTCATCTAAGGCATTGATGGTTGCGCTGAATCGCAAAAGGAAGAAGTCGGGGAGTACTTCCAATGAAGCCGCAATTGCCGAGACGACGTCAGCCGACTCCGCTCTGCCGCGCTCTACTCCGCCTGCGGTGATCACTACCCCGCCTCCTCCTCACTCTCCATCTCTAAGTACTGAGCACGCCAATGCCGCCAGTACCCCCGGGCTGATGAATCCCACTACTAGGGCCTCAGTCAAAGAGACACTTGTGAAGATGTCGGGAGCCGAATGGAAAAAGATGGCCGAAGGTTTGGCCTACCACTTGAAAAGGTCAACAAATATTTTCAATGTGTTGGCCGATGTTTCTGACGACATTGCGGAAGGCGTGTCACCAGCCGGGAAGAAGGCCCGATCTGATATGGCAGCCGAAGTGGCGGAGCTGAGGAATAGTAAAAGTTCTGTCGAGCAACAGTTGGCCGAGATAGGAGAGAAGCACCGCCGGGAGATGGAAGAGCTTCGGAAAAATCAAGAGGAGGCCCTGGCTCAGGCGACGGCGGAGGCAAAGGAGGCTGGTCGGCAGGAAGGACTAGCCGAGGTGGAGAAGGTGAGGACACTGCTGAAGAGAAGAGTCGCTCAGGCTCTTAAGCACAAGGTAGCCGCACATGAATCGGATTTCAATCTTGAGAGGGCGGTAGGTAAAATTTTTACCAGTGCAATAGAGCAGATTCTTCATCTGAACCGAGGGCTCCGGATTCGGTACATCGGCGCCTCTGCTAGGTTCGGGGTGGAGGAAGGAAAGATGGTCGACTATGATAAGGATGGGCTTGAGTTTGACCTTGACCAACCTGAGGAGAACCTGCCCAATCCTTTGGTGGAGAGACCGGATGAGGAGTTCAAGCCAAACTCGGTTGTCCTGTCCGATGTTGAGGATGAAGCGGTATAAGTCCCTTATGCTGGGCAGCTTGCGATTTGTCAATGTTTTTTGTAACATGTTTGACAATGTTAGATTGTATTTTACTTTATTGTGTACAACATTTTATTTTTATGCAAGTTCTTTCCAGTTTTAACTTGTTGCATGCTATCATATCTATGCAAGTTTTTATTCTAACTTGTTGCATGTATGCTGCGTCCGACGTCATAATAAGTAAAACTATCTTTGGGAATACAAGTCCCTTACCAACTTGTTGTATTTGGCTTTGATCGGATTTAAAACTTATTTAATGTTAAACTCGGACGACTCAGTAAGTGCATTAATCTTATAAGTTTTTCTCTGAATAAAGGTACTGTATATAAGTGCATACGGTAGGGAACTCGGATCTACCCACCTTAGCCGAGGTGGGTGTCCTCGGCCCCGATGTAAAAGAGAGTGCTGAGTGAAGCTATGAGTAAACATTTCACAGCAGTCTGTTCTTTATCGGGTGTCCCTTGTACACTGTGCATACGAGCCGATCTTACCTAGAAGACGTTGGCTGTGCATAGCGCCATGCAACATTTAGGTGGCTAGTGCTAAATGAGAAGCTAGTACGTACGTATATAAAACTGTTGCACTTGAGTATGAGCAAGATTGTACTTTTCATTAATTGTAGTCATGAGTACATTGCTTGCGAATTAAGAAGGTGGGTATGTCCCAAAGTGAAAAGTAAGAGCGTGATTAGGGGAAGTAAGTGTAAAATATCAACAGAAATGAGGAACTTTTAGCCGGGGCGGCTGATAACATCTGAGGTAAACCTAGCTGAAGTAGGTTCTTAGCTTTGCAACGTTCCAAGAATTTTTGAGCTCGGCCCCTTCAAGGGTTTCCAGTCTGTATGCCCCGGAGTGTGTTTTTGAAATGACTCTGTAGGGGCCTTCCCAATTTTGAGCAAATTTCCCATCTCTTCGGTTTTTAAGACCGATGTCGGCTCTCCTGAGAACGAGATCACTTACCTCAAAAGACCTGGGTTGTACGGTTTTGTTATACTGTTTGGCTTGCCTTTCTTTTGCTTTCTTTTCCCGAGCAGATGCGGCGTCCCGGATCTCTTCGGCCAGTATCGAATTTTCTTTGATCAAATTGTCGTTTTCCTCCTCGGGTCTGTCCCTCATCCGGAAGGTATGAATTCTTCGTTCGATGGGGATGACCACATCACAACCATAGGTGAGTCTGAAGGGGGTTTCTCCGATTGAGGACTGGACCGTGGTCCTGATTGACCAAAGGACCTCGGGAAGAAGATCGGCCCATGCTCCTTTGGCCTGCGTGATTCTCTTCTTGAGGCCGTCAACGGTGGCTCGGTTGGCGGCCTCAGCTTGCCGTTAGTCTGGGGGTGTTCTACCGAAGAAAACCGATGGGAGATCCCAAGACTCTCAGCCAATATCTGGAAGTTATTAGCGGCGAATTGGCTACCATTGTCGGTTATTAATGTGAGAGGAAGGCCGAAACGAGAGATGACTTGTTTCATAAAAAATTTCTGGATCCTTGCCGAAGTGATGGTTGCTAGGGGTTCAGCTTCGATCCATTTGGTGAAGTAGTCTATTGCTACCACAATGAATTTTAGCTGGCCTGGGGCCGTTGGGAACTGTCCCACAATGTCCATCCCCCACGTACTGAAAGGCCAGGGGGAGGCTAAAGAGTGGAGCTCCTCGGACGGTTTCTGGTAAACATCGCTGAAGAATTGGCATTGAGGACATCGTCGAACATGGTCGATGGAGTCCATAACTAAGGTCGGCCAAAAATATCCGGCCCTTAGTATCTTTCTTGCCAAGGATTTTCCTCCGACATGGTGGCTCCCCATTCCTCCATGGACCTCGATCAAGGTCTCTTGAGCTTCCTCGGAGGTAAGACATCGGAGGAGTGGGGATGACATTCCTCTTCTATAAAGGACTCCATCCATAACGACATACTCAGCTGCCTTTCTCTTAAGTTTCTTTGCTTCCTTTTGATCGGCAGGGAGTATTTCATGTTCGAGGTATGCCCTAATCGGATACATCCAGTTTTGGCGATACAGAAACGGCCATTACTACGCTTGGAGTCGCGATTTGCTCTTGGATGAGGCTTTTATTGTTCCCTCCGCTTTTTGTGCTTGCCAACTTGGAAAGCACATCAGCTCGGGAGTTTGAAGTGCGGGGGATATGAGTGATGGAAAATTTGGCAAAATCAAGAGCCAGGGATTTAACTTTGTCAAGGTATTTTTGCAGGATAGGCTCTTTGGCTTGGTAGTCTCCAACAACTTGGGAAACCACCAACTGGGAATCGCTCATGACCTGGACTTCGGATGCACCGAGCTCTTTGGCCATACAGAGGCCGACAATGACTGCCTCGTATTATTCGAAGTTAAAAACTCGAATTTCAGGGAGTATTTGATGCTGAGCCCTTCCGCATTTTCCAAAATAACACCAGCTCCTGCACCCTTTTGATTGCTCGACCCATCAACATATATTACCCAAATATCCGAGCTAGAGCTTTGGTGGAGCTCTGTAAACTCGGACACAAAATCTGCTAATACTTGCGACTTGATCGCCTTCCTCGGTTCATAGGAGATGTCGAACTCGGACAATTCGATTGCCCAGGCCATCATTCTCCCCTCGAGGTCGGGTTTTTGCAAAACTTGTTTAATGGGCTGGGCGGTTCTTACGACGATAGGGTGGCTTTGAAAATATTGTCGTAGCCGCCGTGCAGCCAGGATGAGACAGAATGCGAATTTCTCAATCTTGGAATACCGGAGCTCGGGACCTTGGAGAGCTCGACTTATGAAATAAACAGGGAACTCACTTCGGCCCTCGTCTCGAACCAAAACCGAGCTGAGGGCGGAATCCCCAACAGAAAGATAAATAAAGAGGTTCTCCCCCTCTCGAGGGCTGGAGAGAACAGGAGGGGAAGAGAGATATTCCTTAAGCGCAAGGAAAGAGGCTTCACAGTCCTGATCCCAGTTAAAAGTTGTACCTTTTTTCAAAAGCTGGTACCAGGGTAAGGCCTTTTTAGCAGCTTGAGGAAGGAATCTAGACAATGCCGCCATCCTTCCAGTTAATTGTTGCACCCCTCTGAGGTCGGCAGGGCTCTTCATTTCTAGTATGGCACGGCATTTGTCGGGATTTGCTTCGATTCCTCTCTCGGAGAGCATGAACCCGAGGAAAGCACCAGCGGGGACCCCGAAGGTACACTTCTCTGGATTCAACCTCATCCTATGTGCTCTTACCCTCTCCAGAACCATGGTGAGATCTTTGACATGGTCTTCTCTTTTCTTGCTCTTTGTAATCATGTCGTCGATATAGACCTCCATGGTGGTGCCAATAATCCCATCAAAAACTTTGTTCATCATCCTCTGATAGGTTGCACCAGCATTCTTCAGGCCGAAAGGCATGACAGTGTAACAGTAAGTTGCCTTTCCGGTCGTGAATGTGGTCTTGTCTTGATCAGGGGGATACATAGGGATCTGATTGTATCCCGAATATGCATCAGTGAATGACAACAATTGGTAGCCTGCCGAGTTGTCGACGAGCTGGTCGATGATCGGCAGCGAATATTGGTCCTTGGGGCAGGCTTTGTTGAGGTCAGTGTAATCCACACACATCCTCCAACTGTCGTTTGCCTTTTTAACCAGGACCATGTTTGCCACCCATTCGGCATATGGGACTTCTTTTATAAACCCGGCTTCGAGCAACTCAGACACCTTTTCCTGGATCACTCTTGCTTTCTCGGTCCCAACCCTTCTCATCTTCTGCGCTACTGGCCTTGCCCTCGGATCTACACTGAGCTTGTGACAGATAAAGTTCGGGTCGATCCCCGGCATGTCGGCCGAGGTCTAGGCAAACAGATCCAAATTAGCTCGCAACAGTGCGATGATCTCATCCTGGATTTCCTTAGGGAGGTCGGCACCCACTTTGACCGTTCTGCTGGGGTCAACAGGATCGATAGGAATTACCAACCATTCTCCTTGCGGAGACGGTCTGAGATCGTCCTGTTCAGCTCGGACATCCAATTCGGCCAAAAGGACCTTCCCTTTGGCTAATGTCGGACTCGAGAGTTCTTCTTGCTTTTTCTTATATTCCCGTAAACTCGCGTTATAGCAGAGTCGGGCTTTGAGCTGGTCTGCTTTGATGGTGACAAGGTTGTCATCCGAATCGACGAATTTCATTGCTAAGTGAACTGTTAAGACGACTGCCCCGAAGGCTTGCAGGCAAGTTCGTCCCAGTATCACATTGTATGGGGATTCAGAATCAACCACTAAAAACTTGATAACCTCCGTTCGGTCCGAAGGCAGTTTGCCCAAGGTTACCGGGAGGAGGATGGCTCCAAGGGGGCGTATCGCTCCGCCCGCGAAGCTGGTAAGGTGCCCTTCAAAATATGCGAGGTTGGCGGACCTTAGTTTCAAAGCTTGAAATGTGTGAAGAAACAGAATGTCCGCCGAGCTCCCTTGGTCGACGAGAACTCGGGCGATTTCGAAGTTGCCGATCATCGCCGCGATTACCATCGGATCATTGTGATCCGGGATGATATCTCCTAGATCCTCATCAGAAAAACTGATGGGGATGTTCCGAGATGGTTTTTTATAAATGGGCTTGTGGCAGACAGCTAATACTTGCTGAACGTACTTTTTCCTTTCCACCTTCTTCTCGCCGCCACCGGCGAAACCTCCAGAGATGGTTTCCACCCGGAAATTTCCCGGCGTCTCAACCAGATCTGGTACAACAAAAGTTCTTTGTTGTTGTTGGGGTCCGTCGGGGGCTGAGGCTTGGACAGTGGCTGGTTTGGCAGGGTGCGGCACGGGCCAACTTTGATGGGACGACAGTGACAGTGGAGGAGGAGGTGGGGTGGTGGGGGCCTAGCTGCCCCGTTAGCCTCAAGATGTGATTGCAGGTCCCCGGTTGACGGGATTCTCCCTGGGTGCTCCCTCCTCCTCTTCTGATCTGGCTGCGCTTCAGACATGGTAGAGTCTTCTGGGTGGGGGTGAAGTTTATCTCTCCCCACAGACAGCGCCAATGTGATGTCCTAGACAGTGAGGACCTCCAAGGGTATGGGAGATGACCTTCAAAGGAGCCTCTGTCTAGGGTTGATATGTGATGTTTGGGGGAAGTCCTCAGGTGGCTAAGGAAAAGAGCCAGGAAGTAACCCTAATCACTGGTGTGTGAGGATGGCAATTAGGGTTAGAGGACGTACCTGAGCCCCATGTAGTACGGAGCTACTTATAGGGGGGGCTGGTTGCCCTAATGGGCTTGCTTTAGGCCCAAGTAGGGCCAGCCTGTACTGAGCTGTGAGTGGATAGGCTGTCCTTGCGGATAAGGTGGTGAGCTGTCCTTGTGGATAAGAAGGGAGACGTCATCATGTCCTAGGTGTCGGACTTGGGAAGGTGTCGGACTTGGACGTCGGGCCTGAGTTGGAGAGTGAGGTCGGCCCGTATCTGGCGTATGTTCGGCCGTTAAGCATTGAGCTCGACCAAGCGCTCAGAAGGCTTCCTGAAGGGTCCTTAGGACTTTGGCGAGGTCGTTTGGGGACCTCGGCTAGGCCGAGTCCACCACATTAATAAGAGAAGAAAATCTAGCCGTCATCTTTGCATGAGTAATTATTAGGTGGTCCGGGACCACATGGTCCAAGAGAATCACCACCGTCCATTATTTAATTTTTGAATTTTTTTAATTAAAAAATAAACTATCAACGGTTGAGATGTACCTGGACCACATGGTCCAGGACTAACTAATAATTTTCCTCTTTGCATTTCTTCTTCCCCTTAATCGGTCGTTCCTCGTCACCCTCTCTCTCCATCACATCGTTCTCTCCTTCCTCAAGTTCTTTTTTTTCTTTAAAAAACATGCACTTTACTTTGCTTTGTGTTTTTTTTCCAATCTCTAAATAAAACTTTTTATTCCTGAGGATATTTTTTCATCTGAGGAGGTGAACTACTACTACTTTAAAAACTTTAATTCAATGGTATGATTGATATTCAAAGTTCTTTGCTTTTCTGTTTTTCATTCTTGTCCTTTATATTTCTAACCTGGTTCTGCTACCTGGACTTTGCTATTTGCTTTCTCGGTATGCTTTAAGTGTGTATTTTTTTTAAAGTAAATGTGTAAAATATGCGGAATCGGGGCAAATCAAACCATTTATGTTCGATTCGGTCCGGTTCGATTTTTTATATAAAATACATCAAAATCAAACTATACCGAATCATGTTAAGCTAATTGGTCTAGTCTATAATATCCGTCAAAAACTATACCGTTACACCCCTACTATGAATCCCATGTTACAAGCTGACCAAGCTTCAACATATAAAAGTATCTATTATACTTTCATATCTGTTGTAAGAAAAAATCACTAACTTCACATTTGATTATATTGGGAATAAAGAGTTGATTATGTTTTTTTTTTATATTCTAGACAAACATATGTATATATTTTTTTCTTCTTAGATTAGTGGGAGTAAACAATAATTGTGTCAAAAGTGTTACTCCCTCCTTTCCTTAATTTTTGGCCTTTTGGCTTTTTTTTTTTAAATTTCATAACTTTTGTCTTTTACAATTTCAATCTATACTTTTTTTTCTTCCAATTTTAGTCTTTTATTCAATTTTTTTCTCCTCATTAATTTTATTTTTATCTTATCTCTTTCATCCCTAAACTACTTTACATTAATTAATGGATACACTTCTTAATAAAAATTAAATACTATCCTAATTTTTAATAAGAATTAAATAGAGACATTTTAGACAAAACATATATTAAATTTACGATAATCGACATTTTCTTATTACGTGTGCAACGAGTGTGTTTGGTATGACAAGCTTATAGCTTATCTAGTAGCTTTTAACTTATTGATTTGGTCAATAAGCTACTAGAGCTGTTTGGTGAACAAAAAATAAAAGAAGCTTATAGCTTTCAAAAAGGAAGCTTATAGCTTTTGATGAAAGCTAACTTTTAGAAAGCTACATCAGGTAACTTTGAGAAAAAAAATAAGAGTTTTCAATAAATCATATCTCAATTTTACCCTTTTTTTTATTAAATTATATTATTATTTATTATGGCCCAAAATAATATTACCCCCAAATTTTTTTACTTTTTTCCCTCAAACCCAAAAACCTAGAATCCTTCTATATATTCAACATCTGTACGCACCACACCAAAACCACTCATAAAGAAATCCTATATTTAACTATTGATTCAGGAGACATAAAGGTATGTGATATTTATTTCAACATTGATCATCAAATTTCTCTTTCACTTTTTTGTTATCGTCAATTTTTTTTTTTATTTTGTGAATTTGGTTCAGATTGAATTTGTGTGATTTTGTGATGGCGGTGTATCCAATCAATAGGTTAAAAGTTTTGTCCTTCTTTCGTGTCATTGTTAATAAAGATACCGTGGCATTAAATAAAAAAAAGGTTTAAAGTGCAGTATTACTTAGTAATAATTATTATGAATGTTATAATTTTTTTTAGAGTTAATAGTCACATAGGTCCCCGAAAGATACCTGTGGAATCAGTTAGGTCCCTGAAAGATTTGTGGAATCTCTTAAACCCCTCAAAGATCATTTTGGCGTTACATTAGTCCCTCCCATTCAATTTCGTCAGGATGGACCTAATCGTGGCACGTTAAATGCTTTGTCGGCCCAAATGCGATGTTGGAATGTTAAGAATGTGTCACCTTTGGGCCAACAAAGCATTTAATGTGTCACATAGGATTCCGTTAGGTCCCTCATGGGGGGACTAATAATATGATGCCAAATTGATCTTTGGGGGTTTAAGAGATTCCACAAATCTTTCAGGGACCTAACCGATTCCAAAATGATCTTTGGGGTTTAAGAGATTCCACTAATCTTACAGGGACCTAACTGATTCCACAGGTATCTTTCAGGGACCTATGTGACTATTAACTCTTTTTTTTTATCATTTATATCTATATGAATGAAGTATATGTCTTTCTCTATAAGCTACTAGTGTAGTATTATCGTCATTGAAACATGAATGTCAATATTAATTATTATTCTACATGTTATGTATTTTTCAGTCATTTAACATGTTTAAATTTTTCGCTCTCCTTAGTTGTTGCTCCACAGCGCTATCCGCATTGCTCATCATCACCATGCTTCCGCTCGCCTCATCGTGTGTTTCTTATCATCGTCTTACAATTATCTTTTCATTTTTATTCTTTATCAGCTCGGCTATTAATTCTCTTTCGTTCATTATTCATCTCTTTCACCGTTTCACGCACATCACGATTTATTTCTTTCTCATTCGTTTTCATAGTTCTTATTCGCATCTCTTTTCTCTTTTCAGTCTTAGTTATTACACTCACAACTTCCTTATTATCGTTCCACTATTCAGACATAATCAAACAATATCTAAACAGAATAAAGTATGCACGACAAATAAACATTTAGCACGTAGACAAAACAGGTAAACATCTAACACAATTATCTATATGGCCTAATTCGCAGTATTCTCACAATCCATCTATTCGAATTGCGAGCAACCACGTTGCGGGCTCACAGCACTCTCACTCACCTCGATGATGAAACTCTCGAGAGTTTTTCCCAGTCGCCAGCCGTGCCACGTTTCCTTCGCGTCCATCACCCGAACTAGAACATTTTTCCCGTGCGTTAGAACGTTTTCGATAAATTCTTAATTCCGTTTTGAAAACACTTTAAAACAATTCCCTTTTTCGAAAACACATTGCCAATATCCAAAAAGGTTTTAAATTTAAATCAAGAAAAAGGGTTTTCAAGAAAACTTTGAAACAATTAAAATAATCTTTTTATTAAAACAAATTCATTCTTCTTAGTTTAAAAACATTTCAGTTATAAAAATCAGTGTTATTTAAACTTTAAAACAGAATATGGAAATTCAAGAAAATAAGATTCCAAAATCACATACAATTGATTCATTAAATTTCAAAAAATTCACAACATTATAAAATACTGATTAAAGAATGTCTTATAAAATTTTCAAATCAATTTAAATTGTTTAAGCCATACTTTTTCAAATAAAACATTTTTAATGTCTTTGAAATCCAAACATGAAACTTCTCACAATTGAAACTCACAAACAGTGTTCCAAACAATTCCAATTGGCACAAAAGACAATCACACACAAGTTTCAAAGCATACCAAACATTCACAAACACACACCATACAAATCATATTTTCAATCATTCAAAACCATCAATTTAAATTATAATCTTAACAAATTAATTTAATTACACTTAAGAAAATAATTTAAACTTAATCTTCTAATTAATTTAACAAAACCGAATCACTATGGTTAATGATTTCTAATCACACTTCAATTTTAAAACTTGCAATCATTGAATTAACTTTACAAAAATTCCTTTTCACCAGATTAAATCATCTTATTCATTTTTATTTCTAAAACCAACAAGATAAAATAAACACACATCACTTTCACATGACACATAGCATATGCACCTAGGAATATAGTTATCATCATGGTTATTTTATGAAAATAATTTTCCTACCATTTAAACACACACTGACCGAATAATACACATGCGATTTTGCAAAGATTTAATGCACAAACACAAACATACAATCATGAAATCATTTTCCTTTATTTTAACTAAAAACCGTGAGCATACAGTAGGAAGATTAACAACTTTAATCAAACACAATAATTTAAGCCCTAACCCATTTCAAAGATTCACACACATTTCTTTTTAAATTCAATTAATTCATGCATGTACTTTTTAGACCTTAAAGTCAATTAACCTTATCATGCATGCAACCTATATAAGGGACAAACATAGCTACCTACTTTTTCCTAGGATGGCCGAAAGTCAACATGCATCAAACAAGGTTTTTGATTCACTTTTTAACACACAAAAGTCATATGATCACATCAAGACATATAGGACTTCAAAGCATCACACCATATCATTCATTCACATAAACATGCATCTATATTATTAAAACAAAATCTTTTTCAAACACTTTTTACATGCATAAAATAAACTCAAGTTCATCATTTAATAAAAACCAAGGTTACACTAAAAATGACATGCATGCACTTTAAATCATTAGATCTTGTCTAAAAACAAACATGCACCAACTTTTCATAAAATAAAAAGTATAGATCCTATTATTTTCAAGCTTGGCCGAATGGCCTTTTCACAAAATGAGACATGCACAAGATCAAACACTTAATTAAAACATGTTTATACATAAAAATCATTTTAAAACTTGTTACTTTAATTTTTTTCTTAAAAACCGAGGCACATACAAAGAGGAAAACATGATCTTTTCCATTAATTAAAATTAACATGCAACATCAAAGAACTCAACTCTTCACTCATCAATTAAAAATCATCACATGCATACACCTTCATCAAATCAAATCATGCTTGAAATCATTTCAAGTCTTACTTCTTTAATTATTTTCTTTAAAACCGAAACACATATAAAGAAAACATAATCTTTTCTCTTTGAAAAATAACATGCAAATCAAGGATCTAAACATTTTTCATGCATCAAACAAATATAATTACATGCACATACTTAAAATAACTAAGATCATCACAAAATTAACATGCAAGACTAGAAACTTAAACCTTTTTCACAAATTAAGTTTTAGATCATGAAATTATTCATCAAGGAACCATGAAATACACCTACATCACAATTTAAACAAAAAGATCTAACATGCAAGATCAAAGAATTTTGCTTTATAAATAAACAAGTTTAGATCATGGATTTTCTTGTCAAATAATTACATAAACACACATGGAACACGGTTTAGAGTAGAAAATTAAACATGCAAGAAAGATTCATTTTAGATTTTCACAAAAATCTTAGTTTACTTTAGATCTTTAAGATTTTAGTTAGAAAAACATGAGATCTAACAAGAAAAATCCAAACCGAAACAAAAGCATAAAGATCACATATTACAAATTAGTCTAAATCCTTAAAGTCCATGATTAAAGAATTACAACACCTTAAATCATCTTGCAACCCATAAAATAAGACATGCAAGGAATAAAGGAAGATAGATCTACAAACTACAAAGGAAAACTAAACTATTACAAATCTTCCTCTTGATCTTCAAGTCCTACCATGAAAAGGGTTGGTTCTTCTAGCTTATAACATCCTTGATGTAACATCCCGCGTTTTTCCGACTAGGACGAATAAAATTTTATTAAAGAAAAAGTTTTGCGATATTGTTTTACAAAGGTTTTCGATGAGTATTTTATTCGATTTCGATTAAGGTGTTGATTTTATGAAGTTTTGATAAATAAATATTTTTATGGAATTAGTAAAAATGATTTTTATGAGAAATGATTTTACTGAATGGTGATTTATTATAAAAATGAATTTCTTTATGGATTTTCTTAGATGTATTAACTTCGAAAATCCATAACTTTTTAACCATAACTCCGATTTTTATGATCTTTATATCAAAACGATCGTATCGAAACGTAGATTTTAAAAATGTATCTTTTATAATTTTCTGGATTGGTTTGCGAAAATTATTTTCCACTGCTGTAAAGAACGAATTTTCAAGAAACTAATCATGAAAAATAGTTTTTGATTTCTAATGAATTTTTCCTTTTGGGATTATCTTTAATATATTAAAGTATGATTTTATAAAATGAAATAAGGGCTATAAGTGCAACCAATAAGTACAGTTTATTATTTAAAGGAAAAAGTGTTAATATGTATGTTTGTTAAGTTAATTATTTTGTGAATAAGTGTGTGATTGATTGATGAATGTGATTTTTTTAAAGTTAATTGTCTTATGTGTGTAAATGTGATTCCTAAGTGATGTTTGCATTATTAGTAACTATAAGGTGATTAGAAAATAAAAATGTAGGACATGTGTGTGTATGTGTGTGTTTAGGATGCATTTGCTTGGTGACTAAGCTAGAAGGAAAATAAAATAAAGAGAAAAGTAAAGAGAAACTTGGGGACCAAGTAGGAGTTTTAGTGTTGCCAAAATTGCCCTCTTTGATGCATGTTAGGCCGGAACCAACCAAGGACCTAAGAGAGGAAATCTAGTTAGAAACCTAACCAAACTAAGTGGCAAAACCTAACCAAAATACCAACTAATACTTAGCCCTAGCATGACTCCTAAACCCTATCCCATAAGACTTTGTCCCCTTGCATTTGATAAAATGCACCCATGCAAAGATTTGGAAGTCCAAAATTACCCTCCTATTGTGTGTGTATGGCCGAATTACTCCCAAGGCCAAAAGAGGGAAATGGTGCTCCACTCTTAGCCTATTTTATTCCATTCCTTCTTCATTTCATTCTTCCATTCATTCTTTCACTTCCTCCTCTCCTTCGTTCCTTCATTCTTTTACTCCATTCTTTCACCTTTTCATTTCACACTTCCACCACAAACACTTAGTCCCAAGAGCAACATTAGCTCTTGAGACATGGAAAAAAAAGAGAGAGAAGAACCGTGAGGGAGAAGAGAAGAAGAAGGAGAGAAAGCCTTAAATCTTAACTCATTTTCATTCATTTTCCTTAGGTAGTAACTTGATCTTTGTTGATTCTTTCTTCTCTAGCATTTTTATTCTTGGATCTACATGTTTTTATTCTAAGAGTGTTGAATTGTTCAAAGTTTGTTCTTGCATGTGGATTTTTAAATTCTCTTATGATTTTCTAAGCTTGATTTTACTTGTATTTGAGTTTTAAAAATGAAAAATGAACATGCAAAAATGATTAAAGGGTGATTCGGTTTTTACAACTATTTTGTGTAAAGGATTTTGCTTTCTTTGATGAACTTTGATTTTATGCATGTTTTTGGAAAAAGAAATCAATTTTTGAAGTTGTTCCTTGATGCATGTTGATTTTCAAACTAGATCTAGAATTTCTCTTTGCATCCACATGATTTTCTCAAGTTGATCTTGATTTTTCTTACATGCATGCGAAGATCTTGACTTAAAAATAATAGATCTAATATGTTTAAGAATTCGATGTTCATTTCGGTTTTAAAAGGATTTTTATGTTAATGATTTTATTTTTCTTTTTTGATTCGGTTTATGTGCATGTAAAGAAAATTATTTTTAATAAAAGAGTTTAACTTAAAGCATGAAATTTTTGATAAAATGAACTCATATTCTAGATGCATGTTTCGGTTGTAGCTTAAAACTTTAAGGAATGAATTTTGTTTGAAGTGTTTGATGCATGCATGTGAGGATCTAGTAAAAAGGAGCATGCTTTAGTGTTTGTTTTGATTTTTCTCTCAAAGTCTTGATTTGGTTCTTGAATGTTAATGCATGTATGATTTTTCTTAAGATCTATTAAATTTAGATATGAGCATGTCTAGGTCTAGGATAGGTTGATTTGATTTTTGTGTTGATTTGTATGTATATGTGTATTTTTTATTTTCATGAAAAGAAATAGATAAAACGAATTTGTTGAATAAATGTTATGCTGAAAATTGTGATTTGTGTGTTTTTAACCTTGAAAAGTGATATTTATGTACGCTCAATAATTCTGGAATTTTGTCACTGATTTAAGTAGGTTAAAATGAACTTCTCTGAATTTTTAAATGATTTTTGGAATTTATTTTCTATTTCTTTAAGAGCAAACTTTGGGAAAACGATTTTGAGAAAATAAGTTTTTCGATTAAAATATAAACAGAATTTTCGAACTTGTGTTATTCCAAATTGTTTGAAATTTTTATAGAAGCTTCCTGAACCTCTCTTGATGTTCTCTGTATAATTTTAAGATATTTGGAGTTGATTTGATATTTTTAAGAAAGGCAAAACTGTGAACCACTTGGTTCAGATTTTTTGGACTTAGTGACAAATTTAATTAGAAATATATGACTTGCACAACTCAAAATAATCTGAAAATTTTATGAGATATTCTTGACTGTATAAGGAAGACTTATACCAATTTTTATGCAATTCAGAGTTGAACAACTATTTTTAATATTGACGTTTTTGCCTCTGACCAGCAACAGTACCATGTTGTTTTTCATGTGAAATTTGATTTGAAACCTAGCTTAGGGTTGTTTAAATGGCTTGAAAATTTTATATGATGAACTTTATTATATATGTGTATGTTCTGGAAATTTTTAAGATTTAAAACATTAATTTGATTTAGTTTTGGATTTTATCTTTTGTGTTTCACCTTTAAGCACACTAAGTTTCTATTTGAATATTTTTTATGAATATAAATTTTTATACTTGATGTTATGACTTGGCTGCCTTGTATGATGATTATAATGTCTTGAAGTAATTGAATGAATGATTGTTTGATGGTATGTTTAGGTTATGCATGAATGGATTAATTAGTTAACCAAAGTGTTGTGTTTGATTTTATAATTGGCTTTGAAAAGTAATTGGTCTTGAAATAGTTTAGCTTTGATTTAATTAAAGAATCTTGGACTTAGTGGTTGCTGCCCTTAATTCATTTCACAATGTTAAGTTTGAAAAATAAATCATTTAAGTGTTTATTTTATAACAAAGTGTTATACGAACTAAAGTTGAGTTTTTCGGTGTTTTCGGATTTTCTGAAAAGTAATTTATGGACTTGTGTAATTGCTGTCCATAATTTATTTAAATTGTTTTTCAATCCTAAAAATTTATTTGATTGGTTTAAAGTTTAAATTTTAAGTGGTATTTAACTTGGGAAAAGTTTGATTTGAAAAAGTTTTAACGATTTACGATTTTCCGACGAGAAATAAAAAGAGTTTTCGAAAACGCGTTCTGATTCTAAGTAGGGCAATTATTTAAGATAGACTTGTAACGTTAGTATCGTCTATTTAGTACGAGGTACGTATAAGCCAAGAAGCGGAACGGCCGACTTGTTGGGAAGGCTCGCAACGATTTCAGATGCTGGAATGTGAGGTGAGAGATGCAGTAGGCCTAGGTCATCCTGACGCGTAGACTCGGTTCTAAACTGAGTACATTAAGTCTAATTGTCATAGGTTATGTGCTGCATGATTACATGTGACATATATGTGCTAGATGTTTACATATTTGTTTAAATATGATGCATGACTGATTTTATTACGTATTGAATTTCTCTGTGAATTATCCTGTGGAGTATATCTTGTTCTGTTTTGGAAAAGTTGTACGCAATAATGAGAATCATAAAAAGAAATGAGTTATGAGATGAATGAATTGTAAAAGTAAGAAAATGTGATTGAAAGAAAGAGGAATGATCATAAAGGTTGTATAAGAAATGGAATACAAAGAGTTGAGATTGGAGAAGAGTAATGTGGTTATGAAAGTGAGATGTGGTTTGAGTGGAGATGTGATTCCTCGCTTACGTTTTTGGAAAGAAACCGAGTGTTGAGTTGAGCTTGCTCCTCCATTAGAACTTTCTCAAAAATGTGATTTCTCAAAAATGTGATTTTTGAAAAAGGTTTTGAAAAGAGATTTTTGAAAAGCTTTTGTGAAAACACTATTTTTGAGAAAGTTTTTGGGAACATTATTTTTGAGAAAGTTTTGCGAAAGGATATTTTTGAGAAAATTTATGAAATGATATCTTTGAGAACGTTTTGTGAAGTGATAGTTTTGCGAAAATATATTTTCGAAAAAGTTTTGCGAAAAAATATTTGAGAAAGAGGAGGAAATGAGCTTTGTGAAAGTTGATGAGATGAGATGAGAAAGAGTGTATCATGATGATGAGATGAAAGTGATTGAGGCATGAGGCCATTGAGAATTTAGGGGGAACAGATTGCGATTAGTGGTCAGGCTTCGTTGAAGGGATGCACTAAGGACGAGCCGACTGTTAGGATTAAGCCGATAATTAAAACATAAAAACTTTAAATGACTTTAAAAGACATTTACAAACGCGGTGAGGTATGAGTGTCGTATCGAAGTAGTGGAGAGGAAGATACTATGGGTATCTGCGGATACTCAGGTGGGGATTGCAGGAGGGGAGGGGAAGGACGGTGAAACGTCAAGAAGCCTAGAGTATATTTCTAGGCGGAACGAATTCCACATGTGGCGTACTAACGTGGTAGGGACTGGGTCTAATGCCGTGGCAAGTTCCGCATCGCGAACAAGAAATTATACTGTCACCCCCTCGATGCAAATCTAGAACAGTGAGAGGGACTGGAACGGGGCATTTGAGATTGCCACTGAGAGCGTGCCTTGATATATATGTGAATTGATATGATATGATTTGAGGTTGAGTCCTCCTAGTCTGGGACCATTTGATCGTGTGACAGCTGTCGTGCCCGCGTGGTAAAGGTCCTGTACTCCTGTTTGCTTCCGACTAGGTTGGGTGGATGACCGAGGAGATGTAGACGTGTGTGCGAGTTCAATGATGTTTCCCCCTCATCATTGAGCGAACCGTTTGATAAGACTTAATAATGATAAAAGATTACAAGAAAGAAAGCATAAAGAATTTATGAAGAATTGAGAAAGATTCAAAGAAGAAAAGTTGAAGTGTTTGTTGGAAAGATTGAGGAAGATGGTGATAAGACTTGAATATTCGAAGGCTTGTGATGCCAAGTGAAGTGATGTGTGTTGTGATGATTTATGATTTTGTTATATTTGATATTTTTTATTTATAAGTGTTTCCTATGTGCCTACATGAGTGTATTTGTCATATGCATAGTATGAGTAGTTGTCATTGCATGAGAATTAGTAGATCCTATGTCCTTAAGTATTGTTCTATTGTCTGGTCATGTTGTACTTCTGGAATATTGACCATCTCTCCTATCATGTTGTCATATCGGGTTGCTCCGGTATTGCAACGGATAAATGGTCGACTCTGTAGTATAATTGGTGCTTTCGTCTCGATGCGATTTCGGCAGTGGGCTTCAGCGAAGAAGATTAGAGGTCAAGAATAGTAATAGGTAATTCCTTTGAGCACTGTACCCCTTGCAACTACTTGGTTACATTGTCGTATCATTCTAAACCCCGCTTGAAATTTTATTGAGAATGGTTCTAAGAAACAAGATTTGAAAATGTTTTCTCAAAATTAGATTTATGAAGCTAAGTTACAAAGCGCGATGTTAAGTAACATCTCGGTTTGGAACTTGACTTGTGATGTGTGACATGATAACGTTATTTAATTTCAATTAAGGTACTGAAATGATTTTGGAACACAAAGGTTCTCATGCTCATGTCACCTTGTATAAAAAAAATTCCCAAATTTTTACTATAAAATAGTTAAAGAGATGATGTTTTCAAGTTGCCGAAATCGGGGTGTTACAGAGTGGTATCAGAGCAATGGTTATCCAAAGTAGCCTGATGCATGGGCTTACATGCTTGATTGTGTGTGTCTGTCTGTGTGCTAGTGTTAGAATTGCGATGAGTAAGAATAGGAGTACAAAGTCACGTGAGCATCTCTATCATACCACCTCTAATGTTCGTTCTATTTCTATCGTTCTATCTCTCTATCTTCGGAACATGTTACGGATTTGTCTACGATGGTGCAAGGAACAGTGATCAGAAACATAAAAAGACTTTATTCTTTGTGACCAGAACCTCTTTTGACTGTTGAAACCCTCTTTTGTGGAGAATCCCTTTTTGTTTGTAAAGACCTCTGAACTATTGACATGCGACTTTGTTTTGGGACTAAAACCCTCTTTTCCTTGTTGGAACCCCTTTTTATGTAAACCCTATGTGTTGTTGAGTTGCCTTGGCAATACGTTTGTTTTCCCAAAAAGCTTTCCATGAAAACCTTAGACCCTGACACCTTATGCCAATCGACTAGATACACCTAAGTTATAAGGTGGACGGTGAGGTGTTGTTAAGGAAAGAGTTATAATGGTCGAGGAAGGAATAGACCTGAATGGATGTGATGCATTAGGATAAGAGTACCCCTAGAACTTTGAGTAAGATAGTGGAGTGTATAAGAGGATTAAAACTGAAAGGTTTGATAGTAGTTTAACCCAAGTAATGGTATAGATGGTGTTAAGATGGTGGATATCTGGGACGAGTCTGAAAGAGTTGAAGTTAGAAAGGCTTTAGTTGGAGTAAGTGAATGATTGGGGTAGATGTGACCTATAATAGGATCATAAGATCAACTAGATGGAGTGGTGAAATTAATGGATAGAACCTTTAAGTGACGACCCAAAATTAGGTTAAATGACCAAGATTTGTTATTTTAATGGACATAGGTGATCATAAGTTGTGGAAATAAGAGTGTCATTAGGTGTTGAGATCGTTAATCTGGAGGATAAATCCTGAGTTGGAGGGTTTTTAATGGTTTAGAGGACGAGAATTTGGTTTAGTTAGCAGAATTTAAGATAGGCTTGAACGAAGCGATGGGAAGTTTTGTAAGACAAACTAGAATTAGTAGACGTTGGAAAATTTTATGACCATAGTTCTTGTCAAATGTTAGTGGATAGATGTGATGTATATAGGAATATGATCCGTCAAAGTTGAGGAGTAAACGGAGATTTTGAGGATTGTAATAACCCACCTAGGCTTAAAAGGGTGAGAAGAGTCAAATTAAGGAAGAAAGACCATGAGGAAAGTAGTACCCATATCAGATTTGGCATAAGGGTGCTATTCTCTTTGAATTTTGTTTCGAAACCATTGAACCCTTTGAACCCTTGTTGACAAAACTATACCGTTGGTATTCCGTTGTATCTGATGATGAAATGGCCCAAGAAGATTACCTTTGAGAAAACGATGCATATGCGACAACTCGAAGGCGACGTCTGCTGTTATAGATTGAGAGAAGCACTCCAAGGAATTCGACATTCGTTGATCGCGGAATTCTGCGTAGCATTTCTCGAGGACGAGAAATCTGCAAGTTGGGGAGAATGTAACATCCCGCGTTTTTCCGACTAGGACGAATAAAATTTTATTAAAGAAAAAGTTTTGCGATATTGTTTTACAAAGGTTTTCGATGAGTATTTTATTCGATTTCGAATTAAGGTGTTGGTTTTACGAAGTTTTGATAAATAAATATTTTTATGGAATTAGTAAAAATGATTTTTATGAGAAATGATTTTACTGATTAGTGATTTATTATAAAAATGAATTTCTTTATGGATTTTCTTAGATGTATTAACTTCGAAAATCCATAACTTTTTCACCGTAACTCCGATTTTTATGATCTTTATATCAAAACGATCGTATCGAAACGTAGATTTCAAAAATGTATCTTTTATAAGTTTCTGGATTGGTTTGCGAAAATTATTTTCCAGTGCTGTAAAGGACGAATTTTCAAGAAATTAATCATGAAAAATAGTTTTTGATTTCTAATGAATTTTTCCTTTTGGGATTATCTTTAATATATTAAAGTATGATTTTAGAAAATGAAATAAGGGCTATAAGTGCAACCAATAAGTACAGTTTATTATTTAAAGGAAAAAGTGTTAATATGTATGTTTGATTAAGTTAATTATTTTGTGAATAAGTGTGTGATTGATTGATGAATGTGATTTTTTTAAAGTTAATTGTCTTATGTGTGTAAATGTGATTTCCTAAGTGATGTTTGCATTATTAGTAACTATAAGGTGATTAGAAAATAAAAATGTAGGACATGTGTGTGTATGTGTGTGTTTAGGATGCATTTGCTTGGTGACTAAGCTAGAAGGAAAATAAAATAAAGAGAAAAGAAAAGAGAAACTTGGGGACCAAGTAGGAGTTTTAGTGTTGCCAAAATTGCCCTCTTTGATGCATGTTAGGCCGGAACCAACCAAGGACCTAAGAGAGGAAATCTAGTTAGAAACCTAACCAAACTAAGTGGCAAAACCTAACCAAAATACCAACTAATACTTAGCCCTAGCATGACTCCTAAACCCTAGCCCATAAGACTTTGTCCCCTTGAATTTGATAAAGTGCACCCATGCAAAGATTTGGAAGTCCAAAATTACCCTCCTAGTGTGTGTGTATGGCCGAATTACTCCCAAGGCCAAAAGAGGGAAATGGTGCTCCACTCTTAGCCTATTTTATTCCATTCCTTCTTCATTTCATTCTTCCATTCATTCTTTCACTTCCTCCTCTCCTTCGTTCCTTCATTCTTTTACTCCATTCTTTCACCTTTTCATTTCACACTTCCACCACAAACACTTAGTCCCAAGAGCAACATTAGCTCTTGAGACATGGAAAAAAAAGAGAGAGAGAAGAACCGTGAGGGAGAAGAGAAGAAGAAGGAGAGAAAGCCTTAAATCTTAACTCATTTTCATTCATTTTCCTTAGGTAGTAACTTGATCTTTGTTGATTCTTTCTTCTCTAGCATTTTTATTCTTGGATCTACATGTTTTTATTCTAAGAGTGTTGAATTGTTCAAAGTTTGTTCTTGCATGTGGATTTTTAAATTCTCTTATGATTTTCTAAGCTTGATTTTACTTGTATTTGAGTTTTAAAAATGAAAAATGAACATGCAAAAATGATTAAAGGGTGATTCGGTTTTTACAACTATTTTGTGTAAAGGATTTTGCTTTCCTTGATGAACTTTGATTTTATGCATGTTTTTGGAAAAAGAAAATTTTTGAAGTTGTTCCTTGATGCATGTTGATTTTCAAACTAGATCTAGAATTTCTCTTTGCATCCACATGATTTTCTCAAGTTGATCTTGATTTAAAAATAATAGATCTAATATGTTTAAGAACTTGATGTTCATTTCGGTTTTAAAAGGATTTTTATGTTAATGAGGACCTCGCTGGTGGAGGGGGTGGTGGTGAGGACCTCGCTGCCCTATTGGCTTCAAGATGCAGGCGCAGGTCCTCAGTTGACGGCACCCTTCTTGGACGCCCCCTCCTTCTCCTCTGGACTGGTTGTTCCTCAGACATGGTAGAATCTTCTTGGTGGGGATGAAGTTTATCTTCCCCACAGACGGCGCCAATGTGATGTCCTAGACGGTGAGGTCCTCTAAGGGTTAGGGAAGAAGACCTTCAAAGGAGCCTCAGTCTAGGGTTTCTGTGTGATGTTTGGTGGGAGTCCTCTGTTGGCTAAGGGGAGAGCCAAGAAGAAACCCTAATCACTGGTGTGTGAGGGTGATAATTAGGGTTAGAGGACGTACCTGAGCCCTATGTAGTACAGAGCTACTTATAGGGGGGCTGGTTGCCCTAATGGGCTTGCTTTAGGCTCAAGTAGGGCCAGCCTGTATTGAGCTATGAGTGGATGAGCTGTCCTTATGGATAAGGGGGTGAGCTGTCCTTGTGGATAAGGTGAGACACGTCATCCTGTCCTTGGTGTTGGACCCTGGGAGGTGTCGGACTCTGGGAGGTGTCGAAAAGGGAAGTCGGACCTGGGTAGGAGTATGAGGTCGGCCCGTATCTGGTATCTGTTCGGCCGTTGAGCCTTGAGCTCGGCCCAGTACACAAAGGGCTTCTTATAGGGCCTTGGGGCCTTGGGCAAGGGTTCTTAGGACCTCGGCTAGGCCGAGTCCACCACAATTTGTATGTATATGTGTATTTTTGATTTTCATGAAAAGAAATAGATAAAACAAATTTGTTGAATAAATGTTATGCTGAAAATTGTGATTTGTGTGTTTTTAACCTTGAAAAGTGATATTTATGTACGCTCAATAATTCTGGAATTTTTTCACTGATTTAAGTAGGTTAAAATGAACTTCTCTGAATTTTTAAATGATTTTTGGAATTTATTTTCTATTTCTTTAAGAGCAAACTATGTGAAAACGATTTTGAGAAAATAAGTTTTTCGGTTAAAAGATAAACAGAATTTTCGAACTTGTGTTATTCCAAATTGTTTGAAATTTTTATAGCAGCTTCCTGAACCTCTCTAGATGTTCTCTGTAAAATTTGAAGAGATTTGGAGTTGATTTGATATTTTTAAGAAAGGCAAAACTGTGAACCACTTGGTTCAGATTTTCTGGACTTAGTGACAAATTTAATTAGAAAAATATGACTTGCACAACTCCAAATAATCTGAAAATTTTATGAGATATTCTTGACTGTATAAGGAAGACTTATACCAATTTTTATGCAATTCAGAGTTGAAAAACTATTTTTAATATTGACGTTTTTGCCTCTGACCAGCAACAGTACCATGTTGTTTTTCATGTGAAATTTGATTTGAAACCTAGCTTAGGGTTGTTTAAATGGCTTGAAAATTTTATATGATGAACTTTATTATATATGTGTATGTTATGGAAATTTTTAAGATTTAACAAATTAATTTGATTTAGTTTTGGATTTTATCTTTTGTGTTTCACCTTTAAGCACACTAAGTTTCTATTTGAATATTTTTGATGAATATAAATTTTTATACTTGATGTTATGACTTGGTTGCCTTGTATGATGATTATAATGTCTTGAAGTAATTGAATGAATGATTTTTTGATGGTATGTTTAGGTTATGCATGAATGGATTAATTAGTTAACCAAAGTGTTGTGTTTGATTTTATAATTGGCTTTGAAAAATAATTGATCTTGAAATAGTTTAGCTTTGATTTAATTAAAGAATCTTGGACTTAGTGGTTGCTGCCCTTAATTCATTTCACAATGTTAAGTTTGAAAAATAAATCATTTAAGTGTTTATTTTATAACAAAGTGTTATACGAACTAAAGTTGAGTTTTTCGGTGTTTTCGGATTTTCTGAAAAGTAATTTATGGACTTGTGTAATTGCTGTCCAGAATTTATATAAATTGTTTTTCAATCCTAAAAATTTATTTGATTGGTTTAAAGTTTAAATTTTAAGTGGTATTTAACTTGGGAAAAGTTTGATTTGAAAAAGTTTTAACGATTTACGCACTACTACAAAATCTATTTAAAATACCTGAATTTTAATCCCGGTTCCGTGTTATAACTGGGATTAAATACCATTTTTAATTAAAAAATGATAAAAAAAATAGAAATATATTTAAAATTCCAGTGTATTTTTGATCCCGGTGAAAAAATAACACGAAACTGGGATCATAAATATAAATTAAATTTTAATAATACCGATGAATTTTTAATCCCCATTCTTCCAAGGACCCGGGATCGATAATGATAAATTTTTTGTGAGGGATACTTCACGCAAGTTCCTGGTGCCTCTCGATCTCACAACAAAAACACTGCCTATTCTTCTTCTCATACAACCTGCTAAAAACCCTCATCAGTCATCACCATTCCCTGCCTCTCTCATAGCCCCGCCGCCCTCAAGCTCCCTCAGCACCGCCGTTCCTCGAGCCCTCTCTCGATCTCACCACCGCTCCCACAGCCACCGCCGCTCCCAAGCCCTCCACCGGCTTCCACCGTCACCGCACCACACCACACCACACCAAATCACATCAACAAGCCCTCCATCACCACGGTTGCTCCCTTCTCTCACTCTCCCGCTGTCAATCGGCTCATCGTGACTCACCGAGGTTTCACCGTGACCCACCACTGTTCACCATTCATTCATTCAAAAGCCGTTCCTCTCTCTCTCTCTTTCTCCACTAATCCCTAACCCTTTCTCGCTCACCACCACATGAACACAAAGCTGTCGAGTGTCTCCCTCCTGCTCGACCTTCGATCCATATCACCTGAGCACAAAGCAAACCAGAGACACGACAATGGAACTTCTAACAACAACAACAACGATTTCTCAAAGAAATTCGGTCGCCGGAATAGTGGGTATCTTAGATATGCCACCAAAGCTGTGGCTAAAATCATTGAAAAATCGAATTCCTTAAGACTATTTCATTCAAGTTAGTTTCTATTCATATTTTTGAGCATTGACCACTTATTGTTTGATGAAATTATTGTGTGAGATAAGTTTTTTTTATGTTTGGTTTTTGAGTCATATATGTACTCATTTGATGAGCTATTATTGAATAATTATTGTGTTATTTTAGTTCGAATGTTGGATTCGGACAGCAGAAGAGAGACACAACAATTGAGCTGAAAAGGGTATTGCATAATTCATAACTCATAAGTCACGTTTTGTCTTGAGCAATTTTTGGAGATGGCAACTTCTTTTGTTCTCTACATAATGTACAATTTATTTTTTTATTTTTTCAGATCAAGAGGCTCAAGGAGAAATTCAAAAGAATACACGATCAGCTTGTTCTACATCAGGCCATGTGAATATGTAAGTGATTATGTCAAGCCATTACTAGAACTGCCGAGTATCAGTATCATTCTAATTTCAATTTCAAATGAAATAGGCTTGTGATTTTATAATTTATTATGAGATTAATTATTTTTCTGATGTAGTTGTTCAGTACCTAGTGCTTTTTCTGAAGTAGCTGACATCATGGACTTGGATTTCAGGAGGAGTGTTCATTCTGTCAAGCACCTCTCTGCTATGTTATTTCTGCAGTGTTTTTCTTTGGTGGAAATCAGTTAGGTTGCATTGCATAGCTTGAAATCTTGCTTGTGCAGCACTTTTTATGAATTGTATAAAAATTTAAATCTCCTCCCTCTTGCTATGAGTAATTTTTGGCTAATTTAGTATCATGAGTTGATGAGATGGTATGGTTCGCATAACTGTTGAGACAATGATTTGGATGCGTATTACTTGGAGTGTTTTTGTGAGTGATTTAGACTTGAGTTTCTGATGAAAATGAGTTGGAAAATCTTTGCCTATGTCTACTTGTGTGGTTAGTTATGGTTTCAATGCTTAAATTTGATTCTAAACTTTGATTGTGTTTGTGTGTGAATTTATTGTTTTCTATTGCTTAGTTTTTTGGTATGAATTCAAGTGATGACTGAGGAGGGGTCTCTGGTTAGTTGACTACCCTTACTCTTTTAGATAGATTAGGCAATTCTATGGGAGAGTAGTTTCTTGAAGATTGAATGGTGGGAGGATACAATGTGACATCAACAAAAATTGAGAATTGAGGAACACTCGGTTATTGCAATTTGTTAATGTTGTTTGTTTGATGAGGTTTGTGGTATTAGATTTGAGCTAGTTATTTTTAAGCAGTTCGTTAAAAATCGAACTGGAGATTGAACTAATTAAGGTCTCTGGGTCCTGGTTAAATTGGATTAACTGGTTAAATTTGTGGATGAATCAGATAATGTTCAATTTAGAGACATAGTTCAACTGCTTCAATTACTGGTTTGCTTAGTAATATAATTCTTCAACTGACATTATTTCATCCTACGAGTGTGAATGATACTGTTAAATTAATACATTACTTCTGCTTCTAAGTTATATTTCTTACTAATACATGTAGTTGAAATGTTACTGATTCTGTGATTGAAAAATTTGTAAAGCTATTGAAATGATTTGTTGCGAATAAAGAAGTCATACTAAAATAATTTGATATCTATCTTTATAGGAAGACGTCATTAGTTGCATGGAACTTTTTTGTGCTTAACTAGCTAGTATTATTTGACATATAGAAAAAACTGCATGTTAGTTAACCACTTGTTGGAGGGTGCAGAATTATTATATTTGATTGCTTTGAATCTTGTGTGCTAAAGATACTCATTATGTTATTAGGTTTGGCCACCTGAATGCTTTGGTCCGCTAGATCAATGAGGATATTTTAAAGAAGGTACAACACTTCCAGTTCTCTGCATTTGTGCATCTGCTTATGTTTTAAACAATTATTCCAACCTTGAAATATGCATTGCTACTTTGACTATTGAAAATTAATCCTTTTATATGAATTTCTACTTAATTATTGATGGTGCTAAGATATATTTCTGGTTTCTTCATCTGTAAAGTCAAATATTCAATGTTTAAATTCTCTTCCTCACTTCTCATGTTGTAAGGGGAGAGAATTTATCATGAATAAATAGACTGTGAGTTGGTGTGGATAATGAAATTCAGTGTGATAAAAATAAAACATTCATCTCATGTCATTTCCCCCCAGTATCTTTTAGTAAGAGAAGGTAGACTTTAAGCTTGATTCAGTTCTGTGCCTTGTGGTGGGGCACGGGCACTTTAATGTGGAAATATATCTTTTATTCAAAGAGGAATGAGTTTTGAGATACTTTGGATTTGAAAGTTTTATTATGTACAGAGATGAGTGGTTGGCCTCAGAAATAGGAGGCAGAAAAGCAAAATGATATGTTTTGGGTTCAAGTTTTTATGTTGTCAAAATGGGTGAGAATAGTTGTGGCATACATCATAACAGTTAAGAGGTTAGTAATTTCGTGAACAGATCACCAGGGTGATTGCCATTGAAGTAAAAAAGTTATCATCTTTCCATTGCTTTGTCAGGCATCCAGCAAAATGTTTGGAACTATTCTTGGATGGAGCTTCAGTGATTGCCATTGAAGTTGCAGATTGCAAGGGAAGCAGCTGAAGGACTGTACATGCCTTGAGCAGGTTGTCTAATAGTTGGCATTGGTTTTAATAGAATTTCAGTAATTATACTACAATGCACTTCATACATTCAATTAAGTTCTGTTAAATCAGACACGTAAAGCATTCAGAGGGATTTTTAATCTAGTACCAAGCATATGTGTTTCTGAAACATTCTAGTTTGATGAAAATGTTAGTCACCTGTGTATGATGATGAACTTTGAACAAGGACTGTGTATTCATGTGCTTCCTTAGAACCAAACTATCAGCCTCCAGTTTTATATCAACTATTTGTCTTGTACTGTTTTCTTCTAATACTTTTTTTTGTGTGGATTTTATTTTAGTGTCCTAAACAACCAAATCATATTGATTGTGGTCACTATGTCATGAGATATTTGAAGGAAATTGTCCAATTACATCACGAAGATGTCATGATTCCTGAATTGGTTTGCAATTTCATTTCGAATTATGTTTGTTTCAACTCCTATAATTACTCATTTAGTTCAATAATATAACTTACGTTACTTTATATTAATTTTACAGTACTTTGATGACTGCAGTACACCATGTACTCTCAGGAGTTGTTGGATGGAGTCAAGAAAGAATGATCAACTTTCATGTTCGATGAAGTACCTTAGACTTAGATTTAGATTTTTATATATATATATGTAGTACATGATAATTTAGTTAGATAGTAGAGTTTTGAAGCTATTTTGGTCTTTTGGTTATATAGCACTTGATAATTTAGCTATTTTGGTATATGTGTCTCAACTTTATGCAGCAATTTTGCTCTTTTGAAGCTATTTTGGATGAAGTCAATTAAGATATATATTATATTGCTTTTGGTTATAGAGGTACAGGATATTGTGATGCTATATTATTATATAAAATTGTGGTTCAAAAAAAAAAAAAAAACTCCCATCATTTAAGATTCCGGTTCACAAAAAAATTAAAAAAAAATCCATTAAATACGATCCCGGTTCTGTACATTTAACGATCCCGGTTCTATATAATTTACGATCCCAGTTTCGTGTTTTTAAAGAACCGGAAACGTAAATTGTCCTATTTACAATCTCGCCATATTCAATTCCGGTTCGGAACCGGGATTGAAATTGTTTCGGAACCAGGATTAAATTTGTTTTTTGTAGTAGTGACGATTTTCTGACGAGAAATAAAGAGTTTTCGAAAACGCGTTCTGATTCTAAGTAGGGCAATTATTTAAGATAGACTTGTAACGTTAGTATCGTCTATTTAGTACGAGGTACGTATAAGCCAAGAAGCGAAACGACCGACTTGTTGGGAAGGACTCACAACGATTTCATATGCTGGAATGTGAGGTGAGAGATGCAGTAGGCCTAGGTCATCGTGACGCGTAGACTCGGTTCTAAACTGAGTACATCGAGTCTAATTGTCATAGGTTATGTGCTGCATGATTACATGTGATATATATGTGCTAGATGTTTACCTATTTGTTTAAATATGATGCATGACTGATTTTATTACGTATTGAATTTCTCTGTGAATTATCTTGTGGAGTATATCTTGTTTTGTTTTGGAAAAGTTGTACGCAATAATGAGAATCATAAAAAGAAATGAGTTATGAGATGAATGAATTGTAAAAGTAAGAAAATGTGATTGAAAGAAAGAGGAATGATCATAAAGGTTGTATAAGAAATGGAATACAAAGAGTTGAGATTGGAGAAGAGTAATGTGGTTATGAAAGTGAGATGTGGTTTGAGTGGAGATGTGATTCCTCGCTTACGTTTTTGGAAAGAAGCCTAGTGTTGAGTTGAGCTTGCTCTTCCATTAGCACTCATCCAAAAATGTGATTGTTGAAAAAGGTTTTGAAAAGAGATTTTTGAAAAACTTTTGTGAGAACACTATTTTTGAGAAAGTTTTTGGGAACATTATTTTTGAGAAAGTTTTGCGAATGGATATTTTTGAGAAAATTTATGAAATGATATCTTTGAGAAAGTTTTGTGAAGTGAAAGTTTTGCGAAAATATATTTTCGAAAAAGTTTTGCGAAAAGATATTTGAGAAAGGGGAGGAAATGAGCTTTGTGAAAGTTGATGAGATGAGATGAGAAAGAGTGTATCATGATGATGAGATGAAAGTGACTGAGGCATGAGGCCATTGAGAATTTAGGGGGAACAGATTGCGATTAGTGGTCGGGCTTCGTTGAAGGGATGCACTAAGGACGAGCCGACTGTTAGGATTAAGCCGATAATTAAAACATAAAAACTTTAAATGACTTTAAAAGACATTTACAAACGCGGTGAGGTATGAGTGTCGTATCGAAGTAGTGGAGAGGAAGATACTATGGATATCTGCGGATACTCAGGTGGGGATTGCAAGAGGGGAGGGCAAGGATGGTGAAACGTCAAGAAGCCTAGAGTATATTTCTAGGCGGAACGAATTCCACATGTGGCGTACTAACGTGGTAGGGACTGGGTCTAATGTCGTGGCAAGTTCCGCATCGCGAACTAGAAATTATACTATCACCCCAAATCTAGAACAATGAAAGGGACTGGAACGGGGCATTTGAGATTGCCGCTGAGAGCGTGCCTTGATATATATGTGAATTGATATGATATGATTTGAGGCTGAGTCCTCCTAGTCTGGGACCATTTGATTGTGTGACAGCTGTCGTGCCCGCGTGGTAAAGGTCTTGTACTCCTGTTTGCTTCCGACTAGGTTGGGTGGATGACCGAGGAGATGTAGACGTGTGTGCGAGTTCAATGATGTTTCCCCCTCATCATTGAGCGAACCGTTTGATAAGACTTAATAATGATAAAAGATTACAAGAAAGAAAGCATAAAGAATTTATGAAGAATTGAGAAAGATTCAAAGAAGAAAAGTTGAAGTGTTTGTTGGAAAGATTGAGGAAGATGGTGATAAGACTTGAATATTCGAAGGCTTGTGATGCCAAGTGAAGTGATGTGTTGTGATGATTTATGATTTTCTTATATTTGATATGTTTTATTTATAAGTGTTTCCTATGTGCCTACATGAGTGTATTCGTCATATGCATAGTATGAGTAGTTGTCATTGCATGAGAATTAGTAGATCCTATGTCCTTAAGTATTGTTCTATTGTCTGGTCATGTTGTACTTCTGGAATACTGACCATCTCTCCTATCATGTTGTCATATCGTGTTGCTCCGGAGTATTGCAACGGATAGATGGTCGACTCTGTAGTATAATTGGTGCTTTCGTCTCGATGCGATTTCGGCAGTGGGCTTCAGCGAAGAAGATTAGAGGTCAAGAATAGTAATAGGTAATTCCTTTGAGCACTGTACCCTTTGCAACTACTTGGTTACATTGTCGTATCATTCTGAACCCCGCTTGAAATTTTATTGAGAATGGTTTTAAGAAACAAGATTTGAAAATGTTTTCTCAAAATTAGATTTATGAAGCTAGGTTACAAAGCGCGATGTTAAGTAACATCTCGGTTTGGAACTTGACTTGTGATGTGTGACATGAGAATGTTATTTAATTTCAATTAAGTTACTGAAATGATTTTGGAACACAAAGGTTCTCATGCTCATGTCACCTTGTATAAAAAAAAATTTCCCAAATTTTTACTATAAAATAGTTAAAGAGATGATGTTTTCAAGTTGCCGAAATCGGGGTGTTACACTTGATCTAAATGGAATCACTCTTGATCTACTTGAAACCTCCTCCTTTTTCCTCTCCATGACTCAGGCCACCACTCTCTTTTCTCACTTTCTCTATTTTTTTTCTTTTCTTTCTCTAAGAGTTTGATGAGTATCTTAGAGTGATGTTTTGTGTGGAAGTGTAGAAATGAAATGGGTGAAAGGAAAATGTACTAAGGCCATAACAATTTATAGACAAATTCATTCTCCCTCTTATGCCCTTGTGGGTTGGTTCGGTCATGAGTAATTGAAAAGGGTAGTTTTGGGCTTCCAAATATTTGCATGGGTGGATTTTATCAAATGGAAGGGGACAAGGTAGCATGGCTAGGTTTTTAGGGATCATCTTAGGCTTAAGTATTAGTTAGGAAATAGTTAGGGTTTCCTACTTAGTTTAGTTTGGTTACTAACTAAATCCTATTTAGTTTCTTATCCAACAAGCTTCTAGAAACTTATACATCCTAGCTCCTACATACACGTACAACACACACAAATATACACATACATACATACATACATACATACATACATACATACATATACACATTGTAGGGTTAACCAATAATAAATCCTACCGCTACAGGATAAGGGTGAATAACTCATCATTCTTATCCTCTAAGAGCCACGTCAGCCCTACTGGGCCGAACAGGCCCATAAGGCACCACAATACAACTTCCCCTATAAATATCGCCATGCTATAGGGGCTAAGGTATGTTCTCTCATCTCTACTCTCAAGAACTACGTGTGGCTTGATCCCTTTATCACTGGGGGTACGTAGGACCGGGGTCACCCTCGTCAGCTGAAACAACCCCAAACACACATCGTGGTGGATCTATTTCTCAGATCCACTACATTGGCGCCGTCTATGAGAAACTGATAAATTTCTATTCCCATCCCACAATTTAAAAAAAAAACAAAAAAAAAAAAAACAAAACAACAACGGTGTTGCAACTTGTAACACCCTTATTTTATATGCAAAAATAGTGAGTAAAAGTTTATAATTAAAATAGTGTACTTAAAAATTCCTTTTTCCAATTCAAGTTTACAAATAAATTTGGGCACCCATTTACAATACAAGTAGCACAAACATAAAGTTTCCTTCTTTCCAGTCTTTCGCTGCGCCACTCCGATCCACAAGCTCCTTAGCAATCATCTAAAATGTTAACCACTAAGGGTGAGACCTTTTCACAACACATTGAATCATAAGATAGTAAAAAGGCACATAATAATAACTTAAGTATCATAATCAAACCAAGCCATGAATAACAAAATGCTTCCATTAACTAATTATTCAGTAATAACACATTTTTTTCCATTTATTCTGAACATCACCTCAAATCAGAGGCCAATGAAACAAACTTAATCATCATAATTGGCACCTCACAACAGAGGCCTACAAATTTTCCTTATTTAAATTATGTGCCCCTCAGGTCAGAGGTCGGCACCCCTTTTTACTTTATTTCATTTTGTGTCCCTCAGATCAGAGGTCAACACGCAATCACTTTAATTCATTTGGTGTCCCTCAGGTCAGAGGTCAACACCTTAACATTCATTTCATCTTGTGTCCCTCAGGTCAGAGGTCAACACTCTTTCACTTTAATTCATTTTGTGTCCCTCAGGTCAGAGGTCAACACATTAACATTTATTTCATCTTGTGTCCCTCAGGTTAGAGGTTAACACTCTTTCACTTTAATTCATTTTGTGTCCCTCGGGTCAGAGGTCAACACATTAACATTTATTTCATCTTGTGTCCCTCAGGTCAGAGGTCAACACTAAATTACTTTAATTCATTTTGGGCCCCTCATGTCAGAGGTCAGCAAATTCATCACTTTCCATTAATCGTCACCTCAAATCAGAGGCCAACGCACTTATTACATTTTCGTTACACATTACCTCAAATCAGAGGCCTAAACATACTTTCATCTTCTTACTCAAACAACTTAGCACATATAATCACAATTACACTTACAGACCTTTTCCATTCATTCTTTATCCATACTCATTCCCTATATCAATTATCAAATCTTTCCATTAATCGTTACCTCAAATCAGAGGTCAACGCATAAATTTCACAGTCACACATAATCATCATTGAGATACAAATATATACCATCCATACATACTTGCCACATATTTAGCATCACATTTTACTTTTAGTTTACACATAAACCTTTTATTCCCATTTCTACCTTTACCAGTTCATTCCATAACCATAACATAAAAATTCATTTATAAAACATCATTTACTCATGTAGTGGACATAGCAAACTTTTATCAGACAGCCAATATCATCAATCAAATCAACATACTCAGGTATGCCTCAGAGTACTTTAATATAAGTCAACTCCTTAGGGTTCTTCACTTCCTACATTACCAACATTCATAAGGGATTTTACCAAAATTTAAATCAATTAAATATTTAAATTAAAACAAAGATACATTCAACATCCTTAAACCAATTCTGTTCCGGTGCTATTTTGCTACCCACAACCCAATTCAACTACTTAACCCAAGTCCTATTATATACCCCAACCATCCCTAACTCAAGGTGTGGAAAAGAGACTCCCCTTACCTGGAAATCCTAGCAATAACGACATAGCCACGTTTACATCCGCGACTTGCTCCAGGGTCAAGGTCAATAGCGTGATGGATCTAAATAGGGACATACGATAAAACTAATTATAACATTAAAATATATATATCAAATAAATTCATTTTTGTCAAAATAATAAATATATATCATTATACAATAAAAATATATCACTTTTCCCTAAAACATATCTTTATTTGAAAATATAGGGATAATAAAAATATTAACGGATCGTAAAATAAATTATATAGATAGGTAGAGGGAGTTAAGAAGATTATATACCTAAGAAGGATTTTGAGATTGGACAGTACTTTAGGATCATCCTTCGCCTCCATGATCTGATCATTAGCTCCAATCTTATAATTAGGAAACCGAAGAGAAGCAAATATCTCATCGGCCGATAAAGCTGGCGCTGCCTCTTTAGATCATGGGATGAGGCAAGAAAAAGGGTACTCAAGGTTTGGATTCTTGGATCGGATGCAAATGGGTTAGTAGGAAATGAATGAAAGAAGGTAGCTTTGCTTTTTGAAAGGGGAAAGAAAGAGAATGGTGCAGCAGGGTTGGCCTCGCTCAGTCTCTCTCACGTGTTGGCCTTCTCTGTACCCTATCCCTCTTTGTTTCTTTCTTTTTGTTTCAGGGGTGCACCACACACAAATGCATATTTACATAGTGGTATTGGGTGGGGCGGTGGGTAGCTTTAGGGAATATTTTATGTTTTGTTTTTATTTGTGGGTCAATGTGTATAGGTATTTTGCATTATAACTAAAAGTTGGATGATACTAAAAATAAAATACGTTTAGGTAAAACAATATTATATTTTGAATTACTCCAAACTGATTGAAAAATAATAAAGTTACCGGTCCCTCCGGGTAGCTATTGCGTAAGAAAAATTATCGAAATTCAAAAGTAAATATATTTTCTAAATCTTGATATTAAACTTGATAATATATAATATTTAAAATTTTGAAGTAGAAGATTAGTATATATAACTTAAACCGGTAATATATAAACTAGTCCAGAAGCTAAAAATAAAACAGCCTCCGAACACTATGAAAATTTACAGGGAAGCTCAAAATATTAAGTTAAATATATTTTTCTGAAGAAACTATTTATAAAAATGTCTCTAAGACTTGTCACTTGAGCTCACTGTCAAAATGTTAATTAAACTAAATGAAAGTGCTACTTTATTTTTGGAAAACGTATGATAAGAAATTTATACTTATTTTGATTAGAAAACATATTTCAAATATAATGATTAAATCATAATTTTAATTCGAGACTCAAATATTGAAAACATCATATTAAATCATTTAATTATTTTGTTAGAGGTATTAGAAATAACGGGATGTTACACAACTACTGGTTATTCACGGTGCCGGTGCTGCGGGTTCAGTTCACGGTCCTCCGATCACGGATCAACCACAACACCCATCGCCGCCGCTGCCGGGGCTGTTCCTTCCCATCGCAGTTGCTGCCGGCAGTGTACCATCTCACCCATGGTTGCTGATGCTGCTCGTCGCCACTGGTGCTGTTCATAAGGAGGAGCGCTTCGGCAGTGGCGTTCTTCATCTTCTTCGCGGCTACATTTGGGATGGGTTTGGCGGTGCGGTGGTCCGACATGGCAGAAAAGACACCTGCATCATCAACAAGCGAGTCGTGGGACGAACTACATCGACCAAACCGCGCCACGGTGGTCGTTGATTTCTTCAAGCTCTCAAAACAGAGCTTCACAGAGATCCTTGCCTCCAATCGTGCACCGCCAATCGTGCGTCCTCGACGTCCCTCCGTCGACGATCGTGCGCCGGCAACGTGTCTCCCTCGCGTCACCGTGTTTCCACGAGGAACACTGCTCCTCTGACTAGTCCCGGATCTACAAACAACCGCAAACCAGGCCGCTCCTCCATCAATCGGCCCATGGTTGATACAACAAACCCCATCTAAGGCAGCGACAAGCATCGCAACAAAGGACAAAAGGGAACTGCAAGCTCATGACCGAGACAACTTCCTTACGCTGCCGTGCCCAGTAGCATCAAAGAAAGGTAAAGCGCTCCAGTACAGGAATCGCGTTTTCTGTTCTCAGACCACGATGGCAGTCTCGCCATCGATTCGATCCTTGGGGGCGCCTCCAGTTTCGTTGCAGCAGTTTGCTGCTCCTCTTCCTCGGCGTCCCTGCATCGCCGACCACTGACGCCGTCACCGTCAAGAAGTTCCAGCCCGCAGAACCAACCGGGCTTGCCGCCGCCACCATGTGCAGCACCATTCGCCTCTCTGCTGCTGCAATAGGTTACAAGACCTAACGGGCCAACAGGCCCAATTCATATTAAAAAAAAGGGCATGTACAGGCCCAAATAAAATTCAACCTTCAAATAAGGAGCCGCCTCATCAGCAAAACAAGACTGACTCACGCCTCAAATTCAGGGAAGTAGTCTTTTTATTTTTATCATGTATATTGCCATATCATCATTCATAACATGATGCTACTATTTGACTACCTGCTATTGTTCAACGTAATTACGATTAATTTAAATGAGTATCTTGATATGCTCTTTGTAATTATCTGAAGAATTAAAATTAAATATTTTTGCTAATTATTTTCATAATATGCTTCTTATTATTTGATGCAAAATATTCTTCACAATAACTGTCATTATCTATTATTTACGATTATTAACATCATTATTGTTATTTTTATAACGCGTGATATATTTATAATCATGCTTCTTTTCGTAGACAATCTTCTATGATTTACGAGGGTATTAACCTCAATAATTGTCATTATCCTATTTATTACGTGCGATATTTTTAAATCACACTACTTCTATTATGATATTTTATATCCACCTGCCAATAATTTTCATTATTGCAATTCCCTTATTATAAGTTGTCAAACGACAACCGCTAAAATTGATTTTTCTGTACACATATACGAGGTACATGGACCGAGCTACTAGACCACCCATTTCAAGATTTTCATCAATGGGCATATTATTTTCTGAGCTCTGTGAATACAATTATGTTACTCTATTCGGAACATGGTGATAACGGCAAGGACCCCTCACGCCAAATTTCCCTCTTTTACCTTGTCCCCGAGTATAGAGAGCCTCGTGCTCGGTTCCCCACTCCGAATACATGTGCCAACTGCGCGCGGACCCTCGACAGCGTCCCCCTATTGGTATCTCATACATTCAGAATAACGGGAACCATGCATTACCTCGGCTTCATAAGACGACTGTAGAAACCTCGCACCATGTTTCCTAGCTAAGTCAACTGCTCGACGGAGCTCATTTGGAAAGGGATTAACAGAAGACTTCAATCCAACATTCCTTACCTCAGCGATTCAGGGAAGGAATTCTCATTCCTATATTACTCTCTTGTTTACTTGGCATTTTACGTACACATGCTAAATTACTTGATGCAATGCTTTTGATATATGCTCCTAATGTTTTAAGTATTCCTTTAATGTCATTACATACCATTTACTACTTGATATTCTAATCGTTGTTTTTATACATCATAAAAAGGTACAAACATAACGGTCGGATCTGCCGAGCATGATGACCTATATTAATCCGAGTCCGAGTATGACGACCCAACTTAATTCAAGTCCTTCACACCGGTTGCCGATCATTTTTTCCTTAGTTTGCGCACCATCACGACCTTACCTATATGGTAGAACGGTCCGCAGTGCCAACACCCAATGATCTAAGTCGGATCCCAGCATCTTCGAGGAACCACACAATGCTAATTCCACACCCACAACTCGCGGATATTCAACCTTCGCTCAACGTTCGCCTACACAGATCTGAATCCGACAGTCTCTCAAAGAGGCTTGGATGAACACGATCTAATTGGCGGAAAACAACTATCACACCTTAAAGGACTTCTTAACTCGGCACAAGCCTCTTCAGGCTTTATCAAGTAAGGGGGTTGGTTATGCAATGGAGTAAAAGTTTGCTTCAGCTTTGTTATTATGATCTATCAGTTTGCCTTCTCTACCTGTTCTTGCTTCCTCGGCTTCATTCTTTCCCTTCTCGGCATTCTCGACCGCTTCATCAGCTTGATACTTTCGATGACTTCCACTCGAGTGACCTTATTCGGCCATGAAGCTTACTGCTCGGCGGGTAGAATGGACTCCGACTCTACAAAATAATTCGAGAAGAACTGTAAAGCCCTGAGTAGCAGATGCTCTGGCAATATTTGGGTGCCTTCGCACCACATCTTTAGAACCTCTCACCGAGCTTTCAGACCTATATCGAGTCCGAGGCCCACTTTGATCCCGAGCGTTTCACAGACCCTATGAACTCGACACAAACCTTTTCAGGCTTTACCGAGTAGGGAACTAGTATGTGATGAGGCATATACATAGCTAACATTGGCCGACCTTGATACTGGTATTATGTGATGCATAAGTTATGATATGATCAAATGTCGTGCCAAAGAGGATCACCACGTCCCATGAGGCACCAAATTGATCATTTACCGTCCTCATTAAGGACATATGTTAAACTCACTCACTTCGGATCATGTTCTTACGCACTTTCCCACGATCTCGGTTAGCCGGCCAGATCGGCGAGGCTACAAGTGAAAACGAGGATTGCGACCCGATAGCTTGGCTTAGCCTCTCGGCTCAAAGCCTCTCGGCTCATATCTGGCCCAATACATCGCAGATCGAGGAGTACACCTCAGCTAAGGTTGTCATTCCGACAACAATCCCTCGTAAACGTTACGGTCCAATTGGTGATAATCTTGGCACACCTCGAACTCAAATAACAGTTTGAGTCGTGCCAGCATACATTGGCACAAGCCTTTCGGCTTTCACCATGGCAAGCGCATAAAAGGATGTCTCCTTAAAAGCATCGTGACTTTAAAAACAATAGTCCAATTCGACTTTGAACTCAGTACATGACGATACATGGCTAGGGGCCTTGACTGCGAACAGTCTTATACGTCCTAATCGACCATCCACGACACTCCTCCGAATAAAAAGTTATCAGCCGCAAACAATGTTGTCACCACAAACTCTCAGAACCTCACCACAGACTTTCAAGATTCTCGCCAACCATATACGGACCCGAGTCTCACCAAAGGGTTCCTCTAAGGGCATTTTGCTCGGTTTACCTATCATAAAAGTCCTTCGCTCGGACTCATGGACTCCGAGCATACCAAAGGGCCAGGCTCGGACTTGATGGAACCGAGCCTTATGATCGGTCCCCAATCTATCAAGCTCGGGACTCTAGGACCGAGACATACCGTCGGCTTGTGGATAAATTCAAGCTCACCGAGGCTTCTTATTCCTTCCGCAAATCTCTCCTAGATTCTCGTAACAGCCTAGACATGAGATCTTCAGCTGATCCTAACCAGATTCTCAGAGTATAATCCTCCGATATTATCTCACAGAATCCTGGTTCAGCACAGCTCTGATACAGGGCCTAAACGGCCCATATCAGCTTCCTCCAAACCCTATAAATAGCTCATCACAGCTAGTGTTTCAGGTATGTTCCCACAGAAGCTCAGCACAGGCTCTTCGAGCCTATACAAGCTTGGGGGGCTTGTAGGGTTGAACAATAATAAATCCTACCGCTACAGGATAAGCACGAGCTCTCTAGTACAGGATAAGGGTGAATAACTCATCATTCTTATCCTCTAAGAGCCACGTCAGCCCTACTGGGCCGAACAGGCCCATAAGGCACCACAATACAACTTCCCCTATAAGTATCGCCATGCTATAGGGGCTAAGGTATGTTCTCTCATCTCTACTCTCAAGAACTACGTGTGGCTTGATCCCTTTATCACTGGGGGTACGTAGGACCGGGGTCACCCTCGTCAGCTGCAACAACCCCAAACACACATCGTGGTGGATCTATTTCTCAGATCCACTACACACATATACATACACACAACAATTCTCATGTAGCACACACATTAAATCAAACACATTTCACATAAAAATTTTAAGTCAAATTATTAAATTTATTTTCTTCAAGATAAAAATCTCAAAATTCGTATTACATATTTCTGAAAATAATTTTTTGTAAAACCACCTAGAAAAATCTGAAATTTACTTTTTTAAAATCTGTGTTTCAAGACGATCGTTTTGATATAAAAATCATAAAAATCCGAGTTACGGTTAAAAAGTTACGAATTTTTTAAGTTAACAATTCAAAAACTTCATTTCAAGGAAAAAATCACTTTTTAATAAAATCACAATTTTGCAAATCATTTTCATTTCAACAAAATCATTCACTTTTCTTTCATAAAAACATTTGGTTTATAAAAATCCTTGAAAATCAGTACTTTATTTCTTATTCACGTAGAATACTTTTTCCCAAAAATAAACAGAACTTCAGGGTTTATTTTAACAAAATTCGTTCACGCACGTACGGGAAAAATGCGGGGTGTTACATCCACACTTCCACATATATACCGATTCATTGTTTGGAGATGTAATGTATTTAGTGAAGTTCTTTTTATTCCCCAGCCTGGTCAGTTTTATTTCGTAGCAGGTTTAGCTTTGTTTTGTAACTGCTTCATGTTGGTTTCTTTGTAAACAGGGGTTATTTTGTGTTTTTGGCTTATCTTTGTTGGGTGATTCTTTGATGTTATCTTTTTAGTTTTGTTTGAATGTTCTTTTTTAATCATGTTATTGAGATTAAAAGTTGAAATAATGATAAATTGTAATATTGGTATTAAGGTAAGTAGAAATGACAATTTCTATTGTTATTTTTTGGAATTATTAAGGTCAATAATGTTTTCACATTAGTAAAATGATTAACTTAAGTGAATTTGAATATGGTTGGATATGACGACAATAGTGGCAAAATATGGTTGATGATGTTAGACTATTTGCAGTAAGGTAAAAATTGATAAAATTTAAGATTAAAAACAATGCTATTTTTTTTTTTTAAAAAAAGTGCTTGAATATCTTTCAAAAAGGGAAGCATCAAAAATATATTCCATCTTTGTCTGGTTGTAATGTTCAACTGTTCTTGGGCATTACTCATACCCTATCGAATAAAAGCCTTTTTTTCCCTAATGATCGAAAAAGAATTGTTTTCTAACTTCTTACTTTTTTTTCTCTTACGTTTAAAATTTGTAAACTTGACCATTATATATTTATGGTATGGGTTAAATATATGTACAATTATTTCTCAAATAATCTTTCTTTATCTAATTTAGTAGTGCCAGTACTCTATAATTGTTATAATCAGCACTTCCAAGACTATAAAAATAAGCAGGTGGTAAAGTTTCCTAATGAAAAAATATTTGGAAATGGCTCAAGTTGGTGAAAGGATTTGGTAAGGTAAAGATTGAGATAGAAGATAATTGGATAAAAAGGAGATAGAATTATAAATAGGATGTGGAGAAATTAAAAAAAATTAAAAAATTGCAAATCAATATCCTTCACAACCTATGAATTAAAACTCATCTGGAATGTAACACAATACAAAAAGATTAAAGATTGATTCATTTCATGCAAAAGCAATGTAAATTGATGTATTGTGGGAAAAGTTTTTTAAATAAAAAATCCAGGTTGACTATACTCATGATCCTGGGTCTTGAGCACAGTCACAACCCTGATGGAGTGGCTAAAAATTTTTTGAGTCATGATCCTAAATTCACGACTCAAGGGTAGTTTTTTTTTAAAAAAATAAATTAATAAATGGGGCACATAAAGTTGAAAATGTGGTGTTAAAATTCACTCTTTATTAGTGAATTTGACACCACATCTTGAACCAAAACCTTAAATGGGTCTATGGGCCTTATTACGTATATATAAGTTAACTTATTTATTAATATACAATGTGAGACTTCTTTACGAAACGCACAGTACAACCGTCCTCAAGCTTTGATACCACTTGTCAAGAATAGGAGAGCCCAATAAAATAGGAGATGTGAAATAGTTTGACCCAAACCCTTAAAGCAATTAGTCTATGAATTTTATACACGCCTTAACTTATTCATATTATACAATATTAAACTTCATAACTCACACTTGGATATTTCTAATAATATTATTTAAAAAAGTTATATAAATCATATGTCAAATAACACCCCAAATTTTTTGGATATCTGTTCACTCTCGGAAGAGTTTGATTCATAACAACATATTTACAAGGCAACACTAGTTCTGTAAGTCTGTAACTAGGTATAGAAACAATCATCGTAGAAAATGTTGTATATGTATATTTTATTTATACAACAATTACATACAGTAGTAATTCAATCTTTCGGATTTTTTAACCTGTGTTTTATGATATGTAACACCTTGAATAATTACCCATAATGTTAAAATAGTGACTTGAAAATTCTTGTTGAAAACCACTTGATTAGTTTCAATTCATATAAAAACTCATAATCCGGTTGTTTATTTGTAAAACTTCTCCGTAAAACCGAACGGAGTTCCCTATGTTTGAATAACTTTCGGAAATACTATTTTAACCTGAAAATAGATCAGAAAGCAGATTTAAATTCATCAAAGGCCAGCAGGGCCCAAATTATTGTTTAGTCCACTCAGTACATTGTTTCCAAAGGAATACAAACACTTCCTCAAACTCTTAGTTTTCCAAAAAGACAAATTAATTGAAATACAATAAAACTTCCCAAAATAACCCATGACCAATAGGTGGTCGCTAATTACTATATACATTCCACGTGGTGGAATGTACTCCTGCTCGGCGAGACACGTGTATGATCCTTCGGTACCTGTAAAAATATAGCAAGAAGGTAGCATTACACAGTACTAAGGAAAATAGCTTCTAAGAAGCATAGCTGAAAAACTAGGCCCTATCACAATAAATATTATCTATTAACCTAATATTCCTTTTCAGGTAATTACATACAAGTTCATTTTCAATAAAATAAGCCCTATGTCCATACTACCTTCCTAGCAATCCTACATTCAACCTTAAATTACTTTTCAATTCCACTTGCATTAACATTTCCATATTCCAAATTCCATACTCATAAAATTACCAATTCACGTACATATATTATTATTTTCATAAAGCCCTTTTTATTCTCTTTTCTTCCATTAAATTCACATTTCTCTTTCATCTTTCCCCTGGTCACGACTTATTGCGTCCGGGTATGTTTCATTTTCATCCTTTCCCCTGGTCACGACCTACTGCGTCCGCACTAATGTGCTGGTCACGACTTACTGCGCGCGCCCGGGTATGTTTCATTTTCATCCTCCCCTGGTCACGACCTACTGCGTCCGCACTAATGTGCTGGTCACGACTTACTGCGTCCGGGTATGTTTCATTTTCATCCTCCCCTGGTCACGACCTACTGCGTCCGCACTAATGTGCTGGTCACGACTTACTGCGCACGGGTATGTTTTATTTTCTTGGATCATAACAACATCACATCTCATGAATATTCAAGTACAACCATCATCTCCAAGACACATATTATCATATAACTGTTATTGTCACATTTACACTTAACAAATTTAGTCAAGCACGACATCCATCAAGGTTCCTTGTCACTCAATCACCATCCTCTAATTTTTGATTCATTTAATAATAGACATCACTTCCCTTTTACCAAGCTATTTATCCTTAATCCATTCTTTAATTACTCACTCATAATTTCCCATCCTTCCCTCCTTACTTAGCCCTTTTTATATGACTTGCCTACGTTAACACTTAGTCCATTATTTGCTTTACGAGCCATCAAACCAAGCATGATATGAACATACATCAATGACGAGTAACAATCAATAGATGGTAAACAAAACAGTCGACATACTCAGGTATGTCTCAGAGCACTATAAATTAAGTCAGCTCCCTAGGGTTCTTAACTTCCAACCTAATTAATATATATTCTATGCATTTAGTAGCAATTATACCCTAAGGTTCATTACATGCATTTTATAATTTAAATATCCTATGGTTATTCTCTGAATCAATTATCTACACCTAGTCATCATTACAACAACCTAGAATCTATATCCTAAGCAAAGGTAATACAAACCCCTCTTACCTTCCTAAGAGGTGGTGATGAATCTCAAGCCTTAGCCTATTGGTCCTTGGTGTTTGAGTTCCTTGTCCTTAGCTTCTCTACACTTTGACTTGTACTCACTTTGGCCCTTGAATCCCTAGCTTTAATCTCCTACTTCTTGTCCTTAATGATGAGGTTGATGGGTATAACTCTCCCTAGTTGTTAGGTTTACAAATCCATGGAAATAAAGAGGGAGAAGGTCACGAATTTGGTGGAGGAGAGGAGGAAGGATTTGTTGGCCAATTTCTTACTTGATTCATTGGTGGGGATAATAGGTGAGTTGATTTTGGGTGCTTATGAGATGTTTTCCTTAGCTATGGAACTCAAAAAAACAATAGAGAAGAGGGAGGAGGGGGTCGACTTCTTGAGGGAGTATAGGGAATGATTTATGAGCCCATTATATTGAATAGAAAATGATGGGGATGATGATGATGAGGGTTATGAGGTTTTGATCTTGGTGTTGGTGTGGTTGATGAGGATGAGAAGCTCTTGGGGCTTTGAGAGGGAGGTGGAAGGGATGATGAATAGTGAGTGTTGGTGGTGGGATGGCTTTGTTTTATGATGCCCCTTGCCAAGGAAGAAAAATCGTGTGGCTGGGATTGGGCAACTTGGTGCCCAAGTTGAAATCTGGTGGCTGAAAACGCTGCATCTGGTCGCTCGTGCCTGGGCGCGGTTAGTGCGCGCCTGAGCGCGAGTCTGGCACCAGCTCCTGATCTGGTGCGTGGTGCGGGAATCTGATGCGGTCAGGAAGGAATGACGCATCAGATGGTGCGCCAACAAGGAATCTGGTGCGCGCAGGGCGCGCCTGGGCGCAGGCAAGACGCGTCTGGGTGAGAAAGTTACTGAACTAGTGCGGAAATGAACAGGGCACGCACCTGGGCGCAGATTGGTGCGCTTGGGCGTGCGCTAGTGGCTCCAAACTTTGATTCACTATATCTTTTTCGTTAACCGTTGGATCTTGCTCAAATTTTGAGGAAAGCTTCTTAAGACCCTTATCTTCACATCCAACGGTGGAAATTGGGTTTAGAGCTATGGATATTTTATTCCTAATTTTCTTGCACCAGATAATTTCTAACACTTAAAACCTGATTTAACCCCCGAATCCACTTCGATAATTCTACCTCTTGATACCTATGCACTCTACGCAACCCCTAGTACTTAAAATTACTACTCACCTTGCTCCAAAATTCTTTAAGAAATTAATATACCCATTCTCTACACTATAAACCTATTGACTCACTAATTAGGCTTGGAATTAAATTAGGGATGTTACAATTCTCCCCCACTTATTAGAATTTCGTCCCCGAAATTCCGTTCATTTCCTTCAAATGGAGAACCATCCCGTACCAAGGGTTGTTAAACTATCATACTCACTTAGCTTCGGTTCTACTCCCCCACTTGAAATCGGCATACTACCTTGCTCAGTACGCCACCGGATTCTTGCATTCTATGAAGAATACAAGTTATGGTTTAGTTGAGTTAGATCCAAAGCAAAAATTCTCTAAGGTCTGTGAGGCTTACTCCGATATCGGTCAAACACTTCAAGAGTCCTACTAGAAAGACTCTCAACAAACCTTGGGTTTCTAAAATCGAGACAATCCTCCAATAAGTTGGAGACTGTTTCTAAGGTCCACTAGGTTTTTATCAGACATTATATGCTTAACGTCTGGAAGGGTACTAATCAGATTGGTTTTCTACATTCTAGGCATGATTGGTTCTGTGCCATTTATAGTCTTCCAATGACATCGGACATCGATAAACGTAGGAATCGAGGTGTTAATCCAAATCTCACATCTATCAATGGCAACGTCATTGTCAGGTTTACAAATAGCACTGATACTTAATAACTGCCGCATTCAATACAATCCAGATCTACTTCTATACTCCATCTAAACGGCGGCATTAACAGGGGTCTAATCATAATCTACATGGTGACACACAACTTAGGTACTATTCTTAAGTCCTAAGCAATCACACTCATTGACAAGAAAACAATTAGCATATACATAACAATCAAAATTTAAATATGCACAACGACATTTACATCAACACTTGATTGCACACAATCACATAGGGCATAACTCTACATTATTCTGACTTGGTCTTAGTCCATCTAAATCCATTCTAGGGCTCAGGCCTAAATCTATACACACCTCTTAGACAATCAACACACATTTTGAAATGCAATCCAAGAAGAGTTTGAAAATTTGCATGGTTTTCCATGATTTATTCACTCATTCAAGTTATGCATGCCCAAGATAAAAACTTTGATAAAATCAACCACTTTGTATGGTTTCAAGGTTCAATAATTAAAATCCCATACATTCAAAGTATGTGTATCTTTATGAAAATCAGAATAGCGTTCAGGAAATTCGTTTGTGCATTTATGCATTTATAAAATCAAAAGGATATGCCGAAAAACATGTATGCGTTCATCTATGTTTAGAAATTTTGCTTATCATACAAGGAAGGCATTTATATATGCATAAGTCAAAGTAGCACATCAACAAATATTGATGTGATGGTGTATCGATAGAGTCGTTATTTTTGAAGATCAAATTCCTTTCTTGATGGAAAAACATTTTGATTTGTTTTACGTAAAATTCTTAGGAAAAGATTAAATCAAGAAAATTTATTTTACACTTTAAAACCTCGACATGTTCATGCCAAATAACTTGGATGAAGTTCCAAAAACAAACTTTATAAAGCAAAGCATATATTTTTTTTTGTAAAGGATTTCCTCCATCTAACTTCGGGAGATTTAGGTGAAGGAGTATAACCTTTCTCAGGATTAACAAACTCAATGAGAAAGGGAGTATGTGGTTTACTAGAAAGTTTATTTTAATGCTTCTCAAATAATCAAAATAGTCACATTCCCGCGGTTCACGACTGTAAATGCATGCTTGTCTTGTAATTCAATCAGAGTTTTAAAATGCGGTTCACGACTGTAAATGCAGTCACAATATTATGGTTTTGGGAGCAAATCATATAGTGACCACAATCATAACTATATATATATATTTTTTGCAATTTTTTGTAATACACAACTGCAATCACAATTTAAAACCAAAATCAATTGTAATGAATTTAGTAATGGCTAAGTTATTGTAATGGAGGAAAAACGGGTCCGGGTACCCGCGGGTCCGGATACCCCATTACCCGGACCTGGACCCGGACCCGTTATTGTTTAAAACCCGTTTAGACCCGCTTTTTGGTGCCCGCTTACCCATTTCTGGACTCGGACCCGGACCCGTTGCGGGTATTACCTGCGGATACCCGCGGATCCGGGTCTAATTGCCATCCCTACTAGGCAATTTTGATGACATGTAACATCAGAATTTTAGTCAGACGCAGGAGGTTGGTCATGTGGTGTCGTATGATGTCACACGGTCGAAGACGACCTCTCTCTTAAATTCTTTTTTTTCTTTTTTTTTTTAACTAAAAATATAAAAATATTAAGTTTTTTAGTTTTTTAAATTAAAAAAAAAATCTTTGCCCACAGGGCACTAGGTGCTTAACCTCCTGCGTCTGATCAGGATTCTGATGTTAGTCAACAAAGTTGGCCAGAATCGGTAATAGGGGTATATGACAAACCCAGAAGTAACTTCGGGGAGTGAAACATTGAAAAAAAAAAGTATAAGGGTATCTGGAAAAAGTACCTCAAACTTCAAGGACTTGTGACATAATTAAGCCTAAAAAAAATCTACTCCTAATTTCTTTTCACTAATATGTTATAAATTAAAAATATTTTCAAATTACCAAATCGGGTGTTACATCGTTTATGTTTTTGTTTGGTTTTCCTTTTTTTACCATATAGTTTGAGTTTTGTTTTCATTTTGCTTTATTATATTTTGGTCATATAATCTGAGGGCATGAGAAATTTTTATGTTTGCGTTAAAATGAGAGAATTTTATTGAATAATAGGCTTTTGAGTAGTGGCTTTTGGACTAGGTCAGACCATGACATAGGTTGAGATTTTACTTAAAATTTAGCTTATGAGAAGCTTGAGCCTTGGTGTAAACCTTTGAATAAGAGCTTGTTCCTTTCCTTTTTTTCTCTCTCACGTGCATGTTTCATTGTCCAAATAAATTTTTGTACCTTCGATATTTCCTTACTTTTTGTTATAAAATGAAACAGGCATTGCTTTAGAGTGCATCACTTGTGCATTACACACACATCTAGTGCAATAATATATCTCGTCACTTTAGCTTCATAAAATACAAGTATTATATCTTATATTCTCAATTTTGAGAATCCTATCATATAAGAGATAAGGAGGAAGAATGAGTTTGCTTTCTCGCGTTGATAAGTGTGTGTGTGTGTGTATATATATATATATATATATATATTCAGTGGAGCACATCATTCTCAAATGAAGCTTTGCGAAAGAAATATGGTCAAAATGTCTTGAGAGGGCAGGAATTCTAGCGGGCTGCAGGATCATTGCAAGAACCATTTCCTACAATAATTTAGAGGATTGGCCCCGTGTAAGGGAAAAAGAAACGAGTATGGGCTTGCAATTTGGTTTGCGGCTAGTTAGTCAATTTACCTTGCGAGAAACCAGTTCCTATTTAAATTAAAGATAGAACCATGAATGCTGAAAAGGTGTTGGAATAGATTAAGATAAGGACATGGCTTAAAATCAAAAACGCAAGGCTTCATATATTCGTTTCCAAATTGTTGTGCGAAACCATTGACTTGATTAAATTGCAAATGAATGGCATTGTAATTGTTGCAATACTTCAATATTTGTTATAACACTTAAATCCATTTGTATGGGCGGGGGCATGACAAACAGGGGACTTGTATCGTACCTTATCCGATAATTGAGGCATTTTTATTAAGGTGTTTGGGCGCAAGCACAATGGAGAAGTTAAATAATCTAAATGCTATTTTGTATAGTGGTTGAGCACATCTTGTTCAAGCTTGGTCGTTTATTTAATGAAATTTGTTTGCTCTAAAACAAAAATTAAAGTAAAATTGGTGTTATATTTCATTCGGACAATTACTTTGTCTAAAAATATCTCAATCAATAATGATGCAGTGACCAGTCATGAACGTAATTTTTAAAATATAATTTAAGAAAGGAGTCACAACCAACCTTATTTGAATTATCACTATTTTAAGGGACCAATTCAAGAAAACCATTTGGGTACAGGAGTTGACTATGACGCAAAGAAGAATTGTCAGCATCTTGGTAAGTCAATTATAAAATGGTAATAGGAAACATTACTTGTGCAATTTATAATAGCTTCAACAACATATTAAATACAACCTCATAAGAAGCAGAATCTGACAAAGGATTTCAATGTTTCATAAATCAAATTTTAAGTGGAGGCGAAGTTAAATGGCATCAAACTGGTTCTAGAGGTGAGAGATGGATGAATATGGACGCATGATAAAGAAGGAGTATACACTTCAAGTCCGCATACAAGATAATGCAACAACATAATTATATCCAGATCGATAGAGGTGGAGGAAACTTATAGGAAGTTAAGGAGGAACAACACACCAAAGAAGATGGCGTGCTTCGCGTGGAAGGTAATAAAAGATGGCATTGCAACAAGAACAATTTTGCAGAAAATGAATATTATAAAGTAGGGTGAGGACATCCATTGTGCACTATGCAAAGAATACATGGAATCTACAAATCATCTTTAGTTTAACTGTCATATAAGTTACGAGATATGACATCGCAACTATTCTTGGTTCTGTGTTCAAACTGCTATTAATTTAATTCGGATGAAGTGCTTACAACAACATCTTGGTCTATTGAATCTAAAGAAGAAATGGAAGTAGGCAAGGATCAACCTATCAATTGTAATTATTTGGTGTATATGGAGTAAAAGAAACAAAATCATCTTTGAAGGCAAAGAATTTAACACTGAAAAAGTGATTGAAGACATTAGCATAAAATACTGGATGATTATTAAAGAGGGAATTTCAGGTAGACGCTATTCCTTTGGGGATTATTGGAGTCTCAACCCAAAAAAATGTTTCAAATTGCTATAGGAATGAGGTATACATGTAATTACAATAGGAATGGGGCTAGGAAATAATACTAGTGGGGCTAGGAATATTAATGTTGGTATTTAGGTATTGTTGATTGGGGGAACACAATGTAATATAAGAAAGGATATAGATGCAAGGAGGCTTGCTTTGATCATAGTATTAAATTTACTAATAAAATTTCCCTCGACTACTGTGTATTACAATATGATAGTATCACGGGGAGGATATAGCCTCAACTGCTCTGTTATGAGTACTTGTACACCTTTAGGTTTAAATAAATGAATTTTTCTTTGCTGATAAAAAAATAGCCTTTAATTCAATAAATGCTATGAAAAGTGAAAACTTTTATAGCACTTTTTCTAAGAAATAATACTACTAGAAAGTTATCATAAAATTTTAAAAAAACTTATTTTGATATTTGAAGCGTTTATTTAATAAGTGCTACTGATTGCATGCTATAAGTAATATTTATTTAATGAGAGCTACTAATATTGTTATTAATTTGTACCATCTTTTAATAAGTGCTACTGATGGTATGTATAACAATTTGTAGCCTTATTATACAAACACTAAAGATTGTGTAACTATATATATATATAGCGATAACTAATCCCATTAAATTAATTAGATTACCCCATGCACGTATCGCGAAAGAAGAAAATAGAAACGTCCACTCATGCACGACTCATCACTTACTTGGATTCCTATTTTCTTCTTTCCCCTTTGAAATTCACTTCCCTTTTCATACACGTTAGAAACCCTTTTCCCTTCTCACACTGTTGTTGCCTCTAGACATTGGAACCATCTTCCCCTCTCACTCCATTGATACCTTTGCGGATCGCATCCACACCATCACGAGTATAATGGTTCTCAATTATAGGATGTTACCTTTTCTATCCAAGCAATCTTGGCTGTCAATCTAGATGATGAATATGGATCAATGTTTAATTAAGAAAACAAATAATTTTATCAAATGTACACAGGTATTGTATAATATTACTATATATCATGATAATGACTATAAAACTTAATTACTTATGAAAATGTACTAGTTATGAAAGAAACTAAGATAAATAAATGAGGTTTAGCATTAATGAAGGTTACAAGGGATAGTTGGTAATCCTAGTTATTGGTATCGCCGCATTAGTAAAGGTGGATGGCCTTTCTATACTCACCAAGACAATGGTTGACCTGTATCAGATTGCTTGTAGGCAGAAGGCTTGAGTAAAAATAAATAAATTTATCACCTTCAAGTCATCTGCTATACAACCTGTTGCTGGCCAACCATTATCTTGATGAGTATAGAAGGCCATCCACCTTTACTAATGTGGCGATGCAAAAAAACTAGGATTACCACAATTGTCCCTTGTAACCTTCATTAAGCCAAATCCCGTTTCTCTATCTTAGTTTCTTCCATAATTAACTAGTACATTTTTCATAAGTAATTAAATTTTAGCCATTATATATAGTATTATACAATACCTGTGTACATTTTATGAAATGATTTGCTTTCTTAATCATTGATCCATACTCATCATCAAGATTGGTAGGCAAGATTACTTAGAAAGAAAAGGTAATTAACATCCCATAAATGAGAACCATTATACCCGTGACAGCGGAGACGCAATCCGCGGAGGCAGCAGTGAAGTGAGAAGGGAAGAGGGTTTCAAGTCAAGAAGAGGCAGCAACGAGGTGAGAAGGGAAGAGGGATTCTAACGTGTAAGAGAAGGGATGAGGATTTCAAAGGGGACATAAAAATATAGGGATTGAAGTAAGTGATGAGTCGTGCATGAGTGAAGATTTCTATTTTCCTCTTTCGCGGTACGTGCATGTGGTAATCTAATTTAATTTTATAGGATTAGTAGTGCTTATATGATAACCGCTACAGATAGTTCCTCAGTCTATATCGCTCTTTTAATAAGTACTACAAATTGCTATACAATCCGTAACACTTATTAAAAAGCGCTACATAGTATCATCACAATCCGTAGCACTTATTAAATAAATGCTATAAATTATTATACAATCAATAGCACTTATTATATAAACACTACAATTATCAAAATAAATTTTTTAAAAATTTAATTTTATGATAACTTTCTAGTAGCATTTCTTTGACAAAGTGCTATAAAAGTTTTCACTTTCTGTAGCATTTATTAAATTAAGCACTATGTAAAACTTTTATACTGTTTATTCTAAAAACGCTACAAAATATATGTGCCACCTATTCTACTTTTGGTTGTAGTGTGATTATCACATGCTTTACACACACCCCTTTATGCCCTATCATGGATACCAACTTGACCAGCACACATTTACCCCTTTAGTCATCACTTGATAATGTAACATTGATGATGTAATATTATATTTGTTGCATCATCACCCAATAGAGCCTAATTGATATCTGATGGCAATTACTAAAACCCCACAAATTTTAAGTTTATTTGGAGGATTCAAACCGAAATATAATCGAATAAAATGACTAATATTTAAAAGTATTGTTTACCTGGTCTTATTTCATACAAATAAAATAAATAAATAACATGATAGAAAAATAAGACTTATTTCAACATAAAAAAACATTTTGCTTGAAAGGTGGCACCCATGCAATCTCACATGCTTGCTAAAAGCAAACTTTTTATCTAAATACTACTCAAACCATATACTTCAATGTAAATAGATCAATTAAGTATGCAGATTAAAACCAAAATAAAAACTAATAAAAGTACTAATATTTGAAAGTATTTTTTAACGGTTTCAGCCAATAGAAAATTAAACTACTAACAAACAAACATAATAAATATTTAACATGAAAAAAAAAGACTTATTTGGATGTGCAAAAAAAATTTGGTTGAAATGTTGCATCATTGGGGTCTCGCATGTTTGCTGTCTCACATGCTTAGTCTCCTCTAAAACCAAACTCTTTAGGTAAATGCTCGTACCTTATACTCCTATGTAATAAGCACGGTAATTAAGTTTGGAGGATTCAAACTGAAATAATAAACTGATAAAATGACTAATATTTGTAAGTATTGTTTAGCTATTTCAAGCAAAATAAAATTGGCAAAATAACAAAAAAAATAAATAAATAACATGAAGAAAAAAAGACTTACTTAGACATGTAAAAACAATTTGTTTGAAAGGTCTCACATGCTTGCCATCTCACATGCTTAGTCTCTTTTATAAACAAACTTCTTATTTAGTTGTGATGATGGACTATTTTGGATGTGTATCAAATATTTGAGAATCCTATTCATATAAGAGATAAGGAGGAGGAATGGGTATGTTTTTTCTATTTTGGGACTTTCATTTAAGGTAAAAATTATTCAATGCATGTGAGACTTTTAAATGTGAGAGACAAGATCATATCTTTTCTTTCTTCAATTTTTTTTCATTATTACCATCTTTTAGATGACAGACAAAATTGGGTACTTAGATGTACTGACATTTTGCGATCTTTATTGAAGTTGAGCATGCAAAGTTGCCACTAGCTATTAAAATTGTATGTTAATCTATATATTGATGTGGTCAAATTTTTTTTTTTTTTGGTTTTGTAAGTAAAGATAAGTTATTTTATATAGGGTGCACATAGGGGTTGGCAGGGTCAACTTTTAATAAATGCTACGGAAAGTGAAAACCTTTATAGCACTTTTTCAAAGTAATTCTACTAACACCTCATAAAAAATTTAAAAAAATTATTTTGATATTTGTAGCACTTATTTAATAAGAGCTACTGATTATGATATAAATTTGTAACATTTTTTTTATAAAAAGTGCTATTGATTGAATAACAATTTGTAGCGTTCATTATACAAACGTTTCAAATTGAGTAACTATCAGTAACGATTACCATATAAGCACTAGTAATCCTATAAAATTAAATTAGAATACCCCACACACGTACCGCGAAAAAATAAAAAAGAAACCTCCACTCATGCACGAAACATCACTTACATCTATCTATATTTTCTTCTTTCCCCTTTGAAATCCTCTTCCATTCTCACATACGTTTGAAACCCTCTTCCCTTATCACTCCGTTGTTGCCTCTAGATGTTGAAACTCTCTTCCCTTCTCGCTCTGCTGCTGCCTTTGTGGATCACGTCTTCGCTATCTGGGTTTAATGGTTCTCATCAATTATGGGATGTTACCTTTTCTGTCCAAGCAATCTTGGCTACCAATCTTGATGATGAATATGGATAAATACTAATTAAATGTACACAGGTATTGCATAATACTAAATATAATGACTAAAACTTAATTACTTATGAAAAATGTACTAGTTAATTAGGAAGAAACCAAGATAAATAAATTGGGTTTGACATTAATGAAGGTTACAAGCTAAGGGACAACTGTATGTGGTAATCCTAGTTATTGGTATCGCCACATTAGTAAAGGTGGATAGCCTTTCTCAACGTACTCAAGACAATGGTTCTCCTGTATCATATTGCACTATAGAAAAAGGTTAGTTTGAGTACAAATGTGGCAGAATTTATTTGTACTCAAACCTTTTGCTGTTGTACAATCTAATATAGGCCAACCATTGTCTTGAGTACGTTGAGAAAGGCTATCCACCTTTACTAATGTGGCGATACCAATAATTAGGATTACCACATACAGTTGTCCCTTAGCTTGTAACCTTCATTAATGTCAAACCCAATTTATTTATCTTGGTTTCTTCCTAATTAACTAGTACATTTTTCATAAGTAATTAAGTTTTAGTCATTAGATATAGTATTGTATACCTGTGTACATTTAATGAAATGATTTGCTTTCTTAATTAGTATTGATCCATATTCATCATCAAGATTGGTAGCCAAGAGTGCTCCGACAGAAAAGGTAACATCCCATAATTGAGAACTATTATACCCCTGACCGTGAAGATGCGATCCGTAGAGGCAGTAGCAGAGAAAGAAGAGAAGGTGGTTTCAACATCTAGAGGTAGCAGCTGAGTAAGAAGGGAAGAGGCTTTCTAACGACTATGAGAAGGGAAGAGGACTTCAAAGGGAGAGGAAGAAAATAGGGATTGAGGTTAGTGATGAGTCGTGCTTGAGTGGAGGTTTCTATTTTCTTCTTTCGCGGTACATGCATGGGATAATCTAATTTAATTTTATAGGATTAGTAATGCTTATATGGTATGCAATACAGATGGCTACTCAATATGTTGCGTTTGTATAATAAGCACTACAAATTGTTATACAATGTGTAACATATAATAAAAAATGCTACAAGTTAATATCACAATAAGTAGAGCTTCTTAAATAACGCTACAAATTAGTATACAATAAGTAGCGCTTATTAAATAAACGCTATAAATACCAAAATAATATTTTAAAAATTTTACAATAACTTATTAGTAGTATTTCTTTGAAAAATGTTATAAAAGTTTTCCCTTTCCATAGCATTTATTAAATCAAGCACAATGTAAAATGTTTTATAGTGTTTCTTCTAAAAACACTACAAAATATACGTGCTACCTATTCTACTTTTTGTTGTAGTGTTTCACACTAGGATCCATATATATAACTTCAAATCTGAAATCTAACGATAAGAACAAACAAATAGTAAAGACTTAAATATGTTGTTGATCCCGAAAATTTAGTGACTTTGGATTGTAGTTGCTATAAGTTTTTCCGTTGGTTTTAGACCTTATATGTTCCAAAATTTTGGTTTTAGTGCTTATGGATGATGTGGCAATACCACAATTAACCACATTAGCAACTATTATCACACATGTCACATGCAAGAACCATGCACATCATCACTATGGACTAAAGCAAAATTTTTGGACTATTTAAGTACAAAACCGACCCACAAAAAATTACAAGAAGTAAAACCAAAACTCACTAAATTTCTTAGACCTAAAAGATATTTCAACCAATACTAAATATAAAACCAAACCAAGACCTAAATCAAACATAATGTCTTGCACAATCCTCACAAACTAAAACCAGAAAAAGATAGAAGCAAATCTTATAAATGTAAGCAAAAAGCATAAATAGTACTATAATAGTGAAAATACCGTTAACAGACTACATTTTTTATTAAATAAATACTATTGTATTTTTAAAAAATATGGATTAAATAAGTAAATATTTCCAATAAATATGGTCACTTTTAGTTTTAAATCTTACAAATTTTTGTTCTTTTTGAAGTTTTAAAAATAACTTTGAATTTAGTTCATGTCTTTTAACTTAGCTCTGCTAACCAAATAATGTGTCATATAAGCTATCACATTAGTAGTGACACCTTCTTAAGTGACAAATGAAATGAAAAAAATGTTTGCCCAGGTAAGGAGTGTATGGGACACAAGGGAGTGGTAACAACCCTAGGATTTGGGAATTTTTTGTGAAGTGATTGTCACATGCTTTACGCACACCCCTTTATGCCCTATCATCGATACCAACTTGACCAGCACACATTTACCCGACCCTTCTATCATCACTTGACAAGGTGACACTAATAATGATGTAATATTATATTCTTTGCATCATCACCTTGTACAACTTAATTGATATTTGATGGCAATGACTAAAACCCCACCAACTTTAAGTTTGGAGGATTCAAACCGAAATAAAATCGAATAAAATGACAAATATTTATAAGTATTGTTTACCTGTTTCAGACAAATGAAAATTAAAAGGCTAACAAACAAACAAAATAAATAAATAACACGAAAAAAAAAGGATTTACTTGGACATGAAGGATAAGATTATATGTTTTTTTTTAATCATAAAATTTCCTAAACACCCAAATTTCTAAAATTTTTTGTCGATATTGGTGCTTTTATGTTCGCATTACAAAAAGATGTATTGTTTTATTCCTGGCTATTCATAATGCTTTTGTTCATGTTTTTTTACTCATGATGTTTTTGTTAGTTTCTTTTCTTTTTATGATGTAAGGTTTAGAGGATGGAAAATGAGTTGAAGGTTTTGAATGAGTGTAAGGGGGGTCTGAATGGGTGAGTAATAACTGAAGAGAGAAGATGAAGAGTTTTAATTTGAAAATATGGGTATTTTTGACGGTGCAGTATAAAAATTATAAAGTTTTTAGGTGTAAGTAAACAGAGGCATGGGTGTTAATAAAACCTCCTTATTATTTCTCTTCTCTTATTAATTAGATGTGAGTAGAGTTGTAAAAGTAGTAATTAAAAATTACCTAAATTTTGTAAAACATCAATTATTTAGGAACAAATTCATTTTGCTAAACTAAATTACAACCCTTAGTTTAAAATTAAAGACTTAGATTAAAACCAATTTGTTCACATTAATAAGCATTATGTCTTGATGCTTCTCTCATCTTCATATTAATAAGCATTGTTTAGCAATTTCAGCCTAAAGAAAACCAAAATTAGAGACTAATAAACAAACTAAATAAATAAATAACATGAAGTAAAAAACTTACTTGAACATGTAAAACCAATTTGTTTGAAAGGCGGAACCCTTGGAGTCGCATGTTGTAGATCGGAGGATTCAAACTGAAATAAAATCTAATAAAATGATTATTATGTATAAGTATTGTGTTTAGCTATTTCACTCAAAAAAAATTAAAAGACTAACAAATAAAATAAATAAAAAAATAAAAGACTTATTACTTGGACATGTAAAAATAATTTGTTTGAAACGTAGCACCCTTGTAGTCACATGCTATGCTTAATCTCCTTTCAAACCAATCTCCTATGCAATAAACACAATTAAGCTTGAAGGATTCAAACTAAAATAAAAAATAATAAAATGACTAGTATGTACATGTATTATATTGTTTGCCTGTTTTACCCCAAAATAGAGTTAAAAGACTAACAAACAAATAAAATAAAATAAATCTCATGAAAAAAGGGACTTACTTGAACATGTAAACACAATATGTTTGAAAGGTGACACGGTTGGAGTCTAACACGCTTGTTGTCTCACACGCTTAATCTCCTTTAAAACCAAACTTTATTTAGTTGTGATGGATTTTTTTATGTTTATCAAATGTATGAGAATCCTATTCATATAAGAGATAAGGAGGAGGAATGAATTTGCTTTCTCTGATATGGGACTTTCAATAAAGATAAAAATTATTCAATGTGGGACTTTTAAATGTGAGAGAGCAGACAAGTTCATTTCCTTTCTTTTCTTCAATTTTTTTCTTTTGCATTTTGACCTTTTTTTTCCTTTCAGATGACGAGCAAAATTGGGTGCATAGATGTAGTGGCATTCTGCGATCTTAAATGTAGTTGAGCATGATTGCAACTGTATGTTATCAATATATTCATAGGGTCAACTTTTATTCAGTGTGAGCAAGTGTGTGTTTTGTTATGTTATAAGTCCAATAAGTTTATGCGTATCAATATATAAAGGGGTGTGTACTATATTGTTAATGATTATTTTCATGAAACTCATCGAAGATGCTAGAATAATCAAGTATTTTGATGAAAAAAAAATCTAAGAGGCAAAAAGTCATCATTTGATAAATGTCCTAGAAAAGTGTCTAATATTACTAAAAGAACATCCTAGAAGTTAAGTATATGCAATAACCAACATACTAGAAGCCTACAGAACAAAATTAGTCCACATATAAATAGGATAGATTTGTTGCAATTGTAAGTGTGTGGCAAAGTGATAAGTAATAAATAAACAAGAATAGTGCTACACAAGTATGTGCCATTTGAGAGACATTGAAAGAGTGATGCATGAAGAAGATTAGTGAAAGTGAGATACTAGTGAGAGAAGGATACTAAGTAGTGCTAAACATTTGAAGTAGGTAAAGGTGGTGTTGGGAACCTTCATTAAAAAATTACCTACAGTTAGTTCCTAGTGTGTGAGAATAATGTAGAGCTTCATTTACATAAGTTCCTCATATAGATAATAGAGAGAAAGCGGGAATCGTACACCATTTTTATGTGTACCATTGGCCAATGAAATGAATAAAACTTTAGTTTCAACATAAATTAGCGACAACATACTTTGAATCCTTCTAGATTCTAAGCTTTACTACCATCTTCAAAAGTAGAGAGTATTTTTGTTGTTGTTATAACTTCTTCAATGCAATCACTCAAACTAGCTACTTGAACCTTTGATTGGCCTTAACCAAAGCAGTCATCTACAACATAAAGGACCAACAATATGAAATCCAAGGCTCCTTCCTAGATAAAGAAAATATAATTTCAGAAATAATTGAATATAAATTTAAAACATACCACAAATATATAGTGGTCAAGTTTATATATTTAAAATGTGGTTTTTATGCGTACTTTGAACCATTGTGGTGAAATTTGTTCCCTTCTCACACCGGTGTTTAATTCGTTTATCTTGTATTAAAGTAGTCCACTATAATTGATGTAACTTGAATCTTTTTATTGAGTATCACGATACTCGTTGTAATAAATTCTGTTTACTAAAAAATGTAATGTCATTAGACTAGGCAAACAAAAAATTATTTGAGAAAAAAATGAATGTACATTTAACTCATACCATAAATTAGGATTTTTCCCATAGGTTTAATTTTACCTATCAAGATTTTTAAGGAGGTAAAGACACTAGTTTTGTTTGGTTGGCTTGGTGGGTGTTTTGGTCTCATGCTCTAGAGCATTGGATTTCTCGATTCACTTACTCGTGAAGTAGATTATTTGTGCTAATCTGTGTTGGTTTTGGACTATTTGGAGCACATGATTATGTGCTCATATTCAAACCCTTCATAGAAAGTGGGGCTCATGAGTACAATGATGTTATATATGTAGACCCTTTTCTATGTTGAATAAAATTCTTTGCTTATAAAAAAAATATAATGTAATGGTCATGTTTTTATATTTTAAAGGTAAGAGAGTAGAAAGATAGTAAGTTGGAAAATAAATTGTGAGACTATCTAAAATTAATTTTATATATTACTTGATGGAAGAATTCGTGATGTCCCTTGTTATTTTTAGCACTACCTATGATATCTTATTCTCTTCTTATTGTTTATTATTACAAAATCATAATTGTGAATGGAAACCATGGAATTGACTGGACAGGAGGAACCGATGTTGATCGGAGTGAGAGAGCAAAGAGATAAGAGAATTACAGTGTTGTATAGGGGTCTTAAAACTCATTAGTTAAAACAACAATACATATATATATATATAAATATGAATGAATGGAACAAGTTGGATAGTATGGTACCCATGTTAGACCATACAATGGATTTTCTTGAGTTTATATTAATCAAATTACCATTTCATAACTCAAAAAAATATCTCCATTATGTTTGTAAAATAATCCAGAAACTATCACGTTTGAACTTAACACTACAAATAAGGCTTGAAGGTTTTTGTAAGGGTATGTTTGGATAAAGGATTTTAAATTCATAAGGAGTTAAAGCATTTCAAACTATTCAAGGTAAGGAGCATTAAAGTGGAGAAAGATGTGACGATTTGGAGAATAATGTGGTTAGATGTTGATGAAGTATTTCAAAATTCCACATTAAGAGGAGAAATTTTGAAATTTTCTATCAACCTCCAATCTCAACACTCTCCAAATTTTCTCTTCTTCGAATTTCATTCCCCCTTCCTTGAAAAGACTTGAAAAACTTCAAAATTACTGAGAATTTAAAAACTCTTATCTAAACACACCCTAAAAAATTTGGCCCCTTGAAATTGAGCTCAACACCAAATATAAAGCCAATGTTAAGAGCGAGTGTTAAGGGCAAGGGAACTTTGTGTTTCTATATCTCAAGTAAGCTAAAGGATATAACATATATAGGCAAAGCACATCAAACAATGTGTCCTAGGTGTTTTAGGCATAATGATTTTGTGCAAAAACTCAAATGTCTTCCCTTTTAGGATGTAGAAATGCATATGGATCCACGTGCTTAACCCATGAACAATAAACTTCATAATTTTAGGCATTATACTTGGTATTAAGCCATCATTTGAGCCAAACTCTACTAAAATCCTCAATCCTTATACATAGTATTAAGCCCGAGTGTGATTGTTTCTGGTTATTTATCAAACACATGAATCCATTCTTTATATAAGGGATAAGGAAGAGGTATAACCTTGATTTCTCCGATGTGGGACTTTTAGTGTAGATAAACTTATAAAATGTGGGGCTTTATACGCATACATATGAGAGACAAGTGCACATCCATTTGTTCGTTTTATCATCATCTTTATGTTTACTCTCTTTTTCATGTTCAAAACATTGAATTTCGGTAAAAGATAACAATCTAAGTTTATTATTGCAGTTGAAATGAAAAGATGAAAAGTTTTTTTGGAGGTGCCTCTGATAAAACAGCAGAAGTAGTGGATAGAATAAAGACCGAATCTTGGCTTGGATTAAGGGCAATTTCAAATGACCAATTATGTCAATCTATGAATGGTTCCACACTTCCACATATATACCGATTCATTGTTTGGAGATGTAATGTATTTAGTGAAGTTCTTTTTATTCCCCGGCCTGGTCAGTTTTATTTCGTAGCAGGTTTAGCTTTGTTTTGTAACTGCTTCATGTTGGTTTCTTTGTAAACAGGGGTTATTTTGTGTTTTTGGCTTATCTTTGTCGGGTGATTCTTTGATGTTATCATTTTAGTTTTGTTTGAATGTTCTTTTTTAATAATGTTATTGAGATTAAAAGTTGAAATAATGATAAATTGTAATATTGGTATTAAGGTATGTAGAAATGACGATTTCTATTGTTATTTTTTGGAATTATTAAGGTCAATAATGTTTTCACATTAGTAAAACGATTATCTTAAGTGAATTTGGATATGGTTGGATATGACGACAATAGTGGCAAAATAAGGTTGATGATGTTAGACTATTTGCAGTAAGGTAAAAATTGATAAAATTTAAGATTAAAAACAATGCAAATTTTGTTTTTTTTTTAAAAAAAGTGCTTGAATATCTTTCAAAAAGGGAAGCATCAAAAATATATTCTATCTTTGTCTGGTTGTAATGTTCAACCGTTCTTGGGCATTACTCATACCCTATCGAATAAAAGCCTTTTTTCCCTAATGATCGAAAAAGAATTGTTTTCTAACTTCTTACTTTTTTTTCTCTTACGTTTAAAATTTGTAAACTTGACCATTATATATTTATGGTATGGGTTAAATATATGTACAATTATTTCTCAAATAATCTTTCTTTATCTAATTTAGTAGTGCCAGTACTCTATAATTGTTATAATCAGCTCTCCCAAGACTATAAAAATAAGCAGGTGGTAAAGTTTCCTAATGAAAAAATATTTGGAAATGGCTCAAGTTGGTGAAAGGATTTGGTAAGGTAAAGATTGAGCTAGAAGATAATTGGTTAAAAAGGAGATAGAATTATAAATAGGATGTGGAGAAATTAAAAAAATTAAAAAATTGCAAATCAATATCCTTCACAACCTATGAATTAAAACTCATCTAGAATGTAACACAATACAAAAAGATTAAAGATTGATTCATTTCATGCAAAAGCAATGTAAATTGATGTATTGTGAGAAAAGTTTTTTAAATAAAAAATTCGGGTTGACTATACTCATGATCCTAGGTCTTGAGCACAGTCACAACCCTGGTGGAGTGGCTAAAAAAATTTTGAGTCATGATCCTAAATTCACGACTCAAGGGTAGTTTTTTAAAAAAAAAAATTAATAAATGGGGCACATAAAGCAGAAAATGTGGTGTTAAAATCCACTCTTTATTAGTGAATTTGACACCACATCTTGAACCAAAACCTTAAATGGGTCTATGGGCCTTATTACGTATATATAAGTTAACTTATTTATTATTATACAATGTGAGACTTCTTTACGAAACGCACAGTACAACCGTCCTCAAGCTTTGATACCACTTGTCAAGAATAGGAGAGCCCAATAGAATAGGAGATGTGAAATAGTTTGACCCAAACCCTTAAAGCAATTAGTCTATGAATTTTATACACGCCTTAACTTATTCATATTATACAATATTAAACTTCATAACTCACACTTGGATATTTCTAATATTATTATTTAAAAAAGTTATATAAATCATATGTCAAATAACACCCCAAATTTTTTGGATATCGGTTCACTCACGGAAGAGTTTGATTCATAACATATTTACAAGGCAACACTAGTTCTGTAAGTCTGTAACTAGGTATAGAAACAATCATCGTAGAAAATGTTGTATATGTATATTTTATTTATACAACAATTACATACAGTAGTAATTCAATCTTTCGGATTTTTTAACCTGTGTTTTATGATATGTAACACCTTGAATAATTACCCATAATGTTAAAATAGTGACTTGAAAATTCTTGTTGAAAACCACTTGATTAGTTTCAATTCATATAAAAACTCATAATCCGGTTGTTTATTTGTAAAACTTCTCCGTAAAACCGAACGGAGTTCCCTATGTTTGAATAACTTTCCGAAATACTATTTTAACCTGAAAATAGATCAGAAAGCAGATTTAAATTCATCAAAGGCCAGCAGGGACCAAAATATTGTTTAGTCCACTCAGTACATTGTTTTCAAAGGAATACAAACACTTCCTCAAACGCTTAGTTTTCCAAAAAGACAAATTAATTGAAATACAATAAAACTTCCCAAAATAACCCATGACCAATAGGTGGTCGCTAATTACTATATACATTCCACGTGGTGGAATGTACTCCTTCTCAGCGAGACACATGTATGCTCCTTCGGTACCTGTAAAAATATAGCAAGAAGGGTAGCATTACACAGTACTAAGGAAAATAGCTTCTAAGAAGCATAGCTGAAAAACTAGGCCCTATAACAATAAATATTATCTATTAACCTAATATTCCTTTTCAGGTAATTACATACAAGTTCATTTTCAATAAAATAAGCCCTATGTCCATACTACCTTCCTAGCAATCCTACATTCAACCTTAAATTACTTTTCAATTCCACTTGCATTAACATTTCCATATTCTAAATTCCATACTCATAAATTTATCAATTCACGTACATATTATTATTATTTTCATAAAACCCTTTTTATTCTCTTTTCTTCCATTAAATTCACATTTCTCTTTCATCTTTCCCCTGGTCACGACCTACTGCGTCTGCACTAACGTGCTGGTCACGACTTACTGCGTCCAGGTATGTTTCATTTTCATCCTTTCCCCTGGTCACGACCTACTGCGTCCGCACTAATGTGCTGGTCACGACTTACTGCGCCCGGGTATGTTTCATTTTCATCTTTCCTTGGTCACGACCTACTGCGTCCGCACTAATGTGCTGGTCACGACTTACTGCATCCGGGTATGTTTCATTTTCATCCTTCCCTGGTCACGACCTACAGCGTCCGCACTAATGTGCTGGTCACGACTTACTGCGCCCGGGTATGTTTCATTTTCTTGGATCATAACAACATCACATCTCATGAATATTCAAGTACAACCATCATCTCCAAGACACATATTATCATATAACTGTTATTGTCACATTTACACTTAACAAATTTAGTCAAGCATGACATCCATCAAGGTTCCTTGTCACTCAATCACCATCCTCTAATTTTTGATTCATTTAATAATAGCGATCACTTCCCTTTTACCAAGCTATTTATCCTTAATCCATTCTTTAATTACTCACTCATAATTTCCCATCCTTCCCTCCTTACTTAGCCCTTTTTATATGACTTGCCTACGTTAACACTTAGTCCATTATTTGCTTTACGAGCCATCAAACCAAGCACGATATGAACATACATCAATGACGAGTAACAATCAATAGACGGTAAACAAAACAGTCGACATACTCAGGTATGTCTCAGAGCACTATAAATTAAGTCAGCTCCCTAGGATTCTTAACTTCCAACCTAATTAATATATATTCTACGCATTTAGTAGCAATATAATTATACCCTAAGGTTCATTACATGCATTTTATAATTTAAATATCCTATGGTTATTCTCTGAATCAATTATCTACACATAGTCATCATTACAACAACCTAGAATCTATATCCTAAGAAAGGTAATACAAACCCCTCTTACCTTCCTAAGAGGTGGTGATGAATCTCAAGCCTTAGCCTATTGGTCCTTGGTGTTTGAGTTCCTTGTCCTTAGCTTCTCTACACTTTGACTTGTACTCACTTTGGCCCTTGAATCCCTAGCTTTAATCTCCTACTTCTTGTCCTTAATGATGAGGTTGATGGGTATAACTCTCCCTAGTTGTTAGGTTTACAAATCCATGGAAATAGAGAGGGAGAAGGTCACGAATTTGGTGGAGGAGAGGAGGAAGGATTTGTTGGCCAATTTCTTACTTGATTCATTGATGGGGATAATAGGTGAGTTGATTTTGGGTGCTTATGGGATGTTTTCCTTAGCTATGGAACTCAACAAAACAATAGAGAAGAGAGAGGAGGGGGTCGACTTCTTGAGAGAGTATAGGGAATGATTTATGAGCCCATTATATTGAATAGAAAATGATGGGGATGATGATGATGAGGGTTATGAGGTTTTGATCTTGGTGTTGGTGTGGTTGATGAGGATGAGAAGCTCTTGGGGCTTTGAGAGGGAGGTGGAAGGGATGATGAATAGTGAGTGTTGGTGTTGGGATGGCTTTGTTTTATGATGCCCCTTGCCAAGGAAGAAAAATCGTGTGGCTGGGATTGGGCAACTTGGTGCCCAAGTTGAAATCTGGTGGTTGAAAACGCTGATCGTGGTCGCGCGCGCCTGGGCGCGGGTAGCGCGTGCCTGAGTACGAGTCTGGCACCAGCTCCTGATCTGGTGCGTGGTGCGCGAATCTGATGCGGTCAAGAAGGAATGGCGTGTCATATGGTGCACCAACAAGTAATCTGGTGCGCGCAGGGCGCGCCTGGGTGCAGGCAAGACGCGCCTGGGCTAGAAAGCTACTGAACTGGTGCGGAAATGAACAGGGCATGTAACATCCTAAACTTTGATTTAAATGAGATAATTATTAAAAACCTTAGAAAAAAAATTTGGAAAAGTGACTTAATTAATTTTGCTAGATATGTGAGTGGTGATTATAGGACCTAAGAGTTGTATAGAAGGCATTTATGGCTTCGAGCAAAATTATATAAGCGAAATCGGGGGTTAAATCGGCGTCCTAGATGCTAGAAATCGACCAAAAAGAGAAAATTAGAAATTTATTATAGGATGCTAAGAAAATAAATTCCACCCTTGGATATGAAGTTTAAGGGGTTGAGAAGCTTGTCTAAAAATTTGGGCCCGATCCGACGGTTAACGAAAAAGTTATGGCGAATCGAAGTCTGGAACCACTGGTGCACGCCTAGGCGCACTGGTGCACGCCCAGGCGCACCAGTGTGCATCAGGTGCACCAAACCAGTGAAAAATTCGCCCAGGCGCATGCACGACTCGCCCAGGCGCGCGCAGGATATCTGATGGCGCATCAGATGCGCGTGTGGCGCGCGCAGGCGCACCAGGCACTGCGCCCAGGCGCGCGGGTGCGACCTGGACAGCATCTGGTCCATAAAAGGACGCGCCAGACCCTCCTTCCTCACCTCCATCCGCCCCAAACCCTCTCCCCTTCACCCGCCTCCGTCCAGCAGCCCCCCAAGCACCCCAACAACACCAGCCACCACCACCAGCCGCCACCGCCAAGCCCACCATCACCACCATGAGTGTCTCCCTCTCTCCTCACTCTTGATTCCGTCTCTCTCTCCTTCTCTCTCTCTCTCCTCCTTTTCCTTCACCACCGCACCACACCATAGCCGCCACCACGGACCACCACCCACCACCATCATCACCATGAGCTCTCTTCCCCTCTTTCCCTATTGATTTGAGTTCCCTTTCTCTTTTCCTCCTCCCTTGATGTTTCTCTCTCCTCTAGGGCTTTCTCTCTCCTCACCGGATCTCACCGACGCCGACACCGATCGTGGTTCGCATCGGGCTTGTGTTGGGTACTCCGAGGCTTGAAGCTTGGGCCTCGATCCGGCCGCGATCGTTCGCAAATAACGAGGAGCAACACCGTCACCGCGATCGAGATCGATTGTCCCCGCCGTGCTTGGAATCGAAGATTGTGGAAGCTTAGGATCAAATTGGAGCCGAGCTAGAGCGTAAGCCGGGGAGTAAAGCGTCAGACTAAGGTTACCCCTCTCACTGTCATCGATTGAGGTAAGGGGTTTCATTACCAGTCCTTAAGGGGTGTATTTCTGGGTAGTTATATCTATCACTAGGACCGGGGGAAATGTTAATTGTGAAAGAACCTTAGAGTAGCCCGCTAATAATGAAGGAAGATAATTAGGAAAGAAAATTTAGTTAAAGAAGAGTTGAAACAATTAACAACGAAATAAACGGAATAATAAGAAAGAAATAAATAAACGGAATTATAATAACGAGTGAGTAGCGTAAGTGAGAAAAGGGAGAAATTAGAGATTAATTAGGGAGATTCGAAACTAATTAAAGAAAGTTTAGAAATGAGTTGAGAACTAGATTAGAATAAAATAAGGTTAATAGAAATAAATGGAGTGGATGAGTATTTAGCCATTAGAGGAAGGATATAAACGGAAAATAAGGAAGAGAGAGTTAACGGGAAAAGAGATAAAATGATGCGAGCCTGTAAAGGCGTATCGGCAATGATGCGAGCCTGTAAAGGCGTATTGGCAATGATGCGAGCCTGTAAAGGCGTATCGGCAATGATGTGAGTCTGTGAAGGCATATCGGCAACGATGCGAGCCTGTGAGGGCGTGTCGGTTAAAAAGGAACAAAGGAAAATGGAAAGGGTAAAAAGGTAACGAGAATGAAATAAAAAGGAAATTAAACGGAAATACAAATGGGAAATGAGAATAAAAAGGAAAATAACGAAAGTAATGAGTAATAAGAATAATTAGAGGTTAAAGATTATCTAAAAGAAAACAATTAGAAAGGAAAAGAATTGGAAAACAGTTAGAGGGTAAAGAGGAAAGAAGAACATGAATTGTGTAGCATAGCATAGGCTTGAATGGTTTTGGCGTGTCGTATATATCTGCTTAGAAATCTCCTTTTTAAGTTCTGTGTGATGCTTCCCCTGTGTTGTTATTATTTTTCAGGTACACAAGTGGAGTATACACCGCCGGGCAGGATCTTCATTCCACTACGTGGAGTGAATATATATATATATATATATTATATTCTGAGTGGACAACTATTTTGTAATTTAAAATATGTAATAGTTGTACGCCCTGAACTTTGTATTCATCGGGCATTAGGATCTGATATAACTATTAAACTGTTGTTGTTTATGTTTTTAAAAGTTTCTGGACTGACAGGTTTTTAGAAGAAAATTTTGGGAAGTCCGGAAAACAGAGGAAACTCTGCCGGATTTTCGTAAAACCTTTTAAAGAAAATTATGTACTAAAACGAAATTTTCAAACTCCGATTTTAATAAAACCAAAAAAATCACTAATAAAAGTGAGGGTGTTACAATTTTGGTATCAGAGCAGTTTTTCCTTGGCGTTTGGAGTGTGGACTCACATCTCTGATGGTTACTCACCAAGCGAGTAACTGATTCGTTTAGTAAGAGTCTAAGTCTAGGAATAGGATATTTAGGTTAGTGATTAAGTATTCAGTCTTTAACTGACTGTTCCCTTCATGAACTAACAGTATGGCGGGGCGACGTGCCGAAAATGAGCGGATGGCTGCTATATTGGAGTACCTGATTCAAATGAATCAGAATCAGGCCCGAATGCAACAGAACCAAGCTGAAAACATCGCAGCAGCCGCAACCGCAGCAGTCGCAGCAGCAGCAGCATTGAATCCACCACCCATTCCTATCGAAGTTGATCGGATGGCTCGATTTAGGAAATGCGAACCGCCTAGGTTCGAAGGAGGGTATAATCCTGATGGAGCTCAGCGATGGCTCAAGGAAATTGAGAAGATCCTTCGCACCATGGCTCCACCTGCTGAACAAACTGTGTTGTTAGCGCAGTATATGTTGACTGATGAGGCAGAGTATTGGTGGGAACGAGTGCGAAGAGAATTGGAGGCAGCTAACCAGGATATCACTTTTGACCTGTTTAAGGCTCACTTCCTGGGGAAGTATTTTCCTGAGGATGTTCGTAGGGAAAAGGAGATCGCTTTCCTGCATCTGAAGCAAGGGAGCATGAGTGTTGGTGAATATGCGGCACAATTTGAGGATCTGATTCGCTATTCTGGCAGTTATCGGGACGCAGACGAACGTACCAAGTGTATTAAATTTGAAGCAGGTCTCAATGCCAGGATTCAGACTATCTTTGTGCACCAGGGTATAGCTAACCTCTCTCAGCTGGTGAATATGACTAGCACTTATGAGAAGAGTTTGAATCAGCATGAAGCAGAGAAAAGGAGCAAGAATATACCGAATGAAGTAGGTCTTAACAGGGGTAAGGAATTGGCTCATGAATCAGACCCACACTTTGACATCAACACTATGGAAGTAGTACCGAGGGACGTGGCCTTTAATGTGAATGCCCCGGGAACCAGGCCACCATGCCCACTATGTGGGGGAGTCCATCGGAAAGTGTGCCTGCTGTTGAAACAACACAGAAAACAGGGCCTCTGCTATATGTGCGGACAACAGGGACACATTGGGGCGAACTGTCCGAGACGTATCGGAGACGGGAGCGAATAAACTCATCCAAGGTACTTTTTATATTAATGTTGCATCAACTAGTTACTTTAGCGTTTTTACCTAGAGTAAGTGTGAGTAGTGTAATCTAGAAGAAGTCGATAAGTGTTAAATCCTTAGTTAGAAAATTCCACCAAGCTCAAATATGATAGTGTCATCCTCTGATAGAGTGTGAGGACAGGATTGGTCGTCCTTTCTCTTGCACCTGTTAAAAGATAAAGCTATCATTCAATAACGCAGTGATGTAAAGTTGATAAATGTGAGATTGGGACTGACCACCTCGGTCTTCGCGTTTATTGACATGTTATATTATTGCAATCATCTAATGGAGATCCGAGCAAACCATTTAGGAATTCTATCTCTGTCGAAAGCCCGATTGAACTCTAATCCTATAGGATCTTTACTAAGACTCGTAAATAGTAATTCGTAAATCAATCCCATTTAAGACACTCTTATTCGGTATTTCCACCAAGAACATTCAACTCAGTAATCGAACCACCTCTCCAACTTGTGAGAACTTAGCTGTACGCGTAGGTAAGAAGTGTCATCATATCATAGAAAATTCGAAACCACACCGATGTGACCGATTAGCGGTCAACTTGATTCCATATACCACCTCGATAATCAATGAAGAACTTAGCTAATCAAACCTTGGAATCAATCCAGTTTCCTCCCTGCCTTCGACTTACTCAGGTATGTTGATAATAAGTGGGGGAGACATGACGACTCAATCCGGATTCATCCGAGCGACAATAACTTATAAGCATACCGTAAGCCATAGAACTATTAAACAGATACTTCCAAACACTTCGAAGAGAACCGAATGAAGGTTAAACTAAAGAATAGAACAAGACCTTCCCAAGATGACACCGAATCGAGAAACAACACCTAGACCTTGACCTTGACCCTCAAATGGAATCAATCTCTAGGAATTCTTTTACCAAATAGGAATTGTCAAACGAATGGGAATGAAGTATCATCGAAGTAGAATGCGAACGCGGTGAAGATTGATTTTAAGAGTAACTTTGCTAGACTCACTTAAAGGAGTAAAAGGTGAACGAGATAAAAGTGAAGTCGCGAAGCGGAATCTCTATCCAGACGTTATGTCGGAACACCGCGTGCGAGTATCTAAGTCTGTTGGGGAATAATCTCCATTGTCTTCTTGCTTGACACGTATCCAGTACATCCTGGGTCATCTTGCAAAAACCATGAGACTCACTCTTGAGTGCTTCATGTTTCTTCTTTTCATCTTCACTCTCTTCAAGTTCCAAGCATCTCAGATGCATAAGTAAAAAAAAATTGCCAAGTCGTAGAGACCCGGCATAGTCCTATGCCTACTGATAGATAGTCACCCACGTGTCCTCTTTTCAGCCTTGAATATCGGTAGGGAACCGGTGTACTCTATTCTGAGCAACGGATAAGCATAACCCCCTAGCATGGATATAATCAATTATGTCGATGCTAAGTGGGGGAGGATTTCAATCCAAGGAATGGGAGATGGAACATTAATAATAAGAAAATTGACGATCCTGTGTAGATAGAGATGGTACGTAATGCCAGGAGACAGACGTTGAAATGGGCATGGCCTTAACCATATATGGAGCGGAATTAAAAACCGAAGGGAAGTGAAAACTGTGGTCGGAAGTTTATTATCGGGATGGTTCTCCATTTGAAGGAATTGAACGGAATTTCGGGGACGAAATTCTAATAAGTGGGGGATAATTGTAACATCCTAAACTTTGATTTAAATGAGATAATTATTAAAAACCTTAGAAAAAAATTTTGGAAAAGTGACTTAATGAATTTTGCTAGATATGTGAGTGGTGATTATAGGACCTAGGAGTTGTATAGAAGGCATTTATGGCTTCGAGCAAAATTATATAAGCGAAATCGGGGGTTAAATCGGCGTCCTAGATGCTAGAAATCGACCGAAAAGAGAAAATTAGAAATTTATTATAGGATGCTAAGAAAATAAATTCCACCGTTGGATATGAAGTTTAAGGGGTTGAGAAGCTTGTCTAAAAATTTGGGCCCGATCCGACGGTTAACGAAAAAGTTATAGCGAATCGAAGTCTGGAACCACTGGTGCACGCCCAGGCGCACTGGTGCACGCCCAGGCGCACCAGTGTGCATCAGGTGCACCAAACCCGTGAAAAATTCGCCCAGGCGCATGCACGACTCGCCCAGGCGAGCGCAGGATATCTGATGGCGCATCAGATGCGCGTGTGGCGCGCGCAGGCGCACGAGGCACCGCGCCCAGGCGCGCGGGTGCGACCTGGACAGCATCTGGTCCATAAAAGGACGCGCCAGACCCTCCTTCCTCACCTCCATCCGCCCCAAACCCTCTCCCCTTCACCCACCTCCGTCCAGCAGCCCCCCAAGCACCCCAGCAACACCAGCCACCACCACCAGCCGCCACCGCCAAGCCCACCATCACCACCATGAGTGTCTCCCTCTCTCCTCACTCTTGATTCCGTCTCTCTCTCCTTCTCTCTCTCTTTCCTCCTTTTCCTCCACCACCGCACCACACCATAGCCGCCACCACGGACCACCACCCACCACCATCATCACCATGAGCTCTCTTCCCTTCTTTCCCTATTGATTTGAGTTCCCTTTCTCTTTTCCTCCTCCCTTGATGTTTCTCTCTCCTCTAGGGCTTTCTCTCTCCTCACCGGATCTCACCGACGCCGACACCGATCGTGGTTCGCACCGGGCTTGTGTTGGGTACTCCGAGGCTTGAAGCTTGGGCCTCGATCCGGCCGCGATCGTTCGCAAATAACGAGGAGCAACACCGTCACCGCAATCGAGATCGATTGTCCCCGCCGTGCTTGGAATCGAAGATTGTGGAAGCTTAGGATCAAATCGGAGCCGAGCTAGAGCGTAAGCCGGGGAGTAAAGCGTCAGACTAAGGTTACCCCTCTCACTGTCATCGATTGAGGTAAGGGGTTTCATTACCAGTCCTTAAGGGGTGTATTTCTGGGTAGTTATATCTATCGCTAGGACCGGGGGAAATGTTAATTGTGAATGAACCTTAGAGTAGCCCGCTAATAATGAAGGAAGATAATTAGGAAAGAAAATTTAGTTAAAGAAGAGTTGAAACAATTAGCAACGAAATAAACGGAATAATAAGAGAAATAAATAAACGGAATTATAATAACAAGTGAGTAGCGTAAGTGAGAAAAGGGAGAAATTAGAGATTAATTAGGGAGAGCCGAAACTAATTAAAGAAAGTGTAGAAATGAGTTGAGAACTAGATTAGAATAAAATAAGGTTAATAGAAATAAATGGAGTGGATGAGTATTTAGCCATTAGAGGAAGGATATAAACGGAAAATAAGGAAGAGAGAGTTAACGGGAAAAGAGATAAAATGATGCGAGCCTGTAAAGGCGTATCGGCAATGATGCGAGCCTGTAAAGGTGTATCGGCAACGATGTGAGTCTGTGAAGGCGTATCGGCAACGATGCGAGCCTGTGAGGGCGTGTCGGTTAAAAAGGAACATAGGAAAATGGAAAGGGTAAAAAGGTAACGAGAATGAAATAAAAAGGAAATTAAACGGAAATACAAATGGGAAATGAGAATAAAAAGGAAAATAACGAAAGTAATGAGTAATAAGAATAATTAGAGGTTAAAGATTATCTAAAAGAAAACAATTAGAAAGGAAAAGAATTGGAAAACAGTTAGAGGGTAAAGAGGAAAGAAGAACATGAATTGTGTAGCATAGCATAGGCTTGAATGGTTTTGGCGTGTCGTATATATCTGCTTAGAAATCTCCTTTTTAAGTTCTGTGTGATGCTTCCCCTGTGTTGTTATTATTTTTCAGGTACACAAGTGGAGTATACACCAGTGCTGGCCGGGCAGGATCTTCATTCCACTACGTGGAGTGAATATATATATATATATATATATATATATTATATTCTGAGTGGACAACTATTTTGTAATTTAAAATATGTAATAGTTGTACGCCCTGAACTTTGTATTCATCGGGCATTAGGATCTGATATAACTATTAAACTGTTGTTGTTTATGTTTTTAAAAGTTTCTGGACTGACAGGTTTTTAGAAGAAAATTTTGGGAAGTCCGGAAAACAGAGGAAACTCTGCCGGATTTTCGTAAAACCTTTTAAAGAAAATTATGTACTAAAACGAAATTTTCAAACTCCGATTTTAATAAAACCAAAAAAATCACTAATAAAAGTGAGGGTGTTACAGGGCACGCACCTGAGCGCAGACTGGTGCGCCTGGGCGTGCGCTAGTGGCTCCAAACTACGATTCGTTATATCTTTTTCGTTAACCGTTGGATCTTGCTCAAATTTTGAGGCAAGCTTCCTAAGACCCTTATCTTCACATCCAATGGTGGGAATTGGGTTTAGAGCTATGGATATTTCATTCCTAATTTTTTTGCACCAGATGATTTCTAACACTTAAAACCCCGATTTAACCCCCGAATCCACTTCGATAATTCTACCTCTTGATACCTATGCACTCTACGCAACCCCTAGTACTTAAAATTACTACTCACCTTGCTCCCAAAATTCTTTAAGCAATTAATCTACCCATTCTCTACACTATAAACCTATTGACTCACTAATTAGGCTTGGAATTAAATTAGGGATGTTACATGATACATTTTAAAAATATTAATAAAAGCGAATTCGCATAGATAAATTAAGTATATCTGATTTTGAAAATAATGAATGTAACACATTTTTTAATAAAATATTATTTTTAATAGTATTCTTAACATGTGTTTTAGGGATACAAATTAAAAAATTTATTTATTCCCTTTAATAGTAAAAAAGGAAGATAATAAGTAAGAAAAAAATCATGGGACGATTTGGAAGAGTTTTTTGATAGTGTAAGACCCTCGAGTGTGAAAGTGGCTTGTATAACTCCACATCCGAACTGCCAATTGTTTGTAAGCACTTTCTGTAAGATGGTAAGAATCCAAAACAAATATTCATTCGGTTTGTCGCATAATTTAAATCGTTTATCCCCTCTTTTCCCCCCACAGTTGTACTCTCCTCTAAATGATCCCCATCCACAGCATGCTGATTTTCCTTCCTTCAAACCTGCATTAAATAAGTAACCACAATTTTAATTATTAAATTCAAAATTAAAAGAGCGACTTCTTTTATTTTCTTTCATTGAAAAGCTAGGTAAGAAAGATTAATTAAAATATTGTGCCACGCTTAAGAGAAGCCATAAGATGATGATTCTAATAAGATTCATTTAATCAAACGTCACTTGAAAAAAATCAAATGATTGTTTCCATAGAGAATCATAATTCGCTTACCATTTGATCCAACCATCATGGGTATTTTTCTCTAATGCTTGCTAAAGACTTACCATATTTCAAAAGATGGTTCATCATTTCAGTGACATCGGCATTAAAATCATAAAGGGAAAATTTAAAGAATATAATAGAAATATCTTTTAATATTTATGTAAATATTTGTGTATTGTATATAAAGAATATAATAGAAATACATATGCACAAAAGATTTATATTTTGATTTCTTAAAGTAACCTTTATGATTGTTGAAATTAAAGATTGATTTTACGAGTCAGAATCAATTTTTTATTAAAAAAAATTTAAAAAGAAAACCTTATATTTTAAAAGATTGTTTTTATAAGAAACCCGCAACAATTAAAATTGTGCGCTCAAAAAACGAATACTAAAATCATACAATATTTATTTTTTGGGGACATAACTTTAATTGTTGTGGATCTTTTTTTTTCTTTAATTACAAGGAGGTAATTGGGACTAGAACCTAGGACCTGGGGCCTAAACTAACTAAATGTTCCGCAGCTAACCAACTAAGCTGACCCTAGAAAACCACACATATGATTTCTTAAACAATAAAGATTGTTTTTTTTAAATAAAATTTTATTAAGAAATTAAAAATGTTTGAGAACAAAACCTTCTCATAAAAAAAACTAAAAAAAACCCAAACACGATCCACCGAAAGTATGAGTTCTATCTAAGAACAAGAGGTATAAGCGGTTTTGGATCAGATCACGAGACCGTTGGGTTGAAACGAACTAAATTGAAAAATGTAATCCGCCCTGTGATCTCATTATCCAATTCTGTCTCAATATTTCTAGACCTTTACCCTATGATTTGGTTCATTTCTCATAATTTTTGAGACCAAGCAAACCGGACCGAATCGATTACTCAAGTTTTTTAATTTTCTAGCTATCAATAAATAGTGTATTATGTACCGAAAGTACAACAACAAAGTGAAAAACGTTATCTCCTTCACACATCTCATCTTCCCTTAGACCCTCACATTCTCTCATTTTAATAAGAGAAAAAAATCTAGTCGTCATCCTCTTTGCATTTCTTCTTCCCCTTAATTGGTCGTTCCTCGTCACCCTCTCTCGCCATCACATCGTTCTCTCCTTCCTCAAGTTCTTTTTTTTTCTTTAAAAAACATGCACTTTACTTTGCTTTGTGTTTTTTTTTCCAATCTCTAAATAAAACTTTTTATTCCTGAGGATCTTTTTTCATCTAAGGAGGTGAACTACTACTACTTTAAAAACTTTAATTCAATGGTATGTTTGATATTCAAAGTTCTTTGCTTTTCTGTTTTTCATTCTTTTCCTTTATATTTCTAACCCGGTTCTGCTACTTGGACTTTGCTATTTGCTTTCTCGGTATGCTTTAAGTGTGTATTTTTTTTTTAAATTAAATGTGTAAAATATGCGGAATCGGGGCAAATCAAACCATTTATGTTCGATTCGGTCCGGTTCGATTTTTTATATAAAATACATCAAAATCAAACTATACCTAATCATGTTAAGTTAATTGGTCTAGTCTATAATATCCGTCAAAAACTATACCGTTACACCCCTACTATGAATCCCATGTTACAAGCTGACCAAGCTTCAACATATAAAAGTATCTATCATGCTTTCATATCTGTTGTAAGAAAAAATCACTAACTTCACATTTGATTATATTGGGAATAAAGAGTTGATTATGTTTTTTTTTTATATTCTAGACAAACATATGTATATATTTTTTTCTTCTTAGATTAGTGGGAGTAAGCAATAATTGTGTCAAAAGTGTTACTCCCTCCTTTCCTTAATTTTTGGCCTTTTGGCTTTTTTTTTAAAAAATTTCATAACTTTTGTCTTTTACAATTTCAATGTATACTTTTTTTTCTTCCAATTTTAGTCTTTTATTCAATTTTTTTCTCCTCATTAATTTTATTTTTATCTTATCTCTTTCATCCCTTAACTACTTTACATTAATTAATGGATACACTTCTTAATAAAAATTAAATACTATCATAATTTTTAATAAGAATTAAATAGAGACATTTTAGACAAAACATATATTAAATTTACGATAATCGACATTTTCTTATTACGTGTGCAACGAGTGTGTTTGGTATGACAACTTATCTAGTAGCTTTTAACTTATTGATTTGGTCAATAAGCTACTAGAGCTGTTTGGTGAACAAAAAATAAAAGAAGCTTATAGCTTTCAAAAAGGAAGCTTATAGCTTTTGATGAAAGCTAACTTTTAGAAAGCTACATTAGGTAGCTTTGACAAAAAAAATAAGAGTTTTCAATAAATTATATCTCAATTTTACCCTTTTTTTTATTAAATTATATTATTATTTATTCTGGCCCAAATTAATATTACCCCCAAATTTTTTTACTTTTTTCCTCAAACCCAAAAACCTAGAATCCTTCTATATATTCAACATCTGTACGCACCACACCAAAACCACTCATAAAGAAATCCTATATTTAACTATTGATTCAGGAGACATAAAGGTATGTGATATTTATTTCAACATTGATCATCAAATTTCTCTTTCACTTTTATGTTATCGTCAATTTTTTTTATTTTGTGAATTTGGTTCAGATTGAATTTGTGTGATTTTGTGATGACCGTGTGTCCAATCAATAGGCTAAAAGTTTTGTCCTTCTTTCGTGTCAGTTAATAAAGATACCGTGGCATTTTTATAAAAATAATAAAAATGTTTAAAGTGCAGTATTACTTAGTAATAATTATTATGAATGTTATAATTTTTTTTAGAGTTAATAGTCACATAGGTCCCCGAAAGATACCTGTGGAATCAGTTAGGTCCCTGAAAGATTTGTGGAATCTCTTAAACCCCTCAAAGATCATTTTGGCGTCACATTAGTCCCTCCCATTCAATTTCGTCAGGATGGACCTGATGTAATTCTACGTGGCACGTTAAATGCTTTGTCGGCCCAAATGCGATGTTGGAAGGTTAAGAATGTGTCACCTTTGGGCCAACAAAGCATTTAATGTGTCACATAGGATTCCGTTAGGTCCCTCATGGGAGTACTAATAATGTGATGCTAAATTGGTCTTTGGAGATTTAAGAGATTCCACAAATCTTTCAGGGGCCTAACTGATTCCAAAATGATCTTTGGGGGTTTAAGAGATTCCACTAATCTTACAGGGACCTAACTGATTCCACAGGTATCTTTCGGGGACCTATGTGACTATTAACTCTTTTTTTTATCATTTATATCTATATGAATGAAGTATATGTCTTTCTCTATAAGCTACTAGTGTAGTATTATCGTCATTGAAACATGAATGTCAATATTAATTATTATTCTACATGTTATGTATTTTTCAGTCATTTAACATGTTTAAATTAGTTGCACAACTAGTTTTGCCAAACAGCTCTAGTTCAATAAGCTAGCTATACAGCTATACAGCTATAAGCTAGGTTCACAGCTATAAGCTACAAACTCACAACTATAAGTTAGTTTTGCCAAATAAACCCAACATCCTTAAAGACAAAAAATTAAGGAATTGAAAGAATATTTGTGTATCTTAAATTCAACATCTTCTTTTACATCTAACCAAATTATTTTTATTTTTTCATTTATTTTTTACTTTTATCTTACACGTATCTCAACAAATTTCTCTTAAACCCAAAAGGCACCTAAATATTGTCACCAATAAGTTGTCAAATAAAGTACTACGTGCATGTAGTGATGACAATCAGATCCAAACGTAATGAGTAAAAACAAAATTTATGAGGATTTATTCAGTAAATATGATAGAGTATGGGGATGAGTAATTACCCATAAAAATTTGGAAGGATATATATTATACTACTTAATCTATCCTATACCCATATATACTTAATGTATCATTAGGTTTTTTTTCATAAATGTTAAATACTAATAGGTTGATACGGTAATATCAACAAAATTCTTAATTCTTAATACATCTCTAATTGATATAATATACACAAATATATTCAATACAACGCTTAAAACTAACTATCTAATAAAGACATATAGTATCTATCTTTGAGGTTGAGATAACAATATCTCCATCCATCTAATTTACAATCTACTGAAAGGTTGTTTTACTTCGTAATCTTTCAATTTATTATGTCCTACGTTATTTTTTTTTAAAAAAAACTACGAAAAGTGTACAAGGGTAATCCAATCTATCATAAGAAGAATTTGTGTTAAATTCCTTAAGTTGAAATATTTTGGATAACAGAAACGGATATGTAATAAATAACCATCGGATATGAGAATAAATTAAATATCAAGATTATATTGGAACATCTACAGATACTTTTTAAAAACACGGGTATCAGGACAAGTACTCCAGAATTCTACACAAACTCTACCCATTGTTATTCTACTAGAATGTCATCTCACCATCACAAACTTAGAATACACTAGGTTTATAAAACTAAAGGAAAATGAATTATGATTAAATAATAAAGATAATATGAATATAAGATGATCTAACGGTAAGTACCTCTATAAATAGGATTTTACTTCTCAACCCTATGAAATGAAAGGGTTTTGGTACCCTTGCGAACTGTTGCCAAATTGAGAAGAGAACAGAATCTTCCTATACCTTTAAACAAAGATTCACTTTACAAGGTATCTTCTAGTTCGATACCCATTGATTTTTACCTTTCTCAGTGCATTCCTTCGTCCTTACATTGTGTCACTACTTATTTCCTTAGCTGGTTGTTGGGTTTTGCTCTTGGGTTACTAACCCCATTTATAATAAATAGACTTGCATGTCATGGAAATGAGTTTTCATTGAAGTGGAACAAGTTGAGTAATTTACTCTGAAAATGAAATTTGTTTATAAGAGAGATCTGAAGTCTTGGGTTTTTGTTTCCCATAGAGTTGTGTGCAGCATTCATAACCTGTGACATTGTTATGATTTAGCTCAGTTGCGCTTCCATTTTAAAGAACAACTTTGTCATGTATTTTAACATTGTGCTTTTTTACTCCGAGCCTCTTGCAGATGAAAAAGCGAAAGCTTAATGAAGAGAAAAAGAGGAAAGCACTTGAAGCAGAGAGAGCAAAAGATGAGGAGTTGTCCAAAAAGCGCCGCAGAGAGGAAAGACGTGAGAAATACCGAGCGCAAGACAAGCACCTGAAGAAAATTCGAAGAGCATAGATGAGTTAAAGACCATAGAACTTGTTAAGGTAAAAGAGTCTTGAAAAAATTGAACCATCATCCACCTCCACAAAAAAGAGCGAAAAAGGAAAAGGTTCGTGAGTTTGGTGATACCTACATTATGGAAATTATAAAAATGCACACTTAATCATCATCATCATGGTGAATTGTTTTGGTAATTGTGGGTACTGATTTATGAAAATGCAGACAGTATCTTTGATGGACAAAATTGCTTATGGAATTAGTGAGCTGAGTATTATAAACTCTCATCTTTATAAGTTAATAATTGTGTTATAGATGTTTTGTCTTAGTTAACTTTTTAACTTGGTCGCATCCTCGTTAGGAGTATCAATTTTGGGGGCTTTTTATGTTCGGGAATCTGTATGATATTCATTCCAAATGCGATATGGAACTCAGTTGGGGTGAAACTGTTGAATATAGTTTTTGGTATGCTGTTTAAAGCAGAGTATACATTATATCCAGTTGATAGTTGGTGATGCATTATGTTTTGTTGCATTTTAGTATGAGACTTTCTGTGCTTCGCTTGTGGAACTAAAATTGAATCGGTAGAAGTACTGTTTTTGTTTGGTTGGCTGATACAAAATCTTACTGGTGCAGGATAAAGTTAGTTCTTAAAGTTGAGTGTAATAAAAACTTAATTTAACTTTCTCAATGGCCAGTGCTGAGTTTTGAAAAGTTTGGCAAGTGCCTGTAACAATTTAAAATACTAGTTTGTTATAATATTTTTAATGTCATAGTTTTGGATTACTATATGCCAGCGAGTCAGTGACTACTTGTTTTGAGGCAGCTAAGTAGGTAGCAAGCTCAGGATGTTAACTTGCAATGAAGTGGCTGTCATTACGTAATTGTTCTACCTCCAGACATGATTATCTCTAATTTGTTGTTATCTTTAGAACTAAAACTAAAATAAGAAACTAAATCCACAGCTAAATGAGGAATTTCACAGTTTGTGTTGCAACCATGCTGTAGTAGGCTCTCACGATAGTGAAATTATTTTGAAATGTTGAATTGTGTGAATCTTTTATTATGTTCAATCTTTTGGTCTGAATTTTAAGGCAAAAGACAAAGAAAGGAGGAGCTCATCGAGACAATGGACAAACTACATATTGATTTTTTTTTTCTGAATTTGATTCAGGTGATAATACTGAACAGTCGATTTTCAAGTTAAGTGAATGGTTAAAGATGCAACTGTGCCTTCCCTAATATATGATGGAGTAGCGAAAGATAAGGTGTAGAAATACTTAGGGATTGAGTGTAAATGATAGTTGCTTTTACGTGATCAATAGGGCTGTTCCTCCTAAGGTCAATTGGTATGGTAGCCCGAACTTTAATGTAACTTAAGATTCGTATTGCTAGAATGAAAATAATTAGATAACCATGAATAATTCAAAATCAACAATGCTTGTCATAATGAGAAAACAAAAAAAAAACAAAAAAAGGATTAAATAACTATTGTGAATTCATTATCAATCTTTTAATAATCGAATTCCAAATCTACTTCTTGACAAGATGCTTATACTTTTCCTTAAGCATCTTCCAGTTTGCTTGTGCATCTGCCACCACTTTTTTCTTAATTTCGTTGTGTGATTTTAAGACCAAATCTAGAGCAATCTTAAAATAAAGCTTATGTTTAGACCTCGGACAACGTGTGGTTAATCTTTCCCACAAACATATTTTAAAAGTTTGTTCTGATTGTTTCTGGATTAGTTCGGTACCCCGAACAAAATTGCTGCAAAATAATTTAATTATTGAATTCTAATGAATATACCATTATTTTCTGTCAAGTATGGGAAAAATTAAAAAAACATAATTATATTACGAGTTGTGTTGTGAAGAACTAATGTTCCTTCAAAGACTCCTGATAAGTCATCATGCTAGCTACCATGTTAATGACCTGTACATTTTACATAGATTGAGCGAGCTTGTATTTAGAGTTTTATATGATTAAAAAAAATTAATAGTTAAAGATAAAAAGGAAAAGTAGTGTACATCATCTTTAACTTCGATTCCGGAAAGAAGGGTTTTTAAGGTGTCTCTATCACAATAATATGTGGAATCTCACATAGCAAAGGCACCCACTAAAATTTCAAATTTTAAATAAGTTAGATGAATATTAATACTTAAGTAATAACTAATTATGAAATCACTTGCCTTTGGAATGACAAATCCCATTTTTCTTCCGTCGAATGGAGTAGAGTGTAGTGGATCCAGATTCATAAAGAATTTCGATGCCTTTCCTTGAATCTTACCAGAGTTTATGTTTCTTGTGAATAACCCTTCATCAATTTTGTCAGTAGATTTCATCCCAACTTTAGGAGAATAGTCGGTTTTCTCGGTATGATTCCCTGCCATGGCTAGTTTAGCTAGTAACTCTCTACTGCGGATGAAAGATTTATTGGGGAATCATTTGGGATATGACTGTGCGAGTGGGCTTTTTTTGGTGTGAGTATCTCGTCATGACGTTCAACGTGCTTTGCTAATTTGTTGATGACTTGTCCTAACTTTTTTACTTCCTTTAATACTTCCTGAAAAAAAAATTGTAAATTTGTTTGCATCATACTCCTCGGATGAGATTAATACAAGTTGATACAAGTATTTAATACGGTCATTGTTGATTGTATCATACTGCACAAAAAACGAGAAAAAAAGCCCATTAATTAAATCTCAAGAAACGAAAAAAAAAAGAGAAAAAAAAGCCCATTAATTAATACATCATGTTTCCTTCTTGAATTGATACAAGTCCAGTCCATGTTTCCTTCGTGTATATAGGGTGCCTATGTTGATCAATTCTTTTTTTTTTTAATAGAAAAAGTATATTTGTTACAAAACACTGGGCTTACAATCATACTCCAAGGAATAGCCATTAGTGTATATTATACTCCCCGGATGGGCTTATACCCATTATTGTTTAAAAAATTAAATTTCCATAGACCACATATTATCTTGTTGAATGTTTTTTTTTTCCATTAAGTATGAGCAAATTAGAGTACAAACACCTAACAGAGTGAGTTATAAAATAGAATGGAAGAAGTATAACACTGAAATAATATTTTAAAAAAAAAATAAAAAATAAAAATAATAATACCTTATTTTGGTTTATGGGTGAATCGCTCTTTCGCTTTGGTGCATGAGAGGCCGTGTCTTTTATGTCGTTGTCGCTATGAAAAAATTGATATTCATGTTAAATAAAACTTAAATAACATAATTAAATTAAGGTAAAAAAATTATTGAATAAAAATATACCTGGAAGAAAGATCAATTACTTGTTTGAGAGTTCGTTTTTTGGTTCGACAAGATTTCTTCTCTCCTTCGGGAGTCTTTAATTTTTTCCATTACCATTAACTTTTTTCCTTTCGTAGTCATTTTTGAAATTCCAACTTTTTTCCTAGGAGTTGTGAATTATGATGTTAAGAATACTATTGTTCACATGACTTTATATAGATTATAAAATAGATATTTATATATAAAAGATATAAAAAATTTACGTACATAACAAAGATATGGATATAAAATTTATATACAAAGATATAGATATAGATATAAAATATTATTTTATATATAGAAGATATAAAAAGTCTACGTATATAACAAGGATATGTATATAAAATTTATATTATACCAAAAAAAAATTATATACAAAGATATAGATATAGATATAAAATAATAATTTATATATAAAAGATATAAATCTACTATCCATACTATATTTTGTAGGTGAATAACATTGTATCTAATCAAAATTATAATTTGAAATTAAATAAATATATTATATGTGAAATCATTATCCTCAATGTGAAATTATTATCTTCAGTTTGTTAAAAAAAAACTAATCATTATCCTCAAAAAGATAAAATCAAAGAGATTAAGCTTATGTTCAAGTTTATTTAATCATATATAAAAATGTCAATTTATCCATAAAATAAATAAGAAATATCTCACATAATAAGTGTTAAATATAAGGATTAGGGTTAGGGTCAGGGTTACTCCAACTCATAACTTAGTTTATAAAAGTGTACACTAAGGGTTCTTGGAGGTTCAATAACATATTATTACATCTAAGAACTATAATCAATTAATGGTGAGACACCGGCCACGGAGATTCATTACATGGGCTTGCTCATACTCTGATATGATCTGTTATTTCTAAAATCTTGCTATGTAGATCCATTATGAATTTATTCAAAATCATCGTATTGATTTTATACAATTTTTTTAAAAATTTATGATCTTTTAATTTTTTAATGTTGGTATGTACATCCATTATGATTTTATTCAAATATTTTTTTTTAAGTTATGATATTTTATTTCGTAAATCTTGCTACGTATGTAGATCTATTATTGATTTATTTCTTAAAGCCTACTACGTAGATCCATTATTTTTTTCTTAGTATCTTTTATTGATCCGTGTATTTTATTGGTCAAGTACAAAATATATATATTTTTTTATTCTTTGAATGATTTATTTCTTAAAGCTTACTACATAGATCCATTATTCTCTTCTTAGTATCTTTTATTGATCCGTGTATTTTATTGGTCCATTACAAAATATATATTTTTTTTAATTCTTTGAATGATTTATTTCTTAAAGCCTACTGGGTATGGAACAACCCCAGTGGGAGACCCCTACCGCTTAGTACGAGCTCAGTTGGATCGGACCGGATGATTCGGGTTCTGCGTCAACCTGATCCGGGTACCGGTTGGTGTACACAAAAAATTTTTTTTTTCTTAAAGCCTACTACGTAGATCCATTATTCTTTTCTTAGTATCTTTTATTGATCCATGTATTTTATTGGTCCAGTACAAATTATACTATTCTTTTTTTTTATTGTTTGAATTATTTATTTATTTTTTTCTTAGAGTTTTAATTTGTTTATCTTATCTTTTACCTTTTATCTTTGATGGATAAGAAGAAAATAACTCCCGCCGTTGCACTAGGAGTATTTGATAAGAACGAATCAAATTAGTTTTATTTTTTTCATTGATAAATCCCGCCGTTTAACTAATTAGTTTTTTTTATTGATAAATCCTGCAGTTTAAATGTAAATAGGCAAACATAACACAAAAAAAAAAAAAAAATAGACCTAACAATAAAGTTGTTATATTGAGATGGAGAAAAATATGGTTGATGGTTTATCAGCACCCAGAAGGTCTCCAAAAAAGTCAAAAATAGAACAAGAGAATGATGAAGAAATTGAACCATTGTTCAATGACACATCTCCCTATTTGAAGCCTTCAAGGAGTCGGGTTTTGAAGCCGGTAAAGAGTCATTCTTCGAAAGTGACAAATATCCCCATTGATTTCAGAACATGTTTCCCACTGACAAATATAGATTATTGGCTACTGAAGGATGTATATGGGGTGCCTAATTGCGGCGAAAGGTGTATATACCAAAACATTGAATATATAACTTTTTAAGTTATCTTAACCAATAATCATTTAATCACTAACAATTAGTTTTGTGCAGCCAAACATCAGTACTATGGGTATTGGATTGGATGGTTATAGAACACAAGTTTTCACCCAAAGTATTTGGAGTGGTAAGTATCACTAATAATTTTACATGATTCGAAACATTTATACTCATATAACATTTATTGATTTTATGTAGATATATGATGATGGGTCAGAATGAACACGGCTCTGAATTTTGTAGATGCCTACTTCAGCGGATGCTGCCAGCATGTTCGTCAACACACAAATGCCATGTTACGAGAATGGGCAAATTAATTAGATGCTTTTAGAATTTTTTTTTACATAATTACATTATTTAAGATTGATTTTGATTTATTTTTTTATTTTTTTAAGATTGATTTACGAGAATGGACTAGTCACACTTGTTTTGAACTGAATTTTAACCCCTTTGATGGCGACCATGTTCGTTTTCCTAAGCATTTTCGTGACCAAGTTATGATGATAAAGTATACATGCAGAAATGAAAAATTAACTCGGTTATTAGAATATGTCTAATTATTTTTAATATTAATATCGTCCCATTGTTGTAACACTGGTTAACAAAGTGTAACATCTTCAAAAATTAGCTTAAGGAATAAAATATTACATATGAGATAATTATTTTCAGTTTATCATTATAAACTTCAAGAAATGATGTTATACTATAATAAACGACAAAGATAAAGGTTGCTTGACTATAATATACAGGAGATACATAGGGATGAAACAAGAAATGAATACCAAACCTTTATAACCAATAACATAAGTATTTAAAAAGAAAAATGATGATGATTATTACGACTATTAGTATTGATAATCTTACAAAATCGAATGGCACGAACAGGCACTAGAACAAAGAAACTAATAATATGTTCCTGAACCAGACCGAGGTCAGCATATTCTCCCATCTTAATTTGACTTGAGTAATTTCTTGTCACCTGTATCCTCGCTCCTCAGCAAACTTGAGGCACTCTGAACAGGCGAGGAATCATGATTTATGTGTACCGGTAAAATCCTGGGTAATTTTTTTACCCCAAAAATAATTCTAGGTAACATGATCCATGATTTAGAGTTCAAAACAATAAAAAAAGAATATTGCATCCAAATTTGCCACTCTGAAATTTGAGGATTTTCTTTCCCTTAGTTTAGCTCAAGGGTCATATTTGGTGAACCTCTTGATTTACCTCATACAACTCAGTACCAACAAAAACATGTCACTTCATTGTACTATGATTTTTCACTTGAAGTGAATTAGCAGATTTTTCATACAAGTAAAACTGTCAATGAATCAAAACCAAATTCCCTGAAGCATGTAAAGCTACCAAGCTGAATAGGATGATATTAAAACTAAAAATTATCAAACCTTGGAAGTCTACTAATAAGCATGCTTCATTCAATTTCTAAATAGTGCTGCTCTGCCGTAGTGTTTAGATAACCTAGGGGGAATAGTTACCTGCATTGCTAGAAGAACCTGTTGCATTTCACCCAGCATCTTCTCCAAAATTTCTGCTTGAACCGCTAATGCACTTGCAACATAAAATACACTTAAAACTCTCAAAATTCAAACAACTACCTTAAACCAAAAATCCTAACTTCAAACTTCAAAATCTCTCTCCTTTTCTCCTAGGTTAGCCTCGGCCTCCTCTCCTTCTTTGGGTTGATGGGTGATTTTCTTCTTGAGGTTTGGAGAAGGAAGTGTGTGAAGAAGAAGAATCAAGGGTATTAGGTCAAGGAACTTGGATTTTTCACTCTCCCTCTCCTCTTTTCTCTCACGGTTTCTCCCTCTCTCTCTATGTGTTGAGGGCTTGATTTTTTTGCTCTTCAAGAAAGTGTTTGTGAAGTAAAGAAATGAAATGGGAAATGAGGGAAAAGAGTGGAAAATGGACTAAGGCTTTAGGCTTATATAGGCAACTAATGTAATTCCCTTCTCACCCTTGAATTCGGTCATGAGGTGTGTATGGATGAGGGGCAATTTTGGCAACTCTAAAATATCTACTTGGGGGCCAAGTTTCTATTTTCATTTCTTTTTATTATATTTCTCTTTTACTTAATCATCAAGCAATGACTCTTATGCAATTTCATCCTAGGTAAATACATACACATACATGCCACACATACATATACACGTGACACTCATACATACATACACACATTATCTTTTTATTTCTTACTCATTTTTACTTTAAAACAATATTGTTTCGGACCGCTTTGTGCGATAAGTAAATAATCAGTGAAAAGATAATGGGTTCGTAAACTTAATGAAGCTTTTGGCTTTTATTACTTTGAAAGGGGAGTTCAGGGAGATGAATGCAAGAGTGAGGGTTCCACACTTGTGGTATTTTTAGAGGATGAGGGGTGCGCGCCTTCGGCTTTTTACACTTTCCTCTATATTCTAAAACTTAAGCTTCAGCAGAAGCTTCTATTCTATCCTCTCTCTTGCACTCTCTCCGTGTTTCTTTTCAGTTGATTTGAGTTGAGTTGAGTTTTTCCCCCCTGTTGTTGAGCTCCCGGTACGTTGGAAGAGGTCTTCCTCTTATAGGGTCCTCTTTGCCTATTGGTCTTTTCCTTTACTTCACTTGGTCCACTGGTCTATTTCCTTTTTCCTTCTTTGTGGTTGTTCTCTTCAGAACCCGTTTTGTCCCCTTTACCTCTTTGAGCTTTGCCATTGATTGCTCACAGTGGGAGGCTTGCAAGGCTTTCCTTTTTCGACTTTCCTCAAAGAAGGGGCTGCATGATGTAAGCCAAGATGCTCTGGCTTCTCATGCACGTTCCTCATGACCTGGGGAACCGAAGCCTTTTGTCTGCACATGTCTGCCCTCGTCAGACCCTGTTTCATGTTCGCCTTCATTTATCATAACTTTCTCCCCAAGCTTCTGTAACGCTTGAGGCGCTCTGGGAGGGCTCGTTGCGCTTATTGACATCGACGCGCCTTGCTTTTCCTGTTGGCCGTGACTTCAGAATATGACGCCTTGATGACCGATGCTCTGGGCGTAGTGCTTTGGGCAGTTCCTGGTGCTTGTACGCTTTCTCTTGGTGTCTTTGGCGTTTTATTTTTGTTTGGTGATTTTGGGCCTCCTTATGCATTGGGCCTTGTGGTGTTGGGCTTCCAAATAGTGGGGTATCAACAATTGCCCCCTTTGCAGTGAAAAGGAATGGATTTCCTTTTTAGTGCAAATCCTGCTTTCGCTGCCCCGTCACCTGTTCCTCTTTCCTTATTTTTTTCATTCCACGTGCCAGCTGAGGGATACCCATCAGTTACTTGCACGTTCTCCCACTCCCCTCTGCAGTTCAAAACTCCCTCCTTCCAACTCTTCAGTTCCTCCTTTTTCCCGACCACTCCTTTTCGTTCATCCTTTCAAAACTCCCTCCACCTCTTTTTTTCTCTCCAACAGTAGAGAACTTCTCTCATCGCCTCTTTCTTCGTTTTAGGTTTTTCTCACCTTGAATCCTTTTTCACGTTGCTACCTGCTTTCAATCATGGGGAGGTCGAAATCTACTCCCACTGTTGAAGTTGAGGATGACGTTGCTCTTGAAGAAACTGAGGAGGAAATCTCTCTCCCAAACCCCATTACTTATTGCTTCATGCAAGGTCTCCCTTGCCCTCGTTCTTACCCCATAAACCCTGGTCACCGCCGTTGGGCAACGGGAGTGAAGGCGACACTCCCCTTTGGCCCATTCCCTGAATCCGGCGACCTACTCAACGGTCCTCCTACTAAAGCAATGGTGATTCCTGATGACACCGCCAAGCTCATTTCTTCTCCTTCTTACCACAAGGACCACCGTGAGTTGGGTCCTTCACTGCTCCGCTCTCGCCTTCGCCGTGCAGAGTTTCCCTGGGTGGACCTGAACTTTAACGTCTATATCGGTGGGACTACTGGTTGGAAAGATTGGATCAATCAGGTGTTTGCGAGTGATCCTCCCTTCGTGGAGGTTCTCAAGAAAGTTGGAATAGTTGAAGCGATCAAGGTGTCTCCCCGGATTGGCGCCAATCGTAGGTCAGATGATTTGTTCGCCATGATTCAGCGCTGGTGCTCTTCGACTCATACCTTTCTGACGTCCTGGGGTGAGTTCACTCCCACTTTGGAGGACGTAGTTGTCTTATTGAAGCTTCCCTCCTTTGGAAACGTTGATCTTGACATAACAAAAGTAGGCGAGAACCTTTCTGACTTGGCCTTGGAGTTGAAGGCGGCTTCCATTGCTAGCGCCAAGCATTCCCACGAGCTACTCCAACAGAGGCGTGTCTCGCTCGCCGAAGGTTCTTCTTCTCAAAAGTTCAGGGGCACGGGGAATTTGGTCCCTAAAGAGCAGAAAGCGAGTCAGCGCTCCTCGCTTAAATACACGTTTGCTAGCTGGGTTCGGTATTTCTATGGCGACTTCCACGATGGCAAATTTCATCCTGGTCCTGTGAAGGATCAGAGGCTTCGCCGTATTGCCTTCGTCGCCTTCTGGTTAAGTAGGTATGTGTTTCCAGGTCCTCCATGGGAGTCTGTTAGTCTTTGTGTCTTCCTGCTAGCTTGTCTTTTGGCTGAGGGAACACGTCTTCCCCTCTCTTCGTTTTATTTGGGTGGCTTGTATGCTCGCCTCGATCAAGTTTCTGAACAAATGCGAATTTCTCATGGTCGTTTTCCTATCAATTCTTTTGCTGATTTGGCTTTTCTCCAATACTTTTTATTTGAGCGCTTTCCTGAATATGGTCCGGTTAGGCTTGCCCCTTCTGATGACGCCTCTGGTCTTGAGCCTCGCGCCTGGTGCTGGACCAAGGGTTGTCCCAGAGAGCCTTTGGTTGCTGTTATTGATTTAGAGGAGCAGTTTGTCTTTCGTCCTTATTTGGACCACATTTGGGAGGGGTGTGATCCCCTGCATCCCTTGTATATTGAAGAGCGTCTCACCTCCAGAAATAATGCTCAGAGTTATACTGAAGGCATGTATGATTTATGGAAACTGATCTTGACTGCTCGCTGCCTTCCTGGCTTCGTTCCTTTGGATAACAAGAGTGCCAACGGGGGCGCCTTGTGGCCTTTTGTATATCGCCCTGATCGCGTTGCGAGGCAATTCGGGCGCGATCAGCCTCCATGTGTCCTTTTGATTGATCAAGTCTCCCTGCATGAGACCATCCCCTCTATCCTTTTTGATGCTGATCCTGATGTCTCAAGTGCTCCTTTGGTTTACATCCCTCCCCTTCATGTCGGAGGCGTTCTTTGTAGTTGGGTGACATCCCATAAGGATATTTTACAACATCTTCAGAGTTTTGAATCCACTCCGAAGCGTACCATCCCTGCTCTTTTGTCCATCGTATGTAATGACCCTTATTACTCCACTTCTGTGAAGAAAGGAAAAGGTAGTTTCTTTACTGGTCTTGTTTGTTTTATCGATTACTGTTTCATCCATTTGGCTCCGTTTTCATGCTTTGTTTTGTTTGTTTCAGCTGAAGCGGTTTCTTCCGTGCGCAAGCGTAAAGCCACTGCATCCTCGCCTTCCGCTGTTGTAGTATCAAAACGAGGTAAGAAACAGGCTTCTTCTCCAGCTCCTTCTGCTCCTAAATCTTCTTCTCAAGGCGGGGGTAAGAATGCTACACCCTCTCAGAAAGGGAAGAAGGCTGTTGCAGCTGTGCCTTCTCGACGGTCTTCTCGCTTGCAGCTTCACAACACTCCTCCCGCCCCCGCTTCTCCTGTTCGTGCTGATTTAGTTGAAGCTGAGAGCGACAATGAAGATCAGTCGGGCGACGCTCTCTTGGCTTATTATGATACTTCAAAAGGAGATGGTGATTCCTCTGAGGGTGAGAGCGACGATGCTGATGAGGAAAACACCCTAGGTTCCGCCTCTTGCTTCCCATTTTCACCTTCGCCGTGGCCCTTTTCTTCCCCCTTCGGCCTTTCTGCTCTTTACCGTTGTCGCATTTTTTCCAGATTTTTAGTACTAATGCACATTTTCATTTTCCGCTATTCCGTTTGTTTGTTTCACTGTAGGTGGTTCTGGCGGATGTGGTTCGGCTTTGCCTTCGCCTCAGGCTTCTGAGAGCCTTCCAACTCCCATTAGCACCTCTGTCAGTTCTCCAACAATTCCACCGTTTGATCGTGTGGAGGCTTCGGACTTTCGCCGTCAACCAACCGCTAGTGGAGGCGTTGCACCCACCGGATTTGCCACTCATGTGCCTTTTGGTCGGATCAGCAGCCCTTTGTTTGTACAACCTTTGTCGCCCGTTTCCGCTTTGGAGGCCGTCGCCGTTAGTGTTCCTATTCATTCTGACGTTGCTTCCGAACCTGCTGGTGATGTTGGTTCCGGTTTGGAAATTGTTGCGGTTGGTGATTTTTCCTTGCCCCCTATTGAGGTTCCAAAGAATGTTTCCGTTTCCATTGCTTCCAAGGACGTTCCTGCTGACGTTTCTTCAAATGTTGCTGCAAGCGTTGCTGCTGCAAACGTTTCTGACATTGTCATAGGTGACTGTATCCCTGTTGATGCCGTTTTTCATAGTTTGGATGTTGAGGTGATGGACACCCCTGCCCCCAAGGAAAGCCAAGTTGATACTGCTGCTGAAGTTCGTGCTGTTAATGAGGGCGATACCAGTTTCACCCCGAGTTCTGCTAATATAGCTGAAATTTCAAAAGACGCTGCGAATTCTTCCGAGGGGCGTCCTGTGAGCGAGATTCCTTCCGTTCGACTTGCCCCTGTCAAAGTTGCTCAGGTCGCCACGTCTCTGGCTTCCTCTTCGGTTTGTGAGTGTTCTTTTAACCATTCATCAAGTTGGGTTTCCTTCGCTAAGTGTCCATGCTTTTATTGGATTTGCAAATGTTGTTGCTTTTCTCACTTATTCCTGTTTTGTTTTGTTTTTGTTGTTTGTTTTTTTTTGTGTTGTTGTTTTGCAGCTGCGTTTTCTGCCAAGTCCCGCGGTTCTCTCGATGCGGAGGAGCAGTCTATGATTGAATCATTCCTCCTTACTCATCCTGACTTGGTGCCACCGAGTGCTTCATTTCCACGTTTTTTCAGAGAATCTGCTGCGTGCACCATGGTACAGATGCTGGGCTTGGTAAGTTCTGTTGATGTTGATGCATTGCCATGGGAAGACAAGGTCGAGCTTTTGGATTGCCTCCATTCTTTGAAGATTCAGCATTACTCTGGTGTCTGGCTTGATGAGGCAGTTGCCAAACTAGAGAAATTGCGTCCGCCTTTTGATGCTACTGGCTTGGCCGAAACCAAGCGTATCTTGCAGGAGCGTCGCACTACGCTGACCACTCGATCAAAAGAGCTTTCAGCCCAGCTTGCACAAGTGACTTCTGATTTGGAGAATGTCGACAAGGAGCTCAATGATTTGGCTGCTCAGGAGCGCTCCTATGAGGAAGCTTGTAAACTCGTCAGTCTGAATGTTCTGTTTAATGCTTGATTGTTGTTGTATTATGACTTGTCGCCTTGAACTTGTATTTTGGCCTTTGTTTGCTGATTCTTGAAGTTGTAATCGTGATCGTCTACTGTGGTGCCTTTTGCATGCTCTTCGAGCTTAGACTTTGCTTTTGTGTGTGTGCCACCACTTTGGCGATATTCACGAATATTTTAACTTTGCTTCGTATGCCTTCATTTGCTTTGTTTCTTGGACTTGTATGTAAGCCTTGTAAGCCTTGTTGCTTCACACTCTTGTGGCTTGAATCGTGACTCTGCGTTTGTCCGATATTACACTTGTATTTGTTCCCGCTTCAGCACGCTCTCCTTGGTCTCAATGTTGTTTTTTTTTAAAGCGTGCTTTTAACGCTTTCGAATTCTTCAGCAAGTTTCAGAGGCCCCTCATGTCATTGGTGCCGAATTTTCTTCAAGGTGCACATTGGGCACGTTTCTCTTTTTTTTTGAACAATGGCCCCTCATGTCATTGGTGCCAGATTTTCTTCAAGGTGCACATTGGGCACACACATTTTTTTTTGTTTTTGAACAGTGGCCCCTCATGTCATCGGTGCCAGATTTTATTCAAGGTGCGCATTGGGCACATTTTCTTTTTGAACAGTGACCCCTCATGTCATCGGTGCCAGATTTTCTTCAAGGTGCACATTGGGCACATTTTCTTTTTGAACAGTGGCCCCTCATGTCATCGGTGCCAGATTTTCTTCAAGGTGCACATTGGGCACGCTTTAAAGATTTTGCCGCTTTGGGTTTCATGAACTAACGGATCGCCTTGGATCTTGTGTTAGCCAACCTCTTTTACAGATTTTTTTTCCGCCCGCGTTTAAGACTAGCGCCCTTGTTTCCCGGGACCTTTTCTAATCTCGCGATATGGCGTACTTCGCCCGCGTCTGTCCCGGAAATTTTTCAGGAGGTCTATCCGGGTACCGCGATAAGGCGCTTGTGCCCGCGGTACGGCCCAACACTTTGTTTTCAGCCTGTCATGTGGATTCATTTCCTTTTTCTTTTCAGTGTTGGACCTCGCATTTGGCATTTTGGCTCTTTACTTTGAGAGCGTTGGTTTTTTTTTTTTGACATTGTACGTGTGTCATCACATTGTTTACTTGTTTGAATCATGTTTACTTTCAGCATGCATATTTCATATTGACATATTTCTTAAGGAGATGGTTCATGAGGGAATCTTTTCAGATTTTCATTCATTAGTTAGGGGCGTACAAAATAACTTACTTCCTAGACTTCTACGGAAAGTAAAGACTACTGCTCTTTCATTATATCATACAGTGAGCTAGGCATAATATTTCTTAACATACTTGAAATTTAACGGCCCTATTTTTCTTTGAGTGTCTGGTTCAAGTAAGAAACAATACCCATTAGGATGCGCCTCTTGAATAATGTAGGGTCCTTCCCATTTGGGCATCCACTTGCTCGTATGTAGGTTCCTCATGACTGCATCTGTCGCCTTCAGCACGAGCTCGCCCTCGGCAAACATCCTTGGCCTCACCATCTTCTTGTATGACAGCATTATATGCCTTTGGTGCTTAAGAAGCTCCTCATGCGCTTTGTCTCTGGCGCCTTCCAGGGATAACGTTCGCTCCTCCGGCCCGTCTTCATTCTGAGCAATCATCCTTGCCGAGGGGACCGCCACTTCTGCTGGTAACGTCGCTTCCGCCCCATATACTAGGGAGAAAGGCGTCGCCTTTGTTGCACTGTGCTTAGTCACGCGATACGCCCAAAGAGCGAGTGGCAAGTATTCGCTCCAGGCCGTGGGCGCATCCTTCACTGTCTTGGCCAAGATTTTGATCAATGTTTTGTTTGTGGATTCAGCTTGGGCATTGGACTGTGGGTAGTAGGGGGTAGACCTGTGATGTGCGATCCCGTATTCTTCCAATACTTGCTCTACTTTCTTGTTGATGAAGTGAGTGCCATTGTCAGATACTATCTTCCTAGGTAACCCAAAGCGACAGATAATGTGCTCTTTGATGAATTGCGCGGTGGCGTCGGCGTCGCCTTTCTTGAATGCTGCTGCTTCGACCCATTTGGTGGAATGTTCTGTTGCCCCCAGGATCCATCTCTTCCCTTTGGAAGGTGGGTTAATCGGACCAATAAAGTCCATTGACCATGTGTGGAAGGGGTAGGGCGAGCTGAGGCCTTTCATAGAGAGAGAGGGTGCATGGATCCTGTTAGCATGCCTCTGGCATTGTTCACACTTTCGCACAAAATCGAGGGCGTCGCTTTTCATATTTGGCCAGTAATAGCCAATTTTCAACAATTCGCTCCAGAGCGACTTACCCCCTTGGTGCCTTCCACAAGATCCTCCGTGAACCTCCTCCATGACTTTGTCTCGTTCTTCTCTCCCAATGCATCTGAGAGCCTCTCCAGTGAAACTTCTTTTGAACAACTCGCCTTTCTCAATGAAATAATGTTCTGACTTCTTTCTGATCCTCTCCGCTTCTATGTGATTCTCCGGCAAGGCACCGCTTTCCAAGTACGCTTGAATTGGCTTAGCCCAATCCTCGTCCACCAGATGGACCTCCAGTTCTTCTTTGGCCTCCTGGCATCGACTGCACGCCTTCTGAAACAAGTCACAATGTGCCTTCATGTCTGGCCAGTACGCTCCCAGCCTTTGCATTCTCTTGTACAGGCCAGGGCCAACCTGCCCGCATATGCTGTCATGAAGGCTCGTCATCTTCCGCTTTCCTTCTTCCTCGGCGACGCATTTCATAAGCAACCCCTCCGTACTTCTCTTATATAATGCCCCCTTTAGAAGGCAGAAATCTCTAGATGCCGTCGTCAATGCTTTGCTGTGGAGCTCCCACATGATTGGGACCCTCCAATCTTTCCTTGCTTGATCCTCTTGTACATCCCTTTGGATCTTGGGTTGGTATGCCTTCCTGAAGTGTACCAGATGTTCGCCTTCTGCTATTCCCGCTTTGCCTCCCAAAGTCGCGAGAGCGTCAGCCTTTCTGTTTTCGGCTCGTGGCACATGCTCGAGAGATTCTAACTTGAACTTTGCCAACGCTTGATGTGCTCTTTCTCTGCATAGCGCCAAGGACATTTCCTTCACTCCATATTCTCCTTTCAGCTGTTTCATCACCAGGTTGGAATCCCCTTTTACAATGAGTCTTTGAACTCTGATTTATTCAACCACGTCAAGTCCCAGGAGGAGAGCCTCATATTCTGCTTCGTTGTTAGTGCACTGGAATTCCAGTTGGAAGGCGAAAGCTAGCTCCTCACCCTTCTCGTTCGTCAGAGTGACTCCTGCTCCACCCTTGGGTGCTGAGGGCGATCCGTCAAACATCAAAGTCCACACTTCGGGCTCTTCACACACGTTGACAGGCTCTATTGCTCCCTCTTCTTCTTGATTTGCACAGATGGCCATCAGATCGGCCAAGGCCTGAATTTTAAGCGCTGTGGGTGTCACCAAGGTTATTTCATACTCTGTCAGTGTGAGCGCCCATTTGCTTATTCGCCCTGTGAGAACAGCGCCTTGCAATAAGTACTTGATTCCCTCGGCTTTAGTCATCACATGAATGGTGTGCACTTGAAAGTAATGACGATACTTCTGGGCGGCGTACACCAAAGCGAGACATTGCCTTTCTTGGTTGGAATATCTAGATTCTACCTCCTTTAACATTCTGCTCCAGTAAGCTACGGGGGGGCGCTCTGAACCTTCAACTTCTTGTGCAAAGAGTCCACTGACTGCCGTTTGGGTAGTGGCCAGATATACTCTGAGTGGCACCCCCTTTTGAGGCGGAATCATCACTAGTGGTGTTGCTAAAGCCTTTTTCACTTTATCAAAAGCATCTTGATGCTCTTTTTCCCACTTGAAAGTCTCCTTGCCCTTGAGAAGTTTCCTCATAGGGCCTAGCAATTCCCCCATGGCTGGTATGAATCTGCGGATGTAGCCCAATTTCCCCATCATTTTCTGCAATTCTTTCTTGTTGCGAGGCGCTTTCATTTCCCTGACTGCCTTGACTTTCCTTTCATCGGCTGAGACGCCTTCCTTATGGACTCTAAACCCCAGGAACTCACCGGAAGAGACCCCAAATTTGCATTTGAGTGGGTTCATCCTGAGTTTGTACTTCTTGCATCTGGAAAAGACAGCCCTTAGATGCGTCAAGTGTTGCTCCTTCTTCCTCAATTTGACCACTATGTCATCAACATAGTCTTCTACTATGTCGTGCATCATGTAGTGGAAGATTGTTGTCATTGCCCTTTGGTATGTCGCTCCGGCATTTTTGAGAACGAACGGCATCGCCAAGTAGTAGAAGTTTCCCACCAGGGTTCTGAAAGCGATTTTTTCTTCGTCGCCCTCTGCCATCTTTATTTGATTGTAGCCGCTGAAACCATCCATAAAGGAGAAGCGCTCATGCATGGCAGTGGCATCCACCATGCAGTCTATGTGTGGCAGCGGGAAATCATCCTTGGGGCACGCCTTGTTTAAATCTCTGAAATCCACGCAACACCTAATCTGGCCATTCTTTTTCTTCACGGGGACTATGTTGGCCAACCAAGTGGGGTGTTGTATAGGCTTGATGAAGCGCACCTCCAATAATTTCTCTACTTCGTCTTTTATTGCTTTCTCAATCTCAGGGCTAAACCTTCTGGGGTGTTGCTTTACGGGTACTGCATCGGCTTTGACAGCCAAGTTATGAGTGACTAGCTTGGGGCTAAGTCCTGGCATCTCTTCATAACTCCAGGCGAACACTTCTCTGAATTCTTTCAGCAAGGCGACCAAGTCCGCCTTTTCAGACGGGGTAAGTGAAGAGGCAATGAAGAGGGGCCTGTGTTCACCTTCTCCCTCTTCATTGACTTCTTCCAAACCTTCTGGACCATTAGCTTCATTCCCTTCTTGCTGGGCGTGCATAACCTCCTCTGTCGAAGCAAACCATGCTCCCCCTTTTATGACGCCTATGAGTGTGGGGCTAGCCAAGTCGCTCAGCTTCGGCTTGGCTGGCCTCGCGACTTCCTAGAGGATGGCCCATCTGGCCCCTCCTCCAGGAAGGCGTTGCTTTTGCAGCTTGTATTTTGGTTTGGTTACTCGCTGTTGTGCGCTTCCTTCTTCTTCTGGCAAGCGGAGTCTCTTGAACACCGATTGCCTCTTTTCTGGTTCCTTCATTTTCTCCTTTCCCTTGATTAGGATCTTGGGCTCTCTTCCAATTCTGTTAGTCCCGGGGGGAGCTAGTTCATCGAACACCGTGGCATCAATCAAGTGTAGCTCCGAAGCGTCAAATGGCGCCTTCGTTGCTGGGATCTCAATGTCTTGTCCTTTGTACATTGACTTCACACATTGGTGCAGTGTAGAGGGAACACACCCATGCAGATGAATCCAGGGGCGTCCCAGCAGGATATGATAACTAGGGTCTCCATCAACAATGTGAAAAGTGTTCAGAGTTTTTATGGGTCCTACCTCCAAATTGAGCACTACGCACGCTCTTGCCGTGACCGTTCCTCCGTTGAAAGTTCCTAGTGTTGCCTCCGCTTTCTTGAGCCTTTCTTTAGCAACTCCCAGTTTCACGAATATATGGGTTGGAATGATGTTTACTCCCGATCCGTTGTCCACGAGGGCGCGCCGGACATGTACGCCTTCAATGGTCGCCTCCACGAACAGCGGCCTGTTGTGGCAGAATCCTGGATGCGCTCGTTGCAGCTCCCTAAACATTACTGCTGAGGCGTGCGCCCTGGCTACCCTGGTTGCTGGTGCGTAGGCGACACTGGTGTTCGCCCCTTTCCTGACTATCACATCAGCCAGAGCATGTGCTGCTTCTTCTCTGACATCAGCTCCCAACCTTAGTTGGTCAAATAGGGCTCTGAACCCCCTGGTCTTCACAAGTCCCCTTCTCAGTTCATTCTCCACCAGCTCTTCTTTTTCAATCTCCTCCAACAAGTTATCGCCGTGGGAAATGATAACATTCACATTGTGTCTAGGCAAAGGATGCTCGCCCAGGCTTTCTTCGCCTTCGCCCTCTGGCAGCAATATATTTCCGGCCGCGTACTGTTTCTGAAATACGCCCCTAATGACATAACAGTCCATAGTACCATGACTCTTTTGCCTATGTAGGATGCAATATTCCGGGTTATCATACTCCTCACGTGTTAGAGGGGGTCTTGTCGCCCTTTTAGTGAGAATGCCTTCTTTTAGCCATTCCTCCACCAACTGATAAGTAAGTTCCCTAGAGATTGGGAGCTTTGGTGGGGGTTCCTTTCTTTCATAGTTCCTGGGAGGCGGCATGGTTCTGTAGCTTTTCCTCCTCTTGTCATCCACAACGTTCACGTCAAAGGCGGTTTGGTCTTTGGTTCTTTTCCCTTGTTTCTTCATGGCCTCGGTAACATCCATTGCTCTCCCAAGCAACTCAGAGAAAGTGGTGATCTTACTAAGTGCCAAGAATATTTGCGAGCCATCTTCAATACTTTTGATGCATCCATAGACTAGGTCCGCTTCAGGGAGGGTCTCCTTGCAATGGAGCGATCTGTCCTTGTACCTTTTGATGAAGGCGGTCAGACTCTCTCCTACTCGTTGTCTTACGCGACCAAGGTCCATGATATGGATAGCACCTTCCTCTTCCAGGAACTTGTTACAAAACTCTATAGTCATCTCCTCCCAAGTCCGGATTGATGCTGGGCGCAACTTGGAATACCAAGTGAAGGCGCGCCCAACAAGGGACTTTGAGAATTCCCTTAGCCTTAAACAGTGGTCCGCACTGTATACTCCAAGATCATCTACATATGTCATCAAGTGCTCACGCGCACTCCCGGTTCCATCAAACTTTCGGAACGTTGGAGGCGCATACCCTTGTGGGTAGCGATAAGCAGCTACATCAGCGGTAAAAGGAGGGTTTAGATTTATTACCATATTTTGTCCTTCCTTGTGCGCCTGTAAGATGCGTTTCAACTCTGCTTGCGTGACCAGAGCGTCTTCTGTGCTTTCTTGCCTCCCACTTTTGTCGTGTTGAAATTCCTCCTCTGATTTTGCTCTTGCCTTCGCTAACTCCGCCTCCCTGCGCGCCTCCTCCTCTTCTTTCAATCTTGCGCTCAGGGCCTCCTTTTCTTCTCTCGCCTTAGCGGATTGGGCCTTGTATTCTGCCACTATTTCAGATAGTGCGCCTTGGTTTGCCACCAGAGAGTTGAGTAGCGCAGCTGATATCACGACTTGAGTGTTGGAGTCACCTTCTATGTGAGGGATTTTGATGTGACTCAGCGTTTCCTTGTCGCTGCCGAGCTCTTCTTCTTGAGGCTCTTGGTCATCCTCTGGAGTGTCTGAGGGAGAGCGGGTATTATCACTTCCTTGGTTGGCTGGGCTAAAACTCAACCTTCTAGAGCCTTGTCCCGTCCCACGACTTGCGTGACTGGTCGCTGGGTTCTGAACGGTGATCACAGGAACCACCTTTGGAGCAACGTCTCCTACAGACGCTGGTTGCACAACATGAGCCCCTTTTCCTTCGTGATTGGAAGCCATAGCTTCCCCAGCAGAGTCGCCAATTGTTTCGGACCGCTTTGTGCGATAAGTAAATAATCAGTGAAAAAATAATGGGTTCGTAAACTTAATGAAGCTTTTGACTTTTATTACTTTGAAAGGGGAGTTCAGGGAGATGAATGCAAGAGTGAGGGTTCCACACTTGTGGTATTTTTACAGGATGAGGGGTGCGCGCCTTCGGCTTTTTACACTTTCCTCTATATTCTAAAACTTAAGCTTCAGCAGAAGCTTCTATTCTATCCTCTCTCTTGCACTCTCTCCGTGTTTCTTTTCAGTTGATTGGAGTTGAGTTGAGTTTTTCCCCCCTATTGTTGAGCTCCCGGTACGTTGGAAGAGGTCTTCCTCTTATAGGGTCCTCTTTGCCTATTGGTCTTTTCCTTTTCTTCACTTGGTCCACTGGTCTATTTCCTTTTTCCTTCTTTGTGGCTGTTCTCTTCAGAACCCGTTTTGTCCCCTTTACCTCTTTGAGCTTTGCCATTGATTGCTCACAGTGGGAGGCTTGCAAGGCTTTCCTTTTTCGACTTTCCTCAAAGAAGGGGCTGCATGATGTAAGCCAAGATGCTCTGGCTTCTCATGCACGTTCCTCATGACCTGGGGAACCGAAGCCTTTTGTCTGCACATGTACGCCCTCGTCAGACCCTGTTTCCTGTTCACCTTCATTTATCATAACTTTCTCCCCAAGTTTCTGTAACGCTTGAGGCGCTCTGGGAGGGCTCGTTGCGCTTATTGACATCGGCGCGCCTTGCTTTTCCTGTTGGCCGTGACGTCAAAATATGACGCCTTGATGACCGACGCTCTGGGCGTAGTGCTTTGGGCAGTTCCTGGTGCTTGTACGCTTTCTCTTGGTGTCTTTGGCGTTTTATTTTTGTTTGGTGATTTTGGGCCTCCTTATGCATTGGGCCTTGTGGTGTTGGGCTTGCAAATAGTGGGGTATCAACAAATATAATCACCAATTCTCATAACAACACAATTATTTTATACATCATACATGTATTGTCCTATTCTTTTACTAATTTAATTTTCCATATAGTCCTAAGCATACACACACATAGAAAATAGATTTTTTTTCTTATAAAACCACTCATGCACAAAAATCACAATTTCCTTGAAGCACAAAAATATCCAATACATAATCCTGTCTTTTTTTAAAAAAAATTCAACTTTAAAACTCATAATATTTTCTCATGAAAATCGTTTCTTTAAAAATCATCCACCACTTGAAATCATAAAATGAGAAATTCATTCAAGAAAATACTCTTTCAAAAACACTTTCTCAGAAATAAATCTTTTTAGTACTTAAAACAATACGAGGAATTTGCGGGGTGTTACACCACTTACCTCTAGATCGTGTAGAAACTGAGAATCCACAGAAAATCAATCTCCAAGCTATTCTCCCCAAAATCCATTTGACAGCAACACAGTTTTGAGTGAGGTCATAAAACCATAGATTTTGATCATTAATTCATGAAAAATAATTGGGGAAAATTATTCGAAATTATTCTCCACAACATGCATAAAGAATGAAACAAAATTGAAGCCTCAAAAGTTCAAGAGCTTACCAAAATCGAACTCCAAAGTAAGCTACCCGAACTGTTTTCCAGAAAATGGCTTCAACTTTCGAGCTTCGATCCTCTTAGTACACGAACTCTCAGCTCACAAGTTTAGTATCTTTACGAAGCTCAGGATGTAAGCTTCGTAATGGTGTATTACTTGCACTCTAACACTCAGAAACGAAAGGGAATCGTTGAGAACAAATCCGAAACCCTAAACCTTACAAATTCATCAACAAGAGCTCGAATTCGTTGTTGATGAGCTTAAGTAATCGTTTCCCAGTCGCATGCAGGTCGACACGACACCCTTGAGGTGTTCCTGGACCGATTTCATGTCAAGACCTGAGATTATCGCGTTGATGACTCATCAAACGCACTAACTCAACCAGTTCCACCCAGAATACTCGAGTATCGGACGAAATACTCGAGTATTTCGACTAAAATTTGAAAAATTATTATTTTATTCTTTCTTCCCTCCAAAATCTTTCTAATATTGCACTTAGGTCCTACAGCAAGGACTAATATGCAAAAAAATCTAATTTTTGCCTATTATTTTCCACCTATTTTCAATAATTATCTATCTAATTTAATCAAGAATTTATAATAATAATTAATTATAAATAAAATTTATAATTAACTTTTATTAATCCAGGATTAAAATTTTGGGGTGTTACACCAACATTCATTTCAATCTAATTCACAGAGATTTCATGTTATTCATTAAATATGCATAAAAACCACATATACACAACTCACCGTACCAAATTTAATTATATGCATATTTAACATGAAGACAATGTTCATACAGCACACATGCAACATTTTTAACTTGCTCAAATCAATATTTAAGCTCAGAAAGGCCTCAATGCCATTTTCCTATTTCAATCTATGCCCTTAGAGTCTATTGATGACTCTCTAATTAAAACAAGGCATGTTAATCTTATTCTAGTGAATGTACAGCTTCCCTTTTACCTCTAGGTTGTGATAGAACAGAAAATCCACAGAGAAATGCTTTTGAATTCCACTTTCCCCAAAATCCACTTCAGACACATACATGCAGAGCGTTTCCAGCAGGGTCACAAGATCGAGTAATTTGACCCATGAATCATGCATTAAAATTGGGGAAAACAGTTAGATTTTGTGCTATGCAACATTAACTAGAGATAGGAACAAGTTTGAGTGTAAGAGGGTGTGTGTGCTTACCAAAATTGAGACTCAAAGTAAGCTTCCAGACTCATATTTCCTTTTCTGCAGAGTTCGAACTCAAGCTTTGCAGATTCACCACTTCACACACACTTAACCTCAACTCAATATTCTTGTGTCTTTGTAAAGCTCAAGACGTGAGCTTCACAATGGTGTATAACTCTCGAATTAACTCTCAGAAACCAAAGAGAATTTTGCAAACGAATTCAAGAACCCTAAGTTACTCTTCAGACCAACACTTAGCCAAAATGGGGTTGATTTCATCAACCATCTTCCTTATATAGACGAATTGAAATCGCATGCAAGTTGACACAAGTCCAGGGGACGTGTTAAGGCTTCATTTCGTGTCAATCCATGGATTTATCGAGTGATTAGTCACTAAACGCACTCAACCATGGTTGTTCTGCACTATGGTAATCGATTACCGGATCATGGTAATCGATTACCATGACTGAAAATTTTGAAAATTAGGGGTGTTACACAACCTCTAAGTTTTGGGGAGTAATGGACAAAATAAAAATTTTTTTGACTTGAATTGTTCTCCCACATTTGGTATTGGTTTGTGTCCTTGGTAAGAGTAGGTAATTATTCTAAGCTTAGGACTGTTTTTGTGATGATAGGTGTAAATACTTAGTTTAGGATTAGATTCATTGACTTTTGATATTGATTTGATTGAGCTGTAGATATTGTTTGAATCCGGTTATTTTGACAAACTTTTTGAGAATAAGTGATTAGTGAACTTACTTGAGCCTAGTGAGTTTTTGAGCCTAAACACTAAAGGGGTATGATGTGATTATTGAAATATTTTGATTTGAAACCACTATTTCTTTCATGAGTGTGTTCACTTTGGCTTTTTGTTCTAGAACATGACCTGTGACCATTTCAAGATTGATATTTGTTTGCATACATGAATATGATTAAGGCACTTAGGATTGTGTTTTTGTGGCTTTCAACTGAATTGCATTGGTATTTTCCCTTAGTTTCCCACTTTGAGCCTGATGAAATATGATTTTTCTTTGGTACCCTGCATTGATTGCATAATTTTTGTGAGTACCTTAGGAATTTTGGATGAGCAATTGAGATGAATGATTTAAAAAGTGAGAAAAATTGATACAAAGTGTTGTGAGTCTACTTCTCTTACATGAAATAAATGAAAAAAAATAATAAAAAAAAGAATGGAAAGGAAGATGGTAGAGGAAAAAAATGAAAAGAAAAGAAGAATGATAATGATTTTGGAATTGAGTGTGAGTCTTAATTGTATTCATTGCTCATTCATAATTTTTTAGGGAAATTTGTTTTTGAATTTTAGCCCTTAGTTTTTATCCCTTCTTTCTTTTATCCCACCTTACACTTCTAGCCATGCCCCCCATTGTAACACCCCGCATTTTTCTCGTACGTGCGTAAACGATTTTCGTCAAAAAGAAACCCTGAGATTATATTTTCAGAAAAGTATTTTTCGTAAGAAAGAAATTAAATGATGATTTTCAAAGATTTTTATAAACAAAATGTTTTTATAAATGTGAAGTGAATGGTTTTGTTGAGTTGTGATTTTATTAAAAGTTGATTTTTTTGAAATGAAGTTTTTGAACTGTTAACTTGGAAAATTTGTATCTTTTTAACCGTAACTCGGATTTTTATGATCTTTATATAAAAACGATCGTCTTGAAACCTAGATTTTGAAAATGTAATTTTTAGAATTTTCTGGGTTGATTTATAAAAATTTATTTTCAGAAATAAGAAATACGAATTTTGGAATTTGTGTTTTAAAGAAAAATAAATCTATTGATTTGGCTTGAAAATTTTGTGTGATGAGTGCTTGGTTTAATATGTGTGTACTGTGTGATGCATGAATCAAATTGTGTGAATGTGAGTTGTGAATTAATCACTTTAAGTAAATAGAGTTAGAACATAAAAATATAAGATAAGTATGTATGTGTATGGTACGGTTTGTATGTATGAGTGTGTATGCATATATGTGTGTATGTATGTACGTGTGTATATGTGTATGAGTGTAGGGCAAGTCTAGAATTTTTAATAGTTGGAACCATAAAGCAACTAAGTTAGAAACTTAACCAAACTATGTAGGGAACCTTAACCAAGAGCCAACTAGTACTTAGCCCTAAAGTGACCCCTAGAATCTAAGCTATCCTACCTTGTCCGCCTTGCATTTGATAAAATGCATCCATGCAAGTTTTTGTAAGGCCAAAATTACCCTTTCCATTGTGTATGGCCGAACCACATAATAAGGGCAAGGGAGGAAGAGTGTAATTGCTTATATATATACTTGGAGCCTTAGTTCATTCACCCTATTTCTTCACACCAACACAAAACACACTCCTAAGAGCTCATTAAACTCTTAGAGAGAAAAAGAAAAGAAATAGAGAGAAAGAGAGGAGTGGTGGCCGTGAGTCATAGAGGAGAAGGAGGAGGAAAATCCATGCTAGATCAAGCCTTGTTCCTTGAAGATCCAAGTGTTAGGAGACTAGAAGACCAACCCTTTTCATGGTAGGACTCAAAGAGCTTGGATGAAGACTTGTAATAGCCTAGATTTTTCTTTTAGTTCATAGATCTTTCTTTTTCTTCTTGCATGTTAAATTTTATGACTTCAAAGATGATTTTATGTGTTGATCCTCTTTGATCTTGGACTTTAAAGACTTAAAACAATTTGTGATATGTTAGACTTGTGCTTTGTGGTTTCGGTTGAATTTTCTTAAAAGGATTTTGATATTTTTCTAACTAAACTCTTAAAAGATCTAAAGCTTTGTTTGAGATTTTGTGCAAACTAAAATAAACTTCCTTGCATGTCTATTTTTCTTGCTCTAAACCGTGATTCATGTATGTTTGTGTGATGATTTGATAAATAAATCCATGATCTAAGTTTAGTTAATAATAAATTGAAATTCTTTAGCTTTGCATGTTAGATCCTTTTTGCTAGATCTTGATCTATGATGTGTCTTCATAATTATTTGTTGAATAAATTTATGACCTAAACTTAATTTGTGAAAAGTTTAAATTCCTTTTCTGGATGCTCACGGTTTTGGTTCTAGAATAAAGAAAATAATTTCATGATTCTATGTTTTTATTTGTGCATTAAATATTTGCAAAATTTTACATGAATAATTCGGTCCAAACATGTGCATGTAGCTGAAAAATTGTCTTCATGAAATGACTTAGGATTATGGCTATGTCCCTAGGTGTAAGGTGCTATGTGTTTGAATGAAAGTGATATGTGTTTATTTTTATTTTTAGAATTGAATGAGTTCATTTGATTATGTGAAAAGATTTTTGTAATGCTAATTCAATGATTTTTAGTTTTAAAATTTATGTGTGATTAGAAAATTTGTTAACCATGTGAATGATTTGGTTTTTGTTAAATTAATTAAAAGACTGAGTCTAAATTATTTTCTTAAGAGTAATTGAATTAATTTATTAAGGTTATAATTTAATTAATGATTGTAAATAATTAAAAATGTGACTTCCTGTGCATATGTTTGTGAATGATTTGAATACTTTGAAATGTGTATGTGATTGTTCTTTGTGTTGCTTGAATGTATTGAATACTGTTTGTGAGTTTTGTTTGTGAAAAAAAATGATTTATTTAAAGGGTATGATTTAAACAATTTAAATTAATTTGAGATTTTTATGTGACCTTCTTTGATTAGTGTTTGATGATGCTTTGAAGTTTAGAAATTAAATGAATCAATTTGATACGGTTTTAAAACTTTATTTTCTAGAGTTTTGAATTCTGTTTAATGGTCCAGGAAAATGATTTTCATAAACAGAGTGTTTTTAAATTAAGAGAGAGATGAAATTTGTTTTGATAAAGAGATTATTTAATTGTTTTAAAGTTTTCTTGAAGACCTTTTTATTTGATTTGGATCTGGAATCTTTTGACATTAGCAATGTGTTTTCAAGAAAAGAATTATTTCAAAGAGTTTTCAAAATGAAATTAAGAATTAATCGTAAATCGTTTTCTAACTCACAGGGAAAAATGTCTAGTTCGGGTGTCGGACGCGAAGGAAGCGTGGCAATGCTAACGACTGGAAACCTTGGAAAGCTTTTAGGAAGTTTCGTCATCCAGGTGAGTGAGAGTGTTGTGGTCCCGTAACGTGGTTGCTCACAATCCGAATAGATGGATTGTGAAAGTACTACGAATTAGGCAATATAGCTATTTGTGTTAAATGTCTACTTGTTTTGTTTGCATACTAAATGTTCATCTGTTGTGCATTATTAAATGTATATCTGTTGTGCATACTTTATCTGTTCAGAAAATGTTTGATTATGTCTGAGTGGTGAAATAATAATAATGAAGCTATGAAATTAATAGATTAAGACTAAAGCGATACGAAATGTGAATAAGAATTATGAAGTGATTGAGAAAGAGATAAGATACGATGTGAATGAGAATGTAAAAGAGATGAAGATTGAAAGAAAGAGAATTAATAGCTGAGCTGATAAAGAATAAAAACGAAAGATAATTGTAAGACGATGATAAGCAACACCCGACGAGGCGAGCGGAAGCGTGGTGATGATGAGCGATGCTGATGGTGCCATGGAGCCACAACTGAGGAGCAAGATGCTGATGATGATGCTGCTGAGCCAGGATGCTAGAAAAGATGCTGATGATGCTGATGAGTTGATGAGAATAATGCTCAGACGCATGAGAAATTGATTTGAGGCATGATGCCATTGAGATTCTTAGGGGGAACGAATTGCGATCAGTGGTCGGGCTTCGTTGAAGGGATGCACCAAGGACGAGCCGACTGTTAGGATTAAGCCGCTAATTAAAACGTTAAAACTTTAAAAGACTTTAAAAGACATTTACAAACACGGTGAGGTATGAGTGTCGTATCGAAGTAATGGAGAGGAAGATACTATGGGTATCTGCGGATACTCAGGTGGAGATTGCATGAGGGGAGGACGATGATGGTGAAACGTCAAGAAGTCTAGAGTACTTTCTAGGCAGAACGAACTCCACATGTGGCGTACTAACGTGGTAGGGACTGGGTCCAATGTCGTGGCAAGTTCTGCACCGGAACTAGAATTGTACTGTAGCCCCCTTGAATGCAAGTCTAGAACAGTGAGAGGGACTGGAACGGGGCATTTGAGATTGCCGCTGAGAGCGTGCATTGATATTATATGAATGAAATGATATGAATTGAATTGATTTGAGGCTGTAGTCCTCCTGGTCTGGGACCATTTGATTGTGAGACAGCTGTCGTGCCCGCGTGGTAAAGGTCCTGTACTCCTGTTTGCTTCCGACTAGGTTGGGTGGATGACCGAGGAGATGTAGACGTGTGTGACTTCCTCAATGATGATGTTCCCCCATCATTGAGCGAACCGGAACGATAAAACTTAAAAGACGAAGATGTATCAAAGAAAAGTACAACTAAAGATATCAAGCATTGCGCAAAAGTTTATAAGACAAATATAAGAAAGAATTCTCGAGATGACTGATAAGTTTGGAAATTATGATTGAGAAAAGTTGTGAAAGCTCATGAGAAAGATTCTGAGAATGTGATTATAAGAACATGAACGAATTATTTGGTTATGAATGACTATATTGATGTGTTTAGAATATTTTGATATGTTTTGTGATTCATATATGCTACGTGTATAACATGTTGTATAATTGTTGATGATTATGTGATTGCATCATGATAAGTATCTAGGTTATACTGTTTTAGTTATATTATCTGTCTACCTTTATATTGAATCTACCCTGAGACTGCAAGGTCAACCCGTTAGTGTTCGGAACACTGACTCTCTCCTACCATGTTGTCGTATCGGCAATTGCTGATATTGCAACTGGTAGATGGCATAGCGTATAGCGATTCACCTATGCACCGGTAAGGAGGAGCATAGACGTTTGTTCCCGACGATGGTATTTGGAGGAGACCCCCGAGGCAGCAGACGAGGATGACTCTACTTGCAAGAGGAGAGCTTGGTCTACCAAGATCCGAAGTTGGACGACGATTCTTAGTGAGTCTGACTAGAAGTTAGGCAAACCCCCTGGAGGAATGTATTCCAATTTAAGTTCTTAGTTACCTTAGCTCTATCATACTGTACCCCGGCAAAAGTTTATTTAAACACTGATGTTTTGAAACAAGTAAATGGGCTATGTTTTTAAATGGTGTTTTTGAAAACGAGTTTCAAAGTGCGGTGTCTTGTGACATCTCGGTTTGGAACTTGAAAGGTTTTACACAACGTGAGAACATGAGTTTTAAATGTAACCATGTTTTGAAAACCTAAGTGTTCTCATGATTACGTATTACATGTTTTTAAAAAAAAAATGGCCCTAATTTTCACTATATTTAACTTAAGTAACGGAAGTTTTCAAGTTGCCAAATCGGGGTGTTACACCCATTACAACCAAATATAAGACCTTTTGATTTTTGTGTGCATTCAATAATTTCAGTGGAGATTTGGGTCTATGGTCAAGCATATGGTAACACATTGTCATTGGATGAACTTGAGTGCAATTGATATAACCCTTGATACATATGAGAGATATACACTGTGAGGTTGAGAGTGTTCACTAGTCCTGAGTTCTTGTGGAGTTTGTTATTCTAACCAGGTTTCAATTGTATGAATTGCTTGTGATAATAAGTGTCTGAGTCTGTGAGTCGAAGTCCTAGATTAGGTGTGTACATTTTCATTTAGAAGGTAGTCGTTTGTTTTAAAATTTTTATTTTACTTTTTCCTAGGACATGCAAAATACTAAGTTTGGGGGAGTGATTTGGGTCCAATATATGATGTTTTGAGCATGAATTAGACTCCCTTTTGCTATGGATTTGGCTTGTTACTCTTGTGAATTTAGGACTTTTAGTATAGTTTTAGGAATTTTCAGTAGATTAGGATCCTTTGAACGTTTTGATCCGTTTTGGGTATGTTTCAGGTACTTTTGGAGCTTAAATGAAGACAATAATCATGGAACTGGTAAGAGGACGAAATAAAGGACCTTGAAAATGGCGCAAGAAAGGAGCGAAACGGAGTCGGAGCAGGGCTGGCATGCCCAGGCGCCCGGGCTGGGGTGCACAAGCGCGCAGCCCCCAGTAATCAGCAGCAGACCAGATCTGTGCGCCTAGGCGTGATGCCCTGGGCGCCCAGGCGCGCGAGACACGAGAAAGCCCAATTGGGCCACTTTCTAATTAGATTTGCTCCAATTCAATTAGGATCAGTTTTAGACATTAAATATAGGTTTTTCCATTAGGTTTAGTAGACTTTTCAAAGAGATTAGAGAGATTAGGAATAGAATTAGGATTAGAGAAGAGAGGCTAGTTTTGCAATTGAGAGCAAGGAGGCAAGGCAAGGATTGTAGATCATCAATGGAGGGATCCACTTGAAGATTGAAGATCTCTTGGGTAAATTTGTGACACCCTCATTATCATACTCATAATCATAGTAATAAATTAACTATTACGCTCAAATGGATATGGACTTGTTTAAAGATAGAAAATATAAGGTTAAATATTTTTTTTCCTTTTCATTTTCTAAAAGAAGCGGGTGCACAAACATAATATAGGATCCTTGGAGATTAGATTTTGTATAACTTGAAATATTGAATTCGGCATTTTCGGAAATAAGAGAATCATTTCACAATCTAGATAGCATCTGTTCTTTGAAATTGTTTTTACGTAAGAAAACTCAAGGAATGCTATCCATTTGTTCATTTTGCGGAACTGATACCATTTTCATATATCGTAGCCGAACTCTTTAAATTTCTTTATCAGAGTAAGCGGAAATAGCAGGACTATGCACAAGTTTTAATATAAACCTAAGTTATATATAGTCCATAAGATACATAGTCCATAAGTCAAAGTCTCCAAGTTCCAGTACAAGTCCATAACAAAAGTAAATCATAACTCTAGAGTTCTCAAAAGTGTATCTACAATATCTATACATATCAAAATATAAAACTCCATAGCTGGTCACATAGAACAAGTAACAGTAGTAGTAGTGGTAGTAGAAGTCCTCCAGTAAAAGTAGTAGCAGTAGTCACCATCAATCATTAGCAGCAGTATCTCCTCCTCAGCAGCAAACACACCGGATCCCTGATCCTCATCATCTACCCTATGCACATACCTAAGGGTCATCATCCCTCCACTGATTCCCGGTAGAATGCACGACAGGCTCGCCTCCGCTCTCGTCCTCGATGGAGTGGGTACCCCACCACTGGGTACAGGGTCTGGTGAAGGCGAGACCCTAATAGGACTCTAGAAGTAAAAGGGTGTAAGCGGGTGGGTCAGAATCGAAAACTGTGATATGAGCGAGCTGGTCGTGTGGGAGGTGGTCCATGATATGTATAAAAGGTTGGTACATACATAGTGTATATGATGGGGATCCTAAACCTACGAGGATGAAACCAAATCAGCGGGTTGGGGTGATAGAAGGTAATCTCTACCTCACCCTCAAATACCGATCGGTGATCCTCGTAGATCCATATGCCATTAGGAAGTGGCCTGATCTCGATGCAAGCGATGTAACGTGACATCACCTACAAGGGCACAGGGATAAGCAATTCTATACACATAATAAATAGAGCATAAATAAATGCACAATGTGTAACAGCCCAATTTTCGTCAACCAAAAATAATTAACTTTTACTTATTAAAGTGGCAAAAATGAGGCCAACTTTTTTTTTAAAACACATTTGAAAAGTCATTGGTGTACTAAAAAATCCTTTTGATGAAAGCCGAGTTGTTACTAAAACCTTCCTTTATATAAAACGTTCATTTCCATAAATGAATTGATTCCATAAAGACATTATGTTTCATTACGTTGAATCACAAGTGTTCATGACGGTTTCCAAAAGATTACGTTACTCAATCTATCAAACCAAAGGTACTTCCACAATAATGAACTAAAATTAGCTTGGTTACATAAATGGTTCTTTGCTCGGTAATCCTTGACTCAAACACAAACAACAAACTTAAACTCAACACACTACTTTTGCTCCTTTCTGATGAAGACTTCCGGATGTGGTTTTCTTTTCTTCTTGCGCCCTTTCTTCACTCCCGAAGATGAAGTCACCTCCGTCGCTGCTTTCCCGTTGTCGTTAAGCTTCAGCTCCAATTCGTCTAGAATGATGATCTCCATACGATGCTCCGTCTGCCCGTTGGAATATCAGTAGCACCGATATGCCAACGAACAGGAGAGAGTAAGCGATCCGAACGACGCATCGTCGACGGTGTGGGATTACAGTAGGCAAGATACTAGGACAATACAAACAAGACACACAACATACATACCACATAGCAATCAATCATGTTATCATTATTATTAACGTCATTCATTCATTATCCTTATCATCATTGTTATTATTATCTTTCCAAACTTGTTATCATTCCTCAACAAAATCATCCATTATTCTCAATTCCTTTCTCAACTTCATTATTCCATAAGAGTTCCCTTCTCATAATCATAAATTCTTTTATCTCTCTTAGACTTTCCTTATCATATCTTATTGGATTACCACCATCGATGATTGGGGAAAATCAGAATATCATCGCGGCACTCGTTACGTTATCGTCAACACACACGTCTACATCTCCTCGGTCATCCATCCAACCTAGTCGGAAGCTAACAGGAGTACAGGACCTTTACCACGCGGGCACGACAGCTGTCTCAATCATCAATTGGCTCCAAGCCAACTGTAGAAAACTCGGGTACAGTCTCAAATCAATTTATATCATATCCAATCATTTCATAAAATCAAGGCTCACTGTAGAAAACTCGGGTACAGTGGCAATCAAGATGCCCCGTTCCAGTCCCTCTCACTGTTCTCGAAATGCCATAGGGGTGACAGCACTATTCCGATTCCGGGTGGGTGCAGAACTTACCACGGCATTAGGACCCAGTCCCCACCACATCTGGTTACCACATGTGGAATTCGTTCCGCCCAGAATAGTACTCAAGGCCTCATGACGTTTTACAGCCCTAGCCTACCCTATTGCATTCACAACCCGAATATCCCTGATATTCGGGGTACCTTCCTCTCCACTACTTCGCACTCTCAAACCTCACCGCGTTAGTGTCTTTTAAAGTCTTTTATCTTTTTAATTAACCTAAGGTCGGCCCATCTTTCGTGCATCCCTTCAATGAGTCCCGACCACTAACTTTGCACAATCTTTTCTCATCAGAGCACAGAGCTGGGTTCGCATCATCACATTGGCATCTCATTCACAGTTTCCTCAACATCTCTTTTCACACTCTTTCTTAAAACCACATTTTATCTCTTTTCTTAAAATTTCAAATCATAGACTTTCGCAATTTCTCATTTCATAACTCTTTCTCAAAATCTTGCTCCACAAACTTTCTCAAAAGTCTTAGTTCACAAAATTTCCTTAAATTCTCATTTCACAAACTTTCGAAAATCTCATTTCACAAACTTTCTAAAAGTTTTCCTTTCATCACTTTCTAAAAACCTCCTTTCAGAAACTTTCTTGAAATACTATTTCGCAAACTTTCTCAAAATATCATTTTCATAACTTTCTCAAAAATATTACTTCACAAACTTCCTTTCACAAAAATTTCTAAAAATTACATTTCACAAATTTCTGAAAGTCTCTTTTTACAAAATCGTTAAAAACTTCAGTTCACAAACCTTTTTTGAAAACTTACTTCATAGACTTTTACAAAATTTCTTTTCACAAAGTTATTAAAACAAATCTCGTTTCAAAAACTCTTTTCAAAATTTCTTATTTTCAAAAACCTTTTCAAAAACTTCATTTCACAAACTTTTCTTAAATCAACCTGTCGCAATTTTCTCAAAAACTTCGTTTTGCCAACTTTTCGTAAAATCTCATTTCTCAAACTTTTCACAAAATCTCTTTTCGAAATCTTTTTCAAAATACTATTTCACAAACTTTTTCAAAAACTTCAGTTTGTAAGCTTTTTTTTTTAAAAATCTCATTTCAGTGAGTGCCAGTGGAGGAGCAAGCTCAACTCAACACAAGCCTCATTCCAACAACATCATCAAAGGAGCCCAGCTCCACTCAAATCACATCTCATTTCAGTAATCAACATCTCTTTCCCAGCTCTGGCTTAACCTCATCTTTATCATCAAATCCTTCCCCAATCTCAACTCTTTATCTCTTTATTTCTTTTTCAGCACTTATCTCTGTTCCAATCTGTCTTATATCTTTTATCACTATTCATTTCTCTTTGTGTCATTTACTTTCACCAACTTGTCTATTTCATTTCCATTTTCAGGACGTAACAGACGTCCATCAACATGTTATTAATATTAATCAACAATATCAATTTTGTCATGCATAATTAAATAAATAAATCTAAGCATGCAATTTCACATCATCAACACACAATCATCACAGAACACAATGTGGTCTTAGTCACCTTCGTATAAGTGGCCACACAACACAAACAATTGCCACTTATACTACTGACTCCGAACCACTAAGTTCCGATCTTTGAGATGATACGGAACGTCCTAATATGTCACCTAAATACCACGATGTCTTAGGAAAGCTTCTCTCTCACCTGAGGTCCAGCAATTTAAACGTACACGGTCTCCACGGATCCTTGTCGCTGCCAACTGCCCCAATCCCTCGTCTATACCATTCCTCGTATTAAATAGAACACATTTTCATTATTAACTTGTATTAAGAAAATATTTCCTTAACTCAAACACGTTTCAATTTGTTCCTCGTCGGAAAACTTAAAACATAATGGTTTTCTCAAAACAACTCCCATATTTTCTAGCACTTTAAATTCTTCAAAACCATTTGAAAACATCTTATAAAATAATTTAAATCAATTGATTTGGTTGCTGGCCCGTCTTGGACAGCACCCCAAACACGTTCGAAAACACCGAAAAATGCAGTGTTTTTGAATCCGGCTTTTTCTCAAATCAATTAATACTTGAAAACTATACTTTAAATCACACAAACACATTTTCAAAATTAAGAAACAATTTTAAATAATTCTGGACAGCAAAAGATTACTTCACAAAATCACTTTAATAAAAATCCGAAAACATCGTAAAAACACTTTTTATTTCAAATACTTCTTTAACTCGAATTTAATACTTTAAAACTCAAGTTTTTGTCATAAAACAATTCTTGGACAGCCACTTAATACAATCTAAAAATCTCAAATAAATCAAATGGATTTATCTTAAAATCAATTAATTTCAAAACCAATTACGCACTCAAATATTTTTCAAACATCAACTAACACACAATCACAACAACACTTAGACAAATCAAGTCATATAATTACTTACTTAATTATAGACCAAATATTCATTTTCAACAAACACTTATTCACTTAATTGTTTTCTAAACATTTTCATTTTCATATTTACCTATTTTATAAAAAGAGACCTAAGTGAGTAAGTCAAACATATGGACTTTATGCTCCCCAAACAACTAATTCATACTCAAGCATCAACTTACAAAACATACTCATCTCATATATTATTTCATGAAAATATTCTTATACCTACTTGAACATACATTGGCCAAATAGAATCCAAGAAAACAAGCCAAAGATTACAAATCCAAAACACATAAATCAACTTAATTTATCTCAAGCACTTAAACCTCATTTTCTTTTCCATGAAACAAAATCATTTATTCTTCCTTTCTCTTAAAACCGAATACACACATATACATACATTTAAGCACAAAACTTTTTCCTAAACTATTTAATTCATTTGTTTCTTTTATCTCTTAATCAAAACCGAATAGAAATTAAATATTCACCACACAATTTCAAACACATTAATTTAACAATATTTTACAAAACACACTTATTACTTTTATGTCACTTCATTGAAAAAGAATCCTAGTCTATTTTACATGCATAGGCCAAATATTCAATCATGACAAAAATAAGGTTTTTGGTTCACTTTTTCAATATGCAAAAATCAAGATTCATGAGTTTAATCATGCATATGTCTTCTTCATGAAAACCAAAACATGATCTCTTGGTTTTTGACTCAAACCGAATTATCATCATCATAAATCAAGGGTAAAATTTAAATCTTTAACATCCAAGAATATTAAACTTAGATCAAAACAAAACCACTTTTCAAGAGTTGATTTCTTTGGTTTCCTTATCAAAACCGTAACATGCAATAAGAAAAATCAAGGCTTTTTGTTCAAAATCACATGCATGATTTTAAAATCAAAACTTTTCTTAGATTAAGACAAAGTCAAAGCTTTTCCAAAGATCAAGTGAAAATCAAGACATGCATCAAGAAAGGTTAGACCTTTTTGTTTAAAAATCACATGCAAAGTCCAAGAACAAAACTTTTTCAAAGATCAAGACAAAATCAAAGCTTTATTAAGATCAAATCAAAAATCAAAACACTTTAACAACTCAAATCAATTTCTCTAACCATAAAGTTAACATGCAAGGACTTAGATCAAATAAAAAAAAGCATCAAGATCCAAACTTTAAGTTATGGCCGAAACACATAGCTCATGATCTAATGGTTTACAAGTTCATTTACTCTTAAAAATTCAAGATCAAGATATAATCAACACATGCATGAGAAGATCAAGGCAAATAAATAAATTTAGACACAAGCTTTAAACAAAACCATGACAAAGAAAAATTTCAAATTAAAGATCAAAACTTTTTAACACAAATATTCAAGATCTAAGCTTAAGAATAACATGCATGCCATTTAGACTTCAAGATCACTTAAGAATAAACACATACATCACAAACCTTAAGTTCAAGCAAAGTTTATCTTAAAGTCTTTACAATACAACATAAAATACACTTAAAACTCTCAAAATTCAAACAACTACCTTAAACCAAAAATCCTAACTTCAAACTTCAAAATCTCTCTCCTTTTCTCCTAGGTTATCCTCGGCCTCCTCTCCTTCTTTAGGTTGATGGGTGATTTTCTTCTTGAGGTTTGGAGAAGGAAGTGTGTGAAGAAGAAGAATCAAGGGTATTAGGTCAAGGAACTTGGATTTTTCACTCTCCCTCTCCTCTTTTCTCTCACGGTTTCTCCCTCTCTCTCTATGTGTTGAGGGCTTGATTTTCTTTTGCTCTTCAAGAAAGTGTTTGTGAAGTAAAGAAATGAAATGGGAAATGAGGGAAAAGAGTGGAAAATGGACTAAGGCTTTAGGCTTATATAGGCAACTAATGTAATTCCCTTCTCGCCCTTGAATTCGGTCATGAGGTGTGTATGGGTGAGGGACAATTTTGGCAACTCTAAAATATCTACTTGGGGGCCAAGTTTCTATTTTCATTTTTTTTATATTTCTCTTTTACTTAATCATCAAGCAATGGCTCTTATGCAATTTCATCCTAGGTAAATACATACACATACATGCCACACATACATATACACGTGACACTCATACATACATACACACATTATCTTTTTATTTCTTACTCATTTTTACTTTAAAACAATATAATCACCAATTCTCATAACAACACAATTATTTTATACATCATACATGTATTGTCCTATTCTTTTACTAATTTAATTTTCCATATAGTCCTAAGCATACACACACATAGAAAATAGATTTCTTTTTCCTTATAAAACCACTCATGCACAAAAATCACAATTTCCATTAAACACAAAAATATCAAACACATAATCATTTCTTAAAAATCCAACTTTAAAAATCATAATATTTTCTTATGAAAATCATTTCCTTAAAATCATTCACTACTTGAAATCATGAAATAAGAAATTCACTTCAAGAAAACACTCTTTCAAAAACACTTTCTCAGAAACAGATCTTTTGATTATTTAAAACAATACGAGGAATTTGCGGGGTGTTACACAATGTAAATATAAATGTATGCAGCAATAATCAACGACCACATTTAGCACTTAGCAAATATTTTATGCAAGTAAAATGCTCATACTTATTTTCATTTATCGACTTTAGATTTGATGAGTGGCATGATGTATGAGTCTAGCTCTCAACCCTAACTCCATCAATCTATGTCACTCTCTGACGTCGATCCTTTACTTTATATCAGCACTCAACAGTGCGTTGTACTCCTAGGTGTACAACATTCGTACATTCACCCTAGAATGTACACGACAAGCTTGGAAATGGTACATAATGTGCTCCTCGAGCAACGTCCCGTCGTCTTAACGGAATAACCATATCATCAGCATATTACTCTCACTGACCACATCGTCCACCATAATGTGTCATCAAGCAAGCCATCAATTGCCACTCCCAGAGGCCCTCCTCATGTTATCATCACATGAAAAACGATCTAACACCCAAACTCCAGAATGAATGCAGTTTCTTAACTTAAAAGAATTGATTGGTATATCTCAATTAATGATATCTCACATTATTAATCCAATAGTTTCATACCATCATCAATCAATTACTTTTAAGTCTTAGATCACTTGGATTATTATCACTTAAATATTACAGAATAATTCAGAATTAAAAATGGCATTTTTATGTTTCTGGACTAAAATACTCGAGTATTCTTCATAATACTCGAGTAGTTCTTCAGTCTTTCCAGTTTACTCAAGTAATTCACATGTTACTCGAGTCGTTCATGCTTTTCCAAAAAAGTCAAGTTTCAAATTTTCTAAAAATACTCGAGTAGTTCATGAAATATTCGAGTCGTTCATCAACCCAGAAGACTCGAGTGATTCATGCATTACTCGAGTGGTTCATCAGTAATTACTCTTGCTGCATCAGTCAATACTCAAGTCCTGGACCTGATACTCGAGTGTTGGTGCAAAGAAATGCACTGGTGCATCACGAAATACTCGAGTATCAAGCCATGTACTCGAGTGATCTTAACAGACAGTACAGACTGAAAATCTGGTTTTAACATACCATTTTCAATTCTAACCATTCCTAATCAAATCCAATGATCAACAAAACTCATATAACATATATTAAACATGTTCAAACACTTAGAACACATCAATTTGCAGAATTCACAGAGATTCACAAGATTATGCATAAAACTTAGAAAATTCACAACTCAACATACCAATTTGCATAATACTCAGAATACTCATGATTTAAAGTTTCAAATAGCTTGCATGCAACATATAAAACTTGCTCAAAACCAATTTAGAGCACAGGTTGGTCTCCAAACCAATTTCCCTATTCAAACTAAGCCCTTAGAACCTCTTGGTGGCTCTCTAATCAAATTCATGTAATTTAAACTCTATCTAGTGAATAGAAAGCTTTCCCCTTACCTCTCAGACGTGTACCAACAGAAAATTTGGAAAGAAAATCTCCACAACACAGAAAACCACTTCAAGCACCAACATGCAGAGCAGTTTGAGTAGAGCACCAAAACCGAATTGGTTGACGCATGAAATAATAATAAGAATTGGGGAAATTAGTTTATCTAAATTCTCTGCAACACATACTAACTAGAGAAACAAGTTTGAGACTCAGAGGGTGCGTGAGCTTACCAAAATCAATGACCAAAGTAAGCTCCAGAGGCTGTTGACAGCAAACGAACTCCAACTTCCAAGCCTTGATTCTTCCAATATACGAACTCTCAACTCACAATTTTTGTGTCTATACAAAGCTCGAGATGTGAGCTTTGTATTGGTGTATGATTTGTGACTCTAATCAAAACAGAGAGGGAGAATCGAATGGCTGAACTCAAGAACCCTAATACATGCAAAGCTTCCCAAATTGACCAAATGGGTTGGTTGATTCGTCAACCATGGCTTAAATAGCCACTCATGAAGCTCATGCACGGCGCCAAGAAGGTGGAAACGTGTTGTTGGAGGTGTTTTCATGTCACACGACGGGAATTGTTGGTGGTGACTCACCAAAACGCACTAACTCGTTCAACTCTGACCAGAATACTCGAGTCTTCCCAGAAATACTCGAGTATTTTGATCAGTTTTTGAAAAATATTTATTTTATTTTCTTTCCCTCCAAAATCTTTCCTAGAATTACCTCTAGGTCCCAAAGCAGGGACTAATATGCAAATATTTATTTTCATTTAGAAAATAATCACCAAATCATATTCACACATTTCAAACATTTACCAATAACCTAAACACAAATTTTAATCAAAGATTAGAAATAAAATAATTAATTATAAATAAACTTTATAATTAACATTTCATTAATCAGGGATTAAAATTTTGGGGTGTTACACAACTCCCCCACTTACAAGGAATTTCGTCCCCGAAATTCAACTTATTCAAACAACTCAGGATAGTCCTGACGCATCTTATCCTCTAATTCCCAAGATGCTTCCACGACATCCCCACAAATCCAGATAACTTTGACCAAAAGAATATCCTTCCCTCTAAGCTGCTTGACTCTTCGATCTTCAATGCGGATAGGCATAGCTTCAAAGGTTAGGTTCTCACGTATTTCTAGGTCATCAGGTTGAATTTTAAGAACAATGGTGGAATCATGAACATACTTTTTCAACTGAGACACGTGAAACACGTTGTGAAGATTAGCTAAAGATGGGGGTAAAGCTAATTATAAGCTACTGAACCAACTCTTTTAAGAATTTGGTAGGGGCCAATAAACTTAGGTGATAGTTTCTGGGTTTTCAAAGCTATACTAACACCCTTGGTTGGTACTATTCTAATGAAAACATGGTCACCTTTGGCAAATTCTAATGGTTTCCTTCTCCGATCAGCATAACTCTTCTGCCGGCTCTGAGCAGTCCTCATCTTCTCTTGTATCATCTTAATCTTCTCAGTTGTCTCTTGCACAAAATCTGGACCAATAAGAGAACTCTTCCCCACTTGAAACCAGCATAGCGGAGTCTGACACTTTCTCCCATATAGAGCTTCAAATGGTGCCATTCCAATGCTCGTATGATAACTATTGTTGTAAGTAAATTCCACAAGCGACAACATTTGTTCCAAATTCCTTGTCCTTCCAAAACACAAGCTCTTAATATATCCTCTAACGACTGTGTAGGGTTAACCAATAATAAATCCTACCGCTACAGGATAAGCATGAGCTCTCTAGTACAGGATAAGGGTGAATAACTCATCCTTCTTATCCTCTAAGAGCCACGTCAGCCATACTGGGCCGAACAGGCCCATAAGGCACCACAACACAACTTCCCCTATAAGTATCGCCATGCTATAGGGGCTAAGGTATGTTTTCTCATCCCTACTCTCAAGAACTACGTGTGGCTTGATCCCCTTATCACTAGGGGTACGTAGGACCGGGGTCACCCTCGCCAGCTGCAACAACCACCAAAACACATCGTGGTGGATCTATTTCTCAGATCCACTACATTGGCGCCGTCTGTGGGGACCGATAAACTTCGATTCCCATCCACATTCCAAAAAAAAAAGAGAAGGTACAACCAATATCAAGATCTAAGAAAAAAAATGGTGTTCTTCGTGATGTTTTTCTTGAATCTGAACTGTGAAACGTCCATGGCAACAAGCAACCAAAGATCATTCAGAGAGGGAGAAGGGGATTCGAGGGATGACAAAGAAGCCTTGGTAATCCACAAAAGCACAACAATGGCGGCATCACCATAAAACGCATCTGGTCATCCTCAGTCTAACCAACAGGGTACCGTGACCATCGAGAATGGATCTGTCTCGCCACTGTTGAATCCAGATTCACGATGCTGTGCTGCCGGTGTCGTTTACGTCGCTAAAGGTTGCGACGGTGCTGTTGTCACTTCGCGGTTAAATCACAGGTCCGAATGTCATCCTCCGCCAATCCTTGCCATGGGTCGTCTGCTCTTCGTTGACGATAATAGCATTGTCGCGGTGCTTCTATCCATCGGCGTGCCTTCAGTGTTCGAAGGCGAAACCAGAAAAGCAACTTGCGAGCATCATTCCGATGCATTCACCGACACTCAACCGCCATGATCGGAACTTCACCCATGCTTTACGGCGTTGCTCGAACTCTCGGCGGAAAACGAGTTGCGCCACTCCCATCGCGGTTCTCGCTGTCCCTGGAGGTACCCACATCACCAACCCTTAGTGGCGACGGTGGTTCTTCTCACCGCTACTGCTCTCTCGATGTAACTTCACTGATTCGCTACTCAAAAACTAGAGAAACCGCCACCATCGAGATTGAAGATTTTGGTGCAGATCCCTTTGGCTTGGTACGCCCCCGATCATCACGGTGCCGTCATCGACAACCACTGACGCCGTGAAACCCCGGGATCACCGCCGTCCCGTTTCCGCAACCAACCGTGTAAGCCGCACCAACCCAGTGCTCTGCTTCTTGCTGCCACTGGTGTGCATAGTAGCACTCCCAAGCGTGTGCCGCACAGATGCTGCACTAGGGTTTCAACCCTAGTGGGCCAACAAGGCCCAATTCAATTAAAAAAAAAGGCATGTACAGCCCAAACCGCCCAGTTCAAAAAAAAAAGAAAAAAAAAAGAAAACGGGCCAAAGGCCCAAACCACAAAAAAAAAAGGGTGGAATGGGATTCATCAGCCAAAAAAAAAAGGGCCTAATCAGGCCCAAAAAAAAAAAGAAGGTTGGACAACAACAACAACTCGTTCCTAAAAACAGGGAAGTAACTTTTTTATTCAATTGCTTAGCGCATGATTAATTTGATTACATGTCATTTATTAATTGCTAATAATTGTCATTACTGTTATAAATTGTTAACTTTGAACAACAATAATTAATTAGTTATTATTTTTGTGCGCATATGCGAGGTACACGTATGATGGCCCGAGCAACTGAGCGACCCATTCCAAGATTCTCATCAATGGGCAAATCGTTTCCCAAGCATAGTGAACACAATTGATGTTGGCGAGGACCCTCGTGTCGAGTTTCCCTCTTTGCGCTTGTGTTCCGAGAGTAGAGAAGCCTGTGTACGGTTCCTTCGAATACATGTGCCAACTGCGCACGGACCCTCGGCAGCGTCCCCCTATTGGTATCTCATACATTCAGGATAGCGGGAACCATGCACTATTCTTCTCTTCTCGGATTCATAAGACGACTGTGGAAACCTCGCACTGTGTTCCCCAATAGAGTCTCTCGTTCCGGGTCAACCACTCAACGAAACCCGCTTGGAAAGGATTGACAGGAGACTTCAATCTAATTGTCTTCAACCCGACATTCCTCGCCACACTGAATCAGGGAAGGAATTCTCATTCCTACATTACTTTCTTATTTACTTAGCATTTTAAGTGATTACTTCGAATACATGCTAATATTAATTTACTTGATGCAATGCTTTTGATATGTGCTCCTAATGCTTTTATGTATTCTTTTAATCTCATTTACATGTCTCTTATACTATACTCGTGATTTTTCATACATGCTGGTACGTGACATATTGTTAGCCAAATTTCTTTGCTGCTGAATGTTTTTAAATGTTTGTCTTTCCTGTCGTGATAGGATAATAACATTTGATATACATTGCCTTTCGAATGGCATTAGGCAGTTTCCGACAATTGTGCATTGTCGTTTTTCATGGATAAGCTTTCATCATTTGATTTGTTGTCATTAAATGCTTTGACTTATTTATAAATGTCATTCATTACAATTATTGCGCGTGATACATCATGCATCTCTTCGTAGACAATCTTGAATGATTTATGAGTGTTTAATCCCCAACAATTGTCATTATTGTTGTTTGATTGCTATAAATTGTCAGTTTAACGATGATTACCAATTATTAATGTTGTTTACATATGCGAGGTATGAGTATGATGGCCCACTTATCTAAAAGGCCCATTTCGAGTAGTGACCTTTTTAAACAAGGCCCATTTCGAGCTTCCGACCGCCAAAAGATATCCTCAAATTAATTGGTGCTAAACTGCTCAGTCACTATTGGCGTCTAATATTACAGTGTCTTCAACATGCCAAAGCCTGCCACATCCTCGCACCCTCTGCCATGACACCCTTGCCTCTCACGGTTACTTACAGCCAAAAGACATCCTTGTTAACATCCCTCCTCGGGATCCAGCGTTGCTCACACGAGTGCTACACAGTGATTCATCCATAATGGCGTACAGGGGTTTTGGAATAAAAAGGGTGAGGAATACCGGCTAACCACATATTCTAGTGATAGAAGAAGAAAGGCCTCAATGCCAAAAGGATGCCGGGCATATCAACATTATTCAGAAATAGTCTAACCACGAAGACTAACAGGGAAGGATCTTTCTCATTATCCCATTTACATCATTTAAATTCCATGGTTTAGTTGTCATATTCATTATTATTGAATAACTTACCACATGACATGTGTTATCTTAGATAATAATCGTAATTAACAGTGAATTAATTCATACTTCGCTAATTAATGTCATTACATATCATCTATTACTTGATATTCTAATCGTTGTTTTTATACATCATAAAAAGGTACAAACATAACGATCGGATCTGCTGAGCATGATGACCTATGTTAATTCGAGTCCGAGTATGGCGACCCAACATAATTCAAGTCCTTCACACCGGTTGTGGATCACTTTTTCCTTGGTTTGCGCACCATCGCGACCTTACTTATAGGGTAGAACGGTCCGCAGTGCCAACACCTAGTGATCTAAGTCGGATCCCAGCATCTCCGAGGAACCACACAATGCTGATTCCACACCCACAACTCGCAAATATTCAACCTTCGCTCAGCGTTCGCCTACACAGATCTGAATCCGACAGTCTCTCAAAGAGGCTTGGATGAACACGATCTAATTGGCGGAAAACAACTATCACACCTTAAAGGACTTCTTAACTCGGCACAAGCCTCTTCAGGCTTTATCAAGTAAGGGGGTTGGTTATGCAATGGAGTAAAAGTTTGCTCTAGCTTTGTTAATATGATGATCTATCAGCTTGCCTTCTCTACCTGTTCTTGCTTCCTCAGCTTCATTCTTTCCCTTCTCAGAATCCTCGGCCTCTTCATCAGCTCGATAAACTTTCGATGACTTCCACTCGAGTAACCTTATTCGACCATGAAGCTTACTGCTTGGCGGGTAGAATAGACTCCGACTCTACAAAATAATCTGAGAAGAACTGTAAAGCCCTGAGCAGCAGATGCTCCGGCAATATTTGGGTGCCTTCGCACCACATCTTTAGAACCTCTCACCGAGCTTTCGGACCTATACCGAGTCCGAGGCCAACTTTGATCCCGAGCGTTACACAGACCTTATGAACTCGACACAAGCCTTTTCAGGCTTTACCGAGTAGGGGACTAGTATGTGATGAGGCATATACATAGCTGACATTGGCCGACCTTGATACTGGTATTATATGATGCATAAGTTCCTCAAGATCAAATGTCGTGCCTAAGAGGACCACCACATCCCATGAGGCAACAAATTGATCATTTACCGTCCTCATTAAGGACATATGTTAAACTCACTTCGGATCATGTTCTTACGCACTTGCCCACGATCTCGGTTAGCCGGCCAGATCGGCGAGGCTACAAGTGAAAACGAGGATTGCGACCCGATAGCTTGGCTTAGCCTCTCTACTCAAAGCCTCTCGGCTCATATCTGGCCCAATACATCGCGGATCGAGGAATACACCTCGGCTAAGGTTGTAATTCCGACAGCAATTCCTCGTAAACATTACGGTTCAATTGGTGATAATCTTGGCACACCTCGAACTCAAATAACAGTTTGAGTCGTTCCAGCATACATTGGCACAAGCCTTTCGGCTTTCACCATGGCAAGCGCATAAAAGGATGTCTCTTTAAAAGCGTCGTGACTTTAAAAACAATAGTCCAATTCGACTTTGAACTCAGTACATGACGATACATGGCTAAGGGCCTTGACTGCGAACAGTCTTATACGTCCTAATCGACCATCCACGACACTCCTCCGAATAAAAAGTTCTCAGCCGCAAACAATGTTTTATGTCACCACAAACTCTCAGAAGCTCAGCACAGGCTTTTCGAGCCTATACGAGCTTGGGGGCTTGTAGGGTTAACGAATAATAAATCCTACCGCTACAGGATAAGCATGAGCTCTCTAGTACAGGATAAGGGTGAATAACTCATCCTTCTTATCCTCTAAGAGCCACGTCAGCCATACTGGGCGAATATGCCCATAAGGCACCACAACACAACTTCCCCTATAAGTATCGCCATGATATAGGGGATAAGGTATGTTTTCTCATCCCTACTCTCAAGAACTACGTGTGGCTTGATCCCCTTATCACTAGGGGTACGCAGGACCGGGGTCACCCTCGCCAGCTGCAACAACCACCAAAACACATCGTGGTGGATCTATTTCTCAGATCCACTACATTGAATAACTCATCCTTCTTATCCTCTAAGAGCCACGTCAGCCATACTGGGCCGAACAGGCCCATAAGGCACCACAGCACAACTTCCCCTATAAGTATCGCCATGCTAAAGGGGCTAAGGTATGTTTTCTCATCCCTACTCTCAAGAACTACGTGTGGCTTGATCCCCTTATCACTAGGGGTAAGTAGGACCGGGGTCACCCTCGCCAGCTGCAACAACCACCAAAACACATCGTGGTGGATCTATTTCTCAGATCCACTACATTGGCGCCGTATGTGGGGACCGATAAACTTCGATTCCCATCCACGTTCCAACAAAAAAAAGAGAAGGTACAACCAGTATCAAGATCTAAGAAAAAAAATGGTGTTCTTCGTGATGTTTTTCTTGAATCTGAACTGTGAAACGTCCATGGCAACAAACAACCAGAGATCATTCGGAGAGGGAGAAGGGGATTCGAGGGATGACAAAGAAGCCTTGGTAATCCACAAAAGCACAAAGATGGCGGCATCACCATAAAACGCATCTGGTCATCCTCAGTCTAACCAACAGGGTATCGTGACCATCGAGAATGGATCTGTCTCGCCACTGTTGAATCCAGATTCACGATGCTGTGCTGTCGGTGTCGTTTACGTCGCTAAAGGTTGCGACGGTGCTGTTGTCACCTCGCGGTTAAATCACAGGTCCGAATGTCATCCTCCGCCAATTCTTGCCATGGGTCGTCTGCTCTTCGTTGACGATAATAGCATTGTCGCGGTGCTTCTATCCATCGGCGTGCCTTCATTGTTCGAAGGCGAAACCAGAAAAGCAACTTGCGAGCATCATTCCGACACATTCACCGACACTCAACCGCCATGATCGGAACTTCGCCCATGCTTTACGGTGTTGCTCAAACTCTCGGCGGCAAACGAGTTGCGCCACTCCCATCGCGGTTCTCGCCGTCCCTGGAGGTACCCACATCACCAACCCTTAGTGGCGATGGTGGTTCTTCTCGCCGCTACTGCTCTCTCGATGTAACTTCACTGATTTGCTACTCAAAAACTAGAGAAACCGCCACCATCGAGATTGATGATTTTGGTGCAGATCCCTTTGGCTTGGTACGCCCCCGATCTTCACAGTGCCGTCATCGACAACCACTGACGCCGTGAAACCCCGGGATCACCGCCGTCCCATTTCCGCAACCAACAGTGTAAGCCGCACCAACCTGGTGCTCTGCTTCTTGCCGCCGCTGGTGTGCGTAGTAGCACTCCCAAGCGTGTGCCGCACAGATGTTGCACTAGGGTTTCAACCCTAGCGGGCCAACAAGGCCCAATTCAATTAAAAAAAAAGAGGCATGTACAGCCCAAACCGCCCAGTTCAAAAAAAAAGAAAAAAAAGAAAAAGAAAACGGGCCAAAGGCCCAAACCACAAAAAAAAAGGAGGAATGGGATTCATCAGCCAAAAAAAAAGGGCCTAATCAGGCCCAAAAAAAAAAAGAAGGTTGGACAACAACAACAACTCGTTCCTAAAAATAGGGAAGTAACTTTTTTAGCGCATGATTAATTTGATTACATGTCATTTATTAATTGCTAATAATTGTCATTACTGTTATAAATTGTTAACTTTGAACAACAATAATTAATTAGTTATTATTTTTGTGCGCATATGCGAGGTACACGTATGATGGCCCGAGCAGCTGAGCGACCCATTCCAAGATTCTCATCAATGGGCAAATCGTTTCCCGAGCATAGTGAACACAATTGATGTTGGCGAGGACCCTCGTGCCGAGTTTCCCTCTTTGCGCTTGTGTTCCGAGAGTAGAGAAGCCTGTGTACGGTTCCTTCGAATACATGTGCCAACTGCGCACGGACCCTCGGCAGCGTCCCCCTATTGGTATCTCATACATTCAGGATAGCGGGAACCATGCACTATTCTTCTCTTCTCGGATTCATAAGACGACTGTGGAAACCTCACACTGTGTTCCCCAATAGAGTCTCTCGTTCCGGGTCAACCACTCAACGAAACCCGCTTGGAAAGGATTGACAGGAGACTTCAATCTAATTGTCTTCAACCCGACATTCCTCGCCACACTGAATCAGGGAAGGAATTCTCATTCCTACATTACTTTCTTATTTACTTAGTATTTTAAGTGATTACTTCGAACACATGCTAATATTAATTTACTTGATGCAATGCTTTTGATATGTGCTCCTAATGCTTTTATGTATTCTTTTAATCTCATTTACATGTCTCTTATACTATACTCGTGATTTTTCATACATGCTGGTACGTGACATATTGTTAGCCAAATTTCTTTGCTGCTGAATGTTTTTAAATGTCTGTCTTTCCTGTCGTGATAGGATAATAACATTTGATATACATTGCCTTTCGAATGGCATTAGGCAGTTTCCGACAATTGTGCATTGTCGTTTTTCATGGATAAGCTTTCATCATTTGATTTGTTGTCATTAAATGCTTTGACTTATTTATAAATGTCATTCATTACAATTATTGCGCGTGATACATCATGCATCTCTTCGTAGACAATCTTGAATGATTTATGAGTGTTTAATCCCCAACAATTGTCATTATTGTTGTTTGATTGCTATAAATTGTCAGTTTAACGACGATTACCAATTATTAATGTTGTTTACATATGCGAGGTACGAGTATGATGGCCCACTTCTCTAAAAGGCCCATTTCGAGTAGTGACCTTTTTAAACAAGGCCCATTTCGAGCTTCCGATCGCCAAAAGATATCCTCAAATTAATTGGTGCTAAATTGCTCAGTCACTATTGGCGTCTAATATTACAGTGTCTTCAACATGCCAAAGCCTGCCACATCCTCGCACCCTCTGCCATGACACCCTTGCCTCTCACGGTTACTTACAGCCAAAAGACATCCTTGTTAACATCCCTCCTCGGGATCCAGCGTTGCTCACACGAGTGCTACACAGTGATTCGTCCATAATGGCGTACAGGGGTTTTGGAAGAAAAAGGGTGAGGAATACCGGCTAACCACACATTCTAGTGATAGAAGAAGAAAGGCCTCAATGCCAAAAGGATGCCGGGCATATCAACATTATTCAGAAATAGTCTAACCACGAAGACTAACAGGGAAGGATCTTTCTCATTATCCCATTTACATCATTTAAATTCCATGGTTTAGTTGTCATATTCATTATTATTGAATCACTTACCACATGACATGTGTTATCTTAGATAATAATCGTAATTAACAGTGAATTAATTCATACTTCGCTAATTAATGTCATTACATATCATCTATTACTTGATATTCTAATCGTTGTTTTTATACATCATAAAAAGGTACAAACATAACGATCGGATCTGCCGAGCATGATGACCTATGTTAATTTGAGTCCGAGTATGACGACCCAACTTAATTCAAGTCCTTCATACCGGTTGTCGATCACTTTTTCCTTGGTTTGCGCACCATCGCGACCTTACTTATAGGGTAGAACGGTTCGCAGTGCCAACACCCAGTGATCTAAGTCGGATCCCAGCATCTCCGAGGAACCACACAATGCTGATTCCACACCCACAACTCGCAAATATTCAACCTTCGCTCAGCGTTCGCCTACACAGATCTAAATCCGATAGTCTCTCAAAGAGGCTTGGATGAACACAATCTAATTGGCGGAAAACAGCTATCACACCTTAAAGGACTTCTTAACTCGGCACAAGCCTCTTCAGGCTTTATCAAGTAAGGGGGTTGGTTATGCAATGGAGTAAAAGTTTGCTCCAGCTTTGTTAATATGATGATCTATCAGCTTTCCTTCTCTACCTGTTCTTGCTTCCTCGGCTTCATTCTTTCCCTTCTCGGAATCCTCGGCCTCTTCATCAGCTCGATAAACTTTCGATGACTTCCACTCGAGTGACCTTATTCGACCATGAAGCTTACTGCTCGGCGGGTAGAATGGACTCCGACTCTACAAAATAATCTGAGAAGAACTGTAAAGCCCTGAGCAACAGATGCTCCGGGAATATTTGGGTGCCTTCGCACCACATCTTTATAACCTCTCACCGAGCTTTCGGACCTATACCGAGTCCGAGGCCCACTTTGATCCCGAGCGTTTCACAGACCTTATGAACTCGACACAAGCCTTTTCAGGCTTTACCGAGTAGGGGACTAGTATGTGATGAGGCATATACATAGCTGACATTGGCCGACCTTGATACTGGTATTATATGATGCATAAGTTACTCGAGATCAAATGTCGTGCCTTAGAGGACCACCACGTCCCATGAGGCAACAAATTGATCATTTACCGTCCTCATTAAGGACATATGTTAAACTCACTTCGGATCATGTTCTTACGCACTTGCCCACGATCTCGGTTAGCCCGCCAGATCGGCGAGGCTACAAGTGAAAACGAGGATTGCGACCCGATAGCTTGGCTTAGCCTCTCGGCTCAAAGCCTCTCGGCTCATATCTAGACCAATACATCGCGGATCGAGGAATACACCTCGGCTAAGGTTGTCATTTCGACAGCAATCCCTCGTAAACGTTACGGTCCAATTGGTGATAATCTTGGCACACCTCGAACTCAAATAACAGTTTGAGTCGTGCCAACATACATTGGCACAAGCCTTTCGGCTTTCACCATGGCAAGCGCATAAAAGGATGTCTCTTTAAAAGCATCGTGACTTTAAAAACAATAGTCCAATTCGACTTTGAACTCAGTACATGACGATACATGGCTAAGGGCCATGACTGCGAACAGTCTTATACGTCCTAATCGACCATCCACGACACTCCTCCGAATAAAAAGTTCTCAGCCGCAAACAATGTTTTATGTCACCACAAACTCTCAGAAGCTCAGCACAGGCTCTTCGAGCCTATACGAGCTTGGGGGGCTTGTAGGTGTTGGAAACCAACAAGTGGGCTAAGCAAATACTAGAGGGGGGGTGAATAGTATTTTGAAGCACTAATACCAAATATTTCGATTGATAATTGAAGAATGGAGCTAAGACTGAATTTTCTGGAATCAGACACAAAAGACTCGAGTCTTTTGTGAAATACTCGAGTTTTTCAGTGATGAACAACTCGAGTCTTTTCTGAAATACTCGAGTTTTTCCTATCAGATAGCAGAAAAACCAGAAACGAAAATTCAGCAATTTAACTCAAATCAATTCAATAATAAACAGGAACTTATCCAACAGAATAGCAAGCAATCTAAATAACTTTTAAACACAAAGATTCCTTGAACTTGCTACCTAATTGTATAAATCCTAATTGATTGAAATGACTTAAGTCTATTGAGCTAGAAAGTAGATTAAAAGCAATAAACCAACACTCAAGCAATTTTATCCTGGTTCACTCCAACAATGAGCTACATCCAGTCCTCCTAATCACTTAGGAGTTTCTACTAATAATCAAATTGTTAGAAATTACAAAGGATTGCTTGAGAATGGCCTCACTCAACCTAACCCTTTCAAGAGTGTACCAAACTCTTGATTTCTACCCCAATTTGATTCCGGTGATTGAAGAACTCTTCACAAAGCTTCCTTGAACTCCCTTCAAGAAACTCCACCGGGCTAGGAACTTCCTAGTCTTGTGCTTGAGAACCTCTCAAGACTTCCAACACCCTAAGCCACTTAGGGTTTGCTTGGGAACAATCCAAGACTTTGAATAATCAAGCTTTTTGTATGTGTATTACTAATCTCACAATGGATTAGCACAAATAAGCACAGCTCAATATAAGAATTGAGGCCTAAAAACTCAACTTGGAATAAAATGACAATATGAGTGAGAAGTTGAGCTTTTTGGGAATTAACACTTGAGAAGAGGAAATTAAGAAAGCTTGAATCAATGATGTGTTGTTGTCTTGTTTTTTCTTTCACAAATTCAAAGAGAAATTTTACAATAAGGTTCTGAATTCTCTCTTGGGGTTGGATGAGACTCAAATGCCCTCAATTGAGTTTTTGAGTCTCTCCAACGTTCATTTTTGCTGACTGGACAAAAATACTCGAGTCTTTTGGTAAATACTCGAGTCTTTTTGGTCGGTCACGAGTGAATTGGTGCACGAACAAGACTAACGGTCATAATTGCTGACCTGGCACAAATACTCGAGTTTTTCTATAAATACTCGAGTATATACTCGAGTCTTTATCAAAATACTCGAGTATTTTGATCAGATATGGGAAAAATTATTTTTCAATTTTATTTTTCCTCTCAAGTATTAATTTTTGGTCAATCTCAACTTAATAAACATATAAAAATTTATTCCTAGAAGAGACTAACTATTTCTACCCACTCTTAACCACTCTCAACATAAATTAGAAATTTACAATTAATATTTGATTGAGAATGATTGGGCACTTGTCTTCTTTTCTTGACTTCTTGTTGATGTTGATGTTGCAATATCTTCAAGGCATGATTTGTTAATTATTTTGTCATCATCAAAACATAATCCACATAATTAGGAGCATTGAATTCACAATCTCCCCCTTTTTGGTGATGACAAAATAATTAACACTTGATCCATTTGTTAAGCTTGATCCACTTGGAGATGCAACTCCCCCTCACTATATGATACTTTTCACCTATCTAAAAATTCAGCTTGAGCAAGATGTTATGACAATTTAATTTTAGCACCAAGCCTATGGTATTAGAGAATTTAACAATTATCAGAGTATATACCATAATTAGAGATTTTAGGTGCAACAATATCAAGACAAGACAAGTGTAATATTTCTCCCCCTTTTTGTCATACGCCAAAAAGATGTAACAATTTAGAAAAAGATCAAGGGAGGAGAGGTGCATAATCGGAAAACCCCATAACCAACTATGCAAATAAATAGACTTAATAATAAATATAAAGAGCTCCCCCTGAAGCTTTGCACAAACATCATAATGAAAACCAAATTCATTAACATAAAAACATCATAAAAGGTCCAAATCAAAGGTGCAATAATAAACCCAAAGTCTCAAAACACCAAGTTCTCAAAATACAGAAAATGTAACAAAGACCAATATGATAAAAACAGAATGAAAACTAAGATAGACTGCAAAGGTCAACATCATCAAAACATCGAAGGAGCTGGATCATCTGGAGGAGGATAAAATCGAGAGAAGAGTTTAGAGGATGAAAAAACTAGTAAGATTTGACAAAACTTTGAGGAAAATCTGAGTTTTGAGGAGAGAGATATGAGAAAACCGAGAGAGAAGAGGGTCGCAAAAACTTGAGTCTGAGAGTATATATAAACAGTTCAAAATACTCGAGTATATTCATAAATACTAGAGTTGTTCTTTAGGATATACTCGAGTTTTTGAAAATATATTCGAGTCGGCCGTGACTCAACCCAGATTTCCCCAGAAAAGTCGAGTAAAAATTGAAAAACTCGACTTTGGTCCGAAAGTTCAATTTTCAGGAAAACGCAAAATACTCGAGTTTTTGGAAAATACTCGAGTTTGGTCTGAAAGTTCAAAAATTGGGGGTTTCGAAAGACTCGAGTGTTTTTTGTTTTGAAAAACACTCGAGTATTTTAATAAAGACTCGAGTGTTTGGAGAAACACTCGAGTATTTTTCTCAGACCCTGATTAAAAACTTTTTCAATTTAAAACTGATTTAATTTTGAATTAAAATACTCGAGTGTTTTTGGAAAAACTCGAGTATTTTGACAGAACAGAGAGTAAAAACTCAGTTTTAAAAGACCAAACACAAATCAAACACAAATGCTTCACTACCAACTTGGAATACAGTACAGAATCACACACAATTAACATATACAATTTCAAATATCATCAAGGACAATTTAACTAAGAATCAATAACACATTAGAGTAAGACTAATATGGTGATTTTCCAAAAATGACACACAATGCAATTAGCCTATGTTAGCTTCATCTAAAATACCAAGTTCTCTCCTAATATGATAAAAGCTGTCCCTTGGTAGAGGTTTTGTAAAAATGTCAGCTAATTGATTTGTGGTACTGACAAATTCAATTGTGCAATCACCCTTTTGTACATGATCTCTTAAAAAGTGATGTCTTATTTCAATGTGTTTAGTTCTTGAGTGATACACCGGATTCTTAGTCAAATTGATTGCACTCGTGTTATCGCATCTAATCGGAATATTTTCAAGTTTCAAACCAAAATCCGATAATTGTTGTTTCATCCATAACAGTTGAGCACAACAACTACCGGCTGCGATATATTCCGCTTCGGCGGTAGAAAGAGCGACACAAGCTTGCTTTTTAGAAAACCATGATACCAATGAACTTCCCAAGAAATGGCAAGTACCACTGGTGCTTTTGCGATCAAGCTTGCATCCGGCGAAGTCGGAATCCGAGTAACCAACTAAACTAAGATTGGCATCAGCAGGATATCATAAACCAGTGTTAATTGTTCCTTTTAGATACTTAAATATATGTTTAACTGTGGATAGGTGAGATTCTTTAGGATTAGCTTGAAATCTAGCACACATGCATACACTAAACATAATATCCGGTCTAGATACAGTGAGATATAGGAGACTACCTATCATACCCCTATACTTAATAACATCAACCGGTGTACCTTGTTCATCCTTGTCTAGGTAGCATGATGTGCTCATTGGAGTGTAGGCTTCCTTGCACTTGTCCAATCCGAATTTCTCAAGGAGCTCTTTGCAATATTTCCCTTGATGCACAAATATCCCCTCCTTGACTTGCTTTATTTGTAAGCCTAGGAAGAACTTGAGTTCTCCCATCATTGACATTTCAAATTCCTTTTTCATCAAATTTGAAAACTTTCTACAAAGAGACACGTTAGTAGCACCGAAAATGATATCATCAACATAGATTTGTACTAACAAAATGTCATCCTTGGTTTTATAAATAAATAGTGTATTATCAACCTTCCCTCTTTGAAACTTGTTTTCTAATAGAAAGGAACTCAATCAATCATACCAAGCTCTAGGAGCTTGTTTCAATCCATAGAGTGCCTTTTTCAATTTATATACATGGTTTGGAAATTCACTATTTTCAAAACCGGGGGTTGTTTGACATACACTTCTTCATTTATAAACCCATTCAAGAAAGTACTTTTAACATCCATTTGATATAAAGTGAATTTCATGATTGAAGCATAAGCAAGTAAAATTCAGATTGCTTCAAGACGTGCAACCGGAGCAAAGGTCTCATCATAATCGATACCTTCCTCTTGGTTGTACCCTTGAGCTACTAGTCTAGCTTTGTTTCTTATAATCAACCCGGATTCATCAAGTTTGTTTCTATAAATCCATTTAGTACCAATTATGGTATGATCATCGGGTTTAGGGACTAGATCCCAAACTTCATTTCTTTCAAATTGGTTTAATTCTTCTTGCATAGCAAGAACCCAATGATCATCCTCAATGGCCTTTTTAATTGAATCGGGTTCAATTTGAGAAACAAATGAGACATAGTGGAAAATGTTTTGAATAGACCTACGAGTAAGTACTCCCTTTGACATATCTCCTATGACTTTGTCTATAGGATGAGCCTTGACGGATTTCCAAGTTGGAGGAAGTTCTTCCCTTACTTCTCCTTCATCAACTTTTGAATTCTCTCTCTCTTTTTCTTCTTTTGAAAAGACAATGCCATCTTCACTAGCATCACATAAAACACTATCTTCTTTTGAAGACTCATTAAAAACCACATGAATTGATTCCTCAATAGTTAAAGTTCTTTTATTGAAAATTCTATAAGCTTTACTATGAGAAGAATAGCCTAAAAATATGCCTTCATCGGATTTGGAATCAAACTTGCCAATGTGTTCTTTTCCATTATTTAAAACAAAAACTTGGCATCCGAAGACATGAAAATGAGATATATTTGGCTTTCTTCCCTTGTAAAGTTCATAGGGGGTTTTATCCAAAGAGGGCCTTATCAAAATACGATTTAAAACATAACAAGCCGTATTGACGGCATCGGCCCAAAAATATTGAGGTACTTGAGAATCATTTAACATGGTTATAGCAAGTTCCTCTAGCACCCTATTTTTCCGCTCTACCACTCCGTTTTGTTCCGGAGTCCTTGGTGCGGAGAATTGATGCTCAATACCATTTTTAGCACAAAATCTATCAAATTTGTGGTTTTCGAATTCACCACCATGATCGGTTCGAATAATAATTACTTTTTGATTTACTTGGTTTTTCAAAAGTTTGACATGATGTTTAAAAGATTTGTAGGTCTCACTCTTAGTAGTTAAAAATAAAGTCCAAGTAAACCTAGAGAAGTCATCAACAATCACCAATGCATAATAGTTGCCACCAAAGCTTTTTATTTGTGATGGTCCAAACAAGTCCATATGAAGCATTTCTAATGGCCTTGATGTGGACATAACCATTTTTGATCCAAAGGTGTTTTTAGTTTGTTTACATTTCTTGCAAGGGGAACAAACACCTTCAATAGAAAAATTTAGCTTTGGTAAACCAACTACTAGATCTTTAGATTGAATTTTCTTCAATTGGTTTACATTTATATGAGCGGTCCTACGATGCCATAACCAAGTGTCATTTTCTTTGCTCACTAAACAAGTAGAGACCAAAGAAGTGACTTTGTTCAAATCAACTAAGTAAGTATTATTTGACCTTCTACCAACAAATTTGATTGATTCATCTTTGTCACTTTTAATGAGGCAATGGGTAGAGGTAAAAACTATATGATTGCCAATATCACATAATTGGCTTATGCTCAAGAGATTATGTTCTAATCCTTGAACATAGAGCACATTATCAATAATCAAGTTTGAAGAGTTTCCGATTTTACCAATACCAAGGATTTTGCCTTTGTTGTTGTCCCCATAAGTGACATAACCCTTTTCCTTTGGAGTAAGCTCAATGAAGTGCCGCTTATCTCCCGTCATGTGCTTCGAACATCCACTATCAAGATACCACAATTGTTTTCCCGTTCGAAGACACACCTACAAAATGAAATCACTTTTTCACTTTGGGTACCCAAACAATGTTGGGTCCCTTAGGGTTAGTGTTGGGACTTTCTCCCTTCTTAATCCACATATAAGTGCCCTTATTCATTTCAAACTTCTTAATATGGCACTCAATGTTGATATGTCCAACTTTTCCACAATAAGTACAAGTTGGTCTCTTTGATGAGTTTTTCTTAGAAAATGTTCCAACCACCTTGTACTTTTTGTCCTTTTTATGAACATATCCTAAACCGGTTTTGTTGTGATTATGTCTTTGAGAGTTCAACAACCGGTTGAGGTTTCTATCACTATGTGAGATTGTGAGTTTGTTTTTCAACTCTTTCACTTCTTTTTCAAGATCATCACATCTCTCACATGAAGTGATAATTTCCTCATGATTTGCACAATCACTTTGATGACTAGAATTAATAAGTTCCAAGGATTCATTTTGAAGTTTCAACTCATTTATAGATTTTTGCAATTCATCAATTTCATGTTGAAACTCCAAAATTTTCTTTCCTTTTTCCTTATTAATTTTAGCAAGCCTTTTAAATTGAATTAACATTTCATTGTAGGCTTCTTGCAAACCATCATATGAAATGGAGTTTGAAGAGGAACAAGAAGAACTAGAGGTTACCTCATCATCACTTTCACTCATGCCATGATTAGCTCTTGATGAGGACTCATGATTGTTCTTGGCCATGAGACAAAGGTTTGCATTTTCATCACCGGAACTACTTGAAGATGATTCATTGCTCTTCTCCGGTGCATCCCAAACAATGTATGCACGCTTCCCTTTGGTCACTTGGGTCTTCTTGTCATTCTTCTTCAAGAATGTGGCACATTCCATTCTTATGTGACCAACCCCTCCACATTCATGACACTTAACTCCATCATTGGTACTCTTTTCTCTTTGTTTGGAGTCTTTGGTTCTCTTGAAATTGGATGAAGATCCACCTTTCTTCCCTTTGAAGAATTTGTTGAATCTTTTCACAAACATCCCAAATTCTTCTTGATTTGGTTCACCATCGGAATCTCCACTTGTAGAGCATTCTTCAACTTCTTTTGTAGCTTTGGTTGAAGCTTTGAGTGCTATGCTCTTTTTCTTTTTGTCCGATTCCTCATGCATCCCAAGTCTTGTAAGCTCCATCTCATGCTCTTGGAGTTTGCCAAACAAAGTGGCTAAGTCCATGCTATTTATGTCTCTTGATTCCTTGATGGCGGTTACCTTGGGTTGCCAACTCCTATCAAGACATCTTAGAATTTTGTTAGTAGTTTCACCATTGCGAAATACTTTTCCCAAGGAAATCAAATGATTAACAATGTGAGAGAATCGCTTTTGCAAGTCACTAATGGTTTCATTTGGCAACATGTGGAACAATTCATATTCGTGAGTTAGAGAATTCAATCTTGCATCTCTAACCTCACTTGTTCCCTCATGTGTGACTTGCAAAGTATCCCACATTTCTTTTGCCGATTTACATTGGGAAACTCTAAAAAATTCATCATGGGATAGAGCCGAAAAGATGATGTTTTTAGCTTTTAAATCAAATGAGACTTTTCTCTTTTCATCATCATTCCAACTACTCCTTGGAATTTCAACAATTTCATCATTTATTTTCTTTTTGGGAATGAAAGGACCATTTTCAATTGCATCCCAAATATCCATATCAATTGCTTCAATAAAAACTTTCATGCGAGTTTTCCAATAAACATATCCTTCACCATTAAATAGTGGAGGACGGTTTATTGAAGCTCCTTCTCCACCAAAGTTATTGCTAGAGCCCATTAAGTTTCCAAAAGGATCTTTTTCGAAAAAGTTGTTACACTCGATCTTTCGACCGAGCTCTGATACCACTTGTTGGAAACCAACAAGCGGGCTAAGCAAATACTAGAGGGGGGTGAATAGTATTTTGAAGCACTAATACCAAATATTTCGATTGATAATTGAAGAATGGAGCTAAGACTGAATTTTCTGGAATCAGACACAAAAGACTCGAGTCTTTTGTGAAATACTCGAGTTTTTCAGTGATGAACAACTCGAGTCTTTTCTGAAATACTCGAGTTTTTCCTATCAGATAGCAGAAAAACCAGAAACGAAAATTCAGCAATTTAACTCAAATCAATTCAATAATAAACAGGAACTTATCCAACAGAATAGCAAGCAATCTAAATAACTTTTAAACACAAAGATTCCTTGAACTTGCTACCTAATTGTATAAATCCTAATTGATTGAAATGACTTAAGTCTATTGAGCTAGAAAGTAGATTAAAAGCAATAAACCAACACTCAAGCAATTTTATCCTGGTTCACTCCAACAATGAGCTACATCCAGTCCTCCTAATCACTTAGGAGTTTCTACTAATAATCAAATTGTTAGAAATTACAAAGGATTGCTTGAGAATGGCCTCACTCAACCTAACCCTTTCAAGAGTGTACCAAACTCTTGATTTCTACCCCAATTTGATTCCGGTGATTGAAGAACTCTTCACAAATCTTCCTTGAACTCCCTTCAAGAAACTCCACCGGGCTAGGAACTTCCTAGTCTTGTGCTTGAGAACCTCTCAAGACTTCCAACACCCTAAGCCACTTAGGGTTTGCTTGGGAACAATCCAAGACTTTGAATAATCAAGCTTTTTGTATGTGTATTACTAATCTCACAATGGATTAGCACAAATAAACACAGCTCAATATAAGAATTGAGGCCTAAAAACTCAACTTGGAATAAAATGACAATATGAGTAAGAAGTTGAGCTTTTTGGGAATTAACACTTGAGAAGAGGAAATTAAGAAAGCTTGAATCAATGATGTGTTGTTGTCTTTTTTTTTCTTTCACAAATTCAAAGAGAAATTTTACAATAAGGTTCTGAATTCTCTCTTGGGGTTGGATGAGACTCAAATGCCCTCAATTGAGTTTTTGAGTCTCTCCAACGTTCATTTTTGCTGACTAGACAAAAATACTCGAGTCTTTTGGTAAATACTCGAGTCTTTTTGGTCGGTCACGAGTGAATTGGTGCACGAACAAGACTAACGGTCATAATTGCTGACCTGGCACAAATACTCGAGTTTTTCTATAAATACTCGAGTATATACTCGAGTCTTTATCAAAATACTCGAGTATTTTGATCAGATATGGGAAAAATTATTTTTCAATTTTATTTTTCCTCTCAAGTATTAATTTTTGGTCAATCTCAACTTAATAAACATATAAAAATTTATTCCTAGAAGAGACTAACTATTTCTACCCACTCTCAACCACTCTCAACATAAATTAGAAATTTACAATTAATATTTGATTGAGAATGATTGGGCACTTGTCTTCTTTTCTTGACTTCTTGTTGATGTTGATGTTGCAATATCTTCAAGGCATGATTTGTTAATTATTTTGTCATCATCAAAACATAATCCACATAATTAGGAGCATTGAATTCACAGTAGGGTTAAGCAATAATAAGTCCTACCGCTACAGGATAAGCATGAGCTCTCTAGTACAGGATAAGGGTGAATAACTCATCCTTCTTATCCTCTAAGAGCCACGTCAGCCATACTGGGCCGAACAGGCCCATAAGGCACCACAACACAACTTCCCCTATAAGTATCGCCATGCTATAGGGGCTAAGGTATGTTTTCTCATCCCTACTCTCAAGAACTACGTGTGGCTTGATCCCCTTATCACTAGGGGTACGTAGGACCGGGGTCACCCTCGCCAGCTACAACAACCACCAAAACACATCGTGGTGGATCTATTTCTCAGATCCACTACAGACTGAATAGTCCTTTCCGTTTGACTATCAGTCTGGAGATGATAAGCAGAACTCAACTTCAACCTTGAACCCAAAGCTTTATGTATATTTTGCCAAAACTTCGATGTAAACCTTGGATCACGATCTGACACGATACTTGATGGCACACCATGCAGACGAACTACTTCGTTGGTATACAACTGAGTGAGCTTCTCCAAAGAATAGCGCACATTTATCGGAATAAAATGCGCTGACTTCGTCAAGCGATCTACAATCACCCAGATTACATCATGACCGGTAGCTGTCCTTGGAAAACCGAACACGAAATCCATTGAGATACTATCCCATTTCCATAGCGGAATCTCTAAGGGAAGTAATTCTCCTCCTGGCCTTTGGTGTTCCACCTTAGCCTTCTGACACACCAAATAGCACGCTACATACTTTGCTACATTCTTCTTAAGACCAGGCCACCAAAATATCTTCCTCAAATCCTGGTACATTTTGGTAGCTCTCGGATGCATACTCATCTTGCTCTTATGCGCTTCATCCAAAATCATTCTCCTCACTTCAAAATTATCGGGCACACAAATCCTTGTTCTGAAGCAAAGAATTCCATCCTTCCCTTCTTGAAATTCTAACTCTTTGCCTTCCTCCATAAGCCTCCTCTTTTCCTTAAGCTCATCATCTTCTTGTTGCAACTCTCGAATCCTTTTCAAGAATTCATTTGCGATATGAAACATTCCCATCTTGATACTTGTCGGTTCCACTTGCATTGCCAAGCTCAAATCTCTAAATTCTTCTATCATCGCAGCTTCTTTGACCATCATCGAACTGATATGCATTGCTTTTCGACTCAATGCATCCGCCACAACATTTGCCTTCTCCGGATGGTAATGAAGCTCAAATTCGTAATCCTTCAAGAACTTCATCCATCGACGTTGCCTCATGTTCAACTCTTTCTGATCGAAAAGGTACTTTAAACTCTTATGGTCACTAAATACCCGAAACGTAGTGCCATAGAGGCAGTGCCTCCAAATCTTTAGAGCCAAAACAACAGCTGCCAGCTCTAAATCATGAGTTGGATAGTTCATTTCATGAACCTTTAGTTGTCTCGAGGCATAAGCTACCACCTTTCCATCTTGCATCAGCACACTCCCAAGTCCTTGTTTTGATGCATCACAGTACACCTCAAAATTCTTCTGTGGATCAGGCAAAATCAACACAGGAGATGATGTCAATCGTTCCTTCAACTCTTGGAAACTCCTTTCACACTTCTCATCCCATATAAATGGTTGGTCTTTCCGAGTTAACTTCGTCAATGGTAACGCAATCCTTGAGAAACCTTCTATGAATCTTCTATAGTACCCAGCCAAACCAAGAAAACTTCTCACTTCCGTGACTGACTTCGGTTGTTCCCATTGTAAAACTGAACACACCTTCACTGGATCAACAGCTATTCCTTTGTTGGATATCACATGTCCTAAAAACTTAACTTCCTCCAGCCAGAACTCACACTTTGCAAGTTTGGCGTACAATTGCTTCTCCTTTAGGACATTCAACACTATTCTTAAGTGTTCAGCATGCTCCTCCGGACTTTTGGAATAAATTAGAATATCATCGATGAACACAACCACGAATGAATCTAAATAGGATATAAAGATTCGATTCATGTAGTCCATGAAAATAGCTGGTGCATTAGTCAATCTGAACGACATCACAACATACTCATAATGTCCGTATCGGGATCGAAATGCGGTCTTAGAGATATCCTCTTCTCTAATCCTGATCCGGTGGTAACCCGCCCTCAGATCAATCTTAGAAAATACTGAAGCCCCTCGAACTTGATCCATAAGGTCATCTATCCTTGGTAAAGGATACTTGTTCTTAATTGTGACCTTATTCAACTGCCGGTAATCAATGCACATCCTCATGCTACCATCTTTCTTTTTGACAAATAAAATCGGAGCACCCCAAGGAGACACACTTGGTCGGATCATCTGCTTCTGCAATAACTCCTCAATTTGTTTCTTCATCTCAGCCATTTTCGGTGGTGCTATTCTATAAGGAGCAATAGAAATGGGACTAGCACCCGGAACTAGATCGATTCCAAACTCAATCTCTCTCTTCGGTGGCAAACCCGGTATCTCGTCAGCAAATACCTCAGGAAAATCTCTGACAACGGGAATCTCTTTAATTCTTGGGCCATCTTATTCTACTTCAGTGTTGAACAAACACATAAACCCTGAAGGTTTTGGGTCTCTATAGATAACTATCTTCTTATCACAATAAATGATCACTTGGTTTCGACTTAACCAATCCATTCCCAAGATCACATCCAATTGCGATAAGGGTAGGCAGATCAAATCTACCCTAGAGATTTGTCCTAACACTTCTATACAACAGTTAAGACATGCTCTAGAAACAACTACAGGAGCATTAGTAGGGGTTTCTACTTTAAGAGTGTAAAGCAATTCAGACATGGGCAACCTCAATCGATTTACACATTCATAAGAAACAAATGAATGCATTGCACTAGAATCAAACAACACATGGCAAGATTGACCATTCAGCAAGTAATTACCTTGCACAAGATTAGAGGATTGGCTTGCTTCTACACCACTAAGCGTGAAAACTCTGCCTTGAACTATAGACTTATCAGCTTCCCCCTTCGGATTGGTCTTGATCAGTTCCTTGCAGTCCTTCGCAAAATGTCCCGGCTTTCCATAATTGAAGCAGCCACTTGTCGCCCAACAGATACGACCATAATGGCGACGCTTGCACTTGTCACAATAGGGAGCCTCACTCCGGAAATTACTTCTATCATATCCTCCAACTTTTCCCTTACCTTTTCCTCGGCGATCATATGGACCTTTTCCTCGATTGTTGAAACCTTTGCGTCTCTGAGGTCCATAACTCTGATTGTCTTTCTTCTCTGGTGCTTGCAACCCTTCTGCCTTTATGTCATCGTCATACATCCTACACATATCCACTAGTGCATAAAAGCTCTAAATCCGTTGATAACTGAAAATAGATTTTAGTTTAGGCCTCAAGCCACCCTCAAACTTGATACATTTGCTTCTCTCATCTGGATTGTTCTGGTAATATGGAGAGTACTTCATCAACTCCTCGAACTTAGCTGCGTACTCACCCACACTCATGTCTCCTTGCTTCAGTTGCAAGAACTCAACTTCCTTCTTCCTCCTCAAATCTTCTGGGAAGTATTTATTGAGAAACTTCTCCATAAACACACCCCAGTTTACATCCCTTCCTTCATAATGCAGGAGCTGAACTGTATGGTTCCACCAATTCTCGGCCTCGTCTTCTAACATATAAACTGCATATGTCACTTTCTGAGCTTCTGTGCAGTCTAATGTTCTGAAAATTTTATCCATAGTATGAATCCACTTATTAACCTCCTCAGGCTTAAATCCTCCTTCAAACTTAGGTGGATTACAACTCCTAAAATCCGCCAAACTCTTAGCCTCGGCATTACCAATATTACACTGATGAGGGGGATTAACGGGTTGCGATGGTTGCTAAGATTGCTGTTGTTGCCGTTGCTGCATAGACTCCAACACCGCGGTGATTCTTTCTAACATTGCATTAGTATGACTTTGGTTTCCAGTCGTCATAATAGATCTGCACTATGGACTTATGATCACATATGATGGACTGAAGAAACATTCATCACACAACCTATTATAGGGCTATGACAATAACTTCAAACAAAACATTCAATTTGTATCTATTGCTCAATTCAAGCAAGATACTAACAATCAAAAACAATAAATATACCCTGTGGATACCTGCTTGATGTTTATGACTACCTTTCTGGGACTACTTCAACTACTACAGGATCTGACTTTTGCTCTGATACCACTCAGTGTGACACCCTCATTATCATACTCATAATCATAGTAATAAATTAACTATTACTCTCAAATGGATATGGACTTGTTTAAAGATAGAAAATATAAGGTTAAATATTTTTTTCCTTTTCATTTTCTAAAAGAAGCGGGTGCACAAACATAATATTAGAATTTATTTGGTACAGTTTGGGATTACATACTGCTGTTCACGAATTTTTATTATGTTTGAGAAAGATTATAGTGTTTTGTTTTAATAAATTGACTTACGATTTTCAAGTATTATTTACTGTATTGGAAAAATATTATTTTCCACTGTCATAAGGTGTTATACGGTTTTAAAGGATTTTGTGTACTTTGAAATTTTAATTTGTGAGACATTCCATTAGTAATACACAATACCCTAGGGTAACCAAATTGAACACAGTTTACCCCAATTAAACACAACCTACCCTAATTAATGTAACCACCCTATATGTCCCTAAGGGAGACAAGTTATTAATGACCCCATCCAAGCATGCAAAATTCGGCCAATGCATGCAAATGTATTTTATTCTTTTGTCTCTTAATTAATTACCTAACAACCTACCTATATGTCACTAATTAATAATCCTACACACTAAATAAATTTGCAAAGTGCCAACCCTATTTTTATGCTAAAACCGTGAGGGAGTATGACCAAGGGGGAGCTCTTGAATAATTTTGCACCCCCATTTTATTCCATGAACCCCACCTTAAACTTCTCTATAAATATAACCCCACCCACAGGCCTTTACTCTTGTTCTTGCCATTTGCTTTGAGAAAAAAAAAGAGAGAGAAGAAGGGAGAGTAGGTGGAGGCTGAGGGAGCTAGAGTGAAGAAGGAGGAGGAAAAGCTTGCACATTTGTGGATCATTTTTTTTGTTTTCCTACTAGGTAATCATTCTTATTTCCATTCCTTTTATTCCTTGTTCTAATTGTTTTCGGTTTCCATGAATATATGTAAAAGGATGAGATTTTGCTAATGCATGTTTGTTTTTATTAAAGATTCTCACTTTTCAAGTAATAATGTACAAAGATTTAAGTTTTTGGATGAAAAATAGCTCCACGGGGTAGTCCCTTTTTGTGTTCAAAAGATTTTTGTTTTTACTTGTGGATAATGCCAAGGAAACAAGAATGATTTTGATGTTGTTAATGTAATGGTTTATTTGGTTGAAAATTTTCCATTTCTTGAAAAATTCCATTCGGCCAAGATGAGAAGCACAAGGAAATAAATTTTGTTTTCCATGCATGCTGAGTTTTCATATTCCTCTTTGATTTTAAGACCTTAATATAGATAGATTTGAGTTTGTTGATAAAAAAATAAATAGGCTTGAACCAAGAAGGTGCTTAGGATTTCACCCTCTTTCAAACCCAAAATGATTTTTGTTTTTACTTCAAGTATTTGATCTTTGATCTTTAAATGGTTTGGAGTATATCAATCGGTATTGCAAGAAGTTTTGATTTTCCCATGAATATATATATATATATAATTCGGCCACATCAAGAAGAGAGGAAAATGAGTTTGTATTTTTATTGCATGTTGGATTTTTGTGTTCCTTATTGATTTTCTAGCTTTAATATGTAATGATTTATGCTTTGATTTGAAAATGAACATGCAACCATGTTCTAGGGTGCCACGGCTTTTGGCCCCTTTTCACTCCAAAATGATCTTTGTTTTATTTCAAGTAATAATCCTTGATCTTGAAATGGTTATGAGTATAACGATTGGTATTGTTTTTGTAATGATTTATTTGTTGAAATTTTCCATTTTTCTTATGCATGTGATTCGGCCAAGGCAAGGAAATAAAAGGGAACAAGTTTTGTTTTGATGCATGTTAAGTTTTTGTGTTTCTCCATGATTTTAAGCTTTAAATGTTTAAAGATTTAAGCTTTAGAGTTTGAAAATAATTTGCTCTTGGTCCATGCGGTTTTATTATATCTTTACTTAAATGGATTTGTTTTGTTTTGATACCTTGTGTCATGACTAAAGATAAAAGAATCGGCTTTGATTTTATTGGTTATGAAGGTTGCAAATTTTCTAATCTCCTTCCTATTTGTTTTGGTCAAGAAGAAAAATTGGAGGGAATGAATTTTGTTTTTTTCGTGCAAGTTAATTTTCCATTCTCCTTGTTGATTTCTAAGTACTAATGTATAAGGATTTGAATTTAAAAGATTAAAAATAAACTTGTTTTGTATTCCAAGGCCTATACGGTTTTCCTATTAAAGTTAGCCTAAATGATTTTGTTTTGCTTTGATGCTTGATTTGTGATGATGGATGGATTTTTGTGCATATACATGTGTTGGTTAATTTATATAGGAACCCCTAAATTTTTATATGTATGTTTCGGCCCTAAACAAGTTAAGTAAGGAAAATAAATTGATTTTGTTGTATGTCCTATGATACGGTTTTAATGAAAAATACTTGAGTAAGAAATTGATTGGTGATTAGCAATTGAGTTGAATTTTAAGTTGAGAAAAATAATTGTGCCACTTGAAAAGCCTTGAAAATTTGATGTATTGTCCTTCATGATGTATGAATGAATTTTGGAAGTCTTGAGAAAGTTTGAAATTATTTTGTTATTTTAAAGGTAATTTTGTTTTGTTAAAGTGTTTATAAAAAAAAATTGTGTTTTTAATTGCAAATATCTTGAATGAAATGTATTTCCCTAAGATCAGTGTTTGTGAAACTTGGATACTGTTTCATTTAGTTGAATGTAAAGTTCTCTGAATTTTTATAAGATTTTTGGAATCTATTTGATAATTTTAATAGAGTCATTTTGATGAAAACGATTTCGGAAAAATAAGTTTTTCGGGTAAAACCTAAACAGATTTTTTAAACTTAAACTTTTTGAAATGGCTTGAAATTTTTACAGAAACTTCCTGGACATGTCTTGAGACTCTCTATAAAATTTGAGACGAGTTGGAGTTGGTTTGACATTTTTACCAGATGAAAAACAGTAAGCATAGAGGTTCAGAATTTTCAGAGTTAGTGACGAAATTAATTAGAAAAGTACAACTTAAACAACTCCAAATAATCTGAAATTTTTATGAGATTACCTTGACTATGTTAGGAATATTTATACCAATTTTTATACGATTCGGAGTTAAATTACTATTTTTGGTCACTGCATTTTTCCTAAGGACAGCAGCAGTCCTGTTTCGGTTTTTTAAGTGAAATTTGATTTGAAACTTAACTTCTGGAGGTTCAAATGACTTGAAAATTTTATACGATGAACTTGAACATATGTTTTAGTGATATGGAAATTTTGAGCTTGAAAATAATTGATTTGATATGGTTTAAGATTTTATTTCTTTTGTTTTTCCAGAAATCGAGTAAACCCTCTTTTGAGTACTTTTTGACACTTATGAACTCTTGTGTTTTTTATATGACCTGACTGGACTTTGTGTGAAAATTATAATGTTTTGGAAATAAAGATATGAGTAATGTTTGAAGTGGTGTTTAGGCCATATGAAAGTGAGTTAATTTATTTGTTAAGGTGTTGTGTTTGATTTTAAGAGAAGCTTTGCAAGATAATTGGTTTTTGGATTGGTTTCTATTTGAAATTTTCTGAACTTATAGTTGCTGCCCTATTTCGTTTTGTAATGATGAATGTGGGAAACAAATTGTTTAAGTGTTTATTTTGTTGCAAAGTATTTGAAAAGCTAAAGTATGATTTTACGGTGTTTTCGGGATTGTGAAAAAAAAATATTTTTGAATTATATTTCTTGCTGTCCAACATTGATATAAATTGATATTTCACTTCTTAAGAATGTTTTCAATTGATTTAAAGTTGAGTTTCAATGGTATTTGATTTAGAGAAAGAGCCGAATTGAAATTGTGACGTTTTCGATGTTTTCGGATTGAGACTAGTGGGCTGTTCGGAACGGATCAGCAGCAAATTGAGTTGTTTCGAAGTATTTATCCTTTGTTTTAAAATGATTTTGATGTGTTCAAGGTTTATTCAAAGATTGGACTTGATTTAGAAAAGTGAACGTTCTCGTAAGAATTACCTAATGAAAAAGTAAAGTGAGTTTTCGAAAAATAATTTGATCTGAAATTACGAATATCAGTTAGGTAGCCCTGTATTAATCATATGTCTTATTTTTAGCAAGGGATCCGTCGATCGAAAGTTTGGAGCTGTTGACAGTTGGACGAACCTGCATCAATTTATTGATCATGCAAGCTGGACAAGAGGTGAGAGAGGGGCTCCCTAAGATATTGTGGTATTTAGGTAAAATGTTAAGTGGTTCCTGGACATCTCAAAAGCCGGAACGTGGGGTCTTCAAGTCAGTCGTATAGTGGCAGTTGGTTGTGTGTGTGTTTGGCCACTGGTACGCAGGACTAAGACATCCCTTTTGTTATGATGAAATGTTATGATATGTTGTGCTTTATACATGTTGAACTTTTATATGAAATTATGAGTAATCATGTTATATTATTATGTTTCTTTGTTGATTATCGATGTGATAAAATGATGTGAGCATGTGAAAAAGATATGAGAAGTATTGAAATAATGCGTTATGTGAAATGATGATCATGACTAAATGTCTAAGTGATGTGATGATGTGAAGCAAGTGATGAAACAAAAAGAGATTATGAGATTATGATGTGATAAGAAACACTGGAAATTGTGGAAATGGAAGTGCAAAGAAAGAAATGATGAGATTTATATACGATTGAAATCGATGATGCGTACGTATACGTGATGAGAAACGAAAGAATGATCGTGACATGTGCTGAGTTGAGGAACTCCTCGATGTGCCAAGTATTCATGATGATTATGTGATGATGAGGAAACAATAACGTGAAAGATTCGTGTAGAGGTCGAGGATCACCGAAGGGATGGACATGGGTGACTCGTCCGAACTTAGGATAAATAAAATACTAATAAAACACTAAAAGACATTATATAATGCGGTGAATGAGTGTGAAGTAGTGGAGAGGAAGATACCCTGTTTGTCTGCGGATACTCAGTGAGTGATTCTGATAGGGGAGGGTGATGAAGGTGACTTGTCAAGTAACCTGGAGTACTTTTCTAGGCGGAACTAGTCTATAAGTGATCGGGGATTAATACCCATTGGATCGTAGTGTGTTCTGCACTGCTGACTAGAAGAGTATTGTCGCCCCCTTGATCAAATTCGAAACGGTGAGAGGGAACCTGAACGAGGCGGGCAGTCGAATGGGTTTGAGATGTTATTGATTATTGTGATAGCCGGCCAGTGCAGTTGCGGCTCTGATATATGAGATGCATGCAGTTGGTTTCTCGGTTGTTCGACCTGCGTGGGTTAAGGTTCATGTACGTCCCGTTTGCTTCCGACTAGGCTTGGGAGGACTGGAGGAGATGTATGTGTGCTAACTAACTCCTTGATGACTTTCGAATTTTCCCCCTGTCATCAATGGATGCGATTAATAAAACTTAATAAGAAAAGTTGAAAAGTTGAAAGGACTTGTGAAATATAGGGTGTAAATAATAGTGATGATAATGACAATAATGCTATAGGAAGGTCAAAAGAAATAGAGTTATGAGTAAAGTACTAAGTCATAATGTGGTGATGGTAAATAAATGGTAATGTGGCAAGGAGAAATATGTAAAGAATGAGATAATGGTGATAATGTTGGAAATGCGGAATAACGTTGGAAACTGAATCGAGAAAGTGGTTCATGATGTTGAGAAGAGGATGGAAAGTTTGAGAATTATGTATGAGTGAGCATAATTGGTTATACGAATTGTGTTTTATTTTAGCTGTTATTGATTGCTGTTGATTTAAGCCTTAATATTTTGCCTACTGTAATTTCACCCCGTCGACGAGAAATTGTTCGGGACGCTCACTCTCTCTGTTATTCTATTTCCTTCTCCCGACCTCGATGTCCCGGAATGTAGATGGTGTACGACGCCAGAGTTATTATGCATCCCTTGGAAGAGGGAGATTGGGTCTTCCTCGAGAAGGGCTGGAAATGGAGGGGAGACGTCATCATGGAGATTAATGACCCTCAGTTCACCCCGATGGGCGTCAACGTGTGGAACTTGATGGAAAAGATAACATTGGACGACCCAGAGAACGACGGACGATTCGATGACGCTGAAGAGGAATGGAGCTGAAGGAAGTTTGAGCTAAGGACGGTGACCCGTAGTGTAGGTCATTAGTTGTGATTTATTTATGTAATGTACTATCCCAGGTTGCTAAGATAAGGATGCTGGATACTGATGTAACTCCCCACTTTTGTATTGGTTTCTAGACTCATGACTAGAGGTTATGGTTTGAGAAAAATGGAATCGTGGTTTTGAGAAATTAAAGAGACGAGTTTCAAAGCGCGACGTGGTAACATCTCGATTTGAAACTCGATACGTGACGTGGAATATGAACAGTGTATTCTCTAAAGAAAATATTTTGAAAAGGAGAACTGATGTCCACGTCACCAATGATTGAAAAAAAATTTCCCATATTTTTATGAAATAGAATTATATTCAGGTTATTAAATTGGGGTGTTACATTTATGGTATCAGAGCTGAAGTTTATCCTTAGTAACCTTAAGCATTGGCTTACATGCTTGACTATGCGAACTCTGTTTGTTTGTGTGTTCGAGTCTGTGTTGTGTCTACGCGATGGAAGCTGTATGACATGTTTGGAGAAACGTAAGTGCGGCAGGAGTGTCAGATCACCCTATCTGTCTTGTTAAGTTTGAATCTCGTGAGGAGGTCTTCATCTTCGTCGGAGGGATGTTCATACTGCTCAAATGTGTTGCATCTGACTGCAATGGACGAAGATGAAGGCAAATTGAATCGAGATTAAAGCGTTACCCTATATTGATTCTCACCCTAAATTTCCCAATTGTAATGTTTATGCCCATCAGACCTGAACCATTTGATTCTGATAAACTACTCTTTCCTATTGAATGGTGACTGTCGTCTTTTGAGAAGTAACCTATTATCTGTGATAACCTCGTTTTGTTGAATTGCTTTGACAAAACCCGAATTCCGTGAGACCCAAAATTGTTGTCTTTTTGTTCCTATCACCAAGTGTAAAGCTCTGCCAGCCCAATTTAGATCCCTTACGGGAGTGAAGTTATTGTAGGCATGGGTGTGGAAGTATTAAAGGTTAGTAGGGAAGTCCTTAAGTTGATGATTTTTAGATTGAACCCTAGGACTTGTTTCCTCGAAGTAGTCGGGAGAACTAGTCGATAGTGGCCAATGGTGAAATTTTGGAGGATTAAAGGAGTCTAGTGATCAGTTTGACTTATTTTTAGGTTGAAGTAGTGAAAGTAAGCTCTATCCATAGGTTGAATAACGATGAGTGAGGTGTCTTAGTTGATCATGCAGAATAAAGAATGGCATTTGAAGGGGGGCAAAATAGGAAGGAATGTGCAAATGGAACGATTTGAGAAAAGATATCATTAGAATCTAGGCCTAAAGATAGAAAGTAAGTTCAATAAGTGTGTAAGTTTTGAGGATTAGAGTAGAATGTTTAACATTGTTAGTCGAAGAATAGAAGCCAAACATAATATAAGTAAAAAATTTTGATGACGACGAGCGAATATAGTAATAAGTTGAATCCAAGTTGGGGAGAAAAAGAAGAGGGATATGATGAGAGTTTGTTTAGAAATTAAGGGCTTTGGATAAAATTTGATGGATGAGCCTTTGAGTACTCTAGTTGAGTAAGTGAATTGTAGGAAATGGTGAAGAGTACAAATGTCTAGAAGGAATGTGAGGAAAGAAATTGAGTAATTTGGAGGATGTAGATCGGAAGGTAAGATAAAAACTCTGTTAAGTTGAGAAAAATATTGAGCGGAAGTGTGGAAGTTTGATGTCTTTAGGTGGATTAAGAGAGAGGGTGGCTAAGGGTAAATAGTTGTGGTTGGTAGTGAAAGTATAAAGTTGTGGAAAGCAATGATTATTGGATGATGAGAGGTATTTTAATGATTTAAGAAGTGAAACCTTATAACCTCATGAGGTATATGAGACCATGAATGTGGAGTGTAGCCTAAGCAGATACATAAGATTGAAATCCCTGTGATCATAAGTATGTGATGAAAGAATAGGGGAGTTAGGCAAAGAACTATACCTAAGTAACGAGTGGAGAAACAGAAAAACCAACAGTGTACGAATAAGGGATGGCACAGGGCTATATGAACACATTTGAACATCTTAACCAATATCCTATGTTAACAAAATTGTGTGGTCTATTTCTATCATTCTTTTTCCAAAAAGCTCGATGTGACTCTGAACCTGATGACTTTGAAAAACATTGTCGATGACCTTTCTATTTGAACCTCACTGAGTCTAACTCAATTTGACGCAATGCGGCTTGATGAATGAAGCTTTGCTGGCTGGAGGCAATGACCAGAAGAAGTTGCAAAAGTCATGAAAGCGCGAATGTTGTTTTGTGTTGTGAATGTTTTCTTTTACCCCATTTCTCGAGGACAAGAAAATTTTTAAGTTGAGGAGTAATGTAACACCCCTAATTTTCAATGTTTTAATAAATTGATTTTTTGAGGATTTTTGATTGGGCAGTTACCTTCGAAATTATATAAATTCGTTATTGGGATTTAAATAATACGAATGGAAATGATTATTTGAAGATTTATTTTTTTGAATTATTTTATTTGCCTTGTGTTTTGGAGGAATTATTATTTATTGATTTATCTAATTTCTCAACTTTGAAAATTCATAACTTTTTATCTGTAAATCCGAATTTGACAATTTTACAGTCAAAACGATCGTATTGAAATGTAGAATTTATTTGGTACAGTTTGGGATTTAATACTTCTGTTCACGAATTTTTATTATGTTTGAGAAAGATTATAGTGTTTTGTTTTAATAAATTGACTTACGAATTTCAAGTATTATTTACTGTATTGGAAAAATATTATTTTCCACTGTCATAAGGTGTTATACGGTTTTAAAGGATTTTGTGTACTTTGAAATTTTAATTTTTGAGACATTCCATTAGTAATACACAATACCCTAGGGTAACCCAATTGAACACAGTTTACCCCAATTAAACACAACCTACCCTAATTAATGTAACCACCCTATATGTCCCTAAGGGAGACAAGTTATTAATGACCCCATCCAAGCATGCAAAATTCGGCGAATGCATGCAAATGTATTTTATTCTTTTGTCTCTTAATTAATTACCTAACAACCTACCTATATGTCACTAATTAATAATCCTACACACTACATAAATTTGCAAAGTGCCAACCCTATTTTTATGCTAAAACCGTTGGGGAGTATGACCAAGGGGAGAGCTCTTGAATAATTTTGCACCCCCATTTTATTCCATGAACCCCACCTTAAACTTCTCTATAAATATAACCCCACACAGATGCCTTTACTCTTGTTCTTGCCATTTGCTTTGAGAAAAAAAAAAGAGAGAAGAAGGGAGAAGAGGTGGAGGCCGAGGGAGCTAGCTAGAGTGAAGAAGGAGGAGGAAAAGCTTTCACATTTGTGGATCATTTTTTTTTGTTTTCCTACTAGGTAATCATTCTTATTTCCATTCTTTTATTCCTTGCTCTAATTGTTTTCGATTTCCATGAATATATGTAAAAGGATGAGATTTTGCTAATGCATGTTTGTTTTTATTAAAGATTCTCACTTTTCAAGTATTAATGTACAAAGATTTAAGTTTTTGGATGAAAAATGGACATGCATCCATTGTTGGAGCTCCACGGGGTAGTCCCTTTTTGTGTTTATAAGATTTTGTTTTTACTTGTGAATAATGCCAAGGAAACAAGAATGATTTTGATCTTGTTGATGTAATGGTTTATTTGGTTGAAAATTTTCCATTTCTTGAAAAATTCCATTCGGCCAAGAGGAGAAGCACAAGGAAATAAATTTTGTTTTTCATGCATGTTGAGTTTTCATATTCCTCTTTGATTTTAAGACCTTAATATAGACAGATTTGAGTTGTTGATAAAAAAAATGAATAGGCTTGAACCAAGAAGGTGCTTACGATTTCACCCTCTTTCATACCCAAAATGATTTTTTTTCCTTCAAGTATTTGATCTTTGATCTTTAAATGGTTTGGAGTATATCAATTGGTATTGCAAGAAGTTTTGATTTTCCCATGAATATATATATAATTTGGCCACATCAAGAAGAGAGGAAAATGAGTTTGTATTTCTATTGCATGTTGGATTTTTGAGTTCCTTATTGATTTTCTAGCTTTAATATGTAAAGATTTATGCTTTGATTTGAAAACGAACATGCAACCATGTTCTAGGGTGCCACGGTTTTTGGCCCCTTTTCACTCCAAGATGATCTTTGCTTTCTTTCAAGTAATAATCCTTGATCTTGAAATGGTTATGAGTATAACGATTGGTATTGTTTTGATAATGATTTATTTGTTGAAATTTTTCATTTTTCTTATGCATGTGATTCGGCCAAGGCAAGGAAATAAAAGGGAACAAGTTTTGTTTTGATGCATATTAAGTTTTTGTGTTTCTCCATGATTTTAAGCTTTAAATGTATAAGGATTCAAGCTTTAGAGTTTGAAAAGAATTTGCTTAAAATGGAGATTTAATGAAGAATGTTAATGGGGCACAAATGCAAAAAGTTTTTGAGGTAATATATATTATTTCTATATCCTTTTTCATTGCAAACGAAGGAAGTGTGTCAGTATTACATAAAAGACATAATTTGGTGAAACAATTGATGCATTGTTTGCATGATATCAAATCAGTGACTACAAACTCTCTTTGAGTCACTATTGTCCCCATCCAGTGGTTACAAGTTTCTTCTTATGATGAAAATATTTCAATTTTGAATAACATTCGATAAGTATTGTCTTCTACATTTACTGGTGCATTTGCTAGGAGAGTCAAACATTGAGAAAAAAAGAATAAGGGTATCTGACAAAAGTACCCAAACTTCAGGGACTTGTGACATAATTAAGCTTATATTTTATTGCAGATAACTAGTTGAGAAACTAATATATATAGTTTTTAGTAAAATGTATGTCCATTAACTGCTATTAAACTAGCATCACATCTGATTCAAACATATGCTAAAATTATTATGACCACATCGTCCTGCCTGGTCCAAGACTTTTGCCTATTTAAACCAAAGAGCGAGGTACATAAACCTCATTGTTTTGAACCATGTTGCCACTAAACAATGATTTGTTTACAGTTGCTGGAGGGCTTCCAGACTTCATATCCAGGATTGGATTTCCCTCCACTACCAAAGAGAGGCGATTTTGATTTGCAGAAGGTTCTTAATTCTCCATACTTTTTCAACTGAGCGTTTCTCCACAATCAGCAATTATGAATTTCTGCGGACGCATTCGTTTCTTATAATATGAAGCCATAGTGGAACTTCTCGGACATAATTCATTCTGTTTCGGAAGTTGGGAATGGAATAATGACCCAACATCACTTCTGGAAAAGGCCGGGAAGGAATGCAAAGAGGTTCTGATGATGCTTTGAAGAAACACCTTGTTGCTAGAATGCTCAGAACTTCACTGATGTGGTGATCTAATTATCACAAGGCTGGTTCAAAATGAGATAAACTTATATCAACCATCAAATTTTTAATCAACATACATGGAAGGAAGTTCTTCGTTTAATTTTGATATCAGTGATTTCCAACACATGAATTGAGTTGCTGCCATTGAATTGAACAGTGGCTGCTAATGCTAGAGCTTGCAGCAGCTCTGTTGTATAGTGCAAAGTCAAGGGCAGAGCTAACTTTGATAATGCCACAATTTTTCTATTTACAGGCACAAGAGATGAATAGATCATAGATGTATTATAGTAGTTCAGAGAAAGTTAGTTAGGGATAGAAACATGCTGTTTGTAATAACATTATTTGTCTCATTGAATGCAATTATATTGAGAATAAATGGAAGAAAGGATGGTAGTGTTCAACCTTGGTTTCTCAACTTTAAATTCGACAATATCCGATAAATTTGATGCAGTGGATCAAATATGCAGTCTATTTATTGTTCATGGTGTTCTTAGCACTTAAAAGTTAGGCTTAATTATATTACAAGTCCTTAATCAAATCCAAGAAGCTGACTCCTAGGTTTCACCGTCATCACCTAGTTGTAAGCCTAGACAGGGTATCTTTTGCTAACATGTAACATCGAAAGTTAGTTTGAAACCATTAAATTAATACTTCCCGTAGCATGTTTGGATGCAAAATGTACTGGAACTGCATGTGTTAGATTGCACAAGTGCACCTACACGTGTTGTTCAAATATAGAGAAATCGTTCTCAAGTGGTAGAATTGTGGGCTAAGTTCATGCTTCGGTGATTGCATGTAAAAACTGAGGTTTAATTTTTTATCCCATAATCGAATTTTTGGCCTCCATATTTTTCATGAAAAAGATTACAATATCCTTAGTGTTAAATAGTTTTCAACTTCTGGTGTTGGAAACAAAAAAAATAAAAAATAAAATACACTTCCGATATACACGTCAAAAATATGTTTCGATTCATCGGTATTAGAAGTGCAAATTTTTACACTTCCAACATTGATTAGTCGGAACCGATTTGTCAAAAATATATTATCCGAAGGATACAACCTAAAAGACAATTATAGATCCTGAGAGACAATCCTAATTGATCAATAAAAATGGAAGCAAAAGGGCAATGCAACTCCAACAAATAAGCAAAAGGGCTGGGAAATTCATCGGATAATGGAATGAATAGTCGCTAATGGTAATGCTGAGAGGATTATTCAGAGCCCCAATGGCTTGTTCTCCACCAAATCACGAAAGCATGTTCTCGATACCACTGTCTTCATTGCAAAAATGCATTGATACCACCCCATATGCTCCCTTTATGTGTATATCCAAAGATTACATATGCTAGAGTCAGGAGATTATTTAAAAATTAATTTTTTTTGGTTGAACGTTGCTAGGACAGCGTATATGAAAAAGCTACACATAGGCTAACCCAACATATGTAACAAAAATATTAGTACTTCAAGGAATCAACGCATATATAATTTTAAAACTCGTACACTACCTCCTAAGTATACGAAGCGTAAAAAAAATATATTAGGATATTCTGAAAAAAAAATATTTTTAGGAAGGTCAAGTATTAAAAGGGGTAAAAAAAAAAAAAAGCTAGATCCCCCAAATAAAACCAAAATGGTTTCATGTGTTCAAGAATAAAGGATTTCAGTCAGGATGAAAGCTAGCGAAGACTGAGAATATTATTGATGATATACAGTAATTTACAGTGATATAAAAATAACTTGTGTATTTTTGCTGAATGGCATCGGCACACCAACACAAATTAGCAGAACTTTAACAGTGATATAAAAATAACTTGTGTGTATTTTTGCTGTGATATTTACAGAGAAATACCATACCAAGGAAGTTAAAGGTCAGAGACTAGACTCTAGTTGGACTTGAATTTCATGTCATTCTTCAAAAAAGCATTAAAAAAGCAAACTACAAATTAATAAAGAACAATTAGGAAAATGATAGCATAAAAAAATAGACAAATAAGAGAGACAATCAATTATCGTCACTTTCAAAAAAATCAGCAATTTTCATTTCATTTTAAAGTAATTATAAAGCGCATGATTCATGGGCCTATGCAATATGGCAACAATGCACCAACAAGGCAACACCAATGGCAAACCGAATATAACGGACACAACTATGAAGCTTCTCTATCAATATGTGCCCAAATAAACAGTGCAGCCCTTGATAGTCTGCTTTTTCATGTTAAATTGCATTGGAAGCAACATAAGGCGTCAAAGGAATACCTTGGCTCTGCATACAAACTTCATGAACGTTGCATACAAACTTCATGAATGTTGCGTCAATCATTTACTTTGATAGCCAAGTGGAAACTATCAACAAAGGAAGCATTAAAAGCAGGCCATAACACACAAAAGCATCAATGCTTTCAAAAGTATTCAACTTGCTGAGAATAGTATTCCGTATTGGTCCAACGCTATCTCTTTGATATTCCTGCACAATCGACTCCACATAAGTAACATCTAGACATGAAATCGTGTAAAACTAATCCTAATTGGGGAATACATATTAAGTTCACCTCTGGTACGGTGGTAACCGGGGAAAAAAAAAGGTCACTATGCACTTACATTATCAAATTGATCCTTCTCATCAAAGTTTCTCAAAATTCTTCTGTCACTGTCGGTGATTGATTGATCCAAAGACTTTTTGGTTTTAGCACTTCCAACATTTTTATTTGACCGGGATCTGTATGCTGAATCAGTGTGTATTGTTTCCATTACAGAGCCAAAGAAGTTTGTCACAGGTACCTAAAAATAAGAGTGTCAGGACAGAGCATCTAAGGTGGCAGATATAATAAACCATTTCAAGCAGCGAAGCATCAAGGCACAGAGCTTGAACATAAACTTAAATCACCCATCTTTATTTCAACCCAAAGAAATATAAAGATATTAACAAAACTTTTGAAATGGCAGTATAGCTTAATAAATGACGTCAATAGTATAAACATAGTAAAAACAGCCTACGAAAAGCAGATCATCTTCGTTAAGGGTTCTCACAAACCACTAAACAATATACCACGAATGTGAAAACAATTACCATTCTAGCTTAGGTACTTGGGTAGTAGCTTTGCAAAATGATTAGACAATAAATATGATATTTAAATGGAGTTGAATAAGAAAGCACTGTCCAGAAAGTTAGCAGCAATTTGAACAAAGCAATTTATCTCTGAATATATAAATGACCCTCAAGTCCTCACCACATAAATGATCCAAATGAGTTCGCAAAAAATAAGCAAAAATATCAAATTATGTCCTCGACTTCATTACCTCCTCTAAATGGCGATGGTATAGATCCGTTCTATAATATGCAGTTGACATCAGTAAATTTGGATTGTATGAGTTGAAAAGACTGCAAAGAAAGAACAAAAATCCTGGAGTTAACATTCTAACCTTCAAAATAACATGATGCTGTATTGCTTGACAGTTGACACACTGCAAAGTGCAAACATAATTATGTAGTGTACTTAAGGTGCTCATGACTACTAACTATCATAACAAACAAGACCAGGGTAAAGGTTTTGTGCACTCAAAATTCAAAGAAACAGAACTGGACTTAATTTTCATAAAAAGGTCAATTATATATATATATATATATATATATATATATATATATATAGGCAAAGTTTTCGACGTGGAGGGGGGAAAGGGAAAATTGTGCAACTGCTAGAGATCGAACCAAGGTGCTAGCATTTTATGTCTCGCAGCTCTATCAACTGAGCTGCCTATTTGGGACTAAAAAGGTCAATTAAACTTTAATTGGCATAGATAATTGGATTTAAAGGGAATTGGTGAAAGCCGAGATTAAGAAACAGAACCTCAACAAATTTTTTTGGCAAGTACAATTCAATTAAAACACACTAGAGAGACAAGATGGCAAGGATAATATACTTCTAAAACAACTTACAAATAAAAGTGTTGAAGTACCTGCTCAATGAGGCATTGTCATACATATTCAGCCTCTCAAAGAAGGCAAGAGTGTAGAATGTAAAGCGATCAACAACTGAAACACCAACCTGTATTACATTTTAAAGAACATGAGTGAAGAGTGAAGACAATTTCAGTTGTGCAGAAGCAAAGCCCAAACATAAAGAAATCGTTTTATCAAAAAAAAAAAAAAAAAAATGAAGAGATACATGGATAAACTGTAGCAAATCATGTCAAATACTTGCATGAAGGACACACATGATTAACAGTTTAACACCAATATATTCGTACATACATCTGAGTCCAAGTGATGTGAATATGAATTCTCTCCTTTCATGCTACTTCCAATTGCCAATACACCTGGTGAATGAAGCTGCCAAGCTCAGAAAAGGGGGAACCCTGGTCAGCAACAAAACTTGAAGAAGAACACACAATATATACATAGAGGGATCAAGTTACTCCTAGTCCTATCCATCCATTCTAATTAAATGTAAAGGCTCACATTTAGTTATTAAAAAGCATGTGACCTTCAACCCAACCTCTTCTTCTCTACTTTCCCCCTTTTGAAACATTACTGCGATGGAGGACTTTAGCAGCATCATAAAATATGGAACAGAAAGCTTGAAGGACATGTTCATCATAAAATAAAAATAAAAACTTGAAGGAGATAGTCAAAGACGTGAGCGAGCATGAGATCTATTCAACTCCCAGAGATGATAGCATGGGCCCCAAGAAGACAATTGTATTTGTTTTGAATATCCTTTTCATGAGGTGAAACCAAACTAGATATCAAAAAAAGAAACCATTTACTTCAGGCCTTGTCCCACTAAAAGTAATCATATAATACATTATAATTGGCTAGAATCAAGCACATTATTCTTATACTCAACTGCAAATTGATTTTTTGTACAATCAGGTTAAGTAATTTCTTCATAATTAGGTTTACAGATCAATTGAATTTTGTTGAATTCACAAAATGCTACATTACAATCTCCGTGAAGTGGAAAACATGAGAGCACAGCTGCAACAATAGCTTCAATTGAGAGGGAAGAAGAGATAGGGATTATGGGTTAAGTATCGCATGATTGGCACATGATATTTTTTGGAAAATAAATATTTTTTAGTAACTTGACCCCTCCTCGTATATATATCTATCTATCTATCCATCTATTTATCTATCTATCTAATAATATCCTTAACATCACAAAATAATCAATTATAAATTTCAGAACACCGACGAGACAAACTGGACTGCAGATATTTAAGGTGGAGGAAAATATGCTATTCAATTAATTTTAGTTATGTAGGTAATGGTTTACATTGAGAGTAAGTTAAAACCTTAACTTCTTGGTTTATAGGATATTTGTATATCTCCTTTCATATGTAATTTTGTTGGGGATGCTCATGGCTGAAACCAAAGCAACCGTCATTTGTACAGAGGCATGGAATTGAGAAAAGACTCTCCCTATATTTAAATCTTAATGCATATCATTAACCACCAAATTATAAGCCATTTGACAGCAGTTAAACAGCCTAGCAACAAACCATATGAGCAATTCCAAGTTTAAAACTTCCTTATAACCCAACTTGTGCACGATTTTACCAATGATTCAAAATATAATCTTTCCACCAATTGCATGGATGTACTCAATAAAGTGACATACAATGAGGAAGACAAGGGCTACATTAAAATTGGGTTAAGAGCCTAAGACCAACATTATGCAATTCAATGGCAGTGCCAACCGAATCTGGACAATTTATACTTATGGCCCATTACACTATCGTTCAGTTAGGATAGGAGTTTTCTAAACACAAAAGACATCTCAAACTATTTCAGACCTGGGAGAAGAGAGTGGAGGCTTGACAGGTGTCCACCATTATCAGCAGCTCCTTAAACCTAAAAAATCCCATTAAGAACAAAAAGTGAGTTCTTTGTCCAATAAAAATATCATGATCCGATGATTAAGAATGTCAATCACAAATAAGTATAAAGTCAATTAAAAGAAATAACACTCCTGCAATAATTTTATTAAAAGAAGTAGAAATTTCATAGGATACTTTCAAAAAAAAAAATTATCTTGAACTCATGGAAACATATTGGTAGAGCCCCAACTTTACTGTAGCCATGCAGAAAAACAATGACAAGCATATCAAGAATTCAAGATATAGTCCTTGTTCCTTACTCTGTATGTTGAGGGATTGAGCAGCTTTGTACCATCGATTTCCTCTATATCTTTTTCTGTTTTGTGCTTTTGTTAAGGAGGGTTTCTTAGCTTTCCTTCTCTTTGTAATATTTTCCCTTTCATCTCAGTATATCTTATTTTATGTTAAAAATTCCTTCTTTTTCATGTCAAGTACACGAGTTACAATTAAATGGAAATAAACAGTTGAATAAGAACCCACACCTCCGCTTCTTCTTTCATTTGCTTCACAGCATCAGCTAAATCATGACTTTGGAGCTCTTCTGAGTCCTGAAACTTCAAAAATTCATCACCTCCATGCCCTGTCATATACAGAAGAATGTGACTCCCTTCATCACTTAGAAGTCGCTTGGACCTTGGAACAGCAGTCTCATGACGACCCGTTAATACCCGCAGAAAGTTCTCCACTGTCACTTCATAGCCACGATAATCTACCTGAGGGATTGCAAGCAAAATGATCATCTTCAAAAAGATTGTATTAAACATCAACTGTCAAGAGCCCTAAAACATAGTTTAACCTTTACAAAAATATTTTCCCTTCTAAATACTATAAGAGATAAAGGTACAGTAAAAGACTAGAGAACGAAATAAAGAATGGGGATATCATTGCAGATTATTACACTAGTACGTTCTCCATTAAGAGTACATAACATTAAGTGTAATGACGATAAGTAAAATATATTTTCTGAATGAGTTCAATTTTCAGAAATAAAAGATAACTTTAGGTAACTATCACAGAAGTAATGAGCTTATGCCTGATGATCTATTGCAGTACAAGTGCCTAAAGATGAACTAAACTACATAATGGTAGATTTAAACCTGGCTCAGCATGTTCTCTACAGGGGCCAAGCTAGCTTAACTAGGCTCATTACAAAGCAAGTCCTACATTGATGCTTGTACTGTATTAAAAAAATCTTTGTTTTCATGATTTTACCACATGTGCCTCTTTATCAAAATGTATGAATAATTAAATAAAGTTGTATATTTCAATCTATCTATATATTCATTCAAAGGTATAAAACAAAAAAACTTGGGTTTGTATTGAAACAAACACTCAAACCTAATAATAAGGATCTTCCCTGTAGTCTAGAGAGGATTCAGACCTAAACGTGCATAACTAACACTCACCTCCACATTATCCCCATACAGGTTAAGTCTATGGTTTTCATTATTAAAAACTTGGGCAGGGTACTTGTTTCTAGCATTACAAGCCATGTCATCTGCTAGCATGAGTATGATCCTCTCATCAGGTATTCCCAGCCGCTTAACTGTCCTGAATGAGAAAGAATTTATAATGGAACAATTTACCATTAAGAAGCATAATTCAAACAATTAAAAATACAGGTAAAATTGAATAGTTACCTATACAATGACAAAGTATTTGCCATATGTCGATAATTAAACCTGAACAAGGGAAGCAGCACATTTAGCATGTTAGCCATTTCATACAACTAGACAACAATGCATTCTCACTAAGTATCCTATTTTTATTCCATATTCTTTGTTGCCAAGATGCTCTACGAACAAATAGAAGAAGCTGAAAATAGAACACAAGGTAGCTTTGTAAAGGTTTTTTATCACTCCTAAATCAGAATAAGGAATCAAAAGCGAAATTGATGAAAAATACGTTCAGAGATTGTTGTTCAAAAGAATTTCTTATAAATTAGAGATGAAACCTTGCTTTACCAGAAGCGAGATGTGCAGACCAAAACTGCCCAATTATTAGTGTGCATAGTAGTATCAGAAGAAGATGAGAAATATGCTACAGAGTTGCTGATACTGCTCATAAGTATCAACAATATCACCAATACTTTCATAGGGAGCTTTAAGAAACTTAAGACCAGGTGTGCCATGTGTTTATCCAGTTATTCAGGCATCAAATTCACCAAATTTTTTGTCCTTTAGATGTGGAATTGATTCTTGGTTGCTTCTTATCTTCCAGTACCGAGGAAAAGTCTCATAACTGCAAATAAAATTTTGTCAACACATCAATCCCACAAAACTGTAATGTCATCTGATTCTTCTCAAACAAATGACCCAACCAAAAGTCAAATGCATATTAAAAATACTAACAAATTACTACAACAATTAGCCAGGATGAATCAATTAAAAAAAATCATAGCATTTTAGTTTTATAACTAATTTAGTAGTTACCATGTTAACCCTTAGAGCAGCAAACCAGGTGTCAAAATTGATATAGGCAAACCCACCCCATTGTTCCTCAATCCCTGTTCCCATGTGCAGCAATATCTAAAACTCAAAACTTGTACATCAACAATCAGCACCCTAGGAAGAACAGATACAGCATGTCGCGGGGACACGAAAAATATTAGAAATTATAAGACATGTTGTGATACAAGGTCTAAAACTAATACAAGTTGACATAGAAGCAAAATTCTTAAATTAAAAGAGAAAAATGCAACAACAACCAAGCCTTATTCCCATTAAGGACAGATCAGGTGTACGGATCAAACGACGTCGTAATGCTCTGTATCATAGATCATGCCCATCCATAAATAGATGATATCGAAATTTTTTTAATTGTTTCGCCTATAGTTTTTCTTTGCCTCTAATAATGGGACTATCTATATTGCACCGTCTTTAAAATTTATTAAAAAAAAAAAAAAAACGAGATACGGATTGGGCACGCCGGCACGGTGTTGTGTGTATGACGGTGAGTCATGGCGGAATAAAGATTAATTTTTTTATAACCCCAGACATAAAATCAAATTGACAGAACAATGTCAACTAATACTAAATCACACTGGAATGAATGAATCAAAATTGTAAATTAAATAAATGTAAAGAAATTTCAGAAGAAAGCAGAGAGAGAAAGTAAAAAGAAATAGGAGAATAATGGAAGACAGACGAAAAACTCACCGGTGAACGGAGAGAGAAGGTTAGGGCAGCTGGGGAGGGAGAGTTGAAGTTACTATGGGGAAGCAAAACCATGATGCATACTTGGATGAGTAGTGAAACCCCTGCACAGGGGGCTTTTATTTTGCCATCCCAAGGTTTATGAATGTCACCCAGATGTATAAATTATAGAGAATACGTTTATTTGGTCCCGAAACATATCTCTGTGGGTTTATCGATCTTTTTTAGGATAATGATTTTTTTTAACAAAATGAGGATAATGATTCCATATATTTCACATATAGATAATTTATTTAATTTTAAATATTAATTTTGGACAGATAATTTATTTAATTTTAAATTATTATTTTGATTAAAGACGATGTTATCTATCTACAAATGCTCTTGTGCGAAAATTCCTTAAGCGAACAAACGTGGTGCCTCGAAAAGGGATGTTTTTTATATAAGTATAATAAATAAAGTATTTATCCATTGCAAACTTTTTACAAAATTATAATCATTATATTTAATCATATATCCATGTTATTTTGACGGGTTAAGCAAAGTGACTATTTGACAAAGTGAAAGATGCAAGGAAGCTTCACTCCCGAACTTAATTGTTGCAGAAAACAACAAAAGAGAATATCTTTGAATCCCGATGATAATGTAGAGATATGAGAAAGGATAAATTATAAGTACACGATAGCACGTTGTGACAAAGTGAGCTTCAAATTAACCGGTTGCATGTGACAGGATTTTTTTACCCATTTCTCAGCAAATTGCTTGCAAACCGATCAGTGTTATCTTATGCTACAAACATACAACAAAAATCAAACATAAAATAAGAAATAATAAAATTAGAAAATTCTTGGAAGTAGAGATATATGAAGGTGAAACAGAGGTAAAGAATGAAGGTGAGATTATGTTATATATAGTGATTTTTTTTAAATATTTTTTTTAAGATAATGATTACTTCTTTTTTCAACAAACTGAGGATAATAATTTCACACATCATCTCTTTTAATCTTGAAAGGACCAGAAGGATCCAAAAGATTTTCCATTGAAACAAATCAGTGAAGAATAGCAAAAAATCGTAGCAGAGGCCATTAGATTAATAACTCTATGACCATGTAAAACATGGTAGATCCCATGAGAATCGATCAACGGTGAAAGTTTGAATGAGAAAATTGAAGAGAAAACGAGGTAAATTGACAGAAAAAGTGAGATAATTACAAATGCATTCTATTACTGAAATTAGAAATTAGAGAATCAACACTAAAAATCAACACTAAAAACAAGTAAAGTGTTGATTCTAATTGTTCACCAAAAAAAAAGTGTTGATTCTAATTAACATTACACTAAGATTTTGCTATATATATTACATGAAATGAACCTAATGGTATGGAGTTGAAGCTGTGACAGAGAAATTAGAAGAAGTTTGGAAGGCGTGGGATTTGTTTTCGTGAGATTGAAAAAGAAGTTAAGAAAGGGAAAATAAAGTGAGGGGGTGGTTTTGAATTGTTTGGAAGTTTTGGGGTTCAAAACTAAAAGGTGGGAGCCGATAAATAAATCTTTTAATCTTAGACTACATAAAAGTTTACTCGGAAGATAGGCCTATAAAGAGTAGGTTTTCATCTATGTTGCATTAATACAAGTCCAGTAACATCACCCGGTACAAATATAAGTATGGTGTATGATATTTTCTAAAAAAATTAAGGTAGGCGTATGATAATATAAATTCAAAATTACTAATAAAAATGTATAAAAAAATATAAATGAACAATCTTGATACTAACAAATACTCCCTCCATCACACAAGAATGACAAAAAATGACTAAATATTTTGTCTTTAAAATAATTAATGAAAAGTTTAGAAGTTGTAAACTTTGAATTGTGATTTGTTGATCTATGAAAAATGCATTATATTAGTTGTTTGATAATTGATTGATGTGTTAGACAAACCATTAAATGCATATCTCCTTAATTTTTTTACTTTTAAATTTTTTAATCATCATTGTAGGATGGAGAAAGTAGTATAAGTATCTTTAGGATGAGAGGTTGAGACCCAAAAAAAGAAAAGTTGAGATACAAGGACAAGAGATTGGTTATAAGTTAAATTTAAGGAAAAATCGGTACTCAAACAAAAATGACATAGTTTGGTATGATTTTCACCCAAGCATGCTCAAATATATTCAGTATGTGTATCAAAAATATCGAATATGTACCAAACACAGGTATGTCATTGGGTTTTCCACACGTTTCATCATAAGTTTTCGGTAGTTCACAACATTCTAAAACATTAGAAAATATTTTATTTATGTACCATGAGGTAATTTAGTTTCAGGTTTTAATATTTTTGGTGTTTGAATGCACCATGTGTTAATTAAAAAATTGATTATATCTACAACCTGTTGTATAAGTAATATGTATGGACTTAATGAATTTGGAAATATAAACCTCATGTACTTATTTATTGTTTACATTTAAAGATTTTTTATTAATAAGTAATAAATAAAAATATCTACATATTAATTTTTTTAATGATCATTTATGCTATAATTTATTTAAAATTATTTATTTAAAAAAATCATAAATTCTAATTTCACTAAATTATTTTTGACATATTAATTTATGAGCATGTAAATCAATTATTATTTTTATTTAAGCATCTCTGACGCATGAAATGTAAATTAAATAACTAGGATTATCATAAACTTTGAGGGTATAAATTAAATAATTTACTAATACCAAGTTCATTTTTCCATTTTGTATATTATAATTTATTTTTTCATTTTTATTATATTAGATTATTAAATCTATATTAAAAAATAATTTTAGCAAAATATAATTTTATATTATATTCTTGGAAAAACATTCAAAATTCAACATCTCCTTCTTAGACGCTGTAAATTATTTTTTGAGACCAATGTAATTTTCCTATTTCATCCTTATCATTCCAACAATAATAACTAACTCCATACCTTTTTTGTAATTTACTCAATAAAAATAATATTTTCAACACTATATATCCAAACAAAATAGATCAACTTAAATTCATTTTTAAGCTAAGAGACCCAAGCATAAACATATTATAATTTTAACGGATTATATACTTACCGCATTATAATCATAGATAAAAATAGGCATATTTATCAATTATAATTAACATGCTCTTTTATTTACAATAAAGTTCTATAACAAATGGCAAAATATAGTTGCATAGTCAAAAGTCAAAATTTACAAAGAAGTAAAATGACAAATTTAATTAGAATCCAGCAAGGAAAGTGCTAGGTATAAATAATGCCATTCAGTATCACAGTTGCTCTTGCTTAAAATGCCATTCAGTTCTAGCTCGGACTACGTCTAATTTATCATCTTGAAGACGAAGCATGTGAGTGTATTGTAGGTCAGGCTTTCTATTGATGGAATTATTGGATTGACCTATCATCGTTGTTGTTGGAGTAGTTATGGATTCCAGCAAATTTTTTTTTCTACATTCACGTCGAAACTCCAATGTCATGCTTGTCATATCAAAATCTTCTAGCACTTCTATTGGCACGCTCTACAGGCAACAAGCAAATCAAACCAATTTAACATTTGTGCATTGTATTTATTATTGCTGCAAAATTTAATGGCCATGCCTTTGAATTACTCGGTTGCAATTATATTGTATGGCTTTAAATGGCTTTATATTGTGGATAAGTGTAGAAAAATTCGTATGTTATGACCGCAACTTCGGTTGCAATTCAGTTGCAAAGACTACCAAAACTGCAATTGTGGTCGTGATATCAGTTGCAATTTGCCATGACTACTTAAAAAAACTACAATATGGCTGCAATTTTGGTTGTGGACAGTCATTTAGAACCATGAATTCATCATCACCAACTTCTATAATTTGTTTTCCCTCATTTGGTACTTACCTCTAAAATCCATCCAATGTATTTCACGTTATTAACATGCTGGTTAGCATCCATGTCATTCCACCTTGGCTGTATTGGATGAAGTAAAAAAAATCAGTGAATTCAATGATCTAAATGATAGAGTGAAGAACCACTTTGTTCCTGTCGATTTTGCACAATACCAATTTGGTCCCTGACAATTAATAATACCACATTTAGTCCCTCAAAAAAAATTTCCATACCAATTTGGTCCCTCAACTTTTTTTCATATCAATTTAGTCCCTCAAGATTTTCAGACCAATTTGATCCTTAAAATTGAGGGACCAAGTTGGTATGGAAGAAAATATTGAGGGACGAAATTGGTATGGAAAAAAGTTGAGGGACCAAATTGGTATGAAATTTTTTTTTTAGGGACTAAATGTGGTATTATGAATTGTCAGGGACCAAATTAGTATTGTGCAAAATCAACAGGGATCAAAGTGGGTCTTCGCTTTAAATGTTAATACATAAGTGTTAAAACAGAGTTTTATTGCTATTGAGAAAGAAGGGATTGGTTGCAGTGAAATTATTAATAAAGAGAAGGGATTAATTGATTAAAATTAAATTACGTATCAAACTTACTGCCAATCCTGAACGGATTCTTTCAGCAGTTTCATCAGTGAGCTTGTTTATCTTCTCACAATCTGTTACTTCACTAGCAACAGCAATCCTATTAAGGTAGAAAGGAAAAAGCTCTTGTTTAACTTCACTAGGTATCTTGGATAGTCTTCTTGTTTCTCTATTCATGATCACCCATGTGCTGCACGAATAATGAAATAATTAAAATATATTACAGTATATAATAAGAAATATATATATATATATATGTATGATCTATGCGATTAGTCTATATGAGTATGAAAAATGATGAAATATTGCTCACCTAGTTGCTCTTGTTATAATCTCTTTGGTGTAATGATCCCTTATTATCCAATCTCTTCGCATTCCATTCTTTCCGGCTGCATCAACCCAAGTATCAATTTCAATTTCGTCTCCCCTGTCACATTTGTTTTTTGGCTTTAATCCATCAGTCTGTAAATATTCTATGGAAGCATAAGTGGTTAGTAGTTTTTTGTATAATTTGGAAAGGCAGGGGTTAGATTCATCAAATTTACCATTTGCTATATCTTTGCACTTGAACTTGAATACGAGTAACAACCCAAATGAGTTTTCGAAGGCTCATCTCACGAGTAGCTCCAAAACCATCCCCACCAATCCCAGAGCTGGTAACATGATTTAGAGCAGTTTCCTGATCAATTTGACATGTAGTTTATCATAATCGATTTAAATTCCTCTGCTTCATTCATTATATTTCATCAATTATTTAAAAAAAATTTCCTTCTAAGCTTATGATTGGGACCAAAATTATTCCTTGCTCTCATAGAGGCTAGATATACTGTTATAATAATAAAAGGCCGCATTAAACTTATGTGCAACTATATGGGATATCCATGGCCTAATGATTAGAACAACCATGATTTTGATTAGGAAAATGGTATCTGCTTTATAACTAGCAACATAGTTCGATTTTATAGGAAAAGTTGATTTGAAGTTTTGAACAACTTTTTCATTTACAACATTTTAGTTCAATTTTTTTATAGTCAATTATTTAACACTATCACCCGGATTTGAATCTTGATTCCAATTTCGTATGTATCATGGCTCTACCAACTGAGCTGGATCTTATAGATAGATAAGTATGAAGTTGATGTCTATTGCTTTTTTATCTTGTTGTAATATAATAGGCTAAAAGAATAAAAATATGAACAAATATATTGAAATATAAAAATAATGTTATACTAAAAGATGTTGTCCTAATAACATAAAATTTTATGTTATAACATATTGCAATGCTGAAGTAGAATGCAATTAAGAAGGTTTTAAATCTCAGTATTAAATCAGAGAGCATTGGATATATGATACACAAGGTTATATAAAGCGTGTAAGTTTGTTGATGCAAATCAAAGAATTATGAAGCTAACCTGAAGGAAATTCATGAGTGTCTCCATGGTTGCAGTTTTATCCGGTCCAATTTCGTAAGATCTAATAGCAAAAATCTGTCTATACACAAACCTGTCCTCTACAAACCTTCCACGCAAATTGGTAACAAGAGCCGCATTTGCTACGCTCTCATTAGCCAACTTGCTTCCTGAGAGAGGAGCCTCTACTACTTTTATTACATTCACCTTTGTTCCATTAACTATGTCCACTTTCTTAGGACTGCTATGAGAATTTGTTGTTACTAATGAAAATCTTCGTTTATTTTTCAATGAGTTAGCAGTGTTACATGAAGAATAAAGGCTCAGCTTCAAAGCCTCCCATGTTGTGACCCCATTTTCCTTCTTTACGTTGCTCGAATTCGCTGGAAATTGGAACCCCAAGTTGCTGGTTGCCGCCATTGGTGTAATTGAAATTAATTTAGAAATCAAATCACCAAAAAATTAAGTGGTAAAGGTGAGAATGTGATGTTAGATATAAATTCTAGTACATGTTTCTTGTAGAATGGAGAAATAATTTTTTTTCCCTCTAAAGAGTATTATGATTTGTAGGTGTAACAACTTGTTAATTATTAGAAAGGGGTAGCTTAATTAAGATAGGAAACGTAGGAGAGTGAGATTTTGCCTTTGTGATATCGGATTCATAGCCCAACCACTTCAATCGAGTGGGGGAAAATATTGTGAGACATACATCATTAACTTGCACGTAAAAATAGAATGATGTGAGAGGTTTAGCTTGTGAATAAAATTCTAGACATGTTTCTAATTTTGTTATGCTAGCCATGGTTACGTGTGTGCCAGTGCCACTAATATGTTCATGTCCATGAAAATTGCTTCGGGTACCTCTAATTTAACTCTACACAAAATCAAAGGTAGTTGGGAAAAGTTAAGGATGATAAAAAATACAAGATTTATAAAATGTTAGATTTTGTGTACTTTTTATTCAACATCAAGTTGTTTTTGCGGCAAGACTAATAATAACATACATAAGGGCAGAAATGGAAACAACTAAGTTACTTCTAGTTATGTGCAATTAAACTAGTTAGGATATTAGTTTAGTGGTTCAATGGTTTAATCGATGAATCATTAATTAAATCGCATATGGGTCAATTTATATAATATATTTTTAAATATATAAATATATTAGGGTGAAATGTATTTATGAAGTTAGGATCATAAAATAAAATTTGAAAACTTAAAAAAAATAAAATAAGTATTTTTATTTGAACAATATATCACAAAAAAAATCATATGACCTAGTGATAGCTTGTATGAAATTATATATAATTACTGTGAGACCAACAAAGCCCAGCATAGTTGGTAGATAGCTGGGTTTCTTAATCATGATGTCAGGGGTTCGATCCCTGCCGTGGGCATGGAAAAAGCTTTGTTGATAGAGACAAAACCCACTTCGGTGATCTCTACGCCTCAGAGGGGATTAGTCTTCGGTTGTCGGCTGGGGGATACCCGTGAGGTTACATGTTCGAAACCCTAGATATGGGTCCAGTTCACCATAATTCTGGTCTAACCGATCGATCCGATCTAATTTTAATAACATTTGTTATGTGTATAAAATATTGTGACTAAATTTTTTTCCAAACAAAGTGTACTCTCCACCCGACAGACAAAGATTAATCTCTTTCGAAGTTTAGATATCATCAATGATAATTTTTTTTAACTAACAATTGAAATATTATAAAATAAAATACAAAAATGTGAGCTCTATGATTGCCTGAATTTAGTTTTGGTGAAGAACAAAAATATTTCACTTCTAGTTTTCATTCTTCTTCGTTGTTCTGCCGTGAGTTGAAAACCTGATGAAATTATAGAATTTAAAAATGTCTAACATAAGTGGTAGATGATTAAATTTTTTAAACATGATGTTCACGGAATATTGTAACCTATACATATATACTCAAAGTACCACATAGCAAGACAATATTGTTTGTCGTGGTGGCTCAGCATTAGTCACGAAGCAACTTTGTCGCTTGTTCAATTCTATGCATGCACCTTTTTTGTATTATTTAAATTTTATTTTCAGTTCAAAATGTTTAAAAACAGACAGTAAAATCAATCACTCGGATTGAAAAGCTTGACTTGTTGGCTATAACAAAACAAAAAATATCACCAAGCGAAAGTTTATTAATAGTTAAAATAAGCAAGTTATCGAAATTAAATATCTAAAAACTAACTCTTCAATATTGCATCCTCGAAGTATTTGGTCAAAGATTCGTCATTGATGATGTCAATAGTTTTATATAAATCTTTGTATGTAAGGAAAATAAATCTTTATTAGTAAGCGCAAAACTCACTTTGATGATATCTAGGTTTCGAAAGAGATTAATCTTTATCTGTCGGGTGGAGGATACACTTTGTTTGGGAAAAAAAAAGGATTGATATAATATAGTTTAAAGTAAAGGATATAATTTTAGAAATAAGTTTAGGGACCAATTTCACTTATAGTTGAAGTTTAAAAACTAATGAGGAAGAAAAAATATTTTATGGTGTCTATTTTTTTTTTAAACATAAAATTGAGGAGGTCTTTATAACACATTTGCTTATAAAATAAAAGAGAAATTTTTATCCTCCTAAAATATCCCGTAAAAAACAGATTAACCACAATAACTTGACATCCGCCCATGGAATAAAACATTTCTTATAATTTACTTTTTTAACTTTTTTTCTGAATTTCCCAGTGTGCCCCTCAACACAAAAGACACTTCTTTCCTCTTTGTTCATTCTTTCTCTATTTTGAAACCCATTATGCCACCATTTCGCTAGTCATTGTCATCCCTATAAGCACTCATTCTTGCTCTATCACACCGCTGTAACAGTGATGAACTAAGTGCAGAAATAGAACTAGGGAGATAATGCAGTAGCTTAAATTCAAGAAGGAAACGAAATAAGTAATGGCTCAAGATGTATTTCCTAAGAGTTCAAATGATATAATAAGGAATCAACCTAAATGATATTAGGAACTTAGAATATAATAAGTAGCTGCAATACAGAAATGGCAGCAATAAAAGAAGAATATGTTGGAAGTCAAGCTAGTGTTGGAAGACAAACACCAAGCTCTCTCATGGACTTCAAGCAGAATTCAAGTTAATGTTTTGATGATAACAAACTCTAGATTCAAGCTCACAAGTATTCAAGCAAAGATATAAGTCTAGAAGCCTTTTCCCTTAGGACATATTGTAAGGTAATGAAGTTTTCTTGTTCTTAATGAGTTAAAAGGCCAATGAGTTTTTCAGTTAAAGGAGAAGAAAATGTGTTTTCGTGAAAATCTGTTTTTATAACTTAGTTTCTGTGTAAATGATTGATTAAACAAAACTCTGTATATTTTTATCTTATGAAAATCTATTTTTTACAAATGCAAGAAAGAGTGATCAATTAACTGTCTAAAGTAATCGATTAACTTTGATGCATCATAAAAAAACCAGAGTGTTTGTAATCGATTAAGTGAACTTGGATAATTCATTACTTTCTGTATGAGAGTAATCGATTACCTGGATTAGTAATCGATTATAAATGTCGCATCATACATTTTCCTGAGACAAAGTAATCGATTACATGTCTTGTAGTAATCGATTAGATAATGTTGCATCATATGCAAAACAGAGGCTCAGTAATCGATTATTAGATTAGTGGTAATCGATTATATGAGTTGCATCATATAATGAACAGGGGTGAAGTAATCGATTAAATATTCTTGTTCTAATCGATTACTAGTTTTTCAAAAGAATTTAAAAGTTTCTATTTTTGAAGGGATAATCGATTACCTTCCTGAAGTAATCGATTACCTCAAGTTTTATTGAAAAACGTGTCAGAATCACTTTGATTTATTTTCAGATTTGTTTTTATATAAATGATTCTGATTTACTTTCAAAAATTCGAAATTGATTTTAAGTTTGAATTATTTCCTTATTCGTTTTAAGAATCAAATCTTTATTTTATTTATTAAATCATTTTGATTTGTTTCTGATTTTAAAACTTATTACAAAATCATATTTTATTTTACTTTGATTTAAAATTGATTTTAATTTGTTGGTTTAAATCTTTTTGATTCATAAAAGTTTTATTCTTTTAAATATCACTCCAACATTCTATTTAAAAAAAAAAGGAACGCTCTACACTTTTCTGAATTCACGTTAATTCTTCTTCTCCTACTACTTTTCTCTGAACATCACGATCATATTTTTCGAAGAACTCTAAGAACTCTTGTTGGCCTCTAGACTTCAAAAAGATAACTTCATTATCATAGTGCTTTGATTGTAGAATCTGTGTTTTTGAGAACACGTTAAACTTGTTGTAATCACTCTCAACTATTTGTACTGAACCGTAGTGGTTAGGGAGAGAATCCCTTAGTTGAACGTTGAGGCGTTCGTAGGGTGAGGAACCCTGCTGTGTGATATTGAGGCCCCTAGCGAACGGAGGTTCCTAGTAGTGTGCGTGGTGCTCTCGGTTGTAATTGGGTGCGGCTCAATTGTTGGTTATAGAACTCTCAAGCGGGTCGCTTGGGGACTGGGCTAGGCCTTTCGACGGGAAGGCTGAACCAGTATAAAAATTCCTGGTGCAAGCTTTTCTATCCCTATCTCTTTTATTTTTCGCACTTTCATTTATTTACGTTTCCGCGCTACTCTTATTTTTCTATAAATCGATTTCGCTCTCCTTCTCAAACGTCTAATCTCTCCAATGCAAAACAATTTTTTAATTTGTAAGGGATTTTGCAATAAATTAATAAAACTCGATTCACCCCCCCTCTCGAGATTTTGAGGCCAAACCCAACAATTGGCATCAGAGCTAGTCTCTTGTGTTAAGACTTAACCGTCTCAAGAGTATGGCTTCAAACTCTCTGTTTGGTGGTGAAGGGAGTTCTATTAATCGTCCTCCCATGTTTGATGGGGTAGGTTACGCGTATTGGAAAGCCCGAATGAAAATTTTTATTCAAGAATTTGGATTAAAAGTTTGGGATGCGGTTGTAAATGGTCCCTATGTTCCTACCTATGTAGTTAATGGTAACACCGTCGAAAAGCCTATGACTGAGTGGACGGAAGAGGAGGAACGTAGAGTCCAGTACGATTTGAAAGCGAAAAATATTATAACATCTGCTTTGAGCTATGATGAGTTTTTTAGGATATCTACGTGTGAGACTGCACAACAAATGTGGGATACATTAGAAGTCACACATGAAGGTACCAATGAAGTGAAAAGGTCAAGAATCAACACTCTGACGGGAGAATATGAATTGTTCAGAATGAAGGATGAGGAATCGATACAGGAGATCCAAAAGCGTTTAACAATGATTGTCAACCAATTAACAACATTGGGAAAGAAATTCACAAACGTGGATCTTATCAACAAAGTTCTAAGATGCTTGGGAAGAGAATGACAACCCAAAGTGACAGCAATTGCAGAGTCGCGAAATCTTTCAATAATGACGCTGGCAACTCTCTTCGAAAAGCTAAAAGAGCATGAAAGTGAATTGAAAAGCTTAGCTCAACACGAAGAGGAAAGAAAAAAGGTGAAAAGTCTGGCATTCAAGGCTGAAGCACCGACAACTGAAAGTGACTCTGACAAGGAACTGATCAATGATGAACACATGGGACTTCTGGTCAAAAAATTTGGAAAGTTTCTGAGGAAGAAAAGCAACTTCAATTCCCAAAATAGAAGAGAAAACAACAAATGTGGAGGATCATCCATTACATGTCATGAATGTGGCAAGCCCGGTCACATCATAGCGGAGCGCTACTAGTTGAAAAAAAAAAGAAAATTCAGAAAGAAGCACCTCCAACCCAAAGAAAGGAAAGCAAGCATAGTTGGCATGGCTAGACAACGAAGGAAGTTTGGACGAGGATTCAGACGAACAAGAGGATACAACCAACCTATGCATGATGGCACATGGAGATGAGGTAAATCCTGAACTTGAACCTTCTTATGAGGAATTACAAGAGGCGTTTGAGGAATTACATGAGGAATCAATGAGGTTATCCTTGTTGGCGAGTTTAGAAAAGAAAAAATCAACTCGTATTTTACAAAAGAATTCTGATCTTGAAAAAGAAAATGAAATTTTGAAAACCAAAAACAAAGAGCTGAACACAACCTTAAGTAAATCCTCAAAGACCTCAAGTAATGAAATTAAATTTAAAGCTAGTTCTTCTTCTTGTAAGTTTTGAAAAGATTTAGTAAAAGAAGTAGAAGATTTAAAAGAAACTCTTGCAAAATTTATGAAAGGTAGAAATACTTTAAATTTAATGCTAGGGAGACAAAAATGTTTATTTAATAGAGCCGGTTTAGGATATCAACCCGACAGACATCAAAAACAATTAAGTACCATTTTTGTCCCTGCTAGCACTCATAAGAAACCTTTGATTATATGTCATATTTGTGGTAGAAAAGGCCATGGTGCACATGAGTGCGTACACCGAAAAGTTAAGTTCGTTAAAAAGAACAATGAACCTAAAAGGTGGCATGATGCAAACTATGGTTACACTAACGCTCAAGGACCCAAAAAGATATGGGTACCTGAAAAGAAAACTTGAATCTTATTCTTGTAGGTTACTCCGAAAGAAAGGAAATCGTGGTGGTACTTGGACAGTGGATGTTCGAAACATATGACAGGAGACAAATCTAAATTTTCACATCTCGTTCCAAAGGACCAAGGACATGTGACTTTCGGAGATAACAACCAAGGAAGGATTCTCGGAGTGGGTAAAATAGGTACTCCTCCTAACCCTTGCATAGAAAATGTTCTACATGTTGAGGGCCTAAAGCATAACTTGCTAAGTATTAGTCATTTATGTGATAAGGGCAATAGGGTTATATTTGATTATGATAGATGTATTATTGAGGGAAAAATTGACAATCTTATAAAGCTAATTGCTCGCAGGGTAAACAATGTATATGTAATTGATTTTAAATCAATACCCTCAAATGATGCTAAATGTTTATCAAGTAAATAGGATGAGTATTGGCTATGGCATCGTAGAATATGTCACATTCACATGAATCATTTAAACAAAATTTCTTCTAAAAAGTTAGTAGTTGGTTTGCCAAAGAAAAATTTTTCTATTTCTGAAAAATGTGATCCGTGTTCAAAATCAAAACTCACAAGGGTATCTTTTCCTTCTAAAAATCTTGTTTCAACTCAAAGGCCCTTGGAACTTTTACATATGGATCTTTTTGGACCTTGTCAAACAAAAAGCTTTGGTGGCAACTATTATTGTCTGGTTATTGTGGATGACTATTATAGGTATACATGGACATTATTCGTTACTCATAAAAATCATGCATACCATGAATTTAAAAAGCTAGCTAAGATTGTTCAAAACCAAATGCATTTGAGCATTTCATCCATTAAGACTGATCATGGTGGAGAATTTGAAAATCAATTTTTTGAAAAATTTTGCGAAAAACATGGCATTAAGCATTATTTTTCAGCTCCAAGGACTCCGGAACAAAACGGGGTTGTGGAGAGGAAAAATTGTTCATTAAAAGAGCATCTTTTCCTTCTAAAAATCTTGTTTCAACTCAAAGGCCCTTGGAACTTTTACATATGGATCTTTTTGGACCTTGTCAAACAAAAAGCTTTGGTGGCAACTATTATTGTCTGGTTATTGTGGATGACTATTCTAGGTATACATGGACATTATTCATTACTTATAAAAATGATGCATACCATGAATTTAAAAAGCTAGCTATGATTGTTCAAAACCAAATGCATTTGAGCATTGCATCCATTAAGACTGATCATGGTGGAGAATTTGAAAATCAATTTTTTGAAAAATTTTGCGAAAAGCATGGCATTAAGCATTATTTTTCAGCTCCAAGGACTCTGGAACAAAACGGGGTTGTGGAGAGGAAAAATCGTTCATTAAAAGATCTTTCAAGAACAATGCTTAGTGACATGAATTTTCCTGCATATTTTTGGGCCGATGCAGTGAGTACAACTTGTTATGTTATGAACCGTGTTTTGATACGGCCTATTTTAAAGAAAACCCCCTATGAGCTGTACAAGGTGAGAAAACCAAATATTTCCCATTTTAGAGTCTTTGGATGTAAATGTTTTGTACATAATAATGGTAGAGACAATCAAGGATGTTTTGATGCTAGAGCTGATGAGGGCACATTCCTTGGCTATTTTGTTTCGAGCAAAGCTTATAGGATTTACAGTAAATCTCGTAATACTATTGAAGAATCTATTCATGTATCATTTGATGAATCCGATCCCAGAAAGCTAGGAAAGGTATCTGTTAATGACATTTCAGGTATTCTTGGAGATTTATACATTGATGAGGATGATGAACCCAATGCTAAAGAAAAGGATCAATCCAAATGCAATGAAAAGTCAAATGAATCAGTTGAGGATAAAAATCAAGAACAATCCATGGAGCTTAATTGTGATTTGCCTAAGGAATGGAGAACATCACGACACCATCCAATTGACCAAATCATAGGTGATATCTCAAAAGGTGTAAGTACTTGCAATTCTATTAGCATTCTGTGCAATTATTTTGCTTTTGTTTCTCAAGTGGAGCCAAAGAATATTTCCGAGGCTTCATTTGATGAACATTGGCTTCTAGCTATGCAAGAAGAATTAAACCAGTTCGAAAGAAACCAGGTTTGGGAACTTGTTCCTAGGCCTTATTCTCATCCGATTATTGGAACTAAATGGATTTATAAAAACAAACTTGATGAGGCTGATTTAATTGTTCGAAACAAAGCTAGGCTAGTTGCACAAGGTTACAACCAGGAATATAGGATAGATTATGAGGAAACTTTTGCCCCTGTTGCTAGGTTGGAAGCCATTAGGTTGCTTTTAGCTTTTGCATGCATTTTAGATTTCAAATTATATCAAATGGACGTAAAGAGTGTCTTTCTTAATGGTTTTATAAATGAAGAAGTATATGTTAGTCAACCTCCCGGTTTTGAAAATTTTGAACACCCTGATTATGTTTTTAAACTGAAAAAGGCTCTTTATGGACTCAAACAAGCTCCTAGAGCATGGTATGAGCGATTAAACAAATTTTTACTTGAAAATGATTTTGAAAGAGGGAAGGTTAACAACACACTTTTTATCAAAAAGAAAGGAAAGGACATTCTTGTAGTTCAAATTTATGTATATGATATTATTTTCGGTGCTACTAATGAAACCCTTTGCAAGGATTTTTCGAGTATAATGCAGGAAGAGTTCGAGATGTCTATGATGGGCGAGCTAAACTTCTTTCTAGGATTGCAAATCAAGCAAGCAATGGATGGAATTTTTATTAGCCAAACAAAATACTGCAAGGAACTATTGAAAATATTTGGCATGGATAAGGCCAAGGCAGTAGCAACACCCATGAGTACATCATGTTATCTGGACAAAAATGAAGAAGGTAAATCCGTTGAAATCACTAAGTATCGAGGTATGATCGGATCCTTTTTATATTTAACGGCAAGTAGGTTGGATATCATGTTTAGCGTATGTATATGTGCACGCTTTTAGGTGAATCCAAAAGAAATGCACATGATTGCGGTCAAAAGAATTATGAAATATCTTTCTGACACAACTGATATGGGTTTATGGTACCCCAAAGGTTCCTCTTGTAACCTTGTTGGGTATTCCGATTTTGATTTTGTTGGGTGCAAAGTAGATAGGAAAAGCACAAGCGACACTTGTCACCTCCTAGGAAATTCATTAGTGTCATGGGCTAGCAAGAAACAGTCTAGTGTAGCCCTATCCTCAAATGAGGCTGAATATGTCGCTGCGGGTAGCTGTTGTGCACAAATCTTATAGTTAAAACAACAACTCCTAGACTTTGGTGTATGTCTAGATCACATTCCCATAAAATGTGATAACACTAGTGCAATTAGTATTACCAAAAACCCTGTGCAACATTCTCGCACTAAGCACATAGAGATTCGTCACCATTTCATACGTGATCATATTCAAAAGGGTGATCATGTGATTGAGTATGTAGATACTTCGCGGCAGTTAGATGATATCTTTACGAAACCGCTTCCTAAAGAAAATTTCTTTTTTATTCGTAGAGAAATTGGTCTAACTTTTGCCTCTCACCTGTTTTGAATATGTGATTCTTTATTATCTCCCTTGTTATTATTAATGTGTTTACTCAGTGTTTCAGGGGGAGTTTGCTGACTCTTTTTGATGAGGACAAAAGGGGGAGAAATATTCTGATGATAACATGCGAATTATTTGATGTTTTATGCATCAACACAGGGGGAGATGGCAGGAGATGCTATGAGATGATATTGTGTATTTATTTTTTGTGGAATATTGTTCTAGGGAAGGTTATTTTTCAATTGTATATATATTTTTGCTTGTATAACACTTGTGATGCAGATATCAGAATAGATGTTTGTCATCATCAAAAAGGGGGAGTGTTGGAAGTCAAGCTAGTGTTGGAAGACAAGCACCAAACTCTCTCATGGACTTCAAGCAGAATTCAAGTTAATGTTTTGATGATAACTGTAATAGGCCGATTTTCGCAACAAAAAAAGTCCAACTTTTATTTATTAAGTTACCAAAAATGAGGCCAATTTTTTTTTTTTGAAAACATTATTGAGATGTCGTGGATGTACTTTAACATCCTTTACCGAAAACCGAGTTGTTTCTAAAACACATACTTACTTACTTGAATTTTCAAAAACATTTACCATTGAAAAATGGTTTGGTTTCAGACTTAACATAGTTCGTATATTTCATCAAGAAAACTTATATAATTATCAAAAGGTTCCATTCGTACACTTCTTCAAAATTGGGGCATAATCTAAAATAAACTGAATTACATCAATAGTTCATCACTTAGGTAATCTCTTACTCACAACAATAACAACAAACTTAGGCCATAAGGCACTAATACTACCCACAAGAGAAACACTATTCTCCGATCTTTCTATTGAAGACGACCTGACGAAGCTTCCCTTTCATCTCGCGTCTTTCCTTCGCACCCAAAGTTGATGCCATTCATAGGGAGTAGCCTTCCAACCATCTCCGTGCTCTTTCCAGGTGGTGATCTTCATGCGATGCTCCATCTGCCCGTTGAAATACCAGCAGCACCGATATGCCAACGAACATGAGAGAGTAAGCATTCCGAACGACGCCTCGTCGACGGTGTGGGTTTACAGTAGGCAAGATATCAAGACAATACAAACATAACAAACAACATAAAGACAACACAACATTAAAGTATATCATCATTTTCATCATCATACATTATCTTGCCAAACTTAATTTCACTTCTCCGATTGAACATTCTTTCTTTATCAATCTCTTTCTCGATGTCAATTGGTAAATCATATTCACTTCCAACCTCATAGAATTTCATTCACTTTTCCATACTCACATTCTCAATCCATTTCTCATTATCAACATAAAATCTTTTTTCTTATAATTATAAGTCTTTCGTGATTCTTTTATTTTCTTTTCGAGTCTTATTGGATCACAACCATCGATGATTGGGGAAATTATAATATCATCGAGGTACTCGTTTCTTTCGCAGTTAGCACACACTTCTACATCTCCTCGGTCATCCACCCAACCTAGTCGGAAGCAAACAGGAGTATAGGACCTTTACCACGCGGACACGACAGTTGTCTCAACAAATCAAATGGCTCCAAGCCAGGAGAACTGTAGAAAATCGGGTACAGTCTCAAATCAAATCATATAATCAAATCAAATCATATAATATCAAGGCATGTAACACCTCGATTCGGCAACTTGAAAACTACAGGTACTTAAACAAAATATAGTGAAAATTTGGGCCATTTTTTTTTAAAACAAGTGTTACACAAGATGAGAACATTTAGGTCTTCAAAACATAGTTATATTTAAAATTCATGTTCTCATATTGCGTAAACCTTTCGAGTTCCAAACCGAGATGTCACAAGACACCGCACCTTGAAACTCGCTTTCAAAACATTATTTAAAACATTGCCCGTTTACTTGTTTCCAAAACATCATTGTTAAATAAAACTTTTGCCGAGGTACAGTATGATAGAGCTAAGGAAACTAAGAACTTACATTGGAATACATTCCTCTAGGGGGATTGCCTAACTTCTAGTCAGACTCACTAAGACTCGTCGTCCAACCTCCGGATCTGGGTAGACTAAGCTCTCCGATCACAAGTAGAGTCGTCATCCACCATCTCAGCAGTCTCATCCAAAGAGTCGTCTTGTACTTGCTTCTCCGTGCTTCTCCTTGAAGGAGTACAAAGGGATCGCTACACGCTACGCCATCTACCCGTTGCAATATCAGCAATTGCCGATACGACAACAAGGTAGGAGAGGTCCGTGTTCCGAACACTAACGGGTTAACCATGCGGTCTCCGGGTAATTTCAACATAAAGACAGACACTATAACTAGGACGGCATAACATAGACATTTATCAAATCATGTTATCATCAACATATAGAACATGTTATACACATAGCATATAGAAATCACATATAACAAAACATATTATAATGTTTAAAGCATATAAATATCATCCCCATAGCCAAATAATTCATCAAGCTTACATCCCAACTTTCTCAGTCTTTCCAATACTCATTTATGCTGTTCTTCAATCGTTGCCTCAGAATTTATTATGCCACAAATCATTTCTCGTGCTTGTCTTATAATTCTCATTCAATACTTGATATCTTTTGTACTTTTCTTTTGATTATTTTTGTCTTTTAAGTTTTAGCATTCCGGTTCACTCAATGATGGGGGGAACATCATCATTGAGGAAGACACACACGTCTACATCTCTTCGGTCATCCACCCAACCTAGTCGGAAGCAAACAGGAGTACAGGACCTTTACCACGCGGGCATGACAGCTGTCTCACAATCAATTGGTCCCAGACCAGGAGGACTTCAGCCTCAAATCAATTCAATTCATATCATTTCATTCAATCATATAATCAATGCACACTCACAACGACAATCACAAATGCCCCGTTCCAGTCCCTCTCACTGTTCTAGATTTGCAATCAAGGGGTGACAATATAATTCTAGTCTGCAGCGCAGAACTTACCACGGCATTGGACCCAGTCCCTACCACGTTAGTACGCCACATGTGGAGTTCGTTCTGCCTAGAAATATACTCTAGACTTCTTGACGTTTCACCGTCATCGTCCTCCCCTCATGCAATCTCCACCTGAGTATCCGCATATACCCATAGTATCTTCCTCTCCACTACTTCGGTACGACACTCATGCCTCACCGCGTTTGTAAATGTCTTTTAAAGTCTTTTAATATTTTAACGTTTTAATTAACGGCTTAATCCTACTAGTCGGTTCATCCTTGGTGCATCCCTTCAATGAAACCCGACCACTAATCGCAATCCGTTCCCCCTAAATCTCAACGACAATCTTGCCTCAAATCACTTTCTCATGCGTCTCAGCATTATTCTCATCAGCTCATGCTCATCAGCGCTCCTCAGCATCTTTCTCAGCAGCCATTGCTCAGCAGCATCATTAACATCCTTCTCCGTAGCTATTGCTTAGCAGCACCATCAGCATCGCTCTCCTTAGTTGTTGCTCGTCATCACCACGCTTCAGCTCGCCTTCTCGGTTATGTCTTGTTATCATCTCAAACATAATCTTTTATTTCATATCTTTCGCAACTCGTTATCAATTCTCTTTTATTCATTATTTATCGTTTTCACAATTTCGATCGCTTCACGTTTTATTTCCTTCTCAATCATTTCTTATAATTCTTATCCGCACTTTCTTTCTTCTTTAATCTTAACTCATCACTTATTTCTTACTTAATTATTTCTCATATTTCTTACTTAATTATTTCTCATATCTCATTATCGTTTCATTATTCAGACATAATCAAACAATTTTTAAACAGAATGAAATATGCACAACAAATAAACATGTAGCAAGTAAACAAGCAGGTAAACAGCTAACACAAATATCTATATCGCCTAATCCGCAGTACTCTCACCATCCATCTATTCGGATTGTGAGCAACCACGTTGCGGGACCACAACACTCTCACTCACCTCGATGACGAAACTTCCTAAAGCTTCCAAGATTTCCCGTTGGTATCCTTGCCACGTTTCCTTCGCGTCCGACACCCAAATTAAAACATTTTTCCCCGTGCGTTAGAACGTTTTCGATAAATTCTTAATTCCGTTTGAAAATTTTAAAACCATTTCTTTCTTGAAAACACATTGCTAATGTTCAAGGATTTCAAATCCAAATCAAATAAAAAGGTTTTCAAGAAACTTTGAAACAATTAAAATAACCTTCTTATTAAAATAAATTCATTCTTCTTAGTTTAAAGAAACATTCTAGTTATAAAAATCAGTGTTCTTAAACTTTAAAACAGAATACGGAATTTCAAGAAAATAAGGTTCCAAAATCACATACAATTGATTCATTAAATTTCCAAAATTTACAACATTATAAAATACTGATTAAAGAATGTCTCATAAAATTTACAAATCAACTTAAGTTGTTTAGGTCATACTTTTTAAAACAAAACAATTTCTTGGAAATTCAAACATAGATTTTTCACAAATACAGTTCACAAACAGTATTCAAAACAATTTCCATTCAATACATTCAATTAGCATTAAAAACAACACATACAGGTTTCAAATACATAGCATTTACAAACTTACAGATCACATTTTCAATCATTAAAAATCATCAATTAAATTTTAATCTTAATTAATTAAATTACTCTTAAGAAAATAATTTAAACTTAATCTTGTAATTAGCCCAACAAAACCGAATCACACATAATCATTATTTTATAATTTTAAAACTAAAAATTATTGAATTAAAATCAAAAAAATTCTTTTCACAGAATCAAATCAAACCAAAAAGAATTAAAAGAAATACACATCATTCTCATAAAACACATAACATTAAGCATCTAGGAATATAACTATCATCAAAGGTCATTTTATAAAGAAAACTTTTTCCAAACATTTTAGCATGCATTGACCGAATCCTATATATAAAATTTTGCAAAGATTTAATGCACAAAGAAACACATAAAATCATGAAATCATTTTCCTTTCTTTTAGCTAAAAACCGTGAGCATACAATAAGAACAACTTACATTTTTAATTCATTTTCAAAACAAAATCAAAGCAACAATTTAAATCATAAATCATTCCAAAGATTCAGATATATTTCTTTTAGAAACTTAATTATTTCATGCATGTATTCTTAAAGTTCTTAGATTAAAATTAGTTTCATTATGCATGCACCCTAAATAAGGAACAAACATAGCTACTTACTTTTTCCTAGGGTGGCCGAAAGTCAACATGCACCTAACAAGATTTTTGGTTCACTTTTTAAACGACAAAGTCATGCATTCACATCCAAAACATGTAAAACAACATATTACATTATTCATTCACATAAACATGCGTCAACAAAATCTTTTTCAAACATAAGTTCAAGTTCATCATTTTCCCAAAACAAAATAGAGATTTAATTTTTACTTCATAAAAACAACATGCATGTGTTTAGAATCATTAGATCTAGTATAAAGACTCATATTCCTAAATTTTTAACAAAATAAAAAGCATGGATCCTATATTCTTCAAGCTTGGCCGAATGGCCTCACAAAACAAAGCATGCACAAGATCAAACAATAGATCAAAACATGTTTATGCTCAAAATCATTTTAAAACTTGTTACTTTAATTTTTCCTTTTAAAAAAAACCGTATGACATAGAGGAAGGAAACATAATCTTTTCTTTTGAATTTAACATGCCACTTCAAAGATTTTTAACTTTTCACTTCATACATCAAAGACCATCACATGCACATATTTAAATCAAATAAGGTCATCACAAAATTAACATGCAAAACCAAAAACTTAAATCTTTTCACAAATTAAGATTAAATCGTAGATTTATTCATCAATTAAACATGGAAATACACATAGATCATAGTCTTGGAAAAAAGATTTAACATGCAAGCCAAAGAATTTCATTTTATCATTTAAATCATAGATTTTCTTGTCAAATAATCACAAACACACACTTAGATCACGGTTTAGAGCAAGAAAATTAAACATGCAAAGAGGTTTGATTTAGGTTTCACAAAAATCTTAGTTTTCTTTTAGATCTTTAAGATTTTGGTTAGAAAAATATTAGATCTAACAAGGAAAGCCTTAACCGAACATCACACACAAGCTTAACTTATTACAAATTATTTAAGTTCTTAAAGTCCAAGATCAAAGATGAGTAACACATAAAATCATCTTTAAACTTATAAAAGTCAACATGCAAAGAAGAAAAAGAAAAATCTATAAACTAAAAGAAAAATCTAGGCTATTACAAGTCTTCATCCGAGCTCTTCGAATCCTACCATGAAAGGGTTTGGTTCTTCTAGCTCCTAACACTCTTGATCTACAAGAGAAAGGCTTTGTTCAAGCTTGGATCTCCTTCTTCTTCTCCCTCAAGTCTCACGGCCAACTCCCTCTCTTCCTCTATTATTTTTTTCTTTTCTTTCTCTAAGAGTTTGATGAGTTCTTAGAGATGTGTTTGTGTTTGGAAGTGTAGAAATGAAATGGAATGGGAGACAATGAACTAAGGCAACACTAATTTATAGGCCAAGTCACGAATTCCTCTTATGCCCTTAAGTTTAGGTTTAGTCACACACAAGAGGGTGTGGCGGTTTTGGGATTACAAAAAGATGCATGGGTGGATTTTATCATATGCAAGGGGACAAGGTAGGTTAGCCTAGGTTTTAGGGGTCATTCTAGGTTTAAGTACTAGTTAGTTTTTGGCTAAGGTTTCCTACTTAGTTTGGTTCCAATTCTAACTTAGTTTAGTTTAGTTTCTTATCCTCCAAGCTTCTAGAAAGTTACAATCCTAGCTCATACACACACATACACACGTACATACATACACACACATATACATACCACCGTATCATACACATACATTTTACATTTTATTTCTTAAGCATATTTACTTAAACATTCTAATTATTAATTCATACAATAATGCAATCATTTCATAAGGAATCAAACTCACACAATTAGTTTCATGCATCACACAGTACACACACATTAAACCAAGCACTCATCACATAAAAATTTCAAGCCAAATCAATACATTTATTTTCTTCAAAACACAATTTCCAAAATTCGTATATCATATTTATGAAAATAAATTTTTGTAAAACAACCCAGAAAAATCTGAAAATCACATTTTCAAAATCTATGTTTCAAGACGATCGTTTTGATATAAAGATCGTAAAAATCCGAGTTACGGTTAAAAAGTTACAAATTTTCCAAGTTAACAATTCAAAAACTTTATTTCAAATAAAAATCACCTTTTGATAAAATCACAATTTTGTAAATCATTTTCATCTCAACAAAATCATTCACTTTTCTTCTATAAAACATTTTGTTTATAAAAATCTTTGAAAATCAACATTTTATTTCTTTATTAAGTAAAATACTTTTCTGAAAATCTTTTATAAAACAGAACTTCAAGGTTTATTTGGACAAAATTAGTTCACGCACGTACGGGAAAAATGCGGGGTGTTACATTCTCCCCAACTTGAAGATTTCTCGTCCTCGAGAAATGCCGCATAGAGTCTGTCAAATCCGTGGACGCGTAACTTCTTGAAGAAATTCCTTCCTTCTTTAACTGTGGTAACTATCACGCCTTCGGGTATGAACTATCTACTCGTCGTCTTTTCAAACGAATCGAACGGATTACTTGCAAAAGTAATCTCTCGGGGTAATTTCAATAACAAATATGGTGGGGTAGAAACAATACAGTTTCATTGACAACAAAGGATTGAGGGGTTCAAAGATATCAAAATAGGATTCAGAAACAACGGGATTACGTTTATTCGGGGTCAAGACATTACAACACTTAGGGTTAAATTCTCCCCATCAGTTCAAGCCTGAACAAGCTACTCCTCAAAACCTCACATATTTCCTACTACTCCCCAACTTAAATGACTCATACCTCTATGCCATACTCATTATCACAGACTTAACCTCTAAATACTCCTATCCTTTACCACTTTTTGATCAATCTCACAAAATTTCTCATCACTTAACTCCAATCTATCCTCTGGTTATCTTACATTTCACTGACTAATAGTCCTTACCAAACTCCTATGGTCACCATTTAGTCTTCCCTTTACTCTAACAACCACTAATCCTCAAGAGACATACACTATCTCACTCCCTATCTCCAACACTTAATCATATAACTTAGACAATTCTAAACCTTTTTCCACTTTCCACAATTTTCCTCATTTTCTAAACCATTAAAATTCCTCAACTCAATGAATTATCATCCAATATCACATCAAATCCTAGCTTTTTACCTAACCTTGGGTCAATCACTTAAAGATTCTAACCACAATTTCCACCATCTTATCACTTCGACTTCACCAGATCATCACTTATTCACCTCTATCTAACCCTTTTTCAACTCAAATCAAGACACCTACGACTCTAAACTCTAATTATCACCTTAATTTCTTCCTCATCTTATCACCACCTAAACCATCATTTTGACCAATCCGACATCGAAGCTCTTAGTCCTAACCACTTCACATCGTTCACTACTCATCTAAGACTCAAAAGGGTACTCCTATTCTCTCCAAGACTTGTACTTTCTTCATCCATACTTACTAACCCTTATTCTCCTTAACCTTGCAACTCTCGCCTAACATCACTTTACAACTAACTCTCTATATTCTAGAACCACCTACTTGACCGGTATAAGGTATCAGGGTCCAAAATTCTCATCAAAATTTTAGGAAGGAATAGTTGTCTGGTCAAAAGATCAAAAGAGAAAGTTTTGGGTTCATCAACAATCAAGGCTTTGTCAAAACATGGTCTAAGATTTTCAGGAAAGGCTTTTTCAATCGTCATGCCAAGGCAATTTGGCAACGCATAAGGTTTACACAAGAAAGGCTTCAACAATAAAAGATAGGTTCTAGTCAAAAGACAAATCTTATGGATTAAGGGTCATCACAAACAAAAGAGGTTCACATCAAAGAAGACTTCAACGAAAGAAGATCCGAATCACGCATCAATATCCCATGACGACATGGATCTCCGCTCCTCATCTTCGCTGTAGACGAAAGCTGACGTACTCCCGGAAAGCATCGGCGTACTCTTAGCGTTCCTATTCTTATCTATCGCTATCCTAATACTAACGCACACATATGGTCATACAGCAGAGTATGTAAGTCCATGTATAAGGTTTCTTAGATTAACCATTGCTCTGATACCATAACTGTAACACCCCGATTCGACAACTTGAAAACTACAGTTACTTAAACAAAATATAGTGAAAATTTGGGCCATTTTTTTTTAAAACAAGTGTTACACAAGATGAGAACATTTAGGTCTTCAAAACATAGTTATATTTAAAACTCATGTTCTCATATTGCGTAAACCTTTCAAGTTCCAAACCGAGATGTCACAAGACACCGCACCTTGAAACTCGCTTTCAAAATATTATTTAAAACATAGCCCGTTTACTTGTTTCCAAAACATCATTGTTAAATAAAACTTTTGCCGGGGTACAATATGATAGAGCTAAGGTAACTAAGAACTCACATTGGAATACATTCCTCCAGGGGGATTGCCTAACTTCTAGTCAGACTCACTAAGACTCGTCGTCCAACCTCCGGATCTGGGTAGACTAAGCTCTCCGATCACAAGTAGAGTCGTCATCCACCATCTCAGCAGTCTCATCCAAAGAGTCGCCTTGTACTTGCTTCTCCGTGCTTCTCCTTGCAGGAGTACAAAGGGATCGCTACACGCTACGCCATCTACCCATTGCAATATCAGCAATTGCCGATACGACAACAAGGTAGGAGAGAGTCAGTGCTCCGAACACTAATCGGTTGACCATGCGGTCTCCGGGTAATTTCAACATAAAGACAGACACTATAACTAGGACGGCATAACATAGACATTTATCAAATCATGTTATCATCAACATAAAGAACATGTTATACACATAGCATATAGAAATCACATATAACAAAACATATTATAATGTGTAAAGCATATAAATATCATCCCCATAGCCAAATAATTCATCAAGCTTACATCCCAACTTTCTCAGTCTTTCCAATACTCATTTATGCTGTTCTTCAATCGTTGCCTCAGAATTTATTATGCCACAAATCATTTCTCGTGCTTGTCTTATAATTCTCATTCAATACTTGATATCTTTTGTACTTTTCTTTTGATTATTTTTGTCTTTTAAGTTTTAGCATTCCGGTTCACTCAATGATGGAGGGAACATCATCATTGAGGAAGACACACACGTCTACATCTCCTCGGTCATCCACCCAACCTAGTCGGAAGCAAACAGGAGTACAGGACCTTTACCACGCGGGCACGACAGCTGTCTCACAATCAATTGGTCCCAGACCAGGAGGACTACAGCCTCAAATCAATTCAATTCATATCATTTCATTCAATCATATAATCAATGTACGCTCACAGCGGCAATCACAAATGCCCCGTTCCAGTCCCTCTCACTGTTCTAGATTTGCAATCAAGGGGGTGATAGTATAATTCTAGTCTGCAGCGCAGAACTTACCACGACATTGGACCCAGTCCCTACCACGTTAGTACGCCACATGTGGAGTTCGTTCTGCCTAGAAATATACTCTAGACTTGTTGACGTTTCACCGTCATCGTCCTCCCCTCATGCAATCTCCACCTGAGTATCCGCAGATACCCATAGTATCTTCCTCTCCACTACTTCGGTACGACACTCATGCCTCACCGCGTTTGTAAATGTCTTTTAAAGTCATTTAATGTTTTAACGTTTTAATTAGCGGCTTAATCCTACTAGTCGATTCATCATTGGTGCATCCCTTCAATGAAACCCGACCACTAATCGCAATCCGTTCCCCCTAAATCTCAACGGCAATCTTGCCTCAAATCACTTTCTCATGTGTCTCAGCATTATTCTCATCAGCTCATGCTCATCAGCGCTCCTCAGCATCTTTCTCAGCAGCCATTGCTCTGCAGCATCATCAGCATCCTTCTCCGTAGCTATTGCTTAGCAGCACCATCAGCATCACTCTCCTTAGTTGTTGCTCGTCATCACCACGCTTCCGCTCGCCTTCTCGGTTATGTCTTGTTATCATCTCAAACATCATCTTTTATTTCATTTCTTTCGCAACTCGTTATCAATTCTCTTTTATTCATTATTTATCGTTTTCACAATTTCGGTCGCTTCGCGTTTTATTTCCTTCTCAATCATTTCTTATAATTCTTATCCGCACTTTCTTTCTTCTTTAATCTTAACTCATCACTTATTTCTTACTTAATTATTTCTCATATCTCTTATTCGCGTCTCTTTTCTCTTTTCAGTCTTATCTCATTATCGTTTCATTATTCAGACATAATCAAACAATTTCTAAACAGAATGAAATATGCACAACAAATAAACATGTAGCAAGTAAACAAGCAGCTAAACAACTAACACAAATATCTATATCGCCTAATCCACAGTACTCTCACAATCCATCTATTCGGATTGTGAGCAACCACGTTGCGGGACCACAACACTCTAACTCACCTCGATGACGAAACTTCCTAAAGCTTCCAAGATTTCTCGTTGCTATCCTTGCCACGTTCCTTCGCGTCCGACACCCAAAATAGAACATTTTTCCCCGTGCATTAGAACGTTTTCGATAAATTCTTAATTCCGTTTGAAAATTTTGAAACCATTTCTTTCTTGAAAACACATTGCTAATGTTCAAGGATTTCAAATCCAAATCAAATAAAAAGGTTTTCAAGAAACTTTGAAACAATTAAAATAACCTTCTTATTAAAACAAATTCATTCTTCTTAGTTTAAAGAAACATTCTAGTTATAAAAATCAGTGTTCTTAAACTTTAAAACAGAATACGGAATTTCAAGAAAATAAGGTTCCAAAATCACATACAATTGTTTCATTAAATTTCCAAAATTCACAACATTATAAAATACTGATTAAAGAATGTCTCATAAAATTTTCAAATCAACTTAAGTTGTTTAGGTCATACTTTTTAAAACAAAACAATTTCTTTGAAATTCAAACATAGATTTTTCACAAATACAATTCACAAACAGTATTCAAAACAATTTCCATTCAATACATTCAATTAGCATGAAAAACAACACATACAGGTTTCAAAGCATATATAGCATTTACAAACTTACAGATCACATTTTCAATCATTAAAAATCATCAATTAAATTTTAATCTTAATTAATTAAATTACTCTTAAGAAAATAATTTAAACTTAATCTTGTAATTAGCCCAACAAAACCGAATCACACATAATCATTATTTTCTAATTATAAATAAATTTTAAAACTAAAAATTATTGAATTAACATCGCAAAAATTCTTTTCACAGAATCAAATCAAACCAAAAAGAATTAAAAGAAATACACGTCATTCTCATCAATTACATAACATTAAGCATCTAGGAATATAACTATCATCAAAGATCATTTTATAAAGAAAACTTTTTCCAAACATTTTAGCATGCATTGACCGAATCCTATATGTAAAATTTTGCAAAGAGTTAATGCACAAAGAAACACATAAAATCATGAAATCATTTTCCTTTCTTTTAGCTAAAAACCGTGAGCATACAATAAGAACAACTTACATTTTTTAATTCATTTTCAAAACAAAATCAAAGCAACAATTTAAATCATAAATCATTCCAAAGATTCACATATATTTCTTTTAGAAACTTAATTATTTCATGCATGTATTCTTAAAGTTCTTAGATTAAAATTAGTTTCATTATGCATGCACCCTAAATAAGGAACAGACATAGCTACCTACTTTTTCCTAGGGTGGCCGAAAGTCAACATGCACCTAACAAGATTTTTGGTTCACTTTTTAAACATACAAAGTCTTGCATTCACATCCAAAACATGTAAAACAACACATTACATTATTCATTCACATAAACATGCATCAACAAAATCTTTTTCAAACATAAGTTCAAGTTCATCATTTTCCCAAAACAAAATAGAGATTTAATTTTAACTTCATAAAAACAACATGCATGTGTTTAAAATCATTAGATCTAGTCTAAAGACTCATATTCCTAAATTTTTCACAAAATAAAAAGCATGGATCCTATATTCTTCAAGCTTGGCCGAATGGCCTCACAAAACAAAGCATGCACAAGATCAAACAATAGATCAAAACATGTTTATGCTCAAAATCATTTTAAAACTTGTTACTTTAATTTTTCCTTTTAAAAAAAACCGTATGACATAGAGGAAGGAAACATAATCTTTTCTTTTGAATTTAACATGCCACTTCAAAGATTTTTAACTTTTCACTTCATACATCAAAGACCATCACATGCACATATTTAAATCAAATAAGGTCATCACAAAATTAACATGCAAAACCAAAAACTTAAATCTTTTCACAAATCAAGATTAAATCATAGATTTATTCATCAAATAAACATGGAAATACACATAGATCATAGTCTTGGCAAAAAGATTTATTGTTGTATTTATCATTTAGATCATAGATTTTCTTGTCAAATAATCACAAACACACACTTAGATCACGGTTTAGAGCAAGAAAATTAAACATGCAAAGAGGTTTGATTTAGGTTTCACAAAAATCTTAGTTTTCTTTTAGATCTTTGAGATTTTGGTTAGAAAAATATTAGATCTAACAAAGAAAGCCTTAACCGAACATCACACACAAGCTTAACTTATTACAAATTATTTAAGTCCTTAAAGTCCAAGATCAAAGATGAGTAACACATAAAATCATCTTTAAACTTATAAAAATCAACATGCAAAGAAGAAAAAGAAAGATCTATAAACTAAAAGAAAAATCTAGGCTTTTACAAGTCTTCATCCAAGTTCTTCGAACCCTACCATGAAAGGGTTTGGTTCTTCTAGCTCCTAACACTCTTGATCTACAAGAGAAAGGCTTTGTTCAAGCTTGGATCTCCTTCTTCTTCTCCCTCAAGTCTCACGGCCAACTCCCTCTCTTCCTCTATTATTTTTTTTCTTTTCTTTCTCTAAGAGTTTGATGAGTTCTTAGAGATGTGTTTGTGTTTGGAAGTGTAGAAATGAAATGGAATGGGAGAAAATGAACTAAGGCAACACTAATTTATAGGCCAAGTCACGAATTCCTCTTATGCCCTTAAGTTTAGGTTTAGTCACACACAAGAGGGAGGGGCGGTTTTGGGATTACAAAAAGATGCATGGGTGGATTTTATCATATGCAAGGGGACAAGGTAGGTTAGCCTAGGTTTTAGGGGTCATTCTAGGTTTAAGTACTAGTTAGTTTAATCTATGCATGTTTAATCTATGCCCAACAATAAAAGTTTAGTTTCTTAAATCACACTCACACAATTAGTTTCATGCATCACACAGTACACACACATTAAACCAAGCACTCATCACATAAAAATTTCAAGCCAAATCAATACATTTATTTTCTTCAAAACACAATTTCCAAAATTCGTATATCATATTTATGAAAATAAATTTTTGTAAAACAACCCAGAAAAATCTGAAAATCACATTTTCAAAATCTATGTTTCAAGACGATCGTTTTGATATAAAGATCGTAAAAATCCGAGTTACGATTAAAAAGTTATAAATTTTCCAAGTTAACAATTCAAAAACTTTATTTCAAATAAAAATCACCTTTTGATAAAATCACAATTTTGTAAATCATTTTCATCTCAACAAAATCATTCACTTTTCTTCTATAAAACATTTTTTTTATAAAAATCCTTGAAAATCAACATTTTATTTCTTTATTAAGTAATATACTTTTCTGAAAATCTTTTATAAAACAGAACTTCAAGGTTTATTTGGACAAAATTCGTTCACGCACGTACGGGAAAAATGCGGGGTGTTACAAGGCACACTGTAGAAAAATCGGGTACAGTGGCAAATCAAAGAGCCCCGTTCTAGTCCCTCTCACTGTTCCTGAATTGCCATAGGGGTGACAGTACTATTCTAGTTCCGGGTGCAGAACTTACCACGGCATTAGGACCCAGTGCCCACCACGTCTGGTTACCACATATGGAATTCGTTCCGCCCAGAATAGTACTCAAGGCATCATGACGTTTTACCGCCCTAGCCTACCGTATTGCATTCACAACCCGAATATCTCTGATATCCAGGGTATCTTCCTCTCCACTACTTCGATATCACACTCATGACTCACCGCGTTCGCATTCGTCATTGTCTTTTAAAGAGTTTTAAAGTTTTAGTTATTACCCTAAGGTCGACTCATCCTCAGTGCATCCCTTCAACGAGTCCCGACCACTATCTTTCAACATCACTTTTCTTTTCGTTTCTTAACAGGGCACAGAGCTGGGATCGCATCAACGTACTTGCATCACTTCTCACAACTTTCTCAATTCACAATCATCTCAGAACTTTCTCAATTCATAAGCATCTCATAACTTTCTCAATTCACAGGTATCTCATAACTTTCTCAATTCACAAGTATCTCAGAACTTTCTCAAATCAGAAGCATCTCATAACTTTCTCAATTCACAAGCATCTCAGAATTCTCTCAAAATGTCGTTTCACAAACTCTTTCAAAATCTCATTTCATAAACTTTTTCAAAATCCCGTTTCACAAACTTTTTCAAAATCCCATTTCACAAACTTTTCCAAAATCTCATTTCATAAACTTTCGCAAATTTCATTTCATGATCTTTCTCAAAATCTTGTTTCATAAACTTTTCTCAAAATAACATTCCCTGGATTTTCTCAAAATCTCATTTCATAAACTTTTTGAAAAACTCATTTCACAAACTTTTCTCAAAAACTCATTTCACAATCATCTCGTAAACCTTTCTCAGAATCACAACACAACTCTTTTGGAACATCAGCCCTCTGGCTTTGCTTTCTCAGCTCATATCACATCTCATTTCAATCAACAACAACAGCACTGCCTTCCCCAGCTCTGGCTTGACGTCATTACAATACTTTCATTCACATCATAAATTATTTCTCATCTCTTTCTCATTCTCAGCTCATATCTCTTTTACAATCATTCTCATATCTCATGTCATTACTTCTTATCTTAATGTCTTATCAAGGCTGCCTTATCAATAAGGACTTAGGCCAATCAGGGTATCATATCTTTCTCTTTGTGTGTCTTTACTTTCACAATCTTATTCGCATTATCTCATTTTCAGGACGTAACAGACGTCCATCAGCATGCTACTCATATTATTCACAATTCAATATCATCATACGAAGTAAACATCTAATCAGATAAACATAAGCATGCTAATTCAAATCATCATCATATAATTTCATCACACAACAACATGTGGTCTTTGTCTCCTTCGTATAAGTGGCCACACACACAAACAATTGCCACTATACTACTGACTCAGAACCACCAAGTTCCGATCTTTGAGATGATCCGGAACGTCCTAATAAATCACCTAAATACCACGGTGTCTTAGGAAAGCTTCTCTCTCACCTCAAGTCCAGCAATTAAATGCACACGATCTCCGCGGATCCTTACCACTGTCAGCTGCTCCAATCCCCTGTCTTTACCATTCCTCGCAATAAATAGAACATGTTTACGTTATTAACTTATATCAAGAAAATTTTCTCTTAACTCAATCACATTTCGTTCCTCGTCGGAAAACTTAAAACATAATTGTTTTCTCAAAACAACTCTAATATTTTCTAGTACTTTAAGTGCTTCAAAACCATTTGAAAGCATCAAATAAAGTAATTTGAACCAATCCATTTGGTCGCTGGTCCGTCTTGGACAGCACCTCAACCATGTCCGAAAATACCGAAAAATTCGCCATTTTTAATCCGACTTTCTCCCAAATCAAATACCACTTGAAAACCATACTTTAAATCACATGAACACACTTTTAAAGTTAAGGAACAACTTTAAACAACTCTGGACAGCAAGGAATTGCTTCACAAAATCACCTTAATAAAAATCCGAAAACATCGTAAAAGCATTTTTGTTTCAAATAACATCAACTTAACACACAAACAACAAACAACACTTTATTAATTAAATTGAGACATGCAACCAATTAACCGTCACTAAGGCAATTACCAACTCACAATCTTTTCCAAAATAATTCATTTTTAACATTAAACCTCATGCATGTTCACAAAGCAAAATCAAATATAGATTCTCTTCTCTTCTCATTGTGGCCGAATGTTATTAAGGCAATTTACAAGGTTTTTATGCAAACATTTTTACATGCAAATGATCAAAACACTAGACTAAGTCTTGCATGTACAAAAAATAGTTTTTCAAAGCATGATCTCTTTCCATATCATTATAACCGTACATCATCATCATTAAGGTAAGATTTTTGTTCAAGATTTTCACATGCACAAAATCCAAAACTCAAGCTTTTTCATTTTAACTTTAATAAAATCAAGGTTATGCACTTTAACACTCAATTCATCACTTGCATGTGCCTAAAATCAACCAATCTAATCCGAACATCAACATGCATAAACTCAAATAAAATCAAAAAGCACAAGCTCCTCACTTTCTAGACTTGACCGAAACTCACATCAAGAAAAGGAACATTTTGCTAAAAATTTAACATTTTTGATTCAAGCTTTTCACTTTCTTAAAACAAATATAAGATCATGCACTCAAATCATGTAACCATTTGTATGCATCTACAAAAATCTTAAATCAAGTCACAAATCCAACATGCATGTACTTAGATCTTATAGATCAAGTCATGAAATCAATCATAATAATACAAATCAAAGATCAAAATCATCTTTAGTAAAAAGGGACCAAAAACCGTGACATGCATCAAGGAAAAGTCACATCTTTTCCCTTAAATTTAACATGCAAGAATCAAGTTTCATGCTTTGTTATAAATCAAGTCCTTTTACATCAAAATCATTTTCAAAAGCTTGTTTTCTTGCTTTCTCTCAAAACCGTGTCATGCATTTTAGAAAGACCAAATCTTTTTGCTCAAAAACAACATGCATGACTAAAGATTAAAGCTTTTCACAAATCAAGTCAAGATCAAGACATGCATGCACTTAAATCGACCAAGATCATCATCAAACCAACATGCAAGACTAAAGACTTCAACTTTATCATCAATCAAGTTTAAATCATTCATTTATTCATCAAATAATCTCTTATATACATCATGGTTCACGGTTTTAAGCAATAAAGTTTAACATGCAAAGAAGTTTATTTCAAACTCACAAAAATCTCAACAACTCTTTAAATCTTTATGATTTTGTTTGAAAAATATCAAGATCCATCATGAAAACCTTAACCAAATAATCAAGCCCATGGTTTAGTTTATTACAAATTCCTTTTAGTTTCAAAAGTCTGTGATCATGCACAACAACACATGCATTCAACATCAAGACCATGAAAACCAACATGCAAAGAAAGAAAAGAAGAAAGATCACAAGATCAAAGAAAAACATAAACTATTACAACTTCCTCCATGATTTTCGAACCACCCACCTAAAGAAGAGTTGATCTTCTAGCCTTCTAGTTCTTGGATATTCAAGGAAACTCGAAGATCAAGCTCCAAATCTTCTTCTTCTTCTTCTTCTTCTTCTTTCTCCCACGGTTCTCTCTCTCTTTCTCTATCTCTCTCTCTCTCTATATCTCTCTCTCTCACTAAGAGTTGGATGGGCTCTTAGTGTAGTGTTTAAGAAATGAAGAAAGGAAGTGAAGAAATGAGGAAGAATGAAAGGAAATGAACTAAGGGCTAAAGCTTATATAGGCAAATCGTAAGTTTACTCTTTTGCCCTTGGTTGATTTGGTTCTAATGGGTTTAGGAGGGGCAATTTTGGCACTTCAATTTGTTGCATGGGTGGATTTTATCAAGGGGACAATGAGGAGTAATTTAAGGCTTTAGGTCTAATCACTCACCATTTTATTTCCTACTTCACATTTTCTAATTTATTTTCCATGGATTAGATTTTTCCTTCAATTTTCTTAGCCTAGAAGAAAATAAATCTTCCTACTCTCTCTTCATGCATGCTTGACACATACACACACACATGCATAAACATATTCATTTTATTTTCATTTTCCTTATCACACACATCATATAAATGCTAGAATGCTATGTCACCTTAATGACAAATAATGGAATGCAAGGAATTCATGCACCACACAAACATTCACATACACTTCACATCAAATACTCATTTTATTTCAAATTCATTTTATAAAATAACATAAAATAATTTTCCCTTTATAACAAAACAATCACTCACAATAGTGAATAAAAATTCTAAAATACACACTTTAAATAAAACAATTAACTGCACTATTTGGCTATAAATGCAGCCCTCATTTCATTTTCAAAAATCATATTTGCACATATAAAAGAGATCCTAAAAAGGAAAAGTTCACTTGAGATAAAAGACCATTTTTACCACCTTATCCTTCAGAAATTCGTCCTTTAATTAGCTGGAAATAATTTTTTTGAAAATCAACATAGAAAATTATAAAAGTTACATTTTTGAAATCTACATTTCAATACGATCGTTTTCATATAAAGATCATAAAATTCGGAGTTACGGTTAAAAAGATATGAATTTTCAAAGTTATTCAATCTATTGAAATTCATCAAGTATTTCACTTCTTAAAGAAATCTCAAATAGTAAAACCATTGGCTTAGAGTCCATGAAAATACTTATCTTCACATCAATACATCTTTTGTCAATAAAATCTATCTCAAAAATTCGTTTAAAATAGACGAGGAATTTGCGGGTCGTTACAATAACAAACTCAAGATTCAAGCTCACAAGTTCCTTCAAGTTCAAGTTGAAGATTCAAGCAAAGATATAAGTCCAGAAGCCTTTTCCCTTAGGACATATTGTAAGGTAATGAAGTTTTCTTGTTCTTAATGAGTTAAAAGGCCAATGATTTTTTCAGTTAAAGGAGAAGAAAATGTGTTTTCATGAAAATGTGTTTTTATAACTTAATTTCTGTGTAAATGATTGATGAAACAAAACTCTGGATATTTTTATCTTATGAAAATCTATTTTTTTTACAAATGCAAGAAGGAGTAATCGATTAACTATCTAAAGTAATCAATTAACTTTGTTGCATCATAGAAAAACCAGAGTGTTTGTAATCGATTAAGTGAATTTGGATAATCCATTACTTTTTGTTTTAATAAAAAGGTTATTATTTCAAAGTTTTCTTGAAAACTCTTTTGAGATTTGAGTTGGATTTGAAACCTTTGTGGATATTGGCAATGTGATCTTAAAAAGGGAATTGTTTCAAAGTACTTTTACAACAAAATTAAGAATTCACGTAAATCGTTTCTAACGCACGGGGGAAAAATGTCTAGTTCGGGTGTCGGACGCGAAGGAAACGTGGCAAGGTTAGCGACTGGAAATCTTGGGAAGTCTTTGGATGTGTCGTCATCCAGGTGAGTGAGAGTGCTGTGGTCTCGTAACGCGGTTGCTCGCAATCCGAATGGACGGATTGTGAGAGTACTGCGAATTAGGAAACATGAGTGTTGTGATTAGATGTCTACCTGTCTTCCTTGCATACTAAATGTTTACTTGTTTGCATACTAGATGTTTATTCGTTGAGCATTCTTTATTCTGTTTGGAAAATGTTTGATTATGTTTGGATAGTGAAATGATGATGATGATGGAACTGTGGAAGTAATAAGATAAATTGAAAAGAGAAAAGAGAAACAAATGAGAAACATGAGAAATGATTGAGAAAGAAATATGTGATGAGATGAGAATGAAGAGAAAGTATGAGAATGTTTGAGAAAGAGAAAAAGGTAATGTGAGTGAAGGAAAGAGATAAAGAGTTGAGACTGGAAAGAGAACGTGATTATGAAAGTGAGATGTGATTTGAGTAGAGATGTGATTCCTCGTTCATGTTTTTGGGAAGAAGCTTAGTGTTGAGTTGAGCATGCTCCTCCATTAACACTCACCCAAAAATGTGATTTTTGAAAAGAGATTTTGAAAGAGCTTTTGTGAAAATAATATTTTGTGAAAGTTTTTGGAAACAGTATTTTGAAAAAGTTTTGTGAAAGGATTTTTGAAATGAGGTTTCTGAAAATGTTTTGTGAAGAAAATTTTTTGTGAAATCATGTTTTCGAAAAAGTTTTGCGAAAAGATACTTTGAGAAAGACGAGGAAAAGATATTGATGATGTTGATGAGAAGTGTGTTGAGAATGAGTTTATGAGATAGTGATTTGAGGCAAGATGCCATTGAGATTTAGGGGGACGGATTGCGATTAGTGGTCGGGCTTCGTTGAAGGGATGCACCAAGGATGAGCCGACTGTTAGGATTAAGCTGCTAAATAAAACGTTAAAACTTTAAAAGACTTTAAAAGACATTTACAAACGCGGTGAGGCATGAGTGTCGTATCGAAGTAGTGGAGAGGAAGGTACCCCGGATATCAGAGATATTCGTTTTGTGAATGCAATAGGGTAAGCTAGGGCGGTAAAACGCCACGAGGCTTTGAGTACTATTCTGGGCGGAATGAATCCCACATGTGGCGTACTAACGTGGTAGGGACTGGGTCTAATGCCGTGGTAAGTTCTGCACCCTGGACCGGAATAGTGCTGTCACCCCTATGGCATTTCATGAACAGTGAGAGGGACTGGAACGGGGCATTTGTGATTGCCGCTGAGAGCGTGCCTTGATTATATGAGATGAATTGAATTGATTTGAGGCTGAGTCCTCCTAGTCTGGGACCATTTGTTTGTGTGACAGCTGTCGTGCCCGCGTGGTAAAGGTCCTGTACTCCTGTTTGCTTCCGACTAGGTTGGGTGGTTGACCGAGGAGATGTAGACGTGTGTGTCTTCCTCAATGATGATGTTCCCTCCATCATTGAGTGAACCGGAATGCTAAAACTTAAAAGATAAAGAGGTTCAAAGAAAAGTATATCAAAGCATTAAGCATCGAATAAGATTTATAAGATGAGAGAATTCTTGGAATGAGTAACAAGTGTGGGAATTATGAGGAAAGAAGGATTGAGAACAAATGTGAAAGCTCATGAGAAAGATGTTGGGAATGAGAACTCAAATAATGTAATGGTGTTTATGATGACGATGATGATGATTATATTATTGTTGTGATTCAAGCTATGTGTATAACATGCTAGGTGCATTTATGTTGATGATGATTGCATTCTTTAGCATTTTGTTTTAGTTATATAGTTATGTTATATCCGCTGTCTCTTTCTATTTCGAATCTATTCTGAGACCGCAAGGTCAATCCGTTAGTGTTCGGAACACTTACTCTCTCCTACCTTGTTGTCGTATCGGCAACCGCTGATATTGCAACGGGTAGATGGCGCAGCGGAAGCGTGGTGGGCTTCATCAACCAAAGTCCGGAGTTAGACGACAAGTAATAGGAAGCAATGACTAGAAGCTAGGAATTCCCCTGGCGGAAGGTACTCCATTATAAGTTCTTAGTTGCCTAGCTCTACCATACTGTACCCCGGCACTGGTTTTATTTAACATTGTTGTTTTAAAAACAAGTAAGCGGGCTACGTTCTGAATGATGTTTTTGAAAACGAGTTTCAAAGTGCGGTGTCATGTGACATCTCGGTTTGGAACTTGAAAGAGTTTATGTAATGTGAGAACACGAGTTTTAGTTGTAACTATGTTTTAAAAGTCTAAGTGTTCTCACGTTCGCATAGCATTTGTTTAAAAAAAAATGGCCCTAATTTTCACTACTTTGAGTTTAAGTTTCAAGTTGCCGAATCGGGGTGTTACAGTTTGATTTAGTATAAGAGTAATCGATTACCTGGATCAGTAATCGATTATAAATGTTGCAACATACATTTTCCTAAGACAAAGTAATCGATTACATGTCTTGTAGTAATCGATTACATGATGTTGCATCATTTGCAAAACAGAGGCTCAGTAATCGATTATTAGATTAGTGGTAATCGATTATATGAGTTGCATCATATAATTAACAGGGGTGAAGTAATCGATTAAATATTCTTGTTCTAATCGATTACTAGTTTTTCAAAAGAATTTAAAAGTTTCTATTTTTGAAGGGATAATCGATTACCTTCCTGAAGTAATCGATTACCTTCCTGAAGTAATCGATTACCTCATGTTTTATTGAAAAACGTGTCAAAATCATTTGATTTATTTCCAGATTTGTTTATATATAAATGATTCTGATTTATTTTCAAAAATTCGAAATTGATTTTAAGTTTGAATTATTTCCTTATTCGTTTTACGAGTCAAATCTTTATTTTATTTCTTAAATCATTTTGATTTATTTCTGATTTTAAAACTTATTACAAAATCATATTTTATTTTACTTTGATTTAAAATTGATTTTAATTTGCTGGTTTAAATCTTTTTGATTCATAAAAGTTTTATTCTTTTAAATATCACTCCAACATTCTATTTTAAAAAAAAAGGAACGCTCTGACACTTTTTTGAATTCACATTAATTCTTCTTTTCCTACTTTTCTCTGAACATCACGATCATATTTTTCGAATAACTCTAAGAACTCTTGTTGGCCTTTAGACTTCAAAAAGACAACTTCATTATCATAGTGCTTTGATTGTAGAATCTGTGTTTTTGAGAACACGTTAAACTTGTTGTAATCACTCTCAACTATTTGTACTGAACCGTAGTGGTTAGGGAGAGAATCCCTTAGTTGAACATTGAGGCGTTCGTAGGGTGAGGAACCCTGCTGTGTGATATTGAGGCCCCTAGCGAACGGAGGTTCCTAATAGTGTGCGGGGTGATCTCGGTTGTAATTGGGTGCGGCTCAATTGCAGGTTATAGAACTCTCAAGCGAGTCGCTTGGGGACTGGGCTAGGCCTTTCGACGGGAAGGGTGAACCAGTATAAAAATTCCTGGTGCAAGCTTTTCTATCCCTATCTCTTTTATTTTCCGCACTTTCATTTATTTACGTTTCCGCGCTACTCTTATTTTTCTATAAATCGATTTCGCTCTCCTTCTCAAACGCCTAATCTCTCCAACGCAAATTTTTTTTTTTAATTTGTAAGGGATTTTGCAATAAATTAATAAAACTCGATTCACTCCCTCTCGAGAGTTTGAGGCCAAACCCAACAATAGAATACACAAGAGAGAAATGTAGAAATTCTTCTAACATTGCCTTCATTCTCTCTCATCACCTTTTCCTTTTTATTCTTCTGCCAGCCCCACTCAAATCCCCCCATCCGTGTACTTGGTATCTTCACACACACATTCTTGCATTTCTCACTGGCTCTATGAGCTTCTGCCACGTGTCTCTGAGTGTTAACAGAATTCTCACTCACTTTTGTGTGGGAATCTCCACTAACTAATTGCCCATTTTGCCCTTCCATGCCAATCATGTATGTTACAATACTTCCCCATTAAAATTAACCTTGTCCACAAGGTTAAAGTCAGGATAAGCTAACTGCATGTCCTGAAGATCTTCCCAAGTAGCTTAAGATGGTTCCTGATTCTCCCATTGAATGAGCAGTTGAGGAATCTTGAATGAGCCTCTAATGATTTCTCTCTCATTGAGAACTTTAGCAGGCACTAATAGAGGGCCCTCTTCAGATGTAGTTAGAGGTAGAGGTACATAGGTAGTATGATCATTCCCTCTGCAAGCTTTTAATTGTGAAATGTGAGAAACAGGATGAATCTTAGCATCAAATGGTAAAAGCAGTTTGTAAGCTACCATGCCAATCTTATCTACTATTGGAATTGGTCCAAAATACCTCTTTCTTAGCTTCTGATTCTTTCTTAGCTGTACAGAGTGCTTCCTGTAAGGCTACAGTTTGACTAGGACAAGATCACCAATCCTGAACTCCTTATGTATCCTCTTCATATCAGCATATTTCTTCATTATGTCTGTTGGATTTGGCCTCAAAATCTTGAGGGGGGGGGGGGGTGAATCGAGTTTTATTAATTTATTGAAAAATCCCTTACAAATTAAAAATTGTTTTGCGTTGGAGAGATTAAACGTTTGAGAAGGAGAGCGAAAACGATTGATTGAAGAATAAGAGTAGCGCGAAAACGTAAATAAATGAATGCGAAAATTAAAAGAGATAGGGATAGAAAAGCTTGCACCGGAAATTTTATACTGGTTCAGCATTCCCGTCGAAAGGCCTAGTTCAGTCCCCAAGCGACCCGCTTGAGAGTTCTATAACCAGCAATTGAGCCGCACCCAATTACAACCAAGAGCACCCCGCACACTACTAGGAACCTCCGTTCGCTAGGGGCCTCAACAACACACAACAAGGTTCCTCACCCTACGAACGCCTCAACGTTCAACTATGGGATTCTCTACCTAACCATTAAGGTTGAGTACAATTGAATGTGAGTGATTACAACAAGTTTCACGTGTTCTCCAAACACAGATACAACAATTCAATACTCTATGATAATGAAGTTGTCTTTTGAAGTCTAAAGGCCAACAAGAGTTCTTAGAGTTCTTCAAAAAATATGAACGTGATTTTCAGAGAGAAGAGAAGGAGAAGAAGAAAAACGCATATGATCAGATGAAAGAGTGAATGACCAAAATCTATTTCAAATGTTGGAGTGATTTGAATTTAAAGAATAAAACTTTTCTAAATCAAAAAGATTTAAACCAACAAATTAAAATCAATTTTAAATCAAAATAGAATAAAATATGATTTTGTAATAAGTTTTCAAATCAAAAACAAATCAAAATGATTTAAGAAATAAAATAAAGATTTGATTCTTAAAACAAATAAGGAAATAATTCAAACTTAAAATCAATTTCGAATTTTTGAAAATAAATAAGAATCATTTATATAAAAACAAATATGGAAATAAATCAAAACGATTCTGACACATTTTTCAATAAAAGTTGAAGTAATCGATTACTTTATGAAGGTAATCGATTATCCCTTCAAAAATAGAAACTTTTAAATTCTTTTGAAAAAACTAGTAATCGATTAGAACAATAATATTTAATCGATTACATCACCCCTGTTCATTATATGATGCAACTCATATAATCGATTATCACTCATCAAATAAACGATTACTGAGCCTCTGATATTTGTATGATGCAACGTCATGTAATCAATTACTACAAGACATGTAATCGATTACTTTGTCTCAGGAAAATATATGATGCAACAATTTTAATCGATTACTTGATCAAGGTAATCGATTACTCTCATTCAGAAAGTAATGGATTAGCAAAGTTCACTTAATCGTTTACAAGCTCTCTGATTTTTCTATGATGCAACAAAGTTAATCGATTACTTTGGCAGTTAATTGATTACTCCTTCTTGCATAACATAAAAATATCCAGAGTTTTGTTTCATCAAGTATTTCCACAGAAACTAAGATAGAAAAACAGATTTTCATGAAAACACTTTTTTCTTCTCCTTTTTAATTGAAAAACTCATTGGCCTTTTTAACTCATTAAGAACAACAACTTCATTACCTTACAAATATGTTCTAAGGGAAAAGCTTCAAGACTTATATCTTTGCTTGAATCTTCAACTTGAACTTGAAGGAACTTGTGAGCTTGAATCTTGTGATTGTTTGTTATCATCATAACATTAGCTTGAATATAGCTTGAAGTCCATGAGAGAGTTTGAAGTATGTCTTCCAACACTAGATTGACTTCCGACAATGTCTTGAGCTTTACATAAAGTGACCTTAAGTTTTGCCAAAACTTTATCTCTTCGCAGTAGCATATCTTGAATAGGTGGAGGATTACTGTTGTGCAAGCAGTATTTTGTGAGATTGGGAGGGTCAATACCATAAACTACCTTGAATGGAGTAGTTTGTAGTCTAGTGTGAAAGGAAGTGTTGTATCAAAATTCTGCCCATGGAAGAAATTTGGTCCAACTCTTAAGATTGTCAAAGGTGAAGCATCTCATATACATTTCCAAACACTTGTTCAAAGCCTCTGATTGTCCATCTGTTTGTGGATGGTAAGCAGTGCTAAATTGTAGGGTTGTGCCACTATTCTTGAACAACTGTTTCCAGAATTGGCTAGTGAATATTTTATCCCTATCTGATACAATTGTTTTAAGGAAACCATGTAGCTTAACCAATGTGTTGATGAACAGATCCGCCACTTGCTTGCTTGTGAAATCAGCTATGAGTGCAGCAAAATGAGCATACGTAGAGAGTCTATCAATCACCACTAAGATTGCTATGAAAACATTAGATGGTGGAAGTCCAACAATGAAATCCATAGCTATATCCTCCCATATTTGATTAGGAATAGGAAGGGGTTGAAGCAAACATGCAGGCAGTGTTGCAGCTGACTTTATTATATGTCTGTTTGCATATTAGGCCAGAAAAAATTGGCAGATACTCTGGCCGTTGTCCTAGAAATTCTAGAATGACCTCCCAGGAGTGATTAATGCAATTCTGTCACAGTAGAGTAATCCATCCTACCAAGAGTAGTGTGACTGAGGATGATTTTCCTCTTTGCACTATTGAATCAGCTGTTGGATTTCATTATCTACAGTTTATGCCTTTCTGATAATCTGAATGAGATCATCTTTTGGTTGAGACCAGGCCATAAAGAAGGATCTAGAGAGTGCATCAACAGCTAGATTTTCCACACCAGGCTTATATTCAATGCTAAAATCATATCCTAAGAACTTATGCAGCCAAGTTTGTTGTTCAAGAGTCTATAGGGTTTGATCTGTTAAACTTCTCAGGCTTTTCTGGTAAGTTCTTAAAATAAACTTATGACCTAGTAAATAATGTATGAATTTGGCTATGGCTTCAGTAATAGCATAGAATTCCCTAGTATATGCCGACTGTCTTTGGATTCTAGGACACAGTTTCTTAGAGAAATAAGCAATGAGATGTTTTGACTGACTTAGAACTGCTCCCACACCTGAGCCAGAAGCATCAGTTTCTAAGACAAATGGCTTTGTGAAATCAAGTAAGGAGGCCAGCACTGGTGCAGTAGTAACTGCTGTCTTCAAATCCTGAAAAGCCTTTGTTGCAGATTCATTCCACAAGAAATTATCTTTCTTCAATAACTCTGTCAGAGAATTAGCTATTGTAGCATAGCCTTTAATGGACCTCATGTAATAGCCAGTGAGTCCCAAGAATCCTCTAATTTGTTTTATATTTGTAGGGATTGGCCATTGTAAGACAACATTGACATTATAGGTATCCGTTGAAACTCCTTTGCCTGATACAGTGTTTCCCAGATAGTCAATCTGTTGCATCCCAAATGAGCACTTGGACATTCTATCATATAGTTCATGTTTCTGTAGTATATGTAGTACATTTTCCAGATGAGTTAAATGAGCAGTCCATGATGGACTATAAATCAATATGTCATCAAAAAATACTAATACTGATTTCCTCAACAATCCTTGGAAAATGTCATTCATTAAACACTGGAAGGTGGTTGGTGCATTAGTCAAGCCAAATGGCATCACAAGCCATTAATAATGTACCCTGACCTCAAATCTAATTTTGAGAAGTATTTAACACCTTTCTGTGCAGAATCACCAGGTTCCATATTTCTTCCTGATCAAAATGATTGGTGAGGAAAAAGGGCTTGATCTAGGAGTAATTATCCCCTCCTCCAACACTTGTTGTATCATCACTTCTATTTGTTGTTTTTGACTATGAGGATATCTATAGGGTTTCACCTTTACAGCTCAATTACTAGGGATAATGGGAATCTGATGATCCTGAGACCTGGTTGGGAGTAGACCATTAGGTTTGGAAAACACCTTCTTGTAATTGTATAGCAGTAAGGCAATCTTAGGCTCTACTGTATCAGGAATGTCATGCCATATGTCCAGTGGTGAGGTTTGAGGCACAACCTGTAAGGTGAATAGCTCAGCAATAGCATCAGTATGCTGCAACTTCTTCAACTGATGGAATTGAGCTTGAGTTTCCAAGTTAGAGGGATCACCATTTATAGTAACCAGCTTTTTGTCTCTATAGAACTTGATTTGCAGTGAGCTATAATCAGCCATATGAGGCCCTAGGGTAGCTAACCAAGCAACTCCCAAAACTAGATCAGCTCCAGAGACTGATAGCAAATACACAGGCAGTTTCAGTGTTTGACCTTGCACCAAAACTTGAATTTCCCTCACCAATCATTTAGTGCTTAATGCATTTCCATTACCAACAAGGACTTGAAACTGAGATGCAGGCTCAATTAAACAGTGAGCTATTCTAGATTGTATAAAGTTGTCACTACTCCCACTGTCTAAAAGAATATGGATATTCATTCCATTAATGGTACCTGTAAATCTCATAGTACCAATTCCAGAGGCTCCTTTCAACACATTGAAGGATAAATGGTGTATCAACTCTTCATTAGGACTCAGGTACAGGTTCTATGTCTTGGTTAGGATCAGGCTCTATAGGTGGGTCATCATCATAATTGATTTGCAGAAGCATGTATTGTCTGTTTGGGCATCTATGAGTGGCTGAAAACTTCTCATCACAGGTAAAACAGAGGCCTCTATCTCTCTCTCTCTCTCCTAGATTGTATTTCTGCAGGTGACATTTTCTTGATATTCTGGTTTCAGAAATTTTGGGGTGTAGGTCTATGGTTTGGTGTTTGTAGGATAGGTTGTTGTGGAGGGTTTGTGAAGGATTGGTTTATATTGTAGGTTTGGTTATGTCTGGGAGTGTTGTAAGTGTATGTTTTTGGTTTGTGTGTGTATTTCTCCTTATAAAATCTAGCAAGTGAAACAACTTTCAAAATATAATTAGGTGCTTGAGCAATTACTTCTCTTTTAATGTCAGTTTTGAGTCCACTAATGAAGCAATCTAACAATGCCTCAACACTAACACCATATATTCTATTAGCCAAAGTAGTAAACTCAGTGTAGTACTCATTAACAGTAGCAGTTTGATTTAGTATAAGAGTAATTGATTACCTGGATCAGTAATCGATTATAAATGTTGCATCATACATTTTCCTAACACAAAGTAATCGATTACATGTCTTGTAGTAATCGATTACATGATGTTGCATCATTTGCAAAACAGAGGCTCAGTAATCGATTATTAGATTAGTGGTAATCGATTATATGAGTTGCATCATATAATTAACAGGGTGAAGTAATCGATTAAATATTCTTGTTCTAATCGATTACTAGTTTTTCAAAAGATTTGAAAAGTTTATATTTTTGAAGGGATAATCGATTACCTTCCTGAAGTAATCGATTACCTCAAGTTTTATTGAAAAACGTGTCAAAATCACTTTGATTTATTTCCAGATTTGTTTTTATATAAATGATTCTGATTTATTTTCAAAAAAAATGAAATTGATTTTAAGTTTGAATTATTTCCTTATTCGTTTTACGAGTCAAATCTTTATTTTATTTCTTAAATCATTTTGATTTATTTCTGATTTTAAAACTTATTACAAAATCATATTTTATTTTACTTTGATTTAAAATAGATTTTAATTTGCTGGTTTAAATCTTTTTGATTCATAAAAGTTTTATTCTTTTAAATATCACTCCAACATTCTATTTAAAAAAAAAAGGAACGCTCTGACACTTTTTTGAATTCACGTTAATTCTTCTTGTAACAGCCCGATTTTCGCTTCCATAAACTTAACTGAATTTTTATTATTTTTTTGCAAAAATGAGGCCATTTTTTTTATAAAAGAAAAACATGAGTTCATTAACGACTAACACCATCCTTTCGAAAATCGAGTTGTCACTTTCGAAACATGTAACACCCTCACAATTATTTAATTAAATTAGGATTTTATAAAAAATGTTAATTGAAAATTTCTTTTTAAATTAAAATACTTAAGAATATTTTTCCGGAAAAACGGACAGAATTTCCTCTGTTTAACGGACTTTCCCAAATTTTCCAATTTTGTACCTGCTTAACCTGTTCAGTCCACAAACTTTTAAAACATAAAACGTTTAAATATCATCCAGAAACAGATCCTAATGCCCCGAATATCACAAATAGGGGTGTACAACTAATAGATATTTTTAAATTACAAAATAGTAGTTTTTAACATATCTAAAACTGCAGTCCACTCGTAAATAATAAATAGATACTCCACGTAGTGGAGGTTCAACCTGCTCGGCCAGAAACTGTGTAAGCTCCAATCTCAAAACCTGAAAAATGGTTGTAAGGGTGAGCTTTACACATGAAGTAGAAAGTAGTTCCTAACTAAACATAATGACCTACTAAGTCAAACACACTTAGCACGTAACACATATTTTCAATCATCAAACCAATCATGCATCACACACAAACAATAGTTCCCTTAGCCCTTCTTAAACCCATATCTTTTGCTCTTTTATCTTTTTCATGTACTGTTGATTCTCTTTTCTCTCACTCACATCATATTATCTTTCAATTTTCTCTTTATTTCTTTCTTTTATATTTTTCTCGTTTACTTCTCTTTCTTTCTTTTTAATCTTTCTTTACTTCTTTCTTTTTATTAATTTGGCTACAGGGTCTCACGACCAGGCCCACCGACCTAACCTGCACCAAAATACTCTTTATCATCTATCCACAGGGTCTAACAACCAGATTCATATGACCTAACCTATGTCACAGGGTCTCACGACCAGATCTTTCGACCTAACCTGCGCCATAGGGTCTCACGACCAGATCATACTATCTAACCTGCGTTGGCCACAGGGTCTTACGACCAGATCCCACGATCTAACCTGCGTTGGCCCATTCTTTTATTAATTCTTTTATCAATTGGCCACAGGGTCTTACGACCAGGTCCTCCCGACCTAACCTGTGACAAGTATCCTTTTACTATTTTCATTCTCATTCTGTTTATTTTATTTAGTTATTCTTTTCATTTATTATCGTTTCACTTCTTTAATTTCCTTTATAATTATCCTTTTCTCTCTTGACTTTCATTATTAACTTGCTATTTCATTCGTCATTCAACACACATTTATCATACAAACATACACAACAATTTTCACACTTTATTTTCTCAATTCCCTAAGTTTATGCCATGACGTTTTAACTCTTTCTATTCCTTAGTTCACATTCTAGTTTACATCTCATACATACTTACTTTCTTTTATTTATTATTCAATTATTTGAATTCGTTATGTGATATACATTTAGCACACAAACATCACAATTTAGCCAGACATACAGAACAATAATCAACAATAATCATTTATAGTCATTCACAATTAACAGCCAGAGTTCCTGTTCTTCAAATAAACATACATGATAACATATAACACTTAGCCAGCCTGCATAGTCAATTACCAGCATCAATTTATAGTTCATTTCATTTACTTTCTTACATTATATTTAATTTAAATTAATTACCCAATGATCAGTTATAAGCACACCCACATATTCTTAGCAAGTATTATATACTAATTAGAAAATACCTCCTAAAGCAAGGTAAAGAACCCCTTACCTCAGGGTCCTTTTAGAACCTGATTTACGGCTCGGTGAGGCGATCCCGCTGCAGCTTGCGTCGAACTAGTCCAAATCCACCAACTACGGCTTACATGACCGAGGTCGGTTTGACTCCTCGACTATGTTGGTGATGGCGGTTTGAATCGAACCCGCAACCGTGGCCGATGACGATAACGGTGTCAGTTCGGTTCTCTAGCATCCAGTTTGAAGTACAACCAAGGGGTGGGTTCTGGTCTGGTTTGGACCCGCAACCACAACGTTCATGGCGGAGGCGGCAGCTCCTTGGCATCAACTGCAATGACCCGCGTCAGAGGAACACAAACAGGGGCCTCTTGGATCAGATGCGAACTGGAGAGAGATGGTGGCGAAGACCACAGCGGCGGCGGCGGTTCGTGCTTGGCCCAGAGAGAGTCGCGATTCGCGACTGGGTTGAGGCGGAAGAACGCGTGACTGCAGCGGCTTTGACGATGAGGGAGGACGGCGATGGCTGGCGAGTTGTCCTTGGTTCGCGATTCAAAGATTGGTGGCGGCGGTGCACGGCGAGTAGAACCCCACATGCCGGTTCGGTTCGATCTGAAGGAGGGAGTCGCGATTCGCGACACGGTGGGTAAGGAGGACGCGCGTCGCGAGCTTGAGGGAGAAGGGTTCAGCAACAGCGGTTGGCGGCAGCTGGGCTCGGCGGCGGCGATCCAGGAGGAGTCGAAGAGCCGGAGGGAGAGAGGGGAGAGGGTTAGGGCCGGCGGCCAACTAGCAGAGAAGAAGTTTGGGGGGGGGGTATTCGAACCCCCTTCCTTTTTTTTTATTTTTATTTTTTTTTAAAATCTATTATTATTATTATTATTATTATTATTAATATTATTATTGTTATTGTTATTGTTATTGTTATTATTATTATTGTTATTACTATTACTATTATTATTATTATTATTATTATTATTATTAGTAGTAGTAGTAGTAGTAGTGTTAGTATTATTTTAAAATTGCTACTATCTATTTTCCTTTATTTATTTATTTATTTTAAACAACACGAAGTACTAAGAATAAAATGTAATTAATTATATGTATAAAATCATGAAGTTATAGATCTCGAAGTTCTTAAAACAAGTTTAATATTAAATGTCAAAAGCAAATTAAAATATAGCAAGTACATTTTTCAAATAGGATAATTGTTTTAAACCAAATTACTTTCAAATATATAAATAAAATATACTTTCGTAAATTTCGTAGGATATTTTAAGAAAATGCTCAATGCTTTAGTGGTTAATTTTAAGGGTTAATCCTTTAATTTAGTAAAACTCGGAATTCATAATACAAACGAAAATTCGGGATGTTACAATTCTCCCCCACTTACTGGAATTTCGTCCCCGAAATTCCGACCAATTCCATAAATGGAGAACCATCCCTTAACGTGATTTTCGACCACACTGTTTACTTCCCCATCAGTTTCGTTCTTCTACTTAAGATATTTCGCAATCCATACTTCTTAGCATCTTCGTGTTCGCCTTGGGACACTATATGCCTCATTCGCGCTCGACTTTCCTTGTTTCCTTTTATTTACTTGGACTAGATTCCCGTTGGGTTACTATGTTCTCCCCCACTTGGCATCAACCTACCTGGTTATGTCTATGTCAAATAATAGGCTTGGTCAGTTCTAAGGATCAGCTAACTTCTTGACGGTTCTTCGGGATTGAAGGTGGCACCTATTGAGGAGCATTGGGTTATACTGAATTTCTACGATTTGGCCAATTCTCGTGTCTACTTCTAAGTTCTCCCACTTGATGCCTGAGGCTCGAAAAGAGTGAAGACGAGAAGAAGAAACTCGAAGCACTCAAGGAGGAGTTTAATGATCTTTGCAAGGTGATCAAGGATGTGCTGGGTGACAAGGTTGAGAAGGTCCATGCTATCTGTTGACTGACGAGTATGGGTAGACCGCCAACATGGAAGGATCATGAAACCACAGCCGTTGAGAGACAGCAGCACGGCTAGGTACACGTAAAGCAAGAAGACCATGGAAATAATCCCGGAGAATGCATTTTCAATAGGAAATTATCGGAAGATGCATTTTCTAAGGAGTGCTGGTTGACTTGATTAGTCTTGATAATGGTACCTGATGGCTTGCCGAAATCTAATGTAGCTCGATTCTCTCGAGGATTCTAATACCTATCACTCTACTCCTAACGAGTATGCGGGCTTAGGATCCTTAATTTAGACAGTAGCACAACAATATGGGATAACAGTTGGTGGTATTCAGACTTCCTTTGATGTCAACATTATTTTGGATAGGATAGGAGATTCAGCCGACTACTTGACATAACAAACTCCTGAAAGTGCCAATCAAATCCAGGGATAAGACAAGCCCAGAGGCTGTAAAAAGAATCGTTTTTGGTTTCTAACAAGAAGTAAGGATAGAGTCTCAGGAGTTGCCTCTTTGAAAATATTAGGAGACATGATCAAAATAAATATGATCATTCAATCATGGTTCACATGAAAATGATTCCATGTTACTTTTAATCTTTCAACTTAGCAAGAATGTGTTTAGATTTTGCAAGAGACAATTCGAGTCTACGACGGTCACAAGGCAAATAGAATTGAAAAGAATGACCAGATAATCAAACTTGTTGGCGTGCAAGAGATTGTAAGGATTCTGAACCAAAGACAGATTCAAGTATTGACTTATCAAGTCATAACTGTATGTTGCCTTCGGGAACAAATACATGATATAAGGAAGAATTGATAACTCTCTAATCATATTTGAAACACACGAAGTCAAGCTTGTTCAAAATACAATTCCATTGTCAGGGACAATAGAGAAATCCCATTTGATATCAGAAGGCCATGGGTGTATGTAGAATCGAATCCATGCAAAATACGAAAAGGCAAACTTTTGGTTTGTACTCAGGCAATCAATTGAGCTGGAAATGGAGGGTATAATGTACTTAAGAAGTTGTACATTAACGAGTGTATCATGAATTAATAAAATTCATTCACAATCAACCAATTTTCGCAGAAAGATGAAATATAGATTCAACAATTAATATCCAAGATGTCAAGATTTGAGCGAAGAAATAAAGGTTCAAGACGCTAAACCAATATTAAGGTTCTGCACAACAGAATCAACCCTCCATGTTCGGGACACCGTATGTAGATTTGATACGTGAAGAGGAACGAAAGACCTATAGGATTTTGTAGAATGATCTTCCAGGTATTTCCGCTGCACATTCTGACTTTAGAGAATTTCAAATCTACAGGGGATTTCAAATTATCAATTTGTACTCCTAAACCTAGAAACTTCAATGGTGTAACATTGGAGTGAGCAAGTCCAACCTTACATTCCATTGGTGGTGAAGTCATTTTCGTATGATCGAATTCTACCATACGTAGGCAACTTGCTATTCCCATAGAGAAGAGTGGCACGACTTAAATTATGGTTTTAAATGTATGGAAATGGCATTGGAATTATTTTGTCTAAATTGTCACCATTGGAATTCGTGTTCTTATTCAATACCAAGGGTTAATCCTTCCCGTTGGGGTGGCAGCTAGCATGCCCTGACCCGTTGGGGTCTTTCACTACCCTTAGTCTTGACAATTACACGTTTTCCAAGTATGACAATACAACAAATGGGGAAATTGGATTTGAACACTTGGTGAAGTTTGAAACAAACACCAAGAAATCAACTATGAATTAGCGATATTATTCCAAGTCCTAATTCCTAATCAAACTAACTTAGACATATAACTGTCTATTGGCTACTCGCTTGGTGAGTAAACCATAGGAGTTTTGCGTCCAAACTCCAAGGCCGAGGAAAAACTGCTCTGATACCATAATGTAACACCCTCACAATTATTTAATTAAATTAGGATTTTATAAAAAATGTTAATTGAAAATTTCTTTTTAAATTAAAATACTTAAGAATATTTTTCCGGAAAAACGGACAGAATTTCCTCTGTTTAACGGACTTTCCCAAATTTTCCAATTTTGTACCTGCTTAACCTGTTCAGTCCACAAACTTTTAAAACATAAAACGTTTAAATATCATCCAGAAACAGATCCTAATGCCCCGAATATCACAAATAGGGGTGTACAACTAATAGATATTTTTAAATTACAAAATAGTAGTTTTTAACATATCTAAAACTGCAGTCCACTCGTAAATAATAAATAGATACTCCACGTAGTGGAGGTTCAACCTGCTCGGCCAGAAACTGTGTAAGCTCCAATCTCAAAACCTGAAAAATGGTTGTAAGGGTGAGCTTTACACATGAAGTAGAAAGTAGTTCCTAACTAAACATAATGACCTACTAAGTCAAACACACTTAGCACGTAACACATATTTTCAATCATCAAACCAATCATGCATCACACACAAACAATAGTTCCCTTAGCCCTTCTTAAACCCATATCTTTTGCTCTTTTATCTTTTTCATGTACTGTTGATTCTCTTTTCTCTCACTCACATCATATTATCTTTCAATTTTCTCTTTATTTCTTTCTTTTATATTTTTCTCGTTTACTTCTCTTTCTTTCTTTTTAATCTTTCTTTACTTCTTTCTTTTTATTAATTTGGCTACAGGGTCTCACGACCAGGCCCACCGACCTAACCTGCACCAAAATACTCTTTATCATCTATCCACAGGGTCTAACAACCAGATTCATATGACCTAACCTATGTCACAGGGTCTCACGACCAGATCTTTCGACCTAACCTGCGCCATAGGGTCTCACGACCAGATCATACTATCTAACCTGCGTTGGCCACAGGGTCTTACGACCAGATCCCACGATCTAACCTGCGTTGGCCCATTCTTTTATTAATTCTTTTATCAATTGGCCACAGGGTCTTACGACCAGGTCCTCCCGACCTAACCTGTGACAAGTATCCTTTTACTATTTTCATTCTCATTCTGTTTATTTTATTTAGTTATTCTTTTCATTTATTATCGTTTCACTTCTTTAATTTCCTTTATAATTATCCTTTTCTCTCTTGACTTTCATTATTAACTTGCTATTTCATTCGTCATTCAACACACATTTATCATACAAACATACACAACAATTTTCACACTTTATTTTCTCAATTCCCTAAGTTTATGCCATGACGTTTTAACTCTTTCTATTCCTTAGTTCACATTCTAGTTTACATCTCATACATACTTACTTTCTTTTATTTATTATTCAATTATTTGAATTCGTTATGTGATATACATTTAGCACACAAACATCACAATTTAGCCAGACATACAGAACAATAATCAACAATAATCATTTATAGTCATTCACAATTAACAGCCAGAGTTCCTGTTCTTCAAATAAACATACATGATAACATATAACACTTAGCCAGCCTGCATAGTCAATTACCAGCATCAATTTATAGTTCATTTCATTTACTTTCTTACATTATATTTAATTTAAATTAATTACCCAATGATCAGTTATAAGCACACCCACATATTCTTAGCAAGTATTATATACTAATTAGAAAATACCTCCTAAAGCAAGGTAAAGAACCCCTTACCTCAGGGTCCTTTTAGAACCTGATTTACGGCTCGGTGAGGCGATCCCGCTGCAGCTTGCGTCGAACTAGTCCAAATCCACCAACTACGGCTTACATGACCGAGGTCGGTTTGACTCCTCGACTATGTTGGTGATGGCGGTTTGAATCGAACCCGCAACCGTGGCCGATGACGATAACGGTGTCAGTTCGGTTCTCTAGCATCCAGTTTGAAGTACAACCAAGGGGTGGGTTCTGGTCTGGTTTGGACCCGCAACCACAACGTTCATGGCGGAGGCGGCAGCTCCTTGGCATCAACTGCAATGACCCGCGTCAGAGGAACACAAACAGGGGCCTCTTGGATCAGATGCGAACTGGAGAGAGATGGTGGCGAAGACCACAGCGGCGGCGGCGGTTCGTGCTTGGCCCAGAGAGAGTCGCGATTCGCGACTGGGTTGAGGCGGAAGAACGCGTGACTGCAGCGGCTTTGACGATGAGGGAGGACGGCGATGGCTGGCGAGTTGTCCTTGGTTCGCGATTCAAAGATTGGTGGCGGCGGTGCACGGCGAGTAGAACCCCACATGCCGGTTCGGTTCGATCTGAAGGAGGGAGTCGCGATTCGCGACACGGTGGGTAAGGAGGACGCGCGTCGCGAGCTTGAGGGAGAAGGGTTCAGCAACAGCGGTTGGCGGCAGCTGGGCTCGGCGGCGGCGATCCAGGAGGAGTCGAAGAGCCGGAGGGAGAGAGGGGAGAGGGTTAGGGCCGGCGGCCAACTAGCAGAGAAGAAGTTTGGGGGGGGGGTATTCGAACCCCCTTCCTTTTTTTTTATTTTTATTTTTTTTTAAAATCTATTATTATTATTATTATTATTATTATTAATATTATTATTGTTATTGTTATTGTTATTGTTATTATTATTATTGTTATTACTATTACTATTATTATTATTATTATTATTATTATTATTAGTAGTAGTAGTAGTAGTAGTGTTAGTATTATTTTAAAATTGCTACTATCTATTTTCCTTTATTTATTTATTTATTTTAAACAACACGAAGTACTAAGAATAAAATGTAATTAATTATATGTATAAAATCATGAAGTTATAGATCTCGAAGTTCTTAAAACAAGTTTAATATTAAATGTCAAAAGCAAATTAAAATATAGCAAGTACATTTTTCAAATAGGATAATTGTTTTAAACCAAATTACTTTCAAATATATAAATAAAATATACTTTCGTAAATTTCGTAGGATATTTTAAGAAAATGCTCAATGCTTTAGTGGTTAATTTTAAGGGTTAATCCTTTAATTTAGTAAAACTCGGAATTCATAATACAAACGAAAATTCGGGATGTTACAAAACACCCCACTCCAAACATCATCGTTGAAAAATAGAACTGTTTTCATTTAAAAGAAAGACAAGAGCCACAAGTACTGGAGTCATACTCCAAATGTTTCCAAAAGTAGGCCATCATTACAAAAGAAATTACAAACCAAAATAAAAAGTAGATGATTACATCTGTAGCACATCACAAGATAATCCTCGACTGGAACTCAGATCCTAGACACACAACATTCTTTGGACACGGACAACAGGGAATCACTCTTCAGCGGAACTAGTATCCGTCTCCATATCTTCACTCGAATCCGCCTCCGCTTCGTGATTGGAATCACTAGCATCCTCTTCCTCCATTGGTTGAGGAATCGCAGCCGCCAAGGGTGCAGGATCACCACCAAACTTGTGATACTCCCTCGGTCCACCATTCTGATAGTCACGGAGAGTGACTTGTCCCATGTGCACGTCCATGCTTGCTCCTCGTAGAATATGTCTCAGATCGTCGATCTCCAATCGAGTTTCACCGCGCCAGATCCAACCATCAGGAACCATTTCCCATGCTCCTCCCTGAAGAGGCCACATGTGGATTGCTACATGATATGCCATCTACCCGTTGCAATACCGGCAGATGCCAATATGACAACCAGGTAGGAGAGAGTTAGTGTGCCATACACTAACAAGTTGACCGTAAGGTCTCAGGGTAGACTCGATAGAAAGAAGAACAAACAACCACGACACTTGACCAGTATACAAAATGAGACAAGATACCAAAAGCGTAGAGAACACATGGATATACCAATTTGACAGCATAGGATAACAAAGCGGGTAACATAATAATCAAAATAAATAAACACATAAAATGAGTAAGCATAAACCACCAATCCAGAAACATGATTCTCAGAACAACATCAACTCATCAATATTCTCATCATCATTCAGTTATATCTTTATTCTTTGGTTATTAAGTTTTATCACATTTCAGCTCACTCAATGAGGTAGGGGAATCACCATCACTGAGGATAAACGCACTCTCTACATCTCCTCGGTCTCCATCCAAACCTAGTTGGAAGCCAACAGGAGTATAGGACCTTTACCACGCGGGCACGACAGCTGTCTCAACACAAATGGTCCCAGACCAAGAGGATCTCGTCCTCAAATCATATCAATAATATTAAGGCTCACTGTCCACGCAGTGGCAAACACAATGCCCCGTTTCAGTCCCTCTCACTGTTGTAGACTTGCATTCAAGGGGGTGACAGTATCATTTCTAGTTAGCTATGCGGTACTTGCCACGACATTAGACCCAGTCCCCACCACGTTAGTGCACCACTTGTGGGATTCGTCCCGCCTAGAAATGTACTCGAGGCTTCTTGACGTTTCACCGTCCTTGCCCTCCCCACATGCAATCTCCACCTGAGTATCCGCAGATACCCATAGTATCTTCCTCTCCACTACTTCACACTCATATACCTCGCCGCATATTTTAATGTCTTTTAAAATCTTTTAAAGGTCTTTTATCATCTTTAGTTAACCTAAGATCGGCTTGCCCTTAGTTCATCCCTTCGACAAGACCCGATCAATAAGGGTTACATCTTTCCCCATTTTCACATAATCAAACCATCACTTTCTCAAGCCACACGGCCACAATGCCATCACATCATTCTCAAAGACAATCACATATCTCTTTTGCACAATCATTCCATCACACATTCTCTAACACAAAGCTCGGCTCTACGAGCGCAATGTCCTCATCCGGTACTTGTTACTCCACCACATCATCTTGAATCTCAACACATATCTCTCTTTCAATTATCCTCATACTTTACTTTCACTTTCTCATAAGCATCCATAACGGCATTCAGACTCATTTCGCGAAGAGTAACTTTTACAAAGAATGAGAAAGGAACTAACATAGGATAGGAATAAACATGCACTAATTCAAGAAACATAGAACAAAATATCGCGTAAACTCATGTTACCACCATACGAGCAACCATGTTACGGGCTCACCACAATCTCACTCACCTCTTAATCCAGCAAGAGAAATACTTTGACCTTGGGGATCTCTAACTTCTCCTTGAGAATAGTTCCCACCGTCCACTGAATAACCTCGAGGTAAATAAATACACTTTTATCAAAAATCATTTCAATTAAAAATTACAACTTGATCTCTTGGATAGGAAATCCTTTACTTTCTTAATTCTTTTCTTAAATTACATGGGTTTATCAAAACAACTTTCAATCTTTTCTCATAATTGAAATCCTTTGAAAATCATTTGAAAACTTCACATTAAAATAAATAAAACAAATGGTTTAAGTGGCTGTAGGGAAAAGTCCAGCCACTATTTCAAATTGAAAAACATTGAAAAATCCATAATTTTCATTCTAACTATTTATAAAACACATAACACTTGAAATCTACCTTTTTCACAACTTAAAATCATTTTTAAAAGTGAAATACTTTGAAATAAATTCTTGGACAGCAAAGGATAAAGAAATCAAACTATAAAAATACTTTTAGAAATAATCAAATACATTCACTCATTTCCTTTAGTCAAAACCGAATTGAACCAAGACCAAAACAACATAATTCAATTAAAGTTTTTCTTAAAACAAGTCATAAAACATAATCATTTCAAGGAGACAATTTCATGCAAAAAGAATCTAGCCTATACATCCTAACATAGGCCGAATCATCACTAGATAAAAAACAAAACCTTTGATACATTTCTTTTTCATGCAAAATCCTTTAAATTAGCCAACCAAGAATCATGCACTTTAAAACATATGGTTTTAGAAAATACTACTCCTTTTTCTTTCTCAAAACTGTGACCTACTTGTGTCACTTTAAACAAGATTTCATTTTTATTTTCCCTTGCATGTGCCTTAAAAATCATGGAAATCAAAAAGAGAACTCATGCAAGAAAACTTATCATGAAAAACAACCATGAGCTTTGTTTTTAAAGCTTGACCGAAAAGTACATCAAAAAAATCAAGGAGAAAACTTAAATCTTTAACTTTGAAATACACATAAACTTAAATCCAAGTGAAATCATTTCCAAAAAGTTGTTTTCCTTTTGTGTCTCCTCAAAACCGTGACATGCATGTCAAGAAACAAAGCTTTTGAGTTCAAAAATCACAAATCAAACTTCAAGATCAAAAGTATTGAAAATCGAGGCAAGAAAACAAGTCTTTTTCAAGATCAAAGCAATAGATCAAAGACTCTTGAAATAAAATCAAAGATCAAAGCTTTAGAAAAATCAAAGTTGAAATCTAAGCATGAAAACTATGTAGATCAACTTTATCAAGCATCAAACTAACATGCATGGATTCAAAATGAAATAAAAATCATCACAACCTAATTTTCTAAGCATGACCGAATGATAATGTCCATGGGTTAGGGTTCTACAAGTTTATGATGCTCTTGGAAACTCAAGATCAAGGCTTTACAAGTACTTACAAACATAGATCTTCAAAGAATTTAGACATGCATCAACAAAGAACTTTACAAGACTTGGAAAATTGAAAATTACCACTAATACCCTATGATCTTCGAAAATGCTAAAGAAAAAGAAAGGATCTTCAACCTTCTTCACTTAGTCTTCAAGAATCCTAAGGCATTGGGTTTGATCTTCTTCCTCCTCTCTTCTCCAAGCTCATGGGTTCTCTCTCTCTCTAAATCTCTCTATGAGTTTGTTGAGACTCTTAGAAATTGTGTGTTGGTTTGGAAGTGAAATGAGAAGCAAATGGGTTGGGAGTGCTACGGTTTGGGGTATAAGAAAACCACAAGGTTTTTCCCTTATTACCCTTAAAGAAACTCGGCCAAGTGTGTTGAATGAAGGGTAAAATTGGCATCATCAAGGCTTGCATGGCTCAAGCCAAGCCATTGGACAAATGGAGTAGGATTAGGCTTAAGCTTACTTCCTATTGGTTGGTCAAACTCTTAATCAAGCTTATCACTAAACTAAACCTAGGTGCATTAGTCCACTAGCCTAGGGTGCAAGGAAGTCAAAAATGGCATCATGCATGCACCACCCATACACACCACACGGCCGACACATATGCACACACATGCACCTTATTTCACTTTTATTTTCTTTTTCAATAATTCATCATTTTCCATAAAATACCAAAGTATTAAATACTTAAAGAATTCAATCCAAAAAAATTCAATTCAAAACTCAATCCAAAAATTCAATTTAAATCTCATAAGGTTTTTCTCAAAACAAAATCATTTTCTTAAAAACTCTTTATCACTTGAAATCACAAAAGGAATTTGATTTGAGAAATATCTTTGGAAATCACACCTTTTAAAATACTTTATCCAAATAATCTTTTTAGGGTTTTAAAACAAATTCGAGGCATTCAGACGGGGTGTTACATTTGTTGGAAGTCAAGCTTGCCCTAAAGGACGTAAAGAGTAATGCTAGAAGGATTCTAGAAGATAATGTTTTGATGATTACAAACAAGATTCAAAGTTTCAAGCATCAAGCTGCATCAAGTTTCAAGGCTAAAGTCAAGGCTCAAGTTTAGTATAGCCTGGCCCATAGGAAATTTGTAAGGTAATGAATTTTTATTACAAGTGTCTAATGGCCAAAATTAGTGTTTCATGTTAAGGAGAAGAAAAGGACTTTTTATGAAAAATGTTTTAATTGCAAAATATGTTTTCATGAAAATCTGTTTTTAACTTAGTTTATGAAAAATGTTTTTAATTGCGAAAATAGTTTTTTCTAAAAACATATTTTTTAAAGACTTAATTGATTCACTGTGAAAATATATCTTGACAACCTCTAGCTGGATTTCTCTAAATTGTGAAAATCTGTTAAGACAAGTTTTGACAGAGATAATCGATTACTCTTTCAAGATAATCGATTATTTATGTTGCATCATAGAAAATCCAGAGAGAGTGTAATCGAGTATTTGAACCTGGCTAATCCATTACTTTTTGTATGAAAGTAATCGATTACTTGGCACAGATAATCGATTACTGGAGTTGCATCATATATTTTTCAGAGGCTGTGTAATCGATTATTTGACCAGTGATAATCGATTATATCAGTTGCATCATATATTAAACAGAAGTGAAGTAATCGATTAAATTCTATGTTGTAATCGATTACTGGTTTTTCAAAAGAATTTAAAAGTTTCTATTTTTAAAGGGATAATCGATTATCTTCTTGAAGTAATCGATTACCTCAAGTTTTATTGAAAAAACGTGTCAGAATCATTTTGATTTATTTCCTGATTTGTTTTTACATAATTGATTCTGATTTATTTTCAAAATTCGAATTTGATTTTAGTTTTGAAAATATTCCTTTTTGGTTTAAGATTCAAATATTTTATTTTATTCCTTAAATCTATTTTATTTGTTTCTGATTTCAAAATTTATTTTATTCTTTAAATCTATTTGATTTGATTTTTTTTTGGTAGATGAAAAAATCAATTACCACAAGCTCATTCAACAATACAAAACTAAAGGCCCCACATTTCACTTTCCACCTTCTAGGAAGGGTTCAAGTGAAAAAGTGGTCCTAAACTAGTTACAAAAACTTCAAAGTTCAATTCTAATCCTATCTACTAAGGCTCTATTATGCCAATTAACAAAATTGGGAAAACTATAGCTAATTCTCCAGGCCACTTCTCTTCTTATTCTCATGAATACACTAGAAATAGAATGAGTGCAACTCCTAAAAATCCTTGAATTTCGTTCACTCCAAATGTGATAGAGGACTGCAGCAAAAACTGCTCCAATCACCCTCCTCCTTGTCTTGTCTTTGAAAGCATGAAGAATCCATCTAGCCCAATGAGCATATCTAGTAGGCCATGTCTCCAACCCAATCCAGCAGCATACATCTTGCAGTAACTTAGCAGACCAGCTACAAGAGAAGAAAAGGTGGTCTCTTGATTCCAAACCATTATTACATAAGCAGCAATGTAAGGGGGTATTAATGTATGTGCAAATTCTGTCTCTAGTGCTTAATTTTCCATGGCAAGCCATCCAAACTATGAACTTGTGTCTTGGAACTACAACCGAATTCCAAACAAAAGTGTGCATAGGAAATTGAGGCTGATTCCCCTGTAAGAAGGAGTAGCCCGATTTGATGGAGTAAATTCTATCAGGGGTATGAAGCCATCTGTCATTCAAAAAACCTGTCGCCAATCTGTCACGAATTTTGATCAATTGTTTCCAATGCCATCCATCATGTTGTCTATATGCATAAGTCCAGAAATCCTGCCCTTTGATATAAATTGAATTGATCCATTTAATCCAAAGACAATCCTTTTTAGACGCTATGTGCCATACTTGTTTTCCAAGAGCTGCAATATTCCACTGAACTGCATTCTTAATATTCAGACCTCCATGATGCTTGCTTTTACAAATCCAGCTCCAGGCAACAGCAGCATGATAATTTCCACTTTCATTCTTGCCCCACAGAAATTCCCTACATCTCCTCTCCACCACTTTCAACACTGATTTTGGAATGATAAAAACTGTTGCCCAATAAACATGCATACTCATAAGGACTGAATTGATTAAACAGACTTTACCTTGATAAGACAGATTTCTTGACTTCCAGGTTTCAATTCTTCTAATGATTTTGTCTATTAGAGTACTGCACATATTAGCATTCCATTTCTTATGAGTCAGTGGCATTCCCAAGTATTTAAAAGGAAAAGAACCCTTCATGAAACCAGTGATTTGCATCAGTTCATCTTGCTTGTTTTGAGACAGACCAACCATGAAAATGTGTGACTTTTCTGTGCTAGCTTGCAGACCTGAAGCTTTGGAAAAAACCTAGAAAGCATCCACCAATAGCCTCACACTAGCAGGGTGTCCTTTACTGAAGATCATAAGATCATCAGCAAAGGCTAAGTTTGTGAGTTTCAACTCCTTACACAAAGGGTGGAATCTGAAATTTTGATGGGAAGCTGCCTGCTGCAAACCTTTTGTAAGAACCTCCATTGCTAGGACAAAAATGAGAGGAGAAATTGGATCCCCTTGTCTAATCCCTCGAGAAGGACTAACTCTACCACTTGTCTGGCCATTAATGCAGATGGAATAAGTAACAGTGGTTACACAAGCCATAATCCATCTCCTAAACTTTTCAGGAAATCTAAAACCCTCCATCATATCCTCAATGAACTTCCAGCTTAGAGTATCATAAGCTTTCCTAATGTCAACCTTCATGATGCATCTAGGTGAGACATTCCTTCTCCCATACAACCTAAGTAACTCTTGAGTGATCAGAATATTATGAATAATGCTTCTGTCCCTCACAAAGGCAGTTTGATTGTCCTGCACAATGCTTGGAAGAATAGCCTTCAATCTGTTGCACAACACCTTTGAAATTGCTTTATAAAGAGTGTTGCAGCATGCTATTGGTCTGTAATCTCTTGTAGTGTTTGGACAATCACCCTTAGGTATCAAGACAAGATTTGTTCTGTTAATTTCCTTCAACATGTGACCTGTATCTAGGAAATCTCTTACTGCCTTGGTACAATCAGCACCTATTATATGCCATGCTTTTTTAAAAAAACCTGCTCCATACCCATCAGGCCCAGGGGCTTTATCATCTGGAATGGAAAATATGGCTTCTTTTATTTCAACATCACTGATAGGCTTAATCAAGCTCAATTGCTGCTCAACATTTAACACAGGACCCCCTTCCACAATTCTTTGATCCAGAGTACTATTTCTGCCCCTCATGAATAAATCTTTGTAGTACTCCTCAAACACATGACTAACCTGGTCCTGACCAGCCACAAAATTACCATCAGCAGTTGCTATTCTTAGAATCCTGTTCCTGTAGTTCCTATTCTTGATTGCAGCATGAAAATAACTAGTGTTCTGGTCCCCTTGTTGCAGCCAACTGATCTTTGCTTTTTGCCTCAGAAAAGCTATGGCTCTCTGCTGAATATCTTTATACTCCTTAGCATACTGAGCCTCCTCCTTCTGTAAGACATGATTTAGAGGATCCTTATCCAGTTTCTCTTGAATCTCAAGTAATCTGATTCTCATTTCTTTCTCCTTAATATCAATATCTGCATAAGAATCCTTATTCAATTTTCTCAAAGGCTCTTTTAGATTCTGAAGTTTCCTGCATACCTGAAACATGGTACTACCTGATTCCTCCACCTCCCATTCATTCTGAATAATTCCATTGAAATCACTATGATCAGCCCACATATTAAAGAATTTAAAGCCACATTTTGTTGTGTGATGGCCAACATTCCATTCCATGAGAATTGGAGAATGGTCAGGCACCCCTGCTGCAATAAAAGTTGTTTCAAAACAAGGCCATTTATCACACCAAGCTTGGTTGATTAAGGCTCTATCAAGCTTTGAATTAATTCGCATACTACCAGACTGCTTATTTGTCCAGGTAAACAAACATCCTTTGAATCTCATGTCTACCAAGTTGCACTGATTCACACAGTCCTTGAAATCCTGAAGGCTCACAGGATTAGTGTCACTACCACCACATTTTTCCTGCTGGTCCAAGAAAGTATTGAAATCACCAAGAATCAGCCAAGGTTCAGTAATAAATTGCACTACACCTTTCAAGACATTCCATAGCTCCTGTCTCTCAGTGTGATCATTTGAGGCATACACAAAAGTTACATAAAAAACAGTCCCATCAATTTTGGATGTCACAAAGCAATGAACATATTGAGCAGATCTAGCAATTGTGATATTTGATTTCAGAAAATCAATTTTGAATATTTCCGGATTTGATTTAATTCTTATTTTAAATTTGATTTATTTCCAAAATCATTTTTTGATTTGATTTGATTCTATTTTCAATTTCAAATTTCAAATTTCAAATATTTTCAAATCCTTGGTTTTAATTCTTAAATCTTTATGATTTGGTTTTTGATTTTAAACATGTGTTAATTGTTGCTTTTATAAAAAGGTTTTGAATCAAGTTTTTATTTGGTTATTGCTCCAACCTTTTTCTTCTTCACGTTCTTCTCTTCTTCTCTTCTCCTTCAACTAGTTCTTAAATGTTGATATCTATTTGATAAGAAAACCTTTTTTTTCTTGGCCATAGTACTTGTGATTTAACTTCATTGCCATAGAGCTTCATTGTTGTATTCGTGTTGTATAGAACACACTTTTGTTAGAGCCTATTATTGTTGTATCTGCACTATTAAGAGTGCAATATAGGTCTTGTACCAATCACTCATACCATAACCATTTGTGTAAGGGGTGTGTAACCCTTAGTGACTAGGGAGTGAATCTCCTAGTGCAGACGTTCTGCGTTCGTGTGTGTAGGGTGAGGAACCCTTCTGTATTGGGTAGTGCTAGACGAACGGTGGGGCACCTAGTAGTTAGGCTATCTGGTTGTTGTTGAGGTCCCTGGCGAAAGGAGGTTCCTAGTAGCTTGCGGGACGCTCTGGTTGTACTTGGGGACGCGTGGCGTCTTGGTTTAGTGAAAAGCTCAAGCGGGTCGCTTGGGGACTGGAGTAGGCCGGGTTTGCCGAACCAGGATAAAATCTCCAGTGCAATCTCTTCTATCCCTCATCTCTTTATTTTCGTTATTGTTGTTTCATGTGCATTGTTGTTATAATTATCATTATTGCATCATAGCGATTATTTTCATAATAATTAATTTAAAGGATTTTAAATTAATTAGCGCGGTAACATTGTTTTCGTTGTTCTTATTTTTTGTTTTCCGCGCATATTAGTTTTTATTATTATTATTATTATTAAAGATTCCGCAAAATCGTTTTTATTCAATATATTAGTTTTCCGCTGCAAAATCTCTTTAATTTTATTGAAAACGATTTGAAACCAATGTTTTCATAAACACCCAATTCACCCCCTCTTGGGTGTCGGCTGCCAATCCTATCAATAATTCTAACAATTGGTATCAGAGCTTCGTGCTCTGGTAAAGGCTTAACAGCCTGAGTTAAAGATCCTTGTAGATTGGCAGTGTTGGGATATTTTATTTGTTTTAATATGGAGGGTTTTACATTCGATGATGCACCAATTTTTGATGGAAATAATTTTCATTATTGGAGTGCTAGAATGAAAATTTTTCTTCAATCTATTAGTTTTCGTTTATGGCATGTCGTTCTCAATGGTTTTGATTTTCAGGCAAAACATGTTTTAAACGAATTTGATGAAAAATATTTTTCCTTGAATTTTCAAGCTATGCATATTTTGAAAAATGCTTTGATCTATGATGCATATGCTATAGTTGAAAATTGTGAATGTGCTAAGGATATTTGGGACACTTTACATATACACTATGCTACTAATGATCTTCATGGAAGTGTTAGTGTCCACAGGAAAAAAGAGGAGAAGGAACAAGAAGAAAATGATATTGAGCACGAGATATCAAACTCCCTGGACGAAGATTATGATGATGAAACAGAAAGCGTGGGAAGTAGCTCATTATGCAATGAGGATGAATTAGAAAGGCTATTTGAGAGCTTTATAGACTCATTGGAAGAATCAAGTTCTTCGGATGAGGAGTCGTTGGAAGATGAAAATGAAATATCAAATTACACGGCTCATAAGGTAACTTCAAATAGTCCTTGTTCTAATAATCTACAATTTGCATATAATGATTTGAATGATGATTTGATATCTTTAGAAAATAAAAACTTGGACTCTTTACAAAAAATATCTCTAATTGAAAATGAAATTGATATTTTGAAAAATGGAGATATTTTTGATAAAGAGATGTTTTTAAAAAATAGCTCCTCAACCATTTTTGAAAATTGCATTGATATTGAAAAACAAGTTGAGGATGCACTCTTTGAATATAGTAACATTGAAAAATCCATTTGTTCAAATTCCTTGCTTGAAAGTGAAATTGAAAATGATGTTGATATTCAAAAATCAAGCAAAGTGTTTGACAATGAAATTTTTCAATGTGAAGTTAAAAATTCCAAGTTTCATGAAAATAATTTTGAAAAAATCATATCATCATCCAAACCCATTACATGTAATTATTGTGGTAATTTAGGACATATTTCTCATTTATGCTTTTATCGTAAAAATTATAATATGAGAAATAATTTGCAATGGGTTCCAAAGGCTTCTAAGGAACCTAAGACTAACCCCAAAGGACCCAAGATGAAATGGGTACCAAAAAGTTCTTCTAGTGTTCTAAATGTGCAGGAATCCAAACAAAAAGATGATCTAAGTGGTCAAAAGAAAGTCTTATGGGGTGTACCTAAGAGGAAAATGAGTGTATGGGTTGAGAAACGAAACAAGCCTAAGGATGAACCAAGTGGTAGAGAAAAGGATAAACTATCAAGGGTGATGTCTAAGAGGACAAGAAATAGATGGAATGGCCAAAGGAGGAAGATGCTCCCAACCAAAGCTTCTCACGTGTCTAAAATTGAAATGAAATGGTCTAGGACCTCAAGCAAGAAGCAATGGGTAAGGACAAACACCTCCTTGATCAGCAAGTCCAAGGTATCAAGTTCTCATTCATACTATAACAACGACTACACAAAGGCAATGCCTCAAGTACAAGAGAAGGTATGCGCATTGAAATGAAATGAAAGAATTCCAAAGGAGGAATTAAGACTCTCCTTCATCATGATGCTTGAGGAAAAATACTAAAGAAGGGGAACATATTAAAAAGAAGTGCAACACATTGCAAGGGGAAATTCCTTCAAATACTGAATGTTGAATCTCAAATTGGAAGGAACTCCAAAGCTAATTGTCTCTATTAAATGGGAAAGCATCACCGATGATAAGTATCACTGTCCCTTTATTATTTTATTTATCATGTGATATTTGTTTATATGATATATGACATATATGACAATATGTGCTATCATGGATTATATGTTATTATTGTCATGACATATAAGGTTTTTAAAGTTTTGATGATAGTGAGCATTCACATGTTTTTATGATGCATATTTCATCTCCCTTCATATTATGCTTATTTTGGAAAAACCTTTTAGAAAGGGGGAGAAAAATATTATTGGAATATTTGCATTGAGAACATGTTTTTGCTTCTTCATCCCATTTTGACATCATGCTGATTTTTATTGTGTACTGGGAAGAAATTGTTTTGTATCCCATACTTACATTTGATGATGTCAAATAGGGGGACAAGTTGACTATGTGTCTATGTGTATTCACTCCCTTGTTATTATTAATGTATCTATTCAGTATTTCAGGGGGAGTATAGTACAAAGGGGGAGAAGAACCCTAATCCTGTTAAAGTCTTCTCACCACCTTTTTGATGTTGACAAAAGGGGGAGAAGAATTCTAAGCTTCATTGTGTATACTAACCATATATGCAGGGGGAAGTTTTGAGAATGAAGAGAAACTATTATCATGGCTTAATCAATTATTCTCTATATTCTCTATTTGTATTTAAATTTCCTATGATATTATTGGACTATATTGTGCTATACTTGCTGCTTAACGCTTGTGATGCAGAAACTCAGAAAAAGGTTTGTCATCATCAAAAAGGGGGAGTGTTGGAAGTCAAGCTTGCCCCAAAGGACGTAAAGAGTAATGCTAGAAGGATTCTAGAAGATAATGTTTTGATGATTACAAACAAGATTCAAAGTTTCAAGCATCAAGCTGCATCAAGTTCAAGCATCAAGTTTCAAGGCTAAAGTCAAGGCTCAAGCTTCATGTTCAAGTTTAGTATAGCCTGGCCCATAGGAAATTTGTAAGGTAATGAATTTTTATTACAAGTGTCTAATGGCCAAAATTAGTTTTTCATGTTAAGGAGAAGAAAAGGACTTTTTATGAAAAATGTTTTAATTGCAAAATATGTTTTCATGAAAATCTGTTTTTAACTTAGTTTATGAAAAATGTTTTTAATTGCGAAAATAGTTTTTTCTAAAAACATATTTTTTAAAGACTTAATTGATTCACTGTGAAAATATATCTTGACAACCTCTAGCTGGATTTCTCTAAATTGTGAAAATCTGTTAAGACAAGTTTTGACAGAGATAATCGATTACTCTTTCAAGATAATCGATTATTTATGTTGCATCATAGAAAATCCAGAGAGAGTGTGATCGAGTATTTGAACCTGGCTAATCCATTACTTTTTGTATGAAAGTAATCGATTACTTGGCACAGATAATCGATTACTGGAGTTCATCATATATTTTTCAGAGGCTGTGTAATCGATTATTTGACCAGTGATAATCGATTATATCAGTTGCATCATATATTAAACAGAAGTGAAGTAATCGATTAAATTCTATGTTGTAATCGATTACTGGTTTTTCAAAAGAATTTAAAAGTTTCTATTTTTAAAGGGATAATCGATTATCTTCTTGAAGTAATCGATTACCTCAAGTTTTATTGAAAAAACGTGTCAGAATCATTTTGATTTATTTCCTGATTTGTTTTTACATAATTGATTCTGATTTATTTTCAAAATTCGAATTTGATTTTAGTTTTGAAAATATTCCTTTTTGGTTTAAGATTCAAATATTTTATTTTATTCCTTAAATCTATTTTATTTGTTTCTGATTTCAAAATTTATTTTATTCTATTTTATTTTATTCTTTAAATCTATTTGATTTGATTTTATTGATTTCAAAAATATTATTTTATTTATTTGATTTCAGAAAATCAATTTTGAATATTTCCGGATTTGATTTAATTCTTATTTTAAATTTGATTTATTTCCAAAATCATTTTTTGATTTGATTTGATTCTATTTTCAAATTCAAATTTCAAATTTCAAATATTTTCAAATCCTTGGTTTTAATTCTTAAATCTATATGATTTGGTTTTTATTTTAAACATGTGTTAATTGTTGCTTTTATAAAAAGGTTTTGAATCAAGTTTTTATTTGGTTATTGCTCCAACCTTTTTCTTCTTCACGTTCTTCTCTTCTTCTCTTCTCCTTCAACCAGTTCTTAAATGTTGATATCTATTTGAGAAGAAAACCTTTTTTTTCTTGGCCATAGTACTTGTGATTTAACTTCATTGCCATAGAGCTTCATTGTTGTATTCGTGTTGTATAGAACACACTTTTGTTAGAGCCTTTTATTGTTGTATCTGCACTATTAAGAGTGCAATATAGGTCTTGTACCAATCACTCATACCATAACCATTTGTGTAAGGGGTGTGTAACCCTTAGTGACTAGGGAGTGAATCTCCTAGTGCGGACATGCTGCGTTCGTGTGTGTAGGGTGAGGAACCCTTCTGTATTGGGTAGTGCTAGACGAACGGTGGGGCACCTAGTAGTTAGGCTATCTGGTTGTTGTTGAGGTCCCTGGCGAAAGGAGGTTCCTAGTAGCTTGCGGGGCGCTCTGGTTGTACTTGGGGACGCGTGGCGTCTTGGTTTAGTGAAAAGCTCAAGCGGGTCGCTTGGGGACTGGAGTAGGCCGGGTTTGCCGAACCAGGATAAAATCTCCGGTGCAATCTCTTCTATCCCTCATCTCTTTATTTTTGTTATTGTTGTTGCATGTGCATTGTTGTTATAATTATCATTATTGCATCATAGCGATTATTTTCATAATAATTAATTTAAAGGATTTTAAATTAATTAGCGCGGTAACATTGTTTTCGTTGTTCTTATTTTAATTTGTTTTCCGCGCATATTAGTTTTTATTATTATTATTATGATTAAAGATTCCGCAAAATCGTTTTTATTCAATATATTAGTTTTCCGCTGCAAAATCTCTTTAATTTTATTGAAAACGATTTGAAACCAATGTTTTCATAAACACCCAATTCACCCCCCTCTTGGGTGTCGGCTGCCAATCCTATCAATAATTCTAACAACATTCTCCCCAACTTAGAGATTTCTCGTCCCCGAGAAATGCAGTACCTGTATCAAACAGGTGCGGAAAAGAACTTCTCATCTTGCTCTCAAGTTCCCATGTTGCATCTTCCCCATTATTCCGACTCCATATTACCTTAACTAAGGAAATATCCTTCCCTCTTAACCTCTTGACACTACTACCATCTATCCTTAGAGGTAAAGCCTCAAATGTAAGATTTTCCTTTAATTGCACTGAATCGGGTTCAATGATGTGTGAAGGATCATGGACATATTTTCTCAATTAGGATACATGAAAAACATTGTGCAAGTTTGAAAGAAAAGGTGGTATGGCAATTTGATAGGCTAAAGGTCCTATACGTTTAAGAATTGGGTAAGGTCCAATAAAACGAGGTGTAAGTTTTCGGGTTTTGAGCATTCTACCAATTCCAGTAGTTGGCACTACCTTCATGAATACAAAATCCCCTTCATTGAATTCCAGCAGACTTCTCCACTTGTCCTGATAACTCTTCTGTCTACTTTGAGGAGTCCTCATCCTTTCCTGAATCAATCTCACCTTCTCATTTGTCTACTACACCACATCCGATCCTATGAGCAAGTGCTCACCAGTCTCGAACCAACACAACGGCGTTCTGCACTTTCTACCATACAGAGCTTCATACGGTGCCATTCCTACACTCGAATGAAAATTGTTGTTGTAGGTGAATTCAATCAAATGCAGAAAAGAATCCCAATCACCGACACTCTCAATCACACAGGCTCTCAACAAGTCTTCCAACGTTTGGATAGTTCGCTCTAACTGTCCATCCGTTTGAGGGTGATATGCGGAACTTAAATCCAACTTGGTTCCGACTGCTGTTTGCAAACTGACCCAAAATTTTGAAGTGAAATGAGGATCTCTGTCTGATACTATACTTGAGGACACTCCATGCAATCTTACTACTTCCTTCAAATAGAGTTCAGCCAGCCTATCCATTGAATACTTCATGTTGACAGGAATAAACCGCGCCGTCTTCGTCAATCTGTCCACGATTACCCAAATAGCATCGTAACCTTTCCGAGTTTTTGGAAAACCAGAGACAAAATCCATGGTGACACAATCCCATTTCCATACTGGTACTTCCAACGGTTTCAACTCACCACCAGGCTTCTTATGTTCCACCTTCGCCTTTTGACACGTCAAACATCGCGATACATACTCTGCCACTTCTTTCTTCATTCCAGGCCACCGTAATACCTTCTTGAGATCTCGATACATCTTCTAGGAACCAGGGTGTAAAATCAACTTACTCTTGTGAGCTTCTTCCAATATCATTCCCTTCACCTCCAGATCGTTCGGTATACAGACACGATCCTTATACTTCAATACTCCATCACCATCAACCTTGAATTCTACTTCCTTTCCTTTTTCCGAAAGCTCCTTCTTAGCTTGAAGTTCCTCGTCCTCCAACTGAAGTTCCTTTATTCGTTCCATAATTCCACTTGACACAGTCAGCTGTCCCAATATCATACTCTTCGGTCCTAGCTCCACTCCTAAATTCAGATCCCAAAATTCCTCAATCAACTTCAACTCCTTGATCATCAACACAGAAACATGCAATGACTTCCTACTCAAAGCATCAACAACTACGTTCGCCTTTCCAGGATGATACTGTAACTCAATATCATAATCCTTTAGGAATTCCATCCACCTTCTCTGACGCATATTTAGCTCCTTCTGTTTGAACAGATACTTCAAACTCTTGTGATCGCTAAAGACTTCAACCCTTACTCCGTACAAATAGTGCCTCCAAATCTTTAAAGCAAACACCACTGCCGCTAGCTCCAAGTCATGGGTCGGGTAATTGAGCTCATGAATCTTCAGTTGTCGTGAAGCATAGGCCACTACTTTTCGCTCTTGCATCAGCACACATCCTAATCCTTGCTTTGAAGCCTCACAATACACACAGAACGACTTTGTCGTATCCGGTAGAACTAACACTGGTGCGGTTGTCAGTCTCCTCTTCAATTCTTGGAAATTCTCTTCGCACTTCGCCGACCATTCGAATTGTTGACCTTTTCTCGTCAGCTTCGTCAAAGGCAAAGATAAACGAGAAAATCCTTCAATAAATCGACGATAATATCCCGCTAATCCTAAGAAATTACGGATCTCCGTCATAGACGTTGGTGTCTTCCATTCCAACACAACATTCACTTTTGCAGGATCCACAGCAATTCCGTCCTTCGAGATCACGTGACCCAAGAAATGCACTGAGTCCAACCAAAAATCGTACTTCGACAACTTAGCATAGAGCTGTTTGTCCTTCAACATCGTCAAGACTATCCTTAAATGCTCAACGTGTTCCTCCTTAGACTTGGAATAAATCAAAATATCATCGATAAATACGACAACAAATGAGTCCAAGTAAGGATGAAAAATTCTATTCGTGTAGTCCATGAATATCGCAGGAGCATTCGTTACACCGAAAGGCATAACCAGATACTCGTAATGACCATAACGAGTTCGGAAAGCAATCTTGGGAATATCTTCCTCCTTTACTCTTATCTGATGATATCCTGATCTAAGGTCGATTTTGGAAAATACAGTCGCTCCCTTCAATTGATCCAACAAGTCGTCAATTCTGGGCAGAGGGTACTTGTTCTTGATCGTCACCTTGTTCAATTGCCGGTAATCTGTACACAAACGCATACTACCATCCTTCTTCTTGACGAACAAAACCGGTGCTCCCCAGGGTGAAACACTAGGCCTTATCATCTTATTTTCCAACATCTCCTCCAATTGCTTCTTCAATTCGGCTAACTCTGCCGGGGCCATCCTGTAAGGTGCTTTGGAAATCGGTCCAGTTCCAGGTATCACATCAATTGAGAACTCCAATTCTCGAATTGGCGGTAAACCAGGTATTTCTTCCGGAAAAACTTCGGGAAATTCCCGAACTACGGGTAATTCATGCAGCTCCTTGTTCTTTTTGACATCCAACGAGGCCAGAAACATGTAAGCTATCGCGCCTTCCTTCAATGAAGTTCGAATTTGCTTGGCAGACAAATGCTCAAGATCATTGGGTTTAGGCAAAGAGGATTGGGTTTCACTAAAGACTAACGACTTTTCGGAACAGTTCAGTAGAACATGATTCCTAGTAAGCCAGTCCATCCCTAGTATAATGTCTATTTGGGAAAGGGGTAGTTGAATCAAATCAACAAAATAAGTGTTTCCTTCTATCTCTAAGGGACAATTAGGACAATAGGTAGATACTATCACAGGTTTATCAGTAGAGGTAGAAACAATCAAGTTATAGGGTAAGGCATCTACTTTCAAATTTAATCTATTCACCACATCATGAGAAATAAAAGAATGAGTAGCTCCCGAATCATACAATACTAACAATGAATTCTTATAAATGAAACATTCACCTTGGATAAGATTAGCAGCATTCGCAGCTTCAATTCCGCTCATCGTGAACACTCTTCCGAGCATAGTAGGACGATTGGCATTCCCCGAATTAGCTGTTCGCTTAGGCTCTCTGCAGTCTCTTGCGATATGACCAGGCTTATCACAATTGAAACAGTTCGAACTCCTTAATGGACACATCGGGCCAAAGTGATAAAGACCACACTTGTTGCAATGAGGAGGTACGTTCCCTGATCTCACTCCACCGAAATTGTTGCGATTACCACCGCTATGCTCCATACGATTTCCTCCATAGCTGCTGCCCCCACGGTTTCCACCGCGATTACCGTTGCCTCCGAAGCGTAGATCTCTTCTTCCACTCAAACTAGAATACGGGTGTGGAGTCCTATGCCTTCCTCCCGAATCTCGATGAAAAGGAAAATTGCGAACCGGTCCATGAGATGAAGAAGGGTTCACTACCCTCTCAGCCGCTCCTCTTACTTTCAGACCTCCTTCGTACATACGACAGCGATTTACCAAACTAGCAAAATTATCTATTTCTAAATGAGAAAAACCTAACTTAATCTCAGGCTTAAGACCATCCCTAAATTTAGCACACTTCGATCGCTCATTCTCCCCTCCAGCATATTGGGGTACATACTTAACAAGCTCTTCGAATTTCGAAGCATACTCATCAATCGACAAATTCCCTTGACTCAACCTCAGAAATTCCATTTTCTTCTCAGTCCTCAGATACAACGGAAAATACTTCTCAAGAAACTTCTGCTTAAAAGCTTCCCATGTCAGCACTTCTCCCAGATTCACCATCACTTGCTTAGTCACGCGCCACCATGCTGCAGCCTCCCTTGTCAGCATATACCCAGCATAAGCCAACTTCTGCTCGTCATTGCACTACACCATACCCCTGAATATACGCTCTAAATCCTCGATCCATTCCACAGCTGCATTCGGAGCAAAGCCTCCCGCAAATTCCTTCGGGTTGCGACGACAAAACTCATCTAATCCCTTGTAGCCTTGGGCTTCCAAATTTTGAGCTTGCTGCTGAACGTTGAAATTCTGCTGCGCCTGACGATGCAATGCTTGAAGATTATCGTCGACTCCCGTCATTACTGCCGCCATCCGAGTCATGAAATCTGCCGCATCTGGGTGATCAGCATCCTCACCAGGGTTTCGCGAACTTGAACCGGAAGGTCTTCCACGCGTACGACTCATCTTAAAATAAAGCAGAAAGAGGTTCAACGCACGATAACACAAAATCCTAAACTCTAGACACACAGAGTACACAGAGTAAGCACACAAGACTGGGCTTAAGGCCACTGAGGATTACCATTGCTCTGATACCACCTCTGTAACAGCCCGATTTTCGCTTCCGTAAACTTAACTGAATTTTTATTATTTTATTGAAAAAATGAGGCCATTTTTTTTAAAGAAAAACATGAGTTCTTTAACGTCTAACACCACCCTTTCGAAACTCCCCACTCCAAACATCATCGTTGAAAAATAGAACTGTTTTCATTTAAAAGAAAGACAAGAGCCACAAGTACTGGAGTCACACTGCAAATGTTTCCAAAAGTAGGCCATCATTACAAAAGAAATTACAAACCAAAATAAAAAGTAGCTGATTACATCTGTAGCACATCACTAGATAATCCTCGTCTGGAACTCAAATCCTAGACACACAACATTCTTTAGACACGGACAACAGGGAATCACTCTTCAGCGGAACTAGTATCCATTTCCATATCTTCACTCGAATCCGCCTCCGCTTCGTGATTGGAATCACTAGCATCCTCTTCCTCCATTGGTTGAGGAATCGCAGCCGCCAAGGGTGCAGGATCATCACCAAACTCGTGATAATCCCTCTGTCCACCATTCTGATAGTCACGGAGAGTGACTTGTCCCACGTGCACGTCCATGCTTGCTCCTCATAGAATATGTCTCAGATCGTCGATCTTCAATCGAGTTTCACCGCGCCAGATCCAACCATCAGGAACCATTTCCCATGCTCCTCCCTGAAGAGGCCACATGTGGATTGCTACATGATATGCCATCTACCCGTTGCAATACCGGCGAATGCCAATACGACAACCAGGTAGGAGAGAGTTAGTGTGACATACACTAACAAGTTGACCGTAAGGTCTCAGGGTAGACTCGATAGAAAGAAGAACAGACAACCACGACACTTGACCAGTATACAAAATGAGACAAGATACCAAAAGCGTAGAGAACACATGGATATACCAATTTGACAGCATAGGATAACAAAGCGGGTAACATAATAATCGAAATAAATAAACACATAAAATGAGTAAGCATAAACCACCAATCCAGAAACATGATTCTCAGAACAACATCAACTCATCAATATTCTCATCATCATTCAGTTATATCTTTATTCTTTGGTTATTAAGTTTTATCACATTTCAGCTCACTCAATGAGGTAGGGGAATCACCATCACTGAGGATAAACGCACTTTCTACATCTCCTCGGTCTCTATCCAAACCTAGTCGGAAGCCAACAGGAGTACAGGACCTTTACCACGCGGGCATGACAGCTGTCTCAACACAAATCATATCAATAATATTAAGGCTCACTGTCCCAGACCAGGAGGATCTCGTCCTCAAATCATATCAATAATATTAAGGCTCACTGTCCACGCAGTGGCAAACACAATGCCCCGTTCCAGTCCCTCTCACTGTTGTAGACTTGCATTCAAGGGGGTGACAGTATCATTTCTAGTTAGCTATGCGGTACTTGCCACGGCATTAGACCCAGTCCCCACCACGTTAGTGCGCCACTTGTGGGATTCGTCCCGCCTAGAAATGTACTCGAGGCTTCTTGACTTTTCACCGTCCTTGTCCTCCCCTCATGCAATCTCCACCTGAGTATCCGCAGATACCCATAGTATCTTCCTCTCCACTACTTCACACTCATATACCTTGCCGCATATTTTAATGTCTTTTAAAGGTCTTTTATCATCTTTAGTTAACCTAAGATCGGCTTGCCCTTAGTTCATCCCTTCGACAAGACCCGATCACTAAGGGTTACATCTTTCCCCATTTTCACATAATCAAACCATCACTTTCTCAAGCCACACGGCCACAATGCCATCACATCATTCTCAAAGACAATCACATATCTCTTTTGCACAGTCATTCCATCACACATTCTCTAGCACAAAGCTCGGCTCTACGAGCGCAATGTCCTCATCCGGTACTTGTTACTCCACCACATCATCTTGAATCTCAACACATATCTCTCTTTCAATTATCCTCATACTTTACTTTCACTTTCTCATAAACATCCATAACGGCATTCAGACTCATTTCGCGAAGAGTAACTTTTACAAAGAATGAGAAAGGAACTAACATAGGATAGGAATAAACATGCACTAATTCAAGAAACATAGAACAAAATATCGCGTAAACTCATGTTACCACCATACGAGCAACCATGTTACGGGCTCACCACAATCTCACTCACCTCTTAATCCAGCAAGAGAAATACTTTGACCTTGGGGATCTCTAACTTCTCCTTGAGAATAGTTCCCACCGTCCACTGAATAACCTCGAGGTAAATAAATACACATTTATCAAAAATCATTTCAATTAAAAATTACAACTTGATCTCTTGGATAGGAAATCCTTTACTTTCTTTATTCTTTTCTTAAATTACATGGGTTTATCAAAACAACTTTCAATCTTTTCTCATAATTGAAATCCTTTGAAAATCATTTGAAAACTTCACATTAAAATAAATAAAACAAATGGTTTATGTGGCTGTATGGAAAAGTCCAGCCACTATTTCAAATTGAAAAACATTGAAAAATCCATAATTTTCATTCTAACTATTTATAAAACACATAACACTTGAAATCTACCTTTTTCACAACTTAAAATCATTTTTAAAAGTGAAATACTTTGAAATAAATTCTTGGACAGCAAAGGATAAAGAAATCAAACTATAAAAATACTTTTAGAAATAATCAAATAAATTCACTCATTTCCTTTAGTCAAAACCGAATTGAACCAAGATCAAAACAACATAATTCAATTAAAGTTTTTCTTAAAACAGGTCATAAAACATAATCATTTCAAGGAGACAATTTCATGCAAAAAGAATCTAGCCTATACATCCTAACATAGGCCGAAACATCACTAGAGAAAAAACAAAACCTTTGATACATTTCTTTTTCATGCAAAAGCCTTTAAATTAGCCAACCAAGAATCATGCACTTTAAAACATATGGTTTTAGAAAATACTACTCCTTTTTATTTCTCAAAACCGTGACCTACTTGTGTCACTTTAAACAAGATTTCATTTTTATTTTCCCTTGCATGTGCCTTAAAAATCATGGAAATCAAAAAGAGAACTCATGCAAGAAAACTTATCATGAAAAACAACCATGAGCTTTGTTTTTAAAGCTTGACCGAAATGTACATCAACAAAATCAAGGAGAAAACTTAAATCTTTAACTTTGAAATACACATAAACTTAAATCCAAGCGAAATCATTTCCAAAAAGTTGTTTTCCTTTTGTGTCTCCTCAAAACCGTGACATGCATGTCAAGAAACAAAGCTTTTGAGTTCAAAAATCACAAATCAAACTTCAAGATCAAATGTATTGAAAATCGAGGCAAGAAAACAAGTCTTTTTCAAGATCAAAGCAATAGATCAAAGACTCTTGAAATAAAAATCAAAGATCAAAGCTTTAGAAAAATCAAAGTTGAAATCTAAGCATGAAAAATATGTAGATCAACTTTATCAAGCATCAAACTAACATGCATGGATTCAAAATGAAATAAAAATCATCACAACCTAATTTTCTAAGCATGACCGAATGATAATGTCCATGGGTTAGGGTTCTACAAGTTTATGATGCTCTTGGAAACTCAAGATCAAGGCTTTACAAGTACTTACAAACATACATCTTCAAAGAATTTAGACATGCATCAACAAAGAACTTTACAAGACTTTGGAAAATTGAAAACTACCACTAATACCCTATGATCTTCGAAAATGCTAAAGAAAAAGAAAGGATCTTCAACCTTCTTCACTTAGTCTTCAAGAATCCTAAGGCTTTGGGTTTGATCTTCTTCCTCCTCTCTTCTCCAAGCTCACGGGTTCTCTCTCTCTCTAAATCTCTCTATGAGTTTGTTGAGACTCTTAGAAATTGTGTGTTGGTTTGGAAGTGAAATGAGAAGCAAATGGGTTGGGAGTGCTACGGTTTGGGGTATAAGAAAACCACAAGGTTTTTCCCTTCTTACCCTTAAAGAAACTCGGCCAAGTGTGTTGAATGAACGGTAAAATTGGCATCATCAAGGCTTGCATGGCTCAAGCCAAGCCATTGGACAAATGGAGTAGGATTAGGCTTAAGCTTACTTCCTATTGGTTGGTCAAACTCTTAATCAAGCTTATCACTAAACTAAACCTAGGTGCATTAGTCCACTAGCCTAGGGTGCAAGGAAGTCAAAAATGGCATCATGCATGCACCACCCATACACACCACACGGCCGACACATATGCACACACATGCACCTTATTTCATTTTTATTTTCTTTTTCATAAATTCATCATTTTCCATAAAATACCAAAGTATTAAATACTTAAAGAATTCAATCCAAAAAAATTCAATTCAAAACTCAATCCAAAAATTCAATTTAAATCTCATAAGGTTTTTCTCAAAACAAAATCATTTTCTTAAAAACTCTTTGTCACTTGAAATCACAAAAGGAATTTGATTTAAGAAATATCTTTGGAAATCACACCTTTTAAAATACTTTATCCAAATAATCTTTTTAGGGTTTTAAAACAAATTCGAGGCATTCAGACGGGGTTTTACACTTCTTTTCCTACTTTTCTCTGAACATCACGATCATATTTTTCGAATAACTCTAAGAACTCTTGTTGGCCTTTAGACTTCAAAAAGACAACTTCATTATCATAGTGCTTTGATTGTAGAATCTGTGTTTTTGAGAACACGTTAAACTTGTTGTAATCACTCTCAACTATTTGTACTGAACCGTAGTGGTTAGGGATAGAATCCCTTAGTTGAACATTGAGGCGTTCGTAGGGTGAGGAACCCTGCTGTGTGATATTGAGACCCCTAGCGAACGGAGGTTCCTAATAGTGTGCGGGGGGTGCTCTCGGTTGTAATTGGGTGCGGCTCAATTGCTGGTTATAGAACTCTCAAGCGGGTCGCTTGGGGACTGGGCTAGGCCTTTCGACGGGAAGGGTGAACCAGTATAAAAATTCCTGGTGCAAGCTTTTCTATCCCTATCTCTTTTATTTTCCGCACTTTCATTTATTTACGTTTCCGCGCTCCTCTTATTTTTCTATAAATCGATTTCGCTCTCCTTCTCAAACGCCTAATCTCTCCAACGCAAAACAATTTTTTAATTTGTAAGGGATTTTGCAATAAATTAATAAAACTCGATTCACCCCCCTCTCGAGAGTTTGAGGCCAAACCCAACAATAGAATACACAATAGAGAAAGGTAGAAATTCTTCTAATCATTGCCTTCATTCTCTCTCATCACCTTTTCCTTTTTATTCTTCTGCCAGCCCCACTCAAATCCCCCCATCTGTGTACTTGGTATCTTCACACGCACATTCTTGCATTTCTCACTGGCTCTATGAGCTTCTGCCACGTGTCTCTGATTGTTAACAGAATTCTCACTCACTTTTGTGTGGGAATCTCCACTAACTAATTGCCCATTTTGCCCTTCCATGCCAATCATGTATGTTACAATACTTCCCCATTAAAATTAACCTTGTCCACAAGGTTAAAGTCAGGATAAGCTAACTGCATGTCCTGAAGATCTTCCCAAGTAGCTTCAGATGGTTCCTGATTCTCCCATTGAATGAGCAGTTGATGAATCTTGAATGAGCCTCTAATGATTTCTCTCTTATTGAGAACTTTAGCAGGCACTAATAGAGGGCCCTCTTCAGATGTAGTTAGAGGTAGAGGTACATAGGTAGTATGATCATTCCCTCTGCAAGCTTTTAATTGTGAAATGTGAGAAACAGGATGAATCTTAGCATCAAATGGTAAAAGCAGTTTGTAAGCTACCATGCCAATCTTATCTACTATTGGAATTGGTCCAAAATACCTCATTCTTAGCTTCTGATTCTTTCTTAGCTGTACAGAGTGCTTCCTGTAAGGCTACAGTTTGACTAGGACAAGATCACCAATCCTGAACTCCTTATGTATCCTCTTCATATCAGCATATTTCTTCATTATGTCTGTTGGGTTTGGCCTCAAAATCTTGAGGGGGGGGGGGGGTGAATCGAGTTTTATTAATTTATTGAAAAATCCCTTACAAATTAAAAATTGTTTTGCATTGGAGAGATTAAACGTTTGAGAAGGAGAGCGAAAACGATTGATTGAAGAATAAGAGTAGCGCGAAAACGTAAATAAATGAATGCGAAAATTAAAAGAGATAGGGATAGAAAAGCTTGCACCGGAAATTTTATACTGGTTCAACCTTCCCGTCGAAAGGCCTAGTTCAGTCCCCAAGCGACCCGCTTGAGAGTTCTATAACCAGCAATTGAGTCGCACCCAATTACAACCAAGAGCACCCCGCACACTACTAGGAACCTCCGTTTGCTAGGGGCCTCAACAACACACAACAAGGTTCCTCACCCTACGAACGCCTCAACGTTCAACTATGGGATTCTCTCCCTAACCATTAAGGTTGAGTACAATTGAATGTGAGTGATTACAACAAGTTTCACGTGTTCTCCAAACACAGATACAACAATTCAATACTCTACGATAATGAAGTTGTCTTTTGAAGCCTAAAGGCCAACAAGAGTTCTTAGAGTTCTTCAAAAAGTATGAACGTGATTTTCAGAGAGAAGAGAAGGAGAAGAAGAAAAACGTATATGATCAGATGAAAGAGTGAATGACAAAAATCTATTTCAAATGTTGGAGTGATTTAAATTTAAAGAATAAAACTTTTATAAATCAAAAAGATTTAAACCAACCAATTAAAATCAATTTTAAATCAAAATAGAATAAAATATGATTTTGTAATAAGTTTTAAAATCAAAAACAAATCAAATTGATTTAAGAAATAAAAAAAAGATTTGATTCTTAAAACAAATAAGGAAATAATTCAAACTTCAAATCAATTTCGAATTTTTGAAAATAAATAAGAATCATTTATATAAAAACAAATATGGAAATAAATCAAAACGATTCTGACACGTTTTTCAATAAAAGTTGAAGTAATCGATTACTTTATGAAGGTAATCGATTATCCCTTCAAAAATAGAAACTTTTAAGTTCTTTTGAAAAACTAGTAATCAATTAGAACAATAATATTTAATCGATTACATCACCCCTGTTCATTATATGATGCAACTCATATAATCGATTATCACTCATCAAATAATCGATTACTGAGCCTCTGATATTTGTATGATGCAAGGTCATGTAATCGATTACTACAAGACATGTAATCGATTACTTTGTCTCAGGAAAATATATGATGCAACAATTTTAATCGATTATTTGATCAAGGTAATCGATTACTCTCATTCATAAAGTAATGGATTAGCAAAGTTCACTTAATCGATTACAAGCTCTCTGATTTTTCTATGATGCAACAAAGTTAACCGATTACTTTGGCAGTTAATCGATTACTCCTTCTCGCATAACATAAAAATATCCAGAGTTTTGTTTCATCAAGTATTTCCACAGCTACTAAGATAGAAAAACAGATTTTCATGAAAACACTTTTTTCTTCTACTTTTTAATTGAAAAACTCATTGGCCTTTTTAACTCATTAAGAACAGCAACTTCATTACCTTACAAATATGTCCTAAGGGAAAAGCTTCAAGACTTATATCTTTGCTTGAATCTTCAACTTGAACTTGAAGGAACTTGTGAGCTTGAATCTTGAGATTGTTTGTTATCATCAAAACATTAGCTTGAATATAGCTTGAAGTCCATGAGAGAGTTTGAAGTATGTCTTCCAACACTAGCTTGACTTCCAACAATGTCTTGAGCTTTACATAAAGTGACATTAAGTTTTTCCAAAACTTTATCTCTTCGCAGTAGCATATCTTGAATAGGTGGAGGATTACTGTTGTGCAAGCAGTATTTTGTGAGATTGGGAGGGTCAATACCATAAACTACCTTGAATGGAGTAGTTTGTAGTCTAGTGTGAAAGGAAGTATTGTATCAAAATTCTGCCCATGGAAGAAATTTGGTCCAACTCTTAGGATTGTCAAAGGTGAAGCATCTCAAATACATTTCCAAACACTTGTTCAAAGCCTCTGATTGTCCATCTGTTTGTGGATGGTAACCAGTGCTAAATTGTAGGGTTGTGCCACTATTCTTGAACAACTATTTCCAGAATTGGCTAGTGAATATTTTATCCATATCTGATACAATTGTTTTATGGAAACCATGTAGCTTAACCACTGTGTTGATGAACAGATTCGCCACTTGATTGCTTGTGAAATCAGCTATGAGTACAGCAAAATGAGCATACGTAGAGAGTCTATCAATCACCACTAAGATTGCTATGAAAACATTAGATGGTTGAAGTCCAACAATGAAATCCATAGCTATATCCTCCCATATTTGATCAGGAATAGTAAGGGGTTGAAGTAAACCTGCAAGCAGTGTTGCAGCTGACTTTATTATATGTCTGTTTGCATTTTAGGCCAGAAAAAATTGGCAGATACTCTGGCCGTTGTCCTAGCAATTCTAGAATGACCTCCCAGGGGTGATGAATGCAATTCTGTCACAGTAGAGTAATCTATCCTACCAAGAGTAGTGTGACTGAGGAAGATTTTCCTCTTTGCACTGTTGAATCAGTTGTTGGATTTCATTATCTACAGTTTGTGCCTTTCTGATAATCTGAATGAGATCATCTTTTGGTTGAGACCAGGCCATAAAGAAGGATCTAGAGAGTGCATCAACAGCTAGATTTTCCACACCAGGTTTATATTCAATGCTGAAATCATACCCTAAGAACTTATGCAACCATGTTTGTTGTTCAAGAGTTTATAGGGTTTGATCTGTTAAACTTCTCAGGCTTTTCTAGTAAGTTCTTAAAATAAACTTATGACCTAGTAAATAATGTATGAATTTGGCTATGGCTTTAGTAATAGCATAGAATTCCCTAGTATATGCCTACTGTCTTTGGATTCTAGGACACAGTTTCTCAAAGAAATAAGCAATGGGATGTTTTGACTGACTTAGAACTGCTCCCACACCTGAGCCAGAAGCATCAGTTTCTAAGACAAATGGCTTTGTGAAATCAAGTAAGGAGGCCAGCACTGGTGCAGTAGTAACTGCTGTCTTCAAATCCTGAAAAGCCTTTGTTGCAGATTCATTCCACAATAAATTATTTTTCTTCAATAACTCGGTCAGAGAATTAGCTATTGTAGCATAGCCTTTAATGGACCACCTGTAATAGCCAGTGAGTCCCAAGAATCCTCTAAGCTGTTTTATATTTGTAGGGATTGGCCATTGTAAAACAGCATTGACCTTATAGGTATCCATTGAAACTCCTTTGCCTGATACAGTGTGTGGTAGACCGACCCTCGGTCTACCCTTAGCATACTCAGCCGACCAGATTATCCTATCTATTATGTCATGTCTGCCCAGGCCGAGCGCTTGTCCTAGGACCCATCCTGGCACCTCAGGACCGACCACTTGGGGCTTACCCCCCAAGGAGTCCGAGCTAGGGGCGCGTGAGCCTAACTTGCCAACAGGGATAAGATTCTCTACTACAGGATAAGGATGAATGACTCATCTTACATCCTAAATGGGACACGTCAGCTGCCTTGCTGGCCCTCCGTACAGGCCCACAAGGTACAATGCCACCCCTATAAATAGCTGTCTCCAGCAAGGGGCTCTGGTACGTTCTCTCTCTCCCTAATTGCACATCCGCACACACTGTGATTAGGGAAACCCTAGCTGTCCCAACTGGACCTCTAGCACACCTAAACAATCATACACTAACCTCAGTCCATCCACTAGTTCTTGGGTCTCTCTATACCTTTGAGCTAGGGGTGCATCTGAAACACCGTGTCCTAGACACGACACAGTGTTTCCCAGATAGTCAATCTGTTGCATCCCAAATGAGCACTTGGACATTCTATCATATAGTTCATGTTTCTGTAGTATATGTAGTACATTTTCCAGATGAGTTAAATGAGCAGTCCATGATGGACTATAAATCAATATGTCATCAGAAAATACTAATACTGATTTCCTCAACAATCCTTGGAAAATGTCATTCATTAAACACTGGAAGGTGGTTGGTGCATTAGTCAAGCCAAATGGCATCACAAGCCATTCATAATGTACCCTGACCTCAAATCTAATTTTGAGAAGTATTTAGCACCAAATAACTCATCTAATAATTCATCCACAGTTGGGATTGGGAATTTATCCTTGACTGTGATGGCATTCAGGGCTCTATAATCTGTGCAGAATCTCCAGGTTCCATCTTTCTTCCTGACCAAAATGATTGGTGTGGAAAAAGGGCTTGATCTAGGAGTAATTATCCCCTCCTCCAACACTTGTTGTATCATCACTTCTATTTGTTGTTTTTGACTATGAGGATATCTATAGGGTTTCACCTTTACAGCTGAATTACAAGGGATAATGGGAATCTGATGATCCTGAGACCCGATTGGGAGTAGACCATTAGGTTTGGAAAACACCTTCTTGTAATTCTATAGCAATAAGGCAATCTCAGGCTCTACTGTGTCAGGAATGTCATGCCATATGTCCAGTGGTGAGGTTTGAGGCACAACCTGTAAGGTGAATAGCTCAGTAATAGCATCAATATGCCGCAACCTCTTCAACTGATGGAATTAAGCTTGAGTTTCCAAGTTAGAGGGATCACCATTTATAGTAACCAGCTTTTTGTCTCTATAGAACTTGATTTGCAGTGAGCTATAATCAGCTATATGAGGCCCTAAGGTAGCTAACCAAGCAACTCCCAAAACTAGATCAGCTCCAGAGACTGGTAGCAAATACACAGGCAGTTTCAGTGTTTGACCATGCACCAAAACTTGAATTTCCCTCACCAATCATTCAGTGCTTAATGCATTTCCATTACCAACAAGGACTTGAAACTGAGATGCAGGCTCAATTAAACAGTGAGCTATTCTGGATTGTATAAATTTGTCACTACTCCCACTGCCTAAAAGAATAAGGACATTCATTCCATTAATGGTACCTGTAAATCTCATAGTACCAATTCCAGAGGCTCCTTTCAACACATTGAAGGATAAATGGTGTATCAACTCTTCATTAGCAGACTCAGGTACAGGTTCTATGTCTTGGTTAGGATCAGGCTCTATAGGTGGGTATCATCATAATTGATTTGCAGAAGCATGTATTGTCTGTTTGGGCATCTATGAGTGGCTGAAAACTTCTCATCACAAGTAAAACAGAGGCCTCTATCTCTCTCTCTCTCTCCTAGATTGTATTTCTGCAGGTGACATTTTCTTGATATTCTGGTTTTAGAAATTTTGGGGTGTAGGTCTATGGTTTGGTGTTTGTAGGATAGGTTGTTGTGGAGGGTTTGCGAAGGATTGGTTAATATTGTAGGTTTGGTTATGTCTGGGAGTGTTGTAAGTGTATGTTTTTGGTTTGTGTGTGTATTTCTCCTTATAAAATATAGTAAGTGAAACAACTTTCAAAATATAATTATGTGCTTGAGCAATTACTTCTCTTTTAATGTCAGTTTTGAGTCCACTAATGAAGCAATCTAACAATGCCTCAGCACTAACACCATATATTCTATTAGCCAAAGTAGTAAACTCAGTGTAGTACTCATTAACAGTAGCAGTTTGATTTAGTATAAGAGTAATCGATTACCTGGATCAGTAATCGATTATAAATGTTGCATCATACATTTTCCTGAGACAAAGTAATCGATTACATGTCTTGTAGCAATCGATTACATGATGTTGCATCATTTGCAAAACAGAGGCTCAGTAATTGATTATTAGATTAGTGGTAATCGATTATATGAGTTGCATTATATAATTAACAAGGGTGAAGTAATCGATTAAATATTCTTGTTCTAATCGATTACTAGTTTTTCAAAAGAATTTAAAAGTTTCTATTTTTGAAGGGATAATTGATTACCTTCCTGAAGTAATCGATTACCTCAAGTTTTATTGAGAAACGTGTCAAAATCACTTTGATTTATTTCCAGATTTGTTTTTATATAAATGATTCTGATTTATTTTCAAAAATTCGAAATTGATTTTAAGTTTGAATTATTTCCTTATTCGTTTTACGAATCAAATCTTTATTTTATTTCTTAAATCATTTTGATTTATTTTTGATTTTAAAACTTATTACAAAATCATATTTTATTTTACTTTGATTTAAAATTGATTTTAATTTGCTGGTTTAAATATTTTTGATTCATAAAAGTTTTATTCTTTTAAATATCACTCCAACATTCTATTTTCAAAAAAAAAAAGGATCGCTCTGACATTTTTCTGAATTCACGTTAATTCTTCTTTTCCTACTTTTCTCTGAACATCACGATCATATTTTTCGAAGAACTCTAAGAACTCTTGTTGGCCTTTAGACTTCAAAAAGACAACTTCATTATCATAGTACTTTGATTGTAGAATCTGTGTTTTTGAGAACACGTTAAACTTGTTGTAATCACTCTCAACTATTTTTACTGAACCGTAGTGGTTAAGGAGAGAATCCCTTAGTTGAACGTTGAGGCGTTCGTAGGGTGAGGAACCCTGCTGTGTGATATTGAGGCCCCTATGATGCGGCCCGGATTAAACTCCAGAGCAAACACCTTGTAGATAGAGAAAGTGAGTATCGAACCACAGGGAGGATGGCTATTCCTATTTATCCTTTACTAATTAGCCTTGTTAAGCATATGTACAAAATTTTGAGTTTGTGTTTGTTGAGTGAATGTGTACATTTGTGAAAAGCAATAAAATAACTAAATGTGAAAATGACAATAAAATTGAGAATAAACCGGTGGAGAAGCTGGGATTGAACCTTCCCTATCGCACTCGTAGGTATTTTGGTGACTTGTATAACTATTCATCTATATTGTCATTGATGCAATGCACAAAATTCATTTAAACCAATTCCTTGAGAATAAAATACTAAGGTCATTCTTCATAAATATCAATTCCTTGAATATTTAGAAGAACACCCAGATCTAAGACCAAGCATTCATAAGCAATTGATACCCTGTCATCTATTCCTAGAGTAACAACATATCAAGTAACTTTACCCATTTCAGAATCAAAACAATACTTTCCAGTCAGAGTTGAGAATCAAAATTATGCAACTATTGATAAAATAATCACATACATTAAGCATAGAGTAAAGCTACCAACAACTACATAGATGAATAGAAAATACAATTACATCACCAAATCCATAAGTTTGATGGTGGATTCAATCCCAAATGAGGAGATTAGCCACCCATGCTACACATAATCATGAAAGAACACATGAGATCCTTGTGAAAATGATGGGAAGAAGTGTTTTCCTCACTGTTTCTCTCTCTAAAAGTCGTGGGTCACAGCCTCTCTCTCTATACCTCTTCTCTCCCCAAAATACAGATCAGAAAACCTAATTTATGAAGTGCAGACGACACATTTTCGCTCGAGCGAAAATCACTCGCTCAAGCGAAAATGCCTCAGTAAGTCAGGGGTTTGGAGATCAGTCTCTCGCTCGAGCGAGTATCCTGGGGCTGACAGCTGCTCCTTTTCTTCCAATTTTGCCCACCAACTTTATCAGGATTCACAGTGTTGCCCTTCTCTGACCTTTTACTCTTTTGCCCTTCTCCACTTCCTAAATATCATCAAATTTCCTGAAATAAATAAAAATTGGGATTAAAACACATCAACTCTCAAAAACTATATTATTTACACATGAGGACAATATATTCACAAATTGGAGAGTTTCATAGAATATTTCACACAATAAAGCACAATAAATGCCTAATTTCCCATGAATCAACACTAAAAATTGGCACTTATCAACTCCCCCCAACCTAGAATCTTGCTTGTCCTCAAGAAAAGGTAAAACAAATCAAAAATAAAAAGCTAACTTAGAAAAAGAATTTAAGTCAACAACTCAATATACAGATATACCCTGAGAGGAAACAAACATGATAACATTAGAACAATGCACCAAAGTGACCTGAAAGAGTTTCCTGCACGTAGAAATATCACAGATATAGAGCTCACATCCAAAATTTGTTAAAAGCAAAAATTATAACAAAGATGCAAGATTATCCACACTGAAAAACAAAACTCATGGCAATTCATAATAAGATTGAACGAGCAGAAATCCTGGATCCTCTCAAGGGTGCCACTCTCTCACTTAACACTCTAAGATATTTCAAGTCATCTCTCATTGATTCACAACTCTCTCAAGTGTATAGGTTGAAAGTGTATCCCTCAATTTTTAACAATTGAATCATGCAACTATGAATTTGATTTTCATCTACTCCTTCATTCAAAAATGAACATGCACAAAAATCAAAGGGTCTTTATTCAAGGTTGTAACTTGGCTAGGGTTAATTGGTGGGATAATTTGGGAAAAGAGAGCTACATCCTTAAGGAATATTTGAGCATTGAAAACATCCATGACACTTCACTTTTCCCAATCACTTTGTTTTGCCCAAAACCCAATACCAATGACAACTCACTATGCCCAACATGTTGTGTAGGTACCAAAATACCACTCAATTCTTTGTCAAAATTTTCCTCCCTTCTTTCATCATTTTCATTATTTTTTTTTGAAGGGGAATACAAAGGTGACAACATGAAGCCATCTTTTGCAAGTAAGTACAATTCCCACAATTCCCAAATTTGTTTCCCCCCAACCTGTGCTAAGCTCAAATTCAAACTTTCAATGCTCATCTATTCCCTAAGGTTCAAGGTGTAACATTGATTCCTTCATTAAAGGCTTTTGGCTTTTGCAAAGGTGATTTAACAAAACAGGATAATTCTTTTTAGGCTCAAAGGGGGTTAAACAAGGGAATAATTAGGAAGGGTAGGCTATTTGGCTTAAGTGGTTTACAACAAAAATTTTGCCCTTATCATTTTTATGCACATGAACATTATGAAAAGCAGGAAAGATTCAAGCAAATCCCCGCATATGAATTCAATGGTGAGCACTCTAAAATAAATCTCTGAAGGCCCAATGCATCACAAGGTATGAGCCAACATTTCAAGCAAGTCAATCTAAACATCATTGCCAAGTGCAAATATTCACAAATGTGGTCTAATTCGCATCAAAATTATAAAATCTACTAAAAACAAACAAAGATAATGAACTACCAAAAAGGATTAATTTCTAAATACAAGAAAAACAATCATGACACAAGGTGAATAATAAAAATGCTACCAAAATTTGAATCACAAATGAGAGAAAAATCCACACATTAAAATTGCTAACTAAATTTCAAGGAAAATATTTTTGTTGGCCGACACTATATACATCTCCCTACAAAGGCCAAAAACTCAGGAAGGCACTAAAGCCGACACACAAAATCAAAACACAAAAAGCTAAGTAATAATCAAAATCAAAACACACTAAACTAAGAAATAAAACTAAAGCCATATCACTAAAAACTAAACAAAATCAAGTATTTATAGTAACTAAAAAAAATAGCTAAGTTTGTGCAAAAGAAATTAAAATATAAAGTCACACTCCATAAAATCCTCATCATCCATCACTATCCTCCAAATCCACATCACCATCATCAATCATCGCCATCCTCCATATCCTCGCCAGCATCACCATCATCATCGTCATCGTCATCCTGACCATCCTCATCATCATCATCCACCCCCCTGCGGACTCAGGTCTTTCCTCAGGCCATGCTAAATAAGTAGCAAACTCCTCAGGAGTGCGGTAAGGTTGCGGATGATGTTGCCACGCCAAGTACTGACTCCTTTGCATCTCAATTTGTCCTCTATGAATAGAGTCCATTTTGAGATGCAAAGAATCCATCCTCTGATCCAGCCTCTGAAAGAAACTCGGGGGCACTCCCTGGTAAAAGCCCGGCTGTGGTGGCGGCTGGTGGTCAAATGGTTGGTCGCCAGGCAGAATGTAATCGAATGGTGGTGGAGGTTGTGGCTCCTGTGGTGGTGCGGCGGCAAGCTTAGTCTCCTTAGGGGTGCAATGGAACTGAATGTAGCTCTTGGAGATCTTCAGCAGTTTCTTGTCGGCCTGAACTTGGACACCAGCTTCACGGCATAAGCCAGTGATAAGAGAAGGAAAGCTCAAATGCTTCCGTGTCGCTGGCTTCCTCGGGTTGATATCCTCCTTTACATGACTAGCAATGATGTCCGAGATGACCTGAGCAATGTCCAGTGCGTCACCTATCAGAATGCTGTAAAGAAGGTGGCACTTCGAAACATTCAAGTCCGAAGTGTGACTGTTGGGCCAAATGTTTGTGAGCATAAGACCGACCCAAAAGTTTACCCGAAAGTTCATATCCTTCCTCTTGATGAGCCAAGGTTCCCCTTTGGGTTTGGTTGTTCAACCCTTATCGGGACGACAAATCGCACGCGCTACTCGGTCGGCGGGGAATCCTGCCTGCTGCAACCTCTGACCATAATCATCAACATGAGCACAATCGAAAGGCTTGCCCAGGTATCTGTTGATAGTTTGCCTACTGAATGATACCCACTTGCCGCGGACCTTTGTTTTTCGTGCTTCGCTGTCCTCATCTTTCAAGGGCCAAGCATTAGCATAAAATTCCAGCACCAACTGCTCATCAAAGCTAGGATCCGGACTGGCCACCCTCCCCCATGATCTGCTATCAATCTCTGCCAATAACTCTGGATACTGTCCCTGTTTCAGCTCCAAGACCCTCTCCCGAAGCATGCTCCATGTGCTGATTAGGTTGAAAATATCCCTGGCTGTGTCATTTTTCAGCACTGGTGCGTGAGGTGCAGGTGGTGGTGGAGCCACGGGCTGAGAACTAGAACCAGGTTCAAGTCGGCCCCTTTTTGTAGTTTCCTTGCCACCCCGGGTTCGCAATTTAGGTGCCATCTGTAAAGAAACAATTAATACAGCTATTAAATTGAACCATTGAACAAATATGACAAGATATAATGCATTTTCAATCAAAAGATTAGAAGGGCGTTCCATCGAACACTTGGTGTGCAAGCATTTTTCTTTGATTTTCCAACAATAAAACACCCACCTAATGCCTCAAAATCAATTTAGTTCATGCACAAAACATAAACTCATTGAATCCAAGTACATTAAAAAGAATTAATTCTAATGAGCATTTTATCAAACACCTTGCATGCACTATGAAACCCCAACTAACTTAGCACAATTTGTTCATGAATGCACCCACAACAATGCAATGTACAACAAGAGTAATCATAAGCCATGATAGTCTACAACAATCAACACTATGAAGTATGATATTCTGCCCTAAAGTTCAAAACAAGAGGGAGAACCCAAAATTGAGAGAGAGCAATTCGGATTTAGCATGAGAGTTAGAGATTGAGAGTTTTAGAGAGTACCTTTGAAGCTTGAAGGGAGGTAGGAGGGATTTGTGAGTGATTATTGAAGAAGAATGAGAGTTTGAGTGAGTGTGTGAAGAACAAAGGGAAAACCCGTATGCAGAATGAAAGAGGGAAGAGGGGCTCGAGCTATTTTAAAAACTGAGTCTAACAAGACTCGCTCGAGCGAGATGTACTCGCTTGAGCGAGGGATTCATTTTAATCAGACCTGATCCACGGGTGCAATTTCGCTAGAGCGAGTACGTACTCGCTGGAGCGAATGATGGATTCAAAATCCTGGATTTGCTGGACCATTTTCGCTCGCGCGAGAGTTCTTAGCTGGAGCGAGAGCGAGGTATCGCTCGAGCGAGAATCTGATCGCTGGAGCGAATCATGAATTCAAAATCCACAACTTCCTGAGATGTTTTCGCTGGAGCGAGTGTCTACTCGCTTGAGAGAAAACACTTTTTTTTCACTCTAAATTCAGACACTCAAAACTCAGGAGCAAGTCAAAGTGAAAAGAGAAAGGTGGAAATTAAACCAGAGTAGAAGGAATTCAGAACATCTAACTTATGAATAAATCTGGGCTGCCTCCCAGTAGCGCTTGTTTAACGTCATTAGCTCAACACATGCTCAATGTTATGCCTCTGTCAAGTGAACAATGGTGGTGACATTGTCAATGTCACCTCCCAAGTAATGCTTCAACCTTTGCCCATTAACAGTGAATTGCCTGCCTGTGCCTGGATCTGCTATCTCAATAGCTTCATAGGGTTTTACTTCTTTAACAACAAATGGACCAGACCATTTTGATTTCAACTTTCCAGGGAATAACTTCAACCTGGAATTGAACAATAACACAGATTGGCCTTGTTGGAATTCTCTTTTAATGATCTTCTTGTCATGGTAGGCCTTGGCCTTGGCTTTGTACACTTTTGAAGATTCATAGGCATTGTTGCGCATTTCCTCCAACTCATGCAATTGCAATTTTCTCTTTTCACCAGCAGCTGCATCATCCATGTTAAAGAACTTCAAAGCCCAAAATGCTTTATGTTCCAGCTCCACAGGCAGATGACATGCCTTGCCATAGACAAGCTGGAAAGGGGATAGACCTGTTGGTGATTTGTATGCAGTCCTGTAGGCCCAAAGTGCATCATCTAACTTTGTGGACCAATCCTTTCTTGAGAGTGAGACATTCTTCTCAAGGATTCTTTTGATTTCCCTATTTGAAACTTCCGCTTGACCATTGGTTTGCTGATGATAGGGTGATGCAACCTTGTGTCTGACACCATAGTGCTGCAAAGTCTTCTTAAGCTGGTTGTTGCAAAAATGCGATCCTCCATCACTGATAAGGACTCTTGGAGTGCCAAATCTGCAAAATATGTTCTTTTTGAGGAACCGGATCACAGTTTTGGCATCGGCCTTTTGTGCGGCCACAGCTTCAACCCATTTTGAGACATAATCCACTGCCACTAAGATATACTCATTTGAAAATGAACTTGGTAGTGGACCAACAAAATCAATTCCCCAGCAGTCAAAGACTTCAATCTCCAAAATGCTATTCAAGGGCATCTCATTTCTCTTTGATATCCCTCCGGATCTTTGGCAATTGTTGCATTGTTGCACATGAAGGTGAGCATCCTTGAAAAGTGATGGCCAATAGAAGCCGGATTGAAGGACCTTGGCAGCAGTCCTTTCTCCATTGAAATGTCCACCATAAGGAGAATTGTGACAATGCCACAAGATGCTCTTAGCTTCATCTGATGTTACACATCTCCTCAATAAGCCATCAACTCTGATTTTAAAGAGGTGAGGGTCATCCCAAACATAATGATTTGCATCTCTAAAGAATTTCTTCCTTTGATGCCAATTGAGATCATCGGGAATGACACCTGCAGCTTTGAAATTTGCCATGTCAGCAAACCATGGCCTCTCCTGTACTAGTAACAGCCTTTCATCAGGGAATTGCTCTTGAATTTCTTTCTCTTTTCCTGTTACTTCCCTGTTAATCAATCTTGAAAGGTGGTCAGCAACAAAATTTTCGCTGCCCTTCTTGTCTTTGATGGTTAAATCGAATTCTTGCAATAGCAATACCCAACGAATGAGTCGGGGTTAGAATCCGGTTTAGCCAACAAATACTTAATGGCAGCGTGATCAGTATAAACAATGACCTTAGAGCCAATCAAGTAAGATCTAAATTTTTCCAAGGCATACACAATTGCTAGCAACTCTTTTTCAGTAGTTGCATAATTGATTTGTGCTTCATTCAAAACCCTGCTAGCATAGTGTATTGCATGGAAAACTCTAGACTTACGCTGTCCTAGTACGGCCCCGACTGCATAGTCACTAGCATCACACATGAGTTCAAATTCAAGATGCCAGTCGGGTGCAACAATAACAGGAGCTGAAATCAACTTTTGTTTCAAAAGATTAAATGCATGTAAACAATCAGAGTCAAAATGAAATGCCACATCTTTACCAAGCAAATTACTAAGGGGTTTGGCAATCTTTGAGAAGTCTTTGATGAAGGCAGCTTCTCAATAACTTCCGCCTATAGAAACCTGCATGGCCAAGGAAACTCCTGATCCCCTTGACATTGGTTGGTGGAGGAAGCTTCTCAATAACTTCCACTTTTGCTTTGTCAACCTCAATCCCCTTAGATGAAATTCTGTGGCCAAGCACAATTCCTTCTGTCACCATAAAGTGGCATTTTTCCCAATTTAAGACCAAGTTTGTATCCACACACCGCTTCAGTACGGTGTCCAAGTTTTCTAAGCAATGATCAAATGATTGTCCAAAGACAGAAAAGTCATCCATGAACACCTCAATGCACTGCTCCAGAAGATCTGCAAAGATGGCAAGCATACACCTCTGAAAAGTAGCCGGTGCATTACACAATCCAAAAGGCATCTTCCTGTAAGCGAACACACCAAAAGGACATGTGAAAGCCGTCTTTTCCTGGTCATTTGGATCTACAGCAATCTGATTGTATCCTGAGTAACCATCCAGAAAGCAATAGTAAGCCTGTCCAGCCAGTCTCTCCAACATTTGATCCATGAAGGGCAATGGGAAGTGATCCTTTCTGGTAGCCTGGTTGAGCTTCCGATAGTCTATACACATCCGCCAACCTGTGACTGTCCTAGTGGGAATCAATTCATTCTTTTCATTCCTGATCACAGTCATCCCACCTTTCTTTGGTACCACCTGGACTGGGCTTACCCACGCACTGTCAGATATCGGATAAATCATTCCTGCTTCCAAAAGCTTCATGACCTCTTTCTTGACCACCTCTTTCATAGTTGGATTCAGTCTTCGCTGAGGTTGGGCTACAGGCTTGAAATCCTACTCCATATGAATCTTGTGCATGCAATAGGATGGACTAATACCCTTGAGATCGGATAAAGTCCAGCCAATAGCTCCCTCATTTGCTTTTAGAACTGAAATGAGCGTTGCTTCTTCAAGAGTGGACAAGGAACTACTAATAACAACAGGTTTGCTGCCTCCATCAGAAAGGAATACATATTTCAAGTGTGAAGGCAAAACTTTCAATTCCAATTTCTGATCTTCAGTTTTGAGATCCTGTGGTAGCTTTTCAAGTTGAGCTTCTTGTGACAAAAGCTCTTTTGAAGCATCTAAATCCTTGAGGCATTCATCAATTTTCTTTTCTTCCTCTTCATTTAGATCATCACAAGCATCAATTAAAGCTTTCTCTAACGGAGTTTCTTTGAACAATTGCTGAAAGAGAAACTTCATCAATGACATCCATGCGGTAACATTGTTGCTTGTCTTTTGCATGGTTCATTGCTTCAAACACATCAAAGTTGATCTCATCATTTTGGACCCTCATTTTCAGCTTGCCCTCATCAACATCAATAATGACCTTAGCTGTTTTCATGAATGGCCTTCCAAGAATGAGTGGTACTTCCGCGTCTTCCTCAATATCCATGACAACAAAGTCCACGGGAAATACAAATTTATCAACTTTTACAAGCACATCTTCAGCAACACCATAGGGGAATTTCAAAGACCTGTCAGCCAGCTGCAATGTCATTCTTGTAGGACGAACCTCCAAGCTATCAATCCTCTTGAGCATAGCTAAAGGCATCAAATTAATACTTGCCCCAAGATCAAGCAACGCCTTACCCACTGGCAAGGTACCGATGGTAACAGGAATAGTGAAACTGCCAGGATCTTTGGATTTCTGAGGCATAGACTTCTGAATAATGGCACTACATCCTGCTTCGAGTTCCACTGTTTCCTCTGGAAATCTTCTCTTTTTGGTGAGGAGCTCTTTCATGAATTTTGCATAAGTAGGCATTTGCTCCATCGCCTCCATGAAAGAAATGTTAATCTTCAGTCTTTTAAAGATATCCATGAATCTTGTATACTGCCTCTCTGTATCTCTCTTTGAAGGATTTTTGGGGTAAGGAACATTTTTCAATTGAGGAACAATATCCCCCTTCTTCTTCCTCTCATGGTCACTCTTTTTGTTCTCTCTTTGTTTTTCAATCTCTTTTTCTTTCTCACTCTCTTGCTCTTTTTGTTGTTCATTCTCTCTTTGTTTTTCACTCTCAACACTCTCATCATGCAAAAAATCTCCTATCCCCTTGCCAATTTCTTTACCACTCCGGGTGGTGATAGACTTGCAATGCTCCTTTGGATTGGTTTGAGTATTGGCTGAAAATTGGGCTTGATTTTGATTCTGCTCTGCCAATTGCTTTGCCAATTGTCCCATCTAAGTCTCCAAATTCCTTATTGAAGCATCAGTGTTCTTCTGATTTGCCATTGAAGCTTGCATGAATTTCTCAAAAGTTTCCTCTAACTTTGATGTTCTATCTTGAGCTGGAGGATAACTTTGTTGAAATGAAGGTTGTTGTTGAAACTGTTGGTAGGGCATTTGTTGAGGAAATTGTTGCTGATGATATTGAGGTTGATAAGGAAATTGCTGCTGGAATGGTTGTTGGAAATGAGATTGTTGTTGGAAGTGAGGTTGTTGTTGAAAAGGAGGTTGTCTGCTAGAAGATCCCTCTTGCTTCCACCCATAATTCTGATTCTGATTAGCTCTCCATCCCTGCTGAAAATTACCACCAGGTGCATTGTTGGAAGGACCGCCTTGTCGACCTTGATTGTTAACAAATTGAACATCTTCCAATTGAGAAGTACCCGGTTGAGAACAATCACTAGTAGGATGGTCACCCCCACAGAATTCACATTTAGGTGCTTATGGTGCAAGATTGGAATTAACTGCATTCAACTGCTGAGGAAGCTTTGTGATCTGTGTTGTGAGAGCTTCAATCTGTTTAGTTAGGAGCTTGTTCTGTGCCAGAAGTGCGTCAGAAGTAGCAAGTTCCATAATTCCTTTCTTTTGAGCTACTCTCCTATTATGCTGAGCTTGCCGATCTGTAACAGACAAAGAATCAATAATCAAAGTGGCCCTGTCAGCATCCACAGACATAATTGTTCCCCCAGCTGCTGCATCAACTATCATTTTAGAATCAGGCCTCAGACCATTGCAAAATATGTTCAGTTGATCAACATCCTCAAAGCCATGGTTTGGACATTTTCTGAGCAAAGACTTGAACCTTTCCCATGCTTCATAGAATGACTCCTTTGAACCCTGTCTGAATGAAGAAATATCTGCCTTGGCACTGATAAACCTGGTTGGTGGAAAAAATCGGATCAAGAACTTTTCCTCAACATCTTCCCAACTTGCCAAACTGTGATTAGGATGAGAAGTTAGCCACTCCTTTGCTTCCCCAATTAATGAGAAGGGAAACAATTTCAGATAAGCTGCTTCTTGTTCCTCTTCAGAAAAGCCCATTGTTCCACATAGCTCATAGAAGGTTGATAAATGATTGTAAGGGTCTTCATAATCTAAGCCAGCAAATGGTTTCCCACTTATCAAGTTAAGATAATGCCCTTTGATTTCAACACCCCTATATGCCTGTGGAATGACAATGCTTGAGAAGTGCCTTGGACCTTGTCCTTGATGCATGTTGTAATCACCAAGTGTTCTCCTCGGAGGAGGATTTCCTTGTCTTCCATAATTATCTCTTCCTGCCATATCTTTAGGATCACCAGCTGAGAATGTTTCAAATTGACTATCTAAAGAGCTTGTACTTCCTTGTTGAGACCTTCGTCTTTCTTCTCTTGTTTTTCTTCTATTTTCCCTAGCGGTCTTTTCAATCTCTTGGTCAAATTCCAAATTTTCAATATCCACCTGACCTCGCAATAACATAAATTGAAAAGCACTAGGACACAGATCAAAACAAGGTGAGTATAAAAATAACTAACTATTATTCACAAAAATAATGATAATGTTACAATTGCTTAAAAAGCTAATGTTCAATAATAAATAAAATTAGCGCTTCCTCCCCGGCAACGGTGCCAAAATACTTGATGCGGCGCGGATTAAACTCCGGAGCAAACACCTTGTAGATAGAGAAAGTGAGTATCGAACCACAGGGAGGATGGCTATTCCTATTTATCCTTTACTAATTAGCCTTGTTAAGCATATGTACAAAATTTTGAGTTTGTGTTTGTTGAGTGAATGTGAACATTTGTGAAAAGCAATAAAATAACTAAATGTGAAAATGACAATAAAACTGAGAATAAACCGGTGGAGAAGCTAGGATTGAACCTTCCCTATCGCACTCGTAGGTATTTTGGTGACCTGTATAACTATTCATCTATATTGTCATTGATGCAATGCACAAAAGTCATTTAAACCAATTCCTTGAGAATAAAATACTAAGGTCATTCTTCATAAATATCAATTCCTTGAATATTTAGAAGAACACCCAGCTTTAAGACCAAGCATTCATAAGCAATTGATACCCTATCATCTATTCCTAGAGTAACAACATATCAAGTAACTTTACCCATTTCAGAATCAAAACAATACTTTCCAGTCAGAGTTGAGAATCAAAATTATGCAACTATTGATAAAATAATCACATACATTAAGCATAGAGTAAAGCTACCAGCAACTACATAGATGAATAGAAAATACAATTACATCACCAAATCCATAAGTTTGATGGTGGATTCAATCCCAAATGAGGAGATTAGCCAACCATGCTACACATAATCATGAAAGAACACATGAGATCCTTGTGAAAATGATGGGAAGAAGTGTTTTCCTCACTGTTTCTCTCTCTAAAAGTCGTGGGTCACAGCCTCTCTCTCTATACCTCTTCTCTCCCCAAAATACAGATCAGAAAACCTAATTTATGAAGTGCAGACGACACATTTTCGCTCAAGCGAAAATGCCTCAGTAAGTCAGGGGTTTGGAGATCAGTCTCTCGCTCAAGCGAGAGTGACTCGCTCGAGCGAGTATCCTGGGGCTGACAACTGCTCCTTTTCTTCCAATTTTGCCCACCAACTTTATCAGGATTCACAGTGTTGCCCTTCTCTGACCTTTTACTCTTTTGCCCTTCTCCACTTCCTAAATATCATCAAATTTCCTGAAATAAATAAAAATTGGGATTAAAACACATCAACTCTCAAAAACTATATTATTTACACATGAGGACAATATATTCACAAATTGGAGAGTTTCATAGAATATTTCACACAATAAAGCACAATAAATGCCTAATTTCCCATGAATCAACACTAAAAATTGGCACTTATCACCCTAGCGAACGGAGGTTCCTAATAGTGTGCGGGGTGCTCTCGGTTGTAATTGGGTGCGGCTCAATTGCTGGTTATAGAAATCTCAAGCGGGTCGCTTGGGGACTGGACTAGGCCTTTCGACGGGAAGGGTGAACCAGTATAAAAATTCCTGGTGCAAGCTTTTCTATCCCTATCTCTTTTATTTTCCCACTTTCATTTATTTACGTTTCTGCGCTACTCTTATTTTTCTATAAATCGATTTCACTCTCCTTCTCAAACGCCTAATCTCTCCAACGCAAAACAATTTTTTAATTTGTAAGGGATTTTGCAATAAATTAATAAAACTCGATTCACCCCCCCCCCCCCTCTCAAGAGTTTGAGGCCAAACCCAACAATAGAATACACAAGAGAGAAAGGTAGAAATTCTTCTTATCATTGCCTTCATTCTTTCTCATCACTTTTTCCTTTTTATTCTTCTGCCAGCCCCACTCAAATCCCCCAATCCGTGTACTTGGTTTCTTCACACGCACATTCTTGCATTTCTCACTGGCTCTATGAGCTTCTGCCACGTGTCTCTGACTGTTAACAGAATTCTCACTCACTTTTGTGTGGGAATCTCCACTAACTAATTGCCCATTTTGCCCATCCATGCCAATCACGTATGTTACAATACTTCCCCATTAAAATTAACCTTGTCCACAAGGTTAAAGTCAGGATAAGCTAATTGCATGTCCTGAAGATCTTCCCAAGTAGTTTCAGATGGTTCCTGATTCTCCCATTGAATGAGCAGTTGAGGAATCTTGAATGAGCCTCTAATGATTTCTCTCTTATTGAGAAGTTTAGCAGGCACTAATAGAGGGCCCTCTTCAGATGTAGTTAGAGGTAGAGGTACATAGGTAGTATGATCATTCCCTCTGCAAGCTTTTAATTGTGAAATGTGAGAAACAGGATGAATCTTAGCATCAAGTGGTAAAAGCAGTTTGTAAGCTACCATGCCAATCTTATCTACTATTGGAATTGGTCCAAAATACCTCATTCTTAGCTTTTGATTCTTTCTTAGCTGTACAAAGTGCTTCGTGTAAGGCTACAGTTTGACTAGGACAAGATCACCAATCCTGAACTCCTTATGTATCCTCTTCATATCAGCATATTTCTTCATTATGTCTGTTGGGTTTGGCCTCAAAATCTTGAGGGGGAGGGGGTGAATCGAGTTTTATTAATTTATTGAAAAATCCCTTACAAATTAAAAATTGTTTTGCGTTGGAGAGATTAAACGTTTGAGAAGGAGAGCGAAAACGATTGATTAAAGAATAAGAGTAGCGCGAAAACGTAAATAAATGAAATCGAAAATTAAAAGAGATAGGGATAGAAAAGCTTGCACCGGAAATTTTATATTGGTTCAACCTTCCCGTCGAAAGGCCTAGTTCAGTCCCCAAGCGACCCGCTTGAGAGTTCTATAACCAGCAATTGAGCTGCACCCAATTACAACCAAGAGCACCCCGCACACTACTAGGAACCTCCATTCTCTAGGGGCCTCAACAACACACAACAAGGTTCCTCACCCTACGAACGCCTCAACGTTCAACTATGGGATTCTCTCCCTAACCACTAAGGTTGAGTACAATTGAATGTGAGTGATTACAACAAGTTTCACGTGTTATCCAAACACAGATACAACAATTCAATACTCTACGATAATGAAGTTGTCTTTTGAATTCTAAAGGCCAACAAGAGTTCTTAGAGTTCTTCAAAAAGTTTGAACGTGATTTTCAGAGAGAAGAGAAGGAGAAGAAGAAAAACACATATGATCAGATGAAAGAGTGAATGACAAAAATCTATTTCAAATGTTGGAGTGATTTGAATTTAAAGAATAAAACTTTTCTAAATCAAAAAGATTTAAACCAACAAATTAAAATCAATTTTAAATCAAAATAGAATAAAATATGATTTTGTAATAAGTTTTCAAATCAAAATCAAATCAAAATGATTTAAGAAATAAAATAAAGATTTGATTCTTAAAACAAATAAGGAAATAATTCAAACTTAAAATCAATTTCGAATTTTTGAAAATAAATAAGAATCATTTATATAAAAACAAATCTGGAAATAAATCAAAACGATTCTGACACGTTTTTTGTAACATCTGCCTTTTGACTCACTTCTTCTACATGTCCCTAATCAAGAAAACTGTTTTAACCTAATTAAATTAAGAATTGATTGAAAAAGTTTTGATTTCATGATGGATCTTTACACTTTGAAGTTTCATCTATTTGTGATATGATTTTATGTGTTTGATTTTCTAAGGTTTTCAAGGAATCATATTGCTTAAGGTTTTAATTGAGATTTTGTTTTCTCAAATTGATTCATATGATTCTCTGGTTTTAAGATGGAAAATTATTTTCTATAAGTCTAAAAAAAAATCAAAGTCCAATCATCTTGATCTAGAATCTTCTCTAGAAAACCCTAATTAGCATTCTTAATCTTTGATTAAACCTTAATCAAGTTCTTAATCCTTGATTAAGCACTTAATCACTCTCTTAAACTCTAAACCCTCAAGGTTAGTGAGCTAACCTAGAATTAGCTTTCACTAAACCTATGCTAGTATGGATGAAGTCTTTGATTAGTACCTTAATCCCTGATTAAGCCCTAAACTCTAAGGATTAGTGGAGTAAACCTAAATTAGTTTTCCTAATCCTACCTTAATCATGATTAGACCCTAATTAGTACCTTAAACCTAATTTAGCTAACCTAATCTACCCTAAACACCCTAGGGCCGAATGCTTAAGTGCATTCCTTGGCCACCAAGTTGGTTTACTTGGTCTCCAAGTTCCTTAACTTAGTAGCCAAGTCTATGACATCATCAAGGTGACCTAAGCATGACATAAGGAGGAAAAAGAAAAGAAATAGAAAAGAAAATAAGGGAAAGCCGTGGAGAGGAGGAAAGAAACAAGCCCAAGCCCACAAATCACATATACAAACACCAACACACACACTTCCTTGGTTTCCATTTCTTCATTTCCTTCATTTCTTTTCCAAACCAAACACAACACTAAGAGCAAAATCAAGCTCTTAGCGAGGGAGTGAGAGAGAGAGTGGCCGAATTAGAGAGAGAGGAAGAACCAAAACCTAAACACTTCACAATCTAAGCAAGATCAATCAAGATAGTGAAGAAGAGAAGGAGAAACCATGGACTTAAAGTGAAAGAGTGAGTGATCCGTGAGGAGAGAGAAGAGAAAACCAAAGAACAACACCAAGATTTGGACTTGATTTTTAAAGCTTTTGATTAAGTAAACATTTTGTTTCATGATCTTAAGAGTTTTAAACCTATTTTCTTTGATTCATTTTTGTTCTTCATGATTTCTTTCTAAAGCTTTGATTTGGTTTGAAAATGTTAATGCATGTTGGTTTTTATGTTAGATCTAGAGATTTTACTTACATGCATGTGGATCTCTAAGCTTGATCTTGAAGTTTTTGTTAAGAAAGTATTCTCTCTTATGATCTTAAGTTTTCTACTTGATTTCTTAAATGGGTTTTGAAAAGAACTTGATTTTAAGTTTTCATGAAGGCTTTTTTTTCAAAGATCTAGTGTTTTTTATTTCATGCATGTCAAGATCTATGCTTGAACTATGATATGTTTGATGCTTGAGTTTTAATGTAAAGATCTTTGAGAATGATTGAATTTTATTGATGATTTTTCTTGTGTTGGTCACGGTTTTGATGATGATGTGGTTGAAATCTTGATTTTCTTTTGGTTGATCTCTTGCATGTTATGATCTTGAAGTTTAGTGATGTTTTAGATGAATATAAAATTTTGTGATGTTGTTATTTTGAGTGGTGGTCATGGTTTGTATGTGTAAATGAAAAGGGTTAAGATTTTCTTAAGTTTAATTGATGAATATGTGATTTCCATGAACTTTGAGTTGATTTTAAGTGTTTGAAGTGAAATAAAAATTGTTAGAGACCTATGTATGCTCACGGTTTTATGTAGAAAATGCATGCTAGGATTATATTTTTTTTACTTGTTTGATGAATTATGTGAAATTGTTGTTGGATTTGAAATTATTTTTAGAAGTCTTGAATTATTGAAAATTTTTTTGAGAAAACTTAGTTAAGGTCACGGTTTGGACCTTAGCTTTGGAGCTAAATTTTCTTGAATGTATGAATGTTGACATCATGAAATTATGTGTTGATTTGTGAAGTTATTCCTTGAAGAAATAATTTTTGAACAACTAATGATGTATACGGTTTTGACATGTTTAGGGATAATGAGATGAAGTTTTTCTAAGATAGAGTTGATTAAGTATAAGTTAAATGAAAATTTGTCTAAATGTTTATGTGAAGCATGATTCGGTTTATGTGTGCTTTAGAGTTTGATTTATTTATTTGATTGAGTTATATGTATGAATAAGTATATGAACATGTTTATATTCAACTTGATAACTTGTGATTGTATGATGTTTGAAATGAGTGAATGTTTGCTTGAGATTCTTGAGTAAAGTAAGAATGATTTTTAGAATGCATCATGAAGGTGTTTGATCGAGGCCGTACCCGATACAAATAAAAACAGTTTAAGTATAGTATTAGGAAATGACTCCTAGGTCGTCTCCCAAGGAATATCTTATCAAGCAAAAGGTCGAACACATAGTATGCATAGAAAACAGGGGGGTTTTTTTTATATTGAATATTGAATAATTGAAGTCAAAACAGAATTAAATTAAAACGAAGAAACAGATAAGGAAAAGCGGATAAACCCCTTTGGCTCGCGTTCACAACTCTATCATCGGTCACAAAAGATCAATTTCTTTCCTCTTCACTGTCCAACTCGTGAGAATTAAATACTAAGCGAAAATTCAATTCTCACCCCAAAACCCAAACCTCTAATTAAGCATTAAAAGCCTAAGCATGGAGTTTTTACGAGTTTGCATAAATTAAGCATTCATACACATGGATTATCTCTATATAATGGAACTAAGCGAACCATAACATATCAATAAGCATGAAAACAGTGAATAAAAACGAAATAGCATTAAGAACAAAACCTCAAGAGTATGTGATACATTACCAAAGGGATTTAACCTAAGAGTTTAGCCTTCCATGAAGAAAAATACCAAAAACGTGTAGAAAGGGAAGAGAGAGAAACCCTAGCAGCCACCACAAGCTTGGAGAGCAAAACTAAGCCTTCTCTATGAGAGAGAATGTAAAAAAAACGTGAATGGAAGGTCTCTCCAAGGGTTTACACGAATTTGGCTTTTTAAATCACAAAACGGGCCTAAATCATGGGCCCAAATCCTAAGGAAAGCTTATCTCTAAATTAAATCTAAAAATATCTTATAGATAAAATCTAAATCTTAAAAGATATAACTAAATCTCAACTAATCCTAAAGATAGATTACAATCTTCACTTCATCATATATCTTCTCTTCCAACATTAAATCTTCATTCCCAAAATGTCCAAAAAGACCTTGTGCCAAATATGACCTGAAAATAGAAATAGAATTAATTAGGCTAAATAATCCCAAATTAAACAATATTCAGAATATTAGTCCAATAAACTCTAAATCACTAAATCAAGCTAAACAATGTCAAATGGGCAACAAGTCTTAATAATAGGAGTAAAATAATGCAAGGAATAATGGGAAATAAAATGCTCATCAAATACCCCCACACTTATCCTTTTGCACTCCTGGGCAAAACTAAGAATTAGGACTGAGAAGATCAATATGCACCAAAGTGAATCATGTAACAAGATTACTAAAACTAATGAATGCAAACCTAAGAGATTACATACTTCACAATGAATTCTAGAAAATGCAAAGAAATGGGCAAAATCGAGCACACGAAGAGAATAAGGACCAAAGAATCAAAGCATCCATGAACATCATCCAATTATTTCAAATATGCAAAGAAAACCAATGACATCAAGAGGGTAGTCACAAAGATGATAGAAACTCACAAGGATCACTCAATAGTGTTTACACTCAAGTGTTTAAGGTTAATCAGTGTTTACACTCAAGGCACATCATGAAAAACAAACACAACCATAGGCTTGACAAGCCTCTAACATCAACAATCAACACACATGCACATTAAGATCAAAAGGTCTTTTCAGGGTTGTAATGGGGCCAAGGACAAGGTAGGATAAAAATATGGGAAATGTAGCTAAAACCCAGGGAATAGAGGAGTAATGGGGAACAAGTAAAAAAAATAAGCACAATCCACCCCAGAATGAAATGGTAAACATAACAACAACCTCTAATTCCAATCCTTCATGCCTCAATCAACCTTTTATTCCATTTTTTTTTCTTTTTTTTTTCTTCTTCTTCTTCCTTTCTTTTTTTTCATCATTCATTTTTTCAATTTTTTTTTCATTGCAGAACTTCATGAACGAAAGGAAAGAAGAAACAACAAAAATGGCATAATGAGATAAAGCCATAATTACATCACCGACCATAGAGGCAAAACCCAGAACTCACAAGAGATGAAGAACAAAGCACCCTCGCTTACTTAATACCCATTCCCAAAACAATTCCAAAGCTCCAACATTCCCTAAGGTTAGGACAATCATGGTTTTTCAGTCATAGGCTTGTAATGAGCTAAAGAACAAAGAAAAGGGATATAAAGGCTCAAAGGGGCTATCAAAGGATAAATTCATTCAAGGTAGGCTCATATGGCTAGTGGCTTATTCAAGAAAAAAACAATGCCTAAATCATTTCAAAATGTGCATGGGAATATCAAGTATCAACAAGAGTCAAGTCAAGTTCTAGAGTGCAAGTAATCCAGAGTGCAATCACACATGAAAGAAAAATTAGGTGGCATATATAGCAATCCACCCACAATTAAGGCTCAAATCCTCACAAAAGGGACAATTCTATCACAGTGTTACCACCTCTTAATTATCAAAAGCAACTTTACACACAGAAATGCATGAATTCAGACACAAGATACCAAGACTATACTAAAATGAAGCAAAAACATGCAAGAAAATGCCCAAAACTTAGCAAAACCTAAAAAAAATCAAAGCAAAAATATGCAACATAAACTACTCTCCCCCCCCCCACACTTAAATCACACATTGTCCTCAATGTAAAACAAATAGCAGAATCAGACAGATATAGACAAGTGGAATAAAAGTAGTAAAGAAGGAGAAAAGAAGACTCCCTAAATCATGGTGGGTCAAAAATGGGGTCGACCAATGAGGCTTCCTCCACAGGTGCATCATCCAAAGAAGGGGTAGTGAGGAAAGGCTTGAGTCGGTGGCCATTGACTTTGAAGCTCTTGTCTGTGGACTCACTCTTGATCTCCACAGTGCCATAAGGAAACACCTGGGTGACTACAAACGGTCCAATCCATTTAGAGCGGAGCTTTCCACTCATGAGTCCAAGCCTAGAGTTGTAGAGCAACACTTTTTGACCAACCAAGAACTCCTTTCTGCAAATTGAGCTATCATGGAGCTTCTTGGTCTTCTCTTTGTAGAACTTGGAATTCTCATAGGCCTCCAAACGGATCTCATCTAGCTCACTCAACTGCAGCTTCCTCTCCTCACCCGCTTGATCAAGAGCTAAGTTACATTGCTTCACAGCCCAATATGCACGGTGCTCTATCTCCACAGGCAGGTGGCATGCCTTACCAAAAACAACCCGATAAGGTGACATCCCTATGGGTGCCTTGTAAGCAGTCCGATGGGCCCATAGAGCATCCTCCAATCGTGTGCTCCAATCCTTTCTATTAGGCTTCACCATCTTCTCCAAAATCCGCTTGATCTCTCTGTTTGAAATCTCAGCTTGCCCATTGGTTTGGGGGTGATATGGTGTAGAAACTTTGTGCACAACCCCATACTTCTTGAGCAAAGCTTGCATGGATCTATTGCAGAAGTGTGTGCCTTGATCACTGACTATGGCTCTAGGTATGCCAAACCTGCAGAAGATATTAGACCTGACAAAATCTACAACAACCTGAGCATCATTAGTCCTGGTGGCCTTAGCTTCCACCCATTTGGATACATAATCCACAACAAGTAAGATATAATAAAAACCAAAAGAAATAGGAAAGGGGCCCATGAAATCTATACCCCAGACATCAAACACCTCACAGAACAACATAGGTTGTTGCGGCATCTGTTGCCTCCAAGATAGGGTGCCTCCTGCCCTTTGACATTGCTCACATGAGCTGCAGATTTTGCTTGCATCCTTGAAGATGGTAGGCCAATAAAATCCAGAATCCAGCACCTTTCGTGCTGTCCTTTGAGTGCCAAGGTGGCCTCCAACTGGTGAAGCATGGCAAAAGTGGAGAACCGATTGGATCTCCTGGTCTGGAATGCACCTGCGAATGACTTGATCACTGCAAATACGCCACAAATAGGGGTCATCCCATACATAATACTTGGCATCGCTCTTCAATTTGTCTCTTTGAGCTTTGGATGCCAAGGGTGGAAAAACAGATGCAACTATATAATTTACAATATCAGCAAACCAAGGAATAAGGGGAGGGGGATGTGAAACATGCAAAACTAAAAGCTGCTCATCCGGGAAGTCATCCCGGATAGGAAATGCATCCTCCTCTCTCTCTATTCTGCTCAAGTGGTCTGCGACCAGGTTATGTGCACCACTCCGATCCTGAATCTCAAGATCAAGCTCCTGGAGGAGCAACATCCATCTAATCAACCTAGGTTTGGAATCTGTCTTTTTCAAAAGATACTTCAGAGCAGCATGATCAGTATACACCACAACCTTAGAACCTAACAGATATGATCTAAACTTATCAAGTGCAAAGACAATGGCTAGCAGCTCTTTTTCAGTTGTGGTGTAATTAACTTGTGTTGAATCTAAAGTCCTAGATGCATAATAAATCACATGAGACATCTTACCAACCCTTTGGGAGAGAACTGCTCCCAAAGCATAATTCGAGGCATCGGTCATGAGCTCAAATGGGAGAGTCCAGTCAGGTGGTTGGATGATGGGAGTGGTGGTGAGTGCTCTCTTTAACTCATCAAATGCTTTCTTGCATTGGTCTCCAAACTCAAATGCGGTATCCTTTTGAAGCAAGTTGGATAGTGGAAGGGTTATCTTGCTAAAGTTCTGAATAAACCTGCGATAGAAACCTGCATGGCCAAGAAAAGAACGCACCTCTGGCATGCAAGAGGGGTAAGGCAAATGTGATATTACATGCAGCTTAGCAGGGTCAACCTCTATGCCCTTATGCGAAATAATGTGCCCTAAGACTATGCCTTGTTCTACCATAAAATGACATTTTTCAAAATTCAAGACAAGGTTAGTCTCAATGCACCTATTAAGCACCTTAGACAAACTATCAAGACATGCATCAAAAGAGGAACCATATACACTAAAATCATCCATGAAGGCCTCTATGCAATGCTCAAGTAAGTCATTAAAACTACTCATCATACATCTTTGAAAAGTTCCAGGAGCATTGCATAGGCCAAAAGGCATCTTCCTATAAGCAAATGTACCAAAAGGACAGGTAAATGTGGTCTTATGTTGGTCCTCTGGTGCAATACAGATTTGGAAATAACCAGAGAAACCATCTAAGAAGCAATAGTGAGATTTACCTGCCAGGCGCTCCAACATCTGATCAATGAAGGGAAGAGGAAAGTGATCCTTGCGGGTCGCCTGGTTGAGCTTCCTATAATCAATGCAGACTCTCCAACTGTTCTGCACTCTAGTGGGAATCAGCTCATCCTTCTCATTTTTGACAACTGTCACCCCAGACTTCTTGGGAACTACTTGAACCGGGCTTACCCAAGTGCTGTCTGAAATGGGGTAGATAATGCCAGCTTGCAGCAGCTTGGTGACCTCTTTCTTCACCACATCAAGAATCTGGGGGTTCGACCGTCTCTGGGGTTGTCTCACTGGTTCAGCCCCATCCTCCAATAAAATTCGATGCATGCACATGGAGGGGCTAATACCAGGTATGTCTGCCAAAGTCCATCCTATTGCCCTTTTGTTTGCTCTAATCACATCCAGCAGCTGCTTCTCTTGATCAACAGAAAGGGAGGTAGAGATGATCACTGGAAGTTTCTGCTCAGCCTCCAAGTAAGCATATTTGAGATGAGGAGGAAGGGGCTTCAGGTCCAATAAAGGTGCCTGCATCACAGATGGAACTAAAGGAGCAGCAGAATTGGATTCTGCCGCCTGCACCTGAACAAGTGAATTAGACTCATGCAAAACAGAAATGGGGTTAGCATGATCTGAATCTATATCATATGAATCAACAGATGCAGTAGCAGAATTTAAAAACTGGTCAATTTCAATGCATGCAGTGCACATTTCGGAATCAGAACATGCAGAACAAGTAAATGAGCTAGTGAAAGATGGCAAATCATAATCATGCAAAAAGTCTAGAACATGCTCATCAATCAGATCATCAATCAAGTCAACATGAAAAACAGAGTGGTCATCAGAAAAATGTTTCATAGCATCAAAAATATTGAATCGAACCACACTGTCATCAAATTCCATGGAAAGTGTACCTGCATGCACATCTATCTTGGTTCGGGCTGTTTTCAAAAATGGTCTCCCTAATATGATAGGGACAGCACTACGAGAGGTGTCCTCTTCCATATCAAGAATATAAAAATCAGCAGGAAAGATAAGCTCTTTAACCTGAACCAGGACATCCTCTATCAAACCTGCGGGGTAGGCAGTAGATCTATTTGCCAAGTGAATAACCACACCCGTAGGTTGAAGAGGTCCAAGTGAAAGAGACTTGAAAACAGACATAGGCATAACATTAATAGATGCTCCTAAATCTAGCAAAGCATTCTCAAATTTAGTATTACCTATGATACAAGGCACAAAGAAAGTTCCAGGATCCTTACACTTTTCAGGAATATGAGGGACGGGTTTACCTATAAGAGCAGAGACATTTCTTCCCATGTTGATCCTCTCATTGCCCTTGAGCTTCCGTTTGTGTGTGCATAGATCCTTCAAGAACTTTGCATACCTTGGAATTTGCTTGATTGCATCAAGAAGGGGTATGTTGACTTCCACCTTCCTGAATGTGTCAAGTATCTCTTTGTCAATCTCTTCCATTTTCTTGCTTTGAGTCACCCCCCTTGGTGGGAAAGGAAGAGGAATGGGGGGTGGTTGTTGGGCAGCAGCAGGTGTTGTGCTTGTGGAAGGCTGAGTTGGATGGGATTTTCTGGTACTTGTGTGCTCACTCTCCTCGACCATTTGGGTCTTCTTGTTGGGTGAAACTAGATCATCTTTGTTGAGGTCAGATTCTGGTGTGGGTGTGACAATCTGCTTCCCTGACCTTAGACTAATGGCATTCACATTCTGGTTTGGATTGATCACTGTTTGGGATGGCAACTTGTTAGAATTTTGAGATTGCATAGTGTTGATTGTTGTTGCCATCTGTCCCATCTGATTGGTCAAAGATTGAATGGAGGCCTCTTGTCTTTGAATGGATGCTCTAGTTTCCTGTTGGAATTGGAGATTTTGCATGGTCATCTGTTTCATCAGCTCTTCCAATGAAGGCTGCTGCTCAGTACTAGGAGCTGGTGGTGCAGAATTAGCCTGTTGTTGTCTCTGTTGCTGGACTGGAGGAGGTACATATGGTGGTCTAGAATTGTTCTGAAATTGAACCTGTGAAGGTTGCTGCTGATCAGACCATCTCAGGTTGGGATGGTTCCTCCAACCAGGGTTGTATCTATTGGTAGAGAGATCAAAGTTCTGTGGCTGCTGGTTTCTACTGTTGAAGATGTTGGCGGCATATGCCTCAGGTTGGTCAGCACCAGTCGTGGGCTGCTGCTGCACAGAAGGGCATGCATCTGTGGGGTGCTTAGCGGATGTGCATATGCCACATAATCTAGCAGGCAGAGACAACTTCTTCTGGTTGATGGCCAATTGAGTGACCAAAGTTGTAAGTGAATCTATCTTCTGTTCAAGCTTCTCAACCTTACCAGAACTTGTGCCACCATCATTCACTCCTCTCACTATGATTGCATCGCTGTTGCCCCTTGCATGGAATTGTTGACAATTGGAAGCCATCTTCTCAATCTTGACTCTGGCTTCTAAAGGTGTCATGTCTCCTAGGGCACCACCACTTGCAGCATCAAGCATGTTTCTCTCCATGAGGTTGAGACCTTCATAGAAATATTTAATAAGCAGCTGCTTTGAGATCTGATGGTGGGGGCAGCTCGCACACAGTCTCTTGAATCTCTCCCAATACTCATAGAGACTTTCTCCACTTTGTTGCCTGATGCCTGATATATCCTTTCGGATTGCTGTTGTTCTGCATGCAGGGAAGAATTTCTCCAAAAATGCCCTCTTCAGGTCATCCCAGACTGTGATAGAACCAGGGGCCAGATCGTACAACCAATCCTTGGCTAGCCCTTCTAGGGAGTGTGGGAATGCCTTAAGACAAACATGATCCTCTTGCACATCATGTGGTTTTATAGTAGCACAGACAATATGGAACTGCTTGAGATGTTTATGAGGATCCTCACCTGCAAGACCATTAAACTTGGGCAACAAATGAATTAGTCCAGACCTTAGCTCATACGGGTCATCGGGATACTGGATGCACAAATCTTCAATAGTGAAATCAGGTGCAGCCAGCTCCCTCAATGTCCTCTCACGTGGTGGAGGTTGAGCCATATTTTCAGAATAATCAGAATAAGAATCAGAATTTATAGGAATAGAAGAAAAAGAAGCAGACTCACTATGTAAAGACTCAATAGACTCACTACCTATGGACTGGTTCCTATTTTGTCTAACTAGTCTGTGATAAGTTCTATCAATTTCAGGGTTATATGGATGCAAGTAGCTTGGGTTGCCCGTAGTCATGTACTGAACAGAACACCATGTAGCATAGCAAACTGTCACTAATATACATGACCAAAATAGGCAACAAAATTTTTTTATTTTTTAAAATTTTTTCCTTTATTTTTTTCAGCACCCTAAAATCATGAAAACATACCACAAAAAGTTTGATGACAAAATTCAAAAGGGAACCAAGTCAAACAATTAAATCAAAGACCAAAAACTAAGAAAATAAAACTTGTAAAATAAAAAAGAAATAGTAAAACGGCTTTTTCAGGATCCAGACAAAGGAGTTTTCTGACGAAGTGAGAAAAATCAGATTATTCAGAAAATTCCCTTCGATTTGATATAAAATTCGTCAAATTCCGAGTTACGGGTCAAAAGTTGCGACAATTTGAAGAAAGTGCTACTAAAACTTGGAAAATTTTTCTGGAACTCACAACCAATGATGATCTGAGTGATCGTGGTGCCTCAAAACCTTTTTATATGATAAAAGTAGTGTGGATATAAATTTTCGTGCAAAAATTCCACCCACAACTATGTGAACTAGCAACCACAGAATCAATCAAATACACTAATTGCAACAAAATAGCAAAACAGCAAACAGTGCAACTTCAACCGGTTATCAGAATTGACTACTAGACCCTAAATCAGACACGACACACTATAATAACTATACTAACTAAGACACTAACTAACTACTAATGACCTTTGGCAAGAACCGATATTCCCCGGCAACGGCGCCAAATTTGATCGAGGCCGTACCCGATACAAATAAAAACAGTTTAAGTATAGTACTAGGAAGTGACTCCTAGGTCGTCTCCCAAGGAATATCTTATCAAGCAAAAGGTCGAACACATAGTATGCATAGAAAACAGGGTGGGTTTTTTTTATATTGAATATTGAATAATTGAAATCAAAACAGAATTAAATTAAAACGAAGAAACAGATAAGGAAAAGCGGATAAACCCCTTTGGCTCGCGTTCACAACTCTATCATCGGTCACAAAAGATCAATTTCTTTCCTCTTCACTGTCCAACTCGTGAGAATTAAATACTAAGCGAAAATTCAATTCTCACCCCAAAACCCAAACCTCTAATTAAGCATTAAAAGCCTAAGCATGGAGTTTTTACGAGTTTGCATAAATTAAGCATTCATACACATGGATTATCTCTATATAATGGAACTAAGCGAACCATAACATATCAATAAGCATGAAAATAGTGAATAAAAACGAAATAGCATTAAGAACAAAACCTCAAGAGTATGTGATACATTACCAAAGGGATTTAACCTAAGAGTTTAGCCTTCCATGAAGAAAAATACCAAAAACGTGTAGAAAGGGAAGAGAGAGAAACCCTAGCAGCCACCACAAGCTTGGAGAGCAAAACTAAGCCTTCTCTATGAGAGAGAATGTAAAAAAAACGTGAATGGAAGGTCTCTCCAAGGGTTTACACGAATTTGGCTTTTTAAATCACAAAACGGGCCTAAATCATGGGCCCAAATCCTAAGGAAAGCTTATCTCTAAATTAAATCTAAAAATATCTTATTGATAAAATCTAAATCTTAAAAGATATAACTAAATCTCAACTAATCCTAAAGATAGATTACAATCTTCACTTCATCATATATCTTCTCTTCCAACATTAAATCTTCATTCCCAAAATGTCCAAAAAGCCCTTGTGCCAAATATGACCTGAAAATAGAAATAGAATTAATTAGGCTAAATAATCCCAAATTAAACAATATTCAGAATATTAGTCCAATAAACTCTAAATCACTAAATCAAGCTAAACAATGTCAAATGGGCAACAAGTCTTAATAATAGGAGTAAAATAATGCAAGGAATAATGGGAAATAAAATGCTCATCAGTGTTTAAATGGTTTGAATTGTTTAAGTATCATGCTGCCCACATGTGATTCCAAGTGTTTGAACTTGATAGATTGTTGATCAAAGTGTTTATTCGATTGTTTTCAAGATGCTTGGTTTGTCTATGGATTTGAGTTGGCTTTGAACAATGAAAAATGAATTTAAAACTTAGAATATGATGCTGTCCAAAATTTTCTATGTTGTATTTCTTGTTTTAAAAGTGTTTTCAAAGTGTTTTAAAGTTTGGTTTTTAGGAGTATTTGATATAAGACAAAGTTGGTCTGAAAAGTGCGATTTTTTGATGTTTTCGAAGTTAAATTCATTGCTGTCCAAGAGAGACCAGCAAAGAAACTTTTTAATTAAATTGATTTATTTGATTATTTTCACATGATTCTAAAGTATAAAAGTTAGTGTTTGACTTTGGACAAGTTTGAGTAAAAAGAATTGATGTTTTGGTTTTAAATAAAGACAAAGTTTGGATTTTTCCTAAGTTACTTTCAGAATGATATTAAGAGTAATATTTAAATAAAGTTTAATACTCATATGTCTATCTTATGGGACTTGAAAGAAGTTGGAGTCGGGCAGACTAGGAAGGAAGCAGATCGTTCAGAACTTGTGGAATTGGTAACTGCGAACCCAGGTGAGAGAGAAGTTATCCTAAGACACTTTGGTGTCTAGTGAGTATATTAGGACACTCCGTACTCTCTCAAAGTCGGAGTAAAGGTCTATTGTAGTTAGTAGTATACCCGATAAATTGTATGCCTTGTTTGTATCGTGGTATACGAAGACTCAGACCTATACCATCACATGCTATTGATTGATTGATATATTCGTTTATATTGAGATACAATATTGCTTACATTGTCATTGTATGAGCATAATGCATCATCCCGCGATATACGTTAAGATTAGTAAAGACATTGGAAACTAAGAGAAATCCCCCAAAGAATAGAACGAAACGTTAATGGATTAGATGCGCTATGGAACCGGATGATGCTAATGCGCCCGAGTACGTGGATCGAGCTGACGACATGGCTAATGGACTAGCATTTGGACGATGATGACGCCTTTGGACCGGATGCAACGACTGTAGAGTTCCACAAAGACAGTTCCCATATGGTCGTAGCCATATGTTGGAATGACTTGGGATAGGTCGGAGCCTATCTATTGAGGATTGATTAATATTCCGCATATAGTCGGAGCTATATGCCGAAGGTGATTCTGTATGGGTCGGAGCCCGTCAGAATAATTATTGATATCCCGCATATGGTCGGAGCCATATGCCGAAAGTGATTCAGGATGGGTCGGTGCCCGTCAAACATAGTGGTCGAATCCCACAGAAGTATTCCGCATATGGTCGGAGCTGTATGGCAGAGATGACTTAGGATGGGTCGACGTTAGGATAAACGAGTATAACCTCACAACTTAAAACCCTTACCCGAAGTAGTGGAGAGGAAGATACGGTGTTTACCTGCGTGGTAATCACTTGATGATTAGGATAGGGGAGGGCAATGACGGTGATTCGTCAAGAAGCCTAAGAGGAGTCTGTCTAGTCGGAAAAAAAGCTACAGTGACCTGGGTTGACCATCCAAGGTTGGGTAGGTAGTCCGGTGTCGTAGCTGAAGTACTGCATGATCACTAAACGGATGACTGACACCCCCTTGACTAAATCAGGATCAGAAGAGGGATACTTGAACACGGCGGAGGTGGACACCCTTGTCATGACATCTTTCCCGGGCATTTTATATTTTGGTGTCGTCTCCCGGAGCCGGTGTGGTTAGAGATCTCGTACTTCTGGTTGCTTCTGACTAGGCGGATGGATTCCGAGGAGATGTAGACCCTAAACTATAAAGCCTAAATTCCCAATATTATGGACTCGAGAAAGGTGGACAAGAGACTTCGACCTTGCGAGATGAACTGATTAAGGGATTCCCTTAAGAGAAAGACAAAGTGTTAGACAATGCGACGATTGCATTGCATCCTCATGCATCTTGCATAATTATCTGCTGTATTGTTTGCTTTTATTGCTTGTTATGTTCTGGTATACGTCGCTAGTGTAAATCCAAGAAGTCGATGGGAGTAATTCCATTCGGGTAACTTACTCTCTCAACTTCTTGCGTGCATGTGATGATGAACCTCTGGTTCTAAAAGATGGTGGAGCTGGTGCTGCTTCTTCTGCAAGGAATGCTTGATGATCGTGATGCGCCGATCTGTGGGCTACTACTGGATGATGAAGATAGCCTTTGGACTTACGTTTTGGATCGAGAAGGGGATATTGTTTAGTAGTTATAATTAGGTTCCCGATGGACCCTTGCTGATACATATGTCAAGTGTACCCCATCTCTTTTGACTGACTTGCCAATGTAAATATTTATGTAAGACTGGTTTTGATGAACTATGATACTACTCATGAAAGAACCTTTAAGTTCTGTTAATTAAATTACTTTCCGAAGGATTGCTTTAATCAAACAAACAACTCTTTTTAATTAAATTGGTAAAGTCATTCGTACGTAAAATGTTTATTTATTCTTTGACAGAAAATGTTTTTAAGAAAATAGTTTTAGTTGTAATACCTTGTTTTGGAAACTTGACAGTTGAGTTTTATTCTTGTTTAAAAAAAATTTACCCTGTTTTTCATGAATAAATTAATTAATACTTGTATTTTAATCTATTTCGAGTTTTCCAAATCGGGGTGTTACACTTGGTGGTATCAGAGCAATGGTTGTCCATGTGGCCTGAACATGGCCTTACATGTTCTCTGTTGTGTGATCTCTAGATAGGTTAGGTTGTGTGATTAGATGCGTTAGTAGGTGTATTAAACTATTAGTGCGTTAATGAATATAGCTTACGATGTCTGGAAGAGGAAGAGGTAGACATGCTCCGAAAACAGCTCGGAACACCGAGGACATGCTACACGACCTGACTGCTGCTGTTCTGGGTATGAGTGAGAATCTCAATATGATGCATCAGCAGGCTCAACAGAACAACCAGAACCAAAACTTAGGACCTCAGGAGTATAGGGGTTTAGATGAGTTTTGTAAGAGGAACCCTAAGGAGTTCGTCGGTGGATATGCCTCGGAGAATGCTAATGAGTGGATTAGGGAGTTAGAAAAGATCTTCACAGCGATGCAATGCACTGATGCTCAGAAAGTGACCTATGCAGTCTACATGTTGACGAAGGAAGCATCGGACTGGTGGGAGAATACTAGGCAAGTTATGGAGGGACAGCAGGAGGCTATCACTTGGGACTCCTTAAAGCAAAGTTTCTTGGAGAAATACTTCCCCATCGACATGAGATTGAAGAAGGAAATCGAGTTCATGCACTTGACTCAAGGGAATATGTCGGTCGGCGAGTATGCTGCGAAGTTTGAGGAGCTAGTGAAGTACGTGCCGCACTACAATCAACCCGGAAATGATCAGTCAAAGTGCACGAAGTTCCTCGATGGACTTAAGACTGAGATCAAGATGGCCTTCATACATATGGGGATCGAGAGCTTTCCACTCTTGGTAAGTAGGTGCAGAGTCTACGAGGATGGACTCAAGGCAAGGAACTTGGGTAATAAGACTGCTTTACCCTCGAGTTCTCAGGAACCAACGAGGAACACTCCTAGTTATCAGAATGCGAGGCAAGGAGCCCCTCACGGATGAGGATCCTATGATCGATTTGGAGGCAAAAGGAACAATCAGTATAAGGGCTCAAGGTTTCGAGGGAACAACAATCGCAACAACGGCAACCGGGGTAATAGAAACAACAATCGTCCCAATAATACTGATAGGAACTCTGGGACTTCAGCTCCATACTGTACTCAGTGTCGCCGACACCACTTCGGTCAATGTCGCTCCAAGCTGGTTTGCTTCAACTGCCAAGAGACCGACCACTACGCAAGCTAGTGCACTAAGCCAAGACAAGAGAGGAATGTTTCGACTGCTGCTAAGCCTCAGGAGAAAGGAAGAGTTTTCACGATGAGCGGTGCAGAGGCTTCAAACCATGATGGTCTCATCCAAGGTACATGTATTGTAAACGAGAATTCCTTAAATGTGTTGTATGATTCGGGTGCCACGCACTCTTTTATATCCGATGATGTTGTGAGTAGGTTACACTTAATGGTAGATTCCCTACCATATGATCTGATTGTGTTTACCCCCACTAGTGACCCAGTCACAGTTTCAACTTTTTGCCCTAAGTGCCCTGTAGTGATAGATGATAGGACTTTTCCCACAGACCTGATAATATTACCCCTGTCCCAAATTGATGTTATCTTAGGAATGGACTGGTTATCCGCTAACCAAGTTCAACTAAATTATTTTACTAAAACCCTAACTTTTGGGAACCCTGACGGTTCCTTCCCAAAGCACTTAACTGCCAATCAAATCATGGCTTCTTTGAAAGAGGGAGCCCATGTCTACATGGTCTCGACTTCCTTAAATATCGATGTGGACAATCACATTCAAGAGATGCCTGTAGTTCGAGACTTCTCCAAAGTTTTTCTTGACGACATACCTAGCTACCACCTGTTCGAGAGGTCGAGTTCTCGATCGAGGTGATACTGGGAACTGGACCGATCTCTAGAGCACCTTACCAAATGACACCAATGGAGTTAGCTGAGCTGAAAAAGCAGATCGAGGAGTTAGCGGAAAAGCAACTCATCAGGCCTAGTGTGTCGCCATGGGGAGCTCCAGTTTTGTTGGTCAAGAAGAAGGATGGCAGTATGAGGTTGTGTGTCGACTACCTCCAGTTGAATAAGGTGACGATCAAGAACAAGTATCCTCTACTTAGGATAGATGATCTGATGGATCAGTTGAGGGGAGCTGCGGTGTTTTCAAAGATCGATCTTCGGTCGGGATATCATCAGATTCGGGTGAAGGAAGATGATATTCCGAAGACTGCTTTTAGGACCCGCTATGGGCATTACGAGTACTTAGTCATGCCTTTCGGAGTGACTAATGCTCCTGTAGTGTTTATGGACTACATGAACAGAATCTTTCAACCCTACTTAGATTCGTTCGTGGTAGTATTCATAGAGGATATCCTCATTTATCCCAAGAACAAGGAGGAACATGGGGAACATTTGAGGATAGTTCTGCAGATTTTGAAGGAGAAGCAGTTGTATGCGAAACTCTCAAAGTGTGAATTCAGGTTGGAAGAAGTGAATTTCTTGGGTCATGTAATCTCAAAGGAAGGAATAGCGGTAGATCCAGCCAAGGTAAAGGCGGTTTTGGACTGGAAAGTGCCAACGACGGTAACTGAGATCCGAAGTTTTCTCGGTTTGGCAGGATACTATAGGCGTTTTATTGAAGGATTTTCAAGATTATCCTTGCCAATGACGAAGTTAACCAGGAAGGGACAGCCGTTTGTGTGGACCACGAAGTGCGAAGAAAGTTTTCAGGAGTTAAAGAGGAGGCTAACTACAGCCCCAGTGCTTGTTTTGCCTGCCCCAGAGAAGGGTTTCAGTGTTTACTGTGATGCGTCGAAACAAGGTTTGGGTTGTGTCCTGATGCAAGAGCGAAAGGTTGTGGCTTATGCCTCTAGACAATTGAAGGTTCACGAGCAAAATTACCAAACTCACGACTTGGAGTTAGCTGCGGTGGTTTTTGCTCTAAAGATATGGCGACATCACCTCTAGGGAGCAAGGATCGAGGTATTCAGTGATCATAAGAGTCTTAAGTATCTCTTTGATCAGAAAGAGTTGAACATGAGACAAAGGCGATGGATGGAGTTTATGAAGGACTACGACTTTGAGCTACAGTACCACCCGGGAAAAGCGAACGTAGTAGCAGATGCTTTGAGTAGAAAATCCCTTCATATGTCCGCAATGATGGTGAAGGAGATGAAGTTAATTGAGGAATTCAGAGATATGAACTTGGAAGTCAGGATGAATCCATGAAGTATAACCCTGGGAATGTTGGTTGTGTCGAACGAGTTTATGGAGCAAGTCAAGAATTGGCAATCAAACGATCCAGAGTTACAGGCCAAGAAGCAGTTAGTTCTGGAAGGAAAGGAGACTGAATTCCAAGTAGGAGTTGATGGAGTATTAAGATATAAGGATCGGATTTGTGTGCCGCAAGACAAGGAAATGAGAGAGATGATTTTGGAAGAAGCTCATAAGAGTAGATTGAGTATCCACCCGGGAGCAACTAAAATGTACCAAGACTTGAAGAAAATGTTTTGGTGGCCTGGTGTGAAGAGAGAAGTAGCAGAATATGTGTCAAGGTGTCTGGTGTGTCAAAAGGCCAAAGTTGAGCACAAGAAGCCCGACGGATTATTACAACCATTGGAAATCCCAAGTTGGAAATGGGACAGTATTTCCATGGATTTTGTGACTGCTTTGCCTAAGACCCGAAGAGGATTTGATGCTATTTGGGTAATTGTCGATCGATTAACCAAGAGCGCTCATTTCCTACCCGTCAATGTGAAGTATCCGTTGGAGAAGCTGGAAACCATATATGTCAATGAGGTAGTGAGACTTCATGGAGTGCCAACAAACATCATATCAGACAGAGATCCGAGATTCGTTTCGAAGTTTTGGGATAGTCTACATACTGCACTCGGGACAAGACTTCAGTTGAGTTCAACTTATCATCCTCAGACGGACGGACAATCAGAAAGAACTATCCAATCACTAGAGGATCTTCTTAGAGCCTGTGTTTTGGAACAAGTAGGAGAATGGGACACTCTTCTACCACTGATCGAATTCACATACAACAACAGTTACCACTCGAGCATAGGGATGGCCCCTTATGAAGCTTTATATGGAAGAAAGTGCAGAACGCCCTTATGTTGGTTCGAAACTGGGGAAAATCTCATTCTAGGTTCGGAAATGGTCCAACAAACAACTGAAAAGATCAAAATGATTCAGGAGAAGATGAGAAGTGCACAAAATAGGCAGAAAAGCTACTATGATCAGAGAAGGACTCCTATCGAGTTTAAAGAAGGGGACCATGTATTCATGTGAGTAGTACCAACTACTGGGATTGGCAGAGTGCTTAAAACTCAAAAACATACCCCAAAATTCATAGGACCTTACCAAATCCTGAAACGTGTAGGACCGGTAGCTTATGAAATAGCCTTACCCCCAATGTTTTCCAACCTACACAATGTCTTTCACGTGTCACAACTTAGAAAATACATTGGTGATTCTTCTCACATCATCGAACCCGACTCTATACAACTCAAGGAAAATCTTACGTACGAGACTTTACCCTTAAGGATAGACGGTCGGAGTGTAAAGACCCTACGAGGAAAGGAAATTCCTCTGGTTAAGTTGATATAGAGTTCTTTGAATGGTGAGACTGCTACTTGGGAACGTGAGAGTAGCATGAGGGATTCGTACCCTCACTTGTTTGAAACAGGTACACCATTTCTCGAGGACGAGAAATTTCTAAGTTGGGGAGGATGTAACATCTGCCTTTTGACTCACTTCTTCTACAAGTCCCTAATCAAGAAAATTGTTTTAACCTAATTAATTTAAGAATTGATGGAAAAAGTTTTGATTTCATGATGGATCTTTACACTTTGAAGTTTCATCTATTTGTGATATGATTTTATGTGTTTGATTTTCTAAGGTTTTCAAGGAATCATATTGCATGAGGTTTTAATTGAGATTTTGTTTTCTCGAATTGATTCATATGATTCTCTGGTTTTAAGATGGAAAATTATTTTCTATAAGTCTAAAAAAAAATCAAAGTCCAATCATCTTGATCTAGAATCTTCTCTAGAAAACCCTAATTAGCATTCTTAATCTTTGATTAAACCTTAATCAAGTTCCTAATCCTTGATTAAGCACTTAATCACTCTCTTAAACTCTAAACCCTCAAGGTTAGTGAGCTAACATAGAATTAGCTTTCACTAAACCTATGCTAGTATGGATTAAGTCTTTGATTAGTAGTACCTTAATCCCTGATTAAGCCCTAAACTCTAAGGATTAGTGGACTAAACCTAAATTAGTTTTCCTAATCCTACCTTAATCATGATTAGACACTAATTAGTACCTTAAACCTAATTTAGCTAACCTAATCTACAATAAACACCCTAGGGCCGAATGCTTAAGTGCATTCCTTGGCCACCAAGTTGGTTTACATGGTCTCCAAGTTCCTTAACTTAGTAGCCAAGTCTATGACATCATCAAGGTGACCTAAGCATGACATAAGGAGGAAAAAGAAAAGAAATAGAAAAGAAAAGAAGGGAAAGCCGTGGAGAGGAGGAAAGAAACAAGCCCAAGCCCACAAATCACATATACAAACACCAACACACACTTCCTTGGTTTCCATTTCTTCATTTCCTTCATTTCTTTTCCAAACCAAACACAGCACTAAGAGCAAAATAAAGCTCTTAGTGAGGGAGTGAGAGAGAGAGAGAGAGTGGCCGAATTAGAGAGAGAGGAAGAACCAAAACCTAAACACTTCACAATCTAAGCAAGATCAATCAAGATAGTGAAGAAGAGAAGGAGAAACCATGGACTTAAAGTGAAAGAGTGAGTGATCCGTGAGGAGAGGGAAGAGAAAACCAAAGAACAACACCAAGATTTGGGCTTGATTTTTAAAGCTTTTGATTAAGTAAGCATTTTGTTTCATGATCTTAAGAGTTTTAAACCTATTTTCTTTGATTCATTTTCGTTCTTCATGATTTCTTTCTAAAGCTTTGATTTGGTTTGAAAATGTTAATGCATGTTGGTTTTTATGTTAGATCTAGAGATTTTACTTACATGCATGTGGATCTCTAAGCTTGATCTTGAAGTTTTTGTTAAGAAAGCATTCTCTCTTATGATCTTAAGTTTTCTACTTGATTTCTTAAATCGGTTTTGAAAAGAAATTGATTTTAAGTTTTCATGAAGGATTTTTTTTCAAAGATCTAGTGTTTTTGATTTCATGCATGTCAAGATCTATGCTTGAACAATGATATGTTTGATGCTTGAGTTTTAATGTAAAGATCTTTGAGAATGATTGAATTTTCTTGATGATTTTTCTTGTGTTGGTCACTATTTTGATGATGATGTGGTTGAAATCTTGATTTTCTTTTGGTTGATCTCTTGCATGTTATGATCTTGAAGTTTAGTGATGTTTTAGATGAATATAAAATTTTGTGACGTTGTGATTTTGAGTGGTGGTCACGGTTTGTATGTGTAAATGAAAAGGGTTAAGATTTTCTTAAGTTTAATTGATGAATATGTGATTTCCATGAACTTTAAGTTGATTTTAAGTGTTTGAAGTGAAATAAAAATTGTTAGAGACCTATGTATGCTCACGGTTTTATGTAGAAAATGCTTGCTAGGATTATATTTTTTTTACTTGTTTGATGAATTATGTGAAATTGTTGTTGGATTTGAAATTATTTTTAGAAGTCTTGAATTATTGAAAATGTTTTTGAGAAAACCTAGTTAAGGTCACAGTTTGGACCTTAGCTTTGGAGCTAAATTTTCTTGAATGTATGAATGTTGACATCATGAAATTATATGTTGATTTGTGAAGTTATTCCTTGAAGAAATAATTTTTGAACAACAATGATGTATACGGTTTTGACATGTTGAGGGATAATGAGATGAAGTTTTGCTAAGATAGAGTTGATTAAGTATAAGTTAAATGAAAATTTGTCTAAATGTTTATGTGAAGCATGATTCGGTTTATGTGTGCTTTAGAGTTTGATTTATTTATTTGAGTTATATGTATGAATAAGTATATGAACATGTTTATATTCAACTTGATAACTTGTGATTGTATGATGTTTGAAATGAGTGAATGTTTGCTTGAGATTCTTGAGTAAAGTAAGAATGATTTTTAGAATGCATGAAGGTGTTTAAATGGTTTGAATTGTTTAAGTATCATGTTTCCCACATGTGATTCTAAGTGTTTGAACTTGATAGATTGTTGATCAAAGTGTTTATTCGATTGTTTTCAAGATGCTTGGTTTGTTTATGGATTTGAGTTGGCTTTGAACAATGAAAAATGAATTTAAAACTTAGAATATGATGTTGTCCAGAATTTTTTAAGTTGTATTTCTTGTTTTAAAAGTGTTTTAAAGTTTGGTTTTTATGAGTATTTGATATAAGACAAAGTTGGTCTGAAAAGTGCGATTTTTTATGTTTTCGAAGTTAAATTCATTGCTGTCCAAGAGAGACCAGCAAAGAAACTTTTTAATTAAATTGATTTATTTGATTATTTTCACATGATTTTAAAGTATAAAAGTTAGTGTTTGACTTTGGACATGTTTGAGTAAAAAGAATTGATGTTTTGGTTTTAAATAAAGACAAAGTTTGGATTTTTCCTAAGTTACTTTGAGAATGATTTTAAGAGTAATATTTAAATAAAGTTTAATACTCATATGTCTATCTTATGGGAATTGAAAGAAGTTGGAGTCGGGCAGACTAGGAAGGAAGCAGATCGTTCGGAACTTGTGGAATTGGTAACTGCGAACCCAGGTGAGAGAGAAGTTATCCTAAGATACTTTGGTGTCTAGTGAGTATATTAGGACACTCCGTACTCTCTCAAAGTCGGAGTAAAGGTCTATTGTTGTTAGTAGTATACCCGATAAATTGTATGCCTTGTTTGTATCGTGGTATACGAAGACTCAGACCTATACCATCACATGCTATTGATTGATTGATATATTCGTTTATATTGAGATACAATATTGCTTACATTGTCATTGCATGAGCATAATGCATCATCCCGCGATATACGTTAAGATTAGTAAAGACATTGGAAACTAAGAGAAATCCCCCAAAGAATAGAACGAAACGTTAATGGATTAGATGCGCTATGGAACCGGATGATGCTAGTGCGCCCGAGTACGTGGATCGAGCTGATGACATGGCTAATGGACTAGCGTTTGGACGATGATGACGCCTTTGGACCGGATGCAACGACTATAGAGTTCCACAAAGACAGTTCCCATATGGTCGTAGCCATATGTTGGAATGACTTGGGATAGGTCGGAGCCTATCTATTGAGGATTGATTAATATTCCGCATATAGTCGGAGCTATATGCCGAAGGTGATTCTGTATGGGTCGGAGCCCGTCAGAATAATTATTGATATCCCGCATATGGTCGGAGCCATATGCCGAAAGTGATTCAGGATGGGTCGGTGCCCGTCAAACATAGTGGTCGAGTCCCACAGAAGTATTCCGCATATGGTCGGAGCTGTATGGCGGAGATGACTTAGGATGGGTCGACGTTAGGATAAACGAGTATAACCTCACAACTTAAAACCCTTACCCGAAGTAGTGGAGAGGAAGATACGGTGTTTGCCTGCATGGTAATCACTTGATGATTAGGATAGGGGAGGGCAATGACGGTGATTCGTCAAGAAGCCTAAGAGGAGTCTGTCTAGGCTGGAAAAAGCTACAGTGACCTGGGTTGACCATCCAAGGTTGGGTAGGTAGTCCGGTGTCGTAGCTGAAGTACTGCATGATCACTAGACGGATGACTGTCACCCCCTTGACTAAATCAGGATCACTAGACGGATGATTATAAAGCAAAGAATATCATTACCTCCGCTTTATCCTATGACGAGTTCTTTAGGGTTTCCCAATGTTCTAGTGCTAAGGAAATGTGGGACACTTTACAAGTGACTCATGAAGGAACTAGTGAGGTTAGGAGAGCTTGATTGAATGCTTTAATGCGTGATTATGAATTGTTTCAAATGCTTCCAAATGAATCTATTAATGATATGCAAAAGCGTTTTACTCATATTATTAACCATTTACTTGCTCTTGGTAAGACTTTCTTACAAGGTGAACTTTCTAACAAAGTGTTGAGATGTTTAGACAGGAATTGGCAACCAAAAGTAACGGCTATTGTTGAATCTAAAAACTTGGATGCTATGGATCTAGCAACACTCTTTGGAAAGCTTCAAGAACATGAAATGGAGCTTGGACGATTAAGTATCAATGAAGAGTCGGATAAGAACAAAGAAAGAAAGGGACTTGCTCTTAAAGTCAATAGATCATACAAAAAGAAAGAGAGTTCCGATGATGATGATAGTGAAGATTCCGATTCGGATGTTGATGAAAAAGACATGAAACTTTTGCTAAGGAAGTTTGACAAATTTCTAAGGAGAAAAGGAAGGTTGAACAAAGACAAAGGTAAAGAGAAGGATTCCCCACACTACAAGACCAAGACTACAAAAGATGGAGTAGTTTGCCATGAATGCGGAAAGCCCGGTCATCTCAAGTACTCATGCTCTAGGTATCTCAAGAAGAAGGAGAAAGACAAGAAAAATTCTAAATCTAAAAGAGCATACATAGTTTGGGATAGTGATGAAGATAACAAGAAAAGCACATCGAGTAGTTCATCGGATAATGAAGAAGCCGCTTGTCTCAACTTGATAACTCTAGTAGATGATGAAGAACAAAGTTCAAATGATGAATCAAGTTATCAAAGCGAGGAAAGCAATGTAAGTCATACTAAATCCGAAATTTCTTCTAAATATGAATTGTTATATAATGCTTATGAAGAAATGCATGAACAACTTGAAAAACTAGCTTTGAAAAACATTGAAAGGAAGAAGCTCATTTTGAAACATCAAAAAGAGATTTTAGAACTTCAAAAACAAGTTGATGAGCTTAATCTTGAAAATGAAACTCTGGATCTTATATATGCTAGTTCTTCTTGTGATTGTGCTAGTAGAGTGAATATTGTGGTTGATTGTGAGAATTGCAAGTTGCTTAAAGATGAAAATGCTATTTTGAAAAATAAGCTTGCAAGTTTCACAAATGGTGATATTAGATTGCGCACATTGTTAAATTTTCAAAGAGAAAATTCAAACAAGTTTGGTTTGGGTTATACTAATGCTAAGAGTAATTCTCATAGAAATGTTGTTGATTTTTCTAAAGTTGATTTTTCAAATGCACCAACATGTTTCTATTGTGGTACTCATGGACATACTTCAAATGTGTGTTATATTAAAGTGCATGGTATACCTAAAGGAGATTTTGTTTGGATGAAAAAGGGTGAGAGTCCCTACACTAACAAAAATGGATCCAAAACTATTTGGATACCAAAAAGCAAAGCATGATTGTTTTGTAGGTATGATTGAAGAGCAAAGAGAGCTTACAAGTGTTATTCATATTTGCATCTTCAATTGGTATCAAAAGAAGTCCTACAATATGGTACAAATGTTGTTGATAGATTTGTGAACTTCAAATACTATCTTCTCAATTGGTATTACTTTTCTAAATGTTTAATTAGTTCAATAGGTATCATTGAGTAGATTCATAGATGATTCTCATGATTTATTGACATGCTTTGGTTGTTATTAAAGAAATATCACAATTGGTATCAAAATTTTGTTGATATATGTTATTTCTTTGCATTGATATTTTACTTTGTTAAGTGATATTATGATCTTTTTAGTTCTCAATTGGTATCATATTTCATTGTTATATTCTCTTGCCAATTGATATCACATTTCAAAGTATAGTTCTATTGTATTTGTTCAATTGGTATCAATGTTGTAAAGAAATGATCATTGATTTCTTACCTTGGCTTAGATGTTATATTTCAATTGGTATATATTGCTTTTTGATAATGTCAAAGGGGGAGAAATATGATGTTTTGAATTGATTGGAATGTTTCTCAAAGGAAATGATTGTTGGAGAAATAATATGATTTTTAGATGTTTGTTTGGAGAAAGGTTGTTTTGTTGTTTTTATGTAGGTTGAGCTAAGTTGTTGAAGATAGGGGGAGAATCAAGCTTCTATCAATTGGATTTCAAATATCAAATGCATTGATTGAGGGGGAGCAAGTTTCTCACCAAGTGATCAAATTGTTAAAGCATCAACAACTTCAATCAAATTGAAAACATGGTTTGTCATTTTCAAAAAGGGGGAGATTGTTAGTTCCATGGTGAATTTTTGATAATGACAAAGTGTTTTGAACAAGCTACAAAGATGTTGATCAAGTTTCAAGTTCAACAAGCAACAACAAACATCAAGTGAAGAGAGAAAGCAAGCTCATGAAGACTTAGTTTGAGTGTAATTGTAATTATTTTATCTTTTGCCTCTCAAGCTTCTTAGGTCTTTTATTTGGGTAGATTATTTAGAGGGTAGTGAATCTCTTTCATAAGTCATGATTAAATCATAATTTGAGTTTTCACTTAACCTAGAATCAATAGGTGGCTTAAAGGTTTTAAAGGAAAGGTTTGGTTTTGAGAAAACAAGTTTCTAACAAGTTTCATCAGGGTTTAATCGATTAAAACCCAGAGTAATCGATTAGTACTCGATTAAGGCAAGATTTAATCGATTAAACACTGTTGTACTGGTTTTTTAAAATACGACTTTCACTTCTCAAAATCAGTTTTCAAGTGCTACAACTTTTGGGTATTCTATATAAACCTTTTCCTAATCTTTGTGATTAATGAGAACACTTTCATAATCAATTTTACAAGAATCAAGCCATTCTATTCTCTCTCAAATTTCAAAGATCAAAGCTTTTTTATTTTCATATTCTTTGATCAAGAACCTTTGAATCTCTTATTGTGAATTGTCATAGCTATTGATTGAGATTCATAGGAGTGTTATTGTGTTTTCTATTGTGTTGTAACCTTTGCAAGAAGGCAAGCCAACTACAACAAACAAGAAGCCTTGGTGTGTCGATTATCATCAAGCAAATCTCATTGGAGAAGAAGAAAGTCTTGGTTGTGAATCAAGCAAAGTGAAGCCTTGGTGTGTGGATTATCATCAAGCAATTGAAGACTTGTTGTGTCGATTATCAACAAGGGGTAGAGGTTAGATTAGAGAGAAGATCAATAGGATTACAAGGCAAGGGTGTCGGTTATCTCTTGTAGGCTAGCAAGAAGGAAGTCTTGTGAGGCATTTACTTGTAATTTGAGAACTCTAATTCCTCATAGTGAAGAATCTCTCTTGGTTGAAGAGGGGACTGGATGTAGCTTTCAAGCGGATGAAAGTGAACCAGGATAAATCACTGTGTCGTATCTCTAAACCCTTAACTCTTTACATTCAAGTCTTTAATTGTGTTCTTGGTTGAAAACCTAGAGAAAGATTGATTTTTCATAATTGATTGAATTGAATCTTTATTGTTCAAATTGATAAAGGGAAAATCATTTTCATAACCTAGGGAAATCAATAAGAATATAGGTGTTAATTGTTTCTGCTGAATCTCTGATCTTACATGTTGATTGATTGATTTTCGTATTCGATTGAAAAGTGATTTTTCAGTTTCTGATAGATTTAATCGATTAAGTGTTCGTTTAATCGATTAAGGACTTTTGAACTTTCAGGTTTAATCGATTAGTACTCGATTAAATTGCAGGTTAATCGATTAAATTTCAGGTTAATCGATTAAGTGCTGTAGAATTTGCAAAAATCATTTGTTTTGATTGTTTCGATTTGTTTTGTTCGAAAATCAACCCCCCCCCCCCCAGGTGTGTTCCTAGGGTTCCTTAGTCTCTCCAACCACCAATTGCGGTTTCTTCAATTTTGTCTAAGTTAGTCTCAAAAAGTGAATAAAAGTGGTTGAGAGTTGAGACCAAAAATGTTTGACATAATGCAATCCAGTTACGACAAAGCTAAGAACATTTGCATAATCCAATTGCAGTTTGGCTAAAGTTTTTTTTTAAGCGTATAAGAAGAGTACGGTTTAAGAGTTCCTACTTAGTGTGATAAAATAATGATCATGATAAATTTTTTTTTGAAAATATAGACAATAAATTCAAAAAGAAAAGAAACACTCCAATGTTAAATTTATTCAAGAATATCCTTCAGTCCAATAATATATGAAAGTAGTGATTGGCAAAATTGAGATAATAAATCCAAATCCAAATATCAATTATGTTTTTGCTTTAGATGCCATTGAGTTCGGGCTCTGACTAACTCTGTTTTGTTGTCCAGCAGGCGAAGCAGGTGTGAATATTGTAGGTCAGGTTTTCTTATGCTGGAATTATTATTTGAGTCACCTACAACCTTCTCACATGGACTAGTCATAGATTCCACCAAATTTGATTCAGTACACTCACGACGATACTCCAAAGTCATGCTTGTCATGTTATAATCTTTCAACACTTCTTTTGGCACGCTCTGCACCAAGCAAATCAACATGCCAAATGATTAATAATTCTTGATGGGCAAGTAAATAATCACCATATTCTAAAAAATCTTGTAAAACTTTTTATACAAAAGAAAAAAGCTTAAATGCATTTTTCTTTCCACAACTTTTGCTTATAGGTAAAGTTCATCTCACAGTTTTTTTTTTTATTTTTTTTTTTTTACGGTTTAGGTCCTTAACCCATAGTTACATGATTTAGTCATCTAACCTATGTACTACGTACCAAATCTGGCGTACCACGTGCCTCGTACCTAGTCCGTTATAAAGGAGATCTTGTAATAATAATGTAAAAAGTGACGAATTAATACGAACCACATACCATGTATCAAAAGCAGTATCGTATACCATGTAATTATGCCTCAACCTTTTTCAGTTATGCAATTTAGTCCTTTGGTCAAGTTTTCATCTAAAATCTAATAGAGGTCTATGACATGGCAATGCTGCCCATTAGTCAGGTATGATTTTTCAGTTAGTTTTTGAAATGACACTTGACAATGGAAATAACGTTGCATAACGGAAAAGGTCAAGCAACGTTATTTTGCTGACAAAATTATTGGGCAAAAATCAAAACAGAAGAGCCTAGCCACAACTACTACATTTCTAGTTTGTACTATTATTTTGACATAGCTTGCAACTTCTTTTGTCTAAGAGAATAAGTACCTCTAACATCCATCCAATGTATTTCACATTGTTAACATGCAGGTTAGCATCCATGTCGTTCCACCTCGGCTGGATTACACATACAAAGTTAAAAATCAGTAGATACACTTGTCTAAATGATGACAAGTTGACAACCATATTTTGCCTAAGACAGAAAATTCATAACCAATGAGAAAGAAATTGACTAATTGAAATGGTAATACAGGGATAATAATATTAAACTTCAATTGTTATCAAACTTACTGCCATTCCAGATCGAATTCCCTCAGCAGTGTCATCAGTGATCTTGTGAATCTTTTCGTAATCTGTTTCTTCCTCGGCAATGGCTCGCTTAATGAAGTTGAAAGGCACAGCCTCTTGTTTAACTTCTTCAGGCATCTTTGATAATCTTCTTGTTACTTTATTCAAGAGTGCCCAAGTGCTGCGTGAAGAAAATTTTGATTATATGAAAAAGATGAAACATAATGCGATTAACTTAGTAATGACGAAATGGAATGAAATCAATTTACACCTTGTTGATCTTGCTATAATCTCTTTCGTTTTGTGATCCCTGACTATCCAATCTCTTCGCATTCCATTTTTTCCGGCAGCACCAAACCATGTATCAACCTCAATTTCATCTCCCCTGTCATATTTCCTTGACAAAATAAGTCAACATATTCTTTAAAAGTAGAAGTCACTATATCAACATACGCTGTACAAATATGTCGCCAGAAGTGTTATTTAAACAACCATTACGAATGACTATCTGGACAATTTCGCTTCTTATATCGCATTGAATGAATACTGAGTTATAAAATGCACAATTGTTCAGAATTTGGGTAAAAAAAAAAGGTCATTTGAATAACTTCATTATTACTTTAAAGTAGTCTAATGCAGAAGAGTAGAGTTGGAATACCATTTGCTGTATCTATTTACTTGAACCTGAATGCGAGTAACTACCCAAATGAGGTTTCGAATGCTCATCTCGAGTGTGACTCCAAAATCGTTCCCTGGCCCTCCTATGCCCAGGCTGGGGACATGATTTAGAGCAGTTTCCTGAACCATATTAGTGCAGACCATCAAAAATGTATTTCAATTTCAATAGTCTACTTCATTTCTACTCTATCAATTGTTTAAAGTATCATTCCTTCTAGATGAAAAAAGCATTCTATGCAAAAAAATAAAGCATTCTATGCAGGACCTTAATTAAAAATATGCAGGGTGAATTTTGAATGATGAAACAAACATGCGGTTTTAACTGAACGAAAAGTTGTTTACAATGCAGTCACAAAGCACTTTATAAACTAGAAGACATTTAACTAATTATTAATTATCTTATGAATTAATCATCACTTCGATCCTCTGAAAAATTGATCTGTCACCGGCTAAGTCCTTGAAAGTTTTAAAAGGCCTAGACATGGGTTCTTCTAGGGACTTGGTGACTTTCAGCATGTTTGCTTCTGTGTTATGAGGGTCTTAAAGCAGCCCTCTCTAGCTTTTGAGTTTTAAACGTGATTTTGAGGGTGGCCACCGCAAAACCAAACACACTATTTCAGAGGCTTACTGGTTTACAAGAATTCTTTCAAGGAATTGGTGATACGATATGTATCTTTGGAGGACCTAATGTTTAACCAGATATCAACTAAACAAAACCAACCAAATAATCTTACAATTCATAAAAAGTTTAAAGTTATCAAATAATTAAAGCAATGCAAAAGGCATACTCAGTCATGTATTTGATGATGATTCAAGAATTGTTATGCTAACCTGGAGAAAATTCATGAGTGTCTCCATGGTGACAGTTTTATCCGGCCCAATTTCGTAAGACCTGATAACAAAAATTTGCCTAAATACAAACATGCCCTCCACAAATCTTCCACGTGAGATGGAAAGAAGGGCTTCTTCTGCACTTTCATTCGGTGCATGAATTACATTCCCTTTCGTACCATTGACTCTCTCCACTCTATGAGATCTACTATTAGAACATAAAGTCCCTATAGATAAAAATCTTCGTTTATTATTATTCAATAGTGTGTTGATTTCGTGTGAAGAATGCATACAACTCATCTTCAAAACCTCCCCTGAATTGAATACAACATTGTTATTTACGTTGCTCACATAATTTCCTGGAAATTTTAACCCCAAGGTGGTTGCACTTGCTGCCATTGGTGTAATTGCTAGCAAAACAAGATCCGAAGTAAACGAGAAACTCGGAAGCACGATAGAGAACAACTAATTGGGATAGTAGTGCAATTTATGTTTTATTATAGTCATGCATCCAATCTAATTATTCTAGTACATCTTCTTCCACACGGGCACATTAATTCAAGATGCTTTTGTGCTTAGAAGAATGACCTCGTTTTGATCGACTGTGGTGAATAATTTTCTTTAAGATACCCTTTTCATTTCTGTCATCATTAAAAAATCTTTTTTACAAGTAATAAATGATGGTTGACAAATAATAAATAATAATAAAATGGTTGAATTTTCTTTTTTTTTTATTAAAAAATATATAGGATTTGGTTGAAAAAATTAAGATTTAACTTTTCAATAGTAGCGGATAAAAAAAAAAAAATCAATAGTAGGAAATTGTGTAGTTATGGTTGAAAAGTGGATATATGGTTTAGATTTACGGAAAAGGTGGAGAACGGGTGCGGAAAAAGGTGGAGGACTTCTGAAAACCAGGTGAGCCGAAAAAAGTGGAAGTCTTATGCAAAACTTTAAAAAGGAAAACCATTTTTTAGGTTTATGTTCTTGTATAGGTCACATTCTGGAAAGTTTTTTTGGTCTTAATTATAAGTCACTTTATATTTTTTATGCATCATTTATTGATTTTTCTCTTTTTTGCCCTTATTAAATGCTTTGACTATCTATGTGTTTTTTGTTGTTCATTAATGAGTGCGAATTTTCCAAGAAAAGTTTAGGGGGTAAAATTGTAATGTTACAATATATTCTCATAGAATTCATAAAACCAACAACTTTCCTTGGTATGTGTAATTCGGTTAAGTATGTCTTATAATAAGGACCAGAGGGAGTATTGTAAAATTAATTATAAGTAATTACTCCCTCCGTCCCTGATTATAAGGCCCTCTTAACACTTTTGTTTTGTCCCTATTTATAAGGTCCTTTACCAATTTTCAATGAGCATTAATTATTTTTTTTTCCACAAACACCCCTATTTATTTAACACTTTTTAGATTTCCAATAATATTAATAAGGGTAATTTTGCAAATACATATCAAAAGTTCACATTTCCAATACAATTAACTAAATTATTCCACTTTCTTAATGGACGTGAAATCTCTCAAGATGGCCTGTAATTAGGGACGGAGGTAGTATTAATTTTTTTTTGGATGAACCAGGGTATCCACCCGCGCAACTGGGTTACTAATCCCTCGCACCATGGTCGGGCCCTTTCGGGGGCAATGCTCCCAGTAAGGCTTGCTCCATTCACATGCGCCTCGGAAACGACTCGAACTCGCGACCGCATGCTTAAGGGACACTCACATGCGCCTCGGAAACGACTCGAACTCGCGACCGCATGCTTAAGGGACACAAGCCCCTTCCACTTGTGTCAGCCTCCACTGGTAAGTAATTATTATTTTATATCTTAAAAATAGAAAAAAAATCATATTTTTTTATGAGTATTTACTATCTTTAAATTTTTATTTATTTATTTTTGGTATAATGGAAAAGAAAGAAAAAAAAGACTAAGGCCTTGGGAACGAAATTCCCATGGTGTTAGCAAGAATTAACTGAACAAGACCAGGAGGGGGTAAGAAACACCTCCAAACTAACATCCAAACCAGATCATAGTTTACCTCGAGTCCACTTATTTTAAAATTAACCTGTAGATAATTTTTATAGCTTCCATTTCATAGTTTTTACTCTAAAAATTAAACATAAATATTTAAATGTTGCTATAGCATATAAGAACCCAATAAATAATATTAGCAAACCAACTTAACAACAACCAAATATGATGCTTTTATGATTTAAGTGGTTAGTTAAGTAAAAATAGTGGTTATAGTGTTATTTTAGTGAAAATATCGTTCAAAGATCGATCAGTATCTTCTTTGTTAACCGTTGGATCATGCTCAAATTTTTATATACGTTTCCTAACTCGTTTATCTTGACATCCGACGGTGAAAATTTTGTATTGAGAAGTAAAAGCTCAAGAAAATTCAAATATCCGTAAGGTCACTGCTGTTTACCCGAGTTTGCACGAGTTTACCCGAGTTTGCACGAGTTTGCACGAGTTTACCCGAGTTTGCACGAGTTTACCCGAGTTTAGTAGGAAGCGAGTTTGCATGCGAGTTGACTCGATTCTATGGGTAGGATCGTAAACTCGTACGAGTTTACGAGTTAATTCGCGAGTTTGACAACCTTGTTTAGCAATAAACGATCCAGAATTGTAAACTCATAATCTTTTTTGGATAATAAAAATTATCTAAATATGTTTGGTTTTTTCTATTATATGACATAAATCAAATTCATGACATTATTCTTAAACTCATGATATTTTTCACTTTTGGGATTTACACACATATACCTATGCCTCTCTTGTCATGGAAATCAAGTTATTAATAGAGGAGGGAACTTTCATTTGGAATCATGTTTTTAGGAATGCAAACAAATTAAAATGGCTGATAGTCTAACTAACTATAGGCATTCTTTATTTGTGTATTATAGGAGAATTTTTGAAATCGTTCCTTCTTTTATTACTTTATTACTTTATCATTGTTAGCTAACGCAACGGATACCCTTCTTAATAGAAGTATGTAGTTTCTTTTTGTTCTTGGACGTTTTGCTCCATTTATCCATAAAAAAAAAAAAAATTTAAACTTTGTTAAACCTTTGATTAATACAACCCCCTACTTCATCGCTTTCACAAAAATCTAATCAAATTCACTTAGTGCTTAGTAAAAACTCCATTCTAAAACCCACAATTATAGCTTATTATTTTATACTCCATTATAAGGCATTTTAACAAATTCATATATATCTATACTATTATATTAAGAAAACCCCATTTTTTAACTAAAAAAACTAAAACAGTTGGTGTACGTAATTTTGTTAATACCCAGAATGCCCCTGCAATTACTCTAACTTACATTCATCACTTAAAAAAAAACTGTCGTTGGCAGTTTCAAAAATTAAAATTAAAATTAAAAAAAACTACTGAAACTACTAGGCAGTTTCTAAACCCATTCATCTCAAGAATTACGGTTTGTAGAAGTTAGAGATTATTTTTTTGTTCAAAATACAAAGTAACGATGTATTATTTTACTATAAACAACTCTTTACGACAAAAACACGATAATGGGAATGCAAGACGACAGGCACGGGAGTGCCTATCGGCACGAGAGTGCCTATCGGCACGCTAGTATATATTAAGAAAATTAGTTAGAGATAGTTATTATTCTTAAAATTATCAAAAACAATATATTAAACTTCCAAAATTACCCCTATATAAAATTAACCCTATTTTATTGCTTACACAAAAATCTAATCAAATTCACATATTACTTAGTAAAAACTCATAATTCTAAAACCCACAATTATAGCTCATTACTACTATCTTCGTCTTTAACTATAAGGCACTTTTAACAAATTCACACATTAAATTAGTTAAAGGTAATTATTATTTTCAAATTTATTAAGAAATATATCAAACTTCCAAAATTACCCCTATATAAAATTAAATACAACCTAGATTTATGTAGTTATTATTATGGGAAAAGTAAAAAAATTTCTTCGAATGTGGAATATAGAATAAAATCATTAAGGATATATTTAGTATAAATTGTTTAATGCTATCTAAATATTATAAAATGACTCATATTTAAAAACAAATAAACATTTAAAAAAGTGACATGGAATGAGGGAGTAATTTCCATAAGTCACTTTGAGAATTTCTAAATGCTTCAAAAGGGATTAGTTAGTTTTATTTTACTATTAACCAAGAGACATGCTTATGCACAACAGAAAATTATGGGCTATGTTTGTAATAAAATATTTTATTCATTATAGATAATTTTACTTTGACGATATTATTTTATGGTAAATGTTAATACGTATTTTTAGGATATTGTTTCTGTAACATTCCAAATTTTCATTTCCTGATGTAATGAAATTATAATCATGCAAGTTATTCAAAATTATTTTTTAAATTATTAATAATTATTTTATAATTAATTTAGATTAATTATGTGATTATGTGTGTGCTTGTGATAAGTGAAAATGCAAGAGAAATATTTTAATAATTAATAATATGTAAAAATAGGGTTTTTTTGCATATTAGTCCCTGATTTAGGACCTAGAAGTAATATTAGAAAGGTTTTGGAGGGAAGGGAATTAAAATAATTATTTTTCAAATTTTGACCAAACGACTCGAGTCTTTCAGGAAAGACTCGAGTATTCTGGTCAGTGTTGCATTCATTAGTGCATTTGATGAGTCAGCATTCAACGATTTTCAATCGTTGACACGTAAAAAACCCAAGGAATCGATAATGGCCTTCGTGTCGCCATGCATGATCAAGAGAAACAACTATTTAAGCCGATTGACGAAGGAAATCGACCATTTTGGTCGAATTGCTCTGAAATGATTAAGTCTAGGGTTCCTGATTTCGTCTCCTTCGTTCACCTTCATTTCTGAGTGTTGATTCGAGTGTTATACACCATTGTGAAGCTCACGTCTCGAGCTTTACAGAGACACAAAGATTGTGAGTTGAGGCTTCGTGAGGAGGAAGAATCGAAGCTCGAAAGATTGGTGTTGTTTGCTGTCAAGTTCAGAAAACTGAGTTCTGGAGCTTACTTTGAGCTCGGATTTTGGTAAGTATATGAGTCCTACAACCCTCAAATTCATTCCTACCTTTAGTCTATGTTGTAGAGAATAGTTCCTAACCAAATTCCCCAATTATTAAACTGTATTTGCATGTCAAAATCTCTGGTTTTTGGACTCTATTCGAATGTGGCTGCATGCAAAGGGTTTTGTAGGTTAGAGTGTTCCAACCAATTTCTCTACGAATTTCTATTTGATTCACGGCCTAGATGTAAGGGTGAAGCTATTTGTTCACTAGGATAAGTTTAGTTTGTTAAATTTTAAGTGTAGAGTCACCATGAGACTCTATGGGCATAGCTTGAATTAGATTTATGGCTTGGAGGCCTATTTGAGTTTAAAAGTTGTTTTGAGCAAGTTTTATATGTTGCATGCAAGCTGTATCAAGGTTCTTTTCATGCTGAAAATGTTCAGAATTGAATTTGGTATGTTAAGCTGTTGAAATTGTGATTTTATGCATAATTGGTGCTCAAATTCAATTCAGTGTATTATGATGTTATCCTTGTGTTGGAATATGTTTAACTTACATAATGTTAGCTCTGTCGAGCATTGGTTTTGATTGAATTTGATTAGAATTGAAAATGGTGTGTTTAAACTCAAGTTTTAGTGTCATCTGTCTGTCAACACTCGAGTCTTTGACTCGAGACTCGAGTATTTCGGACGCACCAGTGCATCTGGTGGCACCAATACTCGAGTCTCTGACCCAGGACTCGGGTACTGACTGATGCTAAAAATGAACTTTTATGATGAACCACTCGAGTCATGCATGATCCACTCGAGTCTTCTGGGTTGATGAAGACTCGAGTATTTCATGAACTACTCGAGTACTTTTAGAAAAATCTGAGACTTTAACTTTTCAGAAAACCAAGATCCACTCGAGTCTTACTAAGAACCACTCGAGTATTTTGTACAGATTGAAATCCTGCTTGAGTCTTTTAAACACTACTCGAGTCTTTTTGATCATAATGCTAAAACAATGCCATTTTCAACTAAGTCAAGTTTAATTAAACTAAAGGATGACTGCAAGGAATAAATCATGTTCCAAAAGAAGATTTGATGTGTTCAAATTACATTCGTAATTGCATTGTTGAAATTATTGCATGTTGCACATAATGAGATTAATGAATAACCTTAAATGGAATGTTTGTGTGCATTCATGCATGGTGATGTGGTGATAGCATATCATTTGGTCATGTTCAAGGAACATGAGGAGGGTACTCCGGGAGTACCAATTTGGTTACGACTTGCCTGTAGTCACATTTTGGTAATGTGGCCAGCATTGGTTGCTACAAACGTTGGGTATTCGTCTTGGTGTCGAGATGTTCACATCGATATTGATTTGATATTATGGACCACTTTCCAGTGATAGTCGTGTGGCTTGCTCGATGACACGTTTTGGTAATGTGGGCAACATGGTGGGATGTTGTTACGTCTTGGTGACACGACGTACACTTTGGTAGTGTCGTTATGGATTATATTCCGAGCAGGTTCACTATACGTCTGAGGCACGTATACGGGTTGTTTGGATGGTCATGCATGAGAGCATTAGTTGGAGAATCTCAGGACTTGAGAGATTGTGTGCAAGCATCATGACATATCATTAATGAGTTTGATTATTAACTAAATTGGCTTGCTCACATGTTGTGCATATCTCTTGGCTATTTGGTATAAGTGTTTGTTTACCTGCTTAAAATTATGCTTATTCGATTATGTGAACTATGTTGCTTACCCCTTATGCCCATTGTAGGTGATGGCTCGCTATCTAGCTTGCATCGAGTTGCGCCCACTCCCTAGTGGAGTGTGGTACTACGACGACCATCGAGCCACCTATGAGGGGGAGTAGAGGTGACCCTCTACCACCCCAATCCTTTGGCTTGTGTCCGTCCTTGTAGGTTCCGCATACCCATTATTTATACCCTGCATGTGCCCCCATTTTATGCTTATCATGGACCACCCCCGGCTCGACTAGCTCGTCGATTTCATTCATTTCGTTTTAGAGCAGCTACTTGATCCCATCCCTCTGCTTCCCGAGTGATTCGAGAGGAGACCCCTCTAGCTAGTCCGATGAGTCCAATTCATGGGACTCCTTCAGCTGACCCAGTGCCTAGTGGTAGGGCGCCGACTCAGTCGAACGAGGTAGAGGAGGACCCTGAGGAGGCAGAGAGCGAGGGGGAGCCAGTCGAGCACTCCACTAGGAGCCAGTGGGGAGTTAGGGATCCACCGGGTGATGCATAGTATAGATGGTTGGTATGTGGGACGTGTGGAGCTTTTGCTGGAGACTTGAGGAGGAGGATCATTCTATGGAGGAGGATCATTAGACCACTACTCTGGGATTTCATATTTTGTTTTGTATTTATGTTGTACATACTTTTGAGAGATCTCAATGAGGTTGTCTTTTCTTATGTTAGTTTTATTTCTATGGACTTGTACCTTTGCTATCACGACTTGGACCTTGATGTACCTTGGCTACTTTTATGTTCACTGTTACACACACACATATATATATAACTACTGGTTTGGTATTTATTAGCTCAAGGTTCATATTTTACTTCCGCATACTCTGATGATAAATGATATAATTTTATTCGAAAATACTTTACTTTAAGGATTTTGAGTTATAAATGTCTTATTATCAAAAATATATTTGGAGTACCACGACAGAAACAAATCCTTTCATATCTTAGAGTCTGATAACTCTCTGGTTCAATGTGGAAATTTTATTTACCCTCTTTTATATCCGAAACAAGTCCATATTAACTATATTATACTTTTATTAAAAAGTAATAGAGACTTTTGTGTTAAGAGTGAGTGTCACACCTTTTGTGGTATCAGAGCAACATGGTCCTGATTCTTGATCCTCACAAGCATGATTTGCCGGAACGGTTCTCCATATGAGTAAAGCTTTTTTGCTATTTTATTTATTTCATGTAGCTTAAGTCTTGTTGATGCTTTGTCTAGATTAGAATTAGTTAGCATTCAATAGATTAGATAGACCTTTAATGAACCAAGTCCATAGTGCAGGTCTACTATGGCAGCTCGCTATAGAAACCATACGAACGAGATGTTAGATAGGATTACTGCAGTGTTGGAAAACATGCAGCAGAATCAGCATCAGTATCAGCAACCACAGCCAGCTATTGTAGCAGCTGTTGAGGCTAAGACTTGGTCTGACTTCAGAAGCTGTAATCCCTCAAGGTTTGCTGGCGGATTCAAACCGGAAGAAGCTAATAAATGGATCTTGGAGATGGACTAGATCTTTAGAACCTTGGAATGTTCTGATGCTCAGAAGATAGCCTATGCGGTGTTCATGATGGAAGGAGAAGCTGAACATTGGTGGAATCATACTACCCAGTTATTGGCTCATGAGGGAAGGTAGATAACTTGGGCAGTATTTATGGAGAAATTTTTGATCAAGTACTTTCCAGAGGATTTGAGGAGAAAGAAGGAAGTTGAGCTTTTACAACTCAAGCAAGGCAGCATGAGCGTGGGTGAATACGCTGCAAGATTTGAAGAATTAATGAAGTATTCTCCTTATTATCATATGAACCCTGATGAAAGGAGTAAGTGTATTAAGTTTGAAGGAGGACTGAGAGCGGAGTTGAAATCGGTGTTCAATTATCAAAGGATTCAAAGTTTTCCCATGTTGGTAGACATGTGTAGAATGTATGAGGACGATAAGAAGGCTGAGGCTCTGTACTTTGTGGAAGGAAAGAAGGAACAACAGGGGTATGGACCACAAAGGAGAAAAAGGCATGATAACTGCCACAAGGGTCCCTATTCCAATAAGAATCGAGGAAAGGGTAAGAAGGTGCATGGTGACAGGAACAGTTCTTACAATAATGTTCCTTATTGTGAGAAATGGAAACGTCATCATTTGGGGAAGTTTTGTTGGACCAACAATGGAGGCTACAATTGCGGGAAACTTGGTCATTTTTCTCGTGATTGCAAGGAACCACGGGGGAACAACCCAAGAGAATCTGCTGAGAAGCCGGTAATACAAGGAAGAGATTTTACCCTCAATGGTGTTGAAGCTAATCAGACTCCAGGACTCATGCAAGGTAATTATCTGCTTAATAATCAACCTTGTAAGATTTTATTCGATTTAGGAGCCACTCATTCATTTATTTCTTTTGAATGTATGAATCGTTTAAAGTTTCCTGTATCTGAGTCACCCTATTGCCTTAGGGTAGAAACCCCTACTAATCCTCCTGTGGTTGTTTCGAAGATTTGCCTTAATTGTAGAGTTAAGGTGTTAGACCGAGTGACTCGGGTAGATTTGATTTGCCTACCTTTGTCCCAATTGGATGTAATTATGGGTATGGATTGGATGTTTAGCAACCATGTGGTTATTGACTGTGATAAGAAGACAATCTTATATAAGCAACCAACTCCAGAAAAGTACCTTTGTTTGTTCTCCGCTGTTGGATCGGAGGAAGAAGAAAAGTCTGTTGAGGAGATTCTGGTTGTTCGGAATTCTCCGGAAGTATTCCCAGAGGAGATGTCGGGATTACCATCGAAGAGAGAGATTGAGTTTGGAATTGACTTAATTCCTGGAGCTGGTCCCATTTCTATTGCTCCTTATAGAATGGCACCACCCGAAATGGTCGAATTGAAGAAGCAGATAGAGGAGTTACTACAAAAGCAACTTATTAGAACAATTGTATCACCCTGGGGAGCTCCAGTTTTATTTGTTAAGAAGAAGGATAGAAGCCTGAGAATGTGTGTAGATTACAGGCAGTTGAATAAGGTGACAGTGAAGAACAAGTATCCTTTGCCAAGGATTGATGATCTCATGGATCAGGTCAGGGGAGCTTCGATATTTTCTAAAATAGATCTAAGATCTGGGTATCATCAGATCAGGATTAAGGAGGAAGATATTCCTAAGACTACATTTCGATCTCGATACGGACATTATGAATATGTTGTAATGCTGTTCGGATTGACTAATGCACCAACTGTTTTCATGGATTACATCAATAGGATTTTTAGACCATATCTAGATTCATTCGTGGTGGTATTCATTGATGATATCCTGATATACTCTAAGAATCTGGAGGAGCATTTCGAATATCTCCGGATAGTGTTGAAGATTTTAAAAGAGAAGCAGCTCTATGCCAAACTCTCCAAATGTGAGTTTTGGCTGAGGGAAGTTAAGTTTTTGGGGCACGTAATTTCAGAAGAAGGCATAACAGTTGACCCAGCTAAAGTTGATTCAGTTCTACAGTGGGTTCAACCTAAGTCAGTCACTAAAGTCCGAAGTTTCTTAGGACTGGCTGGCTATTATAGGAGATTTATTGAAAGATTCTCTAAAATCGCGCTACCTCTTACAAAGTTGACTCGGAAGGATCAACCGTTCATTTGGGATGAGAAGTGCGAGAAAAGTTTCCAGATGTTAAAGGAAAGATTAACATCCTCACCAGTGTTGATTTTACCTGACCCTCACAAGGAGTATGAGGTGTATTGTGATGCATCGAAGCAAGGGCTCGGAAGTGTATTGATGCAAGAAGGAAAGGTTGTGGCCTATGCATCTCGTCAATTGAAAATTCACGAGGTGAGTTATCCCACTCATGATTTGGAGCTTGTTGCTATAGTGTTTGCTCTAAAGATTTGGAGGCATCATATTTATGGCACTATATTCAGAGTATTTAGTGACCATAAGAGTTTGAAGTATTTGTTTGACCAGAAGGAATTGAATATGAGGCAGCGTTAGTGGATGGAGTTTTTGAAGGATTATGACTTTGAGCTTCATTACCACCTTGGTAAGGCCAATGTGGTGGCAGACGCTCTGAGTCGTAAAGCGATTCATATGAGTGCAATGATGATTAAAGAGGCCGCTTTGATTGAAGAGTTTCGGGATTTGAGTCTGGTTATGCAAGTAGAACAAACCAGTATTAAGATGGGTATGTTGCAAATCTCTAATGAATTCTTGGCTCGAATTCGTGAATTGCAACGAGAGGATGAAGAACTAAAGGAGAAGATGGAGTTGATGATAGGAGGGAAGGGACCACATTTCATAAAAGGATCGGATGGAATTCTTCGTTTCAAAACGAGAATTTGCAAAGAATCCGGAATTTAGGAGATTGATATTGGATGAAGCACATAAAAGTCAGCTGAGTATTCATCCAGGATCAACTAAAATGTACCAAGACTTGAAAAGCATGTTCTGGTGGTCGGGTCTCAAGAAAGATGTAGCGGATTATGTAGCTTCTTGCTTAATCTGTCATAAGGTTAATATGGAACATCAGAAGCCTGGAGGAAAATTGCAACCCTTGGATATCCCGCAATGGAAGTGGGATAGTATTTCGATGGATTTTGTGATGGGATTACCAAGGACAGTTGCAAACCATGATGCAATCTGGGTAATTGTTGGACTAAGTCGGCGCATTTCATTCCGGTGAATATGCATTATTCTTTGGAGAAGCTTACCCAGCTTTATATCAAGGAGGTGGTAAAATTGCATGGGGTACCTTCAAGTATTACTTCTGATCGCGATCCGAGATTTATGTCAAGGTTTTGGTTGAGTCTACATCAAGCTTTGGGGACAAGACTAAAGATGAGTTCGGCTTACCATCCTCAAACAGAGGGTCACACAGAAAGGACCATTCAAACATTGGAGGATATTCTGTGAGCTTGCGCATTGGAAGAACAAGGAAGTTGGGATCAGGTTTTGCCACTCGCTGAGTTCACATACAACAATGGATATCATGCAAGTATTGGAATGGCATCGTTCGAAGCATTGTATGGAAGAAAGTGCCAAACCTCGCTATGTTGGTTTCAATTGGGGGAGAACTTGCATCTTGGTCCTGATGTAGTATAGCGGACGACTGAAAAGATTCGAATGATTCAAGAGAAAATCAAGACTGCCCAGAGTCGTCAGAAAAGTTATGCTGATCAGAGAAGAAGACCTCTAGAGTTTTCAGAAGGCGACCATGTATTCCTTAGGACTGTACCGATGAAGGGAGTAAGTAGAGCCTTGAAACCTCAGAAGCTTTCACCTAAGTTTATAGGACCCTACCAAATCCTTAAATGAGTAGGACCTGTAGCTTATCAAATAGCTCTACTGTAAGGTCCTGTATTTTTATAAACAAAATAAATAAATGTGTTGAATAAAATAATGATTTTTCTGAAATTAAGATATTTTACTCGAGTATTGTAGAGGGTACTCGAGTATAATCACTATCTATTTGAAAATTGGAATTTTGAGTCAAAAGACTCGAGTATGTCAGAAAAGACTCGAGTGTTCTTGAGTTTTTGAAATATACTCGAGTAGAAAGAAAAAGACTCGAGTGAATCGAGCAGTCTGGCTAAATGTATAAGTTGGTTTTATAATTAATTTCGCACCAAAACGCGGTTTCTTGACGTGACAAGCATAGAGCTGAACCTTACTTCGAGTTGAAGTACTCTTAGACTATAAATTGATGCTTGGGTGAAGCATCAACACCTCTGAAGTTCCAAAACCCGAATTTGACCAGAAATTTCCCTGTTTTACAGAGTTCACTTTGATCCCTTTGTTCTCTCTCAATCCTCACCTATTTTCCTTGAAACCTAAACACAAACTGAAGTTCTGATTCCATTCTTGAATTAGAACTCGAAATCACTTCAAATAGCCTTCTGAAGATCAGGTTCTAGGCCTACAAAGTTGGAGGTTCAAAACTGAGAAAAACAGAGTAACATTCAGTCTCAAGTATTCATCTTCATTGAAATCGTTTGGTAAATTCATGGATTCTTTTCGTGTCAAACTTGTTTCTGATTAAAGTTAGTATATCCTAGTTTCTGAAACTAACTTGTTTCATTCTTTTCATGCCAAATCCATGGTGAAATCTGTGGCCAAAGTCAGCCTGTTCAACTCTTTTTCACCAAGTCCAGAATTTGGATTTTTGATCCAACCGATTTCTCTGTCGTTTTACTTGTTGATTAGCTTCTCTAAGGTAAGGGAGGAGTTATCTAAATACTAGAATGAGTTATTTCAAGCTGGAAATGTAGGAACCTCATATGGTTCATCAAGGGGTGAAGTTTGAATTGGGAATATGACATAGAGGTCATAAACCCAAGTTTTTATAAACCAAACATGTCTAAATGGACCTAATGATGCTCACTGGATCAATTTTCGAAGTTAAAAATAAAAGGAAATGAAAATCATATGTGAAATGGTTATTTGCTAAGTTTATGTTGATTTTGTGATTTATTGCATTTGATGTTGTTTCAATATTGATTACATGTTCTAACATGTTTATTTTATGTATCTAAGTTACTGTTTTGCATAAAAGTGGAAAGGAAAGGCTCTGAACTCGAATTGGCATTATAAAGTGCAGAAACTGGTGCTGCTGCTGCTAAAACACTCGAGTAATTGAAGAAAGACTCGAGTATTCTGGAAAATGGGAAGAACACTCGAGTATGTCTTGAAGGACTCGAGTAATTTTACATGAACACTCGAGTATGTGAAGAACTACTCGAGTAATTTAAAATAATTTTCAGAAAATCTTTACTTCTTTATGAAGTAATTAAAGATTAACTCGTCTAAACTCCTATATGCTTAAATTTTAATTTCTGCTCTTAATATCTATAGATTTAATCCCATTGGTTGATTTTATCCTGGATGAGTCCTACTGGAATTTTATTCAGTGGTTGACATATTCGGACAGGATGTCCCAATGGAGGTGCGTACACCCATTTGGTTGATTTTATTCCCACGTCCCAGTGGAAGTTTTTACCCACTTGGTTGATATTTTGGGAGTCCTAGATGGGGTCGTTGCACAAATTAATGACAACGTAATTAAATTCCTATTGTATAAAACCATCACAAAGTGGCTGGGCCGCTGATGGAATTTTTGGAAAGCACAAGCACCAGTTAATGCAAAAATGAAAAGATGGTTATAAGCAAGAAGGATTATGAATTTTGGGTCTCTATATTGGAGGCATGATATTCAAAGATATGAATTAAAAGAGAAAAAGACAATGAACAATTATGTGACATTGACATGCATGGAGATGCTCCGATTTTGATTGTGGAATCTGGTATAGGTAGAAGTATTCCGCAGCCCTGAGATAGCTGTGATGCCATAGCACGAAGATGCTGTGATGATTTGGATTCCGTAACATGAAAATGTTATGATGGCCAAATTCCCAATCAAATCGTGACGCCTGGGTTGTGAATACGCTCCGGTTTGATGAACCATAGGATTATGAATATCCCGAGCCTGAGATACTCGGATGCCGAACCGCGTAGCATGAATGGAGAGTAGGCATGCATCACGAAACTAAATGAAATATTATAAAAGACAGTTTGAGCATATACATATGCATTTATTATTGCTATCTGGAAACTTGTGCTTGTTATTTCTAGCCTCTGTTATGCTCATTTGTTATTGTGTTTAGCTATGACTCACTCCTAATCCCTTGTTGTAGGTCATGGCCAGGAATATGTTTTGCATGGAGATGAGGCCGCTCCCTAATGGGGAGTGGAACTTCGAGGATCATCGGGCTATCTATGAGGGAGACGTGGAAGTTATTTTCCGTCACCCGAACCCATGGTCCCGAATGCGTCCGCGTAGGACGAGAATCCCAATGATGTACATTATGCACATTCCGCCCAATTTTGTGTTTCGGCATGGAACACCACCACCACCGCCAAGACGTTTTCCGAGACGCACCCTCCCACCAAGTCCATCACCCTCTGAAGAAAGAATTATTTTGGAGGTTCCTGCTCCCTCTCGTCCTTCCACTAGAGCCCGATCTCGGACTCCGGTATATGTGCCATCTGAACCGGCACATGAAGAGGAGGAGGAGGAGGATCCGATAGAGGATGAGGATCCGGTGGAGGATGCTGACCCGGTGGCTGATGATGATTTCATGGACAACTCAACCGGTAGTCAGTGGGGAACTGATGATTGAGTTGAGTTGGGATGTGGGAGTGTGGATAGTGCTACTCATCAGGTTTCTCTTATCTATTTGATATTTTGAGTTCCGAACCAGTTGCTCAAGGTTATTATAAATTTTGTTGTAAGATATGTAATATAATGTAATGACCTAGAGTACTTAAGTAAAACCTAGTGGTGATAGTTTTAATGTAATGGAAATGTACTTTCCTTTTTATGAAATATAATATGAATAGTTTCTTTCATGATAATTATAATTTCCGCAAAGACTCGATAATGGATGATGACTGACTTTTAGTTTTAAAAAAAAAAATGGTCGAATTTTCTAAGAATGAATATTAAGTTTTGGAATAAAAGTTGGGTCGTCACATTTAGTGGTATCAGAGCAATGGTTCAACTCTCGGCCTTGGAGTGTGGCCTTACACACTAACCATTGCATACTCTAGAATCATGTTTGCATTTTGAGATATAGAATAGCAGAATCTAATTAAGTTTTCCCTTTTGGATTCTGTAGGATAGATGGCTGGACGTAATAACGCTAACATTGCTGAGGCTCTGACCCGTATGGCTGCGGTCCTGGAAAACTTGCAGCAAACCCGTCCTCCCAGCAATGTAACCCCTGTTGAATTTCAAGGACTAGATTCTTTCCGTAGATGTAAACCCCCTGGCTTCTCGGGTGGTCGTTGCCCTGAGCAAGCCCAGTTTTGGTTAGCTGAGATGAATAAGATTTTCCGAACGTTGACTCTCACGGAAGTTCAGAAGGTCACGTTCGCGGCCTACATGCTGAATGGGGAAGCTGCAACTTGGTGGGAGCAGACCCGCCAGTTCTTGGAGTATGATCATCGCGAGCTCTCTTGGGAAGTCTTCACGGAAAAATTCTTGGAGAGGTATTTCCCGGATGATGTTCGGATCCAAAAGGAGATGGAATTCTTAGACTTGAAGCAAGGCAGCATGACTGTCGACCAGTATGCTGAAAAGTTTGAGGAGCTGATGAAGTACTCCCCATACTTCCAATATCATCCTGACGAATACTCGAAGTGCACCCGGTTTGAAAATGGGCTAAGGTCAGATATCAAACTAGCTGTAAGCGTGCAAAGGATTCGTCACTATCCAATCCTGATTAGTGCATGTCGCATTTTCGAGAAGAACAACTTCAAGAAGGAAGTCAGTCAAGGAAGACATGGACCCCACCGCAATCAGCATAAGAATAACCGTGGAAATCGTGGAGGCCCATATTGGCACAAAGGAAAGGGAAGAGCACAACCTTCTGGAGCAGTTAGTCTTCCGGCTCCGGCAGAGATTTGTAGCAAGTGTCGACGCTCTCATCCTAGTCAAGAATCCTGGAGGGACAAGCCACCAGTCTGTTTCAATTGTGGAGGGACCGGACACATCGCCCGTGCGTGCCGCCAACCCCCGCGTCAAAGCAACCAAGGACAAGGAAGCAAACCTTGGGTCAATGGAAAGGTGTTCACGATGTTTGGAGAGGAAGCAAAGCAGGCCGACAACCTTGTGCAAGGTAACCATTTCCTCAATGGCATGCCTTGTCGCTTTTTATTTGATTCCGGAGCAACGCATTCCTTCATCTCGAAGAAATGTGTCAAGCGTTTAAATTTGTCTGTCTCGGAGACCCCGTTTAAACTGAGTGTGTCTACCCCCACGAATGCTCATGTTGTTGCATCAAGAGCATGTGTCGGTTGTGTGGTTAGCATAAGAGATCAGATTTCTCGAATAAATCTGATTTGTTTGCCGTTGTCCAATATCGATGTCATTTTGGGCATGGATTGGATGGCATCCAACCATGTAGTAATCGACTGCAAGGTTCGAACGATCATCTTTCCTGGTGAGAAGTCGCCGGCCACGCGACCTGGAGGTTATGTGTGCCTATTTTCAACCATCGCTGAAGAAAAGAAAGAGGAAGCAAAGATCGAAGATATTCCGGTTATTCGAGAGTTTCCCGAAGTGTTTCCCGATGAAGTGCCCGGTTTGCCGCCGCATCGAGAGATAGAATTCAGTATTGACCTAGTCCCCGGTACTGGCCCTATCTCTATCGCCCCTTATCGTATGGCTCCAGCAGAATTAGCTGAATTAAAGAAGCAAGTGGAGGACTTGTTAGAAAGGCAGTTCATCAGACCAAGTGTGTCGCCTTGGGGAGCGCCGGTTTTATTCGTGAAGAAGAAGGATGGATCAATGAGGATGTGCATTGATTATAGGCAACTCAACAAGGTTACCATCAAGAACAAGTATCCATTGCCAAGAATCGACGATTTGATAGATCAAGTGAGTGGAGCATCGGTATTTTCAAAGATTGATCTGAGGTCAGGATATCATCAGATCAGAGTTAAGGAGGAAGATATACCGAAGACTGCTTTTCGGTCACGATATGGACACTACGAGTATGTAGTGATGCCATTTGGGTTGACCAACGCTCCAGCAATATTCATGGATTACATGAATAGAGTGTTCCGACCCTACCTGGATTCCTTCGTCGTGGTGTTTATCGATGATATTCTCATCTATTCGAAGAATCCGAAAGAGCACGCTAATCATTTGAAGATTATTTTGGAGACCTTGAAGGAAAAGAAATTATATGCTAAGCTGGCCAAGTGTGAATTTTGGCTTGAAAAAGTCAATTTCTTGGGTCATATAATTTCAAAGGATGGTGTGGCTGTGGACCCAGTCAAAGTAGAAGCAGTTTTGCAATGGGAAAGACCAAAGACGGTTACTGAAATAAGAAGTTTTCTGGGGTTAGCTGGATATTATCGGAAGTTTATCGAAGGTTTTTCCAAGTTGGCTCTTCCGTTGACTCGTTTGACCCGGAAAGAGCAACCTTTTGTCTGGGATGAGAAGTGTGAAGTTAGCTTCCAGACGTTGAAGGACAAGTTAACATCATCTCCAGTGTTAACTTTGCCCGATCCTAGGAAAAGCTTCGATGTTTATTGTGATGCATCTCGACAAGGTTTGGGTTGTGTCTTGATGCAAGAAGGGAAAGTTGTTGCTTATGCATCTCGTCAGCTGAAGGTGCATGAAGGGAACTATCCTACTCACGACTTGGAATTGGCTGCCATTGTCTTTGCTTTGAAGATTTGGAGACATTACCTGTATGGTAATACGTTCCAAGTATTCAGCGACCATAAAAGTTTGAAGTATCTCTTCGACCAAAAGGAACTGAATATGAGGCAACGTAGGTGGATGGAATTCCTGAAGGATTATGACTTCGAATTGCATTACCACCCCGGCAAAGCTAATGTTGTAGCCGACGCTCTCAGTAGGAAGATGTTGCACATGAGTACGATGATGATAAAGGAAGCTCAGCTAATTGAAGAATTCCGCAACTTGAATTTGGCAATTCAGTTCAAGCCGAGCTGCGTCAAGTTAGGAATGTTGCAAATCACAAATGAGTTTGAGGGTCAAGTTCGAAACCTTCAACAAGCGGACGAGGAGCTTCTAGAGAAGAAAAGATTAGGAATGGAAGGAGTGGAACCGGAATTCCAATTAGGATCTGATGGTATTTTGAGATTCAGGAATCGAATCTGCATCCCGGCAAATCAAGAATTAAGGAGAGCTGTATTAGAGGAAGCCCACAAGAGCAAGCTAAGTATACATCCTGGATCAACGAAGATGTATCAAGACCTGAAGAGGATGTTTTGGTGGCCCGGACTAAAGAGGGATGTTGCGTCTTACGTAGCGTCTTGCCTTGTCTGCCAAAAGGCGAAGATCGAGCATAAGAAGCCTGGAGGAAAACTACAACCTTTAAGCATACCAGAATGGAAGTGGGATGGAATAGCTATGGATTTCGTAAGTGGTTTTCCAAGAACAAGAGAAAGCTTTGATGCAATTTGGGTTGTGGTTGATCGCTTAACGAAGTCTGCACATTTCATTCCCATCAACATGCAGTATCCGTTGGAGAAGCTTGCAAGATTGTACATTAAGGAGATTGTTAGATTGCACGGAATTCCCTCGAGTATTGTATCGGATCGTGATCCCCGTTTCGTGTCCCGGTTCTGGCAGAGTTTACATCAGGCATTGGGAACGCAGTTGAGGATGAGTTCCGCCTATCACCCTCAAACCGATGGTCAATCGGAAAGGACGATTCAATCCTTGGAAGACCTGCTTCGAGCGTGTGTTCTGGAATATCAAGAAGGGTGGGATCGGTTATTGCCGCTTGTGGAATTCACCTACAATAATAGTTATCACGCAAGCATCGGTATGGCCCCGTACGAAGCCCTCTATGGAAGGAAGTGTAGAACCCCGCTATGTTGGTTCCAAGTGGGGGAGAAGGCTCTCATCGGACCTGAATTAGTTCAAGAAACGACTGAAAAGGTAAGGACTATCCAAGAGAAGATGAAGATCGCTCAAAGTCGCCAGAAGAGCTATGCCGACCAACGAAGATCCAAGCTCGAATTTCAAGAAGGAGATCATGTATTCCTGCGGGTTGTGCCAACGACTGGAATTGGAAGGGTAATGAAGCCAAGGAAGCTATCTCCTAAGTTCATCGGCCCTTATCAGATTTTGAAACGAGTAGGCCCTGTCGCGTATCAGATCGCCCTACCCCCATTTTTGTCCAACCTGCACAATGTTTTCCATGTCTCTCAGCTTCGCAAATTTATCCAAGATCCATCTTCGATTGTGCAATTGCAACAAGATTTGATACCACTGAAAGAAAATCTCACGTTTGATCTTGGACCCGTGAGAATAGAGGATAGAAGGATTAAGAAGCTGCGAGGGAAAGAGATTCCGTTAGTACGAGTTCTCTGGGGGCAAGATGGAGTGTCTGACTCCACATGGGAATTAGAGTCTAAGATGAGGGATGAATATCCACATCTATTTTTGTAAATCGGAATTTCGGGGACGAAATTCTATGTAAGTGGGGGAGGATGTAAGGTCCTGTATTTTTATAAACAAAATAAATAAATGTGTTGAATAAAATAATGATTTTTCTGAAATTAAGATATTTTACTCGAGTATTGTAGAGGGTACTCGAGTATAATCACTATCTGTTTGAAAATTGGAATTTTGAGTCAAAAGACTCGAGTATGTCAGAAAAGACTCGAGTGTTCTTGAGTTTTTGAAATATACTCGAGTAGAAAGAAAAAGACTCGAGTGAATCGAGCAGTCTGGCTAAATGTATAAGTTGGTTTTATAATTAATTTCGCACCAAAACGCGGTTTCTTGACGTGACAAGCATAGAGCTGAACCTTACTTCGAGTTGAAGTACTCTTAGACTATAAATTGATGCTTGGGTGAAGCATCAACACCTCTGAAGTTCCAAAACCCGAATTTGACCAGAAATTTCCCTGTTTTACAGAGTTCACTTTGATCCCTTTGTTCTCTCTCAATCCTCACCTATTTTCCTTGAAACCTAAACACAAACTGAAGTTCTGATTCCATTCTTGAATTAGAACTCGAAATCACTTCAAATAGCCTTCTGAAGATCAGGTTCTAGGCCTACAAAGTTGGAGGTTCAAAACTGAGAAAAACAGAGTAACATTCAGTCTCAAGTATTCATCTTCATTGAAATCGTTTGGTAAATTCATGGATTCTTTTCGTGTCAAACTTGTTTCTGATTAAAGTTAGTATATCCTAGTTTCTGAAACTAACTTGTTTCATTCTTTTCATGCCAAATCCGTGGTGAAATCTGTGGCCAAAGTCAGCCTGTTCAACTCTTTTTCACCAAGTCCAGAATTTGGATTTTTGATCCAACCGATTTCTCTGTCGTTTTACTTGTTGATTAGCTTCTCTAAGGTAAGGGAGGAGTTATCTAAATACTAGAATGAGTTATTTCAAGCTGGAAATGTAGGAACCTCATATGGTTCATCAAGGGGTGAAGTTTGAATTGGGAATATGACATAGAGGTCATAAACCCAAGTTTTTATAAACCAAACATGTCTAAATGGACCTAATGATGCTCACTGGATCAATTTTCGAAGTTAAAAACAAAAGGAAATGAAAATCATATGTGAAATGGTTATTTGCTAAGTTTATGTTGATTTTGTGATTTATTGCATTTGATGTTGTTTCAATATTGATTACATGTTCTAACATGTTTATTTTATGTATCTAAGTTACTGTTTTGCATAAAAGTGGAAAGGAAAGGCTCTGAACTCGAATTGGCATTATAAAGTGCAGAAACTGGCCGGTGCTGCTGCTGCTAAAACACTCGAGTAATTGAAGAAAGACTCGAGTATTCTGGAAAATGGGAAGAACACTCGAGTATGTCTTGAAGGACTCGAGTAATTTTACATGAACACTCGAGTATGTGAAGAACTACTCGAGTAATTTAAAATAATTTTCAGAAAATCTTTACTTCTTTATGAAGTAATTAAAGATTAACTCGTCTAAACTCCTATATGCTTAAATTTTAATTTCTGCTCTTAATATCTATAGATTTAATCCCATTGGTTGATTTTATCCTGGATGAGTCCTACTGGAATTTTATTCAGTGGTTGACATATTCGGACAGGATGTCCCAATGGAGGTGCGTACACCCATTTGGTTGATTTTATTCCCACGTCCCAGTGGAAGTTTTTACCCACTTGGTTGATATTTTGGGAGTCCTAGATGGGGTCGTTGCACAAATTAATGACAACGTAATTAAATTCCTATTGTATAAAACCATCACAAAGTGGCTGGGCCGCTGATGGAATTTTTGGAAAGCACAAGCACCAGTTAATGCAAAAATGAAAAGATGGTTATAAGCAAGAAGGATTATGAATTTTGGGTCTCTATATTGGAGGCATGATATTCAAAGATATGAATTAAAAGAGAAAAAGACAATGAACAATTATGTGACATTGACATGCATGGAGATGCTCCGATTTTGATTGTGGAATCTGGTATAGGTAGAAGTATTCCGCAGCCCTGAGATAGCTGTGATGCCATAGCACGAAGATGCTGTGATGATTTGGATTCCGTAACATGAAAATGTTATGATGGCCAAATTCCCAATCAAATCGTGACGCCTGGGTTGTGAATACGCTCCGGTTTGATGAACCATAGGATTATGAATATCCCGAGCCTGAGATACTCGGATGCCGAACCGCGTAGCATGAATGGAGAGTAGGCATGCATCACGAAACTAAATGAAATATTATAAAAGACAGTTTGAGCATATACATATGCATTTATTATTGCTATCTGGAAACTTGTGCTTGTTATTTCTAGCCTCTGTTATGCTCATTTGTTATTGTGTTTAGCTATGACTCACTCCTAATCCCTTGTTGTAGGTCATGGCCAGGAATATGTTTTGCGTGGAGATGAGGCCGCTCCCTAATGGGGAGTGGAACTTCGAGGATCATCGGGCTATCTATGAGGGAGACGTGGAAGTTATTTTCCGTCACCCGAACCCATGGTCCCGAATGCGTCCGCGTAGGACGAGAATCCCAATGATGTACATTATGCACATTCCGCCCAATTTTGTGTTTCGGCATGGAACACCACCACCACCGCCAAGACGTTTTCCGAGACGCACCCTCCCACCAAGTCCATCACCCTCTGAAGAAAGAATTATTTTGGAGGTTCCTGCTCCCTCTCGTCCTTCCACTAGAGCCCGATCTCGGACTCCGGTATATGTGCCATCTGAACCGGCACATGAAGAGGAGGAGGAGGAGGAGGATCCGATAGAGGATGAGGATCCGGTGGAGGATGCTGACCCGGTGGCTGATGATGATTTCATGGACAACTCAACCGGTAGTCAGTGGGGAACTGATGATTGAGTTGAGTTGGGATGTGGGAGTGTGGATAGTGCTACTCATCAGGTTTCTCTTATCTATTTGATATTTTGAGTTCCGAACCAGTTGCTCAAGGTTATTATAAATTTTGTTGTAAGATATGTAATATAATGTAATGACCTAGAGTACTTAAGTAAAACCTAGTGGTGATAGTTTTAATGTAATGGAAATGTACTTTCCTTTTTATGAAATATAATATGAATAGTTTCTTTCATGATAATTATAATTTTCGCAAAGACTCGATAATGGATGATGACTGACTTTTAGTTTTAAAAAAAAAAAATGGTTGAATTTTCTAAGAATGAATATTAAGTTTTGGAATAAAAGTTGGGTCGTCACATCTACCACCATCCTTAGCCAATTTGCACAATGTTTTTCATGTTTCCCAACTGAAAAAGTATGTGCACGATCCAACCACAATCCTTCAGATTCGCCGTGATGACCTAACCCTGTGAGAAAACCTAACCTTTAAGGCTGGCCCAGTCACAATTGAGGATAGAAGAGTGAAGCAGCTTAAAGGAAAGGAGATTCCACTAGTGAAAGTTATTTGGCAAAGTGGAAATGTATATGAATCAACTTGGGAATTGGAAGATAAGATCCGCAAGGATTATCCTGAGTTGTTTATGTAGGTTGAATTTCGGGGACGAAATTCCTATTAAGCGGGGGAGTAGTGTAACACCCCAAATTTTCATTTCCTGATGTAATGAAATTATAATCATGCAAGTTATTCAAAATTATTTTTTTAAATTATAAATATTTCTTTTATAATTAATTTAGATTAATTATGTGATTATGTGTGTGCTTGTGATAAGTGAAAATGCATGAGAAATATTTTAATAATTAATAATATGTAAAAATAGGGTTTTTTGCATATTAGTCCCTGATTTAGGACCTAGAAGTAATATTAGAAAGGTTTTGGAGGGAAGGGAATTACAATAATTATTTTTCAAATTTTGACCAAACGACTCGAGTCTTTCAGGAAAGACTCGAGTATTCTGGTCAGTGTTGCATTCATTAGTGCATTTGATGAGTCAGCATTCAATGATTTTCAATCGTTGACACGAAAACAACCCAAGGAATCGATAATGGCCTTCGTGTCGCCATGCATGATCAAGAGAAACAACTATTTAAGCCGATTGACGAAGGAAATCGACCATTTTGGTCGAATTGCTCTGAAATGATTAAGTCTAGGGTTCCTGATTTCATCTCCTTCATTCTCCTTCGTTTCTGAGTGTTGATTCGAGTGTTATACACCATTGTGAAGCTCACGTCTCGAGCTTTACAGAGACACAAAGATTGTGAGTTGAGGCTTCGTGAGGAGGAAGAATCGAAGCTCGAAAGATTGGTGTTGTTTGCTGTCAAGTTCAGAAAACTGAGTTATGGAGCTTACTTTGAGCTCGGATTTTGGTAAGTATATGAGTCCTACAACCCTCAAATTCATTCCTACCTTTAGTCTATGTTGTAGAGAATAGTTCCTAACCAAATTACCCAATTATTAAACTGTATTTGCATGTCAAAATCTCTGGTTTTTGGACTCTGTTCGAATGTGGCTGCATGCAAAGGGTTTTGTGGGTTAGAGTGTTCCAACCAATTTCTCTACGAATTTCTATTTGATTCACGGCCTAGATGTAAGGGTGAAGCTATTTGTTCACTAGGATAAGTTTAGTTTGTTAAATTTTAAGTGTAGAGTCACCATGAGACTCTATGGGCATAGCTTGAATTAGATTTATGGCTTGGAGGCCTATTTGAGTTTAAAAGTTGTTTTGAGCAAGTTTTATATGTTGCATGCAAGCTGTATCAAGGTTCTTTTCATGCTGAAAATGTTTAGAATTGAATTTGGTATGTTAAGTTGTTGAAATTGTGATTTTATGCATAATTGGTGCTCAAATTCAATTCAGTGTATTATGATGTTATCCTTGTGTTGGAATATGTTTAACTTACATAATGTTAGCTCTGTCGAGCATTGGTTTTGATTAGAATTGAAAATGGTGTGTATAAACTCAAGTTTTAGTGTTATCTGTCTGTCAACACTCGAGTCTTTGACTCGAGACTCGAGTATTTCGGACGCACCAGTGCGTCTGGTGGCACCAATACTCGAGTCTCTGACCCAGGACTCGGGTACTGACTGATGCTAAAAATGAACTTTTATGATGAACCACTCGAGTCTTCTGGGTTGATGAAGACTCGAGTATTTCATGAACTACTCGAGTACTTTTAGAAAAATCAGAGACTTTAACTTTTCAGAAAACCAAGATCCACTCGAGTCTTACTAAGAACCACTCGAGTATTTTGTACAGATTGAAATCCTGCTTGAGTCTTTTAAACACTACTCGAGTCTTTTTGATCATAATGCTAAAACAATGTCATTTTCAACTAAGTCAAGTTTAATTAAACTAAAGGATGACTACAAGGAATAAATCATGTTCCAAAAGAAGATTTGATGTGTTCAAATTACATTCGTAATTGCATTGTTGAAATTATTGCATGTTGCACATAATGAGATTAATGAATAACCTTAAATGGAATGTTTGTGTGCATTCATGCATGGTGATGTGGTGATAGCATATCATTTGGTCATGTTCGAGGAACATGAGGAGGGTACTCTGGGAGTACCAATTTGGTTACGACTTGCCTGTAGTCACATTTTGGTAATGTGGCCAGCATTGATTGCTGCGAATGTTGGGTATTCGTCTTGGTGACGAGATGTGCACATCGATATTGATTTGATATTATGGACCACGTTTCATGCATAGTCGTGTGGCTTGCTCGATGACACATTTTGGTAATGTGGGCAACATGGTGGGATGCTGTTACGTCTTGGTGACACGGCGTACACTTTGGTAGTGTCGTTATGGATTATATTCTGAGCAGGTTCACTATACGTCCGAGGCACGTATACGGGTTGTTTGGATGGTCATGCATGAGAGCATTAGTTGGAGAATCTCAGGACTTGAGAGATTGTGTGCAAGCATCATGACATATCATTAATGAGTTTGATTATTAACTAAATTGGCTTGCTCACATGTTGTGCATATCTCTTGGCTATTTGGTATAAGTGTTTCTTTACCTGCTTAAAATTATGCTTATTCGATTATGTGAACTATATTGCTTACCCCTTATGCCCATTGTAGGTGATGGCTCGCTATCTAGCTTGCATCGAGTTGCGCCCACTCCCTAGTGGAGTGTGGTACTACGACGACCATCGAGCCACCTATGAGGGGGAGGTAGAGGTGACCCTCTACCACCCCAATCCCTTGGCCCATGTCTGTCCTCGTAGGTTCCGCATATCCATTATTTATACCATGCATGTGCCCCCATTTTATGCTTATCATGGACCACCCCCGGCTCGACCAGCTCGTCGATTTCATTCATTCCGTTTTAGAGTAGCTACTAGATCTCATCCCTCTGCTTCCCGAGTGATTCGAGAGGAGACCCCTCTAGCTAGTCCGATGAGTCCAGTTCATGGGACTCCTTCAGCTGACCCAATGCCCAGTGGTAGGGCGCCGACTCAGTCGGACGAGGTAGAGGAGGACCCTGAGGAGGCAGAGAGCGAGGGGGAGCCAGTCAAGCACTCCACTGGGAGCCAGTGGGGAGTTGGGGATCCACCGGGTGATGCATAGTATAGATGGTTGGTATGTGGGACGTGTGGAGCTTTTGCTGGAGACTTGAGGAGGAGGATCATGCTATGGAGGAGGATCATCAGACTACCACTCTCAGATTTCATATTTTGTTCTGTATTTATGTTGTACATACTTTTGAGAGATCTCAGTGAGGTTGTCTTTTCTTATGTTAGTTTTATTTCTATGGACTTGTACCTTTGCTATCACGACTTGGACCTTGATGTACCTTTGCTACTTTTAGGTTCATTGTTACATATATATAACTACTGGTTTGGTATTTATTAGATCAAGGTTCCTATTTTACTTCCGCATACTCTGATGATAAATGATATAATTTTATTCGAAAATACTTTACTTTAAGGATTTTGAGTTATCAATGTCTTATTATCAAAAATATATTTGGAGTACCACGATAGAAACAAATCCTTTCATATATTAGAGTCTGATTACTCTCTTGTTCAATGTGAAAATTTTATTTACCCTCTTTTATATCCGAAACAAGTCCATATTAACTATATTATACTTTTATTAAAAAGTAATAAAGACTTTTGTGTTAAGAGTGAGTGTCACAGTTTCAGCAGTAAATAAAATAAGTAATTTTATTTTATAAATGATAAAATTCAGATTTTGAGAATTAGGCTCTGTCCGTCAAGGGTAGGTATGAGCTTTTTAGCTAATTAGGAGCTTTTAGATTTAGTCAATAAGCTACTAGCCCTGTTCGGTGAACACAAATTAGAATGAGCTTATAGCTTTTAAAAAAGAGCTTGTAGCTTTTGAAAGCTAGCTTTTAGAAAGCTACTTGAAGTAGCTTTCTATAAACTAAACTAGTTTTCATTAATTCATATACCAATTATACCCTCAAACAAAATTTAAAATTATTTTACTACCCTTTAATTAATTATTAATTAATTAATTAACTATCTATTTAATAAATAAAGAAAAATTGGAAAATTTAAAATAACAAAATGTTCCATGTCCTTTTTGGTCATTTAATAATTTTTAGCTACTTCAAAAGCTATAGTTTTGCCGAACAACACTATTTCAAATAGTCAGCTAAACAGTTATAAGCTCATAGCTACAAGCTAGCTCACAGCTCCTAGCTAGCTTAACAGCTACAAGCTAGAAGCTCACAGCTACAAACTAGTTTTGCCGAACAGACTCTTAGTAAACTTAGATTTTCAATACATATTTTTCATATTCCTTAATCAATACTTTTAGAGCAACATCCTTATTTTATATAGGCAAAACTAGAAGATTGGTTCATTATTAAGTTAATTTTAAATTACAAATCAGTTTTTTCAGTTTTTGTGTTCGAATAAGTCTAGTAATTTGTTTTTGTCTAATAATTTCGTCCTTTCAGTTAATTTTTCCGTTAAGTAACACATGTTACTCAACTAATGGTGTCACGTGTTTAAAAAAAATGTTTAATATTTTTTTAAAAAAACTTTCTTATGGTGTCACGTGTTACTTATTGAAAAAAATTAGCAAAAACCATTTATTTGTTGGATGACAACAATTTACCAAACTTATTTAAAAAAAAAACTTAAAAGATCGATTTGTAATTAAAAAAACTTAAATACCAGTCTAATAATTGTTGCCTTTTATTTAAGACATTTATCTAAAGTTGTCCTTCTAATCGATAGTTTTGAATATTTGGTCATAATTCTTTTATTTTTGTGGAGATAAAATTTACAGGTGTAAATTTTGTTAATAAAAATTTGCATATATACGATATTAGTCTGTGTTCACTTAAATAGATAAAGATTCCATTCCTGATTTTTATGTTAAGGGGACGAATACATGTGGTAAAGCTGATGGGGCACGTGCCCCACAAACATTTTACCTTTTTAAAAATACATGCATGCATCTATATCTAATATATAATGCTGTGAGAAGTTTAATGTAGGTGATTCTTTAGCCTGGTGTTAAGTCAATGATATTTATCCTTATGGTGCAACTAGTTCGAATCCTGTTTGTTTTATTTTGGTTAATAAAATTAGACAAAAGTATAATTGGTTCTTTTAAGTTATTTATAAGTTAAAAAGGAGTGAGTTTCTTAAGGTTTTTTTTTTAAATTATTATTATGTCAAATAAGTTTCGTAAGTTATTGTCATCCAATAAATATATCATTTTCGTTAATTTATGATCCATTAAGTGTTACGTGCCACTAAAAAAATGGTGTCATTGTTGGAATTGATCAAATCAATAAAGAGATGTGCATTTTCTGTTGAGATAAAATTAAGGAAGAATATTCCTTAATTTCGTAAAAGTTGCAAACCAATAATATCATAGAAACCTTAAAAATAGGAAAACAAAATGAACGGAGGACAACTCTTACATGCACTTATAAATACATGTTTTGTATTTCTTTCTAATTCATTCCAACAGTGCGAGAGAGAAAAAGAGAGGGAGAACAAAATATATAAGAGAATAATGTTTTATTTTCTCAGGAATATTTAGGTTGTGAGCTGAGTATTTGTAAACACTTTGTATTGTCTCCTTTTACTGTTAATATATCTGCAGCACAATTAAAAGAGCTTTATTGTCATTATTATTATTCGACATTTATATTGTTTCTCACAAATCTGATTAAGAAAAATTTTGCATAATTTCTTCATCAACTGGTATTAGAGTCGGTTGTTATTCTTACAATAAAAAGTTCAAAGGGAATTAGATTTGAGTGGGAGAAATGGTTGTAGAAGAAGGGAAGGTGAAAATTGATAAGTTCGATGGTGAGGACTTTGGTTTTTGGAAGATGCAAATAGAGGAATATTTGTATCATAAAAAATTGTATCAACCTCTCTCAAGTAGCAAACTAGAGGAAATGAAGGATGAAGATTGGGCTCTTCTCGACAGACAAGCCCTTGGAGTTATCCGATTGACGTTATCCCGCACTGTTGAATTTAATATTGCAAAAGAACTTACCATGGCAGGTCTTATGGCGGCTCTTTCTAATATGTATGAAAAGCTGTCAGACTCAAACAAAGTTCATTTAATAAGGCGGTTATTTAATTTGCGGATGACAAAAGGTGCATCGGTGGCGCAACATCTCAACGAACTCAATATAGTCACAAGCGTTGATACTTCTGTCTTCCCTACCAGAAAGTTGGAACGCTACTGTCACAGCTGTGAGTAGCTCGTCAAGAAACACTAAGTTGAAATTCAACGATGTTTGAGTTCTGGTTCTTAGTTAAGAAATTCGATGAAGAGAGTCGTGTAAATCTTCAACCTCTTCAGTTTTAAATACAGAGTCAAGAGGGAGAAATTTAACCAGAGGAAATGGACACGATAAATCCAAGGACAGAAGGTACAGGTCCAAGAATCATCAAAGTTTTCATGGCTCAAAGACAATTGAGTATTGGAATTTGGAAAGACCGGACACTAAGAGAATCAGCGCAAGAGTGCACCGAAGAATCAGGCGATGAAAAGAGAGGCAAATGTTGCTTCTACCTCAGGATGAGATGATGCGTTGATATGTTCTTTAGAGAACAAGGAAGAGTCTTGGGTATTAGACTCTGGATCATCTTTTCAAGCCACTTCACAGAAAAAATTATTCGAGAATTATGTCCCCGGTAACCTTGGTAAAGTGTACCTTTGTAATGAACAATCTTGTGAAATTGTGGGCAAAGGTGTAGTGAAGATTAAATTAAATGGGTCTATATGGGAATTGAAAATTTTTAGACATATTCCCGAGTTGACAAAGAACTTAATCTCAGTAGGTCAGTTGGTCAGTGAAGGCTATACAATAGTCTTTTGTGGAGATCAATGGAAAATTTCAAAGGGTGTAATGACAATTACTCTTGGTAGAAAGAGCGGTACTCTTTACAAGACAGCTGGAGCATGTCATTTGATTGCAGTTGCAACAAATGAAAATCCTAATCTATGGCACCAAAGGTTAGGCCATATGAGTGAGAAAGGGATAAAGATCATGCATTCAAAGGGTAAACTACCAAGTCTTCAATCAATAGATATTGACATGTGTGAAGATTGTATACTTGGAAAGCAGAAACGAGTTAGCTTTCAAACAAGTGGAAGAACCCCAAAGAAGGAGAGACTCGAGCTAGTTCACTTTGATATTTGGGGACCAACGATTGTTCCATCCGTTGGTGGGAAACAATACTTCGTGACTTTTATTGGTGATCACTCTAGGAAGGTATGTGTATATTTTTTGAAATATAAGTTTGAAGTATTTGAGACTTTCAAGATTTGGAAAGCCATGGTAGAAAATGAAACATGGTTGAAAATCAAAAAGCTTAGAACTGATAATGGTGGTGAATATGAAGACACAATATTTAAGAAGTTTTTCTATTAGCACGAGATCATAATAAAGAGGACTGTGATGGGTACGCCTCAACACAATGGTGTGGCAAAGCGTATGAATCGAACGTTGACGAAAAGAGCCAGAAGCTTGCATTTGCAATCAGGCTTACCAAAGCAGTTCTGGGCAGAAGCAATCAACACAACAACTTACTTAATCAACCGAGGTTCATCGAGTCCATTGGAGCACAAAATACCAGAAGAGGAATGGAGTAAAAAAGAGGTAAAACTCTCACATCTTAGAGTTTTTGGTTGTGTAGCATATGTGCACATTAGTGATCAAGGCAGAAATAAGCTTAATCCTAAATCGAAGAAGTGCACTTTCATCGGTTATGGTGAAGATGAGTTTGACTATAGATTATGGGATAATGAAAACAAAAAGATGATTCATAGTAGAGATGTAATCTTAAATGAAAGAGTGATGTACATGGACAGGGATAACACATGAAATAACAACTCAGAACAGAGTAGGCCAATGTATGCAGAGCTGGATGATGTCCCAGAAACTCCTGAAATTTAGACTCCTCAACCAAATGAATCAATTGAAAATAATAATGATGAAAAACTTGACACACCAGAGCTTTCTATTCCAGTTCTTGTTTTGCGATGGTCCTCTCGACCTCATTTGCCTAACAGAAGATATCTTAATTATAAATTATTAATTGATGAAGGGGAGCCAAAAAAACTATGAGGAAGCATGTCAGACAACAAATGCTAGTAAGTGGGAGCATGCCATGAAAGATGAGATGAAGTCTTTAATATCCAATCAGACATGGGAACTAGTAGAGTTACTTACTGGGAAAAAGGCATTTCACAACAAATGGGTGTATCGGGTGAAGGAAGATCATGATGAATCCAAGAGATACGAAGCCCGACTAGTTGTTAAAGGATTTCAGCAAAAAGAAGAAGTTCATTACACTGAAATTTTTTCTCCAGATGTGAAGCTCAATACTATAAGATATGTTTTAAGTATTGTTGCCAGTGAAAGACTGTACCTTGAACAACTAGATGTAAAAACTGCATTTCTTCATGGAGACTTAGACAAGGAGATTTACGTGCAACAACCTGAAGGTTTCTTAGAAGAAAGGAAAAAGAAAATGGTGTGCAGATTAAAGAAAAGCTTGTATGGTTTAAAACAAGCTCTAAGACAATGGTACAAGAAGTTTAAAAGCTTCATGAACAAGGAAGGTTTCCAGAAGTGTAATGCCGACCACTGTTGTTTCTTCAAGAGATATAAGTCCAGTTATATCATTTTGCTACTTTATGTTTATGATATGTTAATAGTTAGTTTAGATATGGATAAGATCAGAAGCATGAAGCAACAATTGTCAAAAGAATTTGATATGAAGGATTTAGGTCCAGCAAAAATGATCATTGGAATGCAAATCACGAGAGATAAGCAAAAAGATATTTTGCAATTATCTCAGGTAGAGTACATCAACCGTGTTTTGAAGAGATTCAACATGAGTGATTCTAAAGTAGTTAACACACCTTTGGATAGCCATTTTCGTCTGTATAAAGATCAGTCCCTTAAGATGGATAAAGAAAAGGATTTCATGGCTAAGATTACGTATGCTTCAGCTGTTGAAAGTTTGATGTACGCGTTAGTCTTTACAAGGCCAAACATTGGTCATGCAATGGGAGTTGTTAGAAGGTTTATGTCAAATCCAGGTAAACCTCATTGGGAAGCAAATAAATGGATTTTGAGGTATCTACAAGGCCCTACAAAGAAGTGTTTGTACTTTAGCAAAAGAGTGTTAAAAGTACAAGGTTACATAGATGCAGACTTTGGCGATGAAGTAGATCATTGAAGAAGTACCACTGGTTGCATTTTCACTGTTAGTACTATAGCTGTTAGTTGGATGTCACAGGTATAGAAGATTGTTGCTTTATCCATTACAGAGGGTTAGTATGTAGCAGTAACAAAAGCAAATAAAGAATTGATATGGCTTCAAGGATTGTTAACAGAGTTGAGTTTCATTCAAGAAAAGAGTGTTTTGCACAGTGACAGTTAGAGTGCGATACATCTAGCAAAGAAATCAACATTTCATTCTAGGACAAAACACATTGATCTTCGTTATCACTTCATTAGATCTTTGCTTGAAGATGAGGTGCTAACACTACGAAAGATTCTTGGAAGCAAGAACCATACAGATATGTTAACAAAAGTTCTAACCATTGAAAAATTGAAGATGTGCTCAACTTCTGTTGGTCTGCTAGAATAACATTGAAAACAATACTACTACATTGATCGAAGTGTGAAGACAAATTTAAATCAGTCTTCAAGTGGGAGATTGTTGGAATTGGTCAAATCAATAAAGAGATATCCATTCTCTGTTGAGAGAAAATTAAGTAAGCTTATTCCTTAGTTTCATAAAAGTAGGAAACCAATAATATTATATAAAAATTAAAAATAGGAAAAAAATGAACAGAGGAAAACTCTTACGTGCAGTTATAAATACATGTTTTGCATTTGTTTCTAATTCATTTCAATAGCGCGAGAAAAAAAGAGAGCGAGAAAAAATATATTAGGGAATAATATTTTATTTTCTCAAGAATATTTAGGTTTTGACCTGAATGTTTGTAAACACTTTGTATTTTCTCCTTTTACTGTTAATATACATGCAACACAATTAAAAGAGTTGCATTGTCATTATTATTATTCCGCATTTATATTGTTTCTCACAAATCTGAATAAGAAAAATTTTGCGTAATTCCTCAACAGCCACATATCAACAAACGGTGCCACATATTTTTGATCCATTAATTTTCTGTTTTTCTTTTAGTTTTTAATGATGTCATATGTCACTTAACGAACAAAATTAACTAAAATGATGAATTTTTTGGACGACAACAATTTACAAAACTTATTTGAAACAAAAAAAAAGGCTAAAAACTGATTTTTAACCTAAAAATAACTTAATAAATCAATCCAATAATTTATATATCAAACCAACAAATTTATTATATATTGAATTTCAATTTTTCATGTAATATCTTCAGGCTTCACCACAACTTATAGTAATTACTTTTTATAGTTACTCAAGAGTTAAAATATGCTAATGTTAGTCTAAATGATATTAAATTACAAAACCTTTCCTTCTACCCACTTCTCCCTCAGCCAATAAGCCCATCCAAAAATTCCCCTCAACACACAAAAGCCCCAAAATTTCACTTCCCCAAATTTTGGGAAATTATTTTGTCACCCAAAGTATATACTATTCCACCCCATTACAATAAAACATTCATATTTTACCCCTATAATAACATTTTCATTCCCTTTATTTTCTTTCTTCTTATTTTTCCCTTCAACCCAAAAACCCCTTTAAAACCCATCCACCCTAAAAAACCCTCTAAAACCCTTCATCCCTATCAATCCCTAATCTCCATCACACCAACACTTATTGCTCTCAATGGATGGTGAACATGAGGGACAAGGTAATCCTCAAAACTCATACATGTTAGGTATCTGAAGTATTTATATTTGCATTGAAAGTGTTTGATTGTATTTAACATATGAACACAAGGATTGACATTGTATGTGCAAAGAAATACGTCAGTTTTGGAATTCTGGGGTTTTACGTCGGGTCGTAAACTAACGTAAGCCTACATTACGACTCGTGTTTTTGTCAGGGTCGTAAGCTAGTCCTACGACCCAATGTTTTTGGTCAGGTCGTAAGCATGTCTTATGACCTAGTTTAATTTTTTTCAGTCTTAGTTTTATTATATTTTTTAATTCAATGATGATATTGTAGAATACAGTGATGACTTCGCACATAATAAGGTTTTCGCGAGTAAAGACGAATTGATCCGCTAGGTTCAAGTTGTTGGAAGAGAACAAAAACATATGATCGTTATATATTGGTCAGACACAGGTGGAAGGACGTGTAAGAGAAGACCAAGGGTTTTATTGGCTTTCGAAAGGAGTGGAAAATATAGGAAAAGAACAAATGGTGAGGTGATGTCTGTATCGGGTAGTCGCAAGTCTGATTGCCCTTTTAGTATTTATGCTTGGGACCTTGGTAATGGCAAAGGTTGGAAGCTTTTGATGAAATGTGGGGTCCACAATCACAAGCCATGTGACAGTTTGGAGGGTCATCCATATATTGATACGCCAACCAAAGAGGAAAATGAGTTAATCGAGAACTTTACAGAGGCTGGGGTTAAACCGAAAGGAATTCTCATTAGTTTGAAAGAACGGAACAAGAACAATTGCACTACCTTGAGACAAGTGATCAATGTGCATCAATAATATAGAAGGAGTATTAGACATCCTAGGACACAGATGCAACATCTACTACACATTGACTTCTTCTAGATATGTGACACATTAAGTAAAAGATGTAGAAAGTCATGTGTTGAAGGCAATTTTTCGGCACATCCAAGTGGAATATCCTTATTGCATTCATTCAGTAGTGTTCTTGGTATGGATAGTACTTACAAAACCCATAGATATAGGTATCCGCTACTTGAGATCGTAGGTCAGACATCCACAGAGAAGACGTTCAGTGTTGCATTTTGCTATATGGAGGCTGAAAAGGGTTCTAACTTCAGATGGGCTTTAGAGTGGCTTCACAACTCGATTTTACGTGATGATGACATGCCTCAGATCATAGTGATTGATAAAGAAGAAGCTTTGAGTAGTGCAATCTCGAAGGTGTTTCCAACGTCTACTCACTTACTCTATAAGTTTCATATTTCAAATAATGTGTTGTCTAGGGTGAGGAAGTCGGTGTGTGACTCAAAGAATGTGAAACCGAGGATGCATGTTTAGAATCTCAAGACTTGAAAGAGTATGAAGATGGTTTGAAAAGGATTAAGGATGAGTGTGGAATAATAATTTTTGAATATGTGCAACGTGTTTATCTGGAATGCAACAAGGAGAAATTTTTCCATGTTTGGGTGAACCAATTAATGTATTTTGGTAACACCACATCCAATAGGTGAGTTATCACAATCCAAATATGTCTTTTTTATGTGTGTTTTTAGTTATGTGAACCAATTGACCATTTTTTATTAATGAATTTAAAAAAATTTATCACATATTAAATGTCTTTTATGTTTGTTTGAATAGGACTAAGAGCACCCATGCCGGATTCAAAATATTATTGACAAATAGTTAGGGAGATTTGTGTACTTGCTTTGAAGCAATGGAAAAGATGCGGACATGTCAGCATATTCATATTAAAAGGTCTTTTGAGAAGAGTATTAATAAGGTGAATCATCGTGTGAATAATGATTTCTACAACGGCTTACGTCACTTCGTCTCGCGTAATGCGTTGACATATATATGGGAGATCATGGAAGGTATCCGCCATGTAGGTTGGGTGAGCTTAGATTGTCATTGCAGAATCAAAAAGACTCATGGTATATTGGGTGAATGTGAACTTGCAAAATATAATAAAGAGCAAGTGCCTATACCTTTGGATGCAGTTCACATTCATTGGAGGCGCTTGTCATTTAATGAAAAAATGAAGAATTCTTTTTCACCAAAAGAATTTGATCCACATCTATATGTGGAAGAGATCTTGCGTCAAGTAGAAGCATTAGATGCACTTGGTCCGGTAAAAAAAAGAGATATTTTCAAAGATTGCATGAGTTTGTGTATCCAACAACAACTTCAATGGTGCCACCCAAATACAAAGTAAAGACAAAAGGCAATGTGAAGGGGAGTAGAAAAGAGGAAGCACATGAAAAATCTATAAAGCGTGAGCCACCTTACTCGGAGAATGATGTAACAGAAGGTACTTCATAGTGTTCTCGGTGATCAGGAAATGATTGCCATACAACCTGATCAGCCCTAATGGTCTCCAAGTACTACCTAAATGTATATTCTGCACCATTAGGGCTTTGAGGGAGGGGGGAAACCACTTGGTTATTCTTGGAGCACCCAAATCATAAGCTTTCTTGGGGAATCAATATCCAATCCCTAGGAAATTCTCCATGATCCAAGCCTGCGAATGATGTGTAATTTGACACATGTTATAAATAAGATAAATTGGATATAATCTGAGATATGTTATAAATAAGATAAATTTAATATGAGACATGTTACATGGAGGAGTGATCCATAACCCGAACACTGGGATCATCGTTTCTTCATGCAGTTTGCTAAACGATCGTACAAGTACAACGATGCACAAGAACCCAATGCATATTCATTAATCGCATGAAGATCATCCAATGCATGCAGCCATTGAACACCAATATTGTTGATAGTCCTGTTTATAAAGAGAGTAGAACCAACAAGGTACAGTAGATAGCACTTAGCAGTGTGCTCGTACCTTCAATGTAGTTGTCTGGTCATCAGGTCTCATACCTGCAATGAACGAACACCATCACACGAGTAACATAAAAGCTGTTACTTTCAATTCTCAAACTGGACATGCTAATAAATAAAAGCATAACAACATTAACAAAGTAGCGAATGAACCAAGCTTAAAACAAAATTTCAACCACCAAATTGCACCCAAGACTAAATCTTAAATTAAGATTCTCCCTTTAAGTTTGTTCCTTTTCAACCATCAAGAAAGTAAAAAACATGCTTAAGAGACTTCATTATGCAGCATCCAAGTACAAAACACATTTAATTATTATAACTTACTAATTATATAATATTCAAGACATAACAACAATCACACCAAAGAAGAAATGGAAAACAACACAGCAGCAGCAACACAATTACAGAGAAAAACATATTGGCTTTCTAAGACAAATAGCCATTTAACTGATTTAAGCAAACCAGATATTCACCTCAATGATTCCCTGCTCTCCTCGGATGATCTCAGGTTTTTGTTCAACGTCTCTTAATGCCTCTTCAAGTTACACAATTAGGGACTCATTTCTAACAACAAGTTGAGCCTTAAATCTCTTTATCTGAGAAACATAAATATTGATGCCAAAATCTCAATAATAGTTACCACTGTGGCAATAGCTGTGATAATAAAGTAGAAAACGAATAAGAAAACATATTAATATTTTTGGATAAAGATCCTATGCCTAGCTTTCTCGTGATGTTGTAACATAATATATAACATGTAAGTTCAGGCTAGAATATTGCAAAGAAAATTGGCAACTGGTGCACTCAACTTGGTTAGATGGAGTCAAGATCTATTAAACAATGTGACATTTACTCTAACTTATTCTTAGTCTAGCATGTTCAGATTCTATTTTCCTAAGTTAGCAAGTGCTACTTGAGTTTCTGTCATTCCTTTTTTTTGTAAAATGTATATATGATTCTGTCCAGCTTCTACTTTTATTTTTGAGTTATTAGTCAGTTAGGTCCCTGAAAGATACCCGTGACATCAGATAGGTCCTCGAAAGATATGTGACATCTCTTATACCCCTGAAAGATCACTTTGGGGGCCCGTTAGTCCCGCCGTCCAACACCGTCAGTTAGTGTTTAACGGAAGCTGACGTGGCATCAGATAGGTCCCTGAAAGATACCCGTGACGTCAGATAGGTCCCTGAAATTTTATTTTTTAAAAGTGTCATAAATTTTATTTTTTTTATCTTTACTCATATATAATAAATTTTTATTTACTTAAGTAGTTGGAAAAATTAATAATTATAAAGGGTAAAAAATAATAATAAAAAAATATAATTAATATATTAAAAGTCTAAACAATAATTACAATTCTTAAAAAAATTTATTTTATTTAAAATAGAACATATAAATAAAAATGGATGAAGTAATAATAAAAAAAAAAACCTCAATAAAACAATACATATAAAACCTTTAGAATAAAGTCTTATATACAAGATCAAAAATAAATTCCGAATTAAAAATAAAGTCTTTACATGTAGGATCTTATATATAAGACGATCATAGTGGGAGTATGTCTTAAAAGTGTTTATAGAAAAAATATAACATGAGAATCACTTTGACTTCAAAGATTTTCTGCATCGTTGTATTGGTTTCTATGCTTCCAATTTATGAAAATTATCGTTGAAGATCTTTCTAATTAACTCGAGTGATTGAACCCACTGCAATGGTGCAGATAACTACTCAAGTTAAAATCTCGTGATATAAGTGCAACTTTCTTCTTAAGGTTCTCTGTTTTATTTTCCAATGTCTTAGAGTAACGTTTAACAAGTTTTTACTCATTGTGGTTTGAAATATAAATATAACTAGTACACGAATTAATATATATATATATATATATATATATATATAGTCTCCTAAAATAGCTCTATTTTTTATATATTTAAGAAAATCAAATACAATTAACTAACCTCATTAATAAGCTTAAATTTTTTTTGTTATAATTCGAATAGAAGGGAGTATTTTATTCAATTTTTGTTTCATTTTCAATACTATTTTCCTAAAATACCTTTTTTCTTAAATATGAACTTATATATATATATATATATATATACTTCATCCGTTCTTATTTATCTGTCATATTTCAAACAAAACACGTTCATTAAGAAATCCAATCATTACTCAAATTTCCAATGCATTAATTATGTTTTTTCCTACTATACCTTTTCTCTCTTTATAATCATTAATTTTTCTCCACTACTTACATAAACCAAGACATATTAAATAGGGGCAAACATGGAAAATAGCATTTATTACACTCTTGAAATCCTCAATACGACAAATAAAAAGAAACAAAAAATCTATTCAAAAAACGACAGATAAAAAGGAACGGATGAAGTATATATATATATATAAGACTTTATATATTCACGAGATTTTAACTTGAGTAGTTATCTGCACCATTGCAGTGGGTTCAATCACTCAAGTTAATTAACCAATACAACGATGCAGATAATCTTTGAAGTCAAAGTGATTCCCATGTTATATTTTTTCTATAAACACTTTTAATACAACATACTTCCACTATGATCGTCTTATATATAAGATCCTACATGTAAAGACTTTATTTTTAATTCAGAATTTATTTTTGATCTTGTATATAAGACTTTATTCTAAAGGTTTTATATGTATTGTTTTATTGAGGTTTTTTTTTATTATTACTTCATCCATTTTTATTTATATGTTCTATTTTAAATAAAATAATTTTTTTTTAAGAATTGTAATTATTGTTTAGACTTTTAATATATTAATTATGTTTTTTTATTATTATTTTTTACCCTTTATAATTATTAATTTTTCCAACTACTTAAATAAATAAAAATTTATTATATATGAGTAAAGATAAAAAAATAAAATTTATGACACTTTTAAAAAAAAAATTCAGGGACCTATCTGACGCCACGGGTATCTTTCAGGGACCTATCTGATGCCACGTCAGCTTCCGTTAAACACAAACTGACGGTGTTAGACGGCGGGACTAACGGGACGCCAAAGTAATCTTTCAGGGGTATAAGAGATGCCACATATCTTTCGAGGACCTATCTGATATCACGGATATCTTTCAGGGACCTAACTGACTAATAACTCTTTATTTTTCAACAAACATTGACTTATTTCAAGATTGTCATGGGAAGGGGAAGAGACTTCCCACCATATTGTGACTTATTTCCCACCATATAAAATTCATTATGCTAGAAGCTGCAGCTTTAATCCAATTCCACCTGTTGTCAACCAATGGCCAAAATAGTAACAACACAACCAATAGAAAAAGTCAAAAAAACCACTAGTTCAAATGAAACTTGTCATCATTACTAAACTCACAAAAGTTAACATATTTTGAGCCTTTGAGGGAACTGTCCATTTGCAATTCATAAAAATTTTGGACTCCAATTCTCTCAATTAGTGAACTAAAAAATACTGGAACTGATGATCACTAAGCAGACTCCATCTCCTAATCTTTTATTCAAAGCTGTGGACAATAGGTGCAGGAAATTTCAATCATTGACATTGATAATCAGAAACAAAACATATAAATATGTAAATTACTTTGGTGATAGAAGTTCATAATTAATCTTCTTGTGTGTATAATTCAGGCGCATTTTACACAAAAATTCAGGTAATAACTCTATTGAACAAATGTTAAAATTAAGATTAAGATTGAGATATTATACCTAAGAGCCAAGACGATTGAGGTTGGTGTAAGTAGGATGCTCGATATCAAGTGAGCGTATGCACATATCATAGATAGCTTCATTGTCCTCATTAGCCTCAGCTCCAACAGCAACGTCTCTCAGTCCCAAAAAGGCATTTCAAAATTTAGAAAAAAATACAGAAAACTCAATAATTTAAATAGAAATTGCAATAATTAAACTATTCTATAGTTGGCACTTTCAAGCTAGTTCTATCAAATAAAGAATTTCCACAAAAAGCACATGCTGATTTCAACTCCTTACCTTTTCTTTATTTTACTTTGTGATCAAGATTTTGATTAATTGGATCATCATGCTGGTTTGAAAATACAAGTATATTCCTTTACATGATTATATGTTGACGAAACCAAATCTATCAGATTGCGTTCAGGGTGAAAGTGAAACAATACTGCATCTGGGACAAGAAACAAAACTATATTTGTAATCATGAGTACTCCTCTAATAAGTATGCAGAATCGCTATGATATTAGAACCTTATTTCAGATACAGTAACTAGACAAGCACATTATTTATCTCCATGCACAAATATTAGAACCTTATTTCAGATTGGTTGTGATAGGCGAATTTAATGAAAAAATTACAGATATTAGAATTTAGCAAAACAGAAAACTCAAAAGAAACACTTAAAAAAAACGCAGAACAAACCAAAATCAAGAATTAATTATAATGAAAACCTCAATACTAAACATATAATTGAAAAAAACTCAGCCAGTCCAAAGGTTAAGGTATTAAACCAACCTCACACAGTCACACCAATCTAAGCAACTAATGGCCTTCACATCCAAATTTGAGAAGAGGATGAGAAGCTTACCTAATTTGAGCCTTGGTAGTTTAGAACCGTGAAGGAGCACAGTGGAGGAGAGCATTAGAGGTGGTGGCTGTGTGAATGCAGGGGAGAGGCGATGAGATGGGGGTTCGTGGGTCATGGGTCGTCGGTGGTTACAGAGGAGAAGAGAGGTGGTGGTGGGTTCGGCTGGTGGTTTCTATCACTGACTGAACCACGAGCAAGGCACCCACGATTCCAGTAGCAACGAATCCCAGCAGACGCGAGCAGCACGAGCAGACACGAGTAGCAGCAAACAGCAGCGGTGTTACGGGAATTCTGTCCAGTGGTCCAATTGGAGTAATGAACCAGTTGGAAGTCCCACATCGAGTGTATGGGCACTTGATGAAGGGGTTTATAAGACCTTAGACACCCTCCTCCTAATAGCTAGCTTTTGGGGGTGAGTTCTACCTAAGGGCTGTAACAATGGTATCAAAGCCAGTGCAACGAACCCAATGTTTCGAACCGTAGATGGAACCTAACATTGGGGAGTCCTGACTTCACCAAGCCGCCAGGTGCCGGCTTCTGAAGGAGGGGCGTTTGTTACGGGAATTCTGTCCAGTGGTCCAATTGGAGTAATGAACCAGTTGGAAGTCCCACATCGAGTGTATGGGCACTTGATGAAGGGGTTTATAAGACCTTAGGCACCCTCCTCCTAATAGCTAGCTTTTGGGGGTGAGTTCTACCTAAGGGCTGTAACAAGCGGCGACGCAAGCAACAGAGATGGAGAGGCGCGATCACGGCACCAGCACAGCGGCGACAGCGCGATTCAGAGGAAGAGAAGAAAACCCTAGCCGCATGAATGAGGTGAAGTGAGTGAAGAGGGAGAAGAGACTTCCTATATAGTTTTAGAAAAAAAATCATTCATAACATAAAAACAAAAGCGTGTCAAGTGCACCATTCATTCAAAAGCACTTATTTAAAGGTGCGCTGTAAATTAAAATTTCGCTAAAGTCATTCAAAAGCATTTCTTCAAAGGAGTGCTTTAAATTAAGTAATGCAATTTTTTTTTGGTCCAATAATGCAATTTTTTTAAGGCTTTATACAGCTAAGCAAATGCTTTTAAAAATGCAATCCAGTTGATATTTTACAGCTTTCAGATACAAATGCTTTAAAATATGTGCTTTTAAAACTCCTTTTTGGTGTAGTGTTCCTTTATGGTTCGGTCCACGATCCCATAAATTTGGAGGCCGTTCGGACCAAACCGAACCAATAGTTTATAAAAAAGGGAATTAATTTTTTGACCCACCCCATTACTTAGTTAACCCACTTTTTTTGTTTAAGACTCTATTAACCTTACAATAATATAAACTACCCAAAATACCCTTCCTTCTCTTATATATAGAAACCTATATTTTTTTCTATTCTCTACAGCAACCTCTTCCAATATTCATCAACCCAAAACCTGTTTTCTCTTCCACTTTCTTCAGTTGCAAGTAATTAATAAACATTCGTTAAGAGGTAATCCTATGATCATCATAAACTTGATTCATTATGCTTATTTTTGTATCATTATGGGTTTGAAGTGGTTAATATTAAGCAAACAATATACATGCCCTTAGTTTTTATAGGAAATTAGTAAAATTGTGGTTCTGCGAATGCGAAGGTGTTATTTTTTTGGCTGGGGTGCAGCGAGAGAACAAATTCATGCTCTCGCTGGGGGTGCAGCGAGAGCAATTTTTTTTTAATATGTATAATATCGCTGCATAAATCATTAAAATTAAAATTGAGATTAAAAAAATATTATAATGATAAATATTTCATTCATTAATTAAAATTAAGATAAGAATACAACTTTACATATTGGATATTGATGAGCATTATTTTTTTTAAGGGATAATGATGATACTCGCTAAGGAATTAGATATAATAAAACGTGATTAAAAAAATATTTTTTTTCAGTTATATTTAATTTGTTTTTCTAATTATTTATTCATTGCATAATTTTAATTATTTATTTAATGTTTTAAAAATTATAATAATATTTATAAATTAATTATTTAAATTTATATAAATTTTTGTTATTATATATTTTATAAAAATATCAAGACGTTATTTTTAGGATTCAAAAACTTTAAATTATTTTGAATTCATCCATCTGTGTTATGATATATTTGACTCCATCAATTCTCATATATAGAATATTTGAATTTGTTTATGTTATGATGTTGAGATCAGATAAGATATATGGCATTATAATGTTGATTTAATTTTTTATTTATTTTATTATTTATTTTTAATATAATTTTATTTTATTATTATTTAATTTTAACTTATTATTTTATTTTATTTTGATTTTAGTTATATTTTTTAAATTATTTTATTTTATTTTATTTTGAATTTTTGAATTTTATTATTTATTATTTATTTTTTAAATTTTAACCGTTATTTGTGTTCACAACTTAATCATGCAAGACAACAACGATGACAAGATGAATCATAGTGCACCGGTGGATCATGAAGAGGTCGAATATCCGGATTTTACTAGTGCGTTTAAGACTGACATGGTTTTCCGTGATTGTGAAGCCCTGGTGAAATGGGTTCGTGAAGTTGCATATTCACAGGGACATGTTCTAAGGATCCTTAGGTCTGATAAAGGAGGAATGGACCAGAAGCAAAGGATTACACTCTGTTGTGAAAGGTTTGACATATACAAACCAAAAAATGAGAAGTTCGAGTATGTCACCGGCTCAAAGAAGAGAAATTGTCCGTTCAAGGTTCATGGTGGAGCATATTCGTCACTTGGAGCGTGGAAGGTAAGAGTATCTTGTGGCTCCCATAACCACGATAAGTGTAAATCATTCATCGGGCACTCCTTCCCCGGAAGACCTACGCCTGAAGAGTATGAAAAGATCATCACTATGACGAAGAATGGAGTGACGCCGAGACAGATACTGGCCACATTGAAGGAGGAAAACCCAAATAATTGCACTACATTGAAGCAAATTTACAATATCCGCGATAAATGGAGAAGAGAGGTCAGGCGTCCGAGAACACAGATGCAGCATCTTCTGAGGACTTTGAGGGATGATGGTTATGACACTTGGTACCGAAAGGACGAGACCACAGATACTGTGAAGCAAATTTTTTGGGCTCATCCAAAATCTGTTTGTCTTTTGAGTTCGTTTAATACTGTGCTCATTGTGGACAACGCCTACAAGACTAACAATTACAAATGGTCGTTGCTTGAGGTGGTTGGGCAAACATCTCCAGAGAAGTCATTTACTGTTGCATTTTCTTACATGGAGGCGGAGAAGTATCCAAGCTTCGTATGGGCATTTTCTTCTTTGCATATTATAATACATTTAAATTTCATCATTTTTAGGGTAGAAGGTGCTCACTCGACGTTGAAGGGAATGTTGGCAAGCAGCAACGGGGATCTCTGCACATGTTTAACAGCTATGCATAAGATGTTGACATGTCAACACACTCTCATTATTTAGTCTTTCCAGAAGAGTCTCACAAGATTGGATCACAGGGTGAATATTCCGCTTTTCCGTAATTTACATTATTATGTGTCAAGGGAAGCATTGAGTATTATTTTTACCCGACTGGGGAAGTTTGATGAGTGTGAACATTGTGATTGCAAGTTGAGAATCACACATGGCTTACCATGTGCATGCGAGGTTGATAGATACAGGAAAAGTGGTAAACCTATTCCTTTGACGGCAATTCATGGTCATTGGAAGATTCTATCATTCAACAGTACAGGCAAGAAAGAGGAGCTATACATCGACCCAACTCCTTTGATCGAGGAGTTTTGGCGAGTATTTAATGGTACCAATAATGTAGGAAAGAAGATTTTGACGGACAAGTTTCGAGAGGTTAACAATTTATACTATTACCAAATACTGATTTTAACAATTTTTTTAAATATTATCAATTTTTTGATGTTAACAATTAAATTTGTTTTGTTTAGGTTGTGGATCCAGCAACCACCTCATTGTTGCCACCAAAAGAAAAAGCAAAGACAAAAGGGCGTACAAGCGATCATGAGATATCAACAAAGCGTGATCCATCGGGATGGGAATATGCTGAGAAAGAATCAAAAAAGGCTTCAAACAAAGCTTCTCAACAATCCCCCAAAAACCATCCTAAAGATTCCCAAAAATCCTCCAATAATCCTCCAAAAGCACCTCCAATGCAAAGCTCTCAAAAATCCTCCAAAAGTAGCTCTCAACAAGCAAATGTGAGATCTCGGTACTTAGAACAATTTCCCTCCTGCATGCAAAAATATATCGATCAAATTGTTGATGTGAGATCAGATGGGAATTGTGGTTTTCGATCGATTAGCTTGTATGCGTACCAGTGTGAGGATTCCTATATGCTTGTCCGGAATGATCTTATACATGAGATGAAGCAACACAAGGAAATGTAACTTCAGCTGATTGGGACCAAAGATTATGACGTTGTGTTCAAATCACTACATGTGGGCAACATTGGCGGTGTTCCTGAAGATAAATGGTTGACTCTTCCAAAATTGGGGCATGTCATTGCCAACAGGTATAACGTGTCTCATATTTTAAGTTGTATCATCATACGAGAGATTGTTTTACAATTTTACCGTATACTAACTTGATGCATGAAATTGCTAACAGGTACAATGTGGTCCTTGTTTCGATGGCTCGTGATCTGAGAGCTTGTGTTACGTTTTTACCGTACACTAAAGCACCTCCCATTCATGCAAAACTTTGGGTTATCGGGCATGTCGATGTGTGCTGTTTGTTGGACCCTAATAGTAAGCCAAATCATTGGGTTCAAGTTTTATTGAAGGAAGGATCACCATTACCATCTATTGATCCTTCTTGGAAATATCATTTCGATGAATCTGGGGCTCCATGGGTACCATATTTAACGATCGCTTTGCATTATTTAAAGATTTAATACCTCCTTCAATGTGGGACGGTGTTGTACATGATCTTTCTGATGATTAATATAAATTCCTATTTAATTTTTATTAAATTTGTCGACTTTTAGTTATTATAATTTAATTTTTATTATTTTTTGTATGGTTTTAGTTTAATTATATAAACTCTCAAAAATCGTCCAAAAATCCTCCAAAAACTTCCCAACAAATGGAAATTTGGGATTGTAGGGGTATTTTGTTAATTTTGGTGGTTAAAGGGTATTTTTGTCATTTGGGAAGAAAGGGGTATATTGGTAATTTTGTTGACTAGGGGTAATTTCGTAATTTTACATAATACTATAGATAAATTATTAAATTTAATTTTTTTTCCAAACATTAATTTTAAAAGAGGATAATCAAATAAATAAAATTATAATAAAATAAAATCAACACAAAGTAAACTCCTACACGTAAAGTCATAAAACACAAAGTCATAAAACATAAAGTCATAAAACATAAACTCAACACAAAGTCAACCGAACTACTGTAGCCTTTGCCTACCCCTTCCCCTTCCACTACCCCTTCCCCTTCCCCTACCCATAGTTGCCTGTACAACATGTGTCATCTCCTCTGTGAGAGGTGTCACAGCCAACTAATGCACCCGCCTCACCACCTCCAGATAAGTGATGTGATCTCCTCTTGTAGCGTCGTCCAACAGATGGAGGTGCCACTCCGCGAAACTCTCATCAATGGCTGAAGCGAGGGGTCTTCCCACAGGTGGATTCCTCCGAATACTCTGAATGTATCCAAACTGGCGCAAAACCCTATCAGGAAGATAAGCCCTACGCATCATGCCATACCGGAGATATCCGGAATAGAAAGCTACCTCCTCGAAGGGGTGGGCATCTCGGTGATCGGGGTCAAATGGCTGCCATACAACCTGATACACAGTGAGCCTCTCCAGAAACATGCGATATGTGTACTCCGAGTTTCGCACGGACTGCTGAGGACTCCACTAGAAGATCCGAGGCATGGTCTCATCATAATCAGTAGAGCGTATAGCACATGGACCAATGGTTGGAAAATGGTCCAGTATCCATGCCTGCAAATAAACCATCAATTAATTAATTTAAATAATGAATTTAAAAAAACATAAGAATATAATAAAACGTTATGAATTTAAATAAAATGATGAATATTATTATGAATCAAACATTATGAATTCGTATTTGTTTACCTGCAGCAAAGACATGTAGCCGGCCAATGAGACCTTATTCGCCTTGCTGGCGAAGGACAGGTGATCATATAAATATGCCAGTGCATTAGCCCCCCATGCATATTCATCAACCACGGTGAGGTTCTCCAAAGCGTACAGCAGGTGACAGCCAACAAAGTTGTTCGTCTTATCTGCGAACAATGTGCTACCCACCAGGTAAAGCAGATAACATCTGGCCGCAATATCAAATCGTCGGATCCCAACCGCTCTGTTGTACACCACCTTTAGCATGTTAAACCTTATAGCACCAGTCTTAATCTCCATCGCCTCCGTGGTAGCCTCAGCCTGACCCATACCAAGCATCTGAGTCATCAGCAAAACTGCCTCCGCCAGGTTGGGTTTATCCCAACTGATCAAATGCCCAGCCACCGGGATATGGAGGATACATGACACGTCGTCCAGCGTGATCGTCATCTCCCCACATGGGAGATGAAATGTGTCGGTATCCTCATACCATCTATCGACGAATGCCCCGATCAATCACCTGTCGACTACACTGTAAGATGAAGCGATCAATGGGGCCAAGCCGGATGCCTTGACGATTTCCCGCACTTGCTGTGGCACGACATCTAACAACGGAAAATCGAATGTGTGGTTGTGGCATCGGTTTAAGATACGATCTTGCACGGTTTAAATTAAGAGAAATTAGTAAAACAAATAAATATCAATTAATTAAAGAAATAGATAAAATTAAATTTCAATTATTTTTTGGTCTCGTTACAAATACTTACCCGTCCTTGCCATATAAGCTTCGCCTGATGCTCGTCGTATGACCTCAACAGCGAAGTATCCTGATGATCCTCATAGAGGGTCTCGGTCTCTGTATCATCGGCACCATCATCACCATCTGAAGAAGAGGGATCAGGAGCGGCATGGGAAGGTCCTCCGCGCTCCATCCGTCGCCGTCTACCCGACGCTGTCAAATACTCTCTCATCATGGGCATGTCATCGTCATCCCCGTTGCCAGTGACAGTTGCGTTCTTCATCCTCGACATCTGAAATTGCAAAATACAATGTCAAAATAATAAAATATAAAATGCAATAAAACAAATAAATAAAATAAAATAAATGCAATATCCAAAACTTAAAGAAAGAACAAAAGAAATTAAATAAAAAGAAAAAAGTTACAATTAAATAATAGTCAAGAAAAGCAATAAAATAAAAATTAAAAGTTAAAATTAAATAATGATAAAATAGAATAAATAAATATTAAAAATAAATAATAAAATAAAATAAATAATTTAAAAAATACAATAAAATTAAAATAAAAATTTAAAATTAAATAATAATACAATAAAATAAAAACAATATTAGCAATAAATAAAAAATTATAACAAATAAATTAAAAAATAAAAAAATAAAAAAATGTTAAAATTAAATATAAATAAAATAAAATAAAATAAATAAAAAATAAATAAAATCAAATATTTATAACAGTCACTAACCCCAAGCATAATATTTAATTTTTTAAATTAATTAATATTTATCCTATTCCTTTTTCAATAATATAAACATTATAATCATCTTAATCTATTATGATCTCAACATCATAACATAAACAATTTCAAATCTCCTATATATGAGAATTGATGCAATCAAATATATCATAATACGGATGGATGCATTTAAATTAATTTAAAATTATTATTAATTATTTAAATTAACTAATATTTATCTTATTTCTCTTTTCTAAAATCTACATTATAATCCTCTATATCTCATATGATCTCAACATAACATAAACAAATTCAAATCTCATATATATATATATATATAAGCCTTACAATCTTAATCTCTATGAAGCCAAAGAAGACATTGAATTAGCCTATATAAAGGTTATCATAATATGTCTATTTTTATAAATATATGTTTTGATAAAATATATAATAACAAAAATTTTATATAATTCAAATAATTATTTTTATAAATATTAATATTATTAAAAAAAATAATCCCTCGCTGAGGGTGCAGCGAGAGAACAAATTCATGCTCTCGCTGCACCCTCAGCGAGGGTGTTATTTTTCCAGAAAAATAACACCCTCGCTGACCTCTAAGCGAGGGATCTAACAATGGCGTTTTTCCGATTCATACCCAGCAGAGACACAATTTACATACAAAAACCTAACTATTAACATGAGTATAAACGGGATCGACACAATACTAGGAACAAACAGATCAGGGGAGAGAAAGGGCTAAGGGTATACCTTCGATCTTTGTTGGCTTGCTGCTTCTTCTTTGCTTCTTCTTCTTTGCGGTTTCTTCTTCTTTGCTTTTTCTCTGCTTCGGTTTCTTCTTCTTTGCTTCTTCTCTGCTTCTTCTTGCGGTTTCTTCTTATTCTTGCGGTTGGGACCTTGCGGTTACTTCTTCTTCTTGCGGTTTTTTGTTTTTGTCTGCTTTGCTTCTTTGGCTTCAGTTGCTGACTTGCTATGATGTTCTTCTTCTCTCTTCTCTGCTTTGGTTTTTCTCTGTTTTTCTTCTTCTTCTTGAATATTGTGTTGAATGTGAGAAGGTGTGTGAGAGAGATTTGAATTTGAAATTTAAACATGAATGAAAGAAGGGAGGGATAAGGATGGAATAAAAAAGGGGTATTTTGGGATTATTGAAATTTTTTAAGGTTATTATGAAATTTTTATTCAAATAAGTGGGTTAACTAAGTAACAAGGGGGTCAAAAAAGTAGGGCCCATAAAAAAAATTTAAAAAATAAAAATAGTGAACTCACTCAATCACTCATAGGCTAACCACCAAAGCCCAAAGAAAAATCCCTAAAAGTAAACAATAATTTTGTACTGTAGTAATTTGGCACTCAGAGAATTGTGGTCTCAATGAGTTTACAAGATTGAATGGCCAATTCTCCTCCGGACCCTCGATTCCACCGTTTTCCAAGAATGTTGAGCCGGGTATGTAAGCCATGTATCTGGGAGAAAGCTTAAATGGACAACATTACTACCGCCAAACTTGCAAGCAAAACTCTAAATAGAATAACTACCGTCAATCTTCATGTTGGGCTGTATAGAGAAAATAGAATCATGTTATATTAACACAAACTACCGTACACGCAGCTACTATATGTAAGTAGTAGTTGTTACAAATTGATGCTATCTTGTTGGAGATAATTGCAACAAATAAATGAATAAAAAATAATAAGAGAATTACAAGGGATAACAACATAGTAACATATATAGGTAGAAATATTAGGAGGAGGAGGTTAACACTCCAACATGCCGTTGACATTCAAAAGTTACGTTGATATAAGTTTTTCATATATTATATTATCTTATAAGTTATGTTTTTTTATAAACTCAATATTTATTTATATTTTTTTTTCAAGCATATCCTTATTTATTATATCATCTTTTTCATCGTTAAGCTCTCTATCTCTCTTCAATATACTCCCTCCGTTTTATATTATAAGCAAATATAACAATATTTGCGCTTAACAAGAAATGGTAGTTATGTGTAGTTAATGTTCTCAATTTTATAAAATAAGTAAGATATGTTACCTAAAATACCCCTAAAAAATATCATTAAATAACAAGTGGGGTACTACTACATGGTTTCAATACAATTCAATTCTTGAGAATTGTGTACATATTAAATGAGAGTAATTTTGGAATGAAAAAATTTTGTTTGATTAAGGTAGTTGAATTTGCTTATATTTTAAAACAAGATAATGCTGTTTTTTTTGCTTATATTTTAAAACGGAAGAAGTAATTTTCATACATTTATTATTACTCTCTCTTATTTTTAAATGAAGATATTTTAATCTAAACATATTAAATTATTACATCATTTGCTTATTACTTAATTTACTGAAATCTATAAAAAAACAAAACTTAACTCATGAGACAGGGAGCAATATATTATTGTTCAATTAATGTTTTTTTCTTAAATAAAAAAAAAGCCAAAATCCTCCTCTACCGTTCGTAATTGGCAAAAGTAGCTCTCAACCTCAAACCGATAACATATTATCATTGCAGCGTCAACCTCAAACCGATAACATATTATCATTGCAGCGTCAACCTCAAACCGATATTTAAGTTATCAGTTATTTGACATTTGTCATTTGCATGTTGGTGTTTGAAAAAAGTGCACACGTGGCTTGTGCTTTCGGCAAAGAACCTTTGTTCGATAATTTATTTTTTTAATAATTCAACAAAGAAAAATGAGGGTGTGACTCTTTTATCTGGACGGTGCTAGATTGTAAATGACGCGTTTTAAGGCAGAATCATATACTTTTGCTCTTCTCTTCACACGTGGCCTTCCTCCTTCACTCTATAACACCATTTTCTCCACATTAATTAATCTTTATGTTATCTTCATCAAATTTTAAATCGAATTTTGAATAAGTGTGCAATAATTCACTAATAAATCAATAATTTATTAACAAATTATTTGATGAAAATATATTGTTACGTCAACTTTTAATAATCGAAATTAAATAACTTATCATTTAAATATCAATTTATTATTTCCTCCGTTCCATAAAGTTAGTTAAAAATATAGAAAAGTTTTGCCCAAATTGTAGTTAAAATATAAAAAAAATTAAAATTGCATTGTATATTTTGTAATTGGTTAATTAAGGAAACATGCATTAAATACATGCTTTGGTAATTGGTTGATTTTGGAGACAATGCATTAAAAACATGTTCTTTATATTTATTTGTTGAATTTTCAAAAATTTACTAACTTTTTGGGACGAAAGGAATAATCATTTACTCTACCATTATTCAAAGGAAAATGCTAAAGAGTGCCGTTAGGGCACTTGATAAGTAACTAAATGTGGTTAAAAATTATGGGAAAATGCATTTTTTTGGATTCTCGAGAAAGTAAATACCTTGGACTTTTGAATTTTTTCCACTATTGGTATCCTTAACAAGTGCCCAGCACTTTTCAATAGAATTTATCCTTTTTTTGGTTCTTATCCTCACCCCTTAAGAAAACCTTTAAAAGAAACTACGGGCTAAAGACAGTTCCTAAAATTTTTTCCATAGTCAAATTTGATCCCTAAAAAAATAAAGTCCCAAATTTAAAAAATTCCACTATATTCTTATCAAATTTGGGAACTCAACGATTTTCTAAAATATGGTCGTGAATATAGGTTTTTTTAGGATTTCTTTTAGAATTTTTTATCATATTAATACGATATTAATTATAATTTTTGAAAATTTATCATCAATTTTTACAAATAAATAATAACCGAAAAATTTATTGCAAAGTGAGAGTGAAAAGGGAATAAAATAATACATAAATTTAAAACAAATAAATTTATTAATTATATTTTTTAATATATGTATTATAATTTTAAAAAAATTGTACTCGTTAGACTTAAGGTTGGTAAAAAAATGATTTTTTAAACTAAAATTGAAGCAATTAATAAAAAAAAATTAAAAATTAAAAATTTTCAATTGTGATTAGTTCATCAATAAAAATGCAATAAATTAACTTATTAATGATTAATTAATGTGTTAAACAAACTATTAACATATATGATTTTTACAATTTTTTATTATTATGTTGCTACTAATAGAGTATTTAAAAAATAATTTTCTTAACCTCAGCCATAGATAAGAACCCGTAAAGAGATAAGTTTAATTGAAAAAATAAATATGAAGTCTTTTGATTATTTCAAAACAACACTTTTCAATAGAATTTATCCTTTTTTGGGTTCTTATTCTCACCCCTTAAGAAAACCTTTAAAAGAAACTACGGGCTAAAGACGGTTCCTAAAATTTTTTGCATAGTCAAATTTGATCCCTAAAAAAATAAAGTCCTAAAATAGTCTTTGAAAATTTTGATTCGAGACAATTTGGTCTCTGAAAAAATTAAGTCACCAAATAGTTCCTAATATTTTTTTCTATGAGACAGATTGATCCCTGAAAATTTTGACTTCATATAAGGTCACCGTTGATTGTGTGTCGGTCTGAACCTACTCGATGAATAAGCGGGTTTATTATGTTTTTTAAAAGCGGATCAAAATGATTCTTGGCATTTTGGTTGGCATTATCAAAGTAGAATATGTTAGGTTTGGACAAACCAACTCTTATCACATAAAAACCCGACTTAATCTTGTTTAAAAAGTGATCAGTTGCACGATTAAGTAATAAACACAATATTTTAAATTAATTATATTTGGGATTTTTTAAGTCATTCTCGTCATGACCAAAACTCGAAACAAGACTATCCAAACTTGATCAGAAAATTTAAATCAATACATTTAACTTCACCCGATTTAATCCAAATTTTTGGAAATTAAATTGTCCCAAAATTGTCGTCTAATAAAAAAAACTACTTTGGATCTTTATTTTTTAGGGAGGAAATGTGATGACGTAAAAAAATTCAGGCACACTTTGATCATTTAGTCTAAAAGAAACGGATGGAATATAACTAACCCTTCATCATTAAAATTCTGCCCAACTGCCCCAATCTCGAGATCTCTTTTATTCTTCCATTTGGTCTCTATTTTCTCTTCGCTTCTCCTTGGAACTGTCTTCTTTCATCTGAATCCCAGCCCAAGAGGCATATAGATACACTACCAAGTACTAACTTACATATATACACATGAGCAAGCTGTGGACCTTGATTACCCAGCTTCATTCCCTTGCTGGGTATGCATTTCACAACCTCTTCTCAATTCAAGAATAAATCTATGATCCTTATGTTATTATATTTATTCTGATTCCTTCAATTCATTCTTCTAGTATGTTTATTTGAATCACTAATTACTTTTTTTTTTGGCATAATTTCATGCAGGCCGGTTTTGTCGTTATTGTACCCTTTGTAAGTATCAAAAATAAGTCGCCACTTTCACTGGAACGTAACTCTGGAAGCTAGTTTTTTATATATTTTTTTTCTACGGAATATACTGGAAGCTAGTTAGAAAAAGAATAAATCATAAACCCATATACTAGGAGGTATTTAATTATGTTATATATTGTTTTTTAAAGGTATGCATCGGTGGTAGCAATAGAGAGCCCATCTAAGATAGATGACGAGCAGTGGCTTGCTTATTGGATCATTTATTCATTCCTCACCCTTGCAGAAATGGTTCTCCAGCCCATCTTAGAGTGGTGAGTAGTTAATTTGAACTTATCTCCAACGAATGAATTCAGCTATATGTATACTTCTCTGTTAATTCATTCTTCATTTCTTTTCAATAAAATTAATCAATTAATAATACCTGCAGGGAGTTTGGGTAAACTTTTGATATGTATGTTTAAAATTACAGCTATTAATATTATTGAGAACCTTAATGAAATAAGGGTGTTTGTAGCAATTAGTAATTAATGATCATTGAAAATTAGTATATGATCCTATAAATATGAACAAAATAATAAATGTCAAAATGATCGTATTTTTAGGAATGAAGCCAATAATTAACATATACAGTAGGAATAACTTAATATAATAAATTGAAAAATTGCAGGATACCAATTTGGTACGACGTGAAGCTATTGATGGTGGCGTGGCTGGTGCTGCCGCAATTCAAAGGGGCTGCTTACTTGTATGAGAGGTTTGTCCGAGAATACATACGAAAACACGTAACGGAGAAGGAGCATCAACAGGTCCATCACCAAATCCAAAAGAAGTCTCCTAATGGGGGCAAAACCAAGAAGAAGTTTGTCGAATTTATCACACCCAAGAAAGTGAGTAGTTAACTTAAACAATACTTATTCTTTTCATTTGTTCGAATTTAGAGTAAATGCAAAACTAATATGTACAACAAAAAAAAAAAAAAAAAAAGAAAAACTAACATGGGATTTTCTATTTATCAAATTATGATTTGTGTTTGACCAAAATAACTACTTATAACGTTCATTTGATTAAACTGAAATTAGTAATTGATAAAATGGGGTTCTAGATTTAACATATTCTAATACAAATTGTGATTTGTGCTATGACGGTGCGTGCTGGTACAGGGGGAACAGGAGGCGTATTGAATTGGAAGGATGAGTATTTGATGGGTTGAGTTTGAGAATCTTTGGTATTTAAATCAGCTTCACTTTTAATTTGGTTTTGGGTACTATTTTATGTTTGGCAAAACTACTAGATTGATCCTGTAAGTTATTTTTTGGTTGCGATTTCGTCCCTTAACTTTTTTTCGTTTCAAATAAATCCGGAAGTTTGTAACTTGTTTCAAATAATTCCTTCCATCCAATTTTGTCTTAACACCGTTAATGGGAGCCTCCTATGTGGCAACCATTTATCTTGCATGACTAAAACTCAACATTACACCCCAAAATGATGTCATATGAGGCCAAAAGAGAAAACCAAAACAGTTAGGGATAGCCCAATAAACTTCTATTTTGGCCTCATACGACATTGTTTTTGGGTGTAGTGTTGAGTTTTAGCTTGGTAAAACCATAGGTTGCCACGTAGGAGGCTCCCAATAACGTTGTTAAGACAAAATTGGATGGAAGAATTTATTTGAAACAAGTTACAAACTTCTGGATTTATTTGAAACGAAAAAAAGTTAAGGACGAAATCGCAACCAAAAAATAACTTAAAGGACCAATCTAGTAGTTTTGCCTTTATGTTTTATGTATCATCTTCTCACCTTCTGTAAATTAATAATAACCATTTACATATATATGTGTTGTAATTTCAACTTAGCCATGTACGAAAATAAAGCCAAACTTTAGTTTCTCAAAACTCAAAAGTAGCAGGCCTCTTGTTATTTTTTTCATCTGGTGTAATCGTTTCAGTAAGTTGCAGTTAATCTAAAAACGAAGCAAAACTTTTGTAACTGAACCAAGTGAGACAGGAAGCTTGGTGGAAGTAGAAGAGTATAGATCTGTGTTTTTGTCTCTTTTTGGAATTACAAAGAAAGGTTCGTAAGCTTATGAGATTGAGAACAAATTGAATGAAAATACAATGAGGGAGGTGAAAAAGCGGGCCTATTGAAGAGAACCCTTCGGAAGAGATGTGATATTGATCTTGAGACAATGGTTTTTCTCTACTACTCACTCTTGGTTTTTTCTCTCCTTCCCCAGCTGCTTACCTCTATTTATACTCTGTTTTCCTACTCCTCTTTTCTCTCCTTCCTCCTTCACGTTTTCCAGACCCTTTCCCCACTGTCCCTGTGCTATCAATCAGCATACTTTCTGTCCTAGGTTGGCTCACACTCTCCTAAGTCTGGCCATCTCCTCAAGGTAATCCAAAAGGAGACTTTCTTTTGGGTGCTGGACATAAGGTCCTATTTTGGTGAAAAGGGCTCTCCTTACTGTGAGGTAGCCCAAAGGGTCAAGCCATTGTCCCAAGATCTCTATTTTCCAGGTCTGCTTCATCAGTCCTCTCAACTTGAGCCTTGTGCCCACGCTCAGAGGCAAAGCCCGCTCAAAGCCTTCCATGCCACGTCCGCCCTAAGGTTCCCAACGAGTTTCCTTCCAGCCCATCATGTCATCTCCTCATAATTGGGCCAAGTGAATGAAACCCGTTTCTCTCTTGTTCATGCCTTTTTCTAGTGGGCCAGTGTTGGTTTGGACCAAAATGCACTTCTGGAAAAGGGTCCAGAACAATAGCCCCCTTGCAGCGGAGAGTAAACTGAAAAGTCAATTTCGCTTGCTTGTTTTGCCTTCTTATTTCCTCTGTGCCGCAGTCTTTTCAGCGGTCATTCAAAGCATCATCTCCACTAACGTTTCAGTTGATAACCGTAGCACATGGGTGAGTAACTGTCTTAAGCCTTGTGCTTATTAATTGCTATTCTTCTCCTTTTTTCTATTAACTCAATTATGTTTCTAACCACCAAACAATTTCACTTCCTCTTTGCTCTCCTCTTTGCCCTTCATGTCTTCTTCCTCCTCTTCCATTCCAAGTTCCACCAAAAATTCCTCCTCCTCCACCAATGCCTCACTCGCAGAGACCCATTCCGAACCAATCCCCAATGCTATCGTTTTGCGCTTTTTGCCTTCTTCTCCCGCTCCCTTCGTCGAACCCGTCGACGCCAGCAACCACCATGAGGCCATCAGTCTCCCATGCCCAGTTCGTCCCTTCCCAAAACCTCCATCCTCCAGTGCCTTCTTGGACTCCCCTGGTTCTCATGCTACTCGAGTTCCCCTGTCAGTGGCCAAACTGCTCTCAACTGCTTGTCCCCCTCCTAGTCACGAATTAGGATCCTCTTTCCTGCGTTCTCGCCTAGCACGGGAAGAGTTCCCTTGATCCCCTTTTTGCGGTACCACAGTAGAGTCACCGCCACCAGTGGATGGCCCGAATGGGTCGACCATGTGCTTGCTCATGACCCCCTTTTTGTCCAGATCCTCGAACAGGTTGGTATTGCTTCTGCTATCAAAGTGTCCTTTTGCTTGGGCGTTAACAAGAACACGGAAGATTTGGACCTCTTGGTTCAGCGGTGGTGTTCCTCCACCCATACGTTCATTGCTTCGTGGAGGGGAGTTCACGCCCACCCTAGAAGATGTTGTGGTGCTGCTTAAATTGCCTGCATTCGGTGAACAGTCCTTTTCCTTTTCCACCTTGGATGACTGCCATGCTGAAATGGTGAGAGATTTGAAAGCAGCCACTGTAGCCAGCGCTCGCCACTCTCGGGATGTATTTAAGCGTCGCGGGGCCAATATTGCAGCGGATTCTTCTAAGCGCATAAAGAGGTACCAGCAATGTCCGCCCTCCGATTCAGAAGGTAAAGAAAACAGATTCTTTGAAGTACAAGTTTGCCACTTGGATAAGGTACTTTCACGGTTACTTCTCTGATGGTGTATTTGAAGCAGGGCCTGTAGTTGATCCACGTTTGAGGCGTGCCGCCTTCATATCTTTTTGGCTAAGTCGTTACGTATTCCCCGGTCCGCCTTGGGAATTCGTGAGTTCTGTTGTTTCCATCTTTGCCTCCTTACTATCAGAGGGCGTACGCTTGCCTCTGGCGTCCTTTTACTTGGGCGGTCTTTATGCCCGATTGGATCAAGTATCAGAATAGATGCGTTATTCCTTCGGCCGCCTTGCTGTAAATTCTTTCATGGACTTGGTTTTCTTCAATATTTTCTTCTTGAAAGATCTCCTGAATATGGTCCAATTTGCATTGTGCCTAGCAATCCCGCCATGTCTTCAGCTGGTTTGATTATCAAGATGCTTTGTTTCAAGCCCTCCGCCGTTATGAATCAATACGCAGCATCACCCCTCCCCCCTCTGTGAGGCTTATCTTTTGTTGTTTCCTGCCTATTCTGTGATTAACATTGTTGTTTTCCCCTTTCTTATTGTTTACTTCTTTCCCCTTTTGTAACAGATAGCTCAACCCCTCCCCTTTCAGCGTCCAAGGCAAAGCAGTTTCCACTGTCCTTAAGCGTAAAGTGGGTACTTCCAAATTATCTTTGTCTCTCAAAGCCCCGGGTCCTCCTTCTAAGAAACATAAGGTTAACACTTCCACTGCTGATCCTATTGTGCCAACGCGTAGGTCCCTACGCCATCACCGCTTACGCCCTGTGGCTTCTTGCGGGCGTCCGGTAGAAAGTGTGGACTTAGACCCTGAAGATGATGTCACTTATCCTATTGGGGAAGAAACATTTCCTGTTGATTCTACACTTCCCCTTTCTGTGGATCAAAGCACCGCTAGCGCATGTGGTTCCCCTTCATCTCCTTCAGCTCATATTGCCGCTAGCTCCCTCCCGACTTCTCCTACCGGCGCTGACACCCATTCAGCCTCTTGTCATTCTCCTCTTGTTGCCGAGGACACTCCTCCAAAGGAAACATCTTCTGCTATTGAAGTGCCCGCTGCTACTGTTATTGAAACCATTCCTAAGATTGAATTAATCTCTAGCGTTTCTCCTTCTACTGATGTAACTCCACCCCTTATGTCATTTTCTGATTCTATTCTGGCTCAGGCCGCTGCACCTGTGGCTCCTGATGCAACTGTTAATGAAATTGCTCTTGCTTCTCATGACTCTGGACAAGGAGAGGCGTCAATTGTTGCTGTTCTTCCCTCTACCTCTCCTGCTGAATTAGGTAATGACGCCTAACATGTTTATTTACACTTTTTTTTTGTGTGTGTGTGCCTATCAGTATCTTATCGTTTCGTCTTATTGCAGGGCGGACTCTTCCTGACTTGACCAATTCCATGGTTCCTTCGGATTTGGCGTTGATTAATTCTTTCCTCGCATCCCAATTTGGTGTGCAGCTGCCTCCGAATTCTCTTCCCTTTCCCTATCGTGAGCAAGGCTACCGCACTCTGGTTGCTTTCCTCAAACTGTGCAAGGCCTACCCCCTTCTTGAGCTGCTCTCTGTTCACAAGTCTGCGTTCTTGTCTCATCTTGCCTCTTTGCAGCTTTTCCAATTTGAGGGCGCCTGGTTTGAAAAGCTTTGTGCTTGTATGCAACGCCTTATGCTTTCCTTTCCTCATGAGTCTAGCTAAACTGTTGTTACCGCTGAAAAGGACATTGACATTCAACGTACTGATCTTTTGAAGGAGATTGCAAACTTGAAATCCAAGCTTGTTGAAGCGGAAGCGCGTCTTGCTAATTTGGACAAGGAACTGACTGTTGTTGCTAACCTCTAGAAGGCATATGAAGACATGTGTGCTTCCATTGGGCTTCTCCTCCAATTCTAATTTTCTTTTGTATTGGGCTCATGTGCCTTGTTTTGTTGTTTTACTGTATGAGGAATCGGTCCTTAATGTTTATCGCTTTTCCTTCCCTTTACTTTGGGCTCCTTTGCCTTACTGTTTATGCTTTAATTCACCTGCAATAGCTGTTCTGTAATATGTGGGTGCAACCCTGCACTTCACTTGATATCTTATCTTCCGTTAGTAATCTTTTGCATTAATGAACAGAACAATCCTTTTGGCATGCTAATCATATACCTGTTTCGTATCCCTTATAAATACGTTATTGTTTCCTTTGTGAATTTTAATGAATGCACGAATGCTGTTAATTGTACCTAGCCATGTTTTGCTTAAGAAAACATCGTTTATGACTTTAACTTACCATTCATGCAACGACCTATTCTAAAAGAACATGCCTTAAATTTGATTACGATGCTTTTTATATTGACTGCTCATGTCTAGAATTATCCAAATCTTGGATGCGGGGAACGCGACCCGCTCGACCATCCAGATTTATCCGTATCATAAGTGTTGGGTATGTATACCACTCCGGACACTTAGATCTTCCAAATGTGGGGAACGCGACCCGCTCAACCATTTGGGTGGTTTGGTCTCTCTTCGTTCCGCTCTAATAACCTCTTGGCTCATGAGCGTCCGAATTTTCCGGCGACCCTTGCAAATACCCAGGGCACGACCAATTCAGGTATTTGCGTGAGCCTAAGTGTTTGGCCTTTTGATCGCTTAGACTTTTTATCCAACTGGATGCGGGGAACGCAACCCGCTTGACCATCCAACTTATCCGCATCTAAGTGTTGGGTTTGTGTACCGCTCTAAACACTTAGATCTTCCAAATGTGGGGAACGCGACCCGCTCAACCATTTGGGTGAAGACCTTGCTTCTAAACGTGTGGCAAGATTCTTTCTCTCTCTCTTTTTATCTTTTCCTTCTTTCTTTTCTTTTCACTTCTTTACTCTTTGTTTTCTTTCTCTGTTCTCCCTTTACCATTTTTTTGTGTGTGTTTCTCTCTTTTTCTCTTTCTTTTTTTCTATGTTTTGTTTCTCCCTCCCCACACGTTTAAGCTTTCCGTCGGTCTCTTACAAATACTCAGGGCATTACCGGTTCAAGTATTTGAGTATATTCTAGACATGAGTTTTCATTTATTCTTATTGTTCCTAACACGTGTGTATGAACGGTAAAGGCAAACAATAAAAATGTCTGAACAGTGTAAGTAAAAGTACTGCAGGCTTTGCTTCCAAAAAAAAATATTTCAAGTGGCATGTTGAGGGTCTCTCAATCATGCATCTACAGAGCTTTACATATGGTTGGGCCAACACTACTATGCCCATGCAAGCGAAAATAAATATGAAGATGATCTGCTAGCCTACATGGCTTTGTGCTAACAAAAGTGATTTCCTAAGCATAGTAATTCTTTATATACTTGAAATTTAAAGGTCATATTTTCTTACCTTGCTCCGGTGCACTCATCACTTGGGTAGATGTCAGCACTTCTTTGATTTTGTCAAAAGCTCTTTGGTGCCTGTTTGATTGGAACCGCCCATTCCTTCACTGCCAGATTGTGGGTTACTAACTTGGTGCTTAGGCCTGGCATTTCATGGTACTCCCATGCAAAGACTTCTCTGAATTCTTTGAGCAAGTCGCCCAACGCTGCCTTCTCTTCTCTATTCAGCGTTTTGCTTATGAACAACGGTCTTTTGTCTCCTTCCGTCCCCACGTCTATCTCCTCTAGCTCTTCCTCCTTCTCTGTTGTTTTTTTCCCCTTCAGCGTTCAGTACCTCCCTTCTGTGTGAATCCCAGGAAGTACACGCAACGCTAATGAACTCGGGGCTGGCCAGCTCAGCCAGCTCAGGTCTGGCCGACCTCGCGCTTTCCTATAAGACCCTCCAAACAATGGTACCGTCAAGGAGACGACACTTCTCGATCCTCTCTTTCTTTGGAACAACCTTTTTTAAAGTATCCTCCTGAGCAGACTCCTCCTTACCCTGACGTGGTCTCTTGAATGACCCTCTTGTGGTGCTGGGTACTTTTTCTTTTCCCTTGTTTGCCTCCTTCCCCTTATCTTCTTTTAAACTTATTGCTGCCCCTTGAGGCTTGACAGCGCTTGCCCCATTGAAAGCGTTTAGCCTCATCTCTGATCTCCTTAGACGTTCTGCAGGTACGCCCAACACCTCAAACACAGCCACGGGTATTATGTTAACACCAGAATCAGTGCCCGTCGTACCCTTACACCTTCAACCATAGCTTCCATGTATAGCAGATTGTTATGACAAAATCCCTGTACGTGCTCTATTGGCTCTTTAAAGATTATGGCTGTTGCGTGCGCTCTTGCCATCCTGGTCAGCGGAGCGTTCGCTGCACAGAGAGAGCCTCCTTGCCTCATGATAACATTGGCCAAAGCCTCAGCGGCCTCCCTTTGTACGCTCTCCCCCAGGTTCAGTTGAGCGAACAAGATACGAAAATCCCTGGTCTTGGCAATCCCCCATCTAATCATGCTTCCCAACTCTTCATCCTCATTCTCTACCATTTCTTGATCTTCCATGACAATATCTTTTGTTGAGATGATGGCGTTCACCCCATGGTCCGTGAGCGGTGGTACCCTCAAATCTTCTCCTGCTTCCTAGTCCACTGGCATCAACAGCTTTCCATCCTTTACCTGAGCATGGAACAACCTCCTGATCACATAGCAGTCCATAGTCCCATGTGAGTTAGCTTCGCGATGTACTGCACAATAATAAGGATTTTCATACTGTTGTGGGGTAGGTGGACGCCGCTTGTAACCATCCCTGAGCAAGTCTTCTTTGAACCATTCTTCAATAAGCTAACATGTCAATTCCTTCGATATGGGCAGCTTGGGCGACACGTCTTCTCTACTATACTTCCTGGGTGGAGGGACCGCTCGGTAGCTCTTTTTCTTTCCGCCGTTCTCGACAGCGTACGCCTATAGTGAAACATCTCCCTTGGTCCTTTTTGCGGGCGTTGATCTTCTCATAGCTTCAGTTACGTCAACGACTTTTTTTAGCAGCTCAGAGAATGTGGTGATCTCGCTAAGTGACAAAAAGATCTGTGAACCATCTTCTACGTTCTTTATACACCCGTACACAAGATCAACCTCGGGCAGCGTTTCCTTACAATGTAGGGCCTTGTCTCTGTACCTCTTGACAAAAGCGACCAGCCCTTCTCCTGACTTCTGTTTCACCCTTCCCAGATCCATTATGTGAAGCGCACTCACTTCCTCCAGGAATTTGTTACAAAATTCCGCCACCATTTCTTCCCATGTGCAAATAGACGTTGGGCGGAGTTTTGAGTACCATGTGAAAGCTCGCCCCGTGAGCGACTTCGAAAACTCTCGCAGGCGTAGACTTTTGTCCTGGCTGTGTACGCCCAGGTCGTCCAAATACGTCATGACATGCTCTTTGACGCTTCCTGTTCCATCAAACTTACGAAAGTTGGGCGGCTGGTACCCTCTGAGGGAAAGGTTGCATCAGTATTTCCGTTCCAAAAGGTGGTTGCATATCTATGATCAACTTGTTGTTGTTTTTGTGCGCCTCCAACATCCTTCTCACTTTCGCCTGAGTGACCAGAGCGTCCTCATCCCTCATGGGGCAGCGCCTCTCCTCTTGACGCTGAGCGTCCTCCTCCCGTATTCCTCTTCTTGCTGTTTGGTCTTGCATTTCTGCTATCATTTTGGCCAGAACATTTTGATTAGCTATCATCGAGTTCAGCATGGTCACTGGGATCGATACATGGGTAGCATTTGGGGAGGGGGCATGTATCCTTGTTTGCACCTCTGGCATCTCCAAGGTCCCCAATAAATCCATCTCCGGTCTCCGCTCTTCTCTAGGCGGAGTGAGCTCTTCTGCTCGAACAAAAGGTGGTGGTACTTGGTTTTCTTCATCTGGGAATTGAAGCTCAAGCTGAACGATAGCCTCCTTGGTGTGACTGGAACACTTCTTGTCGTTTCTCCCTGTTTCAGATTCATCGTTTGTCTCAATCTCCCCAGCGGAGTCGCCAATTGTTTTTGTCTCTTTTTGGAATTACAAAGAAAGGTTCGTAAGCTTATGAGATTGAGAACAAATTGAATGAAAATACAATGAGGAATCTTGGAGTGGTGTAGCAGGGGAGGTGAAAAAGCGGGCCTGGTGAAGAGATCCCTTTGGAAGATATGTGATATTGATCTTGAGACAATGGTTTTTCTCTACTACTCACTCTTGGTTTTTTCTCTCCTTCCCCAGCTGCTTACCTCTATTTATACTCTGTTTTCCTAATCCTCTTTTCTCTCCTTCTTCCTTTACGTTTTCCAGACCCTTTCCCCACTGTCCATGTGCTATCAATCAACATACTTTCTGTCCTAGGTTGGCTCACACTCTCCTAAGTCTGGCCATCTCCTCAAGGTAATCCAAAAGGAGACTTTCTTTTGGGTGCTGGACATAAGGTCCTATTTTGGTGAAAAGGGCTCTCCTTAGTGTGAGGTAGCCCAAAGGATCAAGCCATTGTCCCAAGATCTCTATTTTCCAGGTCTGCTTCATCAGTCCTCTCAACTTGAGCCTTGTGCCCACGCTCAGAGGCAAAGCCCGCTCAAAGCCTTCCATGCCACGTCCGCCCTAAGGTTCCCAACGAGTTTCCTTCCAGCCCATCATGTCATCTCCTCATAATTGGGCCAAGTGAATGAAACCCGTTTCTCTCTTGTTCATGCCTTCTTCTAGTGGGCCAGTGTTGGTTTGGACCAAAATGCACTTCTGGAAAAGGGTCCAGAACAATATGATTTGTGAATATAAGACCTTGAAATTTTATTTTTAATGTTTGCAAAAACTTTATTAAGTGATCAATTCAATTGAATTAAATTATGCCGAGTTAGTAGTATATTATTAGCTATCCAAAAAGTTAGATATTGCATCAACTTAATTCTCGAATGATTTTTGAAATTAATTAAATTCTACTAATAATATATTGACATTATGTTAGTTTTTCTGTCTATCATAATACACCGAGTTAATAGTATATTAGGTATAAAAAGATAGATATAACATCAACTTAATCCTGGAATGCTTTTTGAAATCAATTAAATCCTTCAAATAGTATATTGATATCATGTTAGTTTTTCCGTTCATCAAACTCTTTGTTCCTCGATCAATGCCGCTTGACTCTTCTTACTCATATACACATTGAAACATTGAATCATCCTTCACTTGAATTTTTAAGTGTTAGATATATTCAACGATTTAAATTTTAAAATAAAAAATTAAAAATTAAAACCAAAAAGTTACATTCACTGGATCAATCATACTGTTGACACCCAATTTTGTCCGGGGTCAAAAATATTAGTTTGTAAAAATTTTGGGTTAATTAAATTTTTATTCTCAAATTTGTATAATTAAATAAATAGTGAGAAAAAAATAAAAAGCTTGTTTGAATGTATTATTCTTGTGTATTGAGTTATTTTTGGGGTTATTTAAAAAATAAGAATAAAAAAATAAGAAAAGATTTTGAAAAAAAAAAGTTTTTTTGTAAAAAATAAAAAAAAACGAATTTTAAAAAAGGTAAGATAAAAATGTGTTTTTGGTAAAAGATTTGATAAGTTTTTTGTGAGGATAAAGATAATTTTTTTTATTAAAAGGATTTGTTTTATTTATAAAAGGATTATCATCATATTTGTTTTGATTTTAAAAGATTGAGAATTGATCTTTAACAAATTTAAAAGATTTGATTAAGGAATAAATCAGGGAATATTTCACTGGGCTTTCAAAGCCTATTGGAGAAATCCTATTTTTTTTAACCTAATTTTTTTTCCTATAAATAGAGCTCTTCTCCTCACAATTTCAAAACAGAATTTTATACACAATTTTGAAAACAGAGATTTTTTTAAGCAATTTACTCTAAAAAAATATTGTGCTTCGATTTCCGTGCCTACTACTCTTCTACTTTAGTCTTTAGTCTCATTTTCTCGGTTTTTGTGCTGAATAATAAAACACTTCCTCTGTCAGTCTAAGTTCCTGGCCTTCAACACAGTAATGCTCCCTTCGTCCATTCCAGGTACCGCTTTTCATCTCTTTTGTTTTCAGTTTTTTTGTTTTAAAAATATTAAAAAATAAAAATGTAGTCTTTTATATTTCAATTGTTGAGATTTTAATTATTATTTTTTATGCATCCTTTTTGATTGTTGAATAATAAATTTTTTTTTCTACAATCTTATTTTATATTTTTGGTTGTATTTTTATTTTTTGACTCTGCTGCTTTGTACATTTTTTTTTGTGAGGAATGGAACTTGTTTTCTATCCTTAATTCTTATTAGTATTAATAATCGGTTATCAATTTTTTATATTATCACATAGTATCATTTTAAGATTATTGTACTGTGAGGTATGATAATGGTTCTAAAATTATTTTTTGATTGATTCCGTTTTAGAATTTTTGCGATAAGACTTTAATAAAAAAATTAAAGAATTTTAGCCGATGACGGAAAATTTGGAAGATGTCCGGAGTGACGGTTACACAAAAGTCTATCCATTAGTCTTGAGGCATTTCTTTGCAATCGGATTTGGCCATGAGTGTTGGCTGGGTTTGGTTCTACAAAAAGGTTAAAAGTTTGGAATTTTAAAGTAAAAGTAATACTTTAAAGTTGCCGACGATAGAAATTAGGAAAAGGACGTGGTTGCGGTTCCGTAAATTTTACCTAATTATCTTGAGGCATATTTTTTATATTAGAGTTGGCCATGAGTGTTGGCTAAATCTAAATGACAAAAATCAAAAGTAAATATTTCATTAAATTTCTTTTTATTGTTAAAATCAATGTGAATAAATTCATTGATCCTTAACCGTTATAACAATGGTGAATATAAACAATTAAAAATAATTATTTCAAAGATAATAATTTTGCTCACAAGTTTAGAATTTTATTTACTTTTTACCGCAACACAATCTCATACCGAAAAGGAAATTTTGTAAACAAATCATTTTGAAATAATTTTAGAACTAATTTTTATTGCTATAAATATTTATTAAAATAGAAGTTTTAAATTCACTATTGTTATATCCAAATGTTATAGGATTTGATTTTATTCCGCAGAAAAATTGCTATTTAGGCAACCCATTTCTCAATCATAGTCATTTATCATCTTTGATAATATGCTGATAAAAGTGGGATATATAAAATAAAAATAATGAACAATTGTTTTTTTTTATTAATAATTGAAAACCAAACCAAATTAATCAAGCAAATAATATAGACCAAATAGGTAACCGTTCTTAGAACGGACGTGGTAGGGTGCTAATACCTTCCCTACTCGTAATCAACCCCCTAATCCAATCTCTGATACGAAGACCATTTTTTAGGTGTCCAATTGCACCATTCTATTTTTATGGATAAATCAATTGGTGGCGACTCCAAATCTCTTTAATTAATTTAAATATTAAATTAATTATATAATTATCTTTTTTAATTTTTTTTCGCGGCGCCCTTCGGGACGGTTGCGACAGCTGGCGACTCCGCTGGGGAAATTTGAGGGTTAAGCCATAATTTTTTGGTCTCTATGTATTGTTTGATTTAAATTTCTTTTTTGTTTGGTTTCTTATTTTTATTTCTACATACTTGTGCCTTATTGATTATTTATTGTTTTCATGCATAAGCCCTATACCCGGGCCCAACACCTTTTAGGTTTAGATAGAGGGTTAAGTAGTGTTGCCTTGAGAGACCTTCGGTCTCCGTATAGGCTCATGAAAACCCCTCGCTCAAACTGAATCCTTTCCGCTTGAAGCCTATGATGGGCAAGGATAGGAGACCCCTTTGTCAATCAAATTGATCATGATAAGGGGCAGTTTGGGGACCTGTTGATAGGAGTCATAGAACCTACCCTTTGCATCTTTTTGACTTTAGAAATTATTTGGTGTCTTTGGAATTTCCTTTTAAAAGCTATGCGTTAATTAACTAGTTTGCATTAAAAATAAATCCCCTTTTTCTTTTATTTCGTATTTGCTTACGCATATCCATTTGCATTCACGATCCAAAATTGTAATATTATTGCTAAATCTCAGATTATTACTCCAATTCTTCGAAAGCATGGATAAATTCGGCATGTCCTCCCAGTCCGTTGTGGTTGAAGATAGGTCAAAAGTCATAGAAGAGTCAGAAACTATACAGTGAGAAGGAGATTGCCTGCCTAAGGGAGTCGTTATCCCCTTGCCAGCAATAGGGAAAATTGACTTTGAACCAAACGATTTGAGAGCTCTGAAACAAGTTTGGCAACAAATGAGGAGGTCCGAAGACTTTGCTAAGAAATATGGGCTCATAGCATTTCTTATTCAAGTCCGACCCAATATTCCGATGTTGAAGGCTATGCTACACTTCTGGGATCCTTCGCTCCGATGCTTTACCTTCCAGCACATTGACATGGTTCCTACGATCGAAGAGTATTACAAAATAATAAATGTGGATATGCTTTCCAAAGAAAAGGTCTATTTCCCTTACGAAAGGAAAACTACTGCAAGGATACTCTCAAGATTGTTGGGCATTCATGTCGGTGAAATTCAAGATCAGATGATAGATAAAAAGGATAACCTGAATGCTCACTATCTCTTACAGTTTGTCCAAAACAACATAGATACAGATCATGGCCTGATTGCGTTTGCTCTTGCCATTTATGGATTAGTAATTTTTCCAAAAGTAAAGGGGCAAATCGATGGTCAGGTAGTCAAACTATTTGAGCAAATAGAGCATAAGGTGAATCCAGCAATACCCATCTTGGCGGAAACTATCTGATCATTGAATCATTGTAGGTTTAATAAGAGGGGACGATTCCGAGGTTGTACTCAGCTCTTGACCATCTGGATGATCAGTCACCTTCCCGTCCAAACATGCTTCGATTTGCCTAAGATCGAATGGAATCTGTATAGACCGGGGTTTCATAACCCAGCAAGAGAATATGGTAATGCGGCATGGCCTCTTGAAATGCCGACAAAGAATCAATGGATCATGTTTTTCCTAGGTTTGCAGGAAGTAATTTGGATGGCTCCCTGGATGTCTCATACCTATGCAGTGTATAGGTGTGGAGATAAACCTTGCGTTCCTCTCATAGGCCCATGGGGAGTTACTGGCTATGCTCCTGCCCTAGTTGGAAGACAGTTGGGGTCAAAGCAATTTATCCCCATGACCCATGGTCTAGCTGATTTCGAATTCTCGTACAGTGACGAGAATGTATCTAAGAAAGTCAAAGAAGCCACCGAAGCCTGGAAGGACGTTCGATATGTGAAGCAAGGATCTTCTACAGGAACTACTCCCGGATATCCTCTATGGCAGGCTAACCGCGGAAAAGGCTTTGTAGCCCCTAAAGTTGAAGGTCCTCATCTTCCTATCCATAATTTCAATGAAGCATTTGATTATGTTGCCGAGGCTGAAGGAAAATACGAAATAATGTACCAACAGCTGAAGGAAAAAGAGCTTGAAACTAAGGAGTTATGGAATAACAAATTGCGAAGGATTGAAGAGGAGATGCAAGTTGAAAAAGGAAGGTCTGCTTGGATGGAACAACAAACTCGAAGATGGAAAAACGAATACTCAAACCTTGATGTTTCACTTTCTGAGAAAAACAAAATGATTGCTTCCCTCAACCAAAAAAAATGGAGCCATGCGTTCAGAATTAAAATATTTAAAGTCAAAACTAGAGGAAAGCAGCAAAACTATTTTTCTGCTACAAGAAGAAAAAGTGTCCCTGGATGCGGATAGAGTCTATTGGAGTGATAGAAGTCAACACTTTGAAGGGCAGCACAAAGATCTTCTCCAAAAAACCTGCCAACTTCTTAATGATATCCAAGGACTTGCAAGGAAAGCGCAAAAAAGAGCAAGAGAGGCTGAAGAAGCTGAGGAGGAAACACCACCTGGGAAGGCCCGAGAATTCTTAGTCACCATCAAGAAAGAATTGGAATATTTTGGGAATTTCTATTGAAGTAGAAATAAAGAGGATTTTCTTTTTTTTAGAATAAGCGATTGCAGTAATAATGGTAGGACTAGATGAGTTTTTCTGTGTTTTTTTTCGTTGGAATTTGATTTTGTAATAATGGAGATTTGGCAATAAAATTTACAATTTTGGATCACAATCATTCGTTCATTCATTTCTTCATCTTTCATAAATTTTTATTAAGTATTCAAAAAATATGGAAATTAGGAAAACTGCCTCCAAAGCACCCTTATCGGACTCGATTGCAAGTCAAGATTATGGAAGAACGTGAGGCGAATCAAAAGAACGATACAGAGTTAGCATAACTCAAAAATCAAATGAATAAGATGATGGAAATGATACTCACGTTACAAAAAAATGAATCAAATGGGAATGGGAATCCTAAAACGATGATGTTGAACAACTTGTTTCTCCTCAATATCCTCCGGGTTTCACCCCAAACGTTCGTAATAATCAACACAGTGCATCTGGGCAACACGTATACTCTACGGTCAATTGGCCACCCTACGGACTTCCTCCAGGATATGTACCACCTTTCGCTGAAGAGGTTCTTGTCCACGAGGAACTAACTCCGCACGTCGACGCTGAAGAAGACCCTACACATGTGGTTCACCAATCATACATTACTTCTGGGCCACAAGCCCATCTCATTCCGCGCATACCTGGAGCAAGGCTTGGGGGGAATAAACCACACTTTCCTAATGGCACTCAAGGCAAGGAGAAAGAGAAGTTGGATCTGATAGAGTAAAGATTGAAAGCAGTTGAAGGAGCAAACTATCGAGGACTAAAAGATGCTTTTGAGATGTGTTTAGTCCCGGAAGTTATTTTGCCCCCAAAATTCAAGCTGCCAGAATTTGAGAAGTACAATGGAACTACCTGCCCAAATACTCACCTCCATATGTATGTACGGAAAATGTCAGCATACCACAAGGATGACAAGTTATTGATCCATTGCTTCCAAGATAGTCTCGTTGCCGGGGCTTTGAATTGGTATATACGATTAGAAAAAGACAATATCAGAACTTTCAGGGACTTGGCTGACGCTTTTGTTAAGTATTACAAGTACAATGAAGATTCGGCACCTGACCGCACTCAGCTTCAAAGTATGTTCCAAAAACAGAATGAGAGTTTTAGAGAATATACACAAAGGTGGAGAGCCGTGGCTGCCCAAGTTATGCCTCGCATAGAGGAGGAGGAACAAATCTCATTATTTATAGAGACTCTTCAAAATCCCTATTATGATCGCATGGTGAGTAGTACTGCTAATAGTTTCAATGCTTTAAAAAAGGTGGGAGAACGAATTGACAGTGGATTGAGGTGTGGAAAGATCACAGGAGACAATCTCGGACCGAGCACTGGAAAGAGACCAAATTTTGTGAAAAAGAAGGAAGGAGAAACTCATGCCATAACTAATGAAGGGAAGGGATATCAAAGAACCAACCATTATTCTAAGAATGCTTACACCAATACTTATACCTCCCGCCCACAGGGGACTCAATATCAGCCCAATACATATGTTCATCAGAACCCCCACCAGTACCATGCACCAATTATTCATTATCCACAAAATCCCACCCAAACATATTTCACACCACAGGCTATAAATCCTAACCAATCATATTTACCTCCACCGATCCCAAGCATAAACCAAACTTATACTTCCCAAGCAACCACAAACACAAGCCATACACATCCTCCTCAACAAATTAAAAACACAAACCCAAACCAACCTAATACATACCAAAGCCAAGATAGAAAGATCGTAAACTTCGATCCTATTCCAATGTCTTACACTGAACTTTTTACTTTCCTTCAAAAACGAGGGGTGGTGACTCCCGTCCCTGGGAAAGTTCCTGAAAATCCGGGACGTTGGTATGATCCAAATACGGCTTGTATATATCATTCAGGAGTGGTGGGCCATTCAGTAGAAAATTGCAAAGCGTTCAAGTATAAAGTTCAAAGCCTAATCGACTCGAAATGGTTAGATTTCAAGCAAGTGGCTCCTAATGTCTCAGGGAACCCTTTACCTAACCATTCTAGCCAAGGGGTCAATGCAGTAGAAAATTTCTGTGAAGAGATGTGCATAGAACGATTAGTGGATGTTAAGATGCCTATGAGGTTCATATTTCAAGAGATGTGTAAACAAGGTTTGATTGAAGTATTGGTCAAAGAAGAAATGGGGAATGATTTGGAAGTTTGTGAAATGCATGGGAGGACAGGTCACACTCTAGAAGATTGTGATGATTTTAAACAATTGTTGCAAAAACTCATGGATGCCAAGCTGGTCATGATAATGAAGAAAGGTTATAGTAATGGAATCAACATGATGAGAAGCTCAAGTGAAAAATTCGATACCAATGATATCCCAGCGACGATTCAGAAGTTTGAACCGGTGCTCGATATTCCAGATAATGCGTTGTTATACCCCTCTGAAGCCCGGTGGGAACCAGTGATAGGGGAGATGCCAAACCCTTTCCCTTATAAGTCGGACAAATCAGTGCCATGGAGGTACGGGAAGCCGTTGACTGGTATCCCAGGTGTATCTGACAAATCAAAAGAGGTAAGCAACATAGCTGGAGTTGGGGGAATGACTAGAAGTGGAAGAATGTATAGTCCTGTTGAATTAAAACCATCTTCTGCAAAAACTAGCAAATTAGGAGAAGGGGTCATATTTCCCGAGGTTGATAGTGCCAAAATGGGTCCTGACGGGTCCGAATCAGAGCGAAAAGATTTTGAGATCAAGAAAGAGGTCTCCACTGAAGAGGCTTTTGAATTCTTGAAGTTTATCAAACAAAGTGAATATAAAGTGATTGACCAATTAAACCACACACCCGCTCGGATTTCGTTATTATCTCTACTAATGAATTTTGAACCACACAGGAATGTATTGCTGAAGGTGCTGAATCAGGCTCATGTTAGCCATAATATCACAGTAGAAAGGTTGGATGGCATAGTGAATAATATAGTTGCTGACAATTACATCACTTACACGGATGACGAAATTCCACCTGAGGGGACTGGTCACATCGAAGCCCTTCACATTTCCATGATGTATCGAGGTTGTCAGGTGGCAAGGGTTTTGATAGATAATGGTTCATCGTTAAATGTCATGACCAAAAGAACCTTTGCTAGGCTCCCGATTGACACTTCCCTCTTGAAGCCAAGCAATATGATCGTCAAAGCATTTGATGGATCAAGGAGAGAATCAGTGGGGGAAATTGAACTACCTATGAAAATAGGACCATGCACTTTTCAGATCTTATTCCAAGTAATGGACATAAACCCGACTTATACTTGCTTATTGGGAAGACCTTGGATTCATACTAGTGGTGCGGTACCCTCTTCCTTGCATCAAAAAGTGAAGTTTATCGCAAATGGGAAACTTATAGTCATTTCCGGGGAAGAAGATGTATTGGTGACGCAACCATCAAATATTCCTTATATTGAAGCAGCTGAGGAGGCTTTTGAAACGGCTTTCCAAGCACTGGAGATAGCAAATGCCACATTTGTTAAAGAAGGAAGTCCCCTGTTGAAGCTTAGACCTTCTGAAGCTTCTCTCATGGTGGCGAAAATCATGATAGAAAATGGGTATCAGCCAGGCAAAGGGCTTGGAAAATATGAACAAGGACCAGTTGATATGCCAATACTCTATGACAACAAAGATCGGTATGGATTAGGATATATACCTACAAAAGTTGATAAGATCCGAATCGCCAAAGAGAAAAAGCAGAAGAGGTTGGCCCGTTTGGGGCATTGTGAGTACAAGGTTGACAAGATTCCCATTCCGCATATCAGCTACAGCTTCAGCAATGCTGGATTCGATTTTGTAAGGGATGTTGCTGCAGTGATGGATGATTGCTCTAATGATATGGATAGCTTCATAATCCAACATCCGCCCGGCACCGTGTTGAACAACTGGATAGAGGAGGAATTCCCATGACTTTTGTGCCACATGGAAAAGTAATTAATGTATTTGAAATCATTGGTTCCGCCCAAAGCCATTGATTTCTTCTTAGCACTAAATAAGGGCATACTCCATTTCATATTGTCAAATATAAGTTTTCATGAATAAAATGCATGTGTTTTCGTTAATCCTATTTTCTTTTTTTTCTTTTCCTTTAAAAGGATAATAATAATAATAATCATGAAAAAATATAGATTTTACAATAATGCAGATCTGACTGCGAATCCGAAAATAATGATCATGTTAGTAACCCATCATACAGTTTCGATCACTTTCCTAGCCAGACTGAAGAAGAGAATAATGATGACAATTGGGAGACACATCCTGAATTACTCCGAATGGTTGAACAAGAAGCTAGAGAAATTCAACCTCATGAAGAGCCCACTAAAGTAATTAACTTGGGGAGAGAGGATGATAAAAAAGAGATCAGAGTTGGAACAATCTTGAAAATCAGTGAACGAAAAAGGTTGGTTCAGTTGTTACATGGTCATACCGTGATATACCGGGATTGGATCGTAACATAGACGAGCACAAGTTGCCATTGAAGCCTGAATGCCCACCTGTGAAACAAAAATTAAGGAGGATGAAAACTGACATCTCGTTGAAAGTGAAAGAAGAAATACAAAAGTGGCTAGAAGCGGGATTTATAACAGTGTCAAAATATCCTGAATGGGTCCAAACCCGTTTTGACCAGTTAAGTCTCATTGAAGGAAAGAGATTAGTTGCTTTATGTCATGGCCAATTGTATCAAAAGAGAATTATTAAGGCTCATGCTAAGAAAGTCCACCCACGTCACTTTCGAAAAGGGGATCTAGTGCTTAAGAAGATTCTACCTATCCAGAAAGATCACAGGGGAAAGTGGACTCCGAATTATGAAGGACCCTATGTCGTAAAAAAGGCTTTCTCTGGAGGGGCCCTGATTTTGACCAACATGGATGGAGAAGACTTGCGACTCTCAGTGAATTCAGATGCTGTAAAAAAGTATTATGCTTGAGAGTATCTAAAAAGAATAATAAAAAAAGAAGAAAAAGGAAGTTGTATGTTTGTTTAGTAGTATATTCTTATGCGTTGATCACATCAATGTTTTACTAAACCTTTTTTCATATGCATAGTAAAGAATGTTTAATTCATGGATCAGGATGGAGGGGGATGTAAATAAAATCCTATATGATGTGGACTCTCGAACAGTTCTTTTCTAATGATATGAGGCTTCTTTGTAAATCCCAAACACTAAGGAGATACCCCTAGTCACCCCATTGAGCCTTGACATCATGAATGGAGATCGTTTCTATATTACCTATTGAATATTCATAACCAGGGTCGGGTAGAATCGTTTGACAAATTTTCTGCTCAGCATTCAATCACTAACAAAAAGTCTACCTTGGTTTCAAAACCCAAAAGTAATTGGTCACGGGATGAGTGGGGATCAGAATATGGATACAAAAAAAAAGGAAAGAAAAAAGAAAAAAAAGAGGAAAATTCCCGAATAATAATATAAAAAAAAGAGAGGAAGAGAATCCCGCTGAGAATCTGCAATGGATATCCAGACAATGGTTAAAGTAAATCAAGATCTCTTCACAATTTCTAGTAGTGATTGAATGTTGTTGATAAAAAAAAGAGATTTGTCGAGAGGTAGGATATGGGAGAAAAGGAGAAAAGGAGAAGGGGGGAAACAAAATGCTTTGAGCCATATACCCTTTCTTTTCATAAACCTTCAGCCAGGCCACGATACAAGCTTAAAAGACCTCGTTGAAGATTGAACAGTTCGAGATAAACATCAGGGTAAAAGAAAACTGACTCCAAGAGAAAGATCCTGCATCCTAATAAATATTATATGCATGTTATTACTACAAACAAAATCCATTTCCTTTACAGTGATCATATCATAAGTACCTATTTTTAAAGAAGCATGCAAACTAAAAAAATAAAATAGAATGAGCTCGTTAGGTCGAAAACCTGAAAAGGCGGCCTAGGCAGAAGTTAGAGCAATTTACTAGGTTGAAAACCCGAAAGGGCGACCTACCGTTTTTTTTTTTAAAAAAAAAGGGTACCTCAAGCTAGTACCATGCAAGACACAATGTCCACAAGAGCAACCATGGGTCAAACTGGGGCAGATTTTTTTTTATTATTTTCAAGAAAATAATAAAAAAACAGGTGGCAAACAACTAGTGCAAAGAAAGACGAGACGAACAACCAAGTGAAACTCCAAATCTACAACTGGACACGGGGGCAATTTTCTTAATCCAAAGCGTTTTGATTGCGACCTCATTAGATCTTTCAGAAGAAAGGAGGGAGAGTGCTAAATTCTTGATGAGGGAGATTAACATGGTTCATTAAAAAGGATCGTTTGCAGAAATGTGAATATGTTTACTAAATCTTGCCTTTGTCAAGAATGGCCTTGTAAAAATTCCTAAATATGTTTTGCATGGTATAATGCATTCATTCACGAACTTGTATTGACAATATAGAAATGTTGTATAAAATTTTTGTTTAAAGCAGAAAGTTCATATTTGTGAATAACAATAATGTTTTACGAGATATTTAGTGGGATCCCTGAGGCGGGAAACATAGTGCAACCAAAGAAGTGATTAATTGTTTGTTGATTCTGCAAAAGAGATCTGGTCTAATCCCTAAGTCTCAAGCATGGCTTAGTGCATAAGGGTGCCAAGGGGCAGTCACAATGACAAAATTATGATCAATTTCCTATTTTTTGGCTCATGTGCATTGCATCACGTCAATATATCCATGCATATTAAGCATTCGAAATCATATATCCTCTCATTATTAATGTAAGTGCTCATAGACATTCACAGCCACAACAAAAATTACTATCATTGTCGCATGTCTCAAGTTTACCTTAAGTTTTATTTTATTTCCTCTACCACGAGTTCCGGCAGTACCCCGACCTGCGTCCTCGTTTTCATTATTTTATTTTCAGTTCCCGAGTTCCGGCAGTACCCCGACCTGCGTCCTCGGCTTTAATTATTTTTAATTTTCTCTACCACGAGTTCCGGCAGTACCCCGACCTGCGTCCTCGTTTTCATTATTTTATTTTCAGTTCCCGAGTTCCGGCAGTACCCCGACCTGCGTCCTCGTTTTCATTATTTTATTTTCAGTTCCCGAGTTCCGGCAGTACCCCGACCTGCGTCCTCGTTTTCATTATTTTATTTTCAGTTCCCGAGTTCCGGCAGTACCCCGACCTGCGTCCTCGTTTTCATTATTTTATTTTCAGTTCCCGAGTTCCGGCAGTACCCCGACCTGCGTCCTCGGCTTTAATTATTTTTAATTTTCTCTACCACGAGTTCCGGCAGTACCCCGACCTACGTCCTCGGCTTTAATTATTTTTAATTTCTTCTACCACGAGTTCCGGCAGTACCCCGACCTGCGTCCTCTTTTTCATTATTTTATTTTCAGTTCCCGAGTTCCGGCAGTACCCCGACCTGCGTCCTCGGCTTTAATTATTTTTAATTTTCTCTACCACGAGTTCCGGCAGTACCCCGACCTGCGTCCTCGGTTTTGATTATTTTTTTTAATTTTCTCTACCACGAGTTTCGGCAGTACCCCGACCAGCGTCCTCGTTTCCATTATTTTATTTTCAGTTCCCGAGTTCCGGCAGTACCCCGACCTGCGTCCTCGGCTTTAATTATTTTTAATTTGCTTTACCACGAGTTCCGACAGTACCCCGACCTGCGTCCTCGTTTCCATTATTTTATTTTCAGTTCCCGAGTTCCGGCAGTACCCCGACCTGCGTCCTCGTTTTCGTTATTTTATTTTCAGTTCCCGAGTTCCGGCAGTACCCCGATCTGCGTCCTCGGTTTTAATTATTTTTTTTTCTCTCTATCACGAGTTCCGACAGTACCCCGACCTGCGTCCTCGTTTTCATTATTTTATTTTCAGTTCCCGAGTTCCGACAGTACCCCGACATGCGTCCTCGGTTTTTATTATTTTTTAATTTTCTCTATCACGAGCTCCGACAGTACCCCGACCTGCGTCCTCGTTTTCATATTTTTATTTCCAGTTCCTGAGTTCCGGCAGTACCCCGACCTGCGTCCTCAGATTTATTTATCATCGTTTAACAAAAAAAAAAAAAAAAACTCCGACTTACTTTAGTTCTTTCAATATCTGACGCTCTCTTCAACAAAATTGGTGTCTACGTCTTTACTCATTACTTATCTTGATAGCATACAAACTCCATTTTGTTTGTCATCTAATAAGCAACAAGTAAAGAGGGGCAGCTGTTGACACCCAATTTTGTCCGGGGTCAAAAATATTAGTTTTTAAAAATTTTGGGTTAATTAAATTTTTATTCTCAAATTTGTATAATTAAATAAATAGTGAGAAAAAAATAAAAAGCTTGTTTGAATGTATTATTCTTGTGTATTGAGTTATTTTTGGGGTTATTTAAAAAATAAGAATAAAAAAATAAGAAAAGATTTTGAAAAAAAAAGTATTTTTTGTAAAAAATAAAAAAAAAGAATTTTAAAAAAGGTAAGATAAAAATGTGTTTTTGGTAAAAGATTTGATAAGTTTTTTGTGAGGATAAAGATAATTTTTTTTATTAAAAGGATTTGTTTTATTTATAAAAGGATTATCATCATATTTGTTTTGATTTTAAAAGATTGAGAATTGATCTTTAACAAATTTAAAAGATTTGATTAAGGAATAAACCAGGGAATATTTCACTGGGCTTTCAAAGCCTATTGGAGAAACCCTATTTTTTTTAACCTAATTTTTTTTCCTATAAATAGAGCTCTTCTCCTCACAATTTCAAAACAGAATTTTATACACAATTTTGAAAACAGAGATTTTTTTTAAGCAATTTACTCTAAAAAAATATTGTGCTTCGATTTCCGTGCCTACTACTCTTCTACTTTAGTCTTTAGTCTCATTTTCTCGGTTTTTGTGCTGAATAATAAAACACTTCCTCTGCCAGTCTAAGTTCCTGGCCTTCAACACAGTAATGCTCCCTTCGTCCATTCCAGGTACCTCTTTTCATCTCTTTTGTTTTCAGTTTTTTTTGTTTTAAAAATATTAAAAAATAAAAATGTAGTCTTTTATATTTCAATTGTTGAGATTTTAATTATTATTTTTTATGCATCCTTTTTGATTGTTGAATAATAAATTTTTTTTTCTACAATCTTATTTTATATTTTTGGTTGTATTTTTATTTTTTGACTCTGCTGCTTTGTACATTTTTTTTTTGTGAGGAATGGAACTTGTTTTCTATCCTTAATTCTTATTAGTATTAATAATCGGTTATCAATTTTTTATATTATCACATAGTATCATTTTAAGATTATTGTACTGTGAGGTATGATAATGGTTCTAAAATTATTTTTTGATTGATTCCGTTTTAGAATTTTTGCGATAAGACTTTAATAAAAAAAATTAAAGAATTTTAGCCGATGACGGAAAATTTGGAAGATGTCCGGAGTGACGGTTACACAAAAGTCTATCCATTAGTCTTGAGGCATTTCTTTGCAATCGGATTTGGCCATGAGTGTTGGCTGGGTTTGGTTCTACAAAAAGGTTAAAAGTTTGGAATTTTAAGGTAAAAGTAATACTTTAAAGTTGCCGACGATAGAAATTAGGAAAAGGACGTGGTTGCGGTTCCGTAAATTTTACCTAATTATCTTGAGGCATATTTTTTATATTAGAGTTGGCCATGAGTGTTGGCTAAATCTAAATGACAAAAATCAAAAGTAAATATTTCATTAAATTTCTTTTTAGTGTTAAAATCAATGTGAATAAATTCATTGATCCTTAACCGTTATAACAATGGTGAATATAAACAATTAAAAATAATTATTTCAAAGATAATAATTTTGCTCACAAGTTTAGAATTTTATTTACTTTTTACCGCAACACAATCTCATACCGAAAAGGAAATTTTGTAAACAAATCATTTTGAAATAATTTTAGAACTAATTTTTATTGCTATAAATCTTTATTAAAATAGAAGTTTTAAATTCACTATTGTTATATCCAAATGTTATAGGATTTGATTTTATTCCGCAGAAAAATTGCTATTTAGGCAACCCATTTCTCAATCATAGTCATTTATCATCTTTGATAATATGCTGATAAAAGTGGGATATATAAAATAAAAATAATGAACAATTGTTTTTTTTTTATTAATAATTTAAAACCAAACCAAATTAATCAAGCAAATAATATAGACCAAATAGGTAACCGTTCTTAGAACGGACGTGGTAGGGTGCTAATACCTTCCCTACTCGTAATCAACCCCCTAATCCAATCTCTGATACGAAGACCATTTTTTTAGGTGTCCAATTGCACCATTCCATTTTTATGGATAAATCAATTGGTGGCGACTCCAAATCTCTTTAATTAATTTAAATATTAAATTAATTATATAATTATCTTTTTTCATTTTTTTTTCGCGGCGCCCTCCGGGACGGTTGCGACACAACCCACTATATAAATTCCCTTTCTCATCTCTACCACATCATCTTCGTCCTCTCCCCCACTGCCAACGACAACGCCACCCCGACCAGCCCTATCACACTTCCTTCACCAATCTTGTCACCATCATAATAGCTAGTAATAAAATGAGAGGGGAACACCCGCGACCATCACCATCTTAGCCAAAGATGTCTCCTATAACCCAAACTCATTTTAGGCCCATTGCATTCTCAATCCAAAACTCCCTTGGTATTGCTAAGGTAACCCACCCCCATTCAAACAATGAAGCCCAAAGGCTTTATCCACCGATTTCATCAAGTCATATTTCAGTAAAGGCTCTGTCGGGGAAGCACACACACTATTCGACGAAATATTTCACAAAGATGTGGTATTGGACTACCATGATAATTGGCAACACCTCTTGCAACTGCCACAATCGGGTTGCGCCCCAAAATGGAGCAATTGTTTTGAAGGCATGTAAGGGCCTGACATGTACTTGAATGCTCTTTCATGTGGGAAGTTGGTTCATGGGTTGGCAATCAATATTGGTATTAGAGAGGGAGATAGGGATGATAGAAAGAGAGTGGTGGTTGATGGTGACGAGGTTGGTGAGAGAAGTGTGTGAGGCTAGTGGGTTGCGGTTGCCGGTGGGGGAGGGAACGATGATGATGTGGTAGTGATGAGAAAAGGATTTCATATATTGGGCTTTAGTCTTGACATATGATTGATTTAATATGTGTGACATTTTGGTCAGATATGAGGTTTTTGTTCCCCACCAGATTCTCGGACTAGTACAGAACTTAAAACCGTGTAGTTACAACCAAATAAAGGTCTAACACTTCACCCAATTCTGGTATGGTGAGTATGGGAGGAGAGGCAAGTTGGACTTTAAATTGTTGGAATGCCATTTCACATTCTAGGGTCCACTAGAAATCTTTGGCTTTCTTCAAAGCTTTGTAGAGTGGACTAGCCTTTTCAGCAAATGCTTGTAAGAAACGAGTTAGGGCCGCTATCCTACCAGCTAATTGTTGGACTTCTTTTTATTGTAGACAGGCTCTTCATATTGATAACGGACTTTCACTTGTCAAGGTTTGCTTATATCCCTCTTCTAGTCAACATATAGCCTAAGAATTTTCCTACCTGAGCTTCAAAAGTTCACTTTACTAGATTCAACCGCAATCGATGTTGTCTAAGTCTTTAAAAAACCTGCTCCATGTCTTCGATGTGGTCTCCTGTTTGTGAAGTTTTGACGATCATATAATCAATGTACACTTCCACAGTTTTTCCAATCAAATCTTCGGAGACCTTATTCATCATTCTTTGATACGTCGTGCCGGCGTTCTTCAGACCAAATGACATACATCACATTTTAGCAATAAATTGCATCTTGTAACACCCCGATCTAGAACTTGAATTATTCCTTTACTTTAAAAAAGATATAGGAAAATATGGGCCAAATTTTTACTACTATTATTATTATTTTTTTTACAATGGTGACATGAACATAGAAAGGACTTTGTAAAACAATCTCTTTAAATAAAATAATATGAATATGTATCACGCCACCTGTCAAGTTCCAAATCGAAATGTTACCCACACCGCACTTTGAAATCCGCACTTGGATTTCATAAACATTTTTCCTTTCAAGACATTTGTCAGTTCATAAAGTATTCAACAGTTCCATCGAAGTGACATGGTTTCCAAAATTGATTCAGTATCACAACAAAATACATAATATGTAACACCCCAATTTAGAAACTTGAAATTTTCCTTTGTATTGAATTTAGAAAAATACTGTAACACCCCAAAATTTTAATCCCCGATTAATGAAATGTTAATTATAAATTAATTATAATTAATGATTTCTATATTAATCCTTGATTAAAATATGCGTTCATATAGTTAGTATATGTGTGTGAAGTGACTTAATAAATATAATAATGCATAAAATAAGTGTTTTGCATATTAGTCCCTGGGTTGGGACCTAGAAGCAATTATAGGAAAGATTTTGGAGGGAAAGTAAATAAAATTATTATTTTTCAAAAACTGGGCAAAATACTCGAGTATTATTCTGAATACTCGAGTATTCTGGGTAAACTTGCACGAGTTAGTGCGGTTGATGAGTCAACACCGAGTTATCATCGTTTTGACACGAAAACAACCTCCAAACCACGTCCCAATCTGCGTGTCGAGCTGCATGGATAGCTTGGCTATGTATTTAAACCCCTGGTTGACGCATCAACACCCCATTTTGCCAAATTCATGTGAAAATCGAGTATTAGGGTTCTAAAATCGTTTTTAACGATTCTTCTTCTCTGAGCCGAATTGAACCACAAATCAAACACTGATACGAAGCTCACATCTCGAGCTTTGTATAGAGAGTAAAATCGTGAGGATTGAGTGAGTGTGTTGGGAGAATTGGAGCTTGGAAGTGAAGTTGTTTCTGGTCAAAGTGTTGTCTGGAGCTTACTTCAATTTCGATTTCTGGTAAGCTCATGAATCCTTGAGTCTCAAATTCAGTTTCTTTAGTTAGTTTATGTTGCATAGGGTCTAGAAAATCTAATTTCCCCAATTCTTATCTCTGTTTCATGGGTGAACCAATTCGATTTTGGTGTTGCACTCAATCTGCTCTGCATGTTGGAGTTTAAAGTGTTTTTGGTGCTGTGGAGCTTTTCTTTGGGAATTCTCTGTTTGATTCACGTTTGAGAGGTAAAGGGAAGTAATTTTATTCACTAGATAGAGATTGAATTTCACTAATTTTGCTAGAGAGCCACCAATATGCTCTAAGGGCTTAGATTGAATAGGATCTTTGGTTTGGAGACCAAGCTTTGCTCTAAAACTATGTTGAGCAAGTTCTAAATCATGCATGCAAGCTTAAAGGAACTTTATTTCATGAGAATTGTGCTTATTATGCGATTTGAGGTGTTGAGTTGTTAAAATGTGTATTTTATGCATGATTGATGAATCCTCTGTCAAATCTGTGTTTTGATATGAAATGAATGTTGTAACATGTTCAAATTATGTTATGTGTGCTCTGTTGATCCTTGGAATGGACTTGAAATGAGTAGAAATGAAATTGGTATGTTAAAACTATGATTTCAGTGTATTCTGCTGTGAAACACTCGAGTATTATACAGGGTACTCGAGTAAAATATCTTTGAAACAATGTAAATGAAGCAAGAACACTCGAGTATCATGTCTAGCACTCGAGTATCGAGCATGACCCGAGGACAAGTTAAGGCTAACCACTCGAGTCATTCAAGGTCACTCGAGTAATCTGGAAATCAAGATGAACACTCGAGTAACCTATGAACTACTCAAGTAATTTATTGAATTTGAAACCCAAATCCTCAGAAAGTCATGAACACTCGAGTAACTTTAAGAACACTCGAGTAATCTGGAAAAGTTGATGAACACTCGAGTGTACTGAATTCTACTCGAGTAAATTGCCCAGAACCTGAAAGATACATTTTCAATTCTTACTCATTTAAGTTAAGGAATTAATAACAATAATCCAAGGAATCTAGACTTGAAGGGAATTGATTAATATGAGTATACCGTTTGGTGACGGTCCTTTTCGATAATAAAATAAGTCTAGGTGGCCTGTAAGATATTAATCAACTTCCTTTAAGTCTAAAGAATAAAGTGCATTCATTTTGGAGTTTGGATGGTAGGACGTATATCATGTTTTTGGTAAACATGTGGAGGGCCTCTGGGAGTGCCAATACGCTTGCTTGATGACACGTCGTTGACGTGGTCGGCTGAGTGGATGCCGATATGGTTATACCGTTTGGATGACGGGATATGCTTGGGTGGCGTGGATTCCAAGCTTGTCGTATACATTGTAGGTGAATGTACGAATTGTTGTATACCTAGGAATACAACGCACTGTTGAGTGCTGGGTTGTCAGGGATGGACGTCAGAGAGTGACATAGAATGATGGAGATAGGCTTGAGAGCTAAATTCATGCATCATGCCACTCATTCAAATTAATTGTGATAAATGAAACAAGTATGAGTATCCTATTTGCATTCAATAACTGCTAAGTGCTATATGTGATTGTTATTTATGGATGCATATTTACATATTCATGGTGCATGATTTATTCTCTGTTGATTATGTGTATAGAATTGCTTACCCCTATGCCCTTGTAGGTGATGTCTCGTTACATTGCTTGCATCGAGATCCGGCCACTTCCTAGTGGCACATGGATCTATGAGGACCATCGTGCGGTGTTCGAGGGAGAGGTAGAGATTACCTTCTACCACCCGAACCCGCTGATGCGATTCCGTCCTCGTAGATTTAGGATTCCCATCATATACACTATGCACGTACCCCCATTTTATACTTACCATGGACCACCTCCCATGTGACCAGCTCGCTTTTATCACAGTTTTCATTTTCGACCTACCCGCTCTCACCCTTTTACTTCGAGAGTCGTCCGCGAGGAGACTCCCCCTTCTGATCCGAGGAGCCCAGTCAGGGTTTCACCATCACCTGATCCGGTACCCAGTGGTAGGGTACACTCTCCCTCGGATGAGATCGAGGAGGATCCGGTGGAGGACGAGAGTGGAAGCGAACCTGTTGTGCATTCTACTGGGAGTGATTGGAGGGACGATGATCCCTAGGTATGTGCATAGGGTATGTGATGAGGATCAGAGGATCCGATGTGTGGATGCTATGGAGGAGATCTTGTTGCTGCTGTGTTGATGATGATGCTACTACCTTACTACTTTTGCTTCTTGGAGACTACTGCTATCACTACTACTACATCTGATGCTGCCAGATCTACGTGACCACCCTTAGAGTTATATTTTGGTTATGTATATATTATGTAGATATACTTTTGGAGTACTCTAGGGTTTTGGTTACACTGCTATGTAGATCTGTTGATGGACTTGTATATTTTGGAACTTGGAGACTCTGATGTTGGGCTATGTACTTATGACTTTCCTATATATAAAATCTATGTTTATATTCCTATCCATGGCATAGTCAGATAATTTCCGCTTACTCTGATTTAATCTATTTGAGAGTTCGGCTGTGAAAACTATTCGATGGTATCAGTTTTATCAAATAAAGCAAGGGTAGCTTCAGTTGTGTTCTATGATACAAATAAGATTTCAAAAGACGAATGTTACCCAACTTTTGAAAAGGTTTTAGAAATCGCCGAATTCGATACAACTGTTTTGAAATGCTTTAGAGTTTATTCTCCAAGAATTCCAAGTGTTGATTTGTGCACCCGCTTTAAAAAGAAAAATTTTATTTACATATTTTATTAACACTCACAAGTCCATATATTATCCAATATAATAGCTTAAGTACTATATTATACTTGGGTAATTCGGAAGGGTGTCACACTTAGTGGTATCAGAGCAAAAGCCAGATCCTGTAGTAGTGGAAGTAGTTCAGAAAGGTAGCCATCAACATCAAGCAGGTATCTCCAGGGCATGTAACTTATTTTGAATGTTATTATTTTGCTTGTTGAGCTTTAGATACCCTTGATTTGTTTGTATCTTGTCTCTTTTGAGCACAAGACGCAATTGAATGTGAAGTTAGAATCTTAAGCTATAGCCTTAGCATAGGTGGTGTAATTGAAGTTTCTTTAGTTCAGCATATGTGACCATAAGCCCATAGCGCAGGTCTAATATGGCAACTAGAAACCAAAATCACACCAATGCGATGTTAGAAAGGATCACCACGGTGCTGGAAGCCATGCAGCGACAGTCTCAACAACCATCTCAACCGGTTAACCCGCCTCATCAGTGTAATGTGGGTAATGCTGAGGCGAAGACTCTGGCTGATTTTAGAAGTTGCAATCCGCCAAAGTTTGAAGGAGGATTTAAACCGGAAGAGGCCAATAAATGGATTCACACCATGGATAAGATTCTGAGAACGTTGGAGTGTTCTGATGCTCAGAAGGTGGCGTATGCAACATACATGTTGGAGGATGAAGCTGAGAATTGGTGGAATCACATGATGCAACTTCTGCAATATGAAGGAAGGGAAGTGAGTTGGGGTGTATTCATGGAGAAGTTTCTCCATAAGTATTTCCCTGAGGATCTAAGGAGAAAAAAGGAGGTAGAATTCTTGCAGCTGAAGCAAGGTAATATGAGTGTGGGTGAGTACGCGGCCAAGTTTGAGGAGCTTATGAAGTACTCTCCATATTATCAGAACAATCCGGATGAAAGAAGCAAATGCATTAAGTTTGAAGGAGGCTTGAGGCCCAAGTTGAAGTCGATCTTCAGTTATCAACGGATTCAAAGCTTTCCTGCACTTGTGGATATGTGTAGGATGTATGAAGATGACACAAAGGCTGAGGAGGTGCAAGTCTCGGAAAAGAAGGACAATCAGAACTATGGACCTCAAAGACGTAAAGGTTTCAACAACCGAGGCAAAGGTCCGTATGATCGCCGAAGGAAAGGCAAGGGAAAAGCTGGTGAGTCTGATGGAAGGAATTATCGGAGCGAGGCTCCATTCTGCGACAAGTGCAAGCGCAACCACTATGGCAGTGTATGCTGGGGAACAAGTGGCTGCTTCAACTGTGGAAAGCCGGGACATTTTGCAAGGGATTGCAAGGAACCGGTCAAAGCCAATTCAAGAGGGACTGCGGAGAGGCCTATGGCTCAAGGAAGGGTTTTCACCCTTAATGGTGTGGAAGCAAGCCGATCCTCTGATCTGGTGCAAGGTAAATACTTGCTTAATGGTCAGTCTTGTCATGTCTTGTTTGATTCCGGCGCTACGCATTCATTTGTTTCATATGAATGTGTGAAACGGTTAAGTTTGTCTGTGTCTGAATTACCTTATGTTTTGCAAGTGGAAACTCCTACCAATGCTTCTATTGTAGTTTCTAGAGCATGTCTTAACTGCTGTATAGAAGTGTTAGGACAAACCTCTAAAGTAGATTTGATCTGTTTACCCTTGGCACAATTAGATGTGATCTTGGGAATGGACTGGTTAAGTCAAAACCAAGTGATCATTGATTGTGATAGAAAAATAGTGACCTATAGAAACCCAAAACCTTCCGGCTACGTGTGTCTGTTCAACACTGAGGTGGAAGAGAATGGTCCAAGTATGGAAGAGATTCCTGTTGTCAGAGACTTTCAGGAGGTATTTGCTGATGAGATCCCTGGTTTGCCACCAAGAAGAGAGATTGAATTTGGTATTGATCTAGTTCCGGGAGCTGGTCCCATTTCTATTGCTCCTTATAGAATGGCACCACCAGAAATGGCTGAAAATGAAGAAGCAGATTGAGGAGCTGTTGCAGAAGCAGATGATCCGACCAAGTGTGTCGCCTTGGGGTGCTCCGGTTTTGTTCGTCAAGAAGAAAGATGGTAGCATGAGGATGTGCATCGACTACCGGCAGCTGAATAAGGTCACCATCAAGAACAAGTATCCATTGCCGAGGATAGATGACCTTATGGATCAAGTGCGAGGAGCTTCGGTATTTTCCAAGATTGATTTGAGGTCGGGGTACCATCAGATCAGGATAAGAGAAGAGGATATCTCTAAGACTGCATTTTGATCTCGATACGGACATTATGAGTATGTCGTGATGCCGTTCGGATTGACTAATGCACCAACTATCTTTATGGACTACATGAATCGAATCTTTAGACCTTATTTAGATTCATTCGTGGTTGTGTTCATTGATGATATCCTTATTTACTCTAAGAGCCCGGAGGAGCATGCTGAACACTTGAGGATAGTGTTGAGTATCCTGAAGGAGAAGCAGCTGTACGCCAAACTTACAAAGTGTGAGTTCTGGCTGAAGGAGGTTGAGTTCTTGGGGCATGTGATTTCGGATAAAGGAATAGCCGTTGATCCGACGAAAGTAAGCTCGGTTTTGCAATGGGAGCAACCGAAGTCGGTCACAGAGGTGAGAAGCTTTCTGGGTTTGGCTGGTTACTATAGAAGATTCATTGAAGGTTTCTCGAAGATTACACTGCCTCTGACGAAGTTGACTCGGAAAGATCAACCATTTCTATGGGATGAGAAGTGTGAAAGGAATTTTCGGGAGTTGAAGGAAAGGTTGACATCGTCTCCTGTATTGATTCTGCCCGATACACAGAAGAGTTTCGATGTGTATTGTGACGCATCGAAACAAGGTCTTGGGAGTGTTTTGATGCAAGAAGGGCAAGTCGTCGCCTATGCCTCGAGACAGCTAAAAGTTCATGAAATGAACTATCCAACCCATGATCTGGAGCTGGCAGCTGTGATGTTTGCGTTAAAGATCTGGAGGCACTATCTCTATGGCACTACGTTCCAGGTGTTCAGTGACCATAAGAGTTTAAAGTACCTCTTCGATCAGAAAGAGTTGAATATGAGGCAGCGCCGATGGATGGAGTTTTTGAAGGACTACGAGTTCTAGCTCCATTACCATCCTGGGAAGGCCAATGTTGTGGCAGATGCATTGAGTAGAAAAGCAATGCACATCAGTGTAATGATGGTCAGAGAAGCTGCGTTGATAGAGGAGTTCCGGAATTTAAGCCCGACGATGCAAGTAGAGCCGACGAGTATTAAGATGGGGATGTTGCAGATTGCTAATGAGTTTCTGCAAAGGATTCGGGAATTGCAACACAAGGATAATAAGCTTATGGAAAAGAAGAAGTTGATGCAAGAAGGTAAGGAGTTGGAAGTTCAAGAAGGGAAGGATGGAATCCTGCGTTTTAAGACAAGGATATGTGTCCCTGATGATTTGGAAGTAAGAAGAATGATTCTGAATTAAGCGCATAAGAGTAAGATGAGTATGCATCCACGAGCTACCAAAATGTACCAGGACTTAAAGAAGCTATTTTGGTGGCCTGGTTTGTAGAAGGACATAGTTGAATATGTGGCACGTTGTTTGGTGTGTCAAAAGGCGAAAGTGGAACATCAAAGGCCAGGAGGAGAGTTACTTTCTTCGGAAGTTCCCGTATGGAAATGGGATAGTATCTCGATGGATTTTGTGTCAGGATTGCCAAGGACATCTACTGGTCATGATGCAATCTGGGTGATCGTGGATCGTTTGACCAAGTCGGCGCATTTCATTCCCGTGAATATGCGCTACTCGTTGGAAAAGCTCACCCAGTTGTACATCAAGGAAGTTGTTCGTCTGCATGGGGTACCGTCAAGTATTGTGTTAGATCGCGACCCGAGGTTTACATCGAAGTTTTGGGAAGATCTTCATAGAGCTTTGGGTTCAAAATTGAAGTTAAGTTCTGCATACCATCCTCAGACTGATGGTCAAACGGAGAGTACTATTCAGTCACTGGAGGACATTTTGCGAGCCTGTGCGTTGGAAGGTCAAGGGAACTGGGAACAAATGTTACCACTCGTGGAGTTCACTTACAACAACAGTTACCACACGAGCATTGGAATGGCACCATTTGAAGCTTTGTATGGGAGAAAGTGCCAGACACCGTTATGCTGGTTTCAAGTGGGGGAGAGTTCTCTGGTTGGGCAAGATTTTGTGCAAGAGACCACGGAACAGATCAAGATGATACAAGAGAAGATGAAGACGGCTCAGAGTAGGCAGAAAAGTTATACTGATAGGAGGAGGAAACCTTTAGAGTTCGCCGAAGGAGACCATGTATTCATTAGAATAGTACCAACAAAAGGTGTTAGTAGAGCCTTGAAAACCCAAAAACTATCACCTAAGTTTATTGGTCCCTATCAAATCCTCAAAAGAGTCGGCCCAGTAGCTTATCAGTTAGCCCTGCCTCCATCATTAGCTAACCTTCACAATGTATTCCATGTGTCTCAGTTGAAGAGATATGTCCATGATCCCACCATTGTTCTTAGAATCCAACCTGATGACTTAGAAATTCATGAGAACCTAACCTTCAAAGCTGTACCAGTTCGCATTGAAGATCGAAGGATCAAGCAGCTTAGAGGGAAGGATATTCGTCTGGTCAAAGTCGTCTGGGTTTTTGGTGATGTGATAGAAGCCTCTTGGGAATTAGAGGATAAGATGCGTCAGGACTATCCTGACTTGTTTGTATAAATTGAATTTCGGGGACGAAATTCCTTGTAAGTGGGGGAGTAGTGTAACACCCCAAAATTTTAATCCCCGATTAATGAAATGTTAATTATAAATTAATTATAATTAATGATTTCTATATTAATCCTTGATTAATATAAAAAAAGTGACTTAATAAATATATGTGTGTGAAGTGACTTAATAAATATAATAATGCATAAATTAAGTGTTTTGCATATTAGTCCCTGGGTTGGGACCTAGAAGCAATTATAGGAAAGATTTTGGAGGGAAAGTAAATAAAATTATTATTTTTAAAAAACTGGGCAAAATACTCGAGTATTATTCTGAATACTCGAGTATTCTGGGTAAACTTGCACGAGTTAGTGCGGTTGATGAGTCAACACCGAGTTATCATCGTTTTGACACGAAAACAACCTCCAAACCACGTCCCAATCTGCGTGTCGAGCTGCATGGATAGCTTGGCTATGTATTTAAACCCCTGGTTGACGCATCAACACCCCATTTTGCCAAATTCATGTGAAAATCGAGTATTAGGGTTCTAAAATCGTTTTTAACGATTCTTCTTCTCTGAGCCGAATTGAACCACAAATCAAACACTGATACGAAGCTCACATCTCGAGCTTTGTATAGAGAGTAAAATCGTGAGGATTGAGTGAGTGTGTTGGGAGAATTGGAGCTTGGAAGTGAAGTTGTTTCTGGTCAAAGTGTTGTCTGGAGCTTACTTCAATTTCGATTTCTGGTAAGCTCATGAATTCTTGAGTCTCAAATTCAGTTTCTTTAGTTAGTTTATGTTGCATAGGGTCTAGAAAATCTAATTTCCCCAATTCTTATCTCTGTTTCATGGGTGAACCAATTCGATTTTGGTGTTGCACTCAATCTGCTCTGCATGTTGGAGTTTAAAGTGTTTTTGGTGCTGTGGAGCTTTTCTTTGGGGATTCTCTGTTTGATTCACGTTTGAGAGGTAAAGGGAAGTAATTTTATTCACTAGATAGAGATTGAATTTCACTAATTTTGCTAGAGAGCCACCAATATGCTCTAAGGGCTTAAATTGAATAGGATCTTTGGTTTGGAGACCAAGCTTTGCTCTAAAACTGTGTTGAGCAAGTTCTAAATCATGCATGCAAGCTTAAAGGAACTTTATTTCATGAGAATTGTGCTTATTATGCGATTTGAGGTGTTGAGTTGTTAAAATGTGTATTTTATGCATGATTGATGAATCCTCTGTCAAATCTATGTTTTGATATGAAATGAATGTTGTAACATGTTCAAATTATGTTATGTGTGCTCTGTTGATCCTTGGAATGGACTGGAAATGAGTAGAAATGAAATTGGTATGTTAAAACTATGATTTCAGTGTATTCTGCTGTGAAACACTCGAGTATTATACAGGGTACTCGAGTAAAATATCTTTGAAACAATGTAAATGAAGCAAGAACACTCGAGTATCATGTCTAGCACTCGAGTATCGAGCATGACATGAGGACAAGTTAAGGCTAACCACTCGAGTCATTCAAGGTCACTCGAGTAATCTGGAAATCAAGATGAACACTCGAGTAACCTATGAACTACTCGAGTAATTTATTGAATTTGAAACCCAAATCCTCAGAAAGTCATGAACACTCGAGTAACTTTAAGAACACTCGAGTAATCTGGAAAAGTTGATGAACACTCGAGTGTACTGAATTTTACTCGAGTAAATTGCCCAGAACCTGAAAGATACATTTTCAATTCTGACTCATTTAAGTTAAGGAATTAATAACAATAATCCAAGGGATCTAGACTTGAAGGGAATTGATTGGTGACGGTCCTTTTCGATAATAAAATAAGTCTAGGTGGCCTGTAAGATATTAATCAACTTCCTTTAAGTCTAAAGAATAAAGTGCATTCATTTTGGAGTTTGGATGGTAGCACGTATATCATGTTTTTGGTAAACATGTGGAGGGCCTCTGGGAGTGCCAATACGCTTGCTTGATGACACGTCGTTTGTTGGAAACCAACAAGCGGGCTAAGCAAATACTAGAGGGGGGGTGAATAGTATTTTGAAGCACTAATACCAAATATTTGGACTAACAATTGAAGAATGGAGTTAAGACTGAATTTTCTGGAATCAGACACAAAAGACTCGAGTTTTTTTTGTGAAATACTCGAGTTTTTCAGTGATGAACAACTCGAGTCTTTTCTGAAATACCCGAGTTTTTCCTATCAGATAGCAGAAAAACCAGAAACGAAAATTCAGCAATTTAACTCAAATCAATTCAATGATAAACAGGAACTTATCCAACAGAATAGCAAGCAATCTAAATAACTTTTAAACACAAAGATTCCTTGAACTTGCTACCTAATTGTATAAATCCTAATTGATTGAAATGACTTAAGTCTATTGAGCTAGAAAGTAGATTAAAAGCAATAAACCAACACTCAAGCAATTTTATCCTGGTTCACTCCAACAATGAGCTACATCCAGTCCTCCTAATCACTCAGGAGTTTCTACTAATAATCAAATTGTTAGAAATTACAAAGGATTGCCTGAGAATGGCCTCACTCAACCTAACCCTTCAAGAGTGTACCAAACTCTTGATTTCTACCCCAATTTGATTCCGGTGATTGAAGAACTCTTCACAAAGCTTCCTTGAACTCCCTTCAAGAAACTCCACCGGGCTAGGAACCTCCTAGTCTTGTGCTTGAGAACCTCTAAAGACTTCCAACACCCTAAGCCACTTAGGGTTTGCTTGGGAACACTCCAAGACTTTGAATAATCAAGCTTTTTGTATGTGTATTACTAATCTCACAATGGATTAGCACAAATAAGCACAACTCAATGTAAGAATTGAGACCTAAAACTCAACTTGGAATAAAATGACAATATGAGTGAGAAGTTGAGCTTTTTGGGAATTAACACTTGATAAGAGGAAATTATAAAAGCTTGAACACACTATGATCTTGTTGTCTTGTTTGTTCTTGCACAAATTCAAAGAGCAATTTTTACAATGAGGTTCAGAATGCTCTCTTGGGGTTGGATGAGACTCAAATGCCCTCAATTTGTTTTTGAGTCTCTCCAACGTTCATTTTTGCTGACTGGACAAAAATACTCGAGTCTTTTGGAAAATACTCGAGTCTTTTTGGTCGGTCACGAGTGAATTGGTGCACGAACCAGACTAACGGTCATATTTGCTGACCTGGCACAAATACTCGAGTTTTTCGATAAATACTCGAGTATATACTCGAGTCTTTCTCAAAATACTCGAGTATTTTGATCAGATATGGGAAAAATTATTTTTCAATTTTATTTTTCCTCTCAAGTATTAATTTTTGGTCAATCTCAACTTAATAATCATATCAAAATTTATTCCTAGAAGAGACTAACTATTTCTACCCACTCTCAACCACTCTCAACATAAATTAGAAATTTACAATTAATATTTGATTGAGAATGATTGGGCACTTGTCTTCTTTTCTTGATTTGTTGTTGTTGTGAATGTTGCAATGTCTTCAAGACTTGATTTGTTAATTACTTTGTCATCATCAAAATATAATCACCATAATTAGGAGCATTGAATTTACAATCTCCCCCTTTTTGGTGATGACAAAATAATTAACACTTGTACCATTTGTTGAGCTTGAATCCACTTGAAAATGCAACTCCCTCTCACTATATGATACTTTTCACCTATCTAAAAATTCAGCTTGTGCAAGATGTTATGACAATTTAATTTTAGCACCAAGCCTATGGTATTAGAGTATTTAACAATTATCAGAGTATATACCATAATTAGAGATTTTAGGTGCAACAATATCAAGACAAGTGTATAATATCTCTCCCCCTTTTTGTCATACGCCAAAAAGATGTAACAATTTTAAAAAAAATCAAGGGGGAAGAGGTGCATAATTTGACAACCCCATAACCAACGATGCAAAAAAAATAGACTTAATAACAAAAATAGAGAGCTCCCCCTGAAGCTTTGCACAAACATCATAATGAAAACCAAATTCATTAACATAAAAACATCATAAAAGGTCCAAATCAAAGGTGCAATAATAAACCCAAAGTCTCAAAACACCAAGTTCTCAAAGTACAGAAAAGGCAACAAGATCAACATGATGAAAACATAATGAAAACTAAGATAGACTGCAAAGGTCAACATCATCAAAACATCGAAGGAGAAGGCCGCCATCATCTCATCAAACCGGCGGTGCATCTCCCCTGACTGCTAGTCCAGGCGGGCATTAATATGGGCCGAGTGCTGATCCAAATGAGAATAAAACATGGCAGACTCTGCACTCAGCCTAGTGTCTAGGCTAACAAAATCATCACGCTGGGCGTCCATAGCATGCACAATGGAGTCCATCCTCCCATCTAAAGTGTCCAGCCGTGTGATAACATTGTCTCTCCAGCCCATGTTATCAAACCCAGATCCAGTAAAGTCATCAAAATTAATCTGATCCTCAATAGGGTCCCCTCCTTCAGCCTGCGCAAATGCTGCAGCTTCCTCTTCCATCTGTTGGGCATCCACCCCTTGTCGAGCTGCAACATTCGCAACCCTCTCCATCTCAGCAATATTAGATCGGTACAAGTATTGGCCAGAGGGTTCATGAAAAGCCATGTCTTGATGACTCAAGGTGCCTTTGTTGAGGCAGTGCTGGTTCACATGAAGAGTCTTTTTCTCTTCATTCCGTGGGATAGGCACCTTGAAGTAACGCAATAGGAAACAAACATGCATGGCATAAGGCAAGGTTTTCGGGTGTTTAGACTTTGCAGCAAGGAGCATTCGGTCCAAAATTATGCGAGACCAATTTAGCTTCTCATTGTTCAGGATGGCACTAAGAAGCCTAAGTTCATTGTTTGTGGGCTTAGCATAATTGGGTGAGGTTTGAGGCACTAACTGATGGCATACTATATAGTGCAACACTCTAGTGTGGAAAGTCATATATGAGGAATGCTTAATTCCTTCGGTCCATACACGACCGGGGCGCAAACAACTTTGAAAAATTCCGCCCGCATCTGCCTTTAACGAATTGTCCCCGTGTCGTGTAGTCCCAAAAGCAACAAAAAGGTCCTTAGCGCTAATTTTGAATCTAACACCCTCAACCATGGTTTCTATGACATCATTATGTAGCCTAAGGTTCGCATAAAAGGTTCTAACTAACCTAGGATAGATAGGGCCATTAAATTCCAGAAATTGAATAAGTTTTTGATACCTAAGGTTAGTAACAAATGAGAAACCCTTACTTTCAAGGAATGCACTGTTGATCCAAGAGATAACTCCGAACTCCCTAGTGGCAAAGCCTTCCAACCGTTCCAAGCATTCATCTTCTTGATAGTACTCCGGAATATCCTCCTCAGAAGATGATTCGACAATCCTAACTCTCTTTCCTTTACCAGATGAGGAAGCCATAGAGGAATTGATGAAAAATTGAAGTTTTGGAAAGTTAGGGTTTGAAAAGGGGGTGACGGATTTGAGGTTGAAAAGTGTTGAAATTCGTTGAAATAATGGTAGAAAAGTGATTAGAGGATGTAAAACTAGTAAGATTTGGCAAAAATTCGAGTAAAAACGGAGTTTTGAGGAGAGAGATATGAGAAAACCGAGAGAGAAGAGAAAGGGGTTCGTGAAACTCGAGTTTGTGGGGGCTGGAGTATATATAAACTCGCCAAAATACTCGAGTATATTCAACAATACTCGAGTTGTTCGTTGAAAAATACTCGAGTGTTTGAGAATATACTTGAGTCGTTCGTGACTCAACCCAGATTTCCCCAGAAAACTCGAGTAAAAACTTAAAAACTCGAGTTTGGTCAGAAAGTTCAAATTTCAGGAAAACGCAAAATACTCGAGTATTTGTCTCTGACCCTGATTAAAAACTTTTTCAATTTAAAACTGATTTAATTTTGAATTAAAATACTCGAGTGTTTTTGGAAAAACTCGAGTATTTTGACAGAACAGAAAGTAAAAACTCAGTTTTAAAAGACCAAACACAAATCAAACACAAATGCTTCACTACCAACTTGGAATACAGTACAGAATCACACACAATTAACACATACAATTTCAAATATCATCAAGGACAATTTAACTAAGAATCAATAACACATTAGAGTAAGACTAATATGGTGATTTTCCAAAAATGACACACAATGCAATTAGCCTATATTAGCTTCATCTAAAATACCAAGTTCTCTCCTAATATGATAAAAGGAGTCCCTTGGTAGAGGTTTTGTAAAAATGTCGGCTAATTGATTTGTGGTACTAACAAATTCAATTGTGCAATCACCCTTTTGTACATGATCTCTTAAAAAGTGATGTCTTATTTCAATGTGTTTAGTTCTTGAGTGATACACCGGATTCTTAGTCAAATTGATTGCACTCGTGTTATCGCATCTAATCGGAATATTTTCAAGTTTCAAACCAAAATCCGATAATTGTTGTTTCATCCATAACAGTTGAGCACAACAACTACCGGCTGCAATATATTCCGCTTCGGCGGTAGAAAGAGCGACACAAGCTTGCTTTTTAGAAAACCATGACACCAATGAACTTCCCAAGAAATGGCAAGTACCACTGGTGCTTTTGCGATCAAGCTTGCATCCCGCGAAGTCGGAATCCGAGTAACCAACTAAACTAAGATTGGCATCAGCAGGATACCATAAACCAGTGTTAATTGTTCCTTTTAGATACTTAAATATATGTTTAACTGCGGATAGGTGAGATTCTTTAGGATTAGCTTGAAATCTAGCACACATGCATACACTAAACATAATATCCGGTCTAGATGCAGTGAGATATAGGAGACTACCTATCATACCCCTATACTTACTAACATCAACCGGTGTACCTTGTTCATCCTTGTCTAGGTAGCATGATGTGCTCATTGGAGTGTAGGCTTCCTTGCACTTGTCCAATCCGAATTTTTCAAGGAGCTCTTTGCAATATTTCCCTTGATGCACAAATATCCCCTCCTTGACTTGCTTTATTTGTAAGCCTAGGAAGAACTTGAGTTCTCCCATCATTGACATTTCAAATTCCTTTTTCATCAAATTTGAAAACTTTCTACAAAGAGACACGTTAGTAGCACCGAAAATGATATCATCAACATAGATTTGTACTAACAAAATGTCATCCTTGGTTTTATAAATAAATAGTGTATTATCAACCTTCCCTCTTTGAAACTTGTTTTCTAATAGAAAGGAAATCAATCGATCATACCAAGCTCTAGGAGCTTGTTTCAATCCATAGAGTGCCTTTTTCAATTTATAAACATGGTTTGGAAATTCACTATTTTCAAAACCGGGGGGTTGTTTGACATACACTTCTTCATTTATAAACCCATTCAAGAAAGCACTTTTAACATCCATTTGATATAAAGTGAATTTCATGATTGAAGCATAAGCAAGTAAAATTCGGATTGCTTCAAGACGTGCAACCGGAGCAAAGGTCTCATCATAATCGATACCTTCCTCTTGGTTGTACCCTTGAGCTACTAGTCTAGCTTTGTTTCTTATAATCAATCCGGATTCATCAAGTTTGTTTCTATAAATCCATTTAGTACCAATTATGGTATGATCATCGGGTTTAGGGACTAGATCCCAAACTTCATTTCTTTCAAATTGGTTTAATTCTTCTTGCATAGCAAGAACCCAATGATCATCCTCAATGGCCTTTTTAATTGAATCGGGTTCAATTTGAGAAACAAATGAGACATAGTGGCAAATGTTTTGAATAGACCTACGAGTAAGTACTCCCTTTTACATATCTCCTATGACTTTGTCTATAGGATGAGCCTTGACCGATTTCCAAGTTGGAGGAAGTTCTTCCCTTACTTCTCCTTCATCAACTTTTGAATTCTCTCTCTCTTTTTCTTCTTTTGAAAAGACAATGCCATCTTCATTAGCATCACATAAAACACTATCTTCTTTCGAAGACTCATTAAAAACCACATGAATTGATTCCTCAATAGTTAAAGTTCTTTTATTGAAAATTCTATAAGCTTTACTATGAGAAGAATAGCCTAAAAATATGCCTTCATCGGATTTGGATTCAAACTTGCCAAGGTGTTCTTTTCCATTATTTAAAACAAAAACTTGGCATCCGAAGACATGAAAATGAGATATATTTGGCTTTCCTCCCTTGTAAAGTTCATAGGGGGTTTTATCCAAAGAGGGCCTTATCAAAATACGATTTAAAACATAACAAGCCGTATTGACGGCATCGGCCCAAAAATATTGAGGTACTTGAGAATCATTTAACATGGTTCTAGCAAGTTCCTCTAGCACCCTATTTTTCCGCTCTACCACTCCGTTTTGTTCCGGAGTTCTTGGTGCGGAGAATTGGTGCTCAATACCATTTTTAGCACAAAATCTATCAAATTTGTGGTTTTCGAATTCGCCTCCATGATCGGTTCGAATAATAATTACTTTTTGATTTACTTGGTTTTGAAAAAGTTTGACATGATGTTTAAAATATTTGTAGGTCTCACTCTTAGTAGTTAAAAATAAAGTCCAAGTAAACCTAGAGAAGTCATCAACAATCACCAATGCATAATAATTGCCACCAAAGCTTTTTACTTGTGATGGTCCAAACAAGTCCATATGAAGCATTTCTAATGGCCTTGATGTGGACATCACCATTTTTGATCCAAAGGTGTTTTTAGTTTGTTTACATTTCTTGCAAGGGGAACAAACACCTTCAATAGAAAAATTTAGCTTTGGTAAACCAACTACTAGATCTTTAGATTGAATTTTCTTCAATTGGTTTACATTTATATGAGCGGTCCTACGATGCCATAACCAAGTGTCATTTTTTTGCTCACTAAACAAGTAGAGACCAAAGAAGTGACTTTGTTCAAATCAACTAAGTACGTATTATTTGACCTTCTACCAACAAATTTGATTGATTCATCTTTGTCACTTTTAATGAGGCAATGGGTAGAGGTAAAAACTACATGATTACCAACATCACATAATTGGCTTATGCAAAAGAGATTATGTTCTAATCCTTGAACATAGAGCACATTGTCAATAATCAAGTTTGAAGAGTTTCCGATTTTACCAATACCAAGGATTTTGCCTTTGTTGTTGTCCCCATAAGTGACATAACCCTTTTCCTTTGGAGTAAGCTCAATGAAGTGCCGCTTATCTCCCGTCATGTGCTTCGAACATCCACTATCAAGATACCACAATTGTTTTCCCGTTCGAAGGCACACCTACAAAATGAACTCACTTGTTCACTTTGGGTACCCAAACAATGTTGGGTCCCTTAGGGTTAGTGTTGGGACTTTCTCCCTTCTTAATCCACATATAAGTGCCCTTTTTCATTTCAAACTTCTTAATGTGGCACTCAATGTTGATATGTCCAACTTTTCCACAATAAGTACAAGTTGGTCTCTTTGAAGAATTTTTCTTAGAAAATGTTCCAACCACCTTGTACTTTTTGTCCTTTTTATGAACATATCCTAAACCGGTTTTGTTGTGATTATGTCTTTGAGAGTTCAACAACCGGTTGAGGTTTCTATCACTATGTGAGATTGTGAGTTTGTTTTTCAACTCTTTCACTTCTTTTTCAAGTTCATCACATCTCTCACATGGAGTGATAATCTCCTCATGATTTGCACAATCACTTTGATGACTAGAATTAATAAGTTCCAAGGATTCATTTTGAAGTTTCAACTCATTTATAGATTTTTGCAATTCATCAATTTCATGTTGAAACTCCAAAATTTTCTTTCCTTTTTCCTTATTAATTTTAGCAAGCCTTTTAAATTGAATTAACATTTCATTGTAGGCTTCTTGCAAATCATCATATGAAATGGAGTTTGAAGATGAACAAGAAGAGCTAGAGGTTACCTCATCATCACTTTCACTCATGTCATGATTAGCTCTTGATGAGGACTCATGATTGTTCTTGGCCATGAGACAAAGGTTTTCATTTTCATCATCGGAGCTACTTGAAGACGATTCATTGCTCTTCTCCGGTGCATCCCAAACAATGTATGCACGCTTCCCTTTGGTCTCTTGGGTCTTCTTGTCATTCTTCTTCAAGAATGTGGCACATTTCATTCTTATGTGACCAACCCCACCACATTCATGACACTTAACTCCATCATTGGTACTCTTTTCTCTTTGTTTGGAGTCTTTGGTTCTCTTGAAATTGGATGAAGATCCACCTTTTTTCCCTTTGAAGAATTTGTTGAATCTTTTCACAAACATTCCAAATTCTTCTTGATTTGGTTCACCATCGGAATCTCCACTTGTAGAGCATTCTTCAACTTCTTTTGTAGCTTTGGTTGAAGCTTTGAGTGCTATGCTCTTTTTATTTTTGTCCGATTCCTCATGAATCCCAAGTCTTGTAAGTTCCATCTCATGCTCTTGGAGTTTGCCAAACAAAGTGGCTAAGTCCATGCTATTTATGTCTCTTGATTCCTTGATGGCGGTTACCTTGGGTTGCCAACTCCTATCAAGACATCTTAGAATTTTGTTAGTAGTTTCACCATTGCGAAATACTTTTCCCAAGGAAATCAAATGATTAACAATGTGAGAGAATCGCTTTTGCAAGTCACTAATGGTTTCATTTGGCAACATGTGGAACAATTCATATTCGTGAGTTAGAGAATTCAATCTTGCATCTCTAACCTCACTTGTTCCCTCATGTGTGACTTGCAAAGTATCCCACATTTCTTTTGCCGATTTACATTGGGAAACTCTATAAAATTCATCATGGGATAGAGCCGAAAAGATGATGTTTTTAGCTTTTAAATCAAATGAGACTTTTCTCTTTTCATCATAATTCCAACTACTCCTTGGAATTTCAACAATTTCATCATTTATTTTCTTTTTGGGAATGAAAGGACCATTTTCAATTGCATCCCAAATATCCATATCAATTGCTTCAATAAAAACTTTCATGCGAGTTTTCCAATAAACATATCCTTCACCATTAAATAGTGGAGGACGGTTTATTGAAGCTCCTTCTCCACCAAAGTTATTGCTAGAGCCCATTAAGTTTCCAAAAGGATCTTTTTCGAAAAAGTTGTTACACTCGATCTTTCGACCGAGCTCTGATACCACTTGTTGGAAACCAACAAGCGGGCTAAGCAAATACTAGAGGGGGGGTGAATAGTATTTTGAAGCACTAATACCAAATATTTGGACTAACAATTGAAGAATGGAGTTAAGACTGAATTTTCTGGAATCAGACACAAAAGACTCGAGTTTTTTTTGGTGAAATACTCGAGTTTTTCAGTGATGAACAACTCGAGTCTTTTCTGAAATACTCGAGTTTTTCCTATCAGATAGCAGAAAAACCAGAAACGAAAATTCAGCAATTTAACTCAAATCAATTCAATGATAAACAGGAACTTATCCAACAGAATAGCAAGCAATCTAAATAACTTTTAAACACAAAGATTCCTTGAACTTGCTACCTAATTGTATAAATCCTAATTGATTGAAATGGCTTAAGTCTATTGAGCTAGAAAGTAGATTAAAAGCAATAAACCAACACTCAAGCAATTTTATCCTGGTTCACTCCAACAATGAGCTACATCCAGTCCTCCTAATCATTTAGGAGTTTCTACTAATAATCAAATTGTTAGAAATTACAAAGGATTGCTTGAGAATGGCCTCACTCAACCTAACCCTTCAAGAGTGTACCAAACTCTTGATTTCTACCCCAATTTGATTCCGGTGATTGAAGAACTCTTCACAAAGCTTCCTTGAACTCCCTTCAAGAAACTCCACCGGGCTAGGAACCTCCTAGTCTTGTGCTTGAGAACCTCTCAAGACTTCCAACACCCTAAGCCACTTAGGGTTTGCTTGGGAACACTCCAAGACTTTGAATAATCAAGCTTTTTGTATGTGTATTACTAATCTCACAATGGATTAGCACAAATAAGCACAACTCAATGTAAGAATTGAGACCTAAAACTCAACTTGGAATAAAATGACAATATGAGTGATAAGTTGAGCTTTTTGGGAATTAACACTTGATAAGAGGAAATTATAAAAGCTTGAACACACTATGATCTTGTTGTCTTGTTTGTTCTTGCACAAATTCAAAGAGCAATTTTTACAATGAGGTTCAGAATGCTCTCTTGGGGTTGGATGAGACTCAAATGCCCTCAATTTGTTTTTGAGTCTCTCCAACGTTCATTTTTGCTGACTGGACAAAAATACTCGAGTCTTTTGGAAAATACTCGAGTCTTTTTGGTCGGTCACGAGTGAATTGGTGCACGAACCAGACTAACGGTCATATTTGCTGACCTGGCACAAATACTCGAGTTTTTCGATAAATACTCGAGTATATACTCGAGTCTTTCTCAAAATACTCGAGTATTTTGATCAGATATGGGAAAAATTATTTTTCAATTTTATTTTTCCTCTCAAGTATTAATTTTTGGTCAATCTCAACTTAATAATCATATAAAAATTTATTCCTAGAAGAGACTAACTATTTCTACCCACTCTCAACCACTCTCAACATAAATTAGAAATTTACAATTAATATTTGATTGAGAATGATTGGGCACTTGTCTTCTTTTCTTGACTTGTTGTTGTTGTGAATGTTGCAATGTCTTCAAGACTTGATTTGTTAATTACTTTGTCATCATCAAAATATAATCACCATAATTAGGAGCATTGGATTTACATTGTTGACGTGGTCGGCTGAGTGGATGCCGATATGGTTATACCGTTTGGATGTCGGGATATGCTCGGGTGGCGTGGATTCCAAGCTTGTCGTGTACATTCTAGGTGAATGTACGAATTGTTGTATACCTAGGAATACAACGCACTGTAGAGTGCTGGGTTGTCAGGGATGGACGTCAGAGAGTGACATATAATGATGGAGATAGGCTTGAGAGCTAAATTCATGCATCACGCCACTCATTCAAATTAATTGTGATAAATGAAACAAGTATGGGCATCCTATTTGCATTCAATAACTGCTAAGTGCTATATGTGATTGTTATTTATGGAGGCATATTTACATATTCATGGTGCATGATTTATTCTCTGTTGATTATGTGTATAGAGTTGCTTACCCCTATGCCCTTGTAGGTGATGTCTCGTTACATTGCTTGCATCGAGATCCGGTCACTTCCTAGTGGCACATGGATCTATGAGGACCATCATGCGGTGTTCGAGGGAGAGGTAGAGATTACCTTCTACCACCCGAACCCGCTGATGCGATTCCGTCCTCGTAGATTTAGGATTCCCATCATATACACTATGCACGTACCCCCGTTTTATACTTACCATGGACCACCTCCCATGCGGCCAGCTCGCTCTTATCACAGTTTTCATTTTCGACCTACCCGCTCTCACCCTTTTACTTCGAGAGTCGTCCGCGAGGAGACTCCCCCTTCTGATCCGAGGAGCCCAGTCAGGGTTTCACCATCACCTGACCCGGTACCCAGTGGTAGGGTACACTCTCCCTCGGATGAGATCGAGGAGGATCCGGTGGAGGACGAGAGTGGAAGCGAGCCTGTTGTGCATTCTACAGAGAGTGATTGGAGGGACGATGATCCCTAGGTATGTGCATAGGGTATGTGATGAGGATCAGAGGATCCGATGTGTGGATGCTATGGAGGAGATCTTGCTGTTGCTGTGTTGATGATGATGCTACTACCTTACTACTTTTGCTTCTTGGAGACTACTGCTATCACTACTACTAAATCTGATGCTGCTAGATCTACGTGACCACCCTTAGAGTTATATTTTGGTTATGTATATATGTTGTAGATATACTTTTGGAGTACTATAGGGTTTTGGTTACACTGCTATGTAGATCTGTTGATGGACTTGTATATTTTGGAACTTGGAGACTCTGATGTTGGGCTATGTACTTATGACTTTCGTATATATAAAATCTATGTTTATATTCCTATCCATGGCATAGTCCGATAATTTCCGCTTACTCTGATTTAATCTATTTGAGAGTTCGGCTGTGAAAACTATTCGATGGTATCAGTTTTATCAAATAAAGCAAGGGTAGCTTCAGTTGTGTTCTATGATATAAATACGATTTCAAAAGACGAATGTTACCCAACTTTTGAAAAGGTTTTAGAAATCGCTGAATTCGATACAACTGTTTTGAAATGCTTTAGAGTTTATTCTCCAAGAATTCCAAGTGTTGATTTGTGCACCCGCTTTAAAAAGAAAAATTTTATTTACATATTTTCTTAACACTCACAAGTCCATATATTATCCAATATAATAGCTTAAGTACTATATTATACTTGGGTAATTCAGAAAGGTGTCACAAATATGGGTAAATTATTTTTTTTCATTGATGATGCGGACATGGGTTCATTCTTGTAAACACGTTTCTTTTTCAAAAAACGTTACCAAATTACACAGTCGTGTTCCACGTCATCTATCAGGTTTCCAAATCGAGATGTTACCAACACCGCGCTTTGGAATCCCATTTAAAACATCAGCATATTATTCCGGTTATCAAGTCCAGACAACGTTATTACAAATACGGGAGTTACATGGTATCCAACAACGTTATTAAAGTCCACAACATACATGACTCATAACACACAACTGAAAATAAACTAACTACTGATCCTCATCACTGGATGCTGTCGCAGGCACTTCTTTCGAGTCATACTCCCAAACATCCGCATCCAAATACTCAACTGGAGACGACCCTTCACTAGGGTCCTCTTCAATCTCATATGGGTCACTCTGGGGTAAAATCTCAAAATCTTCCTCGAGAGGCTCTATAGGATCCAAATCCTCATACACATCCGCCTCCTCAGCTCCAGAGTCGATGCGTGCAGGCAGGGGTAATGGGTAGCCACCATGATAGTCGGCTGGTCCTCCAGTCCGAAGATCCACTAAAGAGAAGCGACATTCGTGGGTGTCGGTAGAATCTCCTCGGAGAGTATGCCCTGGATCTTTAATGGTCACCTCTGAGCCACCGGTCCATTCCCAGCCTTGGCGATTCCCCTCCCACTGACCGTCGCGGTAGATCTCAAAGGTAAACTTGACCGGGTCTGTGACATCCTCACTTTTATTTACATAATTAAAAATTAGTGACTTAAAAATTTCGTTTACAAATCCTGTTTACTTATAAAAATCTCCGAAAAATTCGACGGAGTTTACTCTGTTTTCCGAACTTTCCAAAATTTGTCTTTTTCCTGTTTAACCTGTTAGAATTATTTCAGACAATACTAGACGTTTATATAACATATCACATCATATCGCATCATATCTGGCCATATCAGGCCACATGATATGATGCCATATCATACATCCTATCCATATATAAGCATATAGTAAAACATGTCTATGGAAACAGAACCATCTCCCAAAAATAAAACCCCACCCAAAAGAGCACGTTCTGGGCTGACCCTACTGGCTATGTACATCAAAATATACCTACACAATTCACACTAAGCGCAAAAGTACAAGTACAACACCCTGAATTGGCCGAAGACCTAACACCACAACTAGAGCAACATCTAACTACTCTCTCTGTGAGGGAGAGTGCACCTGCTCGGCTGGGGGTTGTGCAATCTCAAGCTCTGAACCTGTAAAAACAGTTAAAAGGTGAGCATTACACAGAACATAGAGAACGAAATCTAAATAGATATAACAATAACTAAGTCATACACAGTGTAGCAGATAATCATATAAATACAAAACAATTACAATCCAACTCATGGCATTTCACAAACACTTATCATTACATTATAATTTTATTCTTTATCTCTCGTTCTTATCCGACTCTGTTTATTCGACTATTCCTTCTTTTCTTTTCTTTTCTTTCTTTTCCTTTCTTTTATTTTCTTTCTCATTTTTATTCCTTCTAACGGCATTGCGAACCCACCACTGCGCATCGGAACGCGGGCGTCTTACCGCTGCACACACCATTAAATAGTGCGGCTTACACAACCAATGCACCCGAACGGGGCGTACTTACTTGGCTTGGCATTCATGCTGCATATGTACTCATCTTTACAATGTTTTGTGAACCCACCACTGCGCACCAAATCACGGGCATCTTATCGCTGCGCACGCCATTAAATCGTGTGGCTTACGCAACCAACGCACCCGAATGGGGCGTACTTACTTGGCCTGGCATTAACGCAACATAAGTACTCATCTTTCCAATGTTTTCTGAACCCACCACTACGCACCGAATCGCGGGCGTCTTACCGCTGCGCACGCCATTATATCGTGCGGCTTACGCAACCAATGCACCCGAACGGGGCGTACTTACTTGGCCTAACATTCATGAAACATGCTTAATTTGCGCTTTCACTTTAGGAAAAATGGCCTAAGATTATACGATCCAAAGACTTTTCGCAGAATGTAGCAGCTTATGACTAGAAATTTCCTCATCCACGAGGAATCAGATTGAATAAATAAGACTGGAACTCCAGGAACGATGGATATTCCAAGATAAGAAACAAGGAGAAGATCGTAAGTTAACAATGTTCAGTAGAGTGGAGCGAGAAATCTTTGATTCGTGATCAAAAGTCGCTACTTCAAGGTAAAGTCAAACCAAGAAGAATGAGGAGGAAGAGATCTACTTGCACAAATTGAGGTACTAACTAAGCCTTTCAGAATTCACTATTAAAGTCTTAAACGATTTTTGATGGTCACAAATTGAGGTTGGCAGACGTTCTTGACTTTTGAACGCTCTATTAAGCACTATTTTAGATTAATGACACTCAAGACATACCTTGGGTGTATGTCAGTAATCCCTTACAACCTACTTCGATTGGATCTTAAGGAAAGCTTGAATGAATTTGATACAGAACAAGAAAGCTAATGGAATATGACCTTTCTATCACCTTAAGACTTGCACTACTATCGAAATCAAGATTCGTGTTGGGTTGACGACCCGTTAGTGATCATTTATTTAATTGGTTTGGTCTCTGTGTAGAGACTTCAAGAGGTTATCAGTTAAGCTTTTCTAATGGATGACCATTCAGGAACCTTGGTAAAATTCCCGATGAGACTTGGGTTATCTAAGTTTCAGTTTGGCTTTTTGATGGTTAGGGTGGTTCTTATAGAGTTTATTCCATCCTTTCTAAGATAGGGTATTCGATTACGCTATTCTTAAATATATGAGATGGCTTAAGGCTCTTATGCTTTGGTTTTGTTTTCGGCCTACTACCCGCTTCCGTTTAAGGGACTCAGAAAGAGCACCATTCGGGTTGGTTTCTTTACTTACAAAGGGTCTATTCCTTTGGAGAGTTTCCATTTCTACCGTTTCAATTTCATTAAGGGGATTGCAATGATACTATCCGTTAATAGTTGCAAGGATTGAGGTGATCAATCTCGACCTCACGTCTATCAACAGCGCACCATTGTCGGGTTCTTATTTTCACTAAAGCCCATTGTTCAATTATTCAATCTTGGTTGATCTCTGCGTGGATACTTGGCCAGGTTGTCAAGATTTGCTTTTCTCACGGGCGACCGCACAAGAATCTTGTTGGTAAGACTCCCAGTAGGTTTCGGACTGCCAACGTCTAGTTTAGCTTTTCAGGGAAGCTGCAGATGGTTTCTAGGGTGAGCTTGATTCCCTCAAGAAATTCGCGTGAAGGATCCGAAGAAGGTATCGTTCAAGTCGGCTTACTTTCTTCTAAAGGTGGTACTTCTCATGAAATCTTATGTCGGATTGGTTTTTGTGCTACTTCGAAGCTTTCAATGACATTGACCATCGACAAGCGCGAAGATCGAGATGGTCAGTCTCAATCTCGCATTTATCAATAGCAACATCATCGTCAGGTTTGTTGACGATATCATCACTTAATAGTTGTAAGAGTAAGGATGACCAATCCTACCCTTACACTCTATTAAATGACCACACCATCGAGGGATCCTGTTGAATTTAAACTAACGTCCTATAATCTATTGCTGTCACAACCTAATCCTGGGGAAGACAGCAAGTGAACACATATATATATAGGTAGTTATATATGTATCCTATTTGCCTAACTTAGACACTTGACTATACATATCGGTTACTCGCTTGGTGAGTAAACCACAGGAGTTGTGAGTCCAAACTCCAAAGGCCGAGGAAAAACTGCTTTGATACCATAATGTAACAACCTCACTTTTAGTTTTAAATTTTAGGTTTTATTAAAATCAGAGTTTAAAAATTTCGTTTTATTACTTAAACTTCTTTAAAAGGTTTTACGAAAATCCGGCAGAGTTTCCTCTGTTTTCCGGACTTCCCAAAAATTTTCTTCTAGAAACCTGTCAGTCCAGAATTGTTTAAAAACGTAAACAACAACAGTTTAATAGTTATAACAGATCCTAACGCCCGATGGATATAAACTTCAGGGCAAACTACTAATTCATAATTAATTTACAAAAAGTCATTATCCACTCCAAAATATGTAAAATACATTCCACGTTGTGGAACTTGAAATCCTGCTCGGCCAGCACTGGTGTATGCTCCACTTGTGTACCTGAAAAATATTAACCACACAGGGGAAGCATCACACAGAACTTAAAAAGGAGATTTCTAAGCAGATATATACGACACGCCAAAAACCATTCAAGCCTATGCTATGCTACTCAATCCATGTTCTTCTTTCCCTTTTTACCTCCTAACTATTTCCCAATTCTTTTTCTTTCTAATTGTTCTCTTTTAGATAATCCCTAATCTCTATTTATTCTTGTTCCTCATTACTTTCGTTATTTTCCCCTTTTTATTCTCATTTTCCATTTGTATTTCCGTTTTAATTTCCTTTTTATTTCATTCTCATTCCCTTTATCCTTTCTATTTTCCTTTATTACTTTTTCCAATATGTGTAACCTCAATCAGAGATCTACACCTTATTTATTTACGAGGTATGCAACCACAAGCAGATGATCTGCATACCTCCACTATCTATTTACGATGCACGCAACCACAAGCAGATGATCTGCGTGCACCCACAATTTATTTACGACGTATGCAACCACAAGCAGATGATCTGCATACGCCCACCTTTTATTTATTTAAGATATATGCAACCACAAGCAGATGATCTGCATATATCCCCAATCTTGTTTACGGTGTATGCAACCACAAGCAGATGATCTGCATACACCCTTTATCTATTTACGATGCATGCAGCCACAAGCAGATGATCTGCATGCACCCACAATTATTTACGACGTATGCAACCACAAGCAGATGATCTGCATACGCCCACATTTTATTTATTTAAGATATATGCAACCACAAGCAGATGATCTGCATATATCCACAATCTTATTTACGATGCATGCAACCACAAGCAGATGATCTGCATGCACCCACGATTTTTACGACGTATGCAACCACAAGCAGATATTCTGCATACGCCCACATTTTATTTATTTAAGATATATGCAACCGCAAGCAGATGATCTGCATATATCCATAATCTTATTTACGATGTATGCAACCACAAGCAGATGATCTGCATACATCCTTAGCCTCTTTCCTTTTATTTTCCATCGTTCCTTGTTATTTTTCATTATTAATTTACCTCAGTCTTTTCTCTTTTACTTTTAGTTCATTAATTCTCTTTTTCTGGTTCACTGTATCATTCTCTTTTCGCTCATTCCGTTACTTAAGGACTTATTATCACATTATTTATTTTCCACTTATTTCTTTCATCTAATGGCTAATTACTCATTCACACCATTTATTTCTATTGACCTTAGTTTATACTAAGTTAATTCTCAACTCATTCCTATACTTTCTTTATTTAGTACTGGCTCTCCATAGTTAATCTCTAATTTCTCCCTTTACTCACTTACACTACTCACTCGTTCTCATAAGTCCGATTATTTATTTCTTTTCTAATTATCTTCCTTCACTATTAGCGGGCTACTCTAAGGTTCATTAACAAGTAACATTTCCCCCGGTCCTAGCGATAGATATAACTACCCAGAAATACACCCCTTAAGGACTGATAATGAAACCCCTTACCTCAATCGATGACAGTGAGAGGGGTAACCTTAGCCTGACGCTTTACTCCCCGGCTTACGCTCTAGCTCGGCTCCAATTTGATCCTAAGCTTCCACAATCTTCGATTCCAAGCACGGCGGGGACAATCGATCTCGATCACGGTGACGGTGTTGCTCCTCGTTGTTTGCGAACGATCGCAGTCGGATCGAGGCCCAAGCTTCAAGCCTTGGAGTACCCAACACAAGCCCGGTGCGAATCACGATCGGTGTCGACGTCGGTGAGATCCAGTGAGGAGAGAGAAAGCCCTAGAGGAGAGAGAAACATCAAGGGAGGAGGAAAAGAGATAGGAAACTCAAATCAATAGGGAAAGGGAGAGGAAGAAGAGCTCATGGTGGTGGTGGTGGTGGTGATGGGAGGAAAGAGGGAAAGTGATGAGGGAAATAGAGAGAAAGAGACTAAGAGGGAGGAGAGGGAAAGAGAGAATCCATGTGGCGCATCATTTTATGGACCTGGTGCGGTCCTGGTCGCACCCGCGCACCTGGGCGCAGGACTTGGTGCGCCTGCGCGCGCCACACGCGCATCTGATGCGTCATTGTTCTCTCGCGCGCGCCTGGGCGAGTAATTGGTGCGCCTGGGCGGATTTCCCACGGGTTTGGTGCACCTGATGCACACCGGTGCGCCTGGGCGTGCACCGGTGCGCCTGGGCGTGCACCAGTGGTTCCTGACTTCGATTCGTCATAACTTTTTCGTTAACCGTTGGATCGGGTCCAAATTTTTAGGCAAGATTCTTCACCCCATAAACTTCATATCCAACGGTGGAATTTATTTTCTTAGCTTCCTATAATAAATTTCTAATTTTCTCTTTTCGGTCGATTTCTAACATTGAAAACGCCGATTTAACTCCCGATCTCGCTTATATGACTTGGCCCACAGCCATAAATGCCTTCTATACAACTCCTAGGTCCTATAATCACCACTCACCTATCTAGCAAAATTCATTAAGTCACTTTTCCAATTTTTCTAAGGCTTTTAATAATTATTTCATTTAAATCAAAGTTTAGGATGTTACAGAAAAAGAATACCAATCTCAAGCTTTATGGCTCGCAAATTGGAATCGGATGGACCGAGAGCGGCGATGATGGAGTGCGATCGAGAGACAAGCCAGAGAGCAGCGACAATTAATTATATAGGGGTGGAGAGGTCCACCAACTCCGCACCGCGCGCCTGAGCATGGGATTTGGTGCGCCAGGGCGCGCCACATCTGTAAGGGCCAGCCTAGCGCGATCTGGTGCGCTTGGGCGTGGTCCAGGGAACTTGCATTCAAATTGCTATATCTTCTTCATTAACCATTGGATCTTGCTCAAATTTTGAGACAAGCTTCCTAAGACACTTATCTTCTCATCCAACGGTGGAATTCGCGATTAAAGTTGTAGATATTTTATTCCTAATTTCATAATATAGAGCATCTAAAACACCGAAGAGTCGCTTCTAACATTCGTTTTCCCCTCATTTAACCTTTATTCCTTCACTTAAATTATTTAACCACTACATAGCACTTAATTGGATCCTAATCCATCACCTTTATTATTCTTAAATTCAGTTACCATTTACCTAAGCTGTTTATTACTCTAATTATACTTAAGAATAAATTCAAGGATGTTACAATCCTTTCCCACTTACCAGAATTTCATCCTCGAAATTCAGCTCGGGATAAACAACTGTGGATGGGACTCTCTCATCTTGTCCTCCAGCTCCCCCGTAGCCTCTTCCACATTGTTCTTGCTCCAGATGATCTTCACCAGTGGAATTTCCTTGCCTATTAGTTTCTTGATTCGCCGATCCTCAATTCTGGTAGGCTGAACCTCGAAAGTCAGGTTCTCCCTCGGTGGTAATTCGTCTTGTGCTATCTCATGAGAGGGATCATACGTAACATCCCTAATTTTAGCCCTAGTATAATTATAATAATAAAAGATTTATAATAATAATAATAATAACAATAATAAAGTTTAGAAATAGCAAATTAAGGTCCCTTTAGTATTACAAAGGTGTTAGGAAATATTAGAATTGGAACACCATGATTTCTTTAATGTTATAAATTATAAGTTTGATTGAATTAAATAATTTTTCCCTAGAATTTATCATTTAAGTGTTGGGTATTTTCCTAAAATGCATTATGTTAATTATAAAAGAATATTTAATTATATTTTAAAGTGAACTCTTTTAAAGAAAATTATCATATAAAAATAATGCTAAATATTTTGAATACTTTACTTAACTTTTATATATTCAATAAAGAATTATGTTTAGTGTTTTTAAATATTTCACTTTATAACATTCGTAAAAATATATTTACTTATTTGATTTGATGACTAAATTCTATTTTTTAGATGCTCTTAAAAATAATTACCCTCATTGAAGAATATACTTTTTATATTTTCCTTAATGTGGACATACCAATATTTAAGTACTTCGTAAGTAATATCAATCATTAACTTTATGATATCCCTATATGTGATAGTATGATATTTAATTTTTAGTATTAGTTTCCCTTAAAAAAAAATAATAATAATATTGATTTTTATTTACAAAAATTAATAAATAAATAAATCAAAGTATAAGTTTATAAAAAAAAGGGTTGTTGTGTACGTGTGTGTTGTGTACTAAGGGTATGAAACCCTGTCTTATTCCCTTCTTCGTCTCCCTCATGTGGCCGCCGCCCCTTCCCCCTCATTCTTCTTCTTCTTCTTCGTTTCGCAGCCCCATTCTTACCTGTTGAAGCTTCCTTTTTCTTGTTCCTCTCCCTCTCCCTTGGTCGTGGCTCTCTTTCTCTCCCTGGTTTCCGCTTCGCGCTGCTACCCAAACTCCATTGCCGCCGCCACTCGCGGTCTTCGCTGCTCCTAAGTCGCGCCGCCGTCGTCGAGCGTTTCCCCAGTCGCGATTCTTGTTCCTCGCTGTTGCTACCGTGGAGCCGCCGCACTGCCATCACCTCCTTCCTCTTCCTGGTTCGCTGCATCATGGATCAGAGGTCCTTGATTCGCGTTCCTCCTAGGCCCTACTACCGCTGTTGGTTATTGCTGCTGCCCTGGAGGTCACGTTTCCTCCGTTCATTATTTTTGCGGCCTCCTTCTCGAACCGGACAGCCACGATAGTACCGAACCGCCACCGCCCTCCGGTGCTCTCCCCAATCGCGATTCCTATCGCAATCCTTTAGTGGAGTCGTCATCAACGCTCACGCCACCGTCACCCGGATCGAAGCTCGTGGTTTGTCCTTGCTAGCTGCTGTGTCGTGAACCATTCGGGTTAAGATTTATCAAACCGGTGTCGATCTCTCCGCTGCTCCAAAACCATGTTTGAGGGTAAATCTCTAATACCTTTTTAACTGCTCTATATCGTGTTTTAATATTAATAATACTAATGGTAATATAGATTTGTGATAATAATATATAGTTAAATTATTTTCGTATCTACTATTATTGTGAAAGATGAATTGTATTATGAGTTAGTGTTTATTTTTAATTAAAGTATTAATTTTAATGATTTTAATTGGTTGCTTTGATTTGTTATAACATCGAATTAAACGTTATGTCAAATGATTTGTTTTAAAAGTATTTTGTTAAAGTTGTTGTGTTCCTAAGTAATTGAAATGTTTGGTTGATTTGGTTTGTCGTTGGACAAAACCATGTTCTAATTAATTAGGAACCCGATATATTTGGCATACGTTGATTCGAGTTAAAACCTTGAACATTAATCCCAAATTGAAGGGGAACATAGTTGTTCGGACTTTGAAAAGTTGATTTAGATCTACTTCGAACAAAGAAAGCTCTCTTTCAATTTGGAATCTATAGTGTCACGTATTATTAGAATTTGATTTTGGGATTCGTAATTGAAACCACTTGATTTTAAGGTATTTTGATGATTACGCTGGTTTTAAAAGTTAATTTATTCTTAAATAAAGAGTTGTACTAATATTAAGGGGACAACTGCTCTAATTCTATTTAACTTTGGTTTATGGATTTTTATCAAATGATTTCGAATTTAGCTTGTTTCGATTTCCAAACTAAAGTCCCTTTTTAGTAAAGTTTCAACGTGTTAACTTTAAATATGATTTTGTCGTGTCTTCACATTTTTATTAGGCTACTAATTGATTTTAAAATATGTTTAACGAATATTGAATGGTCCCTTATTAAGTAAGTTGTACATAACAAAATATATTTTTAACGTCACAGATCTAATAACTACTCCGATATCAATATCAACTTAGCATAACTGAAAAGGATTAAATGATGATTGAGTGTTGTGAAATAAGATTTGGCGTATTATATTGACTGTTGTTTAATTGGTATTACATGGTTAGACGACGAAGGAGCTTTAGAACCTGTCGCCGTGCGAAAGCAATGGACTTGGATACTTATGGGCACTATCGTACAAAAAGGAGCATGTCTTTGGAAAAGCAAGGTAAGGGGGAATGTTACCTTAGCATAGGAAATGTAAATTTAGGTAGTGTATAGTGATGATTGAGATTGGATGAGTTTGTATGTTAATGAACCCTATGGTAACCGGTAATAATAAATAATAATGACTTAAGTGAAGAGTAGAAAACCCCACGTGATATTTATATCTTATATGCATGATGTGATGGTTGGAATGTGATATTTGATTATTTGCTATGAAAATATGAATATATACTTGATTGCTTTAGTGATGATTGGAATGTGATATTTGATTATTTTCCATGGAAATGTGTATATGTGGTTGGTTGCTTTAAGTGAAAATAAATGTGTGATCTTGAGTAAAGCCAAGTAACCTCTAGAATGTTAGTTGAGACCTTTCCCCACAATTGAAAGAGTAGAACGAAAGAGTAAACGAAATTAGAGTATTTAATGAAAGAGAAGAAATAGGATCGAATAAATTGAAATAAAATGAAGAATGAGAATGTGATAAAAGACTGAATGAAAGAGATGAGATGTGATCGAAGAATGAGAATAAAGAAAAGAAAGAGAATGTGAGAATGTGATAAAGATTAAAGGATTTGGGTATGCGAATGCCAGGCCAAGTAAGTACGCCCCGCTGGGTGCATTGGTTGCATAAGCCGCACGATTTAATGGCGTGTGCAGCGGTAAGACGCCCGATTCATGGAGTCGTACGCAGTGGTGGGTTCGCAGTACTCTGATAAGACATGCATATACGGTATATGGATGCCAGGCCATGTAAGTACGCCCCTCTGGGTGCATTGGTTGCGTAAGCCGCACGATTTAATGGCGTGTGCAGCGGTAAGACGCCCAACTCACGGAGTTGTACGCAGTGGTGGGTCCGTAGTACCCTAATTACGGTTTTGCGGATGTCAGGCCAAGTAAGTACGCCCGGCTGGTGAATTGTGCGCAGTGGTGAGTTCGCAAAGACCCAAAGAGTAAAAGATACGAAGCACAAAGAATGGAAATGAAAAGGAAAGAAAAGAAAAGAAAAGAAAGGAAAAGAAAAGAAATGAAAGAGAAAAGAAAGAAATGAAAGAAAACGAATGAAAACATAAATGAGTGAGATATTATGAAAAGTGAACTAAGGATGAAAAGAAAAGCGAGAATAAGAGAATAAACTTTGAACAAAATAGGATTACAATGTTAAATGAAAATAAAATGATAAGTGTTTGTAATTGAAATAAATTGGATTGAATTGTATGATAACTACGTGATTAACTGCTATTTGTCTATGGCTTAGTTATTATTATGCCTATTTAGATTACATTTGCTAAGTTCTTTGTAATGCTCACCTCTTAACTGTTTTTGTAGGTACCGAGATTGAGCTTGCATTAGTATCGGCCGAGCAGGAGTACACTCCACCCCGTGGAGTGTAAATTAGTTAAGAGTGAATTATAGTTATTTTTCTATAATTAATCTATTATGTTTTGAAAATAGTTTAAAATGTTGTGAGCCCTGAGTTTTATTTTATTTTGTTAAGAGAGCGCAAAAGCTAAGAAGAATAATTATAAATGTTTTATAATTTTTCTTAACTGTACTGGATTGAGCAGGTTAAAACAGGAATTTTTGGGAAGTCCGAAAAACAGGAATTTTTGAGCAAGAATTTTTCGTATAGCCGGGTCCATCACATACATTATCACGCTCCCATAGGGAGGGTCCATATCATGCATCTATCCACTCCTCTATGGAGGGTCCATAAGCATACACATATCCACTCCTTTATGGAGGGTCCAGTAATCACGCTCCGCTATGGAGGGTCCATTTATATACACGCTCCGCTATGGAGGGTCCATTTATATACACGCTCCGCTATGGAGGGTCCATTATCCAACTCCACTTAGGGAGAGTCATTATATCCATACTCCTTTCGGAGGGTCATTATCCAACTCCACTTAGGGCGGGTCATTATATCCATACTCCTTTCGGAGGGTCATTATATCCATACTCCTTTCGGAGGGTCATTATATCCATACTCCTTTCGGAGGGTCATTATCCAAATCCACTTAGGGAGGGTCATTATATCCATACTCCTTTCGGAGGGTCATTATCCAACTCCACTTAGGGAGGGTCATTATATCCATACTCCTTTCGGAGGGTCATTATCCAACTCCACTTAGGGAGGGTCATTATATCCATACTCCTTTCGGAGGGTCATTATCCAACTCCACTTAGGGATGGTCATTATATCCATACTCCTTTCGGAGGGTCATTCGTGCATAAACCATCATTCACATCATAAACTCACCTTTTCACATTCCTATATCCACACCTCAATAGGTGGGTCCTTCTCACATTAACCATATCGTTCCATTGTTCAAGTACTCCACTCACCTTTAACTCGTTCCCTATATAATTTCCATTCAATTTCATTGCACACTTTAGCACTCGTAGCCCGTTTTAGCCACAAATGCCCTTTTCGTTATTAATCCCCTTTTATACACATTTATCACTCACATTATTTATTTAGCACTAAATCAACATTTTCCCCTAGTATTCATTTATCATTTTCTCTTAGCATACATTCTTCTATACCTTCCATACATATTATCCGTCATCTTCCCGAATTAGAACCAGTCTATCATTAACACTTTCCCTTTTCTTTACCTATCTCTTGGTTATCCCAATAATATAATATTTCATTCCTTCCACAATTTCCATATCTTTTCAAGCTTACAACGAGTCTCTAATTATTTTCGCTCTTATTATCCGCTCTTAATTTCCTTTATAACTTTCTTATGATTCGTCAACCAGTTATTCTCATTATTCTCTAATTACATATCTACTTAGTCCATCATTCCCTTTCTATCCATCATCATTTATGTATTTGTTCTCACACATTACACTAGTTACTCTTTCTATTCTCCACTAATTATTTCCTTTATTTTCATTATCAAATACCCTAAGGTTTTTATGCTATACTCCCTCTCTACCCCTAGCCATCACTATAACTAAAGAGAATCTACTTCCTAAGCTAAGGTAATACGAACCCTTCTTACCTTCTTAATGGATGATGATGATAAACTCCAAGCTCTAGCCCAACACCTTGAATTAAGCTCCCTAGCTTGACTCCCTTGCTCCTAGTTTGAATCCACTTAGAGTGCTTGCTAACAAAGGATTAGGACGGTGGAGCATGAACATAAAGGGTCCCCATGGTAGTGGAAGCTTGAACAACTCAAGGAAGGTGGGAGGGAGGCTCACGATTTAATAAGAGAAGGAGGAGTGTTTGTGTTGGTTACTTCCTTGCTTGATTCTTGGTGGAAATGATGAAGGTGATGTTGATATGGCTTGATTTTGGGTGTTGAAGCTTGATGAGGGTTTGGTGCTCTTGGGGGTGTTGGAAAGAGAAGGAAAAGATGGAGGGGTTTTGGGATGACTCTTGGTGCTTGATCTATGATGGAGATTGATGGTGAGAAGGATCAAGGAGGGTGGATGATGCCATGATGCTCATTATTTGGGTGATGATGATATTTGGTGTGCTTGAGTGTTGGCAGAAGATGGGAGGAAGAGATGATGTTGATGATGGAGTGTGAGGAGTGAGTGGTGTGTTTTATTTTTTTTTTATCTAAGAGGTTCCTTGCCATGGAGAAGGAGGTCCAAGGGTGGAGGGTGGCCAACTTGGTTCCCAAGTTGATTTTGTGTGGCCCAGATCAATTTCTGCAGCGCCACCCGCCTGGGCGCAGGTGAGGCGCGCTTGGGCGCGGGCTGTGCACTAGAGGAGAGCTGGCGCGCGCGTCTGGTGCATCAGGTGGGGGCTGGCGCACCAATTCGTGAGTCGTGGTGCGTCTGGTGCGGATTTGGGCTCACCTGGGCGAGTCGGTGCCTCGCCTGGGCGGGTTTTTCACTGTCTGGTGCACCAACGAACAGTGCACGTGCCTGGGCGTGCACCGGTGCTCCTGGGCGTGCACTAGAATTCCAAATCTTTGATTCGCCGTAACTTTATCGTTAACCGTCGGATCGGGCCCAAATTTTTAGACAAGCTTCTTAACCCCATGAACTTCATATCCAATGGTGGAATTTATTTTCTTAGAATCCTATAATAAATTTCTAATTTTCTCTTTTCGGTCAATTTCTAACATCGAAAACGCCGATTTAACTCCCGATTTCGCTTATATGACTTTGCCCGAAGCCACAATTGCCTTCTGTATAGCCCCTAGGACTTATAATTACCACTCACCTATCCACTAAAATTTGTTAAGCTATTATTCCAATTTGTCTTAGGTTAATAATAATAATTTCTTTTAAAATGAAGTTTAGGATGTTACATATCTCTAAAATAATGTGTGCAAGGTTGAATTCAGTGTTGCCTGTGATTGTCCAGCAAAACCAGACAGCTTTTATTCAGGGAAGAAGTATTGTCCATAATGTGCTTATAACTCAAGAGATTCTTAGGGTGCATGGGAGGAGGAGAGTATCACCTAGGTGTGCTTTTAAAATTGACTTAAGGAAAGCCTATGACACTTTAGAATGGAGCTTTATCAATGAATTTCTGATTGCTTTCAGATTTCCTCAGCAGTTTAGACTCTGGATTATGGAGTGTATTAGCACAGTTTCATACAGGCTGATTATTAATGGTCAGAAAACTGAGAGGTTTTCACCTTCTAGAGGCTTAAGGCAGGGAGACCCAATATCTCCCCTAATTTTTGTTTTGGCTATGGAAGTTCTAACTAGGAGTATGCAGGCTGCTACTCATCATCCCAATTTTAGATTCCATCCTCTATGCAAAGAGTTAAAGCTGGTGAACTTGGCCTTTGCTGATGACTTGATGATTTTTTGCAAAGGTCATCCTGCTAGTGTCAGATGCCTTTTTAATGCCTTGGGTAATTTTTCAACTTGGGCTGGCCTTCAAGCAAATCCTCAGAAGTCTCAGGTTTATATGGCAGGTGTTACTGAAGGCTGTAAGGATAGCATTGTGCAGTTAACTGGTTTTCAGATTGGTCAATTTCCTTTCAGGTATCTAGGCCTTCCTATGTGTACAAGGAAATGGTCCAATAATTCTTGCCAACTGCTGATTGATAAAGTATCAAACAGAATTCAGTGCTGGAAGTCAAGGAACTTGTCTTATCAAGGGAGGCTTTATCTTGTTAATTTTGTTCTGGTTAGCTTGCATACTTATTGGGCATCTGTTTTTGTTATTCCTAAAGCTGTCATTGCTGGTATTGAGCAGAAGTGTAGGCTATTCCTATGGGGAGGCACGGATGATAGACATTCTCATGCTAATATTTCTTGGCAGAGACTATGCAACAAAAAGAAGTTTGGAGGTCTCAATGTTCCTGACTGTCATGTTTGGAATATTGCTGCTATAGGGAAGCAAGTCTGGGACCTTGCAGCTAAGAAAGACATTCTCTGGGTGAGATGGATCAATTCTGTCTACCTAAAGGATGTGGATTTTTGGGAGTATGAGCCTACAACCAGCATTAGTTGGCATTGGAAGCAGGTGATTAAAACCAGAGACAGTTTTAGAGCTGGATATCAGAATGGAGTTTGGCTTGGCAGTTCAGATGGAATATACACTGTCAGAAGTGGATATAACTTTCTGAAAATTCAACCTCCTTTGTTTCCTTTGCATAGATGTGTTTGGAATTCAGTAAATGTCAAGAAGTATTGTTTCATTTTTTGGCTTGTGGCTCACAATAGGCTATCAACTAAGGACAGGCTGGTTTTTATCATTGAGCCAAATCATTGTTGTCTCTGTATGCAAGCAGGAGAAACTAGAGACCAACTGTTTTTCAATTGCAGGTGGAGCAGAATGTTTCTAGAGCTTTGTTGCAACTGGATTGGCCTTGATAGCTTTCCATATACTTATAATAACGGGAAGAGATGGCTGGTGAAGGCTTTCAAGGATAAGACTCGAGCAAAGTGCATTTCAGCTATTTATGCAGCTTGCATATACCATATTTGGGTTGAAAGGAACTCAAGACTGTTTCAGAATGTTAGTCATCAGCAGGATGCCATTTTCTGCAGAATACGGAAGGAGATTGCAAGGAGAATTAGCTTTATTTTTTCAGATTTAAAAGTATTAAGGAATAGAATGTTAATTGATAGGATTTCAATTGAATTGTAATTCTTTTAAGAATTTTCTTTTGGCATATTTATCATCTTTGAACCCTTCCTAGAAGGTGGCAAAGAGGTGAATATGGCCTAGGCTTGTATATGAATTTTGCATTGTGGTAATAGATTATTTCTTCTACCAAAAAAAAAAATTATCATATTAAAATAATGCTAAATATTTTGAATACTTTACTTAACTTTTATATATTCAATAAAGAATTATGTTTAGTGTTTTTAAAAATTTCACTTTATAACATTCGTAAAAATATATTTACTTATTTGATTTGATGACTAAATTCTATTTTTTAGATGCTCTTAAAAATAATCACCCTCATTGAAGGATATACTTTTTATATTTTCCTTAATGTGGACATACCAATATTTAAGTACTTTGTAAGTAATATCAATCATTAACTTTATGATATCCCTATATGTGATAGTATGATATTTAATTTTTAGTATTAGTTTCCCTTAAAAAAAATAATAATATTGATTTTTATTTACAAAAATTAATAAATAAATAAATCAAAGTATAAGTTTATAAAAAAAGGGTTGTTGTGTACGTGTGTGTTGTGTACTAAGGGTATGAAACCCTGTCTTATTCCCTTCTTCGTCTCCCTCATCTGGCCGCCGCCCCTTCCCCCTCATTCTTGTTCTTCTTCGTTTCGCAGCCCCATTCTTACCCGTTGAAGCTTCCTCTTTCTTGTTCCTCTCCCTCTCCCTTGGTCGTGGCTCTCTTTCTCTCCCTGGTTTCCGCTTCGCAATGCTGCCCAAGCTCCATTGCCGCCGCCACTCACGGTCTTCGCTGCTCCTAATGTTGGAACCTACAATCGGTGGGTGAAACAACTAGGAACACTAGGAGAACACCTAGAAGGGGGGGTTGAATAGGTGTTATAGAAACTTTGAAAGATTTTCGCAAGAAACAAATCTAAACGATTAAAACCAATGAAAATCAATCAATTAACAAATATTATATCAGAGATTAAGCGGAAACAATCAACACCAATATTCTTATTGATTCACCTAGATTATGAAAATGATTTTCCCTTTATCAATTTTGCACAATAAAGATTCAATTTAATCAATTATGAAAAATCACTTTTTCTAGGTTTTCAATCAAGAACACAATTAATAACAAGAATTGTAAAGAGTAGAGAGTTTAGAGATACGACACAGTGATTTATCCTGGTTCACTTTCATCCACTTGAAAGCTACTCCAGTCCCCTCTTCAACCAAGAGAGATTCTTCACTATGAGAAATTAGAGTTTCTCAAATTACAAGTAAATGCCTCACAAGACTCCTTCTTGCTAGCCTACAAGAGATACCACACCCTTGCCTTGTAATCCTATTGATATCTAATCTAACCTCTTCTCTTTTGCTTGCCGATACCTCACAACAAGACTTCCAATTGCTTGCTTCACTCACAAGACTTCCAAATGCTTGCTCTTCAACAAGGCTTCCATGTGCTTGATGAAATGCCTCACCAAGGCTTCCAATGAAACTTGCTTGATTCACAAAATCAAGGCTTCCAATGTTGTAGAATGTTTGCCTCTTGCAATGATTACAACTCAAATGAAAAACAATAACAATCCTATGAATCTCTTTCAAAAGCTATGAAAAGATCAACATGAGAGATTCAAGGTTCTTGATCAAAGAATATGAAAATGAGAGCTTTGATCTTGAGAGAGTGAGAGAGAATAGTGTGGCTTTGATTCTTTGTAAAATTGTGTATCAAAATGATTCTAGTTGATTCTAAAATTGATAGAAATTATTAGGAAAAGGTTTATATAGAATACCCAAAAGTTAGAGCACTTAGAATGGCTTTTGAGAAGTTAAAAACGCATTTTAAAAACCATATCTGATCGAGTTACTCGAGTGAAATGAGTGTTACTCGAGTAAGCCGAAAGCTTAAAACATTTTACTCGAGTGAAATAATGATTAATCGAGTAAGCCGCAAGCTTGATAAATTTTACTCGAGTGAAATATGTGTTACTCGGGTAATCAGCATAAAAATCACTAAAAACTTGTTTTCTCAAAAACTAAACCTTTTCTTTAAAACCTTTAAGCCACCTATGGATTTTAGGCAAAGTGAATACTCAAAATATGATATAATCATGCATTCAAAAGAGATTCACTACCCTCTAATAACTCTACCCAAACTCATAAACTAAGAGACTTGTGAGGCAAAAGATAAAACATTAAAACACAAACTACCAAACTAAGTCTTCATGAGTTGGCTCTCTCTTCATCACTTGATGTTTGTTGTTGCTTGTTGAGCTTGAACTTGATCAACACATTTGTAGCTTGTTCAAAACCTTTTGGCATTTATCAAAACATTCTTCATGGATCTTACAATCTCCCCCTTTTTGAAAATGACAAACATGTTTTGAAATCGTTTGAAGTTCATTGAAGTTGTTGATGCTTGAACCATTTGATCACTTGGTGAGACTCTTGCTCCCTCTCAATTAATGCTTTTGACATTTGAAATCCAATTGAGTAAGCTTGATTCTCCCCCTATCTTCAACAAGTTTGCTCAACCTACATAAAAACAACAAAACAACCTTTCTCCAAACATACTATTTTATTTCTCCCCAAAATGATAATATTTCTCCCCTTTTTAAAATCTTTCAAATACAAATCTCCTCTTTTTCAAAACATCATATTTCTCCCCCTTTGGCATTATCAAAAAGAAATATATACCAATTGAAATATAAGATCTAAGCCAAAATAGAAGAAATATAACCAAAGCATCATCAATAGATGGTTACCATGCTTTTATTCAACTCAATATCAAACAAATTGTATACCAATAACATGATATCAATTGTAAAACAATTGTAAAAAATTGATACCAATAGTATTTTCTCAATAGTATAAACAATATCACATTATAAGAAATAATACCAATTGAGAAAACTATGAGCAATACCAATTGTGACTAAACAAATACCAATTGTATAATATTGAATGTTACCAATTTGTAGGATTTTCTTCTTGATACCAATTGAAGTAGCAAATGAATGAATATCACATGAAAGTCCTTTTGCTCTTCAATCATACCTACAAAAACAATCATGCTTTGCTTTTTGGTATCCAAATGGTTTTGGATCCATTTTTGTTAGTGTAGGGACTCTCACCCTTTTTCATCCAAACAAAATCTCCTTTAGGTATACCATGCACTTTAATATAACACACATTTGAAGTATGTCCATGAGTACCACAATAGAAACATGTTGGTGCATTTGAAAAATCAACTTTTGAAAAATCAACAACATTTCTATGAGATTTACTCTTAGCATTAGTATAACCCAAACCAAACTTGTTTGAATTTTCTCTTTGAAAATTTAACAATGTGCGCAATCTAATATCACCATTTGAGAAACTTGCAAGCTTATTTTTCAAAATAGCATTTTCATCCTTAAGCAACTTGCAATTCTCACAATCAACCACATTATTCAATCTACTAGCACAATCACAAGAAGAACTAGCATATATAAGATCAAGAGTTTCATTTTGAAGATTAAGTTCATCAACTTGTTTTTGAAGTTCTAAAATCTCTTGTTGATGTTTCAAAATGAGCTTCTTCCTTTCAATGTTTTTCAAAGCTAGTTTCTTAAATTGTTCATGCATTTCTTCATAAGCATTATATAACATTTCATATTTGGAAGAAATTTCGGATTTAGTAAGACTTACATCGCTTTCGTCACTTTGTTCACTTGATTCATCATTTGAACTTTCCTCTTCATTTACTAGAGCTATCAAGTTGAGACAAGTGGCATGTTCATCATCCGAAGAACTATTTGATGTACTTTTCTTGTCTTTTTCATCATCACTATTCCAAACTATGTATGCCCTTTTAGTTTTCTTTTCTTTCTCCTTCTTCTTAAGATACTTAGAGCATGAGTACTTGAGATGACCGGGCTTTCCACATTCATGGCAAACTATTCCTTCTTTTGAAGTCTTTGTCTTGTAGTGTGGGGGATTCTTCTCTTTACTTTTGTCCTTGTTCAACCTTCCTTTTCTCCTTAGAATCTTATTGAACTTTCTTAGTAGAAGCTTCATCTCCTCTTCATCAAAGTCCGAATCGGAATCTTCATTATCATCATCATCGGAACTGTCTTCCTTTTTATATGACCTTTGAGCTTTAAGAACAATTCCTTTTCTCTCTTTGTACTTATCCGATTCTTCATGCATTTGCAAGCGTCCAAGCTCCATTTCATGTTCTTGTAGCTTTCCGAAAAGTGTAGCTAAGTCCATTGTGTCCAAGTCCTTTGATTCAACAATTGCGGTAACCTTGGGTTGCCATTCCCTACTTAGACATCTTAAAACTTTGTTAACAAGTTCACAATTCAAGAAAGTTTTACCAAGAGCAATGAGATGATTAACAATATGAGTAAAACGTTTTTGCATAAAACATATAGATTCATTAGGCAACATACGAAACAATTCATATTCATGCATCAAAGAGTTTAATCTAGCACGCCTAACTTCACTAGTGCCTTCATGTGTGACTTGCAAGGTGTCCCACATTTCTTTGGCATCTTTACATTGGGAGACTCTAAAGAACTCATCATAAGATAGAGCAGAGGTGATGATATTTTTTGCTTTTAAATCATATTGAATTTTTCTTTTATCATCATCGGTCCACTTATCTTTGGGAGTTAGGGTAAGCACACCTTCTACATCTTTTGAGGGAATATAAGGACCATTTTCAATGGCTTCCCAAATGTTCACATCTATAGCTTCTATAAAGATTCTCATCCTAATTTTCCAATAACCATAACCCTCTCCACCAAACATAGGAGGGCGATTTATTGAAGCACCTTCACCACCAAAAGGATTCGTAGAACCCATTGTAGTTTCCTTAAGGATCTTAACGAAAAAGCTCTACGCTCGTGTCTTTCGACCGAGCTCTGATACCAATTGTTGGAACCTACAATCGGTGGGTGAAACAACTAGGAACACTAGGAGAACACCTAGAAGGGGGGGTTGAATAGGTGTTATAGAAACTTTGAAAGATTTTCGCAAGAAACAAATCTAAACGATTAAAACCAATGAAAATCAATCAATTAACAAATATTATATCAGAGATTAAGCGGAAACAATCAACACCAATATTCTTATTGATTCACCTAGATTATGAAAATGATTTTCCCTTTATCAATTTTGCACAATAAAGATTCAATTTAATCAATTATGAAAAATCACTTTTTCTAGGTTTTCAATCAAGAACACAATTAATAACAAGAATTGTAAAGAGTAGAGAGTTTAGAGATACGACAAAGTGATTTATCCTGGTTCACTTTCATCCACTTGAAAGCTACTCCAGTCCCCTCTTCAACCAAGAGAGATTCTTCACTATGAGGAATTAGAGTTTCTCAAATTATAAGTAAATGCCTCACAAGACTCCTTCTTGCTAGCCTACAAGAGATACCACACCCTTGCCTTGTAATCCTATTGATATCTAATCTAACCTCTTCTCTTTTGCTTGTCGATACCTCACAACAAGACTTCCAATTGCTTGCTTCACTCACAAGACTTCCAAATGCTTGCTCTTCAACAAGGCTTCCAAGTGCTGGATGAAATGCCTCACCAAGGCTTCCAATGAAACTTGCTTGATTCACAAAATCAAGGCTTCCAATGTTGTAGAATGTTTGCCTCTTGCAATGATTACAACTCAAATGAAAAACAATAACAATCCTATGAATCTCTTTCAAAAGCTATGAAAAGATCAACATGAGAGATTCAAGGTTCTTGATCAAAGAATATGAAAATGAGAGCTTTGATCTTGAGAGAGTGAGAGAGAATAGTGTGGCTTTGATTCTTTGTAAAATTGTGTATCAAAATGATTCTAGTTGATTCTAAAATTGATAGAAATGATTAGGAAAAGGTTTATATAGAATATCCAAAAGTTAGAGCACTTAGAATGGCTTTTGAGAAGTTAAAAACGCATTTTAAAAACCATATCTGATCGAGTTACTCGAGTGAAATGAGTGTTACTCGAGTAAGCCGAAAGCTTAAAACATTTTACTCGAGTGAAATAATGATTAATCGAGTAAGCCGCAAGCTTGATAAATTTTACTCGAGTGAAATATGTGTTACTCAAGTAATCAGCATAAAAATCACTAAAAACTTGTTTTCTCAAAAACTAAACCTTTTCTTTAAAACCTTTAAGCCACCTATGGATTTTAGGCAAAGTGAATACTCAAAATATGATATAATCATGCATTCAAAAGAGATTCACTACCCTCTAATAACTCTACCCAAACTCATAAACTATGAGACTTGTGAGGCAAAAGATAAAACATTAAAACACAAACTACCAAACTAAGTCTTCATGAGTTGGCTCTCTCTTCATCACTTGATGTTTGTTGTTGCTTGTTGAGCTTGAACTTGATCAACACATTTGTACCTTGTTCAAAACCTTTTGGCATTTATCAAAACATTCTTCATGGATCTTACACCTAAGTCGCGCCGCCATCGTCGAGCATTTCCCCAGTCGCGATTCTTGTTCCTCGCTGTTGCTACCGTGGAGCCGCCGCGCTGCAATCACCTCCTTCCTCTTCCTAGTTTGCTGCATCATGGATCAGAGGTCCCTGATTCACGTTCCTCCTAGGCGCTACTACCGCTGTTGGTTATTGCTGCTGCCCTGGAGGTCACGTTTCCTCCATTCGTTGTTTTTGCAGCCTCCTTCTCGAACCGGACAACCACGATAGTACCGAACCGCCGCCGCCCTCCGGTGCTCTCGCCAACACGATTCCTATCGCAATCCTTTAGTGGAGTCGTCATCAACGCTCACGCCACTGTGACCGGGATCGAAGCTCGTGGTTTGTCCTTGCTAGCTGCTGTGTCGTGAACCGTCCGGGTTAAGATTTATCGAACCGGTGTCGATCTCTTCGCTGCTCCAAAACCATGTTTGAGGGTAAATCTCTAATACCTTTTTAACCGCTCTATATCGTGTTTTAATATTAATAATACTAATGGTAATATGGATTTGTGATAATAATATATAGTTAAATTGTTTTCGTATCTAATATTATTGTGAAAGATGAATTGTATTATGAGTTAGTGTTTATTTTTAATTAAAGTATTAATTTTAATGATTTTAATTGGTTGCTTGGATTTGTTATAACATCGAATTAAACGTTATGTCAAATTATTTGTTTTAAAAGTATTTTGTTAAAGTTGTTGTGTTCCTAAGTAATTGAAATGTTTGGTTGATTTGGTTTGTCATTGGACGAAACCATGTTCTAATTAATTACGAACCCGATAATTTGGCATACGTTGATTCGAGTTAAAACCTTGAACATTAATCCTAAATTGAAGGGGAACATAGTTGTTCGGACTTTGAAAAGTTGATTTAGATCTACTTCGAACAAAGAAAGCTCTTTTTCAATTTGGAATTTATAGTGTCATGTATTATTAGAATTTGATTTTGGGATTCGTAATTGAAACCACTTGATTTTAAGGTATTTTGATGATTACGCTGGTTTTAAAAGTTAATTTATTCTTAAATAAAGAGTTGTACTAATATTAAGGGGACAACTACTCTAATTTTATTTAACTTTGGTTTATGGAATTTTATCAAATGATTTCGAATTTAGCTTGTTTCGATTTCCAACCTAAAGTCCCTTTTTCAGTAAAGGTTCAACGTGTTAACTTTAAATATGATTTTGTCGTGTCTTCACATTTTTATTAGGCTACTAATTGATTTTAAAATGTGTTTAACGAATATTGAATGGTCCCTTATTAAGTAAGTTGTACATAACAAAATATATTTTTAACGTCATAGATCAAATAACTACTCCAATATTGATATCAACTTAGCATAACTGAAAATGATTAAATGATGATTGAGTATTGTGAAATAAGATTTGGCGTATTATATTGACTGTTGTTTAATTGGTATGACATGGTTAGATGACGAAGGAGCTTTAGAACCTGTCGCCGAGCGAAAGCAATGGACTTGGATACTTATGGGCGCTATCGTACAAAAAGGAGCATGTCTTTGGAAAAGCAAGGTAAGGGGGAATGTTACCTTAGCTTAGGAAATGTAAATCTAGGTAGTGTATAGTGATGATTGAGATTGGATGAGTTTGTATGTTAATGAACCTTATGGTAACCGGTAATAATAAATAATAATGACTTAAGAGAAGAATAGAAAACCCCACGTGATATTTATATCTTATATGCATAATGTGATGGCTGGAATGTGATATTTGATTATTTGCTATGAAAATATGAATATATACTTGGTTGCTTTAGTGATGATTGGAATGTGATATTTGATTATTTTCCATGGAAATGTGTATATGTGGTTGTTTGCTTTAAGTGAAAATAAATGTGTGATCTTGAGTAAAGCCAAGTAACCTCTAGAATGTTAGTTGAGACTTTTCCCCACAATTGAAAGAGTAGAAAAAAAGAGTAAACAAAATTACAGTATTTAATGAAAGAGAAGAAGAATAAATTGAAATAAAATGAAGAATGAGAATGTGATAAAACACTGAATGAAAAAGATGAGATGTGATCGAAGAATGAGAATAAAGAAAAGAAAGAGAATGTGATAAAGATTAAAGGATTTGGGTATGCGAATGCTAGGCCAAGTAAGTACTCCTCGCTGGGTGCATTGGTTGCGTTAGCCGCACGATTTAATGGCGTGTGCAGCGGTAAGACGCCCGATTCATGGAGTCGTACGTAGTAGTGGGTTCGCAGTACTCTGATAAGACATGCAGATACGGTCTATGGATGCCAGGCCATGTAAGTACGCCCCGCTGGGTGCATTGGTTGCGTAAGCCGCACGATTTAATTGCGTGTTCAGCGGTAAGACGCCCAACTCATGGAGTTGTACCCAGTGATGGGTCCGTAGTACCCTAATTACGGTTTTGCGGATGTCAGGCCAAGTAAGTATGCCCCGCTGGGTGCATTGGTTGCGTAAGCCGCACGATTTAATGGCGTGCGCAGCGGTAAGACGCCTAATTCAGGGAGTTGTGCGCAGTGGTGAGTTCGCAAAGACCCAAAGAATAAAAGATACGAAGCACAAAGAATGGAAATGAAAAGGAAAGAAAAGAAAAGAAAAGAAAGGAAAAGAAAAGAAATGAAAGAGAAAAGAAAGAAATGAAAGAAAACAAATGAAAACATAAATGAGTGAGATATTATGAAAAGTGAACTAAGGATGAAAAGAAAAGCGAGAATAAGAGAATAAACTTTGAACAAAATAGGATTACAATGTTAAATGAAAATAAAATGATAAGTGTTTGTGATTGAAATAAATTGGATTGAATTGTCTGATAACTACGTGATTAACTGCTATTTGTCTATGGCTTAGTTATTATTATGCCTATTTAGATTACATTTGCTAAGTTCTGTGTAATGCTCACCTCTTAACTGTTTTTATAGGTACCGAGATTGAGCTTGCATTAGTATCGGCCGAGCAGGTGTACACTCCACCCCGTGGAGTGTAAATTAGTTAAGAGTGAATTATAGTTATTTTGCTATAATTAATCTATTATGTTTTGAAAATAGTTTAAAATGTTGTGAGCCCTAATTTTTATTTTATTTTGTTAAGAGAGCGCAAAAGCTAAGAAGAATAATTATAAATGTTTTATAGTTTTTCTGGACTGTACTGGATTGAGCAGGTTAAAACATGAATTTTTGGGAAGTCCGAAAAACAGAGGAAATTTTGCCGGATTTTCGTAAGAATTTTTATAAGTAATTAAGTTTTTAAAAGAAATTTTCAAGTTTGTAATTTTATTAATGGCTAATTAAGGGTAAATAAAAGTAGGATGTTACATCATAGATATACTTCCGAAGTTGAGAAGCATGAAATACATCATGTAGATTAGAAAGGTGCGGAGGCAAAGCTATTATGTAGGCTACTGGCTCAACTTTCTCCAATATCGGATAAGGTCCAATGAATTGCGGTGTCAACCTCCTGGACTTTATTGCACGTCCAATGCCTGTAGTAGGGGATACCCTCAGAAAGACATGATCCCCTATATTAAAATCCAAGAGTCGCCTATGCTTGTCGGCATAGCTCTTCTGACAATCCTGTAAAGCTTTCATCTTGTCCTTAATCATAGTAATCTTCTTAGTGGTCTCCTGAACAATACCTGGACCAATTAATAAATTCTCGCCGATCTGAAACCAGCAGAGATGCGTTCCACGTTTCCTGCCGTAGAGTGCCTCGAATGGCTCCATTCCGATACTAGAGTGGAAGCTGTTATTGTATGTGAATTCGATCAACGACAAGAGTTGCTCCCAACTGCCTGACTGCTCAAGTACACAAGTCCTCAACAGATCTTCGAAGGACTAAATAGTAAGCTCTGATTGTCCATCGGTCTGCGGATGATAGGCTGTACTAAATTTCAGCTTAGTACCCAAGGCCTGCTGCAAACTCTGCCAAAATCGGGATAAGAATCTCGGATCGTGGTCTAACACTATGCTAGAAGGAACACCATGCAGCTTCACTATGTCCCTGATATACAATTGAGTCAGCTTCTCTTGGCTGTACTTCATATTCATTGGAACAAAGTGAGCACACTTGTTCAGCCGATCCACAACAACCCAGATAACATCAAACCCTGAAGTGATCCTTGGTAAACCTGTAATGAAGTCCATAACAATGCTATCCCATTTCCACTCGATAATTTCAAGGGATCGCAACAAGCCTCCTGGTTTCTGATGCTCAATCTTTGCTTTTTGACAGACCAAGCATCTGGAAGCATATTCTGCAACGTCAATTTTCAACTTCGGCTACCAGAATAATCTCTTCAAATCTTGATACATCTTTGTGGTACCCGGGTGAAGACTCAATTTAGTTTTGTGAGCTTCCTCAAGAACCATTCTCCTAACTTCAAAGTCCATAGGAATGCACACTCTGCCTCTAAACCTGATGATTCCATCTGAACCCTTTTTGAAGTCGGGCTCATCATTTTCAGTTGCCCTTTCTAACAATTTCTGATGTTTTGGATCGTCAGCCTGTCTTTCTTTAATCAGTCCTACAAATTCATTAGTAACCTGCAACATTTCTAGGACGATGCTTTTGTCTTTTACCTGCACCCCTAGATTGAGATTACTGAACTCCTGCATCAATTGCATTTCTTTCACCATTAATTTACTAATATGCAAGGACTTTCGGCTCAGGGCATCTGCTACTACATTCGCCTTGCCAGGATGGTATTGGAGATTGAAATCATAATCCTTTAGAAATTCCATCCACCTCCTCTGCCGCATATTCAATTCTTTCTGATCGAAGAGATATTTAAGGCTCTTGTGATCACTGAAGACCTCACATCGAGTTCCATATAAATAATGTCTCCAGATCTTTAGAGCAAAAACTACAGCTGCTAACTCCAAATCGTGTGTCGGGTAGTTCTGCTCATGTTGCCTGAGTTGCTTGGATGCATATGCAACTGCTTTACCCTGCTGCATCAATACACAACCTAGCCCTTGTTTGGAGGCATCACAATAAACATCAAAGGACTGGTCAGGATCTGGCAATATCAGAACCGGAGAGCTGGTCAACCTCTCTTTCAACTCCTGAAAATATTGCTCGCACTGGGGCGACCATTGATAAGGCACGTCTTTTCTGGTTAACTTAATTAGCGGAAGATCCAACTTGGATAATCCTTCAATGAATCTCCTATAGTAACCCTCCATGCCAACACCGCTTCCACTTCAACACCGCTTCCACCATGGAGGGATCGATGAAAACACCTTTCTCAGAAATCACGTGGCCTAAGAAATGTACCTCCTGCAACCAGAAACTGCATTTAGACAGTTTTGCATAGAGATGTTTTTACTTGAGAACCTGCAACACAATTCTCAAGTGTTCCTCATGCTCAACGGGATTCTTTGAATAGATTAGTATATCATCAATAAACACTATAACCAAAGAATCTAAGAAGGGTCGGAAGATCCTGTTCATGTAGTCCATAAATATTGCAGGAGCATTTGTTAGACCGAATGGCATTACAACATGTTCAAAGTGCCCATATCGAGTCCTGAAAGCAGTCTTAGGAATGTCTTCTTCCTTGATGCGAATCTGGTGGTACCTAGATCGAAGATCGATTTTTGAGAAAATCGCCGCACCTCTCAGTTGGTCCAATAAGTCATCAATGCGGGGAAGAGGATATTTGTTCTTCACTGTCCTCGCACTGAGCTGCCTGTAATCTATACACATCCGAGAGCTTCCGCTCTTCTTCTTGAAAAAAAGAACCGGAGCTTCCCATGGAGATACACTAGGCCGAATGAATTCTTTCGCCAATAACTCCTCTAACTGCTTCTTTAACTCTGCTAATTCAGTAGGTGCCATCCTGTAGGGAGCTATGGAAATCGGTCCTGCTCTAGGAACCAGATCAATACTAAACTTGACTTCTCTGTGAGGTGGTAGTCCTGGAATTTCCCCAGGAAAAACTTCTGGGAATTCCTTGACTACTGGAATTTTGCTCATATCGGCCTCTTCATTAGCTTCCATGGCAGCAAGAGATGGAGAATTAAAGACAATAGATTTCTTCTCACAATCAATTAGAACATGATGGGTAGACATCCAATCCATGCCCAAGATGATGTCCAGATTGGTCAAGGGAAGACAAATAAGATTCACTATGAAGTCCCGCTCCAGTACCCAAAGAGGGCAATTAAGACACATTTGAGAAGTAACAACTGAAGAGCTAGTTGGAGTAGAAACAGATAATTTGAAAGGTATTTCAACAGATGACAACCCTAGCTTCTTCATGGAACTATGAGAGATAAAAGAATGAGAAGCACCACAATCGAAAAGTACACCACAAGATATGTTATTAATGGAACATGTACCTCTGACGAGCTCGTCAGATAATTCCACTTCGTCCCCATCCATAGTATAAACCTTGCCCCTTTGAACGGGCTGGCTCCCACTGGTATGCTATGCTGCAGTGACATTTCCCTCTTGCTTGAGTGTTTTCTTGGGATAATTGGAAGCAACATGTCCCGGCTGGTCGTAAAAGAAACAAAGACCTTCTCTCAAACGTTGCTCCCTGGCCCAACAATTCCCACGATGGAACCTTCCACAAGCAGAACACGGTGATACAGGGCCCAAAGGGGTCACAATCTGTCCTGTAGCCACAGGAGCTGCTGCTCTCAGAGGAAGATAAGGGCCGGATCTCTGCAATGGACCCTTGCCTCTGATGGGGCCTACTGATTTTTGCGCTGCCCTGCTCCGCTTCCCGTCTGATTTTCGCTTGAGCCCTTTTTCATAGGTGCTGGCCATATTCACCAGCTGAGAGAGATTTGCAATATTTTGATATTCAAATGCGAGCCAAATATCATCGTGGAGGCTGGACTCAAACTTGAGGCATTTAGCACGCTCGTCCACATCTCTGTAGCCGCTAGAGTACCGAATTAAATCATCAAACTGTGCCGCATAATCCCCGACACTCTTGCTCCCTTGAACCAACTAAAGGAAAGATAGTTCCTTATCCCTTCACACATCCTCAGGAAAATACTTCCCAAGGAAGCGGATCTTGAATAGATCCCATGTAATCTCCTGGTTTTCTGCCTCCAAGCCCCTCCGCTGTTGCTCCCACCAGTGTTCAGCTTCACTAGTTAGAACATACTTAGCCAATCGAACTCGATGATCAACTGGTGGTTGCAAGGAGCGAAGATTTTTCTCGATCTCCTGGAGCCAATTCTGAGCTCCATCGGGGTTGTACCCCCTTGAAACCTTGGTGGTTCGCTCTTCTTGAATCTCGCCATCCAATCAATTTCAGCAAGGGCTGGTGGTGGATTCAGTGCTGCTGCGGCTGCTGCTATATTCTCAATCTGATTCTATTGCATCTGAGCCATTTTCGCAGCTTGAGCCTGTTGCATCTGAACCTAGTTCTGCTGCATCTAAGTCATATTCGTAGTTTGAACCTGTTGCTTCTGAATAAGATTTTCCAAAATTGCAGCCATCCTGTCATTCTCAGCTCGTCTTCAAGCCATATTGTTTAATTATGGATAGATAGACAGTTAGTATTCATAATAGAAGACAATTGCATATATATATATATATATATACATCCTACTACTTAAATTAGACATTTAACTATACACTTCGGTTACTCGATTGGTGAGTAACCGCTGGAGTAGTGAGTCCACTCTCCAAGGCCGAGGGAAACTGCTCTGATACCACAGTGTGACATCCTCACTTTTATTTACTTAATTAAAAATTAGTGACTTAAAAATTTCATTTAAAAATCCTGTTTACTTATAAAAATCTCCGAACAATTCGGTGGAGTTTACTCTGTTTTTCGGCCTTTCCAAAGTTTGTCTTTTTCCCGTTTAACCTGTCAGAATTATTTCAGACAATACTAGACATTTATATAACATATCACATCATATCCAATCATATCCGGCCATATTTGGCCACATGATATGATGCCATATCATACATCCTGTCCATATATCAGCATATAGTAAAACATGTCTATGGAAACGGAACCATCTCCCAAAAATAAAACCCCACCCAAAAGAGCACGTCCTAGGATGACCTTGCTGGCTATCTACATCAAAATATACCTACACAATTCCCACTAAGCGCAAAAGTACAAGTATGACTCCCTGAATAGGCCCAAGACCTAACACCACAACTAGAGCAACATCTAACTACTCTCCCTCACAGGGAGAGTGCACCTGCTCGGGCGGGGGTTGTGCAATCTCAAGCTCTGAACCTATAAAAACAGTTAAAAGGTGAGCATTACACAGAACTTAGAGAACGAAATCTAAATAGATATAACAATAACTAAGTCATACACAGTGCAGCAGATAATCATATAAATACAAAACAATTACAATCCAACTCATGGAATTTCACAAACACTTATCATTACATTCTCATTTTATTCTTTATCTCTCGTTCTTATCCGACTCTTTTTATTCGACTATTCCTTCTTTTCTTTCTCTTTTCTTTCTTTTCTTTTCTTTTCTTTCTTTTCCTTTCTTTTATTCTCTTTCTCATTTCTATTCGTTCTAACGGCATTGCGAACCCACCACTGCGCACCGGAACGCGGGCGTCTTACCGCTGCACACGCCATTAAATCGTGCAGCTTGCAACCAATGCACCCGAACGGAACGTACTTACTTGGCTTGGCATTCGCGCTACATACCTACTCATCTTTCCAATGTTTTGTGAACCCACCACTGCGCACCGAATCGTGGGCGTCTTACCACTGCATACGCCATTAAATCGTGCGGCTTACGCAACCAATGCACCCGAACGGGGCGTACTTACTTGGTCTGGCATTCACGCAACATGCTCAATTCTCTTTCTAAGGATTTGCGAACCCGCCACTGCGCACCGGAACGCGGGCGTCTTACCGCTGCGCACGCCATTAAATCGTGCGGCTTACGCAACCAATACACTCGAACGGGGCATACTTACTTGGCCTGACATCCGCTCACCCAATACCTTTAGCCTTTATCACATTCTCTTTCTTTTCTTTATTCTCATTATTCAAACATTTTTCATCTCTTTCATCCAATCTTTTATCAAAATTCTCGTTCTTTGGTTTATTTCAATTTATTCTATTGTATTTCTTCTCTACCATTTAGCACATTATTATTTCGTTTCCTTATCATTCTAGGCTTTCACATCTGACATACTCAGTTAACAACAATTAAGATTTCCTTTTCATTTTGGTCCTTCACATATAGCATAATAAAATAACAACAATTACGGCTTTCGGCCACACAGTGCATATTTCCAAGGAGAACAACAGATATCAAACTCAAACATCAAACCATGCATATAAAACATAAATATCATGTGAGGGTTTAATGTTCTTTTCCCTAAGTCATTATCCTTTATTATCACCGGTTGCCCTAAGGTTCATTAACATACAAATTCACACAATCTTAATCATCGCTATGTAGGATTCTCATGTTTTGATGCTAACAATCTCTCTCCAAGCAGCAACATTGGCAACAAGCAAGCTACACCACATGAAGATTAGAATTAGGATTTTTTTTATTAATTCTATTTCAATGTAATCTTTATTTTATGCAATGCATCTCATTGGTGTGGGTAGCTTAGGTGATTTTAAGAATATTTAAATAATGTTTGATTAAGAGTGAAGATACTTTAAATCTTGATTAAATAGCTCTATTAAAAGTTTTGTGAAAATCCTTTTAGAAAAACCTTGTTTTTATTCAGACTCTGATCAGTTTACTCGAGTAATGAGTATTGGATCACTCGAGTAATTTATGTCATGACAGGTTAATCGAGTAATGGTTTACACATCACTCGAGTAACTTAATCTGACATGTTTTAATCGCGTGAAGTTATATGGTTTGCTCGAGTAATTCAATCAGTGTTTGGAAAATTATAAAAGAATTAATTTTCTCTTTCACAAAATATACACATTCATTCTTACAATTTTCTATACATTTTTTAAAAGCAAATTCAAGAGCTATTTTACATCTTTCAAGAGCTATCAAGATTCAACAAGAAACTTTTCATTCTTCACTCTATTTCTCTCATTGTTCAAATATTCTTGAGATCTTAGTTTTTGTTCTTAGTGGTTGTTGAAGATTTGCAATTTGTGATTGCATCATTGAAGTTTCAACACAAGTGAAGAATCTCACAAGGAAGACTTTGAGGATCAAATCAAAGCAAGAAAAGAGGATTGGTTGGAAGCATCTTCAATCAATTAGCAAGGAAATCTAGAATTTTCAAAAGGGGTAGATTAGATCAAAGTGTTTGGTACACACTTTGAGTTGGGTTTTAAGATAGGAGAACTAAGAATCTAGTTGCATCTTAAAACATTGTAAAAATCTACAGTTGAAGATTTCTAGTGAAGAATCTCTCTTGATTCAAGAGGGGACTGGAGTAGCTTTCAAGTGGGTGAAAGTGAACCAGGATAAATCCTTGTGTCTCTTTTATTTTCATTCCTTGTATTGCATTAATTCATTAACAATTGCATTTTTAGGTTAGAATTGGGAGTTTTTCAATTCATAATTTTTTGAATCATCATAGCATTGTAATTCTTGAAGAACTTCATTGAAAACTGAGTTTTAATTGAATTTTACCCAGTTTACTCGAGTAAAGTTCTTATCACTCGAGTAATCTGCTTTCAGTTTATAAACAATACTCGAGTAGGTTTTCTGTTACTCGAGTGATTTAAAAATAGCTTTCATAATACTCGAGTGATTTGCTGAATACTCGAGTGAAATTATTTTTTCTTTCGTATTACTCGAGTGAAGACTTGAGTTACTCGAGTAATCTGACTTGAATTTTTAAGAAAACTTATTTTCATAAAACCATTCTCTTAGGTGGACGAAAAATCTGTAATAAGGCTTCAATATTCTATTCACCCCCCCTCTAGACTATATTGAGCCGCTTGTTGGTTTCCAACAATCCGAGCCTTAAAAAGCTTTTTCGAAAAGATCCGTTTTACTTGGAAATCATGGGCTCAATTTCAAATCCTTTTGGTGGTGAAGGAGCTTCCATTAACCGCCCCCCACTATTTAATGGTGAGGGATACGCTTATTGGAAGGTCCGAATGAAAATTTTTATACAAGCCATAGATATGGAAATTTGGAACGCCATAGAGAATGGACCTTTTGTTCCACAAACTAGAGTAAATGATGTTGTTTCTATAAAACCAAAATCGAGTTGGAACGATGATGATAACAAGAAAGTTCAATTTGATTTAAAAGCAAAAAATATCATCACGCCCGCTCTTTCTTATGATGAGTTCTTTCGAGTATCTCAATGTGTTGATGCTAAACAAATGTGGGACACATTACAAGTCACACATGAGGGCACTTCGGAGGTTAGAAGGGCTAGGCTAAATACACTCATGCATGAATATGAACTCTTTCGTATGTTACCTAATGAAAATATAGGTGACATGCAAAAGCGTTTCACACATATTGTAAATCATCTTTCTGCTCTTGGTAAAGTACTAACAAATGGTGAAGTTGTTAATAAGGTTTTGAGATGTCTTAGCAGGGAATGGCAACCTAAGGTGACGGCCATCATGGAAGCTAAGGATCTAGATGAAATTGATTTAGCAACTCTATTCGGAAAGCTTCAAGAGCATGAAATGGAGCTTGGGAGGTTATCCATGAATGAAGATGCCGATAGAAAGAAAAAGGGAATAGCTCTCAAATCAACTTCAAAATCCCTTAAGGCGCAAGAGGAAAACTCTCAAATGGATGACTCGGACTCCGACATAGATGATGAGACTCCTGGCTTGTTAGTCAAAAAGCTTGGAAGATTCCTTAAGAAAAAGGGTAACTTGAATAGAAATAGACCAAGAGATTCTAAGGATACTCAATCAAGGAACAAGACTAACAAAGATAATATCAAGTGTCATGGGTGTGGGAAGCTTGGTCACTATAGATCAAATTGTCCAACTAACTCTAAGAAGTCGGAAGGTGACAATTGGAAGCCCAACTCTTCTAAAGGCAAAAGGGCTTATATAGTGTGGGATGAAGCGGAAAATCAATCCTCCTCTAGCTCATCGGAAGATGAAGAACTTGCAAATCTTTGTTTGATGACGAAACTTGATGAAGAAGCATCCTCAAGCATGAAATCAAGTGAAAACGTCAATGAGGTAGATTATCTCTCTGATGCTAGCTCTAGTTCTAATTCCCCCTCTTTTAATGAATTGTACAATGTGTATGTAGAGATGCATAAAGAGTTGAAGAAACTTGCTAAAATAAATGTTGAAAGAAAGAATTTCATTATGAAGCAACATGAAAAGATTTTGGAACTTCAAAACTCTTTAGAAGAGCTTAAGCTTCAAAATGAAACACTTGAACTCATTTATGCAAACTCTACATGCAATTGTGAATTGAAAACAAATGAGACTCCATCTTGTGAAAATTGCAAATCCTTAGAAAAAGAAGTTTTCAATTTAAATGATCGGATTGCAAGGCTCATGAAAGGAGATACATGTTTAGATCATTTGCTTTCAACTCAAAGGAACAATAGTAATAGATCTGGACTTTGCTATACCAAACCCAAAAATCAACATTTTCATAAAGTTGGAACTTTCTCTAAGATCAATTTTTCAAAAACTCCAACTTGTCATTATTGTGGGATTTTTGGGCATACCACAAATAAATGCAATATTAAAAGGTTTGGTATACCAAGTGGAAAGTATATTTGGATTGTTAAGGGGACTTCACCCCATGCTAATATCAAAGGACCCAAGACAACTTGGGTACCTAAGACAACCAAATGATTTTGTTTGTTGTAGGTGTGTCTTCGAACCAAGGAACGTAGATGGTACTTGGATAATGGGTGTTCGAGACATATGACAGGAGACAAAACGCACTTCATTCAACTTACTTCAAAAAGTGGTGGTCACGTGACTTACGGCGTCAACAACAAGGGCAAAATTCTAGGAGTTGGTAAGATTGGTAACGTATCTAACCTTGTCATTGATAATGTCCTATACGTAGAAGGCTTAGAACACAACTTGCTTAGTATAAGCCAACTATGTGATATGGGCAACAATGTGACTTTTACTCCGGAATTATGCTTTATTAAGTCTAGTATAGATGATAGTGTTAAGTTTGTTGGTCGTCGCTCTAATAACACTTACTTAATTGATTTGGATGAAATAACTTCATTATTTTCAAATTGTTTTAAATCTTTTGATGATGAAATTCGTCTTTGGCATCGACGAATTGCACATATCAATGTGAATCAATTAAATAAACTTTTACGAAAAGACCTAGTAATTGGTTTGCCTAAATTAGATTTCAAGCTTGATAGCATTTGCGACTCATGTCAAAAGTGAAAACAAGTTAAAAGTTCTTTTAAACCTAAAAATGTGATAAGCACAACAAAGCCATTGGAGCTAATCCACATGGATTTGTTTGGCCCATCACAAGTTCGAAGTTTAGGTGGCAATTACTATGGATTTGTTTTAGTAGATGATTTCACTCGATTCACATGGACTCTGTTTTTATATGCAAAAAGTGAAACATACAAAAGTTTTAAAAAGTTTGCCAAACTCATCCAAAATCAACTAAGTTTGAAAATAGTGTCTATTAGAAGTGACCATGGAGGTGAGTTTGAAAATGCTAAGTTTGATGCGTTTTGTGAAAAATTTGGTATTAATCATCAATTTTCAGCTCCTAGGACTCCGGAGCAAAACGGAGTTGTAGAAAGGAAAAATCGTGTTTTAGAGGAACTTGCTCGTACAATGCTTAAAGAATCTAGAGTTCCTTCCTATTTTTGGGTTGATGCGGTAAACACCGCTTATTATGTGATAAAAAGGGTTCTTATTCGTCCTCATTTAAATAAAACACCTTATGAACTTTTAAAAGGGCGAAAGCCAAACATCTCATATTTTCATGCATTTGGATGTAAGGTGTTTATTTTAAATAATGGTAAGAATCCTGTCGGCAAGTTTGATTCCAAGGCCGACGAAGGCATATTCTTAGGTTATTCAAACCATAGCAAAGCATATAGAGTCTACAATAAAAGAACATTAACTGTTGAGGAATCTGTGCATGTTGTATTTGATGAATCTCCGAGAGGAGATTGTGTTGTTTCTTGTGATGATGATTATGTAGGTACTAATTTGGATCATGAGAAGTCAACAACACAACAATTAGTGGAGACTCAAGTTGAGCATGAAGAGGTTCAAGCACATGATAAAGACTTGGCACAAGAGACACAACCTCAACTACCAATAGCTTGGAAGTCAAATAAAGATCATCCGATGTCTAACATCTTAGGTGACATTGCTAAGGGGGTGGTAACCCGAAGCACATTAAATAATTTTGTTATTTTTGTTGCCTTTGTATCTCAAATAGAACCTAAAAATGTCAAAGAGGCTCTTCAAGATGATCACTGGGTTATGGCCATGCAGGAAGAATTAAATCAATTTGAAAGGAATCAAGTTTGGGAGCTTGTGCCAAAACCTAATGATCGTCCTGAAATAGGGACTCGTTGGGTCTATAGGAATAAGTTAGATGAATCGGGTATCATTTTTAGAAATAAAGCTAGGTTGGTAGCACAAGGTTATAGTCAAGAAGAAGGAATAGATTATGATGAGACTTATGCTCCCGTAGCTAGACTAGAAGCTATTCGTATTCTTCTCGCTTTTGCATCTATTATGAATTTTAAATTGTACCAAATGGATGTCAAAAGTGCTTTTCTTAACGGATACATTCAAGAGGAAGTTTATGTCTCACAACCTCCCGGATTTGAAAGTTTTGAACATCCGGAATATGTTTTTAAGTTGAAAAAGGCTTTGTATGGTCTTAAACAAGCTCCTAGAGCTTGGTACGATCGACTAAGCAATTTTTTATTAGAAAAAGGTTTTAAACGAGGTACTGTGGACACTACTCTTTTTATTGAACGTTCCGATAAGGATATACTTTTGGTTCAAATATATGTTGATGACATTATTTTTGGTGCTACTAATGATAACTTGTGTAAGAAGTTTTCAGATTTGATGAAAAGCGAATTCGAGATATCGATGATGGGAGAACTCACTTTCTTTCTTGGCCTTCAAATAAAGCAATTAAATGATGGTATCTATATTCATCAAAGCAAATATTGTCGGGAACTTCTCAAGAGGTTTGGAATGGATTCGTGCAAATCGGCTTCTACTCCTATGAGTGTTGCGTGCTATCTAGACAAAGATGAGACTGGAAAAGCGGTAGAGGTAACAAAATATCGTGCAATTATAGGTAGTTTGTTATAGTTGACTGCATCTAGGCCTGATATTATGTTTAGTGTTTGTATTTGTGCACGTTTTCAAGCAAATCCGAAAGAGTCACACTTAACTGCTGTTAAAAGAATAATGAAATACTTAAAAGGTACAACTAATACCGGTTTATGGTATCCTAGGGATTCATTTTTAAAATTAGTTGGTTATTCGGATTCCAATTTTGCTGGATGTAAAGTTGAAAGAAAAAGTACAAGCAGAACATGCCATTTATTTGGTAGTTCACTTGTATCGTGGTTTTCTAAAAAGCAAAATTGTGTAGCTTTATCAACCGCGGAAGCCGAATACATAGCGGCCGGTAGTTGTTGTGCTCAAATCCTTTGGATGAAGCAACAATTGTCGGATTTTGGTTTAAATTTGATAAAAATCCCTATAAAGTGTGATAACACTTCTGCAATTAATTTGACTAAAAACCCGGTATTGCATTCAAGAACAAAGCATATTGAGATTAGGCATCACTTTTTATGAGATCATGTTCAAAAAGGTGATTGTGTTATTGAATTTGTACAAACTTCAGATCAATTAGCTGATATTTTTACAAAACCTCTTCCAAGAGATACTTTTTACAAAATAAGAAGAGAACTTGGAATTTTTGATGAATCTACCATTAGCTAATTGTATTTGAAACTTTTATAAATCACCTTAAGTGGCTATCTCATTATGTTTTTGATCTTGAGTAAGTTGTATGTTTAAAGTGTTGATTTAATTCTTTTGATATGTAGTTATGTGTATAGTTTTTCCCTATAATATGTGTACTTGCTATATTTGTATGTGTGTTACTTGTTAAATGCTAAGTGTTTCTATGTGTTTGTGCATGAAAAATGATTTTTGCATGAAAAATTGAAATTTTTATAATTCTGGACAGTTCACTCGAGTACCAGATATTTCACTCGAGTAATTTTAAAATCTCTTTCGTATTACTCGAGTGATTCTGTCTGTCACTCGATTAATTTTAAAATGACTTTCGTATTACTCGATTAGTTCATTCATCACTCGAGTAAAAACTTTTTAACTTTCGGCATACTCGAGTAACATTTCTTTTTCACTCGATTACTGCTCGAATACTCGAGTGACGCATGAACATTACTCGAGTAACTTACGTGATTTTAAAAACTGAACTGTAGTCATCTGCTTCATTTTTCTCGCATTTTCTCATACGGGTTTCGACATTCTCTCTTCTCTCTCATACGGTTCTTCATCAAATCATCATTTTCAGCCACAAAAACTCACAAATCATACAAATTTCTTCCATATTTCATCATTATATCATCATTTCTACTCATTTCACGCATCATTTTCACCTCTTATATTCAAAATCCGAAAAACCCCAAACCAAAACCCTAACCCCAAAACCGAATCAATGTCTTCTTCCTCACAAATTCAACCTCCTCGCAAGAAAGCTAAGCAGGGCGCAGGTCGTAACGATCCCTGGTTTTCTGGAATTAACCGAGACTTGCGGGAACCAAAATTTATCAATCGCTCTTTTGGTCTTACAAGGTATGTTCAGTTTGCTTGGTTGCATAAGGAGCAATTTCAGTTTGTAGAGGATTTAGAATTTCAGAATTTGAAGAGGTTTTTAGAATTTGAGACTCATTATTACCCTAGGTTTGTCAGACAATTTTATCAGAATTTTACTAAGCTAGATGGTGAGTATCAAACAATGGTTAGAGGACATCATTTTGTTATCAAGCCTGCAGATTTGACAATGATGTTTGGTTTAGAAAACAAGGGAACTTATATTGGTGATGCTGAATGTCTGGATTTGAATGTGGATGCTAATAAGATTTATACTGATTTGATGCGTACTGGTGAATCTTGGGGTGATAGGACTACTCGATCTGTATCACCTTTGCATGCTGTGGATAGAGTGCTCATGTACATTGTCTCTTATTGTTTTATTCCGAAATGCAATCAAAATTATGCACAATTGCAAGATGATGATCTTATTTTGTATCATGGGATCAAAAAGAGATATGAGATGAATTGGAATAAAATGTTTTTAGCTCGTATGGAATCTGCTGCTCAATCTCCTCCTACCCAATTCTTGCCATATCCTATGCATGTTACCAAGATCATGAGGTATTATCGTGTTCCAATCCCTGATGATGAGCCAGCTGAAAAGGAAAAGAAAAATAACTGGTGTCTTAATGTGTCACACATTAGTTATATGAAAATTGCTTGGCATAGGGAGAGTCGCACTTGGTTATGGAAATCACAGATTAAGGAAATAGCTGAAGCTGCAAAGGCTGCAAAAGCTTCAGGTTCTAGGAAAAGGAATTTACTTGGTGATAGGGCTGGTGCATCTTCTTCTGTTCCTCCTCCTTCTACTGATCCGATGGATACCGATCGCGTTGAGGACTCTATTGATTTTGACAATCTTGGTACTCCATTTGATGCACAGGCTGCTCATGAGTCATTGGTTGAGCACATCAATGCTCAATTCGCTCAGTTGGAGATGAGACAGGATGTGAAGAATATTGCCATGGAGCATCGTTTGATGGATTATATGTCTGGCCTCTTTTCTCCCCAATTCCCTCATCCTCCGCCCGAATCCTAGACCTGTGGATGCTGATGATGTTTGATGCTGATGATGTGTGATGCTGATGTTGATTTCTGTTTCATGTTTTATATGCATATTTCTGACTATGTTCTGTTTGTGTTTATGTTTCGTGTTTATGACTCTGTTGCTATTAGCTTGGTTAGTTTTGTTTACTTATCTGCTATGGTTGATATATATTTTGTTTTACACTATGATTTGCTGCGCAGTGTGATACTCTGATATTATGGATTATGGTGCTATATTCATTATGCGTTTATATTCGTTGTGGCACTATTGTGGTTTATTTTGGTATTGTCTTTATTGTTATATATTTTTTTTATATACCATTGTGAACTACTTACCTTCCACTTTTGGCAAAGGACTTTTCTCACATTTCTTATCTTTTTAATGATGCCAAAAGGGGGAGAATATTTTGTTGATGTTGTTCTTGTAGGTTAAGTTTTATTATATTTTTCTCAGTGTCTTACATTTAGGGGGAGTATGTTAAAACTTAGTGCTTAATTGAAAAAGAGGTTTGTCATCATCAAAAAGGGGGAGTTTGTAGGATTCTCATGTTTTGATGCTAACAATCTCTCTCCAAGCAACAACATTGGCAACAAGCAAGCTACACCACATGAAGATTAGAATTAGGATTTTTTTTATTAATTCTATTTCAATGTAATCTTTATTTTATGCAATGCATCTCATTGGTGTGGGTAGCTTAGGTGATTTTAAGAATATTTAAATAATGTTTGATTAAGAGTGAAGATACTTTAAATCTTGATTAAATAGCTCTATTAAAAGTTTTGTGAAAATCCTTTTAGAAAAACCTTGTTTTTATTCAGACTCTGATCAGTTTACTCGAGTAATGAGTATTGGATCACTCGAGTAATTTATGTCATGACAGGTTAATCGAGTAATGGTTTACACATCACTCGAGTAACTTAATCTGACATGTTTTAATCGCGTGAAGTTATATGGTTTACTCGAGTAATTCAATCAGTGTTTGGAAAATTATAAAAGGACTTAATTTTATCTTTCACAAAATATACACATTCATTCTTACAATTTTCTATACATTTTTTAAAAGCAAATTCAAGAGCTATTTTACATCTTTCAAGAGCTATCAAGATTCAACAAGAAACTTTTCATTCTTCACTCTATTTCTCTCATTGTTCAAATATTCTTGAGATCTTAGTTTTTGTTCTTAGTGGTTGTTGAAGATTTGCAATTTGTGATTGCATCATTGAAGTTTCAACACAAGTGAAGAATCTCACAAGGAAGACTTTGAGGATCAAATCAAAGCAAGAAAAGAGGATTGGTTGGAAGCATCTTCAATCAATTAGCAAGGAAATCTAGAATTTTCAAAAGGGGTAGATTAGATCAAAGTGTTTGGTACACACTTTGAGTTGGGTTTTAAGATAGGAGAACTAAGAATCTAGTTGCATCTTAAAACATTGTAAAAATCTACAGTTGAAGATTTCTAGTGAAGAATCTCTCTTGATTCAAGAGGGGACTGGAGTAGCTTTCAAGTGGGTGAAAGTGAACCAGGATAAATCCTTGTGTCTCTTTTATTTTCATTCCTTGTATTGCATTAATTCATTAACAATTGCATTTTTAGGTTAGAATTGGGAGTTTTTCAATTCATAATTTGTTGAATCATCATAGCATTGTAATTCTTGAAGAACTTCATTGAAAACTGAGTTTTAATTGAATTTTACCCAGTTTACTCGACTAAAGTTCTTGTCACTCGAGTAATCTGCTTTCAGTTTATAAACAATACTCGAGTAGGTTTTCTGTTACTCGAGTGATTTAAAAATAGCTTTCGTAATACTCGAGTGATTTGCTGAATACTCGAGTGAAATTATTTTTGCTTTCGTATTACTCAAGTGAAGACTTGAGTTACTCGAGTAATCTGACTTGAATTTTTAAGAAAACTTATTTTCATAAAACCATTCTCTTAGGTGGACGAAAAATCTGTAATAAGGCTTCAATATTCTATTCACCCCCCCTCTAGACTATATTGAGCCGCTTGTTGGTTTCCAACACGCTATACACTACCTAGAAATACATTCCCTAAGCTAAGGTAACACTCCATCTTACCTCAACTGAGTACAAGGAAAGAGAATACCAAACTCAAGCTTTATGGCTCGCAAATTGGAATCGCATGGTGTAACACCCCAAAATTTTAATCCCCGATTAATGAAATTTTAATTATAAATTAATTATAATTAATGATTTCTATATTAATCCTTGATTAAAATATGTGTTCATATAGTTAGTATATGTGTGTGAAGTGAATTAATAAATATAATAATGCATAAAATAAGTGTTTTGCATATTAGTCCCTGGGTTGGGACCTAGAAGCAATTATAGGAAAGATTTTGGAGGGAAAGTAAATAAAATTATTATTTTTCAAAAACTGGGCAAAATACTCGAGTATTATTCTGAATACTCGAGTATCCTGGGTAAACTTGCACGAGTTAGTGCGGTTGATGAGTCAACACCGAGTTATCATCGTTTTGACACGAAAACAACCTCCAAACCTCGTCCCAATCTGCGTGTCGAGCTGCATGGATAGCTTGGCTATGTATTTAAACCCCTGGTTGACGCATCAACACCCCATTTTGCCAAATTCATGTGAAAATCGAGTATTAGGGTTCTAAAATCGTTTTTAACGATTCTTCTTCTCTGAGCCGAATTGAACCACAAATCAAACACTGATACAAAGCTTACATCTCGAGCTTTGTATAGAGAGTAAAATCGTGAGGATTGAGTGAGTGTGTTGGGAGAATTGGAGCTTGGAAGTGAAGCTGTTTCTGGTCAAAGTGTTGTCTAGAGCTTACTTCAATTTCGATTTCTGGTAAGCTCATGAATCCTTGAGTCTCAAATTCAGTTTCTTTAGTTAGTTTATGTTGCATAGGGTCTAGAAAATCTAATTTCCCCAATTCTTATCTCTGTTTCATGGGTGAACCAATTCGATTTTGGTGTTGCACTCAATCTGCTCTGCATGTTGGAGTTTAAAGTGTTTTTGGTGCTGTGGAGCTTTTCTTTGGGGATTCTCTGTTTGATTCACATTTGAGAGGTAAGGGGAAGTAATTTTATTCACTAGATAGAGATTGAATTTCACTAATTTTGCTAGAGAGCCACCAAGAGGCTCTAAGGGCTTAGATTGAATAGGATCTTTGGTTTGGAGACCAAGCTTTTCTCTAAAACTGTGTTGAGCAAGTTCTAAATCTTGCATGCAAGCTTAAATGAACTTTATTTCATGAGAATTGTGCTTATTATGCGATTTGAGGTGTTGAGTTGTTAAAATGTGTATTTTATGCATGATTGATGAATCCTCTGTCAAATCTGTGTTTTGATATGAAATGAATGTTGTAACATGTTCAAATTATGTTATGTGTGCTCTGTTGATCCTTGGAATGGACTGGAAATGAGTAGAAATGAAATTGGTATGTTAAAACTATGATTTCAGTGTATTCTGTTGTGAAACACTCGAGTATTATACAGGGTACTCGAGTAAAATATCTTTGAAACAATGTAAATGAAGCAAGAACACTCGAGTATCATGTCTAGCACTCGAGTATCGAGCATGACCTGAGGACAAGTTAAGGCTAACCACTCGAGTCATTCAAGGTCACTCGAGTAATCTGGAAATCATGATGAACACTCGAGTAACCTATGAACTACTCAAGTAATTTATTGAATTTGAAACCCAAATCCTCAGAAAGTCATGAACACTCGAGTAACTTTAAGAACACTCGAGTAATCTGGAAAAGTTGATGAACACTCGAGTGTACTGAATTTTACTCGAGTAAATTGCCCAGAACCTGAAAGATACATTTTCAATTCTGACTCATTTAAGGTAAGGAATTAATAACAATAATCCAAGGGATCTAGACTTGAAGGGAATTGATTAATATGAGTATACCGTTTGGTGACGGTCCTTTTCGATAATAAAATAAGTCTAGGTGGCCTGTAAGATATTAATCAACTTCCTTTAAGTCTAAAGAATAAAGTGCATTCATTTTGGAGTTTGGATGGTAGGACATATATCATGTTTTTGGTAAACATGTGGAGGGCCTCTGGGAGTGCCAATACGCTTGCTTGATGACACGTCGTTGACGTGGTCGGCTGAGTGGATGCCGATATGGTTATACCGTTTGGATGACGGGATATGCTCGGGTGGCATGGATTCCAAGCTTGTCGTGTACATTCTAGGTGAATGTACGAATTGTTGTATACCTAGGAATACAGCGCATTGTTGAGTGCTGGGTTGTCAGGGATGGACGTCAGAGAGTGACATAGAATGATGGAGATAGGCTTGAGAACTAAATTCATGCATCATGCCACTCATTCAAATTAATTGTGATAAATGAAACAAGTATGGGCATCCTATTTGCATTCAATAACTGCTAAGTGCTATATGTGATTGTTATTTATGGATGCATATTTACATATTCATGGTGCATGATTTATTCTCTGTTGATTATGTGTATAGAATTGCTTACCCCTATGCCCTTGTAGGTGATGTCTCGTTACATTGCTTGCATCGAGATCCGGCCACTTCCTAGTGGCACATGGATCTATGAGGACCATCGTGCGGTGTTCGAGGGAGAGGTAGAGATTACCTTCTACCACCCGAACCCACTGATGCGATTCCGTCCTCGTAGATTTAGGATTCCCATCATATACACTATGCACGTACCCCCGTTTTATACTTACCATGGACCACCTCCCATGCGACCTGCTCGCTCTTATCACAGTTTTCATTTTCGACCTACCCGCTCTCACCCTTTTACTTCGAGAGTCGTCCGCGAGGAGACTCCCCCTTCTGATCCGAGGAGCCCAGTCAGGGTTTCACCATCACCTGACCCGGTACCCAGTGGTAGGGTACACTCTCCCTCGGATGAGATCGAGGAGGATCTGGTGGAGGACGAGAGTGGAAGCGAGCCTGTTGTGCATTCTACTGGGAGTGATTGGAGGGACGATGATCCCTAGGTATGTGCATAGGGTATGTGATGAGGATCAGAGGATCCGATGTGTGGATGCTATGGAGGAGATCTTGCTGCTGCTGTGTTGATGATGATGCTACTACCTTACTACTTTTGCTTCTTGGAGACTACTGCTATCACTACTACTACATCTGATGCTGCCAGATCTACGTGACCACCCTTAGAGTTATATTTTGGTTATGTATATATGTTGTAGATATACTTTTGGAGTACTCTAGGGTTTCGGTTACACTGCTATGTAGATCTGTTGATGGACTTGTATATTTTGGAACTTGGAGACTCTGATGTTGGGCTATGTACTTATGACTTTCCTATATATAAAATCTATGTTTATATTCCTATCCATGGCATAGTCCGATAATTTCCGCTTACTTTGATTTAATCTATTTGAGAGTTCGGCTGTGAAAACTATTCGATGGTATCAGTTTTATCAAATAAAGCAAGGGTAGCTTCAGTTGTGTTCTATGATATAAATACGATTTCAAAAGATGAATGTTACCCAACTTTTGAAAAGGTTTTAGAAATCGCCGAATTCGATACAACTATTTTGAAATGCTTTAGAGTTTATTCTCCAAGAATTCCAAGTGTTGATTTGTGCACCCGCTTTAAAAAGAAAAATTTTATGTACATATTTTCTTAACACTCACAAGTCCATATATTATCCAATATAATAGCTTAAGTACTATATTATACTTGGGTAATTCGGAAGGGTGTCACACTTAGTGGTATAAGAGCAAAAGCCAGATCCTGTAGTAGTGGAAGTAGTTCAGAAAGGTAGCCATCAACATCAAGCAGGTATCTCCAGGGCATGTACATTATTTTGAATGTTATTATTTTGCTGGTTGAGCTTTAGATACCCTTGATTTGTTTGTATCTTGTCTCTTTTGAGCACAAGACGCAATTGAATGTGAAGTTAGAATCTTAAGCTATAGCCTTAGCATAGGTGGTGTAATTGAAGTTTCTTTAGTTCAGCATATGTGACCATAAGCCCATAGCGCAGGTCTAATATGGCAACTAGAAACCAAAACCACACCAATGCGATGTTAGAAAGGATCACCACGGTGCTGGAAGCCATGCAGCGACAGTCTCAACAACCATCTCAACCGGTTAACCCGCCTCATCAGTGTAATGTGGGTAACACTGAGGCGAAGACTCTGGCTGATTTTAGAAGTTGCAATCCGCCAAAGTTTAAAGGAAGATTCAAACCGGAAGAGGCCAATAAATGGATTCACACCATGGATAAGATTCTGAGAACGTTGGAGTGTTCTGATGCTCAGAAGGTGGTGTATGCAACATACATGTTGGAGGATGAAGCTGAGAATTGGTGGAATCACACGATGCAACTTCTGCAATATGAAGGAAGGGAAGTGAGTTGGGGTGTATTCATGGAGAAGTTTCTCCATAAGTATTTCCCTGAGGATCTAAGGAGGAAAAAGGAGGTAGAATTCTTGCAGCTGAAGCAAGGTAATATGAGTGTGGGTGAGTACGCGACCAAGTTTGAGGAACTTATGAAGTACTCTCCATATTATCAGAACAATCCGGATGAAAGAAGAAAATGCATTAAGTTTGAAGGAGGCTTGAGGCCCAAGTTGAAGTCGATCTTCAGTTATCAACGGATTCAAAGCTTTCCTGCACTTGTGGATATGTGTAGGATGTATGTAGACGACACAAAGGCTGAGGAGGTGCAAGTCTCGGAAAAGAAGGACAATCAGAACTATGGACCTCAAAGACGTAAAGGTTTCAACAACCGAGGCAAAGGTCCGTATGATCGCCGAGGGAAAGGCAAGGGAAAAGCTGGTGAGTCTGATGGAAGGAATTATCGGAGCGAGGCTCCATTCTGCGACAAGTGCAAGCGCAACCACTATGGCCGTGTATGCTGGGGAACAAGTGGCTGCTTCAACTATGGAAAGTCGAGACATTTTGCAAGGGATTGCAAGGAACCGGTCAAAGCCAATTCAAGAGGGACTACGGAGAGGCCTATGGCTCAAGGAAGGGTTTTCACCCTTAATGGTGTGGAAGCAAGCTGATCCTCTGATCTGGTGCAAGGTAAATACTTGCTTAATGGTCAGTCTTGTCATGTCTTGTTTGATTCCGGCGCTACGCATTCATTTGTTTCATATGAATGTGTGAAACGGTTAAGTTTGTCTGTGTCTAAAATACCTTATGTTTTGCAAGTGGAAACTCCTACCAATGCTCCTGTTGTAGTTTCTAGAGCATGTCTTAACTGCTGTATAGAAGTGTTAGGACAAACCTCTAAAGTAGATTTGATCTGTTTACCCTTGGCACAATTAGATGTGATCTTGGGAATGGACTGGTTAAGTCAAAACCAAGTGATCATTGATTGTGATAGAAAAATAGTGACCTATAGAAACCCAAAACCTTCCGGCTACGTGTGTCTGTTCAACACTGAGGTGGAAGAGAATGGTCCAAGGATGGAAGAGATTCCTGTTGTCAGAGACTTTCCGGAGGTATTTGCTGATGAGATCCCTGGTTTGCCACCAAGAAGAGAGATTGAATTTGGTATTGATCTAGTTCCGGGAGCTGGTCCCATTTCTATTGCTCCTTATAGAATGGCACCACCGGAAATGGCTGAAATGAAGAAGCAGATTGAGGAGCTTTTGCAGAAGCAGATGATCCGACCAAGTGTGTCGCCTTGGGGTGCTCCGGTTTTGTTCGTCAAGAAGAAAGATGGTAGCATGAGGATGTGCATCGACTACCGGCAGCTGAATAAGGTCACCATCAAGAACAAGTATCCATTGCTAAGGATAGATGACCTTATGGATCAAGTGCGAGGAGCTTCGGTATTTTCCAAGATTGATTTGAGGTCGGGGTACCATCAGATCAGGATAAGAGAAGAGGATATCTCTAAGACTGCATTTCGATCTCGATACGGACATTATGAGTATGTCGTGATGCCGTTCGGATTGACTAATGCACCAGCTATCTTTATGGACTACATGAATCGAATCTTTAGACCTTATTTAGATTCATTCGTGGTTGTGTTCATTGATGATATCCTTATTTACTCTAAGAGCCCGGAGGAGCATGCTGAACACTTGAGGATAGTGTTGAGTATCCTGAAGGAGAAGCAGCTGTACGCCAAACTTACAAAGTGTGAGTTCTGGCTGAAGGAGGTTGAGTTCTTGGGGCATGTGATTTCGGATAAAGGAATAGCCGTTGATCCGACGAAAGTAAGCTCGGTTTTGCAATGGGAGCAACCGAAGTCGGTCACGGAGGTGAGAACCTTTCTGGGTTTGGCTAGTTACTACAGAAGATTAATTGAAGGTTTCTCGAAGATTGCACTGCCTCTGACGAAGTTGACTCGGAAAGATCAACCATTTCTATGGGATTAGAAGTGTGAAAGGAATTTTCGGGAGTTGAAGGAAAGGTTGACATCGTCTCCTGTATTGATTCTGCCCGATACACAGAAGAGTTCGATGTGTATTGTGACGCATCGAAACAAGGTCTTGGGAGTGTTTTGATGCAAGAAGGGCAAGTCGTCGCCTATGCCTCGAGACAGCTAAAAGTTCATGAAATGAACTATCCAACCCATGATCTGGAGCTGGCAGCTGTGGTGTTTGCGTTAAAGATCTGGAGGCACTATCTCTATGGCACTACGTTCCGGGTGTTCAGTGACCATAAGAGTTTAAAGTACCTCTTCGATCAGAAAGAGTTGAATATGAGGCAGCGCCGATGGATGGAGTTTTTGAAGGACTACGAGTTCGAGCTCCATTACCATCCTGGGAAGGCCAATGTTGTGGCAGATGCATTGAGTAGAAAAGCAATGCACATCAGTGTAATGATGGTCAGAGAAGCTGCGTTGATAAAGGAGTTCCGGGATTTAAGCCTAACGATGCAAGTAGAGCTGACGAGTATTAAGATGGGAATGTTGCAGATTGCTAATGAGTTTCTGCAAAGGATTCGAGAATTGCAACACAAGGATAATAAGCTTATGGAAAAGAAGAAGTTGATGCAAGAAGGTAAGGAGTTGGAAGTTCAAGAAGGGAAGGATGGAATCCTGCGTTTTAAGACAAGGATATGTGTCCCTGATGATTTGGAAGTAAGAAGAATGATTCTGAATGAAGCGCATAAGAGTAAGATGAGTATGCATCCAGGAGCTACCAAAATGTACCAGGACTTAAAGAAGCTATTTTGGTGGCCTGGTTTGAAGAAGGACGTAGCTGAATATGTGGCACGTTGTTTGGTGTGTCAAAATGCGAAAGTGGAACATCAAAGGCCAGGAGGAGAGTTACTTTCTTTGGAAGTTCCCGTATGGAAATGGGATAGTATCTCGATGGATTTTGTGTCAGGATTGCCAAGGACATCTACTGGTCATGATGCAATCTGGGTGATCATGGATCGTTTGACCAAGTTGGCGCATTTCATTCCCGTGAATATGTGCTACTCATTGGAAAAGCTCACCCAGTTGTACATCAAGGAAGTTGTTCGTCTGCATGGGGTACCGTCAAGTATTGTGTCAGATCGCGACCCGAGGTTTACATTGAAGTTTTGGGAAGATCTTCATAGAGCTTTGGGTTTAAAATTGAAGTTAAGTTCTGCATATCATCCTCAGACTGATGGTCAAACGGAGAGGACTATTCAGTCACTGGAGGACATTTTGCGAGCCTGTGCGTTGGAAGGTCAAGGGAACTGGGAACAAATGTTACCACTCGGGGAGTTCACTTACAACAATAGTTACCACACGAGCATTGGAATGGCACCATTTGAAGCTTTGTATGGGAGAAAGTGCTAGACGCCGTTATGCTGGTTTCAAGTGGGGGAGAGTTCTCTGGTTGGGCCAGATTTTGTGCAAGAGACCATGGAACAGATCAAGATGATACAAGAGAAGATGAAGACGGCTCAGAGTAGGCAGAAAAGTTATACTGATAGGAGGAGGAAACCTATAGAGTTCGCCGAAGGAGACCATGTATTCATTAGAATAGTACCAACAAAAGGTGTTAGTAGAGCCTTGAAAACCCAGAAACTATCACCTAAGTTTATTGGTCCCTATCAAATCCTCAAAAGAGTCGGCCCAGTAGCTTATCAGTTAGCCCTGCCTCCGTCATTAGCTAACCTTCACAATGTATTCCATGTGTCTCAGTTGAAGAGATATGTCCATGACCCCACCATTGTTCTTAGAATCCAACCTGATGACTTAGAAATTCATGAGAACCTAACCTTCAAAGCTGTACCAGTTCGCATTGAAGATCGAAGGATCAAGCAGCTTAGAGGGAAGGATATTCGTCTGGTCAAAGTCGCCTGGGTTTGTGGTGATGTGATAGAAGCCTCTTGGGAATTAGAGGATAAGATGCGTCAGGACTATCCTGACTTGTTTGTATAAATTGAATTTCGGGGACGAAATTCTTTGTAAGTGGGGGAGTAGTGTAACACCCCAAAATTTTAATCCCCGATTAATGAAATGTTAATTATAAATTAATTATAATTAATGATTTCTATATTAATCCTTGATTAAAATATGTGTTCATATAGTTAGTATATGTGTGTGAAGTGAATAAATAAATATAATAATGCATAAAATAAGTGTTTTGCATATTAGTCCCTGGGTTGGGACCTAGAAGCAATTATAGGAAAAGTTTTGGAGGGAAAGTAAATAAAATTATTATTTTTCAAAAACTGGGCAAAATACTCGAGTATTATTCTGAATACTCGAGTATTCTGGGTAAACTTGCACGAGTTAGTGCGGTTGATGAGTCAACACCGAGTTATCATCGTTTTGACACGAAAACAACCTCCAAACCACGTCCCAATCTGCGTGTCGAGCTGCATGGATAGCTTGGCTATGTATTTAAACCCCTGGTTGACGCATCAATAACCCATTTTGCCAAATTCATGTGAAAATCGAGTATTAGGGTTCTAAAATCGTTTTTAACGATTCTTCTTCTCTGAGCTGAATTGAACCACAAATCAAACACTGATACGAAGCTCACATCTCGAGCTTTGTATAGAGAGTAAAATCGTGAGGATTGAGTGAGTGTGTTGGGAGAATTGGAGCTTGGAAGTGAAGCTGTTTCTGGTCAAAGTGTTTTCTGGAGCTTACTTCAATTTCGATTTCTGGTAAGCTCATGAATCCTTGAGTCTCAAATTCAGTTTCTTTAGTTAGTTTATGTTGCATAGGGTCTAGAAAATCTAATTTCCCCAATTCTTATCTCTGTTTCATGGGTGAACCAATTCGATTTTGGTGTTGCACTCAATCTGCTCTGCATGTTGGAGTTTAAAGTGTTTTTGGTGCAGTGGAGCTTTTCTTTGGGGATTCTCTGTTTGATTCACGTTTGAGAGGTAAGGGGAAGTAATTTTATTCACTAGATAGAGATTGAATTTCACTAATTTTGCTAGAGAGCCACCAAGAGGCTCTAAGGGCTTAGATTGAATAGGATCTTTGGTTTGGAGACCAAGCTTTGCTCTAAAACTGTGTTGAGCAAGTTCTAAATCATGCATGCAAGCTTAAATGAACTTTATTTCATGAGAATTGTGCTTATTATGCGATTTGAGGTGTTGAGTTGTTAAAATGTGTATTTTATGCATGATTGATGAATCCTCTGTCAAATCTGTGTTTTCATATGAAATGAATGTTGTAACATGTTCAAATTATGTTATGTGTGCTCTGTTGATCCTTGGAATGGACTGGAAATGAGTAGAAATGAAATTGGTATGTTAAAACTATGATTTCAGTGTATTCTGCTGTGAAACACTCGAGTATTATACAGGGTACTCGAGTAAAATATCTTTGAAACAATGTAAATGAAGCAAGAACACTCGAGTATCATGTCTAGCACTCGAGTATCGAGCATGACCTGAGGACAAGTTAAGGCTAACCACTCGAGTCATTCAAGGTCACTCGAGTAATCTGGAAATCAAGATGAACACTCGAGTAACCTATGAACTACTCAAGTAATTTATTGAATTTGAAACCCAAATCCTCAGAAAGTCATGAACACTCGAGTAACTTTAAGAACACTCGAGTAATTTGGAAAAGTTGATGAACACTCGAGTGTACTGAATTTTACTCGAGTAAATTGCCCAGAACCTGAAAGATACATTTTCAATTCTGACTCATTTAAGGTAAGGAATTAATAACAATAATCCAAGGGATCTAGACTTGAATGGAATTGATTAATATGAGTATACCGTTTGGTGACGGTCCTTTTCGATAATAAAATAAGTCTAGGTGGCCTGTAAGATATTAATCAACTTCCTTTAAGTCTAAAGAATAAAGTGCATTCATTTTGGAGTTTGGATGATAGGGCATATATCATGTTTTTGGTAAACATGTGGAGGGCCTCTGGGAGTGCCAATACGCTTGCTTGATGACACGTCGTTGACGTGGTCGGCTGAGTGGATGCCGATATGGTTATACTGTTTGGATGACGGGATATGCTCGGGTGGCATGGATTCCAAGCTTGTCGTGTACATTCTAGGTGAATGTACGAATTGTTGTATACCTAGGAATACAGCGCATTGTTGAGTGCTGGGTTGTCAGGGATGGACGTCAGAGAGTGACATAGAATGATGGAGATAGGCTTGAGAGCTAAATTCATGCATCATGCCACTCATTCAAATTAATTGTGATAAATGAAACAAGTATGGGCATCCTATTTGCATTCAATAACTGCTAAGTGCTATATGTGATTGTTATTTATAGATGCATATTTACATATTCATGGTGCATGATTTATTCTCTGTTGATTATGTGTATAGAATTGCTTACCCCTATGCCCTTGTAGGTGATGTCTCGTTACATTGCTTGCATCGAGATCCGGCCACTTCCTAGTGGCACATGGATCTATGAGGACCATCGTGTGGTGTTCGAGGGAGAGGTAGAGATTACCTTCTACCACCCGAACCCGCTGATGCGATTCCGTCCTCGTAGATTTAGGATTCCCATCATATACACTATGCACGTACCCCCGTTTTATACTTACCATGGCCCACCTCCCATGCGACCAGCTCGCTCTTATCACAGTTTTCATTTTCGACCTACCCGCTCTCACCCTTTTACTTCGAGAGTCGTCCGCGAGGAGACTCCCCCTTCTGATCCGAGGAGCCCAGTCAGGGTTTCACCATCACCTGACCCGGTACCCAGTGGTAGGGTACACTCTCCCTCGGATGAGATCGAGGAGGATCCGGTGGAGGACGAGAGTGGAAGTGAGCCTGTTGTGCATTCTACTGGGAGTGATTGGAGGGACGATGATCCCTAGGTATGTGCATAGGGTATGTGATGAGGATCAGAGGATCCGATGTGTGGATGCTATGGAGGAGATCTTGCTGCTGCTGTGTTGATGATGATGCTACTACCCTACTACTTTTGCTTCTTGGAGACTACTGCTATCACTACTACTACATCTGATGCTGTCAGATCTACGTGACCACCCTTAGAGTTATATTTTGGTTATGTATATATGTTGTAGATATACTTTTGGAGTACTCTAGGGTTTCGGTTACACTGCTATGTAGATCTGTTGATGGACTTGTATATTTTGGAATTTGGACACTCTGATGTTGGGCTATGTACTTATGACTTTCCTATATATAAAATCTATGTTTATATTCCTATCCATGGCATAGTCCGATAATTTCCGCTTACTCTGATTTAATCTATTTGAGAGTTCGGCTGTGAAAACTATTCGATGGTATCAGTTTTATCAAATAAAGCAAGGGTAGCTTCAGTTGTGTTCTATGATATAAATACGATTTCAAAAGATGAATGTTACCCAACTTTTGAAAAGGTTTTAGAAATCGCCGAATTCGATACAACTATTTTGAAATGCTTTAGAGTTTATTCTCCAAGAATTCCAAGTGTTGATTTGTGCACCCGCTTTAAAAAGAAAAATTTTATTTACATATTTTCTTAACACTCACAAGTCCATATATTATCCAATATAATAGCTTAAGTACTATATTATACTTGGGTAATTCGGAAGGGTGTCACACTTAGTGGTATAAGAGCAAAAGCCAGATCCTGTAGTAGTGGAAGTAGTTCAGAAAGGTAGCCATCAACATCAAGCAGGTATCTCCAGGGCATGTACATTATTTTGAATGTTATTATTTTGCTGGTTGAGCTTTAGATACCCTTGATTTGTTTGTATCTTGTCTCTTTTGAGCACAAGACGCAATTGAATGTGAAGTTAGAATCTTAAGCTATAGCCTTAGCATAGGTGGTGTAATTGAAGTTTCTTTAGTTCAGCATATGTGACCATAAGCCCATAGCGCAGGTCTAATATGGAAACTAGAAACCAAAATCACACCAATGCGATGTTAGAAAGGATCACCACGGTGCTAGAAGCCATGCAGCGACAGTCTCAACAACCATCTCAACCGGTTAACCCGCCTCATCAGTGTAATGTGGGTAACGCTGAGGCGAAGACTCTGGCTGATTTTAGAAGTTGCAATCCGCCAGAGTTTAAAAGAAGATTCAAACCGGAAGAGGCCAATAAATGGATTCACACCATGGATAAGATTCTGAGAACGTTGGAGTGTTCTGATGCTCAGAAGGTGGTGTATGCAACATACATGTTGGAGGATGAAGCTGAGAATTGGTGGAATCACACGATGCAACTTCTGCAATATGAAGGAAGGGAAGTGAGTTGGGGTGTATTCATGGAGAAGTTTCTCCATAAGTATTTCCCTGAGGATCTAAGGAGAAAAAAGGAGGTAGAATTCTTGCAGCCGAAGCAAGGTAATATGAGTGTGGGTGAGTACGCGACCAAGTTTGAGGAACTTATGAAGTACTCTCCATATTATCAGAACAATCCGGATGAAAGAAGCAAATGCATTAAGTTTGAAGGAGGCTTGAGGCCCAAGTTGAAGTCGATCTTCAGTTATCAACGGATTCAAAGCTTTCCTGCACTTGTGGATATGTGTAGGATGTATGTAGACGACACAAAGGCTGAGGAGGTGCAAGTCTCGGAAAAGAAGGACAATCAGAACTATGGACCTTAAAGACGTAAAGGTTTCAACAACCGAGGCAAAGGTCCGTATGATCGCCGAGGGAAAGGCAAGGGAAAAGCTGGTGAGTCTGATGGAAGGAATTATCGGAGCGAGGCTCCATTCTGCGACAAGTGCAAGCGCAACCACTACGGCCGTGTATGTTGGGGAACAAGTGGCTGCTTCAACTGTGGAAAGCCGGGACATTTTGCAAGGGATTGCAAGGAACCGGTCAAAGCCAATTCAAGAGGGACTACGGAGAGGCCTATGGCTCAAGGAAGGGATTTCACCCTTAATGGTGTGGAAGCAAGCCGATCCTCTGATCTGGTGCAAGGTAAATACTTGCTTAATGGTCAGTCTTGTCATGTCTTGTTTGATTCCGGCGCTATGCATTCATTTGTTTCATATGAATGTGTGAAACGGTTAAGTTTGTCTGTGTCTAAAATACCTTATGTTTTGCAAGTGGAAACTCCTACCAATGCTCCTGTTGTAGTTTCTAGAGCATGTCTTAACTGCTGTATAGAAGTGTTAGGACAAACCTCTAAAGTAGATTTGATCTGTTTACCCTTGGCACAATTAGATGTGATCTTGGGAATGGACTGGTTAAGTCAAAACCAAGTGATCATTGATTGTGATAGAAAAATAGTGACCTATAGAAACCCAAAACCTTCCGGCTACGTGTGTCTGTTCAACATTGAGGTGGAAGAGAATGGTCCAAGGATGGAAGAGATTCCTGTTGTCAGAGACTTTCCGGAGGTATTTGCTGATGAGATCCCTGGTTTGCCACCAAGAAGAGAGATTGAATTTGGTATTGATCTAGTTCCGGGAGCTGGTCCCATTTCTATTGCTCCTTATAGAATGGCACCACCGGAAATGGCTGAAATGAAGAAGCAGATTGAGGAGCTTTTGCAGAAGCAGATGATCCGACCAAGTGTGTCGCCTTGGGGTGCTCCGGTTTTGTTCGTCAAGAAGAAAGATGGTAGCATGAGGATGTGCATCGACTACCGGCAGCTGAATAAGGTCACCATCAAGAACAAGTATCCGTTGCCGAGGATAGATGACCTTATGGATCAAGTGCGAGGAGCTTCGGTATTTTCCAAGATTGATTTGAGGTCGGGGTACCATCAGATCAGGATAAGAGAAGAGGATATCTCTAAGACTGCATTTCGATCTCGATACGGACATTATGAGTATGTCGTGATGCCGTTCGGATTGACTAATGCACCAGCTATCTTTATGGACTACATGAATCGAATCTTTAGACCTTATTTAGATTCATTCGTGGTTGTGTTCATTGATGATATCCTTATTTACTCTAAGAGCCCGGAGGAGCATGCTGAACACTTGAGCATAGTGTTGAGTATCCTGAAGGAGAAGCAGCCGTACGCCAAACTTACAAAGTGTGAGTTTTGGCTGAAGGAGGTTGAGTTCTTGTGCATGTGATTTCGGATAAAGGAATAGCCGTTGATCCGACGAAAGTAAGCTCGGTTTTGCAATGGGAGCAACCGAAGTCGGTCACGGAGGTGAGAAGCTTTCTGGGTTTGGCTGGTTACTACAGAAGATTCATTGAAGGATTCTCGAAGATTGCACTGCCTCTGACGAAGTTGACTCGGAAAGATCAACCATTTCTATGGGATTAGAAGTGTGAAAGGAATTTTCGGGAGTTGAAGGAAAGGTTGACATCGTCTCCTGTATTGATTCTGCCCGATACACAGAAGAGTTCGATGTGTATTGTGACGCATCGAAACAAGGTCTTGGGAGTGTTTTGATGCAAGAAGGGAAAGTCGTCGCCTATGCCTCTAGACAGCTAAAAGTTCATGAAATGAACTATCCAACCCATGATCTGGAGCTGGCAGCTGTGGTGTTTGCGTTAAAGATCTGGAGGCACTATCTCTATGGCACTATGTTCCGGGTGTTCAGTGACCATAAAAGTTTAAAGTACCTCTTCGATCAGAAAGAGTTGAATATGAGGCAGCGCCGATGGATGGAGTTTTTGAAGGACTACGATTTCGAGCTCCATTACCATCCTGGGAAGGCCAATGCTGTGGCAGATGCATTGAGTAGAAAAGCAATGCACATCAGTGTAATGATGGTCAGAGAAGCTGCGTTGATAAAGGAGTTCCGGGATTTAAGCCTAACAATGCAAGTAGAGCCGACGAGTATTAAGATGGGAATGTTGCAGATTGCTAATGAGTTTCTGCAAAGGATTCGGGAATTGCAACACAAGGATAATAAGCTTATGGAAAAGAAGAAGTTGATGCAAGAAGGTAAGGAGTTGGAAGTTCAAGAAGGGAAGGATGGAATCCTGCGTTTTAAGACAAGGATATGTGTCCCTGATGATTTGGAAGTAAGAAGAATGATTCTGAATGAAGCGCATAAGAGTAAGATGAGTATGCATCCAGGAGCTACCAAAATGTACCAGGACTTAAAGAAGCTATTTTGGTGGCCTGGTTTGAAGAAGGATGTAGCTGAATATGTGGCACGTTTTTTGGTGTGTCAAAAGGCGAAAGTGGAACATCAAAGGCCAGGAGGAGAGTTACTTTCTTTGGAAGTTCCCGTATGGAAATGGGATAGTATCTCGATGGATTTTGTGTCAGGATTGCCAAGGACATCTACTGGTCATGATGCAATCTGGGTGATCGTGGATCGTTTGACCAAGTCGGTGCATTTCCTTCCCGTGAATATGCGCTACTCGTTGGAAAAGCTCACCCAGTTGTACATCAAGGAAGTTGTTCGTCTGCATGGGGTACCGTCAAGTATTGTGTCAGATCGCGACCCGAGGTTTACATCGAAGTTTTGGGAAGATCTTCATAGAGCTTTGGGTTCAAAATTGAAGTTAAGTTCTGCATATCATCCTCAGACTGATGGTCAAACGGAGAGGACTATTCAGTCACTGGAGGACATTTTGCGAGCCTGTGCGTTGGAAGGTCAAGGGAACTGGGGACAAATGTTACCACTCGTGGAGTTCACTTACAACAACAGTTACCACACGAGCATTGGAATGACACCATTTGAAGCTTTGTATGGGAGAAAGTGCCAGACGCCGTTATGCTAGTTTCAAGTGGGGGAGAGTTCTCTGGTTGGGCCAGATTTTGTGCAAGAGACCACGGAACAGATCAAGATGATACAAGAGAAGATGAAGACGGCTCAGAGTAGGCAGAAAAGTTATACTGATAGGAGGAGGAAACCTATAGAGTTCGCCGAAGGAGACCATGTATTCATTAGAATAGTACCAACAAAAGGTGTTAGTAGAGCCTTGAAAACCCAGAAACTATCACCTAAGTTTATTGGTCCCTATCAAATCCTCAAAAGAGTCGGCCCAGTAGCTTATCAGTTAGCCCTGCCTCCGTCATTAGCTAACCTTCACAATGTATTCCATGTGTCTCAGTTGAAGAGATATGTCCATGACCCCACCATTGTTCTTAGAATCCAACCTGATGACTTAGAAATTCATGAGAACCTAACCTTCAAAGCTGTACCAGTTCGCATTGAAGATCGAAGGATCAAGCAGCTTAGAGGGAAGGATATTCGTCTGGTCAAAGTCGTCTGGGTTTGTGGTGATGTGATAGAAGCCTCTTGGGAATTAGAGGATAAGATGCGTCAGGACTATCCTGACTTGTTTGTATAAATTGAATTTCGGGGACGAAATTCCTTGTAAGTGGGGGAGTAGTGTAACACCCCAAAATTTTAATCCCCGATTAATGAAATGTTAATTATAAATTAATTATAATTAATGATTTCTATATTAATCCTTGATTAAAATATGTGTTCATATAGTTAGTATATGTGTGTGAAGTGAATTAATAAATATAATAATGCATAAAATAAGTGTTTTGCATATTAGTCCCTGGGTTGGGACCTAGAAGCAATTATAGGAAAGATTTTGGAGGGAAAGTAAATAAAATTATTATTTTTCAAAAACTGGGCAAAATACTCGAGTATTATTCTGAATACTCGAGTATTCTGGGTAAACTTGCACGAGTTAGTGCGGTTGATGAGTCAACACCGAGTTATCATCGTTTTGACACGAAAACAACCTCCAAACCACGTCCCAATCTGCGTGTCGAGCTGCATGGATAGCTTGGCTATGTATTTAAATCCCTGGTTGACGCATCAACACCCCATTTTGCCAAATTCATGTGAAAATCGAGTATTAGGGTTCTAAAATCGTTTTTAACGATTCTTCTTCTCTGAGCCGAATTGAACCACAAATCAAACACTGATACGAAGCTCACATCTCGAGCTTTGTATAGAGAGTAAAATCGTGAGGATTGAGTGAGTGTGTTGGGAGAATTGGAGCTTGGAAGTGAAGCTGTTTCTGGTCAAAGTGTTGTCTAGAGCTTACTTCAATTTCGATTTCTGGTAAGCTCATGAATCCTTGAGTCTCAAATTCAGTTTCTTTAGTTAGTTTATGTTGCATAGGGTCTAGAAAATCTAATTTCCCCAATTCTTATCTCTGTTTCATGGGTGAACCAATTCGATTTTGGTGTTGCACTCAATCTGCTCTGCATGTTGGAGTTTAAAGTGTTTTTGGTGCTGTGGAGCTTTTCTTTGGGGATTCTCTGTTTGATTCACGTTTGAGAGGTAAGGGGAAGTAATTTTATTCACTAGATAGAGATTGAATTTCACTAATTTTGCTAGAGAGCCACCAAGAGGCTCTAAGGGCTTAGATTGAATAGGATCTTTGGTTTGGAGACCAAGCTTTGCTCTAAAACTGTGTTGAGCAAGTTCTAAATCATGCATGCAAGCTTAAATGAACTTTATTTCATGAGAATTGTGCTTATTATGCGATTTGAGGTGTTGAGTTGTTAAAATGTGTATTTTATGCATGATTGATGAATCCTCTGTCAAATCTGTGTTTTGATATGAAATGAATGTTGTAACATGTTCAAATTATGTTATGTGTGCTCTGTTGATCCTTGGAATGGACTGGAAATGAGTAGAAATGAAATTGGTATGTTAAAACTATGATTTAAGTGTATTCTGCTGTGAAACACTCGAGTATTATACAGGGTACTCGAGTAAAATATCTTTGAAACAATGTAAATGAAGCAAGAACACTCGAGTATCATGTCTAGCACTCGAGTATCGAGCATGACCTGAGGACAAGTTAAGGCTAACCACTCGAGTCATTCAAGGTCACTCGAGTAATCTGGAAATCAAGATGAACACTCGAGTAACCTATGAACTACTCAAGTAATTTATTGAATTTGAAACCCAAATCCTCAGAAAGTCATGAACACTCGAGTAACTTTAAGAACACTCGAGTAATTTGGAAAAGTTGATGAACACTCGAGTGTACTGAATTTTACTCGAGTAAATTGCCCAGAACCTGAAAGATACATTTTCAATTCTGACTCATTTAAGGTAAGGAATTAATAACAATAATCCAAGGGATCTAGACTTGAAGGGAATTGATTAATATGAGTATACCGTTTGGTGACGGTCCTTTTCGATAATAAAATAAGTCGAGGTGGCCTGTAAGATATTAATCAACTTCCTTCAAGTCTAAAGAATAAAGTGCATTCATTTTGGAGTTTGGATGGTAGGACGTATATCATGTTTTTGGTAAACATGTGGAGGGCCTCTGGGAGTGCCAATACGCTTGCTTGATGACACGTCATTGACGTGGTCGGCTGAGTGGATGCCGATATGGTTATACCGTTTGGATGACGGGATATGCTCGGGTGGCATGGATTCCAAGCTTGTCGTGTACATTCTACGTGAATGTACGAATTGTTGTATACCTAGGAATACAGCGCACTATTGAGTGCTGGGTTGTCAGGGATGGACGTCAGAGAGTGACATAGAATGATGGAGATAGGCTTGAGAGCTAAATTCATGCATCATGCCACTCATTCAAATTAATTGTGATAAATGAAACAAGTATGGGCATCCTATTTGCATTCAATAACTGCTACGTTCTATATGTGATTGTTATTTATGGATGCATATTTACATATTCATGGTGCATGATTTATTCTCTATTGATTATGTGTATAGAATTGCTTACCCCTATGCCCTTGTAGGTGATGTCTCGTTACATTGCTTGCATCGAGATCCGGCCACTTCCTAGTGGCACATGGATCTATGAGGACCATCGTGCGGTGTTCGAGGGAGAGGTAGAGATTACCTTCTACCACCCGAACCCGCTGATGCGATTCCGTCCTCGTAGATTTAGGATTCCCATCATATACACTATGCACGTACCCCCGTTTTATACTTACCATGGACCACCTCCCATGCGACCAGCTCGCTCTTATCACAGTTTTCATTTTCGACCTACCCGCTCTCATCCTTTTACTTCGAGAGTCGTCCGCGAGGAGACTCCCCCTTCTGATCCGAGGAGCCCAGTCAGGGTTTCACCATCACCTGACCCGGTACCCAGTGGTAGGGTACACTCTCCCTCGGATGAGATCGAGGAGGATCCGGTGGAGGACGAGAGTGGAAGCGAGCCTGTTGTGCATTCTACTGGGAGTGATTGGAGGGACGATGATCCTTAGGTATGTGCATAGGGTATGTGATGAGGATCAGAGGATCCGATGTGTGGATGCTATGGAGGAGATCTTGCTGCTACTACCTTACTACATTTGCTTCTTGGAGACTACTGCTATCACTACTACTACATCTGATGATGCCAGATCTACGTGACCACCCTTAGAGTTATATTTTGGTTATGTATATATGTTGTAGATATACTTTTGGAGTACTCTAGGGTTTTGGTTACACTGCTATGTAGATCTGTTGATGGACTTGTATATTTTGGAACTTGGAGACTCTAATGTTGGGCTATGTACTTATGACTTTCCTATATATAAAATCTATGTTTATATTCCTATCCATGGCATAGTCCGATAATTTCCGCTTACTCTGATTTAATCTATTTGAGAGTTCGGCTGTGAAAACTATTCGATGGTATCAGTTTTATCAAATAAAGCAAGGGTAGCTTCAGTTGTGTTCTATGATATAAATACGATTTCAAAAGACGAATGTTACCCAACTTTTGAAAAGGTTTTAGAAATCGCCGAATTCGATACAACTGTTTTGAAATGCTTTAGAGTTTATTCTCCAAGAATTCCAAGTGTTGATTTGTGCACCCGCTTTAAAAAGAAAAATTTTATTTACATATTTTCTTAACACTCACAAGTCCATATATTATCCAATATAATAGCTTAAGTACTATATTATACTTGGGTAATTCGGAAGGGTGTCACAGATGGACCGAGAGCGGCGATGATGGAGTGCGATCGAGAGACAAGCCGGAGAGCAACGACAATTAATGATGTAGGGGTGGAGAGGTCCACCACCTCCTTCTTGAAGAAGAGAGAGAAAAACCCTAGGAGAGAGAAAGCCATTAACATCCCATTAATCATAGGAGAAGGCATAGATTAGTGATGATTATGTTGGATTCATGCCAAAAAGGGAGGAAAAGAGTAGATCACCACACACTTGCTCTTGTTTGAGAAGAGGTGAGAGAAAGCAAGAGAGAGAGATGGAGCTTGATGATGAGGTGATCACCACCACAATGGAGAGAGGGTAGGAGGCTTGATGATGATAATGAAGATGGTGAAGGCCATGGATGATGATCAAAGCTTCTAGGAGTGGAGTTATGGGTTTGGGGTTTTGCAATGGGAAGAAGTAGGAACAAATGGGTGAAATGGGGCTTTAAGCCAATTTTTTCAGCACCAATTCGGCACTCGCGCGCCCGGGCACGGGATCTGGTGCACCTGGGCCGCCACATCTGTAAGGGCCAGCCTGGCACGAGCTGGTGCGCCTGGGCGTGGTCCAGGGGGCTTGCATTCAAATTGCCATATCTTCTTCGTTAACCGTTGGATCTTGCTCAAATTTTGAGACAAGCTTCCTAATACATTTATCTTCTCATCCAATGGTGGAATTCGCGATTAAAGTTGTAGATATTTTATTCCTAATTTCCTAATATAGAGCATCTAAAACACCGAAGAGTCGCTTCTAACATTCGTTTTCCCCTCATTTAACCTCTATTCCTTCGCTAAAATTATTTAACCACTTCATAGCACTAAATTGGATCCTAATCCATCACCTTTATTATTCTTAAACTTAGTTACCATTTCCCTAAGCTATTTATTACTCTAATTATACTTAGAATAAATTCAAGGATGTTACAGGGTCCACCATCTAATGGGCCATCACAAGGCCAAAAAGAAAACCAAAACAAAGAGACACAAAGATACAGAGAGAGTCAGCTTTTCCAGGCGAATAAGCCGACTGTGTGGAATTACAGCAGTCAATCATATCAAGATATAACAATTAAATAACAACACATTAAGTACACATTCATAATTCATCATTCTCCTTTATTATCTCCATTATCACCATTTATCATTATCATCCTTCCCTTATCATACTTGGCATTTCAAGCCTCAATTCCAAATTCTTTATTTGGTCATAGTTCCTATCTCTCTTACTGCCCGATGGCTCTCTTGATACCTCATACGCACATAATTCCTGTTTCACTTATTCAGGATTATACTTGTATCTTTATACACTTTTCTTATTAAATTTTTATTGAAGCGCATCCATCGATGATTGGGGTTCAAAGAAAAGTCATTGAGGAGTTGGGTTAGCACACATACATCTCCTTAAATCCATCCAAACCTAGTCGGAAGCAAACGGGACGTATAGGAACCTTAACCCACGCAGGTCAAAAACCCGAGAAAATTCAACAACATATAATATCTTTGTCAAGACCACAACCGTACAGGCCAGTCATTACGACAATTAATATTTTACGGGATACCGCAAGGTCCCAAAAATGATTCGTCTACCCACCTCGTTCAGGTTCCCTCTCACCGTTTCAAATTTGATCAAGGGGGCGACGGTACTATTCTAGTCTGCAGTGTGGAACACACTATGATCCCTTGGGTATTAATCCCCGATCACATACTCTAGGTTACTTGACGTTTCACCGTCATCACCCTCCCCTATCACAATCGCACATCTGAGTATCCGCAGATAAACAGGGTATCTTCCTTTCCACTACTTTACACTCAACTCGCCGCGTTGTAATTTATGGCTTTTGAATATTTTATCAAGGCTTTATTAATATCTTATTAACCCTAAGATTTGGACGAGTCACCCTTAAACACCCCTTCGATGATCCTCGACCTCTAATTATTCATCTTTCACATTAATCTTTCTCAACAACACTTTCGTAACATATCGGGGCTCGGACACACGGGCATACTGCACACGTGGCCAGCACATTCAACCCGAAAGGCACGAATCCAACTTGGTACACACCAGGGAAATTCACTTTCACGTCTCCATAATTTCCACAACAACTCATTCTTTCCAAATACACTTTCTGTACAAGTCCACTTTACTTCCATTATTTTAGCAATCTTTTTATCTTAGCCGAATTTTGCCTTTATTAAATCCTTTCAATACTTATCTTGACATTTCAACATTTTCACATCATTTCCATCAACGTCATTATTTTACTTTAACACTTTAAAGCATGGCAAATATCTTACATAACATGATCACTTTCAATTTCAGATAAATGTTCAGCAGGCATAGAGCAGCATATCATAACATCTCATTATCATAAATAAATAGCGTCATGTCATAATATTTTAACAGAAAAGGGATGTCTTAGTCCTGCATATAAGTGGCCAAAAAGCCTTTACTGATGCGATCCTCCGACACGCGTCCACTGCTGACACCTTCTAAATCCTCAAAACAGACATCACATAGCAATATTATATTCTAACCCAAATATTTATCCCAAAATTAAAATCACTTGTTGAAACTTAAATTGAAATCCTTTTTGAGTAAAAATCAAAACATATTTCTTTTTCTCCAAAATCGTCTCAAAACTCTTTAGCATTTTAAATTCCTCAAATCACTATAGAACAACTAACAAAAATCATTTTAAAATAAATAGGTTAGTGGCTGGTCCGTCTTGGACAACAGCTCACTCGGATCCGAAAACATTGAAAAACTACAATTATACGATCTCACTTTAACTATAACTTTTAACACTTAAAACTCATGCTTTTAAACACTTGTAAACATTTTACAATTTGAAAATACTTCAATTAAAATTCTGGACAGCCACAACATGATCCCATAAAAATCACTTTTCGAATATCGGAAGACATCAGAAAATTGTACGTCATTTCACAATACTTTCTAAAATAAAATAAACGCTCAAAACAATTTGTTTTTCAAACCACACATTTTAAATAACATTTGAACAGCCATGAAATAGTTCCAATATCTAGACATGAATAAAAATTAAACAACTCAAACCCATTTTATATTCAAAGGCAATTCACCAAGTTAAGCACTTTGCACATACTTATTCAAAACATGAACAAACATATCATTTAGACCGCATACATTTTATACTCACAATTCATTCTACTTCACTTCCCTAATCATGCAAATAATTCTATACAAGTAGCTCATAGCATAGTAAATTAATCGCACCAATTCCATAAACTTACTTTACCCGAAACAAGTTGTCTTCTAATTTAAGCAACTAAATTATCATGTCTCTGATCATTTTCAAACACATCATACTAGCCATCATACTACTCAAATTAGATAGATTCTTACAGACACATATTTATTTAAGCAAAAACCGAAACATAGAAACAATCAATTAGGGCACACACATTCTAAACTTTTAAACCTATTTACACTACATAGCATGCAACTCACCTTAATAAAACATAAACCAACTTTCCACCTTTATCTAGTCACATCCAAATATCAAAATAAAAATCCAGCCAAGTCCACCGAATTTTCATATGGCATCTCATTCATCAAGAACATCGAACACGTACTAGACCGAATACGAGGAATACAAAGAAATAAAATTTAAAAACTAAACCAAATCAACTCATTTCAGTCCCAAATTTTTCAATACACTTAAACAGACATCAAAATACCTCACACAAAATTTTCAAACCAATCCAACGTTTAGAACACAAGTTTTTATTCAATTCTACTTTGAAAATCAAATCTGGACTATAGAAATCTGAGACAAACTTGCATTTATTTAAACTAGTAAACCAACTTCAATTGACACGAAATTTGGTAGAGAGCATTCTCATTTATCAAAAAACTTCTCATAAAAATTTTAGATTATTTAGAGTTGTCAAAGTAATACTTTTTCAATTAAATTTCTCTCTAGTTCTGAAATTTCTGAACTAGATTAGCTAACTGTTTTATATTAAATAAATTACCAAATCAACTCCAAACAACCTAATTCATTCATCAAACCAATTCGAAAAAAAAGGGTTTGACTAGGGTTGACTTTTCTCTCTTCTCTCTCTTTCACGGCAGCCGCCGTAAACCTTGCCGTTCATGGTGAAGAAGAGGGGAAGACCACCAAAGACTCCCTCGTCCTCCTCAAAGAAAACACCCTCCAAGTCCTTAGATGATCACGAAGAGAAATTGCAACAAGATCTGGTTCAGATTGATAATGATGATCTAGAGAACATAGAAAACTTGTCTCCCAAGAAAGCTGCGGCTCTCCTCAAAAACCTTGATGTACTGCGTGAGAAGATCATAGGAAGGGTTGAAAGTGAGAACCATGATGAGCATGATAGTGGAAAAGGGAAGGAAGTGCAGCATGGGACAGAAACGGTGCAACACATAACTCCTGGTGCAACTCAGAAGCAAGCCTCAGTATGGGACACTTTCGATATCACGAAACTGAGGAATGCAGGTGATAAGTTGAATTTCGTAGAACCTTTATAGAAGGACGGTATCATGATAGGGAAAATACTTGAAGAAGATGTCGAGAGTGAGATCCAATTTTGGCAGAATGCATTAGTATTCTATGTTTTAGGGGCTAAACCACCATACTCAGTGTTGAATGGATATGTTAAGAAGATTTGGGGGAACTTGGGTATTGACAAAGTCCTGATGAACAATGGTGGGACAATGATAGTGAGATTCACTACTATGGAAGCAAGGGATGAGGTTCTGATTGTTGGCATATATCACTTTGATAGAAAGCCTTTGATCATAGCACCATGGAATGGTAGAGCTGTATCGAGAATGCATATGAATAAGGTACCTGTGTGGATCCAACTGCCAAATTTGAATTTGAAATTTTGGAGTTTAACTGCTTTAAGCAAGATAGCCAGCCTTATTGGCACACCAATCATGGTGGACCATGTAACTAAGGAAAGAAACCGTATCAATTTTGCTAGAATTTTGATAGAGGTTAATCCAACAAGGCTGCCTGATCAAGTGCTTTTTGAAGATGATAGAGGAAGCATAGTGAACCAGAGAGTTGTCTATGAATGGAAACCTGTAGTACGTGCAAATTGCTCAAACTATGGCCATGACTCAAAATCCTGTAGAAGGTTGGTGAAGAAGCAATGGGTTGAGAAGAAGAAGCCTTTGGTTGAGGAGGTTCAGAAGCCTAGTGATGCACCAAAAGAGAATGTTGTTACTTACTTGAAAGATACTCAAAATGAAATGAAAAGGGTATGCCTTCACTTGATCCATCCAATGACACAGTAATTGCAGAATCAGAAAACATAAATAAGGAGGAGGGGACTGAGACTAAGCATGACGTGACCTCTAAAGAGGATGCAGAAGTGGAAGAAGTTCCTTGGACTCCAGTCAAAACAAGGAATAGAAGTAGGAATGAGCAGCATAAAGGTAACTCTCCTCTTGTTAATAAATAGGCCTCTAAGGCCAATGGATAGCCTCTTAACTTGGAACATTAGGGGGTTTAATAACCCTCAGAAGCAAAGAGAATTGAAAGATCTTTGCAGGAAACATACAGTAGGACTTATTGCTATTTTAGAAAATAAATTGAGAGCCAACTCATATAAAGGAATTCTAGAAAGGTTTGCTCCAGGATGGAAGTATGCTGTAAATATTGATGAGCATCCTATTGGAAGAGTTTGTGTATTGTGGAAGCCTGATATGTTTAAAGTGGAGATAATGAGAAAATCAAGTCAACTGATACATTGTGTTGTTACTCTAGTATAGAACCAGGAACTGTTTTATGCTACTTATGTATATGCAACTAATGACAAAGAAACTAGGAGGGAGCTGTGGAATGATTTAAACAAGATAAAGCAGACTGTGAATGGCCCTTGGTTGATCTCAGGAGACTTCAATTGCTGCCTGGAGTTTAATGAGAAGTTAGGAGGTAATGAGCTTGACTGGGAGGCAATGAATCAGTTTAGAGACTGTGTGAATGAATGTGAGTTGTAGGATATGAGATTTTTTGGCAATTTTTATACATGGGATAATAAACAATTCCAATCTGACAGAATTTGGTGCAAGCTAGACAGGAATTTGGTGAACTCCCTCTGGATTCAAAAATGGCCTCACCTGGAGACAAACTTCTTGACCAACAACATTTCTGATCATAGTTCTGCTCTCATTAGGGGTGGTGTTCTGATTAATCAAACAGCAAGTAGCTTCAAGTACCTGAATTTGTGTGCTCAATCTAATGCTTTTCTGGAGGAAGTGAAAAAGGTTTGGTCCACTGAGATCAAAGGATATGCAATGTATAGAGTAGAAGCCAAGCTAGCTCTACTGAAACAGTCTCTAAAAGACATTAACAATAAGGAGTTTTCTGGTATAGATGGAAGAGAAAGACAATCAAGGGCAGTGCTAGAGGAGATTCAGAGTAAGCTCAGGCTTGCACCACAAGATTCAGTACTGCAGCAGGATGAGAGAAAGGCATATGCAGAACACATGAAGAATCTAAAAGCAGCAGTGGTTTTCCTTAGACAGAAATCAAAGGAAAGTTGGCTAAATGATGGAGACCAGAACACATATTTTTTTCATCAATCGATTAAAATGAGGCAAAACAGAAATAGAATATTGAGGATCATGTCTGAGACAGGAGCAATGTAACACCCTAAGAATAATTACCCTCAAGTACCCCATTTTAAAAATAGCGACTTAAAATTTCTTTTCAAAACTACTTGAGTTATAAAAATTCTTCTGTCAAGTCGGACAGAGTTTCCTTTGTTTATCGGATATTCCAAAAACTTAGTTTTCCTATAACCTGTGAAAATCAAATATATTCATTTCATCCAGAGCCGACAGGGCCAAAATAACAATTGTGTGATATCCAATTACATCATAAGCATAATTACATCATAGATAGCAGCAATGAGCAAGTTGTGGAACTGTAAAAGTTTTCCCAAAAAATATTGTACTTCCTACCCATAGGAAGTGTCCTGGATGACCCAAGAAAATAAAGCTTTACAATCCGTTTTCAAAAACAACTATACCATATGCCATAAATAACCAGGACTATACAAAAACCCCAAAAAAAGAAACCCACTACTATCTACTCTCCCTGGGAGGGAGAGTGCACCTGCTCGGCCGGGGGCTGTGCAAGCTCAATCTCTGTACCTGTAAAGAATAGTAAGGGAGTGAGCATTGCACATGAAATAGGAAAGCAGTTTCTCATTAGACATAATTACCCACTAAGCCAAGCACAATTTTCAATTAGATCATATAGCACAATTTATCCACAGGCACATATCATGCATTCACAGTTTAGCAATCCCCTTTTAGATTTCATTTATATTTCTCATTTTCATTACCTTCACTTACTCATATTATCAGTTCTCAGCTCATAGTTATAAGTCATACATTTTTTTGAAACCATACACCGTATGTCACCTCACAATTAGAGGCAAACATACCCAAATGACATCGTATGTCTCCTCACGGTCAGAGGACAACATACACACATCTCATCATCTTTTAAATCATTTTATCTTTTCTTTACCATTAGGGATTAGCGCACCTCTTAGGCATTTCACACCCACTAGGACTTTCACCCAATCCAGGTAACTTTCCACCTATTAGGCCACAGTTGACACCCATTAGGACTAAAAACAACATCTCAACTCTTTTACTATCACATTCACATTTTCTATTTTCAAAAATTTTATTATTGTGCAGCATGATTGATCCATTGGATACCCCCGCCTAACGGGCATTTACGGGACCTAATAGGTAACTTGCACCTGGATTGGGTAACTTGTGCCTAATGGGTAACTTGTCACCTAACAGGGCACCTAATGGGTCGGTGTATCACGAGGATCAATCATAGCTGCAACTTCAATCATTTTTATAATTCCATTTATTTATATTCAAAACAATTATCACACTTAGAATCATTGGCAACATTACTTGCATTATCACATAAAAGTAACATCCATATATATTCCAAATAACTCACAAATTAGATCAATTGCTCACATTAACAGATATTCACCAATTCATCAACATTTAATATATAGAGCATTTAGCATTAATACCTACCAATTTCTATGCATTCTCAAAGTTTACTCTTTATTTCTTTAATTAAATCAAACTACTCTATTCCTTCATAATCCTAGGGATTTAATAACACCAAAATAACACATAAATCCTAGCAAGTTCTTATGAACTAATTTGAACCTATTCCCTAGAACAAACCAATGCTCACTATATCCACTCCCTTACCTCAAACACTTAAGGGCAAAGAGATTCCTCGTGCCCTATGCTTGAGCCTTTCCCACCAAGGAGACACCAAACCAAAGGATAAGGATAGAACCTAATATAGAGTTATAAAAGAGAGGAAATCATCATTTATGTCATGAATCAAGTGAAGAACCAAAGAAAAATGGTGCCTCCAAAGCCTAGCATTGAAAAACCACCATTAATGGTAGAGAGAGAGAGAAAAACGAATTTGAAAGGGAAATAGGGGAACCCACTCATGAACACTTACTTGGAGATGATAAAGACAAGCCTTGATGAGGGAATGAGTGTCACTCCCTTCAATCTTGATCAATTGAGTGAGAAAAGCTTGAGCCCTAGAAGAGAGAGAGATTCGAAGTATAGAGAGAGAAAGGAGGATGGTGATTTGTGTGTGTATGTTATCTCTCTTTATTTTTATGATTTCTGGCCACAAGAAGGCACCAATCGTGTGGCTGGGGTGCCAAATCTTGGCCCCCAAGATCTGATCGTGCGGCTGGAGACGCACCAGCTGCTGCGCGCGCGCCTGGGCGCGGTCGAGGTGCGCCTGAGCGCGGGAGAGGCACCAGCTCCCATTTTGGTGCGTGGTGCTGCGCCTGGTGCGGGACTGGTGGAACAAATGGCGCGCCAAATTGATGAGGATGCGTGACTGGTGCGTCCTAGGCGCGCCTGGGCGCATGGAGGGCGCACCTGGGCGAAAAACTCACTGGGTTGGTGCATGAATTGCACCCTGGTGCGCCTGGGCGTGTACCTGTGCGCCTAGGCGTGCACCAGAAATTTCAAACTTCGATTCGCCGTAACTTTTTCGTTAACCGTCGGATCGGGCCCATATTTTAGACAAGCTTCTTACCCCCTTAAACTTCATATCCAACGGTGGAATTTAATTTCTTAGCATTCTATATATAAATTCCTAATTTTCTCTTTTCGGCTAATTTCTAACATTTAAAACGCCGACTTAACCCCCGATTCCGCTTAAATAATCTTGTCCAATGCTACAAATGTCTCCTACACAACCCCTAGTACTTATAATTACTACTCTCCTATCACCCAAAATTCTTTAAGCAATTTATTCAGTTATTTCTTGGGTATTAAACAATAATTTCACTTAATACCACTACTTCTTCTATTCTAAATTTATCACAACATAGATTAAACTAGGAACTGGATTTTTGGGATGTTACAATCCTATCCCACTTATCAGAATTTCGTCCTCGAAATTCAGCTGTCCTGAAACAACTGAGGATAAGACTCCTTCATCTTGCTCTCCAGCTCCCAAGTAGCTTCCTCTACGTTGTTTCTACTCCAAATCACCTTCACCAATGGGATTTCCTTGCCCCGGAGCTGCTTAATCTGCCTATCTTCAATTCTGATTGGAAGAACCTCAAAAGTAAGATTCTCCTTCAAGGGCAAATCGTTAGCTGCTACCACATGAGAGGGATCATGAATGTACTTCCTCAGCTGAGAAACATGAAATACACCATGAAGCCTAGACAAATGTGGAGGCAAAGCAATCCTGTACGCCAAAGGTCCAACTCTCTCCAGAATCTCATAAGGTCCAATAAACCTCGAAGTCAGCTTCTTTGACTTGATTGCCCGACCAATGCCAGTGGTAGGGGATACCCTCAGGAATACATGATCACCCACCTCAAACTCTAGGGGCCGCCTACGCTTATCTGCATAGCTTTTCTGTCTATCTTGAGAAGTCTTCATCTTATTCTTTATCATAGTGATCTTCTCAGTGGTTTCTTGCACCAATTCCGGTCCCGTCAATAAGTTCTCTCCAATCTGGAACCAACAAAGAGGCGTTCTACACTTTCTACCATAGAGTGCCTCAAAAGGTGCCATGCCAATGCTAGAATGGAAGTTGTTATTATACGTGAACTCCATCAATGGCAAAAACTGCTCCCAGCTACCAGCCTGCTCTAGAACACAAGCCCTCAACAGATCCTCCAAAGTCTGAATGGTACACTCAGACTGCCCATCAGTTTGAGGATGATAAGCTGTACTAAACTTCAATTTAGTACCCAAGGCCTGCTGAAGACTCTGCCAAAATCTAGATAGAAACCGTGGATCGCGATCAGACACAATACTAGAAGGCACGCCATGAAGCTACACTATGTCCCGAATATACAACTATGTCAGCTTCACAAGTGTGTACTTCTTATTGATCGGGATAAAGTGAGCACACTTCGTTAAACGGTCTACAACCACCCATACACCGTCACAACCTGCAGCAGTTCTAGGTAGACCCGTCACAAAGTCCATGGCTATGCTATCCCACTTCCATTCAGGGATGTCAAGTGATGGCAACGGACCACCTGGCTTTTGGTGCTCAATCTTCACCTTTTGACAAGTCAAGCAGTGAGACACGTGGTCGGCCACATTAGACTTCAACCCTGGCCACCAATAGATCCTCTTCAAATCTTGATACATCTTTGTTGTACCGGGATGGAAACTCATTTTTGTTTGGTGAGCTTCCCACAATATGTCTCTTCGAATCTGGAAGTCCATTGGAACACATATTCTACCTCTAAATCTGATGATTCCATCTGCTCCTTTGATGAAATCAGGTTCCTCTTTACTTGCTGCTCCTTCTAGCAACTTATGGAGCTCTTCATCATCTGCTTGCCTTTCCTTAATCATGTCCATCAACTCACTAGTGACCTGCAACTTTTCCAGAAAAATACTTTTCTCTTTCACCAGCATGTTCAAGTTGAGATCACTGAACTCCTGCATCAGCTGCATCTCTTTCACCATCATGTTTCTAACATGCAAAGTCTTGCGACTTAGCGCATCAGCTACCACATTAGCTTTGCCCGGATGGTATTGAAGATGGAAATCATAATCTTTCAGAAACTCCATCCATCTCCTCTGTCGCATATTCAAATCTTTCTGATCAAAGAGATAGCGGAGACTTTTGTGATCACTGAAGACTTCAAACTTCGTGCCATACAAATAATGTCTCCAAATTTTCAATGCAAAGACAACAACTGCTAACTCCATATCGTGTGTTGGGTAATTCTGTTCATGCTATCTCAACTGTCTAGACGCATATGCTATGACCTTGCCCTGCTGCATTAGCACACAACCCAAACCTTGCTCTGAGGCATCACAATAAACATCAAAAGGTTGGGTCGGATCCGGTAAAACTAAAACAGGTGAGCTAGTCAGTCTCCTCTTCAACTCTTGGAAACTGTCTTCACATTGCTGGGACCACTGATAGGGAACATCTTTTCTAGTCAGCATAGTAAGTGGGAGAGCCAGTTTGGAGAATCCTTCAATGAATCTCCGATAATACCCTGCCATTCCAAGAAAACTCCTGATTTCTGTCACTGATGTGGGTCTCTCCCACTTCAACACTGCTTCCACCTTGGAGGGATCTACTGCAACTCCCTGAGCAGAAATAACATGACCAAGGAAATGAACTTCATCCAACCAAAAGCTACATTTGGAAAGCTTTGCATACAATTGCTTTTCTTTGAGAACCTGTAGCACAATCCTCAAATGTTCCTCATGCTCACTTGGACTCTTAGAATAGATGAGAATATCATCAATGAACACTATTACAAAAGAATCCAAATAAGGCATGAAGATTCTATTCATATAGTCCATAAACACTGCAGGGGGGTTAGTCAAACCAAATGGCATCACAACATATTCAAAATGCCCATACCGCGTCCTAAATGCAGTTTTAGGAACATCCTCCTCACGGATACGAATTTGATGGTATCCCGATCGGAGATCGATTTTAGAAAATACTGCTGCACCCCATAGCTGATCAAGCAAATCATCAATGCGAGGGAGCGGATACTTATTCTTCACCGTCACTGCATTCAGCTGCCTGTAATCAGTGCACATCCGAAGGCTACCGTCCTTTTTCTTGACAAAAAGAATCGGAGCTCCCCAAGGTGATACACTTGGCCTAACCAACTTCTTGGCCAACAATTCCTCTAGCTGCTTCTTCAACTCCTCTAATTCAGGAGGTGCCATTCTGTATGGTGCCATAGAAATTGGGTCGGCACCGGGTTTTATGTCAATACAAAACTCTACTTCTCTTTTCGGGGGTAATCCAGGAATCTCGGTAGGAAAGACTTCCGGAAATTTGCAGACAATTGGAATTTGACTAACATCAGAGGCTTCCTCAACATCCATGGCAGATAAAGAAGGATTACCAAAAACAACGGCCTTCTGACGACAATTAATCAACACATGATGTTGAGTCATCCAATCCATCCCCAAGATGATATCTAACTTTTTCAGAGGCAAACAAATCAGATTCACCTTGAAATCCCGCTCTAAGACTCGGAGTGGACATTCTAAACACATCTGGTTAGTCTCAACAGACGAGTTAGTAGGCGTAGAGACTGACAACTTAAAAGGCATTTCTACTGTTGACATCCCTAGCCTATTCATGCAGCTAATAGAAATAAAAGAATGTGATGCTCCGCAGTCAAATAATACTCCACATGTGTTACCATGAATAAAACATGTACCTCTGATCAGCTCGTCCTCCTCTGTCACTTCTTCACCATCCAAAGTGTAAACCTTGCCCTTTTGCATGGGCAGACTTGCACCAGCTTGCTGTGCCTTAGCAACATTAACTTCTTTCTTCAAAGTGCTCTTGGGACAGCGAGAAGCAAAATGACCAGGCTGCCCACACTGGAAACAAAGCCCCTCTCCTCGACCTGGGCCAATATTCCAGCATACACCTCTGTGATACCTCCCACAATGCTGACAAAGAGGGGGAGGACCAATAGCAACTGCTGGCTGCCCACTACCTCTTGGTGCTACAGTAGTAGGGTTGGAATAGGGTATAGATCTCTGAATAGGGCCCTTGCCTCTGATGGGACCAGCCCGCTGAGCTGCCTTACTCTTCTTCTCTGCCCTTTTCTGTTTCAAAGCCTTTTCATATGCACTGGTCATATTCACTAACTGGGCCAAGTTTGCAATGCCCTGATAAGTGAATATGGTCCTAATATCGGCATCCAAACTTGCTTCAAACTTGATACACTTGGTCCGCTCGTCAGCATCCCTATAGCTTCCTGAGTATCTGATTAAGTCTTCAAACTGTGCGACGTATTCCCCAACACTCATATTCCCCTGTTCTAGCTTCAGAAATGCCAATTCTTTCTCCCTCCGAACATCCTCCGGAAAATACTTATCCAAGAATCGAACCTTGAAAAGATCCCAAGTTATCACCTCATTCTCAGCCTCCAAACTCCTCCTCTGGTGTTCTCACCAGTGTTCCGCCTCAGTCATCAGAACATACTCCACCAATCTGACTTGCTGATCTGCCGGTGACTGCAATGAACGAAGGATCTTCTCCATTTCTTGGAGCCATTTCTGAGCCCCATCTGGATTAAATCCTCCTTCAAAGCGAGGGGGATCATTCTTCCGGAATCTAGACATCCAATCTATATCCACAGGAGCTGGTGGAGGGTTAAGTGTCGCCGCTGCTGCCGCTGCCGCTGCTGCAATGTTTGTTAGCTTGGTTCTGTTGCAACTGCTCCATAGCTGCTGCATGATCCTGCTGCATCTGTGCCTGAGTTTGCTGCATTTGCACCTGATTCTGCTGCATTTGGGCCATGGAGGCTGCCTGATCCTGATTCATTTTCATGAGATTCTCAAAAATAGCAGCCATACGATCGTTATCTCCACGACGTCCCACCATACTGATAAGTCATGGAGCAAATATCTCGTTAACTTGTTAATACTAACCATTAAATAAAATCCTTATTCATGCGACCTAGACTCTTAACTAACACATTAGTTACTCGCTTGGTGAGTAACCATTGGAGATGTGAGTCCACACTCCAAAAGGCCGAGGGAAACTGCTCTGATACCATAAATGTAACACGCTAAGAATAATTACCCTTAAGTACCCCATTTTAAAAATAGCGACTTAAAATTTCTTTTCAAAACTAGTTGAGTTATAAAAATTCTTCTGTTAAGTCGGACAGAGTTTCCTTTATTTATCGGATATTCCAAAAACTTAGTTTTCCTATAACTTGTGCAAATCAAATATATTCATTTCATCCAGAGCCGACAGGGCCAAAATAACAATTGTGTGATATCCAACTACATCATAAGCATAATTACATCATAGATAGCAGCAATGAGCAAGTTGTGGAACTGTAAAAGTTTTCCCAAAAAATAATGTACTTCCTACCCATAGGAAGTGTCCTGGATGACCCAAGAAAATAAAGCTTTACAATCCGTTTTCAAAAACAACTATACCATATGCCAAAAATAACCAGGACTATACAAAAACCCCAAAAAAAAGAAACCCACTACTATCTACTCTCCCTGGGAGGGAGAGTGCACCTGCTCGACCGGGGGCTGTGCAAGCTCAATCTCTGTACCTGTAAAGAATAGTAAGGGAGTGAGCATTGCACATGAAATAGGAAAGCAGTTTCTCATTAGACATAATTACCCACTAAGCCAAGCACAATTTTCAATTAGATCATATAGCACAATTTATCCACAGGCACATATCATGCATTCACAGTTTAGCAATCCCCTTTTAGATTTCATTTATATTTCTCATTTTCATTACCTTCACTTACTCATATTATCAGTTCTCAGCTCATAGTTATAAGTCATACATTTTTTTGAAACCATACACCGTATGTCACCTCACAATCAGAGGCAAACATACCCAAATGACATCGTATGTCTCCTCACGGTCAGAGGACAACATACACACATCTCATCATCTTTTAAATCATTTTATCTTTTCTTTACCATTAGGGATTAGCGCACCTGTTAGGCATTTCACACCCACTAGGACTTTCACCCAATCCAGGTAACTTTCCACCTATTAGGCCACGGTTGACACCCATTAGGACTAAAAACAACATCTCAACTCTTTTACTATCACATTCACATTTTCTATTTTCAAAACTTTTATTATTGTGCAACATGATTGATCCATTGGATACCCCCGCCTAACGGGAATTTACGGGACCTAATAGGTAACTTGCACCTGGATTGGGTAACTTGTGCCTAATGGGTAACTTGTCACCTAACAGGGCACCTAATGGGTCGGTGTATCACGAGGATCAATCATAGCTGCAACTTCAATCATTTTTATAATTCCATTTATTTATATTCAAAACAATTATCACACTTAGAATCATTGGCAACATTACTTGCATTATCACATAAAAGTAACATCCATATATATTCCAAATAACTCACAAATTAGATCAATTGCTCACATTAACAGATATTCACCAATTCAATCAACATTTAATATATAGAGCATTTAGCATTAATACCTACCAATTTCTATGCATTCTCAAAGTTTGCTCTTTATTTCTTTAATTAAATCAAACTACTCTATTCCTTCATAATCCTAGGGATTTAATAAAACCAAAATAACATATAAATCCTAGCAAGCTCTTGTGATGTCCTAGACGGTGAGGACCTCCAAGGGTAGGAGAAAACCTCTGAAGGTGCCTCTGTCCAGGGTTGATATGTGATGTTTGGTGGGAGTCCTCAAGTGGCTAAGGGAAAGAGCTAGGAAGTAACCCTAATCACTGGTGTGTGAAGGTGACAATTAGGGTTAGAGGACATATCTGAGCCCCATGTAGTACGGAGCTACTTATAGGGGGGAGCTGGTTGCCCTAATGGGCTTGCTTTAGGCCCAAGTAGGGCCAGCCTGTACTGAGCTAAGAGTGGATAGGCTGTCCTTGTGGATAAGGTAGTGAGTTGTCCTTGTGGATAAGGTAGTGAGCTGTCCTTGTGGATAAGGAAGGGAGACGTCACCATGTACTAGATGTCGGACTTGGGAAGGTGTCGGACCTGGGAGGGTGTCGGACCTGAGTGGGAACACGAGGTCGGCCTGTATCTGGCGTCTGTTCGGCCGTTGAGCATTGTGCTCGGCCAAGCGCTCAGAAGGCTTCCTGAAGGGTTCTCAGGACTTTGGCGAGGTAATCTAAGGACCTTCGGCTAGGCCGAGTCCACCACATAAGCCCCCCAGCTCGGTCAAGGCTATCTGAGCCTTGTTCCGAGGTTCTGGTTTAGGTCCTTTTCCCACATCCACCTCATACGGGTCGAGTTCACCACATAAGCCCCCCAGCTCGGTCAAGGCTATCTGAGCATTGTTCCGAGGTTCTGGGGAGTTCGGACGATAAGTTGCCGATAAGTTGGATCTAGCTGTCTCTTATGTCCTTTCGTTATGACAGAGCGGGTTTGACAGTTGTCTACTTGCCAGTACCGAAGTGACGTTTGCTTTTGCCGAATCTGACACGTGTCAGAAATCGCGGCCTACGAAGCGTCACCATCATTGTGACGTTGCTTGAGGTCCATAATTTCCGGTGCTGTGCGCCACGTGTCCTAGTATGAGTGGCTGTGCACTGGGTTGGGCATTTTGGGCTAGGCCCAAATTTCAAATTTGAGGGGGAAAACGGTTTCTCTTCCCCCTCTACCCCAAAAATCGCTTCTCCTCCTCAATCTATCGATCATTCTCTTTCTCTTTCTCCTACGGAAAAAAGAAAACCTTTCTTTTCTCTCCATAGAAACATTCGTTCCCTCTTCGTATCAAATTTCCCATCGAACCCTATTCCTCTTCTCTGCCCATCGCCTTCTTCCTCTTCAGCAGTAACTCCTTCCCACTTTACCAGCTTTCAATTTCCTTCGCTGCCCTTCTATTCAAGGTACTGTTACACTCGCTTTTTCTCTCTTGTTTTTATTTCCTTCACCTCTCTGGCTTTTGCTTTTTTCTGTACTGCTTCATGATTTATACGGTGGGGGATTAGAATGTCTTGTTTCTGGTTTCTATTTTCATGGCGGTGGGGTTTTTCCCCTTAGGTCTTGTGGCTCTGATTTTGGGGTATAATGCTGGGGTTTGAGGTTTTTCTGGATTTGGGTGTTTTGGTTCTGTTCTGGGGGTCATTCCTGGGGTTTTGGCCTTCTTTGGGTTAGGCGTGTTTTGAGATTTTCGGAGAGTTTTTGATTCATGTTTTTTTTTATTTTTCAGAAAACCAAAGGAATGGATTGGGTAGGGAATGGTTTAGGAAATGGGCTGGGGTAGTCTCCCTGTCGTCTAGCAGTAGTGATGAGGAGGACGGCTCTTCCTCCTCGTCCTGTCCCTCAACGGAGGTGGACGAGGCGCTCCGTCGCCAAAGGGAGTATAGGCAGAAATACGAGAGGCGGGTTCTAGAGGCTGATCCTGTTGAGGTAGTTTATCCTCGGGATTGCGAGGAGAAGAGGGAGTGGATACGACAATACGCCTGGGCCGAGTTTGTTGACGGTAGGGAGCGTGCCGACTTCGAGAGGATGGAGAAAGAGGGAATGTACGAACGAGGGGTGCCTGTGGTAGAGGGGAGATGCTCGCCCCTCGGGACTACTTCGAGGGGGTTCTCTGGGGGGTTATTTTTCGTAACCCGTAAGACTAATACCGAGCTTCCCTTTTCTGCCACAGGTACCATGCCGCTCAGGAAGTGCGTCCGTCGACCTGAACTTTACCCCGCACCTTTCGATGCCGATCAGTATGAGTGGGTTGACGTGGAGCCCAAAGGAATTCAGTCCAGCCTTTGCTCCGAGGACAAGCTTACCGAGGTAAGGAGGGCCGTGCTGCCTTGCCCAGGGGACACCGCCAGAACTTCTTACGAAGTGCTCCCCTGTTTGGCCAATGACAGGATATGCAGCCGGACTGACAATAACTCTTTTTTCTTTTATGCCGACCTGATTCATAATCTTGGTGTGACCCTCCCGTTCACCGACCTGGAGATGAGGGTCTTAAACGAGCTCGGACTAGCTCCTTCCCAACTTCATCCCAATACTTGGTCATTTCTCCGAGCGTTCCAGAAGTACTGCAGAGACAGACGTTTGGTATGCACAGTCCGATTATTTTTGTGGATGTACAACCCGTTCGTCAGCAATAAGGATGGGGTCACTGGTCGTCTTTGGGTGTCAGCCAAAGCCCGAGCTCATTGTGGGCTGTTCGGCATGTTCTCTGAGTCTTGGAAGCACTTTAAGCCGAGATTTTTTAAATATAAATACGTTGGAGCGGGGCTACCTTGGTTTCGGTCCGAGACGGGACCGAAGTTCCCTTAGGAGTGGACCTCCGAGTTCTTTGGTCGTCATTCCAGTACACCGCAGAGGTGGTCGGGTGTAACACTGGATGCCGACGAGTCTGTAACGGCTCACCATTTTCAAACAGAATACCGCGCTCGGAAGTTCCAACTTGATGTTGGAGTTTTCATAAAATGTCTTGACGACGAAGTCTTGACGAAGATTGGTAGTTACTTTTGCTCTTGCACTTGTGCATTTTCTTTCAATTCTCTTATACTAATTAAATTTATTTATTTATTTATTTATTTTTTTTTACAGAAGAACATTGGTCCGAGATGTCTTCCAGGGCGCTGAAGGCTACTTTTGAAGCTCAGAGGAAGAAGAAGACCGAGGTTCCTTCTGCTGACGCCGTGTCGTCGGAGGTTTCTGCTGATACGCTATCGGCTGACTCTGGTCCCCTCCATCCTACCCCTCCTGCCATTATTATTGCTCCTCCTCCCCCCTCCTCACCGAGTCCTAGCACCGAGGTAGCCCTTGTTGTGGGCGTGCCACCTCCAAGTACTGAAACTCAATCCAGGTTGCCAGCTACCCTTACCAAACCATCACTCAAAGACACTCTTGTCAAAATGTCGGGTGCGGAGTGGAAGAAAAAAGCGGAAGACATGGCTTGCCAATTGAAGAGAGCCACCATCATGTTTAATGTGCTGGCCGAGGTGGCTGATGATGTGGCGGACGGTGTTTCGCCTGCTAAGAAAAAAGCTCGGTCTGCTATGGCGACCGAGGTGGAAGAACTGAAGAGTAGCCAAAGGTCAGCTGAACAAAAGTTGTCTGAGGCTGAGGAGGAGCACCGCCAACAAATGGAAGAGCTCCGAAAAAGACATGAAGAAGATTTGGCCTAAGCCAAAGCAGATGCGAGGGAGGCTGGTCGGTAGGAGGGCCTTGCCGAGGTGGAAAGGGTTAGGAGTCTGCTGAAGAGGAGGGCTGCCCAAGCTCTTAAGCATAAGGTGGCGGCATGTGAGTTGTACTTCGACCTTGAAAGGGTGGCCAGCAAGGTTTTCACCAGCGCGGTTGAGCAGATTCTTCATATGAATCAGGGACTCCGAATTCGGTACGTCGGCGCATCTGCCGGATATGGAGTGGAAAATGGGAGGATGGTTGACTACGACAGGGGTGGAGCCGAGGTTGATTTGGACCAGCCTGAGGAGAATCTGCCCAACCCTCTGGTTGAGAGGATGGATGAGGAGTTTGACCCGCGCTCGGTCGTCCTTTCTGACGTCGAGGATGATGCAGCGTAAGTCCCTTATGCTGGGCAACTTATAATTTGTCTATGTTCTTTTATAACATGTTTGACAATGTGGGATTCTGTTTTGCTTATTGTACAACGTTTCTTTTTAATGCAAGCTTAGCGCAGTTTTGGCTTGTTGCGTGTTGTCGTATTTATGCAAGTTTTTACTCTAACTCGTTGCACATGTACTATGTCCGCGGTCGGAGTTATGCAAGCCTCTTCTTCAACTCGTTGCGTGAGCGCGAGTTTTTCTTAACCGACTTCTTGCATATTTATTCGTTCGACCTCGGGTCCGGACCACGATTGATTAGGTGGCCGTTAGGAAGATTTTCAAGAAAGGATGCAAGTATTTGAAACTTGTTGCATGCTGGAATTTTTATGCAAGATCTTGCTTTAACTTGTCGCATATATATGGTATCCGAGGTCGTTTTAGAAGTAAAACTATTTTTGAGAATACAAGTCGTTTGCCAACTTGTTGTATTCCGGCCTGATCGGACCTAAGAGAACTTGTACCCAATCATTGGTGTTTGAAATAGTATATTAATAGATCGGACGACTCAGTAAGTGCAGTAATCTTATAAGTGTTCCTCTGAATAAAGGTACTGTATATAAGTGCATACGGTAGGGAACTCGGATCTACACACCTTAGCCGAGGTGGGAGCCCTCGGCCCCGATGTAAAAGAGAGTGCTGAGTGAAGCTATGTGAAAACATTTCACAGCAGTCTGTTCTTTATCGGGTGTCCCTTGTACACTGTGCATATGAGCCGATCTTATGTGGAAGACGTTGGCTGTGCATAGCGCCATGCAACATTTAGGTGGCTAGTGCTAAATGAGAAGCTAGTACGTACGTATATAAAACTGTTGCACTTTAGTATGAGCAAGTTTGTACTTTTCATTAATTGTAGTCATGAGTACATTGCTTTTTCTTTTGAAAGATGAATATCTCACAATGGAAATTGAAAAACATGAATAGTATTTGAAGGAAACAAAAAATAAAAGGAAGTTGGACTTGAACTCCTCAGATGGGGATGCTGACGGCTGCCAAAATATCTGAGGTAAACCTATTTGAACAGGTTCTCAGTGTTTTGAAGTTTTTGGGAATCCTTGAGTTCGGTAATTACCCAGAGTATGTTTCTAGAACGCCTCTGTTGGGGCTTATCGATCACGAGCTCAGTTCCCGCTTTTCTGGCCATTAGGGCCGATGTCTGATCCTTGGGGCGCGAGGTGATCAGACTCAGAAGACCCGGGTTGCTTTGCTTTCTTGTCATGGTCGGCTGGCTTTTTCAACGCTATCCTCTTCGGACCAGGAGCGTCTTGTTGGATTTCCTTGTTATGGTCCTCCGAGGTGAGCTGATAGGAAAGGCTGCCGAGATTGTTGGTAATGTTGAAAAGTGAGGGAATTTCCATCTTGAAGCACCCGAGCTTGGGGGTCTGAAAAGCTCGGCTGAAGACATGGGCAAGAAGGTCACCTCGGCCCTCAACTCGGAGGTGTACCGAACGGAGGGCGGGGTTAGTGAGAACTAGATGAAAGAGAAAATTCTCCCTGTGCAGGGAGTAGGAGAGGACTGAAAGAGAGAAAAGATTTCCTTTGACTGCATTTTGGATTTTTCTGAGGGGTTTGTCATTCATGATAACATCTTTACTTGGGGGGTGAAGGGGGGAATTATCACCCGCTCTTCCTGAAGAGAGGACATATGAATATCTCGCTCAGACTGGAATTCGGCCAATAAGACTCTTCCCTTGGACAGTGTCGGATCGGCGTACTCTTTTTGCTTCTTTTTTCCCTCCCGTAGGCTCGCATTGTAGCAGAGCCGGGCCTTCACTTGGTCAGCTTTTACCGTAACAACCTTATCATCTGATCCGACAAACTTCATTTCCAAGTGCACTGTTGAGACTACTGCCCCAAAAGCTTGTAGGCAAGTTCGTCCCAGTATTACATTGTACGGGGAGTCGGAGTCAACCACCAGAAATTTGATGATCTTCGTTTGGGCCGAAGGCTGGTTGCCTAGGGTCACCGGGAGATGAATGGCTCCCAGGGGGCGGATTGCCTCACCTGTAAAGCTGATGAGATTACCTTCAAATCCTATGAGGTCTGCAGACCTCAACTTCAAAGCTTGGAAAGTATGAAGAAAGAGAATTTCCGCCGAACTCCCTTGGTCAACGAAGACTCGGGCGACCTCAAAATTGCCAATTAACGCCGTAATCACCATAGGATCGTTGTGATCTGGGATGACATTTTCCATATCCTGGTCGGAAAAGATAATGGGAACATTCCGAGAAGGCTTTTTGCAGACGGGTTTGTGATGAACTGCCAAAACCTGGTTGATGTATCTTTTCCTTCCCGCCCTCATCTCACCGCCGCCAGCGAAACCTCCCGAGATGGTTTCTACTCGGAAGTTTTCTAGCGACTTATCCAGGTCTTGAACCACGACCATGTTCACCCGTTATGGCTCCTCTTCCTTCTTCTCTGGGGATGGGTCGGCTTTAGTTTTTCCTTTATCATTATCCGGGCTGCGAGACCTTCTCCGACCTCGTCTTTCCACAACCTCCCGGACATATTGCTGTAGCTTGCCTCTTCTTACCATATCCTCAATGACATCCCGGAGCCATGTGCATTGATTGGTATGGTGGCCGTACCCGTCGTGAAAATTGCAGTATTTGGACTTGTCTCTGACATAGTTTTGATTTCTGAGAAAGGGGGGGCGGGGTACACTCCTAAGTTTGGTCTGCATGGTCTCTCTCCAGACTTGAGACCGCGGGACCGTCAGGGGGGTGTAAGAGTCATATTTGGTGATGTACGGACGTCGGCGGTCCTCTTGTTGAGAGCGACCTCGGTCTCCCTGATCTACTCTTCCTCCTCTTTCATCCCTGTTGCCGCGAGGACGACCTCGGGGCAGGGCATTCTGCGAGGTGGCATGAGCGTTTTCCAGCCTGCTCGACTGTCCCTTGCTGAATTCTTCAAGATTGATGTACTTGTTTGATCTCTGTCTCAGTTCGGCCATGTCCCTTGGTGGCTTTCCAATAAGTGAATCTTTGAAGCCTCCTTCGGCCAATCCTTGGATCAAAAGGAGGACAGCCACCTCGGGATACAAATTTGGGACCGAACTGGACTCGTTGTGAAACCTGTGCAAGTATGCACGTAAGGATTCTTCTGACTTCTGGGTTACTGTCGCCAGCGTGTGGTCCGATCTGGGTTGCACACAGCTAGCAGTGTACCTGTTGAGGAAGACGCGCTTCATTTCTGCCCAGTTGTTGACAGAATTTTTGGGAAGCGTTGAATACCACCGAAGGACTTGGGCCTGGAGGGTCATGGAGAAAGCTCGGCATTTGAGCCGATCTCCTCCTCCGTGAAAGTTCACGGCTCCCTCGTAGGAAAGGACATGTTCCTGAGGGTCTGTAAGGCCATTGTATCTGGGGATGTTACTGGGCCCTAGGTACCCAGGTGGTGGTTCATAGGCCATGACGGCAGGAGTGAAGGGATGCCTAGGGTTGGAATCATCCAGCTCAGGTTGTTGCTGATCGGGGGGTGGTGTAAGTTGTGTGACAGTCGTGTGTGGTGTTGCAAAGGTTTGTGGAGTTAACGGAGGTTGTGGTGGAAGAGGTGGTGGAGGGGGTGGTAGTGGGAACTCGTTCGGGGCCGGAGCTTGAACAGCAGCTCGTTCAGCTAAACGTTGCATGGAAACTTGTTGGAGATCTGCAATAGCTTTACCTTGTTGCTCTACGATTCTCATCTGCTGTCTCATCAAGGATAAGGGTTCAGCATCCCGAGAGAGCGTAGACTGTCGAGAGTGGGAACGGTGTGTTGTACTAACTAAGTAAGCACGTTCGCCGCGGTGGCGGTGCTGTTCAGTGTTGGTTTCTCCGAGCTCAGAGCGTAGCTGCACGCGCCGACCTTCGCCAGGAAGCTGGGTTGGATTTGCGGTGTCTCCGGTGTGGATGGTGTAGGGTCCACTGTGGGTATGGGTGAATTCTGGTGGAGGAGGTGGCGGTGGAAACGGAGGTGCTGGCTGGGGAGGAGGTGGAGGTGGTGGAGGGGGTGGTGGTGAGGACCTCGCTGCCCTATTAGCTTCCAGGTGCAGGCGCAGGTCCTCAGTCGACGGCACCCTTCTTGGACGCCCCCTCCTCCTCCTCTGGACTGGCTATTCTTCAGACATGGTATAATCTTCTGGGTGGGGTTGAAGTTTATCTTCCCCACAGACGGCGCCAATGTTGTAACAGCCCGATTTTCATAACATAAAAAAATCGTTTAGTATGTATTAAGTTGCAAAAATGAGGCCATTTTTTTTAAAAGACAATGTTCATTGTTCATCGAATCGAAAACCGAGTTGTTACCAAAAGTCATTTCGTCAATATCGAGTTATCACAAAAAGGAGTTCATCATCAAAGTAGTTAGGATCCATCATAGTTCCTTTCTATAAAACATTGGTATTCCAAAATATTACAGCCCACATCTTCTCAAAATGAGGTATGAAATATAAGAATGGCTAATTACCATAATGGTCCATGGCTATGGCAATCCTCAATTGGAAACACAGAACCTAGACACTAAGATAGTTCCGCCACTAAACAGCTCCGACATATCATCCCTCGCAACTAGTCAATCACCACGTTACTTCCGCGATCCTTCATGCTGATAGTCTCGTAACTCGACATGTCCTAGATGTGCATCCCCTGTTGTCCCCGTCACCACATCCTAAGTCTCATATTTCTAGAAGAGAGTTGCCTCGTCAAGTCCATCCGCTAGGAGCGACCTCCCAGGCTCCCTCCCGAAGGGGCCAGATAGAAATTACTAAATGTTGGACCATCTACCCGTTGCAATACCGGAGTAACCCGATACGACAACATGGTAGGAGAGAGGTCAGCTTCCCAGAAGTACAACAGTAACAGGAAAGACTATTGATGACTCAAAGTAAAAGAAAATAAATAGAATAATTTACGAAGACGGATTCCATATATGGACAGCTAGTAAACATGTATCGGACACATATAACTGAAAACATATAGCAACAGATAAACATCATGTGCATGTAACAGTTATTTGCAGATCACAAGACATCATTTATTATGTTATCAAAGATTCACATAGCAGATAATCACAATGTAATGATAACATAGCAGATATCTTTAACAAGGGAAAATATTTCATCAACCTATAACATCGATCATTTCATATCACATCATGCTCACTCTTTGATTACTCTTCTCATAAGCTTCTCAATTATTTTTTATTACAACAGATTCCAACGTTAGGTCTCCTTAAGCGTATTCCGTTCTTATCGTTAAGTCTTATTATTTCGGGTCCTTCAATGATGTGGGAAAGCATCATTGAAGATAGCACACACGTCTACATCTCCTTGGTAATCCACCCAATCCTAGTCGGAATCTAACAGGAGTACAGGACCTTTACCACGCAGGCATTGACAGCTGTCTGCTACCTCGTAGCACAATAAAACATCATACTGGCTCAATATGTAAATATCACATTGCCTCGTTCCAGTCCCTCTCACTGTTCTCGAATTGCCATAGGGGGCGACAGTACTATTCTAGTCTCGAGTGCAGAACTCACCACGGCATAGGACCGATCTGCCCGTACCACATGTGGAATTCGTCTGCCTAGAATAGCACTCAAGGCTTCTTGACGTATCACCGTCCTTGCCCTCCCCTATTGCAATCACAACCCGAATATCCGCAGATATTCTGGGGTATCTTCCTCTCCACTACTTCGCACTCATACTCACCGCGTTAATTAATGTCTTTTAAAAGTTTTCTTATATTTTTAGTCTTTTAATGTCCTAAGGTCGACTCATCCTCGTAACATCCCTTCGATGAGTCCTAACCGCTAACATGATTATTATTTTTCCCAAAGGAGCACAAAGTTCCACATTCCTCAAGATATCATTGCGAGCCAGCTTGAATCGTTGAGCCTCGAATCACAAACATTGCACCATCACATTTCTTTGCCATCGGCACTTCATCAATTGATTTCACATCTCTACACATGATTTGAGCTTTCACAAAGCCACAACCCATTTTATTTTTCTTTATGCAATATTCTCATCCGCATTACTTTTATTTGCATTACTCTCACATCAACTCATGATCTCTTTCTCATGAATTCCATACTATCTTTATTCTCATCTTGAATTTCACAATTCCATTGTCTCACCTTATCATCACCATAATTCAAGAATGACACATATATCTTTCAAACATGCTTATGAATTCAAATAGATCATATGTATATATAAATTTAAATGCATGGTAATCAGAATCAGAGCATATAATCATGTAAGCGCATATTATATAGCAATCATTAGAATTTCGAACTTGATATACTCAGTTTAGGACTGAGCCTAAGTGTCACGTTGACTTAGGTCTACTGCATCTGTCACCTCTCGTTCCAACAGACACATGCACTAGATTTCCGCGGGCACTTGCTACAGACTGATGCTCAATCCACCGTCTTTAAAATACCTCGCTTTAAAACAAAATACGTTTTCATTATTAATTGATTCAGATAGGATTATTCTTTAAATAAAATCTCTATTTTCTTTTGAAAGTTCTTCTTTTTGATTTTGTAAGACAGTATAATACATAATCATTTTCTCAAAATCATTCCAACTTCTGAATATACTTTAAATACCTCAAAATTAATTAAAACAATCCACAAAACACTTAAAAACGATTTCTTTAGCTGCTGGATAGTAAAGAAACCATTTAAAAATCACATTCTCCATAATTCCGAAAATACCGTAATTAATAAATTAGCTTATTTTCCTTTATTTTCTTTCATACACAATATTCTGAGATAAAGAAATACATAATCATATAATTCATTAGACATCTCACAAACAATTCAATCAACATATAACACACAAAGCAGAATATCCTAACTCTTAGAAATAAATGCCTAAAACGGAACATGTTAACTCATATTCACATGCAAGATCACTTTCATATGTCTTAAACACAACTTCAAACATGATTCGACTATCTCAAGGAATCCCAACACATATACACATTCAGCCAAGTCACCAAAGAAAAATCACAAGATCATATTTATCAAAAGTGATTCAAAAGAGATTTAATCCGTCATGGAAAAACACAAGAGATAAAATTCCAAACTTCATCAAATCAATTAATTTCAATCCCTAAATTTCCAGAATACTAAAACACATAATAAAGTTTGTTATATAAAATTTTCAATTAAATTGGACAGCCAGAACTTAAGTTTCAGTTCAAATTACGCACAAAACCGGAAACAGAACCGCACTGACTTAAGGCACAATTTCGTTGGTTAAAAATAGCAAATCAATTCCGAATTGTAACACCCCAAAATTTTAATCCCCGATTAATGAAATTTTAATTATAGATTAATTATAATTAATTATTTCCATATTAATCCTTGATTAAAATATGTGTTTATATAGTTGGTATATGTGTGTGAATTGATTTAATAAATATAATAAATGCCTAAGATGAGTATTTTGCATATTAGTCCCTGGGTTGGGACCTAGAGGTAATTATAGGAAATATTTTGGAGGGAAAGTAAATAAAATAATTATTTTTCAAAAATTGGGAAAAATACTCGAGTATTTTCTGAAAAACTCGAGTATTCTGGGTCAAACTGCACGAGTGAGTGCGTTTGGTGAGTCACCACGAACGATTCTCTTCTCTCGCCACGAAAACACCTTCTTGCCAACGCCATGGGTGGCGTGTCGACGTGCATGAGCTATCTCTGCTTCTATTTAAACTCATCAACATCTCTTAGTTGAAGATTTTGGATCAAATTGCTTTGTTGAAGAAGTTAGGGTTCTGAGGTTGTGCTCTTCGATTCTTCTTCTGTGAGTTGAATTGAGTGATAATCTATACACGAATACAAAGCTCACATCTCGAGCTTTGTATAAACACCAAAATCGTGAGGATTGAGTGAGTGTGTTGGGAGAATTGGAGATTGGAAGTGAAGCTGTTCTTGGCCAAGCTTGTGTCTGGAGCTTACTTTGATCTTGATTTCAGGTAAGCTCACGAATTCTTGATTCTCAAATTCGATTCCTTTGGTTAGATTATGTTGCATAGAGTCCAGAAAATCTAATTTCCCCAATTTAATCTCCTGTTTCATGTACAAACCAATTCCATTTTGGTGTGGTACTCAAAATGCTCTGCATGTGGCATTTGAAGTTGGTCTGAGAATTGTGGAGCCTTTTTCTTGTCAATTCTTGTTTGGAAAACATCTGAAGGTAAGGGGAAGTAATTATATTCACTAGATAGAGTTTAAATTCATTAATTGTGTTAGAGAGCCACCAAGAGGCTCTAAGGGCTTAGTTTGAATAGGAACTTTGGTTTGGAGACCAATCCATGCTCTATGACTATGATGAGCAAGTTCTATATCATGCATGCAAGCTTAAATGAACTTTGTTTCATGAATATTGTGCTTATTTTGCAATTTGAAGTGTTGAGTTGCTAAATTGTATATTTAATGCATAATGGATTGATTCTCTGTCAAATTTGTTATTTGATATGAAATGAGTATGTTAACATGTTCAATATGTGGTATATGAACTATTGTGATCACTGTTTTGGGTTAAAAATGTTTAGGAATTGAAATGGTATGTAAAAACCAAGTTTCACTCTGTTCTGTCTGCAGATACTCGAGTATTTGGCTTAATACTCGAGTATTTCGTGGTGCACCAGAGTGAAAATTGGCGCACCAACTTGGGAATCAGATTGAACACTCGAGTAATGTATGAACTACTCGAGTATTCTGGGTAATGGAATACTCGAGTATCTCATGAATTACTCGAGTATATTTATGAAGACCTGAAACCCTAAATCTCTGTAGGGTTAACCAATAATAAATCCTACTGCTACAGGATAAGCATGAGCTCTCTAGTACAGGATAAGGGTGAATAACTCATCCTTCTTATCCTCTAAGAGCCATGTCAGCCCTACTGGGCCGAACAGGCCCATAAGGCACCACAACACAACTTCCCCTATAAGTATCGCCATGCTATGGGGGCTAAGGTATGTTCTCTCATCCCTACTCTCAAGAACTACGTGTGGCTTGATCCCCTTATCACTGGGGGTACGTAGGACCGGGGTCACCCTCGTCAGCTGCAACAACCAACAAAACACATCGTGGTGGATTATTTCTCAGATCCACTACATTGGCGCCGACTGTGGGGACGATAAATTTCGATTCCCATCCACATTAAAAAAAAACTTCAGCTTCATCGCTGGCATCTCATCTTCACGGCGGTGAACCGGGGATTCGACGGTGGCGCTCTTCCTCTTCATCACTGCGCTTAGTCTACGCTGGCCTAATCCGACCGCCACCTTCCTCTGCCACTCCTACGCTCTCTCCATCATTGGGTGGCTCAAATCTGCATCGCTGCCGCCATCGGTGTAACGGGATGTGGATGACGACGACACCATCGCAGTCCTATGTCAAAGGCAACAGCGAGCTTCTCCTTCCCTCCTCTATCGGGGTTGGCAGCGAAGAGCACAGACCGTGATGGCGCCGTCAAGCGCCTCTGATATTCTAAATAAAAAGCACAGAGGCGGACAAGATCCGAGTCCGATGGCTCGCCTTTGATCTCAATCATAACAACACCGCAACCGCATCCACCGTCAGGCGCCTCTGTTTCCTTCGCGAATCGAAGGACCTAACCTTTGCCACCATGGAAGGAGAACACGAAGGAGATCGCAGTCGTGAATTGCAATCGCGAGCAGGAACTCCAAAACCAGCGCATCACGATTTCCAGCCCCGGCGAGTCTCCAAGGTCGCCACCGCGACGCTCGACTTACGGCAAAATGGCGAGCGAACGATCCTCACTCCGGTTTGTTTGCGATTGCAGCGTGACTTGCTTCTCCTCCGATAGTGTACAGAACCGTCTTCTTGTTTCTCTCACCACCGCGAGTCGACCGCAAAAATCGGGTGTTGTTATGTCGCCGTCACTGCTCCTATGGCTTCTTCTTCTTCGCCGTTGCACACGGTGGTTTCCACCGCAGCGCCACCTATTGGCCGCCGCCGCCGCTGTGCATCGTTGCACCCCTTGCCTGTAGCAAGTAGCTGCTGCCAACCCCATTAGGGTTCCTTGACCTAATGGGCTATTGGCCCAAACAGTTACAAAAAAAAAAGAAAGTACAGCAGCCCAATTTACAAAAAAAAAAAAAGAAAAAGAAAAAAAAAGTAAAAGTACAGCAGCCCAATTTACAAAAAAAAAAAGAAAGTACAACAGCCCAATTTACAAAAAAAAAAATAAAAAAAAAGGGAGGAATGGACTATCAACACCTCTATTGGCCCAACAACTCGTTCCTAAAAACAGGGAAGTAACGTTTTTATTCAATTGCCAATATCACTCATTAGCGCATGATTAATTTGATTACATGTCATTTATTAATTGCTAGTAATTATCATTACCGTTATAAATTGTTAACTTTGAACAACAATAACTAATTAATTATTGTTTTCGTACACACATGCAAGGTACACGTATGATAGCCCGAGCCAGTGAGAAAACGGTCTAAATGGTCCAACCTATACGGGCTTATTTGATATGGGCTAAACAGGCCTAAATTATTTTAAAAGAAAATGAAGGCCAGGCTTCGATGCTCAACAAAAGCTCATTTGGAAAGGATTGATAAAAGACTTCAAACCGACGCTCCTCACCTCACTAAATCAGGGTCGCAATCCTCAATCAGGGAAGGAATTCTCGTTCTCATATTATTTTCTTATTTACTCTGCATTCTATGTGGTTACCTTGCACACATGTTGATATTAACTCAACTAACGCAATATTTCTGACATGTGCTTTTAATACTTAGTTCCTTATAATTCCTTTACATGTCGCTTATTATTTGATATATATATCGCGCATTCTCATTTTTGATGAATTAATGCTTTCATCATTTGATTTGATGTCATTAAATACTCTGGCATATCTATAAATGTCATTCATTACAATTATTGAGCGTGATATACCTGAAATCATGCATCTTTTCATGGGCAATCCTGTCTGGTTGCACGATATTTAATTATTGTCATTACCATTATTATTGCGTGTGATATTTTTAGAATCATACTATTTACATACCAATATTCTATTATGTAAACTTGCCAATAATTCTCATTATTGCAATTTAGTTATTATACATTGTCAGTTCAAACGACCATGACCAATTATTAATTCTGTTTACACATGCGAGATACGATTATGATGGCCCATTTCTCTAAAAGGCCCATTTCGAGCTTCCGACCGCCAAATATATCCTCAAATTAATCGGTGCTAGACTACTCAGTCACAATGGACATCTAATATTACAGCGCCTTCAACAGGGTACAAACATAACAATCGGATCTGCCGAGCATGATGACCTATGTTAATTCGAGTCCGAGTATGACGACCCAACTTAATTCAAATCCTTCACACCGGTTGCCGATCATTTTTTCCTTGGTTTGCGCACCATCGCGACCTTACCTATATGGTAGAACGATCCGCAGTGCCAACACCTAATGATCTAAGTCGGATCCCAGCATCTCCGAGGAACCGCACAATGCTAATTCCACACCCACAAGTCGCAAATATTCAACCTTTGCTCAGCGTTCGCCTACACAGATCTGAATCCGACAGTCTCTCAAAGAGGCTTGGATGAACACGATCTAATTGGCGGACAACAACTATCACACCTTAAAGGACTTCTTAACTCGGCACAAGCCTCTTCAGGCTTTAGCAAGTAAGGGGGTTGGTTATGCAATGGAGTAAAAGTTTGCTTCAGCTTTATTATTATGATGATCTATCAGCTTGCCTTCGCCCTAATTACTCGGATTCAAGAGGGGTTCAACAATTGAAGTTGACTAAACAGTTCCAACAAGGGAAACGGTCGTCCTTGGCTTCTCTACTTGTTCTTGCCTCCTCGGTTTCATTCTTTCCCTTCTCGGCATCCTCGGCCGCTTCATCAGCTCGATAAACTTTCGATGACTTCCACTCGAGTGACCTTATTCGGCCATGAAGCTTACTGCTCGGCGGATAGAATGGACTCTGAGTCTTGAAAGTAATTCGAGCCTTCAACTCTTCGGGTCGAGTGGCTATTCTCGAACACGATGTTCGCTGCTTCGGGGAAGGAACGGACTCCGACTCTACAAAAAAAAAGAGGATCCGAGGGTGCCTCGAACAATAACAATAAATTTCTCACAATTCTTATATACTCGGCACAATCTTCTACGAGCTTTCTCGATCTTCTTTTTTAGGTAAAGGAGGGTGTACAGAGTTGATCTTGATACTCTAAACTTTCTTCACCCACTTTGGTCCCGAGCGTTTCACAGACTTTATGAACTCGACACATGCCTTTTCAGGCTTTACCGAGTAGAGGACTAGTATGTCGTGCCAAAGAGGACCACCACGTCCCATGAGGCAACAAATTGATAATTTACCTTCCTTATTAAGGACATATGTTAAACTCACTCACGTCGGATCATGTTCTTACGCACTTGCCCACGATCTCGGTTAGCCGGCCAGATCGGCGAGGCTACAAGTGAAAACGAGGATTGCGACCCGATAGCTTGGCTTAGCCTCTCGGCTCAAAGCCTCTCGGCTCATATCTGGCCTAATACATCGCGGATCGAGGAATACACCTCGGCTAAGGTTGTCATTCCGACAAGAAATCCCTCGTAAACGTTACGGTCCAATTGGTGATAATCTTGGCACACCTCGAACTCAAATAACAGTTTGAGTCGTGCCAGCATACATTGGCACAAGCCTTTCGGCTTTCACCATGGCAAGCGCATAAAAGGATGTCTCCTTAAAAGCATCGTGACTTTAAAAACAATAGTCCAATTCGACTTTGAACTCAGTACATGACGATACATGGCTAAGGGCCTTGACTGCGAACAGTCTTATACGTCCTAATCAACCATCCACGACACTCCTCCGAATAAAAAGTTATCAGCCGCAAACAATGTTTTGTGTCACCACAAACTCTCAGAACCTCGCCACAGACTTTCAAAGTCTTACGAGCTGGGGGGCTTGTAGGGTCTACCAACCATATACGGACCCGAGTCTCACCAAAGGGTTCCTTTAAGGGCATTTTACTCGGTTTACCTATCATAAAAGTTCTTCGCTCGGACTCATGGACTCCGAGCATACCAAAGGGCCAGGCTCGAACTTGATGGAACCGAGCCCTATGATCGGTCCCCAATCTATCAAGCTCGGGACTCTAGGACCGAGACATACCGTCGGCTTGTGGATAAACTCAGGCTCACCGAGCCTTCTTATCCCTTCCGCAAATCTCTCCTAGATTCTCGCAACAGCCTAGACATGAGATCATCAGCTGATCCTAACCAGATTCTCAGAGCATAATCCTCCGATATTATCTCACAGAATCCTGGTTCAGCACAGCTCTGATACAGGGCCCAAACGACCCAAATCAGCCTCCTCCAAACCCTATAAATAGCTCATCTCAGCTAGGGTTTCAGGTATGCTCCCGCAGAAGCTCAGCACAGCCTCTTCGAGCCTATACGAGCTTGGGGGGCTTGTAGGGTTAACCAATAATTAATCCTACCGCTACAGGATAAGCATGAGCTCTCTAGTACAGGATAAGGGTGAATAACTCATCCTTCTTATCCTCTAAGAGCCATGTCAGCCCTACTGGGCCGAACAGGCCCATAAGGCACCACAACACAACTTCCCCTATAAGTATCGCCATGCTATGGGGGCTAAGGTATGTTCTCTCATCCCTACTCTCAAGAACTACGTGTGGCTTGATCCCCTTATCACTGGGGGTATGTAGGACCGGGGTCACCCTCGTCAGCTGCAACAACCAACAAAACACATCGTGGTGGATTATTTCTCAGATCCACTACAATCTCTGAAAAGACATGAACGACTCGAGTGTAATTATGAACAACTCGAGTAGAATCTGGAAAATGATAAACTACTCGAGTATGTTGGGAAAAACTCGAGTATTTTTAGTCAGATACTTAAAAATACCATTTTCAATTCTAATTCATTTTGTAACTCTTAGAGGACAATAAACCAAGTGATCCTGGACTTAGAGGAAATTGATTGACGTTATGATGTTTTCATTTGAATAATGATACGCTGCTCGGGCGGCACGTAATGTATTAATAAAAGGATAAAACATCAATCAATCTCTTTTAAGTAAGGTAATGCATTCATTCTGGAGTTTGGTTGGTAGGACGTATATCATGTTTTTGGTAAACATGTGGAGGGCCTCTGGGAGTGCCAATACGCTTGCTTGATGACAGGTCGTTGACGTGGTCGGTTGAGGGAATGCCGATAAGGTTATACCGTTTGGATGACGGTCCGTTTGGATGACGGGATATGCTCGGGTGGCATGGATGCCAAGCTTGTCGTGTACATTCTAGGTGAATGTACGAATTGTTGTATACCTAGGAATACAACGCACTGTTGAGTGCTGGGTTGTCAGGGATGGGCGTCAGAGAGTGACATAGTATGATGGAGATAGGCTTGAGAGCTAAAGTCATGCATCATGCCACTCATTTAAATTAATGATGATAAATGAAATAAGTGTGAGCATCTTATGTGCATTCACTAACTGCTAAGTGTTCTATGTGATTGTTGTTATTTGATGCATGTTTACATATTCATATTGCACAATTTATTCTCTATTGGTTATGTGTATAGAATTGCTTACCCCTATGCCCTTGTAGGTGATGTCTCATTACATTGCTTGCATCGAGATCCGGCCACTTCCTAGTGGCACATGGATCTATGAGGACCATCGCGCGGTGTTCGAGGGTGAGGTAGAGATTACCTTTTACCACCCGAACCCGTTGATCTGATTTCGTCCTCGTAGATTTAGGATTCCCATCATATACACTATGCATGTACCCCCGTTTTACACTTACCATGGACCACCTCCCACGCGACCAGCTCGCTCTTACCATAGTTTTCGTTTTCGACCTACCCGCTCTCACCCTTTTACTTCGAGAGTCGTCCGCGAGGAGACTCCCCCTTCTGATCCGAGGAGCCCAGTCAGGGTTTCACCATCCCTTGACTCGGTACCCAGTGGTAGGGTACACTCTCCCTCGGACGAGATCGAGGAGGATCCGGTGGAGGACGAGAGTGGGAGTGAGCCTGTCGTGCATTCTACTAGGAGTGACTGGAGGGACGATGATCCCTAGGTACATGCATATGGTGTATGATGCGGATCTGTGGATCCGATGTGTGGAGGCTGTGGAGGAGACTTGTTGCTGCTGTTGTGATGATGATGATGCTACTACCTTACTACTTTTACTTCTGGGAGACTGCTGCTATTACTACTACTACATCTGATGATGCCAGACCTACATGACAACCCTTGGAGTTTCTATTTTGATTATGTACACATATTGTAGATATACTTTTGGAATACTCTAGGGTTTTTGGTCATATTACTATGTAGATCAGATTATGGACTTGTATTTTGAGATCTTGGAGACATGATGATGAGACTATGTATTTATGACTTTTACTATATATAAAACCTATGTTTATATTACTAGTGACTGCATAGTCTGATGATTTCCGCTTACTCTGATTCGGTCTATTTAAGAGCTCGGTTAAAAATATTATTTAATGGTATCAGTTTTATCAAATAATGCATGGGTAACTTCAATTACTTGTATGATAAAACGAGGTTTCCGAAAAGCGAATGTTACCCTATTTTAGAAAAGGTTTTAGAGATCGCCGAACTCGATATAAACGTTTTCATAAAGGTTTAGAACTTATTCTCCAAGAATTCCAAAATGACGATTTGTGCACCCGCTTTAAAAAGAAAATTTTATCTTCCCTATTTTCTTAACACTCACAAGTCCATATATTATCCAATATAATAGCTTAAATATTAGTTTATGTTTGGATAATCCGGAAGGGTGTCACACTGAGTGGTATTAGAGCAAAAGTCAGATCCTGTAGTAGTGGAAGTAGTTCAGAAAGGTAGCCATCAACATCAAGCAGGTATCTCCAAGGCAATTACATTACTTTGAATGTTTTTATTTTGTTTGTTGAGGTTTAAATACCCTTGATTTGTTTGTATCTTGTCTCTTTGAGTACAAGACACAATTGATTGTAGATTTAATAAGTTTAAGATAGAGCCTTAGAATAGGTAGTGTAATGGAAGTTTCGTTGGTTCAACATATGTGACCATAAGCCCATAGCGCAGGTCTAATATGGAAACTAGAAACCAAAATCACACTAATACGATGCTAGAAAGGATCACCACGGTGCTGGAAGCCATGCAACGACAGTCTTAACAACCATCTCAACCGATCAATCCGTCTCATCAAGGTAATGTGGGTAACGCTGAAGCGAAGACTTTGGCTGATTTTAGAAGCTGTAATCCGCCAAAGTTTGAAGGAGGATTTAAACCGGAAGAGGCCAACAAGTGGATTCAAACCATGGACAAGATCTTGAGAACGTTGGAGAGTTCTGATGTTCAAAAGGTGGCGTATGCAACCTACATGTTAGAGGAGGAAGCTGAGAACTGGTGGAATCACACGATGCAGCTTCTGCAATATGAAGGAAGAGAGGTAAGTTGGGGAGTATTCATGGAGAAGTTTCTCCAAAAGTATTTCCCTGAGGACTTGAGAAGGAAGAAGGAGGTAGAGTTCTTACAGCTAAAGCAAGGAAACATGAGTGTGGGTGAGTATGCAGCTAAGTTTGAGGAGCTGATGAAATACTCTCCATATTATCATCAGAACAATCCAGATGAGAGGAGTAAATGCATTAAGTTTGAAGGAGGCTTGAGGCCAAAGTTGAAGTCGATCTTCAGTTACCAGCGGATTCAAAGCTTTCCTGCACTGGTAGACATGTGTAGGATGTATGAAGATGATACCAAGACTGAGGAGATGCAAGTTTCAGATAAGAAGGACAACCAAGGCTATGGACCTCAGAGGCGTAAATGTTTCAACAACCGAGGCAAAGGACCGTATGATCGCCGAGGGAAAGGCAAAGGAAAAGCTGGTGGTTCTGACAGAAGGGATTATCAGAGCGAGGCTCCATTCTGTGACAAGTGCAAGCGCAATCACTATGGCCGTGTGTGTTGGGGGACAAGTGGTTGCTTTAACTGTGGAAAACCGGGACATTTCGCAAGGGACTGCAAGGAACCGACCAAGGCCAACTCAAGAGGGGCTGCTGATAGGCCTATGGCTCAAGGGAGAGTTTTCACCCTTAGTGGTGTGGAAGCAAGTCGGTCTTCTAATCTGGTGGAAGGTAAATACTTGCTTAATGGTCAGTCTTGCTATGTTTTGTTTAATTCTGGTGCAACACATTCATTCGTTTCGTATGAATGTGTAAACCTGTTAGGCTTGATGATGTCTGAAATGCCTTATGCTCTCAAAGTAGAAACCCCTACCAATGCTCCTGTTGTAGTTTCTAGAGCATGTCTTAACTGTTGTATAGAAGTGTTAGGACAAACCTCTAAAGTAGATTTGATCTACTTACCCTTAGTACAATTAGATGTGATCTTGGGAATGGACTGGTTAAGTCAAAACCAAGTAATCATTGATTGTGATAGAAAAGTAGTGACCTATAGAAGCCCAAAACCCTCCGGCTACGTGTGCCTGTTCAACTCTGAGGTGGAGGAGAATGGTCCAAGGATGGAAGAGATCCCCATTGTCAGAGACTTTCCAGAAGTTTTTGCTGATGAGATCCCTGGTCTGCCACCAAGAAGAGAAATTGAATTCGGCATCGACTTAGTTCCGGGAACTGGTCCCATTTCTATCGCTCCCTATAGAATGGCACCACCGAAAATGGCAGAAATGAAGAAGCAGATTGAGGAGCTATTACAGAAACAGATGATTCGACCAAGTGTGTCACCTTGGGGTGCTCCGGTTTTGTATGTCAAGAAGAAAGATGGTAGTATGAGGATGTGCATCGACTACTGGCAGCTGAATAAGGTCACCATCAAGAACAAGTATCCATTGCCGAGGATAGATGACCTTATGGATCAAGTTCGTGGAGCTTCAGTATTTTATAAGATCGATTTGAGGTCAGGATACCATCAGATCAGGATAAGAGAAGAGGATATCTCTAAGACTGCATTTCGATCTCGATACGGACATTATGAGTATGTCGTGATGCCGTTCGGATTGACTAATGCACCAGCCATTTTCATGGACTACATGAATCGAATCTTTAGACCTTACTTAGATTCGTTCATGGTTGTGTTCATCGATGATATTCTCATTTACTCTAAGAGCCCAGAGGAGCATGCCGAACACTTGAGGATAGTGTTGAGCATCCTAAAGGAGAAGCAATTGTACGCCAAACTTACAAAGTGTGAGTTCTGGCTGAAGGAGGTTAAGTTCTTGGGGCATGTGATTTCGGACAAGGGAATAGCCGTTGATCCGACGAAAGTGAGTTCGGTTTTGCAATGGGAGCAACCAAAGTCGGTCACGGAGGTGAGAAGCTTTCTTGGTTTGGCTGGTTATTATAGAAGGTTTATCGAAGTTTTCTCGAAGATCGCACTGCCTCTGACGAAGTTGACTCGGAAAGATCAACCATTCCTATGGGATGAGAAATGTGAAAGGAGTTTTCAAGAGTTGAAGGAAAGGTTGACATCGTCTCCTGTATTGGTTCTGCCTGATACACAAGAGTTTTGATGTGTATTGTGATGCGTCGAAACAAGGTCTTGGGTGTGTTTTGATGCAAGAGGGACAAGTCGACGCCTATGCCTCGAGACAGCTAAAAGTTCATGAAATGAACTATCCAACCCATGATTTGGAGCTGGCAGCTGTGGTGTTTGCATTAAAGATCTGGAGGCACTATCTCTATGGCACTACGTTCCGGGTGTTCAGTGACCATAAGAGTTTAAAGTATCTCTTTGATCAAAAGGAGTTGAATATGAGGCAACGCCGATGGATGGAGTTTTTGAAGGATTATGAGTTTGAACTCCATTACCATCCGGGGAAGGCCAATGTTGTGGCAGATGCATTGAGTAGAAAGGCAATGCACATCAGTGCAATGATGGTTAGAGAAGCTGTACTGATAGAGGAGTTCCGGGATTTGAGTCTGACGATGCAAGTGGAGCCGACAAGTATCAAGATGGGGATGCTGCAGATTGCTAATGAGTTTCTACAAAGGATTCGGGAATTGCAAGGCAAGGATGAGAAGCTCATAGAAAATAGGAAGTTGAGGGAAGAAGGCAAGGAATTGGAGTTTCAAGAAGGGAAGGATGGAATCCTTCGCTTTAAAACAAGGATTTGTGTGCCTGACGATTTAGAAGTAAGAAGGATGATTCTAGATGAAGAGCATAAGAGTAAGATGAGTATGCATCCAGGAGCTACCAAAATGTACCAGGACTTAGAGAAGCTATTTTGGCGGCCTGGTTTGAAGAAAGACATCGCTGAGTATGTGACCTGTTGTTTGGTGTGTCAAAAGGCCAAGGTGGAACATCAAAGGCCAGGAGGAGAGTTACTTCCTTTGGAGATTCCGTTGTGGAAATGGGATAGCATCTCGATGGATTTCGTGTCGGGATTGCCAAGGACATCTACTGGTCATGATGCAATCTGGGTGATAGTGGATCGTTTGACCAAGTCGGCGCATTTCATTCCCGTGAATATGCGCTATTCGTTGGGAAAGCTCACCCAGTTGTACATCAAAGAAGTTGTTCGTCTGCACGGTGTACCATCAAGCATTGTATCTGATCGCGATCCGAGGTTTACATCGAAGTTCTGGGAAGATCTGCATAGAGCCTTGGGTTCAAGATTGAAACTGAGTTCTGCATACCATCCTCAGACTGATGGCCAAACAGAGAGGACTACTCAGTCATTGGAGGACATTCTACGAGCCTGTGCTTTGGAAGGACAAGGGAATTGGGAACAGATGTTGCCACTCGTGGAATTCACTTACAACAACAGTTACCACACGAGCATTGGAATGGCACCATTTGAAGCTTTGTATGGGAGAAAGTGCTAGACGCCGTTATGTTGGTTCCAAGTGGGGGAGAATTCTCTGGTTGGACCAGATTTTGTGCAAGAGACCACGGAACAGATCAGGATGATACAAGAGAAGATGAGGGCAGCTCAAAGTAGGCAGAAAAGCTATGCTGATAAGAGAAGAAAACCATTAGAGTTCGCCGAAGGAGACCATGTGTTTATTAGGATAGTACCAACCAAAGGTGTTAGTAGAGCCTTGAAAACTCAGAAACTGTCACCTAAGTTTATTGGTCCCTACCAAATCCTCAAAAGAGTCGGCCTAGTAGCTTATCAATTGGCTTTGCCTCCGTCATTAGCTAACCTTCATAATGTATTTCATGTGCCTCAACTTAAAGGATATGTCCATGATCCCACCATTGTCCTTAGAATCCAACCTGATGACTTAGAAATTCATGAGAACCTAACCTTCAAAGCTGTGCCAGTTCGTATTGAAGATCGAAGAATCAAGTAGCTTAGAGGAAAAGACATTCATCTGGTCAAAGTCGTCTGGGTTTGTGGCGATGTAATAGAAGCATCGTGGGAACTAGAGGATAAGATGCATCAGGATTATCCTGACTTGTTTGTATGAGTTGAATTTCGGGGACGAAATTCCTTGTAAGTGGGGGAGTAGTGTAACACCCCCAAATTTTAATCCCCGATTAATGAAATGTTAATTATAGATTAATTATAATTAATTATTTCCATATTAATCCTTGATTAAAATATGTGTTTATATAGTTGGTATATGTGTGTGAATTGATTTAATAAATATAATAAATGCCTAAGATGAGTATTTTGCATATTAGTCCCTGGGTTGGGACCTAGAGGTAATTATAGGAAAGATTTTGGAGAGAAAGTAAATAAAATAATTATTTTTCAAAAATTGGGAAAAATACTCGAGTATTTTCTGAAAAACTCGAGTATTCTGGGTCAAACTGCACGAGTGAGTGCGTTTGGTGAGTCACCACGAACGATTCTCTTCTCTCGCCATGAAAACACCTTCTTGCCAACGCCATGGGTGGCGTGTCGACGTGCATGAGCTTGGAAGTGAAGCTGTTCTTGGCCAAGCTTGTGTCTGGAGCTTACTTTGATCTTGATTTCAGGTAAGCTCACGAATTCTTGAGTCTCAAATTCGATTCCTTTGGTTAGATTATGTTGCATAGAGTCCAGAAAATCTAATTTCCCCAATTTAATCTCCTGTTTCATGTACAAACCAATTCCATTTTGGTGTGGTACTCAAAATGCTCTGCATGTGGCATTTGAAGTTGGTCTGAGAATTGTGGAGCCTTTTTCTTGTCAATTCTTGTTTGGAAAACATCTGTGAGAGGTAAGGAGAAGTAATTATATTCACTAGATAGAGTTTAAATTCATTAATTGTGTTAGAGAGCCACCAAGAGGCTCTAAGGGCTTAGTTTGAATAGGAACTTTGGTTTGGAGACCAATCCATGCTCTATGACTGTGATGAGCAAGTTCTATATCATGCATGCAAGCTTAAATGAACTTTGTTTCATGAATATTGTGCTTATTTTGCAATTTGAAGTGTTGAGTTGCTAAATTGTATATTTAATGCATAATGGATTGATTCTCTGTCAAATTTGTTATTTGATATGAAATGAGTATGTTAACATGTTCAATATGTGGTATATGAACTATTGTGATCACTGTTTTGGGTTAAAAATGTTTAGGAATTGAAATGGTATGTAAAAACCAAGTTTCACTCTGTTCTGTCTGCAGATACTCGAGTATATGGCTTAATACTCGAGTATTTCGTGGTGCACCAGAGTGAAAATTGGCGCACCAACTTGGGAATCAGATTGAACACTCGAGTAATGTATGAACTACTCGAGTATTCTAGGTAATGGAATACTCGAGTATCACATGAATTACTCGAGTATATTTATGAAGACCTGAAACCCTAAATCTCTGAAAAGACATGAACGACTCGAGTGTAATTATGAACAACTCGAGTAGAATCTGGAAAATGATAAACTACTCGAGTATGTTGGGAAAAACTCGAGTATTTTTAGTCAGATACTTAAAAATACCATTTTCAATTCTAAGTCATTTTGTAACTCTTAGAGGACAATAAACCAAGTGATCCTGGACTTAGAGGAAATTGATTGACGTTATGATGTTTTCATTTGAATAATGATACGCTGCTCGGGAGGCACGTAATGTATTAATAAAAGGATAAAACATCAATCAATCTCTTTTAAGTAAGGTAATGCATTCATTCTGGAGTTTGGTTGGTAGGACGTATATCATGTTTTTGGTAAACATGTGGAGGGCCTCTGGGAGTGCCAATACGCTTGCTTGATGACACGTCGTTGACGTGGTCGGCTGAGGGAATGCCGATAAGGTTATACCGTTTGGATGACGGTCCGTTTGGATGACGGGATATGCTCGGGTGGCATGGATACCAAGCTTGTCGTGTACATTCTAGGTGAATGTACAAATTGTTGTATACCTAGGAATACACCACACTATTGAGTGCTGGGTTGTCAGGGATGGACGTCAGAGAGTGACATAGTATGATGGAGATAGGCTTGAGAGCTAAAGTCATGCATCATGCCACTCATTTAAATTAATGATGATAAATGAAATAAGTGTGAGCAACTTATGTGCATTCACTAACTGCTAAGTGTTATATGTGATTGTTGTTATTTGATGCATGTTTACATATTCATATTGCACAATTTATTCTCTATTGGTTATGTGTATAGAATTGCTTACCCCTATGCCCTTGTAGGTGATGTCTCGTTACATTGCTTGCATCGAGATCCGGCCACTTCCTAGTGGCACATGGATCTATGAGGACCATCGCGCGGTGTTCGAGGGTGAGGTAGAGATTATCTTTTACCACCCAAACCCGTTGATCCGATTCCGTCCTCGTAGATTTAGGATTCCCATCATATACACTATGCATGTACCCCCGTTTTACACTTACCATGGACCACCTCCCACGCGACCAGCTCGCTCTTACCATAGTTTTCGTTTTCGACCTACCCGCTCTCACCCTTTTACTTCGAGAGTCGTCCGCGAGGAGACTCCCCCTTCTGATCCGAGAAGCCCAGTCAGGGTTTCACCATCCCTTGACCCGGTACCCAGTGGTAGGGTACACTCTCCCTCGAACGAGATCGAGGAGGATCCGGTGGAGGACGAGAGTGGGAGCGAGCCTGTCGTGCATTCTACTGGGAGTGACTGGAGGGACGATGATCCCTAGGTACATGCATATGGTGTATGATGCGGATCTGTGGATCCGATGTGTGGAGGCTGTGGAGGAGACTTGTTGCTGCTGCTGTGATGATGATGATGCTACTACCTTACTACTTTTACTTCTGGGAGACTGCTGCTACTACTACTACTACATCTGATGATGCCAGACCTACATGACCACCCTTGGAGTTTCTATTTTGATTATGTACACATATTGTAGATATACTTTTGGAATACTCTAGGGTTTTTGGTCATATTACTATGTAGATCAGATTATGGACTTGTATTTTGAGATCTTGGAGACATGATGATGAGACTATGTATTTATGACTTTTACTATATATAAAACCTATGTTTATATTACTAGTGACTGCATAGTGTGATGATTTCCGCTTACTCTGATTCGGTCTATTTAAGAGCTCGGTTAAAAATATTATTTAATGGTATCAGTTTTATCAAATAATGCATGGGTAACTTTAATTACTTGTATGATAAAACGAGGTTTCCAAAAAGCGAATGTTACCCTATTTGAGAAAAGGTTTTAGAGATCGCCGAACTCGATATAAACGTTTTCATAAAGGTTTAGAACTTATTCTCCAAGAATTCCAAAATGACGATTTGTGCACCCGCTTTAAAAAGAAAATTTTATCTTCCCTATTTTCTTAACACTCACAAGTCCATATATTATCCAATATAATAGCTTAAATATTAGTTTATGTTTGGATAATCCGGAAGGGTGTCACACGAATGGCATAAAATTTGGTACAAACGTCAGTCACATAGTCAAGGTCATCTAGTAAAAATTTCAGAGCATTTGGAGTTGTTTAAGTAATACTTTTTCATTTAATTCTGCCACTAAGTCCGAAAATCCTGAACCTTTGTACTTACTGTTTTTCAAATAAAAGAAATACCAAACCAACTCCAAATCACTCCAAATTTTGCAAAGACGTACTGGACACATTGATAAGGCTGCCATAAAAATTTCAAGTCGTTTAGAAAAACATAAGTTGGAAAACTTGTTCTTCTTTAAACTGAAAAAGTTGTTTTCTTGAAATAGTTTTCATAAAGTTATTTCTTGTAAAAATAGTTAACTAGTTCCAAAAATCATACCAAAATTCAGAGGCACTTAGTCCACTTAATCAAACTAAATCATTTTTTTTTAAACGGACCAAGCCAAAACCAAATTAACAAAGTAACATAGAATTATGTGAGCAAAATAAATACAAAACCGAATTGAACTCAAAACATCGTGCATGTTCACTTTTTATTTTCTAAACTTTTAACCCAAGCATAAAGGTAATTAAAAATTAAACTATCATGTTAGAGACAAATACCTTCTAACATAATCCTATTCTTAGCTATTTACACAAACAGTAGCATACATACAAGGAGGTATTGTTCAAAAACAACCTTTTTATTCATGTACATCATATATTTTTGTGATCTAAACTTTGATTCCTATTCGCATGCTACTACAAATCATAGTTCTACCAAATAAATTAACATGTAATCATATTCCAACACAAAGATCAAAGGTTCTTTGAAAAAAAATCAAGGATTAAAGCTTAGAAAATTTTAAAGTTAAAAATCAAGGCACAAATCATTTAGACCACCTTCATCCATCATCAAGTTAACATGCATGAACTTGACATGAAAGAAAAGCCATCTCAACCTAAATTTCTAAGCAAGGCCGAATAGGAATGTCCATAGTTTTAGGGTTACAAACTTGTAGAGTTCTTGGAATTCAAGATCAAGGCTTAACAAATACACACAAACATAAAACTTAGACATGCATCAACAAATGAATTTACAAGGCTTAGAAAATTAAGAACCACACTTAAGACTCTAAGATCTTCGAGTAAACAAGAGAATGGGAAAGATCTTCAACCTTCTTCAAGAATCCTAAGGTTTGAGCTTGGTTCTCTTCTTCTCCTTCTCCTTGGGTGCTCACGGTTTCTCTCTTTTTCTATGTGTTTCTAAGTCTTTCTAAGAGCATTAAGGTTTACTCTTAGAATTGTGTTTTATTTGGAAAGTGAAAATGAGAAGCAAATGGGTGTTGAGGTGCTACGGTTCAAGACATATAAGGAAGCACTACAATTTCCTCTTCTATCCCTAATGGGATTTGGTCAAATAAGAGCCAAGAAGGGTAGAATTGGCCAAACCATGGCTTGCATGGCTCAATTAAGCCATTGAGCTAATGAAGTGGTGTTAACCCTTAAGCTTGACTCCTATTGGTTGGTCAACCACTAATTAGAATTAACATTAATTTAAACCTAGGTGCTAATGGGGTTTCTAGCCTAGGGTTCCTTAGTCATCACATGACTCACCATGCACTACACTCACACATTCTCTCACGGCTACACCTAGCACACACATGCACAATTTTTATTTATGTTTTTTTCTTTCCAATATATTTACCATATAAGCACTTTAATTATTAAGACAATGAAATTAATTTCATGTACCATGCTTCATACAATATTCACAAACATTATGCAAGCATCAAAATACACTCATCAAATCAAACACATATTTCATTTTAAATTTAGCACATAAAACAGTTTTTCCTTTTCATTAGAGTACAAACATCAAGACTAGTACATAAAATTCCAAAATATACTTTTAAATAAAACAACTAACTGTACCAATTGGCTATAGGTACAGCCCCCATTTCATTTTATAAAATCATATTTTCATACATTAAAGAGATTCTCAAAAGGAATAGTTCATTAGAGGTCCTTAGCTATTTTTAATAATTAATGTTTTCAAAATTCGTTCTTCTCAAACCTGGAAAATAAATTTTCATAAATCAACCCATAAAATTATAAAATTTGCATTTCTAAATTCTACGTTTCAATACGATCGTTTGCATATAAAGATCGTAATTTTTTGAGGTACGATTAAAAAGATATGAATTTTCAAAGTTAATAACTCTTTTAAAACCAATAAAACAATTCTTTATTCCAAAAGATAGCTATTCAAAATAACTAAAACTATCTTTTCATGAATACACCTTAAAAATATCAATATATAAGACTTCACTTGGAAATACATATTATTATTTTAACAAAACCTTAAAGTATCGAAATCACACTTTAGACTAAAATACAGTGGAAATACCGCTTTATCAATCAAACACCTATCTATTTTATTTCTAAAACACTCTTATTCGCAAAATATACTGTAAAATAATATTTTGTTATTTAATATATGCGAGGATTTTGACGGGTGTTACATTCTCCCCAACTTAAAGATTTCTCGTTCCCGAGAAATGCGGGGTAGAATTTGAGCATCAGCGTACCAGATCCTCCCCAACTTCGATCTAACTCACTACTAAACTCGTTGCCGCCACATGTTTTGTGTTCGACTCCAACTATCAATCTACTCTTAATCAGTCAGACCTATGTTACCTCGGCGACTATAACACTTTAATAGAATAATTAAGACATTAACCTAGGTTCGAATTAGCAGCATTGGAGTCTTAGCTCCAATCATGGTAAACACTCTACCCTATTGATTTGGTTGATTTGAAGCTTTTGGGTTAGTCACTTGCCTTGGCGCTCTACAATCCCTCATTATATGACCAGGCCTATTGCAATTGAAACAGTTTGGATTCCAAGATGGGCATATTGGTCCATAGTGTTTGCGATCGCATCTGTTGCAGTAAGGAAGGGTGCTTCCTTGCCTTACTCTTTTAGTGTTATCGCGACTACTACCGTCATGTCCCATACTATTGCCTCCCTGATTGCCGCTTCTATGACTCTCTCCTCTGTTTGCATTACCTCCTGCATTCCCACCACGTCCATTCCTTCCTGAGCGTTGACCTCTCCTTCCACCAGAGTACGGATTTGGAGTCCGGTACTTTCTACCAGAGCCTTGATGAAAAGAAGGGTTACGAGTTGGTCCATGAGATGAAGATGAATTCACTACTTTCTTTGCAGCACTCTTAGCCTTTAAACCTGCTTCGTACATACGGCATCGATTGACCAGAGTAGCGAAGTCCTCGATTTCCAAATGAGAGAAAGCCAACTTAATTTTTTTGTTTAAGTCCATCCCTAAACTTAGCGCATTTCGATCTCTCGTTTTCTCCTCCAGTATACTGTGGCACATACTTAGCCAACTCTTCAAATCTTGAAGCATATTCTCCAATTGATAAGTCTCCTTGCACCAACTTCAAAAATTCCATCTCTTTCTCAGTTCTTACATAAATTGGAAAATACTTCTCCATGAATTTTCCTTTGAAAGACTCCCAATTGATCCGCTCTCCAGCGTTCATCATTAATCGCTTAGCTGTCCTCCACCAAGCTGCAGCCTCTTTTGTCATCATATATCCAGCATATGCTAACTTCTGTTCATCACTACACTGTACCACTCCTTCAAATATCCTTTCCAAGTTTTCTATCCAACTCAGAGCTTCATCCGGGGCGAAGCCTCCAGCAAATTCTTTCGGATTCCGACGACAAAACTCATCCAGTCCTTTATACCCTTGTGTTTCCATATCCCGAGCTTGATTATGATTGTTATTGTAATTCTGCTGGGCTTGCTGGTGTAATGTTTGAAAATTATCATTGACGCCCGCCATCACCGCAGTCATCTGAGCCATAAGAGTTGCAGGATTTGGGATTTCAGCATCCCTATTAGAGTTGCCCGAGTCAGAACCACGAGGACGAGACATCGTTTATCTTGGAAAGAAGACAAGAAGGTTTCAACAAGATGACACAGACACAGACTGACACTATAGACACCACAGAGTCACACAGAGTAAGCATATAAGGCTATGCTTAAGGCTACTGAGGATTAACCATTGCTCTGATACCATACTGTAACAGCCCGATTTTCATAACATAAAAATAATTGTTTAGTATGTATTAAGTTGCAAAAATGAGGCCATTTTTTTTTAAAAGACAATGTTCATTGTTCATCGAATCGAAAACCGAGTTGTTACCAAAAGTCATTTCGTCAATATCGAGTTATCACAAAAAGGAGTTCATCATCAAAGTAGTTAGGATCCATCATAGTTCCTTTCTATAAAACATTGGTATTCCAAAATATTACAGCCCACATCTTCTCAAAATGAGGTATGAAATATAAGAATGGCTAATTACCATAATGGTCCATGGCTATGGCAATCCTCAATTGGAAACACAGAACCTAGAGACTAAGATAGTTCCGCCACTAAACAGCTCCGACATATCATCCCTCGCAACTATTCAATCACCACGTTACTTCCGCGATCCTTCATGCTGATAGTCTCGTAACTCAACATGTCCTAGATGTGCATCCCCTGTTGTCCCCGTCACCACGTCCTAAGTCTCATATTTCTAGAAGAGAGTTGCCTCGTCAAGTCCATCCGCTAGGAGTGACCTCCCAGGCTCCCTCCCGAAGGGGCCAGATAGAAATTACTAAATGCTGGACCATCTACTCGTTGCAATACCGGAGTAACCCGATACGACAACATGGTAGGAGAGAGGTCAGCTTCCCAGAAGTACAACAGTAACAGGAAAGACTATTGATGACTCAAAGTAAAAGAAAATAAATAGAATAATTTACGAAGACGGATTCCATATATGGACAGCTAGTAAACATGTATCGGACACATATAACTGAAAACATATAGCAACAGATAAACATCATGTGCATGTAACAGTTATTTGCATATCACAAGACATTATTTATTATGTTATCGAAGATTCACAAAGCAGATAATCACAATGTAATGATAACATAGCAGATATCTTTAACAAGGGAAAATATTTCATCAACCTATAACATCGATCATTTCATATCACATCATGCTCACTCTTTGATTACTCTTCTCATAAGCTTCTCAATTATTATTTATTACAACAGATTCCAACGTTAGGTCTCCTTAAGCGTATTCCATTCTTATCGTTAAGTCTTATTATTTCGGGTCCTTCAATGATGTGGGAAAGCATCATTGAAGATAGCACACACGTCTACATCTCCTCGGTAATCCACCCAATCCTAGTCGGAAGCTAATAGGAGTACAGGACCTTTACCACGCAGGCATTGACAGCTGTCTGCTACCTCGTAGCACAATAAATCATCATACTGGCTCAATATGCAAATATCACATTGCCTCGTTCCAGTCCCTCTCACTGTTCTCGAATTGCCATAGGGGGCGACAGTACTATTCTAGTATCGAGTGCAGAACTCACCATGACATAGGACCGATCTGCCCGTACCACATGTGGAATTCGTCTGCCTAGAATAGCACTCAAGGCTTCTTGACGTATCACCGTCCTTGCCCTCCCCTATTGCAATCACAACCCGAATATCCGCAGATATTCTGGGGTATCTTCCTCTCCACTACTTCGCACTCATACTCACCGCGTTAATTAATGTCTTTTAAAAATTTTCTTATATTTTTAGTCTTTTAATGTCCTAAGGTCGACTCATCCTCGTAACATCCCTTCGATGAGTCCTAACCGCTAACAAGATTATTATTTTTCCCAAAGGAGAACAAAGTTCCACATTCCTCAAGATATCATTGCGAGACAGCTTGAATCATTGAGCCTCGAATCACAAACATTGCACCATCACATTTCTTTGCCATGGGCACTTCATCAATTGATTTCACATCTCTACACATGATTTGAGCTTTCACAAAGCCACAACCCATTTTATTTTTCTTTATGCAATATTCTCATCAGGATTACTTTTATTTGCATTACTCTCACCTCAACTCATGATCTCTTTCTCATGAATTCCATACTATCTTTATTCTCATCTTGAATTTCACAATTCCATTGTCTCACCTTATCATCACCATAATTCCAGAATGACACATATATCTTTCAAACATGCTTATGAATTCAAATAGATCATATGTATATATAAATTTAAATGCATGGTAATCAGAATCAGAGCATATAATCATGTAAGCGCATATTATATAGCAATTATTAGAATTTCGAACTTGATATACTCAGTTTAGGATTGAGCCTAAGTGTCACGTTGACTTAGGTCTATTGCATCTCTCACCTCTCGTTCCAACAGACACGAGCACTAGATTTCTGCGGGCACTTGCTACAGACTGATGCTCAATCCACCGTCTTTAAAATACCTCGCTTTAAAACAAAATACGTTTTCATTATTAATTGATTCAGATAGGATTATTCTTTAAATAAAATCTCTATTTTCTTTTGAAAGTTCTTCTTTTTGATTTTGTAAGACAGTATAATACATAATCATTTTCTCAAAATCATTCCAACTTTTGAATATACTTTAAATACCTCAAAATTAATTAAAACAATCCACAAAACACTTAAAAACGATTTCTTTAGCTGCTGGATAGTAAAGAAACCATTTAAAAATCACATTCTCCATAATTCCGAAAATACCGTAATTAATAAATTAGCTTATTTTCCTTTATTTTATTTCATACACAATATTCTGAGATAAAGAAATACATAATCATATAATTCATTAGACATCTCACAAACAATTCAATCAACATATAACACACAAAGCAGAATATCCTAACTCTTAGAAATAAATGCCTAAACCGGAACATGTTAACTCATATTCACATGCAAGATCACTTTCATATGTCTTAAACACAACTTCAAACATGATTCTAATATCTCAAGGAATCCCAACACATATACACATTCAGCCAAGTCACCAAAGAAAAATCACAAGATCATATTTATCAAAAGTGCTTCAAAAGAGAGTTTAATCCGTCATGGAAAAACACAAGAGATAAAATTCAAAACTTCATCAAATCAATTAATTTCAATCCCTAAATTTCCAGAATACTAAAACACATATTAAAGTTTTTTATATAAAATTTTCAAGTAAATTGGACAGCCAGAACTTAAGTTTCAGTTCAAATTACGCACAAAACCCGAAACAGAACCGCACTGACTTAAGGCACAATTTCGTTGGTTAAAAATAGCAAATCAATTCCGAATGGCATAAAATTTGGTACAAATGTCCCTCACATAGTCAAGGTCAACTAGTAAAAATTTCAGAGCATTTGGAGTTGTGTAAGTAATACTTTTTCATTTAATTCTTCCACTAAGTTCGAAAATCCTGAACCTTTGTACTTACTGTTTTTCAAATAAAAGAAATACCATACCAACTCCAAATCACTCCAAATTTTGCAAAGACTTACTGGACACATTGATAAGGCTACCATAAACATTTCAAGTCGTTTAGAGAAACATAAGTTGGAAAACTCTGTTCTTCTTTAAACTGAAAAACTTGTTTTCTTGAAATAGTTTTCATAAAGTTATTTCTTGTAAAAATAGTAAACTAGTTCCAGAAATCATACCAAAATTCAGAGGCACTTAGTCCACTTAATCAAACTAAATCATTTTTTTTAAAACGGACCAAGCCAAAACCAAATTAACAAAGTAACATAGAATTATGTGAGCAAAAGAAATACAAAACCGAATTGAACTCAAAACATCGTGCATGTTCACTTTTCATTTTCTAAACTTTTAACCCAAGTATAAAGGTAATTAAAAATTAAACTATCATGTTAGAGACAAATACCTTCTAACATAATCCTATTCTTACCTATTTACACAAACAGTAGCATACATACAAGGAGGTATTGTTCAAAAACAACCTTTTTATTCATGTACATCATATATTTTTGTGATCTAAACTATGATTCTTATTCGCATGCTACTACAAATCATAGTTCTACCAAATAAATTAACATGTAATCATATTCCAACACAAAGATCAAAGGTTCTTCGAAAAAAAATCAAGGATTAAAGCTTAGAAAATTTTAAAGTTAAAAATCAAGGCACAAATCATTTAGACCACCTCCATCCATCATCAAGTTAACATGCATGAACTTGACATGAAAGAAAAGCCATCTCAACCTAAATTTCTAAGCAAGGCCGAATAGGAATGTCCATAGTTTTAGGGTTACAAACTTGTAGAGTTCTTGGAATTCAAGATCAAGGCTTAACAAATACACACAAACATAAAACTTAGACATGCATCAACAAATGAATTTACAAGGCTTAGAAAATTAAGAACCACACTTAAGACTCTAAGATCTTCGAGTAAACAAGAGAATGGGAAAGATCTTCAACCTTCTTCAAGAATCCTAAGGTTTGAGCTTGGTTCTCTTCTTCTCCTTCTCCTTGGGTGCTCACGGTTTCTCTCTTTTTCTATGTGTTTCTAAGTCTTTCTAAGAGAATTAAGGTTTACTCTTAGAATTGTGTTTTATTTGGAAAGTGAAAATGAGAAGCAAATGGGTGTTGAGGTGCTACGGTTCAAGACATATAAGGAAGCACTACAATTTCCTCTTCTATCCCTAATGGGATTTGGTCAAATAAGAGCCAAGAAGGGTAGAATTGGCCAAACCATGGCTTGCATGGCTCAATTAAGCCATTGAGCTAATGAAGTGGTATTAACCCTTAAGCTTGACTCCTGTTGGTTGGTCAACCACTAATTAGAATTAACATTAATTTAAACCTAGGTGCTAATGGGGTTTCTAGCCTAGGGTTCCTTAGTCATCACATGACTCACCATGCACTACACTCACACATTCTCTCACGGCTACACCTAGCACACACATGCACAATTTTTATTTATGTTTTTTTCTTTCCAATATATTTACCATATAAGCACTTTAATTATTAAGACAATGGAATTAATTTCATGTACCATGCTTCATACAATATTCACATACATTATGCAAGCATCAAAATACACTCATCAAATCAAACACACATTTCATTTTAAATTTAGCACATAAAATAGTTTTTCCTTTTCATAAGAGTACAAACATCAAGACTAGTAAATAAAATTCCAAAATATACTTTTAAATAAAACAATTAACTGTACCAATTGGCTATAGGTACAGCCCCCATTTCATTTTATAAAATCATATTTTCATATATTAAAGAGATTCTCAAAAGGAATAGTTCATTAGAGGTCCTTAGCTATTTTTAATAATTAATGTTTTCAAAATTCGTTCTTCTCAAACCTGGAAAATAAATTTTCATAAATCAACCCATAAAATTATAAACTTTGCATTTCTAAATTCTACGTTTCAATATGATCGTTTGCATATAAAGATCGTAATTTTTTGAGGTACCGTTAAAAAGATATGAATTTTCAAAGTTAATAACTCTTTTAAAACCAATAAAACAATTCTTTATTCCAAAAGATAGCTATTCAAAATAACTAAAACTATCTTTTCATGAATACACCTTAAAAATATCAATATATAAGACTTCACTTGGAAATACATATTATTATTTTAACAAAACCTTAAAGTATCGAAATCACACTTTAGACTAAAATACAGTGGAAATACCGCTTTATCAATCAAACACCTATTTATTTTATTTCTAAAACACTCTTATTCGCAAAATATACTGTAAAATAATATTTTGTTATTTAATATATGCGAGGATTTTGACGGGTGTTACAAATGTAATGTCCTAGACGGTGAGGACCTCCAAGGGTAGGAGAAAACCTCTGAAGGTGCCTCTGTCCAGGGTTGATATGTGATGTTTGGTGGGAGTCCTCAAGTGGCTAAGGGAAAGAGCCAGGAAGTAAACCTAATCACTGGTGTGTGAAGGTGACAATTAGGGTTAGAGGACATATCTGAGCCCCATGTAGTACGAAGCTACTTATAGGGGGGAGCTGGTTGCCCTAATGGGCTTGCTTTAGGCCCAAGTAGGGCCAACCTGTACTGAGCTAAGAGTGGATAGGCTGTCCTTGTGGATAAGGTAGTGAGCTGTCCTTGTGGAAAAGGAAGGGAGACGTCACCATGTACTATATGTCGGACTCGGGAAGGTGTCAGACCTGGGAGGGTGTTGGACCTGAGTGGGAACACGAGGTCGGCCTGTATCTGGCGTCTATTCGGCCGTTGAGCATTGAGCTCGGCCAAGCGCTCAGAAGGCTTCCTGAAGGGTCCTCGGGACTTTGGCGAGGTAATCTAAGGATCTTCGGCTAGGCCGAGTCCACCACAGCTCTTATGAACTAATTTGAACCTATTCCCTAGAACAAACCAATGCTCACTATATCCACTTCCTTACCTCAAACACTTAAGGGCAAAGAGATTCCAAGTGCCCTATGCTTGATGTAACACCCTATATAATAATTACCCTTAATTACCCCGAAATTAGGATTTAAAATTTCTTTTAAGATGAATATGATATTTGCCAAAATAATATTTCCTTCCCTTAATCACAAAAACATCAGAGTTAATAAAGCGGAAGACTTCATTAATCATTAAACAAGATCAGAGTTGAGAAACATAGCTACACTGAGCTCAAAAGTTCGAATTACAAAAATGATGTTTAGCTCGGCCATCGGGCCGAGATCAAAATATACAAAAGCGTGTTTTAGCTCGGACCAAATAGCCGATACCCAATACAAAACAAATATTTTAGCTCGGACCTATCCACATCTATGACTCTAAATAACTTACTCTCCCTGTGAGGGAGAGTGATCCTGCTCGGCCGGGGACTGCGTTTGCTCAGGCTCAGTACCTGAAAAATGGTAAGGAGGTGAGCATTACACAGAACTTAAATAAGCAGTTTCTAAAATGACATACCGAACTACCAAGCCAAACACAAGTAGTCAAATAGCATATAAATAGCAAGTAATCAAACCATATATCACATGCATACTATCTCATTTAGCTCGGTTTACATACACACAATCTCATCCGGCTCGGCTCACATCATACCATCTCACTGGCTTGGTTCACATTGTAGGATCTCGTCTAGCTCGGCTCACATCACACTATCCAATCACTCTATTACCTGTTAGTTATACCTCGGTTCACATTCTCTTACCTCGGATTACCATCTCTATCTCGGACATTACTCATTATTCCACTTTCACCTAGTTTACAATCTTTTACTCTTCTCGGATGCATACACCCAGTGCATGTCTTACACCATTTAAGTCGGATATTGGAGTGTCCATAGCTGCGAGTACCACAATACTCGTCTTACAGCTGCGAGCACCACCATGCTCGTCTTACGCGATCAATGCACGCACCCAGTACGCGTCTGCTATGACCAGGAACACTACCACCGATCATTCTATGGAGTAAGGAGTGTCCATAACTGCGAGTACCACAATACTCGTCTTACAGCTGCGAGCACCACAATGCTCGTCTTACGCGATCAATGCACGCACCCAGTACGCGTCTGCTATGACCAGGAACACATCCCACCGATTCCGTTCTCGGAACCTTATGTGAGTCATAACTGCGAGCACCACAATGCTCGTCTTATAGCTGCGAGCACCACTATGCTCGGCTTACGCGATCAATGCACTCACCCAGTACGCGTCTGCTATGACCCGACCACACAACCATTTCTCTTCAATTCCCCTTATCTTATTAACCATTACTTTTAGTTCGGCACACCTCAGTTCACCTCTAATTTATTCCTCTTTGCATTAATCTCATTATTTACTTAGCTCGGCCTCTCTTGGCTCAACCTCTCTACTTATCCCTTTAACCATCTTTCTAGCTCGGCCTCTCTCTCGGCTAAAATTCGGTAACCATTCCCTCTTTCCATTAACCTTACTCATTTTCTGCCTTATTACTCTATCTCTCCTACTTTCCATCTCTACCATTTTCTCATACTCATTCCCGAAGTCACTCAGCTCGGCCACAGACATGGATCATAAATATCAAAGCTCATAAACATTTATACACAAAGTTCATAATCACTTATACAACAGCAACAACAATAAGAATAAAACACTCAACCAATCCATCATGTAAATACCAACATATAGCATATAACGATGCTCATCCCTACTTCAAACTCAAGTTTCTAATTCGTTTATTAGTTCCCTTTTTCCCTTTTTACCATTTCCTTTCTACATTAACCTAGATCCATTTCCTAATCTAACACCCACTCTTAGTACCCTTTATGAACACCCTAGAAACCCAAACTCAAGTAGAGGTAACACTCACTCCTTACCTCAAACTGTGAGAGATAAGAGTTGAGAGTTTGAGAATGGTCCCTTGTTGCTTGTCCTTGATCTAGACCTTGGCCTTGTGAGCTTCACACCACTCGAATCCGTGTCCTCCTTGCTGCCACCACCACACCACCACGGTCCAGGTACGCCGGAACAGAAGAGAACAGAGAGGAGGAGGGTTCCGTTTTGTGAGAAGAGAGGGAGAAAGAAAGTGTTGGGGTTTTGTTTGCTGAAGCTTTGGATGAGAAAGAGAGAGATTCGTAGGAGGAAGAGAATGAGAAATGTAAAGTGTGATATGTGGTGTTTTGGGCTTTCTTTTATTCATTTAGGGAAAATATTTGTGTGGCTAGGATTTATTAGCTTCTTGAGGAAGCTTAGAATATATATGGCCAAGATTCATTGGCTTCTTGAGGAAGCCATGAATAGTACATTGAAAGGGACATAAAGTAATGATAGAGACATAAAGTGAAAGATAAGGACAGTTTACGGATGGTACGGTTCCCAAAGGGCTACAGCTCAACATGAGCTGGCACGGAGGAGCTAGGCAGTGTCAGCTCGAATACGTCGGCCAGGATATGTTGGCTCGGTTTGTAGGAACATCAGCAGTCCGAGCTTACCTTTCGGATAACGCTATGAGTTGCGCTGAGGTCAGATAATCCAGACTGGACAATGGGTTTCCCGTTGGGTCCCCTTTCAGCTCGGTTCATATGCACACAATCTTATCTAGCTCGGCCGGGATCGGGCGGAGGCTTTAATCTCACATCCTAGGTCGGCTTATGCTCGTTCTACCCTTCTAACCTTGTACAATTTCTAAGGCTTAATCCTATCCCTAAATAGATATTTATACACTAAAATTATATTATTTAATATTAATTGTTGGGATGTTACATTCCTCTCCCACTTACAGGAATTTCGTCCTTGAAATTTAGTCAGCATTGAACTGTTGCGGATATGACTGCTTCATCTTCTCCTCGAGTTCCCAAGTAGCTTCCTCCACACCATTTCGATTCCATACTACCTTGACCAAGGGGATTTCCTTTCCTCTGAGTCGTCTGACTTGTCTATCTCCAAATCGGACTGGTAGGACTTCGAAGGTCAGATTGTCTCTTAGCGGCAGTTCGTCCACTGCTATCACATGCGAGGGATCGTGAATGTATCTCCTAAGTTGCGAGACATGGAACACATCGTGGAGCTTAGACAAGTGCGAAGGTAGAGCGATTATGTACGCTACTGGTCCGACCTTCTCCGATATCTGGTACGGTCCGACAAACCTAGGGGTCAACTTCTTTGATTTGATAGCTCGGCCGATACCCGTCATAGGGGATACCCGAAGAAATACATGATCTCCCTCGATGAAGTTCAAGGGTTTCCTTCTCTTGTCGGCATAGCTCTTCTGTCGGTCCTGAGCGGCTTTCATCTTCCCTTGTATCATTCGGATCTTCTCAGTTGTCTCCTGAACAATGTCGGGACCAATCAACAAGTTTTCACCTATCTGGAACCAGCATAGCGGCATTCGGCATTTCCGACCATACAAGGCTTCGAAAGGAGCCATTCCGATACTTGAATGGAAACTGTTGTTGTAGGTGAATTCGACCAATGGCAATAGTGTTTCCCAGCTTTCCGACTGTTCAAGCACACATGTCCTCAGCAAGTCCTCAAGAGTCTGAATGGTGCGCTCGGATTGTCCGTCAGTTTGGGGATGATAAGCAGTGCTAAACCTCAACTTTGTACCCAAGGCTTCTTGCAGACTCTGCCAGAATCGAGACAAGAAACGAGGATCACGGTCCGACACTATGCTGCTCGGAACACCATGGAGTCGAACAATGTCCTTTATGTATAGTTGCGTCAGCTTCTCCAGGCTGTACTTCATGCTGATCGGCAGGAAATGAGCACACTTTGTAAGTCGGTCCACCACAACCCAAATGGCTTCCTGTCCTGATCTCGTCTTTGGTAGGCCTGATACAAAGTCCATCGAAATGCTATCCCACTTCCATTGTGGAATCTCCAAGGATTTGATTAATCCTCCTGGTTTCTGATGCTCGATCTTGGCTTTCTGACATGTCAAGCACCGAGACACATAATCGGCCACGTCGGTCTTCAACTTCGGCCACCAAAATAACCTCTTCAAATCTTGGTACATCTTTGTGGATCCCGGATGGAGACTCATCTTTGTCTTGTGGGCTTCTTCCATCAACTCTCTTCGGACTTCAAAGTCCATGGGGATGCAAACTCTGCCTCGAAATCGTACAAGACCATCAGGTCCCTTAGTGAAGTCAGGTTCATCCTTGTCTCCGGCTCTTTCTAATAGCTTTTGGAGCTCTAGGTCGGCGGTCTGTCTTTCTTTAATGAAACCCACAAAATCATTGGTTACTTGCAGCATTTCCAAGACAACACTGTTTTCCTTCTTCTGTATGCCGAGGTTAAGATCACTGAACTCTTGCATCAGCTGCATCTCTCGGACCATCATGTTGCTCAAGTGAAGACTCTTCCTGCTTAGTGCGTCGGCCACCACGTTGGCTTTTCCAGGATGATAGTGCAAGTTGAAATCATAATCTTTCAAAAATTCCACCCATCTGCGCTGTCTCATATTGAGTTCCTTCTGGTCGAACAGATAGCCGAGACTCTTGTGGTCACTAAACACCTCGAATTTCGTGCCATACAGGTAATGTCTCCACATCTTAAGGGCGAACACTACTGTTGCCAATTCGAGATCATGCGTAGGGTAGTTCTGCTCGTGTTGCCGAAGTTGCCGAGAGGCATACGCCACCACTTTTCCTTGTTGCATCAGCACACAGCCAAGGCCCTGCTTTGAGGCGTCACAAAATACGTCAAAGGCTTTGGTCGGATCGGGTAAAATCAACATGGGCGAGCTCGTCAACCTTTTCTTTAGCTCTTGAAAGCTCTGTTCACACACCTCGGACCATTGGTATGGGGTATCCTTTCTGGTTAACGAGGTCAATGGTAGCGCCAGTTTAGAGAATCCTTCAATGAATCTTCTGTAATACCCTGCAAGACCGAGGAAACTCCTGATCTCAGTGACCGAGTTGGGTCTCTCCCACTTAAGTACCGCTTCCACCTTGGAGGGATCAACTGCTACACCTTGCTCGGATATCACATGTCCGAGGAAATGAACCTCGTTGAGCCAAAAGCTGCACTTAGAGAGCTTAGCGTAAAGGTTCTTATCCTTCAAAACCTGCAACAACTTTCTCAGATGCTGCTCGTGCTCACTCGGATTTTGGGAGTAGATGAGGATATCGTCAATGAAGACTATCACAAATGAGTCCAGGTAAGGTCGGAAGATTCTATTCATGTACTCCATGAAGATAGCTGGGGCGTTGGTAAGTCCAAAGGGCATAACCACGTACTCAAAATGCCCATACCTTGATCAGAAGGCTGTCTTCGGAATGTCTTCTTCTCGGACTCGGATTTGGTGATATCCAGATCGGAGATCTATCTTTGAAAACACCGACGCTCCCTTGAGTTGGTCCAATAAGTCATCAATCCGAGGGAGGGGATATTTATTCTTCACCGTTACCGCGTTGAGCTTTCTATAGTCAGTGCACATTCTGAGACTACCATCTTTCTTTTTCACAAACAGGATTGGGGCTCCCCACGACGATACGCTTGGTCGGATTAGCTTTTGGACAAAAGTTCTTCCAGCTGTTTCTTAAGCTCTTCTAGCTCGGGAGGCGCCATTCTGTACGGAGCAATTGAGATCGGGCCAGTTCCCGGAAGGAGGTCTATACTGAACTCTACTTCTCTATTCGGCGGTAAGCCAGGCATTTCGCCCGAGAAAACCTCAGGGAATTCTCCGACCACAGGAATTTGGTCTAAGGTCGGTTCCTCTGTTGTCTCTAACTTCGCAACAGACGGGCCACTAAAGATTACGGTCTTTTCTCGGCAATCGAGTAAGACACGGTGTTGAGACATCCAATCCATGGCAAGGATAATATCTAGCTTGGTTAAGGGTAGACAAATCAGATTGACTTTAAATTCTCTGCCTAATACTTGGATAGGACACTCTAGACACATTTTAGAAGTGATTACAGAAGAATTGGTTGGGGTAGAAATGGATAGTTTGTAAGGCATTTCTACTGGGGATAGTTTTAGTCTATTCATACAGTCAAGGGAAATGAAAGAATGTGTGGCTCCACAGTCAAATAGTACAGCACAAGGAATACTGTTTACTTGACAAGTACCTCGGATCAGTTCGTCAGCATCAGTCACTTCTTCTCCATCCATAGTGTAAACCTTGCCTCTCTGCATAGGTCGGTTAATACCAGTCTGATGAGCCTTGGTCACATTGACCTCTTCCTTCACCATATTCTCGGTACATCGAGCTGCAAAATGGCCAGGCTTGCCACATCGAAAACAGGATCCCCTGATTTTGCTCGGATCCAGATTCCAGCATTCTCCCCTGTGCTGTCTTCCACAATGTTGGCAGATCGGATACGGTCCAGGAACAACCACCATCTGACCACCGCTCCTCGGAGCTGTTGACATTCTGGAGTTCGGGTTCGCATAGGGAGCAGATCTCTAGACAGCTCCCTTCCCTCTGATCGGACCCACTCCTTTCTGTGTCGACCTGTTCCTTTTTCCGTCAGCTTTCCTCTTGAGCCCCTTCTCATAAGTGCTAGCCATGTTCACCAATTGCGAGAGATTGGTCACGTTCTGATATTCGAATGCGAGCCGAATATCATCACGGAGACCAGATTCAAACTTGATGCACTTGGCGCGGTCATCAGCATCTCTGTAGCTTCCTGAATAACAGATCAAATCTTCGAACTGAGCGGCATACTCCCCAACGCTCAAGTTCCTCTGTTCCAACTTGAGAAAAGCGAGCTCCTTCTCTCTCCTAACATCCTCGGGAAAGTACTTTCCGAGGAAGCGAGCTCGGAACAAATCCCAAGTAATGACCTCATTAGCCACTTCCAGTCCTCGGCTCTGTTGATCCCACCAGTGTTCGGCTTCACTAGCCAGCACAAACTCAGCCAACCTCACCTTGTACTCATAGGGAGGTTGCAGCGATCGGAAAATCTTCTCAATATCCTGGAGCCATCTCTGAGCTCCATCTGGATTCTATCCTCCTTCGAACCGAGGTGGTTCGTTCTTCAGAAATCGGCTCATCCAGTCTATCTCGACCGGAGCCGGAGGTTGAGGCTGAAGGGCTGCAGCTGCAGCTGCTGCGGCTGCGGCGATGTTTTGAGCGAGGTTCTCAGCCTGATTCTGCTGAGCCTGCGCTTGGTTCTACTGTAGCTGAACCAGGGTTTCCAACACAGTAGCAATTCGGTCGTTATCAGCTCGTCTCCCTGATCGAGGCCCTACCCGATACAAATAAAAACAGTTTAAGTATAGTACTAGGAAGTGACTCCTAGGTCGTCTCCCAAGGAATATCTTATCAAGCAAAAGGTCGAACACATAGTATGCATAGAAAACAGGGGGTTTTTTTTTGTATTGAATATTGAATAATTGAAATCAAAACAGAATTAAATTAAAACGAAGAAACAGATAAGGAAAAGCGGATAAACCCCTTTGGCTCGCGTTCACAACTCTATCATCGGTCACAAAAGATCAATTTCTTTCCTCTTCACTGTCCAACTCGTGAGAACTAAATACTAAGCGAAAATTCAATTCTCACCCCAAAACCCAAACCTCTAATTAAGCATTAAAAGCCAAAGCATGGAGTTTTTACGAGTTTGCATAAATTAAGCATTCATACACATGGATTATCTCTATATAATGGAACTAAGCGAACCAAAACATATCAATAAGCATGAAAACAGTGAATAAAAATGAAATAGCATTAAGAACAAAACCTCAAGAGTATGTGATACATTACCAAAGGGATTTAACCTAAGATTTTAGCCTTCCATGAAGAAAAACACCAAAAACGTGTAGAAAAGGGAAGAGAGAGAAACCCTAGCAGCCACCACAAGCTTGGAGAGCAAAACTAAGCCTTCTCTATGAGAGAGAATGTAAAAAAACGTGAATGAAAGGTCTCCCCAGGGTTTACACGAATTTGGCTTTTTAAATCACAAAACGGGCCTAAATCATGGGCCCAAATCCTAACGAAAGCTTATCTCTAAATTAAATCTAAAAATATCTTATAGATAAAATCTAAATCTTAAAAGATATAACTAAATCTCAACTAATCCTAAAGATAGATTACAATCTTCACTTCATCATATATCTTCTCTTCCAACATTAAATCTTCATTCCCAAAATGTCCAAAAAGCCCTTGAGCCAAATATGACCTGAAAATAGAAATAGAATTAATTAGGCTAAATAATCCCAAATTAAACAATATTCAGAATATTAGTCCAATAAACTCTAAATCACTAAATCAAGCTAAACAATGTCAAATAGGCAACAAGTATCAATAATAGGAGTAAAATAATGCAAGGAAAAATGGGAAATAAAATGCTCATCAAATACCCCCACACTTATCCTTTTGCACTCCTGGGCAAAACTAAGAATTAGGACTGAGAAAATCAATATGCACCAAAGTGAATCATGTAACAAGATTACTAAAACTAATGAATGCAAACCTAAGAGATTACATACTTCACAATGAATTCTAGGAAATGCAAAGAAATGGGAAAAATCAAGCACACGAAGAAAATAAGGACCAAAGAATCAAGGCATTCATGAACATCATCCAATTATTTCAAATATGCAAAGAAAACCAATGACATCAAGAGGGTAGTCACAAAGATGATAGAAACTCACAAGGATCACTCAATAGTGTTTACACTCAAGTGTTTAAGGTTAATCAGTGTTTACACTCAAGGCACATCATGAAAAACAAACACAACCATAGGCTTGACAAGCCTCTAACATCAACAATCAACACACATGCACATTAAGATCAAAAGGTCTTTTCAGGGTTGTAATGGGGCCAAGGACAGGGTAGGATAAAAATATGGGAAATGTAGCTAAAACCCAGGGAATAGAGGAGCAATGGGGAACAAGTAAAAAATAAGCACAATCCACCCCAAAATGAAATGATAAACATAACAACAACCTCTAATTCCCATCCTCTATGCCTCAATCAACCTTTTATTCCATTTTTTTTCTTTTTTTTTTCTTCTTCTTCTTCTACTTCTTCTTTTTTTTCATCATTCATTTTTTCAATTTTTTTTTTCATTGCAGAACTTCATGAACGAAAGGAAAGAAGAAACAACAAAAATGGCATAATGAGATAAAGCCATAATTACATCACCGACTATAGAGGCAAAACCCAGAACTCACAAGAGATGAAGAACAAAACACCCTCGCTTACTTAATACCCATTCCCAAAACAATTTCAAAGCTCCAACATTTCCTAAGGTTAGGACAATCATGGTTTTTCAGTCATAGGCTTGTAATGAGCTAAAGAACAAAGAAAAGGGATATAGAGGCTCAAAGGGGCTATCAAAGGATAAATTCATTCAAGGTAGGCTCATATGGCTAGTGGCTTATTCAAGAAAAAAACAATGCCTAAATCATTTCAAAATGTGCATGGGAATATCAAGTATCAACAAGAGTCAAGTCAAGTTCTAGAGTGCAAGTAATCCAGAGTGCAATCACACATGAAAGAAAAATTAGGTGGCATATATAGCAATCCACCCACAATTAAGGCTCAAATCCTCACAAAAGGGACAATTCTATCACAGTGTTACCACCTCTTAATTATCAAAAGCAACTTTACACACAGAAATGCATGAATTCAGACACAAGATACCAAGACTCTACTAAAATGAAGCAAAAACATGCAAGAAAATGCCCAAAACTTAGCAAAACCTAAAAAATCAAAGAAAAAATATGCAACCTAAACTACTCTCCCCCCACACTTAAATCACACATTGTCCTCAATGGAACACAAATAGCAGAATCAGACAGATATAGACAAGTGCAATAAAAAGAGTAAGGAAGGAGAAAAGAATACTCCCGAAATCATGGTGGGTCAAAAATGGGGTCGACCAATGAGGCCTCCTCCACAGGTGCATCATCCAAAGTAGGAGAGGTTAGGAAAGGCTTGAGTCGGTGGCCATTGACTTTGAAGCTCTTGTCTGTGGACTCACTCTTGATCTCCACAGTGCCATAAGGAAACACCTGGGTGACTACAAACGGTCCAATCCATATAGAGCGGAGCTTTCCGCTCATGATTCCAAGCCTAGAGTTGTAGAGCAACACTTTTTGACCAACCAAGAACTCCTTTATGCAAATTGAGCTATCATGGAGCTTCTTGGTCTTCTCTTTGTAGAACTTGGAATTCTCATAGGCCTCCAAACGGATCTCATCTAGCTCACTCAACTGCAGCTTCCTCTCCTCACCCGCTTGATCAAGAGCTAAGTTACATTGCTTCACAGCCCAATATGCACGGTGCTCTATCTCCACAGGCAGGTGGCATGCCTTACCAAAAACAACCCGATAAGGTGACATCCCTATGGGTGCCTTGTAAGCAGTCCGATGGGCCCATAGAGCATCCTCCAATCGTGTGCTCCAATCCTTTCTATTAGGCTTCACCATCTTCTCCAAAATCCGCTTGATCTCTCTGTTTGAAATCTCAGCTTGCCCATTGGTTTGGGGGTGATAGGGTGTAGAAACTTTGTGCACAACCCCATACTTCTTGAGCAAAGCTTGCATGGATCTATTGCAGAAGTGTGTGCCTTGATCACTGACTATGGGTCTAGGTATGCCAAACCTGCAAAGGATATTAGTCCTGACAAAATCTACAACAACCTGAGCATCATTAGTCCTGGTGGCCTTAACTTCCACCCATTTGGATACATAATCCACAGCAAGTAAGATATAATAAAAACCAAAAGAAACAGGAAAGGGGCCCATGAAATCTATACCCCAGACATCAAACACCTCACAGAACAACATAGGTTGTTGCGGCATCTGTTGCCTCCAAGATAGGGTGCCTCCTGCCCTTTGACATTGCTCACATGAGCTGCAGATTTTGCTTGCATCCTTGAAGATGGTAGGCCAATAAAATCCAGAATCCAGCACCTTTCGTGCTGTCCTTTGATTGCCAAGGTGGCCTCCAACTAGTGAAGCATGGCAAAATTGGAGAACCGATTGGATCTCCTGGTCTGGAATGCACCTGCGAATGACCTGATCGCTGCAAAAACGCCACAAATAGGGGTCATCCCATACATAATACTTGGCATCGCTCTTCAATTTGTCTCTTTGAGCTTTGGATGCCAAGGGTGGAAAAACAGAAGCAACTATATAATTTACAATATCAGCAAACCAAGGAGTAAGGGGAGGGGGATGTGAAACATGCAAAACTAAAAGCTGCTCATCCGGGAAGTCATCCCGGATAGGAAATGCATCCTCCTCTCTCTCTATTCTACTCAAGTGGTCTGCGACAAGGTTATGTGCACCACTCCGATCCTGAATCTCAAGATCAAACTCCTGGAGGAGCAACATCCATCTAATCAACCTAGGTTTGGAATCTGTCTTTTTCAAAAGATACTTCAGAGCAGCATGATCAGTATACACCACAACCTTAGAACCTAATAGATATGATCTAAACTTATCAAGTGCAAAGACAATGGCTAACAGCTCTTTTTCAGTTGTGGTGTAATTAACTTGTGCTGAATCTAAAGTCCTAGATGCATAATAAATCACATGAGACATCTTACCAACCCTTTGGGAGAGAACTGCTCCCAAAGCATAATTCGAGGCATCGGTCATGAGCTCAAATGGGGGAGTCCAGTCAGGTGGTTGGATGATGGGAGTGGTGGTGAGTGCTCTCTTTAGCTCATCAAATGCCTTCTTGCATTGGTCTCCAAAGTCAAATGTGGTATCCTTTTGAAGCAAGTTGGATAGTGGAAGGGCTATCTTGCTAAAGTTCTGAATAAACCTTCGATAGATACCTGCATGGCCAAGAAAAGAACGCACCTCTCGCACGCAAGAGGGGTAAGGCAAATGTGATATTACATGCAGCCTAGCAGGGTCAACCTCTATGCCTTTATGCGAAATAATGTGCCCTAAGACTATGCCTTGTTCTACCATAAAATGACATTTTTCAAAATTCAAGACAAGGTTAGTCTCAATGCACCTATTAAGCACCTTAGACAAACTATCAAGACATGCATCAAAAGAGGAACCATATACACTAAAATCATCCATGAAGACCTCTATGCAATGCTCAAGTAAGTCATTAAAAATACTCATCATACATCTTTGAAAAGTGCCAGGAGCATTGCATAGGCCAAAAGGCATCTTCCTATAAGCAAATGTACCAAAAGGACAGGTAAATGTAGTCTTATGTTGGTCCTCTGGTGCAATACAGATTTGGAAATAACCAGAGAAACCATCTAAGAAGCAATAGTGAGATTTACCTGCCAGGCGCTCCAACATCTGATCAATGAAGGGAAGAGGAAAGTGATCCTTGCGGGTCGCCTGGTTGAGCTTCCTATAATCAATGCAGACTCTCCAACTGTTCTGCACTCTAGTGGGAATCAGCTCATCCTTCTCATTTTTGACAACTGTCACCCCAGACTTCTTGGGAACTACTTGAACCGGGCTTACCCAAGTGCTGTCTGAAATGGGGTAGATAATGCCAGCTTGCAGCAGCTTGGTGACCTCTTTCTTCACCACATCAAGAATCTGGGGGTTCAACCGTCTCTGGGGTTGTCTCACTGGTTTAGCCCCATCCTCCAATAAAATCCGATGCATGCACATGGAGGGGCTAATACCAGGTATGTCTGCCAAAGTCCATCCTATTGCCTTTTTGTTTGCTCTAATCACATCCAGCAGTTGCTTCTCTTGAGCAACAGAAAGGGAGGTAGAGATGATCACTGGAAGTTTCTGCTCAGCCTCCAAGTAAGCATATTTGAGATGAGGAGGAAGGGGCTTCAGGTCCAATAAAGGTGCCTGCATCACAGATGGAACTAAAGGAGCAGCAGAATTGGATTCTGCCGCCTGCACCTGAACAAGTGAATTAGACTCATGCAAAACAGAAATGGGGTTAGCATGATCTGAATCTATATCATATGAATCAACAGATGCAGTAGCAGAATTTAAAAACTGGTCAATTTCAATGCATGCAGTGCACATTTCGGAATCAGAACATGCAGAACAAGTAAATGAGCTAGTGAAAGATGGCAAATCATAATCATGCAAAAAGTCTACAACATGCTCATCAATCAGATCATCAATCAAGTCAACATGAAAAACAGAGTGGTCATCAGAAAAATGTTTCATAGCATCAAAAATATTGAATCGAACCACACTGTCATCAAATTCCATGGAAAGTGTACCTGCATGCACATCTATCTTGGTTCGGGCTGTTTTCAAAAATGGTCTCCCTAATATGATAGGGACAGCACTACGAGAGGTGTCCTCTTCCATATCAAGAATATAAAAATCAGCAGGAAAGATAAGCTCTTCAACCCGAACCAGGACATCCTCTATCAAGCCTGCGGGGTAGGCAGTAGATCTATTTGCCAGGTGAATAACCACACCCGTAGGTTGAAGGGGTCCAAGTGAAAGAGACTTGAAAACAGACATAGGCATAACATTAATAGATGCTCCTAAATCTAGCAAAGCATTCTCAAATTTAGTATTACCTATGATACAAGGCACAGAGAAAGTTCCAGGATCCTTACAATTTTCAGGAATATGAGGGACAGGTTTACCTATAAGAGCAGAGACATTTCTTCCCATGTTGATCCTCTCATTGCCCTTGAGCTTCCGTTTGTGTGTGCATAGATCCTTCAAGAACTTTGCATACCTTGGAATCTGCTTGATTGCATCAAGAAGGGGTATGTTGACTTCCACCTTCCTGAATGTGTCAAGTATCTCTTTGTCAATCTCTTCCATTTTCTTGCTTTGAGTCACCCCCCTTGGTGGGAAAGGAAGAGGAATGGGGGGTGGTTGTTGGGCAGCAGCAGGTGTTGTGCTTGTGGAAGGCTGAGCTGGATGGGATTTTCTGATACTTGTGTGCTCACTCTCCTCGACCATTTGGCTCTTCTTGTTGGTTGAAACTAGATCATCTTTGTTGAGGTCAGATTCTGGTGTGGGTGTGACAATCTGCTTCCCTGACCTTAGACTAATGGCATTCACATTCTGGTTTGGATTGATCACTGTTTGGGATGGCAACTTGTTAGAATTCTGAGATTGCATAGTGTTGATTGCTGTTGCCATCTGTCCCATCTGATTGGTCAAAGATTGAATGGAGGCCTCTTGTCTTTGAATGGATGCTCTAGTTTCCTGTTGGAATTGGAGATTTTGCATGGTCATCTGTTTCATCAGCTCTTCCAATGAAGGCTGCTGCTCAGTACTAGGAGCTGGTGGTGCAGAATTAGCCTGTTGTTGTCTCTGTTGCTGGACTGAAGGAGGTACATATGGTGGTCTAGAATTGTTCTGAAATTGAACCTGTGAATGTTGCTGCTGATCAGACCATCTCAGGTTGGGATGGTTCCTCCAACCAGGGTTGTATCTATTGGTAGAGAGATCAATGTTCTGTGGCTGCTGGTTTCTACTGTTGAAGATGTTGGCGGCATATGCCTCAAGTTGGTCAGCACCAGTCGTTGGTTGCTGCTGCACAGAAGGGCATGCATCTGTGGGGTGCTCAGCGGATGTGCATATGCCACATAATCTAGCAGGCAGGGACAACTTCTTCTGGTTGATGGCCAATTGAGTGACCAAAGTTGTAAGTGAATCTATCTTCTGTTCAAGCTTCTCAACCTTACCAGAACTTGTGCCAACATCATTCACTCCTCTCACTATGATTGCATCGCTGTTGCCCCTTGCATGGAATTGTTGACAATTGGAAGCCATCTTCTCAATCTTGACTCTGGCTTCTAAAGGTGTCATGTCTCCTAGGGCACCACCACTGGCAGCATCAAGCATGTTTCTCTCCATGAGGTTGAGACCTTCATAGAAATATTGAATAAGCAACTGCTCTGAGATCTGATGGTGGGGGCAGCTCGCACACAGTCTCTTGAATCTCTCCCAATACTCGTAGAGACTTTCTCCACTTTGTTGCCTGATGCCTGATATATCCTTTCGGATTGCTGTTGTTCTGCATGCAGGGAAGAATTTCTCCAAAAATGCCCTCTTCAGGTCATTCCAGACTGTGATAGAACCAGGGGCCAGATCGTACAACCAATCCTTGGCTAGCCCTTCTAGGGAGTGTGGGAATGCCTTAAGACAAACATGATCCTCTTGCACATCATGTGGTTTCATAGTAGCACAGAAAATATGGAACTGCTTGAGATGTTTATGAGGATCCTCACCTGCAAGACCATTAAACTTGGGCAACAAATGAATTAGTCCAGACCTTAGCTCATACGGGTCATCGGGATACTGGATGCACAAATCTTCAATAGTGAAATCAGGTGCAGCCAGCTCCCTCAATGTCCTCTCACGTGGTGGAGGTTGAGCCATATTTTCAGAATAATCAGAATAAGAATCAAAATTTATAGGAATAGAAGAAAAAGAAGCAGACTCACTATGTAAAGACTCAATAGACTCACTACCTATGGACTGGTTCCTATTTTGTCTAACTAGTCTGTGATAAGTTCTATCAATTTCAGGGTTATATGGATGCAAGTAGCTTGGGTTGCCCCTAGTCATGTACTGAACAGAACACCATTAAGCATAGCAAACTGTCACTAATATACATGACCAAGATAGGCAACAAAATTTTTTATTTTTTAAAATTTTTTTCTTTATTTTTTTCAGCACCCTAAAATCATGAAAACATACCACAAAAAGTTTGAGGACAAAATTCAAAAGGGAACCAAGGCAAACAATTAAATCAGAGACCAAAAACTAAGAAAATAAAACTTGTAAAATAAAAAAGAAATAGTAAAACGGCTTTTTCAGGATCCAGACGAAGGATTTTTCTAACAAAGTGAGAAAAATCAGATTATTCAGAAAATTCCCTTCGATTTGATATAAAATTCGTCAAATTCCGAGTTACGGGTCAAAAGTTGCGACGATTTGAAGAAAGTGCTGCTAAAACTTGGAAAATTTTTCTGGAACTCACAACCAGTGATGATCTGAGTGATCGTGGTGCCTCAAAACCTTTTTATATGATAAAAGTAGTGTGGATATAAATTTTCGTGCAAAAATTCCACCCACAACTATGTGAACTAGCAACCACAGAATCAATCAAATACACTAATTGCAACAAAATAGCAAAACAGCAAACAGTGCAACTTCAACCGGTTATCAGAATTGACTACTAGACCCTAAATCAGACACGACACACTATAATAACTATACTAACTAAGACACTAACTAACTACTAATGACCTTTGGCAAGAACCGATATTCCCCGGCAACGGCGCCAAATTTGATCGAGGTCGTACCCGATACAAATAAAAACAGTTTAAGTATAGTACTAGGAAGTGACTCCTAGGTCGTCTCCCAAGGAATATCTTATCAAGCAAAAGGTCGAACCCATAGTATGCATAGAAAACAGGGGGTTTTTTTTGTATTGAATATTGAATAATTGAAATCAAAACAGAATTAAATTAAAACGAAGAAACAGATAAGGAAAAGCGGATAAACCCCTTTGGCTCGCGTTCACAGCTCTATCATCGGTCACAAAAGATCAATTTCTTTCCTCTTCACTATCCAAATCGTGAGAACTAAATACTAAGCGAAAATTCAATTCTCACCCCAAAACCCAAACCTCTAATTAAGCATTAAAAGCCAAAGCATGGAGTTTTTACGAGTTTGCATAAATTAAGCATTCATACACATGGATTATCTCTATATAATGGAACTAAGCGAACCAAAACATATCAATAAGCATGAAAACAGTGAATAAAAACGAAATAGCATTAAGAACAAAACCTCAAGAGTATGTGATACATTACCAAAGGGATTTAACCTAAGATTTTAGCCTTCCATGAAGAAAAATACCAAAAACGTGTAGAAAAGGGAAGAGAGAGAAACCCTAGCAGCCACCACAAGCTTGGAGAGCAAAACTAAGTCTTCTCTATGAGAGAGAATGTAAAAAAACGTGAATGGAAGGTCTCCCCAGGGTTTACACGAATTTGGCTTTTTAAATCACAAAACGGGCCTAAATCATGGGCCCAAATCCTAAGGAAAGCTTATCTCTAAATTAAATCTAAAAATATCTTATAGATAAAATCTAAATCTTAAAAGATATAACTAAATCTCAACTAATCCTAAAGATAGATTACAATCTTCACTTCATCATATATCTTCTCTTCCAACATTAAATCTTCATTCCCAAAATGTCCAAAAAGCCCTTGAGCCAAATATGACCTGAAAATAGAAATAGAATTAATTAGGCTAAATAATCCCAAATTAAACAATATTCAGAATATTAGTCCAATAAACTCTAAATCACTAAATCAAGCTAAACAATGTCAAATAGGCAACAAGTATCAATAATAGGAGTAAAATAATGCAAGGAAAAATGGGAAATAAAATGCTCATCACTCCCAGCCATGCTGCTTGGTCATGGAGAGGAAGCCAATTAACTTCCGAATAATCAAGCAAATATATATTTAGACATGTATATCTATAAGTTCTATTGTCTAACTTAGACTCCTAGACTTTACTTATTTGTCACTCTCTTGGTGAGTAACCACTGGAGTTCCTTGCAACTCCAATAGGCCGAGGAGAAACTGCTCTGATACCAAAAATGTAACACACTATATAATAATTACCCTTAATTACCCCGAAATTAGGATTTAAAATTTCTTTTAAGATGAATATGATATTTGCCAAAATAATATTTCCTTCCCTTAATCACAAAAACATCAGAGTTAATAAAGCTGAAGACTTCATTAATCATTAAACAAGAGTTGAGAAACATAGCTACACCGAGCTCAAAAGTTCGAATTACAAAAATGATGTTTAGCTCGGCCATCGGGCCGAGATCAAAATATACAAAAGCGTGTTTTGGCTCGGACCAAATAGCCGAGACCCAATACAAAACAAATATTTTAGCTCGGACCTATCCACATCTATGACTCTAAATAACTTACTCTCCCTGTGAGGGAGAGTGATCCTGCTCGGCCGGGGACTGCGTTTGCTCAGGCTCAGTACCTGAAAAATGGTAAGGAGGTGAGCATTACACAGAACTTAAATAAGCAGTTTCTAAAATGACGTACTGAACTACCAAGCCAAACACAAGTAGTCAAATAGCATATAAATAGCAAGTAATCAAACCCTATATCACATGCATACTATCTCATTTAGCTCGGTTTACATACACACAATCTCATCCGGCTCGGCTCACATCATACCATCTCACTGGCTTGGTTCACATTGTACGATCTCGTCTAGCTCGGCTCACATCACACTATCCAATCACTCTATTACCTGTTAGTTATACCTCGGTTCACATTCTCTTACCTCGGATTACCATCTCTATCTCGGACATTACTCATTATTCCACTTTCACCTAGTTTACAATCTTTTACTCTTCTCGGATGCATACACCCAGTGCATGTCTTACACCATTTAAGTCGGATATTGGAGTGTCCATAGCTGTGAGTACCACAATACTCGTCTTACAGCTGCGAGCACCACCATGCTCGTCTTACGCGATCAATGCACGCACCCAGTACGCGTCTGCTATGACCAGGAACACTACCACCGATCATTCTATGGAGTAAGGAGTGTCCATAACTGCGAGTACCACAATACTCGTCTTACAGCTGCGAGCACCACAATGCTCGTCTTACGCGATCAATGCACGCACCCAGTACGCGTCTGCTATGACCAGGAACACATCCCACCGATTCCGTTCTCGGAACCTTGTGTGAGTCATAACTGCGAGCACCACAATGCTCGTCTTACAGCTGCGAGCACCACTATGGTCGGCTTACGCGATCAATGCACGCACCCAGTACGCGTCTGCTATGACCCGACCACACAACCATTTCTCTTCAATTCCCCTTATCTTATTAATAATTACTTTTAGTTCGGCACACCTCAGTTCACCTCTAATTTATTCCTCTTTGCATTAATCTCATTATTTAGTTAGCTCGACCTCTCTTGGCTCAACCTCTCTACTTATCCCTTTAACCATCTTTCTAGCTCGGCCTCTCTCTCGGCTAAAATTCGGTAACCATTCCCTCTTTCCATTAACCTTACTCATTTTCTGCCTTATTACTCTACCTCTCCTACTTTCCATCTCTACCATTTTCTCATACTCATTCCCGAAGTCACTCAGCTCGGCCACAGACATGGATCATAAATATCAAAGCTCATAAACATTTATACACAAAGTTCATAATCACTTATACAACAGCAACAACAATAAGAATAAAACACTCAACCAATCCATCATGTAAATACCAACATATAGCATATAACGATGCTCATCCCTACTTCAAACTCAAGTTTCTAATTCGTTTATTAGTTCCCTTTTTCCCTTTTTACCATTTCCTTTCTACATTAACCTAGATCCATTTCCTAATCTAACACCCGCTCTTAGTACCCTTTATGAACACCCTAGAAACCCAAACTCAAGTAGAGGTAACACTCACTCCTTACCTCAAACCGTGAGAGATAAGAGTTGAGAGTTTGAGAATGGTCCCTTGTTGCTTGTCCTTGATCTAGACCTTGACCTTGTGAGATTCACACCACTCGAATCCGTGTCCTCCTTGCTGCCACCACCACACCACCACGGCCCAGGTACGCTGGAACAGAAGAGAACAGAGAGGAGGAGGGTTCCGTTTTGTGAGAAGAGAGGGAGAAAGAAAGTGTTGGGGTTTTGTTTGCTGAAGCTTTGGAGGAGAAAGAGAGAGATTCGTAGGAGGAAGAGAATGAGAAATGTAAAGTGTGATATGTGGTGTTTTGGGCTTTCTTTTATTCATTTAGGGAAAATATTTGTGTGGCTAGGATTTATTAGCTTCTTGAGGAAGCTTAGAATATATATGGCCAAGATTCATTGGCTTCTTGAGGAAGCCATGAATAGTACATTGAAAGGGACATAAAGTAATGATAGAGACATAAAGTGAAAGATAAGGACAGTGTGGAATGTTGCTTCAGTACCAAGGCATTGCTTTATTTTCTGGTTGGCAGCTAAAGACATATTGAAGACCAAGGATAGAATGAGTAGATTTTGCAATTTTGATTCAACTATATGCTCATTATGTTTAACACATGAAGAGATAAGAGATCACTTGTTCTTTGATTGTAGTTGGAGCAAACAACTTCTAGAATTGATGGCTGATTAGATGTGCATTGATACTGTCTATTACAGATTCATAAATTTAACAAAATGGTTGAGATTTGGAACAAGGAACAAACTGGTCAAGAAGTTGCATTCAGCAGCAGTGGCAGCAGCTATATACTTTGTGTGGAATGAAAGAAATAGGAGAATATTTCGACAGCAACATTTTGATCTTTTCCAAACATATAGAATTGCTATTAGAGAGTTGGCTAATAGATTTGCTTTAATGTATCCTAAGTATAGGCAATGGAATAATAGGATTCTAGTAGATAGGATTACAGAACAATGTTAGTTGGGCTTTTGTTGATCAAAGATGTAATTTAGGATCTTAGGCCTTTTGAACCCTTCCTAGAAGGTGGCAAAAGGCCTTTGATTCTCTTTGTATTGTTTTATATTAGATCATTGGGTAATAAAATTTTTTATTTACCAAAAAAACTCCAAACAACCTCAAATTTTACAGAGGGTATCCACATATATGCAAGACCTTACCATAAAAATTTCAAGTCCATTCAAAAATTCAGCTTGTATCCGACCCGAAAAGTTCAATTTTCCGAAAGCGCGCGTTTTCTTAAAAACAATTCTTGTAAAAATAGTAAACCAATCCCAAAAATTATATAAAAATTCAAAGATGCTTAACTCAATCATAGAAAAACAGTGATTCAATTTCAAAATCACCAAACATGTGTAAGCACTTTTCCTCCAAATATTTTTCAAGCGAAAATCCTAATTCATCAACCAAACGAAAAATGCATCAAAGTAGATAAACAAGCTCAAGTTAGCTCCAATTACTAGGACATATTCCTATGGCAATTAACATGTTACAAAATAATATTTTACTCTAACGATTAAGTAGAACCAAATTGGGCAAGAAAGCAAACCAAACTTTCTAGTCTCACATTCTTAAATCAATTTAACTTTTTCAAAGCATTCATGCATTATTTCATTCTTAATACACCAAAAATCATTTGATCCCTTAACTCACTTCCAATCACATACTCAATACTTAAACACTTTAAAACAATTAACTTTTCATGCTCATCTATTCAAACATAAGGGAACCGAACTAAACAAAACCAAATAAGTCAAACATTTCATGCCTCAAACACTTTAATCAACTTCATTTCTTCAAAGTATCAACATACTTATTTATTTGCTCAAAACAAAAATCATTCATTCGTTTTCTCATGGTTGGGCCGAATATACATATACAAACATATATGAGCACACATTTTTTTTATCAAATAAACACATGCACATACTTAGATTATACACATAATTAAACAAAAATCATGTATCCAAAATTTATCAAACACACATGTATGTTTTTCTCTCAAAACCGTATAGCCCTAATTAAAACACATCAAGGTAAAAATTTCATTTAATCATGCATCTTTCACTTAGAAACCCAGAATACACCAAATAAATAGCCAGAATCAAGTATCAATTACATGCATAAGAAAATAATTCCATTTTCCCCAATTTGGAACCCTAGACCGTGACGTGCAATGGATAAAAAGGAAGATTTTTGCAAATCAAATACACATAACAACATCAACTCATATTCAAGTGTTCCCAACACTAATCAATGAATAAAAATCATTTGTACAAAAAGGGACCAAAACCGTATGGTCCTAAAAACACCCAAACCAAAGCAAAAATCAATTTATCAACTTGTTCTTCATATAAAAACCGAAAATGAGCTAGAAAATAACAAAGGTTAACAAATCCTTAACATGCATCAAAAACAAAATTCATTTTCTTTATATTAAAACCCATGGCCGAATGTTCATAGAGAAAAATTGGGAATTTTGCAACCAAGATTAAAACAATAACATGCTTCATAAAATCAACCCTTATTCACTTACTCCAAACACAAACTCATCAAAAATTATTTGGACTAAAGCTACCATAAAACCGTGTAGCCTTAAGGGGTACAAATCAAAACAAAAATTCGTTTGTGCATGCAGTTTTGTATTAGAAACCGAAAATACACCCAACATACATCAAAGATCAACAATCAATTTCATGCATTCAAGAACAAAATCATTTTTCCCTTTTTATAACCCTAACCGTAACATGCATAAGGGAAAGAAGAAAATTTTTCCCAAATCAACTATAGAAGGTCAATAAACAACACTAATATACTCATATTCAAGCATATAAACATGAATCATGGATCAAAATTTATTTACACAAAACAGGACCATAAAACCTGGAGCTTTGAATCATGGATGCATGTCCATTTTTCAACTTTCAACATCAAATACTTCCTTATTAGTACTTAGAAAACAAGAAGAAACCAAGAAAATCAACGTGCAAGAACTTTACTCATGAAACAACAAAAATCCTTCCTTGAAAGAGCTTGAGAATACCGAAACAAAAATGGAAAAAAGAAGAAAGAATAAGAAGCACAAAGATGAATACCTAAGGGAAGCACAAAGATTGAGCCAAAAAAATGGGTTTTCTTCCTCCTTCTTCCTTCCTCTCCCTCGCGGTTTCTCCTCCTTCTTCTCACCTCTCTTTCTTTTTTTTTCTCTTAAGAGCAATGACATGTAAGAAGGGGGTGGGGTGATGATGGGGTATTTATAGAAATTAGGTGGGTGGGGGTGAGTTTAATAAAAATGGGGTTTAAAACTTAATTAGAATAGGAGAGTGTGTAAGATATAAATTGCTAAACTCCCCATTGGCCGAAAATCCTCTCAAGATAGGGTTATTAATTGCTAGTCTTAATTAGGGTGGTTTAAGAGATAAGTTGTATTAATTGGGTAGCCCTAGGGACTTGTGCACTAATAAATGGATGTCTCCCAATTTAAAATTCAAAATTCAAATGCAATAGAACATACCAAAATCGTGCATCATACTAGGACAATAGGAAATAATATTTTTCCAAAACAGTACATAACACTTAAAAATCATAATTCAATTTTCTTTAAACCATAAAACATTATAATTTTCCCAAAACGGTGAAAATTTCGTGGACTACAAGATAAATTCAAAACTATACGAAAATAAATTCTATATTTCATTACGATCATTTTGACTATAAATTTGTCAAATTCCAATTTACCAGTCAAAAGTTATGAATTTTTAAAGTTTAAATAAATCCAAGAAATCAATGAATAATAATTCCTCCAAAACATAAAATACCCTCACTATAAAATAAATCCTTTAAATCAACATAACACTAGGGTCAAATATTTAATCAATTTTTAAAATAATTTCCTTTTCTGCCACGTATTATTATAATTCAAATATCATTTTTATATAACTATAAAAGAATCAACCAATCAGAAATCTCCGAATATCAATTTATTAAAATGGAAAAATCGCGGGTATTACATAATGGATCTCACAAGGTTATCCAGTACTTATAAGCAGAACTCAAACACCAATAAATACCAACACTAAGGACTGGGGGCATCCTCAGCCGCAGACTCGGACCCCATCTTCACTTTAGAAGACTCCACAGTCTCCCAGCCTAAACCTACGCCTTCTTCTCTCACATCTTCATCCTCCCATGCTTCTTCTCCTTCCAAGAAGGACCCATAACTCAGCTCATCCGATGACGCATAGCTGCTAAGTTCAAATTCCCATCCTTCCAAGGTCATAATACGAGAGACAAGGTCAGCGTCCGGTTCCATCTGCACATTATGGTGCCACCAGGGAATGAATTCACCATCATCATCCATCTCTTGTGAGTTACCACAAGGAGGGTCTCATGCTGCCAACTTCTTCAAAAAGGGCATCCTGCAACCCGACCAACGTAGTTTTCTTGTTTCCCTTGCCTTCATCATTCTGCCGGCATTACCTACCTGGACGTACCATTCATTTTCCAATAAGGAACATACAGAATAGAGAGTAAGCAATCCATACATTGAGATGTCGACTATGTGGATTTATATTAGGCAATCAAAACAAATAAGCATATAAAACACAACAAACTTAAAATTCATTTCACTTAATATTCATTTCCACATCCTCTCAGATATTTCCATTCTAACCCATTACAATTTTCATCTTTCGCTTTTATATCAACATCAATATCATCAATCTCTCTCACTTCCAAAAACACCTCTTTTCCAACCACAAACACACTATCCCATCTTCTTTCTAATAACTTACTTATGTCTCAATCATTTTACTAATTCCTTCCTCAACATCTAAATTCTCAACCTTTATATATTATTAACTCTTTAATTAAGTCTTATTACATCGCGTCCATTGATGACGGGGGATTAGGGAATTGTCATCGTGGATTTTGTTAGTACACTTACATCTCCTCCGATCCTCCCGAGCCTAAACGTAAGCAAACAGGACGTACGGGAACCTTAACCCATGCAGGTCGAACAACCGAGAAATCCAACATGTGCTGCAACCACTCAAGGTCAGCCATAATAATAACAACCATTGAAAATCGACATTTCTTTTTAGTGCGATATCGCAAGGGCCCAAAACCAATCGACCGCCTGCCTCGTTCAGGTTCCCTCTCACCGTTTCAAAATTTATTAAGGGGACGACTATACTATTCTAGTCAACGGTGTGGAACACGCTACGATCCCTTGGGTCTTAAGTCCCGATCACTTATAGATTAGTTCCACCTAGAATAACACTCTAGGTTTCTTGACGTATCATCGTGATCACCCTCCTCTATCACAATCACACACCGGGCTGAATATCCGCAGATAGGAAGGGTATCTTCCTTTCCACTACTTCACACTCAACTCACCGCAATGTAACATGTAACACCCTTACATTAATTAGTTAATTTTAGGTTTATTTAAAATTTGTGTTAGAAAATTTCTTTTAAAACTTGATTAGTTATAAAAACTTTTACGAAAATCCGGCAGAGTTTCCTCTGTTTTCCGGACTTCCCAAAAATTTATTTATCTAAACCTGTCAATTCAGAAATATTTAAAAACGTAAAACACAACAGTGTAATAGCCATATCAGATCCTAACGCCCGATTAGTACAAGTTCCAGGGCAAACGACTATTTCATATTATAAATTACACAAATAATTGTCCACTCATAATAATAAATATACATTCCACGTAGTGGAATGATAATCCTACTCGACCATATTCCATGTAAGCTCCACTTCAGTACCTGTAAAATATAGCAAGAAGGTAGCATTACACAGAACTTAAAAAGATAAATCCTAAAAGAAGGCATAGTAATAAACTAAGCCTACATTATTATTAACATATGTTACTCATAATTTCCCATATACTTAATTTCCATTAGTTCTTCTCTTATTCTCACATTCTTTTAATTTTTCCTTCTCTAACAATTCTCGCATTTCATTACACTTTTTGGTCCGCTAGTCATTTCTATCAATTCTTAATTTACTATTCAGTTTACCTCATTCATTCATTTATTTCCATTCTTAGTTCTCTAATTATTTCTACTTTCTCTTTTCTTTTCTTTTTCTTCTTCTCTTCCTTTTCTTTTTCTCTCTTCTCTTTCTTTTTCTTTTCTTTATCTTTTCCTTTTTCCTTTTCCTTTTTCCTTTCACATTTATCATTTATTTTTATTTAGGCCACAGGGTCACCACGACCAACCTGTGCCACTTATCTTTTATTTTTATTAGGCCACAGGGTCACCACGACCAACCTGTGCCATTTACCTTTTACTAGGCCACAGGGTCACCACGACCAACCTGCGCCGCTTACCTTTTACTAGGCACAGGGTCACCACGACCAACCTGCGCCGTTTTTATTAGGCCACAGGGTCACCACGACCAACCTGCGCCGTTTATCTCTTATTTTTATTAGGCCATAGGGTCACCACGACCAACCTGCGCCATTTGTCTTTTATTATTATTAGGCCACAGGGTCACCACGACCAACCTGCACCGTTTTTATTAGGCCACAAGGTCACCACGACCAACCTGCGCCGTTTATCTCTTATTTTTATTAGGCCACAGGGTCACCACGACCAACCTGCGCCATTTGTCTTTTATTATTATTAGGCCACAGGGTCACCACGACTTTATTTTCTTTCTCATCATTAATTCATCTTAGTCTTTTCTCTTTACTTTTAGTTCCTTAATTCTCTTTAATTGTTTTAGTTTCTCGACCCTTCTTTTATCTTTTTCTATTTAAGTGTTTCTCTTTACTAATGTTATTCTTACTTTTAATTAACTCTTAGCTTGGCCATATACTCTATATTTTTAACTCTCGTTACTAGTTATTAGTTATCTATTTATTTCCCTCATCTCACATTTTTATTTACTTCTTATTCCTATTTCATTACCCTATTTTAATTAACTACCCTTTTTAACTTAGCTTAGTTTCCATATCTTATTACAACATTTCATTTAACTTCCCTAACAACATACTCTCACTTTGCTTTAGTGTCTTTTAATAAATTTCTTTTACCGGTTATCTATTTTCTTTTACATCTAATTCACTATTTTATTTCTATTCCCATATTCGACTCCGCACGTATTCACTATTCCATATTCTAATCCCTCTTTTATCCCATTTAAATCTTCACGTACTATTTTACTTATTATCTTTTAGTTTATTAGTTCTACTCTTTTTGCCTATTACGTTTACCCTTTATTCTTTTACTCCCAAATTTAGTTGGTTTTTCCTTAACTTCTCCCTTGTGTTACAGTGTATACTTATCTACATTTTCGTTCAATATTAACCAATTTAATATCCTAAATACGCCCATTCGTTCCGGACCTTGTCCTACACTTACATATTCTATTCCCTAAGGTGTGGTTTCCATTAAATAATTCTAAATACTTCATTTATGTCAGCGGGGACTACCCTAAGTTTCATTAACATATTACCCTATTCTTAGTCATCACTATAGCATCCTAGAATTTACTTCCCAAGTAGAGGTAAAACAACCCTTCTTACCTTAACCTTATAGAGAGAGAAGGGAGTACCAAACCCTAACTCTTTAAAATCCCCCTTTTTAGCACCAACCAAATAGCCTCCAAATGTGTAGTGAGAGAGAGTTTGCTTCTCCAAGCCTTAATGTAGAGAGAGAAAGCTTCAAAGCTATGGAGGAGAGAGAAAATGAGCCATGAAGCAAAAGAAGTGAAATTAGTTAGAGATTATGGGGGGAAATTCGTATAACATGAAGGAAATGAGGAGGAAAGCTTGAATCTCACTTACTTTGAGCTTGAAATGGTGGAAATCAAGAGTGGGTGTTGAAACCTTTGAACCCTAACTCATACCCATGGCTTGAGAGAGAAAGCAAGGTGGGGAGGGTGATGATGATGATGAGGATGATGGGGATGATGATGGTGAAGCTTGGATGATGAAGGAAAAAGCTTGGAAATGAGCTATGGAACCTTGGGTTGTCTTGGAAATTTGATATCCCAACTTGGGGAGGAAGAATGGGGCATTTCGTGTGCCCCATGACCTTTATTTTTTTCTCTGCAGACTCGTGGTACTCGAGTAGTCCATGCACTACTCGAGTAGCCACTGCTACTTCCCTTTTTATTTTTCTCCTATTTTCCTTTTATTTTCATCTTGCTTTCAAATCGTCATAACTTCTTCGTTAACCGTTGGATCTTGCTCAAATTTTAAAGCAAGCTTCCCTACATAATAATCTTCACATCCAACAGTGGAATTTGTGTTTTGAGTTATAAATCTTTTATTTTGAATTTCCTAATATAGGGTGTTTACAACACCGAAAACATCGCTTCTAACGCTCTTTTGTTCATCTTTCAACCTCCTTTCTGATGCCAATGCTTCTTGACTCCTTTATGGCATTCAAAGAACTCCTAATCCATCTTTTTAAATCCTTTTTAGAATAATCCTTACTTCCAAATCTTATCATTATTCTAATTACTCTTAGAATTAAAATTCGGGATGTTACATCTTTTAGCATTTTATTTGTGTCTTATTAATAACTTATTAATATTTTATTAAATCCTAAGGTTTCTGATGAGTCACCCTTGTTTGTCCCTTCGGTGAACCTCAACCTTTACATAAATCTTTCATATCAACTCTTCCATACTGCTTCACAATATTACACGATGAGAGCTCGAAACCACGGGGTGAGGCCCCCGTGGCCAGCACTATCCTCAACCCGGAAAGCAAGTCATAACAACCCTGCACATCGGGGAGTTCAGGCTTTCTCACGAAATCCTTAGTCCATTTCCAATACCACTTTTCCCAGAATTTCCTTTCTCTTTAAATGCTTTCAATTTTCCTGCTTACCGATACATTCCTAGAAAGTTTCTTAAATAATCATGAATTGTTTCCTTTGCTTATACTCACATCACATCATCATTTAAATTGTAACAGTATTCCATTTAAGACGTAACAAATGTCTCTCAGCACAGTTAAATTTAAAATAATTCAGCAAGCATATATGCATAAACAAATAATATCATAAGACCATTATAATATATCATTTGCAACTTGAAAATCAACCATAATACAAAGAAAGAGGGTCCAACCTTTCGTATACGTGGCCACTCACACACAAACAATTGCCACTATATGACCGACTCTTTCGGATCCTCGCGTTTCGACTTTTGAGATGGTCAGAAACATTAACACAAATTACCTAATTACCACGGCGTCCTAAGGAAAGCTTCTCTCTCACCTTTTGCAATTTGTAGCCTTTCCGTTCCTTGGAATCGAAGCCTCCACTGACTACTTTGTTCTTTCCCTTTCTCTTTCCTTAAATTCAAAATCATACAAAAATTACTATCACATAATTTAAACTATGCTACACCCAAAGCCATGCACGTAGATACATTTAAGAATGGTATATAATCTACTATATATCGACTCATTCCTTTTCGGGAACACTTCAAACACATTTTAAAAATAATTCAGGATTCATGAAAATCATCTATAAACACGTTTTGCCGAAAACACTGTATGCTGAATTTTCTAATTGCGTACACAAAACTCAATTAAAATCAGGCCAAACAAATTTAAGCTTTTACAGTTTTTTTCCCAAAACCTGCGAGCAAGCTGGACGCTGACAAACCAAAGAAATTCAATAAATAATAAACTAGTACGTTGACAGAATATTCTCAAATACTAATTCTCTTAGATAAAGTCTTGGAGTAGCATAAAAACATAAAGCAATAATCACCTTTTAAAAGCAATAAAAGTCAGTTCAGACACAACGTAGTTTTTCAACTTACAAAATCCAATCTTACTCTAAATAGTTACATTATTCAAATTCATGAGTCCTAGGCATGGGGCCATCAACTTAAGCTAACATTCACAAAATTTACACTTTCGGGACAGCACGTTCTCTTTTCGAAATATGTCTTTTAAAATCACCTTACGCTTGCCCGAAAGCATCCATTTTAGGCTTAATTATGTCACAAGTCCCTGAAGTTTGGGGCACTACAGCCAGATACCCTTATTCTTATTTTTTCAATGTCTGACTCCTCGAAGTTACTTCTGGGTTTGTCATATACCCCTACTACCAATTCTGCCTAATTTTGCTAACATGTAACACCGGAATCTTGGTCAGACGCAGGAGGTTAGGTAAGTGGTGCCCCGTGGGCGAAGATCCTTTTTTTTTCTTTAAATTAAAAACCTGAAACTTAATATTTTTATATTTTTTAATTAAATAAAAAAAGAAAAAGAAAGGATTGAAGAAAGATGTAACACCCTCATCTTTTATAAAGGGAATAAAAGAATTTCGTAAAAATTATCCTTGTGGAAAATAAGAATTCCCTTTATTGAAGAATATTAAATAAAAATTTTTCTTTAAAAAAAACATTTAATGTTGGTGTTACAACGAATCAAATCCAGTAAATGAATCAATGAATTTCTTCCATTCCGCTTGAGTCTCTGGCTTGATAGGTGGACTGACTTTATCTGCTACTTTTACCTACTACCAAAAATGGTAGATGGGAGTAAATCACTTGTCATATCACGTAAGCAGATAATTAATTGAATCATCATAGACAAACATACACACATAATCATCATAATGCAGTTTACATGCTCAATCCATTATTTACAATCATATTATCTCATAACTAGGTGGCATGATGTATGCACTGAAATCCTTCTCTTATACATTCTATATCCTCAATTCATTCTTTTATATTTTTTCTTGATATTCACAATCCTTTGATATAGCTCGATACTCAGGATCGAGACTTTTGGGTGAATACGTACAATTGTCGTGCATACCTCGATACTCGGGACCAAGGTGGGACCGCACCCATGGCAGATACTCACAACTCACGTGCGTTACACTCGATACTCGGGACCAAGGTGGACCATGCCAATCACCACTTCTCTTTCATTGAGTTATTTCTTCTCACTATTCTATCTCGACATTTGATAATCCTTATACAAATGCAAATGCGACTAATGCAACATTCATCCTCATAATTTCAATCCTTTAATCCAACATCATTACATTTGCCATCTACAATGGTAAGATATTCACAAATATATTCTCCATCATCAATAATAAGGTTTGGTTAAGGTTACATGTCATAAAAATTGATATTTTCCAATTCAAGGGTCATAATAATCGATTACCTTAAGGTGATAATCGATTATCACGTTTAAATTGAATTTTGCTGTAAATTTGTACCTGGTAATTGATTACGTAACCCTGATAATCGATTACCCTCCAGCAGAATGTACACTGAATTGGGTTTTGACATACCAATCTTTAGTACGCTTCACTTTAACCAATTTCAATCCAAAACAGATCAAAAACACATATATTTAGACAGGTTCATGCATATTTCAGGCAATCAAATCATCACTTACATATTCAATTCATTCAACAAGCATAAAACATCGTAAAATCACAACTTAGCATATGAAATTCAATTTCATTGCAAAATAACCATGTTTCAGCATTCTATTAGCTCATATTCATCATTTTAAACATGCTCAAGTCAAAGTTTTATAGAGAACCATGGGTTGTCTTGGTCTCCAAACCAAGAAACCTTGTCATGGTTTATTCATTTATCTTTTCACACATAATCAATCAAACATACTTCAATAATTATCCTAGTGATATGAATGAGATCTCCCATACCTTAGATATTTAGGATAGGTTTATACCCATTTGGTTCGGCCACAACGTAAAACGCAACGCTGTGCACCAGAAACTTGCATCGACCAACAACTCCGTGCACCAACCAGCACCAGAATCAGCATCGGCCGCACTAGGAACATGCACCAGACTTCAGCATCGGTGCATCAGGAACATGCACTAGATGCACCAGGGGCGTGCATCAGGGAAACAACACCGCTGCACCAGGAAACTAGCATCGGCAGCACCGCCACGCACTGAAACGTTCACCAGTCGCACCGAAAGCCCGAACCATGTATACTACACTCAATATTCACCACCGACCGAACCGAGAACAACCCCATGCAGCATCAACAACAACCACAACCCCAAACTCCCCTCAACCCAAGGATTCCACTTACTTCCACTCACTAATTCTCACCAAAACTTAAATTCTATGTGCACTACTAGCTCAAGGTAAGCCAAGTGCATGAATTTGAGAGGTAATTTAGACAAAGTTTGGCAAGGGAAAGCATGAAAACATGCAGCAACAACAACCATGGCATAAGCTATTTATATAAGGGAAAAAGAGAGGAAATGATGCAAGGAGATGAAGTAAGCCATGACTTCATCTCTTTCCTACACCACATAATGGTCCTGACCATCTAGGAGCCACACAATGGTCCTTAGGAGTGAAAAATATCTAATTTCTACGAGCTTCTAGATTCCACCGCCTTAAAATTGCATCAGATATAGACTGGTAATCGATTACCACGACATAGTAATCAATTACCACGACTTAATTTGACCAGAATTTAAGTTTTGACCTGGGTAATCAATTACTGGCTCTAATAATCGATTACCTAGACTTTTTGACCTCGAAGTACAAATTCCACCGCCAGATTTGAAGACAACAGGGTTTGGAAGCTTGTCTCCAAATTTGGGCACGATCTGACGGTTAACGAATGAGATACGACTGGATCTTTGGATGACGTTATCACTAAAATTCACTATGATGATTATTTACAAATATATTCACATAATATTTGCTTGATATTCACTTAGTATCAACTTAATATCTACTTAATGTCTATTTTATACCTACATAATATATTTCATTTATGATTTTGAGGATAATTCCAGTGGGTGATGCAAAAGAGGTCGTTTTCGCCCATGTGACATCACGCGGCACCACATGACCAACCTCCTATGTCTGACCAGGATTCCGGTGTTACATGTCAGCAAAATTGGCTAGAATTGATAGTAGGGGTATATCACAAACCCAGAAGTAACTTCGGGGAGTCAGACATAAAAAAAAAGTATAAGGGTATCTGACAAAAGTACCCCAAACTTCAGAGATTTGTGACATAATTAAGTCTTTTACAAATATAACTTTAGAGTCAAGCCGCATTATTTAGAAAACATAATTCACTACAATTTACTTTCCAAAGAGAGTTTGGATCATTTTAACAAAAATACCTTTTCATTTCATCTCAATTAGGCCAATTCGGCCACTTCTCCTTTTTCTAAGAAAATTTGCAACTTTCATATGCTTGAATTATTAACTCCAATTCAATTCAAAAGAGAATTCCAATTCTCAATGAAAAAATTTGCAACTTTCATATGCTTGAATTATTAACTCCAATTCAATTCAAAAGAGAATTCCAATTCTCAATGAAAACTAAATTTTCAAATGAAAACCAAAGTTATAAAATTCCAAATCAACAATTCGTTCCTTGATGTTTTTCCACCCAATCAAAGTAAAACAATTCGGCTACATTCATAAACATGAAACAAGTTTCAACACTTTAAAATTCTTGCATAATTTAACACATCATGTAACAAAGCTTGGCTCTAAATGGACAAAGGAAGCTCACGGCCTCCCCTTCATTTTCATCAAAAATTAGTTTTTTCTCTTTCTAAGTCACTTACAAAATTAAGAAATAATATATAACACAAAACAATTAAATATAACATATTCTTTTTCCAAGCTAAGGCATAAACCAAGCAAAACTTTCAACGTAACTAGTCTTTCTTAATCTTAGCAACCAAAATAGCAATTGAAAGTTATAAAATGAAGGCACCAAACAAATCAAATGAATCCTATGCGAACACAAAGTTTAAACAACACAATTTCATTTATACAAAAATCATTTTTCTTACTCCTTTAGAGCTTACTGATTTGGGTCCAATATATGATGTCTTGAGCATGATTTAGACTCTCTTTTACTATGGATTTGTCTTGTTTCTCTTGTAAATTTAGGACCTTTTGTATAGTTTTTAGTAAGTTAGGCAATTTAGAATCCTTTGAACGTTTTGATATGTTTTGTGTATGTTTCAGGTGCTTTTGGAGCTTAATTGAAGAAAATAATTATGGAGCCTGAAAGAGGACAAAAAGACCTTGAAAATGGCGCAAGAACGGAGAGAAACGAAGCCGGAGCAGGTGGCACACGCCCAGGCGCACAGAGCCGCACGCCCAAGCGCATGCACCACGGAGAATCACCAGCATCAGACCTAGCACGCCCATGCGTGAGGTTCTGGGCGCCCAGGCGTGCCTCCCTCGCAGCAGGCCCAACTGGGCCTATCTATTTCTTTTTTTGGTAAAGAAAAAATTGCATTACCATCGAACAAATGAGTACACATTAAGGCAATAGTCTAACGCCATAGCCACCTTCTAGGAAGGGTTCTAAGGGCTAGAAAATTCCAAACAAAAAAAGACCAAAACCAGAAATAAACTAAAAAGGCCTAAAGCATAACTCTTATTCTATCTAAAATGGTGCTGAAAGGCCCGTTATTGCTAGCCCAATTACAACCAAAGAAAAGCTTAATAGATAACTCATGTTGGATAAGGATCAAAACTTGCTCAGGGGTAAGCCTTTGCTGTCTGAACACCCTCCGATTCCGCTCCGCCCAAACTGCATAAATGCATGCAGCTACCACCGCCGTGACGACTCGCCGGCGTTGTTTCTGATTGAACCCAAAATGAAGCCATCTGACCCAATTAGGCATCCTATATTGATTAATCTCCACACCAATCCAATTCCCAGCTTGCTCTAGCAACCTCTTGCTCCATTCACACTCAAAAAACAGATGCATGTTCGTCTCCTCAGCTCTATCACAAAGCTCACACAAGGGCGAGATTTGGAGGAAGTGGAGCTTGTCTTTTGTCTTCAAACCGTTCTGGACTAGAAGCCAGAAGAAGAAATTGTGCTTTGCAATGCTCAGCGGGTTCCAGATTGTGTGATAGAAGGGAAAAGCTGGTACATCTCCAATCAGGTATTCATAACCAGCTTTGATAGAGTAGCACTGCTGATTCGTCATTAATTGATCGAATTTAGGAAGTAGCATATCTCTAACTTTTAATAATTGCTTCCAATGCCATGAGCTTGTCTGATTTTCTTGAACGTGATTAAACGTGTCTCTGCTTAAGTATATAGCATTAATCCATCGAATCCATAGGGTATTTTTATTCTCCTTTATCTGCCAAACCTGATTCCCTAGAGCTGCCAAATTCCAAAAGTATATATTCTGGAACCCAAGACCCCCATTTTTCTTGCTCATACAGACCTTGGTCCAAGCTACCTGAGCCTTAGCTCTCCCTCTTTCATCTTTGCCCCATAAGAAACCTCTGCAAACTCTTTCTACTTCTATGATAACAGTTTTAGGTATTATGAAAGTGGAAGCCCAGTACAGATGCATAGTCATAAGAATCAATATGATCAATTGAGCACGCCCTTGAAATGATAGGTTCCTAGTTGTCCACATATTGATTCTTTTTGTTATCCTTTCAACCAGGGACCTGCAGGTAGCCACATTCCATTTTTTTGCACATATAGGAAGCCCCAAATATTTAAAAGGGAAAGAACCCCTACTGAACCCAGTAATTCCTTCCAATCTCTCCTTTAAACTATCACTCACTCCAGCAATGTATATTTGAGACTTAGCTTGATTAGCATATAATCCTGAGCTGAGAGCAAATTCTGTGACTGTTTTAACAAGGATTCTAACACTAACTTCATTAGCTTTGCAAAAGATCATTACATCATCTGCAAAAGCTAGGTTTATTAGCTCCATCCTTTTGCACATAGGGTGGTATCTAAACCCATTCTCAGTAGCTGCCTTCTTCATTTTCCTTGTTAGCATCTCCATTACAATAACAAAGAGGAGAGGAGAGATAGGATCTCCTTGCCTCAATCCTCTAGTACTGAAAAATCTATCATGCACATTGCCATTTATCACCAATCTATAGGAAACATACTGAACACACATCATTACCCATCTTACAAACTTCTCTGGAAACTTCAGGGCTTGTAAACTTCTATGAATAAACTCCCAATTAACACTATCATATGCCTTTTTTAGGTCAACTTTCATTAGGCATCTGGGAGAGATATTCTTCCTTCTATATAATCTCAAAAGGTCCTGAGATATGAGAACATTATGAAGGATGGATCTTCCTTTGATAAAAGCTGTTTGGTTCTCATTGATCAGGAGCGGCAAACATTCTTGTAATCGATTGCAAAGTAATTTAGAAATAGTTTTGTAGATAACATTGCAACAGGCTATAGGACGAAAATCACTTACAAGATTAGGGCAATCTATCTTAGGAATGAGGACCAATAAGGTCTGATTAGCTTCCCTCAATAGCTTCCCATTAGAAAAGAAATCATGAACTGCTGCAATAACATCTTTCCCAATGACTGGCCAAGCTGCTTTAAAAAAAGCTGCTCCATAGCCATCAGGCCCAGGAGCCTTGTCATTCCCCATATGAAACACACATTGCTTGATCTCTTCATCTGTGAAAGGTCTAATTAGATTCAACTGCTGATCAACCCCTAACACTTTTCCTTGATTAATCTCCTCATCATTAATGAGCCAAGGCCTACTACCATCAGACAATAGGTTTTGGAAATAATCTTCAAAAGCATGCCCTATCTGATCCTGGTCAGTAACCACATTACCATGAGAATCCTGAATCCTCAGGATTCTGTTTTTGTATCTTCTAATACTGATTGTCTGGTGAAAGAACTTTGTGTTCATGTCACCTTCACATAGCCAATCCTGTTTGGCTTTCTGTTTCAAGAACATAATAGCAGCCCGGTAAACCTCAGCATGTTCCATCCTGGCTTCCGTTTCCAACTTTTGAAGATGTACATTGGTAGGGTCTGATTGCAACAAATCCTGAATTGTGTCCAGCTTAGCCCTAGCCTGAATCTCTTTAGTGTCAAGGTCCTTAAACTTTCTCTTGTTCAAATCAATCAACATAGGTTTAATGTGCTCCAGGTTTCTCATAATTCTAAACATAGCATAGCCTTCACCCTCCTGCCTCCAATTCTGTCTGACAATATCAATGAATTCCTTATCAAGAGTGAGATGATTAAGGAATTTTAAATTCTGACCTCTCCTGTTCACATTCTTATTCCACTGAATCACCATAGGACTATGATCAGATACTCCACAATTTAGAAACTCTGTATGGACCTCTGCCCAGTCTCTACACCAATTAAAATTTACTAGAGTTCTATCCAGCTTGCTTAAGATTCTGTCACCACCCTCTTGCTTATTGTTCCATGTATAAAAGCAACCACAATATTTCATGTCTTCAAGCTGACAATGATGAACAAAGTCTCTGAAATCCTGGGTCTGATTAGCATCAAGAGGCAACCCTCCTAGTTTCTCTTGGGCATTCAAGCTGCAATTGAAATCACCCATCAGCACCCATTTGCCCTGCAATCTCTCCCCTATTTCCTTCAAATCATTCCACATCTCATTCCTTCCTTCATAGTCATTATGAGCATATACAAAAGTAACATAAAACAAGGTGTCATCAGGAATGAAGGTTACCTTGCAATGCACAGTTTGACTAGTATGCCTTATAACCTTCACATTAAACATATCCTTCTTCCATACTATCCAAATTCTGCCAATTAAGTGATCTTCCAGATTTATAAAGCTCCCCCAGTCAACAAACATTCTGTTCTTCACCAATTCATATGAGTTATCTCTATGTTTATTCTCCAGTAAAGCCATAATACCTATATTAAACTTATTTATCAACCTTTTAACCTCTTTTTGTTTAAGGGGTTGGTTAATCCCCCTTGTGTTCCATGCACCAATATTATCCATTTAAGTGGAGGGTTGAAGACTCCCCCTTATGGAACTTAACTTGGGCCTTCCTCCTAGTCATAACTGGTGTCTAGGACCCTTCCTGTTGATCCTTCCTGCTTTGATCCTCATCAAGCATCTGGACCTCCCCACTTTCCATCTGAGATTCATTAACCACAGAAACATCCTCACACTGGTTCTGAATGACCTCCTTAACTGCCTGGACTGCAGCTTCAACATTCTCACTAGGAATAGTCCCCTCTTCCAAGGACTTATTAAGTTTCAGGGCATCATCCACTCTTTCTATGTCTTCCCTTGAAGGTTTTCTTTTTTCCACCCATTCCTTCTTAGTTTTCTTCCTGGAAGATTTGCTATCATGGCCATACATAGCACATGAAGCACACAACACAGGCTTCCATTCATATTCAATTTTCTGGGCAATAACATTTTCTTTCTCATCTTCAAAAAACACCTCTTCTGGTAAGATTGTAGGGTTAACCTCAACCAAGACCCTTGAAAAGCTGATACGATTCCTTTCCTTAGTAACATTATCAACCATGATTGGTGTGCCCACTAGGCTAGCAATCTTACTAAGAGAAGGAACCCCCCAGTATTTAACATTGAGATTAGGCATCTGAATCCAGACTGGCACAGAATCATGGAACATCTTTGAAACAGGCTTTCCTGTCCAAGGAGCAATGATAAGTGGTTTCTTATCAAAATGATAAATTCCCACTTCTAGAACTGCATTCCTTGCCTCTATTGAATTGAATCTGACGACCATAGTTCCATCTTCATTCATTAACACTTTGTCAATACCATGATGGCCCCAGATTTTCCTAATGTAACCATTGAACACTGCATATGGAGGTCTAGCCCCCAATACATAACATACAAGAGCTTGTTGCCAGAACGCTTCTTCTTTCTCCACATCTGATGCTACTATTTTTCCCACTGCTACCCCTTCTTTAATTTGTGGCTTAACAAAACTTAGTTTTTCTCCAGCGTTCCGTAGTTTGGTGATATCAAACGTATCCCAGACAGATACTTTTTGTGGAGTAGTCTCTTTTTCAATGCTATCAGGCTGGTTAGGCGCATCGACAATTGAATTTCCTTCTTTGTCGCCTTCAATAGCTTTCCCTTTAATTCTAGATCGCAGCACATCCAGTTTCTTCATAATGGAGGCCACTTTCTTAGGACTTAAGGAATCAATATCCTCAAAATCATCATCATCCAAGTGCTCAAGGTCTAGATTCTTAGGGACAGAAGTAATAGGTGTAGATACAAGAGGAAAAGAGTGTTGATTGAAGGGCGACTTGGGGGGCCGTCCCTTCTTTCTTGCCATGAAGGCAAGCAGCGATGATCAGAGACCAGCCGCGAGCCAAGAGAGAAATGAAACCCTAGCAGAGCAAGTCAACCCTAGTAGTTTTGGGCCTATCTATTTCGCTTTTGAGGATTCTGATAGATTTATCTTAAAGATTTATCTTTTAGATTTATTTTAGATTTATTCTAGATCAGTTATTCTAGATTTAATCTAGATTATTTATTCTAGATTTATTTAAGATTTATTTATAGATAGATTTATTTAGAGATTTATTTTAGGATTAGCTTTGTCTATATATACTAGGATTTAGCATTAGGTTTGGTAGACTTTTCAGAGCCAAATAGAGATTAGAATAGAATTAGGATTAACGAAGAGAGGCTGTTCTGCAATTGAGAGCAAGGAGGCAATGCACAAGGATTGAAGATTGGAAGATTGAAGATCCCATGGGGGTAAATTGATTATTGTTTATGATTATTAGTTTTTCCCATTCCTTGTATTTCTTCTTCCAATATGTATAACTGAACCTCTTGTTAAGAATAGGGTGGATTTGTATGGATCTTAATTTGGCTGTTTATTTATGAATTAATGTTTTTCCTTTCAAATCAATTGCTTGGTTGTGTTTTAATTACAATTCATAGAATTAGCTACTTTATGTTTTGTTGTGGTAATCTGAACCATAATTTGAAAATTAGGATTAATATTAGGCCTTTCAACCAAACAATATAATTATTCAATTCATAGGAATATTTTTGGGTAATTGTATAAATCTTATAAATTAGAACTCACTTAAGGGATTAAGGGGTAAGAAACATAATTTCCATGAGAGATCTAGCTTTTATTATTTCTAGAGTTTTTGATTTATTGAAAAACATATTTTCATAATTAATAACCTGATCCTACAATGAAACCAAGTTCCTAACCTTTCCCATATTTGCTTCTAAATCCTTTTTGTTTTCTGAATTGTTTCATTCTTTCTATTCCACACTCCTATATCTAAACTCAAAACCAATACAAGTTTCACATAGTAATCACAATTAGGTGAAAGAAATTCGAAACAATTTGCAATCCCCGGGTGGGACGATAATTTTACTTACTCTTTATTACTTGTGCGATCGGTACACTTGCCGAATTGCCAACACTTACCCAAAATTACAAATCAATTTATCAATTAACATACTAAAAACAAAACCAAATAACCTTTTCTTCCTTTTTATCCATTCAGCCACATCACCAAAAACAATACATAGTTCTATCTTTTTCACACTTAATAATCATAGCATGATTTTATTTTCAAAAAAAAACTTGGAATCAAATTTAATCAAGTCGTCAACACACTTTTTAAACAACATATTCCTTTTTAGCTTTAAAAAAACTAAAACACTACTCACATAATCATTTGACATTTCATTTTTAACAAAACTAAAGTCACTAAGGGTCTAATACCCTTCTTACAAAGGAGTTTACAAACCATAGAAAGCCATGGAATACAAGCCAATAGAAGACCTTCACACAATTCATTTTTCAATTAAAAAAAGGATCCAATCTTCTAAAACAAATTTCAAACTCTTTTTCACCTTCCACAAAGAATTCGGCCAACATACAAACACTAAAAACAAAGATCCTTTTTACCATACCAATTAAAACCAACTTGAGTACATATAAAATGAGAATCATTTAACATACAAATTAAAGTCCTTACTTTTTATTATTGGAAACTTTATTCCTAACATTAACATCTTTATAATCAAAACTAATTAACTTTAACCTTCCAAAAAAAAGAAATAAAGCATCAAAACAATTTCAAAGTCTATTTTCTCTTCCTCAAATAATTCGGCCTGGTTCCTATTAGTCCAAAAATTGTCCTTTTCATAAACTTGTGAAAACCATAATAACTTGTTCTTATAAACCCAAAAATTCGTTTAAACAAAATCACCGACATTCAACACCCAATCAAAGCTTCACTATACTTCCTTTTTACCAAAAATAAACCATTTTAGCTTAAAACAAATTTCAAAGCTCTTTCCCTATATCTATGGCCAATTCGGCCAAAGTCCCTAGTTTGGGGAAAAATCACTACATGCATTAGCTATACAAAAACAAGTATATACATGCATAAAAACATATGACTACATGCATTAACTTCCTAAATTTATTTCCACAAACATCAATTTTTTTGTTCGGGTGCTTGCTCCAATCATGCATGCAAGAAAAGATTCTCACTTCTATTAATTTATTAAGCACATGCATCATAAAAAGGCTTGTTACTTGCAAAAATCAAAGCTTTTTGGACACAAATGCCTCCCAAATAAATCCTCACATTTGTATATACATATATGTAGGGGTGTTCAAAACCGAACCGGTCCAATTAAAAACCGCAAACCGATCCAAAAACACCGAAAACCGAAAAAAACCACATTTATTGATTTTTTTGGGACTGATTTTATATAAACCGATCGGTTCGGTTCGGTTTTCGGTTTGTGCTGTGAAACCGAACCGATCCAAACCGAACCGATTATTTCATGTGATGCACAAAACGCAGCGTTAGGCCTAGGTTTTTTAGTTGTTGGCTTGTTGCTACTTGCTCAATGCTCACAGCACCTCTATCCCAATCCCTCAGCAGCAGCCACACGCACAGGCACAGCTCCTCTCTCCCTCACTCAGCAGAGCACCTATTCTCTATCTCTCTCCCTCAGCAGCGGCGCCGGCAGCCACACGCCTTCCGCCTTCCACATTCTACCTTCGATTCTCCATCTCAACATCTCTCTCCCTCAACAGCCACACCGATCCATTTCCCTCTCTCTCAAACCCACCGAATGCCGTCTCCCTCTCTATCGCAGGCTCACAGCTTCAATAGTCCCTCTCTCTCACAGGCTCACAGCTTCAATCGAACGCCGTCGCCCACCGAACGTCAACTGTCGCTCCCCACCAATTTTTGCTCTCCACTGTCGCTGGCTTGTTGCATGGAGGTAGTTGTTACCATTTTCGGTTTGTATTTGCCCTTCCGTTTCTTACTTTGTTATTATTTGCATAAAGCATTCAAGACTCAAGAGTAGATTTTATGAATGATTGTATGAAATATAAAGGATAAAAATTAGATTCACTGACTTGACTGTTTTGTTTATATTTCAATTGTAAGAGTTACTGTGTTTAGAAATATATTTATTAGCTTTGCAATTCAAGTTTGTATTGCTTTTGTCAGGACTAATTTAATTTGTATTGTGATTTATACTGTTAGCATGGACTAATTAAGGAAGCATTTCAGATTGTGGCTGTAGCCTTTCAAACAAAATACTTTCAATAATTGGTAGAATATGAAATTAGGCAATAAATAGTTGAAATCTTCAATTAGCATGTTATGCATTGAATCCAAGTGATGAGATTTTGAAAAACTCAACTTTAATCACAAACCAATTTCAAACAATCAAAATAAATTAAAATAAATTAAATCAAGTTAGGAATCATTACCCACAAACAAAGGTTGATGAAAATGAGTTTCCTTTAATTTCCCCTTACACAGTCATGGTTTTTCCTTCCTTTTTCAGTGGGGGATTTTGATTCCATATGTGATTGCTTAAGAGAGAAATATTAAAGAAATGGGTATGGGATTTTCGAACTTTAAATTAGAAAAGGAGTTGTTGTCGTTACTGTTACATTGATGGGGTTTGAGAAATTGTGGTTACGAGGAGGAAGAGAGTGGTTCGTGCGTTATAGGGAGGAGAATGGGGCTGCCGTTGCTCTGTTTCTTGGTGATAAGGAGAAAATGAAAATAAACTTGGTGTAGAAGAGAGGAGGGAGTCGTGTTTTAAGAAGGAGGGAGTATGGGCTGTGTGTTGCTCTTGCTTCTGTGGGGAGAGGATAAAATGAAACTAATTTTAATGAGGGAGAAGGGTGTGAGTCGTGTAGGAGAATGAAGGAGTATGTGTTTTATTATTATTTTTTTTGTTAAAGAAGCCAAGAGTCACACGCACACATAAAATAAAATAAAATAAAAGAGAGAAAGAATAAAGGAGGGTGCGATTTTCTTACCCAAAATAATAGGGTCTCATTCGTTGTTAATTAAAATACCAATAGAGTAATTAGGGTTGTAATAAAATGAGCATTGTGATGATTTGGGGTTTATTTTTCGAAAGACATTTCCTCTTCCTTAGTTATTTTCAAATCGTGAAAACAAGTATGTATGGAGAAAAATGGAAATTCCTTTAAACTCTCATGGGGTGAGTTAAAATCATGCTCTAATAAATTATAAAACACTATAAAAATGCTTTGTAAATTGAATCACAAAATTATAGTCTTTCTCAAGTTATAACAACTAAACTTTTATAAAAACAAAACTCAATACCTTCATATAAATTATTTTGACTGTAATTTCATTTTATTCGAATCTCATATGAAAACATAATGCCTTTAGAAATCCTGATCGAATAGATCAATAAATAAACAAATAAATAAATAATTAAATACACAATTAAGTAAATTGAAATCCATTGTTGTCGTAAATAAAAATCAACTTGTCAATTCAAATCCCAAAATCTGAAACCTGACAATTAACGTTTTAAGAACTCCCTTTATAAAAATAATAATAATAAAATCAAAGCTCTTCCTAAATCACAAAACTCAAATGAATTAATTTATTTTTATCAAAGGGAATATAATAATATTTCCAATTATAAAAATATAATTTTGTCAAATATGAAAAATTGTGGGTATTACATTCCTCCCCCACTTGGAAATTTCTCGTTCCCGAGAAATTGCAAGCAAGATTCAAACAAGATTGAGAGTATAGGACTCTCTCTTCATTCTAAAACTCCAAGACATACATCACTATCACCTACTTGATCTTAGCTAACAGCAGGTGACAAGCAGTCGCTTCGACTTTGAGTTGAGTCCAGGTAGAGTGGAAATGAAGACAATCATCTTAGGGCATTGTCTAGGTACCCTAAAATTATCAAAAGACTACAAAATCTTAAGATTTCCCATCTATATCAATCATCTTAGGCTCTAAGTGTATCCTAATAAGCCATCAAAAATCATCAACTCCTAGAATTCACCGTTGCTATTACTCACCTTAGGCTATAAAGAGGTCCTTAACTTCGAAATCAACCGTCAACTTTCCTTATTTGGTCCTCCTAAAGCACTTGGGTTTCGATACTTCTGTCTGTTATTCTTCTTATCTAGCGGGTTCTCATCGAAATTCTTACTACTTATCTTCATCGCAACGCTACTTTGTCCGTCAAACTCACTTAAGACATCTCAAGCTCCTAATGCTCCTTGCAATTTGCCTATTCCACTAAGGCTCTTAAAAGATATGATCTTCTAAATTTGTCCAAACTTTTAGCCATATGGGCCACTTCCACATCATTTCCTCTAACTATCTAGCCATTAATGCCACAAATTCTTATTGAGTCAGGGTAACTAGCTTACTCATCCAGGGTGTTAAAAGGATTTAATTGTTCTACTTTGTCCATCCTGTCCTTTTTATCCACCATATCCTCACACACCAGTCATACCTAGGCTCTTTCTCCCACTGAGAACCTTTTTTGAGTGGCATAACACGCCTGATGGGTGACAATTTAACAGATTTTTTTCATGAAATCATCGTCTCGTCAAAACAATTTGACAACACGTGAATCATGATAGGATGATCTCTTGAATTATGATATTTTGGGGTTTTGAGGTTAACTTGGGTAGATTTTTATCGAAGGGTCGTCTTGTCAAATCAAAGGCGTCATTCCAAACAAAAGAGAAAGTACGAGATAAGCTGCAAATAGAGGATAAAAACAAACAGGTTTCATAAGAAGGTCTTTACTCAACTCGATCCCAATCTTGTCATGAGCGTATGCAGACCAAAGCGGAGCACTCATACCATACTCTTGTCCCAAAAGAGTATTAGGTAGCCTTCATTCACCGCTACCTTATCATGACAACTCAAAACAAACAGACAAAACACACAAAGCACACAAACAAACGAAGCATGCAAGCCCATGCTTATGGTACTAGGATAACCATTGCTCTGATACCACTAAATGTAACACCCCGATTTAGAACTTGAATTATTCCTTTACTTTAAAACAATATAGGAAAATATGGGCCAATTTTTTTTTCTTATTTTTTACAATGGTTACATGAACATACAAAGGCCTTTGTAAAACAATCTCTTTAAATAAAATAATATGAATATGTATCACGCCACCTTTCAAGTTCCAAACCGAAATGTTACCCACACCGTGCTTTAGAACCCGCACTTGGATTTCATAAACATTTTTCCATTCAAAACATTTGTCAGTTCATAAAGTATTCAACAGTTCCATTAGAGTGACATGTTTTCCAAAATTGATTCAGTATCACAATAGAATACATAATGGATCTCACAAGGTTATCCAGTACATATAAGCAGAACTCAAACACCAATAAATACCAACACTAAGGACTGGGAGCATCCTCAGCCACGGACTCGGACCCCGTCTCCCCTTTAGAAGACTCCACAGTCTCCCAGCCTAAACCTGCTCCTTGTTCGCTCACATCTTCGTCCTCCCATGCTTCTTCTCCTTCCAAGAAGGACCCATAACTCAGCTCATCCGATAATTCGAGCAATTCGACAACTTCCAAGAGAGTTTGGATAATTTTAACAAAAATCCCTTTTCATTTCATCTCAATTAGGCCAATTTGGCAACTTCTCCTTTTTCCATCAAAATTTGCAACTTTCATATGCTTGATGTAACGCCCGTCTAAATCCTCGTATTTGTTTTAAACAATAAAGAGATTTATTTTTGAGAAAGTCTTTTTTAAAGAGTATTTCTTTGAATGAATTTCTTATTTCATGATTTTAAAGTGATGAATGATTTTAAAGGATTGGTTTTATGGGATAATACTATGAGTTTTAAAAATTGAGTTTTTGGAATGGTTGTGTATTTAATATTTTTTTATGCTTTAAAGAAATTGTGATTTTTAAACATGAGTGATTTTATGAGAAAAAGATTTGTTTCCTATGCATGTATGTGCATGTGTGTGTACGATTTTACATGTATGTGTATGCTTAGGATTATATGAAAAATTAAAGTAGTGGAAGAATGTGAAATTAAGGAGAAAAGCCAACCAATAGGAATTAGGATGAGTGCCTTAAATTACTCTTCTTTGTCTAGGTTGATAAGACCTAAATCATGCAACAAATAGAAGTGCCAAAATTGCCCCTCCTAAACCCATGAGAGCCGAATTCACCAAGGGCAAAAGAGTAAGTTCACGGTTTGCCTATATAAACCTTGGCCCTTAGTTCATTTTCACACCATTCACTTTCATTTCCTTCATTTCTTCATTCTAAACACCAACACTAAGAGCCATTCCACTCTTATTGAGAGGGAGAGAGAGAGAGAGAGGCCGAGAAGAAGAAGAAGGAAGAAGAAGAGGAACCAAGCTTGACCATGGAGTTTTCCTTGAAGATCTAAGGTGTTGAACGCTTAAAGATCATTTCTTTCTTGGTATAACTTGAAGATCCTAGAAGCTTAGAGTTAGTTTGATTTGTGGTTTTGTAATTTTCTTTTCCCTTTGCATGTTTGATTTTATGGCCTTGTGATCTCTATTTTCTTTTGCATGTATCATTTATGCCTTGATCTTGAACTTTTAAAGTCAATGAAACTTGTAAAATGCTAAACCATGAGCTAGATGATTCGGCCATGGCTAGAAAACTTGATCTTGATGCTTTTCGTTTAGATCTAAGTGATTGCATGTTGGTTTCATGCTTATAAAAGTTGATTTGAGTATTTGCATGTCTTGATCTTAACTTGATCTTTGATAAAGCTTTGATTTTGTCTTGATCTACGAAAAAGCTTTGATCTTGAAGTCATGCATGTTGTTTTTAAACAAAAGCTTTGATCTTGAAGTCATGCATGTTGTTTATGAACAAAAAGCTTTGATCTTTTCTTAGTGCATATCACGGTTTTGCAAAGAAACCAAGGAAACAAGCTTTTGAAAAATGATTTTGACTTGATCTATGTCTTGTGTTCTTGCATGTTAAAGATTTGAAGTTAAATCTTGATCTCTAGTGATGTTGATTCGGTTTAAGCTTAGAAACCAAGAGATCATGTTTTGATTCTCATGAAAGGCACATGCATGTTGATATTTACTTGATTTGAGAATTTTAAAGTGCATGCATGAGATAATGGATGTAATTGTTATGTTGATTTGAGCCAAGAAAATAAATTTAAGTTTGTTGCTTTCATGTAGTGGCTCACGGTTTTTAAAGAGAAAAAGGGAGAGATAATCCCATGATTTTATGTCTTTGATTTCAAATAAATCTTGCTTTGATTTGTGTGAATTTTAGGCCAATGCATGTTAACTAGGTTATGGTTCTTTTTTATGAAGTGACATGAAGTAATGAGTATGTTTCATGGGTATATGCTAAGTTGATTTGTTTGAAATGGTGTTGTGGTCATTTATTTTCTATTCGGTTTTGGGTGTTGAAAATGGGTAAATAAGTTTAGTTATTTCAAGAAGAGTTTTCAATGATTTTTGATTTTATTCCTTTGCTGTCCAGAAATTTATTTTAAGTTATTGCTATTCTAAAAGTGTTTTCAATTGATTAAGAGTGTGAAATTTCAAGTACCGTTTGAAGTAACAAAAGCTAGATTGAAAAATATCGATTTCTCGGTGTTTTAAGAAACTAAAACGTGGCTGGATTGGTTTCAAACAACAGCTTAAAGTAATTATTTAGCTTATATTAATATGAGTTTTCAAATGATTTTGAGAGATTTCAAGTGCCAGAAAAGATTGAAGTTTTTTTGACAAACGATTGTATTTTAAAGAAAATGATGAAGAGGAAATAAGAGCTTTTCCTATTTCTAGTGAAGGAGAATAAAGTGATGTATTTCGTTTGAAATAAATTTTGACGTAAACGTATTTTTAAAATACGAGGTATTCGGTAGATGGTGGAATGGAATCGCGAGAAGAAGCGAGGGACTACCAAGGACAAGGAAATTCACATGCTGGACTAAGAGGTGAGAGTGCTGTGAACCCATAACGTGGTGGCTTGAAGTCTGAACATATGGACTGTGCTAATTGCTGAGATTTATGTGATATTCTATGTGCTAATTGTTTATCTGCTCAGTTAATTGAAATGCATGATTGGTTTTGTTATGTTTTGAAATCATTGTATTGATGATGTTGAGTATATTTTTATTCTGTCTGGAACTCTAGTTGTTGTTATGTGAGTGATAATGATAATCATGAGAAAGAAAAAGGCTTGAGATTAATTGAAAAGTTTAAGGAAAGATGATAAGTGATGAGATTTGAGAATGCTTCAGTTAAGCAACGATGCTGAGATTTGTGATATTGAGATGATGCTGTTGAGCCAGAACTGGTGAAAGTAATGTTGTTGTTTATTGGATTGAGACCTGTGTTGAGTTGAGCTTGCTCCTCCACTGGTGCTCACTGAGACGAAATGTGATATGAGTGGAGCTGGGCTCCTTTGTGGATGTTTATTGTAATGAGATTAGTGTTGAGTTGAGCTTGCTCCTCCACTAATGCTCACTGAAATGAGATGTGGTACGAGTGGAGCTGGGCTCCTGAGTGATGAAAGTGAAGCCAGAGGGCTGATGTCCCCAAAAAGAGATATGTTGTATTGAGAAAGTTTCCGAGATGAAATGTAAGATGGTTGATGCAATCCCAGCTCTGTGCTATGCGATGAAAGTATTATGTGATTTTTGGGGAACGGATTTAACCCTTAGTGGTCGGGACTCGTTGAAGGGATGAACCAAGGATGAGCCGACCTTAGGTTAATTAAAAATATAAAAGACTCTAAAAAAAGCGGTGAGCAATGAGTGCGAAGTAGTGGAGAGGAAGATACCATGGGTATCTGCGGATACTCAGGAGGAGATTGCATGAGGGGAGGGCAAGGACGGTGAACGTCAAGAAGCCTTGAGTACTTTCTAGGCAGAACAAACTCCATATATGGTATACCAGACGTGGTAGGGACTGGGTCCAAAGCCGTGGTAAGTTCTGCATCGCGAACTAGAAATAGTACTGTCGCCCCCTTGATTGCAAATCTATAACAGTGAGAGGGACTGGAACAGGGCTCTGTGATTTTATATGATTTAAATTGATTTGAGACTATATCGGATTTTCTACAGTTCTCCTGGCTTGGAGCCATTTGATTTGTTGAGACAGCTGTCAAGCCCGTGTGGTAAAGGTCCTGTACTCCTGTTAGCTTCCGACTAGGTTGGGTGGATGACCGAGGAGATGTAGACGTGTGTGCTGACTGATTTTCCTCAGTGATGGTTTTTCCCCGCCTCATTGAGTGAACCGATTCTGATAAGACTTAAAGAATGATGAATGATTCAAAGAAAGAAAGTATAAGAGAATATATGAATGATTGAGAAAGACCCCGATAAGATTTTGAATGCTTGAAAAGATTGTGATGTAAAGTGCAGTGATTGATATGGCAATGAGATGTGATCTTGATGTATTTGGAATACTGCTACATGCTTCGTTTATAAGTGCTTCTTATATGATTATGTGGATAACATGTTCAGATGTGATTATACTATGATTATGTTTTTATTCATGTTTATGTTATATCATGTTTATGTTATACTGTTCTGTATAGTCTGGTTAGATTGTCCTGTTCTATTATTTGCCTGTCTCTATATTGAGTCTATTGTGAGACCGCATGGTCAACCCGTTAGTGTTCAGAACACTGACTCTCTCCTACCATGTTGTCGTATTGGCTCTTGCCGGTATTGCAACGGGTAGATGGCGTATCGTGTAGCGATCCACATGTGGCCTCTGTTGGTTTTGGCCTCAAAATCTCGAGAGGGGGGGGGGGGGTGAATCGAGTTTTATTAATGTATTGTAAAAACCGTTACAAATTAAAAAATGATTTGAGATGGAGAGATTAAGCGTTTGAAACGGATCGCGCAAACGATAGAAAATATAATTCGAGTAGCGCGGAAACGTAAAAATTGAAATAAGCGGAAATTAAAAGAGATAGGGATAGAAAAGCTTGCACCGGTGAATTTTATACTGCTTCAGCCTTCCCGTCGAAAGGCCTAGTCCAGTCCCCAAGCGACCCGCCTGAGAGTTCTTATAACCAAGCAATAGAGCCGCACCCTATTACAACCAAGATCACCCCGCACACTACTAGGAACATCCGTTCACTAAGGGCCTCAATCACACAGCAGGGTTCCTCACCCTATGAACGTCACAACGTTCAACTACGGGATTCTCTCCCTACCACTAAGGTTTAGAAAAATGATGTGAGTGATTACAACAAGTATAATGTGTTCTCAAAACACAATAAGCTCTATGATAATGAAGTAGTTGTTTCTCTAGGAGTTACTCAGCCAATCAAGGATTTTTGTTCTTCAAAAATATGAACGTGAAAAACCAGAAGACTTGAGAAGAAGAAGAGAGAAACGTGAATCAGAGAAAAAGTATGAATGAATGAATTAGAAAAAAACTAATCTGAATGTTGGAGTGCAATCCTCTTTTTAAAATAGAAAAATCATTTTAGAATAAGAAGAATTTTGAATAAGTAAAACAAAATCAAAATAAAATAAAATAAGATTTGAAATAAGTTTTAAAATCAAAACTAAATCAAAATGATTTACGAAATAAAATAAAGATTTGATTCTTAAAACCAAAAAGGAAATAATTCAAATTTAAAATCATTTTCGAATTTATAAAATAAATCAGAATCTTTTATATAAAAACAAATCAGGAAATAATCAAAATGATTCTGATACATTTTTCAATAAAACAAGAAGTAATCGATTACTTTCTGAAGGTAATCGATTATTCTTCAAAAATAGAAATTCTTAAATTCATTTGAAAACCATGTAATCGATTACACCAAGAATAGTTAATCGATTACACCACTCATGTTCAATGTATGATGCAACTCATAATAATCGATTACACTAGTAAGTTAATCGATTACTGAGCCTCTGATGCATATGATGCAACATCATGTAGTCGATTACTACAGAGCTTGTAATCGATTACTAAGCCTCTGAAAAATATATGATGCAACAATTATAATCGATTATTTGAGCCAGGTAATCGATTACTCTCATAAAAAAGTAATTGATTAACAAGATTCATTTAATCGATTACAACCTCTCTGATTTTTCTATGATGCAACAAAGTTAATCGATTACTTGAGAAGATAATCGATTATTCTCTCTTGCAAACATACAAATATACAGAGTTTTGTAACATCAAGTATTTTCGCTGAGATTTAATGCAGAAAACACTTTTTCATGAAAAACACGTTTTTCTTCTTCTCTCTAAAATGAAAAACTTGTTGGCTTTTGTAACTCTTAAAGAAATAAAAACTCCATTACCTTACAATTGATCTAAGGAGAAGGTTTCTAATCTATGCCTTGCTTGAATCTTCAATATTGAATATGGATGACACTTGTGAGCTTGAACTTGAGTTGAGTCTTGAATTAAACTTGAAGTCCATAGAGAGTTTGAAGCATGTCTTCCAACTAGCTTGACTTCCAACACTCCCCCTTTTTGATGATGACAAACAACGATTCTGATATTCTCTTTATTATCTGCATCACAAGTGTTATACAAGAAAACACACACACACACACACATATATATATATATATATAATAACAATAACCTTCCTTTGAGCAAATAATCACAAGAATATAATAATTCATATTAACTCCCCCTGTATAGATGCATAAAATATATCACTTCGAAAAAGGTTTGGATAATATCAGAGTATCTTCTCCCCCTGTATGAATTAACCATAATATCAGAATATATCTCCCCCTTTTTTAATCATCAAAAAGATGTGTTATCTCCCCCTGAAACACTGAGAAGATGCATCAATAATAACAAGAGAGATAAACATAATCACATACTCAAAAGAGGTGAGAGGCAGAAGTTAAACCAATTTCTCTACGAATAAAAAAGAAATTTTCTTTTGGAAGCGGTTTCGTATAGATATCAGCTAACTGCCGCGAAGTATGAACATACTCAATAATACAATCACCCTTTTGAATATGATCACGTATAAAATGGTGTCGAATCTCTATATTCTTAGTGTGAGAATGTTGCACTGGGTTTTTGGTGATACTAATAGCACTAGTATTATCACATTTTATGGGAATGTGATCTAGACTTACACCGAAGTCTAGGAGTTGCTGTTTCAACCATAAGATTTGCGCACAACAGCTACCCGCGGCGATATATTCAGCCTCAGCTGTAGATAGGGCCACACTAGACTGTTTCTTGCTAGCCCATGATACCAAAGAATTGCCAAGAAGATGACAAGTGCCGCTAGTGCTTTTTCTATCTACTTTGCAGCCAGCAAAGTCAGAATCAGAATACCCAACAAGATTACATGAAGAACCTTTGGGGTACCACAAACCCATGTCAGTTGTGCCAGACAAATATTTCATTATACGTTTGGCAGCAACCATGTGCGTTTCTTTTGGATTCGATTGAAAACGGGCACATAAACAGACACTAAACATTATATCCGGCCTACTTGCCGTTAAATAGAGAAGGGATCCGATTATACCTCGATATTTAGTGATTTCTACGGATTTACCTCCTTCATCTTTGTCCAAATAGCAAGAAGTGCTTATAGGTGTTGCTACTGCCTTGGCCTTATCCATGCCAAATCGCTTCAATAGCTCCTTGCAGTACTTTGTTTGGCTAATGAAAATCCCATCCTTTGCTTGTTTTATTTGAAATCCCAGGAAAAAGTTCAGCTCGCCCATCATAGACATCTCGAACTCTTCCTGCATCATACTTCAAAAATCCTTGCAAAGGGTTTCATTAGTAGCACCGAAAATAATATCATCGACATAAATTTGAACTAAAAGAATGTCTTTTCCTTTCTTTTTAATAAAAAGTGTGTTATCAATCTTCCCTCTTTCAAAATTATTTTCTAATAAAAATTTGCTAAGACGGTCATACCATGCTCTAGGAGCTTGTTTGAGTCCGTACAAAGCCTTTTTCAGTTTATAAACATAATCCGGGTGTTCATAATTTTCAAAGCCAGGAGGTTGACACACATATACTTCTTCATTTATAAAACCATTAAGAAAGGCACTCTTTACGTCCATTTGATATAATTTAAAATCTAGAATGGATGCAAAAGCTAACAGCAGTCTAATGGCTTCCAACCTAGCAACAGGGGCAAAAGTTTCCTCATAATCTATCCCCTCTTCCTGGTTGTAACTTGTGCAACTAACCTAGATTTGTTTCGAACAATTAAACCAGCCTCATCAAGTTTATTTTTATAAATCCACTTAGTTCCAATAATCGGATGAGACTCAGGCCTAGGAACAAGTTCCCACACCTGATTTCTTTCGAACTGGTTTAATTCCTCTTGCATTGCCAAAAGCCAATGCTCATCAAGCATAGCCTTAGAAATATTCTTTGGCTCTACTTGAGAAACAAATGCGAAGTAGTTACATAGATTGCTAATAAAATTGCGAGTACTTACACCTTTTGTGATGTCACCTATGATTTGATCAATGGGATGGTGCCTCGAAGTTCTCCATTCCTTAGGCAAATCAGCGTTGAGTTCCATGGATTGTTCTTGATTTTTCTCCTCAACTGATTCAACTGATTTTTCCTTGCTTTCGGAATGATCCTTTCTTTTAGCATTTGGCTCCTCATCCTCATCAATGAATAAATCTCCAAGAATACCTGAAATTTCATTAACATATACCTGTCCCAACTTTCTGGGATCGAATTCGTCAAATGATACATGAATAGATTCTTCAATAGTATTACGATTTATTGTAAATCCTATATGCTTTGCTCGAAACAGAATATCCAAAAAATATGCCCTCATCAGCTCTAGCCTCAAAACTTCCTAGATTTTCTCTACCATTATTATGCACATAACATTTACATCCAAAAACACGAAAATGGGAAATATTTGGTTTTCTCCCCTTGTACAGCTCATAGGGGGTTTTCTTTAAAATAGGCCTTATTAAAACACGGTTCATAACATAGCAAGCTGTACTCACTGCATCGGCCCAAAAATATGCAGGCAAATTCATGTCATTAAACATTGTTCTTGAAAGCTCTTTTAATGAACGATTTTTCCTCTCCACAACCCCGTTTTGCTCAGGAGTTCTTGGAGCTGAAAAATAATGCTTAATTCCATGTTTTTCGCAAAATTTTTCAAAAAGATGATTTTCAAATTCTCCACCATGATCAGTTTTAATGGATGCAATGCTCAAATGCAATTGGTTTTGAATAATCTTGGCTAGCTTTTTAAATTCATGAAATGCATCATTTTTATGAGTGATAAAAAGTGTCAATGTATACCTAGAATAGTCATCCACCACAACTAAACAATAATAGTTGCCACCAAAGCTTTTTGTTTGACACGGTCCAAAAAGATCCATATGTAAAAGTTCTAAGGGCTTTTGAGTTGAAACAAGATTTTTAGAAGGAAATGATGCCTTTGTTAGTTTTGATTTTGAACAAGGATCACATTTTTCAGAAATAGAAAAATTTTGCTTTGGCAAACCAACTACTAAGTTTTTAGAAGAAATTTTATTTAAATGAGCCATGTGGATGTGACCTATTCTACGATGCCATAGCCACGATTCATCCTCTTTACTTAATAAACATTATTTCGCATCATTTGAGGGTATTGAATTAAAATCAATAACATATACATTGTTTATCCTGTGAGCAATTAGCTTAATAAGATTATCAATTTTACCCTCGATAATACATCTATCAGAATCAAAGATAACCCTATTGCCCTTATCACACAACTGACTAATACTTAGAAGATTGTGTTTTAGGCCCTCAACATGTAAGACATTTTCAATACAAGGGTTAGGAGGTGTACCAATTTTACCGATTCCGAGAATCTTTCCTTGATTGTTATCTCTGAAAGTCACATGTCCTTGGTCCTTTGGCACGAGATGCGAAAATTTAGATTTATCTCCAGTCATATGTTTTGAGCATCCGCTGTCCAAATACCACCACGATTTTCTTTCTTCCGGAGTAACCTACAAGCAAAGAGTTCAAGGTTTCTTTTTAGGTACCCATATCTTTTTGGGTCCTTGAGCGTTAGTATAGCCATAGTTTAAATCATGCCACCTACTAGTTTCATTGTTCGGTTTAACAAACTTTACTTTTTGGTGTATGCATTCATGTGCACCATGACCCTTCTTACCACAAATATGACAAATAATTAAAGGTTTCTTATGATTACTAGCAGGGACAAAAATGGTACTTAATTTCTTTTGATGCCTATCGGGTTGATATCCCAAACTCGCTCTATTAAAGAAGCATTTTTGTCTCCCTAGCATTAAATTTAAAGTATTTCTACCTTTCGTAAATTTTGCAAGGGTTTCTTTCAAATCCTCAACTTCTTTAACAAGGTCCTTGCAGAATTTACAAGAAGAAGAACTAGCTTTAGATTTAATGTCATTACTCAAGGTATTTGAAGAATTTTTCAAAGTCAAATTCAGCTCCTTATTTTTATTTTTTAAAAATTCATTTTCTTTAATAAGGTTTTTATTCTTTTCTAAAAGAGAAGCTGAATTTTTCTTTTCTAGAGAAACCAATAAGGATAACCTCATCGATTCATCATGTAATTCTTCAAAGGTCTCTTTTAATTCATCTTAAGAGAAATTTAATTCAGTGGTTACCTCATCTCCGTGAGCCATTAAGCATATGTTGGCGGTCTCCTCTTGTTCGTCTGAATCTTCATCCGAACTTCCTTCATTGTCCAGCCATGCCAAATATGCTTGCTTCCCTTTCTTTGTATTTGAGGTGCCTTTTTCTGAATTCTCTTTCTTTTTCAGCAGGTAGCAGTCTGCTCTGATGTGACCAGGCTTGCCACACTCATGACATGTAATGGTTAAGCCTCCACTCTTGTTGTTGTCTCTTCTATTGAAATTTTTCTTTCTCTGAAATTTCCTGAACTTTTTGACCAATAGACGCATGTGTTCATCATTTAACAATTCTTTGTCCGAGTCACTTTCTGTTGCGGGTGCTTCAGCCTTGAATGCCAGACTTTTGACCTTCTTGTTCTCTTCTTCATGTTGAACCAATCTTTTTAACTCACTTTCGTGCTCTTGTAACTTCCCAAAGAGAGTTGCCAGCGTCATAGTTGAAAGATTTCTTGATTCAGCAATCGCCGTCACTTTGGGTTGTCATTCTCTTCCCAAGCACCTTAGGACTTTGTTGATGAGATCCTCATTGGTGAATTTCTTCCCTAATGTCGTCAGTTGATTTACAATCATTGTGAAGCGTTTTTGGATCTCTTGAATCCATTCTCCGTCTTTCATTCTGAATAACTCATATTCACCAGTCAGCGTGTTGATTCTTGATCTCTTCACTTCAGTCGTACCCTCATGCGTGACTTCCAGCGTATCCCACATTTGTTGTGCTGTCTCGCATGTTGATATCCTGAAAAACTCATCATAGCTCAAAGCAGATGTTATAATATTTTTTGCTTTCAGGTCGTACTGGACTCTACGTTCCTCCTCCTCCGTCCACTCAGCCATAGGCTTTTTGACGGTGTTACCATTAACCACATAGGTAGGAACATAGGGACCATTTACGACGGCATCCCAAACTTTTAATCCGACTCCTTGAATAAAAATTTTCATACGGGCTTTCCAATATGCGTACCCTACCCCATCAAACATGGGAGTTTGGTTAATAGAACTCCCTTCACCTCCAAATAGAGACTTTGAAGCCATACTCTTGAGGCGGTTAAGTCTTAACACAAGAGACTAGCTCTGATGCCAATTGTTGGTTTTGGCCTCAAAATCTCGAGAGGGGGGTGAATCGAGTTTTATTAATGTATTGTAAAAACCGTTACAAATTAAAAAATTATTTCAGATGGAGAGATTAAGCGTTTGAAACGGATCGCGAAAACGATAGAAAATATAATTCAAGTAGCGCGGAAACGTAAAAATTGAAATAAGCGGAAATTAAAAGAGATAGGGATAGGAAAGCTTGCACCGGTGAATTTTATACTGGTTCAGCCTTCCCGTCGAAAGGCCTAGTCCAGTCCCCAAGCGACCCGCCTGAGAGTTCTTATAACCAAGCAATAGAGTCGCACCCTATTACAACCAAGAGCACCCCGCACACTACTAGGAACCTCCATTCGCTAGGGGCCTCAATCACACAACAGGGTTCCTCACCCTACGAACGTCACAACGTTCAACTATGGGATTCTCTCCCTACCACTAAGGTTTAGAACAAATGATGTCAGTGACTACAACAAGTATAATGTGTTCTCAAAACACAGATTCTACAATAAGCTCTATAATAATGAAGTAGTTGTTTCTCTAGGAGTTACTCAGCCAATCAAGGATTTTTGTTCTTCAAAAATACGAACGTGAAAAACCAGAAGACTTGAGAAGAAGAAGAAGAGAGAAACGTGAATTAGAGAAAAAGTATGAATGAATGAATTAGAAAAAAACTAATCTGAATGTTGGAGTGCAATCCTCTTTTTAAAATAGAAAAATCATTTTAGAATAAGAAGGATTTTGAATAAGTAAAACAAAATCAAAATAAAATAAGATTTGAAATAAGTTTTAAAATCAAAACTAAATCAAAATGATTTACCAAATAAAATAAAGATTTGATTCTTAAAACCAAAAAGGAAATAATTCAAATTTAAAATCATTTTCGAATTTTATAAAATAAATCAGAATCTTTTATATAAAAACAAATCAGGAAATAATCAAAATGATTCTGACACGTTTTTCAATAATCGATTACTTTCTGAAGGTAATCGATTATTCCTTCAAAAATAGAAATTCTTAAATTTATTTGAAAACCATGTAATCGATTACACCAAGAATAGTTAATCGATTACACCACTCCCGTTCAATGTATGATGCAACTCATAATAATCGATTACACTAGTAAGTTAATCGATTACTATCCAGAATTAAACTCGTAATGCAGAAAACACTTTTTCATGAAAAACACGTTTTTCTTCTTCTCTCTAAAATGAAAAACATGTTGGCTTTTGTAACACTTAAAGAAATAAAAACTCCATTACCTTACAATTGATCTAAGGAGAAGGTTTCTAATCTATGCCTTTCTTGAATCTTCAATCTTGAATATGGATGACACTTGTGAGCTTGAACTTGAGTTGACTTGTTATCATCAAAACACTATCCAGAATTAAACTTGAAGTCCATAGAGAGTTTAAAGCAAGTCTTCCAACTAGCTTGACTTCCAACAGCCTCTTCAAGGAGGAACATGGGAGGATATCCCTGATGGGTGGATATGGAGAGGAGATACTCGGTTGGAGATCGACGATCCCAGACATATTTTGCGAGGGACGAGTCTGGATGTGCATGTGGGACATGTCACTCTTTGAGATTATCAGGATGGTGGACCAAGGGAACATCATGAGTATGATGGTCAACCCGCACCGTTGGCAGAGAGACTCCACAGCCGATGGAGGAGGGAGATGTGCATGACCCTGGTCATGGAGTTGATGCGGATTCTAGTGAGAAGATGGAAGCGGATGTTGGTTCGGATGAAGAGTGATGTCCGATGTGTCTGATAGTGTCTAGATGTTCTAGTGTCTAGGATCTAAGTTTCCCCAATCGAGGATTACCTTTGTGAAATACTGGAGATGTAATTATGCTACTTTTAACTATGTTTTTAATTAAGTTTCTAAACTTGGTATGTAAGCTTTGTAATCATGAACAACTTTTGGAAAATTGTTGGAGATGAGACTCTGATGCTTCCGGTTATGATTAATGATGATGATGTTATATATTTTCGATGGTATTTCAGTTGTTGGAAGTTTCAAGTGACATCTCGATTTTCAGTTAAGGGATATGATCAAATGTGAACTTAGATTCACGTTTCAAAAAAAAATGGCCTCATTTTTACAACAATCTAATAATAATTAATGTAAGTTTTGGAAATGAAAATCGGGCTATTACATTTATGGTATCAGAGCAATGGTAATCCTCAGTGGCCTTAAGCATAGCCTTATATGCTTACTCTTTGTGACTCTGTACGTCTGTGCGTCTATAGTGTAGGTTCGAGTTGTTGTGTTGAACCCTTTTTGTTTTATTTTCAAGATAAGTCGTACGCGTGGGAGACCTTCTGGTTCGAGAAACTCTGATGAGGGCATTGAAATCCCGAATTCGGCGAATCTTGTGGCTCAGATGACGGCAGTAATGACGGGCGTCAATGATAATCTGCAAGCGCTACATCGTCAAGCACAGCAGAATATCAATAACCAGCAACAAGCTCAGAACTTGGAAGCACAAGGATACAAGGGATTGGATGAATTCTGTCGTCGTAACCCAAAGGAGTTTGCTGGAGGTTTCGCTCCGAATGCAGCAGTAGAGTGGATAGAGGATTTGGAGAGAATTTTTGGAGGTATGGTGCAGTGTAATGATGAGCAAAAGCTAGCTTATGCTGGATATGTGATGACGAAAGAAGCTGCAGCATGGTGGCGAATTACCAAGCAAGTGATGTTGAATGCGGGAGGAGTGTTGACATGGGAAGCTTTTAAGCAGAAATTTCTGGAGAAGTATTTTCCGGTGTACCTAAGGACTGAGAAAGAGATGGAATTTTTAAGGTTGACTCAAGGAAACCTGTCAGTTGACGAGTATGCTTCAAAATTCGAAGAGTGGGTGAAGTATGTACCCCAGTATGCTGGAGGAGAGAATGAGCGATCAAAATGTGCTATGTTTAAGGATGGTCTTAAGCCGGAAATCAAGTTAGCTTTTTCTCACTTAGAGATAGAGGACTTTGCTAATCTGGTGAATAGGTGTCAGATGTATGAGGCTGGTTTGAAGGCAAGGAGTGCAGTTGAGAAGGTGACAAATCCATCTTCATCTCATGGACCGATTCAGAATCTTCCTTTTCATAGAGACTCTGGTGGAAAGTATCGGACTCCACATCCGTACTCTGGTTCTGGTGGAAGAAGAGACCAACGTTTTGGTGGAAGTGGACAAGGTGGAAATTTTGGAGGCAATAGTAATCGTAGTGGAAACCGTGGAAGCAATAGTTTTGGGGGAAGCCGTATGGGTTATAGTGGTGGAAGTCGTAGTAGCTTTGGTGGAATTAGATCAGGAATTACACCTCCTCGTTGCAACAAGTGTGGTCACAATCATTTTAGTTCGATGTGTCCACCTCGGAATTCGAACTTTTTTAATTGCGATAAGCCTGGTCACATTGCAAGGGATTGCAAGGAACCCAAGAAAGTGGCTAACTCAGGGAATGCAAATCGTCCTACTCTGCAAGGGAGAGTGTTCACTATGAGCGGAGCTGAAGCTGTGAATGCTGCTAATCTGATCCAAGGTGAATGTTTCATTCATAAGAATTCCTTATTAGTGTTGTATGATTCGGGTGCTACTCACTCGTTTATTGCTGATGATGTGGTGAATAGATTAAAGTTGAAAGTAGATGCTTTGCCTTATAACTTGATTGTTTCTACCCCTGCTGATAAGCCTGTGATAGTGTCTACCTATTGTTCTAATTGCCTAGTAGAGATAGAAAGTAACACCTATTTTGTTGATTTGATTCAACTACCCCTTTCTCAAAATAGATGTTATCCTAGGAATGGATTGGCTTATGAGGAATCATGTTCTTCTGAACTGTTCCGAAAAGTCATTAGTCTTTAGTGAAACCCAATCTTCTTTACCTAAACCCGAAGACCCTGCGCATTTATCTGCCAAGGAAGTTCAAACTTCATTGAAGGATGGAGCAGTGGCCTACATGTTATTAGCTTCATTGGATGCTAAGAAGGATAAGGAGCTACACGAATTGTCGGTGGTTAAAGATTTTCCTGAAGTTTTTCCAGAAGAGATCCCTGGTTTACCGCCAATTCGAGAAGTAGAATTCTCAATTGATGTAATCCCTGGAACTGGACCTATTTCCAAAGCACCGTATAGGATGGCCCCGGTGGAGTTAGCTGAGCTGAAGAAGCAACTGGAAGAAATGTTGGAGAAAAAGATGATACGGCCTAGTGTTTCACCGTGGGGAGCGCCGGTGTTGTTTGTCAAAAAGAAGGATGGTAGTATGCGTTTGTGTATGGACTATCATCAACTGAACAAGGTGACGATCAAGAATAAGTACCCATTGCCCAGAATTGATGATTTGCTGGATCAATTGAAGGGAGCGTCCGTAATCAGGATATCATCAGATTAGAGTGAAGGAGGAGGATATTCCTAAGACTGCCTTCAGAACTCGTTATGGGCATTACGAGTATCTGGTTATGCCTTTTGGTGTAACAAATGCTCCAGCGATATTCATGGACTACATGAATAGAATTTTCACCCTTACTTGGACTCATCTGTTGTCGTATTTATCGACGATATTTTGATTTATTCCAAGACTAAGGAAGAACACGCAGAGCATTTAAGGACAGTCTTGACCATGTTGAAGGACAAGCAGCTTTACGCAAAGCTAGCAAAGTGTGATTTTTGGTTGGATTCAGTGCATTTCTTAGGGCATGTGATCACAAAGGATGGAATTGCGGTGGATCCTGCGAAAGTAGAAGCTGTGCTGGAATGGAAAACACCGACATCTGTGACATAAATACGTAGTTTCTTGGGATTAGCAGGGTATTATCGTCGGTTTATCGAAGGATTTTCTCGCTTATCTTTGCCTTTGACAAAGTTGACGAGGAAAGGTCAGCTATTTGAATGGTCGGCGAAGTGTGAGGAGAATTTCCAAGAATTGAAGAAGAGGTTAACAACTGCGCTAGTGTTGGTTTTACCGGATACAACAAAGCCATTTTGTGTATACTGTGACGCTTCGAAGCAAGGATTAGGATGCGTCCTAATGCAAGAGAGGAAGGTAGTAGCCTATGCTTCGCGACAACTGAAGATTCATGAGCTTAATTATCCAACTCATGACTTAGAGCTAGCGGCAGTAGTGTTTGCTTTGAAGATTTGGAGACACTACTTGTATGGTGTAAGGATTGAAGTTTTCAGTGATCACAAGAGTTTGAAGTACTTGTTTGAGCAGAAGGAGTTGAATATGCGTCAAAGAAGGTGAATGGAATTTTTGAAGGATTATGATCTCGAGCTACAATATCACCCTGGAAAGGCTAATGTAGTTGCTGATGCCTTAAGTAGGAAATCATTGCATGTTTCTGCATTGATGATCAAGGATTTGAAGTTGATTGAAGAGTTTCGAGATCTGAATTTAGGAGTGGAGTTTAAACCTAAGAGCATGGTACTGGGACTGTTGACGATCTCAAGTGGATTTATGGAGAGGATAAAGGAACTTCAACTGAAGGATGAGGAACTTCAAGCTAAGAAAGAGCTTTCGGAAAGAGGAAAGGAAGTGGAATTCAGAATTGGTAGTGATGGAGTGTTAAGGTACAAAGATCGTGTCTGTGTGCCAGATGATGCTGAGTTGAAAGGAATGATATTGGAAGAAGCTCATAAAAGTAAGTTGAGTTTTCACCCTGGTTCTCAAAAGATGTACCAAGAGCTTAAGAGTATATTCTGGTGGTCTGGAATGAAGAGGGAAAGAGATACCTTTAGTTAAAGTAATATGGAGTCAGAACAATGGAGAAGATGCGACATGGGAGCTTGAGAGCAAGATGAGAAGTTCTTATCCACACCTTTTTGCTTCAGGTACGACATTTCTCGGGGACGAGAAATCTTCAAGTTGGGGAGAATGTAACGCCCGTCTAAATCCTTGTATTTGTTTTAAACAATAAAGAGATTTATTTTTGAGAAAGTGTTTTTGAAAGAGTATTTCTTTGAATGAATTTCTTATTTCATGATTTTAAAGTGATGAATGATTTTAAAGGATTGGTTTTATGGGATAATACTATGAGTTTTAAAAATTGACTTTTTGGAATGGTTGAGTATTTAATATTTTTTTATGCTTTAAAGAAATTGTGATTTTTAAACATGAGTGATATTATGAGAAAAAGATTTGTTTCCTATGCATGTATGTGTATGTGTGTGTACGGTTTTGCATGTATGTGTATGCTTAGGATTATATGAAAAATTAAAGTAGTGAAAGAATGTGAAATTAAGGAGAAAAGCCAACCAATAGGAATTAGGATGAGTGCCTTAAATTACTCTTCTTTGTCTAGGTTGATAAGACCTAAATCATGCAACAAATTGAAGTGCCAAAATTGCCCCTCCTAAACCCATGAGAGCCGAATTCACCAAGGGCAAAAGAGTAAGTTCACGATTTGCCTATATAAACCATGGCCCTTAGTTCATTTTCACACCATTCACTTTCATTTCCTTCATTTCTTCATTCTAAACACCAACACTAAGAGCCATTCCACTCTTAGTGAGAGGGAGAGAGAGAGAGAGGCCGAGAAGAAGAAGAAGGAAGAAGAAGAGGAACCAAGCTTGATCATGGAGTTTTCCTTGAAGATCTAATGTGTTGAAGGCTTGAAGATCATTCTTTCTTGGTATAACTCGAAGATCCTAGAAGCTTAGAGTTAGTTTGATTTTTGGTTTTGTAATTTTCTTTTCCCTTTGCATGTTTGATTTTATGGCCTTGTGATCTCTATTTTCTTTTGCATGTATCATTTATGCCTTGATCTTGAACTTTTAAAGTCAATGAAACTTGTAAAATGCTAAACCATGAGCTAGATGATTCGGCCATGACTAGCAAACTTGATCTTGATGCTTTTCATTTAGATCTAAGTGATTGCATGTTGGTTTCATGCTTAGAAAAGTTGATTTGAGTATTTGCATGTCTTGATCTTAACTTGATCTTTGATAAAGCTTTGATTTTGTCTTGATCTATGAAAAAGCTTTGATCTTGAAGTCATGCATGTTGTTTTTAAACAAAAGCTTTGATCTTGAAGTCATGCATGTTGTTTATGAACAAAAAGCTTTGATCTTTTCTTAGTGCATGTCACGGTTTTGCAAAGAAACCAAGGAAACAAGCTTTTGAAAAATGATTTTGACTTGATCTATGTCTTGTGTTCTTGCATGTTAAAGATTTGAAGTTAAATCTTGATCTCTAGTGATGTTGATTCGGTTTAAGCTTAGAAACCAAGAGATCATGTTTTGATTCTCATAAAAGGCACATGCATGTTGATCTTTATTTGATTTGAGAATTTTAAAGTGCATGCATGAGATAATGGATGTAATTGTTATGTTGATTTGAGCCAAGAAAATAAATTTAAGTTTGTTGCTTTCATGTAGTGGCTCACGGTTTTTAAAGAGAAAAAGGGACAGATAATCCCATGATTTTATGTCTTTGATTTCAAATAAATCTTGCTTTGAATTGTGTGAATTTTCGGCCAATGCATGTTAACTAGGTTAGGGTTCTTTTTCATGAAGTGACATGAAGTAATGAGTATGTTTCATGGGTTAATGCTAAGTTGATTTGTTTGAAATGGTGTTGTGTCATTTATTTTCTATTCGGTTTTGGGTGTTGAAAATGGGTAAATGAGTTTAGTTATTTCAAGAAGAGTTCTAAATGATTTTTGATTTTATTCCTTTGCTGTCCAGAAATTTATTTTAAGGTATTGCTATTCTAAAAGTGTTTTCAATTGATTAAGAGTGTGAAATTTTAAGTACCGTTTGAAGTAACAAAAGCTAGATTGAAAAATATCGATTTCTCGGTGTTTTAAGAAACTAAAACGTGGCTGGACTGGTTTCAAACAGCAGCTTAAAGTAATTATTTAGCTTATATTAATATGAGTTTTCAAATGATTTTGAGAGATTTCAAGTGCCAGAAAAGATTGAAGTTGTTTTGACAAACGATTGTATTTTAAAGAAAATGATGAAGAGGAAATAAGAGCTTTTCCTATTTCTAGTGAAGGAGAATAAAGTGATGTATTTCGTTTGAAATAAATTTTGACGTAAACGTATTTTTAAAATACGAGGTATTCGGTAGACGGTGGAATGGAATCGCGAGAAGAAGCGAGGGACTACCAAGGACAAGGAAATTCACCTGCTGGACTAAGTGGTGAGAGTTCTGTGAACCCATAACGTGGTGGCTTGAAGTCTGAACATATGGACTGTGCTAATTGTTGAGATTTATGTGATATTCTATGTGCTAATTGTTTATCTGCTCAGTTAATTGAAATGCATGATTGGTTTTGTTATGTATTTGAAATCATTGTATTGATGATGTTGAGTATATTTTTATTCTGTCTGGAACTCTGGTTGTTGTTATGTGAGTGATAATGATAATCATGAGAAAGAATAAGACTTGAGACTAATTGAAAAGTTTAAGGAAAGATGATAAGTGATGAGATCTGAGAATGCTTCAGTTAAGCAACGATGCTGAGATTTGTGATATTGAGATGATGCTGTTGAGCCAGAGCTGGTGAAAGTAATGTTGCTGTTTATTGGATTGAGACCTGTGTTGAGTTGAGCTTGCTCCTCCACTGGTGCTCACTGAGACGAAATGTGATATGAGTGGAGCTGGGCTTCTTTGTGGATGTTTATTGAAATGAGATTAGTGTTGAGTTGAGCTTGCTCCTCCACTAATGCTCACTGAAATGAGATGTGGTACGAGTGGAGTTGGGCTCCTGAGTGATGAAAGTGAAGCCAGAGGGCTGATGTGTAACACCCAAAATTTTAATCCCCGATTAATGAAATTTTAATTATAAATTAATTATAATTAATTATTTCCATATTAATCCTTGATTAAAATATGTGTTTATATAGTTGGTATATGTGTGTGAATTGATTTAATAAATATAATAAATGCCTAAGATGAGTATTTTGCATATTAGTCCCTGGGTTGGGACCTAGAGGTAATTATAGGAAAGATTTTGGAGGGAAAGTAAATAAAATAATTATTTTTCAAAAATTGGGAAAAATACTCGAGTATTTTCTGAAAAACTCGAGTATTCTGGGTCAAACTGCACGAGTGAGTGCGTTTGGTGAGTCACCACGAACGATTCTCTTCTCTCGCCACGAAAACACCTTCTTGCCAACGCCATGGATGTCGTGTCGTGCTGCATGAGTCTTCTCCATGCCTATAAAAGCCTATCAACACCGAATTGTGAGGCATTTGGCCAATTTGTTGAAGAACTTCATGTTTTAGGGTTCCTGAGTTCAACCCTTCGATTCTCCTTGTGTGTTCTGAATTAAACCACAAACGATACACCAATACAAAGCTCACATCACGAGCTTTGTATAGACACTAAATTCGTGAGTTGAGAGTGAGTGTGGAGGAAGAATTGGAGCTGGAAAGTGGAGCTGTTCTCTGTCAAACTTGTTTCTGGAGCTCACTTTGATTTCAATTTTTGGTAAGCTCACGAGTCTCTGAGTCCCAAATTCGATTTCTCTAGTTAGTATAAGTTACATAGAATCTAGAAATCCTAATTTCCCCAATTGTTATCTCTGTCTTCCATGTAAACCAATTCAATCTTGGTGATGCATTCAAAACTGCTCTGCATGTTGGTGCTTGAAGTGGTTCGTGGTGTTGTGGGGCTTTTTCTTGCAATTTCTTGTTTGATTCACATCTGAGAGGTAAGGGGAAGTAATTATATTCACTAGATAGAGTTTAAATTTCATTAATTGTGTTAGAGAGCCACCAAGAGGCTCTAAGGGCTTAGTTTGAATAGGAACTTTGGTTTGGAGACCAATCCATGCTCTATGACTGTGATGAGCAAGTTCTATATCATGCATGCAAGCTTAAATGAACTTTGTTCCATGAATATTGTGCTTATTTTGCAATTTGAAGTGTTGAGTTGCTAAATTGTATATTTCATGCATAATGGATTGATTCTCTGTCAAATTTGTTATTTGATGTGAAATGAGTATGTTAACATGTTCAATATGTGGAATATGAACTATTGTGATCACTGTTTGGAGTTAAAAATGTTTAGAAATTGAAATGGCATGTAAAAACCAAGTTTCGCTCTGTTCTGTCTGCAGATACTCGAGTATTTGGCTTAATACTCGAGTATTTCGTGGTGCACCAGAGTGAAAATTGGCGCACCAACTTGGGAAATGATTAACTACTCGAGTATTTTGGAGAAAACTCGAGTATTTTTAGTCAGATACTTAAAAATACCATTTTCAATTCTAAGTCATTTTATAACTCTTAGAGGTCAATAAACCAAGTGATCCTGGACTTAGAGGAAATTGATTGACGTTATGATGTTTTCATTTGAATAATGATACGTTGCTCGGGAGGCACGTAATGTATTAATAAAAGGATAAAACATCAATCAATCTCTTTTAAGTAAGGTAATGCATTCATTCTGGAGTTTGGTTGGTAGGACGTATATCATGTTTTCGATAAACATGTGGAGGGCCTCTGGGAGTGCCAATACGCTTGCTTGATGACACGTCGTTGACGTGGTCGGCTGAGGGAATGCCGATATGGTTATACCGTTTGGATGACGGTCCGTTTGGATGACGGGATATGCTCGGGTGGCATGGATACCAAGCTTGTCGTGTACATTCTAGGTGAATGTACGAATTGTTGTATACCTAGGAATACACCGCACTATTGAGTGCTGGGTTGTCAGGGATGGACGTCAGAGAGTGACATAGTATGATGGAGATAGGCTTGAGAGCTAAAGTCATGCATCATGCCACTCATTTAAATTAATTATGATTAACGAAATAAGTGTGAGCATCCTATGTGCATTCATTAATTGCTAAGTGTTATATGTGATTGTTGTTAATTGATGCATATTTAAATAGTCATATTGTACAATTTATTCTCTATTGGTTATGTGTATAGAATTGCTTACCCCTATGCCCTTGTAGGTGATGTCTTGTTACATTGCTTGCATCGAGATCCGGCCACTTCCTAGTGGCACATGGATCTATGAGTACCATCGCGCGGTGTTCGAGGGTGAGGTAGAGATTACCTTCTACCACCCGAACCCGTTGATCCGATTCCGTCCTCGTAGATTTAGGATTCCCATCATATACACTATGCATGTACCCCCGTTTTACACTTACCATGGACCACCTCCCACGCGACCAGCTCACTCTTACCATAGTTTTCGTTTTTGACCTACCCGCTCTCACCCTTTTACTTCGAGAGTCGTCCGCGAGGAGACTCCCCCTTCTGATCCGAGGAGCCCATTCAGGGTTTCACCATCACCTGACCCGGTACCCAGTGGTAGGGTACATTCTCCCTCGGATGAGATCGAGGAGGATCCGGTGGAGGACGAGAGTGGGAGCGAGCCTGTCGTGCATTCTAATGGGAGTGATTGGAGGGACGATGATCCCTAGGTATATGCATATGGTATGTGATGAGGATCGGTGGATTCGATGTGTGGATGCTGTGGAGGAGACTTGCTGCTGCTGCTGTGTTGTTGATGATGCTACTACCTTACTACTTATGTTTCTTTGAGACTGCTGCTATCACTACTACTACATCTGATGAGGCCAGATCTACTTGACCACCCTTGGAGTTTATGTTTTGGTTATGTACACATATTGTAGATATACTTTTGGGATACTCTAGGGCTTTGGTCATATCACTATGTAGATCAGATTATGGACTTGTATTTTGGATCTTGGAGACTATATATGGGGACAATGTACTTATCACTCTTTTCATACTTATGTATATATATCTCTGTTTATAATTTATCAGTTGCATAGTCCTATAACTTCCGCTTTACTCTGATCTAATCTATCTAAGAGCTCGGCTATATATATTATTTGATGGTATCAGTATCATCGAACAAAGTATGGGTAACTTTAATTACTTGTATGATACCAAGATGTTTCCAAAGAGCGAATGTTACCCTATTTGTGAAAAAGGTTTTAGAGATCGCCGAACTCGATACAAATGTTTTGAAATGGTTTAAAGTCTATTCTCCAAGAATTCCAAATGACGATTTGTGCACCCGCTTAAAAAGAGAATTTTATTTTCCATATTTTCTTAACACTCACAAGTCCATATATTATCCAATGTTAGAGTTTAATTACTATATTATATTTGGGAAATTCGGAAGGGTGTCACACTGAGTGGTATCAGAGCAAAAGTCAGATCCTGTAGTAGTGGAAGTAGTTCAGAAAGGTAGTCATCAACACCAAGCAGGTACCTCCAAGGCAATTACATTACTTTGAATGTTTTTATTTTGTTTGTTGAGGTTTAAATACCCTTGATTTGTTTGTATCTTGTCTCTTTGAGTACAAGACGCAATTGATTGTAGATTTAATAAGTTTAAGATAGAGCCTTAGAATAGGTAGTGTAATGGAAGTTTCTTTGGTTCAACATATGTGACCATAAGCCCATAGCGTAGGTCTAATATGGCAACTAGAAACCAAAATCACACTAATACGATGCTAGAAAGGATCACCACGGTGCTGGAAGCCATGCAACGACAGTCTCAACAACCATCTCAACCGGTCAACCCGTCTCATCAGTGTAATGTGGGTAACGCTGAGGCGAAGACTTTGGCTGATTTTAGAAGCTTTAATCCGCCAAAATTTGAAGGAGGATTTAAACCGGAAGAGTCCAACAAGTGGATTCACACCATGGACAAGATCTTGAGAACGTTGGAGTGTTCTGATGTTAAAAAGGTGGCATATGAAACCTACATGTTAGAGGAGGAAGCTGAGAACTGGTGGAATCACACGATGCAGCTTCTGCAATATGAAGGAAGAGAGGTAAGTTGGGGAGTATTCATGGAGAAGTTTCTCCAAAAGTATTTCCCTGAGGACTTGAGAAGGAAGAAGGAGGTGGAATTCTTGCAGCTGAAGCAAGGGAACATGAGTGTGGGTGAGTATGCAGCTAAGTTTGAGGAGCTGATGAAATACTCCCCATATTATCAGAACAATCCAGATGAGAGGAGTAAATGCATTAAGTTTAAAGGAGGCTTGAGGCCAAAGTTGAAGTCGATCTTCAGTTACCAGCGGATTCAAAGCTTTCCTGCACTGGTAGACATGTGTAGGATGTATGAAGATGATACCAAGGCTGAGGAGATGCAAGTCTCAGAGAGGAAGGACAATCAAGGCTGTGGACCTCAGAGGCGCAAAGGTTTCAACAACCGAGGCAAAGGTCCATATGATCGCCGAGGGAAAGGTAAAGGGAAAGCTGGTGGTTCTGATGGAAGGAATTATCGGAGCGAGACTCCATTCTGTGGCAAGTGCAAGCGCAATCACTATGGCCGTGTGTGTTGGGGGACAAGTGGTTGCTTTAATTGTGGAAAGCCGGGGCATTTTGCAAGAGATTGCAAAGAACCGGCCAAAGTCAACTCCAGAGAAACTGCAGATAAACCGGTGACTCAAGGAAGGGTCTTCACCCTTAGCGGTGTGGAAGCGAATCGATCTTCTGATCTGGTGAAAGGTAAATACTTGCTTAATGGTCAGTTTTGCCATGTTTTGTTTGACTCCGGTGCAACGCATTCATTTGTTTCTTATGAGTGTGTAAACCGATTAGGCTTGATGATGTCTGAAATGCCCTATGTTTTGCAAGTAGAAACCCCTACTAATGCTCCTGTTGTAGTTTCTAGAGCATGTCTTAACTGTTGTATAGAAGTGTTAGGACAAACCTCTAAAGTAGATTTGATCTGCTTACCCTTAGCACAATTAGATGTGATCTTGGGAATGGACTGGTTAAGTCAAAACCAGGTGATCATTGATTGTGACAGAAAGATAGTAACCTATAGGAGCCCAAAACCCTTCGGCTACGTGTGTCTGTTCAACTCTGAGGTGGAGGAGAATGGTCCCAGAATGGAAGAGATCCCTGTTGTTGGAGATTTCCCGGAAATTTTTGCTGACGAGATTCCTGGTTTGCCACCAAGAAGGGAAATTGAATTTGGTATCGATCTAGTTCCGGGAGCTGGTCCCATTTCTATCCCTCCCTATAGAATGGCACCACCAGAAATGGCGGAAATGAAGAAGCAGATTGAGGAATTGTTACAGAAGCAGATGATCCGACCAAGTGTGTCACCTTGGGGTGCTCCGGTTTTGTTTGTCAAGAAGAAAGATGGTAGTATGAGGATGTGCATCGACTACCGGCAGCTGAATAAGGTCACCATCAAGAACAAGTATCCATTGCCGAGGATAGATGACCTTATGGATCAAGTTCGTGGAGCTTCGGTATTTTCCAAGATCGATTTGAGGTCAGGATACCATCAAATCAGGATTAGAGAGGAGGATATCTCTAAGACTGCATTTCGATCTCGATACGGACATTATGAGTATGTCGTAATGCCGTTCGGATTGACTAATGCACCAGCTATCTTCATGGACTACATGAATCGAATCTTTAGACCTTATCTAGATTCGTTCGTGGTTGTGTTCATTGATGATATTCTCATTTATTCTAAGAGCCCGGAGGAGCATGCCGAACACTTGAGGATACTGTTGAGCATCCTAAAGGAGAAGCAGTTGTATGCCAAACTTACAAAGTGTGAGTTCTGGCTGAAGGAGGTTAAGTTCTTGGGGCATGTGATTTCGGAGAAGGGAATAGCCGTTGATCCGACGAAAGTGAGTTCGGTTTTGCAATGGGAGCAACCAAAGTCGGTCACAGAGGTGAGAAGCTTCCTTGGTTTGGCTGGTTATTATAGAAGGTTTATCGAAGGTTTCTCAAAGATCGCACTGCCTCTGACGAAGTTGACTCGGAAAGATCAACCATTTCTATGGGATGAGAAATGTGAAAGGAGTTTTCAAGAGTTGAAGGAAAGGTTGACATCGTCTCTTGTATTGGTTCTGCCCGATACACAAAAGAGTTTTGATGTGTATTGTGACGCGTCGAAACAAGGTCTTGGGTGTGTTTTGATGCAAGAAGGGCAAGTCGTTGCTTATGCCTCGAGACAGCTAAAAGTTCATGAAATGAACTATCCAACCCACGATCTGGAGTTGGCAGCGGTGGTGTTTGCCTTAAAGATTTGGAGGCACTATCTCTATGGCACTACGTTCCGGGTGTTCAGTGACCATAAGAGTTTAAAGTACCTCTTTGATCAAAAGGAGTTGAATATGAGGCAACGTCGATGGATGGAGTTTTTGAAGGATTATGAGTTTGAACTCCATTATCATCCTGGAAAGGCCAATGTTGTGGCAGATGCATTGAGTATAAAGGCAATGCACATCAGTGCAATGATGGTCAGAGAAGCTGCACTGATAGAGGAATTCCGGGATTTGGGTCTGACGATGCAAATGGAGCCGACAAGTATCAAGATGGGGATGCTGCAGATTGCTAATGAGTTTCTACAGAAGATTCGGGAATTGCAAGGCAAGGATGAGAAGCTCATAGAAAAGAGGAAGTTGATGGAAGAAGGCAAGGAATTGGAGTTTCAAGAAGGGAAGGATGGAATCCTTCGCTTTAAAACAAGGATTTGTGTGCCTGATGATTTAGAAGTAAGAAGGGTGATTCTGGACGAAGCACATAAGAGCAAGATGAGTATGCATCCGGGAGCTACCAAAATGTACCAGGACTTAAAGAAGCTATTTTGGTGGCCTGGTTTGAAGAAAGACATAGCTGAGTATGTGGCCTGTTGTTTGGTGTGTCAAAAGGCCAAGGTGGAACATCAAAGGCCAGGAGGAGAGTTACTTGCTTTGGAGATTCCATTGTGGAAATGGGATAGCATCTCGATGGATTTCGTGTCGGGATTTCCAAGGACATCTACTGGTCATGATGCAATCTGGGTGATAGTGGATCGTTTGACCAAGTCGGCGCATTTCATTCCCGTGAATATGCGCTATTCGTTGGAAAAGCTCACCCAGTTGTACATCAAAGAAATTGTTCGTCTGCACGGTGTACCATCAAGCATTGTATCTGATCGTGATCCGAGGTTTACATCGAAGTTCTGGGAAGATCTGCATAGAGCCTTGGGTTCAAGATTGAAACTGAGTTCTGCATACCATCCTCAGACTGATGGCCAAACGGAGAGGACTATTCAGTCACTGGAGGACATTTTGCGAGCTTGTGCGTTGGAAGGTCAAGGGAGCTGGGAACAGATGTTGCCACTCGTGGAATTCACTTACAACAACAGTTACCACACGAGTATTGGAATGGCACCATTTGAAGCTTTGTATGGGAGAAAGTGCTAGACGCCGTTATGTTGGTTCCATGTGGGGGAGAATTCTCTGGTTGGACCAGACTTTGTGCAAGAGACCACGGAACAGATCAGGATGATACAAGAAAAGATGAGGGTAGCTCAAAGTAGGCAGAAAAGCTATGCTGATAAGAGAAGAAAACCATTAGAGTTCGCCGAAGGAGACCATGTGTTTATTAGGATAGTACCAACCAAAGGTGTTAGTAGAGCCTTGAAAACTCAGAAACTATCACCTAAATTCATTGGTCCCTACCAAATCCTCAAAAGAGTCGGCCCAGTAGCTTATCAATTGGCTCTGCCTCCATCATTAGCTAACCTTCATAATGTATTCCATGTGTCTCAATTGAAGAGATATGTGTGAATTCAATGCTCCTAATTATGTGGATTATGTTTTGACGATGACAAAATAATTAACAAATCATGCCTTGAAGATATTGCAACATCAACATCAACAAGAAGTCAAGAAAAGAAGACAAGTGCCCAATCATTCTCAATCAAATATTAATTGTAAATTTCTAATTTATGTTGAGAGTGGTTGAGAGTGGGTAGAAATAGTTAGTCTCTTCTAGGAATAAATTTTTAAATGTTTATTAAGTTGAGATTGACCAAAAATTAATACTTGAGAGGAAAAATAAAATTTAAATGTTTAAATGTTTATTAGTCTCTTCTGTACTGTATTCCAAGTTGGTAGTGAAGCATTTGTGTTTGATTTGTGTTTGGTCTTTTAAAACTGAGTTTTTACTTTCTGTTCTGTCAAAATACTCGAGTTTTTCCAAAAACACTCGAGTATTTTAATTCAAAATTAAATCAGTTTTAAATTGAAAAAGTTTTTAATCAGGGTCTGATAAAAATATAAAACACTCGAGTCTTTATTAAAATACTCGAGTGTTTTTCAAAACACTCGAGTGTTTCGAAACCCCCAATATTTGAACTTTCAGACCAAACTCGAGTATTTTCCAAAAACTCGAGTATTTTGCGTTTTCCTGAAATTTGAACTTTCGGACCAAACTCGAGTTTTTCAATTTTTACTCGACTTTTCTGGGGAAATCTGGGCTGAGTCACGACCGACTCGAATATATTTTCAAAAACTCGAGTATATCCTAAAGAACAACTCTAGTATTTATGAATATATTCGAGTATTTTGAACTGTTTATATATACTCTCAGACTCAAGTTTTTTTGCGACCCTCTTCTCTCTCGGTTTTCTCATATCTATCTCCTCAAAACTCAGATTTTCCTCAAAGTTTTGTCAAAACTTACTAGTTTTTCATCCTCTAAACTCTTCTCTCGGTTTTATCCTCCTCCAGATGCTCCAGCTCCTTCAATGTTTTGATGATGTTGACCTTTGGATTTTATCTTAGTTTTCATTCTGTTTTTTATCATATTGGTCTTTGTTACATTTTCTGTATTTTGAGAACTTGGTGTTTTGAGACTTTGGGTTTCTTATTGCACCTTTGATTTGGACCTTTTGTGATGTTTTTATGTTAATGAATTTGGTCTTCATTATGATGTTTGTGCAAAGCTTCAGGGGGAGCTCTTTATCGTTATTATATCTCCATTTTATTTGCATAGTTGGTTATGGGGTTTTCCGATTATGCACCTCTCCTCCCTTGATCTTTTTCTAAATTGTTACATCTTTTTGGCGTATGACAAAAAGGGGGAGAGATATTACACTTGTCTTGTCTTGATATTGTTGCACCTAAAATCTCTAATTATGGTATATACTCTGATAATTGTTAAATTCTCTAATACCATAGGCTTGGTGCTAAAATTAAATTGTCATAACATCTTGCTCAAGCTGAATTTTTAGATAGGTGAAAAGTATCATATAGTGATGGGGAGTTGCATCTCCAAGTGGATCAAGCTTAACAAATGGATCAAGTGTTAATTATTTTGTCATCACCAAAAAGGGGGAGATTGTGAATTCAATGCTCCTAATTATGTGGATTATGTTTTGATGATGACAAAATAATTAACAAATCATGCCTTGAAGATATTGCAACATCAACATCAACAAGAAGTCAAGAAAAGAAGACAAGTGCCCAATCATTCTCAATCAAATATTAATTGTAAATTTCTAATTTATGTTGAGAGTGGTTGAGAGTGGGTAGAAATAGTTAGTCTCTTCTAGGAATAAATTTTTATATGTTTATTAAGTTGAGATTGACCAAAAATTAATACTTGAGAGGAAAAATAAAATTGAAAAATAATTTTTCCCATATCTGATCAAAATACTCGAGTATTTTGAAAAAGACTCGAGTATACACTCGAGTATTTGTAGAAAAACTCGAGTATTTGTGCCAGGTCAGCAATTATGACCGTTAGTCTTGTTCGTGCACCAATTCATTCGTGACCGACCAAAAAGACTCGAGTTTTTACCAAAAGACTCGAGTATTTTTGTCCAGTCAGCAAAAATGAACGTTGGAGAAACTCAAAAACCCAATTGAGGGCATTTGAGTCTCATCCAACCCCAAGAGAGAATTCAGAACCTTATTGTAAAATTTCTCTTTGAATTTGTGCAAGAACAAACAAGACAACAACACATCATTGATTACAAGCTTTCATAATTTCCTCTTCTCAAGTGTTAATTCCCAAAAAGCTCAACTTCTCACTCATATTGTCATTTTATTCCAAGTTGAGTTTTAGGCCTCAATTCTTACATTGAGCTGTGCTTATTTGTGCTAATCCATTGTGAGATTAGTAATACACATACAAAAAGCTTGATTATTCAAAGTCTTGGATTGTTCCCAAGCAAACCCTAAGTGGCTTAGGGTGTTGGAAGTCTTGAGAGGTTCTCAAGCACAAGACTAGGAAGTTCCTAGCCCGGTGGAGTTTCTTGAAGGGAGTTCAAGGAAGCTTTGTGAAGAGTTCTTCAATCACCGGAATCAAATTGGGGTAGAAATCAAGAGTTTGGTACACTCTTGAAAGGGTTAGGTTGAGTGAGGCCATTCTCAAGCAATCCTTTGTAATTTCTAACAATTTGATTATTAGTAGAAACTCCTAAGTGATTAGGAGGACTGGATGTAGCTCATTGTTGGAGTGAACCAGGATAAAATTGCTTGAGTGTTGGTTTATTGCTTTTAATCTACTTTCTAGCTCAATAGACTTAAGTCATTTCAATCAATTAGGATTTATACAATTAGGTAGCAAGTTCAAGGAATCTTTGTGTTAAAAGTTATTTAGATTACTTGCTATTCTGTTGGATAAGTTCCTGTTTATTATTGAATTGATTTGAGTTAAATTGCTGAATTTTCGTTTCTGGTTTTTCTGCTATCTGATAGTAAAAACTCGAGTATTTCAGAAAAGACTCGAGTTGTTCATCCTGAAAAACTCGAGTGTTTCACAAAAGACTCGAGTCTTTTGTTTCTGATTCCAGAAAATTCAGTCTAAGCTCCATTCTTCAATTATCAATCGAAATATTTGGTATTAGTGCTTCAAAATACTATTCACCCCCCCTCTAGTATTTGCTTAGCCCGCTTGTTGGTTTCCAACAAGTGGTATCAGAGCTCGGTCGAAAGATCGAGTGTAACAACTTTTTCGAAAAAGATCCTTTTGGAAACTTAATGGGCTCTAGCAATAACTTTGGTGGAGAAGGAGCTTCAATAAACCGTCCTCCATTATTTAATGGTGAAGGATATGTTTATTGGAAAACTCGCATGAAAGTTTTTATTGAAGCAATTGATATGGATATTTGGGATGCAATTGAAAATGGTCCTTTCATTCCCAAAAAGAAAATAAATGATGAAATTGTTGAAATTCCAAGGAGTAGTTGGAATGATGATGAAAAGAGAAAAGTCTCATTTGATTTAAAAGCTAAAAACATCATCTTTTCGGCTTTATCCCATGATGAATTTTATAGAGTTTCCCAATGTAAATCGGCAAAAGAAATGTGGGATACTTTGCAAGTCACACATGAGGGAACAAGTGAGGTTAGAGATGCAAGATTGAATTCTCTAACTCACGAATATGAATTGTTCCACATGTTGCCAAATGAATCCATTAGTGACTTGCAAAAGCGATTCTCTCACATTGTTAATCATTTGATTTCCTTGGGAAAAGTATTTCGCAATGGTGAAACTACTAACAAAATTCTAAGATGTCTTGATAGGAGTTGGCAACCCAAGGTAACCGCCATCAAGGAATCAAGAGACATAAATAGCATGGACTTAGCCACTTTGTTTGGCAAACTCCAAGAGCATGAGATGGAGCTTACAAGACTTGGGATGCATGAGGAATCGGACAAAAAGAAAAAGAGCATAGCACTCAAAGCTTCAACCAAAGCTACAAAAGAAGTTGAAGAATGCTCTACAAGTGGAGATTCCGATGGTGAACCAAATCAAGAAGAATTTGGGATGTTTGTGAAAAGATTCAACAAATATTTCAAAGGGAAGAAAGGTGGATCTTCATCCAATTTCAAGAGAACCAAAGACTCCAAACAAAGAGAAAAGAGTACCAATGGTGGAGTTAAGTGTCATGAATGTGGAGGGGTTGGTCACATAAGAATGGAATGTGCCACATTCTTGAAGAAGAATGACAAGAAGACCCAAGAGACCAAAGGGAAGCGTGCATACATTGTTTGGGATGCACCGGAGAAGAGCAATGAATCATCTTCAAGTAGTTCCGGTGATGAAAATGCAAACCTTTGTCTCATGGCCAAGAACAATCATGAGTCCTCATCAAGAGCTAATCATGGCATGAGTGAAAGTGATGATGAGGTAACCTCTAGCTCTTCTTGTTCATCTTCAAACTCCATTTCATATGATGATTTGCAAGAAGCCTACAATGAAATGTTAATTCAATTTAAAAGGCTTGCTAAAATTAATAAGGAAAAAGGAAAGAAAATTTTGGAGTTTCAACATGAAATTGATGAATTGCAAAAATCTATAAATGAGTTGAAACTTCAAAATGAATCCTTGGAACTTATTAATTCTAGTCATCAAAGTGATTGTGCAAATCATGAGGAGATTATCACTCCATGTGAGAGATGTGATGAACTTGAAAAAGAAGTGAAAGAGTTGAAAAACAAACTCACAATCTCACATAGTGATAGAAACCTCAACCGGTTGTTGAACTCTCAAAGACATAATCACAACAAAACCGGTTTAGGATATGTTCATAAAACGAACAAAAAGTACAAGGTGGTTGGAACATTTTCTAAGAAAAATTCATCAAAGAGACCAACTTGTACTTATTGTGGAAAGGTTGGACATATCAACATTGAGTGCCACATTAAGAAGTTTGAAATGAAAAAGGGCACTTATATGTGGATTAAGAAGGGAGAAAGTCCCAACACTAACCCTAAGGGACCCAACATTGTTTGGGTACCCAAAGTGAACAAGTGATTTCATTTTGTGGGTGTGTCTTCGAACGGGAAAACAATTGTGGTATCTTGATAGTGGATGTTCGAAGCACATGACGGGAGATAAGCGGAACTTCATTGAGCTTACTCCAAAGGAAAAGGGTTATGTCACTTATGGGGACAACAACAAAGGCAAAATCCTTGGTATTGGTAAAATCGGAAACTCTTCAAACTTGATTATTGATAATGTGCTCTATGTTCAAGGATTAGAACATAATCTCTTGAGCATAAGCCAATTATGTGATGTTGGTAATCATGTAGTTTTTACCTCTACCCATTGCCTCATTAAAAGTGACAAAGATGAATCAATCAAATTTGTTGGTAGAAGGTCAAATAATACTTACTTAGTTGATTTGAACAAAGTCACTTCTTTGGTCTCTACTTGTTTAGTGAGCAAAGAAAATGACACTTGGTTATGGCATCGTAGGACCGCTCATATAAATGTAAACCAATTGAAGAAAATTCAATCTAAAGATCTAGTAGTTGGTTTACCAAAGCTAAATTTTTCTATTGAAGGTGTTTGTTCCCCTTGCAAGAAATGTAAACAAACTAAAAACACCTTTGGATCAAAAATGGTTATGTCCACATCAAGGCCATTAGAAATGCTTCATATGGACTTGTTTGGACCATCACAAATAAAAAGCTTTGGTGGCAACTATTATGCATTGGTGATTGTTGATGACTTCTCTAGGTTTACTTGGACTTTATTTTTAACTACTAAGAGTGAGACCTACAAATCTTTTAAACATCATGTCAAACTTTTGCAAAACCAAGTAAATCAAAAAGTAATTATTATTCGTACCGATCATGGTGGAGAATTTGAAAACCACAAATTTGATAGATTTTGTGCTAAAAATGGTATTGAGCACCAATTCTCCGCACCAAGAACTCCGGAACAAAACGGAGTGGTAGAGCGGAAAAATAGGGTGCTAGAGGAACTTGCTAGAACCATGTTAAATGATTCTCAAGTACCTCAATATTTTTGGGCCGATGCCGTCAATACGGCTTGTTATGTTTTAAATCGTATTTTCATAAGGCCCTCTTTGGATAAAACCCCCTATGAACTTTACAAGGGAAGAAAGCCAAATATATCTCATTTTCATGTCTTCGGATGCCAAGTTTTTGTTTTAAATAATGGAAAAGAACACCTTGGCAAGTTTGATTCCAAATCCGATGAAGGCATATTTTTAGGCTATTCTTCTCATAGTAAAGCTTATAGAATTTTCAATAAAAGAACTTTAACTATTGAGGAATCAATTCATGTGGTTTTTAATGAGTCTTCAAAAGAAGATAGTGTTTTATGTGATGCTAGTGAAGATGGCATTGTCTTTTCAAAAGAAGAAAAAGAGAGAGAGAAATCAAAAGTTGATGAAGGAGAGGTAAGGGAAGAACTTCCTCCAACTTGGAAATCGGTCAAGGCTCATCCTATAGACAAAGTCATAGGAGATATGTCAAAGGGAGTACTTACTCGTAGGTCTATTCAAAACATTTGCCACTATGTCTCATTTGTTTCTCAAATTGAACCCGATTCAATTAAAAAGGCCATTGAGGATGATCATTGGGTTCTTGCTATGCAAGAAGAATTAAACCAATTTGAAAGAAATGAAGTTTGGGATCTAGTCCCTAAACCCGATGATCATACCATAATTGGTACTAAATGGATTTATAGAAACAAACTTGATGAATCCGGGTTGATTATAAGAAACAAAGCTAGACTAGTAGCTCAAGGGTACAACCAAGAGGAAGGTATCGATTATGACGAGACCTTTGCTCCGGTTGCACGTCTTGAAGCAATCCAAATTTTACTTGCTTATGCTTCAATCATGAAATTCACTTTATATCAAATGGATGTTAAAAGTGCTTTCTTGAATGGGTTTATAAATGAAGAAGTGTATGTCAAACAACCCCCCGGTTTTGAAAATAGTGAATTTCCAAACCATGTTTATAAATTGAAAAAGGCACTCTATGGATTGAAACAAGCTCCTAGAGCTTGGTATGATCGATTGAGTTCCTTTCTATTAGAAAACAAGTTTCAAAGAGGGAAGGTTGATAATACACTATTTATTTATAAAACCAAGGATGACATTTTGTTAGTACAAATCTATGTTGATGATATCATTTTCGGTGCCACTAACGTGTCTCTTTGTAGAAAGTTTTAAAATTTGATGAAAAAGGAATTTGAAATGTCAATGATGGGAGAACTCAAGTTCTTCCTAGGCTTACAAATAAAGCAAGTCAAGGAGGGGATTTTTGTGCATCAAGGGAAATATTGCAAAGAGCTCCTTGAGAAATTCGGATTGGACAAGTGCAAGGAAGCCTACACTCCAATGAGCACATCATGCTACCTAGACAAGGATGAACAAGGTACACCGGTTGATGTTAGTAAGTATAGGGGTATGATAGGTAGTCTCCTATATCTCACTGCATCTAGACCGGATATTATGTTTAGTGTATGCATGTGTGCTAGATTTCAAGCTAATCCTAAAGAATCTCACCTATCCGCAGTTAAACATATATTTAAGTATCTAAAAGGAACAATTAACACTGGTTTATGGTATCCTGCTGATGCCAATCTTTGTTTAGTTGGTTACTCGGATTCCGACTTCGCCGGATGCAAGCTTGATCGCAAAAGCACCAGTGGTACTTGCCATTTCTTGGGAAGTTCATTGGTGTCATGGTTTTCTAAAAAGCAAGCTTGTGTCGCTCTTTCTACCGCCGAAGCGGAATATATCGCAGCCGGTAGTTGTTGTGCTCAACTGTTATGGATGAAACAACAATTATCGGATTTTGGTTTGAAACTTGAAAATATTCCGATTAGATGCGATAACACGAGTGCAATCAATTTGACTAAGAATCCGGTGTATCACTCAAGAACTAAACACATTGAAATAAGACATCATTTTTTAAGAGATCATGTACAAAAGGGTGATTGCACAATTGAATTTGTTAGTACCACAAATCAATTAGCCGACATTTTTACAAAACCTCTACCAAGGGACACCTTTTATCATATTAGGAGAGAACTTGGTATTTTAGATGAAGCTAATATAGGCTAATTGCATTGTGTGTCATTTTTGGAAAATCACCATATTAGTCTTACTCTAATGTGTTATTGATTCTTAGTTAAATTGTCCTTGATGATATTTGAAATTGTATATGTTAATTGTGTGTGATTCTGTACTGTATTCCAAGTTGGTAGTGAAGCATTTGTGTTTGATTTGTGTTTGGTCTTTTAAAACTGAGTTTTTACTTTCTGTTCTGTCAAAATACTCGAGTTTTTCCAAAAACACTCGAGTATTTTAATTCAAAATTAAATCAGTTTTAAATTGAAAAAGTTTTTAATCAGGGTCTGATAAAAATATAAAACACTCGAGTCTTTATTAAAATACTCGAGTGTTTTTCAAAACACTCGAGTGTTTCGAAACCCCCAATATTTGAACTTTCAGACCAAACTCGAGTATTTTCCAAAAACTCGAGTATTTTGCGTTTTCCTGAAATTTGAACTTTCGGACCAAACTCGAGTTTTTCAATTTTTACTCGACTTTTCTGGGGAAATCTGGGCTGAGTCACGACCGACTCGAATATATTTTCAAAAACTCGAGTATATCCTAAAGAACAACTCTAGTATTTATGAATATATTCGAGTATTTTGAACTGTTTATATATACTCTCAGACTCAAGTTTTTTTGCGACCCTCTTCTCTCTCGGTTTTCTCATATCTATCTCCTCAAAAATCAGATTTTCCTCAAAGTTTTGTCAAAACTTACTAGTTTTTCATCCTCTAAACTCTTCTCTCGGTTTTATCCTCCTCCAGATGCTCCAGCTCCTTCAATGTTTTGATGATGTTGACCTTTGGATTTTATCTTAGTTTTCATTCTGTTTTTTATCATATTGGTCTTTGTTACATTTTCTGTATTTTGAGAACTTGGTGTTTTGAGACTTTGGGTTTCTTATTGCACCTTTGATTTGGACCTTTTGTGATGTTTTTATGTTAATGAATTTGGTCTTCATTATGATGTTTGTGCAAAGCTTCAGGGGGAGCTCTTTATCGTTATTATATCTCCGTTTTATTTGCATAGTTGGTTATGGGGTTTTCCGATTATGCACCTCTCCTCCCTTGATCTTTTTCTAAATTGTTACATCTTTTTGGCGTATGACAAAAAGGGGGAGAGATATTACACTTGTCTTGTCTTGATATTGTTGCACCTAAAATCTCTAATTATGGTATATACTCTGATAATTGTTAAATTCTCTAATACCATAGGCTTGGTGCTAAAATTAAATTGTCATAACATCTTGCTCAAGCTGAATTTTTAGATAGGTGAAAAGTATCATATAGTGAGGGGGAGTTGCATCTCCAAGTGGATCAAGCTTAACAAATGGATCAAGTGTTAATTATTTTGTCATCACCAAAAAGGGGGAGATTGTGAATTCAATGCTCCTAATTATGTGGATTATGTTTTGATGATGACAAAATAATTAACAAATCATGCCTTGAAGATATTGCAACATCAACATCAACAAGAAGTCAAGAAAAGAAGACAAGTGCCCAATCATTCTCAATCAAATATTAATTGTAAATTTCTAATTTATGTTGAGAGTGGTTGAGAGTGGGTAGAAATAGTTAGTCTCTTCTAGGAATAAATTTTTATATGTTTATTAAGTTGAGATTGACCAAAAATTAATACTTGAGAGGAAAAATAAAATTGAAAAATAATTTTTCCCATATCTGATCAAAATACTCGAGTATTTTGAAAAAGACTCGAGTATACACTCGAGTATTTGTAGAAAAACTCGAGTATTTGTGCCAGGTCAGCAATTATGACCGTTAGTCTTGTTCGTGCACCAATTCATTCGTGACCGACCAAAAAGACTCGAGTTTTTACCAAAAGACTCGAGTATTTTTGTCCAGTCAACAAAAATGAACGTTGGAGAAACTCAAAAACCCAATTGAGGGCATTTGAGTCTCATCCAACCCCAAGAGAGAATTCAGAACCTTATTGTAAAATTTCTCTTTGAATTTGTGCAAGAACAAACAAGACAACAACACATCATTGATTACAAGCTTTCATAATTTCCTCTTCTCAAGTGTTAATTCCCAAAAAGCTCAACTTCTCACTCATATTGTCATTTTATTCCAAGTTGAGTTTTAGGCCTCAATTCTTACATTGAGCTGTGCTTATTTGTGCTAATCCATTGTGAGATTAGTAATACACATACAAAAAGCTTGATTATTCAAAGTCTTGGATTGTTCCCAAGCAAACCCTAAGTGGCTTAGGGTGTTGGAAGTCTTGAGAGGTTCTCAAGCACAAGACTAGGAAGTTCCTAGCCCGGTGGAGTTTCTTGAAGGGAGTTCAAGGAAGCTTTGTGAAGAGTTCTTCAATCACCGGAATCAAATTGGGGTAGAAATCAAGAGTTTGGTACACTCTTGAAAGGGTTAGGTTGAGTGAGGCCATTCTCAAGCAATCCTTTGTAATTTCTAACAATTTGATTATTAGTAGAAACTCCTAAGTGATTAGGAGGACTGGATGTAGCTCATTGTTGGAGTGAACCAGGATAAAATTGCTTGAGTGTTGGTTTATTGCTTTTAATCTACTTTCTAGCTCAATAGACTTAAGTCATTTCAATCAATTAGGATTTATACAATTAGGTAGCAAGTTCAAGGAATCTTTGTGTTAAAAGTTATTTAGATTACTTGCTATTCTGTTGGATAAGTTCCTGTTTATTATTGAATTGATTTGAGTTAAATTGCTGAATTTTCGTTTCTGGTTTTTCTGCTATCTGATAGTAAAAACTCGAGTATTTCAGAAAAGACTCGAGTTGTTCATCCTGAAAAACTCGAGTGTTTCACAAAAGACTCGAGTCTTTTGTTTCTGATTCCATAAAATTCAGTCTAAGCTCCATTCTTCAATTATCAATCGAAATATTTGGTATTAGTGCTTCAAAATACTATTCACCCCCCCTCTAGTATTTGCTTAGCCCGCTTGTTGGTTTCCAACAATATGTCCATGACCCCACCATTGTCCTTAGAATCCAACCTGATGACTTAGAAATTCACGAGAACCTAACCTTCAAAGCTGTGCTAGTTCGTATTGAAGATCGAAGAATCAAGCAGCTTAGAGGAAAAGACATTCGTCTGGTCAAAGTCGTCTGGATTTGTGGAGATGTAATGGAAGCATCGTGGGAATTAGAAGATAAGGTGCGTCAGGATTATCCTGACTTGTTTGTATAAGTTGAATTTCGGGGACGAAATTCCTTGTAAGTGGGGGAGTAGTGTAACACACCAAAATTTTAATCCCCGATTAATGAAATGTTAATTATAAATTAAGTATAATTAATTATTTCCATATTAATCCTTGATTAAAATATGTGTTTATATAGTTGGTATATGTGTGTGAATTGATTTAATAAATATAATAAATGCCTAAGATGAGTATTTTGCATATTAGTCCCTGGGTTGGGACCTAGAGGTAATTATAGGAAAGATTTTGGAGGGAAAGTAAATAAAATAATTATTTTTCAAAAATTGGGAAAAATACTCGAGTATTTTCTGAAAAACTCGAGTATTCTGGGTCAAACTGCACGAGTGAGTGCGTTTGGTGAGTCACCACGAACGATTCTCTTCTCTCGCCACGAAAACACCTTCTTGCCAACGCCATGGATGTCGTGTCGTGCTGCATGAGTCTTCTCCATGCCTATAAAAGCCTATCAACACCGAATTGTGAGGCATTTGGCCAATTTGTTGAAGAACTTCATGTTTTAGGGTTCCTGAGTTCAACCCTTCGATTCTCCTTGTGTGTTCTGAATTAAACCACAAACGATACACCAATACAAAGCTCACATCACGATCTTTGTATAGACACTAAATTCGTGAGTTGAGAGTGAGTGTGGAGGAAGAATTGGAGCTGGAAAGTGGAGCTGTTCTCTGTCAAAGTTGTTTCTGGAGCTCACTTTGATTTCAATTTTTGGTAAGCTCACGAGTCTCTGAGTCCCAAATTCGATTTATCTAGTTAGTATAAGTTACATAGAATCTAGAAATCCTAATTTCCCCAATTGTTATCTCTGTCTTCCATGTAAACCAATTCAATCTTGGTGATGCATTCAAAACTGCTCTGCATGTTGGTGCTTGAATTGGTTCATGGTGCTGTGGGGCTTTTTCTTGCAATTTCTTGTTTGATTCACGTCTGAGAGGTAAGGGGAAGTAATTATATTCACTAGATAGAGTTTAAATTTCATTAATTGTGTTAGAGAGCCACCAAGAGGCTCTAAGGGCTTAGTTTGAATAGGAACTTTGGTTTGGAGACCAATCCATGCTCTATGACTGTGATGAGCAAGTTCTATATCATGCATGCAAGCTTAAATGAACTTTGTTTCATGAATATTTTGCTTATTTTGCAATTTGAAGTGTTGAGTTGCTAAATTGTATATTTCATGCATAATGGATTGATTCTCTGTCAAATTTGTTATTTGATGTGAAATGAGTATGTTAACATGTTCAATATGTGGAATATGAACTATTGTGATCACTGTTTGGAGTTAAAAATGTTTAGAAATTGAAATGGCATGTAAAAACCAAGTTTCACTCTGTTCTGTCTGCAGATACTCGAGTATTTGGCTTAATACTCGAGTATTTCGTGGTGCACCAGAGTGAAAATTGGCGCACCAACTTGGGAATCAGATTGAACACTCGAGTAATGTATGAACTACTCGAGTATTCTGGGTAATGGAATACTCGAGTATCTCATGAAATACTCGAGTACATTTATGAAAACCTGAAACCCTAAATCTCTAAAAAGACATGAACGACTCGAGTATAATTATGAACAACTCGAGTAGAATCTGGAAAATGATTAACTACTCGAGTATTTTTAGTCAGATACTTAAAAATACCATTTTCAATTTAAGTCATTTTATAACTCTTAGAGGTCAATAAACCAAGTGATCCTGGACTTAGAGGAAATTGATTGACGTTATGATGTTTTCATTTGAATAATGATACGTTGCTCGGGAGGCACGTAATGTATTAATAAAAGGATAAAACGTCAATCGATCTCTTTTAAGTAAGGTAATGCATTCATTCTGGAGTTTGGTTGGTAGGACGTATATCATGTTTTCGATAAACATGTGGAGGGCCTCTGGGAGTGCCAATACGCTTGCTTGATGACACGTCGTTGACGTGGTCGGCTGAGGGAATGCCGATATGGTTATACGGTTTGGATGACGGTCCGTTTGGATGACGGGATATGCTCGGGTGGCATGGATACCAAGCTTGTCGTGTACATTCTAGGTGAATGTACGAATTTTTGTATACCTAGGAATACAACGCACTGTTGAGTGCTGGGTTGTCAGGGATGGACGTCAGAGAGTGACATAGTATGATGGAGATAGGCTTGAGAGCTAAAGTCATGCATCATGCCACTCATTTAAATTAATTGTTATTAACGAAATAAGTGTGAGCATCCTATGTGCATTCATTAATTGCTAAGTGTTATATGTGATTGTTGTTAATTGATGCATATTTAAATAGTCATATTGTACAATTTATTCTCTATTGGTTATGTGTATAGAATTGCTTACCCCTATGCCCTTGTAGGTGATGTCTTGTTACATTGCTTGCATCGAGATCCGGCCACTTCCTAGTGGCACATGGATCTATGAGTACCATCGCGCGGTGTTCGAGGGTGAGGTAGAGATTACCTTCTACCACCCGAACCCGTTGATCCGATTCCGTCCTCGTAGATTTAGGATTCCCATCATATACACTATGCATGTACCCCCGTTTTACACTTACCATGGACCACCTCCCACGCGACCAGCTCGCTCTTACCATAGTTTTCGTTTTCGACCTACCCGCTCTCACCCTTTTACTTCGAGAGTCGTCCGCGAGGAGACTCCCCCTTCTGATCCGAGGAGCCCATTCAGGGTTTCACCATCACCTGACCTGGTACCCAGTGGTAGGGTACACTCTCCCTCGGATGAGATCGAGGAGGATCCGGTGGAGGACGAGAGTGGGAGCGAGCCTGTCGTGCATTCTACTGGGAGTGATTGGAGGGACGATGATCCCTAGGTATATGCATATGGTATGTGATGAGGATCGGTGGATTCGATGTGTGGATGCTGTGGAGGAGACTTGTTGCTGCTGCTGTGTTGTTGATGATGCTACTACCTTACTACTTATGTTTCTTTGAGACTGCTGCTATCACTACTACTACATCTGATGAGGCCAGATCTACTTGACCACCCTTGGAGTTTATGTTTTGGTTATGTACACATATTGTAGATATACTTTTGGGATACTCTAGGGCTTTGGTCATATCACTATGTAGATCAGATTATGGACTTGTATTTTGGATCTTAGAGACTATATATGGGGACTATGTACTTATCACTCTTTTCATACTTATGTATATATATCTTTGTTTATAATATTATCAGTTGCATAGTCCTATAACTTCCGCTTTACTCTGATCTAATCTATCTAAGAGCTCAGCTATATATATTATTTGATGGTATCAGTATCATCGAACAAAGTATGGGTAACTTTAATTACTTGTATGATACCATGTTTCCAAAGAGCGAATGTTACCCTATTTGTGAAAAAGGTTTTAGAGATCGTCGAACTCGATACAAATGTTTTGAAATGGTTTAAAGTCTATTCTCCAAGAATTCCAAATGACGATTTGTGCACCCGCTTAAAAAGAGAATTTTTTTTTCCATATTTTCTTAACACTCACAAGTCCATATATTATCCAAAGTTAGAGTTTAATTACTATATTATATTTGGGAAATTCGGAAGGGTGTCACATGATGTCCCCAAAAAGAGATATGTTGTATGGAGAAAGTTTCCGAGATGAAATGTAAGATGGTTGATGCAATCCCAGCTCTGTGCTATGCGATGAAAGTATTATGTGATTTTTGGGGAACGGATTTTGTTGGAAACCAACAAGCGGGCTAAGCAAATACTAGAGGGGGGGTGAATAGTATTTTGAAGCACTAATACCAAATATTTCGATTGATAATTGAAGAATGGAGCTAAGACTGAATTTTCTGGAATCAGACACAAAAGACTCGAGTCTTTTGTGAAATACCCGAGTTTTTCAATGATGAACAACTCGAGTCTTTTCTGAAATACTCGAGTTTTTCCTATCAGATAGCAGAAAAACCAGAAACGAAAATTCAGCAATTTAATATTTCAAGTTCATCACATCTCTCACATGAAGTGATAATTTCCTCATGATTTGCACAATCACTTTGATGACTAGAATTAATAAGTTCCAAGGATTCATTTTGAAGTTTCAACTCATTTATAGATTTTTGCAATTCATCAATTTCATGTTGAAACTCCAAAATTTTCTTTCCTTTTTCCTTATTAATTTTAGCAAGCCTTTTAAATTGAATTAACATTTCATTGTAAGCTTCTTGCAAATCATCATATGAAATGGAGTTTGAAGATGAACAAGAAGAGCTAGAGGTTACCTCATCATCACTTTCACTCATGCCATGATTAGCTCTTGATGAGGACTCATGATTGTTCTTGGCCATGAGACAAAGGTTTGCATTTTCATCACCGGAGCTACTTGAAGATGATTCATTGCTCTTCTCCGGTGCATCCCAAACAATGTATGCACGCTTCCCTTTGGTCTCTTGGGTCTTCTTGTCATTCTTCTTCAAGAATGTGGCACATTCCATTCTTATGTGACCAACCCCACCACATTCATGACACTTAACTCCATCGTTGGTACTCTTTTCTCTTTGTTTGGAGTCTTTGGTTCTCTTGAAATTGGATGAAGATCCACCTTTCTTCCCTTTGAAGAATTTGTTGAATCTTTTCACAAACATCCCAAATTCTTCTTGATTTGGTTCACCATCGGAATCTCCACTTGTAGAGCATTCTTCAACTTCTTTTGTAGCTTTGGTTGAAGCTTTGAGTGCTATGCTCTTTTTCTTTTTGTCCGATTCCTCATGCATCCCAAGTCTTGTAAGCTCCATCTCATGCTCTTGGAGTTTGCCAAACAAAGTGGCTAAGTCCATGCTATTTATGTCTCTTGATTCCTTGATGGCGGTTACCTTGGGTTGCCAACTCCTATCAAGACATCTTAGAATTTTGTTAGTAGTTTCACCATTGCGAAATACTTTTCCCAAGGAAATCAAATGATTAACAATGTGAGAGAATCGCTTTTGCAAGTCACTAATGGTTTCATTTGGCAACATGTGGAACAATTCATATTCGTGAGTTAGAGAATTCAATCTTGCATCTCTAACCTCACTTGTTCCCTCATGTGTGACTTGCAAAGTATCCCACATTTCTTTTGCCGATTTACATTGGGAAACTCTATAAAATTCATCATGGGATAGAGCCGAAAAGATGATGTTTTTAGCTTTTAAATCAAATGAGACTTTTCTCTTTTCATCATCATTCCAACTACTCCTTGGAATTTCAACAATTTCATCATTTATTTTCTTTTTGGGAATGAAAGGACCATTTTCAATTGCATCCCAAATATCCATATCAATTGCTTCAATAAAAACTTTCATGCGAGTTTTCCAATAAACATATCCTTCACCATTAAATAGTGGAGGACGGTTTATTGAAGCTCCTTCTCCACCAAAGTTATTGCTAGAGCCCATTTAGTTTCCAAAAGGATCTTTTTCGAAAAAGTTGTTACACTCGATCTTTCGACCGAGCTCTGATACCACTTGTTGGAAACCAACAAGCGGGCTAAGCAAATACTAGAGGGGGGGTGAATAGTATTTTGAAGCACTAATACCAAATATTTCGATTGATAATTGAAGAATGGAGCTAAGACTGAATTTTCTGGAATCAGACACAAAAGACTCGAGTCTTTTGTGAAATACTCGAGTTTTTCAGTGATGAACAACTCGAGTCTTTTCTAAAATACTCGAGTTTTTCCTATCAGATAGCAGAAAAACCAGAAACGAAAATTCAGCAATTTAACTCAAATCAATTCAATAATAAACAGGAACTTATCCAACAGAATAGCAAGCAATCTAAATAACTTTTAAACACAAAGATTCCTTGAACTTGCTACCTAATTGTATAAATCCTAATTGATTGAAATGACTTAAGTCTATTGAGCTAGAAAGTAGATTAAAAGCAATAAACCAACACTCAAGCAATTTTATCCTGGTTCACTCCAACAATGAGCTACATCCAGTCCTCCTAATCACTTAGGAGTTTCTACTAATAATCAAATTGTTAGAAATTACAAAGGATTGCTTGAGAATGGCCTCACTCAACCTAACCCTTTCAAGAGTGTACCAAACTCTTGATTTCTACCCCAATTTGATTCCGGTGATTGAAGAACTCTTCACAAAGCTTCCTTGAACTCCCTTCAAGAAACTCCACCGGGCTAGGAACTTCCTAGTCTTGTGCTTGAGAACCTCTCAAGACTTCCAACACCCTAAGCCACTTAGGGTTTGCTTGGGAACAATCCAAGACTTTGAATAATCAAGCTTTTTGTATGTGTATTACTAATCTCACAATGGATTAGCACAAATAAGCACAGCTCAATATAAGAATTGAGGCCTAAAAACTCAACTTGGAATAAAATGACAATATGAGTGAGAAGTTGAGCTTTTTGGGAATTAACACTTGAGAAGAGGAAATTAAGAAAGCTTGAATCAATGATGTGTTGTTGTCTTGTTTGTTCTTTCATAAATTCAAAGAGAAATTTTACAATAAGGTTCTGAATTCTCTCTTGGGGTTGGATGAGACTCAAATGCCCTCAATTGAGTTTTTGAGTCTCTCCAACGTTCATTTTTGCTGACTGGACAAAAATACTCGAGTCTTTTTGGTCGGTCACGAGTGAATTGGTGCACGAACAAGACTAACGGTCATAATTGCTGACCTGGCACAAATACTCGAGTTTTTCTATAAATACTCGAGTATATACTCGAGTCTTTATCAAAATACTCGAGTATTTTGATCAGATATGGGAAAAATTATTTTTCAATTTTATTTTTCCTCTCAAGTATTAATTTTTGGTCAATCTCAACTTAATAAACATATAAAAATTTATTCCTAGAAGAGACTAACTATTTCTACCCACTCTCAACCACTCTCAACATAAATTAGAAATTTACAATTAATATTTGATTGAGAATGATTGGGCACTTGTCTTCTTTTCTTGACTTCTTGTTGATGTTGATGTTGCATTATCTTCAAGGCATGATTTGTTAATTATTTTGTCATCATCAAAACATAATCCACATAATTAGGAGCATTGAATTCACAATCTCCCCCTTTTTGGTGATGACAAAATAATTAACACTTGATCCATTTGTTAAGCTTGATCCACTTGGAGATGCAACTCCCCCTCACTATATGATACTTTTCACCTATCTAAAAATTCAGCTTGAGCAAGATGTTATGACAATTTAATTTTAGCACCAAGCCTATGGTATTAGAGAATTTAACAATTATCAGAGTATATACCATAATTAGAGATTTTAGGTGCAACAATATCAAGACAAGACAAGTGTAATATCTCTCCCCCTTTTTGTCATACGCCAAAAAGATGTAACAATTTAGAAAAAGATCAAGGGAGGAGAGGTGCATAATCGGAAAACCCCATAACCAACTATGCAAATAAAACGGAGATATAATAACGATAAAGAGCTCCCCCTGAAGCTTTGCACAAACATCATAATGAAGACCAAATTCATTAACATAAAAACATCATAAAAGGTCCAAATCAAAGGTGCAATAATAAACCCAAAGACTCAAAACACCAAGTTCTCAAAATACAGAAAATGTAACAAAGACCAACATGATAAAAACAGAATGAAAACTAAGATAAAATCCAAAGGTCAACATCATCAAAACATCGAAGGAGCTGGAGCATCTGGAGGATAATAAAACCGAGAGAAGAGTTTAGAGGATGAAAAACTAGTAAGATTTGACAAAACTTTGAGGAAAATCTGAGTTTTGAGGAGAGAGATATGAGAAAACCGAGAGAGAAGAGGGTCGCAAAAACTTGAGTCTGAGAGTATATATAAACAGTTCAAAATACTCGAGTATATTCATAAATACTAGAGTTGTTCTTTAGGATATACTCGAGTTTTTGAAAATATATTCGAGTCGGTCGTGACTCAGCCCAGATTTCCCCAGAAAAGTCGAGTAAAAATTGAAAAACTCGACTTTGGTCCGAAAGTTCAATTTTCAGGAAAACGCAAAATACTCGAGTTTTTGGAAAATACTCGAGTTTGGTCTGAAAGTTCAAAAATTTGGGGGTTTCGAAAGACTCGAGTGTTATGAAAAACACTCGAGTATTTTAATAAAGACTCGAGTGTTTTGAGAAACACTCGAGTATTTTTATCAGACCCTGATTAAAAACTTTTTCAATTTAAAACTGATTTAATTTTGAATTAAAATACTCGAGTGTTTTTGGAAAAACTCGAGTATTTTGACAGAACAGAAAGTAAAAACTCAGTTTTAAAAGACCAAACACAAATCAAATACAAATGCTTCACTACCAACTTTGGAATACAGTACAGAATCACACACAATTAACATATACAATTTCAAATATCATCAAGGACAATTTAACTAAGAATCAATAACACATTAGAGTAAGACTAATATGGTGATTTTTCAAAAAAATGACACACAATGCAATTAGCCTATATTAGCTTCATCTAAAATACCAAGTTCTCTCCTAATATGATAAAAGGTGTCCCTTGGTAGAGGTTTTGTAAAAATGTCAGCTAATTGATTTGTGATACTGACAAATTCAATTGTGCAATCACCCTTTTGTACATGATCTCTTAAAAAGTGATGTCTTATTTCAATGTGTTTAGTTCTTGAGTGATACACCGGATTCTTAGTCAAATTGATTGTACTCGTGTTATCGCATCTAATCGGAATATTTTCAAGTTTCAAACCAAAATCCGATAATTGTTGTTTCATCCATAACAGTTGAGCACAACAACTACCGGCTGCGATATATTCCGCTTCGGCGGTAGAAAGAGCGACACAAGCTTGCTTTTTAGAAAACCATGACACCAATGAACTTCCCAAGAAATGGCAAGTACCACGGGTGCTTTTGCGATCAAGCTTGCATCCCGCGAAGTCGGAATCCGAGTAACCAACTAAACTAAGATTGGCATCAGCAGGATACCATAAACCAGTGTTAATTGTTCCTTTTAGATACTTAAATATATGTTTAACTGCGGATAGGTGAGATTCTTTAGGATTAGCTTGAAATCTAGCACACATGCATACACTAAACATAATATCCGGTCTAGATGCAGTGAGATATAGGAGACTACCTATCATACCCCTATACTTACTAACATCAACCGGTGTACCTTGTTCATCCTTGTCTAGGTAGCATGATGTGCTCATTGGAGTGTAGGCTTCCTTGCACTTGTCCAATCCGAATTTCTCAAGGAGCTCTTTGCAATATTTCCCTTGATGCACAAATATCCCCTCCTTGACTTGCTTTATTTGTAAGCCTAGGAAGAACTTGAGTTCTCCCATCATTGACATTTCAAATTCCTTTTTCATCAAATTTGAAAACTTTCTACAAAGAGACACGTTAGTAGCACCGAAAATGATATCATCAACATAGATTTGTACTAACAAAATGTCATCCTTGGTTTTATAAATAAATAGTGTATTATCAACCTTCCCTCTTTGAAACTTGTTTTCTAATAGAAAGGAACTCAATCGATCATACCAAGCTCTAGGAGCTTGTTTCAATCCATAGAGTGCCTTTTTCAATTTATAAACATGGTTTGGAAATTCACTATTTTCAAAACCGGGGGGTTGTTTGACATACACTTCTTCATTTATAAACCCATTCAAGAAAGCACTTTTAACATCCATTTGATATAAAGTGAATTTCATGATTGAAGCATAAGCAAGTAAAATTCGGATTGCTTCAAGACGTGCAACCGGAGCAAAGGTCTCATCATAATCGATACCTTCCTCTTGGTTGTACCCTTGAGCTACTAGTCTAGCTTTGTTTCTTATAATCAACCCGGACTCATCAAGTTTGTTTCTATAAATCCATTTAGTACCCATTATGGTATGATCATCGGGTTTAGGGACTAGATCCCAAACTTCATTTCTTTCAAATTGGTTTAATTCTTCTTGCATAGCAAGAACCCAATGATCATCCTCAATGGCCTTTTTAATTGAATCGGGTTCAATTTGAGAAACAAATGAGACATAGTGGCAAATGTTTTGAATAGACCTACGAGTAAGTACTCCCTTTGACATATCTCCTATGACTTTGTCTATAGGATGAGCCTTGACCGATTTCCAAGTTGGAGGAAGTTCTTCCCTTACTTCTCCTTCAACAACTTTTGAATTCTCTCTCTCTTTTTCTTCTTTTGAAAAGACAATGCCATCTTCACTAGCATCACATAAAACACTATCTTCTTTTGAAGACTCATTAAAAACCACATGAATTGATTCCTCAATAGTTAAAGTTCTTTTATTGAAAATTCTATAAGCTTTACTATGAGAAGAATAGCCTAAAAATATGCCTTCATCGGATTTGGAATCAAACTTGCCAATGTGTTCTTTTCCATTATTTAAAACAAAAACTTGGCATCCGAAGACATGAAAATGAGATATATTTGGCTTTCTTCCCTTGTAAAGTTCATAGGGGGTTTTATCCAAAGAGGGCCTTATCAAAATACGATTTAAAACATAACAAGCCGTATTGACGGCATCGGCCCAAAAATATTGAGGTACTTGAGAATCATTTAACATGGTTCTAGCAAGTTCCTCTAGCACCCTATTTTTCCGCTCTACCACTCCGTTTTGTTCCGGAGTCCTTGGTGCGGAGAATTGATTCTCAATACCATTTTTAGCACAAAATCTATCAAATTTGTGGTTTTCGAATTCACCACCATGATCGGTTCGAATAATAATTACTTTTTGATTTACTTGGTTTTGCAAAAGTTTGACATGATGTTTAAAAGATTTGTAGGTCTCACTCTTAGTAGTTAAAAATAAAGTCCAAGTAAACCTAGAGAAGTCATCAACAATCACCAATGCATAATAGTTGCCACCAAAGCTTTTTATTTGTGATGGTCCAAACAAGTCCATATGAAGCATTTCTAATGGCCTTGATGTGGACATAACCATTTTTGATCCAAAGGTGTTTTTAGTTTGTTTACATTTCTTGCAAGGGGAACAAACACCTTCAATAGAAAAATTTAGCTTTGGTAAACCAACTACTAGATCTTTAGATTGAATTTTCTTCAATTGGTTTACATTTATATGAGCGGTCCTACGATGCCATAACCAAGTGTCATTTTCTTTGCTCACTAAACAAGTAGAGACCAAAGAAGTGACTTTGTTCAAATCAACTAAGTAAGTATTATTCGACCTTCTACCAACAAATTTGATTGATTCATCTTTGTCACTTTTAATGAGGCAATGGGTAAAGGTAAAAACTACATGATTACCAACATCACATAATTGGCTTATGCTCAAGAGATTATGTTCTAATCCTTGAACATAGAGCACATTATCAATAATCAAGTTTGAAGAGTTTCCGATTTTACCAATACCAAGGATTTTGCCTTTGTTGTTGTCCCCATAAGTGACATAACCCTTTTCCTTTGGAGTAAGCTCAATGAAGTGCCGCTTATCTCCCGTCATGTGCTTCGAACATCCACTATCAAGATACCACAATTGTTTTCCCGTTCGAAGACACACCTACAAAATGAAATCACTTTTTCACTTTGGGTACCCAAACAATGTTGGGTCCCTTAGGGTTAGTGTTGGGACTTTCTCCCTTCTTAATCCACATATAAGTGCCCTTTTTCATTTCAAACTTCTTAATGTGGCACTCAATGTTGATATGTCCAACTTTTCCACAATAAGTACAAGTTGGTCTCTTTGATGAGTTTTTCTTAGAAAATGTTCCAACCACCTTGTACTTTTTGTCCTTTTTATGAACATATCCTAAACCGGTTTTGTTGTGATTATGTCTTTGAGAGTTCAACAATCGGTTGAGGTTTCTATCACTATGTGAGATTGTGAGTTTGTTTTTCAACTCTTTCACTTCTTTTTCAAGTTCATCACATCTCTCACATGAAGTGATAATTTCCTCATGATTTGCACAATCACTTTGATGACTAGAATTAATAAGTTCCAAGGATTCATTTTGAAGTTTCAACTCATTTATAGATTTTTGCAATTCATCAATTTCATGTTGAAACTCCAAAATTTTCTTTCCTTTTTCCTTATTAATTTTAGCAAGCCTTTTAAATTGAATTAACATTTCATTGTAAGCTTCTTGCAAATCATCATATGAAATGGAGTTTGAAGATGAACAAGAAGAGCTAGAGGTTACCTCATCATCACTTTCACTCATGCCATGATTAGCTCTTGATGAGGACTCATGATTGTTCTTGGCCATGAGACAAAGGTTTGCATTTTCATCACCGGAGCTACTTGAAGATGATTCATTGCTCTTCTCCGGTGCATCCCAAACAATGTATGCACGCTTCCCTTTGGTCTCTTGGGTCTTCTTGTCATTATTCTTCAAGAATGTGGCACATTCCATTCTTATGTGACCAACCCCACCACATTCATGACACTTAACTCCATCGTTGGTACTCTTTTCTCTTTGTTTGGAGTCTTTGGTTCTCTTGAAATTGGATGAAGATCCACCTTTCTTCCCTTTGAAGAATTTGTTGAATCTTTTCACAAACATCCCAAATTCTTCTTGATTTGGTTCACCATCGGAATCTCCACTTGTAGAGCATTCTTCAACTTCTTTTGTAGCTTTGGTTGAAGCTTTGAGTGCTATGCTCTTTTTCTTTTTGTCCGATTCCTCATGCATCCCAAGTCTTGTAAGCTCCATCTCATGCTCTTGGAGTTTGCCAAACAAAGTGGCTAAGTCCATGCTATTTATGTCTCTTGATTCCTTGATGGCGGTTACCTTGGGTTGCCAACTCCTATCAAGACATCTTAGAATTTTGTTAGTAGTTTCACCATTGCGAAATACTTTTCCCAAGGAAATCAAATGATTAACAATGTGAGAGAATCGCTTTTGCAAGTCACTAATGGTTTCATTTGGCAACATGTGGAACAATTCATATTCGTGAGTTAGAGAATTCAATCTTGCATCTCTAACCTCACTTGTTCCCTCATGTGTGACTTGCAAAGTATCCCACATTTCTTTTGCCGATTTACATTGGGAAACTCTATAAAATTCATCATGGGATAGAGCCGAAAAGATGATGTTTTTAGCTTTTAAATCAAATGAGACTTTTCTCTTTTCATCATCATTCCAACTACTCCTTGGAATTTCAACAATTTCATCATTTATTTTCTTTTTGGGAATGAAAGGACCATTTTCAATTGCATCCCAAATATCCATATCAATTGCTTCAATAAAAACTTTCATGCGAGTTTTCCAATAAACATATCCTTCACCATTAAATAGTGGAGGACGGTTTATTGAAGCTCCTTCTCCACCAAAGTTATTGCTAGAGCCCATTTAGTTTCCAAAAGGATCTTTTTCGAAAAAGTTGTTACACTCGATCTTTCGACCGAGCTCTGATACCACTTGTTGGAAACCAACAAGCGGGCTAAGCAAATACTAGAGGGGGGGTGAATAGTATTTTGAAGCACTAATACCAAATATTTCGATTGATAATTGAAGAATGGAGCTAAGACTGAATTTTCTGGAATCAGACACAAAAGACTCGAGTCTTTTGTGAAATACTCGAGTTTTTCAGTGATGAACAACTCGAGTCTTTTCTAAAATACTCGAGTTTTTCCTATCAGATAGCAGAAAAACCAGAAACGAAAATTCAGCAATTTAACTCAAATCAATTCAATAATAAACAGGAACTTATCCAACAGAATAGCAAGCAATCTAAATAACTTTTAAACACAAAGATTCCTTGAACTTGCTACCTAATTGTATAAATCCTAATTGATTGAAATGACTTAAGTCTATTGAGCTAGAAAGTAGATTAAAAGCAATAAACCAACACTCAAGCAATTTTATCCTGGTTCACTCCAACAATGAGCTACATCCAGTCCTCCTAATCACTTAGGAGTTTCTACTAATAATCAAATTGTTAGAAATTACAAAGGATTGCTTGAGAATGGCCTCACTCAACCTAACCCTTTCAAGAGTGTACCAAACTCTTGATTTCTACCCCAATTTGATTCCGGTGATTGAAGAACTCTTCACAAAGCTTCCTTGAACTCCCTTCAAGAAACTCCACCGGGCTAGGAACTTCCTAGTCTTGTGCTTGAGAACCTCTCAAGACTTCCAACACCCTAAGCCACTTAGGGTTTGCTTGGGAACAATCCAAGACTTTGAATAATCAAGCTTTTTGTATGTGTATTACTGATCTCACAATGGATTAGCACAAATAAGCACAGCTCAATATAAGAATTGAGGCCTAAAAACTCAACTTGGAATAAAATGACAATATGAGTGAGAAGTTGAGCTTTTTGGGAATTAACACTTGAGAAGAGGAAATTAAGAAAGCTTGAATCAATGATGTGTTGTTGTCTTGTTTGTTCTTTCACAAATTCAAAGAGAAATTTTACAATAAGGTTCTGAATTCTCTCTTGGGGTTGGATGAGACTCAAATGCCCTCAATTGAGTTTTTGAGTCTCTCCAACGTTCATTTTTGCTGACTGGACAAAAATACTCGAGTCTTTTGGTAAATACTCGAGTCTTTTTGGTCGGTCACGAGTGAATTGGTGCACGAACAAGACTAACGGTCATAATTGCTGACCTGGCACAAATACTCGAGTTTTTCTATAAATACTCGAGTATATACTCGAGTCTTTATCAAAATACTCGAGTATTTTGATCAGATATGGGAAAAATTATTTTTCAATTTTATTTTTCCTCTCAAGTATTAATTTTTGGTCAATCTCAACTTAATAAACATATAAAAATTTATTCCTAGAAGAGACTAACTATTTCTACCCACTCTCAACATAAATTAGAAATTTACAATTAATATTTGATTGAGAATGATTGGGCACTTGTCTTCTTTTCTTGACTTCTTGTTGATGTTGATGTTGCATTATCTTCAAGGCATGATTTGTTAATTATTTTGTCATCATCAAAACATAATCCACATAATTAGGAGCATTGAATTCACAGATTTAACCCTTAGTGGTCGGGACTCGTTGAAGGGATGAACCAAGGATGAGCCGACCTTAGGTTAATTCAAAATATAAAAGACTCTAACAAAAGCGGTGAGCAATGAGTGCGAAGTAGTGGAGAGGAAGATACCATGGGTATCTGCGGATACTCAGGAGGAGATTGCATGAGGGGAGGGCAAGGACGGTGAACGTCAAGAAGCCTTGAGTACTTTCTAGGCAGAACAAACTCCATATATGGTATACCAGACGTGGTAGGGACTGGGTCCAAAGCCGTGGTAAGTTCTGCATCGCGAACTAGAAATAGTACTGTCGCCCCCTTGATTGCAAATCTATGACAGTGAGAGGGACTGGAACAGGGCTCTGTGATTTTATATAATTTTATATGATTTGAATTGATTTGAGACTGTACCGGATTTTCTACAGTTCTCCTGGCTTGGAGCCATTTGATTTGTTGAGACAGCTGTCAAACCCGTGTGGTAAAGGTGCTGTACTCCTGTTAGCTTCCGACTAGGTTGGGTGGATGACCGAGGAGATGTAGACGTGTGTGCTGACTGATTTTCCTCAGTGATGGTTTTTCCCCGCCTCATTGAGTGAATCGATTCTGATAAGACTTAAAGAATGATGAATGATTCAAAGAAAGAAAGTATAAGAGAATATCTGAATGATTGAGGAAGACTCCGATAAGATTTTGAATGCTTGAAAAGATTGTGATGTAAAGTGCAGTGATTGATATGGCAATGAGATGTAATCTTGATGTATTTGGAATACTGTTACATGCTTCGTTTATAAGTTCTTCTTATATGCTTATGTGGATAACATGTTCAGATGTGATGATACTATGATTATGCTGTTATTCATGTTTATCTTATACTGTTCTGTATAGCCGATGGAGGAGGGAGATGTGCATGACCCTGGTCATGGAGTTGATGCGGATTCTAGTGAGAAGATGGAAGCGGATGTTGGTTCGGATGAAGAGTGATGTCCGATGTGTCTGATAGTGTCGAGATGTTCTAGTGTCTAGGATCTAAGTTTCCCCAATCGAGGATTACCTTTGTGAAATACTGGAGATGTAATTATGCTACTTTTAATATGTTTTTAATTAAGTTTCTAAACCTGGTATGTAAGCTTTGTAATCATGAACAACTTTTGGAAAACTGTTGGAGATGAGACTCCGATGCTTCCGGTTATGATTAATGATGATGATGTTATATATTTTCGATGGTATTTCAGTTGTTGGAAGTTTCAAGTGACATCTCGCTTTTCAGTTAAGGGATATGATCAAATGTGAACTTAGATTCACGTTTAAAAAAAAAAGGCCTCATTTTTACAACAATCTAATAATAATTAATGTAAGTTTTGGAAATTAAAATCGGACTGTTACACTTGAATTATTAACTCCAATTCAATTCAAAAGAGAATGCCAATTCTCAATGAAAACTAAATTTTCAAATGAAAACCAAAGTTATAAAATTCCCAAATCAACAATTCATTCCTTGATGTTTTTCCAACCAATCAAAGTAAAACAATTCGGCTACATTCGTAAACATGAAACAAGTTTCAACACTTTAAAATTCTTGCATAATTTAACACATCATGTAACAAAGCTTGGCTCTAAATAGACAAAGGAAGCTCACGGCCTCCCCTTCATTTTCATCAAAAATTAGTTTTCTCTCCTTCTAAGTCACATACAACATTAAGAAATAATATATAACACAAAACAATTAAATATAACATATTCTTTTTCCAAGCTAAGGCATAAACCAAGCAAAACTTTCCACGTTACTAGTCTTTCTTAATCTTAGCAACCAAAATAGCAATTGAAAGATAAAGTTAATGCACCAAAACAAATCAAATTAATCCTATGCGAACACAAACTTTAAACAACACAATTTCATTTATACAAAAATCATTTTTCTTAATCCTTTAGAGCTTACCAAAATTACAAATCAATTTATCAATTAACATACTAAAAACAAAACCAAATAACCTTTTCTTCCATTTTTATCCATTCGGCCACATCACCAAAAACAATACTTAGTTCTATCTTTTACACATTAAATAATCATAGCATGATTCTATTTTCAAAACAAACCATGGAATCAAATTTAATCAAGTCGTCAACACACTTTTTAAACAACATATTCCTTTTTAGCTTTACAACAACTAAAACACTACTCACATAATCATTTGACATTTCATTTTTAACAAAACTAAAGTCATTAAGGGTCTAATACCCTTCTTACAAAAGAGTTTACAAACCAAACAAAGCCATGGCATACAAGCCAATAGAAGACCTTCACACAATTCATTTTTAAATTAAAATAAGGATCCAAGCTTCTAAAACAAGTTTCAAACTATTTTTCACCTTCCATAAAGAATTCGGCCAACATACAAACACCAAAAACAAAGATCCTTTTTACCGTACCAATTAAAAGCAACTTGAGTAAATATAAAATGAGAATCATTTAATATACAAATTAAAGTCCTTACTTTTTATTATTGGAAACCTTATTCCTAAGATTAACATCTTTATAATCATAACTAATTAACTTTAACCTTCCAAACAAGAGAAACAAAGCATCAAAACAATTTCGAAGTCTTTTTTCTCTTCCTCAAATAATTTGGCCAAGGTTCATATATATCCAAAAATGGTCCATTTCATGAACTTGTGAAAACTACAATAACTTGTTCTTATAAACCCAAAAATTCATTTAAACGAAATCACCGACATGCAACACCCAATCAAAGCTTCACTATACTTCCTTTTTACCAATAACAAACCATTTTAGCTTAAAACAAATTTTAAAGCTCTTTCCCTATATCCATGACCAATTCGGCCAAAATCCCTAGTTTGGGGAAAAACCACTTTCATTTAAAAAGCTTATTATTAACTATACAAAAACAAGTATATACATGCATAAAACCATATGACTACATGCATTAACTTCCTAAATTTATTTCCACAAAAACATCAATTTTTTTGTTCGGGTGCTTGCCCCAATCATGCATGCAAGAAAAGATTCCCACTTCTATTAATTTATTAAGCACATGCACCATAAACTGGCTTGATACTTGCAAAAATCAAAGATTTTTGGACACAAATCCCTCCCAAATAAATCCTCACAGCCGTATATACATATATAGGATATATGGGAATCATTACCCACAAACAAAGGTTGATGAAAATGAGTTTCCTTTCCCCCTACACAGCCACGGTTTTCCCTTCCTTTTCCAATGGGGGATTTTGATTCCATTTGTGCTTGATTAAGAGAGCAATAGTAATGAAATGGGTATGTGATTTTTGAACTTTAAATTAGGAAAGGAGTTGTTGTTGTTACTTTTACATTGATGGGGTTTGAGAAATTGTGGGTATGAGGAGGAAGAGAGTGGTTCGTGGGTTATAGAGAGGAGAATGGGGCTGCTGTTGCTCTGTTTCTTGGTGATAAGGAGAAAATGAAAATAAACTTGGTGGAGAAGAGAGGAGGGAGTCGTGTTTTAAGAAGGAGGGAGTACGTGTTGTTGCTTCTGTGGGGAGAGGATAAAATGAAATTAATTTTAATGAGGGAGAAGGGTGTGAGTCGTGTAGGAGAAGGAAGGAGCATTTGTTTTATTATTTTTTTTGTTAAAGAAGCCTAGAGTCACACACACACACATAAAATAAAATAAAATAAAATAACAGAATAAAGTATCTCCTCATATGAGGAGATAACTTCTCTACTTAACCCACTAATAAATTGCCACGTGTCTTTAAATTTTAAATATTTTTTAATTAAAAATAAATAAAAAACAAAGCAAACCGCAGCAAAGGAAAAACAAAAACGACGAAGCAATCAATGAATTGAAAAATTAGCAATCACACACCTGAAAATTAGTGAATCATGGAAAATAATATAATCAGACGGCTTAAAGAAACAATATCGTGCTTGTTGCACATAAATTATGCAGCATACAAACAAGTAAAATGATTCAAATAAGATGAATGAATCGTGGGAAATGATATAATCAGACTACTTAAAGAAACAATACCATGCTTGAATTATCATAAAAATGGCCAGGGGCATCAACATGGGTCCCAGTGTGAACATCGAGCTTGAATTCAAAGTTATTAGGGCGAGAACCATTCTTCATGCTCTTCGGAAGCCATAGGAATTGGCAAAGCCCTTTGTCAGAACCGAACACTGGCATTTCGGGAATGTATCCGTGGCTAGTGTCGAAGATTCGTCCATTATCGTACACCTCTCGCCGTGGTGGTGGAGGGAGATCGGTAACCTCGTTGCCGGTGAGTGAGCAGTGGTGGCAGAATAGGGAAAGTTCGACGGTGATCGTACCTACAAGCGGCGGGGCACGGCGGTGGTGGAGGAGCGATGGTGTGCAGCTCTGTTCTCCTTTCCTTTTTGTAGCTGCGGTGGTGTGCTGCTGCTTGTCGTTCTTGTTTTTCCTCTGCTGCGGGTTGCTTTGTTTTTTTTTTAATTAAAAAAGCTTTAAAATTTAAAGCCACATGGCAGTTTATTAGTGGGTTAAGTAGAGAAGCTATCTCCTCATATGAGGAGATACTTTATTCTGATAAAATAAAAGAGAGAAAGAATAAAGGAGAGTATGGTTTTCTTACCCAAAATAATAGGGTCTCATTCGTTTTTAATTAAAATACCAATAGTGTAACACCCCGATTTGGCCACTTGAAAACCACAACTGTTTATAATTAAATTTAGTGAAAATTAGGGCAAATTTTTTTTTTTAAACAAGTGTCATGCAAGATGAGGACATGTATATCTTCAAAACATAGTTATGATTTAAAACTCTTGTTCTCACATTGCATAAACCTTTCAAGTTCCAAACCGAGATGTCACAAGACACCGCACTTTGAAACTCGTTTTCAAAAACATTGTTTAAAACATGGCCCGTTACTCATTTCAAAACATTAGTACTAAAATAAACTTTAGTTGGGGTTACAGCACTATAGAGCCAGGATTTCTAAGTAACTGTAATGGAATTACAAAATTCTGAAAGGGAATTACCTAGCTGCTAGTCATCGACACTAACGCTTCCGCTGCGCTACTCTGATTCTTGTCAAATTCTCGGGTTATCAGCAGCGCCATCCTCAACAGCCTCCTTAGCGATACTTTCCATAGCAGCTTCTCGTGTTTCCTTTTCTTCCTCGTAACGAGCTAGCAGTCTCTCCACGTTTCCTTTCTAAAGACCGTTCAAAATTTTCCCAATACAAAGCAGAAGTACGAGAGAGTGAGCTACCCAAAACATGTAATGTTGACTATGTGGATTTACGATAGGCAATTATTAAGATAAAGCATTAAATGACAAACAACTCATATAAACAAACATAATCATCATCATCATTACACAAACATCATCATCATCATATGAATACCATGTTATCATCTCTTCTCACATCTCATTCTATATTTAACACCATCACTAAACCATTCTTCTCGAATCTTTAAGTTAATTAAGTCTTATCATTTCAACTCGCTCAATGACTTGGGGAACCATCATTGAGGAAAACGGCACTCACGTCTACATCTCCTCGGTCATCCATCCACACCTAGTCGGAAGCAAACAGGAGTACAGAACCTTTACCACGCGGGCACGACAGCTGTCACAACACATAAATGGTCCCAGACCAGGAGGCCTTGCCTCAAATCATAATCATAAACAACAGTGCACGCTCTCAGCGGCAATCACAAATGCCCCGTTCCAGTCCCTCTCACTGTTCTCGATTTGCAATCTAGGGGGCGACAGTACTGTTCTAGTCTCGAGTGCAGAACTTACCACGGTATTAGACCCAGTCCCCACCACGTTAGTGCACCACTTATGGAGTTCGTTCTGCCTAGAACAGTACTCTAGATTTCTTGACGTTTCACCGTCATCGTCCTCCCCTAATGCAATCTCGTCCTAAGTATCCGCAGATACTTATCGTTCCTTCCTCTCCACTACTTCGACACACACTCATACCTCACCGCGTTATTCATGTCTTTTAATAGTCTTTTAAAGTTCTAGAAGATTTATTATCGGCTTATTCTTAACGGCCGGTTCACCCTTGGTGCATCCCTTCAATGAACCCGACCACTAATCGTTCAAACTGTTCCCCAATTCATCACATCACATTTTCTCAACCTCATATCACATTCTTTCTCATCTCATCTCATCAACTTTTCTTATCACATTTCATCATCCTTCTCATCTCATCTCATTACACAACATTTCTCTCTTTCTAAGGCTCATTTCCTCATTTTTCTCAAAAACATCCTTTGCAAAACTTTTTCGAAAATATCATTTCACAAAACTTTCACTTCACAAAACTCTTTCAAAAATATTCTTCCATAAATTTCCTCAAAAATATTCCTTCGCAAAACTTTCTCGAAATATTGTTTCAAAAAGGTTTTCTCTAAAATGTCCTTACCAAAAAGACTTTCTCGAAATAGCATTTCAAAGAACTTTATCAAAAGATTGTTTCCAAAAACTTTTCCCAAAAATATATCTTTTCTCAAAACTTTTTCAAAGAAATTGTTTCATAAAACTCTTTTGAAAATACTGTTTCACCTCTCATCAAAATACCTTTTCGAAAACCCTTTCCAAAAATCTCTTTTCAAAACCGTTTTCAAAAATCATACTTTTGGATGAGTGCTAATGGAGGAGCAAGCTCGACTCAACACTAGGCTCTTTCCAAAAGTAAAAACAAGAAATCACATTTTTGCTGAGCGCTAGTGGAGGAGCAAGCTCAACTCAACACTAGTCCCAGACTAAAACCAAAAACAGGAGCCACACCACATCTCAGCATCTTTTCTCAATCACATCTTTCCTCAAATCACATCTTTCCTCAAATCACATCTCCTTTCAACATCTTTCTTTCAATCACGTTTTTCTTATTCTTACAATTTCATTCTCATCACATATTATTCAGCACACCAATATTTCTCGATTCTCAACATAATTACTTAATCAATAAATAGATCATTCATAAAGCAGAATGGATAGATAACTCAAGCATGACCAATCAGAAAACTTAACATCATAAATAAACCAATCTCAGCCGTTCGGGTGGATAGCCAAACAAACAAGCAAACAATTGCTATCACATACACCACTACGCTAAATGAGATTGGAGTCCAACCTTTGAGATGATTGGACCTCTTAATAAGTTACCTAAATACCACGGCGTCTTAAGGGAAGCCCCTCTCTCACCTCAAATACCGTAGCCTCCGCAAGCTTTCCGAAATTTCCCGATAGTTAATCCCGCCTCGTTTCCTTTGCGTTGGTCGTCCGAACTATAGCATTTTTCCCCGTGCGTTAGAAACGTTTCTTAACGAATTTATTAATTCATTTTAGAAAACACTTTGAAATTATTCCTTTTCAAAAACACATCGTTCACATTCAAATCCAGAAAAATGTTTTCAAGAAAAACTTTGAAATAATTCTAAATTAATTTCATTAAAACAGAAGCTCACTTTAAAACGTTCATACTATAAAAATCATCATTCTTAGTTGTTAAGCAAAATTCAGAACTTAAAATAGAATTCCAAAACCACATCAAATAAACTTAAGTTTCTTAGATCTCTTTTCAGTAAAACATTTTTGGATCATTTGGAAATAAAAACAACACATCACTCTTCAGACATTCACACATCATACAATGCAAGCCACACTTTGAGTTACTAAAAATCATTTATTAAATCAATTTATTTATTTTATTATTAAAAACCGAAAAGGATAGAAACAAACAACATATCTTTCCAATCACACACATAGCATCATGCACACAAAATATAGTCATTTGCAAAGAACATTTCATGGAGATAATTTTTTCCTAACTACATCAGTATGCTTAGGCCGAATCATATATATGAAATTTAACAAAGATTAATGCATACATAAAAACACAAAGCAATTGAAATTATTTTCTTCCTTCTTAGATTGAAACCGAGAACCTAAAAAGGAAAATTAACAATCAACAACAAGTTACAGCACAATCACTTCAAAGTTTCATGCATGTTCAATGACCTCATGCATACATATTCTAAGCCTTTATATTAAATTAATTTCATCATATATACAACTTAAACAATGATCAAATAAAATCTCCTATTTCTTTCCCTCATGGCCGAAAGCTAGCATGCAAGCAAATAAGATTTTTAGTTCAATTTTCAACATACAAAATCACAAAATCAAATCAACAAACTTTTCATATCAACATGCATCCACTTTATCAAAACAAGGTTTTTATTAAAGAATTTCAACAAAACATAAGTTCATTTCTTAATAAAAATCAAGATCACACTTAATATTCAAAAATAATCATGCATGCACTTAAAATCTCCAGATCTAGTCCTATTATGCACATGCATCAACTAGAAAGCATGGGATTCATTTTTATTCAATATGGTCGAATGGCCTACACACAAAATAAAGCATGTATAAAATCAAATCCTTGAGCTAAATCAAGTTCACACTTCAAAAATCGTTTTAAAACTTGTTTCTTAATTTTCTACTTACAAAACCGTGACATGCATTAACTAAAAACATGGTTTTTCTACTTAAAATTAACATGCATGCCTTAAGGACATGGATCATGAAATGGTTGCACATAAATCAACAAGAACATCATGAAATCAACATGTAAAGACAAAGATCTCAAGTTTATTTCCAAGCAAGCTTAGATCATACATTCGTTCATGAAGAAATCACACAAACATATTATAGATCATCATTTAAGCAAGAAAATTTAACATACAAGACTAAAAGATCTCAAATCAAGTTCAAATCACAAATTTATTTATCAAATCAATTATTAAAAGTAACATAGCTCACGGTTTCAACAAGAAATTTAACATGCAAGGCCAAATAATTTATTTTACCATTCATTAAACTTAGATCATGCATTTACTCACCAAATATTCACATAAACACACATAGATCATGATTTGGAACAAGAAAAACATACATGCAAGAAGGATTTGTGTTGAGTTTCACAAAACTTAGACAAAACTTTAGATCTTTAAGTTTGAGTGAGAAAATTATTTAGATCTAACAAAGAAATGTAAACCGAATCACAAACATAGAGCTACACCTATTACAAATTATTTTTAGTCCATGAAAGTTCTAGATCAAGAAAGAATAACACATAAATTTATCTTATAAAGCATAGAAATGATCATGCAAGAAGAACTAGAAAGGATCTACAAACTAAAAAGAAACACTAGACTATTACATTTCTTCTCTCTTGATCTTCGAATTTTCTACCAAGAAGATTGATTCTTCAAGCTCCTAATGTTTAGATCTTCAAAGGGAAAGGTTTGGTCTAAGGTGGGTCTCCTCCTTCTTCCTCCTAAGGCCTCACGGCCAACACTCTCTTTCTCTATCTTTTTCTAAAGGTTTGATGAGTCCTTTAGAGTAGTGTTTTGTCTTTGGAAGAAATGAATGTGGTGAAGAGAAAAATGAACTAAGGCTTCTCACCTATATAGACTCACGAGTTCTCCCTCTTTCACCCTTGCTTTGTTTCGGTTTAAGCATGAATAGGAGGGGCGGTTTTGTCCTCATGAAAATTTGCATGGCTAAGGGTCTCCAAAGTCAAGGAGACAAGATGAAGTGGTCTAGGTCTTTAGGGGTCATCTAGGTTCTAATGGGTGGTTAGCTAATAGTTAGGGTTTTCTTCTAGTTAGCTCATGGTTGCAACTTAGTTAGTTTGGTTGCTTACTCCCTAAGTTCCCAAAATCTAAAGCTTATGCACACACATGCACACCCACACAGCACACACACATATGGCACATACACTCACATGCATGCAAAGCACAACGTGGCACTCACTCATGCACACACATGTTCTTTATTTTTATTTCCTAAATCATTAATTTATTTCTAATCAATTTTTACTTAAAATTATTAATTCACACCACAAATCAATTAATCCATAGAACAAGGCACTTGAACTTAAGAAATCATATTTGCATGCATCACATATTACACATACATTAAATTAAACACACAACACATAAAATTCATGCCAAAACACATCATCACAAAACACATTTTTCTTCAAAATTCGTATTCCTTATATTCTGAAAATAAATTTTTTATAACTCAGCCCAGAAAAATCTAAAAATTACATTTTAAAATTCTAGGTTTCAAAACGATCGTTTTCATATAAAGATCATCAAATTCCGAGTTACGGTTTAAAAGATACACATTTTCAAAGGTAACAGACCCAAAAACTTTATTTTTAACAAAATCATCTTTTAATAAAAATCACCATTTGCAAATCATTTACTTTTCACTCAGGAAAATATTTTGTTTACACAAATCCATGAAAATTAACACTTTCTTTCCTTCTTACGAAAAATACTTTTCTGAAAAATTATCATTTCAAGGTTCGTTTTTGTTAAAAACCGTTTACGCACGTACGGGAAAAATGCGGGGTGTTACATTCTCCCCAACTTGAAGATTTCTCGTCCTCGAGAAATGCTGCACAGAGTCTGACTAATCCGTGGACACATAGCTTCTTGAGGAAATTCTTTCCCGCTCCAACCGTAGCAATTGTCGCATTTTCGAATATGTACCGTCCATTCGTCACTCTCAAAGACAAAATCAAATAGATTACTTGCAAAAGTAATCCCTTGGGGTGCTTTCAATGTCAAACAGGGCGGGTTAGAGCAACACGGTTTCATTGGCAACAAAGAACTGGGGTTTCAAAGGCATTAAAACAGTATCAAGATAATGGGGTCACGTATATTTAGGGTCAAGACACCGTCACACTTTAAGATTGAGTTGTTCAAGCCTAGACAAACTACTCTTCAAAACCTCACGTTTCCGGCTACTCCCCAACTTAATGACGCATATCTTCCAACACCACACTTATCATCACACACTTAACCTCTAAACACTCCTATCCTTTACCACTTTTTGATTAATTCTTACAAAATTTCCCATCACTTAGCTTCAATCTATCCTCCTTTTGCTCTAACGACCACTAATCCTCAAGAAACACTTACTATTTCACTCTATTTCAAACACTTGATCACATGACTTAAACCATTCTAAACCCTTTTTCCACTTTCCCACAATTTTCTTCTTATTCTAAACCATTAAAATTCCTTAATTCAGGGACCTATCATCTATTACCACATCAAATCTCAGATTTTTACCTGTCCTTGGGTCAACACTTAAGGATTCTATCCTCAGATTCCACCAATTTATCCAATCGACTATACCATGTTCTCACTTCTTCACCTCTACTTAACCATTTGCCAACTCAATCTAGACACTTATAACTCCTTTCCTCATCTTACCACCATCTAAACCATTAATTTAACCAATCCGGCATCAAGATTCTCAATCCTAATCACTTCACATAACTAACCACTAAGACTCCAAGGATACTCCGAGACTCACATTTCCTCCAACCCACACTCACTAATCCTTATTCTCCTAACAACACTTCACCACTAACTCTCTATTCTACAACTATCTACTTGACTGGGTAAGGTGTCAGGGTTCAAATTTCTCATCAAAAGTTTAGGAAGAATAAATGTCTGGGCAAAGGTCAAAAGAAAAAGTTTGGGTTCATCAATGATTAAGGCTTTTTCAAACACCATGCCAAAGCAATTTGGCACGCATAGGGCTTTCACAAGAAAAGTTTCAATCAGGAAAAGAAGTGCTCTAGTCACAAGACGAGATCACACAGCAGGAGTTTGAGAGTCATCACGAACAAGATGGGTTCACATTAAAGATGGGTTCTACAGAAAGATCCGAATCTCACACATCAATATCTCTGGATGGTTCTATGCACTGCTTCTTGATTCCATAGTAGACGAAAGCTGACACTATCCAGGATTGTATCCGTGTACTCTTAGCATTCCTATGCTCTTCTATTGCTATCCTAATACTTACGCAAACACAGAGTATGTAAATCCATGCACAATGTTACTTAAAATCCAACCACAGCTCTGATACCATTCTGTAACACCCCGATTTGGCCACTTGAAAACCACAACTGTTTATAATTAAATTTAGTGAAAATTAGGGCAAATTTTTTTTTAAAACAAGTGTCATGCAAGATGAGGACATGTATATCTTCAAAACACAGTTATGATTTAAAACTCATGTTCTCACATTGCATAAACCTTTCAAGTTCCAAACCGAGATGTCACAAGACACCGCACTTTGAAACTCGTTTTCAAAAACATTGTTTAAAACACGGACCGTTACTCATTTCAAAACATTAGTACTAAAATAAACTTTAGTTGGGGTTATAGCACTATAGAGCCAGGATTTCTAAGTAACTGCAATGGAATTACAAAACTCTGAAAGGGAATTACCTAGCTGCTAGTCATCGACACTAACGCTTCCGTTGCGCTACTCTGATTCTTGTCAAATTCTCGGGTTATCAGCAACGCCATCCTCAGCAGCCTCCTTAGCGATAATTTCCATAGCAGCTTCTCGTGTTTCCTTTTCTTCCTCGTAACGAGCTAGCAGTCTCTCCACGTTTCCTTTCTAAAGACCGTACAAAATTTTCCCAATACAAAGCAGAAGTACGAGAGAGTGAGCTACCCAAAACATGTAATGTTGACTATGTGGATTTACGATAGGCAATTATTAAGATAAAGCAGTAAATGACAAACAACTCATATAAACAAACATAATCATCATCATCGTAACACCCCAAAAATTTTAATCCTGGATTAATGAAATATTAATTATAAAATTTATTATAATTAATTATTTCTATTCTTGATCTTTAATTAAGATCTTTGTTTATATTGCTAGAATTTATTTTGGTGAGTAAATTTGTGCATAAAATAAATATTTTGCAAATTAGTCCCTGGATTGGGACCTCGAGGTAATTATAGGAAAGGTTTTGGAGGGAAAGTAAATAAAATAATTATTTTTCAAAAATTGGGAAAAATAATCGAGTATTTTATGAAAAACTCGAGTATTCTGGACAGAGTTGCACGAGTTAGTGCGTTTGGTGAGTCACCACCACCGATTCCCCCTTCGTTGACACGAAATCACCACCATGCCAACGCCATGGATGTCGTGTCGTGATGCATGAGTCTCTCCCACGTCTATAAAAGCCTATCAACACCGATTTGTTGAGGATTTTGGTCAAATTCGAGTTTTCTACTCAAGTTAGGGTTCTATAATCGTTTCCTTCGATTCTCCTTGTGTGCTTAGATTCAAGTAACAAATCATACACCAATACAAAGCTCACATCACGAGCTTTGTATAGACATAAAGTTTGTGAGCTGAGAGTGAGTATGCTGTTAGAATCAAAGCTGAGAAGTTGAGGTTTGGGTACTGTCATCAGTTCTGGGAGCTCACTTTGATCATTGATTGTGCTAAGCTCACGAGTCTCTGAGTCTCAAATTCAGTTCCTTTAGTTAGATGATGTTGCATAGAGTCTAGAAAACTTAATTTCCCTAATTCTATTCTCTGTTTCATGTGTAAACCAATTCCAATTTGGTGATGCACTCAAAATGCTCTGCATATGGTGCTTGAAGTTGGTCTGAGAGTTGTGGAGCTTTTCTTTGGAGATTTCTTGTTTGATTCACGTCTGAGAGGTAAGGGGAAGTAATTATATTCACTAGATAGAGTTTAAATTTCATTAATTGTGTTAGAGAGCCGCCAAGAGGCTCTAAGGGCTTAGTTTGAATAGGAACTTTGGTTTGGTGACCAATCCATGCTCTATGACTGTGATGAGCAAGTTCTATATCATGCATGCAAGCTTAAATGAACTTTGTTTCATGAATATTGTGCTTATTTTGCAATTTGAAGTGTTGAGTTGCTAAATTTTATATTTCATGCATAATGGATTGATTCTCTGTCAAATTTGTTATTTGATATGAAATGGGTATGTTAACCTGTTCAATATGTGGTATATGAACTATTGTGATCACTATTTTGGGTTAAAAATGTTTAGAAATTGAAATGGTATGTAAAAACCAAGTTTCACTCTGTTCTGTCTGCAGATACTCAAGTATTTGGCTTAATACTCGAGTATTTGGCTTCATACTCGAGTATTTCGTGGTGCACCAGAGTGAAAATTGGCGCACCAACTTGGGAATCAGATTGAACACTCGAGTAATGTATGAACTACTCGAGTATTCTGGGTAATGGAATACTCGAGTATCTCATGAATTACTCGAGTATATTTATGAAGACCTGTAACCCTAAATCTCTGAAAAGACATGAACGACTCGAGTATAATTATGAACAACTCGAGTAGAATCTGGAAAATGATAAACTACTCGAGTATTTTGGAAAAAACTCGAGTATTCTTAGTCAGATACTTAAAAATACCATTTTCAATTCTAAGTCATTTTGTAACTCTTAGACGACAACAAACCAAGTGATCCTGGACTTAGAAGAAATTGATTGACGTTATGATGTTTTCATTTGAATAATGATACGTTGCTCGGGAGGCACGTAATGTATTAATAAAAGGATAAAACATCAATCAATCTCTTTTAAGTAAAGTTAATGCATTCATACTGGAGTTTGGATGATGCGACGTGGCTCGAGTGGCACGTCATAACGTTGCTCGGGTTGCACGTTACGTATTATCAATTGAGGAAGACCAATCAAATTCCTTAAGAGCTGGAGTGCTGGATTGTTTACTCATGTTCGGATGACATGAGTAGGACCTCTGAAATTGCTAAAAATTGCTACTAGCTCGATGACACATTAAGGTGTATAATGTGGGCAGTATGTGGTATATTGTTGATTGGATGTTTCAACGGTGTGTTGCACAGAAGTGGTAAGGTTTACGTCCGTAGGCGATGTGACGTTCATCAGACATGGTGACGTTGTTTATCACCTCTGTTGTGTATCACAAGTGATAAGGTTTACGTCCGTAGGCGACGTGACGTTCATCAGATGTGGTGACGTTTTTTTATCACACCCGTTGTTTGTTGAGAAGGGTGTGGTGCACACAAGTGATAAGGTTTACGTCCTTAGGCGACGTGACGTTCATCAGACATGGTGACGTTGTTTATCACCTCTGTTGTGTATCACAAGTGATAAGGTTTACGTCCGTAGGCGACGTGACGTTCATCAGATGTGGTGACGTTTTTTATCACACCCATTGCATGTTGGGAAGTGATAGGTTTACGTCCTTGGGCGACGTGACGTTCACCAGGTAGTGTGACGTTTTTATCACTTCCGAGCTAGTACGCCATACGTTTTGGTAACGTATTCGTGATTTGGAAATGCATTGTGGTATTGGATTGGCGTCCGTGAGGACATTTGATGGAGAATCTCAGAAAGAAAAGAATGTCAGGCAATCATGCCACTCAACCTTATTTGAGCTAAGGTTTGATATTAAGATTGAGAATTAATATCGTATCTGCATTAAGTGCTGCTAAGTGCTAACCATGGCTGTTAACTGATTTGGGGTATATGTGCATAATCATGATCATTTCTACATTTAAGCTCTATTGATTATGTGTATAGATTTACTTACCCCTATGCCCTTGTAGGTGATGTCTCGTTACATCGCTTGCATCGAGGTCCGCCCACTTATTAGGGGCATATGGATCTGCGAGGATTGCCGAGTAGTGTATAAGGGTGAGATAGTGGTTATCTTCGATCACCCTAATCCACTGGTTCGGTCACATCCTCTTAGGTTTAGGATTCCCATCATATACGCTATGCATGTATCTACTTTTTATATTTACCATGGATCATCTCCCACTCGACCAGCTCGCTTGTCTAACAGTTTTCAATTCGAACCTACCCGCTCATACCCTTTTTCTCTTAGAGTTATTCGAGAGGAGACTTCCCCGTCTATTTCAAGGAGTCCTATTAAGGTCACGTTTTCATCAGACCTTGTACCCAGTGGTAGGGTAATTACTCCTTCAAATAAGATCAAGGAGGATCCTGTCGAATACGAGAGCGGAAACGAGCTTGTCGTTTAATCTATCGGGTGTCAATGGAGAGGCGATGATCCCTAGGTATGTGCATAAGGTAAATGATGAGGATCAAGGATCCAGTGTGATGGATGCTGTGGAGAAGATTAGCTGCTGATGCTGATGTTGGATGATGGTTGCTGCTACTTCTTGGAGACTTCTACTACTACTGCCGCGACCAGTGCTATGAGACCAGCTTTGGGGAGTTTTATATACTATGGGAATTTCTTTTGAAAACTCTGGAGCCATGGTCTATTTTGATGTACATATAAATACATAGCCTTATGGACTTGTTCTGGGATTTTGGAGATCCTTACCGCCGGACTATGTATTACGTACCTTTTGATATAAATAAAATCCATGCTTATACTAGAGTCTATACATAGTCCTGATATTTCCGCTTACTCTGATATTGATTTGAAAGAATTTGGCTTTGACATTTTGGAAATGGTATCACTTGGCTAGACGAAAACTGGATGGCAATACTTGAGTTCCTCTATATGAAATAGAGTACATTTATCCTCAAAGAGAATGCTATCCAAGATTTGCGAAATTATCTTTTGAGCAAAATAAATGCCGAATTCGATTTTAAAAGTAATACGTAAACTATTCTCCAAACATCCTATGTTTTGGTTTGTGCACCCGACTATTTGAAAATATAAAAGAAAATTTTGAATCCAGTATTTTCTGACATTTTACAAGTCCATATATTCTCAAGTAATAGTATTCATTTTGTATTAATCACTTGGGTAATTTTGAGGGTGTCACACTTAGTGGTATCAGAGCAAAAGTCAGATCCTATAGTAGTGGAAGTAGCTCCAAAGAGTCAGTCATCGACATCAAGCAGGTATCCACAGGGCATATTTATTTTTTTGAATATCAGTATCTTGCTCGAATGGAGAAATTGATATAATGTAGAAATTGAATTCATTGTAGAAAGCAATTGTTAGAACCTTAGTATAGGTTGTGTGAAGAATGTTTCTCTAGTCCATCATATGTGACCATAAGTTATAGCGCAGGTCTATTATGACGACTAGAAATCAAAATCGCACCGACGCGATAATAGAAAGAATCACCACGGTGTTGGAATCTATGCATCAATGGCAACAACAACAATCTCAACAACCACCTTACCAACATAGTGTTGGTAATTCGGAAGCCAAGAGTTTGGCGGATTTTAGAAGTTGTAACCCACCTAAATTCGAAGGAGGATTTAAGCCTGAGGAGGCAAATAAGTGGATTCGTACTATGGATAAGATCTTTAGAACATTAGACTGCACTGAGGCTCAGAAGGTGGCGTATGCAGTTTATATGTTAGAGGACGAGGCTGAGAACTGGTGGAATCACACAGTTCAGCTTCTGCACTATGAAGGAAGGGATATTAATTGGGATGTGTTTACAGAGAGGTTTCTCAATAAATACTTCCCGGAAGACTTAAGAAGGAAGAAGGAAAATGAGTTTCTGCAATTAAAGCAAGGAGACATGAGTGTGGGTGAGTACGCGGCTAAGTTCGAAGAACTGATGAAGTACTCTCCATACTATCAAAACAATCCTGATGAGAGGAGCAAATGCATCAAGTTTGAAGGTGGTTTGAGACCCGAACTGAAATCCGTTTTCAGTTATCAGAAGATTCAAAGTTTTTCTACGTTAGTAGATAAGTGTCGAATGTATGAGGCTGATAAGAAGGCTGAAGTATTAGCTGATCAGGCAAAGAGTAGCTAGCAAGATTATGGACCACAGAGAAAGAAAAGATTTGATGCTCGGAATAAGGGTCCGTATTGTGATCAGAACCGAGGCAAAGGAAGAGCTGAAGTTAAGGATGGAGTTAAGCCTCGCAGTAATGCTCCTTACTGTGAGAAGTGTAGGCATCATCATTATGGAAGGATCTGCTGGGCAATGAGTAATTGTTTCAACTGTGGAAGGCAGGGTCATGTTGCACGTTATTGCAGAGAACTTGTGAAAAGTAACCGCACCCGACCTGCTAGAAAACCAAAGACTCAAGGCAAAGTGTTTACCCTGAATAAAGTGGAAGCTAACCAATCTCCTGATCTCATGCAAGGTAACCATTTATTTCTAAACCAACTTTGCATGATTGTGTTCGATTCGGGAGTTACCCATTCTTTTGTTCAATATACATATGTGTAAACAGGTTGAAGTCGAATCTCCCTGACTGTTTTAAAAATTTGAGACCCCATGAAACTACCCAAATTTATTTCTAAAAGTTTGTTTAGATTATAGTGTCGAGATATTTGATCGAGGCACTAAGTTAAATTCGGTCTATTATCCTTTCTCCCATTTGAATGTGATTTTGGGAAAAGATTGATCGAATCTTATTGTTAAGTGGACTTTTTAGAGTCAAAAACATTCAACCAAGATAACCCGGGAGAAGTAGTCTTCTACATGGAATAAGAAGAACAACAAGAACTTTCAGTCATTGAAGGGAAGAATAGCATTTCCTCCTGTGTTATTCCTACTTGATTCATGCCAAAGTATTAGAGCATACTTTCATGTGTCGAGAATGGGACTTGGAAGAAGGTAGATGTGCGTGCATCAAGGTGATTGAATACACACAAGGTGATACATTTGGCGCATGATTTGAGCTTTGCAACAATCATGATTATTGTGAGGGCGTGAGGCCTCTCCTCGCGTCATTACGCTTTAAGTGTTAACGACCCTGGAGAATCGAAGTAATTGTTCAGCCGAGAGGAGGAATTGAACAAGGGACAATGTCAACGGACAGTGTTTTAAAAGCTCGTGACAGGAGACTCTGTCGTCATTACAACAATGCCAATGAGGAAGCGATCACCAGGGGCTGAAAGACAATTCATGTGAGCCCTACGGGGTTTAAGTAAAGTGGATCTGAGAAATTCGAGCTTGATGATACGAGTAGACCGACGAGAAGTAAGGAAGGGAGGTTGCAAATCACAATAGAATTCCTAACTTGAATTCGTGAATAGCAACAAAGAACCGAAGAAGTAAGGACCAATAAGAAATTGATTTCGAAAGGGAAGAAACCTAAGTTCCATAGGGGATATTTTAAGGATAAGAATTTGGATTCCAGACGATTTGGAAGATGAAGATTAGTTATGGGATCAAGCAAAATGGATGAGTAAAGGTTATACCACTTATATGATAAATGGCGAAACTAAGACATAGTGGAACTATGCAAATTGGATAACGGAAGCAAAGGATTGGCATGACACTTGGGAATTACTCAAGGATGAAACTTTTGAAAGATTAGAGAAAGGAGATTAAATGGTTGGGAATAAGGTAGGGCAATATGAATCTCGGGGAAAATGTTGCCAAGTTCCAAGGATTGGAGGAGTATGTTTCGTTGCAATTTTGATAAGAGATTCAGACATGCGGAGTCCGAAAAGAATTATGGATCAACTTCAAACCAGTTGTCAATCATTGAGGAATAGGGGATTCCTGACATTAGTAAGCATGTATAGAATTGGTATGGATGGTGAGGAAAGCACAAGAAGCTTTTAAGCACGGGAGGCTTATGAGTGAATCAATTGTGGGGATCGGAATTTCATAAGGAGTTAAGGAAACATCCATCACATGAAAGTAACTGAAAAGCCGATGGAAAGAAACTATTTGAGAAGGTAAGGTGCATCACCATGGATTGAATAGTGATGAACGGAAAGGAATATTTGATTTTGGTCACAAGAAAATGAAGTCTTATTCATCGGATTGCTTAGAGGGGAATACGAGAAGGGAATGGTCAATCAGCAAATCAAGAATGGGAGAGTTCTTCAACCTGCTAGGATGCGAGTTAGGTTTGAGTATAGATAGTTTGAGTTTATCCTTTCTCTGATCGGGATTAACGTAATCAATGTTTTTGATTGCGTTGATTAAATCGTTATGTAATTTGAAAACCTGAGCAGGTCTGTGATTTGAATTTCTGTGATCAAAACCTTATCACAGTTGGATGTGATAAATATCTTTGGGCGCCACAGAAAGAGAAAGATCAGTTAAGACTAGAGAGATTAATAACCATCGGGGTAGGACAAGTATTTGTCTCCCCAACGGAAACAACTCTAGCACTTGGCTATCTAGCTGTATCTGATGGTGACAAGTATCCCATCTTTAAGTTCATCTAACTTAAAGATGTGTCGTATGACTTTTCCTGCGAAAAGTTATATCTGAAAAGAATGATTTTATTATTAATGGTTTGAATATTAGGACTGATCACCCTAATGTTTGCAACTATTAAGGAATAAAGTCATATAAATTATTCGTTAATCGTGCTTGAGTGATCAGAGTGCGCAACGGGTCAAGTTTTCCCTCGAAAAGATCTTTGGAGAATGTTTTAATTGAAGAATATACATATATATATATATTTAAAAGGTATTATTTGAAAAAGTTTTAGCCAAAATATTTCATTTGAAGTAATCGCAAAATGTTATGAAATTGAAACGTGTTTTTCTCGAAAAAGTTTATGAGGGAAAGTTTTAATTTAAGCTAAGTATTTGAAACATCTTGTCCGGGAAAAGGGCGATCAAAATATTTTTTTTATTATTTGGATTTAATTATGAAATAATTTTCGAGGGAGTTTAAGAAAACTCTTTAATGAGAATAAGGGATTGAAATATGCTTTTGAACGCAAAAGTGTTAGTCGAGAAAAGTTTTAATTGAAGTATTTTGAGTCAGAGAATTTAAAGAAGTGTAAGCAAAATTCTTTTAAGTAGGGAAGGATTTTCCCTAATGATATGATAACATCAAAATAGTCTTTTATTTAATTTTGAAAATGTGTAATTTTGAAGAGTGAATTTCGGGGACGAAATTCCTTTTAAGTGGGGAAGTAGTGTAACACCCCAAAAATTTTAATCCTGGATTAATGAAATATTAATTATAAAGTTTATTATAATTAATTATTTCTATTCTTGATTTTTAATTAAGATCTTTGTTTTTATTCCTAGAATTTATTTTGGTGAGTAAATTTGTGCATAAAATAAATATTTTGCAAATTAGTCCCTGGATTGGGACCTCGAGGTAATTATAGGAAAGGTTTTGGAGGGAAAGTATATAAAATAATTATTTTTCAAAAATTGGGAAAAATACTCGAGTATTTTCTGAAAAACTCGAGTATTCTGGACAGAGTTGCACGAGTTAGTGTGTTTGGTGAGTCACCACCACTGATTCCCCCTTCGTCGACACGAAATCACCACCATGCCAACGCCATGGATGTCGTGTCGTGATGCATGAGTCTCTCCCACGTCTATAAAAGCCTATCAACACCGATTTGTTGAGGATTTTGGTCAAATTCGAGTTTTCTACTCAAGCTAGGGTTCTATAATCGTTTCCTTCGATTCTCCTTGTGTGCTTAGATTCAAGTAACAAATCATACACCAATACAAAGCTCACATCACGAGCTTTGTATAGACATAAAGTTTGTGAGCTGAGAGTGAGTATGCTGTTAGAATCAAAGCTGAGAAGTTGAGGTTTGGGTACTGTCATCAGTTCTGGGAGCTCACTTTGATCATTGATTGTGGTAAGCTCACGAGTCTCTGAGTCTCAAATTCAGTTCCTTTAGTTAGATGATGTTGCATAGAGTCTAGAAAACTTAATTTCCATAATTCTATTCTCTGTTTCATGTGTAAACCAATTCCAATTTGGTGATGCACTCAAAATGCTCTGCATATGGTGCTTGAAGTTGGTCTGAGAGTTGTGGAGCTTTTCTTTGGAGATTTCTTGTTTGATTCACGTCTGATAGGTAAGGGGAAGTAATTATATTCACTAGATAGGGTTTAAGTTTCATTAATTGTGTTAGAGAGCCACCAAGAGGCTCTAAGGGCTTAGTTTGAATAGGAACTTTGGTTTGGAGACCAATCCATGCTCTATGACTATGATGAGCAAGTTCTATATCATGCATGCAAGCTTAAATGAACTTTGTTTCATGAATATTGTGCTTATTTTGAAATTTGAAGTGTTGAGTTGCTAAATTGTATATTTCATGCATAATGGATTGATTCTCTGTCAAATTTGTTATTTGATATGAAATGGGTATGTTAACCTGTTCAATATGTGGTATATGAACTATTGTGATCACTGTTTTGGGTTAAAAATGTTTAGAAATTGAAATGGTATGAAAAAACCAAGTTTCACTCTGTTCTGTCTGCAGATACTCGAGTATTTGGCTTAATACTCGAGTATTTGGCTTAATACTCGAGTATTTCGTGGTGCACCAGAGTGAAAATTGGCGCACCAACTTGGGAATCAGATTGAACACTCGAGTAATGTATGAACTACTCGAGTATTCTGGGTAATGGAATACTCGAGTATCTCATGAATTACTCGAGTATATTTATGAAGACCTGTAACCCTAAATCTCTGAAAAGACATGAACGACTCGAGTATAATTATGAACAACTCGAGTAGAATCTGGAAAATGATAAACTACTCGAGTATTTTGGAAAAAACTCGAGTATTCTTAGTCAGATACTTAAAAATACCATTTTCAATTCTAAGTCATTTTGTAACTCTTAGAGGACAACAAACCAAGTGATCCTGGACTTAGAGGAAATTGATTGACGTTATGATGTTTTCATTTGAATAATGATACGTTGCTCGGGAGGCACGTAATGTATTAATAAAAGGATAAAACATCAATCAATCTCTTTTAAGTAAAGTTAATGCATTCATACTGGAGTTTGGATGATGGGACGTAGCTCGAGTGGCACGTCATAACGTTGCTCGGGTTGCACGTTACGTGTTATCAATTGAGGAAGACCAATCAAATTCCTTAAGAGCTGGAGTGCTGGATTGTTTACTCATGTTCGGATGACATGAGTAGGACCTCTGAAATTGCTAAAAATTGCTACTAGCTCGATGACACATTAAGGTGTATAATGTGGGCAGTATGTGGTATACTGTTGATTGGATGTTTCAACGGTGTGTTGCACACAAGTGGTAAGGTTTACGTCCGTAGGCGACGTGACGTTCATCAAACATGGTGACGTTGTTTATCACCTCTGTTGTGTATCACAAGTGATAAGGTTTACGTCCGTAGGCGACGTGACGTTCATCAGATGTGGTGACGTTTTTTTATCACACCCGTTGTTTGTTGAGAAGGGTGTGGTGCACACAAGTGATAAGGTTTACGTCCTTAGGCGACGTGACGTTCATCAGACATGGTGACGTTGTTTATCACCTCTGTTGTGTATCACAAGTGATAAGGTTTACGTCCGTAGGCGACGTGACGTTCATCAGATGTGGTGACGTTTTTTATCACACCCATTGCATGTTGACAAGTGATAGGTTTACGTCCTTGGGCGACGTGACGTTCACCAGGTAGTGTGACGTTTTTATCACTTCCGAGCTAGTACGCCATACGTTTTGGTAACATATTCGTGATTTGGAAATGCATTGTGGTATTGGATTGGCGTCCGTGAGGACATTTGATGGAGAATCTCAAAAAGAAAAGAATGTCAGGCAATCATGCCACTCAACCTTATTTGAGCTAAGGTTTGATATTAAGATTGAGAATTAATATCGTATCTGCATTAAGTGCTGCTAAGTGCTAACCATGGCTGTTAACTGATTTGGGGTATATGTGCATAATCATGATCATTTCTACATTTAAGCTCTATTGATTATGTGTATAGATTTACTTACCCCTATGCCCTTGTAGGTGATGTCTCGTTACATCGCTTGCATCGAGGTCCGCCCACTTATTAGGGGCATATGGATCTGCGAGGATTGCCGAGTAGTGTATAAGGGTGAGATAGTGGTTACCTTCGATCACCCTAATCCACTGGTTCGGTCACATCCTCTTAGGTTTAGGATTCCCATCATATACGCTATGCATGTATCTACTTTTTATATTTACCATGGATCATCTCCCACTCGACCAGCTCGCTTGTCTAACAGTTTTCAATTCGAACCTACCCGCTCATACCCTTTTTCTCTTAGAGTTATTCGAGAGGAGACTTCCCTGTCTATTTCAAGGAGTCCTATTAAGGTCACGTTTTCATCAGACCTTGTACCCAGTGGTAGGGTAATTACTCCTTCAAATAAGATCAAGGAGGATCCTGTCGAATACGAGAGCGGAAACGAGCTTGTCGTTTAATCTATCGGGAGTCAATGGAGAGGCGATGATCCCTAGGTATGTGCATAAGGTAAATGATGAGGATCAAGGATCCGGTGTGATGGATGCTGTGGAGAAGATTAGCTGCTGATGCTGATGTTGGATGATGGTTGCTGCTACTTCTTGGAGACTTCTACTACTACTGCCGCGACCAGTGCTATGAGACCAGCTTTGGGGAGTTTTATATACTGTGGGAATTTCTTTTTAAAACTCTGGAGCCATGGTCTATTTTGATGTACGTATAAATATATAGCCTTATGGACTTGTTCTGGGATTTTGGAGATCCTTACCGCCGGACTATGTATTACGTACCTTTTGATATAAATAAAATCCATGCTTATACTAGAGTCTATACATAGTCCTGATATTTCCGCTTACTCTGATATTTATTTGAAAGAATTCGGCTTTGACATTTTGGAAATGGTATCACTTGGCTAGACGAAAACTGGATGGCAATACTTGAGTTCCTTTATATGAAATAGAGTACATTTATCCTCAAAGAGAATGCTATCCAAGATTTGCGAAATTATCTTTTGAGCAAAGTAAATGCCGAATTCGATTTTAAAAGTAATACGTAAACTATTCTCCAAACATCCTATGTTTTGGTTTGTGCACCCGACTATTTGAAAATATAAAAGAAAATTTTGAATCCAGTATTTTCTAACATTTTACAAGTCCATATATTCTCAAGTAATAGTATTCATTTTGTATTAATCACTTGGGTAATTTTGAGGGTGTCACAATCATCATTACACAAACTTCATCATCATCATATGAATACCATGTTATCATCTCTTCTCACATCTCATTCTATATTTAAAACCATCACTAAACCATTCTTCTCGAATCTTTAAATTTATTAAGTCTTATCATTTCAACTCACTCAATGACTTGGGGAACCATCATTGAGGAAAACGGCACTCACGTCTACATCTCCTCGGTCATCCATCCACACCTAGTCGGAAGCAAACAGGAGTACAGGACCTTTACCACGGGCACGACAGCTGTCACAACACATAAATGGTCCCAGACCAGGAGGCCTTGCCTCAAATCATAATCATAAACAACAGTGCACGCTCTCAGCGGCAATCACAAATGCCCCGTTCCAGTCCCTCTCACTGTTCTCGATTTGCAATCTAGGGGGCGACAGTACAGTTCGAGTCTCGATTGCAGAACTTACCACGGTATTAGACCCAGTCCCCACCACGTTAGTGCACCACTTATGGAGTTCGTTCTGCCTAGAACAGTACTCTAGACTTCTTGACGTTTCACCATCATCGTCCTCCCCTAATGCAATCTCGTCCTAAGTATCCGCAGATACTTATCGTTCCTTCCTCTCCACTACTTTGACATAGACTCATACCTCACCGCGTTATTCATGTCTTTTAATAGTCTTTTAAAGTTCTAGAAGATTTATTATCGGCTTATTCCTAACGGCCGGTTCACCCTTGGTGCATCCCTTCAATGAACCCGACCACTAATCGTTCAAACTGTTCCCCAATTCATCACATCACATTTTCTCAACCTCATATCACATTCTTTCTCATCTCATCTCATCAACTTTTCTTATCACATTTCATCATCCTTCTCATCTCATCTCATTACACAACATTCTCTCTTTCTAAGGCTCATTTCCTCATTTTTCTCAAAAACATCCTTTGCAAAACTTTTTCGAAAATATCATTTCACAAAACTTTCACTTCACAAAACTCTTTCAAAAATATTCTTCCATAAATTTCCTCAAAAATATTCCTTCGCAAAACTTTCTCGAAATATTGTTTCAAAAAGGTTTTCTCTAAAATGTCCTTACCAAAAAGACTTTCTCGAAATAGCATTTCAAAGAACTTTATCAAAAGATTGTTTCCAAAAACTTTTCCCAAAAAAATATCTTTTCTCAAAACTTTTTCAAAGAAATTGTTTCATAAAACTCTTTTGAAAATACTGTTTCACCTCTCATCAAAATACCTTTTCGAAAACCCTTTCCAAAAATCTCTTTTCAAAACCGTTTTAAAAAATCATACTTTTGGATGAGTGCTAATGAAGGAGCAAGCTCGACTCAAAACTAGGCTCTTTCCAAAAGTAAAAACAAGAAATCACATTTTTGCTGAGCGCTAGTGGAGGAGCAATCTCAACTCAACACTAGTCCCAGACTAAAACCAAAAACAGGAGCCACACCACATCTCAACATCTTTTCTCAATCACATCTTTCCTCAAATCACATCTTTCCTCATATCACATCTCCTTTCAACATCTTTCTTTCAATCACGTTTTTCTTATTCTTACAATTTCATTCTCATCACATATTATTCAGCACACCAATATTTCTCAATTCTCAACATAATTACTTAATCAATAAATAGATCATTCATAAAGCAGAACGGATAGATAACTCAAGCATAACCAATCAGAAAACTTAACATCATAAATAAACCAATCTCAGCCGTTCGGGTGGATAGCCAAACAAACAAGCAAACAATTGCTATCACATACACCACTACGCTAAATGAGATTGGAGTCCAACCTTTGAGATGATTGGACCTCTTAATATGTTACCTAAATACCACGGCGTCTTAAGGGAAGCCCCTCTCTCACCTCAAATACCGTAGCCTCCGCAAGCTTTCCGAAATTTCCCGATAGTTAATCCCGTCTCGTTTTCTTTGCGTCGGTCGTCCGAACTATAGCATTTTTCCCCGTGCATTAGAAACGTTTCTTAACGAATTTATTAATTCATTTTAGAAAACACTTTGAAATTATTCCTTTTCAAAAACACATCGTTCACATTCAAATCCAGAAAAATGTTTTCAGGAAAAACTTTGAAATAATTCTAAATTAATTTCTTTAAAATAGAAGCTCACTTTAAAACGTTCATACTATAAAAATCATCATTCTTAGTTGTTAAGCAAAATTCAGAACTTAAAATAGAATTCCAAAACCACATCAAATAAACTTAAGTTTCTTAGATCTCTTTTCAGTAAAACATTTTTCGATCATTTGGAAATAAAAGCAACACATCACTCTTCAGACATTCACACATCATACAATGCAAGTCACACTTTGAGTTACTAAAAATCATTTATTAAATCAATTTATTTATTTTATTATTAAAAACCGAAAAGGATAGAAACAAACAACATATCTTTCCAATCACACACATAGCATCATGCACACAAAATATAGTCATTTGCAAAGAACATTTCATGGAGATAATTTTTTCCTAACTACATCAGTATGCTTAGGCCGAATCATATATATGAAATTTAACAAAGATTAATGCATACATAAAAACACAAAGCAATTGAAATTATTTTCTTCCTTCTTAGATTGAAACCGAGAACCTAAAAAGGAAAATTAACAATCAACAACAAGTTACAGCACAATCACTTCAAAGTTTCATGCATGTTCAATGACTTCATGCATACATATTCTAAGCCTTTATATTAAATTAATTTCATCACATATACAACTTATACAATGATCAAATAAAATCTCCTATTTCTTTCCCTCATGGTCGAAAGCTAGCATGCAAGCACATAAGATTTTTAGTTCAATTTTCAACATACAAAATCACAAAATCAAATCAACAAACTATTCATATCAACATGCATCCACTTTATCAAAACAAGGTTTTTATTAAAGAATTTCAACAAAACATAAGTTCATTTCTTAATAAAAATCAAGATCACACTTAATATTCAAAAATAATCATGCATGCACTTAAAATCTCCAGATCTAGTCCTATTATGCACATGCATCAACTAGAAAGCATGGGATTCATTTTTATTCAATATGGCCGAATGGCCTACACACAAAATAAAGCATGTATAAAATCAAATCCTTGAGCTAAATCAAGTTCACACTTCAAAAATCGTTTTAAAACTTGTTTCTTAATTTTCTACTTACAAAACCGTGACATGCATTAACTAAAAACATGGTTTTTCTACTTAAAATTAACATTCATGCCTTAAGGACATGGATCATGAAATGGTTGCACATAAATCAACAAGAACATCATGAAATCAACATGTAAAGACAAAGATCTCAAGTTTATTTCCAAGCAAGCTTACATCATACATTCGTTCATGAAGAAATCACACAAACATATTATAGATCATCATTTAAGCAAGAAAATTTAACATACAAGACTAAAAGATCTCAAATCAAGTTCAAATCGCAAATTTATTTATCAAATCAATTATTAAAAGTAACATAGCTCACGGTTTCAACAAGAAATTTAACATGCAAGGCCAAATAATTTATTTTACCATTCATTAAACTTAGATCATGCATTTACTCACCAAATATTCACATAAACACACATAGATCATGATTTGGAACAAGAAAAACATACATGCAAGAAGGATTTGTGTTGAGTTTCACAAAACTTAGACAAAACTTTAAATCTTTAAGTTTGAGTGAGAAAATTATTTAGATCTAACAAAGAAATGTAAACCAAATCACAAACATAGAGCTACACCTATTACAAATTATTTTTAGTCCATGAAAGTTCTAGATCAAGAAAGAATAACACATAAATTTATCTTATAAAGCATAGAAATGATCATGCAAGAAGAACTAGAAAGGATCTACAAACTAAAAAGAAAAACTAGACTATTACATTTCTTCTCTCTTGATCTTCGAATTTTCTACCAAGAAGATTGATTCTTCAAGCTCCTAATGTTTAGATCTTCAAAGGGAAAGGTTTGGTCTAAGGTGGGTCTCCTCCTTCTTCCTCCTAAGGCCTCACGGCCAACACTCTCTTTCTCTATCTTTTTATAAAGGTTTGATGAGTCCTTTAGAGTAGTGTTTTGTCTTTGGAAGAAATGAATGTGGTGAAGAGAAAAATGAACTAAGGCTTCTCACCTATATAGACTCACGAGTTCTCCCTCTTTCACCCTTGGTTTGTTTCGGTTTAAGCATGAATAGGAGGGGCGGTTTTGTCCTCATGAAAATTTGCATGGCTAAGGGTCTCCAAAGTCAAGGAGACAAGATGAAGTGGTCTAGGTCTTTAGGGGTCATCTAGGTTCTAATGGGTGGTTAGCTAATAGTTAGGGTTTTCTTCTAGTTAACTCATGGTTGCAACTTAGTTAGTTTGGTTGCTTACTCCCTAAGTTCCCAAAATCTAAAGCTTATGCACACACATGCACACCCACACGGCACATACACTCACATGCATGCAAAGCACAACGTGGCACTCACTCATGCACACACATGTTCTTTATTTTTATTTCCTAAATCATTAATTTATTTCTAATCAATTTTTACTTAAAATTATTAATTCACACCACAAATCAATTAATCCATAGAACAAGGCACTTGAACTTAAGAAATCATATTTGCATGCATCACATATTACACATACATTAAATTAAACACACAACACATAAAATTCATGCCAAAACACATCATCACAAAACACATTTTTCTTCAAAATTCGTATTCCTTATATTCTGAAAATAAATTTTTTATAACTCAGCCTAGAAAAATCTAAAAATTACATTTTAAAATTCTAGGTTTCAAAACGATCGTTTTCATATAAAGATCATCAAATTCCGAGTTACGGTTTAAAAGATACACATTTTCAAAGGTAACAGACCCAAAAACTTTATTTTTAACAAAATCATCTTTTAATAAAAATCACCATTTGCAAATCATTTACTTTTCACTCAGGAAAATATTTTGTTTACACAAATCCATGAAAATTAACACTTTCTTTCCTTCTTACGAAAAATACTTTTCTGAAAAATTATCATTTCAAGGTTCGTTTTTGTTAAAAACCGTTTACACACGTATGGGAAAAATGTGGGGTGTTACAAATAGGGTAATTAGGGTGGTAATAAAATGAACATTGTGATGATTTGGGTTTGTTTTTCGAAAGACTTTTCCTCTTCCTTAGTTATTTTCAAACCCTGAAATCAAGTATGTATGGAGAAAAATGGAAATTCCTTTAAACTCTCATCGGGTGCGTTAAAATCATGCTCTAATAAATTACAAAACACTATAACAATGCTTTATAAATTAAATCACAAAATAATAGTCTTTCTCAAGTTATAACAACTAAACTTTTATAAAAACAAAACTCAATACCTTCATATAAATTATTTTGACTGTAATTTCATTTTATTCGATTCTCATATGAAAACATAATGCCTTTGGAAATCATAATCGAATAGATCAATAAATAAAAAAATAAAAAAATAATTAAATACACAAATAAGTAAATTGAAATCCATTGCTGTCGTAAATAAAAATCAACCTGTCAATTCAAATCCCAAAAACGGAAACCTGACAACTTAACGTTTTAAGAACTCCCTTTATAAAAATAAAAATAATAAATTCAAAGCTCTTCCTGAATCACAAAACTTAATTAGATGAATTCATTTATTTCTATCAAAGGGAATATAATAATATTTCCAATTATAAAAATATAATTTTGTCAAATATGAAAAAATGTGGTTATTACACATCTTCTGTAATAAACGTGGTCTTCTCATGGTCCAAACCCCATAATGGTATTTGGTTGTATCCAGAGTAAGCGTCGAGGAACGATAGAAGGTGGTATCAGGAGACCGGTGGAGTTATCAACTAGTTTGTCAATGTTTGGAAGAGGGTATGGATCTTTAGGGTAGGCTTTGTTGGGATTGGTATAATCCACACACATTGTCCACATTTCGTTACTCTTTTTGACGAGGATGGTGTTTACTAGCAATCTAGAATATCTAATCTCTCTAATAAAGTCGGTGTAGAGTAAGTCTTTTACTTCTGTTTTGATGACTTCTTGCCTTTCTGGTCTGACCTTTCTCTGCTTCTGGGCTATCAGCTTTGTTAGAATACAAGTGGGTAAGAACAAATACCTAGAGGGGGGGGGTGAATATGTATGTAGTGAGACAATACTAAATTTTTCGCTTTTCAAAAGATTGGAATTGATTACAACACTTAAAACAATTTCTGAGATATTTATCTTGATGACTTAATTGATTAAGTCACTGTTTGATCAATTAAATCAAGATCTAATTGATTAAATCATTCAATTAATCTGAGAGTCAAAAAATAAATCTTTATGAAATATTTTTTTACATCAACCTAGATGACATTCAACAATCATTTACCAAAGTTGAATCATAAACCAAACTCTTAAAAAGATTCGCTTTTAGTTATGTATAAACCGATTTACCAAAAATCACCCTTTTCACAAAAACATAAACTAAATGCGTAATGTAAAAGAGAAAGGGAGAGAAATACGACACAAAAAATTTATACTGGTTCACTCTCATTCACTTGAGAGCTACATCCAGTCCCTTCTATCACAATAGAGAGAATTTCTTCACTAGAATTAGAAATCCTTTGATTATAAGCTTAGCCACTCAAGATCCCTCACTTGATGGCCTTCAAGAGATACCTCACCCTTGTATGTAACCCTTTGATCTTCTAATCCTAACTCCTTGAAAGAACCTCTTCCAAATCCTCTTGCTATGTGTATACTTCACCACCTAGACTTCTTCAACTTTGTTGGTGATACCTCACCCCAATGAACAAATCTTCTTCTTGTTTGTTGCCAAGAATGTTGCACTTGATTGCAAGATGAACAACTCTGAATTAGAACACTATTTCCTATAGAATCTCTTTGATTTTCAGAATCAAAATGATGTAAGAGATTCACAATGAATGAATGAGAAGAATATAATATGTGTTTGAAAGTGTTCTTGATGATTCTAGGAGATATTTAAAAATTACAGCTCAAATCTTTTAATTGAATGTGTAAAACTGTTTTTGGAATGAGTTGATATATGTTTCAAAATCATAGATCCTCTATATATCAACCCCATAAGCATAGTTTCAATAGAAATAAGTTATAAAACTGTTATAACAGTCATTAATCGATTGACTGATAAGGTTAATCGATTAACCCTTTAAAAATGAATTTTCAGGGATTTTTCAGGTTGATTTAATCGATTAGCTTATCCCGTTAATTGATTAATTCACCTAGAAAAATACTGAAAAATTAGAAAAACAGTTTTAAACACAAAAATCAATTTTGTACTTTTTCCATAAAAACTTTGCTAATGATTTAAAAACATTTTTCAAGAACACCCTTTTAAAAGAAGTGAAATAATGATTTAAAGAATATGATGCATGCACTTTGAATCCAAAATCATTGAGATTCACTACCCAATCTAAACTCTAACTAAAATCACACCTTAAGGACTTAATTAAATAATAATATACATTAAAGCACAATCCCAAATAATGTCGTTGTTGAGTCCTTGGTTGTTTAATCTTATTCTTCTCTTATGTATGATTATTCTTTGCACCTTAATACCTTTATTTTCATCAAAACTAAACTTGAATGTACACTTGCTTCAACAAGCTTGTGATTCGGATCAAAAGCTAAGAGGTGACATGCAAAATTCAGATCTGCCCTAGGAAATTCTTCAGTTGTCCATGCGAAGAAGTCTTTGTTTTTGTGTAGACAAGAAATCAACTTGGTTTTGATCTCAAGTGCCAAATCAGCACTTATGCGTACATTGTTGGATGGGTTGGGTTCAATCTTCATCTCTTCGACCTCGCCCTCAGGTTGCAGTCTAATCACTTCGAAGTCTTCACGAGCATCAAGGATATTTGGGGATGTCGGTTTATCGATTTAAGTTGTTTGTATGACAATATTCACTAGTTTAGTAGTTTCTACTTTGTTGTGTTGAGTATTGCTTGTAAGATCCTATATTTTAAATATATGAAATAAAAGTATTTTATCAATATTAGTATCATTAAAATAGTCAATTTTTCCTATTTTAGCAAAAACACTCGAGTATTTTAAGTAGCTGTTTGGAAATTTGAATTTTTAAATAAAAACTCGAGTATTTGGGAAAAAACTCGAGTATTTCGTGCAGACCTGAAAGTGTATAAGTCGGTTTTCATTTAATTTTCGCACCAAAACGCGGTTTCTTGAAATGACAAGCATAGAGCTGGACTTTACTTCGACCTGAAGTATTCTTAAGCTATAAATTGGTGCTTGGTTGAAGCATTCAACACCTCGAATCATCCAAAACCCGAATTTCGGTTTTTGACTCTCAGTTTTCTAGAGCACACTTTGATCTCTGATTTCTCCTTCGTTTCTCAATCAAATCCTTCGAAACCAAAACACAACTCAAGGTTCTAGTTCCATCTTTGAATTAGAATCAAGAATCACATCAAATAAGCCCCTGTAGTTCGAGTTCTAGCTCATCAAAGTTTGAGGTTCAAAGCTGTAAAAACAGAGTAGTTTTCAGCATCAAGTATTCATCTTCATTGAATTCTTTTGGTAATCTCAGGGATCCTTTTTGTTCCAAACTTGTTTCTGATTGGAGTTAGTATATCCTAGCTTGTTAAACTAACCTGTTTCGTTCTTTTTCATGCCAAATCCGTGGTGAAATCTGTGGCCAAAGTCAGCCTGTTCAACCCCTTTTTCACAAGTCCAGAATTTGGATTTTTGATCCAGCCAAGTTTCTCGTTCTTTAATCTGTTGTTTAGCTTCTCTAAGGTAAGGGAGGAGTTATCTAATTGCTAGAATGAGTAATCTCAAGCGAGAAAAGTAGGAACCTCACAAGGTTCATCAAGGGATGAAGTTGGAATTGGGAATATGACATGTAGGTCATAAACCCAAGGTTTTCTAAGTCAAACAAATTTAAATGGACCTAATAATGCTCACTGGATTGATTTTCAAAGTTAAAACCAAGTGGAAATGAATTTCATATCTTGAAATGGTTATTTTCCAAGTTTATGTTGATTCTGTGATTTGATGTTGATTTATGTTGTTATGTACTTGTTTATCTGTTCTAACTTGTTTCTTATATGTGTTTATGCCTCTGTTTTGCATAAGAATGGAAAAACAATGAATGGAATTCGAGTTGGTGCTTAAAATGCAGAAACTGGTGCTGTTGCAGTAAAAACACTCGAGTTTTTGAGAAACACTCGAGTATTCTGGGAAAATGAAGAACAACTCGAGTCTTTCTTCAAGGACTTCAAGTATTCTGGAAAAAAATGAAGAACACTCGAGTATTTTATAATATACTCGAGTATTTTGATCAAAACTGAAGAAAACATTTATTTTTTTTTTTAAATATTAAATACCTAATTCTTATACGTTTACCCATTGGTCGATTATTATCTTGGAAGAGTCCTACTGGAATTTCATCCAGTGGTTGATATGTTCGGACAGGAGTCCCAATGGACAAATGTATAAGTTTACTTGATTCCTATTGGTTGATTTTATCCTGGATGAGTCGTACTGGAATTTTATTCAGTGGTTGACATATTCGGACAGGATGTCCCAATGGAAGTGCGTACACCCATTTGGTTGATTATTTTCCCACGTCCCAGTGGAAGTCTTTACCCACTTGGTTGATATTTTGGGAGTCCTAAATGGGGTCGTTGCAATAATTAAATGATAAAACGATTAATTCCTATTGTATAAAACCATCACAAAGTGGCTGGGCCGCTGATGGAATTTTCAGTAAGCACTAGCACCAGTTAATGCTAAAAGAAAAGATGAAATTGTGATTAAGAAGGATTATGAACTTTGGGTCTCTATATTGGAGGCATGATGTTCAAGGATGTGATTTAAAAGAAAGAAAGAAGACGAAAGGTTTTGTGACATTATCATGCATGGAGAAGGAGTTGCTCCGATCTAGATTCGGAACTTCGGTAAAGTTAAATCAGAATATCCCTGGCACAAGGATGCTAGGAAGACCGAGTTCCCATCGATCGTGATGATTGAATATGAATCGCTCCGGTTTGATGAACCATAGGATTGAGAATATCCCGAGCCTGAGATACTCGGATGCCAAACCGTGTAGCATGAATGAGAAGTAGGCATGCATCACGACACTAATCGAGATATTATAAAAGACAGTTTGAGCATATACATATACATATTCATTTATTATTGCTATATGATAACATGTGTTTGTTATTTCTAGCCACTGTTATACTCATTTGCTATTGCTTATAGCTATGACTCACTCCCAGTCCCTGGTGTAGGTGATGGCGAGAAACATGTTCTGCGTGGAGATGAGGTCGCTCCCTAATGGGGAGTGGAATTTTGAGGACCATAGGGCTACATATGAGGGGGATGTGGAAGTTATCTTCCTCCATCCTAATCCATATTCCCGTATGCGTCCGCTTAGATCGAGAATTCCAATGGTTTACATCATGCACATTCCGCCAAATTTTGTTATGAGAAATGGAACCCCTCCACCACCACCAAGACGTTTTCCGAGACGCACTATCCCACCGAGTCCAGCACTCTCCTCATAAAGAATCATCCTAGAGGTTCCTGCTTGTCCTAGTCCTTCTCCTCGAGTTCGATCCCAAACTCCGATATACGTGCCTAACGATTCGACACAAGAAGAGGAGGAAGAGGAAGAGGAGGATCCAATCGAGGATGAGGATCCGGTGGATAATGCGAATCAGATGGTGGATGACTTTATGGACAACTCGAATGGAAGTCAGTGGGGAACTGATGACTAAGTTAAGTTGTGGGGTGGAATGTGACTGATATAACCCATCAGGTTTTCTCTTATCTATGTTATGTTATATTTTGAGTCATGAACCATATGCTCTAGGTTATTATGAATTTTGTTGTAATATATGTAAGATAATGTAATGGCCTAGAGTGTTAAGTAATTATGTATTTTGTTTAAATGAAGAAAATGGGATGTACTCCCTTTTTAGTATGAATGAAATATGATGTAACTTCACTCTTCTTCTTGACTCGGTGTTTATATGATTCCGCAAGATTTGATAATGGATGATGACTTGGCTTTTAGTTTCAAAGAAAAAAAAATAGTTGTATTTCTGAATACGAATATTTAACTTTGGAATAAAAGTTGGGTGGTCACATTGCTTAGCTCAACATGCCTTGCTAGCTCCTGATCTTCATGGATCTCTCAAACTTCTTCATTATGGATAAACTACATGCAGAGGTGTACTGTTGCATGATTGCTTTAATCTCCACCAGTGTTGTTCTTCCCAATACTGCGTTATAGGGTGTTGCACACTCAGCGACGAGGAATTGAATCTCGTTGGAGCACCACCTTGGATGGAAGTATATGGTTGACAATAGTGTGATGTATCCTAAAGATCTTTTTGGTTTGTTGTCAGTCCTATGAGGTCTTGGCAAGTAGGAGTTAAGATTATCTCAGGTAAACCCATCTTTAGAAAGGTCTGATAAGGGAGGTTATTGACAGAGCTTCCCGGGTTGACCAATACCTTTCTAATCAAGTGGTTGGTGATCTTCACGGTGACCAGGAGGGGATATGTAACACCCTATTTATAATTACCCTTAATAATTAGTGACCCTGAAAGTTTTTTTTAACATCTTTAAGCATTTAACTTTTAAAAATCTTTCGTCCAACCGAACGAAGTTTCCTTTGAATTTCTAGCTTTCCCAAACATTAGTTTTTCCTTGAAACCTGATAAACACATAAATTTCATGTAATTCAAAAGCCAAAAGGGCCTATATTCACAATGTGTATCACAATGCACTCCAGATAACAGTTATCATCACATCAGAGTTATATCAGCATATAAACAAGTATTTGGAATTGTTTAGATTTCCCAAAAGGACTCCTTTCCCAAAAGGAGTTGTCCTGAGCCCACCCAGAATAGATATTTACAATTTATACATCAAAACAAACTATGTCATCATAGCAAAAGGGGCTCAGGACATGACACCATGCTCAACTACTAAAACCTACTCTCCCTGTGAGGGAGATCGAGTACTCCTGCTCGGTCGGGAACTGTGCTAGCTTTGACTCAGTACCTGTGTAAAAACAGTAAGTAGTGAGAACTACACATAACTTTGGAAAGCAGTTTCTAATATGACATAATTGTATACTAAGCCAAACACCATAATTCAAGTATTGCACATTATCATATACTAATTCAAATCATGCATCAAACACACATATAATCCTTAACTTAGATCTTCCTTTTCCTTTCATTTTATTCTTACTTATATTCTCTTACCATGTATTTGGTTTCTTTTGTTCTTACACATTTCTTTTCTCTCCTACTTTAATTATTAATTATGTCCACTACCCTAACGTGTAATGTCCTAAACTAACACCCATCCTTAGTAAGCATTATGAGCACACTAGAATCTATTCCCTAGGTTAGGGTAACACCCACTCCTTACCTCAAAGTAATGACAGATAAGGAAGCCTTTGAGTCCTAGCTTTGCTTTGTGCCCTAGCTCTTAAATCCTTAGCCCTTTGAACATCTTGAGGTGCCTTAGCCAAGCAACAATGAGGTGGAGAGGAAATTGATCAAGTGGAGATTGAGAAGGAAGAAGTGGGTTTGGCTTCACTGGGTCTTGGGATGTAGGCATGTGTTTGTGTAGTTCTCCATGGCTATGGAGCTTGAAAATCAATGGGAAAGGATGATGATATTTGCGCGAGGAAGGAGAAGGTGGGGGAGGTTATTTTGAGCGTATTCTCTTGCTTAGGATTTGATGTTGATGACGAGTATGATGTTCTTGATAATGGGTGCTCTTGATTTGTTAGGGTTTGTGATGATGAGGATGGTGATGTTGATTTGCTCCTGAAACCTAGAGAGAAGAATGAAGAAGATGAAGAAGTATGTGTGTTGTTTTTGTGTCTTATGTTTTCTTTTCTTATTCATGAAGGAATGGAATGTGTGGCCTAAATTCAATGGCTTCTTGAGGAAGCCACAAAATTAGTGGTTCCCAAGCTATTATTTTTTTCTTGTGTTACGACCTGGTAATTGATTACCTTATAAAGTAATCGATTACCCTCCTATTTTCACAAAAGTAACTTCTCACAGCAGCCTGGTAATCGATTACTTTCCCCAAAGTAATCGATTATTTTCCTGAATTCAAAATTAGGGCTCCTCACAGAATGCTGATAATCGATTATCTTCTCATGGCAATCGATTACATCACTGAATTTTCATATTTTGATGGTTTCTAACTCTAATGTATTCCTCTTAACTCCTATGCATGTTTTGTGTAACACCCTCATCTTTTATAAAGGGAATAAAATTATTTATTATAAATTGTTGTAGCAGAAGAGTAAAAATTCCCTTTACACAAGATTAGTGAATAAAATTTTTCTTTAAAGTATATCATTTCGGTGATACGATGGATCAAGTCCAGTCAACAATTAATTGAGCATTTTCCTTTTTCCTCCTGAGTCTCTAGCTTGACAGGCGAACTGACTCTGGCTGCTACTTTTACCTACCACCAGACATGGTAGATGGGAGTAAATCACTTGTCATATCACGTCAGGCAGATTAATGATTGAACACATACACAGACATCACAAATCATAATGCAAATGATGCATGCTCAGCAAGTGTCTTATCACTCAGAATTTTAATTATTAATCTGCATGGAATATCAGACTCTTTCACTCATCTCCCAAAAGGATCCATAGGTACATTCATCACTTTCATCAACATTTCAACTGTATAAGGATCACAAGTAGACTAGGTCTTGACGCCTACAGATACTTCCCCCATATCTGCACCAGACCTCTTCCCACAAGACACAGTATATCGGGATCTCTTGATCTATCGCCTACAAATAGCGTCCCATTCGCACCAGGTCTCTTCCCATAAGACACGGTAAGATCAGGATTCTAGTAGTATATCGCCTACGAATATTCTCTTATTCGCACCAAGCCCTTTCCCACCGGAAACGATATACCGGGATTCTCATCATTCGTGTGTACGTTTCTTATACTCATTCCACAATAAAATACTCGTACCTTCTGAACTCCTTTGGGCTCAACCTTCATACTAAACCCTGCATGAAGGACTCTTCATCATCTCATTCCACTTTTATTCACAATTACTCTTGAATGATTGTTATCAAACTCAACAATCATTGAACTTACATCATATACAATCCATAATCATCCTTTTAATTCTATAATCATTCTTCTTTTCATAATTATTTTAAGTTCATAATCATCATTTCACATTCACAGTCATTCATCATTACAATCCATCATAGAAAATGTCCAATCATTCATAAACAAACCTCTCAAAGTCAATAGAGGAGTTTGGTTAAGGCTAGGTATAATAAAAATTGGTAATTTGCACTTCAGGGATCAGGCTAATCGATTACCAGAGGTGGTAATCGATTACCAGGAAAAATACAAGTTTCTTATGTGCAAACAAACCTGGTAATCGATTACTAGGAGTAGGTAATCGATTACCCTGCAAAAAGCAGTACCAGAATTGAGGTTTTGACATACCAATCTTTGGTACACTTCACTTTAACCAAAACCAACTCAAAAAAGATCTAAAACACATATAAATACATATGTTCAATCATATTTCAAGCAATCAAATCATCAATTTCACATTCAATTTTCTTATAGTGCATAAAACACCTAAAATCACAACTTAACATAGTATTTTCATTTTCCTTGCAGAACAGACCAAATTCATAGTTGCCTTAACTCATATTCATCATTTTAAACTTTCTCAAGTCAATATTTTTATAAGGAACCATGGGTTGTCTTGGTCTCCAAACCAAGCAACCTTGTCATGGTTTATGTTTAACATATCATGCATACATAATATCACAAACCTTCAAACATTAATCCTAGCGATATGAATGAAATCTCACATACCTACTTGAAGTTATCGAGTGGATGAGGGGCTAGAAAGATTGGATTTGTATGAGAAGCAATCCAAATCAATAGCTTGCAGCATCAACAGAACAACTTTAATAAGTTGACTTTGTTGGGGTTTTTCAATAAGAATAAACAAAATAAAACCGTGAACAAGAGTTAGAACATAATCTAGGATGTGTAAACTTGAGATTAGAACAAGTTTTAAGCTCAAAGGATGCTCGAGCTTACCACACGAATCCAAGTAATATGGCTTCCCGAATCTGAAACTGCAGATTTCATACTCAAGCACCCAACATTGCAGGGCTGTAACTTCCTCTACACTCCATCAAATCACACAAACTTGGTATCAAATTGAAGACGGTTGAACAAGCTTTAATTTGGTATATGATTTTTAAGGATTTGAGGCTTGTAACATAGAAAACGAATCAAAGAAAGTATGCACCAAAATACCACGATTTCAGAGAAGTTCTATGTTTGTTGATGAGTATGGAGGGAGTATAACCCTTAAACCCTTAAAATAAACCCTCCCCAAATGTCCTTATCAATTTAACACAGGGCTAGGTTGATATTTACATGAATTTGTGGTGGAAAAATGGGTTAATCTCAGCCATTCATGCTCAAACGAACCTATTGCTGGCTCAACAAAGTCGTGGTAATCGATTAATAGACTTAAATTTGGTCAAATTTTGAAAGTTTGACCAGGTAATCGATTACTGGCTCTGGTAATCGATTACCTAGGATTTTTGGTCTCCAAATACAATTTCAACCGTTGGATTTAAAGATAAAAGGGTTGGGAAGATTGTCTCCAAATTTGAGCATGATCCAACGGTTAACGAATGAGATATGACATGATCTTTGGGTGATGTTTTCACTAAAATTCACGTTGAGGATTATTTACAAATTATTTACATAATACTTGCTTGATATTCACTTAGTATCAACTTAATATCTATTTAATATCTATTTTTTATCTACTTCATATCTACTTAGTATATTTCATTTATGATTTTGAGGATAATTCTGGTGGATGTTACATTTTGGCTATCCATACTTCACCAAATCCTAGCTTACACCTAGCATTTTTATGAATTCTTTTACTTAGGTTTTAGGATATAACTTAGAATTATACTAATGGAACTTGGAATTAAAAACAGGATGTTACAGGATCATTGTGGGCGTAAGTAACGTTTAAGGTATCTTTACTACTAATCCCCATTACGAGGAGGCTTGCAGTTCCTTTCCAGGATGCCTTCAGGAACTCGACGAACTTAGCCATCATGTACTTTTTCTGCCCTTCAAATGTCATCCTTCATCCTGAAGTTCCTCTTGAAATCAGGTTAATTTTGTCGAATTTTTGCTACAAAGTTTTATTAGATACGTTTAAATAATGCATCAAGTAAAGAACGGGATGGATCAATGTTGTCTCTAAAAGTAACAAGCGATATGCCCCCTACTCTTAGTGAAGCATGTACTGATTTTTCCTACGTAGATTGCGATGGCATTGATAGAGATTGAAAGCCATTGAAGGTGTTCTGCATTTGGATGGAACCAAGGCTCGATCCATAGGTACCGGCAACACCTTGGTGTCTCATCTCTCAGGGACACAGAGCCATTATAGTCATGGCTTGGAGGGGATTGATAATTTATTTTCTTTCCTAATATATAATACATCTTGATTATGCATAAAAAAAATCAAATTTTTGTAGTCAAATTGTTGAAGTTGTTGATGATGATGATGGTGATGATGATGTGGTGGTGCAAATTAAATAAGTTTGTTGCTGCCATTGTGGTTGCCAATGCTGCGAGTTGTTTTCCTACGTGTATCGGTAATCCGGTTTGTTGATATGTGACAATGGTGAGCGGTTTTTGTTTAAAAAAAAAGCTCCGCCAACTAAGTCATGCTATTTGGATGTGGAGTGTGTGTAGTGTGTAAAATGGAAGCTATGAGTGTTTCATGTAACACTCACTGAATTTAATCCCAAAAAGTGTATGTAATTATGATTCAAAAATAAAAAAAGATATTTAATTTTTATAATTTATTTTGACGTTTGAAAGGGCAAAATAGTAATTTCATAGATTTTGTAAATTAATTATTATTTTGGTGAGAAAAGAATAAAATATTATATTTTGAAAATTTTAATTTTTAACCGAGTTAACCGGTTAAGGAATTGGGTTAACCGATTAACCCAGTTTAAATTTTCCCAAATTTGTGTAAATTAAACCCTGATAAGCGATTAACTGGTTAACTGGGTGAAAGTCTGCAATTCTTCAAGCAGTGCTAAGTGAAAACTGCATGGATTTACCTGGAGAAGCCACCTCATGCTTGGTCCAGGGTAAATAACTCTCAATTACTATTCACTTTTGTGTTGGCAAGCTGAGGTGAAAGAAAATCACCTCTCCCACCTCTTCACTTGGCCTATTAATAGGACTTAGGGTTAAACCAACATTGTACACTCCTCATATCATTTCTCCACTCTAAATTCTTGTGTATAGCTTTCCTTGAGTTAACACAAGTTTCCTTTGGAAACTATACAAAAATTCTAAGAAAAATCAATCTTTTGATATCGGAGTCCAATTCTGTCCAATTCTGGGAGCAACACTTTACAGCTGTTGTTTAGTAAGCTAACACTGATTCAATCTTCAAATTTTGATTGTAATCTTTAGTTAGTATTGAATATGATAAGTTCTAGTTGATTTGTTGTGTTAATATGTCAAATTCGTGCTACAATTTTTCCCCAAAGAGGAGAAGATAAACATTGTTGGAGCTTTATTTTTGGTGTTGTCTTTTGATTTAGAATCTTGTTTCATTTAGTCCTAACTTGTCTAGTCTTTTAATCCTCAAATTTAGGTGAGGGATGAGTTAATTTCATTGCTTGGATAGAGTTTGAATGGTTTGAAGTTGTAAAAAGGCTTTAAAAACCAAAGAGAATCTAGATGTGGTTGTGAAATTAATTCTGAACTTGTAGGTTCAGATATGGTCTACTATGGTTTGATGAGACTAAATTGAAATCAGAGAAGTACTTTAAACTAATAATCTGTACTGCTACTAGAAGGATTGAACTTAAATCTTAAAGAAATTGAACTTATAATCCTTACATTACTATATTGGAATCCTTATACCACTATACTTGAATACTCATATTAATTCATACTATTCTTGGAAGAACTAAACTTAATCTCACTATATTTGGATTAATAAATTTATATTACTATACTTGAATCTTCATACTACTACATTGGGACATTTTACTATAAGAATCTTCTTACTGTCTAGAATTAGCCTACAAGTGTGTATATATGACTAAATGATAGCTGTTTAAGTTTATGAAGTTTTGAAGTAATGAATTAGATTGAAAAATGATCAAATAGCTCTCGGATTATTGTTGTTAATCGGTTAACTGAGACACTTAAACAAGTTATCGAGCTGAATTTCCTTCAGTTTTTCAATAGAATAACACACGATAACTGTAACAGCCCGATTTTCATAACTCAAAACAATTAACTTTTATGTATTAAAGTTACCAAAAATGAGGCCAATTTTTTTTTGTTTTTTAAATATTGTTGAAGTGTCATTGACAAACTTAGCATTCTTTACGGAAAACGAGTTGTTACTAAAAACATTTATTTTTATAAAACTTTCATCTTCACGAAATAACTCGCTTCAAAATCATCCAAACATTTTCCTGAAAGGTTACATTGTTCAATTTTCCAAATGAAGTATTGCAAAATTGAAAGTTTAGCTGAATTACAGAAATGGCACATTGCTTGGTAATCCTTGACTCGACATTACTATCACTACACTTGACTAAAACTCTATCCCTAACTCTTCTTGTCGCACACAACCGGATAAAACTTCCTTTCTCTTCTTGCGCCCTTTCTTCACTCCCGAAGATGAAGCCACCCCTGTCGTTGCCTTCCCGTTATCGTTAGACTTCAGCTCCAACTCCTCTAAAGTGATGATCTCCATGCGATGTTCCATCTGCTGGTTGAAATATCAGCAGCCCCAATATGCCAACGAACAGGGGAGAGTATGCGATCCGAACGACGCATCGTCGACGGTGTGGGATTACGATAGGCAAGATAGTATGACCATACAACATACAGTATAACATACAAACACACAACAATCAAGTATAACATTATCATTATTAATTTGAATTATAATTATCATCATTATCATCATCCTTCTTATCATTTTTCATTCTCTTATCAACTTACTTTTACGTCTTATGGATATCTCTTCATATACTTCTCTTTTCATCCGGTCTTTATCAATTCACAATCTTTAATGATTTGGGTACTCAAGATATCATCAAAATATTCATTTCATTCTCAGCTATCACTCACGTCTACATCTCCTCGGTCATCCACCCAACCTAGTCGGAAGCAAACAGGAGTACAGGACCTTTATCGTGCGGGCACGACAGCTGTCTCACAAACAATTGGTCCCAGACCAGGAGGACTACATCCTCAAATCAAATCATATCAATTCATAAATATACTCAAGGCACACTGTCTCACAGTGGCAATCAAGATGCCCCACTACAGTCCCTCTCACTGTTCTAGATTTGCAATCTAGGGGGCGACAGTATGTTTCTAGTGGGCCCGCAGAACTTACCACGACATTGGACCCAGTCCCTACCACGTTCGTATGCCACATGTGGAGTTCGTTCTGCCTAAAAACATACTCTAGACTTCTTGACGTTTCACCGTCATCGTCCTCCCCTAATGCAATCTCCTCCTGAGTATCCGCAGATACCCATGGTTCCTTCCTCTCCACTACTTCGCACTCTCATACCTCACCGCATATGTCTTTTAAAGTCTTTTATCTTTTAATTAACCTAAGGTCGGCCCATCCTTCGTGCATCCCTTCAATGAGTCCCGACCTCTAACTTGGCAGTGTCTTTCTCTCATCATTTCTCACATAGCACAGAGCGGAAATCACATCAACCACTCGTATCTCATTTTCTCAATCCCTCTCATCATTCTCAATCTCCTTTTAGAATCTTTTCTCAACACAATCTTTTGGCAAAACCTTTTTCGAAAATATCATTTCGTAAACTTTTTCATAAAATTTCTCTTCATAAACTTTCTCAAAAATTTCTTTTCATAACCTTTTCAAAAATATCTTTTTACAAATCCTTTTCGAAAATATTGTTTCAAAAATCTTCTTAAAAACCTCTTTTCATAAATCTTTTCAAAAACTTCCTTTCAAAAAAAATCCTTTCAAAACCTTTCTCAAAAATTTCTTTACACAAACCTTTTTCAAAAATTTTCTTTTCGCAACTCTTTACAAAATTTTCTTTTCACAAATCTTTTCGAAAATTCCTTTTTTCCAAAACCTTTTCAAATCTCTTTTCAAAAATCTTTTCAAAATCTCTTTTCAAAAATCTCTTTTCAAAAGCCTTTTTCGAAAATCACATTTTTTGGCTGAGCGCTAATGGAGGAGCAAGCTCAACTCAACACTAGTCTCTTTCCCAAAAACAAAACAAAAGAGCCCAGCTCCACTCAATTCACATCATTCTCCCACAGCTCTGGCTCGTTCTCAACATTATCATTCATTCTTTCCCCAATCTCAATTCTTCATCTCTTTCTATTCCATCTTATACCTTTCATCATTGTTTCTTTCTCATAGTGTCTTTACTTTCAATTTCATTACTTTCACAACTCTTTCGTTTCATTTTCATTTTCTTATTCAGGACGCAACAGACGTCCATCAGCATATTACTCATCTTAATCAATAGCAATACATATCATCAGGTATAGTTAAATAAAAACATAAAAGCATATTATCAATCACACAATCATCACACAACAACAATGTGGTCTTTGTCACCTTCGTATAAGTGGTCACCCAACACAAACAATTGCCACTTATACTACTGACTCTGAACCACTTAGTTCCGATCTTTGAGATGATACGGAACGTCCTAATATATCACCTAACTACCACGGTGTCTTAGGAAAGCTTCTCTCTCACCTGAGGTCCAGCGATTAAATGCGTACCGTCTCCTCGGATCCTTTTTGCTGCCGGCTGCCCCAATCCCTCGTCTTTCAAATTCCTCGTACTAAATAAAATACGCTTACGTTATTAACTTGTATTATGAAAATCTTTGTCAAAACTTAGACACCTCTCATTCCTCGTCGGAAGACTTAAGACATGACCGTTTTCTTTCAAACATTCTAATATTTTCTAATACCTTAAGTACTTTTCAAAAACCATTGGGAAAACATTTAGTAACATAAACAAGCATACAACCACAGCAACACTTAAAGGAATTAAGTTAAACAATCCTTTAATTTAATTATAAATCAAACAAAACACTTAGACATTCACATACTCAAAAAGATATAAACCAAGCACAACAACTTAATTCTTTTCAAAAATCACTACATGAGTTTATTTTAATGCAACTAGATTTCCTAAACTGGTTTACACTATATGACCGAATAAAACTAAGGAAAACAAGTTAGGAATTACAAATCTAAGAACATAAATCAACTTGATTTATTTCGAATAATTAAATTCCATTTCCTTTCTCATGAAACAAGTTTATTTACTCTTCCTTTTATACTTAAAACTGTGAGTTCTACTTGGAGAAATTATTAGATTTCAATTTATTCCCTTTACTTAATTCGATTTATTAGAGCAAGCATTACATCAAAGTCTTATTTCTCATACTAAACCGAATGAAATAAATATTTACAACACAATTTCAAACAATTTATTTTAACATGATTTCACAAAACACACTTATTGTTTTTTAATGTCATTTTATTGAAAAAGGATCCTAGTCTAGCTAGCATGCATAGGCCGAATACCCCTTTATGACAAAACAAGGTTCTTGGTTCATTTTTCAACATGCAAAATTTAAGGTTCATGGGTTTTGTCATGCACTTTCTTACACAACAATTTAAAAAATATTATTTCCTTTTCAAACATAAAACCGAATGCACATTACTTAAAAATCAAGTTGGAAATTAATTTTCAAAAGCTTGTTTCCCTTGATTTCTTTGTAAACCGTGAGGTTCATTAAGAAAATAAAATCTTTTAACTCAAAAACCACATGCATGTATCTAGATCTTGTAGATTAAGTCATGAAATCAAATGTTGTAGCACAAATGAAAGATAAAAATCACTTTGAGTAATAAAAGACCAAAACCGTGATGAACATTTAAAGAAAATCAAGTCTTTTATTCAAAACAATATGCATACCAACTCAAGATCAAAGCTTTTCATTTAGGATTCTCATGCAAAATTCAAGAACCAAACTTTTCATGAATAAATTAAGGATCAAAACCAAAGATCAAGGTTTTATTAGGATGAAATAAAAATCAAAGCATTTTAATCTCTCAAATCAATTTTTCTAAACATGAAATTAACATGCAACCACTTAAATCAAATCAAAAAGCATCTAAGCCTACACTTTTGGTTATGGCCGAATTGAAGAGCTCTCGATTTAGGGTTCCACAAGTTCATTTATTCTTAAAAATTTAAGATCAAGGCATAAACAAGACATGCATGTACTCAAATCGTCAAGATCATCATTAACTAGCATGCAACACCAAAGGTCTCAACATTATCACTAATCAAGTTTAGATCACAAATTTATTTACCAAATAAACTCTTAAACACATCTTTAAATCACGGTTTAAGGAAGAAAGTTCAACATGCAACAAAATTTACTTTAAACTTCATAAAAATCCCATCAAACCTTTAGATTTAGAAGATTTAGTTTGAAAAGCTTTATGATCTCTTATGAAAAACTTTAAAAGAGTTAGGAAATTCGTTGATTAGACGTTTACAAGTTCCTTTAGGCTTTGAAAAACCATGACAAAGCACAAATATACTTGTACTCATCATTTAAGCTTGAAAAATTAACATGCAAAGAGGTTTGCTTTAAACTTTACAAAAATCTCAACAAACCTTTAGATCTTTAGAATTTATGTTGAAAAACTTTAAGATCTTTCATGAAGACCTTAATTGAGTTATGAAGTCCATTAGTTAGACGTTTACAAGTTTCTTTGAATCTTAAAAGTTCATGATCCAACATAAAATAAGACATGCAAAGAAAGAAAAGAAAGGAAAATTACAAAATCAAAAGAAAATCTATATTATTACAACTTCTTCATGCTTATTCGAAATACCCACCAAAGAAAAGGTTGATGTCCAAACTTCTAAGGTCTTGGATCTTCATGGGAAAACTTAGGTTTTGGCTTGGATCCCTCTCCTTCTTCCTCTCTTTCTCACTCACGGCTTCCTCCTTTTTCTATGTGTGTGTTGAGAGCTTGATTTTGTGCTCTCAACAAATGTGTTTGGAAAGAAATGAAAGAGAATGAAAGGTGGAAATGAAGAAATGAAGTGGCCAACACTTCACCCCTTTGGCTATATATAGGCAAAGGCAAAGGCATGAAATTTTCCTCTCTTGTCCTCAAGAAAATTCGGTCAAGGGTGCACATGAAGGGGTAATTTTGGCAACTCAATAAGTTGCATGGGTGGTGTTTATCAATTCTAAGGGGACAATGAGGAGTGAATTTGTAACACCCCGCATTTTTTCCGTACGTGCGTAAACGATTTTTGACGAAAGAAACTTTGAAATCCTGTTTTATAAAGAAATTTTCAGAAAAAGTATTTTTCGTAAGAAAGAAATGAAGTGTTAATTTCTATGGATTTTTATAAACAAAATGTTTTATAGAAGAAAAATGAATGCTTTTGTTGAGATGGAAAATGATTTACTAAATTATGATTTTGTTAAAAGATGATTTTGTTAGAAATGAAATTTTTGGATTTGTTATCTTTGAAAATTTGTAACTTTTAAACCGTAACTCGGAATTTTATGATCTTTATATGAAAACGATCATTTTGAAACCTAGATTTTGAAAATGTAATTTTTAGAATTTTCTGGAGGGATTTATAAAAATTTATTTTCAGAGTTTAAGGAATACGAATTTTTAAGAAAAATGTGTTTTGTGATGTTGTCTTGGCATGAATTTTATGTGATGTATGTTTGATTTAATGTGTGTGTGATGTGTGATGCATGAAAATAACTATGAAAATGTGATTTCTTAGAATTAATTGAATTGTTGTGTGAATTAATAATTTTTAAGAAAATGTGATTAGAAATAAAAATGTAAAGCATGTATGTATGTGTGTATGTGCGCTACGGTTGTATGTATGTATGTGTGTGTGTAAATATACGTGTGTGTGTGTATATGAGCCTAGGATTTTAGAGGCTTGGAGGGTAAGAAACCAAGGGACTAGATGAGAACCAAAGAGTAACTAAGTTAGTAAAACCCTAACTAGAAACCAACTAATAGTTAGACCTAAGTGACCCCTAAGACCTAACCTACTCCACCTTGTCTCCCCTTAACTTTGCTAAAATCCACCCATGCAATTAATTGTGAAGACCAAATCGCCCCTCCCTAGTGTACTTGGACCGAATTTTACAAGGGCTAAATAGGAAATTATGAACTTGCCTATAAATAAATGAAGCCATAGTTCATTACCTCTTCACCAAGTCCATTTTCTTCCAAACACCAAAACAACACTCTAAGAGCCCATTCACCTCTTAGAGAGAAAAAGAAAAGAAAGAGAGAAAGAGAAAGAGAGTGGTGGCCGTGAGGTATAGAAGGGAAGAAGGAGGAAGTTTGAAGTTAGATCAAGTATAACCCTTTGAAGATCTAAGTGTTAGGAGCCTAAAGAACCAACCCTTCTTGGTAGGAGATTCGAAGAGCAAGAGCAAGAATGTAATAGTTTAGCTTTTTCCTTTTTAGTTTGTAGATTCCTTTTATTTTCTTCTTGCATGTTCATTCTTATGATTTGTAAGGTGACTTTATGTGTTATTCTTTCTTGATCTTGGACTTTTAAGGACTAAAAATAATTTGTAATGTGTGTAACTTTATGTTTGTGGTTCGGTTGATATTTTCTTGATTAGATCTAAATGTTTTTCTAACTCAAACTTAAAGATCTAAAGTTTTGTTTAAGATTTTTGTAAAGACTAAAATGAATCTTTTTGCATGTTTATTTTTGTGATTGATCTATGATTGCATGTAATTTATAAGTCTAGATCTTGAGTTTTCAAGAACCAAATGAACTTGTAGAACCCTAAATTATGGACCTTTATGATTCGGTCACACCTAGAAAACTAGGTCATGATGCTTTTAACTTGATTCAAGTTCTTGCATGTTAGTTGTATGTTTATAAAGGATGATTTAAGTTGTTGGAATGTTTGGATCTTGAGTTGATTTTGATGAAGCTTAAATTTTTGGTTTTGATCTTTAAAAAGTCTTGATCTTTTGTAATGCATGTTGATTTGATGATGACTTGTCGATTTATGTGTATATATTTTATGATCCATGTTTAATAAGCAAAAAGTTAGGATCTTAAATCATGCATGTTAATTTTAAGTAGAAAAATCATGTTTTATTTAATGCATGTCACGGTTTTGGAAGAGAAAATTTAAGAGACAAGTTTTAAAATGATTTTTGAAGTATGAACATGATTTAACTTAAGTATTTGATTTTATGTGTGCTATGTTTTGTGAGAGGCCATTCGGCCATGCTTGATGAAAATGGATCTCATGTTTTTGTTATGTGAAATTTAATGCATGTGTATGATAAGAGCTAGATCTAATAATTTTAAGTGCATGCATGTTATTTTTAGAAGTTTAAAATGTAATCTTGATTTTTACTTAAGACTAAATGATGAACTTAAGTTTTATTGGAGTTCTTTAATAAACATCTTGCTTTGATAAAGTTGATGCATGTTGATATGGATGAGTGATGTGTTTGATGTTTTGATTTGACTTTGTGATTTTTGTATGTTGAAAATTGAACCAAAACCTTGCATGTTTTGTATGTTGGTATTCGGCCATGAGGAAAAAGAATAGAAAGTTATATTTGACCATTATTTAAGTTGTATATATGATGAGATTAATTCAATCTAAGGGCTTAGAATGTCTGTAACACCCCGATTCGGCAACTGGAGAACTTACATCAAATATACTGAAAATTAGGGCAAATTTTTTTTTTTTACAAACAAGTGAAACGCAAGATGAGAACATTTGGACTTTCAAAACATAGTTATAATCAAAACTCATGTTCTCACTTTGCATAAACCTTTCAAGTTCCAAACCGAGGTGTTACAGGACACCGCACTTTGGAACCCGTTCACAAAACACAGTTTGAAAACACAGCCCATTATATTAAAACATCGGTGTTGCACAAAACTGTTGCCGGGTTACAGTATGATCGAGCTAGGGTAACTAAGTACTTATAGTGGGATACATTCCGCCAGGGGAATTGCCTAGCTTCTAGTTATACGCACCACAACTCTCTCTCCATCTTTACATCTTAGCAGTCCAAGTCTTGGTCCACCTGTAGAGTTGTCCTCACACTCTGCCTCCGCGATCTCCTCCAGATACCTCCACCAGGAACAACTACCATGCTCCCCTTCGTAGGGTACCGTCGCATCACCACACCCTATGCCACCTACCGGTTGCAATATCAACAATTGTCGATATGACAACACGGTAGGAGAGAGTCAGTGTTCCGAACACTAACGGGTTGACCTTGCGGTCTAAGAATAGACTCAATATAAAGGAGACGGGCAACAGAACAGTATGACTAAAACGACATAACATAGACATTTATCGTAATGCACACATAAAACATGTAGCACATATAACAAAACATCTCATAAAATTCCAAACACATCCATGTCATCACTCATGACCAAATAATTCATTCGTGTTCTCATAATCACATGCTCCGAATCTTTCTCGCGAGCTCTCACAACTTTTCTCAGTCCTTCGTTCATCCTCATTTCCACACTTATTTCTTATACCAAGAATTTCTCCTTATATTTGTCTTATAAACTTTTATTCAGTACTTGATATCTCAAATATACTTTTTCTTGAAACATATTTGTCTATTAAGTTTTATTATTTCGATTAGCATCAATGATGAGGGGGACACATCATTGAGCTCACACACGTCTACATCTCCTCGGTCAACCACCCAACCTAGTCGGAAGCAAACAAGAGTACAGGACCTTTACCACGAGGGCACGACAGCTGTCACACAAACAAATGGTCCTAGACCAGGAGGCCCAGCCTCAAATCAATTCAATCATATATAAACATGCACGCTCTCAGCGGCAAACACAAATGCCCCGTTTCAGTCCCTCTCACTGTTCTCGATTTGCAATCACGGGGGCAACAGTATATTTCTAGTCTGCAGTGCAGAACTTACCACGGTATTAGACCCAGTCCCCACCACGTTAGTGCACCACATGTGGAGTTCGTTCGGCCTAGAAATATACTCTAGACTTCTTGACGTTTCACCATCATCGTCGTCCCCTCATGCAATCTCGTCCTAAGTATCCGCAGATACCTATTGTTCTTTCCTCTCCACTACTTCGATACGACACTCAAACCTCACCGTGTTTGTAAATGTCTTTTAGATCTTTCAAAGATTTAACGTTTTAATTAGCGGCTTAATCCTAACGATCGGCCCGTCCTTGGTGCATCCCTTCAACGAAGCCTGATCACTAAACGCAATCTATTCCCCCTAAAAACTCACTGGCCCTCGGCCTCAAATTCAAATCTCATAAACTCATCATCATAATTCCCATAAACTCATTCTCAACATATTCCTCATCACATCATCAGTATCTCTTCCTCGTCTTTCTCGAAACATCTTTTCACAAGACTTTTTCAAAAACATGCTTTCACAAAACTTCACTTCACAAAACATTTTCAAAAGATAACATTTCCAAAAAAAACTTTCACAAAATATTGTTTTCACAAAAACTTTTCAAAAATCTCTTTTCAAAAACTCACATTTTTGGGTGAGTGTTAATGGAGGAGCAAGTTCAACTCAACACTAAGCTTCTTCCCAAAAATGTGTACGAGGAATCACATCTCCAACACATCATATCTCACTTTCATAATCACTTTCTCTTTCCAACTCAACTCTTTTCAACTCAAACCATGATTCTCTTTCCGACATACTTTATCTCTTTTGCGTTCCATTCGCGTTATGATTTATCTCATCCTCAATCTTTCTTATAACTTTCTCATCACGTATTTCCTTCTCAATTATTTCATTCATTTCCCACTCACGTCTCTTTTATCTTTTCAATCATCTTATTACCTTCGCTTTTCCCATCATTACTTCGCTAATCAGACATACTCAAACAATAACTTAAACAAAATAAAGTATGCACAACCAATAAACATCTAGTGATGCATAACAAATAGGCATGTAGTATGCAAACAAAACAGCTAACACACATGCCTGTGTTGCCTAATTCGCAGTACTCTCGCAATCCGTCGAATCGAATTGCGAGCAACCACGTTACGGGATCACCGCACTCTCACTCACCTGGATGACGACACATCCGAAAACTTTCCAAAGGTTTCCAGTCGATAGCCTTGCCACGTTCTCCTCGCGTCCAATGTAACACCCGAACTAGAACATTTTTCCCCGTGCGTTAGAACGTTTTCGATAATTTCTTAATTCCCGATTTAAAAACTCTTTGAAATAATTTCTTTCATTAATATCCAAAGACTCCAAAACCAAATCAGATTTCAAATAAAAGATTTTCAAGAAAACTTTAAAACAATTAAAACAATCTTTTTATCAAGACAACTCCATTTCTTAAAATCATTCTGCTTATAAAAATCATTTTCCTGAATCTTTAACAAAATTCAAAACTCCATAAAGCAGAATTTCGAAATCGTATCAAGTTGATTCATCTAATTTCCAACTCCACAGCATCATTAGACATTGATCAAAGAATATCATAAAATTTCAAGTTAAATCGAGTCATTTAAATCATTTGTTTTCAAATAATACATTTTCAGTTTCTTTAGAACCCAAACATAGATTTTTCATACACAAGGTTCACAAACAAAACACACAACCAGTATTCCAATTTAACACATTTAGTTAACACATAGACAGTACATACAAATTTTAAAGCACACAAAACACTCACAAGCACACACCATACAATGTTTTTGACTCACTTTTAAATCACACAAAAGTCACACATTCACATCATTTACCTACACAAACATGCATCACCTATTATTAGAACAAAATCTTGTTTAAACATTTTTATCATACACAAAATAAATTCAAGTCCATCACTTGTTTTCAAATAGAAATTGAGATGACACTTTAAACTTTTTGGAATAACATGCATGTACTCAAAATCATTGGATCAAACCTTAAAACATACATGCATCCATTTTTTTATAAAAATCATGGGTCCTTACTTAATTATACATGGCCGAATGGCCCTTTTTTAAAATAAGACATGCACAAAAGTAATTACTTGCTCAAATCATGTTTATGCGTAAAAATCATTTCAATACTTGTTATTTAAATTTTCCTTGAAAACCGTATGACATATAGGAAGAAAACATAGTCTTTTCTTTTGAAAAATCACATGCAAATAAAGGATCTAAAACATTTTTCATGTACCAAACAAAGATAATTCCATGCATTTATTTAAATCAATTAAAATAAACACAAAATCAACATGCAAGACCAAAACATAAATCTTTTACAAAATAAGTTTAGATCATGAATTTTCATGTCAAATATTCACATAAACACACATATAGATCACGGATCTAAGCAAGAAAATAAACATGCAAGAAAGATTTATTTTAGCTTTCACAAAATCTTTTAGCCATACTTGAGATCTTTAAGTTTTTGGGTAGAAAATTATTATATCTAGCAAGAAAGCTTTAAACCGAAACATCCCACACAAGATCACATATTACAAATTATTTTAAAGTCCTCAAAGTCCTTGATCAAGCAAGATCAACACATAAGAACAACATGCAAGAAAAAATAAGAAGTAGAGTTTCATCTAAAAAGAAAAGGCTACACTATTACAAGTCTTCTTCAAGCTCCTTGAATCCTACCATGAATGGAATTGTTCTTCTAGTTCCTAAGGCTCTTGATCTACAAGGGACAAGGCTTGGTTGAATTTGGATCTTCCTCCTTCCTCCTCCTTCAAGTCTCGGCCACCTTTCTCTTTTTCTCTCTATTTTCTTTTCTTTCTAAGAGTTTAAGAAGTCTCTTAGAAATAGTGTTTAGTGTTTGTGTTGGTACAGTGGAAGTGAAGAAGTGAAATGAAAGGGTGAATGAACTAAAGCTTTTAAGATATATAGGCTAACTCACAATTCCCTCTTTGCCCTCAAGTCTTGGTTGAGTCATGCATCAATGGGAGGGGCGGTTTGGTCTTGACAAAAAGTTGCATGGCTTAGGTCACCAAAGTCAAAGGGGACAAGGTGGAGTGGGCTAGCTTACTAGGGGTCATTCTAGGTTGAAAACTAGTTAGGGTCTTGGTTCCATGGCTAACTTAGTTCAACTCATAGTTTGATTTAGTTACTAATTGCTTAATCCATAAGTTTCTAAAGTTCATGCTCCTAACACACACACACACGTAGCACCTTCCTACACACACATATCTTCTTATTTTTTTTTTATTTCCTTAAAGATCCTAAATTCATTCATACATACTCATATATATACACATACACACATGCATGCTTCACATTTTATTTTTTTTTCTTAATCTTATTTACTTAAATCCATCAATCCACACAACAAGGCAATTAATTCAAAAATCACAATCACACAACAATTCTCATGTACCATACAGCAAACACACATCAAACCAAGCATTCATCACATAAAAATTCAAACCAAATCAATAAATTCAATACTATTTCCAAAATTCGTGTTTTACAACTCTGAAATAAATTTTTATAAAACCACCCAGAAAAATCTGAAATTTATATTTTTAAAATCTACGTTTCGTTACGATCGTTTTGATATAAAGTTTGTAAAAATCCGAGTTACAGTTAAAAAGTTACAAATTTTTCAAGTTAACAGACCCAAAAATTCAATTTCCAACAAAAATCACTTTTTAATAAAAACACATTTTAACAAAAATCATTCACTTCTCTTTTATGAAGACATTTTAACCCCTTTCGGTTTTAAAAGAATAAAAATAAATAAATTGATTTAATAAATGATGTTTGATGATTTTTAATGTGACTAGTATTGTGTGAAGTTGTGAATTTTTTAAAAAGTAATGTGTTGTTTGAATGTGTTTTTCTATATTTGAAATTCCAAAGAATTGAAAAATGTTTTACTGAAAAGTATGGTTTAAGAAACTTAAATTGATTTGATGTGATTTTGGAATTTTATTTTCTTAAGTTCTGAATTTTTGTTTAATGACTAAGAATGATGATTTTTATAACGTGAACGTTTTAAAGAAAGTTAATATCCAGAAAAAAAAATGAATTCTGTTTTGATAAGAAAATCATTTTTTAAAGTTTTCTTGAAAACTTTTTGAATATGGACAATGTGTTTTCAAAAAGGAATGATTTCAAAGTATTTTCAAAACAAGTAATGAATTCGTTAAAAACGTTTCTAACGCACGAGGAAAAATGCTATAGTTCGGACGACAGACGCAAAGGAAATGAGGCGGAATGAGCGATCGACAAATCTTGGAATATTTTCGGAGGCCTACGTCATTTGAGGTGAGAGAGGGGCTTCCCTTAAGACGCCGTGGTATTTAGGTAACTTATTAAGATGTCCAATCATCTCAAAGGTTGGACTCCAATCTCATTTAGCATAGTGGTGTATGTAATAGCACTTGTTTGATTGCTTTGGCTATCCACCCGAACGACTGAGATTGGTTTGTTAAGTGTGATATTATATTTTCTGATTGTTTATACTTGAACTGTTTAATTATCTTATTTCGCAAATGATTTGTTGGTTGGTTAAGTAATTATGATATTGTTTGAGAAACATTGGTGCGCTTAATAATTCGTTGATAAGAATTAAATTGTAAAAGTAAGGAAATGTAATGGAAAGAAGGAGAAGTAATAACAAGTTGTAATGGAATACCAAGAGGAAGAGGTTGAAAGTGAGATGTGATTTGAGTGGAGCTTGGCTCCTTTGTTTTTGTTTTTTGAATGAGACTAGTGTTGAGTCGAGCTTGCTCCTCCATTAGCGCTCATCAAAAATGTGATTTTTGAAAAAGGGTTTTGAAAAGAAACTTTTGAAAAAGCTTTTTGTTATATTTTTGAAAAAGTTTTGTGAACCAATCTTTTTGAAAAAGTTTTGAGAAAAGATATATTTTTGAGAAGAGTTTTTGGAACCAATCTTTTGATAAAGTTTTTGAAATGATATTTTGAAAAATTCTTTTTGAAATAACCTTTTTGAAAAAGTCTCTTTTGAAATGATATTTTTAAGAAAGTCTTTTTGTAATGATATTTTTGAGAAAGTCTTTTTGAAATAATATTTTTGAAAAAGTTTTATGAAATGACCCCTATGAGAAAAGTTTGTGAAAACAATATTTTTCGAACGTTGTGAAAATAGATTTTTGTGAAAATTTTTGGAAACAGTACTTTGAGAAAGTTTTGTGAAGGGATATTTTCGAGAAAAGTTATGAAATGATATTTTTGGAAATGTTTTGCGAAGTGAAAGTTTTGTGAAATTATATTTTCGAAAAAGTTTTGCGAAAAGGTATTTTTGGAGAAAGACAAGGAAATGAGTTTTGAGAAAGTGGATAAGATGAGCTGAGAAAGAGTGTGATATGAGATGCTAAAATGTAATGTGACGAATTGGGGAATGTAACATCCCTCGTTTCTTAAAAAAAAAAGAATTTCAGTTCATTATATAAAATAATGTTGGAAAAGTTTGAGTAGGAAAATTTTTCAAATGAATGTGGTACTCAAATTTAAACCATGTATTGGAACTAAATTCGGTAGAAGGAGTAATTATTTGCTGAACATTTTAGAATCATTTTGAGATAACCTTTGTAGTACAAAGTAGCTTTCGAAAATAACTTAGTCATTAGGTCATCCCAGGAAATCAACTTTAACAATACTTCCTTCGTGCCGAACGATAAAATCAGAGTGAGCGGAATATATTAAAATAGTTCATTGACTCATAAAATCAGGTATTTAAATTTGATGTGTACCACGGTTATATTAAAGTATAAAAACTAGGTTTTCTCTTAGATACATCTCTCAAAATATACACATTGTTTCCATTATCAAAAATAGAGACGTTCCAGAGCTGGTCACTGGTTCTTCATCTATTCGTTCATCTGGTTGAGTCCTCAGAGTTGTACAAAAGAGTCTCTATCCCATTTCCTTTAATCTCTAGGTAGTCTAGGTACCTGGTCAAAACCTATTAAGGGCAGAGGGTAAGCTTATACATTCGCATTATCAAATAAGAATAAAGTCCTAACATCCACAAGTAAGCACCCATGATGATAGAAATGCATAAACATGAGCACCCGCCATTCCATTTATTTCTTTTTCCAAATAGGTGCTATGATGCATGCTCCCTATCTCTCAATTCCTGAGATTCTTTAACTAATCACTCAGATGAACGTCCTTCCATAACACCATTGTATTCACAGAATACAAATAATACGTTATCAAACGTATGGCGTACTTGCTCGGAAGTGATAAAAACGTCACCCTCTCTGGTGAACGTCACGTCGCCCAAGGACGTAAACCTATCACTTATCAACATGCAACGGGTGTGATAAAAAACGTCACCACATCTGATGAACGTCACGTCGCCTAAGGACGTAAACCTTATCACTTGTGATACACAACAGAGGTGATAAACAACGTCACCATGTCTGATGAATGTCACGTCGCCAAAACGTAAACCTTACCACTTGTGTGTAACACACCGTTGAACCATCAAACCAACAGTATACCACATACTGCCCACATTGTCCATCTTAATGTGTCATCGAGCAAGCAGTAACATTTGGCACTCCCAGAGGCCCTCCTCATGTTCCATGAACATGACACAACGATAACTCATCACCGTTCACTGTGCATGAATGCATGCAAGTATTCCCTTAAGATTATTTGTTAATCTCATCGTATACAATATGTAATGAATTCATTAATGAGATATATCAATTTCCATGCTTAGGAATTATGGGATTTATTAAAGGAAGTATCACATTATTCCCTTTAAGTGTCATTAGGTATAAATGGAAGTGGTTAGATTAAAAATGGTGTTTTCTCCACATTTTAGCAAAATGACTCGAGTAGTAGCTTCAATACTCGAGTAGTTCTTTAATTTCATGAAATTGTGTACCAGACTGCCCAGAATACTCGAGTATTTCATAAAATACTCGAGTAGTTTACAGTTTCAGAATACTTGAGTATTTCACAAAAGTACTAGAGTATTTCAGCCCAGAATACTCGAGTATTTCACAAAATACTCGAGTATTTTTGACAGCAGAATACTACAACTTGGTTTTAAGATACCATTTTCGAATCTAACCAATTCTAACTTAAACCAATGATCAACATAACTTTGTTTATACATTTAAAACTTGTCTCAACATAGAGATCGCATCAATTCACAACAAATCATAATCATTCATCAATTATGCATGAAAATCACATATTATGCAACTTAAAGTACCAATTTCAATTCTACTCATTTTTGGCATAATTTCAGCATTGATTAAGCTCACATATAACCAAATAAACTTGCCTTAACATGTAGCATGCCTCAGATTGGCCTCCAAGCCATATCCCTATTTCAATCTATGCCCTTAGAGTCTCATGGTGACTCCTCCTACTTTCTAATGCAATTTACTCTTATTCTAGCAAATGGTAAGCTTCCCCCATACCTTAGGGTCGTTCTTGAATGAAAACTCCACAGAGAACAACAACCAATTGCTCTAACCACTCCCCACCCGAGCTTGCTTGACGGTTTCAGCAAAGGTTCAAAACCACATCAATCGACATTCGAATTATGCATAAAAATTGGGGAAATTGGTTAGACTATGTTCTATATAACATGGAATTTGAAAACCAATAAGTTTCATACTAAGAGAAGGCTTGAGCTTACCACAATCGAAGCTCAAAGTCGGCTCTCTGAATCTGAAAATCTAGTTGGACCGATTTGAACACCTAACTTCGCAGGAGCATAACTTTTCATCCAGGAACTCAAATCTCACAAACTTGGTATCAAATCGAAGCTCGTTGAAAGAGCTTTCCAATGGTATATCACACGTGAGGTAACTCTCAAGGAGGAGAGAGAATCGAAGGAAAGAAGGTGACGGGTCTAAACAGAGTTCTGGTTTTTGGCAGATTTGAAGCTCTAACTTGCAGAGCTCATCACTCTCACCACACTCAAGCTTAGCTCGCAATTTATGACTCTTTTCGAAACTCTGGATGTGAGCTTCGAAACGGTGTATGGTTTGTGTGTTAAGACTCAGAGACGAAAACGAATTTTGCTCTGAAAGTTTAGAACCCTAAAACTCGTTTCTGAACTTCAAGGATTGAGTTTTATACCCAAAAGTTGAGGAATTGGTCAAATCCTTCTCTTAGAAGGATGAATAGATAATGGAAATGTTTGCATGAAAGGCGCCACGAGTCATATGACGTGGCTGAGGGTTGAAATCGTGTCAAACGGCGGTGACTCGGTGGTGGTGAGTCACCAAACGCACTAACTCGTGCAACACTGACCAGAATACTCGAGTATTTTGACCAGTTTTCACTAAAAACTTTGTTTAATTAATTTTAACCCCAAAAGACCTTCCATTATTGTTTTTAGGTCCTTCCCAAGGATTTAATTGCAAAATATAATATTTTATATGGAAAACCTCATCATATACAATATTTTCACATAATATATAGATATACATATAATGCAAACCAAAAATCAAGCATGGAATTATTATTTATTTATAAAACCATTTTACTAACATATTTATTCGGAAGACGAAATTTGGGGTGTTACACTACTCCCCCACTAAAAAGGAATTTCGTCCCCGAAATTCATTCCTTTAAAATTCCACGTTTTCATAACAAATTGTTTTGAGGTTATTATTTTTCAAAACATAATTAGGGAGAACTCTCCCCCACTTAAAAGGAATTTTCTTATACTTTTTCAAACTCTTTGTCCCAAAATGTTTCACAAAATATTTCAAATGAAATTTTTCTCAAATAAAACTTTTGCATTCCAAAGCATATACAAATCCTTGTTCACATAGAAGGGTTTTTCTTAAACTTCCTCAAAAATTATCTTGCAATTCCTTCAAACGAAATCTTTTGACTAAATTTTTTTTTTTTCGAATAATACCTTTGAAATATATATATATATATACTGTTCAATTAAAACATTTTCCAAAGATCTTTTTGAGAAAAACTTGTCCCGATGCGCACTCTGATCACTCAAGCACGAGTAAGGAATTACTTATATGACTTTATTCCTTAACAGTATAAATATCAGGGTGATCAGTCCTAACATTTAAACTATTAGCAATAAAATCATCCCTTTCAGATATAGTCTTTCTTTCAAGAAAGACTATACGATTTATCTTTAAGTTAGATGAACTCAAGATAAGGAACTTTATCGTCGCCATCAGACCTAGTCAGATTGTCAAGTTCTAGAGGCATTTCCGTTGGGGAGACAAATGCTCGTCCTATCCCAGTGGTTGTTAATCTCTCTAGTCTTAACTGATCTTTCCCTTTCTGTAGCGCCCAAAGACATTTATCACATCCAACTGTGATAAGGGTTTTGATCACAGAAACTCAAATTAAAGATCTGCTCAGATTTTCAGATCACAGAACGAAATTAACGCAATCGAAATAATTGATTACATTAATTCAGATCAGAGGAAGGATAAACTCAGATTACCTATATCCGAATCTAACTCGCATCCTAGCAGGATGGAAAACTCTTCCACTCTTCATTTGCTGGTTGACCATTCCCTTCTTGCATTTCTTCTTCAATTAATCCGGCGAATAAGACTTAATTTTCATGCGACTGAAATCAAATATCCCTTTCAGATATATCACCACCCAACCCATGATAATGCGCCTCACCTTCCCACCTTAAAATTGACAAATGATTTCCTTCCATTGGCTTTTCAGTTATTTTCATGCAATTGAGATTTCTTTAACCCCTTATGCATGAAATTCTGGTTCCCATAGTTAGTTCACTTATTCCTCAAGAGTTGATATCTAGTTTGGAATTCAAACATTATTCATTCCAGACTCCGCATGCTTGCACCTTCCATCAAAATTGCAATGAAATATACTTCCTCAATCTTTTGAACTTGGCAGTGTTTTCTCCGAGATTCATATTACCCTACCTTATTTACAATAATTCAATCTCCTTTCTCAAATTTTTCAAAGATTTCATCCTTGAATAATTTTCAAGTGACATGCCATTCCTTTGCTTCCAATATCAAATTTACATAGTTCCACTATGTTTTAGCTTCACCACTTAGCATATTCGTATGTAGCCTTTACTCACCCATTTGGCTTAACTCCATAATTAAACTTCAATTTCCAAATCATCCATACTCCAAATTCTTGTCCCTAAAACGTCCCCTATGGAACCTAGGTTTCTTTCCTTACGAAATCAATCTCTTATTTGTCCTTAGCTCTTCAGCTATTTGTTGCAATTCACGAATTCGAATTAGGAATTCTATTGTGATTTGCAACCTTCCCTTCTTACTTCTCGTTGGTCTACTTGTATCATCAAACTCATATCTATTAGGCTTCTTAAAACCACTTTCTTAATCCCCGTAGAGCTCACATGAACTGCCCTTCGGCCCAGTTGTAATTGCTACCTCCTTTGCTTTGTCATGACGACGATAGAGTTTCCAATCACGAGCCTTTAAAATTCTGTCTGTCGGCGTTGTCCCTTGTTCAAATCCTTCTATTTGAACAATTACTTCGACTCTCCATGGTCATTAACACTTAAAGCATAGTGACACGAGGAAGGCCTCAAATCCTCAAACAACCATGGTCGTTGTAAAACTCGAGTCATGAGTCAATTGTATCACCTTGTGTGTATTCAATCACCTTGATGTATACACATCCGCCTTCCTTTCATAAAACTTCCTCCTTCCAAGTCCGGGTCTCGACACATGAAAGTATGCTCCAATACTTTGGCATGAATCGAGTGGAAGTAACACAAGAGGAAATGCTAACTTTCCTAGAAATCACATCCAAATGTGATAAAGGATAATGGATCTATTTTAACTTAGTGTCGTGATCGAATACCTCGATACTAATTTGGGGAATTTCATAGAGTCTCTAATTCTAAAACAATTAGGTGAATCCGACTTCAACCTAATCTCACATATATATAGAACAAAAGAATGGGTAACTACCGAATCGAACACAATCATGCAAAGTTGGTTTTGAAATAAATGGTTACCTTGCACGAGATTAGGAGATTGGTTAACTTCTACTCTATTCAGGGTAGACACTTTTCCTTGAGTCATTGGTTTGCTAGCAAATCTGGTGGGGTCACTCTTCGCAAGTTCTCTGCAGTGACGTGCAATATGACCCTGCTTCCCACAGTTGAAGCAAGTACTTGTTGCCCAGCAGATTCTTCCATAATGATGATGCTTGCATTTCTCACAGTAAGGGACATTGCTGCGAGTCTTAACCCCATTCCCGTCTTCAACTCTACCTTTGCCTCGTTTCTGGTTGAAATATGGATCCGCTTTCCGATGATTAAATCCTTTCTTTCTTTGTGGTCCATAACTCTGCTGGTTACTCTTTGCCTGATCAGCTGCTACTTCAGCCTTCTTGTCACCCTCATACATCCAACACATGTCAACCAACGTAGGAAAACTTTGGATCTTCTTATAACTGAAAACAGATTTCAGTTCAGGTCTCAAGCCACCTTCAAATTTGATGCATTTGCTTCTCTCATCCGGATTGTTTTGATAGTATGGAGAGTACTTCATCAATTCCTCAAACTTAGCTGCGTACTCGCCCACACTCATATCTCCTTGTTTTAATTGTAGGAATTCAACTTCCTTCTTCCTTCTCAGGTCCTCTGGGAAATATTTATTGAGAAACGTTTCCATAAATATCTTCCAATTGACGTCCTTTCCCTCATAGTGTAAAAGTTGAACCGTGTGATTCCACCAATTATCAGCCTCTCCTTCTAACATATAAACTGCATATGCCACCTTTTGAGCTTCCGTGCAGTCTAATGTTCTAAAAATCTTATCCATAGTATGAATCCACTTGTTAGCCTTCTCTGGCTTAAATCCTCCTTCAAACATAGGTGGATTACAACTTCGAAAATCCGCTAAACTCTTAGCCTCAACATTACCGACATTACATTGATGTGGCGGATTAACTGGTTGTGGTGGTTGCTGATGTTGTTGCTGTTGCCATTGCTGCATTGATTCCAACACAGTCGTGATCCTCTCCAGCATCGCATTAGTATGATTTCGGTTTCTTGTCGTCATATTAGAGCTGCACTATGGTCGTGTGGTCATATATGGTGGACTTAAGAAACACTCGTCACACAACTTATACTAAAGCTGTAGCTTCAAACGGTACATCCAACTCCTATCTATTTCTTGATCAAAGTAGAATATAAATCTCATCCTGTGGATACTTTGCTTGATGCTGATAACTACCTTTCTAGAACTACTTTAGCTATTACAGGATCTAACTTTTGCTCGAACCCGACACTTCACGAGAGAATATCCGGGAGATTCTTCGTAACCATAATCTCTTTAATTCCCCTCTTCCTTTACCCCACTATGAGAACAACACTCAAACATCTTGGGTTTTGGATTCTCGCCCCTCTATTACAATTAGTTATCACTTGATTCTTGGGTACCCAATCCAAGTCCAAGATCACACCTAATTGTGAAAAATGAGTAGACCAAGTTTACTCTGAAGAGATAGCTCAATAGAATAGCTCAAACATACGAGAGAAACAACTACAAGAAAACTTGTAGGAGTTCGATCTTGAGGTAGCAGGGTGGATCAGATACAAGAAAACGCAATCGATTCTCATCCTCACCAAGGGTTAATTAACTTCCTAGTACTAACTCCGGGGGTTTGTTAGTTTTCATGCTAGAAGAAAATACCCTCCCTAGAGGATATTAGCTCGCCTTTAGATCCTTTGGAATCATCCCTTATTGATTCTTTGATGCCATAATGGATCAGCACTATGAGCTTAAGGTTGGAATTGACCTAAAAGAAGTACATCACAATCATACTTCAACTTAGGCTACTTTAAACACTATAGACAGATACTTGGTCACATACCCAGGGTCAAGGGATAGAACCTTTTACTCCAATTAGAAGTATGTAAGAGCATACTTCACAAGAAACTCTACAATTCTTGAGGACCAGCGTATTGAACCGCACACCCAATGACCAAGAGTCAGGACCATTGCTCTGATACCATAAAATGTAACATCCCTCGTTTCTTAAAAAAAAAAAGAATTTCAGTTCATTATATAAAATAATGTTGGAAAAGTTTGAGTAGGAAAATTTTTCAAATGAATGTGGTACTCAAATTTAAACCATGTATTGGAACTAAATTCGGTAGAAGGAGTAATTATTTGCTGAACATTTTAGAATCATTTTGAGATAACCTTTGTAGTACAAAGTAGCTTTCAAAAATAACTTAGTCATTAGGTCATCCCAGGAAATCAACTTTAACAATACTTCCTTCGTGCCGAACGATAAAATCAGAGTGAGCGGAATATATTAAAATAGTTCATTGACTCATAAAATCAGGTATATAAATTTGATGTGTACCACGGTTATATTAAAGTATAAAAACTAGGTTTTCTCTTGGATACATCTCTCAAAATATACACATTGTTTCCATTATCAAAAATAGAGACGTTCCAGAGCTGGTCACTGGTTCTTCATCTATTCGTTCATCTGGTTGATTCCTCAGAGTTGTACAAAAGAGTCTCTATCCCATTTCCTTTAATCTCTAGGTAGTCTAGGTACCTGGTCAAAACCTATTAACGGCAGAGGGTAAGCTTATACATTTGCATTATCAAATAAGAATAAAGTCCTAACATCCACAAGTAAGCACCCATGATGATATAAATGCATAAACATGAGCACCCGCCATTCCATTTATTTCTTTTTCCAAATAGGTGCTATGATGCATGCTCCCTATCTCTCAATTCCTGAGATTCTTTAACTAATCACTCAGATGAACGTCCTTCCATAACACCATTGTATTCACAGAATACAAATAATACGTTATCAAACGTATGGCGTACTTGCTCGGAAGTGATAAAAACGTCACCCTCTCTGGTGAACGTCACGTCGCCCAAGGACGTAAACCTATCACTTATCAACATGCAACGGGTGTGATAAAAAACATCACCACATCTGATGAACGTCACGTCGCCTAAGGACGTAAACCTTATCACTTGTGATACACAACAGAGGTGATAAACAACGTCACCATGTCTGATGAACCTCACGTCGCCAAAACGTAAACCTTACCACTTGTGTGTAACACACCGTTGAACCATCAAACCAACAGTATACCACATACTGCCCACATTGTCCATCTTAATGTGTCATCGAGCAAGCAGTAACATTTGGCACTCCCAGAGGCCCTCCTCATGTTCCATGAACATGACACAACGATAACTCATCACCGTTCACTGTGCATGAATGCATGCAAGTATTCCCTTAAGATTATTTGTTAATCTCATCGTATACAATATGTAATGAATTCATTAATGAGATATATCAATTTCCATGCTTAGGAATTATGGGATTTATTAAAGGAAGTATCACATTATTCCCTTTAAGTGTCATTAGGTTTAAATGGAAGTGGTTAGATTAAAAATGGTGTTTTCTCCACATTTTAGCAAAATGACTCGATTTCTTTAATTTCATGAAATTGTGTACCAGACTGCCCAGAATACTCGAGTATTTCATAAAATACTCGAGTAGTTTACAGTTTCAGAATACTTGAGTATTTCACAAAAGTACTAGAGTATTTCAGCCCAGAACACTCGAGTATTTCACAAAATACTCGAGTATTTTTGACAGCAGAATACTACAACTTGGTTTTAACATACCATTTTCGAATCTAACCAATTCTAACTTAAACCAATGATCAACATAACTTTGTTTATACATTTAAAACTTGTCTCAACATAGAGATCGCATCAATTCACAACAAATCATAATCATTCATCAATTATGCATGAAAATCACATATTATGCAACTTAAAGTACCAATTTCAATTCTACTCATTTTTGACATAATTTCAGCATTGATTAAGCTCACATACAACCAAATAAACTTGCCTTAACATGTAGCATGCCTCAGATTGGCCTCCAAGCCATATCCCTATTTCAATCTATGCCCTTAGAGTCTCATGGTGACTCCTCCTACTTTCTAATGCAATTTACTCTTATTCTAGCAAATGGTAAGCTTCCCCCATACCTTAGGGTCGTTCTTGAACGAAAACTCCACAGAGAACAGCAACCAATTGCTCTAACCACTCCCCACCCGAGCTTGCTTGACTTTCAGCAGAGGTTCAAAACCACATCAATCGACATTCGAATTATGCATAAAAAATTGGGGAAATTGGTTAGACTATGTTCTATATAACATGGACTTTGAAAACCAATAAGTTTCAGACTAAGAGAAGGTTGAGCTTACCACAATCGAAGCTCAAAGTCGGCTCTCTGAATCTGAAAATCTAGTTGGACCGATTTGAACACCTAACTTCGCAGGAGCATAACTTTTCATCCAGGAACTCAAATCTCACAAAATTGGTATCAAATCGAAGCTCGTTGAAAGAGCTTTCCAATGGTATATCACACGTGAGGTAACTCTCAAGGAGGAGAGAGAATCGAAGGAAAGAAGGTGACGGGTCTAAACAGAGTTCTGGTTTTTGGCAGATTTGAAGCTCTAACTTGCAGAGCTCATCACTCTCACCACACTCCAGCTTAGCTCGCAATTTATGACTCTTTTCGAAGCTCTGGATGTGAGCTTCGAAACGGTTTATGGTTTGTGTGTTAAGACTGAGAGACGAAAACGAATTTTGCTCTGAAAGTTTAGAACCCTAAAACTCGTTTCTGAACTTCAAGGATTGAGTTTTATACCCAAAAGTTGAGGAATTGGTCAAATCCTTCTCTTAGAAGGATGAATAGATAATGGAAATGTTTGCATGAAAGGCGCCACGAGTCATAGGACGTGGCTGAGGGTTGAAATCGTGTCAAACGGCGGTGACTCGGTGGTGGTGAGTCACCAAACGCACTAACTCGTGCAACACTGACCAGAATACTCGAGTATTTTCAAAAATACTCGAGTATTTTGACCAGTTTTCACTAAAAACTTTGTTTAATTAATTTTAACCCCAAAAGACCTTCCATTATTGTTTTTAGGTCCTTCCCAAGGATTTAATTGCAAAATATAATATTTTATATGGAACACCTCATCATATACAATATTTTCACATAATATATAGATATACATATAATGCAAACCAAAAATCAAGCATGGAATTATTATTTATTTATAAAACCATTTTACTAACATATTTATTCGGAAGACGAAATTTGGGGTGTTACAGGGAACAGATTGAACGATTAGTGGTCGGGTCTCATTGAAGGGATGCACTAAGGATGATCCGACTGTTAGGATTAAGCCGATAATAAAACTTTAAGACTTTAAAAGACTATTAAAAGACATGAATAACGCGGTGAGGTAAGAGTGTGTGTCGAAGTAGTGGAGAGGAAGGAACCATAAGTATCTGCGGATACTTAGGAGGAGATTGCATTAGGGGAGGACAATGACGGTGAAACATCAAGAAGTCTAGAGTACCTTTCTAGGCAGAACGGACTCCACATGTGGTATACTAACGTGGTAGGGACTGGGTCCAATGTCGTGGTAAGTTCTGCACTCGTCGCCCCCTAGATTGCAAATCAAGAACAGTGACAGGGATTGGAGTGGGGCATCTTGTTTGCCACTGTGAGACTGTGTGCCTTGATTATATATGATTTGAATTGATATGATATGATTTGAGGCTATAGTCCTCCTGGTCTGGGACCAATTGATTGTGAGACAGCTGTCGTGCCCGCACGGTAAAGGTCCTGTACTCCTGTTTGCTTCCGACTAGGTATGGATGGATGACCGAGGAGATGTAGACGTGTGAGCCGTTTTTCCTCAATGATGTTTGTTCCCCTCATCATTGAGTGAACCGAGATGATAAGACTTAATGAACTTAAAGATCTCAAAAGAAAGTGCAATAATGATATTAAGTATTGAACAAGACTTGAGAAGTGAGAATAAGAAGGTATTTATATGATGATGACTCATTCGGGAGACAGGGGCATCTCCATTGAAGGGAGATAATATAACTATGACTGGCCGTGTCATAGTCTATCTTGAGATGAAACGGAATCGAAAGGAAATCATGGAGAAACTACTAGCTCGTGAGGAGGAGGAGAAGAAAGCACGACGCGACGCCATGAAGAAGACTCTTGAGGAGATCAGACTGATGAGGATGACCCTGCTTGCGACACGAGGATTTGATCTACCAAGATTCAGAGTTTGATGGCAAGCGTTAGTGTAGATGACTAGAAGTTAGGTAATTCCCTTTCAGAGTTTTGTAATCCATTGCAAATTCTTAGTATCCTGGCTCTATCATGCTGTAACCCCAACTAAATTCATTTTCATTATCGATGTTTTGGAATTATGTTGAATGGGCTGTTAATTTGAAAAGAAGTTTTGGAAAAACAAGTTTCAAGGTGCGGTGTCTTGTGACATCTCGGTTTGGAACTTGAAAGGTCTTATTCATTATGAGAACATGAGTTTTAAATTGTAACTTTGTTTTGAAAATCTAAGTGTTCTCATCTTGTGTAATACTTGTTTAAAAAAAAATTTGGCCAAATTTTTCACTATATTTCATTTAAAGTAATTGTGGTTTCAAGTTGCCAAATCGGGGTGTTACAGAATTAAGGAACTAACTTTCCTTAGGTTTAGTTACTCTTTGGCTCCTAGTTAGGGTTTTCTACCCACTTAGTTCCCTCATGGTTCTAATCTTAGCCTATAAGCTTTTATCTCAAAATGAATGAAATCATGGCATGCATACATATACCTACACGTATCACACACACAAACACACATATATGTATTATCCACTAATTAAATTTTCATTTAATCCTAAGCATATTCATATGCATCCATGCACACATGACATACACACACATACCTATTCATACATGTAGCACATATACACACGTGCATGCACACATATACACGTACCATACATATATACACACACATAGAAAATAGATCTTTTTCTCATAAAATGACTCACACATAAAAGTCCCAATTTCCTTTAAAACAAAAATATCAAGTACATAAATCTTTTCTAAAAGACTCAATTTCTCAACTCTTAACATTTGTTCATGGAAATCCTTTCTTTAAAATCACTCATTACTTTAAAACGTGAATTAGGAAAATCAGTTAAGGAAATACCCTTTCAAAACACTTTTCTCAAAAATAATTATCGTTAGTATTTTAAATTAATACGAGGAATTTGCGGGGTGTTACTGTCACACCCTCTCTTCCATTTTATAAAATATAGTTTCTCTATTGAATAGAGTATATGGACTTGCGTAAGTATAGAAGTAATAAAATTTTTTGTTATGAAACATATGGTGAAAATAATTCTTTCATCCATAAGTTGGGTTTTCATTACGACTATTAAAAACTTCCCAACTCAGCACTAAAATCATAATTATCAGAGTAAGCAGAAAATAGGGACCCTGACTTGATAATTCACGTTTCATGCCATTTATATAAAGATATATATATATATATATATATATATATATATATATATATAAACATAACCATACATGTCATAATATAATAGTACCAACATACATCTAAGTCAGGTCGAGGTAGCAAGAGTTTACAAAATACAAGTCCATAATATAAAGCCAAAAGAAAAGACCACCTAACTGAGATCTCTCAAAAATATGTACAATATATATAGAGAACAAAACATGAAAATCCCAGCAGTGGTCCGGTGATCCTCCTCCATAGCATCATCTCTAGAGTCTCCAGCAGCTGCTCCACCTGTCCCACATCCTAATCATCTATACTATGTATCACTTGGTGGATCCCCAACTCCCCACTGGCTCCCAGTGGAGTGCTCGACTGGCTCGCCCTCACTCTCAGCCTCCTCAGGATCCTCCTCTACCTCGTCCGACTGAGTGGGTGCCCTACCACTTGGCACTGGGTCAGCTGAAGGAGTCCCATGAACCGGACTCATCGGACTAGGTATAGGAGTCTCCTCACGGATCACTCGAGAAGCAGAGGGGTGAGATCTAGTAGCAGCTCTAAAACGAAAGGAATGAAAGCGACGAGCTGGTCGAGTCGGGGGTGGTCCATGATAGGTATAAAAAGGGGGTACATGCAAAGTATAGATAATAGGGATGCGAAACCTACGAGGACGAACACGAGCCAAAGGATTAGGGTGATATAGAGTCACCTCTACCTCACCCTCAAATGTGGCTCTATGGTCCTCGTAGTACCACACTCCGCTAGGGAGCGGGCGCAACTCGATGCAAGCTAGATAGCGTGCCATCACCTAAAATGGGCAAAAGGGGTAAGCAATATGATCCACATAATCGAATAAGAATAAATAAAGCAAGTAACAAACGCAAGTTCCAAGTATCCAGATGCATATGCAAATGAACAAACATGATTCAATTATGCGAGTCCCATTATTTATGTGTCATGATGCATGTCTCCCATTTCCATTGTCCATTGAACGTTCAATCCAGTAATTCGCATACATGACCAACATGTATTGTGAAACTGCTCGGATAGTGTGCACACAACGTCACCAAGACGTAACAGCATTCCCTAATGCTGCCCACATTACCAAAATGTGTCATCGAGCCAATTATCACCGAATTAGTTCCATCTCCTTTCTCCATGCATGTATGCACATAAAATTTATCCATTAAGTTTAACCAATAATCTTATCATGTGCATCCAATATTATTCCATCAGGGAATTATAATGTTGTTAATAATTTTTCCGTTCTTTTATTGGAACATGATTCCTTCCCATAAGCATAGTTGATCTTAATTGACACTACTTTAGGTATGTTAAAAGAAAATTACTTTTCTGTCCTTGGTCCAAAAGACTCGAGTGAATTTTCCTAGACTCGAGTGTTCCTCAGATTCATCAAAATACTCGAGTGTTCTTAATGAGACTCGAGTTGTTCTTGTTTCCAGAACTTCATTTAAAAAAATTCATTAAAATACTCGAGTGTTCTTCATGAGACTCGAGTGTCCTTTATTTTCCAGAAATATATTTTTAAATTCATCAAAATACTCGAGTGTTCTTCATGAGTACTCGAGTGTTCTTAAGTTTCCAGAAATTCAACTTTTCCAAAATAGTCGAAATACTCGAGTATCATCCCAAATACTCGAGTATTTGCAGACAGACAACACTGCAAATTGAGTTTTAACATACCATTTCCAACTATAGTCAATTCCAACCCAAACCAATGATCAACAGAGCTTATATTACATATTTTAAACATGTTCCAATATAGAATTAACAACATTTAACACTGAATCACAGAATTTCATCACTTATACATAAAATCCATTTTTCCACAACTCAACATACCAAATCCATTTCTAGGCACATTTAGCACAATCACAGCTTTGGAATAGCTTACATGTAACATAATAAACTTGTCCAAACCAGTATTTGAACCCAGAAAGGCCTCCAAGCCTCAAACCTAATTCCAACTATGCCCATAGAGTCTTTTGTTGCCTCTCAACCTAAATTCACATAATTTAAACTTATTTTAGTGAATTAAAAGCTTCACCCTTACCTCTAAGTCGTGAATCAACAGGGAATTTGCAGAGAAATTGGTTGGAACACTCTAACCCCCAAAACCCTTTGCATGCAGCCACAGTTGAACAGGGCACCAAGACCAGAGAATTTGACATGCAAAAACGTTTTAGAAATTGGGGAAAATGGTTAAGATTGGTTCTCTGCAACATAAACTAGAGGTACGAACGAATTTGAGGTTCATAGGGTTCGTGAGCTTACCAAAATTCAAGCTTGAAGTCAGCTCCAGACCTCAGCTTTAGAGTTTTGACAGCAAAACCTCCAATCTTTCGGGCTCCAATTCTTCTTCTATACGAACTCTCAGCTCTCAATCTATATATCTTTGTAAAGCTCGAGATGTGAGCTTTACAATGGTGTGTTACTCTCAATTCAAATCTCAACAACGCTCGAGAAATCAAGACCCGAAATTAGGAACTCTAAGTTGATGTCTCCAGAGAAATTCGACCAAAAATCCTCCATTTCCTTCAACCATGAGCTTATATAGATACTTCTAATGATCATGAAGCTCGCCACGATGCCCATTAACGTGTCCTGGGTGTGTTTTCGTGTCAACCATGAAGAATCGTTGTGTGTTGACTCATCAAACGCACTAACGAGTTCTCCACTGACTCGATTACTCGAGTGTTTCCAGGAATACTCGAGTATTCTTGTCAATTTTCAAAAATATTTATTTTAATGCCCTTCCCTCCAAGACTTTTCTAATATTGCTTCTAGATCCTCATTCAAGGACTAATATGTAAAAACTTTATTTTTACATATAATATTTTTATCAAAATATTTTCCACTTCCTATGAGCACCCATACTAACACATAATTAATCTAAATTAATTATGAATATATAATTATAATTAAAGAAAATAGTTATGAAATAACCTTTCATAATCAAAATTTTCATTACATCAGGGGATGAAAATTTGGGGTGTTACAGTTACATTCTCCCCAACTTAAAGATTTCTCGTCCCCGAGAAATACGTTGTGGATTGGGCAGCAGGGCACAAAATTCTTACGTCACTTTGATTTCCATAAGAACATTCTCTTTTCGCTTTGTGGTCGCATTCCCTTTTTGCTGGTCTAATTCACCTTACCGTGCTACTTGTTTGTGGCTTTCAGATGAACAAGTTCCACTCGTACCATCACCCGTGTGTCGAATCGAGTTAAGTCCAACGGACCAACCGAAGAAAATGTCGCTCCCTTAGTTGATCGTCATCACAGAAGTCCAACCATAGGTACGGACTTAGGGAAAAATCAAGCAAGCAAAAATTCACACATCTCCAAAAGTATGGGGTTCCACCTAAAATCCTTAGTCATTCACTAATCTCTACAACTTAGGTTCTCGCTAATCTCACAATAATCACTCCTTCCTTCAGTTCTCCTTCCAATTCTAAGGTTTTCGTCTATCCTTTCTCTTTCTTAAGGGAATTCTATCATCATTTGGGCTTATCTACTTCCTCAAACATCCTCACTTTTCTACTCAGATTCACCCTAAATATCGATCAGGCCTATTACTTTCATCGTCTAAACCCCTAATCAGGGTGTATGGCAAGTCTAATCCTCAAACTTTCCTCATAATTCCCTCTAATAATTTGTAACATACACTTCTTTCCTTCCTTGTGACTCCCCAACTTTGATCAAACTTATAACTTAAACCCATGGGGACCTTATATCCTTATTTAGCCTAAACCATTTATCCTTCCTTAATCGTTCAAGCCTAAACTATCTGGGTAACTATGGCACTTCTAATTCCACAATTTGGACTTGAAGAGTCTGAAATAGGATCAGTAAGGCTACAGGTGGATAGGTAAGGCTCATGAAGAAAAGATTCGAGTTTTAACAACACTAACTGTTTTGTTGGAGCAATCAAACAGGGGTTCAGAGAATAATATCCTACTTCCTCAAAGGTATCGATTACTCTTTGAACGAGGGTACGTCTAGGCCAACAGACTGGAGTTTATCCAACACTAATGAAACACCAAAGGTTAAAGGGTTTCAACCTACTCAGTTCTACTTAATCTATGTTCCTCAATCTACAAGATGAACAGGTTCCTTAAACTAACTCGGCCGACACTAAGCCATAAACAAAGTCTCACATCCTAAAAATATGAGAACCTAAACTCATGCTCCTAGTCTTATACTAGTAAACACACAGAGTCACACAAACAAAGCATGTAAGCCCATGCTTAAGGCCACTAAGGATTACCATAAGCTTTGATACAATTCTGTAACAGCCCGATTTTCATAACTCAAAACAATTAACTTTTATGTATTAAAGTTACCAAAAATGAGGCCAATTTTTTATTTTTTTTTTAAATATTGTTGAAGTGTCATTGACAAACTTAGCATCCTTTACAGAAAATCGAGTTGTTACTAAAAACATTTATTTTTATAAAACTTTCATCTTCACGAAATAACTCGCTTCAAAATCATCCAAACATTTTCCTGAAAGGTTACATTGTTCAATTTTCCAAATGAAGTATTGCAAAATTGAAAGTTTAGCTGAATTACAGAAGTGGCACATTGCTTGGTAATCCTTGACTCGACATTACTATCACTAGACTTTACTAAAACTCTATCCCTAACTCTTCATGTCGCACACAACCGGATAAAACTTTCTTTCTCTTCTTGCGCCCTTTCTTCACTCCCGAAGATGAAGCCACCCCTGTCGTTGCCTTCCCGTTATCGTTAGACTTCAGCTCCAACTCCTCTAAAGTGATGATCTCCATGCGATGTTCCGTCTGCATGTTGAAATATCAGCAGCCCCAATATGCCAACGAACAGGGGAGAGTAAGCGATCCGAACGACGCATCGTCGACGGTGTGGGATTACGATAGGCAAGATAGTGGGACCATACAACATACAGTATAACATACAAACACACAACAATCAAGTATAACATTATCATTATTAATTTTAATTATAATTATCATCATTATCATCATCCTTCTTATCATTTTTCATTCTCTTATCAACTTACTTTTACGTCTTATGGATATCTCTTCATATACTTCTCTTTTCATCCGGTCTTTATCAATTCACAATCTTTAATGATTGGGGTACTCAAGATATCATCAAAATATTCATTTCATTCTCGGCTATCACTCACGTCTACATCTCCTCGGTCATCCACCCAACCTAGTCGGAAGCAAACAGGAGTGCAGCACCTTTACCGTGCGGGCACGACAGCTGTCTCACAAACAATTGGTCCCAGACCAGGAGGACTACATCCTCAAATCAAATCATATCAATTCATAAATATACTCAAGGCACACTGTCTCACAGTGGCAATCAAGATGCCCCACTCCAGTCCCTCTCACTGTTCTAGATTTGCAATCTAGGGGGCGACAGTATGTTTCTAGTGGGCCCGTAGAACTTACCACGGCATTGGACCCAGTCCCTACCACGTTCGTATGCCACATGTGGAGTTCGTTCTGCCTAAAAATATACTCTAGACTTCTTGACGTTTCACCGTCATCGTCCTCCCCTAATGCAATCTCCTCCTGAGTATCCGCAGATACCCATGGTTCCTTCCTCTCCACTACTTCTCACTCTCATACCTCATCGCATATGTCTTTTAAAGTCTTTTATCTTTTAATTAACCTAAGGTCGGCCCATCCTTCGTGCATCCCTTCAATGAGTCCCGACCTCTAACATGGCACAGTCTTTCTCTCATCATTTCTCACATAGCACAGAGAGGGAAATCACATCAACCACTCGTATCTCATTTTCTCAATCCCTCTCAACATTCTCAATCTCCTTTTAGAATCTTTTCTCAACACAATCTTTTCGCAAAACCTTTTTCGAAAATATCATTTCGTAAACTTTTTCATAAAATTTCTCTTCATAAACTTTCTCAAAAATTTCTTTTCATAACATTTTCAAAAATATATTTTTACAAATCCTTTTCAAAAATATTGTTTCAAAAATCTTCTTAAAAACCTCTTTTCATAAATATTTTCAAAAACTTCCTTTAAAAAAAATCCTTTCAAAACCTTTCTCAAAAATTTCTTTACACAAACCTTTTTCAAAAATTTTCTTTTCACAACTCTTTACAAAATTCTCTTTTCACAAATCTTTTCGAAAATTCCTTTTTTCCAAAACCTTTTCAAATCTCTTTCCAAATCTCTTTTCAAAAATCTCTTTTCAAAAACCTTTTTCGAAAATCACATTTTTGGGCTGAGCGCTAATGGAGGAGCAAGCTCAACTCAACACTAGTCTCTTTCCCAAAAACAAAAACAAAACAAAAGAGCCCAGCTCCACTCAATTCACATCATTCTCCCACAGCTCTGGCTCGTTCTCAACATTATCATTCATTCTTTCCCCAATCTCAATTCTTCATCTCTTTCTATTCCATCTTATACCTTTCATCATTGTTTCTTTCTCATAATGTCTTTACTTTCAATTTCATTACTTTCACAACTCTTTCGTTTCATTTTCATTTTCTTATTCAGGACGCAACAGACGTCCATCAGCATAGTACTCATCTTAATCAATAGCAATACATATCATCAGGAATAATTAAATAAAAACGTAAAAGCATATTATCAATCACACAATCATCACACAACAACAATGTGGTCTTTCTCACCTTCGTATAAGTGGCCATCCAACACAAACAATTGCCACTTATACTACTGACTCCGAACCACTTAGTTCCTATCATTGAGATGATACGGAACGTCCTAATATATCACCTAACTACCACAGTGTCTTAGGAAAGCTTCTCTCTCACCTGAGGTCCAGCGATTAAATGCGTACCGTCTCCTCGGATCCTTTTTGCTGCCGGCTGCCCCAATCCCTCGTCTTTCAAATTCCTCATACTAAATAAAATACACTTACGTTATTAACTTGTATAATGAAAATCTTTGTCAAAACTTAAACACTTCTCATTCCTCGTCGGAAGACTTAAGACATAACCGTTTTCTTTCAAACATTCTAATATTTTCTAATATCTTAAGTACTTTTCAAAAACCATTGGGAAAACATTTAGTAACATAATTTAAACCAATTTATTTGGTTGATGGTCCGTCCTGGACAAGCACCATAACTATGTTCGTAAACATCGAAAAATTCGCCGTTTTCAATCCGGCTTTTTCTTAAATCAATTATTACTTGAAAACTTTACATTTAAATCACTTGTACTCATTTTCAAAATTAAGAAACAAGTCCAAACAATTCTGGACAGCAAAGATCCATTTTTCAAAAATTACTTTTAATAAAAACCCCGAAAACATCATAAAAACACTTTTTATTTCAAATGCTTCTTTGACTCAAAATTAACACCTTAGAACTCACGTCTTTATCATAAGACAAACTTTGGACAGCCATAAACACAATTTAAAAATCTCAAATAAATTAAATGAATTTTATTAAAACCAATTCATTTCAAAGCCAATTACGCACTCAAATATTTTTCAAACATAAACAAGCATACAACCACAACAACACTTAAAGGAATTAAGTTAATCAATCATTTAATTTAATTATAAATCAAACCAAACACTTAGACATTCACATACTCAAAAAGATATAAACCAAGCACAACAACTTAATTCTTTTCAAAAATCACTACATGAGTTTATTTTAATGCAACTAGATTTCCTAAACTGGTTTACACTATATGACCGAATAAAACTAAGAAAAACAAGTTAGGAATTACAAATCTAAGCACATAAACCAACTTGATTTATTTTGAATAATTAAATTCCATTTCCTTCCTCATGAAACAAGTTTATTTACTCTTCCTTTTATACTTAAAACGGTGAGTTCTACTTGGAGAAATTATTAGATTTCAATTTATTCCCTTTACTTAATTCGATTTATTAGAGCAAGCATTACATCAAAGTCTTATTTCTCATACTAAACCGAATGAAAATAAATATTTACAACACAATTTCAAACAATTTATTTTAACATGATTTCACAAAACACACTTATTGTTTTTTATGTCATTTTATTGAAAAAGGATCCTAGTCTAGCTAGCATGCATAGGCCGAATACCCCTTTATGACAAAACAAGGTTCTTGGTTCATTTTTCAACATGCAAAATTTAAGGTTCATGGGTTTTGTCATGCACTTTCTTACACAACAATTTAAAAAATATTATTTCCTTTTCAAACATAAAATTGAATGCACATTACTTAAAAATCAAGTTGGAAATTAATTTTCAAAAGCTTGTTTCCCTTGATTTCTTTGTAAACCGTGAGGTTTATTAAGAAAATAAAATCTTTTAACTCAAAAACCACATGCATGTATCTAGATCTTGTAGATTAAGTCATGAAATCAAATGTTGTAGCACAAATGAAAGATAAAAATCACTTTGAGTAATAAAAGACCAAAACCGTGATGAACATTTAAAGAAAATCAAGTCTTTTATTCAAAACAATATGCATACCAACTGAAGATCAAAGCTTTTCATTTAGGATTCTCATGCAAAATTCAAGAACCAAACTTTTTATGAATAAATTAAGGATCAAAACCGAAGATCAAGGTTTTATTAGGATTAAATAAAAATCAAAGCATTTTAATCACTCAAATCAATTTTTCTAAACATTAAATTAACATGCAATCACTTAAATCAAATCAAAAAGCATCTAAGCCTACACTTTTGGTTATGGCCGAATTGAAGAGCTCTCGATTTAGGGTTCCACAAGTTCATTTATTCTTAAAAATTTAAGATCAAGACATAAACAAGACATGCATGTACTCAAATCGTCAAGATCATCATTAACTAGCATGCAACACCAAAGGTCTCAACATTATCACTAATCAAGTTTAGATCACAAATTTATTTACCAAATAAACTCTTAAACACATCTTGAAATCACGGTTTAAGGAAGAAAGTTCAACATGCAACAAAATTTAATTTAAACTTCATAAAAATCCCATCAAACCTTTAGATTTAGAAGATTTAGTTTGAAAAGCTTTATGATCTCTTATGAAAAACTTTAAACGAGTTAGGAAATCCGTTGATTAGACGTTTACAAGTTCCTTTAGGCTTTGAAAATCCATGACAAAGCACAAATATACTTGTACTCATCATTTAAGCTTGAAAAATTAACATGCAAAGAGGTTTTCTTTAAACTTTACAAAAATCTCAACAAACCTTTAGATCTTTAGAATTTATGTTGAAAAACATTAAGATCTTTCATGAAGACCTTAATTGAGTTATGAAGTCCATTAGTTAGACGTTTACAAGTTTCTTTGAATCTTAAAAGTTCATGATCCAACATAAAATAAGACATGCAAAGAAAGAAAAGAAAGGAAATTACAAAATCAAAAGAAAATCTACATTATTACAACTTCTTCATGCTTATTCGAAATACCCACCAAAGAAAAGGTTGATCTCCAAACTTCTAAGGTCTTGGATCTTCATGGGAAAACTTAGGTTTTGGCTTGGATCCCTCTCCTTCTTCCTCTCTTTCTCACTCACGGCTTCCTCCTTTTTCTATGTGTGTGTTGAGAGCTTGATTTTTCCTCTCAACAAATGTGTTTGGAAAGAAATGAAAGAGAATGAAAGGTGGAAATGAAGAAATGAAGTGGCCAACACTTCACCCCTTTGGCTATATATAGGCAAAGGCAAAGGCATGAAATTTTCCTCTCTTGTCCTCAAGAAAATTCGGTCAAGGGTGCACATGAAGGGGTAATTTTGGCAACTCAATAAGTTGCATGGGTGGTGTTTATCAATTCTAAGGGGACAATGAGGAGTGAAAAGGAACTAACTTTCCTTAGGTTTAGTTACTCTTTGGCTCCTAGTTAGGGTTTTCTACCCACTTAGTTCCCTCATGGTTCTAATCTTAGCCTATAAGCATTTATCTCAAAATGAATGAAATCTTGGCATGCATACATATACCTACACGTATCACACACACAAACACACATACATGTATTATCCACTAATTAAATTTTCATTTAATCCTAAGCATATTCATATGCATCCATGCACACATGACATACACACATACCTATTCATACACGTAGCACATATACACACGTGCATGCACACATATACACGTACCATACATATATACACACATAGAAAATAGATCTTTTTCTCATAAAATGACTCACACATAAAAGTCACAATTTCCTTTAAAACATAAAAATACCAAGTACATAAATCTTAAACGGCGTCGGTCCATGGTATGTGCATCAATGGCTGCTTGCTTATATTATATCTGGACAGAGAGGAATAGAAGACATTTCATGGGGAAATTTAGAACTCCAATCCAGGCGTTTGGTCTTATGAAGAAGGATTTGGCTACTAGATTTTATGTTTTTTATAATTCTTTGAGTAATTATTGCAATAATGTAATAGCCCATAGGATTATGGCTGAAATTTAATTTTCTTGGCTTTTTATTTTCTTTCAACCCTACATAGTAGGTGGGAAAGGAAGGTAAATGCTTTTTAGGACTTGATGTATATTTTTTGTGCTGTTTGGTTTAATGAAAATTTTTCGTGTACCAAAAAAAAAAGTACATAAATCTTTTCTAAAAAACTCAATTTCTCAACTCTTAACATTTGTTCATGGAAATCCTTTTTTTAAAATCACTCATTACTTTAAAACATGAATTAGGAAAATCAGTTAAGGAAATACCCTTTCAAAACACTTTTCTCAAAAATAATTATCTTCAGTATTTTAAATTAATACGAGGAATTTGCGGGGTGTTACATTCTCCCCAACTTAAAGATTTCTCGTCCCCGAGAAATACGTTGTTGATTGGGCAGCAAGGCACAAAATTCTTTTTATTGCAGTAACCAATTACTGAGTTGTAGTAATCAATTATTCAGTTGAAAAACCAAGGAAAAGACTTGAATTTACATTTCAATCCAATTCGTATCGAATGAAGGAATTAAGTATTAATGACATCATTCATTCATACACGGAGTAAAAGGTGTTAAGATAGGTGTTGGGAAAAGATACATGAGGGTTATGAGAACCCTATTGGAGAATGAAGGGGAGGGGGGTGAAGTCTGCGATGGTGATTCGTCACTTGACTATGGGAATTATTATGGGTAAAATGGTCCTATGATGGATAGGTCTAGCTAACTTCACCTGGGTTAGTTTTGCACGAACCACAATAATTCTATCGACTTCTTTGACATATACTGACCATTGGAGGACGATTCTCGGTATTGCTCATTCCAAGAGAGAGAATGTATGTGGCTTTTGAGTCCAAATCAATATAAGATGGTAGCAAGACGTTTACTCCCAGTTTCTTTTCCTTAACAAGATGATTAGATTATGTGATAATTGTTGAAGAAGAAAGTATGATTATTGGATTGAGGGATTAAAATTTTATATGAATATTCATGCACTCATCATAGAGAGAATTCAAGATATTATAATATCACTGCTATTATCATGCATCATATTGATGTGCTAAATGCTAATTGTGTTTATTGAAATTTAAATCATTTTCAACTTTATCTACATAGCGATGTTCAATGACACACTCCCAACCATTTGTATGTTAGGTGTTGAATCAAGTGTGCATTCAATTTCATGTTTAGTGTTGATGAAGACAAAGATATTTTGATGAAGGCATTTTTTCTGTAAAGAGCAAAAGAAACAAAAGCATGAAGAGAGAATCAACTATTATCAAGCAATCTCAAGGTAGGATGCACAACGATTTATAGAGTTTTTTTTAATTTGTTTTGACTTAGTTTGTTGGGTAGAGTTTAGAGTTGGGTAGTGAATCTCAATCAATTAATGGAGATCAATTTAATCTTGAGTGTTTCACTTAACCTAATCAATATGTGGCTTAAAGGTTTTTGGGAAAAGGTTTGAATATGTGAAAACAAGTTTTTATAAAAGTATTTCAGCTTCTAATCATTAACAGAAAATAAGCTTTCAGATGCTAATCGATTAGTGTAGGTGAACTTGATACTAGCAAGTATAATGGATCGTGCACAAGTAATAAAGAGTTTCCTATTAATTTTCACCAAAAGGTAATTAAAATAGAAATCTATAAAATTTTTATTATTTATTAAACAAACCATTAAAAACAAACTAATTAAAATATGGTTTATGAGACAGATAGAGAAAGGCGTTAGGAACTAGTTTCATTGCAAGCCTTATTTAATTACTACTTATGAATATCTATTTTTCATTAAACCCACGACATCCTAGAGGTAATAAAAACCAGATGTCTCTGCGAATTTATGTTTCTTATTCATTATGAGACCCTTAATGTCTTAAACGATTTGACATATAAATAACCACAATTAAGAACACTTGAACATTCAAGTCATATAAGCCCTAAATGTATGTCTACAAACTCGGAGGTTACAATGTTTGGAAGAACGACCTATTCTAATCCTCAGATGATCACGTTGGATTAGAGATTCTAAACAAAACATAAAGTGGCAAATTTCATGAATTGGAATTCAAACACAACCAAACAATATGTTTTGAATGAAAAACATCAATTCATAAATATATAAACTCATCAATACAAATCCACATGTTCCTAACTACAAAGGGTTTAGTTACATATTGCAAAAGAATAAAGTAGAAGAAAAAGAATAGAACACCCTATCATAGACAATAAGGATTACCTAAACTCTTCTCCTTGAATGAATGAACAAAATATGTAAGCTCCCTATTTCTCTAAAAGCTACCTAAATCTAATGCTAAGACCTAGAATATATAGAAAAAACTAATCCTAAAACTAATCTATCAGAATCCTCAAAAGAGAAATAGATAGGCCCAATTCGTAGGTCCAATCAGGCCACGCGCGTCTAGGCGCAAATATCCCCATGCCAAGGCGTGGCTTCAAATTCTTGCCAGCTTCTTCTTCTCGTGCCTGTCGTGCCCAGGCGCAGCTTCCCATGCGCCTGGGCGTGACTTCCTCTGATTTGGCCAAGTTTTTCTTCATTAATTCTGGCTTTTTGAACCCCAGCTCTTGACATTTAAACCCTAAACGTGGGCCACATTTAAGAACATCATTTCTCTCTATTCTAGCTCCAATCTTCAGGTCTTCAAAGATCTTTTCTATTCCAAAACATCAATCATCAAATAAAAGCTCCAAATACCTGAAATCAAACCCAAAACGGATCAAAACGTTCAAGGATTCTAAATTACCTAACTTTCTTAAAAACATAACAAAAACCTATTATTTACTCAAGAAACAAACCAAATCCATAGTAAAAGGGAGTTAATTAATGCTCAAAAACACTATATATCAGACTCTTATCACTTCCCCAAACTTAGTATTTTGCATGTCCCAGGCAAAAGTAAAGTAAAGATTCCATAACACAAAACCTTTTCTTAAATCATATGTACACACCTAACCTAAAACATCAGACTCATGACTCTTACACCTTTCTTCACAAGCAATAACTTTCATCAAAAACTGGTTAGAGAAACAAACTCTAAAAGAACCAGGAACTAGTGAACACTCTTAACATCACTGTGTATATCTATCATGTGTATCAAAGGTTATAACAATTTGCACTCAAGTTTATCCAATGACAATGTGTTACCATATGCTTGACCATAGATCCAAATCTCCACTGAAATTATTAAATACATGCAAAAATCAAAAGGTCTTAATTTTGGGTGTAATGAGGCCATGGCTAAAAGTGTAAGGTGGGATAAAAGAAAGAAGGGATAAAACTAAGGGCTAAAATGCCAAAACAAATTTCCCTCAAAAATCATGAATGACCAATGAATACAATTAAGACTCACACTCACATCAAGACATTTCATTCTTCTTTACTTTTCAAATTTTCCTTCTATTCTCTTCCTTAACATTTATTTTTTCTCTCTTTCAATTTATTTTTCACTTGGAAGAGAAATAGAACTCTCAACACACTTTTCACCAATTCTTTTCTTGAGTCATTCCTCTCAATTGCTCATTCAAAATTTCCAAGGTACTCACAAAAATAATGCAATAGATGCAGGGCGTAACATCCTAAAAATTTTAAAGTGTTAGAAAAATTAAATTACAAACCTAATTAATATGTTAAAGGATCCATTAGAAGCCTAAGACGAGTAAATAGATGTTAAAAAGGGTTAAGAATTGTCAAAACGGGCCAAAAGTGTACATTCCAAATTTTTAGGTAAATTGGGCCTAAAGCCCAAACTCAAAAAAAAAAGAGAGAGAAGAAAAAATAATGGGCCAAAGGCCCAAGTTAAAAAAAATATGCACCGACTTTGGGGGAGGTTCCAGACCCTCCCCAAAGCTTCATCCCATGCCAACATAATTTATATGTTGTTATTCTGCCCAATTTTTATTTGAAAATATTAAAATTTAAGTTGTTATTCTGCCCAACTTTTTATTTTAAAAAGTTAAAAATATTAAAATATAAGCTGTTATTCTGCCATTTATTTTAAAAGTTGAAAATATTAAAATATAAGCTGTTATTTTGCCCAACTTTTTATGTGAAATTATTATTTTATAAGCTGTTATTCTGCCCAATTTTTACAAAAACAATAAATATTAGTTTATTAGCTATTATTTTGCCAAAATTTTATTTAAAAAAACAAATAAATACGTTTAAAATATAGCTGTTACTCTGCTCATCTTTCTATAAGGAAAATGCAAAAATATAAGTCGTTACTCTACCGGATTAAATAATTAAAAATATGGAAAAATAAATATTTATAAGTCAGAATGTTGCCCAAAATTTGAAATATTCTTATGGAAAATCCTAAATAATCTGTGCACCTAGTAACAAGTGAATTATGTCACCAAGGGCAATAAGAGCTCTAAAGCAAGTGGGTATTAAGTGAGACAATTTGTGACTCCTCCACTTACCTGGGAATTTACTTGTAAAACTATGTGTCATATTATTGGGAATTTTCTGTTTGAATAAAGTAAATTGATGGGGAAAATCATGCTAAAATAAAGCAATAAAATAATGAACTGTCATTCTGGTATAATGCTAATGTTGAAAATTTTAAGCAATAATGCTACAGAGAAATTGATACCCAAAATTGAATAATGAGATATTAAAAAATATATATATATATATATATATATATATAAACCCAGCTGGCATGGGATATATGATATGCGTTGCCGATGAGTTAGCCGGAACCCAATGAAGAGGTTGCTGATGAGTTAGCCAGGACCTCAATTTACTGGGTTGCTGATGAGTTAGCCAGAACCCAGAATATTCATGGGCTGCTGATGTGTTAGCCAGGGCCCAGGGTTGCTGATGAGTTAGCTAGAACCCGAAGTGGGTTGCCGATGAGTTAGCCGGGACCCGACCGTATCATAGCCCCACGGCTTCGTACGGGATATTATTTTAGTACCAGATGTGTTAGCCTGGTGCTGCACCAAAAGTGTTAGCCTGGTGCCAATTGAGGAAGGGTTGCTGATGAGTTAGCCAGAACCCGACCTACGCCAGCCACTTGACTGGTGTTAAATTAAAAGACTTATTAAATTAAAATACATGTTAAACCAAAAGACTTGCTCGAATATTTAAAAGCTAATTACTGATAAAAGTATTAAATAAAACTAAAAATTTAAACATTAATAAGATGACCTAAAAACTTAAGACTTAATAATTCAATTAAAATAATTTTCATGTTACTCTTGATTCGGGTTGTTTTCTAAATTTGCCTGAGTTTTGTTTATGCTGTATTTTTAGAAACTATTACTTGATTTAGGAGTTATTACTCACTCTCTGCTTAATTTTTAGGTACTGAAGGTGACTATGAGCTTCCCCAAGCAGAGGACCAGCACACTCCACCCGACGGAGTGTGAACTGTGTCAGGATACATAATGCTCTGAGTCTGTAGGAATATTTTTAAAACATATATATATATATATATATATATGTAAATTATGTCTTCTCAGGGCATGTTTTTCTAAAAGTGTTGGCCTATATGAACTAAACTCCAAAGCCGATGTACTCTTGTTGAAAAGTAATAATAAATAAAAAGATTTTTTTGTAAAATTATGAATTTTGCCCAAGCATTTTCTACAAAAGTTCTTGTAAACAAATAAATTAGGCTTAACTAGTATGGGTGTTACACAGGGTACCAAAGAAAAATCATAATATCTCATAAGGCTCAAAATGGGCAATTAAGGGAATATATAATCAATTCAAATCATCTGAAGGCCACAAAAACACAAACCTAAGTGCCTTAATCATCTTAATGCATGCAAACAATTATCAATCTCAAAATGGTCACCGATCAAGTTCTAGAACACAAAGCCAAAGTGAACACACTCATGAAAGAAATACGGGTCCCAACCAAAATAAACAATATATATCACATACTCCTGTCAAGTGTATAGGCTCAAAAGTCTCACAGGCTAAACAGTCAGTTCACTAATAACTCATTCCAAAACAGTTTATCAAAATAACCAGTTCTCAACGAAAATTACAACTCAATCCAATCAGTGTTGCTAGCTAAAAATCAACAAATCCATGCGTAGATCAAGTATAACATATGAAACTAAGAACGGTTACTAGTCTTATGTCTCGAATAATCTTCTACCGTTACACCAAGACACAAACCAACACAAAAATATAGGGAAATAATTCAAGTCTGATAAATCAATTTTTATTTTGTCTCCTCTCCCAAACTTAGAGGTTGGCTTGTCCTCAAGCAAAAAATCTAACCTAAACTACAAAATAAAAATAAAAAAAACTAAAAAGGTGCAGAATCACTTCCCTATCACATCTGTTGTGAAATCAACACCAAGGAAGGTTGATGCTTCCTCAAACTTATGTACCTGCAAGTCAACGAACTGGGTACTTCCTTGTCAAAAAAGCACCTCCCATGGGTATATCATCAACTCCCCCTGCTACAACGTACAATATATAGATAGCAGAGGCAATAATTAAGCAATACCAGTAAAATCACACACACATGCTAATAAAGAAAAGAAAAATCCTAGAAACAAACTGTTTTACATCTTAATGGTTACATCAAAAAGAAATAAAAATACCAAAGTCTGATAAAATGAAAAATGAAATACAGGGTCCGAATAAAAAAATCCATAAAAACACCAGCAGCAATAAGCACTCCACACTAATACTCATCCTCCTCCCCCTCTGATGCATCCAATAATCCAAAATCTTCCTGCATGTATGCAGGCACATCAAAGGAGTAACCTGATCCTGGCTCAAGCTCCGCATAAAGTCATGAACCGCCTGGTTCCTCCTCACCTCACGGCGAGAGAACTCAGCAACTCGCAACTGCCTCTTCAAAATCCTATCCTGTGCATCATGTACCCTGTCAATCGCAGTGAGGATGTGCGTCTGTCCACCCTTCAGATCCTCCTGCTCCAGCAGAATCTTCTGCATCATCTTCATCTTCTCATCCATACCACCCTGCTGCGAAGCCGGTGGCACAGAAGGACCTGCTCCCAAATCTGGCACTGGAGGTGGTGGAAACTTCTGTGGCTGGGTCTGTGGTGGTGGTGCTGCAACTCTCCCCTCCCGAATGGCTTTCTGAGCCATCACCATGTAATTGTCCCAGGTCGACCCCAACAACCGCGGAGACCTTTTCATGTCCCGGAAATCCGCAGCAAAATAGACACCAAAGTGCGTACAAAGCTTGTGGATCACTCACGGGAAACCCACACAACCGGTCGATTGGGTAGAAAACTGGTGCATCTTCTCAGAAATAATTGACCTAGCGTCCACTGCTATACCATTGCGCAGCGCATACACCAGCCTACATACACTAGGCCGAAGCTCGGTGTCATGAGAGGTGGGTAACAAATTATGGAGCAGAAACTTCACCCAAATCCGAGTAGGGCCTATCAAGCTCTTTTGAAAAACATGTCTAACCTGACCCTGATCGTTTCTATTCCAATCCCTAACCTCCGAAAATAAGTTCCTTTTAAAAGCATCCAGGGGGTAGGAATCATCATCATAGAGGCTCTTCCATGAAAACAAAGCAAAAGCAGCCTCAGGTGGGTACTCTGGTAACATCATAACTCTGCGGATAGACTCCGCATCATACAGCACCTCCCTACCTCGAACATAACTAACCTTGGGGGCCTCTGAATTTTGTGACCTCCACCAAGAATTGGCATAGAACTCCCACACCAACGTCTTTCTAAAATACTCATCTGTTTCACCAACCCATTCCACTAGTGATTCTGTTGTAAACACTCTCTAACTTTAGCAACCTCTCTCACACCTTGAATTTGTCTACCCAAGTTACCCTCTAGCAAATAAAGCATAGAGGTTTCAGGAACAACACCTCTCTTTGTCACCTTATCATCATAAAAACCAACGGCCTTGGTATGCTCAAAGTTCTTCCCCTTCCTAGTATTGCTACCAACTGCCACCTTACCATTAGGCATATATGGTTCTCTCTGGTAATTTATCGAACACTTTGTGGGCACTAAAAATTCAACAAAAACTAACCACAAACACTAACTCTCAACACCCCAAACTAACCTAAATCAACTCAGAGTGCAAAAGAGAATAGAGAATGAGTATTCTTACCCACAAAAACTTGAAAAATTCATGCACTTCACACACCCTTAAGGAGAAACCGAATTAATGAGGGAGAGGGAGAATGGGGCTTTGCATGCACAATGTAGCACAACTAGAGGGAGAAAATCACTTAGAACTTGATGAATATTGAAGAAATTGAGACAATTAGAGAGAAAATTGGTTGGATTTGATGGATGTGGTGAATTGGGGGTTAGGGTATATGTGGGTAGAAAAGGGAAATTAGAATGAATGCATGAATGAGCCAAACCCCCCCTAGGCGTGGCTTATACGAGCTGCGTGCGCCTAGGCGCAGCCTTCCTGGCGCCTAGGCGCCAACCTTGCTGTATCCCCCTCGTATTTTTTCTCAATTTTTAGCACTTGAACCCCCCTTTTTGGACCATGGACCCCCTCTTTTAAACATCAGACTTGGATTTTTAATTTCTTCTTTCTTTTTTTATATAATAGAAAAGGGAAACTAAAAACACACTAAAAATCAGTCATGCAAAATAAAAAAACAACTACCTAAAAGCTAAAAAGAATACTTTCAAATCTTGGGCTGCCAGTAGCGCTTGTTTAACGTCCCGATCCGGACGTCTGTCCTTTATTCAAGGATCAAGGGGCTGCCAAATGCCCCCACAAGGTAGAACCTTGCTCTCAACATTATTATCATCTTTTTCAGCTTTGACACTCATCAATGGGGTAAAGGACTCTGCAGTGAGTGGGGGGTTTTTCAAAAATTTTAATAGTGCTCTGCTCCCCATTCACACGCAAAATTACCTCTCCCCTAGGCACATCTATTATAGCTCCAGCCGTGACCAAAAATGGTCTCCCAAAAATTAGAGGAATATGATCATCCTCCTTAACCATAAAATCATGCACCTTGACCAACACATCCTCCCCCAAATCATATGGGCGAAGGACAGACTTATCAGCTAACTAAAGCATAGCCTCATTAGGCTTAGCCTCCCCAATACCCAGATCATTAAATATAGACAAAGGCATAATATTAACACTAGCTCCTAAGTCACAGAGAGTCTTACCTTGATACTCCTTGCCTAAGTTGAATGAAATATTGAAGCTCCCTGGGTCCTTCATTTTATGTGGAAGCTTCTTATGAAGAATAGTGATGCACTCGTGAGTTAACATCACATTCTCCTCTACCGGCATCTTCCTCTTCTTTGTCAGCAAGTCCTTCATGTACCGAGCATAAGTTGGCATTTGTTCAAGAGCTTCAGCAAACAGAATGTTTATCTGAAGCTTCTTAAACACCTCCATGAACCTTGAGAATGCTTCTTGCCTTCTTCCTTCTTAAGCCTTTGAGGAAAAGGCACCTTGGTTGGTGCTGGTTGTGCTTGGGCCTTAGCCTGATTCACAGGTGAATCTTGCTTCTTGTTCTCCTCAAATTTGTCTTTCTCAATTGGCTTCTTCATCTCCTTCTTCTTCCCATCTTCATTACCACTACTCTTCATCTTCGGCTCCTCATAAGATTTGCCTCCGCGAAGAGTTATAGCATTGCATCTCTCCTTTGGATCGGTAATAGTGTCACCAGGAAAAGTTCCTGGCAGTCTCTCTGAAATTTGCTTTGATATCTGCGCCACTTGCACCTCCAAATTCCTGATGCTAGCACTATGATTGGCGAAATGCACCCTAGTCTCATCTATGAAGTTGCTTGTTTGAGTAGCCAATTTATCCACTGCTATCTCCCGATTCTACTTCTGTGGCTTAGTCGGATTCAGAGCCGGACTATTCCATGAAAAATTTGGGTGATTCCTATAACCCGGATTGTAGTTGTTGGAAAATAGATTGTTTCTGTGTTGACCTCCACCACCAATATATTTTGCTTGCTCCTCAATAGTCTCTGGACTCTTTCCAACATCAGGTGAGCATTCATCATTGCGGTGATTCCCACCACAGAAATCATTGACTAGGTTGACTGCAGCTGTCAAATGAGTCTGTCCCATATGTTTTGCTAATGCAAAAATCTGTTACTGCATCTCCTTGTTTTGTTGAAGATGGGTCTGGACTGTTGGAAACCAACAAGCGGGCTAAGCAAATACTAGAGGGGGGGTGAATAGTATTTTGAAGCACTAATACCAAATATTTCGATTGGTAATTGAAGAATGGAGCTAAGACTGAATTTTCTGGAATTAGACACAAAAGACTCGAGTCTTTTGTGAAATACTCGAGTTTTTCAGTGATGAACAACTCGAGTCTTTTCTGAAATACTCGAGTTTTTCCTATCAGATAGCAGAAAAACCAGAAACGAAAATTCAGCAATTTTAACTCAAATCAATTCAATATTAAACAGGAACTTATCCAACAGAATAGCAAGCAATCTAAATAACTTTTAAACACAAAGATTCCTTGAACTTGCTACCTAATTGTATAAATCCTAATCGATTGAAATGACTTAAGTCTATTGAGCTAGAAAGTAGATTAAAAGCAATAAACCAACACTCAAGCAATTTTATCCTGGTTCACTCCAACAATGAGCTACATCCAGTCCTCCTAATCACTTAGGAGTTTCTACTAATAATCAAATTGTTAGAAATTACAAAGGATTGCTTGAGAATGGCCTCACTCAACCTAACCCTTTCAAGAGTGTACCAAACTCTTGATTTCTACCCCAATTTGATTCCGGTGATTGAAGAACTCTTCACAAAGCTTCCTTGAACTCCCTTCAAGAAACTCCACCGGGCTAGGAACCTCCTAGTCTTGTGCTTGAGAACCTCTCAAGACTTCCAACACCCTAAGCCACTTAGGGTTTGCTTGGGAACAATCCAAGACTTTGAATAATCAAGCTTTTTGTATGTGTATTACAAATCTCACAATGGATTAGCACAAATAAGCACAGCTCAATGTAAGAATTGAGGCCTAAAACTCAACTTGGAATAAAATGACAATATGAGTGAGAAGTTGAGCTTTTTGGGAATTAACACTTGAGAAGAGGAAATTAAGAAAGCTTGAATCAATATGATCTTGTTGTCTTGTTTGTTCTTGCACAAATTCAAAGAGAAATTTTACAATCAGGTTCCGAATTGCTCTCTTGGGTTGGATGAGACTCAAATGTCCTCAATTGGGTTTTTGAGTCTCTCCAACGTTCATTTTTGCTGACTGGACAAAAATACTCGAGTCTTTTCGTAAATACTCGAGTCTTTTTGGTCGGTCACGAGTGAATTGGTGCACGAACCAGACTAACGGTCATATTTGCTGACCTGGCACAAATACTCGAGTTTTTCTATAAATACTCGAGTATATACTCGAGTCTTTATCAAAATACTCGAGTATTTTGATCAGATATGGGAAAAATTATTTTTCAATTTTATTTTTCCTCTCAAGTATTAATTTTTGGTCAATCTCAACTTAATAAACATATAAAAATTTATTCCTAGAAGAGACTAACTATTTCTACCCACTCTCAACCACTCTCAACATAAATTAGAAATTTACAATTAATATTTGATTGAGAATGATTGGGCACTTGTCTTCTTTTCTTGACTTCTTGTTGATGTTGATGTTGCAATATCTTCAAGGCATGATTTGTTAATTATTTTGTCATCATCAAGACATAATCCACCTAATTAGGAGCATTGAATTCACAATCTCCCCCTTTTTGGTGATGACAAAAATAATTAACACTTGATCCATTTGTTGAGCTTGATCCACTTGGAGAAGCAACTCCCCCTCACTATATGATACTTTTCACCTATCTAAAAATTCAGCTTGTGCAAGATGTTATGACAATTTAATTTTAGCACCAAGCCTATGTTATTAAAGAATTTAACAATTATCAGAGTATATACCATAATTAGAGATTTTAGGTGCAACAATATCAAGACAAGACAAGTGTAATATCTCTCCCCCTTTTTGTCATACGCCAAAAAGATGTAACAATTTAGAAAAAGATCAAGGGAGGAGAGGTGCATAATCGGAAAACCCCATAACCAACTATGCAAAAAAAAAAATAGACTTAATAATAAATATAAAGAGCTCCCCCTGAAGCTTTGCACAAACATCATAATGAAAACCAAATTCATTAACATAAAAACATCATAAAAGGTCCAAATCAAAGGTGCAATAATAAACCCAAAGTCGCAAAACACCAAGTTCTCAAAATACAGAAAATGTAACAAAGACCAACATGATAAAAACAGAATGAAAACTAAGATAAAATCCAAAGGTCAACATCATCAAAACATCGAAGGAGCTGGAGCATCTGGAGGAGAATAAAACCGAGAGAAGAGTTTAGAGGATGAAAAACTAGTAAGATTTGACAAAACTTTGAGGAAAATCTGAGTTTTGAGGAGAGAGATATGAGAAAACCGAGAGAGAAGAGGGTCGCAAAAAAACTCGAGTCTGAGAGTATATATAAACAGTTCAAAATACTCGAGTATATTCATAAATACTCGAGTTGTTTATACTCGAGTTTTTGAAAATATACTCGAGTCGATCGTGACTCAGCCCAGATTTCCCCAGAAAACTCGAGTAAAAATTGAAAAACTCGAGTTTGGTCCGAAAGTTCAAATTTCAGGAAAACGCAAAATACTCGAGTTTTTGGAAAATACTCGAGTTTGGTCTGAAAGTTCAAAAATTGGGGGTTTCGAAAGACTCGAGTGTTTTGATAAACACTCGAGTATTTTTATCAGACCCTGATTAAAAACTTTTTCAATTTAAAACTGATTTAATTTTGAATTAATATACTCGAGTGTTTTTGGAAAAACTCGAGTATTTTGACAGAACAGAAAGTAAAATCTCAGTTTTAAAAGACCAAACACAAATCAAACACAAATGCTTCATTACCAACTTGGAATACAGTACAGAATCACACACAATTAACATATACAATTTCAAATATCATCAAGGACAATTTAACTAAGAATCAATAACACATTAGAGTAAGACTAATATGGTGATTTTCCAAAAATGACACACAATGCAATTAGCCTATATTAGCTTCATCTAAAATACCAAGTTCTCTCCTAATATGATAAAAGGTGTCCCTTGGTAGAGGTTTTGTAAAAATGTCGGCTAATTGATTTGTGGTACTAACAAATTCAATTGTGCAATCACCCTTTTGTACATGATCTCTTAAAAAATGATGTCTTATTTCAATGTGTTTAGTTCTTGAGTGATACACCAGATTCTTAGTCAAATTGATTGCACTCGTGTTATCGCATCTAATCGGAATATTTTCAAGTTTCAAACCAAAATCCGATAATTGTTGTTTCATCCATAACAGTTGAGCACAACAACTACCGGCTGCGATATATTCCGCTTCGGCGGTAGAAAGAGCGACACAAGCTTGCTTTTTAGAAAACCATGACACCAATGAACTTCCCAAGAAATGGCAAGTACCACTGGTGCTTTTGCGATCAAGCTTGCATCCCGCGAAGTCGGAATCCGAGTAACCAACTAAAATAAGATTGGCATCAGCAGGATACCATAAACCAGTGTTAATTGTTCCTTTTAGATACTTAAATATATGTTTAACTGCGGATAGGTGAGATTCTTTAGGATTAGCTTGAAATCTAGCACACATGCATACACTAAACATAATATCCGGTCTAGATGCAGTGAGATATAGGAGACTACCTATCATACCCCTATACTTACTAACATCAACCGGTGTACCTTGTTCATCCTTGTCTAGGTAGCATGATGTGCTCATTGGAGTGTAGGCTTCCTTGCACTTGTCCAATCCGAATTTTTCAAGGAGCTCTTTGCAATATTTCCCTTGATGCACAAATATCCCCTCCTTGACATGCTTTATTTGTAAGCCTAGGAAGAACTTGAGTTCTCCCATCATTGACATTTCAAATTCCTTTTTCATCAAATTTGAAAACTTTCTACAAAGAGACACGTTAGTAGCACCGAAAATGATATCATCAACATAGATTTGTACTAACAAAATGTCATCCTTGGTTTTATAAATAAATAATGTATTATCAACCTTCCCTCTTTGAAACTTGTTTTCTAATAGAAAGGAACTCAATCGATCATACCAAGCTCTAGGAGCTTGTTTCAATCCATAGAGTGCCTTTTTCAATTTATAAACATGGTTTGGAAATTCACTATTTTCAAAACCGGGGGGTTGTTTGACATACACTTGTTCATTTATAAACCCATTCAAGAAAGCACTTTTAACATCCATTTGATATAAAGTGAATTTCATGATTGAAGCATAAGCAAGTAAAATTCGGATTGCTTCAAGATGTGCAACCGGAGCAAAGGTCTCATCATAATCGATACCTTCCTCTTGGTTGTACCCTTGAGCTTCTAGTCTAGCTTTGTTTCTTATAATCAACCCGGATTCATCAAGTTTGTTTCTATAAATCCATTTAGTACCAATTATGGTATGATCATCGGGTTTAGGGACTAGATCCCAAACTTCATTTCTTTCAAATTGGTTTAATTCTTCTTGCATAGCAAGAACCCAATGATCATCCTCAATGGCCTTTTTAATTGAATCCGGTTCAATTTGAGAAACAAATGAGACATAGTGGCAAATGTTTTGAATAGACCTACGAGTAAGTACTCCCTTTGACATATCTCCTATGACTTTGTCTATAGGATGAGCCTTGACCGATTTCCAAGTTGGAGGAAGTTCTTCCCTTACTTCTCCTTCATCAACTTTTGAATTCTCTCTCTCTTTTTCTTCTTTTGAAAAGACAATGCCATCTTCACTAGCATCACATAAAACACTATCTTCAAGGATTTTGCCTTTGTTGTTGTCCCCATAAGTGACATAACCCTTTTCCTTTGGAGTAAGCTCAATGAAGTGCCGCTTATCTCCCGTCATGTGCTTCGAACATCCACTATCAAGATACCACAATTGTTTTCCCGTTCGAAGACACACCTACAAAATGAAATCACTTGTTCACTTTGGGTACCCAAACAATGTTGGGTCCCTTAGGGTTAGTGTTGGGACTTTCTCCCTTCTTAATCCACATATAAGTGCCCTTATTCATTTCAAACTTCTTAATATGGCACTCAATGTTAATATGTCCAACTTTTCCACAATAAGTACAAGTTGGTCTCTTTGATGAGTTTTTCTTAGAAAATGTTCCAACCACCTTGTACTTTTTGTCCTTTTTATGAACATATCCTAAACCGGTTTTGTTGTGATTATGTCTTTGAGAGTTCAACAACCGGTTGAGGTTTCTATCACTATGTGTGATTGTGAGTTTGTTTTTCAACTCTTTCACTTCTTTTTCAAGTTCATCACATCTCTCACATGAAGTGATAATTTCCTCATGATTTGCACAATCACTTTGATGACTAGAATTAATAAGTTCCAAGGATTCATTTTGAAGTTTCAACTCATTTATAGATTTTTGCAATTCATCAATTTCATGTTGAAACTCCAAAATTTTCTTTCCTTTTTCCTTATTAATTTTAGCAAGCCTTTTAAATTGAATTAACATTTCATTGTAGGCTTCTTGCAAATCATCATATGAAATGGAGTTTGAAGATGAACAAGAAGAGCTAGAGGTTACCTCATCATCACTTTCACTCATGCCATGATTAGCTCTTGATGAGGACTCATGATTGTTCTTGGCCATGAGACAAAGGTTTGCATTTTCATCACCGGAGCTACTTGAAGACGATTCATTGCTCTTCTCCGTGCATCCCAAACAATGTATGCACGCTTCCCTTTGGTCTCTTGGGTCTTCTTGTCATTCTTCTTCAAGAATGTGGCACATTCCATTCTTATGTGACCAACCCCACACATTCATGACACTTAACTCCATCATTGGTACTCTTTTCTCTTTGTTTGGAGTCTTTGGTTCTCTTGAAATTGGATGAAGATCCACCTTTCTTCCCTTTGAAGAATTTGTTGAATCTTTTCACAAACATCCCAAATTCTTCTTGATTTGGTTCACCATCGGATTCTCCACTTCTAGAGCATTCTTCAACTTCTTTTGTAGCTTTGGTTGAAGCTTTGAGTGCTATGCTCTTTTTCTTTTTGTCCGATTCCTCATGCATCCCAAGTCTTGTAAGCTCCATCTCATGCTCTTGGAGTTTGCCAAACAAAGTGGCTAAGTCCATGCTATTTATGTCTCTTGATTCCTTGATGGCGGTTACCTTGGGTTGCCAACTCCTATCAAGACATCTTAGAATTTTGTTAGTAGTTTCACCATTGCGAAATAATTTTCCCAAGGAAATCAAATGATTAACAATGTGAGAGAATCGCTTTTGCAAGTCACTAATGGTTTCATTTGGCAACATGTGGAACAATTCATATTCGTGAGTTAGAGAATTCAATCTTGCATCTCTAACCTCACTTGTTCCCTCATGTGTGACTTGCAAAGTATCCCACATTTCTTTTGCCGATTTACATTGGGAAACTCTATAAAATTCATCAAGGGATAGAGCCGAAAAGATGATGTTTTTAGCTTTTAAATCAAATGAGACTTTTCTCTTTTCATCATCATTCCAATTACTCCTTGGAATTTCAACAATTTCATCATTTATTTTCTTTTTGGGAATGAAAGGACCATTTTCAATTGCATCCCAAATATCCATATCAATTGCTTCAATAAAAACTTTCATGCGAGTTTTCCAATAAACATATCCTTCACCATTAAATAGTGGAGGACGGTTTATTGAAGCTCCTTCTCCACCAATGTTATTGCTAGAGCCCATTAAGTTTCCAAAAGGATCTTTTTCGAAAAAGTTGTTACACTCGATCTTTCGACCGAGCTTTGATACCACTTGTTGGAAACCAACAAGCGGGCTAAGCAAATACTAGAGGGGGGTGAATAGTATTTTGAAGCACTAATACCAAATATTTCGATTGGTAATTGAAGAATGGAGCTAAGACTGAATTTTCTGGAATCAGACACAAAAGACTCGAGTCTTTTGTGAAATACTCGAGTTTTTCAGTGATGAACAACTCGAGTCTTTTCTGAAATACTCGAGTTTTTCCTATCAGATAGCAGAAAAACCAGAAACGAAAATTCAGCAATTTTAACTCAAATCAATTCAATATTAAACAGGAACTTATCCAACAGAATAGCAAGCAATCTAAATAACTTTTAAACACAAAGATTCCTTGAACTTGTTACCTAATTGTATAAATCCTAATTGATTGAAATGACTTAAGTCTATTGAGCTAGAAAGTAGATTAAAAGCAATAAACCAACACTCAAGCAATTTTATCCTGGTTCACTCCAACAATGAGCTACATCCAGTCCTCCTAATCACTTAGGAGTTTCTACTAATAATCAAATTGTTAGAAATTACAAAGGATTGCTTGAGAATGGCCTCACTCAACCTAACCCTTTCAAGAGTGTACCAAACTCTTGATTTCTACCCCAATTTGATTCCGGTGATTGAAGAACTCTTCACAAAGCTTCCTTGAACTCCCTTCAAGAAACTCCACCGGGCTAGGAACCTCCTAGTCTTGTGCTTGAGAACCTCTCAAGACTTCCAACACCCTAAGCCACTTAGGGTTTGCTTGGGAACAATCCAAGACTTTGAATAATCAAGCTTTTTGTATGTGTATTACTAATCTCACAATGGATTAGCACAAATAAGCACAGCTCAATGTAAGAATTGAGGCCTAAAACTCAACTTGGAATAAAATGACAATATGAGTGAGAAGTTGAGCTTTTTGGGAATTAACACTTGAGAAGAGGAAATTAAGAAAGCTTGAATCAATATGATCTTGTTGTCTTGTTTGTTCTTGCACAAATTCAAAGAGAAATTTTACAATCAGGTTCCGAATTGCTCTCTTGGGTTGGATGAGACTCAAATGTCCTCAATTGGGTTTTTGAGTCTCTCCAACGTTCATTTTTGCTGACTGGACAAAAATACTCGAGTCTTTTCGTAAATACTCGAGTCTTTTTGGTTGGTCACGAGTGAATTGGTGCACGAACCAGACTAACGGTCATATTTGCTGACCTGGCACAAATACTCGAGTTTTTCTATAAATACTCGAGTATATACTCGAGTCTTTATCAAAATACTCGAGTATTTTGATCAGATATGGGAAAAATTAGTTTTCAATTTTATTTTTCCTCTCAAGTATTAATTTTTGGTCAATCTCAACTTAATAAACATATAAAAATTTATTCCTAGAAGAGACTAACTATTTCTACCCACTCTCAACCACTCTCAACATAAATTAGAAATTTACAATTAATATTTGATTGAGAATGATTGGGCACTTGTCTTCTTTTCTTGACTTCTTGTTGATGTTGATGTTGCAATATCTTCAAGGCATGATTTGTTAATTATTTTGTCATCATCAAAACATAATCCACCTAATTAGGAGCATTGAATTCACATGGACATGAGTGGAGCTCAGATCAGAACTTCTCATGATGCTCCTCTCACATAGGGCTTGGCTGCTATTATAAGCCATTGTCTCCAAAATATCCTTAGCCTCATCCATCGTCTTCTTAATCAGTGACCCACCAGCTGCCGCATCCACCATTCCCTTATTGGACATCTTCAATCTGTCATAGAACAAACGGATCTGCAACCAGGCTGGCATAGCATGAGTAGGACACTTCTTAAGCATTTTATTGTAGCGCTCCCAGGCCTCGTGTAATGGCTCATTATCCTCTTGAAAAAAGGATTTCACATCTTGGCGAAGCTTGGCTTGCTTTCCAGCTGGGAGGAACTTGTCAATGAACTTCCTAACCAGAACTTCCCAGGATGAAAGACTTCCAGGTGGCTGATTAAGAACCCAGTTGTACGCCTTTCCCTTCAGAGATAAAGGAAACATCCTCATCCTGATAGCTTCCTCTGAAGCACCTTGGATTTTGAAGAAATCCAACATACCCAAGAATTTAGCTATATGATCAGTTGGATCTTAATGTGGCTCTCCACTGAACTAATCTTGCTTGATTAGATGAATGTACTGTGGATCAATCTCAAAGGATTCAGCAGTGATGACTAGCCTGACTATGCTAGAAGTGCAAATGTCTGGATCAACCTTTGCATAGTCAGCTAGTGTCATTCTTCTGGGTGGAGGCGTAGCTTGCTCAGCCTCTCTTTCAGTTCTCTCAACACCTCTTTCAGCTCTCTCAACCATCTTATCATTTTGTTCTTTCCTTTTCAAACAGTAACGTCTCTTCCTACTTCTTGCACTCTTGTCAATCTCAGGATCAAACGGAACAATTCCTTTACCACCTGCAGAACACAAATGCATAAAGGTTAAGCAGCACCTGTTAATAAAGAAAAAGAACAATTAAGATTAAATAATTGAGATCAAATAAATTTCTATCTAATTACACTAAAGTACCAAAAATTAATCGGAATCGAATTCCAATCCCCGAAAACGGCGCCAAAAACATGTTGGTGAACTTCATAATAGCAAGTATACTAGATCGTGCACAAGTAATAAAGAGTAAGTAAATTATCGTTCCACTCTGGGATTGTGAGTTGTTTCCTATTAATTTTCACCAAAAGGTAATTAAAATAGAAATCTATACACCTTTTATTATTTATTAAACAAACCATTAAAAATAAACTAATTAAAATATGGTTTGTGAGACAGATAGAGAAAGGCGTTAGGAATTAGTTTCAATTCATTGCAAGACTTATTTACCACTTATGAATATCTATTTTCATTAAACTCACGAAATCCCGGAGGTAATAAAAACCAGATGTCTCTGCGAATTTATGTTTCTTATTCAATATGAGACCCTTAATGTCTTAAGAGATTTGACATATGAATAACCACAATTAAGAACACTCGAACGTTCAAGTCATATAAGCCCTAGATGTATGTCTACAAACTAGGCGGTTACAATGTTTGGAAGAACGACCTATTATAATCCTCAAATGGTCACGTTGCATTAGAGATTCTAAACAAAACATAAAGTGGCAAATTTCATGAATTGGAATTAAAACACAGCCAAACAATAGGTTTTGAATGAAAAGCATCAATTCATTAATATATAAACTCATCAATACAAATCCACATGTTCCTAACTACGAAGGGTTTAGTTACATATTACAAAAGAATAAATTAGAAGAAACAGAATAGAATACCCTATCATAAACAATAAGGATTACCTAAACTCTTCTCCTTGAATGAATGCACAAAATATGTAAGCTCCCTCTTTCTCTCAAAGCTACCTAAACCTAATGCTAAGACCTAGAATATATAGAAAAAACTAATCCTAAGACTAATCTATCAGAATCCTCAAAAGTGAAATAGATAGGCCCAATTCGTAGGTCCAATCAGGCCACACGCGCCTAGGCGTGGCTTCAAATTCTTCCCAGCTTCTTCTTCTCGTGCCTTTCACGCCTAGGAACAGCTTCCCATGCGCCTGGGCGTGACTTCCTCTTATTTGGCCAAGTTTTTCTTCATTAATTCTGGCTTTTTGCACCCCAGCTCTTGACATTTAAACCCCAAACGTGGGCCACATTTAAGAGCATCATTTCTCTTCATTCTACCTCCAATCTTCAGGTCTTCAAAGCTCTTTTCCATTCCAAAACATCAATCATCAAATAAAAGCTCCAAATACCTGAAATCAAACCCAAAACGGATCAAAACGTTCAAGGATTCTAAATTACCTAACTTTCTTAAAAACATAACAAAAATCTATTATTTACTCAAGAAACAAACCAAATCCATAGTAAAAGGGAGTTAATTAATGCTCAAAAACACTATATATCAGACTCTTATCAATTATGCATCAAGCTAATCGATTAACATTTTTCCAACTGTCAGTGGCTAATCGATTAGGCATTAGGATAATCGATTAGATCGTGCATAATCAGTTTTTAAATTAGTTTTTTTTGTTGAAAAAATTAGTTTTGTGTTTTCTAATTCTTATGGGTATTCTATATAAATCTTTCCTTATTAATTAGAATCTTATCTTACAACAATTTTCATACTTTTACAAACTTCAAGCCACACATTCTCTCTCAAACAAGAAAAGATCAAAGCTATTCTTTTTATCTTTGTGATCTTTTCATGAAAGTTTAGAATTTCACTTTCATCTTGTTCATTATTCTTGATTGAGATTCACAAGGTTTTTGAGTTTTTCATTGAGTTGTAATCTTTGCAATTGAGGAAAACAATTCTACAACAACAAGAAGAAGAAAGTCTTGGTGTGTGGTATCATCAAGCAAATTGAAGAGTGGTGAGGTATCCACTTGGATAGAGATAAAATCTAATATGTTCTTAGTCTTGAAAGATGTTCTTTCAAGTTGACGATTAGAAGATCAAAGGGTTACATACGAGGGTGAGGTATCTCTTGGAGGCTATCAAGTGAGGGATCTTGAGAGACTAAGCTTGTAATCAAAGGATTTCAAATTCAAGTGAAGAAACTCTCTCTATTGTGATAGAGGGGACTGGAAGTAGCTCTTAGTGGAGGAGAGTGAACAAGTATAAATCTCTTGTGTAGTATCTCTTCCCTAAACTCTTTTCATTGTTCTTGCTTGAAAACCTAGAAACTTGATTTTCATATAATTGAATCAATTAGTTTTCAATAGAACAAATTAATTTGGGAAAACCATTTTCAATATCTAGGTAATCATTAACAATCTTGGTTTGAATTAATTTTGCGCTATCTCTAATGTTCTGTGATTTCGATTGTGATTAAAAGTAATTTTTCCTCTGAATTTCTACAATGGCTAATCGATTAGATAATTGGCTAATTAATTAACCTAGTTTGCTTGGTCAGGCATTAATCGATTAGGATTTCTGTTAATCGATTAGATCCTGATTGTTTTGTGAAAATCATTTGTTTTTATCATTTACATTTGATTATTGCGAATATTTTTCAAGGTTTCTTTAACACCTATTCAACCCCCCTTTCTAGGTGTTCTTTAGTGTTCATACTTCACTGCTTGTATTCCAACATTAGGTACCCATGACTTCACGGAACTTGCTATGTGTGGAAATGAAACCCCTCCGAGCAGGGGAATGGGAATTTGAGGACGATCGAGCCATTGTTGAGGGTGATGTCGAGGTTACCCTCCATCACCCTAATCCTCGCTTGAGGACTCGGCCACGGTGTATGAGAGTCCTGATGATGTACACAATTCACACTCCTCTTGGTTACTCTTGTCGAAGAGATTCACCCCGAGGTTCCCTCGTCGACCTACTTTTCACCCAAAGGCATATATAAATCCTTCAATTTCCTCTTCGAAGCGCAAATTTGAGATGCCTTCCCTATCCCTGCCCACTCGAAGAGTAAAATTTGTATCACCACCTAGGTACACTCCAACTGCCCCTAGAGTAGTGAGTAATAGTGAGGGGATAAGGTAGAAGACCCGATGGAAAAGAAAGTGAAAGAATATCCGATTGAAAGGGACTATGAGGAGGATGAGAAGAACAATTAGACTCTAATAAGGGGACTTTGGGAGGGTGTGTGTGGTCGTGCATCTTGAGGGAGGTATCTAGTTTCTACTGAGTTGCTACAATGCTTTGTATGTTGAGTCATAGCACATAGAGTTTAAAAATGTTTAAATGTAATATATGTAAATAGTTTTAGTTGTGTGAAGGGAGAAGGGTTATGTCCCTCTCCTATTGTAAAATAAAATAATGTATATATAGTAACTTAAATAATAATGTAAAATATGTTTGTGTAAACATGTGTTATGAATGGTGTCTATATTTCGCAATATGTTTTGTTAAAATAAAAGGTTACTATTTTCAATAGTTAATTAGGAAATAATTTGGGTTGTTACATTTCATACCTTGGCCACTAGTATTTATAAGAAGGAGTAGGGGACATTGGGATGCCAATAATAAGCAGTCATGATGAGTAATGGTGGCCCGTTATGGACGTCATTATTGTAGGAGAATCCTAGGAGTAACGACCATAAGACATGATGGTGCCATTATGAGTCCTAATAAATGTGAGCTGTTATATTGGTTACCTGTATATTGAAAGTGGATACATGCCGAAATCGGATTACTGGCCCACTTGACAAGTATGTTGGGCCTGTTTTCTTTGGTCAAGTGCTGGTGGGCCAGTTACCCATATTCAACCAGTGCTTGTTGGTGCATAGTACTGGTGCTTACTAGTTTGTTGTGCCAGTGCTCATTGGTCCGTGAACCCAATCCATAACAGTACACTAATTTTATATCTTGTAACATGAATAATATTTTCTAAATAATTCTGCATGACTCATGAACAAAGACATCATTTTGGTGTAGCGAATCCACTTTAATTCTTGAATTTATACGTTTTTATCACTTTGGTTCCTAACTTTGTAGGTTGCTTTCACTTCAATCCCAAACATTAAAAAGCTACTCCACTTTGGTCCTTGACTTTGACTAATGTTTATCATTTTAGTTCTTGGCAGCACTAACCATTACAAGGCATTAATATATTGTTCTATTCATCATCAATAGAGCTGAAGCGATAACTTGATCAACCTTGCTTTCCATTTATTGTTCTATTCATCATCAATAGAGCTGAAGAGCGTACATTGCTTCCATTTCGTTATCATTATCATTACACAATTAGGAGGGTGCTACAATAATTTTAATGTTCTAATTGTCTCTGTTTAGTCATTCTTCTCCAAAAGTGATGAAATCTTTAACTCGAATCACTAATCTCCAAATTGAGACCCAATTTGGAATTCCTAAACCCCGATTCATAAATCCAAATCTCAAAAGCATAACTTGCACTTTATAATTTGTTTATAGCCTAAAAGCATTGTGAGTTATTATTTGAAAAGTGTAGGCTGTGCTTTTGAGACGTGGATTCATGAATCGAGGTTTAGGGATTACAAATTGGGTCACAATTTAGGGATTGAGTATTTCAAGATAAAGATTTTATTAATTTCGGAAAAGAATGACTAAATAAAAAAAACTATGACATCAAAACCATTGCACCACTCCCTCGGTTGTGTAATGATAATATGATGATTTTTTGTAGAATGAGAAGCAACGTACATTTTTCAGCTTGGTTGATGATGAATTGAACAATCAATAAAAAGCAAGGTTAATCAAGTTATTGCTGCAAATAGCAATTAGATTAATGGCTTGTAACAGCCAGTGCTCCCAGAGACTAACATGATAAATATTAGTCAAAGTCAAGGACTAAAGTGGAATTTTCTAATGTTAAAGACTGAAGTGAAAGCAACAAACAAAGTTAGGGACCAAAGTGAAAGAAACTTACAAATTCGGGGACTAAACTGAAATTTTGGATGTTTTAACGATCCACGTTAGCATCCGTTAATGGTGTTAAACGGTATATGATCTCATAAACTAACTAATGTGAATAAAGTTTGCCAATTTCAGAGATAAAAATAAGTTTTTGTGATTTTAAGGACTAAAGTAAAATTTGGATATAATTTCATGAACTAAAGTAACAGTTTAATGAAAAAAATAAATTTCCTTTTAAAATTAGAATATGCTAAATGATTAGATTAATTTAACATTCCATTGCGCATAACAAAATCAAAATACACTCGGCGTGGAGTTGATATTGAAAGGCAAAGAATGCAACTCATTTATACTTGAGATCACATTACACTAATATATTTATTTTCTGTCTTCATGCTTAAGTGATATTATTTTTTTTTTCCATGACCGGAGTGTCCACCGTCGACCACAGTGACTAATGCTTAAGTGATATTATAAATTTACTTATTTGTCTAAATTAATTCAGCCAGGATGCATGACTGCTCCTACTAATGTACAGCGGTTTTACCATTAAATCAAGCGTCTTGCTAACAAGTACTCCCTCCGTTCCTATTTAACTGTTCATTTTTGGAGAAATTTTTTGTTTTTTTTTATATGTTCTTTTGATTATTTTATGGTATAATAAATGTTACTTTCCATGTCTACCCCTATTTAATTTGGTATTGGTTTTCGTAAGTAGTGGAAAATAAGTAATGATCATAGAAAGAGAAAGGGTATAATGGGAAAAAAACATAATTAATGTATTGGAAATCTAAGTAATGATTGCATTTCTTAAATGGTGTGTTTTGTTTGAAATAGGACAAATAAATAAAAACGGAGGGAGTACTTATTAAAGTTTAGATTTGAAAAAAAAAATCATAAATCCATTTTTTTCTCTTCTCTCAAGAAGATTAAAAATTACACTTTGTAATACTTTCATACTATATTTAATTTAATTTTTTAACAAATGTTTAGAACATTTGTTAGCATTTCTCTTGAATAAATTATGCGTTCAGTGGGCATTACACTAATATATTAGATAGTGGCATTAACATATTCTTTCAATCATTCCCTATTCAATTTTTTCGTAATTGCATAAATATAGCTAGGGAAATCATACCATTTATAAATCCAAATTAGTGCGGAGGCACTTGTTTATTTGGCTAATGAGAAGATGAGCCGAAAACAAATCAGCAAATGAGTAATGTCACGGTATCATAAGCCAACCAATCACATTGGCAGCTCTAAGGTTTGATGCATTATGCTTAAAACCAAAGAATACGAAAGCTACGCGTGGAAAACATAACAGCATAATGATAGCGAAAATGTATAGTATAAGCTCGATAAACAATATAGTTGGTATGATTTCACTTGAGGATTCAACAATTCTGAAGAAAAAAAGTTGCTCAAGATCAGTGGGGGATACAGGTAATATACGCATTCAACAATAAAATGAAGTCTCATACGCTTATCACCAGCTAACACTTAACGCAAGTAAGGTTGAACCTTCAACACTATTAGAAAAGTCTAATTTAGAGACGGATTTTAGAGACGGAAAATTTTCCGACTCTACTAGAGACGGAATTTTAGTTTGAACACTTGCTCAATTATTGTTGTTGTTTGAGTAATCTGATGAGTTCCTCTGAAAATCATCCAATAATTGCTGTTTAGTAGTAGGATTTAGAATTATTCATATTTGTAACTTGCACTACACCAGAATTAAGGATCAACAACGTCAATTTTGATATTTCAATAACGAATTTTGGGTGCTGTCAGAGCCATCGTTGTTAAAAAAACAACGCAATAAAATGACGTTGTTAAAACAAAACCGTTGATAACACTAGGCATCTTGATATGACGTTGTTGAAACGAAAACACTTACAACACTCTTATAATGGCGCAGTTAAAATTAATGAATTGACAACACCATTTTTAATATGGCATTGTTGATACAAATATACTAACAACACCTTTTTCAAATTGCGTTGTTACAAATAATATACTAACAACCCATTTTTAAAACGGCGTTGTTGAAACAAAAACACTTACAACACTCTTATAATGGTATTGTCTTTTTTTTTAATTTTAAATTTTGCTTTTTATGAAAACGCCATCTTAAAAAGGTGTTGTCTTTTCTTCTGTTTTGTTTTTTTTTTCTTTTTTTTTTTGCATATTTTCATTATTCCTTAAATTTATTAATTAAATGATATTGATTTCTTTTGTATTTTTTTTTCATATTTTCATTATTCCTTAAATTTATTAATTAAATGATATTGAAATAAGATTATACGCGAGCTAGAGAATATAAACAATTTATAAAATAACGCAAGTCTATGTTACTAAAATTAAAAAACACAAAATAATTATAAATATTCTTGCCAAATAACGTAACTTTACTACTTGTTCAATGCTAGACATTATTCAAAATCATAACATGGAAAATGAAATTACTACTGATCAAAAGTTATATCTAGCTCTACTTCAATCGAGTATCAGAACCTATAATTATCATTCAACTTAACAAAAATATTATCATAGGTGTTTGTTCAACTTGTAATCCTTGATGACAAATCAATTGATTTCTTTTTCCAGTTGCACCAATCATAGTAGAAACCTACAATTACATTATGAAACCACGTCAAGCAAAAAACATATATATATATATATATATATATATGATATAACAAGACAATGTGCGAAATAAGAACATAAATTAAAGTGAAACATAAAGCAACAAATTATATATTATTCAATATTTTGAGCTTCTGTTATTAATTTCCATAACAAGAAAAGGTTTTTCATAACAATAAGATAACTTACCTATTACGTTTTAGCAACATAATGAACCACATATCGAGCCCACTCTTCCACAAGTTCAGCTAGCATACATTGACGATATTTGGTTTTGCCTTTGAAGTCACATATCGTACCTTTAATCTTTGGATCTTGATTGCTTTGTTGGATGAATTTTTTTCATGAAGTGCATCATATAATATCCACAATCATCATTATAGTCTTGCTTGGGGCATTAAAAAAAATGAAAAAAGATAAAAATGTAAAACTCATCAAAACATGAATATATTGTACAAATAATTATTTAAAATACTATAAATATACCTTTAATTGAACCCAACCAAAACTGGTGGATTTGGGCGTCTCTAAAGTGGAAGGGTAGATCGTTAAACCTCTAACAAAATAAAAAAAAAACTTCATATAATTACATAATTTTAATTATCAAATGTAACACCCTAATTAATAATTACCCTTAATTAATTCTTGAACTTGAAAAGTTTTCTTGAATAACATAATAATTTCATTTGCATTCATGTCTTACAAACTGCCAACCAAAAAATACATGCTTACATAAAGCATCGAAGTGCAACACAGTATAGTTTAAAACATTCCCTTTTCCATATTCAAAATAAATACTACATCAGTGTTCTTCCTCGTCCAGAGGATCGAGGACATGGACCGCTATCCGACTAAAAAGACCTACTCTCCCTGTGAGGGAGAGTGAACCTGCTCGGTCGGGGGCTGTGCTTGCTCGGACTCAGTACCTAAAAAATGGTAGGGAGGTGAGCATTACACAGAACTTAGGCATTTTCTAATATGACATACTGACCTACCAAGTCATACACAGTTAGGCAGTTATACATATAATCACATATTCAGTCCCAAATCATGCAACATACACAATTAACATCAATTTGCTCGGCCCATACCTATTTTCCCCTGTATCATTTACCTTTCATTTTTCATGCAATCATTTCCGACCATTCTCTCATTCTTTTATCTTGTCTTACATTTTTCTTTGTTGGGCTTTCTTTCCTCTTTCCTTTTTTGTTCGTCTTTTACATGTCTTACATCTTTTTATGCTCGACACCGCATACCCTGTGTACGTCTTACTCCTTCTTTATTCTCGGTTATGGAGTGTCCATCACTGTGCGCACCCCCGCGTACATGATGCGCGTCTTACAGCTGCGCATCTCGTGCGACTTACGCGATCAATGCACACGTCCAGCGTGCGTCTTCTATGACCAGGAGCACATCCAGCCGACTTCTTCTATGGAGTTGAGGAGTGTCCATCACTGCGCGCACCCCTGCGTACGTGATGCGCGTCTTACAGCTGCCCCTCTCGACGACTTACGCGATTAATGCACACGCTCAGTGTGCGTCTTTTATGACCAGGAGCACATCCTAACTGATTCCGTTGATCGGAACCCTGTGTGAGTCATAACTGTGCGCACACCCGCGTACGCGATGCGCGTCTTACAGCTGCGCCTCTCGGCGACTTATGCGATCAATGCACACACTCAGTGCACGTCTTCTATGACCCGTCTCACACAACCATTACTCCTTTACTTAATCTTTTATCTTTAGTCATTCTTTTTGGATTCTCTCGGCTCATTTTCCCTGTTTACCCTTTTTCTTGTCTTTTTATTACAATTCCTGTTCTTTAGTTATTATCCCTCAATCAAATCTGTTACTCAGTATTTTACACCCTTTCCCCATCTCGGCCACCTATGGTCGGCTCATATGCTATTCTAACAGTAACAAATTAAATACGAAAACAACAATTATCACGTTTTACACATATCTATGCAGCAACAAGATTCAAACATACATATATTTCACTTTTTCTTTACTTGGTTCTTTTTATTAATCTTTGTGCTCCATAAACATTCTATATCCACTATCCTACAGTTCAGTACCCTAATCTATCACCCATTCTTAGTACCCACTATGTACACACTAGAAATCCAAACCTAAGCTAAGGTAACACTCACTCTTTACCTCTAAACAGTGATATATAAGGAAGTACTGAGAGTTTGTGCCTTGTTCTTCGCATTCGAACTCCCTAACCCGTAGTCCCTTGAACCTTTGGTGTCGCCTTTACAGAGTCCTAGGAGCGCTGAGGAGAACTTGAAGCTTGAGAGGAAGTGGAGGGAAAGATCCTTGGTTCTTAGAACTGGTGGAGGCTTAGAGAAAGTAGAGAGTGAAAGTGTAGTATGTGAGTAAAGGTGGTGAAAATGGTGTCTGAAACTGGAACCCTAGAGAAAGAGATAAAGTAAACGAAGAAGAGGAGTATTACGTAGGTTAATGTGTTAGCCTTGACCTTGCTTTTATTTCTCATTGAAAAGAAATGTGCGGTCCTGGTGAGAAGCTTCTTTGGGAAGCTTTAGAAACATGTGGCTATGATTCATTGGCTTCTTAAGGAAGCCACCAATAGTGACTTGAAAAGGACAACAGTGATCTAACAATGACAGATAGCGATTGAAAGGGACGTTTGTACGGTTGGCGTGGATGACGATGCGCAAGTTGCTCGTTCGAGCATAAGCGCTTGGCTCTAGCTCGGCGTGATAGGATTTCGGTAGTCGGGATCGGGGGAGCACTCGCTCGGAATAAGACAGTAAGGTAGAATGCTCGGCACGAGGAGCCGAGATGTCTTGGCATTGACGGAGGTTTGGCTTAGTCTCTCGCTAGTCGTCCGGTAGAAGGCCGAACCTTTGGTCGGTTAGTACAAGGTGACTCGTTGTGGTCGACTGCACATGTTTAAGACAAGCAGTGTGATCGAGATTCGTCTAAATATGCTCGGCTAAGATGGGTTTGTGACTTCGCACGTCGCTGGTTGGTCGGCTAAGGTTCCCCTATTCTAACATGCTTTTCCCTTAACGCGTCTCAACTTATTTTTTATGATTTCCATTATTTGTAATCAGAATCATTTTAATTAAATTGGATATTAAATTTAGGATGTTACATCTAACATGTTGAAAATATATTAACCACATATACATACTCATTAAAGATTTCCACCATGTTAGGGTAATTTTTTGGTTTTCTATGGAAAGGATCTAAATAATATATCCTTTAATTTATTCAATACGGTTAATCACAATCAACACCCAGTGTTGCCTAAAAAAGTTTCACGATCATTTAGTAAACACAAATTTGTTTGTGCAAATTAAATTCACAAATTCTATATATTATCGTAAAAACAACTTTATCTCATTGTATGTGCTGAGAGTATCACCTATGTATTTAGAGTTATCATCATCTGATGTCTCTTCAGATGTTCTTTGCTGAGATAAGAACATGATTGTCTTTGCCTCTTTACGATAATACAAGTACAAGAACCTAAGTGAAAACACGAATAATATATGTACTATCACTAATGTTCAAATAAAATACATGAAAACATAAAGCTTAGTGAGATAAAGTACCTGATATATACGCATGGATAACCAATAATATATGTACTATCAATAATGTTCAAATAAAAAACATGAAAACATAAAGCTTAGTTAGATAAAGTACCTGATATATATGCATATAATAGAGGATTCTAACCATTCATGATTAAGGATGTCCTTAATTTGTCTTAACCAATGAATTCTTCAGTGTATTAAGTTCTAGACAATATAAGGGCTAAGGGATTGCGCAAACATAACTAAGTGGTAATGAATTAATGAGGCATAGGTTTATAATGAATTACCTTAGTTTATTGCTATACTTTTGTAGAAACTATTATTCTAAGTTCTGTGTAATGCTACACTTCTTGCCATTTTTATTACAGGTACTGAGGCGGAGCATACACGTGTCATGGCCGAGAAGGAGTACACTCCACGATGTGGAGTGTAATTTAGTTAGCTGGGAGACCCTTTGTTGGTCAAGGGTTTTATTTTGGACTTATGAATGTATAATGGTGTTTTTGGGGAAGCGAAACCATTCCAACAACTTGTGCTTATGTTAGGAATTAATGTAATGAAAGAGCTGTTAATCATTTTGCCCTGCTGGCTTACTGTTAAATATATAATTGAGTTTGATACAGGTTAAACAGGGAAAACTACTATTTTGGGAATGTCCCTAAAACAAAGTAAACTCCGTCCGGTTTTACGGAGATTTTCATAAGCAGTACAATTAACCAAGAGTATTACAAAGAAAATTTTAGTTCACTAATCTTCTAATGGGTATTTTAAGGGTAAATATATGTAGGGTGTTATAGTTTGGTATCAGAGCAGTTTTTCCTCGGCCTTGGAGTGTGAACTCATAACTCTAGTGGTTACTCACCAAGAGAGTAACCGGTAAGTATAGTTAGGTGTCTAAGTTAGAAGAATATGGTATGTATGTAGTTATTTGATGGTGCTATCATTAACTGGCTGTCCTTCCATGACTAAACAGTATGGCTGGGAGATGTGCCGAGAATGATAGGATTGCTGCCATCTTGGAGAATCTGGTTCAGATGAACCAGAACCAAGCGGAAAATATAGCAATAGCAGCAGCAGCAATGGCAGCACTGCATCCTCAACCACTAGCTCCAATTGAGATTGACTAGATGGCCCGATTCAGAAAGAGCGAGCCGCCTAGGTTCGAAGGAGGCCACAATCCAGATGGGTCTCAAAGATGGCTCCAGGAAATGAAAAAGATCCTTCGCGCGCTGCAACCACCTGCGAATAATAGGGTTCGATTGGCTGAGTACATGTTGAATGGTGAAGCTGAGTATTGGTGGGAGCAACATTTGAGAGACTATGAGGTGGTGAACGAGGAGATTACTTGGGATCTGTTCAAGACCTGCTTTCTTGGGAAATATTTTCCTGAAGATGTGAGAAGGGAAAAGGAGATAGCTTTTCTTCAGTTGGTGCAAGGGAATATGAGTGCTGGCGAGTATGCGGCACAGTTTGAAGATCTGATGCGCTACTCCGTAGCTACAGGGATGCGGACGAGCACACAAAGTGCATTAAGTTTGAGTCCGGCCTCCACGATGATATTCGACTTTCTTGTGAATATCATAATGTTGCTAACCTTTCCCAGCTCGTGAACATGATAAGCACCTATGAGAAGGGACTCAAGCAGAAATCGGCTAATGAGCGGAGCAGGACCGTGTAGAAGTCAGGAGGCCCTATCAGAGACAAGGAACCTAAGGATCGGTCTAGTCCCTACCTCACCCCTGACACCACAACGGTCACCCCTAAGAATAGCCCGCTCTGCTCATACTGCGGAAGATACCATCGGGGTACCTGTTGGACATTGGACAAACAAAGGAAGGTAAAGTTGTGTTTTCAATGCGGTCAACCAGGAAATTATGCCCATGCTTGTCCCAATGCAGCCCTTAAGCCAGAGGTGAATGCAACAAGGACGCAAAGGGCTGAAGAAAGCCAACCTGTTCAGAAAGGGAAAGCAAATGTTGCAGACGAGCAGCGAGTGGAGGATTTAGATAATCTGGTCTGAGGTAATTCATATATTAGTAATGTACCATGTAGTGTAGAACTTCGAGAAGGTGCAGAATTAATCTAGTCCGTTAGGAAGTCATGTGTAACTTTAGAAGGAACCAATAAGTTGTAAGAACTCTAGTTAAAAGTAGTTGAATTTCGCGATGGTGTTTGTTAGTTCTATGGTGAATGTTTTGATAATGACAAAAGGTTACAAAGTGTTTTGAACAAGCTATCATGTGTTGATCAAGTTCAAGTTCAACAAGCAACAACAAACATCAAATGAAGAAGAGAGAAAGCAAGCTCATGAAGACATAGTTTGAGTGTAATTGTAATTGTTTTATCTTTTGCCTCTCAAGCTTCTTAGGTCTTTTATTTGGGTAGATTATTTAGAGGGTAGTGAATCTCTATCATAGTCATGATTAAATCATAATTTGAGTTTTCACTTAACCTAGAATCAATAGGTGGCTTAAAGGTTTTAAAGGAAAGGTTTAGTTTTGAGAAAACAAGTTTCTAACAAGTTTCATCAGGGTTTAATCGATTAAAACCCAGAGTAATCGATTAGTACTCGATTAAGGCAAGATTTAATCGATTAAGTACTGCTGAACTGGTTTTTTAAAATACGATTTTCACTTCTCAAAATCAGTTTTCAAGTGCTACAACTTTTGGGTATTCTATAAAAACCTATTCCTAACCTTTGTGATTAATTAGAATCATTTTCATACAAGTTTTACAAGAATCAAGCCACTCTATTCTCTCTCAATTTCAAAGATCAAAAGCTTTCTATTTCATATTTCTTTGATCAAGAACCTTTGAATCTCTTATTGTGAATTGTCATAGCTATTGAATGAGATTCATAGGAGTGTCATTGTGTTTTCTATTGTGTTGTAATCTTTGCAAGAAGGCAAGCCATCTACAACAACAAAGAAGCCTTGGTGTGTCGATTATCATCAAGCAAATCTCATTGGAGAAGAAGAAAGTCTTGGTTGTGAATCAAGCAAAGTGAAGACTTGGTGTGTGGATTATCATCAAGCAAAGAAGACTTGTTGTGTCGATTATCAACAAAGGGTAGAGGTTAGATTAGAGAGAAGATCAATAGGATTACAAGGCAAGGGTGTGGTATCTCTTGTAGGCTAGCAAGAAGGGAGTCTTGTGAGGCACTTACTTGTAATTTGAGAACTCTAATTCCTCATAGTGAAGAATCTCTCTTGGTTGAAGAGGGGACTGGATGTAGCTTTCAAGCGGATGAAAGTGAACCAGGATAAATCACTGTGTCGTATCTCTAAACCCTTAACTCTTTATATTCAAGTCATTGATTGTGTTCTTGGTTGAAAACCTAGAAAAGAGTGATTTTCATAATTGATTGAATTGAATCTTTATTGTTCAAATTAACTTGGGGAAAATCATTTTCATAACTAGGATAATCAATAAGAATATAGGTGTTAATTGTTTCCGCTGAATTTCTGATTATACGTGTTAATTGATTGATTTTCGTATGCGATTGAAAAAGTGATTTTTCAGTTTTCGATAGATTTAATCGATTAAGTGTTCGTTTAATCGATTAAGGACTTTTGAACTTTCAGGTTTAATCGATTAAATTGCAAGTTAATCGATTAAATTTCAGTTTAATCGATTAAGTGCTGTAGAATTTGCAAAAATCATTTGTTTTGATTGTTTCGATTCATTTCTTTCGAAAATCTTTCAAGGTTTCTTTTACACCTATTCAACCCCCCCTTCTAGGTGTGTTCCTAGTGTTCCTTAGTTGTTTCAACCACCAATTGCGGTTTCTTCAATTGGTATCAGAGCTCGGTCGAAAGACACGAGCATAAGAGCTTTTTCGTAAAGATCCTTTAAGAAAATCGCAATGGGTTCTACGAATCTCTTTGGTGGTGAAGGTTATTCAATAAATCGTCCTCCATTGTTTGTCGGAGAAGGCTATGCTTATTGGAAAGTTAGAATGAAAATCTTTATCCAAGCCATAGATAGTGAAATTTGGAAAGTAATAGAAAAAGGTCCTCATATCCCCTCTAGTTTAGTTGAAGGTGTAGAATATTTAATCCCCGAGGACAAGTGGAAAGATGATGATAGAAAGAAAGTACAATATGATTATAAGGCAAAGAATATCATCACATCCGCTTTATCCTATGATGAGTTCTTTAGAGTTTCTCAATGTTCTAGTGCTAAGGAAATGTGAGACACTTTACAAGTGACTCATGAAGGAACTAGTGAGGTTAGGAGAGCTAGATTGAATGCTTTAATGCGTGATTATGAATTGTTTCAAATACTTCCAAACGAATCTATTAATGATATGCAAAAGCGTTTTACTCATATTATTAACCATTTACTTGCTCTTGGTAAGACTTTCTTACAAGGTGAACTTTCTAACAAAGTGTTGAGATGTTTAGACAGGAATTGGCAACCAAAAGTAACGGCTATTATTGAATCTAAGAATTTGGATGCTATGGATCTAGAAACACTCTTTGGAAAGCTTCAAGAACATGAAATGGAGCTTGGACGTTTAAGTATCAATGAAGAGTCGGATAAGAACAAAGAAAGAAAGGGACTTGCTCTTAAAGTCAATAGATCATATAAGAAGAAAGAGAGTTTCGATGATGATGATAGTGAAGATTCCGATTCGGATGTTGATGAAAAAGAAATGAAACTTTTGCTAAGGAAGTTTGACAAATTTCTAAGGAGAAAAGGAAGGTTGAACAAAGACAAAGGTAAAGAGAAGGATTCTCCACACTACAAGACCAAGACATCAAAAGAAGGTTGTAGTTTGCCATGAATGCGGAAAGCCCGGTCATCTCAAGTATTCGTGCTCTAAGTATCTCAAGAAGAAGGAGAAAGACAAGAAAAATTCTAAATCTAAAAGAGCATACATAGTTTGGGATAGTGATGAAGATAACAAGAAAAGCACATCGAGTAGTTCATCGGATAAAGAAGAAGCCGCTTGTCTCAACTTGATAGCTCTAGTTGATGAAGAACAAAGTTCAAATGATGAATCAAGTGAACAAAGCGAGGATAGCAATGTAAGTCATACTAAATCCGAAATTTCTTCTAAATATGAATTGTTATATAATGCTTATGAAGAAATGCACGAACAACTTGAAAAACTAGCTTTGAAAAACATTGAAAGAAAGAAGCTCATTTTGAAACATCAAAAAGAGATTTTAGAACTTCAAAAACAAGTTGATGAGCTTAATCTTGAAAATGAAACTCTTGATCTTATATATGCTAGTTCTTCTTGTGATTGTGCTAGTAGAGTGAATATTGTGGTTGATTGTGAGAATTGCAAGTTGCTCAAAGATGAAAATGCTATTTCGAAAACTAAGCTTGCAAGTTTCACAAATGGTGATATTAGATTGCGCACATTGTTAAATTTTCAAAGAGAAAATTCAAACAAGTTTGGTTTGGGTTATACTAATGCTAAGAGTAATTCTCATAGAAATGTTGTTGATTTTTCTAAAGTTGATTTCTCAAATGCACCAACATGTTTCTATTGTGGTACTCATGGACATACTTCAAATGTGTGTTATATTAACGTGCATGGTATACCTAAAGGAGATTTTGTTTGGATGAAAAAGGGTGAGAGTCCCTACACTAACAAAAACGGATCCAAAACCATTTGGATACCAAAAAGCAAAGCATGATTGTTTTGTAGGTATGATTGAAGAGCAAAGGGCTTACAAGTGTTATTCATACATTTGCATCTTCAATTGGTATTACATTTGCATCTCGAGTGAATGTCCTACAAAGTGGTAAAATGATATTGTTAGATATTGATGATTATAGTATCTTCTCAATTGGTATCTCCTCGATTTCTTTTCTAAAGTTCAATTGATACTAATTTTGATGATTAGATGATTATCATGCTATTATTGTTGTGATATTTCTTTACATTGATGATATCTCAATTGGTATTATGACTTCTTAGTATTTCTATTGGTTCATAATTCATTGTTATATTTTCTTGCCAATTGGTATCACATTTCAAAGTATAGTACTTGTTATATTTCAATTGATAATGGTATATATTACTTTGAAGAAATAAATGTGAATTTCTCTATTTTGGCTTAGTATTTTATACTTCAATTGGTATATATATTACTTTTTGATAATGCCAAAGGGGGAGAAATGGTATGTTTTGGGAGAAATGGTATGTTTTGGAAAAATGGTATGTTTTGGAGAAATTGTATGTTTTGAAAAATGGGAGAAATGATATGTTTTTGTGGAGAAAGGTTGTTTTGTTGTTTTTATGTAGGTTGAGCTAAGTTGTTGAATATAGGGGGAGAATCAAGCTTCTATCAATTGGATTTCAAATGTAAATTGCATTGATTAAGGGGGAGCAAGTTTCTCACCAAGTGATCAAATTGTTAAAGCATCAACAACTTCAATCAAATTCAAAACATGGTTTGTCATTTTCAAAAAGGGGGAGATTGTTAGTTCCATGGTGAATGTTTTGATAATGACAAAAGGTTGCATAGTGTTTTGAACAAGCTATCATGTGTTGATCAAGTTCAAGTTCAACAAGCAACAACAAACATCAAATGAAGAAGAGAGAAAGCAAGCTCATGAAGACATAGTTTGAGTGTAATTGTAATTGTTTTATCTTTTTCCTCTCAAGCTTCTTAGGTCTTTTATTTGGGTAGATTATTTAGAGGGTAGTGAATCTCTACCATAGTCATGATTAAATCATAATTTGAGTTTTCACTTAACCTAGAATCAATAGGTGGCTTAAAGGTTTTAAAGGAAAGGTTTAGTTTTGAGAAAACAAGTTTCTAACAAGTTTCATCAGGGTTTAATCGATTAAAACCCAGAGTAATCGATTAGTACTCGATTAAGGCAAGATTTAATCGATTAAGTACTGCTGAACTGGTTTTTTAAAATACGATTTTCACTTCTCAAAATCAGTTTTCAAGTGCTACAACTTTTGGGTATTCTATAAAAACCTATTCCTAACCTTTGTGATTAATTAGAATCATTTTCATACAAGTTTTAAAAGAATCAAGCCACTCTATTCTCTCTCAATTTCAAAGATCAAAAGCTTTCTATTTCATATTTCTTTGATCAAGAACCTTTGAATCTCTTGTTGTGAATTGTCATAGCTATTGAATGAGATTCATAGGAGTGTCATTGTGTTTTCTATTGTGTTGTAATCTTTGCAAGAAGGCAAGCCATCTACAACAACAAAGAAGCCTTGGTGTGTCGATTATCATCAAGCAAATCTCATTGGAGAAGAAGAAAGTCTTGGTTGTGAATCAAGCAAAGTGAAGACTTGGTGTGTGGATTATCATCAAGCAAAGAAGACTTGTTGTGTCGATTATCAACAAAGGGTAGAGGTTAGATTAGAGAGAAGATCAATAGGATTACAAGGCAAGGGTGTGGTATCTCTTGTAGGCTAGCAAGAAGGGAGTCTTGTGAGGCACTTACTTGTAATTTGAGAACTCTAATTCCTCATAGTGAAGAATCTCTCTTGGTTGAAGAGGGGACTGGATGTAGCTTTCAAGCGGATGAAAGTGAACCAGGATAAATCACTGTGTCGTATCTCTAAACCCTTAACTCTTTATATTCAAGTCATTGATTGTGTTCTTGGTTGAAAACCTAGAAAAGAGTGATTTTCATAATTGATTGAATTGAATCTTTACTGTTCAAATTAACTTGGGGAAAATCATTTTCATAACTAGGATAATCAATAAGAATATAGGTGTTAATTGTTTCCGCTGAATTTCTGATTATACGTGTTAATTGATTGATTTTCGTATAAGATTGAAAAAATGATTTTTCAGTTTCTGATAGATTTAATCGATTAAGTGTTCGTTTAATCGATTAAGGACTTTTGAACTTTCAGGTTTAATCGATTAAATTGTAGGTTAATCGATTAAATTTCAGTTTAATCGATTAAGTGCTGTAGAATTTGCAAAAATCATTTATTTCGATTCATTTCTTTCGAAAATCTTTCAAGGTTTCTTTTACACCTATTCAACCCCCCCTTCTAGGTGTGTTCCTAGTGTTCCTTAGTTGTTTCAACCACCAATTGCGGTTTCTTCAGTGTTGTCGTTTAATAGAATGTAAGGTTAGAACTTATCATTCTAATCCTTGCATCTGTTAAGTGATGCTATTATCAGCAAAACCCGACAATGATGTGTTGTTGATAGACGTGAGGTTGAGATTGATTGCCTCAATCTTTGCATCTATTAATGAACGATAACATTGCAGCCTTTTAAGTGAAATCGAGATAACTGAAGTAGTGACTCTCAAGAAATAAATCCTTTATAAGAAAATAAACCGATCGGAAAGTATTCTTTCCAAAACTTCTTGTAGAATCAGTGAATAGACCTAGAACCAAATTGAAGGATGAGAACCTTAGGCTATTCTGCTTGTTGCAGAGTGGTGTAACCAAATACTGAATCTTGGAAAGAGTTAAGCAAACTCTATGGGAATCATCTCTAACCATCATGAGAACCAAACCAGATATATGTAATCCAAAACTTACTGGAAATCTTACCAAGGTTCATAAATGATCACCCTTTAGAAGAGCAAATCTTGACAACTTCGTGAAGTCTCCACATTGAGGCCAAACGATTTTAATGATTAATCACCCACAAGTGGTAAACTCAATGTGACCTTCAATCTTTGACCGCTAAATGTCATATTTGACTTTATTAGTGTATCAGTTGAGTCTTATGTAATGATGCCATTTGTACAAGTAAACCTCTTTCTTTTCATTCTTCTTGGTCAATTCAACCATGAATTAGCAGTTTTAAATTCCAACGGAAGGTATTCTCGCTTCAACCAATTAAGGGTTATGAACTCTTGGTCTTCTCTTTGTTACTCGTTTGTGGATATTAATCGTTTCAGAAACACCAAGATTTATCTACTCACTTTGGTCTTCCTTCAATTAGGAAAATTATGACCATAACGTGTTGTATCATATAAAAAGTATTTAAATTGCCTGATCTTAGGCTGTGTTCCTAACGGCCATGTAACATCCCAAATTTATTTAATACAAAATAACTTAACAAAATATGAGTTTATTATTATAAAAGTTGAAAAATCGCGGGATTTTACAAAATTGATATTCAGAACTACATAATATAGTTCTCCCTTTTTGCCTGCTCTGCTGTAGAATCCGTTGCCCCAATGTTACCTAAAATGTTAAACCACAAGGAGTGAGACACTTTCAAATTATTTAAACAAAAGGTTTAGAAGAGAGTATAATGAAAATCAGAGAATACATAAATTAATTATACATTTACCACCATAATTCAGTTCATTATCATAATAGCATTGCCAAGTCTAAGATCACACAATTCATGAATAAGTATTCATTTTCAATTGTTCTTACTATCAAAATTACCTATATTATTCTATATCCACCATATTCCAATTAATAACCAACATCTTACAAACAGTCAAAAGTAAGCAATAATACAAGTCAACAATTAAATTTAGTCAACACAACTGATACCATCAAAACAAATTGATACAAACCACATATTTCAAACAACCATTCACAATCAAGAATCACAATTATTCAACATCCTCAAGGATGTCTCAATATTAGATAACTTTTTAAAATAAAGCAACTCCCTAGGGTTCTTCACTTCCTATTTTTCGTTAAACAAAACAATAATAATATAACCGTTCGTTATATACTTTACTAATTATACTCAAATTTTAAATTAAAATTTATGAATTGATTTTTAGATTTAACTTATTACCTTTCCCCAATTCCATTATAAACCCAATAATCCCTGTGCTTAAATAATAGAAGTGACTCCTCCTTACCTTTAGGGTTCCATTAGTGCCGGGTTTAAGGCACAGTAAGGAGATTCTGATCCGGCTCACGACAATCCGGTTATCCCGAACCAAACTACGTTCGCACCGATCCAACACGGTTCATGGTCGAACCGGTTCAAACCATACCCACACAGTATCCATAGCTTCAAGCTCTTCCATGGCAACAACAATAGTGTTCTCTAAGACCGGCGGTAACGGCAGCCGCGACCTCAACGACCGGCGGTGACAGCAACACACGAACCAGGGCACGAACCGAGGAGGAAGGCGGTGTTTCACAAGCTCCTTCACAGCGGCAGCATCAACACGAGTAGCGGCGACACGCGACCTCCACGATCGGAGCAACCACAACATCATAAGCGCCACAACATCCAATGGCGGGGGAAAATACGAACCGTGGAGCTTTGTCCAGAGAACGGTGGCGCGAACAGGGACCTCTGCGAATCCCGGTTCAGAACGCGTCGGCGGTGGTGCGGTTCGCGAATCTCACGGCGGTCTCTGATGCGATATGGTTCAGTTGTGGAGAGAGAGAGACGCGCGGCGAGAGAGAGAGAAATGTGAATTCAATGCTCCTAATTAGGTGGATTATGTTGTGATGATGACAAAATAATTAACAAATCATGCCTTGAAGATATTGCAACATCAACATCAACAAGAAGTCAAGAAAAGAAGACAAATGCCCAATCATTCTCAATCAAATATTAATTGTAAATTTCTAATTTATATTGAGAGTGGTTGAGAGTGGGTAGAAATAGTTAGTCTCTTCTAGGAATAAATTTTTATATGTTTATTAAGTTGAGATTGACCAAAAATTAATACTTGAGAGGAAAAATAAAATTGAAAAATAATTTTTCCCATATCTGATCAAAATACTCGAGTATTTTGATAAAGACTCGAGTATATACTCGAGTATTTATAGAAAAACTCGAGTGTTTGTGCCAGGTCAGCAAATATGACCGTTAGTCTTGTTCGTGCACCAATTCACTCGTGACCGACCAAAAAGACTCGAGTATTTACCAAAAGACTCGAGTATTTTTGTCCAGTCAGCAAAAATGAGCGTTGGAGAGACTCAAAAACCAATTGAGGACATTTGAGTCTCATCCAACCCAAGAGAGCAATTCAGAACCTGATTGTAAAATTTCCCTTTGAATTTGTGCAAGAACAAACAAGACAACAAGATCATATTGATTCAAGCTTTCTTAATTTCCTCTTCTCAAGTGTTAATTCCCAAAAAGCTCAACTTCTCACTCATATTGTCATTTTATTCCAAGTTGAGTTTTAGGCCTCAATTCTTACATTGAGCTGTGCTTATTTGTGCTAATCCATTGTGAGATTAGTAATACACATACAAAAAGCTTGATTATTCAAAGTCTTGGATTGTTCCCAAGCAAACCCTAAGTGGCTTAGGGTGTTGGAAGTCTTGAGAGGTTCTCAAGCACAAGACTAGGAGGTTCCTAGCCCGGTGGAGTTTCTTGAAGGGAGTTCAAGGAAGCTTTGTGAAGAGTTCTTCAATCACCGGAATCAAATTGGGGTAGAAATCAAGAGTTTGGTACACTCTTGAAAGGGTTAGGTTGAGTGAGGCCATTCTCAAGCAATCCTTTGTAATTTCTAACAATTTGATTATTAGTAGAAACTCCTAAGTGATTAGGAGGACTGGATGTAGCTCATTGTTGGAGTGAACCAGGATAAAATTGCTTGAGTGTTGGTTTATTGCTTTTAATCTACTTTCTAGCTCAATAGACTTAAGTCATTTCAATCAATTAGGATTTATACAATTAGGTAGCAAGTTCAAGGAATCTTTGTGTTTAAAAGTTATTTAGATTGCTTGCTATTCTGTTGGATAAGTTCCTGTTTATTATTGAATTGATTTGAGTTAAATTGCTGAATTTTCGTTTCTGGTTTTTCTACTATCTGATAGGAAAAACTCGAGTATTTCAGAAAAGACTCGAGTTGTTCATCACTGAAAAACTCGAGTATTTCACAAAAGACTCGAGTCTTTTGTGTCTGATTCCAGAAAATTCAGTCTTAGCTCCATTCTTCAATTATCAATCGAAATATTTGGTATTAGTGCTTCAAAATACTATTCACCCCCCCTCTAGTATTTGCTTAGCCCGCTTGTTGGTTTCCAACAAGTGGTATCAGAGCTCGGTCGAAAGATCGAGTGTAACAACTTTTTCGAAAAAGATCCTTTTGGAAACTTAATGGGCTCTAGCAATAACTTTGGTGGAGAAGGAGCTTCAATAAACCGTCCTCCACTATTTAATGGTGAAGGATATGTTTATTGGAAAACTCGCATGAAAGTTTTTATTGAAGCAATTGATATGGATATTTGGGATGCAATTGAAAATGGTCCTTTCATTCCCAAAAAGAAAATAAATGATGAAATTGTTGAAATTCCAAGGAGTAGTTGGAATGATGATGAAAAGAGAAAAGTCTCATTTGATTTAAAAGCTAAAAACATCATCTTTTCGGCTCTATCCCATGATGAATTTTATAGAGTTTCCCAATGTAAATCGGCAAAAGAAATGTGGGATACTTTGCAAGTCACACATGAGGGAACAAGTGAGGTTAGAGATGCAAGATTGAATTCTCTAACTCACGAATATGAATTGTTCCACATGTTGCCAAATGAAACCATTAGTGACTTGCAAAAGCGATTCTCTCACATTGTTAATCATTTAATTTCCTTGGGAAATTTATTTCGCAATGGTGAAACTACTAACAAAATTCTAAGATGTCTTGATAGGAGTTGGCAACCCAAGGTAACCGCCATCAAGGAATCAAGAGACATAAATAGCATGGACTTAGCCACTTTGTTTGGCAAACTCCAAGAGCATGAGATGGAGCTTACAAGACTTGGGATGCATGAGGAATCAGACAAAAAGAAAAAGAGCATAGCACTCAAAGCTTCAACCAAAGCTACAAAAGAAGTTGAAGAATGCTCTACAAGTGGAGATTCCGATGGTGAACCAAATCAAGAAGAATTTGGGATGTTTGTGAAAAGATTCAACAAATTCTTCAAAGGGAAGAAAGGTGGATCTTCATCCAATTTCAAGAGAACCAAAGACTCCAAACAAAGAGAAAAGAGTACCAATGATGGAGTTAAGTGTCATGAATGTGGTGGGGTTGGTTACATAAGAATGGAATGTGACACATTCTTGAAGAAGAATGACAAGAAGACCCAAGAGACCAAAGGGAAGCGTGCATACATTGTTTGGGATGCACCGGAGAAGAGCAATGAATCATCTTCAAGTAGTTCCGGTGATGAAAATGCAAATCTTTGTCTCATGGCCAAGAACAATCATGAGTCCTCATCAAGAGCTAATCATGACATGGGTGAAAGTGATGATGAGGTAACCTCTAGCTCTTCTTGTTCCTCTTCAAACTCCATTTCCTATGATGATTTGCAAGAAGCCTACAATGAAATGTTAATTCAATTTAGAAGGCTTGCTAAAATCAATAAGGAAAAAGGAAAGAAAATTTTGGAGTTTCAACAAGAAATTGATGAATTGCAAAAATCTATAAATGAGTTGAAACTTCAAAATGAATCCTTGGAACTTATTAATTCTAGTCATCAAAGTGATTGTGCAAATCATGAGGAGATTATCACTCCATGTGAGAGATGTGATGAACTTGAAAAAGAAGTGAAAGAGTTGAAAAACAAACTCACAATCTCACATAGTGATAGAAACCTCAACCGGTTGTTGAACTCTCAAAGACATAATCACAACAAAACCGGTGTAGGATATGTTCATAAAACGAACAAAAAGTACAAGGTGGTAGGAACATTTTCTAAGAAAAATTCATCAAAGAGACCAACTTGTACTTATTGTGGAAAGGTTGGACATATCAACATTGAGTGCCACATTAAGAAGTTTGAAATGAAAAAGGGCACTTATATGTGGATTAAGAAGGGAGAAAGTCCCAACACTAACCCTAAGGGACCCAACATTGTTTGGGTACCCAAAGTGAACAAGTGATTTCATTTTGTAGGTGTGTCTTCGAACGGGAAAACAATTGTGGTATCTTGATAGTGGATGTTCGAAGCACATGACGGGAGATAAGCGGCACATCATGGAGCTTACTCCAAAGGAAAAGGGTTATGTCACTTATGGGGACAACAACAAAGGCAAAATCCTTGGTATTGGTAAAATCGGAAACTCTTCAAACTTGATTATTGATAATGTGCTCTATGTTCAAGGATTAGAACATAATCTCTTGAGCATAAGCCAATTATGTGATATTGGCAATCATGTAGTTTTTACCTCTACCCATTGCCTCATTAAAAGTGACAAAGATGAATCAATCAAATTTGTTGGTAGAAGGCCAAATAATACTTACTTAGTTGATTTGAACAAAGTCACTTCTTTGGTCTCTACTTGTTTAGTGAGCAAAGAAAATGACACTTGGTTATGGCATCGTAGGACCGCTCATATAAATGTAAACCAATTGAAGAAAATTCAATCTAAAGATCTAGTAGTTGGTTTACCAAAGCTAAATTTTTCTATTGAAGGTGTTTGTTCCCCTTGCAAGAAATGTAAACAAACTAAAAACACCTTTGGATCAAAAATGGTTATGTCCACATCAAGGCCATTAGAAATGCTTCATATGGACTTGTTTGGACCATCACAAATAAAAAGCTTTGGTGGCAACTATTATGCATTGGTGATTGTTGATGACTTCTCTAGGTTTACTTGGACTTTATTTTTAACTACTAAGAGTGAGACCTACAAATCTTTTAAACATCATGTCAAACTTTTGCAAAACCAAGTAAATCAAAAAGTAATTATTATTCGTACCGATCATGGTGGTGAATTCGAAAACCACAAATTTGATAGATTTTGTGCTAAAAATGGTATTGAGCATCAATTCTCCGCACCAAGGACTCCGGAACAAAACGGAGTGGTAGAGCGGAAAAATAGGGTGCTAGAGGAACTTGCTAGAACCATGTTAAATGATTCTCAAGTACCTCAATATTTTTGGGCCGATGCCGTCAATACGGCTTGTTATGTTTTAAATCGTATTTTGATAAGGCCCTCTTTGGATAAAACCCCCTATGAACTTTACAAGGGAAGAAAGCCAAATATATCTCATTTTCATGTCTTCGGATGCCAAGTTTTTGTTTTAAATAATGGAAAAGAACACATTGGCAAGTTTGATTCCAAATCCGATGAAGGCATATTTTTAGGCTATTCTTCTCATAGTAAAGCTTATAGAATTTTCAATAAAAGAACTTTAACTATTGAGGAATCAATTCATGTGGTTTTTAATGAGTCTTCAAAAGAAGATAGTGTTTTATGTGATGCTAGTGAAGATGACATTGTCTTTTCAAAAGAAGAAAAAGAGAGAGAGAATTCAAAAGTTGATGAAGGAGAAGTAAGGGAAGAACTTCCTCCAACTTGGAAATCGGTCAAGGCTCATCCTATAGACAAAGTCATAGGAGATATGTCAAAGGGAGTACTTACTCGTAGGTCTATTCAAAACATTTTCCACTATGTCTCATTTGTTTCTCAAATTGAACCCGATTCAATTAAAAAGGCCATTGAGGATGATCATTGGGTTCTTGCTATGCAAGAAGAATTAAACCAATTTGAAAGAAATGAAGTTTGGGATCTAGTCCCTAAACCCGATGATCATACCATAATTGGTACTAAATGGATTTATAGAAACAAACTTGATGAATCCGGGTTGATTATAAGAAACAAAGCTAGACTAGTAGCTCAAGGGTACAACCAAGAGGAAGGTATCGATTATGATGAGACCTTTGCTCCGGTTGCACGTCTTGAAGCAATCCGAGTTTTACTTGCTTATGCTTCAATCATGAAATTCACTTTATATCAAATGGATGTTAAAAGTGCTTTCTTGAATGGGTTTATAAATGAAGAAGAGTATGTCAAACAACCCCCCGGTTTTGAAAATAGTGAATTTCCAAACCATGTTTATAAATTGAAAAAGGCACTATATGGATTGAAACAAGCTCCTAGAGCTTGGTATGATCGATTGAGTTCCTTTCTATTAGAAAACAAGTTTCAAAGAGGGAAGGTTGATAATACATTATTTATTTATAAAACCAAGGATGACATTTTGTTAGTACAAATCTATGTTGATGATATCATTTTCGGTGCTACTAACGTGTCTCTTTGTAGAAAGTTTTCAAATTTGATGAAAAAGGAATTTGAAATGTCAATGATGGAAGAACTCAAGTTCTTCCTAGGCTTACAAATAAAGAAAGTCAAGGAGGGGATATTTGTGCATCAAGGGAAATATTGCAAAGAGCTCCTTGAAAAATTCGGATTGGACAAGTGCAAGGAAGCCTACACTCCAATGAGCACATCATGCTACCTAGACAAGGATGAACAAGGTACACCGGTTGATGTTAGTAAGTATAGGGGTATGATAGGTAGTCTCCTATATCTCACTGCATCTAGACCGGATATTATGTTTAGTGTATGCATGTGTGCTAGATTTCAAGCTAATCCTAAAGAATCTCACCTATCCGCAGTTAAACATATATTTAAGTATCTAAAAGGAACAATTAACACTGGTTTATGGTATCCTGCTGATGCCAATCTTAGTCTAGTTGGTTACTCGGATTCCGACTTCGCCGGATGCAAGCTTGATCGCAAAAGCACCAGTGGTACTTGCCATTTCTTGGGAAGTTCATTGGTGTCATGGTTTTCTAAAAAGCAAGCTTGTGTCGCTCTTTCTACCGCCGAAGCGGAATATATCGCAGCCGGTAGTTGTTGTGCTCAACTGTTATGGATGAAACAACAATTATCGGATTTTGGTTTGAAACTTGAAAATATTCCGATTAGATGCGATAACACAAGTGCAATCAATTTGACTAAGAATCCGGTGTATCACTCAAGAACTAAACACATTGAAATAAGACATCATTTTTTAAGAGATCATGTACAAAAGGGTGATTGCACAATTGAATTTGTTAGTACCACAAATCAATTAGCCGACATTTTTACAAAACATCTACCAAGGGACACCTTTTATCATATTAGGAGAGAACTTGGTATTTTAGATGAAGCTAATATAGGCTAATTGCATTGTGTGTCATTTTTGGAAAATCACCATATTAGTCTTACTCTAATGTGTTATTGATTCTTAGTTAAATTGTCCTTGATGATATTTGAAATTGTATATGTTAATTGTGTGTGATTCTGTACTATATTCCAAGTTGGTAGTGAAGCATTTGTGTTTGATTTGGGTTTGGTCTTTTAAAACTGAGTTTTTACTTTCTGTTCTGTCAAAATACTCGAGTTTTTCCAAAAACACTCGAGTATTTTAATTCAAAATTAAATCAGTTTTAAATTGAAAAAGTTTTTAATCAGGGTCTCAGAAAAATACTCGAGTGTTTCTCAAAACACTCGCGTCTTTATTAAAATACTCGAGTGTTTTTCAAAACACTCAAGTCTTTCGAAACCCCCAATTTTTGAACTTTCAGACCAAACTCGAGTATTTTCCAAAAACTCGAGTATTTTGCGTTTTCCTGAAATTTGAACTTTCGGACCAAACTCGAGTTTTTCAGTTTTTACTCGAGTTTTCTGGGGAAATCTGGGCTGAGTCACGATCGACTCGAGTATATTTTCAAAAACTCGAGTATATCCTAAAGAACAACTCGAGTATTTATGAATATACTCGAGTATTTTGAACTGTTTATATATACTCTCAGACTCGATTTTTTGCGACCCTCTTCTCTCTCGGTTTTCTCATATCTCTCTCGTCAAAACTCAGATTTTCCTCAAAGTTTTGTCAAATCTTACTTGTTTTTCATCCTCTAAACTCTTCTTTCGGTTTTATTCTCCTCCAGATGCTCCAGCTCCTTCGATGTTTTGATGATGTTGACCTTTGCAGTCTATCTTAGTTTTCATTCTGTTTTTATCATGTTGGTCTTTGTTACATTTTCTGTATTTTGAGAACTTGGTGTTTTGAGACTTTGGGTTTATTATTGCACCTTTGATTTGGACCTTTTATGATGTTTTTATGTTAATGAATTTGGTTTTCATTATGATGTTTGTGCAAAGCTTCAGGGGGAGCTCTTTATATTTATTATTAAGTCTATTTTTTTGCATAGTTGGTTATGGGGTTTTCCGATTATGCACCTCTCCTCCCTTGATCTTTTTCTAAATTGTTACATATTTTTGGCGTATGACAAAAAGGGGGAGAGATATTACACTTGTCTTGTCTTGATATTGTTGCACCTAAAATCTCTAATTATGGTATATACTCTGATAATTGTTAAATACTCTAATACCATAGGCTTGGTGCTAAAATTAAATTGTCATAACATCTTGCACAAGCTGAATTTTTAGATAGGTGAAAAGTATCATATAGTGAGGGGGAGTTGCATCTTCAAGTGGATTCAAGCTCAACAAATGGTACAAGTGTTAATTATTTTGTCATCACCAAAAAGGGGGAGATTGTGAATTCAATGCTCCTAATTAGGTGGATTATGTTTTGATGATGAAAAAATAATTAACAAATCATGCCTTGAAGATATTGCAACATCAACATCAACAAGAAGTCAAGAAAAGAAGACAAATGCCCAATCATTCTCAATCAAATATTAATTGTAAATTTCTAATTTATGTTGAGAGTGGTTGAGAGTGGGTAGAAATAGTTAGTCTCTTCTAGGAATAAATTTTTATATGTTTATTAAGTTGAGATTGACCAAAAATTAATACTTGAGAGGAAAAATAAAATTGAAAAATAACTTTTCCCATATCTGATCAAAATACTCGAGTGTTTTGATAAAGACTCGAGTATATACTCGAGTATTTATAGAAAAACTCGAGTGTTTGTGCCAGGTCAGCAAATATGACCGTTAGTCTTGTTCGTGCACCAATTCACTCGTGACCGACCAAAAAGACTCGAGTATTTACCAAAAGACTCGAGTATTTTTGTCCAGTCAGCAAAAATGAACGTTGGAGAGACTCAAAAACCAATTGAGTACATTTGAGTCTCATCCAACCCAAGAGAGCAATTCAGAACCTGATTGTAAAATTTCTCTTTGAATTTGTGAAAGAACAAACAAGACAACAAGATCATATTGATTCAAGCTTTCTTAATTTCCTCTTCTCAAGTGTTAATTCCCAAAAAGCTCAACTTCTCACTCATATTGTCATTTTATTCCAAGTTGAGTTTTAGGCCTCAATTCTTACATTGAGCTGTGCTTATTTGTGCTAATCCATTGTGAGATTAGTAATACACATACAAAAAGCTTGATTATTCAAAGTCTTGGATTGTTCCCAAGCAAACCCTAAGTGGCTTAGGGTGTTGGTAGTCTTGAGAGGTTCTCAAGCACAAGACTAGGAGGTTCCTAGCCTGGTGGAGTTTCTTGAAGGGAGTTCAAGGAAGCTTTGTGAAGAGTTCTTCAATCACCGGAATCAAATTGGGGTAGAAATCAAGAGTTTGGTACACTCTTGAAAGGGTTAGGTTGAGTGAGGCCATTCTCAAGCAATCCTTTGTAATTTCTAACAATTTGATTATTAGTAGAAACTCCTAAGTGATTAGGAGGACTGGATGTAGCTCATTGTTGGAGTGAACCAGGATAAAATTGCTTGAGTGTTGGTTTATTGCTTTTAATCTACTTTCTAGCTCAATAGACTTAAGTCATTTCAATCAATTAGGATTTATACAATTAGGTAGCAAGTTCAAGGAATCTTTGTGTTTAAAAGTTATTTAGATTGCCTGCTATTCTGTTGGATAAGTTCCTGTTTATTATTGAATTGATTTGAGTTAAATTGCTGAATTTTCGTTTCTGGTTTTTCTGCTATCTGATAGGAAAAACTCGAGTATTTCAGAAAAGACTCGAGTTGTTCATCACTGAAAAACTCGAGTATTTCACAAAAGACTCGAGTCTTTTGTGTCTGATTCCAGAAAATTCAGTCTTAGCTCCATTTTTCAATTATCAATCGAAATATTTGGTATTAGTGCTTCAAAATACTATTCACCCCCCTCTAGTATTTGCTTAGCCCGCTTGTTGGTTTCCAACAAGAAAGCCACGGGAGAAGGGTGGAGAAATCATATGAAGGAAAATGGAAGGGAGGGTGGCGGCGGCGGAACCAATGGAGGGAGAGAACAGGACGGAGGGGAAGAGAGACCAAGGGAGGCGGCGGCTGGGCAACTCAAATGGAACCTTAGGGTTCTCTAGAATTTTCAAGACCCCTTCTTCTTTTTCTTTTTTTTTTTAAAAAAAAAATTAAATCCAAAAATACCAATAATATAGTTTAAACATCGTATAAATAAAATAGTAAGGAATATTTCAAGAGCAAAGTAAAGTATAGAAAGTGAATACATTTTAAGATAGGGCAACTATTTTAAAGATTATCAACAAATATAATTTAATCATCAATTAAAATATTAATTATATATATATATATATGAAGGTCATAGAACCAAAAGTTTGAAAAGCACTAAATATAATTTATTATTGAATATATCAAAAATTAGGCAAATTATATAAAGTATATACATTTATTTTAATATGGTAACTTTCTTTAAATGAATTTACATTAAAGTATACAATTAAAACATTTTAATATAAAACAGATAAGATACTTCAAGAAAATACTCTACGTTCTAATAATTATTAACAAAGCTTTATCATTTAATTTGATAAGAAAATTCAAAATTTATAATAGTAAAACTTATGGTGTTACAATTCTTCCCTCCAAAAAGAAATTTCGTCCTCGAAATTTGATTTGCGTAAGTCATGAAGGTCAAAATAGTTTAAATAAAATTTATACAAAGATAATTAAACAAAAACAATATATAACACGAAGGTCTTTGACTAATTCACTGGGTAAAAGCAAAACTTCTTCCTTTATTAAAAATCACATATATAATAAGAAAACTCAAACCTTAGTGATGACATAAATTTGACATTAACAAAAAGGAGTAATGATAACTAGAAAAGAAGAAAGATTTTTCAAATACAATCAGAGGGAAAAGAAAAACTATATTCCATGACTATGTCAAGTAAAGGAAATCATCACTTATGAGTGAATAGAAATCTCCGTTAAACAAGTCACAAAACAAAATTATTTATGTTCTTAAAACTGAAAGAAAAGGATTTTAACACTTACCAGATGATAGTTGTTGGAAAAATATTCTGACTTTCTGTCATAACTGTAAAATGAATTCAAATTTTAAAGTGGCAATAGAAAATATGATGCAAGATTAGAGATAAAAGAAAATCCAGTTTATCTAAACAAAATCAGTACTATACATTTGTTTTGAGTTTGTATAGCGCGTTTAGCATCTAAAATGATAAAATATCTCAAAAGCTTACTAAGACCCTTTTCTTTTTTTTTTTTTTACGAAGAATAATTATGATTCAACCAATAGGGTGAAATTAAATTAAATGAATGGTAGACCAAACCCCAAAGGAAAACAAACTTGAAAAGAAATTAAAAAAAAATGATTTCAAAATAGCGTTCAAACATTTTCCTTACCATAATAGATTTGGGAAGCAACTTGAAGTCAAGTACTACAATAGATTGGCATTGATTACAACACTAAACAAATTATGGGTAATGTGCTAAACAAATGAAAAAGCTGATTGTTGGACTTTATTTAACAATTTTCCTTTAAAAAATATTAACCAATGACTCGAAATCAAAAATTTATCGGTTTCAAGTACATGTACAGGCAATCATGTGAAATCAAAGAACAAATTTTTATTTATTTATTTATTTTTTTAATGTAATAATCTCATATTTAAAAATAAAAATCAATAAACCAAATTTACATTTTACACCTAACTTTTAGAATAAAGATCATAAAATTAAAATCACAAAGAAAGAGTCTAAAAGAAACCGATGCATGAAAACTAACTGTACAAACATGTAAAGAAAATTCATTCACAAATAGATCGAATTATCACAACAACAACAACAAACATACTTATTTTATTAGATCCAAATAAATAGTGCTAACAAGATTTAAACACTATATAATTCCATTTGGGGGAAGACTATGAAATTAGAACTTAGGTAGAAATTAGGAAATAATAAAATCAAAACATCAAATCATTACCTGTATTAAGTGAAATTTAACAAATATTGAATATATTGCCATCAAAGTAAAGTAAAGAGAGTATATTCTTTAGATATGATTCTTATTTTAAATGACTTGACTTTAAAAAAACTAACGTGATACTTAAAACCTCCGTAAATTTGCAAAAATTTTGCCAGAGTTTCCTCTGTATTTTCAATATATCCATTTTATAAACTGGGTACCTGTCTAATCCAGAATTTCAGGTATTTTATTTTCACACAAACGAACACACACACATATATATATATATATGTATTACTTATTTTTATTTTATTTTATATATATATATATATATATATATATATATATTTAGAAGGGTAAACCTTGCTTCACTGTACTATTAAAGATGTGAGAGCAAGAGATTCATCATCCTACCTTTTTCTCAGTACATGACGAAACCAACAATTCAAAACAGGTTTGGGTTTCAGCAGTGAGGGACATCACCAGTTCAGAAAAAAAAAACACTGCTCCCATTCGGCTGGCTATTCCTGTTAGTTGAGTTTACCATCATATCATCACCAATACCAAAATTGTATATTCCGAAAAATCTAAACATCACTAGCCAGCTAGCAATGTAGGATTTTGGTTGGATTATCAAAGATGGACACAGATCTTTTTTTTTTTCTTTTTTTTTTTCATGAAAAGTCTATGCAAAAATCTACTTGATATTGAGACAGGTGCCTATAATATTAATATACAGTCTCAAGTTTGAACTGAAGCTCAATATCTTTGTTTTTCTGTATGACTGTGACATTTTGCTATAAATTAACTCAAATCTCCTCTCAGTCACTGAATACATAACATAGAGGTCTAGTAGCCATACATTACAAGTATATCACTACGCATGTCCTACCAACTTTTTTAGGCCCTAAAACAAAGACACACACTTAAAAGATTTTTGTAGGCTCTAAAAAAAATAATACATGTTCTCCATCATATCAATAAATTAAAAGCTAACAAATTAAAATTAAACAGTAAACCTTCAGTGAGCTAGCCAGAAGAGTCCCAATAACACACATAGCCAGAAATCATAACTAGACACATACACATACATATTTATAATACTACCATGCTTTCAGAATGTTGCAGGCCTATTTCAATAAGGACATAATCAGTAAATATGAAAAGTAACCAAACAGTTCCATATTCAAACTAACAAGGTAAAAATTTAAAGTTAGTTACATTAAATTCATGTCAAATAATTAATCAACAAGTATTTCAAGAACCACAAAATAACTCAGAATCTCCCCTATTTCATTACGAGGTGCATAACTCCAGGATTTCAATGTTATTTCCTCTCAATAAATGCAGTTATCGGGATGGCCAGTCCCAACACTGCATTTTATTGATGGTAATACCATTTCCATCCTAAACTTGTGCACTTCGTTCCACAATCATAACATCCTTCAAATTTGATTTCTTTAGCTAGCCCAATACTAAGGGTTTTCGTTTTGTAAATCTTTTTCTTTTCGATTTCGCAAACTCTTTCAGGTATGCCACCAAGACATCTCTTTGCAATTGCTAAGCATTTCATTTGCTTTTCTTTCGGGCTTTTCCCCAACTAATTTACTCCATTCTCATTTTCATTTTTCGCCCCACTCTTGGGCTTTCTTTTCTTTCCTCTGCCCCTCTTGGGCTTTCTTTTCTTTCTTCTGCCCCTCTTGGGCTTTCTTTTTTTTTCATTTTTCTTTTCACTTTTCACTTTTTCGACCATATTGTTAGTATAAGACAGATACACAGTGATACACAGTGTCACATCCGTGGGATGTGCGCACCCAGCTGGCATTTCTGCCCATTAGGCCTATTTTCACCCATTAGGCCATTTTCACCCATTAGGCATTTTCTACCCGTTAGGAGACCTTCATAACGATTCGTGGGGAATTTTCACCTACTGGGGCATTTGCACCTAATGGGAATTTTCACCTAATGGGACTTTCACCCTCACGAATCATTAATCCAGCCATTTTTTTTCCTAACAAGCCCCACGTAATGGACAAAAATCTCCGCCCCCAATTCAGAGAAAGACCAACCCGGGAGTAAGCGCCCCTCCACCAATGCTTGCATAGTACGGATTCCCCGTACAACTTGGGTTGACGGCCCAAGTTGGCTCTAGCAGGGGCCACCCTCAACCGGTTACATGATGTGCCTAAGTGACCGATAGAATTTGTTGTGCTGCGCGCAGAACCGATCCCCGACACGGGAGATTAACATCTATCAAAAGCTATCATGTCATTTCCATGCCATCCCCGGCCCTCTAGTGGATCAAGGTTCTTACACAACAAGTTCCCGCGGTTGCTTTATTAGCGCAACCTAGTCACTATAGCATTCTCGTCCGTCAGCCCTATGGACCTTCGCGAAACGTCCTTCAGCCCATAGGACCTTCTCATCATGTCTTTCCCTCCTTTTATTGATTTTCTACGCATAACAAATTACATTCTCAATTGGTTCAAATTGTATTCACAACTTCTTCAAATTGGGTTGCTCAATTGACTTAGAATTCCATTTACCTCGTTGATTCTTTTCCCCATTTATTCCATAAGTTGTGCATTCTTTTATGGATTCCAAGTCAATTGAGTAACATTTGCATTTTCTTTTCTTTTCTTCAACATTCCTTTACAACATGTAGCAACTTATTTTGAGAATGTAATTTGTCCACATAGAATAGCTAACCAAGGTCATTGAAAAGGAAAACTAATTGTTTCAACCACTTAGATTTTAAAAGAAACAAAACAATTGTTTAAATGAAACATATGATTGATTCAAAAATGTAACTCTTGTTTGCAAAGGTTTTCCTTTTCATTGGCCTTAGTATTCCCCCGCAATTCATGTTGTGGTGCATAATGCAATTAATTCTCAAGAGGACTTAAATCACTTTTTTTCTTCCTTTACAAATGGTCTTTGTGTTTAAAAAAAAAAATCAATACTATTCATGTTTAAGTCCCATTGAGAATGTAACTATCTGTTCCAAACATTTCATTCAATATCCAAGTCTTAGGAAAGGAAATCAATTGTGGAAATTCATACATTTTTCTTGATGCAATTATGATTCGTCTCCATACCAATCTCAACCGTTCTTAGAATAAAGCACAAGTTAAATTAGTAGAAGAGTATGGCTTTGAAAAATTTCATTAAATCCTTTAACATTGGTTTCCTTTCCAACACTTTAGTATTGACATCATGCACCATTCAACATTCAATTCATTTCTTTTTTTCCAAAAATCATTTTCATCTGTCTCATACAAACAATACTCTCCTTTACGATATCCTCATTCCTCTTTAAGATTCTTTCAAGGTGGCATACTCTTTTCTTTATTTTATACCCTTAGTATTGGTTAGCCGCTTCTATTTCCTTTTGATGATATACCTTTTGATTTTCCATATAACAAACCATTTATCATTAAAATTTCAAATGTATCACTCCTTGTTATGAAAGAAATCTTGGAACCAACGCATTCACAACGGAGTCGGGACCACTTCCCCAGGCCAAAAGGAAAGAACTGCTCTGATACCATATTGTAACATCCCAAATTTATTTAATACAAAATAACTTAACAAAATATGAGTTTATTATTATAAAAGTTGAAAAATCGCGGGATTTTACAAAATTGATATTCAGAACTACATAATATAGTTCTCCCTTTTTGCCTGCTCTGCTGTAGAATCCGTTGCCCCAATGTTACCTAAAATGTTAAACCACAAGGAGTGAGACACTTTCAAATTATTTAAACAAAAGGTTTAGAAGAGAGTATAATGAAAATCAGAGAATACATAAATTAATTATACATTTACCACCATAATTCAGTTCATTATCATAATAGCATTGCCAAGTCTAAGATCACACAATTCATGAATAAGTATTCATTTTCAATTGTTCTTACTATCAAAATTACCTATATTATTCTATATCCACCATATTCCAATTAATAACCAACATCTTACAAACAGTCAAAAGTAAGCAATAATACAAGTCAACAATTAAATTTAGTCAACACAACTGATACCATCAAAACAAATTGATACAAACCACATATTTCAAACAACCATTCACAATCAAGAATCACAATTATTCAACATCCTCAAGGATGTCTCAATATTAGATAACTTTTTAAAATAAAGCAACTCCCTAGGGTTCTTCACTTCCTATTTTTCGTTAAACAAAACAATAATAATATAACCGTTCGTTATATACTTTACTAATTATACTCAAATTTTAAATTAAAATTTATGAATTGATTTTTAGATTTAACTTATTACCTTTCCCCAATTCCATTATAAACCCAATAATCCCTGTGCTTAAATAATAGAAGTGACTCCTCCTTACCTTTAGGGTTCCATTAGTGCCGGGTTTAAGGCACAGCAAGGAGATTCTGATCCGGCTCACGACAATCCGGTTATCCCGAACCAAACTACGTTCGCACCGATCCAACACGGTTCATGGTCGAACCGGTTCAAACCATACCCACACAGTATCCATAGCTTCAAGCTCTTCCATGGCAGCAACAATAGTGTTCTCTAAGACCGGCGGTAACGGCAGCCGCGACCTCAACGACCGGCGGTGACAGCAACACACGAACCAGGGCACGAACCGAGGAGGAAGGCGGTGTTTCACGAGCTCCTTCACAGCGGCAGCATCAACACGAGTAGCGGCGACACGCGACCTCCACGATCGGAGCAACCACAACATCATAAGCGCCACAACATCCAATGGCGGGAGAAAATACGAACCGTGGAGCTTTGTCCAGAGAACGGTGGCGCGAACAGGGACCTCTGCGAATCCCGGTTCAGAACGCGTCGGCGGTGGTGCGGTTCGCGAATCTCACGGCGGTCTCTGATGCGATATGGTTCAGTTGTGGAGAGAGAGAGACGCGCGGCGAGAGAGAGAGAAAGCCACGGGAGAAGGGTGGAGAAATCATATGAAGGAAAATTGAAGGGAGGGTGGCGGCGGCGGAACCAGTGGAGGGAGAGAACAGGACGGAGGGGAAGAGAGACCAAGGGAGGCGGCGGCTGGGCAACTCAAATGGAACCTTAGGGTTCTCTAGAATTTTCAAGACCCCTTCTTCTTTTTCTTTTTCTTTTTTAAAAAAAAATTTAAATCCAAAAATACCAATAATATAGTTTAAACATCGTATAAATAAAAACATATAAGAAAATTATAAAGTTAGGACTTTGGAAGTATTAAAATAAAATAGTAAGGAATATTTCAAGAGCAAAGTAAAGTATAGAAAGTGAATACATTTTAAGATAGGGCAACTATTTTAAAGATTATCAACAAATATAATTTAATCATCAATTAAAATATTAATTATATATATATATATGAAGGTCATAGAACCAAAAGTTTGAAAAGCACTAAATATAATTTATTATTGAATATATCAAAAATTAGGCAAATTATATAAAGTATATACATTTATTTTAATATGGTAACTTTCTTTAAATGAATTTACATTAAAGTATACAATTAAAACATTTTAATATAAAACAGATAAGATACTTCAAGAAAATACTCTACGTTCTAATAATTATTAACAAAGCTTTATCATTTAATTTGATAAGAAAATTCAAAATTTATAATAGTAAAACTTATGGTGTTACAATTCTTCCCTCCAAAAAGAAATTTCGTCCTCGAAATTTGATTTGCGTAAGTCATGAAGGTCAAAATAGTTTAAATAAAATTTATACAAAGATAATTAAACAAAAACAATATATAACACGAAGGTCTTTGACTAATTCACTGGGTAAAAGCAAAACTTCTTCCTTTATTAAAAATCACATATATAATAAGAAAACTCAAACCTTAGTGATGACATAAATTTGACATTAACAAAAAGGAGTAATGATAACTAGAAAAGAAGAAAGATTTTTCAAATACAATCAGAGGGAAAAGAAAAACTATATTCCATGACTATGTCAAGTAAAGGAAATCATCACTTATGAGTGAATAGCAATCTCCGTTAAACAAGTTACAAAACAAAATTATTTATGTTCTTAAAACTAAAAGAAAAGGATTTTAACACTTACCAGATGATAGTTGTTGGAAAAATATTCTGACTTTCTGTCATAACTGTAAAATGAATTCAAATTTTAAAGTGGCAATAGAAAATATGATGCAAGATTAGAGATAAAAGAAAATCCAGTTTATCTAAACAAAATCAGTACTATACATTTGTTTTGAGTTTGTATAGCGCGTTTAGCATCTAAAATGATAAAATATCTCAAAAGCTTACTAAGACCCTTTTCTTTTTTTTTTTTACGAAGAATAATTATGATTCAATCAATAGGGTGAAATTAAATTAAATGAATGGTAGACCAAATCCCAAAGGAAAACAAACTTGAAAAGAAATTAAAAAAAATGATTTCAAAATAGCGTTCAAACATTTTCCTTACCATAATAGATTTGGGAAGCAACTTGAAGTCAAGTACTACAATAGATTGGCATTGATTACAACACTAAACAAATTATGGGTAATGTGCTAAACAAATGAAAAAGCTGATTGTTGGACTTTATTTAACAATTTTCCTTTAAAAAATATTAACCAATGACTCGAAATCAAAAATTTATCGGTTTCAAGTACATGTACAGGCAATCATGTGAAATCAAAGAACAAATTTTTATTTATTTATTTATTTTTTTTAATGTAATAATCTCATATTTAGAAATAAAAATCAATAAACCAAATTTACATTTTATACCTAACTTTTAGAATAAAGATCATAAAATTAAAATCACAAAGAAAGAGTCTAAAAGAAACCGATGCATGAAAACTAACTGTACAAACATGTAAAGAAAATTCATTCACAAATAGATCGAATTATCACAACAACAACAACAAACATACTTATTTTATTAGATCCAAATAAATAGTGCTAACAAGATTTAAACACTATATAATTCCATTTGGGGGAAGACTATGAAATTAGAACTTAGGTAGAAATTAGGAAATAATAAAATCAAAACATCAAATCATTACCTGTATGAAGTGAAATTTAACAAATATTGAATATATTGCCATCAAAGTAAAGTAAAGAGAGTATATTCTTTAGATATGATTCTTATTTTAAATGACTTGACTTTAAAAAAACTAACGTGATACTTAAAACCTCCGTAAATTTGCAAAAATTTTGCCAGAGTTTCCTCTGTATTTTCAATATATCCATTTTATAAACTGGGTACCTGTCTAATCCAGAATTTCAGGTATTTTATTTTCACACAAACGAACACACACACACACACATATATATATATATATATATATATATGTATTACTTATTTTTATTTTATTTTATATATATATATATTTAGAAGGGTAAACCTTGCTTCACTGTACTATTAAAGATGTGAGCAAGAGATTCATCATCCTACCTTTTTCTCAGTACATGACGAAATCAACAATTCAAAACAGGTTTGGGTTTCAGCAGTGAGGGACATCACCAGTTCAGAAAAAAAAACACTGCTCCCATTCGGCTGGCTATTCCTGTTAGTTGAGTTTACCATCATATCATCACCAATACCAAAATTGTATATTCCGAAAAATCTAAACATCACTAGCCAGCTAGCAATGTAGGATTTTGGTTGGATTATCAAAGATGGACACAGATCTTTTTTTTTTCTTTTTTTTTTCATGAAAAGTCTATGCAAAAATTGTAACACCCCAAAATTTTAATCCCCGATTAATGAAATGTTAATTATAATTTAATTATAATTTAATTATAATTAATAGTTTTCGAATTAATCCTTGATTAAAATATGTGTGTATATAATTAGCTTGCATGTGAGAAATTATTTAATAAATAATTTAAATGCCTAAAATGTATATTTTGCATATTAGTCCCTGGGTTGGGACCTAGAAGCAATTATAGGAAAGGTTTTGGAGGGAAGGTAAATAAAATAATTATTTTTCAAAATCTGGGTAAAATACTCGAGTATTATCAGAAACACTCGAGTATTCTGGGTCAAACTGCACGAGTTAGTGCGTTTGGTGAGTCACAGCCAACGATTCTCGTGTGTTGACACGAAATCGTCTTTCCCAGCACGTCAATGGCGTCGTGTCGAGCAGCATGTGTGTCCTCATCTCCTATTTAAGCTCATCAACGAACCTTGGTGAAGAATTTTGTTGATCATTCTTCTGGTTGATGAAGTTAGGGTTCATAACTTCACTGAATCGATTCTCTTCTCTGAGTTCAAATTGAATCACAAATCATACACGAATACAAAGCTCACATCACGAGCTTTGTATAGACACCGAAATTGAGAGCGGAGAGTGAGTGTGCTGTTGGAATCGAAGCTTGGAAGTTGGAGTTTTTCTGTCAAGTTCAGTTTCTGGAGCTCACTGAGATCATCGATTTTGGTAAGCTCTTGAGTTCTTGAGTCTCAAACTCGATTCCTTTAGTTAGTTGATGTGGTATAGAGTCTAGAAACCTAACTTTTCTCAATTCTTATCTCTGTTTCATGGGTGAACCAATTCGGTTTTGGTGGTGCACTCAAAACTGTCATGCATGTGAAGCTCAAGTGGATTTCTGGGTTTGGAGAGCTTTTCTTTGGAGTCTTTCTGTTGATTCAAGTTTCAGAGGTAAGGGGAAGTAATTATATTCACTAGATAGAGTTTGAAATCCATTAAATGTGTTAGAGAGCCACCAAGAGGCTCTAAGGGCTTAGATTCTATAGGAACTTTGGTTTGGAGACCAATCCATGCTCTAAATCCGTATTGAGCAAGTTTGTTATTATGCATGTGAACTTAAATGAGCTTTGTTTCATGAATATTATGCTTATTGTGTGATTTGAGGTATTGAGTTGTTAAAATGCCTTTTTATGCATAATCAATGATTTCTCTGTCAATTCTGTGTTTTGAATTGAAATAAGTGTTGTAACATGTTTGATTAATGATATGTTAACTCTGTGGATCCCTGAAATGGACTTAAATTGAGTAGAAATGAAAATGGCATGTTAAAACCAGTTTTCAATACTGTCAGCTGCGAAACACTCGAGTAAATGGCAAAGTACTCGAGTAAATCGTGTTCAAAATAAAGCAAATTTCATAAGAACACTCGAGTATTTTGTATGATACTCGAGTATCGGGCATGAACTGAGAATTTTTATAGGTCAAACACTCGAGACATTCAAAGTCACTCGAGTATTCTGGAAAAGTCCAAGAACACTCGAGTAACTCATGAACTACTCGAGTAAATTGTTGAAATTCAAACCCAAATCCTCAGAAAGACATGAACACTCGAGTATTCTGAACTTTACTCGAGTAAAATGCCCAGAATCTGGAAACATCATTTTCAATTCTAACTTAATTAATTAAGGAATTAATAAGGATAATTCAAGGGATCAAAGACTTAGAGAAATTGATAAATACAATTAGATCGTTCGGTGACGATCCATTTTGAAAATTAAGCCTAGGTGGCAAGTAATGTATTAATCAATTTCCCTTAAGTCTAAAATGCATTCATTCTGGAGTTTGGATGGTAGGACGTATATCATGTTTTTGGTAAACATGTGGAGGGCCTCTGGGAGTGCCAATACGCTTGCTTGATGACACGTTGTTGACGTGGTCGGCTTAGTGGATGCCGATATGGTTATACCGTTTGGATGACGGACCGTTTGGATGACGGGACGATGCTCGGGTGGCACGTTATAACTATGCTCGGGTGGCATGGATTCCAAGCTTGTCGTGTACATTCTAGGTGAATGTACGAATTGTTGTATACCTAGGAATACAACGCACTGTGGAGTGCTGGGTTGTCAAGGATGGACGTCAGAGAGTGACTTAGAAAATGTGGAGATAAGTTGAGAGTTAAAGTCATGCATCATGTCATTCACTTAATGCAATTGATATACCTGAATTAAGTGTGAGCATCCTATGTGCATCTGATACTTGCTAGATGCTAATTGTGATTGTTATTAATTGATGCATTATTATCTTTCATATGTTGCATGATTTATTCTCTATTGATTATGTGAGTAGAATTGCTTACCCCTATGCCCTTGTAGGTGATGTCTCGTTACATTGCTTGCATCGAGATCCGGCCACTTCCTAGTGGCGTATGGATCTATGAGGACCATCGCGCGGTGTATGAGGGGGAGGTAGAGTTCACATTCTACCACCCTAACCCGCTGATGCGATTCCGTCCTCGTAGGTTTAGGATTCCCATCATATACACTATGCATGTACCCCCGTTTTATACTTATCATGGACCACCTCCCATGCGACCAGCTCGCTCTTACCACAGCTTTCATTTTCGACCTACCCGCTCTCACCCTTTTATGTCGAGAGTTGTCCGCGAGGAGACTCCCCCTTCTTATCCGAGGAGCCCCGTCAGGGTTTCACCATCACCTGACCCGGTACCCAGTGGTAGGGTACACTCTCCCTCGGATGAGATCGAGGAGGATCCGGTGGAGGACGAGAGTGGGAGCGAGCCTGTCGTGCATTCTACTGGGAGTGACTGGAGGGACGATGATCCCTAGGTACGTGCATATGGTGTATGACGTGGACCCTTGGATCTGTGTTGTGGAGGAGATGTGCTGCTGCTGCTGTGATGATGATGCTACTACCTTACTACCTATGTTTTTGGGAGACTACTACTGCTGCTACTACTGCATCTGATGCTGATGGATCTACGTGACTATCCCTGGGGTTGTATTTTGATTATGTATATATTGTACATATGTTTTACTCTAGGGTTATAGAAGCATAGTGATGTAGATCTGTTTACATGGACTTGTTATATTTTTGGAACTTGGTGACTTCTCTCATGGACTATGTATGTATGACTCTTTCGTATATATGAAAATCTATGTTTATATCATATCAGTAGCATAGTCCAGTAATTTCCGCTTACTCTGATTTATCTTATAAATGAGCTCGGCCATAAGTGTTAATTGACGATATCAGTTTTATTGAACAAAGTATGGGTAGCTTCAATTGATTGTAAAATGTAAAGAAATTTTTAAAGAACGAATGTTATCCTGTTTGAGAAAAGGTTTTAGAAATCGTCGAACTTGATACAAGTGTTTTAAAGGATTTTAGAATTTATTCTCCAAGAGTTCCATTTGATGAATTGTGCACCCGCTTTAAAGAAAATTTCATTTACCATATTTTCAAAGCTCACAAGTCCATATATTATCCAATATAAAGCATAAATACTAGATTATATTTGGGTAATCCGGAAGGGTGTCACACTCAGTGGTATCAGAGCAAAAGTCAGATCCTGTAGTAGTAGAAGTGGTTCCAGAAAGGTAGCCATCAACATCAAGCAGGTATCTCTAAAGCATTACATTATTTGAATGTTATTATATCGCTTGTTGAGGTTTGAATACCCCTGATTGGTTTGTATCTTGTCTCTTTTGAGTACAAGACACAATTGCTTGTAGATTTCATAAGTTTAGGATAGAGCCTTAGTATAGGTGGTGTAATGGAAGTTTCTTTAGTTCAACATATGTGACCATAAGCCCATAGCGCAGGTCTAGTATGGCAACTAGAAACCAAAATCACACCAACGCGATGTTGGAGCGAATCACCACGGTGTTGGAAGCTATGCAAAGGCAGTCTCAGCAACCATCTCAACCAACTAATCCGCCTCATCAGTGTAATATGGGAAACACTGAGGCAAAGACTCTGGCTGATTTTAGGAGTTGCAATCCGCCAAAGTTTGAAGGAGGATTTAAACCGGAAGAGGCCAACAAGTGGATTCATACTATGGACAAGATTTTGAGGACTTTGGAGTGTTCTGATGTTCAGAAGGTGGCATATGCAACCTATATGCTGGAAGATGAGGCTGAGAATTGGTGGAATCACACCATGCAGCTTTTGCAATATGAAGGAAGGGAGATAAGTTGGGGAGTATTTATGGAGAAGTTTCTCCAGAAGTATTTTCCTGAGGATCTGAGAAGGAAGAAGGAGGTGGAGTTTCTGCAGTTGAAGCAAGGGAACATGAGTGTGGGCGAGTACGCGGCAAAGTTTGAAGAGCTGATGAAGTACTCTCCATACTACCAGAACAATCCAGACGAGAGGAGCAAGTGCATCAAGTTTGAAGGTGGGCTGAAGCCAAAGCTGAAGTCAATTTTTAGCTATCAGCGGATTCAAAGTTTCCCTGCATTGGTGGATATGTGTAGGATGTACGAAGATGATATCCAGGCTGAGGAGATGCAAGTGCCAGAGAAGAAGGACAATCAAGGATATGGACCACAGAGACGGAAGGGTTTTAACAATAGAGGCAAAGGTCCATATGATCGCAGAGGGAAAGGCAAGGGTAAAGCTGGTGGTTCTGAGGGAAGGAACTATCGGAATGAAGCTCCATTTTGCGACAAGTGCAAGCGCAATCACTATGGTAGGGTATGCTGGGGGACAAGTGGTTGCTTCAATTGTGGAAAGCTGGGGCATTTTGCAAGAGATTGCAAGGAACCAGCCAAGGCCAATTCCAGAGGAACTGCTGATAGACCGGTGACTCAAGGAAGAGTCTTCACCCTTAGTGGTGTGGAAGCGAATCGATCCTCTGATCTGGTGCAAGGTAAATACTTGCTTAATGGTCAGCCTTGTTATGTTTTGTTTGACTCTGGTGCAACGCATTCATTTGTTTCATATGAATGTGTAAACCGTTTAGGTTTGATTGTGTCTGAAATGCCTTATGTTTTTAAAATAGAAACCCCTACCAATGCTCCAGTAGTTGTTTCTAGAGCATGTCTTAACTGTTGTATAGAAGTGTTGGGACAAACCTCTAAAGTAGACTTGATCTGCTTACCCTTGACACAATTAGATGTGATCTTGGGGATGGACTGGTTAAGTCGGAACCAAGTGATCATTGATTGTGATAGGAAACTAGTAGCCTATAGAGACCCAAAACCATTGGGCTACATGTGTCTATTCAACTCAGAGGTGGAGGAGAGTGGTCCGAAGTTGGAAGAGATTCCTGTTGTTCGAGAGTTTCCAGAAGTGTTTGCTGATGAGATTCCTGGTCTGCCACCAAGAAGAGAGATTGAATTTGGTATCGACCTAATTCCCGGAGCTGGTCCCATTTCTATCGCTCCTTATAGAATGGCACCACCGGAAATGGCAGAGATGAAGAAGCAGATTGAGGAGTTGCTACAGAAACAGATGATCCGACCAAGCGTCTCACCTTGGGGTGCTCCTGTCCTATTCGTCAAGAAAAAGGATGGTAGCATGAGGATGTGTATAGACTATCGGCAGCTGAATAAGGTCACCATCAAGAACAAGTATCCGTTGCCACGGATAGATGACCTTATGGATCAAGTACGTGGGGCATCAGTATTTTCCAAGATTGATTTGAGGTCGGGGTACCATCAGATTAGGATTAGAGAGGAGGATATCTCTAAGACTGCATTCCGATCTCGATACGGACATTATGAGTATGTCGTAATGCCGTTCGGATTGACTAATGCACCAGCTATCTTTATGGACTACATGAATCGAATCTTTAGACCTCATCTAGATTCATTCGTGGTTGTGTTCATTGACGATATTCTGATCTACTCTAAGAGCCACGAAGAGCATGCTGAACATTTGAGAGTAGTGTTAAGCATCTTGAAGGAGAAGCAGCTGTATGCCAAACTTACGAAGTGTGAGTTCTGGCTAAAGGAGGTTAAGTTTTTAGGGCATGTGATTTCAGATAAAGGGATTGCGGTTGATTCGACGAAGGTAGATTCGGTTTTGCAATGGGAGCAACCGAAGTCGGTCACGGAGGTTAGAAGTTTTCTCGGATTGGCTGGGTATTATAGAAGGTTTATCGAGGGTTTCTCGAAGGTCGCACTGCCTCTGACTAAGTTGACTCGGAAAGATCAACCATTTCTGTGGGACGAAAAGTGTGAAAAGAGTTTTCGGGAGTTGAAGGAAAGGTTGACATCGTCTCCCATATTAGTGTTGCCCGATACACAGAAGAGTTTCGATGTGTATTGTGACGCGTCGAAACAAGGTCTTGGGTGTGTCTTGATGCAAGATGGGCAAGTTGTCGCTTATACCTCGAGACAGTTAAAGGTTCATGAGATGAACTATCCAACCCATGACCTGGAGCTAGCAGCTGTGGTGTTTGCCTTAAAGATTTGGAGGCACTATCTCTATGGCACTACGTTCCGGGTGTTTAGTGACCATAAGAGTTTAAAGTACCTCTTTGATCAAAAGGAGTTGAATATGAGGCAACGCAGATGGATGGAGTTTTTGAAGGATTATGAGTTTGAGCTCCATTATCATCCTGGGAAGGCAAACGTTGTAGCGGATGCATTGAGTAGAAAGGCAATGCATATCAGTGCAATGATGGTTAGAGAAGCTGCACTGATAGAGGAGTTTCGGGATTTAAGTTTGACGATGCAAGTGGAGCCGACGAGTATCAAGTTGGGGATGCTACAGGTTGCTAACGAATTCCTGCAAAGGATTCGAGAATTGCAACACGAGGATGAGAAACTTATGGAGAAGAAGAGGTTGATGCAAGAAGGTATGGAGTTAGAATTCCAAGAAGGGAAGGATGGAATCTTGCGTTTTAGAATGAGGATTTGTATTCCGGATAATTTGGAAGTAAGAAGGATGATTTTGGATGAAGCGCATAAGAGTAAGATGAGCATTCATCCGGGAGCTACTAAAATGTACCAGGACTTAAAGAAATTATTTTGGTGGCCGGGGTTAAAGAAGGATGTAGCTGAGTATGTGGCGTGCTGTTTGGTGTGTCAAAAGGCGAAGGTAGAACACCAAAGGCCAGGAGGAGAGTTGCTTTCTTTAGAAGTTCCCGTATGGAAGTGGGATAGCATCTCGATGGATTTCGTGTCGGGATTGCCAAGGACGTCTACTGGTCATGATGCAATCTGGGTGATCGTGGATCGGTTAACCAAGTCAGCGCATTTCATTCCCGTGAATATGCGCTACTCATTGGAAAAGCTCACTCAGTTGTATATCAAGGAAGTTGTTCGTCTTCATGGGATACCATCAAGTATTGTGTCTGATCGCGATCCAAGGTTCACGTCAAAGTTCTGGCAAGATCTACACAGAGCCTTGGGTTCAAGATTGAAGTTAAGCTCTGCATACCACCCTCAGACTGATGGTCAAACGGAAAGAACTATTCAGTCATTGGAAGACATTCTGCGAGCTTGTGCACTGGAAGAACAAGGGAGTTGGGAGAAAATGTTGCCACTCGTGGAATTTACTTACAACAATAGTTATCACACGAGTATTGGAATGGCACCATTTGAAGCTCTGTATGGAAGGAAATGTCAGACGCCGTTATGCTGGTTTCAAGTGGGGGAGAATTCTCTGGTTGGGCCAGATTTTGTGCAAGAGACCACGGAGCAGATCAAGATGATTCAAGCAAAGATGAAGACGGCACAGAGTAGGCAGAAAAGCTATGCTGATAGGAGAAGGAAACCTTTAGAGTTTGTCGAAGGAGACCATGTGTTCATTAGGATTGTACCAACCAAAGGTGTTAGTAGAGCCTTGAAAACCCAGAAATTATCACCTAAGTTTATTGGTCCCTATCAAATTCTAAAAAGAATCGGCCCAGTAGCTTATCAGTTAGCCCTGCCTCCATCATTAGCTAACCTCCACAACGTGTTCCATGTATCTCAGTTGAAGAAATATGTCCATGATCCCACCATTGTCCTTAGAATCCAACCGGATGACTTAGGAGTTCATAAGAACCTAACCTTCAAAGCTGTGCCAGTTCGCATCGAAGATCGGAGAATCAAGCAACTGAGAGGGAAGGATATTCATCTGGTCAAAGTTGTCTGGGTTTGTGGAGATGTAATAGAATCCTCTTGGGAGTTAGAGAATAAGATGCGTCAGGATTATTCTGACTTGTTTGTATGAGTTGAATTTCGGGGACGAAATTCCTTGTAAGTGGGGGAGTAGTGTAACACCCCAAAATTTTAATCCCCGATTAATGAAATGTTAATTATAATTTAATTATAATTAATAGTTTTCGAATTAATCCTTGATTAAAATATGTGTGTATATAATTAGCTTGCATGTGAGAAATTATTTAATAAATAATTTAAATGCCTAAAATGTATATTTTGCATATTAGTCCCTGGGTTGGGACCTAGAAGCAATTATAGGAAAGGTTTTGGAGGGAAGGTAAATAAAATAATTATTTTTCAAAATCTGGGTAAAATACTCGAGTATTATCAGAAACACTCGAGTATTCTGGGTCAAACTGCACGAGTTAGTGCGTTTGGTGAGTCACAGCCAACGATTCTCGTGTGTTGACACGAAATCGTCTTTCCCAGCACGTCAATGGCGTCGTGTCGAGCAGCATGTGTGTCCTCATCTCCTATTTAAGCTCATCAACGAACCTTGGTGAAGAATTTTGTTGATCATTCTTCTGGTTGATGAAGTTAGGGTTCATAACTTCACTGAATCGATTCTCTTCTCTGAGTTCAAATTGAATCACAAATCATACACGAATACAAAGCTCACATCACGAGCTTTGTATAGACACCGAAATTGAGAGCTGAGAGTGAGTGTGCTGTTGGAATCGAAGCTTGGAAGTTGGAGTTTTTCTGTCAAGTTCAGTTTCTGGAGCTCACTGAGATCATCGATTTTGGTAAGCTCTTGAGTTCTTGAGTCTCAAACTCGATTCCTTTAGTTAGTTGATGTGGTATAGAGTCTAGAAACCTAACTTTTCTCAATTCTTATCTCTGTTTCATGGGTGAACCAATTCGGTTTTGGTGGTGCACTCAAAACTGTCATGCATGTGAAGCTCAAGTGGATTTCTGGGTTTGGAGAGCTTTTCTTTGGAGTCTTTCTGTTGATTCAAGTTTGAGAGGTAAGGGGAAGTAATTATATTCACTAGATAGAGTTTGAAATCCATTAAATGTGTTAGAGAGCCACCAAGAGGCTCTAAGGGCTTAGATTCTATAGGAACTTTGGTTTGGAGACCAATCCATGCTCTAAATCCGTATTGAGCAAGTTTGTTATCATGCATGTGAACTTAAATGAGCTTTGTTTCATGAATATTATGCTTATTGTGTGATTTGAGGTATTGAGTTGTTAAAATGCCTTTTTATGCATAATCAATGATTTCTCTGTCAATTCTGTGTTTTGAATTGAAATAAGTGTTGTAACATGTTTGATTAATGATATGTTAACTATGTGGATCCCTGAAATGGACTTAAATTGAGTAGAAATGAAATTGGCATGTTAAAACCAGTTTTCAATACTGTCAGCTGCGAAACACTCGAGTAAATGGCAAAGTACTCGAGTAAATCGTGTTCAAAATAAAGCAAATTTCATAAGAACACTCGAGTATTTTGTATGATACTCGAGTATCGGGCATGAACTGAGAATTTTTATAGGTCAAACACTCGAGACATTCAAAGTCACTCGAGTATTCTGGAAAAGTCCAAGAACACTCGAGTAACTCATGAACTACTCGAGTAAATTGTTGAAATTCAAACCCAAATCCTCAGAAAGACATGAACACTCGAGTATTCTGAACTTTACTCGAGTAAAATGCCCAGAATCTGGAAACATCATTTTCAATTCTAACTTAATTAATTAAGGAATTAATAAGGATAATTCAAGGGATCAAAGACTTAGAGAAATTGATAAATACAATTAGATCGTTCGGTGACGATCCATTTTGAAAATTAAGCCTAGGTGGCAAGTAATGTATTAATCAATTTCCCCTAAGTCTAAAATGCATTCATTCTGGAGTTTGGATGGTAGGACGTATATCATGTTTTTTGTAAACATGTGGAGGGCCTCTGGGAGTGCCAATACGCTTGCTTGATGACACGTTGTTGACGTGGTCGGCTTAGTGGATGCCGATATGGTTATACCGTTTGGATGACGGACCGTTTGGATGACGGGACGATGCTCGGGTGGCACGTTATAACTATGCTCGGGTGGCATGGATTCCAAGCTTGTCGTGTACATTCTAGGTGAATGTACGAATTGTTGTATACCTAGGAATACAACGCACTGTGGAGTGCTGGGTTGTCAAGGATGGACGTCAGAGAGTGACTTAGAAAATGTGGAGATAAGTTGAGAGTTAAAGTCATGCATCATGTCATTCACTTAATGCAATTGATATACCTGAATTAAGTGTGAGCATCCTATGTGCATCTGATACTTGCTAGATGCTAATTGTGATTGTTATTAATTGATGCATTATTATCTTTCATATGTTGCATGATTTATTCTCTATTGATTATGTGAGTAGAATTGCTTACCCCTATGCCCTTGTAGGTGATGTCTCGTTACATTGCTTGCATCGAGATCCGGCCACTTCCTAGTGGCGTATGGATCTATGAGGACCATCGCGCGGTGTATGAGGGGGAGGTAGAGTTCACATTCTACCACCCTAACCCGCTGATGCGATTCCGTCCTCGTAGGTTTAGGATTCCCATCATATACACTATGCATGTACCCCCGTTTTATACTTATCATGGACCACCTCCCATGCGACCAGCTCGCTCTTACCACAGCTTTCATTTTCGACCTACCCGCTCTCACCCTTTTATGTCGAGAGTTGTCCGCGAGGAGACTCCCCCTTCTTATCCGAGGAGCCCCGTCAGGGTTTCACCATCACCTGACCCGGTACCCAGTGGTAGGGTACACTCTCCCTCGGATGAGATCGAGGAGGATCCGGTGGAGGACGAGAGTGGGAGCGAGCCTGTCGTGCATTCTACTGGGAGTGACTGGAGGGACGATGATCCCTAGGTACGTGCATATGGTGTATGACGTGGACCCTTGGATCTGTGCTGTGGAGGAGATGTGCTGCTGCTGCTGTGATGATGATGCTACTACCTTACTACCTATGTTTTTGGGAGACTACTACTGCTGCTACTACTGCATCTGATGCTGATGGATCTACGTGACTATCCCTGGGGTTGTATTTTGATTATGTATATATTGTACATATGTTTTACTCTAGGGTTATAGTAGCATAGTGATGTAGATCTGTTTACATGGACTTGTTATATTTTTGGAACTTGGTGACTTCTCTCATGGACTATGTATGTATGACTCTTTCGTATATATGAAAATCTATGTTTATATCATATCAGTAGCATAGTCCAGTAATTTCCGCTTACTCTGATTTATCTTATAAATGAGCTCGGCCATAAGTGTTAATTGACGATATCAGTTTTATTGAACAAAGTATGGGTAGCTTCAATTGATTGTAAAATGTAAAGAAATTTTTAAAGAACGAATGTTATCCTGTTTGAGAAAAGGTTTTAGAAATCGTCGAACTTGATACAAGTGTTTTAAAGGATTTTAGAATTTATTCTCCAAGAGTTCCATTTGATGAATTGTGCACCCGCTTTAAAGAAAATTTCATTTACCATATTTTCAAAGCTCACAAGTCCATATATTATCCAATATAAAGCATAAATACTAGATTATATTTGGGTAATCCGGAAGGGTGTCACACTCAGTGGTATCAGAGCAAAAGTCAGATCCTGTAGTAGTAGAAGTGGTTCCAGAAAGGTAGCCATCAACATCAAGCAGGTATCTCCAAAGCATTACATTATTTGAATGTTATTATATCGCTTGTTGAGGTTTGAATACCCCTGATTGGTTTGTATCTTGTCTCTTTTGAGTACAAGACACAATTACTCGAGTGTTCTTAAGCTTACTCGAGTGTTCATGTCTTTCTGAGGATTTGGGTTTTAATTTCAACAATTTACTCGAGTAGTTCATGAGTTACTCGAGTGTTCTTGGACTTTTCCAGAATACTCGAGTGACTTTGAATGACTCGAGTGTTTGACCTATAACAAATTCTCAGTTCATGCCCGATACTCGAGTAACAGACAAAATACTCGAGTGTTCTTATGAAATTTACTTTATTTTGAACACGATTTACTCGAGTACTTTGCTATTTACTCGAGTGTTTCGCAGCTGACAGTAGTGAAAACTGGTTTTAACATGCCATTTTCATTTCTACTCAATTTAAGTCCATTTCAGGGATCAACAGAGTTAACATATCATTAATCAAACATGTTACAACACTTACTTCAATTCAAAACACAGAATTGACAGAGAAATCATTGATTATGCACAAAAAGGCATTTTAACAACTCAATACCTCAAATCACACAATAAGCATAATATTCATGAAACAAAGCTCATTCAGGTTCACATGCATGATAACAAACTTGCTCAATACAGATTTAGAGCATGGATTGGTCTCCAAACCAAAGTTCCTATAGAATCTAAGCCCTTAGAGCCTCTTGGTGGCTCTCTAACACATTTAATGGATTTCAAACTCTATCTAGTGAATATAATTACTTCCCCTTACCTCTCAGACTTGAATCAACAGAAAGACTCCAAAGAAAAGCTCTCCAAACCCAGAAATCCACTTGAGCTTCTCATGCATGACAGTTTGAGCACCATACCAAAATTGAATTGGTTTGGACATGAAATAGAGATAAAAATTAGGGAAAACTAGATTTCTAAGCTCTATGCAACATCATCTAACTAAACGAATTGAGTTTGAGACTCAAGAACTCAGGAGCTTACCAGAATCGATGATCACAGTGAGCTCCAGACACCAACTTAAGCAAGAACAGCTCCACTTCAAGACTTCGATTCTCTCAATCCACACACTCAAACCTCACAATTTTGGTGTCTATACAAAGCTCGTGATGTGAGCTTTGTATTGGTGTATCACTCGAAGACTAACACTTAGAATTGAAAGAGAATTGAACGAGACGAAATCGAAACCCTAGCTTCTTCAACAATGCAAACCTTAGCCAAAATTCCCACGAATTCGTGGTTGATGGGCTTTTATAGACACAGGGAGACATCATGCGAGTCGACACGAGTGCTTTGAGCTGTTGAGGGAGACGATTTCGTGTCAACACACGAGAATCGTTCATGGTGACTCATCAAACGCACTAACTCGTGCAGTTTGACCCAGAATACTCGAGTGTTTCAGAAAATACTCGAGTGTTTTACCCAGTTTTTGAAAAATAATTATTTTATTTACTTTCCCTCCAAAACCTTTCCTATAATTGCTTCTAGGTCCCAAACCAGGGACTAATATGCAAAATATACATTTTAGGCATTTAAATTATTTATTAAATAATTTCTCACACATAAGCTAGTCATATAAACACATATTTAAATCAAGGATTAATATAGAAACTATTAATTATAATTAAATTATAATTAACATTTCATTAATCGGGGATTAAAATTTTGGGGTGTTACATTATCACTCTTTGTAAAAGTTGCACAGTTAGTTTTCAAATCTTTAATTTCATTTTGGTACTTGATGCAACTTTCACAATTTTGATTCTTCAATTTAGTGATAGTATGTTCTAACGATTCATTACTGCATTTTAATTGATCAATGTGTTTTTCTAATTCAAGAACTTGCTCTTTATGGTTTAGAATATTCTTTTTCAATTTTGTATAACTTTTAGCAAGTTTCTTGAATTCAGATTGCATTTCAATATATGCAGCATATAATTCATTGTAATCATCAAAATCGGAATCAGTATTGGAATCAGTATCAGTATCGGAAGCTACCTCAGAGTCGTGTTCGAACGTTGTTCGGCTCGGTGAGGCTTCCTCATGATTTCTGGCCATTAAGCACATGGTCGGATTTTCCTTGCCGTAATCCGAGCTTAGATTTTCCTCGACATTGTCCGAGCTTGATTCGTACAACTCAAACTCTTGCTCGGTTGTTGTTCGGCTCGGAGATGCTTGTACAGCTTGCCTTCCCATTAGGCACAGATTTGCCTCCTCTTCATCATCGGATGAACTGGTGTCTGAGGTTTCATTGTCTTTAGGTGCGTCCCATACTATGTAAGCTCTCTTTGGTTTGTGCTCTTTCCCTTTCTTTCTCTCGGCACTACCTTTCTTTTGAAGCTTAGGACGGTATGCTCGGATGTGCCCTGGTTCACCACATCTACGACACTTTATTGTCTCTTTTAAGCTCTTGCGGTGTTGGTCGTCTCCGACTTCTTTTCCTTGGTTTATGAAGTTCCTTTTGTTATTGAAAAATTTCCCGAACTTCTTCACCATGAGGCTGAAGCTTTCTTCGTCCATGTCCGAGCTTGAGTCACTGTCCGAGGAGTCTTTGCTTGCCTTTGATTGCTTGTTGGATACCTTGAGAGAGATCCCCTTTTTCTTTCTATCTGACTCCTCATGAATTGATAGTCTGCCGAGCTCCATTTCGTGCTCGTGCAATTTTCCGAACAGGGTGGCAATGTCCAGTGAGTCCAAATCCTTCGATTCCATGATTGTTGTGACTTTGGGCCGTCATTCCCTGCTTAAGAATCTTAAGACTTTGTTAATAATTTCAGAGTTTAAGAAAGTATTTCCTAATGCAATTAGATGATTAATAATATGAGTGAATCTCTTTTGCATGTCACTAATCGATTCATTCGGGAGCATGCAAAAGAGTTCGTACTCATGCATCAGAGTGTTTAATCGGGCTCGTCTGAGCTCGTTGGTTCCCTCATGAGTGAGTTGTAGTGTGTCCCACATCTGCTTAGCAGATTGGCAGTGTGAGACACGGAAAAATTCATCGTATGACAAAGCCGAGGTGATGATGTTCTTAGCTTTTAAATCATAAGATACTTTCCTTTTGTCGTCATCATCCCATCTTGCCTTCGGAATTTCTACAACGTCTTCTCCAATCCTTCTTCTCAGAATGAAGGGACCATTTTCAACAGCATCCCAAATATCGATATCAATAGCTTCAATAAAAATTTTCATACGAGCTTTCCAATAAGCATAACCATCACCGTTAAATAGTGGTGGTCTGTTTATTGAAGAACCTTCACCACTGAATGGATTGTTAGAGCCCATTGGTTTCCTCTAGGATCTTTTCGAAAAGCTGTTAAGCTCGATCATTCGACCGAGCTCTAATACCACTTATTGGAAACCAACAAGTGGCCTAACAATCTACTAGAGGGGGGTGAATAGTTGTTTGAAGCACAAGTACCGATTTTTCGAATTAATTGAAAGTTGATAATTTATGCTTGTTGATTTTAAGAAAATTTGTCAAGTTAATGTCGAGCAGATGCTGAAAATTTATTGTCTGGAACGAGTAATAGATTATCCGAGCTGCTACACAAAAACCGGTTTTTGCAGCGAGAACTTAGCAAGCATGAATTAACGAACAGAGGTTGGTTTTGCCGACTAAGATGCTCGGTAAATATGCAAACAGTTAAAGAGCAAATAATGCAGCAAGCAGTAAAGAGAGACACAGGAAATTTTATACTGGTTCACTCTCACCCACTTGAGAGCTACATCCAGTCCCCCCTGAACCACAGGGAGCTTTCACTAACAATCAATTTAAATGGTTACACAAGGATTTTACAAGAGAACTTCTCTAATCCTAACCCAGTCACAGAGTGTACCAAACTCTTGACACTACCCTAATTAAATTGATGGCTGAAGAACATCTTCAGCGCTTCACACACCGAAGCTTCTTGAAACCTTCAAAAAACAGCTTCGTTCAACATGGTTACAAAGATGAATGAAGAGTATGGCTCCAACTCGAAGACTCAACAGAGTAAGATTTGAAAGTTTGTGTATCTGGTGAGTAATCGATTAAGAAAAGGGATTCCACATAGAAGAATGAAACTGGGTTTCGAATATGAAAGTTTGCTTCCTCTGTGTTATGAAAAATGTTGTTGTTGTTGTTGTTGTTGTGTTCTCTCTCTTTCTTCTTGGTATTCTGCTTCTTGTTCGTTTTTCTTTTTTTTTTGAAGACTGAAAGTTTGGCTTTTATACACAACTCAGCACCCAACAGAGGCAAGATATTTTGTGACACACGCTGTCCTTGCAACGGATATTCATCAATCTTATCCATTTTGCTGCAATGTTCAGATTTACACGTATGTCCTTTTTAGAAGCTTCCAATTTGCAACAACGTATAGTGACAGTTGTTTGTTCTTTTCAATTTTAATCCCTTTTTCAAATTTGAAATTCACGATTGGCGGTGTCGTTTCGACTGAATGTTGAAGACGATGAACAGTATCCGAGCTAAGCATTTTTGTTCGAGCAGAGCAACTTGATTTCTTATGCAGCAGAGAACTAATGTGACACCCTTTCTTTAATATACAATATTATTAATTAATCTCATTAGAAATATTTATTTATGGACATCAATAGTTTGGATAATTTATCTCAAATGTAATTTTTGCATTTGATATTCTATCATACGAGAAATTATCGAATTCGGCTTTGAACATTTAACATTGAAACAATTATTTATTTGCAAGACAACGTATATTTGTTAATTAAAAATTTAGACTTCAATAATTATAAGCATAGCGTTGCCTTGTTGTTGGCATATAATATTTTCCAAATAATAATAGTTGTCGAATTCTCCTTTTAACAAAATCAGAGTGCGCGGAAAGATAGTAGTACTCAAGGATCCATGTTGTGATAAACATCATACATATATATATATATATATATATCATCATAAAAAGGGATCCACAAGTACACCAAGTCATCAAAGTACAGATATCCATGTCCATAGAGCTGAAAAAACATATATAAGACTGAAAATAAGACCTGAACTCTCAAAACACTAAAATATGTACAATATATAACAACTCAAAAATAAAGTGTCAGAGAGCAGGTCAACTGGTCCTCCATGCATCCGTCTGTTCCACTGCAGCAGCAAAAGTCGGTCCGGGATCTCTATCATCTATACTATGCAAACACTAGGAACCACTGGGTCCTCCTCGAGGTCTGGGAACCGGCTCGACTGGTACCTCCTCCTCCTCGCTCTCCCCCTCCTCGGGATCCTCCTCTATCCCATCCGACGGAGTGGCAATGTGACACCCTTTTCATAATCCAGTAATTAATATACTTATTATACTAATACTCGGATAAAATATGGACTTGTAAGTATATGGAAAACGTAGAAAAAAATTTTCTCTTTCAAAAGCGGGTGCACAAACAAAACATGGAATTCTTGGAGAGGATAGTTCATATCATTTTAAGCATTGTGTTGAATTCGGCATACTCCAAAACTTTTTCATAAATTAGATAGCATCAGTACTTTGAAATCGTATTCATATAATAGAAATTAAGCGATGTCATCCCTTCTTTCGTTTTGCGGAACTGATACCATACATTTCTATCGTAGCCGAATTCCTTTAATAAGTTAAATCAGAGTAAGCGGAAATAGTGGAACTATGCATAATTACAAGATAAACATAAGATGCATATATTTATAAGAAAGTCATAAAGTACATAGTTCCATGGTCAAAACTCCAAGATCCATACACAAGTCCATCATAAATATCTATACCAAAAGTAAAACCATAACCCTAGAGTTTTCAAAAGTATATATACAAAATATACATCACAAAAATATGAAACTCTAGAGGTGGTCACATAGATCTGGCAGCAGTAGTAGTAGTAGTGATAGTAGTAGTAGTCTTCAAGTAGCAGAAGTAAACATCATCATCAACAGCAGAAGCAGTAGTATCTCCTCCACAGCATCCCCACATCGGATCCCCTGATCCTCATCATGTACCATACGCACATACCTAAGGATCATCGTCCCTCCACTGACTCCCAGTAGAATGAACGACTGGCTCGCCTCCGCTCTCCTCCTCCACGGGGTCCTCCTCGATCTCATCCGATGGAGTAGGTACCCTACCACTGGGTACCGGGTCAGGAGAAGGTGAGACCCTAAATGGGCTTCTCGGATCAGAAGGGGGAGTCTCCTCGCGGACGACTCTCGAAGAAAAAGGGTGTGAGTGGGTAGGTCGAAAACGGAAAATGTGATAAGAGGGAGCTGGTCGTGTGGGAGGTGGTCCATGATATGTGTAAAAAGGGGGTACGTGCATAGTGTATATGATGGGAATCCTAAACCTACGAGGACGAAATCGAATCAGCGGGTTCGGGTGGTAGAAGGTAACCTCTACCTCTCCCTCAAACACCGCGCGATGGTCCTCGTAGATCCAGGTACCACTAGGAAGTGGCAGGATCTCGATACAAGCGATGTAACGTGACATCACCTACAAGGGCGTAGGGGTAAGCATATCTATACACATAATCAATAGAGCATAAATGTATGTACAATGTGAATATATAATCATATGCGATAATAAGCAACATTCACATTTAGCATTTAGCAGATATTGTATGCAAGTAGGATGCTCATACTAGTTTCATTTATCAACTTTAGATTAAATGAGTGGCATGATGTATGAACTTAGCTCTCAAGCCTATCTCCATCATTCTATGACACTCTCTGACGTCCATCCTTTACTTCATCCAGCACTCAACAGTGCGTTGTACTCCTAGGTGTACAACATTCGTACATTCACCAAGAATGTACACGACAAGCTTGGAATCCATGCCACCCGAGCACGTCTCGTCATCCAAACGGCCCGTCATCCAAACGGTATAATCATTTTGGCATCTCACTAAGCCGACCACGTCGTCAACCATAACGTGTCATCAAGCGAGCCGTCAATTGGCACTCCCAGAGGCCCTCGTCATGTTATCAAAACATGATAAACGATCTATCATCCAGACTCCAAAATGAATGCATTAATTTTCGCTCAAAGGAATTGATTGGTGTTTTTCTTTTTAATAATACCTGACGTGTCGCCCGAGCAACGTCTCGTCGTCCAAACGAAAATTTACCATATCATCAATCAATTTCCTTTAAGTATTAGGTCACTTGGATTATTGTCATTTAAGTGTTAATCAATGATTCAGAATTAAAAATGGTATTTTTAATATCCTGGGTAAAATACTCGAGTGTTCCTCAGAATACTCGAGTGTTCTTCAGTTATTACCAGATTACTCAAGTAATTCTCAGTTACTCGAGTTGTTCATACCTTTCTGAAGATTTGGGTTTCAGATTCATAAAAATACTCGAGTGATTCCTGAGTACTCGAGTGTTCTTCATCAACTCCAGAACACTCGAATGACTCCTGCATTACTCGAGTGGTTTACCATAAAATGTCCCCATGCATCAGTCGATACTCGAGTTCTGGGCATGGTACTCGAGTGTTCTAACACAAAATACATTGTTTTACCAAAATTTTACTCGAGTATCAAGCCAAGTACTCGAGTCTTTTCTTGCAGAACAGACTGGAAACTTGGTTTTAACATGCCATTTTCTATTCTAATCATTTCTAGTCCAATCCAACGATCAACAGAGTTTATATAACACATATTGAACATGCTCAAACACTTAGATTACATCAAATAACAGATTTGACAGGGAATCACAAGATTATGCATAAAACATATAATTTCACAACTTAATATGCCAAATTGCAGTATACTCAATAAACTTGTGATTTTATGTTCAAGATAGCTTGCATGCAACATATGAGACTTGCTCAACACAGCCATAGAGCATCATTTGGTCTCCAAACCATATTCCCTATTCAATCTAAGCCCTTAGAGCCTCTTGGTGGCTCTCTAATGAAAATCATGGAATTTAAACTCTATCTAGTGAATAGAAAGACTTCCCCTTACCTTACAGACGTGAATCAACAGGGAACTTGAAAGGAATAGCTCCACAACACCAAGAATCACTTCAAGCACCACATGCAGGACAGTTTTGAGTGGAGATCCAAAATGGAATTGGTTGACATATGAAACAGAGATAGAAATTGGGGAAATTAGTATTTCTATACTCTATGCAACATCTACTAACTATAGAAACTGAATTAAGACTCAGAGAACTCGTGGGCTTACCAAAATCAAGACTCCAAGCAAGCTCCAGACAAAGGCTTGACAGAAACAATTCCAACTTCCCAGCTTCAATTCTTCCACCACACTCACTCTCAGCTCACGAATTTGGTGTCTATACAAAGCTCGAGATGTGAGCTTTGTATTGGTGTATAATTTGTTTCTCAAATCCAGACACAAAGGGAGAATCGAATGCTCCAACTCAGGAACCCTAACTTGAATAACAAACTCGAATTTGACCAAATGCCTCAATAATTCGAGCTTGATTGGCTTATATAGACAGGGAGGAAGCTCATGCATGGCGACACGACAACGGGAGACGTGGGTGAGAGGTGTGTTCGTGGCAAAGGAAGGGAATCGGTGGTGGTGACTCACCAAACGCACTAACTCGTGCAACTCTGACCAGAACACTCGAGTCTTTTCAGAAATACTCGAGTATTTTGGTCAGTTTTTGAAAAATAATAATTTTATTTACTTTCCCTCCAAAACCTTTCCTATAATTACCTCTAGGTCCCAACTCAGGGACTAATATGCAAAATATTTATTTTATGCATACTTATACTTAATAAATAAATTCACACACATTCCCTAAATGCATAAATATAGATTTTAATCGAAGATTAAGAATGGAAATAATTAACTATAATAAACTTTATAATTAACATTTCATTAATCAGGGATTAAAATTTTGGGGCGTTACACTACTCCCCCACTTACAAGGAATTTCGTCCCTGAAATTCAACTCATACAAATAATTCAGGATAGTCCTAACGCATCTTATCCTCTAATTCCCAAGATGCTTCCATCACATCACCACAAACCCAGATTACTTTGACCAAACAAATATCCTTCCCTCTAAGCTGCTTGACTCTTCGATCTTCAATTCGAACAGGCATGGCTTCAAAGGTTAGATTCTCATGGATTTCTAGGTCATCAGGTTGGATTCTAAGAACAATGGTGGGATCATGGAGATACCTTTTTTAACTGAGACACGTGAAACACATTGTGAAGATTAGCTAGTGACGGGGGCAGGGCTAATTGATAGGCTACTGGGCCGACTCTTTTAAGAATCTGGTAGGGACCAATAAACTTAGGTGATAGTTTCTGAGTTTTCAAGGCTCTACTAACACCTTTGGTCGGTACTATTCTAAGGAACACATGGTCACCTTCAGTAAATTATAAGGGTTTCCTCCTCCTATCAGCATAGCTTTTCTGCCTACTCTAATCTATCCTCATCTTCTCTTGTATCATCTTGATCTTCTCATTTGTTTCTTGCACAAAGTCTGGTCCAACCAGAGAACTCTCCCCCACTTGAAACCAACATAATGGTGTCTGACACTTTCTCCCATAAAAAGCTTCAAATGGTGCCATTCCAATGCTCGCGTGAAAACTATTGTAGTAAGTAAATTCCACCAGCGGCAACATTTGCTTCCAATTCCCTTGACCTTCCAAAACACAAGCTCTTAAGATGTCCTCCAGTGACTGAATAGTCTTTTCCGTTTGACCATCAGTCTGAGGGTGGTATGCAAAACTCAACCTCAGTCTTGAACCCAGAGCTCTATGCAGATCTTGTCAAAACTTCTATGTAAACCTCGGATCGCGATCTGACACGATACCTGATGGTACCCCATGCAGGCGAACAACTTCCTTGATATACAACTGAGTGAGCTTTTCCAAAGAGTAGCGCATGTTAACTAGAATAAAATGCGCTGACTTGGTCAAGCGATCTACGATCACCCAGATTGCATCATGACCAGTAGCTGTCCTTGGCAATCCAGACACGAAATACATCGAGATACTATCCCACTTCCATAATGGAATCTCCAAGGGAAGTAATTCTCCTCCTGGCCTTTGGTGTTCCACCTTCGCCTTTTGACACACCAAACAACCAGCCACATAACTAGCCACATCTTTCTTTAAACCAGGCCACCAAAACATCTTCTTCAGGTCCTGATGCATTTTGGTAGCTCTCGGATGCATACTCATCTTGCTCTTATGCGCTTCAACCAGAATCATTCTCCTTCCCTCCAGATTATCAGGCACACAAATCCTTGTTCTAAAACGAAGGATTCCATCCTTTCCCTCTTGGAACTCTAACTCCTTGCCTTCCTCCATAAGCTTCCTCTTTTCCTTGAGTCCCTCATCTTCTTGTTGCAATTCACGAATCCTTTGCAAGAATTCATTAGCAATTTGCAACATTCCCATCTTGACACTTGTCGACTCCACTTGCATCGTCAAGCTCAAATCTCTAAACTCTTCAATCAATGCAGCTTCTTTGACCATCATCGAACTGATATGCATTGCTTTTCGACTCAGTGCATCTGCCACCACGTTTGCTTTCCCGGGATGGTAATGAAGCTCGAACTCATAATTCTTCAAGAACTCCATCCATCGGCGTTGCCTCATATTCAACTCTTTCTGGTCAAAGAGGTACTTTAAGCTCTTATGGTCACTAAATACCCGGAACGTAGTGCCATAGAGATAGTGCCTCCAAATCTTTAGAGCGAAGACAACAGCTGCCAGCTCTAAATCATGGGTTGGGTAGTTCATTTCATGAACTTTTAGCTGTCTCGAGGCATAAGCGACTACCTTCCTATCTTGCATCAAAACACTCCCAAGTCCTTGTTTCGATGCATCACAATACACCTCGAAACTCTTCTGTGTATCAGGCAAAATCAACACAGGGAATGATGTTAATCTCTCTTTCAGCTCTCGAAAACTCCTTTCACATTTCTCATCCCAAATAAAGGGTTGGTATTTTCGACTTAACTTCGTCAAAGGCAGTGCTAACTTCGAGAAACCTTCTATAAATCTTCGATAGTAACCAGCCAGACCAAGAAAACTCCTCACCTCCGTGACCGACTTCGGTTGTTCCCATTGCAAAACCGAGCTCACCTTCGTTGGGTCAACCGCTATCCCCTTGCTTGAGATTACATGCCCCAAAAACTTAACTTCCTCCAGCCAGAACTCACACTTTGTAAACTTGGCGCACAGCTGCTTCTCTTTCAGGATAGTCAATACTATCCTCAAGTGTTCAGCATGCTCCTCCGGACTCTTAGAATAAATAAGGATATCGTCAATAAGCACAACCACAAATGAATCTAAATAGGGTCTAAAGATTCGATTCATGTAGTCCATGAAAATAGCTGGTGCATTATTCAATCCGAACGGCATCACGACATACTCATAATGCCCGTATCGGGATCGAAATGCAGTCTTTGAGATATCCTCTTCTCTAATCCCGATCTGATGATACCCTGATTGTTAGTTCCATGATGAATGTTTTGATAATGACAAAGTGTTTTGAACAAGCTATCATGTGTTGATCAAGTTCAAGTTCAACAAGAAACAACAAACATCAAATGAAGAAGAGAGAAAACAAGCTCATGAAGACTTAGTTTGAGTGTAATTGTAATTGTTTTATCTTTTGCCTCTCAAGCTTCTTAGGTCTTTTATTTGGGTAGATTATTTAGAGGGTAGTGAATCTCTATCATAGTCATGATTAAATCATAATTTGAGTTTTCACTTAACCTAGAATCAATAGGTGGCTTAAAGGTTTGAAAGGAAAGGTTTGGTTTTGAGAAAATAAGTTTTAAACAAGTATCAGACATGTTTAATCGATTAAGAACATATTCAATCGAGTATTAATCGATTAAATGTTGATTTAATCGATTAAGTACTGCTGAACTGGTTTTTTAAAATACGATTTTCACTTCTCAAAATCAGTTTTCAAGTGCTACAACTTTTGGGTATTCTATATAAACCTTTTCCTAACCTTTGTGATAATATACATCATTTTCATAATCAATTTTACAAGAATCAAGTCATTCTATTCTCTCTCAATTTCAAAGATCAAAAGCTTTCTATTTCATATTTTCATATTCTTTGATCAAGAACCTTTGAATCTCTTATTGTGAATTGTTGTAGCTATTGATTGAGATTCATAGGAGTGTCATTGTGTTTTCTATTGTGTTGTAATCTTTGCAAGAAGGCAAGCCAACTACAACAAACAAGAAGCCTTGGTGTGTCGATTATCATCAAGAAAATCTCATTGGAGAAGAAGAAAGTCTTGGTTGTGAATCAAGCAAAGTGAAGCCTTGGTGTGTGGATTATCATCAAGCAAAGAAGACATGTTGTGTCGATTATCAAGAAGGGGTAGAGGTTAGATTAGAGAGAAGATCAATAGGATTACAAGGCAAGGGTGTGGTATCTCTTGTAGGCTAGCAAGAAGGGAGTCTTGTGAGGCACTTACTTGTAATTTGAGAACTCTAATTCCTCATAGTGAAGAATCTCTCTTGGTTGAAGAGGGGACTGGATGTAGCTTTCAAGCGGATGAAAGTGAACCAGGATAAATCACTGTGTCGTATCTCTAAACTCTTACTCTTTACAATTCAAGTCATTGATTGTGTTCTTGGTTGAAAACCTAGAGAAAGATTGATTTTTCATAATTGATTGAATTGAATCTTTATTGTTCAAATTGATAAAGGGAAAATCATTTTCATAACTAGGATAATCAATAAGAATATAGGTGTTAATTGTTTTCGCTGAATCTCTGATCTTAAGTGTTAATTGATTGATTTTCGTATGCGATTGAAAAAGTGATTTTTCAGTTTCTGATAGATTTAATCGATTAAGTTTTCATTTAATCGATTAAGGACTTTTGAACTTTCAGGTTTAATCGATTAAATTGCAGGTTAATCGATTAAATTTCAGTTTAATCGATTAAGTGTTGTAGAATTTGCAAAAATCATTTGTTTTAATTATTTCGATTTGTTTCTTTCGAAAATCTTTCAAGGTTTCTTTTACACCTATTCAACCCCACTTCTAGGTGTGTTCCTAGGGTTCCTTAGTTGTTTCAACCACCAATTGTGGTTTCTTCAATTGGTATCAGAGCTCGGTCGAAAGACACGAGCATAAGAGCTTTTTCGTAAAGATCCTTTAAGAAAATCGCAATGGGATTCGTACCTTTTGGTGGTGAAGGTTATTCAATAAATCGTCCTCCATTGTTTTCCGGAGAAGGCTATGCATATTGGAAAGTTAGAATGAAAATCTTTATCCAAGCCATAGACAGTGAAATTTGGAAAGTAGTTGAAAAAGGTCCTCATATACCCTCTAGTTTAGTTGAAGGCGTAGTACATTTAATCCCCGAGGATAAGTGGAAAGATGATGATAGAAAGAAAGTTCAATATGATTATAAAGCAAAGAATATCATCACATCCGCTTTATCCTATGATGAATTCTTTAGGGTTTCTCAATGTTCTAGTGCTAAGGAAATGTGGGACACTTTACAAGTGACTCATGAAGGAACTAGTGAGGTTAGGAGAGCTAGATTGAATGCTTTAATGCCTGATTATGAATTGTTTCAAATGCTTCCAAATGAATCTATTAATGATATGCAAAAGCGTTTTACTCACATTATTAACCATTTACTTGCTCTTGGTAAGACTTTCTTACAAGGTGAACTTTCTAACAAAGTGTTGAGATGTTTAGACAGGAATTGGCAACCAAAAGTAATGGCTATTGTTGAATCTAAAAACTTGGATGCTATGGATCTAGCAACACTCTTTGGAAAGCTTCAAGAACATGAAATGGAGCTTGGACGTTTAAGTATCAATGAAGAGTCAGATAAGAACAAAGAAAGAAAGGGACTTGCTCTTAAAGTCAATAGATCATACAAGAAGAAAGAGAGTTCCGATGATGATGATAGTGAAGATTCCGATTCGGATGTTGATGAAAAAGACATGAAACTTTTGCTAAGGAAGTTTGACAAATTTCTAAGGAGAAAAGGAAGGTTGAACAAAGACAAAGGTAAAGAGAAAGATTCCCCACACTACAAGACCAAGACTTCAAAAGAAGGTGTAGTTTGCCATGAATGTGGAAAACCCGGTCATCTCAAGTATTCGTGCTCTAAGTATCTCAAGAAGAAGGAGAAAGACAAGAAAAATTCTAAATCTAAAAGGGCAAATATAGTTTGGGATAGTGATGTAGAAGAGAAGAAAAGCACATCGAGTAGTTCGTCGGATGATGAAGAAGTTGCTAATCTCAACTTGCTTGTTCAAGTCAATGAAGAGGAAAGTTCAAATGATGAATCAAGTGAACAAAGCGAGGAAAGCGATGTAAGTCATACTAAATCCGAAATTTCTTCTAAATATGAATTGTTATATAATGCTTATGAAGAAATGCATGAACAACTTGAAAAACTAGCTTTGAAAAACATTGAAAGAAAGAAGCTCATTTTGAAACATCAAAAAGAGATTTTAGAACTTCAAAAACAAGTTGATGAGCTTAATCTTGAAAATGAAAATCTTGATCTTATATATGCTAGTTCTTCTTGTGATTGTGCTAGTAGAGTGAATATTGTGGTTGATTGTGAGAATTGCAAGTTGCTCAAAGATGAAAATGCTATTTTGAAAAATAAGCTTGCAAGTTTCACAAATGGTGACATTAGATTGCGCACATTGTTAAATTTTCAAAGAGAAAATTCAAACAAGTTTGGTTTGGGTTATACTAATGCTAAGAGTAATTCTCATAGAAATGTTGTTGATTTTTCTAAAGTTGATTTCTCAAATGCACCAACATGTTTCTATTGTGGTACTCATGGACATACTTCAAATGTGTGTTATATTAAAGTGCATGGTATACCTAAAGGAGATTTTGTTTGGATGAAAAAGGGTGAGAGTCCCTACACTAACAAAAATGGATCCAAAACCATTTGGATACCAAAAAGCAAAGCATGATTGTTTTGTAGGTATGATTGAAGAGCAAAGGTCTTACAAGTGTTATTCATACATTTGCATCTTCAATTGGTATTACATTTGCATCTCAAAAGAAGTCCTACAAATTTGGTACAAGTGATATTGTTAGATATTGATGATTATAGTATCTTCTCAATTGGTATTTCCTAAATCTCCTCAATTTCTTTTCTAAAGTTCAATTGGTATAATTGATATTGATAACTCAATTGATACTAATTTTGATGAATAGATGATTATCATGCTATTATTGTTGTGATATTTCTTTACATTGATGATATCTCAATTGGTATTATGACTTTTTAGTATTTCTATTGGTTCATAATTCATTGTTATATTCTCTTGCCAATTGGTATCACATTTCAAAGTATAGTACTTGTTATATTTCAATTGGTATCAATGTTGAAAATAAATAAATGTGAATTTCTCTATTTTGGCTTAGTATTTTATATTTCAATTGGTACATATATTACTTTTTGATAATGCCAAAGGGGGAGAAATAGTATGTTTTGAAGAAACGATATTTTGGGAGAAATGGTATGTTTTGAAAAATGGGAGAAATGATATGTTTTTGGGAGAAAGGTTGTTTTGTTGTTTTTATGTAGGTTGAGCTAAGTTGTTGAAGATAGGGGGAGAATCAAGCTTCTATCAATTGGATTTCAAATATCAAATGCATTGATTGAGGGGGAGCAAGTTTCTCACCAAGTGATCAAATTGTTAAAGCATCAACAACTTCAATCAAATTCAAAACATGGTTTGTCATTTTCAAAAAGGGGGAGATTGTTAGTTCCATGACGAATGTTTTGATAATGACAAAGTGTTTTGAACAAGCTATCATGTGTTGATCAAGTTCAAGTTCAACAAGCAACAACAAACATCAAATGAAGAAGAGAGAAAACAAGCTCATGAAGACTTAGTTTGAGTGTAATTGTAATTGTTTTATCTTTTGCCTCTCAAGCTTCTTAGGTCTTTTATTTGGGTAGATTATTTAGAGGGTAGTGAATCTCTATCATAGTCATGATTAAATCATAATTTGAGTTTTCACTTAACCTAGAATCAATAGGTGGCTTAAAGGTTTGAAAGGAAAGGTTTGGTTTTGAGAAAATAAGTTTTAAACAAGTATCAGACATGTTTAATCGATTAAGAACATTTAATCGAGTATTAATCGATTAAATGTTGATTTAATCGATTAAGTACTGCTGAACTGGTTTTTTAAAATACGATTTTCACTTCTCAAAATCAGTTTTCAAGTGCTACAACTTTTGGGTATTCTATATAAACCTTTTCCTAACCTTTGTGATAATATACATCATTTTCATAATCAATTTTACAAGAATCAAGCCATTCTATTCTCTCTCAATTTCAAATATCAAAAGCTTTCTATTTCATATTTTCATATTCTTTGATCAAGAACCTTTGAATCTCTTATTGTGAATTGTCGTAGCTATTGATTGAGATTCATAGGAGTGTCATTGTGTTTTCTATTGTGTTGTAATCTTTGCAAGAAGGCAAGCCAACTACAACAAACAAGAAGCCTTGGTGTGTCGATTATCATCAAGAAAATCTCATTGGAGAAGAAGAAAGTCTTGGTTGTGAATCAAGCAAAGTGAAGCCTTGGTGTGTGGATTATCATCAAGCAAAGAAGACATGTTGTGTCGATTATCAAGAAGGGGTAGAGGTTAGATTAGTGAGAAGATCAATAGGATTACAAGGCAAGGGTGTGGTATCTCTTGTAGGCTAGCAAGAAGGGAGTCTTGTGAGGCACTTACTTGTAATTTGAGAACTCTAATTCCTCATAGTGAAGAATCTCTCTTGGTTGAAGAGGGGACTGGATGTAGCTTTCAAGCGGATGAAAGTGAACCAGGATAAATCACTGTGTCGTATCTCTAAACTCTTACTCTTTACAATTCAAGTCATTGATTGTGTTCTTGGTTGAAAACCTAGAGAAAGATTGATTTTTCATAATTGATTGAATTGAATCTTTATTGTTCAAATTGATAAAGGGAAAATCATTTTCATAACTAGGATAATCAATAAGAATATAGGTGTTAATTGTTTTCGCTGAATCTCTGATCTTAAGTGTTAATTGATTGATTTTCGTATGCGATTGAAAAAGTGATTTTTCAGTTTCTGATAGATTTAATCGATTAAGTTTTCGTTTAATCGATTAAGGACTTTTGAACTTTCAGGTTTAATCGATTAAATTGCAGGTTAATCGATTAAATTTCAGTTTAATCGATTAAGTGCTGTAGAATTTGCAAAAATCATTTGTTTTAATTATTTCGATTTGTTTCTTTTGAAAATCTTTCAAGGTTTCTTTTACACCTATTCAACCCCCCCTTCTAGGTGTGTTCCTAGGGTTCCTTAGTTGTTTCAACCACCAATTGCGGTTTCTTCACTGATCTCAGATCAATCTTGGAAAATATTGAAGCCCCACGAACTTGATCCATAAGGTCGTCGATCCTTGGTAAAGGATACTTATTCTTGATTGTGACCCTGTTCAACTGCCGGTAGTCGATGCACATCCTCATACTACCATCTTTCTTCTTGACGAACAGAACCGGAGCACCCCATGGTGATACACATGGTCGGATCATCTGCTTTTGTAACAATTCCTCAATCTGCTTCTTCATCTCGGCCATTTCCGGTGGTGCCATTCTATAAGGAGCGATAGAAATGGGACCAGCTCCCGGAACTAAGTCGATTCCAAATTCAATCTCTCTTTTGGGTGGCAAACCCGGTATCTCATCAGCGAATACCTCCCGAAAGTCTCTAACAACGGAGATCTCTTCAATCTTTGGTTCATTCTCCTCTACTTCAGTGTTGAGCAGGCACATGTAGCCAGAGGGTGTTGGATTTCTATAGATCACTATTTTTCTATCACAATCAATGATCACTTGGTTTCGACTTAACTAGTCCATCCCCAAGATCACATCCAATTGTCATAAGGGTAAACAGATCAAATCTACCCTAGAGGTTTGTCCTAACACTTCTATACAAAAGTTGAGACATGCTCTAGAAACAACTACAGGAGCATTAGTAGGGGTTTCTACTTTCAGAGTATATGACAATTCAGACATAGGTAGACTTAAACGATCTACACATTCATATGAAACGAATGAATGCGTTGCACCAGAATCAAACAAAACATTGCAAAGCTGACCATTTAGCAAGTAATTACCTTGCACGAGATCAGAAGATCGACTTGCCTCCACACCACTAAGTGTGAAAACCCTTCCTTGAACCACGGGCCTATCAGCAGTCCCTCTTGAATTGGCTTTGACCGGTTCCTTGCAGTCTCTCGCAAAGTGTCCCGGTTTCCCACAGTTGAAACAGCCACTTGCTCCCCAACAAAAACGTCCATAATGATGGCGCTTACACTTGTCACAAAGTGGAGCCTCGCTCCGAAGGTTCCTTCCATCATTACCTCCAATCTTCCCTTTGCCTTTCCCTCGGCGATCATACGGACCCTTGCCCCGGTTGTTGAAACCCTTGCGCCTTTGAGGTCCATAATTTCGGCTATCTTTTCCTTTTGTTGCTTGCAACTCTTCAGCTTTCTTGTCATCTTCATACATCCTACACATGTCCACAAGTGCAGGAAAGCTTTGAATCCGTTGGTAGCTGAAAATTGACTTTGGTTTGGGCCTTAAGCCTCCCTCAAACTTGATACACTTACTCCTTTCATCGGGGTTGTTCTGATAGTATGGAGAGTACTTCATCAACTCTTCAAACTTGGCCGCGTACTCACCCACACTCATGTTTCCTTGTTTCAGCTGCAAGAACTCCACCTCCTTCTTTCTCCTCAAATCCTCAGGGAAGTATTTACTGAGAAACTTCTCCATAAATACACCCCAATTCACATCCCTTCCTTCATAGTGTAGGAGCTGAACCGTGTGATTCCACCGGTTCTCAGCTTCATCCTCTAGCATGTAGGTTGCATATGCTACTTTCTGAGCTTCCGTGCAATCCAAAGTTCTCAAAATCTTGTCCATGGTATGAATCCACTTATTGGCCTCCTCAGGTTTAAATCCTCCTTCGAATTTGGGTGGATTACAACTCCTAAAATCTTCCAGACTCTTTGCCTCGACATTACCCACATTGCACTGGTGAGGGGGATTAACCGGTTGAGGTGGTTGTTGAGATTGCTGCTGCATGGACTCCAACACCGCAGTAATCCTCTCTAACATCGCATTGGTGTGATTTTGGTTTCTAGTTGCCATAATAGACCTGCGCTATGGACTTATGGTCACATATGTTGAACTAAAGAAACATTCATCACACCACCTATACTAAGGTCTTAACAAAAACCTCAAACAAAACATTCAATTGTATCTAATGCTAAGACCAAGCAAGATACTAGCATTCAAAACAATAAATATGCCCTGTGGATACCTGCTTGATGTTGATGGCTACCCTTCTAGAACTACTTCAACTACTACAGGATCTGACTTTTGCTCTGATACCACTCAATGTGACACCCTTTTCATAATCCAGTAATTAATATACTTATTATACTAATACTCGGATAAAATATGGACTTGTAAGTATATGGAAAACGTAGAAATAAATTTTCTCTTTCAAAAGTGGGTGCACAAACAAAACATGGAATTCTTGGAGAGGATAGTTCATATCATTTTAAGCATTGTGTTGAATTCGACATACTCTAAAACTTTTTCATAAATTAGATAGCATCAGTACTTTGAAATCGTATTCATATAATAGAAATTAAGCGATGCCATCCCTTCTTTCGTTTTGCGGAACTGATACCATACATTTCTATCGTAGCCGAATTCCTTTAATAAGTTAAATCAGAGTAAGCGGAAATAGTGGAACTTTGCATAATTACAAGATAAACATAAGATGCATATATTTATAAGAAAGTCATAAAGTACATAGTTCCATGGTCAAAACTCCAAGATCCATACACAAGTCCATCATAAATATCTATACCAAAAGTAAAACCATAACCCTAGAGTTTTCAAAAGTATATATACAAAATATACATCACAAAAATATGAAACTCTAGAGGTGGTCACATAGATCTGGCAGCAGCAGTAGTAGTAGTGATAGTAGTAGCAGTCTCCAGGTAGCAGAAGTAAACATCATCATCAACAGCAGCAGCAGTAATATCTCCTCCACAGCATCCCCACATCGGATCCCCTGATCCTCATCATGTACCATACGCACATACCTCAGGATCATCGTCCCTCCACCGACTCCTGGTAGAATGAACGACTGGCTCGCCTCCGCTCTCGTCCTCCACGGGGTCCTCCTCGATCTCATCCGATGGAGTAGGTACCCTACCACTAGGTACCGGGTCAGGAGAAGGTGAGACCCTAAATGGGCTCCTCGGATCAGAAGGGGGAGTCTCCTCGCAGACGACTCTCGAAGAAAAAGGGTGTGAGCGGGTAGGTCGAAAACGGAAAATGTGATAAGAGGGAGCTGGTCGTGTGGGAGGTGGTCCATGATATGTGTAAAAAGGGGGTACGTGCATAGTGTATATGATGGGAATCCTAAACCTACGAGGACGAAATCGAATCAGCGGGTTCGGGTGGTAGAAGGTAACCTCTACCTATCCCTCGAACACCGCGCGATGGTCCTCGTAGATCCAGGTACCACTAGGAAGTGGCCGGATCTCGATACAAGCGATGTAACGTGACATCACCTACAAGGGCGTAGGGGTAAGCATATCTATACACATAATCAATGGAGCATAAATGTATGTACAATGTGAATATATAATCATATGCGATAATAAGCAACATTCACATTTAGCATTTAGCAGATATTGTATGCAAGTAGGATGCTCATACTAGTTTCATTTATCAACTTTAGATTAAATGAGTGGCATGATGTATGAACTTAGCTCTCAAGCCTATCTCCATCATTCTATGACACTCTCTGACGTCCATCCTTTACTTCATCCAGCACTCAACAGTGCGTTGTACTCCTAGGTGTACAACATTCGTACATTCACCAAGAATGTACACGACAAGCTTGGAATCCATGCCACCCGAGCACGTCTCGTCATCCAAACGGCCCGTCATCCAAACGGTATAATCATTTCGGCATCTCACTAAGCCGACCACGTCGTCAACCATAACGTGTCATCAAGCGAGCCGTCAATTGGCACTCCCAAAGGCCCTCGTCATGTTATCAAAACATGATAAACGATCTATCATCCAGACTCCAAAATGAATGCATTAATTTTCGCTCAAAGGAATTGATTGGTGTTTTTCTTTTTAATAATACCTGACGTGCCGCCCGAGCAACGTCTCGTCGTCCAAACGAAAATTTACCATATCATCAATCAATTTCCTTTAAGTATTAGGTCACTTGGATTATTGTCATTTAAGTGTTAATCAATGATTCAGAATTAAAAATGGTATTTTTAATATCCTGGGTAAAATACTCGAGTGTTCCTCAGAATACTCGAGTGTTCTTCAGTTATTACCAGATTACTCAAGTAATTCTCAGTTACTCGAGTTGTTCATACCTTTCTGAAGATTTGGGTTTCAGATTCATAAAAATACTCGAGTGATTCCTGAGTACTCGAGTGTTCTTCATCAACTCCAGAACACTCGAATGACTCCTGCATTACTCGAGTGGTTTACCATAAAATGTCCCCATGCATCAGTCGATACTCGAGTTCTGGGCATGGTACTCGAGTGTTCTAACACAAAATACACTGTTTTACCAAAATTTTACTTGAGTATCAAGCCAAGTACTCGAGTCTTTTCTTGCAGAACAGACTGGAATCTTGGTTTTAACATACCATTTTCTATTCTAATCATTTCTAGTCCAATCCAATGATCAACAGAGTTTATATAACACATATTGAACATGCTCAAACACTTAGAACACATCAAATAACAGATTTGACAGGGAATCACAAGATTATGCATAAAACATATAATTTCACAACTTAATATGCCAAATTGCAATATACTCAATAAACTTGTGATTTTATGTTCAAGATAGCTTGCACGCAACATATGAGACTTGCTCAACACAGCCATAGAGCATCATTTGGTCTCCAAACCATATTCCCTATTCAATCTAAGCCCTTAGAGCCTGTTGGTGGCTCTCTAATGAAAATCATGGAATTTAAACTCTATCTAGTGAATAAAAAGACTTCCCCTTACCTTACAGACGTGAATCAACAGGGAACTTGAAAGGAATAGCTCCACAACACCAAGAATCACTTCAAGCACTACATGCAGGACAGTTTTGAGTGGAGATCCAAAATGGAATTGGTTGACATATGAAACAGAGATAAAAATTGGGGAAATTAGTATTTCTATACTCTATGCAACATCTACTAACTATAGAAACTGAATTAAGACTCAGAGAACTCGTGGGCTTACCAAAATCAAGACTCCAAGCAAGCTCCAAACAAAGGCTTGACAGAAACAATTCCAACTTCCCAGCTTCAATTCTTCCACCACACTCACTCTCAGCTCACGAATTTGGTGTCTATACAAAGCTCGAGATGTGAGCTTTGTATTGGTGTATAATTTGTTTCTCAAATCCAGACACAAAGGGAGAATCGAATGCTCCAACTCAGGAACCCTAACTTGAATAACAAACTCGAATTTGACCAAATGCCTCAACAGTTCGAGCTTGATTGGCTTATATAGACAGGGAGGAAGCTCATGCACGGCGACACGACAACGGGAGACGTGGTTGAGAGGTGTTTTCGTGGCAAAGGAAGGGAATCGGTGGTGGTGACTCACCAAACGCACTAACTCATGCAACTCTGACCAGAACACTCGAGTCTTTTCAGAAATACTCGAGTATTTTGGTCAGTTTTTGAAAAATAATAATTTTATTTACTTTCCCTCCAAAACCTTTCCTATAATTACCTCTAGGTCCCAACTCAGGGACTAATATGCAAAATATTTATTTTATGCATACTTATACTTAATAAATAAATTCACACACATTCCCTAAATGCATAAATACAGATTTTAATCGAAGATTAAGAATGGAAATAATTAATTATAATAAACTTTATAATTAACATTTCATTAATCAGAGATTAAAATTTTGGGGCGTTACAGGCAGACCTATCAGTAGGTCGAAAAGTAGTAGCTGGTGTAGTCCTACCAACTCCAGTCGGATCGGATGAAGGAACATCCTCGTCGGTGAAAACTCTGTAGGCAGAGGGATGAAAACGAGTAGTAGGACGGAAACGAAAACTATGGAACCTACGTACAGGTCGAGTTGGAGGGGGTGGTCCTCTATAAACATAAAAAGCAGGGATGTGCATAGTATATATAATAGGTACCCTAAACCTACGAGGGCGCACACGAACGAGGGGGTTAGGGTGGAAGAGTGTAAACTTCACCTCACCCTCAAACGTCGCTCGGTGCTCCTCATACGTCCATATCCCACTAGGGATGGGTCTGATCTCTACGCATGCTAGGTAACGTGCCATCACCTATCAAGGGCACAGGGGTAAGCATATACATACACATAATCAAATAAGGATAATCCATAAATGTGCAAAGATGGCAATTAACATTTTATAATCACATCAATATTAATCACATAATTAAATCATTGATGATATGATGCATGCTATCTCACTCTTCTAAAAATTCTCCAACTAGTCACTCAAATGGACGTCCTTCCATAACTTCATTATATTACCAGAATACAAAATAATACGTTATCAAACGTATGGCATACTTGCTCGAAGTGATAAACAATGTCACTTTATCTAGTGATCGTCACGTCGCCAAAACGTAAAACTATCACTATATTACATAGTCATCTAGACATAAGACCCACAACATCAACCTTGAAGTGGGGTCGAGCAAGCAGTAACCTTTGGCACTCCCAGAGGCCCTCCTCATGTTCATTAAATAATACGTTATCAAACGTATGGCGTACTTGCTCGAAAGTGATAAACAACGTCACTTTATCTAGTGATCGTCACATCACCAAAACGTAAACTATCACTTGTATTACATAGTCATCTAGACATAAGACCCACAACGTCAACCTTGAAGTGGGGTCGAGCAAGCAGTAACCTTTGAACATGACAAAATGACGACGTATCCCCAACACCATGTATGAATGCAATGACATATTCCATTTAAGATTAATTCCTCTTTAATCTTAATATATATCCAACATGGAATAATTTATTCACAAGTATTCAAAGTAATTGATGTAATCTTGCAATCCCTTTAATTTCTTGGAACATGATTAATCAACTTAAAAATTAGTAATTTGGGTTAAAATAACTTGGTTAGATTTTAAAAATGAAATTTAAGTATTCTGACTAAAAAGACTCGAGTACCTTACCAAAAGACTCGAGTAGTTCATACGTTTACTGAAAAGTAAAGTTTCAGATTTTCCAGGAATACTCGAGTAGTTCATGAATTACTCGAGTAGTTCATCATCCCAGAATACTCGAGTAGTTCATGCAAGACTCGAGTAGTTTATCACAATTTCCATTTGGTGCACAAGACAATACTCTAGTCTCAGCTCAAACACTTGAGTACTGGTGCTACCAGATGCACTGGTGCGACACGAAATACTCGAGTATCGAGCCAAAGACTCGAGTATTGACAACAAAAAAAATACTGAAAACTGAGTTTCCACATGCCAATTTCAATTCTAACCAATTTTAACCAAAACCAATGTTCAACAGAGTTAAGTTTAAGTATATTAAACATGTTCCAACACAGAGATTACATCAAATTACACTGAATCACAGTTGAGCATTCATTATGCATAAAAATCATGTTTTTAACAACTTGGCATACCAATTTCAATTCTGAGCATTTTTAACATGAAAGTAACTTGCATTTAGCTCACATGCAACATAACAAACATGCTCCAACAAGTTTCAACACATAGAATGGCCTCCAAGCCAATATCCTATTTCAAACTAGCCCTTTAAGCCTCATGGTGGCTTTCAATCACAAAATCAAGTAATTAAACCTTATTCTAGTGAATGTATAGCTTCCCACTTACCTCTAGATCGTGTGAGAACTGAAACTGGACAGAGATTCAACCTCCAAGCTAGTTTCCCCAAAATCCACACTGAAATAGAGCAGTTTCAGTAGAGCACCAAGATTGAATTGGTTGACACATGAGACAGAGATAAAAATTGGGGAAATTAATATCTATGTACTCTTTACCATTCGCACTAGCCAAGGGAATGAATTGGACATAAAGAAATTGCCTGAGCTTACCAGAAACAGACTCCAAAGTAAGCTCCAGGAACTTAAGTCAGCTTTCAACACCTCCACTTCTCGGATTCGATTCTCCCTACACACTCGATCTTAGCTTATGATTTTAGTTTCTTTACTAAGCTTGAGATTTAAGCTTCGTAACCGTGTATCACTCGTATTCTATCACTCAGAGACGAAAGAGAATTGATCAAACGAAATTGAAAACCCTAAAACTCACGATTTGATCAACAAAAGCTCGAAATCGTTGATGATGAGCTTAAATAAGCAATCTCCAGATACATGCATGTCGACATGAAGCAGTTGAGGTGTTCCTTAGTTGAATTCGTGTCGAATCGAGGAGATAGTGGAACAGTGACTCATCAAACGCACTAACTCAACCAGTTCTACCCAGAATACTCGAGTATCTCCAGAAAATACTCGAGTATTTCGACTAAATTTGAAAAATAAATATTTTATTCCTTCTTCCCTCCAAAATCTTTCTAATATTACTCTTAAGTCCTACAGCAAGGACTAACATGCAAAATTCTAATTTTTGCCATGGAAAATAATTGTGAATTACTTTCCACCTATTTGCAAGAATTAAATACCTAATTTAATCAAGGATTTATAATAACAATTAATTATAAATAAAATTTATAATTAACTTTTATTAATCTAGGATTAAAATTTTGGGGTGTTACAGCTAAGACAAAACTGAGCTTGACCGAGCGTTTGACTTCTGGCACTTCACTTGACTATAGCGAAGGCCGAGTAAAACTTCTGGCTCGCTGGTGCTTTGCCGAGCCTAACTTCGGTTGAGCTGATTCTTTAAGATTTTGACTTGGCTTCACCGAAGGGCCGAGCGGATGGTATAACATTTCACTCGTCTGCACCCAAGGCCGAGCTGAGCATCGTCAATCTTGCTTCTGACTGTTTCTGGTTCACTACATTTATTCAAAGCAACTGCTGAGCATCTTCCAAACATCTTCCGAGCTTCTGAGCTTTTGTTTGACCTTGATATCTTAGCTTGTGCTACATGTTCAATTAAGCAAGTTCCGAACATCTTCCGAACTTGCACCTGAGCTACTGTCGAGCTTGTTCTTGATCTTCACAAGGAACTTATGTCCTAGCATATTCCAAGCTTTAACCTGAACCGCTGACTTGCTATAGGTAGCCAAGCAGAGCATTTGCCGAGGTGATCAAAGACGGAAATCAACACAGAAAACTGGTTCATTTTCCAAGCTTCATAGCATGCGCTGATTCATTTGACTTCACCACCGCCTTGGCCTAGAACCGAGCTATTTGTCTTCATCAAAATCGCTTTGATTCAACAGTACCAAGTCTTAAGGCTTGGAGTTGGAAGTCCCGAGTTCAATCCTGGGCGCTACCATTTGATGGATTTAAATCCCCTTCCCCCATCCCCGTAAAAAAAATCAAAAATATTTTGTCTATAAAAAAAATGTTTTAACATTTGGTAAGAAACAATATAAAATATAGACAAATTATATGGTGAATAACCAAGTGTACCAATAATCACAATGAGTATCTAAATTCATTTGACCACAATGAATACCGTAAAAGGACCAAAATAAGAATGGCAAGGAGTAAAGTTTTAAGGTATAATAATGTATTAACATACCTAGCTATTTCTATACTCTTTTTTTTACACAGTATTCATACTCATCTTGACATTTGTGCGGATAACAATTCTTTTATTATTCTAATACTTGAATACTTGATGATTACCTATATATACGTGTTTGAATTTATTATTTGCAAATTTACCCAATTCAAAAAATTGTATCGTCGCCAATATGGGGTTAGCCAAGTAGTAGCTTACTTGATCTCTTAACCAACTGCTCTCGAGTTCGAGTCTTGGGTATAGAGCAACCCCGCTGGAAAAGCTCAGTTGGGTCGAATTAGATGAATCGGATTCAGGATAAATCAGATCCGGGTACCGGTTGGTGTAAAAAAAAAATTATCGCCAAATATTGTACATAAACTTTTCATTTTACAGATTAGAATATCTCTTGTATATTCTTTATTTTTAGAAAAAGCTTTTATGCATTTTTATCCCTCAAGTTATCACTATGATAAATTTAGTTCCTCTAATTTTTTTTTTTTTTTGTGTGTACAGTTCCTCTAATTTCTTTTTGTGAATTTTGTCTCTCAAGATTTTAGATCTGGTAATTTTAGTCCCTTGATTCAAAATGAAACTAGCGGGACTGACATAGCTAATAGCAGTTCACGTGACACCATCACAAAAACCAACCAGTAATTTCTTTATTTACTTTAAAATTCAATAATATAGATATTTAAAATTAATATTTTAAGAAAATTTTAATAATTTAAAAAAATTATTTAAAAAAAGAAACTTCAGAATTTTTTAACGAGTTCTTTATATAAATGTTTCAATCTTATCGAATTTTAAATATTTTTAATAGTATTATGCATATTTTTTATATTTTAAAATAAACAAAAAATTTCAAATAGGTTTTTATGATGGTGACACTTGCTCAACAATTAGTCAGGTCAGTGTTCTTAGTTCCAATTTGGATGGAAGTACTAAAGTTGCCGAATATGAGAATTTGAGGAACAAAATTAAAAAAATAAAAATAAGATAGACTAAATTCATCAAATCAATAAAATTAAGATAACAAAAGCGCATTTAAACCTTTTCAAAAACTATCAATATTAGACTTGCAAAGTCAAACAATTTCCCACTATCCAATATGATAGTTAATGTAAAAGAAAGAAAAGGTGGATTGTAAATTGGATAATGGAAATAGAGATATTGTATGCAAGTGAATTGCCCTAGTGAAACTGGCTGGGCGTTTAGGAACTTCAGGTTAAAGGCTCGAGTTCCAGCGAGACAACAATTCCTGAGAGCATCCACACCGTTGAGTCAAAGACTCGCACAGTTCACGGATCTGAATGGATTAGTTGAGACACAAAAAATGTGAAACTCAGGCATCACCTGGTTTAAAAAAAAAAAGGAAATAAAGATATTGTTACCTCTAATTTAAAAAACATTAATATTGAATATGCTAGTACATTTTGAATTAAAGATGTCTTCAGAGTTAATGATTTATTTGATATTATAATAACTAACCTATGAGTTTAATATCTTCTTTGAAAAAGGTTCAATAATTATATATGTGGGTATGTAACAAGTTAGATAGTATAGTACTCATCCATGGATTTTTATTGATAATTACATATAATTATATCTTTCCTTATTTATGAAATAAATCCTCTCATTGTTTTGAGTACTCGTTTTTTTTTTATCGGCAAAGTATTTTTTGTTTTTTTATGGGATAGGAGAATGGAAATTAAATCCACCAAACAATTAAACCAACCGGTGAAAATTGGTGAAAACATACTTTCCACTCTCCATATATGAGATTGAGATTGGTCTTATTTTTCTGTTTGGAGCTTTCACATGCTCAATAAAAGCACATTACTATTAGTTAAAAATAATGAAAGGGTCGATAATGAGAAATCTAAAATATAGTACAAGTGTTTTTTTAAAAATTAAAGATGAAATATTTAATTTCTTTAATTTATCAAATTTAAAATATAAGCACTATTCATTTTTAGATTCTTACTAGTTTAGATTATTTGTTATTTGATGCATGAGAATGAACAAATGTATCATATCACATCACATCACATTCCGCAAATATTTTAAACTAAAATATTCAAAAAATAATTTTTAATGAATTGCATAATTTTATTTTTTATAAAAAGTGTTAATAATTAAATTGAATTAATCACATTTATATTTGCAAAAAAAATTTCATAGCTGATAATTTATTCACAATAATTATAATACATTTGTGAAAATTCCTAAAATATCATTCCAGATAGCGATGCGAATGAGTAAGGCCAAGCCAGGCTTTAAAAACAGACCTAACCTATGTTCCAAACTCAAGATCCAAGTTTGCCTATGGGTTCGTCATAGGCTAAATTTGAAGCTCAAACTTGGCCTATTTCAAAGCCTGGCTCGACCCATAAGCCTTGTTAAAAGCCTATTATTCAATAAAATTTTTACATTTAAGTACAAACATAGAAATGTCTCATATTCTCAAATTATGACAACGAAATAGAATAAAGCAAATTGTAAACAACATGAAAATTCAGACTATATATAAACAATAATAAAAACATACAAAAACATAAACGGCCTCAGGACTCAATTTAATAGACCAACAGAATAGAATAATCATTTATAAATATTATAGGCATCATGCCTCAAATTACTAAAAGTTAAATTAAATCATTATGTGTTTAATCCAACAGTTTAATAATAGAAATGACATCAAATGGTGTAAGGCAATGACATAATCAAATAGTGACCAAGCCTTCTAAAAAGCAATTAAGAAGAATGCACCAATCAATTACTGTTAATATGTTTTCATAGGAGAGCGTTTGTACAGACTGAAATTATTAATATTTTTTTTTACATGTTAGGATTATATTTAATAAAGAGTGAAAGAAATTATATTTTTATTTTTATTTATAATATTAAATATAATTTATTAAAATTTACTTTTAATTTAAATCATTAATAAAGTATAATATATTGATATTTAAAAAATTAAATAAGCCGGCCCGATGAGCCTAATAGGCTTTTTATAAAGCATAGGCTCGATTTATTTAGATATATAGGCTTCTTAAAAAGCTTAAGCCTGACATTTTTAATAAACGAGTCAAGCCGAGTCAGGCTTTAAGTGAGCCGGGCCATATATAGGCCCCTATGAGCCAGCCTGTGTAACGCCCTTTATTTATTCACCTCACTTTATATGAAAAAGTGATTAATTCAAAGTATTTAACTTGTCAGCGTTGGAAAATTGGAATATAAAAATTTTCCTTTTGAAGCCTTTGATTATGGTACACACTTGAAGTTCTATAATCGAAACTGAGTTCGTTAGAAGAAGTAATTATTCGTTAAGTATTTCAAAATCATTTTGAAATAACATGGATAGATTGAGATACCTTTCGAGCTTATAAGTTCTTTTTGAATAACTTAGTTAATAAAATAGCGTTATCTCGGGAAAGTAACTCCATCATACTTACTTCATACCGAGCTCGAATAAAATCAGAGTCAACGAAATATAACAAGATAATTTTATTATATATTTAACGTTTATAAAACGTAAGATATGACACTCGTCCATAAATCAAGTACAATAATTACATGATGAGTACCACATAAATATCAAAGTATGAAAACTAAATCCACTCTCTGATGCATCTCTCAAAATGTGTACAATATATATTATCAAAATAGAGACGTTCCAGAGCTGGTCACTGACCCTCTGTCCATTCATCCATCTGGTCGGGTCCTCAAGAGCTGTACAAAAGAGTCCCTAATCCATATCATCTATACTCTGCATGCACCTAAGGGTCATCCACCCTCACTGATCTCTAGACAAATGAGATATCTGGCCATTACCTAATAAGAGTAGGGAGGTAAGTTATACACATTCACATAATCAAATGAGAATAAAGCTCTAACATTCACAAGTAAGAAATCCAACATGATAGAAATGCATATACACATGAGCACACGCCATTTCATTTTATTCTTTTTCAATGCAAGTGGCATGATGTATGCTTTCTATCTCTCAATCCTGAGACTTCAAGTACTAATCAACTCTCAGACGTCTATCCAAAACTCCAGTGTACTTGTATAGTACAATAATACATTCCCAGAATGTATGACGAACAAGCTTGGTAAGTGATACACAATGACACTTCTAAAGTGTACGTCACGTTTCCAAAACGTAATAACCACTCATCAGTATTACTCAATACTGGTCACATCTCCAAATGTGTCATCAAGCGAGTCGTTATCCAATTAGTACCCACGGGATACAACAATGCGTTCCCATGACGTATGACGAACAAGCTCGGTAAGTGATTCACAACGACACTTCTAAAGTGTACGTAACGTTTACAAAACGTAATAATCACATCATCAGTATTACTCTATACTGGCCACTGTTGGACTACCGGCAAGTATACCGGGTCACAAGTAATACAGAGTAACTAAAATTATCGTTCCACTCGGGGATTGAAAATTGTTTCTAGTAATTAATTACTAGTGAAACTTGTGTTTGGTTAAGATTTTAAGAAAGGAGTGTAGAATAAGTAGAATGAGACAAAACAGAAAATAAAGAGTATTTATCACAATTTTAGAAAAGGTTAGGAACATGGTTTCATTGCAGGACCTAAGTTACTAATTATGAATCTTATGTTTTTCCCTAAATCTCCGAGATTCCAGAGGTAATAAAAACAAGATGTCTTTGTGAATTTATGTTTCTGATTCAATATGAGAACCCTTAATGTTTTAAGCGATTTTGACATATGAATAACCACTAATTAAGCACACTGGAATATTCAAGTCATATAAGCCCTAGATGTATTGCTAGAAATAGGGATAGAATACGCAGCGAAAAAAAAAACGAAATACCCTGTTTCCAGAACATGATCCATGCGAGAGAGCATGATTTGAGATAGAAAAATGTTTACCTCTCGATGCGAAGAGAAGAACGGCGCTGGTCAGATCGTCCACGAACAATCCACGTCAATCACGAGCGCAGCAAGGTAGTCGCGCCTCTATTGGTATCCACACGAACAGATTCCCAATTGAAGTCACGACTCTCTTCTCAGTGCTAGCGGAGAAGAGAGAGATTCAGTGTATCACTCACTCTCTGATATGGACGGCTAGGGTTGCCGTTCTGTGTCTCACACTTATCAAAACCCTAAGGCTAATACTATTATTTATAATAGTATTAGACCAGCGGCTGGGCTTGACAGCACATATCAAAATGCATCGCACGGTCATACTGTGCATCGCACGGACGCAAATTTTATAAAAATACAACTATTGTATTCTTTTTATCAAATGTGATATCTCCAATCTATCTGTTCTTAGTGTGTGACCCTATAGGTTCCTGTAACGTTGGCAGTAAAGTTAAAATCTTATTTTAAGTTTACAAGCAATGAGCGGTATCTAGCAACACGTCATTGCTACCCAAGTGACAGGAATGTCTGTGATCTGACATAACCTTAGTGTGATCAATGATCATGTGTAAATTTAATCCCTTTGTCCAAATATCTTAGTTACACTCATGGCATGGAACGTGTCACCCATGTATAGTGTAACCTATGGTTTCTTGATCCCTGGGTAGACGCGTCTAAACAAGTCTCGTCAATATCTCATATTGACTGTCTTGAGTATGGCCATACAGTTCACTGTCTCACTCAATCAAGGGGCCCAGAGATATAATTCCTATTGACAAGTAAGGACAAATCCCATCTACGTCACTCACATCCCTCTACATGATTTGTCATATACCCGACTACAACCGTTATGATCACCTGGTTAAAGATGACGTTTGATTGAATGAAAGCACATAATTCCTCATGTTGGGAACCGTAACGACTTCAAGTCGAAGGACCATGTACACCATTGTCACTATGAGAATCGCTTATGACACTCACTTAATAACCCATGTAGCATTCTCATGGCGGGTCAATCCAGTACACAATTGTCCCAATGTGTACTTACGTGAAGACTTGATATCCCATATCCATGACCGGTGAGATACAGTCATCAGTCTGCCACATACTAGTCTCGATGTATTATAGTTGTCCTTATTAACTGTAATACTCGACTAGGGAATCTTTAAGGCAGGAGTTGTAAGAAATAGATATAGATACTCGAAATGCGTAGCAGTCTGGCATAGTTCTAGAGTCTTTTCTTGAAGAGATGCCCTGAAATCATGGCATACGAAGACTCGTGTAGAGTATATCGCCTTAAAGTTTGTCTCTCATAAGGATTGACTTCATTTACAATAATTATTTTCCTTGGAAGTCACTACTTTGGTTGTCTACTTTCACTTTGAAGGTTACAATGATAGCATTTATTGATAGATGCAAGAATTGAGGTGATCAATCCCATCCTCACGTTTACCAACAACACATCACTGTCGGGTTCTGTCAATAATGTCATCATTTAACAAATGCAAGGATCAGAGTGATCAGTTCTAACCTTACATTACATCAAATAAAAACATCATAACATAGTATTGGCCACTTGACACTAGAAATCTTAGGCATAAGAATTTTCTTATAAGATCTTTCACAAGCTCTCTATAAGAACAAGATTTGAATTTGGAAGGGCAGATATCCAATATGTTTTAAACACTTCCATCCCTAGACATCACTAACTCACTATTTAGATAACAGAAGGGCAAACTAACTCCACAACAATCAAATTTAAAAGCACTCCGTATGAGCTTGCCGAACAGTAATTACCTGCAACCGCATCAGCTGGGTCCACCGCGTCACCCTCTACGGTGAATAATTTCCCTTTCTGTAATGATGGACCTCCACGGGCCTTCTGTGCCTTAGCAGCATTAATTTCTTTCTTCATGGTGTTCTTAGGACAATTTGAAGCAAAATGTCCGGGTTGTCCATAGTGAAAGCATAACCCCTCCTTTCGATCCAAAGTCCAGCACACTCCCCTATGCATCCTGCCATAGTGCTGACAAGTTGGTATTGAACCATAAGCATTCACTGTTGGTCTGGATTCTGATTTGGGTCCAATATATATAGATTTGAGCATTGATTTGACTCCCTTATACTATGTATTTGGCTTGTTTCTCTAGCAAATTTAGGACTTTTTATTAGATTTTAATTATTTTTAGTAGTTTAGGGTCCTTTGAACGTTTTGATCTGTTTGTTAGTGTTTCAGGTACTTTTTAGAGCTTAAATGGATAAAATATTTATGGACCTGAAAAGAGGACGAAAAGATCTTGCAAATGGAAAAAGAACGGAGCAAAACGGAGTGGAAGTAGGTCCCACGTGCCTGGGGCGCGGGGACAGGTGCGCCTGAGGCGCGCCTGCGTGAAAGAGAAGCAATCATCAGACCTGCGCGCCTGGGGCGCGAGGTCGCGTGCGCCTGGGGCGTGCGTGCATGTTAGAGGCCCAATTTGACCAGATTCTGAACAAAGTAGAAGAAGAGAAGTCTAATTTGGCTTCATATCTTAGATTCGGTCAGAAATTAGAAGATAAACATGGACCTTATCTATTAGATTTAATTAATATTTATTTTAGGATTTGTTTTACTCTTTAAATAGAGGATTTGTAAATAGTTTTCAGTAGGTTTTAAGATCATAGAATTCAATTAGGATTAGAGAGAGAGGTTAGTAACATCTATTGAGAGCAAGGAGGCAAGGCACAAGGATTGAAGGTCTCTTGGAGAGTTAGCCTGTATTGTCTATGATATGAGGTTTTCTCTTTGCTTCTGTTTTCTTTATTTCTATATGTGTAACTAAAACCTCTTGTTAGGAACATGGTGTAAATTGTATGGTGTAACTTATTTTAATTTATGGTTTAGTATTTTGCTGTTTTTAATTCATGCATTAATTGAGTTTTTATTACATAAACCCGCGCAATTTATGTTTTGGATTTCTTAATTCGCAACGGGAGTTGGGATTTTGAATAGGCCATGCAATTAATGGTATAATCAGTCCAAAATATAGGGATATAATTGGATGATTATATGGCTTTTTAATTCCCTTATGCTGAATAGATATTTTCTTATATTGTAATTTGTTGAGGGATCAAGGATTAAATATATAGAAAATAAGGGTAATGTAAGAGACGTCTAACTATTGCTATTTGAGAGGAATAGTCCATGAATTGAAGGATAATTAAAGGAAAATATAAATCATAGTTAAAATAAGTGAATCATACAATGAAACCAAGTTCCTAACCTTTTTCTATTGCTTTCTATACATCTTATCTCCTCAATCTTCTTATTTTATTTTATTATTATTCTTCTTCTCCTTCTAAAATTCAATAACAAGTTGCACTAATAATTACAAATTGGTGAAAAGTTATTAGAAACAATTTGCAATCCCTGTGGGACGATATTCGGTCTTCCATACTATATTACTCGTTGACCCAGTCCACTTGCTGGTAAATCAACAGATTCCCTAGGAAACGTGACCCCGGAATGAGAGTATGGACCAGAATTCTTAATCAGTCCCTTGTCCTTACTTTGGCCTCCGATTCTCTGGTTTGCCCGAGATCTCTCGTCAGCTAGCTTTCGTTTGAGACCCTTCTCATAGGTGCTTGCCATGTTGACCAAGCGAGCAAAGTTGTCAATGTTGTGATACTCACACGAGAGGCGGAGATCACTCCTAAGCCCAGCTTCAAACTTAACACACTTGCCACGGTCACTTGCATACCGATAATCAGAAAAACGGATGAGATCTTCAAACCGAGCTGCATAGTCCCCAACTGACATAGAACCTTGAGTCAATTGGAGAAAGGCAATCTCCTTCTCCCTCCTAACATCTTCAGGGAAATACTTCCCCAAGAATAGATCCTTGAACATCTCCCAAGGAATCACAGGATTAGCTGCCGCCAATCCTCTCCTCTGCTGATCCCACCAATGTTCTGCCTCATTGATCAGCATGAATTCAGCTAATCGAACATACTGCTCCATTGGTGGTTGAAGAGAACGGAGAATCTTCTCTATCTCCTGTATCCACCTCTGTGCTCCATCAGGGTCATTTCCACCTTCAAAGCGAGGCGGATCATTCTTTCGGAAACGAGACATCCAGTCAACCTCAACTGGAGCTGGTTGCAGAGCTGCTGCTGCTGCTGTACCTGCTGCCGCTGCAGCAGCTGCCATCTGTTCCCCCTGCTGCTGCTGCATCTGAGATAGATGCTCCAGAATGGCAGCAAGTCCATTGTTACCAGCCCTTCTTCCAGCCATACTGCTTAGCCAGAGAGAATAGGCCCATAAGACTCAATTACTAAATAAATACATATTACTATAATTATCCTATTATAACCTTAAACTATTGCTATGAGCATAATTACTCGCTAGGTGAGTAATCATTTGGAGTTTGTACAACTCCATGGCCGAGGAGAAACTGCTATGATACCATAAATGTAACACCTAGGATTTATACCCTTAATTCCCCCTTATAATAAAATACGGACTTGAAAATTTCTTTTTATTATATTAAAATCAACCGTCAAACGGACGGAGTTTTGTTTGTTTTTCGCACTAATCCAGAAATTAACCTGTGATAGATGACTTCAGATAAACATCCAATAGCCAGCAGGGCTTCAGATTACATCTATAAATCATATCAAGGCCCCATGGGCTCCACATATATCATTGTGCATTAATTAATCAGAGTAGTAGCGGAGAATACTAAGTTTGAGTATTAAGACCAAAAGTTATAACTTTAGCAAAACAAAACATCCTTAGCCTCACTTAAAATATTTATAACAAACTTTACAACAAAATAATGCAAGAGGCTTAGGTTCATGTTATACACTAAACCCGTAACACCCTACTCTCCCTATAAGGGAAAGTACTCCTGCTCGGCCGGGGGCTGTGCCAGCTCAATCTCCGTACCTGAAAATGTAAGGGAGTGAGCATTGCACAGGAAATAGAAAGCAGTTTCTAACTAGACATAACAACCCACTAGGTGAAACACATTTAGCAAATAAGCATATATTCACATATTGCACACCACACTCATTTCATTATTTCCATACTCATTATTTATTTCACATTCCCATTTTCATTATTCATTTCAACATCCATTTTCATTATTCATTTTAACATCCATTTCCATTATTAATTTATTCATTCCACATACTCATTTCATTTCAATACATCACCTCAAATCCGAGGCCAATGAACAATTTTCCATATTTAAATTATGTGTCCCTCAGGTCAGAGGTCAACACTCAATTCTTTATTTCATCCGGTGTCCTTCAGGTCAGAGGTCAACACTCAATAACTTTCTTTTCATCTTGTGTCCCTCAGGTCAGAGGTCCACACTTTAACATTTTATTCATTTCGTGTCCCTCAGGTCAGAGGTCAACACTTATTAACATTTTATTCAGTTTGTGTCCCTCAGGTCAGAGGTCAACACTCTATCGTACTTCACCTCCACGTCGGAAGGTACCTCATACATTTGTCCTATGGGTACTTCACCTCCACACTGGAAGGTACCTCATACCATTGTACTTCACCTCCACACCGGAAGGTACCTCATACAATTTGGCCGATGGGTACTTCACCTCCACACCGAATGGTACCTCAAACAACCACCTAGATTACACTTAAACATCATTCTTATTATTTGGCGCCTCAATTCAGAGGCCAAGAATTATTCGCTTTCTTGCTCAATCAATCATAACACCTTTATTCATTTCCTTTCTCAACTATCTCAATCATACCAAGTAGTATTCTATTTTATAGCCCAACATTTAAATTGCCCTTCATTTTAATTCACATAAATCACCTTTTACTTTTGTTTATGTATAATCATTTTACTTCCTTTTCCTATATTCACACTTCAGTTCATAAGCTACGACCTTTGTTTACAATTGTTAATACTTAACATTTATTCTCATTTAGCATTTAGATACAACTACGCACATTCATCACATATAATCGTTTCCATTCCATTTTTTCCCATGTCAATTTACTCCATAATACATACATATATTTGCAACATCAATCAATTATCATTTTACACAAACTTGACAATTAAAATCCATAGTCATTGAAATCATTCATAACATCTTCACTACCATATTACCCAAATCTTCTTGTACTTCATTATAATCATTAACCAAATTTCATGTATCAAATTATTCATTCTCACATTATTGGGTTTCCGTTTTCTAGTCTTAACGTCCAATCATCATGCATATTTAATTTATTAGGATTTTATATTCCATAACCTAGGGTTTTATAATCTAACTTTCTTCCCTAACACATAACCCTAACAAGCATTATATACTAACTAGAACCTACTCCCTAGAACAAGGCAATGCTCACAATATCCACCCCCTTACCTCAAATACTTAAGGATAAGGAGATTCCAAGTGCCCTATGCTTGAGTTTGCCCACCAAGGAGATACCAAACCACAAGATTAGGATGGAACCTAAAATAGAGAGCCATAAAAGAGAGGAATTATCATTATACCATGATTCAAATCAAAACTCCAAGAAGAGGGTAGCCTCCAATGCCTAAGTATCGAAACCCACCATTTATGGTAGAGAGAAAAAGGAAAACGAATTTGAGAGGGGAAGAGGAGAACCCACACTTAGATACTTACTTGGAGATGGGAATAACAAGTCTTGATGATGGAATGAATGCCACTCACTTGATTCTTGATCAATTTGGAGTGAGAAAAGCTTGAGCCCTAGAGGAGAGAGAGAGAGAACACGAATTTTAGAGAGGGAAGGAAGAAATCAAGACCTAAACACTTACCTTGAGATGAGAAAGAAGAAATTACAATGATAGAGATGCAAAGATCACTTGTTCTTGGTTGATTTTGAGGAAATAAAATGGAACCCCTATGAGGAAGAGGAGGAGACTCGTGAGTTGAGAGAGGGGAGGAAAAAGATGAGGGTGAGAGAGAGATTATGAAAGTAAGAGTGAGTTTATTTTATTGGATTGGGAAGGAAAAATGAGTGGACCATAATTAAAGCCCAAAATAAAGATTCCCTTTGTGTGGAGGGGAGTGCATCACGTGCACTCCCTTTCTCTTTTTTTTTTTTGTACAGACCCTAAAATAATCGATTACCTTGACCTGGTAATCGATTATTCCTTCAATGCAACATTTTTAGGACTTCCAACCTGAGGCCTTGTAATCGATTAAAGCCCTGAAAGTAATCTATTACAGCTCAGAATAATCGATTACTTCATATGAGGTAATCGATTAGAATTGCTGCAACTTTTGTTGTTTTCATCAGGGGCCTTGTAATCGATTACTGACCATCCAAATAATCGATTATTTAGTGAAAAGTTATAATTTGATGATTTTCTAACTCCAATTTATTACCTTAGGCTCATTACTACTTTAGGTTTAGTTTGATACTCAAAACCTTCTTCAAATCTTGGAAATTCCTCCTAAATAATTGGCATAATTTCCTATTATGCCGAAATAAAAATTTGGGATGTTACAATTCTCCCCCACTTATTGGAATTTCGTCCCCGAAATTCCGTTAAGTTTAGTAAATGGAGAACCATCCCATTATTAGAGTTCATGATGTCTGACTTTACCTCCCTTCATTCTCTTCCGTCAACTTCTCGATTCGCCCTGAACTAACCGGAATTTAACTTAGATTAAGAATTACTCCCCCACCTAGCGCCGACATACCCGAAAAAGATACGGAACGGATTTGGATTCAATTCTGATGGTATTACAATTAACTCTGAGGCAGGAGTTGTAAGAACTAGATATAGAAACTCGAAATGCGTAGCAGTCTGGCATGGTTCTAGAGTCTTTTCTTGAAGAGATGCCCTGAAATCATGGCATACGACGACTCGTGTAGAGTATATCGCCTTAAAGTTTGTCTCTCATAAGGATTGACTTCATTTACAATAATTATTTTCCTTGGAAGTCACTACTTTGGTTGTCTACTTTCACTTTGAAGGTTACAATGATAGCATTTATTGATAGATGCAAGAATTGAGGTGATCAATCCCATCCTCACGTCTACCAACAACACATCACTGTCGGGTTCTGTCAATAATGTCATCATTTAACAAATGCAAGGATCAGAGTGATCAGTTCTAACCTTACATTACATCAAATAACAACATCATAACATAGTATTGGCCACTTGACACTAGAAATCTTAGGCATAAGAATTTTCTTATAAGATCTTTCACAAGCTCTCTATAAGAACAAGATTTGAATTTGGAAGGGCAGATATCCAATATGTTTTAAACACTTCCATCCCTAGACATCACTAACTCACTATTTAGATAACAGAAGGGCAAACTAACTCCACAACAATCAAATTTAAAAGCACTCCGTATGAGCTTGCCGAACAGTAATTACCTGCAACCGCATCAGCTGGGTCCACCGCGTCACCCTCTACGGTGAATAATTTCCCTTTCTGTAATGATGGACCTCCACGGGCCTTCTGTGCCTTAGCAGCATTAATTTCTTTCTTCATGGTGTTCTTAGGACAATTTGAAGCAAAATGTCCGGGTTGTCCACAATGAAAGCATAGCCCCTCCTTTCGACCCAAAGTCCAGCACACTCCCCTATGCATCCTGCCACAGTGCTGACAAGTTGGTATTGGACCATAAGCATTCACTGTTGGTCCGGATTCCCTAGGAAACGTGACCCTGGAATGAGAGTATGGACCGGACTTCTGAATCGGTCCCTTGTCCTTACTTTGGCCTCCGATTCTCTGGTTTGCCCGAGATCTCTCGTCAGCTAGCTTTCGTTTGAGACCCTTCTCATAGGTGCTTGCCATGTTGACCAAGCGAGCAAAGTTGTCAATGTTGTGATACTCACACGAGAGGCGGAGATCACTCCTAAGCCCAGCTTCAAACTTAACACACTTGCCACGGTCACTTGCATACCGATAATCAGAAAAACGGATGAGATCTTCAAACCGAGCTGCATAGTCCCCAACTGACATAGAACCTTGAGTCAATTGGAGAAAGGCAATCTCCTTCTCCCTCCTATCATATAAATACTATTAAAAATAGAGATGTTATAGAGCTGGTTACTGGTCCTCTGTCCAAATATTCATCTGTCCGGATCCTCGATATCTGCACAACGGGTTCCCAACCCACACTTTCTACACTCTGCATGCACCTAAGGGACATGTCCCTTATCTGATTCTTGTGCAAGCTAGATGCACGATCAACACCTAATAAGGGCATGGGGGTTAGCTATACATATTCGCATAATCAAATGAGAATAAAACTAACATTCACAAGTCAACATGTAGCAAATCTTGATGCATATTCATATGAGCACACCCGGTTAATCACAATAATTCTTTCAATGCAGGTGGCATGATGCATGATTTCCTTCCACAACTGAGGCCTCTAACAAAGTCCATCTTGGACGTCCATCCAATACACCGTTGTGTTCCCGGAATACTGACATTCGTTCCCAGAACGTAATGTCAAACCATACTTGGATAATAAGCATCACTCCCGGAGTGTGCATCACGTTCCCAGAACGTGTAGCAAACCATACTTGGAATAATAAGCATCACTCCCAGAGTGTGCATCACGTTCCCAGAACGCATACGTTCCTAGAACGCATAAAAACCAGGTCCCGAACACTGGCCACATTCCCAGAATGTGTCATCAAGTAGGTTGCATATCAATGTGTTCCCAGAACACTAACATACGTTCCCAGAACATATATAACCAGGTTCCAGACACTGGCCACATTCCCAGAATGTGTCATCAAGTAGGTTACAAAATTTGGTACTCCCGGAGTACCCTCCTCATATTCCCAGAATATGATAAACGTTCCTACCAACCAAACTTCCATTCTATATGAATGCACAATCATCAAGGTTGGTTTTATCTTTAATTCTATTATTATGTCAACGTGTTCCCAGAACACTACATACGTTCCCAGAAGGTATCGCAAACCATACTTGGAATATAATCAAACACCACTCCCAGAGTGTGCATCACGTTCCCAGAACGTATCAAAGAAACCATGTCCCAAACAATGGCCACATTCCCAGAATGTGTCATCAAGTAGGTTGCATCAGTTTGGTACCCCCAGAGTACAGGGTCATGTTCCCAGAACACGACAAACAATCTTTGCCAACCTATTTCGTTACCTTTCTCTATGCATGCATTGCATACATAATTACTAAGGTTGGTCTTTCCATTAATTCCATTATTATGACTTAGAAAAACACAACTTCTGAATGATATCTTGAGGTATGGCTTTACTCATAAAATTCACCTTTGAATTTAAATTTAACATATGCTCATAGACCTGGATTGAGAGAATATAATAATTGGTATTAACAATCCTTACTCAAAAACTTAACTTTTATTTTTGAGTTTCAGGTACTAACCGGTTACAGCATCACCTAACCGGTTAGAATTACAGACCTGAATACAAAACCACTGATTTTCAAAGAATCTTTTCTTGAATCCTCTACTCAATCCAATAACAAGGTCTTAGCATAACAAAATACCTCAAGTTCAACACATAATATCATTCAAAAGATCTAAGTCATATTTCAATTTCATTTATGTATAATTTCCTCTTGAAATTATCATTTGATATTAAGGTATTAACCCATCACTTCCAATCTAACCCAAACAGTGCTCAATCACATAGTTTTAGATTGGTCTTTGTATGAAATTATAGCTTAAACTTGAGTACAAATGGTATGGAAACTTGGTCAATTTCAGAAATTCATTTTCTTTGAAAATTGACAGTATCTAACCGGTTACAAATTTCGACTAACCGGTTAGATTATGCAGTCTGTACATTGAAAAATGAGGTTTTGCATACCATTCTTTTCAGTACTCAAATCTAACCAATTTCAATAATCAAAAGAGTTCACATACCTTAATACCAGTATGTTCAGCCACAGAAACATATCTATTTTGCATGCATTCAATTTAGATACTCAAATTGCACATAATTGCACATATTTCACAACTTAATACATCAATTCACATGATATCCAAATAAGTCATGAATCCAACATCAATATAACTTGCATGCATCTAGATAACATTGCTCATAACCACAATTGAGCTCAGATTGGCCTCCAAGCCACTTAACCATTTTAAACTTATGCCCTTTGAGTCTCTTGGTGACTCATCCTATGTTCTACCACAATTTATTCTCATTCTAGAAAATATTAAGCTTCCCACTTACCTCTAAATTGTGCTTGATGAATTTAATCACTGGAATTTGCAAGATCTCCCCAGAATCCATAATCTCCATTTTCAGCCAACAACAGGTTTGACAGGGTCCAAAAACTACATGATTTGACACATAAATTGGACAAACAAATTGGGGAAAACCATCAATACTCACTCTATGCAACATGCACTAAAGATTTGAACAGATTTGAGACTCAAAAAGTGCATGTGCTTACCCAAATCGAAGTCGAAAGCAAGCTCCAGAAACTCAGAATCAGTGTTGACAGCTCCAACACCCTTACTTTGCAAGCTTCGTTCTCTTGATTCAGGGACTCTCAACTCACCAACTTTATATCAATACAAAGCCCTTGATGTGAGCTTTGTAACAGTGTATCACTCATGTTCTAACTCTCAGAAACGAAGGAGAATTTCAGAGACGAATTCACGAACCCTAAACAGAGCATCAACACTTCAGATCAACAAATGAGCCAAAAATCTCGATCAATTGGGCTATTTATAGAGCAATCAGGCTAACATGCATCAAGACACGTAGCTCCCACTACAATTAGGATGAATTCGTGGCAAATTTCTAGGTTTTGGCTTGATTACTCATCAAACGCACTATTCCCAGTTTCTGAGTTCATCGTGTAACCGGTTACAGAGCCCTTCTAACCGGTTACATACTGATAAAATTCAAAAATTAATAATTTAATTACTCTTTCTTCAAAATCCTTTTTAATATTGCAATTAGGTCCCAATCCAAGGACTAAATTACAATATTCACATTTTTGTACAAAATAACCATATAAAAATATATCTCATATTTTTATATATAAAAGTACATAATGTACAAAAACCTTCAAAATTAATTATAAAATAATTTCTTGGTTATTTGGGAGACGAAGATTAGGGGTGTTACAGTTGAAACTCTGCATATCTTCACATCTGCTCTGTCAATTATCTCTCGAATGATGTGAAAACGCCGAAGTATATGTTTGGATTTCTGGTGAGATTTCGGTTCCTTAGCTTGCGCAATGGCTCCATTGTTGTCACAATAGAGGTCCACTGGAAACTCAATACTAGGAACAACATCAAGTTCAGTTATGAACTTCTTAATCCAAACCGCTTCCTTTGCTGCTTCTGATGTAGCTATATACTCAGCTTCTGTTGTAGAATCGGCTACAGTCTCTTGCTTTGAACTCTTCCAGCATATAGCTCCACCATTCAAACGAAATACAAAACCAAATTGTGATCTGAAATTGTCCTTATCTGTCTGGAAGCTAGCGTCGGTGTAACCCTTTACAACCAGCTCATCTTCACCTCCATATACAAAGAAAGCATCCTTATTTCTTCTTAAGTACATTAGGATATTCTTGACTGCTGTCCAATGACCTTCACTTGGATCTGACTGGTATCTGCTCGTCATGCTCAAAGCATACAAAACATCAAGTCGAGTACATATCATGGCATACATGATAGATCCAATTGCAGATGCATATGGAATTCTATCCATGCGTTCCCTTTCTTCCTTAGTGGAAGGACAGTGTTCCTTTGACAAGGTTATACCATGTGACATTGGCAAAGATCCCCTTTTGGAATCCTGCATGTTGAACCGTTTCAACACTTTGTCTATGTACAAACTTTGACTTAAGCCAAGCAATCTCCTCGATCTATCTCTATAAATCTTGATGCCTAATATATAGGTTGCTTCACCCAAATCCTTCATAGAAAAGCAATTCCCTAACCAAGTCTTAACAGACCGTAAGGTAGGAATGTCATTCCCGATGAGTAGTATGTCATCCACATACAACACAAGAAAGACAATTGTGCTCCCACTAACCTTCTTATATACACAAGACTCTTCTTCGTTCTTGATGAAACCAAATTGCTTGCTTGCATCATCGAACCGAATATTCCAACTCCTAGAAGCTTGTTTCAATCCATAAATGGATCGTTGCAGCTTACAAAGCTTTCCAGCATCCTTTGGATCAACAAAACCTTTAGGCTGTGTCATATACACATCCTCTAAAAGATTTCCATTAAGGAAAGCAGTTTTGACATCCATCTGCCAGATTTCATAATCATCAAATGCTGCAATAGCAAGCAAGATCCTAATGGATTTAAGCATGGCAACTGGTGAAAAAGTTTCATCATAGTCAATATACCATGAACTTGTTTGAAACTTTTAGCAACCATTCGTCCTTTAAAGGTATGTACATTACCATCCATGTCAGTCTTCTTCTTGAAAACCCATTTGCACCCAATTGGTTTTACCCCATCAGGTAGATCAACCAAGATCCAAACTTGGTTGGTGTACATGGACTCCAACTCAGATCTCATGGCTTGAAGCCATTTCTCAGAGTCAGGGCTGTTTATAGCCTCTTGGTAAGTAGTAGGTTCATCTTGATCAATAATCATAATGTCATCCTCTTGAGTCAAGAGAAATCCATATCTCTCTGGCTGAAGAGGAGTCCTACTTGACCTACGCAAAACTTGTATAACTTGAGCAGGTTGTACATCCACAACATCTTGTCGAACTTGCTCGACATCCATCGCTTGGTCTTGGCTATTTTGGGATTCTTGAATCTCATCAAGATCTATTTTCCTCCCACTATTTCCTTTAGAGAGAAATTCTCTTTCAAGAAACACGCCTGTGCAAGCGACAAACACTTTGCCTTCTGTGGGATTGTAGAAATAGTATCCCTTAGTTTCTTTGGGATATCCTACAAAGTAGCATTTGTCAGATTTGAGACTAAGTTTATCAGAAAGTAGACGTTTCACATAAACATCACAACCCCAAATTTTGAGAAAAGACATACTAGGACGCCTCCTAGTCCATATCTCATATGGTGTCTTTTCAACTGCTTTCGATGGGGAACAATTAAGTGTAAAAGCAGTTGTAAGTAGAGCATGTCCCCAAAAAGAGATTGTAAGGTCCGATTGACTCATCATACACCTAACCATGTCCAACAAGGTTCGGTTTCTCCTTTCTGAAACACCATTCCACTAGGGCATTCAAGGAGGAGTGATTTGAGATACTATACCACACTCTTTTAGATAGTCATCGAACTCTTGGCTAAGGTATTCACCACCTCGATCAGATCGAAGGGCTTTAATACTTTTGCCAAGTTGATTTTGTACATCATTCTTGAACTCCTTGAACTTTTCAAAGGTTTCATGTTTGTATTTCATCAGATATACATACCCATATCTAATAAAATCATCAGTAAATATGACAAAGTACGGGTAACCTCCTCTAGCATTTGAACTCATAGGCCCACATACATCTGTATGTATGAGTCCCAAAAGTTCATTAGCCCGTTCACTGCTGTCAGTAAATGGGCCCTTTGTCATCTTGCCCAACAAACAAGACTCACATGTCTCATAAGTTTCAAAATCAAATGAGTCTAAGAATCCATCTTTATGAAGCGTAGAAATGCGTTTCTCATTTATATGGCCCAAACGACAATGCCAAAGAAAAGTTTGGATTGTATCATTTGATTTAAACCTTTTAGCATTAATGTTATAGACTGGATGATCAAGATCTAACAAATAAAGACCATTTATTAATTGTGCACTGCCATAAAACAACTCATTCAAATAAATGGAACAACACTTGTTCCTTATTGAAAACGAAAAACCTACTTTGTCTAAACATGAAACTGAAATAATATTCCTACGAATAGCAGGTACACAATAAACATCATCTAGTTCTGAAACTAATCCACTAGGTAAGGTTAAACTACAAGTTTCAACAGCAATGGCGGCAACTCTTGCTCCATTTCCAACTCGCAGTTCGACTTCACCTTTAGCTAATCTTCTACTCCTTTTTAGATCCTGCACATTAACACAAATGTGAGATCCACATCCAGTATCTAATACCCATGATGTTGAAGCAGAAAAATTAACTTCTATAACAAAAATACCTGAAGAAGAGACTCCGCTTTTCTTCATTTCTTTCTCTTTAAGGTAATCTGAGCAATTCCTCTTCCAATGTCCCTCCTTGTTACAATGGAAGCAATTTCCCTCCTTAGCCACCCCACCTTTAGGCTTAAGAGCCTTAGCTACTCTTGCTTTGCCCTTATCCTTAGGTTTTTGTGCTTTCCCTTTGGCCTTACCTTTGCCCTTTCCATTTTGAACCAACAATACAGTTTTTCCCTTGTTGATATTCTGCTCAGCAGTTTTCAACATCCCTAACAATTCAGTTAGAGTGCTATCAATGTTGTTCATGTTGTAATTCATGACAAACTGACTAAAGCTCTGTGGTAAGGAATGCAAAACTAAGTCAACGGCCAACTCTTGACCTAGTGGGAAACCCATCCTCTCAATGTTCTCAATATAACCAATCATCTTGATTACATGATGACTAACTGGGCTTCCCTCTGTCATCTTACAAGTGAAAAGGGACTTTGTGACCTCAAAACGCTCATGCCTTGCTTGCTCTTGATAGAGCTCCTTAAGGTGCACGATCATATCGTACGCACTCATGTTCTCATGAACCTTCTGAAGGTCAGAGGTCATAGTGACAAGCATAAGAGTTTCAACCTCTAAGGCATCATCTTGATGCCTTCGGAAAGCATTCCGTTCAGCAGCCGGTGCATTAGCGGGGGGTGCTTCAGGGAGCGGTTGCTCTATCACATACATCTTTTTCTCATTCCTAAGGACAATCCTTAGGGTTCGATACCAGTCTAGGAAATTAATTCTCGTCAGCTTGTCCTTCTCAAGGACTGATCGCAGTGATAAGTTGTTCGAATTGTTTGATGCCATGGTGATCTAACAACAAAATTAAAAAACAGAATTAAGATCATGTTTATTAAATAGTTAATAAGGAATTTTATTAAATATTACTCCCACTATTTTCCTCAAATCAATAACCCTCAATATTGACTCGGAAAATCTCAGCGTAAGATTTTCTAGTGGGACCAAGATCCATATTTCATCTTATTATGAGTCAAACTTTAGCTGATCACCCATAATTTGATTATTTAGGTAGGGAACCCTTTCCCAATCACATCTCATGTGACTCTTGGATCAATTGGGCGAATAACATTTATCCAAATTCATCCTATAAATTTATACCCAATTCTTTTCCCTATAGACCTTCAATCCTATTGAACTATCCATTTAAGTTAGACCCAATGGTTGACAAACAGATATTACATTTATCCACTCGCGTCTAACCAATGTAGATAAAAGTACCCTACTTTAGCAAGCCCACATTCAAAACGACATCAATCAAGACGAGTGTCAAGCATTGGAAGGCATATAACTTAATATTTCAGTTTGAGGGGTTTTTAAGTTAAGTGATCTCACTAGTTTTATCTTGTATTAACATACATAACATTATAACGATAACATGCATCACATACATACTATAATTATAAACTATAACATGCATCACATACATACTATAATTATAAACTATATGTGATATGATCATGGTCCAAAATAATTAATTCACCCAAGCCAATGAGTGAATAAAAAAAAAGATCCTATGACTGGCAGCATCTTCTCCAAGAGCCTTTCTTGAATGTCCTCTTCCTCATCATCTCCAAGAATCTTGATTTTTTAAATAAAATTACATGTAGAAAAAACCTCGTTTATGAGGGGATTTAGATGAGAAGAGAAATACATAGTGAATATTTGAGAGAGGCACGACACGCAGGCCGTATTTAAAATATTACATAGTGAATATTAGAGAGAGGCACGACACGCAGGCCGTATTTAAAATAAGTAAATAAACCATACATAAGCGATCTAATAGGCCATGACCATTCACCACATAAATGAACAACACATAATAGTATATATAAAATAAAGATTTATTATATTATATAAAATTATGTTCGTTACGATTTAAGATACCTACGTAGAGGAGGCACGACGATTCATGTAGCAACTCTTGATACTCCGCCATTATAAAAAAAAATTAATCTGCGATTTTTTGGCCGTTACTATTATATTCGATCATATCAGTTTCGCTGAAGTTCGCATCGATTACACCACTGTAATACCCAACATGATCCTGTCCAACAATTGGCACAAACATGTCGATCGTCTGATGCAGAACCCTAGCGACCCTGACGCTGTTAGTTGCAGCATGATCGAGTCAACTCTTGACATCACCATGCTGCGACGAACAATAACGACATCAAAACAGCGATAAACAAATTTTATCTCTATTTTCAATTTTCGATTAAACACAACACATTATAATCTCATTAAAACATGCTTAATCAGAAAATAAACGAATCATGGTTTCGCAAGCGGCTTTGATACCATTGCTAGAAATAGGGATAGAATACGCAGCGAAAAAAAAACGAAATACCCTATTTCCAGAACAGGATCCATGCGAGAGAGCATGATTCGCGATAGAAAAATGTTTACCTCTTGATGTGAAGAGGAGAACGGCGCTGGTCAGATCGTCCACGAACAATCCACGTCAATCACGAGAGCAGCAAGGTAGTCGCGCCTCTATTGTTATCCACAGGAACAGATTCCTAATTGGAGTCACGTATCTCTTCTCAGTGCTAGCGGAGAAGAGAGAGATTCAGTGTATCACTCACTCTCTGATATGGACGGCTAGGGTTGTCGTTCTGTGTCTCACACTTACCAAAACCCTAAGGCTAATACTATTATTTATAATAGTATTAGACCAGCGAGCTAGGCTGGGCTTGGCAGCACATATCAGAATGCGTCGCACGGTTATACTGTGCATCGCACGGACGTAAATTTTATAAAAATTACACTATTGTATTTTTTTTATCAAATGTGATATCTCCAATCTATCTGTTCTTAGTGTGTGACCCTATAGGTTCCTGTAACGTTGGCAGTAAAGTTAAAATCCCATTTTAAGCTTACAAGAAATGAGCGGTATCTAGCAACATGTCATTGCTACCCAAGTGACAGGAATGTCTGTGATCTGACATAACCTTAGTGTGACCAATGATCATGTGTAAATTTAATCCCTTTGTCCAAATATTGTAGTTACACTCATGGCATGGAACGTGTCACCCATGTATAGTGTAACCTATGGTTTCTTGATCCCTGAGTAGATGCGTCTAAACAAGTCTCGTCAATATCTTATATTGACTGTCTTGAGTATGGCCATACATTTCACCGTCTCACTCAATCAAGGGGCCCAGAGATATAATTCCTATTGACAAGGAAGGACAAATCTCATCTACGTCACTCACATCCCTCTACATAATTTGTCATATACCCGACTACAACCGTTATGATCACCTGGTTAAAGATGACGTTTGATTGCGTGAAAGCACATAATTCCTCATGTTGGGAACCGTAGCGACTTCAAGTCGAAGGACCATGTACACCATTGTCACTATGAGAATCGCTTATGACACTCACTTAATAACCCATGTAGCATTCTCATGGCGGGTCAATCCAGTACACAATTGTCCCAATGTGTACTTACGTGAAGACTTGATATCCCATATCCATGACCGGTGAGATACAGTCATCAGTCTGCCACATACTAGTCTCGATGTATTATAGTTGTCCTTATTAACTGTAATACTTGACTAGGGAATCTTTAAGGGTAATTATCAATCAATAAGATCTCACTATCAAGTCATGTACTTGATATTCTTATGACATTGAACTTATAATCCTAAGGACTTTATTACATCTATTTTTATTAAACAATTAAAGAATAAATATAATAAATGAAATGCCTCATTATTATTAATAGTAATAATCCATAAACATGAAATAAGTACAAGGAAAAGAGAAAATACGATTGCCACTAAGGCACTCTCCAACAATCTCCCGCTTGCACTAGAGCCAATCGCTCATGTATCTAATACCATAAGCCCTAACATGTCCCTCATTCTTTTTTATGGCAAGAGGTTTAGTCAGTGGCTCAGCAATATTATCATCTGTTAAAACTCTGCATATCTTCATATCTCCTCTGTCAATTATCTCTCGAATATTAGAGAGAGGCACGACACGCAGGCCGTATTTAAAATAAGTAAATAAACCATACATAAGAGCTCTAATAGGCCATGACCATTCACCACATAAATGAACAACACATAATAGTATATATAAAATAAAGATTTTATTATATTATATAAAATTATGTTCGTTACGATATAAAAAAATTAATCTGCCATTTTTTGGCTGTTACTATTGAATTCGATCATATCAGTTTTGCTGAAGTTCGCATCGATTACAGCACTGTAATACCCGACATGATCCTGTCCAACAATTGGCACAGACATGTCGATCGTCTGATGCAGAACCCTAGCGACCCTGACGCTGTTAGTTGCAGCATGATCGAGTCAACTCTTGACATCACCATGCTGCGACGAACAATAACGACATCAAAACAACGACAAACAAATTTTATCTCTATATTTTCAATTTTCGATTAAACACAACACATTATAATCTCATTAAAACATGCTTAATCAAAAAATAAACGAATCATGCTTTCGCAAGCGGCTTTGATACCACTGCTAGAAATAGGGATAGAATACGCAGCGGAAAAAAAACGAAATACCCTATTTCCAGAACAGGATCCATGCGAGAGAGCATGATTCGAGATAGAAAAATGTTTACCTCTTGATGCGAAGAGGAAAACGGCGCTGGTCAGATCGTCCACGAACAATCCACGTCAATCACGAGCGCAACAAGGTAGTGGCGCCTCTATTGGTATCCACACGAACAGATTCCCAATTGGAGTCACGTCTCTCTTCTCAGTGCTAACGGAGAAGAGAGATATTCAGTGTATCAATCACTCTCTAATATGGACGGGTAGGGTTGTCGTTCTGTGTCTCACACTGACCAAAACCCTAAGGCTAATACTATTATTATTACACCATCGGGCTAGGCTGGGCTTGGCAGCACATATCAGAATGCGTCGCACGGTCATACTGTGTAACAGCCCGATTTTCACTTCCGAAACCATAATCGATTTATTATCAAATTGTTGTAAAAATGAGGCCATTTTTTTTTATAAAACATGAGTTCATTAGTTACTGACATAACTTGCTTGAAAATCGAGTTGTTACTTTAAAACTTCTCGTAACCAAAACATCATCATCACGGTTATATTATAAACCATAAACAACGGAGACTCATCTCCAGCAGTTTTACAAAAGTATTTCATTGTTACAAAAGATTTCAAACCAGGTTTTGAAGCTTACTTAAAAATATGATTAAAGAGTAGCTGAATTACATCCATGGTACTTCACAAAGTAATCCTCGATTGGGAACTTAGATCCTAGACACACTAGAACATCTAGACACAGAATGCCGGACGTCACTCTTCAGTCGAACTAGCATGCGCTTCCATTTCTTCACTAGAATCCGCCTTCGCTTCGTGACTAGAGTCACTTGCGTCTTCCTCGAACCATGAGGTCTTCCACGTGTACGACTCATCTTAAAAACGAAACGAAACGGGGTTCAACACACAACAACGCAAAACCTATACTCTAGACGCACAGAGTCACACAGAGTAAGCATATGAGACTATGCTTAAGGCCACTGAGGATTACCATTGCTCTGATACCACTTTTGTAACAACCCGATTTTCACTTCCGAAACCATAATCGATTTATTATCAAATTGTTGTAAAAATGAGGCCATTTTTTTATAAAACATGAGTTCATTAGTTAAAGACATAACATGCTTGTAAATCGAGTTGTTACTTTAAAACTTCTCGTAACCAAAACATCATCACCACGGTTATATTATAAACCATAAACAACAGAGACCCATCTCCAGCAGTTTTACAAAAGTATTTCACTGTTACAAAAGATTTAAAACCAGGTTTTGAAGCTTACTTAAAAATATGATTAAAGAGTAGCTGAATTACATCCATGGTACTTCACAAAGTAATCCTCGATTGCGAACTTAGATCCTAGACACACTAGAACATCTAGACACAAAATGCCGGACGTCACTCTTCAGCCGAACTAGCATCCGCTTCCATTTCTTCACTAGAATCCGCCTCCGCTTCGTGACCAGAGTCACTTGCGTCTTCCTCGAACCATGAGGTCTTCCACGCGTACGACTCATCTTAAAAACGAAACGAAACGGGGTTCAACACACAACAACGCAAAACCTATACTCTAGACGCACAGAGTCACACAGAGTAAGCATATGAGACTATGCTTAAGGCCACTGAGGATTACCATTGCTCTGATACCACTTTTGTAACAACCCGATTTTCACTTCCGAAACCATAATCGATTTATTATCAAATTGTTGTAAAAATGAGGCCATTTTTTTTTATAAAACATGATTTCATTAGTTACAGACATAACATGCTTGTAAATCGAGTTGTTACTTTAAAACTTCTCGTAACCAAAACATCATCACCACGGTTATATTATAAACCATAAACAACGGAGACTCATCTCCAGCAGTTTTACAAAAGCATTTCATTGTTACAAAAGATTTCAAACCAGGTTTTGAAGCTTACTTAAAAATATGATTAAAGAGTAGCTGAATTACATCCATGGTACTTCACAAAGTAATCCTCGATTGGGAACTTAGATCCTAGACACACTAGAACATCTAGACACAGAACGCCGGACGTCACTCTTCAGCCGAACTAGCATCCGCTTCCATTTCTTCACTAGAATCCGCCTCCGCTTCGTGACCAGAGTCACTTGCGTCTTCCTCGAACCATGAGGTCTTCCACGCGTACGACTCATCTTAAAAACGAAACGAAACGGGGTTCAACACACAACAACGCAAAACCTATACTCTAGACGCACAGAGTCACACAGAGTAAGCATATGAGACTATGCTTAAGGCCACTGAGGATTACCATTGCTCTGATACCACTTTTGTAACAACCCGATTTTCACTTCCGAAACCATAATCGATTTATTATCAAATTGTTGTAAAAATGAGGCCATTTTTTTTTATAAAACATGATTTCATTAGTTACAGACATAACATGCTTGTAAATCGAGTTGTTACTTTAAAACTTCTCGTAACCAAAACATCATCACCACGGTTATATTATAAACCATAAACAACGGAGACTCATCTCCAGCAGTTTTACAAAAGCATTTCATTGTTACAAAAGATTTCAAACCAGGTTTTGAAGCTTACTTAAAAATATGATTAAAGAGTAGCTGAATTACATCCATGGTACTTCACAAAGTAATCCTCGATTGGGAACTTAGATCCTAGACACACTAGAACATCTAGACACAGAACGCCGGACGTCACTCTTCAGCCGAACTAGCATCCGCTTCCATTTCTTCACTAGAATCCGCCTCCGCTTCGTGACCAGAGTCACTTGCGACTTCCTCCTCCATCGGTTGTGGAATCATGGCTGCTGACGGTGCGGGGTCGCCATCATACTCGGGATGTTCCCTCGGTCCGCCATCCTGATAGTCATGAAGAGTGACCTTCCTACATGCACGTCCAGACTCGTCCCTCGCAAAATATGCCTTGGATCGTCGATCTCCAACCGATTTTCACCTCTCCAAATCTAACCTTCAGGGACAACCTCCCATGATCCTCCTTGAAGAGGCCACATGTGGATTGCTACACAATACGCCATCTACCAGTTGCAATACCGGAAAATGCCAATATGACAACATGGTAGGAGAGAGTCAGTGTTTCGAACACCAACGGGTTGACCATGCGGTCTCAGGGTAGACTCAATAGAAAGGCAGACAGATAATAGAATAGAATAATGGAACCAGAACAGTATGACATAAACATATTGCACAATATAAACATATCATTATCATCATATATATGACATGTTATACACATAGCAGGTATGAAACACATATAAACAAAGCATATCATAATAATCCAAACATAATAATATCATCACTCATGGCCAAATAACACATTGCACTTAGTATCACAAATCTTTCTCAATCCTTCCGAAATTCACTTATACTTTCTTTCTTAGAATCTTTCATTATGATTAAGTCTTATCGTAATCGGTTCACTCAATGAGGTGGGGAAAAACCATCACTGAGGAAAAATGACTCACACCTATACATCTCCTCGGTCATCCATCCAACCTATTCAGAAGCTAACAGGAGTACAGGACCTTTACCACGCGGGCACGACAGCTGTCTCAACAATTGGCTCCAAGCCAGGAGAACTGTAGAAATCTCAGGTACAGCCTCAAATCATTTCATATCAATTCATATCATATCATTTAATCAAGGCTCGCTGTAGAAAAACTCGGGTACAGTGGCAAATCATAATGCCCCGTTCCAGTCCCTCTCACTGTTCTAGACTTGAAATCAAGGGGGTGACAGTACTATTTCTAGTTCGCGGTGCAGAACTTACCACGGCTTAGGACCCAGTCCCTACCACGTTCGTATGCCACATGTGGGATTCGTTCCTCCTAGAAATATACTCCAGGCTTCTTGACGTTCACCGTCCTTGCCCTCCCCTCATGCAATCTCCACCTGAGTATCTGTAGATACCCATGGTATCTTCCTCTCTACTACTTCACACTCTCATACCTTACCGCGTATGTTAAAGTCTTTTAAAGTATTTTATGTTCTATTTTAATTAACCTAAGGTCGGCTCGCCCTTGATTCATCCCTTCGACAAGTCGCGACCGCTACAGGTTATATCCGTTCCCCGAAACATTCACATATCTCTTTCTCTTTAACTGGCCACTTGGCAATCATCATCACATCATCCCCGTAGGAATTCTCATGATCTTCTTGTATCCTCTTGATACTTCTCAATAGCCACTTGACGACCATCTTTCGTCTTGAATCCTCGAGCACGATCTCAGCATCATTAGTGTAGTCTCCTCAGCACGAGCACAATCTCCATATCACGAACGCAATCTTGGCATCCTTGCTTGACTGGAACATACTCGGATCTCAACACTTATAATCTTTCCTTACTTTCCACTTACTCACAAGTCTTACTCTTTCTCATGATTCTCTTTATCACATATGTCACAACATTCAGATTTTCCAGATAACATATGATATACTCAACATTATAAAAACAGTAAGATTCAGTACATGACAGAATCAAGCATGCATTATATTCAATAAGAAAGGTAAACATATAGCACATAATATATCACGTAGATAGCAACACGTTCACAGTCCGTATGTTCGAACCACCAGCAACCACGTTACGGGTACACAGCACTCTCACTCACCTCTCATCCCAGCAAGCGAAACATGTAACACCCCGATTTGGCAACTTGAAAACATTAATTACACATAGTGAAAATTAGGGCCATTTTTTTTTGTGTTACACAAGATGAGAACATATAGGTTTCCAAAACATAATTACATTTAAAACATCATGTTCTCATATTGTGCAAACCCCTTTCAAGTTCCAAACCGAGATGTCACGGGACACCGCGCTTTGAAACCCGATTTTGAAACGTAGCCCAGTTTACTTGGGTCCAAAACATTTACGTTGGATAAAACTTCTAGTCATGCGCCCTAAAACTCCGCATCCATCTTTGATTCTTGGTAGATTCCATTCTCGATCCGCCAGTAGAGTTGTCCTTCTTTCAGCGAAGATGTTCCTACCCTTCGATCAAGCTGGATCTGGAACCTCAATTTCTTTTGCGTCTAGTTGCCGTATGATGTTTTCCAGAAGAAAGCAGAAGCACAGAAGAAAAGAAGAACAGGAGAAGAGGAAAACAGAAGAAGAGGAGAAAGTAAGCTACCCAAACAGTTATGTCGACTGTGTGGAATTACAATAGGCAAGTATTAAGGAAAAACCATAACAACATGCAAACAACAACATCATCCTTAGGTGCACATAGGATTAAACATAATCTTATACTTAATTTTCCACCATCACATTCTATCATCTTCTTTATGCACTTTCACAATTTATCACCACCCTTTTCTTCTCATCATATGTCTCCAAATTCATCACGCTTTCCAAGAATCCTTCCTTATAGTTTTCATTCGATGCTAGGTACTTATTTATTGCATAACTCTTTTAAAAACATCTTTGTGCTTTAAGTTTTATTATGTCGGATAGCATCAATGATGAGGGGGACACATCATTGAGCTCACACCCATCTACATCTCCTCGGTACACCACCCAACCTAGTCGGAAGCCAACAGGAGTACAGGACCTTTACCACGCGGGCACGACAGCTGTCACACAAAATGGTCCCAGACCAGGAGGCTCAGCCTCAAATCATAATCATATCAAAGCACGCCCTCGGCGGCAAACACAAATGCCCCGTTCCAGTCCCTCTCACTATTGTAGACCTGCATCGAGGGGGCGACAGTATAATTTCTAGTTAGCGATGCGGAACTTACCACGGTATTGGACCCAGTCCCCCCACGTTAGTGCACCACTTATGGGATTCGTTCCGCATAGAAATATACTCTAGACTTCTTAACGTTTCACCGTCATCGTCCTCCCCTCCTGCAATCCCCACCTGAGTATCCGCAGATACCCATAGTATCTTCCTCTCTACTACTTCGATACGACACTCATGCCTCACCGCGTTTATAAATGTCTTTTAGTCTTTTAGAGTTTTTTTTTTCGAATTTAATTACGGCTTATTCCTAACAGTCGGCTCGTCCTTGGTGCATCCCTTCAACGAAGCCCGACCACTAAGCGCAACTCGTTCCCCCTAAAATCACAATGGCCTCAAGCCACACATCAATTTCATCTCAATATCAACGTTCTCGTCAGCTCATGCTCAGCATAATTCTTTCCAACTTCCTCAAGACTCATTCCCTCTTCTTTCTCAAAACTCTTTTCGCAAAAGCTTTTCAAAAAGATGACTTCATACAATCTCTTCAAAAGTTTCTTTTCAAAAACTATTTTCAAAAATCATATTTTTGGGTGAGTGTTAGTGGAGGAGCAAGCTCAACTCAACACTAAGCTTCTTCCCAAAAACATGTTTGAGGGATCGCATCTTTACTCCACCACATCTCACTTCCATGATCACATTCTCTTTCCAGTTTCAACTCTTTATCTTTTTCCTTCACTCGCATCATCTTATCTTTTTCTCATCTGTTTCTTATCACTTTCTCCTTAGTCTTGTTGCACCATCTATTTCTTTCTCAATTCGTTCTTATATCTCTCATTCACATCTCTTTTCTCTTGCAGTCTCATTTCCTCATTATTATTATTTCAGGTCTCAGGGTGAAATGAAACATCTTTTGATAACTTAATTAAATTGCTTCACATACTAAACTACCAGCAACTGATGAATAGTAAACATCATTTCAACTCAACAAACATATTAACTATAGACAACACTTCGGTCTCAGTGACTTGTAGGGATAGCCCACACAAACAAACAAACAAACAAACACTCGCTATCCCTCTTCCTCGCCTTAACGAGACCGGGTCCAACCTTTGAGATGATTGGACGCCTTAATATGTTGCCTAATACCATGGCGTCTTAAGGGGAGCTTCTCTCTCACCTGGATGACGACACATCCGAAAGCATTCCATTCCAAGGTTTTCCATTAGTTTCCCACTGCTTGCTTTGCGTTGTTCCCTTCGCGTCCGACGCCCGAACTAGACATTTTTCCCGTGCGTTAGAACGTTTCGATAAATTATTATTTTCGTTTTGAAAACTCTTTAGAATAATTCCTTTCTTGAAAACACGTTGCTAATATCCGAAGATTTCAAATACCAATTAATTAAAAAGGTTTTTAAGAAAACTTTAAAATAATCTCTTCATTAAAATAATCCAAAAGAATAAAATTTCAAAACCACTTATTGAAAAATCCTCTCAAAGTTTAAAGGAGGTAAAGTTCCAAATTAATTTGAGTCATTTTAAGTCACAATTTTAAATAAAACACTTTTAATTTCTTTAGAATACAAACAAAACTCACAAACAGATTCAGAACTCAACACATTTAATTATCACAACAGCAACACACACTAACTCAGGACAAGGAGCATTCACATACAAGTTCATAAACAGTATCTCAAAACAATATTAGTTCGATACATTCAGCTAGTATAAAGAACAATTACAACATTCACAAGTATCACTCATGCGAATCACATTTCTCATCATTCACCAATTATTGAATCTTAACCGTAATAATTTAATTAAATTACTCTTAAGAAAATAATTTAAATTAAACATTGAGATTAATTTCCCAAGGACCGAATCATTATAGCCAATAATTTCTAATTCCTAATAAAATTTATCAACTTGAAATTATGGGATTATTATTACAAAATTTCTTTTTCTCACATAACCAAATCAAACCATTTATTTTCATTTCTTAAAACCAAAAGATGAAAGGATAAACACACACCATACAGTATCACACACATAGCTATAATCATAAGTTGTTTCATGAAAACCATTTTCCAATTATATTCATAGGCTTTGGCCGAATTATGCATACATGGTTTTGCAAAGGTTTAATGCACAACTAAAAACATGAGATCATGAAATCGTTTCCCCTCTTTTGACCTAGGACCCGTGAGCATACTGTTGGAAAACTACACTCGGTGGGTGAAATAACTAGGAACACTAGGAGAACACCTAGAAGGGGGGGTTGAATAGGTGTTATAGAAACTTTGAAAGATTTTCGCAAGAAACAAATCTAAACGATTAAAACCAATGAAAATCAATCAATTAACAAATATTATATCAGAGATTAAGCGAAAACAATCAACACCAATATTCTTATTGATTCACCTAGGTTATGAAAATGATTTTCCCCAAATTAATTTGAACAATAAAGATTCAATTCAATCAAATATAGAAAAATCACTTTTTCTAGGTTTTCAATCAAGAACACGATTAAGAACTTGAATTGTAAAGAGTAGAGAGTTTAGAGATACGACACAGTGATTTATCCTGGTTCACTTTCATCCACTTGAAAGCTACTCCAGTCCCCTCTTCAACCAAGAGAGATTCTTCACTATGAGGAATTAGAGTTTCTCAAATTACAAGTAAATGCCTCACAAGACTTCCTTCTTGCTAGCCTACAAGAGATACCACACCCTTGCCTTGTAACCCTATTGATATCTAATCTAACCTCTACTTGCTTGCCGATACCCCACAACAAGACTTCCAATTGCTTGCTTCACTCACAAGACTTCCAAATGCTTGTTCTTCAACAAGGCTTCCAAGTGCTTGATGAAATGCCTCATCAAGGCTTCCAATGAAACTTGCTTGATTCACAAAATCAAGTCTTCCTTTGTTGTAGATAGCTTGCCTTTTACAAAGATTACAACTCAAATGAAAACAAAATAACAATCCTATGAATCTCTTTCAAAAGCTATGAAATATCAACATGAGAGATTCAAGGTTCTTGATCAAAGAATATGAAAATGAGAGCTTTGATCTTGAGAGAGTGAGAGAGAATAGTGTGGCTTTGATTCTTTGTAAAATTGTGTATCAAAATGATTCTAGTTGATAGAAATGATTAGGAAAAGGTTTATATAGAATACCCAAAAGTTGGAGCACTTAGAATGGCTTTTGAGAAGTGAAAAACGTATTTAAAAAACCATATCTGATCAAGTTACTCGAGTGAAATGAGTGTTACTCGAGTAAACCGAAAGCAAGATAATTTTCACTCGAGTGAGACAAAAAAATACTCGAGTAAAGTGCAGCTAATCGATTATCAAAAGTTTGTTAATCGATTTTCAGTTCAAAATACACTGTTAATCAATTATCAAAATCTGTTAATCGATTATTAACATTAAAAATCACTTAAAACTTGTTTTCTCAAAAACTAAACCTTTTCTTTCAAACCTTTAAGCCACCTATTGATTTTAGGCAAAGTGAATACTCAAAATATGATAAAATCATGCAATCAAAAGAGATTCACTACCCTCTAATAAACTCTACCCAAACTCATAAACTAAAAGACTTGTGAGGCAAAAGATAAAACAATAAAACATAAACTACCAAACTAAGTCTTCATGAGTTGGTTCTCTCTTCATAACTTGATGTTTGTTGTTGCTTGTTGAGCTTGAACTTGATCAACACACTTGTAGCTTGTTCAAAACCTTTTGGCATTTATCAAAACATTCTTCATGGATCTTACACATACCATTAGGGAAATTATTAATTTTAATTTCATCTTATATCAAGACAATAATTTAGATCACAAAATATTCCAAAGATGCACATACATTTTTTTTTTCAAAGACCTTATCGTGGCATGCAAACACTTTTCAACTCTTGTATTCACTTAGTCTTATGATGCATGCACCCTAATTGAGGGACAAATCTAGCTCCCTAGTTCTCCCTAGGATGGTCGAATCTAATGATGCAAGGAAACAAGATTTTCATACATTTTTCAACATGCATGGATCACAAAAGTCAAAGCACATCATGTAAGGGTTTCAAACAACACACCACTTCTCAAGTTCAAGTTCATGATTCTTCTCAAAATAAAACTAAGTTTTAACTTCACGAAAATAACATGCATGAGCCTTTTATAAAATAAAAAGCATAAATTTTATTATGTATGGAACATGGCCAAAGGGTCCTAAAACAAATTATGCACACCACATAATTCAGTTAACATTTATACTTAAATCATCTTAAAGCTTGATTCCTTTATATTTTTCTTAAGACCGAATTCTATATAAAAGAAATATGATTCTTCCCCTTAAAGTTAACATGCATATATTAAAAGTACTAGATCTAGTCACAAAGCAAACATGCATCAAGCTTTTACCAAAAGAAGACATGGATCCTAAACAACCAAACATGGCCGAATGGCCTTTCGCACAATATCGAATACTTGATCAATTCGTGCAATTGAGAAAACACTTTAGTTATTCAAACTCAAACACACAAGGGAATGAAAATTATTGAAGAAGGATTTGTTCCCAAAACCGAATGGTAACATGAAAATTGTTTCCAAGTTTTTAACCAAGAATTTAGACTTTTACATTCTTGAAATCTATAGATCAATTAATAAATTATACATGCAAAAACAAAATGAAACTAACTTGGTTCTTATAGGCAAAACCGTGAAGAAGAAATGCACAAATCAAAGATCAAAGTTTTTCAAGCACAAATACGCAAGATCAACACACACACATATCATGCAAGCCATTTAATTTCACTTTATTATCAATGAAACTTAGATCATAGGTTAAAGCACATACACATCACGGTCTAGAAAAGAAAAGGAGACATGCAAGAGGATTTATTCTAGTTTTCATAAAAACCTTAGTTTTTCCTTAGATCTTGAAGATTTAATTAGAAAAAGTTTAGATTTAACAAAGAAGAGCCTTAATCGAACATCAAGTACAAGTTCAACATATTACAACTTAGTCTTAAGTCCATAGAGTCCAAAATCAAAGAGATCACATACAAGTCCACATAAACAGGTAAGAAAGAAATTAAGGTAGATTTACAAATTAAAAAGAAGCTAAACTATTACAATCTCCATCAAAATCTTCAAGTCCTACCATGAAGGATTGGTCTTCTAAGTATCCTAGTGCTTGGATCTTCAAGGGTGAAAGGTGGATCAAGCTCCTAAGTCTCTCCTTCCTCTTCCTATGTTTCGGCCTCATTTCTTTCTCTAAGGGTCTCAAGAGCTTGATGTGCTCTTGGACCAAAGTGTTTATGTTTGGGTGGAAAGGGGAAATGAACGAAGGGAATAAAATGGGACCAAGGCCAACACACATACACGGCTTATGTAGACAAAACCAAGAGCTTGAAATTTTCCTTTTTTAACCCTAAGAGTGATTTGGCCAAGAGCAAGGGAAAAAGGGTAATTTTGAGTTCCCACTTGTTTGCATGGATACGGTTTACTAAAGTCAAGGGGATAAAATAGGCTAGCCTAGGAACTTAGGGGTCACTTAGGTTTAAGTTTTAGTTAGGAAATACTTAGGGTTTGGTCACAATTTCTCCAACTTGGTTTGGCTTGTTTAGTTGCTAGTTTGGTTAGGCTTTGCTTACTCCTTAAGCTCCTAGAGTTTCAATTCTAACTTACTTCCACACACACACACACGTGTAGCCATATAAGATATTCACACCCTCACTTTCATGCATACCATAGTTGTGGCATTTTCACACATGCACACATATAACATTCACATGTACACACACGTAGCACATTCATGCACACACACACTCATGCATCAACCGTGGCACTTCCTCACACCCACACATGATCTTTTGATTTTATTTTCCAATCATATTTTCTTATTCATTTCCTATGCATTATTCGGTCAACACACATATACACATATAAATACACACTTTAATACATACATATTCATACACGTATAGCACACATGCATACATTCATACTCATTTTGCATTTTTATTTTCTTATCACCTTTACTCTTTACTACACCATTAATTCACAAACCTCATTCATGTAATTAAATCCACACAGCACACACACATATCAAATCAAGCACTCATAAAATTTTCAAACCAAATTATTAAATTCCTTTTCTTCAAAAACAATTTTACAAAATCCATATCCAAGAAATCATTTTTAAAACCATTATTAGTAGATCATCATTTAGCAAGGCGTTGACAAAATCATTCACTTTTCATTTTAGAAAAACGTTTTGGTTTATAACAATCCAGAAAATCAATGCTTTATTTCTTTCTCAATTAAAACTCTTTTCTGAAAAATCTTTTATAAAACATGATTTCAAAGTTTATTCGTTCACGCACGTACGAGAAAAATGCGGGGTGTTACAAAACACTTTGTCCTCGAATATCTCTAGCTTCTCCTGGAGATTCAGTCCCACTGTCTAAAGGATACCTCATAATAAAATATGTTTACGTCAAAAATCTATTTTAATTTAAAATCATCACTTGCTCTCTTTCCTTGAAATAGAAAAACTCTTATTTTCTCTTCATTTCTTTCTTTAAAACACAATCGTTTATCAAAATAATTTCAATCTTTTCTTGTACTTGAAATTTCTCAAAAATATTTGAAAACTCATATTAATATAAATTAAATAATTGATTTATGTGGCTGTATGCTGAAATAAGTCCAGCCACCTTCTTAATTCTTTAAACACCGAAAAATCCATAGTTTTCAATCTAACTTTTGTTATTTCAAATGGTACTTGAAATCCACATTTTTCATAAATCAAAAACACCTTTAAAATTGAAATAATCTATAAATAAATTTTGGACAGCAAAGAATTAAAAATCAAAACCATTAAAAATACTCATTGAAATAATCAAACCCGCTCTCTCATTTTCTTTCACAAAAACAGAATTGAAAAGAAAAACACCACAACACAATTTAAATAATTTACTTAACATTAAATCACAAAACACACTCATTACTCCAAGTCAATTCACATGGAAAAGAATCTAGCCTACTAAACCTAGCCTAGGCCGAATCATCGTCATGGCAAAACAAGGTTTTTGATGCACTTTTTCAACATGCAAACCTTAAAATCATCAAATCAAATCATGCACTTTTAAACACATGGTTTTTAAAATACCACTTCCTTTCTTAAGCATAAAACTGTGGCATCAATACCACTCCAAACCAAGTTTCATTTTTATTTTCCTTGCATGCACTTTGAAAAATGTTTGAATCAAGAAGAAAACCACATGCAAGAGTCTTTTTCATGGAAAACAAATCATGATCTCCTAGTTCTATGATTTGGCCGAATATTCAACCCCAAAAATCAAGAGAAAAGTTCAAATCTTTAACATGCATGAACAATAGACTTAGATCAAACAAAACCACTTTTCAAAAGTTGATTTCCTTTGATTTTCTTGCTAAAACCGTGACATGCAACAAAAGATCAAGACTTTTTGTTTCAAGAATCACATGCAAAGACCAAGATCAAAACTTTTTCAAAGACCAAAGCAAAAATCAAAGCTTTTTAAAGATCAAAACCAAAAATCAAAGCTTTATCAAAATCAAATCAAGATCAAAGTACTTCAACAACTCAAATCAACTTTTGTAAACATAAAACTAACATGCAAGAACTTGAATCAAAATAAAAGCATCATATCCTAGTTTTCTAGGTATGGCCGAATCACATAGTCCATAGTTTAGGGTTCTACAAGTTTGTTTAACTCTTTAAAACTCAAGATCAAAGCTTAGAAATTACATGCAATCATAGATCTACTATAAAAATGAACATGCAAGAGGAAATAAACTTTACAAGGTTTAGAAAAAAATAAAACTAACTCCAACACTCTATGATTTTCGAAACACACTTAAGAAAAAAGATGATCTACAACCTCCTACACTTGATCTTCAAGAGGAAAGCCTAGGTTTTTGGACTTGATCTCCTTCTTCTTCTTCTCCAAGATCTCGACCTCTCTCTCTATCTGTCTCTCTCTCTCTAAGAGCTTGTTAGTGCTCTTAGGAATGTGTTTAGAAAATCAAAGGAAATGAAGGGAAAATGGGTGAAATGAACTAAGGTTCTAGACTTATATAGACAAGTGAGTATTTCCCTTCTTGCCCTTGGAGAATTCGGTCCTAATGCAAGTGTGAAGGGCAATTTTGGCTTTCCAAAATGTTGCATGGCTTAGGTCATGTCAACTAGACAAAGTGAGTGAATTAAGGCTCTTATCTCACTTCTCATTGGTTGGTCTTTTCCTTAACCACAATTTTCTACTAATCTAATTCCTACATGGTCCTAACCTAGTCCACAAGCTTCTAGAAAAATTTAAAAGCCCCATCATGCACATACATACACAACCGTACACATACATACATGCACACACATAGAAAATAAATTTTCTCTTCTTATAAAATAATTAATGCACAAAAATTACCATTTCCTTAAAATACAAAATATTAGATACTTAATCATTTCTCAAACTCAACTTTTAAAACTTATAAAATCATTCCTTGAAAATCATTTCTTTAAAATCATCCATCCTTTAAAATCGTGAAATAGGAAATCCATTCAAGAAATATCCTTTCAAAAATGCTTTTTTTTTTCAAAAACAAATCTCTTTATTGCTTAAAACAAATACGAGGTTTTAGACGGGGTGTTACATACTGTGCATCGCACGGACGTAAATTTTAGAAAAATACAACTATTGTATTTTTTTATCAAATGTGATATCTCCAATCTATCTGTTCTTAGTGTGCGACCCTATAGGTTCCTGTAACGCTGGCAGTAAAGTTAAAATTCCATTTTAAGTTTACAAGCAATGACCGGTATCTAACAACACGTCATTGCTACCCAAGTGACAGGAATGTCTGTGATCTGACATAACCTTAGTGTGACCAATGATCATGTGTAAATTTAATCCCTTTGTCCAAATATCTTAGTTACACTCATGGCATGGAACGTGTCACCCATGTATAGTGTAACCTATGGTTTCTTGATCCTTGAGTAGACGCGTCTAAACAAGTCTCGTCAATATGTCATATTGACTGTCTTGAGTATGGCCATACATTTCACCGTCTCACTCAATCAAGGGGCCCAGAGATATAATTCCTATTGACAAGGAAGGACAAATCCCATCTACATCACTCACATCCCTCTACATGATTTGTCATATACCCGACTATAACCGTTATGATCACCTGGTTAAAGATGACGTTTGATTGCGTGAAAGCACATAATTCCTCATGTTGGGAACCGTAGCGACTTCAAGTCGAAGGACCATGTACACCATTGTCACTATGAGAATCGCTTATGACACTCACTTAATAACCCCTGTAGCATTCTCATGGCGGGTCAATCCAGTACACAATTGTCCCAATGTGTACTTACGTGAAGACTTGATATCCCGTATCCATGACCGGTGAGAGACAGTCATCAGTCTGCCACATACTAGTCTCGATGTATTATAGTTGTCCTTATTAACTGTAATACTCGACTAGGGAATCTTTAAGGATAATTATCAATCAATAAGATCTCACTATCAAGTCATGTACTTGATATTCTTATGACATTGAACTTATAAACCTAAGGACTTTATTACATCTATTTTAATTAAACAATTAAAACATAAATATAATAAATGAAATGTCTCATTATTATTAATAGTAATAATCCATAAACATGAAATAAGTACAAGCATAAGAGAAAATATGATTGCCACTAGGGCACTCTCCAACATGTATGTCTACAAACTAGGTGGTTATAAAGTTGGGAAGAACGACCTATTCTAACCCTCAGATGTCTCTTGTTGGATTAGAGATTCTAAACAAAACATAAATTAGCTACTTTCATGAATTGGAATTAAAACACAATCAAACAATATATTTGAAGGGAAAAACAGGAAACATAATTAAAATAACTATTCTAGCATCCATACAATTACACCATATTCCTAAAAAGAGGTTTAGTTACACATAATGGGAGAAGAAATACAAGAATTAAGGGAAGAACTCATAATCATAGATAGTAATGAATTTACCCCAAGAGATCTTCAAACCTTCAATTGGACCCCTCTAATGTTGATCTTCAATCCTTGCCTTGCCTCCTTGCTGTCAATAATATGTTTCTAACCTCTCTCCTCTAATCCTAATTGTATTCAATATTCTCTAATGTATCTGAATTGCTACCTAAACCTAATAAGAAAGCCTAGTATATATATATAGAAAAATCTAAACCTAAAATAAATCCAAAATAAATCTTATCAAATAAATCTAAAAGATAAATCTTAAATAAATCTTGAATAAATAATCTAGAATAAATCTAAAATAAATCTAGAAGATAAATCTATCAGAATCCTTGAAATCTTCAATATAGATAGGCCCAACTCGTAGCACTCACGCCTAGGCGCACAGGACCCACGCCTAGGCGCACCATCAGATCTGGCTCTTCTCTTCTCACGATGCACATGTGCCTGGGCGTGCCACCCCTTATGCCTGGGCCCAGATGCCCCTGAACAGGTGCAGTTTTGATTAATTGACTTCTGACACTTGGACCCAACTTCTGGATTTTTGAACCCCATCACGCCTGGGCGTGGCTGACACACGCCTGGGCATAGACAACATTACTAAACAATGTAACACACTCACATTTATTTAGTAAATTTTGGATTTTAATAAAAATGGTACTTGAAAATTTCTTTTTAAATTAAAATACTTAAGAATATTTTTCCGGAAAAACGGACAGAGTCTCCTCTGTTTATCGGATTTTCTCAAAAATAACATTCATAAACCTGTCAGCCAGCATAGTCCAGAAAATATTTATAAACAATTTAATTTGATCTCCGTGCCCTGGTAACCAGATAAAATATCCACAGGGCTCTCACGGATGAAAAATAATAAAACTAAACAAGACTTATTTATAACAAAATAAAACAAAGAAAATAACTCTCTTCTAAGCTAATTTACACTCCACGGGGTGGAGTGTACTCCTGCTCGGCCAAATATAGTGCAGCTCAAACTCTGAACCTGAAAAATGGTTGTAAGGGTGAGCTTTACACATGAAATAGAAAGTAGTTTCTAACTAGACATAATGACCTACCAAGTCAAACACAATTAGCACGTAGCACATATAATTTCATTTAGGCAACCCAACATGCGTCATACACAACCAACAGTCTTATTAGTATCCATTTGTATATTCCATTAATATTACCTTTCCATTATCTTCGTTAAGTCTCATTCTGTTCCATTTCCATTCTCATAAATTACCAACTCATGTAAATATATCATTTAGAACATAGACACAATTTCAATATTCAAACACAAATACTCATATTATCAGTTTTCAACTCATAACCATAAATTATACACTTTTTCGAAATCATACACCGTATGTCACCTCACAATCAGAGGCTAACATACCCAAATAACAAATAACATCGTATGTCTCCTCACGGTCAGAGGACAACACACACACATCTCATCATCTTTTAAATCATTTTATCTTTTCTTTACCATTAGGGATTAGCGCACCTGTTAGGCATTTCACACCCACTAGGACTTTCACCCAATCCAGGTAACTTTCCACCTACTAGGCCACGGTTGACACCCATTAGGACTAAAAACAACATCTCAACTCTTTTACCATCACATTCACATTTTCTATTTTCAAAACTTTTATTATTGCGCAGCATGATTGATCCATTGGGTACACCCGCCTAACGGGGCATTTACGGGACCTAATAGGTAACTTTCACCTGGATTGGGTAACTTGTGCCTAATGGGTAACTTGTCACCTAACAGGGCACCTAATGGGTCGGTGTATCCCAATGATCAATCATAGCTGCAGCTCGGTCACTCTTTTAATTTAAATCAAATCATTCACAACCAAATCAACCAATACCTTCAAATACTCACACCATTAAATTCCAAACATCACAATTTAACCATTCCATTTACCAAGTTCCTACTCTTACCTTTAGTTGTTCTATTCCTCATTTACCACTTATATGATACACATATATCTCCTTAAATCAACCAGGTATACAAACAATAATCACTTATATTCATTCACAATTAACAACCAGAGTTCATGTTCTTCAATAAACATACATGATAACATATAGCATTTAGCCTGCATATTCATTCACAAGTATCAATTTATGGCTCATTTCATTTATTTTCTTACTTTATTTTTAATCTAAATTAATTACCCGAATAATCAGTCGCAAGCACACCCACGTATTCTTAGCAAGTATTATAAACTAATCAGAGAATACTCTCTAAAGCAAGGTAAAACACCCCTTACCTTTAGACGCTTTAACCCTTAGATTCGTCAAATACCTACGCATCCCGCATGATTCACGTTGCGGCTGGTCCTGAACTTCTTCGTCGTCTAACCGGTCATACGAATTAAATAATAATCAATATAATGCGCTTTACGAAAAAGGACGTTAACTTGAAAACCGAAACAAGTTACTTTCGAAAACATTTAGTTAATCCCAAATCAGAGTAACTAATTAAAATCGTCATAAATAACAGTTTAATTAAAAATCGACACTAAATCGCAATATCACTCATTTTCCAAAATACAAATAACAAGGTTCCAAAATACTAACTTTCTAAAACAATTTAACACTAAATAATTGTTACCAATATCATTAAAATTAGTATTAATATAAAAGTTAAAACATAACATAGAGCAATTAGAAAAGTATTAGGGATTTACCCTCAAAATCGGATTTGAAGCAACAACGAGGAGATCCATTTGGTTCATAACGATCCATCTAAGCCCGAACCACATTGCGGTCACACCGATCTGACCCGGTTCTCGGTCAAACTGGCTCGGAACACACCCACACAGCATCCATGGCTCCTCAGCGTGGCGGCACGACTTCACAGCTGCAACGGCAAGGAGCAACGGCAGCGACCTCCACAGTGACGATGGACAGCAACATCGATGATCCAAGGAAAGAAAGAGAGAGGCAGAGATAGTGAGCTTCGTCCTTGAAGGAGGCGCGAATGGCAGTGGCTATAGGGAGTCCGTGAATCGCGACTAGAGAGAGGATGCAACGGTGGCGAGGACCATGGCAGCGGCGGCACGAGCTTCGTGGCGGCGTGGTGCTCGCGATTCGTGAGGAGACCGGAACGGGGAGAGAACGACGAGAGAGAGACGCGAGTGAGGGAGGCTGAGAGCGGACGCATAAGAGGAAGACAAGCAGCGGTGGCCCTCTGGTGGTGGTGGTGGTCGCCGAGAGAGATGGAGAGAGAAGGACCAAGGGCCAAAAGGAAGAAGGAGGCATGAAGAGAGGGGGAATGGCGGCTGGAACCAAAAATTTAGGGTTCCATAGCACCCAACACCCAGAATTTTTATTTTATTTTTTTTCTCTTTTCCTTTTTATTATTGTTTTATTTATTATATAATATAATAATATATATTATTTTTATTTTTATTTTTTTGACAAAATCAAATAAATACTAATACAAATCAAATATCAAGTAACATAGAAAGTCATAAAATTAGAAATTTGCAAGTATTGAAAATAATTCAATATGAGATATATCAAAAGCAAGGTAAAATATAATTAAAATATATTTTAGATAGGGTAATTTCTTTAAATGAATCTACTTCCAAATATATAATTAAAATATACTTTCGTAAATACCAGAAGATATTTTAAAAATAATCAACGCTCTAATGATAAATTTCAAGGATTAATTATTGTTTAAAGGAAATACCAACAACAAGGTTTAAGTATCACATTAATACAAATAGGGGTACCATAAGGTTAGTACCTTGAAATTATATGAAACATTCATTTAATATTGAGTATTTATATAAATCAAGGTAAAGTATGGAAAGTATATTTTTAAAATAGGATATTTAATTTAAAATATACGGATAAAAATGTACTTTCCTAAATAATACCACATACTCTTACGAAAATAACCAACACTTTAATAATTATATATTAGAATTAATCACTTAATTTGACAAAACTTAAAATTTATAATGCAAAAGAAAATCAGGATGTTACAAACAGCATTTCTCTCCATTTCAGCTCCAATCTCATGGTCTTCAAAACTCCTTTCCATTCTATAGCACAAATCATCAAATAAACCTTCAAATTCCGGAAATCAAACCCAAAACGGATCAAAACGTTCAAGGATTCTAAATTACTTAAACTTACTAAAAACATAGTAAAATCCTAATATTTACTTAAGAAACAAGCCAATCCATAGTAAAAGGGAGTTAATTAATGCTCCGAAATATCATATATTAGACCTAAATCAGCCACATTTCTCAAACATGTGTCATCGAGCGAGTCGTAACGAACAAGTTTGGTACGTGATCAAAACGTCCCACTCGGATTGTACGTTCACGTTCCCAGAACGTATACTCATCATTCTCAACAACATTCCCCTAATGCTGCCACATTCCCATAATGTGTCATCAAGCTTGACATACAACCTTTGGTATTTCCAAAATATATTTTCACGTTTCCAAAATATATATATATATATATTAATTACAAACATGCTTGGTATGTAATCAAAACGTTCCATTCCGAGTGTATGCCCACGCTCCCAGAACGCGTACTCATCACCCTTAACAACATTCCCCGAATGTTGCCTATATTCCCTGAATGTGTCATCAAACTTGTTGTATCCATTTGGTACTCCCAGAGTAACCTCCTCATGTTTCTTGAACATGACAAACGATAACTTATCATCATTCACCATGCATGAGTGCACATAAATATTTTCATTAAAGATTAGCCATTTATCTCATTATATGCATCATGCAATCCTTATGGCAAAGGAATATAACAAGATTTCATGCACATCATACTTGATAAAATTATCAAATGAAGTATCATATCATCCACTTTAAGTGTAATTCGGTTTAACTAAAAGACGTTAAATTAAAAATGACAGTTTTAAGCATTTTCAGTCTTGGTAATCAATTATCAACTTCTGGTAATCGATTTACCACGTTTGTTTTCAATTTCTGTATCAGACAGGGTCTTGGTAATCGATTATTACCATGATAGCAGATACACTAAAAAGTGTGTTTTAACATACCATTTTTAATTCTAACCAATTTTAACTTAAACCAAGGATCAACAGAGCTTTATTTACACATATTGGACATGTTTCAACATTGAAATCATGTTAATTCATAGAGAATCCAAATCCATACACAATTATGCATAAAAATAACATTTTACACAACTCAAGGTACCAAAATCCATTCTACTCATAATTAGCATGATTTTAGCATTGATTAAGCTTGTGATGTCCTAGACGGCGAGGACCTCCTAGGGTGTAGGAGATGACCTTCGAAGGAGCCTCTGTCTAGGGTTGATATGTGATGTTTGGGGGAAGTCCTCAGATGGCTAAGGGAAAGAGCCAAGAAGCAACCCTAATCACTGGTGTGTGAGGATGGCAATTAGGGTTAGAGGACGTACCTGAGCCCCATGTAGTACTGAGCTACTTATAGGGGGGAGCTGGTTGCCCTAATGGGCTTGCTTTAGGCCCAAGTAGGGCCAGCCTGTACTGAGCTAGGAGCGGATAAGGTTGGATGAGCTGTCCTTGTGGATAAGGTAGTGAGTTGTCCTTGTGGATAAGGTAGTGAGCTGTCCTTGTGGATAAAGTAGGGGGACGTCATCATGTCCTTGATGTCGGACTTGGGGAGGTGTCGGACCTGGATGTCGGAACTGAGTGGGAACACGAGGTCCACCCCACAAGGGCCGAGTTCACCACATAAGCCCCCCAGCTCGGTCAAGGCTATCTGAGCCTTGCTCCGAGGTTCTAGGGAGTTCGGACGATGAGTTGACGGTGCGTCGGATCTAGCTGTCTCTGATGTCCTTTTATTATGACAGAGTAGGTTTGAAAGTTGTCAAGTTACCAGTACCGAAATGACGTTCGCTCTTCTGAGATCTGACACGTGTCAGAAATCGCGATCCTCGAGGCGTCACCATCATTGTGGCGTTGCTCGAGGTCCACACTTTTCTCTGCTGTGCGCCACGTGTCCAAGTATATGTGGCCACACGTGTTAGGCTGAGCCGCCTAGGCCAGGCCCATAATTCAAAATGGGAGGGAAAACGGTTCTCTTTTCTCCTTGACCTAACGAACCATTCTATTCTCTCTCAGCCAAATATTCCCCTTTTGAAAACGCCTCTTCCTATCTCCCACGAAACCCTGCATCTCCCCCAAGCTCTTTCTTCTTCGAAAACTATTTTCTTTCTCTCACAGTTCCAGTGCCTTCAATTTTCTTCGCCCTTTATTTCGACCGGGGATCTCTTGCCGTCGACGCTCTCTCTCAAACACATATTCATCTGGTATTTCTCCTTTCTCTGCCTCTCTACTTATTTTCTTTTCCGCTGTTCTTACAATTTTGCAGTTCATGTGGTGAGATTTTGGTGTTGCTTCCCTTTTATTTTTGTATCCGCGGACTGGGGTGTATTTTGGCAGAATTTTGATTAGTGGTTTTAGGATTTTTGGTTTTCTGTTTCTATTTTGGTGGCGGTGTGGGTTTTTCTTGGGTTTTGTGGTTTTGGTTTTGGGGAATAATGTTGGGGGTTGAGGTTTTCCTGCATTTGGTTATTTGGTTTTGGGGTTTATTCCTGGGGTTTAGCCTTCTTTAGGTTAGGCGTATTTTGAGTCTTTTGGAGGGTTTTTGATTCCTGTTTTTTTTTTTTATTTTTCAGAAAATCAAAGGAGTGGATTGGGTTCAATATGAGTAGGGAATGGTTTAGGAAGTGGGCTGGGGTAGTTTCCCTGTCATCTAGCAGCAGTCATGAGGAGGACGGTTATTCCTCCTCGTCCTGTTCCTCTACGGAGGCAGACGAGGCGTTCCGCCGCCAAAGGGAGTATAGGAAAAAGTATGAGAGGAGGGTTCTGGAGGTTGATCCCATTGAGGTAGTCTATCCTCGGGACTGGGAAGAGAAGAGAGAGTGGATACGGTAGTACGCCTGGGCCGAGTTTGCTGACGGTAGGGAGCGTGCCGATTTTGAGAGGATGGAGAAGGAGGGACAGTACGAACGAGGGGTACTTGTGGTAGAGGGGAGATGCTCGCCCCTCGGAACTACTTCGAGGGGGTTCTCTGGGGGGTTATTTTTCGTAACCCGTAAGACTAATACCGAGCTCCCCTGTTCTTCCACAGGTACCATGCCACTTCGGAAGTGCGTTTGTCAACCTGAACTTTATCCCGCACCTTTTGATGCCGATCAGTATGAGTGGGTCGACGTAGAGCCCAAGGGAATTCAGTCCAATCTTTGCTCCGAGGACAAGCTTGCCGAGGTAAGGAGGGCCGTGCTGCCTTGCCCAGGGGACACCACCGGAACTTCTTACGAAGTGCTCCCCTGTTCGGCAAATGACAGAATATGCAGCCGGACTGACAATAATTCTTTTTTCTTTTATGCCGATCTGATCCACAATCTCGGCGTGACCCTCCCCTTCACCGACCTGGAAATGAGAGTCTTAAACGAGCTCGGACTAGCTCCATCCCAACTTCATCCTAATACTTGGTCATTTCTCCGAGCGTTCCAGAAGTACTGCGGCGCCAGACGTTTGGTGTGTACGGTTCGATTATTTTTGTGGATGTATAACCCGTTCGTCAGTAATAAAGATGGGGTCACTGGTCGTCTTTGGGTGTCGGCCAAAGCCCGAGCTCATTGTGGGCTGTTTGGCATGTTTTCTGAGTCTTGGAAGCAATTCAAACCGAGATTCTTCAAATACAAATATGTTGGGGCAGGGCTGCCTTGGTTTCGGTCCGAGACGGGACCGAGGTTCCCACTGGCGTGGACCTCCGAGTTCTTCAGTCGTCATTCCAGTATGCCGCAGAGGTGGTCGGGCGTAACACTAGATGCCGACGAATCTGTGACGGCCCACCACTTTCAAACAGAATACCGCGCTCGGAAAGCCCAACTTGATGTTGGAGTTTTCATAAAGTGTCTTGACGATGAAGTCTTGACAAAGATTGGTAGTTACTTTTTCTCTTGCACTTGTGCGTTTTCTTTCAATTCTCTTATACTAACAAATTTTTTTTTTTTACAGAAGAACATTGGTCCGAGATGTCTTCCAAGGCACTGAAAGCTGCTTTTGATGCTCGGAGGAAAAAGAAGCCCGAGGTCTCTTCTGCCGACGCTGCTTCGTCAGAGGTTTCTACGGATACGCAATCGACCGACTCAGGTCCCCTCCATCCTACCCCCCCTTCTGTCATTATTGCTCCTCCTCCTCCTACCTCGTCAAGTCCCATCACCGAGGTTGCCCTTGTTTCTAACGTGCTGCCTCCAAGTACTGGAACTCCGTCACTGCTGCCAGCTGCCCCTGTCAAACCATCATTGAAAGACACTCTTGTCAATATGTCAGGTGCGGAATGGAAGAAAAAGGTGGAAGACATGGCTTTCCAACTGAAGAGGGCCACCACTATGTGCAATGTGCTGGCCGAGCTAGCTGATGATGTGGCGGACGGTGTTTCGCCTGCCAAGAAAAAGGCTCGGTCGGCTATGGCAGCCGAGGTGGAAGAGCTGAAGAGCAGCAAGAAATCAGCCGAGCAAAAGCTGGCTGAGGCTGAGGAGGAGCACCGCTGCCAGATGGAAGAGCTCCGAAAAAGGCATGAAGAGGACTTGGCCAAAGCCAAAGCAGATGCGAAAGAGGTTGGTCGGCAGGAGGGCCTGGCCGAAGTGGAAAAGGTTAGGGGTCTGCTGAAGAAGAGGGCTGCCCAGGCTCTAAAGCATAAGGTAGCGGCTCGGGAGTCGGACTTCGACCTTGAAAGGGTGGCCGACAAGGTTTTCACCAACGCGGTTGAGCAGGTTCTTCACATGAATCAGGGGCTCCGCATTCGGTACGTCGGCGCATCTGCCGGATTCGGAGTGGAGATCGGAAAGATGGTTGACTATGAAAATGGTGGAGCCGAGGTTGATTTGGACCAGCCTGAGGAGAATCTGCCCAACCCACTGGTTGAAAGGATGGATGAGGAGTTCGACCCGCGGACGGTCGTCCTTTCTGATGTTGAGGAAGATGCAGCGTAAGTCCCTTATGCTGGGCAGCTTATACTTTGTCTATGTCCTTTTATAACATATCTGACAATGTTGACATCTATTTAACTTATTGTAGCTCGTTTATTTTTAAAGCAAACAGTTTTAGCTTGTTGCGTGCCGTCGTATTTATGCAAGTTTATACACTAACTTGTTGCATACGTCCGATGTCCGAGGTCGGAATTGTGCCCGCATTTTTGGGAACTCATTGCGTGAATCATAATAAACCTATTGCATGTTTATTCATTCGACCTCGGGTTCGGTCTTCGATTGATTAGGTGGCCACTAGGGAGATTTTTAGGAAAAGATGCAAGTGTTTGGAACTTGTTGCATGCTGAAACTTTTTATGCAAGTTCTTGTTTTAACTTGTCGCATATATATTGCATCTGAGGTCTTTGTTATAAACAAAGCTACTTTTGAGAATACAAGTCTTTTGCCGGCTTGTTGTATTTCGGCCTGATCGGACCTTAGGAAAACTTGTACCCAATCATTGGTGTTTGAAATATTAATAAATCAGAAGACTCAGTAAGTGCAGTAATCTTATAAGTTTTCCTCTGAATAAAGGTACTGTATATAAGTGCATACGGTAGGGAACTCGGATCTACCCACCTTAGCCGAGGTGGGTGTCCTCGGCCCCGATGTAAAAGAGAGTGCTGAGTGAAGCTATGTATAAACATTTCACAACAGTCTGTTCTTTATCGGGTGTCCCTTGTACACTGTGCATATGAGCCGATCTTATCTGGAAGACGTTGGCTGTGCATAGCGCCATGCAACATTTAGGGGGCTAGTGCTAAATGAGAAGCTAGTACGTACATATAAAACTGTGGCACTTGAGTATGAGCAAGTTTGTACTTTTCATTGAATAAAATTATGAGTACATTGCTTTTTCTTTTGGAAGGTGAATATCTCACAATGAAAATTAACGACATGAACGATAATTAGCAGGAAGGGAATAAAAGGAAGTTAAAATTGAAATCCTCAGGGAGGGTGCTGGTGACTGCTGAGATGTCTGAGGTAAACCTATTTGAACAGGTTCTCAGTGTTTTGAAGTTTTTGGGAATCCTTGAGTTCGGTAATTACCCAGAGTATGTTTCTAGAATGCCTCTGTTGGGGGTTATCGATCTCGGGCTCAGTTCCCGCTTTTCTGGCCGTTAGGGCCGATCTCCGATCCTCAGGGCGCGAGGTGATCAGATTCAGAAGACCCGGGTTGCTTTGCTTTCTTGTCGCGGTCGGCTGGCTCTTTCATCGCTATCCTCTTCGGACCAGGAGCGTCTTTTCAGATTTCCTTGTTATGGTCCTCCGAGGTGGGCTGATAGGAAAGGCTGCCGAGACTGTTGGTAATGTTGAAAAGTGAGGACATTTCCATCTTGAAGTACCCGAGCTTGGGGGTCTGGAAAGCTCGACTGAAGACATGGGCAAGAAAGTCACCTCGGGCCTTAATTCCGAGATGTACCGAGCGGAGGGCGGGGTTAGTGAGAACTAGATGAAAGAGCAAATTCTCCCCGTGCAGGGAGTAGGAGAGGACTGAAAGAGAGAGAAGATCTCCTTTGACTGCATCTTGGATTTTTCGGAGGGGTTTATCATTCACGATAGCATCTTTGCTCAGGGGAGAGGTGAAGGGGGGAATTACCACCCGTTCTTCACGAAGAGAGGACACATAGGTGTTTCGTTCAGACTGGAGTTCGGCCAATAAGACTCTTCCCTTGGACAGTGTCGGATCGGTAAACTCTTTTTGCTTCTTTTTTCCTTCCCATAGGCTCACATTGTAGCAGAGCCGGGCCTTCACTTGGTCAGCTTTTACCGAAACCACTTTATCATCAGATCCGACAAACTTCATTGCCAAGTGCACTGTTGAGACTACTGCCCCAAAAGCTTGTAGGCAAGTTCGTCCCAATATTACATTGTACGGGGAATCGGAGTCAACAACCAAAAATTTGATGATCTCCGTTCGGGCCGAAGGCTGGTTGCCTAGGGTCACCGGGAGATGAATGGCTCCCAGGGGACGGATTGCCTCACCTGTGAAGCTGATGAGATTTCCTTCGAATCCTACGAGGTCGGCGAACCTCAACTTCAAAGCTTAGAAGGTATGCAGAAAGAGGATGTCGGCCGAACTCCCTTGGTTAACGAAGACTCGGGCGACCTCAAAATTGCCAATCAACGCCATTATCACCATAGGATCATTGTGATCTGGGATGACGTTTTCCATATCCTGGTTGGAAAAGATGATAGGAATATTCCGAGAAGGCTTTTTGGGGACGGGTTTGTGATGAACTGCCAAAACCTGGTTGATACCTTTTTCTTCCCGCCCTCATCTCACCGCCGCCAGCGAAACCTCCCAAGATGGTTTCTACTCGGAAGTTTTCTGGCGACTTATCGAGGTCCTGAACCACGACCATGTTTACTCGTGGTGGCTCCTCTTCCTTCTTCTCTGGGGACGGGTCGGCCTTAGCTTTTCCTTTATCATTGTCCGGGCTGCGAGATCTTCTCCGACCTCGTCTTTCCACTACCTCTCGTACATACTGCTGTAGCTTGCCTCTTCTTACCATATCCTCAATGACATCTCGAAGCCATGTGCATTGGTCGGTATGGTGGTCGTACCCGTCATGAAAATTGCAGTATTTGAACTTGTCTCTCACATAGTTTTGATTTCTGAGGAAGGGGGGGCGGGGTACACGCCTCAGTTCGATCTGCATGGTCTCTCTCCAGACTTGAGACCTTGGGACCGTGAGGGGGGTGTAAGAGTCATATTTGGTGATGTATGGACGTCGGCGGTCCTCTTGTTGAGAACGGCCTCGGTCTCCCTGATCTGCTCTTCCTCCTCTTTCATCCCTGTTGCCCCGAGGACGGCCTCGGGGCAGGGCATTCTGCGAGGTGGCCTGAGCATTTTCCAGTCTACTCGACTGTCCCTTGCTGAATTCTTCAAGGTTTATATACTTGTTTGATCTCTGTCTCAGTTCGGCCATGTCCCTTGGTGGCTTTCCAATAAGTGAATCTTTGAAGCCTCCTTCGGCCAATCCCTAGGTCAAAAGGAGGACGGCCACCTCGGGAGACAGATTTGGGACCGAACTGGACTCGCTGTGAAACCTGTGCAAGTACGCACGTAAGGATTCATCTGGCTTCTGGGTCACTGTCGCTAGCGTGTGCTCCGATCTGGGTTGCACACAGCTGGCAGTGTATCTATTGAGGAAGACGCGCTTCATTTCTGCCCAGTTGTTGACAGAGTTTTTAGGAAGCGTTGAATACCACCAAAGGACTGGGGTCTGGAGGGTCATAGAGAAAGCTCGGCATTTCAGCCGATCTCCTCCTCCGTGAAAGTTCACGGCTCCTTCATAGGAAAGGACATGTTCCTGAGGGTCAGTAAGGCCATTATATCTGGGGATGTTACTGGGCCCTAGGTACCCAGGCGGTGGTTCATAGGCCATGACGGCAGGGGTGAAAGGATGTCCAGGATGGGAATCGTCCAGCTCAGGTTGTTGCTGGTCGGGAGTTGGTGTAAGTTGTGTGACAGTCGTGTGTGATGTTGCAAAGGTTTGTGGAGTTAACGGGTGTTGTGGTGGAAGAGATGGGGGAGGGGGTGGTGGAGGGAACTCGTTCGAGGCCGGAGCTTGGACAGAAGCTCGTTCAGCTAATCGTTGCATAGCAACTTGTTGGAGATCTGCAATAGCCTTACCTTGTTGCTCTACGATTCTCATTTGCTGTCTCATCAGAGACAAGAGTTCAGCATCCCGTGAGAGCGCAGACTGTCGTGAGTTTGAATGGTGTGTTGTACTGACTGAGTGAGCACGCTCGCCGCGGTGGCGGTGCTGTTCAGTGTTGGTTTCTCCAAGCTCAGAGCGTAACTGCACGCGCCGACCTTCACCAGGAAACTGAGTTGGGTTTGCGGTGTCTTCAGTGTGGATGGTGTAGGGTCCACTATGGGTATGAGTGAACTCTGGTGGAGGAGGTGGTGACGGGGTAGGAGGCGGTGGAGGGGGTGGTGGTGAGGACCTCGCTGCCCTGTTGGCTTCCAGGTGCAGGCGCAGGTCCTCAGTCGACGGCACCCTTCTTGGATGCCCCCTCCTTCTTCTCTGGACCGGCTGCTCTTCTTCAGACATGGTGAAATCTTCTGAGTGGGGTTGAAGTTTATCTCTCCCCACAGACGGCGCCAATGTGATGTCCTAGACGGCGAGGACCTCCTAGGGTGTAGGAGATGACCTTCGAAGGAGCCTCTGTCTAGGGTTGATATGTGATGTTTGGGGGAAGTCCTCAGATGGCTAAGGGAAAGAGCCAAGAAGCAACCCTAATCACTGGTGTGTGAGGATGGCAATTAGGGTTAGAGGACGTACCTGAGCCCCATGTAGTACTGAGCTACTTATAGGGGGGAGCTGGTTGCCCTAATGGGCTGGCTTTAGGCCCAAGTAGGGCCAGCCTGTACTGAGCTAGGAGCGGATAAGGTTGGATGAGCTGTCCTTGTGGATAAGGTAGTGAGCTGTCCTTGTGGATAAGGTAGTGAGCTGTCCTTGTGGATAAAGTAGGGGGACGTCATCATGTCCTAGATGTCGGACTTGGGGAGGTGTCGGACCTGGATGTCAGAACTGAGTGGGAACACGAGGTCGGCCTGTATCTGGCATCTGTTCGGCCGTTGAGCATTGAGCTCGGCCAAGCGCTCAGAAGGCTTCCTGAAGGGTCCTCAGGACTTCGGCGAGGCGGTTTAAGGACCTCGGCCAGGCCGAGTCCACCACAAAGCTCACATGCAAATAAATAAACTTGCTCAAGAAAGTAGCATGTCTTAGATTGGTCTCCATGCCAATTCCCTATTTCAAAACTATGCCCTTAAGCCTCATGGTGGCTCATCCTATTTTCTAATGCATTTCATTCTCATTATAGCAAATGGTAAGCTTCCCCCTTACTTTAGGGTCGTACTTGAACAAGATTTGAACAAAGATTTGAGGTAGAACACCATGCACCCATAGCTTCTCCTCAGACCAGAACCGTTTTAACAGGGCAGATTGACTGGAGAAAATGGAGCATGAGAAAGACATAGAAATTGGGGAAAAAGGTTAACGACATATCTATGCAATATTAACTTTGAAAACCAACAAGTTTCAGACCAAAAGGAAGCTTGAGCTTACCATAATCGAAGCTCAAAGTCAGCTCCCCGAATTTGAAATATGGTTTGACAAGTTCAAGCACCCAACTTCACAGGCTCATAACTTCTAGCACAAGGACTCTCATCTCACGATTATTATGTCTATGCAAAGCTTGAAGATTAAGCTTTGCAATGGTGTATCACTCATGAGCTAATTCTCATATATTTATTTATCTAAGTACACATAATGTACATAAATAAACTACAACAAATAAAATTAATAACCAATTAATTATAAGACTTTATAATTAAAATTTATTAATTGAGGATTAAAATTTTGGGGTGTTACACTACTCCCCCACTTAAAAGGAATTTCGTCCCCGAAATTCAATCTCAAAATTCTGCATTTTCAGTATTATATAAAAGACAGTTCTTATGTTATTATTCCTCAAAATATCATTAGGGGACATCCTCCCCCACTTAAAAAGAGTTTCCTTATACTTCCTCAAATTTCCTATCTCAAAATATTTCACAATTATTTCAAATGAAACTTTATGAATAAAACTTTTTTCGAATAACACATTTCAAATAAATATTCCTCAATTAAAAAATTTTACAATTAAATTTTTGAGGAAATTCTTTTTCCGCTGCGCACTCTGATAACTCGAGCACGAATAAGGAAATATTTATATGACTTTATTCCTTAACAGTTATAAACACTAGGCTGATCAGTCCTAATATTTAAACTATTAATAATTAATAATAAAATCATCCTTTTCAGATATAATCTTTCTCAAGAAAGACTATACGATATATCTTTAAGTTGGATGAACTTAAAGATAAGGAATCTTATTGTCACTATCAGACTTAGTCAATTGGTCATCAAGTTCCAGAGACATTTCCGTTGGGGAGACAAATGCTTGTCCTATCCCGTTGGTTGTTAATCTCTCTAGCCTTACCCGATCTTTCCATTTCTGTAGTGTCCAAGATATTTATCACATCCAACTGTGATAAAGGTTTTGATCACAGAAAATTCGAGTCAAAGGCTTGCTTAGGTCCTCAGATTATCGAACGATTTGATTAATGCAATAGAAAAATATTTGGCTACGTTAATTCGGATAAGAGGAAAAAGATAAACTCGTATTACCTAAATCCGGATCCGTCTCGCATCCTAGCAGGATGAACACCTTTCCGCGCTTGATTCGCTGGTTGTTCATTCCAGTCTTGCTTTTACCCTTTGAACAATCCAGCGAATAAAACCTCGACTTCTTGCAGCCGAAACAGACTATCCCCCTTGGGTATACCATAACTTAATCCAGAATGATGTGCCTTACACTTTCCACATTGAGATGGACAAGTGATTTATTATCCATTACATTTTTAGATATTTTTCTGCAGTTGAGGTTTCCCTAACCCCTAAGCATGTAGCTCTAATTCCTCCAATTGTCTTTTTTCCATAATTGGTTCTTTTAATCACGTTTCCTCTTCCTCCAATTGTCAACGGGTTTTGGCTAAAAGACACCAAATATTTTTGGTGTTTGAGTGCACCATGTGTTAATTGAATAATTGAATCTACCTGCAACCTGTTCTATAAGTAACTTTTATGGGCTTAATGAATTTGGAAATATAGACCTCATTAATGAACTTATTTATTGTTTGCATTTAAAATTTTGTTTATTAATAAGTAATAAATAAAAATATCTACATATTAATTTTCTTAATTATCATCTATGCTATAAGTTATTTAAAATTATTTATTTTAAAAAAAATGATAAATTATTTTTGACATACTAATTTATGAGCATGTAAATCAATTAATTATTTTTATTTAAATATATCTAACGTAAGAAATGTAAATTAAACAATTAGGATTATTATGAACTTTGAGGGTATAAATTAAATAATTTACTTATACCAAAGTTATTTTGCCGTTGTGTATATTAGTATAATTTATTTTTTTCATTTTTAGTATATTAGATTTTTTTTAAAGTGTATATTAGATTATTAAATCTACATTAAAAAATAATTTTAGAAAAATATAATTTTAGATTATATTCTTGAAAAAATAATCAAAATTCAATGTCTCATTCATAGACGCTGTAGATTATTTTTGGTAAGATTATTTTTTGAGACCTATGTAATTTTCTTATTCTACCCTTATCACTTCAACAACAATAGCTAACTTCATACCTTTTTTGTAATTTACTTAATAAAAATAATCTTTTTTACACTATCCGAACAAAATAGATCGACTTAAATTCATTTTCAAGCCAAGAGACCCAAATATAAACATATTATAATTTTAACAGATTATAAACTTATCAGATTATAATCATAGATAAAAATAATCATAATCTAATTTTTTTTCAACTATATCAAACACGCACTTAAATGATGATCCATGTATCATTCACATGACAGGTTAATCTATTAGATCATGACCCCTAATGTGAACTTATGCGAGGACTCAACATCCGAAATCATGATTTGTTAGATACAGGGGTCAATCTACTTCATACAATTGTAAATGCATTATAGTTTGATTTATGCTCATAAAAAAAGTTTTCTTTATTAACTTTAATATTTGAATATCAATATTCATGGTTTATGTTATTAATGAGTAAATATATTTCTATAAAACACTTAAGGTTATTTTTGTATACAATAATATGTTATGCTATGTTAATTTGTTCCAACTGAAAAATTACCTTTCTCATAATATATTTTTTAATTATCTACAGTATGTGATAAGTTTTTTAATAATTATTTATTTTTTAAAAAAATCATAAACTTTTATAATTAACATATTTCTACAAAATACATAAGGGTATTTTTGCCTACTATAACCTGTTATGCTATGTTAATTTGTTCCATATGAAAAATCACATTTCTCATATTATATTTTTTAATTATTTATGCTAAAAGTTTTGTATAATTATTTATTATAAATATCATAAATTTTTATAACTAACATATTTCTACAAAACACATAAGAGTATTTTTGTCTACAATAATATGTTTTGCTACTATGTTACTTTGTTCCAATTGAAAAATTACATTTCTCATATTATATTTTTAAATTAGAGTTAATAGTCATATAGATCCCGAAAGATACCTATGGAATCAGTTGGGTTCCTGAAAGATTTGTGGAATCTATGAAACACCCCAAAGATCATTTTGGAATCAGTTAGGTCCTTAAAAGATTTGTAAAATTTCTTCAACCCCCTAAAGATCAATTTGGCATCACGTTAGTCCCCCTATGAGATACCTAACGGAATCCGACGTGGCACGTTAAATGCTTTGTTGGCCCAAACGTGTCACCTTCTTAACAGTCCAACATGCCATTGGGGCCAACAAAGCATTTAACGTGTCACGTAGGATATCTGTAGGTTCCTCTTGACGAAATTGGATGAGGGACTAACGTAACGCCAAATTGATCTTTGGGGAGTTTAAGATTGGGATGTTTAAGAGATTCCACGAATCTGTTAGGGACCTAACTGATTTCACGAGTATCGCGATATCCTTTGGGGAACTATGTGACTATTAACTCTTTTAATTATCTATGCTATATGTTGTTTTTTTTATAATTATTTATTTTTTAAAAAATCATAAATTTTTATAATTAACATATTTCTACAAAACACATAAGGATATTTTGTCTATAATAACTTGTTATATTTGTTAATTTGTTCCAACTGAAAAATCACTTTTCTCATATTATTTTTTTTAATTAGCTATGGTATAAGGTTTTTTTATAATTATTTTTTTAAAAAATCATAAATTCTAATTTAACTAAATTATGGTGTGTTTGAAATTTTGAATAAAAAAATAAAAAAAATCATTACTTTCTAAATTCATGATATAAGTAAATATAATTAAAAAAAAGTTTCTAAATCTTTAAAGGATATAATAATAAATAATGGGTAACATGCTATACCTGTTATAACAGGTAAAAAATAGTGGTGTTTGTAAAAAAGTTATGTAACTTAACCTTCACCTTGTCAACATCAATATCATCATTGACTATAAAAAAGTTATGATTAATATTCTGAAGTTTGCAATTTGTGATATGATAAATATTATTTTTTATTATTTAAGATTTGATTACATGCTAATATTTTTCGGAAAAACGAAATAATTCATAATCCATCTTATCAATCATAAATTTTCTTTAAAAATTGATGAAAGAATATTTTTTGAGTGTAATTCAATGTAGGTAATGATTTCCTAAAATATTGTTTCCTTTGTTTCAATATTTTATAAAAAAAATTTAAAGTAAAAGAAAATAAGAATTAGTGCAGTTTATTAATTAAAAATAAAAACTATACATATTTACCTCATTTTTTCTTTTTTTTTTTGGTTTACGAGGGAAATCCCACATTTTTTCTTTCAATATTAGTGAATCACATATTTTCTTTCCTTAATTATTGAATCGTAAACATAATATACTATTTTTAAAATATTTGATTAATGACTTTCACTTTAAATTAGTAATTTTTTTTACCAATATAATGTGATGGAGGTAATATTTATCAATTTTGGAAAATACCGCTGCTCCACGAACTTGATCCATCAAATCATCTATCCTTGGGAGAGGGTACTTATTCTTCACTGTCACCTTATTCAACTGCCGGTAGTCTACACACATTCTCATGCTCCCATCCTTTTTCCTGACAAAGAGGACAGGTTCACCCCATGGTGAGACGCTCGATCTTATAAACTGCTTCTCCAGCAAATCTTCTATTTGCTTATTAAGCTCTGCCACTTCCAACGGAGCCATTCGGTACGGAGCAATCGAAATAGGACCAGCTCCAGGAACCAATTCGATACTAAACTCCACTTCTCTTTTCGGCGGCAATCCAGGCACTTCTTCAGGAAACAATTCCAGAAATTCGCAAACTACTTGGATATTCTCAATCTTTGCTTCTTTCTCAACAGAAGCATAAAGCAAACATAGCTGACCTTCAGGTTGGCTTAACAAGGGTTCTGAGTTCTGAAAGATTAGGGATTCGTCGGTTAAGAATACCGAACTATCCAGAGACATGAGAAATTCTTCATCGTTGCGGGAAAGGTTTCCTTACGTAGGATCAAGAAACTTTGAACGGAATCACGAGAGAGTATTATTGAGAAGGTATTCTCGAGATTCAATTCTCTAGGAATAAGAAATTCCATTTCTCAACAATGCTGAGAAATGATTCAGGGACACGGTCTACTTGAATTCTGTTTTTATCAAAGTAAACAATCCAGGGATCTAAAAATGTTGAAAAGTTCTTTCGAAAGTTAAGGTTTCCAAAATACCCAGATACGATCGAAAGAAACCAAAGTAATCACAAGGGTAAGCAAATGAGAGATTCCTTGAATAGGGATATTGAATCATTCAGAATATATGAGAAGTTCATCATCATTCAAACAAGATTTGCTCAGCGGGGAATTAAAGAACTATGTACAAGATTATCAAAAGCATTATCAAGGTTTAACGATCTAGGTACAGGGAATTCCATTTCCCAGAAGTACTATGAAACAGTTCAAGGATGTGGTTGCTTACGTTCGACTTCCACATAAGTAACCGATCAAGGGTTGTGTCAATGAGAAAGATCAAATAATAGGTGTTTCTATTACGCACTCGATTTAGAATGAAGTTTCGGATGTCCATGATCATCTTTTCCAAGAGCTGTAACTATTAGGGTGGCCAATCCTAACATTACACACCATTGGTCAGGAGACCATATCAATCCGATTGAAGTTATAATCCTCCAAATGGAAGACTATAAATGTACCTTTAGGTTAAAAGAATCTAAAGATAAAGATTATTTGTCATCGTCAGATTCCACTTGGTTAATTAAGTGCTAGAGATTTTCAATTTCCGTTGGGGTGGCATTCACTTGCCCTTGCCCGTTGGTTGTCATTCTCTCTAGACTTAACGAACTTCCTTTCCTCTGATCATAACAGGGATAACTGAGTTTTGATTTTGACCTGACTGGCTCAAAGTTCAACTCAGTACTCAATACGTTTCATTTAGACGATTCCTAAAATCAAACAAGATCCTAATACGTCTAATAATCTCCACTAACTCAATGATAACGTGTCAGAGACTGACAACAGAGGTGATGAAACCATACTCTCAGGCCGAAAAGGAAGGATCTGCTCTGATACCATAATGTAACACCCTCATCTTTTAATAAAGGGAATAAAGTAATTTATTCAGAAATTGATGTGGTGGAAAAGTAAAAGTTCCCTTTATTCAAGATTAGCGGATAAAATTTTTCTTTTTAAAGTACATCGGTTCGGTGTTACAATGGATCAAATACAGAAATGCCTTTCTCCCTTTCTCAGCTTGAGTCTCTGGCTTGCCCGGTGGATTAACTTCGTCAGCTACTTGTACCTACCACCAAAGGCTAGGGGGGAGTAAGCCATAGCCGAAGCACATCATAAAATAATAATCTATCAGTACTAGAAATAACAAACACAAGTAGTCAGGCAATCACATAGTAATGCATATACAAATGCAAATCGAGTTATTCATCCGATATATCTTGTGTTTAAGTGGCATGATGCATGCAATATCTAATCATTCATGGCCCGGGGCATCACAGTTTGGAGGGAACATGGGGTCCTCGTGAGCTTCCTCCGCTCGACCACTCAAATGTCCACGAATTACAGGCTTCCTCCGCCCAACGTAACTAGTATAAAAAGCCTCACAAACTGGAGCATATCTCAATCAATGCATGAATGCAAGAATGGTTCATTACCAATCTTTAGAAGTTATTCATTTCTCATCATTCAATCATCCCAATAATCTCATCAGATCAACATCCACGCTCCTTGGGTGAATGGATTTCATTACTTAGTTCATATTTCCTCATATCAACATCCGCGCTCCTTGGGCGAATGGATATCATTTCTCATCATTCAATCATTCTTGTCACCTTATGAATTTTAGCATTCATTTATCATCATCATTAATATGCATTCGTTATAAGCATGAATTTCATATTCATACTCAATCATCATCAAATTCAATCCATATTGTACCAATATGATAGGTTAAAGCTAGGTGTAGTAAAGTTTAGTATTTCCACCTTTTAGGGTCATTCTATTTGATTAGAAAGGCCTCCAATCAAATAAGATGTGAAAATTCAGATTTTACTAGTAAAATTGGAGTATGGATATCGATATCCTCGTGTGCATATCGATATGCACAATCGATATCCTCATGCTGGATATCAATATCCACCTTGTTTTTATGCATACTGATTTGAGTTTTGAAATACCAAATCTCATTACACTTTACTTTAACCATTCTCAACCCAAAGCACATCAATATCATGTATAAATACATCTGTTAATGCATAATTTCAACAAACATTTCATCATCTTCATGTAAGATTCAAGTATTATGCATAAAAGGCATAAAGATCACAACTTAACCTATGGATTTCATTTTCCTCACATTACAGCTTAGTTTCTTCATTAGTTCAGCCTTTAATCATCATTTATAAATTGTTCCAATTCAGAAATTATGCTGGAATGACATCCAAGTCATTTTCCTATAGCAAATTCTCAACTTTTCCTAGCTTTTGCCCTTGAGTTCATGAGAACTCCTATACTTCTAGCCATCGGATTATTATTCTAGCACCCGGATAACTTCTCCCTTACCTATCACAAAGATTCAGACTTGTTTGGGTTGGAAGAGATTAGTTCGGTTGAGGAAAATCTCAACTTTTCCGGTTCAGCTGCAACTGTTCTGTTTTCAGTCCAACAGGGTCACAAAATCCATGTTGATCACAATGAAAAAGACACAATAATTCGTGATCAATAGTTAGAATCAAAACTAGGGTATGAAATCTTGAAAATAAAACAAGTTTGAAGCTCAAAGGATACTTGAGCTTACCACAAAGATCAAAGGAATATGGCTTCCCGAATCTGAAATTCTGCAGATTTCAGTTTCAGATACTGAACTTTTCAGGAGTATAAATCCTTCCATACTCCACCAAATCAGAGAAGCTTGGTACCAAATCGAAGAGGGTTGAACAAGCTTCAGTTTGGTATAAGATTCATAAGTTTTTGAGGCTTGGATCATAGAGAACGACTCAGAGAAAGTGGGGTTCTTGAATTTGAAACTTCAGATTTCAGATTGAAACACCAAACTTTGCAGGGTTATAAATATCTCTACACTCCACCAAATTGAGTAAACTTGGTATCAATTTGAAGAGGGTTAAGAGAGCTTTAATTTGGTATATGATTCGTGGTTTGGTGTGACTTGTAGAAGGAGAACGAAAGAGAACAAGTCCGCACCAGAAAACTCAAGTTTCAGAGAGTTTGAGAGGATGTTCATCAGTTATTGAGAGAGATCACCCTTAAATTCATGAAATAACCCCTCCCAAATGTCCTTATCAATTAAGCACAGTGTAGGGAAGATTTTTATGGTGATTTGTGGCTGAAAACTTGGAGAAACCACAGCCATTTGTGCCTTAACCGACTTATTTTTGAGCCATCAGAGTCGTGGATATCGATATCCATAGGATATCCACCTATGGATATCGATATCCAATATCGATATCCATGATATGGATATCTATATCCAATGCCAAAAATGACATCACCTTTCGCATTCAAATGGCCATAACTTTTTCGTTAACCGTTGGATCTTGCTCAAATTTGGAGATAAGCTTCCTAACATACTTATCTTCATATCCAACGGTCAGTTTTGCATCTAATGATATAAATCTTTTATTTTTATTTTTCTATTATTATGCTTTCACATAATATAGAATTCACACAACAATTATAAAATATATTTTGTTTTTATAAAGAAATTGGGGCTGTTACACTCTCCCCAACTTTTAAGAATTTCGTCCCCGAAATTCCATCTAGGCTTACTTAGACTCAAACAAATGAGGATACTCCTCACGCATTTGGTTTGCTAACTCCCAAGTCATTTCGATGACTCTACCTCGTCTTGTTGCCATGCAACTTTGACTAAAGGGATATTCGTTCCTCTCAGTCTTTGGATTCTTCGGTCCTCGATACGGATCAGACCAGCTTCGAATGTTAGATTCTCATTTAATGACAACTTGTCCAGCTGGATTTAAACGATAGCAGACGAATCATGCACAAACTTTCGAAGCTGAGAAACATGAAAGACATTGTGCAAATTGGATAGAGACGGGGGGTAAAGCAATTTGGTATGCAACAGGGCCGACTCTTTTCAAAATTTGGTAGGGACCAATAAACTTAGGTAGCAACTTCTTGGGTTTCAATACTCGCTCAACACCGGTTGACGGAACAACTCTGAGGAAACATGGTCGCCTTCTTTGAATTCTAACTTTGATCTCCTATGATCAGCATAACTCTTTTGTCGACTTTGAGCAGTCTTCATTTTCTCTTGAATCATCTTGATCTTTTCCGTCATATCCTGCACTACATCGGGACCAATGAGTGTATTCTTCCCCACTTGAAACCAACACAGTGGGGTTCTACACTTTCTCACATAGAGGACTTCAAATGGTGCCATCCTGATACTTGCATGATAACTGTTGTTGTAGGTAAATTCTACCAAAGGCAACAACTCTTTCCAACTTTCTTGATATTCCAGTGCGCAAGAATGCAACAAATCCTCGAGCGATTGGATTATCCTTTCTGACTGTCCATCCGTTTGGGGATGATAGGCAGAACTCATCCTCAGTCTTGCCCCCAAAGCCTGATGCAGACTCTGCCAAAATCTAGAGATAAACCTCGAATCACGGTCCGAAATGATTCTAGGGGGGACTCCATGCAATCTCACGATCTCCTTGATGTATAGTTGTGTGAGCTTTTCCAATGAATATCGCATATTGATTGGAATAAAATGGGCCGACTTCGACAATCGGTCCAAAACAACCCACACAGCTTCATAGCCACCTTGTGTCCTTGGAAAACCCGACACAAAATCCATGGCTATGCTGTCCCACTTCCATTCAGGGACTTCCAATGGTTGTAGTTCTCCGCCAGGCCTTTTATGTTCAATCTTCGCCTTCTGACAAACAAGGCAAGATGATACATAAGCTGCTACGTCCGTCTTTAAACCAGGCCACCAGAACATCTTCTTCAAATCCTGATACATTTTGGTTGATCCTGGATGCAAACTCATCTTACTCTTGTGAGATTCTTCCAGAATAACCTTTCTTAGTTCTGGATTGGCAGGAACACATACTCTATTCTTGAATCTCAAGATTCCATCTGTTCCCAGCTGGAAATCTGGTTCCTTTCCTTCTGCACTTAGCCTCTGCTTCTCTTGCAATTCAACATCTTCTTGCTGTAATTTCCGAATCTCATTAAGAAATGTTGGAAACCAACAAGCGGCTCAATATAGTCTAGAGGGGGGGTGAATAGAATATTGAAGCCTTATTACAGATTTTTCGTTCACCTAAGAGAATGGTTTTATGAAAATAAATTTTCTTAAAAAATTAAATCAGATTACTCGAGTAACTCAAGTCTTCACTCGAGTAATACGCAAGCAAAAATAATTTCACTCGAGTATTCAGCAAATCACTCGAGTATTACGAAAGCAAATTTTAAATCACTCGAGTATCAGAAAACCTACTCGAGTAATGTTTATAAACTGAAAGCAGATTACTCGAGTGACAAGAACTTTACTCGAGTAAACTGGGTAAAATTCAATTTAAAACTTAGTTTTCAATGGAGTTCTTCAAGAATAACAATGCTATGATGATTCAACAAATTATGAATGATTGATATGAACAATTTCAAGTAATATTAACAAGCAATTTTAGATCAATTATATTGAATTAAGAAAACCCCAATTCTAACCTAAAAATGCAATTGTTAATGAATTAATGCAATACAAGGAATGAAAATAAAAGAGACACAAGGATTTATCCTGGTTCACTTTCACCCACTTGAAAGCTACTCCAGTCCCCTCTTAAATCAAGAGAGATTCTTCACTAGAAATCTTCAAATGTAGATTTTACAATGTTTTAAGATGCAACTAGATTCTTAGTTCTCCTATCTTAAAACCCAACTCAAAGTGTGTACCAAACACTTTGATCTAATCTACCCCTTTTGAGAATTCTAGATTTCCTTGCTAATTGATTGAAGATGCTTCCAACCAATCCTCTTTTCTTGCTTTGATTTGATCCTCAAAGTCTTCCTTGTGAGATTCTTCACTTGTGTTGAAACTTCAATAATGCAATCACAAATTGCAAATCTTCAACAACCACTAAGAACAAAATTATGATCTCAAGAATATTTGAACAATGAAAGAAATAGAGTGAAGAATGAAAAGTTTCTTGTTGAATCTTGATAGCTCTTGAAAGATGTAAAAAAATAGCTCTTGAATTGCTTTTCAAAGTCTATTAGAAAAATTGTAAGAATGAAAGTATCTATCTATGAAAGAGAAAATTAAGTCCTTTTAAAATTTTTCCAACACTGATTGAATTACTCGAGTAAACCAAACAACGTCACTCGAGTGAAACATGTCAGATTAAGTTACTCGAGTGATGTGTAAACCATTACTCGATTAACCTGTCAGGACATAAATTACTCGAGTGAACCAATACTCATTACTCGAGTAAACTGATCAGAATCTGAATAAAAACAAAGTTTTTCTAAAATGATTTTCACAAGCTATTTAATCAAGATTTAAAGTATCTTCACTCTTAATCAGACATTATTTAAATATTCTTAAAATCACCTAAGCTACCCACACCAATGAGATGCATTGCATAAAATAAAGATTACATTGAAATAGAATTAATTAAAATCCTAATTCTAATCTTCATGTGGTGTAGCTTGCTTGTTGCCAATGTTGTTGCTTGGAGAGAAATTGTTAGCATCAAAACATGAGAATCCTACAAACTCCCCCTTTTTGATGATGACAAACCTCCTTTCAAATTAAGCACTAAGTTTTAACATACTCCCCCTAAATGTAAAACATCTAGGAAAAATATAATAAAACTTAACCTACAAGAACAACATCAACAAAATATTCTCCCCCTTTTGGCATCATTAAAAAGATAAAACTTTTGAGAAAAGTCCTTTGCCAAAAGTTGAAGGTAAGTAGTTCACAATGGTATATAATATATATAACAATAAAGACAATACCAAAATAAACCATAATAGTGCCACAACGAATATAAACAAACAATGAATATAGCACCATAATATCAGAATATCACACTATGCAGCAAATCATAGCAGATAGTCAAAATAAAATTAAACAAACTAGACCATACACAAGGTCCTAAAGTCATAGTAGCAACAGAGTCAGAAACATGAAACAGAAACATAAACAGAAAATATGCAAATGAAACATGCAACAGAAATCAACAGCAAACATCATCAGCATCCACAGGTCTAGGAATCAGGTGGAGGAGGAGGAAAATGGTGAGAAAATAATCCAGACATGTAATCCATCAAACGATGCTCCATGGCAATATTCTTCACATCCTGTCTCATCTCCAACTGAGTGAATTGAGCATTGATGTGCTCAACCAATGACTCATGAGCAGCTTGTGCATCAAATGGAGTACCAAGATTATCCAAATCGATATAGTCCTCAACACGATCGGTATCCATCGGATCAGTAGAAGTAGGAGGAACAGAAGAAGATGCACCAGCCCTATCACCAAGTAAATTCCTTTTCCTAGAACCTGAAGCCCTTGCAGTCTTTGCAGCTTCAGCCATTTCCTTAATCTGTGATTTCCATAACCAAGTGCGACTTTCCCTATGCCAAGCAATTTTCATATAACTAATGTGCGAATCATTAAGACACCAGTTATTTTTCTTTTCCTTTTCAGCTGGCTCATCATCAGGGATTGGAACACGATAAGACCTCATGATCTTGGTGACATGCATAGGATATGGCAAGAATTGGGTAGGAGGAGATTGAGCAGCAGCTTCCATACGAGCTAAAAACATTTTATTCCAATTCATCTCATACCTCTTTTTAATCCCATGAAACAAAGTAAGATCATCATCTCCCAATTGAGCATAATTTTGATTGCATTTAGGAATCAAACAATAAGAGATAATGTACATGAGCACCCTATCCACAGCATGCAAAGGTGATACAGTTCTAGTAGTCCTATCACCCCAAGATTCACCATTACGCAACAAATCAGTATAAATCTTATTAGTATCCACATCCAAATCCAGACATTCAGTATCACCAATAAAAGTTCCCTTGTTTTCTAAACCAAACATCATAGTCAAATCCGCAGGCTTTATAACAAAATGATGTCCTCTAACCATTGTTTGATACTCACCATCTAGCTTAGTAAAATTCTGATAAAATTGTCTGACAAGCCTAGGGTAATAATGAGTCTCAAATTCCAAAAACCTCTTCAAATTCTGAAATTCTAAATCCTCTACAAACGAAAATTGCTCCTTACGCAACCAAGCAAACTTAACATACCTTGTAAGACCAAAAGAGCGATTGATAAATGCCGATTCCCGCAAATCTCGGTTGATTCCAGAAAACCAAGGATCATTACGACCTGCTCCTTGCTTTGCTTTCTTTTGAGGAGGTTGATAGTGTTAAGTTTGTTGGTCGTCGCTCTAATAACACTTACTTAATTGATTTGAAATCACGTAAGTTACTCGAGTAATGTTCATACGTCACTCGAGTGATTCAAACAGTACTCGAGTGAAAGAGAATGTTAATCGAGTGATACGAAAGTCATTTTAAAATTAATCGAGTGACAGACAGAATTACTCGAGTAATACGAAAGAGTTTTTAAAATTACTCGAGTGAAATTTCTGTTACTCGAGTGAACTGTCCAGAATTTCAAAAATTACAATTTTTCATGCAAAATCATTTTTCATGCACAAATACATAGCAACACTTAGCATGTAGCAAGTAACACACATACAAATAAAGCAATTAGCATATTATAGAAAACATACACACATAACTACATATAAAAAAAATTAAGAAACACTTTAATAAGATACAACAACTCAAAACACAAATCACATTGAAATAGGCTTGAAGGTGATTTTTAAAAGCATCAAATACAATTAGCTAATAGTTGATTCATCAAAAATACCAAGTTCTCTTCGAATTTTATAAAATGTGTCCCTTGGTAAAGGTTTTGTAAAGATATCAGCTAATTGATCCGAAGTTTGAACAAACTCAATAATACAATCACCTTTTTGAACATGATCTCTCAAAAAATGATGCCTAATTTCAATATGCTTTGTCCTTGAGTGTAATACTGGATTTTTAGTCAAATTAATTGCCGAAGTGTTATCACACTTTATAGGGATTTTTGTCAAATTTAAATCAAAGTCAGATAATTGTTGCTTCATCCATAAAATTTGAGCACAACAGCTACCTGCTGCTATGTATTCGGCCTCCGCGGTTGATAAAGCTACACAATTTTGCTTTTTAGAAAACCACGATACAAGTGAATTACCAATTAAATGGCATGTTCCGCTTGTACTTTTTCGCTCAACTTTACAACCGGCAAAGTCAGAGTCCGAATAACCTATAAGTTTTAGAAAAGCATCCCTAGGATAATAAAGTCCAGTATTTGTTGTACCCTTTAAGTATTTCATTATTCTTTTGACAGCAGTTTGATGCGACTCTTTCGGTTTTGCTTGAAAACGTGCACACATACATACACTAAACATGATATCAGGCCTAGATGCAGTTAAGTATAACAAACTACCAATAATACCACGATACTTTGTTACCTCTACCGCTTTTCCAGCCTCATCTTGATCTAGGTAGCATGCAACGCTCATTGGTGTAGAAGCGGATTTGCACGAATCCATTCCAAAACGTTTGAGAAGTTCTCTACAATATTTACTTTGATGAATATAAATGCCATCATTAAGCTGCTTTATTTGAAGACCAAGAAAGAATGTAAGCTCTCCCATCATCGACATCTCGAATTCGCTTTGCATCAAGTCTGAAAAACTTCTTACACAAGTTATCGTTAGTAGCACCAAATATAATATCGTCAACATATATTTGAACCAATAAAATATCCTTACCGGAACGTTCAATAAAAAGTGTAGTGTCAACAGTGCCTCGTTTAAAACCTTTTTGTAATAAAAAATTGCTTAGTCGGTCGTACCAAGCTCTAGGAGCTTGTTTCAAACCGTACAAAGCCTTTTTCAGTTTGAAAACATAGTCCGGATGCTCAAAACTCTCGAATCCGGGAGGTTGTGACACATAAACTTCCTCTTGAATGTATCCGTTAAGAAAGGCGCTCTTAACATCCATTTGAAACAATTTAAAATTCATAATTGAAGCAAAAGCGAGAAGAATACGAATAGCTTCTAATCTAGCAACGGGAGCATATGTCTCATCGTAATCGATTCCTTCTTCTTGACTATAACCTTGTGCTACCAACCTAGCTTTATTCCTAACAATAATACCCGATTCATCTAACTTATTCCTATAGACCCACCGAGTACCAATTTCAGGACGATCATCGGGTTTTGGCACAAGCTCCCAAACTTGGTTTCTTTCAAATTGATTTAATTCTTCTTGCATGGCCATAATTCAATGATCATCTTGAAGAGCCTCTTTGATATTCTTAGGTTCTATTTGAGATACAAAAGCAACATAATAACAAAAATTATTTAAAGTGCGTCGGGTTACCACTCCCTTCGCAATGTCACCTAAGATATTAGAAATCGGATGATTTTTGTTGGACTTCCAAGCTATTGGTAATTGAGGTTGAATTTCTTGTGCTAAGTCTTTATCTTGTGCTTGCACCTCTCTATCTTCATTTTGATTCTCTTCCATTTGTTGTGATGTTGAATTCTCATGATCCAAAAATGTACCTATATTATCATCACAAGAAACAACACAATCTCCTTTCGAAGATTCATCAAATACAACATGCACGGATTCCTCAACGGTTAATGTTCTTTTATTGTAGACTCTATATGCTTTGCTATGAGTTGAATAACCTATGAATATGCCTTCGTCGACTTTGGAGTCAAACTTGCCGACCGGTTCCTTTCCGTTATTTAAAACAAACACCTTACACCCAAAAACATGAAAATGTGAGATATTTGGCTTTCGCCCTTTTAAAAGTTCATAAGGTGTTTTATTTAAATGCGGACGAATAAGAACCCTATTAAGCACATAGCAAGCGGTGCTTACTGCATCAGCCCAAAAATATTTAGGAACATTTGATTCTATCAACATAGTACGAGCAAGTTCCACTAATATTCTATTTTTCCTTTCTACAACTCCGTTTTGCTCCGGAGTCCTAGGGGCCGAAAATTGATGATCAATACCAAACTTACCACAAAACGCATCAATCCTAGTGTTTTCAAACTCACCTCCGTGATCACTTCTAATAGACACAATTTTCAAACTTAGTTGATTTTGGATGAGTTTGGCAAATTTTTTAAAACATTTATAAACTTCACTTTTTGCGGATAAGAATAAAGTCCATGTGAATCTAGTAAAATCGTCTACTAAAACAAATCCATAGTAATTGCCACCTACACTTTTAATTTGTGAAGGGCCAAACAAATCCATATGGATTAGCTCCAAAGGCTTTGTTGTGCTTATCACATTTTTAGGTTTAAAAGAACTTTTAACTTGCTTGCACTTTTGACAAGAGTCACAAATGCCATCAAGCTTAAAATTTAGTTTAGGCAAACCAATTACTAAATCTTTTCGCAAAAGTTTGTTTAATTGATTCACATTCACATGAGCAATTCGTTTATGCCAAAGACGAATTTCATCATCAAAAGATTTGAAACATTTTGAAAATAGTGAAGTTATCTCATCCAAATCAATTAAGTAAGTGTTATTAGAGCGACGACCAACAAACTTAACACTATCATCTATAGAAGACTTAATGAAACATAATTCCGGAGTAAAAGTCACATAATTGCCTATATCGCATAGTTGGCTTATACTAAGCAAGTTGTGTTCTAAGCCTTCTACATATAGGACATTTTCTATGACAAGGTTAGATACGTTACCGATCTTCCCGACTCCTAGAATTTTGCCCTTGTTGTTGTCGCCGTATGTCACAAATCCATCACTTTTCGGAGTAAGTTCCATGAAGTGCGTTTTGTCTCCCGTCATGTGTCTCGAACAACCACTATCCAAATACCATTTGTGCTCTTTGGTTCGAAGACACACCTACAAAAAAAATATCATTTGGTTGATTTAGGTACCCAAGTGGTCTTGGGTCCTTTGTTGTTAGCATGGGGAGAAGTCCCCTTAACAATCCAAATATATTCACCGCTTGGTATACCAAATTTCTTTATATTACATTTATTCGTGGTATGCCCAAAGATCCCACAATAATGGCAAGTTGGGTTTTTAGAAATCTTATTCTTTGAAAATCCACCAACTTTGCGATAATTGCGTTTCTTAGGTTTGGCATAGCCAAGGCCGGATCTATTGCTATTGTTCCTTTGAGTTGAAAGCAAATGATCTAAAGAAGTATCTCCTTTCATGAGCCTTGCAAGTCGATCATTCAAATTAAAAACTTCTTTTTCCAAAGACTTGCAATTTTCACAATATGGAGTCTCATTTGATTTCAATTCACAATTGCATGTAGAGTTTGCATAAATGAGTTCAAGAGTTTCATTTTGAAGCTTAAGTTCTTCTAAATCTTTTTGAAGTTCAATTATCTTTTCATGTTGCTTCATTATGAAATTCTTTCTTTCAACATTTATTCTAGCAAGTTTCTTCAACTCTTTATGCATCTCTACATACACATTGTACAATTCATTAAAAGAAGGAGAATTAGAACTTGAGCTAGCATCGGAAAGATAATCTACCTCATTGACGTTCTCACTTGATTTAATGCTCGAAGATTCCTCTTCATCAAGCTTTGTCATTAAACATAGATTTGCAAGTTCTTCATCATCCGACAAGCTAGATGTTGATTGACTCTCTACTTCATCCCATACTATGTAAGCCCTTTTTCCTTTAGATGAATTGAACTTTGAGTTGTCACCTTCCGACTTCTTAGAATGATTTGGGCATGTTGATCGATAGTGACCAAGCTTTCCACACCCATGACACTTGATGTGATCCTTGTTAGTCTTATTTCTTGGTTGTGAATCCTTAGAATCTCTTTGTCTATTCTTATTAAAGTTTCCCTTACTCTTAAAGAACCTACCAAGCTTTTTAACTAGCAAGCCAAGGGTCTCATCATCTATATCGGAGTCCGAGTCATCCACTTGAGAATTTTCCTCTTGTGCCTTAAGAGATTTTGAAGTTGATTTAAGAGCAATCCCCTTTTTCTTTCTATCGGCATCTTCATTCATGGATAACCGTCCAAGCTCCATTTCATGCTCTTGAAGCTTTCCGAATAGAGTTGCTAAATCAATTTGATCCACGTCTCTAGCTTCCATAATGGCCGTCACCTTAGGTTGCCATTCCCTGCTAAGACATCTCAAAATCTTATTAACAACTTCACCATTAGTTATAACTTTTCCAAGTGCAGAAAGATGATTAATGATATGAGTGAACCGCTTTTGCATGTCACCTATGTTTTCATTAGGTAACATACGAAAGAGTTCATATTCATGCATGAGTGTATTTAGCCTAGCCCTTCTAACCTCCGAAGTGCCCTCATGTGTGACTTGTAATGTGTCCCACATTTGTTTAGCATCAACACATTGAGATACTCGAAAGAACTCATCATAAGAAAGAGCGGACGTGATGATATTTTTAGCTTTTAAATCAAATGCAACTTTCTTCTTATCATCATTGTCCCAACTAGATTGAGGTTTAATTGAAACAACATCATTTACTTTCGTTTGAGGAACAAAAGGTCCATTCTCTATGGCGTTCCAAATTTCCATATCTATGGCTTGAATAAAAATTTTCATGCGGACCTTCCAATAAGCGTAACCCTCACCACTAAATAGTGGAGGACGATTAATGGAAGTTCCTTCACCACCAAAAGGATTTGAAATTGAGCCCATTGTTTCCAAGTAAAAAGGATCTTTTCGAAAAAGCTTTTTAAGGCTCGGATTTTTCGTCCGAGCTCTGATACCACTTGTTGGAAACCAACAAGCGGCTCAATATAGTCTAGAGGGGGGGTGAATAGAATATTGAAGCCTTATTACAGATTTTTCGTTCACCTAAGAGAATGGTTTTATGAAAATAAATTTTCTTAAAAAATTAAATCAGATTACTCGAGTAACTCAAGTCTTCACTCGAGTAATATGCAAGCAAAAATAATTTCACTCGAGTATTCAGCAAATCACTCGAGTATTACGAAAGCAAATTTTAAATCACTCGAGTATCAGAAAACCTACTCGAGTAATGTTTATAAACTGAAAGCAGATTACTCGAGTGACAAGAACTTTACTCGAGTAAACTGGGTAAAATTCAATTTAAAACTTAGTTTTCAATGGAGTTCTTCAAGAATAACAATGCTATGATGATTCAACAAATTATGAATGATTGATATGAACAATTTCAAGTAATATTAACAAGCAATTTTAGATCAATTATATTGAATTAAGAAAACCCCAATTCTAACCTAAAAATGCAATTGTTAATGAATTAATGCAATACAAGGAATGAAAATAAAAGAGACACAAGGATTTATCCTGGTTCACTTTCACCCACTTGAAAGCTACTCCAGTCCCCTCTTAAATCAAGAGAGATTCTTCACTAGAAATCTTCAAATGTAGATTTTACAATGTTTTAAGATGCAACTAGATTCTTAGTTCTCCTATCTTAAAACCCAACTCAAAGTGTGTACGAAACACTTTGATCTAATCTACCCCTTTTGAGAATTCTAGATTTCCTTGCTAATTGATTGAAGATGCTTCCAACCAATCCTCTTTTCTTGCTTTGATTTGATCCTCAAAGTCTTCCTTGTGAGATTCTTCACTTGTGTTGAAACTTCAATAATGCAATCACAAATTGCAAATCTTCAACAACCACTAAGAACAAAATTATGATCTCAAGAATATTTGAACAATGAAAGAAATAGAGTGAAGAATGAAAAGTTTCTTGTTGAATCTTGATAGCTCTTGAAAGATGTAAAAAAATAGCTCTTGAATTGCTTTTCAAAGTCTATTAGAAAAATTGTAAGAATGAAAGTATCTATCTATGAAAGAGAAAATTAAGTCCTTTTAAAATTTTTCCAACACTGATTGAATTACTCGAGTAAACCAAACAACGTCACTCGAGTGAAACATGTCAGATTAAGTTACTCGAGTGATGTGTAAACCATTACTCGATTAACCTGTCAGGACATAAATTACTCGAGTGAACCAATACTCATTACTCGAGTAAACTGATCAGAATCTGAATAAAAACAAAGTTTTTCTAAAATGATTTTCACAAGCTATTTAATCAAGATTTAAAGTATCTTCACTCTTAATCAGACATTATTTAAATATTCTTAAAATCACCTAAGCTACCCACACCAATGAGATGCATTGCATAAAATAAAGATTACATTGAAATAGAATTAATTAAAATCCTAATTCTAATCTTCATGTGGTGTAGCTTGCTTGTTGCCAATGTTGTTGCTTGGAGAGAAATTGTTAGCATCAAAACATGAGAATCCTACAAGAAATTCATGGGAAATTTGCAGCATTCCCAATTTAATGCTTCTCTAGTCAAATTGCACCGCTAAGTTCAGATCACGGAACTTCTCAATCAGCTCCGCTTCCTTCACCATCAACGCACTGACGTGCAAAGCTTTACGACTGAGAGCATCAGCTACCACGTTGGCCTTTCCAGGGTGGTAATGCAATTCAAAGTCATAGTCCTTAATGAACTCCATCCACCGCCGTTGCCTCATATTCAGTTCCTTTTGATCAAAAAGATACTTCAAACTCTTATGATCACTGAATACTCGGAACGTAACTCCATATAAATAGTGTCTCCTATATCTTTAATGCAAACACTATGGCAGCAAGTTCCAAATCATGCGTTGGGTAGTTCTCTTCATGAACTTTTAATTGTCTTGATGCATAAGCGACCACTTTACCTTCTTGCATCAAAACACAACCCAAACCTTGTTTCGAAGCGTCGCAAAATACTTCAAAACCTTTCTACGGATCAGGTAAAATTAACACCGGAGATGATGTCAATCTACCTTTCAGCTCCTGAAAACTTGCTTCACACCTTTCGTCCCATACAAAAGGTTGCTCCTTCCGTGTCAAACGTGTTAGAGGAAGAGCAATCTTGGAGAATCCTTCGATGAATCTCCTGTAATATCTGGCTAATCCCAGAAAACTTCGAATTTCGGTGACCGTCTTGGGCCTTTCCCAATTGAGCACCACTTCCACTTTTGCCGGATCGACTGCAACGCCTTCTTTAGAAATTACATGTCCAAGGAAGTTCACTTCTTCCAACCAGAACTCACACTTGGATAACTTAGCATATAATTTCTTCGCCTTGAGGATTTCTAACACAATCCTAAGGTGAGTGGTATGCTCCTCCAGATTCCTAGAGTAGATCAGAATATCATCGATAAACACGACCACAAAAGAATCTTGATAAGGCCGAAAGATCCTATTCATGTAATCCATGAATATGGCCGGAGCATTGCTTAGTCCGAAAGGCATCACTACGTACTCGTAGTGTCCATATCGTGACCGAAATGCAGTCTTTGACATATCATCCTCTTTGATACAGATCCGATGGTACCCAGACCTCAGATCCATTTTGGAAAATACCGCTGCTCCACGAACTTGATCCATCAAATCATCTATCCTTGGGAGAGGGTACTTATTCTTCACTGTCACCTTATTCAACTGCCGGTAGTCTACACACATTCTCATGCTCCCATCCTTTTTCCTGACAAAGAGGACAGGTGCACCCCATGGTGAGACGCTCGATCTTATAAACTGCTTCTCCAGCAAATCTTCTATTTGCTTATTTAGCTCTGCCACTTCCAACGGAGCCATTCGGTACGGAGAAATCGAAATAGGACCACCTCCAGGAACCAATTCGATACTAAACTCCACTTCTCTTTTCGGCGGCAATCCAGGCACTTCTTCAGGAAACAATTCCAGAAATTCGCAAACTACCTGGATATTCTCAATCTTTGCTTCTTTCTCAACAGAAGCATAAAGCAAACATAGCTGACCTTCAGGTTGGCTTAACAAGGGTTCTGAGTTCTGAAAGATTAGGGATTCGTTGGTTAAGAATACCGAACTATCCAGAGACATGAGAAATTCTTCATCGTTGCGGGAAAGGTTTCCTTACGTAGGATCAAGAAACTTTGAACGGAATCACGAGAGAGTATTATTGAGAAGGTATTCTCGAGATTCAATTCTCTAGGAATAAGAAATTCCATTTCTCAACAATGCTGAGAAATGATTCAGGGACACGGTCTACTTGAATTCTGTTTTTATCAAAGTAAACAATCCAGGGATCTAAAAATGTTGAAAAGTTCTTTCGAAAGTTAAGGTTTCCAAAATACCCAGATACGATCGAAAGAAACCAAAGTAATCACAAGGGTAAGCAAATGAGAGATTCCTTGAATAGGGATATCGAATCATTCAGAATATATGAGAAGTTTATCATCATTCAAACAAGATTTTCTCAGCGGGGAATTAAAGAACTATGTACAAGATTATCAAAATCATTATCAAGGTTTAACGATCTAGGTACAGGGAATTCCATTTCCCAGAAGTACTATGAAACAGTTCAAGGATGTGGTTGCTTACGTTCGACTGCCACATAAGTAACCGATCAACGGTTGTGTCAATGAGAAATATCAAATAATAGGTGTTTCTATTACGCACTCGATTTAGAATGAAGTTTCGGATGTCCATGATCATCTTTTCCAAGAGCTGTAACTATTAGGGTGCCCAATCCTAACATTACACACCATTGGTCAGGAGACCATATCAATCCGATTGAAGTTATAATCCTCCAAATGGAAGACTATAAATGTACCTTTAGGTTAAAAGAATCTAAAGATAAAGATTATTTGTCATCGTCAGATTCCACTTGGTTAATTAAGTGCTAGAGATTTTCAATTTCCGTTGGGGTGGCATTCACTTGCCCTTGCCCGTTGGTTGTCATTCTCTCTAGACTTCACTAACTTCCTTTCCTCTGATCATAACAGGGATAACTGAGTTTTGATTTTGACCTGACTGGCTCAAAGTTCAACTCAGTACTCAATACGTTTCATTTAGACGATTCCTAAAATCAAACAAGATCCTAATACGTCTAATAATCTCCACTAACTCAATGATAACGTGTCAGAGACTGACAACAGAGGTGATGAAACCATACTCTCAGGCCGAAAAGGAAGGAACTGCTCTGATACCATAATGTAACACCCTCATCTTTTAATAAAGGGAATAAAGTAATTTATTCAGAAATTGATGTGGTGGAAAAGTAAAAGTTCCCTTTATTCAAGATTAGCGGATAAAATTTTTCTTTTTAAAGTACATCGGTTCGGTGTTACAATGGATCAAATACAGAAATGCCTTTCTCCCTTTCTCAGCTTGAGTCTCTGGCTTGCCCAGTGGATTAACTTCGTCAGCTACTTGTACCTACCACCAAAGGCTAGGGGGGAGTAAGCCATAGCCGAAGCACATCATAAAATAATAATCTATCAGTACTAGAAATAACAAACACAAGTAGTCAGGCAATCACATAGTAATGCATATACAAATGCAAATCGAGTTATTCATCCGATATATCTTGTGTTTAAGTGGCATGATGCATGGAATATCTAATCATTCATGGCCCGGGCATCACAGTTTGGAGGGAACATGGGGTCCTCGTGAGCTTCCTCCGCTCGACCACTCAAATGTCCACGAATTACAGGCTTCCTCCGCCCAACGTAACTAGTATAAAAAGCCTCACAAACTGGAGCATATCTCAATCAATGCATGAATGCAAGAATGGTTCATTACCAATCTTTAGAAGTTATTCATTTCTCATCATTCAATCATCCCAATAATCTCATCAGATCAACATCCACGCTCCTTGGGTGAATGGATTTCATTTCTTAGTTCATATTTCTTCATATCAACATCCGCGCTCCTTGGGCGAATGGATATCATTTCTCATCATTCAATCATTCTTGTCACCTTATGAAATTTAGCATTCATTTATCATCATCATTAATATGCATTCGTTATAAGCATGAATTTCATATTCATACTCAATCATCATCAAATTCAATCCATATTGTACCAATATGATAGGTTAAAGCTAGGTGTAGTAAAGTTTAGTATTTCCACCTTTTAGGGTCATTCTATTTGATTAGAAAGGCCTCCAATCAAATAAGATGTGAAAATTCAGATTTTACTAGTAAAATTGGAGTATGGATATCGATATCCTCTTGTGCATATCGATATGCACAATCGATATCCTCATGCTGGATATCGATATCCACCTTGTTTTTCTGCATACTGATTTGAGTTTTGAAATACCAAATCTCATTACACTTTACTTTAACCATTCTCAACCCAAAGCACATCAATATCATGTATAAATACATCTGTTAATGCATAATTTCAACAAACATTTCATCATCTTCATGTAAGATTCAAGTATTATGCATAAAAGGCATAAAGATCACAACTTAACCTATGGATTTCATTTTCCTCACATTACAGCTTAGTTTCTTCATTAGTTCAGCCTTTAATCATCATTTATAAATTGTTCTAATTCAGAAATTATGCTGGAATGACCTCCAAGTCATTTTCCTATAGCAAGTTCTCAACTTTTCCTAGCTTTTGCCCTTGAGTTCATGAGAACTCCTATACTTCTAGCCATCGGATTATTATTCTAGCACCCGGATAACTTCTCCCTTACCTATCACAAAGATTCAGACTTGTTTGGGTTGGAAGAGATTGGTTCGGTTGAGGAAAATCTCAACTTTTCCGGTTCAGCTGCAACTGTTCTGTTTTCAGTCCAACAGGGTCACAAAATCCATGTTGATCACAATGAAAAAGACACAATAATTCGTGATCAATAGTTAGAATCAAAACTAGGGTATGAAATCTTGAAAATAAAACAAGTTTGAAGCTCAAAGGATACTTGAGCTTACCACAAAGATCAAAGGAATATGGCTTCCCGAATCTGAAATTCTGCAGATTTCAGTTTCAGATACTGAACTTTGCAGGAGTATAAATCCTTCCATACTCCACCAAATCAGACAAGCTTGGTACCAAATCGAAGAGGGTTGAACAAGCTTCAGTTTGGTATAAGATTCATAAGGTTTTGAGGCTTGGATAATAGAGAACGACTCAGAGAAAGTGGGGTTCTTGAATCTGAAACTTCAGATTTCAGATTGAAACACCAAACTTTGCAGGGTTATAAATATCTCTACACTCCACCAAATTGAGTAAACTTGGTATCAATTTGAAGAGGGTTAAGAGAGCTTTAATTTGGTATATGATTCGTGGTTTGGTGTGACTTGTAGAAGGAGAACGAAAGAGAACAAGTCCGCACCAGAAAACTCAAGTTTCTGAGAGTTTGAGAGGATGCTCATCAGTTATTGAGAGAGATCACCCTTAAATTCATGAAATAACCCCTCCCAAATGTCCTTATCAATTAAGCACAGTGTAGGGAAGATTTTTATGGTGATTTGTGGCTGAAAACTTGGAGAAACCACAGCCATTTGTGCCTTAACCGACTTATTTTTGAGCCATCAGAGTCGTGGATATCGATATCCACCTATGGATATCGATATCCAATGCCAAAAATGACATCACCTTTAGCATTCAAATGGCCATAACTTTTTCGTTAACCGTTGGATCTTGCTCAAATTTGGAGATAAGCTTCCTAACATACTTATCTTCATATCCAACGGTCAGTTTTTCATCTAATGATTTAAATCTTTTATTTTTATTTTTCTATTATTATGCTTTCACATAATATAGAATTCACACAACAATTATAAAATATATTTTGTTTTTATAAAGAAATTGGGGCTGTTACAATAAGAACTAGTCCCAATCAAAATAATTTTTGGGAACTAAAACCAAAACACACTGAATTTTTAAAAACCGAAAACATAAATAATAAACAAAAAATTTAAATGCGTATAACCATTCTTTTTTGGTGAACACCAACCGGTATCCGGATCTGGTTTACCCAGAATTCGACTCATCCGATCCGACTCAACTGAGCTCGCACTAAGCTGTAGGGTCTCGCAGCGGGGGTTGCTCCATACCCAAGGGTCGAACTCGAGACCAGTTGGTTAAGGGACCAAGCGAGCTACCACTTGACTAACCCCGCGTTGGTTGTAATCAATTTTTTTAATAACCATAATTTTAGTTGTTTTTCTTATAACTGAAACTAGTTTAGCTTGCCCGTGCGATGCACGGAATTAAACAAATATATTAGATCACATCCCATCATATATATAATAAATATTTCAAAGCCTAAAAATTTAATAGACAATTTGAACTAAATGACATAATTTTATTTATATGAGTATTGTTACTAATAACCAAACTTAATTACTGGTTAAACTATATAAGTTAGTTCATATTATTTGAAATTGCAGATTGCTTTTTTAATTCAAAATATTGTATCCATAAAAAATGGAGCAAGTTGCTGTTTTTATTTTTAAAATCAAAATATTATATTCGATAAAATGGAATCAAAGGAGATGTTATATTGTTAACTAAATTGAAAAAGAAAATAAATAAATAGCAAGATGCATTTTTTTTCAATTTTTCAAAAGTTAAACTTATTAGAAATTTGAAGAGCAAATAAGGCATCTTGCAAAAATCTCATTTTCACTTCAATCCTGACTTGCATTTCGCTCAAAATTGTAAATTAATCATCCATTTCTTTCCAAAGTTTCTTCATGTCATTCACTATTTTTGTCCTCATAGTTGCAAAAAAAAAAAAAAAAGATTACACATTAGTAACGAATAAATTTTTTTGTCCAAATTCCTTGCGGAACCACCGGTATCCCCAAGAGCACCCTTAATATCAGGGAGACCTTGAGACTAATCCGGAGCGAGCTGCGTGGCTGGCTCTCCCAGCGGGATGTTTTTAGTAGGAATCGAACCCGGGACTACTAGCACCCTTGTCCCATTCCCAAGATTTCAGTTGGGGCCTTACACCAACTGAACCAAGCCTCGTTGGTTAGTAACGAATAAATTAGAATTTCATACTGAAAGTATGATTTAAAAAAATTATGTTATATTATACTCTATCCATCCCATAAAGATTGACGATTTTTGAATTAATTTTTTGATTTTTTTTACATTGTTTTAGGAGATGGTGAGTATAAATTTAAAAAATTGAATAAAAAAAAAGACTCTTTATGCAATAGTTGAGATCCACCTTGACATTTCACCACTGGATCAACTCTCTAAATATTAAAAAAATTATTTAATGCAAAATAAAATATCAAAAAGGAATAAATGCAATAAAAACAAAAATGTAAATAAAAAGATGAGAATATAATTAAAATAAGATAAAGCACTTCTCACATTCTATAAAAAAAAATTGTGCAGTCATTTTATTTATGCAATTGACTATAAATTTAGTATTAGAATAACATCAATACATTAAAAAAATATATATAAACTAAATTTTAATTATTTTTGGTAGAAGAAAAAATCTTATTACAACAAGCAAAAAATAATACAAACTAAAGGACATCATGAGAACCTTGCCACCTTCTAGGAAGGGTTCAAAGACTCATAATGCCAAAAAATATACTAGTTTAATTCAGCGTTAATTCTACTAACAAGGATCTTATTATTCCAACTAAAGTAGGATGGGTAACAATAATTAATCCTCAAAGCTACTTCACGTTTAATGACAGCCACAAGTTGCTGAGGGGATAACATTTTGCTTGCAAATATCCGTCGGTTCCTCTCTGACCAAACGTGGTAGACAATGGCAGCAAATAGAGCATGTATGCAGCGTCTTCTGCTCTTCTCCTTGAAGGCTCGATTGATCCGGCGAATCCAGTTGTGAAGTCGATAGGGCCAAGAATCTAAGCAAAACCACACACAGAGATCATCCAGTACTGTTTGCGACCAGCAACAAGCAAAGAACAGATGCTCATGAGATTCATCCTCCAACCCACACAGCGAGCATATGCTATGAGGTAAGAGCAAACGATCCTTTGTCTTTAGTCTTCTATGCATGGTTAACCAAACAATAAAGCAATGTTTTTGAACTGAAACTTGATTCCAAACAAATCTGTGTCAGGGAACTGAAGGAAGATTACCCAGCAAATAAAGATAAGCACTATTGACCGTGTAATCACCAGATTGAGTTAAAGACTAGGTATGATTTACAAACCCTGCCCTTAACTTGTCTCTAATTTTGATTAACTGCTTCCAATGCCAGCTATCACTGGATTTAGGGATATAGTTCCAAAAATCTAAGTCTTTCAAATAAATAGAACTAATCCACTTAATCCAAAGACATTCTACATTACTGCCAAATTGCCATATTTGTTTACCCACTGCTGCTATATTCCATAAAATAGTGTTTTTGAAGTTCAAGCCCCCTTTAGATTTTGGTCTATAGACTATGTCCCATGCCACACATGTTGTATAGTGCCCCTGCTGATCTTTTCCCCAAAGGAAAGCCCTGCATTTTTTTTCCACATCTCTAAGCACCGATTTAGGAATGATGAAAATGCTTCCCAATAAACGTGCAAGGTTAAGAGAACAAAATTAATTAAGCAACACCTTGCGTGATAGGACAAATTCCTTGAACTCCAATAGTTAATTCTGTTACTGACCTTATCAACAAGGATTTGGCAAGTGTTCTTAGACCATTTCCTAGCCGAAATAGGCATGCCTAGATAACGAAAAGGAAAGAGTCCCTTTGTAAATCTAGAAATGCTAAGTAACTCAGCTTGTTTAGCATCACTCAAACCAGCCATGAACAGCTGAGACTTCTCATAATTAGCATGTAGGCCTGAGCTGGCTGAGAAAGCCTGGAACCCATCACAAATAATCTTTACACTGGCTGGATGCCCCTTACAAAATAGCATTATATTAGATCATCAGCAAAAGCTAGGCTAATAAGCTTACTATCCTTGCACATAGGATGATATCTGAAGTTCCTATGTAGAGCTGCTTTCTGTAGGCCTTTGGTTAGCACTTCCATAGCCATAACAAATATCAAAGGAGATACAGGGTCTCCTTGACGAATACCTCTAAAACCCTGAAATTGACCAGAAGGTTGCCCATTAATACTTATCTGAAAGGAGGCAGTAGTTATGCATACCATTATCTGTGACACCCTTCCGGATTACCCAAATATAATATAGTATTTATGCTTTATATTGGATAATATATGGACTTGTGAGCTAAGAAAATATGGTAAATAAAATTTTCTTTAAAGCGGGTGCACAATTCATCTAATGGAACTCTTGGAGAATAAATTCTGAAATCCTTTAAAACACTTGTATCGAGTTCGGCGATTTCTAAAACCTTTTCTCAAGCAGGATAGCATTCGTTCTTTAGAAATTCCTTTACATTTTACAATCAATTGAAGCTATCCATACTTTGTTCAATAAAACTGATACCGTCAATTAATACTTATAGCCGAGCTCATTTATAAGTTGAATCAGAGTAAGCGGAAATTACTGGACTATGCAACTGATATGATATAAACATAGATTTTCATATATACGAAAGAGTCATACATACATAGTCCATGAGATAAGTCACCAAGTTCCAAAAATATAACAAGTCCATGTAAACAGATCTACATCACTATGATACTATAACCCTAGAGTAAAACATATGTACAATATATACATAATCAAAATACAACCCCAGGGATAGTCACGTAGATCCATCAGCATCAGATGCAGTAGTAGTAGCAGTAGTAGTCTCCCAAAAACATAGGTAATAAGGTAGTAGCATCATCATCACAGCAGCAGCAGCACATCTCCCCCACAGCACGGATCCAAGGGTCCACATCATACACCATATGCACGTACCTAGGGATCATCGTCCCTCCAGTCACTCCCAGTAGAATGCACGACAGGCTCGCTCCCACTCTCGTCCTCCACCGGATCCTCCTCGATCTCATCCGAGGGAGAGTGTACCCTACCACTGGGTACCGGGTCAGGTGATGGTGAAACCCTGACGGGGCTCCTCGGATAAGAAGGGGGAGTCTCCTCGCGGACAACTCTCGAAGTAAAAGGGTGAGAGCGGGTAGGTCGAAAATGAAAACTATGGTAAGAGCGAGCTGGTCGCGTGGGAGGTGGTCCATGATAAGTATAAAACGGGGGTACATGCATAGTGTATATGTTGGAAACCAACAAGCGGCTCAATATAGTCTAGAGGGGGGGTGAATAGAATATTGAAGCCTTATTACAGATTTTTCGTCCACCTAAGAGAATGGTTTTATGAAAATAAATTTTCTTAAAAATTCAAATCAGATTACTCGAGTAACTCAAGTCTTCACTCGAGTAATACGCAAGCAAAAATAATTTCACTCGAGTATTCAGCAAATCACTCGAGTATTACGAAAGCAAATTTTAACTCACTCGAGTAACAGAAAACCTACTCGAGTATTGTTCAAAAACTGAAAGCAGATTACTCGAGTGACAAGAACTTTACTCGAGTAAACTGGGTAAAATTTAATTTAAAAACTGAGTTTTCAATGGAGTTCTTCAAGAATAACAATGCTATGATGATTCAACAAATTATGAATGATTAATATGAACAATTTCAAGTAATATTAATATGCAATTTTAGATCAATTGAGTAGAATTAAGAAACCCCCAATTCTAACCTAAAAATGCAATTGTTAATGAATTAATGAAATACAAGGAATGAAAATAAAAGAGACACAAAGATTTATCCTGGTTCACTTTCACCCACTTGAAAGCTACTCCAGTCCCCTCTTAAATCAAGAGAGATTCTTCACTAGAAATCTTCAAATGTAGATTTTACAATGTTTTAAGATTCAACTAGATTCTTAGTTCTCCTATCTTAAAACCCAACTCAAAGTGTGTACCAAACACTTTGATCTAATCTACCCCTTTTGAGAATTCTAGATTTCCTTGCTAATTGATTGAAGATGCTTCCAACCAATCCTCTTTTCTTGCTTTGATTTGATCCTCAAAGTCTTCCTTGTGAGATTCTTCACTTGTGTTGAAACTTCAATAATGCAATCACAAATTGCAAATCTTCAACAACCACTAAGAACAAAAATATGATCTCAAGAATATTTGAACAATGATAGAAAATAGAGTGAAGAATGAAAAGTTCTTTGTTGAATCTTGATAGCTCTTGAAAGATGTAAAAATAGCTCTTGAATTGCTTTTGAAAGTGTATTAGAAAATTGTAAGAATGAAAGTATATCTTTATGAAAGAGAAAATTAAGTCCTTTTAAAATTTTCCCAACACTGATTGAATTACTCGAGTAAACCAAACAACGTCACTCGAGTGAAACATGTCAGATTAAGTTACTCGAGTGATGTGTAAACCATTACTCGATTAACCTGTCATGACATAAATTACTCGAGTGAACCAATACTCATTACTCGAGTAAACTGATCAGAATCTGAATAAAAACAAAGTTTTTCTAAAATGATTTTCACAAGCTATTTAATCAAGATTTAAAGTATCTTCACTCTTAATCAAACATTATTTAAATATTCTTAAAATCACCTAAGCTACCCACACCAATGAGATGCATTGCATAAAATAAAGATTACATTGAAATAGAATTAATAAAAATCCTAATTCTAATCTTCATGTGGTGTAGCTTGCTTGTTGCCAATGTTGTTGCTTAGAGAGAGATTGTTAGCATCAAAACATGAGAATCCTACAAACTCCCCCTTTTTGATGATGACAAACCTCCTTTCAAATTAAGCACTAAGTTTTAACATACTCCCCCTACCGGAACGTTCAATAAAAAGTGTAGTGTCAACAGTGCCTCGTTTAAAACCTTTTTGTAATAAAAAATTGCTTAGTCGGTCGTACCAAGCTCTAGGAGCTTGTTTCAAACCGTACAAAGCCTTTTTCAGTTTGAAAACGTAGTCCGGATGCTCAAAATTCTCGAATCCGGGAGGTTGTGACACATAAACTTCTTCTTGAATGTATCCGTTAAGAAAGGCGCTCTTAACATCCATTTGATACAATTTAAAATTCATTATCGAAGCAAAAGCGAGAAGAATACGAATAGCTTCTAGTCTAGCAACAGGAGCATATGTCTCATCGTAATCGATTCCTTCTTCTTGACTATAACCTTGTGCTACCAACCTAGCTTTATTCCTAACAATAATACCCGATTCATCTAACTTATTCCTATAGATCCACCGAGTACCAATTTCAGGACGATCATCGGGTTTTGGCACAAGCTCCCAAACTTGGTTTCTTTCAAATTGATTTAATTCTTCTTGCATGGCCATAATCCAATGATCATCTTGAAGAGCCTCTTTGATATTCTTAGGTTCTATTTGAGATACAAAGGCAACATAATAACAAAAATTATTTAAAGTGCGTCGGGTTACCACTCCCTTCGCAATGTCACCTAAGATATTAGAAATCGGATGATTTTTGTTGGACTTCCAAGCTATTGGTAATTGAGGTTGAATCTCTTGTGCTAAGTCTTTATCTTGTGCTTGCACCTCTCTATCTTCATTTTGATTCTCTTCCATTTGTTGTGGTGTTGAATTCTCATGATCCAAAAATGTACCTATATTATCATCACAAGAAACAACACAATCTCCTTTCGAAGATTCATCAAATACAACATGCACGGATTCCTCAACGGTTAATGTTCTTATATTGTAGACTCTATATGCTTTGCTATGAGTTGAATAACCTATGAATATGCCTTCGTCGGCTTTGGAGTCAAACTTGCCGACCGGTTCCTTTCCGTTATTTAAAACAAACACCTTACACCCAAAAACATGAAAATGTGAAATATTTGGCTTTCGCCCTTTTAAAAGTTCATAAGGTGTTTTATTTAAATGCGGACGAATAAGAACCCTATTAAGCACATAGCAAGCGGTGTTTACTGCATCAGCTCAAAAATATTTAGGAACATTTGATTCTTTCAACATAGTACGAGCAAGTTCCACAAATATTCTATTTTTCCTTTCTACAACTCCGTTTTGCTCCGGAGTCCTAGGGGCCGAAAATTGATGATCAATACCAAACTTATCACAAAACGCATCAATCCTAGTGTTTTCAAACTCACCTCCGTGATCACTTCTAATAGACACAATTTTTAAACTTAGTTGATTTTGGATGAGTTTGGCAAACTTTTTAAAACATTTATAAACTTCACTTTTTGCGGATAAGAATAAAGTCCATGTGAATCTAGTAAAATCGTCTACTAAAACAAATCCATAGTAATTGCCACCTAAACTTTTAATTTGTGAAGGGCCAAACAAATCCATATGGATTAGCTCCAAAGGCTTTGTTGTGCTTATCACATTTTTAGGTTTAAAAGAACTTTTAACTTGCTTGCACTTTTGACAAGAGTCACAAATGCCATCAAGCGTAAAATTTAGTTTAGGCAAACCAATTACTAAATCTTTTCGCAAAAGTTTGTTTAATTGATTCACATTCACATGAGCAATTCGTCTATGCCAAAGACGAATTTCATCATCAAAAGATTTGAAACATTTTGAAAATAATGAAGTTATCTCATCCAAATCAATTAAGTAAGTGTTATTAGAGCGACGACCAACAAACTTAACACTATCATCTATAGAAGACTTAATGAAGCATAATTCCGGAGTAAAAGTCACATAATTGCCCATATCGCATAGTTGGCTTATACTAAGCAAGTTGTGTTCTAAGCCTTCTACGTATAGGACATTTTCTATGACAAGGTTAGATACGTTACCGATCTTCCCGACTCCTAGAATTTTGCCCTTGTTGTTGTCGCCGTATGTCACAAATCCATCACTTTTCGGAGTAAGTTCCATGAAGTGCGTTTTGTCTCCCGTCATGTGTCTCGAACAACCACTATCCAAATACCATTTGCGCTCTTTGGTTCGAAGACACACCTACAAAAAAATATCATTTGGTTGACTTAGGTACCCAAGTGGTCTTGGGTCCTTTGTTGTTAGCATGGGGAGAAGTCCCCTTAACAATCCAAATATATTCACCGCTTGGTATACCAAATTTCTTTATATTACATTTATTCGTGGTATGCCCAAAGATCCCACAATAATGGCAAGTTGGGTTTTTAGAAATCTTATTCTTTGAAAATCCACCAACTTTGCGATAATTGCGTTTCTTAGGTTTGGTATAGCCAAGACCGGATCTATTGCTATTGTTCCTTTGAGTTGAAAGCAAATGATCTAATGAAGTATCTCCTTTCATGAGCCTTGCAAGTCGATCATTCAAATTAAAAACTTCTTTTTCCAAAGACTTGCAATTTTCACAAGATGGAGTCTCATTTGATTTCAATTCACAATTGCATGTAGAGTTTGCATAAATGAGTTCAAGAGTTTCATTTTGAAGTTTAAGTTCTTCTAAATCTTTTTGAAGTTCAATTATATTTTCATGTTGCTTCATTATGAAATTCTTTCTTTCAACATTTATTTTAGCAAGTTTCTTCAACTCTCTATGCATCTCTACATACACATTGTACAATTCATTGAATGAAGGAGAATTAGAACTTGAGCTAGCATCGGAAAGATAATCTACCTCATTGACGTTTTCACTTGATTTAATGCTCGAAGATTCCTCTTCATCAAGCTTTGTCATTAAACATAGATTTGCAAGTTCTTCATCATCCGACGAGCTAGATGTTGATTGACTCTCTACTTCATCCCATACTATGTAAGCCCTTTTTCCTTTAGATGAGTTGAACTTAGAGTTGTCACCTTCCGACTTCTTAGAATTAGTTGGACAATTCGATCGATAGTGACCAAGCTTTCCACACCCATGACACTTGATGTGATCCTTGTTAGTCTTATTTCTTGGTTGTGAGTCCTTAGAATCTCTTTGTCTATTTCTATTAAAGTTCCCCTTTTTCTTAAGGAACCTACCAAGCTTTTTAACTAGCAAACCAAGGGTCTCATCATCTATATCGGAGTCCGAGTCATCCACTTGAAAGTTTTCCTCTTGTGCCTTAAGGGATTTTGAAGTTGATTTAAGAGCAATCCCCTTTTTCTTTCTATCGGCATCTTCATTCATGGATAACCGTCCAAGCTCCATTTCATGCTCTTGAAGCTTTCCGAATAGAGTTTCTAAGTCAATTTGATCCACGTCTCTAGCTTCCATAATGGCCGTCACTCTAGGTTGCCATTCCCTGCTAAGACATCTCAAAATCTTATTAACAACTTCACCATTAGTTATAACTTTTCCAAGTGCAGAAAGATGATTAATGATATGAGTGAACCGCTTTTGCATGTCACCTATATTTTCATTAGGTAACATACGAAAGAGTTCATATTCATGCATGAGTGTATTTAGCCTAGACCTTCTAACCTCCGAAGTGCCCTCATGTGTGACTTGTAATGTGTCCCACATTTGTTTAGCATCAACACATTGAGATACTCGAAAGAACTCATCATAAGAAAGAGCGGACGTGATGATATTTTTAGCTTTTAAATCAAATGCAACTTTCTTCTTATCATCATTGTCCCAACTCGATTGAGGTTTAATTGAAACAACATCATTTACTTTCGTTTGAGGAACAAAAGGTCCATTCTCTATGGCGTTCCAAATTTCCATATCTATGGCTTGAATAAAAATTTTCATGCGGACCTTCCAATAAGCGTAACCCTCACCACTGAATAGTGGAGGACGATTAATGGAAGTTCCTTCACCACCAAAAGGATTTGAAATTGAGCCCATTGTTTCCAAGTAAAAAGGATCTTTTCGAAAAAGCTTTTTAAGGCTCGGATTTTTCGTCCGAGCTCTGATACCACTTGTTGGAAACCAACAAGCGGCTCAATATAGTCTAGAGGGGGGGTGAATAGAATATTGAAGCCTTATTACAGATTTTTCGTCCACCTAAGAGAATGGTTTTATGAAAATAAATTTTCTTAAAAATTCAAATCAGATTACTCGAGTAACTCAAGTCTTCACTCGAGTAATACGCAAGCAAAAATAATTTCACTCGAGTATTCAGCAAATCACTCGAGTATTACGAAAGCAAATTTTAACTCACTCGAGTAACAGAAAACCTACTCGAGTATTGTTCAAAAACTGAAAGCAGATTACTCGAGTGACAAGAACTTTACTCGAGTAAACTGGGTAAAATTTAATTTAAAAACTGAGTTTTCAATGGAGTTCTTCAAGAATAACAATGCTATGATGATTCAACAAATTATGAATGATTAATATGAACAATTTCAAGTAATATTAACATGCAATTTTAGATCAATTGAGTAGAATTAAGAAACCCCCAATTCTAACCTAAAAATGCAATTGTTAATGAATTAATGAAATACAAGGAATGAAAATAAAAGAGACACAAAGATTTATCCTGGTTCACTTTCACCCACTTGAAAGCTACTCCAGTCCCCTCTTAAATCAAGAGAGATTCTTCACTAGAAATCTTCAAATGTAGATTTTACAATGTTTTAAGATGCAACTAGATTCTTAGTTCTCCTATCTTAAAACCCAACTCAAAGTGTGTACCAAACACTTTGATCTAATCTACCCCTTTTGAGAATTCTAGATTTCCTTGCTAATTGATTGAAGATGCTTCCAACCAATCCTCTTTTCTTGCTTTGATTTGATCCTCAAAGTCTTCCTTGTGAGATTCTTCACTTGTGTTGAAACTTCAATAATGCAATCACAAATTGCAAATCTTCAACAACCACTAAGAACAAAAATATGATCTCAAGAATATTTGAACAATGATAGAAAATAGAGTGAAGAATGAAAAGTTCTTTGTTGAATCTTGATAGCTCTTGAAAGATGTAAAAATAGCTCTTGAATTGCTTTTGAAAGTGTATTAGAAAATTGTAAGAATGAAAGTATATCTTTATGAAAGAGAAAATTAAGTCCTTTTAAAATTTTCCCAACACTGATTGAATTACTCGAGTAAACCAAACAACGTCACTCGAGTGAAACATGTCAGATTAAGTTACTCGAGTGATGTGTAAACCATTACTCGATTAACCTGTCATGACATAAATTACTCAAGTGAACCAATACTCATTACTCGAGTAAACTGATCAGAATCTGAATAAAAACAAAGTTTTTCTAAAATGATTTTCACAAGCTATTTAATCAAGATTTAAAGTATCTTCACTCTTAATCAAACATTATTTAAATATTCTTAAAATCACCTAAGCTACCCACACCAATGAGATGCATTGCATAAAATAAAGATTACATTGAAATAGAATTAATAAAAATCCTAATTCTAATCTTCATGTGGTGTAGCTTGCTTGTTGCCAATGTTGTTGCTTGGAGAGAGATTGTTAGCATCAAAACATGAGAATCCTACAAACTCCCCCTTTTTGATGATGACAAACCTCCTTTCAAATTAAGCACTAAGTTTTAACATACTCCCCCTACCGGAACGTTCAATAAAAAGTGTAGTGTCAACAGTGCCTCGTTTAAAACCTTTTTGTAATAAAAAATTGCTTAGTCGGTCGTACCAAGCTCTAGGAGCTTATTTCAAACCGTACAAAGCCTTTTTCAGTTTGAAAACGTAGTCCGGATGCTCAAAATTCTCGAATCCGGGAGGTTGTGACACGTAAACTTCTTCTTGAATGTATCCGTTAAGAAAGGCGCTCTTAACATCCATTTGATACAATTTAAAATTCATTATCGAAGCAAAAGCGAGAAGAATACGAATAGCTTCTAGTCTAGCAACAGGAGCATATGTCTCATCGTAATCGATTCCTTCTTCTTGACTATAACCTTGTGCTACCAACCTAGCTTTATTCCTAACAATAATACCCGATTCATCTAACTTATTCCTATAGATCCACCGAGTACCAATTTCAGGACGATCATCGGGTTTTGGCACAAGCTCCCAAACTTGGTTTCTTTCAAATTGATTTAATTCTTCTTGCATGGCCATAATCCAATGATCATCTTGAAGAGCCTCTTTGATATTCTTAGGTTCTATTTGAGATACAAAGGCAACATAATAACAAAAATTATTTAAAGTGCGTCGGGTTACCACTCCCTTCGCAATGTCACCTAAGATATTAGAAATCGGATGATTTTTGTTGGACTTCCAAGCTATTGGTAATTGAGGTTGAATCTCTTGTGCTAAGTCTTTATCTTGTGCTTGCACCTCTCTATCTTCATTTTGATTCTCTTCCATTTGTTGTGGTGTTGAATTCTCATGATCCAAAAATGTACCTATATTATCATCACAAGAAACAACACAATCTCCTTTCGAAGATTCATCAAATACAACATGCACGGATTCCTCAACGGTTAATGTTCTTATATTGTAGACTCTATATGCTTTGCTATGAGTTGAATAACCTATGAATATGCCTTCGTCGGCTTTGGAGTCAAACTTGCCGACCGGTTCCTTTCCGTTATTTAAAACAAACACCTTACACCCAAAAACATGAAAATGTGAAATATTTGGCTTTCGCCCTTTTAAAAGTTCATAAGGTGTTTTATTTAAATGCGGACGAATAAGAACCCTATTAAGCACATAGCAAGCGGTGTTTACTGCATCAGCCCAAAAATATTTAGGAACATTTGATTCTTTCAACATAGTATCAGATGCACATAGGATGCTCACACTTAATTCAGGTATATCAATTGCATTAAGTGAATGACATGATGCATGATTTTAACTCTCAACTTATCTCCACATTTTCTAAGTCACTCTCTGACGTCCATCCCTGACAACCCAGCACTCCACAGTGCGTTGTATTCCTAGGTATACAACAATTCGTACATTCACCTAGAATGTACACGTCAAGCTTGGTATCCATGCCACCCGAGCATATCCCGTCATCCAAACGGATCGTCATCCAAACGATATATCCATATCGGCACCCACAAAGCCGACCACGTCATCGACGTGTCATCAAGCAAGCGTATTGGCACTCCCAGAGGCCCTCCACATGTTTATCGAAACATGAATACGTCCTACCATCCCAACTCCAGAATGAATGCATTTTAGACTTAGGGGAAATGGATTAATACTTTACTTGCCACCTAGGCTTAATTTTCAAAATGGATCGTCACCGAACGATCTATTTGTATTTATCAATTTCTCTAAGTCTTTGATCCCTTGAATTATCCTTAATAATTCCTTAATTAATTAAGTTAGAATTGAAAATGATGCTTTCAGATTCTGGGCATTTTACTCGAGTAAAGTTCAGAATACTCGAGTGTTCTGGAGATTTTCCAGATTACTCGAGTGTTCTTAAGCTTACTCGAGTGTTCATATCTTTCTGAGGATTTGGGTTTGAATTTCAACAATTTACTTGAGTAGTTCATGAGTTACTCGAGTGTTCTTGGACTTTTCCAGAATACTCGAGTGACTTTGAATGACTCGAGTGTTTGACCTGTAACAATTCTCAGTTTATGCCCGATACTCGAGTACCAGACAAAATACTCGAGTGTTCTTATGACATTTACTTTATTTTGAACACGATTTACTCAAGTACTTTGCCATTTACTCGAGTGTTTCGCAGCTGACAGTATTGAAAACTGGTTTTAACATACCATTTTCATTTCTACTCAATTTAAGTCCATTTCAGGGATCCACAGAGTTAACAAATCATTAATCAAACATGTTACAACACTTATTTCAATTCAAAACACAGAATTGACAGAGAAATCATTGACTATGCATAAAAAGGCATTTTAACAACTCAATACCTCAAATCACACAATAAGCATAATATTCATGAAACAAAGCTCATTTAAGTTCACATGCATGATAACAAACTTGCTCAATACGGATTTAGAGCATGGATTGGTCTCCAAACCAAAGTTCCTATAGAATCTAAGCCCTTTAGAGCCTCTTGGTGGCTCTCTAACACTTTTAATGGATTTCAAACTCTATCTAGTGAATATAATTACTTCCCCTTACCTCTCAGATGTGAATCAACAGAAACAAATCCAAAGAAAGCTCTCCAAACCCCGAAATCCACTTGAACTTCTCATGCATGACAGTTTTGAGTACCATACCAAAATGGAATTGGTTCGTACATGAAACAGAGAATTAGATTGGGGAAAATTAGATTTCTAAGCTCTATGAAACATCATCTAACTAAAGGAATTGAGTTTGAGACTCAAGAACTCAAGAGCTTACCAGAATCGATGATCACAGTGAGCTCCAGACACCAACTCAAGCAAGAACAGCTCCACTTCAAGACTTCGATTCTCTCAATCCACACACTCAAACCTCACAATTTTGGTGTCTATACAAAGCTCGTGATGTGAGCTTTGTATTGGTGTATAGATTATCACTCAACTCAACTCACAGAGGAAGAATCGAAGAACACAATTCGAAAACCCTAACTCTTCTAATCTTCAACAAGTTAATCAAAATTCTCGACCAAGGGACAATGATGCGTTTAAATAGGCCAATGGAAAGCTCATGCGGGGCGACACGACGCCTATGGCGTTGGCATGGTGGTGATTTCGTGTCACCATCACGAAATCGTTGGCTGTGACTCACCAAACGCACTAACTCGTGCAGTTTGACCCAGAATACTCGAGTATTCCAGAAAATACTCGAGTGTTTTACCCAGATTTTGAAAAATAATTATTTTATTTACTTTCCCTCCAAAACCTTTCCTATAATTGCTTCTAGGTCCCAACCCAGGGACTAATATGCAAAACATACATTTTAGGCATTTAAATTATTTATTAAATAATTTCTCACATGCAAGCTAATTACATACACACATATTTTAATCAAGGATTAATTTGAAAACTATTAATTATAATTAAATTATAATTAACATTTCATTAATCGGGGATTAAAATTTTGGGGTGTTACACTACTCCCCCACTTACAAGGAATTTCGTCCCCGAAATTCAACTCATACAAACAAGTCAGGATAATCCTGACGCATCTTATCCTTTAATTCCCAAGATGCTTCTATTACATCTCCACAAACCCAGACAATTTTGACCAGATGAATATCCTTCCCTCTCAGCTGCTTGATTCTTCGATCTTCGATGCGAACTGGCACAGCTTTGAAGGTTAGGTTCTTATGAACTCCTAAGTTATCCGGTTGGATTCTAAGGACAATGGTGGGGTCATGGACATATTTCTTCAACTGAGACACATGGAACACATTGTTGAGGTTAGCTAATGATGGAGGCAGGGCTAACTGATAAGCTACTGGGCCGATTCTTTTGAGAATTTGGTAGGGACCAATGAACTTAGGTGATAATTTCTGGGTTTTCAAGGCTCTACTAACACCTTTGGTTGGTACAATCCTAATGAACACATGGTCTCCTTCGACAAACTCTAAAGGTTTCCTTCTCCTATCAGCATAGCTTTTCTGCCTACTCTGAGCCGTCTTCATCTTTGCTTGAATCATCTTGATCTGCTCCGTGGTCTCTTGCACAAAATCTGGCCCAACCAGAGAATTTTCCCCCACTTGAAACCAGCATAACGGCGTCTGACATTTCCTTCCATACAGAGCTTCAAATGGTGCCATTCCAATGCTCGTGTGGTAACTATTGTTGTAAGTGAATTCCATGAGCGGCAACATTTGTTCCCAATTCCCTTGTTCTTCCAGTGCACAAGCTCGCAGAATATCTTCCAATGACTGAATAGTCCTCTCCGTTTGACCATCAGTCTGAGGGTGATATGCAGAACTTAGCTTCAATCTTGAACCCAAGGCTCTATGCAGATCTTCCCAAAACTTTGATGTAAACCTCGGATCGCGATCAGACACAATGCTTGATGGTACTCCGTGCAGACGAACAACTTCCTTGATGTACAATTCAGTGAGCTTTTCCAATGAGTAGCGCATATTCACGGGAATGAAATGCGCTGACTTGGTCAATCGATCCACGATCACCCAGATTGCATCATGACTAGTAGACGTCCTTGGCAGTCCCGACACGAAATCCATCGAGATGCTATCCCACTTCCATACGGGAACTTCTAAAGAAAGCAACTCTCCTCCTGGCCTTTGGTGTTCTACCTTCACCTTTTGACACACCAAACAGCACGCCACATACTCAGCTACATCCTTCTTCAGCCCCGGCCACCAAAATAATTTCTTTAAGTCCTGGTACATTTTAGTAGCTCCCGGATGCATGCTCATCTTACTCTTATGCGCTTCATCCAAAATCATCCTTCTTACTTCCAAATCATCAGGCACACAAATCCTCGTTTTAAAGCGAAGGATTTCATCCTTCCCTTCTTGAAATTCCAACTCCTTACCTTCTTGCATCAACTTCCTCTTTTTCATGAGTTTCCCATCCTTGTGTTGCAATTCTCGAATCCTTTGCAGGAATTCGTTAGCAACCTGTAGCATCCCCAACTTGATACTCGTCGGCTCCACTTGCATCGTCAAACTTAAATCCCGAAACTCCTCTATCAGTGCAGCTTCTCTAACCATCATTGCACTGATATGCATTGCCTTTCTACTTAATGCGTCCGCCACAACGTTAGCCTTCCCAGGATGGTAATGGAGCTCAAACTCATAATCCTTCAAAAACTCCATCCATCTGCGTTGCCTCATATTCAACTCCTTTTGATCAAAGAGGTACTTTAAACTCTTATGGTCACTAAACACCCGGAACGTAGTGCCATAGAGATAGTGCCTCCAAATCTTTAAGGCAAACACCACAGCTGCTAACTCCAGGTCATGGGTTGGATAGTTCATCTCATGAACCTTTAACTGTCTCGAGGCATAAGCGACAACTTGCCCATCTTGCATCAAGACACACCCAAGACCTTGTTTCGACGCGTCACAATACACATCGAAACTCTTCTGTGTATCGGGCAACACTAATACGGGAGACGATGTCAACCTTTCCTTCAACTCCCGAAAACTCTTTTCACACTTTTCGTCCCACAGGAATGGTTGATCTTTCTGATTCAACTTCGTCAGAGGCAGTGCGACCTTCGAGAAACCCTTGATAAACCTTCTATAATACCCAGCCAATCCGAGAAAACTTCTAACCTCCGTGACCGACTTCGGTTGCTCCCATTGCAAAACCGAATCTACCTTCGTCGGATCAACCGCAATCCCTTTATCTGAAATCACATGCCCTAAAAACTTAACCTCCTTTAGCCAGAACTCACACTTCGTAAGTTTGGCATACAGCTGCTTCTCCTTTAAGATGCTTAACACTACCCTCAAATGTTCAGCATGCTCTTCGGGGCTCTTAGAGTAGATCAGAATATCGTCAATGAACACAACCACGAATGAATCTAGATAAGGTCTAAAGATTCGATTCATGTAGTCCATGAAGATAGCTGGTGAATTAGTCAATCCGAATGGCATTACGACATACTCATAATGTCCGTATCGAGATCGGAATGCAGTCTTAGAGATATCCTCCTCTCTAATCCTGATCTGATGGTACCCCGACCTCAAATCAATCTTGGAAAATACTGATGCCCCACGTACTTGATCCATAAGGTCATCTATCCGTGGCAACGGATACTTGTTCTTGATGGTGACCTTATTCAGCTGCCGATAGTCTATACACATCCTCATGCTACCATCCTTTTTCTTGACGAATAGGACAGGAGCACCCCAAGGTGAGACGCTTGGTCGGATCATCTGTTTCTGTAGCAATTCCTCAATCTGCTTCTTCATCTCTGCCATTTCCGGTGGTGCCATTCTATAAGGAGCAATAGAAATGGGACCAGCTCCGGGAATTAGGTCGATACCAAATTCAATCTCTCTTCTTGGTGGCAGACCAGGAATCTCATCAGCAAACACTTCTGGAAACTCTAGAACAACAGGAATCTCTTCCATCTTCGGACCACTCTCCTCCACCTCTGAGTTGAATAGACACATGTAGCCCAATGGTTTTGGGTCTCTATAGGCTACTAGTTTTCTATCACAATCAATGATCACTTGGTTCCGACTTAACCAGTCCATCCCCAAGATCACATCTAATTGTGTCAAGGGTAAGCAGATCAAGTCTACTTTAGAGGTTTGTCCCAACACTTCTATACAACAGTTAAGACATGCTCTAGAAACAAGTACTGGAGCATTGGTAGGGGTTTCTATTTGCAAAACATAAGGCATTTCAGACATCATCAAGCCTAAACGGTTTACACATTCATATGAAACAAATGAATGCGTTGCACTAGAGTCAAACAAAACATAACAAGGCTGACCATTAAGCAAGTATTTACCTTGCACCAGATCAGAAGATCGATTCGCTTCCACACCACTAAGGGTGAAGACCCTTCCTTGAGTCACCGGTCTATCTGCAACTCCTCTTGAATTGGCCTTGGCTGGCTCCTTGCAATCTCTTGCAAAATGCCCCAGCTTTCCACAATTGAAGCAACCACTTGTCCCCCAACATACCCTACCATAGTGATTGCGCTTGCACTTGTCGCAGAATGGAGCTTCATTCCGATAGTTTCTTCCTTCAGAACTACCAGCTTTACCCTTGCCTTTCCCTCTACGATCATAAGGACCTTTGCCTCTATTATTGAAACCCTTTCGTCTCTGTGGTCCATATCCTTGATTGTCCTTCTTTTCCACAACTTGCACCTCCTCAGCCTGGGTATCATCTTCATACATCCTACACATATCCACCAATGCAGGGAAACTTTGAATCCGCTGATAGCTAAAAATTGACTTCAACTTTGGCTTCAGTCCACCTTCAAACTTGACGCACTTGCTCCTCTCGTCTGGATTGTTCTGGTAGTATGGAGAGTACTTCATCAGCTCTTCAAACTTTGCTGCGTACTCGCCCACACTCATGTTCCCTTGCTTCAACTGCAGAAACTCCACCTCCTTCTTCCTTCTTAGATCCTCCTTTAAACTTTGGCGGATTGCAACTCCTAAAATCAGCCAGAGTCTTCGCCTCAGTGTTTCCCATATTACACTGATGAGACGGGTTAGCCGGTTGAGATGGTTGCTGAGACTGCCTTTGCATGGCTTCCAATACCGTGGTGATTCGCTCCAACATCGCGTTGGTGTGATTTTGGTTTCTAGTTGCCATATTAGACCTGCGCTATGGGCTTATGGTCACATATGTTGAACTAAAGAAACTTCCATTACACCACCTATACTACGGCTCTATCCTAAACTTATTAATGCTACAATCAGTTGCGTCTTGTACTCAAAAGAGACAAGATATAAACAAGTCAGGGTATTCAAACCTCAATCAAACGATACAATAACATTCAAATAATGTAAATGCGTTGGAGATACCTGCTTGATGTTGATGGCTACCTTTCTGGAACCACTTCTACTACTACAGGATCTGACTTTTGCTCTGATACCACTAAGTGTGACACCCTTCCGGATTACCCAAATATAATATAGTATTTATGCTTTATATTGGATAATATATGGACTTGTGAGCTAAGAAAATATGGTAAATAAAATTTTATTTAAAGCGGGTGCACAATTCATCTAATGGAACTCTTGGAGAATAAATTCTGAAATCCTTTAAAACACTTGTATCGAGTTCGGCGATTTCTAAAACCTTTTCTCAAGCAGGATAACATTCGTTCTTTAGAAATTCCTTTACATTTTACAATCAATTGAAGCTATCCATACTTTGTTCAATAAAACTGATACCGTCAATTAATACTTATAGCCGAGCTCATTTATAAGTTAAATCAGAGTAAGCGGAAATTACTGGACTATGCAACTGATATGATATAAACATAGATTTTCATATATACGAAAGAGTCATACATACATAGTCCATGAGATAAGTCACCAAGTTCCAAAAATATAACAAGTCCATGTTAACAGATCTACATCACTATGATACTATAACCCTAGAGTAAAACATATGTACAATATATACATAATCAAAATACAACCCCAGGGATAGTCACGTAGATCCATCAGCATCAGATGCAGTAGTAGTAGCAGTAGTAGTCTCCCAAAAACATAGGTAATAAGGTAGTAGCATCATCATCACAGCAACAGCAGCACATCTCCCCCACAGCACGGATCCAAGGGTCCACATCATACACCATATGCACGTACCTAGGGATCATCGTCCCTCCAGTCACTCCCAGTAGAATGCACGACAGGCTCGCTCCCACTCTCGTCCTCCACCGGATCCTCCTCGATCTCATCCGAGGGAGAGTGTACCCTACCACTGGGTACCGGGTCAGGTGATGGTGAAACCCTGACGGGGCTCCTCGGATAAGAAGGGGGAGTCTCCTCGCGGACAACTCTCGAAGTAAAAGGGTGAGAGCGGGTAGGTCGAAAATGAAAACTATGGTAAGAGCGAGCTGGTCGCGTGGGAGGTGGTCCATGATAAGTATAAAACGGGGGTACATGCATAGTGTATATAATGGGAATCCTAAACCTACGAGGACGGAATCGCATCAGCGGATTAGGGTGGTAGAATGTGAACTCTACCTCCCCCTCATACACCGCGCGATGGTCCTCATAGATCCATATGCCACTAGGAAGTGGCCGGATCTCGATGCAAGCAATGTAACGAGACATCACCTACAAGGGCATAGGGGTAAGCAATTCTACTCACATAATCAATAGAGAATAAATCATGCAACATATGAAAGATAATAATGCATCAATTAATAACAATCACAATTAGTATCTAGCAAGTATCAGATGCACATAGGATGCTCACACTTAATTCAGGTATATCAATTGCATTAAGTGAATGACATGATGCATGATTTTAACTCTCAACTTATCTCCACATTTTCTAAGTCACTCTCTGACGTCCATCCCTGACAACCCAGCACTCCACAGTGCGTTGTATTCCTAGGTATACAACAATTCGTACATTCACCTAGAATGTACACGTCAAGCTTGGTATCCATGCCACCCGAGCATATCCCGTCATCCAAACGGATCGTCATCCAAATGATATATCCATATCGGCACCCACAAAGCCGACCACGTCATCGACGTGTCATCAAGCAAGCGTATTGGCACTCCCAGAGGCCCTCCACATGTTTATCGAAACATGAATACGTCCAAACTCCAGAATGAATGCATTTTAGACTTAGGGGAAATTGATTAATACTTTACTTGCCACCTAGGCTTAATTTTCAAAATGGATCGTCACCGAACGATCTATTTGTATTTATCAATTTCTCTAAGTCTTTGATCCCTTGAATTATCCTTAATAATTCCTTAATTAGTTAAGTTAGAATTGAAAATGATGTTTTCAGATTCTGGGCATTTTACTCGAGTAAAGTTCAGAATACTGGAGTGTTCTGGAGAATTTCCAGATTACTCGAGTGTTCTTAAGCTTACTCGAGTGTTCATGTCTTTCTGAGGATTTGGGTTTGAATTTCAACAATTTACTCGAGTAGTTCATGAGTTACTCGAGTGTTCTTGGACTTTTCCAGAATACTCGAGTGACTTTGAATGACTCGAGTGTTTGACCTATAACAATTCTCAGTTTATGCCCGATACTCGAGTACCAGACAAAATACTCGAGTGTTCTTATGACATTTACTTTATTTTGAACACGATTTACTCGAGTACTTTGCCATTTACTCGAGTGTTTCGCAGCTGACAGTATTGAAAACTGGTTTTAACATACCATTTTCATTTCTACTCAATTTAAGTCCATTTCAGGGATCCACAGAGTTAACATATCATTAATCAAACATGTTACAACACTTATTTCAATTCAAAACACAGAATTGACAGAGAAATCATTGATTATGCATAAAAAGGCATTTTAACAACTCAATACCTCAAATCACACAATAAGCATAATATTCATGAAACAAAGCTCATTTAAGTTTACATGCATGATAACAAACTTGCTCAATACGGATTTAGAGCATGGATTGGTCTCCAAACCAAAGTTCTTGTAGAATCTAAGCCCTTAGAGCCTCTTGGTGGCTCTCTAACACATTTAATGGATTTCAAACTCTATCTAGTGAATATAATTACTTCCCCTTACCTCTCAGATGTGAATCAACAGAAAGAAATCCAAAGAAAGCTCTCCAAACCCCGAAATCCACTTGAACTTCTCATGCATGACAGTTTTGAGTACCATACCAAAATGGAATTGGTTCGTACATGAAACAGAGAATTAGATTGGGGAAAATTAGATTTCTAAGCTCTATGCAACATCATCTAACTAAAGGAATTGAGTTTGAGACTCAAGAACTCAAGAGCTTACCAGAATCGATGATCACAGTGAGCTCCAGACACCAACTCAAGCAAGAACAGCTCCACTTCAAGACTTCGATTCTCTCAATCCACACACTCAAACCTCACAATTTTGGTGTCTATACAAAGCTCGTGATGTGAGCTTTGTATTGGTGTATAGATTATCACTCAACTCAGCTCACAGAGGAAGAATCGAAGAACACAATTCGAAAACCCTAACTCTTCTAATCTTCAACAAGTTAATCAAAATTCTCGACCAAGGGACAATGATGCGTTTAAATAGGCCAATGGAAAGCTCATGCGGGGCGACACGACGCCTATGGCGTTGGCATGGTGGTGATTTCGTGTCACCATCACGAAATCGTTGGCTGTGACTCACCAAACGCACTAACTCGTGCAGTTTGACCCAGAATACTCGAGTATTCCAGAAAATACTCGAGTGTTTTACCCAGATTTTGAAAAATAATTATTTTATTTACTTTCCCTCCAAAACCTTTCCTATAATTGCTTCTAGGTCCCAACCCAGGGACTAATATGCAAAATATACATTTTAGGCATTTAAATTATTTATTAAATAATTTCTCACATGCAAGCTAATTACATACACACATATTTTAATCAAGGATTAATTTGAAAACTATTAATTATAATTAAATTATAATTAACATTTCATTAATCGGGGATTAAAATTTTGGGGTGTTACATTATCCAGTTAGTAAACTTATTAGTTTTAAAAAAAAATAGGAAATTATGAGATAAGATAAAGCACTTCTCACATTTTACCAAGAAAAAAACTGTGCAGGCATCCTATTTACGCAATTGACTATAAATTTAGGAAAAGAACAACATCAACACATTAAAAAAAAATATGAAAGCTAGATAAACTATCAAAATTGTGGAAATAATAACATCAAGAAACTTAAAAAATAACATAAATATCTCCACAATCCCTCAAATTCTTAAATCGAGATCAATTATTTAAAAAACAAAATATCGTTGGTGTGACTTTATGGACGTTAGTGCCTTGATTATAAGTAGTCATATACGACCGATTTAATACACAAAATAATTGTAGAGAACATAAAGAAAAATATGGTAGTACTATCCATTCTTACAATTTGAAACATTAATAATAGTAACAATAATAATAATAATAATAATAATAATAAAAAGGCGATGTGAAAAAAATAATAATACATATATATATAACCTCTTCATCAAGCACATTTGACCATTCCAGGTTGATCTTTAGAGTATTTGATGACCTTACCATTTTTTTATTTTTTTTAGCACAAACTTAATTACTAATATGATTAAATTGTATGTTGGTTTCTATTTTTATAATTGATTTGATTTTGAAGATTTTTTTAAAAAAAATTTCAAAATAACATGTTTTCCAAAATAGAATCAAATTTGTTGATTTTTTTTAATTCAAAATATCCTATCAAATTTTGAATTACGCAAATGACTTCTGATGTGAAAACAAATCGAAAACATTGAATTAACAAACTAATTTTGAAAATAACAAACTAATTTTGGGTTTCCTCAAATTTGAAATAAATATTAATATAAAACAATTACTGTCTTGATGATTTCCTCTTTTTTATAATATAAAATTGATAATTGATATTCCTATCTCTATTCTTGTTAGAATCAAATGAACTGTTGGTAGTTTTTTTTTAATTCAAAATATCATTTTTATCCAAAATGGAATCAAGTTGTTGGTTGTTAAGTGGTTGAGTCTAACAAATCAAGCAGTTCTAACAAATTTTTGAATTTAGATTTTTTTTTATCAAAATTGTGGTAAATTATGTGCTGAATTTTTATTTATTTTTAAAACAAAAATTGACAAAATTATGTAAAAGTGACACGTCAGCAATTTTTGAATTACAAGTATCCTCTTTTTATAATATATATATATATATATATATAAAATCGATTGATGATTGATTGATTGAAGTATTACGAATAAAAAAGGGCATTTAAAGATTTGACAACAAAGTCAATACTAGGCCGTTTAATATAATCAGTCAAAATCATTGCAATTAATGGCCTTTAAAATTAGAATATTTATAAAAATAAAATACTCTGTTCGTTCGTGGCTTTGTTATCATGTCTATAAATATTTTGAAGTGCTCCCTCCATCTCAAGTGAGCAAAATCATTAGTAGTAGAGAATCATTCGTCAGTTCTGATAAGGGTCCAATCATTTTCCATGGCAGAAAATTTTGTTAAGAATTTGGCTTTGATCCTAGTGGCAACGGTGCTGATTTTATTGGTCTTGAATCCACAACCTGTAGAATGTCAATTTGGCATCGTTCTCAACCCCTGCACACTTCCTGAGTGCACTGCCAGATGCAAGAAAATTCTGCAGGACAAGTTCATGAGTGCATCTTGCGTAAAGAACTCTAAGGGAATGTTTTGCCTTTGCTTAGGTTGAAAATTGACATTCATGTTTTTGCATTTCAATATATCACTGAAGGCAGTCCCTCTTGTTATCTTTTAAATATAGGGTACATGTTTGGTGATATATAGCCTATTCTATTCTGTGTGTTTATTTTCGTCTTTTTCTTATGAATATGCATGTAGTCCATAAGGACATCAAAACTGTACTTGTTTATTCTTGATAACAACAAGATTTCGAGTGTGTCTCTATGTCCTTGCAATGAAATCTCTTACATACGAGAAACTTTTTGGTGATTAGAGTCAATTTGACACCCCTGCGGCTTAATCAAGTTGCTGTAGATTGTTATTTTAACAACTGTGTTGGGTTCAACCAAAGTGTACTTTGGTTTACATAAAATAATTTGAAGAGTGAATATGAATAAAAACGATTAAATATAAAAAATACCATCTAAAGATCTATTTAAAATTAGTCTTTATATATATATTTTTCTTAAATTTTGATTCCTACTTTTAAATTTCGTCTTAGTTTTGATCTGTGAAAACAAATAGATACGAAAAATGCTACCACCAACACATTTTGTTTTGATCCTATTTTTACATTCTATTTTAATATTGATCTTTACTTTTTTTTTTCCGTTAGGTAATATCATCGTTTATATGGACCAAAACCCAAATAATAATAATCTAACAAACAACATTTCAAAGTTATAAGAAGTAGAATTAACTTCAAAAAAAAAAGTAGAATTCTTTCTTTTACCAAAAAAAAAAAGTTATAAGAAGTAATTGGAAAAGGATGGAGAACATGGTCTTCACTGCCACCAATGCACACGTTGTAACATCGAAGGAACCTCTAGGCAAACCTCCGGAGTCTGCAAGGGCTAATCTTTCATTTAGGGAAAAACTCATGGACGAACAAGAACCCCTACGTCCTAGAGAGGAGGTTGATCTTCTTGAGTTAGGTCTCGGTTGTAATACTCATTGGAATTATCGTCGAAATCATAAATGAAATATATTATGTGTATATAAAATAGATATTAAGTTGATACTAAGTGAATGTCAAGCAGATATTATGTGAATATATTTGTAAATAATCATCATAGTGAATTTTAGTGAAAACGTCATCCAAGGATCTGGTCGTATCTCATTCGTTAACCGTCAGATCGTGCCCAAATTTGGAGACAAGCTTTCCAACCCTCTTGTCTTCAAATCCAACGGTGGAATTTGTATTTGGAGGTCAAACAGTCTAGATAATCGATTACTAGAGCCAGTAATCGATTACCCAAGTCAACTTAAATTCTGATCAAATTAAGTTGTGGTAATCGATTACCAGTCTGTATCGGATGCAGTTTTAAGGCGGTGGAAGCTAGAAACTCGTGGAAACTTAGATGTTTTTCACTCCTAAGGACCATTGTGTGGCTCCTAGATGGTCTAGGACGATTGTGTGGTGTAGGAAAGAGATGAAGTCATGGCTTACTTCATCTCCTTGCATCATTTCCTCTCTTTTTTTCCTTCTATAAATAGCTTATGCCATGGCTGTTGTTGCTTCATGTTTTCATGTTTTCCCTTGCCCAAACTCTGTCCAAATTACCTCTCAAATTCGTGCACTTGGCTTACCTTGAGCTGGTGCACATAGAGTTTAAGTTTTGGTGAGAGTTAGTGAGTGGAAGTGGAAACCTTGGGTTGAGGGGAGTTTGGGGCTGTGGTTGTTGTTGATGCTGTGAGTGGTTGTTCCCGGTTCGGTCGGTGCTGAATCTTGGGTGTGATATACATGGTTAGGGCTTTCAGTGCGATCGATGCACGTTTTGGTGGGTGGCGGTGCTGCCAATGCTAGTTTCCTAGTGCACCGGTGCTGTTTTCTGGTGCACGTCCCTGGTGCATCTTGTGCTGACCCATGGTACATGGTGGTGCTATGGTGCAAGCTCTAGTGCATGATGGCGCTGCTGGTGCTAGTTCTCTGGTGCACCGGTGTTGTCCTCTAATGAACCTTGTGCAATGTTCCTGATGCACCGATGTTGTTTCCCTGATGCATCTGGTACTGATATGTGGTGCACGTCTCTGGTGCAACGGTGCTGGAGTCTGGTTCATGTTCATGATGCACCGATGTTGAAGTCCGATACATGTTCCTGGTGCGGCCGGTGCTGATTCTGGTGCTGGTCGGGCACGGAGCTGTTGGTCGATGCAAGTTTCTGGTGCACAGCGTTACGTTTTACGTTGTGGCAGAACCAAACGTGTCTAAACCTGTCCTAAATATCTAAGGTATGGGAGCTTTCATTCATATCGCTAGGATAATTATTGAAATATTTTTGATTGATTATGTGTGAAAAGAGAAAGAATAAACCATGACAAGGTTGCTTGGTTTGGAAACCAAGACAACCCATGGTTCTTTATAAAACCTTGACTTGAGCATGTTTAAAATGATGCATATGAGCTAATAGAATGCTGAAACATGGCCATTTTGCAATGAAATTGAATTTGATATGTCATATTGTGATTTTATGCCTTTTATGCATATTAAGTGAATTGAATATGAAGATCTGGTGCATGTTCCTGGTGCGGCCGGTGCTGATTATGGTGGTGGTCCTGCACGGAGCTGCTGGTAGGTACAAGTTTCTGGTGCACAGCGTTGCGTTTTACGTCGTGGCCGAACCAAATGTGTCTAAACCTGTCCTAAATATCTAAGGTATGGGAGATCTCATTCATATCGCTAGGATAATTATTGAAGTATGTTTGATTGATTATGTGTTAAAAGATAAATGAATAAACCATGACATGGTTGCTTGGTTTGGAGACCAAGACAACCCATGGTTCTTTATAAAACCTTGACTTGAGCATGTTTAAAATGATAAATATGAGCTAATAGAATGCTGAAACTTGGCCATTTTGCAATGAAATTGAATTTGATATGTCAAGTTGTGATTTTCCGCCTTTTATGCATATTAAGTGAATTGAATATGAAGATGATGCTTTGTGTGCTTGAAATTTTCATGAACATGTGTAATTATACGTGATTTTGATCTGTTTTGGGTTGTATTAGGTGAAAGTGAAGTGTATCAAAAGATGGTATATCAAAACCTCATTTTAGTATGCAATTTTCTGCAGGCAAACCTTGGTAATCGATTAACAGGATAAAATTGGTACCAAAATTTGAATTTTTACGTGGTAATCGATTACTACCCTCTGGTAATCGATTACCAAGACTCCTGATGTGCAAAATGCCTATTTTTAATACACCTAGCCCTAACCTAATGCCCTTATGGAATGTGGAATGTATTTTTATGAATAAATGAATATTTTTATGATGATCTTAATGATGATTGATTATGAATATGAATTCATAATTATGAAATGAATATTAATGAAAAGTGAAATGATAAATTATTTGCATTCGCACGAGAAGTTGCGGATGGTGAGATAATGATATTATGATGATGATGGAATAATGACAAACAAAACGAGTTGGGGAAAAAGGCTGGTAATGAATCATAGTTGCATACATGCATTGAGTGAAATTTGCTCCAATATGTTGAGGTTTTTATACTAATTACGTCGGGCGGAGGGAGCTTGTAATCCGTAAATACGTCGGGCGGATGAAGCCTGTAAGTCGTGAATGCGTCGGGCAGATGAAGCCTGTAAGTCGTGAGAGGTGATATTATTGAGATGAGATTAGCATGCATCATGCCACATAAAGATAAGATAATATAATTGTAAATCAAGGACTAAGCATGTGAAATGCATTACGATGATTATGAGTGTATGTTTGTCTATGATTACTCAATCAATTATCTGCTTACGCGATATGACAAGTGATTTACTCCCATCTACCATTTTTGGTGGTAGGTAAATGTAGCAGATAAAGTTAGTCCACCTATCAAGTCAGAGACTCAAGCGGAAAGGAAGAGATTCATCGATTCATTTACTGGATTTGATCCATTGTAACACCGAAATGATGTACTTTAAAGAAAAAATTTTAACCACTAATCTTGAATAAAGGAAGTTAGTTAAGCCTAGAGAGAACGATGACCAACGGGCTAGGGCAAGTGAATGCCACCCCAACGGGAATGTAAAATACCTAGTACTTAACTAAGTTGAATCTGATGATGAATAATAATCTTTATCTTTAGGTTCATATAATCTAAAGATACATTTTATAATCTCCCTTGTGGAGGATTATAACTTCGACCGGATTGATATGATCTCTTTACCAATGACATGTAATGTTAGGATTGGCCACCCTAATAGTTACAGCTCTTGGAAAAGATGATCATGGATATTCTTAACTTCATTCTAATCGGAGCACACAATAGAAGCATCTATTCTTCGATCTCTTTTAGTGACATAACCTTGATCATTTATCTATGTAAAAGTAGAACTTAAGCAACCGTATCTCGGAACCATCCCTTAGCATCTTGGGAATGGATTTCCCTATACATAGATCGTTAGACTTCGGTAATGCTTTCTCAAAGAATACTTTTTCCTAATTTTGTACAAAGTTCTTCAATTTCTAGCTAAGTGAATCTTGTCTCAATAATGATGGACTTCTCATTCCTTACGAATGATTCGATATTCTTATCTAGTGAATCTCTCATTTTCCTACCCTTGCGATTATTTTCGTTTCTTTCTAAAATTTTAAGATTTGAAGTAATAGTTTTATTATGCTTTGCGTTTAGGCATTTTGAAACCTTAACTTTTGAACGAACTTTCAATATTTTTCTATTATCATGATCTTGAATTGTCAAGTTACTTAAAGTACTTATTTGATAATTCTTAGGATCATCCTACATTTTGGAATGTCGAAATTTTGATGAACCCTTCCTAACTGCATTATATTATGTAGATATAAAATATATTATGTAGATATAAAATAGATAATAAGTTGATACTAAGTGAATATCAAGCACATATTATGTGAAGATATTTGTAAATAATCACCATTGTGAATTTAAGTGAAAATGTCAACCAAAGATCTGGTCGTATCTCATTCGTTAACCGTCGGATCGTGCCCAAATTTGGAGACAAGTTTCCCAACCCTCTTGTCTTCAAATCCGACGGTGGAATTTGTATTTGGAGGTCAAAAATTCTAGGTAATCGATTACCAGAGCCAGTAATCGATTACCCAAGTCAAAACTTAAATTATGGTCAAATTAAGTCACGGTAATCGATTACCATGTCTTGGTAATCGATTACATGTCTGTATCTGATGCAGTTTTAAGACGGTGGAAGCTAGAAGCTCGTGGAAACTTAGATATTGCGTGGGGTTGTGGTTGTTGTTGATGTTGCGTGGGGTTGTTCCCGGTCCGGTCGGTGCTGAATCTTGGGTGTAATATACATGGTTCGGGCCTTCGGTGCGATCGGTGCACGTTTCGTTGCGTGGCGGTTCTGCTGATGCTAGTTTCCTGGTGCACCGGTGCTGTTTTCTGGTGCACGCCCCTGGTGCATCTTGTGCTGACCCATGGTTCTTTATAAAACCTTGACTTGAGCATAAACCTTGATTATGTGTGAAAAGAGAAAGAATAAACCATGACAACGTTGCTTGGTTTGGAGACCAAGACAACCCATGGTTCTTTGTAAAACCTTGACTTGAGCATGTTTAAAATGATGAATATGAGCTAATAGAATGCTGAAACTTGGCCATTTTGCAATGAAATTGAATTTGATATGTCATATTGTGATTTTATGCCTTTTATGCATATTAAGTGAATTGAATATGAAGATCCGGTGCATGTTCCTGGTGCGGCCGGTGCTGATTATGGTGGTGGTCCTGCACGGAGCTGCTGGTAGGTGCAAGTTTCTGGTGCATAGCGTTGCGTTTTACGTTGTGGCCGAACCTAACGTGTCTAAACCTGTCCTAAATATCTAAGGTATGGGAGATCTCATTCATATCGCTAGGATAATTATTGAAGTATGTTTGATTGATTATGTGCGAAAAGATAAATGAATAAACCATGACAAGGTTGCTTGGTTTGGAGACCAAGACAACCCTTGGTTCTTTATAAAACCTTGACTTGAGCATGTTTAAAATGATGAATATGAGCTAATAAAATGCTGAAACTTGGCCATTTTGCAATGAAATTGAATTCGATATGTCAAGTTGTGATTTTCCGCCTTTTATGCATATTAAGTGAATTGAATATGAAGATGATGCTTTGAGTGCTTGAAATTTTCATGAACATGTGTAATTATACGTGATTTTGATCTGTTTTGGGTTGTATTAGGTGAAAGTGAAGTGTATCAAAAGTTGGTATATCAAAACCTAATTTCAGTATGCAATTTTCTGCAGGGTAATCGATTACCAGGGTTTGGTAATCGATTACCAAGATAAAATTGGTACCAAAATTTGAATTTTTATGTTGTAATCGATTACTACCCTTTGGTAATCGATTACCAGGACTCCTGATGTGCAAAATGCCAAATTTTAATACACCTAGCCCTAACCTTATGCACTTATGGAATGTGGAATGTATTTTTATGAATAAATGAATATTTTTATGATGATCTTAATGATGATTGATTATGAATATGAATTCAGAATTTTGAAATGAATATTAATGAAAAGTGAAATGATAAATTATTTGCATTCGCACGAGAAGTTGCGAATGGTGAGATAATGATATTATGATGATGATGGAATAATGACAAACGAAAAGAGTTGAGGAAAAAGGCTGGTAATGAATCATAGTTGCATACATGCACTGAGTGAAATTTGCTCCAATATGTTGAGGTTTTCATACTAATTACGTCGGGCGGAGAGAGCCTGTAAACCGTAAATACGTTGGGCGGATGAATCCTGTAAGTCGTGAATACGTTGGGCTAATGAAGCCTGTAAGTCATGAATACGTCGGGCGGATGAAACCTGTAAGTCGTGAATACGTCGGGCTAATGAAGCCTGTAAGTCATGAATACGTCGGGCGGATGAAGCTTGTAAGTCGTGAATGCGTCGGGCGGATGAAGCCTGTAAGTCGCGAGAGATGATATTATTGAGATGAGATTAGCATGCATCATGCGACATAAAGATAAGATAATATAATTGTAAATCAAGGACTGAGAATGTGAAATGCATTACGATTATTATGAGTGTATGTTTGTCTATGATTACTCAATTAATTATCTGCTTACGCGATATGACAAGTGATTTACTCCCATCTACCATTTTGGTGGTAGGTAAAAGTAGCAGATAAAGTCAGTCCACCTGTCAAGCCAAAGACTCAAACGGAAAGGAAGAGATTCATTGATTCATTTACTGGATTTGATCTGTTGTAACACCGAAATGATGTACTTTAAAGAAAAAAATTTAACCACTAATCTTTAATAAAGGGAACTTTTACTCTTCCGTCACAACAATTTCTAACAAATTATTTTGTTCCCTTTATAAAAGATGAGGGTGTTACATTTGCAGCATTGATTTGTCATATATAGAAGGAAAGGAACATTCGCACTTTTAAGAACAAGAAGAGGAGTTTGCAGCTTATTTTCAGTACTATTAGGTGAGAGGTTGCTCGTATGATTAGTTTTGTTAGGTTTGGCCTCAAAATCTCGAGAGGGGGGGGGGGAGGGGGGTTGAATCGAGTTTTATTAATTTATTGCAAAATCACTTCCAATTTAAAAATTATTTTTGCGATGGAGAGATTAGACGTTTGAGATGGAGAGAGAAATCGATTGATAATAAAATAAGAGTAGCGTGGAAACGTAAATAAACGAAAATGCGGAAATTAAAATATATAGGGATAGAAAAGCTTGCACCAGAAAATTTTATACTGGTTCAGCCTTCCCGTCGAAAGGCCTACTCCAGTCCCCAAGCGACCCGCTTGAGATTTCGATAGCCAGCAATTGAGCCGCACCCAATTACAACCAGAGCACCCCGCACACTAATAGGAACCTCCGTTCGCTAGGGGCCTCAATATCACACAAGGGTTCCTCACCCTACAAAGGAATACAATCCTTCACACCTAGGGAAACACTCCCTACGATCTACGGTTCAAGTACAATATGATGTGAGTGATTACAAAAGTATAGTGTGTTCTCAACAACACGGATACAACAATAATATCTCTATAGCAATGAAGTCCTTTAGTGAGAAGTTACAAGGCCAACAAGGTTTTGTTCTTCAAAAAAATGTATGAACGTGAAAACCAGAGAAAAGTTGGAGAAGAAGAGAAAGAACGTGAATATCAGAATGTTAGAAAAATTGTTTAGAATGTTGAAGTGATTTTTCTTTTGTATATTTCAAAAACTAAAACCTTGATAAATCAAAAAGATTTAAGACAACAAATTAAAATAAATTTTAAAATCAGAATAAGATAAAATATGATTTTGTAATAGAATAGAATAGGTTTTTAAATCAAATACATATCAAATAGATTTAAGCAAATAAATCAAGGATTTGATTTAAAACAATTAAGGAAATAATTCAAAAATAAAATCAAATTCGAATTTTGAAAATAAATCAGAATCAATTAAGTAAAAACAAATATGGAAATAAATCAAAATGATTCTGACACGTTTTTCAATAAAATTTGAGGTAATCGATTACTTCATAAAGATAATCGATTATCACCTGAAAAATAGAAACTTTGAAATTCATTTGAAAAACCAGTAATCGATTATCACATGCATGTAATTGATTACTTCACTTCTGTTTAGTATATGATGCAACTCATATAATCGATTGCCACTAATCTAATAATCGATTACTGAGCCTCTGATTTTTTTATGATGCAACATCATGTAATCGATTACTACAAAGCAATAATCGATTACTTTGCTTCTGGAAAATGTATGATGCAACAATGTTAATCGATTACTTGATCCTGGTAATCGATTACTCTTATTCAAAAAGTAATGGATTAACCAAGTTCACATAATCGATTACACACACTCTGATTTTTCTGTGATGCAACAAAGTTAATCGATTACTTCAAGAAGGTAATCGATTACTCCTTCTTGCACTTGTAAAAATAGATTTTCATAACATAAAAACATCCAGAGTTGTTTCATCAATCATTTCCACAGAAACTAAGTTAGAAAACTGATTTTCACGAAAACTCTTTTTCTTCTCCTTTAAGTGAAAAACTCATTGGCCTTTTAACTCATTAAGAACAAAATACTTCATTACCTTACAACATGTCCTAACCCCGAGCGTGTGGTTCAGTGGTAGGGATTGATCCACACTTAAGCAAGGTCAGGTGTTCGAATCCTGCCTTGTGCATGCAGTAGCGTTAAATCTCGGGGCCAGCTGTCCCACCCATTAGAGGTGCCTACAAGCCAGCGAGGAGATTAGTCACTGCGGTCGGCGGTGGACACTCCGGTCATGGACCAAAAAAAAAAACCTTACAACATGTCCTAAGGGAAAGGGATTAAAGTCTTCTATTTGCTTGAGCTTGAAAGGACTTGTGATAGCATTGCTTGATTCTTGAGTTTGTTATCATCAAAACTTTAACCTTTAATTCTTCTTGAAGTCCATGAGAGAGCTTGACTTCCAACAAGTTTTTGTTTTCTTAATTTTGAAGATTGGAAGAATAATGTTGTAGTTGATAGAATCAGGTAGGAACTCTAATATTTTTAATTTTTTTAATATTTTAGGCCTTTGGTTGTTTTGAACCATTCTTAGAAGGTGACAAAATAGCTTTAGTTTGAGGCATTTGCATAAGTGTTGAACCCTTCCTAGAAGGTGACAAGGCTTTTGCTTATAACCTTTTTTTTTTATTGTTTTTGAATTTTGAACATGGTTACCCAAAAAAAGTGTTTTTTTTAGAATATTATAACATGTTACTACATTTCAAAGTCATGTGTGAGAGTGGCTAAAAAATTAGTTCAGCAAAATCTTGGACCAATATCAATGAATTTCTATCCGGTGGACATGTGCTTAATTCAAATCGATGTTGAATTCAAACAATGAAATTTATATTCACAAAAGACCTCCCCTGAACAAATACTCCCCTCTTATAAGTTACCTTTTTCGAGGTTTATTTGTCTTTAAATATAAGTCACTTTACAATATTTAAACAGTATTAAGTAACCTATACCAAATATATCCTTAATGATTATTCTACTCTATATTTCACATTCCAAGAAATATTTTTAATTTTTTCATATAATAATTACATCACTCTAGATTGTATTTAATTTTATATAAGGGTATTTAGAGAGTTTGATATATCTTTTTATAATTTTCAGAATAATAACTATGTCTAACTATTTCTCTTAATCTATGTGAATTGGTTAAAAATGTCGTATAATTAAGGACGGAGGGACTATAAATAGGGATGGCAATGGGTCCGGGTATCCCATTACCCGGGATTACCCGGACCTGCCCCATTCATGCATATTCAGACTCAGACCTGGACCCGCACAGGTACTAGTTGTCAAGCGGGCCTTCGGTTCTTCGAGTACCCAAACGGGTTCGCTGGTATCCATTATATTTTTTAAAAAATATATGATTCACTAGAGGCAAAACAATTCACAAACAAATTCACTAGAGGTAAAAAAAAATTCACTTAAAAACAAATCCTCTCACACAAACAAACTTAGAAACAATTCACAAACAAATTCACTAGAGGCAAAACAAATTCACTTAGAAACAAATCCTCTCACACAAACATACTTAAATTCCAAATCAATTAAATAATAAGTATTTTTTTGCGGGTTCGAGTATCCACGGGTTCGATACCCCATTACCCGGACCCAAACCCATTCCGGGTATTACTCACGAACTGCAGGTACCTGCGACTAGGGGTGTTCATGGATCGGTTCGGTTCGGTTTTTATGAATAAAGTCATCCAATCTGAAGAGAAAAATTAAGGTCGGTTCGGTTCGGTTCATTTAGATTAAGAGATCCGATCCGATCCGATCCAAAAAATATATTCGGTTTTCGGCTCGGCTCGGTTCGGTTCACTATTTTTCTTTTCAATATAAAAAATATCTAGTATTCACCTAAGATGAAAAAATATTCTCCACAAAAATTATTTAAAATAAACCTGTTATAGCACTTGTTCAAGTATTCCTGTTTTGATCATAGTTAAACTAAATAGAAAAATAGAGTAAACCCAAGTCAAAGTAAAAAATGAAGTATTCAAACCCAAGTCAAAGTAAAATTACTCTTATTTATTTTATTTTTTGGAAAATAGAAATAATTTTATTAAGAATAGATACAAGTGTTGAGAACATATCCTCTCAACATGGAAAACAAAACTTGTAACCCGGAAAACATAATATAGTAGATGATGATAAACACCTAAAAACTAAAAGCAAACAAAAATTGAATACCCGACAAAACATGAGTAAAATTAGAAGATAAAGAGCTAAAGCACCCGAAGAAAAACTGCAGACAAAAAAGTTATCCAATTTTATAATGGCCAAAGCTTATGATATTTACATAAAATAAATCTCTTAAAATAAATAACGTAGTCATACCGTTACAAAAATTTTAAAATAATAGAGATTTTTTTTTCTATTTTTTTGAAAAAAATAAATGCTCCATCCGTCAAGGAACAAAGGATGAGTGAGAAACTGAGAACGGCGAATCGGTGAGTGACGGAGCAGAGGAACAGAGGAGCGGCGAGGAGAATGAGGGAGACGAAGTTGGCGGCTGGTTGAGGGAGACGAAGTTGCTTGGTTGAGGGAGGGAGAGCGGTGGCTGCTGGTTGGTTGAGGGAGGAAAATATGTGAAATGAGGAAGAGGAACAGAGGAGCTAGGGTTGTTGGAAAGTAATTGGGCTTGGGCCATACAGGACGCAGGACGCAAAACGCAAAGCAGACTTAAGGGCCGGTTCGGTTCGGTTCGGTTCGGTTATGAAACTAAGAACCGAAAACCGAACCGATCGGTTTTGGAGGCAGCAGATCCAGAATTATTTATTTTATTTTTGTTTTTTTTGGATTTCGGTTTTTCGGTTCGGTTTTTCGGTTATCCAATGGACAGGTTCGGTTGCGACCCTCACTATAAAGAATCATTAACTAAAAACCAAGTAAGTGCGCTAAAAAGAGTCAGTCGAGGAGCAGAAGACGTCGGAAGTGAGAACAAAAAGTAAGAATATATGGGTTCAAAACCCAAAAATTGTACTCTTATAACTCAGGCCATCCACAACAGAATGTTAACTTCAGACTCATCAGACTCTCACACATCAGTATGACACCGTCATTTTATAAGACTCAACTTCAAACTTTTCATATATTCCATCACAATAGAGTCTTAATACCATACTCACCAAATTCATTCATCAGCATTATATTATCATGTACTTTTAGACACAATTTCATTTTGATAATACTTTTGTAATATAATTTCAATAATATTAAGGGTTTTCTTAACCATGGTCCTTAGGGCTAAGGATAAGCACCAAAACATGATTATTATTTCTTGAGAACGATGTATCAAATAAATCAAAACACTTATACTTTTATTTTTTCAAGAAATAATAAATATTTTGGGGTGTTTATCCTCAGGCCTTAAATACTTTAGGGTGTTTATCCTCAGCCCTAAGGGTTGAGGATAAGAAAACCCTACTATTAATTACCTACAATTTATAAATATAATCCCAAATAGTACTTAAATATTAAATTGAATAAAAGTAAACATTCCAATAATTGAAGTTAATTTTACCTATTAAAAATTATAAAGTGCATAAAAAATACAACATAATGTTGAATAATGCAATGGAACGTTATTTCAACGGCTCTTTATTTGAAATTATTAATTTTTTATTTGAATATAAAAATATTTATTTTTTTATGATAAGACAATATATTTAAGAATAAAAGAGAAAAAAACATATATTTAAGTATATTATTTTTTATTATTTAAAAAAATATTATTACTATTATTACTATTAATTTAATTATTTAGTATTTAATATTAATTCATTTTATTATTATTATTTATTATTTTATTATTTTTATTTATTGGGGTATTAACAGAGATAAAAGGATAAAAGACAATATATTTAAGAATAAAATAAAAAATATTTAAAAATGTTATTTTTATTTTTTTAAAAAGAATATTATTATCAGTATTATTTGTAATTATTATTATTTATTATTAATTTATAATTTATTTTTATTATTATTTATTTATTTATTATTTGTTTATTAGGGTATTATATATAAAGTAAAAAGGAAGAAAGGACAAACAAATTAGATCCCACATAATCTTATGTTGAGTCTATAATTATAGACTTAACTTAAAACTATCCACTAGATATTGAAAATTAATAGAGTCTTGAGAGAGTCTGGTAGAAAATCTGAACTTAAGACTCTCCACGAGACTCTCTACCAGACACTCACCAAACTCTGTCGTGGATGCCCTCTCACCAAACTCTGTCGTAGATTCCCTAAGTTAAAACTCTTACACGAAAATATAGAAAATATGTCCATTAAAATAATCAATAATTATTAAAAGGAACTTTTTTTAACCTTGCCCTTTAAGTATTGAGTATAAGCACCTTCAATTAGATAAGTTTTATTGAAAAAAATAAAGATATAAGATTTTATCTCTCATGAATGCATCAATTTCTACGAAACTTAACCATTTTTGGGTTCTTATCCTCAATCTTAAGGGTTGAGGTTAATCAAACCCTTATTTAAAAAGTATATAAACCTTTTTTTTTAATGAAAAGATGTATTTGTTGGAAACCAACAAGCGGCCTAACAATCTACTAGAGGGGTGGTGAATAGTAGTTGGAAGCGATATTACCAATTTTTCGGATTTAATTGAAATGGGTGAACTTATACTTGCTGTATTTAAATAAAAGAGCGGGTTTTGTGCCGAACAGTATGAGATAATTAGTTATCTAGACCGATAATCGACTATCCGGGCTGCAACATAAAAAAACCAGTTTTGCAGCGGATTTACAGTAAATACACTTCAACCGAAATAAAGTTAGATAAGGCCGACTAAATTGATTAGACAATAAAGAATGCAGAAAGCGGTAAAAGATCTGACAGAGTACTTTTATACTGGTTCACTCTCACCCTTGAGAGCTATTACGTCCAGTCCCCCCTTAAACCTTAGGGAGCTTTTAATCAGAAACAAAACAATTGGATACAAGGAATTACAAGAGAACCTCTCTCAACCTAACCCTTTCAAGAGTGTACCAAACTCCTGAAATCTACCCCAATTGAAATGATGGTCGAAGAACCTCTTCAGCTCTTCTACAATCGGAACTCTTTGAAACCTTCAAAGATTCCTTCATTTTTACAAATAATAGAGTTTACAAATAACAGTTGTGGCTCCAAACAGACACTCAATTGAATATTGATCTGAAAGTGTTAAACCCAATTGAGTATCGATTTTTGAAAAGGATTGACAGAGAAGATTGAAAATTCGTTTTTCGTGTATTAGAAATTTTTTTCTGTGCGTTCTCTGTTCTTGTTCTTGTCGATCTGTTGGAGAAGACAATACTCCACTTTATAATCTCCAGAATCCCCGAAAATCAGAGAGGGAGCGGAGTTGTCAGATCTGTTCTTGTCTTTCCAACGGTCACTTAGAATCAAATTTGATTTTTAATCAATCCCTTCATAATTTAACTCAGATGGTATTTAATACTTACTGATTGATATGCGCTTGAGTTAAATTCTAAGTCTACCACCCACACTCGGAAAGGAAAACGACTACAAAGAACATCGGAGGTAAGACAGACTTTTGAATGTTGTTTGCTGAGAGAGTTGAGCGACGAGCGAGCTCGGCACTTAACTGACCGCCTTGCCGAGCTAGGGGACTTGAGTAGAGGAGCTGATCCCAGTCTGACCGACCTGAACTTCTGCCGACCAGTTAGAATGAGACCGACTTGCGCCGACCTGAGCCGAGAGCCATCGCTATGCTTATCAATATATTTCACTTCATACGAGCACTGAGATATGGCCGAGAACCAAGCTGATTTGTTTGTCTCCTTTTTGAGTCTACACTCGGTGCCGAGATCCATCGCTACGCTCATCACAATAATTGACTGGTCGAGCATACTGAGCTGATATGTTTGGCTTCATCAAAGGCCGAGATCCTAGCTCGTCAAAGTAGCACTGGTCGAGCACAATCAGAACCCCGAGCTGATATCTTTGTCTTCACCAAAACCTTTCTGATTCTACAATATCCCCCTTTTTGATGATGACAAACACTTGTTGATTTTTCTCGCTCTCCGAGTGTATGCTCGAACACTCCCCCTGAATATTTGCTCGTAAACCTGTAAAGCTAAAACAACAAAACAACACCTTTCTCCCCCTTTTGGCATGATAAAAAAGGAGCCGAAGAAATAAGCATATTGCCAAAAGAGCAGTAAATAATTAAAATCGAGGGCAAGCATCTCGAAAAAAATACCACTTGATGATATCACTTGTTGAAAAAAAAATCTTGCCCTTCTCCCCTAACTATAATATTCTCGGAAATGTAACTGTTCTCCACCAGAAAAGAGGTCGAAAACAAGTAAGGGAAAATTTCAAGTTTTTCAAAATATAAACAAATATTTGAATGAATAAAAGGAACCCAATCAATTTTACACTGAAATAAGACTTAGTTTTTGGTGATTTATCAAATTGAAAACACTGAACGACAATTAGCTTACTCTGGATTCATCCAGAATGCTGAGTTCCCTTCTTATATGATACAGAGTATCTCTCGGCAGGGGTTTTGTAAAAACATCGGTTAATTGATTTTCAGTGCTTACAAATTCTATAACACAATCACCTTTTTGAACATGATCTCATAAAGAATGATGTCTTATTTCAATGTGTTTTGTTCAAGAGTGATACACTGAATTCTTAGTTAGATTGATTGCACTTGTATTGTCACATTTGATAGGAATGTGATCCAATTTTAAGCCGAAGTTCGACAGTTGGTGTTTCATCCAAAGGATTTGAGCACACCAGCTGCCGGCTGCAATGTATTCTGCTTCTACGGTGGAAAGAGCAACACAAGCTTGTTTTTTAAAAAAAACCACGACACCAGAGAACTTCCCAAAAGATGACAAGTTCCACTGGTGCTTTTTCGATCAAGCTTGCATATCGCAAAATCAAAATCAGAATAGCCGATCAAACTAAGATTAGCATCACTAGGATACCACAGACCAGTGTTCTCAGTTCCTTTTAAATATTTAAATATTTGTTTAACAGCAGATAAGTGTGATTCTTTCGGATTAGCTTGAAACCGGCACACATACAGATGCTAAACATAATATCAGACCGAGATGCAATTAAATACAGTAGACTTCCTATCATGCCTCTATATTTACTTACATCTACCAACTTACCTGACTCGTTCTTATCGAGATAGAAGGATGTGCTCATCGGAGTTGTTGCATTCTTGCAATTATCCATGCTGAATTTCTTTAGAAGCTCTTTGCAGTATTTTCCTTGATGCACAAAGACGCCTCCTTCGACTTGCTTTACTTGAAGGCCGAGGAAGAATGTGAGTTCTCCCATCATTGACATCTCGAATTCACCTTTCATTAGTGCTGAGAATTTCTTACAGAGACATATTAGTAGCACCGAAAATTATATCATCAACATAAATTTGTAATAATAAAATGTCCTTTTCCGATTTATAAATGAATAAAGTTGTATCGACCTTCCCTCTTTCAAAGCCTTGATCTAAAAGAAAAGAGCTCAGCCATTCGTACCAAGCTCTAGGAGCTTGTTTCAATCCGTATAGAGCCTTTTTAAGTTTATAAACATGATTTGGAAATTCATGGCTTTCAAAACCAGGAGGTTGTTTCACATAAACTTCTTAATTTATAAGTCCATTTAAGAAAGCAATTTTAACATCCATTTGATAAAGGGTGAATTTCATTATAGATGCAAAATCAAGAAGAATTCGGATTGTTTCAAGCCGAGCAACTGGAGCAAAGGTGTCGTCATAATCGATACCTTCCTCTTGGTTGTATCCTTGAGCAACGAGTCTCACTTTGTTTCTTATAATTACCCCTGATTCATCCATTTTATTTCTAAAAATCCATTTTGTGTCGATTATAGTATGTTCATCAGGCTTAGGAACTAAATCCCAAACATTATTTCTAATGAATTGATTTAGTTCTTCTTGCATAGCATTAGCCCAGTGTTCATCCTCAATCGCTTTATTAACAGAATCAGGTTCAATTTGAGAAACAAAAGAGACGAAATTACAAAAATTTTGAATTGACCGACGAGTTAATACTCCCTTTGAAATATCGCCGATCTCATTTTCGATCGGATGGTTCTTGTTTGTTTTCCAAGTGGGAGGCAGGTCGTCCCTCTGTGCTCCGATTTCAGCTATTATTGTATCGTCCTTTTGAGCTCCATTTCTAGTTATGATTGGTTCATGCATATTTAGCCTATCCATTGAGTTTTCCTGGATTCCTGCACTTGTCACACAACTCAAAGTATCTCCTTTCGGAGACTCATCAAATACCACATGTATAGATTTTTCCATAATGGAAGTTCTTTTATTAAAAACTCTAAAAGCTTTACTATGGGAAGAATTACCTAAGAATATACCTTCATCGACTTTTGAATCAAATTTTCCAAGATGTTCATTTTCCATTGTTTAAAATAAAAACTTTGCATCCAAAAGCATGAAGATGAGATATATTCGGTTTTCTACCCTTGTAAAATTCATAGGGCGTTTTCTTTAAAATCGGTCGAGTTAACACTCGTTTAATACATAACACGCAGTATAAACTATGTCTGCCCAAAAATAGTGAGGTACTTGAGATTCATTTAACATCGTCCGAGCAAGCTCCTCAAGTACTTGGTTTTTCCATTCCATAACTCTGTTTTGCTCGGAAGTTCTTGGAGCGGAAAACTAATGCTCGATGCTGAACTTAGAACAAAATTTATTAAATTTGTGGTTCTCGAACTCGCCGCCATGGTCTGTTCGGATAACAATCACTTTTTGGTTGGCTCGGTTTTGGATTCGTTTGACTAGATCTTTAAAACTTTTGAAAGTGTCACTTTTTGCACTTAAAAATAAGGTCCACGTAAATCTAGAAAAGTCATCAACAATCACTAAGGCATAGTAGTTACCACCAAAGCTTTTTACTTGCGATGGTCCGAACAAGTCCATATGAAGCAATTCTAATGGCCTTGTTGTGGAAACCAACGTTTTTGATGAAAATTTATTTTTAGTTTGTTTACACTTTTTACAGGAACTGCAAGCACCTTCAATATTAAATTTCAGCTTTAGTAGACCAACTACTAGGTCTTTTGATTGATGTTTCTTTAATTGATTTACATTTATGTGAGCAGTCTGACGATGCCATAACCAAGTATAATTTTCTCGGCAGGTAGATACCAGAGAAGAAATTTCATTTAAATCTACCAAATAAGTATTGTTTGATCTTTTTCCCACAAATTTAATAGAATTGTCTTTGTCACTTTTAATAAAGCAATGAGTGGAGGTAAAAATAACATGATTACCAATATCACAAAGTTGACTAATTCTCAAGAGATTGTGTTCCAATCCTTGAACGTATAAAACATTTTCGAAAATCAGATCGGAAGAATTTCCCAATCTACCTTCACCCAAAATCTTACCTCGATTGTTGTCTCCGTAAGTGACATATCCCTTTTCTTTTGGAATAAGCTCGATAAAATGCTGCTTATCCCCAGTCATGTGCTTCAAACATCCACTGTCCAGATACCACCGATTTTCTTTTGTCCGAAAGCACACCTGCAAAACAAATATTACTTGTTCATTTTGGGTACCCAAACAGTTTTGGGTCCCTTAAGGTTAGCGTCGGGATCTTCTCCCTTAATAATCCAGGTGTATGAGCCATTAGCCACACCATATCGCCGTATTTTACATTCATTCGGTGTATGTCCGAGAATACCACAGTAAAAACAGATCGGCTTTTTAGAATGATTTATTTTTGAAAATGAGCCGACTTTTCTGAAAACTTTCTTTTTGGCATTGGTGTAACCGAGACCCGTTTTGTCTGAATTATTTCTTTGTTTAGCAAGTAATCGATTTAACATATTATCACTTTTTGAAAAAGTTGCAACAGTAGTTTTCAAATTTTTAATTTCTTTCTCATATTTGGTGCAACTTTCACAATTTCGATTTTTCAGTGAAGTGATAGTATGTTCTAAAGAATCATTGCTGCTTTTCAACTTGCAATGCATTTTTCTAATTCAAGAACTTGCTCTGTATAGTTTAAAAAAATTCTTTTTCAGTTTAACATAGCTCTTGGCAAGTTTCTTAAACTCAGATTGCATTTCAATGTAAGTTGTATATAATTCTTCATAATCATCGAATTCGGACTCAGTATCAGATTCGGTATCCGAGTTTACCTCATTTCATTGCATAGTTGAGACAAACATAAAGCTTGGCGAAGCTTCTTCATCATGTCCTCCCATTAAGCATAGGTTCGCCTCCTCTTCATCATCTGACGAACTCGATTCTGAATTTTCACTCTCCTCGGGTGCATCCCAGACGATGTAAGCTCTTTTCGGTTTAGGGTCCTTGGCTTTCTTCTTTTCGGCACTGCTTCTCTTTTGCAACTTGGGACAGTACACTTTTATATGTCCCGGTTCACCACATTCATGGCACTTGATTTTGTCTTTTGAGCTTGAGCCTTTGTGATGAAATTCTTTGGTCTTTTTTCCTTTGTTTTTAAAATTTCTTTTATTTTTGAAGAATTTCCCAAACTTTTTGACCATAAGCCCGTAAGTTTCCTCGTCCATGTCTGAATTAGAGTCGCTGTCCGTGGAGTCTTTAGCCGACTTTGTTGAGGCCTTGAGCGAGATCCCCTTCTTCTTTTTGTCGTATTCTTCATGCATCGTTAGGCGTCCGAGCTTCATCTCGTGCTCCTGAAGTTTGCCGAACAGCGTTGCAATGTCCATGGTGTCTAGGTCCTTTGATTCCATGATGGTTGTCACTTTCGGCTGCCATTCCATGCTCAGACATCTCAACAATTTGTTAATAACTTTATAATTTAAAAATGTTAGGATTGGCAACTGTGACCCAAGAGGGGGGGGGGTGAATTGGGATTTTACAAAATCATTGGAAAATATTCGATTTAAATCATTTTCAATAAAATAAATATAATTTGCAGCGAGAAACTATAAAACGTTGAAAAGCGATTGCGCGGAAGCGGATAATATAAATAATTATATAAAAACTAATACGCGCGGAGACAATTAAAACAATAACAATGGGAAACGTTACCACGCTAATTAATTTAAAACAATTAAATTAATATATTAAGAAAATAGTTGTTATGATGCAATAACGATAAATAACACATAAGCAACGATAACAACGGTAAATAAAGAGATGAGGATTAGAGAAAATTGCACCAGAATTTTTATACTGGTTCAGTCTTTCCAGCGAAAGACCTACGTCCAGTCCCCAAGCGACCCACTTGAGATTTTATCTATTATAATCAAGAACGCCTCGCGTCCCAATTACAATCAGAGGATGCCACACCCTCACACTAAGGTAGCCTATCTACTAGGTGCCCCACTGTTCGTCTAGCCACTACCCCAGATATACAACAAGGGTTCCTCACCCTACAAACACGAACGCCGCACATTCGAACTAGGAGATTCACTCCCTAATCTCTAAGGGTCAGACACCCCCTTTACAACAACGGTTGGAAGATTGGTACAAGAACTATAATGCACTCTTAATAGTGCTGATACAACAATAAAAGGCCACTAACAAAAATGTGTTCTAAATAACACAGATACAAAAATAAAAGATCTAATGGCTATGGTAATATGTTTCACTTAAGCATAGGCCAAAACTTAAAGTTGGAGAAGAAGAAGAACACAGAACGTGAAAAAGGTTTTCTCAAAAATGTTATCAAAAAAACGTTAAGATTGAAAAGAGAGAAAAACTTTCTTATAAAAAGATTTCAAAATATTTGAATTTTGAATTTGAAATCAGAATCAAATAAAAAATGATTTTGGAAATAAATCAAATTCAAAATCAAATCAAAAACAAATCAGGAAATATATAAAGATTGATTTTTTGAAATCAAATAAATAAAATAATATTTTTGAAATCAAAATCAAATCAAATAGATTTAAAGAATAAAATAAAAGATTTGAATCTTAAACCAATAAGGAATTATTTCAAAATAATATTTAAATTCGAATTTTGAAAATAAATCAGAATCAATTATGTAAAACAAATCTGGAAATAAATCAAAATGATTCTGACACGTTTTTCAATAAAACTTAAGGTAATCAATTACTTCAGGGAAGGTAATCGATTATCCTCTTTAAAATGGAAACTTTGAAATCCTTTTGAAAACCAAGTAATCAATTACATCATACCAAGTAATCAATTACTTCACTCCTGTTTAATATATGATGCAACTGATATAATCGATTATCACTGGTCAAATAATCAATTACACAGCCTCTGGAAAATATATGATGCAACTCCAGTAATCGATTATCTGTGCCAAGTAATCGATTACTTTCATACAAAAAGTAATGGATTAGCCAGGTTCAAATACTCGATTACACACTTTCTGGATTTTCCATGATGCAACATAAGTAATCGATTATCTTGAAAGAGTAATCAATTATCTCTGTCAAAACTTGTAAAAAAAGATTTTTACAACTTAGAGAAAACCAGCTAGAGGTTGTCAAGATATATTTTCACAGTAAATCAGTTAAGACATTAAAAACATGCTTTTAGAAATACTCTTTTTGCGATTAAAACATTCTTAGATTTAAAACGCTTCTTCTCCAAGAACTCTAAATAAGGCCTAAACATAAGTGACACAATTATTCTAGCCTTACATTAATTTCCTAATGAGAACAGAGAGATAGCATCTTGGAGCTCTTGCTTGAAACTTGACTTGCACTTTTAATTGAAAGGTCCTTGTTTGGCATCATCAAAACTCTTCAACGTTCTTCCATGTTGAATTCTTACAAAAAATGTTTTACCGAGAGCAATAAGATGATTTATAATATGAGTAAATCGCTTTTGCATGTCATTTATAGATTCATTCGGAAGCATGCGAAATAACTCATATTCATGCATTAATGTATTCAGTCGTGCTCATCTAACCTCATTGGTCACCTCATGAGTAAGTTGTAGAATGTCCCACATTTGTTTAGCACTTTTACAATGTGAAACACGAAAAAAACTCGTCATAAGACAAGGCGGATGTGACGATGTTTTTAGCGTTTAAATCATAAGAAACTTTCCTTTTATCATCATCCGTCCAACTTGCCTTTGGAAATTCTACGACTTCCTCTCCTATGTTTCTTCTAGGAATAAAAGGACCATTTTCGATTGAATCCCAAATATCGATATCTATAGCTTCTATAAAAAATTTCATCCGAGATTTCCAATAAGCATATCCATCGCCATTAAATAGTGGTGGACGGTTTATTGAAGAGTCTTCACCTCCGAATGGATTGTTAAAGCCCATTGGTTTCTTTTAGGATCTTTTCGAAAAAGTTTTTACACTCGATCTTTCGACCGAGCTCTGATACCACTTGTTGGAAACCAACAAGCAGCCTAACAATCTACTAGAGGGGGGTGAATAGTAGTTGGAAGCGATATTAACAATTTTTCGGATTTAATTGAAATGGGTGAATTTATACTTCCTGTATTTAAATAAAAGAGTGGGTTTTGTGCCGAGCAGTATGAGATAATCAGTTATCTAGACCGATAATCGATTATCCGAGCTGCAACATACAAAAACCAGTTTTGCAGCGGATTTACATCAAATACACTTCAACCGAAATAAAGTTAGATAAGGCCGACTAAATTGATCAGACAATAAAGAATGCAGAAAGCGGTAAAAGATCTGACAGAGTACTTTTATACTTGTTCACTCTCACCCTTGAGAGCTACGTCCAGTCACCCCTTAAACCTTAGGGAGCTTTTACTCAGAAACAAAACAATTGGATACAAGGAATTACAAGAGAACCTCTCTCAACCTAACCCTTTCAAGAGTGTACCAAACTCTTGAAATCTACCCCAATTGGAAATGATGGCCGAAGAACCTCTTCAGCTCTTCTACAATCAAAACTCTTTGAAACCTTCAAAGATTCCTTCGTTTTTACAAATAACAAAGTTTACAGATAACAGTTGTGGCTCCAAACAGACACTCAATTGAATATTGATCTGAAAGCGTTAAACCCAATTGAGTATCGATTTTTGAAAAGGATTGACAGAGAAGATTGAAAATTCGTTTTTCGTGTGTTAGAAAATTTTTTTTCTGCGCGTTCTCTGTTCTTGTTCTTGTCGATCCGTTGGAGAAGACAACACTCCACTTTATAATCTCCAGAATCCCCGAAAATCAGAGAGGGAGCGGAGTTATCAGATTAGGAAAGATTTGGGAGTAATTGTCTTTCCAACGGTCACTTAGAATCAAATTTGATTTTCAATCAATCCCTTCCTAATTTAACTCAGATGGTATTTAATACTTACTGATTGATATGCGCTTGAGTTAAATCCTAAGTCTACCACCCACACTCAGAAAGGAAAACGAATACAAAGAACATCGGGAGGTAAGACGGACTTCTGAATGTTGTTTGCTGAGAGAGTTGAGCGATGAGCGAGCTCGGCACTTGACTGACCGCCTTGCCGAGCTAGGGGACTTGAGTAGAGGAGCTGATCCCAGTCTGACCGACCTGAACTTCTGCCGACCAGTTAGAATGAGACCGACTTGCGCCGACCTGAGCCGAGAGCCATTGCTATGCTTATCAATATATTTCACTTCATACGAGCACTGAGATATGGCCGAGAACCGAGCTGATTTGTTTGTCTCCTTTTTGAGTCTACACTCGGTGCCGAGATCCATCGCTACGCTCATCACAATAATTGACTGGTCGAGCATATTAAGCTGATATGTTTGACTTCATCAAAGGCCGAGATCCTAGCTCGTCAAAGTATCACTGGTCAAGCACAATCAGAACCCCGACCTGATATCTTTGTCTTCATCAAAACCTTTCTGATTCTATAGTATTCCCTCCGTCTATCTCTAATTATAAGCATTTAGAGTGGATTTTCACGTGAATTATGAAAGTTAATTATTATTGTTAGTTATATTGGAAATGATAATATTTGATATAATTTTTAAAATTACCCCTATAATTTTCAGTGGGACTCTAAAAAGTATTGACTAAATATGAATGTTTGTTAAAATGAAGTGATTAATGTTATTGAAAATTGAGATGGATGTTTATATTTAGAGACAAACAAAACCCACTATCTAGTGCTTATATTTAAAAACAAAGGGAGTATCAACCAGTCAATTTGTTTTAAAAAAAGTTAATGAAAAATACATAATATATAGGAGTAAATAATATATTTATTAACTTTTTAATAATAATTTATTAATTTTTAGCTTTATAACTATTTATTTAATATATAATTAATTAATAATAGTTATTGGATGATGATTTGATTATTTTTGAGAAGATGACATGGCACCAGCAAAGTGGATAACTGGAGTGGCTTGCATTGTTGATGGGATTATGTTATAATCCATCATTTGATCTTAAATACTCCACCCGTTTTTATTTATTTGTTCTATTTTAAATAAAATACACTAAGTTAATAAAAAAAATAAAATACACTTATTAAAAATTTAATCATTACTTAAATTTTTAATATATTAATTATGTTTATCTCCACTATACCATTTTTCTCTCTATAATTATTAATTTTTCTTCATTATATACATAAATCAAGACTTATTGAATATGGGTATACATGGAAAATAGCATTTAATACACTCTTGAAATCTTCAAAAAAACATATGAAAGGAACCAAAAATCTCTCGAAAAAGGACAAATAATAAAAAACCGAGGGAGTAATAATGAAAAAGATAAGTGTTATGCATTGGAATTGATTAAAAAAAATTTATTACACCTTCTAGCTTTTTAAATATAAGCACTAGATAGTGAGTTTTTTTTGTTTCTAAATATAAATACTTATTTCAATTTTCAATAATATTAATTACTTCTTTTTCACAAACATCCCTAATTAGCTAACACATTTTAGAATCTTAATAATAATTAGAGTGATAATCTTATTAATATAATATATTAAATATTACCATTTCCAATTCCACTAATAATATTGACTAACTCTCTTAATTCACGTAAAAGTTCGAGTCAAATGCTTATATTTAGAAAATAAAGGAGTAAATGTTTTACTTAAATAATATTACCCCATCCTTATATATAAGACCTTTTCGAGTTTTTTATTTTGTTTCTATTTATAAGATCTATACCAATTTTTAATGACAATTAATTATTTCTTTTAACAAACGCTCCTATTTATTTAATACTTTTTAGATTCGTAATATTAGTAATAGGAGTAATTTTTGAAAATACATATCAAATATTCATATTTACAATACAATTAATTAAATTAACCAACTTTTTTAATATAGGTAATACTCGGAAGGAGGGAGTATTTATTTTTTCCAGTCGGTCACAGACAAATAGTATATAAATGACATAATTTTAGAATAATGATCTCATAATTAAATATGATCCCGTTGTCTTAACATGTCATATTTGTAATGTATAAGTTTGAGCTTCTTCACCAATCCCCCACAGCAAAGAAGAGAGTGTAACAATAAAAAAAAATGGAGAAAAAAAGCATAGCAAGAAGAGTGCACTGTTTGGTCCTGGCGTTTCCAGGCCAGGGTCACATTAATCCCATGCTTAACTTTTCCAAGCTATTACAACATGAAGGGGTGATAGTAACACTAGCTTCCACCGTTTTCTAATGCAGGAACATGCCAAAATTGCCAGCTTCCATTGCACTAGAGACTATTTCAGATGGATTTGACAATGGCAGTGTTGGAAAAGCAAAGAGCACGAGGCACTATTTGGACACTTTTTGGAAAATAGGGCCACAAACACTTCAAGATCTTATTGAGAAGCTTGGTAGAACAGGTAACACTGTTGATTGTCTTATATATGATTCATTTTTGCCTTGGGGTAGTATTGATGTTGCCAAGAGATGTGGCATTGCTGGGGCTGTTTTCCACACTCAAAATCTGGCTTTGAGTAGCATATACTATCATTTCCACCTTGGAAAGCTAAAAGTTCCTATCACACATGAGGTTTCCCTTCTTGCACTACTCCCACCACTTCAAGTTGGGGACTTGCCTTCTTTCTTCTGGAATTATCATGATGATCAACCCATTCTTGAATGCTTGTCATCTCAGTTTACTAACATTTACAAAGCTGATTGGGTTCTTTGCAATACACTTCATGAGCTGGAAAAAGAGGTAAGCCTCTCAACTCATCGTGTAATAATGTAAGTTAATTATCCCTCATATTTTTTTATAGATATTTCCTATCTACCAATTATAAATTTTCGTTTTTGTTTTATAAAATTTTGATTAATTAAGAGGAGTATGAATAAGTAATTAGATAGTGTCAATGCTTAAGAATTATCTTCAGTCTTCATCAGTCAAAGAGTACAGACAAAAAAAAAAAAATTCAATCTTCATCACAACACACACGGATAATTGTTTCATGTGTTAATTTACTTCAATGTGAGAATAATCTCTGCTCAAGGTCGATAAGTTCCCTCCATTAGCTCAAACCTTGAATAAAGGCCCATCAATTGTCTCTTCTTCTTTTCCTCAATAATTTTGTTAATAAGTAATATTAATGGTGGCAAATTATAGCATGGTGCCCAAAGTCAAAGGGACACCCATGATGCCCTTATAAGAATACGTTAGATCTTGGTTGCACGGTTTGAACGGATCTGATCGTCTACTCCAAATGCTCCAAACCGGTTGAAGTATAATTGAAGGCATGCGGTTAAAAAAGTTGCTCCCGTTCCAATTTTTTAGTACTCCTATTCCGTTTTCCATTTTGTCTTTTGTGGTGTGGGTGTGTATTTCAATGTTAGGGTGTCTAAGTTTCATGCCATTACATATCATTTTGGCACTTTTATTTTGTCCATATTTATAAGATTTATATTAATTTTCAATGATAATTAATTACTTTTTTTTTCACAAACACCCTTATTTATTTAACAATTTTTAGATTCCCAATAATATTAATAAGAATAATTTTGAAAATACATATCAAAAATTCACATTTCCAATACAATTAACTAAGTTAATCAATTTTCTTAATGGACGTGAAATCTCCTTCTACATAGGGACGGAGGGAGTATTCCATTTAATTATGAAGTAGTAACTATGAAGTACTGTAGTAATTATTAAGTACGACCAAATAGTGTGTCCGGCTAAACTTGTGCTAGAAACTAATTGGGCAAATTTACACTATAAAGAAGGCATTTATTTTTTTTCTTAATATTGTAATTAATTTTATTAATTTTCAAATCCTTTTGTAAATAGTGATAAGCACTAAGTACTAACTACTAATGCTTTCCGTCTTATTTATAAGTCTCTTTTGAGATTTTTATTTTCGTCTTATTTATAAGACCCATTTTCAATTTTCAATATCATTTAATTAATTCTTTCCACAAACACCCCTATATAGTCAACTGGAGTAGTTTTGAAAAAGTATATCAAATTTTCATATTTCCAAAATGCTACTAATAAATTTATTCACTTTTTTAGTGGGAGTGAAAAACCTCAAAATTGTTTTATAAATAGGACCGGAGAGAAAGTAATTTATAAGCATAAGTAAATATTGATAAATTAGTACTCCATTTTAGATCTTTTAGATCCGGGCACAATTAAAAATTAAAAATTGAAAATACCTGGTAGTAACAAATTTTTTTTGTTAATATTAAGTAGGCAGTGATTATGAAGTTTTAATTAATAAACTTTAATTAAAAAAACATTCTATTAATCCTAACCCTTGATCGTATCGTTAACCTTAAACAATCATTCATTCATCTCAAACATTACATGATCATAAGTCATCAAATCAAGTCAAACATAACATGCTCACGTACTTATTCATACATATAACTCAATCAAATAAAGAAATCAAACTCTTAAGCATATACAAACCGAATCATGCCTCACACAAACACTTAGACCAATTTTCATTTAAGTTTCACTTAATCAATTCTATCGTAGCAAAACTTCATCTTATCACACTCAATCATGTTAAAATCGTATGCTTCATTAGTTGTTCAAAAATTATTTTCTCAAGGAATAACTCCACAAATCAACACATAGTTTCATGATATCAACACATACACATTCAAGAAATTTAACTCAAAAGCTAAGGTCCAAACCGTGACCTTAACTAGTTTTTCTCAAAATATTTTCAAAGATTCAAGACTTCTAAAGACAACTTCAAATCCAACAACAATTTCACATAAATTTTATTCATCTAAAACATCATTAAACTTCAAGATCATAACATGCAAGAGATCAAACAAAAGGAAATCAAGCTTTCATCCATAACAATCATCAAAACTCCTAACCTAAAAACCAAATCAAAACCGTGATCAACATAAGGAAAATCACCAAGAAAATTCAATCATTTTCAAAGATCTTTACATTAAAAACTCAAGCATCAAGCATATCTTAGTTTAAGCATGGATCTTAACATGCATGCAAACAAAAACACTAGATCTTTGAAAAATCCTCCATGAAAACTCAAGAATCAAATTCTTTTCAAAAACACTTTAAGAAATTAAAGAAAAATGGATGAGTTCACAAGATCTTAAAAGAAAAACACTTTCTTAACAAAAACTTCAAGATCAAGTTTAGAAATCATCATGCATGTGAGTAAAAACTCTAGATCTAACTTGAAAACAAACATGCATTAACTTTTTCAAACAAAAATCAAAGTTTTAGAAGGAAATCATGAAAAACAAAAATGAATCAAAGAAAAAGGTTTAAAACTTTTTAAAATCATGAAATGAAATGCTTACTTAATCAAAACTTCAAAATCAAGTCCAAATCTTTGTGTTGTTCTTTGGTTTTCTCTTCTATCTCCTCACGGTTCACTCACTCTCCTCCTTAAGTCCATGGTTTCTCCCTCTCTCCTTCACTATCTTGGTTTGATCTTGCTTAGATTGTGAAGTGTTTAGGGTTTGGTTCTTCTTCTCTTTCTAATTCGGCCACACTCTCTCTCACTTTCTCACTAAGAGCTTGATTTTGCTCTTAGTGTTGTGTTTGGATTAGAATGAGAAGTGAAGGAAATGAAGAAATGGAAACCAAATGAAGTGTATGTGATGGTGTTTGTATACATGGTTTGTGTGGGCTTGGGCTTGGTTTCTTTCCTCCTCCCCACGGCTCCTTCTTTTTCCTTTTCTTTTTCTTTCTTTTTCCTCATGTCATGCTTAGGTCACTAGGATGATGTCATATGCTTAGCCATGAAGCAAAGCAACTTGGAGACCAAGTAAACCAACTTGGTGGCCAAGTAATGCTCTTAAGCATTCGGCCTTAGGGGGTTTAGGGTAGATTAGGTTAGCTAAATTAGGTTTAAGGTGCTAATTAGGGTCTAATCACGATTAAGGTAGGATTAGGAAAACTAAATTAGGTTTAGTCCACTAATCCTTAGAGATTAGGGCTTAATCAAGGATTAAGGTACTAATCAAAAACTTAATCCATACTAGCATAGTTTTAGGGAAAACTAATTCTAGATTAGCTCACTAACCTTGAGGTTTTAGAGTTTAGGAAAGTGATTAAGTACTTAATCAATGATTAAGAACTCGATTAGGGTTTAATCAAAGATTAAGGATGCTAATTAGGGTTTCTAGAGATGATTCTAGATTAAGATGATTGGACTTTGATTTTTTTTTTAAACTTAGAGTAAAAATAATTTTCCATCTTAAAACCATAAAACCATATGCATGAATTTAAGAAGATAAAATCCCAATTAAACCTCAAGCAATAAGATTCATTGAAAACCTTAGAAAATCAAACACATAAAATCATAACACAAGTAAATTAAATTTCAAAGTGTAAAAAATCCATCAATGAAATCAAAACTCCTTTAAATCAATTCTTAAATCAATTAGGTTAAAACAATTTATTGATTAGGGACTTGTAGAAGAAGTGAGTCAAAAGGCAGATGTTACATCCTCCCCGACTTAGAAATTTCTCGTCCTCGAGAAATGGCGTGCCTGTTTCAAACAAATGAGGATACGAATCCCTCATGCTACTCTCACGCTCCCAAGTAGCATTCTCTCCATTCACAGAACTCCAAACGACCTTAACTAGAGGAATATCCTTTCCTCGAAGAGTCTTTACACTTCGACCGTCTATCCTTAAGGGTAAGGTCTCGTACGTAAGATTTTCCTTGAGTTGTACAGAGTCGGGTTCGATGATGTGAGAAGAATCACTAATGTACTTTCTAAGTTGTGACACATGAAAGACATTGTGTAGGTTGGAAAACATTGGGGGTAAGGCAATTTCATAAGCTACTGGTCCTACACGTTTCAGGATCTAGTAAGGTCCTATGAATTTTGGGGTAAGTTTTCGGGTTTTAAGCACTCTGCCAATCCCAGTAGTTGGTACTACTCGCATGAATACATGGTCGCGTTCGTTAAATTCGATAGGAGTCCTTCTCTGATCATAGTAAGCTGGCGCTTCTCATCTTCTCCTGAATCATTTTGATCTTTTCTGTTGTTTGTTGAACCATTTCTGGACCTAGAATAAGATTCTCCCTAGTTTCAAACCAACATAACGGCGTTCTGCACTTCCTCCCATACAAAGCCTCATAAGGCGCCATCCCTATACTCGAGTGGTAACTGTTGTTGTATGTGAATTCAATCAGTGGTAGAAGAGTATCCAATTCTCCTGCTTGTTCCAAAACACAAGCTCTAAGAAGATCCTCTAGTGATTGAATGGTCCTTTCTGATTGTCCGTCCGTCTGAGGATGATAAGCCGAACTCAACTGGAGTCTTGTCCCAAGTGCAGCATGTAGACTATTCCAAAACTTTGAAACAAATCTCGGATCTCTGTCTGATATGATGTTTGAAGGTACTCCATGGAGTCTTACTACCTCATTGACATATATGGTTGCTAGTTTCTCCAATGGGTACTTCACATTGACAGGTAGGAAATGAGCGCTTTTGGTTAATCGGTCCACAATTACCCAAATAGCGTCAAATCCTCGTCGAGTCTTAGGCAAAGCAGTTACGAAATCCATGGAAATATTGTCCCATTTCCAACTTGGAATTTCCAATGGTTGTAACACTCCGTCGGGTTTCTTGTGTTCAATCTTAGCTTTATGACACACCAGACACTTCGACACATACTCCGCTACTTCTCTTTTCATACCAGGCCACAAAAACATCTTCTTCAAGTCTTGGTACATCTTGGTTGCTCCCGGATGAATACTCAACTTACTCCTATGAGCTTCTTCCAAAATCATTTCCCTTATTTCCTTGTCTTTTGGCACACAAATTCGATCCTTATATCTTAATACTCCATCAGTTCCTACTTGAAACTCAGTTTCTTTCTCTTCCGAAATCAATTGCTTCTTTGTTTGTAACTCTGGATCGTTTGATTGACCTTCCTTGACTTGTTCTATAAACTCATTTGATACAACCAACATTCCTAGAGTCATACTTCGTGGATTCATCCTGACTTCCAGGTTCATATCCCTAAATCGCTCGATTAACTCCATCTCTTTCACCATCATTGCAGACACATGAAGAGATTTCCTACTCAAAGCGTCTGCGACCACATTCGCTTTCCCCGAATGGTATTGTAGTTCAAAGTCGTAATCCTTCAAAAACTCCATCCATCGCCTTTGTCTCATATTTAACTCCTTTTGATCAAAGAGGTACTTAAGACTCTTATGATCACTAAATACCTCGATTCTCGCTCCGTAGAGATGATGTCGCCATATCTTTAGAGCAAAAACCACTGCAGCTAACTCCAAGTCGTGAGTGGGGTAATTTTGCTCGTGAACCTTCAGTTGTCTAGAGACATAAGCTACGACTTTTCGCTCTTGCATCAGGACGCAACCTAAACCTTGCTTCGACGTGTCGCAGTAGACACTAAAATTCTTCTCAGGGTTAGGTAAAATAAGCACTGGTGCAGTAGTTAACCTCCTCTTAAGCTCTTGAAAACTCTCCTCGCACTTCGTTGTCCACACGAACGGTTGTCCCTTCCTTGTTAACTTCGTCATTGGCAAGGATAATCTTGGAAATCCTTCGATAAAACGCCTATAATATCCTGCCAAACCGAGAAAACTTCGGATTTCCCTCACCGTCGTTGGCACTTTCCAATCCAATACCGCCTTTACTTTAGCCGGATCTACCGCTATTCCTTCTTTTGAGAATACATGACCCAAGAAATTCACTTCTTCCAACCAAAATTCGCACTTCGAGAGCTTCGCATACAATTGCTTTTCCTTCAAAATCTGCAGAACTATCCTCAAATGTTCCTCGTGTTCCTCCTTGTCCTTGGAATAAATGAGGATATCGTCTATGAATATTACTACGAACGAATCTTAGTAGGGCTGAAAGATTCTGTTCATGTAGTCCATAAACACTGCAGGAGCGTTAGTCACTCCAAAAGGCATGACTAAGTACTCGAAATGTCCATATCGGGTCCTAAAAGCAGTCTTCGGAATGTCATCTTCCTTCACCCGAATCTGGTGATATCCCGATCGAAGATCGATTTTCGAAAATACCGTTGCTCCCCTCAACTGATCCATCAAATCGTCTATCCGAGGCAGAGGATACTTGTTCTTGATCGTTACCATATTCAGCTGGCGATAGTCGACACACAACCTCATACTGCTGTCCTTCTTCTTAACTAGTAAAACTGGAGCTCCCCACGGTGACACACTGGGCCTGATGAGTTGCTTTTCCGCCAACTCCTTGATCTGCTTTTTCAGCTCAGCTAACTCCACTGGTGCCATTCGATAGGGCGCTCTGGAGATTGGTCCAGTCCCCGGTATCACATCGATTGAAAACTCGACCTCTCGAACAGGTGGTAATCCAGGTATGTCGTCAAGGAAAACTTCTGGGATGTCGCGAACTACAGGCAGCTCTTGAATGTGATTGTCCACATCGACGTCCAAAGAAGCTGAGAGCATGTATACATGGGCTCCCTCTCTCAGAGAGGCCATGACTTGATTGGCAATTACGTGCTTTGGTAAGAATTCGTCAAGGTTTCCAAAAGATAGGGTCTTAGTGAAACAATTCAACTGAACATGGTTAGCGGATAAATAGTACATTCCTAAGATAACATCGATTTGGGATAAGGGTAATGTCATCAGGTCAGTGGGAAAAATCCTATCGTCTATCACTACCGGACACTTAGGGCAGAAAGTTGAAACTATGACCGGATCACTAGTAGGGGTAAATGAATAGGCCTCAATACAGAATATAAAAGTTTGGCTTGAATACATGTGTGGCACATTGCTTGGTAATCCTTGACTCAAACACAATTCCTAACCTTAAACTAAATCTGCTACTTTCGCTTCCGCTACGCTACTCTGATGAAGACAACCGGATGAAGCCTCCTTTTCTTCTTGCGCCCTCTTGGCACCTCTAGAATGAAGTCGCTTCTGTCCCTTCCTTCTTGTAGTTGATGGGCTCCGGCTCCACTTCCTTTAAAATGATGATCTCCATGGGATGCTCCATCTGCCCGTTGAGATATCAGCAGCACCGATATGCCAACGAACAGGAGAGAGTAAGCAATCCGAACGACGAATCGTCGACGGTGTGGGATTACGCTAGGCAAGATAGAAGGACCATACTATATACAATACAACACACAAGCACACACACAACAATCAAGTACATTATTGTCTTCATTAATCATCATTATAATCCTCATTTCCTTTTTACCTTATCTTTGCTTCTCATGTACTTTCTCACATTCTCTTCTTCATTTCTTATTATAACCATGCCTCTCTCTTATTCTGTCTTATCAACTCACACTCTTTTATGTTAAGGGGAAAACTTTCAAATCTCATCAAAGCATTCGTTTCGTTCTTGGCTATCACTCACGTCTACATCTCCTCGGTCATCCACCCCAACCTAGTCGGAAGCAAACAGGAGTACAGGACCTTTACCGTGCGGGCACAATTGGTCCCAGACCAGGAGGCTCAGCCTCAATCATAATCATATCAATATACATGGCACACTGCCTCACAGTGGCAAACAAGATGCCTCACTCCAGTCCCTCTCACTGTTCTCGATTTGCAATCTAGGGGGCGACAGTATGTTTCTAGTGGGCCCGTAGAACTTACCACGGCATTAGACCCAGTCCCCACCACGTTAGTGCGCCACTTATGGAATTCGTTCTACCCAGAAACATACTCTAGACTTCTTGACGTTTCACCGCCATCGTCCTCCCCTAATGCAATCTCGTCCTAAGTATCCGCAGATACTTATCGTTCCTTCCTCTCCACTACTTCGCACTCTCATACCTCACCGCGTATGTCTTTTAAATCTTTTATCTTTTTAATTATCCTATGGTCGGCCCATCCTTCGTACAACCCTTCAATGAGTCCCGACTCCTAACTTGGCACAATCTTTCTCTCATCAAGTCTCACATAGAACAGAGTTGGGATCACATCAATAACTCGAATTTCATTTCTCAAACCTTCTCAACTTTCCCGATCCTTCTCAAAACAATTTCACTTTCCTCAAAAACACAATTTCATAAACCTTTGAATGATCACACTTTGCAAACTCTTCTCAAAATCTAATTTTCATAATTTTTCTCAAAACCTCATTCCACAAATTTCCCAAAAATTTCCTTTCAAAAGTCTTCTCATAAACCTCTTTCCAAAAGCATTTTTCAAAAATCCTTTTCGCAAACCTTTCTAAAAATTTCCTCTCACCGTTCTTTACAAAACCTCTTTTCACAAATCTTTTCAGAAAATCTTTTCGAAAATCTCATTTCCACACATTTTCAAAACTGCTTTTCAAAGCTTTTCACAAACTGTTTTTCAAAACCTTTTTCACCATCACAACTTTGCTGGGCGCTAATGGAGGAGCAAGCTCAACTCAACACTAGTCCCAGACTAAAACCAAAACCAAGGAGCCCAGCTCCACTCGGTTCACATTTTGATCACATCACTCTCCCCAGCTCTGGCTCGTTCTCAACACTATCATTCTTTCATTCTCCTTTATCATTACTCCTTTCGCATTGTCTCTTTACTTCCAGTCTCATTACTTTCATTTTCCTTTCTTATTTCCGGACGTAACAGACGTCCATCAGTACATTATTATCATTAATCAACAACACTCAATTTCATCATAATTAAATAAACAATTAAGTAAAAGCATGCTATCCATCACACAACAACAATGTGGTCTTTGTCACCTTCATATAAGTGGCCACACAATCAAACAATTGCCACTTATACTACTGACTCCAACCACTTAGTCCTGATCTTTGAGATGATACGGGACGTCCTAATAAATCACCTAAACACCACAGTGTCTTAGGATAGCTTCTCTCTCACCTGAGGTCCAGCAATTAATTGCGTACCGTCACCTCGGATCCTTTCTGCTGCCGGCTGCCCCAATCCTTTGTCTCTCAAATTCCTCGTACTAAATAAAATACGCTTACGTTATTATCTTGTATTAAGAAAATCTATTTCCGTAACTTAGACACCATTCATTCCTCGTATTAAATAAACACTCTTGTTTTATCAAAACACTTCCCATATCCTCTTAGCACTTTAAACATTTTAAAACCATTTGAAAACATTAAATAAAATGGTTTTAATCATTTGGTTTGGTTGCTGGTCCGTTTTGGGACAGCGCCATAACATTTTTGAAAACACCGAAAAATTACCGTTTTTAGCCCGGCTTTTTCTTAAATCACTTATCTTTGGAAAACTTTACTTTAAATCACTTGAACACATTTTTAAAGTTTAGGAGACAATTATAAATAATTCTGGACAGCAACGAATTATTTTACAAAAACAACTTTGATTAAACCCCGAAAATATCGTAAAAACACTTTTTATTTCAAATACTTCTTTACCTTAAATTTAATACTTTAAAACTCAAGTCTTTATCACAAAAATCACTTTGGAACAGCCATCAACATCAATTAAAAATCTCAATGAAATCAAATTATTTTAAAATTAATTAATTTCGCACTCAATTATTTCCAAATATCATTTTAACATACAACAACAAGTAACACTTCATGAATCAATCAGAGGCATATAGTCAACTTAGTCAATATCAAAGAAATCAGACACTCCCAAATAATTCATGGTCATAACACAAGAACACTTAGGCATGCACATATTCACAAACCAAATTGAACTAAAGATATGAACCAAACGTATTTGTCTTTCTTAAACAATTTGATTCCTTTCAAAACTACAATGTACATCTTATTTCATGCAACTCAACTTCTTAGACTTATTTAAACTATATGGCCGAATGACATCAAAGGAAACAATTCAAAGATCACAAATTTAAACACATAAGTCAACTTGTTTTATTTCAAACACTTAAACTCCACTTTCTTTCTCATGCAACAAAGTCATTTACTCTCTCTTTTAATCCTACCCGAATACACATACTTGCACATATATTCATTTAAACACAATACTTATCCCAAAATCATTTAATTTGTTTATCTCCTTTATTTTTACATCAAGATCGATTTAGAAAATAATTATTCACAACATAATTTCAAACAATTGATTTTAGCATGATTTCTCAAAACATACTCATTACTTTTAAGTCAATTCATGAGAAAAGAACCCTAGTCTATCTAGCATGCATAGGCCGAATTATCACCATGGAAACAAAGCCTTGGATGCAAAATTTCAACATGCAAGAACCTCAAAAGTAACAAACCAAAAACATGTACTTCAAACACATGGTTTTAGAAAATACCACTCCCTTTTCTTCCCCAAACCGTGACCTATTAGTCTCCTCAAACATAAATTCCATTTTTATTTTTCCTTTGCATGAACTTTTAAAATCATGTAAACCAAGGAGAATAACATGCATGACCCTTTTATGAAAACAAATCATAGTTTCTTTGATTTTCAAGACTTAACCGAAAACCTTTTAACAAAACCAAGGGGAAAAACTTAAATCTTCAACTTTCAAACACACATCAACTTAGATCAAAGAAAAATCATTTTACAAAAGCTGTTTTCCTTTGTTTTCTCATTATAACCGTGACATGCAAGCAAGGATCAAGACTTTTGAGTAAAAAGAAATCACATGCAAAACTTTAAAATCAAAGCCATTGAAAATCAAAGTAAGAATCACAACTCTTTTTTTTTCAAGATTAAAACAATAGATCAAAGCCTTTTTGAAAGAAAACCAAGGATCAAAGCTTAGAAAAATCAAAATTAAAATCGAAGCATTTGAACCACTTAGATCACCTTTGACAAACATCAAATCAACATGCATGAACTCAAAACAAAATAAAAATCATCACAACTTAAATTTCTAGTCATAGCCGAATGATAATGTCCATGGTTCAAGGTTCTACAAAGGAATTAAACATGTAACAACATCTAAACTTTACAAGAATTGGAAAATCAAAACTACATCTAACACTTTAAGATCTTCGAATACACAAAGAAATAGAGAAGATCTTCAACCTTCTCAACTTGGTCTTCAAAATCCTAAGGCTTTGGGCTTGATCTTCTTCCCCTTCTCCTCTTGAAGCTCACGGGTTCCACTCTCTCTTTCTAAGTCTCTATTTCTTTCTAAGAGTTGAAGGTTCTCTTAGAATAAGTGTTTAGTTGTGGAAATGAATTGTGAAGGAATGGGAAATGAATCACGGTTGGAGTATAAGAAGGAACATAAACAATTTCCCTTCTTGCCCTTAAAAAGGAATTCGGCCAAAAGAGTTGTTCAAGGGTAAAATTGGCTATGTGGAAGCTTGCATGGCTCAAGCCAAGCCCTGAGACAAATAGAGAGGAATTAGGCTCAATCTTGCTTCCTATTGGTTGGTCAACTCCTTAACTAAGCTTTATGCTAAACTAAACCTATGGCTCTTTGGCTAATGACTTAGGGTGCAAGGAAGTCAAAACTCCACCTTATGCACATACACACGGCACACCCTCATGCACCCACGCACAAGCACATGTCACTAGGTTTTCTCCTTAAGTTTTCTACTATTTGGTTAGGGTGCTAGTTAGAGCTTGGTTACACTTGGTTGCTTGGCTAGTTACTTAGGAAATCTCTAGGCTCTCCCTTCACACATTCACACCCCCACGGTACACACATATGTTTATGCATGCACACACTCATTCTCACACTTACATACACATATTCACATACTCATGCACACACACACACATTCACACGATATATATATATATATATATATGCACTCATCATCATATTCATTTACCACTTAAATTTCACATGATCCTAAGCATACACATACACATAAAACCGCACATACATATGCATACCCACATAGAAAACAAATTATTCATGCATCAAAATTATAATGACACTAAAAATATCAAATATATATTTATAGGAAACAAGACACATTTTCATAAAATAATTTCTTGTTGAAAAATAATTCACTATTTTACTAAAAGAATCTTAAATACTTAATTATTTCCAAATCTCAACTTAAAAATCCATAACTTAATCCAACTAAAGATCATTCTTTAAAATCATTTACCATTTTGAAAATGTGACTTAAGAAATTTATTTAAGAAAATTATTCTTTTCAAAACGCTTTTATCAAAATAAATTTCTTTAGTATTTTAAATTAATACGAGGAATTTGCGGGGTGTTACAAATGTGATATCTCCAATCTATCTGTTCTTAGTGTGTGACCCTATAGGTTCCTGTAACGTTGGCAGTAAAGTTAAAATCCCATTTTAAGTTTACAAGAAATGAGCGGTATCTAGCAACACGTCATTGCTACCCAAGTGACAGGAATGTCTGTGATCTGACATAACCTTAGTGTGACCAGTGATCATGTGTAAATTTAATCCCTTTGTCCAAATATCGTAGTTACACTCATGGCATGGAACGTGTCACCCATGTATAGTGCAACCTATGGTTTCTTGATCCCTGAGTAGACGCGTCTAAACAAGTCTCGTCAATATCTCATATTGACTGTCTTGAGTATGGCCATACATTTCACCGTCTCACTCAATCAAGGGGCCCAGAGATATAATTCCTATTGACAAGAAAGGACAAATCTCGTCTACGTCACTCACATCCCTCTACATGATTTGTCATATACCCGACTACAACCGTTATGATCACCTAGTTAAAGATGACGTTTGATTGCGTGAAAGCACATAATTCCTCATGTTGGGAACCGTAGCGACTTCAAGTCGAAGGACCATGTACACCATTGTCACTATGAGAATCGCTTATGACACTCACTTAATAACCCGTGTAGCATTCTCATGGCGGGTCAATCCAGTACACAATTGTCCCAATGTGTACTTACGTGAAGACTTGATATCCCATATCCATGACTGGTGAGATACAGTCATCAGTCTGCCACATACTAGTCTCGATGTATTATAGTTGTCCTTATTAACTGTAATACTTGACTAGGGAATCTTTAAGGATAATTATCAATCAATAAGATCTCACTATCAAGTCATGTACTTGATATTCTTACGACATTGAACTTATAGTCCTAAGGACTTTATTACATCTATTTTAATTAAACAATTAAAGCATAAATATAATAAATGAAATGCCTCATTATTATTAATAGTAATAATCCATAAACATGAAATAAGTACAAGCAAAAGAGAAAATACGATTGCCACTAAGGCACTCTCCAACAATCTCCCGCTTGCACTAGAGCCAATCGCTCATGTATCTAATACCATAAGCCCTAACATGTCCCTCATTCTTTTTTATGGCAAGAGGTTTAGTCAGTGGATCAGCAATATTATCATCTGTTGAAACTCTGCATATCTTCATATCTCCTCTGTCAATTATCTCTCGAATATTAGAGAGAGGCACGACACGCAGGCCGTATTTAAAATAAGTAAATAAACCATACATAAGAGATCTAATAGGTCATGACCATTCACCACATAAATGAACAACACATAATAGTATATATAAAATAAAGATTTTATTATATTATATAAAATTATGTTCGTTACCATTTAAGATACCTACGCAGAGGAGGCACGGCGATTCATGTACCAACTCGATACTCCGCCTTTATAAAAAAAATTAATCTGCCATTTCTTGGCTGTTACTATTTGATTTGATCATATCAGTTTTGCTGAAGTTCGCATCGATTACAGCACTGTAATACCCGACATGATCCTGTCCAACAATTGGCACAGACATGTCGATCGTCTGATGCAGAACCCTAGCGACCCTGACGCTGTTAGTTGCAGCATGATCGAGTCAACTCTTGACATCACCATGCTGCGACGAACAATATCGACATCAAAACAGCGACAAACAAATTTTATCTCTATTTTCAATTTTCGATTAAACACAACACATTATAATCTCATTAAAACATGCTTAATCAAAAAATAAATGAATCATGCTTTCGCAAGCGGCTTTGATACAACTGCTAGAAATAGGGATAGAATACACAGCGGAAAAAAACGAAATACCCTATTTCCAGAACAGGATCCATGCGAGAGAGCATGATTCAAGATAGAAAAATGTTTACCTCTTGATGCGAAGAGGAGAACGGCGCTGGTCAGATCGTCCACGAACAATCCACGTCAATCACGAGCGCAGCAAGGTAGTGGCGCCTCTATTGGTATCCACACGAACAGATTCCCAATTGCAGTTACGTCTCTCTTCTCAGTGCTAGCGGAGAAGAGAGAGATTCAGTGTATCAATCACTCTCTAATATGGACGGCTAGGGTTGCCGTTCTGTGTCTCACACTGACCAAAACCCTAAGGCTAATACTATTATTATTAGACCAGCGGGCTGGGCTGGGCTTGGCAGCACATATCAGAATGCGTCGCACGGTCATACTGTGTAACAGCCCGATTTTCACTTCCGAAACCATAATCGATTTATTATCAAATTGTTGTAAAAATGAGGCCATTTTTTTCATAAAACATGAGTTCATTAGTTACTGACATAACTTGCTTGAAAATCGAGTTGTTACTTTAAAACTTCTCGTAACCAAAACATCATCATCACGGTTATATTATAAACCATAAACAACGGAGACTCATCTCCAGCAGTTTTACAAAAGTATTTCATTGTTACAAAAGATTTCAAACCAGGTTTTGAAGCTTACTTAAAAATATGATTAAAGATAGCTGAATTACATCCATGGTACTTCACAAAGTAATCCTCGATTGGGAACTTAGATCCTAGACACACTAGAACATCTAGACACAGAACGTCGGACGTCACTCTTCAACCGAACTAGCATCCGCTTCCATTTCTTCACTAGAATCCGCCTCCGCTTCGTCACTAGAGTCACTTGCGTCTTCCTCGAACCATGAGGTCTTCCAAGCATACGACTCATCTTAAAAACGAAACGAAACGGGGTTCAACACACAACAACGCAAAACCTATACTCTAGACGCACAGAGTCACACAGAGTAAGCATATGAGACTATGCTTAAGGCCACTGAGGATTACCATTGCTCTGATACCACTTCTGTAACAACCCGATTTTCACTTCCGAAACCATAATCGATTTATTATCAAATTGTTGTAAAAATGAGGCCATTTTTTTTTATAAAACATGAGTTCATTAGTTACAGACATAACATGCTTGTAAATCGAGTTGTTACTTTAAAACTTCTCGTAACCAAAACATCATCACCACGGTTATATTATAAACCATAAACAACGGAGACTCATCTCCAGCAGTTTTACAAAAGCATTTCATTGTTACAAAAGATTTCAAACCAGGTTTTGAAGCTTACTTAAAAATATGATTAAAGAGTAGCTGAATTACATCCATGGTACTTCACAAAGTAATCCTCGATTGGGAACTTAGATCCTAGACACACTAGAACATCTAGACACAGAACGTCGGACGTCACTCTTCAGCCGAACTAGCATCCGCTTCCATTTCTTCACTAGAATCCGCCTCCGCTTCGTGACCAAAGTCACTTGCGTCTTCCTCCTCCATCGGTTGTGGAATCACGGCTGCTAACGGTGCGGGGTCGCCATCATACTCGGGATGTTCCCTCGGTCCGCCATCCTGATAGTCACGAAGAGTGACCTGCCTACATGCACGTCCAGACTCGTCCCTCGCAAAATATGCCTTGGATCGTCGATCTCCAACCCTGTTTCACCTCTCCAAATCCAACCTTCAGGGACAACCTCCCATGCTCCTCCTTGAAGAGGCCACATGTGGATTGCTACACGATACGCCATCTACCAGTTGCAATACCGGAAAATGCCAATATGACAACATGGTAGGAGAGAGTCAGTGTTCCGAACACCAACGGGTTGACCATGCGGTCTCAGGGTAGACTCAATAGAAAGGCAGACAGATAATGGAATAGAATAATGGAACCAGAACAGTATGACATAAACATATAGCACAATATAAACATATCATTATCATCATATATATGACATGTTATACACATAGAAGGTATGAAACACATATAAACAAAGCATATCATAATAATCCAAACATAATAATATCATCACTCATGGCCAAATAACACATTGCACTTAGTATCACAAATCTTTCTCAATCCTTCAGAAATTCACTTATACTTTCTTTCTTAGAATCTTTCATTATGATTAAGTCTTATCGTAATCGGTTCACTCAATGAGGTGGGGAAAAACCATCACTGAGGAAAAACGACTCACACCTCTACATCTCCTCGGTCATCCATCCAACCTATTCGGAAGCTAACATGAGTACATGACCTTTACCACGCGGGCACGACAGCTGTCTCAACAATTGGCTCCAAGCTAGGAGAACTGTAGAAATCTCAGGTACAGCCTCAAATCATTTCATATCAATTCATATCATATCATTTAATCAAGGCTCGCTGTAGAAAAACTCGGGTACAGTGGCAAATCATAATGCCCCGTTCCAGTCCCTCTCACTGTTCTAGACTTGAAATCAAGGGGGTGACAGTACTATTTCTAGTTCGCGGTGCAGAACTTACCACGGCTTAGGACCCAGTCCCTACCACGTTCATATGCCACATGTGGGATTCGTTCCGCCTAGAAATATACTCCAGGCTTCTTGACATTCACCGTCCTTGCCCTCCCCTCATGCAATCTCCACCTGAGTATCCGTAGATATCCATGGTATCTTCCTCTCGACTATTTCACACTCTCATACCTTACCGCGTATGTTAAAGTCTTTTAAAGTCTTTTATGTTCTATTTTAATTAACCTAAGGTCGGCTCGCCCTTGATTCATCCCTTCGACAAGTCGCGACCGCTACGAGTTATATCCGTTCCCCGAAACATTCACATATCTCTTTCTCTTTCACTGGCCACTTGGCAATCATCATCACATCATCCCCGTAGGAATTCTCATGATCCTCTTGTATCCTCTTGATACTTCTCAATAGCCACTTGACGACAATCTTTCGCTTGAATCCTCGAGCACGATCTCAGCATCATCAGTGTAGTCTCCTCAGCACGAGCACAATCTTCATATCACGAACGCAATCTTGGCATCCTTGCTTGACTGGAACATACTCGGATCTCAACACTCATAATCTTTCCTTACTTTCCACTTACTCACAAGTCTTACTCTTTCTCATGATTCTCTTTATCACATATGTCACAACATTCAGATTTTCCAGATAGCATATGATATACTCAACATTATAAAAACAGTAAGATTCAGTACATGACAGAATCAAGCATGCATTATATTCAATAAGACAGGTAAACATATAGCACATAATATATCTCGTAGATAGGAACACGTTCACATTCCGTATGTTCGAACCACCGACAACCACGTTACGGGTCCACAGCACTCTCACTCACCTCTCATCCCAGCAAGCGAAACACTTTGTCCTCGAATATCTCTAGCTTCTCCTGGAGATTCAGTCCCACCGTCTAAAGGATACCTCATAATAAAATACGTTTACGTCAAAAATCTATTTTAATTTAAAATCATCACTTGCTCTCTTTCCTTGAAATAGAAAAACTCTTATTTTCTCTTCATTTCTTTCTTTAAAACACAATCGTTTATCAAAATAATTTCAATATTTTCTTGTACTTGAAATTTCTCAAAAATATTTGAAAACTCATATTAATATAAATTAAATAATTGATTTATGTGGCTGTATGAAATAAGTCCAACCACCTTAATTCTTTAAACACCGAAAAATCCATAGTTTTCAATCTAAATCCACATTTTTCATAAATCAAAAACACCTTTAAAATTGAAATAATCTATAAATAAATCTTGGAAAGCAAAGAATTAAAAATCAAAACCATTAAAAATACTCATTGAAATAATCAAACCCACTCACTCATTTTCTTTCACAAAAACCGAATTGAAAAGAAAAACACCACAACACAATTTAAATAATTTACTTAACATTAAATCACAAAACACACTCATTACTCCAAGTCAATTCATATGGAAAAGAATCTAGCCTACTAAACCTAGCCTAGGCCGAATCATCATCATGGCAAAACAAGGTTTTTGATGCACTTTTTCAACATGCAAACCTTAAAATCATCAAATCAAATCATGCACTTTTAAACACATGGTTTTTAAAATACCACTTCCTTTCTTAAGCATAAAACCGTGGCATCAATACCACTCCAAACCAAGTTTCATTTTTATTTTCCTTGCATGCACTTTGAAAAATGTTTGAATCAAGAAGAAAACCACATGCAAGAGTCTTTTTCAAGGAAAACAAATCATGATCTCCTAGTTCTATGCTTTGGCCGAATATTCAACCCCAAAAATCAAGAGAAAAGTTCAAATCTTTAACATGCATGAACAATAGACTTACATCAAACAAAACCACTTTTCAAAAGTTGATTTCCTTTGATTTTCTTGCTAAAACCGTGACATGCAACAAAAGATCAAGACTTTTTGTTTCAAGAATCACATGCAAAGACCAAGATCAAAACTTTTTCAAAGACCAAAGCAAAAATCAAAGCTTTTTAAAGATCAAAACCAAAAATCAAAGCTTTATCAAAATCAAATCAAGATCAAAGTACTTCAACAACTCAAATCAACTTTTGTAAACATAAAACTAACATGCAAGAACTTGAATCAAAATAAAAGCATCATATCCTAGTTTTCTAGGTATGGCCGAATCACATAGTCCATAGTTTAGGGTTCTACAAGTTTGTTTAACTCTTGAAAACTCAAGATCAAAGCTTAGAAATTACATGCAATCATAGATCTACTATAAAAATGAACATGCAAGAGGAAATAAACTTTACAAGGTTTAGAAAAAAATAAAACTAACTCCAACACTCTATGATTTTCGAAACACACTTAAGAAAAGAGATGATCTACAACCTCCTACACTTGATCTTCAAGAGGAAAGCCTAGGTTTGTGGACTTGATCTCCTTCTTCTTCTTCTCCAAGCTCTCGACCTCTCTCTCTATCTATCTCTCTCTAAGAGCTTGTTAGTGCTCTTAGGAATGTGTTTAGAAAATCAAAGGAAATGAAGGGAAAATGGGTGAAATGAACTAAGGTTCTAGACTTATATAGACAAGTGAGTATTTCCCTTCTTGCTCTTGGAGAATTCGGTCCTAATGCAAGTGTGAAGGGAAATTTTGGCTTTCCAAAATGTTGCATGGCTTAGGTCATGTCAACAAGACAAAGTGAGTGAATTAAGGCTCTTATCTCACTTCTCATTGGTTGGTCTTTTCCTTAACCACAATTTTCTACTAATCTAATTCCTACATGGTCCTAACCTAGTCCACAAGCTTCTAGAAAAATTTAAAAGCCCCATCATGCACATACATACACAACCGTACACATACATACATGCACACACATAGAAAATAAATTTTCTCTTCTTATAAAATAATTCATGCACAAAAATTACCATTTCCTTAAAATACAAAATATTAGATACTTAATCATTTCTCAAACTCAACTTTTAAAACTTATAAAATCATTCCTTGAAAATCATTTCTTTAAAATCATCCATCCTTTAAAATCGTGAAATAGGAAATCCATTCAAGAAATATCCTTTCTAAAATGCTTTTTTTTTCAAAAACAAATCTCTTTATTGCTTAAAACAAATACGAGGTTTTAGACGGGGTGTCACATACTGTGCATCGCACGGACGTAAATTTTAGAAAAATACAACTATTGTATTTTTTTTATCAAATGTGATATCTCCAATCTATCTTTTCTTAGTGTGTGACCCTATAGGTTCCTGTAACGCTGGCAGTAAAGTTAAAATTCCATTTTAAGTTTACAAGCAATGAGCGGTATCTAGCAACACGTCATTGCTACCCAAGTGACAGGAATGTCTGTGATCTGACATAACCTTAGTGTGACCAATGATCATGTGTAAATTTAATCCCTTTGTCCAAATATCTTAGTTACACTCATGGCATGGAACGTGTCACCCATGTATAGTGTAACCTATGGTTTCTTGATCCTTGAGTAGACGCGCCTAAACAAGTCTCGTCAATATCTCATATTGACTGTCTTGAGTATGGCCATACATTTCACCGTCTCACTCAATCAAGGGGCCCAGAGATATAATTCCTATTGACAAGGAAGGACAAATCCCATCTACGTCACTCACATCCCTCTACATGATTTGTCATATACCCGACTACAACCGTTATGATCACCTGGTTAAAGATGACGTTTGATTGCGTGAAAGCACATAATTCCTCATGTTGGGAACCGTAGCGACTTCAAGTCGAAGGACCATGTACACCATTGTCACTATGAGAATCGCTTATGACACTCACTTAATAACCCATGTAGCATTCTCATGGCGGGTCAATCCAGTACACAATTGTCCCAATGTGTACTTACGTGAAGACTTGATATCCCGTATCCATGACCGGTGAGAGACAGTCATCAGTCTGCCACATACTAGTCTCGATGTATTATAGTTGTCCTTATTAACTGTAATACTCGACTAGGGAATCTTTAAGGATAATTATTGTCTTGTTCTAGATCAGGTCGTTCACTAAGGCCACAGTATGAGACCCAGTGAGGCGGTTTGACCTAGATTTTCTGTATGATTCTTTGAGTTTCACAGGTATCAGTAGGATAACCTGGGATGCCCTAATCACTGTGTGTGCATTGTAAACTTAGGGTTTAGAAAAGCGTACCTGTGCCCCATGCAGCACTGTACTACTTATAGGGGTGGCTGAATACCTAATGGGCTTGCTAAGCTTTGGCCCAGTTGATTCAGCCCAGTACGAGCCGTGATAGGACATGAATACCAGAACTAAGTTGGCGTCGTCCTGTTCACGTCGGCTTAAATGGGGTTGAGACCGAGTTGATGGAGCGAGTGTAACCTGCTTAGGGATCAGCTGCCTGAGTGTAAGGCATGGATCTCAGCCTGTTTACGTCATTTCGGAGTACGGTGTGATCTCGGTTCTAAGACTAGTCCAACACATAAGCCCCCCAGCTCGGCAAGACTGAGAGAGTCTTGCAACGAGTTTGGGAGGGTAAGGAACGTTGTGGGTGTCAGAATAGTCAACAGCTGCCGTTCCTCATCCGTGTTATCTTTTCGGATTTGATGCCTGTCTTTTCGCTTGCCCGAAGAAATGTTTACTTATCTCTTTTCCAACACGTGTCATCCTCTTCCGTATACCAACGTTTCATCATTGCTAGCGTGCGGCTCGAGACGCGTCCCTTCGCTGTCATTGGGACACGCGTCAGGTTTAATCACCTGCTTTGTGGGTTGATTGCATTGGGCCCAAAACCAAACATTAAGCCCATTAATTCAAAACAAGAGGGAAACTGAAAGTCTCTCTTTACTCCACACCCTCTCTTCCACTTTGTCATTCAGTTCTCCCCCACTCAACCGTCCTCTACCCTTTCTTCTTCTTCGAAACGTTTCCTTCCTTTCATTCTTGCTTCTTACTTGCCCATCATTTCTTGCATGTGAGAGAAAGTTCTCCCGCCCCTCACTGTTCATTCTCTCTTACGGTTTCATTACTTCAGCGACCCCAAGCCCCTCGTATCTGCATTTCTCATTCCAACAGGTAAACCACTGTTCTTCATACAACTCTACTTATTTTCTTTTTAACCTCTGTTGTGTGGGTACGTTTGAATTGCTGTACCTCGTTTAGTTATTGCATTTTAAGTTCACCTGTCTGGGTTTCTGCACTTTGATTCTACGTTTCTGGGTTTCTGGGTGTTGGTTTGGTTGGGTAGTTGCCTTGTGGTTCCTGGGTTCTGGGTGTGATTTCTGGGCTTTGTGGACATTATTAAGTGACGATGAGTGGTAAGTGGTATAAGAAATGGTGCGGTTATGTGAACCTTAGCAGTAGCAGTGAGGATGGTAGTGATAGTGATTCTTCAACCTCCTCTCAATCTTCTAGCGATTCTGTAAAATTGTACCCTACCCTCGGCCTCGTCGTATCTACCTTAAGAAATACGAGGCAGTGATGGAGGATGTGGAACCTCTTGATTCTTATTATCCGGCGACCTTGCCTGAGAGGAGGGAGTTTATAAGGATGTACCTTGATGCCGAAATTAGGGCCGGCGAAGAGAAGGCTGATTATGAAAACATGGTAGAGAGTGAGGAGCGAAAAAGGGTTTGGGGGCGAGGGATGGAAGTGGAAGAGGGGAGGTGTTCGCCGCTTGGTACCACTGCTCGGGGTTTCAAAGGGGGGTTACTGTTTGTTACCCAAAAGTTTAACACCGAGCTCCCCTCTTCCTCTTCAGGTTTAATGGCTCCTCGCAAAGTTGTGAAAGATCCTGCCGCTTACCCAGCACCCCCGGATGCCCAACAGTACCATTGGGTGGATCGTGAAGTGTTGGGAACCCAATCCACCATGCGTTCCGATGATAGTGTCGGATCAGTTCGCCAATTTTTGCTCCCTTGTTCCGAGGACCAAGCTGGAAATTCATATAGAGTTTTACCCTGCACCGAGAATGATCGGGTGTGCTCGACGACGGATAACAACACTTTTTATTTATATGAAGACATGGTGGTTACCCTCGATGTTCGCTTGCCGTTCACCGCTTTGGAGATTAGGGTGTTAAATCTTCTCGGGGTTGCCCCTACCCAACTCCATCCTAACGCCTGGGCGTTCTTGAGAGCATTTGAAAGGTACTGCCGTGCAAAAGCTTTGGTTTGCACGGCCAAAGTTTTCTTTTGGCTTTTCAACCCACACGTAACAGTTAAGGAAGCCGGAAAGTCCGGTAAGATGTGGGTGTCGGTCAAGACTCGGCCATACTACAGTCTGTTTGCAAAGTTTCACGAATCTTGGAAGCACTTCAAACCAAGATTTTTCAAATACCAATACGTTGGAAACGGCCGACCTTGGTTCCGAACCGAGGATGGTCCCAAATTTCCTTTGCAATGGTCAACAGATTTTTATGTCCGACACGAGACACCTCGGAATTGGACCTCGTCACCACTGTCTCCCAACGAGGTGCTAACCACAAAACACTTTTTTGAGGAATATAAGGCAAAGGCCAAAGAATTGGCTCAGTTGAATATTCGACGCATCATAAGTTGCACCGAAGCGCAAGTTTCCTCCGAGATTGGTAAAGGAATATCGTATTATTTTTATTTTTATTTTTATTTTTTTTTAACACTTGCTCACATTTTGTAGTTGATTATTGGAAAGAGCTCGAGGAGGCAGATCCGGCCGAGCTAGCGGAGCAAAAAAGGAGGGTCAAGCCGAAACTCACTAGCACTTGTGAAACCACCTCGGAGGACACCGCCAGTACAGAGGAGGAGATGGCGAGTAAAGCTAAGAGACTGCTGTCGGCCGCTGCAATGCGAAAGAGGAAGAAGCCCGAAGGTACAAGCACGCCACCTCGACCGAGCCCCCTGTAATAACCATACCGGAAACTTCCGGTGAGGTTGTCACCCCGGAGGCCGGACTACAGGATTCCCAACCTACCCGAGCTGAGATCACGACCTCGGGTAGTGCCGTGGCGACCCGAGCAAGTTTTGACAAACCTCTAGACCTGGGGAGGTTGTCGGCGGCTGATTGGAAAACGATTACGGAAAATTTGGCCGAGCATCTGAAGAACTCGGCCACCCTGATGACGGCTATAGCTAGTGCGCCGGCCGATGCGGAGGCGGGCTTTTCTTCCAAGGCCAAGGCTGATCTTGGTAGGCTTGTGCAGGCCGAGAAGGAGGCGGCCGAAGCGAAGAAGCAGCTAGCTGACTTGCAGAAAACTCATTCGGAGCAAATGGCCAAATTGAAAGCTGATGGGGAGGCCGAGGTTGAGAGAGTAAGGGTGATGCTGAAGAAACGAGCTACTCAAGCTCTGAAGCATAAGAATGCTGCTGCCAAGGCTATGCTCGATCTGGAGGGGTCGGCTGATGCTTTATTTGCAAATGCTGTGGAGCAGATACGGGTCTTGAATCCGGGATTGCGGTTGCAGTATGTCGGCGCCCATCCTGAGTTTGGTGTGAGCGGCGATAAGCTAGTGGATCCAAACAATGGAGATGCGGAAGTCGACCTGACCCGAGACGACCTGCCAGATCCCCTTGCCGAGAAAGAAGAGCCTGTATTCGACCCCAACTTGGTCATCTTATCTGATGTTGAAGATTAGGCGTAAGACCCTTATGCTGGGCTGCTTTTTGAAAACTTGTTGAACTATTTCCTTTCCTTTGCCTGCTGCTGATAACTTTTGTTTTTCGTTAACATCTTTTGTTTGTGAACATGTACAATATTTAAGGTTTTTGTATTCGATCTATGCAACCTGTGTAAGCGCTCACGTAGCCGAGTACTGTTTTAATGTATATCTGTGTAATGCGATGGGAGTCTCGGTCCATGCACTTGAGCCAAAGTGTGGACCTCGTCCCCTGACTGTACTAGGCACCACAAAGGTAAGTCTGTTAGAGTCAGGTGCTCCCTGTACCTTAGGAAAATTTATAAGCATTCCTCTGAACAGAGGTGCTGTGTATAAATCGCACAGTCCCATTAAGGTGGCTAGCAAAAAAATGGAAAGGCATGTACATGGCGTATGTATAAGACATAGCAAAAAAGTAATGGAAACTGTCGAGTGTACTATTTATTGAAATTGAAAAATCATCAGTACATAAAAAGGCAGTATTATTCAAAGTTAAAAACGGACAACTAGAACTTGAAATAAGCAAAAACTGAACGATAAAGAAAAAATTCCAAGTAAAGTAATAAATGGAAAAGGAATTCAAAAGTGTTCAATTGTCAACTGAAGTAGGTTCTAAGCTTCATCGCGTTCCAACTGTTTTTGATCTCGGCTCCGCCGAGGGTTTCCAATCTGTAGGCTCCTGAGCCTGTTTTGGATATTACCCTGTACGGCCCTTCCCAGTTTTGAGCGAGCTTTCCTTCTTTTGCATTCTTCAATCCGATGTCGGCACGACGCAAAACCAGATCGCCGACTTCGAAGGATCTCGGTGTGACCCCTTTGTTGTATTGTTTCGCCTGTCTGGACTTAGCTCTCCTCTCCAGGTCTGCAGCCTTCTCTCGGATTTCTTGACTTAGAATTAATTCCTCTTTCAACAATGTGTTATTAGTCTCCTCGGGCCTGTCAAGCATACGAAAGGTTGGAATTCGGCGCTCCACAGGAATCACTGCATCGCATCCGTAAGTGAGTCTGAACGGTGTCTCGCCTGTTGAGCTTTGCACCGTTGTCCTCAAAGACCAGAGGATCTCGGGAAGCAAGTTAGCCCAGGCTCTCTCAGCAGCTAGCAACCTTTTCTTCAGGCCAGTGAGGATAGCTTTGTTCGCGGACTCAGCTTGTCCGTTGGACTGTGGGTGTTCAACCGAGGAAAACCGATGTTGAATATGCAAATGATCTGCCAGATCTCGGAAAGTATCAGCTGTGAACTGGGTACCATTATCTGTGACGATGGAGTGGGGAACGCCAAAACGAGCTATCACATTCTTCAGAAAGAACTTTTGGATTTTTAGGGACGAAATGGTGGCTAGTGCCTCGGCTTCTATCCACTTGGTGAAGTAGTCGACGACAACGACCACATAGATCAGCTGTCCTGGGGCCTTTGGGAACTTACCCATGATGTCCATGCCCCACATGTGAAAGGGCCAAGGGGAAGCCAAAGAGTGCAATTCTTCTGGAGGTCGGCGGTACAAGTCGCTGTGGTGTTGGCAAGGTGGGAAACGACGAACATGATCTAGGCAATCAGCCATCAGAGTTGGCCAATAATAGCCAGCTCGGAGAATCTTTCTGGCCAAAGATTTTCCTCCAAGATGATGGCTTGCTATTCCGCCGTGGACCTCGTCCAGAACCGATTCGGCTTCTTCCTTGCCGAGACACCGAAGTAAAGGTGAAGCAGCCCCTCTCCTGTATAAGATCCCCTCCATAAGGACATAATGAGCTGCCTTTTTCACAAGCTTTTTGGCTTCTAGCTGGTCAGAGGGAAGCACACCATGCTGTAGAAAAGATCGAATAGGAGTCATCCAATCCGACGTGATCCTTATGGCCAAAACAACGCTGGGTCCAGCTACTTCTTCCTGTATGACGCTCTTGTTATTCCCAGCTCCCTTGGTACTTGCTAATTTGGAGAGGATGTCGGCCCTCTCGTTCGAGCACCTAGGGATGTGTAGAATGGAGAAGTGAGAGAATTCTGAAGCCAACTCTTTTACCTTTTCTAAATACTTCTGTAGGATCGGCTCTTTTTCCTGATATTGGTCGGAGATCTGCGAAACAACTAGCTGCGAATCGCTGAGAATCTGTACTTCTACCGCCCCGAGATCCTTCGCTGTTCGTAATCCTGCTAGCACGGCCTCATACTCGGCCTGATTGTTCGAAGTGACAAAAGCAAACTTTAACGAATACTCGATACTTACACCCTCAGAGTTTTCAACCAGAACCCCTGCTCCAGCTCCTTTCTTGTTACTGGAACCATCAACATAAATTTTCCAAATACCCGAGTTCGAGGTCTCATTTCCCTCGGTGAATTCGGACACGAAATCAGCCAGAGCCTGAGATTTGATAGCTTTCCTTGGCTCATACGAAATCTCGAACTCAGACAATTCGACCGACCAAGCCATCATCCTACCTGCCAAATCTGGCTTTTGCAGGACTTGCCTGATTGGCTGAGCGGTTCTCACTTCAACTGGGTGACATTGGAAATATTGACGAAGTCGTCTGGCCGATAGGACCAGACAAAAAGCAAACTTCTCAATCTTCGAGTACCTGATCTCAGCACCCTGTAGAGCTCGACTCACAAAATACACTGGGAATTCGAGCCTGGTTTCCTCTTGTACCAGGGCCGAACTGACGGCTAATTCCCCCACCGACAGGTACAGAACGAGCTTTTCCCCGTGCTGGGGACTTGACAAGGTCGGGGGGGCTGAGAGGAAGTCTTTGATCGCTGAAAAGGCTACCTCGCACTTTTCGTCCCAAACAAAATCAACGCCTTTTTTCAACAACTGGTACCAGGGAAGTGCTTTTCTTGCGGCTTGGGGTAGGAAGCGGGAAAGCGCAGCTAACCGACCTGTTAACTGCTGAACTTCCTTGAGACTCTTCGGGCTTCTCATCTTGAGTACAGCCCGGCACTTGTCGGGATTCGCCTCAATCCCTCGCTCTGTCAACATGAAGCCGAGAAAAGCCCCGGCGGGAACCCCGAAGCTGCACTTCTCGGGATTTAGCCTCATATTATGCTTCCTAACTCTTGCGAACACCACTTCCAAGTCTAGCACGTGGCTATCCTTTGTTTTACTCTTGACGATCATGTCGTCAATATACACCTCCATCTTTGGTCCAATCAACCCATCAAACACCGTGTTCATCATCCTCTAGTACGTAGCCCCAGCATTCTTTAGCCCGAAAGGCATGACCGTATAACAATACGTTGCCTTCTCGGTGATAAAGGCTGTTTTGTCCTGATCGGGTGGATACATCGGTATTTGGTTGTAACCTGAGTATGCATCCAAAAAGGAAAGAAGATGGAAACCTGTTGAACTGTCCACCAACTGATCAATGATGGGCAAGGGGTACTGGTCTTTTGGACACGCCTTGTTGAGGTCCGTGTAGTCCACACACATCCGCCATTTGCCGTTAGACTTCTTGACCAACACTGTATTCGACAGCCACTCTGAGTATGATACTTCCCTAATAAAACCGGCCTCCAACAACTCCGAGACCTTCTCCTGTATGGCCTTGGACTTCTCGAAACCGACTCTTCTCTTCTTTTGCGCCACGGGCTTAGCCTTCGGATCCACGCTAAGTCGGTGGCAGATAAAATTTGGATCGATGCCAGGCATATCGGCTGACGTCCAAGCAAACAAATCCTTGTTGTTCCGCAGAAGGGCAATGATTTCATCTCGGATAGGAGCTGGGAGGTTGGAACTGACTCGGACGGTTTTTCGAGAATCGGAAAGATCTACGGGGACTGTTTCCCATTCTCCCTGAGGGCGAGGCCGGAGGTCATCTTGTTCAGCCCTGACATCCAGCTCGGCCAGGAGTACTCCGCTTTTAGACAGTGGTACCTGCGAAATTTTTTCTACTTCGTTTTTCTCCTTCCTGATCTTTCCGAGGCTAGCGTTGTAACACAAACGAGCGGCCTCCTGCTCAGCTCTTATCGTGACTACTGTGTCATCTGCACCCACAAATTTCATCGCCAAATGGACCGTTGAAACTACTGCTCCAAAATCCTGGAGGCAAGTTCGGCCTAATATGACGTTATAAGCCGAAGGACAGTCGACTACAAGAAACTTGATGATCTCGGTCCGGGTTGCAGGTTGTCCGCCTAAGGTCATCGGAAGTCTCAAGACGCCTAGGGGCCGAATTGAATCCCCTGTAAAGCTAATCAAGTTTCCCTCAAATTCTTCCAAATCATTCAAACGAAACCTCATCTTGGAAAAGGCATGCAAGAAAAGGATGTCGGCAGAGCTTCCTTGATCCACAAAGACTCTGGCGACATCAAAGTTTCCGATTCTGGCGGAGATGACCATCGGATCGTTATGGTCGGGCAGGACTCCTTGCATGTCCTTATCCGAGAAACTGATTGGAACATTCCGAGACGGCTTTTTCCGAATTGGGCGATTGTGAACTGCTAGGACCTGGTTCACATACCTCTTCCTTTCGGATCAGTGCTCCCCTCCTCCAGCAAAACCTCCGGAAATCATCTGGATAGCGAGATCCTTTGGCGACTTATCCAGTTCGTCCATAACCACGATACTGACTTGTCCCTGGTTTTCTTGCTTCTTTTCTGGTGTGGATTCTTTTCTCCTCTTTGCTCTCTCGGGACTTGGTGTTCTCTTACGAGATCTCTTCTCCATTGCTTCCCGGACATAGCGCTGGAGTTTTCCCTCACGAATCAAGTCTTCAATGGCATCCCTCAACCAAGTACATTGATCTGTGGTGTGGCCGTATCCCTCATGGAATTCACAGTACTTGTTCCTATTCACATTCTTTTGATTTCTCAAATAGGGAGGCCTGTTGACATGTCGGAGTTCGGTTTGCATTGTTTCCTTCCAGATCTGAGATCTAGGAGCATTGAGTGGAGTATACGTGTTTTACCTACGTGGGGGTGGAGGGGGTGGTGGTTGACGACGCCCCTCTCTGTCTTCCTTCCTGGGTCGGCCCCTAGAGCTGGTCCGATCTTCCTGTGTGGTGTTACCTCGGTTATTTGCCATCCTGCCTGACTGTCCCTTATCAAACTCCTCCAAGTTGATGAACTTGTTGGATCTCTGCCGGAGTTCGGCCATATCTCGGGGAGGCTTCCCAATAAGAGCTTTTTTGAAGCCTCCGGGGGCCAAACCCTGGGTGAAGAGTAACACTGCCACTCCCGGTTCGAGATTGGGAATCGAACTCGACTCATTGTGGAAAAGATTGAGATAATCCCTCAAAGTCTCTCCTGGTTTCTGAGTTATCGTTGCCAGTGTGTGATCCGAATTCGGCTGGATGCAACTGGCGGTATACCTATTTAGAAACACCCTTTTCAGCTCGTTCCATGAATTAATCGAATTCGGGGGGAGAGATGCATACCACCTTAAGACTGGTGCTTGAAGGGTCATGGAAAATGCTCTACATTTCATCCGACCTTCTTGTCCGTAAAAATTCATCGCCCCTTCGAAACTCAAAATGTGATCATGAGGATCCGAGAGACCATCGTATCTTTGAATGTTGCTGGGCCCAAGAAAACCCTGTGGTGTCTCGAAAGCCATCACGTACGGGGTGAATGGGTGACCTGGATGCTCTTGCTCGGGCTCCAGCTCGGGATTCAATGGTGGTGGGGGAGGGAGTGAGCTTTCCTCTCTCCCGAGAGAATCTGTATCCCGAAGAGCCCGAGATGATTCTTGGCGTGTCGGAGCCTCTACTGACGCTCATTCGACTACGCGTCCTAAACTCCTTTCTGGAGCCGTTCTCAGGGCCCGTTCGGCGTCTCGTTCCCGAGTCCGTGGCGGAGCTTCACGTGCAACTCGTTCGCTCACGGGATCTACGTTTCGTGCCGGAACCGGCTGTAGGGTTCGTTCAGCGTTGCGTGCCATAGTCAACTATTGTAAATCTGCTATGGCCTTGTTTTGTTGCTGCATAATTCGCATCTGTGTGCGCATCATGGTTAAGATCTCATCATCGCGGCGTCGAGAAGACGAAGAAGATCGACGGGATCGGTGAGAAAGGGTATCAGAATGCCCACGTCCCCGATCTTCGTGATTCTGAGAAGAAATATACTCTACACGGTTGGGTTTTGTTGCCCCGTAGTAGTGTGTCTGATGATGTTGAGTACCCCCTCCTCCATCCCCACCGCGATACGATGACTCACCTGAGTACACAGTGTAGGGGCCACTGTGGGTATGTGTGGGATGGGGTTAGGGTGGGACTACTACAGGTTGTGGCTGCACTGGCTGGATCGAATCTGCCACCTGGGGCTGTTCGTTGGGGATCGGGACATCACTCGCATGCACATCCTCCTAAAGTGGCTGTTGCTGGGCAGCCCTGTTAGCCTGAAGGCGCTGACGGAGATCTGTTCTCCGTGGTGGTACGGTGGACGCCTTTGGAGGACGTCCTCTTCCCCTACGTGCCTGGTGGTTATCTGCTGCGTTGTCCATCAAAGAGTTTGGTGATGGTGGGAATCGAAGTTTATCGTTCCCACAGACGGCGCCAATGTCTTGTTCTAGATCAGGTCGTTCACTAAGGCCACAGTATGAGACCCAGTGAGGCGGTTTGACCTAGATTTTCTGTATGATTCTCTGAGTTTCACAGGTATCAGTAGGATAACCTGGGATGCCCTAATCACTGTGTGTGCAGTGTAAACTTAGGGTTTAGAAAAGCGTACCTTTGCCCCATGCAGCACTGTACTACTTATAGGGGTGGCTGAATACCTAATGGGCTTGCTATGCTTTGGCCCAGTTGATTCAGCCCAGTACGAGCCGTGATAGGACATGAATACCAGAACTAAGTTGGCGTCGTCCTGTTCACGTCGGCTTAAATGGGGTTGAGACCGAGTTGATGGAGCGAGTGTAACCTGCTTAGGGATCAGCTGCCTGAGTGTAAGGCATGGATCTCGGCCTGTTTACGTCATTTCGGCGTACGGTGTGATCTCGGTTCTAAGACTAGTCCAACACAATTATCAATCAATAAGATCTCACTATCAAGTCATGTACTTGATATTCTTATGACATTGAACTTATAAACCTAAGGACTTTATTACATCTATTTTAATTAAACAATTAAAACATAAATATAATAAATGAAATGTCTCATTATTATTAATAGTAATAATCCATAAACATGAAATAAGTACAAGCAAAAGAGAAAATATGATTGCCACTAGGGCACTCTCCAACATGTATGTCTACAAACTAGGTGGTTATAAAGTTGGGAAAAACGACCTATTCTAACCCTCAGATGTCTCTTGTTGGATTAGAGATTCTAAACAAAACATAAATTAGCTACTTTCATGAATTAGAATTAAAACACAATCAAACAATATATTTGAAGGGAAAAACAGGAAACATAATTAAAATAACTATTCTAGCATCCATACAATTACACCATATTCCTAAAAAGAGGTTTAGTTACACATAATGGGAGAAGAAATACAAGAATTAAGGGAAGAACTCATAATCATAGATAGTAATGAATTTACCCCAAGAGATCTTCAAACCTTCAATTGGACCCCTCTAATGTTGATCTTCAATCCTTGCCTTGCCTCCTTGCTGTCAATAATATGTTTCTAACCTCTCTCCTCTAATCCTAATTGTATTCAATATTCTTTAATGTATCTGAATTGCTACCTAAACCTGATAACAAAGCCTAGTATATATATATATAGAAAAAGCTAAACCTAAAATAAATCCAAAATAAATCTTATCAAATAAATCTAAAAGATAAATCTTAAATAAATCTTGAATAAATAATCTAGAATAAATCTAAAATAAATCTAGAAGATAAATCTATCAGAATCCTTGAAATCTTCAATATAGATAGGCCCAACTCGTAGCACTCACGCCTAGGCGCACAGGACCCACGCCTAGGAGCACCATCAGATCTGGCTCTTCTCTTCTCACGATGCACATGTGCCTGGGCGTGCCACCCCTTATGCCTGGGCCCAGATGCCCCTGAACAGGTGAAGTTTTGATTAATTGACTTCTGACACTTGCACCCAACTTCTGGCTTTTTGAACCCCATCACGCCTGGGCGTGGCTGACACACGCCTGGGCATAGACAACATTACTAAACAGCATTTCTCTCCATTTCAGCTCCAATCTCATGGTCTTCAAAACTCCTTTCCATTCTATAGCACAAATCATCAAATAAACCTTCAAATTCCGGAAATCAAACCCAAAACGGATCAAAACGTTCAAGGATTCTAAATTACCTAAACTTACTAAAAACATAATAAAATCCTAATATTTACTTAAGAAACAAGCCAATCCATAGTAAAAGGGAGTTAATTAATGCTCCGAAATATCATATATTAGACCCAAATCAGCCACATTTCTCAAACATGTGTCATCGAGCGAGTCGTAACGAACGAGTTTGGTACGTGATCAAAACGTCCCACTCGGATTGTACGTTCACGTTCCCAGAACGTATACTCATCATTCTCAACAACATTCCCCTAATGCTGCCACATTCCCATAATGTGTCATCAAGCTTGACATACAACCTTTGGTATTTCCAAAATATATTTTCACATTTCCAAAATATATATATATATATATATTAATTACAAACATGCTTGGTATGTAATCAAAACGTTCCATTCCGAGTGTATGCCCACGCTCCCAGAACGCGTACTCATCACCCTTAACAACATTCCCCGAATGTTGCCCATATTCCCTGAATGTGTCATCAAACTTGTTGTATCCATTTGGTACTCCCAGAGTAACCTCCTCATGTTTCTTGAACATGACAAACGATAACTTATCATCATTCACCGTGCATGAGTGCACATAAATATTTTCATTAAAGATTAGCCATTTATCTCATTATATGCATCATGCAATCCTTATGGCAAAGGAATATAACAAGATTTCATGCACATCATACTTGATAAAATTATAAAATGAAGTATCATATCATCCACTTTAAGTGTAATTCGGTTTAACTAAAAGAGGTTAAATTAAAAATGGCAGTTTTAAGCATTTTCAGTCTTGGTAATCAATTATCAATTTCTGGTAATCGATTTACCACGTTTGTTTTCAATTTCTGTATCAGACAGGGTCTTGGTAATCGATTACCATGACAGCAGATACACTAAAAAGTGTGTTTTAACATACCATTTTCAATTCTAACCAATTTTAACTTAAACCAAGGATCAACAGAGCTTTATTTACACATATTGGACATGTTTCAACATTGAAATCATGTTAATTCATAGAGAATCCAAATCCATACACAATTATGCATAAAAATAACATTTTACACAACTCAAGGTACCAAAATCCATTCTACTCATAATTAGCATGATTTTAGCATTGATTAAGCTCACATGCAAATAAATAAACTTGCTCAAGAAAGTAGCATGTCTTAGATTGGTCTCCATGCCAATTCCCTATTTCAAAACTATGCCCTTAAGCCTCATAGTGGCTCATCCTATTTTCTAATGCATTTCATTCTCATTATAGCAAATGGTAAGCTTCCCCCTTAATTTAGGGTCGTGCTTGAACAAGATTTGAACAGAGATTTGAGGTAGAACACCATGCACCCATAGCTTCTCCTCAAACCAGAACCGTTTTAATAGGGCAGATTGACCGGAGAAAATGGAGCATGAGAAAGACATAGAAATTGGGGAAAAAGGTTAACGACATATCTATGCAATATTAACTTTGAAAACCAACAAGTTTCAGACCAAGAGGAAGCTTGAGCTTACCATAATCGAAGCTCAAAGTCAGCTCCCCGAATTTGAAATATGGTTTGACAAGTTCAAGCACCCAACTTCACAGGCTCATAACTTCTAGCACAGGGACTCTCATCTCATGATTATTATGTCTATGCAAAGCTTGAAGATTAAGCTTTGCAATGGTGTATCACTCATGAGCTAATTCTCATATATTTATATATTTAAGTAAACATAATGTACATAAATAAACTACAACAAATAAAATTAATAACCAATTAATTATAAGACTTTATGATTAAAATTTATTAATTGAGGATTAAAATTTTGGGGTGTTACACTACTCCCCCACTTAAAAGGAATTTCGTCCCCGAAATTCAATCTCAAAATTCTGCATTTTCAGTATTATATAAAAGATAGTTCTTATGTTATTATTCCTCAAAATATCATTAGGGGACATCCTCCCCCACTTAAAAAGAGTTTCCTTATACTTCCTCAAATTTCCTATCTCAAAATATTTCACAATTATTTCAAATGAAACTTTATGAATAAAACTTTTTTCGAATAACACATTTCAAATAAATATTCCTCAATTAAAACATTTTACAATTAACTTTTTGAGGAAATTCTTTTTCCGCTGCGCACTCTGATAACTCGAGCACGAATAAGGAAATATTTATATGACTTTATTCCTTAACAGTTATAAACACTAGGCTGATCAGTCCTAATATTTAAACTATTAATAATTAATAATAAATTCATCCTTTTCAGATATAATCTTTCTCAAGAAAGACTATACGATATATCTTTAAGTTGGATGAACTTAAAGATAAGGAATCTTATTGTCACTATCAGACTTAGTCAATTGGTCATCAAGTTCCAGAGACATTTCCGTTGGGGAGACAAATGCTTGTCCTATCCCGTTGGTTGTTAATCTCTCTAGCCTTACCCGATCTTTCCATTTCTGTGGTGTCCAAGATATTTATCACATCCAACTGTGATAAAGGTTTTGATCACAGAAAATTCGAGTCAAAGGCATGCTTAGGTCCTTAGATTATCGAACGATTTGATTAATGCAATAGAAAAATATTTGGCTACGTTAATTCGGATAAGAGGAAAAAGATAAACTCGTATTACCTAAATCCCAATCCGTCTCGCATCCTAGCAGGATGAACACCTTTCCGCGCTTGATTCGCTGGTTGTTCATTCCAGTCTTGCTTTTACCCTCTGAACAATCCAGCGAATAAAACCTCGGCTTCTTGCAGCCGAAACAGACTATCCCCCTTGGGTATACCATAACTTAATCCAGAATGATGTGCCTTACACTTTCCACATTGAGATGGACAAGTGATTTATTATCCATTACATTTTTAGATATTTTTCTTCAGTTGAGGTTTCCCTAACCCCTAAACATGTAGCTCTAATTCCTCCAATTGTCTTTTTTCCATAATTGGTTCTTTTAATCACGTTTCCTCTTCCTCCAATTGTCAACGGGTTTTGGCTAAAAGACACCAAATATTTTTGGTGTTTGATTGCACCATGTGTTAATTGAATAATTGAATCTACCTGCAACCGGTTCTATAAGTAACTTTTATGGGCTTAATGAATTTGGAAATATAGACCTCATTAATGAACTTATTTATTGTTTGCATTTAAAATTTTGTTTATTAATAAGTAATAAATAAAAATATCTACATATTAATTTTTTTAATTATCATCTATGCTATAAGTTATTTAAAATTTTTTATTTTAAAAAAAATGATAAATTATTTTTGACATACTAATTTATGAGCATGTAAATCAATTAATTATTTTTATTTAAATATATCTAACGTAAGAAATGTAAATTAAACAATTAGGATTATTATGAACTTTGAGGGTATAAATTAAATAATTTACTTACACCAAAGTTATTTTGCCGTTGTGTATATTAGTATAATTTATTTTTTTTCATTTTTAGTATATTAAATTTTTTTAAAGTGTATATTAGATTATTAAATCTACATTAAAAAATAATTTTAGAAAAATATAATTTTAGATTATATTCTTGAAAAAATAATCAAAATTCAATGTCTCATTCATAGACGCTGTAGATTATTTTTGGTAAGATTATTTTTTGAGACCTATGTAATTTTCTTATTCTACCCTTATCACTTAAACAACAATAGCTAACTTCATACCTTTTTTGTAATTTACTTAATAAAAATAATCTTTTTTACACTATCCGAACAAAATAGATCGACTTAAATTCATTTTCAAGCCAAGAGACCCAAATATAAACATATTATAATTTTAACATATTATAAACTTATTAGATTATAATCATAGATAAAAATAATCATAATCTAATTTTTTTCAACTATATCAAACACGCACTTAAATGATGATCCATGTATCATTCACATGACAGGTTAATCTATTAGATCATGACCCCTAATATGAACTTATGCGAGGACTCAACATCCCGAAATCATGATTTGTTAGATACAGTGGTCAATTTACTGCATACAATTTTAAATGCATTATAGTTTGATTTATGCTCATAAAAAAAGTTTTCTTTATTAATTTGGCTTAAATACTGTTTTAGTCCTTTATCTTATATCTAGGTTTCAATTTGATCCTCTAACTATTAAAAGAGTCAATTTAGTCCTCTATTTTTATGAAGTTTGTCAATGTTACCCTTCCGTCATAACACCGTTAGAATTAATCGGAATATTCAAGATTCTCACCGGAGATTCCTTCAAACAATGCATGTGTTGGCGACGGATTTTGCAACGGATTTTGCGACGGATTACCGACGGATTTTTTTAAAAAATAATAAAAAAATTCGAAAAATAAAAAAAAATCATATTTTTTTTAAAACTGTTAAATATTTTTTAAAAAATTCTGCAATTTTTTTAATATTTTAAATATTTTTAAAAAAAAATAAAATTATCAGAAAAATTTTAAATAATAAGTAAAATATTTATAAAATTTATGAAAATTTTATTTTTGGTTTTTTGATATTCTAAAAATTAATAGTAAATTCGTAAAAATAATTAAAAAATCATAAAAATTATTTTTAAAAAAATATGTGAAAAAAAAGAATTTTTTTATGATTTTTATGAAAAAACGAAAGTCGTTTTTAAATAATTTTTATGATTTTTTTAATTATTTTTACGAATTTTCTATTAATTTTTAGAATATTAAAAAACCAACAATAAAATTTTCATAAATTGTAAAAATATTTTACTGATTATTTAAAACTTTTCTGAAAATTTTATTATTTTTTAAAAATATTTAAATATTAAAAAAATTGCAGAATTTTTAAAAAATATTTACAGTTTAAAAAAAATATGAATTTTTATTATTTTTATTATTTTTTTAAAAAAATCCGTCGCTAATCCGCAGCAAAATCCGTTGCAAAATCTGTCGCCAACGCATGCATTGTTTGAAAGAATCTCCGGTGAGAATTTGGAATATTCCGATTAATTATAACGATATTATAACGGAAGGGCAACATTAACAAACTTCATAAAAATAGAGGACTAAATTGACTCTTTTAATAATTAGAGGATCAAATTGAAACCTAGATATAAGATAAAGGACCAAAACAATATTTAAGCCTATTAACTTTAATATTTGAATATCAATATTCATGGTTTATGTTATTAATGAGTAAATATATTTCTATAAAACACTTAAGGTTATTTTTGTATACAATAATATGTTATGCTATGTTAATTTGTTCTAACTGAAAAATTACCTTTCTCATAATATATTTTTTAATTATCTACAGTATGTGATAAGTTTTTTAATAATTATTTATTTTTTAAAAAAATCATAAACTTTTATAATTAACATATTTCTACAAAATACATAAGGGTATTTTTGCCTACTATAACCTGTTATGCTATGTTAATTTGTTCCATATGAAAACTCACATTTCTCATATTATATTTTTTAATTATTTATGCAAAAAGTTTTGTATAATTATTTATTATAAATATCATAAATTTTTATAACTAACATATTTCTACAAAACACATAAGAGTATTTTTGTCTACAATAATATGTTTTGCTACTATGTTACTTTGTTCCAATTGAAAAATTACATTTCTCATATTATATTTTTAAATTAGAGTTAATAGTCATATAGATCCCGAAAGATACTTGTGGAATCAGTTGGGTTCCTAAAAGATTTGTGGAATCTATAAAACACCCCAAAGATCATTTTGGAATCAGTTAGGTCCTTGAAAGATTTGTAAAATCTCTTAAACCCCCCTAAAGATCAATTTGACATCACGTTAGTCCCCCTATGAGATACCTAACGGAATCCTACGTGGCACGTTAAATGCTTTGTTGGCCCAAACGTGTCACCTTCTTAATAGTCCAACATGCCATTGGGGCAAACAAAGCATTTAACGTGTCACGTAGGATTTCTGTAGGTTCCTCTTGACGAAATTGGATGAGGGACTAACGTAACGCCAAATTGATCTTTGGGGAGTTTAAGATTGGGATGTTTAAGAGATTCCACGAATCTGTTAGGGACCTAACTGATTTCACAAGTATCGCGATATCTTTTGAGGAACTATGTGACTATTAACTCTTTTAATTATCTATGCTATATGTTCTTTTTTTTATAATTATTTATTTTTTAAAAAATCATAAATTTTTATAATTAACATATTTCTAAAAAACACATAAGGATATTTTGTCTATAATAACTTGTTATATTTGTTAATTTGTTCCAACTGAAAAATCACTTTTCTCATATTATATTTTTTTTTAATTAGCTATGGTATAAGTTTTTTTTATAATTATTTTTTTAAAAAAAATCATAAATTCTAATTTAACTAAATTATGGTGTGTTTGAAATTTTGAATAAAAAAATAAAAAAAAATCATTACTTTCTAAATTCATGATATAAGTAAATATAATTAAAAAAAAGTTTCTAAATCTTTAAAGGATATAATAATAAATAATGAGTAACATGCTATACATATTATAACAGGTAAAAAATAGTGGTGTTTGTAAAAAAGTTATGTAACTTAACCTTCACCTTGTCAACATCAATATCATCATTGACTATAAAAAAGTTATGATTAATATTTTGAAGTTTGCAATTTGTGATATGATAAACATTATTTTTTATTATTTAAGATTTGATTACATGCTAATATTTTTCCGAAAAACGAAATAATTCATAATCCATCTTATCAATCATAAATTTTCTTTAAAAATTGATGAAAGAATATTTTTTGAGTGTAATTCAAAGTAGGTAATGATTTCCTAAAATATTGTTTCCTTTGTTTCAATATTTTATAAAAAAAAATTTAAAGTAAAAGAAAATAAAAATTAGTGCAGTTTATTAATTAAAAATAAAAACTATACATATTTACCTCATTTTTTCTTTTTTTTTTTGGTTTACGAGGGAAATCCCACATTTTTTCTTTCAATATTAGTGAATCACATATTTTCTTTCCTTAATTATTCAATCGTAAACATAATATACTATTTTTAAAATATTTGATTAATGACTTTCACTTTAAATTAGTAATTTTTTTACCAATATAATGGGATGGAGGTAATATTTATCTTTGTCTTTACCCAATAGCAATTTTTTAATAGCAATTTTTTTTAGCTAACCACATAAGTAGATAACAATTTTTCCTATCAACAAAGACAAAAACAAAAACATTTGAAAATATAAGAACTAGTCCCAATCAAAATAATTTTTGGGAACTAAAACCAAAACGCACTGAATTTTTAAAAACCGAAAACATAAATAATAAACAAAAAATTTAAATGCGTATAACCATTCTTTTTTTGGTGAACACCAACCGGTATCCGAATCTGGTTTACCCAGAATTCGACTCATCCGATCCGACTCAACTGAGCTCGCACTAAGCAGTAGGGGTCTCCCAGCGGGGGTTGCTCCATACCCAAGGGTCGAACTCGAGACCAGTTGGTTAAGGGATCAAGTGAGCTACCACTTGACCAACCCCGCGTTGGTTGTAACCAATTTTTTTAATAACCATAATTTTAGTTCTTTTTCTTATAACTGAAACTAGTTTAGCTTGCCCGTGCGATGCATGGAATTAAACAAATATATTAGATCACATCCCATCATATATAATAAATATTTCAAAGCCTAAAAATTTAATAGACAATTTGAACTAAATGACATAATTTTATTTATATGAGAATTGTTACTAATAACCAAACTTAATTACTGGTTAAACTATATAAGTTAGTTCATATTATTTATAATTGATTTGAAATTGCAGATTGCTTTTTTAATTCAAAATATTGTATTCATAAAAAATGGAGCAAGTTGCTGTTTTTATTTTTAAAATCAAAATATTATATTCGATAAAATGGAATCAAAGGAGATGTTATTTTGTTAACTAAATTGAAAAAGAAAATAAATAAATAGCAAGATGCATTTTTTTTCAATTTTTCAAAAGTTAAAATTATTAGAAATTTGAAGAGCAAATAACGCATCTTGCAAAAATCTCATTTTCACTTCAATCCTGACTTGCATTTCACTCAAAATTGTAAATTAATCATCCATTTCTTTCCAAAGTTTCTTCATGTCATTCACTATTTTTGGCCTCATAGTTGCAAAAAAAAAAGGATTATACATTAGTAACGAATAAATTTTTTTGTCCGAATTCCTTGCGGAACCACCGGTATCCCCAAAAGCACCCTTAATACCAGGGAGACCTTGAGACTAATCCGGAGCGAGCTGCGTGGCTGGCTCTCCCAGCGGGATGTTTTTAGTAGAAATCGAACCCGGGGCTACTAGCACCCTTGTCCCATTCCCAAGATTTCAGTTGGGGCCTTAAACCAACTGAACCAAGCCCCGTTGGTTAGTAACGAATAAATTAGAATTTCATACTGAAAGTATGATTTAAAAAAATTATGTTATATTATACTCTATCCATCCCACAAAGATTGACGATTTTTGAATTAATTTTTTTTTACATTTTTTTAGGAGATGGTGAGTATAAATTTAAAAAAATGAAGAAAAAAAAAGACTCTTTATGCAATAGTTGAGATCCACCTTGACATTTCATCACTGGATCAACTCTCTAAATATTAAAAAAATTATTTAATGCAAAATAAAATATCAAAAAGGAATAAATGCAATAAAAACAAAAATGTAAATAAAAAGATGAGAATATAATTAAAATAAGATAAAGCACTTCTCACATTCTATAAAAAAAAATTGTGCAGTCATTTTATTTATGCAATTGACTATAAATTTAGTATTAGAATAACATCAATACATTAAAAAAATATATATAAACTAAATTTTAATTATTTTTGGTAGAAGAAAAAATCTTATTACAACAAGCAAAAAATAATACAAACTAAAGGACATCATGAGAACCTTGTCACCTTCTAGGAAGGGTTCAAAGACTCATAATGCCAAAAAATATACTAGTTTAATTCAGCGTTAATTCTACTAACAAGGATTGTAACACCCTAGTTACTTTCACTCTTAATTAATTGAGGATTTAAAAATTTTTCTTTTAAACTTATAGATGATCATGAAAACTCTTAATTATATTTGCTTATTATAAAATTCTCCGTAAAATCGGACGGAGTTTCCTTTGTTTTAGGGACATTCCCAAAATTCACTTTTACTGATTAACCTGCATAAAATTTCATTCTCATCAACAATGGGCCAGCAGGGCCAAAATACAATTCAGTTCATTTACACTATTTTAGAAAACAATTACAAATCTTAATTCCGTTTGGTTCCCAACATGTATACATTTCAAATACCCAAATAAAACTATTGACCGACAACGGGTCACCCAACTAACTATGCAACACTCCACGGGGTGGAGTGTAATCCTGCCCGGTCATACTCGTGCAAGCTCCTTCTTTACCTGTAAAAATATATCAAGAAGGGTAGCATTACACAGAACTTAGAAAATACATTCTAAAATGACATAGAGAACAACTAAGAGATTACTACCCGTTATCACTTGAATTATATTTTCTATTTCAATTTCCCTTGATTCCTTAATACCCCAATTGTTGTCCATATTCATCTCTCGTTCCTTTCGACTAATTCCTTAACTTTTCTTGATTTCTATCGTTTATTTCTATCATCTACACACTTGTCTATCTATCCTCTTATTCTCATTAATACTCACTCCTAATGGAGGGTTCTGTAAATATAATATTCCACTCTTCTATAGGGGGTCCTGATAAAATTCACTTCCTATGAGGGGTCATGAAAACAGTATCCACTCCTTTCGGAGGGTTTTGAAAATAGTATCCGCTCCTTTCGGAGAGTCATGAAAACAATATCCACTCCTTTCGGACGGTTTTGAAAATAGTATCCGCTCCTTTCGGAGAGTCATGAAAACAATATCCACTCCTTTCGGAGGGTTTTGAAAATAATATCCACTCCTTTCGGAGGGTCATGAAAACAATATCCACTCCTTTCGGAGGGTTTTGAAAATAATATCCACTCCTTTCGGAGGGTCATGGAAACAATATCCACTCCTTTCGGAAGGTTTTGAAAATAGTATCCGCTCCTTTCGGAGAGTCATGAAAACAATATCCACTCCTTTCGGAGGGTTTTGAAAATAATATCCACTCCTTTCGGAGGGTCATGAAAACAATGTCCACCCCTTTCGGAGGGTTTTGAAAATAATATCCACTCCTTTCGGAGGGTCATGAAAACAATGTCCACCCCTTTCGGAGGGTTTTGAAAATAATATCCACTCCTTTCGGAGGGTCATGGAAACAATATCCACTCCTTTCGGAGGGTTTTGAAAACAATGTCCACCCCTTTCGGAGGGTCATGAAAACAATATCCACTCCTTTCGGAGGGTTTTGAAAATAATATCCACTCCTTTCGGAGGGTCATGAAAACAATATCCACTCCTTTCGGAGGGTTTTGAAAATAATATCCACTCCTTTCGGAGGGTCATGGAAACAATATCCACTCCTTTCGGAGGGTTTTGAAAATAATATCCACTCCTTTCGGAGGGTCATGAAAACAATGTCCACCCCTTTCGGAGGGTTTTGAAAATAATATCCACTCCTTTCGGAGGGTCATGAAAACAATGTCCACCCCTTTCGGAGGGTGTTGAAAATAATATCCACTCCTTTCGGAGGGTCATGGAAACAATATCCACTCCTTTCGGAGGGTTTTGAAAACAATGTCCACCCCTTTCGGAGGGTCATGAAAACAATATCCACTCCTTTCGGAGGGTTTTGAAAATAATATCCACTCCTTTCGGAGGGTCATGAAAACAATATCCACTCCTTTCGGAGGGTTTTGAAAATAATATCCACTCCTTTCGGAGGGTCATGGAAACAATATCCACTCCTTTCGGAGGGTCATGAAAACAATGTCCACCCCTTTCGGAGGGTCATGCAAACAATGTCCACCCCTTTCGGAGGGTCATGAAAACAATATATAATTCTCTCCATTCTAAACCCTAAATTAATGGTATAATCAACTTCCTAATCGCTACATTCATTATTGACATCCCTACCAGAGTATAATCTACATCCAACATCAATATTCTCAATTGTCTCATGTTCATTACATTTCCATTCCAACCACTAGAATTAATGTCATAATCAACTCCCTAATCACTATGTTCTTTGTAAATCCTCAAGCCATGCCATATTCTACCATCATCATCATTAAATCCAATTTTTGTTAGAGCAACCACAAATACATATAGAAACTTACATATTCCTAAATTCTAATTCATAGTTCGATTGTACCATATTCTAACCCCGTCATTTACCCTAAGGTTCCTCTTTTCTATTTTAATTCCTGCCCTTAATTCCCCCTATATACAGGCTAGAAAATACCCTCTAAGTAGAGGTAACACTTCCCTTCTTACCTCAATAAAGGGAGAGAGATGGAAGACCTCAAGCTTGCTCCTTGTATCCTAGACCCCACCAAAAACCCATGCCCATGGTGTATATGAGCTTCTATGATGATGAGTGGTCTTAGTCCTTGTGATGAAGGCTTGAGTATGAATAACTCCCCCCTTGCAACGATTTTAGAAGCCCTAGGGGATGGAGAGTGGGAATCACGAATTGATGAGGGAGTTCGGGGTGGTTCTTTGTGCTTGATCCATGATGGAGATTGATGGTGATGAAGATCAAGGTTGAAAGTGCCTTGATCATGGTGTTTGGATGTTGATGATGGATTTGGCTCTTGGAATCCATGGAGAGAGGGAAGGAGGAACATGGTGGAAGAGGGAGAAGAAGGTGTGTTGGTGGTGTTGTGTTTGTTTGCTATAGGGCCCCTTGCCAAGAAGAAAAGGATTGGACGGAGGAGATTAGCCAACTTGGTGCCCAAGCCAAGATCGTGTGGCTGAAAATGCTGCATCTAGTCTCGCGCGCCTGGGCGCGGGTAATGCGCGCTTGAGCGCGAGTCTGGCACCAGCTCCTGGTCTGGTGCGTGGTGCGTGAATCTGGTGCGGTCAGGAGCTGAATTGGTGCGCCAAAAACGTGGCTGGTGCGTGCTGATGCATCAGAGGCGCGCATGGGCGCACAAAATGGTGCGCCTGAGAGAAAAAGCTCCTGAGTTGGTGCACCAATGAACAGTGGTGTGTTTGGGCGTGCACCGGTGCGCCTGGGCGTGCACTAGAATTTCCAAACTTCGATTCGCCGTAACTTTTTCATTAACCGTCGGATCGGGTCCAAATTTTTAGACAAGCTTCTTCACCCCATAAACTTCATATCCAACGGTGGAATTGATTTTCTTAGCATCCTATAATAAATTTCTAATTTTCTCTTTTCGGTCGATTTCTAACATCTAAAACGCCGATTTAACCCCCAATTTCGCTTATACGACTTTGCCCGAAGCCACAACTACCTTCTATACAACTCCTAGGACTTATAATCACCACTCACCTATCTACCAAAATTCGTTAAGTCATCATTTCAATTTTTCTTAGGTTTTTAATCAATAATTTCATTAAAATCAAAGTTTAGGATGTTACAAGGATCTTATTATTCCAACTAAAGTAGGATGGGTAACAATAATTAATCCTCAAAGCTACTTCACGTTTAATGACAGCCACAAGTTGCTGAGGGGATAACATTTTGCTTGCAAATATCCGTCGGTTCCTCTCTGACCAAACGTGGTAGACAATGGCAGCAAATAGAGCATGTATGCAGCGTCTTCTGCTCTTCTCCTTGAAGGCTCGATTGATCCGGCGAATCCAGTTGTGAAGTCGATAGGGCCAAGAATCTAAGCAAAACCACACACAGAGATCATCCAGTACTGTTTGCGACCAGCAACAAGCAAAGAACAGATGCTCATGAGATTCATCCTCCAACCCACACAGCGAGCATATGCTATGAGGTAAGAGCAAACGATCCTTTGTCTTTAGTCTTCTATGCATGGTTAACCAAACAATAAAGCAATGTTTTTGAACTGAAACTTGATTCCAAACAAATCTGTGCCAGGGAACTGAAGGAAGATTACCCAGCAAATAAAGATAAGCACTATTGACCGTGTAATCACAAGATTGAGTTAAAGACCAGGTATGATTTACAAACCCTGCCCTTAACTTGTCTCTAATTTTGATTAATTGCTTCCAATGCCAGCTATCACTGGATTTAGGGATATAGTTCCAAAAATCTAAGTCTTTCAAATAAATAGAACTAATCACTTTAATCCAAAGACATTCTACATTACTGCCAAATTGCCATATTTGTTTACCCACTGCTGCTATATTCCATAAAATAGTGTTTTTGAAGTTCAAGCCCCCTTTAGATTTTGGTCTACAGACTATGTCCCATGCCACACATGTTGTATAGTGCCCCTGCTGATCTTTTCCCCAAAGGAAAGCCGTGCATTTTTTTTCCACATCTCTAAGCACCGATTTAGGAATGATGAAAATGCTTGCCCAATAAACGTGCAAGGTTAAGAGAACAAAATTAATTAAGCAACACCTTGCGTGATAGGACAAATTCCTTGAACTCCAGTAGTTAATTCTGTTACTGACCTTATCAACAAGGATTTGGCAAGTGTTCTTAGACCATTTCCTAGCCGAAATAAGCATGCCTAGATAACGAAAAGGAAAGAGTCCCTTTGTAAATCTAAAAATGCTAAGTAACTCAGCTTGTTTAGCATCACTCAAACCAGCCATGAACAGCTGAGACTTCTCATAATTAGCATGTAGGCCTGAGCTGGCTGAGAAAGCCTGGAACCCATCACAAATAATCTTTACACTAGCTGGATGCCCCTTACAAAATAGCATTATATTAGATCATCAGCAAAAGCTAGGCTAATAAGCTTACTATCCTTGCACATAGGATGATATCTGAAGTTCCTATGTAGAGCTGTCTGTAGGCCTTTGGTTAGCACTTCCATAGCCATAACAAATATCAAAGGAGATACAGGGTCTCCTTGACGAATACCTCTAGAACCCTGAAATTGACCAGAAGGTTGCCCATTAATACTTATCTGAAAGGAGGCAGTAGTTATGCATACCATTATCCAGTTAGTAAACTTATTAGTTTTAAAAAAAAAATAATTAGGAAATTATGAGATAAGATAAAGCACTTCTCACATTTTACCAAGAAAAAAACTGTGCAGGCATCCTATTTACGCAATTGACTATAAATTTAGGAAAAGAACAACATCAACACATTAAAAAAAAAATATGAAAGCAAGATAAACTATCAAAATTGTGAAAATAATAACATCAAGAAACTTAAAAAATAACATAAATATCTCCACAATCCCTCAAATTCTTAAATCGAGATCAATTATTTAAAAAACAAAATATCGCTGGTGTGACTTTATGGACGTTAGTGCCTTGATTATAAGTAGTCATATACGACCGATTTAATACACAAAATAATTGTAGAGAACATAAAGAAAAATATGGTAGTACTATCCATTCTTACAATTTGAAACATTAATAATAGTAACAATAATAATAATAATAATAATAATAATAATAATAAAAAGGAGATGTGAAAAAAATAATAATACATATATAACCTCTTCATCAAGCACATTTGACCATTCCAGGTTGATCTTTAGAGTATTTGATGACCTTATCATTTTTTTATTTTTTATTTTTTAGCACAAACTTAATTACTAATATGATTAAATTGTATGTTGGTTTCTATTTTTATAATTGATTTGATTTGGTAGATTTTTTTTTAAAAAAATTCAAAATAACATATTTATCCAAAATAGAATCAAATTTGTTGATTCTTTTTAATTCAAAATATCCTATCAAATTTTGAATTAAGCAAATGACTTCTGATCGATGTGAAAACAAATCGAAAACATTGAATTAACAAACTAATTTTGAAAATAACAAACTAATTTTGGGTTTCCTCAAATTTGAAATAAATATTAATATAAAACAATTACTGTCTTGATGATTTCCTCTTTTTTATAATATAAAATTGATAATTGATATTCCTATCTCTATTCTTGTTAGAATCAAATGAACTGTTGGTAGTTTTTTTTTTTAATTCAAAATATCATTTTTATCCAAAATGGAATCAAGTTGTTGGTTGTTAAGTGGTTGAGTCTAACAAATCAAACAGTTCTAACAAATTTTTTAATTTAGATTTTTTTTATCAAAATTGTGGTAAATTATGTGCTGAATTTTTATTTATTTTTAAAACAAAAATTGACATAATTATGTGAAAGTGACACGTAGCAATTTTTGAATTACAAGTATCCTCTTTTTATAATATATATATATATAATCGATTGATGATTGATTGATTGAAGTATTACGAATGAAAAAGGGCATTTAAAGATTTGACAACAAAGTCAATACTAGGCCGTTTAATATAATCAGTCAAAATCATTGCAATTAATGGCCTTTAAAATTAGAATATTTATAAAAATAAAATACTCTGTTCGTTCGTGGCTTTGTTATCATGTCTATAAATATTTTGAAGTACTCCCTCCATCTCAAGTGAGCAAAATCATTAGTAGTAGAGAATCATTCGTCAGTTCTGATAAGGGTCCAATCATTTTCCATGGCAGAAAATTTTGTTAAGAATTTGGCTTTGATCCTAGTGGCAACGGTGCTGATTTTATTGGTCTTGAATCCACAACCTGTAGAATGTCAATTTGGCATCGTTCTCAACCCCTGCACACTTCCTGAGTGCACTGCCAGATGCAAGAAAATTCTGCAGGACAAGTTCATGAGTGCATCTTGCGTAAAGAACTCTAAGGGAATGTTTTGCCTTTGCTTAGGTTGAAAATTGACATTCATGTTTTTGCATTTCAATATATCACTGAAGGCAGTCCCTCTTGTTATCTTTTAAATATAGGGAACATGTTTGGTGATATATAGCCTATTCTATTCTGTGTGTTTATTTTCGTCTTTTTCTTATGAATATGCATGTAGTCCATAAGGACATCAAAACTGTACTTGTTTATTCTTGATAACAACAAGATTTCGAGTGTGTCTCTTTGTCCTTGCAATGAAATCTCTTACATACGAGAAACTTTTTGGTGATTAGAGTCAATTTGACACCCCTGCGGCTTAATCAAGTTGCTGTAGATTGTTATTTTAACAACTGTGTTGGGTTCAACCAAAGTGTACTTTGGTTTACATAAAATAATTTGAAGAGTGAATATGAATAAAAACGATTAAATATAAAAAATACCATCTAAAGATCTATTTAAAATTAGTCTTTATATATATATTTTTCTTAAATTTTGATTCCTACTTTTACATTTCGTCTTAGTTTTGATCTGTGAAAACAAATAGATACGAAAAATGCTACCACCAACACATTTTGTTTTGATCCTATTTTTACATTCTATTTTAATATTGATCTTTACTTTTTTTCCGTTAGGTAATATCATCGTTTATATGGACCAAAACCCAAATAATAATAATCTAACAAACAACATTTCAAAGTTATAAGAAGTAGAATTAACTTCAAAAAAAAAGTAGAATTCTTTCTTTTACCAAAAAAAAAAGTTATAAGAAGTAATTGGAAAAGGATGGAGAACATGGTCTTCACTGCCACCAATGCACACGTTGTAACATCGAAGGAACCTCTAGGCAAACCTCCGGAGTCTGCAAGGGCTAAGATTTCATTTAGGGAAAAACTCATGGACGAACAAGAACCCCTACGTCCTAGAGAGGAGGTTGATCTTCTTGAGTTAGGTCTCGGTTGTAATACTCATTGGAATTATCCTCGAAATCATAAATGAAATATATTATGTGTATATAAAATAGATATTAAGTAGATATTAAGTAGATATTAAGTTGATACTAAGTGAATGTCAAGCAGATATTATGTGAATATATTTGTAAATAATCATCATAGTGAATTTTAGTGAAAACGTCATCCAAGGATCTGGTCGTATCTCATTCGTTAACCGTCAGATCGTGCCCAAATTTGGAGACAAGCTTCCCAACCCTCTTGTCTTCAAATCCAATGGTGGAATTTGTATTTGGAGGTCAAACAGTCTAGATAATCGATTACTAGAGCCAGTAATCGATTACCCAAGTCAACTTAAATTCTGGTCAAATTAAGTTGTGGTAATCGATTACCATGTCATGGTAATCACATGGTAATCGATTACCAGTCTGTATCGGATGCAGTTTTAAGGCGGTGGAAGCTAGAAACTCGTGGAAACTTAGATGTTTTTCACTCCTAAGGACCATTGTGTGGCTCCTAGATGGTCTAGGACGATTGTGTGGTGTAGGAAAGAGATGAAGTCATGGCTTACTTCATCTCCTTGCATCATTTCCTCTCTTTTTTTCCTTCTATAAATAGCTTATGCCATGGCTGTTGTTGCTTCATGTTTTCATGTTTTCCCTTGCCCAAACTCTGTCCAAATTACCTCTCAAATTCGTGCACTTGGCTTACCTTGAGCTGGTGCACATAGAGTTTAAGTTTTGGTGAGAGTTAGTGAGTGGAAGTGGAAACCTTGGGTTGAGGGGAGTTTGGGGCTGTGGTTGTTGTTGATGCTGCGAGTGGTTGTTCCCGGTTCGGTCGGTGCTGAATCTTGGGTGTGATATACATGGTTAGGGCTTTCAGTGCGATCGATGCACGTTTTGGTGGGTGGCGGTGCTGCCAATGCTAGTTTCCTAGTGCACCGGTGCTGTTTTCTAGTGCACGTCCCTGGTGCATCTTGTGCTGACCCATGGTACATGGTGGTGCTATGGTGCAAGCTCTAGTGCATGATGGTGCTGCTGGTGCTAGTTCTCTGGTGCATCGGTGTTGTCCTCTAATGAACCTTGTGCAATGTTCCTGATGCACCAGTGTTGTTTCCCTGATGCATCTGGTACTGATATGTGGTGCACGTCTCTGGTGCAACGGTGCTGGAGTCTGGTTCATGTTCATGATGCACCGATGTTGAAGTCCGATACATGTTCCTGGTGCGGCCGGTGCTGATTCTGGTGCTGGTCGGGCACGGAGCTGTTGGTCGATGCAAGTTTCTGGTGCACAGCGTTGCGTTTTACGTTGTGGCAGAACCAAACGTGTCTAAACCTGTCCTAAATATCTAAGGTATGGGAGCTTTCATTCATATCGCTAGGATAATTATTGAAATATTTTTGATTGATTATGTGTGAAAAGAGAAAGAATAAACCATGACAAGGTTGCTTGGTTTGGAGACCAAGACAACCCATGGTTCTTTATAAAACCTTGACTTGAGCATGTTTAAAATGATGCATATGAGCTAATAGAATGCTGAAACTTGGCCATTTTGCAATGAAATTGAATTTGATATGTCATATTGTGATTTTATGCCTTTTATGCATATTAAGTGAATTGAATATGAAGATCCGGTGCATGTTCCTGGTGCGGCCGGTGCTGATTATGGTGGTGGTCCTGCACGGAGTTGCTGGTAGGTGCAAGTTTCTGGTGCACAGCGTTGCGTTTTACGTCGTGGCCGAACCAAACGTGTCTAAACCTGTCCTAAATATCTAAGGTATGGGAGATCTCATTCATATCGCTAGGATAATTATTGAAGTATGTTTGATTGATTATGTGTTAAAAGATAAATGAATAAACCATGACATGGTTGCTTGGTTTGGGGACCAAGACAACCCATGGTTCTTTATAAAACCTTGACTTGAGCATGTTTAAAATGATGAATATGAGCTAATAGAATGCTGAAACTTGGCCATTTTGCAATGAAATTGAATTTGATATGTCAAGTTGTGATTTTCCGCCTTTTATGCATATTAAGTGAATTGAATATGAAGATGATGCTTTGTGTGCTTGAAATTTTCATGAACATGTGTAATTATACGTGATTTTGATCTGTTTTGGGTTGTATTAGGTGAAAGTGAAGTGTATCAAAAGTTGGTATATCAAAACCTCATTTTAGTATGCAATTTTCTGCAGGCAAACCTTGGTAATCGATTAACAGGATAAAATTGGTACCAAAATTTGAATTTTTACGTGGTAATCGATTACTACCCTCTGGTAATCGATTACCAAGACTCCTGATGTGCAAAATGCCTATTTTTAATACACCTAGCCCTAACCTAATGCACTTATGGAATGTGGAATGTATTTTTATGGAATGTGGAATGTATTTTTATGATGATCTTAATGATGATTGATTATGAATATGAATTCATAATTATGAAATGAATATTAATGAAAAGTGAAATGATAAATTATTTGCATTCGCACGAGAAGTTGCAGATGGTGAGATAATGATATTATGATGATGATGGAATAATGACAAACAAAACGAGTTGAGGAAAAAGGCTGGTAATGAATCATAGTTGCATACATGCATTGAGTGAAATTTGCTCCAATATGTTGAGGTTTTTATACTAATTACGTCGGGCGGAGGGAGCTTGTAATCCGTAAATACGTCGGGCGGATGAAGCCTGTAAGTCGTGAATGCGTCGGGCAGATGAAGCCTGTAAGTCGTGAGAGGTGATATTATTGAGATGAGATTAGCATGCATCATGCCACATAAAGATAAGATAATATAATTGTAAATCAAGGACTAAGCATGTGAAATGCATTACGATGATTATGAGTGTATGTTTGTCTATGATTACTCAATCAATTATCTGCTTACGCGATATGACAAATGATTTACTCCCATCTACCATTTTTGGTGGTAGGTAAATGTAGCAGATAAAGTTAGTCCACCTGTCAAGTCAAAGACTCAAGCGGAAAGGAAGAGATTCATCGATTCATTTACTGGATTTGATCCATTGTAACACCGAAATGATGTACTTTAAAGAAAAAATTTTAACCACTAATCTTGAATAAAGGAAGTTAGTTAAGCCTAGAGAGAACGATGACCAACGGGCTAGGGCAAGTGAATGCCACCCCAACGGGAATGTAAAATACCTAGTACTTAACTAAGTTGAATCTGATGATGAATAATAATCTTTATCTTTAGGTTCATATAATCTAAAGATACATTTTATAATCTCCCTTGTGGAGGATTATAACTTCGACCGGATTGATATGATCTCTTTACCAATGACATGTAGTGTTAGGATTGGCCACCCTAATAGTTACAGCTCTTGGAAAAGATGATCATGGATATTCTTAACTTCATTCTAATCGGAGCACACAATAGAAGCATCTATTCTTCGATCTCTTTTAGTGACATAACCTTGATCATTTATCTATGTAAAAGTAGAACTTAAGCAACCGTATCTCTGAACCATCCCTTAGCATCTTGGGAATGGATTTCCCTATACATAGATCGTTAGACTTCGGTAATGCTTTCTCAAAGAATACTTTTTCCTAATTTTGTACAAAGTTCTTCAATTTCTAGCTAAGTGAATCTTGTCTCAATAATGATGGACTTCTCATTCCTTACGAATGATTCGATATTCTTATCTAGTGAATCTCTCATTTGCCTACCCTTGCGATTATTTTCGTTTCTTTCTAAAATTTTAAGATTTGAAGTAATAGTTTTATTATGCTTTGCGTTTAGGCATTTTGAAACCTTAACTTTTGAACGAACTTTCAATATTTTTCTATTATCATGATCTTGAATTGTCAAGTTACTTAAAGTACTTATTTGATAATTCTTAGGATCATCCTACATTTTGGAATGTCGAAATTTTGATGAACCCTTCCTAACCGCATTATATTATGTAGATAAAAAATATATTATGTAGATATAAAATAGATAATAAGTTGATACTAAGTGAATATCAAGCACATATTATGTGAAGATATTTGTAAATAATCACCATTGTGAATTTAAGTGAAAATGTCAACCAAAGATCTGGTCGTATCTCATTCGTTAACCGTCGGATCGTGCCCAAATTTGGAGACAAGTTTCCCAACCCTCTTGTCTTCAAATCCGACGGTGGAATTTGTATTTGGAGGTCAAAAATTCTAGGTAATCGATTACCAGAGCCAGTAATCGATTACCCAAGTCAAAACTTAAATTATGGTCAAATTAAGTCACGGTAATCGATTACCATGTCTGTATCTGATGCAGTTTTAAGACGGTGGAAGCTAGAAGCTCGTGGAAACTTAGATATTGCGTGGGGTTGTGGTTGTTGTTGATGTTGCGTGGGGTTGTTCCCGGTTCGGTCGGTGCTGAATCTTGGGTGTAATATACATGGTTCGGGCCTTCGGTGCGATCGGTGCACGTTTCGTTGCATGGCGGTTCTGCTGATACTAGTTTCCTGGTGCACCGGTGCTGTTTTCTGGTGCACGCCCCTGGTGCATCTTGTGCTGACCCATGGTTCTTTATAAAACCTTGACTTGAGCATAAACCTTGATTATGTGTGAAAAGAGAAAGAATAAACCATGCCAACGTTGCTTGGTTTGGAGACCAAGACAACCCATGGTTCTTTGTAAAACCTTGACTTGAGCATGTTTAAAATGATGAATATGAGCTAATAGAATGCTGAAACTTGGCCATTTTGCAATGAAATTGAATTTGATATGTCATATTGTGATTTTATGCCTTTTATGCATATTAAGTGAATTGAATATGAAGATCCGGTGCATGTTCCTAGTGCGGCCGGTGCTGATTATGGTGGTGGTCCTGCACGGAGCTGCTGGTAGGTGCAAGTTTCTGGTGCACAGCGTTGCGTTTTACGTTGTGGCCGAACCTAACGTGTCGAAACCTGTCCTAAATATCTAAGGTATGGGAGATCTCATTCATATCGCTAGGATAATTATTGAAGTATGTTTGATTGATTATGTGCGAAAAGATAAATGAATAAACCATGACAAGGTTTCTTGGTTTGGAGACCAAGACAACCCTTGGTTCTTTATAAAACCTTGACTTGAGCATGTTTAAAATGATGAATATGAGCTAATAGAATGCTGAAACTTGGCCATTTTGCAATGAAATTGAATTCGATATGTCAAGTTGTGATTTTCCGCCTTTTATGCATATTAAGTGAATTGAATATGAAGATGATGCTTTGAGTTCTTGAAATTTTCATGAGCATGTGTAATTATACGTGATTTTGATCTGTTTTGGGTTGTATTAGGTGAAAGTGAAGTGTATCAAAAGTTGGTATATCAAAACCTAATTTCAGTATGCAATTTTCTGCAGGGTAATCGATTACCAGGGTTTGGTAATCGATTACCAAGATAAAATTGGTACCAAAATTTGAATTTTTACGTTGTAATCGATTACTACTCTTTGGTAATCGATTACCAGGACTCCTGATGTGCAAAATGCCAATTTTTAATACACCTAGCCCTAACCTTATGCACTTATGGAATGTGGAATGTATTTTTATGAATAAATGAATATTTTTATGATGATCTTAATGATGATTGATTATGAATATGAATTCATAATTATGAAATGAATATTAATGAAAAGTGAAATGATAAATTATTTGCATTCGCACGAGAAGTTGCGAATGGTGAGATAATGATATTATGATGATGATGGAATAATGACAAACGAAAAGAGTTGAGGAAAAAGGCTGGTAATGAATCATAGTTGCATACATGCACTGAGTGAAATTTGCTCCAATATGTTGAGGTTTTCATACTAATTACGTCGGGCGGAGAGAGCCTGTAAACCGTAAATACGTTGGGCGGATGAATCCTGTAAGTCGTGAATACGTTGGGCTAATGAAGCCTGTAAGTCATGAATACGTCGGGCGGATGAAACCTGTAAGTCGTGAATACGTCGGGCTAATGAAGCCTGTAAGTCATGAATACGTCGGGCGGATGAAGCTTGTAAGTCGTGAATGCGTCAGGCGGATGATGCCTGTAAGTCGCGAGAGATGATATTATTGAGATGAGATTAGCATGCATCATGCGACATAAAGATAAGATAATATAATTGTAAATCAAGGACTGAGAATGTGAAATGCATTACGATTATTATGAGTGTATGTTTGTCTATGATTACTCAATTAATTATCTGCTTACGCGATATGACAAGTGATTTACTCCCATCTACCATTTTGGTGGTAGGTAAAAGTAGCAGATAAAGTCAGTCCACCTGTCAAGCCAAAGACTCAAGCGGAAAGGAAGGGATTCATTGATTCATTTACTGGATTTGATCTGTTGTAACACCGAAATGATGTACTTTAAAGAAAAAATTTTAACCACTAATCTTTAATAAAGGGAACTTTTACTCTTCCGTCACAACAATTTCTAACAAATTATTTTGTTCCCTTTATAAAAGATGAGGGTGTTACATTTGCAGCATTGATTTGTCATATATAGAAGGAAAGGAACATTCGCACTTTTAAGAACAAGAAGAGGAGTTTGCAGCTTATTTTCAGTACTATTAGGTGAGAGGTTGCTCGTAGGATTAGTTTTGTTAGGTTTGGCCTCAAAATCTCGAGAGGGGGGGGGTGTTGAATCGAGTTTTATTAATTTATTGCAAAATCACTTCCAATTTAAAAATTATTTTTGCGATGGAGAGATTAGACGTTTGAGATGGAGAGAGAAATCGATTGATAATAAAATAAGAGTAGCGTGGAAACGTAAATAAACGAAAATGCGGAAAATAAAAGATATAGGGATAGAAAAGCTTGCACCAGAAAATTTTATACTGGTTCAGCCTTCCCGTCGAAAGGCCTACTCCAGTCCCCAAGCGACCCGCTTGAGATTTCGATAGCCAGCAATTGAGCCGCACCCAATTACAACCAGAGCACCCCGCACACTAATAGGAACCTCCGTTCGCTAGGGGCCTCAATATCACACAAGGGTTCCTCACCCTACAAAGGAATACAATCCTTCACACCTAGGGAAACACTCCCTACGATCTATGGTTCAAGTACAATATGATGTGAGTGATTACAAAAGTATAGTGTGTTCTCAACAACACGGATACAACAATAATATCTCTATAGCAATGAAGTCCTTTAGTGAGAAGTTACAAGGCCAACAAGGTTTTGTTCTTCAAAAAAATGTATGAACGTGAAAACCAGAGAAAAGTTGGAGAAGAAGAGAAAGAACGTGAATATCAGAATGTCAGAAAAAATGTTTAGAATGTTGAAGTGATTTTTCTTTTGTATATTTCAAAAACTAAAACCTTGATAAATCAAAAAGATTTAAGACAACAAATTAAAATAAATTTTAAAATCAGAATAAGATAAAATATGATTTTGTAATAGAATAGAATAGGTTTTTAAATCAAATACATATCAAATAGATTTAAGAAAATAAATCAAGGATTTGATTTAAAACAATTAAGGAAATAATTCAAAAATAAAATCAAATTCGATTTTGAAAATAAATCAGAATCAATTAAGTAAAAACAAATATGGAAATAAATCAAAATGATTCTTACACGTTTTTCAATAAAATTTGAGGTAATCGATTACTTCATAAAGATAATCGATTATCACCTGAAAAATAGAAACTTTGAAATTCATTTGAAAAACCAGTAATCGATTATCACATGCATGTAATTGATTACTTCACTTCTGTTTAGTATATGATGCAACTCATATAATCGATTACCACTAATCTAATAATCGATTACTGAGCCTCTGATTTTTTTATGATGCAACATCATGTAATCGATTACTACAAAGAAATAATCGATTAATTTGCTTCTGGAAAATGTATGATGCAACAATGTTAATCGATTACTTGATCCAGGTAATCGATTACTCTTATTCAAAAAGTAATGGATTAACCAAGTTCACATAATCGATTACACACACTCTGATTTTTCTGTGATGCAACAAAGTTAATCGATTACTTCAAGAAGGTAATCGATTACTCCTTCTTGCACTTGTAAAAATAGATTTTCATAACATAAAAACATCCAGAGTTGTTTCATCAATCATTTCCACAGAAACTAAGTTAGAAAACTTATTTTCACGAAAACTCTTTTTCTTCTCCTTTAAGTGAAAAACTCATTGGCCTTTTAACTCATTAAGAACAAAATACTTCATTACCTTACAACATGTCCTAACCCCGAGCGTGTGGTTCAGTGGTAGGGATTGATCCACACTTAAGCAAGGTCAGGTGTTCGAATCCTGCCTTGTGCATGAAGCAGCGTTAAATCTCGGGGCCAGCTGTCCCACCCATTAGAGGTGCCTACAAGCCAGCGAGGAGATTAGTCACTGCGGTCGGCGGTGGACACTCTGGTCATGGACCAAAAAAAAAACCCTTACAACATGCCCTAAGGGAAAGGGATTAAAGTCTTCTATTTGCTTGAGCCTTCAACTTGAGCTTGAAAGGACTTGTGATAGCATTGCTTGATTCTTGAGTTTGTTATCATCAAAACTTTAACCTTTAATTCTTCTTGAAGTCCATGAGAGAGCTTGACTTCCAACAAGTTTTTGTTTTCTTAATTTTGAAGATTGGAAGAATAATGTTGTAGTTGATAGAATCAGGTAGGAACTCTAGTATTTTTAATTTTTTTAATATTTTAGGCCTTTGGTTGTTTTGAACCATTCTTAGAAGGTGACAAAATAGCTTTAGTTTGAGGCATTTGCATAAGTGTTGAACCCTTCCTAGAAGGTGACAAGGCTTTTGCTTATAACCTTTTTTTTTTTATTGTTTTTGAATTTTGAACATGGTTACCCAAAAAAAGTGTTTTTTTTAGAATATTATAACATGTTACTACATTTCAAAGTCATGTGTGAGAGTGGCTAAAAAATTAGTTCAGCAAAATCTTGGACCAATATCAATGAATTTCTATCCGGTGGACATGTGCTTAATTCAAATCGATGTTGAATTCAAACAATGAAATTTATATTCACAAAAGACCTCCCCTGAACAAATACTCCCCTCTTATAAGTTACCTTTTTCGAGGTTTATTTGTCTTTAAATATAAGTCACTTTACAATATTTAAACAGTATTAAGTAACCTATACCAAATATATCTTTAATGATTATTCTACTCTATATTTCACATTCCAAGAAATATTTTTACTTTTTTCATATAATAATTACATCACTCTAGATTGTATTTAATTTTATATAAGGGTATTTAGAGAGTTTGATATATCTTTTTATAATTTTCAGAATAATAACTATGTCTAACTATTTCTCTTAATCTATGTGAATTGGTTAAAAATGTCGTATAATTAAGGATGGAGGGACTATAAATAGGGATGGCAATGGGTCCGGGTATCCCATTACCCGGGATTACCCGGACCTGCCCCGTTCATGCATATTCAGACTCAGACCTGGACCCGCACAGGTACTAGTTGTCAAGCGGGCCTTCGGTTCTTCGAGTACCCAAACGGGTTCGCTGGTATCCATTATATTTTTTAAAAAATATATGATTCACTAGAGGCAAAACAATTCACAAACAAATTCACTAGAGGTAAAAAAAAATTCACTTAAAAACAAATCCTCTCACACAAACAAACTTAGAAACAATTCACAAACAAATTCACTAGAGGCAAAACAAATTCACTTAGAAACAAATCCTCTCACACAAACATACTTAAATTCCAAATCAATTAAATAATAAGTATTTTTTTGCGGGTTCGAGTATCCACGGGTTCGATACCCCATTACCCGGACCCAAACCCATTCCGGGTATTACTCACGAACTGCAAGTACCTGCGACTAGGGGTGTTCATGGATCGGTTCGGTTCGGTTTTTATGAATAAAGTCATCCAATCCGAAGAGAAAAATTAAGGTCGGTTCGGTTCGGTTCGGTTCATTTAGATTAAGAGATCCGATCCGATCCGATCCAAAAAATATATTCGGTTTTCGGCTCGGCTCGGTTCGGTTCACTATTTTTCTTTTCAATATAAAATATATCTAGTATTCACCTAAGATGAAAAAATATTCTCCACAAAAATTATTTAAAATAAACCTGTTATAGCACTTGTTCAACTATTCCTGTTTTGATCATAGTTAAACTAAATAGAAAAATAGAGTAAACCCAAGTCAAAGTAAAAAATGAAGTATTCAAACCCAAGTCAAAGTAAAATTACTCTTATTTATTTTATTTTTTGGAAAATAGAAATAATTTTATTAAGAATAGATACAAGTGTTGAGAACATATCCTCTCAACATGGAAAACAAAACTTGTAACCTGGAAAACATAATACAGTAGATGATGATAAACACCTAAAAACTAAAAGCAAACAAAAATTGAATACCCGACAAAACATGAGTAAAATTAGAAGATAAAGAGCTAAAGCACCCGAAGAAAAACTGCAGACAAAAAAGTTATCCAATTTTATAATGGCCAAAGCTTATGATATTTACATAAAATAAATCTCTTAAAATAAATAACGTAGTCATACCGTTACAAAAATTTTAAAATAATAGAGATTTTTTTTTTTCTATTTTTTTGAAAAATATAAATGCTCCATCCGTCAAGGAACAAAGGATGAGTGAGAAACTGAGAACGGCGAATCGTGAGTGACGGAGCAGAGGAACAGAGGAGCGGCGAGGAGAATGAGGGAGACAAAGTTGGCGGCTGGTTGAACGAGACGAAGTTGCTTGGTTGAGGGAGGGAGAGCGGCGGCTGCTGGTTGGTTGAGGGAGGAAAATATGTGAAATGAGGAAGAGGAACAGAGGAGCTAGGGTTGTTGGAAAGTAATTGGGCTTGGGCCATACAGGACGCAGGACGCAAAACGCAAAGCAGACTTAAGGGCCGGTTCGGTTCGGTTCGGTTCGGTTATGAAACTAAGAACCGAAAACCGAACCGAACCGATCGGTTTTGGAGGCAGCAGATCCAGAATTATTTATTTTTTTTTTTGTTTTTTTGGATTTCGGTTTTTTGGTTCGGTTTTTCGGTTATCCAATGGACCGGTTCGGTTGCGACCCTCACTATAAAGAATCATTAACTAAAAACCAAGTAAGTGCGCTAAAAAGAGTCAGTCGAGGAGCAGAAGACGTCGGAAGTGAGAACAAAAAGTAAGAATATATGGGTTCAAAACCCAAAAATTGTACTCTTATAACTCAGGCCATCCACAACAGAATGTTAACTTCAGACTCATCAGACTCTCACACATCAGTATGACACCGTTATTTTATTATATTATAAAACTCAACTTCAAACTTTTCATATATTCCATCACAATAGAGTCTTAATACCATACTCACCAAATTCATTCATCAGCATTATATTATCATGTACTTTTAGACACAATTTCATTTTGATAATACTTTTGTAATATAATTTCAATAATATTAAGGGTTTTCTTAACCATGGTCCTTAGGGCTAAGGATAAGCACCAAAACATGATTATTATTTCTTGAGAACGATGTATCAAATAAATCAAAACACTTATACTTTTATTTTTTCAAGAAATAATAAATATTTTGGGGTGTTTATCCTCAGCCCTTAAATACTTTAGGGTGTTTATCCTCAGCCCTAAGGGTTGAGGATAAGAAAACCCTACTATTAATTACCTACAATTTATAAATATAATCCCAAATAGTATTTAAATATTAAATTGAATAAAAGTAAACATTCCAATAATTGAAGTTAATTTTACCTATTAAAAATTATAAAGTGCATAAAAAAAATACAACATAATGTTGAATAATGCAATGGAACGTTATTTCAACGGCTCTTTATTTGAAATTATTAATTTTTTATTTGAATATAAAAATATTTATTTTTTTATGATAAGACAATATATTTAAGAATAAAAGAGAAAAAAACATATATTTAAGTATATTATTTTTTATTATTTAAAAAAATATTATTACTATTATTACTATTAATTTAATTATTTATTATTTAATATTAATTCATTTTTATTATTATTATTTATTATTTTTATTTATTGGGGTATTAACAGAGATAAAAGGATAAAAGACAATATATTTAAGAATAAAAGAAAAAATATTTAAAAATGTTATTTTTATTTTTTTAAAAAGAATATTATTATCAGTATTATTTGTAATTATTATTATTTATTATTAATTTATAATTTATTTGTATTATTATTTATTTATTTTTAATAATTTTTATTTATTTATTATTTGTTTATTAGGGTATTATATATAAAGTAAAAAGGAAGAAAGGACAAACAAATTAGATCCCACATAATCTTATGTTGAGTCTATAATTATAGACTTAACTTAAGACTCTCCACTAGATATTGAAAATTAATAGAGTCTTGAGAGAGTCTGGTAGAAAATCTGAACTTAAGACTCTCCACGAGACTCTTTACCAGACACTCACCAAACTCTGTCGTGGATGCCCTCTCACCAAACTCTGTCGTAGATTCCCTAAGTTAAAACTCTTACACGAAAATATAGAAAATATGTCCATTAAAATAATCAATAATTATTAAAAGGAACTTTTTTTAACCTTGCCCTTTAAGTATTGAGTATAAGCACCTTCAATTAGATAAGTTTTATTGAAAAAAATAAAGATATAAGATTTTATCTCTCATGAATGCATCAATTTCTATGAAACTTGACCATTTTTGGGTTCTTATCCTCAATCTTAAGGGTTGAGGTTAATCAAACCCTTATTTAAAAAGTATATAAACCTTTTTTTTAATGAAAAGATGTATTTGTTGGAAACCAACAAGCGGCCTAACAATCTACTAGAGGGGTGGTGAATAGTAGTTGGAAGCGATATTACCAATTTTTCGGATTTAATTGAAATGGGTGAACTTATACTTGCTGTATTTAAATAAAAGAGCGGGTTTTGTGCCGAACAGTATGAGATAATTAGTTATCTAGACCGATAATCGACTATCCGGGCTGCAACATAAAAAAACCAGTTTTGCAGCGGATTTACAGTAAATACACTTCAACCGAAATAAAGTTAGATAAGGCCGACTAAATTGATTAGACAATAAAGAATGCAGAAAGCGGTAAAAGATCTGACAGAGTACTTTTATACTGGTTCACTCTCACCCTTGAGAGCTATTACGTCCAGTCCCCCCTTAAACCTTAGGGAGCTTTTAATCAGAAACAAAACAATTGGATACAAGGAATTACAAGAGAACCTCTCTCAACCTAACCCTTTCAAGAGTGTACCAAACTCCTGAAATCTACCCCAATTGAAATGATGGTCGAAGAACCTCTTCAGCTCTTCTACAATCGGAACTCTTTGAAACCTTCAAAGATTCCTTCATTTTTACAAATAATAGAGTTTACAAATAACAGTTGTGGCTCCAAACAGACACTCAATTGAATATTGATCTGAAAGTGTTAAACCCAATTGAGTATCGATTTTTGAAAAGGATTGACAGAGAAGATTGAAAATTCGTTTTTCGTGTATTAGAAATTTTTTTCTGTGCGTTCTCTGTTCTTGTTCTTGTCGATCTGTTGGAGAAGACAGTACTCCACTTTATAATCTCCAGAATCCCCGAAAATCAGAGAGGGAGCGGAGTTGTCAGATCTGTTCTTGTCTTTCCAACGGTCACTTAGAATCAAATTTGATTTTTAATCAATCCCTTCATAATTTAACTCAGATGGTATTTAATACTTACTGATTGATATGCGCTTGAGTTAAATTCTAAGTCTACCACCCACACTCGGAAAGGAAAACGACTACAAAGAACATCGGAGGTAAGATAGACTTTTGAATGTTGTTTGCTGAGAGAGTTGAGCGACGAGCGAGCTCGGCACTTAACTGACCGCCTTGCCGAGCTAGGGGACTTGAGTAGAGGAGCTGATCCCAGTCTGACCGACCTGAACTTCTGCCGACCAGTTAGAATGAGACCGACTTGCGCCGACCTGAGCCGAGAGCCATTGCTATGCTTATCAATATATTTCACTTCATACGAGCACTGAGATATGGCCGAGAACCGAGCTGATTTGTTTGTCTCCTTTTTGAGTCTACACTCGGTGCCGAGATCCATCGCTACGCTCGTCACAATAATTGACTGGTCGAGCATACTGAGCTGATATGTTTGGCTTCATCAAAGGCCGAGATCCTAGCTCGTCAAAGTAGCACTGGTCGAGCACAATCAGAACCCCGAGCTGATATCTTTGTCTTCATCAAAACCTTTCTGATTCTACAATATCCCCCTTTTTGATGATGACAAACACTTGTTGATTTTTCTCGCTCTCCGAGTGTATGCTCGAACACTCCCCCTGAATATTTGCTCGTAAACCTGTAAAGCTAAAACAACAAAACAACACCTTTCTCCCCCTTTTGGCATGATAAAAAAGGAGCCGAAGAAATAAGCATATTGCCAAAAGAGCAGTAAATAATTAAAATCGAGGGCAAGCATCTCGAAAAAAATACCACTTGATGATATCACTGGTTGAAAAAAAAATCTTGCCCTTCTCCCCTAACTATAATATTCTCGGAAATGTAACTGTTCTCCACCAGAAAAGAGGTCGAAAACAAGTAAGGGAAAATTTCAAGTTTTTCAAAATATAAACAAATATTTGAATGAATAAAAGGAACTCAATCAATTTTACACTGAAATAAGACTTAGTTTTTGGTGATTTATCAAATTGAAAACACTGAACGACAATTAGCTTACTCTGGATTCATCCAGAATGCTGAGTTCCCTTCTTATATGATACAGAGTATCTCTCGGCAGGGGTTTTGTAAAAACATCGGTTAATTGATTTTCAGCGCTTACAAATTCTATAACACAATCACCTTTTTGAACATGATCTCATAAAGAATGATGTCTTATTTCAATGTGTTTTGTTCAAGAGTGATACACTGAATTCTTAGTTAGATTGATTGCACTTGTATTGTCACATTTGATAGGAATGTGATCCAATTTTAAGCCGAAGTTCGACAGTTGGTGTTTCATCCAAAGGATTTGAGCACACCAGCTGCCGGCTGCAATGTATTCTGCTTCTACGGTGGAAAGAGCAACACAAGCTTGTTTTTTAAAAAAAACCACGACACCAGAGAACTTCCCAAAAGATGACAAGTTCCACTGGTGCTTTTTCGATCAAGCTTGCATATCGCAAAATCAAAATCAGAATAGCCGATCAGACTAAGATTAGCATCACTAGGATACCACAGACCAGTGTTCTCAGTTCCTTTTAAATATTTAAATATTTGTTTAACAACAGATAAGTGTGATTCTTTCGGATTAGCTTGAAACCGAGCACACATACAGATGCTAAACATAATATTAGACCGAGATGCAATTAAATACAGTAGACTTCCTATCATGCCTCTATATTTACTTACATCTACCAACTTACCTGACTCGTTCTTATCGAGATAGAAGGATGTGCTCATCGGAGTTGTTGCATTCTTGCAATTATCCATGCTGAATTTCTTTAGAAGCTCTTTGCAGTATTTTCCTTGATGCACAAAGACGCCTCCTTCGACTTGCTTTACTTGAAGGTCGAGGAAGAATGTGAGTTCTCCCATCATTGACATCTCGAATTCACCTTTCATTAGTGCTGAGAATTTCTTACAGAGACATATTAGTAGCACCGAAAATTATATCATCAACATAAATTTGTAATAATAAAATGTCCTTTTCCGATTTATAAATGAATAAAGTTGTATCGACCTTCCCTCTTTCAAAGCCTTGATCTAAAAGAAAAGAGCTCAGCCATTCGTACCAAGCTCTAGGAGCTTGTTTCAATCCGTATAGAGCCTTTTTAAGTTTATAAACATGATTTGGAAATTCATGGCTTTCAAAACCAGGAGGTTGTTTCACATAAACTTCTTAATTTATAAGTCCATTTAAGAAAGCAATTTTAACATCCATTTGATAAAGGGTGAATTTCATTATAGATGCAAAATCAAGAAGAATTCGGATTGTTTCAAGCCGAGCAACTGGAGCAAAGGTGTCGTTATAATCGATACCTTCCTCTTGGTTGTAGCCTTGAGCAACGAGTCTCGCTTTGTTTCTTATAATTACCCCTGATTCATCCATTTTATTTCTAAAAATCCATTTTGTGTCGATTATAGTATGTTCATCAGGCTTAGGAACTAAATCCGAAACATTATTTCTAATGAATTGATTTAGTTCTTCTTGCATAGCAATATCCCAGTGTTCATCCTCAATCGCTTTATTAACAGAATCAGGTTCAATTTGAGAAACAAAAGAGACGAAATTACAAAAATTTTGAATTGACCGACGAGTTAATACTCCCTTTGAAATATCGCCGATCTCATTTTCGATCGGATGGTTCTTGTTTGTTTTCCAAGTGGGAGGCAGGTCGTCCCTCTCTGCTCCGATTTCAGCTATTATTGTATCGTCCTTTTGAGCTCCATTTCTAGTTATGATTGGTTCATGCATATTTAGCCTGTCCATTGAGTTTTCCTGGATTCCTGCACTTGTCACACAACTCAAAGTATCTCCTTTCGGAGACTCATCAAATACCACATGTATAGATTCTTCCATAATGGAAGTTCTTTTATTAAAAACTCTAAAAGCTTTACTATGGGAAGAATTACCTAAGAATATACCTTCATCGACTTTTGCATCAAATTTTCCAAGATGTTCATTTTCCATTGTTTAAAATAAAAACTTTGCATCCAAAAGCATGAAGATGAGATATATTCGGTTTTCTACCCTTGTAAAATTCATAGGGCGTTTTCTTTAAAATCGGTCGAGTTAACACTCGTTTAATACATAGCACGCAGTATAAACTATGTCTGCCCAAAAATAGTGACGTACTTGAGATTCATTTAACATCGTCCGAGCAAGCTCCTCAAGTACTTGGTTTTTCCATTCCATAACTCTGTTTTGCTCGAAAGTTCTTGGAGCGGAAAACTAATGCTCGATGCTGAACTTAGAACAAAATTTATTAAATTTGTGGTTCTCGAACTCGCCGCCATGGTCTGTTCGGATAACAATCACTTTTTGGTTGGCTCGGTTTTGGATTCGTTTGACTAGATCTTTAAAACTTTTGAAAGTGTCACTTTTTGCACTTAAAAATAAGGTCCACGTAAATCTAGAAAAGTCATCAACAATCACTAAGGCATAGTAGTTACCACCAAAGCTTTTTACTTGCGATGGTCCGAACAAGTCCATATGAAGCAATTCTAATGGCCTTGTTGTGGAAACCAACGTTTTTGATGAAAATTTATTTTTAGTTTGTTTACACTTTTTACAGGAACTGCAAGCACCTTCAATATTAAATTTCAGCTTTAGTAGACCAACTACTAGGTCTTTTGATTGATGTTTCTTTAATTGATTTACATTTATGTGAGCAGTCTGACGATGCCATAACCAAGTATTATTTTCTCGGCAGGTAGATACCAGAGAAGAAATTTCATTTAAATCTACCAAATAAGTATTGTTTGATCTTTTTCCCACAAATTTAATAGAATTGTCTTTGTCACTTTTAATAAAGCAATGAGTGGAGGTAAAAATAACATGATTACCAATATCACAAAGTTGACTAATTCTCAAGAGATTGTGTTCCAATCCTTGAACGTATAAAACATTTTCGAAAATCAGATCGGAAGAATTTCCCAATCTACCTTCACCCAAAATCTTACCTCGATTGTTGTCTCCGTAAGTGACATATCCCTTTTCTTTTGGAATAAGCTCGATAAAATGCTGCTTATCCCCAGTCATGTGCTTCAAACATCCACTGTCCAGATACCACCGATTTTCTTTTGTCCGAAAGCACACCTGCAAAACAAATATTACTTGTTCATTTTGGGTACCCAAACAGTTTTGGGTCCCTTAAGGTTAGCGTCGGGATCTTCTCCCTTAATAATCCAGGTGTATGAGCCATTAGCCACACCATATCGCCGTATTTTACATTCATTCGGTGTATGTCCGAGAATACCACAGTAAAAACAGGTCGGCTTTTTAGAATGATTTATTTTTGAAAATGAGCCGACTTTTCTGAAAACTTTCTTTTTGGCATTGGTGTAACCGAGACCCGTTTTGTCTGAATTATTTCTTTGTTTAGCAAGTAATCGGTTTAACATATTATCACTTTTTGAAAAAGTTGCAACAGTAGTTTTCAAATTTTTAATTTCTTTCTCATATTTGGTGCAACTTTCACAATTTCGATTTTTCAGTGAAGTGATAGTATGTTCTAAAGAATCATTGCTGCTTTTCAACTTGCAATGCATTTTTCTAATTGAAGAACTTGCTCTGTATAGTTTAAAAAAATTCTTTTTCAGTTTAACATAGCTCTTGGCAAGTTTCTTAAACTCAGATTGCATTTCAATGTAAGTTGTATATAATTCTTCATAATCATCGAATTCGGACTCAGTATCAGATTCGGTATCCGAGTTTACCTCATTTCCTTGCATAGTTGAGCCAAACATAAAGCTTGGCGAAGCTTCTTCATCATGTCGTCCCATTAAGCATAGGTTCGCCTCCTCTTCATCATCTGACGAACTCGATTCTGAATTTTCACTCTCCTCGGGTGCATCCCAGACGATGTAAGCTCTTTTCGGTTTAGGGTCCTTGGCTTTCTTCTTTTCGGCACTGCTTCTCTTTTGCAACTTGGGACAGTACACTTTTATATGTCCCGGTTCACCACATTCATGGCACTTGATTTTGTCTTTTGAGCTTGAGCCTTTGTGATGAAATTCTTTGGTCTTTTTTCCTTTGTTTTTAAAATTTCTTTTATTTTTGAAGAATTTCCCAAACTTTTTGACCATAAGCCCGTAAGTTTCCTCGTCCATGTCTGAATTAGAGTCGCTGTCCTTGGAGTCTTTAGCCGACTTTGTTGAGGCCTTGAGCGAGATCCCCTTCTTCTTTTTGTCGGATTCTTCATGCATCGTTAGGCGTCCGAGCTTCATCTCGTGCTCCTGAAGTTTGCCGAACAGCGTTGCAATGTCCATGGTGTCTAGGTCCTTTGATTCCATGATGGTTGTCACTTTCGGCTGCCATTCCATGCTCAGACATCTCAACAATTTGTTAATAACTTTATAATTTAAAAATGTTAGGATTGGCAACTGTCACCCAAGAGGGGGGGGGGTGAATTGGGATTTTACAAAATCATTGGAAAATATTCGATTTAAATCATTTTCAATAAAATAAATATAATTTGCAGCGAGAAATTATAAAACGCTGAAAAGCGATTGCGCGGAAGCGGATAATATAAATAATTATATAAAAACTAATGCACGCGGAGACAATTAAAACAATAACAATGGGAAACGTTACCACGCTAATTAATTTAAAACAATTAAATTAATATATTAAGAAAATAGTTGTTATGATGCAATAACGATAAATAACACATAAGCAACGATAACAACGGTAAATAAAGAGATGAGGATTAGAGAAAATTGCACCAGAATTTTTATACTGGTTCAGTCTTTCCAGCGAAAGACCTACGTCCAGTCCCCAAGCGACCCACTTGAGATTTTATCTATTATAATCAAGAACGCCTCGCGTCCCAATTACAATCAGAGGATGCCACACCCTCACACTAAGGTAGCCTATCTACTAGGTGCCCCACTGTTCGTCTAGCCACTACCCCAGATATACAACAAGGGTTCCTCACCCTACAAACACGAACGCCGCACATTCGAACTAGGAGATTCACTCCCTAATCTCTAAGGGTCAGACACCCCCTTTACAACAACGGTTGGAAGATTGGTACAAGAACTATAATGCACTCTTAATAGTGCTGATACAACAATAAAAGGCCACTAACAAAAATGTGTTCTAAATAACACAGATACAAAAATAAAAGCTCTAATGGCTATGGTAATATGTTTCACTTAAGCATAGGCCAAAACTTAAAGTTGGAGAAGAAGAAGAACACTGAACGTGAAAAAGGTTTTCTCAAAAATGTTATCAAAAAAACGTTAAGATTGAAAAGAGAGAAAAACTTTCTTATAAAAAGATTTGAAAATATTTGAATTTTGAATTTGAAATCAAAATCAAATCAAAAACGATTTTGGAAATAAATCAAATTCAAAATCAAATCAAAAACAAATCAGGAAATATATAAAGATTGATTTTTTGAAATCAAATAAATAAAATAATATTTTTGAAATCAAAATCAAATCAAATAGATTTAAAGAATAAAATAAAAGATTTGAATCTTAAACCAATAAGGAATTATTTCAAAATAATATTTAAATTTGAATTTTGAAAATAAATCAGAATCAATTATGTAAAATAAATCTGGAAATAAATCAAAATGATTCTGACACGTTTTTCAATAAAACTTAAGGTAATCAATTACTTCAGGGAAGGTAATCGATTATCCTCTTTAAAATGGAAACTTTGAAATCCTTTTGAAAAACAAGTAATCAATTACATCATACCAAGTAATCAATTACTTCTAATCAATTACTTCACTCCTGTTTAATATATGATGCAACTGATATAATCGATTATCACTGGTCAAATAATCAATTACACAGCCTCTGGAAAATATATGATGCAACTCCAGTAATCGATTAGCTGTGCCAAGTAATCGATTACTTTCATACAAAAAGTAATGGATTAGCCAGGTTCAAATACTCGATTACACACTTTCTGGATTTTCCATGATGCAACATAAGTAATCGATTATCTTGAAAGAGTAATCAATTATCTCTGTCAAAACTTGTAAAAAAAGATTTTTACAACTTAGAGAAAACCAGCTAGAGGTTGTCAAGATATATTTTCACAGTAAATCAGTTAAGACATTAAAAACATGCTTTTAGAAATACTCTTTTTGCGATTAAAACATTCTTAGATTTAAAACGCTTCTTCTCCAAGAACTCTAAATAAGGCCTAAACATAAGTGACACAATTATTCTAGCCTTACATTGATTTCCTAATGAGAACAGAGAGATAGCATCTTGGAGCTCTTGCTTGAAACTTGACTTGCACTTTTAATTGAAAGGTCCTTGTTTGGCATCATCAAAACTCTTCAACGTTCTTCCACGTTGAATTCTAACAAAAAATGTTTTACCGAGAGCAATAAGATGATTTATAATATGAGTAAATCGCTTTTGCATGTCATTTATAGATTCATTCGGAAGCATGCGAAATAACTCATATTCATGCATTAATGTATTCAGTCGTGCTCGTCTAACCTCATTGGTCACCTCATGAGTAAGTTGTAGAATGTCCCACATTTGTTTAGCACTTTTACAATGTGAAACACGGAAAAAACTCGTCATAAGACAAGGCGGATGTGACGATGTTTTTAGCGTTTAAATCATAAGAAACTTTCCTTTTATCATCATCCGTCCAACTTGCTTTTGGAACTTCTATGACTTCCTCTCCTATTTTTATTCTAGGAATAAAAGGACCATTTTCGATTGAATCCCAAATATCGATATCTATAGCTTCTATAAAAATTTTCATCCGAGATTTCCAATAAGCATATCCATCGCCATTAAATAGTGGTGGACGGTTTATTGAAGAGTCTTCACCTCCGAATGGATTGTTAAAGCCCATTGGTTTCTTTTAGGATCTTTTCGAAAAAGCTTTTACACTCGATCTTTCGACCGAGCTCTGATACCACTTGTTGGAAACCAACAAGCAGCCTAACAATCTACTAGAGGGGGGTGAATAGTAGTTGGAAGCGATATTAACAATTTTTCGGATTTAATTGAAATGGGTGAATTTATACTTCCTGTATTTAAATAAAAGAGTGGGTTTTGTGCCGAGCAGTATGAGATAATCAGTTATCTAGACCGATAATCGATTATCCGAGCTGCAACATACAAAAACCAGTTTTGCAGCGGATTTACATCAAATACACTTCAACCGAAATAAAGTTAGATAAGGCCGACTAAATTGATCAGACAATAAAGAATGCAGAAAGCGGTAAAAGATCTGACAGAGTACTTTTATACTTGTTCACTCTCACCCTTGAGAGCTACGTCCAGTCACCCCTTAAACCTTAGGGAGCTTTTACTCAGAAACAAAACAATTGGATACAAGGAATTACAAGAGAACCTCTCTCAACCTAACCCTTTCAAGAGTGTACCAAACTCTTGAAATCTACCCCAATTGGAAATGATGGCCGAAGAACCTCTTCAGCTCTTCTACAATCAAAACTCTTTGAAACCTTCAAAGATTCCTTCGTTTTTACAAATAACAGAGTTTACAGATAACAGTTGTGGCTCCAAACAGACACTCAATTGAATATTGATCTGAAAGCGTTAAACCCAATTGAGTATCGATTTTTGAAAAGGATTGACAGAGAAGATTGAAAATTCGTTTTTCGTGTGTTAGAAAATTTTTTTTCTGCGCGTTCTCTGTTCTTGTTCTTGTCGATCCGTTGGAGAAGACAATACTCCACTTTATAATCTCCAGAATCCCCGAAAATCAGAGAGGGAGCGGAGTTATCAGATTAGGAAAGATTTGGGAGTAATTGTCTTTCCAACGGTCACTTAGAATCAAATTTGATTTTCAATCAATCCCTTCCTAATTTAACTCAGATGGTATTTAATACTTACTGATTGATATGCGCTTGAGTTAAATCCTAAGTCTACCACCCACACTCAGAAAGGAAAACGACTACAAAGAACATCGGGAGGTAAGGCGGACTTCTGAATGTTGTTTGCTGAGAGAGTTGAGCGACGAGCGAGCTCGGCACTTGACTGACCGCCTTGCCGAGCTAGGGGACTTGAGTAGAGGAGCTGATCCCAGTCTGACCGACCTGAACTTCTGCCGACCAGTTAGAATGAGACCGACTTGCGCCGACCTGAGCCGAGAGCCATTGCTATGCTTATCAATATATTTCACTTCATACGAGCACTGAGATATGGCCGAGAACCGAGCTGATTTGTTTGTCTCCTTTTTGAGTCTACACTCGGTGCCGAGATCCATCGCTACGCTCATCACAATAATTGACTGGTCGAGCATATTAAGCTGATATGTTTGACTTCATCAAAGGCCGAGATCCTAGCTCGTCAAAGTATCACTGGTCAAGCACAATCAGAACCCCGAGCTGATATCTTTGTCTTCATCAAAACCTTTCTGATTCTATAGTATTCCCTCCGTCTATCTCTAATTATAAGCATTTAGAGTGGATTTTCACGTGAATTATGAAAGTTAATTATTATTGTTAGTTATATTGGAAATGATAATATTTGATATAATTTTTAAAATTACCCCTATAATTTTCAGTGGGACTCTAAAAAGTGTTGACTAAATATGAATGTTTGTTAAAATGAAGTGATTAATGTCATTGAAAATTGAGATGGATGTTTATATTTAGAGACAAACAAAACCCACTATCTAGTGCTTATATTTAAAAACAAAGGGAGTATCAACCAGTCAATTTGTTTTAAAAAAAGTTAATGCAAAAATACATAATATATAGGAGTAAATAATATATTTATTAACTTTTTAATAATAATTTATTAATTTTTAGCTTTATAACTATTTATTTAATATATAATTAATTAATAATAGTTATTGGATGATGATTTGATTATTTTTGAGAAGATGACATGGCACCAGCAAAGTGGATAACTGGAGTGGCTTGCATTGTTGATGGGATTATGTTATAATCCATCATTTGATCTTAAATACTCCACCCGTTTTTATTTATTTGTTCTATTTTAAATAAAATACACTAAGTTAATAAAAAAAATAAAATACACTTATTAAAAATTTAATCATTACTTAAATTTTTAATATATTAATTATGTTTTTCTCCACTATACCATTTTTCTCTCTATAATTATTAATTTTTCTTCATTATATACATAAATCAAGACTTATTGAATATGGGTATACATGGAAAATAGCATTTAATACACTCTTGAAATCTTCAAAAAAACATATGAAAGGAACCAAAAATCTCTCAAAAAAGGACAAATAATAAAAAACCGAGGGAGTAATAATGAAAAAGATAAGTGTTATGCATTGAAATTGATTAAAAAAAATTTATTACACCTTCTAGCTTTTTAAATATAAGCACTAGATAGTGAGTTTTTTTTTTCTAAATATAAATACTTATTTCAATTTTCAATAATATTAATTACTTCTTTTTCACAAACATCCCTAATTAGCTAACACATTTTAGAATCTTAATAATAATTAGAGTGATAATCTTATTAATATAATATATTAAATATTACCATTTCCAATTCCACTAATAATATTGACTAACTCTCTTAATTCACGTAAAAGTTCGAGTCAAATGCTTATATTTAGAAAATAAAGGAGTAAATGTTTTACTTAAATAATATTACCCCATCCTTATATATAAGACCTTTTCGAGTTTTTTATTTTGTTTCTATTTATAAGATCTATACCAATTTTTAATGACAATTAATTATTTCTTTTAACAAACGCTCCTATTTATTTAATACTTTTTAGATTCGTAATATTAGTAATAGGAGTAATTTTTGAAAATACATATCAAATATTCATATTTACAATACAATTAATTAAATTAACCAACTTTTTTAATATAGGTAATACTCGGAAGGAGGGAGTATTTATTTTTTCCAGTCGGTCACAGACAAATAGTATATAAATGACATAATTTTAGAATAATGATCTCATAATTAAATATGATCCCGTTGTCTTAACATGTCATATTTGTAATGTATAAGTTTGAGCTTCTTCACCAATCCCCCACAGCAAAGAAGAGAGTGTAACAATAAAAAAAATGGAGAAAAAAAGCATAGCAAGAAGAGTGCACTGTTTGGTCCTGGCGTTTCCAGGCCAGGGTCACATTAATCCCATGCTTAACTTTTCCAAGCTATTACAACATGAAGGGGTGATAGTAACACTAGCTTCCACCGTTTTCTAATGCAGGAACATGCCAAAATTGCCAGCTTCCATTGCACTAGAGACTATTTCAGATGGATTTGACAATGGCAGTGTTGGAAAAGCAAAGAGCACGAGGCACTATTTGGACACTTTTTGGAAAATAGGGCCACAAACACTTCAAGATCTTATTGAGAAGCTTGGTAGAACAGGTAACACTGTTGATTGTCTTATATATGATTCATTTTTGCCTTGGGGTAGTATTGATGTTGCCAAGAGATGTGGCATTGCTGGGGCTGTTTTCCACACTCAAAATCTGGCTTTGAGTAGCATATACTATCATTTCCACCTTGGAAAGCTAAAAGTTCCTATCACACATGAGGTTTCCCTTCTTGCACTACTCCCACCACTTCAAGTTGGGGACTTGCCTTCTTTCTTCTGGAATTATCATGATGATCAACCCATTCTTGATTGCTTGTCATCTCAGTTTACTAACATTTACAAAGCTGATTGGGTTCTTTGCAATACACTTCATGAGCTGGAAAAAGAGGTAAGCCTCTCAACTCATCGTGTAATAATGTAAGTTAATTATCCCTCATATTTTTTATAGATATTTCCTATCTACCAATTATAAATTTTCGTTTTTGTTTTATAAAATTTTGATTAATTAAGAGGAGTATGAATAAGTAATTAGATAGTGTCAATGCTTAAGAATTATCTTCAATCTTCATCAGTCAAAGAGTACAGACCAAAAAAAAAAATTTCAATCTTCATCACAACACACACGGATAATTGTTTCATGTGTTAATTTACTTCAATGTGAGAATAATCTCTGCTCAAGGTCGATAAGTTCTCTCCATTAGCTCAAACCTTGAATAAAGGCCCATCAATTGTCTCTTCTTCTTTTCCTCAATAATTTTGTTAATAAGTAATATTAATGGTGGCAAATTATAGCATGGTGCCCAAAGTCAAAGGGACACCCATGATGCCCTTATAAGAATACGTTAGATCTTGGTTGCACGGTTTGAACGGATCTGATCGTCTACTCCAAATGCTCCAAACGGTTGAAGTATAATTGAAGGCATGCGGTTAAAAAAGTTGCTCCCGTTCCAGTTTTTTAGTACTCCTATTCCGTTTTCCATTTTGTCTTTTTGTGGTGTGGGTGTGTATTTCAATGTTAGGGTGTCTAAGTTTCATGCCATTACATATCATTTTGGCACTTTTATTTTGTCCATATTTATAAGATTTATATTAATTTTCAATGATAATTAATTACTTTTTTTTTCACAAACACCCTTATTTATTTAACAATTTTTAGATTCCCAATAATATTAATAAGAATAATTTTGAAAATACATATCAAAAATTCACATTTCCAATACAATTAACTAAGTTAATCAATTTTCTTAATGGACGTGAAATCTCCTTCTACATAGGGACGGAGGGAGTATTCCATTTAATTATGAAGTAGTAACTATGAAGTACTGTAGTAATTATTAAGTACGACCAAATAGTGTGTCCGGCTAAACTTGTGCTAGAAACTAATCAAATTTACAGTATAAAGAAGGCATTTATTTTTTTTCTTAATATTGTAATTAATTTTATTAATTTTCAAATCCTTTTGTAAATAGTGATAAGCACTAAGTACTAACTACTAATGCTTTCCGTCTTATTTATAAGTCTCTTTTGAGATTTTTATTATCGTCTTATTTATAAGACCCATTTTCAATTTTCAATATCATTTAATTAATTCTTTCCACAAACACCCCTATATAGTCAACCATTTTTAGGAGTAGTTTTGAAAAAGTATATCAAATTTTCATATTTCCAAAATGCTACTAATAAATTTATTCACTTTTTTAGTGGGAGTGAAAAACCTCAAAATTGTTTTATAAATAGGACCGGAGAGAAAGTAATTTATAAGTATAAGTAAATATTGATAAATTAGTACTCCATTTTAGATCTTTTAGATCCGGGCACAATTAAAAATTAAAAATTGAAAATACCTGGTAGTAACAAATTTTTTTTGTTAATATTAAGTAGGCAGTGATTATGAAGTTTTAATTAATAAACTTTAATTAAAAAAACATTCTATTAATCCTAACCCTTGATCGTATCGTTAACCTTAAACAATCATTCATTCATCTCAAACATTACATGATCATAAGTCATCAAATCAAGTCAAACATAACATGCTCACATACTTATTCATACATATAACTCAATCAAATAAAGAAATCAAACTCTTAAGCATATACAAACCGAATCATGCCTCACACAAACACTTAGACCAATTTTCATTTAACTTTCACTTAATCAATTCTATCGTAGCAAAACTTCATCTTATCACACTCAATCATGTTAAAATCGTATGCTTCATTAGTTGTTCAAAAATTATTTTCTCAAGGAATAACTCCACAAATCAACACATAGTTTCATGATATCAACACATACACATTCAAGAAATTTAACTCAAAAGCTAAGGTCCAAACCGTGACCTTAACTAGGTTTTCTCAAAATATTTTCAAAGATTCAAGACTTCTAAAGACAACTTCAAATCCAACAACAATTTCACATAAATTTTATTCATCTAAAACATCATTAAACTTCAAGATCATAACATGCAAGAGATCAAACAAAAGGAAATCAAGCTTTCATCCATAACAATCATCAAAACTCCTAACCTAAAAACCAAATCAAAACCGTGATCAACATAAGGAAAATCACCAAGAAAATTCAATCATTTTCAAAGATCTTTACATTAAAAACTCAAGCATCAAGCATATCTTAGTTTAAGCATGGATCTTAACATGCATGCAAACAAAAACACTAGATCTTTGAAAAATCCTCCATGAAAACTCAAGAATCAAATTCTTTTCAAAAACACTTTAAGAAATCAAAGAAAAATGGATGAGTTCACAAGATCTTAAAAGAAAAACACTTTCTTAACATAAAACTTCAAGATCAAGTTTAGAAATCATCATGCATGTGAGTAAAAACTCTAGATCTAACTTGAAAACAAACATGCATTAACTTTTTCAAACAAAAATCAAAGTTTTAGAAGGAAATCATGAAAAACGAAAATGAATCAAAGAAAAAGGTTTAAAACTTTTTAAAATCATGAAATGAAATGCTTACTTAATCAAAACTTCAAAATCAAGTCCAAATCTTTGTGTTGTTCTTTGGTTTTCTCTTCTCTCTCCTCATGGTTCACTCACTCTCCTCCTTAAGTCCATGGTTTCTCCCTCTCTCCTTCACTATCTTGGTTTGATCTTGCTTAGATTGTGAAGTGTTTAGGGTTTGGTTCTTCTTCTCTCTCTAATTCGGCCACACTCTCTCTCACTTTCTCACTAAGAGCTTGATTTTGCTCTTAGTGTTGTGTTTGGATTAGAATGAGAAGTGAAGGAAATGAAGAAATGGAAACCAAATGAAGTGTATGTAATGGTGTTTGTATACATGGTTTGTGTGGGCTTGGGCTTGGTTTCTTTCCTCCTCCCCACGGCTCCTTCTTTTTCCTTTTCTTTTTCTTTTCTTTTTCCTCATGTCATGCTTAGGTCACTAGGATGATGTCATATGCTTAGCCATGAAGCAAAGCAACTTGGAGACCAAGTAAACCAACTTGGTGGCCAAGTAATGCTCTTAAGCATTCGGCCTTAGGGGGTTTAGGGTAGATTAGGTTAGCTAAATTAGGTTTAAGGTGCTAATTAGGGTCTAATGACGATTAAGGTAGGATTAGGAAAACTAAATTAGGTTTAGTCCACTAATCCTTAGAGATTAGGGCTTAATCAAGGATTAAGGTACTAATCAAAAACTTAATCCATACTAGCATAGTTTTAGGGAAAACTAATTCTAGATTAGCTCACTAACCTTGAGGTTTTAGAGTTTAGGAAAGTGATTAAGTACTTAATCAATGATTAAGAACTCGATTAGGGTTTAATCAAAGATTAAGGATGCTAATTAGGGTTTCTAGAGATGATTCTAGATTAAGATGATTGGACTTTGATTTTTTTTTTTGAAACTTAGAGTAAAAATAATTTTCCATCTTAAAACCATAAAACCATATGCATGAATTTAAGAAGATAAAATCCCAATTAAACCTCAAGCAATAAGATTCATTGAAAACCTTAGAAAATCAAACACATAAAATCATAACACAAGTAAATTAAATTTCAAAGTGTAAAAAATCCATGAATGAAATCAAAACTCCCTTAAATCAATTCTTAAATCAATTAGGTTAAAACAATTTATTGATTAGGGACTTGTAGAAGAAGTGAGTCAAAAGGCAGATGTTACATCCTCCCCGACTTAGAAATTTCTCGTCCTCGAGAAATGGCGGGCCTGTTTCAAACAAATGAGGGTACGAATCCCTCATGCTACTCTCACGCTCCCAAGTAGCATTCTCTCCATTCACAGAACTCCAAACGACCTTAACTAGAGGAATATCCTTTCCTCGAAGAGTCTTTACACTTCGACCGTCTATCCTTAAGGGTAAGGTCTCGTACGTAAGATTTTCCTTGAGTTGTACAGAGTCGGGTTCGATGATGTGAGAAGAATCACTAATGTACTTTCTAAGTTGTGACACATGAAAGACATTGTGTAGGTTGGAAAACAATGGGGGTAAGGCAATTTCATAAGCTACTGGTCCTACACGTTTCAGGATCTAGTAAGGTCCTATGAATTTTGGGGTAAGTTTTCGGGTTTTAAGCACTCTGCCAATCCCAGTAGTTGGTACTACTCGCATGAATACATGGTCGCCTTCGTTAAATTCAATAGGAGTCCTTCTCTGATCATAGTAAGCTGGCGCTTCTCATCTTCTCCTGAATCATTTTGATCTTTTCTGTTGTTTGTTGAACCATTTCTGGACCTAGAATAAGATTCTCCCTAGTTTCAAACCAACATAACGGCGTTCTGCACTTCCTCCCATACAAAGCCTCATAAGGCGCCATATACTCGAGTGGTAACTGTTGTTGTATGTGAATTCAATCAGTGGTAGAAGAGTATCCAATTCTCCTGCTTGTTCCAAAACACAAGCTCTAAGAAGATCCTCTAGTGATTGAATGGTCCTTTCTGATTGTCCGTCCGTCTGAGGATGATAAGCCGAACTCAACTGGAGTCTTGTCCCAAGTGCAGCATGTAGACTATTCCAAAACTTTGAAACAAATCTCGTATCTCTGTCTGATATGATGTTTGAAGGTACTCCATGGAGTCTTACTACCTCATTGACATATATGGTTGCTAGTTTCTCCAATGGGTACTTCACATTGACAGGTAGGAAATGAGCGCTTTTGGTTAATCGGTCCACAATTACCCAAATAGCGTCAAATCCTCGTCGAGTCTCAGGCAAAGCAGTTACGAAATCCATGGAAATATTGTCCCATTTCCAACTTGGAATTTCCAATGGTTGTAACACTCCGTCGGGTTTCTTGTGCTCAATCTTAGCTTTCTGACACACCAGACACTTCGACACATACTCCGCTACTTCTCTTTTCATACCAGGCCACAAAAACATCTTCTTCAAGTCTTGGTACATGTTGGTTGCTCCCGGATGAATACTCAACTTACTCCTATGAGCTTCTTCCAAAATCATTTCCCTTATTTCCTTGTCTTGTGGCACACAAATTCGATCCTTATATCTTAATACTCCATCAGTTCCTACTTGAAACTCAGTTTCTTTCTCTTCCGAAATCAATTGCTTCTTTGTTTGTAACTCTGGATCGTTTGATTGACCTTCCTTGACTTGTTCTATAAACTCATTTGATACAACCAACATTCCTAGAGTCATACTTCGTGGATTCATCCTGACTTCCAGGTTCATATCCCTAAATCGCTCGATTAACTCCATCTCTTTCACCATCATTGCAGACACATGAAGAGATTTCCTACTCAAAGCGTCTGCGACCACATTCGCTTTCCCTGGATGGTATTGTAGTTCAAAGTCATAATCCTTCAAAAACTCCATCCATCGCCTTTGTCTCATATTTAACTCCTTCTGATCAAAGAGGTACTTAAGACTCTTATGATCACTAAATACCTCGATTCTCGCTCCGTAGAGATGATATCGCCATATCTTTAGAGCAAAAACCACTGCAGCTAACTCCAAGACGTGAGTGGGGTAAATTTGCTCGTGAACCTTCAGTTGTCTAGAGACATAAGCTACGACTTTTCGCTCTTGCATCATGACGCAACCTAAACCTTGCTTCGACGTGTCGCAGTAGACACTAAAACTCTTCTCAGGGTTAGGTAAAATAAGCACTGGTGCAGTAGTTAACCTCCTCTTAAGCTCTTGAAAACTCTCCTCGCCCTTCGTTGTCCACACGAACGGTTGTCCCTTCCTTGTTAACTTCGTCATTGGCAAGGATAATCTTGAAAATCCTTCGATAAAACGCCTATAATATCTTGCCAAACCGAGAAAACTTCGGATTTCCCTCACCGTCGTTGGCACTTTCCAATCCAATACCGCCTTTACTTTAGCTGGATCTACCGCTATTCCTTCTTTTGAGATTACATGACCCAAGAAATTCACTTCTTCCAACCAAAATTCGCACTTCGAGAGCTTCGCATACAATTGCTTTTCCTTCAAAATCTGCAGAACTATCCTCAAATGTTCCTCGTGTTCCTCCTTGTCCTTGGAATAAATGAGGATATCGTCTATGAATACTACTACGAACGAATCTTAGTAGGGCTAAAAGATTCTGTTCATGTAGTCCATAAACACTGCAGGAGCATTAGTCACTCCAAAAGGCATGACTAAGTACTCGAAATGTCCATATCGGGTCCTAAAAGCAGTCTTCGGAATGTCATCTTCCTTCACCCGAATCTGGTGATATCCCGATCGAAGATCGATTTTCGAAAATACCGTTGCTCCCCTCAACTGATCCATCAAATCGTCTATCCGAGGCAGAGGATACTTGTTCTTGATCGTTACCATATTCAGCTGGCGATAGTCGACACACAACCTCATACTGCCGTCCTTCTTCTTAACTAGTAAAACTGGAGCTCCCCACGGTGACACACTGGGCCTGATGAGTTGCTTTTCCGCCAACTCCTTGATCTGCTTTTTCAGCTCAGCTAACTCCACTGGTGCCATTCGATAGGGCGCACTGGAGATTGGTCCAGTCCCCGGTATCACATCGATTGAAAACTCGACCTCTCGAACAGGTGGTAATCCAGGTATGTCGTCAAGGAAAACTTCTGGGAAGTCGCGAACTACAGGCAGCTCTAGAATGTGATTGTCCACATCGACGTCCAAAGAAGCTAAGAGCATGTATACATGGGCTCCCTCTCTCAGAGAGGCCATGACTTGATTGGCAATTACGTGCTTTGGTAAGAATTCGTCAAGGTTTCCAAAAGATAGGGTCTTAGTGAAACAATTCAACTGAACATGGTTAGCGGATAAATAGTCCATTCCTAAGATAACATCGATTTGGGATAAGGGTAATGTCATCAGGTCAGTGGGAAAAGTCCTATCGTCTATCACTACCGGACACTTAGGGCAGAAAGTTGAAACTATGACCGGATCACTAGTAGGGGTAAATGAATAGGCCTCAATACAAAATATAAAAGTTTGGCTTGAATACATGAGTGACACATTGCTTGGTAATCCTTGACTCAAACACAATTCATAACCTTAAACTAAATCTGCTACTTTCGCTTCCGCTACGCTACTCTGATGAAGACAACCGGATGAAGCCTCCTTTTCTTCTTGCGCCCTCTTGGCACCTCTAGAATGAAGTCGCTTCTGTCCCTTCCTTCTTGTAGTTGATGGGCTCCAGCTCCACTTCCTTTAAAATGATGATCTCCACGGGATGCTCCATCTGCCCGTTGAGATATCAGCAGCACCGATATGCCAACGAACAGGAGAGAGTAAGCAATCCGAACGACGAATCGTCGACGGTGTGGGATTACGCTAGGCAAGATAGAAGGACCATACTATATACAATACAACACACAAGCACACACACAACAATCAAGTACATTATTGTCTTCATTAATCATCATTATAATCCTCATTTCCTTTTTACCTTATCTTTGCTTCTCATGTACTTTCTCACATTCTCTTCTTCATTTCTTATTATAACCATGCCTCTCTCTTATTCTGTCTTATCAACTCACACTCTTTTATGTTAAGGGGAAAACCTTCAAATCTCATCAAAGCATTCGTTTCGTTCTCGGCTATCACTCACGTCTACATCTCCTCGGTCATCCACCCCAACCTAGTCGGAAGCAAACAGGAGTACATGACCTTTACCGTGCGGGCACGACAGCTGTCAACACAAATGGTCCCAGACCAGGAGGCTCAGCCTCAATCATAATCATATCAATATACATGGCACACTGCCTCACAGTGGCAAACAAGATGCCCCACTCCAGTCCCTCTCACTGTTCTCGATTTGCAATCTAGGGGGCGACAGTATGTTTCTAGTGGGCCCGTAGAACTTACCACGGCATTAGACCCAGTCCCCACCACGTTAGTGCGCCATTTATGGAGTTCGTTCTGCCCAGAAACATACTCTAGACTTCTTGACGTTTCACCGCCATCGTCCTCCGCTAATGCAATCTCGTCCTAAGTATCCGCAGATACTTATCGTTCCTTCCTCTCCACTACTTCGCACTCTCATACCTCACCGCGTATGTCTTTTAAATCTTTTATCTTTTTAATTATCCTATGGTCGGCCCATCCTTCGTACAACCCTTCAATGAGTCCCGACTCCTAACTTGGCACAATCTTTCTCTCATCAAGTCTCACATAGCATAGAGTTGGGATCACATCAATAACTCGAATTTCATTTCTCAAACCTTCTCAACTTTCCCGATCCTTCTCAAAACAATTTCACTTTCCTCAAAAACACAATTTCATAAACCTTTGAATGATCACACTTTGCAAACTCTTCTCAAAATCTAATTTTCATAATTTTTCTCAAAACCTCATTCCACAAATTTCCCAAAAATTTCCTTTCAAAAGTCTTCTCATAAACCTCTTTCCAAAAGCATTTTTCAAAAATCCTTTTCGCAAACCTTTCTAAAAATTTCCTCTCACCGTTCTTTACAAAACCTCTTTTCACAAATCTTTTCAGAAAATCTTTTCGAAAATCTCATTTCCACACATTTTCAAAACAGCTTTTCAAAGCTTTTCACAAACTGTTTTTCAAAACCTTTTTCACAATCACAACTTTGCTGGGCGCTAATGGAGGAGCAAGATCAACTCAACACTAGTCCCAGACTAAAACCAAAACCAAGGAGCCCAGCTCCACTCGGTTCACATTTTGATCACATCACTCTCCCCAGCTCTGGCTCGTTCTCAACACTATCATTCTTTCATTCTCCTTTATCATTACTCCTTTCGCATTGTCTCTTTACTTCCAGTCTCATTACTTTCATTTTCCTTTCTTATTTCCGGACGTAACAGACGTCCATCAGTACATTATTATCATTAATCAACAACACTCAATTTCATCATAATTAAATAAACAATTAAGTAAAAGCATGCTATCCATCACACAAACATCACACAACAACAATGTGGTCTTTGTCACCTTCATATAAGTGGCCACACAATCAAACAATTGCCACTTATACTACTGACTCCAACCACTTAGTCCCGATCTTTGAGATGATACGGGACGTCCTAATAAATCACCTAAACACCACAGTGTCTTAGGATAGCTTCTCTCTCACCTGAGGTCCAGCAATTAATTGCGTACCGTCACCTCGGATCCTTTCTGCTGCCGGCTGCCCCAATCCTTTGTCTCTCAAATTCCTCGTACTAAATAAAATACGCTTACGTTATTATCTTGTATTAAGAAAATCTATTTCCGTAACTTAGACACCATTCATTCCTCGTATTAAATAAACACTCTTGTTTTATCAAAACACTTCCCATATCCTCTTAGCACTTTAAACATTTTAAAACCATTTGAAAACATTAAATAAAATGGTTTAAATCATTTGGTTTGGTTGCTGGTCCGTTTTGGGACAGCGCCATAACATTTTCGAAAACACCGAAAAATTACCGTTTTTAGCCCGGCTTTTTCTTAAATCACTTATCTTTGGAAAACATTACTTTAAATCACTTGAACACATTTTTAAAGTTTAGGAGACAATTATAAATAATTCTGGACAGCAACGAATTATTTTACAAAAACAACTTTGATTAAACCCCGAAAATATCGTAAAAACACTTTTTATTTCAAATACTTCTTTACCTTAAATTTAATACTTTAAAACTCAAGTCTTTATCACAAAAATCACTTTGGAACAGCCATCAACATCAATTAAAAATCTCAATGAAATCAAATTATTTTAAAATTAATTAATTTCGCACTCAATTATTTCCAAATATCATTTTAACATACAACAACAAGTAACACTTCATGAATCAATCAGAGGCATATAGTCAACTTAGTCAATATCAAAGAAATCAGACACTCCCAAATAATTCATGGTCATAACACAAGAACACTTAGGCATGCACATATTCACAAACCAAATTGAACTAAAGATATGAACCAAACGTATTTGTCTTTCTTAAACAATTTGATTCCTTTCAAAACTACAATGTACATCTTATTTCATGCAACTCAACTTCTTAGACTTATTTAAACTATATGGCCGAATGACATCAAAGGAAACAATTCAAAGATCACAAATTTAAACACATAAGTCAACTTGTTTTATTTCAAACACTTAAACTCCACTTTCTTTCTCATGCAACAAAGTCATTTACTCTCTCTTTTAATCCTACCCGAATACACATACTTGCACATATATTCATTTAAACACAATACTTATCCCAAAATCATTTAATTTATTTATCTCCTTTATTTTTACATCAAGATCGATTTAGAAAATAATTATTCACAACATAATTTCAAACAATTGATTTTAGCATGATTTCTCAAAACATACTCATTACTTTTAAGTCAATTCATGAGAAAAGAACCCTAGTCTATCTAGCATGCATAGGCCGAATTATCACCATGGAAACAAAGCCTTGGATGCAAAATTTCAACATGCAAGAACCTCAAAAGTAACAAACCAAAAACATGTACTTCAAACACATGGTTTTAGAAAATACCACTCCCTTTTCTTCCCCAAACCGTGACCTATTAGTCTCCTCAAACATAAATTCCATTTTTATTTTTCCTTTGCATGAACTTTTAAAATCATGTAAACCAAGGAGAATAACATGCATGACCCTTTTATGAAAACAAATCATAGTTTCTTTGATTTTCAAGACTTAACTGAAAACCTTTTAACAAAACCAAGGGGAAAAACTTAAATCTTCAACTTTCAAACACACATCAACTTAGATCAAAGAAAAATCATTTTACAAAAGCTGTTTTCCTTTGTTTTCTCATTATAACCGTGACATGCAAGCAAGGATCAAGACTTTTGAGTAAAAAGAAATCACATGCAAAACTTTAAAATCAAAGCCATTGAAAATCAAAGTAAGAATCACAACTCTTTTTTTTTCAAGATTAAAACAATAGATCAAAGCCTTTTTGAAAGAAAACCAAGGATCAAAGCTTAGAAAAATCAAAATTAAAATCGAAGCATTTGAACCACTTAGATCACCTTTGACAAACATCAAATCAACATGCATGAACTCAAAACAAAATAAAAATCATCACAACTTAAATTTCTAGTCATAGCCGAATGATAATGTCCATGGTTCAAGGTTCTACAAAGGAATTAAACATGTAACAACATCTAAACTTTACAAGAATTGGAAAATCAAAACTACACCTAACACTTTAAGATCTTCGAATACACAAAGAAATAGAGAAGATCTTCAACCTTCTCAACTTGGTCTTCAAAATCCTAAGGCTTTGGGCTCGATCTTCTTCCCCTTCTCCTCTTGAAGCTCACGGGTTCCACTCTCTCTTTCTAAGTCTCTATTTCTTTCTAAGAGTTGAAGGTTCTCTTAGAATAAGTGTTTAGTTGTGGAAATGAATTGTGAAGGAATGGGAAATGAATCACGGTTGGAGTATAAGAAGGCACATAAACAATTTCCCTTCTTGCCCTTAAAAAGGAATTCGGCCAAAAGAGTTGTTCAAGGGTAAAATTGGCTATGTGGAAGCTTGCATGGCTCAAGCCAAGCCCTGAGACAAATAGAGAGGAATTAGGCTCAATCTTGCTTCCTATTGGTTGGTCAACTCCTTAACTAAGCTTTATGCTAAACTAAACCTATGGCTCTTTGGCTAATGACTTAGGGTGCAAGGAAGTCAAAACTCCACCTTATGCACATACACACGACACACCCTCATGCACCCACGCACAAGCACATGTCACTAGGTTTTCTGCTTAAGTTTTCTACTATTTGGTTAGGGTGCTAGTTAGAGCTTGGTTACACTTGGTTGCTTGGCTAGTTACTTAGGAAATCTCTAGGCTCTCCCTTCACACATTCACACCCCCACGGTACACACATATGTTTATGCATGCACACACTCATTCTCACACTTACATACACATATTCACATACTCATGCACACACACACACATTCACACGATATATATATATATATGCACTCATCATCATATTCATTTACCACTTAAATTTCACATGATCCTAAGCATACACATACACATAAAACCGCACATACATATGCATACCCACATAGAAAACAAATTATTCATGCATCAAAATTATAATGACACTAAAAATATCAAATATATATTTATAGGAAACAAGACACATTTTCATAAAATAATTTCTTGTTGAAAAATAATTCACTATTTTACTAAAAGAATCTTAAATACTTAATTATTTCCAAATCTCAACTTAAAAATCCATAACTTAATCCAACTAAAGATCATTCTTTAAAATCATTTACCATTTTGAAAATGTGACTTAAGAAATTTATTTAAGAAAATTATTCTTTTCAAAACGCTTTTATCAAAATAAATTTCTTTAGTATTTTAAATTAATACGAGGAATTTGCGGGGTGTTACAAATGTGATATCTCCAATCTATCTGTTCTTAGTGTGTGACCCTATAGGTTCCTGTAACGTTGGCAGTAAAGTTAAAATCCCATTTTAAGTTTACAAGAAATGAGCGGTATCTAGCAACACATCATTGCTACCCAAGTGACAGGAATGTCTGTGATCTGACATAACCTTAGTGTGACCAATGATCATGTGTAAATTTAATCCCTTTGTCCAAATATCGTAGTTACACTCATGGCATGGAACGTGTCACCCATGTATAGTGCAACCTATGGCTTCTTGATCCCTGAGTAGACGCGTCTAAACAAGTCTCGTCAATATCTCATATTGACTGTCTTGAGTATGGCCATACATTTCACCGTCTCACTCAATCAAGGGGCCCAGAGATATAATTCCTATTGACAAGAAAGGACAAATCTCGTCTACGTCACTCACATCCCTCTACATGATTTGTCATATACCCGACTACAACCGTTATGATCACCTAGTTAAAGATGACGTTTGATTGCGTGAAAGCACATAATTCCTCATGTTGGGAACCGTAGCGACTTCAAGTCGAAGGACCATGTACACCATTGTCACTATGAGAATCGCTTATGACACTCACTTAATAACCCGTGTAGCATTCTCATGGCGGGTCAATCCAGTACACAATTGTCCCAATGTGTACTTACGTGAAGACTTGATATCCCATATCCATGACCGGTGAGATACAGTCATCAGTCTGCCACATACTAGTCTCGATGTATTATAGTTGTCCTTATTAACTGTAATACTTGACTAGGGAATCTTTAAGGATAATTATCAATCAATAAGATCTCACTATCAAGTCATGTACTTGATATTCTTATGACATTGAACTTATAGTCCTAAGGACTTTATTACATCTATTTTAATTAAACAATTAAAGCATAAATATAATAAATGAAATGCCTCATTATTATTAATAGTAATAATCCATAAACATGAAATAAGTACAAGCAAAAGAGAAAATACGATTGCCACTAAGGCACTCTCCAACAATCTCCCGCTTGCACTAGAGCCAATCGCTCATGTATCTAATACCATAAGCCCTAACATGTCCCTCATTCTTTTTTATGGCAAGAGGTTTAGTCAGTGGATCAGCAATATTATCATCTGTTGAAACTCTGCATATCTTCATATCTCCTCTGTCAATTATCTCTCGAATATTAGAGAGAGGCACGACACGCAGGCTGTATTTAAAATAAGTAAATAAACCATACATAAGAGATCTAATAGGTCATGACCATTCACCACATAAATGAACAACACATAATAGTATATATAAAATAAAGATTTTATTATATTATATAAAATTATGTTCGTTACCATTTAAGATACCTACGCAGAGGAGGCACGACGATTCATGTACCAACTCGATACTCCGCCTTTATAAAAAAAATTAATCTGCCATTTTTGGCTGTTACTATTTGATTTGATCATATCAGTTTTGCTGAAGTTCGCATCGATTACAGCACTGTAATACCCGACATGATCCTGTCCAACAATTGGCACAGACATGTCGATCGTCTGATGCAGAACCCTAGCGACCCTGACGCTGTTAGTTGCAGCATGATCGAGTCAACTCTTGACATCACCATGCTGCGACGAACAATAACGACATCAAAACAGCGACAAACAAATTTTATCTCTATTTTCAATTTTCGATTAAACACAACACATTATAATCTCATTAAAACATGCTTAATCAAAAAATAAACGAATCATGCTTTCGCAAGCGGCTTTGATACAACTGCTAGAAATAGGGATAGAATACGCAGCGGAAAAAAAACGAAATACCCTATTTCCAGAACAGGATCCATGCGAGAGAGCATGATTCGAGATAGAAAAATGTTTACCTCTTGATGCGAAGAGGAGAACGGCGCTGGTCAGATCGTCCACGAACAATCCACGTCAATCACGAGCGCAGCAAGGTAGTGGCGCCTCTATTGGTATCCACACGAAAAGATTCCATATTGGAGTCACGTCTCTCTTCTCAGTGCTAGCGGAGAAGAGAGAGATTCAGTGTATCAATCACTCTCTAATATGGACGGCTAGGGTTGCCGTTCTGTGTCTCACACTGACCAAAACCCTAAGGCTAATACTATTATTATTAGACCAGCGGGCTGGGCTGGGCTTGGCAGCACATATCAGAATGCGTCGCACGGTCATACTGTGTAACAGCCCGATTTTCACTTCCGAAACCATAATCGATTTATTATCAAATTGTTGTAAAAATGAGGCCATTTTTTTCATAAAACATGAGTTCATTAGTTACTGACATAACTTGCTTGAAAATCGAGTTGTTACTTTAAAACTTCTCGTAACCAAAACATCATCATCACGGTTATATTATAAACCATAAACAACGGAGACTCATCTCCAGCAGTTTTACAAAAGTATTTCATTGTTACAAAAGATTTCAAACCAGGTTTTGAAGCTTACTTAAAAATATGATTAAAGATAGCTGAATTATATCCATGGTACTTCACAAAGTAATCCTCGATTGGGAACTTAGATCCTAGACACACTAGAACATCTAGACACAGAACGTCGGACGTCACTCTTCAACCGAACTAGCATCCGCTTCCATTTCTTCACTAGAATCCGCCTCCGCTTCGTCACTAGAGTCACTTGCGTCTTCCTCGAACCATGAGGTCTTCCAAGCATACGACTCATCTTAAAAACGAAACGAAACGGGGTTCAACACACAACAACGCAAAATGTAACATCCCGAATTTTAAACCCGAAAATAGATAAATAAATAATAATTAGAATAATTAAAATGAAAATAATAAACCACAAATAGGTATCCCAAATGATAAATTTAGCATTAGAAGGAAATAATAATAATACTAAGCGAATTAGAGAAGAAAGGAGCGTTGAATCGAAGTTAGGGTCGGGCCAGAAAATAAATAAATCGATAATAAATATAATAATAAGGGGAAAAATTAAAATAAAAGATTTAAGAATCCAAACACAATTCCCACCGTTGGATATTAAGATATGATTTTTAGGAAGTTGCTCGTCAAATTTGAGCAAGATCCGACGGTGAACGAAGAAGTTATGGAGGTTTGAAGTTCGGAAGAAAATAGAAGGAAAATGGAAAAATGAAACAGCAGTACCTGCTCATTTCGCTTAAGCGAAAATATTTCGCTTAAGCGAAACAGCTTCAGTAGCAACATAAATTGAGTTCGCTTGAGCGAACAGATTTCGCTTAAGCGAAAATCGTTCGTGACAGTGTTGATGCCAATTCGCTTAAGTGAATGAATTTCGCTTAAGCGAAAATCGTCGGGTCAGCTTTAAATCGAGGGGGAAACCCTCATCTTCCCCACTCTCCTCCCTTGTTTCTCTCACCTCCGCCGACTCCCCTTCTTCCTCCCTCCACCACGGCCTCCACCGCCGCCCTTGTGGCCTCCCTCCTCCTCTCTCAACCCGCCTCTCTCTCCCTCTCTTCTTCTCTCTCCCTCATTCCCTCACAAACACCCTCTCCCTCTCTTCTCCCCACTCACGGCCGCCACCTCCGGCCGCCACCTCCGACCTCCCCAAGGCCGCCGCCCAGAGCTACCACCACCACCATAGCCCTCTCTTCCTCTCTCTTACTCTCTCCTCCTCTCCATAGATCTCTCTCTTTATCTCACTTGGCTCTCTCTCTCTCCACCACCACCACCACCAATCGGTCGCCACCGCCACCTCCATGAACCGCCACCACTAACCACCACGGGCCACAACCCCCATAGCTCTCCCTCACTCATTGCTCTCACACCCACGAGCTCTCTCTCTCCACGGATCTCCCCGAAGCCGTTACCGGTCCGTCATCGTGGTGGGCTCGTGTTGGGAACCTCGGAGCTCGAACCCTTGCCTCGGTTTGGTCACGATCGTTTCCCGCTAGCGAGGAGCAACACCGACGCCGTCATCATCGCCGAGTTAAAATTCAGGTTCTATTTAAAAAGCCCGAGGTAAGAGGGTTCGCGTTACCTTTGCTTAAGAAGTAAATTCTAGGTTGCTATAGTGGTAGCTGAGAATAGAGTAATTAAAAAGTATGTTAATGAACCTTAGGGTACCCCGTTGATATAGAGAAAATTAATAAAATTGTGACGAGAAACCACACTTTAGGGAATAAAAGGAATGAGCATAGAGTAAGGCCCGGAATGAATAAGCGAAATTAGAATATTAAAATAGTTCGAATAAAACAAAAACATGAGCAACCATAAGAATAGAACCATAGGGGAAGAAAGAGGACTAGAGGGTAAACGAAATAGGCAAGAAGAGAGTGGAATTAGTGAATTAAAAAGATAATAAGTATAATAGTAACCGAAGAGTAAAGTGGAGTAAAGGAGGGATTAAAAATGGAATAATAAAAATGTGCAGGATCGAGTAGATCAATAGGCGTAAAATAATGAAATAGATTTGAATGAAAATAGGAAAAAGATAAGAGGAATAATAGAAAGATAATGAAAGAAGAGAGAGTACATTATGAGGGAAGTTAAGCAGAATAATGTAATAAGAATTGAAAAGCTAGATTAAGTGAATGGAGCCATTAAATATAATATAGATGATGAAATAGGAACGATGAATTAGGTAATTGACTGGGATAAGGAAATGAAGAAATAAGTAAGAATTAGTAATGAGAACTAGAATATGCTATATTAGACCGTATTAATTAGAGTGGATAAAATCGGGGGAAATTAACGAAAAGAGAAAGAGTAAAGTAGAAAATGTAGAAAAATGTGATAAGTCACAAACGAAAGAAAAGATCAAAAAATAGAGACAAGTATAAAAGAATTACTTAAATTATAAGAAAAAGAAAAGGAAGAGAAGAAGAAAAAGGAAAAGAGAGAAGGATATTTAAAATAGTGAAAAGTAAACAATGTAATGATAAGTCCCTAAGTAAGGAACGAAAGAGAAAGAAAGAGAAAGAAAGAAAATAAAGCTGGTGCGAGCCTGGTAAGGCGTATCGGCATCGATGCGAGCCTGGTAAGGCGTGTCGATTAAAAAAAAAAGAAAAGAAAAGAGAATAAAAGTCCGGTGCGAGCCTGGTAAGGCGTATCGGCATCGATGCGAGCCTGGTAAGGCGTGTCGATTAAAAAGGAAAAATGGAAGTCCGATGCGAGCCTGGTAAGGCGTATCGGCATCGATGCGAGCCTGGTAAGGCGTATCGATTAAAAGGAAAAATGGAAGTCCGATGCGAGCCTGGTAAGGCGTATCGGCATCGATGCGAGCCTGGTAAGGCGTATCGATTAAAAGGGGAAAAGAATGGAAAATGGATAAAAGAATGAGAAGGAAAGAAAGAAAAGAGAACCATTAATTACAAGAATGTGAGAATAAGTGAAGAACTAAAAGAGATTAATTATGTGAATAATTATGTAGGCTTGGTTGTTGCTATGTCTTCTTTTAGGATTTATCTTTTTAAGTTCTGTGTAATGCTACCCTTCTTGATATCATTTTACAGGTACGGGAGCGGAGCTTACACTGTTGCAGGCCGAACTGGAAACCCTCCACTACGTGGAGAGAATTTGTGATACCCCGAGTGAATTTTATTATGTATAAATTGTTATTTTTGTAATTTATAATATGCGTAGTTATATGCCCTGAGACTGGTACTGATCGGGCGTTAGGATATGAACTGGTTTATTAATCTGTTGTATTTATGTTTTTATATAATTCTGGTCTGACAGGTTTTCATAAGGAAATTTTTGGGAAGTCCGAAAAACAGAGGAAACTCTGCCGGATTTTCGTAAAATCTTTTATAAGAAATTAAATGCTAAAAAGAATTTTCTAACTCTGATTTTATAAAAATCTAAAATTAACTAATAAAAGTGAGGATGTTACACAAAACCTATACTCTAGACGCACAGAGTCACACAGAGTAAGCATATGAGACTATGCTTAAGGCCACTGAGGATTACCATTGCTCTGATACCACTTCTGTAACAACCCGATTTTCACTTCCGAAACCATAATCGATTTATTATCAAATTGTTGTAAAAATGAGGCCATTTTTTTTTATAAAACATGAGTTCATTAGTTACAGACATAACATGCTTGTAAATCGAGTTGTTACTTTAAAACTTCTCGTAACCAAAACATCATCACCACGGTTATATTATAAACCATAAACAACGGAGACTCATCTCCAGCAGTTTTACAAAAGCATTTCATTGTTACAAAAGATTTCAAACTAGGTTTTGAAGCTTACTTAAAAATATGATTAAAGAGTAGCTGAATTACATCCATGGTACTTCACAAAGTAATCCTCGATTGGGAACTTAGATCCTAGACACACTAGAACATCTAGACACAGAACGCCGAACGTCACTCTTCAGCCGAACTAGCATCCGCTTCCATTTCTTCACTAGAATCCGCCTCCGCTTCGTGACTAGAGTCACTTGCGTCTTCCTCCTCCATCGGTTGTGGAATCACGACTGCTAACGGTGCGGGGTCGCCATCATACTCGGGATGTTCCCTCGGTCCGCCATCCTGATAGTCACGAAGAGTGACCTGCCTACATGCACGTCCAGACTCGTCCCTCGCAAAATATGCCTTGGATCGTCGATCTCCAACCCTGTTTCACCTCTCCAAATCCAACCTTCAGGGACAACCTCCCATGCTCCTCCTTGAAGAGGCCACATGTGGATTGCTACACGATACGCCATCTACCAGTTGCAATACCGGAAAATGCCAATATGACAACATGGTAGGAGAGAGTCAGTGTTCCGAACACCAACGGGTTGACCATGCGGTCTCAGGGTAGACTCAATAGAAAGGCAGACAGATAATGGAATAGAATAATGGAACCAGAACAGTATGACATAAACATATAGCACAATATAAACATATCATTATCATCATATATATGACATGTTATACACATAGAAGGTATGAAACACATATAAACAAAGCATATCATAATAATCCAAACATAATAATATCATCACTCATGGCCAAATAACACATTGCACTTAGTATCACAAATCTTTCTCAATCCTTCAGAAATTCACTTATACTTTCTTTCTTAGAATCTTTCATTATGATTAAGTCTTATCGTAATCGGTTCACTCAATGAGGTGGGGAAAAACCATCACTGAGGAAAAACGACTCACACCTCTACATCTCCTCGGTCATCCATCCAACCTATTCGGAAGCTAACAGGAGTACATGACCTTTACCACGCGGGCACGACAACTGTCTCAACAATTGGCTCCAAGCCAGGAGAACTGTAGAAATCTCAGGTACAGCCTCAAATCATTTCATATCAATTCATATCATATCATTTAATCAAGGCTCGCTGTAGAAAAACTCGGGTACAGTGGCAAATCATAATGCCCCGTTCTAGTCCCTCTCACTGTTCTAGACTTGAAATCAAGGGGGTGACAGTACTATTTCTAGTTCGCGGTGCAGAACTTACCACGGCTTAGGACCCAGTCCCTACCACGTTCATATGCCACATGTGGGATTCGTTCCGCCTAGAAATATACTCCAGGCTTCTTGACGTTCACCGTCCTTGCCCTCCCCTCATGCAATCTCCACCTGAGTATCCGTAGATACCCATGGTATCTTCCTCTCGACTACTTCACACTCTCATACCTTACCGCGTATGTTAAAGTCTTTTAAAGTCTTTTATGTTCTATTTTAATTAACCTAAGGTCGGCTCGCCCTTGATTCATCCCTTCGACAAGTCGCGACCGCTACGAGTTATATCCGTTCCCCAAAACATTCACATATCTCTTTCTCTTTCACTGGCCACTTGGCAATCATCATCACATCATCTCCGTAGGAATTCTCATGATCCTCTTGTATCCTCTTGATACTTCTCAATAGCCACTTGACGACCATCTTTCGTCTTGAATCCTCGAGCACGATCTCAGCATCATCAGTGTAGTCTCCTCAGCACGAGCACAATCTTCATATCACGAACGCAATCTTGGCATCCTTGCTTGACTGGAACATACTCGGATCTCAACACTTATAATATTTCCTTACTTTCCACTTACTCACAAGTCTTACTCTTTCTCATGATTCTCTTTATCACATATGTCACAACATTCAGATTTTCCAGATAGCATATGATATACTCAACATTATAAAAACAGTAAGATTCAGTACATGACAGAATCAAGCATGCATTATATTCAATAAGACAGGTAAACATATAGCACATAATATATCACGTAGATAGGAACACGTTCACAGTCCGTATGTTCAAACCACCGACAACCACGTTACGGGTACACAGCACTCTCACTCACCTCTCATCTCAGCAAGCGAAACACTTTGTCCTCGAATATCTCTAGCTTCTCCTGGAGATTCAGTTCCACCGTCTAAAGGATACCTCATAATAAAATACGTTTACGTCAAAAATCTATTTTAATTTAAAATCATCACTTGCTCTCTTTCCTTGAAATAGAAAAACTCTTATTTTCTCTTCATTTCTTTCTTTAAAACACAATCGTTTATCAAAATAATTTCAATATTTTCTTGTACTTGAAATTTCTCAAAAATATTTGAAAACTCATATTAATATAAATTAAATAATTGATTTATGTAGCTGTATGAAATAAGTCCAGCCACCTTCTTAATTCTTTAAACACCGAAAAATCCATAGTTTTCAATCTAAATCCACATTTTTCATAAATCAAAAACACCTTTAAAATTGAAATAATCTATAAATAAATCTTGGAAAGCAAAGAATTAAAAATCAAAACCATTAAAAATACTCATTGAAATAATCAAACCCACTCACTCATTTTCTTTCACAAAAACCGAATTGAAAAGAAAAACACCACAACACAATTTAAATAATTTACTTAACATTAAATCACAAAACACACTCATTACTCCAAGTCAATTCACATGGAAAAGAATCTAGCCTACTAAACCTAGCCTAGGCCGAATCATCATCATGGCAAAACAAGGTTTTTGATGCACTTTTTCAACATGCAAACCTTAAAATCATCAAATCAAATCATGCACTTTTAAACACATGGTTTTTAAAATACCACTTCCTTTCTTAAGCATAAAACCGTGGCATCAATACCACTCCAAACCAAGTTTCATTTTTATTTTCCTTGCATGCACTTTGAAAAATGTTTGAATCAAGAAGAAAACCACATGCAAGAGTCTTTTTCATGGAAAACAAATCATGATCTCCTAGTTCTATGCTTTGGCCGAATATTCAACCCCAAAAATCAAGAGAAAAGTTCAAATCTTTAACATGCATGAACAATAGACTTAGATCAAACAAAACCACTTTTCAAAAGTTGATTTCCTTTGATTTTCTTGCTAAAACCGTGACATGCAACAAAAGATCAAGACTTTTTGTTTCAAGAATCACATGCAAAGACCAAGATCAAAACTTTTTCAAAGACCAAAGCAAAAATCAAAGCTTTTTAAAGATCAAAACCAAAAATTAAAGCTTTATCAAAATCAAATCAAGATCAAAGTACTTCAACAACTCAAATCAACTTTTGTAAACATAAAACTAACATGCAAGAACTTGAATCAAAATAAAAGCATCATATCCTAGTTTTCTAGGTATGGCCGAATCACATAGTCCATAGTTTAGGGTTCTACAAGTTTGTTTAACTCTTGAAAACTCAAGATCAAAGCTTAGAAATTACATGCAATCATAGATCTACTATAAAAATGAACATGCAAGAGGAAATAAACTTTACAAGGTTTAGAAAAAAATAAAACTAACTCCAACACTCTATGATTTTCGAAACACACTTAAGAAAAGAGATGATCTACAACCTCCTACACTTGATCTTCAAGAGGAAAGCCTAGGTTTTTGGACTTGATCTCCTTCTTCTTCTTCTCCAAGCTCTCGACCTCTCTCTCTATCTATCTCTCTCTAAGAGCTTGTTAGTGCTCTTAGGAATGTGTTTAGAAAATCAAAGGAAATGAAGGGAAAATGGGTGAAATGAACTAAGGTTCTAGACTTATATAGACAAGTGAGTATTTCCCTTCTTGCTCTTGGAGAATTCGGTCCTAATGCAAGTGTGAAGGGAAATTTTGGCTTTCCAAAATGTTGCATGGCTTAGGTCATGTCAACTAGACAAAGTGAGTGAATTAAGGCTCTTATCTCACTTCTCATTGGTTGGTCTTTTCCTTAACCACAATTTTCTACTAATCTAATTCCTACATGGTCCTAACCTAGTCCACAAGCTTCTAGAAAAATTTAAAAGCCCCATCATGCACATACATACACAACCGTACACATACATACATGCACACACATAGAAAATAAATTTTCTCTTCTTATAAAATAATTCATGCACAAAAATTACCATTTCCTTAAAATACAAAATATTAGATACTTAATCATTTCTCAAACTCAACTTTTAAAACTTATAAAATCATTCCTTGAAAATCATTTCTTTAAAATCATCCATCCTTTAAAATCGTGAAATAGGAAATCCATTCAAGAAATATCCTTTCAAAAATGCTTTTTTTTTTCAAAAACAAATCTCTTTATTGCTTAAAACAAATACGAGGTTTTAGACGGGGTGTTACATACTGTGCATCGCACGGACGTAAATTTTAGAAAAATACAACTATTGTATTTTTTTTATCAAATGTGATATCTCCAATCTATCTGTTCTTAGTGTGTAACCCTATAGGTTCCTGTAACGCTGGCAGTAAAGTTAAAATTCCATTTTAAGTTTACAAGCAATGAGCGGTATCTAGCAACACGTCATTGCTACCCAAGTGACAGGAATGTCTGTGATCTGACATAACCTTAGTGTGACCAATGATCATGTGTAAATTTAATCCCTTTGTCCAAATATCTTAGTTACACTCATGGCATGGAACGTGTCACCCATGTATAGTGTAACCTATGGTTTCTTGATCCTTGAGTAGACGCGTCTAAACAAGTCTCGTCAATATCTCATATTGACTGTCTTGAGTATGGCCATACATTTCACCATCTCACTCAATCAAGGGGCCTAGAGATATAATTCCTATTGACAAGGAAGGACAAATCCCATCTACGTCACTCACATCCCTCTACATGATTTGTCATATACCCGACTACAACCATTATGATCACCTGGTTAAAGATGACGTTTGATTGCGTGAAAGCACATAATTCCTCATGTTGGGAACCGTAGCGACTTCAAGTCGAAGGACCATGTACACCATTGTCACTATGAGAATCGCTTATGACACTCACTTAATAACCCATGTAGCATTCTCATGGCGGGTCAATCCAGTACACAATTGTCCCAATGTGTACTTACGTGAAGACTTGATATCCCGTATCCATGACCGTTGAGAGACAGTCATCAGTCTGCCACATACTAGTCTCGATGTATTATAGTTGTCCTTATTAACTGTAATACTCGACTAGGGAATCTTTAAGGATAATTATTGTCTTGTTCTAGATCAGGTCGTTCACTAAGGCCACAGTATGAGACCCAGTGAGGCGGTTTGACCTAGATTTTCTGTATGATTCTCTGAGTTTCACAGGTATCAGTAGGATAACCTGGGATGCCCTAATCACTGTGTGTGCAGTGTAAACTTAGGGTTTAGAAAAGCGTACCTGTGCCCCATGCAGCACTGTACTACTTATAGGGGTGGCTGAATACCTAATGGGCTTGCTAAGCTTTGGCCCAGTTGATTCAGCCCAGTACGAGCCGTGATAGGACATGAATACCAGAACTAAGTTGGCGTCGTCCTGTTCACGTCGGCTTAAATGGGGTTGAGACCGAGTTGATGGAGCGAGTGTAACCTGCTTAGGGATCAGCTGCCTGAGTGTAAGGCATGGATCTCGGCCTGTTTACGTCATTTCGGCGTACGGTGTGATCTCGGTTCTAAGACTAGTCCAACACATAAGCCCCCCAGCTCGGCAAGACTGAGAGAGTCTTGCAACGAGTTTGGGAGGGTAAGGAACGTTGTGGCTGTCAGAATAGTCAACAGCTGCCGTTCCTCATCCGTGTTATCTTTTCGGATTTGATGCCTGTCTTTTCGCTTGCCCGAAGAAACGTTTACTTATCTCCTTTCCAACACGTGTCATCCTCTTCCGTATACCAACGTTTCATCATTGCTAGCGTGCGGCTCGAGACGCGTCCCTTCGCTGTCATTGGGACACGCGTCAGGTTTAATCACCTGCTTTGTGGGTTGATTTCATTGGGCCCAAAACCAAACATTAAGCCCATTAATTCAAAACAAGAGGGAAACTGAAAGTCTCTCTTTACTCCACACCCTCTCTTCCACTTTGTCATTCAGTTCTCCCCCACTCAACCGTCCTCTACCCTTTCTTCTTCTTCGAAACGTTTCCTTCCTTTCATTCTTGCTTCTTACTTGCCCATCATTCCTTGCATGTGAGAGAAAGTTCTCCCGCCCCTCACTGTTCATCCTCTCTTACGGTTTCATTACTTCAGCGACCCCAAGCCCCTCGTATCTGCATTTCTCATTCCAACAGGTAAACCACTGTTCTTCATACAACTCTACTTCTTCTTTTCTTTTTAACCTCTGTTGTGTGGGTACGTTTGAATTGCTGTACCTCGTTTAGTTATTGCATTTTAAGTTCACCTGTCTGGGTTTCTGCACTTTGATTCTACGTTTCTGGGTTTCTGGGTGTTGGTTTGGTTGGGTAGTTGCCTTGTGGTTCCTGGGTTCTGGGTGTGATTTCTGGGCTTTGTGGACATTATTAAGTGACGATGAGTGGTAAGTGGTATAAGAAATGGTGCGGTTATGTGAACCTTAGCAGTAGCAGTGAGGATGGTAGTGATAGTGATTCTTCAACCTCCTCTCAATCTTCTAGCGATTCTGTCGAAATTGTACCCTACCCTCGGCCTCGTCGTATCTACCTTAAGAAATACGAGGCAGTGATGGAGGATGTGGAACCTCTTGATTCTTATTATCCGGCGACCTTGCCTGAGAGGAGGGAGTTTATAAGGATGTACCTTGATGCCGAAATTAGGGCCGGCGAAGAGAAGGCTGATTATGAAAACATGGTAGAGAGTGAGGAGCGAAAAAGGGTTTGGGGGCGAGGGATGGAAGTGGAAGAGGGGAGGTGTTCGCCGCTTGGTACCACTGCTCGGGGTTTCAAAGGGGGGTTACTGTTTGTTACCCAAAAGTTTAACACCGAGCTCCCCTCTTCCTCTTCAGGTTTAATGGCTCCTCGCAAAGTTGTGAAAGATCCTGCCGCTTACCCAGCACCCCCGGATGCCCAACAGTACCATTGGGTGGATCGTGAAGTGTTGGGAACCCAATCCACCATGCGTTCCGATGATAGTGTCGGATCAGTTCGCCAATTTTTGCTCCCTTGTTCCGAGGACCGAGCTGGAAATTCATATAGAGTTTTACCCTGCACCGAGAATGATCGGGTGTGCTCGACGACGGATAACAACACTTTTTATTTATATGAAGACATGGTGGTTACCCTCGGTGTTCGCTTGCCGTTCACCGCTTTGGAGATTAGGGTGTTAAATCTTCTCGGGGTTGCCCCTACCCAACTCCATCCTAACGCCTGGGCGTTCTTGAGAGCATTTGAAAGGTACTGCCGTGCAAAAGCTTTGGTTTGCACGGCCAAAGTTTTCTTTTGGCTTTTCAACCCACACGTAACAGTTAAGGAAGCCGGAAAGTCCGGTAAGATGTGGGTGTCGGTCAAGACTCGGCCATACTATAGTCTGTTTGCAAAGTTTCACGAATCTTGGAAGCACTTCAAACCAAGATTTTTCAAATACCAATACGTTGGAAACGACCGACCTTGGTTCCGAACTGAGGATGGTCCCAAATTTCCTTTGCAATGGTCAACAGATTTTTATGTCCGACACGAGACACCTCGGAATTGGACCTCGTCACCACTGTCTCCCAACGAGGTGCTAACCACAAAACACTTTTTTGAGGAATATAAGGCAAAGGCCAAAGAATTGGCTCAGTTGAATATTCGACGCATCATAAGTTGCGCCGAAGCGCAAGTTTCCTCCGAGATTGGTAAAGGAATATCGTATTATTTTTATTTTTTTTAACACTTGCTCACATTTTGTAGTTGATTATTGGAAAGAGCTCGAGGAGGCAGATCCGGCCGAGCTAGCGGAGCAAAGAAGGAGGGTCAAGCCGAAACTCACTAGCACTTGTGAAACCACCTCGGAGGACACCTCCAGTACAGAGGAGGAGATGGCGAGTAAAGCTGAGAGACTGCTGTCGGCCGCTGCAATGCGAAAGAGGAAGAAGCCCGAAGGTACAAGCACGCCACCTCGGCCGAGCCCCCTGTAATAACCATACCGGAAACTTCCGGTGAGGTTGTCACCCCGGAGGCCGGACTACAGGATTCCCAACCTACCCGAGCTGAGATCACGACCTCGGGTAGTGCCGTGGCGACCCGAGCAAGTTTTGACAAACCTCTAGACCTGGGGAGGTTGTCGGTGGCTGATTGGAAAACGATTACGGAAAATTTGGCCGAGCATCTGAAGAACTTGGCCACCCTGATGACGGCTATAGCTAGTGCGCCGGCCGATGCGGAGGCGGGCTTTTCTTCCAAGGCCAAGGCTGATCTTGGTAGGCTTGTGCAGGCCGAGAAGGAGGCGGCCGAAGCGAAGAAGCAGCTAGCTGACTTGTAGAAAACTCATTCGGAGCAAATGGCCAAATTGAAAGCTGATGGGGAGGCCGAGGTTGAGAGAGTAAGGGTGATGCTGAAGAAACGAGCTACTCAAGCTCTGAAGCATAAGACTGCTGCTGCCAAGGCTATGCTCGATCTGGAGGGGTCAGCTGATGCTTTATTTGCAAATGCTGTGGAGCAGATACGGGTCTTGAATCCGGGATTGCGGTTGCAGTATGTCGGCGCCCATCCTGAGTTTGGTGTGAGCGGCGATAAGCTAGTGGATCCAAATAATGGAGATGCGGAAGTCGACCTGACCCGAGACGACCTGCCAGATCCCCTTGCCGAGAAAGAAGAGCCTGTATTCGACCCCAACTTGGTCATCTTATCTGATGTTGAAGATTAGGCGTAAGACCCTTATGTTGGGCTGCTTTTTGAAAACTTGTTGAACTATTTCCTTTCCTTTGCCTGCTGCTGATAACTTTTGTTTTCGTTAACATCTTTTGTTTGTGAACATGTACAATATTTAAGGTTTTCGTATTCGATCTATGCAACCTGTGTAAGCGCTCACGTAGCCGAGTACTGTTTTAATGTATATCTGTGTAATGCGATGGGAGTCTCGGTCCATGCACTTGAGCCAAAGTGTGGACCTCGTCCCCTGACTGTACTAGGCACCACAAAGGTAAGTCTGTTAGAGTCAGGTGCTCCCTGTACCTTAGGAAAATTTATAAGCATTCCTCTGAACAGAGGTGTTGTGTATAAATCGCACAGTCCCATTAAGGTGGCTAGCCAAAAAATGGAAAGGCATGTACATGGCGCATGTATAAGACATAGCAAAAAAGTAATGGAAACTGCCGAGTGTACTATTTATTGAAATTGAAAAATCATCAGTACATAAAAAGGCAGTATTATTCAAAGTTAAAAACGGACAACTAGAACTTGAAATAAGCAAAAACTGAACGATAAAGAAAAAATTCCAAGTAAAGTAATAAATGGAAAAGGAATTCAAAAGTGTTCAATTGTCAACTGAAGTAGGTTCTAAGCTTCATCGCGTTCCAACTGTTTTTGATCTCGGCTCCGCCGAGGGTTTCCAATCTGTAGGCTCCTGAGCCTGTTTTGGATATTACCCTGTACGGCCCTTCCCAGTTTTGAGCGAGCTTTCCTTCTTTTGCATTCTTCAATCCGATGTCGGCACGACGCAAAACCAGATCACCGACTTCGAAGGATCTCGGTGTGACCCCTTTGTTGTATTGTTTCGCCTGTCTGGACTTAGCTCTCCTCTCCAGGTCTACAGCCTTCTCTCGGATTTCTTCACTTAGAATTAATTCCTCTTTCAACAATGTGTTATTAGTCTCCTCGGGCCTGTCAAGCATACGAGGAATTAATAACAATGTGTTATTAGTCTCCACAGGAATCACTGCATCGCATCCGTAAGTGAGTCTGAACGGTGTCTCGTCTGTTGAGCTTTGCACCGTTGTCCTCAAAGACCAGAGGATCTCGGGAAGCAAGTCAGCCCAGGCTCTCTCAGCAGCTAGCAACCTTTTCTTCAGGCCAGTGAGGATATCTTTGTTCACGGACTGAGCTTGTCCGTTGGACTGTGGGTGTTCAACCGAGGAAAACCGATGTTGAATATGCAAATGATCTGCCAGATCTCGGAAAGTATCAGCTGTGAACTGGGTACCATTATCTGTGATGATGGAGTGGGGAACGCCAAAACGAGCTATCACATTCTTCAGAAAGAACTTTTGGATTTTTAGGGACGAAATGGTGGCTAGTGCCTCGGCTTCTATCCACTTGGTGAAGTAGTCGACGACAACGACCACATAGATCAGCTGTCCTGGGGCCTTTGGGAACTTACCCATGATGTCCATTCCCCACATGTGAAAGGGCCAAGGGGAAGCCAAAGAGTGCAATTCTTCTGGAGGTCGGCGGTACAAGTCGCTGTGGTGTTGGCAAGGTGGGAAACGACGAACATGATCTAGGCAATCAGCCATCAGAGTTGGCCAATAATAGCCAGCTCGGAGAATCTTTCTGGCCAAAGATTTTCCTCCAAGATGATGGCTTGCTATTCCGCCGTGGACCTCGTCCAGAACCGATTCGGCTTCTTCCTTGCCGAGACACCGAAGTAAAGGTGAAGCAACCCCTCTCCTGTATAAGATCCCCTCCATAAGGACATAATGAGCTGCCTTTTTCACAAGCTTTTTGGCTTCTAGCTGGTCAGAGGGAAGCACACCATGTTGTAGAAAAGATCGAATAGGAGTCATCCAATCCGACGAGATCCTTATGGCCAAAACAACGCTGGGTCCAGCTACTTCTTCCTGTATGACGCTCTTGTTATTCCCAGCTCCCTTGGTACTTGCTAATTTGGAGAGGATGTCGGCCCTCTCGTTCGAGCACCTAGGGATGTGTAGAATGGATAAGTGAGAGAATTCTGAAGCCAACTCTTTTACCTTTTCTAAATACTTCTGTAGGATCGGCTCTTTTTCCTGATATTGGCCGGAGATCTGCGAAACAACTAGCTGCGAATCGCTGAGAATCTGTACTTCTACCGCCCCGAGATCCTTCGCTGTTCGTAATCCTGCTAGCATGGCCTCATACTCGGCCTGATTGTTCGAAGTGACAGAAGCAAACTTTAACGAATACTCGATACTTACACCCTCAGAGTTTTCAACCAGAACCCCTGCTCCAGCTCCTTTCTTGTTACTGGAACCATCAACATAAATTTTCCAAATACCCGAGTTCGAGGTCTCATTTCCCTTGGTGAATTCGGACACGAAATCAGCCAGAGCCTGAGATTTGATAGCTTTCCTTGGCTCATACGAAATCTCGAACTCAGACAATTCGACCGACCAAGCCATCATCCTACCTGCCAAATCTGGCTTTTGCAGGACTTGCCTGATTGGCTGAGCGGTTCTCACTTCAACTGGGTGACATTGGAAATATTGACGAAGTCGTCTGGCCGATAGGACCAGACAAAAAGCAAACTTCTCAATCTTCGAGTACCTGATCTCAGCACCCTGTAGAGCTCGACTCACAAAATACACTGGGAATTCGAGCCTGGTTTCCTCTTGTACCAGGGCCGAACTGACGGCTAATTCCCCCACCGACAGGTACAGAACGAGCTTTTCCCCGTGCTGGGGACTTGACAAGGTCGGGGGGGCTGAGAGGAAGTCTTTGATCGCTGAAAAGGCTACCTCGCACTTTTCGTCCCAAACAAAATCAACGCCTTTTTTCAACAACTGGTACCAGGGAAGTGCTTTTCTTGCGGCTTGGGGTAGGAAGCGGGAAAGCGCAGCTAACCGACCTGTTAACTGCTGAACTTCCTTGAGACTCTTCGGGCTTCTCATCTTGAGTACAGCCCGGCACTTGTCGGGATTCGCCTCAATCCCTCGCTCTGTCAACATGAAGCCAAGAAAAGCCCAGGCGGGAACCCCGAAGCTGCACTTCTCGGGATTTAGCCTCATATTATGCTTCCTAACTCTTGCGAACACCACTTCCAAGTCTAGCACGTGGCTATCCTTTGTTTTGCTCTTGACGATCATGTCGTCAATATACACCTCCATCTTTGGTCCAATCAACCCATCAAACACCGTGTTCATCATCCTCTGGTACGTAGCCCCAGCGTTCTTTAGCCCGAAAGGCATGACCGTATAACAATACGTTGCCTTCTCGGTGATAAAGGCTGTTTTGTCCTGATCGGGTGGATACATCGGTATTTGGTTGTAACCCGAGTATGCATCCAAAAAGGAAAGAAGCTGGAAACCTGCTGAACTGTCCACCAACTGATCAATGATGGGCAAGGGGTACTGGTCTTTTGGACACGCCTTGTTGAGGTCCGTGTAGTCCACACACATCCGCCATTTGCCGTTAGACTTCTTGACCAACACTGTATTCGACAGCCACTCTGAGTATGATACTTCCCTAATAAAACCGGCCTCCAACAACTCCGAGACCTTCTCCTGTATGGCCTTGGACTTCTCGAAACCGACTCTTCTCTTCTTTTGCGCCACGGGCTTAGCCTTCGGATCCACGCTAAGTCGGTGGCAGATAAAATTTGGATCGATGCCAGGCATATCGGCTGACGTCCAAGCAAACAAATCCTTGTTGTTCCGCAGAAGGGCAATGATTTCATCTCGGATAGGAGCTGGGAGGTTGGAACCGACTCGGACGGTTTTTCGAGAATCGGAAAGATCTACGGGGACTGTTTCCCATTCTCCCTGAGGGCGAGGCCGGAGGTCATCTTGTTCAGCCCTGACATCCAGCTCGGCCAGGAGTACTCCGCTTTTAGACAGTGGTACCTGCGGAATTTTTTCTACTTCGTTTTTCTCCTTCCTGATCTTTCCGAGGCTAGCGTTGTAACACAAACGAGCGGCCTCCTGCTCAGCTCTTATCGTGACTACTGTGTCATCTGCACCCACAAACTTCATCGCCAAATGGACCGTTGAAACTACTGCTCCAAAAGCCTGGAGGCAAGTTCGGCCTAATATGACGTTATAAGCCGAAGGACAGTCGACTACAAGAAACTTGATGATCTCGGTCCGGGTTGCAGGTTGTCCGCCTAAGGTCATCGGAAGTCTCAAGACGCCTAGGGGCCGAATTGAATCCCCTGTAAAGCTAATCAAGTTTCCCTCAAATTCTTCCAAATCATTCAAACGAAACCTCATCTTGGAAAAGGCATGCAAGAAAAGGATGTCGGCAGAGCTTCCTTGATCCACAAAGACTTTGGCGACATCAAAGTTTCTGATTCTGGCGGAGATGACCATCGGATCGTTATGGTCGGGCAGGACTCCTTCCATGTCCTTATCCGAGAAACTGATTGGAACATTCCGAGACGGCTTTTTCCGAATTGGGCGATTGTGAACTGCTAGGACCTGGTTCACATACCTCTTCCTTTCGGATCGGTGCTCCCCTCCTCCTGCAAAACCTCCGGAAATCGTCTGGATAGCGAGATCCTTTGGCGACTTATCCAGTTCGTCCATAACCACGATACTGACTTGTCCCTGGTTTTCTTGCTTCTTTTCTGGTGTGGATTCTTTTCTCCTTTTTGCTCTCTCGGGACTTGGTGTTCTCTTACGAGATCTCTTCTCCATTGCTTCCCGGACATAGTGCTGGAGTTTTCCCTCACGAATCAAGTCTTCAATGGCATCCCTCAACCAAGTACATTGATCTGTGGTGTGGCCGTATCCCTCATGGAATTCACAGTACTTGTTCCTATTCACATTATTTTGATTTCTCAAATAGGGAGGCCTGTTGACATGTCGGAGTTTGGTTTGCATTGTTTCCTTCCAGATCTGAGATCTAGGAGCATTGAGTGGAGTATACGTGTTGTACCTACGTGGGGGTGGAGGCGGTGGTGGTTGACGACGCCCCTCTCTGTCTTCCTTCCTGGGTCGGCCCCTAGAGCTGGTCCGATCTTCCTGTGTGGTGTTACCTCGGTTATTTGCCATCCTGCCTGACTGTCCCTTATCAAACTCCTCCAAGTTGATGAACTTGTTGGATCTCTGCCGGAGTTCGGCCATATCTCGGGGAGGCTTCCCAATAAGAGCTTTTTTGAAGCCTCCGGGGGCCAAACCCTGGGTGAAGAGTAACACTGCCACTCCCGATTCGAGATTGGGAATCGAACTCGACTCATTGTGGAAACGATTGAGATAATCCCTCAAAGTCTCTCCTAGTTTCTGAGTTACCGTTGCCAGTGTGTGATCCGAATTCGGCTGGATGCAACTGGCGGTATACCTATTTAGAAACACCCTTTTCAGCTCGTTCCATGAATTAATCGAATTCGGGGGGAGAGATGCATACCACCTTAAGACTGGTGCTTGAAGGGTCATGGAAAATGCTCTACATTTCATCCGACCTTCTTGTCCGTAAAAATTCATCGCCCCTTCGAAACTCAAAATGTGATCATGAGGATCCGAGAGACCATCGTATCTTTGAATGTTGATGGGCCCAAGAAAACCCTGTGGTGTCTCGAAAGCGATCACGTACGGGGTGAATGGGTGACCTGGATGCTCTTGCTCGGGCTCCAGCTCGGGATTCAATGGTGGTGGGGGAGGGAGTGAGCTTTCCTCTCTCCCGAGAGAATCTGTATCCCGAAGAGCCCGAGATGATTCTTGGCGTGTCGGAGCCTCTACTGACGCTCGTTCAACTACGCGTCCTAAACTCCTTTTCGGAGCCGTTCTCAGGGCCCGTTCGGCGTCTCGTTCCCGAGTCCGTGGCAGAGCTTCACGCGCAACTCGTTCGCTCACGGGATCTACGTTTCGTGCCGGAACCGGCTGTAGGGTTCGTTCAGCGTTGCGTGCCATAGTCAACTGTTGTAAATCTGCTATGGCCTTGTTTTGTTGCTGCATAATTCGCATCTGTGTGCGCGTCATGGTTAAGATCTCATCATCGCGGCGTCGAGAAGACGAAGAAGATCGACGGGATCGGTGAGAAAGGGTATCAGAATACCCACGTCCCCGATCTTCGTGATTCTGAGAAGAAATATACTCTACACGGTTGGGTTCTGCTGCCCCGTAGTAGTGTGTCTGATGATGTTGAGTACCCCCTCCTCCATCCGCACCGCGATACGACGACTCACCTGAGTACACAGTGTAGGGGCCACTGTGGGTATGTGTGGGATGGGGTTGGGGTGGGACTACTACAGGTTGTGGCTGCACTGGCTGGATCGAATCTGCCACCTGGGGCTGTTCGTTGGGGATCGGGACATCACTCGCATGCACATCCTCCTGAAGTGGTTGTTGCTGGGCAGCCCTGTTAGCCTGAAGGCGCTGACGGAGATCTGTTCTCCGTGGTGGTACGGTGGACGCCTTTGGAGGACGTCCTCTTCCCCTACGTGCCTGGTGGTTATCTGCTGCGTTCTCCATCAAAGAGTTTGGTGATGGTGGGAATCGAAGTTTATCGTTCCCACAGACGGCGCCAATGTCTTGTTCTAGATCAGGTCGTTCACTAAGGCCATATTGAAAAACTACACTCGGTGGTTGAAACAACTAGGAACACTAGGAGAACACCTAGAAGGGGGGGTTGAATAGGTGTTAAAGAAACTTTGAAATATTTTCGCAAGAAACAAATCTAAACGATTAAAACCAATGAAAATCAATCAATTAACAAATATTATATCAGAGATTAAGCGGAAACAATCAACACCAATATTCTTATTGATTCACCTAGTTATGAAAATGATTTTCCTCAAATTAATTTGAACAGTAAAGATTCAATTCAATCAAATATAGAAAAATCACTTTTTCTAGGTTTTCAATCAAGAACACAATTAATAACAAGAATTGTAAAGAGTAGAGAGTTTAGAGATACGACACAGTGATTTATCCTGGTTCACTTTCATCCACTTGAAAGCTACTCCAGTCCCCTCTTCAACCAAGAGAGATTCTTCACTATGAGGAATTAGAGTTTCTCAAATTACAAGTAAATGCCTCACAAGACTTCGTTCTTGCTAGCCTACAAAGGATACCACACCCTTGCCTTGTAACCCTATTGATATCTAATCTAACCTCTTCTCTTGCTTGCCGATACCCACAACAAGACTTCCAATTGCTTGCTTCACTCACAAGACTTCCAATTGCTTGCTTCACTCACAAGACTTCCAATTGCTTGATGAAATGCCTCACCAAGGCTTCCAATGAAACTTGCTTGATTCAAAAAATCAAGGCTTCCAATGTTGTAGAATGTTTGCCTCTTGCAATGATTACAACTCAAATGAAAAACAATAACAATCCTATGAATCTCTTTCAAAAGCTATGAAATATCAACATGAGAGATTCAAGGTTTTTGATCAAAGAATATAAAAATGAGAGCTTTGATCTTGAGAGAGTGAGAGAGAATAGTGTGGCTTTGATTCTTTGTAAAATTGTGTATCAAAAATGATTCTAGTTGATTCTCATTGATAGAAATGATTAGGAAAAGGTTTATATAGAATACCCAAAAGTTAGAGCACTTAGAATGGCTTTTGAGAAGTGAAAAACGTATTTAAAAAACCATATCTGATCAAGTTACTCGAGTGAAATGAGTGTTACTCGAGTAAACCGAAAGCAAGATAATTTTCACTCGAGTGAGACCAAAAATACTCGAGTAAAGTGCAGATAATCGATTATCAAAAGTTTGTTAATCGATTATCAGTTCAAAATACACTGTTCATCAATTATCAAAATCTGTTAATCGATTATTAACATTAAAAATCACTTAAAACTTGTTTTCTCAAAAACTAAACCTTTTCTTTCAAACCTTTAAGCCACCTATTGACTTTAGGCAAAGTGAATACTCAAAATATGATATAGTCATGCAATCAAAAGAGATTCACTACCCTCTAATAAACTCTACCCAAACTCATAAACTAAAAGACTTGTGAGGCAAAAGATAAAACAATAAAACATAAACTACCAAACTAAGTCTTCATGAGTTGGTTCTCTCTTCATAACTTGATGTTTGTTGTTGCTTGTTGAGCTTGAACTTGATCAACACATTTGTAGCTTGTTCAAAACCTTTTGGCATTTATCAAAACATTCTTCATGGATCTTACAATCTCCCCCTTTTTGAAAATGACAAACATGTTTTGAAATCGTTTGAAGTTCATTGAAGTTGTTGATGCTTGAACCATTTGATCACTTGGTGAGACTCTTGCTCCCCCTCAATTAATGCTTTTGACATTTGAAATCCAATTGAGTAAGCTTGATTCTCCCCCTATCTCCAACAACTTTGCTCAACCTACATAAAAACAACAAAACAACCTTTCTCCAAACATACCATTTAAAAAAAAATATTTCTCCCCTTTGTTTCAAAACATCATATTTCTCCCCCTTTGGCATTATCAAAAAGAAATATATACCAATTGTAACTAAACAAATACCAATTGAAATAAGATCTAAGCCAAAATAGAAGAAATATAACCAAAACATCATCAATAGATGGTTACCATGCTTTTATTCAATTCAATGATATCAATTATAACAAATTGTATACCAATTACATGATACCAATTGTATAATATCAAATGTTACCAATTTATAGGATTTTCTTCTTGATACCAATTGAAGAAGATCAATAATGTCAATTGTATCAAATGTGTATAGACCTTCATTTGCTTCTTCAATCATACCTACAAAACAATCATGCTTTGCTTTTTGGTATCCAAATGGTTTTGGATCCATTTTTCTTAGTGTAGGGACTCTCACCCTTTTTCATCCAAACAAAATCTCCTTTAGGTATACCATGCACTTTAATATAACACACATTTGAAGTATGTCCATGAGTACCACAATAGAAACATGTTGGTGCATTTGAAAAATCAACTTTAGAAAAATCAACAACATTTCTATGAGATTTACTCTTAGCATTAGTATAACCCAAACCAAACTTGTTTGAATTTTCTCTTTGAAAATTTAACAATGTGCGCAATCTAATATCACCATTTGAGAAACTTGCAAGCTTATTTTTCAAAATAGCATTTTCATCCTTAAGCAACTTGCAATTCTCACAATCAACCACAATATTCAATCTACTAGCACAATCACAAGAAGAACTAGCATATATAAGATCAAGAGTTTCATTTTGAAGATTAAGCTCATCAACTTGTTTTTGAAGTTCTAAAATCTCTTGTTGATGTTTCAAAATGAGCTTCTTCCTTTCAATGTTTTTCAAAGCTAGTTTCTTAAATTGTTTATGCATTTCTTCATAAGCATTATATAACATTTCATAATTTGAAGAAATTTCGGATTTAGTAAGACTTACATCGCTTTCGTCACTTTGCTCACTTGATTCATCATTTGAACTATCCTCTTCATTTACTAGAGATATCAAGTTGAGACAAGCGGCATCTTCATCATCCGAAGAACTACTAGTTGTGCTTTTCTTGTCTTGTTCATCATCACTATTCCAAACTATGTATGCCCTTTTTTGTTTTGCATTTTTCTTCTCTTTCTCCTTCTTCTTGAGATACTTAGAGCATGAGTACTTGAGATGACCGGGCTTTCCACATTCATGGCAAACTACACCTTCTTTTGATGTCTTGGTCTTGTAGTGTGAGGGATCCTTCTCTTTACTTTTGTCCTTGTTCAACCTTCCTTTTCTCCTTAGAATTTTATTGAACTTTCTTAGTAGAAGCTTCATCTCCTCTTCATCAATATCCGAATCGGAATCTTCATTATCAACATCATCATCATCGGAACTCTCTTCCTTTTTATATGACCTTTGAGCTTTAAGAGCAATTCCTTTTCTCTCTTTGTACTTATCCGATTCTTCATGTATATGCAAACGTTCAAGCTCCATTTCATGTTCTTGTAGCTTTCCGAAAAGTGTTGCTAAGTCCATGGTGTCCAAGTCCTTTGATTCAACTATTGCGGTAACCTTGGGTTGCCATTCCCTACTTAGACATCTTAAAACTTTGTTAACAAGTTCACAATTCACGAAAGTTTTACCAAGAGCAATGAGATGATTAACAATATGAGTAAAACGTTTTTGCATAAAACATATAGATTCATTAGGCAAAATACGAAACAATTCATATTCATGCATCAAAGAATTTAATCTAGCACGCCTAACTTCACTAGTGCCTTCATGTGTGACTTGCAAGGTGTCCCACATTTCTTTGGCATCTTTACATTGGGAGACTCTAAAGAACTCATCATAAGATAGAGCGGAGGTGATGATATTTTTTGCTTTTAAATCATATTGAATTTTTCTTTTATCATCATCGGTCCACTTATCTTTGGGAGTTAGTGTAAGCACACCTTCTACATCTTTTGAGGGAATATAAGGACCAATTTTAATGGCTTCCCAAATGTTCACATCTATAGCTTCTATAAAGATTCTCATCCTAATTTTCCAATAACCATAACCCTCTCCACCAAACATAGGATGGCGATTTATTGAAGCACCTTCACCACCAAAAGGATTCGTAGAACCCATTGTAGTTTCTCAAGGATCTTAACGAAAAAGCTCTATGCTCGTGTCTTTCGACCGAGCTCTGATACCAATTGTTGAAAAACTACACTCGGTGGTTGAAACAACTAGGAACACTAGGAGAACACCTAGAAGGGGGGGTTGAATAGGTGTTAAAGAAACTTTGAAAGATTTTCACAAGAAACAAATCTAAACGATTAAAACCAATGAAAATCAATCAATTAACAAATATTATATCAGAGATTAAGCGGAAACAATCAACACCAATATTCTTATTGATTCACCTAGTTATGAAAATGATTTTCCTCAAATTAATTTGAACAATAAAGATTCAATTCAATCAAATATAGAAAAATCACTTTTTCTAGGTTTTCAATCAAGAACACAATTAATAACAAGAATTGTAAAGAGTAGAGAGTTTAGAGATATGACACAGTGATTTATCCTGGTTCACTTTCATCCACTTGAAAGCTACTCCAGTCCCCTCTTCAACCAAGAGAGATTCTTCACTATGAGGAATTAGAGTTTCTCAAATTACAAGTAAATGCCTCACAAGACTTCCTTCTTGCTAGCCTACAAAGGATACCACACCCTTGCCTTGTAACCCTATTGATATCTAATCTAACCTCTTCTCTTGCTTGCCGATACCCACAACAAGACTTCCAATTGCTTGCTTCACTCACAAGACTTCCAATTGCTTGCTTCACTCACAAGACTTCCAATTGCTTGATGAAATGCCTCACCAAGGCTTCCAATGAAACTTGCTTGATTCACAAAATCAAGGCTTCCAATGTTGTAGAATGTTTGCCTCTTGCAATGATTACAACTCAAATGAAAAACAATAACAATCCTATGAATCTCTTTCAAAAGCTATGAAATATCAACATGAGAGATTCAAGGTTCTTGATCAAAGAATATAAAAATGAGAGCTTTGATCTTGAGAGAGTGAGAGAGAATAGTGTGGCTTTGATTCTTTGTAAAATTGTGTATCAAAAATGATTCTAGTTGATTCTCATTGATAGAAATGATTAGGAAAAGGTTTATATAGAATACCCAAAAGTTAGAGCACTTAGAATGGCTTTTGAGAAGTGAAAAACGTATTTAAAAAACCATATCTGATCAAGTTACTCGAGTGAAATGAGTGTTACTCGAGTAAACCGAAAGCAAGATAATTTTCACTCGAGTGAGACCAAAAATACTCGAGTAAAGTGCAGATAATCGATTATCAAAAGTTTGTTAATCGATTATCAGTTCAAAATACACTGTTAATCAATTATCAAAATCTGTTAATCGATTATTAACATTAAAAATCACTTAAAACTTGTTTTCTCAAAAACTAAACCTTTTCTTTCAAACCTTTAAGCCACCTATTGATTTTAGGCAAAGTGAATACTCAAAATATGATATAATCATGCAATCAAAAGAGATTCACTACCCTCTAATAAACTCTACCCAAACTCATAAACTAAAAGACTTGTGAGGCAAAAGATAAAACAATAAAACATAAACTACCAAACTAAGTCTTCATGAGTTGGTTCTCTCTTCATAACTTGATGTTTGTTGTTGCTTGTTGAGCTTGAACTTGATCAACACATTTGTAGCTTGTTCAAAACCTTTTGGCATTTATCAAAACATTCTTCATGGATCTTACAGTCCACAGTATGAGACCCATGAGGCGGTTTGACCTAGATTTTCTGTATGATTCTCTGAGTTTCACAGGTATCAGTAGGATAACCTGGGATGCCCTAATCACTGTGTGTGCAGTGTAAACTTAGGGTTTAGAAAAGCGTACCTGTGCCCCATGCAGCACTGTACTACTTATAGGGGTGGCTGAATACCTAATGGGCTTGCTAAGCTTTGGCCCAGTTGCTTCAGCCCAGTACGAGCCGTGATAGGACATGAATACCAGAACTAAGTTGGCGTCGTCCTATTCACGTCGGCTTAAATGGGGTTGAGACCGAGTTGATGGAGCGAGTGTAACCTGCTTAGGGATCAGCTGCCTGAGTGTAAGGCATGGATCTCGGCCTGTTTACGTCATTTCGGCGTACGGTGTGATCTCGGTTCTAAGACTAGTCCAACACAATTATCAATCAATAAGATCTCACTATCAAGTCATGTACTTGATATTCTTATGACATTGAACTTATAAACCTAAGGACTTTATTACATCTATTTTAATTAAACAATTAAAACATAAATATAATAAATGAAATGTCTCATTATTATTAATAGTAATAATCCATAAACATGAAATAAGTACAAGCAAAAGAGAAAATATGATTGAAACTAGGGCACTCTCCAACATGTATGTCTACAAACTAGGTGGTTATAAAGTTGGGAAAAACGACCTATTCTAACCCTCAGATGTCTCTTGTTGGATTAGAGATTCTAAACAAAACATAAATTAGCTACTTTCATGAATTTGAATTAAAACACAATCAAACAATATATTTGAAGGGAAAAACAGGAAACATAATTAAAATAACTATTCTAGCATCCATACAATTACACCATATTCCTAAAAAGAGGTTTAGTTACACATAATGGGAGAAGAAATACAAGAATTAAGGGAAGAACTCATAATCATAGATAGTAATGAATTTACCCCAAGAGATCTTCAAACCTTCAATTGGACCCCTCTAATGTTGATCTTCAATCCTTGCCTTGCCTCCTTGCTGTCAATAATATGTTTCTAACCTCTCTCCTCTAATCCTAATTGTATTCAATATTCTCTAATGTATCTGAATTGCTACCTAAACCTAATAACAAAGCCTAGTATATATATATAGAAAAAGCTAAACCTAAAATAAATCCAAAATAAATCTTATCAAATAAATCTAAAAGATAAATCTTAAATAAATCTTGAATAAATAATCTAGAATAAATCTAGAAGATAAATCTATCAGAATCCTTGAAATCTTCAATATAGATAGGCCCAACTCGTAGCACTCACGCCTAGGCGCACAGGACCCACGCCTAGGAGCACCATCAGATCTGGCTCTTCTCTTCTCACGATGCACATGTGCCTGGGCGTGCCACCCCTTATGCCTGGGCCCAGATGCCCCTGAACAGGTGCAGTTTTGATTAATTGACTTCTGACACTTGCACACAACTTCTGGCTTTTTGAACCCCATCATGCCTAGGCGTGGCTGACACACGCCTGGGCATAGACAACATTACTAAACAGCATTTCTCTCCATTTCAGCTCCAATCTCATGGTCTTCAAAACTCCTTTCCATTCTATAGCACAAATCATCAAATAAACCTTCAAATTCCGGAAATCAAACCCAAAACGGATCAAAACGTTCAAGGATTCTAAATTACCTAAACTTACTAAAAACATAATAAAATCCTAATATTTACTTAAGAAACAAGCCAATCCATAGTAAAAGGGAGTTAATTAATGCTCCGAAATATCATATATTAGACCCAAATCAGCCACATTTCTCAAACATGTGTCATCGAGCGAGTCGTAACTAACGAGTTTGGTACGTGATCAAAACGTCCCACTCGGATTGTACGTTCACGTTCCCAGAACGTATACTCATCATTCTCAACAACATTCCCCTAATGCTGCCACATTCCCATAATGTGTCATCAAGCTTGACATACAACCTTTGGTATTTCCAAAATATATTTTCACATTTCCAAAATATATATATATATATTAATTACAAACATGCTTGGTATGTAATCAAAACGTTCCATTCCGAGTGTATGCCCACGCTCCCAGAACGCGTACTCATCACCCTTAACAACATTCCCCGAATGTTGCCCATATTCCCTGAATGTGTCATCAAACTTGTTGTATCCATTTGGTACTCCAAGAGTAACCTCCTCATGTTTCTTGAACATGACAAACGATAACTTATCATCATTCACCGTGCATGAGTGCACATAAATATTTTCATTAAAGATTAGCCATTTATCTCATTATATGCATCATGCAATCCTTATGGCAAAGGAATATAACAAGATTTCATGCACATCATACTTGATAAAATTATAAAATGAAGTATCATATCATCCACTTTAAGTGTAATTCGGTTTAACTAAAAGAGGTTAAATTAAAAATGGCAGTTTTAAGCATTTTCAGTCTTGGTAATCAATTATCAACTTCTGGTAATCGATTTACCACGTTTGTTTTCAATTTCTGTATCAAACAGGGTCTTGGTAATCGATTACCATGACAGCAGATACACTAAAAAGTGTGTTTTAACATACCATTTTCAATTCTAACCAATTTTAACTTAAACCAAGGATCAACAGAGCTTTATTTACACATATTGGACATGTTTCAACATTGAAATCATGTTAATTCATAGAGAATCCAAATCCATACACAATTATGCATAAAAATAACATTTTACACAACTCAAGGTACCAAAATCCATTCTACTCATAATTAGCATGATTTTAGCATTGATTAAGCTCACATGCAAATAAATAAACTTGCTCAAGAAAGTAGCATGTCTTAGATTGGTCTCCATGCCAATTCCCTATTTCAAAACTATGCCCTTAAGCCTCATAGTGGCTCATCCTATTTTCTAATGCATTTCATTCTCATTATAGCAAATGGTAAGCTTCCCCCTTACTTTAGGGTCGTGCTTGAACAAGATTTGAACAGAGATTTGAGGTAGAACACCATGCACCCATAGCTTCTCCTCAGACCAGAACCGTTTTAATAGGGCAGATTGACCGGAGAAAATGGAGCATGAGAAAGACATAGAAATTGGGGAAAAAGGTTAACGACACATCTATGCAATATTAACTTTGAAAACCAACAAGTTTCAGACCAAGAGGAAGCTTGAGCTTACCATAATCGAAGCTCAAAGTCAGCTCCCCGAATTTGAAATATGGTTTGACAAGTTCAAGCACCCAACTTCACAGGCTCATAACTTCTAGCACAGGGACTCTCATCTCACGATTATTATGTCTATGAAAAGCTTGAAGATTAAGCTTTGCAATGGTGTATCACTCATGAGCTAATTCTCATATATTTATATATTTAAGTAAACATAATGTACATAAATAAACTACAACAAATAAAATTAATAACCAATTAATTATAAGACTTTATGATTAAAATTTATTAATTGAGGATTAAAATTTTGGGGTGTTACACTACTCCCCCACTTAAAAGGAATTTCGTCCCCGAAATTCAATCTCAAAATTCTGCATTTTCAGTATTATATAAAAGACAGTTCTTATGTTATTATTCCTCAAAATATCATTAGGGGACATCCTCCCCCACTTAAAAAGAGTTTCCTTATACTTCCTCAAATTTCCTATCTCAAAATATTTCACAATTATTTCAAATGAAACTTTATGAATAAAAATTTTTTCGAATAACACATTTCAAATAAATATTCCTCAATTAAAACATTTTACAATTAACTTTTTGAGGAAATTCTTTTTCCGCTACGCACTCTGATAACTCGAGCACGAATAAGGAAATATTTATATGACTTTATTCCTTAACAGTTATAAACACTAGGCTGATCAGTCCTAATATTTAAACTATTTATAATTAATAATAAATTCATCCTTTTCAGATATAATCTTTCTCAAAAAAGACTATACGATATATCTTTAAGTTGGATGAACTTAAAGATAAGGAATCTTATTGTCACTATCAGACTTAGTCAATTGGTCATCAAGTTCCAGAGACATTTCCGTTGGGGAGACAAGTGCTTGTCCTATCCCATTGGTTGTTAATCTCTCTAGCCTTACCCGATCTTTCCATTTCTGTGGTGTCCAAGATATTTATCACATCCAACTGTGATAAAGGTTTTGATCACAGAAAATTCGAGTCAAAGGCTTGCTTAGGTCCTCAGATTATCGAACGATTTGATTAATGCAATAGAAAAATATTTGGCTACGTTAATTCGGATAAGAGGAAAAAGATAAACTCGTATTACCTAAATCCCGATCCGTCTCGCATCCTAGCAGAATGAACACCTTTCCGCGCTTGATTCGCTGGTTGTTCATTCCAGTCTTACTTTTACCCTCTGAACAATCCAGCGAATAAAACCTCGGCTTCTTGCAGCCGAAACAGACTATCCCCCTTGGGTATACCATAACTTAATCCAGAATGATGTGCCTTACACTTTCCACATTGAGATGGACAAGTGATTTATTATCCATTACATTTTTAGATATTTTTCTGCAGTTGAGGTTTCCCTAACCCCTAAACATGTAGCTCTAATTCCTCCAATTGTCATTTTTCCATAATTGGTTCTTTTAATCACGTTTCCTCTTCCTCCAATTGTCAACGGGTTTTGGCTAAAAGACACCAAATATTTTTGGTGTTTGAGTGCACCATGTGTTAATTGAATAATTGAATCTACCTGCAACCTATTCTATAAGTAACTTTTATGGGCTTAATGAATTTGGAAATATAGACCTCATTAATGAACTTATTTATTGTTTGCATTTAAAATTTTGTTTATTAATAAGTAATAAATAAAAATATCTACATATTAATTTTTTTAATTATCATCTATGCTATAAGTTATTTAAAATTATTTATTTTAAAAAAAATGATAAATTATTTTTGACATACTAATTTATGAGCATGTAAATCAATTAATTATTTTTATTTAAATATATCTAACGTAAGAAATGTAAATTAAACAATTAGGATTATTATGAACTTTGAGGGTATAAATTAAATAATTTACTTACACCAAAGTTATTTTGCCGTTGTGTATATTAGTATAATTTATTTTTTTTCATTTTTAGTATATTAAATTTTTTTTAAAGTGTATATTAGATTATTAAATCTACATTAAAAAATAATTTTAGAAAAATATAATTTTAGATTATATTCTTGAAAAAATAATCAAAATTCAATGTCTCATTCATAGACGCTGTAGATTATTTTTGGTAAGATTATTTTTTGAGACCTATGTAATTTTCTTATTCTACCCTTATCACTTAAACAACAATAGCTAACTTCATACCTTTTTTGTAATTTACTTAATAAAAATAATCTTTTTTACACTATCCGAACAAAATAGATCGACTTAAATTCATTTTCAAGCCAAGAGACCCAAATATAAACATATTATAATTTTAACATATTATAAACTTATCAGATTATAATCATAGATAAAAATAATCATAATCTAATTTTTTTCAACTATATCAAACACGCACTTAAATGATGATCCAGGTATCATTCACATGACAGGTTAATCTATTAGATCATGACCCCTAATGTGAACTTATGCGAGGACTCAACATCCCGAAATCATGATTTGTTAGATACAGTGGTCAATTTACTGCATACAATTTTAAATGCATTATAGTTTGATTTATGCTCATAAAAAAAGTTTTCTTTATTAACTTGGCTTAAATACTGTTTTAGTCCTTTATCTTATATCTAGGTTTCAATTTGATCCTCTAACTATTAAAAGAGTCAATTTAGTCCTCTATTTTTATGAAGTTTGTCAATGTTACCCTTCCGTCATAACACCGTTAGAATTAATCGGAATATTCCAGATTCTTACCGAAGATTCCTTCAAACAGTGCATGCGTTGGCGACGGATTTTGCGACGGATTACCGACGGGTTTTTTTAAAAAATAATAAAAAAAATCGAAAAATAAAAAAAAATCATATTTTTTTTAAAACTGTTAAATATTTTTTAAAAAATTCTGCAATTTTTTTAATATTTTAAATATTTTTTAAAAAAATAAAATTATCAGAAAAGTTTTAAATAATCAGTAAAATATTTATAAAATTTATGAAAATTTTATTTTTGGTTTTTTGATATTCTAAAAATTAATAGTAAATTCGTAAATATAATTAAAAAATCATAAAAATTATTTTTAAAAAAATCTGTGAAAAAAAAGAATTTTTTTATGATTTTTATGAAAAAAACGAAAGTCGTTTTTAAATAATTTTTATGATTTTTTTATTATTTTTACGAATTTTCTATTAATTTTTAGAATATTAAAAAACCAAAAATAAAATTTTCATAAATTGTAAAAATATTTTACTGATTATTTAAAACTTTTCTGAAAATTATATTATTTTTTAAAAATATTTAAATATTAAAAAATTGCAGAATTTTTAAAAAATATTTACAGTTTAAAACAAATATGAATTTTTATTATTTTTATTATTTTTTTAAAAAAATCCGTCGCTAATCCGTTGCAAAATCCGTTGCAAAATCTGTCGCCAACGCATGCATTGTTTGAAGGAATCTCCGGTGAGAATTTGGAATATTCCGATTAATTATAACGATATTATAACGGAAGGGCAACATTGACAAACTTCATAAAAATAGAGGACTAAATTGACTCTTTTAATAATTAGAGGATCAAATTGAAACCTAGATATAAGATAAAGGACCAAAACAATATTTAAGCCTATTAACTTTAATATTTGAATATCAATATTCATGGTTTATGTTATTAATGAGTAAATATATTTCTATAAAACACTTAAGGTTATTTTTGTATACAATAATATGTTATGCTATGTTAATTTGTTCCAACTGAAAAATTACCTTTCTCATAATATATTTTTTAATTATCTACAGTATGTGATAAGTTTTTTAATAATTATTTATTTTTAAAAAAAATCATAAACTTTTATTATTAACATATTTCTACAAAATACATGAGGGTATTTTTGCCTACTATAACCTGTTACGCTATGTTAATTTGTTCCATATGAAAAATCACATTTCTCATATTATATTTTTTAATTATTTATGCAAAAAGTTTTGTATAATTATTTATTATAAATATCATAAATTTTTATAACTAACATATTTCTACAAAACACATAAGAGTATTTTTGTCTACAATAATATGTTTTGCTACTATTTTACTTTGTTCCAATTGAAAAATTACATTTCTCATATTATATTTTTAAATTAGAGTTAATAGTCATATAGATCCCGAAAGATACTTGTGGAATCAGTTGGGTTCCTGAAAGATTTGTGGAATCTATAAAACACCCCAAAGATCATTTTGGAATCAGTTAGGTCCTTGAAAGATTTGTAAAATCTCTTAAACCCCCTAAAGATCAATTTGACATCACGTTAGTCCCCCTATGAGATACCTAACGGAATCCTACGTGGCACGTTAAATGATTTGTTGGCCCAAACGTGTCACCTTCTTAACAGTCCAACATGCCATTGGGGCCAACAAAGCATTTAACGTGTCACGTAGGATTTCTGTAGGTTCCTCTTGACGAAATTGGATGAGGGACTAACGTAACGCCAAATTGATCTTTGGGGAGTTTAAGATTGGGATGTTTAAGAGATTCCACGAATCTGTTAGGGACCTAACTGATTTCACAAGTATCGCGATATCTTTTGGGGAACTATGTGACTATTAACTCTTTTAATTATCTATGCTATATGTTCTTTTTTTTATAATTATTTATTTTTTAAAAAATCATAAATTTTTATAATTAACATATTTCTAAAAAACACATAAGGATATTTTGTCTATAATAACTTGTTATATTTGTTAATTTGTTCCAACTGAAAAATCACTTTTCTCATATTATATTTTTTTTTAATTAGCTATGGTATAAGTTTTTTTTATAATTACTTTTTTAAAAAATCATAAATTCTAATTTAACTAAATTATGGTATGTTTGAAATTTTGAATAAAAAAATAAAAAAAAATCATTACTTTCTAAATTCATGATATAAGTAAATATAATTAAAAAAAAGTTTCTAAATATTTAAAGGATATAATAATAAATAATGGGTAACATGCTATACCTATTATAACAGGTAAAAAATAGTGGTGTTTGTAAAAAAGTTATGTAACTTAACCTTCACCTTGTCAACATCAATATCATCATTGACTATAAAAAAGTTATGATTAATATTTTGAAGTTTGCAATTTGTGATATGATAAACATTATTTTTTATTATTTAAGATTTGATTACATGCTAATATTTTTCGGAAAAACGAAATAACTCATAATCCATCTTATCAATCATAAATTTTCTTTAAAAATTGATGAAAGAATATTTTTTGAGTGTAATTCAAAGTAGGTAATGATTTCCTAAAATATTGTTTCCTTTGTTTCAATATTTTATAAAAAAAAATTTAAAGTAAAAGAAAATAAGAATTAGTGCAGTTTATTAATTAAAAATAAAAACTATACATATTTACCTCATTTTTTTCTTTTTTTTTTGGTTTACGAGGGAAATCCCACATTTTTTCTTTCAATATTAGTGAATCACATATTTTCTTTCCTTAATTATTCAATCGTAAACATAATATACTATTTTTAAAATATTTGATTAATGACTTTCACTTTAAATTAGTAATTTTTTTTACCAATATAATGAGATGGAGGTAATATTTATTTTTGTCTTTACCCAATAGCAATTTTTTAATAGCAATTTTTTTTAGCTAACCACATAAGTAGATAACAATTTTTCCTATCAACAAAGACAAAAACAAAAACATTTGAAAATATAAGAACTAGTCCCAATCAAAATAATTTTTGGGAACTAAAACCAAAACGCACTGAATTTTTAAAAACCGAAAACATAAATAATAAACAAAAAATTTAAATACGTATAACCATTCTTTTTTTGGTGAACACCAACCGGTATCCGGATCTGGTTTACCCAGAATTCGACTCATCCGATCCGACTCAACTGAGCTCGCACTAAGCAGTAGGGGTCTCCCAGCGGGGGTTGCTCCATACCCAAGGGTCAAACTCGAGACCAGTTGGTTAAGGGATCAAGCGAGCTACCACTTGACCAACCCCGCGTTGATTGTAACCAATTTTTTTAATAACCATAATTTTAGTTCTTTTTCTTATAACTGAAACTAGTTTAGCTTGCCCGTGCGATGCATGGAATTAAACAAATATATTAGATCACATCCCATCATATATAATAAATATTTCAAAGCCTAAAAATTTAATAGACAATTTGAACTAAATGACATAATTTTATTTATATGAGAATTGTTACTAATAACCAAACTTAATTACTGGTTAAACTATATAAGTTAGTTCATATTATTTATAATTGATTTGAAATTGCAGATTGCTTTTTTAATTCAAAATATTGTATTCATAAAAAATGGAGCAAGTTGCTGTTTTTATTTTTAAAATCAAAATATTATATTCGATAAAATGGAATCAAAGGAGATGTTATTTTGTTAACTAAATTGAAAAAGAAAATAAATAAATAGCAAGATGCATTTTTTTTTTCAATTTTTCAAAAGTTAAACTTATTAGAAATTTGAAGAGCAAATAAGGCATCTTGCAAAAATCTCATTTTCACTTCAATCCTGACTTGCATTTCACTCAAAATTGTAAATTAATCATCCATTTCTTTCCAAAGTTTCTTCATGTCATTCACTATTTTTGGCCTCATAGTTGCAAAAAAAAAAAAGGATTATACATTAGTAACGAATAAATTTTTTTGTCCGAATTCCTTGCAGAACCACCGGTATCCCCAAGAGCACCCTTAATACCAGGGAGACCTTGAGACTAATCCGGAGCGAGCTGCGTGGCTGGCTCTCCCAGCGGGATGTTTTTAGTAGAAATCGAACCCGGGGCTACTAGCACCCTTGTCCCATTCCCAAGATTTCAGTTGGGGTCTTACACCAACTGAACCAAGCCCCGTTGGTTAGTAACGAATAAATTAGAATTTCATACTGAAAGTATGATTTAAAAAAATTATGTTATATTATACTCTATCCATCCCATAAAGATTGACGATTTTTGAATTAATTTTTTTATTTTTTTTTACATTTTTTTAGGAGATGGTGAGTATAAATTTAAAAAATTGAAGAAAAAAAAGACTCTTTATGCAATAGTTGAGATCCACCTTGACATTTCACCACTGGATCAACTCTCTAAATATTAAAAAAATTATTTAATGCAAAATAAAATATCAAAAAGGAATAAATGCAATAAAAACAAAAATGTAAATAAAAAGATGAGAATATAATTAAAATAAGATAAAGCACTTCTCACATTCTATAAAAAAAAATTGTGCAGTCATTTTATTTATGCAATTGACTATAAATTTAGTATTAGAATAACATCAATACATCAAAAAAATATATATAAACTAAATTTTAATTATTTTTGGTAGAAGAAAAAATCTTATTACAACAAGCAAAAAATAATACAAACTAAAGGACATCATGAGAACCTTGCCACCTTCTAGGAAGGGTTCAAAGACTCATAATGCCAAAAAATATACTAGTTTAATTCAGCGTTAATTCTACTAACAAGGATTGTAACACCCTAGTTACTTTCACTCTTAATTAATTGAGGATTTAAAAATTTTTCTTTTAAACTTATAGATGATCATGAAAACTCTTAATTATATTTGCTTATTATAAAATTCTCCGTAAAATCGGACGGAGTTTCCTTTGTTTTAGGGACATTCCCAAAATTCACTTTTACTGATTAACCTGCATAAAATTTCATTCTCATCAACAATGGGCCAGCAGGGCCAAAATACAATTCAGTTCATTTACACTATTTTAGAAAACAATTACAAATCTTAATTCCGTTTGGTTCCCAACATGTATACATTTCAAATACCCAAATAAAACTATTGACCGACAACGGGTCACCCAACTAACTATGCAACACTCCACGGGGAGTGTAATCCTGTCCGGCCATACTCGTGCAAGCTCCTTCTTTACTTGTAAAAATATATCAAGAAGGGTAGCATTACACAGAACTTAGAAAATACATTCTAAAATGACATAGAGAACAACTAAGAGATTACTACCCGTTATCACTTGAATTATATTTTCTATTTCAATTTCCCTTGATTCCTTAATACCCCAATTGTTGTCCATATTCATCTCTCGTTCCTTTCGACTAATTCCTTAACTTTTCTTGATTTCTATCGTTTATTTCTATCATCTACACACTTGTCTATCTATCCTCTTATTCTCATTAATACTCACTCCTAATGGAGGGTTCTGTAAATATAATATTCCACTCATCTATAGGGGGTCCTGATATAATTCACTTCCTATGAGGGGTCATGAAAACAATATCCACTCCTTTCGGAGGGTTTTGAAAATAGTATCCGCTCCTTTCGGAGAGTCATGAAAACAATATCCACTCCTTTCGGAGGGTTTTGAAAATAATATCCACTCCTTCCGGAGGGTCATGAAAACAATATCCACTCCTTTCGGAGGGTTTTGAAAATAATATCCACTCCTTTCGGAGGGTCATGGAAACAATATCCACTCCTTTCGGAGGGTTTTGAAAATAGTATCCGCTCCTTTCGGAGAGTCATGAAAACAATATCCACTCCTTTCGGAGGGTTTTGAAAATAATATCCACTCCTTTCGGAGGGTCATGAAAACAATGTCCACCCCTTTCGGAGGGTTTTGAAAATAATATCCACTCCTTTCGGAGGGTCATGAAAACAATATCCACTCCTTTCGGAGGGTTTTGAAAATAATATCCACTCCTTTCGGAGGGTCATGGAAACAATATCCACTCCTTTCGGAGGGTTTTGAAAACAATGTCCACCCCTTTCGGAGGGTCATGAAAACAATATCCACTCCTTTCGGAGGGTTTTGAAAATAATATCCACTCCTTTCGGAGGATCATGAAAACAATATCCACTCCTTTCGGAGGGTTTTGAAAATAATATCCACTCCTTTCGGAGGGTCATGGAAACAATCACTACTAGAAAAAAGGGATTTAAAATCGGGGATTTAAAATCGGTCCTTGAAAAACCGAGTTAAAAAAACGCGGTGGCAATTTTGTAAATAAAATCTAACTTTTAAAATCGGTCGTTTCATAGCCGAGTTAAAAAGTGTGTCTATTTTTTAAATTTTTTAAATTTTTAATTTTTAAAATCGGTCACTTAAACGACCGATTTCGTAAGTTGATTCGAAATCGGTCAGTGGTGAACGAGTTAGAAAGTTTTTTAATTTTTATACTGCCATGATTCGAAATCGGTCAATACGACCGAGTTAGAAAGTGTGTCTATTTTTTAAATTTTTTAAATTTTTAATTTTTAAAATCGGTCACTTAAACGACCGATTTCGTAAGTTGATTCGAAATCGGTCAATGGTGAACGAGTTAGAAAGTTTTTTAATTTTTATACTTCCATGATTCGAAATCGGTCAATACGACCGAGTTCGAAAGTCTGAAAAAAAAAAAACTAAAGCCCTAGGTTTCGGCCGCCACACTCACTCTCCCTTCTTCACTCACTCTTCCTCTTCAAGCCCAACCAATTCAATCTCCCACCGCTGCTGCACCTCACACTCACGACGCTGCTCCTTCCCGCCACCGCCGTCTTCCCTTCTTCGTTCTTCGTTTTCACAGCCACCGTCGTCTTCCCATATTCGTTCTTCACCGTCGTCTTCCCTTCTCCCTTCTTCGAACCAAATCGCCACTCATCTCCGGTTCCCTTCTTCGTCTCACTCTGCCGCCGTTTCGTCAGAGTCCACTCGGTTCGTCTCCTTCGCCGGTTCGTCGGTCTCCTCTCCAGTTCGTCTCACTCTGCCATCCCTCACCGCCGCGCTGCTCCTCTCCTTTATGTCTTCATCGTGTGTTGCCGCCGTCATTGAGACCCTCCTTCGTCGTCGTTGTTGTCGAATACGCCAAGCTCTGTGCCAAGGTACATTTAATAATTATTGCTTTTATTTGATTCTGACTGGTTTTATTTGATTCAAGTGTACTGTCAACTTGTGGAGTTTTTATTCAAGCACCAAATATAGAGCCATGAGTTTTGTTTTTCGAGGAACAAGAGCAGATATAGAAAGTGGATTTCCAGGATTTATATACACTGGCATGTACTTTACATATCAATCATCTGCATAAATGTTCTAGTGTAGATAATATGTGTGATGATTTATTGTTGGTGCTTACCAGTTTTATAATCCAAAGCATTATCAGATATGGAGTTTGTTACTTTGTTTAACAACAACAACTAAAACTTATGTCCAGTTCTCCTGTTAAGGTGTTCTATTTGACTCATATCTTTAAATTGCATACTCTATTTGACTTATATCTTCCTATTATTCATGATACTTTAAAGATTTGACTTCAAGGCCCACAACCATTTTTGCAGCCCATTTAACATAATTTGATCCTGCTCTTCCAAATGCCCTTTGGATGTTTTGATATTCATTATCAATCTATATTACTTAGATTCATGATGATTAATCATTAGTTTATAACAAAATAATTAGACATTAGTTATGAATCAGTGAAAAATAAAGATGCATTATTAAATTGATGAATTAATATCAGTCATTTGACATGAATTAATATCTTATGCTACCTACATCTCTCTTATTCTACTCCCACTATTCCTTTGAATTGAAATTTCTGTCATATTTGTCTTCCTCTAGATTTTATCTATCACTGTTTTGAATTTAATAGTGTGTTGCTGCTTCAGTTCTAGGTGCCATATTTAAGTTTCTGCTTCACTGTTTTACTGGTTATGACTCCAGCGATACTGCTTCAGTTCTTTCTGCTTCACTGTTTTCACTGTTTTGAATTTAAATGTGGCCTGTTTTGCAACTGTGCTCAGCATAAGCTTATTTTGCTTGGTCATGTTAATATTTCTTTCTGAGTCGTTTACTTTTCATTTTTTTTGGGTAATACAACAAGAACGAGGCCCTAAGGACCTGGGAAAAGGGGAAAAAACGGTGGGAATTGAACCATGTACCATCTGGTTTGTTGGAAGACTGGGTCTGGTGCCACATGAGCTGTAATTTTTAATAATGCTGTGTGCACATATCTCATGAAACTAACTAATGAAAAACACTTTGGGTCCATTCTAGACTTGGTTGTTATATTCTATCATTTAGATTTATTCACTTTGTAAGATTTGGTTGCCTGTAGGAGTTTTATCATCACCAATTAAAATCCGGTATCACTGATCTACTCCAAATATTCGGTAAGGGTAAGGTTTCTTTCTTTGAGATACTCAGTACCTGTTTTAGAAAATGATTGATCAGTGTGAGCTAATTATGTATCTCTTCTGTCTTTCTTTTCTTATGGTGCTATATTTCTCAGTCTGAAGATGAAAGGGAGATGTGCTCAAGAACAATTTACTGCACTAATATTGACAAAAAGGTAGTTTAGTTTAGGATTTGACCCTTTCTTATAATTTTGCTCGGAGGAATTACTAGTCCTTTTTCATGTGTTTTTTTTCCAGCAAGTTTGACTTACTATGCTAAAAGTTCCTTTCTTGTACTGCTGCAGCTTACTCAAGCAGATGTCAAACACTTCTTTGAATCTATTTGTGGAGAGGTTTGTAGCTTTTCCTGAAACTAGGGGTTATAATTTTTAGAATTGGTTGAACTTAAGTATTCATCCATATTCAGTGCTTCGTTGTGTGCTATTGACCGAATTTAAGTATATTGAAAGATTTTTTCCATTATTTTGGTGCATTCATCTAGGTCCATTATTTATCCCTCTATTTCAACCTACTTAATCCTGATAATGGGATTTGTATGTCTACTTGTTTGGGAATAGTCAGCTACACATATTCGGCAATAAAAATGGTTGCACTATTTAATTTTATTTATTCATCATCCATGAAACTATAGATATGGTCCTCACAAAGTTCATTAGTTTTGCATATCTCTAAATTGATTGCTCTAAGGTGCACATCCTGGAGGAAAATATGGTGATCAGTGTAATTAGAGCAACCGGAGAGGCTGGATGGCAAAATATTGGATATGGGGAAGGTTGTAAGAGGGAATTTAATGTCTTTGATGTGATACATAAGTGTGCTTATGGCCTACAGAAGTCCAAATGTATAAATATGCTTGATTACTAATTTACTCATTCCCTTAGCATGTATTGTGCACAAGTATGATGCTTCTACTAGTGATTAAGGGATGTGTATCCATTTGCTATATTTTTAAAGTGAAGGTTCGGTTTGAGCCTTTAAAGGGAAATAGGCTTGCTTAGAGGTACAATTTGACTTTCAGGAATTGCATGATGTTGCCTCTCAGTTCAACCATGTTGATTTGTCTTTCGTTATAGTCAACCACGCCTAAGCTTCCTTGGTTTGAATTGGTGGAGCTATTAAGCTTTTTGGAGCTTGTTTAAAACAAGATTTTATTCATTTTCTTTAAAAGGATGAACTTTAGTTTGTATGGATACTTTTCATACTAGACTTGCACAACTTAAATTGTATGCAAATTTTTTGGATCTATTGCTTGCCTAATGTGTTAGTCTCGCCCTGCTTCGTTTTTGTCTTCTTTTGTTACCTCCTCCCCTATTAATTTTGTTGAGCGCAATAAAGTGCTCACACAATAAGATGTTGCTTCTACTCTATTAGCTTCATATTTTGCCTTTTTCCATGATACATGCATGGAGTTGGTTTTGTTCATCACTGTTGTGGTCCCCTATCACAAGAATCCATTGACAATGTTATTGAGCGCTGGTCATCATTTATACTTACTCTCAAACTAGCTAATACTTAACTTTTGTAACTCTTGCGTATTTTGCTAGTTTGGTAAGTATTTTGTATTTTCTAATTCAAGATTGTTAGATATGAATTTTGCTTATGAATTTTAGCTTGCTTAGGTTCTGTAATTGGGTTATTTTTTTGTGTAAAAAAGAAAATTTTTAATTTCATGCTGCAGTGGATGTATAGAGATTATGTGGTAACCAGGAAAAAAAAAGACTTTTAAAATCGGTCGTTTTGACCAATTTCAAAAGTACTGTATCTTTTAAAATCGGCTGTTATGACCGATTTCAAAAGTATTTTTGAAATCAGTCAAAACGACCGATTTCAAAAATAATTTTGAAATCGGTCATAACAGCCGATTTTAAAAGATACAGTACTTTTGAAATCGGTCAAAACGACCGATTTTAAAAGGTCCACTTTTAATTCCACCACTTTCAACATCATCGCAACGACCGATTTCAAAAGTCCAAAACGACCGATTTTAAAACTACTTTTTCCAGTAGTGAATATCCACTCCTTTCGGAGGGTCATGAAAACAATGTCCACCCCTTTCGGAGGGTCATGAAAACAATATATAATTCTCTCCATTCTAAACCCTAAATTAATGGTATAATCAACTTCCTAATCGCTACATTCATTATTGACATCCCTACCAGAGTATAATCTACATCCAACATCAATATTCTCAATTGTCTCATGTTCATTACATTTCCATTCCAACCACTAGAATTAATGTCATAATCAACTCCCTAATCACTATGTTCTTTGTAAATCCTCAAGCCATGCCATATTCTACCATCATCATCATTAAATCCAATTTTTGTTAGAGCAACCACAAATACATATAGAAACTTGCATATTCCTAAATTCTAATTCATAGTTCGATTGTACCATATTCTAACCCCGTCATTTACCCTAAGGTTCCTCTTTTCTATTTTAATTCCTGCCCTTAATTCCCCCTATATACAGGCTAGAAAATACCCTCTAAGTAGAGGTAACACTTCCCTTCTTACCTCAATAAAGGGAGAGAGATGGAAGACCTCAAGCTTGCTCCTTGTATCCTAGACCCCACCAAAAACCCATGCCCATGGTGTATATGAGCTTCTATGATGATGAGTGGTCTTAGTCCTTGTGATGAAGGCTTGAGTATGAATAACTCCCCCCTTGCAACGATTTTAGAAGCCCTAGGGGATGGAGAGTGGGAATCACGAATTGATGAGGGAGTTCGGGGTGGTTCTTTGTGCTTGATCCATGATGGAGATTGATGGTGATGAAGATCAAGGTTGAAAGTGCCTTGATCATGGTGTTTGGATGTTGATGATGGATTTGGCTCTTGGAATCCATGGAGAGAGGGAAGGAGGAACATGGTGGAAGAGGGAGAAGAAGGTGTGTTGGTGGTGTTGTGTTTGTTTGCTATAGGGCCCCTTGCCAAGAAGAAAAGGATTGGACGGAGGAGATTAGCCAACTTGGTGCCCAAGCCAAGATCGTGTGGCTGAAAATGCTGCATCTGGTCTCGCGCGCCTGGGCGCGGGTAATGCGCGCTTGAGCGCGAGTCTGGCACCAGCTCCTGGTCTGGTGCGTGGTGCGTGAATCTGGTGCGGTCAGGAGCTGAATTGGTGCGCCAAAAACGTGGCTGGTGCGTGCTGATGCATCAGAGGCGCGCATGGGCGCACGAAATGGTGCGCCTGAGCGAAAAAGCTCCTGAGTTGGTGCACCAATGAACAGTGGTGCGCCTGGGCGTGCACCGGTGCGCCTGGGCGTGCACCAAAATTTCCAAACTTCGATTCGCCGTAACTTTTTCGTTAACCGTCGGATCGGGTCCAAATTTTTAGACAAGCTTCTTCACCCCATAAACTTCATATCCAACGGTGGAATTGATTTTCTTAGCATCCTATAATAAATTTCTAATTTTCTCTTTTCGGTCGATTTCTAACATCTAAAACGCCGATTTAACCCCCGATTTCGCTTATACGACTTTGCCCGAAGCCACAACTACCTTCTATACAACTCCTAGGACTTATAATCACCACTCACCTATCTACCAAAATTCGTTAAGTCATCATTTCAATTTTTCTTAGGTTTTTAATCAATAATTTCATTAAAATCAAAGTTTAGGATGTTACAAGGATCTTATTATTCCAACTAAAGTAGGATGGGTAACAATAATTAATCCTCAAAGCTACTTCACGTTTAATGACAGCCACAAGTTGCTGAGGGGATAACATTTTGCTTGCAAATATCCGTCGGTTCCTCTCTGACCAAACGTGGTAGACAATGGCAGCAAATAGAGCATGTATGCAGCGTCTTCTGCTCTTCTCCTTGAAGGCTCGATTGATCCGGCGAATCCAGTTGTGAAGTCAATAGGGCCAAGAATCTAAGCAAAAAACCACACACAGAGATCATCCAGTACTGTTTGCGACCAGCAACAAGCAAAGAACAGATGCTCATGAGATTCATCCTCCAACCCACACAGCGAGCATATGCTATGAGGTAAGAGCAAACGATCCTTTGTCTTTAGTCTTCTATGCATGGTTAACCAAACAATAAAGCAATGTTTTTGAACTGAAACTTGATTCCAAACAAATCTGTGCCAGGGAACTGAAGGAAGATTACCCAGCAAATAAAGATAAGCACTATTGACCGTGTAATCACCAGATTGAGTTAAAGACCAGGTATGATTTACAAACCCTGCCCTTAACTTGTCTCTAATTTTGATTAACTGCTTCCAATGCCAGCTATCACTGGATTTAGGGATATAGTTCCAAAAATCTAAGTCTTTCAAATAAATAGAACTAATCACTTTAATCCAAAGACATTCTACATTACTGCCAAATTGCCATATTTGTTTACCCACTGCTGCTATATTCCATAAAATAGTGTTTTTGAAGTTCAAGCCCCCTTTAGATTTTGGTCTACAGACTATGTCCCATGCCACACATGTTGTATAGTGCCCCTGCTGATCTTTTCCCCAAAGGAAAGCCCTGCATTTTTTTTCCACATCTCTAAGCACCGATTTAGGAATGATGAAAATGCTTGCCCAATAAACGTGCAAGGTTAAGAGAACAAAATTAATTAAGCAACACCTTGCGTGATAGGACAAATTCCTTGAACTCCAGTAGTTAATTCTGTTACTGACCTTATCAACAAGGATTTGGCAAGTGTTCTTAGACCATTTCCTAGCCGAAATAGGCATGCCTAGATAACGAAAAGGAAAGAGTCCCTTTGTAAATCTAAAAATGCTAAGTAACTCAGCTTGTTTAGCATCACTCAAACCAGCCATGAACAGCTGAGACTTCTCATAATTAGCATGTAGGCCTGAGCTGGCTGAGAAAGCCTGGAACCCATCACAAATAATCTTTACACTGGCTGGATGCCCCTTACAAAATAGCATTATATTAGATCATCAGCAAAAGCTAGGCTAATAAGCTTACTATCCTTGCACATAGGATGATATCTGAAGTTCCTGTGTAGAGCTGCTTTCTGTAGGCCTTTGGTTAGCACTTCCATAGCCATAACAAATATCAAAGGAGATACAGGGTCTCCTTGACGAATACCTCTAGAACCCTGAAATTGACCAGAAGGTTGCCCATTAATACTTATCTGAAAGGAGGCAGTAGTTATGCATACCATTATCCAGTTAGTAAACTTATTAGTTTTAAAAAAAATAATTAGGAAATTATGAGATAAGATAAAGCACTTCTCACATTTTACCAAGAAAAAAACTGTGCAGGCATCCTATTTACGCAATTGACTATAAATTTAGGAAAAGAACAACATCAACACATTAAAAAAAAATATGAAAGCAAGATAAACTATCAAAATTGTGAAAATAATAACATCAAGAAACTTAAAAAATAACATAAATATCTCCACAATCCCTCAAATTCTTAAATCGAGATCAATTATTTAAAAAACAAAATATCGCTGGTGTGACTTTATGGACGTTAGTGCCTTGACTATAAGTAGTCATATACGACCGATTTAATACACAAAATAATTGTAGAGAACATAAAGAAAAATATGGTAGTACTATCCATTCTTACAATTTGAAACATTAATAATAGTAACAATAATAATAATAATAATAATAATAATAATAATAATAATAATAAAAAGGAGATGTGAAAAAAATAATAATACATATATATAACCTCTTCATCAAGCACATTTGACCATTCCAGGTTGATCTTTAGAGTATTTGATGACCTTACCATTTTTTTATTTTTTTTTTGAGCACAAACTTAATTACTAATATGATTAAATTGTATGTTGGTTTCTATTTTTATAATTGATTTGATTTTGTAGATTTTTTTTAAAAAAATTCAAAATAACATATTTATCCAAAATAGAATCAAATTTGTTGATTTTTTTTAATTCAAAATATCCTATCAAATTTTGAATTAAGCAAATGACTTCTGATCGATGTGAAAACAAATCGAAAACATTGAATTAACAAACTAATTTTGAAAATAACAAACTAATTTTGGGTTTCCTCAAATTTGAAATAAATATTAATATAAAACAATTACTGTCATGATGATTTCCTCTTTTTTATAATATAAAATTGATAATTGATATTCCTATCTCTATTCTTGTTAGAATCAAATGAACTGTTGGTAGTTTTTTTTTTAATTCAAAATATCATTTTTATCCAAAATGGAATCAAGTTGTTGGTTGTTAAGTGGTTGAGTCTAACAAATCAAGCAGTTCTAACAAATTTTTTAATTTAGATTTTTTTTTATCAAAATTGTGGTAAATAATGTGCTGAATTTTTATTTATTTTTAAAACAAAAATTGACAAAATTATGTGAAAGTGACACGTAGCAATTTTTGAATTACAAGTATCCTCTTTTTATAATATATATATAATCGATTGATGATTGATTGATTGAAGTATTACGAATGAAAAAGGGCATTTAAAGATTTGACAACAAAGTCAATACTAGGCCGTTTAATATAATCAGTCAAAATCATTGCAATTAATGGCCTTTAAAATTAGAATATTTATAAAAATAAAATACTCTGTTCGTTCGTGGCTTTGTTATCATGTCTATAAATATTTTGAAGTGCTCCCTCCATCTCAAGTGAGCAAAATCATTAGTAGTAGAGAATCATTCGTCAGTTCTGATAAGGGTCCAATCATTTTCCATGGCAGAAAATTTTGTTAAGAATTTGGCTTTGATCCTAGTGGCAACGGTGCTGATTTTATTGGTCTTGAATCCACAACCTGTAGAATGTCAATTTGGCATCGTTCTCAACCCCTGCACACTTCCTGAGTGCACTGCCAGATGCAAGAAAATTCTGCAGGACAAGTTCATGAGTGCATCTTGCGTAAAGAACTCTAAGGGAATGTTTTGCCTTTGCTTAGGTTGAAAATTGACATTCATGTTTTTGCATTTCAATATATCACTGAAGGCAGTCCCTCTTGTTATCTTTTAAATATAGGGAACATGTTTGGTGATATATAGCCTATTCTATTCTGTGTGTTTATTTTCGTCTTTTTCTTATGAATATGCATGTAGTCCATAAGGACATCAAAACTGTACTTGTTTATTCTTGATAACAACAAGATTTCGAGTGTGTCTCTTTGTCCTTGCAATGAAATCTCTTACATACGAGAAACTTTTTGGTGATTAGAGTCAATTTGACACCCCTGCGGCTTAATCAAGTTGCTGTAGATTGTTATTTTAACAACTCTGTTGGGTTCAACCAAAGTGTACTTTGGTTTACATAAAATAATTTGAAGAGTGAATATAAATAAAAACGATTAAATATAAAAAATACCATCTAAAGATCTATTTAAAATTAGTCTTTATATATATATTTTTCTTAAATTTTGATTCCTACTTTTACATTTCGTCTTAGTTTTGATCTGTGAAAACAAATAGATACGAAAAATGCTACCACCAACACATTTTGTTTTGATCCTATTTTTACATTCTATTTTAATATTGATCTTTACTTTTTTTTCCGTTAGGTAATATCATCGTTTATATGGACCAAAACCCAAATAATAATAATCTAACAAACAACATTTCAAAGTTATAAGAAGTAGAATTAACTTCAAAAAAAAAAGTAGAATTCTTTCTTTTACCAAAAAAAAAAAGTTATAAGAAGTAATTGGAAAAGGATGGAGAACATGGTTTTCACTGCCACCAATGCACACGTTGTAACATCGAAGGAACCTCTAGGCAAACCTCCGGAGTCTGCAAGGGCTAAGATTTCATTTAGGGAAAAACTCATGGACGAACAAGAACCCCTACGTCCTAGAGAGGAGGTTGATCTTCTTGAGTTAGGTCTCGGTTGTAATACTCATTGGAATTATCCTCGAAATCATAAATGAAATATATTATGTGTATATAAAATAGATATTAAGTAGATATTAAGTAGATATTAAGTTGATACTAAGTGAATGTCAAGCAGATATTATGTGAATATATTTGTAAATAATCATCATAGTGAATTTTAGTGAAAACGTCATCCAAGGATCTGGTCGTATCTCATTCGTTAACCGTCAGATCGTGCCCAAATTTGGAGACAAGCTTCCCAACCCTCTTGTCTTCAAATCCAATGGTGGAATTTGTATTTGGAGGTCAAACAGTCTAGATAATCGATTACTAGAGCCAATAATCGATTACCCAAGTCAACTTAAATTCTGGTCAAATTAAGTTGTGGTAATCGATTACCATGTCATGGTAATCACATGGTAATCGATTACCAGTCTGTATCGGATGCAGTTTTAAGGCGGTGGAAGCTAGAAACTCGTGGAAACTTAGATGTTTTTCACTCCTAAGGACCATTGTGTGGCTCCTAGATGGTCTAGGACGATTGTGTGGTGTAGGAAAGAGATGAAGTCATGGCTTACTTCATCTCCTTGCATCATTTCCTCTCTTTTTTTCCTTCTATAAATAGCTTATGCCATGGCTGTTGTTGCTTCATGTTTTCATGTTTTCCCTTGCCCAAACTCTGTCCAAATTACCTCTCAAATTCGTGCACTTGGCTTACCTTGAGCTGGTGCACATAGAGTTTAAGTTTTGGTGAGAGTTAGTGAGTGGAAGTGGAAACCTTGGGTTGAGGGGAGTTTGGGGCTGTGGTTGTTGTTGATGCTGCGAGTGGTTGTTCCCGGTTCGGTCGGTGCTGAATCTTGGGTGTGATATACATGGTTAGGGCTTTCAGTGCGATCGATGCACGTTTTGGTGGGTGGCGGTGCTGCCAATGCTAGTTTCCTAGTGCACCGGTGCTGTTTTCTAGTGCACGTCCCTGGTGCATCTTGTGCTGACCCATGGTACATGGTGGTGCTATGGTGCAAGCTCTAGTGCATGATGGCGCTGCTGGTGCTAGTTCTCTGGTGCATCGGTGTTGTCCTCTAATGAACCTTGTGCAATGTTCCTGATGCACCAGTGTTGTTTCCCTGATGCATCTGGTACTGATATGTGGTGCACGTCTCTGGTGCAACGGTGCTGGAGTCTGGTTCATGTTCATGATGCACCGATGTTGAAGTCCGATACATGTTCCTGGTGCGGCCGGTGCTGATTCTGGTGCTGGTCGGGCACGGAGCTGTTGGTCGATGCAAGTTTCTGGTGCACAGCGTTGCGTTTTACGTTGTGGCAGAACCAAACGTGTCTAAACCTGTCCTAAATATCTAAGGTATGGGAGCTTTCATTCATATCGCTAGGATAATTATTGAAATATTTTTGATTGATTATGTGTGAAAAGAGAAAGAATAAACCATGACAAGGTTGCTTGGTTTGGAGACCAAGACAACCCATGGTTCTTTATAAAACCTTGACTTGAGCATGTTTAAAATGATGCATATGAGCTAATAGAATGCTGAAACTTGGCCATTTTGCAATGAAATTGAATTTCATATGTCATATTGTGATTTTATGCCTTTTATGCATATTAAGTGAATTGAATATGAAGATCCGGTGCATGTTCCTGGTGCGGCCGGTGCTGATTATGGTGGTGGTCCTGCACGGAGTTGCTGGTAGGTGCAAGTTTCTGGTGCACAGCGTTGCGTTTTACGTCGTGGCCGAACCAAACGTGTCTAAACCTGTCCTAAATATCTAAGGTATGGGAGATCTCATTCATATCGCTAGGATAATTATTGAAGTATGTTTGATTGATTATGTGTTAAAAGATAAATGAATAAACCATGACATGGTTGCTTGGTTTGGGGACCAAGACAACCCATGGTTCTTTATAAAACCTTGACTTGAGCATGTTTAAAATGATGAATATGAGCTAATAGAATGCTGAAACTTGGCCATTTTGCAATGAAATTGAATTTGATATGTCAAGTTGTGATTTTCCGCCTTTTATGCATATTAAGTGAATTGAATATGAAGATGATGCTTTGTGTGCTTGAAATTTTCATGAACATGTGTAATTATACGTGATTTTGATCTGTTTTGGGTTGTATTAGGTGAAAGTGAAGTGTATCAAAAGTTGGTATATCAAAACCTCATTTTAGTATGCAATTTTCTGCAGGCAAACCTTGGTAATCGATTAACAGGATAAAATTGGTACCAAAATTTGAATTTTTACGTGGTAATCGATTACTACCCTCTGGTAATCGATTACCAAGACTCCTGATGTGCAAAATGCCTATTTTTAATACACCTAGCCCTAACCTAATGCACTTATGGAATGTGGAATGTATTTTTATGGAATGTGGAATGTATTTTTATGATGATCTTAATGATGATTGATTATGAATATGAATTCATAATTATGAAATGAATATTAATGAAAAGTGAAATGATAAATTATTTGCATTCGCACGAGAAGTTGCAGATGGTGAGATAATGATATTATGATGATGATGGAATAATGACAAACAAAACGAGTTGAGGAAAAAGGCTGGTAATGAATCATAGTTGCATACATGCATTGAGTGAAATTTGCTCCAATATGTTGAGGTTTTTATACTAATTACGTCGGGCGGAGGGAGCTTGTAATCCGTAAATACGTCGGGCGGATGAAGCCTGTAAGTCGTGAATGCGTCGGGCAGATGAAGCCTGCAAGTCGTGAGAGGTGATATTATTGAGATGAGATTAGCATGCATCATGCCACATAAAGATAAGATAATATAATTGTAAATCAAGGACTAAGCATGTGAAATGCATTACGATGATTATGAGTGTATGTTTGTCTATGATTACTCAATCAATTATCTGCTTACGCGATATGACAAATGATTTACTCCCATCTACCATTTTTGGTGGTAGGTAAATGTAGCAGATAAAGTTAGTCCACCTGTCAAGTCAGAGACTCAAGCGGAAAGGAAGAGATTCATCGATTCATTTACTGGATTTGATCCATTGTAACACCGAAATGATGTACTTTAAAGAAAAAATTTTAACCACTAATCTTGAATAAAGGAAGTTAGTTAAGCCTAGAGAGAACGATGACCAACGGGCTAGGGCAAGTGAATGCCACCCCAACGGGAATGTAAAATACCTAGTACTTAACTAAGTTGAATCTGATGATGAATAATAATCTTTATCTTTAGGTTCATATAATCTAAAGATACATTTTATAATCTCCCTTGTGGAGGATTATAACTTCGACCGGATTGATATGATCTCTTTACCAATGACATGTAATGTTAGGATTGGCCACCCTAATAGTTACAGCTCTTGGAAAAGATGATCATGGATATTCTTAACTTCATTCTAATCGGAGCACACAATAGAAGCATCTATTCTTCGATCTCTTTTAGTGACATAACCTTGATCACTTATCTATGTAAAAGTAGAACTTAAGCAACCGTATCTCTGAACCATCCCTTAGCATCTTGGGAATGGATTTCCCTATACATAGATCGTTAGACTTCGGTAATGCTTTCTCAAAGAATACTTTTTCCTAATTTTGTACAAAGTTCTTCAATTTCTAGCTAAGTGAATCTTGTCTCAATAATGATGGACTTCTCATTCCTTACGAATGATTCGATATTCTTATCTAGTGAATCTCTCATTTGCCTACCCTTGCGATTATTTTCGTTTCTTTCTAAAATTTTAAGATTTGAAGTAATAGTTTTATTATGCTTTGCGTTTAGGCATTTTGAAACCTTAACTTTTGAACGAACTTTCAATATTTTTCTATTATCATGATCTTGAATTGTCAAGTTACTTAAAGTACTTATTTGATAATTCTTAGGATCATCCTACATTTTGGAATGTCGAAATTTTGATGAACCCTTCCTAACCGCATTATATTATGTAGATAAAAAATATATTATGTAGATATAAAATAGATAATAAGTTGATACTAAGTGAATATCAAGCACATATTATGTGAAGATATTTGTAAATAATCACCATTGTGAATTTAAGTGAAAATGTCAACCAAAGATCTGGTCGTATCTCATTCGTTAACCGTCGGATCGTGCCCAAATTTGGAGACAAGTTTCCCAACCCTCTTGTCTTCAAATCCGACGGTGGAATTTGTATTTGGAGGTCAAAAATTCTAGGTAATCGATTACCAGAGCCAGTAATCGATTACCCAAGTCAAAACTTAAATTATGGTCAAATTAAGTCACGGTAATCGATTACCATGTCTGTATCTGATGCAGTTTTAAGACGGTGGAAGCTAGAAGCTCGTGGAAACTTAGATATTGCGTGGGGTTGTGGTTGTTGTTGATGTTGCGTGGGGTTGTTCCCGGTTCGGTCGGTGCTGAATCTTGGGTGTAATATACATGGTTCGGGCCTTCGGTGCGATCGGTGCACGTTTCGTTGCATGGCGGTTCTGCTGATACTAGTTTCCTGGTGCACCGGTGCTGTTTTCTGGTGCACGCCCCTGGTGCATCTTGTGCTGACCCATGGTTCTTTATAAAACCTTGACTTGAGCATAAACCTTGATTATGTGTGAAAAGAGAAAGAATAAACCATGCCAACGTTGCTTGGTTTGGAGACCAAGACAACCCATGGTTCTTTGTAAAACCTTGACTTGAGCATGTTTAAAATGATGAATATGAGCTAATAGAATGCTGAAACTTGGCCATTTTGCAATGAAATTGAATTTGATATGTCATATTGTGATTTTATGCCTTTTATGCATATTAAGTGAATTGAATATGAAGATCCGGTGCATGTTCCTAGTGCGGCCGGTGCTGATTATGGTGGTGGTCCTGCACGGAGCTGCTGGTAGGTGCAAGTTTCTGGTGCACAGCGTTGCGTTTTACGTTGTGGCCGAACCTAACGTGTCTAAACCTGTCCTAAATATCTAAGGTATGGGAGATCTCATTCATATCTCTAGGATAATTATTGAAGTATGTTTGATTGATTATGTGCGAAAAGATAAATGAATAAACCATGACAAGGTTGCTTGGTTTGGAGACCAAGACAACCCTTGGTTCTTTATAAAACCTTGACTTGAGCATGTTTAAAATGATGAATATGAGCTAATAGAATGCTGAAACTTGGCCATTTTGCAATGAAATTGAATTCGATATGTCAAGTTGTGATTTTCCGCCTTTTATGCATATTAAGTGAATTGAATATGAAGATGATGCTTTGAGTGCTTGAAATTTTCTTGAGCATGTGTAATTATACGTGATTTTGATCTGTTTTGGGTTGTATTAGGTGAAAGTGAAGTGTATCAAAAGTTGGTATATCAAAACCTAATTTCAGTATGCAATTTTCTGCAGGGTAATCGATTACCAGGGTTTGGTAATCGATTACCAAGATAAAATTGGTACCAAAATTTGAATTTTTACGTTGTAATCGATTACTACTCTTTGGTAATCGATTACCAGGACTCCTGATGTGCAAAATGCCAATTTTTAATACACCTAGCCCTAACCTTATGCACTTATGGAATGTGGAATGTATTTTTATGAATAAATGAATATTTTTATGATGATCTTAATGATGATTGATTATGAATATGAATTCATAATTATGAAATGAATATTAATGAAAAGTGAAATGATAAATTATTTGCATTCGCACGAGAAGTTGCGAATGGTGAGATAATGATATTATGATGATGATGGAATAATGACAAACGAAAAGAGTTGAGGAAAAAGGCTGGTAATGAATCATAGTTGCATACATGCACTGAGTGAAATTTGCTCCAATATGTTGAGGTTTTCATACTAATTACGTCGGGCGGAGAGAGCCTGTAAACCGTAAATACGTTGGGCGGATGAATCCTGTAAGTCGTGAATACGTTGGGCTAATGAAGCCTGTAAGTCATGAATACATCGGGCGGATGAAACCTGTAAGTCGTGAATACGTCGGGCTAATGAAGCCTGTAAGTCATGAATACGTCGGGCGGATGAAGCTTGTAAGTCGTGAATGCGTCGGGCGGATGATGCCTGTAAGTCGCGAGAGATGATATTATTGAGATGAGATTAGCATGCATCATGCGACATAAAGATAAGATAATATAATTGTAAATCAAGGACTGAGAATGTGAAATGCATTACGATTATTATGAGTGTATGTTTGTCTATGATTACTCAATTAATTATCTGCTTACGCGATATGACAAGTGATTTACTCCCATCTACCATTTTGGTGGTAGGTAAAAGTAGCAGATAAAGTCAGTCCACCTGTCAAGCCAAAGACTCAAGCGGAAAGGAAGAGATTCATTGATTCATTTACTGGATTTGATCTGTTGTAACACCGAAATGATGTACTTTAAAGAAAAAATTTTAACCACTAATCTTTAATAAAGGGAACTTTTACTCTTCCGTCACAACAATTTCTAACAAATTATTTTGTTCCCTTTATAAAAGATGAGGGTGTTACATTTGCAGCATTGATTTGTCATATATAGAAGGAAAGGAACATTCGCACTTTTAAGAACAAGAAGAGGAGTTTGCAGCTTATTTTCAGTACTATTAGGTGAGAGGTTGCTCGTAGGATTAGTTTTGTTAGGTTTGGCCTCAAAATCTCGAGAGGGGGGGGGGGTTGAATCGAGTTTTATTAATTTATTGCAAAATCACTTCCAATTTAAAAATTATTTTTGCGATGGAGAGATTAGACGTTTGAGATGGAGAGAGAAATCGATTGATAATAAAATAAGAGTAGCGTGGAAACGTAAATAAACGAAAATGCGGAAAATAAAAGATATAGGGATAGAAAAGCTTGCACCAGAAAATTTTATACTGGTTCAGCCTTCCCGTCGAAAGGCCTACTCCAGTCCCCAAGCGACCCGCTTGAGATTTCGATAGCCAGCAATTGAGCCGCACCCAATTACAACCAGAGCACCCCGCACACTAATAGGAACCTCCGTTCGCTAGGGGCCTCAATATCACACAAGGGTTCCTCACCCTACAAAGGAATACAATCCTTCACACCTAGGGAAACACTCCCTACGATCTATGGTTCAAGTACAATATGATGTGAGTGATTACAAAAGTATAGTGTGTTCTCAACAACACGGATACAACAATAATATCTCTATAGCAATGAAGTCCTTTAGTGAGAAGTTACAAGGCCAACAAGGTTTTGTTCTTCAAAAAAATGTATGAACGTGAAAACCAGAGAAAAGTTGGAGAAGAAGAGAAAGAACGTGAATATCAGAATGTCAGAAAAAATGTTTAGAATGTTGAAGTGATTTTTCTTTTGTATATTTCAAAAACTAAAACCTTGATAAATCAAAAAGATTTAAGACAACAAATTAAAATAAATTTTAAAATCAGAATAAGATAAAATATGATTTTGTAATAGAATAGAATAGGTTTTTAAATCAAATACATATCAAATAGATTTAAGAAAATAAATCAAGGATTTGATTTAAAACAATTAAGGAAATAATTCAAAAATAAAATCAAATTCGAATTTTGAAAATAAATCAGAATCAATTAAGTAAAAACAAATATGGAAATAAATCAAAATGATTCTGACACGTTTTTCAATAAAATTTGAGGTAATCGATTACTTCATAAAGATAATCGATTATCACTTGAAAAATAGAAACTTTGAAATTCATTTGAAAAACCAGTAATCGATTATCACATGCATGTAATTGATTACTTCACTTCTGTTTAGTATATGATGCAACTCATATAATCGATTACCACTAATCTAATAATCGATTACTGAGCCTCTGATTTTTTTATGATGCAACATCATGTAATCGATTACTACAAAGCAATAATCGATTAATTTGCTTCTGGAAAATGTATGATGCAACAATGTTAATCGATTACTTGATCCAGGTAATCGATTACTCTTATTCAAAAAGTAATGGATTAACCAAGTTCACATAATCGATTACACACACTCTGATTTTTCTGTGATGCAACAAAGTTAATCGATTACTTCAAGAAGGTAATCGATTACTCCTTCTTGCACTTGTAAAAATAGATTTTCATAACATAAAAACATCCAGAGTTGTTTCATCAATCATTTCCACAGAAACTAAGTTAGAAAACTGATTTTCACGAAAACTCTTTTTCTTCTCCTTTAAGTGAAAAACTCATTGGCCTTTTAACTCATTAAGAACAAAATACTTCATTACCTTACAACATGTCCTAACCCCGAGCGTGTGGTTCAATGGTAGGGATTGATCCACACTTAAGCAAGGTCAGGTGTTCGAATCCTACCTTGTGCATGAAGCAGCGTTAAATCTCGGGGCCAGCTGTCCCACCCATTAGAGGTGCCTACAAGCCAGCGAGGAGATTAGTCACTGCGGTCGGCGGTGGACACTGCGGTCATGGACCAAAAAAAAAACCCTTACAACATGTCCTAAGGGAAAGGGATTAAAGTCTTCTATTTGCTTGAGCCTTCAACTTGAGCTTGAAAGGACTTGTGATAGCATTGCTTGATTCTTGAGTTTGTTATCATCAAAACTTTAACCTTTAATTCTTCTTGAAGTCCATGAGAGAGCTTGACTTCCAACAAGTTTTTGTTTTCTTAATTTTGAAGATTGGAAGAATAATGTTGTAGTTGATAGAATCAGGTAGGAACTCTAGTATTTTTAATTTTTTTAATATTTTAGGCCTTTGGTTGTTTTGAACCATTCTTAGAAGGTGACAAAATAGCTTTAGTTTGAGGCATTTGCATAAGTGTTGAACCCTTCCTAGAAGGTGACAAGGCTTTTGCTTATAACCTTTTTTTTTTATTGTTTTTGAATTTTGAACATGGTTACCCAAAAAAAGTGTTTTTTTTAGAATATTATAACATGTTACTACATTTCAAAGTCATGTGTGAGAGTGGCTAAAAAATTAGTTCAGCAAAATCTTGGACCAATATCAATGAATTTCTATCCGGTGGACATGTGCTTAATTCAAATCGATGTTGAATTCAAACAATGAAATTTATATTCACAAAAGACCTCCCCTGAACAAATACTCCCCTCTTATAAGTTACCTTTTTCGAGGTTTATTTGTCTTTAAATATAAGTCACTTTACAATATTTAAACAGTATTAAGTAACCTATACCAAATATATCTTTAATGATTATTCTACTCTATATTTCACATTCCAAGAAATATTTTTACTTTTTTCATATAATAATTACATCACTCTAGATTGTATTTAATTTTATATAAGGGTATTTAGAGAGTTTGATATATCTTTTTATAATTTTCAGAATAATAACTATGTCTAACTATTTCTCTTAATCTATGTGAATTGGTTAAAAATGTCGTATAATTAAGGATGGAGGGACTATAAATAGGGATGGCAATGGGTCCGGGTATCCCATTACCCGGGATTACCCGGACCTGCCCCGTTCATGCATATTCAGACTCAGACCTGGACCCGCACAGGTACTAGTTGTCAAGCGGGCCTTCGGTTCTTCGAGTACCCAAACGGGTTCGCTGGTATCCATTATATTTTTTAAAAAATATATGATTCACTAGAGGCAAAACAATTCACAAACAAATTGACTAGAGGTAAAAAAAAATTCACTTAAAAACAAATCCTCTCACACAAACAAACTTAGAAACAATTCACAAACAAATTCACTAGAGGCAAAACAAATTCACTTAGAAACAAATCCTCTCACACAAACATACTTAAATTCCAAATCAATTAAATAATAAGTATTTTTTTGCGGGTTCGAGTATCCACGGGTTCGATACCCCATTACCCGGACCCAAACCCATTCCGGGTATTACTCACGAACTGCAGGTACCTGCGACTAGGGGTGTTCATGGATCGGTTCGGTTCGGTTTTTATGAATAAAGTCATCCAATCCGAATAGAAAAATTAAGGTCGGTTCGGTTCGGTTCGGTTCGGTTCATTTAGATTAAGAGATCCGATCCGATCCGATCCAAAAAATATATTCGGTTTTCGGCTCGGCTCGGTTCGGTTCACTATTTTTCTTTTCAATATAAAATATATCTAGTATTCACCTAAGATGAAAAAATATTCTCCACAAAAATTATTTAAAATAAACCTGTTATAGCACTTGTTCAACTATTCCTGTTTTGATCATAGTTAAACTAAATAGAAAAATAGAGTAAACCCAAGTCAAAGTAAAAAATGAAGTATTCAAACCCAAGTCAAAGTAAAATTACTCTTATTTATTTTATTTTTTGGAAAATAGAAATAATTTTATTAAGAATAGATACAAGTGTTGAGAACATATCCTCTCAACATGGAAAACAAAACTTGTAACCTGGAAAACATAATACAGTAGATGATGATAAACACCTAAAAACTAAAAGCAAACAAAAATTGAATACCCGACAAAACATGAGTAAAATTAGAAGATAAAGAGCTAAAGCACCCGAAGAAAAACTGCAGACAAAAAAGTTATCCAATTTTATAATGGCCAAAGCTTATGATATTTACATAAAATAAATCTCTTAAAATAAATAACGTAGTCATACCGTTACAAAAATTTTAAAATAATAGAGATTTTTTTTTTCTATTTTTTTGAAAAAAATAAATGCTCCATCCGTCAAGGAACAAAGGATGAGTGAGAAACTGAGAACGGCGAATCGTGAGTGACGGAACAGAGGAACAGAGGAGCGGCGAGGAGAATGAGGGAGACGAAGTTGGCGGCTGGTTGAACGAGACGAAGTTGCTTGGTTGAGGGAGGGAGAGCGACGGCTGCTGGTTGGTTGAGGGAGGAAAATATGTGAAATGAGGAAGAGGAACAGAGGAGCTAGGGTTGTTGGAAAGTAATTGGGCTTGGGCCATACAGGACGCAGGACGCAAAACGCAAAGCAGACTTAAGGGCCGGTTCGGTTCGGTTCGGTTCGGTTATGAAACTAAGAACCGAAAACCGAACCGAACCGATCGGTTTTGGAGGCAGCAGATCCAGAATTATTTTTTTTTTTTTGTTTTTTTGGATTTCGTTTTTTGGTTCGGTTTTTCGGTTATCCAATGGACCGGTTCGGTTGCGACCCTCACTATAAAGAATCATTAACTAAAAACCAAGTAAGTGCGCTAAAAAGAGTCAGTCGAGGAGCAGAAGACGTCGGAAGTGAGAACAAAAAGTAAGAATATATGGGTTCAAAACCCAAAAATTGTACTCTTATAACTCAGGCCATCCACAACAGAATGTTAACTTCAGACTCTCACACATCAGTATGACACCGTTATTTTATTATATTATAAAACTCAACTTCAAACTTTTCATATATTCCATCACAATAGAGTCTTAATACCATACTCACCAAATTCATTCATCAGCATTATATTATCATGTACTTTTAGACACAATTTCATTTTGATAATACTTTTGTAATATAATTTCAATAATATTAAGGGTTTTCTTAACCATGGTCCTTAGGGCTAAGGATAAGCACCAAAACATGATTATTATTTCTTGAGAACGATGTATCAAATAAATCAAAACACTTATACTTTTATTTTTTCAAGAAATAATAAATATTTTGGGGTGTTTATCCTCAGCCCTTAAATACTTTAGGGTGTTTATCCTCAGCCCTAAGGGTTGAGGATAAGAAAACCCTACTATTAATTACCTACAATTTATAAATATAATCCCAAATAGTATTTAAATATTAAATTGAATAAAAGTAAACATTCCAATAATTGAAGTTAATTTTACCTATTAAAAATTATAAAGTGCATAAAAAAAATACAACATAATGTTGAATAATGCAATGGAACGTTATTTCAACGGCTCTTTATTTGAAATTATTAATTTTTTATTTGAATATAAAAATATTTATTTTTTTATGATAAGACAATATATTTAAGAATAAAAGAGAAAAAAACATATATTTAAGTATATTATTTTTTATTATTTAAAAAAATATTATTACTATTATTACTATTAATTTAATTATTTATTATTTAATATTAATTCATTTTTATTATTATTATTTATTATTTTTATTTATTGGGGTATTAACAGAGATAAAAGGATAAAAGACAATATATTTAAGAATAAAAGAAAAAAATATTTAAAAATGTTATTTTTATTTTTTTAAAAAGAATATTATTATCAGTATTATTTGTAATTATTATTATTTATTATTAATTTATAATTTATTTTTATTATTATTTATTTATTTTTAATAATTTTTATTTATTTATTATTTGTTTATTAGGGTATTATATATAAAGTAAAAAGGAAGAAAGGACAAACAAATTAGATCCCACATAATCTTATGTTGAGTCTATAATTATAGACTTAACTTAAGACTCTCCACTAGATATTGAAAATTAATAGAGTCTTGAGAGAGTCTGGTAGAAAATCTGAACTTAAGACTCTCCACGAGACTCTTTACCAGACACTCACCAAACTCTGTCGTGGATGCCCTCTCACCAAACTCTGTCGTAGATTCCCTAAGTTAAAACTCTTACACGAAAATATAGAAAATATGTCCATTAAAATAATCAATAATTATTAAAAGGAACTTTTTTTAACCTTGCCCTTTAAGTATTGAGTATAAGCACCTTCAATTAGATAAGTTTTATTGAAAAAAATAAAGATATAAGATTTTATCTCTCATGAATGCATCAATTTCTATGAAACTTGACCATTTTTGGGTTCTTATCCTCAATCTTAAGGGTTGAGGTTAATCAAACCCTTATTTAAAAAGTATATAAACCTTTTTTTTAATGAAAAGATGTATTTGTTGGAAACCAACAAGCGGCCTAACAATCTACTAGAGGGGTGGTGAATAGTAGTTGGAAGCGATATTACCAATTTTTCGGATTTAATTGAAATGGGTGAACTTATACTTGCTGTATTTAAATAAAAGAGCGGGTTTTGTGCCGAACAGTATGAGATAATTAGTTATCTAGACCGATAATCGACTATCCGGGCTGCAACATAAAAAAACCAGTTTTGCAGCGGATTTACAGTAAATACACTTCAACCGAAATAAAGTTAGATAAGGCCGACTAAATTGATTAGACAATAAAGAATGCAGAAAGCGGTAAAAGATCTGACAGAGTACTTTTATACTGGTTCACTCTCACCCTTGAGAGCTATTACGTCCAGTCCCCCCTTAAACCTTAGGGAGCTTTTAATCAGAAACAAAACAATTGGATACAAGGAATTACAAGAGAACCTCTCTCAACCTAACCCTTTCAAGAGTGTACCAAACTCCTGAAATCTACCCCAATTGAAATGATGGTCGAAGAACCTCTTCAGCTCTTCTACAATCGGAACTCTTTGAAACCTTCAAAGATTCCTTCATTTTTACAAATAATAGAGTTTACAAATAACAGTTGTGGCTCCAAACAGACACTCAATTGAATATTGATCTGAAAGTGTTAAACCCAATTGAGTATCGATTTTTGAAAAGGATTGACAGAGAAGATTGAAAATTCGTTTTTCGTGTATTAGAAATTTTTTTCTGTGCGTTCTCTGTTCTTGTTCTTTGTTATCTGTTGGAGAAGACAATACTCCACTTTATAATCTCCAGAATCCCCGAAAATCAGAGAGGGAGCGGAGTTGTCAGATCTGTTCTTGTCTTTCCAACGGTCACTTAGAATCAAATTTGATTTTTAATCAATCCCTTCATAATTTAACTCAGATGGTATTTAATACTTACTGATTGATATGCGCTTGAGTTAAATTCTAAGTCTACCACCCACACTCGGAAAGGAAAACGACTACAAAGAACATCGGAGGTAAGATAGACTTTTGAATGTTGTTTGCTGAGAGAGTTGAGCGACAAGCGAGCTCGGCACTTAACTGACCGCCTTGCCGAGCTAGGGGACTTGAGTAGAGGAGCTGATCCCAGTCTGACCGACCTGAACTTCTGCCGACCAGTTAGAATGAGACCGACTTGCGCCGACCTGAGCCGAGAGCCATTGCTATGCTTATCAATATATTTCACTTCATACGAGCACTGAGATATGGCCGAGAACCGAGCTGATTTGTTTGTCTCCTTTTTGAGTCTACACTCGGTGCCGAGATCCATCGCTACGCTCATCACAATAATTGACTGGTCGAGCATACTGAGCTGATATGTTTGGCTTCATTAAAGGCCGAGATCCTAGCTCGTCAAAGTAGCACTGGTCGAGCACAATCAGAACCCCGAGCTGATATCTTTGTCTTCATCAAAACCTTTCTGATTCTACAATATCCCCCTTTTTGATGATGACAAACACTTGTTGATTTTTCTCGCTCTCCGAGTGTATGCTCGAACACTCCCCCTGAATATTTGCTCGTAAACCTGTAAAGCTAAAACAACAAAACAACACCTTTCTCCCCCTTTTGGCATGATAAAAAAGGAGCCGAAGAAATAAGCATATTGCCAAAAGAGCAGTAAATAATTAAAATCGAGGGCAAGCATCTCGAAAAAAATACCACTTGATGATATCACTGGTTGAAAAAAAAATCTTGCCCTTCTCCCCTAACTATAATATTCTCGGAAATGTAACTGTTCTCCACCAGAAAAGAGGTCGAAAACAAGTAAGGGAAAATTTCAAGTTTTTCAAAATATAAACAAATATTTGAATGAATAAAAGGAACTCAATCCATTTTACACTGAAATAAGACTTAGTTTTTGGTGATTTATCAAATTGAAAACACTGAACGACAATTAGCTTACTCTGGATTCATCCAGAATGCTGAGTTCCCTTCTTATATGATACAGAGTATCTCTCGGCAGGGGTTTTGTAAAAACATCGGTTAATTGATTTTCAGCGCTTACAAATTCTATAACACAATCACCTTTTTGAACATGATCTCATAAAGAATGATGTCTTATTTCAATGTGTTTTGTTCAAGAGTGATACACTGAATTCTTAGTTAGATTGATTGCACTTGTATTGTCACATTTGATAGGAATGTGATCCAATTTTAAGCCGAAGTTCGACAGTTGGTGTTTCATCCAAAGGATTTGAGCACACCAGCTGCCGGCTGCAATGTATTCTGCTTCTACGGTGGAAAGAGCAACACAAGCTTGTTTTTTAAAAAAAACCACGACACCAGAGAACTTCCCAAAAGATGACAAGTTCCACTGGTGCTTTTTCGATCAAGCTTGCATATCGCAAAATCAAAATCAGAATAGCCGATCAGACTAAGATTAGCATCACTAGGATACCACAGACCAGTGTTCTCAGTTCCTTTTAAATATTTAAATATTTGTTTAACAGCAGATAAGTGTGATTCTTTCGGATTAGCTTGAAACCGAGCACACATACAGATGCTAAACATAATATCAGACCGAGATGCAATTAAATACAGTAGACTTCCTATCATGCCTCTATATTTACTTACATCTACCAACTTACCTGACTCGTTCTTATCGAGATAGAAGGATGTGCTCATCGGAGTTGTTGCATTCTTGCAATTATCCATGCTGAATTTCTTTAGAAGCTCTTTGCAGTATTTTCCTTGATGCACAAAGACGCCTCCTTCGACTTGCTTTACTTGAAGGTCGAGGAAGAATGTGAGTTCTCCCATCATCGACATCTCGAATTCACCTTTCATTAGTGCTGAGAATTTCTTACAGAGACATATTAGTAGCACCGAAAATTATATCATCAACATAAATTTGTAATAATAAAATGTCCTTTTCCGATTTATAAATGAATAAAGTTGTATCGACCTTCCCTCTTTCAAAGCCTTGATCTAAAAGAAAAGAGCTCAGCCATTCGTACCAAGCTCTAGGAGCTTGTTTCAATCCGTATAGAGCCTTTTTAAGTTTATAAACATGATTTGGAAATTCATGGCTTTCAAAACCAGGAGGTTGTTTCACATAAACTTCTTAATTTATAAGTCCATTTAAGAAAGCAATTTTAACATCCATTTGATAAAGGGTGAATTTCATTATAGATGCAAAATCAAGAAGAATTCGGATTGTTTCAAGCCGAGCAACTGGAGCAAAGGTGTCGTTATAATCGATACCTTCCTCTTGGTTGTAGCCTTGAGCAACGAGTCTCGCTTTGTTTCTTATAATTACCCCTGATTCATCCATTTTATTTCTAAAAATCCATTTTGTGTCGATTATAGTATGTTCATCAGGCTTAGGAACTAAATCCCAAACATTATTTCTAATGAATTGATTTAGTTCTTCTTGCATAGCAATATCCCAGTGTTCATCCTCAATCGCTTTATTAACAGAATCAGGTTCAATTTGAGAAACAAAAGAGACGAAATTACAAAAATTTTGAATTGACCGACGAGTTAATACTCCCTTTGAAATATCGCCGATCTCATTTTCGATCGGATGGTTCTTGTTTGTTTTCCAAGTGGGAGGCAGGTCGTCCCTCTCTGCTCCGATTTCAGCTATTATTGTATCGTCCTTTTGAGCTCCATTTCTAGTTATGATTGGTTCATGCATATTTAGCCTGTCCATTGAGTTTTCCTGGATTCCTGCACTTGTCACACAACTCAAAGTATCTCCTTTCGGAGACTCATCAAATACCACATGTATAGATTCTTCCATAATGGAAGTTCTTTTATTAAAAACTCTAAAAGCTTTACTATGGGAAGAATTACCTAAGAATATACCTTCATCGACTTTTGCATCAAATTTTCCAAGATGTTCATTTTCCATTGTTTAAAATAAAAACTTTGCATCCAAAAGCATGAAGATGAGATATATTCGGTTTTCTACCCTTGTAAAATTCATAGGGCGTTTTCTTTAAAATCGGTCGAGTTAACACTCGTTTAATACATAGCACGCAGTATAAACTATGTCTGCCCAAAAATAGTGAGGTACTTGAGATTCATTTAACATCGTCCGAGCAAGCTCCTCAAGTACTTGGTTTTTCCATTCCATAACTCTGTTTTGCTCGAAAGTTCTTGGAGCGGAAAACTAATGCTCGATGCTGAACTTAGAACAAAATTTATTAAATTTGTGGTTCTCGAACTCGCCGCCATGGTCTGTTCGGATAACAATCACTTTTTGGTTGGCTCGGTTTTGGATTCGTTTGACTAGATCTTTAAAACTTTTGAAAGTGTCACTTTTTGCACTTAAAAATAAGGTCCACGTAAATCTAGAAAAGTCATCAACAATCACTAAGGCATAGTAGTTACCACCAAAGCTTTTTACTTGCGATGGTCCGAACAAGTCCATATGAAGCAATTCTAATGGCCTTGTTGTGGAAACCAACGTTTTTGATGAAAATTTATTTTTAGTTTGTTTACACTTTTTACAGGAACTGCAAGCACCTTCAATATTAAATTTCAGCTTTAGTAGACCAACTACTAGGTCTTTTGATTGATGTTTCTTTAATTGATTTACATTTATGTGAGCAGTCTGACGATGCCATAACCAAGTATTATTTTCTCGGCAGGTAGATACCAGAGAAGAAATTTCATTTAAATCTACCAAATAAGTATTGTTTGATCTTTTTCCCACAAATTTAATAGAATTGTCTTTGTCACTTTTAATAAAGCAATGAGTGGAGGTAAAAATAACATGATTACCAATATCACAAAGTTGACTAATTCTCAAGAGATTGTGTTCCAATCCTTGAACGTATAAAACATTTTCGAAAATCAGATCGGAAGAATTTCCCAATCTACCTTCACCCAAAATCTTACCTCGATTGTTGTCTCCGTAAGTGACATATCCCTTTTCTTTTGGAATAAGCTCGATAAAATGCTGCTTATCCCCAGTCATGTGCTTCAAACATCCACTGTCCAGATACCACCGATTTTCTTTTGTCCGAAAGCACACCTGCAAAACAAATATTACTTGTTCATTTTGGGTACCCAAACAGTTTTGGGTCCCTTAAGGTTAGCGTCGGGATCTTCTCCCTTAATAATCCAGGTGTATGAGCCATTAGCCACACCATATCGCCGTATTTTACATTCATTCGGTGTATGTCCGAGAATACCACAGTAAAAACAGGTCGGCTTTTTAGAATGATTTATTTTTGAAAATGAGCCGACTTTTCTGAAAACTTTCTTTTTGGCATTGGTGTAACCGAGACCCGTTTTGTCTGAATTATTTCTTTGTTTAGCAAGTAATCGGTTTAACATATTATCACTTTTTGAAAAAGTTGCAACAGTAGTTTTCAAATTTTTAATTTCTTTCTCATATTTGGTGCAACTTTCACAATTTCGATTTTTCAGTGAAGTGATAGTATGTTCTAAAGAATCATTGCTGCTTTTCAACTTGCAATGCATTTTTCTAATTGAAGAACTTGCTCTGTATAGTTTAAAAAAATTCTTTTTCAGTTTAACATAGCTCTTGGCAAGTTTCTTAAACTCAGATTGCATTTCAATGTAAGTTGTATATAATTCTTCATAATCATCGAATTCGGACTCAGTATCAGATTCGGTATCCGAGTTTACCTCATTTCCTTGCATAGTTGAGCCAAACATAAAGCTTGGCGAAGCTTCTTCATCATGTCGTCCCATTAAGCATAGGTTCGCCTCCTCTTCATCATCTGACGAACTCGATTCTGAATTTTCACTCTCCTCGGGTGCATCCCAGACGATGTAAGCTCTTTTCGGTTTAGGGTCCTTGGCTTTCTTCTTTTCGGCACTGCTTCTCTTTTGCAACTTGGGACAGTACACTTTTATATGTCCCGGTTCACCACATTCATGGCACTTGATTTTGTCTTTTGAGCTTGAGCCTTTGTGATGAAATTCTTTGGTCTTTTTTCCTTTGTTTTTAAAATTTCTTTTATTTTTGAAGAATTTCCCAAACTTTTTGACCATAAGCCCGTAAGTTTCCTCGTCCATGTCTGAATTAGAGTCGCTGTCCTTGGAGTCTTTAGCCGACTTTGTTGAGGCCTTGAGCGAGATCCCCTTCTTCTTTTTGTCGGATTCTTCATGCATCGTTAGGCGTCCGAGCTTCATCTCGTGCTCCTGAAGTTTGCCGAACAGCGTTGCAATGTCCATGGTGTCTAGGTCCTTTGATTCCATGATGGTTGTCACTTTCGGCTGCCATTCCATGCTCAGACATCTCAACAATTTGTTAATAACTTTATAATTTAAAAATGTTAGGATTGGCAACTGTCACCCAAGAGGGGAGGGGGGTGAATTGGGATTTTACAAAATCATTGGAAAATATTCGATTTAAATCATTTTCAATAAAATAAATATAATTTGCAGCGAGAAATTATAAAACGCTGAAAAGCGATTGCGCGGAAGCGGATAATATAAATAATTATATAAAAACTAATGCACGCGGAGACAATTAAAACAATAACAATGGGAAACGTTACCACGCTAATTAATTTAAAACAATTAAATTAATATATTAAGAAAATAGTTGTTATGATGCAATAACGATAAATAACACATAAGCAACGATAACAACGGTAAATAAAGAGATGAGGATTAGAGAAAATTGCACCAGAATTTTTATACTGGTTCAGTCTTTCCAGCGAAAGACCTACGTCCAGTCCCCAAGCGACCCACTTGAGATTTTATCTATTATAATCAAGAACGCCTCGCGTCCCAATTACAATCAGAGGATGCCACACCCTCACACTAAGGTAGCCTATCTACTAGGTGCCCCACTGTTCGTCTAGCCACTACCCCAGATATACAACAAGGGTTCCTCACCCTACAAACACGAACGCCGCACATTCGAACTAGGAGATTCACTCCCTAATCTCTAAGGGTCAGACACCCCCTTTACAACAACGGTTGGAAGATTGGTACAAGAACTATAATGCACTCTTAATAGTGCTGATACAACAATAAAAGGCCACTAACAAAAATGTGTTCTAAATAACACAGATACAAAAATAAAAGCTCTAATGGCTATGGTAATATGTTTCACTTAAGCATAGGCCAAAACTTAAAGTTGGAGAAGAAGAAGAACACTGAACGTGAAAAAGGTTTTCTCAAAAATGTTATCAAAAAAACGTTAAGATTGAAAAGAGAGAAAAACTTTCTTATAAAAAGATTTGAAAATATTTGAATTTTGAATTTGAAATCAAAATCAAATCAAAAACGATTTTGGAAATAAATCAAATTCAAAATCAAATCAAAAACAAATCAGGAAATATATAAAGATTGATTTTTTGAAATCAAATAAATAAAATAATATTTTTGAAATCAAAATCAAATCAAATAGATTTAAAGAATAAAATAAAAGATTTGAATCTTAAACCAATAAGGAATTATTTCAAAATAATATTTAAATTTGAATTTTGAAAATAAATCAGAATCAATTATGTAAAACAAATCTGGAAATAAATCAAAATGATTCTGACACGTTTTTCAATAAAACTTAAGGTAATCAATTACTTCAGGGAAGGTAATCGATTATCCTCTTTAAAATGGAAATTTTGAAATCCTTTTGAAAAACAAGTAATCAATTACATCATACCAAGTAATCAATTACTTCTAATCAATTACTTCACTCCTGTTTAATATATGATGCAACTGATATAATCGATTATCACTGGTCAAATAATCAATTACACAGCCTCTGGAAAATATATGATGCAACTCCAGTAATCGATTAGCTGTGCCAAGTAATCGATTACTTTCATACAAAAAGTAATGGATTAGCCAGGTTCAAATACTCGATTACACACTTTCTGGATTTTCCATGATGCAACATAAGTAATCGATTATCTTGAAAGAGTAATCAATTATCTCTGTCAAAACTTGTAAAAAAAGATTTTTACAACTTAGAGAAAACCAGCTAGAGGTTGTCAAGATATATTTTCACAGTAAATCAGTTAAGACATTAAAAACATGCTTTTAGAAATACTCTTTTTGCGATTAAAACATTCTTAGATTTAAAACGCTTCTTCTCCAAGAACTCTAAATAAGGCCTAAACATAAGTGACACAATTATTCTAGCCTTACATTGATTTCCTAATGAGAACAGAGAGATAGCATCTTGGAGCTCTTGCTTGAAACTTGACTTGCACTTTTAATTGAAAGGTCCTTGTTTGGCATCATCAAAACTCTTCAACGTTCTTCCACGTTGAATTCTAACAAAAAATGTTTTACCGAGAGCAATAAGATGATTTATAATATGAGTAAATCGCTTTTGCATGTCATTTATAGATTCATTCGGAAGCATGCGAAATAACTCATGTTCATGCATTAATGTATTCAGTCGTGCTCGTCTAACCTCATTGGTCACCTCATGAGTAAGTTGTAGAATGTCCCACATTTGTTTAGCACTTTTACAATGTGAAACACGAAAAAAACTCGTCATAAGACAAGGCGGATGTGACGATGTTTTTAGCGTTTAAATCATAAGAAACTTTCCTTTTATCATCATCCGTCCAACTTGCCTTTGGAACTTCTATGACTTCCTCTCCTATTTTTATTCTAGGAATAAAAGGACCATTTTCGATTGAATCCCAAATATCGATATCTATAGTTTCTATAAAAATTTTCATCCGAGATTTCCAATAAGCATATCCATCGCCATTAAATAGTGGTGGACGGTTTATTGAAGAGTCTTCACCTCCGAATGGATTGTTAAAGCCCATTGGTTTCTTTTAGGATCTTTTCGAAAAAGCTTTTACACTCGATCTTTCGACCGAGCTCTGATACCACTTGTTGGAAACCAACAAGCAGCCTAACAATCTACTAGAGGGGGGTGAATAGTAGTTGGAAGCGATATTAACAATTTTTCGGATTTAATTGAAATGGGTGAATTTATACTTCCTGTATTTAAATAAAAGAGTGGGTTTTGTGCCGAGCAGTATGAGATAATCAGTTATCTAGACCGATAATCGATTATCCGAGCTGCAACATACAAAAACCAGTTTTGCAGCGGATTTACATCAAATACACTTCAACCGAAATAAAGTTAGATAAGGCCGACTAAATTGATCAGACAATAAAGAATGCAGAAAGCGGTAAAAGATCTGACAGAGTACTTTTATACTTGTTCACTCTCACCCTTGAGAGCTACGTCCAGTCACCCCTTAAACCTTAGGGAGCTTTTACTCAGAAACAAAACAATTGGATACAAGGAATTACAAGAGAACCTCTCTCAACCTAACCCTTTCAAGAGTGTACCAAACTCTTGAAATCTACCCCAATTGGAAATGATGGCCGAAGAACCTCTTCAGCTCTTCTACAATCAAAACTCTTTGAAACCTTCAAAGATTCCTTCGTTTTTACAAATAACAGAGTTTACAGATAACAGTTGTGGCTCCAAACAGACACTCAATTGAATATTGATCTGAAAGCGTTAAACCCAATTGAGTATCGATTTTTGAAAAGGATTGACAGAGAAGATTGAAAATTCGTTTTTCGTGTGTTAGAAAATTTTTTTTCTGCGCGTTCTCTGTTCTTGTTCTTGTCGATCCGTTGGAGAAGACAATACTCCACTTTATAATCTCCAGAATCCCCGAAAATCAGAGAGGGAGCGGAGTTATCAGATTAGGAAAGATTTGGGAGTAATTGTCTTTCCAACGGTCACTTAGAATCAAATTTGATTTTCAATCAATCCCTTCCTAATTTAACTCAGATGGTATTTAATACTTACTGATTGATATGCGCTTGAGTTAAATCCTAAGTCTACCACCCACACTCAGAAAGGAAAACGACTACAAAGAACATCGGGAGGTAAGGCGGACTTCTGAATGTTGTTTGCTGAGAGAGTTGAGCGACGAGCGAGCTCGGCACTTGACTGACCGCCTTGCCGAGCTAGGGGACTTGAGTAGAGGAGCTGATCCCAGTCTGACCGACCTGAACTTCTGCCGACCAGTTAGAATGAGACCGACTTGCGCCGACCTGAGCCGAGAGCCATTGCTATGCTTATCAATATATTTCACTTCATACGAGCACTGAGATATGGCCGAGAACCGAGCTGATTTGTTTGTCTCTTTTTTGAGTCTACACTCGGTGCCGAGATCCATCGCTACGCTCATCACAATAATTGACTGGTCGAGCATATTAAGCTGATATGTTTGACTTCATCAAAGGCCGAGATCCTAGCTCGTCAAAGTATCACTGGTCAAGCACAATCAGAACCCCGAGCTGATATCTTTGTCTTCATCAAAACCTTTCTGATTCTATAGTATTCCCTCCGTCTATCTCTAATTATAAGCATTTAGAGTGGATTTTCACGTGAATTATGAAAGTTAATTATTATTGTTAGTTATATTGGAAATGATAATATTTGATATAATTTTTAAAATTACCCCTATAATTTTCAGTGGGACTCTAAAAAGTGTTGACTAAATATGAATGTTTGTTAAAATGAAGTGATTAATGTCATTGAAAATTGAGATGGATGTTTATATTTAGAGACAAACAAAACCCACTATCTAGTGCTTATATTTAAAAACAAAGGGAGTATCAACCAGTCAATTTGTTTTAAAAAAAGTTAATGCAAAAATACATAATATATAGGAGTAAATAATATATTTATTAACTTTTTAATAATAATTTATTAATTTTTAGCTTTATAACTATTTATTTAATATATAATTAATTAATAATAGTTATTGGATGATGATTTGATTATTTTTGAGAAGATGACATGGCACCAGCAAAGTGGATAACTGGAGTGGCTTGCATTGTTGATGGGATTATGTTATAATCCATCATTTGATCTTAAATACTCCACCCGTTTTTATTTATTTGTTCTATTTTAAATAAAATACACTAAGTTAATAAAAAAAATAAAATACACTTATTAAAAATTTAATCATTACTTAAATTTTTAATATATTAATTATGTTTTTCTCCACTATACCATTTTTCTCTCTATAATTATTAATTTTTCTTCATTATATACATAAATCAAGACTTATTGAATATGGGTATACATGGAAAATAGCATTTAATACACTCTTGAAATCTTCAAAAAAACATATGAAAGGAACCAAAAATCTCTCAAAAAAGGACAAATAATAAAAAACCGAGGGAGTAATAATGAAAAAGATAAGTGTTATGCATTGAAATTGATTAAAAAAAATTTATTACACCTTCTAGCTTTTTAAATATAAGCACTAGATAGTGAGTTTTTTTTTTCTAAATATAAATACTTATTTCAATTTTCAATAATATTAATTACTTCTTTTTCACAAACATCCCTAATTAGCTAACACATTTTAGAATCTTAATAATAATTAGAGTGATAATCTTATTAATATAATATATTAAATATTACCATTTCCAATTCCACTAATAATATTGACTAACTCTCTTAATTCACGTAAAAGTTCGAGTCAAATGCTTATATTTAGAAAATAAAGGAGTAAATGTTTTACTTAAATAATATTACCCCATCCTTATATATAAGACCTTTTCGAGTTTTTTATTTTGTTTCTATTTATAAGATCTATACCAATTTTTAATGACAATTAATTATTTCTTTTAACAAACGCTCCTATTTATTTAATACTTTTTAGATTCGTAATATTAGTAATAGGAGTAATTTTTGAAAATACATATCAAATATTCATATTTACAATACAATTAATTAAATTAACCAACTTTTTTAATATAGGTAATACTCGGAAGGAGGGAGTATTTATTTTTTCCAGTCGGTCACAGACAAATAGTATATAAATGACATAATTTTAGAATAATGATCTCATAATTAAATATGATCCCGTTGTCTTAACATGTCATATTTGTAATGTATAAGTTTGAGCTTCTTCACCAATCCCCCACAGCAAAGAAGAGAGTGTAACAATAAAAAAAAATGGAGAAAAAAAGCATAGCAAGAAGAGTGCACTGTTTGGTCCTGGCGTTTCCAGGCCAGGGTCACATTAATCCCATGCTTAACTTTTCCAAGCTATTACAACATGAAGGGGTGATAGTAACACTAGCTTCCACCGTTTTCTAATGCAGGAACATGCCAAAATTGCCAGCTTCCATTGCACTAGAGACTATTTCAGATGGATTTGACAATGGCAGTGTTGGAAAAGCAAAGAGCACGAGGCACTATTTGGACACTTTTTGGAAAATAGGGCCACAAACACTTCAAGATCTTATTGAGAAGCTTGGTAGAACAGGTAACACTGTTGATTGTCTTATATATGATTCATTTTTGCCTTGGGGTAGTATTGATGTTGCCAAGAGATGTGGCATTGCTGGGGCTGTTTTCCACACTCAAAATCTGGCTTTGAGTAGCATATACTATCATTTCCACCTTGGAAAGCTAAAAGTTCCTATCACACATGAGGTTTCCCTTCTTGCACTACTCCCACCACTTCAAGTTGGGGACTTGCCTTCTTTCTTCTGGAATTATCATGATGATCAACCCATTCTTGATTGCTTGTCATCTCAGTTTACTAACATTTACAAAGCTGATTGGGTTCTTTGCAATACACTTCATGAGCTGGAAAAAGAGGTAAGCCTCTCAACTCATCGTGTAATAATGTAAGTTAATTATCCCTCATATTTTTTATAGATATTTCCTATCTACCAATTATAAATTTTCGTTTTTGTTTTATAAAATTTTGATTAATTAAGAGGAGTATGAATAAGTAATTAGATAGTGTCAATGCTTAAGAATTATCTTCAATCTTCATCAGTCAAAGAGTACAGACCAAAAAAAAAAATTTCAATCTTCATCACAACACACACGGATAATTGTTTCATGTGTTAATTTACTTCAATGTGAGAATAATCTCTGCTCAAGGTCGATAAGTTCTCTCCATTAGCTCAAACCTTGAATAAAGGCCCATCAATTGTCTCTTCTTCTTTTCCTCAATAATTTTGTTAATAAGTAATATTAATGGTGGCAAATTATAGCATGGTGCCCAAAGTCAAAGGGACACCCATGATGCCCTTATAAGAATACGTTAGATCTTGGTTGCACGGTTTGAACGGATCTGATCGTCTACTCCAAATGCTCCAAACGGTTGAAGTATAATTGAAGGCATGCGGTTAAAAAAGTTGCTCCCGTTCCAGTTTTTTAGTACTCCTATTCCGTTTTCCATTTTGTCTTTTTGTGGTGTGGGTGTGTATTTCAATGTTAGGGTGTCTAAGTTTCATGCCATTACATATCATTTTGGCACTTTTATTTTGTCCATATTTATAAGATTTATATTAATTTTCAATGATAATTAATTACTTTTTTTTTCACAAACACCCTTATTTATTTAACAATTTTTAGATTCCCAATAATATTAATAAGAATAATTTTGAAAATACATATCAAAAATTCACATTTCCAATACAATTAACTAAGTTAATCAATTTTCTTAATGGACGTGAAATCTCCTTCTACATAGGGACGGAGGGAGTATTCCATTTAATTATGAAGTAGTAACTATGAAGTACTGTAGTAATTATTAAGTACGACCAAATAGTGTGTCCGGCTAAACTTGTGCTAGAAACTAATCAAATTTACAGTATAAAGAAGGCATTTATTTTTTTTCTTAATATTGTAATTAATTTTATTAATTTTCAAATCCTTTTGTAAATAGTGATAAGCACTAAGTACTAACTACTAATGCTTTCCGTCTTATTTATAAGTCTCTTTTGAGATTTTTATTATCGTCTTATTTATAAGACCCATTTTCAATTTTCAATATCATTTAATTAATTCTTTCCACAAACACCCCTATATAGTCAACCATTTTTAGGAGTAGTTTTGAAAAAGTATATCAAATTTTCATATTTCCAAAATGCTACTAATAAATTTATTCACTTTTTTAGTGGGAGTGAAAAACCTCAAAATTGTTTTATAAATAGGACCGGAGAGAAAGTAATTTATAAGTATAAGTAAATATTGATAAATTAGTACTCCATTTTAGATCTTTTAGATCCGGGCACAATTAAAAATTAAAAATTGAAAATACCTGGTAGTAACAAATTTTTTTTGTTAATATTAAGTAGGCAGTGATTATGAAGTTTTAATTAATAAACTTTAATTAAAAAAACATTCTATTAATCCTAACCCTTGATCGTATCGTTAACCTTAAACAATCATTCATTCATCTCAAACATTACATGATCATAAGTCATCAAATCAAGTCAAACATAACATGCTCACATACTTATTCATACATATAACTCAATCAAATAAAGAAATCAAACTCTTAAGCATATACAAACCGAATCATGCCTCACACAAACACTTAGACCAATTTTCATTTAACTTTCACTTAATCAATTCTATCGTAGCAAAACTTCATCTTATCACACTCAATCATGTTAAAATCGTATGCTTCATTAGTTGTTCAAAAATTATTTTCTCAAGGAATAACTCCACAAATCAACACATAGTTTCATGATATCAACACATACACATTCAAGAAATTTAACTCAAAAGCTAAGGTCCAAACCGTGACCTTAACTAGGTTTTCTCAAAATATTTTCAAAGATTCAAGACTTCTAAAGACAACTTCAAATCCAACAACAATTTCACATAAATTTTATTCATCTAAAACATCATTAAACTTCAAGATCATAACATGCAAGAGATCAAACAAAAGGAAATCAAGCTTTCATCCATAACAATCATCAAAACTCCTAACCTAAAAACCAAATCAAAACCGTGATCAACATAAGGAAAATCACCAAGAAAATTCAATCATTTTCAAAGATCTTTACATTAAAAACTCAAGCATCAAGCATATCTTAGTTTAAGCATGGATCTTAACATGCATGCAAACAAAAACACTAGATCTTTGAAAAATCCTCCATGAAAACTCAAGAATCAAATTCTTTTCAAAAACACTTTAAGAAATCAAAGAAAAATGGATGAGTTCACAAGATCTTAAAAGAAAAACACTTTCTTAACATAAAACTTCAAGATCAAGTTTAGAAATCATCATGCATGTGAGTAAAAACTCTAGATCTAACTTGAAAACAAACATGCATTAACTTTTTCAAACAAAAATCAAAGTTTTAGAAGGAAATCATGAAAAACGAAAATGAATCAAAGAAAAAGGTTTAAAACTTTTTAAAATCATGAAATGAAATGCTTACTTAATCAAAACTTCAAAATCAAGTCCAAATCTTTGTGTTGTTCTTTGGTTTTCTCTTCTCTCTCCTCATGGTTCACTCACTCTCCTCCTTAAGTCCATGGTTTCTCCCTCTCTCCTTCACTATCTTGGTTTGATCTTGCTTAGATTGTGAAGTGTTTAGGGTTTGGTTCTTCTTCTCTCTCTAATTCGGCCACACTCTCTCTCACTTTCTCACTAAGAGCTTGATTTTGCTCTTAGTGTTGTGTTTGGATTAGAATGAGAAGTGAAGGAAATGAAGAAATGGAAACCAAATGAAGTGTATGTAATGGTGTTTGTATACATGGTTTGTGTGGGCTTGGGCTTGGTTTCTTTCCTCCTCCCCACGGCTCCTTCTTTTTCCTTTTCTTTTTCTTTTCTTTTTCCTCATGTCATGCTTAGGTCACTAGGATGATGTCATATGCTTAGCCATGAAGCAAAGCAACTTGGAGACCAAGTAAACCAACTTGGTGGCCAAGTAATGCTCTTAAGCATTCGGCCTTAGGGGGTTTAGGGTAGATTAGGTTAGCTAAATTAGGTTTAAGGTGCTAATTAGGGTCTAATGACGATTAAGGTAGGATTAGGAAAACTAAATTAGGTTTAGTCCACTAATCCTTAGAGATTAGGGCTTAATCAAGGATTAAGGTACTAATCAAAAACTTAATCCATACTAGCATAGTTTTAGGGAAAACTAATTCTAGATTAGCTCACTAACCTTGAGGTTTTAGAGTTTAGGAAAGTGATTAAGTACTTAATCAATGATTAAGAACTCGATTAGGGTTTAATCAAAGATTAAGGATGCTAATTAGGGTTTCTAGAGATGATTCTAGATTAAGATGATTGGACTTTGATTTTTTTTTTGAAACTTAGAGTAAAAATAATTTTCCATCTTAAAACCATAAAACCATATGCATGAATTTAAGAAGATAAAATCCCAATTAAACCTCAAGCAATAAGATTCATTGAAAACCTTAGAAAATCAAACACATAAAATCATAACACAAGTAAATTAAATTTCAAAGTGTAAAAAATCCATGAATGAAATCAAAACTCCCTTAAATCAATTCTTAAATCAATTAGGTTAAAACAATTTATTGATTAGGGACTTGTAGAAGAAGTGAGTCAAAAGGCAGATGTTACATCCTCCCCGACTTAGAAATTTCTCGTCCTCGAGAAATGGCGGGCCTGTTTCAAACAAATGAGGGTACGAATCCCTCATGCTACTCTCACGCTCCCAAGTAGCATTCTCTCCATTCACAGAACTCCAAACGACCTTAACTAGAGGAATATCCTTTCCTCGAAGAGTCTTTACACTTCGACCGTCTATCCTTAAGGGTAAGGTCTCGTACGTAAGATTTTCCTTGAGTTGTACAGAGTCGGGTTCGATGATGTGAGAAGAATCACTAATGTACTTTCTAAGTTGTGACACATGAAAGACATTGTGTAGGTTGGAAAACAATGGGGGTAAGGCAATTTCATAAGCTACTGGTCCTACACGTTTCAGGATCTAGTAAGGTCCTATGAATTTTGGGGTAAGTTTTCGGGTTTTAAGCACTCTGACAATCCCAGTAGTTGGTACTACTCGCATGAATACATGGTCACCTTCGTTAAATTCAATAGGAGTCCTTCTCTGATCATAGTAAGCTGGCGCTTCTCATCTTCTCCTGAATCATTTTGATCTTTTCTGTTGTTTGTTGAACCATTTCTGGACCTAGAATAAGATTCTCCCTAGTTTCAAACCAACATAACGGCGTTCTGCACTTCCTCCCATACAAAGCCTCATAAGGCGCCATATACTCGAGTGGTAACTGTTGTTGTATGTGAATTCAATCAGTGGTAGAAGAGTATCCAATTCTCCTGCTTGTTCCAAAACACAAGCTCTAAGAAGATCCTCTAGTGATTGAATGGTCCTTTCTGATTGTCCGTCCGTCTGAGGATGATAAGCCGAACTCAACTGGAGTCTTGTCCCAAGTGCAGCATGTAGACTATTCCAAAACTTTGAAACAAATCTCGTATCTCTGTCTGATATGATGTTTGAAGGTACTCCATGGAGTCTTACTACCTCATTGACATATATGGTTGCTAGTTTCTCCAATGGGTACTTCACATTGACAGGTAGGAAATGAGCGCTTTTGGTTAATCGGTCCACAATTACCCAAATAGCGTCAAATCCTCGTCGAGTCTCAGGCAAAGCAGTTACGAAATCCATGGAAATATTGTCCCATTTCCAACTTGGAATTTCCAATGGTTGTAACACTCCGTCGGGTTTCTTGTGCTCAATCTTAGCTTTCTGACACACCAGACACTTCGACACATACTCCGCTACTTCTCTTTTCATACCAGGCCACAAAAACATCTTCTTCAAGTCTTGGTACATGTTGGTTGCTCCCGGATGAATACTCAACTTACTCCTATGAGCTTCTTCCAAAATCATTTCCCTTATTTCCTTGTCTTGTGGCACACAAATTCGATCCTTATATCTTAATACTCCATCAGTTCCTACTTGAAACTCAGTTTCTTTCTCTTCCGAAATCAATTGCTTCTTTGTTTGTAACTCTGGATCGTTTGATTGACCTTCCTTGACTTGTTCTATAAACTCATTTGATACAACCAACATTCCTAGAGTCATACTTCGTGGATTCATCCTGACTTCCAGGTTCATATCCCTAAATCGCTCGATTAACTCCATCTCTTTCACCATCATTGCAGACACATGAAGAGATTTCCTACTCAAAGCGTCTGCGACCACATTCGCTTTCCCTGGATGGTATTGTAGTTCAAAGTCATAATCCTTCAAAAACTCCATCCATCGCCTTTGTCTCATATTTAACTCCTTCTGATCAAAGAGGTACTTAAGACTCTTATGATCACTAAATACCTCGATTCTCGCTCCGTAGAGATGATATCGCCATATCTTTAGAGCAAAAACCACTGCAGCTAACTCCAAGTCGTGAGTGGGGTAATTTTGCTCGTGAACCTTCAGTTGTCTAGAGACATAAGCTACGACTTTTCGCTCTTGCATCATGACGCAACCTAAACCTTGCTTCGACGTGTCGCAGTAGACACTAAAACTCTTCTCAGGGTTAGGTAAAATAAGCACTGGTGCAGTAGTTAACCTCCTCTTAAGCTCTTGAAAACTCTCCTCGCCCTTCGTTGTCCACACGAACGGTTGTCCCTTCCTTGTTAACTTCGTCATTGGCAAGGATAGTCTTGAAAATCCTTCGATAAAACGCCTATAATATCTTGCCAAACCGAGAAAACTTCGGATTTCCCTCACCGTCGTTGGCACTTTCCAATCCAATACCGCCTTTACTTTAGCTGGATCTACCGCTATTCCTTCTTTTGAGATTACATGACCCAAGAAATTCACTTCTTCCAACCAAAATTCGCACTTCGAGAGCTTCGCATACAATTGCTTTTCCTTCAAAATCTGCAGAACTATCCACAAATGTTCCTCGTGTTCCTCCTTGTCCTTGGAATAAATGAGGATATCGTCTATGAATACTACTACGAACGAATCTTAGTAGGGCTAAAAGATTCTGTTCATGTAGTCCATAAACACTGCAGGAGCGTTAGTCACTCCAAAAGGCATGACTAAGTACTCGAAATGTCCATATCGGGTCCTAAAAGCAGTCTTCGGAATGTCATCTTCCTTCACCCGAATCTGGTGATATCCCGATCGAAGATCGATTTTCGAAAATACCGTTGCTCCCCTCAACTGATCCATCAAATCGTCTATCCGAGGCAGAGGATACTTGTTCTTGATCGTTACCATATTCAGCTGGCGATAGTCGACACACAACCTCATACTGCCGTCCTTCTTCTTAACTAGTAAAACTGGAGCTCCCCACGGTGACACACTGGGCCTGATGAGTTGCTTTTCCGCCAACTCCTTGATCTGCTTTTTCAGCTCAGCTAACTCCACTGGTGCCATTCGATAGGGCGCACTGGAGATTGGTCCAGTCCCCGGTATCACATCGATTGAAAACTCGACCTCTCGAACAGGTGGTAATCCAGGTATGTCGTCAAGGAAAACTTCTGGGAAGTCGCGAACTACAGGCAGCTCTAGAATGTGATTGTCCACATCGACGTCCAAAGAAGCTGAGAGCATGTATACATGGGCTCCCTCTCTCAGAGAGGCCATGACTTGATTGGCAATTACGTGCTTTGGTAAGAATTCGTCAAGGTTTCCAAAAGATAGGGTCTTAGTGAAACAATTCAACTGAACATGGTTAGCGGATAAATAGTCCATTCCTAAGATAACATCGATTTGGGATAAGGGTAATGTCATCAGGTCAGTGGGAAAAGTCCTATCGTCTATCACTACCGGACACTTAGGGCAGAAAGTTGAAACTATGACCGGATCACTAGTAGGGGTAAATGAATAGGCCTCAATACAGAATATAAAAGTTTGGCTTGAATACATGAGTGGCACATTGCTTGGTAATCCTTGACTCAAACACAATTCATAACCTTAAACTAAATCTGCTACTTTCGCTTCCGCTACGCTACTCTGATGAAGACAACCGGATGAAGCCTCCTTTTCTTCTTGCGCCCTCTTGGCACCTCTAGAATGAAGTCGCTTCTGTCCCTTCCTTCTTGTAGTTGATGGGCTCCAGCTCCACTTCCTTTAAAATGATGATCTCCACGGGATGCTCCATCTGCCCGTTGAGATATCAGCAGCACCGATATGCCAACGAACAGGAGAGAGTAAGCAATCCGAACGACGAATCGTCGACGGTGTGGGATTACGCTAGGCAAGATAGAAGGACCATACTATATACAATACAACACACAAGCACACACACAACAATCAAGTACATTATTGTCTTCATTAATCATCATTATAATCCTCATTTCCTTTTTACCTTATCTTTGCTTCTCATGTACTTTCTCACATTCTCTTCTTCATTTCTTATTATAACCATGCCTCTCTCTTATTCTGTCTTATCAACTCACACTCTTTTATGTTAAGGGGAAAACCTTCAAATCTCATCAAAGCATTCGTTTCGTTCTCGGCTATCACTCACGTCTACATCTCCTCGGTCATCCACCCCAACCTAGTCGGAAGCAAACAGGAGTACATGACCTTTACCGTGCGGGCACGACAGCTGTCAACACAAATGGTCCCAGACCAGGAGGCTCAGCCTCAATCATAATCATATCAATATACATGGCACACTGCCTCACAGTGGCAAACAAGATGCCCCACTCCAGTCCCTCTCACTGTTCTCGATTTGCAATCTAGGGGGCGACAGTATGTTTCTAGTGGGCCCGTAGAACTTACCACGGCATTAGACCCAGTCCCCACCACGTTAGTGCGCCATTTATGGAGTTCGTTCTGCCCAGAAACATACTCTAGACTTCTTGACGTTTCACCGCCATCGTCCTCCGCTAATGCAATCTCGTCCTAAGTATCCGCAGATACTTATCGTTCCTTCCTCTCCACTACTTCGCACTCTCATACCTCACCGCGTATGTCTTTTAAATCTTTTATCTTTTTAATTATCCTATGGTCGGCCCATCCTTCGTACAACCCTTCAATGAGTCCCGACTCCTAACTTGGCACAATCTTTCTCTCATCAAGTCTCACATAGCACAGAGTTGGGATCACATCAATAACTCGAATTTCATTTCTCAAACCTTCTCAACTTTCCCGATCCTTCTCAAAACAATTTCACTTTCCTCAAAAACACAATTTCATAAACCTTTGAATGATCACACTTTGCAAACTCTTCTCAAAATCTAATTTTCATAATTTTTCTCAAAACCTCATTCCACAAATTTCCCAAAAATTTCCTTTCAAAAGTCTTCTCATAAACCTCTTTCCAAAAGCATTTTTCAAAAATCCTTTTCGCAAACCTTTCTAAAAATTTCCTCTCACCGTTCTTTACAAAACCTCTTTTCACAAATCTTTTCAGAAAATCTTTTCGAAAATCTCATTTCCACACATTTTCAAAACAGCTTTTCAAAGCTTTTCACAAACTGTTTTTCAAAACCTTTTTCACAATCACAACTTTGCTGGGCGCTAATGGAGGAGCAAGATCAACTCAACACTAGTCCCAGACTAAAACCAAAACCAAGGAGCCCAGCTCCACTCGGTTCACATTTTGATCACATCACTCTCCCCAGCTCTGGCTCGTTCTCAACACTATCATTCTTTCATTCTCCTTTATCATTACTCCTTTCGCATTGTCTCTTTACTTCCAGTCTCATTACTTTCATTTTCCTTTCTTATTTCCGGACGTAACAGACGTCCATCAGTACATTATTATCATTAATCAACAACACTCAATTTCATCATAATTAAATAAACAATTAAGTAAAAGCATGCTATCCATCACACAAACATCACACAACAACAATGTGGTCTTTGTCACCTTCATATAAGTGGCCACACAATCAAACAATTGCCACTTATACTACTGACTCCAACCACTTAGTCCCGATCTTTGAGATGATACGGGACGTCCTAATAAATCACCTAAACACCACAGTGTCTTAGGATAGCTTCTCTCTCACCTGAGGTCCAGCAATTAATTGCGTACTGTCACCTCGGATCCTTTCTGCTGCCGGCTGCCCCAATCCTTTGTCTCTCAAATTCCTCGTACTAAATAAAATACGCTTACGTTATTATCTTGTATTAAGAAAATCTATTTCCGTAACTTAGACACCATTCATTCCTCGTATTAAATAAACACTCTTGTTTTATCAAAACACTTCCCATATCCTCTTAGCACTTTAAACATTTTAAAACCATTTGAAAACATTAAATAAAATGGTTTAAATCATTTGGTTTGGTTGCTGGTCCGTTTTGGGACAGCGCCATAACATTTTCGAAAACACCGAAAAATTACCGTTTTTAGCCCGGCTTTTTCTTAAATCACTTATCTTTGGAAAACATTACTTTAAATCACTTGAACACATTTTTAAAGTTTAGGAGACAATTATAAATAATTCTGGACAGCAACGAATTATTTTACAAAAACAACTTTGATTAAACCCCGAAAATATCGTAAAAACACTTTTTATTTCAAATACTTCTTTACCTTAAATTTAATACTTTAAAACTCAAGTCTTTATCACAAAAATCACTTTGGAACAACCATCAACATCAATTAAAAATCTCAATGAAATCAAATTATTTTAAAATTAATTAATTTCGCACTCAATTATTTCCAAATATCATTTTAACATACAACAACAAGTAACACTTCATGAATCAATCAGAGGCATATAGTCAACTTAGTCAATATCAAAGAAATCAGACACTCCCAAATAATTCATGGTCATAACACAAGAACACTTAGGCATGCACATATTCACAAACCAAATTGAACTAAAGATATGAACCAAACGTATTTGTCTTTCTTAAACAATTTGATTCCTTTCAAAACTACAATGTACATCTTATTTCATGCAACTCAACTTCTTAGACTTATTTAAACTATATGGCCGAATGACATCAAAGGAAACAATTCAAAGATCACAAATTTAAACACATAAGTCAACTTGTTTTATTTCAAACACTTAAACTCCACTTTCTTTCTCATGCAACAAAGTCATTTACTCTCTCTTTTAATCCTACCCGAATACACATACTTGCACATATATTCATTTAAACACAATACTTATCCCAAAATCATTTAATTTATTTATCTCCTTTATTTTTACATCAAGATCGATTTAGAAAATAATTATTCACAACATAATTTCAAACAATTGATTTTAGCATGATTTCTCAAAACATACTCATTACTTTTAAGTCAATTCATGAGAAAAGAACCCTAGTCTATCTAGCATGCATAGGCCGAATTATCACCATGGAAACAAAGCCTTGGATGCAAAATTTCAACATGCAAGAACCTCAAAAGTAACAAACCAAAAACATGTACTTCAAACACATGGTTTTAGAAAATACCACTCCCTTTTCTTCCCCAAACCGTGACCTATTAGTCTCCTCAAACATAAATTCCATTTTTATTTTTCCTTTGCATGAACTTTTAAAATCATGTAAACCAAGGAGAATAACATGCATGACCCTTTTATGAAAACAAATCATAGTTTCTTTGATTTTCAAGACTTAACCGAAAACCTTTTAACAAAACCAAGGGGAAAAACTTAAATCTTCAACTTTCAAACACACATCAACTTAGATCAAAGAAAAATCATTTTACAAAAGCTGTTTTCCTTTGTTTTCTCATTATAACCGTGACATGCAAGCAAGGATCAAGACTTTTGAGTAAAAAGAAATCACATGCAAAACTTTAAAATCAAAGCCATTGAAAATCAAAGTAAGAATCACAACTCTTTTTTTTTCAAGATTAAAACAATAGATCAAAGCCTTTTTGAAAGAAAACCAAGGATCAAAGCTTAGAAAAATCAAAATTAAAATCGAAGCATTTGAACCACTTAGATCACCTTTGACAAACATCAAATCAACATGCATGAACTCAAAACAAAATAAAAATCATCACAACTTAAATTTCTAGTCATAGTCGAATGATAATGTCCATGGTTCAAGGTTCTACAAAGGAATTAAACATGTAACAACATCTAAACTTTACAAGAATTGGAAAATCAAAACTACATCTAACACTTTAAGATCTTCGAATACACAAAGAAATAGAGAAGATCTTCAACCTTCTCAACTTGGTCTTCAAAATCCTAAGGCTTTGGGCTCGATCTTCTTCCCCTTCTCCTCTTGAAGCTCACGGGTTCCACTCTCTCTTTCTAAGTCTCTATTTCTTTCTAAGAGTTGAAGGTTCTCTTAGAATAAGTGTTTAGTTGTGGAAATGAATTGTGAAGGAATGGGAAATGAATCACGGTTGGAGTATAAGAAGGCACATAAACAATTTCCCTTCTTGCCCTTAAAAAGGAATTCGGCCAAAAGAGTTGTTCAAGGGTAAAATTGGCTATGTGGAAGCTTGCATGGCTCAAGCCAAGCCCTGAGACAAATAGAGAGGAATTAGGCTCAATCTTGCTTCCTATTGGTTGGTCAACTCCTTAACTAAGCTTTATGCTAAACTAAACCTATGGCTCTTTGGCTAATGACTTAGGGTGCAAGGAAGTCAAAACTCCACCTTATGCACATACACACGGCACACCCTCATGCACCCACGCACAAGCACATGTCACTAGGTTTTCTGCTTAAGTTTTCTACTATTTGGTTAGGGTGCTAGTTAGAGCTTGGTTACACTTGGTTGCTTGGCTAGTTACTTAGGAAATCTCTAGGCTCTCCCTTCACACATTCACACCCCCACGGTACACACATATGTTTATGCATGCACACACTCATTCTCACACTTACATACACATATTCACATACTCATGCACACACACAAACATTCACACGATATATATATATATATATGCACTCATCATCATATTCATTTACCACTTAAATTTCACATGATCCTAAGCATACACATACACATAAAACCGCACATACATATGCATACCCACATAGAAAACAAATTATTCATGCATCAAAATTATAATGACACTAAAAATATCAAATATATATTTATAGGAAACAAGACACATTTTCATAAAATAATTTCTTGTTGAAAAATAATTCACTATTTTACTAAAAGAATCTTAAATACTTAATTATTTCCAAATCTCAACTTAAAAATCCATAACTTAATCCAACTAAAGATCATTCTTTAAAATCATTTACCATTTTGAAAATGTGACTTAAGAAATTTATTTAAGAAAATTATTCTTTTCAAAACGCTTTTATCAAAATAAATTTCTTTAGTATTTTAAATTAATACGAGGAATTTGCGGGGTGTTACAAATGTGATATCTCCAATCTATCTGTTCTTAGTGTGTGACCCTATAGGTTCCTGTAACGTTGGCAGTAAAGTTAAAATCCCATTTTAAGTTTACAAGAAATGAGCGGTATCTAGCAACACATCATTGCTACCCAAGTGACAGGAATGTCTGTGATCTGACATAACCTTAGTGTGACCAATGATCATGTGTAAATTTAATCCCTTTGTCCAAATATCGTAGTTACACTCATGGCATGGAACGTGTCACCCATGTATAGTGCAACCTATGGTTTCTTGATCCCTGAGTAGACGCGTCTAAACAAGTCTCGTCAATATCTCATATTGACTGTCTTGAGTATGGCCATACATTTCACCGTCTCACTCAATCAAGGGGCCCAGAGATATAATTCCTATTGACAAGAAAGGACAAATCTCGTCTACGTCACTCACATCCCTCTACATGATTTGTCATATACCCGACTACAACCGTTATGATCACCTAGTTAAAGATGACGTTTGATTGCGTGAAAGCACATAATTCCTCATGTTGGGAACCGTAGCGACTTCAAGTCGAAGGACCATGTACACCATTGTCACTATGAGAATCGCTTATGACACTCACTTAATAACCCGTGTAGCATTCTCATGGCGGGTCAATCCAGTACACAATTGTCCCAATGTGTACTTACGTGAAGACTTGATATCCCATATCCATGACCGGTGAGATACAGTCATCAGTCTGCCACATACTAGTCTCGATGTATTATAGTTGTCCTTATTAACTGTAATACTTGACTAGGGAATCTTTAAGGATAATTATCAATCAATAAGATCTCACTATCAAGTCATGTACTTGATATTCTTATGACATTGAACTTATAGTCCTAAGGACTTTATTACATCTATTTTAATTAAACAATTAAAGCATAAATATAATAAATGAAATGCCTCATTATTATTAATAGTAATAATCCATAAACATGAAATAAGTACAAGCAAAAGAGAAAATACGATTGCCACTAAGGCACTCTCCAACAATCTCCCGCTTGCACTAGAGCCAATCGCTCATGTATCTAATACCATAAGCCCTAACATGTCCCTCATTCTTTTTTATGGCAAGAGGTTTAGTCAGTGGATCAGCAATATTATCATCTGTTGAAACTCTGCATATCTTCATATCTCCTCTGTCAATTATCTCTCGAATATTAGAGAGAGGCACGACACGCAGGCTGTATTTAAAATAAGTAAATAAACCATACATAAGAGATCTAATAGGTCATGACCATTCACCACATAAATGAACACATAATAGTATATATAAAATAAAGATTTTATTATATTATATAAAATTATGTTCGTTACCATTTAAGATACCTACGCAGAGGAGGCACGACGATTCATGTACCAACTCGATACTCCGCCTTTATAAAAAAAATTAATCTGCCATTTTTGGCTGTTACTATTTGATTTGATCATATCAGTTTTGCTGAAGTTCGCATCGATTACAGCACTGTAATACCCGACATGATCCTGTCCAACAATTGGCACAGACATGTCGATCGTCTGATGCAGAACCCTAGCGACCCTGACGCTGTTAGTTGCAGCATGATCGAGTCAACTCTTGACATCACCATGCTGCGACGAACAATAACGACATCAAAACAACGACAAACAAATTTTATCTCTATTTTCAATTTTCGATTAAACACAACACATTATAATCTCATTAAAACATGCTTAATCAAAAAATAAACGAATCATGCTTTCGCAAGCGGCTTTGATACAACTGCTAGAAATAGGGATAGAATACGCAGCGGAAAAAAAAAACGAAATACCCTATTTCCAGAACAGGATCCATGCGAGAGAGCATGATTCGAGATAGAAAAATGTTTACCTCTTGATGCGAAGAGGAGAACGGCGCTGGTCAGATCGTCCACGAACAATCCACGTCAATCACGAGCGCAGCAAGGTAGTGGCGCCTCTATTGGTATCCACACGAACAGATTCCATATTGGAGTCACGTCTCTCTTCTCAGTGCTAGCGGAGAAGAGAGAGATTCAGTGTATCAATCACTCTCTAATATGGACGGCTAGGGTTGCCGTTCTGTGTCTCACACTGACCAAAACCCTAAGGCTAATACTATTATTATTAGACCAGCGGGCTGGGCTGGGCTTGGCAGCACATATCAGAATGCGTCGCACGGTCATACTGTGTAACAGCCCTATTTTCACTTCCGAAACCATAATCGATTTATTATCAAATTGTTGTAAAAATGAGGCCATTTTTTTCATAAAACATGAGTTCATTAGTTACTGACATAACTTGCTTGAAAATCGAGTTGTTACTTTAAAACTTCTCGTAACCAAAACATCATCATCACGGTTATATTATAAACCATAAACAACGGAGACTCATCTCCAGCAGTTTTACAAAAGTATTTCATTGTTACAAAAGATTTCAAACCAGGTTTTGAAGCTTACTTAAAAATATGATTAAAGATAGCTGAATTACATCCATGGTAATTCACAAAGTAATCCTCGATTGGGAACTTAGATCCTAGACACACTAGAACATCTAGACACAGAACGTCGGACGTCACTCTTCAACCGAACTAGCATCCGCTTCCATTTCTTCACTAGAATCCGCCTCCGCTTCGTCACTAGAGTCACTTGCGTCTTCCTCGAACCATGAGGTCTTCCAAGCATACGACTCATCTTAAAAACGAAACGAAACGGGGTTCAACACACAACAACGCAAAATGTAACATCCCGAATTTTAAACCCGAAAATAGATAAATAAATAATAATTAGAATAATTAAAATGAAAATAATAAACCACAAATAGGTATCCCAAATGATAAATTTAGCATTAGAAGGAAATAATAATAATACTAAGCGAATTAGAGAAGAAAGGAGCGTTGAATCGAAGTTAGGGTCGGGCCAGAAAATAAATAAATCGATAATAAATATAATAATAAGGGGAAAAATTAAAATAAAAGATTTAAGAATCCAAACACAATTCCCACCGTTGGATATTAAGATATGATTTTTAGGAAGTTGCTTGTCAAATTTGAGCAAGATCCGACGGTGAACGAAGAAGTTATGGAGGTTTGAAGTTCGGAAGAAAATAGAAGGAAAATGGAAAAATGAAACAGCAGTACCTGCTCATTTCGCTTAAGCGAAAATATTTCGCTTAAGCGAAACAGCTTCAGTAGCAACATAAATTGAGTTCGCTTGAGCGAACAGATTTTGCTTAAGCGAAAATCGTTCGTGACAGTGTTGATGCCAATTCGCTTAAGTGAATGAATTTCGCTTAAGCGAAAATCGTCGGGTCAGCTTTAAATCGAGGGGGAAACCCTCATCTTCCCCACTCTCCTCCCTTGTTTCTCTCACCTCCGCCGACTCCCCTTCTTCCTCCCTCCACCACGGCCTCCACCGCCGCCCTTGTGGCCTCCCTCCTCCTCTCTCAACCCGCCTCTCTCTCCCTCTCTTCTTCTCTCTCCCTCATTCCCTCACAAACACCCTCTCCCTCTCTTCTCCCCACTCACGGCCGCCACCTCCGGCCGCCACCTCCGACCTCCCCAAGGCCGCCGCCCAGAGCTACCACCACCACCATAGCCCTCTCTTCCTCTCTCTTACTCTCTCCTCCTCTCCATAGATCTCTCTCTTTCTCTCACTTGGCTCTCTCTCTCTCCACCACCACCACCACCAATCGGTCGCCACCGCCACCTCCATGAACCGCCACCACTAACCACCACGGGCCACAACCCCCATAGCTCTCCCTCACTCATTGCTCTCACACCCACGAGCTCTCTCTCTCCACGGATCTCCCCGACGCCGTTACCGGTCCGTCATCGTGCTGGGCTCGTGTTGGGAACCTCGGAGCTCGAACCCTTGCCTCGGTTTGGTCACGATCGTTTCCCGCTAGCGAGGAGCAACACCGACGCCGTCATCATCGCCGAGTTAAAATTCAGGTTCTATTTAAAAAGCCCGAGGTAAGAGGGTTCGCGTTACCTTTGCTTAAGAAGTAAATTCTAGGTTGCTATAGTGGTAGCTGAGAATAGAGTAATTAAAAAGTATGTTAATGAACCTTAGGGTACCCCGTTGATATAGAGAAAATTAATAAAATTGTGACGAGAAACCACACTTTAGGGAATAAAAGGAATGAGCATAGAGTAAGGCCCGGAATGAATAAGCGAAATTAGAATATTAAAATAGTTCGAATAAAACAAAAACATGAGCAACCATAAGAATAGAACCATAGGGGAAGAAAGAGGACTAGAGGGTAAACGAAATAGGCAAGAAGAGAGTGGAATTAGTGAATTAAAAAGATAATAAGTATAATAGTAACCGAAGAGTAAAGTGGAGTAAAGGAGGGATTAAAAATGGAATAATAAAAATGTGCAGGATCGAGTAGATCAATAGGCGTAAAATAATGAAATAGATTTGAATGAAAATAGGAAAAAGATAAGAGGAATAATAGAAAGATAATGAAAGAAGAGAGAGTACATTATGAGGGAAGTTAAGCAGAATAATGTAATAAGAATTGAAAAGCTAGATTAAGTGAATGGAGCCATTAAATATAATATAGATGATGAAATAGGAACGATGAATTAGGTAATTGACTGGGATAAGGAAATGAAGAAATAAGTAAGAATTAGTAATGAGAACTAGAATATGCTATATTAGACCGTATTAATTAGAGTGGATAAAATCGGGGGAAATTAACGAAAAGAGAAAGAGTAAAGTAGAAAATGTAGAAAAATGTGATAAGTCACAAACGAAAGAAAAGATCAAAAAATAGAGACAAGTATAAAAGAATTACTTAAATTATAAGAAAAAGAAAAGGAAGAGAAGAAGAAAAAGGAAAAGAGAGAAGGATATTTAAAATAGTGAAAAGTAAACAATGTAATGATAAGTCCCTAAGTAAGGAACGAAAGAGAAAGAAAGAGAAAGAAAGAAAATAAAGCTGGTGCGAGCCTGGTAAGGCGTATCGGCATCGATGCGAGCCTGGTAAGGCGTGTCGATTAAAAAAAAAAGAAAAGAAAAGAGAATAAAAGTCCGGTGCGAGCCTGGTAAGGCGTATCGGCATCGATGCGAGCCTGGTAAGGCGTGTCGATTAAAAAGGAAAAATGGAAGTCCGATGCGAGCCTGGTAAGGCGTATCGGCATCGATGCGAGCCTGGTAAGGCGTATCGATTAAAAGGAAAAATGGAAGTCCGATGCGAGCCTGGTAAGGCGTATCGGCATCGATGCGAGCCTGGTAAGGCGTATCGATTAAAAGGGGAAAAGAATGGAAAATGGATAAAAGAATGAGAAGGAAAGAAAGAAAAGAGAACCATTAATTACAAGAATGTGAGAATAAGTGAAGAACTAAAAGAGATTAATTATGTGAATAATTATGTAGGCTTGGTTGTTGCTATGTCTTCTTTTAGGATTTATCTTTTTAAGTTCTGTGTAATGCTACCCTTCTTGATATCATTTTACAGGTATGGGAGCGGAGCTTACACTGTTGCAGGCCGAACTGGAAACCCTCCACTACGTGGAGAGAATTTGTGATACCCCGAGTGAATTTTATTATGTATAAACTGTTATTTTTGTAATTTATAATATGCGTAGTTATATGCCCTGAGACTGGTACTGATCGGGCGTTAGGATCTGAACTGGTTTATTAATCTGTTGTGTTTATGTTTTTATATAATTCTGGTCTGACAGGTTTTCATAAGGAAATTTTTGGGAAGTCCGAAAAACAGAGGAAACTCTGCCGGATTTTCGTAAAATCTTTTATAAGAAATTAAATGCTAAAAAGAATTTTCTAACTCTGATTTTATAAAAATCTAAAATTAACTAATAAAAGTGAGGATGTTACACAAAACCTATACTCTAGACGCACAGAGTCACACAGAGTAAGCATATGAGACTATGCTTAAGGCCACTGAGGATTACCATTGCTCTGATACCACTTCTGTAACAACCCGATTTTCACTTCCGAAACCATAATCGATTTATTATCAAATTGTTGTAAAAATGAGGCCATTTTTTTTTATAAAACATGAGTTCATTAGTTACAGACATAACATGCTTGTAAATCGAGTTGTTACTTTAAAACTTCTCGTAACCAAAACATCATCACCACGGTTATATTATAAACCATAAACAACGGAGACTCATCTCCAGCAGTTTTACAAAAGCATTTCATTGTTACAAAAGATTTCGAACTAGGTTTTGAAGCTTACTTAAAAATATGATTAAAGAGTAGCTGAATTACATCCATGGTACTTCACAAAGTAATCCTAGATTGGGAACTTAGATCCTAGACACACTAGAACATCTAGACACAGAACGCCGAACGTCACTCTTCAGCCGAACTAGCATCCGCTTCCATTTCTTCACTAGAATCCGCCTCCGCTTCGTGACCAGAGTCACTTGCGTCTTCCTCCTCCATCGGTTGTGGAATCACGACTGCTAACGGTGCGGGGTCGCCATCATACTCGGGATGTTCCCTCGGTCCGCCATCCTGATAGTCACGAAGAGTGACCTGCCTACATGCACGTCCAGACTCGTCCCTCGCAAAATATGCCTTGGATCGTCGATCTCCAACCCTGTTTCACCTCTCCAAATCCAACCTTCAGGGACAACCTCCCATGCTCCTCCTTGAAGAGGCCACATGTGGATTGCTACACGATACGCCATCTACCAGTTGCAATACCGGAAAATGCCAATATGACAACATGGTAGGAGAGAGTCAGTGTTCCGAACACCAACGGGTTGACCATGCGGTCTCAGGGTAGACTCAATAGAAAGGCAGACAGATAATGGAATAGAATAATGGAACCAGAACAGTATGACATAAACATATAGCACAATATAAACATATCATTATCATCATATATATGACATGTTATACACATAGAAGGTATGAAACACATATAAACAAAGCATATCATAATAATCCAAACATAATAATATCATCACTCATGGCCAAATAACACATTGCACTTAGTATCACAAATCTTTCTCAATCCTTCAGAAATTCACTTATACTTTCTTTCTTAGAATCTTTCATTATGATTAAGTCTTATCGTAATCGGTTCACTCAATGAGGTGGGGGAAAAACCATCACTGAGGAAAAACGACTCACACCTCTACATCTCCTCGGTCATCCATCCAACCTATTCGGAAGCTAACAGGAGTACATGACCTTTACCACGCGGGCACGACAACTGTCTCAACAATTGGCTCCAAGCCAGGAGAACTGTAGAAATCTCAGGTACAGCCTCAAATCATTTCATATCAATTCATATCATATCATTTAATCAAGGCTCGCTGTAGAAAAACTCGGGTACAGTGGCAAATCATAATGCCCCGTTCCAGTCCCTCTCACTGTTCTAGACTTGAAATCAAGGGGGTGACAGTACTATTTCTAGTTCGCGGTGCAGAACTTACCACGGCTTAGGACCCAGTCCCTACCACGTTCATATGCCACATGTGGGATTCGTTCCGCCTAGAAATATACTCCAGGCTTCTTGACGTTCACCATCCTTGCCCTCCCCTCATGCAATCTCCACCTGAGTATCCGTAGATACCCATGGTATCTTCCTCTCGACTACTTCACACTCTCATACCTTACCGCGTATGTTAAAGTCTTTTAAAGTCTTTTATGTTCTATTTTAATTAACCTAAGGTCGGCTCGCCCTTGATTCATCCCTTCGACAAGTCGCGACCGCTACGAGTTATATCCGTTCCCCAAAACATTCACATATCTCTTTCTCTTTCACTGGCCACTTGGCAATCATCATCACATCATCCCCGTAGGAATTCTCATGATCCTCTTGTATCCTCTTGATACTTCTCAATAGCCACTTGACGACCATCTTTCGTCTTGAATCCTCGAGCACGATCTCAGCATCATCAGTGTAGTCTCCTCAGCACGAGCACAATCTTCATATCACGAACGCAATCTTGGCATCCTTGCTTGACTGGAACATACTCGGATCTCAACACTTATAATATTTCCTTACTTTCCACTTACTCACAAGTCTTACTCTTTCTCATGATTCTCTTTATCACATATGTCACAACATTCAGATTTTCCAGATAGCATATGATATACTCAACATTATAAAAACAGTAAGATTCAGTACATGACAGAATCAAGCATGCATTATATTCAATAAGACAGGTAAACATATAGCACATAATATATCACGTAGATAGGAACACGTTCACAGTCCGTATGTTCAAACCACCGACAACCACGTTACGGGTACACAACACTCTCACTCACCTCTCATCTCAGCAAGCGAAACACTTTGTCCTCGAATATCTCTAGCTTCTCCTGGAGATTCAGTTCCACCGTCTAAAGGATACCTCATAATAAAATACGTTTACGTCAAAAATCTATTTTAATTTAAAATCATCACTTGCTCTCTTTCCTTGAAATAGAAAAACTCTTATTTTCTCTTCATTTCTTTCTTTAAAACACAATCGTTTATCAAAATAATTTCAATATTTTCTTGTACTTGAAATTTCTCAAAAATATTTGAAAACTCATATTAATATAAATTAAATAATTGATTTATGTAGCTGTATGAAATAAGTCCAGCCACCTTCTTAATTCTTTAAACACCGAAAAATCCATAGTTTTCAATCTAAATCCACATTTTTCATAAATCAAAAACACCTTTAAATTTGAAATAATCTATAAATAAATCTTGGAAAGCAAAGAATTAAAAATCAAAACCATTAAAAATACTCATTGAAATAATCAAACCCACTCACTCATTTTCTTTCACAAAAACCGAATTGAAAAGAAAAACACCACAACACAATTTAAATAATTTACTTAACATTAAATCACAAAACACACTCATTACTCCAAGTCAATTCACATGGAAAAGAATCTAGCCTACTAAACCTAGCCTAGGCCGAATCATCATCATGGCAAAACAAGGTTTTTGATGCACTTTTTCAACATGCAAACCTTAAAATCATCAAATCAAATCATGCACTTTTAAACACATGGTTTTTAAAATACCACTTCCTTTCTTAAGCATAAAACCGTGGCATCAATACCACTCCAAACCAAGTTTCATTTTTATTTTCCTTGCATGCACTTTGAAAAATGTTTGAATCAAGAAGAAAACCACATGCAAGAGTCTTTTTCATGGAAAACAAATCATGATCTCCTAGTTCTATGCTTTGGCCGAATATTCAACCCCAAAAATCAAGAGAAAAGTTCAAATCTTTAACATGCATGAACAATAGACTTAGATCAAACAAAACCACTTTTCAAAAGTTGATTTCCTTTGATTTTCTTGCTAAAACCGTGACATGCAACAAAAGACCAAGACTTTTTGTTTCAAGAATCACATGCAAAGACCAAGATCAAAACTTTTTCAAAGACCAAAGCAAAAATCAAAGCTTTTTAAAGATCAAAACCAAAAATCAAAGCTTTATCAAAATCAAATCAAGATCAAAGTACTTCAACAACTCAAATCAACTTTTGTAAACATAAAACTAACATGCAAGAACTTGAATCAAAATAAAAGCATCATATCCTAGTTTTCTAGGTATGGCCGAATCACATAGTCCATAGTTTAGGGTTCTACAAGTTTGTTTAACTCTTGAAAACTCAAGATCAAAGCTTAGAAATTACATGCAATCATAGATCTACTATAAAAATGAACATGCAAGAGGAAATAAACTTTACAAGGTTTAGAAAAAAATAAAACTAACTCCAACACTCTATGATTTTCGAAACACACTTAAGAAAAGAGATGATCTACAACCTCCTACACTTGATCTTCAAGAGGAAAGCCTAGGTTTTTGGACTTGATCTCCTTCTTCTTCTTCTCCAAGCTCTCGACCTCTCTCTCTATCTATCTCTCTCTAAGAGCTTGTTAGTGCTCTTAGGAATGTGTTTAGAAAATCAAAGGAAATGAAGGGAAAATGGGTGAAATGAACTAAGGTTCTAGACTTATATAGACAAGTGAGTATTTCCCTTCTTGCTCTTGGAGAATTCGGTCCTAATGCAAGTGTGAAGGGAAATTTTGGCTTTCCAAAATGTTGCATGGCTTAGGTCATGTCAACTAGACAAAGTGAGTGAATTAAGGCTCTTATCTCACTTCTCATTGGTTGGTCTTTTCCTTAACCACAATTTTCTACTAATCTAATTCCTACATGGTCCTAACCTAGTCCACAAGCTTCTAGAAAAATTTAAAAGCCCCATCATGCACATACATACACAACCGTACACATACATACATGCACACACATAGAAAATAAATTTTCTCTTCTTATAAAATAATTCATGCACAAAAATTACCATTTCCTTAAAATACAAAATATTAGATACTTAATCATTTCTCAAACTCAACTTTTAAAACTTATAAAATCATTCCTTGAAAATCATTTCTTTAAAATCATCCATCCTTTAAAATCGTGAAATAGGAAATCCATTCAAGAAATATCCTTTCAAAAATGCTTTTTTTTTTCAAAAACAAATCTCTTTATTGCTTAAAACAAATACGAGGTTTTAGACGGGGTGTTACATACTGTGCATCGCACGGACGTAAATTTTAGAAAAATACAACTATTGTATTTTTTTTATCAAATGTGATATCTCCAATCTATCTGTTCTTAGTGTGTAACCCTATAGGTTCCTGTAACGCTGGCAGTAAAGTTAAAATTCCATTTTAAGTTTACAAGCAATGAGCGGTATCTAGCAACACGTCATTGCTACCCAAGTGACAGGAATGTCTGTGATCTGACATAACCTTAGTGTGACCAATGATCATGTGTAAATTTAATCCCTTTGTCCAAATATCTTAGTTACACTCATGGCATGGAACGTGTCACCCATGTATAGTGTAACCTATGGTTTCTTGATCCTTGAGTAGACGCGTCTAAACAAGTCTCGTCAATATCTCATATTGACTGTCTTGAGTATGGCCATACATTTCACCGTCTCACTCAATCAAGGGGCCTAGAGATATAATTCCTATTGACAAGGAAGGACAAATCCCATCTACGTCACTCACATCCCTCTACATGATTTGTCATATACCCGACTACAACCATTATGATCACCTGGTTAAAGATGACGTTTGATTGCGTGAAAGCACATAATTCCTCATGTTGGGAACCGTAGCGACTTCAAGTCGAAGGACCATGTACACCATTGTCACTATGAGAATCGCTTATGACACTCACTTAATAACCCATGTAGCATTCTCATGGCGGGTCAATCCAGTACACAATTGTCCCAATGTGTACTTACGTGAAGACTTGATATCCCGTATCCATGACCGTTGAGAGACAGTCATCAGTCTGCCACATACTAGTCTCGATGTATTATAGTTGTCCTTATTAACTGTAATACTCGACTAGGGAATCTTTAAGGATAATTATTGTCTTGTTCTAGATCAGGTCGTTCACTAAGGCCACAGTATGAGACCCAGTGAGGCGGTTTGACCTAGATTTTCTGTATGATTCTCTGAGTTTCACAGGTATCAGTAGGATAACCTGGGATGCCCTAATCACTGTGTGTGCAGTGTAAACTTAGGGTTTAGAAAAGCGTACCTGTGCCCCATGCAGCACTGTACTACTTATAGGGGTGGCTGAATACCTAATGGGCTTGCTAAGCTTTGGCCCAGTTGATTCAGCCCAGTACGAGCCGTGATAGGACATGAATACCAGAACTAAGTTGGCGTCGTCCTGTTCACGTCGGCTTAAATGGGGTTGAGACCGAGTTGATGGAGCGAGTGTAACCTGCTTAGGGATCAGCTGCCTGAGTGTAAGGCATGGATCTCGGCCTGTTTACGTCATTTCGGCGTACGGTGTGATCTCGGTTCTAAGACTAGTCCAACACATAAGCCCCCCAGCTCGGCAAGACTGAGAGAGTCTTGCAACGAGTTTGGGAGGGTAAGGAACGTTGTGGCTGTCAGAATAGTCAACAGCTGCCGTTCCTCATCCGTGTTATCTTTTCGGATTTGATGCCTGTCTTTTCGCTTGCCCGAAGAAACGTTTACTTATCTCCTTTCCAACACGTGTCATCCTCTTCCGTATACCAACGTTTCATCATTGCTAGCGTGCGGCTCGAGACGCGTCCCTTCGCTGTCATTGGGACACGCGTCAGGTTTAATCACCTGCTTTGTGGGTTGATTTCATTGGGCCCAAAACCAAACATTAAGCCCATTAATTCAAAACAAGAGGGAAACTGAAAGTCTCTCTTTACTCCACACCCTCTCTTCCACTTTGTCATTCAGTTCTCCCCCACTCAACCGTCCTCTACCCTTTCTTCTTCTTCGAAACGTTTCCTTCCTTTCATTCTTGCTTCTTACTTGCCCATCATTCCTTGCATGTGAGAGAAAGTTCTCCCGCCCCTCACTGTTCATCCTCTCTTACGGTTTCATTACTTCAGCGACCCCAAGCCCCTCGTATCTGCATTTCTCATTCCAACAGGTAAACCACTGTTCTTCATACAACTCTACTTCTTCTTTTCTTTTTAACCTCTGTTGTGTGGGTACGTTTGAATTGCTGTACCTCGTTTAGTTATTGCATTTTAAGTTCACCTGTCTGGGTTTCTGCACTTTGATTCTACGTTTCTGGGTTTCTGGGTGTTGGTTTGGTTGGGTAGTTGCCTTGTGGTTCCTGGGTTCTGGGTGTGATTTCTGGGCTTTGTGGACATTATTAAGTGACGATGAGTGGTAAGTGGTATAAGAAATGGTGCGGTTATGTGAACCTTAGCAGTAGCAGTGAGGATGGTAGTGATAGTGATTCTTCAACCTCCTCTCAATCTTCTAGCGATTCTGTCGAAATTGTACCCTACCCTCGGCCTCGTCGTATCTACCTTAAGAAATACGAGGCAGTGATGGAGGATGTGGAACCTCTTGATTCTTATTATCCGGCGACCTTGCCTGAGAGGAGGGAGTTTATAAGGATGTACCTTGATGCCGAAATTAGGGCCGGCGAAGAGAAGGCTGATTATGAAAACATGGTAGAGAGTGAGGAGCGAAAAAGGGTTTGGGGGCGAGGGATGGAAGTGGAAGAGGGGAGGTGTTCGCCGCTTGGTACCACTGCTCGGGGTTTCAAAGGGGGGTTACTGTTTGTTACCCAAAAGTTTAACACCGAGCTCCCCTCTTCCTCTTCAGGTTTAATGGCTCCTCGCAAAGTTGTGAAAGATCCTGCCGCTTACCCAGCACCCCCGGATGCCCAACAGTACCATTGGGTGGATCGTGAAGTGTTGGGAACCCAATCCACCATGCGTTCCGATGATAGTGTCGGATCAGTTCGCCAATTTTTGCTCCCTTGTTCCGAGGACCGAGCTGGAAATTCATATAGAGTTTTACCCTGCACCGAGAATGATCGGGTGTGCTCGACGACGGATAACAACACTTTTTATTTATATGAAGACATGGTGGTTACCCTCGGTGTTCGCTTGCCGTTCACCGCTTTGGAGATTAGGGTGTTAAATCTTCTCGGGGTTGCCCCTACCCAACTCCATCCTAACGCCTGGGCGTTCTTGAGAGCATTTGAAAGGTACTGCCGTGCAAAAGCTTTGGTTTGCACGGCCAAAGTTTTCTTTTGGCTTTTCAACCCACACGTAACAGTTAAGGAAGCCGGAAAGTCCGGTAAGATGTGGGTGTCGGTCAAGACTCGGCCATACTATAGTCTGTTTGCAAAGTTTCACGAATCTTGGAAGCACTTCAAACCAAGATTTTTCAAATACCAATACGTTGGAAACGACCGACCTTGGTTCCGAACTGAGGATGGTCCCAAATTTCCTTTGCAATGGTCAACAGATTTTTATGTCCGACACGAGACACCTCGGAATTGGACCTCGTCACCACTGTCTCCCAACGAGGTGCTAACCACAAAACACTTTTTTGAGGAATATAAGGCAAAGGCCAAAGAATTGGCTCAGTTGAATATTCGACGCATCATAAGTTGCGCCGAAGCGCAAGTTTCCTCCGAGATTGGTAAAGGAATATCGTATTATTTTTATTTTTTTTAACACTTGCTCACATTTTGTAGTTGATTATTGGAAAGAGCTCGAGGAGGCAGATCCGGCCGAGCTAGCGGAGCAAAGAAGGAGGGTCAAGCCGAAACTCACTAGCACTTGTGAAACCACCTCGGAGGACACCTCCAGTACAGAGGAGGAGATGGCGAGTAAAGCTGAGAGACTGCTGTCGGCCGCTGCAATGCGAAAGAGGAAGAAGCCCGAAGGTACAAGCACGCCACCTCGGCCGAGCCCCCTGTAATAACCATACCGGAAACTTCCGGTGAGGTTGTCACCCCGGAGGCCGGACTACAGGATTCCCAACCTACCCGAGCTGAGATCACGACCTCGGGTAGTGCCGTGGCGACCCGAGCAAGTTTTGACAAACCTCTAGACCTGGGGAGGTTGTCGGTGGCTGATTGGAAAACGATTACGGAAAATTTGGCCGAGCATCTGAAGAACTTGGCCACCCTGATGACGGCTATAGCTAGTGCGCCGGCCGATGCGGAGGCGGGCTTTTCTTCCAAGGCCAAGGCTGATCTTGGTAGGCTTGTGCAGGCCGAGAAGGAGGCGGCCGAAGCGAAGAAGCAGCTAGCTGACTTGCAGAAAACTCATTCGGAGCAAATGGCCAAATTGAAAGCTGATGGGGAGGCCGAGGTTGAGAGAGTAAGGGTGATGCTGAAGAAACGAGCTACTCAAGCTCTGAAGCATAAGACTGCTGCTGCCAAGGCTATGCTCGATCTGGAGGGGTCAGCTGATGCTTTATTTGCAAATGCTGTGGAGCAGATACGGGTCTTGAATCCGGGATTGCGGTTGCAGTATGTCGGCGCCCATCCTGAGTTTGGTGTGAGCGGCGATAAGCTAGTGGATCCAAATAATGGAGATGCGGAAGTCGACCTGACCTGAGACGACCTGCCAGATCCCCTTGCCGAGAAAGAAGAGCCTGTATTCGACCCCAACTTGGTCATCTTATCTGATGTTGAAGATTAGGCGTAAGACCCTTATGTTGGGCTGCTTTTTGAAAACTTGTTGAACTATTTCCTTTCCTTTGCCTGCTGCTGATAACTTTTGTTTTCGTTAACATCTTTTGTTTGTGAACATGTACAATATTTAAGGTTTTCGTATTCGATCTATGCAACCTGTGTAAGCGCTCACGTAGCCGAGTACTGTTTTAATGTATATCTGTGTAATGCGATGGGAGTCTCGGTCCATGCACTTGAGCCAAAGTGTGGACCTCGTCCCCTGACTGTACTAGGCACCACAAAGGTAAGTCTGTTAGAGTCAGGTGCTCCCTGTACCTTAGGAAAATTTATAAGCATTCCTCTGAACAGAGGTGTTGTGTATAAATCGCACAGTCCCATTAAGGTGGCTAGCCAAAAAATGGAAAGGCATGTACATGGCGCATGTATAAGACATAGCAAAAAAAGTAATGGAAACTGCCGAGTGTACTATTTATTGAAATTGAAAAATCATCAGTACATAAAAAGGCAGTATTATTCAAAGTTAAAAACGGACAACTAGAACTTGAAATAAGCAAAAACTGAACGATAAAGAAAAAATTCCAAGTAAAGTAATAAATGGAAAAGGAATTCAAAAGTGTTCAATTGTCAACTGAAGTAGGTTCTAAGCTTCATCGCGTTCCAACTGTTTTTGATCTCGGCTCCGCCGAGGGTTTCCAATCTGTAGGCTCCTGAGCCTGTTTTGGATATTACCCTGTACGGCCCTTCCCAGTTTTGAGCGAGCTTTCCTTCTTTTGCATTCTTCAATCCGATGTCGGCACGACGCAAAACCAGATCACCGACTTCGAAGGATCTCGGTGTGACCCCTTTGTTGTATTGTTTCGCCTGTCTGGACTTAGCTCTCCTCTCCAGGTCTACAACCTTCTCTCGGATTTCTTCACTTAGAATTAATTCCTCTTTCAACAATGTGTTATTAGTCTCCTCGGGCCTGTCAAGCATACGAGGAATTAATAACAATGTGTTATTAGTCTCCACAGGAATCACTGCATCGCATCCGTAAGTGAGTCTGAACGGTGTCTCGTCTGTTGAGCTTTGCACCGTTGTCCTCAAAGACCAGAGGATCTCGGGAAGCAAGTCAGCCCAGGCTCTCTCAGCAGCTAGCAACCTTTTCTTCAGGCCAGTGAGGATATCTTTGTTCACGGACTGAGCTTGTCCGTTGGACTGTGGGTGTTCAACCGAGGAAAACCGATGTTGAATATGCAAATGATCTGCCAGATCTCGGAAAGTATCAGCTGTGAACTGGGTACCATTATCTGTGATGATGGAGTGGGGAACGCCAAAACGAGCTATCACATTCTTCAGAAAGAACTTTTGGATTTTTAGGGACGAAATGGTGGCTAGTGCCTCGGCTTCTATCCACTTGGTGAAGTAGTCGACGACAACGACCACATAGATCAGCTGTCCTGGGGCCTTTGGGAACTTACCCATGATGTCCATTCCCCACATGTGAAAGGGCCAAGGGGAAGCCAAAGAGTGCAATTCTTCTGGAGGTCGGCGGTACAAGTCGCTGTGGTGTTGGCAAGGTGGGAAACGACGAACATGATCTAGGCAATCAGCCATCAGAGTTGGCCAATAATAGCCAGCTCGGAGAATCTTTCTGGCCAAAGATTTTCCTCCAAGATGATGGCTTGCTATTCCGCCGTGGACCTCGTCCAGAACCGATTCGGCTTCTTCCTTGCCGAGACACCGAAGTAAAGGTGAAGCAACCCCTCTCCTGTATAAGATCCCCTCCATAAGGACATAATGAGCTGCCTTTTTCACAAGCTTTTTGGCTTCTAGCTGGTCAGAGGGAAGCACACCATGTTGTAGAAAAGATCGAATAGGAGTCATCCAATCCGACGAGATCCTTATGGCCAAAACAACGCTGGGTCCAGCTACTTCTTCCTGTATGACGCTCTTGTTATTCCCAGCTCCCTTGGTACTTGCTAATTTGGAGAGGATGTCGGCCCTCTCGTTCGAGCACCTAGGGATGTGTAGAATGGATAAGTGAGAGAATTCTGAAGTCAACTCTTTTACCTTTTCTAAATACTTCTGTAGGATCGGCTCTTTTTCCTGATATTGGCCGGAGATCTGCGAAACAACTAGCTGCGAATCGCTGAGAATCTGTACTTCTACCGCCCCGAGATCCTTCGCTGTTCGTAATCCTGCTAGCATGGCCTCATACTCGGCCTGATTGTTCGAAGTGACAGAAGCAAACTTTAACGAATACTCGATACTTACACCCTCAGAGTTTTCAACCAGAACCCCTGCTCCAGCTCCTTTCTTGTCACTGGAACCATCAACATAAATTTTCCAAATACCCGAGTTCGAGGTCTCATTTCCCTCGGTGAATTCGGACACGAAATCAGCCAGAGCCTGAGATTTGATAGCTTTCCTTGGCTCATACGAAATCTCGAACTCAGACAATTCGACCGACCAAGCCATCATCCTACCTGCCAAATCTGGCTTTTGCAGGACTTGCCTGATTGGCTGAGCGGTTCTCACTTCAACTGGGTGACATTGGAAATATTGACGAAGTCGTCTGGCCGATAGGACCAGACAAAAAGCAAACTTCTCAATCTTCGAGTACCTGATCTCAGCACCCTGTAGAGCTCGACTCACAAAATACACTGGGAATTCGAGCCTGGTTTCCTCTTGTACCAGGGCCAAACTGACGGCTAATTCCCCCACCGACAGGTACAGAACGAGCTTTTCCCCGTGCTGGGGACTTGACAAGGTCGGGGGGGCTGAGAGGAAGTCTTTGATCGCTGAAAAGGCTACCTCGCACTTTTCGTCCCAAACAAAATCAACGCCTTTTTTCAACAACTGGTACCAGGGAAGTGCTTTTCTTGCGGCTTGGGGTAGGAAGCGGGAAAGCGCAGCTAACCGACCTGTTAACTGCTGAACTTCCTTGAGACTCTTCGGGCTTCTCATCTTGAGTACAGCCCGGCACTTGTCGGGATTCGCCTCAATCCCTCGCTCTGTCAACATGAAGCCGAGAAAAGCCCAGGCGGGAACCCCGAAGCTGCACTTCTCGGGATTTAGCCTCATATTATGCTTCCTAACTCTTGCGAACACCACTTCCAAGTCTAGCACGTGGCTATCCTTTGTTTTGCTCTTGACGATCATGTCGTCAATATACACCTCCATCTTTGGTCCAATCAACCCATCAAACACCGTGTTCATCATCCTCTGGTACGTAGCCCCAGCGTTCTTTAGCCCGAAAGGCATGACCGTATAACAATACGTTGCCTTCTCGGTGATAAAGGCTGTTTTGTCCTGATCGGGTGGATACATCGGTATTTGGTTGTAACCCGAGTATGCATCCAAAAAGGAAAGAAGCTGGAAACCTGCTGAACTGTCCACCAACTGATCAATGATGGGCAAGGGGTACTGGTCTTTTGGACACGCCTTGTTGAGGTCCGTGTAGTCCACACACATCCGCCATTTGCCGTTAGACTTCTTGACCAACACTGTATTCGATAGCCACTCTGAGTATGATACTTCCCTAATAAAACCGGCCTCCAACAACTCCGAGACCTTCTCCTGTATGGCCTTGGACTTCTCGAAACCGACTCTTCTCTTCTTTTGCGCCACGGGCTTAGCCTTCGGATCCACGCTAAGTCGGTGGCAGATAAAATTTGGATCGATGCCAGGCATATCGGCTGACGTCCAAGCAAACAAATCCTTGTTGTTCCGCAGAAGGGCAATGATTTCATCTCGGATAGGAGCTGGGAGGTTGGAACCGACTCGGACGGTTTTTCGAGAATCGGAAAGATCTACGGGGACTGTTTCCCATTCTCCCTGAGGGCGAGGCCGGAGGTCATCTTGTTCAGCCCTGACATCCAGCTCGGCCAGGAGTACTCCGCTTTTAGACAGTGGTACCTGCGGAATTTTTTCTACTTCGTTTTTCTCCTTCCTGATCTTTCCGAGGCTAGCGTTGTAACACAAACGAGCGGCCTCCTGCTCAGCTCTTATCGTGACTACTGTGTCATCTGCACCCACAAACTTCATCGCCAAATGGACCGTTGAAACTACTGCTCCAAAAGCCTGGAGGCAAGTTCGGCCTAATATGACGTTATAAGCCGAAGGACAGTCGACTACAAGAAACTTGATGATCTCGGTCCGGGTTGCAGGTTGTCCGCCTAAGGTCATCGGAAGTCTCAAGACGCCTAGGGGCCGAATTGAATCCCCTGTAAAGCTAATCAAGTTTCCCTCAAATTCTTCCAAATCATTCAAACGAAACCTCATCTTGGAAAAGGCATGCAAGAAAAGGATGTCGGCAGAGCTTCCTTGATCCACAAAGACTTTGGCGACATCAAAGTTTCCGATTCTGGCGGAGATGACCATCGGATCGTTATGGTCGGGCAGGACTCCTTCCATGTCCTTATCCGAGAAACTGATTGGAACATTCCGAGACGGCTTTTTCCGAATTGGGCGATTGTGAACTGCTAGGACCTGGTTCACATACCTCTTCCTTTCGGATCGGTGCTCCCCTCCTCCTGCAAAACCTCCGGAAATCGTCTGGATAGCGAGATCCTTTGGCGACTTATCCAGTTCGTCCATAACCACGATACTGACTTGTCCCTGGTTTTCTTGCTTCTTTTCTGGTGTGGATTCTTTTCTCCTTTTTGCTCTCTCGGGACTTGGTGTTCTCTTACGAGATCTCTTCTCCATTGCTTCCCGGACATAGTGCTGGAGTTTTCCCTCACGAATCAAGTCTTCAATGGCATCCCTCAACCAAGTACATTGATCTGTGGTGTGGCCGTATCCCTCATGGAATTCACAGTACTTGTTCCTATTCACATTATTTTGATTTCTCAAATAGGGAGGCCTGTTGACATGTCGGAGTTCGGTTTGCATTGTTTCCTTCCAGATCTGAGATCTAGGAGCATTGAGTGGAGTATACGTGTTGTACCTACGTGGGGGTGGAGGCGGTGGTGGTTGACGACGCCCCTCTCTGTCTTCCTTCCTGGGTCGGCCCCTAGAGCTGGTCCGATCTTCCTGTGTGGTGTTACCTCGGTTATTTGCCATCCTGCCTGACTGTCCCTTATCAAACTCCTCCAAGTTGATGAACTTGTTGGATCTCTGCCGGAGTTCGGCCATATCTCGGGGAGGCTTCCCAATAAGAGCTTTTTTGAAGCCTCCGGGGGCCAAACCCTGGGTGAAGAGTAACACTGCCACTCCCGATTCGAGATTGGGAATCGAACTCGACTCATTGTGGAAACGATTGAGATAATCCCTCAAAGTCTCTCCTGGTTTCTGAGTTACCGTTGCCAGTGTGTGATCCGAATTCGGCTGGATGCAACTGGCGGTATACCTATTTAGAAACACCCTTTTCAGCTCGTTCCATGAATTAATCGAATTCGGGGGGAGAGATGCATACCACCTTAAGACTGGTGCTTGAAGGGTCATGGAAAATGCTCTACATTTCATCCGACCTTCTTGTCCGTAAAAATTCATCGCCCCTTCGAAACTCAAAATGTGATCATGAGGATCCGAGAGACCATCGTATCTTTGAATGTTGATGGGCCCAAGAAAACCCTGTGGTGTCTCGAAAGCCATCACGTACGGGGTGAATGGGTGACCTGGATGCTCTTGCTCGGGCTCCAGCTCGGGATTCAATGGTGGTGGGGGAGGGAGTGAGCTTTCCTCTCTCCCGAGAGAATCTGTATCCCGAAGAGCCCGAGATGATTCTTGGCGTGTCGGAGCCTCTACTGACGCTCGTTCGACTACGCGTCCTAAACTCCTTTCCGGAGCCGTTCTCAGGGCCCGTTCGGCGTCTCGTTCCCGAGTCCGTGGCAGAGCTTCACGCGCAACTCGTTCGCTCACGGGATCTACGTTTCGTGCCGGAACCGGCTGTAGGGTTCGTTCAGCGTTGCGTGCCATAGTCAACTGTTGTAAATCTGCTATGGCCTTGTTTTGTTGCTGCATAATTCGCATCTGTGTGCGCGTCATGGTTAAGATCTCATCATCGTGGCGTCGAGAAGACGAAGAAGATCGACGGGATCGGTGAGAAAGGGTATCAGAATACCCACGTCCCCGATCTTCGTGATTCTGAGAAGAAATATACTCTACACGGTTGGGTTCTGCTGCCCCGTAGTAGTGTGTCTGATGATGTTGAGTACCCCCTCCTCCATCCGCACCGCGATACGACGACTCACCTGAGTACACAGTGTAGGGGCCACTGTGGGTATGTGTGGGATGGGGTTGGGGTGGGACTACTACAGGTTGTGGCTGCACTGGCTGGATCGAATCTGCCACCTGGGGCTGTACGTTGGGGATCGGGACATCACTCGCATGCACATCCTCCTGAAATGGTTGTTGCTGGGCAGCCCTGTTAGCCTGAAGGCGCTGACGGAGATCTGTTCTCCGTGGTGGTACGGTGGACGCCTTTGGAGGACGTCCTCTTCCCCTACGTGCCTGGTGGTTATCTGCTGCGTTCTCCATCAAAGAGTTTGGTGATGGTGGGAATCGAAGTTTATCGTTCCCACAGACGGCGCCAATGTCTTGTTCTAGATCAGGTCGTTCACTAAGGCCATGTTGAAAAACTACACTCGGTGGTTGAAACAACTAGGAACACTAGGAGAACACCTAGAAGGGGGGGTTGAATAGGTGTTAAAGAAACTTTGAAAGATTTTCGCAAGAAACAAATCTAAACGATTAAAACCAATGAAAATCAATCAATTAACAAATATTATATCAGAGATTAAGCGGAAACAATCAACACCAATATTCTTATTGATTCACCTAGTTATGAAAATGATTTTCCTCAAATTAATTTGAACAGTAAAGATTCAATTCAATCAAATATAGAAAAATCACTTTTTCTAGGTTTTCAATCAAGAACACAATTAATAACAAGAATTGTAAAGAGTAGAGAGTTTAGAGATACGACACAGTGATTTATCCTGGTTCACTTTCATCCACTTGAAAGCTACTCCAGTCCCCTCTTCAACCAAGAGAGATTCTTCACTATGAGGAATTAGAGTTTCTCAAATTACAAGTAAATGCCTCACAAGACTTCCTTCTTGCTAGCCTACAAAGGATACCACACCCTTGCCTTGTAACCCTATTGATATCTAATCTAACCTCTTCTCTTGCTTGCCGATACCCACAACAAGACTTCCAATTGCTTGCTTCACTCACAAGACTTCCAATTGCTTGCTTCACTCACAAGACTTCCAATTGCTTGATGAAATGCCTCACCAAGGCTTCCAATGAAACTTGCTTGATTCAAAAAATCAAGGCTTCCAATGTTGTAGAATGTTTGCCTCTTGCAATGATTACAACTCAAATGAAAAACAATAACAATCCTATGAATCTCTTTCAAAAGCTATGAAATATCAACATGAGAGATTCAAGGTTCTTGATCAATGAATATAAAAACGAGAGCTTTGATCTTGAGAGAGTGAGAGAGAATAGTGTGGCTTTGATTCTTTGTAAAATTGTGTATCAAAAATGATTCTAGTTGATTCTCATTGATAGAAATGATTAGGAAAAGGTTTATATAGAATACCCAAAAATTAGAGCACTTAGAATGGCTTTTGAGAAGTGAAAAACGTATTTAAAAAACCATATCTGATCAAGTTACTCGAGTGAAATGAGTGTTACTCGAGTAAACCGAAAGCAAGATAATTTTCACTCGAGTGAGACCAAAAATACTCGAGTAAAGTGCAGATAATCGATTATCAAAAGTTTGTTAATCGATTATCCGTTCAAAATACACTGTTAATCAATTATCAAAATCTGTTAATCGATTATTAACATTAAAAATCACTTAAAACTTGTTTTCTCAAAAACTAAACCTTTTCTTTCAAACCTTTAAGCCACCTATTGACTTTAGGCAAAGTGAATACTCAAAATATGATATAATCATGCAATCAAAAGAGATTCACTACCCTCTAATAAACTCTACCCAAACTCATAAACTAAAAGACTTGTGAGGCAAAAGATAAAACAATAAAACATAAACTACCAAACTAAGTCTTCATGAGTTGGTTCTCTCTTCATAACTTGATGTTTGTTGTTGCTTGTTGAGCTTGAACTTGATCAACACATTTGTAGCTTGTTCAAAACCTTTTGGCATTTATCAAAACATTCTTCATGGATCTTACAATCTCCCCCTTTTTGAAAATGACAAACATGTTTTGAAATCGTTTGAAGTTCATTGAAGTTGTTGATGCTTGAACCATTTGATCACTTGGTGAGACTCTTGCTCCCCCTCAATTAATGCTTTTGACATTTGAAATCCAATTGAGTAAGCTTGATTCTCCCCCTATCTCCAACAACTTTGCTCAACCTACATAAAAACAACAAAACAACCTTTCTCCAAACATACCATTTAAAAAAAAATATTTCTCCCCTTTGTTTCAAAACATCATATTTCTCCCCCTTTGGCATTATCAAAAAGAAATATATACCAATTGTAACTAAACAAATACCAATTGAAATAAGATCTAAGCCAAAATAGAAGAAATATAACCAAAACATCATCAATAGATGGTTACCATGCTTTTATTCAATTCAATGATATCAATTATAACAAATTGTATACCAATTACATGATACCAATTGTATAATATCAAATGTTACCAATTTATAGGATTTTCTTCTTGATACCAATTGAAGAAGATCAATAATGTCAATTGTATCAAATGTGTATAGACCTTCATTTGCTTCTTCAATCATACCTACAAAACAATCATGCTTTGCTTTTTGGTATCCAAATGGTTTTGGATCCATTTTTCTTAGTGTAGGGACTCTCACCCTTTTTCATCCAAACAAAATCTCCTTTAGGTATACCATGCACTTTAATATAACACACATTTGAAGTATGTCCATGAGTACCACAATAGAAACATGTTGGTGCATTTGAAAAATCAACTTTAGAAAAATCAACAACATTTCTATGAGATTTACTCTTAGCATTAGTATAACCCAAACCAAACTTGTTTGAATTTTCTCTTTGAAAATTTAACAATGTGCGCAATCTAATATCACCATTTGAGAAACTTGCAAGCTTATTTTTCAAAATAGCATTTTCATCCTTAAGCAACTTGCAATTCTCACAATCAACCACAATATTCAATCTACTAGCACAATCACAAGAAGAACTAGCATATATAAGATCAAGAGTTTCATTTTGAAGATTAAGCTCATCAACTTGTTTTTGAAGTTCTAAAATCTCTTGTTGATGTTTCAAAATGAGCTTCTTCCTTTCAATGTTTTTCAAAGCTAGTTTCTTAAATTGTTTATGCATTTCTTCATAAGCATTATATAACATTTCATAATTTGAAGAAATTTCGGATTTAGTAAGACTTACATCGCTTTCGTCACTTTGCTCACTTGATTCATCATTTGAACTATCCTCTTCATTTACTAGAGATATCAAGTTGAGACAAGCGGCATCTTCATCATCCGAAGAACTACTAGTTGTGCTTTTCTTGTCTTGTTCATCATCACTATTCCAAACTATGTATGCCCTTTTTTGTTTTGCATTTTTCTTCTCTTTCTCCTTCTTCTTGAGATACTTAGAGCATGAGTACTTGAGATGACCGGGCTTTCCACATTCATGGCAAACTACACCTTCTTTTGATGTCTTGGTCTTGTAGTGTGAGGGATCCTTCTCTTTACTTTTGTCCTTGTTCAACCTTCCTTTTCTCCTTAGAATTTTATTGAACTTTCTTAGTAGAAGCTTCATCTCCTCTTCATCAATATCCGAATCGGAATCTTCATTATCAACATCATCATCATCGGAACTCTCTTCCTTTTTATATGACCTTTGAGCTTTAAGAGCAATTCCTTTTCTCTCTTTGTACTTATCCGATTCTTCATGTATATGCAAACGTTCAAGCTCCATTTCATGTTCTTGTAGCTTTCCGAAAAGTGTTGCTAAGTCCATGGTGTCCAAGTCCTTTGATTCAACTATTGCGGTAACCTTGGGTTGCCATTCCCTACTTAGACATCTTAAAACTTTGTTAACAAGTTCACAATTCACGAAAGTTTTACCAAGAGCAATGAGATGATTAACAATATGAGTAAAACGTTTTTGCATAAAACATATAGATTCATTAGGCAAAATACGAAACAATTCATATTCATGCATCAAAGAATTTAATCTAGCACGCCTAACTTCACTAGTGCCTTCATGTGTGACTTGCAAGGTGTCCCACATTTCTTTGGCATCTTTACATTGGGAGACTCTAAAGAACTCATCATAAGATAGAGCGGAGGTGATGATATTTTTTGCTTTTAAATCATATTGAATTTTTCTTTTATCATCATCGGTCCACTTATCTTTGGGAGTTAGTGTAAGCACACCTTCTACATCTTTTGAGGGAATATAAGGACCAATTTTAATGGCTTCCCAAATGTTCACATCTATAGCTTCTATAAAGATTCTCATCCTAATTTTCCAATAACCATAACCCTCTCCACCAAACATAGGATGGCGATTTATTGAAGCACCTTCACCACCAAAAGGATTCGTAGAACCCATTGTAGTTTCTCAAGGATCTTAACGAAAAAGCTCTATGCTCGTGTCTTTCGACCGAGCTCTGATACCAATTGTTGAAAAACTACACTCGGTGGTTGAAACAACTAGGAACACTAGGAGAACACCTAGAAGGGGGGGGGGTTGAATACGTGTTAAAGAAACTTTGAAAGATTTTCGCAAGAAACAAATCTAAACGATTAAAACCAATGAAAATCAATCAATTAACAAATATTATATCAGAGATTAAGCGGAAACAATCAACACCAATATTCTTATTGATTCACCTAGTTATGAAAATGATTTTCCTCAAATTAATTTGAACAATAAAGATTCAATTCAATCAAATATAGAAAAATCACTTTTTCTAGGTTTTCAATCAAGAACACAATTAATAACAAGAATTGTAAAGAGTAGAGAGTTTAGAGATATGACACAGTGATTTATCCTGGTTCACTTTCATCCACTTGAAAGCTACTCCAGTCCCCTCTTCAACCAAGAGATATTCTTCACTATGAGGAATTAGAGTTTCTCAAATTACAAGTAAATGCCTCACAAGACTTCCTTCTTGCTAGCCTACAAAGGATACCACACCCTTGCCTTGTAACCCTATTGATATCTAATCTAACCTCTTCTCTTGCTTGCCGATACCCACAACAAGACTTCCAATTGCTTGCTTCACTCACAAGACTTCCAATTGCTTGCTTCACTCACAAGACTTCCAATTGCTTGATGAAATGCCTCACCAAGGCTTCCAATGAAACTTGCTTGATTCACAAAATCAAGGCTTCCAATGTTGTAGAATGTTTGCCTCTTGCAATGATTACAACTCAAATGAAAAACAATAACAATCCTATGAATCTCTTTCAAAAGCTATGAAATATCAACATGAGAGATTCAAGGTTCTTGATCAAAGAATATAAAAATGAGAGCTTTGATCTTGAGAGAGTGAGAGAGAATAGTGTGGCTTTGATTCTTTGTAAAATTGTGTATCAAAAATGATTCTAGTTGATTCTCATTGATAGAAATGATTAGGAAAAGGTTTATATAGAATACCCAAAAGTTAGAGCACTTAGAATGGCTTTTGAGAAGTGAAAAACGTATTTAAAAAACCATATCTGATCAAGTTACTCGAGTGAAATGAGTGTTACTCGAGTAAACCGAAAGCAAGATAATTTTCACTCGAGTGAGACCAAAAATACTCGAGTAAAGTGCAGATAATCGATTATCAAAAGTTTTTTAATCGATTATCAGTTCAAAATACACTGTTAATCAATTATCAAAATCTGTTAATCGATTATTAACATTAAAAATCACTTAAAACTTGTTTTCTCAAAAACTAAACCTTTTCTTTCAAACCTTTAAGCCACCTATTGATTTTAGGCAAAGTGAATACTCAAAATATGATATAATCATGCAATCAAAAGAGATTCACTACCCTCTAATAAACTCTACCCAAACTCATAAACTAAAAGACTTGTGAGGCAAAAGATAAAACAATAAAACATAAACTACCAAACTAAGTCTTCATGAGTTGGTTCTCTCTTCATAACTTGATGTTTGTTGTTGCTTGTTGAGCTTGAACTTGATCAACACATTTGTAGCTTGTTCAAAACCTTTTGGCATTTATCAAAACATTCTTCATGGATCTTACAGGCCACAGTATGAGACCCAGTGAGGCGGTTTGACCTAGATTTTCTGTATGATTCTCTGAGTTTCACAGGTATCAGTAGGATAACCTGGGATGCCCTAATCACTGTGTGTGCAGTGTAAACTTAGGGTTTAGAAAAGCGTACCTGTGCCCCATGCAGCACTGTACTACTTATAGGGGTGGCTGAATACCTAATGGGCTTGCTAAGCTTTGGCCCAGTTGCTTCAGCCCAGTACGAGCCGTGATAGGACATGAATACCAGAACTAAGTTGGCGTCGTCCTATTCACGTCGGCTTAAATGGGGTTGAGACCGAGTTGATGGAGCGAGTGTAACCTGCTTAGGGATCAGCTGCCTGAGTGTAAGGCATGGATCTCGGCCTGTTTACGTCATTTCGGCGTACGGTGTGATATCGGTTCTAAGACTAGTCCAACACAATTATCAATCAATAAGATCTCACTATCAAGTCATGTACTTGATATTCTTATGACATTGAACTTATAAACCTAAGGACTTTATTACATCTATTTTAATTAAACAATTAAAACATAAATATAATAAATGAAATGTCTCATTATTATTAATAGTAATAATCCATAAACATGAAATAAGTACAAGCAAAAGAGAAAATATGATTGACACTAGGGCACTCTCCAACATGTATGTCTACAAACTAGGTGGTTATAAAGTTGGGAAAAACGACCTATTCTAACCCTCAGATGTCTCTTGTTGGATTAGAGATTCTAAACAAAACATAAATTAGCTACTTTCATGAATTTGAATTAAAACACAATCAAACAATATATTTGAAGGGAAAAACAGGAAACATAATTAAAATAACTATTCTAGCATCCATACAATTACACCATATTCCTAAAAAGAGGTTTAGTTACACATAATGGGAGAAGAAATACAAGAATTAAGGGAAGAACTCATAATCATAGATAGTAATGAATTTACCCCAAGAGATCTTCAAACCTTCAATTGGACCCCTCTAATGTTGATCTTCAATCCTTGCCTTGCCTCCTTGCTGTCAATAATATGTTTCTAACCTCTCTCCTCTAATCCTAATTGTATTCAATATTCTCTAATGTATCTGAATTGCTACCTAAACCTAATAACAAAGCCTAGTATATATATATAGAAAAAGCTAAACCTAAAATAAATCCAAAATAAATCTTATCAAATAAATCTAAAAGATAAATCTTAAATAAATCTTGAATAAATAATCTAGAATAAATCTAGAAGATAAATCTATCAGAATCCTTGAAATCTTCAATATAGATAGGCCCAACTCGTAGCACTCACGCCTAGGCGCACAGGACCCACGCCTAGGAGCACCATCAGATCTGGCTCTTCTCTTCTCACGATGCACATGTGCCTGGGCGTGCCACCCCTTATGCCTGGGCCCAGATGCCCCTGAACAGGTGCAGTTTTGATTAATTGACTTCTGACACTTGCACACAACTTCTGGCTTTTTGAACCCCATCATGCCTAGGCGTGGCTGACACACGCCTGGGCATAGACAACATTACTAAACAGCATTTCTCTCCATTTCAGCTCCAATCTCATGGTCTTCAAAACTCCTTTCCATTCTATAGCACAAATCATCAAATAAACCTTCAAATTCCGGAAATCAAACCCAAAACGGATCAAAACGTTCAAGGATTCTAAATTACCTAAACTTACTAAAAACATAATAAAATCCTAATATTTACTTAAGAAACAAGCCAATCCATAGTAAAAGGGAGTTAATTAATGCTCCGAAATATCATATATTAGACCCAAATCAGCCACATTTCTCAAACATGTGTCATCGAGCGAGTCGTAACTAACGAGTTTGGTACGTGATCAAAACGTCCCACTCGGATTGTACGTTCACGTTCCCAGAACGTATACTCATCATTCTCAACAACATTCCCCTAATGCTGCCACATTCCCATAATGTGTCATCAAGCTTGACATACAACCTTTGGTATTTCCAAAATATATTTTCACATTTCCAAAATATATATATATATATATATATTAATTACAAACATGCTTGGTATGTAATCAAAACGTTCCATTCCGAGTGTATGCCCACGCTCCCAGAACGCGTACTCATCACCCTTAACAACATTCCCCGAATGTTGCCCATATTCCCTGAATGTGTCATCAAACTTGTTGTATCCATTTGGTACTCCAAGAGTAACCTCCTCATGTTTCTTGAACATGACAAACGATAACTTATCATCATTCACCGTGCATGAGTGCACATAAATATTTTCATTAAAGATTAGCCATTTATCTCATTATATGCATCATGCAATCCTTATGGCAAAGGAATATAACAAGATTTCATGCACATCATACTTGATAAAATTATAAAATGAAGTATCATATCATCCACTTTAAGTGTAATTCGGTTTAACTAAAAGAGGTTAAATTAAAAATGGCAGTTTTAAGCATTTTCAGTCTTGGTAATCAATTATCAACTTCTGGTAATCGATTTACCACGTTTGTTTTCAATTTCTGTATCAGACAGGGTCTTGGTAATCGATTACCATGACAGCAGATACACTAAAAAGTGTGTTTTAACATACCATTTTCAATTCTAACCAATTTTAACTTAAACCAAGGATCAACAGAGCTTTATTTACACATATTGGACATGTTTCAACATTGAAATCATGTTAATTCATAGAGAATCCAAATCCATACACAATTATGCATAAAAATAACATTTTACACAACTCAAGGTACCAAAATCCATTCTACTCATAATTAGCATGATTTTAGCATTGATTAAGCTCACATGCAAATAAATAAACTTGCTCAAGAAAGTAGCATGTCTTAGATTGGTCTCCATGCCAATTCCCTATTTCAAAACTATGCCCTTAAGCCTCATAGTGGCTCATCCTATTTTCTAATGCATTTCATTCTCATTATAGCAAATGGTAAGCTTCCCCCTTACTTTAGGGTCGTGCTTGAACAAGATTTGAACAGAGATTTGAGGTAGAACACCATGCACCCATAGCTTCTCCTCAGACCAGAACCGTTTTAATAGGGCAGATTGACCGGAGAAAATGGAGCATGAGAAAGACATAGAAATTGGGGAAAAAGGTTAACGACACATCTATGCAATATTAACTTTGAAAACCAACAAGTTTCAGACCAAGAGGAAGCTTGAGCTTACCATAATCGAAGCTCAAAGTCAGCTCCCCGAATTTGAAATATGGTTTGACAAGTTCAAGCACCCAACTTCACAGGCTCATAACTTCTAGCACAGGGACTCTCATCTCACGATTATTATGTCTATGCAAAGCTTGAAGATTAAGCTTTGCAATGGTGTATCACTCATGAGCTAATTCTCATATATTTATATATTTAAGTAAACATAATGTACATAAATAAACTACAACAAATAAAATTAATAACCAATTAATTATAAGACTTTATGATTAAAATTTATTAATTGAGGATTAAAATTTTGGGGTGTTACACTACTCCCCCACTTAAAAGGAATTTCGTCCCCGAAATTCAATCTCAAAATTCTGCATTTTCAGTATTATATAAAAGACAGTTCTTATGTTATTATTCCTCAAAATATCATTAGGGGACATCCTCCCCCACTTAAAAAGAGTTTCCTTATACTTCCTCAAATTTCCTATCTCAAAATATTTCACAATTATTTCAAATGAAACTTTATGAATAAAACTTTTTTCGAATAACACATTTCAAATAAATATTCCTCAATTAAAACATTTTACAATTAACTTTTTGAGGAAATTCTTTTTCCGCTGCGCACTCTGATAACTCGAGCACGAATAAGGAAATATTTATATGACTTTATTCCTTAACAGTTATAAACACTAGGCTGATCAGTCCTAATATTTAAACTATTTATAATTAATAATAAATTCATCCTTTTCAGATATAATCTTTCTCAAAAAAGACTATACGATATATCTTTAAGTTGGATGAACTTAAAGATAAGGAATCTTATTGTCACTATCAGACTTAGTCAATTGGTCATCAAGTTCCAGAGACATTTCCGTTGGGGAGACAAGTGCTTGTCCTATCCCATTGGTTGTTAATCTCTCTAGCCTTACCCGATCTTTCCATTTCTGTGGTGTCCAAGATATTTATCACATCCAACTGTGATAAAGGTTTTGATCACAGAAAATTCGAGTCAAAGGCTTGCTTAGGTCCTCAGATTATCGAACGATTTGATTAATGCAATAGAAAAATATTTGGCTACGTTAATTCGGATAAGAGGAAAAAGATAAACTCGTATTACCTAAATCCCGATCCGTCTCGCATCCTAGCAGAATGAACACCTTTCCGCGCTTGATTCGCTGGTTGTTCATTCCAGTCTTACTTTTACCCTCTGAACAATCCAGCGAATAAAACCTCGGCTTCTTGCAGCCGAAACAGACTATCCCCCTTGGGTATACCATAACTTAATCCAGAATGATGTGCCTTACACTTTCCACATTGAGATGGACAAGTGATTTATTATCCATTACATTTTTAGATATTTTTCTGCAGTTGAGGTTTCCCTAACCCCTAAACATGTAGCTCTAATTCCTCCAATTGTCATTTTTCCATAATTGGTTCTTTTAATCACGTTTCCTCTTCCTCCAATTGTCAACGGGTTTTGGCTAAAAGACACCAAATATTTTTGGTGTTTGAGTGCACCATGTGTTAATTGAATAATTGAATCTACCTGCAACCTATTCTATAAGTAACTTTTATGGGCTTAATGAATTTGGAAATATAGACCTCATTAATGAACTTATTTATTGTTTGCATTTAAAATTTTGTTTATTAATAAGTAATAAATAAAAATATCTACATATTAATTTTTTTAATTATCATCTATGCTATAAGTTATTTAAAATTATTTATTTTAAAAAAAATGATAAATTATTTTTGACATACTAATTTATGAGCATGTAAATCAATTAATTATTTTTATTTAAATATATCTAACGTAAGAAATGTAAATTAAACAATTAGGATTATTATGAACTTTGAGGGTATAAATTAAATAATTTACTTACACCAAAGTTATTTTGCCGTTGTGTATATTAGTATAATTTATTTTTTTTCATTTTTAGTATATTAAATTTTTTTTAAAGTGTATATTAGATTATTAAATCTACATTAAAAAATAATTTTAGAAAAATATAATTTTAGATTATATTCTTGAAAAAATAATCAAAATTCAATGTCTCATTCATAGACGCTGTAGATTATTTTTGGTAAGATTATTTTTTGAGACCTATGTAATTTTCTTATTCTACCCTTATCACTTAAACAACAATAGCTAACTTCATACCTTTTTTGTAATTTACTTAATAAAAATAATCTTTTTTACACTATCCGAACAAAATAGATCGACTTAAATTCATTTTCAAGCCAAGAGACCCAAATATAAACATATTATAATTTTAACATATTATAAACTTATCAGATTATAATCATAGATAAAAATAATCATAATCTAATTTTTTTCAACTATATCAAACACGCACTTAAATGATGATCCATGTATCATTCACATGACAGGTTAATCTATTAGATCATGACCCCTAATGTGAACTTATGCGAGGACTCAACATCCCGAAATCATGATTTGTTAGATACAGTGGTCAATTTACTGCATACAATTTTAAATGCATTATAGTTTGATTTATGCTCATAAAAAAAGTTTTCTTTATTAACTTGGCTTAAATACTGTTTTAGTCCTTTATCTTATATCTAGGTTTCAATTTGATCCTCTAACTATTAAAAGAGTCAATTTAGTCCTCTATTTTTATGAAGTTTGTCAATGTTACCCTTCCGTCATAACACCGTTAGAATTAATCGGAATATTCCAGATTCTTACCGAAGATTCCTTCAAACAGTGCATGCGTTGGCGACGGATTTTGCAACGGATTTTGCGACGGATTACCGACGGATTTTTTTAAAAAATAATAAAAAAAATCGAAAAATAAAAAAAATCATATTTTTTTTAAAACTGTTAAATATTTTTTAAAAAATTCTGCAATTTTTTTAATATTTTAAATATTTTTTAAAAAAATAAAATTATCAGAAAAGTTTTAAATAATCAGTAAAATATTTATAAAATTTATGAAAATTTTATTTTTGGTTTTTTGATATTCTAAAAATTAATAGTAAATTCGTAAATATAATTAAAAAATCATAAAAATTATTTTTAAAAAAATCTGTGAAAAAAAAGAATTTTTTTATGATTTTTATGAAAAAAACGAAAGTCGTTTTTAAATAATTTTTATGATTTTTTTATTATTTTTACGAATTTTCTATTAATTTTTAGAATATTAAAAAACCAAAAATAAAATTTTCATAAATTGTAAAAATATTTTACTGATTATTTAAAACTTTTCTGAAAATTATATTATTTTTTAAAAATATTTAAATATTAAAAAAATTGCAGAATTTTTAAAAAATATTTACAGTTTAAAACAAATATGAATTTTTATTATTTTTATTATTTTTTTAAAAAAATCCGTCGCTAATCCGTAGCAAAATCCGTTGCAAAATCTGTCGCCAACGCATGCATTGTTTGAAGGAATCTCCGGTGAGAATTTGGAATATTCCGATTAATTATAACGATATTATAACGGAAGGGCAACATTGACAAACTTCATAAAAATAGAGGACTAAATTGACTCTTTTAATAATTAGAGGATCAAATTGAAACCTAGATATAAAATAAAGGACCAAAACAATATTTAAGCCTATTAACTTTAATATTTGAATATCAATATTCATGGTTTATGTTATTAATGAGTAAATATATTTCTATAAAACACTTAAGGTTATTTTTGTATACAATAATATGTTATGCTATGTTAATTTGTTCCAACTGAAAAATTACCTTTCTCATAATATATTTTTTAATTATCTACAGTATGTGATAAGTTTTTTAATAATTATTTATTTTTAAAAAAAATCATAAACTTTTATTATTAACATATTTCTACAAAATACATGAGGGTATTTTTGCCTACTATAACCTGTTATGCTATGTTAATTTGTTCCATATGAAAAATCACATTTCTCATATTATATTTTTTAATTATTTATGCAAAAAGTTTTGTATAATTATTTATTATAAATATCATAAATTTTTATAACTAACATATTTCTACAAAACACATAAGAGTATTTTTGTCTACAATAATATGTTTTGCTACTATGTTACTTTGTTCCAATTGAAAAATTACATTTCTCATATTATATTTTTAAATTAGAGTTAATAGTCATATAGATCCCGAAAGATACTTGTGGAATCAGTTGGGTTCCTGAAAGATTTGTGGAATCTATAAAACACCCCAAAGATCATTTTGGAATCAGTTAGGTCCTTGAAAGATTTGTAAAATCTCTTAAACCCCCTAAAGATCAATTTGACATCACGTTAGTCCCCCTATGAGATACCTAACGGAATCCTACGTGGCACGTTAAATGATTTGTTGGCCCAAACGTGTCACCTTCTTAACAGTCCAACATGCCATTGGGGCCAACAAAGCATTTAACGTGTCACGTAGGATTTCTGTAGGTTCCTCTTGACGAAATTGGATGAGGGACTAATGTAACGCCAAATTGATCTTTGGGGAGTTTAAGATTGGGATGTTTAAGAGATTCCACGAATCTGTTAGGGACCTAACTGATTTCACAAGTATCGCGATATCTTTTGGGGAACTATGTGACTATTAACTCTTTTAATTATCTATGCTATATGTTCTTTTTTTTATAATTATTTATTTTTTAAAAAATCATAAATTTTTATAATTAACATATTTCTAAAAAACACATAAGGATATTTTGTCTATAATAACTTGTTATATTTGTTAATTTGTTCCAACTGAAAAATCACTTTTCTCATATTATATTTTTTTTTAATTAGCTATGGTATAAGTTTTTTTTATAATTACTTTTTTAAAAAATCATAAATTCTAATTTAACTAAATTATGGTATGTTTGAAATTTTGAATAAAAAAATAAAAAAAAAATCATTACTTTCTAAATTCATGATATAAGTAAATATAATTAAAAAAAAGTTTCTAAATATTTAAAGGATATAATAATAAATAATGGGTAACATGCTATACCTATTATAACAGATAAAAAATAGTGGTGTTTGTAAAAAAGTTATGTAACTTAACCTTCACCTTGTCAACATCAATATCATCATTGACTATAAAAAAGTTATGATTAACATTTTGAAGTTTGCAATTTGTGATATGATAAACATTATTTTTTATTATTTAAGATTTGATTACATGCTAATATTTTTCGGAAAAACGAAATAACTCATAATCCATCTTATCAATCATAAATTTTCTTTAAAAATTGATGAAAGAATATTTTTTGAGTGTAATTCAAAGTAGGTAATGATTTCCTAAAATATTGTTTCCTTTGTTTCAATATTTTATAAAAAAAAATTTAAAGTAAAAGAAAATAAGAATTAGTGCAGTTTATTAATTAAAAATAAAAACTATACATATTTACCTCATTTTTTCTTTTTTTTTTGGTTTACGAGGGAAATCCCACATTTTTTCTTTCAATATTAGTGAATCACATATTTTCTTTCCTTAATTATTCAATCGTAAACATAATATACTATTTTTAAAATATTTGATTAATGACTTTCACTTTAAATTAGTAATTTTTTTTACCAATATAATGAGATGGAGGTAATATTTATTTTTGTCTTTACCCAATAGCAATTTTTTAATAGCAATTTTTTTTAGCTAACCACATAAGTAGATAACAATTTTTCCTATCAACAAAGACAAAAACAAAAACATTTGAAAATATAAGAACTAGTCCCAATCAAAATAATTTTTGGGAACTAAAACCAAAACGCACTGAATTTTTAAAAACCGAAAACATAAATAATAAACAAAAAATTTAAATGCGTATAACCATTCTTTTTTTGGTGAACACCAACCGGTATCCGGATCTGGTTTACCCAGAATTCGACTCATCCGATCCGACTCAACTGAGCTCGCACTAAGCAGTAGGGGTCTCCCAGCGGGGGTTGCTCCATACCCAAGGGTCAAACTCGAGACCAGTTGGTTAAGGGATCAAGCGAGCTACCACTTGACCAACCCCGCGTTGATTGTAACCAATTTTTTTAATAACCATAATTTTAGTTCTTTTTCTTATAACTGAAACTAGTTTAGCTTGCCCGTGCGATGCATGGAATTAAACAAATATATTAGATCACATCCCATCATATATAATAAATATTTCAAAGCCTAAAAATTTAATAGACAATTTGAACTAAATGACATAATTTTATTTATATGAGAATTGTTACTAATAACCAAACTTAATTACTGGTTAAACTATATAAGTTAGTTCATATTATTTATAATTGATTTGAAATTGCAGATTGCTTTTTTAATTCAAAATATTGTATTCAAAAAAATGGAGCAAGTTGCTGTTTTTATTTTTAAAATCAAAATATTATATTCGATAAAATGGAATCAAAGGAGATGTTATTTTGTTAACTAAATTGAAAAAGAAAATAAATAAATAGCAAGATGCATTTTTTTTTTCAATTTTTCAAAAGTTAAACTTATTAGAAATTTGAAGAGCAAATAAGGCATCTTGCAAAAATCTCATTTTCACTTCAATCCTGACTTGCATTTCACTCAAAATTGTAAATTAATCATCCATTTCTTTCCAAAGTTTCTTCATATCATTCACTATTTTTGGCCTCATAGTTGCAAAAAAAAAAGGATTATACATTAGTAACGAATAAATTTTTTTGTCCGAATTCCTTGCAGAACCACCGGTATCCCCAAGAGCACCCTTAATACCAGGGAGACCTTGAGACTAATCCGGAGCGAGCTGCGTGGCTGGCTCTCCCAGCGGGATGTTTTTAGTAGAAATCGAACCCGGGGCTACTAGCACCCTTGTCCCATTCCCAAGATTTCAGTTGGGGTCTTACACCAACTGAACCAAGCCCCGTTGGTTAGTAACGAATAAATTAGAATTTCATACTGAAAGTATGATTTAAAAAAATTATGTTATATTATACTCTATCCATCCCATAAAGATTGACGATTTTTGAATTAATTTTTTTATTTTTTTTTACATTTTTTTAGGAGATGGTGAGTATAAATTTAAAAAATTGAAGAAAAAAAAGACTCTTTATGCAATAGTTGAGATCCACCTTGACATTTCACCACTGGATCAACTCTCTAAATATTAAAAAAATTATTTAATGCAAAATAAAATATCAAAAAGGAATAAATGCAATAAAAACAAAAATGTAAATAAAAAGATGAGAATATAATTAAAATAAGATAAAGCACTTCTCACATTCTATAAAAAAAAATTGTGCAGTCATTTTATTTATGCAATTGACTATGAATTTAGTATTAGAATAACATCAATACATCAAAAAAATATATATAAACTAAATTTTAATTATTTTTGGTAGAAGAAAAAATCTTATTACAACAAGCAAAAAATAATACAAACTAAAGGACATCATGAGAACCTTGCCACCTTCTAGGAAGGGTTCAAAGACTCATAATGCCAAAAAATATACTAGTTTAATTCAGCGTTAATTCTACTAACAAGGATTGTAACACCCTAGTTACTTTCACTCTTAATTAATTGAGGATTTAAAAATTTTTCTTTTAAACTTATAGATGATCATGAAAACTCTTAATTATATTTGCTTATTATAAAATTCTCCGTAAAATCAGACGGAGTTTCCTTTGTTTTAGGGACATTCCCAAAATTCACTTTTACTGATTAACCTGCATAAAATTTCATTCTCATCAACAATGGGCCAGCAGGGCCAAAATACAATTCAGTTCATTTACACTATTTTAGAAAACAATTACAAATCTTAATTCCGTTTGGTTCCCAACATGTATACATTTCAAATACCCAAATAAAACTATTGACCGACAACGGGTCACCCAACTAACTATGCAACACTCCACGGGGTGGAGTGTAATCCTGTCCGGCCATACTCGTGCAAGCTCCTTCTTTACCTGTAAAAATATATCAAGAAGGGTAGCATTACACAGAACTTAGAAAATACATTCTAAAATGACATAGAGAACAACTAAGAGATTACTACCCGTTATCACTTGAATTATATTTTCTATTTCAATTTCCCTTGATTCCTTAATACCCCAATTGTTGTCCATATTCATCTCTCGTTCCTTTCGACTAATTCCTTAACTTTTCTTGATTTCTATCGTTTATTTCTATCATCTACACACTTGTCTATCTATCCTCTTATTCTCATTAATACTCACTCCTAATGGAGGGTTCTGTAAATATAATATTCCACTCATCTATAGGGGGTCCTGATATAATTCACTTCCTATGAGGGGTCATGAAAACAATATCCACTCCTTTCGGAGGATTTTGAAAATAGTATCCGCTCCTTTCGGAGAGTCATGAAAACAATATCCACTCCTTTCGGAGGGTTTTGAAAATAATATCCACTCCTTCCGGAGGGTCATGAAAACAATATCCACTCCTTTCGGAGGGTTTTGAAAATAATATCCACTCCTTTCGGAGGGTCATGGAAACAATATCCACTCCTTTCGGAGGGTTTTGAAAATAGTATCCGCTCCTTTCGGAGAGTCATGAAAACAATATCCACTCCTTTCGGAGGGTTTTGAAAATAATATCCACTCCTTTCGGAGGGTCATGAAAACAATGTCCACCCCTTTCGGAGGGTTTTGAAAATAATATCCACTCCTTTCGGAGGGTCATGAAAACAATATCCACTCCTTTCGGAGGGTTTTGAAAATAATATCCACTCCTTTCGGAGGGTCATGGAAACAATATCCACTCCTTTCGGAGGGTTTTGAAAACAATGTCCACCCCTTTCGGAGGGTCATGAAAACAATATCCACTCCTTTCGGAGGGTTTTGAAAATAATATCCACTCCTTTCGGAGGATCATGAAAACAATATCCACTCCTTTCGGAGGGTTTTGAAAATAATATCCACTCCTTTCGGAGGGTCATGGAAACAATCACTACTAGAAAAAAGGGATTTAAAATCGGGGATTTAAAATCGGTCCTTGAAAAACCGAGTTAAAAAAACGCGGTGGCAATTTTGTAAATAAAATCTAACTTTTAAAATCGGTCGTTTCATAGCCGAGTTAAAAAGTGTGTCTATTTTTTAAATTTTTAATTTTTAAAATCGGTCACTTAAACGACCGATTTCGTAAGTTGATTCGAAATCGGTCAGTGGTGAACGAGTTAGAAAGTTTTTTAATTTTTATACTGCCATGATTCGAAATCGGTCAATACGACCGAGTTAGAAAGTGTGTCTATTTTTTAAATTTTTTAAATTTTTAATTTTTAAAATCGGTCACTTAAACGACCGATTTCGTAAGTTGATTCGAAATCGGTCAATGGTGAACGAGTTAGAAAGTTTTTTAATTTTTATACTTCCATGATTCGAAATCGGTCAATACGACCGAGTTCGAAAGTCTGAAAAAAAAAACTAAAGCCCTAGGTTTCGGCCGCCACACTCACTCTCCCTTCTTCACTCACTCTTCCTCTTCAAGCCCAACCAATTCAATCTCCCACCGCTGCTGCACCTCACACTCACGACGCTGCTCCTTCCCGCCACCGCCGTCTTCCCTTCTTCGTTCTTCGTTTTCACAGCCACCGCCGTCTTCCCATATTCGTTCTTCACCGTCGTCTTCCCTTCTCCCTTCTTCGAACCAAATCGCCACTCATCTCCGGTTCCCTTCTTCGTCTCACTCTGCCGCCGTTTCGTCAGAGTCCACTCGGTTCGTCTCCTTCGCCGGTTCGTCGGTCTCCTCTCCGGTTCGTCTCACTCTGCCATCCCTCACCGCCGCGCTGCTCCTCTCCTTTATGTCTTCATCGTGTGTTGCCGCCGTCATTGAGACCCTCCTTCGTCGTCGTTGTTGTCGAATACGCCAAGCTCTGTGCCAAGGTACATTTAATAATTATTGCTTTTATTTGATTCTGACTGGTTTTATTTGATTCAAGTGTACTGTCAACTTGTGGAGTTTTTATTCAAGCACCAAATATAGAGCCATGAGTTTTGTTTTTCGAGGAACAAGAGCAGATATAGAAAGTGGATTTCCAGGATTTATATACACTGGCATGTACTTTACATATCAATCATCTCATTAAATGTTCTAGTGTAGATAATATGTGTGATGATTTATTGTTGGTGCTTACCAGTTTTATAATCCAAAGCATTATCAGATATGGAGTTTGTTACTTTGTTTAACAACAACAACTAAAACTTATGTCCAGTTCTCCTGTTAAGGTGTTCTATTTGACTCATATCTTTAAAGTGCATACTCTATTTGACTTATATCTTCCTATTATTCATGATACTTTAAAGATTTGACTTCAAGGCCCACAACCATTTTTGCAGCCCATTTAACATAATTTGATCCTGCTCTTCCAAATGCCCTTTGGATGTTTTGATATTCATTATCAATCTATATTACTTAGATTCATGATGATTAATCATTAGTTTATAACAAAATAATTAGACATTAGTTATGAATCAGTGAAAAATAAAGATGCATTATTAAATTGATGAATTAATATCAGTCATTTGACATGAATTAATATCTTATGCTACCTACATCTCTCTTATTCTACTCCCACTATTCCTTTGAATTGAAATTTCTGCCATATTTGTCTTCCTCTAGATTTTATCTATCACTGTTTTGAATTTAATAGTGTGTTGCTGCTTCAGTTCTAGGTGCCATATTTAAGTTTCTGCTTCACTATTTTACTGGTTATGACTCCAGCGATACTGCTTCAGTTCTTTCTGCTTCACTGTTTTCACTGTTTTGAATTTAAATGTGGCCTGTTTTGCAACTGTGCTCAGCATAAGCTTATTTTGCTTGGTCATGTTAATATTTCTTTCTGAGTCGTTTACTTTTCATTTTTTTTGGGTAATACAACAAGAACGAGGCCCTAAGGACCTGGGAAAAGGGGAAAAAACGGTGGGAATTGAACCATGTACCATCTGGTTTGTTGGAAGACTGGGTCTGGTGCCACATGAGCTGTAATTTTTAATAATGCTGTGTGCACATATCTCATGAAACTAACTAATGAAAAACACTTTGGGTCCATTCTAGACTTGGTTGTTATATTCTATCATTTAGATTTATTCACTTTGTAAGATTTGGTTGCCTGTAGGAGTTTTATCATCACCAATTAAAATCCGGTATCACTGATCTACTCCAAATATTCGGTAAGGGTAAGGTTTCTTTCATTGAGATACTCAGTACCTGTTTTAGAAAATGATTGATCAGTGTGAGCTAATTATGTATCTCTTCTGTCTTTCTTTTCTTATGGTGCTATATTTCTCAGTCTGAAGATGAAAGGGAGATGTGCTCAAGAACAATTTACTGCACTAATATTGACAAGAAGGTAGTTTAGTTTAGGATTTGACCCTTTCTTATAATTTTGCTCGGAGGAATTACTAGTCCTTTTTCATGTGTTTTTTTTCCAGCAAGTTTGACTTACTATGCTAAAAGTTCCTTTCTTGTACTGCTGCAGCTTACTCAAGCAGATGTCAAACACTTCTTTGAATCTATTTGTGGAGAGGTTTGTAGCTTTTCCTGAAACTAGGGGTTATAATTTTTAGAATTGGTTGAACTTAAGTATTCATCCATATTCAGTGCTTCGTTGTGTGCTATTGACCGAATTTAAGTATATTGAAAGATTTTTTCCATTATTTTGGTGCATTCATCTAGGTCCATTATTTAACCCTCTATTTCAACCTACTTAATCCTGATAATGGGATTTGTATGTCTACTTGTTTGGGAATAGTCAGCTACACATATTCGGCAATAAAAATGGTTGCACTATTTAATTTTATTTATTCATCATCCATGAAACTATAGATATGGTCCTCACAAAGTTCATTAGTTTTGCATATCTCTAAATTGATTGCTCTAAGGTGCACATCCTGGAGGAAAATATGGTGATCAGTGTAATTAGAGCAACCGGAGAGGCTGGATGGCAAAATATTGGATATGGGGAAGGTTCTAAGAGGGAATTTAATGTCTTTGATGTGATACATAAGTGTGCTTATGGCCTACAGAAGTCCAAATGTATAAATATGCTTGATTACTAATTTACTCATTCCCTTAGCATGTATTGTGCACAAGTATGATGCTTCTACTAGTGATTAAGGGATGTGTATCCATTTGCTATATTTTTAAAGTGAAGGTTCGGTTTGAGCCTTTAAAGGGAAATAGGCTTGCTTAGAGGTACAATTTGACTTTCAGGAATTGCATGATGTTGCCTCTCAGTTCAACCATGTTGATTTGTCTTTCATTATAGTCAACCACGCCTAAGCTTCCTTGGTTTGAATTGGTGGAGCTATTAAGCTTTTTGGAGCTTGTTTAAAACAAGATTTTATTCATTTTCTTTAAAAGGATGAACTTTAGTTTGTATGGATACTTTTCATACTAGACTTGCACAACTTAAATTGTATGCAAATTTTTTGGATCTATTGCTTGCCTAATGTGTTAGTCTCGCCCTGCTTCGTTTTTGTCTTCTTTTGTTACCTCCTCCCCTATTAATTTTGTTGAGCGCAATAAAGTGCTCACACAATAAGATGTTGCTTCTACTCTATTAGCTTCATATTTTGCCTTTTTCCATGATACATGCATGGAGTTGGTTTTGTTCATCACTGTTGTGGTCCCCTATCACAAGAATCCATTGACAATGTTATTGAGCGCTGGTCATCATTTATACTTACTCTCAAACTAGCTAATACTTAACTTTTGTAACTCTTGCGTATTTTGCTAGTTTGGTAAGTATTTTGTATTTTCTAATTCAAGATTGTTAGATATGAATTTTGCTTATGAATTTTAGCTTGCTTAGGTTCTGTAATTGGGTTATTTTTTTGTGTAAAAAAGAAAATTTTTAATTTCATGCTGCAGTGGATGTATAGAGATTATGTGGTAACCAGGAAAAAAAAAGACTTTTAAAATCGGTCGTTTTGACCAATTTCAAAAGTACTGTATCTTTTAAAATCGGCTGTTATGACCGATTTCAAAAGTATTTTTGAAATCGGTCAAAACGACCGATTTCAAAAATAATTTTGAAATCGGTCATAACAGCCGATTTTAAAAGATACAGTACTTTTGAAATCGGTCAAAACGACCGATTTTAAAAGGTCCACTTTTAATTCCACCACTTTCAACATCATCGCAACGACCGATTTCAAAAGTCCAAAACGACCGATTTTAAAACTACTTTTTCCAGTAGTGAATATCCACTCCTTTCGGAGGGTCATGAAAACAATGTCCACCCCTTTCGGAGGGTCATGAAAACAATGTCCACCCCTTTCGGAGGGTCATGAAAACAATATATAATTCTCTCCATTCTAAACCCTAAATTAATGGTATAATCAACTTCCTAATCGCTACATTCATTATTGACATCCCTACCAGAGTATAATCTACATCCAACATCAATATTCTCAATTGTCTCATGTTCATTACATTTCCATTCCAACCACTAGAATTAATGTCATAATCAACTCCCTAATCACTATGTTCTTTGTAAATCCTCAAGCCATGCCATATTCTACCATCATCATCATTAAATCCAATTTTTGTTAGAGCAACCACAAATACATATAGAAACTTGCATATTCCTAAATTCTAATTCATAGTTCGATTGTACCATATTCTAACCCCGTCATTTACCCTAAGGTTCCTCTTTTCTATTTTAATTCCTGCCCTTAATTCCCCCTATATACAGGCTAGAAAATACCCTCTAAGTAGAGGTAACACTTCCCTTCTTACCTCAATAAAGGGAGAGAGATGGAAGACCTCAAGCTTGCTCCTTGTATCCTAGACCCCACCAAAAACCCATGCCCATGGTGTATATGAGCTTCTATGATGATGAGTGGTCTTAGTCCTTGTGATGAAGGCTTGAGTATGAATAACTCCCCCCTTGCAACGATTTTAGAAGCCCTAGGGGATGGAGAGTGGGAATCACGAATTGATGAGGGAGTTCGGGGTGGTTCTTTGTGCTTGATCCATGATGGAGATTGATGGTGATGAAGATCAAGGTTGAAAGTGCCTTGATCATGGTGTTTGGATGTTGATGATGGATTTGGCTCTTGGAATCCATGGAGAGAGGGAAGGAGGAACATGGTGGAAGAGGGAGAAGAAGGTGTGTTGGTGGTGTTGTGTTTGTTTGCTATAGGGCCCCTTGCCAAGAAGAAAAGGATTGGACGGAGGAGATTAGCCAACTTGGTGCCCAAGCCAAGATCGTGTGGCTGAAAATGCTGCATCTGGTCTCGCGCGCCTGGGCGCGGGTAATGCGCGCTTGAGCGCGAGTCTGGCACCAGCTCCTGGTCTGGTGCGTGGTGCGTGAATCTGGTGCGGTCAGGAGCTGAATTGGTGCGCCAAAAACGTGGCTGGTGCGTGCTGATGCATCAGAGGCGCGCATGGGCGCACGAAATGGTGCGCCTGAGCGAAAAAGCTCCTGAGTTGGTGCACCAATGAACAGTGGTGCGCCTGGGCGTGCACCGGTGCGCCTGGGCGTGCACCAGAATTTCCAAACTTCGATTCGCCGTAACTTTTTCGTTAACCGTCGGATCGGGTCCAAATTTTTAGACAAGCTTCTTCACCCCATAAACTTCATATCCAACGGTGGAATTGATTTTCTTAGCATCCTATAATAAATTTCTAATTTTCTCTTTTCGGTCGATTTCTAACATCTAAAACGCCGATTTAACCCCCGATTTCGCTTATACGACTTTGCCCGAAGCCACAACTACCTTCTATACAACTCCTAGGACTTATAATCACCACTCACCTATCTACCAAAATTCGTTAAGTCATCATTTCAATTTTTCTTAGGTTTTTAATCAATAATTTCATTAAAATCAAAGTTTAGGATGTTACAAGGATCTTATTATTCCAACTAAAGTAGGATGGGTAACAATAATTAATCCTCAAAGCTACTTCACGTTTAATGACAGCCACAAGTTGCTGAGGGGATAACATTTTGCTTGCAAATATCCGTCGGTTCCTCTCTGACCAAACGTGGTAGACAATGGCAGCAAATAGAGCATGTATGCAGCGTCTTCTGCTCTTCTCCTTGAAGGCTCGATTGATCCGGCGAATCCAGTTGTGAAGTCAATAGGGCCAAGAATCTAAGCAAAAAACCACACACAGAGATCATCCAGTACTGTTTGCGACCAGCAACAAGCAAAGAACAGATGCTCATGAGATTCATCCTCCAACCCACACAGCGAGCATATGCTATGAGGTAAGAGCAAACGATCCTTTGTCTTTAGTCTTCTATGCATGGTTAACCAAACAATAAAGCAATGTTTTTGAACTGAAACTTGATTCCAAACAAATCTGTGCCAGGGAACTGAAGGAAGATTACCCAGCAAATAAAGATAAGCACTATTGACCGTGTAATCACCAGATTGAGTTAAAGACCAGGTATGATTTACAAATCCTGCCCTTAACTTGTCTCTAATTTTGATTAACTGCTTCCAATGCCAGCTATCACTGGATTTAGGGATATAGTTCCAAAAATCTAAGTCTTTCAAATAAATAGAACTAATCACTTTAATCCAAAGACATTCTACATTACTGCCAAATTGCCATATTTGTTTACCCACTGCTGCTATATTCCATAAAATAGTGTTTTTGAAGTTCAAGCCCCCTTTAGATTTTGGTCTACAGACTATGTCCCATGCCACACATGTTGTATAGTGCCCCTGCTGATCTTTTCCCCAAAGGAAAGCCCTGCATTTTTTTTCCACATCTCTAAGCACCGATTTAGGAATGATGAAAATGCTTGCCCAATAAACGTGCAAGGTTAAGAGAACAAAATTAATTAAGCAACACCTTGCGTGATAGGACAAATTCCTTGAACTCCAGTAGTTAATTCTGTTACTGACCTTATCAACAAGGATTTGGCAAGTGTTCTTAGACCATTTCCTAGCCGAAATAGGCATGCCTAGATAACGAAAAGGAAAGAGTCCCTTTGTAAATCTAAAAATGCTAAGTAACTCAGCTTGTTTAGCATCACTCAAACCAGCCATGAACAGCTGAGACTTCTCATAATTAGCATGTAGGCCTGAGCTGGCTGAGAAAGCCTGGAACCCATCACAAATAATCTTTACACTGGCTGGATGCCCCTTACAAAATAGCATTATATTAGATCATCAGCAAAAGCTAGGCTAATAAGCTTACTATCCTTGCACATAGGATGATATCTGAAGTTCCTGTGTAGAGCTGCTTTCTGTAGGCCTTTGGTTAGCACTTCCATAGCCATAACAAATATCAAAGGAGATACAGGGTCTCCTTGACGAATACCTCTAGAACCCTGAAATTGACCAGAAGGTTGCCCATTAATACTTATCTGAAAGGAGGCAGTAGTTATGCATACCATTATCCAGTTAGTAAACTTATTAGTTTTAAAAAAAATAATTAGGAAATTATGAGATAAGATAAAGCACTTCTCACATTTTACCAAGAAAAAAACTGTGCAGGCATCCTATTTACGCAATTGACTATAAATTTAGGAAAAGAACAACATCAACACATTAAAAAAAAATATGAAAGCAAGATAAACTATCAAAATTGTGAAAATAATAACATCAAGAAACTTAAAAAATAACATAAATATCTCCACAATCCCTCAAATTCTTAAATCGAGATCAATTATTTAAAAAACAAAATATCGCTGGTGTGACTTTATGGACGTTAGTGCCTTGACTATAAGTAGTCATATACGACCGATTTAATACACAAAATAATTGTAGAGAACATAAAGAAAAATATGGTAGTACTATCCATTCTTACAATTTGAAACATTAATAATAGTAACAATAATAATAATAATAATAATAATAATAATAAAAAGGAGATGTGAAAAAAATAATAATACATATATATAACCTCTTCATCAAGCACATTTGACCATTCCAGGTTGATCTTTAGAGTATTTGATGACCTTACCATTTTTTTATTTTTTTTTTTGAGCACAAACTTAATTACTAATATGATTAAATTGTATGTTGGTTTCTATTTTTATAATTGATTTGATTTTGTAGATTTTTTTTAAAAAAATTCAAAATAACATATTTATCCAAAATAGAATCAAATTTGTTGATTTTTTTTAATTCAAAATATCCTATCAAATTTTGAATTAAGCAAATGACTTCTGATCGATGTGAAAACAAATCGAAAACATTGAATTAACAAACTAATTTTGAAAATAACAAACTAATTTTGGGTTTCCTCAAATTTGAAATAAATATTAATATAAAACAATTACTGTCATGATGATTTCCTCTTTTTTATAATATAAAATTGATAATTGATATTCCTATCTCTATTCTTGTTAGAATCAAATGAACTGTTGGTAGTTTTTTTTTTAATTCAAAATATCATTTTTATCCAAAATGGAATCAAGTTGTTGGTTGTTAAGTGGTTGAGTCTAACAAATCAAGCAGTTCTAACAAATTTTTTAATTTAGATTTTTTTTTATCAAAATTGTGGTAAATAATGTGCTGAATTTTTATTTATTTTTAAAACAAAAATTGACAAAATTATGTGAAAGTGACACGTAGCAATTTTTGAATTACAAGTATCCTCTTTTTATAATATATATATAATCGATTGATGATTGATTGATTGAAGTATTACGAATGAAAAAGGGCATTTAAAGATTTGACAACAAAGTCAATACTAGGCCGTTTAATATAATCAGTCAAAATCATTGCAATTAATGGCCTTTAAAATTAGAATATTTATAAAAATAAAATACTCTGTTCGTTCGTGGCTTTGTTATCATGTCTATAAATATTTTGAAGTGCTCCCTCCATCTCAAGTGAGCAAAATCATTAGTAGTAGAGAATCATTCGTCAGTTCTGATAAGGGTCCAATCATTTTCCATGGCAGAAAATTTTGTTAAGAATTTGGCTTTGATCCTAGTGGCAACGGTGCTGATTTTATTGGTCTTGAATCCACAACCTGTAGAATGTCAATTTGGCATCGTTCTCAACCCCTGCACACTTCCTGAGTGCACTGCCAGATGCAAGAAAATTCTGCAGGACAAGTTCATGAGTGCATCTTGCGTAAAGAACTCTAAGGGAATGTTTTGCCTTTGCTTAGGTTGAAAATTGACATTCATGTTTTTGCATTTCAATATATCACTGAAGGCAGTCCCTCTTGTTATCTTTTAAATATAGGGAACATGTTTGGTGATATATAGCCTATTCTATTCTGTGTGTTTATTTTCGTCTTTTTCTTATGAATATGCATGTAGTCCATAAGGACATCAAAACTGTACTTGTTTATTCTTGATAACAACAAGATTTCGAGTGTGTCTCTTTGTCCTTGCAATGAAATCTCTTACATACGAGAAACTTTTTGGTGATTAGAGTCAATTTGACACCCCTGCGGCTTAATCAAGTTGCTGTAGATTGTTATTTTAACAACTCTGTTGGGTTCAACCAAAGTGTACTTTGGTTTACATAAAATAATTTGAAGAGTGAATATAAATAAAAACGATTAAATATAAAAAATACCATCTAAAGATCTATTTAAAATTAGTCTTTATATATATATTTTTCTTAAATTTTGATTCCTACTTTTACATTTCGTCTTAGTTTTGATCTGTGAAAACAAATAGATACGAAAAATGCTACCACCGACACATTTTGTTTTGATCCTTTTTTTACATTCTATTTTAATATTGATCTTTACTTTTTTTTTCCGTTAGGTAATATCATCGTTTATATGGACCAAAATCCAAATAATAATAATCTAACAAACAACATTTCAAAGTTATAAGAAGTAGAATTAACTTAAAAAAAAAAAGTAGAATTCTTTCTTTTACCAAAAAAAAAAAGTTATAAGAAGTAATTGGAAAAGGATGGAGAACATGGTCTTCACTGCCACCAATGCACACGTTGTAACATCGAAGGAACCTCTAGGCAAACCTCCGGAGTCTGCAAGGGCTAAGATTTCATTTAGGGAAAAACTCATGGACGAACAAGAACCCCTACGTCCTAGAGAGGAGGTTGATCTTCTTGAGTTAGGTCTCGGTTGTAATACTCATTGGAATTATCCTCGAAATCATAAATGAAATATATTATGTGTATATAAAATAGATATTAAGTAGATATTAAGTTGATACTAAGTGAATGTCAAGCAAATATTATGTGAATATATTTGTAAATAATCATCATAGTGAATTTTAGTGAAAACGTCATCCAAGGATCTGGTCGTATCTCATTCGTTAACCGTCAGATCGTGCCCAAATTTGGAGACAAGCTTCCCAACCCTCTTGTCTTCAAATCCAACGGTGGAATTTGTATTTGGAGGTCAAACAGTCTAGATAATCGATTACTAGAGCCAGTAATCGATTACCCAAGTCAACTTAAATTCTGGTCAAATTAAGTTGTGGTAATCGATTACCATGTCGTGGTAATCGATTACCAGTCTGTATCGGATGCAGTTTTAAGGCGGTGGAAGCTAGAAACTCGTGGAAACTTAGATGTTTTTCACTCCTAAGGACCACTGTGTGGCTCCTAGATGGTCTAGGACGATTGTGTGGTGTAGGAAAGAGATGAAGTCATGGCTTACTTCATCTCCTTGCATCATTTCCTCTCTTTTTTTCCTTCTATAAATAGCTTATGCCATGGCTGTTGTTGCTTCATGTTTTCATGTTTTCCCTTGCCCAAACTCTATCCAAATTACCTCTCAAATTCGTGCACTTGGCTTACCTTGAGCTGGTGCACATAGAGTTTAAGTTTTGGTGAGAGTTAGTGAGTGGAAGTGGAAACCTTGGGTTGAGGGGAGTTTGGGGCTGTGGTTGTTGTTGATGCTGCGAGTGGTTGTTCCCGGTTCGGTCGGTGCTGAATCTTGGGTGTGATATACATGGTTAGGGCTTTCAGTGCGATCGATGCACGTTTTGGTGCGTGGCGGTGCTGCCAATGCTAGTTTCCTAGTGCACCGGTGCTGTTTTCTGGTGCACGTCCCTGATGCATCTTGTGCTGACCCATGGTACATGGTGGTGCTATGGTGCAAGCTCTAGTGCATGATGGCGCTGCTGGTGCTAGTTCTCTGGTGCACCGGTGTTGTCCTCTAATGAACCTTGTGCAATGTTCCTGATGCACTGGTGTTGTTTCCCTGATGCACGCCCCTGGTGCATCTGGTACTGATATGTGGTGCACGTCTCTGGTGCAACGGTGTTGGAGTCTGGTTCATGTTCATGATGCACCGATGTTGAAGTCCGATACATGTTCCTGGTGCGGCCGGTGCTGATTCTGGTGCTGGTCGGGCACGGAGCTGTTGGTCGATGCAAGTTTCTGGTGCACAGCGTTGCGTTTTACGTTGTGGCAGAACCAAACGTGTCTAAACCTGTCCTAAATATCTAAGGTATGGGAGCTTTCATTCATATCGCTAGGATAATTATTGAAATATTTTTGATTGATTATGTGTGAAAAGAGAAAGAATAAACCATGACAAGGTTGCTTGGTTTGGAGACCAAGACAACCCATGGTTCTTTATAAAACCTTGACTTGAGCATGTTTAAAATGATGCATATGAGCTAATAGAATGCTGAAACTTGGCCATTTTGCAATGAAATTGAATTTGATATGTCATATTGTGATTTTATGCCTTTTATGCATATTAAGTGAATTGAATATGAAGATCCGGTGCATGTTCTTGGTGCGGCCGATGCTGATTATGGTGGTGGTCCTGCACGGAGCTGCTGGTAGGTGCAAGTTTCTGGTGCACAGCGTTGCGTTTTACATCGTGGCCGAACCAAACGTGTCTAAACCTGTCCTAAATATCTAAGGTATGGGAGATCTCATTCATATCGCTAGGATAATTATTGAAGTATGTTTGATTGATTATGTGCGAAAAGATAAATGAATAAACCATGACAAGGTTGCTTGGTTTGGAGACCAAGACAACCCATGGTTCTTTATAAAACCTTGACTTGAGCATGTTTAAAATGATGAATATGAGCTAATAGAATGCTGAAACTTGGCCATTTTGCAATGAAATTGAATTCGATATGTCAAGTTGTGATTTTCCGCCTTTTATGCATATTAAGTGAATTGAATATGAAGATGATGCTTTGTGTGCTTGAAATTTTCATGGACATGTGTAATTATACGAGATTTTGATCTGTTTTGGGTTGTATTAGGTGAAAGTGAAGTGTATCAAAAGTTGGTATATCAAAACCTCATTTTAGTATGCAATTTTCTGCAAGCAAACCTTGGTAATCGATTAACAAGATAAAATTGGTACCAAAATTTGAATTTTTACGTGGTAATCGATTACTACCCTCTGGTAATCGATTACCAAGACTCCTGATGTGCAAAATGCCTATTTTTAATACACCTAGCCCTAACCTAATGCACTTATGGAATGTGGAATGTATTTTTATGAATAAATGAATATTTTTATGATGATCTTAATGATGATTGATTATGAATATGAATTCATAATTATGAAATGAATATTAATGAAAAGTGAAATGATAAATTATTTGCATTCGCACGAGAAGTTGCGGATGGTGAGATAATGATATTATGATGAATATGGAATAATGACAAACAAAATGAGTTGAGGAAAAAGGCTGGTAATGAATCATAGTTGCATACATGCATTGAGTGAAATTTGCTCCAATATGTTGAGGTTTTTATACTAATTACGTCGGGCGGAGGGAGCTTGTAATCCGTAAATACGTCGGGCGGATGAAGCCTGTAAGTCGTGAATGCGTCGGGCAGATGAAGCCTGTAAGTTGTGAGAGGTGATATTATTGAGATGAGATTAGCATGCATCATGCCACATAAAGATAAGATAATATAATTGTAAATCAAGGACTAAGCATGTGAAATGCATTGCGATGATTATGAGTGTATGTTTGTCTATGATTACTCAATCAATTATCTGCTTACGCGATATGACAAGTGATTTACTCCCATCTACCATTTTTGGTGGTAGGTAATTGTAGCAGATAAAGTTAGTCCACCTGTCAAGTCAGAGACTCAAGCGGAAAGGAAGAGATTCATCGATTCATTTACTGGATTTGATCCATTGTAACACCGAAATGATGTACTTTAAAGAAAAAATTTTAACCACTAATCTTGAATAAAGGAAGTTAGTTAAGCCTAGAGAGAACGATGACCAACGGGCTAGGGCAAGTGAATGCCACCCCAACGGGAATGTAAAATACCTAGTACTTAACTAAGTTGAATCTGATGATGAATAATAATCTTTATCTTTAGGTTCATATAATCTAAAGATACATTTTATAATCTCCCTTGTGGAGGATTATAACTTCGACCGAATTGATATGATCTCTTTACCAATGACATGTAATGTTAGGATTGGCCACCCTAATAGTTACAGCTCTTGGAAAAGATGATCATGGATATTCTTAACTTCATTCTAATCGGAGCACACAATAGAAGCATCTATTCTTCGATCTCTTTTAGTGACATAACCTTGATCATTTATCTATGTAAAAGTAGAACTTAAGCAACCGTATCTCTGAACCATCCCTTAGCATCTTGGGAATGGATTTCCCTATACATAGATCGTTAGACTTCGGTAATGCTTTCTCAAAGAATACTTTTTCCTAATTTTGTACAAAGTTCTTCAATTTCTAGCTAAGTGAATCTTGTCTCAATAATGATGGACTTCTCATTCCTTCCGAATGATTCGATATTCTTATCTAGTGAATCTCTCATTTGCCTACCCTTGCGATTATTTTCGTTTCTTTCTAAAATTTTAAGATTTGAAGTAATAGTTTTATTATGCTTTGCGTTTAGGCATTTTGAAACCTTAACTTTTGAACGAACTTTCAATATTTTTCTATTATCATGATCTTGAATTGTCAAGATACTTAAAGTACTTATTTGATAATTCTTAGGATCATCCTACATTTTGGAATGTCGAAATTTTGATGAACCCTTCCTAACCGCATTATATTATGTAGATATAAAATAGATAATAAGTTGATACTAAGTGAATATCAAGCACATATTATGTGAAGATATTTGTAAATAATCACCATTGTGAATTTAAGTGAAAATGTCAACCAAAGATCTGGTCGTATCTCATTCGTTAACCATCGGATCGTGCCCAAATTTGGAGACAAGTTTTCCAACCCTCTTATCTTCAAATCCGACGGTGGAATTTGTATTTGGAGGTCAAAAATTCTAGGTAATCGATTACCAGAGCCAGTAATCGATTACCCAAGTCAAAACTTAAATTATGGTCAAATTAAGTCACGGTAATCGATTACCATGTCTTGGTAATCGATTACATGTCTGTATCTGATGCAGTTTTAAGACGGTGGAAGCTAGAAGCTCGTGGAAACTTAGATATTGCGTGGGGTTGTGGTTGTTGTTGATGTTGCGTGGGGTTGTTCCCGGTTCGGTCGGTGCTGAATCGTGGGTGTAATATACATGGTTCGGGCCTTCGGTGCGATCGGTGCACGTTTCGGTGCGTGGCGGTTCTGCTGATGCTAGTTTCCTGGTGCACCGGTGCTGTTTTCTGGTGCACGCCCCTGGTGCATCTTGTGCTGACCCATGGTTCTTTATAAAGCCTTGACTTGAGCATAAACCTTGATTATGTGTGAAAAGAGAAAGAATAAACCATGACAAGGTTGCTTGGTTTGGAGACCAAGACAACCCATGGTTCTTTGTAAAACCTTGACTTGAGCATGTTTAAAATGATGAATATGAGCTAATAGAATGCTGAAACTTGGCCATTTTGCAATGAAATTGAATTTGATATGTCATATTGTGATTTTATGCCTTTTATGCATATTAAGTGAATTGAATATGAAGATCCAGTGCATGTTCCTGGTGCGGCCGGTGCTGATTATGGTGGTGGTCCTGCACGGAGCTGCTGGTAGGTGCAAGTTTCTGGTGCACAGCGTTGCGTTTTACGTTGTGGCCGAACCTAACGTGTCTAAACCTGTCCTAAATATCTAAGGTATGGGAGATCTCATTCATATCGCTAGGATAATTATTGAAGTATGTTTGATTGATTATGTGCGAAAAGATAAATGAATAAACCATGACAAGGTTGCTTGGTTTGGAGACCAAGACAACCCATGGTTCTTTATAAAACCTTGACTTGAGCATGTTTAAAATGATGAATATGAGCTAATAGAATGCTGAAACTTGGCCATTTTGCAATGAAATTGAATTCGATATGTCAAGTTGTGATTTTCCGCCTTTTATGCATATTAAGTGAATTGAATATGAAGATGATGCTTTGAGTGCTTGAAATTTTCATGAACATGAGTAATTATACGTGATTTTGATCTGTTTTGGGTTGTATTAGGTGAAAGTGAAGTGTATCAAAAGTTGGTATATCAAAACCTCATTTTAGTATGCAATTTTCTGCAGGCAAACCTTGGTAATCGATTAACAGGATAAAATTGGTACCAAAATTTGAATTTTTACGTGGTAATCGATTACTACCCTCTGGTAATCGATTACCAAGACTCCTGATGTGCAAAATGCCTATTTTTAATACACCTAGCCCTAACCTAATGCACTTATGGAATGTGGAATGTATTTTTATGAATAAATGAATATTTTTATGATGATCTTAATGATGATTGATTATGAATATGAATTCATAATTATGAAATGAATATTAATGAAAAGTGAAATGATAAATTATTTGCATTCGCACGAGAAGTTGCGGATGGTGAGATAATGATATTATGATGAATATGGAATAATGACAAACAAAATGAGTTGAGGAAAAAGGCTGGTAATGAATCATAGTTGCATACATGCATTGAGTGAAATTTGCTCCAATATGTTGAGGTTTTTATACTAATTACGTCGGGCGGAGGGAGCTTGTAATCCGTAAATACGTCGGGCGGATGAAGCCTGTAAGTCGTGAATGCGTCGGGCAGATGAAGCCTGTAAGTCGTGAGAGGTGATATTATTGAGATGAGATTAGCATGCATCATGCCACATAAAGATAAGATAATATAATTGTAAATCAAGGACTAAGCATGTGAAATGCATTGCGATGATTATGAGTGTATGTTTGTCTATGATTACTCAATCAATTATCTGCTTACGCGATATGACAAGTGATTTACTCCCATCTACCATTTTTGGTGGTAGGTAATTGTAGCAGATAAAGTTAGTCCACCTGTCAAGTCAGAGACTCAAGCGGAAAGGAAGAGATTCATCGATTCATTTACTGGATTGGATCCATTGTAACACCGAAATGATGTACTTTAAAGAAAAAATTTTAACCACTAATCTTGAATAAAGGAAGTTAGTTAAGCCTAGAGAGAACGATGACCAACGGGCTAGGGCAAGTGAATGCCACCCCAACGGGAATGTAAAATACCTAGTACTTAACTAAGTTGAATCTGATGATGAATAATAATCTTTATCTTTAGGTTCATATAATCTAAAGATACATTTTATAATCTCCCTTGTGGAGGATTATAACTTCGACCGGATTGATATGATCTCTTTACCAATGACATGTAATGTTAGGATTGGCCACCCTAATAGTTACAGCTCTTGGAAAAGATGATCATGGATATTCTTAACTTCATTCTAATCGGAGCACACAATAGAAGCATCTATTCTTCGATCTCTTTTAGTGACATAACCTTGATCATTTATCTATGTAAAAGTAGAACTTAAGCAACCGTATCTCTGAACCATCCCTTAGCATCTTGGGAATGGATTTCCCTATACATAGATCGTTAGACTTCGGTAATGCTTTCTCAAAGAATACTTTTTCCTAATTTTGTACAAAGTTCTTCAATTTCTAGCTAAGTGAATCTTGTCTCAATAATGATGGACTTCTCATTCCTTCCGAATGATTCGATATTCTTATCTAGTGAATCTCTCATTTGCCTACCCTTGCGATTATTTTCGTTTCTTTCTAAAATTTTAAGATTTGAAGTAATAGTTTTATTATGCTTTGCGTTTAGGCATTTTGAAACCTTAACTTCTGAACGAACTTTCAATATTTTTCTATTATCATGATCTTGAATTGTCAAGATACTTAAAGTACTTATTTGATAATTCTTAGGATCATCCTACATTTTGGAATGTCGAAATTTTGATGAACCCTTCCTAACCGCATTATATTATGTAGATATAAAATAGATAATAAGTTGATACTAAGTGAATATCAAGCACATATTATGTGAAGATATTTGTAAATAATCACCATTGTGAATTTAAGTGAAAATGTCAACCAAAGATCTGGTCGTATCTCATTCGTTAACCGTCGGATCGTGCCCAAATTTGGAGACAAGTTTTCCAACCCTCTTATCTTCAAATCCGACGGTGGAATTTGTATTTGGAGGTCAAAAATTCTAGGTAATCGATTACCAGAGCCAGTAATCGATTACCCAAGTCAAAACTTAAATTATGGTCAAATTAAGTCACGGTAATCGATTACCATGTCTTGGTAATCGATTACATGTCTGTATCTGATGCAGTTTTAAGACGGTGGAAGCTAGAAGCTCGTGGAAACTTAGATATTGCGTGGGGTTGTGGTTGTTGTTGATGTTGCGTGGGGTTGTTCCCGGTTCGGTCGGTGCTGAATCGTGGGTGTAATATACATGGTTCGGGCCTTCGGTGCGATCGGTGCATGTTTCGGTGCGTGGCGGTTCTGCTGATGCTAGTTTCCTGGTGCACCGGTGCTGTTTTCTGGTGCACGCCCCTGGTGCATCTTGTGCTGACCCATGGTTCTTTATAAAGCCTTGACTTGAGCATAAACCTTGATTATGTGTGAAAAGAGAAAGAATAAACCATGACAAGGTTGCTTGGTTTGGAGACCAAGACAACCCATGGTTCTTTGTAAAACCTTGACTTGAGCATGTTTAAAATGATGAATATGAGCTATTAGAATGCTGAAACTTGGCCATTTTGCAATGAAATTGAATTTGATATGTCATATTGTGATTTTATGCCTTTTATGCATATTAAGTGAATTGAATATGAAGATCCGGTGCATGTTCCTGGTGCGGCCGGTGCTGATTATGGTGGTGGTCCTGCACGGAGCTGCTGGTAGGTGCAAGTTTCTGGTGCACAGCGTTGCGTTTTACGTTGTGGCCGAACCTAACGTGTCTAAACCTGTCCTAAATATCTAAGGTATGGGAGATCTCATTCATATCGCTAGGATAATTATTGAAGTATGTTTGATTGATTATGTGCGAAAAGATAAATGAATAAACCATGACAAGGTTGCTTGGTTTGGAGACCAAGACAACCCATGGTTCTTTATAAAACCTTGACTTGAGCATGTTTAAAATGATGAATATGAGCTAATAGAATGCTGAAACTTGGCCATTTTGCAATGAAATTGAATTCGATATGTCAAGTTGTGATTTTCCGCCTTTTATGCATATTAAGTGAATTGAATATGAAGATGATGCTTTGTGTGCTTGAAATTTTCATGAACATGTGTAATTATACGTGATTTTGATCTGTTTTGGGTTGTATTAGGTGAAAGTGAAGTGTATCAAAAGTTGGTATATCAAAACCTAATTTCAGTATGCAATTTTTTGCAGGGTAATCGATTACCAGGGTTTGGTAATCGATTACCAAGATAAAATTGGTACCAAAATTTGAATTTTTACGTTGTAATCGATTACTACCCTTTGGTAATCGATTACCAGGACTCCTGATATGCAAAATACCAATTTTTAATACACCTAGCCCTAACCATATGCACTTATGGAATGTGGAATGTATTTTTATGAATAAATGAATATTTTTATGATGATCTTAATGATGATTGATTATGAATATGAATTCATAATTATGAAATGAATATTAATGAAAAGTGAAATGATAAATTATTTGCATTCGCACGAGAAGTTGCGGATGGTGAGATAATGATATTATGATGATGATAGAATAATGACAAACGAAAAGAGTTGAGGAAAAAGGCTGGTAATGAATTATAGTTGCATACATGCACTGAGTGAAATTTGCTCCAATATGTTGAGGTTTTCATACTAATTACGTCGGGCGGAGAGAGCCTGTAAACCGTAAATACGTTGGGCGGATGAATCCTGTAAGTCGTGAATACGTTGGGCTAATGAAGCCTGTAAGTCATGAATACGTCGGGCGGATGAAACCTGTAAGTCGTGAATACGTCGGGCTAATGAAGCCTGTAAGTCATGAATACGTCGGGCGGATGAAGCTTGTAAGTCGTGAATGCGTCGGGCGGATGAAGCCTGTAAGTCGCGAGAGATGATATTATTGAGATGAGATTAGCATGCATCATGCGACATAAAGATAAGATAATATAATTGTAAATCAAGGACTGAGAATGTGAAATGCATTACGATTATTATGAGTGTATGTTTGTCTATGATTACTCAATTAATTATCTGCTTACGCGATATGACAAGTGATTTACTCCCATCTACCATTTTGGTGGTAGGTAAAAGTAGCAGATAAAGTCAGTCCACCTGTCAAGCCAAAGACTCAAGCGGAAAGGAAGAGATTCATTGATTCATTTACTGGATTTGATCTGTTGTAACACCGAAATGATGTACTTTAAAGAAAAAAATTTAACCACTAATCTTTAATAAAGGGAACTTTTACTCTTCCGTCACAACAATTTCTAACAAATTATTTTGTTCCCTTTATAAAAGATGAGGGTGTTACATTTGCAGCATTGATTTGTCATATGTAGAAGGAAAGGAACATTCGCACTTTTAAGAACAAGAAGAGGAGTTTGCAGCTTATTTTCAGTACTATTAGGTGAGAGGTTGCTCGTAGGATTAGTTTTGTTAGGTTTGGCCTCAAAATCTCGAGAGGGGGGGGGGGGTTGAATCGAGTTTTATTAATTTATTGCAAAATCACTTCCAATTTAAAAATTATTTTTGCGATGGAGAGATTAGACGTTTGAGATGGAGAGAGAAATCGATTGATAATAAAATAAGAGTAGCGTGGAAACGTAAATAAACGAAAATGCGGAAATTAAAAGATATAGGGATAGAAAAGCTTGCACCAGAAAATTTTATACTGGTTTAGCCTTCCCGTCGAAAGGCCTACTCCAGTCCCCAAGCGACCCGCTTGAGATTTCGATAGCCAGCAATTGAGCCGCACCCAATTACAACCAGAGCACCCCGCACACTACTAGGAACCTCCGTTCGCTAGGGGCCTCAATATCACACAAGGGTTCCTCACCCTACAAAGGAATACAATCCTTCACACCTAGGGAAACACTCCCTACGATCTACGGTTCAAGTACAATATGATGTGAGTGATTACAAAAGTATAGTGTGTTCTAAACAACACGGATACAACAATAATATCTCTATAGCAATGAAGTCCTTTAGTGAGAAGTTACAAGGCCAACAAGGTTTTGTTCTTCAAAAAAATGTATGAACGTGAAAACCAGAGAAAAGTTGGAGAAGAAGAGAAAGAACGTGAATATCAGAATGTCAGAAAAATTGTTTAGAATGTTGAAGTGATTTTTCTTTTGTATATTTCAAAAACTAAAACCTTGATAAATCAAAAAGATTTAAGACAACAAATTAAAATAAATTTTAAAATCAGAATAAGATAAAATATGATTTTGTAATAGAATAGAATAGGTTTTTAAATCAAATACATATCAAATAGATTTAAGAAAATAAATCAAGGATTTGATTTAAAACAATTAAGGAAATAATTCAAAAATAAAATCAAATTCGAATTTTGAAAATAAATCAGAATCAATTAAGTAAAAACAAATATGGAAATAAATCAAAATGATTCTGACACGTTTTTCAATAAAATTTGAGGTAATCGATTACTTCATAAAGATAATCGATTATCACCTGAAAAATAGAAACTTTAAAATTCATTTGAAAAACCAGTAATCGATTATCACATGCATGTAATTGATTACTTCACTTCTGTTTAGTATATGATGCAACTCATATAATCGATTACCACTAATCTAATAATCGATTACTGAGCCTCTGATTTTTTTATGATGCAACATCATGTAATCGATTACTACAAAGCATAATCGATTACTTTGCTTCTGGAAAATGTATGATGCAACAATGTTAATCGATTACTTGATCCAGGTAATCGATTACTCTTATTCAAAAAGTAATGGATTAACCAAGTTCACATAATCGATTACACACACTCTGATTTTTCTGTGATGCAACAAAGTTAATCGATTACTTCAAGAAGGTAATCGATTACTCCTTCTTGCACTTGTAAAAATAGATTTTCATAACATAAAAACATCCAGAGTTGTTTCATCAATCATTTCCACAGAAACTAAGTTAGAAAACTGATTTTCACGAAAACTCTTTTTCTTCTCCTTTAAGTGAAAAACTCATTGGCCTTTTAACTCATTAAGAACAAAATACTTCATTACCTTACAACATGTCCTAACCCCGAGCGTGTGGTTCAGTGGTAGGGATTGATCCACGCTTAAGCAAGGTCAGGTGTTCGAATCCTGCCTTGTGCATGCAGCAACGTTAAATCTCGGGGCCAGCTGTCCCACCCATTAGAGGTGCCTACAAGCCAGCGAGGAGATTAGTCACTGCGGTCGGCGGTGGACACTCCGGTCATGGACCAAAAAAAAAACCTTACAACATGTCCTAAGGGAAAGGGATTAAAGTCTTCTATTTGCTTGAGCCTTCAACTTGAGCTTGAAAGGACTTGTGATAGCATTGCTTGATTCTTGAGTTTGTTATCATCAAAACTTTAACCTTTAATTCTTCTTGAAGTCCATGAGAGAGCTTGACTTCCAACAAGTTTTTGTTTTCTTAATTTTGAAGATTGGAAGAATAATGTTGTAGTTGTTAGAATCAGGTAGGAATTCTAGTATTTTTAATTTTTTAAATATTTTAGGCCTTTGGTTGTTTTGAACCATTCTTAGAAGGTGACAAAATAGCTTTAGTTTGAGGCATTTGCATAAGTGTTGAACCCTTCCTAGAAGGTGACAAGGCTTTTGCTTATAACCTTTTTTTTTATTGTTTTTGAATTTTGAACATGGTTACCCAAAAAAAGTGTTTTTTTTTAAGAATATTATAACATGTTACTACATTTCAAAGTCATGTGTGAGAGTGGCTAAAAAATTAGTTCAGCAAAATCTTGGACCAATATCAATGAATTTCTATCCGGTGGACATGTGCTTAATTCAAATCGATGTTGAATTCAAACAATGAAATTTATATTCACAAAAGACCTCCCCTGAACAAATACTCCCCTCTTATAAGTTACCTTTTTCGAGGTTTATTTGTCCTTAAATATAAGTCACTTTACAATATTTAAACAGTATTAAGTAACCTATATCAAATATATCCTTAATGATTATTCTACTCTATATTTCACATTCCAAGAAATATTTTTACTTTTTTCATATAATAATTACATCACTCTAGATTGTATTTAATTTTATATAAGGGTATTTAGAGAGTTTGATATATCTTTTTATAATTTTCAGAATAATAACTATGTCTAACTATTTCTCTTAATCTATGTGAATTGGTTAAAAATGTCGTATAATTAAGGACGGAGGGACTATAAATAGGGATGACAATGGGTCCGGGTATCCCATTACCCGGGATTAACCGGACCTGCCCCGTTCATGCATATTCAGACTCAGACCTGGACCCGCACAGGTACTAGTTGTCAAGCGGGCCTTCGGTTCTTCGAGTACCCAAACGGGTTCGCTGGTATCCATTATATTTTTAAAAAAATATATGATTCACTAGAGGCAAAACAATTCACAAACAAATTCACTAGAGGTAAAAAGAATTCACTTAAAAACAAATCCTCTCACACAAACAAACTTAGAAACAATTCACAAACAAATTCACTAGAGGCAAAACAAATTCACTTAGAAACAAATCCTCTCACACAAACATACTTAAATTCCAAATCAATTAAATAATAAGTATTTTTTTGTGGGTTCGAGTATCCACGGGTTCGATACCCTATTACCCGGACCCAAACCCATTCCGGGTATTACTCACGAACTGCAGGTACCTGCGACTAGGGGTGTTCATGGATCGGTTCGGTTCGGTTTTTATGAATAAAGTCATCCAATCCGAAGAGAAAAATTAAGGTCGGTTCGGTTCGGTTCGGTTCATTTAGATTAAGAGATCCGATCCGATCCGATCCAAAAAATATATTCGGTTTTCGGCTCGGCTCGGTTCGGTTCACTATTTTTCTTTTCAATATAAAAAATATCTAGTATTCACCTAAGATGAAAAAATATTCTCCACAAAAATTATTTAAAATAAACCTGTTGTAGCACTTGTTCAAGTATTCCTGTTTTGATCATAGTTAAACTAAATAGAAAAATAGAGTAAACCCAAGTCAAAGTAAAAAATGAAGTATTCAAACCCAAGTCAAAGTAAAATTACTCTTATTTATTTTATTTTTTGGAAAATAGAAATAATTTTATTAAGAATAGATACAAGTGTTGAGAACATATCCTCTCAACATGGAAAACAAAACTTGTAACCCGGAAAACATAATACAGTAGATGATGATAAACACCTAAAAACTAAAAGCAAACAAAAATTGAATACCCGACAAAACATGAGTAAAATTAGAAGATAAAGAGCTAAAGCACCCGAAGAAAAACTGCAGACAAAAAAGTTATCCAATTTTATAATGGCCAAAGCTTATGATATTTACATAAAATAAATCTCTTAAAATAAATAACGTAGTCATACCGTCACAAAAATTTTAAAATAATAGAGATTTTTTTTTCTATTTTTTTGAAAAAAATACATACTCCATCCGTCAAGGAACAAAGGATGAGTGAGAAACTGAGAACGGCGATTCGGTGAGTGACGGAGCAGAGGAACAGAGGAGCGGCGAGGAGAATGAGGGAGACGAAGTTGGCGGTTGGTTGAGGGAGACGAAGTTGCTTGGTTGAGGGAGGGAGAGCGGCGGCTGCTGGTTGGTTGAGGGAGGAAAATATGTGAAATGAGGAAGAGGAACAGAGGAGCTAGGGTTGTTGGAAAGTAATTGGGCTTGGGCCATACAGGACGCAAAACGCAAAGCAGACTTAAGGGCTGGTTCGGTTCGGTTCGGTTATGAAACTAAGAACCGAAAACCGAACCGAACCGATCGGTTTTGGAGGCAGCAGATCCAGAATTATTTATTTTTTTTTTGTTTTTTTTGGATTTCGGTTTTTCGGTTCGGTTTTTCGGTTATCCAATGGACCGGTTCGGTTGCGACCCTCACTATAAAGAATCATTAACTAAAAACCAAGTAAGTGCGCTAAAAAGAGTCAGTCGAGGAGCAGAAGACGTCGGAAGTGAGAACAAAAAGTAAGAATATATGGGTTCAAAACCCAAAAATTGTACTCTTATAACTCAGGCCATCCACAACAGAATGTTAACTTCAGACTCATCAGACTCTCACACATCAGTATGACACCGTCATTTTATTATATTATAAGACTCAACTTCAAACTTTTCATATATTCCATCACAATAGAGTCTTAATACCATACTCACCAAATTCATTCATCAGCATTATATTATCATGTACTTTTAGACACAATTTCATTTTGATAATACTTTTGTAATATAATTTCAATAATATTAAGGGTTTTCTTAACCATGGTCCTTAGGGCTAAGGATAAGCACCAAAACATGATTATTATTTCTTGAGAACGATGTATCAAATAAATCAAAACACTTATACTTTTATTTTTTCAAGAAATAATAAATATTTTGGGGTGTTTATCCTCAGCTCTTAAATACTTTAGGGTGTTTATCCTCAGCCCTAAGGGTTGAGGATAAGAAAACCCTACTATTAATTACCTACAATTTATAAATATAATCCCAAATAGTATTTAAATATTAAATTGAATAAAAGTAAACATTCCAATAATTGAAGTTAATTTTACCTATTAAAAATTATAAAGTGCATAAAAAAAATACAACATAATGTTGAATAATGCAATGGAACGTTATTTCAACGGCTCTTTATTTGAAATTATTAATTTTTTATTTGAATATAAAAATATTTATTTTTTTATGATAAGACAATATATTTAAGAATAAAAGAGAAAAAAACATATATTTAAGTATATTATTTTTTATTATTTAAAAAAATATTATTACTATTATTACTATTAATTTAATTATTTATTATTTAATATTAATTCATTTTTATTATTATTATTTATTATTTTATTATTTTTATTTATTGGGGTATTAACAGAGATAAAAGGATAAAAGACAATATATTTAAGAATAAAAGAAAAAATATTTAAAAATGGTATTTTTATTTTTTTAAAAAGAATATTATTATCAGTATTATTTGTAATTATTATTATTTATTATTAATTTATAATTTATTTTTATTATTATTTATTTATTTTTAATAATTTTTATTTATTTATTATTTGTTTATTAGGGTATTATATATAAAGTAAAAGGACAAACAAATTAGATCCCACATAGACTTATGTTGAGTCTATAATTATAGACTTAACTTAAGACTCTCCACTAGATATTGAAAATTAATAGAGTCTTGAGAGAGTTTGGTAGAAAATCTGAACTTAAGACTCTCCACGAGACTCTCTACCAGACACTCACCAAACTATGTCGTGGATGCCCTCTCACCAAACTCTGTCGTAGATTCCCTAAGTTAAAACTCTTACACGAAAATATAGAAAATATGTCCATTAAAATAATCAATAATTATTAAAAGGAACTTTTTTTAACCTTGCCCTTTAAGTATTGAGTATAAGCACCTTCAATTAGATAAGTTTTATTGAAAAAATAAAGATATAAGATTTTATCTCTCATGAATGCATCAATTTCTATGAAACTTAACCATTTTTGGGTTCTTATCCTCAATCTTAAGGGCTGAGGTTAATCAAACCCTTATTTAAAAAGTATATAAACCTTTTTTTTAATGAAAAGATGTATTTGTTGGAAACCAACAAGCGGCCTAACAATCTACTAGAGGGGTGGTGAATAGTAGTTGGAAGCGATATTACCAATTTTTCGGATTTAATTGAAATGGGTGAACTTATACTTGCTGTATTTAAATAAAAGAGCGGGTTTTGTGCCGAACAGTATGAGATAATTAGTTATCTAGACCGATAATCGACTATCCGGGCTGCAACATAAAAAAACCAGTTTTGCAGCGGATTTACAGTAAATACACTTCAACCGAAATAAAGTTAGATAAGGCCGACTAAATTGATTAGACAATAAAGAATGCAGAAAGCGGTAAAAGATCTGACAGAGTACTTTTATACTGGTTCACTCTCACCCTTGAGAGCTATTACGTCCAGTCCCCCCTTAAACCTTAGGGAGCTTTTAATCAGAAACAAAACAATTGGATACAAGGAATTACAAGAGAACCTCTCTCAACCTAACCCTTTCAAGAGTGTACCAAACTCCTGAAATCTACCCCAATTGAAATGATGATCGAAGAACCTCTTCAGCTCTTCTACAATCGGAACTCTTTGAAACCTTCAAAGATTCCTTCATTTTTACAAATAATAGAGTTTACAAATAACAGTTGTGGCTCCAAACAGACACTCAATTGAATATTGATCTGAAAGTGTTAAACCCAATTGAGTATCGATTTTTGAAAAGGATTGACAGAGAAGATTGAAAATTCATTTTTCGTGTATTAGAAATTTTTTTCTGTGCGTTCTCTGTTCTTGTTCTTGTCGATCCGTTGGAGAAGACAATACTCCACTTTATAATCTCCAGAATCCCCGAAAATTAGAGAGGGAGCGGAGTTGTCAGATCTGTTCTTGTCTTTCCAACGGTCACTTAGAATCAAATTTGATTTTTAATCAATCCCTTCATAATTTAACTCAGATGGTATTTAATACTTACTGATTGATATGCGCTTGAGTTAAATTCTAAGTCTACCACCCACACTCGGAAAGGAAAACGACTACAAAGAACATCGGAGGTAAGACAGACTTTTGAATGTTGTTTGCTGAGAGAGTTGAGCGACGAGCGAGCTCGGCACTTAACTGACCGCCTTGTCGAGCTAGGGGACTTGAGTAGAGGAGCTGATCCCAGTCTGATCGACTTGAACTTCTGCCGACCAGTTAGAATGAGACCGACTTGCGCCGACCTGAGCCGAGAGCCATCGCTATGCTTATCAATATATTTCACTTCATACGAGCACTGAGATATGGCCGAGAACCGAGCTGATTTGTTTGTCTCCTTTTTGAGTCTACACTCGGTGCCGAGATCCATCGCTACGCTCATCACAATAATTGACTGGTCGAGCATACTGAGCTGATATGTTTGGCTTCATCAAAGGCCGAGATCCTAGCTCGTCAAAGTAGCACTGGTCGAGCACAATCAGAACCCCGAGCTGATATCTTTGTCTTCATCAAAACCTTTCTGATTCTACAATATCCCCCTTTTTGATGATGACAAACACTTGTTGATTTTTCTCGCTCTCCGAGTGTATGCTCGAACACTCCCCCTGAATATTTGCTCGTAAACCTGTAAAGTAAAACAACAAAACAACACCTTTCTCCCCCTTTTGGCATGATAAAAAAGGAGCCGAAGAAATAAGCATATTGCCAAAAGAGCAGTAAATAATTAAAATCGAGGGCAAGCATCTCGAAAAAAATACCAATTGATGATATCACTTGTTGAAAAAAAAATCTTGCCCTTCTCCCCTAACTATAATATTCTCGGAAATGTAACTGTTCTCCACCAGAAAAGAGGTCGAAAACAAGTAAGGGAAAATTTCAAGTTTTTCAAAATATAAACAAATATTTGAATGGATAAAAGGAACCCAATCAATTTTACACTGAAATAAGACTTAGTTTTTGGTGATTTATCAAATTGAAAACACTGAACGACAATTAGCTTACTCTGGATTCATCCAGAATGCTGAGTTCCCTTCTTATATGATACAGAGTATCTCTCGGCAGGGGTTTTGTAAAAACATCGGTTAATTGATTTTCAGTGCTTACAAATTCTATAACACAATCACCTTTTTGAACATGATCTCATAAAGAATGATGTCTTATTTCAATGTGTTTTGTTCAAGAGTGATACACTGAATTCTTAGTTAGATTGATTGCACTTGTATTGTCACATTTGATAGGAATGTGATCCAATTTTAAGCCGAAGTTCGACAGTTGGTGTTTCATCCAAAGGATTTGAGCACACCAGCTGCCGGCTGCAATGTATTCTGCTTCTACGGTGGAAAGAGCAACACAAGCTTGTTTTTTAAAAAAAAACCACGACACCAGAGAACTTCCCAAAAGATGACAAGTTCCACTGGTGCTTTTTCGATCAAGCTTGCATATCGCAAAATCAAAATCAGAATAGCCGATCAAACTAAGATTAGCATCACTAGGATACCACAGACCAGTGTTCTCAGTTCCTTTTAAATATTTAAATATTTGTTTAACAGCAGATAAGTGTGATTCTTTTGGATTAGCTTGAAACCGAGCACACATACAGATGCTAAACATAATATCAGACCGAGATGCAATTAAATACAGTAGACTTCCTATCATACCTCTATATTTACTTACATCTACCAACTTACCTGACTCGTTCTTATCGAGATAGAAGGATGTGCTCATCGGAGTTGTTGCATTCTTGCAATTATCCATGCTGAATTTCTTTAGAAGCTCTTTGCAGTATTTTCCTTGATGCACAAAGACGCCTCCTTCGACTTGCTTTACTTGAAGGCCGAGGAAGAATGTGAGTTCTCCCATCATTGACATCTCGAATTCACCTTTCATTAGTGCTGAGAATTTCTTACAGAGACATATTAGTAGCACCGAAAATTATATCATCAACATAAATTTGTACTAATAAAATGTCCTTTTCCGATTTATAAATGAATAAAGTTGTATCGACCTTCCCTCTTTCAAAGCCTTGATCTAAAAGAAAAGAGCTCAGCCAATCGTACCAAGCTCTAGGAGCTTGTTTCAATCCGTATAGAGCCTTTTTAAGTTTATAAACATGATTTGGAAATTCATGGCTTTCAAAACCAGGAGGTTGTTTCACATAAACTTCTTAATTTATAAGTCCATTTAAGAAAGCAATTTTAACATCCATTTGATAAAGGGTGAATTTCATTATAGATGCAAAATCAAGAAGAATTCGGATTGTTTCAAGCCAAGCAACTGGAGCAAAGGTGTCGTCATAATTGATACTTTCCTCTTGGTTGTAGCCTTGAGCAACGAGTCTCGCTTTGTTTCTTATAATTACCCCTGATTCATCCATTTTATTTCTAAAAATCCATTTTGTGTCGATTATAGTATGTTCATCAGGCTTAGGAACTAAATCCCAAACATTATTTCTAATGAATTGATTTAGTTCTTCTTGCATAGCAATAGCCCAGTGTTCATCCTCAATCGCTTTATTAACAGAATCAGGTTCAATTTGAGAAACAAAAGAGACGAAATTACAAAAATTTTGAATTGACCGACGAGTTAATACTCCCTTTGAAATATCGCCGATCTCATTTTCGATCGGATGGTTCTTGTTTGTTTTCCAAGTGGGAGGCAGGTCGTCCCTCTGTGCTCCGATTTCAGCTATTACTGTATCATCCTTTTGAGCTCCATTTCTAGTTATGATTGGTTCATGCATATTTAGCCTGTCCATTGAGTTTTCCTGGATTCCTGCACTTGTCACACAACTCAAAGTATCTCCTTTCGGAGACTCATCAAATACCACATGTATAGATTCTTCCATAATGGAAGTTCTTTTATTAAAAACTCTAAAAGCTTTACTATGGGAAGAATTACCTAAGAATATACCTTCATCGGCTTTTGCATCAAATTTTCCAAGATGTTCATTTTCCATTGTTTAAAATAAAAACTTTGCATCCAAAAGCATGAAGATGAGATATATTCGGTTTTCTACCCTTGTAAAGTTCATAGGGTGTTTTCTTTAAAATCGGTCGAGTTAACACTCGTTTAATACATAACACGTAGTATAAACTATGTCTGCCCAAAAATAGTGAGGTACTTGAGATTCATTTAACATCGTCCGAGCAAGCTCCTCAAGTACTTGGTTTTTCCATTCCATAACTCTGTTTTGCTCGGGAGTTCTTGGAGCGGAAAACTAATGCTCGATGCCGAACTTAGAACAAAATTTATTAAATTTGTGGTTCTCGAACTCGCCGCCATGGTCTGTTCGGATAACAATCACTTTTTGGTTGGCTCGGTTTTGGATTCGTTTGACTAGATCTTTAAAACTTTTGAAAGTGTCACTTTTTGCAGTTAAAAATAAGGTCCACGTAAATCTAGAAAAGTCATCAACAATCACTAAGGCATAGTAGTTACCACCAAAGCTTTTTACTTGCGATGGTCCGAACAAGTCCATATGAAGCAATTCTAATGGCCTTGTTGTGGAAACCAACGTTTTTGATGAAAATTTATTTTTAGTTTGTTTACACTTTTTACAGGAACTGCAAGCACCTTCAATATCAAATTTCAGCTTTAGTAGACCAACTACTAGGTCTTTTGATTGATGTTTCTTTAATTGATTTACATTTATGTAAGCAGTCTGACGATGCCATAACCAAGTATAATTTTCTCGGCAGGTAGATACCAGAGAAGAAATTTCATTTAAATCTACCAAATAAGTATTGTTTGATCTTTTTCCCACAAATTTAATAGAATTGTCTTTGTCACTTTTAATAAAGCAATGAGTGGAGGTAAAAATAACATGATTACCAATATCACAAAGTTGACTAATTCTCAAGAGATTGTGTTCCAATCCTTGAACGTATAAAACATTTTCGAAAATTAGATCGGAAGAATTTCCTAATCTACCTTCACCCAAAATCTTACCTCGATTGTTGTCTCCGTAAGTGACATATCCCTTTTCTTTTGGAATAAGCTCGATAAAATGCTGCTTATCCCCAGTCATGTGCTTCAAACATCCACTGTCCAGATACCACCGATTTTCTTTTGTCCGAAAGCACACCTGCAAAACAAATATTACTTGTTCATTTTGGGTACCCAAACAGTTTTGGGTCCCTTAAGGTTAGCGTCGGGATCTTCTCCCTTAATAATCCAGGTGTATGAGCCATTAGCCACACCATATCGCCGTATTTTACATTCATTCGGTGTATGTCCGAGAATACCACAGTAAAAACAAGTCGGCTTTTTAGAATGATTTATTTTTGAAAATGAGCCGACTTTTCTGAAAACTTTCTTTTTGGCATTGGTGTAACCGAGACCCGTTTTGTCTGAATTATTTCTTTGTTTAGCAAGTAATCGGTTTAACATATTATCACTTTTTGAAAAAGTTGCAACAGTAGTTTTCAAATTTTTAATTTCTTTCTCATATTTGGTGCAACTTTCACAATTTCGATTTTTCAGTGAAGTGATAGTATGTTCTAAAGAATCATTGCTGCTTTTCAACTTGCAATGCATTTTTCTAATTCAAGAACTTGCTCTGTATAGTTTAAAAAAATTCTTTTTCAGTTTAACATAGCTCTTGGCAAGTTTCTTAAACTCAGATTGCATTTCAATGTAAGTTGTATATAATTCTTCATAATCATCGAATTCAGACTCAGTATCAGATTCGGTATCCGAGTTTACCTCATTTCCTTGCATAGTTGAGCCAAACATAAAGCTTGGCGAAGCTTCTTCATCATGTCGTCCCATTAAGCATAGGTTTGCCTCCTCTTCATCATCTGACGAACTCGATTCTGAATTTTCACTCTCCTCGGGTGCATCCCAGACGATGTAAGCTCTTTTCGGTTTAGGGTCCTTGGCTTTCTTCTTTTCGGCACTGCTTCTCTTTTGCAACTTGGGACAGTACACTTTTATATGTCCCGGTTCACCACATTCATGGCACTTGATTTTGTCTTTTGAGCTTGAGCCTTTGTGATGAAATTCTTTGGTCTTTTTTCCTTTGTTTTTAAAATTTCTTTTATTTTTGAAGAATTTCCCAAACTTTTTGACCATAAGCCCGTAAGTTTCCTCGTCCATGTCTGAATTAGAGTCGCTGTCCGTGGAGTCTTTAGCCGACTTTGTTGAGGCCTTGAGCGAGATCCCCTTCTTCTTTTTGTCGGATTCTTCATGCATCGTTAGGCGTCCGAGCTTCATCTCGTGCTCCTGAAGTTTGCCGAACAGCGTTGCAATGTCCATGGTGTCTAGGTCCTTTGATTCCATGATGGTTGTCACTTTCGGCTGCCATTCCATGCTCAGACATCTCAACAATTTGTTAATAACTTTATAATTTAAAAATGTTAGGATTGGCAACTATCACCAAGAGGGGGGGGGGTGAATTGGGATTTTACAAAATCATTGGAAAATATTCGATTTAAATCATTTTCAATAAAATAAATATAATTTGCAGCGAGAAACTATAAAACGTTGAAAAGCGATTGCGCGGAAGCGGATAATATAAATAATTATATAAAAACTAATACGCGCGGAGACAATTAAAACAATAACAATGGGAAACGTTACCACGCTAATTAATTTAAAACAATTAAATTAATATATTAAGAAAATAGTTGTTATGATGCAATAACGATAAATAACACATAAGCAACGATAACAACGGTAAATAAAGAGATGAGGACTAGAGAAAATTGCACCAGGATTTTTATACTGGTTCAGTCTTTCCAGCGAAAGACCTACGTCCAGTCCCCAAGCGACCCACTTGAGATTTTATCTATTATAATCAAGAACGCCTCGCGTCCCAATTACAATCAGAGGATGCCACACCCTCACACTAAGGTAGCCTATCTACTAGGTGCCCCACTGTTCGTCTAGCCACTATCCCAGATATACAACAAGGGTTCCTCACCCTACAAACACGAACGCCGCACATTCAAACTAGGAGATTCACTCCCTAATCTCTAAGGGTCAGACACCCCCTTTACAACAACGGTTGGAAGATTGGTACAAGAACTATAATGCACTCTTAATAGTGCTGATACAACAATAAAAGGCCACTAACAAAAATGTGTTCTAAATAACACAGATACAAAAATAAAAGCTCTAATGGCTATGGTAATATGTTTCACTTAAGCATAGGCCAAAACTTAAAGTTGGAGAAGAAGAAGAACACTAAACGTGAAAAAGGTTTTCTCAAAAATGTTATCAAAAAAACGTTAAGATTGAAAAGAGAGAAAAACTTTCTTATAAAAAGATTTGAAAATATTTGAATTTTGAATTTGAAATCAGAATCAAATCAAAAACGATTTTGGAAATAAATCAAATTCAAAATCAAATCAAAAACAAATCAGGAAATATATAAAGATTGATTTTTTGAAATCAAATAAATAAAATAATATTTTTGAAATCAAAATTAAATCAAATAGATTTAAAGAATAAAATAAAAGATTTGAATCTTAAACCAATAAGGAATTATTTCAAAATAATATTTAAATTCGAATTTTGAAAATAAATCAGAATCAATTATGTAAAACAAATCTGGAAATAAATCAAAATGATCCTGACACGTTTTTCAATAAAACTTAAGGTAATCAATTACTTCAGGGAAGGTAATCGATTATCCTCTTTAAAAGGGAAACTTTGAAATCCTTTTGAAAAACAAGTAATCAATTACATCATACCAAGTAATCAATTACTTCACTCCTGTTTAATATATGATGCAACTGATATAATCGATTATCACTGGTCAAATAATCAATTACACAGCCTCTGGAAAATATATGATGCAACTCCAGTAATCGATTATCTGTGCCAAGTAATCGATTACTTTCATACAAAAAGTAATGGATTAGCCAGGTTCAAATACTCGATTACACACTTTCTGGATTTTCCATGATGCAACATAAGTAATCGATTATCTTGAAAGAGTAATCAATTATCTCTGTCAAAACTTGTAAAAAAAGATTTTTACAACTTAGAGAAAACCAGCTAGAGGTTGTCAAGATATATTTTCACAGTAAATCAGTTAAGACATTAAAAACATGCTTTTAGAAATACTCTTTTTGCGATTAAAACATTCTTAGATTTAAAACGCTTCTTCTCCAAGAACTCTAAATAAGGCCTAAACATAAGTGACACAATTATTCTAGCCTTACATTGATTTCCTAATGAGAACAGAGAGATAGCATCTTGGAGCTCTTGCTTGAAACTTGACTTGCACTTTTAATTGAAAGGTCCTTGTTTGGCATCATCAAAACTCTTCAACGTTCTTCCACGTTGAATTCTAACAAAAAATGTTTTACCGAGAGCAATAAGATGATTTATAATATGAGTAAATCGCTTTTGCATGTCATTTATAAATTCATTCGGAAGCATGCGAAATAACTCATATTCATGCATTAATGTATTCAGTCGTGCTCGTCTAACCTCATTGGTCACCTCATGAGTAAGTTGTAGAATGTCCCACATTTGTTTAGCACTTTTACAATGTGAAACACAGAAAAAACTCGTCATAAGACAAGGCGGATGTGACGATGTTTTTAGCGTTTAAATCATAAGAAACTTTCCTTTTATCATCATCCGTCCAACTTGCCTTTGGAACTTCTACGACTTCCTCTCCTATTTTTATTCTAGGAATAAAAGGACCATTTTCGATTGAATCCCAAATATCGATATCTAGAGCTTCTATAAAAATTTTCATCCGAGATTTCCAATAAGCATATCCATCGCCATTAAATAGTGGTGGACGGTTTATTGAAGAGTCTTCACCTCCGAATGGATTGTTAAAGCCCATTGGTTTCTTTTAGGATCTTTTCGAAAAAGTTTTTACACTCGATCTTTCGACCGAGCTCTGATACCACTTGTTGGAAACCAACAAGCAGCCTAACAATCTACTAGAGGGGGGTGAATAGTAGTTGGAAGCGATACTAACAATTTTTCGGATTTAATTGAAATGGGTGAATTTATACTTCCTGTATTTAAATAAAAGAGTGGGTTTTGTGCCGAGCAGTATGAGATAATCAGTTATCTAGACGGATAATCGTTATCCGAGCTGCAACATACAAAAACCAGTTTTGCAGCGGATTTACATCAAATACACTTCAACCGAAATAAAGTTAGATAAGGCCGACTAAATTGATCAGACAATAAAGAATGCAGAAAGCGGTAAAAGATCTGACAGAGTACTTTTATACTTGTTCACTCTCACCCTTGAGAGCTACGTCCAGTCACCCCTTAAACCTTAGGGAGCTTTTACTCAGAAACAAAACAATTGGATACAAGGAATTACAAGAGAACCTCTCTCAACCTAACCCTTTCAAGAGTGTACCAAACTCTTGAAATCTACCCCAATTGGAAATGATGGCCGAAGAACCTCTTCAACTCTTCTACAATCAAAACTCTTTGAAACCTTCAAAGATTCCTTCGTTTTTACAAATAACAGAGTTTACAGATAACAGTTGTGGCTCCAAACAGACACTCAATTGAATATTGATCTGAAAGCGTTAAACCCAATTGAGTATCGATTTTTGAAAAGGATTGACAGAGAAGATTGAAAAGATCCGTTGGAGAAGACAATACTCCACTTTATAATCTCCAGAATCCCCGAAAATCAGAGAGGGAGCGGAGTTATCAGATTAGGAAAGATTTGGGAGTAATTGTCTTTCCAACGGTCACTTAGAATCAAATTTGATTTTCAATCAATCCCTTCCTAATTTAACTCAGATGGTATTTAATACTTACTGATTGATATGCGCTTGAGTTAAATCCTAAGTCTACCACCCACACTCAGAAAGGAAAACGACTACAAAGAACATCGGGAGGTAAGACGGACTTCTGAATGTTGTTTGCTGAGAGAGTTGAGCGACGAGCGAGCTCGGCACTTGACTGACCGCCTTGCCGAGCTAGGGGACTTGAGTAGAGGAGCTGATCCCAGTCTGACCGACCTGAACTTCTGCCGACCAGTTAGAATGAGACCGACTTGCGCCGACCTGAGCCGAGAGCCATTGCTATGCTTATCAATATATTTCACTTCATACGAGCACTGAGATATGGCCGAGAACCGAGCTGATTTGTTTGTCTCCTTTTTGAGTCTACACTCGGTGCCGAGATCCATCGCTACGCTCATCACAATAATTGACTGGTCGAGCATATTAAGCTGATATGTTTGACTTCATCAAAGGCCGAGATCCTAGCTCGTCAAAGTATCACTGGTCAAGCACAATCAGAACCCCGAGCTGATATCTTTGTCTTCATCAAAACCTTTATGATTCTATAGTATTCCCTCCGTCTATCTCTAATTATAAGCATTTAGAGTGGATTTTCACGTGAATTATGAAAGTTAATTATTATTGTTAGTTATATTGGAAATGATAATATTTGATATAATTTTTAAAATTACCCCTATAACTTTCAGTGGGACTCTAAAAAGTGTTGACTAAATATGAATGTTTGTTAAAATGAAGTGATTAATGTCATTGAAAATTGAGATGGATGTTTATATTTAGAGACAAACAAAACCCACTATCTAGTGCTTATATTTAAAAACAAAGGGAGTATCAACCAGTCAATTTGTTTTAAAAAAAGTTAATGCAAAAATACATAATATATAGGAGTAAATAATATATTTATTAACTTTTTAATAATAATTTATTAATTTTTAGCTTTATAACTATTTATTTAATATATAATTAATTAATAATAGTTATTGGATGATGATTTGATTATTTTTGAGAAGATGACATGGCACCAGCAAAGTGGATAACTGGAGTGGCTTGCATTGTTGATGGGATTATGTTATAATCCATCATTTGATCTTAAATACTCCACCCGTTTTTATTTATTTGTTCTATTTTAAATAAAATACACTAAGTTAATAAAAAAAATAAAATACACTTATTAAAAATTTAATCATTACTTAAATTTTTAATATATTAATTATGCTTTTCTCCACTATACCATTTTTCTCTCTATAATTATTAATTTTTCTTCATTATATACATAAATCAAGACTTATTGAATATGGGTATACATGGAAAATAGCATTTAATACACTCTTGAAATCTTCAAAAAAACATATGAAAGGAACCAAAAATCTCTCAAAAAAGGACAAATAATAAAAAACCGAGGGAGTAATAATGAAAAAGATAAGTGTTATGCATTGAAATTGATTAAAAAAAAATTTATTACACCTTCTAGCTTTTTAAATATAAGCACTAGATAGTGAGTTTTTTTTGTTTCTAAATATAAATACTTATTTCAATTTTCAATAATATTAATTACTTCTTTTTCACAAACATCCCTAATTAGCTAACACATTTTAGAATCTTAATAATAATTAGAGTGATAATCTTATTAATATAATATATTAAATATTACCATTTCCAATTCCACTAATAATATTGACTAACTCTCTTAATTCACGTAAAAGTTCGAGTCAAATGCTTATATTTAGAAAATAAAGGAGTAAATGTTTTACTTAAATAATATTACCCCATCCTTATATATAAGACCTTTTCGAGTTTTTTATTTTGTTTCTATTTATAAGATCTATACCAATTTTTAATGACAATTAATTATTTCTTTTAACAAACGCTCCTATTTATTTAATACTTTTTAGATTCGTAATATTAGTAATAGGAGTAATTTTTGAAAATACATATCAAATATTCATATTTACAGTACAATTAATTAAATTAACCAACTTTTTTAATATAGGTAATACTCGGAAGGAGGGAGTATTTATTTTTTCCAGTCGGTCACAGACAAATAGTATATAAATGACATAATTTTAGAATAATGATCTCATAATTAAATATGATCCCGTTGTCTTAACATGTCATATTTGTAATGTATAAGTTTGAGCTTCTTCACCAATCCCCCACAGCAAAGAAGAGAGTGTAACAATAAAAAAAAATGGAGAAAAAAAGCATAGCAAGAAGAGTGCACTGTTTGGTCCTGGCGTTTCCAGGCCAGGGTCACATTAATCCCATGCTTAACTTTTCCAAGCTATTACAACATGAAGGGGTGATAGTAACACTAGCTTCCACCGTTTTCTAATGCAGGAACATGCCAAAATTGCCAGCTTCCATTGCACTAGAGACTATTTCAGATGGATTTGACAATGGCAGTGTTGGAAAAGCAAAGAGCACGAGGCACTATTTGGACACTTTTTGGAAAATAGGGCCACAAACACTTCAAGATCTTATTGAGAAGCTTGGTAGAACAGGTAACACTGTTGATTGTCTTATATATGATTCATTTTTGCCTTGGGGTAGTATTGATGTTGCCAAGAGATGTGGCATTGCTGGGGCTGTTTTCCACACTCAAAATCTGGCTTTGAGTAGCATATACTATCATTTCCACCTTGGAAAGCTAAAAGTTCCTATCACACATGAGGTTTCCCTTCTTGCACTACTCCCACCACTTCAAGTTGGGGACTTGCCTTCTTTCTTCTGGAATTATCATGATGATCAACCCATTCTTGATTGCTTGTCATCTCAGTTTACTAACATTTACAAAGCTGATTGGGTTCTTTGCAATACACTTCATGAGCTGGAAAAAGAGGTAAGCCTCTCAACTCATCGTGTAATAATGTAAGTTAATTATCCCTCATATTTTTTTATAGATATTTCCTATCTACCAATTATAAATTTTAGTTTTTGTTTTATAAAATTTTGATTAATTAAGAGGAGTATGAATAAGTAATTAGATAGTGTCAATGCTTAAGAATTATCTTCAATCTTCATCAGTCAAAGAGTACAGACCAAAAAAAAAATAAATTTCAATCTTCATCACAACACACACAGATAATTGTTTCATGTGTTAATTTACTTCAATGTGAGAATAATCTCTGCTCAAGGTCGATAAGTTCTCTCCATTAGCTCAAACCTTGAATAAAGGCCCATCAATTGTCTCTTCTTCTTTTCCTCAATAATTTTGTTAATAAGTAATATTAATGGTGGCAAATTATAGCATGGTGCCCAAAGTCAAAGGGACACCCATGATGCCCTTATAAGAATACGTTAGATCTTGGTTGCACGGTTTGAACGGATCTGATCGTCTACTCCAAATGCTCCAAACCGGTTGAAGTATAATTGAAGGCATGCGGTTAAAAAAGTTGCTCCCGTTCCAGTTTTTTAGTACTCCTATTTCGTTTTCCATTTTGTCTTTTTGTGGTGTGGGTGTGTATTTCAATGTTAGGGTGTCTAAGTTTTGTAACACCCCAAAATTTTAATCCCCGATTAATGGAATGTTAATTATAATTTAATTATAATTAATAGTTTCTATATTAATCCTTGATTAAAATATGTATTCATGTGACTAGCTTAGGTGTGTGAAATTATTTAATAAATAATTTAAATGCATTAAATGAGTATTTTGCATATTAGTACCTGGGTTGGGACCTAGAAGCAATTATAGGAAAGGTTTTGGCGGGAAAGTAAAGAAAATAATTATTTTTCAAAATCTGGGTAAAACACTCGAGTATTATTCAGAATACTCGAGTATTCTGGGTCAAACTGCACGAGTTAGTGCGTTTGATGAGTCACCATGAACGATTCCGTGTTGTTGACACGAAATCGTCTCCTTGCCAACGCCATGGGTGGCGTGTCGTCACGCATGAACACCCTCCAATCCTATTTAAGCCCATCAACACCCAGAAGCCAAGGATTTGGCTCATTCTTCATGTTGTTGTTGAGGTTAGGGTTCCTAACTTGGTCTGATTAATTCTCCTTCTCTGTGTCAAGTTGAATCACAAACCAAACACTGATACGAAGCTCACATCTTGAGCTTTGTATAGAGAGTAAAATCGTGAGGATTGAGTGAGTGTGTTGGGAGAATTGGAGCTGAGAAGTTGGAGCTTGTTCTGTCAAGTTTGTTTCTGGAGCTTACTTGGAGTTTGATTTTTGGTAAGCTCACGAATTCTTGAGTCCCAAATTTGATTCCTTTAGTTAGATTATGTTGCATAGAGTTTAGAAATCTAATTTTCCCCAATTTAATTCTCTGTTTCATGTACAAACCAATTCCATTTTGGTATGGTGCTCAAAATGCTCTGCATGTGGCATTTGAAGTTGGTCTGGGAATTTTGGAGCCTTTTTCTTGTCAAGTCTCGTTTGGAAAACATCTGAGAGGTAAGGGGAAGTAATTATATTCACTAGATAGAGTTTAAATTCCATGAATTGTGTTAGAGAGCCACCAAGAGGCTCTAAGGGCTTAGATTGAATAGGAACTTTGGTTTGGAGACCAATCCATGCTCTAAAACTTTGCTGAGCAAGTTATATATCATGCATGCAAGCTTAAATGAACTTTAATTCATGAGTATTGAGCTTATTCTGCAAATTGAGGTATTGAATTGTGAAAATGTGTTTTAATGCATGATTATTGGATTCTCTGTCAAATCTGTGTTTTGATATGAAATGAATGTTGTAACATGTTCAAATTATGTTGTATGAACTCTGTTGATCCCTGGAATGGACTAGAATTAAGTAGAAATGAAAATGTTATGTTAAAACCAAGTTTCAGTGTTATCTGCTACGAAACACTCGAGTAAAAGGCAGGGTACTCGAGTAAAATGCTTTCAAAACAATGTAAAATGAACAAGAACACTCGAGTATTTTGTCTGGTACTCGAGTATCGAGCATGACCTGAGGACAAGTTTAGGTCAAACACTCGAGTTATTCAAGGTCACTCGAGTATTCTGGAAAAGTCCAAGAACACTCGAGTAACCCATGAACTACTCGATTAAACTGTTGAATTTCAAACCCAAATCCTCAGAAAGTCATGAACACTCGAGTAAGCTTAAGAACACTCGAGTAATCTGGAAAATCTGCAGAACACTCGAGTATACTGAATCTTACTCGAGTAAATTGCCCAGAACCTGAAAATACCATTTTCAATTCTAACTTAATAAATTGAGGAATTATTAACAATAGTCTAAGGGATCAAGACTTAGAGAAATTGATTAATACAAATAGATCGTTTGGTGACGATCCTTTTTGTTAAAGAAATAAGCCTAGGTGGCCTGTAAAGTATTAATCAACTTCCCTTAAGTCTAAAAGATAAAATGCATTCATAAAGGAGTTTGGATGGTAGGACATATTCATGTTTTGATAAACATGTGGAGGTCCTCTGGGAGTGCCAATACGCTTGCTTGATGACACGTCGTTGACGTGGTCGGCTTAGTGGATTCCGATATGGATATATCGTTTGGATGACGATCCGTTTGGAGGACGGGATATGCTCGGGTGGCATGGATACCAAGCTTGACTGTACATTCTAGGTGAATGTGCGAACTGTTGTATACCTAGGAATACAACGCACTGATGAGTGCTGGGTTGTCAGGTATGGACGTCAGAGAGTGACATAGTATTATAATGGAGATAAGTTTGAGAGCTAAAGTCATGCATCATGTAATTCATTTAATTTAATCGTTATAATTGAACTAAGTGTGAGCATCCTATGTGCACATAATACTTGCTAAATGCTAAATGTGATTGATATTCATTGATGCATATTTACATGACTATATTGCATAATTTATTCTCTGTTGATTATGTGTATAGAATTTCTTACCCCTATGCCCTTGTAGGTGATGTCTCGCTACATTGCTTGCATCGAGATCCGGCCACTTCCTAGTGGCATATGGATCTATGAGGACCATCGCGCGGTGTTCGAAGGGGAGGTAGAGGTTACTTTCTACCACCCGAACCCGCTGATGCGATTCTGTCCTCGTAGGTTTAGGATTCCCATCATATACACTATGCATGTACCCCCGTTCTACACTTACCATGGACCACCTCCCATGCGACCAGCTCGCTCTTACCATAGTTTTCGTTTTCGACCTACCCGCTCTCACCCTTTTACTTCGAGAGTCGTCCGCGAGGAGACTCCCCTTTCTGATCCGAGGAGCCCAGTCAGGGTTTCACCATCACCTGACCCGGTACCCAGTGGTAGGGTACACTCTCCCTCGGATGAGATCGAGGAGGATCCGGTGGAGGACGAGAGTGGGGGCGAGCCTGTCGTGCATTCTACTGGGAGTGACTGGAGGGATGACGATCCCTAGGTATCTGCATATGGTGTATGATGTGGATCCAAGGATCCGGTGTGTGGAGGAGATTTGCTGCTGCTGTGATGTTGATGATGCTGATGATGCTACTACCTTGCTACTCTTGCTTTTGGGAGACTGCTACTGCTACTACTACTACTACATCTGATGCTGCCAGATCTATGTGACTACCCCTGGAGTTTATATTTTGATTATGTATATACTGTAGATATACCTTTGGAGCACTCTAGGGTTTGTAGTTACACTGTTATATAGATTTGATGATGGACTTGTATATTTTGAAACTTGGAGATTTTACTCATGAGCTATGTACTTATGACTCTTTATATCTATGAAAACCTATGTTTATATTCTATCAGTTGCATAGTCCAGTAATTTCCGCTAACTCTGATTTAATTTATTTAAGAGCTCGGCTATAGATGGTATCAGTTTTATCGAACGAAGCAAGAGTAGCTTAAGCTACTTGGTACAAAGATATTTTCTAAAAAGAACGAATGTTACTCTATTTGCGAAAAGGTTTTAGAAATCGCCGAACTCGATACAATGATTTTGAGATAATATAGACTCTGTTCTCCAAGACTTTCAAGTGACGATTCGTGCACCCGCTTTAAAAGAAAATTTCATTTACCACATTTTCTCAACTCACAAGTCCATATATTATCCAATATAAAAGCACAATTATTAGTTTATATTTGGGTAATTCGAGAAGGGTGTCACAAGTTTCATGCCATTACATATCATTTTGGCACTTTTATTTTGTCCATATTTATAAGATTTATATTAATTTTCAATGATAATTAATTACTTTTTTTTTCACAAACACCCTTATTTATTTAACAATTTTTAGATTCCCAATAATATTAATAAGAATAATTTTGAAAATACATATCAAAAATTCACATTTCCAATACAATTAACTAAGTTAATCAATTTTCTTAATGGACGTGAAATCTCCTTCTATATAGGGACGGAGGGAGTATTCCATTTAATTATGAAGTAGTAACTATGAAGTACTGTAGTAATTATTAAGTACGACCAAATAGTGTGTCCGGCTAAACTTGTGCTAGAAACTAATTGGGCAAATTTACACTATAAAGAAGGCATTTATTTTTTTTCTTAATATTGTAATTAATTTTATTAATTTTCAAATCCTTTTGTAAATAGTGATAAGCACTAAGTACTAACTACTAATGCTTTCCGTCTTATTTATAAGTCTCTTTTGAGATTTTTATTTTCGTCTTATTTATAAGACCCATTTTCAATTTTCAATATCATTTAATTAATTCTTTCCACAAACACCCCTATATAGTCAACCATTTTTAGGAGAAGTTTTGAAAAAGTATATCAAATTTTCATATTTCCAAATGCTACTAATAAATTTATTCACTTTTTTAGTGGGAGTGAAAAACCTCAAAATTGTTTTATAAATAGGACCGGAGAGAAAGTAATTTATAAGTATAAGTAAATATTGATAAATTAGTACTCCATTTTAGATCTTTTAGATCCGGGCACAATTAAAAATTAAAAATTGAAAATACCTGGTAGTAACAAATTTTTTTTGTTAATATTAAGTAGGCAGTGATTATGAAGTTTTAATTAATAAACTTTAATTAAAAAAACATTCTATTAATCCTAACCCTTGATCGTATCGTTAACCTTAAACAATCATTCATTCATCTCAAACATTACATGATCATAAGTCATCAAATCAAGTCAAACATAACATGCTCACATACTTATTCATACATATAACTCAATCAAATAAAGAAATCAAACTCTTAAGCATATACAAACTGAATCATGCCTCACACAAACACTTAGACCAATTTTCATTTAACTTTCACTTAATCAATTCTATCGTAGCAAAACTTCATCTTATCACACTCAATCATGTTAACATCGTATGCTTCATTAGTTGTTCAAAAATTATTTTCTCAAGGAATAACTCCACAAATCAACACATAGTTTCATGATATCAACACATACACATTCAAGAAATTTAACTCAAAAGCTAAGGTCCAAACTGTGACCTTAACTAGGTTTTCTCAAAATATTTTCAAAGATTCAAGACTTCTAAAGACAACTTCAAATCCAACAACAATTTCACATAAATTTTATTCATCTAAAACATCATTAAACTTCAAGATCATAACATGCAAGAGATCAAACAAAAGGAAATCAAGCTTTCATCCATAACAATCATCAAAACTCCTAACCTAAAAACCAAATCAAAACCGTGATCAACATAAGGAAAATCACCAAGAAAATTCAATCATTTTCAAAGATCTTTACATTAAAAACTCAAGCATCAAGCATATCTTAGTTTAAGCATGGATCTTAACATGCATGCAAAAAAAAACACTAGATCTTTGAAAAATCCTCCATGAAAACTCAAGAATCAAATTCTTTTCAAAAACACTTTAAGAAATCAAAGAAAAATGGATGAGTTCACAAGATCTTAAAAGAAAAACACTTTCTTAACAAAAACTTCAAGATCAAGTTTAGAAATCATCATGCATGTGAGTAAAAACTCTAGATCTAACTTGAAAACAAACATGCATTAACTTTTTCAAACAAAAATCAAAGTTTTAGAAGGAAATCATGAAAAATGAAAATGAATCAAAGAAAAAGGTTTAAAACTTTTTAAAATCATGAAATGAAATGCTTACTTAATCAAAACTTCAAAATCAAGTCCAAATCTTGTTGTTGTTCTTTGGTTTTCTCTTCTCTCTCCTCACGGTTCACTCACTCTCCTCCTTAAGTCCATGGTTTCTCCCTTTCCCCTTCACTATCTTGGTTTGATCTTGCTTAGATTGTGAAGTGTTTAGGGTTTGGTTCTTCTTCTCTCTCTAATTCGGCCACGCTCTCTCTCACTTTCTCACTAAGAGCATGATTTTGCTCTTAGTGTTGTGTTTGGATTAGAATGAGAAGTGAAGGAAATAAAGAAATGGAAACCAAATGAAGTGTATGTGATGGTGTTTGTATACATGGTTTGTGTGGGCTTGGGCTTGGTTTCTTTCCTCCTCCCCACGGCTCCTTCTTTTTCCTTTTCTTTTTCTTTTCTTTTTCCTCATGTCATGCTTAGGTCACTAGGATGATGTCATATGCTTAGCCATGAAGCAAAGCAACTTGGAGACCAAGTAAACCAACTTGGTGGCCAAGTAATGCTCTTAAGCATTCGGCCTTAGGGGGTTTAGGGTAGATTAGGTTAGCTAAATTAGGTTTAAGGTGCTAATTAGGGTCTAATCACGATTAAGGTAGGATTAGGAAAACTAAATTAGGTTTAGTCCACTAATCCTTAGAGATTAGGGCTTAATCAAGGATTAAGGTACTAATCAAAAACTTAATCCATACTAGCATAGTTTTAGGGAAAACTAATTCTAGATTAGCTCACTAACCTTGAGGTTTTAGAGTTTAGGAAAGTGATTAAGTACTTAATCAATGATTAAGAACTCGATTAGGGTTTAATCAAAGATTAAGGATGCTAATTAGGGTTTCTAGAGATGATTCTAGATTAAGATGATTGGACTTTGATTTTTTTTTTTTTTGAAACTTAGAGTAAAAATAATTTTCCATCTTAAAACCATAAAACCATATACATGAATTTAAGAAGATAAAATCCCAATTAAACCTCAAGCCATAAGATTCATTGAAAACCTTAGAAAATCATAACACAAGTAAATTAAATTTCAAAGTGTAAAAAATCCATCAATGAAATCAAAACTCCTTTAAATCAATTCTTAAATCAATTAGGTTAAAACAATTTATTGATTAGGGACTTGTAGAAGAAGTGAGTCAAAAGGCAGATGTTACATCCTCCCCGACTTAGAAATTTCTCGCCCTCGAGAAATGGCGTGCCTTTTTCAAACAAATGAGGGTACGAATCCCTCATGCTACTCTCACGCTCCCAAGTAGCATTCTCTCCATTCACAGAACTCCAAACGACCTTAACTAGAGGAATATCCTTTCCTCGAAGAGTCTTTACACTTCGACCGTCTATCCTTAAGGGTAAGGTCTCGTACGTAAGATTTTCCTTGAGTTGTACAGAGTCGGGTTCGATGATGTGAGAAGAATCACTAATACACTTTCTAAGTTGTGACACATGAAAGACATTGTGTAGGTTGGAAAACATTGGGGGTAAGGCAATTTCATAAGCTACTGGTCCTACACGTTTCAGGATCTAGTAAGGTCCTATGAATTTTGGGGTAAGTTTTCGGGTTTTAAGCACTCTGCCAATCCCAGTAGTTGGTACTACTCGCATGAATACATGGTCGCCTTCGTTAAATTCGATAGGAGTCCTTCTCTGATCATAGTAAGCTGGCGCTTCTCATCTTCTCCTGAATCATTTTGATCTTTTCTGTTGTTTGTTGAACCATTTCTGGACCTAGAATAAGATTCTCCCCAGTTTCAAACCAACATAACGGCGTTCTGCACTTCCTCCCATACAAAGCCTCATAAGGCGCCATCCCTATACTCGAGTGGTAACTGTTGTTGTATGTGAATTCAATCAGTGGTAGAAGAGTATCCAATTCTCCTGCTTGTTCCAAAACACAAGCTCTAAGAAGATCCTCTAGTGATTGAATGGTCCTTTCTGATTGTCCATCCGTCTGAGGATGATAAGCCGAACTCAACTGGAGTCTTGTCCCAAGTGCAGCATGTAGACTATTCCAAAACTTTGAAACAAATCTCGGATCTCTGTCTGATATGATGTTTGAAGGTACTCCATGGAGTCTTACTACCTCATTGACATATATGGTTGCTAGTTTCTCCAATGGGTACTTCACATTGACAGGTAGGAAATGAGCGCTTTTGGTTAATCGGTCCACAATTACCCAAATAGCGTCAAATCCTCGTCGAGTCTTAGGCAAAGCAGTTACGAAATCCATGGAAATATTGTCCCATTTCCAACTTGGAATTTCCAATGGTTGTAACACTCCGTCGGGTTTCTTGTGTTCAATCTTAGCTTTCTGACACACCAGACACTTTGACACATACTCCGCTACTTCTCTTTTCATACCAGGCCACAAAAACATCTTCTTCAAGTCTTGGTACATCTTGGTTGCTCCCGGATGAATACTCAACTTACTCCTATGAGCTTCTTCCAAAATCATTTCCTTTATTTCCTTGTCTTGTGGCACACAAATTCGATCCTTATATCTTAATACTCCATCAGTTCCTACTTGAAACTCAGTTTCTTTCTCTTCCGAAATCAATTGCTTCTTTGTTTGTAACTCTGGATCGTTTGATTGACCTTCCTTGACTTGTTCTATAAACTCATTCGATACAACCAACATTCCTAGAGTCATACTTCGTGGATTCATCCTGACTTCCAGGTTCATATCCCTAAATCGCTCGATTAACTCCATCTCTTTCACCATCATTGCAGACACATGAAGAGATTTCCTACTCAAAGCATCTGCGACCACATTCGCTTTCCCCGGATGGTATTGTAGTTCAAAGTCGTAATCCTTCAAAAACTCCATCCATCGCCTTTGTCTCATATTTAACTCCTTTTGATCAAAGAGGTACTTAAGACTCTTATGATCACTAAATACCTCGATTCTCGCTCCGTAGAGATGATGTCGCCATATCTTTAGAGCAAAAACCACTACAGCTAACTCCAAGTCGTGAGTGGGGTAATTTTGCTCGTGAACCTTCAGTTGTCTAGAGACATAAGCTACGACTTTTCGCTCTTGCATCAGGACGCAACCTAAACCTTGCTTCGACGTGTCGCAGTAGACACTAAAATTCTTCTCAGGGTTAGGTAAAATAAGCACTGGTGCAGTAGTTAACCTCCTCTTAAGCTCTTGAAAACTCTCCTCGCACTTCGTTGTCCACATGAACGGTTGTCCCTTCCTTGTTAACTTCGTCATTGGCAAGGATAATCTTGAAAATCCTTCGATAAAACGCCTATAATATCCTGCCAAACCGAGAAAACTTCGGATTTCCCTCACCGTCGTTGGCACTTTCCAATCCAATACCGCCTTTACTTTAGCCGGATCTACCGCTATTCCTTCTTTTGAGATTACATGACCCAAGAAATTCACTTCTTCCAACCAAAATTCGCACTTCGAGAGCTTCGCATACAATTGCTTTTCCTTCAAAATCTGCAGAACTATCCTCAAATGTTCCTCGTGTTCCTCCTTGTCCTTGGAATAAATGAGGATATCGTCTATGAATACTACTACGAACGAATCTAAGTAGGGCTGAAAGATTCTGTTCATGTAGTCCATAAACACTGCAGGAGCGTTAGTCACTCCAAAAGGCATGACTAAGTACTCGAAATGTCCATATTGGGTCCTAAAAGCAGTCTTCGGAATGTCATCTTCCTTCACCCGAATCTGGTGATATCCCGATCGAAGATCGATTTTCGAAAATACCGTTGCTCCCCTCAACTGATCCATCAAATCGTCTATCCGAGGCAGAGGATACTTGTTCTTGATCGTTACCATATTTAGCTGGCGATACTCGACACACAACCTCATACTGCCGTCCTTCTTCTTAACTAGTAAAACTGGAGCTCCCCACGGTGACACACTGGGCCTGATGAGTTGCTTTTTCGCCAACTCCTTGATCTGCTTTTTCAGCTCAGCTAACTCCACTGGTGCCATTCGATAGGGCGCTCTGGAGATTGGTCCAGTCCCCGGTATCACATCGATTGAAAACTCGACCTCTCGAACAGGTGGTAATCCAGGTATGTCGTCAAGGAAAACTTCTGGGAAGTCGCGAACTACAGGCAGCTCTTGAATGTGATTGTCCACATCGACGTCCAAAGAAGCTGAGAGCATGTATACATGGGCTCCCTCTCTCAGAGAGGCCATGACTTGATTGGCAATTACGTGCTTTGGTAAGGATTCGTCAAGGTTTCCAAAAGATAGGGTCTTAGTGAAACAATTCAACTGAAACATGGTTAGCGGATAAATAGTCCATTCCTAAGATAACATTGATTTGGGATAAGGGTAATGTCATCAGGTCAGTGGGAAAAGTCCTATCGTCTATCACTACCGGACACTTAGGGCAGAAAGTTGAAACTATGACCGGATCACTAGTAGGGGTAAATACGATCATATCATATGGTAGAGAAGCTAGCATCAAGTGCAACCTACTCACAACATCATTCGATATAAAAGAGTGTGTGGCACCCGAATCATACAACACATTTAAGGAATTCTCGCGTATAAGACATGTACCTTGGATGAGACCATCGTGGTTTGAAGCCTCTAAACCGCTCATCGTAAACACTTTTCCCTTAGATTGTGGCCTTGCAGCGTTTCCAGCATCATTCCGTTTCCTTGAGTTAGGGCATTGCCTTGCAAAATGACGAGGTTCTTGACAGATGTAACAGACGGGTTTGGAATTACACTCGTTACCGAAGTGGCGTCTGCGGCATCGAGCACAGATGGGAGGTGATGTTTCAGAGTTCCTATCAGTGGGGTTACTGTTGTAGCGGTTTCTACTCCCGTTGTGGCTCCAAGTGTTGGTGTTCCTATTACCCCGGTTGCCATTGTTGCGATTGTTATTCCTTTGGAATCTCGATCCTCCATATCGATTGTCCCTTCTTCCTCCGAATCGATCGTAGGGTCCTCGTCCATGTTGGGTTCCTTGCCTCACATTCTGGTAATTGGGGGTGTTCCTCATTGGTCCATGGGAACTCGAGGGTGTAGCAGCCTTTTTGCCCATGTTCTTCGCCTTAAGTCCATCCTCATAGATTCTGTATCTGCTCACTAAGAGTGGGAAGCTATCGATCCCCATGTGTATGAAAGCCATCTTAATCTCAGTCTTAAGTCCATCAAGAAACTTCGCGCACTTCGACTGGTCGTTTCCGGGTTGATTGTAGTGCGGCACGTACTTCGCCAGTTCCTCGAATTTCGCAGCATACTCGCCGATCGACATATCTCCTTGAGTCAAGTGCATGAACTCTATTTCCTTCTTCAACTTCATATCGATAGGAAAATACTTCTCCAAGAATCTTTGCTTGAAGGAGTCCCAAGTGATAGCTTGCTGTTGAATCTCCATGACTTGCTTAGTGTTTTCCCACCAGTCAGATGCTTCCTTGGTTAGCATGTAGACCGCGTAGGTTACCTTCTGAGCATTGGTGCACTGCATAGCGGTGAAGATCTTTTCTAACTCCCTGATCCATTCGTTAGCGTTATCTGAAGCATATCCACCGGCGAATTCCTTAGGGTTCCTCTTACAAAACTCATCTAATCCCCTAAATCCTTGAGGTCCTAAGTTTTGGTTTTGGTTGTTCTGCTGGGCTTGCTGATGCATCACGTTGAGATTCTCACTCATGCCCAGAACTGCAGCAGTTAGATAGTGTAGCATGCCCTCAGTATTCCGAGCTGCTTCAGGAGCATGTCTACCTCTTCCTCTTCCAGACATCGTAAGCTATATTCATTAACGCACTAACGATTTAATACACCTACTAACGCATCTAATCACACAACCTAACATATCTAGAGATCACACAACAGAGAACATGTAAGGCCATGTTCAGGCCACATGGACAACCATTACTCTGATACCACCAAGTGTAATGTAACACCCCGATTTGGAAAACTCGAAATAAACACTATCAAATACTAATTAATTCTTTTATGAAAAATAGGGTGAAATTTTTTTTTCACAAGCATAAAACTCAACGGTCAAGCTTTCCAAAACAAGGTATTACTTTCGAATCCTTTCTCTTAAAAACGTTTACTGAATTTTCTAAAAACAATTTGATATTGGTAACTTACTTTCAACAGATAAGTAAAACATTTTACATATAGAAAACATAATTGGTTTAGTTAAAATGGTTTGTCTGTCAGATCATGACAGCCCTTTAGAAAACGGTTCAGAAACAGATCATAAAGATTCTTTCAAAAGTGGCCACCATAGTTCATCGGTGCCATTCTTACATAAACATTTACCTTATCAAAACATTTCAAAAGAGGAGGGGTACACTTGATATACATATCATGCAAGGGTCCATTAGAACCTAACTATAATCTACTAAGCAGCGTCCCCTTCTCGATCCGGAACATAAGTTCCCAAAAGCAGTCTCCGTCGTCCAGCAGTAGCCCTCTCGTCAGCGCATCACGATCAGTATGTGTTCCTTCCAGGAGAAGCAGTACCAGCTCCGCCATCTTTTAGAACCAGAGGTTCATAGTCACATGTGCACAAGAAGTTGAGAGAGTAAGTTATTCGAATGGAATTACTCCCATCGACTTCTTGGATTTACACTAGCGACGTATACCAGAACATAACAAATAATACAAACAATACGAACAAGCAATACAGCAGATAATTATGCAAGATGCATGAGAATGCAATACAATCGGCGCATTATCTAACGCTTCATCTCTCACTTAAAGAAATCTCTAAATCAGTTTGTCTCGCAAAGTAGAAGTCTCTCTGTCCACATATCTCGAGTCCATAATATCGGGAATTCAAGCTCTTCGGTTTTGGGTTCAGGTCTACATCTCCTCGGGATCCATCCACCTAGTCGGAAGCAATCATGAGTACAAGATCTCTAACCACACCGGCCTTTTACGGATGGCAGAATAAATAATGTCTCGAGAAAAAGGGCACATCCAACCGTGTTCGAGCATCCCTCTCACTGGTCAAGATTTAGTCAAGGGGGGTGTCAGTCATCCATCTAGTGATCGTGTGGTACTTCGTCCACACCCTTGGGTGACCAGCTCCGACCGGTTCAGCCAGGGCCCCTATGGTTTTTCCCACCTAGACAGACTTCTCAAGGCTTCTTGACGAATCACCGTCATTGTCGCCCCCTATCTTAATCATCCAGCTGAACACCACAAGGGTAATTCAGGTGTATCTTCCTCTCCACTACTTCGGGTTAGGGTTTTAAGTCTTAAGGTTATACTTGATTGCCCTAACGTCGACCCATCCTAAGTCATCTCCGTCATACATCTCCGACCATATGCGGAATGCTTCTGTGGGACTCGACCACTATGTCTGACGGGCTCCGACCCATCCTAAATCATTTTCGGCATACGGCTCCGACCATATGCGGGATATCCATAATCTTTCTGACGGGATACGACCCAGTCAGAACCAACCTCGGCATATAGCTCCGACTATATGCGGAATATCAATCATCATTCTGACGGGCTCCGACCCACTCAGAATCACCTCTGGCATATAGCTACGACTATATGCGGGATATCCATCAATCTTTGATAGATAGGCTCCAACCTATCTTAAATCATTCTCAACATATGGCTACGACCATATGGAAACTATCTCTGTAGAATTCTGCAATCATTGCGTCCTCGTCCAAAGCATCGTCGTCATCGTCATATCGTCAGCTCGATCCACGTACTCGGCGTATCAGCATCATCCGGTTCCATCGCGTGTTCCATCCCTAGAGTTTCGCTCTATTCTTTGGGGAATTTCTTACAGTTTCTAATGTCTTTGCTATTCTAATCTTATCACGCGGAATGATGCATTATGCTCATGCAATGACAATATAAGCAATATATCTCAACATAAATAAATATATCAATCAATCAATACCATGTGATGGTATAGGTCTGAGTCTTCGTATACCGCGATACAAACAAAGCACACAATTTATCGAGTATACTACTAGCTACAATAGACCTTTACTCCGACTTTGAGAGAGTACGGAGTGTCCTAGCAAACTCACTAGACACCAAAGTATCTTAGGATAACTTCTCTCTCACCTGGGTTTGCAGTTACCAATTCCACAAGTTTCGAACGATCTGCTTCCTTCCTAGTCTGCCCGACTCCAACTTCTTTCAAGTCCCATAAGATAGACACAAGGGTATTAAACTTTATTTAAATATTACTCTTAAAATTATTCTCAAAGTAACTTAAGAAAAATCCAAACTTTGTCTTCATTTAAAACCAAAACATCAATTCTTTTGCTCAAACTTGTCCAAAATCAAACACTAACTTTTATACTTTAAAATCATGAGAAAATAATCAAATAAATCAATTTAATTAAAAGGTTTCTTTTCTGGTCTCTCTTGGACAACAATGAATTAAATCCCAAAAACACCGAAAAATCGCACTTTTCAAACCAACTTTGTCTTATATCAAATACTCATAAAAATTCAACTTTAAAACACTTTGAAAACAATTTTAAGCAAGAAATACAACTTAGAAAATTCTGGACAGCATCTTATCCTAAGTTTTAAATTCATTTTCCATTGATCAAAACCAATTTAAACACATAGGTAAACCAAGCATCTTGAAAACAATCAAATAAGCACTTTAATCAACACTTTCTCAAGTTCAAACACTTAAAACCAAATGTGGACAGCATAATACTTAAACAAATTAAACCATTTAAACACCTTCATGCATTCTAAAAATCATTCCTACTTTACTTAAGAATCTTAAACAATCATTCATTCATCTCAAACATTACATGATCACAAGTCATCAAATCAAGTCAAACATAACATGCTCACATACATATTCATACATATAACTCAATCAAATAAAGAAATCAAACTCTTAAGCATATACAAACCGAATCATGCCTCACACAAACACTTAGACCAATTTTCATTTAACTTTCACTTAATCAATTCTATCGTAGCAAAACATCATCTTATCACACTCAATCATGTTAAAACCGTATGCTTCATTAGTTGTTCAAAAATTATTTTCTCAAGGAATAACTCCAGAAATCAACACATAGTTTCATGATATCAACACATACACATTCAAGAAATTTAACTCAAAAGCTAAGGTCCAAACCGTGACCTTAACTAGGTTTTCTCAAAATATTTTCAAAGATTCAAGACTTCTAAAGACAACTTCAAATCCAACAACAATTTCACATAACTTTTATTCATCTAAAACATCATTAAACTTCAAGATCATAACATACAAGAGATCAAACAAAAGAAAATCAAGATTTCATCCATAACAATCATCAAAACTCCTAACCTAAAAACCAAATCAAAACTGTGATCAACATAAGGAAAATCACCAAGAAAATTCAATCATTTTCAAAGATCTTTACATTAAAAACTCAAGCATCAAACATATCTTAGTTTAAGCATGGATCTTAACATGCATGCAAACAAAAACACTAGATCTTTGAAAAATCCTCCATGAAAACTCAAGAATCAAATTCTTTTCAAAAACACTTTAAGAAATCAAAGAAAAATGGATGAGTTCACAAGATCTTAAAAGAAAAACACTTTCTTAACAAAAACTTCAAGATCAAGTTTAGAAATCATCATGCATGTGAGTAAAAACTCTAGATCTAACTTGAAAACAAACATGCATTAACTTTTTCAAACAAAAATCAAAGTTTTAGAAGGAAATCATGAAAAACGAAAATGAATCAAAGAAAAAGGTTTAAAACTTTTTAAAATCATGAAATGAAATGCTTACTTAATCAAAACTTCAAAATCAAGTCCAAATATTGGTGTTGTTCTTTGGTTTTCTCTTCTCTCTCCTCACGGTTCACTCACTCTCCTCCTTAAGTCCATGGTTTCTCCCTCTCTCCTTCACTATCTTGGTTTGATCTTCCTTAGATTGTGAACTGTTTAGGGTTTGGTTCTTCTTCTCTCTCTAATTCGGCCACTCTCTCTCTCACTTTCTCACTAAGAGCTTGATTTTGCTCTTAGTGTTGTGTTTGGATTAGAATGAGAAGTGAAGGAAATGAGGAAATGGAAACCAAATGAAGTGTATGAGATGGTGTTTGTATACATTGTTTGTGTGGGCTTGGGCTTGGTTTCTTTCCTCCTCCCCACGGCTCCTTCTTTTTCCTTTTCTTTTTCTTTTCTTTTTCTTCCTTATGTCATGCTTAGGTCACTAGGATGATGTCATATGCTTAGCCATGAAGCAAAGCAACTTGGAGACCAAGTAAACCAACTTGGTGGCCAAGTAATGCTCTTAAGCATTCGGCCTTAGGGGGTTTAGGGTAGATTAGGTTAGCTAAATTAGGTTTAAGGTGCTAATTAGGGTCTAATCACGATTAAGGTAGGATTAGGAAAACTAAATTAGGTTTAGTCCACTAATCCTTAGAGATTAGGGCTTAATCAAGGATTAAGGTACTAATCAAAAACTTAATCCATACTAGCATAGTTTTAGGGAAAACTAATTCTAGATTAGCTCACTAACCTTGAGGTTTTAGAGTTTAGGAAAGTGATTAAGTACTTAATCAATGATTAAGAACTCGATTAGGGTTTAATCAAAGATTAAGGATGCTAATTAGGGTTTCTAGAGATGATTCTAGATTAAGATGATTGGACTTTGATTTTTTTTTTTTTTTGAAACTTAGAGTAAAAATAATTTTCCATCTTAAAACCATAAAACCGTATGCATGAATTTAAGAAGATAAAATCCCAATTAAACCTCAAGCAATAAGATTCATTGAAAACCTTAGAAAATCAAACACATAAAATCATAACACAAGTAAATTAAATTTCAAAGTGTAAAAAATCCATCAATGAAATCAAAACTCCTTTAAATCAATTCTTAAATCAATTAGGTTAAAACAATTTCTTGATTAGGGACTTGTAGAAGAAGTGAGTCAAAAGGCAGATGTTACATAATATCCGGCTATTTTTTTGCAATTCTGTAGCAGTGGGAGATTGCTCTCATCGGACCAGAGTTGGTACAAGAAACAACTGAGAAGATCAAGGTTATTCAAGAAAAGATGAGGATTGCGCAAAGTCGTCATAACAGTTATGCCGATCAGTGAAGATCCAAGCTGGAATTTCAAGAAGGAGATCACGTGTTTTTGCGTGTAGTTCCAACAACCGGTATTGGAAGAGTGATGAAGCCAAAGAAGCTAACTCCGAAGTTTATCGGTCCGTATCAGATTTTGAAGCGAGTTGGTCCTGTCGCATACCAGATCGCCTTTCCTCCGTTTATGTCCAATCTGCATGATGTATTCCACGTCTCTCAGCTTCGCAAATTTGTCCAAGATCCATCTTCGATCATCCAGTTGCAGCAAGATGTTGTACCATTGAAGGAGAATCTCACGTTCGATGTTGGACCAGTGCGAATAGAAGACCATCGAGTCAAGAAGCTGCGAGGAAAAGAGATTCCATTAGTGCGAGTCCTTTGGGGTCAGAATGGAGTGTCTGACTCTACGTGGGAATTAGAATCTAGGATGAGAGAAGAGTATCCGCATCTTTTTGTATAAATCAGAATTACGGGGACGAAATTCTATTTAAGTGGGGGAGGATGTAAGGTCCAGATATTTTTGAATAAAATAAATATATATTTATGATTGAATAAAATATTAAATTTTATGATTTTGGCAAGAATACTCGAGTATTTGAGGAAGACTCGAGTATTGTAACTAGCTGTTAGGAAAATTTGAATTTTTAGTTGGAATACTCGAGTAGTTGGTTGGGAGACTCGAGTATTCAGTAGTGTTGGAGTTCTTTGAAGCTGGTGGGTCAACAATACTCGAGTATTGTCCAAAATACTCGAGTAGTTCGAGCAGTGGTGCTAAGTCTATAAGTCGGTTTTCATTTGAATTTCGAACCAAAATGCGTTTTCTCATGGTTCCAAGCACAGAGCTGGACATTACTTCGAAGGAGGGTAATCCTAGACTATAAATAGATGATCAATGAAGCCCAAACACACTAAAATCTCTCTGAACCCGAATTGTTGACAAAATTTCCTGTTTTGAAGAGCTTACTTTAACCACTTCATTCTCTCTCAATTCTCATCCATTCCCTTTGAAACCTAAACACAAACTGAAGTTCTAATTCCAATCTTGAATTAGAACCCGAAATCACTCCAAATAACCTCTCGTAGATCGAGTTCTAGGCAATCGAAGTTGAGCTTTCAAAGCTACGAAAACAGAGCAAGTTTCAGCATCAAGTACCCATCTTTCTTGAATCCGTTTGGTAAATCCAGAAACTCTTCCGATTCCAAACTTGTTTCTATTTAAATTTGGCATTTCCTAGTTTCTAAAGCTAACTTGTTTCATTCTTTTTCATGTCTTATTCATTGTGAAATTGATGGCCAAAGTCAGCCAAGTGCAACAGTTTTGCACTGGTCCAGAAATCAAGTTTTGATTCAACCCTTTTACTTTGTAACCAATCATTTCTTTAGCTTAGGAGTTACCTAAATACTAGAATGAGTAATTTCAAGCTAAAAATGTAGGAACCATTAAAGGTTCAAAGAGGGATGCAACTTGAATTGGGATTCTGACTTGGAGGTTAGAAACCCATGATTTTATGATTCAAACAAATTTAAATGAACCTAATAAATCTCACTGTAATGTGTTTCGAAATCAAAATCAAGTGGAAATGAATTCCACAGTTTAAAATGGAAATTTTCAAGTTGAATGCAATATGTGATTTGCTGTTAATTGATGTTGTTTCAGTTGTGTTTAAGTGTTGTAACATGTTTGTTTTATGTGCCTAAGTTGCTGTTTTGCATAGGAATGGAGAAATAAAGCAAGGAATTCGAATTGGTATTGAAAGTGCAGAAAACTAGTGCTGTTGCAGCAAAAAGATTTAAGGAGTACTCGAGTATTCTGGAAACTGGAAGAACGACTCGAGTAGATCTTTAAAGACTCAAGTATTTTTGCATGAACTACTAGAGTAGTTCATGAACTACTCGAGTATTCTGAACAATTTTTCAGAAAACACTTACTTTCTAAAATTTTCTTACAATTAACTCGTTTAATATTAATATATCTTATTCCCGTTGGTTGATAGTTATCCTAGAGGTGTCCTACTGGAATTTTATTCAGTGGTTGATTTTTTCCCTATAGGAGTCCCAATGGAAGTGCATACACCCATTCGGTTGATATGATCCCTAGATGTCCCAGTGAAAGTTTTACTCACTTGGTTGATATTTTTCTATGGGAGTCCCAATGGGGTCGTTGCAATAAAAATCCACCAATAGGAGGCTATGCCCCGATGGATTACTAAAAAAATGAGTATACGTTATTTCTAAAACCATCACAAAGTGGTTGGGCCGCTGATGGATTTTTTTGAAAAGAGAATTGAAAGTAAGTAAACCCATCGTAAAATGGCTAGGCCGCTGATGGTCTTTTTCGAAAAGCACCAACACCAGCTAAAAGAAAAGTTGAATGAAAACCAATGAAATGGAACGCTGATGAGAATATTGAAAGAGTAAAATAAGATTTGCATATGATATGGGAATCATGCATGGTGAAAGGAATTGCTCCGATTTGATTTGAGATACTAACTCAGGATAAGGCGTAGAAAGCCACTGACACTGTATGTCATGGAGGTTAGCTCTCAATCAATCATGATGCCTAAAATGTGAATCCGCTCCAGTTCGAAGAAAACATAGGTTTGAAATGGATACCCGAAAGGATGCCGAACTGTGAAGCATGAATTAGGAGTAGGCATGCATCATGTCACTAATGAAATTAAATATGAGTTAAATGAGTTTGAACATATGTACTTGCATTTCTAAATGCTATCTGATTATATGTGTTTGTTATTTTTAGCCTCTGTTATGCTCATATGTTATTGTATTTAGCTATGACTCACTCCTAATCCCTTGTTGTAGGGCATGGCACTGAACATGATATGCGTGGAGATGAGGCCGCTCCCTGATGGGGAGTGGAATTTCGAGGAGCATCGGGCCACATATGAAGGGGACGTGGAAGTCATTTTCCGTCACCCGAACCCATGGTCCTGGATGCGTCCGCGTCGTGCGAGAATCCCAATGGTGTACATTATGCATATTCCACCTAATTTTGTGTTTCGCCATGAAACACCACCATTACCGACTGAGTTGAGTTCTGACTAGTGGAATGTGGATAATGCAACCCATCAGGTTTCTCTTACTTATATTATATTTTGAGTTTCGAACCAGTTGCTCTAGGTTGTTATATGTTTTGTTGTAATATATGTAATATAATGTAATGACCTAGAGTATCTAAGTTAAGTTTAATGTTGTCAACTTTTGATGTAATGGAAAAATGTACTTTTGACTTTAAGATGAAATACGAAGTTGATATTTTCCTTCATGATGTCTTTGAATGTTTTCCGCAAGATTTGAAAATGATGATGACTTGACTTATGATGGATAGAAAAATAAAAAAAAATGGTCGTATTTTCGAATATAAGTATTTTATTAAGAGTAGAAAGTTGGGTCGTCACAGGAAACATGCACAAATGCTTTACATCCAAAGGCACACATGGTGAAAGATTTCGGACATGCACAACTGCACTCAATGCTTCACCCCAAAACCAACCCAAAACGATTGTGGAAGCTTTTCTTGTGAAAGCAAAGATCTAACTCTTTCAACCAGAAATTTGTTCATCTTTAACGCTACAATATTCAATTGTGGGCTCTTCAAAGGAGTCTACCGATGCGTAATACTCTACTTTTTGCAATATGCATCAAACGATTCTGGGTAATCACCTCTATTATTTGTGCGAATGCACTTCAAACTCTTCTCAGTTTCTCTTTCAATTGATGCTTGAAATTTCTTAAAAACCTTCAAGACTGCATCTTTAGTCTTCAAAGCATAAAGCCAGATCTTTCTTGAATGGTCATCTATAAAAGTCAAAAAATATAAATTGCCCCCAAGAGATCTAGTCTCGATAGGACCACATAAATTAAAATGCACCAAATCAAGAATTTCTGGTTTCCTCGTAGGCGGCAGACTCTTGAAGGAAACTCTGCTTTGCTTCATAGCAAGACAGTTAATACAATTTCCCAAATGAGGATTTTTTACATCAGACAACACGTTCCTTTTGGCTAACTCCATCATGCCTTTTTCACTCATGTGACACAACCTTTTATGCCATAGCTCAACACCTTTAGCTGACTCTACTGCATGGACAACATCTTCGGCTACTCTTGCTTGTGTCAAATAAAGTGAAGAATACTTAGTACCTCTTGCAAAAACCATAGAACCTCTAGTGAGCTTCCAAGAATTCCTTGTGAACAAGTTATCATAACATTCATCACACAATTTAGTCACTGAAAGTAAATTCAAAGGAATGTCTGGAACATGCTTAACACCTTTGAGAGTAAGTTTCGAACCAATGGACATCTCCAAACTAACGTCTACAATGCCAGTGCACTTTAACACACCTTCATGAGCCAATTTCACATCACCAAAATCACCAGGAATATATATAAGAGCAGAAAAAATCCCTCCTAGATGTAGCATGAATTGAAGCACAATTATCAACAACCCAGTTGGAACCATTATCAACAATATTAACAGCATCATAGTCCTCAACAATAATTAAATCATCGTATGCCAAATTAGTACTGTCATCGTCAGAGACATCTTCTTTCTTCTTACCTTTATCTTTGCCTTTGTTCTCCTTTTTCATCTGCCAACAAAACTTTTGAGTATGCCCTTTCTTACCACAAAAGTTGCATTCAAAAGTTTTAAACTTACTTCTAGACTTACTTCTGCTTTGGTCTTTATCGCTAAAACCACGATTCTTGCTTCTACCTTTGACTCAGAAAACAAAACCTATGAATGTGAAGAGGAACCCAGCGATTTATTCTCATCTCTTCATTCAAAACACTGTTCTTAACAAGTTCCATTGACAACACACCATATGGATCAAAGTTAGACAATGAGGTTCTAAAAGTTTCCCACGAATCTAACAAGGAACCAAAAAGTAATAGCCCCTGAATTTCTTCATCAAATTTAATACCCATAGCATAAAACTGATTAACAATTCCTTGGATAGCATTCAAATGATCTGCCAATGCAAACCCATCTTGATATTTCAAGTCTAACATTTGCTTTATCAAGAACATCTTGTTATTACCAGTCTTCTTAGCATATAATTGTTCAAGCTTGTTCCACAAGGTCCGAGCATGTATCTCCCCACTAATGCGGTTCAACGCATTATCATCAACCCATTGGCGTATGTACCCCCACACCTGTCTATGCAAAAAAGCCCAATCATCATCATCATCTATTTTTATCATTAGGCTTCTCAGAACCAAAAACGGGTTGGTGAAAATTCTTCACATAAACCAAATCTTCCATCTTACGTTTCCAGAGGGAAAAATTAGAACTATTCAGGTTCACCATTATGCTTGTATTGACTTCCATTGTTCACAACAAGAAAAAACAAGCTCTAATACCAATTGTTGGGTCCAGAGTGCACAGCGGAATAATAAAGCGTCTTATGAGAAAATGTAACCAGAAGACAAATTAGCAAAGCAATGCAAAAATAGTAGAAGATATTGGAGAAAAATAAATAAATGAGACACCATAATTTATAACGTGAAAAAAAAACCCTCTCAAATTGAGAAGTAAAACAATCATGGGACCCAATGCAGAAAAACTTCCACTATAAATTAATGGGTATACAAAAGAGTATTCCTTAACAACAATAGGAATAAAATTCAACACCAACAATGGTGAAAATAACACAATAAAATCCTCACAGGGATAAATAGCACATCTAAAAGAGAAGATAGACACTAAACAAATATGTCAAAATAAAGAGCTCAATGGCAGAAACAACATACTAAAATTTCAGGCAAAACGGGACAAGTTCGCATTGACAAAAAATTCTCTTCTCCAAACTAGATTCCACACCCATACTCCATTAACCCAATTCCCCATGTTCCTTATCTTCTTTTTTTTTTTCACTAAGTGAATACAATCTACGAAATCTTTCCTTCAAACATAAGTCCCTAACCCATTTTTTTCCCAAAAAATGTCTCACTCCCATCCTAAACCCGCTTAACCAAACATCTAGCCAACCATAAATAATTAGGACCTAGGTCAGACTCAAGATGTAAGAGATGATGTTGTTTTGTTTTTCTTATACAAACTTTATTCATTTTTATTCCTTCAAAAAAAATCATAAAGTAATTAACTAATTATATTAACAAAACCAAAATATACTAAAACACTTAAATTTAGACCCATCACGATAGTATTTTTTATAATTATTTATATTTTATACATTTAAAATTTTGGTATAAACTCATTAATTGGTCTTATAAAATAAACTCATTAGTTTAGACAATGCCATTTGAACGTCATTTCAGCTAGAAGACTTGTTCATGATTTTAATTTTTTTTCTCTTTTTTAAATGAAGCAGTTTGGAAATATTTTTTGTGGTCCTAAATGTAAGTTTTTATTGGACATTTTTTTGTCCTTGATGTGAGCCCATTTTTGAAAGGTTTTAATTATTTCTTTTTCACAAACACCCTTATTTATTCCTCATTTTTTAGAATTTAATTAATAATAATAAAAATTGTTTTGAAAAAGTATATTAAACAATAAATTTCCAATGCCACAAACAATACCAAATAACTTCTTTAAAAGGCAATTTGTTTTTAGTCAAAAAAAATTGGATTTAAAACCAGAGAGTAGCATTTATATAAACCTTAGGGGAAGAGCCTTTAACAAAATTAACAAGTTTGGTCAAAATCTTTTGCCCATATAACATTGCTCCTTGAAAATGATGATTTTCTTCACCTTCTTGTGAGAGCCAAACTAAACAGGTTGAAAGCTAAGGATGTGTAAAGCTCTTTTCACATTTAAGAATGAGGGGGAGATTGAACATATTTTGAGTTATGCATGTAGAGTATTTTTATACAAATAGATTAAAAATATTTGTTATATACCTATATATTCAATGATATATGTGTCAATAATTTGAATGTATCGGGAGATTATTCTAGTTCTAGCCAGCCATAATTAGTCATTTCAATCGGATAGGATGGGATTTGCTTGCCCTACCTCTCCCATCAAGGATTGATTGGAGGGGGTTCAAGGAAGGTGCATCAAGGTGAATAAATATTTGTTAATTTTGTGTTGCAAAAGACAATCATATATACATATTATTTGTGTGATGTCCTAGACGGTGAGGACCTCCAAGGGTGTAGGAGATGACCTTCAAAGGTACCTCTGTCTAGGGTTGATCTGTGATGTTTGGGGGAAGTCCTCAGATGGCTAAAGGAAAGAGCCAAGAAGCAACCCTAATCACTAGTGTGTGAGGATGGCAATTAGGGTTAGAGGACGTACCTGAGCCCCATGTAGTACTGAGCTACTTATAGGGGGGAGCTGGTTGCCCTTATGGGCTTGCTTTAGGCCCAAGTAGGGCCAGCCTGTACTGAGCTAGGAGCGGATAAGGTTGGATGAGTTGTCCTTGTGGATAAGGTAGTGAGCTGTCCTTGTGGATAAGGTAGTGAGCTGTCCTTGTGGATAAGGTAGTGAGCTGTCCTTGATGTCGGACTTGGGGAGATGCCGGACCTGGATGTCGGAATTGAGTGGGAACACGAGGTCGGCCTGTATCTGGCATCTGTTCGGCCGTTGAGCATTGAGCTCGGCCAAGCGCTTAGAAGGCCTCCTGAAGGGTCCTCAGGACTTCGGCGAGGTGGTTTGAGAACTTCGGCTAGGCCGAGTCCACCACATAAGCCCCCCAGCTCGGTCAAGGCTATCGGAGCCTTGTTCCGAGGTTCTGGTTCAGGTCTTTTCCCCAAATCCACCTCATAAGGTCCGAGTTCACCACATAAGCCCCCCAGCTCGGTCAAGGCTGTCAGAGCCTTGTTCTGAGGTTCTAGGGAGTTCGGACGATGAGTTGCCGGTAAGTTGGATCCAGCTGTTTCTGATGTCCTTTCATTATGACAAAGCAGGTGATGAGCATTTTATTTCCCATTTTTCCTTGCATTATTTTACTCCTATTATTAAGACTTGTTGCCCATTTGACATTGTTTAGCTTGATTTAGTGATTTAGAGTTTATTGGACTAATATTCTGAATATTGTTTAATTTGGGATTATTTAGCCTGATTAATTCTATTTCTATTTTCAGGTCATATTTGGCACAAGGGCTTTTTGGACATTTTGGGAATGAAGATTTAATGTTGGAAGAGAAGATATGATGAAGTGAAGATTGTAATCTATCTTTAGGATTAGTTGAGATTTAGTTATATCTTTTAAGATTTAGATTTTATCTATAGGATATTTTTAGATTTAATTTAGAGATAAGCTTTCCTTAGGATTTGGGCCCATGATTTAGGCCCGTTTTGTGATTTAAAAAGCCAAATTCGTGTAAACCCTTGGGGAGACCTTCCATTCACGTTTTTTTTACATTCTCTCTCATAGAGAAGGCTTAGTTTTGCTCTCCAAGCTTGTGGAGGCTGCTAGGGTTTCTCTCTCTTCCCTTTTCTACACGTTTTTGGTATTTTTCTTCATGGAAGGCTAAACTCTTAGGTTAAATCCCTTTGGTAATGTATCACATACTCTTGAGGTTTTGTTCTTAATGCTATTTCGTTTTTATTCACTGTTTTCATGCTTATTGATATGTTATGGTTCGCTTAGTTCCATTCTATAGAGATAATCCATGTGTATGAATGCTTAATTTATGCAAACTCGTAAAAACTCCATGCTTTGGCTTTTAATGCTTAATTAGAGGTTTGGGTTTTGGGGTGAGAATTGAATTTTCGCTTAGTATTTAATTCTCACGAGTTGGACAGTGAAGAGGAAAAAAATTGATCTTTAGTGACCGATGATAGAGTTGTGAACGCGAGCCAAAGGGGTTTATCCGCTTTTCCTTATCTGTTTCTTCGTTTTGATTTAATTCTGTTTTGATTTCAATTATTCAATATTCAATACAAAAAAAACCCCCCTGTTTTCTATGCATACTATGTGTTCGACCTTTTGCTTGATAAGATATTCCTTGGGAGATGACCTAGGAGTCACTTCCTAGTACTATACTTAAACTGTTTTTATTTGTATCGGGTACGGCCTCGATCAAATTTGGCGCCGTTGCCGGGGAATATCGGTTCTTGCCAAAGGTCATTAGTAGTTAGTTAGTGTCGTAGTTAGTATAGTTATTATAGTGTGTCGTGTCTGATTTAGGGTCTAGTAGTCAATTCTGATAACCGGTTGAAGTTGCACTGTTTGCTGTTTTGCTATTTTGTTGCAATTAGTGTATTTGATTGATTCTGTGGTTGCTAGTTCACATAGTTGTGGGTGGAATTTTTGCACGAAAATTTATATCCACACTACTTTTATCATATAAAAAGGTTTTGAGGCACCACGATCACTCAGATCATCACTGGTTGTGAGTTCCAGAAAAATTTTCCAAGTTTTAGCAGCACTGTCTTCAAATCGTCGCAACTTTTGACCCATAACTCGGAATTTGACGAATTTTATATCAAATCGAAGGGAATTTTCTGAATAATCTGATTTTTCTCACTTTGTAAGAAAACTCCTTCGTCTGGATCCTGAAAAAGCCGTTTTACTATTTCTTTTTTATTTTACAAGTTTTATTTTCTTAGTTTTTGGTCTCTGATTTAATTGTTTGACTTGGTTCCCTTTTGAATTTTGTCCTCAAACTTTTTGTGGTATGTTTTCATGATTTTAGGGTGCTGAAAAAAATAAAGGAAAAAATTTTAAAAAATAAAAAAATTTTGTTGCCTATTTTGGTCATGTATATTAGTGACAGTTTGCTATGCTTAATGGTGTTCTGTTCAGTACATGACTAGGAGCAACCCAAGCTACTTTCATCCATATAACCCTGAAATTGATAGAACTTATCACAGACTAGTTAGACAAAATAGGAACCAGTCCATAGGTAGTGAGTCTATTGAGTCTTTACATAGTGAGTCTGCTTCTTTTTCTTCTATTCCTATAAATTCTGATTCTTATTCTGATTATTCTGAAAATATGGCTCAACCTCCACCACGTGAGAGGACATTGAGGGAGCTGGCTGCACCTGATTTCACTATTGAAGATTTGTGCATCCAGTATCCCGATGACCCGTATGAGCTAAGGTCTGGACTAATTCATTTGTTGCCCAAGTTTAATGGTCTTGCAGGTGAGGATCCTCATAAACATCTCAAGCAGTTCCATATTGTCTGTGCTACTATGAAACCACATGATGTGCAAGAGGATCATGTTTGTCTTAAGGCATTCCCACACTCCCTAGAGGGGCTAGCCAAGGATTGGTTGTACGATCTGGCCCCTGGTTCTATCACAGTCTGGGACAACCTGAAGAGGACATTTTTGGAGAAATTCTTCCCTGCATGCAGAACAACATCAATCCGAAAGGATATATCAGGCATCAGGCAACAAAGTGGAGAAAGTCTCTATGAATATTGGGAGAGATTCAAGAGATTGTGTGCGAGCTGCCCCCACCATCAGATCTCAGAGCAGTTGCTTATTCAATATTTCTATGAAGGTCTCAACCTCATGGAGAGAAACATGCTTGATGCTGCAAGTGGTGGTGCCCTAGGAGACATGACACCTTTAGAAGCCAGAGTCAAGATTGAGAAGATGGCTTCCAATTGTCAACAATTCCATGCAAGGGGCAACAGCGATGCAATCATAGTGAGAGGAGTGAATGATGTTGGCACAAGTTCTGGTAAGGTTGAGAAGCTTGAACAGAAGATAGATTCACTTACAACTTTGGTCACTCAATTGGCCATCAACCAGAAGAAGTTGTCCCTGCCTGCTAGATTATGTGGCATATGCACATCCGCTGAGCACCCCACAGATGCATGCCCTTCTGTGCAGCAGCAACCAACGACTGGTGCTGACCAACCTGAGGCATATGCCGCCAACATCTTCAACAGTAGAAACCAGCAGCCACAGAACTTTGATCTCTCTACCAATAGATACAACCCTGGTTGGAGGAACCATCCCAACCTGAGATGGTCTGATCAGCAGCAACCTTCACAGGTTCAATTTCAGAACAATTCTAGACCACCATATGTACCTCCTCCAGTCCAGCAACAGAGACAACAACAGGCTAATTCTGCACCACCAGCTCCTAGTACTGAGCAGCAGCCTTCATTGGAAGAGCTGATGAAACAAATGACCATGCAAAATCTCCAATTCCAACAGGAAACTAGAGCATCCATTCAAAGACAAGAGGCCTCCATTCAATCTTTGACCAATCAGATGGGACAGATGGCAACAGCAATCAACACTATGCAATCTCAGAATTCTAACAAGTTGCCATCCCAAACAGTGATCAATCCAAACCAGAATGTGAGTGCCATTAGTCTAAGGTCAGGGAAGCAGATTGTCACACCCACACCAGAATCTGACCTCAACAAAGATAATCTAGTTTCAACCAACAAGAAGAGCCAAATGGTCGAGGAGAGTGAGCACACAAGTACCAGAAAATCCCATCCAGCTCAGCCTTCCACAAGCACAACACCTGCTGCTGCCCAACAACCACCCCCCATTCCTCTTCCTTTCCCACCAAGGGGGGTGACTCAAAGCAAGAAAATGGAAGAGATTGACAAAGAGATACTTGACACATTCAGGAAGGTGGAAGTCAACATACCCCTTCTTGATGCAATCAAGCAGATTCCAAGGTATGCAAAGTTCTTGAAGGATCTATGCACACACAAACGGAAGCTCAAGGGCAATGAGAGGATCAACATGGGAAGAAATGTCTCTGCTCTTATAGGTAAACCCGTCCCTCATATTCCTGAAAAGTGTAAGGATCTTGGAACTTTCTCTGTGCCTTGTATCATAGGTAATACTAAATTTGAGAATGCTTTGCTAGATTTAGGAGCATCTATTAATGTTATGCCTATGTCTATTTTCAAGTCTCTTTCACTTGGACCCCTTCAACCTACGGGTGTGGTTATTCACTTGGCAAATAGATCTACTGCCTACCCCGCAGGTTTGATAGAGGATGTCCTGGTTCGGGTTGAAGAGCTTATCTTTCCTGCTGATTTTTATATTCTTGATATGGAAGAGGACACCTCTCGTAGTGCTGTCCCTATCATATTAGGGAGACCATTTTTGAAAACAGCCCGAACCAAGATAGATGTGCATGCAGGTACACTTTCCATGGAATTTGATGACAGTGTGGTTCGATTCAATATTTTTGATGCTATGAAACATTTTTCTGATGACCACTCTGTTTTTCATGTTGACTTGATTGATGATCTGATTGATGAGCATGTTCTAGACTTTTTGCATGATTATGATTTGCCATCTTTCACTAGCTCATTTACTTGTTCTGCATGTTCTGATTCCGAAATGTGCACTGCATGCATTGAAATTGACCAGTTTTTAAATTCTGCTACTGCATCTGTTGATTCATATGATATAGATTCAGATCATGCTAACCCCATTTCTGTTTTGCATGAGTCTAATTCACTTGTTCAGGTGCAGGCGGCAGAATCCAATTATGCTGCTCCTTTAGTTCCATCTGTGATGCAGGCACCTTTATTGGACCTGAAGCCCCTTCCTCCTCATCTCAAATATGCTTACTTGGAGGCTGAGCAGAAACTTCCAGTGATCATCTCTACCTCCCTTTCTGTTGATCAAGAGAAGAAGCTGCTGGATGTGATTAGAGCAAACAAAAAGGCAATAGGATGGACTTTGGCAGACATACCTGGTATTAGCCCCTCCATGTGCATGCATCGGATTTTATTGGAGGATGGGGCTAAACCAGTGAGACAACCCCAGAGACGGTTGAACCCCCAGATTCTTGATGTGGTGAAGAAAGAGGTCACCAAGCTGCTGCAAGCTGGCATTATCTACCCCATTTCAGACAGCACTTGGGTAAGCCCGGTTCAAGTAGTTCCCAAGAAGTCTGGGGTGACAGTTGTCAAAAATGAGAAGGATGAGCTGATTCCCACTAGAGTGCAGAACAGTTGGAGAGTCTGCATTGATTATAGGAAGCTCAACCAGGCGACCCGCAAGGATCACTTTCCTCTTCCCTTCATTGATCAGATGTTGGAGCGCCTGGCAGGTAAATCTCACTATTGCTTCTTAGATGGTTTCTCTGGTTATTTCCAAATCTGTATTGCACCAGAGGACCAACATAAGACTACATTTACCTGTCCTTTTGGTACATTTGCTTATAGGAAGATGCCTTTTGGCCTATGCAATGCTCCTGGCACTTTTCAAAGATGTATGATGAGTATTTTTAATGACTTACTTGAGCATTGCATAAAGGTCTTCATGGATGATTTTAGTGTATATGGTTCCTCTTTTGATGCATGTCTTGATAGTTTGTCTAAGGTGCTTAATAGGTGCATTGAGACTAACCTTGTCTTGAATTTTGAAAAATGTCATTTTATGGTAGAACAAGGCATAGTCTTAGGGCACATTATTTCGCATAAGGGCATAGAGGTTGACCCTGCTAAGCTGCATGTAATATCACATTTGCCTTACCCCTCTTGCGTGCGAGAGGTGCGTTCTTTTCTTGGCCATGCAGGTTTCTATCGCAGGTTTATTCAGAACTTTAGCAAGATAGCCCTTCCACTATCCAACTTGCTTCAAAAGGATACCACATTTGAGTTTGGAGACCAATGCAAGAAGGCATTTGATGAGCTAAAGAGAGCACTCACCACCATTCCCATCATCCAACCACCTGACTGGACTCTCCCATTTGAGCTCATGACCGATGCCTCGAATTATGCTTTGGGAGCAGTTCTCTCCCAAAGGGTTGGTAAGATGTCTCATGTGATTTATTATGCATCTAGGACTTTAGATTCAGCACAAGTTAATTACACCACAACTGAAAAAGAGTTGTTAGCCATTGTCTTTGCACTTGATAAGTTTAGATCATATCTATTAGGTTCTAAGGTTGTGGTGTATACTGATCATGCTGCTCTGAAGTATCTTTTGAAAAAGACAGATTCCAAACCTAGGTTGATTAGATGGATGTTGCTCCTCCAGGAGTTTGATCTTGAGATTCAGGATCAGAGTGGTGCACATAACCTTGTCGCAGACCACTTGAGTAGAATAGAGAGAGAGGAGGATGCATTTCCTATCCGGGATGACTTCCCGGATGAGCAGCTTTTAGTTTTGCATGTTTCACATCCCCCTCCCCTTATTCCTTGGTTTGCTGATATTGTAAATTATATAGTTGCATCTGTTTTTCCACCCTTGGCATCCAAAGCTCAAAGAGACAAATTGAAGAGCGATGCCAAGTATTATGTATGGGATGACCCCTATTTGTGGCGTTTTTGCAGTGATCAGGTCATTCGCAGGTGCATTCCAGACCAGGAGATCCAATCGGTTCTCCAATTTTGCCATGCTTCACCAGTTGGAGGCCACCTTGGCACTCAAAGGACAGCACGAAAGGTGCTGGATTCTGGATTTTATTGGCCTACCATCTTCAAGGATGCAAGCAAAATCTGCAGCTCATGTGAGCAATGTCAAAGGGCAGGAGGCACCCTATCTTGGAGGCAACAGATGCCGCAACAACCTATGTTGTTCTGTGAGGTGTTTGATGTCTGGGTATAGATTTCATGGGCCCCTTTCCTGTTTCTTTTGGTTTTTATTATATCTTACTTGCTGTGGATTATGTATCCAAATGGGTGGAAGCTAAGGCCACCAGGACTAATGATGCTCAGGTTGTTGTAGATTTTGTCAAGACTAATATCCTTTGCAGGTTTGGCATACCTAGAGCCATAGTCAGTGATCAAGGCACACACTTCTGCAATAGATCCATGCAAGCTTTGCTCAAGAAGTATGGGGTTGTGCACAAAGTTTCTACACCATATCACCCCCAAACCAATGGGCAAGCTGAGATTTCAAACAGAGAGATCAAGCGGATTTTGGAGAAGATGGTGAAGCCTAATAGAAAGGATTGGAGCACACGATTGGAGGATGCTCTATGGGCCCATCGGACTGCTTACAAGGCACCCATAGGGATGTCACCTTATCGGGTTGTTTTTGGTAAGGCATGCCACCTGCCTGTGGAGATAGAGCACCGTGCATATTGGGCTGTGAAGCAATGTAACTTAGCTCTTGATCAAGCGAGTGAGGAGAGGAAGCTGCAGTTGAGTGAGCTAGATGAGATCCGTTTGGAGGCCTATGAGAATTCCAAGTTCTACAAAGAGAAGACCAAGAAGCTCCATGATAGCTCAATTTGCAGAAAGGAGTTCTTGGTTGGTCAAAAAGTGTTGCTCTACAACTCTAGGCTTGGACTCATGAGTGGAAAGCTCCGCTCTAAATGGATTGGACCGTTTGTAGTCACCCAGGTGTTTCCTTATGGCACTGTGGAGATCAAGAGTGAGTCCACAGACAAGAGCTTCAAAGTCAATGGCCACCGACTCAAGCCTTTCCTCACTACCCCTTCTTTGGATGATGCACCTGTGGAGGAAGCCTCATTGGTCGACCCCATTTTTGACCCACCATGATTTCGGGACTCTTCTTTTCTCCTTCCTTACTCTTTTTATTGCACTTGTCTATATCTGTCTGATTCTGCTATTTGTGTTCCATTGAGGACAATGTGTGATTTAAGTGTGGGGGGAGAGTAGTTTAGGTTGCATATTTTTGCTTTGATTTTTTTAGGTTTTGCTAAGTTTTGGGCATTTTCTTGCATGTTTTTGCTTCATTTTAGTAGAGTCTTGGTATCTTGTGTCTGAATTCATGCATTTCTGTGTGTAAAGTTGCTTTTGATAATTAAGAGGTGGTAACACTGTGATAGAATTGTCCCTTTTGTGAGGATTTGAGCCTTAATTGTGGGTGGATTGCTATATATGCCACCTAATTTTTCTTTCATGTGTGATTGCACTCTGGATTACTTGCACTCTAGAACTTGACTTGACTCTTGTTGATACTTGATATTCCCATGCACATTTTGAAATGATTTAGGCATTGTTTTTTTCTTGAATAAGCCACTAGCCATATGAGCCTACCTTGAATGAATTTATCCTTTGATAGCCCCTTTGAGCCTTTATATCCCTTTTCTTTGTTCTTTAGCTCATTACAAGCCTATGACTGAAAAACCATGATTGTCCTAACCTTAGGGAATGTTGGAGCTTTGGAATTGTTTTGGGAATGGGTATTAAGTAAGCGAGGGTGCTTTGTTCTTCATCTCTTGTGAGTTCTGGGTTTTGCCTCTATGGTCGGTGATGTAATTATGGCTTTATCTCATTATGCCATTTTTGTTGTTTCTTCTTTCCTTTCGTTCATGAAGTTCTGCAATGAAAAAAAAATTGAAAAAATGAATGATGAAAAAAAAAAGAAAGAAAGAAGAAGAGAAAAAAAAAAGAATAAAAGGTTGATTGAGGCATGGAGGTTTGGAATTAGAGGTTGTTGTTATGTTTACCATTTCATTCTGGGGTGGATTGTGCTTATTTTTTTTACTTGTTCCCCATTGCTCCTCTATTCCCTGGGTTTTAGCTACATTTCCCATATTTTTATCCTACCTTGTCCTTGGCCCCATTACAACCCTGAAAAGACCTTTTGATCTTAATGTGCATGTGTGTTGATTGTTGATGTTAGAGGCTTGTCAAGCCTATGGTTGTGTTTGTTTTTCATGATGTGCCTTGAGTGTAAACACTGATTAACCTTAAACACTTGAGTGTAAACACTATTGAGTGATCCTTGTGAGTTTCTATCATCTTTGTGACTACCCTTTTGATGTCATTGGTTTTCTTTGCATATTTGAAATAATTGGATGATGTTCATGAATGCCTTGATTCTTTGGTCCTTATTTTCTTCGTGTGCTCGATTTTGCCCATTTCTTTGCATTTCCTAGAATTCATTGTGAAGTATGTAATCTCTTAGGTTTGCATTCATTAGTTTTAGTAATCTTGTTACATGATTCACTTTGGTGCATATTGATTTTCTCAGTCCTAATTCTTAGTTTTGCCCAGGAGTGCAAAAGGATAAGTGTGGGGGTATTTGATGAGCATTTTATTTCCCATTTTTCCTTGCATTATTTTACTCCTATTATTAAGACTTGTTGCCCATTTGACATTGTTTAGCTTGATTTAGTGATTTAGAGTTTATTGGACTAATATTCTGAATATTGTTTAATTTGGGATTATTTAGCCTGATTAATTCTATTTCTATTTTCAGGTCATATTTGGCACAAGGGCTTTTTGGACATTTTGGGAATGAAGATTTAATGTTGGAAGAGAAGATATGATGAAGTGAAGATTGTAATCTATCTTTAGGATTAGTTGAGATTTAGTTATATCTTTTAAGATTTAGATTTTATCTATAGGATATTTTTAGATTTAATTTAGAGATAAGCTTTCCTTAGGATTTGGGCCCATGATTTAGGCCCGTTTTGTGATTTAAAAAGCCAAATTCGTGTAAACCCTTGGGGAGACCTTCCATTCACGTTTTTTTTACATTCTCTCTCATAGAGAAGGCTTAGTTTTGCTCTCCAAGTTTGTGGAGGCTGCTAGGGTTTCTCTCTCTTCCCTTTTCTACACGTTTTTGGTATTTTTCTTCATGGAAGGCTAAACTCTTAGGTTAAATCCCTTTGGTAATGTATCACATACTCTTGAGGTTTTGTTCTTAATGCTATTTCGTTTTTATTCACTGTTTTCATGCTTATTGATATGTTATGGTTCGCTTAGTTCCATTCTATAGAGATAATCCATGTGTATGAATGCTTAATTTATGCAAACTCGTAAAAACTCCATGCTTTGGCTTTTAATGCTTAATTAGAGGTTTGGGTTTTGGGGTGAGAATTGAATTTTCGCTTAGTATTTAATTCTCACGAGTTGGACAGTGAAGAGGAAAGAAATGGATCTTTTGTGACCGATGATAGAGTTGTGAACGCGAGCCAAAGGGGTTTATCCGCTTTTCCTTATCTGTTTCTTCGTTTTGATTTAATTCTGTTTTGATTTCAATTATTCAATATTCAATACAAAAAAAAACCCCCCTGTTTTCTATGCATACTATGTGTTCGACCTTTTGCTTGATAAGATATTCCTTGGGAGACGACCTAGGAGTCACTTCCTAGTACTATACTTAAACTGTTTTTATTTGTATCGGGTACGGCCTCGATCAGCAGGTTTGACAGTTGTCAAGTCACCCGTACCGATGTGGCGTTTGCTCTTCTTCGATCTGACATGTGTCAGAAACCGCGATCCTCGAGGCGTCACCATCATTGTGACATTGCTCGAGGTCCACACATTTCGCCGCTGTGTGCCACGTGTCCAAGTATATGTGGCCACACGCGTTGGGCTGAGCCGCCTAAGCCAGGCCCATAATTCAAAATGGGAGGAAAAACGGTTCTCTTTTCTCCTTGACCTAACGAACCATTCTCTCCTCTCTCAGCCAAATATTCCTCTTTTTTGAAAACGCTCCTGCATCTTCTTCCCCCATCTTCACTTCTTCGAAAACTCTTTACTTCCTTTCACGGTTCCGGTGCTTTCGATCTTCTTTGCACTCTCCTTCAACCAGGGCTCTCTCGCCGTCGGCGCTCTCTCTCAGATTCATATTCATCCGGTACTGCTTCTTTCTCTACCTCGCTTCTTATTTCCTTTGTTCTTACAGTTTTGTAGTTCATGTGATGAGATTTTGGTGTTTCTTCGCTTTTATATTTGCGAACAACGGGTTACTTTGTAGAGTTTTGATAAGGGTTTCTGGTTTTCTGCTTCTTCTTTGGTGGCGGTGGGGCTTGTACTTAGGTTTTGCGTTTTTGGTTTTGAGGGGTAATGCTGGGGTTTGAGTTGGGTACTTTGGTTCCGGGAGTCATTCCTGGGGTTTGGCCTTCTGCGTGTTTTGAGATTTTTGGAGGGTTTTTGATTTGTGTTTTTTGTTTATTTTTCAGAAAACCAAAGGAGTGGATTGGGTTCGGTATGAGTAGGGAATGGTTTAGGAAGTGGGCTAGGGTAGTTTCCCTGTCATCTAGCAGCAGTGACGAGGAGGACGGCTCTTCCTCCTCGTCCTGTTCCTCTACGGAGGTAGACGAGGCGTTCCGTCGCCAAAGGGAGTATAGGCAAAAGTACGAGAGGCGGGTTCTGGAGGTTGACCCCGTTGAGGTAGTCTATCCTTGGGACTGAGAGGAGAAAAGGGAGTGGATACGGCAGTACGCCTGGGCCGAGTTTGTTGACGGTAGGGAGCGTGCCGATTTCGAGAGGATGGAGAAGGAGGGAATGTACGAACGAGGGGTACCTGTGGTAGAGGGGAGATGCTCGCCCCTCGAAACTACTTCGAGGGGGTTCTCTGGGGGGTTATTTTTCGTAACCCGTAAGACTAATACCGAGCTTCCCTGTTCTCCCACAGGTACCATGCCGCTCAGGAAGTGCGTCCGTCAACCTGAACTTTACCCTGCACCTTTCGACGCCGAACAGTACGAGTGGGTTGACGTGGAGCCCAAAGGAATTCAGTCCAGCCTTTCTTCGGAGGATAAGCTTGCCGAGGTAAGGAGGGTCGTGCTGCCTTGCCCAGGGGACGCCACCGGAACTTCTTACGAAGTGCTCCCCTGTTCGGCAAATGACAGGATATGCAGCCGGACTGACAGTAATTCTTTTTTCTTTTATGCCGATCTGATTCACAATCTCGGCGTGGCCCTCCCCTTCACCGACCTGGAAATGAGGGTCTTAAATGAGCTCGGACTAGCTCCCTCCCAACTTCATCCTAATACTTGGTCGTTTCTCCGAGCGTTCCAGAAGTATTGTAGAGCCAAACGTTTGGTATGCACAGTGCGATTATTTTTGTGGATGTATAACCCGTTCTTCAGCAATAAGGACGGGGTCACTGGTCGTCTTTGGGTGTCGGCCAAAGCCCGAGCTCATTGTGGGTTGTTCGGCATGTTCTCTGAGTCTTGGAAGCGCTTCAAACCGAGATTCTTCAAATATAAGTACGTTGGAGCGGGGCTGCCTTGGTTTCGGTCTGAGACAGGACCGAAGTTCCCTCTGGAGTAGACCTCCGAGTTCTTCAATCGACATTCCAGTACACCGCAGAGGTGGTCGGGTGTAACACTAGATGCCGATGAGTCTGTAACGGCTCACCATTTTCAAACAGAATACCGCTCTCGGAAATTTCAACTCGATGTTGGAGTTTTCATAAAGTGTCTTGACGATGAAGTCTTAACAAAGATTGGTAGTTACTTTTGCTCTGGCATTTGTTCCTTTTCTTTCAATTCTCTTATACTAATATATATATTTTATTTTATTTTTTTTACAGAAGAACATTGGTCCGAGATGTCTTCCAGGGCGCTGAAAGCTGCTTTTGAAGCTCGGAGGAAGAAGAGGCCCGAGGTCTCTTCTATCGATGCCGTGTCGTCCGAGGTTTCTACGGATACGCTGTCGGCCGACTCTGGTCCCCTCCATCCTACCCCTCATGCCGTTATTATTGCTCCTCCTCCTCCTACCTCGCCGAGTCCCAGCACCGAGGTAGCCCTAGTTGCAAATGTGCCACCTCCAAGCACTGAAACTCAATCAAGGCTGCCGGCTACCCCTACCAAACCATCACTCAAAGACACTCTTGTCAAAATGTCAGGTGCGGAATGGAAGAAGAAAGCGGAAGAAATGGCTTGCCAGCTGAAGAGAGCCACTACTATGTTTAATGTGCTGGCCGAGGTAGCTGATGATGTGGCGGACGGTCTTTCGCCTGCTAAGAAAATGGCTCGGTCGGCTATGGCGGCCGAGGTGGAAAAGCTGAAGAATAGCAAGAGGTCAGCCGAGCAAAAATAGGCTGAGGCTGAGGAGGAGCACCGTCGACAGATGGAAGAGCTCCGAAAAAGGCACGAAGAGGATTTGGCCCAAGCCAAAGCAGATGCGAAAGAGGTTGGTCGGCAGGAGGGCCTGGCCGAAGTGGAAAAGGTTAGGGGTCTGCTGAAGAAGAGGGCTGCCCAGGCTCTAAAGTATAAGGTAGCGGCTCGGGAGTCGGACTTCGACCTTGAAAGGGTGGCCGGCAAGGTTTTCACCAACGCGGTTGAGCAGGTTCTTCACATGAATCAGGGGCTCCGCATTCGGTACGTCGGCGCATCTGCCGGGTTCGGAGTGGAGAATGGAAAGATGGTTGACTATGAAAATGGTGGAGCCGAGGTTGATTTGGACCAGCCTGAGGAGAATCTGCCCAACCCACTGGTTGAAAGGATGGATGGGGAGTTCGACCCGCGGACGGTCGTCCTTTCTGATGTTGAGGAAGATGCAGCGTAAGTCCCTTATGCTGGGCAGCTTATACTTTGTTTATGTCCTTTTATAACATATCTGACAATGTTGACATCTATTTAACTTATTGTAGCTCGTTTATTTTTAAAACAAACAGTTTTAGCCTGTTGCGTGCCGTCGTATTTATGCAAGTTTATACACTAACTTGTTGCATACATCCGATGTCCAAGGTCGGAATTATGCCCGCCTTGTTGGGAACTCGTTGCGTGAACGCGAGTTTATCATAATAAACCTATTGCATGTTTATTCGTTCGACCTCGGGTTCGGTCTTCGATTGATTAGGTGGCCCCTAGGGAGATTTTTAAGAAAAGATGCAAGTGTTTAGAACTTGTTGCATGCTAAAACTTCTTATGCAAGTTCTTGTTTTAACTTGTTGAATATATATTGCATCCGAGGTCTTTTTTATAAGTAAAGCTACTTTTGAGAATACAAGTCTTTTGCCAGCTTGTTGTATTTCGGCCTGATCGGACCTTAGGAAAACTTGTACCCAATCATTGGTGTTTGAAATATTAATAAATCAGAGGACTCAGTAAGTGCAGTAATCTTATAAGTTTTCCTTTGAATAAAGGTACTGTATATAAGTGCATACGGTAGGGAACTCGGATCTACCCACCTTAGCCGAGGTGGGTGTCCTCGACCCCGATGTAAAAGAGAGTGCTGAGTGAAGCTATGTATAAACATTTCACAGCAGTTTGTTCTTTATCGGGTGTCCCTTGTACACTGTGCATATGAGCCGATCTTATCTGGAAGACGTTGGCTGTGCATAGCGCCATGCAACATTTAGGGGGCTAGTGCTAAATGAGAAGCTAGTACGTACGTATATAAAACTGTGGCACTTGAGTATGAGCAAGTTTGTACTTTTCATTGGATAAAATTATGAGTACATTGCTTTTTCTTTTGGAAGGTGAATATCTCACAACGAAAATTAAAGACATAAACGATAATTAGCAGGAAGGGAATTGAAAATAAAAGGAAGTTAAAATTGAAATCCTCGGGGAGGGTGCTCGTGACTGCTGAGATGTCTGAGGTAAACCTATTTGAACAGGTTCTCAGAGTTTTGAAGTTTTTGGGAATCCTTGAGTTCGGTAATTACCCAAAGTATGTTTCTAGAACGCCTCTGTTGAGGGTTATCGATCTCGGGCTTAGTTCCCGCTTTTCTGGCCGTTAGGGCCGATGTCCGATCCTCGGGGCGCGAGGTGATCAGATTCAGAAGACCCGGGTTGCTTTGCTTTCTTGTCGCGGTCGGCTGGCTCTTTCATCGCTATCTTCTTCGGACCAGGAGCGTCTTGTCGGATTTCCTTATTATGGTCCTCCGAGGTGGGCTGATAGGAAAGGCTGCCGAGACTGTTGGTAATGTTGAAAAGTGAGGACATCTCCATCTTGAAGAGCCCGAGCTTGGGGGTCTGAAAAGCTCGGCTGAAGACATGGGCAAGAGAGTCACCTCGGCCCTCAATTCGGAGATGCACCGAGCGGAGGGCGGGGTTAGTGAGAACTAGATGAAAGAACAAATTCTCCCCGTGTAGGGAGTAGGAGAGGGCTGAAAGAGAGAAAAGATCTCCTTTTACTGCATCTTGGATTTTTCGGAGGGGTTTATCATTCACGATAGCATCTTTGCTCAGGGGAGAGGCGAAGGGGGGAATTACCGCCCCTTCTTCACGAAGAGAGGACACATAGGTGTTTCGTTCAGACTGGAGTTCGGCCAATAAGACTCTTCCCTTGGACAGTGTCGGATCGGTGAACTCTTTCTGCTTCTTTTTTCCTTCCCGTAGGCTTGCATTGTAGCAGAGTCGGGCCTTCACTTGGTCAGCTTTTACCGAAACCACTTTATCATCAAATCCGACAAACTTCATTGCCAGGTGCACTATTGAGACTACTGCCCCAAAAGCTTGTAGGCAAGTTCGTCCCAATATTACATTGTACGGGGAATCGGAGTCAACAACCAAAAATTTGATGATCTCCGTTCGGGCCGAAGGCTGGTTGCCTAGGGTCACCGGGAGATGAATGGCTCCCAGGGGGCGGATTGCCTCCCCTGTGAAGCTAATGAGATTTCCTTCGAATCCTACGAGGTCAGCGGATCTCAACTTCAAAGCTTGGAAGGTATGCAGAAAGAGGATGTCGGCCGAACTCCCTTGGTCAACGAAGACTCGGGCGACCTCAAAATTGCCAATCAACGCCGTTATCACCATAGGATCATTGTGATCTGGGATGACGTTTTCCATATCCTGGTCGGAAAAGATGATGGGAATATTCCGAGAAGGCTTTTTGGAGATGGGTTTGTGATGAACTGCCAAAACCTGGTTGATGTACCTTTTTCTTTCCGCCCTCATCTCACCGCCGCCAGCGAAACCTCCCGAGATGGTTTCTACTCGGAAGTTTTCTGGCGACTTATCGAGGTCCTGAACCACGACCATGTTTACCCGTGGTAGCTCCTCTTTCTTCTTCTCTGGGGACGGGTCGGCCTTAGCTTTTCCTTTATCATTGTCCGGGCTGCGAGATCTTCTCCGACCTCGTCTTTCCACTGCCTCTCGGACATACTGCTGTAGCTTGCCTCTTCTTAGCATATCCTCAATGACATCCCGAAGCCATGTGCATTGGTCGGTATGGTGGCCGTACCCGTCATGAAAATTGTAGTATTTGGACTTGTCTCTCACATAGTTTTGATTTCTGAGGAAGGGGGGCGGGGTACACTCCTCAGTTCGGTCTGCATGGTCTCTTTCCAGACTTGAGACCTCAGGACCGTGAGGGGGGTGTAAGAGTCATATTTGGTGATGTATGGACGTCGGCGGTCCTCTTGTTGAGAGCGGCCTCGGTCTCCCTGATCTGCTCTTCCTCCTCTTTCATCCCTGTTGCCCCGAGGACGGCCTCGGGGCAGGGCATTCTGCGAGGTGTCCTGAGCATTTTCCAGTCTGCTCGACTGTCCCTTGCTGAATTCTTCAAGGTTTATATACTTGTTTGATCTCTGTCTCAGTTCGGCCATGTCCCTTGATGGCTTTCCAATAAGTGAATCTTTGAAGCCTCCTTCGGCCAATCCCTGGGTCAAAAGGAGGACGGCCACCTCGGGAGACAGATTTGGGACCGAAGTGGACTCACTGTGAAACCTGTGCAAGTACGCACGTAAGGATTCATCTGGCTTCTGGGTCACTGTCGCTAGCGTGTGGTCCGATCTGGGTTGCACACAGCTGGCAGTGTATCTGTTGAGGAAGACGCGCTTCATTTCTGCCCAGTTGTTGACAGAGTTTTTAGGAAGCGTTGAATACCACCGAAGGACTGGGGCCTGGAGGGTCATAGAGAAAGCTCGGCATTTCAGCCGATCTCCTCCCCCGTGAAAGTTCACGGCTCCTTCATAGGAAAGGACATGTTCCTGAGGGTCAGTAAGGCCATTGTATCTGGGGATGTTACTGGGCCCTAGGTACCCAGGCGGTGGTTCATAGGCCATGACGGCAGGGGTGAAAGGATGTCCAGGATGGGAATCGTCCAGCTCAGGTCGTTGCTGGTCGGGAGTTGGTGTAAGTTGTGTGACAGTCGGGTACGGTGTTGCAAAGGCTTGTGGGGTTAACGAGTGTTGTGGTGGAAGAGATGGGGGAGGGGGAGGGGGAGGTGGAGGGAACTCGTTCGGGGCCGGAGCTTGGACCGAAGCTAGTTCAGCTAATCGTTGCATAGCAACTTGTTGGAGATCTGCAATAGCCTTACCTTGTTGCTCTATGATTCTCATTTGTTGTCTCATCAGAGACAAGAGTTCAGCATCCCGTGAGAGCTAGACTGTCGTGAGTTTGAACGGTGTGTTGTACTGACTGAGTGAGCACGCTCACCGCGGTGGCGGTGCTGTTCATTGTTGGTTTCTCCGAGCTCAGAGCGTAACTGCACGCGCCGACCTCCACCAGGAAGCTGGGTTGGGTTTGCGGTGTCTTCAGTGTGGATGGTGTAGGGTCCACTATGGGTATGAGTGAACTCTGGTGGAGGAGGTGGTGACGGGGGAGGAGGCGGTGGAGGGGGTGGTGGTGAGGACCTCGCTGCCCTGTTGGCTTCCAGGTGCAGGCGCAGATCCTCAGTCGACGGCACCCTTCTTGGATGCCCCCTCCTTCTTCTCTGGACCGGCTGCTCTTCTTCAGACATGGTGAAATCTTCTGAGTGGGGTTGAAGTTTACCTTTTCCCACAGACGGCGCCAATGTGATGTCCTAGACGGTGAGGACCTCCAAGGGTGTAGGAGATGACCTTCAAAGGTACCTCTGTCTAGGGTTGATCTGTGATGTTTGGGGGAAGTCCTCAGATGGCTAAAGGAAAGAGCCAAGAAGCAACCCTAATCACTGGTGTGTGAGGATGGCAATTAGGGTTAGAGGACGTACCTGAGCCCCATGTAGTACTGAGCTACTTATAGGGGGAGCTGGTTGCCCTAATGGGCTTGCTTTAGGCCCAAGTAGGGTCAGCCTGTACTGAGCTAGGAGCGGATAAGGTTGGATGAGCTGTCCTTGTGGATAAGGTAGTGAGCTGTCCTTGTGGATAAGGTAGTGAGCTGTCCTTGATGTCGGACTTGGGGAGATGCCGGACCTGGATGTCGGAATTGAGTGGGAACACGAGGTCGGCCTGTATCTGGCATCTGTTCGGCCGTTGAGCATTGAGCTCGGCCAAGCGCTTAGAAGGCCTCCTGAAGGGTCCTCAGGACTTCGGCGAGGTGGTTTGAGGACTTCAGCTAGGCCGAGTCCACCACAATTTGAATAACTATATTATCACAAAGTAGGTTTATTTTCTTGGGGTATCCACTCTAATCGATGATCAAGTTGCTAAATGGTTAAATGGGTAATACTTTCGGTAGTATTCATTTACATACATATGAATATAGGGATTAAGCTCGAAATATTATATTAAAGTGATCCAAACTCATCAATACAGATTAACCAATGCATGCTTATTAACATAAATATGTTATCATTTTATAGAAAGTTTGATTAAGGCTTAAAAATTATTTATTAACATTTTTAAATTATAACGACTTTACACATTTTTATCAAATATCAATTAAATAAAATATAGAAAATATATGTAAAGCACATATATCTATTTCTAATTTATCAGAAAAACCAATAAAAGAAACAATCCATGATTTAGTGCAATTGAATGACTTTAATGGATGTCCACGGAAAGGAATGAGTTTAGCAAGAATTATATTTTTACACGATCAACATTTCTTGCACACCATTTATATGTTTTACTTTGGCTTAATTAACATTTTAGTCCCTGAACTTAGGTACTCTTTTGGAATTAGTCCTTAAACTTTTTTTCGGATGCTTTGGGTCCTTGAACTTTGTTTAATTTTTGAAAATGGTCCTTTCGTCGCTTAAGTGATGATATAGCCCATGATATGTTACGTCACTTTCATAATATTCACGAATGATGTAAGACCCGGGCTGATGAGGGCGGGGAGTGATTGCTGGTGCAAGAGGCACGGACAAGGAGCGGCTCCTGACAGGCTTCTAAGGGAGGGGTACATGAATGAACCAACACACCGGAATGAGAGGGTGATCCTGAGACTGTGTAGGTATAGTACAGGAAGGCTTAAATGAATTGATTGGTACTACCCATATCAACAAGATGCATCTTCTTTTCGGTAGCCCATCACATCAGAACTCCATGGTTAAGCGTGCTTGACTTGGGGTAATTCTGGGATGGGTGACCTCCTGGGAAGTTTTCCCGGGAAGTGTGCAAGTGAGGACAAAGCACGCTGAAAAGACCCGTGTTGGTATGTGGGGATAGTCGCAATCCATTTGTCTGCCAGAGATGTTACAAATGACGTGTTATGTAGAGCCACGGGATACTACATGAGTTTTTTTATTAAAAAATAATTTCTTTTAAAATTTATTAAAATATTCGATTTTCTTTTAAAAAATAAAATTTTTAATTATTTTTAATAAATTTGAATTTTTTTAATTTAAAAAAATCTCGTGGAATTAATTGACACATTACCTATCGATGTAGCGAAGGTAACATGGCATATCTTCAGTCATATCACCACTTAAGTAATGAAATGACCATTTTCAAAATTTGAGCAAAGTTTAGGGACTCAAAGCATCAAAAAAGAAGTTTAAGGACTAATTCCAAAATAGTACCTAAGTTCAGGGACTAAAAACTTAAATAAGCCTTTTACTTTAATACATGAGTCAACGATTATTAGCTCATAAATAATGGATGATAACCTTGACAATGTATAAAAGATTATTTCCAATAGGGTTATTTAAGTTTTTAGTCCCTGAACTTAGGTGCTCTTTTGGAATTGGTTCTTAAACTTTTTTTTCGATGCTTTCAGTCCTTAAACTTTGCTTAAATTTTGAAAATAGTCCTTTCATCATTTAAGTGGTGATATGACCGAGGATATGCTATGTTATCTTCCCCACATCGATAGATAATCTTCCGGATGATGCCACGTCATTTTTTTAAATTTAAAAAAATTCAAATTTATTAAAAATAATTAAAAGTTGTATTTTTTTTAAAGAAAATCGAATCTTTTGATAAATTTTAAAAAAAAAGTTATTTTTTTAATAAAAAAAATCATGTAGTGTCACATGGCTCTACATAACACGTCACTTGTCGATCTTGTTAAAGTGACATGACATGTCATGGGCTATATTATCACTTAAGTGACGAAAGGACTATTTCCAAAAATTAAATAAAGTTCAGGGACCCAAAACATCGAAAAAAATGTTTAAGGACTAATTCCAAAAGAGCACCTAAGTTCAGGGACTAAAATGTTAATTATGCCTTTCCAATATTTATACACAACTTATTTTTTCATGATAATACGAAATTATAATTAATAGTCAGATGATCAATGCCAAAATAACTAAGTGGTAATTGCTAAGTTTTGTACTTCAACTTGTTCTCTTCTGATTACAATTTTATAATTGGATTTGCATCAACCGACCAAAAACCAACCACATGTATCCTTCTCAATTTCTAATATTCTCCATTCAAGACATTCTTTTCCACTTCTTTTTTTCTTTTTGTTACTTAATGCTTATTATAGCAATTTTCCATTTAACATGCTACCGGAAGAAGTAAATAAGAAAGTGTCTAGTGACGAGTGAGTGCTTTATAAAAATCCAAAAGCAAAATAACATAAGACAAATTTATTATAAAATTAAGGTTTATTTATGATTTTGGTCCCTGAAAATTTAGCGTGTTTTGGTTTTAGTCCCTAAAAGTTATTTTGATCGTGACTGGTCCTTAATTTTTCAAACATTTTGGGTTTGGTCCAATCTATTAGAAAAAATCAATTATTTGTTGACGTGGTTAACGGAAACCCACGCCAACAGCTACGTGGTGTGAGATAGCGCCAAATAAGTATTGTGACATGGATGATTCAGATTCTTAAACGCAAAATTCTGCATATGAGACCGTTTTACGTATGGGACCATTTTGTGTCCATAGATCTGTATCATCCACGTCATATCACTTATTTCACGTTTCCTCACACTACGTGACTGCTGATATGGTGTTCAGCTAGCCACATCAGCAAATAACAGTTTTTTCATAATCGAGTGGATCAAAACCAAAATGTTTGAAAAATTAAGGATCAGTCCTGGTCAAAATAACTTATAGGGACTAAAACCAAAACACGCCGAACTTTTAAGGACCAAAAGCATAAATAAGCCTAAAATTAAACTAAATATATTACTGATTTAGTGAAATAATCAATTCTAAATTATGAGCCTTGTAGTGAATATGATCTATACCAAATGACATAAGTGGTAATGGTTTAGTTTTGTACTTCAAATCATTCTCTTGAGCTTCCAATTTTATAAGTTACATCAACGAAAAATAACTATCTATATGCATTTTTCTCAATTTTTAAACATTTTTCATTTAACACTACTACTAAATTATCATTAAAGTGCAGTTTTTCAAAGGTGGTTCCTAAATGGAACTGTCCTCTTTAATTAAACTATTGTTAAGAGACTGGTTGTTTATTTGCTTTAACCACCCTTGAAAAACTAATTTTTAAAGGCGGTTCTTCATATAATTTACTTTTAAAATGTTAATATGAAATTAAATTAAAGATAAAATAGATAGTGCACTGATAGTGTAAAGTTTTTTTTTTTACACCCGTGCATCATTCACCATTTATGTATGTCATGTACTTGTACATAACAATAATAAAAATGAATGAATAAGCACTTGGTCTTTGATCTTCAAAGCATAAACCCAAAACTTTCTGGAACAATCATCAATAAAGGTTGCAAAATAAAGTGAACCACCAAGAGACTTTCCCTATAATGGATGTCAGAATGCACCAATTCAAGTAACTCTGACTTTCTAGAATGAGGGTGTTTTTTCAAGCATACTTTGTTCTGCTTTCTAGCCATGCAATGAGAACACCTCTCCAACTCTGCACACATCAATCCCGGAAGCACATCCTTCTTAGTTAGACAATTCAACCCTTTTTCACTAATATGACTAAGTCTTTAGTGCCACAACTCATTGCCTCCATATCCACTCCATTGACAGAATCTCTGATAATCAAAGCTTTAGTCCAATTCAACTTGGACATTCTTCGTCCTCGAGCCACAACCTAATTACTTTTATTGAACTTCCACTTCCTGAGACAAATCCTTCTATTTCCTCTACCACCATTCGATTCCCTTCTCTCCCCATATTACTTGTAACACGCACATCCGATTGTGATGAAGAACCATTTGATTTCCTTCTCATCTCTTCATTAAGAGCATAAGTCTTTGCCATCTGTAAAGAAACAAATACCATCGATGGCATAATTTGTAATTAAAACCTGAAATACCTCCCAAGAGTGAGGTAGATCAGAGTATTCAGCAACCAAAGTTCCATAACTTCGTCATCAAATTTGATGCTTATTCGGGTCGAACACTCATTTCTATCGAATCATAATTACCAAATGTCACACTTTTTTGATTATTTGAAATATGTTTCAGCCAGTAATTTAAGACTTTTTTGAATTGACAATCGATCCAAGAACCCTTGAAATTCATTCAAATGATCTAAAATTGAAGTCGCTTCCTTGTATGTCAAATTCATTAGAGTTTAGCAAAAACAATTTGTTGTTCCCCGACTTCGAGGCGTACAAGGTCCAATCTTCTCCCATAAACTTTTTGTGTTTGTCTTGTTAGCAATGTAGTTATAAACATTGTCATTTGTAACATCCCGAATTTAATTCTAATAATAATTAGAATAATAATAAGATTTGGAAATAAGGATTACCCTAAAAGGGATTTTAAATGATGGATTAGGAATTATTTTAGTGCCATAAAGGAGTCAAGGAGCATTGGCATCAAAAAGCAAATTTAAAGCAGACCAAACGAGTGTTAAAAATCGATTTTTCGGTGTTATAAACACCCGACGTTAGGAAATTCAAAATAAAAGATTTAAGCCTCAAAACACAATTTCCACCGTTGGATATGAAGATATGATTTTCAGAAGGTTGCTCGTCAAATTTGAGCAAGATCCGACGGTGAACGAAGAAGTTATGGCTATTTGAAGATGGGAGAAAATAGCTGAAAAATAGAAAACTGAAGAAGCAGTATCTGATCATTTCGCTTAAGCGGAAATATTTCGCTTAAGAGAAACTGATCCAGTGGCAACACAAATGAGGTTCGCTTAAGCGAACGGATTTCGCTTAAGCGAAATTACTTCGACCTGCAACTTTAAAGTCGTGTTTTGGGTTGAAACCCCCATCCCCAACCCCATTTTCTCTCTCTCCCTCCCTCCTCCACCACCACGAGCCACCTGCCGCCGCCACCACCGCCTCTTTGGCCCTTCCTCTTTCCCCTTCTCTCTCTTGGCTTTGCTCTCTCTCTCTCTCCTTCCCTCACAATCTCTCTCTCTCTTTCTCTCTCTCCACCTTCTCCACCGCCCTCCTCTTCCTCTCCGGCCACCAAGCCGCCGGCCACCACCCACCCAGCCACCATCACCACCGCGTGTCTCCTCCTCTCTCGGTCACAAGCTCTCTCTCACACCCACGAGCTCTCTCTCCCTCCACGGATCTCACCGGCGCCGTTACCGGTCCGTGATCGTGCCGGGCTCGTGTCGGGAACCTCGAAGCTCGAAGGTCTTGCCTTGGTCCAGCCGCGATCGTTCCCGCTAACAAGGAGCAACACCGACGCTGTCATCGTCGCCGAGCTAAAATCCAGGTTCTATTTAAAAAGCCCGAGGTAAGAGGGTTCGCGTTACCTTTACTTAAGAAGTAAATTCTAGGATGCTATAGTGGTAGCTAAGAATAGGGTAATTAAAAAGTATGTTAATGAACCTTAGGGTAACCCTCGTGGATACAAAGGAAGTAAATAAAATTGTTAATAGAAACCACACTTTAGGGAATAAAAGGAATGAGCGCAGAATAAGGCCCGGAACGAATGAGCGTAATTAGAATATTAAAATAGTCAGGATAAAACAAGAACGTGAGCAATCATAAAAATAAAACCATAGGGGAAGTAAAAGGACAAGAGGGTAAATGAAATAGGCAGAGAGTAGAATTAATAAATTAAAAGATAATAAGTATAATAGTACCCAAAGAGTAAAGTGAGATAATGGAGGGATTAGTAATGGAAATAATAAATATGTACAGGACCGATTAGGGCAATAGGTGCAAAATAATGAATTAGATTTAAAAGGAAATAGGAAAACGATAAGCGGATTAATAAGAAGATAATAAAACGAAGAGAGAGTACATTATGAGGGAAGTTAGATAGAAAAATGTAATAAAAAAATTGAGAAGTTAGATTAAGTAATAGAGCAGTTAAATAAAATATAGTTAATGAAATATGGATAATAAGTTAAGTAATAATGTGGGTTAATAGAGTAGTTAAGTAAACTGGAGTCAAAGAAATGGAAATAATAAGTTAAGTAAGAGTGAGGGATAAATGAAATAAAGAAATAACTAAGAATTATAAACGAGCGCAAGAATATAATGTACTTGACCAAGTTAAACAGAGTTGGGTAAAAACGAGGATAATTAGTATCAAAGAAAAAGAGTAAAGTAGAAAATGTAGAAAAAATGTGATAAGACATAAATGAAAATAAAGATTAAAAGTTTTTGATGAGCTTAAAAGAATTACTTAAATTATAAGAAAAAGAAAAGGAAGAGAAGAAGAAAAAGGAAAAGAAAGAAAGATGTTGAAAATAGTAGAAAGTAAATAATGTGATGATAAGTCTATAAGTAAAGAAATGAGAGAAAAGAGAAAAATACAGTAAATCAGAAAAAGAGAAAAGATATATGATTAAGAAAAAGGAAAAAGAGAAAGACAAAGAAAAAGAAAGACAAAGAAAAAGAAAGAGAAAGAAAGGTAAGAAGATAAAAGTCCGATGCGAGCCTGGTAAGGCGTATCGGCATCGATGCGAGCCTGGTAAGGCGTGTCGATTAAAAAGGAAAATAAAAGAAAGTAAAGAAAATAAAAGTTCGGTGCGAGCCTGGTAAGGCGTATCGGCATCGATGCGAGCCTGGTAAGGCGTGTCAATTAAAAAGAAAATAAAGGAAAGGAAAGAAAATGGAAGTCCGATGCGAGCCTGGTAAGGCGTATCGGCGTCGATGCGAGCCTGGTAAGGCGTGTCGATTAAAAAGGTAAAAGGAAAAAAAATGGAAGTCCGGTGCGAGCCTGGTAAGGCGTATCGGCATCGATGCGAGCCTGGTAAGGCGTATCGATTAAAAAAGAAAATGGAAGTCCGGTGCGAGCCTGGTAAGGCGTATCGGCATCGATGCGAGCCTGGTAAGGCGTATCGATTAAAAAGGAAAAAGAAAGGAAAATGAATAATGAATAAGGGAACTCATAGCGCTCAGTACCGTACGGCTGGCTGGGGCTGGACTACCTAATGAAAATGGGAAAAAAAAAGAATAAAAGAATGGGAAAGGAAGAAAGAAAAGAGAATCAATAATTAATGGAATGTGAGAATAAGTGAAGAACTAAAAGAGATCAATTATACGAATAATTATGAATAAAGTATATTAATAATTATATAGGCTTAGTTATTTGCTATGTCTTCTTTTAGGATTTATCTTTTTAAGTTTTGTGTAATGCTACCCTTCTTGATATAATTTTACAGGTACGGAAGCGGAGCTTACACTGTTGCGGGCCGAACTGGAAACTCTCCACCACGTGGAGTGAAATTGTGATACCCCGAGTGGATTTAATTATATTAAAAACTGTTATTTTTGTAATTTATAATATGTGTAATATTATGCCCTGAAACTGGTACTAATCGGGCGTTAGGATCTGAACTGGGTTTTAATCTGTTGTGTTCATGTTTTTAAATAATTCTGGACTGACAGGTTTTAAGAGGAGAATTTTTGGGAAGTCCGAAAAACAGAGGAAACTCTGCCGGATTTTCGAAAAACCTTTTAAAAGAAATCAAATTCTAAAATGAATTTTCAAACTCTGATTTTATTAAAATCTAAAATTAACTAAATAAAGTGAGGATGTTACATCATCTACCAATTGCCAAATGAAACCACAAACTTGTTGATATAGAAATTCTCACTCCTCATCAGATTTACTATTCGGCTTCTCCTTCATCCTTCCCCTCCACATATGATTATAATAAGTGTCATTCAAGCACACGATCCTACTTGTATTTGCCTTCATTATTCAAGCAAGTCAAATAACCCTAAAACCTGTTGCTCTTGATACTACTTATTGGGAATATACTGCAGAAATCCAATCCCCCACTTGCAAGAACCTATTAGGAGCAACTAACAAATATATGGCAAAATAATAACACAACCAACAATGAAGCCACACCGAAATATTAATGTGCGAATACTCCCTCAAATCGAGAGTAAAAGATCCACGAATCCTTAAGACCAACAAACAAGCTCCACTATGATCAAGTCAAGATACAAGTAGTGACCATTAAGTGCACAAACATGTGCTAACAACCAGATAACAACCCTAAAGCAATAGAGCTTACAGTAAAGAACAATGAAGATGAAAACCTCTAAAATAATTGTTGTTGTTCGAGTTGAATTATTCACTGTATAGATCTTCAAACACAAATTCAACCATTAGATACGAAGAGAAGGGTGTCATGAACCCTATCTCGAAATTTGAGCGAAATCCAATTGTTAACAAATCTTCAAACACAGTTTGAATGAAGTTGCTCTGTTTTGGAAAACCAAACCTTGGTAGATAGAATATGTATAGAACTTTAATCATTTATTTTGTCCTTTAGTATCTTGAATCCTTCATAGAAGGTGGCAAGTGCTTTAGGATTTTGGTATTGCCTCTATTAAGAACCCTTCCTAGAAGGTGGCTTATTAGAGGTAAGGATCTTTAGCATGTTTTTGAATTTGCAAGTGGTAATGAATTTTATTCTACCAAAAAAAAACGGATTTGCTCTTCTTTCTTTTTTTTGCTAAGTTTCTCACTTGATGTTTGCTCTCACATGTGTCCTAAATCTGACCCCAATCACATAACAAGTGATACACATGATGGTTTATCTTGCACTTTTGGGCCTTTCTTCAAATAGGAAAGGAGACCAAACCCTAACAATACTTTGGTCAAAAAATGGATGAGACGTTGAGTTAAAATTTGGGGTGTCACGTTACCTCTCTTTGTTCTTATACTTTGTAAAACATAGTTATACAAAATTACTAAAAAATTATGTGTTTTTGCATTTAGCATTTGCAAAATTACTTTTTTGACTTCAATCCTAAAAAATTATAATATTTGCATGTCTCTATTTTCATTATTGCAACTTGCGACATGTCATATTAATTGCAAATATGACCATTGATGGCATTGATATGATATGTCATCGTTTAACTCACGATAAAGACTAAAATCCTATGTTTTACATTTTTAGGGGCTAAAATTTTAAAAAATTATTTTATAAAAACTAAAATCAAAATTAAATAATTTTTCAAGGACTTTAAACTTAATAAAAACTCATAAGTTTTATGCAACACAAAGGCCCAAAAAATAATGTCCACGTTTTATGGCAATTCAATCAATTGTAGTAGTAAAGAATTATTTTTCTGAAAAATAGTGTAGCACCATTATTGCTTTGAATGGTAAAAATTAAAATATAAAGTTCAATATTTTTTTTTGATTTAGTCACGGCGCGGGTATTATTTAAAGGAGGCAATTGTGTTTAAGTACCAAACATTGACAATATAGTGGGGCTAGTTCTTTCTCTGAAATTTTTGTTTCATACACAAAAATTTTGAATCTTTGCTTTAGTAAAAACATACATTTACTTCATGAACCAACCACCTGTTTGTAAAATTGGTTCTACATTAAAATAAATTTAAAAGGTGTATAGTATAATAAATTAAATAAATTTATGAGTATTCTTTTTCTCAATAAATAGGTATAAATTTTTTATGTCCCGCAATAAAGTAATATTTTATAATTTCTGATGATATGAGAATTAGGATATTATTATGTCACCTGCTCACTTAAATTTTTATGGCATGATCTTTATTCTCAAGACATAAATATTTTTTTACGATGCCATAAATATTGTTTTAGGTCTACATAATTAGTATGAATTTAACTTTGTCCACCACAAAAGTCAACTCAAGCGGTCGATAAAGCTACAAAACATATAAAAATCAGCATCTCTAGAGGTTCAAAGTTTGATGCCTACACTTTTCTCCATTGAAAAAAAAATATACCTATCAAAAGATATAGAAAAACAATAAAGATAATATTGTAAATGAAATTATTGAACAAAAATATTTACAAAAAAAGTAAAGTGTTGTTTTGCACATAAAACACAAATATATGTATTCATTAAATGACCTCTCTAAATTTCTGAAAACAATCTGTTTTTTTTTTTTAACCAGAAAGAACCAAATATTGAATGACAGAAGTGCTTATTCCAACATAGCTATTAAAATAACATTAAAATAAATCATCATAACATGCTTCATAACATAAGTAACCATTTTGAGAATATTCTACTGCATTTCAAAGTGAAGTGTTAAGATGGTTCAACCCAAATAAAAAAATAGTTCACAATGCAAAAAGGAAAAGTTTGGACTAAAATTAATGAATTTCTATTTGGGATAACTATGCTTAATTCAAACAAATGCATGTTGAATTCGTCAAACATGAATTCAAATTCAGGAAAGCCCCCTAAACAAATATTAAGAATCATGAGCTAAAAAATATACAAGTGTTACACAAAAGTCGGTTCAACCAGTTTAGGTGTACCATATAAAGTTAGAGTGTTTAGGGTCAATTATATCATGAGAAAATAGATGGTACATCGACAATGTAAAGGTTTTTTACATCATTAGTGCATCATCCACCATTCACATGTTTATGGTCGTTGACTTTCAAATAAAAGTAATACAAAATGAATGGTGGATGAATGACTGATGGTGTAAAAAACGTTACATAGTAGTAGTGCACACCCATTAATCTCTTATATTATTGTAACGTGTTACTCAATTGCTAATTTTTTTTGAATAAAGTTACATCACTTATGAAAAAATAGTCAGTTATTTTCCGCTTTAAGGAATATGTTACGAACATATTTAAAAACAAGTAAGTGTAGCCTACATAATCATGTATCATGTTTTAAGGTTTGAGAGTTGGAAGTTTGGGTTTGATTTTGAGCTCCACCATTTGGTGGATTTAATTTCAATTCCCTTCTCCTATCCCCATAAAAATTTAAAAAAAATTAAAAAAAAAACTTTGCTTAACAAAAAAAAAAAAAAAGAAAACCAAACTATTTCTTCTTCCGGTCTTTATTTAAGCATTTCATGGAAAAATTTATAAAAATTAAAGAGTTAGTTAATATTGTTAATAATATCCGGATATTATCAACATGTGGCATACTTTAAAAAATAAATAATAAACGTCATTGATAAATGATAATTGAAGATAATTCTTATAAATGAGAAAAAAAAAAGATTTTTATAAGAGAGACTTACATTTACGATTGGAGGAAGTATTTTTGTTATTTTGTCTATAAATATCGATGCAAATGCTCTATGCATCTCCAGTGGCAAAAATCAGTGTAGAGAAGTACTCCAAAATTCAGAAGGGGGAAACTGATTTGTTTTCAATGGCAGAAAAGTTTGTTAATAAGTTGGCCTTTTTCCTAGTGTTAACAATGCTGACTTTATTGGTTTTGAAGCTACAACCTGCACAATGTTTTATCTTCCCACTCTACAACTGCACATCACAGGAGTGCGAGGCAAAATGCGAGCAACTCTATAATGGGACGCTCTACACTTCTTCTTGCTTGGGCTACGCATATTGTCTTTGTATTTAAATATATCACTGAAAGCGCACAATAATACCCTCTCTCTCTCTCTCCTTTTTTTTTTTTTTTTTTTTTTTAAAGTTTTAAATAAAGGGTCACTTAAATAAGCATGCTTTATAAGGTGAAACTGTGAAAGTTTCCATATCCTTTCTTATGAATAATATGTAGTCCGTGTAAGGACTTCCCCAGTGTGCTTGTTTGTTTTGTGTAATGAATCCTTGCATTGAAAGCACATATATATGGTATACGAGGTACGACTACTTTTTAATATGACCGATTACCGAATGTATATCCTAGGCTTCAATCAACAAGTTAAGACTAACATTCAAGAAATCTAACAGAACATTGGAATATCGAGTCATTGCTTGAGTTAAAAACATGATGAGTTTAGTAAATGTAACTTGCATTTACTTGGAGCAGTAAAAAATTATTGTGTTGTTTGACTCTTATACTCTAAAATCATTTTTTATTTCCAAAGCCAAGTTTGATTGAACTACCAGATAAGATATGTAGCGTTTGGAATGATTTTAAATTTTTTTTTTTTTTTTACATGGGAGGTCTGGGACTAGAACCCATGACCTGGGGGAGGGGAAAATCCTAAATGTCCCTGCAGCCACCAACTAGGCTGTCTTACGCGGACAATGATTTTAAATTTTTATAGTAAGTTTATTATATATAAATATATATATATATGTAATTATTTTTACAATAAATATATGTGAACATAAATTTATGAGTTAATAGTCAATTAGATTCCCCAAAAATACACCTGTTATCAAATTAGTCCCCGAAATTTTTTTGGATTCAATTAATAAGTCCCCCAAAGTCAAAATGACATCACTTAGTCTTTCCCTCCATAAATCCGTTAGTGAATCCGTTAAGTGCCACGTGGCTCGTTTTCATTGGCTATCTTAATTTCTCAACGCACTAAGACACGGAACCACATAATTATTCCTCTTTTGAATTTATAATCGTTGGATATATCTAACGGTTAGATTTTAAGATTACAAATTATAAAAAATAAAAATCATTTCATACAATTTTAACCATTAGATATATTCAACGGTTTAGATTTTAAGTAAAAAAAAAAAAACCTTATTTCATCTTCAACCTTCCCTCACTGCAATGTCAATACTGTCGCTGTAGTCGCCACCACCCACTCCCTATTTACTTCTAGAAGTATTCGTGGACCTCCACGAATACTTCTAGAAGTAAACAGGAAGTGGGAGAAGTATATAGGAAGTGGGTGACAGGAAGTGAGTGGCGACAGTGGTGGGAGTGGATGGCGGCGGTTACAGCGGCAACAGTGACATTGTAATGAGGGGAGGTTGAAGATTAAATAAGGTTTTTTTAGTTAAAATCTAAACCGTTGGATATATATATATTTAACGGTTAAAATTGAATGAAAGGATTTTTTTATTTATTTTTAATTTCTAGTCTGAAAATCTAAATATTTGGATATATCCAACTATAATAAATTCAAAGGAGGAATAATCTTATGGTCTCGTGTCTAAATGTGTTAAGAAAGGTAACGAATGAGAACCCGCCAGTATAAACCTTAATTATTTTTCAATTTGAAACTTTTTATGGTACATGAAATTAGCTCATATTCACATGTATGAAAATTTTGAATTTTCCCTGTGGGTAGCCTATCTTACACGCCAGCCTTTAATGTACGCACCTCTTGTGAAAATTAACAAAAATTAAAGAATTAGTTAATATGTGATGTAATTTTTTAAAAATTACTTGCTCTAATTAAATAAAAACGAATTAAGTATATGTATTGTTCAAATAAATAATTTACACATCATCGAAAATTGAAGTTATATTTTATAAATAAAATAAAATAAAATTCTATGAGTAACTTACATTTTAGATGGGATGGAATACCTGGTTATTATTTTGTCTATAAATATCGAAGCAATCGCTAGCTCTATGCATGCATCTCTCGTGGCTAAAATTGTGACGCTCTCTTATTAGATATTATAAGTTGAATAAATGATTGTCTTAAAAATAAGGTTAATAAAAATATTTATCAAAATAAATAAACTTACCAACATAATTTGTAAAATACTGGATGATTGAGTTTATTTACCTTGAAACGAAAAGATTGTGTTTCGAGATAACAAGTTATAGTATATAAAACGTATATTAGAAATAAAGTGTTGATATCTCGAACTTATAAGTTACAACTCTTTTTGAAATATTGAAATTTATGAAATTATACATCTTGATATCACAGTAAGCGAAAACACTTAAAATAATACCCTTGATTTGATGAATACCAAAACATGATTGATATATATATATATATATATATATATATGAGTAATATGTCAGATTAGTCCCTGACTTTGTAAGCGTCGGTCAAGTTAGTCCCTGACTTTATCGAAATAGCAAGTTAGTCCCTGAGATTTCATTTTAATTCATATACGTCCCTATCTTTATCCCATTTTAAAGCAAATACATCCCTGCAATAGTGACGGCAGAGACTAACTTGATCGACGTTCTCCTATCTCAGGGACTAAATTGCTATTTCGATAAAGTCAGGGACTAACTTGACCGACACTTACAAAGTCAGAGACTAATCTGACATATTACTCATATATATATATATATATATATATATATATATATAAACATAACTACATCATCATCATCGAGGTCCAAAGTGGCACAAGTAAAAGCCTCATATACAAGTCCATAAAAACTAAAATATAAAGATAGACGAACTCTCTTAAATCTCTCAAAAATATATACAATATAATACAACTCAAAATATAGAAATCTCAGAGATGGTCTGATGATCCTCCAAACAGCAATGATCCTCCTTCTGGTCTCCTGCAGCTGCTCCACTGTCCCTCATCTCCCAGTCACCCATATCATGCATCGCCCGGTGGATCCTCAACTCCCCACTGGCTCCCACTGGAGTGCTCGACTGGCTCGCCCTCGCTTTCTGCCTCCTCGGGGTCCTCCTCGACCTTGTCCGACTGAGTCGGTGCCCGATCACTAGGCACTGGGTCAGCAGATGGAGTCCCATGAATCTGACTCATCGGACTAGGAACAAGAGTCTCCTCACGTATAACTCGGGAAGCAGAGGGATGAGATCGGGTAGCTGCTCTAAAACGAAAACTGTGAAAACGTCGAGCTGGTTGAGCCAGGGGTGGTCCATGGTATGTATAAAAAGGGGGCACATGCAGGGTATAGATAATAAGGATGAGGAACCTACGAGGACGGACACGAGCCAGAGGGTTCGGGTGATAGAGTGTCACCTCTACTTCCCCCTCAAAGGTGGCTTTGTGGTCCTCGTAGTACCACACTCTGCTAGGGAGTGGGCGCAACTCGATGCAAGCTAGATAACGAGCCATCACCTACATGGGCATAAGGGTAAACAATACAGTTCACATTATCAAATAAGAATAATTACAAAAGTAAACATTCACATTTACCAAGTAATCAAGTAATATGCATAAACATGTGAACAAACCATTTTCAATTATAATTAATTTCTTTAATTATTGTGGCATGATGCATGCTTGCCATCTCTCAAATTCCTAAGATTCTCCAACTATCACTTTATGGACGTCCAACCAAACAACCTAAATATGCTCACAGAGCACAATTATATGTTCTCATAACGTATAGCGAAACTTGCTTGAAACGTGATACATAACGTCACTCCTCAGGTGAACGTCACGTCGCGAAGACGTAATAATCACATCAGCAGTATCCCACAATACTAGCCACATTTCTCACTCATAAATGTGTCATCAAGCAAGTCGCAATCAATTTGGTACTCCCAGAGTACCCTCCTCATATTCCACGAACATGACAAATGATAACTTCTCACCATTCACCATGCATGTAACACCCTATCTTAATTAATACTCTAGTTACCCCGATTCATTTAGTGATTTAAAAATTTCTTTTTAAAACCATAAGAGCTTATAAAAATCTCTGCCAAATCGGACAGAGTTTCCTTTGTTTTATGGACATCCCAAAAATAAGAGTTCTGCCTTGAAAACCTGTTTAACATTGTTACATAACCAGCAGCATGCCAACAGGGCAAAATACAAATCAGTTCAATACATTTGAGTACATCGTCTCCAAAATAATAATAATCAAGTTATAAAATAGTTTAATTTCCCCAAAAGATAATACATCATATTTATTTACATCAAAAGCCAAAGTTTAGTTTTCTGATCCACATACTATCACACCCCTAATATTCACACTCCACGTTGTGGAGTGTGTCCCTGCTCGGCCACGGCTAGTGCATTCTCCGCTTCTGTACCTGTAAAAATATAGCAAGAAGGGTAGCATTACACAGAACTTAGAAATATAGCTTCTACAAAAGCATAGTAACAAACCAAGGACCTACCCTACACCATACTATCCAAATCATATTCTACTTCACTTTCCTTTTATACAACTCAACATTCCCTTATGATTTCAGTTACATACTTTCCCTATGCCTTTCTAGTCTTTCCATTCCTTTCCGCTCTTTCGCGCACCTTTCGGTGGGTATTATTTCTATTTATTCCGCACACTACAAGGGCGAGTTCTAATCACATCTACACACGCCATATAGACGGGTCCATCACATACATTATCACGCTCCCATAGGGAGGGTCCATATCATGCATCTATCCACTCCTCTATGGAGGGTCCATAAGCATACACATATCCACTCCTTTATGGAGGGTCCATTAATCACGCTCCGCTATGGAGGGTCCATTTATATACACGCTCCGCTATGGAGGGTCCATTTATATACACGCTCCGCTATGGAGGGTCCATTTATATACACGCTCCGCTATGGAGGGTCCATTATCCAACTCCACTTAGGGAGGGTCATTATATCCATACTCCTTTCGGAGGGTCATTATCCAACTCCACTTAGGAAGGGTCATTATATCCATACTCCTTTCGGAGGGTCATTATCCAACTCCACTTAGGGAGGGTCATTATATCCATACTCCTTTTGGAGGGTCATTATCCAACTCCACTTAGGGAGGGTCATTATATCCATACTCCTTTCGGAGGGTCATTCACACATATATCCACTCCAACACGGAGGGTCCATTCACAATCATCCGCTTCCGTGGGAAGGATCATTCATACACATTTCTCATATTCGCACTCCCTTTGGGAGGGTCATTCATATACAATCACATACTTGCACTCCCTTCGGGAGGGTCATTCGTGCATAAACCATCATTCACATCATAAACTCACCTTTTCACATTCCTATATCCACACCTCAATAGGTGTGTCCTTCTCACATTAACCATATCGTTCCATTGTTCAAGTACTCCACTCACCTTTAACTCGTTCCCTATATAATTTCCATTCAATTTCATTGCACACTTTAGCACTCGTAGCCCGTTTTAGCCACAAATGCCCTTTTCGTTATTAATCCCCTTTTATACACATTTATCACTCACATATTTATTTAGCACTAAGTCAACATTTTCCCCTAGTATTCATTTATCATTTTCTCTTAGCATACATTCTTCTATACCTTCCATACATATTATCCGTCATCTTCCCGAATTAGAACCAGTCTATCATTAACACTTTCCCTTTTCTTTACCTATCTCTTGGTTATCCCAATAATATAATATTTCATTCCTTCCACAATTTCCATATCTTTTCAAGCTTACAACGAGTCTCTAATTATTTTCGCTCTATTATCCATCCTTAATTTCCTTTATAACTTTCTTATGATTCGTCAACTAGTTATTCTCATTACTTTCTAAATATAAATCTACTTAGTCCATCATTCCCTTCCTATCCATCATCATTTATACATTTGTTCCCACACATTACACTAGTTTCTCTTTCTATTATCCATTAATTATTTCCTTTATTTTCATTATCAACTACCCTAAGGTTTTGTGCTATACTCCTTCTCTACCCCTATCCATCACTATAACTAAAGAGAATCTACTTCCTAAGCTAAGGTAATACGAACCCTTCTTACCTTCTTAATGGAGGATGATGATAAACTCCAAGCTCTAGCCCAACACCTTGAATTTAAGCTCCCTAGCTTGACTCCCTTGCTCCTAGTTTGAATCCACTTAGAGTGCTTGCTAACAAAGGATTAGGACGGTGGAGCATGAACATAAAGGGTCCCCATGGTAGTGGAAGCTTGAACAACTCAAGGAAGGTGGGAGGTAGGCTCACGATTTATTAAGAGAAGGAGGAGGGTTTGTGTTGGTTACTTCCTTGCTTGATTCTTGGTGGAAATGATGAAGGTGATGTTGATATGGCTTGATTTTGGGTGTTGAAGCTTGATGAGGGTTTGGTGCTCTTGGGGGTGTTGGAAAGAGAAGGAAAAGATGGAGGGGTTTTGGGATGACTCTTGGTGCTTGATCTATGATGGAGATTGATGGTGAGAAGGATCAAGGAGGGTGGATGATGCCATGATGCTCATTGTTTGGGTGATGATGATGATATTTGGTGTGCTTGAGTGTTGGGAGAAGATGGGAGGAAGAGATGATGTTGATGATGGAGTGTGAGGAGTGAGTGGTGTGTTTTATTTTTTATCTAAGAGGTTCCTTGCCATGGAGAAGGAGATCCAAGGGTGGAGGGTGGCCAACTTGGTGCCCAAGTTGATTTTGTGTGGCCCAGATCAATTTCTGCAGCGCCACCCGCCTGGGCGCAGGTGAGGCGCGCTTGGGCGCGGGCTGTGCACCAGAGGAGAGCTGGCGCGCGCGTCTGGCGCATCAGGTGGGGGCTGGCGCACCAATTCGTGAGTCGTGGTGCGTCTGGTGCGGATTTGGGCTCACCTGGGCGAGTCGGTGCCTCGCCTGGGCGGGTTTTTCACTGTCTGGTGCACCAATGAACAGTGCACGCGCCTGGCGTGCACCGGTGCGCCTGGGCGTGCACCAGAATTCCAAATCTTCGATTCGCCGTAACTTTTTCGTTAACCGTCGGATCGGGCCCAAATTTTTAGACAAGCTTCTTAACCCCATGAACTTCATATCCAACAGTGGAATTTATTTTCTTAGGATCCTATAATAAATTTCTAATTTTCTCTTTTCGGTCGATTTCTAACATCCAAAACGCCGATTTAACTCCCGATTTCGCTTATATGACTTTGCCCGAAGCCACAATTGCCTTCTATACAGCCCCTAGGACTTATAATTACCACTCACCTATCCACTAAAATTCGTTATTATTCCAATTTGTCTTAGGTTAATAATAATAATTTCGTTTAAAATGAAGTTTAGGATGTTACAATGCATGAGTGCACATAAATCTTTTCAATAAAGATTAGTCATTAATCTCATTATATGCATCATGCAATAAGTATAGCAGTGAGATATAACATTCTTTATGCATAATATATTTGATAACAAATTATCAAATGCAGTATTGTAGCATTTCTTTGAAGTGTCATTGAATTTAAATAAAAGTGGTTGGATTAGAAATGGTGTTTCTCAACATAAAAATGTGCATCAGACTGCCCAGAATACTCGAGTCTTTTATCCATTTTCTAAAAACGTGCATCAGACAGACCAAAACACTCGAGTGGTTCATAAAATACTCGAGTGGTTTATTAAAAATCTTATTTCAGGCAAATCAAAAGACTCGAGTAGTTCATCAAATACTCGAGTTGTTCATCACTACCCAGAACACTCGAGTGGTTCATCAAATACTTGGGTATTGAACTGGAATCTAGTGATTCTGCATCAGGAAATACTCGAGTATTTTCCCAAATACTCGAGTCTTTCTGATAGCAGAAACACTACAATTTGGGTTTTTACATATCATTTTCAATTCTAACCAATTTTAACCGAAATCAATGAACAACAGAACTTTGTTTGCACATTTTAAACATGTCTCAATACTGATATTACATCAAATCACAGAGAATCAAAGTCATTCATCAATTATGCATAAAATCACATTTTGTGCAACTTAAGATACCAAAATCAATACCACTCACATTTTTCATGAAAAAAGTGTTTTATACAGCACACATGCAACATATTGAGCTTGCTCAAACTGAATTTGAAACACAGAAAGGCCTCCATGCCATAATCCTATTTCAAACTAATCCCATAGAGTCTCATGGTGACTCTACACATTAAATACAACAAATTAATCTTATTCTAGCGAATGTATAGCTTCACCCTTACCTCTAGGTCGTGTTTGATCCAAGAATTTGCAGAGAAAGATGCTCTACCACTTAATTCCACTAGCTCCTCACTGAACAAAGCAGTTTTCAGCCGAGTATCAAAACCGAATTGGTTGACACATGAAACAATAATGAAAATTGGGGAAATTAGTTTCTCTAGATTCTTTGCAACATGTACTAACTAAAGAAACAAGTTTGAAATGGAATGGTTGCTTGAGCTTACCAAAATCGAACCCTAAAGTAAGCTCCACGAAACTGAGGGAGCTTCTACACCACCAAAAGATCAACCTCGTTCTCGATCCGCACTCAGCCTCAACTCACGATTTTTGTGTCTTTGTAAAGCTCGTGATGTGAGCTTTACAATGATGTATGGTTTTCGTATCAACTCTTAGAAACGATAGAGAATCGAAGAGAGAAAGTTATTATGAACCCTAAACACGGATTCTTCACGAAAATGGCAAAAATGGTTGGTTGATTCGTCAACCAAGAACTTATATAGCAAGGCCAAGCAATCATGCAGCTCGACACGACATTAGGGACATGTTTCTGGGTTGATTCTGTGTCAACTCGTGGAATATTTGAGTGGGTGATTCACCCAGCGCACTAACTCGTGCATCTCTGTCCAGAATACTCGAGTCTCATCAGAAAGAGTCGAGTCTTTTGGCCAGAATTTGAAAAATAATTATTTTATTTCCTTTCCCTCCAAAACCTTTCTAATATTGCTTCTAGGTCCTAAAACAGGGACTAATATGCAAAGACCTAATTTTTACATATTAATAATGATTTTCAAATTATTTTTCATGCATTCTCATTCATCATTTACACACACACAAAGCACATAATCAATCAAGGATTAAAATAAAAATAATTAATTATAAATAAACTTTCATTAATCAGGAATTAAAAATTTGGGATGTTACAAAAATCAGTGTAGAGAGAAGCACTCCAAAATTCTAAAGGAGGAAGCTGATTCGTTTTCACTGGCAGAAAAGTTTGTTAAGAAGTTGGCTTTTTTCCTAGTGCTAACAATGCTGTCTTTAATGGTTTTGAAGCTACAACCTGCGGAATATTAATGTGGTATTTCCCTCCCACTCCCAAACTACCCAGGGAATGCGGCTCTGTGCATTTCAATATGCAAGGAACTTCTTGGGGCACTATATCATTTATGTATCTTTCATAAGTTTTTATTTCATAATAATTTGTTTTGCTGTTACTAAGATTATACAACTAACGATTGTGTATATACTAAATTTAATTATTATTAATTAATTGGTTTTGAAGACACAACGGCTTCTTCTTGTCATTTTCTTCAGGCGTGATGCTATATATGTCTATATATGACAAGCTGTTCATGAGAAAAGAGATGATACATTGGAAAACTGACAAGTGACAAATTCTATTATTTGAGAGGAATATTTGTACAATATATGTAGTTCTTTAGAAGATTATTTTTATGAGATAGAGTTTTTCTTTTATGATAGAAAGTAAGAGAGTATAAAGGCATAGCCTTGTGTCATTAGGGATGATGTAATATTCTTGTTAGTATTGGGGCTGAGATGTTATCATGAAAAAGTCTGTTAAATTTTGGGAAGTTTCGTATATAAGGCAAAATAATCCTTAAGGACAGTGTATTTATACACGTATCAAACTATAAACTTTTTATATTGATCCTCATCTCTTCTCCATCTTCTCTATTTAATTTATTAATTTTTTACTTGTTTAATTAATTTATTTAATGACTAATTTATCCAACAATCTTAAGGATTAGTTCCTATCATATAATACTTGGTGTCGAAGAAGTCAAATTAGAGATAGAGAATCTGGAGCATCTTCGCAAGTCCGGTTACTAGCAAAGCTAAAGTGATAGTTGCAAAGTATTTAAATAAATGTTCAGGTGCTTTCGTTCTTTTTACTTTGCATAAAAATATTAGGAATAGAAAAGAATTTTAATTACTTCATTGGAATATGTGATTGTTCTAATAATTTCTTTTGATTCTTTGCTCTGAGGGCGTTGACGTGTGTTACGTGGCTATAAGCAAGTTCTGTTTGCGAGGGAGTATAAACATGAAGAACAAAGGAATTACGAGGGCATTGGACAATCAAGATTATTATTATTTTTACTGAGCAAAAGTGATATCTTGAAGCAAGAACGAGAAAGATTATGATTATTATTATTATTATTATCATCATCAGAGGACAGGTATGTCCGTGAATTGTTTTGTTTAATACAAATACAGAGTAAATGACCCTCCCAAAAATTGTGTTGGTTGAGATGAATAGTGTATTATTTTTAATTAGCAAAAGTGATATCTTGAAGCAAGAACGAGAAAGATTATTATTATTATTATTATTATTATTATTATTATTATTATTATTATTATTAGAGGACAGGTATGTCCGTGAATTGTTTTGTTTAATGCAAATACATAGTAAATGACCCTCCCAAAAAATTATGTTGGTTGAGATGAATAGTGTACGTGTAGCAATTGATTTTGAGATCAATTGGTAGTTTGGTGATTGTTGTGGAGAAATTTGAGTGACAACTTTGTGCTTACATAAATGCGTTACCTCCTACACTAAATGTGGGGGAAGGAGAGGAATGCAATGTCCTTAGTAAAGGAGTGGTGAATATAAAATTCACTATGATTACTGTAACATCCCGACTCTCTATCCTTGATTTATTTATTATAATGAAAATAGAGAATAATTTTTCGCAAATAATTTCAAAACTTTATTATTCAATTGCGGAAGCAAATCAACAGAACCTGTCCAACAACAAGACACAATAGTTCAAACTAATTTATTTAATAGCAATTAGACTCTGAGCTACTTAAGACACTACTCGTAACTCAGAGCATGGTTCTCAAGTCCAATGGTCGGGAAGGGAATCTCCTATCCCTTGTCGTTCCTACTCCCTTTCGGTGGAAACAGAAGCTTCATTACCTACAAGGGCAACCAGGGAGTAAGTCATAGCTAATCACGTTAAAGCGAATAATAAATAACAGAGGCTAAAAACAACAAACACAAGTATTCAGGTAGTAACAATTTACAAATGCATATACACATGTCAAACCCTTTTCATTCAAGCAATTGATCTTATTATTAATGGCATGATGCATGTTGATCTCAACAATTTCCCGGGGCATCAGAGTTTGGAGGTGGTAGGACTTACGAGCTTCGCTCTGCACTCATGACTTACGAGATTTGCTCTGCATAGGACTTACGGGCTTAGCCCTGCACTCACGACTTACGGGTTCCCATCTCCCGGCGTTGTAGGACTTACGGGCATAGCCTTGCACTCACGACTTACAGGCTTCCTTCGCCCAGCGTTAATAGTATAACAGGGAAAGCCCTCGCAAACTGGAGCAATCAATGCATGTATGCAAACATAATTTATTACCAATCCTCATTATCATTTCCATCAAGGACATAGTCCATCACCTATCTTTCCATTCATTAACCTCATCCTTAACAATTCCTTTAACCGATGCTGATGCATTCATAAAAAGGCCACAGCGGCGCAGCCACTTTGTGATGGGTGTACCCATTTTAAATTCTACTTTCAGAAAATCCATCAGCGGCCCATCCACTTTGTGATGGTTTTAGAAATAGCGTATAATTATTTATTTAGTAATCCATCGGGGCACAGCCTCCTATTGGTGGATACTTATTGCAACGACCCTATTGGGACTCTCATAGAAAAATACCAACCAAGTGAGTAAAACTTTCACTGGGACATCTAGGGATCATATCAACCGAATGGGTTTACGCACTTCTGTTGGGACTCCTGTAGGGAAATAATCAACCACTGAATAAAATTTCAGTAGGACACCTCCAGGATAGCTATCAACCAACGGGATTAAGATATTATAGTATTAAACGAGTTAATTATAATAAAATTTTAGAAAGTAAGTGTTTTCTGAAAAATTGTTCAAACTACTCGAGTAGTTCTTGACCACTCGAGTTGTTCATGCAAAAATACTCGAGTCTTTAAAGATCCGCTCGAGTGTTCTTCCAGTTTTCCAGAATACTCGAGTCTTCCTTAAACTACTCGAGTCTTTTTGCTGCAACAACACCAGTTTTCTGCACTTTCAATACCAATTCGAGTTCCTTGCTTTATTTCTCCATTCCTATGCAAAACAACAACATAGGCACATAAAACAAACATGTTACAACACCTAAACACAACTGAAACAACATCAAATAGCATCAAATCACAGATTGCACAAAACATAGAAAAAGTCCAATTTAACATATGAATTTCATTTCTACTTGATTTTAAGTTCGCAAATCAATCTAGTGAGCATCATTAGGTTCAATTAAACTTGTTTGAACATAAAAACCAGGAGTCTCTGGCCTCCAAGTCAGATTCCCATTTCAACTTACGTTACCCATGATCCTCAAGTGGTTCCTATGATTTTAGCTTGTTGTTTACCATTCTAGCGATTAGGTAACTTCTCCCATACCTTAGAGAAGCTAAAGAAAAAGTTGATTGAGAGGGAAACGATCAGGATCAAACTTTGAGTTCCAACACTCAAGTTCTGCACTTTGAACAACAAACTTTGGCCACGAATTTGACAGGGAATATGTAATGAAAAAGGGTGAAACAAATTAGCTTTAGCAACTAGGCAGTACTAACTTTAATCAGAAATGAATTTGGAATCAAACGGGTTCCTGGATTTACCAAACCAATTCAAAGAAGAAGCGTGTTTGATGCTGAATGTTGCTCTGTTTTTGCAGCTTCAGAGACTCAACTTCGATTACCTAGAACTTGCTCTACAGGAGGTAGTTTCGTGTGGTTATGGGTTCTAATTCAAGACGGGAATTAGAACTTTGATTTGTGTTTTGGTTTCGAAGGAAATGAGTGAGAAATGAGAGAGAACGAAGTGATCAATGTAAGCACTTCAGAACAGAGGAAATGAGAATGGAAATTCGGGTTTGCAAGAATTGAATGAGTTTCTAGCTTCCCAAGCCTCTATTTATAGCCTAAGATTTCCCTCCTATGAAGTAAGGTCCAGCTCTGTGCTTGGAACCTCGAGAAAACGTGTTTTGGTGCGAAGTTCAATTGAAAACCGACTTATACATTCAACCATACTACTCGAACTACTCGAGTCTTTTTCCCAGTACTCGAGTCTTTTTCAGCAACACCAAAAAACACTCGAGTCTTCCATGAAAGACTCGAGTCTTTCAACTAAAATTCAAATTTTCTAACAGTTAGGTGCTATACTCGAGTCTTCCCCAAAATACTCGAGTGTTTTAACCTAATTTCAGAAAAATTAATATTTTATTCAATTAAAATAGTTTATTTTATTATTTATTATATTTACCTTATTTATTTAAAACGTTAGACCTTACAATAACTTCTCTCATCAATTAAGTTTCTCCACATATCAAAATATTTAATATATTTTGGTGGTCTCTGTATCTGTATTACACAATGTTTGTAAAATTTAATTTTTATTATATATTGGTTGATATTTGATTATTTGGCTTATACTTGACTATGGAGTTTTTTGTATTGATTTGAATTAACATAGAGTTTTGTGAAATAAAAAATTATTTGATTTTCAAAGAGAACCGGTTGAATATTACAATTAAATATTTACTCTAATTAAATTGATTGAATTTCTTTCATTCTTATTAATTCTTGTCGTTGTTTTTCTGTTACATTATTATATATAATTGTTATTCAATTCAATGTGCAATTCTTTATTGTTTTGTTATGTTGCATGACTATGGTTTTTCTTTTTCCGTTGATACCTTAGTGCTAAGCATTAGCCACGGTATTAAATGGCTTACAATAATTATTGATGATTAAAACCATTTTTTAATTTTTGCTCAAAAGGTTTTTTCGAAGTTACTTTTTCTAATACACTTATGTGTTTTAAGATGCACGCTGCCATAACTTGCATCAAATGTTTTTAAGTGTATCCAATGGAAACATGAGTTGATGGTGATTTATTTGTATATTTGGTGGAAAAAAATTGTGCTCATTACTTTATTTATTGTTGTGGATATTGTGCATTGAAATATAATTATTCCTTTTAGGTTTTGAACGTTTTCAATTTGGAATATTTTAATTCATGTGTGCAACTATTTTAAAAGCTAAGTGTTTTTGAAGTTGAGAGTTGTGGTTTTGCATATTTTAGTGTTACTTGAATAATTTAAATAGTGATATTATTTATTTGTATATGATGATGATATGATATTTAAAGATTTAATGATCATGTTGAGAAGAATTATAATATTTTGATGTGTGGGGGTTCTAAGTTGAATCCCAAGTAGTAGTGCATTTTAATGCATATGGATGAATTATTTTTTTGTTGCCTCCTATATTTTGGTAGGGGATGAAATTTTATGTCTTCTACATTTTTGTAGAAGATGAACTATGATAGAGTGTTTGTGCCTCCTACTATTGTAGGGGTTGAACTGATTTAGCCTTCTATACACATGTAGAGGAAGAATTATAATATTTTACATTGTGAAATTCACTAAGGATATAGTGATACCTGAATTTTAAATTCAGAATAGATCAAATATGTTGGTTGTGTGTTCACCCTTAGTGGTGATGAAATCATTTGAGATCAGCCAAAATAATTTTATTGCCAAAAATTGAATGGCCTTGGAGTTTGTTATTTTAGTATTGGCTGCTAATAAGACTAAGTGGTTGGAGAACTTCTTAGCAAATATTTTATCCGGAGTGAAATGAACTTCGTGATATGTTTAAGTAATATTACTTTATATCCATGGATTATGTGGTCAGTAATGGATTTTTGCCAATCCTCTAACAATAACATCGAGGGGAATGAGAATTGCGAACATGCAACAAACAATGACGGTAACCCAACCTTCGTGATTGGAGATCCCATGAAGAAAGTTGATATGGGTAATAACAAGTCATCAGTTAGTTCTGCTAGCACTGATATTTTTTTCTCTAGGGTGTAAGTGCTAGACTGCATTCAAGAGAGGGTGAGCTTATAGCTCTTAATGAATTTCATATCCTTTAGGGAGGTGTATGAAGTGCAACATACACTACTTGATGAAATAACACCTATATGAGTGTAGAGTGGGACCCCTATGAAAGGTGGCAAATTTCTAGAGCACTCATAAACTACCAGGCACGCGCATGGCCGAAACGCGCACAACAACGTAACAACAAGAATTGTGGGGGTGATGTGATTGATAGGAATCCAACTTACACAAAAATGTGTTGGTTCATTGAACTTTTATACTTCACCAATGCATTTGTAGGTTATAGGGCTTATCAGTGTAAGATAGATTTGGTTCATAGTCCAAAAGACACCAAATTTTACGCATTACCATCCATGTTCCAACTCTGAATTTTATTGGTAGTACTCTCTAAAAACTATTTTAAAATATGTGGGGGATTGTTGAAAAAATATTTATTATTTTATTTCAAAATAATTTAATTAGAAATTAAATCCTATTTGTTAAGAGCATATTATTTAAATATTTCAGTTTCTTATAATTAAACTTTTTTTTACCGTTTCATATCATTTATGTATGTTTCATAAGTTTTTATTTCATAATAATTTGTTTTGCTGTTACTAAGTTATAATTATACAACGGTTGTGTATATATTAAATTTAATCATTATTAGTTAATTGGCTTTGAAGACACAACGGCTTCTTCTTGTCATTTTCTTCAGGCGTGATGATATATATATATATATATATATATATATATATATATATATATATATATATATGACAAGCTGTTCATGAGAAAAGATATGATAAGAAAACCCACAAGTGACAAATTCTATTATTTGAGAGAAATATTTGTACATATATGTAGTTTTTTAGAAGATTTTTTTTATGAGATAAAGTTTTTCTTTTATGATAGAAAGTAATAAGAGAGTATAAATGCATAGCCTTGTGTTATTAGGGTTGATGTAACATTCTTGTTAGAATTGGGACTCAAATGTTATCCAGGAAGAGTCTGTTAAATCTTGGGAGAGTTTCGTATATAAGGCCAAATAATCATTAAGGACAATATATTTATACACATCTCATACTACTATAAACTTTTTATATTAATCCTCATCTCTTCTCCATCTTCTCTATTTAACTTATTAATTTTTTACTTGTTTAATTAATTTATTTAAGGACTAATTTATCCAACATGGTTGAATGGGTATGACTCCAACAGTATCCAATTGTATTCATTTACGTACATATGAATACAGGGATGAGGGATTAAGCTCAGAAATATCATGTTTAAGTCCGGCATTCGAACTCAACACACATAGACCAACACATGTGTATTAACTTAAGTATATAATCCTTCATTTATTAACATATTTAAATTATAACCACTTTAATTACCACTCCCATTTCTGGGCACAGGGATGAGGGGCGCCAACCTCAATATTTTTTGACTCGTACCCGGAAAAAAAAGATTATGTAAAAAAAAAAAAACAAAATAACGCTATAAATAGCATTTAATAAGTACTTCTTATCATCTATAATATATTAGAAAAGAAACATTTATTTTGGTCTCAGATATAAGAAAAAATTAACTAACTTTTTATTTTCAATACAATTATTTCTAAAATATTCTTATAAAGTTAGTGTCTCATTTATGTTTTGTTTCATTTTCCAATGTCACTTTCCTAAAATAATTCTATTTTTATGATTTTCAGAAAATTAAATACACTCAACTAACTTCCCTAATAAGTGAAATTTGTTTTTTTTCTTATAATAAAGACTAGAAAGAGTATATAGATGATTGGGTGTTAGTGATAATCATGTAAGGGGGTTGAACATGATTTAAAAATTGGGAATTTGCATTGTATAGAGTTAAGACTCAATAGTTGAATTACTTTGTTTTTTTAATCTAGCTTGAAGCAAATGATAGAATGGACTTCTTCCACCCTCCCTTGAAGGTGAGAAAAATATCTACTATGATTCTCGCTTAAACCTAATTTTTTTTGGGTATGCCAAAGTATATTATGAAAGGGAGTACTAGAGGTACTCCAACCCCGCAATTACATAAGGTAGATAATTATTTTGAAAGTAGATCCAAGTAACAAATTGGACCATGACTAATCCATAAAAAAAACAAAAGTTCTACATATAGTTGAAATCCAAAGACAAGATCTAAAATTAATCAAATCCAACACTCCAACCACATCAGAGAGAGCATTATTAAATGTCATTTCATTGCGGATAATAAAAAAAATCATTAAGGTATTATGTTATTGTGTTGTAGTGTACTAGCGCAGTACCATGCAAATGCACCGAAATACAAAGTCTAATGTCATTGATATTAACTTCTAAATCTAAATTAAATAAATCAAAGACGTTTAAATAAAATTAAAAAACAAATTAGATTCTATATCAGATTAAAATAACGAATTACACTCCCCACCTGCAGCTGGGTTTCTATGGCAATAACTACTCAAAAATTGTGCAGATCGATCATTGTAAACTATATGTTCAGGAGCATATATACAATGCCCCCTTACTTGGTAATAATTCGAAGGAGTTTAAATTTGAGCATTACTCCTTCCATTAAAAATTAATTGATATTTAAAATTACAATGTGTTTTTTTAATTAAATAAATATTTATTTCAATCACATCTCGTTTTCCTTGTATGCTGTTTCTAATATTAAGAATATATAAATCTTTCTTTTATTTAGTATTTTCAAAATTGAAAAAGTGAGGAATGATACAAATTACATGTATAAATGACAAGTTATTCATTGTTCACGTTGAAAATTTACAACTAATAATGTCTAAGTTGTTGTGTCATGTTTTCTCTTTTATGGGCTCATTTGATCTTTGAAATGGCCGACCATGCCATGAAAGAATACACTAGTTCGTATATCCTCTAAATTTGTTATAGTATACATGGTGTAATGTTCCATTGTTAGGGATACACCACGATATGTGTTTGGGGTTGTTGCAGCTGGCGAGGGTGACCCCGGTCCTACGTATCCCCAGTGAAAAGGGAATCAAGCCACACGTAGTTCTTGAGAGTAGGGATGAGAGAACGTACCTTAGACCCTATAACATGATGGTTCTTATAGGGGATTACCTGTTAGGTGTGCTGTGGGTAACCCTAGCTTAGTTGGGCTGGGCCTGTTGGTAGGCTCTTAAGTCTAGTCCATCACATAAGCCCCCCAAGCTCTGTGAGGTGATTTGAGCCTTGCCGAGTTGAAGGATTGGCCGAGCAGATAACCGACCGATTATAGGAGGAAAACTAGGGCGATGGGACTGTAGCTAGTAAGATAAGGCTGTTGGTAGTCTGTTCATAGCTGTAATCCAGAGGCCCATAAAATGTCAAAGAGTTCGGCGCACGGTCGGTTAAGATGGGGGTAGGTCGGACCGGAGTCCGGTCCACGATCCGGTCCACGACATAAGCCCCCCAGCTCGGGAAGAGTCAAACAGACTCTGTGCCGAGTTGCTGGTCTGATCCGATGTCCTTTTCCAAGGGTTAGTGATGATGTAGAAGATTGTTTGCAAGTTGAGGCCTTTTATTCGGAAGAGTATCGCTGATGGTTGATAGCGTTCTTTGTGCTTGGATAATGACACTAAAAGAGTAACCCGATAGGAGATTCTTACACCTCTCTCATCGAGGTGCGCCGAGAGTGATATCATAAAGTGGATCATTATGTTCACCGGGGATGCTGTCGGAATGACGGCTTTAGTCGAGGTGTATTCCTCGATCCACGATGTACTCGATCGATGGCCGAGTTATCGGGTAGCAATCCCCGTTTCCACCTGTGGCCTCGGCGATCTGGATGAACAACCGTGAGATCGTGGGCAAGTGCTTTGGAACATGATCCGAAGGGAAAGAATGGATTAAAGTAAGTTGGCCTATGTAGCCTTCATATATGTTCCCTTGCATCACCAACACCCCACTCGGCAAAGCCTGAAGAGGCTTGTGTCGAGTTCATAAGAATGGAGATGCTCACTGGTGTGAGGCTCCTTTAGAGATCCTGCGCTGCTTGTATCTACATAATTGTACCTTTCATCATATATACAGAGATAGGAATTAGAATATTAAATTAGAAATGGGATATAACTATGTTATTTGACAAAAGTGATGCATTCTCTTCGTAAACTGTGAGTCATATTCAGACATTAGGCAAGTATCATGATACTCGTAGCATGAATAAAGCAACCATGTGTACCACTCATGGCCAATAATTACAACTATCTCAAACAGAAACTAATATGCATGACTAAGATCTCAAACATAAATGTAATAAGAAGAAAAGGATTTATATTTATGTGAGAATAAGGAAAAGGTTAGTTCCCTGATTCGACGAGAAGAATGTGGGGTGTTAGTTTGAAGCACTTGAGCCATTATTTCGATGTCGGACCCATTCTTCACTTTGATCTGAGAACAGGAGTGCCTTCCGTGGAAACATCAGAAGGAATGATGACCGAGGTCTCCAAGAACCGTGGCGATTTATGCACGTCCAACTTCAAGAATTTGGCATCCGAATAATTCCGTGATGGCACAAGATTAAAGGCTAGCACGAAGCTGAGCTTGATGGGAAGGGAGCCGACATGGACAGAGTAACCTAATTGTCTTCAAGATGTATTCTAATCTATATTGTTCTGATAGAAGAAGCATTTAGATGGCAGTAGAACCATCTCGCGAGACGAGGGAGCGAATACTTGATGACCATCTCAACTTTAAGATACTAGGTTTTGGTTCTCGGATTGAACGAGGGAGCTCCGTGGCAATTATGACGCTGCTTGAGTCGAGAAAGTGACTGAACTCGAGAAAGGCCAGGAATAAGCAGTGCTCGGATCTCAGATGTTGATGATTGAGCATAAGTCCCTTATACTGGGCAGCTTTTGTCGAAGTATTGCTCATCATATTTTAGAGTTTATCTGTCTAATGCGATAGGAGAACTCAGTCCATGCACCTGAGCCAAGGTGTGGACCTCGTCCCCCAACTGTGCTAGGCTCCTATAGGGTGGGCCTGTTAGAGTTGGGCGTTCCTTGTACCTTAGGAAAATTTATAAGCGTTCCTCTGAGAAGAGGTGTTGTATATAAATCGCACAGTCCCATTTAGGTGGCTAGTCTAAAATGGAAAGGCATGTACTTGTTGCATGTTTAAGATATAAATAATGTTCATAGCTGAAACTTCGCAAGGTCGTGGAGGCTGTGTCGAAGAGATTGGAGAAGGTCAAGCCGGTGGACTACAACAACAACAAGGCCGAAAAGTAGGTGTATGCATGTAAGTCGTTGGCACGGCAAACCGTTCTACCACAAAGGTAGGGTCGCGTTCGTGAGCTCGGATCAGTTTCGGGGATAATTGAACTAGAAAATCTCCCAGGTCAGAAATGAGTATGAACTAAAATAATAAATGCCTTTTTGAACTCTTCTCAATTATGAAGTCGTGACGGTCCTGTCAATACTAAAGAGGATCTGAGTTGCTCGGACTCCCTGCTCGGTCAGTTATGCGGCCTTGTCAAAATGGGAACGATCTTAGCAGCTCGGTCTTCCTTTTCGATAAAGCCGACCATGATTTCCTTGATCCTTAAATTACATGTATAAGAACAATAATCAGTGATCGTCGTTAAATAGCAACAACGAGAATTATTGGCAAGTGAATATAAAATGCCGAAATAAAAGCAACATGAATTGCATGATAGCGGCAACTAATTAAATACCATGCAACGAGACAGGATTGCCCACGAAAAGATGCATGATTTATAACAAGTAATAATTGTAATAAATGATGAGCGACAATATTTAATTGCAGCAGCTAGTTGAAAAATAAATTAAATATATAGCAATTAGAGATGAAATTATTGAAAATATAGTAATGTATGTAGGTGTACAACTGGATAAATTGAAGTAATGCCAATCATAGAAATAAAGGAATTTTATTTAAGTGAAATAAATATCTTCCCTGAAGTTATATACTCCATTGAGAGTTGAAGCCCAGTCATGGGCCTTCATAGTTTCCGAGTAGGGCCCAATTTATGGAATTGCCACCATTGGTTCATCATCATTATCAGGTTCCTGTTGTCATTGTTTTGCTCTTGCAAATCTTCAGTAATTTTGGTGGTTTGGGCTTGTAAGTGAGAAGCCCGTAAAACCTTCTTCTTCTTCTTCTTCTTCTTTTTGTGAGTGCTGGGCTTCAGCCCAGATTTTTTTTTGCTGGGCTTCACCCCATTCTTCTCTTCTTCTTGGTGTTAACTCCATCTTATCATTCTCAGATTTCTTTTGCAACTCTCAGCCGAGATGCCACGCGGCTCCTTCTTCTATCACTTTCTGTTTCTTCTTCTAGTCTCGGCCGAGTGGCGGTCCCCGGTTGTTCGACTGGCCACGTTCGTTGGCGGTCCTCGGTTTTTCTTTTCGGAATTCTTCTCGGACTTCTTCTCCTCGGTGGCTAATTCTTCTTCTCGGTATCTTCGATGAGTTGAGATTCATGACTCTTGGGGGTCGAGCCACGATGATTTCCACCCTAAACCAGCCAAGGACGGTGAATCAGGGGAAACCCAAAAATGACTCGATCCAATCTCGGTTTCAAAGGAGCATTTGAACAGTAGTTAGGTTGGTCCCTCGTGGTCACGAATTATAGCATGATTCGGAACAGCAGCAGGGGAATTACAACCGCATTTTTCCACTGGACAAAACCAGATCTGCCCCATGGCCGTGTCTTTATGCTTCTCCTCTCCTTGGTGCTACCGATCCTGACGGTGGTGGAGAGGTGGGAACAACACCGAGACCACACGGCAAGCAGCACCCAGATCCAGATGGTTTTTGTTATTGACTCAGTTTCTTTCTTCCCACGTTCTAGATGATGCGATTCAAATTTTCCAGGGAACTGGTTGTACAATAAATAGATATTGAATGAATAGATGAGTAAGAAGGGAACGATTTTTCTGCCTTGTTGAGGACGACGATCTGGATCTGGGTTGTGTCGCCGATTCATGGATCTGGGTCTCGTCATGGTGGTTGGCAACGCTGGCTCGTCACTGTGAATAGCGCCAGCGAGGCGCACCGACACCACGAGGAGATGAGAACAAGACCGCCGCACCACGAGAGAGAAGAGGGCCGCACCGCCACCGCTGCACCACGAGGAGCGAGACGGTGAGAAGAACGCCGCCATACCCCGCAACCACGTCGCTGTTGTTCTTCCTCCATTCTTTTTGTTGTTTTTTCTTTTAATTGTGGATGGGAATCGAAGTTTATCGTTTCCCACAGACGGCGCCAATGTCATGTTCCATTGTTAGGGATACACCACGATATGTGTTTGGGGTTGTTGCAGCTGGCGAGGGTGACCCCGGTCCTACTTATCCCCAGTGAAAAGGGAATCAAGCCATACGTAGTTATTGAGAGTAGGGATGAGAGAACGTACCTTAGCCCCTATAGCATGGTGGTTCTTATAGGGGATTACCTGTTAGGTGTGCTGTGGATAACCCTAGCTTAGTTGGGTTGGGCCTGTTGGTAGGCTCTTAAGTCTGGTCAATCACATAAGCCCCCCAAGCTCGGCGAGGTGATTTGAGCCTTGCCGAGTTGAAGGATTGGCCGAGCAGATAACTGACCGATTATAAGAGGAAAACTAGGGCGATGGGACTATAGCTAGTAAGATAAGGCTGTTGGTAGCCTATTCATAGCTGTAATCCAGTGGCCCGTAAAATGTCGAAGAGTTCGGCGTACGGTCGGTTAAGATGGGGGTAGGTCGGACCAGAGTCCGATCCACGATCCGGTCCACGACACATGGTATAAATAATGAACAACTTATACAACAAACATTGAGAACATAAGGTGAATTTGATGATTTTTGTAGTTCATTATTAAACTAGTTATAACTCTGACTTCATCACTATGTAATAACTTCTTGATTTGATTGAAGGGTGCTTCTACTATATACCAGGTTTTGGTGTTTCGGTTCCTTTTTTTTTTTCACAAATTTGATATATTAAAAAAATATGCTTTGGATTTTCTATGTTCTTTTTATGTGCATGTTTTTTTTATTTGGATTTGAATTTTTTTTTTATGATTTGTTCTCTGACACAGATAAAAAAGTTATATTGAGTAAATCTGTATTACAAATTAACAAATAAATCTACATTAGAAATCTATATTAAAAAATATTTTGAGTAAATCTGCATAAAAAAATTAAAAAAAAAAATACATGCCCGGAGCAGCTTAACTGCCCGGAGCATGATTGAATTTCCCTTGATTGAAAAGATAACAATATCCCTGTGATAGTTGGGATCTTGGTTCTTTGTCTTATGCCTCTTTTAGTTTTGAAAAAGCTTAAAAGTTGATACATCATAAACCATTGCCATGCTGCTATCTTTCATTTGTTCAAATAATTAAATTACAATGATGTTATGATCTGTGAGGGCATGTATTGATGAGCATGAGCTTTTATTATTTAACTTTTTGTATACTTTCTATTTTGGGACTCATAGTATTATTAATTAAGGACCCCAATTGAAAGATAAAGAAGGATGCGGTATGTACGACCATAATAGATTAATAGCTTCATTTTCATGTACTGTTATTGATTTGAGGACTGAATTTTTAGTCCTGCCATGAATTGTAACAGGAACTTTAAGGAGTGTTGTGGCTCATATAATTACGGCCATTATATCGGTTCTGGTGTTCTATCTCTTGCAAGGAGCACTGCTCAATTAGGAAGTAGTAACACATTAATCTTTTTCCCATGCTCTAGTAAAATCACTCTAGCTAGAAACTTATATGGTTTTGATTATTTGCTATATCAATTATATTATTTAATTGCATTTAATGTTAGTTGAGGTCTGAAAAGGATATAGGTAGTGGCTAGTTTGCTTCAATATTTGATCTTGTATAGGACTGGTAATGCTTGTGTAATTACCACCTTTTCTATGTTATTTTTCTATTTCTGTGAACATTTGATTAATTAATTGCTTCTATTTGTTCCTGTGAAATGCACACAATATAATATTTATTATTTTTTTTATTAAAAATTAATGTTTCCGACTGATTAATATAATATGTTGAATTTTTATTTTTTATTTTTTGTAATTTTTGAGTCAATTTCGACGAAAATATCCATCAGAAACATCATACTTTTCGATGGATTTTTCAACAGATAGATACATCTAAATTGCGACGGATTTAAAAAATAGTTGAAAATGTTTCCAACACCCATTTTATTGACAGATTCCTGTTTGTCAAAAAAAAATCCATTTATAATGAGTTTTGGCCATTTTCCAACGGATTTAGCCATCGGTAATAACATTATTTCTTATAGTGAATGGATGATGATGACGTTGAGGAAGATCTAGAGGAGTTTCTGGATGAGGACTTAATGAAAGATCTAGAAGAAGATCCAAAGGAGGAATCGGAAGAGGACCCAATTGAAGATCCCTTGGAATACATGTGGACCCGATAAAGGCTCTTGGGTGCGAAATTGACGACTCTACTCAGTACATTACAAATGTGACAAGTGCTCTAGAATGGTGGTGGTTTAGGGAAAAAGTATGTAACATGTTATGTTACCTTTTTGGGATAATATTGTTCTACCTCCCTTTATGTACCCCTTTATTGTTTTTCATTATCAACTTTTTATGATGAAATAATTAATGGTGATGCATGTTGTATATAGCTTCACACAGTTATTAAAAAAGCAATAATTTTCAATAAAAGATTTTCCGCAACAACCATTGATATGCTTTTGAGAAATGAGTTTGAGAAAGAAATGTTGTGACAGCTCGGTATAGCTAGGAGCTTGAGGTGAATGGTGTTTACGAAGGATTGACTTATAGTTGTTTTAGTAATTGAAAAGAGTATTGGAAATAAACATCCTTTAAATATTATCTTTCAAAAACAAAAAAAAAAAAAGACTCCAAATTTCATTAAATTTTTAGAAGTAAAAATATTTTCAAGTTTTCAAATCGGGGTGTTAAATGAAATGTTTAATGACAAATAAATAATCGATAATTGCTAAGTTTTTGTACTTCAACTCATTCTCTTGTGTTTCCAATTATATAATTAATTGGATTTGCATCAACCGACCAAAAACCAACTACATGTATCCTTCTCAATTTCTAATATTTTCCATTCAATACATTTTTTTCCACTTCTTTTTCTCTTTTTGTTGCTTAATGCTTATTATGGAAATTCTCCATTTAACATGCTACAGGAAGGAGTAGACAGGAAATAGCTAATAATGTCTAGTGACGTGCTTTATCCAAAACCCCAAAAGCAAAATCATATCAGACAAATTTATTATAAAATTAAAGTAGATATATTATTGTTTTAGTGAAATAATCAATTCAAAATTATGAACCTTTTAGTGAATATGATCTATATCAAACGACATAAGTGCAGGATTGGTCTTGACATTATTAGTGCCGAGGCAAAAAAAAAAAAAAAAAAGAGAGAGAGAGAGAGAGATCCTATTTTATAAAAAATCTCATATTGTATTCAAGAAATTTTTTTCAACGTATTTTCTAAAATTAAATTTATCTAAATACAGTCAATATTCATTAATTTACAACATTAAATAAATCACCAATGCCTTATATAGACTACAAATTAAAAAATATAATAACTAAATGAGATGATATTATCTCAAAAAATAAACAAAATAAGAAAAAGGGTACGTTCAGTAACGAATTAAACTTATTATCAAAAAAATTATAAATAATTGTATCAAAACTTTAAATTTTAAATAAATATACACAATTGTAACCAAGTTTTTTTTTTAATGTTCATACATTATGTTGTGCTAAGATAGTAGTGGATTTGGAAAATAGGAAATGTCCCTAACCTAGGGGACCTCAAGACGAATGACTAGTGGTCCTGAAATCTAAGTGAGATCAGGGGTTTGTATGTGACGGTGATGGAATATTTCTGAATATCTAGTTGGGATACCCAGGTTCTTCCTTTGTCAACTAAGAGTGTGTGTAGAGTGTCAATATAGGGATGAGAAAACCTTACCAGACCCTAAGAGTGTGTGCGGGTATGGGCCTGTGGTGAGGCCCGTTAAGGTTGTCATGTTAACGTTAGGCTCTAAAAATATCTGATAAATATATGCGGCTGTCTAGGGGATAGACTGCGAAGATACTGTGTGTCAGAGAGCCTGGACGATTCAGTTGGTCTCATGTCTAGCCCGTATTAAGGATGTATGGTGTATGGCTCGACCTGTACGACGTCCCGAGGTCGGTTGAAATCCTACCCATCCCTCGTTGGGTCACTCGGTGAGCTCTTAATGGAGGCCGAGTGTATAATCAGTTAGAGACCATGTAGGGGGGTCCGACCTGATGAAGATCAGATCGGATTGAATGCTCTCAACCTGTAGAAGGTCGGTTAGAGGCAACTTGTCCTAGTCCGTCCAAGGTCGGGTTAACTGACAGAGTTCCGACCTGTGCGGAGGCTAGGTGAGCTTTGATGATGTGCCGATCTTGTGTTCGGTCTTGATTCGTCCAGTTGGGACGTGATACTGGTTGACCTTCGTAGTCAGTCCGAGTAGCAGGCGATAAGCCTTTGAACTTTCAGGACGTTGAGTCTTGAGTGAAGGGACCTGGGTCGGTCAAGGAAGGTTTCAGTTCGGTTAACCCTACAAGCCCCCCAAGCTGGCGTAGGCTTGGAGAAGCCTGTGCCGAGCTTAAGTAGATGAGGATTCGATCTGGTGCCTTGGCCTTGTCTCTTGTCTTTTCAGTTTTATGTGGTGACGTTAGGGTTTCCCCAAGTTGACACTCGTCCAGGCTACATTTTTGAAAAGGGGGAAAGTAGTAATGAGCGCCTTGGGAAAACGGAAAGAAATAATGAGCACCTCTCTGATTCCCGATGCTCTTTCTGTAACCTCCCCACGCCTGTGCCACGTGGCTTTCCTGAGTCCTGGGATGTCCAGGAATGGAGTTTATAAATTTGCTCCTTTTGGTGTGTCCTAGTAGTCTTTTTGTCACATTTTCCTTCTGCATTTTCTTCTTACCGTCATTGATTTCTTCCTGTATTGTTTCTTGAATTTAAGAAACGTTCTTGCCCTTTTCCGCCAGCAAAGATCCTTGGGGGAGTTACTTTTTCACATATTTTTTGTTCTTTTTTCTTTTTTTCTGGACTCCCCAAGTCTCCTGGTGTTCCTTCGGAAGTATAGTTTTGTCATGGCCCTTGGGGGGATCGCCCCGGGGTGGCCAGATGAAGAGGATGCGATCTTGAAGTCTAAGTGGTTGGTGAAGAAGAAGGTGGTTGATGCCCAACAAGCTGTGGTTGATGTTCGAGAGGAGTCTGGAGAGGGAACCAAGGCAGCAGGTGCCTGTTTGGAGAAGATGACCGGAAAAGGTACCAAGGCAGTTGGTGCCTGCTAGGAGGATATGAGGCGTAAGGTTTCTGAGCCCCATTGCGGTAGGTGCCCGTTCGGAGGAGATGGGGCATAACATTTTTGAACCCGGTGGTAGTGGGGGGATTGTTTCTGCCCACCTCGGGTTCGCAAATGTTTCCCCCTATACTTAGGCTTGTGGATGTTCTTCCTCGAACCAAGGCCTATTGATGCTCTCCTTTCGCCTTTCTATCCACTTTGCCATTGTGCGGGCTTTGAACCTCGGCTCAAGGAGGCTCCCCCTCCGTCCGAGGTTTATAGATGCTCCCCTTCCACCTCGGTTCTATGGATGCTTTCTTGTTTCCATCCGAGGCTTGGGGGTGCTCTTCTTCCGTCCTAGGTTCGTGGACATTCTCCATTTGTCTTGGTAGGTTCTCCGTAGTTAAGTGTGCTTGAGATTCCCATGTAAGATCCATTCTTGGATCCTGTTTTGTAAGCTGTTTCTGGTCCATATATTAATGAAATGAAGCCTTCTTGATTTCACTGTTGTTTCTTTGTTGTTTGTATTCTTCTGCTTAGAGAACTTGAAAACTTGTAGGTTTGAACACTGTTGATTCCCAGGTTGTCGCCGAAGTATTCGAATAAGAGGAAGCTTCGTCATCCTTTCTTATTTGGATGATGAGTTCCTTTTTTCATGTATTTTTTTTGCTCTTTTTGCTAAGACCTGTTTATAGGTCTTGTTTGAGCAAGTTGCAAGCAGTCTTTGTCATTTGATGACAAGCACCGAACATGGGCTTTTATTTGTATTACTTTTGGTTAGGACCTGTTTTTAGGTCCCATTTGGCAAGCTTTTGCTAAGACCTATACATAGATCCTATTCTATAAGCCATTCATGGCTCATATTTTGATCAATCAATGAAACGAGTTATTTTCGCCTTCATTGTTGTTATTTCTTCGCTGTTTAAATTTTGTTGCTTAAGAACTCAAAACTCAGCCCGTTAGCCATGGTTGGTTTCTCGGATCGCGAGTAGACTGATCCAATCGTGGGTATTGATCGGTGTAGCGTTCGGGTATCTTTTGCACATGCTAACTTTATGAGCTCGTAAGCGAAATTAGAGCCTTGACCATAAAGTCCCCCCGCTAGGTTTGGTGGCGAGCCGAACGTAGGGAAGGCTAGTGTGTAGACAACATAATTTAAGCAAAGGTATTTGTTTATGAATCGCGCATGAATGATAAATATGGTGGCTCTCATGTATTTTGAGTAAGAACTGAGGAAGTTCTTAGCTATAGTAAGCTTTGAGCTTTATGGCATTCCAAGTGTTGTTGATGGTTGCACCAGAGAGCGTTTCAAGCCAATAACTACCCGAGCCGATCTTTGAAGAGATTCAGTACGGTCCTTCCCAATTGCAGGCAAGTTCACCATCTTTAGCATTTTTCAGCCCGATGTCAGCCCTTCGGAGGACCAGATCTCCTTCCTCAAAAGATCGTGGATTAACCAACTTGTTATACTCTCTAGCTTGCCTCAACATGGACTTTCTTTCCTGCTCGGCGGCAAACTCTCGGACCTCGTGACTTAGGATGAGGTTTTCCCTGAGAAGTCTGTTGTTAGACTCGTGGGTGTTACCCATCCCGAATGTAACACCCCTAATTTTCGTCTCCCGGATAATAAGGAATTTATTATTAATTTATATAAATTCTCCAAGTTATGTTTTGTATTTAATTAGCCTTGAAATATAAAAATAGGTGAAGGTATTTTTATAGGGCAAATAAATAAAAAAATATGGATATTTCATTTTAGTCCTTGGATTAGGACCTAAATGTAATATTAGAAAGGTTCTTGGAGGGAAAGATTTAAAAAATATTAATTTTAAATTTTACACTAATCTAACCGGTTAGTAATGCCCTGTAACCGGTTACACGATGAACCCAGAAACTGGGTTAGTGCGTTTTGATGAGTAATCACTTGATTAATCCACGAATTCGCCACGAAATCAGCCCAAGATTAGTGGGAAACACGCGTCGGTATGCATGGCAATGAAATCCCTCTATATAAGCCAGTGTTGTTGGAGGAATTGGGGTTGATTTTGCTGAGTTTGGTGTTGGGAGGCTCTGTTAGGGTTCTTGAATCGTCTGGCAAAATTCTTCTTCGTCTCTGAGTGTTGGAGAGCGAGTGATACACCTCTACAAAGCTTGAATCAAGGGCTTTGTATTAACATAAAAATCGTGAGCTGAGAGTTCTTGTGTGAGGAGGAATCAATCCAAGAAGTTGAAGCTGCCAACACTGTCTTTGTGTTCGTGGAGCTGTCTTTGAGCTTCGATTTAGGTAAGCTCAAGCAATTTTTGAACCTTAAACCACTTTGATTTTCTTGTTCATGTTGCATACGACAAGCCCTAACCATTTTCCCCAAATTATATTACCTTTTCATGCACCAAAATCTCTGGTTTTTGAATCCTGATGAACCTGTGTTGGCTGAGGACAGAGCTTGAGGTTCTTGTGGATTTCTTGCCAAAATCAGTGATTTCACTCATCAAGCACGATTTAGAGGTATGGGAGAAGTTTACCTTATACTAGATTGAGAGACTAAATCGTGTGTTTTAGGATTTGAGTCAACAAAGACTCAAAAGGGCATTATGTGTAAAGGTTAAAAAGGCTTGGAGGCCAAATCTGTGACTCAATCCTTGTTGAGCAAGATTGATAACCTGCATGCAAGTGATTTTGATGATTGAATCATAATCTAAATGTTTATTCTGAGTTTTGTGGTATTAAATTGTGTTTATGTGGGTTTTTATGCAATTTAATACTCTAAATTGAATGCATGCAAATGAAATATGTTTCTGTGGTTAAACATGTTTAAATTAAGGTATGTGAACTCTATTGATTGATGAAATTGGTTAGATTTGAGTATTGAAAAGAATGGTATGCAAAACCTCATTTTTCAGTGTACAGACTGCATAATCTAACTGGTTATTCGAAATTTGTAACCGGTTAGATACTGTAAATTTTCAAAGAAAATGAATTTATGAAATTGGCCCTGTGCTCTTACCATTTTTACTCAAGTCTATACTCTAATTTCACTTGGAATCAATCTGAAAACATGTGAATAAATACTGTTTGTTTCAGATTGTAATTGAGGAGTTAATGCCTTAATGTTATGAGATAATTTCAAGAGGAAATTATGCTCCATTGGAATTGGATTGTGATTTAGACTTTTGAATGATGAAATCAGTGGGATTTGAGGTATATAACAAAGTTAAGAATCTGTTTATGGATTGGGTAGAGAATTCAAGAAAAAGGGTTTTATGAATTGCAATGGTTAGTAAGTTCAGGTCTGTAATTCTAACCGGTTAGCCTAAGACTGTAACCGGTTAGTACCTGAAACTGAAAAATAAAAGTTAAGTCTTTTAAGTGAAAAGTGGATACCATTGGTTAAGTTTTTCCCAATCCAAGCCTAATGGCATGTTTTTAAGTTAATTCATGGATGAATTTTTGTGCCAAAGGATATACCTCAAATTAATCATTCAAAGGAGAAATTGAGATATTTCTAAATCACAATAATTAAAGTAAAGATAAAAACCAACCTTAATAATTGTGCATTCATGCATAGAGAGTGGAAGATAGGTTGGTAAGAAACGATTATCATATTCTGGGAATATGAGGAGGGTACTCCGGGAGTACCAAATTTGTAACCTACTTGATGACACATTCTGGGAATATGGCCAGTGTCTGGGACATGATTTTTATGCGTTCCGGGAACGTGATGCACACTCTGGGAGTGATGCTTGTTTTTCCAAGTATGGTTTGGCATACGTTCTGGGAACGAATGTCAGTGTTATGGGAACACATGGGTGTACTGGATGGACGTCCAAGATGGACTAGTGTTAAAGGCCTCAGTTGTGGATAGAAATCATGCATCATGCCACTTGCATTATAAGAGATATAATGTTGAAAAAGGGTATGCTCATATGTACTTGCATTATTGTATGTCCATGATATACTTGTGTTTGTATTTTAGTCTTTATTGATTATGTATATGTGTATACTTACTCCCTATGCCCTGTTTAGGTGATGGCCAGATACCTAGCCTGCATCGAGATACGCCCTATCCCTAGTGGTATATGGACGTACGAGGAGCACCGAGCTACCTTTGAGGGGGAGGTGGAGATCACTCTCTACCACCCTAACCCTCTGGTTCGGGTGCGACCTCGTAGATTTAGGATCCCTTTAGTCTATACTATGCATGTTCCACCCTTTTATTCATATAGAGGACCACCCCCGGCTCGACCAGTGCGTCGATTTCATAGTTTTCGTTTTAGAGCTGCCACTCGTACTCATCCTTCTTCCCATAGAGTTGTTACTGAGGAGACTCCTTCTCCTGGTCCGACTGATTTTGAGAGGACTGCTTCTGCTGATCCTAGGCCCAGTGGTGGGGTCTCGGCACAGTCAGGCGAGGTCGAGGAGGATCCCGTGGAGGATGAGGACGAGGAGGAGGTGCCTGTCGAGCCTACTGTTTCAGCTAGAGGTGGACCTGCTGGTTCCCAGGAGCCTGCATAGCATAGATGTTTTGGATCCTAGGTCTAGGGATAGAGCTGCAGAGGATCAGAGGAGCTGCTGAGGACATGGATGACCTGCTCTGGGACTTCTATTTTGGTCTTGTCATATATTGTATATATTTTTGAGAGGTCTTAAGAGTGAGGTTTATTTTGAGCAGCTGGTTATGTATATGTTTTATCAAAACTTGCTATCTCGACTTTTGCTACTTGCGACTATGATACTGGTGGGGATGTTTTATATCATTATACGTATATATATGATGTTTTTATTTACCTCAGCAGTTCCCCACAAGTATTATTTTACTTCCGCATACTCTGATTTTGGTTAAAATGGATTCAGCAAATAAGTTTATATTCTACAAATCCGATTAAACTCAAGAGACAATTAATATGTTTTTAATCAACGCTAAGGATTATGTTCTGAGAATAAAAAGGCGTTGTCTCGAGAGATTTTTGAACAAGGTACTTTTGAGCTGAATTCAAATTATTCGTCAAGGTTAAAATTGTTTATAATTGAGCAAGTACCAATTAAAAAGGAAAAATTTTCTAGACCCTATTTTTGATAGCAAGTATTCTATATTTGGAAATATTTATTATTTTCAAGATATAAAACAAGGGTGTCACACCGAAGGTCAGTATTTGCCGCTCGATAGGAATAACGGCGTCACATCCATAGGTCAGTCGGAATGGAGTTTCACCCGTCGAGGTTTGCATGGTCGTTCTGTATGATCATAGTACCTCAGGGAAGTTTTCCACCCATTTGCCTTTTGAACCTTCTAGCCTTTTCTTGATTCCCCGAATAACCGACCTGTTGACGGCCTCAACTTGACCATTGGTCTGGGGGTGTTTAACCGAGAAGAAGTGATGTTTGATCTTGTAGTCTGCCATCATATCCTTAAAGGAGCTCGAAGTGAACTGCATCCTATTGTCGGTTACCAACGAATGGGGAACATCGAATCTGGATATGATGTTGCTCTTGAAAAAATTCTGGATCTTTAATGAGGAGATAGTGGTGAGAGGTTCTGCTTCCACCCACTTGGTGAAATAGTCTATCGCCACTACTACGAATTTGAATAGACCAGGAGCAATAGGGAACTTGCCGATTTTGTCCATTCCTTATTGGTAAAACGGCCAGGGTGTGGACATCGTGTGTAGCTCTTCTAGGGGGGTTTTGATAGACGTCACTGTGGAACTGACCACGTTCACACTTTTGGACGTGGTCTATCGCATCCCTCTGCATGGTTGGCCGGTAGTAACTTGCTTGGACTACCTTTCTGGTCAACGATTTTCCTCCGACGTGGTGGCTCCCTACTCCCCCATGGGATTCTGTCAAGACTTCCTCGGCTTGAGCTGGATCATGACATCGGAGCATTGGGCTGTCAACTCCTCTTCGGTATAACACCCCGTCGAGTATAGTGTATTCGGCTGCTTGCTTTACGAATTTTTTTGGCTTTTGAGGGATCTTGGGGAAAGATCCTTTGCTGGAGGTAGGCAATGATGGGGGTCATCCAATCCGACGACAAGGAGACTGCTAGGACAATGCTCGGTCCTGTAACGGTTTCCTGTACCAGTGAATTTTTGTGGCCTTAGCCTTTGGTGCTGGCGAGCTTGGAGAGTATGTCAGCCCGTCTATTCGACTCTCTGGGAATGTGAGTGATTTCCAAGTGTGAAAACTCGGAGGCAAGGAACCTGACCCTGTCCAAGTACTTCTGAAGCATAGGTTCCTTGGCCTGGTACTCGCCTTTGACTTGAGAGACTACGAGCTGTGAATCTAAAAAGATCTGTATCGTGGTAGCCCCCATTTCCTTGGCGAGCCTCATCCCGGCGAGAACAGCTTCATACTCGGCTTGGTTATTGGACGTGGAGAATTCGAACTTGAGTGGATACTCTAAGCTGACTCCTTCATCGTTTTCCAAGATAACCCCAACTCCTGCACCTTTCAAATTACTGGACCCGTCGACATAGAGGGTCCAGCTCTGGGAGTTCAATCCTGTGGAAGGTTTGGTAAACTTCGTCACGAAGTCAGCTAGGACTTGTGATTTTATTGCTCTTCGTGGTTTGTACACCACGTCGAACTCGGATAGCTCAATCAACCAGGAAACCATTCTTCCAACGAGGTCGGGATTTTGCAATACTTGCCTTATCGACTAGTCAGTTCGGACCATGATCTTGTGGCTCTGGAAGTATTGTCTTAACCTCCTCGCCGTGATTATGAGGCAAAAAGCCACCTTTTCTAACTTGGAGTATCTCGTTTCAGGGCCTTGGAGTGCTTTAATGACAAAGTAAATTGGCGACTCCGTTTTGCCTGATTCTGTCACCAACACCGAGCTAACGGAGTGTTCCCCTTCTGAGAGGTATAGATAAAGGATTTCCCCTTCATTTGGGCTCGTCAGTACGGGGGGTGTCGACAGGTACTCCTTGAGTTTGAGAAAGGCGGTTTCACATCGCTCATCCCAAAGAAACTCCTTGTTCTTCCTGAGGAGCTGATACCATGGGAGGGCTTTCCTGGCAAATTGAGATAAGAATCTTGAAAGTACAGCTACCCTTCCGGTTAGCTGTTGCACTTGCTTCACGTCGGCGGGGCTTTTCATGTCCCGGATTGCTTGGCACTTTTCGGGGTTTGCTTCAATCCCCCTTTGAGTGAGCAAGAATCCGAGGAATGAGCCCGCCGGTACTCCAAAAGTGCACTTTTCGAGATTCAGATGCATATTGTGTTGTTTAACCCAATCTATGATGTTGCTAAGTCCTGTGGATGCTTTTCTTTCTTCCTTGATTTTGCAATCATGTCATCCACGTAGACTGCCATCTTGTCACCGATGAGCCCGTCGAACACATTGTTCATCATCCTTTCGTAGGTCTCGCCTGCGTTTTTGAGGCCAAAGGGCATGACATAACAATAAGTAGCTTTCTCTGTAATGAAAGCTGTTTTTTCTTGGTCCGGGGGTTACATTGGGATCTGGTTGCAACCCGAATATGCGTCGAGGAAGGAGAGAAGCTGGTAACCAGCCGAGTTATCAACTAGCTTGTCGATGAGGGGAAATGGGTATTGGTCCTTTGGATAGACCTTGTTGAGGTGGTGTTTAGTACAAAGATCCTTGATGGCATCTAGAGTTATCAAAACGGGCTACCCGGTCGGGTTCGGGTCAAACCGGGCTCTGGTCCAAAAGCCCGATTGTAAATTAAGCACACTAATGCAGAGCCCAAACCCGCCTTAAGCGAGCCACGGGCTTGTGCGGGCCATCCCGCATCCTCTTTTTTTTTATACCAGAAAAAAATACAAAACAGAAAAAAATTCAGCCAATATTAGTATATTACATACCAGAAAAAAAAAGACAGCACAAAGTCACATAAAAAAATACCTATAGACTAGAAAAAATAAAGAAGAAAAAATACATAAAAGATCATAAAAACGAAAAACCAAAGAAAAATAATAAGAACAACGAAAAAAAATACAGAATAAAAGAAAAAAAACAGAATAGAGTATAAACAATGAAAAATAAAGAATAGACCAAAATATTAAAAAACAACGAAAAAATGCAGAATAATGAAGGAAAAATGCAGAAAAGATAAAAAAAATAAACAAATCAGAAAAAAAAACCAAAGAAAAAAAAATACAGAGAACAGAGAAAGGGAGGACTCACAGTGGTCGCGATTTCTCACTCGGTGGTTGGTGCTTCGCGATTTCGTGAACGAAGAAAGGTAGGGAGACTGAGATCCGTCGGTGGTTGTCATTGCCTCACTGGTGCAGTGGTGCGGTTGCCTCTTGAAGACGTGGTGGGAATGCGATGGTGCCTCGTGCGTTGGTGCAATGGTGACTCAACGGAGAAAGGGAGAGTGACTTATAGTTAAAGAGAACAGAGAAAGGGGGAGACTCATAGTCAATTAGTCATAGAGGACTAGAGGTTAGAAGAGACACGTTGGGAATGGGAAAGGAAATTTGGGAAAGGTAAGGAGAATAGTAGATAAGGAGATAACTTTTTGAAGGGAAAGGAGATAAGATTCTTGGGGAATGTATAATTAATTGATTTTTTTTAAAAATTTTTTTTAGGTCCGAACCCAGCCTGGCTTATCTGGCCCGAGCCCGATTTTTTTAAAACCCGATCGGACCAGGCTAAATAACCCGGATTGAATAAATGTCCCAAATTATGAAGTCCAAGCCCTACATTTTTTTGGGCCTTTCGGGCCAGCCCATTTTTGGCAGCTCTAATGGCATCTGTGCTTGATATAAGATTTAAAAATATGCATGGGGTGAGAATGTTAGGAGTGAAAATTACAGACTTTTACCCTTACTCGTTTTAAACTTTTAATTTTTCAGTTAACGTTGTTTTTGAAATATCAATTATGTTCATTGGAATGCTCTAAATAATACAACATTACCTATTGTTCTGGTGTAGAACGTCTGGTACTTGAACTAAGCAGTCAAGTATGGCAGTATTCTACTGTTTGCTTTTAGACTGCAGATAGGCACCCTGATTACCAGGATACCAGCTTTATTGTCGTTCTTAGTTTGGGGGGTGGTGTGTGTGTTTGTGTGAGATTGAAGGATGCATACCTGGTTACCCTCTGCTTGCTTATATAAGCTGATAACCTCACCGTTGGGTTTTCCTCCTCATCAATGGGTACGACCGCATAACTGCTAACGGCAGGTGATAATAGCAGGAGTTAAGTGGATATTATGGGAGAGCTGCTGCTCATCATTGCATTGGAATCCAAGAGAATTCTACTTCATTGCCTTGTCCTCTGTGTAACCGCTATACCGGTATCACGAGGTAAAGAAATCTTTCTTCCTTATGCTTGTCATCCAGAAGTCTTCTTCTTTGTCAATTCGGGGAAAAGGAGGATTTGGACCCTTATTGGGCCACACATACCGGTAATCCGGTTTCTAGGTGCCATGGGCCCTTAAAAAGGCTTTTATGCCGGTAAGCCGATTTGCTGAAGATTTGGGCCCTTAAAGGGCTTCTAATACTAGTTAACCGGTTTCATGAAGTCAAAGATCCTAACTGGACCAGACCTTACCGATAAACTGGTTTACCAAAGTATAATTCTACTTCTGGTCCATAACAGTTGCCCCCCAGACCATGGTTTATAATTATGAACCTTGGTTTTGTTGTTTTCATAAAAAGTAACTCAACTAGAAGCTTAACCGGTTTTGTGAAGCGTTCGAGCTTCATACAACTACACCGGTAATTCCTCTAAATACAACTCCTTGCCGGTTTAAGTCTGTCAAAAAAGGCTGGGTCCTGATGGACCTCTTCTCTTTTCGCATTACTGAAGGATTTATGACAGATATACCGATATTCCGGTTAACTGGTTTAACGCGGTATCTTCACCCTCGCATAAATATTTGTTTATTGCCGGTAAGCTGATTAAAGAAAGAGGGGTATTCCACCAATTATACCGGTATACCGGTTTGGTCTTCGCTCTGCTCAAACTTCAATTTTTCCTGTTCATCACCATTTCCCAAAGCGTGTACTTTTCTTCTTCCATGTGTCATAATGGCTGTCACACGGTCTTCAAGAAATCTTATATTTCCAAGTGTTACCTTGTCATTTTCAGAGGAATCTTTTTCCTCGTCTACTGTGCCAATGTCTGTTCCAAGGAGGGAATTTCAAAATAATTTCGAATTTTGAAATTTGAACACATGTTTTTGGCTCCAAAATTCGACGGTTTTTGAATAGCTGTTTGAGGTGGCTAAGGCTCTGACAATCCGGTTTCGTATGCTGCAAAATCGAGTTCTCCTCCTATTCGACCGAATTACCGGTTTAGAGGGGGATCTATTGATTCTTCTTTTTGTAATCTTCATACTGATTAACCGGTTAAGATGACCATTATTCCCTTCTGACAGACCGTTTTACCGTTTTAAAGGTGTATTGTATATCTATTGAATGAATTCGGTTTTTCTTCTCTTTTGACCGAATTGCTGGCTTTGCCTCATCTGACTTCCATAGCCCTTGTCAACTCAAGTTTCCCAGCACACGGTCACCAAGAATTCAATATTGGCTTCCCAAGAGCATCTTTTTCTTGACTGCCGTGTCAGTGCTTATTCCCAAGAAACAATTCAAAATTTGAAATTCGAATTACATATTTTAGCTCCAAAATTTGGTAGTTTTTGAACAGTCGCTCTTAGCACCATGAAAGCGGGTTATCGGTCTTAGGTGACATGAGCACCGAATAACCGATTTTTCTTTTTCCACAAAAGTGGGTTGTTGCAACGTTTTGACCGAATTACTGGTTTTATGAATTGTTCCATGCTTCATAACTTTTGTCAGTGTTGGTTTTGCCATGCTCACGGTCACCAAAGCATATCTCCTTGGCTGCTGTGCCTTTATCATTCCCCAGGCATGTTTGAAATTCGAATACTCCTTGGGTAAAGCATTTTTACACCTCTTTAACAGCAGTATCCGAATTTTGGCAGTGAATGGTAGTAAAGCACCTCTTGTCATTAATAAGGAGTCTTTTCACTTTTCAACATCCCAAACTGACATAAATACTTCTTGTCATTAATAAGAAGTCTTTTCACTGACCATATTTATTGGTTTTGTCAAGGAACTTGAAGAGATTCCTTTGACCAACTCTTTCAAATTCTGATCTTAGTTTTTGTAGTCTTTCCAATGGCCTTTGAGAATCCGAATTTGCCTATAAATAAGGGGGTTTGTTTCACTTCAAACTCACTCCTTCTTCACTTGTGCACTTAGAAACCAAAGAGCAGAAAAAAATTAGAAACCAAAGAGCAGAAAAAAAAATTCGTCCAACTCCTCTTATATTCTGAAAAACGTGTTTTGCCTTTCTTCTCCTGAGAAAAACGTGTAGCTTTTTCTTAGCTTCCTTCTTTCTTTTCAGCTCCAGCTTTTCATACTTCCTCAGGTAATTTTCTTACTCCTCTCTAATGGATAATCTTCCACTTTCTGTCATTTACCCCCCCTGAAAGTTCTTCTTATTCTTCTTCAAACAATTTATCAACTGATTGTATACCCCCTATTAAACCTTCTTATTCACGCTTAGGAAGTACTATTAGTTCTTCTGAAAAAAATATGTTGGACGAACTTGCTAGACAATTCGTAATAAAAAATTATTTTGTTGAAGTAGTTAGTAAACCAACTCCTCCTCCTAATGTTTCCTATCTTTCTCAGGAATCACAGATGGGAAACAAGAGATCGGAAACTAATCCGGAGGAATTCGTCAAACCGGACGATATTTCTGGCTATGAGAAGGTAGACTTAGATGCTTTAGGTAGACCTTCCAAATTTGTAGATTTGGCCAAACTTCGTCATTACCACCTCCGAGCCGATCTGGTGAGGCCCGGTATTACTCCAAATTTTTACGTCGTGGAAGCTCCTAGTAACCAAGACCGGATATGTACAGTGGGTGACACTGATGAAAACTTTTTCTTTATGTACAGTGTTTTGTTTGATGTATGTGGTGTGAGAATCCCTTTCACCGATTTTGAAAACCAAGTTCTTACACATTTAGAGGTTGCCCCTTCTCAACTTCATCCGAACGCTTGGTGCTATCTTAGAGCCTTTCAGCTTTTCTGTAATCATTTTAACCTCCAATGCACAATTCCTATCTTCTTTTATATTTTTGGCCCCTTCCAATCCAGCCAAGTGAAGGGAAAGTGGGCTTGGGTCACACTGAAATCCCGTAGTGGAAGGAGGGTGTTTGAGTCTTATTCTGAGACGTGGAAGGAGTTTAAAGATAAATATTTCAAAATAACCGGAGCAAAAGACGTTTGGCCCTTCATGTTTGACCACGGGGGAAATCCCTATTTCCCTCTCTTCTGTTCACCTCGTAATTCCCTTATTGCAGCTAAGCTATTTGCGACTCCGGAAAACCGCTTAACTGATTTAGAGAGGTCTACTGTTTCTTTCCTTATTTCCTTCTGCGGCCGCTTTTGGCGCATAAGTACGAAATCTATTGTGCACTCTTTCCCTGACAGCTTACAAACAACTTTTGGTAGGAATTTCTGCTTTATTAATTTGCAATATTTTGTACTGCATTTTCCCTTCTCTTCCTACTTCTGACACAATTTTTATGCAGCTGAAATGGCTTCACCTTCCGATTTGGCAGCACTCGCAGCAGCTCTTGGAAATGCTCCTCGCAATCTGCGTCCCCGAGTCAACAAATCTACTGTTCCACGACCTCCTCATTCCCCAGCAACTGTGGAGGGTATGGACACTGCTCCTGCTGGTACTCCTAAACGAAGGAGAAATGACGGTCCTTCTCATCCCGAAGCCGGTAGTTTGGCTAATCCCTAGGGAGGAGGTTCTTCTCTTTGGCCGGATGACTTATCTGAAAGCTTCAACCGAATGCTTCTTACTGATTCCACTTCTCAACAATTAGGCAATATGAGCCGAAGGGAATTTGTTGCCCTGCTGAAATCCCTAAAAAGGGAACAAGTCAAGGCTGCATCAACTATCCAATTCCTTGCAGAAAATGCTGAAAAGGTCCTGTTTGTTGGACCAGATGCTGTAAACTTGGCTGATCATGCAAAAGAGAAGCGGAATTGGTTCAGCAACTTGCTTCAGAGACCGCTAAATTTAACAAGGCCAAACAGGAGTTGTCCCAAGCTGAGGAGGAGTATACTAGGAAGTTGAACTCCAAGATTACTGAAATGAATGAGGCCCATAATGCTGCTCTCACTACTTTGAGGGATGCATTGAGGGATATGGAGTCGGAAAGGGACATGTACAAGGGGAAGTGGATAGATTCAGTTCAATCTTCCTTCATGAATGTAGTTGAGCAAGCTAACCATCTTAATCCTACCTTCTCAGCCAAAGGGATGCATTATCTTCATCGTGTTGAAGGTGGGGTGTTGTACAGCTATCTTCGTGATGGTAGTAGGGTGCCTGTGGATTTATTTGATCCCTGTTGTCCTGATTTTTTGGCTACTGGAGAAGAAGAGGTTGACAATGATGGTAACCAAGATGATGATGATGAGGCCACTCTGTAGGGTGCCAGTTTACTGACTTTTTATCGCTTTATTTGTTTTATGTCTTTTATCTTGTCGTTCTTGACTATTTCAGCATTTCCTTTCCTTGTATCCAGAGAATCTAGTTGTAATCTGCTTTTTAATAATGAAGAATTTACTTTGTTTCTCAAGTCTTGTTTTCAAATCATATCCATACTTAGTAGACCTTAAGAATTTTCTATTCTAGCCAGCGAATGAAATTCTTTTATCCTTATCAGACTCTAATAGAATCTGAAAGTAGTCTTACTATCAGTACATGGGTGGTGTCCTAAATTTTCAGAACATCTTCTAACCCATTTCACTCCCTATAGGGTGGCTAGTCAAATAGGTGGTGTACTTTAAGTTGGATTTTTATACGGTTAAACACCCTTTAAACCCGTTAAACCGGTTTAGGGGTTATATAGCTGTTGAGTTGGTTTGTGGCATAATCAAACCATGAAACCAGATATTCGAACCAAACAGTTGTTAAGCTGATTTGTAATTTAAAGAAATTGAAACGGTTTGTGGACGTAATCAAACCATGAAACTGGATGTTCGAACTAATAAACCGATTTGCAGCTGTGAAATTGTTGAATCCATTTGTGGATGTATTCAGTTAAACCGAATTATGATTGTAGAATACACTCTCAAATCAGAAAACCGGATTGATGTGTTCTATAAATAGCTAATCCGATTCATGGATGTAGAAAAGTCATAATGCACTTCCAAACCGTAAAACCGGTTTAATGTGCTTTGAATAATAGAAAACCAAAAGATAGAATAATTACTGCAAACTGAAAATTTTGATTACTTCAATGAAAAAACTTGTACAGGAGAAAGCCTTCATCTCTACTAACAACAATGGCACAATGGCCTTATTGACTTAGTAAGCCTTATTCAAAGAAAAATGTCCTAAAAGCTGCTTTCTCCTCTCTAGGGGGTTTTTAACTGTAATAAATTCGAAGCTTTGCCGCATTCCATGGGTTCTTGATCCTGTTTCCTGTTATTGTTTCCAGAAAGTAAGCTCCATTATCTGTCTTTGCGCGGATCCGATATGGACCTTCCCAATTGGCAGCTAACTTCCCGTGTGTTGGTTCTTTTCCATGCACATCTGACCTTCTTAGGACCAAGTCCCCTTCTCTGAATGAACGGCGGATAACCTTCAAGTTGTACTGCTTGGCTGATTGTTGCTGGATCGTTGCCATGCGAATAGTGGCCATCTCCCTGGATTCCTGCAAAAGATCAAGATTCTCCCTCAGAAGTTTTACATTTGTGTCAAGGTCAAAGTATCTTGACCTCAAGTTGGTGGATCCTATTTCTAATGGGATCATAGCTTCACTTCCATAGGTCAATTTAAAGGGAGTTTCTCCAGTAGCAGAATGAGGGGTGGTTCGGTATGACCAAAGTATGGATTCTATGATTTTCACCCACTTGCCTTTACTGTCTTCTAGCTTCCTTTTTATACCTCTTAAGAGGCACCTATTTTCCGCCTCTGCCTGTCCATTGGTCTGTGGATGTTCCACAGAGGATAAGCGTTGTTTGATTCCCAACTCACGGAGGAAGTTTTGAAAGGCTTCGCTGACAAACTGGCGGCCGTTATCAGTAACAACTACTGCAGGAATGCCAAAACGTGGGATTATCTGGTTGCTGAGAAATTTCTAGATTTGGGCTGAGGTGGTGGTGGCCACTGCCTTGGCTTCAATCCACTTGGTGAAATAATCTACTGCTACAATTAGGTGTGTCACTTGCCCAGCAGCTTGTGTTAAAGGGCCTAATAGGTCCATTCCCCATTGATAAAACAGCCATGGAGCAGAAATCGAATGCAACTCTTTCGGGGGGGGGGGGCAAGATGAACATCTGCATGCTTTTGACATTTGTCACATTTTTTGACGTGATTCATAGAATCCAGCTGTATCGTAGGCTAGTAAAACCCGGCTCTTAAGATTTTCCTTGCCAAACTCCTTCCTCCTAGATGATGGTTGCATCTTCCTTCATGTATTTCTTTCATGGCTTCTTCCGCCTCTTTGCTGGATAAGCATCGGAGCAAGGGCGAGGAAAATCCCCTTCTGTATAATAATCCATCCTGAATGGTAAAGTGTGGGGCCATTCTTCGTACCTTTCTGGATGCATCTTCTTCTGCTGGAAGCGAGCCATGGAGTAAATACGCCAAAATAGGGGAGGCCCACGAGTCTTCATCCTCCACTGCTAGTGTCGCACTAGGGTGGAATATAGTTTGTTGCACCATTGATCTGTAATTCCCTGGTTTCTTGGTGCTTGCCAATTTTGATAAGATGTCTGCACGAGAATTCTGCTCCCTTGGGATATGTTCAAAATCTGCTTCCTCAAACGTTTCTGCCAGTTGTTTGCATTTCATGAGGTATTGCTGCAGCAGAGGCTCTTTTGCTTGAAAATTTCCGTTTATTTGAGAAATCACCAGTTGAGAGTCACTGTACAGGAGGATAGAGCGAGCCCCAAGATCTTTGGCCATTGTCATGCCGGCCAGGCAAGCTTCATACTCGGCCTGGTTATTAGACGTTTGAAAATCAAATCTAAGAGAGTATTCAATGGAAATACCTTGGGCATTCTCCAGAATGATTCCAGCTCTTCCTCCAGAGGGGTTAGAAGATCCGTCCACAAAGAGGGTCCAGCTTTTAGGATCTGCTTTTGGTGTCAACTCGGCTACAAAATCTGCCAGTACTTGTGATTTTATGGCTGTCCTCGCTTCGTAGCTGATCCCATATTCAGAAAGCTCCACTGACCAGGCGATCATGCGACCTGCCAAATCAGGCTTTTGTAGTATCTGCCGGATGGGTTGATCAGTTCGTACCACCACCGGGTGACACTGAAAATATTGCCTCAGACGCCTAGCGGTGACGACTAATGCAAACGCCATCTTCTCCACCTTCTGATATCTTTTTTCAGCCTCCTGTAATACTTTGCTAACAAAATATACGGGCTTTTGTCCTTCCTTCGTTTCCCTGACCAATACAGCACTTACAGCCTCATCATTAACAGATAAATATAAATACAGTGTTTCACCTGATTCGGGTTTACTGAGGATTGGAGGATTCGAAAGGTAATGTTTGAGCTCCTGGAAAGCAGCCTCACATTCTCCAGACCACTTAAAGTCCTTGTCCTTCTTCAGTAACTTGAACAGAGGAAGCGACTTGTAAGCTGATTTGGACAAAAACCTTGTTAATGCAGCAATACGACCTGTAAGCTGTTGAACTTCTTTGACTGAATTTGGGCTCCTCATAGGAGTGATTGCCTCACATTTCTCTGGGTTAGCCTCTATCCCTCTGTTGGTGAGCATAAAACCTAAAAACTTCCCTGCCGTGACACCAAAGGCACACTTTAGTGGATTAAGCCGCATATTATGCTTACGTACCTTGGCAAGGACAACTTCTAGATCTTGTTTGTGGTTCTCCTGTAGCATGGACTTGACAATCATGTCATCCACGTAAACCTCCAAAGTTGGACCTATTAGTTCGGCGAAAACTTTGTCCATCATTCTTTGGTAAGTAGCACCTGCATTTTTCAAACCGAAGGGCATTACAGTATAACAATAGGCTGCCCTATCGGTCATGAAAGCTGTTTTCTCCTGATCATCTTCAAACATTGGAATTTGATTGTAACCAGAATAAGCCTCTAGAAAGGAGGGTAACTGGTAACCGGCTGTGCTGTCTACAAGCTTATCAATATTGTGAAGTGGGTAGGTGTCCTTGGGGCATGCTTTATTGAGGTCTGTATAGTCGACGCACATGCGCCATTTTCCATTAGCTTTTTTCACCAAGACCACATTCGCCAGCCATGTAGTGTAAGGGACTTCTCGAATGCAACCAGCCTGTAAAAGCTCCTCCACACTTGAAGCGATGACTTTCTGTCGTTCGGCACCCATCTTCCTCCTACGTTGAGCCACTGGTCTGAATGTTGGATCTATAGACAGGCGGTGGCAAATAAACTCCGGATCCAAACCAGGCATGTCAGCAGCTGTCCATGCAAACTGATCTCTGTTCTCCCTTAACAAAGTAACCAGCTTCTCCTTCTCTTCCGTTGGCAAATCTTTTCCTACTTGTGTCCAGTGATCTGAGGTTTCGCCTATCTGAACTTTCTCCAATTCTCCTTCATGTTTGGGACATTCTTCTTTAATGTCTTCTCTCATGTCTAAATCTACCATCATCACACCAGAAGAGGAAGCGGGGGCTTTGCTTTTCTTTATCTGCGTCTGCTTCTTTGCATTCTCCTTAGTAGCCTTCAAACTAGCAATATAGCAGGTTTTCGCTTGCATTTGATCTGCCCGTACTGTGATAACCGCACCCTTCTCTCCTGGGAACTTCATTGCCATGTAAAGAGGGGAAGTGACCGCCTGGAATGCCTTCAGGGTGGGGCGCCCTAAAATGGCATTATACGCTGATGGGCAATCTACCACCGCAAAGGATATCTTCTCAGTCCGACATCGAGGGGGTGTTCCCAATGTCAGCCTGATGTCAATATATCCTCTTGGCCTGATAGTGTCTCCGGTAAAACCAATCAATTCCTTTTGACATGGGCGAAGGTCCTGAGGCTTCAACTTCAATCGATCAAAGAGCTCAGAAAACATGATGTCGGAAGAACTCCCTTGGTCTATCATCATTCTGCAAACCTTGAACCTATCAATTATTCCTGTTATCACCAGTGGGTCATTATGATTAGGAATGACTCCTTCCAGGTCTACTTCTGTGAACATAATAGGAGGATGGGACACTTTTTGTCTGCTGGAGGAGGCGACAGCCATTGTTGCGAGTTTTAGCTGTCGCTTTTGAGATGTTATAGAATCATTTTCACCTGAAAATCCTCCTGCAATTGTAGAGATTAGTTCTAAATCTTCATTACTAGTACCACTGTTACCTTTTTTTTATGGGAGAATTTCTGGTATGCCTGGGGGTTCTATCTCTTTTTCTGGTGATCGGGTTCTCCTCCGTACAGGACTCCTGGTTCTCCTCCTTACTAGGCTTCTGGCTCTCCTTCCAGAATTTCGTTCGTTGGATGACCCTCCAGGATTTCGGACATACCTATTCAATTTTCCCCTTCTTATCAGTGTTTCTAATGCGTCTCTAAGCTGGACACATTCTTCATCCGTGTGGCAATATCCGCCTTCCCAACTGCATCTCTTACGCTGGTTTTCCTTGGTGGGTGGTCTTCTTAGCGGTGGAGGTCTGTCTACTTCCATTAGTTCTGCATTCATGACCTCTCTAAGGATCTGAGACCTTGAAGTGTTCAAGGGCGTGTACCCATCATATTTACTCTCTGGTTTTCTTCCTCTTGAATCTCCTCTTCCAGTCCTTTCTCCTTCCTGATTACCTTTTCCTGATCCTTTTGGAAAGAATGCTTCCTTCTTCTTACCTGTTCCTCCAATAACATAGTTATCCTGGGCCTTCTGATATTCTTCCAAGTTGATATACTTTTCTGCCCTCTCCATCACTTCATCCATGGTTCTAATCCTGTGCATGACCAAGTGATCAGTAAACTCACCAGGTTTTAGGGCTCTCATCAACAAGTGAAGGGCCACAGATGCTTCAATGTCACTGATCGATAAGTATTCTAAATTGAATCGAGTGAGGAAATCCCTCAATGACTCATCTTTTCCTTGCTTGATCTGCGACAGGTGATGTTCAGACTTCGGCTGAGCCTTACTGGTAGTGAAATGGCTCAGGAATTTTGCAGCTAAATCTTTCCAACACCTGATAGAGTTGGGCTCCAGTTTAGATTACCATCGCAATGCTGCCTTTTTCAGAGTCAAGGGAAAAGTACGACATTTGTACGCATCTTTAGCCCCCTGACAGGACATTGCCACCAAAAAACTGTCTATGTGCTCCTGAAGGTCTGAATTTCCGAAGTAGGAATCTACATTAGTTGGAGCTTTGAGATTCTCAAGCATCGGAAAGTTCATAATCTGATTGGAAAATGGGTGATCTCTTTCTTCTGGTTCCTCTTCCCTTATAGGGTCCTCCTCAACCTCTGGTGTGGAGAATGTTGTCCCTTTTTTCAGCTCTTTCATTAACTTATCTTGCGTGTCCAAACGCTTTCGGAGGCGCGCCAACTCTGTTTCCAAGTTCATCTTCCTTTGCGAACGTCCATCCGATGATCCTCTGCTTTCATGTTCAGAATGCGGGGGGCTGTCATCCTTAAAGGATAGCCTCTGCCCCGATTTTTCCTGATCAGTACGAGGGGGGCTATCATGCTTGGACCGTTCTTCTTCCATTCGTTTCCTACCTTCACTCAGGTGCTCCCTTAAATCTTTCTGTTGGGTGGGAGCTTTTCCACCGTTCAATCGGTTTCTCAGGTCTCCGCCACTATGGTGGATGGGTTCGATTCGTTCTCCTTGTGACTGGTTATCCATCTCTTTCACAAAAGTGGTGGGAATAAGTTTCTCGCTCCCACTGTGGTCGCCAATGTTCTGTTGTAGAACGTCTGGTACTTGAACTAAGCGGTCAAGTATGCCAGTATTCTACTGTTTGCTTTTAGACTGCAGATAGGCACCCTGATTACTAGGATACCAGCTCTATTGTCGTTCTTAGTTTGGGGGGTGGTGTGTGTGTTTGTGTGAGATTGAAGGATGCATACCTGGTTACCCTCTGCTTGCTTATATAAGCCGATAACCTCACCGTTGGGTTTTCCTCCTCATCAATGGGTACGGCCGCATAACTGCTAACGGCAGGTGATAATAGCAGGAGTTAAGTGGATATTATGGGAGAGCTGCTGCTCATCATTGCATTGGAATCCAAGAGAATTCTACTTCATTGCCTTGTCCTCTTTGTAACCGCTATACCGGTATCACGAGGTAAAGGAATCTTTCTTCCCTATGCTTGTCATCCAGAAGTCTTCTTCCTTGTCAATTCGGGGAAAAGGAGGATTTGGACCCTTATTGGGCCACACATACCGGTAATCCGGTTTCTAGGTGCCATGGGCCCTTAAAAAGGCTTTTATGCCGGTAAGTCGATTTGCTGAAGATTTGGGCCCTTAAAGGGCTTCTAATACTAGTTAACCGTTTTCATGAAGTCAAATATCCTAACTGGACCAGACCTTACCGATAAATTGGTTTACCGAAGTATAATTCTACTTCTGGTCCATAACACCTACCAAAACATCACATTTCCTAAACGCTGCCTCACTGGAATGTGATTTTTGAGAATATTATACATAATGAAGGTTCAGTTTTATGTTTGGTCACCAAGATTGGTTGATTTTGTAAGACTTTAATATCTTAGTATGCTTCATGTGATGTGCATGTGACATGTATTGATGTGTGTTTAGTAAATAAATAATTAAATATTAATAGACTAAATCATAATTAGATATAAGGGAGATTGTTTCTGAAGGCCCATTAGCTTATTAATGGAAGCTAATGGATAATAGTTAGGGTTTTTACCTATTTATAGGAAATAGGTCATGTTTCTGGCCATAAGGTAATCTTTTCTCTCCACATCACAAAACGGCTAAAACAAACAGCATAGAAAAGAATATCATAGGAGGCAAAGGAATAGAAACGTATTTCGTGGCTTTAGATCTAAGGGTGTTTGGAGAACACTCTTTCAACTCTAGCAATGGATAGATGTTAGTAATCATATTCCTTATTGTCTCTATAATATGCGAAAGTCATGTAATTTCAAGATCCTTATTATTGTAGTTGTAATGAATAAATTAAACTACAACTTATATGTGGTATCAGAGCCACGTTAAGAAATTAATGACTTTCCAATTAAGATTTAGGATTAGGATTGAATCGTAATTATGCTGTTTAGGGAATGAATTTTTGCATCAATCCAAATTATGGAATTTGGGAACTTTGAACCCTAATTATGAAATTTAGGACTTTGTTTCAGTATGAATCCTTATTATGAAATTTAGACTTTTACGCTTCCGCATTATTGTTAAATGAAATATTAGGATTAATTGAAATATGGATTGAATTTGAATTATGGATTGTTTATCGATTTGTTTTACCCGTCAAAGTTTTTCCAATTTGGTATAACGTATACTCATTGTTTCAATTATATATTTTTAAAGTTCATCAATTTTTTTCTAATTGGGGTAAAACTATTAATTGATATATGTGAAGAAAAGCATTAGGTATTGCTTTCATCACTATTTATGATTCGTTTTACTGTATAAAAGCACACTACAGTGAATGACGAATAATTACATATTCCTTTTGCATAATAATGAATATATATAACAAGTCCAGTATGTCATGGATGATTTACGTTTATATATATATATATATATATATATATATATTTGGGATTAATATGAGTTTTTATTAGAAAAAGAAATGTTTTGAATTGCCAATGCATGATTTGATATTAATGTACGATGATTTGACCATCATTAAAGTTGTCAAATCATAAAGATATTAATTTCGATTGAATAATTTTTATTATAATAATGAATTTGATTTGAAGTTAATTGTATGTTGATTTTGTTAATCACCAAAGTGGTCAAATCAGTAAGTACATTAATTTCAAATCATATGATGATTTTTCAATTACTCATTAAAATTTGATGCTATATGAATGACATAATGGTTTGATGTTCTATGGCTATATTGTAGTTCATTGTTATAAGGCATTTATGGATCGCCTAAAGGTTTGATTAGTTGTTCTTATAATTAATGGACATAACTGTAGGCAATATGTTTGTGATATTGGTTTATTTATGCATCCAAAGACAATAGATAATACTAATTGTTGCATATATATCATTGCAAATTATTGATTATTAATTAATTTTATTAGCATCATTATGTCTGTATGTCGTGTACAAATGTGCAATCCAAAGAAGAGCGTTAGTGTGCATTAATTATTTAAGTAGCATGTACCTTATGTCTCAAAACATTTATGTTATGTAGTACATGATCTTAATTTTTGCATTCTCATGATTTGTATGTGTCAGTGTTATTTGTTAAACTTTCTGACTAGAGTTTGCAAGTCTTTCTCATCAGTTAGAGAAAATATTGTTGCTATTAATGGTGTTAGCAACTATAAAGATAAAGATAAAGTTTATTATAAAATCTGAGAAAGATTTGACAATGTTCATGAGGATAAATGTTGCAAATAATATTATGATAATTCTCTCCAAAATTGAAAGTAATTAAAAAAAATAAGTGAATTTTGTGAGAGTGCCCAATATTTTTTGTGAGTCTCTTTCTGGGACATTAATGAGTACTCTAACCCCATAAAGCTTGGTGATTTGTGTACTATTTATGAACGTATAATTAAAACGAAAATTATTGCACCAAGATTTAAGTTTGAGTCCCTAGGAATAGTTGTGGATGATAACTTCTTAGCATAGTTTATCCTCGCTCATTACTGATTGAGTATGATTTGTTTTTGAATGAGCTATAATGCCATGAAATATAATGGGTTGTGCATGAATTGCACAATTTGTTAGTTCATGAGGAAACTAGACTTAGGATTATAAGAAGTCTCTTAATCCAACCTTTAAGGACATCAAGGAGTTGGAAATAAATTTGTGAAGAAACATGATAAGGGCAAAGGATCACTTATAATTAATGAGGCATATGTGAAAACTCATATGAAAGAACCTCATTATCATAAATGTCATTTTGTGCAAAAAATGTTGAATTCAGAAGAAGTGCATAAAATGAAAATCTTGATTCTATAAAAGATAAGTTTAAAGCTTATGTATGTTTGAGTCAAACTTAATCAAAGATCCACATAAAATTTGGTGGATTGATCCTGGATTAATCAAAACATGTTTCTAGCATAATAAATTATGTTTAATCCATACCATAAAACCACATGTAAAGTATGTGTTTGTGGGAATAAAGTGAAGGTTCTAGTGGAACTTGTCAAGATTTAATGTTTAATCCTTGACATTGGGAATCACCTAGACTCATTGGAGACCTTTTAGGTACCTAGTTTTTCTAGGAGTTTGGTTCATTATCTAGGATTGATGTTACTAGATACTCTTCTATGTTTGGTTATGGATGTTTCAATTTACTTAAGTATAATCATCTCATTGATATTTGTATCTTTGTGATAATTATATAAATTGATTTTAGATGAATTTTAAATGATATTTTGCTAATTTGTGACATAAGTGTTTGGGTCATCGATCCAAGGAAAGAATGGAAAGTTTTATAAAAAGTTTTTCCAGATTTGGATTTTATTGTCCTAATTATTTATGTAGATTGTATTAAAGGAAAGAAAATACAACATGCAAAAGAAAGAAGCCACAAGAAGTACCCAATTTCTTGAAAATGTGTTCGTCAAAACATGTAGATCTCTAATGTTAACTTTATTTTAGAAAAGAAAAGTTATGTCAACATCTTTATTGATAACTATTCATGTTATAGTTATATGTCTACTGGTGTCGTGAGAAATCTCAAGTAGAGGATGCCTTGGAAATTTACTTGAACAAAGTAGAAAGTTATTTAGACATATAGGTGAATGTTGTCAGGTATGACAGAGATGATAACTGTCATAAAAGAAGTAATTAAAATGGACAACATCCATGACTGTTTGTTAAACTCCTCAAGAATTTGTGTGTAATACACAATGCCAGTTACACTGCAACAAAATGGTGTATATAGGGCATAACAGAACATTAATAAATATGGTTAGGGGTATGGTATTTAGTCTTTACCCGCAATGTTAATGTATGTCTTGAAACTGCCATTTGTTTATTGAACATGATTCCTAGTAAGACAGTGTCAAAGACAATTTCAAATCGTGTGCTTATCGGATACCCAATTTAAGGCACCTGCATATTTGCGGTAGTCGAGCAGAAACAAGGATTGCAATCCGCAATAAAAGAAAATGGATATAAAACATCAGTAAATATTTCACTGATTATCCAGATAAGTCAAAAGGTATAGACCTTATTTTTCTAACCATAATTAAAGAATTATTGAAACTGGGAATGACAGGTTCATTGAGAATGGTGAAATTAGTGGAAGTATAGTTCTACGTAATGTGGAAATTAACGGAGTTAGGGTGCAAATTCCTGTAATTTGTTCTTCTACCTCAACAATAATTGTTTCTTTTATTGTTAATCGAATAACAATAAAGTACGAAAAGATTTAAATGAATTCACTATTCACAATGATTTTATCGTAGAAGAACCATGAAAAATAGTATTAATTTTTTTTTTTTGCTATTTCGAACGTTTGAGTGATTTATCTACAAGAATATGAATTTGACTTAGTCATTAATGAAAATATTATGTTGTTTTCACAAACCGTAAGTTGTGATAATACCGATAAATAGTTAGATCTCATGAAAGTATTAATAAACTATTCAATATTTTTTTTATTTGGGATCTTGTAGAATTGCACAAAGGTTGCACGAGAGTTGGGGGGTAAGTGAGTCTTTTAGATCAAATATAACTCTCGTGACAACCTTGAACATTACAAGCCCAAATTTAATGTGATGGATTTCCCTCATAATGTTGACATTAACTATAAATGAGGTATTTAACCAATTTCCTGAAAGATTTATTCAGCATTATCATCATGGCACATGTAGTCCGTAATGATTTGGAACTGCAGTAAAAAAATGTGAAAACAACCTTATGAATTTTATAAGAGGATGTTTACTTGGGTGACCCACTAATGTGGTTCTCAATTGAAAAGAATGGAAACATAATGTGTATATTTGAGGAAATTAATATACAAATTTAAACAAACGTCCCACCAATATATCGAAAAGAAAGTCAATGATACTATTGTTTCTTTTAGATTTAAGGAAACACAATTAACTTGTGTAAGTATCTGAAGGTCAGTGGGAGTGAGTTTATTATGTTGAATTTGTATGTTATTATATCTTTCTTGTAACTTATTATCTTGGTCTTTTACACTAGACTAAGAAGTTTTTCTAGTAACTTTGAATGGAAGTTATAGGTGAGTCGAGCCATGTGATTAGAAAATGAATATTTTATAATGGGTCACATGAATTGTTAGGCTTATTTCAGAAAACATATATGTACTGGAATGATTTAGAATGAATAAAATTTACGTTAAGGAAGTATTAACTATACTCATAAAGTCTTGAGGTATTAGCATGGAACGAATAAATACATGCTTACTTCTGTAATGAATGATCACATTGAGGTGATCAGAATGTTGAATTTGTAGCAATTTTGAGGTTACAATTCAAACTAATTGACTGCAAAATTTTATTTCGGGGCTTAGAACTGTCGACAATATTGCTTAGCCGCTGAAAACGTACTGTGGTGTTTTGCAGCAATAACAAGTACTATAAAGGTGCTAAAAGTATGTGAATGAAGTACTTTGTCTCTAAAGAATGAGATCAGAAACAAAGATTGTCAATAGAGCATATTAGCACCAATCTTATGATTGCTAATCCCCTGAAAGAAAGGTTATTGCTTAAACATTTATTGAACATGTTGAAAGTATAGACATTAATGTTATTAAGTAAAATTGAATTTGATGTTGACATCCTTATGTATGATGTAATTGACACTTTGAGCTCATTTTTGATATGTTTGATATGTTTCTGATTACCTGTTCTCTAGAATGGCATGCATTATTGTATTAGAGTAATGTAAACATGTATTGTCTTGAATAAAGACATTATGGACCAATTATGTATTTTCCAATTATAAATCGTGTTAAGGAGAAGACTATTTTGTGGTACATGGAAGGAACTATGTCCAACAAATGATGTACAACCGCCATGACCTTAATTAATTTCTATCTTTAATCATGATTAATAAAATATCTAAGTATAAAATGATTTAGCTATATAAATGCGCATTAATTATTTGTTTAATTATTTTTTTTTATTAGACCATAATGTTGAATTATGTCACATGAGCCAAGTGAGAGAATGTAAGGTTTTAATATCTTAGTATGAATCATGTGATGTGTATGTGACATGTATTGATGTGTGTTTAGTAAATAAATAATTAAATATTAATGAGCTAAATCATAATTAAATATAAGGAAGGTTGTTTCTGAAGGCTCATTAGCTTGATGGAAGCTAATGAATAATAGTTAGGGTTTTTACCTATTTATAGGAAACATGTCATGTTTCTTGCCATAAGGTATTATTTTCTTTCCCCATCACAAAACGGCTAAAACAAACAGTATAGAAAAGAATAGCATAGAAGGCAAAGGAATAGAAACGTGTTTCGTGGCTTTTGATCTAAGGGTGTTTGGAGAATTCTCTTTCAACTATAGCAATAGATTGAGGTTAGTAATCGTATTCCTTATTGTCTCTATAATATGCGAAAATCATGTAATTTCAAGATCCTTATTATTATAATTGTAATGAATAAATTAAACTACAACTTATAAATTTTCCAAAAATATCTTAAACTTAAATAATAATAACAGAACCAGGAAGGTTTTGCTCTAAAATCACAACATAACATGTAAAAATTTCAATTTTGTGTAACTATAAAAGCTCTAATGTAAAATTATCAAAGTCTCTAATCTCACTATAGCAGATGTGGATGTCTTTGTCATATAAGGGAGAAGGAGCAACGCAGGTTGCAGTCGTATGCGGTGGAGGGGGATTTGGTGCGGCTGTTGTCTTCGTTTGGGGTGTGATGTTAAAGAAGGGTGGCTCAGCCGTGGGGGTGAGTGACACAATGGCTTACTGTTACTGCTTTGGGATTTTCCTGACTAAAATATCAAATTAGTCTATGAAAATACAATATAACAATTTAGTTCGCGAGATAATAAACTGTAGATCATATATATTAGTTCTCCAGATTAATATGTTCAAGGATTAATGTGACTTACGATTTTTTATCTTGAGGATTAAATTGTTATTTTTTAATGCTTAAATACTAAATTGGTTTCTAAAACGATTGATTTCTTTAAAATTAATCCCTACATTTTATTTTTTAGGGTTTTTGTTCTTGATTTTCAGCTTCATTTTAGTTCTGGTCATCGCAGTCAACTATGATTTAAGATAATGCAAATGCTATTTTGATTTGACCAAATATTTTATTTATTCTGAGATTTTGGTTCCTACTTTGCCATTTGGTTTTGGGTTTGGTCCCTATCATGTTAGCCACATCAGAATTTTTGTCCATAATTAACAACAGGAACCAAAATCAAAATAAAACTAAAAAACAGGGATAAAATCCAAAAAAAATAAAATTTTGAGACTAATTTAAAAAAAATCAATATTTATAGGAATCAATTAAATTTAAACCTTATTTTAATATCAAGAATCAATTCGAGCTAGGATTACAATCTCAATAATGACTAATTTAACAAATTTATCTTTGTTTTTATGTGATGTGATTGTAGTAGTCTGGTCACTTTTTTTTTTCATGACTGGAGTGTCCACCGCCGACCGCAGTGACTAATCTCCTCGCTGGCTTGTAGGCATCTCTAATGGGTGGGACAGCTGGCCTCGAGATTTAACGTTACTGCATGCACAAGGCAAGATTCGAACATTTGACCTTGCTTAAGCGTGGATCAATCCCTACCACTGAACCACACGCTCGAGATTAGTAGTCTGGTCACTTTAGTAAAAAGGGAAAACACAACAATTAATGAATAACAAAAGAAAAAAAAAAGAAAAGTGGGACACAAATCATTCATAATTCATGTATATTAATGAACTCTCATGCATATATCAACACGACCACGGTAATTAAACTTTTGAGTATATGCTTCGGTCCTTTTGGGGTAATTTCTCTAACTTAAATTTTTTATATTTGTTAAAGTTGATAATTAAATTTAACCACTTGATTAAGTGACATAGCCTCACATTACATTAACTGATGCACCAATCACAATTGATACATTAATAAACAACTTAAAAAAAAAATTTACCTTGTTGGTACCCAATTTATTTTCTTTATATTTTTATGTATCTCGTTATTTAATTTATTAGGAAGAAACAAAAGTTATTTTCTCTTCCATTATACAATCCTTGTGTTCAAGGCTCTCTTTTAATTTGATATACTACTTCCAATCTTAATTGTAAGAAAAATAAAAAATAAATGTTACATAAATAATGTTATATTTTTAAATTAGCCTTATTTATTTTTTAACAAATTATATAAAATTAAATACACTCATCATCAATTGATTTCTTTAATAAGTATAAGGTTAATTCTTTTCCTCATAATCAACACCTAGAAAGTACCCATATTTTTCAAGGGTGTGCTTAACCTCATTTCAAAAAATAAAAAATATATAAGAGGGTAAAAAAAAAAGGCAAATGCTAACAAGTACCCTTAAGGCACTTGTTAAAGATCTTAATGGAGTAAAAACGTCTTGGAAAATGCATTTTTTGAGGTTTTCGAGAGAAGAGTAAACATGAACTTATGATTATTTTTCCACTCTTAGTAACCTTAACAAGTGCCCTTAGGGGACTTGTTAACAAGACCAAAAAAAAAAATAGCAAAAGGAGTTGAGAAAACTATGTTCGTTATTTCTCAAACTAATAAATATTATACATTTTTCAATGTGAAGCTACTTTATTTTATGTCTTATATTCAACCTTCAGAGTTGATGAGGTTAAAAAAATTAGCTAATAATGTTAAGGTTTATTATTTGATTTTAGTCTCTAGATTTTTTTTTAACCTTGACTAATCTTTAATTATTTTGAAAATTTGGTTTTAGTTCATGCCGTTAGGAAAAATCTGTTAATATATAACTGCTGATGTGGTTAACAGAATGTCACTTCAACATACACGTGTGCAAGTATTGCATACTATCGGTATGATGACGTAGATGTTCTGGATCCTCAGGAACAAAAGGGCCAAAACCTAATTCACAAATACGTACATTTGGGTTGGACTTTAACCCTATGCAAACTCATCCATCCACATCATCCTACTGGAGACACGCAGTGCATACGTGTATATCAGTGTGGTGTTTCATTAGCTACGTTAGTAGTTAACAAATTTTTTTTAACGGTAGGGATTAAAACCAAATTTTTAAAACAATTAAAAGATGAGTGAAAGTCTAAAAAACTTCCAGGGACGAAAATCAAAACACTCTTAACTTTCAGAAACTAAAGACATATATAAGTGATTTACTCCCTCCTGCTCAAATTATAAGCAACAAAAAACATACTTCTTTTGGTTTAAAATATAAACAAAATTAACTAACTTTATTAAATTTTGTTTCATTCCTAATGTCACTTTCCTAAAACATCTCTAGAAAATTGTAATTTTAATTAATTTTTATTTCATTCTCAATACTACTTTCCTAAAATACATCTATTTTCTATAAATTTGAGAAAATTAAATACAATCAACTAACCTCCTTTATAAGCGTGAAAGTGGTTGGATTTGCTTATAATTCAAGCCGATGGGAGTAATTTTTAAAAATTACTCGCTCTCTTTATTATTATTGGGACTAATGATCAAATAAAAACGTACTACCTCCGTCCCTAATTATAAGGCCCTCTTGGGAGATTTCACGTCCATTAAGAAACTGGAATAATTTAGTTAATTGTATTGGAAATGTGAACTTTTGATATGTATTTTCAAAATTACTCCTATTATTATTATTGGAAATGTAAAAAGTGTTAAATAAATAGGGATGTTTGTAGAAAAAAATAATTCATGCTCATTGAAAATTGGTAAAGAGATTTATAAATAGGGACAAAATAAAAGTGTTAAGAGGGCCTTATAATTACGGACGGAGAGAGTATTAAGTATACTTATTTTGTCAAATAAATACTAAATACTACATCCGTCCCTAATTATAAGGCCCTCTTGGGAGATTTCACGTCCGTTAAGAAAGTGTAATAATTTAGTTAATTGTATTGGAAATGTGAACTTTTGATATGTATTTTCAAAATTACCCCTATTAATATTATTGAGAATCTAAAAAGTGTTAAATAAATAGGGGTGTTTGTGGAAAAAAATAATTAATGCTCATTGAAAATTGGTAAATGACCTTATAAATAGGGACAAAATAAAAGTGTTAAGCCTTATAATTAAGGACGGAGGGAGTAACATCATCGAAAATATAAATAAAATCAAAAAGAATTTCTATAAATATCGAAGCAATCGCTAGCTCTATGCATCTCCCGTGGCCAAAATCAGTGTAGAGAGAAGCACTCCAAAATTCTAAAGGAGGAAGCTGATTCGTTTTCAATGGCAGAAAAGTTTGTTAAGAAGTTGGCTTTTTTCCTAGTGCTAACAATGCTGTCTTTAATGGTTTCGAAGCTACAACCTGCGGAATGTGGTATTTCCCTCCCACTCCCAAACTGCCCAGGGAATGCGGCTCTGTGCATTTCAATGTGCAAGGAACTTCTTGGGGCACTATATCTCGGTGCTCGCTGCTCGCTCCCCGATGTTTGCTTTTTTATTCCGATGATTGCTTAAAAAAAATACTGTATATCACTGAAAGATCACAGCACCCTGTTGTTATGTTTTATATTCCCTTTGATCCTATTTATAAGATCCTTTTGGGGTTTTTATTTTGATTCTATTTATAAGACCTTATTTCAAATTTCAATAGCATTTAATTACTTCTTTCCACAAACATCTCTATTAAGTCAATACTTTTTAGATTTCCAATAATAATTATAGGAATAATTTTGAAAAAGTAAATCAAATTTTCACTTTTCCAATGTCATTAACAAATTTAGTCATTGTCCTTGGTGAGAGTGAAAAACTCCAAAAGGGTCTTATAAATAAGACCGGAGGGAGTAATAATTAAAGGGTCCGTGAAATAAGCATGCTCTTTTTAACTAGGTGAAACTGAAAGTTTCCATATCCTTTCTTATGAATAATATGTAGTCTGTGTAAGGACTTCATCACTGGTTTACTTGTTTGTTCTTCGTAATGTATCCTTGCAAATTCAATTTTGCAAAGGCTCGAAGGAGTAAAATCAATTTGACATCAACTGTTTTTGCTCGATTTTTCCCCTCATATAAGAATACCCCTGTAAAGTCAACACTTTTTAAAGGTTTAATAATAATTATAGGGGTAATTTTGAAAAAGTATATCAAATTTTCGCATTTTCAATGTCACTAACAAATTTATCCATTCTCCTTACTGGGAGTGAAAAACTTCAAAAAGATCTTATAAATAAGACCGAATGAAGTAATCAAGAGATGGTGTTGTTTTGTTTTTCTAATACAAATAAACTTTATTCATTTTTATTATTCCTTTAACCATATTCATAAAGTAATTATATTAACAAAACATAAAGGATACCCAAACATTTCAATCTAGGGATGACAACGGGGTCCAGGTGGGTCCGGATAATGGGGTACTCGGACCCGTTCATAAATTATTAGACTCGGATCCGTGCGGGTACCCGCTGCATAATGGATAGGCGGATCTTTGGGTACCCAGACGGGTTTTGCGGGTACCCATTAACAATTTTTTTAAAAGAAAAAATTATTTTAAAATTAACTTTTATGTTTTTTTTGTAACACCCCAAAATTTTAATCCCCGATTAATGAAATGTTAATTATAAATTAATTATAATTAATTATTTCTATATTAATCCTTGATTAAAATATGTGTTCATATAGTTAGTATATGTGTGTGAATTGATTTAATAAATATAATAATGCATAAAATAAATGTTTTGCATATTAGTCCCTGGGTTGGGACCTAGAAGCAATTATAGGAAAGGTTTTGGAGGGAAAGTAAATAAAATAATTATTTTTCAAAAATGGGGCAAAATACTCGAGTATTTCTCGGAAAACTCGAGTATTCTGGACAGAGTTGCACGAGTTAGTGCGTTTGGTGAGTCACCATCACCGATCCCTCTCCGTTGACACGAATCTCTATCATCAACAGCTCAAGGACGTCGTGTCGCCCTGCATGAGCTTTCTCCATGTCTATTTAAGCTCAGCAACACCGAATTCGTGAAGATTTTTGGTTAAGTTTGGGTTGTTAATCGAGTTAGGGTTCTGAAGTTGTTGCCTTCGATTCTTCTTCAATTCTGAGTGTTAGGATTCGAGTGATACACGAATACAAAGCTCACATCAAGAGCTTTGTATAAACACCAAAATCGTGAGGATTGAGTGAGTATATTGGGAGAATTGGAGCTTGGAAGTGAAGCTGTTGCTGGTCAAGTCTTGGTCTGGAGCTTACTTTGATCATTGATTCTGGTAAGCTCATGAATCCCTGAGTCTCAAATTCGGTTTCTTTAGTTAGTTGATGTTGCATGGAGTCTAGGAAATCTAATTTCCCCAATTTTATTCTTTGTTTCATGTGTGAACCAATTCCATTTTGTTGATGCACTCAAAATGCTCTGTATGTGATGCTTGAAGTTGATCTGAGAGTTGTGGAGCCTTTTTCTTGTCAATCCTTTGTTGATTCACGTATGAGAGGTAAGGGGAAGTAATTTCTTACACTAGATAGAGTTTAAATTCCATTAATTGTGTTAGAGAGCCATCAAGAGGCTCTAAGGGCTTAGTTTGAATAAGAACTTTGGTTTGGAGACCAATCCATGCTCCATGACTGTGTTGAGCAAGTTCTAAATCATGCATGCAAGCTTAAATGAATATTATTTCATGAGTATTGTGTTTATTTTGCAATTTGAGGTGTTGAATTGCTAAATTGTGTATTTTATGCATAAATGATTGATTCTCTGTCAAATTTGTTATTTGATATGAAATGAGTATGGTAACATGTTCAATATATGGTATATGAACTATTGTGATCATTGGTTTGGGTTAAAAATGTTTAGAAATTGAAATGGTATGTAAAAACCAAGTTTCAGTCTGTTCTGTCTGAAAATACTCGAGTATATGGCTTAACACTCGAGTATTTCGTGGTGCACCAGTGTGAAAATTGGCGCACCAACTTGAGAATCAGGCTCGACACTCGAGTATTTCAGATGCAACAAGAGTAAAAATTGATGAACAACTCGAGTAATACATGAATTACTCGAGTATTCTGGGCAATGAACTACTCGAGTATCTCACGAATTACTCGAGTATATTTATGGAGATCTGAAAACTTAAGTCTCTAAAAAGACATGAACGACTCGAGTCTAATTATGAACCACTCGAGTAAAATCTGGAAACTGATGAATTACTCGAGTATTTTGGAAAACACTCGAGTATTTTTAGTCAGAAATTGAAAAATACCATTTTCAATTCTAAGTTATTTTGTAACACTTAAAGGACAATAAACCAAGTGATCCTGGACTTAAAGGAAATTGATTGACGTCATGATGTTGTTATTTGAATAATGACACGTTGCTCGGGAGGCACGTAATGTATTAATAAAAGGACAAAACATCAATCAATTTCCCTTTAAGTAAAGTAATGCATTCATTCTGGAGTTTGGATGGTAGGACGTATATCATGTTTTTGGTAAACATGTGGAGGGCCTCTGGGAGTGCCAATACGCTTGCTTGATGACACGTCGTTGACATGGTCGGCTGAGTGGATGCCGATATGGTTATACCGTTTGGATGACGGTCCGTTTGGATGACGGGATATGCTCGGGTGGCATGGATTCCAAGCTTGTCGTGTACATTCTAGGTGAATGTACGAATTGTTGTATACCTAGGAATACAACGCACTGTTGAGTGCTGGGTTGTCAGGGATGGACGTCAGAGAGTGACATAGAATGATGGAGATAGGCTTGAGAGCTAAATTCATGCATCATGCCAATCATTTGCATTAATTGTGATAAATGAAACAAGTGTGAGCATCCTACTTGCATTCAATACTTGCTAAGTGCTAAATGTGATTGTTATTTATGATTGCATATTTACATATTCACATTGTACAATTTATTCTCTGTTGATTATGTGTATAGACATGCTTACCCCTATGCCCTTGTAGGTGATGTCTCGTTACATTGCTTGCATCGAGATCCGGCCACTTCCTAGTGGCACATGGATCTATGAGGACCATCGCGCGGTGTTCGAGGAAGAGGTAGAGATTACCTTCTACCACCCGAACCCGTTGATTCGATTCTGTCCTCGTAGATTTAGGATTCCCATCATATACACTATGCATGTACCCCCGTTTTACACTTACCATGGACCACCTCCCGCGCGACCAGCTCGCTCTTATCACAGTTTCCATTTTCGACCTACCTGCTCACACCCTTTTACCTCGAGAGTCGTCCGCGAGGAGACTCCCCCTTCTGATCCGAGGAGCCCAGTCAGGGTTTCATCATCACCTGACCCGGTACCCAGTAGTAGGGTACACTCTCCCTCGGATGAGATCGAGGAGGATCCGGTGGAGGACGAGAGTGGGAGCGAGCCTGTCGTGCATTCTATTGGGAGTGATTGGAGGGATGAGGATCCCTAGGTATGTGCATAGGGTATGTGATGAGGATCAGAGGATCCGATGTGTGGATGCTATGGAGGAGATCTTGCTGCTGCTGTGTTGATGATGATGCTACTACCTTACTACTTTTGCTTCTTGGAGACTACTGCTATCACTACTTCTACATCTGATGATGCCAGATCTACGTGACCACCATTAGAGTTATATTTTGGTTATGTATATATGTTGTAGATATACTTTTGGAGTACTCTAGGGTTTGGTTACATTACTATGTAGATCTGCCTATGGACTTGTATTTCTGGATCTTGGAGACTTAATGATGGGACTATGTACTTATGACTCTTTTATATATAAAATCTATGTTTATATTTCCATCAATTGCATAGTCCGATAATTTTCTGCTTACTCTGATTTAATCTATTTAAGAGTTCGGCTGAGAAAAGTATTCGATGGTATCAGTATTATCAAATCAAGCAAGAGTAGCTTCGTTTACTTTTTATTAAACAAATTCGATTTCAAAAGACGAATGTTACCCAACTTTTGAAAAGGTTGTAGAAATCGCCGAATTCGAAACAACTGTTTGAAATGATTTAGTGTTTATTCTCCAAGAATTCCAAGTGTCGATTTGTGCACCCGCTTTTAAATGAAAAATTTTATTTCCATAATTTCTTAATACTCGCAAGTCCATATATCATCCAATATTATAGCTTAAGTACTATATTATATTTGGATAAGCAAGAAGGGTGTCACACTGAGTGGTATCAGAGCAAAAGTCAGATCCTGTAGTAGTGGAAGTAGTACCAGAAAGGTAGCCATCAACATCAAGCAGGTATCTCCAGGGCATGTACATTATTTTGAATGTTATTATTTTGCTTGTTGAGCTTTAGATACCCTTGATTTGTTTGTATCTTGTCTCTTTTGAGTACAAGACACAATTGATTGTAGATTTAGACGTTTAGGTAATAGTCTTAGTATAGGTGGTGTAATGGAAGTTTCTTTAGTTCAACATATATGACCATAAGCCCACAGCGCAGGTCTAATATGGCAACTAGAAACCAAAATCACACCAACGCGATGTTAGAAAGGATCACCACGGTGTTGGAAGCCATGCAGCGACAAACTCAGCAACCATCTCAACCGGTTAACCCGTCTCATCAGGGTAATGTGGGTAACGCTGAGGCGAAGACTCTGGCTGATTTTAGGAGTTGCAATCCGCCAAAGTTCGAAGGAGGATTTAAACCGGAAGAGGCCAATAAATGGATTCACACCATGGATAAGATTCTGAGAACGTTGGAGTGTTCTGATGCTCAAAAGGTGGCGTATGCAGCCTACATGTTGGAGGATGAAGCTGAGAATTGGTGGAATCACACGGTGCAACTTTTGCAATATGAAGGAAGAGAGGTAAGCTGAGGAGTATTTATGGAAAAATTTCTCAACAAATATTTCCCTGAGGATCTAAGGAGGAAGAAGGAGGTAGAGTTCTTGCAGCTGAAGCAAGGGAATATGAGTGTGGGTGAGTACGCAGCCAAGTTTGAGGAGCTGATGAAGTACTCTCCGTACTATCAGAACAACCCGGATGAAAGAAGCAAGTGCATAAAGTTTGAAGGAGGCTTGAGGCCCAAGTTGAAGTCGATCTTCAGCTACCAGCGAATCCAAAGCTTTCCTGCACTCGTGGACATGTGTAGGATGTATGAAGATGACACAAAAGCTGAGGAGTTGCAAGTTTCAGAAAGGAAAGACCCTCAAGGTTTTGGACCGCAGAGGCGTAAGGGTTTCAACAACCGAGGCAAAGGCCCGTATGATCGCCGAGGGAAAGGCAAGGGAAAAGCTGGTGGTTCGGATGGAAAGAATTTTCGGAGTGATGCACCATTCTGTGACAAGTGCAAGCGCAATCACTATGGCCGTGTTTGTTGGGGGACAAGTGGATGTTTCAACTGTGGGAAGCCGGGACATTTTGCTAGAGACTGCAAGGAACCGGTAAAGGCTAACACAAGAGGAGCTGCTGATAGACCTATGGCTCAAGGAAGGGTCTTCACCCTTAGTGGTGTGGATGCAAACCGATCCCCTGATTTGGTGCAAGGTAAATACTTGCTTAATGGTCAGCCTTGTCTTGTTTTGTTTGATTCTAGTGCAACGCATTCATTTGTTTCATATGAATGTGTAGAACGTTTGGGTTTGAGTATGTCTGAGATGCCCTGTACCCTCAAAGTAGAAACCCCTACTAATGCTCCTATAGTTGTTTCTAGAGCATGTCTTAACTGTTGTATAGAAGTGTTAGGACGAACCTCTAAAGTGGATTTGATCTGCTTACCCTTGGCACAATTAGATGTGATCTTGGGAATGGACTGGTTAAGTCAAAACCAAGTAATCATTGATTGTGATAGAAAAGTAGTGACCTATAGAAATTCAAAACCCTTCGACTACGTGTGCCTGTTCAACTCTGAGGTGGAGGAGAATGGTCCAAGGATGGAAGAGATCCCTATTGTCAGAGACTTTCCGGAAGTTTTTGCTGATGAGATCCCTGGTTTGCCACCAAGAAGAGAGACTGAATTTGGTATTGATCTAGTTCCGGGAGCCAGTCTCATTTCTATCGCTCCCTATAGAATGGCACCACCAGAAATGGCGGAAATGAAGAAGCAGATTGAGGAACTATTGCAGAAACAGATGATCCGACCAAGTGTGTCACCTTGGGGTGCTCCGGTTCTGTTTGTCAAGAAGAAAGATGGTAGCATGAGGATGTGCATCGATTATCGGCAGCTGAATAAGGTGACCATCAAGAACAAGTATCCGTTGCCGAGGATAGATGACCTTATGGATCAAGTTCGTGGGGCTTCAATATTTTCCAAGATTGATCTGAGGTCAGGATACCATCAGATCAGGATTAGAGAAGAGGATATCTCTAAGACTGCATTTCGATCTCGATACGGACATTATGAGTATGTCGTGATGCCGTTCGGATTGACTAATGCACCAACTATCTTCAAGGACTACATGAATCGAATCTTTAGACCTTACTTAGATTCATTCGTGGTTGTGTTCATTGATGATATCCTTATTTACTCTAATTGTCCAGAGGAGCATGCTGAACACTTGAGGATAGTGTTGAGTATCCTGAAGGAGAAGCAGTTGTACGCCAAACTTACAAAATGTGAGTTCTGGCTGAAGGAGGTTAAGTTCTTGGGGCATGTGATTTCGGACAAGGGAATAGCCGTTGATCCGACGAAAGTGAGCTCGGTTTTGCAATGGGAGCAACCGAAGTCAGTCACGGAGGTGAGAAGCTTTCTGGGTTTGGCTGGTTACTACAGAAGATTCATAGAAGGTTTCTCGAAGATCGCACTGCCTTTGACGAAATTGACTCGGAAAGATCAACCATTTCTATGGGATGAGAAATGTGAAAGGAGTTTTCAAGAGTTGAAGGAAAGGTTGACGTCATCTCCTGTATTGGTTCTGCCCGATACACAGAAGAGTTTTGATGTGTATTGTGACGCATCGAAACAAGGTCTTGGGTGTGTTTTGATGCAAGAAGGGCAAGTCGTCGCCTACGCCTCGAGACAGCTAAAAGTTCATGAAATGAACTATCCAACTCATGATCTCGAGTTGGCAGCGGTTGTTTTCGCTCTAAAGATTTGGAGGCACTACCTCTATGGCACTACGTTCCGGGTATTTAGTGACCATAAGAGTTTAAAGTACCTCTTCGATAAGAAGGAGTTGAATATGAGGCAGCGTCGATGGATGGAGTTCTTGAAAGATTATGAGTTTGAGCTCCATTACCACCCTGGGAAGGCAAATGTAGTGGCAGATGCATTGAGTCGAAAGGCAATGCATATCAGTACGATGATGGTTAGAGAAGCTGCACTGATAGAGGAATTTAGAGATATGAGTCTGACGATGCAAGTGGAGCCAACCAATATCAAGATGGGGATGTTGCAGATTACTAATGAATTTCTGCAAAGAATTCGGGAATTGCAACATATAGATGAAGGACTTAAAGAAAAGAAGAAGCTTATGGAAGAAGGCAAGGAGTTGGAGTTTCAAGAGGGGAAGGATGAAATCCTTCGTTTTCGAACAAGGATTTGTGTTCCTAATGATCTGGAAGTAAAGAGGATGATTTTGGACGAAGCACATAAGAGCAAAATGAGTATGCATCCGGGAGCTACCAAAATGTATCAGGATTTGAAGAAGGTATTTTGGTGGCTTGGTTTAAAGAAGAACGTGGCTAGGTACGTGGCATGTTGTTTGGTGTGTCAGAAGGCGAAAGTGGAACATCAAAGGCCAGGAGGAGAGTTACTTTCCTTGGAAATTCCGCAGTGGAAATGGGATAGTATCTCGATGGATTTTGTGTCGGGATTGCCAAGGACTGCTACTGGTCATGATGCAATCTGGGTGATTGTGGATCGTTTAACCAAGTCGGCGCATTTCATTCCCGTTAATATGCGCTATTCTTTGGAAAAGCTCACTCAGTTGTATGTCAAGGAAGTTGTTCGTCTGCATGGGGTACCATCAAGCATCGTGTCAGATCGCGATCCGAGGTTTACATCGAAGTTTTGGGAAGATCTGCATAGAGCCTTGGGTTCAAGATTGAAGTTGAGTTCTGCATACCATCCTCAGACTGATGGTCAGACGGAGAGGACTATTCTGTCGCTGGAGGACATCTTACGAGCCTGTGCTTTGGAAGGACAAGGGAATTGGGAGCAGATGTTGCCACTCGTGGAGTTCACTTACAACAACAGTTATCACACGAGTATTGGAATGGCACCATTTGAAGCTTTGTATGGAAGAAAGTGTCGGACGCCGTTATGCTGGTTTCAAGTGGGGGAGAGTTCTCTGGTTGGACCAGATTTTGTGCAAGAGACGACTGAGAAGATCAAGATGATACAAGAGAAGATGAGGGCAGCTCAAAGTAGGCAGAAAAGCTATGCTGATAAAAGAAGAAAACCTTTAGAGTTCGCCGAAAGAGACCTTGTATTCATTAGAATAGTACCAACCAAAGGTGTTAGTAGAGCCCTGAAAACCCAGAAACTATCACCTAAGTTTATTGGTCCCTATCAAATTCTCAAAAGAGTCGGCCCAGTAGCCTATCAATTGGCTCTGCCCCCGTCATTGGCTAACCTTCATAATGTATTCCATGTGTCTCAATTGAAAAGATATGTCCATGACCCCACCATTGCCCTTAGAATCCAACCGGATGACTTAGAAATTCATGAGAACCTAACCTTCGAAGCTAAGCCTGTGCGCATTGAAGACCGAAGGATCAAGCAGCTTAGAGGGAAGGATATTCGTCTGGTCAAAGTCGTCTGGGTTTGTGGTGATGTGATAGAAGCATCTTGGGAATTAGAGGATAAGATGCGTCAGGATTACCCTGAGTTGTTTGTATAAGTTGAATTTCGGGGACGAAATTCCTTGTAAGTGGGGGAGTAGTGTAACACCCCAAAATTTTAATCCCCGATTAATGAAATATTAATTATAAATTAATTATAATTAATTATTTCTATATTAATCCTTGATTAAAATATGTGTTCATATAGTTAGTATATGTGTGTGAATTGATTTAATATATATAATAATGCATAAAATAAATGTTTTGCATATTAGTCCCTGGGTTGGGACCTAGAAGCAATTATAGGAAAGGTTTTGGAGGGAAAGTAAATAAAATAATTATTTTTCAAAAATGGGGCAAAATACTCGAGTATTTCTCGGAAAACTCGAGTATTCTGGACAGAGTTGCACGAGTTAGTGCGTTTGGTGAGTCACCACCACCGATCCCCCTCCGTTGACACGAATACTCCATCATCAACAGCTCAAGGACGTCGTGTCGCCCTGCATGAGCTTTCTCCATGTCTATTTAAGCTCAGCAACACCGAATTCGTGAAGATTTTTGGTTAAGTTTGGGTTGTTAATCGAGTTAGGGTTCTGAAGTTGTTGCCTTCGATTCTTCTTCAATTCTGAGTGTTGGGATTCGAGTGATACACGAATACAAAGCTCACATCAAGAGCTTTGTATAAACACCAAAATCGTGAGGACTGAGTGAGTATATTGGGAGAATTGGAGCTTGGAAGTGAAGCTGTTGCTGGTCAAGTCTTGGTCTGGAGCTTACTTTGATCATTGATTCTGGTAAGCTCATGAATCCCTGAGTCTCAAATTCGGTTTCTTTAGTTAGTTGATGTTGCATGGAATCTAGGAAATCTAATTTCCCCAATTTTATTCTTTGTTTCATGTGTGAACCAATTCCATTTTGGTGATGCACTCAAAATGCTCTGTATGTGATGCTTGAAGTTGATCTGAGAGTTGTGGAGCCTTTTTCTTGTCAATCCTTTGTTGATTCACGTATGAGAGGTAAGGGGAAGTAATTTCTTACACTAGATAGAGTTTAAATTCCATTAATTGTGTAAGAGAGCCATCAAGAGGCTCTAAGGGCTTAGTTTGAATAGGAACTTTGGTTTGGAGACCAATCCATGCTCCATGACTGTGTTGAGCAAGTTCTAAATCATGCATGCAAGCTTAAATGAATATTATTTCATGAGTATTGTGTTTATTTTGAAATTTGAGGTGTTGAATTGCTAAATTGTGTATTTTATGCATAAATGATTGATTCTCTGTCAAATTTGTTATTTGATATGAAATGAGTATGGTAACATGTTCAATATATGGTATATGAACTATTGTGATCATTGGTTTGGGTTAAAAATGTTTAGAAATTGAAATGGTATGTAAAAACCAAGTTTCAGTCTGTTCTGTCTGAAAATACTCGAGTATATGGCTTAACACTCGAGTATTTCGTGGTGCACCAGTGTGAAAATTGGCGCACCAACTTGAGAATCAGGCTCGGCACTCGAGTATTTCAGACGCAACAAGAGTAAAAATTGATGAACAACTCGAGTAATACATGAATTACTCGAGTATTCTGGGCAATGAACTACTCGAGTATCTCACGAATTACTCGAGTATATTTATGGAGATCTGAAAACTTAAGTCTCTAAAAAGACATGAACGACTCGAGTCTAATTATGAACCACTCGAGTAAAATCTGGAAACTGATGAATTACTCGAGTATTTTGGAAAACACTCGAGTATTTTTAGTCAGATATTGAAAAATACCATTTTCAATTCTAAGTTATTTTGTAACACTTAAAGGACAATAAACCAAGTGATCATGGACTTAAAGGAAATTGATTGACGTCATGATGTTGTTATTTGAATAATGACACGTTGCTCGGGAGGCACGTAATGTATTAATAAAAGGACAAAACATCAATCAATTCCCCTTTAAGTAAAGTAATGCATTCATTCTGGAGTTTGGATGGTAGGACGTATATCATGTTTTTGGTAAACATGTGGAGGGCCTCTGGGAGTGCCAATATGCTTGCTTGATGACACGTCGTTGACATGGTCGGCTGAGTGGATGCCGATATGGTTATACCGTTTGGATGATGGTCCGTTTGGATGACGGGATATGCTCGGGTGGCATGGATTCCAAGCTTGTCGTGTACATTCTAGGTGAATGTACGAATTGTTGTATACCTAGGAATACAACGCACTGTTGAGTGCTGGGTTGTCAGGGATGGACGTCAGAGAGTGACATAGAATGATGGAGATAGACTTGAGAGCTAAATTCATGCATCATGCCAGTCATTTGCATTAATTGTGATAAATGAAACAAGTGTGAGCATCCTGCTTGCATTCAATACTTGCTAAGTGCTAAATGTGATTGTTATTTATGATTGCATATTTACATATTCACATTGTACAATTTATTCTCTGTTGATTATGTGTATAGACATGCTTACCCCTATGCCCTTGTAGGTGATGTCTCGTTACATTTCTTGCATCGAGATCCGGCCACTTCCTAGTGGCACATGGATCTATGAGGACCATCACGCTGTGTTCGAGGGAGAGGTAGAGATTACCTTCTACCACCCGAACCCGTTGATTCGATTCCGTCCTCGTAGATTTAGGATTCCCATCATATACACTATGCATGTACCCCCGTTTTACACTTACCATGGACCACCTCCCGCGCGACCAGCTCGCTCTTATCACAGTGTCCGTTTTCGACCTACCCGCTCACACCCTTTTACCTCGAGAGTCGTCCGCGAGGAGACTCCCCCTTCTGATCCGAGGAGCCCAGTCAGGGTTTCACCATCACCTGACCCGGTACCCAGTAGTAGGGTACACTCTCCCTCGGATGAGATCGAGGAGGATCCGGTGGAGGACGAGAGTGGGAGCGAGCCTGTCGTGCATTCTACTGGGAGTGATTGGAGGGATGAGGATCCCTAGGTATGTGCATAGGGTATGTGATGAGGATCAGAGGATCCGATGTGTGGATGCTATGGAGGAGATCTTGCTGCTGCTGTGTTGATGATGATGTTACTACCTTACTACTTTTGCTTCTTGGAGACTACTGCTATCACTACTACTACATCTGATGATGCCAGATCTACGTGACCACCATTAGAGTTATATTTTGGTTATGTATATATGTTGTAGATATACTTTTGGAGTACTCTAGGGTTTGGTTACATTACTATGTAGATCTGCCTATGGACTTGTATTTTTGGATCTTGGAGACTTAATGATGGGACTATGTACTTATGACTCTTTTATATATAAAATCTATGTTTATATTTCCATCAATTGCATAGTCCGATAATTTTCTGCTTACTCTGATTTAATCTATTTAAGAGTTCGGCTGAGAAAAGTATTCGATGGTATCAGTATTATCAAATCAAGCAAGAGTATCTTCATTTACTTTTTATTAAACAAATTCGATTTCAAAAGACGAATGTTACCCAACTTTTGAAAAGGTTGTAGAAATCGCCGAATTCGAAACAACTATTTGAAATGATTTAGTGTTTATTCTCCAAGAATTCCAAGTGTCGATTTGTGCACCCGCTTTTAAATGAAAAATTTTATTTCCATATTTTCTTAATACTCGCAAGTCCATATATCATCCAATATTATAGCTTAAGTACTATATTATATTTGGATAAGCAAGAAGGGTGTCACATTTTTTATAGACCGAGGGATCCTTAATACATCATTACACACTATACTTATATTAATCCCTATCACCATTAAACACTCGCATACATCAAAGAAATTTTCTCATTAAATACAAACATATTAAAATTATATATATATATGGGTTCGGGTACCTACGAGTTTGGATATCTCAAACCCAGACCCAGATCCGTTCAAAGCAGGTACCCAGACGGGTCCATTCTTTGGACCCACATGCCTCTTTTATGGACTCAGACTCGGACCCGTTGCGGGTATTACCCGCTGGTACCCGCGGGTCTGGGTCCAACTGTCATCCCTAATTTTGACCCATTATGGTGGTATTTTAATAATAATTTATATTTACATACATTAAAAATTCAGTTTAAAAATATATATATATATATACATTAAAAATTGTGGTATAATAAACTCATTAATTGACCTCAAAATAAACTCATTAGTTTAGACAATGACATTTGAACGTCGTTTAAGCTAGATGGTTGTTTTTTTTTTATTTTTTTTATTTTGATGTTATGATGGTTGTTTTTCATTTAATTACTTGTTTTGGATTTTACCTTTTTTTTTTAATGAAGCAGTTTGGAAATATTTTTCATGGTCCTGAATGTAAGTTTTTATTGGACATTTTTTTTTGTCCTTGATGCAAAGTCATTTTTTAACGGTTTTAATTACTACCTTCGTCCCTAATTATAAGGCCCTTTTGGAAGATTTCACGTTCATTAAGAAAGTGAAATAATTTAGTTAATTGTATTGGAAATGTGAACTTTTGATATGTATTTTCAAAATTACCCCTATTAATATTACTGAGAATCTAAAAAGTGTTAAATAAATAGGGGTGTTTGTGGAAAAAAATAATTAATGCTCATTGAAAATTGGTAAATGGCCTTATAAATAGGGACAAAATAAAAGTGTTAAGATGACCATATAATTAGGGACGGAGGGAGTATTTCTTTTTCACAAACATACCTATTTATCTAACATTTTTTAAAATATAATTGATAATAATAAAAGTAGTTTTGAAAAATATATCAAACATTTAAAATTCCAATAGCACAAACAATACCAAATAACTTTTTTAAAAAGCGGGTTCTTTGTAAAAAGAATTTACATTTAAAAGCAAAGACTAGCATTTATTTTTATTTTTTTTAACAAAAACTATGGAGGGAAACTTTACAGTCCCGGCACCTGGAGCAACATGGGTGGAGTGCTTTCCCAAGGGATGTTCTTCACAAGGATTCGAGCCTCTGACCTTGTGATCTTATGGGTTCTCAATATCCTTATGGTCCTAGCATGCTTCCACTAGACCAAACCCATTTGGGTCAAAGACTAGCATTTATAAACCTTAGGAAGAACCTTTTACAAAACTGTCAAGTTTGGTCAAATCCTTTGCCCTTACTACACTGCTCCTTGAATATGATGATTTTCTTTACCTTTCTGTTATGGACCGGATAGTCAGAACCAGTATGCCGGATTCAGATACCGGTTCGAGGCCACAAGAGGCCCAATAAGCCAGGATCTTGGTATCGGTCCAACGTCCCAAAGGATCCAATGACACCGGATCCGGATACCGGATTGAGGCCAGGAAAGGCCCAACAGGCCGGATCCGGATACCAGATTGATGCTATCAGAGGTGTAACACCCCAAATTTTTAAATCCTGATTAATAAAAATTAATTATAAAGGTTTATTTGTAATTAATTATTTTATTAATATCCTTGATTTTTAATGATTTATTATGCATGAAAAGGATTGGAAAATCATTAACATATGAAAATAATGTTTTTACATAGTAGTCCCTGTTTTAGGACTTAAAAAATAATAATGGGAAGATTTTGGATGAAAAGGAAATAAAAATATTTATTTTTATTATTTTTACTAAAAGACTCGAGTATTTCTGAAAATACTCGAGTATTTTACACAGAGTTGCACTCGTGAGTGCGTTGGCTGAGTCACCAACTCAGAAACCTCACGAGTTGACACGTTATCAACTCAGGGACACGACCATAGCTTCGTGTCGACTTGCATGAGCTGTGAATTCGAGTATTTAAAATCTCTTGTTGATGAAGATCAACCATTTTGGCCATTTTTGTTCTGGAATCTGAAGTTAGGGTTTTTGATTTCTCTGGTTCGATTCTCCTTCCTTGAGTAGAGCTAGGTCACAAATCATACACCAATACGAAGCTCACATCTAGAGCTTTGTATAGACACCAAAATTGTGAGTTGAGAGTTTGAGTGTTGGAAGAATCAAAGCTCAAAAGTGGGGGTTTGGTTGCTGTCAACTGGTTCTTGGAGCTCACTTTGATCCTCAATTGTGGTAAGCTCATGAACCCTCTTGATTCCAATTTGGTTTTAATCTCTCATGCATGTTGCAGAGAGTAGATTCTAACCTTTTTCCCCAATTTTTGTGCACGATTACTCACTCAAACAATATGGTCTTTGGACTCTGCTCACAATGGTTCTGCTCTTTGGTGGCTGAAGTGGTGTGTGCTAGACTGGTGGCTGCTGTGTGGCTGCTGCTGTTCTTGAGTGTTTTTGAACTTGTCTAAGTGTTGTTCAAGGTATGGGAGAAGTCATTCATATTGCTAGGATTATAGATTGTGAATTTAGCTTTGTGTGTGCTATGTGAATTGGACCAAGACATGCTTGCTGGACTTGGAGGTTCAGACAATCACTTGGTCATTTGATTTATAATATGGATAATGTCTGAAATGAATTAATGAAATTAAGCTATAGGGACTTATGAGTTTGGTTGAGTTATAATTGGCAAATATGATAAATCATGACTTTGATGTGGTATGCTTATGATAAGCCATCAATGGACATTGAATAAGTTTGGAGTAAGTTCTAAATACTGCATTTGTGCTGTACAAACTCAGTTTCTATGTTAAATGTGGGTAAATTTAATATTGCTATGTTGAGTTGCATAATATGTAGTTTATGCATAAATAGGAGCATGATAGGGTCCTCTGTGAATTGTTGGGATCTTTGTGTTGAGACAAGTTTTAATTATATAAATAGAGCTCATTTGACCATTGGATTGAGTTAGAATTACTCAGAATTGAATTTGGCATGTCAAGTTGTTGGAAATATGGTTTTATGCATAATTGGTGCTCAAATTCGATTCTGTGTAATTTGTGGAATTCTAAGTGTTTGAACATACTTGTTATATGGTATATGAACTCTGTGGATCATTGGATTGAAGTAGAAATGATTAGAATTGAAAATGGTATGTAAAAATCAAGTTTCAGTCTGGTCTTTCTGCAAATACTCGAGTATATGACTTAACACTCGAGTATTTCGTGGTGCACCAGAGTGAAAATTGGCGCACCAACTTGAGAATCAGATTGGACACTCGAGTAATACACGAACTACTCGAGTATTCTGGGTAATGGACTACTCGAGTATCTCATGAATTACTCGAGTATATTTATGAAGTTCTGAAACTTAGTCTTTCTGAAAAGATATGAACGACTCGAGTATATTCATGAACTACTCGAGTAAAAACTGGAAACGGATGAACTACTCGAGTATTTCTGTTTAGAAAATTAAGAAATGCCATTTTCAATTCTGAATCATTTTGTTTACACTTAAGTGATAATAGTCCAAATAATCTAGGACTTAAAAGAGATTGATTGATGATAATGTAAAGTTATTGACTTAATAATACGAGATATTATTAAGTGGGATATACCAATCAATTCTTTTAAGTTTAGGAATTGCATTCATTCTGGAGGATTGAGAGCTAGACTCATGCATCATGCTGATAACTTAAATTGTAAACTTGAAGAGGTAATAAATATGAGCACCTTACTTGCATTAGATGCTTTCCTAGTGCTAAATATGAGGGTGAAGATTGCATATGGGGCATGAGCCATTATTTGAGTTCAATCACTAGTTAAGTTGGTTCACATGGAATGAATTGGGAAATAATCATCATGTTCTCTTTGGATTGAAAATGATCATGTTTGCATTGGAGGATATTGAATGTGACTAATAGTTCAATATTTGGGTATGATGTTGAGAAAGGATTTGATAAGCATGATCATGTCTACTTGGTAATTAATGTCTTAGAATATAAAAAGTTAATAGCTTAAAGGACATAAGAAAGAAATTATCACCTTATGATGATGAATGGAGTAAGTCCAATACCTTGGAACATAAATAGACAATGACTTAAGGAGTATTAATGATAATGCAAGAGTGGTGATGCTTGTTGAGTATGAGGATTCAATCCAAATGCGTTAGGGCTTGCGCCCGATTCGGATATGTGAATGTTGGATAAGTGGCTTCACCCTAATTTCCATAAGTTATGGACTAACTCCTGCAAGAAGTCATTATGCTTAAAGGATTCCGTATAGTACGGTGTGGCCGCTATACGAAGACATGTGGAACGGTGTGGCCGCTATATGTGGGGTATGTGTTATGGATTTCCGTATGGAACAGTGTGGCCGCTATACGAAGACATGTGGAACGGTGTGGCCGCCATATGTGTGTGATTCCATATAGTACGGTGTGGCCGCTATACGAAGACATGTGGAACGCTGTGGCCGCCATATGTATGTGATTCCATATAGTACGGTGTGGCCGCTATATGAAGGCATGGAACGGTGTGGCCGCCATGTGTATGATGTGATGATTAATATATGTGTGACGCATCTCATGCATGGTGTACAGGGAATCGTTTAGTGAGGTGCATGCGGGATTGGAAACCATGTAGTACGGTGTGGCCGCTACATGAGACGGTTGGAACGGTGTGGCCGCCACCGTAGAAATTACAAGGACCTAGAACTATTGGTGGACAATGGTTCAGGGATCATCCCCTTGTATCATTTTAAGATCGTGGTCGATGGGGTTCTAGTATAGAACGGTGTGGCCGCTATACAGGTTGTGGAAACATCGAGCGCACGATTGCCTATCCCAGAGTGTTGTTTTCTGGAAGAGTTGATTATGGAGAAATGATTTGAGAGACGCGCATGCATTGCATGAGAAATTAATGGTTTTAGCCAATGTTGTTTAATAAGACTCTTGGGCATGCTTTTATTATGTTGAAATGATATCTGTAATGATTGTGTTTGACCAATCATATCATCTGCTTAGGCGATATGACAAGTGACTGACTCCCATACAACCATGTCTGTGGTGGTAGGTTCTTTCAAAGGACAGGACTAAAGTCACTCATGTGGGAGTGGAGGTGTCTAGAAGAAGCAGCCAGAATGACGTCTCGTCATCCGAATCCTTTTGCAGAAGGATCGAGTTGTGAAGACCAATGCTCTGGGTGTATAAAGGGGTTTTTGGGAGTTTGTATTATATAAGTATTTTACACTCAGAATAATTTGTAAAGGAAATACCACCCTTATGAAAAGTACTTTTGGTTTTCACACTTTCATTATGAAAAAGTTTTTGTTAACTCGCATTTTTAATGGACCGGATTTTGGGATGTTACAAGAGGTCATCCGAACCAGATTCGCATACGGAAAAGTGTCCTAAGTAAATCTTAGAGACCGGATTCAGATACGAATATGGGGATGAGTCTTGAACAGTTAACCTCCATACCGTTATGCCGGTATGAATTCGGACACGTGCATTAAGGAGTCTGAGGAATTCCATTATCCTCACCAACATAGGATCCCATTCATCTTAATACCTGCCATCATGCCAGAACCGTTTAGAAGGAATCTTACCCGCCACATGAAAGCGGCCATCAATACGGTTTATGCTGGTATCCGTATATAATACCTGGTAAGCTAGCAGGTATGGACTAACTCATCTCACACAAGCACACACATCACCCCCCCAAATTAGAACGACAAGAAAGTGTGTATCTTGGTATTCACGATCCGATATCAGGATCCAGTATCCGGATCCGGTATCAAAATCCGGTATCAGGTTCCGGTATCAGAATCTACTATCAAGAATCTCACACTTAATGTTTCGGTTGATGATTTGGAAAGCGTTCAGAGTTTGGATAAGCAATCTGGTATCCTAATTCGGGGTCGGAATTCGGTATCAGGAATCCCATACTTAGAAGGACTTAAATGAAAATCCTAAGTATCCAATACTTGATACACCACTTGTCTGACTAATCATCAGATAGGAAGTGAAATGGGTAAGGAGATGTTCTTATGAAATGAACACCACCCATGTACATACAATGATCCCTATTAGTTTCAGAAAGCTAATAAGTTAAATGGAAAGCCATTCGCTGGCTAGAATAAGACTTCCATGGATCAATAAAGAAGATGGATACACAAAGGAAATATAAAACAAATACTAAACCAAATACATTGATTGGAAAGTCTGAGTACAAGTGCAATTCGGATTACAACTGAGAAAAGTCAGAAACAAAATACAGAATTCAAATTGAAACCTAGAAAGGGAAAAAAGCGAAATGCAGAAACAACAACATAATAGAAAAACATGAAATAAACCAGATTAAACTAAAAGCTAAGCAGCAACATCTCCATCATCTTCATGTCCTCCATCACCCTCATCTTCAGTCTCCTCATCATCCACAGGGGCCAAGGGATCAGGGCAGTCATCATCATTCAAGTTGACGGGCACCCTACTTCCATCTCATGGTAGTTGTAAAGCACTCCATCTTCGACTCTGTGCAAGAAATGCATGCCCTTGGCAGAGAAATTGCTGTTAAGGAAATTGGCTTGCTCCACTGCGTTCATGAAGGAGGACTGAACTGACCCAATCCATTTTTCTTTGTACATATCCCTCTGATTCTCAGCCTCTTTGAGGGCATCCCTCAGCGTATTCAGGGCAGCATCGTTGGCGTCATTAACCTCCTTCAATTTGTCATTCATCTTCTTAGCAAATTCTTCTTCAGCTTGTGAGAGAGCTTGCTTGGTATTCCTCAGTTCGGCCGCTTGGGAAGCAATCTGCTCAGCCATTTCAGCCTCTTTCTTCACATAAGTAGCCAAATCCACTGCCTCTTGTCCTACAAACAAGACCTTTTCAACGTTATCCTCTAAAAATTGGAGTGTGGAGGTAGCACGGAGTTGGTGTTTCTTTAAGGACTTCATCAAATTCACAAACTCCCGGCATGTCATTCCTTGGAAGCGATGGGAGTCAGAATCAGTCAACAGCATACGCCCAAAATTCTCGCTTAGGTTTTCCTCCCACACTGAGGAAGTGAAACCAGAAGACCCCTGACCAGCATCAAAGTGGGATTCAGTTGGAGAACCGGATTGGAAAGGTTCCTGATTTTTCCTCTTTCGAGCAGCACCTTCAGGACTGTCAAGGACTACAATGTCCGGAGGAGGACGGCTGACACTGGTCTTGCTACGTTTGGGGGGCCTCCTTGGGGCATTTCCGATAGCAGCAGCAAGAGCAGCCAAGTCTTGGGGGCTCGCCATTTCATCTTCCCAAGGAATGGAAGATCAATTATTACACCTTTTCAGAAGCTCAGTTGAAAAGGCAAATCCAAATTCGTGGCTGGCTTGAGCACAATACCGGGAAAGGTTCGGTTTCCATCTAAGGGCAAGTGGATTGCTAAGTAGCAGTGACAAGACATAAAGGTGGCCATTAGGAGTTCTGACTTATGTCAGATTAAGACATTAAAGCTGAACTTGGGAACAGGAACTCATGACTTGGGAACAGGAACTCATGCCTTGAAAAGTTAATTTTTGGGAACCGGGAAGTCTTGGGAAGACACCAAATTCAAATTTTGAATACGGATTTAAATGTGCATATTCAGGTTCCCAATATTAGGATGCTGGAGTCACCATCTTGGGAAGCAAAAGCAGATATAGTTATGGGAAGTAGGAGTTCGAAGTCCTTGGAAGCTGGACCTTGGAAACTTCCGGATTAAGGAAGTAATTGATAGTCACAGTTAAAAACCGCCATCTTGAAATCGGCAATTCGGTCTGTGCATCTCGCTGGGAAACTGGCATCCGGATTGTTGGAGCTACTCAGAAATTCATGGCACATTGCATGAACCATGACTTGGGGGACTACTGTTACGGACCGGATAGTCAGAACCGGTATGCCGGATTCAGATACCGGTTCGAGGCCACAAGAGGCCCAATAAGCCAGGATCTTGGTATCGGTCCAAAGTCCCAAAGGATCCAATGACACCGGATCCGGATACCGGATTGAGGCCAGGAAAGGCCCAACAGGCCGGATCCGGATACCGGATTGATGCTATCAGAGGTCATCCGAACCGGATTCGCATACGGAAAAGTGTCCTAAGTAAATCTTAGAGACCGGATTCAGATACGGATATGGGGATGAGTCTTGAACAGTTAACCTCCATACCGTTATGCCGGTATGAATTCGGACACGTGCATTAAGGAGTCTGAGGAATTCCATTATCCTCACCAACATAGGATCCCATTCATCTTAATACCTGCCATCATGCCAGAACCGCTAAGAAGGAATCTTACCCGCCACATGAAAGCGGCCATCAATACGGTTTATGCTGGTATGTGTATATAATACCTGGTAAGCTAGCAGGTATGGACTAACTCATCTCACACAAGCACACACACCACCCCCCAAATTAGAACGACAAGAAAGTGTGTATCTTGGTATTCAAGGTGCTAACTTCACGTCTTACATCAAGAGTGAGATTACTTGATTCTTAGCCGAATTGTCTAAGTACTGTAATCCCACGACAGAACATTGACGACCACAATGGGAGCGAGAAACTTATTCCCACCACTTTCTGAAGAAGTCAATGGCGAATCAGTCACAAGGAGAACGTACTAAGCTCAGCCACCACAGTGTGCGGGAAGTGAGAAAAAACCCAAGTGGAGAACAAGCGCCTTCTCGCCAGAAGGACCTCAGGGAACGGTTAAGCGAAGGAAGGAGAAGGGCGGAACAAGAACATTCGAGACAAGACAAACCCACTCATCTTGAGCAGGAAAGGTCGCGACAGAGGCCCCCCACTAGAGGAGGAAGCCCTTCGCATTCCCGACATGAGAGTAAGGGATCGTCTGGTGGATGCTCACAAAGGAAAGCAAGTATGGAGACGGAGCTGGCTTGTTTACGTAAGCGGTTAGATGAGCAGGACAAGTTGTTGAAAGAGTTGAGGAAAGGAACATCCCAATCAGGAGTGGGTAAGGGAAATGAGGTGGAACTGGTTGGAGAACCTGAAGAAAAAGACCATCCGTTTTCTGAAAAAGACCATCCGTTTTCTGAAAGCATAATGGTTTTCCCCATGCCTGAAAATCTCAAAGCTCCATCCAATGTAGATCCATATTTTGGGAACTCAGATCCACAGGAACACATTGACAGCTTTCTGGTGGCAATGTCATGTCAAGGGGCTAAGGATGCGTACAAATGTCGCACTTTTCCCCTGACTCTGAAAAAAGCGGCTTTGCGCTGGTATTCTAAATTGGAACCTGACTCGATAACAGGGTGGAAAAACTTGGCTGCCAAATTCCTGGGACACTTCACAACAAGCAAAGCACAGCCAAAGTCTGAACACCATTTATCCCAAATTAAGCAGGAGAAGGGGGAATCGCTGAGAGATTTCCTCACCCGTTTCAATACTGAATACCTTTCAATTAGTGACATAGAGGCTTCAGTGGCCTTACATCTCTTGATGCGTGCACTAAGACCAGGGGATTTCACAGACCACTCGGTGATGCACAAAATCAAAACCATGGACGAAGTCATGGAAAGAGCTGAAAAGTATATCAATTTGGAGGAGTACCAGAAAGCACAAGACAATTTTACAGGTGAAACATCCGGAAAAAAGAAAGAAGCTTTCTTTAACAAGGGGTCAGGGAAAGGTCAGCGAGAAGGAGACAAAAACAACAGGCATGATTTGGGGCCTAAAAAGCCCGAAGGTAAATATGACCATTATACGCCTTTAAACACTTCTAGATCACAAATCCTTCGTGAGATTATGAATGCAGAACTGATGGAAGTGGATCGTCCACCCCCATTGAGGAGGCCTCCAACGAAGGAGAATCAACACAAAAGGTGTAGTTGGCATGGCAGCTATGGACACACCGATGACGAATGTGTTCAACTCAAAGACGCTGTGGAAACTCTGGTAAGAAGAGGAAGACTGAACCGTTACACTCGATCCTTTTGTGGAGGTCCCAATGAGCGCACCCCCACAAGAAGGGTCAGGAGTCTGGTCAGAAGGAGAACAAGAAGCCCACCTAGAAGGAGATCCCGAACGCCCCCGAGGAGAAGCAGAACTCCTAGGTGCACTGCAACCAGGAATTCTCCAATAAAAAAAGAAGATGCTGGTAAAAGCAACAATGAAGATCTGGAGGTAATTAGCACTATTGCTGGTGGTTTGACGGTAGAAGGGGAATCCATAACGTCCCAGAAAAAACAGTTGAAGCTAGCAACTATGGCGGTTGCCGTATCAAACAGGCAGAAGGAAGTACACCCTCCGATCACATTTACTGAGGCCGATTTGAAGGGAGTAATTCCTAATCACAACGATCCATTAGTGGTAACCGGAATTATAGACAAGTTTCGTGTTTGCCGCATGATGGTAGACCAGGGTAGCTCATCAGATATCATGTTCACAGAACTATTTGACCGCTTAAAGTTGAAGTCAGCAGATCTACATCCCTGCCAGAAGGAGTTGATTGGGTTTACAGGTAACACTATCAGGCCCAGAGGATACATTGATATCAGGCTGACTTTAGGCACACCCCCTCAATGTCGGACTAAAAAGGTACGCTTCCTGGTGGTGGATTGCCCCTCCGCTTACAATGCCATCTTGGGTCGACCCACTTTGAGGGCATTCCAGGCGGTTGCCTCTCCTCTGCACATGGCTATGAAATTCCCAGATGAGAAAGGGTTAGTTGTTACAATACGGGCTGACCAGATGCAAGACAAGACCTGTTACATAGCTAGTCTGAAAGCAACAAAGGAGAACGCCAAGAAGCAAGTACAAGCGAAACAGACCAAGGGATCCGCCTCATCCTCCAGGGTCATGATGGTAGACTTGGACATGAGGGACGATATCAAAGAGGAGCGACCCAAGCCTGAAGGGGAGTTAGAAAAAGTTCAAATCGGAGATACACCGAGACAATGGACTCAAGTAGGGAAAGACTTGTCAAGCGAAGAAAAGGTCAGGTTTGTTGCACTGCTGAAAGAGAACAAGGATTTATTTGCATGGACAGCAGCCGATATGCCAGGGATAGATCCGGATTTTATCTGTCACCACCTATCTGTTGATCCTAAATTCAAGCCAGTATCACAAAGAAGAAGGAAGATGGGTGATGAAAGGCAAAAGTGATAGCTGCGAATGTGGAGGAACTCTTACAAGCTGGATTCATCAGGGAAGTCCCTTACACTACCTGTCTCTCCAATGTAGTTCTGGTCAAAAAATCCAATGGCAAATGGCGTATGTGTGTGGACTACACGGATTTAAACAAAGCGTGTCCTAAAGACACTTATCCTCTTCCCAATATTGACAATCTGGTTGATAATTCTGCTGGGTATCAGTTACTTTCTTTCATGGATGCTTACTCCGGTTACAACCAAATTCCCATGTTTAGTGACGATCAGGAAAAAACCGCTTTTATGACTGATAAAGCAGCATACTGTTACACAGTAATGCCGTTTGGTTTGAAAAATGCAGGTGCAACATACCAGAGAATGATGGACAAAATCTTTGGAGAGCTGATTGGACCAACATTGGAAGTCTATGTCGATGACATGATCGTAAAGTCAACAGAGGCAGGAAACCACAAGCAGGATTTAGAAGTTGTCCTTAGTAAGGTACGTCAGCATAATATGCGTTTAACTCCGCTGAAGTGCGCCTTTGGTGTCATAGCAGGAAAATTCCTAGGTTTTATGCTTACTAGCAGAGGAATAGAGGCTAACCCTGAAAAGTGTGATGCAATCACGCAGATGAGGAGCCCAAATTCCGTGAAGGAAGTTCAGCAACTAACTGGACGCATAGCCACATTGACAAGATTCTTGTCGAAGTCAGCTTACAAATCCCTTCCACTATTCCAATTGCTTAAGAAGGACCAGGAGTTCAGATGGACTGATGAGTGCGAAGCAGCATTTAAGGAATTCAAGCATTACCTCTCCAATCCTCCAATCCTGAGCAAACCTGAACCAAGTGAAACCCTCTATTTATATCTGGATGTAAATAATGAAGCGGTGAGTGCTGTTTTGGTCAGGGATTTGGAAGAGGGACAGAGGCCGGTGTATTTTGTCAGTAAAGTGTTGCAAGAAGCTGAGAGAAGGTATCAGAAGATTGAAAAAATGGCGTCCGCACTGGTGGTCACGACAAGGCGTCTTAGACAATATTTCCAAAGCCATCCCATCGTCGTCAGAACGGATAGCCTATTCGGCAAGTTTTACAAAAGCCGGACTTAGCAGGTCGCATGATCGCTTGGTCGGTGGAATTGTCCGAATATGGGATCAGCTACGAGTCAAGAACAGCAATCAAATCTCAGGTTTTGGCAGACTTCATCGTAGAATTGGCACCAAAGAAGGACTCTGAAGTCTGGACCCTGTTTGTTGACGGTTCATCCAATCAGACGGGTGGAGGTGCTGGTGTGATATTGGAAAACGCTCAAGGGGTATCTATTGAATATTCGTTAAGGTTCGATTTTCCTACTTCTAACAACCAAGCTGAATATGAAGCCTGCCTTGCTGCTATGACGATGGCCAAGGATTTGGGAGCACACTCAATTGTACTTTACAGCGATTCGCAGCTGGTGATTTCTCAAATTAAAGGAGACTTCCAGGCCAAGGAGCCTTTGCTTCAGAAGTACCTCACCAAGTGCAAGGAGCTGGCAGGAAGGTTTGACAGCGTGGATTTTCAGCACATTCCGAGAGATCAGAATTCCAGAGCTGATGTCCTATCCAAGCTGGCTAGTACCAAGAAACCAGGAAATCACAGGTTCGTAGTTCAACAAGCCATTTCTCACCCTAGTGCAACATTAGCAGTGAAGGATGAGGAGTCGTGGGCTTCCCCTATCCTAGCGTTTCTGCTTCATGGAATCCTTCCAAGTGAAGACGACGCCGCAAGAAAAATAAGAAAGATGGCTCCTCACTTTGTCATACAAGATGGATTGCTCTATCGGAGAGGGTTCTCTTCACCGCTACTCAGATGCCTGACTGAAAGGGAATCCGAATTGGCCCTGAAAGAAGTGCACGAAGGGAGATGCAGTCATCATCTAGGAGGAAGAAGTTTGGCGAGGAAGATATTGAGAGTAGGATTCTACTGGCCCAGCATACAGTTAGATTCCATGAGGCACGTGAAGAAATGTGATCGCTGTCAGAAGCACGCTGATGTTCACCTGGCACCACCAGAGGAACTTCATTCCATATCTGCCCCATGGCCATTCTTTCAGTGGGGGATGGACTTGTTGGGACCATTTCCGCAAGCAGCAGGACGGGTGACCCATTTAGTGGTGGCAGTCGACTACTTCACCAAGTGGATCGAAGCTAAAGCAGTCGTTGTTACTACTTCTACTCAAATAGTGAAATTTTTCAGTAACCAAGTTATAACACGTTTCGGAGTTCTAGTTGTTTTAGTCACAAAAAATGGCACTCAGTTTACTAGCAGAGCTTTCAAGGAATTTCTCCAGAAGATGGGAATTAAACAACGTCTGTCCTCTGTGGAGCACCCGCAAACCAACGGGCAAGCCGAAGCAGCCAACAGATGTATCCTAAGAGGGTTGAAGAGAAAGCTAGAAGATAGCAAAGGTAAATGGGTAGATTGCATAGATGCTGTCCTTTGGTCTTACAGAACCACTTCCCACTCTACCACTGGAGAGACGTCATTCGAGCTTACGTATGGAAGTGAAGCAATGATTCCGTTGGAAGTAGGATCTACTAATATGAGGTCAAGGTACTTTAATCTAGAAGCTAATGTGAGACTCATCAGAGAAAACTTGGATCTCTTGCAAGAATCCAGGGAGATGGCAACTGTTCGCATGGCAACAATCCAGCAGCAGTCAGCCAAGCAATATAATTTAAAAGTGGTTTCCAGAACCTTCAACGAAGGTGACTTGGTGCTGAGAAGGGCCGATGTACACGGTAATGAACCTGCGCATGGTAAGTTGGCAGCCAATTGGGTAGGACCGTACCGAATCCGGTCCAAAACTGGAAAAGGAGCATATTTTCTCGAAACACTTACTGGCAGAGGCATCAAGAACCCATGGAATGCAGCTAAGCTTCGCATTTATTATAGCTAAATTCCGTTCTTTGTTTATACTTTCGTAGAGTTTATTTGCTTTCCAAGAAGGTCTTACAGACCAGTGACATGCATCCAGTTTACTTCTATTTTAAAAAGGAAATTGTTATTCTACTTGATTTTATATTTTGTCAATGAGAATTATGAAAATTCCATAAGTTACAGGAACAAGTACAATACCCCAATGAGGTAGTTTCAATTCAAACACAAGGTGTTAGGAATTACGAGTCCGATATCAGGAAAAAAAAATCCGATATCACGATCCGATATCAGGATCCAGTATCCGGATCCGGTATCAAAATCTGGTATCAGGAATTTCATACTTAACGATTTATTTGGAAATCTGAACGTTCGACATCAAGATCCGGTATCAGGAATTTGATATCAGGTTCCGGTATCAGAATCTACTATCAAGAATCTCACACTTAATGTTTCGGTTGATGATTTGGAAAGCGTTCAGAGTTCGGATAAGCAATCTGGTATCCTAATTCGGGGTCGGAATTCGGTATCAGGAATCCCATACTTAGAAGAACTTAAATGAAAATCCTAAGTATCCAATACTTGATACACCACTTGTCTGACTAATCATCAGATAGGAAGTGAAATGGGTAAGGAGATGTTCTTATGAAATGAACACCACCCATGTACATACAATGATCCCTATTAGTTTCAGAAAGCTAATAAGTTAAATGGAAAGCCATTCGCTGGCTAGAATAAGACTTCCATGGATCAATAAAGAAGATGGATACACAAAGGAAATATAAAACAAATACTAAACCGAATACATTGATTGGAAAGTCTGAGTACAAGTGCAATTCGGATTACAACTGAGAAAAGTCAGAAACAAAATACAGAATTCAAATTGAAACCTAGAAAGGGAAAAAAGCGAAATGCAGAAACAACAACATAATAGAAAAACATGAAATAAACCAGATTAAACTAAAAGCTAAGCAGCAACATCTCCATCATCTTCATGTCCTCCATCACCCTCATCTTCAGTCTCCTCATCATCCACAGGGGCCAAGGGATCAGGGCAGTCATCATCATCCAAGTTGACGGGCACCCTACTTCCATCTCATGGTAGTTGTAAAGCACTCCATCTTCGACTCTGTGCAAGAAATGCATGCCCTTGGCAGAGAAATTGCTGTTAAGGAAATTGGCTTGCTCCACTGCGTTCATGAAGGAGGACTGAACTGACCCAATCCATTTTTCTTTGTACATATCCCTCTGATTCTCAGCCTCTTTGAGGGCATCCCTCAGCGTATTCAGGGCAGCATCGTTGGCATCATTAACCTCCTTCAATTTGTCATTCATCTTCTTAGCAAATTCTTCTTCAGCTTGTGAGAGAGCTTGCTTGGTCTTCCTCAGTTCGGCCGCTTGGGAAGCAATCTGCTCAGCCATTTCAGCCTCTTTCTTCACATAATCAGCCAAATCCACTGCCTCTTGTCCTACAAACAAGACCTTTTCAACGTTATCCTCTAAAAATTGGAGTGTGGAGGCAGCACGGAGTTGGTGTTTCTTTAAGGACTTCATCAAATTCACAAACTCCCGGCATGTCATTCCTTGGAAGCGATGGGAGTCAGAATCAGTCAACAGCATACGCCCAAAATTCTCGCTTAGGTTTTCCTCCCACACTGAGGAAGTGAAACCAGAAGACCCCTGACCAGCATCAAAGTGGGATCCAGTTGGAGAACCGGATTGGAAAGGTTCCTGATTTTTCCTCTTTCGAGCAGCACCTTCAGGACTGTCAAGGACTACAGTGACCGGAGGAAGACGGCTGACACTGGTCTTGCTACGTTTGGGGGGCCTCCTTGGGGCATTTCCGATAGCAGCAGCAAGAGCAGCCAAGTCTTGGGGGCTCGCCATTTCATCATCCCAAGGAATGGAAGATCAATTATTACACCTTTTCAGAAGCTCAGTTGAAAAGGCAAATCCAAATTCGTGGCTGGCTTGAGCACAATACCGGGAAAGGTTCGGTTTCCATCTAAGGGCAAGTGGATTGCTAAGTAGCAGTGACAAGACATAAAGGTGGCCATTAGGAGTTCTGACTTATGTCAGATTAAGACATTAAAGCTGAACTTGGGAACAGGAACTCATGACTTGGGAACAGGAACTCATGCCTTGAAAAGTTAATTTTTGGGAACCGGGAAGTCTTGGGAAGACACCAAATTCAAATTTTGAATACGGATTTAAATGTGCATATTCAGGTTCCCAATATTAGGATGCTGGAGTCACCATCTTGGGAAGCAAAAGCAGATATAGTTATGGGAAGTAGGAGTTCGAAGTCCTTGGAAGCTGGACCTTGGAAACTTCCGGATTAAGGAAGTAATTGATAGTCACAGTTAAAAACCGGCATCTTGAAATCGGCAATTCGGTCTGTGCATCTCGCTGGGAAACTGGCATCCGGATTGTTGGAGCTACTCAGAAATTCATGGCACATTGCATGAACCATGACTTGGGGGGCTACTGTTATGGACCGGATAGTCAGAACCGGTATGCCGGATTCAGATACCGGTTCGAGGCCACAAGAGGCCCAATAAGCCAGGATCTTGGTATCGGTCCAAAGTCCCAAAGGATCCAATGACACCGGATCCGGATACCGGATTGAGGCCAGGAAAGGCCCAACAGGCCGGATCCGGATACCAGATTGATGCTATCAGAGGTCATCCGAACCGGATTCGCATACGGAAAAGTGTCCTAAGTAAATCTTAGAGACCGGATTCAGATACGAATATGGGGATGAGTCTTGAACAGTTAACCTCCATACCGTTATGCCGGTATGAATTCGGACACGTGCATTAAGGAGTCTGAGGAATTCCATTATCCTCACCAACATAGGATCCCATTCATCTTAATACCTGCCATCATGCCAGAACCGTTTAGAAGGAATCTTACCCGCCACATGAAAGCGGCCATCAATACGGTTTATGCTGGTATCCGTATATAATACCTGGTAAGCTAGCAGGTATGGACTAACTCATCTCACACAAGCACACACACCACCCCCCTCCCCCCCCCAAATTAGAACGACAAGAAAGTGTGTATCTTGGTATTTAAGGTGCTAACTTCACGTCTTACATCAAGAGTGGGATTGCTGGATTCTTAACCGAATTGTCTAAGTATTGTAATCCCACGACAGAACACTTTCTGTGATAGCCGAACTAAACAAGTCCAAAGGATGTGTAACTCTGTTTTCACATTCATGGACGAGGTTATATTAGGAGGTTAAGGGTTGATGCTCGGGCGCTAGTGTGGGATGTCTTTGTGGGTGAGGCTATTTTGTTTTTTTGGCTTTAATTTGCTGGTTTTGGCTTGTTTTTGTCTTTGTTTTGTATTTTCGGTGGGGGAGGCTATTTTGTTTTTTTGGCTTTAATTTGCTGCTTTAATTTATGCCCTCACTTTCGAAAGGATCAAAACCGATTATCATGGGTCGAAAACGATTTGCATTCATCTGCAAGAAGTTGGAATACATATCTTAAGCACACCCAACATTGATATATGGTCTTGCTTTATGAGTAAATAAATACTACCTCCATTTTTATTTATTTTCCTTTTTACGAAAATTCACCAACCAATATGCTAATTATTACACCTAATTTCACATAATCAATTTATTTTGGGAAAAACTGTCATTTTGATCCTCAACATTGCAAGATAGTTTCATTTTTGTCTTTGAAATTTCAAAAATTTCTCTTTAGTTTTTTTTTTATAATTTTTTTTATTCCACCAAACTAGAAATATAAGAAATACTTCTAAATGATAACAAAATAGAAACAGCAACTGAGCAAATACTAATATAACATACATTCACCCACCCCAAACTCCTAATATCATAAACAATAGCAGCCCAAAAGTGATTTCTCTTTAGTCCTTGAGATTCTAAAATGTTACTTATGTTAGTTCCTAAAAGTGATTTTGTTTAATTCTTCTTTATGTTTTATCCCTAACTTATAAATATTTAATTTAATTTAATCACTAAATCTAGATTGAAGACCAATTTAGTCCTTGATGTTTTTCTGATAGGAAGCTAAAAGCTATCATACCAAAAGTGATTAATTCTAAAAGCTATTCCTACTCCTACAAAAGCTAATAAAAGATAATAAATATAAATAGCATCATTTTTCATTGATTCTAAAGCATAAGGGATACAATCCTTATATAACAAATATTAAAGCCCTAAAACTAATAATACCCATACACTTGGCATAATCCTAAACACTAAGAACCTTCTAGAATTACAAATATTTAATAACTATTTATTTAATTATCTAACTATAATTATCCTACTCCCTTCCTCCAAATGGGCCATATAATCAACTTTATCATTATATGGCCCATCATCCTATTATTGCCAACCCCTAGAAGACCAACCTTGCCCTCAAGGTTGAATAATTGCTCAAAGATTTCAATGGCTTGATCAACTGAATTTAGAGGACTATGAGCCCGTTTGATTGTGTTTTGGTTTTTTTGTTTTCGAAACTATTTTGTAATGTTGTTTTTAAGAATTGTTTTTCAGAATAAAAAAACAAAAAATTCCGTTTGGTAATACTATTTTGAAAACAGTTTTAAAAACTAAAGAACAAAAAAATTCGTTTGGTAAATATGTTCTGAAAACATGTTTTTAAAACAAAAAAACAGAAAATTCATTTGGTTTGTAATTTTTTTTTTTTTAATCTCATTTTATACTTTCTTTGATAATGTTAAAGAACCAAAAGACATGTACATGTTTATTAATCAAAATAATATAAAATCACGTTCAACATATTGAGTTTCTAAGAAAATCAGCTATTTTCTATAAACAAAAATTCACTTTACTCATAAAAATAACCAAATAACTACTTGATAATGTCACTTGAGTTCCTAACCAACTATTACAATTATACCTTATAAACACTTTAGGTACAAACTTAAAGTTAAAACAAGTACGATTATATGAATAATGAGAGTCCAATTTAATAAGCTAAATTGCAGAATTGTTATGTGCTACCCACATCCTATTTGCAATACGATCACGACATTCTGCCATTCTTGTTGCACCATCATTAGATAATCTTGACAAGTTGTCAATGCTTGAACTTGGTACCTCTATGCGAGAAGCTTCCCTCATAGTCTCTAATTGTGCAAGATCCATATCTTCCCACATTGTAAATAAATCATCACCTAAATTCCACTTACGTATATAGTTATGAATAGCGCAACATGCTATCACTATAAGTCGTTGCCTAGAAGGTTTATATGGAGGCATTAACTTTAAAATAGGAAACCTGCTCTTCAATACACCAAAGCAACGCTCAATAGTCATTCTTAAAGAGGAGTGCCTGTAGTTAAATAACTCTTCACGACTTCTTGGCTGTCTACCTTGACCTCTATATTGTTCTGTATGATATCTTTGACCTCGATAAGGGGGAAGAAATCCTTCTATGCAAGAATAACCAGAATCCACGAGAAAGAATTTTCCTACATAAATAAGTGTACATAACATTCAATATGATACAAGATCATTTAATCAAAATAATTCAACTTTAATAAGATTCGTATTCACCTCGAGATGGCCATGGAAATTGTGCATTTGGATTGGTAACCGCATCTAAAAAAACTTTTGCATCGTGTGCACTTCCTTCCCATCCCGTGTAAACAAATGTGAACATCATATTGAAATCACAAGCACACATAACATTTTGAGTGACGATTGACTTTCTACCTCTACACGAGGTTTGTTTTTCAGAAGGAACCCATGCACTAATATGCGTACCATCAATTGCTCCTACACACTTCTATAAAAATAATCGAAAAAAATAGATTAAAGCAAGAAGGGGAAAAAAGAGAACATGAATATTCTAATTTTAGAAAGTCATACCTTGAACCAAGGGTAATATATTGGCTTACTTTTAACTTTGTCGGGTAATTCTTCGGTATCTTGTTTTATCAGCTCCTTTCCCAATCGACATACTGCTCTCAACACTTCTTTGAAATAACGAGACACAGTTTCTGTTGAGTGTTGAAAGCGATCTGCAACCTGTCTATGGCCAACATCATGGCCAAGTATGAACAAAAACATGAAAACCTTTTCTTCTACTTGCACAAACCTTGAATCATCCAAGTAATTTCTCCTTCTCAGTTCATTGCAAAAATTAACAAAACATGCTTTTTTCATTCTGAACTGCTCATAACACACTGTTTCAGATCCACTGAGTACCTCTGCAGTATAATCACGACCACTTAATGCCGATGTCCGAACTTTTTCTTTATACAAATACTTATTACTATAATTGTAGATCATATTAACCACCATCAACTCAGCTAATTCTTCATCATCACTTGAATCTGATGAAGAATCATCAAAGCTAAAAGCATTATCAACCTCCATTATATCTATGACCTGTCATAAAACGTTATCTCCACTCAAATTACAATCTATGTACTTAATTAGATGTACAAGCTAACGAATACTCAAACAGTAAAACCTAACATTCCAGAAAAGCAAATAATTAACTAAAAGTTAACATTCCAGAAAAGCTAACATTCTAGAAAAGCAAATAATTTTTGATTGCAAACAAAAAGGAGATAAAAGATATCACACAAAATCAAAAGCAATTGGGACACAAGTATTCACAATTACAAAACTGAATTGTACTTTTGAGAACATAAAAAGGTGTGTTCCTAAATGACTCTCAAATAAAGATATCTCTTAAATCATTTAAGTCTACGTAGCCATCCTGGTTTCCTAGCATCGGACATGGTAAGGAACACTTCTCGCAATTCCTTCTCCTTAAAAGCATCCACAGCCTTACTATAAGTGTCATCCGAAATGCCTTCAATCCCTTCAAGGGCAATCACACACCTAGCTACAGAATAATCAGATGATGCTGTTGAAGAATTGGCCTCACTACTCTTACCCCTACACATCTCAGCCCTAGCCAAAGAATACTCTGCTTTCGCTTTAGAGGCTTTAGCCCATTCTTGAAGCGCTTCTCCCATTTCAAAAGTTTTAGACTCTCTCTTGTGTTTGCGCTCTTTGACATGAATTTTGCGTTTTCCACTACGCGTTGTGCGCTCAAATGTTTGTGTGACATCATCTGAGCTACTCTCATGCTCAAGATCTACATGAACTCCGGAGTTGATGTATTGATTGTCAAGCTCATTCTCTTCATCAGTATTTGGTGGATCCTGGGTAGATGAATGATGAAGTACTCCAGTTGCAGTACTCCTATTAAATATGATTTTCATTGACTCATAATCCTCTAATCCTTTCTTCTTAAATTGAGCGGCATCTGGATGCACCTACAAACAAAACAGTGATAAAATCAAAATACTTAAAAATTAATCTAGAGATAAAATCATATAAATATTCTATCAATTAAAATATTAAACATACCCGAAGGTAAGATTCCCAAACATCTTGAGCGGCCGTGACAGTGTTGGTTGCTGGATTTCAGCCAAAACCAGATTGCTGAAGAAGTAAAGCGAATTCACGATGCCTACTCCTCAATCTATTGAACTTTTGTTTGATTTGTTTGATATTAAAACTACGCTTAGTTGTGGAATTCAACTTATCCTTAATTAAATTCCATGTTCTAGTTTGAAACACACCATTTTGCATATTTCCTTTAGTGACCTCATCTACCATAATACGTACGAAAGTTTTAATTATGGGCTCAGGCCACACCTTTGAGTCATTTGTATCAACACTGGTTTCCATCTATCATGAACATCACATTCAAAGTAAGTAATTTAAAAACTGACAATTTTTGTAACAAAGAAAAAAGTATGTATGCCAAAGAAAAAAGCAAAGAAACATGCCACCTAAGTAGGAATGTGCTTTACATTATACACTGACATGTATATCTGAATTTACATATATAAAAGAATATACACTCTGTGTCTGTGAGAATAACTTCAAATTAAGTACCCAATCAACTCAAAGTCAAAGTCTCATATTAAACTAGGGAAGGAAAATTCATGAACATTATTGATAGCAATGGCTCTCAGGAAAAAAAATAAGACTCTTAGTTTAACAGGATAATATTATTGATAACATTATTGATAGGAGTATTAGACAAAATATTTCAATGCACTTAAATAATCGAATCTCACAGAGATGCTTGTTTCATAATTGAGCATCAAGCTAAGTCAAGATGGATTTAGTCTTCGTTACAGTACTACTCTTGTTGCTATAGTTCATAATTGAGTATCTTGGGCATGAGTCTAGTCCTAGTCAAAAGCAATCGGGAACGGATGAAGTGGTTTGCATGTGGTTGATGTCATGGAAAGCTATATGTATAAGCTAGCTCAAGGTGCCACTCCTACAAGGCTACAACCTTGAAAACAGTATTGAAATAAGACCTCCCAAGGCCCCAAAAAGAATAAGATAGATAAGATTAACGTTATGAGCATTAAAAAGTGACAGACGAGGCATTTCTTCTATGAAACATACATGAGCAACATATTTTATCCAAACACACAAGATTAGATTTTGGTTACCACTCAATTACTATCAAAGTATTGCCTGAAATTAAGATCCAAGGCATCCATCCTGTGCAGATGAGAAAGGAGGAAAATTGGGCATAAACAACTCTTTGATTTGTCTTGAAATGGGTATTAATTAAACAACTACAAAGCAAAAGCTAGGAAGCCATCAATAAGTCAATAACTAACAAATTGACATCTAGACTCATATCACATCTCCTGTAATTACACAAGTTCTATATAAATATAGGATTGTTCTTCCCAAGATCTTCGTACTTCTATGATACTCCATTTTTATACATGTTCCATTCATCTATGTTGAAAGCTAAGTAAAATAGATACGAGTAATTGAATATGTTGAAAGCTAAGTAAGTTAGCATGTATACATTTGGCTTCAGATAAAATAGATTCTCTTGTAGTTATATCAATGCCAATTAGCAGTTATATCTTTGATGGCCGCGAAATAGCAGTGAAGGAAAAACATCAGAGAGCATATTCTATGAAGAACCTGTGAGGAAATAAATTAAAGAATGTATTGAAACATCCCTCTTACACATAAAATGGAAAAAAGCTTCTCTCATTGTATCCTTCGATAAAGAGCGACTTAATACTAATGAATCATCAAGATGAAAAGATATCTTAGTAGTAAGTAAATAAAGCCAGAGGTTCACACTCATTTCATCAGTAATTCAGTATACAGGAAGCAATAAGATGGAAAAATTGCAAAAGCTAAGAGTTACTACATAGTTTCTCAGGTGAGTTTAAATTCAACCCTCAACTAAAGGTAACAAAGCTAATTATACCAACTGTGTGTCACCTCAACGCAAGATACTATGATGAAACTGATTTATGCTAGCTACACACCCACATCTTTTGAAAATCCCTTACATTGAAGATTAAGAAAAACCACATAAGTTAAAAAAAACGGAAAAAACACCAAGTTCCAGTTCAAACTTCCACCGTGTTACAAACCAAGATGATGAAAGCACTCAATTCAATCACACGTTAGACCCAGACAAACTTTAATGGGAAGGCATCAAATGTCTTGCAAAAAATTAAAAAAGAAAAAACAGCATCCCCAAAATATTAGTAGTATTAAGCAGTCTCTTAAAAAAAAAGGAACATTCAGGATTCCACTCAACCATATGACGCTGGTAGTGAAAATGTTATTAACTCATGCCCAAAGAGAAAAATAACAGAATACACATCAAAGGTACCAACTACAAGTTCAAGATAGTAGTTCAAATACACAAATTACATAAAACCCATCAAAGATTTTTCACAACCAAGGTATAAACACATAAAATACACAAATTACAAAAAACAAAATTCAATTCAACACATACAAATTCACAAGTTGCAACAATATTTGTAGAAAAATCACATAATCAAAAATTGCAAAAATCGTAAAATACCTCAAAAGACGAAGAAGAAGAAGAAACAGATCACCAAAGATGAGAGAAAGCTTCGTGAGAGAGAAGAATCACGCGAGAGAGAAGAGAGAAGCAGCTAGCATCACACATCGCGAGAGAAAGAGAGAAGCTGCGCATCGCACATCGCCAGAGAAAGAGAGAAGCTGCGTTAGTTGAGGGAAGAAGCAAGAAGAATTAGGGTTTAGATGAAGTTATGAATAATTACAGGAATGCCATTAATGAAAACAGTGTGTTTTCCGTGTTTTTTTTTGTTCTCAAAATTTGGGCCAAAACAAAACAAAAACAAGTTGGATCTGTTCTGAGTTTTTGATTTTTAAAACAAAAAATTAAAAATTGTTTTGGGAACAACTTATACCAAAACAACCCAACCAAACAAGTTTTATTGTTTTTTAATTCTTAAGAACAAAAAAACTATTTCCAGAACAGTAATCAAACAGAAATTCCCCTTTTTTTGTTCTTCAAATCCGTTTGGATCCTCAAGGAGAATAACAAATTGTTGTTCCAGTGTAAAAAAGCTTAGTGGATCTTGATAGTCCAAATGTTGCAATTCAAGTGTAAAGTTTGGGCCACTGAAAATGGTAAGCCCATAAGAAGAAAGTGGTGTTAAAATGTCCATGTGGCTTGATGGGAGTGGAAGATTTAGCAACACACGGATTGTGCTTTCTATGGACGGCTGAGATTGCTCTATCCTTTGCATGAGTGGATGAGATTGCACCATTATTTTCCAAAACATAGTGTTAAAACCAATCTCTTTTTTTCTTCCGTCCAAAATGTGTTTTGCACCAAGAGGTTTTTCCCAGTAACTACTACATGAAAACCGAACCATTACTGTGGCCTCTTTCTCTTTCTCGCTCTCAATTCTCTGGCCGGAGATGATTTCTGGCGCTGGAGACAAAGGCTCCCGCGGCGGAGCTCGTGGCATTGACAGCGATTCCAAGGGCGTCAAACACGATGGTGAAGGAGAATGAATCACGACGACGGCAACGGGAGGCGCGACATCGTCATGTGACGAGTGTGGCAGTGTTGCGGTGGAGAGCGGTGCCGATGATGGTGGCTTCCACGGTTGCGCTCGGAGTCCCACGAAGATCTCCGCATCTCTTCTGCCGGCAGTGGTTTTTGGCGGTGATGCTCGCGACGGAGACGACCACTTTCGGTGGCACATAGAGTTCCCTTTGCGTTTTCCAGAGAAGACGTCCGGTGGGGAGGGTCGCTGTGGAGACGCTTGTGTCCTTGGTGGCCCAAAAACTTTCTGGTTTGATGATGAATGGCGGTGTGGTACAAGGCCGTACCATGGTTGTTTATGCCAAAGTTGTGTGGGTGTGGGTTGTCGACAAACACACAGTGTTTTGTGGCGGTGCTTCAGCGATCGGTGGTGAAGGGATAGGAGTTTCCTGTTTTTCTTCTGTTTCTGTTTTTGCCTTTGTTTGTATTTTTCTGGTTGGTAGTGTTGTTGATGTTGAGATGATGGTGTTTGATAGTAGAGTGAACAATAAAGATGAAGCGGTGAAATATAGAACGACAGTGATGAAGCATAGAACGACGGTGACGAATCATAGAACGACGGTGAATAAAAGGGTGGTTTTGGTGATGGGTACAGCCAAGGAGGAGTGTGGGATGGTTGCTGGTATGATGAAAGTGTATAAGAATTATGTGAATCTGAGAATGTAAAGGGTTGAGGTGGTGGTGGCTGTGGTGTTGGTGGCCACGTTGAGAAGGAAGGGAAGGGTGAGGGTGGTGAATTCATGGATGAAAGCACCAATTGATAGGAAGCTAAAAGCTATCCTACCAAAAGTGATTAATTCTAAAAGCTATTCCTACTCCTACAAAAGCTAATAAAAGATAATAAAGATAAATTGCATCATTTTTCATTGATTCTAAAGCATAAGGGATCCAATCCTTATATAACAAATATTAAAACCCTAAAACTAATAATACTCATACACTTGGCATAATCCTAAACACTAAGAACCTTCTAGAATTACAAATATTTAATAATTATTTATTTAATTATCTAACTATAATTATCCTACTCCCTTCATCCAAATGGGCCATATAGTCAAATTTGTCATTATATGACCCATCATCCTATTATTTTCACTATACCAACTTAGCCCCTGAATATTTATAAGTACAAATTTAGTCCCTCAAGATTTTCAGATGTACAAATTTGGTCCCTCAAGAAAATAAAATATAAATCTCGAAGGTATATACGAAAAAATTATACAAATTTTTAGGAACCAAATTGGTATATCTGAAAATCTCAAAGTACTAAATATGTACTTATAAATTTTCGGGGACTAAGTTGGTACAGTGAAAAAATATCAAGGACTAAATTGATACTTCACTCTTAAATATATCTCAGTTACATCCTTGGGATGACTGCTAACAACCCATGCGACTCTTAGATGAGTAACATTTTACAATCTCGGGACTAAAGAAGAATTTTTGAAATCTCAGAAACGAAAGTGAATCCACCTTGCAATGTCAAGGACCAAAATGACAATTTTATCATTTATTTTATTTTACATATTTAAAATTTATCTCTCCATCAACTTATGTTAATATTAACCTAGTAATAACATTTCTTTTCATTATTAAGATTATTTCACTAACTATTTTTCTCTCATTAAAAAAAATTTTCACTAATTATTTTTCAATTTCTCATATAGAATATAAATAATAAATTAAAACATCTACTAATACTTTCTTAAAATTCTAATTGAACAATACAAAAAAAAAAAAAACAATTTATACTTTTTTTAACCCAGAACCTGGGATCCACCCGGCCATATTGGACTTGGCGAGTCTGGCCAAACATGTCCAGCTTAGCCAGGGATCGAACACGAAACCTTAGACTCCTTTATACTCACCATTTACCAACTGGGCTATGCTTGGTGAACCTAGTTAAATAATTTATACAACTTATTTATACTTTCCATATACAACTTATTTTCTCTTCAATTTTTATGAACTGAGTTAAATAATGTTATTATGAAGAAACAATAGTTACTCTCTCTTCCAATACAGTACTTGTTTTCTAGACGCCATTGCTCTCTTCCGATATACTTCCTCTATTTCCTATATTCATAGAGTTTTTCCCTTTTTTTTTTTATTCTTTTATAAACTTAATTAATGCACAATTAATACTATTATTTTCTACTATATGTTTTATATTATAACCTCTTTTTCACATCTCATATCTTTCATTCTCTTCAATATATAATGATTTCATAGGAGTATTATAGTCAAAATAATCATAAATTCTTATATCATTTAATCATTTCTTAACACTCATGCATATCCTTAAAATACATTATTAATTAAACATATTACTTCTTTTGGTCTTTATTATACAATAGATCATATTAGTGTTCTACAATAAAAAAAAAGTTAACTAAGTCTCGATCATTAAATATTATCATTCATAAGATACCCATATTTAAACTAGTTTTCTCAATTAATTGTTGCTTTATTCTCATTGATATATTTTTAAAATATCTATATTTTTTTATGAATTTGAGAAAATTAAATATATTAGTTCGTGTAAGGATCGACTCCACTAATGTACTTGTTTGTTAATCGTAATGAATCCTTGCATTGAATGAAGTCGCATATATACCGTATACATGGTACTACTTTTTTTGTTAATAGCGTTAATATGACCGAATAATGTCACAACCAGTATTATTGATGGAATTTGCCTCTAACATCGAGAGAAAGGTGAACAGAGTTTTATTAATTTTATTAAAAAAAGTTAGAATGAAAAAAAATTAACGATTAAAGTAAGCGTATGGGATAATTTTTGTTGATATATAAAAGTTAAGAGTTGTGCGAAAACGATTACAATGAAGGTGTAACATCCTATTACAATAAGTTGATTGTGTTGATATATACATGCAAAAAAGGATGCCTCACCCTATTACAATGAAGGTGTCACACCTTCTGTCACTCGGGATGCCCCTCCCTAACCACTACGGCATACCTTTGAAAAATATGATAAAAATACACTATTGTTGAAGCATTCTTGATAGTGCAGATAATACAAATTGAAGAACTATAACAATGGTATATGATGACACTCAAGCTTTTGACACCAATACTATGAAGAAGAAGAAGTTTTTCTGAGTTTTCCAAAAATCGGGATTAGTGTGAGAGAAGAGAGAATTGATTTTTGAAAGACAATAATGAGTTAATTGAAAAACTGATTTTGGGTAGTTTATAATAAGAATTTCAATTTGGGAAAATAATAAAGTAATCCTAGTAATAAATACAATTGATTCAGAATTGTTATTTTGAATTTTAGAAATGCAATCGATTACTGCTTTGTTTTAATCAATTATTTTTTTTAAAAAAAGTAATCAATTCACCATGAAAAAGTAATCGATTCAAAATTCCATGAATTTTGTATGATGCAACAAAGTGATCAATTTATCTATAGAGTAATTGATTATTTTAGGAGAAAGTAATTGGTTACACTAACTTCAGTAATCGATTCAAAACTCTCTGGATTTTGTATGATGCAACAAAGCAATCGATTCACACACAAGAATAATCGATTACTTCATGTTAATTTCATAAAAACATATTTTCACAATCTAGACAGTGAAGATTTTGAATAAAAGTGTTTGTTACATCTTTAAATATTGGATTAAAAATTTTAAAAAAAATAAAGGATTTCACTTATTACTCTGCATGTCTTGGGATTCTATAGAATTGAGTTTTAGACATACCATGCCTTACATTATTTTCCTAGATAAATGCATGAGCTTTCTTTTTCATATAGCTTTGTTTGTTGTCATTGATCCATATGCTTTCTCCTCATTAAAAATTTATTTGTTATTATCAAAACTTCAGATATATTGTTTTATAATAAGTATTAATCCTAGGCATCAATCAACAGATAAGGCTATAACATTCAAGAAATCTAACAAAACATTGTAATATCAAGTAGTTATGTGAGTTATATAGATGACTTTAGTAAATGTAACTTGCATTTACATGGGCAGACATGGTCGGGCTGTTAAAAATTATTGTTTATTCTTATGCTCTAAAATCTTTAATTTTTTTTTTATGTTAGACTGTGCCTGAAAAGATGTAGCTTTTGGAATAATTTTAATTTTTTATATTATATTTACCATATATAAATATATATAGTTATTTTTATAATAAATATATGCAAACATAAATTTACTCCACCTCAAACCCAATTTTAAAATCCTATTATTCATGGTCCAAATAATGAGATATTTTATTCCCTCTTTTATTAAGATGTCTTAGTTATTGTTTGTTTTTAATGGTATTTATATCAATACATTAGTTTTTATCATTTAGTAATTGCAAAAAATAAATAAATAAATAAATAAAATTCGTCACTAATGTAGAATCCCTTTTGACTTTAATTGCAGTTATTTCAAGTCTTTGAAAAGGATTTACTAATTTGAAGGCATTCAGGGATAAAAGAAATCATTGAGCAATAGAAGGAAGTGAAAATATCAAAATTTCAGCAGATGAGACACCTAGGTGTCGAAGCGCAATGCAGGTTCAAATCCTAGACTTTCAGCAAAACAGAAGCCAGGGAGGGAAAAAACACATGCCCACGAGCCAATGTTCACACCCAGCTGGAAAATATCCACGCCCAGGCGTACCTGACTGCACTTTTTGCGTTTTTCCATTGTCTTTTGGGCTCTTTATCAATAAAAACCCTTAGAGGGTCAACGAAACAGTAAGAGAACATGGGAGAAGGATAGGAACTAAGCTCCGAAGAAAAAGGGGAAACTTAACCCTAAAGGAAAGGAATTCCGACTTAATGAGGCTTTGGGTCGTGTTCATCTCCATGCCACCATTATCATGGAGTTTGCATCTCTAACTTTTTCTTGCTTTCTTTCTATCATCTTGTCTAGCTAAATTCCTTGTCAGGAATATGGTGGAATTGGTTATAATTATGTGATTTGAAATTTGATTATAATTGAATTATTTGAATATTAATTGTTTGATTATGTTTTTCATGTTATTCATTTAAGTAACTAATCTATGATTTGGGAATTCAATTCTTCAACTGAGAAATTATGGATTGAATTAGTCTCTCTAATCAAACGTTATAATTTCAAAACACATAAAAAAAACTTTTGAGAAATTATATAACATCATCGTTCCGCCTTTCTAATTTTATCAATTTTAAATTTAGGATTGGCTTAAGAGATTGAGGTTTTCTATATTTACAATACAAAGTAAGTGCATTAAGGAATTAAGTTCTAGCTATTATCCGGAATCATTGTTAACGTATGAAGAATTATATTCATCCTTGAAGAAAATTATTGTTATTGCAAAGGAAACCATGTCATTATCCCTTTTATCCTTATTACAATCTAATTTATTTTTCTATTTGTTTATTTACAATTAAAACTTAAAATCAACTCAAGATATTCCTTAATACAATTTCACAAAGTTTAATCGCGTAAAGGTGAGAATCGCTAAAATAAATTAATCCTTGTGGCTTCAACATCTATTTATCACAATATTAATTGTGCAGCTATGTATATTTTCCCATATTCCAACACTTAAAAAAAACAATTTTAATAGGAATCTGTTTATGAAAATGAATTTCATCCTAATTTAATTTTGCAAACTCTCTAGTTTATTGCAACGTCCGTAACATCCTCACTTTTCTTTTCATTCTTAGTTCTCTATTCATTTCTTTGTTCTCTTTCTTTTCTTTTTCTTCTTCTCTTCCTTTTTCTTTATTTTTTTCCTTTTTCTTTATGACTAAGTCCAAACAACATATATTCAATTTCCTTTTCTTTATGACTTAAGTCCAAATAACATATATATCACATTTCCACTTAACAAGACAACATTCACACAATTCAAGTTCCAATGGATATTCATTTCACATCTTCATTTTCCTTTTCTTTTCACTTATTTTCCTTTTCTCACGTTGCATTCAAATCCCTCTTACAGTTTGATAATTTACTACCATCATTGTGCACCTGCACCATAAACTGCGCACCTGCGTCTTACGCTATATAAATATAAATATTTGCGCACCTACGTCTTAGAGCTGCGCACCTGCGTCTTATACTGTATAAATAGAAATATAAATAGTTGCACACCTGCGTCTTACGCTGTATAAACATCAATATAAATAGCTGCGCACCTGCGTCTTACGCTGTATAAACATCAATATAAATAGCTGCGCACCGACGTCTTACGCTGTATAAATATAAATAGCTACGCACATGCGTCTTACGCCGTATAAACATCAATATAAATAGCTGCGCACCTGCGTTTTACGCTGTACAAATATCAATATAAATAGCTGCGCACCTGCGTCTTACGCTGTGTAAACATCAATATAAATAGTTGCGCACCTGCGTCTTACGCTCTACAAATATCAATATAAATAGATGTGCATCTGCGTCTTACGCTGTATAAATATAAATAGAAATAGCTGCGCACCTGCGTCTTACGCTGTATAAAACGTTTGTCCAGCTATGCACACCTGCGTCTTACAATCTTTGGATCACACAGTCCCCTAACCCAGATAACGTCTTACCCGACTAGCATTACTTTCTTTCTTAACTTTTCAATTACCATTCTTTACTTTTCTATTATACCGATTCAAGAACAATATGTCATCTCACTTACTTCACATAGATAAGCACATATTTTTCCCGATATTTTAATTCTTAGTTTATTTCTATGATTCCTCTATCTCACTATTATTTACTCATTCTTCGTACATTATTACTCCATTCAATTTCACTACCATATTAACTTAATTTGTTTTCTCCTATTATATTACGTCATTCTACTTAACTGTCACAATTACATCCTCTCTCATTCTCTTATTATCTTTTCACTAAACTCTTTTACCGACTACCTACTTGTATTGGAAATCTAGTTTATTATTTCGTTTTTATTTCATTAATACTCGACAATTTCTTAACTAAGTCTACTCCGCACTTACTTAATGTTCTCGCATTTTAACTCCTCTTTTATCTTACTTTCAGTTTAATCATTCCACTCTCCTTGCCTATTGCAATTATTCTTTATTCTTTTCCTCTCACTTTTTCTTTGGTTTTCCTTAACTAATTTTCCTTGGTTTTATTTTATGATTTTCTACCTTTTCATTCTATATTAACTATTTTAATATTCTAAATACACTCACTCATTCCGAACTTTATTCTACGCACCTACATTTTATTCCCTAAAGGGCGGTTTTCATTAATTATTTTAAATAGATTATTTATATTAGTGAGGACTACCCTAAGGTTCATTAACTTATTTCTTGATTATCCTATTCTTAGTCACCACTATAGAATTCTAGAATTTACTTCTCAAGTAAAGGTAATACAGCCCTTCTTACCTCGAGGCTTTAATAGAACCTGATTTACGGCTTGGCGAGGAGGTCTTGTTTCAGCTTACGACGTTCCGACTTACCCCGACACTAGCAACTTCAGCGATCCGGCCCGGCTCACGGTCAAATTGGTTTGAACCAAAACTTCACTATCCTACGGTTCAACGCACAACTGAGGGGCTGGTCACGGTACGGTGACGGTCTTGCGATTCCCCATGCTTTGATTGAAGGAGAATTCGTACCCACCAAAAACTGATTAGAGGCTCCCCTGTTTATGAGGTAGAATCAACATATAGGAAATAATGCCCCATCAAGTCATCAATAAAGTGACATAAGAAAACAAATTCAACCAGAAAGGGGATGCCGCCAATTATAGAATTCAATGAAACAGATCTAGACCACCACGGAGACAATATCTGATCCTTCATCTCATTGGTTTATTTTTAGTGATAAATACTTACTAAGGATGGGCTACTAGGTTGAACAGGTTCCTGAAATTCATCAGTATTTCACAGAGACTATTTTCTCTCTTTTTAAATCAGCTTTAACAAGAACAAGGCATCCACTAAGAATTGTCAATATAAAAGAGCAAAACATGGCAACAGCTCAGTCAACTATACATACCCTTAGAACATGACTGATCTGGAATGATAAAAATTTATCCTTCAATTCTTTGGCCACATTATACAACGCAGACAAGTTCTCGTTCTTGACCTTCCATGAACCATCAATGTCTGAAATTGGAAAGTGTTGTGCAAGGGGCAAAGGGGTCTGTTGTGTTAAAGAAAGCAGAGAAGGGCTGAAGGGTTTGAGCTGTGGGTTGGAGAAAGGGTGGCTGTGTGGCGACGGGAGGAAGCGAAGAAGGGAGAAAGGGATGGGGTCACAAGGGCGAAGCATGAAGAAGGGTTGGGGGAGACTGTTGACGGCGGCTGTGGCTGGTTCTCGTGGAGGAGGGAAAGACAAAGGGTGCTCACGATGGAGGCGGCACTTGGTGGCTGTGATGATGGTGTTCGGTGACGGTGGCGGTGCCGGCAAGTGAGAGAGAAAGGGGCCACGAGAAGGAGGAGAGACGGATCTATGGAGGGGGGGGAAAGGGCCAAGGAGGTGGCGGCTTTGGTTCGGGCGGCGAGCGGCGGCACGAACGGAGACCGGCGGTGGCTGAAGGTGGGGGTTGTGGAGGAGAGAGGGAGAGAGTGTTGTGAGGGAGAAGGAGAATGGGGTTCATCGTGAGAACCTCTAATCGATTAATAAGATGATTAATCGATTAGTCTGGGTGCTCTTTGGTTTTATTTGTTTTCTTTGCCTTTATGAACGCTGTATTTCTTTGTTACCCGTCGGATCTTGCTCAAATTTGAAAGCAAGTTTCCCTACATAACACCCTTTACATCCAACGGTGGGTTTCGTGTTTAGAATTGTCAATCTTTTATTTTCAATTTTCTATTCTAACTTATTTAAATCAAAGTAAAGTATAGAAAAATATATTTTTCAAAATAGGGTAATTACTTCAAATGAATTTTGTTTCAAATATAATTAAATATTATTTCTTATTTAACATAATGTATTTTATGAAAATACCCAACTCTTAAATGATAAATTCCAGGAATCATTTATTTAATTCAATAAACCTTATAATTTATAATGCCAAGGAAACCACATTGTTCAAATTCCGATATTTCATAGTACTTTTGTAATATTAAAAGAGACCTTAATTTGTTATTCTTAAACTTTATATTGTTATTAGTATTATTTTCAATTTTATTATTATTATTATTATTATTATTATTATTATTATTATTTTAAAACTGCTACTATCTATTTTCCTTTATTTATTTATATATTTTAAACAACACGAAGTACTAAGAGTAAAATATAATCATTAACTAATTATATGTATAAAATCATGAAGTTAAAGATCTTGAAGTTCTTAAAACAAGTTTAATATTAAATATGTCAAAAGGAATTTAAAATATAGAAAGTACATTTTTCAGATAAGATAATTGTTTTAAACCAAATTACTTTGAAATATATAAATAAGATATACTTTTGTAAATTTCGTAGGATATTTTAAGAAAATGTTCAATTCTTTAATGGTTAATTTTTAAGGGTTAATCCTTTAATTTAGTAAAACTCGAAATTCATATTACAAACGAAAATTCGGGATGTTACAATTCTGCCCCACTTATTGGAATTTCGTCCCCGAAATTCCGACCAATTCCATAAATGGAGAACCACCCCTTGACGTGATTTTCGACCACACTGTTTATTTCCCCATCAATTCTGTTCTTCTACTTAAGATACTTCGCAATCCATACTTCTTAGCATCTTCGTGTTCGCCTTTGAACACTGTATGCCTCATTCGCGCTTGACTTTCCTTCTTGTTTCCTTTTATCATCCCCTCATTTCATGGTTACTTGGACTAGATTCCCATTGGGTTACTATGTTCTCCCCCACTTGGCATCGACATACCTGGTTGTGTCCATGTCAAATAATAGGCTCGGTCAGTTCTAAGGATCGACTATCTAACTTCTTGACGGTTCTTCGAGATTGAAGGTGGCACCTGTTGAGGAGCATTGGGTTATATTGAATTTCTACGATTTGGCGAATTCTCGTGTCTACTTCTAAGTTCTCCCACTTGATGCCTGAGGCTCGAAAAGAGTGAAGATGTGAAGAAGAAACACGAAGCACTCAAGGAGACGTTTAATGATCTTTGCAAGGTGATCAAGGATGTGCTGGGTGACAAGGTCGAGAAAGGTTCATGCTAGTACAGACATCGAGGTTGGCACCTTGACTGGGCACATGTCAAGCATGAAGACAATGGAAATTATCCCAGAGAATACACTTTCATTAAGGAATCATCAATAGATGTACTTCCTACAGAGCGATGATTGACTTGATCGATCTCGGTGAGGGTACCTGGTACAGTGGTCCAGCTTTATTCATCGAGGTAACCAAATCGAGTAGACAAAACTAGAACTCCATGAACGTCTGATATTTACCAAAGACAAACAAAGGGAAAATCAAGAGTTCACCAACCTTAGTTGGTTGAAACACGAATGCACTTGGTTAGGATCAAAATTGTTGCATCAAATTTGGTTCAGAACCACGAAGATCAAAATAAGAAGATGGAGTTTTACTCGCACGAATTGAATCATTACTCACGGTTCAACGGAACACAAATAAAGCCTTGTATGACACTTAGTGGCCATGGATCGAGGTAGGCCAACACTCTTAGGGGTTTACATCATTTCCAAGTCTAAGGGTCAGGTTAAGCTTACTACCTGCTGGTGCTTAATTGCTAACATCGTTTAGTCTCAGTGTGGAGACTTTATGGAATTGTCAAGACTTGTTTTGTTTTGTTTGTTGTTGTTGTTGTTTTTTTTTGCGGGTTGCCGTCCAGGAATTGTGGAAAGGTTTCCAATGAGTTTATGGCTAGCAACATCTGATTTGGTTCTTCATGCAATTTAGAAGGGGTTCCTAAGGCCAGCTTGATTCTCTCCAAGATGCTGCATGAAGGGTTCGGAAGGTAATGTCCGATTGGCTTCCTTCCTCCTTAAGGTGGTACTTCTTGGGGAAATTTCTATTTCGGATCGGTTTTTGTTTTAGTTAGGAGCTTCCAATGGCATCGACCATGAATAGGTGCGAATCTATCAATAGCAACATCATTGGAGAGGTTATTGATGATATTATCACTTAACAGATGCAAGGATTAGAGTGATCAGTTCTGACCTTACATTCCATCAAGCGACAACACCATCGTCGAATTCAATTAAAGTTAAACCTGTGTTCCATGGCTTATCGCTATCACTACGCTTCCAAATCTTATCACTTAGTCCCTGTGTTTCCCTGTAAATATAAATATATATGTATGCTATTCATCTGACTTAGACACTTAACTATCTATCGGTTACTTGCTTGGTGAGTAACCCGAAGGAGTTGTGAGTCCAAACTCCAAGGCCGAGGGAAACTGCTCTGATACTGTAACACTTAGGTTTAATTACCCTTAAATTCCCCTTATATTAAAATACGGGCTTGAAAATTCCATTTTATTTTATTAAAATCCACCGTCAAACGGACGGAGTTTCGCTTATTTATCGGACTTTTCCCAAAATGTTCACCTGATTAACACATTCAATTGCATAACAACAGTAGCCAGCAGGGCTCAAAGTATAGTAATATACATCATATGATTACCCCATGGGCTCAAACCGCAAGACATCAGTTTTCAAAGTTTTATCATAAACCAAGTATTTGGATCAAGATAAGTATCATAAACTATACCCAAAAATAAAACGCCCCAAGCCTCACTCCAAAAATATGAACATCACATATACAACAAAAAGAATATGTGAGGCTAAGGTGAGTGTGCATCTAAAACCCCATAACCCTACTCTCCCTGTGAGGGAGAGTAATCCTGCTCGGCCGGTCCTGGTGTAAACTCCGACTCAGTACCTGAAAAATGGTAAGGAGGTGAGTATTACACAATAAAATAGGGAAGCAGTTTCTATCATGCTATACTGAATCACTAGGCCATACACAAGTAGTAGAATATAGTTCATACTACAAATTAAACACTCCAAAACAAAGACATACACATCCCATATCCCTCTAATCCATTTCCGATATCACACCACATGATTTCAAATTCTATACATTATTATAATTCGTATTCCATTTCATTCTTTAGGATATTTCTTAACATTGTACTTCACCTCCACACCGGAAGGTACATCATACCATTGTACTTCACCTCCACACCGGAAGGTACCTCATACAAATTGGCCAGTGGGTACTTCACCTCCACACCGGAAGGTACCTCATACCGTTGTACTTCACCTCCACACCGGAAGGTACCTCACACCACTGTACTTCACCTCCACACCGGAAGGTACCTCATACAGTTTGGCCGGTGGGTACTTCACCTCCACACCGGAAGGTACCTCATACCACCACTACGCAATTGTAAATCTTTAAATCTTTGAATTTTGTTTCCAAATTATCTCATTGGTTTCCAATCTCATGAATTTCATAATTCAATCATACCCTTATATTTTCACTTGCTAAAATTCCTCTTTTTCTTATTCCAAATCATCTTGCTCATTACCATTCATAACTTCCAGGTTCCATATTTACCCATGTTCTCCATTTAAATCAATTACCGAAATCACAAATTTCACATAACATCACATACCAATATCAATTCAATTATCAGAGTCACATCTGCACATATCATCACATTTCAATATTCTTAAAGGCAAAATCATAGTTTATTAAATTATTGACTATCCTAGGGTTTCCTATCAAACTAACAAACATCTCCTAGCACCCAATATACACATAATACAACCTACCCCCTAGATTAGGGTAACACAAACCTCCTTACCTCGAACTCTTAGAGATAAAGAGATTTAGATTGCTTCACACTTGAGTTCTTTCCACCAAAGATTAAAAATCAACAAAAGAGTGGGGAGAACCTAAAACAAAAACCATAATGATAAAGGATTGTCATTTATGCCATAGTTCATGTCAAGATTCAAGGAATTTTAGAGTTTCATGGCTTAGAGTTTAAAAATCACCATGGATGGTAGAGAGAGAAAGGGGAGGACGAATTTTAAGAGTGAGGAAGAGGAAACCCAATACTTAATACTTACTTGAAGAGGGGAATCACAAGACTTGTGGATGAAATGGGTGTGGAGACCACTTGCTCTTGCTTGATATGTGGAGAAAGGAATGGAACCCCAAGAGGGAGAGGAGGGAGTCGAACACAATGGAGGGAGAGGGAAGGAAAAGTGAATGTGAAAGAGATAGAGTGAAAGGGAATGTTTTTGTTTTGGTTTGGAAGGAAAATGAGTGGCTATAAATTGAAAACCAAAAAGGGAGATTCCAATTGAGTGGTGGAGAGTGCATCACGTGCACTCTCTTTCTTTTCTTTTTTTTCTGTACAGACCCTAAAATAATCGATTACCAGGTTAAGGTAATCGATTATTCCTTCAATGCAACAATTTTAGGGCTTTCCACCAGAAGCCTTGTAATCGATTAAAGCCCTGAAGATAATCGATTATGGCTCAAAATAATCGATTACTTCATATGAGATAATCGATTAGAATTGCGGCAACTTCTTATTGTTTTCACCAGGGGCCTTGTAATCGATTACTGACCATCCAAATAATCAATTATTTAGTGGAAAAGTCATATTTTGATGATTTTTCTATCCCAAAGTCATTTCCATAGGCTTTCTATCAAATCCAACTTGATATTCTACACAAAATCTCTTCCTAAACCTAACAATTCTCATAATAACTTGGAATGATTTAACAAATATCATATATTTAAGTTGAGGATGTTACAGATACCATAAATGTAACATCCTCACTTTTCTTTTCATTCTTAGTTCTCTATTCATTTCTTTGTTCTCTTTCTTTTCTTTTTCTTCTTCTCTTCCGTTTGCTTTATTTTTTCCTTTTTCTTTATGACTAAGTCCAAACAACATATATTCATTTTCCTTTTCTTTATGACTAAGTCCAAATAACATATATATCACCTTTCCACTTAACAAGACAACATTCACACAATTCAAGTTCCAATGGATATTCATTTCCCATCTTCATTTTCCTTTTCTTTTCACTTATTTTCCTTTTCTCACGTTGCATTCAAATCCCTCTTACAGTTTGATAATTTACTACCATCATTGTGCACCTGCACCATAAAACTGCGCACCTGCGTCTTACGCTATATAAATATAAATATTTGCGCACCTGCATCTTACGCTGTATAAACATCAATATAAATAGCTGTGCACCTGCGTCTTACGCTGTATAAACATCAATATAAATAGTTGCGCACCCGCGTCTTAAGCTGTATAAATATAAATAGCTGCGCACCTGCGTCTTACGCTATATAAACATCAATAGAAATAGCTGCGCACCTGCGTCTTACGCGGTACAAATATCAATATAAATAGCTGCGCACCTGCATCTTACGCTGTATAAATATAAATAGAAATAGCTGCGCACCTGCGTCTTACGTTTGTCCAGCTATGAACACCTGCGTCTTACAAGCTCTAGATCACACAGTCTAGGCGTACAGTCCCCTAACCCAGATAACGTCTTACCCGACTAGCATAACTTTCTTTCTTAACTTTTCAATTACCATTCTTTACTTTTCTATTATACCAATTCAAAAACAATATGTCATCTCACTTACTTCACATAGATAGACACATATTTTCCCTGATATTTTAATTCTTAGTTTATTTCTATGATTCCTCTATCTCACTATTATTTACTCATTCTTCTTACATTATTACTCCATTCAATTTCACTACCATATTAACTTAATTTGTTTGCTCCTATTATATTACGTCATTCTACTTAACTGTCACAATTACATCCTCTCTCATTCTCTTATTATCTTTTCACTAAACTCTTTTACCGACTACCTACTTGTATTGGAAATCTAGTTTATTATTTCATTTTTATTTCATTAATACTCGACAATTTCTTAACTAAGTCTACTCCGCACATATTTAATGTTCTCACATTTTAACCCCTCTTTTATCTTACTTTCAGTTTAATCATTCCACTCTCCTCGACTATTGCAATTATTCTTTATTCTTTTCCTCTCACTTTTTCTTTGGTTTTCCTTAACTAATTTCCCTTGGTTTTATTTTTTGTTTTTCTACCTTTTCATTCTATATTAACTATTTTAATATTCTAAATACACTCACTCATTCCGAACTTTATTCTACGCACCTACATTTTATTCCCTAAAGGGCAGTTTTCATTAATTATTTTAAATAGATCATTTATATTAGTGGGGACTACCCTAAGGTTCATTAACTTATTTCTTGATTATCCTATTCTTAGTCACCACTATAGAATCCTAGAATTTACTTCTCAAGTAAAGGTAATACAGCCCTTCTTACCTCGGGGCTTTAATAGAACCTGATTTACGGCTTGGCGAGGAGGTCTTGTTTCAGCTTACGACGTTCCGGCTTACCCCGACACTAGCAACTTCAGCGATCCGGCCGGCTCACGGTCAAATTGGTTCGAACCAAAACTTCACTATCCTACGGTTCAATGCACAACTGAGGGGCTGGTCACGGTACGGTGACAGTCTTGCGATTCCCCATGCTTTGATTGAAGGAGAATTCGTACCCACCAAAAACTGATTAGAGGCTCCCCGGTTTATGAGGTAGAATCAACATATAGGAAATAATGCCCATCAAGTCATCAATAAAGTGACATAAGAAAACAAATTCAACCAGAAAGGGGATGCCGCCAATTTTAGAATTCAATGAAACAGATCTAGACCACCACGGAGACAATATTTGATCCTTCATCTCATTGGTTTATTTTTAGTGATAAATACTCCCTCCGGTCCTATTTATAAGACCCTTTTAGAGTTTTTATTTTGGTCCTATTTATAGGACCCCTTTTCAATTTCCATTAGCATTTACTTACTTCTTTCCACAAACACCCCTATTAAGTCAACACTTTTTATAGTTCCAATAACAATAATAGGGTTAATTTTGAAAAAGCATATCAAATTTTCACATTTCCATTGTCACTAACCACTTTAACCACTTTCCTTGGTGCGTGTGAAAAACACCAAAAGGGTCCTATAAATAGGACCGGAGGGAGTACTTACTAAGGATGGGCTACTAGGTTGAACATGTTCCTGAAATTCATCAGTATTTCACAGAGACTATTTTCTCTATTTTTAAATCAGCTTTAACAAGAACAAGGCATCCACTAAGAATTGTCAATATAAAAGAGCAAAACATGGCAACAACTCAGTCAACTATACATACCCTTAGAACATGACTGATCTGGAATGATAAAAATTTATCCTTCAATTCTTTGGCCACATTATACAACGCAGACAAGTTCTCGTTCTTGACCATCCATGAACCATCAATGTCTGAAATTGGAAAGTGGTGTGCTGGGGACAAAGGGGTCTGTTGTGTTAAAGAAAGCAGAGAAGGTATTAGAATTAGTCAAAGTTATTAGATAGAATCAGTTTGTTAGTCATATTTGTTACATTACTGAAGTTTGTTACATATGTTACTGTTTATAAAGACAGATTGTAAATCTTTTTGTAATCAATTCAATGAATTCATTCATTCATCCTTTCTCTTTAATATGGTATCAGAAGTGATTCTTCCGCCACTCTTTCTTCCTTGTTGAGCTCTCTCTCTTTTTTTCCCTTTCTCTCTTTTCTCATCAATGGCACTCGATTTTCCCCTTGATGATGTTTCCAGTCCTTATTACATTCACCCTTCTGATAACCCAGGCATTGTCTTAGTCTCCCAGCCACTGCTTGGTGATAACTTCAACTCCTGGAAGCGATCCATGAAAATGACTTTGCTTCCTAAAAACAAATTTGCCTTTGTCGATGGTTCTCTTCCACGTCCTGCTGACGATAACCCTCAGGTTCTTGCTTTGTGGGAGAGAAACAACAACATCGTGTGTTCTTGGCTTCTTAACTCAATTTCCAAAGAGTTAGTTGCTAGTGTGATTTACTGTTCCACTGCTACTGCAATTTGGGGGGACCTCCATGATCGTTTTCAACAACAACATGGACCGCGAACCTTCCAATTATAACGTGATTTGGTCACTTTACAACAAGGTTCTTTAACTGTGAATCAGTATTTCACCAAATTGAAATCAATTTGGAAAGAGCTTCAAGATTTTCGGCCCAATTGTTCTTGTGATTGCGGTGCTGTTCAAATTTTTGCTGATTACTTTAATAAAGAGTATGTGCTTTTCTTCTTGATGGGTCTCAATGAATCTTATTCTGAGATACGGAGCCAGATCTTGATGATGGACCCTTTGCCCCAGATCAATAAAGTTTTCTCACTTGTTATCCAAGAAGAGAGGCAAAGGGAAGTGTCTCTTAATGCTACTTCTGGTTCTCAAATTGCTTTTGCTGTTAACCATTCCCATTCAAATTCAAGACTAGTATCTGCTGTTAAAGGGAAATATGTCAAGAAAGATAGACCCAAATTTACTCATTGTCACGTGCTTGGTCACACTGCAGATAAGTGCTTTAAGATTCTTGGCTATCCTCCTGGTTATTTCACTATTACTGGGAATTCTGGCAAGAATTCATATTCTGCTAAACAAGGAAATGTTGTAAATCATGTTTCTGCTTCCTTGAATTCGGCTTCAGACATTACTGTTCCTGGCGCGAGTTTTACATCAGACCAATGCAAAATGTTGATTTCAATGCTTTCTTTTCAGTTGCAGAATTCTGAGCCTTCATTTGTTCCTGAGATTAATACAAGTCTTGTGTTATCAACATCTACTTCCTTTTCTGCAAATTCATTTCCAAAATCCACTTGGATATTGGACTCTGGTGCTTCCTGTCATATTGCTTGCAGTCTCAGTTCCTTTCTCAGTCATACTCCAGTTCACAATTCTTATGTTAGCTTACCAAACCATTCACAAATTCCTGTTCATTCTATAGGAAGTGTTGCTTTAAGTGATCATTTGATTCTACATAATGTTCTATATGTTCCTCATTTTCATGTTAATTTATTATCAGTTAACTCACTCTTGACTGCTTCTAATTATTCTGTTTTGTTCTCTGCTGACTCCTTCCTCATTCAGGATCACAAGAGCAAGAAGATGATTGGCAAGGGTGATGTCATTCAAGGACTTTATGTTTTTCAAGCAACACCATTTCTGAATTCTAGTTCTTTTCCTGTTTCCCATAGCTCTAGTAGTTTTTCCCCTTCATTTGTAAATCATGTTTCTCCTCATGTTTGGCATGCTAGACTAGGTCATTTATCTCTGAATTGTTTGAAAGCTCTCAATAAAACTTTAGACATTTCCATTCCTGCAAGTTGTTCTTTTCATTCTTGTTCTGTTTGTCCTTTAGCAAAACAAAAAAAACTTCCATTTCCTTCAAACAATCACTTTAGTGATTCACCTTTTGATTTAATCCATTGTGATATCTGGGGTCCTTTTGCTAATCCTACACATGATAACAAAAGATTTTTCTTAACCTTAGTTGATGATAACACAAGATTTACTTGGATTTATCTCATGCAACATATATCAGAAGCACCCTCTCTTATTAAGCAGTTTGTTCACTTAATTCAGACACAGTTTAATGTCACCATTAGACAATTCAGGTCTGACAATGCCAGGGAGCTATGTCTTCATGATTTTTTTTTGCAGAAAAGGGAATTCTTCATCAATTTAGCTGCGTTGAGACACCACAGCAAAACTCTGTTGCTGAGAGAAAACATCAGCATTTATTGAATGTTGCCAGATCCTTGTATTTTTAGTCAGGTGTTCCACTAAAATTCTGGGGTGAATGTGTGCAGACTGCAGTCTTTCTTATTAATAGGACACCTACTCCTTTGCTAAAAATGAACTGCCCTTTTTCCTTGCTATATAACAAATTGCCAAATTACTCCGCATTGCGTATATTTGGTTGTTTAGTGTATGCCTCTACACTACCCTCACTTAGAAATAAGTTTACAGCAAGAGCAGAACCTGCAGTTCTGATTGGATATCCACTTGGTTACAAAGGCTACAAATTATATAATCTTCTTACTAAGAAGATATTTATTTCAAGAGATGTGGTTTTCCATGAAAGTGTTTTTCCTTTTCATCTCAACACTCCTAAAATACTTCAGCCTGATCCCTTTATGGATATTGTTCTACCTGCCATTTCTCCAGAAAGCATCTCCTATGATCATCACTCATCTTATAAGGTTGTAGTTAATGAACCTTCTCATACTGCTGATAATTCTTTTTCTAACACTGATGTTTCAGCATTGCATCCTGTTCATGTTGTTAACAACGATCAAGTTGCTGCAGCTGATGACTCTCTAGTCTCTGATGCTGTAATTCCTATTTCTGAGCAGCCAGATCCTGTTGTGCACAATGACCTAGATCTGGTCAATGCAGCACCTGATCAACCTGTACATCAGCTTCGCAGATCAACTAGAAATCACAGACCACCAGGTTATTTGGCTCAATATAACTTTAATGCTGTAACCACTTACCCCATTACTGATTATCTCAATTATGGTCGATTATCCAAGCCTTATAGGAACTTTGTTTTTCAAGTTTCTCAAGTCTATGAGCCACAATATTATCATCAAGCTGTCAAATTTGCTCATTGGCAACATATCATGACAGATGAATTGGATGCTATGGAAGCCAATGATACTTGGGAACTTGTCCCTCTTCCACCAGATAAACACACCATAGAGTGTAAATGGATTTACAAAGTTAAAACAAAACCTGATGGCAATGTTGATCGCTACATAGCAAGATTGGTGGCTAAAGGGTATACTCAAGAGGCTGGCATTGATTTTAATGCTACTTTTTCACCTGTAGCTAAAATTTCCACAGTCAGAGTTATCTTGTCTCTTGCTGCCATCAAAAATTGGCATCTCTTACAGCTTGATATTAATAATGCCTTTCTGAATGGAGACTTGTTTGAAGAAGTATATATGGATATGCCTTTAGGTTACAAACCTAAGGGGGAGCAGCCGACCTGTACACCTAAGGGGGAGAAGCTGGTTTGTAAACTCAAAAAATCCATTTATGGCTTGCGACAGGCATCCAGGCAATGGTTCACTAAATTTTCAAGTGCTTTGCTAAATCAGAATTTCTCTCAATCCAAAAGTGATTATTCCTTGTTCACTAAAGGGACTGGATCCAGTTTTGTAGATTTACTAGTATATGTTGATGACATCATAGTGGCAAGTCCTTCTCAGTCTGTAGTGCAAACAGTGAAGAAGACCTTGGCTGACATTTTTAAACTAAAGGATCTTGGCAAATTGAAATATTTCCTTGGTTTAGAAATAGCTCAGTCCTCCAAAGGCATTTATTTGTCACAAAGGAAGTACACAGTCACTATGCTAGAAGATACTAATTTTCTCAATTGCAAGTCAGCAGAGATACCAATGGATCCAAACCTTAAGCTGACAGCAAACTCAGGAGAACTATTGCCAAATCCTTCTCAGTACAGGAGATTGATTGGTAGACTCTTGTACCTTACAATCTCTAGACCGGACATCTGCTTTGCTGTACATAAATTGAGCCAATTTATGTCAGCACCACGCACACATCATTTAGATGTTGTACATCACATCCTCAGATATTTGAAGAAATCACCAGGTCAGGGAATTTTCTTTTCAGCATCCTCTTCTCTAAACATCAAGGCTTATTTTGATGCAGATTGGGGCAGCTGTTTAGACACGAGAAGGTCCACAACAAGCCAATTTGTTTTTATTGGTGACTCTCTAGTATCATGGCAATCTAAGAGGCAACGTGTAGTTTCTAGATCCTCAGCTGAAGCTGAATATAGAGCTGTAGCAAATATATCTAGTGAAGTCACTTGGCTCATAGCAATCCTCAAAGATTTTGAGATAGAAGCTGGTCCAGCATTGGTATTCTGTGACAATAAATCTGCCATCCATTTAGCTAACAACCCCACGTTCCATGAGAGGTCCAAGCACATTGAGATTGATTGTCATCATGTTCGTGAGAAAGTGCAGAATGGTACAATCAGATTGGTGCATGTTAAGTCTGCTCATCAGTTAGCTGATATACTCACAAAACCAGTTCCTGCTTCAACCTTTAACCTTCTAATGTCTAAGTTGGGAATTCGCAATATCTACTTCCCACCTTAAGGGGGAGTATTAGAATTAGCCAAAGTTATTAGATAGAATCAGTTTGTTAGTCATATTTGTTACCGTACATTACTGTAGTTTGTTACATATGTTACTGTTTATAAAGACAGATTGTAAATCTTTTTGTAATCAATTCAATGAATTCATTCATTCATCCTTTCTCTTTAATAGAAGGGCTGAAGGGTTTGAGCTGTGAGTTGGAGAAAGGGTGGCTGTGTGGCGACGGGAGGAAGCGAAGAAGGGAGAAAGGGATGGGGTCACAAGGGCGAAGCATGAAGAAGAAGGGTTGGGGGAGACTGTTGACAGCGGCTGTGGCTGGTTCTCGTGGAGGAGGGAAAGAGAAACGGTACTTACGATGGAGGCGACACTTGGTGGCTGTGATGATGGTGTTCGGTGACGGTGGCGGTGCCGGCAAGTGAGAGAGAAAGGGACCACGAGAAGGAGGAGAGACGGATCTATGGAGGGGGGGAAATGGCCAAGGAGGTGGCGGCTTTGGTTCGGGCGGCGAGCGGCGGCACGAACGGAGACCGGCGGTGGCTGAAGGTGGGGGTTGTGGAGGAGAGAGGGAGAGAGTGTTATGAGGGAGAAGGAGTGTAACGCCCCGATTTTCGTCGTCCGGAAATAATCATCATTTAATTAAAGGTTGTTAAAAATAAGGCCTTTTTTTTTTTGAAAACGTTTTGGGAAGCGGTTGGGTGCATGCCCATGTTCTTACTAGAAAACCAGGTCGTTACTTAAAAACCATTTCGCACCTCCCCTTTCAAATCTTTCAAAACAGTTTTTAAACATTCGGTCAGTTCACAAAATAAGTAGGGCACAGTTACAAGAGTGATACATTACTAGGATGGTCCTTGATTCACACTTACAACAACTTAAACTAATTATCCTACCTACGACTCTTCCTAATGAAAACTATCGGGTGAAGCTCCCGATCCTCCTTGCACTCTTTCTTAACTCCAGAAGAAGACGCCACGGCTGTCGCTGCTGACCCACCATTTTTGGGCACCCATTGCATCCTAGTTGAAGCAGAAGCAATCTTCTGAGCTTCACATCGCACCTTCTCCTCATAGTCTCTGTATCCTCGGACAGATACTTGTCCCAACAGTGGTCCTAGACTAGCTCCGCAAAGCCGATGCTCAGGGTCCGGAATCACAATCTGAGTATCGCCAATCCACACCCAGCCAGATGGGGTACGCTTCCATCCGCATCCATGTCTGGTCCATGTTGAAATCTCCATGCGATAATCCATCTGCGCGTTGGAGTACCGGAAACACCGATATGCCAACGGGCACGAGAGAGTTAGCGAACCGAACGACAAGTCGTCGACGTTGTGGATTTACCGCAGGCAGAAATATCAAGACAGCACACAATACAAACAAGGCACACCACACAGCACTCAAGCATAACATCACAATTCTTAATTATTAACTTATTAATATTCTTGTGTAAACATCTTTTAAATTTTCGATCATTTCCTCAATCACAACTTCCTTCACCATTCTCAATCTTTCACGTCTTTCCTCCCCTTTTCAAGGGTCTCATCATTTCCTTTCACACTTCCATTCTCATCATCAAATCTCCACAAACTCTACTTTCTTAATTATAAATCTTTTCTTAATGAGTCTTATCAAATTACTACCATCGATGATTAAGGGGATTTAAAGAATCATCGAGGTACGCGTCCGTTCGTAGTTAGCACTCACATCTCATGCCTACATCTCCTCGTCCACCATCCACCTAGTCGGAAGCAAACAGGAGTACAAAACCTTCACCGTGCGGGCACGACAGCTGTCACACAACAAATGGTCCCTGACCAGGAGGCCCAGCCTCAAATCATATCAATATATAACAAAGCACGCTCTTAGCGGCAAACAAAATGCCCCACTCCAGTTCCTCTCACTGTTCTCGATTTGAAATCTAGGGGGCGACAGTACAATTCTAGTGTGCACGCAGAACTTGCCACGGTATTGGACCCAGTCCCCACCACGTTAGTGCACCACTTGTGGAGTTCGTTCTGCCTAGAAATGTACTCAAGACTTCTTGACGTTTCACCGTCATCGTCCTCCCCTAATGCAATCTCGTCCTAAGTATCCGCAGATACCTATCGTTCCTTCCTCTCCACTACTTCGGGTTAACTCTCATACCTCACCGCGTTCGCTGTTAATGTCTTTTAAAGTCTTTTATCTTTAATCAACCTAATGGTCAGCTCACCCTTCGTGCATCCCTTCAATGAGTCCTGACCGTTATCTTTGCATCACTTTTCATAACTCAAACTTGGCACAGAGCGGGATCACAATCACAACTTGAATCTCATCACAAAAACTTTTCCCCAAACAACCTTTTCTTAACAACTCTTTTCATAAACTTCCAAAGTCTCACTTCACAATTCCTTTTCGGAAACTCTTTCAAAACTTCAAATCATAAATCCTTTTCTAATATTTCATTTCATAATTCTTTTTTCAAAATCTCCTTTAGAAAACTAATCTCAAGAATTCTCCTTTCGAAATCCTTTCACAGTCAGAAAATCAATGTTGGAAAAATTTTCTCATTTTGGAAACCCTTTTCAAAAATACATTTTTATAAAACCTTTTTAAAAATCTCCTTTTTGGGAACCCTTTTCAAAATGCATTTTCAAAAACTTATTTTCAAAAAATTCCAGTTCGCAAACTCTTTTCAAAATCCTTTCCAAAGTTCTATCCAAAACCTCATTTTCGAAAACCTTTTCAAAAATTTCTTTTCAAAAGTCTCTCTCAAAAACTTTCTCTTCTTGAGAGCTAGTGGAGGAGCAAGCTCAACTCAACACCAGTCTCAATCCAAGAAACAACACCAAAAATTAAGTTTCCACTTTCATCAACTCATCACTTTCATTTCCACATCATCATTCTTTCCCAGCTCTGTCTCACTCACATCACATCATTAAATCTTTACCACTCTTATCTCATCATCTCTTCTCAATCAACATCTCAACTCTCTTATCATCATTTCCATTCTCAAGTCTTATCATGCTAAGGCTGCCTTGCTCCACAAGGACTTAAGCCAAACAAGGGTTATCTCTTCTTGGTATCTTTTAATTCTCATCTCTTTTATTATCGCTATCAATTATTCCACATTGATTCACTTCAACACTTAGAATATTATCATGCATAAGCAAACAAATATAAATAACACACCATCACACATCACACACAACAATGTGGTCTTTGTCCTATTCGTATAAGTGGCCACACAAAGCACGCAATTGCCACTATACTACTGACGCTGAACCACTTAGTTCCGATCTTTGAGCTGATACGGAACGTCTCAATACAACACCTACTACCACGGTGTCTTAGGAAAGCTACTCTCTCACCTGGGGTCTAGCAATTGAATGTGCACAGTCTTCTCTGATCTTGGTTGCTGCCACTGCCTTAATCCCTCATCTGTAACATTCCTCGAATCAATTAAAACGTATTTTTATTAAAAACTTTTCTTAACTTAAAACGTTCTTTCGTTCCTCGTCGGAAATCTTAAAAATAAAATTGCTTTCTCAAAATACTTCTTAACTTTCTTAATTCTTTAAACACTTGAAATCACTTTGGAAAACATCGAATAAAACAATTTAAATCAATTGGTTTGGTTGCTGGTCCGTCTTGGATAGCACCTTAACCTTATTCTAAAACACCGAAAAATTCACCGGTTTCAATCCGGGTTTTGCTCAAATCAATTTCCTTTTGAAAACCAAACTTTGAGTCTCATGAACTCAATTTTAGAAATCAAAAACAACTTTTAAACAACTTGGACAGCAAGGAATGGTTTCACAAAATCACTAAATAAAATTCCAAAACATTGTAAAAACACTCCCTAGTTTCAAATACTCTTTAGTTCAATATTAATTCTTTTGAAAACTCAAGTTTTCACTATAAAATAAATCTTAAAACACAATTTCACATACTCAAACACATCAAAGCAAATTGAATTCAAAACCAAGCACTCACACGGTCAACCACACACTTTGATTACTCGAATCACATAAACACTTAATCAATTATTCAACTTTAATCATAAAACAAACATTCATCCTCAAATAAACATGTTCATAATTCAACATTTAATTCAATTATTTCACAAAACACATTAGTTATTCCATTTTATTTCATGGGAAAGAGTTCCTAACCTAATTAACATGCTTGGACCGAAACACTTCACAAATCAAAACAAAATTCATGCATTATCAACACACAAATCATGCAATTATTTTCTTCTTTTCTTAACAAAATCCGAGAGCTTAGACTTTGGAAAACAATCAATCTTTAATTTATTTTTCTTCACTTAAATTAAATCAAGAATCACGTAAGAACATAGAACATAATTCAATTTAGAAAATCATTTTGCTCTCCCTAATTTCCTTTCAAGACCGAGGCATGCATAAAAGAAAATATGATCTTTTCATTTTAGAATTTAACATGTATAATTAAATCTCAACAAACATGCAAGAATTATATATATATTAACACAAACATTTTTACTTTACTTTTCATGAAAGAATAACTTTTCAAAGTTCAAGATCAACATGCATGCACTTAATTCATGTAGATCAAATCATAGAATTGGACATAAAAGCACAAATCAAGGACGAAAACCATGTTGGATGAAAAGGGACCCAAAACCGAGACACACTTTTGAGAAAATAAGAGAACTTTTGTTCACAAATCATTTACATACTCACGGTCAAAACCAAAATCAAAGATCAAAGCATAAATCAAAGTTTTTCTTAAAATTTAACTCAAAATCAAGACATGTAAAGGTTTAAGGTCATACAAATCATTTTCAAACAATATGCAAGACTAAAATTTAAAAACAAGTTTAGATCAAACATTTATTTATCAAATAAACACATAAACACCTTTTGATTCACAGTTTTGAGCATCAAAACCTAACATGCAAGGAAATCTACACCAAGTTCACAAAGATCATAAACCAAGCTTTAGATCTAAAAGAAAAACATCAAGATCCAATATAAACAACATCAACCAAATTATAAAGTCCATCATTTAGTTCATTACAATTTCATTTAGGTCTAAGAAGATCAAGATCAAAGCAAAAGCATCACATGCAAGCTTAGATCAATCCATAAAATGAACATGCAAGGGAAGAAAAGAAATAAAATTACAAGACTACAAAAATAAAACTAGTTCTAATCTTCTAGGGTCTTCGGCTATACCAAGGAGTAAGGTTTTCTAACACTTGTTCTTCAAAGAATTCCTAAGTTTGGGGTTGATCTCCTCTTCTTCTTCCTTCTACTACCTCACGGTTTCCTCTTCTTCTTTCTCTCTTTCTATTTCTATTTTCTTAGTCTAAGAGTTTAAGGAGGCTCTTAGAACTTGGGTTGGTGTTGGTGTGTGGGACGAAGGAAAGAAATGAGAAATGAGGTGAAGGAAATGAATCAAGGTTACTCACACATATAGGCCCATCGTGTTTCCTTTCTTGCCCTTGGGTTGATTTAGGTTTATGTGTAAATGAAAAGGGGTAAATTCAGTACATCATAAAATTGCATGGGTGGAGTTTATCATCTCCAAGGGGAACAACGTAGGGAACATAAGGGGTTAGGGTTTCATCCTAGGCTTTTGACTTAATGGCTCTTCTTAGGATTCAACTATTTAGTTAGGGTTTAGTTTGAGTTTTGGTTTGGGACTTGGTTACTTGGTTGCAACTTAGTTGCTTGCTTATCACTTAAGAAAAATCCTAAGCTTCCTACACTCACACACGACACACTCCTAGATTTACACATACACATCTTAATCACACCCTTTTTCATGCACCTACACGTTACACACACATATACATGCATATATTCACTCATTCATTCATGCATACATTCACCCATTTCCACGCCTAACACCTACACTCATGCACATATATACATCATGCCATCACATACTTGTTAAACACATACATACACTCACACATAATCACATCCATTTTACTAATTAAATTCCACAAATATTAAGCATACACACACAAAACCGCACATACATACACATAGGAAAATAAATCTTCTCATTTACAAAATCATTCATGCATAGAAATTTTAATGGCACCAAAATACCAAACACAAAACACACTTTCATAAAATAATTCTTATCATATAATCATTTCAAAAGAATCACTTTAAAAAATTTATTTCATGAAAATCATTTCTTTGAATTCATTTACCACTTTGAAAAGGTGAATTAAGACATTTATTTAAGAAAACATCCTTCAAAAATACTTTTCTTCACAAAATACTTCTTTCTAGAATTTAAAACCGTACGAGGATTTTGAGGGGTGTTACAAGGAGAATGGGGTTCATCGTGAGAACCCCCCCTTCCTCTGTTATATTGTTTTTCTTTTTTTTTCTTTTTTTTCTTTGTTTTTCTTTTTTTTTATCTTTTATTTTTACAGGCTAATCGATTAATAAGATGATTAATCGATTAGTCTGGGTGCTCTTTGGTTTTATTTGTTTTCTTTGCCTTTACGAACGCCGTATTTCTTCGTTACCCGTCGGATCTTGCTCAAATTTGAAAGCAAGTTTCCCTACATAACACCCTTCACATCCAACGGTGGGTTTCGTTTTTAGAATTGTCAATCTTTTATTTTCAATTTTCTATTATAACTTATTTAAATCAAAGTAAAGTATAGAAAAATATATTTTTCAAAATAGGGTAATTACTTCAAATGAATTTTGTTTCAAATATAATTAAATATTCTTTCGTATTTAACATAATGTATTTTATGAAAATACCCAACACTTAAATGATAAATTCTAGGAATCATTTATTTAATTCAATAAACCTTATAATTTATAATGCCAAGGAAACCACATTGTTCAAATTCCGATATTTCATAGTACTTTTGTAATATTAAAAGAGACCTTAATTTGTTATTCTTAAACTTTATATTGTTATTAGTATTATTTTCAATTTTATTATTATTATTATTATTATTATTATTTTAAAACTGCTACTATTTATTTTCCTTTATTTATTTATTTTAAACAACACGAAGTACTAAGAGTAAAATATAATCATTAACTAATTATATGTATAAAATCATGAAGTTAAAGATCTTGAAGTTCTTATAACAAGTTTAATATTAAATATGTCAAAAGGAATTTAAAATATAGAAAGTACATTTTTCAGATAAAAAATTGTTTTAAACCCAATTACTTTGAAATATATAAATAAGATATACTTTCGTAAATTTCGTAGGATATTTTAAGAAAATGTTCAATGCTTTAATGGTTAATTTTAAGGGTTAATCCTTTAATTTAGTAAAACTCGGAATTCATAATACAAACGAAAATTCGGGATGTTACAACGTCAATTTCACATCAACATTGTTTTTTCTTAATGCAAATTTATTAGCTTTACTTTTTTTATAGACAAATGTTTTACATTATCATAAGGATTTGAATCTCGATTTCAATATTTTATGTCTCGCAGCTAAGGCTCTTGGGGACAAACTTAGCTTTATTCATAGTTATTCCTTTAACCATAATATTAAAGTAATTATATTAAAAAAACCGAAAATAAACCTATACACTTATATTTCATGGTAGTATTTTATATTTAGTGATATTTATATAAATTTTAATAATTATGGTATCAATTCATTAATTGAGTTCATAAAGTGAACTCATTGGTTTAAACAATGACATTTAAGTTGGATGTTTGCTTCCATTTTTTTAAAAAAAATGTGTTCTTGATTTTATTTCATTCTAAATGAAGCGATTTGTAAATTGCATATATAAACCTTGTTTCCCATATATAGAGGATGAAACCTTTTTCCCTTCTAAGAGAGCTAAGCATGCGTAACTCTCACAAGGGTTTTTTTTTTTTAATGAAACTCTCACAAGTTGTCCTCACATTCTAGGACGACGAGCGAGGATGTTGAATTGAAGATATTTCAAGTTAAGCATATATATATATATATATATAAATAGATTGACATTATTTGTTGTATATACCCTTATATTTGATCACTCCCTTTAAATCATTTTGATTATTATATGTATCAAAAACCTGAATGTCTAGGGAGATTATTCTAGTTCCAATAAGTAAAGGCAAAAGGTTATAGGGTGGTATTTGCCAGTCCCACCTCTCTCATCGAGAATCGGGAATGGTTCAAAGAAGATGAATATGAAAATATGATACTCAACTCCATCTCTCTTAAAGTCAGGGAATCATGCAAAAAACTCTCGTCATCCCTTTCTTTATTTAATTTTTTTTTGAATAAATAATATGATTGGTTGAAATTTTAATGATAATAAAAATAAGCAAAGGAAAGATTAAGATATATATATATATATTATTCAAATAAGTATTTGTCAATTCAGTGTTGGTGACATTGATATTCTCAAATATTATTTGAAAGGTTATATTATCATAAAGTAGGGTTTTTTTTCCTAATCCACTTCAATTGATGTAAGATTAATCTATCAAGATATGGTCAAGTGGCTAAATGTCAAAATGGGCATTACTCCTACTAGTATTTTTCTTTTCATTACATACATATGAATATAGGGATCAAGCTCAAAACATCATATTTAAGTGATCCTAACAAGCACCATATAGATGTGGACCAACACATGCGTTTCTACGTAATGTGAATTCTGTTGGAAACCAACAAGCGGGCTAAGCAAATACTAGAGGGGGGTGAATAGTATATTGAAGCACTAATACCAAATATTTGAACTAACAATTGAAGAATGGAGCTAAGACTGAATTTTCTGGAATCAGACACAAAATACTCGAGTCTTTTGTGAAATACTCGAGTTTTTCAGTGATGAACAACTCGAGTCTTTTCTGAAATACTCGAGTTTTTCCTATCAGATAGCAGAAAAACCAGAAACGAAAATTCAGCAATTTAACTCAAATCAATTCAATAATAAACAGGAACTTATCCAACAGAATAGCAAGCAATCTAAATAACTTTTAAACACAAAGATTCCTTGAACTTGCTACCTAATTGTATAAATCCTAATTGATTGAAATGACTTAAGTCTATTGAGCTAGAAAGTAGATTAAAAGTAATAAACCAACACTCAAGCAATTTTATCCTGGTTCACTCCAACAATGAGCTACATCCAGTCCTCCTAATCACTTAGGAGTTTCTACTAATAATCAAATTGTTAGAAATTACAAAGGATTGCTTGAGAATGGCCTCACTCAACCTAACCCTTCAAGAGTGTACCAAACTCTTGATTTCTACCCCAATTTGATTCCGGTGATTGAAGAACTCTTCACAAAGCTTCCTTGAACTCCCTTCAAGAAACTCCACCGGGCTAGGAACCTCCTAGTCTTGTGCTTGAGAACCTCTCAAGACTTCCAACACCCTAAGCCACTTAGGGTTTGCTTGGGAACAATCCAAGACTTTGAATAATCAAGCTTTTTGTATGTGTATTACTAATCTCACAATGGATTAGCACAAATAAGCACAGCTCAATGTAAGAATTGAGGCCTAAAACTCAACTTGGAATAAAATGACAATATGAGTGAGAAGTTGAGCTTTTTGGGAATTAACACTTGATAAGAGGAAATTATAAAAGCTTGAACACACTATGATCTTGTTGTCTTGTTTGTTCTTGCACAAATTCAAAGAGAAATTTTACAATAAGGTTCTGAAAATGCTCTCTTGGGTTAGATGAGACTCAAATGCCCTCAATTGGGTTTTTGAGTCTCTCCAACGTTCATTTTTGCTGACTGGACAAAAATACTTGAGTCTTTTGGTAAATACTCGAGTCTTTTTGGTCGGTCACGAGTGAATTGCTGCACGAACCAGACTAACGGTCATATTTGCTGACCTGGCACAAATACTCGAGTTTTTCGATAAATACTCGAGTATATACTCGAGTCTTTCTCAAAATACTCGAGTATTTTGATCAGACATGAGAAAAATTAATTTTCAATTTTATTTTTCCTCTTAAGTATTAATTTTAGTTAATCTCAACCTAATAGCCATATAAAATTTTATTCCTAGAAGAGACTAACTATTTCTACCCACTCTCAACATAAATTAGAAATTTACAATTAATATTTGATTGAGAATGATTGGGCACTTGTCTTCTTTTCTTGACTTGATGTTGTTGTGAATGTTGCAATGTCTTCAAGACTTGATTTGTTAATTACTTTGTCATCATCAAAATATAATCACCATAATTAGGAGCATTGAATTTACAATCTCCCCCTTTTTGGTGATGACAAAATAATTAACACTTGTACCATTTGCTGAGCTTGAATCCACTTGAAAATGCAACTCCCCCTCACTATATGATACTTTTCACCTATCTAAAAATTCAGGTTGTGCAAGATGTTATGACAATTTAATTTTAGCACCAAGCGTATGGTATTAGAGTATTTAACAATTATCAGAGTATATACCATAATTAGAGAATTTTAGGTGCAACAATATCAAGACAAGTGTATAATATCTCTCCCCCTTTTTGTCATACGCCAAAAAGATGTAACAATGTAGAAAAAGATCAAGGGAGGAGAGGTGCATAATCGAAAAACCCCATAACCAACTATGCAAATAAAACGAAGATATAATAACAATAAAGAGCTCCCCCTGAAGCTTTGCACAAACATCATAATGAAGACCAAATTCATTAACATAAAAACATCATAAAAGGTCCAAATCAAAGGTGCAATAATCCAAAGTCTCAAAACACCAAGTTCTCAAAATACAGAAAATGTAACAAAGACCAACATGATAAAAACAGAATGAAAACTAAGATAGACTGCAAAGGTCAACATCATCAAAACATCGAAGGAGCTGGATCATCTGGAGGAGGATAAAATCGAGAGAAGGCCGCCATCATCTCATCAAACCGGCGGTGCATCTCCCCTGACTGCTGGTCCAGGCGGGCATTAATCTGGGCCGAGTGCTGATCCAAATGAGAATAAAACATGGCAGACTCTGCACTCATCCTAGTGTCTAGGCTAACAAAATCATCACGCTGGGCGTCCATAGCATGCACAATGGAGTCCATCCTCCCATCTAAAGTGTCCAGCCGTGTGATAACATTGTCTCTCCAGCCCATGTTATCAAACCCAGATCCAGTAAAGTCATCAAAATTAATCTGATCCTCAATAGGGTCCCCTCCTTCAGCCTGCGCAAATGCTGCAGCTTCCTCTTCCATCTGTTGGGCATCCACCCCTTGTCGAGCTGCAACATTCGCAACCCTCTCCATCTCAGCAATATCAGATCTGTACAAGTATTGGCCAGAGGGTTCATGAAATGCCATGTCTTGATGACTCAAGGTGCCTTTGTTGAGGCAGTGCTGGTTCACATGAAGTAACTCAACAAGAAACAAACATGCATGGCATAAGGCAAGGTTTTCGGGTGTTTAGACTTTGCAGCAAGGAGCATTCGGTCCAAAATTATGCGAGACCAATTTAGCTTCTCATTGTTCAGGATGGCACTAAGAAGCCTAAGATCATTGTTTGTGGGCTTAGCATAATTGGGTGAGGTTTGAGGCACTAACTGATGGCATACTATATAGTGCAACAACCTAGTGTGGACAGTCATATATGAGGAATGCTTAATTCCTTCGGTCCATACACGACCGGGGCGCAAACAACTTTGAAAAATTCCGTCTGCATCTGCCTTTAAAGAATTGTCCCCGTGTCGTGTAGTCCCAAAAGCAACAAAAAGGTCCTTAGCGCTAATTTTTAATCTAACACCCTCAACCATGGTTTCTATGACATCATTATGTAGCCTAAGGTTCGCATAAAAGGTTCTAACTAACCTAGGATAGATAGGGCCATTAAATTCCAGAAATTGAATAAGTTTTTGATACCTAAGGTTAGTAACAAATGAGAAACCCTTACTTTCAAGGAATGCACTGTTGATCCAAGAGATAACTCCGAACTCCCTAGTGGCAAAGCCTTCCAACCGTTCCAAGCATTCATCTTCTTGATAGTACTCCGGAATATCCTCCTCAGAAGATGATTCGGCAATCCTAACTCTCTTTCCTTTACCGGATGATGAAGCCATAGAGGAATTGATGAAAATTGAAGTTTTGGAAAGTTAGGGTTTGAAAAGGGGGTGACGGATTTGAGGTTGAAAAGTGTTGAAATTCGTTGAAATAATGGTAGAAAAGTGATTAGAGGATGTAAAACTAGTAAGATTTGGCAAAAATTTGAGTAAAAACGGAGTTTTGAGGAGAGAGATATGAGAAAACCGAGAGAGAAGAGAAAGGGGTTCGTGAAACTCGAGTTTGTGGGGGCTGGAGTATATATAAACTCGCCAAAATACTCGAGTATATTCAACAATACTCGAGTTGTTCTTTGAAAAATACTCGAGTTTTTGAGAATATACTCGAGTCGTTCGTGACTCAGCCTAGATTTCCCCAGAAAACTCGAGTAAAAACTGAAAAACTCGAGTTTGGTCCGAAAGTTCAAATTTCAGGAAAACGCAAAATACTCGAGTTTTGGAAAATACTTGAGTTTGGTCTGAAAGTTCAAAAATTGGGGGTTTCGAAAGACTCGAGTGTTTTGAAAAACACTCGAGTATTTTTATCAGACCCTGATTAAAAACTTTTTCAATTTAAAACTGATTTAATTCTGAATTAATATACTCGAGTGTTTTTGGAAAAACTCGAGTATTTTGACAGAACAAAGAGTAAAAACACAGTTTTAAAAGACCAAACACAAATCAAACACAAATGCTTCACTACCAACTTGGAATACAGTACAGAATCACACACAATTAACACATACAATTTCAAATATCATCAAGGACAATTTAACTAAGAATCAATAACACATTAGAGTAAGACTAATTTGGTGATTTTCCAAAAATGACACACAATGCAATTAGCCTATATTAGCTTCATCTAAAATACCAAGTTCTCTCCTAATATGATAAAAGGTGTCCCTTGGTAGAGGTTTTGTAAAAATGTCGGCTAATTGATTTGTGGTACTAACAAATTCAATTGTGCAATCACCCTTTTGTACATGATCTCTTAAAAAGTGATGTCTTATTTCAATGTGTTTAGTTCTTGAGTGATACACCGGATTCTTAGTCAAATTGATTGCACTCGTGTTATCGCATCTAATCGAAATATTTTCAAGTTTCAAACCAAAATCCGATAATTGTTGTTTCATCCATAACAGTTGAGCACAACAACTACCGGCTGCGATATATTCCGCTTCGGCGGTAGAAAGAGCGACACAAGCTTGCTTTTTAGAAAACCATGACACCAATGAACTTCCCAAGAAATGGCAAGTACCACTGGTGCTTTTGCGATCAAGCTTGCATCCCGCGAAGTCGGAATCCGAGTAACCAACTAAACTAAGATTGGCATCAGCAGGATACCATAAACCAGAGTTAATTGTTCCTTTTAGATACTTAAATATATGTTTAACTGTGGATAGGTGAGATTCTTTAGGATTAGCTTGAAATCTAGCACACATGCATACACTAAACATAATATCCGGTCTAGATGCAGTGAGATATAGGAGACTACCTATCATACCCCTATACTTACTAACATCAACCGGTGTACCTTGTTCATCCTTGTCTAGGTAGCATGATGTGCTCATTGGAGTGTAGGCTTCCTTGCACTTGTCCAATCCGAATTTCTCAAGGAGCTCTTTGCAATATTTCCCTTGATGCACAAATATCCCCTCCTTGACTTGCTTTATTTGTAAGCCTAGGAAGAACTTGAGTTCTCCCATCATTGACATTTCAAATTCCTTTTTCATCAAATTTGAAAACTTTCTACAAAGAGACACGTTAGTAGCACCGAAAATGATATCATCAACATAAATTTGTACTAACAATATGTCATCTTTGGTTTTATAAATAAATAGTGTATTATCAACCTTCCCTCTTAGAAACTTGTTTTCTAATAGAAAGGAACTCAATCGATCATACCAAGCTCTAGGAGCTTGTTTCAATCCATAGAGTGCCTTTTTCAATTTATAAACATGGTTTGGAAATTCACTATTTTCAAAACCGGGGGTTGTTTGACATACACTTCTTCATTTATAAACCCATTCAAGAAAGCACTTTTAACATCCATTTGATATAAAGTGAATTTCATGATTGAAGCAAAAGCAAGTAAAATTCGGATAGCTTCAAGACGTGCAACCGGAGCAAAGTCTCATCATAATCGATACCTTCCTCTTGGTTGTACCCTTGAGCTAAGCTACTAGTCTAGCTTTGTTTCTTATAATCAACCCGGATTCATCAAGTTTGTTTCTATAAATCCATTTAGTACCAATTATGGTATGATCATTGGGTTTAGGGACTAGATCCCAAACTTCATTTCTTTCAAATTGGTTTAATTCTTCTTGCATAGCAAGAACCCAATGATCATCCTCAATGGCCTTTTTAATTGAATCGGGTTCAATTTGAGAAACAAAAGAGACATAGTGGCAAATGTTTTGAATAGACCTACGAGTAAGTACTCCCTTTGACATATCTCCTATGACATTGTCTATAGGATGAGCCTTGACCGATTTCCAAGCCGGAGGAAGTTCTTCCCTAACTTCTCCTTCATCAACTTTTGATTTCTCTCTCTCTTTTTCTTCTTTTGAAAAATCAATGCCATCTTCACTAGCATCACATAAAACACTATCTTCTTTCGAAGACTCATTAAAAACCACATGAATTGATTCCTCAATAGTTAAAGTTCTTTTATTGAAAATTCTATAAGCTTTACTATGAGAAGAATAGCTTAAAAATACGCCTTCATCGGATTTGGAATCAAACTTGCCAAGGTGTTCTTTTCCATTATTTAAAACAAAAACTTGGCATCCGAAGACATGAAAATGAGATATATTTGGCTTTCTTCCCTTGTAAAGTTCATAGGGGGTTTTATCCAAAGAGGGCCTTATCAAAATACGATTTAAAACATAACAAGCCGTATTGACGGCATCGGCCCAAAAATATTGAGGTACTTTAGAATCATTTAACATGGTTCTAGCAAGTTCCTCTAGCACCCTATTTTTCCGCTCTACCACTCCGTTTTGTTCCGGAGTTCTTGGTGCGGAGAATTGGTGCTCAATACCATTTTTAGCACAAAATCTATCAAATTTGTGGTTTTCGAATTCACCACCATGATCGGTTCGAATAATAATTACTTTTTGATTTACTTGGTTTTGCAAAAGTTTGACATGATGTTTAAAAGATTTGTAGGTCTCACTCTTAGTAGTTAAAAATAAAGTCCAAGTAAACCTAGAGAAGTCATCAACAATCACCAATGCATAATAATTGCCACCAAAGCTTTTTACTTGTGATGGTCCAAACAAGTCCATATGAAGCATTTCTAATGGCCTTGATGTGGACATCACCATTTTTGATCCAAAGGTGTTTTTCGTTTGTTTACATTTCTTGCAAGGGGAACAAACACCTTCAATAGAAAAATTTAGCTTTGGTAAACCAACTACTAGATCTTTAGATTGAATTTTCTTCAATTGGTTTACATTTTATATGAGCGGTCTTACGATGCCATAACCAAGTGTCATTTTCTTTGCTCACTAAACAAGTAGAGACCAAAGAAGTGACTTTGTTCAAATCAACTAAGTAAGTATTATTTGACCTTCTACCAACAAATTTGATTGATTCATCTTTGTCACTTTTAATGAGGCAATGGGTAGAGGTAAAAAACTACATGATTACCAATATCACATAATTGGCTTATGCTCAAGAGATTATGTTCTAATCCTTGAACATAGAGCACATTATCAATAATCAAGTTTGAAGAGTTTCCGATTTTACCAATACCAAGGATTTTGCCTTTGTTGTTGTCCCCATAAGTAACATAACCCTTTTCCTTTGGAGTAAGCTCAATGAAGTGCCGCTTATCTCCCGTCATGTGCTTCGAATATCCACTATCAAGATACCACAATTGTTTTCCCATTCGAAGAGACACCTACAAAATGAAATCACTTGTTCACTTTGGGTACCCAAACAATGTTGGGTCCCTTAGGGTTAGTGTTGGGACTTTCTCCCTTCTTAATCCACATATAAGTGCCCTTTTTCATTTCAAACTTCTTAATGTGGCACTCAATGTTGATATGTCCAACTTTTCCACAATAAGTACAAGTTGGTCTCTTTGAAGAATTTTTCTTAGAAAATGTTCCAACCACCTTGTACTTTTTGTCCTTTTTATGAATATATCCTAAACCGGTTTTGTTGTGATTATGTCTTTGAGAGTTCAACAACCGGTTGAGGTTTCTATCACTATGTGAGATTGTGAGTTTGTTTTTCAACTCTTTCACTTCTTTTTCAAGTTCATCACATCTCTCACATGGAGTGATAATCTCCTCATGATTTGCACAATCACTTTGATGACTAGAATTAATAAGTTCCAAGGATTCATTTTGAAGTTTCAACTCATTTATAGATTTTTGCAATTCATCAATTTCTTGTTGAAACTCCAAAATTTTCTTTCCTTTTTCCTTATTGATTTTAGCAAGCCTTCTAAATTGAATTAACATTTCATTGTAGGCTTCTTGCAAATCATCATAGGAAATGGAGTTTGAAGAGGAACAAGAAGAGCTAGAGGTTACCTCATCATAACTTTAACCCATGTCATGATTAGCTCTTGATGAGGACTCATGATTGTTCTTGGCCATGAGACAAAGATTTGCATTTTCATCACCGGAACTACTTGAAGATGATTCATTGCTCTTCTCCGGTGCATCCCAAACAATGTATGCACGCTTCCCCTTGGTCTCTTGGGTCTTCTTGTCATTCTTCTTCGAGAATGTGGCACATTCCATTCTAATGTGACCAACCCCACCACATTCATGACACTTAACTCCATCATTGGTACTCTTTTCTCTTTGTTTGGAGTCTTTGGTTCTCTTGAATTTGGATGAAGAGCCATCTTTCTTCCCTTTGAAAAATTTGTTGAACCTTTTCACAAACATCCCGAATTCTTCTTGATTTGGTTCACCATCGAAATCTTCACTTGTAGAGCATTCTTCAACTTCTTTTGTAGCTTTAGTTGAAGCTTTGAGTGCTATGCCCTTTTTATTTTTGTCCGATTCCTCATGCATCCCAAGTCTTGTAAGTTCCATCTCATGCTCTTGGAGTTTGCCAAACAAAGTGGCTAAGTCCATGCTATTTATGTCTCTTGATTCCTTGATGGCGGTTACCTTGGGTTGTCAACTCCTATCAAGACATCTTAGAATTTTGTTAGTAGTTTCACCATTGCGAAATACTTTTCCCAAGGAAATCAAATGATTAACTATGTGAGAGAATCGCTTTTGCAAGTCACTAATGGTTTCATTTGGCAACATGTGGAACAATTCATATTCGTGAGTTAGAGAATTCAATCTTGCATCTCTAACCTCACTTGTTCCCTCATGTGTGACTTGCAAAGTATCCCACATTTCTTTTGCCGATTTACATTGGGAAACTCTATAAAATTCATCATGGGATAGAGCGAAAAGATGATGTTTTTAGCTTTTAAATCAAATGAGACTTTTCTCTTTTCATCATCATTTCAACTACTCCTTGGAATTTCAACAATTTCATCATTTATTTTCTTTTTGGGAATGAAAGGACCATTTTCAATTGCATCCCAAATATCCATATCAATTGCTTCAATAAAAACTTTCATGTGAGTTTTCCAATAAACATATCCTTCACCATTAAATAGTGGAGGGCGGTTTATTGAAGCTCCTTCTCCACCAAAGTTATTGCTAGAGCCCATTAAGTTTCCAAAAGGATCTTTTTCGAAAAAGTTGTTACACTCGATCTTTCGACCGAGCTCTGATACCACTTGTTGGAAACCAACAAGCGGGCTAAGCAAATACTAGAGGGGGGGTGAATAGTATTTTGAAGCACTAATACCAAATATTTGAACTAACAATTGAAGAATGGAGCTAAGACTGAATTTTCTGGAATCAGACACAAAAGACTCGAGTCTTTTGTGAAATACTCGAGTTTTTCAGTGATGAACAACTCGAGTCTTTTCTGAAATGCTCGAGTTTTTCCTATCAGATAGCAGAAAAACCAGAAACGAAAATTCAGCAATTTAACTCAAATCAATTCAATAAAAAACAGGAACTTATCCAACAGAATAGCAAGCAATCTAAATAACTTTTAAACACAAAGATTCCTTGAACTTGCTACCTAATTGTATACATCCTAATTGATTGAAATGACTTAAGTCTATTGAGATAGAAAGTAGATTAAAAGTAATAAACCAACACTCAAGCAATTTTATCCTGGTTCACTCCAACAATGAGCTACATCCAGTCCTCCTGATCACTTAGGAGTTTCTACTAATAATCAAATTGTTAGAAATTACAAAGGATTGCTTGAGAATGGCCTCACTCAACCTAACCCTTCAAGAGTGTACCAAACTCTTGATTTCTACCCCAATTTGATTCCGGTGATTGAAGAACTCTTCACAAAGCTTCCTTGAACTCCCTTCAAGAAACTCCACCGGGCTAGGAACCTCCTAGTCTTGTGCTTGAGAACCTCTCAAGACTTCCAACACCCTAAGCCACTTAGGGTTTGCTTGGGAACAATCCAAGACTTTGAATAATCAAGCTTTTTGTATGTGTATTACTAATCTCACAATGGATTAGCACAAATAAGCACAGCTCAATGTAAGAATTGAGGCCTAAAACTCAACTTGGAATAAAATGACAATATGAGTGAGAAGTTGAGCTTTTTGGGAATTAACACTTGATAAGAGGAAATTATAAAAGCTTGAACACACTATGATCTTGTTGTCTTGTTTGTTCTTGCACAAATTCAAAGAGAAATTTTACAATAAGGTTCTGAAAATGCTCTCTTGGGTTGGATGAGACTCAAATGCCCTCAATTGGGTTTTTGAGTCTCTCCAACGTTCATTTTTGCTGACTGGACAAAAATACTCGAGTCTTTTGGTAAATACTCGAGTCTTTTTGGTCGGTCACGAGTGGATTGGTGCACGAACCAGACTAACGGTCATATTTGCTGACCTGGCACAAATACTCGAGTTTTTCGATAAATACTCGAGTATATACTCGAGTCTTTCTCAAAATACTCGAGTATTTTGATCAGACATGAGAAAAATTAATTTTCAATTTTATTTTTCCTCTCAAGTATTAATTTTTGTTAATCTCAACCTAATAGCCATATAAAATTTTATTCCTAGAAGAGACTAACTATTTCTACCCACTCTCAACCACTCTCAACATAAATTAGAAATTTACAATTAATATTTGATTGAGAATGATTGGGCACTTGTCTTCTTTTCTTGACTTGATGTTGTTGTGAATGTTGCAATGTCTTCAAGACTTGATTTGTTAATTACTTTGTCATCATCAAAATATAATCACCATAATTAGGAGCATTGAATTTACAATCTCCCCCTTTTTTGGTGATGACAAAATAATTTACACTTGTACCATTTGTTGAGCTTGAATCCACTTGAAAATGCAACTCCCCCTCACTATATGATACTTTTCACCTATCTAAAAATTCAGGTTGTGCAAGATGTTATGACAATTTAATTTTAGCACCAAGCGTATGGTATTAGAGTATTTAACAATTATCAGAGTATATACCATAATTAGAGAATTTTAGGTGCAACAATATCAAGACAAGTGTATAATATCTCTCCCCCTTTTTGTCATACGCCAAAAAGATGTAACAATGTAGAAAAAGATCAAGGGAGGAGAGGTGCATAATCGGAAAACCCCATAACCAACTATGCAAATAAAACGAAGATATAATAACAATAAAGAGCTCCCCCTGAAGCTTTGCACAAACATCATAATGAAGACCAAATTCATTAACATAAAAACATCATAAAAGGTCCAAATCAAAGGTGCAATAATAAGCCACTTAGGGTTTGCTTGGGAACAATCCAAGACTTTGAATAATCAAGCTTTTTGTATGTGTATTACTAATCTCACAATGGATTAGCACAAATAAGCACAGCTCAATGTAAGAATTGAGGCCTAAAACTCAACTTGGAATAAAATGACAATATGAGTGAGAAGTTGAGCTTTTTGGGAATTAACACTTGATAAGAGGAAATTATAAAAGCCATAGAGGAATTGATGAAAATTGAAGTTTTGGAAAGTTAGGGTTTGAAAAGGGGGTGACGGATTTGAGGTTGAAAAGTGTTGAAATTCGTTGAAATAATGGTAGAAAAGTGATTAGAGGATGTAAAACTAGTAAGATTTGGCAAAAATTTGAGTAAAAACGGAGTTTTGAGGAGAGAGATATGAGAAAACCGAGAGAGAAGAGAAAGGGGTTCGTGAAACTCGAGTTTGTGGGGGCTGGAGTATATATAAACTCGCCAAAATACTCGAGTATATTCAACAATACTCGAGTTGTTCTTTGAAAAATACTCGAGTTTTTGAGAATATACTCGAGTCGTTCGTGACTCAGCCTAGATTTCCCCAGAAAACTCGAGTAAAAACTGAAAAACTCGAGTTTGGTCCGAAAGTACAAATTTCAGGAAAACGCAAAATACTCGAGTTTTTGGAAAATACTCGAGTTTGGTCTGAAAGTTCAAAAATTGGGGGTTTCGAAAGACTCGAGTGTTTTGAAAAACACTCGAGTATTTTTATCAGACCCTGATTAAAAACTTTTTCAATTTAAAACTGATTTAATTCTGAATTAATATACTCGAGTGTTTTTGGAAAAACTCGAGTATTTTGACAGAACAGAGAGTAAAAACACAGTTTTAAAAGACCAAACACAAATCAAACACAAATGCTTCACTACCAACTTGGAATACAGTACAGAATCACACACAATTAACACATACAATTTCAAATATCATCAAGGACAATTTAACTAAGAATCAATAACACATTAGAGTAAGACTAATTTGGTGATTTTCCAAAAATGACACATAATGCAATTAGCCTATATTAGCTTCATCTAAAATACCAAGTTCTCTCCTAATATGATAAAAGGTGTCCCTTGGTAGAGGTTTTGTAAAAATGTCGGCTAATTGATTTGTGGTACTAACAAATTCAATTGTGCAATCACCCTTTTGTACATGATCTCTTAAAAAGTGATGTCTTATTTCAATGTGTTTAGTTCTTGAGTGATACACCGGATTCTTAGTCAAATTGATTGCACTCGTGTTATCGCATCTAATCGGAATATTTTCAAGTTTCAAACCAAAATCCGATAATTGTTGTTTCATCCATAACAGTTGAGCACAACAACTACCGGCTGCGATATATTCCGCTTCGGCGGTAGAAAGAGCGACACAAGCTTTCTTTTTAGAAAACCATGACACCAATGAACTTCCCAAGAAATGGCAAGTACCACTGGTGCTTTTGCGATCAAGCTTGCATCCCGCGAAGTCGGAATCCGAGTAACCAACTAAACTAAGATTGGCATCAGCAGGATACCATAAACCAGAGTTAATTGTTCCTTTTAGATACTTAAATATATGTTTAACTGTGGATAGGTGAGATTCTTTAGGATTAGCTTGAAATCTAGCACACATGCATACACTAAACATAATATCCGGTCTAGATGCAGTGAGATATAGGAGACTACCTATCATACCCCTATACTTACTAACATCAACCGGTGTACCTTGTTCATCCTTGTCTAGGTAGCATGATGTGCTCATTGGAGTGTAGGCTTCCTTGCACTTGTCCAATCCGAATTTCTCAAGGAGCTCTTTGCAATATTTCCCTTGATGCACAAATATCCCCTCCTTGACTTGCTTTATTTGTAAGCCTAGGAAGAACTTGAGTTCTCCCATCATTGACATTTCAAATTCCTTTTTCATCAAATTTGAAAACTTTCTACAAAGAGACACGTTAGTAGCACCGAAAATGATATCATCAACATAAATTTGTACTAACAATATGTCATCTTTGGTTTTATAAATAAATAGTGTATTATCAACCTTCCCTCTTAGAAACTTGTTTTCTAATAGAAAGGAACTCAATCGATCATACCAAGCTCTAGGAGCTTGTTTCAATCCATAGAGTGCCTTTTTCAATTTATAAACATGGTTTGGAAATTCACTATTTTCAAAACCGGGGGTTGTTTGACATACACTTCTTCATTTATAAACCCATTCAAGAAAGCACTTTTAACATCCATTTGATATAAAGTGAATTTCATGATTGAAGCAAAAGCAAGTAAAATTCGGATAGCTTCAAGACGTGCAACCGGAGCAAAGGTCTCATCATAATTGATACCTTCCTCTTGGTTGTACCCTTGAGCTACTAGTCTAGCTTTGTTTCTTATAATCAACCTGGATTCATCAAGTTTGTTTCTATAAATCCATTTAGTACCAATTATGGTATGATCATTGGGTTTAGGGACTGGATCCCAAACTTCATTTCTTTCAAATTGGTTTAATTCTTCTTGCATAGCAAGAACCCAATGATCATCCTCAATGGCCTTTTTAATTGAATCGGGTTCAATTTGAGAAACAAAAGAGACATAGTGGCAAATGTTTTGAATAGACCTACGAGTAAGTACTCCCTTTGACATATCTCCTATGACATTGTCTATAGGATGAGCCTTGACCGATTTCCAAGCCGGAGGAAGTTCTTCCCTAACTTCTCCTTCATCAACTTTTGATTTCTCTCTCTCTTTTTCTTCTTTTGAAAAATCAATGCCATCTTCACTAGCATCACATAAAACACTATCTTCTTTCGAAGACTCATTAAAAACCACATGAATTGATTCCTCAATAGTTAAAGTTCTTTTATTGAAAATTCTATAAGCTTTACTATGAGAAGAATAGCCTAAAAATACGCCTTCATCGGATTTGGAATCAAACTTGCCAAGGTGTTCTTTTCCATTATTTAAAACAAAAACTTGGCATCCGAAGACATGAAAATGAGATATATTTGGCTTTCTTCCCTTGTAAAGTTCATAGGGGGTTTTATCAAAAGAGGGCCTTATCAAAATACGATTTAAAACATAACAAGCCGTATTGACGACATCGGCCCAAAAATATTGAGGTACTTGAGAATCATTTAACATGGTTCTAGCAAGTTCCTCTAGCACCCTATTTTTCCGCTCTACCACTCCGTTTTGTTCCGGAGTTCTTGGTGCGGAGAATTGGTGCTCAATACCATTTTTAGCACAAAATCTATCAAATTTGTGGTTTTCGAATTCACCACCATGATCGGTTCGAATAATAATTACTTTTTGATTTACTTGGTTTTGCAAAAGTTTGACATGATGTTTAAAAGATTTGTAGGTCTCACTCTTAGTAGTTAAAAATAAAGTCCAAGTAAACCTAGAGAAGTCATCAACAATCACCAATGCATAATAATTGCCACCAAAGCTTTTTACTTGTGATGGTCCAAACAAGTCCATATGAAGCATTTCTAATGGCCTTGATGTGGACATCACCATTTTTGATCCAAAGGTGTTTTTCGTTTGTTTACATTTCTTGCAAGGGGAACAAACACCTTCAATAGAAAAATTTAGCTTTGGTAAACCAACTACTAGATCTTTAGATTGAATTTTCTTCAATTGGTTTACATTTATATGAGCGGTCCTACGATGCCATAACCAAGTGTCATTTTCTTTGCTCACTAAACAAGTAGAGACCAAAGAAGTGACTTTGTTCAAATCAACTAAGTAAGTATTATTTGACCTTCTACCAACAAATTTGATTGATTCATCATTGTCACTTTTAATGAGGCAATGGGTAGAGGTAAAAACTACATGATTACCAATATCACATAATTGGCTTATGCTCAAGAGATTATGTTCTAATCCTTGAACATAGAGCACATTATCAATAATCAAGTTTGAAGAGTTTCCGATTTTACCAATACCAAGGATTTTGCCTTTGTTGTTGTCCCCATAAGTGACATAACCCTTTTCCTTTGGAGTAAGCTCAATGAAGTGCCGCTTATCTCCCGTCATGTGCTTCGAACATCCACTATCAAGATACCACAATTGTTTTCCCATTCGAAGACACACCTACAAAATGAAATCACTTGTTCACTTTGGGTACCCAAACAATGTTGGGTCCCTTAGGGTTAGTGTTGGGACTTTCTCCCTTCTTAATCCACATATAAGTGCCCTTTTTCATTTCAAACTTCTTAATGTGGTACTCAATGTTGATATGTCCAACTTTTCCACAATAAGTACAAGTTGGTCTCTTTGAAGAATTTTTCTTAGAAAATGTTCCAACCACCTTGTACTTTTTGTCCTTTTTATGAACATATCCTAAACCGGTTTTGTTGTGATTATGTCTTTGAGAGTTCAACAACCGGTTGAGGTTTCTATCACTATGTGAGATTGTGAGTTTGTTTTTCAAATCTTTCACTTCTTTTTCAAGTTCATCACATCTCTCACATGGAGTGATAATCTCCTCATGATTTGCACAATCACTTTGATGACTAGAATTAATAAGTTCCAAGGATTCATTTTGAAGTTTCAACTCATTTATAGATTTTTGCAATTCATCAATTTCTTGTTGAAACTCCAAAATTTTCTTTCCTTTTTCCTTATTGATTTTAGCAAGCCTTCTAAATTGAATTAACATTTCATTGTAGGCTTCTTGCAAATCATCATAGGAAATGCAGTTTGAAGAGGAACAAGAAGAGCTAGAGGTTACCTCATCATCACTTTCACCCATGTCATGATTAGCTCTTGATGAGGACTCATGATTGTTCTTGGCCATGAGACAAAGATTTGCATTTTCATCACCGGAACTATTTGAAGATGATTCATTGCTCTTCTCCGGTGCATCCCAAACAATGTATGCATGCTTCCCCTTGGTCTCTTGGGTCTTCTTGTCATTCTTCTTCAAGAATGTGGCACATTCCATTCTAATGTGACCAACCCCACCACATTCATGACACTTAACTCCATCATTGGTACTCTTTTCTCTTTGTTTGGATTCTTTGGCTCTCTTGAATTTGGATGAAGAGCCACCTTTCTTCCCTTTGAAAAATTTGTTGAACCTTTTCACAAACATCCCGAATTCTTCTTGATTTGGTTCACAATCGGAATCTTCACTTGTAGAGCATTCTTCAACTTCTTTTGTAGCTTTAGTTGAAGCTTTGAGTGCTATGCCCTTTTTCTTTTTGTCCGATTCCTCATGCATCCCAAGTCTTGTAAGTTCCATCTCATGCTCTTGGAGTTTGCCAAACAAAGTGGCTAAGTCCATGCTATTTATGTCTCTTGATTCCTTGATGGCGGTTACCTTGGGTTGCCAACTCCTATCAAGACATCTTAGAATTTTGTTAGTAGTTTCACCATTGCGAAATACTTTTCCCAAGGAAATCAAATGATTAACTATGTGAGAGAATCGCTTTTGCAAGTCACCAATGGTTTCATTTGGCAACATGTGGAACAATTCATATTCGTGAGTTAGAGAATTCAATCTTGCATCTCTAACCTCGCTGTTCCCTCATGTGTGACTTGCAAAGTATCCCACATTTCTTTTGCTGATTTACATTGGGAAACTCTATAAAATTCATCATGGGATAGAGCCGAAAAGATGATGTTTTTAGCTTTTAAATCAAATGAGACTTTTCTCTTTTCATCATCATTCCAACTACTCCTTGGAATTTCAACAATTTCATCATTTATTTTCTTTTTGGGAATGAAAGGACCATTTTCAATTGCACCCCAAATATCCATATCAATTGCTTCAATAAAAACTTTCATGCGAGTTTTCCAATAAACATATCCTTCACCATTAAATAGTGGAGGGCGGTTTATTGAAGCTCCTTCTCCACCAAAGTTATTGCTAGAGCCCATTAAGTTTCCAAAAGGATCTTTTTCGAAAAAGTTGTTACACTCGATCTTTCGACCGAGCTCTGATACCACTTGTTGGAAACCAACAAGCGGGCTAAGCAAATACTAGAGGGGGGTGAATAGTATTTTGAAGCACTAATACCAAATATTGGAACTAACAATTGAAGAATGGAGCTAAGACTGAATTTTCTGGAATCAGACACAAAAGACTCGAGTCTTTTGTGAAATACTCGAGTTTTTCAGTGATGAACAACTCGAGTCTTTTATGAAATACTCGAGTTTTTCCTATCAGATAGCAGAAAAACCAGAAACGAAAATTCAGCAATTTAACTCAAATCAATTCAATAATAAACAGGAACTTATCCAACAGAATAGCAAGCAATCTAAATAACTTTTAAACACAAAGATTCCTTGAACTTGCTACCTAATTGTATAAATCCTAATTGATTGAAATGACTTAAGTCTATTGAGCTAGAAAGTAGATTAAAAGTAATAAACCAACACTCAAGCAATTTTATCCTGGTTCACTCCAACAATGAGCTACATCCAGTCCTCCTAATCACTTAGGAGTTTCTACTAATAATCAAATTGTTAGAAATTACAAAGGATTGCTTGAGAATGGCCTCACTCAACCTAACCCTTCAAGAGTGTACCAAACTCTTGATTTCTACCCCAATTTAATTCCGGTGATTGAAGAACTCTTCACAAAGCTTCCTTGAACTCCCTTCAAGAAACTCCACCGAGCTACGAACCTCCTAGTCTTGTGCTTGAGAACCTCTCAAGACTTCCAACACCCTAAGCCACTTAGGGTTTGCTTGGGAACAATCCAAGACTTTGAATAATCAAGCTTTTTGTATGTGTATTACTAATCTCACAATGGATTAGCACAAATAAGCACAACTCAATGTAAGAATTGAGGCCTAAAACTCAACTTGGAATAAAATGACAATATGAGTGAGAAGTTGAGCTTTTTGGAAATTAACACTTGATAAGAGGAAATTATAAAAGCTTGAACACACTATGATCTTGTTGTCTTGTTTGTTCTTGCACAAATTCAAAGAGAAATTTTACAATAAGGTTCTGAAAATGCTCTCTTGGATTGGATGAGACTCAAATGCCCTCAATTGGGTTTTTGAGTCTCTCCAACGTTCATTTTTGCTGACTGGACAAAAATACTCGAGTCTTTTGGTAAATACTCGAGTCTTTTTGGTCAGTCATGAGTGAATTGGTGCACGAACCAGACTAACGGTCATATTTGCTGACCTGGCACAAATACTCGAGTTTTTCGATAAATACTCAAGTATATACTCGAGTCTTTCTCAAAATACTCGAGTATTTTGATCAGACATGAGAAAAATTAATTTTCAATTTTATTTTTCCTCTCAATACTTGAGAATTAATTAATACTTGAGTATTTTTCTCATGTCTGAGAGGAAAAATAAAATTGAAAATTAATTTTTCTCATGTCTGATCAAAATACTCGAGTATTTTGAGAAAGACTCGAGTATATACTCGAGTATTTATCTAAAAACTCGAGTATTTGTGCCAGGTCAGGAAATATGACCGTTAGTCTGGTTCGTGCACCAATTCACTCGTGACCGACCAAAAAGACTCGAGTATTTGCCAAAAGACTCGAGTATTTTTGTCCAGTCAGCAAAAATGAACGTTGGAGAGACTCAAAAACCCAATTGAGGGCATTTGAGTCTCATCCAACCCAAGAGAGCATTTTCAGAACCTTATTGTAAAATTTCTCTTTGAATTTGTGCAAGAACAAACAAGACAACAAGGTCATAGTGTGTTCAAGCTTTTATAATTTCCTCTTATCAAGTGTTAATTCCCAAAAAGCTCAACTTCTCACTCATATTGTCATTTTATTCCAAGTTGAGTTTTAGGCCTCAATTCTTACATTGAGCTGTGCTTATTTGTGCTAATCCATTGTGAGATTAGTAATACACACACAAAAAGCTTGATTATTCAAAGTCTTGGATTGTTCCCAAGCAAACCCTAAGTGGCTTAGGGTGTTGGAAGTCTTGAGAGGTTCTCAAGCACAAGACTAGGAGATTCCTAGCCCGGTGGAGTTTCTTGAAGGGAGTTCAAGGAAGCTTTGTGAAGAGTTCTTCAATCACCGGAATCAAATTGGGGTAGAAATCAAGAGTTTGGTACACTCTTGAAGGGTTAGGTTGAGTGAGGCCATTCTCAAGCAATCCTTTGTAATTTTTAACAATTTGATTATTAGTAGAAACTCCTAAGTGATTAGGAGGACTGGATGTAGCTCATTGTTGGAGTGAACCAGGATAAAATTGCTTGAGTGGTGGTTTATTGCTTTTAATCTACTTTCTAGCTCAATAGACTTAAGTCATTTCAATCAATTAGGATTTATACAATTAGGCAGCAAGTTCAAGGAATCTTTGTGTTAAAAATTATTTAGATTGCTTGCTATTCTATTGGATAAGTTCCTGTTTGGTATTGAATTGATTTGAGATAAATTGCTGAACTTTCGTTTCTGTTTTTACTGCTATCTGATAAGAAAAACTCGAGTATATTCAGAAAAACTCGAGTTGTTCATCACTGAAAAACTCGAGTATTTAACAAAAGACTCGAGTATTTCGTGTCTGATTCCAGAAAATTCAGTCTTAGCTCCATTCTTCAATTATCATTCGAATTATTTGGTATTAGTGCTTCAAATTACTATTCACCCCCCCTCTAGTATTTGCTTAGCCCGCTTGTTGGTTTCCAACACGTAAATATATAATCCTTTTATAGAAATTTGGATCTAAGGCTTAAAAATCCTATATTAACGTATTTAAATTATAATCACTTTCACTTTTTTTTTAAATATCAATTAAATAAAATATTGCATGTATGTGTAGGGCATAAGCATTGTTTCTAATTTATTATAAAAACAAACAAAGAAACAAACCATGATTTAGTGCAATAGAATAGGTTCAATGGATGCGTACGGGCAATAAGAAACTATTTTGCACTATCGATATATAATTCATCAATTTATATGTTATGCTTTATACAAGAGTTAAAGCTTATTAACTCATAAATTGTGGATGTAATGTTGACAATGTGAAAAATATTGCTTTGCATTATCGATGCATAACCTATTTTTTCATAATAATACCAAATTATGAGTTAGTAGTGAAATGATCAATGTCGAAATACATAATTGGTAATTGTTTAGTTTTTAACTTCAAATCGTTCCCTTTATGCTTCCAATTTTATAATAGGACTTGCATCAACCGACCAAGAATCAGCTGCATGTAACCTTCTCAACTTTTAAATATTTTTCATTTTCATTTAGGACATTCTCCTCCACTTCTTTTATCCATTTCGCTGCATGATGCTTATTCTGGCAATTCTCTATTTAACACGCTACATGAAAGAGTACAACAAGCAAAAGTGTCTTGTGACAAATGCTTTATACATAAACCCAAAACCAAAGTTATATAAGACAAATTTATTATAAAATTAAACTAAATATATTAGTGATTTTGTGAATGAACAATTCAAAATTATGGGCCTTTTAGTGAATATGATCTACGCCAAACAACATAAATGATAATGATTTAATGTTGTACTTCAAATCATTCTCTTATGCTTCTAATTTTACAAGACTTACGTGAAGCAAAAGAAACAGCTATAGGTATTCTTCTCAAATTTTAAAGATTTTCCATTTAATCTATTCTCTTATTTTTTCACTATGTTGCTTTTGGAAATTCAACATTTAACACACTACAGGAAATAATAATCATGTATGACAAGGAAATAACCATATATAACCATGATAAAATTTCTGCAGGTTTCAAAATCTAAATAAGGGTACTAGTAACATATTGGAATGCTATCATATATGCATCTACCGGAGGTGGGTTTAAGAGTTGGTATCATATCCCAATAGGTAATTTAGTTGTTAAAGTTGTCAGACAAAAAATTATGAACACATGTATTTGATCCCTAGCAATTATACAATTTTTCTCCTCTCCTTATCCATAAAAAACTTTGCTTATTAGAAGACTTAAAAATATGCATGAAGTGAGAATGTTAGGTGTGAAAATGTCAAACTTTTAAGATGATATGACTTTCATCCTTGCTACATGGTCGGTCCTGACGTTGTGGAGGATCTAGGCGAAAACAAAATGGAAGCCCTATTTTATAAAAATAATTCATATTATTCAACAATTTTTGGAAAAATATTCTCTAAAATAAAGTTTCTCAAAATAAACAATATTCACAATTATATAATATTTAAAGTAATCAACAATCTCTTACATAGGCTAAAAAACATAATAACTAAATGATATGATGTTATAAAAAAACAAAATAACAAATTAGTTATATTCAATAATGAATTAACCTTATTATCAAAGAAATATAAATAATTGTATCAAAGTTATATATAAATTCAAAAAAAAAAAATAATTATCATTGTATCAAAGTTTATTTTTTTTTATGTTCATGCGCTATGCTGCATTAACATAAATATATCACTCCTAATTTCTAAACATCTCAAATTATCTTTAAAAAAAAATCTCAAATTAAAAAGTCATTTAAAGCGAGTCAATGAAACAAAACACTAACATCCATATATGCATACTCATTAATTGCCAACAAGGTTGTCAAACTCGCGAGTTAACTCGTAAACTACGAGTTTACGAGCCTACCCCATAGAATCGAGTCAACTCGCATGCAAACTCGCTTCCCAGTAAACTCAGGTAAACTCGAGTAAACTCGTGCAAACTCGCTCAAAATTGCGAGTTAACTCGTGCAAACTCGGAATTACCTAAAGTACTCAAAACAAAATTTCCACCGTTAGATGTTAAGATTGAAGGGTTAGGAAGCTTATATCAAAATGTTTGTAAGATCCAACGGTTAACAAAGGAGATATTGCATGATCATTGAATGATGTTAATATTTTTCTCAAACAGCAGTGGCCTTACGGATATTTGCATTTTCTTGAGGTTTTACTTCTCAAGACAAAATTTCCACCGTTGGATGTCAAGATAAACGAGTTAGGAAGATTATATAAAAATATGAGCACGATCCAACGGTTAACAAAGGGGATACTGACCGATCTTTGAACGATATTTAAACTAAAATAACACTATAACCACTATTTTTACTTAACTAACCACTTAAATCATAGTTGTTGTTAAGTTGGTTTGCTAATATTTATTGGGTTCTTATATGCTATAGCAACATTTAAATATTTATGTTTAATTTTTAGAGTAAAAATTATGAAATGGAAGCTATGAAAATTATCTACAGGTTAATTTTAAAATAAGTGAACTCGAGGTAAACTCATACGAGTTTACGAGTCGAGTTTACCTCGGCCTCACGAGTTTACGTAAACTCGCGAGTTTGACAACCTTGATTGCCAATATCCATATATACTCCGTACTAGTTAATTCAGTAGTTCTATGCATAATTAACAAAAAAAATAGAAAAAAAACGTAAGAGACAAGAGTTGAATCATTGACCTTTAAGTTTAGAGACCACACAAACAACCATAAGACCATAATAAGATGGCTTAATTATGTTAACAGTTCCTGAAGTTTGGAATACTTTTGCCAAATACTCTTATTCTTTTTTTTTTCAGTGTTTAACTCCCCGAAATTACTTCTTGGTTTGCCACATGCCTCTACTACCAATTCTGGCAAATTTTGCTGACATTTAATAGCGAAATCCTAGTCAGACGCAGGAGATTAGACACGTGGGCGAAGATCCTTATTTTTTTTAAAATTAAAAAAATAAAAAACTTAATATTTTTATATTTATAGTTAAAGAAAAAGAGAAAAAAAAAGATTGAAGAGAGAGGTCCTCTTCGCTCGTGTGACATCACGCGACACCACATGTCCAACCTCCTGCGTCAGACTAGGATTCCGATGTTACAGCAAAATTGGCCAAAATTGGTAGTAGGGTATACGACAAACCCAGAAGTAACTTCGGGGAGTCGGACATCGAAAAAAAAGAATAAGGATCGGATATCTGGCAAAAGGACTCCAAACTTCAGAGACTTGTAACATAATTAAGCCTAATAAGATTACTACTGTATGATGTTGTGATCTTATACATTTATTAATTTTAATGAGTGTACAATCTTTTTTTTAATGAGTATACATATATTGATTTTGTGAAATGAACAATTCAAAATTATCAGCCTTTTAGTGAATATGATCTACTCCAAACGACATAAATGGTAATGATTTAGTGTTGTAATTCAAATTATTCTCTTGTGCTTCTAATTTTATAAGACTTACATCAAGCAAAAGAAACAGCTATACAATCTTTTTTTTAATGAGTATACATTTTTTTAATGAGTATATGATAGCCTCGCAAGCGCACAGGTTATTGTAGTAATAAAAAAAGTATCGTATCCGTAGAGATTTTATTGTTAAATACCAACAAATTATAAGCACCAATTATCTAAACCAAATTAGTGGAAAAATTAAAAATTAAATTATAAGATTGATTTTTGATAAAAATAAAATAAAATAAACCTAAAAGATTGGATTGAGATTTGGATTGAGAAATTTCTAAGGATTAGTTTCACCACATATCCGCATTGACAATTTTTAGTGATATCTCTTTTATTTAGCTAGATTTTAGAGTGATTTATCCTAATGTAGAATACTAGTTCCTTTCAGAATCTTAGCACCGTACCCAATGATTCATAACTCCTACTTACTTGGAAATTAGGGCACATCAAATCCATTAAGTTCTATGATAATTCAGTGAATCCCCTCAGGAATTAAACCCACTTTCGTGATTTAAGTTCCTAAGTTTAATTTTGTATTTTCTAATACTAAAGTTCACCTTTCATTATTTCCTTTACTATCTGGGATCATGCAATTATGAAGCTCTACACAATCACAAGAACTAAGAACGCCGGAATTAAATAAAAATAAAATCGAGCATAAATAAAAGGTAAAATATCAAAATCTCATGTCAATGCCTCCACGGGATAATCCTAATCCTTTGATAAAAGGAAACTACTCACTACTCAGGTTCATGATACAAACCAAAATAAGAATAACGCATAATAAAGTAGAAATAACCAAAAGATAAGAGGAGGAGAATTTTTCCTGTTTTCAATCGCCCCTTTTAGTTCTTCCTTGAGAGAGATGTCCACCTTGAATCATTATTTTCTAATTTGTTATCTTCTAAATTAATAAAATCTACAAGGGTTTCTATTTTTTTAAGTTATATGCTACTTCTTCTAAATTTGCTCCCAAATTAATTAAATATGCCCAATGACTTATCTTCCTTCTCAAAGCCTCAAATCTTTTTTTTTATACAATTGCTCTCAAAAACTCTTTACAATTTTGTCATTGATAAATTTTTTACCTCCAAAGCTCCAAGCCTCCAAATTATAACCTGCACATCAAAAACACAAAAGCCTTTCCCAAGTGAAATATGAACTAAATGCATGCTAAATTAAAATGCCTAAATAAATATTAAAATAAATACAAACTAATAGGAAAATAATATGCATGCTACGCTTACATCAGTATACAATCTTCTTACATCAACTCTTCAAACTTAGAGAAGAGGATTTATTTTATTTTATTTTTATCTAGTTAAAAAAGTGTTGAACCACTCGTACACAAATACTCCCTCCGTCCCATAAGTTATGATCTTTTGGAGATTTCACACAGAAAGAATTTGGTATAATTTGACTTAATTATCCCATTTAATGAAAGGAGAGAGAGTAATAATAAATGTATGAAGATTATATTGAAGAGAGATGAAGAAATGAGTGATGAAAAAGAGAATGCAATAAATAAGGATATGTTTGGAAAAAGTATAATAAATGTGTGTCTTGGATTTCTAGATGATCATGACTTATGGGACGAAAAAATTCTTCAAAGGATCATAACTTATTGGACGAAGGGAGTATGCTATATTGATGTATTTTATTTATCTAATAACTTGTAACATACAAGCTTAAAAAAACAAAAACAATCAAGCCTTTGTCCCACTAAGTGGGGTTGGCTACATGGATAAATCAAACGACGCTATAAAGTTTTATCATAAATCATGTTTTTTTGATAAAACATTTATTTCCATATCCTTCTTAATTTTTTTGGACAAGACAAATTTTATTAAAAAGAAGAGGGAAAACTAGGAGTATAAGGAATACACTCAACCCCATAAAGGAACAAAATACAAAGAAAATGAACAATACATGAATTATCCCCACCAACCCACATTGTTAACTCATACACAAAGAATTAAACAACTACCCCCATCCCACTACACAAATCATGACCAACCAGATTAAAAACACATACACTAAACTACGAGCAATAAGACAAAAGACTTTGGTATGGAGATCCACTTAAAGAGAGAAATGCATCCCTTGTTCAATTTTCCTTCAATCCACATCCAAGTAGTTCTATTCTTTATTTTATCAACAAGCTCGATCATAAAGTAATTATCATCAGTGTTAAAAAACCTTGGTATTCCTTCATTCCCAAATGAGTCAACAAATACAAGTGATAATCCATATTAGTGACAAAAAACGCTGTATCCTCCCTTCATGGATCAACTGCATATGTTGTTTGAAATGAGCCAATCCATCATTGGAAAGATGGAAGCAAAACCGAACCAATTATAAATCGCTATGTATGCCCATTTGCACTCGAAAAAAAGTGTGATTTGTAGTCTCATCCTCAACGTTGCACAACGCGCATTTCCACTACTCCAACTCCAAAGATACTCCACCAGAAAACAATGTTCATCTTAAAAGGAACTTTGTGATACCACTCTCCAACTAGTAGCTTTCAAGGAGTATTCACATTCCAAAGTAATATCTCTCAGTATGGAAAACTGTTTATTAAATAATTTGTAGCATGCTGATTTCACAAAGTACGTTTCTTGTCCTACTACAAAACATAATTTCCGACTACATACAACATTTGATCAAATAATTCCTTCTTCCATTCAAAAAAATTCCTTCGCCATTTAAAATCTCAAACCCATACACCATTAACCCACCTTCCTAGATTTTTAAGCACAATAGTCTTGTCTTAAGAAAAATAATCTGGGAAACTTTAACATCAAAAGGATCCCAACTATATGCGCAGAAGCTAGTTGCACCCATCCCCAATCTTTCTAACCAAATTCAAGGAAAGCCATTCGTTAGGCCCAATCCTTTTTCAAGACCAACAATATCCCTCCACCAACAATATCTCATATTTTCCAACCCCGCCCATGAAATTGGCTAAAAACTCTTACTTCTCTTCAAGAACTCTGACCTACAGTTTTATTACTTTAAGTAAGCATACACCATCTCAATTTATCTAAAAGAGCGAACCAAGTGTCTGGCCCCAATCCCTTTACTTCTTTCTTTGCACACTTCATCCCGACTAACCGAAGCAATTTTAATTTTTTCTCCACACTCTCCCCATCAAAATTTATCTCGTAAACGAATTATTTTAGACTTAATAGTCAACTAGGTGAAGTGACATCACATTAGTCCCTCCGTTTATAATTATGTTAGTTTGATCTCCATTAAGTTCCACGTGGAGCATTCTCAATGGTTATTTCTCTCAACGCATTTAGACACATACCACAATATTATTCCTCCTTTGAATTTTTGACCATTAGATATATCTAACGGTTCAGATTTAAAGATGAAAAAAATTAAATAAATAAAAAAAGGGTAAATTACACTTTGATTTGACCTCAAAACACTTTACCCCTCTGTTTATGATTTTAACACTTTGATACCCTGTGTTTTATTATGTTAACATTATAGCCCTGTTCATTTTTGTGTTAAGTTTCTTTTACTTTTTCTTTCATTTTTCCATAATAATAACCAAATCACACCTTCTCAAACATAAAACATGCACAATGCACAGTGTTTTTACCATCACACAATCCACCGTTTTTTACCATGTTCATATTGTCAAATACAAAAACAAAACATAATCACATGCTCTGTTTTCCCAGCACACAATCCAGTGTTCAATGCACAATGTTTTTACCCAAAACATAAATGTGTTTTCAAACATAACTACTTCTATTGGAGATGACTTATGGTTTTCTTGGGTTTTCTTGTGTCATTTGTTTTCTTGGAATATGTAATGCCACTGTTTTGATAGTTGCTTGGCGAAAATCCTATGTTAACCTTGTCTTTTCCAACAATCCTACTAGCTCCTTGTCCTTGTGAACTTTGACACCATGTGGCTTTGCCAAGTGACACAAAAATGTAAGGAGAAAAGTAAATTTTTAAATATTAAGTGTAAGGAGACATAAGTTTATAAAATTACCTTCAAACGAGGATTTTTTTCGGATAATTTGCCATGAATATCCTTTGCTTTTTTGTGATGCTTGTGCTGGAATAACATTCTTGAAACTTGTTTTTTGTGTTTCTCATGTTACTTTTTTGCTCTGATCATTCCTTTGGGTTTCCTGCAATATGAAAACACAAGTGAGTACTATGTTGATACTGTTTATTATTAAGGAAATATCTTAGTATTATCATTACCTGCTCTTTCTTCTTTTCCATAGTGTTAGCCTTGTCATTGATGATTTACAGCTTAATGCATTGTGTCTAGTTTGATTACACTTGCTACAACTGTATGCCTTGTTTCTTCTGCTAATCGTATAAGCATTCGTAGGCTCATTTGCAGACTTTTTTCTTAACTTTTTAGGCCTACCTGGTGGTCTATGTATATTTGGTGGAAGAATATTCAGTAAACCAGTTCTTGCCCATAATTCCTCTCCAAGAATAGGTCTAATGATCTCACTATAGGTTCTAATGTAAGTGTCCTTGCTATAGCATTCATGTATGTAGCTTTCAGGTTTTTCTTTATTTGCTTGAATGGAGGCAACGACATGCTTACAAGGAATACCTGTCACACTCCATAATCTACAACTACATTCCCTTGTATTCAAATCCACTACAAGATCACCATCAAATGCTTGAATTTCATACATCAGTCTCCCACAAGGCAGAGGAAAGCACATCCTTGAGTCAACCTTAATCTTCTCTAGTTTATCCAACACATTAGGACAAAAAGGACCCTTGAATTTCTCTTCCTTCTATTGCTTCCCTTGACTTTCTTTTTGCCCTCTATGGATGAAGCAATTGAGAAGCAGGGGTTAAAAAAACTTACATGCGACAGTGATGGAGAAAGACCACATTTGATAGATAGATCAAGCGTGAGTGAGGGAGAGAGACCACATACATAAATAGAGAAACAGAAGATTGCGCGTCAAAGAGAAATATTGCCCGCGAAAGAGAGAGGTATCACACCAGAGGGTTGGGTTTCTTAGAACCCTAAGTTGATCTGCCGTTAGTAATGGACGGAAGGGGCAATTGGGTGACACTGTAGAACACATGGCAGTAAGATGTAAATTAAAAAATCATAACACAGGGGGCAAAGTGTTTTTAAGTAAAAACACAGGGGGGGCAAAATGTATTTAATTCCATTCAATTTTAACCGTTGAATCGTTGAATTTATCCAATGGTTTAGATTTAATTTTAAGTAAAAGGAAAAAAAACTTCATCTTTAACCTTGCTCACCACCACACCACCACTTCCTTGCTACCGCCACCACCACCGGTCTCTTTCTCTCTCGGTCTCTTTAACTACCGTTGGATTTATCCAGAACATAAGAATGTTCTACACAGACAAAAAAATAGATAATACTGAAGATAGAACATTCTGAAAGAGTTTAACTGATGACTGGAATGCTTCATGGTGTGCCACAATTTTACTATATTTCATTGGCCTGGATTTAAAATGATTCATTAAAGAACCAAAACTATACCAACACATGCAATCTGGTCTACGATTTTACATAAGAATAATCGTTTTCATTTAGTGAATATCAATCTAAATTTCTTCTTTAACATGTCAATTCTTTCTATAGTGTTCCATTGTTAGGGATACACCACAAAGTGTGCTTGGGGTTGTTGCAGCTGACGAGGGTGACCCCGGTCCTACGTACCCCCAGTGATAAGGGGATCAAGCCACACGTAGTTCTTGAGAGTAGGGATGAGAGAACATACCTGAAACCCTATCTGTGATGAGCTATTTATAGGGTTTGGAGGAGGCTGATATGGGCCCTTTGGGCCTTGTATCAGAGTTGTGCTGAACCAGGATTCTATGAGATAATATTGGATGATTATGCTTCTAGAATCTGGATAGGATCAGCTGAAGATCTCATGTCTAGGCTGTTGTGAGAATCTAGGAGAGATTTGCGGAAGGGATAAGAAGCCTCGGCGAACCTAAGCTTATCCACGAGCCGACGGTATGTCTCGGTCCTAGAGTTCCGAGCCTGATGGATTGGGGACCGATTGTAAGGCTCGGTTCCATCAAGTCCGAGCCTGGCCCTCTCATATGCTCGGATCCCACGATTCCGAGCGAAGGACTTTCATTACAGGTAAACCAAGCAAAGTGCCCGTAGGGGAATCCTTTGGTGAGACTCGGGTCCGTATATGGTCGGTAGACCCTACAAGCCCCCCAGCTCGTAAGACTTGTAAAGTCTGTGGCGAGGTAACAAGTGGATAGGGTTAACCTTTAGCATGTCTTGGTTCAGAAGTGTGACAACTGTTTCCAGCCTTAACCATGTAGCCTGTCCGAGGTGACGCTTTAGGTTCTTTAGGTGCGACACGTGCCCTGGGAAGTTGTACCAAATCATTTCAATTTTCGAATTCTGAAAAAGTACCACAATAACTGCCACGTCTTTCCCCATGGGTGGCTGAATGGGTTAATGGGCCTTAGGCCCAACCGGCGTATCGTGGAAGGAGGGAAATTTGAGGGGTTTTGAGGGGTATCGTGGGCGAAGAAGACTCCTGATGGTCTCAATGCAACAGTCTTCCCACCTGAGGATGCACAAGTGATGGATGCCTGGCCTGCATCGGTTTGGGAAAACAACTGTTCCGCCCTGGCTAAGAGTCTCCTAAGGGGTGCGAGCATTCTTCGCTACCTCGGTCAGCGTGATGAGGATGTTCATGCTGGAGTGGCCACCAAGGGGAAGAAAAAACGGGAAGAAGCTGACGCTCGGGAGGATTATTTAAACCTCCAGGTAGAAGCCTTTGAAAAGACTTCAAACGTTGGCCGCAGAGAAGGAAGGGCTGCAAAAGGAGAAGCACGAGGCTAAAGATGCCAAGGCTAGAGCCGAGGCTGACAAGGAGAAGGCTGAGAAAACTCTTCAAGAGGCCAATGAGAGGATGAGGAGGGCCGAGGAAATCTTTAAGAAAGCCAAAGAGGATGCCACAGCTCTGCGGGAGGCTACAGAGAAGGCTCGGAAAGCCGAGGAGGATGCTGCAGTGGCTCGAGAGCAACTCAAGTATGCCAAGGATGAGTCCGCCGGACTCCGAGCATCTCTAGATAAAATGAGAGAGAAAGCTCTTAAGCACAAAAGGGGAGCCAAAGAGAATTTTCATAACTGGGATCATGCAGTTGAAGACTCTTTCCTCAATACCGTCGAGTAGCTTCGCATCCTGAATCCTGGCGGAGATCTCGGAATGAGTTCGGCGTACGGTCGGTTAAGATGGGGGTAGGGCGGACCGGAGTCTGGTCCACGACATAAGCCCCCCAGCTCGGGAAGAGTCATAAAGACTCTGTGCCGAGTTTAGAGCCCTTTTGGGTCGATCAGACATTCTTTTCTGAGGCTTGGTGGTGACGTAAAAGAATGTTCGCAGCCGAGGTCTTTTACTCGGAAGAGTATCGCGATTTGGAGATTCATACACCTCTCTATTCGGGGTGTGTTAAAAGTAATATCATGAATTGGATTGTAACGTCTACGGGGGATGTTGTCGGAATGACTGCCTTGGCCGAGGTGCATTCCTCGATCCTGCGACGTATTTGGCCGATGGCCAAGTTATCGAGGTAGCAATCCCCGTTTTCACTTGTAGCCACGCCGATCTGGTCGGCTAACCGAGATCGTAGGCAAGTGTGTCGGGACGTGATCTGAAATGAGTGAATATTTATAATATCCGTTATGATTTTGTGCTTCTCATATTGTTCTTTTAGTTATGAATTCAAGTGTTAAGACCTCGGAACTTCGACACTCTAACCAAGGTGGGCTCCTCTATCCGCGATGTATAAAATGATTTTATGCCAATCACGTTTGAATCGGGAATCTTTTAAAGTACTTGACGAGTTATAAGCTCTTGTTCGAGCTGTTTATAATCGTTCGCGTCATAAACGGTGGCTAATCGGTTATGAGGAAAAGTACGTAAATACAATGAATTCAGAAACAAAACTTTTATTTAGTTGAAGTAGTAAATACAATGGGCTTGCGGATTTAGACCTGTGGTCGGCTTGTGCATGTTTTCGGATGATAGGAATCCTGACTTGGGTTATGCGTGAAACACTCGAATCATTTTTGGCCATCGTGCTCGGGCTATCGCGCCCGGTAGTTCCGACCATCAAATTTGTACCTTTACATGATGTATAAAAACAACTATTAGAATATCAAGTAGTAAATGATATGTAATGACATTAATAGCAAAGTATGAGCTGTTTCACTGTTAATTATGAGTATCATCTAAGATAATATAATGTTGTGCAGCAAGTGATTCAGTAATAATGAATGTGAGGCTTAAACCATGCAATGTAAATGACGTAAATGAGATAATGAGAAAGATCTTTCCCTGTTAGTCTTTATGGGACTATTTTTGAATTTTGATACGTTCGACATCCTTTTTGGCATGAATATTGATATGCTCGACGTCATTTTGGCATAGAGACCTTTGATAGGCAAGGGTGTTGTGGTAGAAGGGACCAATCAATTCGAGGATGTCATTGATCGGTTGATATCATAGCCTGATATTCTACTGTGGGTGTAGGGATCTGGTAGGAAACCGGTGGAAAAGTGGTGACAATCGTGTAATGAATCCGAAGGGAGAAGGCTAGTATCTAGTATCCTCTCCACCGTCAACTGATTTCGAACATGTTGAGGTGCTCGCAACACTCAGAAGAGTTGTTTGTCCATTGATGAAAACCTTGAAATGAACTGTTTACCCATATTTGTACCTCGTATATGTATACAAAATTAATAATTAGTAATCGTCATTTGAACTGACAATGTATAATAATTAAATTGCAATAATGAGAATTATTGGCAAGTTTACAGAATAAAATATTGGTATGTAAATAGTATGATTCTAAAAAGATCACACGTAACAAATATAATAATGACAATAATTAAATATCGTGCAACCAGACAGGATTGCCCATGAAAAGATGCATGATTTCAGGTATATCATGTGCAATAATTGTAATGAATGACATTTATAAATATGTCAAATCATTTAATGACAACAAATCAAATGATGAAAGCGCCAAATCATGAAAAACGACAATGCACAATTGCCGGAAACTGCCTAATGTCATTCGAAAGGCAATGTATATCAAATATTATTATCATATCACGACGGGAAAGACAGACATTTAATAACATTCAGTAGCAAAGAAATTTGGCTAACAATATGCCACGTATCAGCATGTATACAAAAAATCATAATCAGGGAATATCAAATAATTAGTGACATGTAATGAAATTATAAGGAATCAAGCATTAGAAGCACATGTCAAAAGTAGTGCATCAGGTAAATTAATATCAGCTTGTGTGCAAAGTAAACACGTAAAATGCCAAGTAAATATGAAAATAATATGGGAACGAGAATTCCTTCCCTGATTCTGTGTAGTGAGGAATGCCAGATTGAGAAACGTCAGATTGAAGAATGTTGGATTGAAGTCTTTTGTCAATCCTCTAAAAATGGGCTTCCTCTAAAAATGGGCTTTGTTGAGCGTTAAGGGCCGACCTCTGTTTTCCTTAAATATGATTTTCTTTATGCTCGGAACACTAGCTTCAAGAGGGGAACTCGGCGCGAGGGTCCTCGCTCTTCGCTCGGAGCACGAGCTTCAAGAGGAGAACTCGGCGCGGGGGTCCTCGCCATCATCAATAGTTCCGAATAGAGTAACATGTTATTGTGTTCGCTATGCTCGGAAAACAATTTTCCCATTGATGAGAATCTCTAAATGAGCACGAGCTTCAAGAGGAGAACTCGGCGCGGGGGTCCTCGCCATCATCAATAGTTCCAAATAGAGTAACATGTTATTGTTTTCGCTATGCTCGGAAAACAATTTGCCCATTGATGAGAATCTCTAAATGGGTTATTCAGCAGTTCGAGCCATGTACCTCGCATATGTGCACAGAAAAAATAATTTAGCGGTTGTCGTTCAAGTTGACAATTTATAATAATAATAATAAATGATGAATGATATGTAATGACATTAATTAGCGAAAGTGTAATTGATTTTTGCTGTTAACTAATAGTCATGTGTGTCAATAAAATATTTGCGCAAGCATTAAAATTTAGAAAGAGTAGCTTCCCTGATTTAGAAGTAAGTATTGAGTTGTTGGGCCAATAGAGGTGTTGATAGTCCATTCCAACTTTTTTTTTTTGATATTGGGCCATTGGCCTCTTTTTTTTTTGAATGGGCCAACAGCCCATTAGGGTTGAAACCCTACTCCTCACTGCAGGTACTGCTATGTGCAGCGGCAGCGGCAAGCACGATGAGGCTTGGAGGGGCCGGCGGCGGCGGCGAGCACGCTGGAGCTTCTTGACGGTGGCGGCATGGACAACAAGTGTCACCGTTAGCAGCAGCGGTGATCCTGGAGGAGGGAGATAATGGTGGAGGCGCGATCACCTCACCTTAGAATAGCTCAGCCGCGAAGGTGCGGTGGCGGTGGCTACATTCGCTTGGTGGCGGTCTTTCTCGTTTTCGAACAGCAAACAGTGAAGTCACATCCACAGCAGCGTTAGCAGTAGTGGTGAGGGTGAGAGCTTGCGACTGCAAAGGGAGAGAGAAGAAGTGGTGTGGTGGTTCTGCGTTCTGCCTCCAGCGCCCCAACCTTTCGCGATCGTCTCGTTCTCCTTGGAGATTCGATTGCAGCCTCCATCGTGCGAAGGTTCACAGCGCTGGCTGCGACGCTCCCCGATTCAGAGACGAGCAGCGACGGTGCTTCGCGTGGCGGTGGGGAGCGAAATGTGACGACCCAACTTTCTATTCTAAATTAAATACTTATATTCAAAAATACAACCATATATATATTTTTTTTCATTTATTTTTCCTTTATCGAAAGTCAAGTCATCATCCATTTCGATCTTTGCGGAAAATACTCAAACATCATGAAGGAAAACATCCATTTTATATTCCATCATAAAAAGAAAGTACATATCCGTTACATTAAAAGCTACTAACATTAAACTTAACTTGGGTACTCTAGGTCATTACATTATATTACATATATTACAACAAAATATATAATAACCTAGAGAAATAGGTTCGAAACTCAAAACATAACATAATTAAGAGAAACCTGATGAGTCACACTATCCACATTCCGACCTCCAGAACTCAACTCAATCATCAGTTCCCCACTGACTGCCAGTTGAGTTGTCCATGAAATCATCATCAGCCACCGGATCGGCATCCTCCACCGGATCCTCATCTTCTATCGGATCCTCCTCCTCCTCTTCCTCCTCATGTGCCGGATCAGATGGCACATAAACTGGAGTCCGAGATCGGGCTCTAGTGGAAGGACGAGAGGGAGCAAGAACCTCCAAAATGATTCTTTCCTCAGAGGATGATAGACTTGGTGGGAGGGTGCGTCTCGGAAAACGTCTTGGTGGTGGTGGTGGTGTTCCATGGCGAAACACAAAATTTGGCGGAATGTGCATAATGTACATCATTGGGATTCTCGTTCGACGCGGACGCATTCGGGACCATGGGTTTGGGTGACGGAAAGTGACTTCCACGTCCCCTTCATAGATAGCCCTATGATCCTCGAAATTCCACTCCCCATTAGGGAGTGGCCTCATCTCCACGCAGATCATATTCCTGGCCATGACCTACAACAAGGGATTAAGAGTGAGTCATAGCTAAATACAATAACAAATGAGCATAACAGAGGCTAAAAATAACAAGCACATGTAATCAAATATTATCATGAGTGTATATGTATGCTCAAACTGATTTTTACACATCTTTAATTTCATTAGTGTCATGATGCATGCCTACTCCTCGTTCATGCTTCACAGTTCGGCATCCTTTCGGGAATCCGTTTCAAACCTATGTTTTCATCGAACTGGAGCGTATCCATATCCCATACATCACGATTGATTGGGAATTAGCCTTCATAGCATTCTCATGCTACGGGATCCAAATCATCATAGCACCTTCAGGGCTATGACATCACAGCTCATTCAATGCTGTGGAATACGTCTAACCTATGCTAGATTCCACAATCGAATCGGAGCAACTCCATGCATGACAATACCACATGCAAATTTCATTTCCTTTCTTTTCACTATTCTCATCATCATCTCTTTTCATTATCTTTCAATTATCTTTTCTTTTAGCTGGTGCTGATGCTTCTCGAAAAATACCATCAGAGGCATAGCCATCTCATGATGGATTTACTTGCTTTCTTTCTTTATTGTAGAAAATCCATCAGTGGTCCAACCACTTTGTGATGGTTTTACGAATAGCATAGTTATTTATTTAATAATCCGTTGGGGCCTAGCCTCCTATTGGCGGATATTTATTGCAACGACCCCATTGGGACTCCCTTAGAAAATATCAACCAAGTGAATAAAACTTTCACTGGGACGTTAGGGATAATATCAACCAGATGGGTGTACGCACTTCCATTGGGACTCCTGTGGGTAAATAATCAACCACTGAATAGAATTCCAGTAGGACACCTCCAGGATAATTATCGACCAACGGGATTAGGTTTTTAAGCATAAAAAGAAATATTTAGAGTTTAGTAATTTAAGAGTTTAGACGAGTTAATCTTTAATTGAAATTATAGAAAAATAAAGGTTTTATGAAAAATTCTTTGAATTACTCGAGTAGTTCTTGACTACTCGAGTGTTCATGTAAAATTACTCGAGTTCTTAAGAAATACTCAAGTGTTCTTCCAATTTTACAGAATACTCGAGTCTTCCTTAAACTACTCGGGTGTTTTTGCTGCAACAGCACCAGTTTCTGCACTTTTCAATATCAATTCGAATTCCTTGCTTTATATCTCCATTCCCATGCAAAACAACAACTTGGGCTCATAAAATAAACATGTTAGAACACTTAAGCAACACTGGAACAACATCAAATAACATCAATCACAGATTGCATCAAAACTTGCAAACATCCAATTTAAAACGTGAAATCCATTTCCACTTGATTTTAATTTCGAAACACATTACAGTGAGCTCGTTTAGGTTCATTTAAACTTGTTTGAGTCATAAAATCTTGAGCCTCTGACCTCCAAGTCAGAATCCCAATTCAAGTTTCATCCCTCTTTTGAACCTTAATGGTTCCTACATTTCTAGCTTGAAATTACTCATTCTAGTATTTAGATAACTCCTCCCTTACGTCAGAGAAGCTAAAGAAAGGATAGATTGAACCAAAAAGAGGTTGAATCAAAACTTGATTCTGGATTGGTGCAGAACTGGTTGCACTTGGCTGACTTTGGTCACAAATTTCACAACGAATAAGACATGAAAAAGAACGAAACAAGTTAGTTTCAGAAACTAGGAAATGCTAACTTTAAATGGAAACAAGTTTGAAATCGAAAGGGCTCCTAGATTTACCAAATGGATCCAAGGAAGATGAGTACTTGATGCTGAAAGTTGCTCTGTTTTCACAGCTTCAAGACCTCAACTTTGGTTGCCTATAACTCGATCTACAGGAGGCTATTTGAAGTTATTTCAAGTTCTAATTGAAGAGTGGAATCAGAACTTCAGTTTGTGTTTAGGTTTCAAAGGAAAAGGATGAGAATTGAGAGAGAACGAAAGGATCAAAGTGAGCTCCACAAAACAGAGGAATTTTTCTAACAATTCGGGTTTTCAAGAGATTTGAGAGTGTTTGGGCTTCATTGGAAACTTATTTATAGGCTAGGATTACCTTCCTTCGAAGTAAGATCAAGCTCTGTGCTTGGAACCTCAAGAAAACGCGTTTTGGTGCGAAGTTCAAATGAAAACCGACTTATACACTTAACCACACTGCTCGATTTACTCGAGTCTTTTTCCTGATACTCGAGTACTTTTCAGAAATTCAAAGATCACTCGAGTCTTTTCTGAAAGACTCGAGTCTTTCGACTAAAATTCAAATTTTTCAAGCAATTATTGATTATACTCGAGTCCTTCCCAAAACACTCGAGTATAATAACCTAATTTTAGAAAATCCATTATTTTATTCAATATACTAACATTATTATTTGAATACTTAATATTTATTTATTTATTCAAAATACAGGACCTTACACGAAACGGTGACAAGGAGGAAGTGACCAATTTGGAATCTGAGTTCGATGGCTCTTGGGAGAGGTCTTCTCTTCGTGACGGTTGCGGTGTTTGAGCGATGCTCGCTGGACGTGATGGCTTCGATCCGAATTCGGCCGCCATAACCTGATCTTCTCAACATACTCCTCCCATGTCATGAGACCAACAGAGTCAAGGTCGTGGAATTGATAACCGGTGAGATCGAGAAGGATCGAGAAGGATCGCTCCTTTGTTCATATCTGATCTAATCAGTCATATTCCTAATGTCTTTCATCAATTTTTCATGGGCATGAATCGCACCGTGGTAGCACCGTGAGCAGCACGGTGAACAGCGAGGTGGCAGCAACCGTGAACGGGCACCGGTGGTAACCATGAAGGGGGTGCTTCATGCAAGATCAGCGGAACAGCGGCAACGCCTGGTGGTGACCGCACAGATCTGTAGGAACGCCACCCTCAAGAACGCCACTCTTCCTCGGCCTCGATCTACTTTTTTTTTAATTGTGGATGGGAATCGGAGTTTAACGATCCCCACAGACGGCGCCAATGTAGTGTTCCATTGTTAGGGATACACCACAAAGTGTGTTTGGGGTTGTTGCAGCTGACGAGGGTGACCCCGGTCCTACGTATCCCCAGTGATAAGGGGATCAAGCCACACGTAGTTCTTGAGAGTAGGGATGAGAGAACATCCCTGAAACCCTAGCTGTGATGAGCTATTTATAGGGTTTGGAGGAGGCTGATATGGGCCCTTTGGGCCTTGTATCAGAGTTGTGCTGAACCAGGATTCTGTGAGATAATATTGGATGATTATGCTTCTAGAATCTGGATAGGATCAGCTGAAGATCTCTTGTCTAGGATATTGCGAGAATCTAGGAGAGATTTGCGGAAGGGATAAGAAGCCTCGACGAACCTAAGCTTATCCACGAGCCGACGGTATGTCTCGGTCCTAGAGTTCCGAGTCTGATGGATTGGGGACCGATTGTAAGGCTCGGTTCCATCAAGTCCGAGCCTGGCCCTCTCGTATGCTCGGATCCCACGAGTCCGAGCGAAGGACTTTCATGACAGGTAAACCGAGCAAAGTGCCCATAGGGGAATCCTTTGGTGAGACTCGGGTCCGTATATGGTCGGTAGACCCTACACTTTCAATGAAGATAGTCTTTTTGCGCTTTTGTCTCGGGGTGTTCTTTTTCCATCAATAACTCCTAATCATCAAAATGTTTGACCTTGTGTTGCAATTTTTCAATCGAGTTATAAGAAATAAGCAAAGAAAAAGAAGTTAATCCCTGATAGGATACTTGAACTGAAGAAGAAAAATTCTAATTAAGTGGTAGGAGCTGTAGAAAAAGAAAATCATGAGCTACCAACATGTACTTCAACTATAATTTCTACTAAATGTTATTTTGTTTGTGTTCCTAGTCCGCCAACAACTTTGCTCAAGCAATAGCAACTCTAAGTGTTGGGCTGTCGGACCGATTCATAGTGTAAATTAAATGATGTTTTACTGTTGCAACTGACACCAAAAGTAGATCCGATGAAACTAGATCTACAAAATTTTGGAGCTCACAAGTTTACACTATTTCATTATTGTGATTAGTACTGTACACGTGAACAATATTGTATATATATTCTTGTACACTAGGGTGTACGTTAACAATCATTGAAAAAGTATACCAGCACACGTACGAACAGTAACTGTGAATAGTTATCATGAGTAGTAATTCTTGCGCATGCGGAATAGTCAATATGTGTATAAAAAATGACAACCAATATTGAATGTGGAAAACCCTCAAATGTCAAGGAAAAACTATGGAACAAACTCTGAAAAATATTGCACTATATGTATGATAATTACAATACCCTTTTCATGGTTAGTAGATAGATATCATGGTTAATGGAAGTGTTGGTACTGATAATGGTTGTATGCTCACTGTGTCAACGAGTGGATGTCATTGCGGCCAACACTATACTCTAATCGCTTTCCAAGTTCGAAGTAGCAGCGTGCAAGCAAAGCACACATAATTCGGCTTAGTGTTGAGGCGGGGCCCATGCATAGCATGCAAAGAGTAAAAGAGTTAATGAGCCAGATAAAACACCTGCATCATGCATTATATGCATTTGTTTGTTTTATCACCTATGTATAAATGTTATGTGAGATATGTTGACACTTGCTATGTGATGTTTATGCTAGATTTTTATTCCTTGTAGTATGTGTTATGTGTGCGTCTGGCAAGTAACGATGTCGATCCCTCCACATCTTGTTCTAATCCTCGATGTGGGGCCATTTGGCCCTGAAGGATTCATTCTGGTTGACGACCGCTTATCCCGAGATGGCGCAATGGAGATTACTACAGGTCACTCGACCTTAATGCCACCTATTAGACTCCAAAGAGTGACCACGACCATTTGTTTTGTTCTACATGGACCAAGCAAACCCGACTTGTAGGCACGAATGAGGTTATTCCTGCTCTGCAGTAGTATCACCCCAATCTTATAATTGTGTTATTTACTTGAAGATTTTGTATCACTTTTATTGTGAGAATATTGTACTGGATATGTTGTGTTGCAATTCTTTATCAACTCTTAAACTTACTACTTATATAATTAACGTTTCAACTTCATTGTTTAAAAAAAATTGAATCGTACTTTGGTTAAAAGTATATAATAACTCTAGAGCGTACTCGACGCGCTTGAGTTTATGTACTCTTTCGCTAGCTAAGTTGGGGTGGTACAGTAGTGATATGAATGAAATCTCCCATACCTTAATTTCTATGTCCAAACTGTATTGCAGCCACCACAATTCAAAAACAGCAACAACATATATTTAAGGTTCAGCAACAGGGATCTAACTTAGACTTTAAGCTTCAAACTTGAACTTAAGATCTGAATAGCAACAACAACCATTAGCAGCAAGGACAGAAGCTACAACTCTAAGACTAAGAGTTGTAGCTAGATCTGAATATTATTTCAGCTAGATCTTAAGAGAATACGTGTGCCACATCTCAGAGTAAGATGTATGCCTGAATTATAGTGTTTCTCCGGAGATTTGAGCATAAAAGAAAGAAGAAGACAACTTTTCCCAAGGTCCTACTTAGGGAGAATATTTAAGGAGGTTATAAGAGGTGGGTTACACCAATCCTTGCCAACACAACCTCAATTTAGGCGTGTTACTCGTCGTTCACCGCTTAGACAAGAGAAACGTTGCATAAAAATGAGAGATTCACGAGTTTTTCAAGATTTTAAGTTGGAAGCGCCTTACTTTTTTTTTTGCAGAGTTTTACACAAATTATTGATTATCCAACCTAATAATCGATTATCGGGCTTGAAGTGATACAATATTGAATATTTTACAAAAGGATAATCGATTATCCAACCTTCATAATCGATTATCTTAGTTTAAATTTTCAAAATATAATATTTCATTCTTTCTTAAATAATATACTTTTTAAATGACCATTTTGCCCCTTTTCAAATTAAAATAATTTTTAATATTAAAAATAAATCTTTCTTTATTTATTTTCAAAATTGAAAAATTGAGGGTCGTTACAAAGTACATGCATAGATGACAAGTTATTCATTGTTCGCATTAAAGTTATACAACTAATGTCTAAGTTGTTGTGTCATGTTTTCTCTTTTATGCGGTCATTTGATCTTTGAAATGGCCTACCTAATGCCATGAAAGAATACACTAGTTCACATATCCCTCTAAATTCGTTAGGGTATACATGGTATAAATAAGGAACAACTTATACAACAAACATTGAGAATATATGGTGAATTTGATGATTTTTGTACTTCGTTATTAGACTAGTTATAACTCTGACTTCATCACTATGTAATTACTTCTTGATTTAATTGAAAATATAACAAGATCCCTGTGATAGTTGGTGTAACACCCCAAAATTTTAATCCCTGATTAATGAAATATTAATTATAAAGTTTATTATAATTAATTATTTCTATTTTTAATCTTCGATTAAAATCTATGTTATGTTGATTGGTGAATGTGTGTGAATGTATTTAGTAAGTATAATTATGCATAAAATAAATATTTTGCATATTAGTCCCTGATTTGGGACCTAGAGATAAATTGTAGGAAAGATTTTGGAGGGAAAGTAAATAAAATTATTATTTTTCAAAAACTGACCAAAATACTCGAGTATTTCCGAAAAGACTCGAGTGTTCTGGTCAGACTTGCACGAGTTAGTGCGTTTGGTGAGTCACCACCAACGATTCCCCTTCGTTGACACGAAAACACCACCCTCAACACCTCAATGGCATCGTGTCGCTGTGCATGAGTCTCCAACCAGCCTATATAAGCCAATTGAATCCGAATTTGTGAGCATTTGGCCAAAATTCGTGTGGGTTGATTAAGTTAGGGTTCCTGAGTTCGAGCGATCGATTCTCCCTCTGTGTTTGGATTTGAGCAACAAACTATACACCAATACAAAGCTCACATCACGAGCTTTGTATAGAGATAAAAATCGTGAGCTGAGAGTGTGTGTGGTGGAGGAATTGAAGCTTGGAAGTGGAGCTTGTTGCTGTCAAACCATTCTCTGGAGCTTACTTTGGATTTGAATTCTGGTAAGCTCTTGCGTCCAATTCGTCTCAAACTTGTTTTAAATCCTAGTCTATGTTGCAGAGAATGAATTTTAACCAAAACCCCTAATTCTCTTGCATGTTAACCCATTCAAATGTTCTGACTTTGGACCTCCACTCAAACTGTCCTGCATGTGGTGGTTGAAGTTGTTTTTGAAGTTGGAGGAATTTCTCTTGCTAATTTCTTGTTGATTCACGTCAGGGAGGTAAGGGGAAAGCTTTCTATTCACTAGATAGAGTTTAAATTGCATGAAATTGGTTAAAGAGCCACCAAGAGGCTCTAAGGGCTTAGATTGAATAGGGAGTTTGGTTTGGAGACCAACTTGTGCTCTAAGGTTGTTTTGAGCAAGTCCCATTTGATGCATGCAAGCTGTTTTGAACATAAATTCACAAGTTTATTGAGTATATTTCAATTTAGTATGTTGAGTTGTGAATTTTCACGTTTTATGCATAATCTTGTGATTCTCGGTCAAATCTGTAATTTGATGTGTTTCAAGTGTTTAAACATGTTCAATATATGATATATAAACTCTATTGATCATTGGATTGGATTAGAAAGGGTTAGAATTGAAAATGGTATGTTAAAACCAAGTTTCAGTCTGTTCTGTATGAAAAGACTCGAGTAATTGGCTTGGCACTCGAGTATTTTGCAATAAAACAGTGTGTCTTTCTGATATAACACTCGAGTACCGGGTCCAGAACTCGAGTATCAGCTGATGCAATAAAAGCACTTTCTGATAAATCACTCGAGTAATGCATGAATCACTCGAGTAATCTGGAATTGATGAAGAACACTCGAGTATTCATGAACTACTCGAGTACTTTTAAGAATCTGAAACCTAATTCCCCTGAAAGGCATGAACAACTCGAGTAGCCAAGAACTACTCGAGTAATCTGGAAAGACTGAAGAACCACTCGAGTATTCTGAAGAACACTCGAGTAGTTTTTCCCAGAATATTAAAAATACCATTTTCAATCCTAGATCATTTTGTTAATACTTAAATGACGTTAATCCAAATGATCTAAGACTTAAAAGAAATTGATTGAGGATATGGTGATTTCCTTTGGATAACGATATGTTGCTCGGGTGGCACGTAATGTGTTAATATAACGAAATCCACCAATCAATTCCTTTAAAGTCAAGATAATGCAGTCATTATGGAGTTCAGATGTTAGATCGTTATTCATGTTTTTGTAACATGAGGAGGGCCTCTGGGAGTGCCAACTGACAGCTCGCTTGATGACACGTTATGGTTGATGATGTGGTCGGCATGGTGAGATGCTGATGATATGGTTATACCGTTTGGATGACGGGACGTTGCTCGGGTGGCACGATTTTCAAGCTTGTCGTGTACATTCTTGGTGAATGTACGAATGTTGTACACCTAGGAGTACAACGCACTGTTGAGTGCTGGATGAAGTAAAGGATGGACGTCAGAGAGTGACATAGAATGATGGAGTTAAGCTTGAGAGCTAGATTCATACATCATGCTGTGAATTCAATGCTCCTAATTAGGTGGATTATGTTTTGATGATGACAAAATAATTAACAAATCATGCCTTGAAGATATTGCAACATCAACATCAACAAGAAGTCAAGAAAAGAAGACAAGTGCCCAATCATTCTCAATCAAATATTAATTGTAAATTTCTAATTTATGTTGAGAGTGGTTGAGAGTGGGTAGAAATAGTTAGTCTCTTCTAGGAATAAATTTTTATATGTTTATTAAGTTGAGATTGACCAAAAATTAATACTTGAGAGGAAAAATAAAATTGAAAAATAATTTTTCCCATATCTGATCAAAATACTCGAGTATTTTGATAAAGACTCGAGTATATACTCGAGTATTTATAGAAAAACTCGAGTGTTTGTGCCAGGTCAGCAAATATGACCGTTAGTCTTGTTCGTGCACCAATTCACTCGTGACCGACCAAAAAGACTCGAGTATTTACCAAAAGACTCGAGTATTTTTGTCCAGTCAGCAAAAATGAACGTTGGAGAGACTCAAAAACCAATTGAGGACATTTGAGTCTCATCCAACCCAAGAGAGCAATTCAGAACCTGATTGTAAAATTTCTCTTTGAATTTGTGCAAGAACAAACAAGACAACAAGATCATATTGATTCAAGCTTTCTTAATTTCCTCTTCTCAAGTGTTAATTCCCAAAAAGCTCAACTTCTCACTCATATTGTCATTTTATTCCAAGTTGAGTTTTAGGCCTCAATTCTTACATTGAGCTGTGCTTATTTGTGCTAATCCATTGTGAGATTAGTAATACACATACAAAAAGCTTGATTATTCAAAGTCTTGGATTGTTCCCAAGCAAACCCTAAGTGGCTTAGGGTGTTGGAAGTCTTGAGAGGTTCTCAAGCACAAGACTAGGAGGTTCCTAGCCCGGTGGAGTTTCTTGAAGGGAGTTCAAGGAAGCTTTGTGAAGAGTTCTTCAATCACCGGAATCAAATTGGGGTAGAAATCAAGAGTTTGGTACACTCTTGAAAGGGTTAGGTTGAGTGAGGCCATTCTCAAGCAATCCTTTGTAATTTCTAACAATTTGATTATTAGTAGAAACTCCTAAGTGATTAGGAGGACTGGATGTAGCTCATTGTTGGAGTGAACCAGGATAAAATTGCTTGAGTGTTGGTTTATTGCTTTTAATCTACTTTCTAGCTCAATAGACTTAAGTCATTTCAATCAATTAGGATTTATACAATTAGGTAGCAAGTTCAAGGAATCTTTGTGTTTAAAAGTTATTTAGATTGCTTGCTATTCTGTTGGATAAGTTCCTGTTTATTATTGAATTGATTTGAGTTAAATTGCTGAATTTTCATTTCTGGTTTTTCTGCTATCTGATAGGAAAAAACTCGAGTATTTCAGAAAAGACTCGAGTTGTTCATCACTGAAAAACTCGAGTATTTCACAAAAGACTCGAGTCTTTTGTGTCTGATTCCAGAAAATTCAGTCTAAGCTCCATTCTTCAATTATCAATCGAAATATTTGGTATTAGTGCTTCAAAATACTATTCACCCCCCCTCTAGTATTTGCTTAGCCCGCTTGTTGGTTTCCAACAAGTGGTATCAGAGCTCGGTCGAAAGATCGAGTGTAACAACTTTTTCGAAAAAGATCCTTTTGGAAACTAAATGGGCTCTAGCAATAACTTTGGTGGAGAAGGAGCTTCAATAAACCGTCCTCCACTATTTAATGGTGAAGGATATGTTTATTGGAAAACTCGCATGAAAGTTTTTATTGAAGCAATTGATATGGATATTTGGGATGCAATTGAAAATGGTCCTTTCATTCCCAAAAAGAAAATAAATGATGAAATTGTTGAAATTCCAAGGAGTAGTTGGAATGATGATGAAAAGAGAAAAGTCTCATTTGATTTAAAAGCTAAAAACATCATCTTTTCGGCTCTATCCCATGATGAATTTTATAGAGTTTCCCAATGTAAATCGGCAAAAGAAATGTGGGATACTTTGCAAGTCACACATGAGGGAACAAGTGAGGTTAGAGATGCAAGATTGAATTCTCTAACTCACGAATATGAATTGTTCCACATGTTGCCAAATGAAACCATTAGTGACTTGCAAAAGCGATTCTCTCACATTGTTAATCATTTGATTTCCTTGGGAAAAGTATTTCGCAATGGTGAAACTACTAACAAAATTCTAAGATGTCTTGATAGGAGTTGGCAACCCAAGGTAACCGCCATCAAGGAATCAAGAGACATAAATAGCATGGACTTAGCCACTTTGTTTGGCAAACTCCAAGAGCATGAGATGGAGCTTACAAGACTTGGGATGCATGAGGAATCGGACAAAAAGAAAAAGAGCATAGCACTCAAAGCTTCAACCAAAGCTACAAAAGAAGTTGAAGAATGCTCTACAAGTGGAGATTCCGATGGTGAACCAAATCAAGAAGAATTTGGGATGTTTGTGAAAAGATTCAACAAATTCTTCAAAGGGAAGAAAGGTGGATCTTCATCCAATTTCAAGAGAACCAAAGACTCCAAACAAAGAGAAAAGAGTACCAATGATGGAGTTAAGTGTCATGAATGTGGTGGGGTTGGTAACATAAGAATGGAATGTGCCACATTCTTGAAGAAGAATGACAAGAAGACCCAAGAGACCAAAGGGAAGCGTGCATACATTGTTTGGGATGCACTGGAGAAGAGCAATGAATCGTCTTCAAGTAGCTCCGGTGATGAAAATGCAAACCTTTGTCTCATGGCCAAGAACAATCATGAGTCCTCATCAAGAGCTAATCACGGCATGAGTGAAAGTGATGATGAGGTAACCTCTAGCTCTTCTTGCTCATCTTCAAACTCCATTTCATATGATGATTTGCAAGAAGCCTACAATGAAATGTTAATTCAATTTAAAAGGCTTGCTAAAATTAATAAGGAAAAAGGAAAGAAAATTTTGGAGTTTCAACATGAAATTGATGAATTGCAAAAATCTATAAATGAGTTGAAACTTCAAAATGAATCCTTGGAACTTATTAATTCTAGTCATCAAAGTGATTGTGCAAATCATGAGGAAATTATCACTTCATGTGAGAGATGTGATGAACTTGAAAAAGAAGTGAAAGAGTTGAAAAACAAACTCACAATCTCACATAGTGATAGAAACCTCAACCGGTTGTTGAACTCTCAAAGACATAATCACAACAAAACCGGTTTAGGATATGTTCATAAAAAGGACAAAAAGTACAAGGTGGTTGGAACATTTTCTAAGAAAAATTCATCAAAGAGACCAACTTGTACTTATTGTGGAAAAGTTGGACATATCAACATTAAGTGCCACATTAAGAAGTTTGAAATGAAAAAGGGCACTTATATGTGGATTAAGAAGGGAGAAAGTCCCAACACTAACCCTAAGGGACCCAACATTGTTTGGGTACCCAAATTGAACAAGTGATTTGATCTTGTAGGTGTGCCTTCGAACGGGAAAGGACTTGTGGTATCTAGATATTGGATGTTCGAAGCACATGACGGGAGATAAGCGACACTTCATTGAGCTTACTCCAAAGGAAAAGGGTTATGTCACTTATGGGGACAACAACAAAGGCAAAATCCTTGGTATTGGTAAAATCGGAAACTCTTCAAACTTGATTATTGATAATGTGCTCTATGTTCAAGGATTAGAACATAATCTCTTGAGCATAAGCCAATTATGTGATGTTGGTAATCATGTAGTTTTTACCTCTACCCATTGCCTCATTAAAAGTGACAAAGATGAATCAATCAAATTTGTTGGTAGAAGGTCAAATAATACTTACTTAGTTGATTTGAACAAAGTCACTTCTTTGGTCTCTACTTGTTTAGTGAGCAAAGAAAATGACACTTGGTTATGGCATCGTAGAACCGCTCATATTAATGTAAACCAATTGAAGAAAATACAATCTAAAGATCTAGTAGTTGGTTTACCAAAGCTAAATTTTTCTATTGAAGGTGTTTGTTCTCCTTGCAAGAAATGTAAACAAACTAAAAACACCTTTGGATCAAAAATGGTGATGTCCACATCAAGGCCATTAGAAATGCTTCATATGGACTTGTTTGGACCATCACAAGTAAAAAGCTTTGGTGGCAACTATTATGCATTGGTAATTGTTGATGACTTCTCTAGGTTTACATGGACTTTATTCTTAACTACTAAGAGTGAGACCTACAAATCTTTTAAACATCATGTCAAACTTTTGCAAAACCAAGTAAATCAAAAAGTAATTATTATTCGTACCGATCATGGTGGAGAATTTGAAAACCACAAATTTGATAGACTTTGTGCTAAAAATGGTATTGAGCACCAATTCTCCGCACCAAGAACTCCGGAATAAAACGGAGTGGTAGAGCGGAAAAATAGGGTGCTAGAGGAACTTGCTAGAACCATGCTAAATGATTCTAGAGTACCTCAATATTTTTGGGCCGATGCCGTCAATACGGCTTGTTATGTTTTAAATCGTATTTTGATAAGGCCCTCTTTGGATAAAACCCCCTATGAACTTTACAAGGGAAGAAAGCCAAATATATCTCATTTTCATGTCTTCGGATGCCAAGTTTTTGTTTTAAATAATGGAAAAGAACACCTTGGCAAGTTTGATTCCAAATCCGATGAAGGCATATTTTTAGGCTATTCTTCTCATAGTAAAGCTTATAGAATTTTCAATAAAAGAACTTTAACTATTGAGGAATCAATTCATGTGGTTTTTAATGAGTCTTCAAAAGAAGATAGTGTTTTATGTGATGCTAGTGAAGATGGCATTGACCTTTCAAAAGAAGAAAAAGAGAGAGAGAAATCAAAAGTTGATGAAGGAGAGGTAAGGGAAGAACTTCCTCCAACTTGGAAATCGGTCAAGGCTCATCCTATAGACAATGTCATAGGAGATATGTCAAAGGGAGTACTTACTCGTAGGTCTATTCAAAACATTTGCCACTATGTCTCATTTGTTTCTCAAATTGAACCCGATTCAATTAAAAATTCCATTGAGAATGATCATTGGGTTCTTGCTATGCAAGAAGAATTAAACCAATTTGAAAGAAATGAAGTTTGGGATCTAGTCCCTAAACCCGATGATCATACCATAATTGGTACTAAATGGATTTATAGAAACAAACTTGATGAATCCGGGTTGATTATAAGAAACAAAGCTAGACTAGTAGCTCAAGGGTACAACCAAGAGGAAGGTATCGATTATGATGAGACCTTTGCTCCGGTTGCACGTCTTGAAGCAATCCGAATTTTACTTGCTTATGCTTCAATCATGAAATTCACTTTATATCAAATGGATGTTAAAAGTGCTTTCTTGAATGGGTTTATAAATGAAGAAGTGTATGTCAAACAACCCCCCGGTTTTGAAAATAGTGAATTTCCAAACCATGTTTATAAATTGAAAAAGGCACTCTATGGATTGAAACAAGCTCCTAGAGCTTGGTATGATCGATTGAGTTCCTTTCTATTAGAAAACAAGTTTCAAAGAGGGAAGGTTGATAATACATTATTTATTTATGAAACCAAGGATGACATTTTGTTAGTACAAATCTATGTTGATGATATCATTTTCGGTGCTACTAACGTGTCTCTTTGTAGAAAGTTTTCAAATTTGATGAAAAAGGAATTTGAAATGTCAATGATGGGAGAACTCAAGTTCTTCCTAGGCTTACAAATAAAGCAAGTCAAGGAGGGGATATTTGTGCATCAAGGGAAATATTGCAAAGAGCTCCTTGAAAAATTCGGATTGGACAAGTGCAAGGAAGCCTACACTCCAATGAGCACATCATGCTACCTAGACAAGGATGAACAAGGTACACCGGTTGATGTTAGTAAGTATATGGGTATGATAGGTAGTCTCCTATATCTCACTGCATCTAGACCGGATATTATGTTTAGTGTATGCATGTGTGCTAGATTTCAAGCTAATCCTAAAGAATCTCACCTATCCGCAGTTAAACATATATTTAAGTATCTAAAAGGAACAATTAACACTAGTTTATGGTATCCTGCTGATGCCAATCTTAGTCTAGTTGGTTACTCGGATTCCGACTTCGCCGGATGCAAGCTTGATTGGAAAAGCACTAGTGGTACTTGCCATTTCTTGGGAAGTTCATTGGTGTCATGGTTTTCTAAAAAGCAAGCTTGTGTCGCTCTTTCTACCGCCGAAGCGGAATATATCGCAACCGGTAGTTGTTGTGCTCAACTGTTATGGATGAAACAACAATTATCAGATTTTGGTTTGAAACTTGAAAATATTCCGATTAGATGTGATAACACGAGTGCAATCAATTTGACTAAGAATCCGGTGTATCACTCAAGAACTAAACACATTGAAATAAGACATCATTTTTTAAGAGATCATGTACAAAAGGGTGATTGCACAATTGAATTTGTTAGTACCACAAATCAATTAGCCGACATTTTTACAAAACCTCTACCAAGGGACACCTTTTATCATATTAGGAGAGAACTTGGTATTTTAGATGAAGCTAATATAGGCTAATTGCATTGTGTGTCATTTTTGGAAAATCACCATATTAGTCTTACTCTAATGTGTTATTGATTCTTAGTTAAATTGTCCTTGATGATATTTGAAATTGTATATGTTAATTGTGTGTGATTCTGTACTGTATTCCAAGTTGGTAATGAAGCATTTGTGTTTGATTTGTGTTTGGTCTTTTAAAACTGAGTTTTTACTTTCTGTTCTGTCAAAATACTCGAGTTTTTCCAAAAACACTCGAGTATTTTAATTCAAAATTAAATCAGTTTTAAATTGAAAAAGTTTTTAATCAGGGTCTGAGAAAAATACTCGAGTGTTTCTCAAAACACTCGAGTCTTTATTAAAATACTCGAGTGTTTTGCAAAACACTCGAGTCTTTCGAAACCCCCAATTTTTGAACTTTCAGACCAAACTCGAGTATTTTCCAAAAACTCGAGTATTTTGCGTTTTCCTGAAATTTGAACTTTCGGACCAAACTCGAGTTTTTCAATTTTTACTCGAGTTTTCTGGGGAAATCTGGGCTGAGTCACGAACGACTCGAGTATATTCTCAAACACTCGAGTATTTTTCAACGAACAACTCGAGTATTGTTGAATATACTCGAGTATTTTGGCGAGTTTATATATACTCCAGCCCCCACAAACTCGAGTTTCACGAACCCCTTTCTCTTCTCTCTCGGTTTTCTCATATCTCTCTCCTCAAAACTCCGTTTTTAGTCAAATTTTTGCCAAATCTTACTAGTTTTACATCCTCTAATCACTTTTCTACCATTCTTTCAACGAATTTCAACACTTTTCAACCTCAAATCCATCAACCCCTTTTCAAACCCTAACTTTCCAAAACTTCAATTTTTCATCAATTCCTCTATGGCTTCCTCATCTGGTAAAGGAAAGAGAGTTAGGATTGCCGAATCATCTTCTGAGGAGGATATTCCGGAGTACTATCAAGAAGATGAATGCTTGGAACGGTTGGAAGGCTTTGCCACTAGGGAGTTCGGAGTTATATCTTGGATCAACAGTGCATTCCTTGAAAGTAAGGGTTTCTCTTTTGTTACTAACCTTAGGTATCAAAAACTTATTCAATTTCTGGAATTTAATGGCCCTATCTATCCTAGGTTAGTTAGAACCTTTTATGCGAACCTTAGGCTACATAATGATGTCATAGAAACCATGGTTGAGGGTGTTAGATTCAAAATTAGCACTAAGGACCTTTTTGTTGCTTTTGGGACTACACGACACGGGGAAAATTCTTTAAAGGCAGATGCGGACGGGATTTTTCAAAGTTGTTTGCGCCCCGGTCGTGTATGGACCGAAGGAATTAAGCATTCCTCTTATATGACTGTCCATACTAGGGTGTTGCACTATATAGTATGCCATCAGTTAGTGCCTCAAACCTCACCCAATTATGCTAAGCCCACAAACAATGAACTTAGGCTTCTTAGTGCCATCCTGAACAATGAGAAACTAAATTGGTCTCGCATAATTTTGGACCGAATGCTCCTTGCTGCAAAGTCTAAACACCCGAAAACCTTGCCTTATGCCATGCATGTTTGTTTCCTGTTGAGTTAGTTCAAGGTGCCTATCCCACGGAATGAAGAGAAAAAGACTCTTCATGTGAACCAGCACTGCCTCAACAAAGGCACCTTGAGTCATCAAGACATGGCATTTCATGAACCCTCTGGCCAATACTTGTACCGAACTGATATTGCTGAGATGGAGAGGGTTGCGAATGTTGCAGCTCGACAAGGGGTGGATGCCCAACAGATGGAAGAGGAAGCTGCAGCATTTGCGCAGGCTGAAGGAGGGGACCCTATTGAGGATCAGATTAATTTTGATGACTTTACTGGATCTCAATCTGGGTTTGATAACTTGGGCTGGAGAGACAATGTTATCACACGGCTGGACACTTTAGATGGGAGGATGGACTCCATTGTGCATGCTATGGACGCCCAGCGTAATGATTTTGTTAGCCTAGACACTAGGATGAGTGCAGAGTCTGCCATGTTTTATTCTTATTTGGATCAGCACTCGGCCCAGATTAATGCCCGCCTGGACCAGCAGTCAGGGGAGATGCACCGCCGGTTTGATGAGATGATGGCGGCCTTCTCTCGGTTCTATCCTCCTCCAGATGATCCAGCTCCTTCCATGTTTTGATGCTGCTGCTTATGGATTTTCTATTTTAGTTTTCATTATGTTTTTCATCATGTTGATCTTGTTGCATTTTCTGTACTTTGAGAACTTGGTGTTTTGAGACTTTGGGTTTATTATTGCACCTTTTGATTTGGACCTTTTATGATGTTTTTATGTTAATGAATTTGGTTTTCATTATGATGTTTGTGCAAAGCTTCAGGGGGAGCTCCTTATGTTTATTATTAAGTCTATTTGTTTTGCATAGTTGGTTATGGGGTTTTCCAATTATGCACCTCTCCTCCCTTGATAATTTTTTTTAAATTGTTACATCTTTTTGGCATATGACAAAAAGGGGGAGAGATATTATACACTTGTCTTGATATTGTTGCGCCTAAATTTTTCTAACTATGGTATATACTCTGATAAATGTTGAATACTCTAATACCATAGGCTTGGTGCTAAAATTAAATTGTCATAACATCTTGCACAAGCTGAATTTTTAGATAGGTGAAAAGTATCATATAGTGAGGGGGAGTTGCTTCTCCAAGTGGATCAAGCTCAACAAATGGATCAAATGTTAATTATTTTTGTCATCACCAAAAAGGGGGAGATTGTGAATTCAATGCTCCTAATTAGGTGGATTATGTTTTGATGATGACAAAATAATTAACAAATCATGCCTTGAAGATATTGCAACATCAACATCAACAAGAAGTCAAGAAAAGAAGACAAGTGCCCAATCATTCTCAATCAAATATTAATTGTAAATTTCTAATTTATGTTGAGAGTGGTTGAGAGTGGGTAGAAATAGTTAGTCTCTTCTAGGAATAAATTTTTATATGTTTATTAAGTTGAGATTGACCAAAAATTAATACTTGAGAGGAAAAATAAAATTGAAAAATAATTTTTCCCATATCTGATCAAAATACTCGAGTATTTTGATAAAGACTCGAGTATATACTCGAGTATTTATAGAAAAACTCGAGTGTTTGTGCCAGGTCAGCAAATATGACCGTTAGTCTTGTTCGTGCACCAATTCACTCGTGACCGACCAAAAAGACTCGAGTATTTACCAAAAGACTCGAGTATTTTTGTCCAGTCAGCAAAAATGAACGTTGGAGAGACTCAAAAACCAATTGAGGACATTTGAGTCTCATCCAACCCAAGAGAGCAATTCAGAACCTGATTGTAAAATTTCTCTTTGAATTTGTGCAAGAACAAACAAGACAACAAGATCATATTGATTCAAGCTTTCTTAATTTCCTCTTCTCAAGTGTTAATTCCCAAAAAGCTCAACTTCTCACTCATATTGTCATTTTATTCCAAGTTGAGTTTTAGGCCTCAATTCTTACATTGAGCTGTGCTTATTTGTGCTAATCCATTGTGAGATTAGTAATACACATACAAAAAGCTTGATTATTCAAAGTCTTGGATTGTTCCCAAGCAAACCCTAAGTGGCTTAGGGTGTTGGAAGTCTTGAGAGGTTCTCAAGCACAAGACTAGGAGGTTCCTAGCCCGGTGGAGTTTCTTGAAGGGAGTTCAAGGAAGCTTTGTGAAGAGTTCTTCAATCACCGGAATCAAATTGGGGTAGAAATCAAGAGTTTGGTACACTCTTGAAAGGGTTAGGTTGAGTGAGGCCATTCTCAAGCAATCCTTTGTAATTTCTAACAATTTGATTATTAGTAGAAACTCCTAAGTGATTAGGAGGACTGGATGTAGCTCATTGTTGGAGTGAACCAGGATAAAATTGCTTGAGTGTTGGTTTATTGCTTTTAATCTACTTTCTAGCTCAATAGACTTAAGTCATTTCAATCAATTAGGATTTATACAATTAGGTAGCAAGTTCAAGGAATCTTTGTGTTTAAAAGTTATTTAGATTGCTTGCTATTCTGTTGGATAAGTTCCTGTTTATTATTGAATTGATTTGAGTTAAATTGCTGAATTTTCATTTCTGGTTTTTCTGCTATCTGATAGGAAAAAACTCGAGTATTTCAGAAAAGACTCGAGTTGTTCATCACTGAAAAACTCGAGTATTTCACAAAAGACTCGAGTCTTTTGTGTCTGATTCCAGAAAATTCAGTCTAAGCTCCATTCTTCAGTTATCAATCGAAATATTTGGTATTAGTGCTTCAAAATACTATTCACCCCCCTCTAGTATTTTCTTAGCCCGCTTGTTGGTTTCCAACACATGCCACTCATTTAACCTAAAAGTTGATAAATGAAATAAGTATGAGCATATTACTTACATCCAATAATTGCTAAATGCTAAATGTGGTTGTTGATTCTTGCTGCACGATTACATACACTTATTGTACATATATTTATGCTCTATTAATTATGTGTATAGAATTGCTTACCCCTATGCCCTTGTAGGTGATGTCACGCTACATCGCTTGCATCGAGATCCAGCCACTTCCTAGTAGCATATGGATCTACGAGGACCACCGCGCGGTGTTCGAGGGAGAGGTAGAGGTTACCTTCTACCACCCGAACCCGCTGATCTGGTTTCGTCCTCGTAGGTTTAGGATTCCCATCATATACACTATGCACGTACCACCCTTTTACACTTACCATGAACCACCTCCCACAAGACCAGCTCGCTCATATCATAGTTTTCGTTTTCGACCTACCCGCTCACACCCTTTTTCTTCGAGAGTCATCCGTGAGGAGACTCCCCCATCTGATTCGAGGAGCCCTGTTAGGGTCTCGCCATCACCTGACCCTGTACCCAGTGGTAGGGTACCCACTCCATCGGATGAGATCGAGGAGGACCCTGTGGAGAACGAGAGCGGAGGCGAGCCTGTTGTACACTCTACCGGGAGTCAGTGGAGGGACGATGATCCCTAGGTATGTGCATATGGTAGATGATGAGGATCAAGGGATCCGATGTGGTGGATGCTGTGGATGAGTTGCTGCTGCTGCTGTGATGTTTGGATGATGACTACTACTTCTGCTACCTGGAGACTTCTACTACTACTACTGCTGTTACGAGATCTATGTGACCTACTTTAGGGTTTCATATTTTTGAGATGTACATATTGTAGATATGCTCTTGAGAGCTCTAGGCGTATGGTTTTACTTTGACATAGATCTTTTATGGACTTGTGTTGGTTCTTGGAGACACAACTTGGGACTATGTATTTCATGACTTACTATATATTATGTTATATTGTAACTGTGCATAGTCCTACTATTTCCGCTTACTCTGATATGGATTAATCAAAGGGTTCGGCTACGTTATTTGAAAATGGTATCAGTTCCGCGAAAGAAAAGAATGGATGGCATGGCTTAATTTTACTATGTAAATACACTTTCAAAGTACCGATGCTATCTGGATTCTGAAAAGATTTTCTTGTCTTAGAAAATGCCGAATTCAATACAAGATTTAAAATGATATAAATTATATGCTCCAAGAATTCCAGGTTTTGGTTTGTGCACCCGTCCGATAGGAAATGAAAAGAAAATTTTGTTTTCCACATTTTCTAAATACTAACAAGTCCATAACTAAGACGAGTATTAATATAATTGTTGTATTAATTACTTGGAATATACCGAGGGTGTCACAGTTGGGATCGGTTCTTTGCCTTATGCCTCTTTTATTTTTGCAAAAGCTTTAAAGTTGAAACATCATATACCTTTGCCATGCTGCTATCTTTCATTGGTTCAAATAAGTAAATTAGAGTTAATAGTCACATAGGTCTCCAAAATATACATGTGAAATCAATTAGGTCCCTAAAAGATTTGTAGAATCTCTTAAACCCCTTAAAGATCATTTTGGTGTCACATTAGCCCCCCATTCAATTTCATCAGGATGAACCTGATGAAATTCTACGTGGCACGTAAAATACTTTGTCAGTCCCAATGCGATGTTGGAATGTTAAGAAGGTGCCACGTTTGGGCCAAAAAAACATTTAATGTGTCACATAGGATTCCGTTAGGTCCCTCATGGGGGACTAATGTGATGCTAAATTGATCTTTGGGAGGTTTAAGAGATTCCACAAATCTTCCAAGGGCCTAATTGATTCCAAAATGACCTTTGGGGTTTAAGAGATTCCACTAATCTTTCAGGGACCTAACTGATTTCACAGGTATATTTTAAGTACCTATGTGACTATTAACTCAAGTAAATTACAATGATGTTATGATCTGCGATGACATGTATTGAGCATGAGCTTTTATTATTTAATTTTTTGCATACTTTTTCTATTTTGGGACTCATAGTATTATTAATTAAGGATCCAAATTGAAAGATAAAGATGGATGCGATAGGACCATAATAGATTAATAGCATTTTCATGTACTATTATTAATTTGAGGACTGAATTTTTAGTCCTGCCATGAATTATAACAGGAACTTTAAGGAGTGCTGGGGCTCATATCATTACGGCTATTATTGGCTCTGGTGTTCTATCTCTTGCAAGGAGCACTGCTCAATTAGGATTGATCGGAGGGCCAGATGCCATGCTATGTTTGGCTATTGTCACCTATATTTCTTACATGGATGCTGTTAGAGTCAATCTTGGTAGTAACACATTAATCTCTTTCCCAAGCTCTAGTAAAATCACTCTACCTAGAAACTTATATGATTTTGATTAACTGCTATATCGATTATATTGTTTAATTACATTTAATTTAGTGTTAGTTGAGAACAGAAAAGGATATAGGTGACTAGTTTTCAAATCGAGTATTACAGTGAGATGACTAATGAAAAAATAAATAAACGGTAATTGCTAAGTTTGTGTACTTCAACTCGTTCTCGTGTGATTCCAATTTTATAATTAATTGGATTTGCATCAACCGACCAAAAACCAACTACATGTATTCTTCTCGATTTCTAATATTATCCATTCAAGACATTCTTTTCCACTTCTTTCTCTCTTTTTGTTGCTTAATGCTTAGTATGGAAATTCTGCATATAACGTGCTACTTGAAGGAGTAAACAGGAAATAGCTAGTGTATGTCTAGTGACGGGTGTTTTATACAAAACCCCAAAAGCAAAATCATATCAGTCAAATTTATTATAAAATTAAACTAGACATATTATTACTGTTTCAGTGAAATAATCAATTCAAAATTATGAGCATTTTAGTGGATATGATCTATACCAAATAACATAAGTGCAGGGTTTGTCTTGACATTGTCAGAGCCTAGGTGGAAAAAAAAAAAGAGAGGTCCTATATTATAAAAAATCTCATAGTGTATTCAAGAAACTTTTTGCGACATATTTTCCAAAATTAAATTTCTCAAAATACAGTCAATATTCATTAATATACAACATTTAAAGCAATCAACAATGTCTTATATATACTACAAATTAAAAAATATAATAATTAAATGATATGATATTATCTAAAATAAAAATAAACAAAATAACAAAGCATCAACAACGCCAACATCAACTGATACATTAATAAACAATTCAAAAAAAAAAAGTACCCTGTCGATACCGACTTTATCAAACCTATTGTTATATTTTTGCGATCAAATACTGGATTCAGAGAGTTTCTCACAAAACAAAGCCCTCAAAGAAAAAGTTGAGAAAATAGAAACCTATAAACTATATATGCCATGTGTCACCAATGTTGGTTATTAAAAAATTAATTCCTTTGAACACGAGTTTTTGAAACATCCTTAAAAAAAAAAAAAAACAAACGAAAAAGGCTGAAACATTATTACTAAAAAAACAAATATATGTTCTTACCCAAAAAAAAAAAACCAAATACATAGCTATAAAACACATGTTTGGAAAATTATGAAATAGTGCAACTACAGATCCAATGTATATTATTTAAATTTATTACAAGAAAAAGTACTACTAAAAACCTTAGAAAATTTTGAAACACTAGTAAGCAAGCCCGTGCAGAAGACGGTAGCCTACGATTAAATGATAAACTCACATATTAAAGATTTTAATTTTTAGTGTATGAGTATGTTCTTAATCATGAGTAAAGATATTAATCATTTTTTAGTGGAGTTTCGAAGGGTCGGGGTGGATTTAGTTGAACCGCCAAAGTGCGAAAGCCCAGACACCACCTGCGAAAGCAAAAAAAAAAGTATTAATCATTTTTTAGTAAGAAACCCCATGCAATGCACGAGGCCAATACGGTAATCAACCACATTAAATATGAAATTTAAATGTATTGGCCACATATGTAACCTATATGATGAGGCACGAATAAGATACTAAAAAATGTAATGGTTGCCTATTTATTTGGATTTTTTTATCCATTAAAACTGAGATAAATATACGAAATTGTTAAAAGAAAAAAAGAATTATCAATTTGTTTTATGATCTTTTGATATTCTTTTGTTTTTTTAAGTGTATTTTTTACTTAAATTCTTTGTTTAACAAATTTTGAAATACTTACAATAAGGTTCTTTTACAAAATGAAAAATGCAAATTTGTGCTTTTGCAATAAGAATTTTGTGATCCTTTTCAAATAATTAATTATTGTAGCAAATAACAACTATTATTGAAAAGAGAACAAACATAATGACCCATTATAAAGAAAACAATATGCCCAATGATCCATCAATAAAATTATGATACCAATTGCTTTTTTCTTAAAGCAGTAAAATACACACCATGGACCAAACCTTCCTTGTCTCCATTTCTAAGTCTTGCTTAACCATCCTAATAAAACACAGAACCATCTACTAAAATTCAAAGAAAGCATAGATTTACTTAAGACTAAAGCTATGACATAATTTATATGTGAAAATCTGTCTACTATGGCATAGAAAACGGTTAATGTAACATCATGTTTAATGTAATCAGTGCCGATTAAGTTAAGTGTTGAGTGTCATGTGTAATCCTGGTTGAAGGATGTGTGGTTTAAGAGTCTAAATGTGGAGTGTCGGAGTTCGATCCGATCAGACTCTGTGTTAGCGGAGCTCTTAGGAGCCGAGCATGTGTTACCAAGCTCGTGGGTGTGTGCTGAGTACGAGGCATAGAGCTCGGATTGGCCGAGCACGTGACTTAGAGTCACAAGGCCAGGTTGGGGTAGAGCCGAGCTCCTGGGAGTCCGAGCTTAGTAGGATCTATGAGTTAGATCAGGGCAGGTTGAACCGAGCTCGGGTGGGTGATCCGAGCAAGTGGTATGGTGTTAGTTAACCAAGCAAATATCGAGTTGGTGGTATTGGGTTAGCGGAATCGAGCAGGTTCCAAGTAAGATGTGTTGTGCTCGTGGATTCGAGCAGATAGTGGGTTGGTTTAGTGCCGAGCAAGAGTAGCCGAGTTTAGGTAATCCGAGTTGTAGTGTTGAGTTCACTTATATGTTGTGCTCGGGAGAAACCGAGCAGTTCCCATCTTGTTGTGCTCGGAATGGGCCGAGCAGTGATAACTGATATTGCGAGAAACGAGCTCGTATCATTTGCAACCCCGGAACTGCACTGGTCTTGTGTTGATGTGGGATAGTGCCGACTTCAGCAGGTCGTGTGTACTCATTTATAGTGTCTCATCCCGAGGTGGTGGCACCAAGGGAACCGAGCACCGAGTCCTAGCTTGCGCCGAGCTCTCATGTTTTCATTGTTGAGAGCTGGACTTCGGAAGTCAGCCTTTGCTGGCCAGTGTTCTGGAAGCATGTCGTCTTTTTCCTCCCGATGTGCCGCTCAGTTTCTGCCGGAATAAGTGACTTGGGGCAAGTCTGTAATTCCACATTTGACATTCATTTTCAGCCACAACTTTATGAAGCTTCTCAGGGAAGCTTTTCATACCAACCACATATTTCCCCTTTCTTTCGTGCAAGTACAAGTAGAGTGAGACATTCTCATTGTTGCTCTACGTGTGACTTGTGTTCTGAAAACCCAAAGAGAGCCATTCGAACTACTCCCCAAGGTTCAGAGTCTATTTCTTCTTTGTGTGGCAAGCCAGTTGCTGTTGAGCCATCATTTTCTTCATCGTGCAGTCAAGTGATTCGTTGGGAACTAGGAGAACTCGGGATTACAAGCTAGGCTTTGTCTTGAAGGTTCCATTTTATTCTTTCTTCACAGTTGAGGTAAGGGGTGGGTCTTACCTTGATATTAAAATAGTTTTAAATTAATACATAATGTTGACCGAGTATATATGTGTTATGTTGAGGTAAATGTGGTTTCAAATATGCTTGTGATATACTGTGTGTGGGTGGTATGTATATATGTATACACTGTGAGTTGCATATCTTGGAAACCATGTTACATGTGTGGATGGAGTCATTCGGTTTGGTGAAACCGAATGAATGGAATGATGATGGTGGTCATCATTGATACATACAAGGTGTTGTATGTATGGAACTTAAGTGAATGATTTAATGTTAATAAAATTAAAGAGTAAATGGCAGCTATAATCCATTGGGGGACACCGACCACTAGGTGCCTTGATAGGTGTCAATACGACCCATTAGGTGTCAACACGACCCATCAGGTCGAATACGACCCATTAGGCCCAAAACGACCCGTTAGATGATGGTGTACCCTATGGATTACGGTGCTGCAATTAAAAGAATTAATTTGGTAAAATTAAAATGTTAATGGAAATGGGGAGTAACGGGTGTATTTTGGCCTAATGGGTGTAAAAATGGGACCTGATGGGTGTGGGAAATATACCTAATGGGTGTTAACATGACCTAGCAGGTGCACAAAGGCCTAGTGGTGTATTGGCAAGATTAAACTGAAATGAAAAGCTAGAATGGGAATGGTTATGAATGGATAATATGTTTGTAATGATTTCATATTATGTGCTAAGTGTTTAATGGTGTATGGCTTGGCTTATTATTATGTTTAGTTTTGGAACTGCTTTTTATTTCATGTGTAATACTCACCTCCTTACCAACCTTTTCAGGTAACGAGATTGAGTCAACACAGCCCCCGGCCGAGTAGGTGCACTTTCCCTCCCAGGAAAAGTAGTGGAGCAGTTAGTGTGGGTTGGTCCAGTGTTTTGACATGTATTTTTGGGTGGTTTATTTGATGTTGCACTTTTTTTTTTTGTTGTAAAATATTTTGGAAAACCTCATGGCATATGTATAACTCTGATTTTAATTCCGGTTTGAATATCTATATTGTTGTTGTGCAACACTTGGTTGGCAAAGACTTACTTTTGAAAAGAAATGGAATTGCTTTCGGATGAATTATTAACCCCTGTGTTTTCGGCTAAATTGTATTAAGTGCATGCTTAATTGTTTTTCTTTGGGGTAATTAAGGGTAGTTTATTGTTGGTGTTACAGTTAACATGTAGAACACCAGCAATGGTGGCAACTTCTGATCTAAACTCCTTTTCTTCCCTTTCTTCATCAATTCTCTTCACAGCAACCCCGGTATCATCACTAAGAATTTCTTTGAAAACTAAAGCAGAGGACAGATTATGTTAAATAATTATGTTCAAATTATGTTAAATAATTATGTTCAAATTATGTTAAATAATTATGTGTGGATTAAAAAATCTTCATACTTAAAAGAGCTTATAAGAATAGTAGAAGTTTGACATGGATTTTGGAAGCGGAGGAGATTGGGCTTCACTTATCTCCAATAGGTGGGCTTAGATGAATAAATTCAGAGCTTTGAAGAAATTAGCTTTTTTATTTACCGAGTAATTGCTCTAGTTTTATACATGAGTGCAAATTTGCTATATAAAAACTATGATACTGAGATATGTTTATGTGTTACAATCAACTTTCAAAATGTTTATTTCTAACTGGTCAACCACGTTAAAAAGGAAAAAACCTGTTTCATAGATTATAACTCATAAGATTTATAAAAGCCTATTGCAGCCATTGTAGTCACAACTTTAGGGTTGAATGCAAAAGCAAATGTGCTGAGCACCATAATTCCAAGCTTAAAATGCTTTAATCACCTCATCATCTCATGAACTGGTCAATTATATAATGTAACAAAGTGAGATATATCTAAAAGGTAACATTAATAAATGAAAAAACACCAAACGAATTTGGCTCCCCACCCTCATCATCACAACACCAGAAGTTTCTCAGGTTGTCATAGTTAAAAGACACTTGGATTAGAGATTAGCAAGCCCGCCTTTGTTAAAAAATGTTACACTACATAATTTTGCTTAAAAAAGTATAACATGCCCCTGCATAATGATGCCATTTTTAAAATGAAACTAATTTACATTACATATCTGAAGCAAGAAGAAGCCATATTTCTAAGTAGAGGAGATGTATGATATAAACCATCCAATCTTTGAAGTTGTCTACCTTTAACAGTGAAAATGATTTTTACATGCGTACGTACCTCCAAGTGATATTTCTTCTATAAGGAATGCCGAACTTGACCAGTGTAAGTGCCACACATTGGCATATCTCAAATATGCAATTCGTCTACTTCAAAAAAAAAAATCAACATGACACAAAAGGATCATAAAGCACCTAAAAAATAGAGTCAACAACATAAAGTACTTAAAAAAATCAAAGCTTTGCATCATCGTTAATTTAAAAATTAAAAGAAAATTAAGCGAGTCTTTTTTTTAAGATGAAAATTAAGCAAGTCTTCAATGTGATGAAACCACCAGCATTAGTAATAGAAAAATGCTTCATGCACTTAAGCTCTTTAGTTTAGTAAGGTCTTTAGTTTATTAGAGGGAAAAAAGGCAACTTAGTCCAAACATGGTTCCTACATTATTAGCAGGCAACACACCCATGAATTAATTCATTAAATTGTCAATGAATTGCTAACCTCTTGTACAGGTTTGTAATGCTCTTTTGGGTTCACAAACTCATTAACCCCGAATTTCTTAGCTGCCAATAAAAATCAGAAATACCATCAATAAGTGAATTGTTATTTAACTTATTTAGTGCTGAAAATTTAAACATTTGATGGAAAAGAAGTATTCATCTACCTAATTCAAATATGGATGAAACCAAATCAACCCCAATGTTTCTTTTTGCACCAGAAATCCTTGCCTCTCAACAGTCTAACATTTTAGATTAAAAATAAAAACAGGAGTTAACATTGTCCTTTATCAGTTGCTAGAAAACTATAATACACACACAAAACAAAAAACAAAAAAAATGGCATAAGAGTAAGTAAATGTACAGCAAGGCCAACAGCTCCAACAACAAAAATTGCAACAGAGACACCTGTTTTAAAAGGCAAGTGCTTCTTGATATGCTTCTGCATCCTATGCTTCTGGATATGCTTTTGATGCTTCTGAATATGCCTCTGCATCCTATGCTCCCCATCTTAGTAGAAGGCAAGTGCTGCTAGAAGACAACAACTTATTAGGGAATGCCTTTTATTGAAAAGAGAGGATGTGTAACATCCTAAATTTTAATTCTAAGTATAAAAATAATAATGATAATGAATTTTGAGTAATAGGAATAATAAGTTCAAGTCGGGAGTAGGCGTGGAAAAGAGGCGTGTTGATCTTAAAAGCAAATTAATATATAAAATTTAAAATAGAAGATTTGTAACTCAAAACGTAAATTCCACCGTTGGATTTGAAGATAAGGATTTTAGGAAGCTTACTCTCAAATTTGAGCAAGATCCGACGGTTAACGAAGAAGTCATGAAATTATGAGTGCAAAGAAATTAAATACAATGGGAACTGGTTAAAATACTCGAGTATTCTGTAAAATACTTGAGTATTTCGAGCACGCCCAGACACGCCATTCCTCCCACCCAAGCGCTTGGCATCCAAATGGCTGGTTCTTACAGAGTGATTTGCGCCCAGTGTGACACCCTCAATGTAACCCAAGTAATTAATCCAATAAATATACTATTACTTGTTAGTATTTAGAAAATACAGGAAATAAAATTTTCTTTAAAAATACTATAGAGGCGGGTGCACAAACTAAAACTTGGGACTCTTGGAGAATGTAAATTACATCATTTTAAACTTTATATTGAGTTCGACATTCTTTAAACAAGAAGATATTTTCGCAATCCAGATAGCATCGATACTTTGAAATCATGTTTACATAGTAAAAATTAAGTGATGTCATCCAATCTTTCGTTTCGCGGAACTGATACCATTTTCAAATATCGTAGCCGAATTCTTTAAATAATCTATATCAGAGTAAGCGGAAATAGTAGGACTATGCACAGTTGTAGTATAAACATAAGATATATATATATATATATATATATCAGTAGGTCATAAAATACATAGTCCAAAGTGTCTCCAAGATCCGATACAAGTCCATCTAAAAGATCTATGTCCAAAAGTAACCACATCTCTAGAGTACTCAAAAGCATATCTACAATATATACATATACATCTCAAAATATAAGACTCTAGGGCTGGTCACATAGATCAGGTAGCAGTAGTAGTAGTAGTAGAAGTCTCCAAGAAGTAGTAGCAATAGTCATCATCCAACATCACAGCAGGCAGCATCACCATCTCCTCCACAACATCCCTCACACCGGATCCCCTGATTCTCATCATGTACCATATGCACATACCTAGGGATCATCGTCCCTCCACTGACTCCCGGTAGAGTGTACAACAGGCTCGCCTCCGCTCTCGTCCTCCACAGGGTCCTCCTCGATCTCATCCGATGGAGTGGGTACCCTACCACTGTATACAGGGTCGGGTGATGGCAAGACCCTAACAGGGCTCCTCGGATCAGATGGGGGAGTCTCCTCGCGGACGACTCTCGAAGAAAAAGGGTGTGAGCGGGTAGGTCGAAAGCGAAAACTGTGATATAAGCGAGCTGGTCGTGTGGGAGGTGGTCCATGGTAAGTGTAAAAGGGTGGTACGTGCATAGTGTATATGAAGGGAATACTAAATCTACGAGGACGGAACCGGATCAGCGGGTTGGGATGGTAGAAGGTAACCTCTACCTCTCCCTCGAACACCGCTCGGTGATCCTCGTAGATCCATATGCCACTAGGAAGTGGCCGAATTTCGATGCAAGCGATTTAACGTGACATCACCTACAAGGGCACAGGGATAAGCAATTTTATACACATAATAAATAGAGCATAAATAAATGCACAATATGAATATGTAAACATGCAGCAATAATCAACAAACACATTTAGCACTTAGCAAGTATTAAATGCAAGTAAGATGCTCATACTTATTTCATTTATCAACTTTAGGTTAAATGGGTGACATGATGTATGAATCTAGCTCTCAACCCTATCTCCATCAATCTATGTCACTCTCTGACGTCCATCCTTTACTTCATCCAGCACTCAACAGTGCGTTGTACTCCTAGGTGTACAACATTCGTACATTCACCGAGAATGTACACGACAAGCTTGGAAATCGTGCCACCCGAGCAACGTCCCGTCATCCAAACGGAATAACCATATCATCAGCATCTCACTAAGCTGACCACGTCGTCAACCATAACGTGTCATCAAGCGAGCCGTCAATTGGCACTCCCAGAGGCCCTCCTCATGTTACCAAAACATGATAAATGATCTATCATCCGAACTCCAGAATGAATGCAATATCTTAACTTAAAGAAATTGATTGGTATATCTTAATTAATAAAATATAACGTGCCACCTGAGCAACGTCCTGACATTCAAACGGAATAACCATAACATCAATCAATTTCTTTTAAGTCTTAGATCACTTGGATTATTATCATTTATGTATTAATAGAATGATTCAGACTTAAAAATGGTATTTTAAGTTTTTGGTTAAAATACTCGAGTATTCCTCATAATACTCGAGTAGTTCCTCAGTTTCCAGTATTTACTCGAGTAATTCATAATTATACTCGAGTCGTTCATACCTTTTTAGAAAATCAAGTTTCAGGTTTTCTAAAAATACTCGAGTAGTTCATGAAATACTCGAGTCGTTCATCAACCCAGAATACTCGAGTAGTTCATGCATTACTCGAGTCGTTCATCAGACTACACTCTTGCTGCATCTGTTAATACTCGAGTCCTAAACCTGATACTTGAGTCATGGTGCAAAAAGATACACTGGTGCATCACGAAGTACTCGAGTACCGAGCCATCTACTCGAGTATTATTAGACAGAACAAACTGAAAACTTGATTTTTACATACCATTTTCAATTCTAACCATTTCTAATCAAATTCAATGATCAACAGAGGTCACATAACATATAATAAACATGTTCAAACACTTGGAACACATCAAATTACAGATTTGACAGAGAATCATAAGATTGTGCATAAAACATGAAAATTCACAACTCAACCTACTAAATTGCAATATACTCAATAAACTTGTGAATTTAAGCTCAAAACAGTTTGCATGCATCATATGGGACTTGCTCATAACAACTTTAGAGCACAAGTTGATCTCCAAACCAATTTCCCTATTTAATCTAAGCCCTTAGAGCCTCTTGGTGGCTCTCTAATCAAATTCATGTAATTTAAACTCTATCTAGTGAATAGAAAGCTTTCCCCTTACCTCTCAGACGTGACTCAACAAAGAAATTGCAAGGAAAAGCTCCACAACACCAAGAACCACTTCAAGCACCAACATGCAGAGCAGTTTGAGTGGAGGTCCAAAATTGAATTGGTTGACATAGAAGACAGAGATAACAGTTGGGGAAATTAGTATTTCTAAACTCTATGCAACACATACTAATTATAGAAATCAATTTGAGACTCAGAAGATGCGTGAGCTTACCACAATCAGTGATCAAAGTAAGCTCCAGAACCAACTTGACAGCACCAAAGCTTCCATTTTCGAGATCCAATTCTTCCACCACACTCACTCTCAGCTCACGATTTTGATCTCTATACAAAGATCGTGATGTGAGCTTTGTATTGGTGTATAGTTTGTTACTCAAATCCAAACACAGAGGGAAAATCGAAGTGAAGAACTCAGGAACCCTTACTCAAGCAACACACACAAATTTGACCAAATGCTTCACCAATTCGAGTTTAATTGGCTTATATAGACAAAGAACAGGTCCATGCATGGCGACACGAAAGCCATGGACATGTGAGGGTGGAGTATTCGTGTCACCACGGCGGAATCGTTAGTGGTTACTCACCAAAACGCACTAACTCGTGCAACTCTGACCAGAATACTCGAGTATTTTGGCCAGTTTTTGAAAAATATTTATTTTATTTTCTTTCCCTCCAAAACCTTTCCTATAATTACCTCTAGGTCCCAAATCAGGTACTACTATGCAAAATATTTATTTTATGCATAAATATACTTACCAAATTAAATTCACACATTCACCAACAACATAAACATAGAATTTTAACCAAAGATTAAAATAGAAATAATTAATTATAATAAATTTTATAATTAACATTCCATTAATCAGGGATTAAAATTTTGGGGTGTTACACCCAGGCGCGCTTGGCGCATCTGGTGCACCAGAATGGCGCACGAGCCCTGCAAGCGCTTAAAATACTCGAGTATTACATAGAATACTCGAGTATTTCGAACAGACAAACAAAAAATAAAATAAACGCATGTGGACCACATAATTCGTGGCTTGTTGTCTTATGACCACAAACTCACTTCCCTTCAAGAAAACAAAAATAACACAACAACAACTCAACACAACAAACACAAACACTCACATACCATCATCTCCTCCATTCTCTCCCTCTCAAGAGCAAGACATCATCATCCCCATCACAAGCCCTAACAAAATCAATGGCTCCCATCATCAATAACCTCATCCTCATCATCAATTTCTACTTCTAAGCAACAAAACAAACACCATATCACCCCATCACTCCCTCCCTCTCACGCCTCTCTCCTTCCATAATCCCTAGGGTTTCTCAAGCTTCATAGCCATGGAGACTCTTGTGCACTCATGCCTCATCAAGAACAAGTGAAGGGAAGTTCACTTCCCACATGCAACCAACATCATAGGATTATTCATCATCATTGGATATTAATTATTCTAAGGTGGCAAGCAAAACTCAAGAGGTTTAAAGTTCCTAGATTCTAAGAAACAAGGCACAAAGTATTAAGGTTCCTTATCTCTTGTTACTTTGAGGTAAGGAGTGGGTGTTATCCTAACTTAGGGGGTAGTTTGTAGTATGTATATAATGGGTGCTAAGATTGGATGTTAGTTTATGATATTACGCATTAGGGTAGTGGATATAATTAATAATTAAAGTAGGAGAATTAAAGAAGTAATATTATTTTGATAATGGTGATATTATGTGCATTTGTGATAGTTTGTTATATATATGTTTGAATTATTTGAGCATGTAAGTATGATTATAGGAATATGAACTTAGGAGATGGTGCAATATGCTAGGGAAATAGAATAAATTGAGAATAATAATTAGGTGGTAAATAGTCATGAAAGGAGGGTACGAGTAACAACAAATGAGAGGTAGACAGAGAAGTTAGGAATAATGGTTGTGTGAGCCTGGTCATAGAAGACGCACGTTGGACGTGTGCATTGATTGCGTAAGACACACGCGATGTGCAGCTGTAAGACGCACACGGGATGTGCGCAGTAATGACTCACACAAGATCCCTGTGAACGGGATCGGTTGGGATGTGTACCTGGTTATAGAAGACGCACGTTGAACGTGTGCATTCATTGTGTAAGTCACACGCGATGTTCAGCTGTAAGACGCACACGGGATGTGCGCAATGATGGTCACACCATAGCCCCAATAATTACCGTAAGACGCACACGGGATGTGCGCAATATGGACTCATACAATTCCCTAAGAAGGGGTTCGGCTTGTGTATACCAGGTCATAGAAGAAGTACGTTGGACGTGTGCATTGATTGTATAAGCCACACGCGATGTGCAACTGTAAGACGCACACGGGATGTGCACTATAATGGTCATACACAACACTATTATGAGTTTGGTGTGAGTGTGTACCAGGTCATAGAAGACGTACGTTGGACGTGTGCATTAATTGCGTAAGTCACACGCGATGTGCAACTTAAGACGCACACGGGATGTGCGCAATGGTGGACACACCATACCCAAAAAGAGACGAAAACTGTAATTAAATGAAAGGAAATAATACGAGATAGCGTATGAGAAGAAAAGTGTAAGAATAAAATGAAAGGAATGTAACAACCCGATTTGGCAACTTGAAAACCACAACTGTTTATAGTGAAATTTTGGGCCAATTTTTTTTTTTTTAAAACAAGTGTTACACAAGATGAGAACATTTAGGTTTTCAAAACATAGTTACAATTTAAACTTATGTTCTCATATTGCATAAACCTTTCAAGTTCCAAACGGAGATGTCACAAGACACCGCACCTCAAAACTTGTTTTTCAAAACATCATTTAAATCATAGCCCATTCATCTTAATTCCAAAACATAATTTCTGAAAATGAATTTAGTAGGGGTTACAGCATGATAGAGCCAGGATTCTAAGTAACTTGCAATGGAATTACAAAAATCTGAAAGGGAATTACCTAACTTCTAGTCATCTACTCTAACGTTTCCGCTGTGCTACTCTGATTCTTGGTAAGTCAAATCCTCAGGTTGCCAGCAGCATCATCCTCATCAGCCTTATTAGCAATACTTTCCATAGCCGCATCTCGTGCTTTCTTCTCCTCCTCATAACGAGCTAGCAGTCTCTCCATGATTTCCTTTCGATTCCGTTTCATCTCAATATAAACTATGACACGGCCAATCATAGTTATATTGTCTCCCTTTAAAGGAGATGCTCCTATCTCCTGAATGAGCTGGAACTTCGCTATGTTTTCCATCTAAAGACCATACATAATTTTTCCCAATACAAAGCAGAAGTGCGAGAGAGTGAGCTACCCAAAACATGTAATGTCGACTATGTGGATTTACGATAGACAATTATTAAGATAAAACAATAAATAACAAACAGAACATATAAACAAACATAATCATCATTATCATATAAACAACATCTTATTCTTGCTTCTCAATTCTTACTCATTACTTAATACCATTACTGAACCATTCTTCTCAAATCTTTAAGTTTATTAAGTCTTATCATCTCAGTCAACTCAATGATTAGGGGAACAAGCATCATTGAGGCAAATGGCTCACACGTCTACATCTCCTCGGTCATCCATCCAAACCTAGTCGGAAGCAAACAGGAGTACAGGACCTTTACCATGCGGGCACGACAGCTGTCTCAACAATCAAATGGTCCCAGACCAGGAGGACTCAGCCTCAATCATATCAATTCAATTCATATACATAATCAAGGCACACTGTCTCACTTACAGTGGCAATCACAAATGCCCCACTCCAGTCCCTCTCACTGTTCTAGACTTGCATTCAAGGGGGCGACAGTATAATTCTAGTCTCGAGTGCAGAACTTACCACGGCATTGGACCCAGTCCCTACCACGTTAGTACGCCACCTGTGGAGTTCGTTCTGCCTAGAAATATACTCTAGACTTCTTGACGTTTCACCGTCATCGTCCTCCCCTCATGCAATCTCCACCTGAGTATCCGCAGATACCCATAGTATCTTCCTCTCCACTACTTCGATAACACACTCATACCTCACCGCGTTATTCATGTCTTTTAATAGTTTTTTAAAGTTTTGAAGCTTTTAAGGTTTTATTTACGGCTTAATCCTAACGGTCGGCTCATCCTTAGTGCATCCCTTCAACGAGTCCCGACCACTAATCTTTCAAACTGTTCCCCAATTCATCACATAACATCTCTACATCTCATATCACACTCTTTCTCAGCTCATCTTATCCACTTGCTCAAGACTCATTTCCTTGGCTTTTTCCAAAAATACCTTCTCGCAAAACCTTTTTCGAAAATATAATTTCACAAAACTTTCACTTCACCAAACTTTTTCAAAAATGTCGTTTCATAAATTTTCTCAAAAATAACCTTTCACAAAATTTTCTCAAAAATATTATTTCCAAAAACTTTCACCAAATCTATTTGCACAAACGTTCACAAAATATTGTTTTCGCAAACTTTTCCCAAAAGGGTCATTTCATAAAACTTTCTCAAAAGTATCGTTATAAAAGATTTTCTTGAAAAATATCATTTTAAAAAGAATTTCTCAAAATAGCATTTCAGAAACTTATCAAAAGATGGGTTCCAAAAACTGTTCTCAAAAATATCTTTTACAAAAGTCTTTTCAAAAGATTGGTTCGCAAAACTTTTTCAAAAAATATATCTTTCAATAAAAAGCTTTTCGAAAATCTTTTTCAAAAATCACATTTTTTCTGAGCGCTAATGGAGGAGCAAGCTCAACTCAACACTAGTCCCAGTCTAAAACAAAAACAAGGAGCCAAGCCACATCCACTTTCATAACCATGTTACTCTTTTCCAGCCTCAACTCTTATCTTAAATTTTCCTTCACTTACATCTCTTTTGTTATTACTTGTCATTTTCTCATTTGCATCTTCTTACTTTCACAATTCATTCTTATCACATAATTACGGCGTACCAATGTTTCCCAATAATCTCACAATTACTTAACCAATCAATAAATAATTCGCAGTATATGATAAACAAATAGTTCAAGCATAAATCAATCAGAAAGCATGCTATCATGTTTAATAAACCAACCTCAGCCGTTCGGGTGGATAGCCAAACAAACAATCAAACAATTGCTATCACATACACCACTACGCTAAATGAGATTGGAGTCCAACCTTTGAGATGATTGGACCTCTTAATAAGTTACCTAAATACCACGACGTCTTAAGGGAAGCCCCTCTCTCACCTCAAGTGACGTAGGTCTCCGAAAGCTTTCCAAGAATTGCCGATCGCTAATCCCGTCTCGTTTCCTTTGCGTCTGTCATCCGAACTATAGCATTTTTCCCCGTGCGTTAGAAACATGTTTAACGACTTTATTAGTTTGCTTTAGAAAACACTTTGAAATAATTCCTTTTTGAAAACTCATTGTTTACATTCCAAAAGTTTTCAAATCCAAACTAAATAAAAACATTTTCAAGAAAACTTTAAAAATGATTTTCTTATCAAAACAAAATTCATTTCTCTGGATATAAACTTTCTTTAAAACGTTCACGTTATAAAAATCATTATTCTTAGTTATTAAACAAAATTCAGAACTTAAGAAAATAAAGTTCCAAAACCACATTAAATCAAATTGAGTTTCTTAAATCATACCTTCCAGTAAAACATTTTTTTTTAATACTTTGGAAATTCAAATATAGAAAAACACATTCAAACAACACATCATTACAACATTCACAACTTCACATAATATTAGTCACATTAAAAATCATTGGATTTTCAAAAAAATTCCTTTTCAATTATTAAATCAATTGGTTTATTTTTATCTTTATAAACCGAAAGAGGTTAAAACAAACAACACATCACACATAGCATCATACACATAAAAACATAATCGTTCACAAAGATCATTCCATGGAGACAATTTTCCTTAGAGTAGTGTTTTGGTGTTTGGAAGAAAATGGACTTGGTGAAGAGGTGATGAACTATGGCTTCATCTTTTTATAGTCAAGTTCATAATTCCCTATTTTGGCCCTTGTAAAATTCGGTCCATGCACACTAGGAAGGGGCGGTTTGGTCTTCACAAAAAATTGCATGGGTGGATGTTATCAAAGTTAAGGGGAGACAAGGTGGAGTAGGCTAGGTTTTAGGGGTCACTTAGGGCTAATAGGTAGTTAGCTTCTAGTTAGGGTTTTCCACCAATTTAGTTACTCCTTGGTTCTAACTTAATTCTTATTTGGTTTCCTCTTCCCCAAGTTTCTAAAATCTTAAGTTTATGCACACACATGCACACACACACGTATAACACATATATCACATACATACATATACACAACCGCATCATACATACACACATACACACAGGCTTTGCACTTTTATTTCTAATCATATTTTCTTAAAATTATTAATTCACACAACAATGCATTTAATTCTAAGAAATCACATTTTCACAACCATTTTCATGCATCACTTATCACACACACATTAAATCAAACATATATCACACAAAATTCATGCCAAGACAACCTTACAAAACACATTTCCTTAAAATTCGTATTTCTTAAATTCTGAAATAAATTTTTTTAAATCAACCCATAAAATTCTAAAAATTACATTTTCAAATTCAAGGTTTTAAAACGATCATTTTCATATAAAGATCATGAAATTCCGAGTTACGGTTAAAAAATACGAATTTTTTTAAAGGTAACAGACCCAAAAACTTTATTTTTAACAAAATCATCTTTTAACAAAAATCACAATCTAGCAAATCATTTTCCACCTCAACAAAAATCAATGTTTTGTGTAATGTTCACTCCTTACCATTTTTCCACAAGTACTGAGTCTGAGCTAGCACAGATGCCGGCCGAGCAGGAGTACTCTCCCTAGAGAGTAGGTTTTTATTTAGTAGGACATGATGTCATGTCCTGGGCCCTTTTGATATTATGACATAGTTTGTTTTGATGTATAAAATGCAAATAGTTTTTTTTGGGTGGGCCCAGGACAACTCCTATGGGGAAAGGAGTCCTTTAGGAAATTTAAACAATTCCAAATACTTGTTTATATGCTGCTATAACTCGATGTGATGATAACTGTTATTTGGAGTGCATTATGATGCACATTGTGAATATAGATGCCCTGATGGCAATCTGAATGATATAAAATATATATGTTTATCAGGTTTTGAAGGAAAACTAAAATTTGGGAAAGCTAGAAACACAAAGGAAACTCCGTCCGTTTGATGAGATATTTTTATTAGTTTGAAATGATTAAAGATATTTTAAAAGAAAAATTTTCAGGTTCATAATTAATGCAATGTAATTAAGGATAATTATAAATAGGGTGTTACAGAATGACTAAATCAAAGTTAACAAAATAGAAGCATATTCCAAGAGCCTTACACTGGCTTACCTATGTGCAATAAGAGGATCAACATAGTTACCTTGTAAATGCTTTGCAATGCCATCTCATGCAGTATAAAAATATAAACAAAAGAGACAACAAATCTATTATAATTTTATATTAAAGGGATTGACACTTTACCTTCATAGTTATTTCAGAGCTCTTTACTACATCTGAATATGGTAGAGAAAAAAATGTTATGAACCAAATACAAAGAAGCAAAGCAATGAGGATAATAATTGAAGCTCTTTACTACATCTGAATATGGGAGAGAATAAAATGTTATAAACCAAATACAAAGAAGCAAAGCAATGAGGATAATAATTGGTTGTGAAAATTTGGCAAACACTTGGTGTGCATTTCTCATAATAAACCCATTTTAGCTTAGAATGAAATCCCATTTTCATAACTTTTTAAAGTAACATAAACACAGCATATAAATAAGGAAGTATAGATTATGTCCTAAAATCTCAAGCTAAATATGCAACATATAAAACATAGATTAGTGGTGACGTTGTTAGAATCAAGAGCATGAATCAAATTTATGCTAAGTTGAAAATATCTCAAATCTTGCAAGAATAGGAAGCTCACCTTTGAATTACTTGGAGCAAGGGCCAAAGTAGGATTCCCAATCAAGTCATGAGCATAACCCTGTAGGAAACATCAACAAGATATTTTTAAAGTGAGTAATTGTAAGTGAATGATCATACTAAATTATAAAAACAACAATCTAGAGACAAATGATTAAAAGGTGAGTATGATGACTTAGCTTTCTAATAATTTTTTGACCCTGATAAAAAGTCAGTAGGGAATGACCTTGGAATTACATCTTAGCTTTTACATGTCTTCTTCTTTTACCTCTGGAATTGAGGAATACAACATGGAACACCATTGAACAAACATAGCATTAAAATAATATGAAAATTATGAAAATTAAAGAAAGGATATCAAATGTTAGACATATAATGATAAAAGAATTTACCTTGGAATTCAAAGTACTGTACTTGGAATTTAATAAAATCATCATGACATTGATTAGAAGATCACCTTTACAATCACTTTAGCTATTTCAGAATCATCACAAACCTCTAATACCAAAGCTTGATCACAAAAAATACCATGTAAATAGCAGCAACATCAAAAAACAGATAGCAATAGGCACCAATGTTGTTCAATAAAAAAAATACCATGTAAATACCATGTATAACACAGAAAATGAACACTGTTCAATAAAATAAAAAAGAACCATGACATTTTTTTTCAACATGTAAAATCAAATTATCAGTGTTGCAGTAACATTAAGGATTGTGACTTGATTAAATTCATTAAAATACCTATTTGAATGAAAAAAAAAACAAAACCCATTAGAAAAACAATAGCTTGTTTATATTAAAGGGATTGACACTTTACCTTCATAGTTATTTCAGAGCTCTTTACTACATCTGAATATGGTAGAGAAAAAATGTTATGAACCAAATACAAAGAAGCAAAGCAATGAGGATAATAATTGGAGCTCTTTACTACAGCTGAATATGGGAGAGAAAAAAATGTTATAAACCAAATACAAAGAAGCAAAGCAATGAGGATAATAATTGGTTGTGAAAATTTGGCAAACACTTGGTGTGCATTTCTCATAATAAACCCATTTTAGCTTAGAATGAAATCCCATTTTCATAACCTTTTAAAGTAACATAAATACAACATATAAATAAGGAAGTATAGATTATGTCCTAAACTCTCAAGCTAAATATGCAACATATAAAACATAGATTAGTGGTGACGTTGTTAGAATCAAGAGCATGAATCAAATTTATGCTAAGTCGAAAATATCTCAAATCTTGCAAGAATAGGAAGCTCACTTTTGAATTACTTGGAGCAAGGGCCAAAGTAGGATTCCCAATCAAGTCATGAGTATAACCCTGTAGGAAACACCAACAAGATGTTTTTAAAGTGAGTAATTGTAAGTGAATGATCATACTAAATTATAAAAACAACAATCTAGAGACAAATGATTAAAAGTTGAGTATGATGACTGTAACACCCCGCATTTTTCCCGTACGTGCGTGAACGAATAAAAAACCTGAGATTCTATTTTATAAGGAATTTTCAGAAAAATGTTTTTCATAAGAAAGAAATAAAGTATGATTTTCAAGGATTTTTATAAACTAAATGTTTTTATAAATAAAAAGGGAAGAATTTTGTTGATTTTCAAAATGAATTTGAAATTTTTATGTGGTGTGCGTGTTTGATTTAATATATGTGAGTTTGATGTATGATTGTGTGAAGGTGATTGTTGGAATTAATTGCTTTGTTCTAGGAATAGATAATTATAAGTGAATATTAGTAAGAAATAAAATGTGAAATGTATGTATATGCTATGTGTATGTTACGGTTGGGTGCATGAGCATGCATGTGCATGTGATATGTGATGCATGAAAATAATTATAAAATGTGGTTCCTTAGAATTAATTTAATTATTGTATGTGATTAGAAAATAAAAATAAGAGACATATGTGTGTGTATGAAGGTGCCACGATTGGTGCATGCATTTGTGTGTGTGTGTGTGTGTGTGTGCTATATGTGCTACGTGTGTGTGTGCATGTGTGTGTGCAAGACTTAAGACTCTAGGAACTTAAGGAGTGAGGAACTAAGAAACTAGGGTGTAACCAAACCAAACCAAACTAGCAAAAACCTTAGTTAGAAACCAATTACCCATTAAACCTACATAACCCCTAAAGCCCTAGCCTAGTCCATCTTGTCCCCTTAATTTTGATAACATCCACCCATGCAATCTTCTATGAAGACCAAATCGTCCTCCTTATTTGTGTGCTAGCCGAACCATTAGCCAAGGGTATAAGTGGAAGAGTGAACTTGCTTATAAAAAGTGTAAGCCTTGGTTCATTTCTCCTCACCAAGTCTATTCTCTTCCAATTCAAACACACAACACTCTAAGAGCTCCTTCAACTCTTAGAGAAAGAAAAGAAAAAGAAATAGAGAGGAATAGAAAGAGAAGAGGCCGAGAGCTTAGGAGGAAGAAGGGAGAGGTTCTAGGCTTGATCCAACCCTTATTCTTGAAGATCCATGCATTAGGAAAGCTAAAAGACCAACCTTCTCATGGTAGGACTTGAAGATTAAGAAGAAGACTTGTAATTGTTTAGATTTTCCTTTTTACTTTGTAGATCTATCTTCTTTCTTCTTGCATGTTTGTTTCTATGGCTTCAAAGATGATTTTAAGTGTTGATCTCTTTGATCTTGGACTCTATGGACTTAAGAATAATTTGTAATATGTTAAATATATGCTTGATGTTTCGGTTAAGACTCTTTTGTTAGATCTTGAAATTTTTCTAAACTAAATCTTAAAGATCTCAAAGAAAAACTAAGGTTTTTATGAAAACTAAAATATATTCCCTTGCGTGCCTATTTTTATTTCTCTAAACCCTGATCTATATGTGTGTCCCCATGTTGATTTGATGAATAATTATATGATCTAAACTCAAATTGTAAAAAGGCTTAAGACTTTGGTCTTGCATGTGGCTTTTGTAGTAGTGATCTTAGTTGATCTAAGAGTATGAATATGATTATCCTTGCTTGATGAGTATAAAATGTTTAGATCTTTAGTGCATGTTATTTTCCAAGAAAAAAGATTATGTTTCTTGTATATATGATTCGGTTTTAAGGAAAGGTTAAAGAAACTAAGTTTTAAAAATGATTTCTTTAGTATAAGCATGGTTTAATTAAGTGTTTGATTATGTGCATGTATTATATTTTTAGAAGGCCATTCGGCCATGTTTGCTAAACAATAAGATTTATGTTTTTGTGAAGAAGTGATGCATGACTAGATCTAATAATTGTAAGAACATGCAAGTAATTTCATGAAGATAAAAATTGAATCTTTATTTTGGTTGAGAAAGAATTATAATCTTGAATTCATTTGTGAATATGATGTGTCTTGCACTCCTACATGATTTGTTTTGACTTTTGTGATTCATGCATGTTGGAAAACCTTGTCTCATTGCATCATGAGATTCGGCCATCCTAGAAGAAGTAGATAGCTAGGTTTGTTCCTCATGTAGGATGCATGCATAATGAGATTAATTGAATATAAGAGTTTTGAAAGTGCTTACATGTTATGATTAGGTTTTTAGAAGAAAATACATGTGAATCTTTGAAATGATTTGTGATTCAAAATGTCTTTTGATTTGAAGCTTTGAAAATGAAATTAAAATTGATCATTTCCTTATTGCATGCTTACGGTTTTTAGATCAAAATAAGGAAAATGATTTCATGATTTTACAAGATCCTTGTGCATCAAATCTTTGCAAAACATGTATGCATGATTCGGCCAAAAGCATATGCATGTAATTGGAAAATTGTTTTCATGAAATGACTTTTGATTATAGCTATGTCCTAAGTGTGTGATATTGTATGTTTGGTGAAAAAAATGATGTGTGTGTCTTTCTTTCATCTTTTGATCTTAGAAATAAAAATAAATGGTTTGATTTGATTATGTGAAAAAGAAATTTTGTAATGATAATTCTATAATTTCAAGTTGTTAAAATTTATTAGAGATTAAGGATTAATGATCATAGCAATTCGGTCCTTAGTGAATTAGTCACAAGGCCTAGTTTAAATTATTTTCTTAAGCATAATTAAATTAATTCATTAAGATTAAAATATAAGTGATTGGTTTTGGATGATTGAAGTGTGGTTTGCATCATATGCGTTTAGGAGTGCTTGGAAAGTTGTGTGTGCTGTTGTTGTGATAATTGGATGTATTGAATTGAATTTGTTTTACTGTTTGTGAACTGTATTCGTGAAAAATCTAAGTTTGTATTTCAGAGAAATTGAAATTGTTTTATTTAAAAACGTGATTTAAAATAACTCAAACCAATTTGGAAATTTTATCTCCTTTGATTTTGTGTCTTAAAAGATTTTCAAAGTATGGTTTTGAAATTTTATTTCGTTGGATTTTTGATATCCTGTTTTAAAACTTATGAACACTGATTTTCTTTAACTAGAATGTTCTAAACTCAGAGAATGGATTTGTTTTAATAAAAGATTATTTTAATCGTTCAAAGTGTTCTTGAAAACCCTTTTTAATTAATTTGGATCTAAGACCTTCGGATTTTAGCAACGTATTTTAAAACGAAATTAAGAATTTATTGAAAACGTTCTAACGCACAGGGAAAAAATGTTATAGCACGAGTGATGGACGCGAAGGGAACGACGCAAAGCTAGCAACGGGAAGCCTTGGAAAGCTTTCGGATGTGTCGTCATCGAGGTAAGAGAGAAGCTCCCCTTAAGACGTCGTGGTTTTAGGCGACATATTAAGGCGTCCAATCATCTCAAAGGTTGGACCCGGTCTCGTTAGGCTAGGAAGAGGGATAGTGAATGTTTGTTTGTTTGTTTGTTGTTAAGTGTGGGCTATCCCTACAAGTCGCTGAGACCGAAGTGCTGTCTATAGTTAATATGTTTGTTGAGATGATATAATGTGTAGGCATGAGTTGTTGGTTAGTTTAGTATGTGAAGTAATTTTAATTACTTGTTAAAAGATGTTTGATTCTACCCTGAGATGTGAAATGATACTAAGAAAATGAGATTGAAAGAGAAGAGAAGTGCGATCAAGAATTATGAGAAATTGTGAAAATGTTTGAGAGGAAGATAAATCATCATGCGAATGAAGTGCAAAAGAGATAAAGACTAAATAAGGAAAAGTGATAATCAAGTTTGAGAAAGAATGATGAGAAGAGATGATGCTCGAGATGGTGATAAGAAATACCCGGCGAGGCAAGCGGAAGCGTGGCGACGACGAGCGATGCCGATGGTGCCATGGAGTCACAACTGAGGAGCAAGATGTAGATGATGCTATCGCTGAAACATGACACTGAATTGTAATAATTGTAAGAACATGCAAGTAATTTCATGAAGATAAAAATTGAATCTTTATTTTGGTTGAGAAAGAATTATAATCTTGAATTCATTTGTGAATATGATGTGTCTTGCACTCCTACATGATTTGTTTTGACTTTTGTGATTCATGCATGTTGGAAAACCTTGTCTCCTTGCATCATGAGATTCGGCCATCCTAGAAGAAGTAGATAGCTAGGTTTGTTCCTCATGTAGGATGCATGCATAATGAGATTAATTGAATATAAGAGTTTTGAAAGTGCTTACATGTTATGATTAGGTTTTTAGAAGAAAATACATGTGAATCTTTGAAATGATTTGTGATTCAAAATGTTGTTTGATTTGAAGCTTTGAAAATGAAATTAAAATTGATAATTTCCTTATTGCATGCTTACGGTTTTTAGATCAAAATAAGGAAAATGATTTCATGATTTTACATGATCCTTGTGCATCAACAAAGTAGGATTCCCAATCAAGTCATGAGCATAACCCTGTAGGAAACATCAACAAGATGTTTTTAAAGTGAGTAATTGTAAGTGAATGATCATACTAAATTATAAAAACAACAATCTAGAGACAAATGATTAAAAGGTGAGTATGATGACTTAGCTTTCTAATAATTTTTTGACCCTGATAAAAAGTCAGTAGGGAATGACCTTGGAATTACATCTTAGCTTTTACATGTCTTCTTCTTTTACCTCTGCAATTGAGGAATACAACATGGAACACCATTGAACAAACATAGCATTAAAATAATATGAAAATTATGAAAATTAAAGAAAGGATATCAAATGTTAGACATATAATGATAAAAGAATTTACCTTGGAATTCAAAGTACCGTACTTGGAATTTAATAAAAATCATCATGACATTGATTAGAAGATCACCTTTACAATCACTTTAGCTATTTCAGAATCATCACAAACCTCTAATACCAAAGCTTGATCACAAAAAATACCATGTAAATAGCAGCAACATCAAAAAACAGATAGCAATAGGCACCAATGTTGTTCAATAAAAAAAATACCATGTAAATACCATGTATAACACAGAAAATGAACTCTGTTCAATAAAATAAAAAAGAACCATGACATTTTTTTTCAACATGTAAAATCAAATTATCAGTGTTGCAGTAACATTAAGGATTGTGACTTGATTAAATTCATTAAAATACCTATTTGAATGAAAAAAAAACAAAACCCATTAGAAAAACAATAGCTTGTTTATATTAAAGGGATTGACACTTTACCTTCATAGTTATTTCAGAGCTCTTTACTACATCTGAATATGGTAGATAAAAAAATGTTATGAACCAAATACAAAGAAGCAAAGCAATGAGGATAATAATTGGAGCTCTTTACTACAGCTGAATATGGGAGAGAAAAAAATGTTATAAACCAAATACAAAGAAGCAAAGCAATGAGGATAATAATTGGTTGTGAAAATTTGGCAAACACTTGGTGTGCATTTCTCATAATAAACCCATTTTAGCTTAGAATGAAATCCCATTTTCATAACCTTTTAAAGTAACATAAACACAACATATAAATAAGGAAGTATAGATTATGTCCTAAACTCTCAAGCTAAATATGCAACATATAAAACATAGATTAGTGCTGACGTTGTTAGAATCAAGAGCATGAATCAAATTTATGCTAAGTCGAAAATATCTCAAATCTTGCAAGAATAGGAAGCTCACTTTTGATTTACTTGGAGCAAGGGCCAAAGTAGGATTCCCAATCAAGTCATGAGTATAACCTTGTAGGAAACATCAACAAGATGTTTTTAAAGTGAGTAATTGTAAGTGAATGATCATACTAAATTATAAAAACAACAATCTAGAGACAAATGATTAAAAGTTGAGTATGATGACTGTAACACCCCGCATTTTTCCCGTACGTGCGTGAACGAATAAAAAACCTGAGATTCTATTTTATAAGGAATTTTCAGAAAAATGTTTTTCATAAGAAAGAAATAAAGTATGATTTTCAAGGATTTTTATAAACTAAATGTTTTTATAAATAAAAAGGGAAGAATTTTGTTGATTTTCAAAATGAATTTGAAATTTTTATGTGGTGTGCGTGTTTGATTTAATATATGTGTGTTTGATGTATGATTGTGTGAAGGTGATTGTTGGAATTAATTGCTTTGTTCTAGGAATAGATAATTATAAGTGAATATTAGTAAGAAATAAAATGTGAAATGTATGTATATGCTATGTGTATGTTACGGTTGGGTGCATGAGCATGCATGTGCATGTGATATGTGATGCATGAAAATAATTATAAAATGTGGTTCCTTAGAATTAATTTAATTATTGTATGTGATTAGAAAATAAAAATAAGAGACATGTGTGTGTGTGTATGAAGGTGCCACGATTGGTGCATGCTTTGTGTGTGTGTGTGTGTGTGTGTGCGCTATATGTGCTACGTGTGTGTGTGCATGTGTGTGTGCAAGACTTAAGACTCTAGGAACTTAAGGAGTGAGGAACTAAGAAACTAGGGTGTAACCAAACCAAACCAAACTAGCAAAAACCTTAGTTAGAAACCAATTACCCATTAAACCTACATAACCCCTAAAGCCCTAGCCTAGTCCATCTTGTCCCCTTAATTTTGATAACATCCACCCATGCAATCTTCTATGAAGACCAAATCGTCCTCCTTATTTGTGTGCTAGCCGAACCATTAGCCAAGGGTATAAGTGGAAGAGTGAACTTGCTTATAAAAAGTGTAAGCCTTGGTTCATTTCTCCTCACCAAGTCTATTCTCTTCCAATTCAAACACACAACACTCTAAGAGCTCCTTCAACTCTTAGAGAAAGAAAAGAAAAAGAAATAGAGAGGAATAGAAAGAGAAGAGGCCGAGAGCTTAGGAGGAAGAAGGGAGAGGTTCTAGGCTTGAAACAACCCTTATTCTTGAAGATCCATGCATTAGGAAAGCTAAAAGACCAACCTTCTCATGGTAGGACTTGAAGATTAAGAAGAAGACTTGTAATAGTTTAGATTTTCCTTTTTACTTTGTAGATCTATCTTCTTTCTTCTTGCATGTTTGTTTCTATGGCTTCAAAGATGATTTTAAGTGTTGATCTCTTTGATCTTGGACTCTATGGACTTAAGAATAATTTGTAATATGTTAAATATATGCTTGATGTTTCGGTTAAGACTCTTTTGTTAGATCTTGAAATTTTTCTAAACTAAATCTTAAAGATCTCAAAGAAAAACTAAGGTTTTTATGAAAACTAAAATATATTCCCTTGCGTGCCTATTTTTCTTTCTCTAAACCCTGATCTATATGTGTGTCCCCATGTTGATTTGATGAATAATTATATGATCTAAACTCAAATTGTAAAAAGGCTTAAGACTTTGGTCTTGCATGTGGCTTTTGTAGTAGTGATCTTAGTTGATCTAAGAGTATGAATATGATTATCCTTGCTTGATGAGTATAAAATGTTTAGATCTTTAGTGCATGTTATTTTCCAAGCAAAAAGATTATGTTTCTTGTATATATGATTCGGTTTTAAGGAAAGGTTAAAGAAACTAAGTTTTAAAAATGATTTCTTTAGTATAAGCATGGTTTAATTAAGTGTTTGATTATGTGCATGTATTATATTTTTAGAAGGCCATTCGGCCATGTTTGCTAAACAATAAGATTTATGTTTTTGTGAAGAAGTGATGCATGACTAGATCTAATAATTATAAGAACATGCAAGTAATTTCATGAAGATAAAAATTGAATCTTTATTTTGGTTGAGAAAGAATTATAATCTTGAATTCATTTGTGAATATGATGTGTCTTGCACTCCTACATGATTTGTTTTGACTTTTGTGATTCATGCATGTTGGAAAACCTTGTCTCATTGCATCACGAGATTCGGCCATCCTAGAAGAAGTAGATAGCTAGGTTTGTTCCTCATGTAGGATGCATGCATAATGAGATTAATTGAATATAAGAGTTTTGAAAGTGCTTACATGTTATGATTAGGTTTTTAGAAGAAAATACATGTGAATCTTTGAAATGATTTGTGATTCAAAATGTCTTTTGATTTGAAGCTTTGAAAATGAAATTAAAATTGATCATTTCCTTATTGCATGCTTACGGTTTTTAGATCAAAATAAGGAAAATGATTTCATGATTTTACATGATCCTTGTGCATCAAATCTTTGCAAAACATGTATTCATGATTCGGCCAAAAGCATATGCATGTAATTGGAAAATTGTTTTCATGAAATGACTTTTGATTATAGCTATGTCCTAAGTGTGTGATATTGTATGTTTGGTGAAAAAAATGATGTGTGTGTCTTTCTTTCATCTTTTGATCTTAGAAATAAAAATAAATGCTTTGATTTGATTATGTGAAAAAGAAATTTTGTAATGATAATTCTATAATTTCAAGTTGTTAAAATTTATTAGAGATTAAGGATTAATGATCATAGCAATTCGGTCCTTAGTGAATTAGTCACAAGGCCTAGTTTAAATTATTTTCTTAAGCATAATTAAATTAATTCATTAAGATTAAAATATAAGTGATTGGTTTTGGATGATTGAAGTGTGGTTTGCATCATATGCGTTTAGGAGTGCTTGGAAAGTTGTGTGTGCTGCTGTTGTGATAATTGGATGTATTGAATTGAATTTGTTTTACTGTTTGTGAACTGTATTCGTGAAAAATCTAAGTTTGTATTTCAGAGAAATTGAAATTGTTTTATTTAAAAACGTGATTTAAAATAACTCAAACCAAATTGGAAATTTTATCTCCTTTGATTTTGTGTCTTAAAAGATTTTCAAAGTATGGTTTTGAAATTTTATTTCGTTGGATTTTTGATATCCTGTTTTAAAACTTACGAACACTGATTTTCTTTAACTAGAATGTTCTAAACTCAGAGAATGGATTTGTTTTAATAAAAGATTATTTTAATCGTTCAAAGTGTTCTTGAAAACCCTTTTTAATTAATTTGGATCTAAGACCTTCGGATTTTAGCAACGTATTTTAAAACGAAATTAAGAATTTATTGAAAACGTTCTAACGCACGGGGAAAAAATGTTATAGCACGAGTGACGGACGCGAAGGGAACGACGCAAAGCTAGCAACGGGAAGCCTTGGAAAGCTTTCGGATGTGTCGTCATCGAGGTAAGAGAGAAGCTCCCCTTAAGACGCCGTGGTTTTAGGCGACATATTAAGGCGTCCAATCATCTCAAAGGTTGGACCCGGTCTCGTTAGGCTAGGAAGAGGGATAGTGAATGTTTGTTTGTTTGTTTGTTGTTAAGTGTGGGCTATCCCTACAAGTCGCTGAGACCGAAGTGTTGTCTATAGTTAATATGTTTGTTGAGATGATATAATGTTGTTAGGCATGAGTTGTTGGTTAGTTTAGTATGTGAAGTAATTTTAATTACTTGTTAAAAGATGTTTGATTCTACCCTGAGATGTGAAATGATACTAATAAAATGAGATTGAAAGAGAAGAGAAGTGCGATCAAGAATAATGAGAAATTGTGAAAATGTTTGAGAGGAAGATAAATCATGATGCGAATGAAGTGCAAAAGAGATAAAGACTAAATAAGGAAAAGTGATAATTAAGTTTGAGAAAGAATGATGAGAAGAGATGATGCTCGAGATGGTGATAAGAAATACCCGGCGAGGCAAGCGGAAGCGTGGCGACGACGAGCGATGCCGATGGTGCCATGGAGTCACAACTGAGGAGCAAGATGTAGATGATGCTATCGCTGAACCATGACGCTGAGAAAGATGTTGAGGAAGGCTGATGATGCCTGATGAGCTAATGAGAATAATGCTGAGATGCATGAGAAAGTGATGTGAGGCCAAGGGCCATTGAGATTTAAGGGGAAACAGATTGCGATTAGTGGTCGGGCTTCGTTGAAGGGATGCACCAAGGACGAGCCGACTGTTAGGATTAAGCCGCTAATTAAAACGATAAAACTTTAAAAGACTCTAAAAGACATTTATAGACGCGGTGAGGTATGAGTGTCGTATAGAAGTAGTGGAGAGGAAGATACTATGGGTATCTGCGGATACTCAGGTGGGGATTGCAGGAGGGGAGGGCAAGGACGGTGAAACGTCAAGAAGCCTAGAGTATATTTCTAGGCGGAACGAACTCCACAAGTGGCACACTAACGTGGTGGGGACTGGGTCTAATGCCGTGGCAAGTTCCGTATCGCGAACTAGAAATTATACTGTCGCCCCCTCGATGCAAATCTAGAACAGTGAGAGGGACTGGAACGAGGCATTTGAGATTGCCGCTGAGAGCGTGCATTGATACGATATTTGAAATGATATGATTTGAGGCAGGGCCTCCTAGTCTGGGACCATTTGTTGTGTGACAGTTGTCGTGCCCGTGTGGTAAAGGTCCTGTACTCCTGTTTGCTTCCGACTAGGTTGGGTGGATGACCGAGGAGATGTAGCCGTGTGTGACTTCCTCAATGATGATGTTTCCCCACATCATTGAGTGAACCGGAACGCTAAAAACTTAAAAGACAAAGATGTTTCAGAGAAAAGTATAATGAGATATCAATTATTGGAAAAGACTTAAAAGATAAGTGTAAGAAAGAATCATTGAAATGGGTGATGAGTTTGGAACTCCTGGTGGAAAGGATTGGGTGAAACTGTGAAAGTTTATAAGGAAGAGTTTAAGAATGTGGCTATGAAAAGCCAAGTATAAGAGTGTGTTTATTTATATGCATATGATAGTGACATTGTTATTTATGCTGTTTATTGTTTTTCCTTAGTATTTGTCTATTGTAATTCCACATAGTCGACATAACTGTTTGGGTAGCTTACTCTCTCCTCTTCTTCTGTACTTCTGCTTCTCTTTCTTCTTCTGGAAAATGTTGTACGCCAATTAGACGCAAAAGAAATTGAGGTTCCAGATCCAGCTTGTTCGGGAAGTAGGAACATCTCCGAAGCAGCAGATGCGGATGACATCATTTGCGGACAGAGGGCTTGGACTATCAAGATCCGGAGATAGACGACGAGTATGAGTGTGTCTGACTAGAAGCTAGGTGACTCCCCTTGGAGGAATGTGGTCCATTGTAAGTCCTTAGCTGCCTAGCTCTATCATGTTGTACCCCGGCATAAGTTTTGTTTAATACTAATGTTTTGGAACAAGTAAACGGGCTACGATTTTAAATGATGTTTTGAAAACGAGTTTCAAAGTGCGGTGTCTTGTGACATCTCGGTTTAGAACTTGAAAGAGTGGGTGCAATATGAGAACATAAGTTATAAATGCAACTACGTTTTGAAAATTTAAATGTTCTCATTTTGTGCAACACTGGTTTTGTTTAAAAAAAAATGGCCCTAATTTTCACTATATTTAATTTAAGTTTTCAAGTTGCCGAATCGGGGTGTTACAATGACTTAGCTTTCTGATAATTTTTTGACCCTGATAAAAAGTCAGTAGGGCATGACCTTGGAATTACATCTTAGCTTATACATGTCTTCTTCTTTTACCTCTGCAATTGAGGAATACAACATGGAACACCATTGAATAAACATAGCATTAAAATAATATGAAAATTTTGAAAATTAAAGAAAGGATATCAAATGTTAGACATATAATGATAAAAGAATTTACCTTGGAATTCAAAGTACCGTACTTTGAATTTAATAAAATCATCATGACATTGATTAGAAGATCACCTTTACAATCACTTTAGCTATTTCAGAATCATCACAAACCTCTAATACCAAAGCTTGATCACAAAAACTACCATGTAAATAGCAGCAACATCAGAAAACAGATAGCAATAGGCACCAATACTGTTCAATAAAAAAAATACCATGTATAACACAGAAAATGAAATCTGTTCAGTAAAATAAAAAAGAACCATGACATTTTTTTTCAACATGTAAAATCAAATTATCACTGTTGCAGTAACATTAAAGGATTGTGACTTGATTAAATTCATAAAAATACCTATTTGAAGGAAAAAAAAATAAAACCCATTAGAAAAACAATAGCAAACTCCAAGAATAAAAAAAAAGAGAGTGTCGTGTTACCGTAAGTGATGGTGAACCACCATGAATCGAACAACACCATGGCAAATCTCCTTCCTTAAATTTCAATATAAGCCATAACCTGTACAGAAGCAAGAAAAAAACGAAATGGGTTAGGGATTTGAGGATGAGAATGAAAACATTTAAAATACCCAAATCCAGAAAAGAGAGACATGGTAGAGATCAATGAGATAGAGAGGGAGGGCGAAATGGGTGAGCGGAGCGGGTGATGGTAGTGGCCGCCGCAATTTCCGGCGGTGTGGTGATGGGAGAATGAGAGAGCAAGATAGAGAGAGCGGGTGGTGGTGGCAGCGCGATTCACGGCGGCACTATTCGTGGCGGCGTGGTGATGAGATGATGAGAGAGAGTGTAGGAGTGAGAGAGTGAGAAAGAGAGATAGAGTTGAGAGAGGGAGCAATCAGAAGAAAGAGAGAGTGAGAGAGGAGAAAGACTGAGAGTTGTGAGGCAAAGTTGATGAGGGAGGTTTTTGTTTTTGTTTTTTTTATTATTATCACACACATACATTGAACAACGTAACTATCATACATACATTGCCTCTTCAGCTTTTAGGATGCTTCTTCAAGACTCCACTCATTAATAGTTAATAGTGTTATTAATGAGTGTTTTGAACGGGAAAGGGTATCAGGGTGTGTGATACTCATTTGGATTTATAAATAGTATTGATTACTACTAAAAATAGAACAAGTCTATTAATTAAAACCCCTTCACGAAACATCCTTTTATAAAATAAATATTACACGAATAATTTGTTAATATATATATGTGTGCGCGCGCGCGTATGTGTATATATATGTATATGTGTGTAATTCACTCAATTTTTTTAATGTTTATACCTAGTTATATATAATTATTAAATTACTTTTTTTAGTTTAGATATCTTATGAAATAAAAAATATTCTTACTTATACTTAAATTTGCTCATAATACCATCAAACAAAAAATATTGTTTAATGCTTTTTTAATTATGATTAATCATAATAAATGTGATAAATCAATCCAAATTAAAAACGCTTTAATTTGTTCATCAAGTAAATAAGGAATATTTTGCTTTAGTACCAATCAAACTCTATGTTATATTTTTGAGTCCAAACCTTGCAATCAGAAAACTTCTCACACAACGAAACTCTAAAAAAAATAAAGTTGAGAAAATGGTTTAATTCATTGCGGGAGAAAAAAATTCTACTTCACACATAAATATCCTTCCTCTGCCAAGAACAAACGTATCTAAATTTAAAAATATTCCTCGAATATCTAAATTTTTCTATTTTTCTATTTCTTTAACAATTTAAAACAACAGTTCTGATCCATATAATTTAGTAATATTTTTTTGTTGTCCATCCGATTCCCCAAGTATTATATGGGTACATCCTGATTTGACGCGAGTTTCTTAATTAAGTGAGAGCAAGCTGCTTACCACTCGTTCCAACCCATGTTCACTACTAAAAATTTTATTTTTAGTGACCGTTTTGGTCACTAAATAGCATTTTTCGGTCACTAAACTTGTTAGTGACCGAAATAGTGACCAAATAGGTGCGGTCACTAAAAGTGGCGTCACAAAATAATTAGTGATGGAAAAATTTTCCGTCACTAATTTGTAACTGAAATTTGCAGTCACAAAAAATTCTATTCCGTCGCTAATTTGTGACGGAATTTCGCAGTCACAAAATATTGCATTCCATCGCAAATGTAGTTACCAAATAAAAAAGGGACCAAGACGGAAATTTTAAGTTTAGTGACGGAAACATCCGTCACGAATTACTAACCGTCGCTAATAGTGACTGAATTGTAAGTTTTGTGACTGCAAAGTAAGTTTTGTGACTGCCGTTTGCAGTCACTAATAGTGACGGATTTCTATATTTTGTGGTTTTTTTCCGTCACTTGTCATGTTAGTATTCCGTCACTATTTAAAATATTTGTGACCACAACTTTTTAATTACTGATGACTGTTTATCCGTTTTTTATCGCAAAATATATATTAGCTACACTTATTTCACAAAATTTAAAAAAATAAACACTATCGACAAATAATATAAAATAAGATTTAATTGTTGTCCAACATCTATCAACAAATAACATAAACCATCTCCTAATAATAATCTAGAAATTTTAAACCAAACACAAATAACAAAGGACCAGTTGAGGATGGTGACAAGGCCAGTAAGCATTCCCTTCATTGGGCGTTTGGTCAAGCTCTGAGCTTTGGATGACCAGAAGACGGTCATTGGGTTTGGGCGGCTCACATCACCATAGATGATTGGTGGCTTCACACAACGAGATCCATAGGACTGCACCCACTCATTAACAGTGAAGGCAAAGCCGGACAATTGCTCACCATATCATTCCTCTGCAGTGCAAAAGGCATATATATATATATATATATATATATATATATATATATATATATATATATAATCAGTTGGAAGTGCAATTTTAGAATCAACAGTCTAACTAACAGTAAGGCAGAGCGTTTCCCACTCTTCAAAAATGAAAGAGGATTAAAAATATGAGTGTAACGAAGCTATCTCTCATTCTTTACTTCAACAAGATGATAATTAGTAATTTTGAGAAGATATTAAAGCTGACCTCGGGCTCTCCATGAACCAGGACATCAATGTCAAGCTCTTCTTGGAGTTCAACAACTTTGCGGATTTCCTCAGTAATTGCCTTAACGTACTCTTCCTTAGAAATCCTGAAGAAAAAAAAATCAGGGTCAGTAAAGGCAGGTCGACCAAATAGGGCAGAAATTAGCAGTCACAGTATTGCTTACTTGTTAGCCTTGTAGAAAGAATAGAGCTCAGTTACATTTTGTTACTGCCTAACTCCACCTATTGAATGCAAATAATAACTTGTTTTAATCTAAAGATTATATATCAAAGAGGGACCTTTTTGCAAGCATGTTCTGAGATTCAACTCAACAACAAAATAACATAATATATCAAATCTAATAATCATATTAAGTACTTTATAATTCATTCATTGCCGATCATATTACACGGAGAGTAGCTAACAAAATTAGCAGAGAAAAAGGTGAAGTAAAAATAGGATGAGAAAGTGTGCTTAAGAGTATAACATGAGTTGGTCTGCATCTGCATGCAAAAAACAATCATGAAAAAAAGGGAAGCTCTGTAAACAAAATAGAGATATCGCTGATGCTCTACACCATTCATTTCTTGGTGCATTGTCACACTCATACTCCATTTAAAAAATTATATGAGCTCCACTTGAAATATGCCTCCAATCCATTATCATTATTTGTATATGCATGTATCTTTGACTTAGCTTGTTGCTTCAATTTGTTGCAAAATTAAATTTTTAAGTCTTCAAATTCATTGTCATATATATGAAGATTGATTCACTACTACTATTTCCAGCTAGTACTAATACATATAAATTCAAGCACTTGGAATATCTACTGTATTCACACAGCCTCGTATATAGAGTATCGATCTTAATTAATTACCTGAACAAGCAAAACCATAGGTAGTAAAAATTGAGGCAGATTTAGATCTCTAGAACAATATCTGCAACAACAAAAAAGGGTATAGTATATAAGAGTCTATGGCACTCATGTCTGTGAAAAATGGTAAACAAGAGTGAGTCAATATGAACATATATGAACTTACATTCAGAATCAGTCTTGACCCATTTAGAACCATCAATCTCAGCTGTGTCCTCTGCTTCATCCCCATTCCTCTTCTTTGGCATCTTCCTATCCTCTAGGCACTTCTTCATGGATGTTGGCCTTGAACAATTTTGCTGCTGGGAGTATATTTTCTTGTGAAGAATTGACCTTAAAAGCTGATTACACTATCACAGTAAGAATATTAGTAATATATATATTAGACCAACATTATTTAATTAGTTAGGCAGATAAGTAATAATCATATTCTTATTACACTAGCTAATATAGTCTTTGGGAGGAGAGAGAGGAGAGAAAAGGATTTCTCAACACCCTTGGCGGGCTTGGAGAGCAACAAGTATGAGACTGGGCCAATGAGGACAGGAACGGTATCAACTCCAAGCTGCAAGAGAAAGGAAAAACAAAACATTCTATGATAATCTTGATATTAATTACAGGTAACAAAAACAACAACAACAACAACAAACACAACCAAACCTTTGTCCCACTAGGTGGGGTCGGCTAGACATAGTGGTATACCAATCTTGATATTAATTTACATATTAAAAAGTCTATGAAAACCTTTGGTCACAACAGCCAACAGCAGTGAAAAAACACTTGTGTTATACATGGATAGCCACTAAATGAAAAATACACAACAAAGTGAAAATTATCACAATCATTTCTTACGCACTAGGCACTAGCTAGCACCTTTGAGATCTTTTGAACCCAGACCCTGATCTAAGTTTAATGTCGCACACAAAAATGTTTCTCAATAATATGCAACAAATACAATGTGAATGTCAAAAGTGCAAATTAACACATAATGATTTTGAACCAGCTACCTAACCCTTTAAGATCTATTGAACTCGGACCCAGATCTATATCTGACAACACACACAGAAATCTTTGTAGTAGATATGCAGCAAAAGTGAATGTGATTGGCTTCAATACATAAAAGCAAAAATAATTACATACCGCCTTAGCCTCCTCGTATTCCTCAAAAGCCTTGTGAGAAGAATAAGTAAAGTTAACATTAGGGCCCAACTCAGGGACAATAAAGTGGCTGCAATTGCAACAACAATCACATCACACAGTTCAGTAATCAGATCAATACAATTATCTATGAAATCAAATCATTCGAAAATTACGAACAAAACAATGACTTACTAGTTAATTGTCTAAATCTTTCCTCTTATTCATCTTTTTACCTTGGCACAACAAATTCAGATAAAAACTAATTTCACCCTATCTATTTTTAACTTTTCATGTGCCTAAGTATTTTGGAAACCATTGCACCACCAGGAAATACCCAAAGCAAAAAAGAGCAAAACAGAAGACAAAAACACGTCCCCACCACCAGGAACAAAAGACATATTCATAGACATTAATGTCAAGAGAAATAAAATCCTAAACCAGAACCAATATCAGGAAATTAGACCCCTAATACATATTCAATCACTAAACCACACCTACACATTCATTAGCAGAGAACAGATGAACAATCACAATACAATATAAAACAAGTGTTTTTAGCTATTCAACTGAAGTCAAAATTAACAAGTGTTTATACTTTATGATAGGTTAGTAGATTACAGATAATTATACTAAACATGCCTTGAACTATGTGCAATCAATATTCAAGATATATGGGGTCTTATGCTTTGCAAAGAGTAGCATCCATGAATAGTTTAGTCATAGGCGAGCAACACAATCACAGGAGCAAGTATGGAAATAAAGGTTATGAAATTACCCAAACAGTAGCGGCAATGAACCCGTAATAAGTGGCTCGAAGGAGATGATTGCAGTCCTGGCTTGGGACGATCACGGCGGAAAAAGGATTTGGGGCCGAAGTCTCGAACTCGAAAGCTCAGGTGCTGCCTCCGGTGGAGGTGATGGAAGAGAGGAACGAACGGAACGGAGGAAAGTGCGAGAGTGGTCATGCAATGGGGCGACGAGAGAGAGAGGGGCGATGGCGGGCTCTAAGGAAATGGAGATGGTGGAGTTCCTTGAACGGAGGGGGGGAGAGTGAAATTGGAGGCGGGGAAGTGAGGGAAAGATGAATATGAAGTGCTGTGAAGGACTTAGGGATTTAGAGAGATTTAGGGATTTAGGGATTTAGAGAGATTGATGAGGAAGCAAGGAAGGAGGGAAGGATGAGGGAGGAGGCCGTGAAGGACGGAGGTGGTGGTGAAGGAGAGAGGTGGCGGTGGTGGTGAGTTCCTTCTCTCTCTCTCGATCTGTGCTTCTGCTTCTGCTCTCTCTGTCACTATTCTGCTCTGAGAAGAAGACAATGAACTAAAAGAGAGTATAGTAAGAAGCGGGATAAATTCCCGGTATTTTCGCGAAACATTAGGGCTGGATAGATTTTGGTTTCATTAGTGACTGATTGTACTTTTAAAAAAATAAAAACATGTTCAGTGAAGTGACTATTAATGGGTTCAGTCAGTCACTATTTCGGTCAAATTTTTTTTTTTTTCCAATATTAGTCACTAAATCGGTTACTATTTGTGATCGTTTTCAATGCGGTCACTATATCGGTCATTATTTATGATCATTTTCATTGCGGTCACTATATTGGTCACTAATAGTGACTGTTTCTTTTTCGGTCACTATATCGGTCATTATTTGTGACCGTTTTCGTTTCGGTCACAAATTTTAGTCACTAAAGCAAGCTTTTCTAGTAGTGGTTTTCTCACATGAAAAATGTTTAAACTTTAATTATTTAGTACTCCCTCCGTCCCTAAATATAAAACCTCTTTGGGGGATTTCACGTCCATTAAGAAAGTGAAATAATTTAGTTAATTGTATTGGAAATGTGAACTTTTGATATGTAATTTCAAAATTACCCCTATTAATATTATTGGAAATTTAAAAAGTGTTAAATAAATAGGAGTGTTTGTGCAAAAATGTAATTAATGATCATTGAAAATTGGTATGAGGCTTTATAAATAGGGACAAAATAAAAATGCCAAAAAGGCTTTATATTTAAGAACGGATGGAGTAAATAAAAATAATAATAACTCGTGCATTGCACGAGATAAATACTAGTTTTCTTTTTATTTTATGTATCTCAGTTATTTAATTTATCAAGATGAAACAAAAGTTACTTTCTCTTCCATTATACAAAAATTGTTTTCAAGACAATGATGCTCTCTTTTGATATACTACTTCCAATCTTAATCACAAGAAGAAAAAAAAAATTAAATGTTACATTAACAATGTTATATTTTTAAACTAGCCTTATTTTTTTTAACAAATTTGATAAAATTCAAATAATACACTCATACTTCTTTAATAAATGTAAGGTTAGTTCTTTTCCTCACAATCAAAACGGCCAAAGTATCTATATTTTTTAAGGGTTTGCTTAACTGCCTTCCTAAAAACAAAAAAGATATATGAGTGTCAAGAATTTAAAAATAGCAAAAGGAATTGAGAAAACTATATTAGTTATTCTCAAACTAATAAAGTAACTTACATTTTAGATGGGATGGAGTACCTTGTTATTATTTTGTCTATAAATATCGAAGCAGTTGCTAGCTCTATGCATCTCCCGTGGCCAAAATCAGTGCAGAGATCAGAAACACTCCAAAATTCCAAAGGAGGAAGCTGATTCGTTTTCAATGGCAGAAAAGTTTGTTAAGAAGTTGGCTTTTTTCCTAGTGCTAACAATGCTGTCTTTAATGGTTTTGAAGCTATATGCGGAATGTGATATTTCCATCCCACTCAAAAACTGCACACCAGATCAGTGCATTCCAGTATGCACGGCACTTATTGGGCGACGATATCACGGTGCTAGCTGCATGGGCACCGATGTTTGCTTATGTAGGTTATGTATTTAAATAAATATATCACTGAAAGTAGTGCACAGCACCCCCTCTTGTTATGTTTTATAAATAAAGGGTCCGTGAAATAAACATGCTCTTTTTAAGGTGAAACTGTGGAAGTTTCCATATCCTTTCTTATGAATAATATGTAATCTGTGTAAGGACTTCACTAGTATACTTGTTTGATCTTCGTAATGTATCCTTGCAAATTCAATTTTGCAAAGGCTCGAATCCAGAGTAAAATCAATTTGACATCAACTGTTTTTGCTCGATTTTTCCCCTCGTATGAGAAGTAAGAGATGGTGTTGTTTTGTTTTTATGATACAAATAAACTTTGATTAAAATGTCACTTTAGTCCGTCACTTTGTTACAAGCTTTCACTTTACTTCCTGACTTTTCAATAACTCCTCTTTAGTCTCATACTTTGAAAAAAAAACTACTCACATTAGTCCTGACAACTTTCTCCGATCCGTTCATAGACGTTAACGTCTTAAGCATATAGTCGTTAAATAACTTAATACCCACATGATCGTTAATGTCTTACACATGATGCTGAATTCAAAAGACAGAAATTGAAGGAAGAAAATGCTGGGATCGCTAAGGAGGCAGCTGAGACAGTTGCAGAAGCTAATAATAAGGCAATTGCAGATAAGGCAGTTGCAAAAGTTGTGACAACTACAAAAAACACAATAGTTGAATATGTGGCAGCAACATAATAACCAGACCTTGTATAGATTATTTAACGGCCACGTATGTAAGACGTTAACATCTATGAACGGAGAAAGTTGCTAGGGACTATAATGTAAGTAGTTTTTTTTCAAGGTGAGGGACTAAAGAGAAATTATTGAAAAGTTAGGAACTAACATGAAAGCTCCTCACAAAATGATGGACTAAAATGACAGTTTAGTCAATAAACTTTATTCATTTTTATTCCTTTAACCATAATCATAAAGTAATTATATTAACAAAACAGAAAGGATACCCAAACATTTCAATTTAGACCCATCAGGGTGGTATTTTAATAATAATTTATATTTATATACATTAAAAATTCTGGTATAAACTCATTAATTGACCTAATAAAATAAACTCATTAGTTTAGACAATGCCAATTGAACGTCGTTTAATCTAGATGGTTGCTTTTCATTTAATTACTTGTTCTGGATTTTACTTTTTTTATTTATTTTTTAAATGAAGCAGTTTGGAAATATTTTTTATGGTCCTAAATGTAAGTTTTTATTGGACTTTTTTTTTTGTTTTCGATGCAAACTCATTTTTTTAATGGTTTTAATTATTTCTTTTTCACAAACATCCCTATTTATTTAGTATTTTTTAAAATATAATTGATAATAATAAAAATAATTTTGAAAAAAATATATCAAACATGTAAAATTTCAATACCACAATCAATACCAAATAACTTCTTTAAAAAGCGGGTTTTTAGTCAAAAAGAATTTACATTTAAAAGCAAAATCTAGCATTTATAAACCTTAGGAAGAACCTTTTATGAAACTGACAAGTTTGTCAAATCTTTTGCCCATATTACATTGCTCCTTGAATATGATGATTTTCTTTATCTTTCTATGATAGCCAAGCTAAACAAGTCGAAAGCTAAGAATGTGTAACTCTATTTTCACATTCAAGGGCGAGGCTATATATATTAAGAGGTTAAGGGTTGATGCTGGGGCGCTATTGTAAGAGGTCTTTGTAGGTAGGTGGGGCTTGTTTTTGTTCTCTGTTTTGTACTTTTGGTGGGTATGGCTCATACCTGTTTTTATAAAAAAAAAAAAAAAATTCAGTTAGAAAAAGAAAAACGAGGGTGGGATTGAAGTTATTTTGAGTTATGCATATACAGTATTTTTATATAAATAAATTAAAAATATTTGCTTTATATACCTTTGTATTCAATCACACTATCTTACTCATTTTGGATATATGTGTCAATATATAACTTGAATGTATTGAGAGATTATTATAGTTGTATGTCATAATTAGTCATTTCCAACATGTTAAAGTAATTAAGTCCCACATCGGATGAGATCAGAATATGGTCTGACCAATATAATGCTTATAAAAGCTAAGGTATCCTTCACCTTATGAGCTAGCTTTTGGGATTGAATTAGACCTAACCTACACAATTCTAATACAACAGCATATATAGGATGGGATTTGCTTGCCCTACCTCTCCCGACGAGGACTGGAGGGTTATCAAGGAAGGTGTATCAAGTTGAATAAATATTTGTTAATTTTGTGTTGCTAATGACAATCTTAAATATTATTTGAAAACTAATATTATCATAAAGTAAGTTTATTTTTTTGGGGAATCGGCGATCAAGTTGCTAAATGGTTAAATGGGTACTACTCCAATATTATTTGTTTACGTAGTACATATGAATAATATAGGGTTTAAGCTCAGAAATATCATGTATAAGTCATTCAAACTCAATGCACATGGACCAACACGTGTGTATTAACATAAGTATATAATACTTTAATAGAAATTAGGATCTAAGGTTTAAAATAAAATCTTTTAGTAACATATTTAAATTATAACTACTTTACCTGCAGGCCCGTTTCTGGGAACAAGCACGAGGGGGCGGCCCTCAAATTTTTTTTACTCATACTCAAATAAAAAAAATTATGTAAAAAAAAATAACACTATAAAGAGCATATAATAAGTACTTCCTCTGATTTATAATATATTAGAAAAAAAAACCTTTTATTTTGGTCTTAGATATATAAGAGAAAATTAACTAATTTTTTATTCTCAATACAATTATTTCTAAAACATTCTTATAAAGTTATTGTCTCATTTATATTTTGTTTCATTTTTGAATGTCACTTTCCTAAAATAACTCTCTATTTTTTATGATTTTGAAAAAAATTAAATGCACTCAACTAACTTCCTTAATAAGTGTGAAGTTTGTTATTTTTCTTTATAATAATAAAGACCAGATAGAGTATATAGATGATTGGTTGTTAGTGATAAACATGTAAGGTGGTTGGACATGAATTAAAAATTGGGAATTTACATTGTATAGAGTTAAGACTCAATAGTTGATTTACTATGTTTTTTTTTAATCTAGCTTGAAGCAAATAATAGGATGGGTTTTTTCCACCTTTCCTTGAAGGTGAGAAAAATATCTAGCTTAAACCTAATTTTTTTTTTGTAAACCAAAGTATATTATAAAAGGGAGTACTAGAGGTACTCGAACCCCGCAATTACATAAGGTAGATAATTATTTTGAAATAGAAGATCCAAGCAACAAGTTGACCATTACATCAATCCATAAAAGAAATAAAAGTAATACAAATAGCTGAAAACCAAAGCCAAGATTTAACTTTAATCAAATCCAACACTCCAACCACATCACAAAGAGCATTATTAAATGTCATTTCATTGCGGATAATAAAAAAATCGTTAAGGTATTATGTGTTGGAATACCAGTAAGCAATAACAAATACCTAGAGGGGGTGAACAAGAGGTTACTTGCATGTATCTTATTTTAACGCTAATAATCATGGAGCACTCAAATAATTTAGTGTCCTTTCGTCTTGAATTTAATATGGTATGCTTATATCCTTTCTCATTGTATTCTCATTTATTCAAATAGTTATCATATTCTCAATCATTTAGAACCCTTTAATATCCTTTCTCTCATATTCATTTTGCCCTTTTGTTGGCGCTGCTGCTGATGGTGGTGGTGGTTCCTGCTTTTGGCTATTGCTATTGTTACTGCTGGTTGCTGCTGCTGTTGGTGATTGTTTGGGTTTTTTTTTCAGTTGTATTGTCTTTAAGGGACAAGGTGAAGATCTGTTCATTGCATCCTTTAGGTAGTTTGATGCTTTACTTAGTGGAGTCAAAATGGCCAACTCTTTGAGCAAAAAAGCTTTTCTTAACACCAAGTTTGATTAAAAAATTCATACTAGGCAGCTTCAAATAATTCAATTAGAACATGATTGTACAATGCGTTTCTCTATTATACTAGCATGTGTTTCCCCATGAGGTTTTAGAACCCTGTGCACTAGCTTTTGTATGATTGTTGTTACTGTTTTTAAAGAATGCCATGTTGATGACACCAATGATGCATTCATTTACTTTGCATTTTAATCAATTTGGATATATTTTCAATGCTTATTGTGTCATTTTGTGTTGAATTATACAGAACTCTTCTACCGTGTTGAATTGTTAATTGGCGATTTTTATTTGATTGCAGTAAAATTATATTATTTATTTTGAATTGTAATCCTATTAAAAATAATTTAGAATTTGAAGGACAAAAAGATTTATAAGGCTAGATGGATTTTAAAATTTTTTAAATAAATAAAGACTATAACAATGACATTTTTGTTGTAAAAGTGATGGTTTAGAGCAACAACATCGTTGGAGTCGTTGCTATAGTTTATTGCAATGACAACCTCGTTTGAAAAGAAAAACGTGTTTTGCAACGACAATGTCGTTGCAGAAAGCGAAGGTGTTTTGCAACGATAATATCGTTGCGAAATAGATTACTTGTACACAGCTCTGCCAGCTTGTTTAGCAACGACATCTATTATGCAACGACCCAAGTCATTGTTGAAAACCATTCTTTATAACAACGAAGAAAGTCGTTGTTATACCCTATTGCAACACCAGTACCAGCAACGACTTTGCAGAAAATATATTTTGCAACGACTTTTGTAGTTGCAATAAAGGGTTTTTTCTTGTAGTGATATGCAGTGAGACAATGCCAAATTTTTCACTTTTCAAAAGTTTAGACTTGATTACAAACAATTTTCTAGATATTTATGTGACATCCTGCATTTTTTCTTACCTAAATAAATCAATGAGATTTTATTTAAAATGAATTTTGAAAATTTAAGAAGAATTTTTAGACGAATGTTTTATAAACTCGAAGTAAATGATTTTATTTGAGTTTGAATTAATAAAATATAAGTTATGGTTTTGTTACTCCTAATTTCTTGAAGAAGTGAATTTTCTTTATAAACTAAAGTGAATATAGTAACTTTGAAAATGTATATCTTTTCAACCGTAACTCGGAAAATTATGATCTTTATATGAAAACGATCGCGTTGAAACGTAGAATTTGAAAATAGAATTTTTATAATTTCTGGATTGATTTGCAGAATATTATTTTCCCAGGTCTGTAAAGTGTGAACTTCGAAAGTATCGAGTGTTGAAAATAATTAGAGACCTCAAATAAATTATTCCTTTTGGAGATCTTTTAATTATGCGAAAATATGGTTTTATAAAATAAAACAAAGCTCATACCTATAGCCAATTAATGCAGTTTATTAATTTCCTTAAGAAGTATATCTTTGGAATTTTCAAGCTTGTAAACATTATAGTGTTTTCTTATCATAAACGTAAAATAATTATATGCAAATTTAAATAGTAAATTTGAGATGAAGGAGTGCATGACTTGATGTGAATATGAATGTGTGTATGGTGTATGATTTTGAGAAATATAATGCCCTAAAGCATTGCATATATGTTTGATTGTGTGTTGGATGTTATGCCTTGAATTTTTAGGATGTTCTATGATTTAATTTTATATGCTTGTAATTGTTCTTTCTCAACAAAATAAAAGGAAAATTTTATTTTCCCTTCTATGTGTATAATTCGGCCATGCATAGATCTAAGAGGACAAATTTGAAGTCTATTTTCTTAGGAATTAAGGAAGTAAGTATTTGAAGGAAATTAGTAGGAAATGTGAGGTGGTGAGTGTAATGATGCATGATAAGACTTTCTCCTTAAATCACTCCACATTATTCCACCAAGACAAGACCATTTTCATGCAACAAATAGATTGGACAAAATTGCCCTTGAATTTGAACCCTAGACCTGAATTAGGAAGAGGAAACCCCATGCCCTTGCTTTGCCTATATATATGAGGGTGTTGGCTAGTTGATTCATTCTTCATTTCATTCATTCCATTTCATTCTTCATTTCCTTCTTCATACTCCTACACACTTGGTCCCAAGAGCAACAACAAGCTCTTGAGACATAGAGAGAAAGAGAGTGAGGCCGAGAGAGAAAGAAAAAGGGAGAAAGTGAAGATCCAAGTCTCTCAACCTTACACCCTTGATTTTATTTCTTCAACCACACTTCAAAACCCAAGAAGAAGATCACCTATCACCCAAAAGGAGAGAAGGCCGAAACTAACCTAGGAGAAGAAGAGAGATCTTGAAGCTTGAAGTTGAGATTTTTGATTTAAGGTAGTTGTTTAAGCTTTTTGAGAGTTTTAAGTATAGTTAATCTTGTGTTGTAAAGGACTTTATGATGAACTATGTTTGAACTTAAAGATTTATGATGCATGTGTTTATTTTGAAGTGATCTTGAAGTTTAAGTCACATGCATGTCATTTTTAAGTGTTGATCATGGATATTTGTGTTAAAAAGTTTGGATCTTTAACTTGTGATCTTTCTTTGTCACGGTTTTAACTAAAGTTTGTGTTTAAACTTGTTTATTTTCCTTGATCTTCATGTGCATGTAATGATTTATGGTTGATCTATGATAAAGCATGAAACTTGAGTCTTGCATGTTAACTTTGAGTGAAAAGATTTGATTTTTCCTTGATGCATGTCACGGTTTTGAAGAGAAATTAGGATAGCAAGCTTTAAAAATGATTTTCTGTATAAAAAGGATTTGAAACAATATTTTGTTTAAACGATGATGATTCGGTTGATGTTTGAAAAAGAAAGTGGTGCTTTAAAGTTTTGTATGAACAAGAACATGGTGTGATCTATGAGTTTTAAACCTTGCATGTGAAAATAAAACCAAAGATCTTGCCTTTTTACATGATGACATTCGGTCAAGCCTAATGAAAATAGAAAATCATGTTTGATCATCATTCAAGCTACATGCATGGTGAGATTTATTTAATCTAAAGATTTAAAGTACATGCATGAAATCATTAAGATTTGAAAGATGAAACTTTGATGTGATGCTTGAGGTGGTGTATTGATTGAAGTTAAGAAATTTAATGAAAGTTGGTGAAGCTCACGGTTTTACTCCCGTAAACATCAAAATTGGTTCATTTTGTTTTGCATGTATGTTTAATTGATAGATCTATGGATTTTAAGCCTATGAAAGTGTGACACCCTCGTTTTATATCTTGAAAATAATAAATATTTTCAAATATAGAATACTTGCTATCAAAAATTGGGACTAGAAAATTTTTCCTTTTTAGTTGGTACTTGCTCAATTATAAACACCTTTAATCTGGACAAATAATTTAAATTCGGCTTAATAATACCTTAATTACGAAAAGGCTCTCGAGACAATGTCTTTTTAGCATAATGAAAAACATATTCGTAACCCTTATTAAAAACATATTATTTGTCTCTTGAGTTTGATCGAACATATAAAATATAAACTTATTGCCGAATCCTTTTGACTCAAAATCAGAGTATGCGGAAGTAAAAATAATACTTGTGGGACACTGCTGAGGTAAAGAAAACATCATATATATATATATATGTATCATAACGTAAAACATCCCCACATGTATCAGTAGCAAGAAACCAAAGTCGAGATAGCAAGAGTTGATAGAACATATACATAACCAGCTGCTCAAAGTAAACCTCACTCTAAGACCTCTCAAAAATATATACAATATATCACAATATCAAAATAGAAGTCCCAGAGCAGGTCATCCATGTCCTCCGCAGCTCCCCTGATCCTTTGCAGCTCTATCCCTAGACCTAGGATCCAAAACATCTATGCTATGCAGACTCCTAGGAACCAGCAGGTCCACCTCTAGCAGAAACAGTAGGCTCAACAGGCACCTCCTCCTCGTCCTCATCCTCCACAGGGTCCTCCTCGACCTCGCCCGACTGTGCAGAGACTCCACCACTGGGTCTAGGATCTGCAGAAGCAGTCCTCTCAAAGTCAGTCGGACCAGGAGAAGGAGTCTCCTCAGTAACAACTCTATGGGAAGAAGGGTGAGTACGAGTGGCAGCTCTAAAACGAAAACTATGAAATCGACGCACTGGTCGAGTCGGGGGTGGTCCTCTATATGTATAAAAGGGTGGAACATGCATAGTATAGACTAAAGGGATCCTAAATCTACGAGGTCGCACCCGAACCAGAGGGTTAGGGTGGTAGAGAGTGATCTCCACCTCCCCCTCAAAGGTGGCTCGGTGCTCCTCGTACGTCCATATACCACTAGGGATAGGGCGTATCTCGATGCAGGCTAGGTATCTGGCCATCACCTAAACAGGGCATAGGGAGTAAGTATACACATATACATAATCAATAAAGACTTAACCAATGGTATTCACTTTTCACTTAAAAGACTTAAACTTTTATTTTCAGTTTCAGGTACTAACCGGTTACAGTCTTAGGCTAACCAGTTAGAATTATAGACCTGAACTTGTAAACCATTGAAATTCAGAAAACCTTTTTTCTTGAATTCTTTACCTAATCCATAAACAAAGTTTCAGCATTGTTTTATACCTCAAACCCACTAAATTCATCATTCAAAGTCTAAATCACAATTCATTTCCAATGGAGCATAATTTCCTCTTGAAATTATCTCAAAACATTAAGGTATTAACTCCTAAATATCAATCTGAAACTAACAGTAATTATCAACATATTTTTAGATTGAATTCAAATGAAATTAGAGTATAGATTTGAGTAAAAATGTTAAGAACACAGGACCAATTTCAGAAATTCATTTTCTTTGAAATTCACAGTATCTAACCAGTTACAAATATCGAATAACCGGTTAGACTATGCAGTCTGTACACTGAAAAATGATGTTTTACATACCATTCTTTTTAATACTCAAATCTAACCAATTTCAACAATCAATAGAGTTCACATACCTTAATTTAAAAATGTTCAACCACAGGAACATATTTCATTTGCATGCATTTAATTTAGAGTATTAAATTGCATAAAAACCCACATAAACACAATTTAATACCACACAACTCATGAAAAGCACTTAGATCATGATTCAAGCATCAAAATTACTTGCATGCATCAAATCAAAACTGCTCAAAACAGAATTGAGCTATAAATTGGCCTCCAAGCCTTTTTGACCTTTACACATAATGCCCTCGTGAGTCCTTGTTGACTCAAATCCTAAAACACTTGATTTTAGTCTCAATCTAGTATAAGGTAAACTTCTCCCTTACCTCAAAGTCGTGTTTGATGAGTAAAATCACTGAGTTTTGAAGGAAAATCCACAGACTCCATAGAAATCCTAAGTTCTGCTCTTAGCCACGTTTTCCAGCAACAGGGTTCAAAAACCAGAGAATTTGACATAGGAATTGACCAAAGAAATTAGGGAAAACAATTAGAACTAGATCTAGGTAACATGCACTAAACAATCAAAGTGGTTTGAGGCTTAAAAGTTACATGAACTTACCAAAATCAAGGCTCAAACTCAGCTTCCAGAAACAAGAAGAAAACATAATTCAGCTTTCCCAACTTTAACTTTCCAGATCAATTTCTCCTCACACAAGAACTCTCTTCTCACAATTTTTGTATCAATGGAAAGCCCTTGATTCAAGCTTTCCAGAAGTGTATCACTCACTCTCCAACACTCAGAGACAAGGAAGAATTTCTTCAGACGAACTTGAACCCTAACAGCACCTCCCCAACACCAAATCTCAGAAATCAACCCCAATTCTTCAGCAATCCAGCCTTTTATAGAGGGATTAGAGTAACATGCATGCCGACGCGTGTTATCCACTAATTTAGAGCTGATTTCGTGGTGATTCCATGGATTAATCAAGTGATTACTCATCAAAACGCACTAACCCAGTTTCTGGGTTCATCGTCTAACCGGTTACAGGGCATTTCTAACCGGTTAGGTCAGTACAAGATTTAAAAATTAATTCTTTTTAAATCTTTCCCTCCAAGAACCTTTCTAATATTACATTTAGGTCCTAACCCAAGGACTAAAATGCAATATCCATAATTTTGTATTTATTTTCCAAATAAAAATATTTTCACCTATTTTTATATTTCAAGGCTAATTAAATACAAAATATAAACTTGGAAAATTTATATAAATTAATAATAAAACTTTATTATTAATTTCCTTATTATCCGGGAGACGAAAATTAAGGGTGTTACACTACTTCCCCACTTAAAAGGAATTTCGTCCCCGAAATTCTAGCTTACATAAACAACTCAGGATGTTCTTGACGCATCTTCTCCTCTAATTCCCATGTAGCTTCAGACATGTCAGCATTTTCCCATATAACCTTAACTAAAGGTATCTCCTTTCCCCTGAGCTGCTTAACTACACGATCTTCTATCCGGTCTGGTTTGGCTTAAAAGGTAAGATTCTCCTTCAAAGCTAGATCATCAGGTTGAATTTTCAAAACAACCGATGGATCATGCACATATTTCTTCATCTGAGAAACATGAAAGACATTGTGCAAATTTGATAGAGAGGGTGGTAAAGCTATTTGATAGGCAACATGACCAACTCTCTTAAGGATTTGGTTTGGGCCTATACACTTAGGCGAAAGCTTTCGGGTTCTCAAGGCTCTACTGATCCCTTTCATCAGAACTATCCGAAGAAACACATGGTCGCCCTCCGAAAACTCTATTGGTTTCCTCCGCCTATCAGCGTAACTCTTCTGCCGACTCTGAGCCGCTTTCGTCTTTTCCTGAACCATTTTGATTTTCTCAGTTGTCTGCTGCACCATTTCTGGTCCAACCACTAAGTTATCCCCCACTTGAAACCAGCATAGCGGGGTTTGACACTTCCTTCCATACAAAGCCTCAAACGGTGCCATCCCGATGCTCGCATGATAGCTGTTGTTGTATGTGAATTCTGCAAGGGGTAACACTTGATCGCAACTTCCTTGTTCTTCAAGTGCACAAGCCCTCAATACATCTTCCAAAAACTGAATAGTTCTCTCCGTTTGACCATCCGTCTGTGGATGATATGCAGAACTCAACTTCAAGCTTGTTCCCATAACGTTATGCAGACTCTTCCAAAACTGCGAAGAAAATCTGGGATCTCTATCCGACACAATACTCGAAGGCACTCCGTGTAGACGAACTACCTCCTTAATATAGATCTGGGTTAACTTATTCAAAGGATAGCGCATATTTATCGGAATAAAATGCGCCAACTTAGTCAACCTATCCACAATCACCCAGATTGCATCATGATTTGCTGTTGTCCTTGGCAAACCAGATACAAAATCCATCGAGATACTATCCCACTTCCACTGAGGGATACTTAAAGGTTGTAACTGTCCTCCCGGTTTCTGATGTTCTACCTTAGCTTTCTGACAGATTAAACATGAAGTCACATACTCCGCAACATCCTTTTTCAAACCAGACCACCAAAACATTTTCTTTAGATCCTGATACATTTTGGTTGATCCAGGATGCATACTCATCCGACTCTTATGTGCTTCATCAAGAATCAATCTTCTAACCTCCCGATCTTTTGGTATGCAAATCCTTGTTCTGAAATGAAGGATTCCATCCAATCCAATCTTGAAATCAGGTTCCTTCTCTTCCAAACCCAATCTCTTCTTTTCAATCAACTCATCATCCACTTGTTGCAACTCCCGAATTCTTTCCAAGAATTCATTTGTAATTTGCAGCATTCCTAACTTATTGCTTGATGGTTCCACTTGTGTCAACAAGCTCAAGTCTCTAAATTTCTCGATTAAAGCTGCTTCCTTTACCATCATCGCACTCATGTGGATTGCTTTCCGACTCAAAGCATCCGCAACCACATTTGCTTTACCCGGATGGTAAAGGAGTTTAAAGTCATAATCCTTCAAAAACTCCATCCACCTTCTTTGCCTCATGTTCAACTCTTTTTGATCGAACAGATATTTCAAACTCTTATGGTCACTAAATACTTGGAAAGTAGTGCCATAGAGATGATGTCTCCATATCTTTAAGGCAAACACGATCGCAGCCAATTCCAAATCGTGTGTCGAGTAATTCACCTCATGATTCTTCAACTGTCGTGATGCATAAGCCACTACTCTTCCTTCTTGCATCAACACACACCCAAGTCCTTGCTTAGATGCATCACAGTACACTTCAAAACTCTTGTGAGGTTCAGGTAAGATTAACACAGGAGACGATGTTAACCTTTCCTTCATCTCACGGAAACTACTTTCACACCTGTCATCCCACACGAACGGTTGATCTTTCCGAGTCAGCTTGGTCAAAGGCAACACAATCTTGGAAAATCCTTCTATAAACCGACGATAGTATCTAGCCAGCCCTAAGAAACTTCTCACCTCAGTCACAGTCTTAGGCTGTTCCCAGCTTAACACTGAACTCACCTTTGCTGGATCCACTGCAATTCCTTCCTTAGAGATTACATGCCCAAGAAACTTTACTTCATTCAACCAAAACTCACACTTTGCAAGTTTGGCATACAACTGCTTCTCCTTCAGGATCTTCAACACAATCCTGAGATGTTCTTCATGCTCCTCCGGACTCTTAGAATAGACCAAAATATCATCTATAAACACTACTACGAACAAATCCAGGTATGGTCTAAAGATTCGGTTCATATAATCCATGAAAATAGCAGGTGCATTAGTCAATCCAAATGGCATCACAACATACTCATAATGACCGTATCGAGATCGAAATGCAGTCTTGGGTATATCTTCCTCTTTTATCCTGATCTGATGATAGCCCGATCTCATATCAATCTTGGAAAATACTGCAGCTCCCTTAACTTGATCCATAAAGTCATCAATCCTTGGCAAAGGATACTTATTCTTAATGGTGACCTTATTCAATTGTCTGTAATCTACACACATCCTCATACTTCCATCCTTCTTCTTTACAAACAACAATGGAGCTCCCCAAGGCGAAACACTTGGCCTGATCATCTGCTTCTACAACAATTCCTCTATCTGCTTTTTCATTTCTGCCATTTCTGGTGGTGCCATTCTATAAGGAGCAATAGAGATGGGACCAGCTCCATTAACTAAATCAATCCCAAACTCTATTTCTCACTTCGGAGGCAATCCTGGTATCTCTTCAGGAAATACTTCCGGAAATTCCCTCACCACAGGAATCTCTTCTATCAGTACTGACTCTTCTTCTCCAGTAGTAGAGAATAAACACATATAACCTTCAGGTTCAAGGGTTCTATATTGGATTGTCTTTTTCTCACAATTAATGATCACTTGGTTCTTCATCAACCAATCCATACTCAAGATCACATCTAATTGTAACTTAGGGAGACAAACCAAATCTACTTTAGAGACACGACCCAAGATTTCAACATCACACCCTAAGCAAACCTTAGAGGTAAAGATGGGTATCCCAGTAGGGGTATCTATACTAAGATAGCAAGGCGAATCAGAAACAACAAGATTCAACCTATTCACACATTCAGGAGAAACAAAAGAATGTGTAGCTCCAGAATCAAACATAATCTTGCAAGGTTGATCATTAAGCAAAAAGTTACCTTGCACGAGATTCGGGGTTTGAGTTGCTTCATTACCACTCAGGGTAAACACTATTCCTTGCACCACAAACTTGCCAGCAAATCCTTTAGCATCACCTTTTGCGGGCTCTCTACAATCACGGGCAAAATGACCTTGCTTTCCACATTTGAAACACCCTCCTGTGGACCAGCAAAATTGACCATGATGATAACGCCTACACTTCTCACAATAAGGAGCATTATCGCGAGACTTGTTCTTGTTATCAATCACAGCTTTACCCTTGCCCTTATTCTTCTGAGAATATGGACCATTATTCCGGTGATCAAATCTCTTCTTCCTCTGTGGTCCATAACCTTGTCCATTACCTTTTCCTTGGCTTCCTATTAACTCAGCCTTCTTATCATCCTCATACATTCTGCACATATCCACAAGTGCAGGAAAACTCTGAATCCTCTAGTAACTGAAAATAGACTCCAGCTCCGGTCTCAGTCCACCTTCGAACTTAACACACTTACTCCTTTCATCAGCGTTATTCAAGTAGTAGGGAGAATATTTCATCAGCTCCTCAAATCTAGCAGCATATTCTCCCACACTCATATCCCCCTGCTTCAATTGCATGAATTCTACCTCCTTCTTTCTTCTTAAATCTTCTAGAAAGTATTTATTAAGGAATTTCTCCATAAACACTCCCCAATTGATTGCTCTTCTCTCAAAATTCAGCAATTGAACAGTATGAATCCACCAGTTCTCAGCTTCCCCATGAAGCATGTAAACTGCATAGGTCACCTTCTGCTCATCCGAACAGTCTAATGTTCTGAAAATCTTGTTGATCTCGTACAACCACTTATTCACTTCGTCAGGTTTGTATCCTCCTTCAAACCTTGGTGGATTGCACTTTCTGAACTCCGACAGAGTCTTAGCATCATGATTCACCACATTGCCAACATGTGGATTACCAACTCGTCCTTGAGGTGGCTGCTGTTGCTGCTGCTGCTGCTGCTGCATACCCTCCAGCACAGTTGTAATACGTTCTAACATTTCGTTCGTATAATTTCTATTTCTGGTTGCCATAGAAAGACCTGCACTATGGGCTTTGGGTCACTAAAAAGGTCTTTTAAAACATAAGCACTACTAGCTTACTCAACAATCTTACTCAAACATATTCAAATAACATTGAATACCATACTTAGCTGTATCATCAGGGCCATGAGGGACAGGACCAATGCTCTGATACCACCAAACGTGTGACACCCTCGTTTTATATCTTGAAAATAATAAATATTTCCAAATATAGAATACTTGCTATCAAAAATTGGGACTAGAAAATTTTTCCTTTTTAGTTGGTACTTGCTCAATTATAAACACCTTTAATCTGGACGAATAATTTAAATTCGGCTTAATAATACCTTAATTACGAAAAGGCTGTCGAGACAATGTCTTTTTAGCATAATGAAAAACATATTCGTAACCCTTATTAAAAACATATTATTTGTCTCTTGAGTTTGATCGAACGTATAAAATATAAACTGATTGTCGAATCCTTTTGACTCAAAATCAGAGTATGCGGAAGTAAAAATAATACTTGTGGGTCGGGGCACTGCTGAGGTAAAGAAAACATCATATATATATATATGTGTGTGTATCATAACGTAAAACATCCCCACATGTATCAGTAGCAAGAAACCAAAGTCGAGATAGCAAGAGTTGATAGAACATATACATAACCAGTTGCTCAAAGTAAACCTCATTCTAAGACCTCTCAAAAATATATACAATATATCACAATATCAAAATAGAAGTCCCAGAGCAGGTCATCCATGTCCTCAGCAGCTCCTCAGCAGCTCTATCCCTAGACCTAGGATCCAAAACATCTATGCTATGCAAGCTCCTAGGAACCAGCAGGTCCACCTCTAGCAGAAACAGTAGGCTCGACAGGCACCTCCTCCTCGTCCTCATCCTCCACAGGGTCCTCCTCGACCTCGCCCGACTGTGCAGAGACTCCACCACTAGGTCTAGGATCTGCAGAAGCAGTCCTCTCAAAGTCAGTCGGACAAGGAGAAGGAGTCTCCTCAGTAACAACTCTATGGGAAGAAGGGTGAGTACGAGTGGCAGCTCTAAAACGAAAACTATGAAATCGACGCACTGGTCGAGCCGGGGGTGGTCCTCTATATGTATAAAAGGGTGGAACATTCATAGTATAGACTAAAGGGATCCTAAATCTACGAGGTCGCACCCGAACCAGAGGGTTAGGGTGGTAGAGAGTGATCTCCACCTCCCCCTCAAAGGTGGCTCGGTGCTCCTCGTACGTCCATATACCACTAGGGATAGGGCGTATCTCGATGCAGGCTAGGTATATGGCCATCACCTAAACAGGGCATAGGGAGTAAGTATACACATATACATAATCAATAAAGACTAAAATTACAACCACAAGTATATCATGGACAGACAATTATGCAAGTACATATGAGCATATCAATTTTCAACATTATATCTCTTATAATGCAAGTGACATGATGCATGATTTCTATCCACCACTAAGGCCTCTAACAAAAGTCCATCTTGGACGTCCATCCAGTACACCGTTGTGTTCCCGGAACACTGACATTCGTTCCCAGAACGTAATGCCAAACCATACTTGGATAAATAAGCATCACTCCCAGAGTGTGCATCACGTTCCCAGAACGCATACGTTCCCAAAACGCATAAAAACCATGTCCCAGACACTGACCACATTCCCAGAATGTGTCATCAAGTAGGTTACAATTTGGTACTCCCGGAGTACCCTCCTCATATTCCCAGAATATGATAAACGTTTCCTACCAACCCATCTTCCATTCTCTATGCATGAATGCACAATCATTGAGGTTGGTTTTTTTATCTTTAATTAATTATTGTGATTTAGAAATATCTCAATTTCTTTTTTGAATGATTAATTTGAGGTATAACCTTTGGCACAAAAATTTATTCAAGAATTAACTTTAAAAACATGCCATTAGACTTGGATTGGGAAAGACTTAACCAATGGTATTCACTTTTCACTTAAAAGACTTGAATTTTATTTTCAGTTTCAGGTACTAACCGGTTACAGTCTCAGGCTAACCGGTTAGAATTACAGACCTGAACTTGTAAACCATTGAAATTCAGAAAACCCTTTTTCTTGAATTCTTTACCCAATCCATAAACAAAGTTTCAACATTGTTTTATACCTCAAACCCACTGAATTCATCATTCAAAGTCTAAATCACAATTCATTTCCAATGGAGCATAATTTCCTCTTGAAATTATCTCAAAACATTAAGGTATTAACTCCTCAATAGCAATCTGAAACTAACAGTAATTATCAACATATTTTCAGATTGAATTCAAATGAAATTAGAGTATAGATTTGAGTAAAAATGTTAAGAACACAGGACCAATTTCAGAAATTCATTTTCTTTGAAATTCACAGTATCTAACCAGTTACAAATATCGAATAACCGGTTAGATTATGCAGTCTGTACACTGAAAAATGATGTTTTACATACCATTCTTTTTAATACTCAAATCTAACCAATTTAAACACTCAATAGAGTTCACATACCTTAATTTAAACATGTTCAACCACAGGAACATATTTCATTTGCATGCATTCAATTTAGAGTATTAAATTGCATAAAAACCCACATAAACAAAATTTAATACCACACAACTCATGAAAAGCACTTAGATCATGATTCAAGCATCAAAATTACTTGCATGCATCAAATTAAAACTGCTCAAAACAAAATTGAGCTATAAATTGGTCTCCAAGCCTTTTTAACCTTTACACATAATGCCCTTGTGAGTCCTTGTTGACTCAAATCCTAAAACACTTGATTTTAGTCTCAATCTAGTATAAGGTAAACTTCTTCCTTACCTCAAAGTCGTGTTTGATGAGTAAAATCACTGAGTTTTGAAGGAAAATCCACAGACTCCACAGAAATCCTAAGTTCTGCTCTCAGCCACGTTTTCCAGCAACAGGGTTCAAAAACTAGAGAATTTGACATAGGAATTGACCAAAGAAATTAGGGAAAACAATTAGAACTTGCTCTAGGTAACATGCACTAAAGGATCAAAGTGGTTTGAGGCTTAAAAGTTACATGAACTTACCAAAATCAAGGCTCAAACTCAGCTTCCAGAAACAAGAAGAAAACAGAATTCAGCTTTCCCAAATTTAACTTTCCAGATCAATTTCTCCTCACACAAGAACTCTCTGTTCACAATCTTTGTATCAATGGAAAGCCCTTGATTTAAGCTTTCCAGAAGTGTATCACTCACTCTCCAACACTCAGAGACAAGGAAGAATTTCTTCAGATGAACTTGGAACCCTAACAGCACCTCCCCAACACCAAATCTCAGAAATCAATCCGAATTCTTCAGCAATCCAGCCTTTTATAGAGGGATTAGAGTAACATGCATGCCGATGCGTGTTATCCACTAATTTAGAGCTGATTTCGTGGCGATTCCATGGATTAATCAAGTGATTACTCATCAAAATGCACTAACCCAGTTTCTGGGTTCATCGTCTAACCGGTTACAGGGCATTTCTAACCGGTTAGGTCAGTACAAGATTTAAAAATTAATTCTTTTTAAATCTTTCCCTCCAAGAACCTTTCTAATATTACATTTAGGTCCTAACCCAAGGACTAAAATGCAATATCCATAATTTTGTATTTACTTTTCAAATAAAAATATTTTCACCTATTTTTATATTTCAAGGCTAATTAAATACAAAATACAAACTTGGAAAATTTATAGAAATTAATAATAAAACTTTATTATTAATTTCCTTATTATCCGGGAGACGAAAATTAGGGGTGTTACACTACTCCCCCACTAAAAGGAATTTCGTCCCTGAAATTCTAGCTTACATAAACAACTCAGGATGCTCTTGACGCTTCTTCTCCTCTAATTCCCATGTAGCTTCAGACACGTCAGCATTTTCCCATATAACCTTAACTAAAGGTATCTCCTTTCGCCTGAGCTGCTTAACTACACGATCTTCTATCCAGACTGGTTTGGCTTCAAAGGTAAGATTCTCCTTCAAAGCTAGATCATCAGGTTGAATTTTCAAAACAACCGATGGATCATGCACATATTTCTTCAACTGAGAAACATGAAAGACATTGTGCAAATTTGACAAAGAGGGTGGTAAAGCTATTTGATAGGCAACAGGACCAACTCTCTTAAGGATTTGGTATGGGCCTATACACTTAGGCGAAAGCTTTCGGGTTCTCAAGGCTCTACTGATCCCTTTCATCGAAACTATCCAAAGAAACACATGGTCGCCCTCTGAAAACTCTATTGGTTTCCTCCGCCTATCAGCGTAACTCTTCTGCCGACTCTGAGCCGCTTTCATCTTTTCCTGAACCATTTTGATTTTCTCGGTTGTCTGCTGCACCATTTCTGGTCCAACCACTAAGTTCTCCACCATCTCTTCATGCCGACACGTGTTATCCACTAATTTAGAGCTGATTTCGTGGCGATTCCATGGATTAATCAAGTGGTTACTCATCAAAACCCACTAACACAGTTTCTGGGTTCATCGTCTAACCGGTTACAGGGCATTTCTAACCGGTTAGGTCAGTACAAGATTTAAAAATTAATTCTTTTTAAATCTTTCCCTCCAAGAACCTTTCTAATATTACATTTAGGTCCTAACCCAAGGACTTAAATGCAAAATCCATAATTTTGTATTATTTATTTGCCAAATAAAAATATTTTCACCTATTTTTATATTTCAAGGCTAATTAAATACAAAATATAAACTTGGAAAATTTATATAAATTAATAATAAAACATTATTATTAATTTCCTTATTATCCGGGAGACGAAAATTAGGGGTGTTACAGAAAGCCTAAATCTTTGTTTAAAAACTTGAAAGTAATTTTCATACTCCATTCGGTTTTGGAAAAAGTTCTACTCAAGTCATTTTTATTTTATGTGCCTTGGTTTAAGCTTGGCTTCGAGCAAATAAAGTTGAATTGGTATGCAATTATGTTTGAGTTATTTTTCTATACTCAATTCGGTTTTGGTCAAGAAATGAAAGAAATAAATTGATTTTACTTTGCATGTTGATTTAAAGATAAAACTAATTGATTTGAATAATCATTGATATAGCTTGATTTGAAAGATGTTAACATGATTCTAAGCAAGGATATTCTTTTTCTTTAATAATTATTTCGGTTGTGATGTTCAAGTAGGACGAAATGTCTAAAAGGTTATTCTCCATATATGCATGATTTTGTTTAATGTTATAAAGTACTGGTGTCTGAAAATTTGTGAATATAAACCTTGTCTTGTGTATGATGAGATTCGGCCATGCTTAGAAAAATAGGAGCCTATACTTGACTCTTATTTCATGTGCATGCATGATGAGTGTACACTTGATACATGGATTTTTGAGTGACTTGAAATGCTAAATATATATGTTTGAAAAGGATTATAAGGATTTAAGAATAAGAATAAAGATTTTGTTCTTTAAGGTGGATGCCTGAATTTCATGATGAGAAAATAAATTAAGATTTGCTATTTTATTTTAAGATGTTCACGGTTTTAAGACCAAAAATAGAGAAGAAAATATTTTTATATAATTATGGAATTGTATGGTTTTAATTAAATGGTGGTCTGTATGTGAAAACCCTTAAGATAAATGTCGCCTTTATGTGAGCCAAGGAACTATTTACGTTTTTATTTTAATAAGCAAGTGTCTGAAAATAATATTGTAAGTTTTAAATTCCTAAGCATGTTACTAAACAAATGTTTTTACTTGATCATGATTGTGAGGTTAAAACCCAAAGTTGATTTCAAACTATTTAGAAAAGAGAATACTCTATTTTCAAATAAGAAGTTTTGGTAATGATTGTTTTGTTTTCGAAATGATTGTATGAGAATGATCTTAATGAGAGAGAAATATTTTAGTTGCCAGTAACGATCGAGAGGCGGATACGAGCATCGCATTGGAATTCAAGGAGCTTATTGGGAATTACTGCCGGTAGAGGTGAGAGAGAAGTTTCCCTCAAACACCGTGGTATTTAGGTAACATATTAAGCCGTTTCGACCATCTCAAAAGTCGGAACTTAGTGGTTCTGAGTCAGTAGCATAGTAGCAATTGTATTGTGGTGTGGCCACTTATGCGAAGGAGACAAAGACCACGTGAGATTATGTGATGAGTTTATGTGATGATGTTTGAATACTAGTATGCTGTTGTTTATTTACTAAAGAATTTATTATGCATGATGAGATCTGAGTTGTTATTGATTATGATAATAATGATGATGATAATAATGATGATGATAGTAATGTTAATGAGAGTTATGAGTAAGAAATATGAAAAAAATTGTTATGTTGTTTTGGCAAAGCTCAAGTGATGAATAGAGACGTGATATTGAAAAGAAAGAGAAATGATTAATAAGAAAGTGATCAAAAAGAGATACGAGCCAAAGTTTGAGAAAGATTTGAGACATTGTGGAAATTGTAAGAATGCGATAAGGGATGATGATGACGATTGAGCAAGAATTGTAGAAAGTAATGCTGATGAGACTTATGAGATTGTATTGATATGAGTTGAGCTGTGCTCTTCAGTTGCAAAAGATGAGACCCATGAGAAAGAAGTATGACCTGAGTTGAACTGTGCTCCTCAGTTGTGAATGTGAAAATTAAATGTTGATGCCCTGAGCTGAGACATGAGATTGTATAGTGAAAGCCCAAGAGATGAAATGCATGTTGTTAATGTTCAAGCCTTGTGCTAAGTTAAGAAAAGCGAATTATCGATTAGTGGTCGGGACTCGTTGAAGGGATGCACCAAGGATGAGCCGACCTTAGGAATAATATATTAATTAAAATATTAAAATTCTAAAAGACTTGAATTAACGTGGTGAGTTACGAGTGCGATATCGAAGTAGTGGAGAGGAAGATACCATGGGTATCAGGGATACTCAGGTGGAGATTGCATTAGGGGAGGACGATGACGGTGAAACGACAAGAAGTCTAGAGTACTTTTCTAGGCGGAACGAATCCCACAGGTGACGCGGGTGATCGGTCCCGAAAGGTCGTGGTGATGTTTTGCAGCGCAACTAGAAAATACTGTCACCCCCTAGATTGCAAATCTTGAACAGTGAGAGGGACTGGAACGGGGCTCTGTGATTTTGCCATTGTACCCGATTTTTCTACAGTGTGCCTTGTTTATATGATTTGATTTGAGACTGTACCCGATTTTCTACAGTTCTCCTGGCATTGAGTATTTTGTTGAGACAGCTGTCAAGCCCGCGTGGTAAAGGTCCTGTACTCCTGTTTGCTTCCGACTAGGTTGGGTGGATTGCTGAGGAGATGTAGACGTGTGTGCTAACTGTGTTAAACGATCTCCTCAATGATGATTAATTTCCCCGCATCATTGATGGATACGAATTCATAATACTTAAATAAGAAAAGATGAATTGTATAATATTAAGAAATGATTCCAAGAGCGAAAGAATGGAAAAGCGTATAAGATTGAATGAAGATGGAAACGGATACAATAAGAAATTCAGAATGTGATGTGGTTATGTAAAGAATCTTGAAAAAGAGAAAGTAATGAGATTGATAAGCGTAAGTGAGTTAAATGCTGATGATGGAAATGAATATGAGAATGTTCTTTATCTGTTGCTTGTTTGTATGATGTTGTTATTTCTTAATATCTTGCCCATTGTAATTCCACACTGTTTTCATTGAATGCTTGTGAATTTACTCTCTCGAGATTTCTGTTTTGTGTGCTTGTTTATATGATGTCAATCCCATAGCCTATGGACCCTGGCAAGTTTACTTTCGACATCCGGGATGAGGGAAGATGGGAAGTTAATTATAGAGGTTGGGAATGGCGTGGAGTCACTGAGGTGCGCGTCTTTGACCCCAACCATACCCTGCAAGGGACATCACCTGATGCTCGCACCTGCCGTTTTGTGCTTGCGGGCTTGCAGACTGGTGGACCATCTAACTATCATGGTGGGCATTCGATGCCTTTACCTGCACGGATTGATCCCGAGGCCGAGGAGTTAGAGGAGTTGGATGAAGCTCTAGATGATCTATCGGACGAGGCTTTTGAGGCTATGCAAGAGGATGAACCAGAGGAAGATCCAGAAGAGGATCCTGATGAGGACTTAGATTACCCGGAGGCTGAGGTGTATGAGTTTGATCCTAGTGAGGCACCTCCCGTGGATCCTTCAGCATCGGCTTAGTGTGGGCCTAGTGGTAGTTCTTTTCTTTTGATGGAAGTATTATGTTTCCCTATATTTACTTAGCTATTATTGCAGTACCAACATGTAACCGCAGACTTATGATTATGAAGTATGTTTTTTTTTTTTAAATTGGTACCAATGATTAAGTTATGAAAGAAAAAGGGCTATTACAAGTGAAATTAAAAGAAGCAAGTTTCAAAGTGCGGTGTCTTGTGACATCTCGGTTTGGAACTTGAAGGTTAACATGAGACGTGAGAACACCAATTTTAAATACAAAAGAGTTTTGGAAACTTAACGGTTCTCATGCCCATGTTACTGGAAAAAAAAATTGCCCACATTTTCACTACATTTTATAAGAAGGAAATATAATTTCAAGTTGCCAAATCGGGGTGTTACAATTTATCTGGTTGATTTAATTGATTTTGTCACTGTTTAATTAAATAAATATGGATTTAAGTGATTAAATCAATCAATTAATCTGAGAGCAAAATATTCCAAAATCAATCTTTGCGGAATCTTTTTGCACAATCAGCTAGATAATATACATCAACCATTTAACACTATTGAATCAAAAACCAAACTCTTAAAAATATTCGCTTTTAGTTTTGTATAAACCATTTTACCGAGAATGCACGTTGTCACACAAAACCTAAACTAAATGTGTAAAGTAAAAGAGAAGGGATTGAGATATGGCATAGATGATTTTTATACTGGTTCACCCTTGAATTCTCAAAGGCTACGTCCAGTCCTCACAATCTGATTTGGGAGATAGTTTCAATAAGGAATTTTAGAAGTCGTTTGGTACAATACACGTGCTCCAAGATACCACACTTAAGCGCTACCCAAGGGATCCCTGTAACGCCATGCTATTTTTAATACTTTTAGTAAAATAATTGAATGATTTAATATAATATTTTCAAGATCAGAGTGTTATAATAAAATTTTGATTTCATAATTATTTTTGAAATATGCGTTCGAGTTAATGTAAGTATAAATTTGTTATATAGGCTTTACAAAAATAAAATGTACTTTTATTTAGTTTGATCAATATTTTGACAGGGAGTTCAAGTAACAACCCTTAGATGCATTTTTATAAATTAGTTCTTTAGAAATATATGTTTAATTTAATATTTGGAACATTCCTGTAAATTTTCAATTTAATATTTGGAACATTCCTGTAAATTTTCATAGCGTTCTGGGATTATTTTATTTTTAACTCTCGAACTGGTTTTAATATATTACTGGTATAAGTTATATTTAATGATTTCTTGTTTCAAAATTTTTAATATGATATTTTATGAAGTTTGATATCAGGATTGAGAAAATAATATATTTATATTTGGATTTTAATACTGTTAGGATTGGCCTCAAACCTCGAGGGGGGGGGGGGGTTGAATCGAGTTTTATTAATTTATTGAAAATTACTCGAATGTTATAAAAAATTGTTTTTACGAGAGATTAAACTTTTGAGCGTGAAAGCGATTCAATATATATAAAAAAATAAAATAGAGTTGCGCAAAAACGAACTAAACGAAATATTGCGAAAACTAAAGAGATAAGGGAAGAGGAACATGCAAACAAATTTTATACTGGTTCAGTTTTTCCAGCAAAAGACTTACGTCCAGTCGTCCCAGCAAACGACACGCTTGAGAGTTTTATATAACCTTGAAATTGAGCCACACCCAATTACAACCAAGAGTGCCCCACAAACTACTAGGAACCTCCGTTCGCTAGGGACCTCAAAAATTCACACAAGGGTTCCTCACCTTACAAGGATCCAATCCTTCACACCTAGGGAGCCACTCCCTACAACTATGGTTTGAATATGAGAATATGTGAGTGATACAATTTGACGTGTTCTGAATAACACTGATACAACAATATAGCACTATGGTATTGAAGTCAATTCACAAGTATTTAGGCTAAGAGAAGGTTTTTCTTTTCAAAAAAATATGAACATGAAAAGCTTGTTGAAAGAGAAGAGAGAAGAAGATAGAACGTGAATGATCAGGGAAAAAAAAACTAGGATTCTATGAATTATTTTTGAAACCAAATAAATAAAACAAAGTTTAAAATCAAAATCAAATCAAAGGGATTGTAAAAATAAAATACAAGATTTGATTCTTAAAACAAAAAAGGAATTATTTCAAAAATATATCTAAATTCGAATTTCAGAAATAAATCAGAATCAATTAAGTAAAAACAAATCTGGAAACATTTTAGATTGATTCTGACAAAGATTTCAAAAATACTTAAGGAAAAACCAAGGCATTACTAGGATCCCTAACTCCTTAAAAACCTTGATAGAAAAACCCAATGGAAAAAATCCTAAACAAGATAAAATTAGTATAGCAAATCGAAGCAAAGCCACCTTGTGAATCACAATACACCATAATTAACCAACTCTCTCTGTATATTGTATGGGTGTCATGCACCAATCAGAGAAAGAAATAACTAGGTAGCTCAAGTAGGATAACCAAGACCAAAATTTAATTTTAATTGCATCAACCCAACCTGAAATATCAACCTCATCATTATTGAAACTAATAGAATTTCTCTTGATGCAAATCGTCCAACAAACTCACATCCAAATCATGTCTATAAAAAATTTTTCTTACTGTGCTCCATAAAGAATTCTTCTAAAGAGCTAAAGTTCACCATATAATAGCCCAGTCAATCATAGATAACACATCAAACAGCTCCAGCCACCGAACAAACAACAATAACATGATCGTTTGTTTCTGAAGCACCATGACACACAAGGAACACTGCATATCCACATTCACACCACGTCGAAGTATATTACATTTGGAAGGCACACGATCTAGTAGGAGCTGCAATGGAAAAATAGTGAGTTTGAACGGCACTTTTAACTCCCACAACCTCTTTAAAACATGGTATAATCACCAATCAACCCAAAATTAGGTGCATTAAGGCGCAAAAGAAGGTAGTCATAAACAGACTTCATAGAAAAATGAAGAGAACCAACCGCAATCTATTTCCAAGAATCCACAGCATTGTCAGATATAACCACGACACCAAGAATATTATTCAAATCAAATAACATATCTTTTTCATATTCAAAAAGATTACACGACCAACAAAGGTTCCAAGACCAACCTAAATTATACCAAACGCCCATATATTGCACCAGTTTTTTCTTGTCAACAGGGGTGTTGAATCAGCAAGGAAGGTTAAATTTTTGATGAAGACAAATTGCTCGGATGAAGCCGAGCAATCTGCTCGGACTAGTCTAAGTCGAAGACCGAACTCTGATGAGGTTATCGAGCTCGGATAAAACCGACCAAAAACAACACCACATAGACTCAGATGATTAGCAAGCTCAAAAAATCTTTGCTCGGAAGAAGCTTGGTGATGAGAAGGCATGAGAAGCTCAGTGCAAGCTACTCAGAAGTTGCTCGGCAAGTGAAGAGTTGCTCGGCAATCTCAAGCTTGGCATGTGAGGAGTTGCTCGAAAAATCTCAAGCTCAGGCAAGTCAAGATGGTCAAGTCAAATTGCGCTTGAACATTAGAGCTCGGCTCTTGCTCGGAACTCAAGCTCATTCAAAGCTCGGTTCACAAAGCTCAGCCCAAGCTCGGTTATCAAAGGTCAATGTCGAAGCTCGGCCTTCAAAAGCTCAGCAAGCAACAAGCTCGAAGATCGGCATTCAGCACTGAAGAATCACCTCAGCTTAGAGCTCGAAATCGCTGATCATCAGAATCTCCCTATAAAAGGAATTGGCAATAAATAAGAAATTCGATTCAGAATTAAGGCAGAATCAAATCTGGCTGTTGGTGAGGGAATTTCGTTTCAATCAATTCCCATTATGGCAGCAGTGTTTCCTCCTTGATTTGTGAGGAAATCTGATCAGTATAAGGGATATCGACTTCAACTAAATGAGGCTGACTCTTACGCTCTCACACTCTCGACGCATCACTATGATATTCATAAACTGAGAAAAGATCAAATAGAACTTTAGTGATCAAACCAATTCCTCATCATTCCGAAAACGAAGTTGCTCTCAAACTGTCAGATGTCAGTAATCAGTTTTGGAATTAGGAGCAAACACCAAAATCAATACTCTTGTGTTTCGTGTGCAGAAGAGAAGGAGTCCTTGAAGGTTTCAAGGAAGTCTCCAGTGACACATGTTGAAGACGTTCTTCAACCGGCAGCAAAGTCATTTGTGGTAGTGTCACGAGTTTGGTACACTCGGTGACATATAGGTGTAGATTAGAGAGGTTCTCTAATTCCTATTGTAATCACACATTTGAGTTTGAGTAAAAATCTCCTCTAGGTTTGGGGAGGACTGGACGTAGCTCTCAGTGGTGGAGAGTGAACCAGTATACAAATTCTGGGGTTCTTCTTTTACAACTTTCAGCATTTTCATTTTCTGCTTTAGTTGCATTTAATCGGTTTTTCCACTGTGACTGAAACACCGTTGCTAAAATCTGCTGCACAACCCGATTGAGCGTGTGCTCGGAACTCGGCAAACCGGTTTGTTAATCGATGCTCGATTCCTACTCGGCACTTGCTCGGCATTTTTCACTATCTCTAAAATCCAGCAACAGTATTTCTTCCACTTTTAATTAAATCCGAAAATTGTATATCAGCGACTTCGAATTACTATTCACCCCCTCTAGTAATTGTTAGATCACTTGTTGGTTTCCAACAAGGGGCCTATATATAAAATCTAGGAAATTGATCTTTAAGGGGAATAGAGCCACACGATCATCCCAATATAAAGTACAATTACCGGAGCCTATTTTCTTATTGATACAATGCTTAAAGCAGTCCACTCCCCATTAAAAGATCCAATAACTCAAAGAGTTTTCTACTAGATAGAGGTTTTGTTAAAATTTCGGCCATGGGAGGAAAAGCATAAAAGTCTCCGTACTTAGACTTTAACAAATGAAAACACAATGAACCATCATGGGATAAGAGTCTCCACCTCCACTTTGCAAGAAGGGAAGTATTAAATAAATTTAATTCTTTTACTCCCAACCCCATCCTTCTTTCCTTTACAGATAAGATCCCAACTAACCCATGCAATTTTCTTTTGGTCCTCATAACCACCCCATAAGAAGTTTGTAGTGTCCTTGAACACTATGTCCTTAACCCTCTAAGTGCTCAAGATTATGGAACCAGGAGCTCTAGAGAGGATCAAGTATTAATATGTGACTTTGTGGTGTTTCTGCAGTTCCAGTTGGGAAAAGCAGGGTCTCCCCAGTCAACAAGTGTGTGCAGAGTGTCAACTTAGGGATGAGAGTACGTACCTGAAACCCTAGCTGTTATGAGCTATTTATAGGGTTTGGAGGAGGCTGATATGGGCCGTATGGGCCCTGTATCAGGGTTGCGCTGAACCAGGATTCTGTGAGATGATATAGGAGGTTTATGCTCTTAGAATCTGGATAGGATTAGCTTGAGATCTCATGTCTAGGCTGTTAGCGAGAATCTAGGAGAGATTTTCGGAAGGGATAAGAAGCCTGAATGAGTCTATCCACAAGCCGACGATATGTCTCGGCCCTAGAGTCCCGAGCCTGATGAGTGGAAGACCGTTTGTAAGGCTCGGCCCCATCAAGTCCGAGCCTGGTCCTTTTGTATACTCGGAGCCAATGAGTACGAGCGAGGGACGTTTGTGCTGAGTAAACCGAGGGAAGGGGCCTTAAAGAGTCCCTTCAATAAGACTTGAGCCCTAATATAGTCGGCAGACCCTACAAGCCCCCCAGCTCGTAAGACTTTATAAAGTCTGTGACGAGGTAGCATGTGCTTTAGGGTGGACCTTCTAGATGTCTTAATTCGAATGTGCAACAGCTGTCTGAGGTGACGTTTTGGTTTCTCTAGGTACGGCGCGTTCTCTTGTAAGTTGTGCCAAATCATTGCAATTTTTGAAATTTGAAAAAGTATCTGTTGAAACCGCCACGTCTCATCCAGCGAGTGGTTGCATGGGTTGATGGGATTTCGGCCCAAATGTGTAACATGGAGGGAAACTAAAAAGTTTCCTTCATTAGTCCGAATCCTTTCAACCTCTTACTTCCCACATTCATTTTTCCTTTCCTCACTCCAGAATCTTCTCAAATCAGAATCCCATTACTCTCTTTCCAATCTCCTTTCCACGTCTCCGCCTTCAAATCCATAACCTTCTCCCATTATCCTTTCCAGCAACTGAAAGCAGGTAACTTCCTATACTCTTTTTATGGGTTTTGCAGGGAGTTTGGATTTAGGGGTTTTCTGGGTTCTGGGTTTTTGTTCCGGGTTTTGCAGGGAGTTTGGCTTTTAGGGGATTTCTGGGTTTTGGGTTTTCGTTCTGGGTAAGCTTTGTTTAGGATTCTTTGCCTTCAAACCATGAGAGGTTGGAGACGTTTGAGGAAAGTTTATCGTGAACTCTGCAGGAAATTAGGAGAGGAACCTTCTAGTGATAGTGATTCTTCGAGTTCTTCTGGAAATTCTGGGGATGAAGGAAACTCTAATACTGACGATTCTACACACCCTTCTACTCTCCCATCTGGCCATCGATCCACCGAGGCAGATCCGCTAGTCGTAGAATACCCGTCAAATCCCGCAGATGAGAGTAAGTGGTTACTAGCGTGTAGGTTCGCTGAGCATCGGGCTCAAGTCAGAACTAGTCCCGATCGTCGCACCGAGGAAAAACCATTAGGAAGTCCACCGGGGGAGAGGGGGAAAAGTCCAGGGCTCGGCCTTAATTTTAGAATAAAAACATGTGCTGTAAAAAATCCTAACGCCGAGCCTTTTGCTTTTTCCCCAGATATGGTGGAGCGCATGTGTGTTACCAACCCTGAAGAATATCCCCTGCCGCCCAATCACGCGCAGTATGACGCTGTTTTTGATCGGGAAGTGCTAGGGACGAGACCTTCATTGTTGACAACAGATAGTCTTAACCATCTTCGACCAATGTTAACACCTCCGAGCGCCAATGGAAATGCCTCAGAATTCGTGTTGAGACCTTTGGGAATCGACGACCGAATATGCTTTCAAGTACCGGAAAATCGTCAATTTTTTTATTTCTATGAAGAAATAGCAACCAAAGTCGGCATCCGCTTGCCCTTTTCCACCTTCGAGATCGAAGTCCTCACTCATCTAGGAATAGCTCCTAGCCAACTGCATCCAAGTGGGTGGGCTTTTATCCGAGCCTTTCAGCAATTCTGTGATGTTGAAAACTTGGTAGCAACTGTACGATCTTTCTTCTGGTTATACGCTCCCCAGGTAAATAAGTTTGGTGATTCCAAGGGGCTTTGGGTGTCCCTAAAGGCTCGGAGGGGGCACGCCCTCTTCGCCAAGGTGACTGATTCTTGGAAGTCTTTCAAACCTCTCTTCTTCCAATACGAGCACATTGGGGCTGGAGTATGTTGGTTCATGGAATGAGTTGAAGAAGATGGAGTGATCAAGATCGTGCCTCGGTTTCCACTGGGTTGGACGACTAACATTTATAACCGAGGACCCTCCTTATATCAATTCGACTTTAAGACGGATTTGACAAGAGCCGAAAGGCGATTGTGCGACCATGTTTGGAACTACCTTCAAGCAAATGGTCAAATTGATATCAAACGAATCTTGTTGAAAGAAACACGAGATGAAGTGAAGGCTGAGTTGGGTACTATATATACATTTTTTTTAATCTATTTTCCTTGCAGAAACAATGGGGAAGAAAGCAACCAAGGCCAACAAAGGCGAGGCTCGAGCAGCTAGAGTATCACAGTTGGCTGCAATCAAAGCTGCATCTGGCTCCCCAAACATGAGTCAATCTTCTGAACCAACCCCTTCTGAAAGTCCGACCATTATCCCCAATGCCATTCCGACTGTTAGAATCAAAGGCGTTGAGCCGGTGATCAAAAAGGATCGTATCATCGACGCTGTAAACATCGAAGTGGAGGCTCAAACAACTCCTCAAGGCACTCCCGAGCGTCCCCTCAAGAGGTCTCGGCTGGAAAAGGGAAAAGGTCTCGCTGGAGATTGGCTTAATTTGAGCAAGTCACATAAAGGGGTAGAGATTCCTGAGGGAAAGGAAGAAGCTGCCGCCAAGACAGTGTGGCACTGAAAAATGACTGATACACTTGTTGCTACTGTCTTTCCTCCCGAGAATGCTGAAGTGATTGAGGCCTGGACCCCTGGGACTTGGGAGAACAACTGTAAATCGTTGGTGAAGAGTCTCCTGAGGGGTGCGAGCATACTTCATCATCTCGGTCATCATGGAGACGACGCTCATGCTGGGATAGCCCCCAAAGAAAAGAAGAAAAGGACCGAGGCGGCCGAGCGGGAAGATTATTTACAGCTTCAAGTTGAAGGTCTGAACAAGAAGTTGCAAACTTTGGCCGCTGAAAATGAACGGTTGCAAAAGGTGGCACAAGATGCCGAGGGAGCCAAGGTTAGGGCCGAGGAGACACTCCAGGGGGCCGAAGAGAGGATAAGGCGCTCGGAAGAGGTTCTGAAAAAGGCTGAGGAGGACGCTGCCGCTTTTCGAGCGGCGATAGAAAAAACTCGGAAAGCGGAGCAGGCTGCCGCCGCGGCTCAAGAGCAGCATGAGTATGCTAAGGATGAGATTTTGGGGCTACGAACTTCTTTGGAGAAGATGAGAGCAAAAGCTCTCAAACACAAGAAAGCTGCCATGGAGCATTTATACAACTGGGATCATGGGGTTGAGGATTCTTTCTACAACACTGCCGAGCAACTCCGCGTTCTGAATCCTGGGCTCTTGACCAAGGGTGCTGACCCTAATTTTTCTGTAAAAAATGGTCAAATTGTCGGCCCAACTAGGATTCCCATAGATCTGAATAGCGCCGATCTGCCTGACCATTTGGCCGATGATTCCGAAGGGGACGATGCCGAGGATGCCGAAGGTGAAGAAGAAGAAGAAGATAAATTTGACGCCGACGGCATTGTACTGTCCGACTTAGAATAGCTTTATCATTTTGCTTTCCCTTTTGTAATTGCCCCAGTAAATGGGTTTAAACTTATATTGTTATGTTTCGTTTGGAATATTTTATAATATTCGTAATCGTGTTATGCTTCTTTTTACACTCTTTGTTAAGAATTCAAGTGTTAAGACCTCGAAACTCCAGCACTTTAGCCGAGGTGGGTTCCTCTATCCGTGATGTAAAATGATTTTATGAAATCATGATTTAATCGGGAATCTTATTTAAAGTACTTGACGAGTTATAAGCTCTTGCTAGAGCTGTTCATAATCGTTCGCGTCGTAATCGGTGGCTAATCAGTTACGAGGAAAAGTACGTGATACAATGAATTCAATAATGAGAACTTTTATTTATTTGAAGCAAATTACAATGGGCTCGGAGTTTCACCGAGCGTACACCATTATCAAAAGAAACAATTCAAAAAGCAAATGCAATTTAACAACTAAAACTATCGAAAACGAAATTGAAATAATGAAAAACTAACTGTAATAAGCTCGAAGTTTCGCCACGTTCCATGTGTTGTTGATGAGGGCACCCGAGAGAGTTTCGAGCTTGTAGGCTCCTGTTCCAGTCTTGGAGGCAACTCGGTATGGTCCTTCCCAGCTTTGGGCCAGTTTTCCATCCTTTGCATTTTTGAGACCAATATCAGCTCTCCTCAAGACAAGGTCGCCTACCTCGAACTCTCTGGATACGACCGAGCGGTTATACCCTTTTGCTTGCATAATCTTAGCATGCTTTTCTCGTTCGGCCTCTAAATCCCTGACTTCTTATGATAAAACAAGATCCTCACACAATAAAGTGTTGTTGAGGGGATTCGGTTGTTGCATAGCTCGGAATGAAGGGATGATCCTCTTAATGGGGATGACTGCGTCGCAACCATAAGTGAGCCGATATGGTGTCTCTCCTGTTGAAGTTTGTACGGTGGTTCGATACGACCAAAGTACTTCGTGCAAGTTTTCCAACCAATTCCCTTTCGCTCCTTCAAGTCTTTTCTTGATCCCTTGGATGATAGATCGGTTCACAGATTCTACTTGGCCATTAGTCTGAGGGTGTTCGACCGAGGAAAAGTAATGTTTTATGCTCAAAGCATTGACTAAGTCTTGGAACGCCTTTGCTGCGAATTGGGTTCCGTTGTCAGTCACCAGCACTTGTGGCACTCCAAACCGAGCCACAACTTGCCTTTCGAAGAACTTCTGCACCTTGGTCGAGGATATGGTCGCAAGAGGCTCGGCTTCCACCCACTTGGTAAAATAATCAATGGCCACTATCACCCACTTTAGCTGTCCTGGGGCGGTGGGGAACTATCCAATCAGATCCATTCCCCATTGATAGAAAGGATAGGGAGATGAAAGTGAATGGAGTTCCTCAGCCGGTTTCTGATACACATCACTGTGAAATTGACACTTGTCGCACCTCTTCACATGGTTGATCGCATCCTGTTGAAGAGTCGGCCAGTAGTATCCTGCCCTTAGAATATTTCTAGCCAGTGACTTCCCCCCAATATGGTGACTTCCAATGCCCCCGTGAACTTCTTCCAACACCTGTTTTGCCTCGGCAGGGTCTAGACATCTAACCATTGGGCCGCTGACCCCTCGGCGAAACAAGACTCCATCAACCAGGGCAAACTGTGAAGATTTTCTAACGAGTTTCTTGGCCTCTGTTGGACTACTTGGAAAAACCCCTTGTTCTAAGTACTCCGTTATCGGAGCAATCCAGCTCGGATCCAGCGAAATGGAGAGGACAACGCTAGGTCCATGCACCATTTCTTGGATCAACGTTCTGTTGTTCTCAGGACTTTTTGTCGAAGCAAGTTTAGAGAGGATATCTGCTCGGCTGTTACTCTCCCTTGGGATGTGGCAGAATTCGACCTTAGCAAACTCCGAGGATAGGAACTTCACCTTCTCCAAATATTTTTGAAGGATTGGTTCCTTAGCCTGGTAATCGCCCTTGACTTGTGAAACTACCAACTGAGAATCACTGAAAATTTTTACTTCTCTGGCCCCTACTTCTTTTGCCATTCTCAGCCCGGCCAACATGGCTTCATACTCCGCCTGATTGTTCGAAGTTGAAAATCCAAACTTCAAAGAATACTCGAGGGTGACCCCCTCGGAGTTCTCCAAGATTATTCCTGCACCAGCCCCGAGTTTGTTACTTGATCCATCAACATAAATATTCCAATCCAAGTTTGAGCTCGTCAATGGCTCAGTAAACTCGGTGAGAAAATCAGCTAAGGCATGAGATTTCATTGCCTTCCTCGGTTCGAAAGTGATTTCAAACTCGGAAAGCTCAATGGCCCACGTCACCATTCTTCCTGCCAGATCAGGTTTCTGAAGTATTTGACGGATCGGCTGAGCTGTTCTGACTGTGATATGGTGGCTCTGGAAGTATTGACGTAATCGTCTAGTTGTGATAACCAGACAAAAAGCCAATTTCTCCACTTTCTGATACCTCAACTCAGGTCCCTGAAGAGTTCGGCTGACGAAATAGACGGGGGATTCTTTGCCAGATTCCTCTCGGACCAAAGCCGAACTTACTACGGAATCACCCACTGATAAGTAAAGGAACAGAATTTCTCCATTTACCGGACTTGACAAGATCGGGGGAGATGCCAAGTACTGCTTAAGGTCAGTAAAGGCCTTTTCGCATGTCTCGTCCCATTCAAATGTCTCTTCCTTTTCTTTCCTCAGCAGTTTGTACCAGGGGAGGGCCTTTCTAGCTGACTGAGACAGAAACCTCGAGAGAGCCGCAACCCGACCTGTTAGTTGTTGGACACCCTTGACATCTGACGGACTTTTCATATCAAGAATGGCTCGACACTTTTCTGGATTTGCCTCAATTCCGCGCTCGGTAAGCATGAATCCGAGGAAAGCCCCGGCTGGGACTCCAAACGTGCATTTTTCCGGGTTCAACCTCATATTGAACTGTCGGATCCTTCCCAAAACTACCTTCAAATCCTTTGCGTGATCTTCTTCTTTCAAGCTCTTTGTAACCATATCATCTATGTATACCTCCATTCTTGGCCCAATCAAGGGGTCGAACACCTTGTTCATCATCCGCTGGTAAGTTGCCCCAGCGTTTTTCAATCCAAATGGCATCACATTATAACAATATGTGGCCTTTTCTGTGATAAATGAAGTCTTCACCTGATCCGGGGGATACATTGGGATCTGATTGTACCCCGAATAAGCATCCATAAATGAAAGCCTTTGATAACCCGCCGAGCTATCAACAAGTTTATCGATGCAGGGAAGTGGGTATTGATCCTTAGGACAAACTTTGTTCAAGTCTGTGTAGTCCACGCACATCCTCCATTTCCCATTGGACTTCTTTACAAGGACGGGATTGACCAACCAATCAGTATACACCACCTCCCTGATAATTCCTGCTTCTAGTAGCTCGGCTACCTTCTCATCTGTCGCCTGTGCCTTCTCAACTCCGACTCTTCTTTTCTTCTGACAAACTGGCTTGGCTCCAGGATACACGCTCAACCTGTGGCAGATGAAGTTCGGATCGATCCCTGGCATATCTGCCGAGGTCCATGCAAACAAGTCTTTGTTTTCCACCAGCAATTTAGTCAGTTCTTTTTCCAATTCCTCGGAAAGGCCAACCCCCATCTTGACACATCGAGAAGGATCGGGGCCTAAAATCACCTTTTTGAAGTCCCCTTGAGGAGTCGGCCTAGTTTCATCCTCCTCTCTTATGTCCAGATCTGCTAAGTTGACATTTCCTTTGTTAAGCGGTTCTTTCATGATCTTCTCATCATCAAGCTTCAACTTGCCCAGGCTGATATTATAACCTTTCCGAGCCAACTCCTGTTCGGACCGCACTGTTACTACCTTGTCATCAGACCCTGGGAATTTCATGGCCAAGTGGACCGTCGATACGACAGCGCCAAAAGATTGGAGTGCAGTTCGGCCAAAGATAACGTTGTATGCCGAGGGGGCCTGGACAACTAGCCACTTTACCATTTCAGTCCGAGCAGAGGGTGGTTCCCCCATGGTCACTGGGAGATGGATGTGGCCTAAGGGAACAATTGAATGTCCCGTGAAGCCAATCAAACTTCCCTCGAATGGGGTGAGATCAGATCTTCTCAATTTCAATTTTTCAAACAGGTCCAGAAACATGATGTCTGCCGAACTCCCCTGATCGACAAGAATCCTTCTGACTTCGTAATTGCCGAGCCTGGCTGTAACTACCATTGGGTCATTATGGTCTTGTAAGATGTCCTCAAAATCCTCATCACTGAAGCTGATGACTATGTTTTTCTTTCTGGGCTTTTGGATCGGTCAGCTGGCCACCGAAAGGACTTGTCCCACATACTTCTTACGATCACACTTCTTCTCCCCTCCACCTGCAAATCCTCCAGCAATGGTACCGATGAGAAAAGAATCCTTCTCCTTCTCGGATGGTTGGGCAGAGGCTCCCCCTGCAGGTGGTGAAGGGCTTCTAGTTCTTTTCTGTTCGGTTTTGGGTGGTGAAGGACTCTTTCTCCTGGAGCGCTTGCGCAACGCTTCGCCAATATATTGTTGAAGCTTACTGTGACACCCTTCTTGGATTACCCAAATATAAACTAATAATTAAGCTTTTATATTGGATAATATATGGACTTGTGAGTTCTTTTTTTTTTTAAGAAAATATGGAAAATAAAATTTTCTTTTTAAAGCGGGTGCACCAATCGTCATTGGAATTCTTGGAGAATAAGTTCTAAATCTTTACAAAAATGTTTATATCGAGGTCGACGATCTCTTAAAATCCTTTCACAAGTAGGGTAACATTTGTTCTTTGAAAACATCCTTGTATCATACATGTAGCTAAGGTTACCCATGCGTTTTGATAAAACTGATACCATTAAGTAATATTTTTAGCCGAGCTCTTCAATAGATTAAATCAGAGTAAGCGGAATTCGTTGGACTATGCAACTGATAAAGTATAAACATAGGTTTTATATATAAACATAGTCATAAGTACATAGCCCATAATATAGTCTCCAAATCCATAAGTCCAAGTCCATATAAAAACATATCTACATAGTGTGACCAAAACCCTAAAGTACTCCAAAAGTATATCCACAATATGTACATAACAAAATATACAACTCTAGGGATAGTCACATAGGTCTGGCAGCATCAGATGGAGTAGTAGCAGCAGTAGTCTCCCAAAAGTAAAAGTAGTAGTAAGATAGTAGCATCATCATCATCACAGCAGCAGCAGCAAATCTCCTCCACAGCCTCCACACATCGGATCCTCAGACCCACATCATACACCATATGCATGTACCTAGGGATCATTGTCCCTCCAGTCACTCCCAGTAGAATGCACGACAGGCTCGCCTCCACTCTCGTCCTCCACCGGATCCTCCTCGATCTCATCCGAGGAAGAGTGTACCCTACCACTGGGTACCGGGTCAGGTGATGGTGAAACCCTGACTGGGCTCCTCGGATCAGATAGGGGAGTCCCCTCGCGGACGACTCTCGAAGTAAAAGGGTGAGAGCGGGTAGGTCGAAAACGAAAACTATGGTAAGAGCGAGCTGGTCGCGTGGGAGGTTGTCCATGGTAAGTGTAAAACGGGGGTACATGCATAGTGTATATGATGGGAATCCTAAACCTACGAGGACGAAATCGCATCAGCGGGTTCGGGTGGTAGAAAGTAATCTCTACCTCTCCCTCGAACACCGCACGATGGTCCTCATAGATCCATATGCCACTAGGAAGTGGCCGGATCTCGATGCAAGCAATGTAGCGAGACATCACCTACAAGGGCATAGGGGTAAGCAATTCTATACACATAATCAACAAAGACTAAATTATGCAATATAAGCATGTAAATATGCATCAATTAATATCAATCACATTTAACACTTAGCATATATTAAATGCAAGTAAGATGCTCACACTTGGTTCATTTATCACAGTTAAATTAAATGAATGGCATGATGCATGACTTAGCTCTCAAGCCTATCTCCATCATAATACTATGCCACTCTCTGACGTCCATCCCTGACAACCCAGCACTCATCAGTGCGTTGTATTCCTAGGTATACAACCATTCGTACATTCACCTAGAATGTACACGACAAGCTTGGTATCCATGCCACCCGAGCATATCCCGTCATCCAAACGGATCGTCATCCAAACGATATATCCATATCGGCATCCACTAAGCCGACCACGTCAACAACGTGTCATCAAGCAAGCGTATTGGCACTCCCAGAGGCCCTCCACATGTTTAACAAACATGAAATACGTCCTACCATCCAAACTCCAGAATGAATGCATTTTATCTTTTAGACTTAAGGGAAGTTGATTAATACTTTACAGGCCACCTAGGCTTATTTCTTTATCAAAAAGGACCGTCGCCAAACGATCTATTTGTATTAATCAATTTCTCTAGGTCTTGATCCCTTGGACTATTATTAATAATTCCTTAATTTATTAAGTTAGAATTGAAAATGGTGTTTTCAGATTCTGAACAATTTACTCGAGTAAACTTCAGTACACTCGAGTGTTCTTTAATTTTTTCCAGATTACTCGAGTGTTCTTAAGATTACTCGAGTGTTCATGACTTTCTGAGGATTTGGGTTTTCAATTCAACAATTTACTCGAGTAGTTCATGGGTTACTCGAGTGTTCTTGAATATTTCCAGAATACTCGAGTGACCTTGAATGACTCGAGTGTTTGACCTAAACTTGTCCTCAGGTCATGCTCAATACTCGAGTACCAGACAAAATACTCGAGTGTTCTTGTTCATTTTACATTGTTTTGAAAGAATTTTACTCGAGTACCCTGCCTTTTACTCGAGTGTTTCGTAGTAGATAACACTGAAATTTGGTTTTAACATAACATTTTCATTTCTACTTAATTCTAGTCCATTCCAGGGATCCACAGAGTTCATACAACATAATTTGAACATGTTACAACATTCATTTCATGTCAAAACACAGATTTGACAGAGAATCCAATAATTATGCATAAAAAGGCACTTTTAACCACTCAACACCTCAAATTGAATATTAAGCACAATTTTCATCAAGTAAAGCTCATTTAAGCTTGCATGCATGATATAAAACTTGCTCAACACAGTTTTAGAGCATGGATTGGTCTCCAAACCAAAGTTCCTATTCAATCTAAGCCCTTAGAGCCTCTTGGTGGCTCTCTAACACAATTCATGGAATTTAAACTCTATCTAGTGAATATAATTACTTCCCCTTACCTCTCAGATGTTTTCCAAACGAAAATTGACAAGAAAAAGGCTCCAAAATCCTCAGACCAACTTCAAATGCCACATGCAGAGCATTTTGAGTACCACACCAAAATGGAATTGGTTTGTACATGAAACAGAGAAATAAATTGGGGAAAATTAGATTTCTAAACTCTATGCAACATAATCTAACTAAGGAAACCGAAATTGAGACTCAGGGGTTCATGAGCTTACCAGAAATCAAGATCAAAGTAAGCTCCAGAACAGAATTTGACCAAGAACAGCTTCACTTCAACTCCTTGAATCCTCCAACACACTCACTCAATCCTCACGATTTTGGTGTTTATATAAAGCTCAAGATGTAAGCTTTATATTCGTGTATGATTTGTGTTTCAATTTAACTCTGAGAAGGAGAATCGAAGAGAGAAAATCTGGAACCCTAACTTCAACAACAACAACAAGAATGAGCAAAATTATTCACCAAGGATCGTTGATGAGTTTAAATAGAGCTAGAGGAAGCTCATGCACGTCGACACGAAGGCATTGAGCTGGTGATAGCGGAGTAATCGTGTCAACGGAGGGGAATCGTTGGCTGTGACTCATCAAACGCACTAACTCGTGCAGTTTGACCCAGAATACTCGAGTATTCTGAATAATACTCGAGTGTTTTGGTCAGATTTTGAAAAATAATTATTTTATTTACTTTCCCTCCCCAACCTTTCCTATAATTGCTTCTAGGTCCCAACCCAGGGACTAATATGCAAAATACTCATTTTAAGCATTTATTTTATTTATTAAATAATTTCACACACCTAAGCTAGTCACATGAATACATATTTTAATCAAGGATTAATATAGAAACTATTAATTATAATTAAATTATAATTAACATTTCATTAATCGGGGATTAAAATTTTGGGGTGTTACACTACTCCCCCACTTACAAGGAATTTCGTCCCCGAAATTCAACTCATACAAACAAGTCAGGATAGTCCTGACGCATCTTATCCTCTAATTCCCAAGATGCTTCTATCACATCTCCACAAACCCAGACGATTTTGACCAGATGGATGTCCTTCCCTCTAAGCTGCTTGATTCTCCGATCTTCAATACGAACTGGCACAGCTTTGAAGGTTAGGTTCTCCTGAACTTCTAGGTCATCAGGTTGGATTCTAAGGACTATGGTGGGGTCATGGACATATTTCTTCAATTGAGACACATGGAATACATTATGGAGGTTAGCTAATGACGGAGGCAAAGCTAATTGATAGGCTACTGGGCCGATCCTTTTGAGGATTTGGTAGGGACCAATAAACTTAGGTGATAGTTTCTGGGTTTTCAAGGCTCTACTAACACCTTTGGTGGGTACGATTCTAATGAACACATGGTCTCCTTCAGCAAACTCTAAGGGTTTTCTCCTTCTATCAGCATAGCTTTTCTGCCTACTCTGAGCTGCCCTCATTTTCTCTTGTATCATCTTGATCTGCTCCGTGGTCTCTTGCACAATATCTGGTCCAATCAGAGAACTCTCCCCCACTTGGAACCAGCATAACGGCGTCTGACACTTTTTCCCATACAAAGCTTCAAATGGTGCCATTCCAATGCTCGTGTGGTAGCTGTTGTTGTAAGTGAACTCTACGAGTGGCAACATTTGTTCCCAATTCCCTTGTCCTTCCAAAACACAGGCTCGTAGAATGTCCTCCAACGACAGAATAGTCCTTTCCGTTTGGCCATCAGTCTGAGGATGATACGCAGAACTCAGTTTCAATCTTGAACCCAAGACTCTAAGCAGATCTTCCCAGAACTTCGATGTAAATGTCGGACCGCGATCAGACACAATGCTTGATGGTACACCGTGCAGACGAATAACTTCCTTGATGTATAACTGAGTGAGCTTTTCCAATGAGTAGCGCATATTCACGGGAATGAAATGCGCTGACTTGGTCAAACGATCCACGATCACCCAGATTCCATCACGACCAGTAGATGTCCTTGGCAATCCCGACACAAAATCCATCGAGATGCTATCCCACTTCCATACCGGAATTTCCAAAGAGAGTAACTCTCCTCCTGGCCTTTGGTGTTCTACCTTCGCCTTTTGACACACCAAACAACACGCCACATACTCAGCTACGTCCTTTTTCAACCCGGGCCACCAAAATAGTTTCTTCAAATCCTGATACATTTTAGTAACTCCTGGATGCATACTCATCTTGCTCTTATGTGCTTCATCCAGAACCATTCTCCTTACTTCCAAATCATCAGGGACACAAATCCTCGTTCTAAAACGCAGGATTCCATCCTTCCCTTCTTGGAATTCCAATTCCTTACCCTCTCGCATCAACCTTTTCTTCTCCATGAGTTTCTCATCCTTGAGTTGCAATTCTCGAATCCTTTGCAGAAACTCATTAGCAATCTGCAGCATCCCCATCTTGATACTCGTCGGCTCCACTTGCATTGTCAAACTCAAATCCCGGAACTCCTCTATCAGTGCAGCTTCTCTGACCATCATTGCACTGATTGTGCATTGCCTTTCTACTCAATGCATCTGCCACAACATTGGCCTTTCCGGGATGGTAGTGGAGTTCAAACTCATAATCCTTCAAAAACTCCATCCATCGATGCTGCCTCATATTCAACTCCTTTTGATCAAAGAGGTACTTTAAACTCTTATGGTCACTGAACACCCGGAACGTAGTGCCATAGAGATAGTGCCTCCAAATATTTAAGGCAAACACCACAGCTGCCAACTCTAGATCGTGAGTTGGATAGTTCAGCTCATGAACTTTTAGCTGTCTCGAGGCGTAGGCGACAACTTGCCCCTCTTGCATCAAAACACACCCTAGACCTTGTTTCGACGCGTCACAGTACACATCAAAACTCTTCTGTGTATCGGGCAACACCAAAACAGGAGACGATGTCAACCTTTCCTTCAACTCTTGAAAACTACTTTCACATTTCTCATCCCACAGAAATGGTTGATCTTTCCTAGTCAACTTCGTCAGAGGCAGTGCAATCTTCGAGAAACCTTCGATGAACCTTCTATAATACCCAGCCAAACCAAGAAAGCTTCTCACCTCCATGATCGACTTTGGTTGCTCCCATTGCAAAACCGAACTTACCTTCGTCGGATCAACGGGTATTCCTTTGTCTGAAATCACATGCCCCAAGAACTTAACCTCCTTCAGCCAGAACTCACATTTTGTAAGTTTGGCGTACAATTGCTTATCCTTCAAGATGCTCAACACTATCCTCAAGTGTTCAGCATGCTCCTCCGGGCTCTTGGAGTAAATGAGAATATCATCGATGAACACAACCACGAATGAATCTAAATAAGGTCTAAAGATTCGATTCATGTAGTCCATGAAAATGGCTGGTGCATTAGTCAATCCGAACGGCATCACAACATACTCATAATGTCCGTATCGAGATCGAAATGCAGTCTTAGAGATATCCTCGTCTCTAATTCTGATCTGATGGTATCCTGACCTTAAGTCGATCTTGGAAAATACTGAAGCTCCACGAACTTGATCCATAAGGTCATCTATCCTCGGCAACGGATACTTGTTCTCGATGGTGACCTTATTCAGCTGCCGATAATCAATGCACATTCTCATACTACCATCTTTTTTCTTGACAAACAAAACAGGAGCACCCCAAGGTGAGACGCTTGGTCGGATCATCTGTTTCTGTAGCAACTCCTCAATCTGCTTCTTCATTTCTGCCATTTCCGGTGGTGCCATCCTATAGGGAGCGATAGAAATAGGACCAGCTCCCGGAACTAGATCGATGCCAAATTCTATCTCTCTTCTTGGTGGCAGACCAAGAATCTCGTCCGCAAAAACCTCCGGTAAATCTCTGACAACAGGAATCTCTTCCATCCTTGGACTATTCTCCTCCACCTCAGCGTTAAACAGACACACGTAGCCAGATGGTTTTGGGTCTCTATAGGTCACTAGTTTTCTATCACAATCAATGATCACTTGGTTCCGACTTAACCAGTTCATTCCCAAGATCACATCTAATTGTGCTAAGGGTAAGCAGATCAAATCTACTTTAGAGGTTTGTCCTAACACTTCTATACAACAGTTAAGACATGCTCTAGAAACAACTACAGGAGCATTTGTAGGGGTTTCTACTTGCAAAACATAAGGCATTTCAGACATCATCAAGCCTAACCGGTTTACACATTCATATGAAACGAATGAATGCGTTGCACCAGAGTCAAACAAAACATGGCATAACTGACCATTAAGCAAGTATTTACCTTGCACCAGATCAGAAGATCGATTCGCTTCCACACCGCTAAGGGTGAAGACCCTTCCTTGAGTCACCGGTCTATCTGCAGTTCCTCTTGAGTTGGCCTTGGCTGGTTCCTTGCAATCTCTTGCAAAGTGTCCCGGCTTTCCACAGTTAAAGCAACCACTTGTCCCCCAACATACCTGGCCATAATGATTGCGCTTGCACTTGTCGCAGAATGGAGCCTCGTTCCAATAATTTCTTCCTTCAGAACCACCAACCTTGCTCTTGCCTTTCCCTCTGCGATCATATGGACTTTTGCCTCGATTGTTGAAACCCTTACGCCTTTGAGATCCATAGCCTTGATTGTCCTTCTTTTCCGAGACTTGCACCTCCTCGGCCTTTGTATCATCTTCATACATCCTACACATGCCCACGAGTGCAGGAAAGCTTTGAATCCGCTGGTAGCTAAAAATTGACTTCAACTTTGGTCTCAAGCCTCCTTCAAACTTAATGCATTTACTTCTCTCATCTGGATTGTTCTGATAGTATGGAGAGTACTTCATCAGTTCCTCGAACTTAGCTGCATACTCACCCACACTCATATTTCCTTGCTTCAGCTGCAAAAACTCCACTTCCTTCTTTCTTCTCAAGTCTTCAGGGAAATATTTCTGGAGAAACTTCTCCATAAATACTCCCCAACTCACCTCCCTTCCTTCATATTGCAGAAGCTGCATAGTGTGATTCCACCAGTTCTTCGCTTCATCCTCTAACATATAGGTTGCATAAGCCACCTTTTGAGCATCCGAACACTCCAACGTTCTTAGGATCTTGTCCATGGTGTGAATCCACTTGTTGGCTTCTTCCGGTTTAAATCCTCCTTCAAACTTTGGTGGATTACAACTCCTAAAATCAGCCAGAGTCTTCGCCTCAGGGTTACCCACATTACACTGATGAGGCGGGTTAGCCGGTTGAGATGGTTGCTGAGACTGTCGTTGCATAGCTTCCAACACCGTGGTGATTCGTTCCAACATCGTATTAGTGTGATTTTGGTTTCTAGTTGCCATATTAGACCTGCGCTATGGACTTATGGTCACATATGTTGAACTAAAGAAACTTCCATTACACTACCTATACTAAGGCTCTATCTTAAACTTATTAAATCTACAATCAATTACGTCTTGTACTCAAAGAGACAAGATACAAACAAATCAAGGGTATTTAAACCTCAACAAACAAAATAATAACATTCGGAGTAATGTAATTGCCTTGCAAATACCTGCTTGATGTTGATGGCTACCTTTCTGAACTACTTCCACTACTACAGGATCTAACTTTTGCTCTGATACCACTAAGTGTGACACCCTTCTTGGATTACCCAAATATAAACTAATAATTAAGCTTTTATATTGGATAATATATGGACTTGTGAGTTCTTTTTTTTTAAAGAAAATATGGAAAATAAAATTTTCTTTTTAAAGCGGGTGCACCAATCGTCATTGAAATTCTTGGAGAATAAGTTCTAAATCTTTACAAAAATGTTTATATCGAGTTCGGCGATCTCTTAAAATCCTTTCACAAGTAGGGTAACATTTGTTCTTTGAAAACATCCTTGTATCATACATGTAGCTAAGGTTACCCATGCGTTTTGATAAAACTGATACCATTAAGTAATATTTTTAGCCGAGCTCTTCAATAGATTAAATCAGAGTAAGCGGAATTCGTTGGACTATGCAACTGATAAAGTATAAACATAGGTTTTATATATAAACATAGTCATAAGTACATAGCCCATAATATAGTCTCCAAATCCATAAGTACAAGTCCATATAAAAACAGATCTACATAGTGTGACCAAAACCCTAAAGTACTCCAAAAGTATATCCACAATATGTACATAACAAAATATACAACTCTAGGGATAGTCACATAGGTCTGGCAGCATCAGATGGAGTAGTAGCAGCAGTAGTCTCCCAAAAGTAAAAGTAGTAGTAAGATAGTAGCATCATCATCATCACAGCAGCAGCAGCAAATCTCCTCCACAGCCTCCACACATCGGATCCTCAGACCCACATCATACACCATATGCATGTACCTAGGGATCATTGTCCCTCCAGTCACTCCCAGTAGAATGCACGACAGGCTCGCCTCCACTCTCGTCCTCCACCGGATCCTCCTCGATCTCATCCGAGGGAGAGTGTACCCTACCACTGGGTACCGGGTCAGGTGATGGTGAAACCCTGACTGGGCTCCTCGGATCAGATAGGGGAGTCCCCTCGCGGACGACTCTCGAAGTAAAAGGGTGAGAGCGGGTAGGTCGAAAACGAAAACTATGGTAAGAGTGAGCTGGTCGCGTGGGAGGTGGTCCATGGTAAGTGTAAAACGGGGGTACATGCATAGTGTATATGATGGGAATCCTAAACCTACGAGGACGAAATCGCATCAGCGGGTTCGGGTGGTAGAAAGTAATCTCTACCTCTCCCTCGAACACCGCACGATGGTCCTCATAGATCCATATGCCACTAGGAAGTGGCCGGATCTCGATGCAAGCAATGTAGCGAGACATCACCTACAAGGGCTAGGGGTAAGCAATTCTATACACATAATCAACAGAGACTAAATTATGCAATATAAGCATGTAAATATGCATCAATTAATATCAATCACATTTAACACTTAGCATATATTAAATGCAAGTAAGATGCTCACACTTGGTTCATTTATCACAGTTAAATTAAATGAATGGCATGATGCATGACTTAGCTCTCAAGCCTATCTCCATCATAATACTATGCCACTCTCTAACGTCCATCCCTGACAACCCAGCACTCATCAGTGCGTTGTATTCCTAGGTATACAACCATTCGTACATTCACCTAGAATGTACACTACAAGCTTGGTATCCATGCCACCCGAGCATATCCCGTCATCCAACCGAATCGTCATCCAAACGATATATCCATATCGGCATCAACTAAGCCGACCACGTCAACAACGTGTCATCAAGCAAGCGTATTGGCACTCCCAGAGGCCCTCCACATGTTTAACAAACATGAAATACGTCCTACCATCCAAACTCCAGAATGAATGCATTTTATCTTTTAGACTTAAGGGAAGTTGATTAATACTTTACAGGCCACCTAGGCTTATTTCTTTATCAAAAAGGACCGTCGCCAAACGATCTATTTGTATTAATCAATTTCTCTAGGTCTTGATCCCTTGGACTATTATTAATAATTCCTTAATTTATTAAGTTAGAATTGAAAATGGTGTTTTCATATTCTGAACAATTTACTCGAGTAAACTTCAGTACACTCGAGTGTTCTTTAATTTTTTCCAGATTACTCGAGTGTTCTTAAGATTACTCGAGTGTTCATGACTTTTTGAGGATTTGGGTTTTCAATTCAACAATTTACTCGAGTAGTTCATGGGTTACTCGAGTGTTCTTGAATATTTCCAGAATACTCGAGTGACCTTGAATGACTCGAGTGTTTGACCTAAACTTTTCCTCAGGTCATGCTCAATACTCGAGTACCAGACAAAATACTCGAGTGTTCTTGTTCATTTTACATTGTTTTGAAAGCATTTTACTCGAGTACCCTGCCTTTTACTCGAGTGTTTCGTAGCAGATAACACTGAAACTTGGTTTTAACATAACATTTTCATTTCTACTTAATTCTAGTCCATTCCAGGGATCCACAGAGTTCATACAACATAATTTGAACATGTTACAACATTCATTTCATATCAAAACACAGATTTGACAGAGAATCCAATAATTATGCATAAAAAGGCACTTTTAACAACTCAACACCTCAAATTGAATATTAAGCACAATTTTCATCAAGTAAAGCTCATTTAAGCTTGCATGCATGATATAAAACTTGCTCAACACAGTTTTAGAGCATGGATTGGTCTCCAAACCAAAGTTCCTATTCAATCTAAGCCCTTAGAGCCTCTTGGTGGCTCTCAAACACAATTCATGGAATTTAAACTCTATCTAGTGAATATAATTACTTCCCCTTACCTCTCAGATGTTTTCCAAACGAAAATTGACAAGAAAAAGGCTCCAAAATCCTCAGACCAACTTCAAATGCCACATGCAGAGCATTTTGAGTACCACACCAAAATGGAATTGGTTTGTACATGAAACAGAGAAATAAATTGGGGAAAATTAGATTTCTAAACTCTATGCAACATAATCTAACTAAGGAAACCGAAATTGAGACTCAGGGGTTCATGAGCTTACCAGAAATCAAGATCAAAGAAAGCTCCAGAACAGAATTTGACCAAGAACAGCTTCACTTCAACTCCTTGAATCCTCCAACACACTCACTCAATCCTCACGATTTTGGTGTTTATATAAAGCTCAAGATGTAAGCTTTATATTCGTGTATGATTTGTGTTTCAATTTAACTCTGAGAAGGAGAATCGAAGAGAGAAAATCCGGAACCCTAACTTCAACAACAACAACAAGAATGAGCAAAATTCTTCACCAAGGATCGTTGATGAGTTTAAATAGAGCTAGAGGAAGCTCATGCACGTCGACACGAAGGCATTGAGCTGGTGATAGCGGAGTAATCGTGTCAACGGAGGGGAATCGTTGGCTGTGACTCATCAAACGCACTAACTCGTGCAGTTTGACCCAGAATACTCGAGTATTCTGAATAATACTCGAGTGTTTTGGTCAAATTTTGAAAAATAATTATTTTATTTACTTTCCCTCCCCAACCTTTCCTATAATTGCTTCTAGGTCCCAACCCAGGGACTAATATGCAAAATACTCATTTTATGCATTTATTTTATTTATTAAATAATTTCACACACCTAAGCTAGTCACATGAACACATATTTTAATCAAGGATTAATATAGAAACTATTAATTATAATTAACATTTCATTAATCGGGGATTAAAATTTTGGGGTGTTACACTTACCATCCCTTACCATTTCTTCGATTAAGTCCTTCAACTGGGTACACTGGTCGGTGGTATGCCCCCATCCACCGTGATGATCGCAGTACTTCGTTTTATCCTTTTGAGCAGCTTTCCTTAAAGCTGGTGGCCGAGTGATGTTAGGCATCTCTGTATGCATAGTCTCGCGAAGGATTTGACTCCTCGGGACTGTCAACTGGGTATATTCATCATACTTGCCTTTTGGAGGCAGTTTTTCCCCTCTCTCTCTTTCTCTCTTGTCTTTCCTTCCCCTATCTCGAAAACGATCATTTTGACGAATGTCGTTTTGACGAGGACGTTGCTCATGTCGTCCCTCGCCACCCCTTGCTGCAGTACTGATCCTTCGGAATTCCTCTAAATTAACGTATTTCCTGGATCTTTCCCTAAGTTCGGCCATGTTCTTAGGTGGTTCCCCAATCAAGCAATCCTTAAAATCTCCATCCTGCAATCCTTGAGTGAGCAAGAGAACAGATACTCCTAATTGCAGACCTGATATGCCGCTGGCCTCTTGTTGGTACCGAGCTAGGTAATCGCGTAGAGACTCGTCGGGTCTCTGTGCAACTCCAGCCAGTGAGTGGTCTGATTTGGGTTGTGACATACTAGCCGTGTATCTGTTTATGAATGCTTGTCTTAGCTCGGCCCACGATCGGATTGAATTGGCGGGTAGAGAATTGAACCATCTCAAAGGCGCCGAGCCTAGAGTCATTGAGAAAGCTCGGCACTTCATAAAATCCCCTCCTCCATAAAACATCATAGAGGACTCGTAGGCAGCTATGTGGTCCATCGGGTCAGTTGTTCCATTGTACCGAGGAATATTCTGATGACCCACATAAGTCTGCGGGGTTTGGAAAGCCATAATCTCAAGTGTGAAAGGGTGTCCAGGATGGGGTTCCCTAGTGATACGTTCTGGGATTAAGTTTGGGTTGAGGGGTGGAGGTGGGGGAAGATTGTTCGGATTACCATAGGCCGCGTGAGGGCCTTGCTAGGCAATCCTCGCCATGCTCTGCTGTTGAAGAGTAGCAATGGCCTGGTTTTGCTTTTCAATTAAAGAAGTCTGAGTCCTCAAGATTTCCATGATCGACTCCTCTCTCCTTCGTGCCGAAGAAGTAGTCATGTAAGATCTGCCTTCCGTTTCAGAACGCTGGCCACCTTGAAGAGTTCCAAAACGACCTCTAGTTAAATGAGGTATCTCCCTGTTGGACCTGTCAGCCCTGGAATGATCATGCCGATCGGCCCGTTCAACTCGCCGATCCTCATCAGTTCGTGAGCCCGCAGCAGCCCGACGCGACTGATGTCCAGAATCAGCCGTGTCACGCCATTCAGAAACGTGGCCATCAGGGACGGTATGAGGGTTAGACTGCCCTCCGCCGCCCTCAACGAGAACTTGGCCAGCTGGAGGAACCGTGGCTTGTGGCTGATCCGCCGTTGGAACTGGCGGAATTGTCTGATCGTTAGCCTGATTACCTCTAGTTGGTGCTCCCGGAGCGATTCTGTCCCTCACTTTCTCCCGGTCTTGGGTGGCCTCCCACGGAGGCGACGGCGGAGATCTTCTTGACTACCATCGTTCTTGTCGTTTGCCATGAGATCAGTGGGTAGGAATACTGGTTATTCGGTTCCCACAGACGGCGCCGATGTAGTGTCCTTGAACACTATGTCCTTAACCCTCTAAGTGCTCAAGATTATGGAACCAGGAGCTCTAGAGAGGATCAAGTATTAATATGTGACTTTGTGGTGTTTCTGCAGTTCCAGTTGGGAAAAGCAGGGTCTCCCCAGTCAACAAGTGTGTGCAGAGTGTCAACTTAGGGATGAGAGTACATACCTGAAACCCTAGATGTTATGAGCTATTTATAGGGTTTGGAGGAGGCTGATATGGGCCGTATGGGCCCTGTATCAGGGTTGAGCTGAACCAGGATTCTGTGAGATAATATAGGAGGTTTATGCTCTTAGAATCTGGATAGGATCAGCTTGAGATCTCATGTCTAGGCTGTTAGCGAGAATCTAGGAGAGATTTGCGGAAGGGATAAGAAGCCTGAATGAGTCTATCCACAAGCCGACGATATGTCTCGGCCCTAGAGTCCCGAGCTTGATGAGTGGAAGACCGTTTGTAAGGCTCGGCCCCATCAAGTCCGAGCCTGGTCCTTTTGTATGCTCGGAGCCAATGAGTCCGAGCGAGGGACGTTTGTGCTGAGTAAACCGAGGGAAGGGGCCTTAAAGAGTCCCTTCAACAAGACTTGAGCCCTAATGTAGTCGGCAGACCCTACAAAGTTCATCTAAATAAAGGTTAAAATTTTATACACCTTAAATAGAAGACAGAGTAAAGAGATAGTAGATAGGCAAACTAATAAATACAGAGTTAATTGTAGATTTGTGATGTTTTGATGCTAACAAACTAAAGCCAAGCAACAACATTCAACAACAAGGAAAGCACCACTCATGGAAATTAGATTAAGTTTTATTTTATTCTTAATCAATTGTAATATTTTATTTTCCATATTTCATGAGAGTGGGTGGTAGTTTAGGAATCTCAATCTAGGTTTTTAATATTGTTTGATTAACAGTGAAGAAAGGTTAATCTTGATAAAAATAGCTCTAATTTAAGTGTTGATCAAAGTACATTTGAAAAGCTTTATTTTTAATCACTTTTTACAGTGGTTAATCGATTAGCACGATAGGCTTAATCGATTAACACGTTAAAACTGTACAACACTGATTATGTTAACAAAGGTTAATCGATTAGTGATTTATACGTTAATCGATTAGCACGAGTTAACACAAGTTAATCGATTAGTGGTTGTTCGTTAATCGATTAATTACTGTTGTATCAGAAAAATAATATTTTATTTAAAAGCTCTTTATTTCTACTTTGACAAGGTTACACACACTTTCATATTTTTTTCTATAGAGAATCATACTTTCATAATCTTTCAAGAGCTATTACTATTTCCAAATTGTTCTATCAAGATTCAACAATCTTTCAATCTTCTTCACTTTCAATCATTCAATATTCTAAGATTCATTGAGATTCTAGTTTCTAGTTTTTAGTACTTTATGTTGAAGCAATCTACAACAAGAGGTTGTTACAATCAAGCTTTCAACAACAAGTGAAGAATTCACAATTTGAAGTCTTTGAAGCATCTCAAAGCAAGTGGAAAGGAATTGATTGGAGAGCATCCTTCAACAATTCAAGAGGACAAGATACAAGATTCAATTGGGTAGATTTTCAAAGAGTTTGGTACTCTCTTTGAAGGGGTTAAGATAGGAGAGCTAGAGTGAGCTGCATCTTTAACCATTGTAATCTAACAATTGTGTATCTAGTAGAAACTCTCTATCTTTGATAGAGGGGACTGGATGTAGCTCTCAAGTGGTAGAGAGTGAACCAGGATAAAATCTTGTCTTCTTTGCTTTTCTTTCTTCAAGCTTTCATTAACCAAGAACAATCAATTGATTAGGTTAATTTTGGGGTTTTTCATTTCCTAGTTAATCAACCTAAAATTGACTTGGTAAATTTACTTAGCTTTGTTAATTAATTCATAAATCATTTGTTAGTGCATCATTGAATTGTAATCTCCATTGGATTCTGAATAAGATTGTTTTTCTGTAAAATTGTTTTTCTCTCGAATTAATCGATTAAGTGATTAATTAATCGATTAGTTTTTAATTATCATTCGGTATTAATCGAGTAACGTCTTAGTTAATCGATTAGTACGAGAGTGAGTTTCGGTATTAATCGATTAATATTGAAGTTAATCGATTAAACAGTGTTATTTTTGTTAGAAAATTTGTTTTCTAAAATCCATTCTCTTTAGCAATCGAAAAATTTGTATTGAGGCTTCAAAATACTATTCACCCCCCTCTAGTATATTTTGAGCCGCTTGTTGGTTTCCAACAAGTGGTATCAGAGCTCGGTCGAAAGATCCGAGCATTAAAACGCTTTTTCGCAAAGATCCGATTTTGGAAATCATGGGCTCAAATTTTAATCCTTTTGGTGGTGAAGGAGCTTCCATTAATCGTCCTGCACTATTCAATGGTGAGGGCTACGCTTATTGGAAGGTCCGAATGAAAATTTTTATAGAAGCTATTGATATAGAAATTTGGAATGCCATAGAGAATGGGCCTTTTATTCCACAAACAAAAGTCAATGATATTGTTTCTTTGAAACCAAAATCAAGCTGGAATGATGATGATAAGAAGAAAGTTCAATATGATTTAAAAGCCAAAAACATCATCACTTCGGCACTTTCTTATGACGAATTCTTTAGAGTATCACAATGCACTGATGCTAAACAAATGTGGGACACACTACAAGTCACACATGAGGGCACTAATGAGGTTAGAAGGGATAGGCTTAATACTCTCATGCATGAGTACGAGCTCTTTCGTATGTTGCCAAATGAAAACATAGGCGACATGCAAAAGCGCTTTACTCACATCATTAATCATCTTTCTGCTCTTGGAAAAAGACTAACTAATGGTGAAGTTGTTAATAAAGTTTTGAGATGTCTTAGCAGGGAATGGCAACCCAAAGTCACTGCCATCATGGAGTCTAAGGATCTAGACGAGATGGATTTAGCAACACTATTTGGGAAGCTTCAAGAGCATGAAATGGAGCTAGGAAGATTATCCATGAACGAGGATGCCGATAAAAAGAAGAAAGGGATAGCTCTTAAAACTAATTCAAAATCCCTAAAGGCACATGAAGAACTCTCTTTAGTGGATGATTCCGACTCCGACATCGATGATGAGACACTCGGGTTGTTGGTCAAAAAACTTGGACGTTTCCTTAAGAAGAAGAGTAATTTCAATAGAAATAGATCAAGAGACTCTAAGGACGCTCAACCAAGGAACAAGACCAATAAAGACAACATCATATGTCATGGGTGTGGGAAGCCAGGCCATTATAGATCAAATTGTCCAACCAACTCAAAGAAGCCCGAAAGTGACAAAGGGAAGCCCAATCAATCTAAAGAAAAAAGGGCATATATAGTGTGGGATGAACCAGAAAATCAATCTTCAACTAGTTCATCGGAAGATGAAGAACTTTCTAACCTTTGCTTGATGACCAAGTTTGATGAAGAAGAATCTTCAAGCATGAAATCAAGTGATAACGCAAATGAGGTAGATTATCTTTCCGATGCTAGTTCTAATTCTAATTCTCCCTCCTTCAATGAACTTTATAATGTGTATGTGGAAATTCATAAAGAGTTGAAGAAATTAGCAAAAATAAATGTTGAAAGAAAGAATTTCATTTTGAAGCAACAAGAAAAAATTTTGGAATTACAAAACTCTCTTGAGGAGCTAAAGCTTCAAAATGAAACCCCTGAACTCATTTATGCAAATTCCACATGCAATTGTGATTTGAAAACAAATGATATCTCTACTTGTGATAATTGCAAATCTCTTGAAAAAGAAGTCTTTAATTTGAATGATAGAATTGCAAGGCTCACAAGAGGAGACACTTGCTTGGATCATTTGCTTTCTAATCAAAGGAATAATAGTAATAGAACCGGACTTGGGTATACCAAACCCAAAAATCGCAATTTTCGCAAAGTTGGTACATTCTCTAAAATTGATTTTTCAAAAACTCCAACTTGTCATTATTGTGGTATTTTTGGGCATACTACAAATAAATGCAATATTAAGAAATTTGGTATACCAAGTGGAAAGTATGTATGGATTGTGAAGGGGACTTCACCCCAAACTAAAATCAAAGGACCCAAGATAACTTGGGTACCTAAGTCAAGTAAATGACATTGTTTTGTAGATGTGCCTTCGAACAAAGGAGCGTAGATGGTACTTGGATAGTGGATGTTCGAGGCATATGACGGGAGACAAATCGCATTTCATCGAACTTACTACAAAAGGTGGTGGTCATGTCACCTATGGCGACAACAACAAAGGCAAAATTCTAGGAGTGGGTAAGATTTGTAACGTATCTAACCTTATCATTGAAAATGTCCTATTCGTAGAAGGCTTAGAACACAACTTGCTTAGTATAAGCCAACTATGTGATATGGGTAACAATGTGACCTTTACTTCGGAATTTTGTTTTATCAAAAGTTGTTTAGATGATAGTGTTAAGTTCGTAGGTCGTCGTTCTAATAACACTTACTTAATTGACTTGGATGAGATAACTTCATTGTTTTCAACATGTTTTAAATCTTTTGATGATGAAGTTCGTCTTTTGCATCGTCGCATTGCTCATGTAAATGTGAATCAATTCAATAAACTACTACGCAAGGACTTAGTGATTGGTTTACCTAAACTTAATTTTAAACTTGATAGTGTTTGTGACTCATGTCAAAAATGCAAGCAAGTTAAAAACACTTTTAAACCTAAAAATGTGTTAAGCACAGCAAAGCCATTGGAGTTAATCCACATGGATTTGTTTGGCCCATCACAAGTTCGGAGTTTAGGTGGCAATTACTACGGCTTTGTTATGGTAGATGACTTTACTCGATTCACATGGAGTTTGTTTTTATCCACCAAAAGCGACACTTATAAAAGTTTTAAAAAGTTTGCCAAGCTCATCCAAAATCAATTTAGTTTGAAAATAGTTTCTATTAGAAGTGATCACGGAGGTGAGTTCGAAAATTCAAAGTTTGATGCGTTTTGTGAAAAGTTTGGTATAAATCATCAATTTTCAGCCCCTAGGACTCCGGAGCAAAACAAAGTTGTAGAAAGGAAAAATCGAGTCTTAGAGGAACTTGCACGTACTATGCTTAAGGAATCTAGAGTTCCCTCTTATTTTTGGGCTGATGCGGTTAATACCGCGTGTTATGTCATTAATAGGGTTCTTATCCGTCTGCATTTGAATAAAACACCTTATGATTTGTTAAAAGGGCGAAAGCCAAATATCTCTTATTTTCATGTGTTTGGATGTAAGGTGTTTATTTTAAATAATGGTAAGAATCCGGTCGGCAAGTTTGACTCAAAAGTCGACGAAGGTATTTTCATTGGATATTCAACTCATAGCAAGGCTTATCGTATTTTTAATAAAAGAACCTTAACCATTGAAGAATCAGTTCATGTCGTGTTTGATGAATCTCCGAAAGGAGAGTGTGTTGTTTCTTGTGATGATGAGAATGTAGGTACATTTTTGGATCATGACAAACAAATGCAACAACAAGAAGGAGAAAAACAAGTTGAGAATGGAGAAATGCAAGCACATGAGAAGGACTTAGCACAAGAGCCGCATTCCGAACTACCAATTGCTTGGAAAACGAACAAAAATCACCCGGTCTATAATATTCTAGGTGACAATGCTAAGGGAGTGGTAACCCGAAGCACCTTGAATAACTTTTGTTATTTTGTTTCTTTTTTTTCACAAATAGAGCCTAAGAATATTAATGAGGCACTTCAAGACGAACATTGGGTTATGGCCATGCAAGAGGAATTAAATCAATTTGAAAGAAACCAAGTTTGGGAGCTTGTGCCAAAACCCAATGATCGTCCTGAAATCGGTACTCGTTGGGTTTATAGAAATAAACTAGATGAGTCGGGTATTATTGTTAGGAATAAGGCTAGATTGGTAGCTAAGGGTTATAGTCAAGAGGAAGGGATAGACTATGATGAAACGTATGCTCCCGTAGCTAGATTAGAAGCCATAAGAATCTTACTGGCTTTTGCATCAATAATGAATTTTAGATTGTATCAAATGGACGTTAAAAGTGCATTTCTTAACGGATACATTCAAGAAGAAGTGTATGTTTCACAACCTCCCGGATTTGAAGATTTTGAACATCCGGACTATGTTTTTAAATTGAAAAAGGCTTTGTATGGTCTTAAACAAGCACCTAGAGCTTGGTATGACCATTTAAGCAATTTTTTAATTGAAAAGGGTTTTAAAAGAGGTGTCGTGGACAATACGCTTTTTATTGAAAGATCCGGTAAGGATATACTTATATTCCAAATATATGTTGATGATATTATTTTTGGTGCAACTAATGAAAATTTGTGCAAGAAATTTTCAGACATAATGCAAAGTGAGTTTGAAATGTCAATGATGGGAGAGCTCACCTTCTTCCTTGGACTACAAATCAAGCAACTTGATGATGCGATCTACATTCATCAAGGCAAGTATTATAGAGAACTTCTTAAAAGGTTTGGCATGGAGTCGTGCAAGGAAGCGTCTACTCCAATGAGCGTCACATGTTACTTGGACAAGGATGACATCGGAAAACCCGTAGAGGTAACAAAGTATCGTGGTATGATAGGTAGTTTATTGTACTTAACTGCTTCTCGTCCTGATATTATGTTTAGTGTGTGCATGTGTGCTCGTTTTCAAGCCAATCCAAAAGAATCACATTTAACTGCGGTTAATAGGATTATGAAATATTTGAAAGGTACAACCAATACCGGATTATGGTATCCTAGAGATGCTCTTTTAAATTTAATAGGCTATTCGGATTCTGATTTTGTGGGTTGTAAAGTTGAAAGAAAAAGTACAAGTGGAACATGCCATTTAATTGGAAGTTCTCTTGTATCATGGTTTTCAAAAAAGCAAAATTGTGTAGTTTTATCAACCGCGGAAGCCGAATATATTGCGGCCGAAAGTTGTTGTGCTCAAATCCTTTGGATGAAGCAACAACTTTCAGATTTTGGTTTAAACTTGTCAAAAATTCCTATTAAATGTGACAATACATCCGCAATCAATTTAACTAAAAACCCGGTATTGCACTCAAGGACAAAACATATTGAAATAAGGCATCACTTTCTAAGGGATCATGTCCAAAAAGATGATTGTGCTATTGAGTTTGTCCAAACCTCAGATCAATTAGCTGACATTTTTACAAAACCATTACCAAGAGATACTTTCTATCGTATTAGAAGGGAACTTGGCATTTTTCATGAATCAACTGTTAGCTAATTGTATTTGAATTTTTTTTAGTTCATCACTTTTAAGCCTATTTCATTATGCTTTGTTGTTTGAGTTGTTGTAATTTGAAAACCTTTAATAATTCTCTAAACTAGTAGTTATGTGTGTGTTTTTTCTATGATATGTTTGCTTGTGTAAATGTGTGTGCTAAATGCTAAATGTCTATATGTATTTGTGTGTATGAAAATATTTTTCAAAATTTCAAAAATTTGAGTTTTGTGCACATTAATCGATTAACAGTCATTCATTAATCGATTAATCTTTAAAACCTCTTTCGCACTTAATCGATTAATGAAGCTTTTACTCGATTAATTTTTAAACCTCTTTCACACTTAATTGATTAATGAAGCTTCAACTCGATTAATTTCAAAACTACTTTCAAACTTAATCGATTAAGGACTTCGCTAATCGATTAAGGGTATCTGACACAGAATTATAAAAGCGAATTTTCAGCACTTTGGCTCATTTTTCCTCTTTCTTTTCTCTCTCTTCTCCGATTCTCTCCTCTTTTCTCTCATTCGAAGAACATGCATATGATCATAAGGGCTATTGTAACTCGAATTTCACCCAATTTCTTCCCATAAATCTTCCTCCTAACATCATATTACCCAGAAATTCCATCAATTTCAACCCAAAAACTCCAAAATCCGATTTCCCCCAAATTCCAGAAACCCTAACCCTAAAATCCGAAACCCTAACCTTCTCTCTCCTTGGAAATGGCCTCCTCCTCTTCTGATCCGACTCCTCCTCCACGTAAGAAGCGTCCACCACATAAGGATCACAACAATAAGTGGTTCTCTCAAGCGGAACGTGAAGAACGTGCACCAAAGTTCGATAACAGAATATTTGGAGTCATTCGGTACCTAAATTTTGCACGGTTAAGGAAGGAAAGGTTTGGTTTTCATGATCTTCTTGTTTCACAGAATCTTAAGAAGTTTTTGGAATTTAACACTCACTATTGCCCTAAGCTTGTTAGGCAATTTTATGCAAATTTTACTAAAATTGATGAGGTCTATCAAAGCCAAGTGAGGGGACATCACTTTGTTATTAATCCTAATGATTTGAAAATTTTATTTGGATTGGAAAATGAGGGTACATTTTTTGGTGATGATGAATCTGTGGAACTTAATGTTGATCCTGCTACTGTTTATCAAGATGCTGTTAGACCTGGTGAAAATTGGGATAAGGGTACAAAGAAAGTTTCTTTGCTTCATGCTGAAGATAGGGTCTTATTATACATTATTGCTTATTGTCTGATTCCTAAAGGTTCTCAAAATTATGCTCAAGTCCAGGAGGATGACTTGACATTGTTTTATGGAATTAAGCATAATGTTAAGATAAATTGGAATAAGATAATTTTGGCTAGAATGCTCACTGCTGCACAGTCTGCTCAAACTCAGTATTTACCATATCCTATGCATGTGACTAAACTTCTTCGTCATTATGGTGTCCCAATTCCGGATGGTGAACCGTGTGAGAAAGATCCGGAGGGCAAGTTGTGCTTGAACATACATCATATAAATCTAATGCGAATTGGTTTTCATAAGCCTACACGGACTTGGATGTGGAATTCGCAAATTAAGGCTTTAGAGCAAGCTGCACAACAAGCTCCTCCCGCTCCACAAGCTGCTCCACCGGTTGTTGATCCTATGGAAACCGATCACGGGGTAAATGTCGAAGATTTCATTGATTTTGACAACTTAGAGGCACCCTTTGATGCTCAAGCTGCACATACTTCTCTTATTCAGCACATAGATGATCGGCTTGATGCTATGGAACAAAGGATTGATATTCAGAATCGTGCAATGGAGCAACGCCTTATGGATCACTTCTCTAGCCTCTTTACCCACCATCCACCCAACCCTTAGCCCACAATGGTTTTATGATGTTTTTCACTATTTTGCTGCACCTTTAAAATTCTCTTATGCTGACTCTTACTTTTTTTTTCATGGTTTTGGTACTTAGTTGTATGGCTGGACTGTTTTGGTCTCGGTTATGGCCAATTTATATAGTATTTTACTGCATATTATTGTCCTTATATAGTGTTTATTCATATATATATATATATATATCATTTTGTCTAGTACGTACCTCTCACTTTTGGCAAAAGCTCCTTTCTAAATTCAATACTTTTTAATGATGCCAAAAGGGGGAGAAATGTTTGTTGATGTTGTGCTTTGTAGGTTAAGTTTTTAGATATTATTCCTAAGTGTGTTACATTTAGGGGGAGTATTTAAAAACTTGGTGCTTTATTGTGAAGAGGGTTTGTCATCATCAAAAAGGGGGAGTTTGTAGATTTGTGATGTTTTGATGCTAACAAACTAAAGCCAAGCAACAACATTCAACAACAAGGAAAGCACCACTCATGGAAATTAGATTAAGTTTTATTTTATTCTTAATCAATTGTAATATTTTATTTTCCATATTTCATGAGAGTGGGTGGTAATTTAGGAATCTCAATCTAGGTTTTTAATATTGTTTGATTAACAGTGAAGAAAGGTTAATCTTGATAAAAATAGCTCTAATTTAAGTGTTGATCAAAGTACATTTGAAAAGCTTTATTTTTAATCACTTTTTACGGTGGTTAATCGATTAGCACGATAGGATTAATCGATTAACACATTAAAACTGTACAACACTGATTATGTTAACAAAGGTTAATCGATTAGTGATTTATACGTTAATCGATTAGCACGAGTTAACACAGGTTAATCGATTAGTGGTTGTTCGTTAATCGATTAATTACTGTTGTATCAGAAAAATAATATTTTGTTTAAAAGCTCTTTATTTCTACTTTGACAAGGTTACACACACTTTCATATTTTTTTCTATAGAGAATCATACTTTCATAATCTTTCAAGAGCTATTACTATTTCCAAATTGTTCTATCAAGATTCAACAATCTTTCAATCTTCTTCACTTTCAATCATTCAATATTCTAAGATTCATTGAGATTCTAGTTTCTAGTTTTTAGTACTTTATTTTGAAGAAATCTACAACAAGAGGTTGTTACAATCAAGCTTTCAACAACAAGTGAAGAATTCACAATTTGAAGTCTTTGAAGCATCTCAAAGCAAGTGGAAAGGAATAAATTGGAGAGCATCCTTCAACAATTCAAGAGGACAAGATACAAGATTCAATTGGGTAGATTTTCAAAGAGTTTGGTACTCTCTTTGAAGGGGTTAAGATAGGAGAGCTAGAGTGAGCTGCATCTTTAACCATTGTAATCTAACAATTGTGTATCTAGTAGAAACTCTCTATCTTTGATAGAGGGGACTGGATGTAGCTCTCAAGTGGTAGAGAGTGAACCAGGATAAAATCTTGTCTTCTTTGCTTTTCTTTCTTCAAGCTTTCATTAACCAAGAACAATCAATTGATTAGGTTAATTTTGGGGTTTTTCATTTCCTAGTTAATCAACCTAAAATTGACTTGGTAAATTTACTTAGCTTTGTTAATTAATTCATAAATCATTTGTTAGTGCATCATTGAATTGTAATCTCCATTGGATTCTGAATAAGATTGTTTTTCTGTAAAATTGTTTTTCTCTCGAATTAATCGATTAAGTGATTAATTAATCGATTAGTTTTTAAGTATCATTCGGTATTAATCGAGTAACGTCTTAGTTAATCGATTAGTACGAGAATGAGCTTCAGTATTAATCGATTAATATTGAAGTTAATCGATTAAACAGTGTTATTTTTGTTAGAAAATTTGTTTTCTAAAATCCATTCTCTTTAGCAATCGAAAAATTTGTATTGAGGCTTCAAAATACTATTCACCCCCCTCTAGTATATTTTGAGCCGCTTGTTGGTTTCCAACATAAATCAAAGTGATTCTCCCACCTAAAGAGAGATATTTACTTATTTACTACTTATTTACTTCTCTAGCTTGCAGCTTATTCTTCAAGACACCAAGAGCTAACTTTCCTCGGATTAACACCAACTAGGAGACCAAGATAGACAAAACGAATATTTCCAATCTTGTAATGGAGACAAGTAGAGGTGGCATTTAAGAAAGCGTTGCTAATATTCACCCCAAATATATTACTCTTATGAAAGTTCACTTTTAAACCACAAACAAGCTCGAAACATCTCAGCATATATTTTAGACAAACAACATTCTCCTCAGAAGCCTCTCCAACAAAAATAGTGTAATCAACATATTGAAGAATAGAAATCTGAATAATCAAATAATTAAAAAATAGTGTCATCAGCATATCAAACACGACCCTAAGGTAAGGGGGAAGCCTACCATTTGCTAGAGTGAGAATAAAATGCATTAGAAAAGAGGTTGAGTCACCATGAGACTCTAAGGGCATAGTTTGAAATAGGTTAATGGCATTAGAAAATAGGTTGAGTCACCAACTTGAGCTATAAAATTGGTTTGAGCAAGTTTGTTTGACTGCATGCAATCTTAATCAAGGCTGAATTCATGTTAAATCTGAGTATTTATGAGTTTGATAACTAGAGTTGTGAAAAATGTGATTTTTATGCATAAATGTGTATGAATTTGGATTCAAAGTGTTTATATATGATTTTAGTGTTTGAATATGTTTGTTTTAAGGCATTGAAGTCCTGTTCATAGTTAGTTTGGGTTAAAATAGAGAGTGATTGAAAATGGTATGGAAAAACTTAAATTTTAGTGTTTTGCTGCAGAATGTAACCGGTTAGATTCTGTACCTTAGAACAAAATTTAAAGAGAATTTTTATAAAATAATTATTTCCATTTTAATTACATTTCTTTTAACCTAAACACAAGTAAATTACCTGATTTACCTTAATGTTGTATTTAGAATTTATTAGTGGATTATGGCATATTGATTTATTTTGATGGAATGTAATATTATGCCATCATGTTATTGAAAAATTTATGGAAATAAATTAAAGGCCAACCAAATAAATTATGCAATGTTTGCATACATGCATGGTGATTGGGATGAAATAGGTTGGCAAGATTATTGTTTTCATTTTATGGGAACATGAGGAGGATACTCTAGGAGTACCAAATGTGCACGGAAAGTTTGATGACACATTTTGGGAATGTGTGTTACATTCAGGGAATGTTGTAACACCCCAGTTTATTTATAAAAAATAAATAAATAAAAGTTGTATGAAAATAATAAAATTCTATATTATAAAATGAGGAACTCAAAATCTTCTTTTTAAACAAGTTCATAAACACTTTTGGGGGTTTACTATTACAATACACAATAGCCTATAACAGAGTTCCTTTCTTTCGACTCTTCCGCTACGACGCTCTAATCTTCGAGCTTCTTGGAAATTTCCCTAAAATGTTAAACCACTAAGGGGTGAGTGTTGGACTAGCGGCAAATATACCGGGTCACAAGTAATAAAGAGTAAGTAAATTATCGTTCCATAGGGGATTGAAAATTGTTTCTAATTTCTTTCACCTAATTGCGATTACTATGTGAAACTTGTATTGGTTTTGAGTTTTGAGTGAGAAGTGCAGAATTAATAGAATGAAACAAAACAGAAAATAAAAAGTGTTTAGAAACAAATGTGGAAAAGGCTAGGAATATGGTTTCATTGCAGGACCTACTTTACTAATTATGAATCTCTGTTTTCGTATTAAATCAACAACATTCCAGCTGTAACAATTATTAAATTCCTCTAACAATTGTGTTTCCTATTCAATTGGAACCCTTAATCCCTTAAGAAATCACCAACCAATTAGTCTTCAATTAAGAACACTGGAATTAAATACGTTGTATAATCCCCAAAAGTATCCCTACAAGTTGGATGATTATAATGTTTGATTGCAAGGTCAGATCCAATCTCTAATTTCCCAATTGAAGAATTAGACTACCAATCATAAAACGTGCACTTTTTATGTAAAACAATTTAACCACAATCAAATAATTGATTTGAAAGGAAAACATCAATTCATAATTCATAAACTATTTAGGATCCATACAAATTCGCCATATATATTCCTAACAAGAGGTTTAGTTACACATAATGGGAGAAGAAATACAAGAATTAAGGGAAGAACTCATAATCATAGACAATAATGAATTTATCCCAAGAGATCTTCAAATCTTCAAGTGGATCCCTTCATTGTTGATCTTCAATCCTTGCCTTGCCTCCTTTCTCTCAATGATATGTTTCTAACCTCTTTTCCCTAATCCTAATTTTATTCCTAATCTCTCTATTGCCTCTGAAAAGTCTACTAAACCTAATGGAAAAACCTATATTTAAAGACTAAAATTAATCCTAATTGAATCAGAGCAAATCTGATAAAAAAGTGGCCCTATTGGGCCTGAACGACATCCGTGCGCCTGGGCGCCCAGGGCATCACGCCTAGGCGCACTAGCTGATCTGATTGGTGCTAACAGGGGCTGCGCGCCTGGGCGCCCCATTGAACCCCATTGACTAACAATTTATAACTTCTACTCTACAAAACCGAATCTTCATCATTATTGACAAACAATTTATAACTTCATCATACATCCACAATTCAATTTAAAACAAATCATTTTTCATTTGAACAACTCAAAAGAAACAAGTTTCAATCGCTAAACACTTAACTATGTTAAATCACTTCAAAAAAATCATTTCTCCTCTTCTAAAAAAATTTCATATAACATATTACAAAATTATGCATTAACATAACTATAGAGACAACACCTCAAATCAATTATCACAACCACCATCATCATCACTAAATTTATCATAAACAAATCATCATCAAAAAATTTCTTGAACATGTTTAATTCTTTAAAAAGTGATACTTTTCATAAAATAAAATTAATCTACCTATTTTAGCTTCTAAAAACCGAATCATACATCCAAAATAAAACAAAACAAATTTTCTATTTTTTCCTTCCTCAAAATCGAATCAAATAAAGAAAATAATACAAAATTCCTAATAAATTCTTATCACTTAATTCAATCAATAAACTAAGGATTTTAACATGCATGCATTAAAAATAATTATTTAGCCTAAGGTTCTTTAATTAATCACATGCATCATAAATAAACGCTTGATTAAAACTTAGCCATCATGATTTACATATATGATCACTGTTGAGTTTTTTAAAATGAACCGGGATCTTTAGTATATATATTTTTAATTTATAATATTAGCTATATCCTATTTAAATAAATTGTCAACATTTTTTTTCACAAATAAATGTCATAATTATATACATTAGAAACGTGAATGTCAATACATACAAACCAAAACAAATGGCTCCATACATAAAAAAGGTTAAACAAGCTCGATCATATAGATGCTACATAGTCACATTCAAAAATATATATGGTGCCCTAAATTCAAAACTAAGCTAAGGTAACTCGTCAAGAACATATGTTGCTCATTCATCCTTGACTTCATTCAGCAATTCATCGGAGTAATAGGTGTAGTGGCAATCTTCAAAATACTATACAATTTAATAGAAAATGGAATTAGATTTGTGTTGATAAACTAAACGATATATTTGTTATCAAATATACTGTAAACATAAACCATATAATGAAAATTAACAAACCAATGGTGAAATCATGTCATCTCCATATAATTATAATCCTAATATAATCCTCAAACAATTATAATCCTAATATTTCAGCAAAGCATCTTCGCACAAGTTACCAAAACATATCACATATTTTTGCTTAATGCCTCGATTACCAGCAAGGCAAGGTACTCTTCAAACACACATACAGTAAGATATAATATAACTCAATACACATAGAACAACTTTTGCACAGGCCTGAACCACTACATACAGAATTGTGGTTATCATTAAAGAAAACATCCACATCAAATACAGTAAAGGGACTTGAGTAGTGGTTGAGAATTAAGTAAAACACTTATGCATAATGTGTAGATTCTTCACATTCAAATTTCAACAAAAAAGCAAAATAAACTTTCAGTGTCGTACATACAGCGGCAGACTCATAAAGATAATAAATAGAAAGCCTTGATATTACCATATTCAATTTCAACATGGTATCATATCATATCATATGAGATTTGTTCTGTGTTTGTGTTTGGTGTATTTTGTATAAATAGGATAAAACAAGACATATATGACTAAAAAAATAGAACAATTTGGTTGCACTAAAATAGGGTGGAACAATGGCGAACAGAACAAGTCACACAATTTTCACATCAGGATGATTAGTAATTATTGGAAAATTGTGATTATGCACCTTGGCTTGGTGCTTTTGATCTTCAGGTAAGAAATTTATCTAGATAACTATCCCCTAGCATTTGTGGTGGGTTTGAACAGAGTGGTTGAGGAAAGTGACTTAGAAAACTTGCCTTAACATGGTGGTTAAAGAAGCCTTAAGATTATACCCTCTTGGACCTTTGCAGAGTAAAAAAAGCAGTCAAAGGGAAGCTCAACACAGATCAGAAAAGCCAATGAAAACTGTCTACAAACATGTCAAACACTCACAAGACACAAACCCACTCACTCAACACCGATCAGAAAAGCCATAAGAATGAAACACACTCACTCACTCATTGACAGACATTGGCGTACAAGAAAAAGCATAACAAGATTTTATTGTTGGGAAAGCAACGAATAATGAGAGAGTGCAAAGTTTGAATTAGTACCTATAAGTGCATTGGCTTGCCAAGTCTGATTTCTTGTACCCTTCTTATGATTCGCGTCCCCAATCCTGGAACCAAATTAAATTTCTATTTGTTAAGAATGTGATTCCATCGTCTTCCCTTTAATTATTTACACATAAATAAAAACTAAGCAAACACAAAAGGTTTAAAGCATTTTATTCATTAAATTAAAACACAGTTTCGGGGTGGAAGATCTCACGGATTCTTTATGTTGTTTTTATAACTGACAATAAAAAATTAAACAATGAGGAGTCAATGAATATAATTGATAAGCAGACACTAATAACTGATACAAGTATTTTATTCACTTTAGAAATTCTCTACTGCTCATGGTGTGAAAGTAAAGTCTTACCATGAGCACCTCATAATCTCTTCTAATTTAGGTTCTCTGTGCATACAACAGCATTTATGTGTATGCATGACCTCCTTATGGCTGGAGTTTGACAATGCCACAAAATGCAACTTCAAAGGAATTAACTTGAATGTTAGTCTTTACTCTATGCGTTTACTGTATATATGTACTATTTAGTAATATTAATTATCAAGCCTAAAAATTAAGAATACCGACTTTTTGGCCTAATCTCTCTGATAATTCATATATTGAAATCAAATATGTATGCCTATCCTGATAGACAAGAACATTATATTGCTGCTTTGGCATAATCTAACAAGTAACAACCTCAACAATTCTAATGATAGGCTGCACATCACAATCTTTGGTTCTGGAATCTGGACACGTGAAAATTAGTAATTTCAATAAATTTAAGATTGTCGTTACACTTTCATGCATGCAATGACAAAGTTCAAAATTCCCAAGCCCTTGGTTTCAAAATTCAAGATTTTGAGTTGCAAATTTCAACCACCTGTGTAAGTTGTATCCAAAACTATATCATTTGTTATAAAAATTTAACTTACCAATTGACAACTACTATTCGATCATGTGCAACCTCAAAGGCCATTTGTCCTATCGCTCTCAGCATCAAGCCATTTGTCAAGATGATATAACCACTGCAAGCTACCACACAAAGTGCAAATCAATGGCCAAGATGCAGCTAGTAATATAATCATGCAGTGAGTAAGGAGCATGATATCCTTCAAAAACACACACATTCACCACCACATACCTTATGGCAACATCCCTCATCGCAGGCATGTTTTCAATACATTCAAAAATATGATCACCTCCACCATATGCAAGATTAACTATGATTTGTAGATTAAAACAGATAACTAAGAATTGCTGCATTATGCGATTATCATACAATCAACCTAATCAACACAAATAAATAAGAATCAAACACCATTTTCAGAATCAATTAGAGTATTATAAATCAATTATAAGGAAGAGAATGGTAGCTCCAACTTGAAACAAACCCAAGTTATCATCGATGAAAACAGTTCTGCATGTTCTGTGTCATAACTCGTGCAACTTCCCTTTTCCTCTTCCTTTGCAAGTCAACATTATTGTGAGCAAACATGCTACTCTGCGCAGCTTCCCTTTTCCGCTTCCTTTGCAAGTCAACATTATAGGAAGCAAACATGCTACTCTGTGCATTCCATTCTGAACAGAAATATAAGAAAATCCCTTGGTTCACCCATAGTGCAGAAAAATTCAAGAAAAAAACAAAAAATAGAAAGCAATAATACTTCAAAAATAATCAATAATAATAAATAATGAGTAGTTGAGTACCTCATTTCCAAAAAAAAAAGTAACTTAAAGGATAACCGTCGACGGAGAAGACGGAGAAGAGGAAGAGAAGACGGCGAAGTTCGAATCGGAGAAGAGAAGAGGGCTTTCACGAAAAAGAGCTCTTCTCCTCTGCGAGACTGCGATGATCGAAGTGCGTTCTGCGAGGCTGCGACGACGTTCACGAACGGGACTTCTGCGATCTAAGTGCGAACAGGCTCTTCTCCTCTGCGGCTCTGCGATCGAAGACGGCGTTCACGAAGAGGAGCTCTTCTCCTCTACGATCTGGCGGCGGCATTGGCGTCGGCGACGGCTAGATGGTGGCGGACGGTGCAAACCCTAGCCCCTCTTCTTTTCTTCCCAGGTCAGTGTTTGTGGAAAGTATCATCAGTAGTCTACTATCAGATAGCTAGGGTTTGTGGGAAACAAAAATCAATTTATTCATCCCAGTTGAAGTAGAATAATGGGATAAATAGGGTTTCTGGGATTTTTAAATTTTAAAAAATAAAAAATTAATTATGTTATAACATTGATCCCGGTTCTGTGTTTTTATTATTGATCCCAGTTGAAGTAAAACAACGGGATAAATAAAGTTTGTGTGATTTTTAATTTTTTTTTTAAAAAAAAGTTATATATGTTATAACATTGATCCCGGTTCCGTGTTTTTATAACCGGGATCAATAAATTCATGGTATTTTTTAATTAACATTTGTCTATTAATCCCAATTCCGGAACGGAACCGGGATTAATATCTAGCTACTTTTTAGCAATTCTGTAGTAGTGCTTCTCCGCCGCCTTCTCGGCTCTCAGAATGGGTTCGTAATAATCATAATGAGAATCCATACACTGCTTCAAGGTGGCAGTAATGTTAGCACACTTCTCAACCAGATCATCTTTATTCTTCTCTGCTTCTTCGATACACATTGTGAGTGAGCATCACAAAATCAAAAACACATTATGAGCAAGCATCACAAAATCAAAAACACCAAAATAAATCACAAACGCAAGCAAAACGAAAATACACGGTTCAACATTACACAATAGCTAAAGAAGAAATAACATGAACTATACCTATAGAAACAGTTAATGACAACTGCAATGACGAAGTTATAGAATGACAAACTCACAATTCAAACAGTTGTTCAAGCATCCCAATTTCATTAGGAATTAATGTACAGAGTCAGGCAATATGAAACTAATGTACAGAGTCAGGCAATATGTCTAATATTGATATATATCAAGTGATTATACTTCAAAAAGATTAAACCTTACTATTGATAAAAAAAACAGATGAAAAAAACCAGAACTTTAAAGATCAGGAAATCAATAAAGGGGCTACACTGCCAAATGAATGTCACAAAAGATGCAGTGTCGGTACTGATATTATAGTAGTAAGGTGTACCTGAATGGAAATTGTTGCAGAAGATGTGGCACCAATGTTATAGCCATACAGTAACCGACCAAGTGCTGGGAAGAGAAATCTGAGATTTTTTAAACAATTTTAGTTAAGACTTCAAGCAATGCAGTTATTTTAATTCTTTTTTTTTCCACTTAAAAAAAGGTTTCACATGAAAAAATAAAAGAGACACAAGGATTTATCCTGGTGTACTTTCACCCAATTGAAAGCTACTCCAGTCCCCTCTTGAATCAAGAGAGATTCTTCACTAGAAATCTTCAAATGTAGATTTTACAATGTTTTAAGATGCAACTAGATTCTTAGTTCTCCTATCTTAAAACCCAACACAAAGTGTGTACCAAACACTTTGATCTAATCTACCCCTTTTGAGTATTCTAGATTTCCTTGCTAATTGATTGAAGATGCTTCCAACCAATCCTCTTTTCTTGCTTTGATTTGATCCTCAAAGTCTTCTTTGTGAGATTCTTCACTTGTGTTGAAACTTCAATGATGCAATCACAAATTGCAAATCTTCAACAATCAAGAACAAAAATTATGATCTCAAGAATATTTGAACAATGAAAGAAATAGAGTGAAGAAATGAAAAGTTCTTTGTTGAATCTTGATAGCTCTTGAATTGCTCTTGAAAGTGTATAGAAAAATGTAAGAATGAATGTGTATCATATGTGAAAGAGAAAATTAAGTCCTTTTATAATTTTCCAAAAACTGATTGAATTACTCGAGTAAACCATATAACATTACTCGATTAAAACATGTCAGATTAAGTTACTCGAGTGATGTGTAAACCATTACTCGATTAACCTGTCATGACATAAATTACTTGAGTGAACCAATACTCATTACTCGAGTGAACTGATCAGAATCTGAATAAAAACAAGGTTTTTCTAAAAGGATTTTCACAAAACTTTTAATAGAGCTATTTAATCAAGATTTAAAGTATCTTCACTCTTAATCAAACATTATTTAAATATTCTTAAAATCACCTAAGCTACCCACACCAATGAGATGCATTGCATAAAAATAAAGATTACATTGAAATAGAATTAATAAAAATCCTAATTCTAATCTTCATGTGGTGTAGCTTGCTTGTTGCCAATGTTGTTGCTTGAAGAGAGATTGTTAGCATCAAAACATGAGAATCCTACAAACTCCCCCTTTTTGATGATGACAAACCTCCTTTTCAATTAAGCACTAAGTTTTAACATACTCCCCCTAAATGTAAAACACCTAGGAAAAATATAATAAAACTTAACCTACAAGAACAACATCAACAAAATATTCTCCCCCTTTTGGCATCATTAAAAAGATAAGAAAGTTGAGAAAAGTCCTTTGCCAAAAGTTGAAGGTAAGTAGTTCACAATGGAAAAAAAATATAACAATAAAGACAATACCAAAATAAACCACAATAGTGCCACAACGAATATAAATGCACAACGAATATAGCACCATAATCCATAATAGCAGAGTATCACACTAAGCAGCAAATCATAGTGTAAAGCAAAAAGACATCAACCATAGCAAATAAGCAAACGAAACTAACCAAACTAGACCATACACAAGGTCCTAAAACATAGTAGCAACAGAGTCAGAAACATGAAACAGAAACATAAACATAACATAGTCAGAAATATGCATATGAAACATGAAACAGAAATCAATCAGCAAAACATCATCAGCATCCACAAGTCTAGGAATCAGGTGGAGGAGGAGGGAAATGGTGAGAAAATAGGCCAGACATATAATCCATTAAACGATGCTCCATGGCAATATTCTTCACATCCTGTCTCATCTCCAACTGAGCAAATTGAGCATTGATGTGCTCAACCAATGACTCATGAGCAGCCTGTGCATCAAATGGAGTACCAAGATTGTCCAAATTGATATAGTCCTCAATGCGATCGGTATCCATCGGATCAGTAGAAGAAGGAGGAGCAGAAGAAGATGCACCAGCCCTATCACCAAGTAAAGTCCTTTTCCTAGAACCTGAAGCTCTTGCAGCCTTTGCAGCTTCAACCATTTCCTTAATCTGTGATTTCCATAACCAAGTGCGACTTTCCCTATGCCAAGCAATTTTCATATAACTAATGTGTGAATCATTAAGACACCAGTTATTTTTCTTTTCCGTCACAGCTGGCTCATCATCAGGGATTGGAACACGGTAATACCTCATTATTTTGGTAACATGCATAGGATATGGCAAGAATTGGGTAGGAGGAGATTGAGCAGCAGCTTCCATACGAGCTAAAAACATTTTATTCCAATTCATCTCATATCTCTTTTTGACCCCATGAAACAAAATAAGATCATCATCTCCCAATTGTGCATAATTTTGATTGCATTTTGGAATCAAACAATAAGAAACAATGTACATGAGCACTCTATCCACAGCATGCAAAGGTGATACAGTTCTAGTAGTCCTATCACTCCAAGATTCACCAGTATGCAACAAATCAGTATAAATCTTATTAGTATCCACATCCAAATCCAGACAATCATCATCACCAATAAAAGTTCCCTTGTTTTCTAAACCAAACAACATTGTCAAATCTTCAGGCTTTATAACAAAATGATGTCCTCTAACCATTGTTTGATACTCACCATCTAGCTTAGTAAAATTCTGATAAAATTGTCTGACAAGCCTAGGGTAATAATGAGTCTCAAATTCTAAAAACCTCTTCAAATTCTGAAATTCCAAATCCTCTACAAAAGAAAATTGCTCCTTATGCAACCAAGCAAACTTAACATACCGTGTAAGACCAAAAGAGCGATTGATAAAATTCGGTTCCCGCAAGTCTCGGTTGATTCCAGAAAACCAGGGGTCATTACAGCCTGCTCCTTGCTTTGCTTTCTTTCGAGGAGGTTGAGATTGTGAGGAAGAAGACATTGATTCAGAAAGTGCAGATTCGGTTTTGGGGTTAGGGTTTTGATTTGGGAATTTTCGGATTTTGGGTAAAATTGGTGAAAATGATGAATGAAATGAGTAGAAATGATGATATAATGATGAAATATGGAAGAAATTTGTATGAGTTGAGAAGTTTTGTGGCTGAAAATGATGATTTGATGAAGAACCGTATGAGAGAGAAGAGAGAAATACGAACAAGAGAGAGAAAGAAACGTGAAAAATGATGCAGTTTCAACAGTTCAGTTTTTAAAATCACGTAAGTTACTCGAGTGATGTTCATGCATTACTCGAGTGATTCGAGCAGTAATCGAGTGAAAAGAAATGTTACTCGAGTGTGCCGAAGATTAAAATTTTTTTACTCGAGTGATGGATGAACTAATCGAGTGATACGAAAGTCATTTTAAAATTAATCGAGTGACAAACAGAATTACTCGAGTAATACGAAAGAGATTTTAAAATTACTCGAGTGAAATATCTGTTACTCGAGTGAACTGTCCAGAATTTTAAAAATTTCAATTTTTCATGCAAAAACATTTTTCATACACAAACACATAGAAACACTTAGCATTTAGCAAGTAACACACATAAAAATAAAGCAATTAACATATTATAGAAAACATACACACATAACTACATATAAAAAAAATAAGAAACACTTTAATAAGATACAACAACTCAAAATACAAATCACATTGAAATAGGCTTGAAGGTGATTTCGAAAAGCATCAAATACAATTAGCTAATAGTTGATTCATCAAAAATACCAAGTTCTCTTCGAATCTTATAAAATGTGTCCCTTGGTAATGGTTTTGTAAAGATATCAGCTAATTGATCCGAAGTTTGAACAAACTCAATAACACAATCACCTTTTTGAACATGATCTCTCAAAAAGTGATGCCTAATTTCAATATGCTTTGTCCTTGAGTGTAATACTGGATTTTTAGTCAAATTAATTGCCGAAGTGTTATCACACTTTATAGGGATTTTTGTCAAATTTAAACCAAAGTCAGATAATTGTTGTTTCATCCATAAAAGTTGTGCACAACAACTACCTGCAGCTATGTATTCGGCCTCCGCGGTTGATAAAGCTACACAATTTTGCTTTTTAGAAAACCATGATACAAGTGAATTACCAATTAAATGGCATGTTCCGCTTGTACTTTTTCGCTCAACTTTACAACCGGCTAAGTCAGAGTCCGAATAACCTATAAGTTTTAGAAAAGCATCCCTAGGATAATAAAGTCCAGTATTCATTGTACCCTTTAAGTATTTCATTATTCTTTTGACAGCAGTTAGATGTGACTCTTTCGGTTTTGCTTGAAAACGTGCACACATACATACACTAAACATGATGTCAGGCCTAGATGCAGTCAAGTATAACAAACTACAATTAATACCACGATACTTCGTTACCTCTACTCCTTTTCCAGTCTCATCTTGATCTAGGTAGCATGCAACGCTCATTGGTGTAGAAGCGGATTTGCACGAATCCATCCCAAAACGTTTGAGAAGCTCTCTACAATATTTACTCTGATGAATATAAATGCCATCATTAAGCTGCTTTATTTGAAGGCCAAGAAAGAATGTAAGCTCTCCCATCATCGACATCTCGAATTCGCTTTGCATCAAGTCTGAAAACTTCTTACACAAGTTCTTGTTAGTAGCACCAAATATAATATCGTCAACATATATTTGAACCAATAAAATATTCTTACCGGAACGTTCAATAAAAAGTGTAGTGTCAACAGTGCCTCGTTTAAAACCTTTTTGTAATAAAAAATTGCTTAGTCGGTCGTACCAAGCTCTAGGAGCTTGTTTCAAACCGTACAAAGCCTTTTTCAGTTTGAAAACGTAGTCCGGATGCTCAAAACTCTCGAATCCAGGAGGTTGTGACACGTAAAGTTCCTCTTGAATGTATCTGTTAAGAAAGGTGCTCTTAACATCCATTTGATAAATTTAAAATTCATTATCGAAGCAAAAGCGAGAAGAATACGAATAGCTTCTAGTCTAGCAACAGGAGCATATGTCTCATCGTAATCGATTCCTTCTTCTTGACTATAACCTTGTGCTACCAACCTAGCTTTATTCCTAACAATAATACCCAATTCATCTAACTTATTCCTATAGATCCACCGAGTACCAATTACAGGACGATCATCAGGTTTTGGCACAAGCTCCCAAACTTGGTTTCTTTCAAATTGATTTAATTCTTCTTGAATGGCCATAATCCAATGATCATCTTGAAGAGCCTCTTTGATACTCTTAGGTTCTATTTGAGATACAAAGGCAACATAATAACAAAAATTATTTAAAGTGCGTCGGGTTACCACTCCCTTCGCAATGTCACCTAAGATGTTAGAAATCGGATGATTTTTGTTTGATTTCCAAGCTATTGGTAATTGAGATTGAATCTCTTGTGCTAAGTCTTTATCTTGTGCTTGCACCTCTCCATCTTCAATTTGATTCTCTTCCATTTGTTGTGGTGTTGACTTCTCATGATCAAAAAATGTACCTATATTATCATCATCACAAGAAACAACACAATCTTCTTTCGAAGATTCATCAAATACAACATGCACGGATTCCTCAACGGTTAATGTTATTTTATTGTAGACTTTATATGCTTTGCTATGGGTTGAATAACCTATGAATATGCCTTCGTCGGCTTTGGAGTCAAACTTGCCGACCGGTTCCTTTCCGTTATTTAAAACAAACACCTTACACCCAAAAACATGAAAATGTGAAATATTTGGCTTTCGCCCTTTTAAAAGTTCATAAGGTGTTTTATTTAAATGCGGATGAATAAGAACCCTATTAAGCACATAACAAGCAGTGTTTACCGCATCAGCCCAAAAATATTTAGGAACATTTGATTCTATCAACATAGTACGAGCAAGTTCCACTAATATTCTATTTTTCCTTTCTACAACTCCGTTTTGCTCCGGAGTCCTAGGGGCCGAAAATTGATGATCAATACCAAACTTATCACAAAACGCATCAATCCTAGTGTTTTCAAACTCACCTCCGTGATCACTTCTAATAGACACAATTTTCAAACTTAGTTGATTTTGGATGAGTTTGGCAAACTTTTTAAAACATTTATAAACTTCACTTTTTGCGGATAAAAATAAAGTCCATGTGAATCTAGTAAAATCGTCTACTAAAACAAATCCATAGTAATTGCCACCTAAACTTTTAATTTGTGAAGGGCCAAACAAATCCATATGGATTAGCTCCAAAGGCTTTGTTGTGCTTATCACATTTTTAGGTTTAAAAGAACTTTTAACTTGCTTGCACTTTTGACAAGAGTCACAAATGCCATCAAGCTTAAAATTTAGTTTAGGCAAACCAATCACTAAATCTTTTCGCAAAAGTTTGTTTAATTGATTCACATTCACATGAGCAATTCGTCTATGCCAAAGACGAATTTCATCATCAAAAGATTTGAAACATTTTGAAAATAGTGAAATTATCTCATCCAAATCAATTAAGTAAGTGTTATTAGAGCGACGACCAACAAACTTAACACTATCATCTATAGAAGACTTAATGAAACATAATTCCGGAGTAAAAGTCACATAATTGTCCATATCGCATAGTTGGCTTATACTAAGCAAGTTGTGTTCTAAGCCTTCTACGTATAGGACATTTTCTATGACAAGGTTAGATACGTTACCGATCTTCCCGACTCCTAGAATTTTGCCCTTGTTGTTGTCGCCGTATGTCACAAATCCATCACTTTTCGATGTAAGTTCCATGAAGTGCGTTTTGTCTCCCGTCATGTGTCTCGAACAACCACTATCCAAGTACCATTTGCGCTCTTTGGTTCGAAGACACACCTACAAGAATGATATCATTTGGTTGACTTAGGTACCCAAGTGATCTTGGGTCCTTTGTTGTTAGCATGGGGAGAAGTTGTTGGAAACCAACAAGAGGGCTAAGCAAATACTAGAGGGGGGGTGAATAGTATTTTGAAGCACTAATACCAAATATTTCGATTGATAATTGAAGAATGGAGCTTAGACTGAATTTTCTGGAATCAGAAACAAAAGACTCGAGTCTTTTGTGAAATACTCGAGTTTTTCAGGATGAACAACTCGAGTCTTTCCTTAAATACTCGAGTTTTTACTATCAGATAGCAGAAAAACCAGAAACGAAAATTCAGCAATTTAACTCAAATCAATTCAATAATAAACAGGAACTTATCCAACAGAATAGCAAGTAATCTAAATAACTTTTAACACAAAGATTCCTTGAACTTGCTACCTAATTGTATAAATCCTAATTGATTGAAATGACTTAAGTCTATTGAGCAAGAAAGTAGATTAAAAGCAATAAACCAACACTCAAGCAATTTTATCCTGGTTCACTCCAACAATGAGCTACATCCAGTCCTCCTAATCACTTAGGAGTTTCTACTAATAATCAAATTGTTAGAAATTACAAAGGATTGCTTGAGAATGGCCTCACTCAACCTAACCCTTTCAAGAGTGTACCAAACTCTTGATTTCTACCCCAATTTGATTCCGGTGATTGAAGAACTCTTCACAAAGCTTCCTTGAACTCCCTTCAAGAAACTCCACCGGGCTAGGAACCTCCTAGTCTTGTGCTTGAGAACCTCTCAAGACTTCCAACACCCTAAGCCACTTAGGGTTTGCTTGGGAACAATCCAAGACTTTGAATAATCAAGCTTTTTGTATGTGTATTACTAATCTCACAATGGATTAGCACAAATTAGCACAACTCAATGTAAGAATTGAGGCCTAAAACTCAACTTGGAATAAAATGACAATATGAGTGAGAAGTTGAGCTTTTTTTGGGAATTAACACTTGAGGAGAGGAAATTATGAAAGATTGTAATCAATGATGTGTTGTTGTCTTGTTTGTTCTTGCACAAATTCAAAGAGAAATTTTACAATAAGGTTCTGAATTGCTCTCTTGGGTTGGATGAGACTCAAATGCCCTCAATTGGGTTTTTGAGTTTCTCCAACGTTCATTTTTGCTGACTGGACAAAAATACTCGAGTCTTTTGGTAAAAACTCGAGTCTTTTTGGTCGGTCACGAGTGAATTGGTGCACGAACAAGACTAACGGTCATAATTGCTGACCTGGCACAAATACTCGACTTTTTCTATAAATACTCGAGTATATACTCGAGTCTTTATCAAAATACTCGAGTATTTTGATCAGATATGGGAAAAATTATTTTTCAATTTTATTTTTCCTCTCAAGTATTAATTTTTGGTCAATCTCAACTTAATAAACATATAAAAATTTATTCCTAGAAGAGACTAACTATTTCTACCCACTCTCAACCACTCTCAACATAAATTAGAAATTTAAAATTAATATTTGATTGAGAATGATTGGGCACTTGACTTCTTTTCTTGACTTCTTGTTGATGTTGATGTTGCAATATCTTCAAGGCATGATTTGTTAATTATTTTGTCATCATCAAAACATAATCCACATAATTAGGAGCATTGAATTCACAATCTCCCCCTTTTTGGTGATGACAAAATAATTAACACTTGATCCATTTGTTAAGCTTGATCCACTTGGAGATGCAACTCCCCCTCACTATATGATACTTTTCACCTATCTAAAAATTCAGCTTGAGCAAGATGTTATGACAATTTAATTTTAGCACCAAGCCTATGGTATTAGAGAATTTAACAATTATCAGAGTATATACCATAATTAGAGATTTTAGGTGCAACAATATCAAGACAAGACAAGTGTAATATCTCTCCCCCTTTTTGTCATACGCCAAAAAGATGTAACAATTTAGAAAAAGATCAAGGGAGGAGAGGTGCATAATCGGAAAACCCCATAACCAACTATGCAAAAAAAATAGACTTAATAATAAATATAAAGAGCTCCCCCTGAAGCTTTGCACAAACATTATAATGAAGACCAAATTCATTAACATAAAAACATCATAAAAGGTCCAAATCAAAGGTGCAATAAGAAACCCAAAGTCTCAAAACACCAAGTTCTCAAAATACAAAAAATGTAACAAAGACCAATCATGATAAAAACAGAATGAAAACTAAGATAAAATCCAAAGGTCAACATCATCAAAACATCGAAGGAGCTGGAGCATCTGGAGGAGGATAAAACCGAGAGAAGAGTTTAGAGGATGAAAAACTAGTAAGATTTGACAAAACTTTGAGGAAAATCTGAGTTTTGAGGAGAGAGATATGAGAAAACCGAGAGAGAAGAGGGTCGCAAAAAAAAACTTGAGTCTGAGAGTATATATAAACAGTTCAAAATACTCGAGTATATTCATAAATACTAGAGTTGTTCTTTAGGATATACTCGAGTTTTTGAAAATATATTCGAGTCGGTCGTGACTCAGCTCAGATTTCCCCAGAAAAGTCGAGTAAAAATTGAAAAACTCGACTTTGGTCCGAAAGTTCAATTTTCAGGAAAACGCAAAATACTCGAGTTTTTGGAAAATACTCGAGTTTGGTCTGAAAGTTCAAAAATTGGGGGTTTCGAAAGACTCGAGTGTTTTGCAAAACACTCGAGTATTATAATAAAGACTCGAGTGTTTTTAGAAACACTCGAGTATTTTTATCAGACCCTGATTAAAAAACTTTTTCAATTTAAAACTGATTTAATTTTGAATTAAAATACTCGAGTGTTTTTGGAAAAACTCGAGTATTTTGACAGAACAGAAAGTGAAAACTCAGTTTTAAAAGACCAAACACAAATCAAACACAAATGCTTCACTACCAACTTGGAATACAGTACAGAATCACACACAATTAACACATACAATTTCAAATATCATCAAGAACAATTTAACTAAGAATCAATAACACATTAGAGTAAGACTAATATGGTGATTTTTCAAAAAAAAATGACACACAATGCAATTAGCCTATATTAGCTTCATCTAAAATACCAAGTTCTCTCCTAATATGATAAAAGGTGTCCCTTGGTAGAGGTTTTGTAAAAATGTCGGCTAATTGATTTGTGGTACTAACAAATTCAATTGTGCAATCACCCTTTTGTACATGATCTCTTAAAAAATGATGTCTTATTTCAATGTGTTTAGTTCTTGAGTGATACACCGGATTCTTAGTCAAATTGATTGCACTCGTGTTATCGCATCTAATCGGAATATTTTCAAGTTTCAAACCAAAATCCGATCATTGTTGTTTCATCCATAACAGTTGAGCACAACAACTACCGGCTGCGATATATTCCGCTTCGGCGGTAGAAAGAGCGACACAAGCTTGCTTTTTAGAAAACCATGACACCAATGAACTTCCCAAGAAATGGCAAGTACCACTGGTGCTTTTGCGATCAAGCTTGCATCCCGCGAAGTCGGAATCCGAGTAACCAACTAAACAAAGATTGGCATCAGCAGGATACCATAAACCAGTGTTAATTGTTCCTTTTAGATACTTAAATATATGTTTAACTGCGGATAGGTGAGATTCTTTAGGATTAGCTTGAAATCTAGCACATATGCATACACTAAACATAATATCCGGTCTAGATGCAGTGAGATATAGGAGACTACCTATCATACCCCTATACTTACTAACATCAACCGGTGTACCTTGTTCATCCTTGTCTAGGTAGCATGATGTGCTCATTAGAGTGTAGGCTTCCTTGCACTTGTCCAATCCGAATTTTTCAAGGAGCTCTTTGCAATATTTCCCTTGATGCACAAATATCCCCTCCTTGACTTGCTTTATTTGTAAGCCTAGGAAGAACTTGAGTTCTCCCATCATTGACATTTCAAATTCCTTTTTCATCAAATTTGAAAACTTTCTACAAAGAGACACGTTAGTAGCACCGAAAATGATATCATCAACATAGATTTGTACTAACAAAATGTCATCCTTGGTTTTATAAATAAATAATGTATTATCAACCTTCCCTCTTTGAAACTTGTTTTCTAATAGAAAGGAACTCAATCGATCATACCAAGCTCTAGGAGCTTGTTTCAATCCATAGAGTGCCTTTTTCAATTTATAAACATGGTTTGGAAATTCACTATTTTCAAAACCGGGGGGTTGTTTGACATACACTTCTTCATTTATAAACCCATTCAAGAAAGCACTTTTAACATCCATTTGATATAAAGTGAATTTCATGATTGAAGCATAAGCAAGTAAAATTCGGATTGCTTCAAGACGTGCAACCGGAGCAAAGGTCTCATCATAATCGATACCTTCCTCTTGGTTGTACCCTTGAGCTACTAGTCTAGCTTTGTTTCTTATAATCAACCCGGATTCATCAAGTTTGTTTCTATAAATCCATTTAGTACCAATTATGGTATGATCATCGGGTTTAGGGACTAGATCCCAAACTTCATTTCTTTCAAATTGGTTTTATTCTTCTTGCATAGCAAGAACCCAATGATCATCCTCAATGGCCTTTTTAATTGAATCGGGTTCAATTTGATAAACAAATGAGACATAGTGGCAAATGTTTTGAATAGACCCACGAGTAAGTACTCCCCTTGACATATCTCCTATGACTTTGTCTATAGGATGAGCCTTGACCGATTTCCAAGTTGGAGGAAGTTCTTCCCTTACTTCTCCTTCATCAACTTTTGAATACTCTCTCTCTTTTTCTTATTTTGAAAAGACAATGCCATCTTCACTAGCATCACATAAAACACTATCTTCTTTTGAAGACTCATTAAAAACCACATGAATTGATTCCTCAATAGTTAAAGTTCTTTTATTGAAAATTCTATAAGCTTTACTATGAGAAGAATAGCCTAAAAATATGCCTTCATCGGATTTGGAATCAAACTTGCCAATGTGTTCTTTTCCATTATTTAAAACAAAAACTTGGCATCCGAAGACATGAAAATGAGATATATTTGGCTTTCTTCCCTTGTAAAGTTCATAGGGGGTTTTATCCAAAGAGGGCCTTATCAAAATACGATTTAAAACATAACAAGCCGTATTGACGGCATCGGCCCAAAAATATTGAGGTACTTGAGAATCATTTAACATGGTTCTAGCAAGTTCCTCTAGCACCCTATTTTTCCGCTCTACCACTCCGTTTTGTTCCGGAGTTCTTGGTGCGGAGAATTGGTGCTCAATACCATTTTTAGCACAAAATCTATCAAATTTGTGGTTTTCAAATTCTCCACCATGATCGGTACGAATAATAATTACTTTTTGATTTACTTGGTTTTGCAAAAGTTTGACATGATGTTTAAAAGATTTGTAGGTCTCACTCTTAGTAGTTAAAAATAAAGTCCAAGTAAACCTAGAGAAGTCATCAACAATCACCAATGCATAATAGTTGCCACCAAAGCTTTTTATTTGTGATGGTCCAAACAAGTCCATATGAAGCATTTCTAATGGCCTTGATGTGGACATAACCATTTTTGATCCAAAGGTGTTTTTAGTTTGTTTACATTTCTTGCAAGGGGAACAAACACCTTCAATAGAAAAATTTAGCTTTGGTAAACCAACTACTAGATCTTTAGATTGAATTTTCTTCAATTGGTTTACATTTATATGAGCGGTCCTACGATGCCATAACCAAGTGTCATTTTCTTTGCTCACTAAACAAGTAGAGACCAAAGAAGTGACTTTGTTCAAATCAACTAAGTAAGTATTATTTGACCTTCTACCAACAAATTTGATTGATTCATCTTTGTCACTTTTAATGAGGCAATGGGTAGAGGTAAAAACTACATGATTACCAACATCACATAATTGGCTTATGCTCAAGAGATTATGTTCTAATCCTTGAACATAGAGCACACTATCAATAATCAAGTTTGAAGAGTTTCCGATTTTACCAATACCAAGGATTTTGCCTTTGTTGTTGTCCCCATAAGTGACATAACCCTTTTCCTTTGGAGTAAGCTCAATGAAGTGCCGCTTATCTCCCGTCATGTGCTTCGAACATCCACTATCAAGATACCACAATTGTTTTCCCGTTCGAAGACACACCTACAAAATGAAATCACTTGTTCACTTTGGGTACCCAAACAATGTTGGGTCCCTTAGGGTTAGTGTTGGGACTTTCTCCCTTCTTAATCCACATATAAGTGCCCTTTTTCATTTCAAACTTCTTAATGTGGCACTCAATGTTGATATGTCCAACTTTTCCACAATAAGTACAAGTTGGTCTCTTTGATGAATTTTTCTTAGAAAATGTTCCAACCACCTTGTACTTTTTGTCCTTTTTATGAACATATCCTAAACCGGTTTTGTTGTGATTATGTCTTTGAGAGTTCAACAACCGGTTGAGGTTTCTACCACTATGTGAGATTGTGAGTTTGTTTTTCAACTCTTTCACTTCTTTTTCAAGATCATCACATCTCTCACATGAAGTGATAATTTCCTCATGATTTGCACAATCACTTTGATGACTAGAATTAATAAGTTCCAAGGATTCATTTTGAAGTTTCAACTCATTTATATATTTTTGCAATTCATCAATTTCATGTTGAAACTCCAAAATTTTATTTCCTTTTTCCTTATTAATTTTAGCAAGCCTTTTAAATTGAATTAACATTTCATTGTAGGCTTCTTGCAAATCATCATATGAAATGGAGTTTGAAGATGAACAAGAAGAGCTAGAGGTTACCTCATCATCACTTTCACTCATGCCATGATTAGCTCTTGATGAGGACTCATGATTGTTCTTGGCCATGAGACAAAGGTTTGCATTTTCATCACCGGAACTACTTGAAGATGATTCATTGCTCTTCTCCGGTGCATCCCAAACAATGTATGCACGCTTCCCTTTGGTCTCTTGGGTCTTCTTGTCATTCTTCTTCAAGAATGTGGCACATTCCATTCTTATGTGACCAACCCCTCCACATTCATGACACTTAACTCCATCATTGGTACTCTTTTCTCTTTGTTTGGAGTCTTTGGTTCTCTTGAAATTGGATGAAGATCCACCTTTCTTCCCTTTGAAAAATTTGTTGAATCTTTTCACAAACATCCCAAATTCTTCTTGATTTGGTTCACCATCGGAATCTCCACTTGTAGAGCATTCTTCAACTTCTTTTGTAGCTTTGGTTGAAGCTTTGAGTGCTATGCTCTTTTTCTTTTTGTCCGATTCCTCATGCATCCCAAGTCTTGTAAGCTCCATCTCATGCTCTTGGAGTTTGCCAAACAAAGTGGCTAAGTCCATGCTATTTATGTCTCTTGATTCCTTGATGGCGGTTACCTTGGGTTGCCAACTCCTATCAAGACATCTTAGAATTTTGTTAGTAGTTTCACCATTGCGAAATACTTTTCCCAAGGAAATCAAATGATTAACAATGTGAGAGAATCGCTTTTGCAAGTCACTAATGGATTCATTTGGCAACATGTGGAACAATTCATATTCGTGAGTTAGAGAATTCAATCTTGCATCTCTAACCTCACTTGTTCCCTCATGTGTGACTTGCAAAGTATCCCACATTTCTTTTGCCGATTTACATTGGGAAACTCTATAAAATTCATCATGGGATAGAGCCGAAAAGATGATGTTTTTAGCTTTTAAATCAAATGAGACTTTTCTCTTTTCATCATCATTCCAACTACTCCTTGGAATTTCAACAATTTCATCATTTATTTTCTTTTTGGGAATGAAAGGACCATTTTCAATTGCATCCCAAATATCCATATCAATTGCTTCAATAAAAACTTTCATGCGAGTTTTCCAATAAACATATCCTTCACCATTAAATAGTGGAGGACGGTTTATTGAAGCTCCTTCTCCACCAAAGTTATTGCTAGAGCCCATTTAGTTTCCAAAAGGATCTTTTTCGAAAAAGTTGTTACACTCGATCTTTCGACCGAGCTCTGATACCACTTGTTGGAAACCAACAAGAGGGCTAAGCAAATACTAGAGGGGGGTGAATAGTATTTTGAAGCACTAATACCAAATATTTCGATTGATAATTGAAGAATGGAGCTTAGACTGAATTTTCTGGAATCAGAAACAAAAGACTCGAGTCTTTTGTGAAATACTCGAGTTTTTCAGGATGAACAACTCGAGTCTTTTCTTAAATACTCGAGTTTTTACTATCAGATAGCAGAAAAACCAGAAACGAAAATTCAGCAATTTAACTCAAATCAATTCAATAATAAACAGGAACTTATCCAACAGAATAGCAAGTAATCTAAATAACTTTTAACACAAAGATTCCTTGAACTTGCTACCTAATTGTATAAATCCTAATTGATTGAAATGACTTAAGTCTATTGAGCAAGAAAGTAGATTAAAAGCAATAAACCAACACTCAAGCAATTTTATCCTGGTTCACTCCAACAATGAGCTACATCCAGTCCTCCTAATCACTTAGGAGTTTCTACTAATAATCAAATTGTTAGAAATTACAAAGGATTGCTTGAGAATGGCCTCACTCAACCTAACCCTTTCAAGAGTGTACCAAACTCTTGATTTCTACCCCAATTTGATTCCGGTGATTGAAGAACTCTTCACAAAGCTTCCTTGAACTCCCTTCAAGAAACTCCACCGGGCTAGGAACCTCCTAGTCTTGTGCTTGAGAACCTCTCAAGACTTCCAACACCCTAAGCCACTTAGGGTTTGCTTGGGAACAATCCAAGACTTTGAATAATCAAGCTTTTTGTATGTGTATTACTAATCTCACAATGGATTAGCACAAATAAGCACAGCTCAATGTAAGAATTGAGGCCTAAAACTCAACTTGGAATAAAATGACAATATGAGTGAGAAGTTGAGCTTTTTTTGGGAATTAACACTTGAGAAGAGGAAATTATGAAAGCTTGTAATCAATGATGTGTTGTTGTCTTGTTTGTTCTTGCACAAATTCAAAGAGAAATTTTACAATAAGGTTCTGAATTGCTCTCTTGGGTTGGATGAGACTCAAATGCCCTCAATTGGGTTTTTGAGTTTCTCCAACATTCATTTTTGCTGACTGGACAAAAATACTCGAGTCTTTTGATAAAAACTCGAGTCTTTTTGGTCGGTCACGAGTGAATTGGTGCACGAACAAGACTAACGGTCATAATTGCTTACCTGGCACAAATACTCGACTTTTTCTATAAATACTCGAGTATATACTCGAGTCTTTATCAAAATACTCGAGTATTTTGATCAGATATGGGAAAAATTATTTTTCAATTTTATTTTTCCTCTCAAGTATTAATTTTTGGTCAATCTCAACTTAATAAACATATAAAAATTTATTCCTAGAAGAGACTAACTATTTCTACCCACTCTCAACCACTCTCAACATAAATTAGAAATTTACAATTAATATTTGATTGAGAATGATTGGGCACTTGACTTCTTTTCTTGACTTCTTGTTGATGTTGATGTTGCAATATCTTCAAGGCATGATTTGTTAATTATTTTGTCATCATCAAAACATAATCCACATAATTAGGAGCATTGAATTCACAGAAGTCCCCTTAACAATCCAAATATATTCACCGCTTGGTATACCAACTTTCTTTATATTACATTTATTCGTGATATGCCCAAAGATCCCACAATAATGGCAAGTTGGGTTTTTAGAAATCTTATTCTTTGAAAATCCACCAACTTTGCGATAATTGCGTTTCTTAGGTTTGGTATAGCCAAGACCGGATCTATTGCTATTGTTCCTTTGAGTTGAAAGCAAATGATCTAATGAAGTATCTCCTTTCATGAGCCTTGCAAGTCGATCATTCAAATTAAAAACTTCTTTTTCCAAAGACTTGCAATTTTCACATGATGGAGTCTCATTTGATTTCAATTCACAATTGCATGTAGAGTTTGCATAAATGAGTTCAAGAGTTTCATTTTGAAGCTTAAGTTCTTCTAAATCTTTTTGAAGTTCAATTATCTTTTCATGTTGCTTCATTATGAAATTCTTTCTTTCAACATTTATTTTAGCAAGTTTCTTCAACTCTTTATGCATCTCTACATACACATTGTACAACTCATTGAATGAAAGAGAATTAGAACTAGAGCTAGCATCGGAAAGATAATCTACCTCATTGACGTTGTCACTTGATTTAATGCTCGAAGATTCCTCTTCATCAAGCTTCGTCATCAAACATAGATTTGCAAGTTCTTCATCATCCGATGAGCTAGATGTTGATTGACTCTCCTCTTCATCCCATACTATGTAAGCCCTTTTTCCTTTAGATGAGTTGAACTTAGAGTTGTCACCTTCCGACTTCTTAGAATGAGTTGGGCATTTTGATCGATAGTGACCAAGCTTTCCACACCCATGACACTTGATGTGATCCTTGTTAGTCTTATTTCTTGGTTGTGAGTCCTTAGAATCTCTTTGTCTATTCTTATTAAAGTTTCCCTTACTCTTAAAGAACCTACCAAGCTTTTTAACTAGCAAGCCAAGGGTCTCATCATCTATATCGGAGTCCGAGTCATCCACTTGAGAGTTTTCCTCTTGTGCCTTAAGAGATTTTGAAGTTGATTTAAGAGCAATCCCCTTTTTCTTTCTATCGGCATCTTCATTCATGGATAACCGTCCAAGCTCCATTTCATGCTCTTGAAGTTTTCCGAATAGAGTTGCTAAATCAATTTGATCCACGTCTCTAGCTTCCATAATGGCCGTCACCTTAGGTTGCCATTCCCTGCTAAGACATCTCAAAATCTTATTAACAACTTCACCATTAGTAATAACTTTTCCAAGTGCAGAAAGATGATTTATGATATGAGTGAACCGCTTTTGCATGTCACCTATATTATCATTAGGTAACATACGAAAGAGTTCATATTCATGCATGAGTGTATTTAGCCTAGCCCTTCTAACCTCCGAAGTGCCCTCATGTGTGACTTGTAATGTGTCCCACATTTGTTTAGCATCAACACATTGAGATACTCGAAAGAACTCATCATAAGAAAGAGCGGACGTGATGATATTTTTAGCTTTTAAATCAAATGCAACTTTCTTCTTATCATCATTGTCCCAACTCGATTGAGGTTTGACCGAAACAACATCATTTACTTTCGTTTGAGGAACAAAAGGTCCATTCTCTATGGCGTTCCAAATTTCCATATCTATGGCTTGAATAAAAATTTTCATGCGGACCTTCCAATAAGCATAACCCTCACCATTGAATAGTGGAGGACGATTAATGGAAGTTCCTTCACCACCAAAAGGATTTGAAATTGAGCCCATTGTTTCCAAGTAAAAGGATCTTTTCGAAAAAGCTTTTTAAGGCTCGGATTTTTCGTCCGTGCTCTGATACCACTTGTTGGAAACCAACAAGCGGCTCAATATAGTCTAGTGGGGGGGTGAATAGAATATTGAAGCCTTATTACAGATTTTTCGTCCACCTAAGAGAATGGTTTTATGAAAATAAATTTCCTTAAAAAATCAAGTCAGATTACTCGAGTAACTCAAGACTTCACTCGAGTAATACGCAAGCAAAAATAATTTCATCGAGTATTCAGCAAATCACTCGAGTATTACGAAAGCTATTTTTAAATCACTCGAGTAACAGAAAACCTACTCGAGTAATGTTCATAAACTGAAAGCAGATTACTCGAGTGACAAGAACTTTACTCGAGTATACTGGGTAAAATTCAATTAAAACTCAGTTTTCAATGGAGTTCTTCAAGAATAACAATGCTATGATGATTCAACAAATTATGAATGATTAATATGAACAATTTCAAGTAATATTAACATGCAATTTTAGATCAATTGAGTTGAATTAAGAAAACCCCAATTCTAACCTAAAAATGCAATTGTTAATGAATTAATGCAATACAAGGAATGAAAAAATAAAAGAGACACAAGGATTTATCCTGGTTCACTTTCACCCAATTGAAAGCTACTCCAGTCCCCTCTTGAATCAAGAGAGATTCTTCACTAGAAATCTTCAAATGTAGATTTTACAATGTTTTAAGATGCAACTAGATTCTTAGTTCTCCTATCTTAAAACCCAACACAAAGTGTGTACCAAACACTTTGATCTAATCTACCCCTTTTGAGTATTCTAGATTTCCTTGCTAATTGATTGAAGATGCTTCCAACCAATCCTCTTTTCTTGCTTTGATTTGATCCTCAAAGTCTTCCTTGTGAGATTCTTCACTTGTGTTGAAACTTCAATGATGCAATCACAAATTGCAAATCTTCAACAATCACTAAGAACAAAAATTATGATCTCAAGAATATTTGAACAATGAAAGAAATAGAGTGAAGAAATGAAAAGTTCTTTGTTGAATCTTGACAGCTCTTGAATTGCTCTTGAAAGTGTATAGAAAATTGTAAGAATGAATGTGTATCATATGTGAAAGAGAAAATTAAGTCCTTTTATAATTTTCCAAAAACTGATTGAATTACTCGAGTAAACCATATAACATTACTCGATTAAAACATGTCAGATTAAGTTACTCGAGTGATGTGTAAACCATTACTCGATTAACCTGTCATGACATAAATTACTCGAGTGAACCAATACTCATTACTCGAGTGAACTGATCAGAATCTGAATAAAAACAAGGTTTTTCTAAAAGGATTTTCACAAAACTTTTAATAGAGCTATTTAATCAAGATTTAAAGTATCTTCACTCTTAATCAAACATTATTTAAATATTCTTAAAATCACCTAAGCTACCCACACCAATGAGATGCATTGCATAAAAATAAAGATTACATTGAAATAGAATTAATAAAAATCCTAATTCTAATCTTCATGTGGTGTAGCTTGCTTGTTGCCAATGTTGTTGCTTGAAGAGAGATTGTTAGCATCAAAACATGAGAATCCTACAGTTACACATATACACACATGCATATCTGATCATGTTCTTCTATTGCTTAAATTTCACATAATTCTATTCATGTAAAACCGTGTGTGCACATAAACACTCATACATGCATTATCATCATTTTTTTTTGCTAATTACATTTTCATTTATTCCTAAGCATATACATACGTATAAAACCGTGCACACATATACACATATGCATAGAAAACAATTCTTTTCATCATAACACGACTCTTGTATATAAAGGTCATAACTCTTTTTTTATAATATAAAAATATCAATTGTACAATTTGCCTCTCAAATCTAAATTTTAAAACTCGTAATATTATCTTATGAAAATTATTTCTTTTAAATTTACTCATTAAGAACGTGAATTAAGAAAATCATTCAAGAACACTCTTTCAAAACGCTTTTTCTCAAAAATAGGTTTCTTTAGTATTTTAATTCAATACGAGGAATTTGCGGGGTGTTACATTCTCCCCAACTTAAAGATTTCTCGTCCCCGAGAAATACGTTGTGGATTGGGCAGCAGGGCACAAAATCCTGACGTCACTGTGATTCACATAAGACACTCCCCTTTTGGCTTTGTAGTCGTATTCTCTTTTGCTGGCCTAATTCGTTTTGCCGTGCTCCTCGTTTGTGGGCTTCAGATGAAGAAGTTCCACTCATACCATCCGTTGCGTGTCAAATCGGGTTAAGTCCAACGGACTAACCGAAGAAGGTGTCGCTCCCTTAGCGGGTCATTGTTACAGAAAGTCCAACCATAGGTTCGGACTTAGGGAAAATCAAGCAAACAAACATTCATACGTCTCCAAAAGCAAGGATTTCACCTAAGAATCCTTAAATAATCATTATTCTCTACTACTCGGGTTCCTTTTACCTCACAATAACCACTCCTTCCTTTAATTCTTCTTCTAATTCTAGGGTTTTCTTCCATCATTTTCCTAGCTTGAGGGGGCTCTATCACATCCTGGGTGTATTGACTTCCTTAAACAACCTCACCTTCCTCCTTAGATTCTTCCTAAACATTAATCAAACTTATCACCTCTACTGTCTAAACCTCTACTTATGGCTTGTGGCAATTCTAATCCTCAAGTTTTTCTCAAAATTTCCCCTAACAACTGATGACATACTCCGCTTTCTTCCTTGTAACTCCCCAACTTTGATCAAACTTATAACTAAATCCACTATGATCTTATATTCTCGCTTAGTTTAAACCATTTATCCTTCCTTAGTTGTTCAAGCCTAAATTATTGGGCAACCATGGCATTTCTAATTCCACAATTTGGACTTGAAGAGCCTTAAATAGGATCGGTAAGGCTTCAGGTAGACAGGTAAGGCTTATGAAGAAGAGGTTCAAATTCTAACAATACTAACTATTTGTTGAAGCAGTTCAACAAACATGAGGATTTAGAGATAACAGGCTACATTCTTAAGGGTAATAGCTATCCTTATATAAAGATATGCTAAGGTTAACAAGCTTAAGTCTTACGAATACTAATGGAACATCAAAGGGTAGGGTCTTCAGTCTTAGAATCCATTCGCTGTCTACTTTCAGCCTACGATTCTTCAAACTACAGGATGAACAGGTTCCTTAAACTACAATCGAAGTCTCACATCCGAAAAGTGTGAGAACCTAAACTTATGCTCCTAGTCTTATGCTAGCAAACACACAACACACAGAGTCACACAAACAAAGCATGTAAGCCCATGCTTAAGGCCACTAAGGATTACCATAGCTTTGATACCATTCTGTAACAGCCCGATTTTCGTAAATCGAAAATAATTAACTTTTACTCATTAAAGTTGCGAAAATGAGGCCAAATTTTTTTTTTTTAAACATTGTTGAAGCTTTTGGAACCATTGTTCAAAAGTTCCTGGTGTCGTCAACACCCTTTTTCCGAAAACCGAGTTATTACTAAACTCTTCTTTTCATAAAAACATACGTGTTTATAAAAGGACTTTGTTCAAAATCATCTTGACAGTTCTCAAAACTTCACGTGAGTTAATTGCATAAAAAGGTGTTCCACAAGTGAAAGTAAAACTTAGTTCAATTACATAATGGTTCGTTGCTCGGTAATCCTTGACGCAAACACAAACAATAAACTTAACTAAAACACTACTCCTAACTCTTCATGTCGTACACCACCGGATGAGACTTCCCTTTTCCTTCTTGTAGGCTTTCCTCATTCTTGAAAGTGGAGTCCCCTCTGTTGCTGCGTCCTTGTTGTCGTTTAAGTTCCTGCTTCCTTCCCTCTAGAGGGATGATCTCCTTACGGTACTCCGTCTGCCCGTTGCGACATCAACATCACCAATATAACAATGAACAGGAGAGAGTTAGCGTTCCGGACGACGAATCGTCGACGGTGTGGAATTACGATAGGCAAGATAGGAGGACCATACAAACACACAATAAAATATACAAGCACACAACAACCAAGAAAATCATTGATAACGTCATCATTATCATCTTTCGTTATTAGCATTACTGTTATACTTTCTCATTCTTCTTTACTTTCACATCTTATAACACTCTTTCCTTTTCTTCATTCATTTCCATTTCATCACTGTACTCTCTTTCTTTTCATTCTTATCATTTCATGATCTCTGGTGATTGGGAAAGTTAAAATACCATTAAAGCATTCATTTCAATCTCGACGATCACTCACGTCTACATCTCCTTAGTCATCCACCCAACCTAGTCGGAAGCAAACAGGAGTACAAGACCTTTACCACGCGGGCACGACAGCTGTCACGACACATAAATGGTCCCAGACCAGGAGGATCCCGTCCTCAAATCATATCGATAATAACAAGGCTCACTGCCCACGCAGTGGCAAACACAATGCCCCGTTCCAGTCCCTCTTACTGTTCTCGATTTGCAATCTAGGGGGCGACAGTATGTTTCTAGTGGGCCCGCAGAACTTGCCACGGCATTAGACCCAGTCCCCACCAGGTTAGTGCGCCACATGTGGAGTTCGTTTTGCCTAGAAACACACTCTAGACTTCTTGACGTTTCACCGTCATCGTCCTCCCCTAATGCAATCTCGTCCAAAGTATCCGCAGATACCTATCGTTTCTTCCTCTCCACTACTTCACACTCTCCTACCTCACCGCGCATGTCTTTTAAAGTCTTTTAATCTTTTTAATTATCCTAAGGTCGGCCCATCCTTCGTACATCCCTTCAATGAGACCCGACCACTAACTTGGCACAATCTTTCTCTCCTCATTTCTCACATAGCACAGAGCTGGGATCACATCAACTGCTTGCATCTCATTACACAATCTCTCTTCAATCCTCAAAATCTCATATCATCACATCTCATAAATCAGTGTCAAAATCTCACTCCATAAACTTTCAAACTTTCTAAAAATACCTTTCTCAAAAGTGTTGTTTCATAAAACTTTCTTCAAACCACATTCCCGCAGACTTTCCTAAAAAAATATCTTTTTCAAAAGTTCTCTCAAAAATCTCCTTTCTCAAAATTCATAAAAATCTCCTTTCAAAAACATTTTCAAAAGAATTTATTTTCAAAAATCTTTTCGAAGATCTCCTTTCGAGAACCTTTTTCAAAAACTCCTTTTCAAAAATTTCAACTTTGCTGAGCGCTAATGGAGGAGCAAGCTCAACTCGACACTAGTCCCAGACTAAAACCAAAACAAAAGGATCCCAGCTCCACTCAAATCACATCTCTTTCTCAAACAACATCACTCTCCCCAACTCTGGCTCGTTCTCAACATTATATTTCATTCTTTCCCCAATCTCAACTCTTTCCTTCTTCTCCAACACATATCTTATTCTCATTCATTATTCTTATCTCATTGTATCTTTTCCCTCCATCTTATTACTTTCACAACGCATTCACTTCATTTTTATTTCCTTATTCAGGACGTAACAAACGTCCATCAACATATTACTTATTTAATCAACACAGTAAATATTCTCAGGCATAATTAAATAAAAGCATGCTATCAACAAACAATCATCACACAACATTGATGTGGTTTTCGTCACCTTCGTATAAGTGGCCACACAATCAAACAATTGCCACTTATACTACTGACTCTAACCACTTAGTTCCGATCTTTGAGATGATACGGAACGTCCTAATAAATCACCTAACTACCATGGTGTCTTAGGAAAGCTTCTCTTTCACCTGAGGTCCAGCAATTTAATGCGTACCGTCTCCTCGGATCCTTTGCGCTGCCGGCTGCCCCCAATCCCTCATCTTTAAGGTTATTCCTCGTACTAAATAAAATACGCTTAGGTTATTAACTTATATTATGAAAACCCTTTTCCCTAACTTAGACACTTCTCATTCCTCGTCAAAACTTAAAACCTAACCGTTTTCTTTCAAACAACTCGGATATTTATAACTCCTTAAGTACTTTCAAAAATCATTTGAGACATTATGAAAAGTTATTTAAACTATTTAGTTTGGGTCCTGGTCCGTTTTGGACAGCACCTTAAACATGTTTGAAAACACCGAAAAATGCACCGTTTTTGATCCGGGTTTTCTTAAATCAATTATTACTTGAAAACTTTACTTTAAATTACTTGAAAACATTTTTAAAATTAAGAAACAAGTCCAAACAATTCTGGACAGCAAAGAATTATATTAAAAATCACTTGGATAAAACTCTGAAAACATTGTAAAACGCTCTTTTTTTTTAAAGGACCCTTTAATTTGAGATTAACACTTTAAAACTCAAATCTTCATCATGAAACAAACTTTGGGACAGCCATAAACACAATTTAAAAATCTCAAATAAATCAAATAGAATTTTCTTATAACCAACTTATTTCAAAGCCATTTACACACTCAAATGTTTTTTAAACATAGACCAACACACAATCATAACAACACTTAAATAAATGAAGTCATACAGGTAATTGATTAATCATTTAATTTATTCATAATTCAAACAAACACTTAGACATGCACATATTCACAAAGATTTAAATCAATCACGACGATTTAATCCCTTTCAAAATCATCATGTGAATTCATTTTTATACAACTAAGCTTCCTAATCTCATTTATCCTACTTGGCCGACTAACATCAAAGAAAACAAGTCAAACATCACAATTTCAAACCACACACATCAACTTAATTCATTTCAAATACTTAAACTCTATTTTCTTTTTCATGTAATAAAATTATTCACTCTTCCTTTTACTCTTGACCGAGTGTACCTACTCACACATATATGTTCATTTCAACACAAAACTGTTTCCAAGCAATTAGTGCATCTCTTTCTTTTATTTTTAAATCAAAAACCGATTAGAAGATAGTTATTTACAACTCAATTTCAAACAATTCGTTTAACATAATTTTTACAAAACATACTCATGGTTTTTATGTCACTCCATTGAAAAAAAAGGATCCTAGTCTATTCTATATGCATAGGCCGAATCTCATCATAACAAGAACAAGGTTTTTGGGTTCATTTTTCTACATGCACCACACAAGGTTCTTAACCCAAAATGAATTAACATGCATGTGTCCCCCTTTTTTTTTATGGAAACAAAACATGATTTCCTAATCCCATGCTTAAATCGAATGCAGATCATCATAGATCAAGGTTTTATTTTCAAATGTTTCACATGCATACACATAGAACATGGGTCAAGTTAAAAATCATTTTCAAAAGTTTATCTCCCTTGGTTCTTTGTAAAACCGTGAGGATTATTAATAAAAATAAAATCTTTTTGTTCAAAAACTAAATACAAGGATCTAAATCTTATAGATCAAGTCATGCACAAATCAAAAATGAAAAATCATTTTGAGTAGAGAAAGATCAAAATCAAAACATTTAAACCATACAAATCAACTTTTACCAACATAAAACAAACATGCAAGAACCCAAATTAAAATAAAAAGCATCATGACTCATAGATCTAGTCAAGGCCGAATTATTTGGCTCTTGATCTAGGGTTTTATAAGTCCATTTATTCTTAAAAATTCAATATCAAAGGTTAATTAACACATGCATGGACTCAAATCATCAAGATCATCAACAAATCAACATGCAACACCAATATATCTTCAAATCATGGTTTAAGAAAGAAATTTCAACATACAAAAAGATTTACTTTAAGCTTTATAAAAATCGCATCAAACCTTTAAATTTAGAAGATTTGGTTTGAAAGTTTTAGGATCCCTCATGAGAAACTTTAAACGAGTTATGGAATCCGTTGATTGGACGTTTACGAGTTCCTTTAAGCTTTGAGAAATTAACATGCAAAGAGATACACTTTAAACTTTTACAAAAATCTCAAATCTTTTTAGATCTTTAAGACTTATATTGAAAAACTTTAAGATCTCCGATGAAGACCTTAAATGAGTTATGAGATCTGGTAGTTAGACGTTTATAAGCTTCTTCAAGCTTTAAAAGTTCATGATCCAATATAAAATAAAACATGCAAGGGAAGAAAAGAAAAGAAAATTACAAATCAAAAGTAAATCAAGATTATTACAACTTCTCCTTGCTTATTCGAAATACCCACCAAGAAAGGGTTGATCTTCAAGCTTCTAAAGGTCTTGGATCTTCAAGAAAGGCTTAGGTTTTGGCTTGGTTTTCTCCTCCTTCTTCTTCTCTCTAACTCACGGTTTCTCCCTCTCTCTTTCCATGTGTTGAGAGCTTAGGGTTGCTCTTCAACAAGTGTGTTTGGGACGGTGAAGAAATGAAAGGAATGAATGGAAAAATGGTGAAGTGAACCAAGGGCTATGACTTATATAGGCAAGGGCAAAGACATGAGGTTTTCCCTCTTCTACCCTTAACCAATTCGGCCTTAGGTGCACTTGGGAGGGGAGATTTTGGCAACACATTAAGTTGCATGGGTGGAGGTTAACATTTGCTAAGGGGACAATGTAGAGGATACTAGGTGTTTAGGGGTCACTTAGGCTTTAAGACTTTTTGGTTCTCCTTAGGGTTCCCACCATTTGGTTAGGGTTTGGTTAGTACTTAGTTACCACTTAGTTACTTGGCTAGCACTTAAAGAAAGTTCTAGGCTTTCTCTACACATACATACACGGCACACTCATATAATTTATGCATACACACACATTCACATACACATACTCATGCACACACTCCTACACGTTACACATATACACACATGCATATCTGATCATGTTCTTCTATTGCTTAAATTTCACATAATTCTATTCATGTAAAACCGTGTGTGCACATAAACACTCATACATGCATTTTCATCATTTTTTTTTGCTAATTACATTTTCATTTATTCCTAAGCATATACATACGTATCAAAACCGTGCACACATATACACATATGCATAGAAAACAATTCTTTTCATCATAACACGACTCTTGTATATAAAGGTCATAACTCTTTTTTTATAATATAAAAATATCAATTGTACAATTTGCCTCTCAAATCTAAATTTTAAAACTCGTAATATTATCTTATGAAAATTATTTCTTTTAAATTTACTCATTAAAAACGTGAATTAAGAAAATCATTCAAGAACACTCTTTCAAAACGCTTTTTCTCAAAAATAGATTTCTTTAGTATTTTAATTCAATACGAGGAATTTGCAGGGTGTTACAACGGTGACTCGTCAAGAAGCCTCGAGTACATTTCTAGGCGGGACGAATCCCATAAGTGGCACACTAACGTGGTGGGGACTGGGTCTAATGCCGTGGTAAGGACCGCATAGCTAACTAGAGATGATACTGTCACCCCCTTGAATGCAAGTCTACAACAGTTGAGAGGGACTGGAACGGGGCAATGTGTTTTGCCACTGCGAGGCAGTGAGCCGTGATTATATGTTTTGAGGACGAGATCCTCCTGGTCTGGGACCATCTATATTGAGACAGCTGTCGTGCCTGCGTGGTAAAGGTTCTGTACTCCTGTTGGCTTCCGACTAGGTGGATGGAGACCGAGGAGATGTAGAGTGCGCGTTCCTCAGTGATGGTGATTTCCCCTACCTCATTGAGTGATTTAAGTATGATAAAACTTAATAACAAAAGAATAAAGAAATGCTGAATATTTAAAAGAATGGGCAAAGTATGATGATGTTCAGCTGTGATATGTTGTGATAATGGTTGGCGAGCATTGTTTTTACGTGTGGTTTGTTTTATATCCTGAATACCTGTGTTTATGATATTGAGTTCGATTTGGGAAAAGTTCTTATCCTTCAAGTGCTCGATTGCATTCTGGTTCTCGTGTCCTGTTCTGTGTATATTTGTTCGTCAAGTGTCCTTGGTACCGTGCGTCTTTCTATCGTGTCTATTCTGCGACCTTGCGGTCAACCTGTTACGTATGGCGCGCTGACTCTCTCCTACTTGATTGTCATATTGGCATTCGCCGGTATTGCAACGGGTAGATGGCGTATCATGTAGCGATCCACATGTGGACTCTTCAGGGAGGTGCATGGGAGGTGGTACCTGATGGATGGATCTGGAGAAGAGATACTCGTCTGGAGATCGAAGATCCGAGGCATATTCTGCGAGGAGCAAGCATGGACGTGCATGTTGGGCAAGTCACTCTACGAGATTATCAAGATGGTGGACCACGGGAACACCATGAGCTGAATGGTGATCATGCGCCCTTGGCAGCAGTGGTTCCTGAACCTATGGAAGAGGAAAGTGCTAGCGAATCCGATCATGTTGCGGAGATAGATCCAAGCGAGGATATAGAGACGGAGGGTAGTTCTGCTGATGAGTGGCGTCTTGCAATCCGTGTCTAGAGGATGTCTTGTGTCTAGGATCTGAGTTTTCAGTCGAGGATTATCTTGTAATGAACTAATGATGTAATCAGCTACCTTTTATATTTTGGTTTGTAAGTTCTTTTGTAATGATGGCCTACTTTTGGAAAACACTTGGAGTGTCACTCAAATACTTGTGGCTCATGTTTTTAATTTAAATGAAAACAGTTTTATATTCCAATGATGGTGTTTGAGTGGAGAGTTTCGAAAGTGACAACTCGATTTTCAAAAGGGTGGATTACATATTAACAAATTTATATTTAAAAAAAAATGGCCTCATTTTTGCAAGAAAGTAATCATAATTCAGTTAAGTTTGGGGAGTGAAAATCGGGCTGTTACAGAGTTGGTATCAGAGCAATGTTAATCCTCAGTGGCCTTAAGCCCAGTCTTGCGTGTCTTCTCTGTGTACTCTGTGTGTCAAGAGTCTAGAATTCTGTGTTATTGTGTGTTGAATTCTCTGTCTGGTTTATTTTAAGATGAGTCGTAAGCGTGGAAGACCTTCCGGCTCGAGTTCGCAAAACCCTGGTGAGGATGCTGATCACTCGGATGCGGCAGACTTCATGACTCGAATGGCAGCCATGATTACGAGAGTCAACGATAATCTCCAAGCGTTGCATCGTCAGGCGCAGCAGAATTTCAACACTCAGCAGCAAGCCCAAAATCTGGAAGCCCAAGGTTATAAAGGATTGGATGAGTTTTGTCGTCGAAATCCGAAGGAATTTGCGGGAGGCTTTGCTCCAGATGCTGCCGTAGAGTGGATTGAGGATCTAGAGCGTATTTTCGGGGGTATGGTTCAGTGTAATGATGAGCAGAAGTTGGCTTACGCTGGGTATATGTTAACAAGGGAGGCTGCAGCATGGTGGCGAGTTACTAAGCAGGTGATGGTAAATTTGGGAGAAGCCATGACTTGGGAAGCTTTTAAGCAGAGATTTTTGAGAAGTATTTCCCGCTGTATCTGAGAACTGAGAAGGAGATGGAATTTCTGAGGCATACTCAAGGGAATTTGTCGATCGATGAGTATGCTTCGAAATTCGAGGAGTTAGTTAAGTATGTACCTCAGTATGCTGGAGGAGAGAACGAGCGATCTAAGTGTGCTATGTTTAGGGATGGTCTTAAGCCTGAGATTAAGTTAGCTTTTTCTCATTTAGAGATAGATGATTTTGCTAGTCTGGTGAACCTCTGTCGTATGTACGAAGGAGGTTTGAAAGCGTGGGGAACGGCTGTGAACCCTTCTTCATCCCATGGACCAGTTCGTAATTTTCCTTTTCATCGAGATGCTGGTGGAAGGTATAGGGCTCCGCACCCGTATTCTGGTGGAAGGAGAGACCTACGTTTTGGAGGAAGTGGACAAGGTGGAGGCTTCGGAGGCAACGGTAATTGCGGTGGAACCCGTGGGGGCGGCAATTCTGGAGGGAATCGCATGGATCGTGGTGATCACAGCAATTTCGGTGGAGCTAGATCAAGGAGTGTACCTCCTCGTTGCAACAAGTGTTGCCGGAATCATTTTGGCCCGATATGTCCATCACGAAGTGTGAATTGTTTCAACTGTGATAAGCCTGGTCACATTGCGAGAGATTGTCGGGAGCCTAAGCGATCGACTAATTCGGGGAATGCTAATCGTCCTAATATGCCAGGAAGAGTGTTCACGATGAGTGGAATTGAAGCTGCAAATGCTGCTAATCTTATCCAAGGTGAATGTCTCATCTATAAGAATTCTTTATTAGTATTGTATGATTCGGGTGCAACTCATTCTTTTATTTCTCATGATGTGGTGAGTAGATTAAATTTGAAAGTAGATTTTTTACCCTATAACTTAATTGTTTCTACCCCTACTGACAAACCGTGATAGTGTCGACTTATTGTCCCAATTGTCCCTTAGAGATAGAAGGAAACACCTATCTTGTTGATTTGATTCAACTACCCCTTTCTCAAATAGACGTTATCTTAGGAATGGACTGGCTTACTAGGAATCGTGTTCTTCTGAACTGTTCCGAAAAGTCGTTAGTCTTTAGTGAAACCCAATCTTCTTTGCCTAAACCCGATGACCTTGAGCATTTATCTGCCAAGCAAATTCAAACTTCATTGAAGGACGGCGCGGTAGCTTATATGTTTTTGGCTTCACTGGATATCAAGAAGGACAAGGAACTGCATGAGTTACCTGTAATTCGGGATTTTCCTGAAGTTTTTCCGGATGAGATACCTGGTTTACCGCCAATTCGAGAAGTGGAATTCTCAATTGACGTGATCCCTGGAACCGGACCGATTTCAAAAGCACCCTACAGGATGGCACCGGCGGAGTTGGCAGAATTAAAGAAGCAATTGAAGGAGATGTTGGAGAAGAAAATGATAAGACCTAGTGTTTCACCCTGGGGAGCACCGGTTTTATTCGTTAAAAAGAAGGATGGTAGTATGCGTTTGTGCACGGATTATCGGCAATTGAACAAGGTGACGATAAAAAACAAGTACCCTCTACCCAGAATCGACGATTTGTTGGATCAATTAAAGGGAGCGACTGTATTTTCTAAGATCGATCTCAGATCGGGATATCATCAGATAAGAGTAAAGGAGGAAGATATTCCCAAGACTGATTTCAGAACTCGTTACGGTCATTACGAGTATCTGGTTATGCCCTTTGGTGTAACAAATGCTCCTGCAATATTCATGGACTACATGAATAGAATATTTCATCCTTACTTGGATTCATTTGTTGTCGTTTTTATCGATGATATTTTGATTTATTCCAAGTCTAAGGAGGAACATGCTGAGCATTTGAGAGTGGTCTTGACGACGCTGAAGGACAAGCAGCTGTACGCCAAGTTGTCAAAGTGCGATTTCTGGTTAGACTCAGTGCATTTCTTGGGGCATGTGATCTCGAAGGATGGAATCTCAGTGGATCCTGCGAAAGTAAATGCTGTGTTGGAGTGGAAGACACCGACGTCTGTAACGGAGATTCGTAGTTTTCTAGGACTAGCTGGGTATTACCGTCGATTTATCGAAGGATTTTCCCGTTTGTCTTTACCTTTGACAAAGCTGACAAGGAAAGGACAACAATTCGAATGGTTGGCGAAGTGCGAGGAGAATTTTCAAGAACTGAAGAGGAGATTGACAACCGCACCAGTATTAGTCTTACTGGACACAACGAAGTCTTTCAATTTGTATTGTGACGCTTCGCAGCAAGGTTTAGGATGCGTATTGATGCAAGAGCGGAAAGTGGTGGCCTATGCTTCACGGCAACTGAAGACTCATGAGCTCAATTACCCAACCCATGATTTGGAGCTGGCAGCAGTAGTGTTTGCTTTGAAGATTTGGAGACACTACTTGTATGGCATGAGAGTCGAAGTCTTTAGTGATCACAAGAGTTTAAAGTACCTGTTCGAGCAAAAGGAGCTGAATATGCGTCAGAGAAAGTGGATGGAATTCTTAAAGGACTATGAGATTGAGCTGCAATATCATCCCGGAAAGGCGAATGTAGTTGCTGATGCCTTGAGTAGGAAGTCGTTGCATGTCTCTGCGTTGATGATCAAGGAGATGAAGTTGATTGAAGAATTTCGAGACCTGAATTTGGGAATGGAGTTAGGACCAAGGAGTATGATGCTGGGGCAACTAACTGTTTCGAGTGGATTCATGGAGCGGATAAAGGAACACCAACCAAAGGACAAGGAACTTCAAGCTAAGAAGGAGCTTTCGGACAAAGGAAAAGAAGTAGAATTCAAGGTTGGTGGTGATGGAGTGTTGAGATATAGGGATCGTGTTTGTGTACCGAATGATTTGGAGATGAAGGGAATGATTTTGGAGGAAGCTCACAAGAGTAAATTGAGTTTACACCCTGGTTCACAAAAGATGTATCAGGACCTCAAGAAGATTTTCTGGTGGCCTGGAATGAAAAGGGAAGTAGCGGAGTATGTATCACGATGTTTGACGTGTCAGAAGGCGAAGGTAGAACATAAGAAGCCTGGTGGTGAGTTAAGACCGTTGGAAGTACCAGTGTGGAAATGGGACTGTATCACTATGGATTTTGTCTCTGGTTTTCCCAAGACTCGACGAGGTCATGATGCTGTTTGGGTAATAGTGGACAGACTGACGAAGACGGCGGGATTTATTCCTGTCAACATGAAGTAATCAATGGATAGACTGGCTGAGCTATATTTGAAGGAAGTAGTAAGATTACATGGAGTACCCTCAATTGTAGTCTCAGACAGAGATCCACGATTTACCTCGAAATTTTGGGTCAGTTTGCAAACAGCAGTCGGAACCAAGTTGGATTTAAGTTCCGCGTATCACCCACAGACAGATGGACAGTCAGAGCGAACTATTCAGACATTGGAGGATTTGTTGAGAGCCTGTGTGATTGAGAGTACTGGTGATTGGGATTCTTTTCTGCATCTGATTGAGTTTACTTACAACAACAGTTTCCATTCAAGCATCGGAATGGCACCGTATGAAGCTCTGTATGGAAGGAAGTGCAGAATGTCGTTGTGTTGGTTCGAGACTGGCGAGCATCTGATGATGGGGCCAGACGTAGTTCAGCAGACGACGGAAAAGGTGAGGTTAATTCAAGACAGAATGAGGACTGCTCAAAGTAGACAAAAGAGTTACCAGGACAAGAGAAGGAGTCCGCTAGAATTCAATGAAGGAGATTTTGTTTTCATGAAGGTAGTTCCAACTACTGGAATTGGTAGAATGCTCAAAACCCAAAAACATACACCTCGTTTTATTGGACCTTACCCAATTCTCAAACGAATAGGACCCTTAGCCTATCAAATTGCCTTACCTCCTTTTCTTTCAAACTAACTTGCACAATGTCTTTCATGTATCCCAATTGATAAAATATGTTCATGATCCCTCACACATCATTGAACCCGATTCGGTACAACTAAAAGAGAATCTCACATTTGAGACCTTACCTCTAAGGATAGATGGTAGTAGTGTTAAGAAGTTGAGAGGGAAGGATATTCCCTTAGTTAAAGTAGTATGGAGTCGAAATAATGGGGAAGATGCGACATGGGAGCTTGAGAGCAAGATGAGAAGTTCTTTTTCGCACCTGTTTGATCCAGGTACTGTATTTCTCGGGGACGAGAAATCTCTAAGTTGGGGAGAATGTAACACCCCGTCTGAATACCTCATATTCGTTTGAAAACCCTAAAAAGATTATTTGGATGAAGTATTTTAAAAGGTGTGATTTCAAAAGTATTTCTTGAATTAAATATTATTTGGTATTTTCAAATGATTTTGGATTTTTAAGAAAATGATTTTATTTGAGACAAACCTTATGAGTTCGGATTTTCTTGCATTTTTGATTGAATTCCTTAAGCATTTTATATTTTGTATTTTTATGGAAAATGTGATTTTATAAGAAAAGAAAATCAAAATGAATTGGTGCATGTGCGTGCATATGTGTCGCCGTGTGGTGTGTGTGAGTGGCATGCATCATGCAAAAATTTGACTTTCTTGCACCCTAAGCTAGCAACCCATTAGCACCTAGGTTTAGTTTAAGTGTTAAGCATGGTTAGTAGTTTGACCAACCAATAGGAAGCAAGCTTAGCCCTAATTCTTCTCCATTTGTCCAATGGCTTGGCTTGAGCCATGCAAGCCTTAATGATGCCAATTCTACCCTTCCTAGTTGCACTCTTGACCGAATTGACTCAAGGGCAAGAAGGGAAATTGTTGGTTGCCTTTTTATGCCCAAAACCGTAGCACACCCATTCATTTTGCTTCTCATTTTCACTTCCAAAACCAAACACTTATTCTAAGAGAACATCCAACTCTTAGAAAGAACTAGAAACTTAGAAGAAAGAGGGAGAACCCGTGAGCTCAAGGAGGAGAGGAAGAGGAAGATCAAGCTCAAAAGCCTTAGGATTCTTGAAGAAGGTTGAAGATCTTCTCTACTTCTTTAGTTTATTCGAAGATCCTAGGTTGTTCTAAGTGGTGTTAATTCTCTAAGTCTTGTAAAATTCTTTGTTGTTGCATGTTTAAGTTCTTTATAGATCTATGTTTGTAAGTGTTTGTTAAGCCTTGATCTTAAGTTTTCAAAAACTCTACAAACTTTTAAAACCTTGAACCATGGACATTCCTATTCGGCCTTTCTTAGAAAATTAGGTTGTGATGACTTTCATTTCATTATAAGTTCATGCATGTTAGTTTGATGCTTGATGAAGGTGATCTAAATGGTTTGTTTTCTTTGATTTTAATTTCAAATTTTCTAAGCCTTGATCTTTGATTTTGTTTAAAAAGGTTTTTGATCTAATACTTTGCTCTTGGAAAAGGCTTGTTTTTCTTGTCTTGATTTTCAAAGCTTTTGATCTTGAAGTTTGATTTATGATTTTTGAACTCAAAAGTTTTGATCCTTTACATGCATGTTTCGGTTGTGAAGAGAAACGAAGGGAAACAATTTTCTTTCAAATGATTTATGTTTTGATCTAATTCATGTGTATTTCAAAGTCAAGGATTTATGTTTCTTTCTCTTGATTTTGCTAAAGTACCATTCGGTCAAGCTTTGGAAACAAAGAAACATAATGATTTTCATGAAAGAGTTTCTTGCATGTAATTTCTTTTTGATTTCCATGATTTTAAAGGTGCATGCAAAGGAAAATGAAAATAAAAATGTGTTTGAGGTGACACAAGTAAGTCACGGTTTTGAGGAAGAAAAAGAAGTGGTATTTTCTAAATCTATGTGTTTCACATGTGCATGTTTTGATTTGAGATTTTCAAGGTTTTCGCATAAAGAAAAGTGCATCCAAGATTTTGTTTTCAACTAGTGATAATTCGGCCTACATTAGGTTGAAGAGGCTAGATTCTTTTGCATGTATTTGTCTCTTTGAAATGATTATGTTTCATGACTTTGTTTTAAGAAAATGTGTTTGAATGGTGTTGTTTTGTTTTTGATTCCATTCGGTTTGATGAAGGAAATGAGTAAATGAATTTGATTATTTCTTAAAGTAATTTCATGATTTAATTTCTTTTATTCCTTGCTGTCCAGGATTTTATTTTCAAGTATTTCAAGTTTAAAAATGTTTTTGAATTGTGAAAAGACATGGATTTCAAGTGTCATTGATTATGAAGATTTAGAGTGAAAAATTGTGGATTTTCAAGGTTTTCCAACTTGAATCGAGGGGCTGGACTTTCCCATACAGCCACATAAACTATTGTTTTATTTATCTTAATATGAGTTTTCAAATGATTTTCAAAAGGCTTTAAGCAATAGAAAAGATTGAGAGTTGTTTTGATAAATTCAATATTTTAATAAAGAAAGTAAAGGGTTTTGATTTGAGAATCAAGTGATGATTCTAATTGAAATAGTTTTAATAAAATTGTATTTATTTATTTGAGGTTATTCAGTGGACGGTGGTGACAATTCTCAAAGAGAAGTTAGAGACCTTCAAGGGCAAAGTGCTTTTCTTGCTGGAATAAGAGGTGAGTGAGTGAGAGTGTGGTGAGCCCGTAACATTGTTGTCGGATGGTGGTGCAATGTGTTTATGCAATGTTTATTTACGTTACATTCTTGTGCTCGTTACTTATTATCCTAAGTCATTTCCTTATTACTCTGTGATGAGATGGTGATTTTCCCGTTTGATAAGTTTAAGTGATTCACGAATGATAATGAAAGAGTAAACGTATGAGGATGAGTGAAGGAATGGTAGGTGATGTGATGTGAGGAATGTGATGAGATATCAATGTATTGGATGAGAAAATGGTGCTCTTGAAGTAGAGATTGTTGTGCTGGAAATGAGAGTGCAAAGAGCAATGTGATTGATGAGAAAGTGATGAGGTGAGATGTTTGCCCGAGGGGCCTGGAAAGTGAATGTGTGATTTTGTGAAAGTGGGGAAAAGATGTTTTAGTGGTCGGGACTTGTCGAAGGGATGGACTAAGGGCAAGCCGACTATAGGTTAACTAAAAGACTTTAAGGTTCTAAAAGACTTTAAGAATATTAAAAGACATTAAAAGACATTAATATTCGCGGTGAGATATGAGAGTGTGAAGTAGTGGAGAGGAAGATACTATGGGTATCTGCGGATACTCAGGTGGAGATTGCATGAGGGGAGGGCAATGACGGTGACTCGTCAAGAAGCCTCGAGTACATTTCTAGGCGGGACGAATCCCATAAGTGGCACACTAACGTGGTGGGGACTGGGTCTAATGTCGTGGTAAGGACTGCATAGCTAACTAGAGATGATACTGTCACCCCCTTGAATGCAAGTCTACAACAGTTGAGAGGGACTGGAACGGGGCAATGTGTTTTGCCACTGCGAGGCAGTGAGCCGTGATTATATGTTTTGAGGACGAGATCCTCCTGGTCTGGGACCATCTATGTTGAGATAGCTGTCGTGCCCGCGTGGTAAAGGTCATGTACTCCTGTTGGCTTTCGACTAGGTGGATGGAGACCGAGGAGATGTAGAGTGCGCGTTCCTCAGTGATGGTGATTTCCCCTACCTCATTGAGTGATTTAAGTATGATAAAACTTAATAACAAAAGAATAAAGAAATGCTGAATATTTAAAAGAATGGGCAAAGTATGATGATGTTCAGCTGTGATATGTTGTGATAATGGTTGGCGAGCATTGTTTTTACGTGTGGTTTGTTTTATATCCTGAATACCTGTGTTTATGATATTGAGTTTGATTTGGGAAAAGTGCTTATCCTTCAAGTGCTCGATTGCATTCTGGTTCTCGTGTCCTGTTCTGTGTATATTTGTTCGTCAAGTGTCCTTGGTACCGTGCGTCTTTCTATCGTGTCTATTCTGCGACCTTGCGGTCAACCTGTTACGTATGGCGCGCTGACTCTCTCCTACCTGATTGTCATATTGGCATTCGCCGGTATTGCAACGGGTAGATGGCGTATCATGTAGCGATCCACATGTGGCCTCTTCAGGGAGGTGCATGGGAGGTGGTACCTGATGGATGGATCTGGAGAGGAGATACTCATCTGGAGATCGAAGATCCGAGGCATATTCTGCGGGGAGCAGGCATGGACGTGCATGTTGGGAAAGTCACTCTACGAGATTATCAAGATGGTGGTCCACGGGAACACCATGAGCTGAATGGTGATCCTGCGCCCTTGGCAGCAGTGGTTCCTGAACCTATGGAAGAGGAAAGTGCTAGCGAATCCGATCATGTTGCGGAGACAGATCCAAGCGAGGATATAGAGACGGAGGCTAGTTCTGCTGATGAGTGACGTCTTGCAATCCGTGTCTAGAGGATGTCTTGTGTCTAGGATCTGAGTTTTCAGTCGAGGATTATCTTGTAATGAACTAATGATGTAATCAGCTACCTTTTATATTTTGGTTTGTAAGTTCTTTTGTAATGATGGCCTACTTTTGGAAAACACTTGGAGTGTCACTCAAATACTTGTGGCTCATGTTTTTAATTTAATTGAAAACAGTTTTATATTCCAATGATGGTGTTTGAGTGGAGAGTTTCGAAAGTGACAACTCGATTTTCAAAAGGGTGGATTACATATTAACAAATTTATATTTAAAAAAAAAATGGCCTCATTTTTGCAAGAAAGTAATCATAATTCAGTTAAGTTTGGGGAGTGAAAATCGGGCTGTTACAGAGTTGGTATCAGAGCAATGTTAATCCTCAGTGGCCTAAAGCCCAGTCTTGCGTGTCTTCTCTGTGTACTCTGTGTGTCTAGAGTCTAGAATTCTGTGTTATTGTGTGTTGAATTCTCTGTCTGGTTTATTTTAAGATGAGTTGTAAGCGTGGAAGACCTTCCGGCTCGAGTTCGCAAAACCCTGGTGAGGATGCTGATCACTCGGATGCGGTAGACTTCATGACTCGAATGGCAGCCATGATGACGGGAGTCAACGATAATCTCCAAGCGTTGCATCGTCAGGCGCAGCAGAATTTCAACACTCAGCAGCAAGCCCAAAATCTGGAAGCCCAAGGTTATAAAGGATTGGATGAGTTTTGTCGTCGAAATCCGAAGGAATTTGCGGGAGGCTTTGCTCCAGATGCGGCCGTAGAGTGGATTGAGGATCTAGAGCGTATTTTCGGGGGTATGGTTCAGTGTAATGATGAGCAGAAGTTGGCTTACGCTGGGTATATGTTAACAAGGGAGGCTGCAGCATGGTGGCGAGTTACTAAGCAGGTGATGGTAAATTTGAGAGAAGCCATGACTTGGGAAGCTTTTAAGTAGAGATTTCTTGAGAAGTATTTCCCGCTGTATCTGAGAACTGAGAAGGAGATGGAATTTCTGAGGCATACTCAAGGGAATTTGTCGATCGATGAGTATGCTTCGAAATTCGAGGAGTTAGTTAAGTATGTACCTCAGTATGCTGGAGGAGAGAACGAGCGATCTAAGTGTGCTAAGTTTAGGGATGGTCTTAAGCCTGAGATTAAGTTAGCTTTTTCTCATTTAGAGATAGATGATTTTGCTAGTCTGGTGAACCTCTGTCGTATGTACGAAGGAGGTTTGAAAGCGTGGGGAACGGCTGTGAACCCTTCTTCATCCCATGGACCAGTTCGTAATTTTCCTTTTCACCGAGATGCTGGTGGAAGGTATAGGGCTTCGCACCCGTATTCTGGTGGAAGGAGAGACCTACGTTTTGGAGGAAGTGGACAAGGTGGAGGCTTCGGAGGCAACGGTAATTGCGGTGGAACCCGTGGGGGCGGCAATTCTGGAGGGAATCGCATGGATCGTGGTGATCGCAGCAATTTCGGTGGAGCTAGATCAAGGAGTGTACCTCCTCGTTGCAACAAGTGTGGCTTGAATCATTTTGGCCCGATATGTCCATCACGAAGTGTGAATTGTTTCAACTGTGATAAGCCTGGTCACATTGCGAGAGATTGTCGGGAGCCTAAGCGATCGGCTAATTCGGGGAATGCTAATCGTCCTAATATGCCAGGAAGAGTGTTCACGATGAGTGGAATTGAAGCTGCAAATGCTGCTAATCTTATCCAAGGTGAATGTCTCATCTATAAGAATTCTTTATTAGTATTGTATAATTCGGGTGCAACTCATTCTTTTATTTCTCATGATGTGGTGAGTAGATTAAATTTGAAAGTAGATGTTTTACCCTATAACTTAATTGTTTCTACCCCTACTGACAAACCCGTGATAGTGTCGACTTATTGTCCCAATTGTCCCTTAGAGATAGAAGGAAACACCTATCTTGTTGATTTGATTCAACTACCCATTTCTCAAATAGACGTTATCTTAGGAATGGACTGGCTTACTAGGAATCGTGTTCTTCTGAACTGTTCCGAAAAGTCGTTAGTCTTTAGTGAAACCCAATCTTCTTTGCCTAAACCCGATGACCTTGAGCATTTATCTGCCAAGCAAATTCAAACTTCATTGAAGGACGGCGCGGTAGCTTATATGTTTTTGGCTTCACTGGATGTCAAGAAGGACAAGGAACTGCATGAGTTACCTGTAATTCGGGATTTTCCTGAAGTTTTTCCGGATGAGATACCTGGTTTACCGCCAATTCGAGAAGTGGAATTCTCAATTGACGTGATCCCTGGAACCGGACCGATTTCAAAAGCACCCTACAGGATGACACTGGCGGAGTTGGCAGAACTAAAGAAGCAATTGGAGGAGATGTTGGAGAAGAAAATGATAAGACCTAGTGTTTCACCCTGGGGAGCACCGATTTTATTCGTTAAAAAGAAGGATGGTAGTATGCGTTTGTGCACGGATTATCGGCAATTTAACAAGGTGACGATAAAAAACAAGTACCCTCTACCCAGAATCGACGATTTGTTGGATCAATTAAAGGGAGCGACTGTATTTTCTAAGATCGATCTCAGATCGGGATATCATCAGATAAGAGTAAAGGAGGAAGATATTCCCAAGACTGATTTCAGAACTCGTTACGGTCATTACGAGTATCTGGTTATGCCCTTTGGTGTAACAAATGCTCCTGCAATATTCATGGACTACATGAATAGAATATTTCATCCTTACTTGGATTCATTTGTTGTCGTTTTTATCGATGATATTTTGATTTATTCCAAGTCTAAGGAGGAACATGCTGAGCATTTGAGAGTGGTCTTGACGACGCTGAAGGACAAGCAGCTGTACGCCAAGTTGTCAAAGTGCGATTTCTGGTTAGACTCAGTGCATTTCTTGGGGCATGTGATCTCGAAGGATGGAATCTCAGTGGATCCTGCGAAAGTAAATGCTGTGTTGGAGTGGAAGACACCGACGTCTGTAACGGAGATTCGTAGTTTTCTAGGACTAGCTGGGTATTACCGTCGATTTATCGAAGGATTTTCCCGTTTGTCTTTACCTTTGACAAAGCTGACAAGGAAAGGACAACAATTCGAATGGTCGGCGAAGTGCGAGGAGAATTTTCAAGAATTGAAGAGGAGATTGACAACCGCACCAGTATTAGTCTTATTGGACACAACGAAGTCTTTCAATTTGTATTGTGACGCTTCGAAGCAAGGTTTAGGATGCGTATTGATGCAAGAGCGGAAAGTGGTGGCCTATGCTTCACGGCAACTGAAGACTCATGAGCTCAATTACCCAACCCATGATTTGGAGCTGGCAGTAGTAGTGTTTGCTTTGAAGATTTGGAGACACTACTTGTATGGCATGAGAGTCGAAGTCTTTAGTGATCACAAGAGTTTAAAGTACTTGTTCGAGCAAAAGGAGCTGAATATGCGTCAGAGAAAGTGGATGGAATTCTTAAAGGATATGAGATTGAGCTGCAATATCATCCCGGAAAGGCGAATGTAGTTGCTGATGCCTTGAGTAGGAAGTCATTGCATGTCTCTGCGTTGATGATCAAGGAGATGAAGTTGATTGAAGAATTTCGAGACCTGAATTTGGGAATGGAGTTAGGACCAAGGAGTATGATGCTGGGGCAACTAACTGTTTCGAGTGGATTCATGGAGCGGATAAAGGAACTCCAACCAAAGGACGAGGAACTTCAAGCTAAGAAGGAGCTTTCGGACTAAGGAAAAGAAGTAGAATTCAAGGTTGGTGGTGATGGAGTGTTGAGATATAGGGATCGTTTTTGTGTACCGAATGATTTGGAGATGAAGGGAATGATTTTGGAGGAAGCTCACAAGAGTAAATTGAGTTTACACCCTGGTTCACAAAAGATGTATCAGGACCTCAAGAAGATTTTCTGGTGGCCTGGAATGAAAAGGGAAGTAGCGGAGTATGTATCACGATGTTTGACGTGTCAGAAGGCGAAGGTAGAACATAAGAAGCCTGGTGGTGAGTTAAGACCGTTGGAAGTACCAGTGTGGAAATGGGACTGTATCACTATGGATTTTGTCTCTGGTTTTCCCAAGACTCGACGAGGTCATGATGCTGTTTGGGTAATAGTGGACAGACTGACGAAGACGGCGCGATTTATTCCTGTCAACATGAAGTAATCAATGGATAGACTGGCTGAGCTATATTTGAAGGAAGTAGTAAGATTACATGGAGTACCCTCAAGTATAGTCTCAGACATAGATCCATGATTTACCTCGAAATTTTGGGTCAGTTTGCAAACAGCAGTCGGAACCAAGTTGGATTTAAGTTCCGCGTATCACCCACAGACAGATGGACAGTCAGAGCGAACTATTCAGACATTGGAGGATTTGTTGAGAGCCTGTGTGATTGAGAGTACTGGTGATTGGGATTCTTTTCTGCATCTGATTGAGTTTACTTACAACAACAGTTTCCATTCAAGCATCGGAATGGCACCGTATGAAGCTCTGTATGGAAGGAAGTGCAGAACGCCGTTGTGTTGGTTCGAGACTGGCGAGCATCTGATGATGGGGCCAGACGTAGTTCAGCAGACGACGGAAAAGGTGAGGTTAATTCAAGACAGAATGAGGACTGCTCAAAGTAGACAAAAGAGTTACCAGGACAAGAGAAGGAGTCCGCTAGAATTCAATGAAGGAGATTTTGTTTTCATGAAGGTAGTGCCAACTACTGGAATTGGTAGAATGCTCAAAACCCGAAAACATACACCTCGTTTTATTGGACCTTACCCAATTCTCAAACGAATAGGACCCTTAGCCTATCAAATTGCCTTACCTCCTTTTCTTTCAAACTAACTTGCACAATGTCTTTCATGTATCCCAATTGAGAAAATATGTTCATGATCCCTCACACATCATTGAACCCGATTCGGTACAACTAAAAGAGAATCTCACATTTGAGACCTTACCTCTAAGGATAGATGGTAGTAGTGTTAAGAAGTTGAGAGGGAAGGATATTCCCTTAGTTAAAGTAGTATGGAGTCGAAATAATGGGGAAGATGCGACATGGGAGCTTGAGAGCAAGATGAGAAGTTCTTTTTCGCACCTGTTTGATCCAGGTACTGTATTTCTCGGGGACGAGAAATCTCTAAGTTGGGGAGAATGTAACACCCCGTCTGAATACCTCATATTCGTTTGAAAACCCTAAAAAGATTATTTGGATGAAGTATTTTAAAAGGTGTGATTTCAAAAGTATTTCTTGAATTAAATATTATTTGGTATTTTCAAATGATTTTGGATTTTTAAGCAAATGATTTTATTTGAGACAAACCTTATGAGTTCGGATTTTCTTGCATTTTTGATTGAATTCCTTAAGCATTTTATATTTTGTATTTTTATGGAAAATGTGATTTTATAAGAAAAGAAAATCAAAATGAATTGGTGCATGTGTGTGCATATGTGTCGCCGTGTGGTGTGTGTGAGTGGCATGCATCATGCAAAAATTTGACTTTCTTGCACCCTAAGCTAGCAACCCATTGGCACCTAGGTTTAGTTTAAGTGTTAAGCATGGTTAGTAGTTTGACCAACCAATAGGAAGCAAGCTTAGCCCTAATTCTTCTTTATTTGTCCAATGGCTTGGCTTGAGCCATGCAAGCCTTAATGATGCCAATTCTACCCTTCCTAGTTGCACTCTTGACCGAATTGACTCAAGGGCAAGAAGGGAAATTGTTGGTTGCCTTTTTATGCCCAAAACCGTAGCACACCCATTCATTTTGCTTCTCATTTTCACTTCCAAAACCAAACACTTATTCTAAGAGAACATCCAACTCTTAGAAAGAACTAGAAACTTAGAAGAAAGAGGGAGAACCCGTGAGCTCAAGGAGGAGAGGAAGAGGAAGATCAAGCTCAAAAGCCTTAGGATTCTTGAAGAAGGTTGAAGATCTTCTCTACTTCTTTAGTTTATTCGAAGGTCCAAGGTTGTTCTAAGTGGTGTTAATTCTCTAAGTCTTGTAAAATTCTTTGTTGTTGCATGTTTAAGTTCTTTATAGATCTATGTTTGTAAGTGTTTGTTAAGCCTTGATCTTAAGTTTTCAAAAACTCTACAAACTTGTAAAACCTTAAACCATGGACATTCCTATTCGGCCTTTCTTATAAAATTAGGTTGTGATGACTTTCATTTCATTATAAGTTCATGCATGTTAGTTTGATGCTTGATGAAGGTGATCTAAATGGTTTGTTTTCTTTGATTTTAATTTCAAATTTTATAAGCCTTGATCTTTGATTTTGTTTAAAAAGGTTTTTGATCTAATACTTTGCTCTTGGAAAAGGCTTGTTTTTCTTGTCTTGATTTTCAAAGCTTTTGATCTTGAAGTTTGATTTAGGATTTTTGAACTCAAAAGTTTTGATCCTTTACATGCATGTTTCGGTTGTGAAGAGAAACGAAGGGAAACAATTTTCTTTCAAATGATTTATGTTTTGATCTAATTCATGTGTATTTCAAAGTCAAGGATTTAAGTTTCTTTCTCTTGATTTTGCTAAAGTACCATTCGGTCAAGCTTTGGAAACAAAGAAACATAATGATTTTCATGAAAGAGTTTCTTGCATGTAATTTCTTTTTGATTTCCATGATTTTAAAGGTGCATGCAAAGGAAAATGAAAATAAAAATGTGTTTGAGGTGACACAAGTAAGTCACGGTTTTGAGGAAGAAAAAGAAGTGGTATTTTCTAAATCTATGTGTTTCACATGTTGATGAGCATTTTATTTCCCATTTTTCCTTGCATTATTTTACTCCTATTATTGATACTTGTTGCCTATTTGACATTGTTTAGCTTGATTTAGTGATTTAGAGTTTATTGGACTAATATTCTGAATATTGTTTAATTTGGGATTATTTAGCCTAATTAATTCTATTTCTATTTTCAGGTCATTTTTGGCACAAGGGTTTTTTGGACATTTTGGGAATGAAGATTTAATTTTGGAAGAGAAGATATATGATGAAGTGAAGATTGTAATCTATCTTTAGGATTAGTTGAGATTTAGTTATATCTTTTAAGATTTAGATTTTATCTATAAGATATTTTTAGATTTAATTTAGAGATAAGCTTTCCTTAGGATTTGGGCCCATGATTTAGGCCCGTTTTGAGATTTAAAAAGCTAAATTCGTGTAAACCCTGGAGAGACCTTCCATTCCACGTTTTTTACATTCTCTCTCATAGAGAAGGATTAGTTTTGCTCTCCAAGCTTGTGGTGGCTGCTAGGGTTTCTCTCTCTTCCTTTTCTACACGTTTTTGGTATTTTTCTTCATGGAAGGCTAAACTCTTAGGTTAAATCCCTTTGGTAATGTATCACATACTCTTGAGGTTTTATTCTTAATGCTATTTCGTTTTTATTCACTGTTTTCATGCTTATTGATATGTTATGGTTCGCTTAGTTCCATTCTATAGAGATAATCCATGTGTATGAATGCTTAATTTATGCAAACTCGTAAAAACTCCATGCTTTGGCTTTTAATGCTTAATTAGAGGTTTGGGTTTTGGGGTGAGAATTGAATTTTCGCTTAGTATTTAATTCTCACGAGTTGGACAGTGAAGAGGAAAGAAATTGATCTTTTGTGACCGATGATAGAGTTGTGAACGCGAGCTAAAGGGGTTTATCCGCTTTTCCTTATCTGTTTCTTCGTTTTAATTTAATTCTGTTTTGATTTCAATTATTCAATATTCAATACAAAAACCCCCCCTGTTTTCTATGCATACTATGTGTTCGACCTTTTGCTTGATAAGATATTCCTTGGGAGACGACCTAGGAGTCACTTCCTAGTACTATACTTAAACTGTTTTTATTTGTATCGGGTACGGCCTCGATCAAATTTGGCGCCGTTGCCGGGGAATATCGGTTCTTGCCAAAGGTCATTAGTAGTTAGTTAGTGTCGTAGTTAGTATAGTTATTATAGTGTGTCCTTTCTGATTTAGGGTCTAGTAGTCAATTCTGATAACCGGTTGAAGTTGCACTGTTTGCTGTTTTGCTATTAGTGTATTTGATTGATTCTGTGGTTGCTAGTTCACATAGTTGTGGGTGGAATTTTTGCACGAAAATTTATATCCACACTACTTTTATCATATAAAAAGGTTTTGAGGCACCACGATCACTCAGATCATCACTGGTTGTGAGTTCCAGAAAAATTTTCCAAGTTTTAGCAGCACTTTCTTCAAATCGTCGCAACTTTTGACCCGTAACTCGGAATTTGACGAATTTTATATCAAATCGAAGGGAATTTTCTGAATAATCTGATTTTTCTGAATTTGTCAGAAAACTCCTTCGTCTGGATCCTGAAAACGCCGTTTTACTATTTCTTTTTTATTTTACAAGTTTTATTTTCTTAGTTTTTGGTTTCTGATTTAATTGTTTGACTTGGTTCCCTTTTGAATTTTGTCCTCAAACTTTTTGTGGTATGTTTTCATGATTTTAGGGTGCTGTAAAAAATAAATAAAAAAATTTTAAAAAATAAAAAATTTTGTTGCCTATTTTGGTCATGTATATTAGTGACAGTTTGCTATGCTTAATGGTGTTCTGTTCAGTACATGACTAGGGGCAACCCAAGCTACTTGCATCCATATAACCCTGAAATTGATAGAACTTATCACAGACTAGTTAGACAAAATAGGAACCAGTCCATAGGTAGTGAGTCTATTGAGTCTTTACATAGTGAGTCTGCTTCTTTTTCTTCTATTCCTATAAATTCTGATTCTTATTCTGATTATTCTGAAAATATGGCTCAACCTCCACCACGTGAGAGGACATTGAGGGAGCTGGCTGCACCTGATTTCACTATTGAAGATTTGTGCATCCAGTATCCCGATGACCCGTATGAGCTAAGGTCTGGACTAATTCATTTGTTGCCCAAGTTTAATGGTCTTGCAGGTGAGGATCCTCATAAACATCTCAAGCAGTTCCATATTTTCTGTGCTACTATGAAACCACATGATGTGCAAGAGGATCATGTTTGTCTTAAGGCATTCCCACACTCCCTAGAGGGGCTAGCCAAGGATTGGTTATACGATCTGGCCCCTGGTTCTATCACAGTCTGGGATGACCTGAAGAAGGCATTTTTGGAGAAATTCTTCCCTGCATGCAGAACAACAGCAATCCGAAAGGATATATCAGGCATCAGGCAACAAAGTGGAGAAAGTCTCTACGAGTATTGGGAGAGATTCAAGAGACTGTGTGCGAGCTGCCCCCACCATCAGATCTCAGAGCAGTTGCTTATTCAATATTTCTATGAAGGTCTCAACCTCATGGAGAGAAACATGCTTGATTCTGCCAGTGGTGGTGCCCTAGGAGACATGGCACCTTTAGAAGCCAGAGCCAAGATTGAGAAGATGGTTTCCAATTGTCAACAATTCCATGCAAGGGGCAACAGCGATGCAATCATAGTGAGAGGAGTGAATGATGTTGGCACAAGTTCTGGTAAGGTTGAGAAGCTTGAACAGAAGATAGATTCACTTACAACTTTGGTCACTCAATTGGCCATCAACCAGAAGAAGTTGTCCCTGCCTGCTAGATTATGTGGCATATGCACATCCGCTGAGCACCCCACAGATGCATGCCCTTCTGTGCAGCAGCAACCAACGACTGGTGCTGACCAACCTGAGGCATATGCCACCAACATCTTCAACAGTAGAAACCAGCAGCCACAGAACTTTGATCTCTCTGCCAATAGATACAACCCTGGTTGGAGGAACCATCCCAACCTGAGATGGTCTGATCAGCAGCAACCTTCACAAGTTCAATTTCAGAACAATTCTAGACCACCATATGTACCTCCTCCAGTCCAGCAACAGAGACAACAACAACAGGCTAATTCTGCACCACCAGCTCCTACTACTGAGCAGCAGCCTTCATTGGAAGAGCTGATGAAACAGATGACCATGCAAAATCTCCAATTCCAACAGGAAACTAGAGCATCCATTCAAAGACAAGAGGCCTTCATTCAATCTTTGACCAATCAGATGGGACAGATGGCAACAGCAATCAACACTATGCAATCTCAGAATTCTAACAAGTTGCCATCCCAAACAGTGATCAATCCAAACCAGAATGTGAGTGCTATTAGTCTAAGGTCAGGGAAGCAGATTGTCACACCCACACCAGAATCTGACCTCAACAAAGATGATCTAGTTTCAACCAACAAGAAGAGCCAAATGGTCGAGGAGAGTGAGCACACAAGTACCAGAAAATCCCATCCAGCTCAGCCTTCCACAAGCACAACACCTGCTGCTGCCCAACAACCACCCCCCATTCCTCTTCCTTTCCCACCAAGGGGGGTGACTCAAAGCAAGAAAATGGAAGAGATTGACAAAGAGATACTTGACACATTCAGGAAGGTGGAAGTCAACATACCCCTTCTTGATGCAAGCAAGCAGATTCCAAGGTATGCAAAGTTCTTGAAGGATCTATGCACACACAAACGGAAGCTCAAGGGCAATGAGAGGATCAACATGGGAAGAAATGTCTCTGCTCTTATAGGTAAACCCGTCCCTCATATTCCTGAAAAGTGTAAGGATCCTGGAACTTTCTCTGTGCCTTGTATCATAGGTAATACTAAATTTGAGAATGCTTTGCTAGATTTAGGAGCATCTATTAATGTTATGCCTATGTCTGTTTTCAAGTCTCTTTCACTTGGACCTCTTCAACCTACGGGTGTGGTTATTCACTTGGCAAATAGATCTACTGCCTACCCCGCAGGTTTGATAGAGGATGTCCTGGTTCGGGTTGAAGAGCTTATCTTTCCTGCTGATTTTTATATTCTTGATATGGAAGAGGACACCTCTCGTAGTGCTGTCCCTATCATATTAGGGAGACCATTTTTGAAAACAGCCCGAACCAAGATAGATGTGCATGCAGGTACACTTTCCATGGAATTTGATGACAGTGTGGTTCGATTCAATATTTTTGATGCTATGAAACATTTTTCTGATGACCACTCTGTCTTTCATGTTGACTTGATTGATGATTTGATTGATGAGCATGTTCTAGACTTTTTGCATGATTATGATTTGCCATCTTTCACTAGCTCATTTACTTGTTCTGCATGCTCTGATTCCGAAATGTGCACTGCATGCATTGAAATTGACCAGTTTTTAAATTCTGCTACTGCATCTGTTGATTCATATGATATAGATTCAGATCATGCTAACCCCATTTCTGTTTTGCATGAGTCTAATTCACTTGTTCAGGTGCAGGCGGCAGAATTCAATTCTGCTGCTCCTTTAGTTCCATCTGTGATGCAGGCACCTTTATTGGACCTGAAGCCCCTTCCTGCTCATCTCAAATATGCTTACTTGGAGGCTGAGCAGAAACTTCCAGTGATCATCTCTACCTCCCTTTCTGTTGATCAAGAGAAGAAGCTGCTGGATGTGATTAGAGCAAACAAAAGGGCAATAGGATGGACTTTGGCAGACATACCTGGTATTAGCCCCTCCATGTGCATGCATCGGATTTTATTGGAGGATGGGGCTAAACCAGTGAGACAACCCCAGAGACGGTTGAACCCCCAGATTCTTGATGTGGTGAAGAAAGAGGTCACCAAGCTGCTGCAAGCTGGCATTATCTACCCCATTTCAGACAGCACTCGGGTAAGCCCGGTTCAAGTAGTTCCCAAGAAGTCTGGGGTGACAGTTGTCAAAAATGAGAAGGATGAGCTGATTCCCACTAGAGTGCAGAACAGTTGGAGAGTCTGCATTGATTATAGGAAGCTCAACCAGGCGACCCGCAAGGATCACTTTCCTCTTCCCTTCATTGATCAGATGTTGGAGCGCCTGGAAGGTAAATCTCACTATTGCTTCTTAGATGGTTTCTCTGGTTATTTCCAAATCTGTATTGCACCAGAGGACCAACATAAGACTACATTTACCTGTCCTTTTGGTACATTTGCTTATAGGAAGATGCCTTTTGGCCTATGTAATGCTCCTGGCACTTTTCAAAGATGCATGATGAGTATTTTTAATGACTTACTTGAGCATTGCATAGAGGTCTTCATGGATGATTTTAGTGTATATGGTTCCTCTTTTGATGCATGTCTTGATAGTTTGTCTAAGGTGCTTAATAGGTGCATTGAGACTAACCTTGTCTTGAATTTTGAAAAATGTCATTTTATGGTAGAACAAGGCATAGTCTTAGGGCACATTATTTCGCATAAGGGCATAGAGGTTGACCCTGCTAAGCTGCATGTAATATCACATTTGCCTTACCCCTCTTGCGTGCGAGAGGTGCGTTCTTTTCTTGGTCATGCAGGTTTCTATCGCAGGTTTATTCAGAACTTTAGCTCAATTTGCAGAAAGGAGTTCTTGGTTGGTCAAAAAGTGTTGCTCTACAACTCTAGGCTTGGACTCATGAGTGGAAAGCTCCGCTCTAAATGGATTGGACCGTTTGTAGTCACCCAGGTGTTTCCTTATGGCACTGTGGAGATCAAGAGTGAGTCCACAGACAAGAGTTTCAAAGTCAGTGGTCACCGACTCAAGCCTTTCCTCACTACCCCTTCTTTGGATGATGCACCTGTGGAGGAGGCCTCATTGGTCGACCCCATTTTTGACCCACCATGATTTCGGGAGTCTTCTTTTCTCCTTCTTTACTACTTTTATTCCACTTGTCTATATCTGTCTGATTCTGCTATTTGTTTTCCATTGAGGACAATGTGTGATTTAAGTGTGGGGGGGAGAGTAGTTTAGGTTGCATATTTTTGCTTTGATTTTTTAGGTTTTGCTAAGTTTTGGGCATTTTCTTGCATGTTTTTGCTTCATTTTAGTAGAGTCTTGGTATCTTGTGTCTGAATTCATGCATTTCTGTGTGTAAAGTTGCTTTTGATAATTAAGAGGTGGTAACACTGTGATAGAATTGTCCCTTTTGTGAGGATTTGAGCCTTAATTGTGGGTGGATTGCTATATATGCCACCTAATTTTTCTTTCATGTGTGATTGCACTCTGGATTACTTGCACTCTAGAACTTGACTTGACTCTTGTTGATACTTGATATTCCCATGCACATTTTGAAATGATTTAGGCATTGTTTTTTCCTGAATAAGCCACTAGCCATATGAGCCTACCTTGAATGAATTTATCCTTTGATAGCCCCTTTGAGCCTTTATATCCCTTTTCTTTGTTCTTTAGCTCATTACAAGCCTATGACTGAAAAACCATGATTGTCCTAACCTTAGGGAATGTTGGAGCTTTGGAATTGTTTTGGGAATGGGTATTAAGTAAGCAAGGGTGCTTTGTTCTTCATCTCTTGTGAGTTCTGGGTTTTGCCTCTATGGTCGGTGAAGTAATTATGGCTTTATCTCATTATGTCATTTTTGTTGTTTCTTCTTCCCTTTCGTTCATGAAGTTCTGCAATGAAAAAAAAATAAAAAAATAAAAAAATTGAAAAAATGAATGATGAAAAAAAAGAGGAAGAAGAAGAAAAAAAAAGAAAAAAGAAAGAAAAAAATAGAATAAAAGGTTGATTGAGGCATAGAGGTTTGGAATTAGAGGTTGTTGTTATGTTAACCATTTCATTCTGGGGTGGATTGTGCTTATTTTTTTTTACTTGTTCCCCATTGCTCCTCTATTCCCTGGGTTTTAGCTACATTTCCCATATTTTTATCCTACCTTGTCCTTGGCCCCATTACAACCCTGAAAAGACCTTTTGATCTTAATGTGCATGTGTGTTGATTGTTGATGTTAGAGGCTTGTCAAGCCTATGGTTGTGTTTGTTTTTCATGATGTGCCTTGAGTGTAAACACTGATTAACCTTAAACACTTGAGTGTAAACACTATTGAGTGATCCTTGTGAGTTTCTATCATCTTTGTGACTACCCTCTTGATGTCATTGGTTTTCTTTGCATATTTGAAATAATTGGATGATGTTCATGAATGCCTTTATTCTTTGGTCCTTATTTTCTTCGTGTGCTCGATTTTGCCCATTTCTTTGCATTTCCTAGAATTCATTGTGAAGTATGTAATCTCTTAGGTTAGCATTCATTAGTTTTAGTAATCTTGTTACATGATTCACTTTGGTGCATATTGATTTTCTCAGTCCTAATTCTTAGTTTTGCCCAGGAGTGCAAAAGGATAAGTGTGGGGGTATTTGATGAGCATTTTATTTCCCATTTTTCCTTGCATTATTTTACTCCTATTATTGATACTTGTTGCCTATTTGACATTGTTTAGCTTGATTTAGTGATTTAGAGTTTATTGGACTAATATTCTGAATATTGTTTAATTTGGGATTATTTAGCCTAATTAATTCTATTTCTATTTTCAGGTCATTTTTGGCACAAGGGTTTTTTGGACATTTTGGGAATGAAGATTTAATTTTGGAAGAGAAGATATATGATGAAGTGAAGATTGTAATCTATCTTTAGGATTAGTTGAGATTTAGTTATATCTTTTAAGATTTAGATTTTATCTATAAGATATTTTTAGATTTAATTTAGAGATAAACTTTCCTTAGGATTTGGGCCCATGATTTAGGCCCGTTTTGAGATTTAAAAAGCTAAATTCGTGTAAACCCTGGAGAGACCTTCCATTCCACGTTTTTTACATTCTCTCTCATAGAGAAGGCTTAGTTTTGCTCTCCAAGCTTGTGGTGGCTGCTAGGGTTTCTCTCTCTTCCTTTTCTACACGTTTTTGGTATTTTTCTTCATGGAAGGCTAAACTCTTAGGTTAAATCCCTTTGGTAATGTATCACATACTCTTGAGGTTTTATTCTTAATGCTATTTCGTTTTTATTCACTGTTTTCATGCTTATTGATATGTTATGGTTCGCTTAGTTCCATTCTATAGAGATAATCCATGTGTATGAATGCTTAATTTATGCAAACTCGTAAAAACTCCATGCTTTGGCTTTTAATGCTTAATTAGAGGTTTGGGTTTTGGGGTGAGAATTGAATTTTCGCTTAGTATTTAATTCTCACGAGTTGGACAGTGAAGAGGAAAGAAATTGATCTTTTGTGACCGATGATAGAGTTGTGAACGCGAGCCAAAGGGGTTTATCTGCTTTTCCTTATCTGTTTCTTCGTTTTAATTTAATTCTGTTTTGATTTCAATTATTCAATATTCAATACAAAAACCCCCCCTGTTTTCTATGCATACTATGTGTTCGACCTTTTGCTTGATAAGATATTCCTTGGGAGACGACCTAGGAGTCACTTCCTAGTACTATACTTAAACTGTTTTTATTTGTATCGGGTACGGCCTCGATCACATGTGCATGTTTTGATTTGAGATTTTCAAGGTTTTCGCATAAAGAAAAGTGCATCCAAGATTTTGTTTTCAACTAGTGATGATTCGGCCTACATTAGGTTGAAGAGGCTAGATTCTTTTGCATGTATTTGTCTCTTTGAAATGATTATGTTTCATGACTTTGTTTTAAGAAAATGTGTTTGAATGGTGTTGTTTTGTTTTTGATTCCATTCGGTTTGATGAAGGAAATGAGTAAATGAATTTGATTATTTCTTAAAGTAATTTCATGATTTAATTTCTTTTATTCCTTGCTGTCCAGGATTTTATTTTCAAGTATTTCAAGTTTAAAAATGTTTTTGAATTGTGAAAAGACATGGATTTCAAGTGTCATTGATTTATGAAGATTTAGAGTGAAAAATTGTGGATTTTCAAGGTTTTCCAACTTGAATCGAGGGGCTGGACTTTCCCATACAGCCACATAAACTATTGTTTTATTTATCTTAATATGAGTTTTCAAATGATTTTCAAAAGGCTTTAAGCAATAGAAAAGATTGAGAGTTGTTTTGATAAATTCAATATTTTAATACAGAAAGTAAAGGGTTTTGATTTGAGAATCAAGTGATGATTCTAATTAAAATAGTTTTAATAAAAGTGTATTTATTTATTTGAGGTTATTCAGTGGACGGTGGTGACAATTCTCAAAGAGAAGTTAGAGACCTTCAAGGGCAAAGTGCTTTTCTTGCTGGAATAAGAGGTGAGTGAGTGAGAGTGTGGTGAGCCCGTAACATTGTTGTCGGATGGTGGTGCAATGTGTTTATGCAATGTTTATTTACGTTACGTTCTTGTGCTCGTTACTTATTATCCTAAGTCATTTCCTTATTACTCTATGATGAGATGGTGATTTTCCCGTTTGATAAGTTTAAGTGATTCACGAATGATAATGAAAGAGTAAACGTATGAGGATGAGTGAAGGAATGGTAGGTGATGTGATGTGAGGAATGTGATGAGATATCAATGTATTGGATGAGAAAATGGTGCTTGTGAAGTAGAGATTGTTGTGCTGGAAATGAGAGTGCAAAGAGCAATGTGATTGATGAGAAAGTGATGAGGTGAGATGTTTGCCTGAGGGGCCTGGAAAGTGAATGTGTGATTTTGTGAAAGTGGGGAAAAGATGTTTTAGTGGTCGGGACTTGTCGAAGGGATGGACTAAGGGCAAGCCGACTATAGGTTAACTAAAAGACTTTAAGGTTCTAAAAGACTTTAAGAATATTAAAAGACATTAAAAGACATTAATATTCACGGTGAGATATGAGAGTGTGAAGTAGTGGAGAGGAAGATACTATGGGTATCTGCGGATACTCAAGTGCAGATTGCATGAGGGGAGGGCAATGACGGTGACTCGTCAAGAAGCCTCGAGTACATTTCTAGGCGGGACAAATCCCATAAGTTGCACACTAACGTGGTGGGGACTGGGTCTAATGCCGTGGTAAGGACCGCATAGCTAACTAGAGATGATACTGTCACCCCCTTGAATGCAAGTCTACAACAGTTGAGAGGGACTGGAACGGGGCAATGTGTTTTGCCACTGTGAGGCAGTGAGCCGTGATTATATGTTTTGAGGACGAGATCCTCCTGGTCTGGGACCATCTATGTTGAGACAGCTGTCGTGCCCGCGTGGTAAAGGTCATGTACTCCTGTTGGCTTCCGACTAGGTGGATGGAGACCGAGGAGATGTAGAGTGCGCGTTCCTCAGTGATGGTGATTTCCCCTACCTCATTGAGTGATTTAAGTATGATAAAACTTAATAACAAAAGAATAAAGAAATGTTGAATATTTAAAAGAATGGGAAAAGTATGATGATGTTCAGCTGTGATATGTTGTGATAATGGTTGGCGAGCATTGTTTTTACGTGTGGTTTGTTTTATATCCTGAATACCTGTGTTTATGATATTGAGTTCGATTTGGGAAAAGTGCTTATCCTTCAAGTGCTCGATTGCATTCTGGTTCTCGTGTCCTGTTCTGTGTATATTTGTTCGTCAAGTGTCCTTGGTACCGTGCATCTTTCTATCGTGTCTATTCTGCGACCTTGCGGTCAACCTGTTACGTATGGCGCGCTGACTCTCTCCTACCTGATTGTCATATTGGCATTCGCCGGTATTGCAACGGGTAGATGGCGTATCATGTAGCGATCCACATGTGGCCTCTTCAGGGAGGTGCATGGGAGGTGGTACCTGATGGATGGATCTGGAGAGGAGATACTCATCTGGAGATCGAAGATCCGAGGCATATTCTGCGGGGAGCAGGCATGGACGTGCATGTTGGGCAAGTCACTCTACGAGATTATCAAGATGGTGGACCACGGGAACACCATGAGCTGAATGGTGATCCTGCGCCCTTGGCAGCAGTGGTTCCTGAACCTATGGAAGAGGAAAGTGCTAGCAAATCCGATCATGTTGCGGAGACAGATCCAAGCGAGGATATAGAGACGGAGGCTAGTTCTGCTGATGAGTGACGTCTTGCAATCCGTGTCTAGAGGATGTCTTGTGTCTAGGATCTGAGTTTTCAGTCGAGGATTATATTGTAATGAACTAATGATGTAATCAGCTACCTTTTATATTTTGGTTTGTAAGTTCTTTTGTAATGATGGCCTACTTTTGGAAAACACTTGGAGTGTCACTCAAATACTTGTGGCTCATGTTTTTAATTTAAATGAAAACAGTTTTATATTCCAATGATGGTGTTTGAGTGGAGAGTTTCGAAAGTGACAACTCGATTTTCAAAAGGGTGGATTACGTATTAACAAATTTATATTTAAAAAAAATGGACCTCTCTTGACTGTTGAAACCTCTTTTGTTGAAATTCCCTTTTTGTTTATGACAACCTCTGAGCTATTGACATGCGACTTTGATTTGCGACTAGAATCCTCTTTCCCTTGTTGAAACTTCTTCTTATGTAAACCCTATGTGTTGCTGAGTTGCCTTGACAATATGTTCTCTCTAATAACCTTCCATGAAAACCTTAGACCCTGACACCTTATGCCAATCAACTAGACATATCTAAGTTATAAGGTGGACGGTGAGATGTTGTTAAGGAAAGAGTTATAATGGTTGAGGAAGGAATAAGCATGAACGGATGTGATGCATTAGAATAAGAGTACCCCTAGAACCTTAAGTAAGGTAGTAGAATGTATAAGAGGACTGAAACTGAAAAGTTTGATAGTAGTCTAACCCAAGTAATGGTATGGATGGTGTTAAGATGGTAATATTTGGGGTGAGTCTGAAAAAGTTGGAGTTAGAAAAAGCTTGAGTTAGAGTAGGTGAATGATTGGGGTAGATGTGACCTATAATAGGACCATAAGATTAGCTGATGGAGTGGTGAAAATTAACGGATAAAGCTTTTAAGTGACGACCAAAATTAGGTTAAATGACCAAGTTTTGATGTTTTAGTGGACATAGGTGATCATAAGCTATAGAGTTAAGAGTGTCATTAGGTGTTAAGATCGTTAATCTAAAGGATAAATCCCCGAGTTGGAGAGTTTTTAGCACAAAAATTTGGTTTAGTTAGCAAACTTTAGGATGATACCCCAATAGGCTTGAACAAAGTAATGAGAAGTTTTGTAAGATAATCTAAAATTAGTAGATGTTGGGAAAATTTATGACCTTAGTCCCTGTCAAATGTTATGGGATAAATGTGATGTATAGGAATATGATCTGTCAAAGTTGGGGAGTAAACGGAGATTTTGAGGTTTGTAATAACCCACCTAGGCTTAAGAGGATGAGAGAAGTCAAATTAAGGAATAAAGACCACGAGGAAAGTAGTATCCCTGTCGGGATTGGCATAAGCGTGCTAGTCTTTTTGAAGTTTGTCTCGAAACCATTGAACCCTTTGAACCCTTGTTGACAAAACTATAGTGTTAGTATTCCATTGTGTCCGATAATGAAATGACCTACGAGGATCACTTTTGAAAGAACGATGCATATGTGACAACTCGAAGACGATGACTGCTGTTATAGATTGAGTGAAGCACTCCAAGGGATCCGACATGCGTTGATCGTGGAATTCTGCATAGCATTTCTCGAGGACGAGAAATCTGCAAGTTGGGGAGAATGTAACATCCCGCGTTTTTCCGACTAGGACGAATAAAAATTTATTAAAGAAAAGTTTTAAGAAATTGTTTTACAAAAGGTTTTTAATAAGTATTTTGTTCGGTTACAAAGAAAAGCATTGATTTTACGGAATTTTGATAAATTAATATTTTTATGGAGTTAGTGAAAATGATTTTTATGAAAAAGGATTTTTATTATTGAGGATTAGTTTTAAAAATGAATTTCTTTATGGACTTTGAAAGATGTATTAACTTTGAAAATCCATAACTTTTTAACCGTAACTCCGATTTTTATGATCTTTATATCAAAACGATCGTATCGAAATTTAGTTTTCAAAAATGTATCTTTCATAATTTTATGGGTTGGTTTGCGAAAATTATTTTCAGAGCTGTAAAGGACGAATTTTAAAGAAATAAATCATGAAAAATGGTTTTTGATTTTTAATAAATTTTTCCTTTTGGGATTATCTTTAATATATTAAAATATGATTTTAGAAAATGAAATAAGGGCTATAATTGCAACCAATAAGTACAGTTTATTATTTAAAGGAAAAGTGTTAATATGCATGATTAATTAAGTTAATTGGTGTGTGTGCTTGAATTTGAATGTGTGTTTGATTTATGAATGGGTGCCAATATGTGTATGTGTGATTAATTGATGAAATATGAAAGTATGCTTATATGTGTGTGTGAATGATTGTACAAGTGTGATTTTTTTATGATGCATTACCATATGAATTAATAAATATAAGGTGATTAGAAAATAAAGAAAAATAGCAGGACATGTGTGTGTTGTGCATGGTGCCACGGTTTTGGGGTGAGAATGCATGAAGGAGGTATGTGTGATGTGTGTGTGGGTGACAAGTGTAGGAGTGTGTGCATGTGTAAGCTTGTGATGCAATGCATGTTGACTAAGCTAGATAAGGAAAAACAAAAATAAAAAGAAAAGAAATTAGGAACTCGGGGACCAAGTAGTTGGAAGCTTAGAGTGCCAAAAATACCCTCCTTAGGTGCATGTGTGGCTGACTTGCTTAAGGGCCAAAGAAGGGAAATACTACTCCACCTTAGCCTATTTCCTCCCATTAATTCCTTCATTTCATACGTTTCCTTCACCCTTCCATTCATTCTTTCACTTTTCCTTTCACACCAACAAACACTTAGTCTCAAGAGCAACATTAGCTCTTGAGACATACACAAAAAAAAAGAGAAAGAGGGCCGTGAGGGTAGGAGAAGGAGGAAGAAGAAAACCATGCTAGATTAAGCTTTGTCCCTTGGAGATCTAAGTACTAGAAGATTAGAAGACCAACCCCTTTTCATGGTAGGATTTGAAGCTTAAGAAGAAAAGTTGTAATAGTTTAGTTTTCCTTTTTGTTTGTAGATCTAAATCATTTTCTTCTTTGCATGTTCATCTTTGTGACTTGAGAGACGATTTTATGAGTTGTTATTCTTTAATCTTGGACATTAAGGACTCAAATTAATTTGTAATATGTTAAAGCTTATGTTTGATGTTCTTTCTTCTTCTTCAATTTTATTTTCGGTTCTATGTGTTGATTTTTTCTTGCATGTTGATTTTTATTGTTGATCTAGTGTTTTCTTTGCATTAATATGATTTTCTTAAGTTGATCTTGAATTTACTTACATGCATGTGATAGATCTTGATTTAGAAATGAGAAATCTACCATGTTTAAAAGCTTAATGTTCAATTCGGTTTTAAAAGGACCTATGTGCTTATGATTTTATTTTCTTGCTTGATTTGATTTTGGGTACATGTAAAAGAAAATTATTTTTATAAAAGAGTTTAACTTAGTGCATGAAATTTTTGATAAAAAGAATTTATTTTCTTGGTGTATGTTTCGGTGTGACTTAAATTTTTGAAGATGAATTTTAATTAAAATATTTGATGCATGCATGAAATGATCTAGTAAAAAGAAGCATGCTTTGATATTTGTTTTGATTTTCTTTTAAAATCTCTATTTTGGTTCTTGAGTGTTGATGTATGTTGTATTTGAATTAAGATAAATTGTTTTCATAAAGTATGTTAATTCGGTTTTTGAAGAAAATAATAATTAAAGGATTGATTTTTATAATTGATTTATGTATGAATATGTCTTTGATTTTCATGAAAAGAAATAAATAAACAAATTGTTGAATGAAAAATGTTATGCTGAAAATTGTGATTTGTGTGTTTTTAACTTTGAAAAATGATGTTTGTGTATGTTCAATAATTCTGGAATTTTGCCACTGTCTTAAACATGTTAAAATGAACTTCTCTGAATTTTTAAATGATTTTTGGAATTGATTTTCTAATTTTATGAGAACCAACTTTATGAAAACCATTTTCAGAAAATAAGTTTTTCAGTTTAAAAGGAAACAGAATTTTCGAACTTGTAATACTCTAAATTGTTTGACATTTTTATGGTAGCTTCCTAAATACCTCTAGATGTTCTCTGTAAAATTTTAAGAGATTTGGAGTTGATTTGATATTTTTACCAAAGGCAAAACAGTGAACCACTTGGTTCAGATTTTCTGGACTTAGTGATGAATTTAATTAGAAAAATATGACTTTCACAACTCCAAATAATCTGAAAATTTTATTAGATAGTATTGACTGTATAAGGAAGATTTATAACAATTTTCATGAAATTCTGAGTTGAGAAACTATTTTTAATAATAACGTTTTTGCCTCTGGCCAGCAACAGTACTGCCTTGGTTTTCATGTAAAATCTGATTTGAAACTTAGCTTAGGATTGTTTAAATGGCTTGAAATTTTTATATGATGAACTTTGGCATATATGTGTATGTTATGGAAATTTTTAGGATTAAATGAATTTGTTTGATTTAGTTTTGGATTTTACCTTTTGTGTTTTATTTGTAATCACACTAAGACTTTATTTGAATGTTTTGGATGAATATAAATTCTATGCTTTATGATATGACCTTGGCTGCCTTGTATGATAATTATGATATCTTGAATTGATTGAATGAGTGATTGTTTGATGGTATATTTAGTTTATGCATGAATGAATTTAGTTAATCAAAGTGTTGTGTATGATTGTGTGATTGGTTCTGAAGATTAATTGGTTCTGAAATAGTCTAATCTTGATTTAATTGAATAACTTTGGACTTAGTGGTTGCTGACCTTAATTCATTTCACAATGCTAAGTTTTTAAAAATAAATCGTTTAAGTGTTTATTTTATAGCAAAGTGCTATACGAACTAAAGAATGATTTTTCGGTGTTTTTGGGTTTTCTGAAAAGTAATTTACGGACTCATTTAATTGCTGTCCAGATTTTATTTAAGTTTTTTTTCAACCTTAAAATTTATTTGGTTGGTTTAAAGTTTAAGTTTTAAGTGGTATGTAACTTAAGAAAGATTTGATTTGAAAAAGTTCTAACGTTTTGCGATTTTCCGATGAGAGATAAAAAGAGTTTTCGAAAACGCGTTAAGATAATGAGTAGGATGATTATTTAAGATAGACTAGTAACGTTAGTATCGTCTATGTAGTACAAGGTGCGTATGAGTCGAGTAGTGGAACAGCTGACGTATTGGAAAGGACCCGCAACGATTTCAGATGCTGGAGCATGAGGTGAGAGATGCAGTAGGCCTAGGTCATCGTGACGCGTAGACTCGGTTCTAAACTGAGTGCATCAAGTCTGATTGAGCATTTGTCATAGGTCATGCATTGCATGATTATATGTGATCTATATGTGCTAGATGTTCATTCGTTTTGTTAAATATGTTGCATGAATAATTTTGGTTATGTATTGAATTCCTCTATGAGCATTTTGTTGAGTATATCCTGTTCTGTCTGAATGTGGGTGTGAATGATAATGCGAATTATGAGAAAGAGTAAGACTTGAGACTGAGTAAGAGATTAAAGAGAAATAATAAGAAAAGTAAGAGATCAAAGATGAATTAAGAAAAAGGAGAAGGTTATAAGAAATGAATGAGAAAGAGGATGAAAAGAGATATGATTGGAATTGAGATTTTAAAGAGAACGTGGTTATGAAAGTGAGATGTGGTTTGAGTGGATATGTGATTCCTCGTTCATGTTTTTGGGAAGAAGCTTAGTGTTGAGTTGAGCTTGCTCCTCCATTAACACTCACCCAAAAATGTGATTTTTGAAAAAGGTTTTTGAAAAGAGATTTTTGAAAAGTTTTTGTGAAAAGAATATTTTTGAAAGTTTTTGGAAACATTATTTTTGAAGAAGTTTTGTGAAAGGATTTATGAGATGAGGTTTCTGAAAATGTGTTGAGAAAGAGAAAGTTTTTGTGAAATCATGTTTTCGAAAAAGTGTTGCGAAATGATATTTTGAGAAAAACGAGGAAAAGAGGCTGATGATGTTAAAGAGAAATATGATGAGAATGATGTTGAGCATGAGTTTATGAGAAAGTGATTTGAGGCCAAGGGCCATTGAGATTTTAGGGGGATAGATTGCGTTTAGTGATCGGGCTTCGTTGAAGGGATGCACCAAGGACGGGCCGATCGTTAGGATTAAGCCGCTAATTAAAACGTGAATCTTTAAAAGATTTAAAAGACATTTACAAACGCGGTGAGGTATGAGTGTCTTATCGAAGTAGTGGAGAGGAAGATACTATGGGTATCTGCGGATACTCAGGTGGGGATTGCAGGAGGGGAGGACGATGACGGTGAAACGTCAAGAAGTCTAGAGTATATTTCTAGGCGGAACAACTCCACATGTGGCGCACTAACGTGGTGGGGACTGGGTCTAATGTCGTGGCACGTTCCGCACTGCCGACTAGAAATATATTGTCGCCCCCTCGATGCAAGTCTAGAACAGTGAGAGGGACTGGAACGGGGCATTTGTGATTGCCGCTGAGAGCGTGCCTGATTATGTGATATGATTGAATTGATTTGAGGCTGAGTCCTCCTGATCTGGGACCATTTGTTTGTGTGACAGCTGTCGTGCCCGCGTGGTAAAGGTCCTGTACTCCTGTTTGCTTCCGACTAGGTTGGGTGGATGACCGAGGAGATGTAGACGTGTGTGCGAGTTCAATGATGTGTCCCCCTCATCATTGAGCGAACCGTTTGATAAGACTTAATAATGATAAAAGATTACAATAACGAACGTATAAGAATTTGTTGGAAAGATTGAGAAAGATGGTGACGAGGCTTGGATATTTGAGGGCTTGTGATGCCAAGTGAAGTGATATGTGTTGTGATGATTTATGATTTTGTTATCCTTGTTTCCTATGTGCTTGCATGAATATGTTTATCATATGCACAACATGAGTAGTTGTTAATGCATGGTTCCTATATTTTTATTCTGAGCATTATTTTATAAGAGTCGTTAGTATTCTATCTGGTCATGTATGTACTTCTGGAATACTGACCATCTCTCCTATCATGTTGTCATATCGGGTTATTCCGGTATCGCAACGGATAGATGGATGACTCTGTAGTAGAATCTGTACCTTCGTCTCGAAGCGGATTCGGTAGTGGACTTCAGCAAGGAAGATTAAAGGTCAAGAGTAGCAGTAGGTAATCCCCTTCGAGTACTGTATCCCTTGCAACTACTTGGTTGTCAATGCTATATCATTCTGTACCCCACTTGATATTTTATTGAGTATGGTTTTTATGGAACAAGATTTTAAATGTTTTCTTGAATTAGATTTATGAAGTGAAGTTACAAGGCGCGATGTTAAGTAACATTCCGGTTTGTAACTTAACTTGTGATGTGTGACATGAGAATGTATTACGATTAAGTTACTGAAAAGTTTTTGAACCTTAAGCTTCTCATGTCCATGTCACCATTTAAAAAAAAAATTTCCCAAACTTTTACTATATTTTGTTAAAGAGACGATGTTTTCAAGTTGCCAAAATCGGGGTGTTACAAGAAGAACATTAGCAATATATTGGTTACATTCATTTAACAACTCATGTGTTCGGTGCGCAGTTAAGAACAAGAACTTACTCTCCTTATCAAAAATGAACTCTTCAGACAAGAGCCTGCAAAGAAAATATAAAAATGGATTCTTAATAACATCAAAATCCTATGATTAAAAAACCTTACAAACTTAATGCAGTTAAAAATTGATAAACAAGGGCATATGATGTCACTAGGATTTTCTGCATGCTCAACTGCAAACCTAATGAACTCTTTCACCCCTTCTTCATATTCCGTAGACAATCGATTAGCAAACATCCATTTTCGATCCATTCTTATGTGATCTATTTATATATATAATAATTATTAATATCGGTTAATAAATGCAAGTTTCTAATTATTAATATCGGGCACCGAATAATTGAAGTGACATTGAGATGCATTTCCATCCAAGAATAAAAACACAACACCAGAAAAAACAAAAACAGCAGCAGAAAACAATGGAACAGTAGCAAAAAACATCACAGCACAACACCAACAATAAAAATAGCAAAACCAGAGCTAATTTATTGGTTTGAAGAGTACCTTTGCACCTTGACAGCAATAGATATGCCAAATGTATCAATCAGCAGAAGATGCAAACAGTGGTTGTAATAAGATAAACAAAGAGAAAACCAAATTGAATAAGTTAAGCACAAAGTAAACCAAACTACTAAGCAATAAAAATGATAAAAATTCTGAAGCTGATTGAATTCAAAAGAACTATTTCACTACTGCGTTCTATTTGCTTAAGGTTTTTTTTTCCCAAATTAGTAATTCTTTTGAATAGCTCATCTAAACCCAATAATACCAAATTTGCAATTATCATCATTATATAGTATGTCAATGAAGAGTAAATAGATTCATGACTATAAACCCAACTGGACAACTTTTGATTGGAGTCCTTGTGAGATAGCCACGATGGAGATTATAAGCAGAAACACAAAATAAGAGTGATTACTTTGACATTAAAAAACATAAAATAAGCCAGGAAAAAAATGCTTACAACAATGGGCACCAACGAAGCACAACAATCGGAACTGCAGAAGCAACATAATCGCAGAAGCAGGGAACCGCAGCAATGGAATTGCAGAAGCAGGGGCAGCGGTTGGGAGCGACGACCGCGACTCCTTGCAGCGGCGGCGGGGAGCGCGGGAGTCCTTGCAGCGGCGGTGGCGGGGAGCGCGGGAGTCCTTGCATCAGCGGCAGCGGGGAGCCCGAAGCGCAGCAGCGGCAGCGGCGCAGCGAAGGCAGTGAACGAGAAGCGCCTTCGAGAGGCAGCAACAAGAAGCGCGATTAAGAGGCAGCAACGGAAACAGAGGGCAGCTACACAGTACACACGATCTCTAAGAGTGGGGAAGAAAAATAGGGATTATTAGTTTATAAGAAGGAACAAATAAATTTATTTATTTTTTGGAATAACTTATTAGTAGCACTTGTTAAATAAATGCTACGAATTAGTTTAACAATTTTATAAGATTAGTAGCGCTCATGTTTCTAAGGGCTACAAATAAGTAGAAGTTATTCTATTTCAAATTTAAAAAATTAGGGTAAGTTATTAGTGACATTTGTTAAATAAGTGCTAAAAATTAGTTAAATAACTAGTAGCGTTTATAGAGTAAGCGCTACAAATTCTATAAACAATCAGTAGCGCTTGTCAGTAAAAATGCTACAAATATTAAAGAATTTTTTTTTAAATTATATGATAACTTAATAGTAGCACTTTTCTGGAATCAATGCTACAAAAGTTTTCACATTCTGTAGCATTTATTAATTAAGCGCTACTAAAAATATGAGAATTATCATTTGTAGCATTTATTCCAGAAACGCTACAAAATATATGCGCTACTTATTCTACTTTTTGTTGTAGTGAATTCGCATCATTTATTTACTGATGCGAAAAGTAGGCTCATTCCACATCAGTTAAATAAAAAGATATGTGGAATGTTTATTTATTAAAATTATTATATTTATAAGTTTGCCACCGCTCAACTTTCCGCATCTTTTATTTAAAACATGATGCGAAAAGTAGGATAATCAGACATTCCACATCAGTTAAATAAAAAAGAGACGCGAAATGTTTATTTCTTTAAATTTATAATATTTACAAGTTTTCCACCGCACTAAACATTCCGTATCATTTAAATAAAACCTGATGCGAAAAGTACGAAAATAAGACATTCCGCATCAATTAACATAAAACAGATGCGGAAAGTTAAAGAAACTATGACTTTCCGCATCAGTTATAAACAAAACCTGATGCGGAATGTTTTCCTTTTTAAACTTAATTACAAGTTTGCCACCACGCTTTGTTTTTACATCATTTTTTTAAAACAGATGTTAAATGGCCGATGTAAAATCCATTTTTTCTACTAGTGATTAACATACATGCACTTAAGTCGTCAAGATCAAGCTTAGGAACTAACATGCATGTACTTAAAACAATTAACAAAATCTTATCTCCCAAAGGTTTTTACTTAAACCGAAAATAAGAATGATAAATCAAGTAGGTCAAGCCACATTTTCAAACATAAAACCGAAACAAAAGTCATTCAACACAAGAGATCAACATGCATGTATCAGTTTAATTAACAAAATTCACTTCCCTAATGTTTAGACTTAAAACCGAAAAGCAATGAGGAAGATAATTAGGTCAAGCCACAATTTTAACACTAGACCAAATTTAATCATCATCTAACATGAAAGCATTGACATGCAAACATCATCAACCTTAGATTTCACTAAATCTTTAACATGCAAACCAAATTTTGATTCAAATTCTCAAAGTAAACAAAAGCTAATAAAATCATAACAATCAATAAAAGATGAAGAGAAGCACTAACAACCTTGGATCAAAGTTAAAATACTAAGAGTTTCAAGAATCTTTCTCCTTCTTTCTCTCTCTACTTCGGTCTCACTCTCTCTCTAGGATGTTCTAATTTTTGCTCTTAAAACTTGGTGTTTAAGAATGAAGGGAAGAAGAAGAAGTAAAGGAAATAAAAGGAAGGCCACTCTATTTATAGGCAACACAAGGTCAATGGGGTTCATGCATAAAATTTCGGGTTCAAGGGCCATTTTCAAGGTCCTTTCGTCCTTTTTTCAGTGTCATATTTATTTTCCTCAATTGAGCTCCAAAAGTACCTGAAACATACACAAAACGGATCAAAAAGTTCAAAGGATTCTAAACTAATAACAATTCCTAAAACTATACTAAAAATCCTAAATATGCAAGAGAAACAAACCAAATCCTTAGCAAAAGGGAGTCTAATTCATGCTCAAAATATCATATATTGGACCCAAATCAATGAGACATTTTCAAAACACATTGAATTAAAAGACAGTAAAAAGTTCATAATAAAACTCACGAATAATAACTAAATCGGGCAACGGAATAACAATACACATCGCATAATCAGGAGTCGTGCAATGCATGAGCTCCTCTCAGATACCAACCTATAATTGGATCACATTCACATCATTCTCATTCATAATATCATTATCAATATCTTACTGTGGGATACGGTTATAGAATTTGTACTCTTTTCTTTTCAAATGGATAATAGTTAGGATTATTGGAAAGGAAGTCAATGGTCCATGTCCTTTTGGTATTTTATCATAAAACGTGGTGCTTAATACTTACTTAATCGGTTATTAAAATCGACTAACCGGTTAAGTTAGTATTAATTAAAGTACCATTCCAAATCATTCGTTCTATAATCCAATATTGACTTCTTTTACAATAACTTTAACTCGGACCTCACCACATCTAAATGCTCACACACACAAATATACACTTAGTCAATATGCGTAGGCATCTCTCAGTATTATTCAAACCAGTCCAATAGTAACAACAACAAGGACATCACCAACGCACCATATCAAAAACAAAATCAACAACAATAACAACAACAAGAATAACAAGAATCATAAACCAGTCGACATACATAGGTATGTCTTAGAGAAAAATAACATAAATCAACTCCCTAGGTTTTTCACTTCCTACTTTTATAACATAAACAGGGGTTTTATTCTAAACATTTCAATAATGATAGAATTCAACCAAATATAATTTAATCACCCCTAATCCAACTCTAAACAAGTGTCAATTTATTACCCACACTCCAATTTAACTATTAATCCCAAATCCTATTATAAACCCTAACTATCCTAACTCAAAGTGAAGAAAAGTGTCTCTCCCTTACCTTAGAGGAGGAGGATTCTTGATTGAAGCTCCATAGACCTTGGATCTACCCCCGATCTACTTGGATTTCAACTCCCTTGACCGATCTCCACTTGGTTCTTGAGATTGGAGGAGAGAGAAAGAGCCATAGGCGAGAGAAAACACCATGGGAAGAGAGGGAGAGCTTGAAGAACAAGAGGGAGGAAGTGATTTGGGGTAGGATTTAACAAAATTTTGGTTTGGATCGGGGAGGGGATTAGAGGTAAGATTTAGGGTGATTAGGGGTGTTGGTGCATGGAAGAGAGGGGCTGGTGCTGAGCTGGTGCGTGGCTGATGAGTTTCTGGTGCAGTCTATATATAGACCAGATGCGCGCGCCTGGGCGCGGCGGTGCTGCGTCTACGCGCGCAGCGTGCACCGGGTCTGGTGCGCATGGAACTGACGCGCGCGCCTGGTCGCTGGTGCGCCATGCCTAGGCACCAGGCTCGCTGTCTGGGGCATCTGATGCTCCCCTGGTGCGCCTGGGCGCACCAAACCCGCGCCTGGGTGCACCGAAACGCCCCGAACTCCGATTTTCTCACTTTTTAACCCAATTCAAAGATTCCTAACCCTTCTTAACACTAAATCAAACATATACAACAATTAGAACACATTCCAAACATAAAAATCACATTTTTAAAACATCAAACACATAAATCACAAACACGAAAAATAAAACGAACTAAAACCGAAACTACGGACGAAACCTTAGACTTTACCCTTTCTGACACTCGTTCTAACCCGAACGACTTAAGGCGACTCTCTAACTTCACTAATCTAAGGCTATTAACACTCAACGCATAACCAATTGTAACATCCCGAATTTTTCGTTTGTATGATGAATTTCGAGTTTTACTAAATTAAAGGATTAACCCTTAAAATTAACCATTAAAGCATTGAACATTTTCTTAAAATATCCTACGAAATTTACGAAAGTATATCTTATTTATATTTCAAAGTAATTTGGTTTAAAACAATTATCCTATCTGAAAAATGTACTTACTATATTTTAAATTGCTTTTGACATATTTAATATTAAACTTGTTTTAAGAACTTTGAGATCTTTAACTTCATGATTTTATACACATAATTAGTTAATGTTTACATGTTATTCTTAGTACTTCGTGTTGTTTAAAATAAATAAATAAATAAAGGAAAATAGATAGTAGCAATTTTAAAATACTACTACTACTACTAATAATAATAATAATAATAATAATAATAATAATAATAGATTGAAAATAATAATAATAACAATATAAAGTTTAAGAATAGAAAATTAAGGTCTCTTTTAATATTGCAAAAGTACTATGAAATATCAAAATTTGAACACTGTGGTTTCCTTGGAATTATAAATTATAAGGTTTATTGAATTAAATAAATGATTCCTGGAATTTATCATTTAAGCGTTGGGTATTTTCATAAAATACATTATGCTAACTACGAAAGAATATTTAATTATATTTGAAACAAAATTCATTTGAAATAATTACTCTATTTTGAAAAATATATTTTTCTATACTTTACTTTGATTTAAATACGTCATAATAGAAAATTGAAAATAAAAGATTGACAATTCTAAACACGAAATGCACCGTTGGATGTGAAGGGTGTTATGTAGGGAAGCTTGCTTTCAAATTTGAGCAAGATCCGACGAGTAACGAAGAAATACGGCGTTCGTAAAGACAAAGAAAACAAATAAAACCAAAGAGCACCAAGACTAATCGATTAATCATCGATTAGCCTGTAACAAAAAGAAAAAAAGAAAAAAAATAATATAAAAGAGGAAGGGGGTTCTCACGATGAACCCCATTCTCCTTCTCCCTCGCGACACTCTCTCCCTCTCTCTTCCACAACCCCCACCTTCAGCCACCGTCGAAGCCACCCAAGCCGCTCGCCGCCCGAACCAAAGCGCCACCAGCTGCCCTTCTCTTTCTCTCTCCATCTCATGCTCTCCCTCTCACACTCTCTCTCCTAGCCGCGCTCTCTCTTCCCTCACAAAACCTAACCACCACGAGAACCACCGCCACCGGTTGTCTCACCGCCGTGTCTCCCCTGTTGGTCTTCCCCACCGTGTTGCTTTATCTCTCTTCCTCAAGTCATCAGTGCAGCCTTCCTCTGTCCTCTTTGTCTCTCTCTCTCTCGCACTCGTCGCGCCACTGCCATGGAGCCGTCCCATCACCGCCATCGTACACTGCCAAGTCCATGGGCAAAGCTTGAAACCTCCACTGCTAGCCACAACCACCGCCACCCCTTTTGGTACTCTCCTCTGATCACAATTCAAATCACGAACCAAACCGACGCCGTTATCGTCATCGGCCACGGTTGCGGGTTCGATCCAAACCGCCATCACCAACATAGTCGAGGAGTCAAACCGACCCCGGTCGTGTAAGCCGTAGTTGCCGCTGGTCGATTTGGACTAGTTCGACGTAAGCCGCAGCGGGATCGCCTCACCGAGCCGTAAGCCAGGTTCTAATAGAACCCTGAGGTAAGGGGTTCTTTACCTTGCTTTAGGGAGTATTTTCTAATTAGCTCACTTGCTAAGAGTATATGTATATGTTTGGTTTGGAATTTAGATAGATATTATAGGCTTAACAATCAAGAATGAAATTAAATGAAATAGTTGTTAAATTGATATATGTGATAAATTTTGTATGTTAAGTGATAAATGTCATTATTTATGCCTAATTGAAGTATATGGAGACTTGGTTGGTAACTAGAAATGATTATATATGATAGTTGTTATGTATGTTTGAAATGATAAATACGACAAATTTTCGATTTAACAATCGATGAGTGTTAGCTAACAAATTTAGGAAGTAGGAGCATAAACCTAGGAAGGTAAGTATGTGAACTTTGAGAACTTGTAGGAAAAATGTATATTGAATGACGTAGGGATAACAAAACAACGAAAGGACCACAAACTAAATAAAAAGGGAAGCTAGGAATTGCAATAAGATATATAGAACGGAGAGAAGTAAAATGTAATAACAGATGAGTAAAATTGCTAAGAAATAAGAAATAAGAAAGTAAAGACAAAATAAAAGAGAGATAAATGAATTGTAATAAGAAATCGACGCAGGTTAGATCGTGAGATCTGGTCGTAAGACCCTGTGGCCAATTGATAAAAGACTAATAAAAAAAGGGTCGCCACAGGTTAGATCGTGGGATCTGGTCGTAAGACCCTGTGGCCAACGCAGGTTAGATAGTATGATCTGGACATGAGACCCTATGACGCAGGTTAGGTCGAAAGATCTGGTCGTGAGACCCTGTGACATAGGTTAGGTCATATGAATCTGGTCGTTAGACCCTGTGGATAGATAATAAAGAGTTTTCTGGTGCAGGTTAGGTCGTTGGGCCTGGTCGTTAGACGCTGTGACCAACTAAATGAAAGGAATTGAATAAATATTATTTTGGTGCAGGTTAGGTCGGTGGGCCTGGTCGTGAGACCCTGTAGCCAAATTAATGAAAAGAAAGAAAGAAAACAAGAAAGAAAGAAATAAGTAAATAAAGAATACAAGAAAGAAAGAGAAGAAAACAAGAAAAATATAAAAGAAAGAAATAAAGAGAGAAGGCAAGATTGAAAGATAATAGGATGTGAGTGAGAGAAAAGATAATCAACAGCACATGAAAAAGATAAAAGAGTGAAGGATATGGGATTAAGAGTGGCTAAGGGGACTCTTGTTTGTGTGTGATGCATGCTTGGCTTGATGATTGAAAATATGTGTTACGTGCTAAATGTGTTTGACTTAGTAGGTCATTATGTCTAGTTAGAAACTACTTTCTACTTCATGTGTAAAGCTCACCCTTACAACCATTTTTCAGGTACTGAGCATGGAGCTTGCACAGTTTCTGGCCGAGCAAGTTGAACCTCCACTACGTGGAGTGTCCGTTTATTATTTTATGAGTGGACTGTAGTTTTAGCTAAGTTAAAAACTATTATTTTGTAATTTAAAGATATGTATTAGTTGTACGCCCCTATTTGAAATATTTGGGGCATTAGGATCTTTTTCTGGATAATAATTACACATTTTATGTTTTAAAAGTATGCTTGTCTGGACAGGTTAAGCAGGTACAAATTTGGAAATTTTGGGAAAGTCCGAAAAACAGAGAAAACTCTGCCGGATTTTTATCGAAATTTTCAAGTACCAATTTTTATAAAATCCTAAATTAACTAAATATTTGTGAGGGTGTTACACCAAGCGGTTGGATGACATCCAAATGCCTCCAAAATCTATCACTTTCCGGAACTCCGTCGAAACACAATTTCGAAGGAATCCTCCGAGTACTAACGCTAAAGACCAACTCTTGCACTCGAAACTCTTTCTTAGAATTCTCTAACCAATTACTCAACCGAGATCAAAACAATAGGTAAACACTTGGGCTCTTGCAACCTTGACACTCAACACATACAACCAACCCTTAATCGAGCATTCACAACCACACGCACATCAAACACATTCCAAGCTTAATTCACATACTCATCAAGTATATTTAAAACCACTCATAAATATACTAAGAAAATAGTTATAAACCATTACTCAAACCTCACTTTCACATAAATAGTTACATACACTAATTCAGATCGCTACAAATGTTGTTGAGGGTGATGAGTACATGTTCTGGGAACATGGGTGTACACTCGGAATGTAACGTTTTGATCACATACCAAGCTTGTTTGTTATTGATATACGTTCGGGGAACGTGAGAATGTACTCTGGGAGTACCAAAGGTTGTATGGAAAGCTTGATGACACATTCTGGGAATGTGGCCAACATTCTGGGAATGTTGTTGAAGATGATGAGTATGCGTTCTGGGAACGTGAACGTACAATCCGAGTGGGACATTTTGATCACGTGCCAAACTTGTTCGTTATGACTTGCTTGATGACACATTCTACGGATGCGGCCAGTATCGAGGGATACTGTTGATGTGGTTATTACGTTCTGGGAATGTGACGTACACTCTGGGAGTGGCATTGTGAATCACGTGTCAAGCATGTTCGTCATGCGTTTTGGAAACGTATTATTGTGCTCTGGGAGTACACTAGTGTATTTTGATGGACGTCTGAGATTGACTAGAATTGGAGGCCTCAGGTTGTGAGATAGAAAGCATGCATCATGCCACTTTCATGGGAAAGAATAAATATAATAAAAGGCATGATCATATGTATACGCATTTCTATCTGCTGAAATGTTTAGTTGTAGATGTTAAGTTATTTATTTTCATTTGATTATGCGAATGCGTATAGCTTACCTCTTTGCCCTTATTACATGATGATAGGATACCTCGCTTGCATAAAGACCAATGGGGTGGATGACCCTTAGGAACAAGCATGGCATAGATAGTATGGATTAGGGACCTTTTGTAACGACCCAACTTATATTCCAAAATATAAGACATTTTTTTTCTTTTTCTTTTTACCTATAATTAGAAACATTAGTTAAGCCATTGCGACTCTACTCAATGTGGGAATTAAAACATAATACACATTGTGGAGTAATATACATCATCATACATTATAATAATAAAAGTGATGTTACATTACATGATCATCATTAGCAGCAAGTTTCATAAGTTAAACTAACATAACTCCGGATTAGATTAGACTAGACTCTAGGCCGTTATAATATATTACAATATATTACATCAAAAGAGATATAACGACCCAGATCTACGGTTCGAAAATCTTAAAAAGAAAAGTACATCATTATCTACCCTCTTCCACCTAGGGGAAGGTGTAGGATGCACACGACCGAGATCCGTCCTCGGATAGAACGCAAATGAGGGCATGGGTTCAGTTGATAGATGACAACTTCCACCTCCCCCTCTAGCATGATGCGTCCTCCCACTTAGCGCCACTCCCAGTTAGGGAGTAGCCTCATCTCCATGTGGATTGAGTTCTGGGACATTACCTACATAACAAAGCGCAGGGAGTAAGTCATAGCTGAAGCACATACAAATAACACTTAAAAGAACTAAAAATAATCAAACACAAGTGATCAATTAACAAATAATAATTCATAACCAAGTGCACGCCAATATTCACAATCAATTTATCTTGTTATTAATGGCATGATGCATGATTACTATTATCATTCTCCATCCTTTGGATCCAATATCAATATCTTCACAACCCTTCGTCCAAAATCATAATCTAATCACTAGACTGGGAAAGCAACTGGGAGTAAACACCTTTCACCCAAACAAAGGCTGATACACGCAACTCATCTATGCGTACCAAGAATACACAAAACCAGGGCCGGACCACGTCAAAGGACCATCCTCCGCAGTCAAGATATGTCCCTAGAGGTCGATAGGATATATTACAGTTAAGCAAAACTATCCCAGGAAAAGTCTGCAGAACCCCCCTCATCTTAGGACCGTTTTACCCATAATAATCCCAAGGGGTCACTTGACGATTCACCTCAGACCTAGCCTCTGCACATTCTCAATCCGGTTCTTCGAACCATCTGTTTCTTTCCTGTCATCCTACCTTACCATCCATATCACTTCATTTAAATGCACAACATTATCGTTTCCTTTAAGATTAATTCCATTTCACTTTCATCATCACGTTTAGTTTCAATTCATAAGGACATTATTTTTGGATTCTTCATTTTATAATTTAGTTCATGTTCCATCGGGGTATAGCCTCCTATGATGGTTATATTAATTAAACAAACTCGAAATATAGAACATATAAAATTTAGGAACTCCATCGGCAGCATAGCCACATTTAATGGGGTTAAATATATAAAAAAATGAGACGCATAATTAAATGGCATAAAGAAATTCCATCGGCGGCATAGCCACCTTTGATGGTGTTAACACAATAACATAAATTACACATTTTAATATAAAGAAATTCCACCGGTGGCATAGCCTCCTTTGATGGTATTTAAAGGAATCACATAAATTATACGTTTAAATAAATAATATAAAGAGATTCCACCGACGGCATAACCACCTTTGGTGGTTTAGTGAAAAAACATAAATTATACAGCTTTAAATAAATAACACTAAAGAAATCTCCATCGATGGCATAGCCTCCTTTGATGGTATTTAAAAGAATAACATAAATTCCACATTTAAATAAATAATATAAAGAGGTTGGGAAAAGAGGTTGGATGCAATTTTGCAAACAACACAGGTTCTGCTCCACTTTCTGTCACAGGTTGAACAGGGCATGTTAATCAGTCTTTTTCAACAAGTAGAAGTCAAGAAAAATCGTGACAATTGATTGAAATCAAAACTAGGATGTACAAACTTGAAATTAGAACAAGTCCTAGGTTCTAAGATAACTTGAGCTTACCACACAACACTGAAGAATTTGGCTACTTGAATCAGTTTTTCCTCTGTTTTCAAACTCAGCACCCTAACTTTCTCAGCTTCAAACTCGAACTACAAGGGATGGATTTGAGTGATTCCAATTCCTATACCAAGATTGGGTATAGAACTTGAGATGTGTATGGTTTTGCAAGGTTTATGTGGCTCAGAAAAGGGAAAACGAAAAGGAAGAAATGAGTTGCAGGAAATTAGTATTTATAGAGTTTGAGGGAGAGGATTCCTTCATGAGAAGGAAATCCTTCAACCTTAGGCTCTAGGGGTCAGCCCACAACCCCCATGGGTGTGTTCATACGAGTAGGAGGTGGCAAGAGGAAAAGAAAACGCATTTTTTCCCATCAAATCAAGCAAAACCACCTTAAACTAGTTGCAGTCTGCAGGTGCTAACCGGTTACCTGACTCACTAACTGGTTAGTATACTGTAAGTTTTTTGAAAAATTATATTTTATTCACTTTCCCTCCAAAATGATTTTAATTCTATTTCTATTTATTTAAAATGGATATGATTTGGGTTTGATATATAGTGTTTTTGAGCATTAATTAACTCCCTTTTGCTATGTAATTGGCTTGTTTCTTGAGTAAATGTTAGGTTTTTGTTACGTTTTTTGTTAAGTTAGGTAATTTAGAATCCTTGAGCGTTTTGATCCGTTTTAGGTTTAATTTCAGGTATTTGGAGCTTAATTTGATGATTTTATGTTTTGGAATGGAAATGAGCATTGGAGACCTGAAGATTGGAGCTAGAATGGAGAGAAGTGGTGTTCCTAAATATGGCCCACGTTTGGGGTTAAATGCCAAGAGCTGAGGGTACAAAAAGTCAGAATTAATGGAGAAAAACTCAGCAAAATGCAGAGGAAGTCGTGCCCAGGCACAAGGTAAGCTGCGCCTCGGCGCCGCTGGTCTGTAAGAAGAGGAAGGCAAGAAATTGAAGCCACGCCTAGGCATGGGGAAGCTGCGCCTAGGCGCGTGTGGCCAATTGGACCTGCGAGTTTGGCCTATCTATTTCACTTTTGATAATTCTGATAGATTAGTTTTAGGATTAGCTTTTCTTATATATTCTAGGTCTTAGCATTAGGATTACGCAGCTTTTAGAGAAAGAGGGAGCTTATATATTTTGTACATTCATTCAAGGAGAAGAGTTTAGGTAATTCCTTATTGTCTATGATGGGGTATCCTTTTTGTTAGAATTAACCTCAAACCTCGAGAGGGGGGGTGAATCGAGTTTTATTAATTTATTGTAAATCACTCGAACGTTTTTGAAAATTGTTTTATGGAGATATTAATTATTTGAGCATGAAGGCGAAGCGATATAAGATAATATAAATAGAGTAGCGCGGAAACGATTTAAACAATATAATTGCGAAAAAGTAAAAGAGATAGGGGAGAGGAACACGCAAACCAATTTTATATTGGTTCCATCTTTCCAGCGAAAGACCTACGTCCAGTCCCCAAGCGACCCGCTTGATCTTTTTATATCCTTGATATTGAGCCGCACCCAATTACAATCAAGAGTGCCCCGCACACTACTAGGAACCTCCGTTTTCTAGGGACATCAAATAACACACAAGGGTTCCTCACCCTAAGAATGTGCCACACGTTCAGTTAAGGGATCCACTCCCTATCACTATGGTTTGAGTATGATCAGATGCGAGTGATACAAATAATGTGTTCTTGATAACACGGTTTCAACAATTAAGTTCTATAGCAATGTATTTTATTTCACAAGAGATAAGGCCAAGAAGGTTTTCTTTTTGGAAAAACTATGAACAACGAAGAACATGTTTTTCAGAGAAAAAGAAGAAGATCGAGTAGAACATTGATCAGAAAAATAGAAAAACCAAAATTTCTCTTTCAATTTTTTTGGAAATCAAAATAAATAAGGATATGTTTTGAAAAACAAAAAACAAATAATAATAAGAAAGATTAAGATTAAGATTAATAAAGGAATATTAGGATTGCTCTCCTCTCCTCTCTCCCAGTGACCTGGGGTTCTATTGGATTCTCAGGCCACCGTGCGGCCGTCATGGCCAAGAAGAGGGGGCGTCCTCCAAAATCTCCTACATCTCCTTCTACTTCAACTATGATGGTGCATGGAAAACAATCTCAAGTTTTTGATTTGTCTCAATTGGATGAAGAAGATCTGGAAACAATCGATGCCTTAACGCCTACGCAACTGAAATCCCTGGTGAATGGTATTGAGATGATTCAAGCCAGAGTTAAAAAGCAAGAGTTACCTGCAAAACAAACAGATTGCACAGAGGATCAATAGAAAGAAAGTATGGGTAGTGATAACCCTAAAATTGCAGAACCATCAGTAACAGTCACAACTCCTAAAATTCCAAATGTTTGGGAGAATTTTGATATCTCTAAACTTAGGAATGCAGGAGGGAAACTGAATTTTCACAAGCCAGAACTTAAGCATGGTATCTCAATTGGGAAGATAAACCTAAGTGATGTGGAAGAAGAAGTGAAATACTGGCAAAACTCCATTGTTTGCTATGTATTGGGTGCTAACCCACCTTACCCTGTTTTAAGTGGATTCATCAAGAAGGCTTGGGGACAATATGGGATTGACAAGATATTGATGAACATTGATGGTACTCTCATTGTTAGATTCAATTCTCTAGAAGGAAGGAATAGTGTTATGGAGATTGGAGTCTTTCATTTTGATAAGAAGCCTATAATTATAGCCCCTTGGACTGGAAGGCCAGTTACAAAGAGTTTCCTTGATAGTGTTCCTGTTTGGGTCCAACTGCCTAATCTTAACCAAAAGTTCTGGGGCCCTGCTGCATTGGGGAAGATATCAAGCTTGGTAGGTACTCCCATTATGGCAGATAAGGTCACTGAAGAAAAAAACAGAATAAGCTATGCTAGAGAGCTAATTGAGGTGAACCCAGCAATTCTACCTGAAGAAGTTCATTTTGAGGATGAGAAAGGAAATTTGATTTCTCAAAAGGTGACTTATGAGTGGAAGCCAACTTTATGCTCTAAGTGTTCGTGCTATGGTCATGATGCAGAAATGTGTAGAAAGGGAGTTAAGCAACAGTGGGTTGTAAAAAATAAGCCCACTCAGGAGGAAATGAAAAAGCTTGATGATGCTCTGCGGTTGAAAGACAGCATTGATAATGGTCTTATCCCCGAGGAAAATACTGAGGCAGGTCTAGCTGCTGTAGACACAGTTGTTAAGGATCTAACCATAAGCAAGCAAGCAGTAGACAAAGGGAAGCAAAAAGAGGTTGATAATGAAGGTTGGACAACAGTGACTACAAGAAGTAAAGGCCAACAAAAAATACAAGAGGTACAAAGAGGTGAACCCTATAACCCTCCACATGGATAAGAATGGAGCGTGGAATATTCGAGGTTTGAACCATCCTCGAAAGCGAAAACAGGTTCAAGAGTTGTACAAGAAGAATAAAGTAGGTCTTTTTGCAATTTTAGAAAATAAATTAAGGACTAATTCTTTTCAGCAAGTTTATAATAATATTGCTTATGGTTGGGATTCTTTTATTAACTTAGATATCTGCTCTATAGGGAGAATATGGGTTATGTGGAGAAAAGATTTCTATGATGTTCATGTGATGGTCAGGTCTCCTCAATATGTTCACTGTTTTGTAACAGTGATTCAAACTCAGAAAACGTTCTTTGTTACTTTTGTTTATGCTGAGAATGATAGTAATGGAAGGAAGGAGCTTTGGCAAGTTCTCAGTGGAATTCACAGCTTTATAAATGTGCCTTGGCTTGTTTTAGGAGATTTTAATACTAGCTTGAAGCAGGAGGAAAAGTTAGGAGCCAGTCCTTTAGACACTGTCAGTGCCAGGGATTTTCAGGACTGTATAAATCTCTGTGGTTTAATAGATATGAATCAGGCAGGATGTCAATTCACTTGGAGCAACAGACAATCAGGAGTAGACAGGATCATCTCAAAGTTGGACAGGGCACTAGTTAATCTTGAATGGTGCAGAGAATGGCCAAATTCTATTGCAAACTTTCTAACTCCAGGTTTTTCAGATCACTCTCCTATCCTTATTCACTGGGGAGACAATTCAGGAATGGTGAAGCACTCTTTCAAATATTTCAATATGTGGGCTAATCATGAGTCTTTTCTGAGAATTGTTAGCCAAGGCTGGCAGACACAGTATGATGGAAGCAGGATGTTTGTGTTTTGTAGAAGGCTTAGAGACTTAAAGAATCCTTTTTCTCAGCTTAATAAGAAGTATTACTCTAAAATAGATGCAAGAGAAGCAGAATTGAGGGATCAGCTAGATGCTATTCAGACAGAGCTTGCTTCAAACCCTATGGATGCTAATCTCATCTCAGCTGAGAGAGAGATAGCTAATCAGTATATTAAGGTGCAAACTGATGCTTTCTTGTTTCTTAAGCAGAAGGCAAAATTAGAATGGCTTTAAAATGGTGATGCAAACACAAAGTTTTTTCATGATTCCATTAGGAGGAGGAACTATCAGAATAGAGTTCTAAGGATCCTTAATGATAGAAATGAGCCAGTAACTGACTCTGATGAAATTCATGCTTTATTTGATGATTTTTATCAGAATCTTTTTCAGAGCAGAAGTAGAGGGGATATGTTTTCTCAGGAAGTTATTGATCAAGGGAATTGTCTTAGCAGGGACCAGCAACTAGCTCTTATCAAGCCAATAACTGTTGATGAAATAAAGCAGGGGTTGTTTTCAATTAACAAAAATAAAACTCCAGGGCCTGATGGGTTTGGATCTGGGTTTTTTCAGTCTGGTTGGGACTGTATTGGCCAGGATTTGTGTAGGGCCATAATGGATTTTTTTGACTTAGGGCATATGCTTAGAGAGATTAATCACACTAATCTTGTGATGGTTCCAAAAACTGATTCTCCTAATAAGGTTCATCAATTCAGGCCTATTGCTTGTTGTTCTACTATCTACAAATGAATTTCTAAGATTATCAGCAATAGACTATCAGTAGTGCTTCCTTTTTTGGTGCATGATAACCAAACTGCTTTTATCTAGGATAGGAGCATCCTATATAATGTCCTACTCTTTCAGGAATTGATAAGATTGTATGGTAGAAGGAGGGTCTCTCCTAGATGTATGATGAAGTTAGACATCAAGAAGGCTTTTGATACTTTGGAGTGGAGCTTTATTGACTCTATGTTATTTGCTCTAAAGTTTCCAGCTAAGTTTATCTCCTGGGTAATGGCTTGTGTGAAATCTGTCTCCTACTCTATTGTTCCGAATGGTAATCAAGGTGGAAGATTTTGGCCCTCCAGAGGCATTAGACAGGGGGACCCAATGTCCCCCATGCTTTTTGTCTTGGCAATGGATATTCTTACTAGAGGACTTAAGTTGGCTGCTACAAGGAGGAATTTCAGATTCCACCCTGCTTGCAAGGACCTAAGGTTGATTAACATAGCTTTTGCTGATGATCTTCTTATTTTTTGTAAAGCTCATCCTGCTAGCATTTGTATTATCAAATCTGCTCTAAATGGTTTTGCAAATTGGTCTGGACTTCAAATAAGTGTAGAGAAGTCTCACATCTATATGGCTGGAGTAACTGAGGATACTATAAGCACTCTCTTAGCGCTAACTGAGTTTCAGGAGGGTTTTTCCCTTGCAAATACTTAGGTCTCCCTCTATCCTCTAGAAAATGGAATGTAGCTTCTTGTGATATCCTAGTTGATAAAATTATGAAAAGAATTAACTATTGCAATCTAGGCACTTATCATATCAAGTAAGGGTATGTCTTATTAATTCAGTTCTTATGATTTTTCACATCTACTGGGCTGCTACGTTTATTATTCACTAAGGCAGTGATAAAGGAAATTGAGAAAAAGTGTAGAAGTTTTCTTTGGAGCTCTACTGCTGATGGTCCCTATTCTGCAAAAATTGGTTGGTCTACAGTTTGAAATAAGAAGAGACATGGGGGTTTGGTTATCAATGACTGTGGTCTCTGGAACTTGGCTGCTTTAGGGAAGCAAATTTGGAGCATAGCTATGAATAAGGAGTGTCTCTGGGTTTGCCAGATTCATGCATATTATCTAAAAACTCAACTGTTCTGGGATTGCGAATGGATTCAAGGTCAAAGTTGGCATTGGAAGCAAATCCTCAAAGTTAGGGATAAGATTAGATCAGGTTTTCAGAATGATAGATGGATTGGGTGCACAAATGGCGTTTACACCATCAAATCGAGGTATCAGTTTCTAAAGCAAACCCCTGATCCTTTCCCTATGTCTAAATTCGTTTGGAATAATGTCAGTGTCCCTAAGCACCGTTTCATTTCATGGCTAGCTATGCATAATAAACTTCAAACAAGAGATAGATTGAGATGGACATACATACCTAATTACTGTAGCTTATGCTTTGCTTCTGAGGAATCACTGGAGCACCTCTTCTTTGGATGTGCTTGGAGTCAGGATTTGATCTCCCTTTGCATGCTATGGCTGGATATTCAAAGTTTCCCTTCGAGATTCAGACTGTGGAAACGATGGATTTTGTTTGCAGTTCGTGGTAAGAAGATGAGGAGGCTGACGTGGGCAATTTGTGTGGCAGCAATTTATCACACATGGGCAGAGAGAAATGCTAGGACTTTTACCTCTTGTTCTCATACTGATCTCTATAGATTTATTTTAATTAAGAAGGACATAGCTCATAGAGTTTCTTTTTGTTTTAAAGATTTTAGGACTTGGACTAATAAGTCATTAGTGGCCAGAATTAGTCATGAGATAGGAATTAACTATTGATTAAGGGAACCCTTCCTAGAAGGTGGCTCTTAATCTATTATTTTTTCCTCCTATTTTTTCTGAACCCTTCGTAGAAGGTGGCAGAAGATATTAGGAGATGGGTTTTTTTTATGTATTTTTTTTGCATGTGGTAATAGAATTTTTTCTTCTACAAAAAAAAACACAAATAAGAAAGATTTAGAAAATAAATCAGAATAAGTTTTAAAATCAAAAACCAATAAAAAAGATTTAGAAAATAAATCAAAGATTTGATTCTTAAAACAAATAAGGAATTATTTCGAAAATAAAATCAAATTCGAATTTTGAAAATAAATCAGAATCAATTATGTAAAAACAAATCTGGAAACATTTCAGATTGATTCTGACACGGATTTCAATAAAACTTAAAGGTAATCAAGTACTTGAGAGAGGTAATCGATTATCTCCATTATGTGAAAATAGTGAAATTAATTTTCAAGAAAGTAATCGATTATTTAAAACAAGGTAATCAATTTTCTCCATTATGTGAGAAAGGTAATCGATTATTTCTAATTAAAATTCTCAGGTCACAACTCAGAAACATAATAATCTATTATCTGGAGAGGTAATCGATTACTTTTGCTTATTTTCATAAAATTGACTTTCCAAAGCAGAGTATGTAACCATAGGTTTTCAAAAACATTTTTAGCTGAAAGTCAAACTTAAAGACGATTTCATAAAAAGATTCTTTTCTTCTCCTTATCTTTGAAAAAGTTTTTGGCCTTATTGAACTTTGAAAAAGAAACTACATTACGTAACAACATTTCCTATGGGCAAAGCATAACTTAAACTATTTGCTTGCCTGAGCCTTGAGCCTTGAGCTTGAATGCACTTAAAGCTTGAAAGAGCTTGTTTGTTATTATCAAAACCATCTTCTAGCTAGAAAACTTCTAGAAAACTCTATAAGGTCCTTGGGAAAGCTTGACTTCCAATACTCCCCCTTTTTTATGATGACAAACTCATTCTGAGTATCTGCATCACAAATGTTAACCTAGCAAATATATAACAGTATAAACCAAATACTTCTAACCAACTAGGAAATATAATCAACATGCAGGGAATACAGTAAAATACATGACAACTTCCCCTGCAACAATGGTTAGGATAAAATATAGATTAGAATATTCAACTAGAAATCAATAAGCTTCTTCGTCCCATTGAGTCATAAACTCAGAATTCTTCTCCCCCTTTGTCAACCTAAAAATGGAGGGAAGACATAGGCAAATTTCGGGATATACACTGCACTCTACTCCCCTGAAACACTGAGTAGTTATATCAATAATAACAAGAGAATAAATATGAGTATGTCATGCAGTCATTCTAAAAGTGATGCGCAAGTTAAGCCAAGTTCTCCACGAATATAAAAGAAGCTTTCTTTCGGAAGCGGTTTCGTGAAGATATCAGCTAACTTCCTAGTGGTGTCCACATACTCAATCACACAATCACCTTTAGCTATATGATCACGAATAAAATGATGACGAATCTCTATGTGCTTTGTGCATGAATGTTGCACTGAGTTTTTGGTAATATTAATTGCACTAGTGTTATCACATTTTATGGGAATGTGATCTAGACTTACACCAAAGTCTAGGAGTTGTTGTTTTAACCATAAGATTTGTGCACAACAGCTACCCGCAGCGACATATTCAGCCTCAGCTGTAGATAGGGCTACACTAGACCGCTTCTTACTAGCCCATGACACTAAAGAACTGCCTAAAAGATGGCAAGTGTCGCTCGTGCTTTTCATATCTATTTTACACCCAGCAAAATCAGAATCGGAATACCCAACAAGATTACAAGTGGAACCTTTGGGATACCATAAACCCATATCGATTGTGCCAGATAAATATTTCATTATCCTTTTGACAACAACCAAGTGCGTTTCTTTTGGATTCGCTTGAAATCATGCACACATGCATACACTAAACATGATATCCGGCCTACTTGTCGTTAAATAAAGAAGGGAACCAATCATACCTCGATACTTTGTAAGTTCTACAGGTTTACCTCCTTCATCTTTGTTTAGGTAGCATGTGGTGCTCATTGATGTTGCTACTGCCTTGGCCTTGTCCATGCCAAATCTTTTCAATAGTTCCTTGCAGTATTTTGTTTGACTAATGAAGAACCCGTCCTTTGCTTGTTTAATTTGCAATCCAAGGAAGAAATTTTGTTCGCCCATCATAGACATCTCGAACTCTTCCTGCATTATACTTTAAAATTCCTTGCAAAGGGTTTCATTAGTAGCACCGAAGATAATATCATCAGCATATATTTGAACTAAAAGAATGCCATTTCCTTTCTTTTTGATAAAAAGCGTGTTGTCAACCTTCCCTCTTTCAAAATCCCTTTCTAACAAAAATTTGCTCAATCGCTCATACCATGCTCTAGGAGCTTGTTTGAGACCATAAAGAACCTTTTCCAATTTAAAAACATAATCAGGATGTTCAAAATTTTCAAAACTAGGAGGTTGGTTGACATACACTTCTTCGTTTATAAAACCATTTAGAAAGGCACTCTTTACGTCCATTTGATATAATTTATAATTTAAAGCACATGAAAAAGCTAAAAGCAATCTAATGGCTTCCAACCTAGCAACAGGGGCAAAAGTTTCATCATAATCTATCCCCTCTTTTTGGTTGTAGCTTTGTGCAACCAATCTAGCTTTTGTTTCAAATAATTATACCAGTCTCATCAAGTTTGTTTTTAAAAATCCATTTAGTACCAATAATCTTATGAGAATCAGGCCTAGGAACAAGTTCCCAAACCTGGTTTCATCCGAACTGGTTTAATTCTTCTTGCATAGCTAGCAGCCAATGTTCATCAATTGAACCCTCAAAAATATCCTTAGGCTCCATTTGAGAAACAAAATCCATATGGTTACATAGGTTGCTAAGGGAATTACGAGTACTTACACCTTTTGAGATATCACCTATTACTAGATCGATCAGATGGTATCGTGATGTCTTCCATTCCTTGGGTAAGTTCGAATTAGGTTCATTGGAATCTCCTTGAGGTTGAGCCGCACCCAATTACAACCAAGACCTACGTGTCACACGTTCAACTAAGGGATCCACTCCCTATCACCATGGTTTGAGCTTTTTATATCCTTGAAATTGGGATGCACCCAATTACAACCAAGAGCGCCCCGCACACTACTAGGAACCTTCGCTCGCTAGGGACCTCAAATAACACACAAGGGTTCCTCACCCTAAGAACGTGTCACACGTTCAACTAAGGGATCCACTCCCTATCACTATGGTTTGAGTATGATCAGAACTGAGTGATACAAATAATGTGTTCTTGATAACACGGATTCAACAATTAAGTTCTATAGTAGTGTAGTTTATTTCACAAGAGATAAGGCCAAGAAGGTTTTCTTTTCAGAAAAACTATGAACAACGAAGAACGTGTTTTTCAGAGAAAAAGAAGAAGAGTAGAACGTTGATCAGAAAAATAGAAAAACCAAAACTTCTCTTTCAATGTTTTTGGAAATCAAAATAAATAAGGATATGTTTTGAAAAACAAAAAACAAATAAGAAAAATTTAGAAAATAAATCAGAATAAGTTTTAAAATCAAAAACGAATAAAAAAGAATTAGAAAATAAATCAAAGATTTGATTCTTAAAAAAATAAGGAATTATTTCAAAAATAAAATCAAATTCGAATTTTGAAAATAAATTAGAATCAATTATGTAAAAACAAATCTGGAAACATTTCAGATTGACTTTGACACGTATTTCAATAAAACTTAAAGGTAATCGATTATTTGAGAGAGGTAATCGATTATCTCCATTATGTGAAAACAATGTTATTAATTTTTAAGAAAGTAATCGATTATTTAAAACAAGGTAATCGATTATCTCCATTATGTGAGAAAGGTAATCGATTATTAAATAAGGTAATCGATTATCTCCATTCTGTGAGAAAGGTAATCGTTTATAAAATAAGGTAATCGATTATTTCTAATTAAAATTCCTAGGTCACAACTCACAACATAATAATCGATTATCTGGAGAGGTAATCGATTACTTCTGCTTATTTTCATAAAATAGATTTTCCAAAGCAGAGTATGTAACCATAGGTTTTCAAAAACATTTTTAGCTGAAAATCTAACTTAAAGACAATTTCATAAAAAGATTCTTTTCTTCTCCTTATCTTTAAAAAACTTTTTGGCCTTATTAAACTTGAAAAAAGAAACTACATTACCTTACAACATTTCCTATGGGCAAAGCTTAACTTAAACTATATGCTTGCTTAAGCCTTGAGCTTGAATGCACTTTAAGCTTGAAAGAGCTTGTTTGTTATCATCAAAACCATCTTCTAGAAAACTTCTAGCAAACTCTATAAGGTCCTTGGGAAAGCTTGACTTCCAACACTTTTCTGTTTCTTCTACTTTATTCTTTTGTAATATGTAACTTAAACCTTTTGTAGTTAATAACATGTGGATTTGTATTGATGGGTTTATATATTTATGAATTGATGTTTTTCATTCTAAACCAATTGTTTGGTTGTGTTTTAATTCCAATTCATGAAATTTGCCACTTTAGGTTTTTCTTTGAATCTCTAATCCAACAAGAGGGATCTGAGGGTTAGAATAGATCATTCTTCCAAACTTTATAACCACCTAGTATGTAGGGATACAACTAGGGCTTATATGACGTGCGTGTTCCAGTGTGCTTAATTAATGGTTATTCGTATGTCAAAATCACTTAAGGGATTAAGGGTTATCATATGAATAAGAAAAATAAATTCACAGGGTGATCTGGTTTTTATTACCTTTGGGATGTCGTGAGTTTAATGAAAAATAGAGATTCATAAGTAGTAAACAAGTCTTGCAATGAAACTAGTTCCTAACGCCTTTTTCTTTCTGCCTCACAAACACTATTTTAATTATTTATTTTTAATGGTTTGTTTATTAAATGGTAAAAAGTTTATAGATTTCTAAATTAATTATTCCTTTGGTGAGAATTAATAGGAAACAACTCACAATCCCCGAGTGGAACGATAATTTACTTACTCTTTATTACTTGTGATCTAGTATACTTGATAGTATCTCCAACAAGTTTTTGCCCCCGTTGCCGGGGATTGGAATTCGATTCCAATTAATTTTTGGTACTTAGGTGTAATTAGATAAGAAATTTATATGGTCTCAATTATATTATCTTAATTGTTCTTTTTTCTTTATTAATAGGTGCTGCTTAACCCGTTATGCATTTGCATTTTGCAGGTGGTAGATGTAACAGCCCGATTTTCGTAACTCAAAATAATCAACTTTTATTCATTAAGGTTGCAAAAATGAGGCCAAAATTTTTTTTTTGTAAACACATTATCAAAAAGTCGTTGGTGTACCTAACAGCCTTTACCGAAAACTGTAACATCCTAAGCTTTATTTTAAAGAGAAATTATTGCTAAAAACCAAGAAATGATTGGATTAATTGCTTAAAGAATTTTGGGTGATAGGAGAGTAGTAATTATAAGTACTAGGGGTTGTGTAGGAGACATTTGTAGCAATGGGCAAGATTATCTAAGCGGAATCGGGGGTTAAATCGGCGTTTTAAATGTTAGAAATCAGCCGAAAAGAGAAAATTAGAAATTTATTATAGGATTCTAAGAAATTAAATTCCACCGTTGGATATGAAGTTTAAGGGATTAGGAAGCTTGTCTAAAAATTTGGACCCGATCCGACGGTTAACGAAAAAGTTACGGCGAATCGAAGTTTGAAAATTCTAATCCACACCCAGGCGCGCCAGCCTGCGCCCAGGCGCGAGCCACTGTTCATTGGTGCTGGTTCAGATAGTTTTATGCCCAGGCGCGCCCTCCCATGCGCCCAGGCGCGCCTCTGAGGCACCAGCTTGCGAATTGACGCGCTAGTGCTGCTGCAACCCGCACCAGCTCCATGCGCCATGCACCAGATGCGTGGTTGGTGCTGTCCTCGCGCTCAAGCGTGAAAAGTCGCGCCAAGGCGCGCGCGCGAGACCAGATCTGATCTGGTGCGTTGATCATGAGCTTGGGGGCCAAGTCTTGATTCTTGGCCACACGATTGTGGCTGGCTTCTTGGAAAAAAAATAAGAGAAGAAAAACACTATACTCCCTCATACTCTATCATCAACATCATTCCTTCCTCCTCATCAATTCTCTCAAACCCCAAGTGCAAATTCTATCATCCTCATCACATACACTTGGATTTTGGGCCAATCAAACTCAAGATCACTAAACCCACCAAGCTAGCATCAAGAATATGGGTTGAAGCTTCTCCCTTTCCCTCTCTCTCACACGCATAGTCTCTCTCTCATCTCCCTCTTGGATTTTCAAGTTCATCACCATTTGGGTAAGTAGAACCTTATGGCAAGTTTTGAATCCCTTCCTATTCTTCTTCACTCATGAAAGTTGTATTTGTTTTCCTTAGGGTTTTAATGAATCCTTGATCATGTAGAAACCTCAATCTCATGCCTTCCAATCAAGATCAAGAGAAGGGAAACAACCAACCATCTTGTAATACCCCTAATAGAGTTGTCTATCATCATTTGGTTATAGCTTTGTTGAGGTGGCAAGCAAGGCTTAGGAGATTCAAAGTTCCAAGATTCTAAGCTAGCACAAACAAAGGTTTTTCTTACTTCTTGGTATTTTAGGTAAGGAGTGGGTATTAGTGGGTATTACCATACTCTGGGGATTAGTTTACGATATGTATATAATGGGTACTAAGAATTAGTAGTTAGTTAGAATACTGCACCATAGGGTAGTTAATAATTAGAACTTATGAAATAAGGATAATAGTGATGATAATAATAACATGCTTGATTTTGTGCTGATTGAATTATAAGATATAATTGTGATAATTTGATAATATAAGTGTTTAATGTTGTGGTTTATTGGAATAATGTACTTGTTAATATGATTAAGAGGTGATGTTGTTATAAGCCATGAAAACGAAACATACCCAGGCGCAGTAAGTCGTGACCAGCACATTAGTGCGGACGCAGTAGATCGTGACCAGGGGAAAGGATGAAAATGAAACATACCCGTGTTGGAAAACTACACTCGGTGTGTGAAACAAATAGGAACTCTAGGAGAACACCTAGAAGGGCGGGTTGAATAGGTGTTAAAGAAACTTTGAAAGATTTTCGCAAGAAATAAATCTAAACGATTAAAACCAATGAAAATCAATCAATTAACAAATATTATATCAGAGATTAAGCGGAAACAATCAACACCAATATTCTTATTGATTGACCTAGTTATGAAAATGATTTTCCTCAAATTAATTTGAACAATAAAGATTCAATTCAATCAAATATAGAAAAATCACTTTTTCTAGGTTTTCAATCAAGAACACAATTAATAACAAGAATTGTAAAGAGTAGAGAGTTTAGAGATACGACACAGTGATTTATCCTGGTTCACTTTCATCCACTTGAAAGCTACTCCAGTCCCCTCTTCAACCAAGAGAGATTCTTCACTATGAGGAATTAGAGTTTCTCAAATTACAAGTAAATGCCTCACAAGACTCCCTTCTTGCTAGCCTACAAAGGATACCACACCCTTGCCTTGTAACCCTATTGATATCTAATCTAACCTCTTCTCTTGCTTGCCGATATCCCACAACAAGACTTCCAATTGCTTGCTTCACTCACAAGACTTCCAATTGCTTGTTCTTTAACAAGGCTTCCAAGTGCTTGATGAAATGCCTCACCAAGGCTTCCAATGAAACTTTGCTTGATTCACAAAATCAAGTCTTCCTTTGTTGTAGATAGCTTGCCTTTTGCAAAGATTACAACCCAAATGAAAAACAATAACAATCCTATGAATCTCTTTCAAAAGCTATGAAATATCAACATGAGAGATTCAAGGTTCTTGATCAAAGAATATGAAAATGAAAGCTTTGATCTTGAGAGAGTGATAGAGAATAGTGTGGCTTTGATTCTTTGTAAAATTGTGTATCAAAATGATTCTAGATGATAGAAATGATTAGGAAAAGGTTTATATAGAATACCCAAAAGTTGGAGCACTTAGAATGGCTTTTGAGAAGTGAAAAACGTATTTAAAAAACCATATCTGATCAAGTTACTCGAGTGAAATGAGTGTTACTCGAGTAAACCGAAAGCAAGATAATTTTCACTCGAGTGAGACCAAAAATACTCGAGTAAAGGTGCAGATAATCGATTATCAAAAGTTTGTTAATCGATTATCAGTTCAAAATACACTGTTAATCAATTATCAAACTCTGTTAATCGATTATTAACATTAAAAATCACTTAAAACTTGTTTTCTCAAAAACTAAACCTTTTCTTTCAAACCTTTAAGCCACCTATTGATTTTAGGCAAAGTGAATACTCAAAATATGATATAATCATGCAATCAAAAGAGATTCACTACCCTCTAATAAATTCTACCCAAACTCATAAACTAAAAGACTTGTGAGGCAAAAGATAAAACAATAAAACATAAACTACCAAACTAAGTCTTCATGAGTTGGTTCTCTCTTCATAACTTGATGTTTGTTGTTGCTTGTTGAGCTTGAACTTGATCAACACATTTAAGCTTGTTCAAAACCTTTTGTAGCTTGTTCAAAACCTTTTGTCATTATCAAAACATTCTTCATGGATCTTACAATCTCCCCCTTTTTGAAAATGACAAACATGTTTTGAAATTATGAAGTTCATTGAAGTTGTTGATGCTTGAACCATTTGATCACTTGGTGAGACTCTTGCTCCCCCTCAATTTATGCTTTTGACATTTGAAATCCAATTGAGTTAAGCTTGATTCTCCCCCTATCTCCAACAACTTTGCTCAACCTATATAAAAACAACAAAACAACCTTTCTCCAAACATACAATAATCAAAACATAATATTTCTCCCCTTTGTTTCAAAACATCATATTTCTCCCCCTTTGGCATTATCAAAAAGAAATATATACCAATTGTAACTAAACAAATACCAATTGAAATAAGATCTAAGCCAAAATAGAGAAATCAATGAGATATAACAACCAAAAGCATGATAATCATCTAATGATTACTCAATGATATCAATTATAACAAATTGTATACCAATAACATGATACTAATTGTAAAACAATTGTAAGAATTTGATACCAATAGTATTTTCTCAATAGTATAAACAATATCACATTATAAGAAATAATACCAATTGAGAGAACTATGAGCAATATCTAACAATATCAATTGTAGATACCAATTGTATAATATCAAATGTTACCAATTTGTAGGATTTTCTTCTTGATACCAATTGAAGAAGATCAATAATGTCAATTGTATCAAATGTGTATAGACCTTCATTTGCTTCTTCAATCATACCTACAAAACAATCATGCTTTGCTTTTTGGTATCCAAATGGTTTTGGATCCATTTTTGTTAGTGTAGGGACTCTCACCCTTTTTCATCCAAACAAAATCTCCTTTAGGTATACCATGCACTTTAATATAACACACATTTGAAGTATGTCCATGATTACCACAATAGAAACATGTTGGTGCATTTGAAAAATCAACTTTAGAAAAATCAACAACATTTCTATGAGATTTACTCTTAGCATTAGTATAACCCAAACCAAACTTGTTTGAATTTTCTCTTTGAAAATTTAACAATGTGTGCAATCTAATATCACCATTTGAGAAACTTGCAAGCTTATTTTTCAAAATAGCATTTTCATCTTTAAGCAACTTGCAATCCTCACAATCAACCACAATATTCAATCTACTAGCACAATCACAAGAAGAACTAGCATATATAAGATCAAGAGTTTCATTTTGAAGATTAAGCTCATCAACTTGTTTTTGAAGTTCTAAAATCTCTTGTTGATGTTTCAAAATGAGCTTCTTCCTTTCAATGTTTTTCAAAGCTAGTTTCTTAAATTGTTTATGCATTTCTTCATAAGCATTATATAACATTTCATAATTTGAAGAAATTTCGGATTTAGTAAGACTTACATCGCTTTCGTCACTTTGCTCACTTGATTCATCATTTGATCTTTCCTCTTCATGTACTTGAGCTATCAAGTTGAGACAAGCGGCATCTTCATCATCTGAAGAACTACTAGTTGTGCTTTTCTTGTCTTGTTCATCATCACTATTCCAAACTATGTATGCCCTTTTTTGTTTTGCATTTTTCTTCTCTTTCTCCTTCTTCTTGAGATACTTAGAGCATGAGTACTTGAGATGACCGGGCTTTCCACATTCATGGCAAACTACACCTTCTTTTGAAGTCTTGGTCTTGTAGTGTGAGGGATCCTTCTCTTTACTTTTGTCCTGGTTCAACCTTCCTTTTCTCCTTAGAATTTTATTGAACTTTCTTAGTAGAAGCTTCATCTCCTCTTCATCAATGTCCGAATCGGAATTTTCATTATCATCATCATCATCATCGGAACTCTCTTCCTTTTTATATGACCTTTGAGCTTTAAGAGCAATTCCTTTTCTCTCTTTGTACTTATCCGACTCTTCATGCATTTGCAAACGTCCAAGCTCCATTTCATGTTCTTGTAGCTTTCCGAAAAGTGTTGCTAAGTCCATGGTGTCCAAGTCCTTTGATTCAACAATTGCGGTAACCTTAGGTTGCCATTCCCTACTTAGACATCTTAAAACTTTGTTAACAAGTTCACAATTCACGAAAGTTTTACCAAGAGCAATGAGATGATTAACAATATGAGTAAAACGTTTTTGCATAAAACATATAGATTCATTAGGCAAAATATGAAACAATTCATATTCATGCATCAAAGAATTCAATCTAGCACGCCTAACTTCACTAGTGCCTTCATGTGTGACTTGCAAGGTGTCCCACATTTCTTTGGCATCTTTACATTGGGAGACTCTAAAGAACTCATCATAAGATAGAGCGGAGGTGATGATATTTTTTGCTTTTAAATCATATTGAATTTTCCTTTTATCATCATCGGTCCACTTATCTTTGGGAGTAAGTGTAAGCACACCTTCTACATCTTTTGAGGGAATATAAGGACCATTTTCAATGGCTTCCCAAATGTTCATATCTATGGCTTCTATAAAGATTCTCATCCTAATTTTCCAATAAGCATAACCCTCTCCACCAAACATAGGAGGGCGATTTATTGAAGCACCTTCACCACCAAAAGGATTCGTAGAACCCATTGTAGTTTCTCAAGGATCTTAACGAAAAAGCTCTATGCTCGTGTCTTTCGACCAAGCTCTGATACCAATTGTTGGAAAACTACACTCGGTGTGTGAAACAAATAGGAACACTAGGAGAACACCTAGAAGGGGGGGTTGAATAGGTGTTAAAGAAACTTTGAAAGATTTTCGCAAGAAATAAATCTAAACGATTAAAACCAATGAAAATCAATCAATTAACAAATATTATATCAGATATTAAGCGGAAACAATCAACACCAATATTCTTATTGATTCACCTAGTTATGAAAATGATTTTCCTCAAATTAATTTGAACAATAAAGATTCAATTCAATCAAATATAGAAAAATCACTTTTTCTAAGTTTTCAATCAAGAACACAATTAATAACAAGAATTGTAAAGAGTAGAGAGTTTAGAGATACGACACAGTGATTTATCCTGGTTCACTTTCATCCACTTGAAAGCTACTCCAGTCCCCTCTTCAACCAAGAGAGATTCTTCACTATGAGGAATTAGAGTTTCTCAAATTACAAGTAAATGCCTCACAAGACTCCCTTCTTGCTAGCCTACAAAGGATACCACACCCTTGCCTTGTAACCCTATTGATATCTAATCTAACCTCTTCTCTTGCTTGCCGATATCCCACAACAAGACTTCCAATTGCTTGCTTCACTCACAAGACTTCCAATTGCTTGTTATTTAACAAGGCTTCCAAGTGCTTGATGAAATGCCTCACCAAGGCTTCCAATGAAACTTTTCTTGATTCACAAAATCAAGTCTTCCTTTGTTGTAGATAGCTTGCCTTTTGCAAAGATTACAACCCAAATGAAAAACAATAACAATCCTATGAATCTCTTTCAAAACATTTAAGCTTGTTGAGCTTGAACTTGATCAACACATTTAAGCTTGTTCAAAACCTTTTGTAGCTTGTTCAAAACCTTTTGTCATTATCAAAACATTCTTCATGGATCTTACAACCCGGACGCAGTAAGTCGTGACCAGCACATTAGTGCGGACGCAGTAGGTCGTGACCAGGGGAAAGGATGAAAATGAAACATACCCGGACGCAGTAAGTCGTGACCAACACATTAGTGCGGACGTAGTAGGTCGTGACCAGGGGAAAGGATGAAAATGAAACATACCCGGACGCAGTAAGTCGTGACCAGCACGTTAGTGCGGACGCAGAAGGTCGTGACCAGGGGAAAGGATTAAAATGAAACATACCCGGGCGCAGTAAGTCGTGACCAGCACGTTAGTGCGGACCAGTAGGTCGTGACCAGGGGAAAGATGAAAGAGAAATGTGAATTTAATGGAAGAGGAGAGAATAAAAGACTTGATAAAAATGATGATTAAGAACAAAGTGGAAATAATTGAATTGTGAAACCAATGAATATTTTGTGAGTGATTAGCGATGTGTTGGATTTTGTTATGTTGTGCTCTGAATGCTAGATATGTTGGGCTTAGTATAGCATTATGTCGTAGTTGGAAACTGCTTCCCCATTTTATGTGTAATACTCACTCCTTACTATTTCCACAGGTACTGAGGCAAAATTTGCACTTGACCAGGCCGAGCAGGAGTACTCTCCCTCACAGGGAGAGTAGGTTACTTATCTTTTAGGACATGGGAATGTCCTGGGCCCGATGATGTGATTTGATCCGTTTTTGTTGTATATATTGTACATAGCTTTTTGGGGGCCTAGGACGACTCCTTTTGGGTAGGAGTCTTTTTTTTGGGAAAATACTATTTCCATGACTTGTATATATATCTGCTAAAACTCTGATGTCTTTTACACTACTATTCTGATGTGTGCACGAAGTTGCACTAGCTGTGATATATGTATATAGCCCTGTTGGCTTCTGGTTATTGAAAATGATTATGTTTAACCGGTTACAGGGAAAATACAATTTTTGGGAAAGTCAGTAAAACAAACGAAACTCCGTCCGTTTGACGGGTGATTTTTATAAGTTAGAAGAAAATTTTAAGTTCACTATTTTTAATATATGGAAGTTAAGGGTAACAAAGGGTAATTAATTGTAGGTGTTACATTTATGGTATCAGAGCAATTTCCCTCAACCTTTGGAGTTATGAGCTACTCCAGTGATTACTCACCGAGCGAGTAATCGAGGATTATAGTTTAGAGTCTAGAATTTATTTATAGGATGTTTATACCATTAATTATTTTATTAAGCATTAACTGTCGGCCTTGTCCATGACTGAACAGTATGGCTGGTAGACGGATCGATAATGACGGGATCCGAGCTATTCTGGAACAAATGGTGCAGATGCAACAGAATCAGGGCAGCAGCAGCCGCAGCAGCAGCAGCAATGAATCCTCAACCACCAGCTCCAGTTGCTATTGATTGGTTGGCATGATTTAGGAAGAATGAACCGTTAAAGTTTGAAGGAGGCTTCAATCCTGATGGGGCACAACTTTGGCTGCAAGAGATCGAAAAGATCCTGAATACCATGGCACCACCGGATGAACAGAAGGTTCTGCTGGCACAATACATGTTGACTAGTGAAGCAGAACACTGGTGGCAACAGATGCGAAGGGGTTTGGAGGCGAACAATCAGGCGATCACTTGGGATTTGTTTAAAACCCGTTTTCTGGGTAAATACTTTCCTGAGGATGTTCATAGAGATAAGGAGATAACCTTTCTTCAGCTAGTGCAAGGAAACATGAGCGTTGGGGAATATGCTGCTAGGTTTGAAGACTTGATCCGATATGCGGGAAGTTACAGAGATGCTGATGAAAGGACCAAGTGCATCAAGTTTGAAACCGGACTTCGTTTTGAAATCAAGATGGCTTTTGAGTATCAAAACATCGCCAACCTGTCTCAATTGATCAACATGACTAGTACTTATGAAAAGAGTCGGAAACAACAGGCAGTTGAGAAAAGAAACAAAAATGTACAGAAGGTTGGAGGTCCTATTAGGGGCAAGAGTTTGGTACAGCGACCAGGTCCTTACTCCCAGCCTAGAACAGGCCAAGCAGTGAGCACCTTTGGTCCTATTCCGACTTGTCCACATTGTGGTAAGCAGCATAGGGGAGATTGCTGGAGATTGGATCTGAGCAAAGGGGGACTAATCTGTTACAGGTGCGGTCAGCCGGGTCACATTATGATAAATTGTCCTAGAAATGCAGTTTAAGAAGGAGGTGAATGTGGCCAAAGTACAGAAAGCTAGTGACAATCGGGTAACTCAGAAGGGCAAAGTGTATACTCTGGATGGCGAGGAAGTTACTGATGCCAATGAGCTGATTAGAGGTACCGGTTATGTTAATGATATTCCTTGTGGTATTCTCTTTGATTGTGGAGCTACTCATTCATTTAATTCTGCCGACTGCATGAAGAAGTTAGGATTATCTGCAATAGAAATGCCTTATAAATTATCTGTTTCTACCCCCAAAAATTCCTCTGTAGTCACATCAACGATGTGTTTGGATTGCCCACTTCGAGTATTGGAGCGGGAATTCAAAGTAAATCTAATATGTTTGCCTCTAACTAAACTGGATGTCATTCTGGGCATGGACTGGATGTCTCGGCACCATGTTCTGATTGACTGTCATCAGAAATCAGTCACAATCAGTGACCTTTCTTTATCTGCCCTAGAAACAAATTAGGAGGCAGAGGTCAGTCGAATTCCGGTAGTCTGCGAGTTTCCGGAAGTCTTTCCTACAGAGATTCCCGGATTACCGCCAAACAGAGAAATGGAGTTTAGCATTATCTGATGCCTGGTGCAGGTCCAATTTCAATAGCCCCGTACAGGATGGCGCCTCCGGAATTAGTAGAGTTGAAAAAGCAGTTGAAGGAACTTTTGGCTAAGGGCTTAATTAGACCGAGTGTATCACCCTGGGGAGCTCCGATTCTTTTTGTTAAAAAGAAGGAAGGTAGTCTCCGAATGTGTATCGACTACAGGCAATTGAATGCTGTGACTGTGAAAAACAAATATCCTCTCCCTCGCATCGATGATTTGTTGGACCAATTAAGAGGAGCAGCCGTATTTTCTAAAATTGACCTCCGATCGGGATACCATCAAATCCGTATCCGAGAGGAGGACATCCCTAAAACGGCATTCAGGTCGAGATATGGGCATTTTGAATATGTGGTGATGTCCTTTGGTCTCACGAATGCTCCGGCCATCTTAATGGATTATATGAACAGAATCTTCAGGCCGTACTTAGATTCCTTTGTCATAGTCTTTATTGACGACATACTCATTTATTCCAAGAGCCCGAAGGAACATGAAGAGCATTTGAGAACGGTGCTCCAAGTTCTCAAAGACAAGCATCTTTATGCGAAGTTATCGAAATGTAGTTTTTGGTTGAAAGAAGTGCACTTTCTGGGGCATGTCATTTCTGAGAAGGGTGTTGTTGTTGACCCTTCTAAGGTAGAAGCTGTGCTTAAGAGGGAGAGACCCAAGTCCATTATTGAGATCAGAAGCTTTCTTGGTATGGCTGGGTATTATAGGAGGTTTATTGAGGGGTTTTCTAAGTTAGCCCTTCCTCTAACTACTCTTACACGGAAAGGTGTTCCGTTTGAATGGTCCCTGGAATGTGAAGATAGTTTCCAGGAGTTGAAAAGGCGATTGACTAGTTCCCCGATGTTAATTTTGCCGGACCCGACTCAATCCTTTGTGGTATACTGTGATGCTTCAAAACAAGGGTTGGGCTGTGTGTTGATGCAGAAAGGACAAGTCATAGCTTATGCATCCAGACAGTTAAGGTAGCATGAACAGAACTATCCCACTCACGATCTTGAGTTGGCGGCAGTAGTTTTTGCTTTAAAAATCTGGAGGCATTATCTATATGCTTCAAAGTTTGAAATCTTTAGCAACCATAAAAGCCTTCGCTATCTCTTTGATCAAAAGGAGTTGAATATGAGACAGAGGAGGTGGATGGAGTTTCTGAAGGACTACGATTTTGATCTTCAGTATCATCCGGGCAAAGCCAATGTAGTGGCTGATGCACTAAGTTGTAAGACTTTGCATGTCAGCAATTTGATGGTGAAGGAGATGCAATTAATCCAAGAGTTCAGTGACCTCAACTTGAACATGCAAGTGAAAGAGAAGAGCATTGTTCTAGAAATGTTGCAGGTTACCAATGATTTGATTGGTCTTATCAGAGAAAGGCAAGCCGATGATGCAGAACTGCAAAAGTTGTTGGAAGGGGCATCAGGCAATGAAGAGCTTGACTTTGTAAAGGGTTTTGATGGCATTATCCGGTTTAGGGGTCGGATATGTGTTCCTATGGATTTCGAAGTTAGAAGGGATATTCTATGGGAAGCACATCGAACCAAGATGAATTTCCATCCCGGTGCAACGAAGATGTACCAGGATTTGAAGAGGATTTATTGGTGGCCAAAGTTGAAAATCGATGTAGCCGATCATGTATCTCATTGCCTAACTTGTCAGAAAGTTAAAATTGAGCATCAAAAGCCTGGTGGTCCTTTGCGATCACTTGATATCCCGGAGTGGAAGTGGGATAGCATAGCTATGGACTTTGTGACAGGTCTACCAAGGACTGCTGCAGGATGTGATGCAGTTTGGGTGGTTGTGGACCGTCTTACAAAGTGTGCGCATTTTATCCCTATTCACAAGAAATACACTCTGGAGAAGTTGACTCAGTTGTATATCAGGGACATAGTGAAGCTGCATGGTGTTCCTACCAGTATAGTATCCGATCGCGATCCGAGATTTCTGTCTAGATTTTGGCAGAGTCTTCAGCAAGCATTGGGTACTAAGCTGAAATTTAGTACGGCTTATCATCCGCAGACAGACGGACAATCTAAGCGTACTATCCAGACATTGGAGGACTTGTTGAGGGAATGTGTTCTGGAACAGGCTGGTAGTTGGGAGCAGTTACTGCCGTTGATGGAGTTTACTTATAACAACAGCTTCCACTCCAGTATTGGTATGGCACCATTTGAGGCTCTCTACGGAAGGAAATGTAGGACGCCTCTATGTTGGTTATAAACAGGTGAGAATCTGTTGACAGGTCCTGATATTGTGAAGGAGACAACTGAGAAGATCACCATGATCAAGAACAAAATGAAAACTTCTCAGGATCGCCAGAAGAATTATGCTGATAGGCGAAGGAGACCTTTGGAATTTGATGTTGGGAATCATGTGTTTCTAAGAGTGTCTCCTGTTACAGGGATTGGTAGGGCAATTAAGTCCAAGAAACTAACTCCTCGGTTTGTTGGGCCTTACGAGATTCTGGAAAAGGTTGGCCCGGTGGCTTACAGGATTGCCTTACCCCCTCACTTAGCAAGGCTTCATGACGTATTCCATGTCTCACAGCTAAGGAAATACGTCCATGATCCTTCACATGTGGTCACCTTGGATGATTTGCCTTTGAGGGAGAATTTGACTTTCGAAGTGTTGCCACTGAGAATTGAAGATAGACAATTGAAGTAGCTCAGAGGCAAGGAAATCTCTCTGATGAAAGTCATTTGGATCAGGAACAATGTGGAAGAGGCTACATGGGAATTGGAAGACAAGATCAGGCAGTCTCATCCACAATTGTTCGATGCCAACTAAATTTCGAGGACGAAATTCTGGTAAGTGGGAGAGAATTGTAACATCCTAAGCTTTATTTTAAAGAGAAATTATTGCTAAAAACCAAGAAATGATTGGATTAATTGCTTAAAGAATTTTGGGTGATAGGAGAGTAGTAATTATAAGTACTAGGGGTTGTGTAGGAGACATTTGTAGCAATGGGCAAGATTATTTAAGCGGAATCGGGGGTTAAATCAGCGTTTTAAATGTTAGAAATCAGCCGAAAAGAGAAAATTAGGAATTTATTATAGGATGCTAAGAAATTAAATTCCACCGTTGGATATGAAGTTTAAGGGATTAAGAAGCTTTTCTAAAAATTTGGACCCGATCCGACGGTTAACGAAAAAGTTACAGCGAATCGAAGTTTGAAAATTCTGATCTACGCCTAGGCGCGCCAGCCTGCGCCCAGGCGCGAGCCACTGTTCATTGGAGCTGGTTCAGACAGTTTTACGCCCAGGCGCTCCCTCCCATGCGCCCAGGCACGCCTCTGAGGCACCAGCTTGCGAATTGGCGCGCCAGTGCTGCTGCAACCCGCACCAGCTCCATGCGCCATGCACCAGATGCGTGGCTGGTGTTGTCCTCGCGCTCAAGCGCGAAAAGTCGCGCCCAGGCACGCGTGCGAGACCAGATCTGATCTGGTGCGTTGATCATGAGCTTGGGGGCCATGTCTTGATTCTTGGCCACATGATTGTTGCTGGCTTCTAGGCAAAAAAATAAGAGAAGAAAAACACTATACTCCCTCATACTCTATCATCAACATCATTCCTTCCTCCTCATCAATTCTCTCAAACCCCAAGTGCAAATTCTATCATCCTCATCGCATACACTTGGATTTTGGGCAAATCAAACTCAAGATCACTAAACCCACCAAGCTAGCATCAAGAATATGGGTTGAAGCTCCTCCATTTCCCTCTCTCTCACATGCATAGTCTCTCTCTCATCTCCCTCTTGGATTTTCAAGTTCATCACCATTTGGGTAAGTAGAACCTTATGAAAAGTTATGAATCCCTTCCTATTCTTCTTCACTCATGAAAGTTGTATTTGTTTTCCTTAGGGTTTTCATGAATCCTTGATCATGTAGAAACCTCAATCTCATGCCTTCAAATCAAGATCAAGAGAAGGGCAACAACCAACCATCTTGTAATACCCCTAATAGAGTTGTCTATCATCATTTGGTTATAGCTTTGTTGAGGTGGCAAGCAAGGCTTAGGAGATTCAAAGTTCAAGATTCTAAGCTAGCACAAACAAAGGTTTTTCTTACTTCTTGGTATTTTAGGTAAGGAGTGGGTATTAGTGGGTATTATCATACTCTGGGGATTAGTTTACGATATGTACATAATGGGTACTAAGAATTAGTTGTTAGTTAGAATACTGCACCATAGGTTAGTTAATAATTAGAACTTATGAATTAAGGATAATAGTGATGATAATAATAACATGCTTGATTTGTTCTGATTGAATTATAAGATATAATTGTGATAATTTGATAATATAAGTGTTTAATGTTGTGGTTTATTGGAATAATGTACTTGTTAATATGATTAATAGGTGATGTTGTTATAAGCCATGAAAACGAAACCTACCCAGGCGCAGTAAGTCGTGACCAGCACATTAGTGCGGACGCAGTAGGTCGTGACCAGGGGAAAGGATGAAAATGAAACATACCCGAAAGCAGTAAGTCGTGACCAGCACATTAGTGCGGACGCAGTAGGTCGTGACGAGGGGAAAGTATGAAAATGAAACATACCCGGACGCAGTAAGTCGTGACCAGCACGTTAGTGCGGACGCAGTAGGTCGTGACCAGGGGAAAGGATGAAAATGAAACATACCCGGGCGCAGTAAGTCGTGACCAGCACGTTAGTGCGGACCAGTAGGTCGTGACCAGGGGAAAGGTGAAAGAGAAATGTGAATTTAATGGAAGAGGAGAGAATAAAAGACTTGATAAAAATGATGATTAAGAACAAAGTGGAAATAATTGAATTGTGAAACCAATGAATATTTTGTGAGTGATTAGCGATGTGTTGGATTTTGTTATGTTGTGCTCTGAATGCTAGATATGTTGGGCTTAGTATAGCATTATGTCGTAGTTGGAAACTGCTTCCCCATTTTATGTGTAATACTCACTCCTTACTATTTCCACAGGTACTGAGGCAGAGTTTGCACTTGACCAGGCCGAGCAGGAGTACTCTCCCTCACAGGGAGAGTAGGTTACTTATCTTTTAGGACATGAGAATGTCCTGGGCCTGATGATGTGATTTGATCCGTTTTTATTGTATATATTGTACATAGCTTTTTGGGGGCCCATGATGACTCCTTTTGGGTAGGAGTCTTTTTTTTGGGAAAATACTATATCCATGACTTGTATATATATCTGTTGAAACTCTGATGTCTTTTACACTACTATTCTGATGTGTGCACGAAGTTGCACTAGCTGTGATATATGTATATAGCCCTGTTGTCTTCTAGTTATTGAAAATGATTATGTTTAACCGGTTACAGGGAAAATACAATTTTTGGGAAAGTCAGTAAAACAAACGAAACTCCGTCCGTTTGACGGGTGATTTTTATAAGTTAGAAGAAAATTTTAAGTTCACTATTTTTAATATATGGAAGTTAAGGGTAACAAAGGGTAATTAATTGTAGGTGTTACAAAAAACGAGTTGTTACTAAAACATTTCTTTTCATAAAACATTCGTTTCCATAAAAGAACATGTTTCAAAAACATCATGACAGTTCTCAAAAACTTTACATGGGTCAACTTTGCAAAAAGATGTACTCCACAAGTCAAATTAAAAACTTAGCTCGATTACATAAATGGTTCATGGCTCGGTAATCCTTAACTCAAAACAATCACAACAAACCTAAACTAATAACACTATCCTTAAACTTTCCTAGTGAAAACAATTGGATGCAGCTCCTTGTTCTTCTTGCGCCCTTTCTTCCTTCCTGACAAAGATGTCATCTCTGTCACTGCTTTTCCTTTGTCGTTGGGCTCCAACTCTACTCCATTTAGAGTTGTGGAGTTTCTCTGAGTCTCGTACCGCTTCTTCCCCTCGTAGCTCTTATATCCTCGCATGGTGACTTGCCCTAGATGCGGCCCCAAGTTAGCTCTGCTCAGTTGATGTTCCGGGTCTGTAATCACGATCTGAGTGTAGCCGATCCATGCCCAGCCATATGGAGTGTGTTTCCAACCACTCCCATTCCTACTCCAAGTAGCGATCTCCATACGATACTCCATCTGCCCGTTGAGATACCAGCAGCACCGATATGCCAACGAACAGGAGAGAGTAAGCAATCCGAACGACGCATCGTCGACGGTGTGGGTTTACGATAGGCGAGATACCAAGACAATACAAGCATACAACACAACACACATACAACATAACAACCAAGCATATTATCATTATCATTAATCATTATCATCATTCATTATCGTCATTATTATCATTCATTATCATCTTGCCCAACTTTCTTTTTACTCCTCATAAACATTATTTCTTACTTATTTCCTTACTTTCATTCATATCCTTCTTCATGGGGGTTTCCTTCACCTTTCCATACTTTCCATCCTCAATTCCTTTCTCATTATCCATATCTCATGAGCTTTGCTTCTCTTAATTATAAATCTTTTTCTTTGTCAAGTCTTATTGAATTATAACCATCGATGATCGGGGGAGTTAAAGTATCATCGAGGTACGCCTTTCTTTCGCAGTTAGCACTCACGTCTCAAGTCTACATCTCCTCAGTCATCCACCCAACCTAGTCGGAAGCAAACAGGAGTACAGGACCTTTACCGTGCGGGCCCGACAGCTGTCTCAACAATCAATTGGCTCCAAGCCAGGAGAACTGTAGAAAACTCGGGTACAGTCTCAATTCAATTCATATCATTTCAATTTATATATATAATCAAGGCACACTGTAGAAAACTCGGGTACAGTGGCAATCAAGATGCCCCACTCCAGTCCCTCTCACTGTTCAAGATTTGCAATCTAGGGGGCGTCAGTACTATTCTAGTTGCGCTGCAGAAATTACCACGGCTTTGGCCCCCAGTCCCTACCACGTTCGTATGCCTCATGTGGAATTCGTTCTGCCTAGAAAGTACTCAAGACTTCTTGACGTTTCACTGTCATCGTCCTCCCCTAATGCAATCTCCACCTGAGTATCCGCAGATACCCATGGTTCCTTCCTCTCCACTACTTCGATATCACACTCATAGCTCACCGCGTTCGCGTGTTAGAGTCTTTTAAAGTCTTTTATCTTTTTATTAACCTAAAGGTCGGCCCATCCTTCGTGCATCCCTTCAATGAGTCCCGACCACTATCTTTCAACATCGTTGTTCCTTTCTTTTCTTAACATAGCACAGAGCTGGGATCACATTGGTAAACTTGCATCTCTTTTCACCATCTTTCTCAATCAATCTCATATCACAATCTCATTCCACAATCTTTCTCAAAAATCTTATTTCTAAAATTTTCTCAAAATCTCTTTTCTCAAACTTTCTCATTTCATAAACTTTCTCGAAAATATCATTTCTTAAACTTTCTCCAAAATCTTGTTTCATAATTCTTCACAAAATATCCTTTCAGAAACTTTCTCAAAAACATCAGTTTGTAAAACTTTCTCAAAAATCTAGTTCTGTAAACTTTTCCAAAATCTCCTTTTGTAAATCTTTTCAAAAATCTCTTTTCATAAACTTTTGTAAAAATATCATTTTATAAACTCTCTTAAAAATCTTATTTCGTAAATTCTTTTCAAAACCTCTTTTCATAAACTTTTCTAAAAATCTTATTTCACAAGCTTTCTAAATATCTCATTTCATCAAAAATATCGTTTCACAAAATTTCTAAAAATCTCGTTTCACAAGCTTTTCGTAAAACCACCTTTCACAATCTTTTTCAAAATATCATTTCACAAATTTTTTTCAAAAATCTCAGTTCGTAAACCTTTTTCAAAAATCTCATTTTAGTGAGTACTAGTGGAGGAGCAAGCTCAACTCAACACCAGTCTCATAATAATCTCAACAAAGAAACCAAGTTCCACTCGGGTCACATCTCATTTCAATGCAACAACAATATCTTCCCTAGCTCTGGCTCATCCTCATCATTATCCTCAACTCTTTTCCCCAATCTCATTCCTTTACCTCTTTCTAATCCATCTTACATCATTTATCATTATTTCTTTCTCTTTTGTGTCCTTTACTCTCATAAACATACTCCTTTATTTTTCATTTTCAGGACGTAACAGACGTCCATCAGCATGCTACTTATGTTAATTAACAATCTAAATATCATCAGGCATAATTAAGCAGTAAATAAAGCATGCTATATCACATCATCAGCATACAATTATCACACACAACAATGTGGTCTTTGTCCTCTTCGTATAGGTGGCCACACAATACAAACAATTGCCACTATACTATTGACTCAGAACCACTAAGTTCTGATCTTTGAGCTGATACGAACGTCCTAATAAATCACCTAACTACCACGGTGTCTTAGGAAAGCTTCTCTCTCACATGTGGTCCAGCAATTTAAACGTACACGATCTTCGCGGATCCTTGTCGCTGCCAGCTGCCCCAATCCTTCGTCTTTAAAATTCCTTGTGCTAAATAAAATACGCTCACGTTATTAACTTGTATAAGGAAATCCTTTCTTAGCTTAATACACATTCCGTTCCTCGTCGGAAGACTTAAAACATAATTGTTTTCTCTCAAACAACTCTAATATTTTCTAATACCTTAAGTACTTTTAAAATCATTTGAAAACACCGTATAAAATAATTTTAACCATTTGATTTGGTTGCTGGTCCGTCTTGGACAGCACCTTAACCACATTCAAAAACACCGTAAAATTCGCCGTTTTTAATCCGGCTTTTTCTTAAATCAATTACCACTTGAAAACTATACTTTAAATCACATAAACACATTTTTAAAGTAAAGGAACAATTTTAAATAATTCGGGACAGCGAAGGATTACTTCACAAAATCATTTTTAATAAAAAAAAAATCCAAAAGTAATTAATTTCAAAACCAATCGCATAGCTTAATTATAAACTAAACATTCACTTCCAAACAAGCACTTTCACAAATAAACATTTGAAATCAACCAAGACAACTTGGTACATCATTATGCTATTTCATTTTAATAAAATAAAAACACTTAGATATACATATACTCACAAACCAAATTAAACCAAAGATATAAACCAAACAGATTTGTTTTTCTTAAACAATTCAATTCCTTTCAAAAGTCACCATGTAAATTTATTTTCATGCAACTAAATTTCCTAGACTTATTCACACTACATGGCCAAATGGAATCAAAGAAAACAAGTCAACATTACAAATCTAAAGCACACAAATCAACTTGATTTATTTCAAGCATTTAAATTCCACTTTCTTTTTCATGAAACAAAATCATTTACTCTTCCTTCTATTCTCAACCGAATGCACACACATATATTCAATTAAACACAAAACTTTAACCGAATCATAAGGTCCATTGTTTAGAAGTTTACAAATTTCTTTTAGCTTTAAAAATCCGTGATCAAGTACAAACAACACTTGTACTCATCATTTAAGCTTTGAAAATTAACATGCAAAGAAAAAAAAGAAGAGAGATCACAAGATCAAAGAAGAAAAACTAAACTATTACAACTTCCTTCATGCTCATTCGAACCACCCACCTAAGAAAAGGTTAATCTCTTAGCTTCTAAGGTCTTGGATCTTCAAGGAAGGGCTTAGGTTTTGGCTTGAACTTCTCCTTCTTCCTCCTTCTTACTCACGGCCCTCTCTCTTTCTCTCTCACTCTCTCTTTCTTTTTCTCTCTAAGAGTGAAGGAGCTCTTAGAGTTGTGTTTGGTTTAGGGAATGAGAAGTGAAGGAAATGAAATGAAATTGTGTGAGAATGAACTAAGGCCAAAGGTTTATATAGGCAATTCGTGAAGTCCCTCTTTTGCCCTTGGTTTGGTTTTGGTTAATGTGTGTTAAGGAGGGCGATTTTGGCAATCTCATTTGTTGCATGGGTGGAGTTTATCAAAGGGGACAATAAGGAGTGATTTTAGGCTTTAGGTCATTTCATGCCCATTTTGTTTCTACTAATTAGGTTTTTCTACCCCTTAATTCCCTTTTGGTTCTAACCTACCCATAAGCTTCTTATCTTAAATTAAAATGAAATCCTAGCATGCATACATACACTCATACACGTATCACACACATATACACACATACATGCATTATCATATTCTTTCAATAATTTAATTTCCATATAACCCTAAGTATACACATATAGCAACACCACACATACATATACATAGCCAAACAATGCATACATACACTCACATGCATAGAAAAATAAATCTTTTTCTCATATGATGACTCATGTATAAAAATCACAATTTCTTTTAAAGCATAAAAATTGTAAACACATAATCATTCCAAAACTCAATTTCTAAACTCTTAATATTATTCCATGAAAACCATTCCTTTAAAATTTCTTCATCACTTTGAAATCGTAAAATAAGAAATTTATTCAAGAAAATATTCTTTCAAAACACTTTCTCAAAAATAAAAATCTCTTTAGTATTTTAAACAATACGAGGAATTTGCGGGGTGTTACAGTAGAGGAATTGTGCCAATTGATCCTGAGATTGACAAGAGTGCAAGAAGTTGATTTGAGTTTGAAATATGATGTTTTTGTACCTTATTTAACCCCTATTTACTTTGGTTTTGGTATGTTCTTAAGCAAAGTCGAGTCTTTTATTACGGTTTTTAGTTGTTAAGTGTTTAGGTAGGGTGTTGTTCGTTTTGATGTGTTTGTTAGTGTTTCAGGTGTTTTTAGTGCTAGTTGGAATTGGGGAGAAGAAATTAAAGCTGGACCTTGGAGAATTTGGAGCTAAGTAGTTGAAATTGTGAACATTTGCACTTGCACGCCCAGGCGCAGGAACAGCACGCCCAGGCGTGCAAGGGGTCAATGCATCAGAAGTGGGGTCAAAGTGCTAAAAATGCTTCAGCAACTCAGATAGATTCGTGCCTAGGCGCGCGCGTCACGAATGAAGAAGAACTGATGAATTTTGGTTGCGTGCCTAGGCGTGCCAACGCCACACCCAGGCGTGCGTCGCAGATCTGTTTTGGATTTGTTATCTTTTTTAGGGATTTGTGATAAGATTGGCTTTTGGGGGTTTTAAAATAGATTAGGATTGGTATTTAGGATTATTCTGAACAATTGGGAACTGAGATTTTGAGAGCTTTGGTGAAGAATTGAGATTGGAGACTCAAGTTTAGTGGTAATTATGTTTACTTTTATCATGTTTATTGTTTCTCTCTTCTCTATTATGAACTAAACCCTTATTTGGGAACATGTGGATTTGTATGGAACCTTTGTAGTTTTTGTTTAATGAATTGATGTTTTTCTATTAAGTATTGTGTTTGATTATGTTTTTTTTATTGTTCATCATGAATTTGGATCCGTTTATGATTTGGTAATTCTAATTGAATAGGAATATTGAATTAGGATTTAGACCTTTAATCAAACAATTCAATTACATAGGTATAGGAATATGTCTATGAATTGGATAACCTTCTAATAATTTTGATTGAACATTAATTGGTAAGATTAGGATTTAAAGCTCTGCTTAAGGAATTAAGGGAGATTAAATTACTAAGAAACAGGGTTGACCTAAGGAATTAGGCTGCTTTTACCTTTGCAAAATTGGTTCAATACTTAGGAAATTCATTGATTCGTTAGCAATTATTATAGGAACCTACAATGAAACAAGTTCCCAAGTTTTCCCAAATTCTTTCACAACCACCTTTTATTTGTGTCTTTGTTTTTCAATTTAATTTAGTTAAGAATTTTCCAATCAATTTAATTTGAATTTGAATTTCACGTAGTAACTACAACTAAGGTGAGAATTATTTTAATCGATTTTAGTCCTCGTTGAGAACGACAACCCACTTCCACTTTATTACTTGTCACGAACTGGTGCACTTGCCAGAAAGCCAACAAGTTTTTGGCGCCGTTGCCGGGGACTAAAATTAGATTTTAGTAATTTTTCGGTACTTTTAGTAGTTACTTAGTGGAATTTTACTCCAGCTATTTATTCTTAATTGTTTCTATTTACTCAACAGGTGATTTTAACCCTCTTTGCCGAGATTGGTATATGCACTTGCGTTATGCAGGTGATTATAGCAGCCTTCAATTCGATCCTGAGATCGAATTGACAGCGAAGAAGCTAAGGAAACAAGCACAGCAAGAGAGAAGGAGACAAGCAAGAATAATGGCGGAAGAGCATGAGCGCGAGCGCAGGCATGAGCGTGAGCCGGAATCTGAAAGGCATACATTGGCTGATTACGCCTTAGTCGACCCAACCTTGATTGGTACTAGCATAGTACGACCTGCTGTCACTGCCTCAAATTTTGACATCAAGGGGGCATATCTGAACATGCTGCAACAAAATCAATTTAGCGGTGCCCCAGAAGAGGATCCGAGTGATCATATTGCTAGTTTCTTGAGTTATCTGGACTTCTTCAAGATTCAAGGTGCAAGTGATGAGGCAATAAGGTTGAGGCTTTTTCCTCTCTCATTAAGGGGAAAGGCGCTTCAATGGCTCCGTGCACAACCACAAGGGAGCATCACTTCTTGGGAGGAATTGGCTAAGATTTTCGTGGACAAATACCTCCCACCTTCCAGACAAGCTCAGCTTAGGCAAGAAATCAACGCCTTCGCTCAGCAGGATGGAGAATCTTTACATGAGGCGTGGGAAAGGTACAAGCAGATGTTGAAGAAGTGCCCCAATCACTCTATGCCTGAATGGATGCAAATGAGGACATTCTATGATGGGTTGAGTCTTGCCAATCAGCATTTGGTCGACTGTGCATCACAAGGTTCATTAGAGAGCATGACTGCTGAAGTGGCTAGGCAGTTGTTTGAAAAGATGGCTCACAACAGCAATCGTGCCACTATTAGGAAGTGTATCATGAAGAAGACTGATATGGAACCTAAGAATGTGCAAGCTTTGTTCGCCCAGAATAAGGAGATGCAGCAACAAATAGCTGCATTGACTCAGAAATTAAACCAGGTTCAGATGGGTTCTTCTGAGGTAGTGCTTTCTTGTGATTTCTGTAAGGGTAATCATCAAAATGGAGACTATGCTTTTGAGTTTGGTACAAGTGAAGAGGCTAATTTCATAGGAGGAGGTCATAGGAATAATCCATACTCTAATACTTATAATCCGGGATATAGAAATCATCCTGCCTTCTACTAGTGCAGTCCTGCACTTCAGCCATCACAGCCATCACAACCTCCACAGCAAGAATAGAAGATGGCACCATGGGAAGCAGCTCTTGAAAGGGTTACTAATACAATAAGTAACTTAGCAGAGGAGACCAGAGCGGGGTTAAAAAATCAAGGAGCTAGTATTCGCAATTTGGAGATTCAGATGGGTCAGCTTTCCAAGCAAATGTCTGAGAGACCATCCGGATCCTTTCCAGGTGATACAGTTCCTAATCCAAGGGAGCATTGCAAGGCCATTACTCTTCGAAGTGACAAGTCTCTTGAGAAGCCACGGAAAAAGAGTGATGATGCGGTAATTGAGGCTGAAGAGGAGAAGGAACAGAAACCAGAGGAGCCTATTCTTGAAGTGCAACAAAAGCAGAATTCAATTGCACCTCAGAAAAAGGAAAAAGAAAAACAGCCACAGATTTCCATCAAGGTTCCTTTTCCTTAGAGATTGAAAAAGGAAGACACCAAGAAGTAATTTGCCAAGTTCATGGAGGTGTTCAAGAGGCTCCAGATCAACATCCCATTTGCGGAGGCTCTTGAGCAAATGCCCACATATGCTAAGTTTATGAAGGAGCTTCTAAGTAACAAGAGGAAGATGCAGGATGATGAGACAGTTATGCTGACTGAAGAATGCAGTGTCTTATTGAAAAAAGAAGCTTCCTCAGAAACTTAAGGACCTAGGGAGTTTCACAATCCCATGCAACATTGGTGGGCATAACATTGGAAAGGCTCTATGCGACTTGGGAGCTAGCATCAACCTGATGCCTCTCTCTATATTCAAGAGATTGGGCATTTTGGAGGTGAAACCAACCATGATGTGTCTCCAGCTGGCAGATCGATCCATCAAAAGACCTTATGGGAAGGTGGAGGATGTTCTTGTTAAGGTTGACAAGTTCATCTTCCTAGCTGATTTTGTGATCCTGGACATGGAGGAAGATGTTGCTATTCCACTTCTTTTGGGAAGGCCATTCTTGGCCACCGGGCGAGCCCTCATTGATGTGCAACAGGGCGAGCTCAAGTTGCAGGTTCATGAAGAGGAAGTATCCTTCAATGTGTATGAGTCCATGAGAAGGCCTGAGGAGGAGGAGCATTGTTTCATGGTGGATGTGATTGATGCCTTAGTCACATCCACTTTTGAGAAAACTTGCCATGGTGACACAATTGAGGCAGCATTGGTGCAAGGAGAGTGTGGAGAGCCAGAAATTGATAAGGTAGCATCTCAGTTGGATGCAACTTCAGAGTACAAAGGCACCGAAATCATGGATCTGAGGAGACATGAAAAGGTGGCTAGAGCAAAACCGGAGCTTAAAACACTCCTAGCCAATCTCAGGTATGCTTTTCTAGATGACTCCGACTATTATCCTGTCATAATTAATAATGCCTTAACTGAATTAGAAACTGAAAAATTAATGAGAGTTTTAAGGAAATATAAATCTGCGATAGGATGGTGTGTAGATGACCTCACAGGGATTCATCCCAGCTTTTGCATGCATAAGATTCTCTTAGAGGAGAATTTTAAGCCAGTAATTCAGCCTCCAAGGACACTCAATCCTACTCTCCATGAGGTGGTAAGAAAGGAGGTGGTAAAACTTTTAGATGCAGGAATAATTTACCCCATCTCTGATAGCACTTGGGTAAGCCCAGTGCAAGTGGTCCCAAAGAAGGGTGGTTTAACAGTGATAAAAAATGATAAAAATGAACTCATACCCACCCGCACTGTCTCAGGGTGGAGAGTTTGTATTGACTATAGGAGATTGAATAAAGCCACCCGAAAGGACCACTTCCCATTGCCATACATGGATCAGATGTTAGAAAGATTAGCTGGACATGCATATTACTGTTTTCTTGATGGATATTCTAGTTATAATCAAATCTGTGTTGACCCTAATGATCAATAAAAAACTGCATTCACATGCCCCTTTGGAGTTTTTGCATACCGGAGAATGCCTTTTGGACTTTGTAATGCACCAGCCACTTTTCAAAGGTGCATGCTTGCAATATTCTCCGATATGATTGAGAACTTCATAGAGGTAATTATGGATGATTTTTCGGTCTATGGGTCATCCTTTGATTCATGTCTGAGTAATCTGGGAAAAGTTTTGCAAAGATGCCAAGAAACCAATCTTGTCCTTAATTGGGAGAAATGTCAATTCATGGTTAAGGATGGGATAGTTTTGGGGCATAAGATTTCTGAAAAAGGAATAGAGGTAGATAAAGCAAAAATTGATGTAATTGAAAATCTACCTCCTCCAACAAATGTAAAGGGAATTAGAAGTTTTCTGGGCCATGCCGGTTTCTACGAGAGATTTATAAAAGATTTTTCAAAAATAGCTAAGCCCCTTTGCAATTTGTTGGAGAAGGATGTGGAGTTCAAGTTTGATAAGGAATGTATGAATTCTTTTGAAACTCTGAAAAGGAAACTAGTAAAAACTCCCATAGTGGTCACCCCCGATTGGGGAAAACCTTTTGAACTGATGTGTAATGCCAGTGACCATGCTATAGGAGCTGTTCTAGGACAAAGAGTGGATAAAGTATTTCATACAATCTACTATGCTAGTCGTGTTCTGAATAGTGCTCAGGTGCACTACACGACTACTGAAAAAGAGCTCTTAGCAGTAGTGTTTGCCATGGATAAATTTAGATCCTATCTCATAGGGTCTAAAGTAATTGTTTACACTGATCATGCTGCACTTACGCACCTTTTGGCTAAGCAAGACGCTAAGCCAAGACTGATAAGGTGGATCTTGCTTTTGCAAGAGTTCGATTTGGAAATTAAGGATAAGAAAGGGGTTGAAAATGTAATAGCTGATCACCTATCTAGACTTCCCCTTGAAACTAGTGATAAAGATGACCAGGTTCCAATAGATGATGCATGCCCTGATGAACAACTCCTAGCTGCATCTGCATTACCATGGTATGCTGATTTAGAAAATTACTTAGCAGCAGGGGTCATTCCCAAAGATTTAACTTGGCAACAAAAGAAAAAGTTTTTACATGATGCCCAGTTTTATTTTTGGGACGAGCCCTTTCTGTTTAGAAGAAGTGCAGATGGAGTAATTAGGAGGTGTGTAGCTGAGGAGGAAATTCCTGACATTCTTTGGCATTGCCATAACTCCCATTATTCAGGTCACTATGGTCACGAAAAAACAGCATCCAAGGTTTTACAATGTGGTTATTTTTTGCCAACTCTTTTTAAAAATGCTCGTGATTCTGTGATCAAGTGTGACCGGTGCCAAAGGATGGGGAATATTTCTAGGAAAGATGAGATGCCTCTCCAAAATATTTTGGAGGTAGAAGTGTTTGATGTTTGGGGGATAGATTTTGTAGGCCCCTTCCCACCATCTTATAACAACAAATACATTCTTGTGGGGGTTGACTATGTTTCTAAGTGGGTTGAGGCCATCCCCACTTCCACCAATGATACTGCAGTAGTGGTAGAATTTTTAAGGAAGAATATTTTCTGCAGATTTGGAGTACGAAGAGTGCTCATTAGTGATGGTGGAAGTCACTTTTCCAATAAAGTGATGGAGAAGGCATTAGCTAAATATGGGGTGCACCACAAAGTTGCCACCCCATATCACCCACAAACATGTGGTCACGTTGAAGTGTCTAATAGGTCCCTTAAGAGAATCCTAGAGAAAACTGTGAATAGTTCTAGGAAAGATTGGTCTAGAAAATTAGATGATGCTCTTTGGGCATATAGGACAGCTTTCAAAGCCCCTATTGGCATGTCACCTTTTCAAGTAGTTTATGGAAAAAACTGCCATTTGCCTATTGAACTTCTTCATAAAGCATACTGGGCAACCAGATTTTTAAACTTTGATATGCAATTGGTAGGCGAGAAGAGGTTATTGCAGCTCACTGAACTTGATGAGTTTAGGGAGAAAGCATATAACACCTCTCATATTTTTAAGGAAAAAACAAAAAGGTGGCATGACAAGAGAATAATTAATAAAGAGTTTCATGTTGGACAAAGTGTCTTGCTATACAACTCTAGACTTAAGCTTTTTCCAGGAAAGCTTAAGTCTAGATGGATAGGTCCTTTTGTTGTGATGCAGGTACTACCTTTTGGAGCTGTGGAGATTAAAAATCCCTCAAATGGGAATGTGTTTAAAGTGAATGGACAGCGACTCAAGGTGTACCATGGGGAGGTAATCGACAAGAGCTCATCCAAAGTGGAGCTCAAAGACCCTTAGTCTCAATCTAGTGTCATCCGTCAGGCTCGGAACGTTAAACAGGCGCTTTTTGGGAGGCAACCCAGTGGTAAGTAATTTAATTTTCATTTTTTATTTTTTTTTAGTGTAGGATTTTTACTAAAAAAAAATAAAATAAAAATTTGAGGGGGTCTGTACGATACGCCCAGGCGCGCTGGGGTGCCAAAGCTGGATGCGTGGTGTAAAACCCAATCCGTGAATTAAAAAAATTGGGTGGCCGGACAGACAGATTTGCACCTAGGCACGCTACTACTCACGCCCAGGCGCGCAGAAAAATAAAAAATATGAGCATCAGACCTGTCTCCGCGCCCAGGCGCGCCCGACTCGCGCTCAGGCGCGCGGTCTGTTATAAGCCACGCGCATCAGACCCGGCCCATTTCTTCTATTTTCTTCTCACTCTCAACCCTAGTCTTCTCCAAAACACGCCGCCGTCTTCCTCTTCCCTACCTTCAATCTTCCTTTCGTTCCTCCATCCCTCACGGTATCTTCTTGCCCCTCCTTCCAGCCCACCGAACCGCCGCCTCTCATCTCTTCTTCCTCCGTCCAACACGGTTCTTCACCGAACCGTCTCTCTCTCCTCTCCACAATGAACCGCCGCCTTCTTCTTCCTCTCCTCCACCACCATTCTCTGCCTTTCAAAAGTTGGTATAGCCTTTTTCCTTCCCTTTTTCTCTAATTTTTATTATATTTATTTTTTTTATTTTTATTTTTCTAGGCTAGTTGTTTTTTTTTATTTCATGTTTTCTATTTTATTCTCTGATTATTCTGAAATATTTGTGTCTTAGGTTATAGTTAGTGTTAATTAGTAAGTGTTAGTGTTTTGTGTTAGGATTTGTGTCTAGAGTTTGTGTTAGTTGAGTCTAGAATTAGTGTGCCCTTTAGGTGTTTGATAGATTTCCTAGGTGAGTTTTCAAAATGAATAGGGGAAAAAGAAAGGCTATTGCTAGTGGTTCAGGCAAGAAAACGTTTGAGCACGCTGATGTCTCGGAGTTTTACAACTCCAAGATGATTTGCAGGGGTATCACCCCGGAAACTAGTATGCTATATTTGCCGGAGGGCACTTTAGGACAGCATGTCTTAGGTGTTAGGGAGATTGATGAGGTTTGGGAGACCCTGCAAATTAATCAGTGGGTAGACTGGATAGGGGAGACCGATGAGTATTTCAGTCAGGCTTTAGTGGGGGAATTTTATTCCCATGCTCATTGGAGGATAAAGAAGAAAGCACTAGAGTTAGGTAACCGTCGTGTTAGTTATGTGCGGGGCATTGAAGTCCCTTATGATGCGGCTACCATTGCTCGCGTCATGGGGCTCCCCATGTACCCACTCGAGGCTGGCCCTGCGATGTTCACATCCTCTAGTTTTGAAGATAATGAGCAGTACTCCCTGGACAAGATTAAGAGGGCCCTGTTTCTACCAGGAACTGACTGGAACTGACTGGAACTTATCCGTGTCTAACACGGTCAAACATGTGTATCAAAAGAACTTGGTCGGGGCTGCTAGGTTTTGGGTTCGCTTCGTAGTGCATAACTTAGATCCTAGATCCCATGATACAGAGGTCCCACCTCGGGTATGCCGGCTGGTTTATGCTTTGTGTGAGGGGATAGTGGTTGATGCGGCTACTTTTATTTCTGATAGACTGCACAGCTTTGCAATGAAGGATCACCTATATGTTGGATTTCCCTGGGTGATCCACAAGCTGTGTACGGCCGCTGGTGTCTATTTTAGGGAGGATGTGCGCGCGCTGAGGAGGACTCCTCGGATGACTTGGTCTTCTTGGGACCATTTCTTATCTTTAAAAAGAAAGGCGTTGCACGATTTAGGACACCCTGCAGGCAATGCACCTCCCCCAATGTCCCCAGTTTTTGAGTTACCACCCACAGTTGAGGTTGGCCCCTCCTCCCCTTCGGTTTCACAACCTGGAGGCATGGATGAGATGATGCGCATGATGCAGTCCCTTATGACGGGACAAACAGAGTTGAGGGGTGGCCAGGCTAGAATTTTACAGGGGCAGGATCGCATTTTGCGACGCCAGGCCCGGACAGCTGAGTTGTGGCGCAGAGAGATGTGTCGGAACCAAGACAGGGATGCGTACATGAGGGATTGGAGAGAATCTCAGGGGTTAACGTTTGATGTTCCTCCTTACACGGAGGAGGATTTTGGGCTTTTGGATGATGATTCGTCTCATGAGATGGACGAGGATGTCCATTGAGGAGTGCTTGTTGTGCTCTAGTTTTAGGGGATAGTTTTAGGTGTCGTTAGGTTCTTAGGTTCCGTAGTCGTTGTCGGATTAGAGCTTCTTATATTTGTTGACTAATGCGGTGCTGCAAGCGCCATTTTTAGTTACATGTGTGCAGGTACACAAGTTTGGGGGAGTTCGCTTCTTGGATCCTGTGGATACTGCGCTACAAAGGGAAGTCTCTATTCTTTCTTTTACTTTCCTTTCTTTTCTTTTGTTTATTTTTGTGTCGAGTGTCTAGTTGCACTTTGAATGACATTAATATCCCTTAGTTGCCCAATTTGAGCTTTTAAAGTTATTTGAGTTTCTTTGGTACCCTGGATAATTTGCATATTTTTTGTAGAGTACCTTTGGAATTCATAATGGAGCAACTAAGAGGAATATTGTGAAAAAGCTAAAGTGAAAGTGTGAAAAAAGATGACATGAGTTGTACTTCTCTTCTAAAAATTAAAAAAAATTTAAAAAAAATAAAATAAAAGAAGAAGATAGTAGAATGAATGAAATGTGAAAAAGATAAGAAAGGGTGTTTGAAGTGGAGTGAGATGTAATTAATTGTTGAGTTTAGTTGCTCTATTCATGAATTTTAAAGGGAATTGTTCTGATTGTATTGATTAAGCCCTTTGTGCATCCATTCTTTCTTTATCCCACCTTCATCTTTTAGCCATGGCCCCGTTACAACCTGAACTAAGACCTTTTGATTTGTGCACGTAGTCAATAATTTCGATGGAGATTTGGTCTATAGTCAAGCATATGGTACACATTGTCATTGCATGAACTCGAGTGCATTGAATAAATTTACCCAGTATACACTTGAGAGAGATACACTGTGAGGTTGAGAGAGTTCACTTCCTTAGTTTCCTTGGAGTTTGTTATTCTAACCAGATTTTGAATGAGTAACTGTTTGAGAAAATTTGTGTCAGAGTTGTGAAGTCGAAGTCTTAGACTAGCAATGTATATTTTGAATTAGGAGGTAATACTGTGTTTGGAATTTTTATTTTACTTTTGTCTGGGACATGCAAAATATCAAGTTTTGGGGTGTGATTTGAGTTTGAAATATGATGTTTTTGTACCTTATTTAACCCCCATTTACTTTGGTTTTGGTGTGTTCTTAAGCAAAGTCGAGTCTTTTATTAAGGTTTTTAGTTGTTAAGTGTTTAGGTAGGGTGTTGTTCGTTTTGATGTGTTTGTTAGTGTTTCAGGTGTTTTTAGTGCTAGTTGGAGTTGGGGAGAAGAAATTAGAGCTGGACCTTGGAGAATTTGGAGCTGAGCAGTTGAAATTGTGAAAATTTGCACTTGCACGCCCAGGCGCAGGAACAGCACGCCCAGGCGTGCAAGGGGTCAATGCATCAGAAGTGGGGTCAAAGTGCTAAAAATGCTTCAGCAACTCAAATAGATTCGCGCCGAGGCGCACGTGTCACGAATGAAGAAGAACTGATGAATTTTGGTTGCGCGCCCAGGCGTGCCAACGCCATACCCAGGCGCGCGTCGCAGATCTGTTTTGGATTTGTTATCTTTTTTAGGGATTTGTGATAAGATTGGCTTTTGGGGGTTTTAAAATAGATTAGGATTGGTAATTAGGATTATTCTGAACAATTGGGAACTGAGATTTTGAGAGCTTTGGTGAAGAATTGAGATTGGAGACTCAAGTTTAGTGGTAATTATGTTTACTTTTATCATGTATATTGTTTCTCTCTTCTCTATTATGAACTAAACCCTTATTTGGGAACATGTGGATTTGTATGGAACCTTTGTAGTTTTTGTTTAATGAATTGATGTTTTTCCATTAAGTATTGTGTTTGATTATGTTTTTTTATTGTTCATCATGAATTTGGATCCGTTTATGATTTGGTAATTCTAATTGAATAGGAATATTGAATTAGGATTTAGACCTTTAATCAAACAATTCAATTACATAGGTATAGGAATAAGTCTATGAATTGGATAACCTTCTAATAATTTTTATTGAACATTAATTGGTAAGATTAGGATTTAAAGCTCTGCTTAAGGAATTAACAATGAAACAAGTTCCCAAGTTTTCCCAAATTCTTTCACAACCACTTTTTATTTGCGTCTTTGTTTTTCAATTTAATTTAGTTAAGAATTTTCCAATCAATTTAATTTTAATTTGAATTTCACGTAGTAACTACGACTTAGGTGAGAATTATTTTAATCGATTTTAGTCCTCGTTGGGAACGACAACCCACTTCCACTTTATTACTTGTGACGAATTGGTGCACTTGCCAGAACGCCAACAGAAGTAGGAAGAGACACGCCCGTTTACAAAGGAAAGAATAGAATGATAAGACGGTTGAGAGAACTTAAAGAGGTGCTGAGAGAACTGAAAGAGAGTCTGAGAAAGCTACGCCTCCACCAAGAAGAATGAAACTGGCTGACTGTGCAAAGGTTGATCCAGATATTTGCACTTTTAGCATAGTCAGGCCAGCCATCACTATTGAATCCTTTGAGATTGATCCACAGTACATTCATCTAATCAGGCAGGATCAATTTAGTGGAGCGCCACATCAAGAACTAACCGATCATATAGCCAACTTCTTGGGTAGGTTGGATTTCTTCAAAATCCAAGGTGCTTTGAGGAGGCTATCATGATGAGGATGTTTCCTTTATCTCTGAAGGAAAAGGCATACAATTGGGTTCGTAATTAGCCACCTGGAAGTCTTTCCTCCTGAGAAGTTCTGGTTAGGAAGTTCATTGACTAGTTCCTCCCAACTAGAAAGCAAGTCAAGCTTCGTCAAGATGTAAACTCCTTGGCTCAAGAGGATAATGAGCCATTACACGAGGCCTGGGAGCGCTACAATCAGATGCTTAAGAAGTGTCCTACTCATGCTATGTCAGCCTGGTTGCAGATTTGTCTGTTCTATGACGGATTGAAGATGTCCAATAAGGGAATGGTTGATGCAGCAGCTGGTGGGTCACTAATTAAGAAGACAGTGGATGAGGCCAAGGATATTATGGAGACGATGGCTTATAACAACAACCAAGCCCTAAGTGAGAAGAGTATCATGAGGAATTCTGATATGAGGTCCACTCAAGTCCAGACCCTGCTTCAGAAAAACAAGGAGATGCAGAAACAGATTTTTGCATTAGCAAAACACATGGGACAGACTCATTTGACAGCTGCAGTCAACCTAGTCTGTGATTTCTGTGGTGGGAATCACAGCAATGGTGAATGCTCACCTGATATTGGCCAGAGTCCAGAGACTATTGAGGAGCAAGCAAAATATGTTGGTGGTGGAGGTAAACACAGAAACAATCTATTTTCCAACACCTACAATCGGGGTTATAGAAATCACCCGAATTTTTCATGGAATAGTCCGGCTCTGAATCCAACTCAGCCACAGAAGCAGAATTGGGAGATAGCAGTGGATAAATTGGCTAATGCAATGAACAACTTCATAGATGAGACAAGGGCGCATTTCACCGATCAGAGTGCTAGCATCTGGAATTTGGAGGTGCAAGTGGGGAAGATATCAAAGCAAATTTCAGAGAGACTGCCAGGAACTTTTCCTGGTGACACTATCACCAATCCAAAGGAGAGATGCAACTCCATAAATCTTCGTGGAGGCAAATCATATGAGGAGCCGAAGATGAAGAGTACCGGAGCTGGAGATGGAAAGAAGGGGGAGTTGAAGAAGCCAATTGTGAAAGACACATCTGAGGAAAACAAGAAGAAGGATTCACCTGCGAATCAGGCTAAGGCTCAAGCACAACCAGCACCAACCAAGGTGCCTTTCCCTCAAAGTATTAAGAAAGAAGAAGACAAGAAGCAGTTCTCAAGGTTCATGGAAGTGTTTAAGAAGTTTCAGATAAACATTCCGTTTGTTGAAGCTCTTGAACAGATGCCAGCATATTCTCGATTCATGAAGGACTTGCTCAAAAAGAAGAGGAAGTTGCCAGTGGAGGAGACTGTGATGCTAACTCAGGAGTGCAGCACTATTCTTCAGAAGAAGCTTCCAACTAAAATAAAGGACCCTGGTAGCTTCAATATTTCATTCAACATAGGCAAGGAGTATCAAGGTAAGGCTCCTTGTGACTTAGGAGCTAGCGTTAACATTATGCCTTTGTCTGTATTTAAATGATCTGGGTATTGGGGAGGCTAAACCTATAGAGGCTATGCTTCAATTAGCTGATAAGTATGTCATCTGCTCATATGGTTTAGTGGAGGATGTGTTGGTCAATGTGCATGATTTTATTTGGGCAGTTGACTTTATGGTGCTTGATATTGAAGAGGATGATCATATTCCTCTACTCTTTGGGAGACCATTTTTGGTCACAACTGGAGCTATAATAGATGTGTCTAGGGGAGAGGTAATTTTGCGTGTGAATGGGGAGCAGAGTATTATAAAAAATTTTGAAAAACCCCCACTCACTGCAGAGTCCTTTGCCCCATTAATGGGTGTCAAAGCTGAAAAGGATGATAATAATGATGTAGAAAGCAAGGTTTCTACCTTGTGAGGGCATTTGGCAGCCCCTTAATCCTTGAATAAAGGACAGACGTCAGACTCGGGACGTTAAACAAGCGCCACTGGGAGGCAGCCCAGGATTATTTGAAAGTAATTTTCTTAGTTTTTAGGTAGTAGTTTTTTTTTAATTTTGCATGAATTATTTTTGGTGTGTTTTTAGCTTCCATTTTCTATTATATAAAAAAAAAGAAGAAGAAAATAAAAGTCCAAGTCTAATGTTTAAAAGAGGGGGTCCATGGTCCAAAAAGGGCGTCAAAGTGCTAAAAAATTGAAAAAAAAAATGAGAGGGGGTTCAGCAAGGTTGGCACCTAGGCGCCAAGAAGGCTGCACCTAGGCGTGAGGAAGGCGTGATAAGCCACGCCCAAGGGCTTCATGCCCCATTCTCGCATTCATTCCCAATTCCTTCAAACCCTCTTATGAACCCTAACCCCCAATTCACCAAATCCATCAATTCCAACCAAATTTCTCTCTAATTCTCTCAATTTTTTCAACATTCATCAAGTGCTAAGTGATTTTATCCCTCAAGTTGTGCTACATTATGCATGAAAATTCCCATTCTCCCTCTCCCTCTCCCTCTCCCTCATCAATATGGTTTCTCTCTAAGGCTCAAGAAGTACACGAATTTTTCAAGTTTTTGTGGGTAAGAACACTCAATCTCTATTCTCTACTGCATTCTGAGTTGATTTAGGTTAGTTTGGGGTGTTGAGAGTTTGTGTTTTTGGTTAGTTTTTGTTGAATTTTTAGTGCCGACAAAGTGTTCGATAAATTGCCAGAGAGAACCAAATATGCCTAAGGTTAAGAAGGTGGCTGTTGACAGCAATACTAGGAAGGGGAAGAATTTTGAGAATTCCAAGGCCACTGGTTTTTATGATGACAAGATGAAAAAGAGAGGTATTGTGCCTAAGAGCTCTATGCATTACTTACTAGAGGGTAACTTGGGTAGGCAGATACTGGGTGTGAGAGAGATTGCTGAAGTTAGAGAGTGTCTTCAGAAGAACCACTGGGTGGAATGGGTTGGTGAAACTGATGAGTATTTTAGCAAGTCCTTGGTGTGGGAGTTCTATGCCAATGCTTGGTGGAGGTCCCAAAATTCAGATGCCCCGAGGGTAAGTTATGTTAGAGGCCGGGAGGTGTCGTATGATGCGGAGTCTATCCGCCGAGTTATGATGTTACTGGAGTACCCGCTTGAGGCTGACTCTGCATTGTTTTCATGGCAGAGTCTCTATGATGATGATTCCTACCCCCTGGACACTTTGCAAAGGAAATTATTTTTAGAAGGAAGGGATTGGAATAGAAACGATCAGGGTCAGGTTAGACATGTTTATCAGAAGAGTTAGATAGGCCCTGCTCGGTTTTGGGTGAAGTTTGTTCTCCATAATTTGTTCCCTGCCTCTCATGACACCGAGATTCAGCCTAGTGTATGTAGGCTGGTGTATGCATTGCATAATGGTATAGTAGTGGACGATGGGTCCATTATCTTTGAGAATATGCACCAGTTTGCTACTCGATCGACCGATTATGTGGATTTCCCGTGGGTGATCCACAAGCTTTGTACGCACTTCGGTGTTTATTTTGCTGCGGATATTTCCCGTGGGTGATCCACCACCACAGGCCCAGCCACAACAGTTTCCACCACATCCAGTGCCAGATATGGGTGCAGGTCCTTCTGTGCCACCGGCTTCACAGCAAGATGGTATGGAAGAGATGATGGAGCAGATTCTGCTAGAGCAGGAGGATATGAAGGGTGGACAGTAGCATATCCTCACTGAGATTGATAGGGTGCATGATGCACAGGATAGGATTTTGAGGAGGCAGTTGTGAGTTGCTGAGTTCTCTTGCCGTGAGGTGAGGAGGAACCAGGCGGTTCATGACTTTATGCGGAGCTAGAGCCAGGATCAAGGTTACTCCTTTGATGTGCCTGCATACACGCAGGAAGATTTTGGATTACTAGATGCATCAGAGGAGGAGGAGGATGAGTAGTGATGTGGAGTGCTTATTATTGATGGTGTTTTTATGGATTTTGTTATTTAGACCCTTGTATTTCATATTTCTCTTTATCAGACTTTGGTGTTTTTATTTCTTTTTTATGTAAAACATTATGATGAAATAACAATTTGTTTTTAGGATTTTTCTTTTCTTTATTCGCGTGTGTGTGTGATTCTACTGGTTTTGCTTAAATATTATATCGGTTATCTATATATTGTACGTTGTAGTAGAGGGAGTTGGTGTTATCCCCCTGGTAGAGCTTCTGTGAGAGGGACGTGCCAAGTCCTTTGACCTGCAGGTACATAAGTTTGAGGAAGCATCAACCTTCCTTGGTGGTGATTGTAAAACAGATGTGATAGGGAAGTGAATCTGGAACTTTTTTTTTAATTTTTATTTTTTAGTTTAGGCTAGTTTAGTTTGCTTGAGGACAAGCCAACCTCTAAGTTTGGGGGAGGAGGCAAAATAAAAATTTGATATTCAGACTTGAATTGTTTCCCGATATTTTTGTGTTGGTTTGTGTCTTGGTGTAACGGTAGATAATTATTCTTGACATAAAGCGTTGTGACCATTCTTTGTGATACGTGGAAACACATACTTGATCTAAGAATGGGCTCATTGACTTTAGCTAGCAACACTGATTTGATTGAGTTGTAATTTTTGTTGAAAACTGATTATTCTGATAAACTGTTTTTGAACGAGTTATTAGTGAACTGACTATTAGCATGTGAGAATTTGAGCCTATACACTTGACAGAGGTATGTAATTGATATTGATTTTATATTGTAATTTGAGACCCCTATTTCTTTCATGAGTGTGTTCACTTTGGATTTGTGTTCTAGAACTTGACTGGTGACCATTTTGATATTGATAATTGTTTACATGCATTAAGATGATTAAGACACTTAGGATTGTGTTTTTGTGGCCTTCAACTGTATTGATTGATTTTATATTCCCTTAGTTGCTCATTTTGAGCCTTATTGAAATATTATGATTTTTCTTTGGTACCCTGCATCTATTGTATTATTTTTGTGAGTACCTTGGGAATTTTGAATGAGCAATTAAAAGGAATGACTCAAGAAATTAAAAAAAAGATTGGTGAAAAAGTGTTATTGAGTTCTATTTCTCTTCCAAGAAAAGAAAACAAATTGAAATTCAAAGGAAGAGAATAGAAAGAAAAATTGAAAAAGTGAAGAAGAATAAAATGTTCTTGATGTGAGTATGAGTCTTTATTGTATTCATTGCTCATTCATGATTTTTGAGGAAAATTTGTTTTTGCATTTTAGCCCTTAGTTTAACTCTTCTTTCTTTTATCCCACCTTACACTTTTAGCCATGGCCTTATTAGAACCAAAATTAAGACCTTTTGATTTTTGCATGTATTCAATAATTTCAGTGGAGACTTGGGTCCATGGTCAAGCATATGGTAACACATTGTTATTGAATGAACTTGAGTGAATTGTTATAACCCTGATACACATGAGAGAGATATACACAGAGAGGTTGAGAGTGTTCACTAGTTCCTGGTTCTTTTGGAGTTTATTTTTCTAACCAGTTTTTGATAAAAGTTATTGCTTGTGAAAAAAGGTGTCAAAGTCGTGAATATGGGGTCTTAGATTAGGTGTGTATATGTTGATCTGAAGAAATGGCGTTGTGTTCAAGAATCTTTACTTTACTTTTGCCTGGGATATGCAAAATGCTATGTTTGGGGAAGTGAATTGGGTCTGATATATAGTGTTTTTGAGCATTAATTAACTTCCTTTTGCTATGTAATTGACTTGTTTCTTGAGTAAATGTTAGGTTTTTATTATGTTTTTAGTTGAGTTAGGTAATTTAGAATCCTTGAACATTTTTATCCGTTTTGGGTTTGATTTCAGGTATTTGAAGCATAATTTGATGATTTTATGTTTTGGAATGGAAAGGAGGTTTGGAGACCTGAAGATTGGAGCTAGAAATGAGAGAAATGGTGTTCTTTAATATGGCTCACGTTTGGGGTTTAAATGCCAAGAGCTGGGGTGCAAAAAGTCAGAATTAATGGAGAAAAACTCAGCCAAATTTTAGAGGAAGTCACGCCCAGGCGCATGGTAAGCTGCGCCTAGGCGCGACTGGTGCGTAAGAAGAAGAAGACAAGGAAATTGAAGCCACGCCTAGGCGTGGGGAAGCTGCGCCTAGGCGTATGTGGCCTGATTGGACCTGCGAGTTGGGCCTATCTATTTCACTTTTGAGGATTCTGATAGATTAGTTTTAGGATTAGCTTTTCTTATATATTCTAGGTCTTAGCATTAGGATTAGGCAGCTTTTAGAGAAAGAGGGAACTTACATATTTTGTGCATTCATTCAAGGAAAAGAGTTTAGGTAATTCCCTATTGTCTATGATGTGGTATCCTTTTCTGTTTCTTCTACTTTATTCTTTTGTAATATGTAACTTAAACATTTTGTAGTTAGGAACAAGTGGATTTGTATTAATAAGTTTATATATTTATGAATTGATGTTTTTCATTCAAAACCTATTGTTTGGTTGTGTTTTAATTCCAATTCATGAAATTGGTCACCTTATGTTTTGCTTTGAATCTCTAATCCAACAAGAGGGATCTGAGGGTTAGAATAGATCATTCTTCCAAACTTTATAACCACCTAGTATGTAGGGATACAACTAGGGCTTATACGACGTGTGTGTTCCAGTGTGTTTAATTAATGGTTATTCGTATGTCAAAATCAATTAAGGGATTAAGGGTTCTCATATGAATAAGAAACATAAATTCACAGGGGATCTGTTTTTTATTACCTCTGGAATGTCGTGGGTTTAATAAAAAATAGAGATTCATAAGTAGTAAACAAGTCTTGCAATGAAACTAGTTCTTAACGCCTTTTTCAATCTGTCTCACAAACCCTATTTTAATTATTTATTTTTAATGGTTTGTTTATTAAATGGTAAAAAGTTTATAGATTTCAAATTTAATTATTCCTTTGGTGAGAATTAATAGGAAAAAACTCACAATCCCCGAGTGGAACGATAATTTACTTACTCTTTATTACTTGTGATCTAGTATACTTGCTAGTATCTCCAACAGGATAAAAATACCAAAAATTCAGAAAATTTATATTTCTAAATTTATTTTCATATTTTCTAATTTATTTTATAAAATTTCATAATAAGGGGTAAAATTGTAATTTTACTCTTTTCCTTTAATAATAATAAAATAATAATAATAATGATAAAATCAAATACTATAAAATTTATATAACACAAACATAATTGCTTATTAAATAATATTCACATTATATATATATATATATATATATATATATATATATATATATTCGGGAGTAATTCTAGTGGGTATTACACCTTTTGTATAGTTCTTTTCGGACTTGACTAAATGGATGGATGGATGCAAAAGGACCAATGACCAGCTCTGAAGCATCTTTATTTTATATATTGTACATATTTTGAGAAATATACCCGAGAATTGGTTTTGTGGTTTTGTTTTCATACTATGTCATTATGTTGGACTTGAATGGTGATACTCTTTGACTATGATGTACTAGATTTATTTTGGACATGTGTCTTATGTTATATATATTTTGTGTATATAATGTACATATTTTATTATGATTTTCGCTGACTCTGATTTTATTATTTGGCCCGTTCAATATTAAATAAGCATCGATGAAGTTAAATTCTCGAGATAACTTTATTTTATAAACTAAGTTGTTTATCAAGTAATTATAAGTTTCAAAAGCTGTTTCAATTTCTCAAATTATCTCGAATCATTTCCAAACACTCAATGAATAATTATTTCCACTATCGAACTCAGTTTCGATTATACGAATTACTTTGAGTACGATGATCAAAGGTTTTAAAAGGGGAATTTTTATATTCCGATTTTCCCAACCTTGACAAGCCCACATATTTCAATTTAATTACTTTCCTATAAAGTAATATTAATTATAATTAAGAAGAGTGTTACAATATTAAAATTATTAGATTAATGGGTGTGATTTGATGGTGTAAATTTTTTTATATCAATAGTCCATTATTTATTATTTTTATCTAAAAATCAACAACCATAAACACATGAATTATCGATCGATGATGCACTAATGGTGTAAAAAATATGTACATTGCATTTTCTGAGAAATTATTAAATACTAATTTATCGCTAATTAAGAAACATAAAATTATTTTAACATACTCTATTACTTCCTCCGTCTTATATATAAGAATGGTGAAAAACGACAAAACTTTTTGTTCCAAACTGGAATTAAAGTAATTGATGAAAAAACTAGAAATTGTAAACTAAACTTTGAATTGTGATAGGTTACGTTGATCAAAGCAAAATGTATTAAATAAGTTGTTTGATAATTGGTTGATGTGTTAGAAAAACCATTAAATGCATGTCTCCTTAATTAATTTATTTATTTTTTACTTTTTCAATTTGTTACTATCATGCATTGTGGAACAGAGGGAGTACATTCATATAGTTTAAATAACTACTCCTTTCGATTCTATATATAAGATCCTTATGAGAAAAAAAATTTGGTCCTATTTATAAGATTATATTTCAATCTCCAATAATATGTAATTACTTCTTTCCAAAAACACCTCTATTAAATTAACACTTTCTACAATCTCAATAATAATTATAGGGATAGTTTTGAAAAAATATATTGAATGTTTACAATTTCAATGCCACTAACAACCTTAACTCACTTTTTTGATAGGTGTACCTTTTCCCAAAAAAATTTTACATGTAAAACGGGAGGGAATAAAATTTAATAATATATAAAAAGAGGTGCCCATTATCATCTCCAAAACAGGAATGATTCCTCAACCGCACCCGCTTAATTTTTAATGAAAGAAAAGGTGGGACACTAAAGTAAATTGCCTTTAAGAATATTAATATATATAGCTCGGAAGGACGCAGAAATTTTAAGCTGTGGGGATAACATATAATATTAAAAATAGGATAATGTTAATGACTTTTTGAGGAATATTTGCAGAAAGGAAAAATTGTCATTGAAAATATAAGTTTAATAACATTTTTTTATTTACTAATAACATTATTTCTTGTACAAAATCACATTTTTTACTCTTTTAAACAATATCCCAAGGATATTTTTTAACATTTCTCTTGAAATTATAATGTCGTCTTTTTGATAAACAAACATATTAAATACTATAATGAGTCAAGGGACAATCAAAACTTACAAAATCTAAAAAATACTCCCTTCATCCCACAAAGATAGTAAAAAATGGTAAAAAAAATTGTCCAAAACTAAGGTTAACATAACTAATGAAAAAGCTTAGAAATTGCAAATTTCGAATTGTGATTGATTGATTAATAAAAAATACATTTAATTAGTTGTTTGATAATTAATTAATGTGTTATACATAACATACGGCTTTTTTGTCTAATGTAAGTGTTGATACCTCAATATTTGGTAGCCCAAATTACAAGGCCCAAATCGTGTGAGGGCCCAGGAATTGTCAAACAAAAAATAAAACAATAAAAATACTGAGGAAAAGCGCGCCGACTCCGGGAATCAAGGCGACGGCCATCAAGGCGACCCATCTTGATAAAGCGCCCAGAAGAAAGAGCAAAGCGTACTGACGGCGGTGAACGCCATGTGTTGTCTCAAAGCGTCTCAGAGGCCACAGAAACCCGACGAGAACACTGCAATCAGCGAAGGCGAGCCGGAAGTAGAAGCCCACGGAAGGCGCACACGTGATCAGCCAAGGGTGACGTAGCTGTCAAAAGGCTCTAACGGCTTGCGGAGGAAGCCAAGAGAGGATCTTTTAGCTACCCGAGGCAAAGCTGAGGGGGGTAAGACTTGGAGCCCTCTTCTTCTTTGTAATCATCAAATGCCAAAGCCAAAAACGGTAAAGAAGACAAAGCTACTGAAAAGATGCTCTGGACACATGATGCAAGGGGTTATTGACCAACAGACAAAGGAGAGCGAGCAATGACCACTGGCCCAAAGCACCACTATAAATAAGAGTAGGAAAAAGAGAAAAGGGGGGACCCGGAGGAAGGGAAGGGCGGCCCCGAAAGGTCGAAGAAGACCCCAAAGGAGATCGAGAGACACCAGGAAAAGGAGAACCCGGAGGAAAAGGGGAACAACACATCAGAGTGATAACAACAATACAATATATACAATATACACAAAACACAAAACTCCTTCCTCTGAAACTTAAAGGAAGCATGAGAATAAAAGAGAAACTCGAAGGAGGAAAATTGCCCAGCAAACACAAGAAATACCACTCCTCCCCAAGAAACACCCTCTAAAAAGGGGTGCCATGAAGGAGCAAGAAACAGAATAAACAGCCAAGGAGGAACAGAAAAGGAGGAAAGGCCGGAAAGCGTGCATCTCCAACAACCACCGTAAGGGCCAATACGAGGGGGTCAGAATACCCAAAACGCCGCAACCAATAACGGTTACAACACGGAGGGCGTACAACGAAAAGGAAAGGAAGCTCCCCTTCTGAAACTCAAGACATAGCAACATAAAAGAGAGTGTAAAGCCAAAGCGCACACTCCTTCCTCTGTAAAAGTATTACTAATATGGGAGCCATTTCCTTGAAATAACCCCTCTGTACCTCGTCTTAATATAATGAAAGCCTAAAGCTTCACCAAGTTTACGAACCCATTATCTCTTTCATTTTAAATAATCATTATCGCACAAAGCGGTCCGAAACAATTGGCGACTCCACTGGGGAAGCTACGGCTTCCAACTTTGAAGAAAATGCTCCTAGAAACACTACTCAGGAGACAACTCCCGAGAGCGCTCGCTGTTACCAACAGCCTCCAACTGAAGAAGCGTTGCAGCGATGAGGTGCTCCTTCAGAGCAAAGGCGATCTCTCCAGAAGGTGGCCCGTCACCGAAAGGCGAGCTCCCCAGAAGACGCTCCTCAGAGAAGCGATCTCATCAAAGGGCGTGATCACGAAAAGCGACCAGCTTCGCTCTAATACAAGCTTCCCAAAAGGCGACAAGACACGTCCAAAAGCGGCCTGGAACTTCGCGAGCCCGACTGATCGGAAAGGCGACGCCTCGAAAGGCGGCGACATTCGCTCTGTCTAGCCTCACAGAAAGCGGTCGCATGACCAAAAGGGTGAAAATGCGCCCTTACTGACGAAGGCGTCACACAAAGTGCGCCCTCGTTGACGAAGGCGCCGGGTAGCAGAAAGTAGAAGCGCGGGAGTGAAAGCGCAGCCAATGAATCCACATGGAAGACGCCCCATGTTATCCGCACTATCAGCTAAGTACACGCAAACCTTGACTCAGTCTAATTTATCATTCGTGTTCAAGTAAGTCTCTCCATGAATTTGGTAGATGTGAATCATGGAAAAATGAAAGATATGTTGTACCCAATCACATGTAGGTTGCTCTAGGTAGCTACAACATGCTTACTTTGTGCATCTGTGTCTTGATACGCTTTCGGTAGTGTCGCTTCGCATGATATCATGTGCTACGTAGCTAGTTTTATGTTTAAAATTGTCCTGATAGCCAAAATTTAATTTTATTCCGTCTAGAATAACATTGTTCTGACAAGACATGATATGATATGCGGCTATGTGAATGCTGCCGCCCTGATATGTGTCAAATGCCCGACTAAAAAAAACAACAAAAACAAAAACTAGACAACTCTATGCATTTGAATGTTTGCTGTAGAACTGAAATCAGTGCATCGTGCTAGTCATTCTTGCCATGATCTTGTTAATTTTTCTTGGCTCAACCAAGGCATGATGTAAAGAAACTATTTTTCATAAGCTTCATCATGTGAGAGCAGTGTTTTCTGTTTAAGCTGTACGATTTAAATGTTGAGAAGGCGCGCTTTGGGAAAGCGTTATGTGAAAACATGACCCTGATAATAATGATGCATGATTGACCTTATACATGATTCACTAGATACAACTAATAGAGCGGACATGCATAGCATGAAAGTATCCGAAAAGGTGAAAGTTGTTTGTGTAGGAACAAGAATCAACCACCTTCTAAAATCTGAGAAGTCCCTTGGTACGCTCTCGAAAAAAAAAACTACGCATCTTGCCCCATGAAAGCAAGGCGGTCGAAAGTAAGGTACCAGAAAGCAAATGATGAAACAGAAGCAACGCACGAGTAGAAAAGATCAATGAAGATCAGGCAATGGGAAAAGAGTTCACAGAAGTGGGCGAACCCTGAGCAAGATGCATGAAATCCAGAACCCAAAGGCGAACACGAGAGCCATAATGGCGAGACGCGTGCCAGTCTTGCAAGCAGAGGTGAACGCGCATTTGGCGTAAACTAACCAGGAAAGGCGAGAAAAGCAAAGTCGAATCAGAAAGCCTCATGTGAAGCTGCAAAGATAAAATCTAAGGCACGTCAAGAGAAAGTAAACAATGATGAAGTCAGAAACCCTGAAGTAAAACAAAAACAGAACAAAAAAAAAGCCAAAAAAAAAGGAACAAGTTGTATCAAAAGCTGAAAACAAGACTGACGATGAACTCAAGCCGGAAAGACGAAGGTGACTTCGAAGCAAAAGCGTGCAAGAGAAGTCGTTGAAAAGCAAGAGCAAGCACATACGCAAAAGCCAACGTAACTAGACCCAAGAGTAAATGGAGATGAAGCATAAGATATTTTCAAGCAAGAAGCCAACCAGGAGTCGAAGGGGAGCCTCAAAGGCGGCTGTACGAAATTGCAATTATAAAGGCGTACATGAAAAGGCGTGCACGCCGCGCGAAGGAAAATACAAGCTTTGCGATGACCTGCACGAGTACAGGATCCAGAGAGGGTGTCACTTGAAGGCATATTTGAGCGCTAAAGCATAAAACCATATGCAAAAGCAAAGTGCAAGATGAAAATAAGCCGAAAGGCGTGCAGGCGGCTAACTCAAGGCCGACATAACATGACCAAAATGAACGCCATTTACTTGGCGATCTAGCAACAAAGCCAAAATCAAGAATTCATCCCAGTCTGCTCTCATAAGGAAGCTAAAGCATCCTGACGAAGAAGTCCATGGTAATAACAAGCCCCTGAAGCAAGGCGCATCTGAGCTTATTCCTGCATCAAAGTAGAGGCAAGCATGAGTGCAAGGTCAAGAAGTCAGGATGATATAAAAATCCAAGCGCAAGGTAGCACCGATGACAAAAGGTGTTGCAAAGCACAAGCAGTCAGAGTTAAAGCAACCAATCACAAGCAAGGAAGTGCCTGTGACAAGAGGTACCAATGCTAAAGCTCGAAGTGACACTGATGACACGAGGTGTCCCCGGAAAGAGCTCCAACGATACTGATGACATGAGGTATCGCTGTAGAAAAACACCCTAAAACAGGGTCAATAATGCCAGAACGCGAGGTTCAACACTTCAAAAAAAATAATATAAAATATGTATATATATTAAAAAAAGAGGAAGAAAAGAAGAAAAAGAAAAAGAACAGTGTTGAACCGTACCGCGGGCACAAGCGCCTTATCGCGGTACCCGGATAGACCTCCTGAAAGAATTTCCGGGACAGACGCGGGCGAAGTACGCCATATCGCGAGACTAGAAAAGGTCCCGGGAAACAAGGGCGCTAGTCTTAAACGCGGGCGGAAAAATCTGTAAAAGAGGTTGGCTAACGCAAGATCCAAGGCGATCCGTTAGTTTATAAAAGCCCAAAAGCGGCAACTGAAAAAGAAAAGCCCAAAAGCGACGAACTGAAAAGTCCAAAGTGACAACCAAAACGAGAAAGCCCAAAGTGGCAAAATCTTTAAGGCGTGCCCAATGCGCACCTTGAAGAAAATTTGGCACTGATGACATGAGGGGCCACTATTAAAAAAAAAAAGAAATGCGCCCAATGCGCACATTGAAGAAAATCTAGCACCAATGACATGAGGGGCCATTGAAATCTGCAAACAAGTTTGAAGCGCCCAGAGCGCGCTCCAAAAAATAAAAAGTGGAGAGGGGAGGAAAGAAACCTTCCTTGGGAACCAATGACACAAGGGCCCCTGTTGTAAAAAAAAAAAACGAACGAAGAAAAGAAAAGAAGAGATGTGTGCTCAAAAAAAAACACCAAACTGAGAAGAGCATATGAGAATGGAAGCAAACACAATGCAACAATAAGCAGCTATAGAGCTACGCTCACAAGACGAAGTTCAAGCCACAACTGCCAAAGCGACGAGGTCAGCAAAAGTGCACGAGAACAAAAGCGTAATATCCAAATGCAAACCTCAGGCGCAAGGCGAACAACAACAACAACAACAACAAAAATGATGAAAAAACAAAGACAAAGCAGGCATAAAATAGCAACAAACACGCAAAGCAGAATCCAAGCTTACAAAAGGCATCATAAATCCCAAAGCACAAGTTCGAAAGCAATAAAGCAACAGAGGTTAAGTTCGGACAAAGTCATACGAATCATGGAACCAAAGAGAAGGTAACAACCGAAACCGTAATCCGAAAAGCAGAATGTCAAAGTAGCAGCACAAGTGGCGAAACAGCGCCTACATAAAGAAGAGAGAATTCAAAGAAGTAACCCTGCAAACTTCCTCATAAGAACACTTTGTGTTAGCCAAATCACTAATCTCCTGGTCAAGAGCCTCCAATTCAGTAGTTGCTTGGTCAATCTGAGAAGAAAGCTCTTTGATGCAAGACACCAAAGGAGCACGGCGCTCTTGCAAAGCACGCTCAGCATCGGCCAACTCAGCGTCATCGAATGGAGGGCGCAAGCTTTCAAAGCCAGCGATGGCATTCTCAAGCCAAGAACCAGAATAATGTTGGAATTGAAGCGTGTACAAGCAATCCAAGATCTCAGCCCTTTCCTCCCATGGCAAGTCATCTATGTCAACTGAGCGGACCAAACGTAACATCCGCAACAGAGTTTGGGAACCGGACTCTCGGAAGAGGCGAGGAAGCGAAGCGGGAGGAGGTATAAAAGAGGTATGAGCATGCAGGAACGAGTCAATCAAAGCCTGATCATCTGCAGAAAATGGAGCTGCAAAAGCACATAGCAACATATGCAGAAATAATGAGACAAGAGCACAAAAAGAGATAAATCCAACTTGAGTCAGGAGAAGAAAGAAATACTTACAAACTAAAGAAGACCCTGGAGAAGCGGAGGCGTGACTTGCCCTCGCAGCAGGAGCCTTACCCTTATCAGCTAAAGAAACAAGATCTACGTTGCTTCCTCCGGGGGCAAGACGCTTTTCGGTTGGGGTCTCAGCAGCAATAGCAATTTGGCTCTCTGAAGGGGCAGGGGCGTCAACTCCAGCACCTACCTCATCAAACAAGTTCTCAGATCTTGGAACATCAGAAACAAGCTCATAAATGATGTCTACGGCGGCAATACCTGAAGGGGCCTCCAAAGGCACACCCTTGGGAGAAACAGGAACACTCCTTGGAGTGCCAACAGGAGATATCAAAGAATCGAAATCGTCACTGGAAGCGGAATCAGAAAGGGAAACACCCCCACCAGCAGAAGACTGATACAAGTCCATAAGATCTTCATAATCGGAAGCAGGTGGAACAATAGGAGCGCTCTCAGGAAACTGGGATGAAGGCGACGCCGATGAATGACCATCAGCACCACTTGTACTCAAAAAAAAGAGAGAGAAAGAGAGAAAAGAAAAGAGAAAAGAGAATCAACGATATTATGAAAACTGCCCAAGCAAAGCAAAGTAAAAAGACTGGAAGAAAGTAAAAGAACAAGAAATGAAACCTGGAGCATGGTCCCCAGCGCCGCCGCTTTCAGCAAGAACATCATGAGATGAGAAAGAATCATCCGAATTGGCCTCATCAATGTCATCTTGGACAAAATCTACATGGACTGCAGAAGAAGGAGCAATGCGGATACCAGAAGAGCGCAAGCGGCTGGACCGGCGAGTAGGAACAGCTGCAGCTGCCTTCCTCTTTTTGTTGGATTTAGCGGCGCCACTACTACCGCCTCGAACAGAAGACCTAGAAGCAGAGGGACCCTGCGAGGGAGCTTTCCTTTTGCTTCATCTAGGGGCAACAGAAGGAGACGCAGCAACCCTGCGACTAGGCGAAACTCCCTTAGCTGAAAATAGAACCAAACAAAAGTTAAATGCGAAGCAAGAAAAAGAAAAGCAATAAAAACGAAAAACGGTCAAGATGTTTACCATTAGCTTTCTTCATAGAAGTGCAAAAATAAGGGTCGTTGTAAACTATAGGCAGCAAGGAAGGAATAGGATGCGAAGAAGAAGCCTCAAAATCCCGAAGATGGCGCAGGATGTCTTCATGAGAAGTGATCCAAGAATTCAAAACACCTCCAATGCGGGAGGAAGAAACGTAAGCGGGAGCAATATCAAAAATTCCGGGAGCTGCATCAAAAAGAAGTGCTTTGACCAAGTCTTCCACCGGGGCCCGCTCAATGACAAGAACACAGGGGGCTTGATCACGCCCAAACTGTCTGGCCAATCGATCAGGGCGGTAGACGCAAGGCCAAAGGGCCCCGCCGTGAGCACTCCTGCTATCCAGGGGGACAAAACCAGGCAAGCAGCGAACTGAGAGAATCAACTTCCATAGATCATAAACCCCTTCAAAAGGGGTGGCAGCATTGTTTCTTGTGGAAAAAGCCTCTTCGTCATAAAGAGGATGCGGGAGGTCCGAGTAAGGGCGAAACAAGAATTTGTCCTCTGAATCAATGAGAGAAATTAGGGGTTCTCTTGGAGATCCTCTCGTCCAGCACCAGGAACGAGGCTCCAAGACAGCAGCACCAATGGAAAGGGGAAGCTTAACGGGGCCGTAATCAGGAAAACGCTCGAACAAAAAATACTGAAGAAAAGTCAAGTCGATATAAGAGTTGATTGCAAAGCGCCCATGAGAAATGCGCATCTGTACTGATACCTGGTCTAGGTGGGCGTACAAACCGCCTAAGTAAAATGAAGCGAGGGGAAGGCGTGTACCTTCCGCCAAGAGGCAAGCAAAGAGAAAGACGTGTGGGCTTACAGACTCCCATGGAGGTCCATGAAACACGTACCTACTAAGCCAGAAAGCAACAAAGGCGGCACGGCAGAGGCGCGAATCTGTGACAGGCCCGGACTGGAATTTACCATCATGAAAATCGCCAAAGAAATAACGAATCCAACTAGCAAAGGTGTATTTAACGGAGGAACGTTGATTCACCCTTCGACTCCTAGGAACTAAGTTCCCAGTACCCCTCACCCGTTGAGAAGAAGAACCCTTTGCATATGAGGCATGCCTTCGCCTGAAAAGGTCCCGGGAATACTTAGAACTTAGAGCCGAAGCGGCTTTCAGCTGCACTGACAACTCAGAGAAACGTTCGTCAACATTCTCCACATCAAGGTCTCTGTCCCCAAAGGAAGGCAGTCCGAGGAGTATAATCACATCTTCAAGCGTTGGAGTAAACTCCCCCCATGATGTCAAGAAGGTGTGGGTGGAGGAACACCAGCGCTGCACCAGCATCAGCAAATCGCTGGGCTTGCGGTTAGCACCAAGCCGAGGCGACGCCTTGACGGCGACAGCAATCCCTACTTTCTCCAGAATGGCCACGAAAGCGGCATCAGTAGCAAAAACGTGATCGACCCATTCTTGCCAGCCATTGGTGCCTCCCACGCGAACATTAAAGTTCACATCTACCCAAGGGAACTCCGAGCGGCGGAGACAGGAACGGAGCAACGAAGGACCCAATGCGTAGTGGTCCTTGTTGTAGGAGGGAGAGGAAATAAGTTCGGCGGCCCCCTCGGAAACCACCATGGCCTGGGAAGACGAGCCGGCAACGAAATCGCCCGAGTCGGGACCAGAAGGCGAGTCTGCCTTCACCTCCGAGGCCCAGCGGCGGTATCCTGGTTCAACAGGATAAGAGCGGGGGAAAGGAAGTTCTTGCATGAAGCAATAGGAGATGGGGCCTGGAAGTTGAGTCTCCTCCTTGGAGCTCGAGGAAGCGCTTTCAGCCGCAGGAGGAGCGATGGCTTTTGATTTTGACATGATGACAGCAAATGCAAGAGAAGGGCAAACAGAGGAGAGCAAGAAGGCAAAGAACAAAGAAGTAACGGAGAAAGCTTTCAGAGAAGGAAGTCTCAGACACAGAGGAAAGAGAAAACGAAGTGGAAGTGAAGAAGAAAACCGAAAGGTTTGAGGAATTTTTGAAAAGTATGAGTAAAGAAGGGAACATGGGGAAACGTGCAAACGCTAGAAACTGAAGGATATTTGCCTCCTCCCCCTGACGACACATGGAATGTAGCAGCAAAATGAGAAGAAAGAAAGATGAAAAGACTCACCAGTGGAGGGCCCGTTGACAAGACCCCACTAGGTGCCAAAATTCGAAGCGGAGACTGCCAGGCAACCAATAAACTAGGGGAAGTACGAAACAGACACCCGTAAAGCGGAGGCGTCCCCTTCTGTACGCCTTCCTCAGAAAATCAAAGGCGATACCGGAAGAAATAACAAAAGGCGGAGAACGAGGAATGGGAAAGAAGAAGCAAGCAAGAAAAACACAAAAAAAAGGGGGATTTGCACTGAGAAGGAAATTCTTCCCCTCCCACTGCAAAGGGGGCCATTGTTGATACCTCAATATTTGGTAGCCCAAATTACAAGGCCCAAATCGTGTGAGGGCCCAGGAATTGTCAAACAAAAAATAAAACAATAAAAATACTGAGGAAAAGCGCGCCGACTCCGGGAATCAAGGCGACGGCCATCAAGGCGACCCATCTTGATAAAGCGCCCAGAAGAAAGAGCAAAGCGTACTGACGGCGGTGAACGCCATGTGTTGTCTCAAAGCGTCTCAGAGGCCACAGAAACCCGACGAGAACACTGCAATCAGCGAAGGCGAGCCGGAAGTAGAAGCCCACGGAAGGCGCACACGTGATCAGCCAAGGGTGACGTAGCTGTCAAAAGGCTCTAACGGCTTGCGGAGGAAGCCAAGAGAGGATCTTTTAGCTACCCGAGGCAAAGCTGAGGGGGGTAAGACTTGGAGCCCTCTTCTTCTTTGTAATCATCAAATGCCAAAGCCAAAAACGGTAAAGAAGACAAAGCTACTGAAAAGATGCTCTGGACACATGATGCAAGGGGTTATTGACCAACAGACAAAGGAGAGCGAGCAATGACCACTGGCCCAAAGCACCACTATAAATAAGAGTAGGAAAAAGAGAAAAAGGGGGGACCCGGAGGAAGGGAAGGGCGGCCCCGAAAGGTCGAAGAAGACCCCCAAGGAGATCGAGAGACACCGGGAAAAGGAGAACCCGGAGGAAAAGGGGAACAACACATCAGAGTGATAACAACAATACAATATATACAATATACACAAAACACAAAACTCCTTCCTCTGAAACTTAAAGGAAGCATGAGAATAAAAGAGAAACTCGAAGGAGGAAAATTGCCCAGCAAACACAAGAAATACCACTCCTCCCCAAGAAACACCCTCTAAAAAGGGGTGCCATGAAGGAGCAAGAAACAGAATAAACAGCCAAGGAGGAACAGAAAAGGAGGAAAGGCCGGAAAGCGTGAATCTCCAACAACCACCGTAAGGGCCAAGACGAGGGGGTCAGAATACCCAAAACGCCGCAACCAATAACGGTTACAACACGGAGGGCGTACAACGAAAAGGAAAGGAAGCTCCCCTTCTGAAACTCAAGACATAGCAACATAAAAGAGAGTGTAAAGCCAAAGCGCACACTCCTTCCTCTGTAAAAGTATTACTAATATGGGAGCCATTTCCTTGAAATAACCCCTCTGTACCTCGTCTTAATATAATGAAAGCCTAAAGCTTCACCAAGTTTTCGAACCCATTATCTCTTTCATTTTAAATAATCATTATCGCACAAAGCGGTCCAAAACAGTAAGCTATAGAGCACATATAATTATGGTTTTGATCCCTATAAGTTGAGGTCGTTTTGAAAATAGTCCTTAAATCTTTTTTTGACCTTGATTGGTCGTTAAAAGTTTCATAAATTTGGTTTTGGTCCTTCTGTTACTCTTCCTCCATTAGATGCTGACGTGGCAAACGGCAGGGCCACGTCAGCCCACACCTGGCTTCCAACGCAGCACCTTAATTATAGTTTTGGTCCCTATAAGTTGAGATCGTTTTGAAAATAGTCCTTAAATCTTTTTTTGACCTTGATTGGTCCTTAAAAGTTTCATAAATTTGGTTTTGGTCCTTCTGTTAGTCTTTCTCTGTTAGATGTTGACGTGGCAAACGGCAGGGCCACGTCAGCCCACACCTGGCTTCCAATGCAACACCTGATGTGGCTGCTCCCCATGTGCTTCCCACGTGACCTCCTTTATATGTAGGGTTGAGCACACTCATCTTCTTCTACCCTAGATCGCCGCCGAGTGAGTGGAAGGAATAGAAAGCTTGTTGCAACAATGGCGTCGAAACCAAGCACCACGAAGGGAGGTAAGTCTGATAGCGTTCCTATCTGGATTTTGAGAGCTATGAGAGGTCATCAAAATAGCCGTTGCACCACAGCCACACACTGTCTTCCTCGATGTTGTCACGGATCCGAATGCACGAGACTTGCAGCTTCTCACGCTATCAGACTTACCTCCCTTCGTGGTGCTCGGTTTCGACCCCATTGTTGCAGCAAGCTTTCTATTCCTTCCACTCACTCACTCGGCGGCGATCTAGGGTAGAAGAAGATGGGTGTGCTCAACCCTACATATAAAGGAGGTCACGTGGGAGGCACATGGGGAGCAGCCACATCAGGTGTTGCATTGGAAGCCAGGTGTGGGCTGACGTGGCCCTGCCGTTTGCCACGTCAACATCTAACAGAGGAAGACTAATAGAAGGACCAAAACCAAATTTATGAAACTTTTAAGGACCAATCAAGGTCAAAAAAAGATTTAAGGACTATTTTCAAAACGATCTCAACTTTTAGGGACCAAAACCATAATTAAGGTGCTGCGTTGGAAGCCAGGTGTGGGCTGACGTGACCCTGCCGTTTGCCACGTCAGCATCTAATGGAGGAAGACTAACAGAAGGACCAAAACCAAATTTATGAAACTTTTAAGGACCAATCAAGGTCAAAAAAAGATTTAAGGACTATTTTCAAAACGACCTCAACTTATAGGGACCAAAACCATAATTAAGCCTTAAGAAAAACTTATAAAAAGTAAATTTATACAAGAAATCTGTTATTTATTTATTTTTTTGGGTCCGTATTCCTTGCGGAACCATTGGTATCCCCAAGAGTACCCTTAATACCAGGGAGTCCTTGAGACTAATCCGAAGTGAGCTGCGTGGCTGGCTCTGTAACATCCCAAATTCTTAACCCCAAATATAATTAAACTAGTAATAGGTTTAAGTAAATAGAATGATAATTACAAGTCTTAATTGAGTGTTAAAATGAGAGGTTTAGTGTTAAAAATGTCTAATAATGGAAAAATTAGGAATAAATGATTTACAAATCAAAACATAAATTCCACCATTGGATAGGAAGATAAGGGTCTTAGGAAGCTTGCCTCCAAATTTGAGCAAGATCCGACGGTTAACGAAGAAGTTATAGTACGGTCAACTCAAAGTCAACAAACTCTCGCCCAGGCGGGAGAAACCCTCGTCCAGGCGCGCAGCGAAACCAAATCAGTACCTGATCAGTGGGAAACTCGCCCAGGCAAGCGGGAGGCCGCGCCCAGGCGCGCGGTGCGCGAATCAGCAGCACCAGCACCATAAATGGTGCGCCAATCACCCCCCTCCCTCATTTCTTCGCCCCATCTTCTCCCCCCTCACCCCAAAACCACCCCCAACACCACCAAACACCATAGATCTCACTCCCAATCTCTCCTCCATGGAAACCCCCATCTCCCTTGGCCCATTTCCCTCTCTTCCTCCTTTGGAACTCTCTCTTTCTCTCTCCTAGGACTCTCTCTCTCTCCACCTCTCTTCCTCCTTCTCCTCCGGCCGCCGCCACCGCCGCCGCCGTTCTCCCCCATTCCGTTCGGCTCTCCCTCTCTTCCCTCACTTTCCCTTGCTCTCTCTTTCTCTCTCTCTCTCTTTCCCTCACTTGATTCTCTCTCTCTCCTCCGTCGAAACCGACGCCGGGGCCACGAGCCGCAGCCACCACGACCCACCACCACCATTATAAACCCCTTGCTCTCTCTCACCGCGAACTCTCTCTCTCTTCCTCACTCTTTGGTGACAATCCACCATCGAGGAGCAACACCGGCGCCGTCATCGACGCCGTGGCCAACTCTCCCATTGTGCTCGAAGCTGAGGCTTAGAGGAGCCTCGAGTGTGAACCGGGTTGGGTCGGTGTGACCGCGAGTAAGACCGAGACAAGCCGAAGCAGGATCTCCCAGCCGAGTCACAAACCAGGTTCTATTTAAAAGCCCAAGGTAAGACGGGTTGCATTACCTTTACTTAGAAAGTAAATTCTAGGATGCTATAGTGGTAGCTAAGAATAGGGTAATTAAAAAGTATGTTAATGAACCTTAGGGTAGTCCCCGTTGATATGAAGGAAGTAAATAAAATTGTTAATAGAAACCATACCTTAGAGAATAAAATGCATATACTTAGAATAAGGTCCGGGATGAACGAGTGTATTTAGGATATTAATTCGGTTAACATTGGATGAAAATATAAGAAAGTATAGAATATAACCAAAGGGAAAAGTTAGGAAAAACTAATTAAGCGTGAGTGTAAAAGAACAGAGAGTAATTGAATAGGAAAAAATAGTAGAATAAATAAACTAAAAGTGAGATAAAAGAAGAGTTTAAATGCGAAGGCAATAGGTATGTGCGGAGTAGAATTAGTTAATAGATGTTGGGATTAGAAAAATAGAAACGAGATAATAAACTAAATTTCAAGTATAAATAGGAAACCGACAAAAGAAATTAGCAAAAAGGTAATATGACGAGAGAGGTCGATAATAGGGAAGTTAAATAAAATGGCATAATAAAATAGGGAAACTAAGTTGAATTAATAGGATAGTTAAATAAAATGGAGTTAATTAAATAGGAATAATAAGTTAAGTAATAATGTGAGCTGATAGAGTAGTTAAATAAACGGGAGTTAATGAAATAGAAACCATAAGTTTTATGTAATAGTATAAGATAAAGGAAACAAAGAAATAACTAAGAATTAATAACTAGAACTAAAATATAATCTACATAACCAAGTTAAGTAGAGTTGGATATAGACTAGAATAATTAATAAATAGAAGAAGAAAAAGAAAAAGGAAGAGAAGAAGAAAAAAGATAAAGAAAAAGAGAAAGGAAAAATGGCACTATCATATTAATAGAAAAGTAAAAGAAATAATAGAGAAATAAAAGGGATAATGGACATGATGGCAGGCGGGCGAAAGTCATTGTCATCACTAAAAGAAATAAGAAGAAATGGTTTCGATGTCAGGCGGACGGAAGTCACTGACATCACTAAAAGAATGGATTCGATGACAGGCGGGCAGAAGTCACTATCATCATTAAAAGAATTAAAAGAAAAGAATGGATTCGATGACAGGCGGGCGGAAGTCATTGTCATCACTAAAAGAATTAAAAGAAAAGAATGGTTTCGATGTCAGGCGGGCGGAAGTCACTGACATCACTAAAAGAAATAAAAAAATGGTTTCGATGTCAGGCGGGCGGAATTCACTGACATCACTAAAAGAAATAAAAGAATGGTTTCTATGTCAGGCGGGCGGAAGTCACTGACATCACTAAAAGAAAGGAATGGTATCGATGGCAGGCGGGCGGAAGTCACTGCCATCACTAAACGAAATAAAGGAAGTAATGGTAACCGACTCTAAGCCAAATAATTAAAAGGAAAAGAATGGAAACAGATGAATGAATGTGAGAAAATGAACGAGAATTAAGAATGAAAAGAAATAGGAGGAAGTAAATAGAGAAATAAAAAATGAAAATTAAATGTATGAATATTTACATACATTGTATGTTAATAGTAACGTAGGCTTAGTTTATTGTTATTCCTTTTAGAATTTATCTTTCTAAGTCATGTGTAATGCTACCCTTCTTGCTACATTTTGCAGGTACAGAAAGAGCTTGCACAAGTCTTGGCCGAGCAGGTTACCACTCCACGTGGTCGTTATTATGAGTAGATTGTAGATTTAATTATGTGGAAACTAATATTTTTGAAAATTAAAATGTGTAATAGATACCGGCCCTGATCTGGAATTAATGGGGCACTAGGATTTTCAAATGACTGTTTTAGTTTTATGGTTTATGTCTGAAAACTATTCTGGCTGAACAGGTACAACAGGAAATTTTGGGAAAAGTCCGATAAACAGAGGAAACTCTGCCGGATTTTCGTAAAATATTTTAAAGGAATTAAGTTATAAAAGAAATTTTCAAATACCAATTTCCTGAAAACATAAAATTTACTATTTAAATTGAGGATGTTACAGGCTCTCCCAGCGGGATGTTTTTAGTGGGAATCGAACATGGGGCCACTAGCACCTGTATCCCATTCCCAAGATTTCAGTTAGGGCCTTACACTAACTGAACCAAACTCCGTTGGTAGAAATCTGTTATTTAATATATTGGGATATGATGTTTTTAATTTTCTTATAAAAACTTACTCATTTAGATATATTTACACATTAAAAAAAATCAAACATGCACACATACATACATACATATATATATATATATATACAACATAAAAAAATTGAAGATTGTGGGGACTATAGCCCCCACTAAGGACCTCCTGGGTCCATCATCCCTGTTAATATGTATATAAAAATTATGAGAACTTTTAATTATGATAGTAAAATTATTAGAGATTAATTGGTGTATAATGATGGTGTAAATTTTTTCACATTATCAGTCCATTTTTCATTATTTATTTGTATTATTTTGATCTAAAATTAAAGTCAATGACAATAAATTCATAAATAATGATGATGCACTGATTTGTACACTATCAATACACCATCTATTTTCTAAAATTATTAAATATTATTTATCAAATATTTTGGTTGCGTAATTAAGAAACAAAATCATTTTAACATACTCAAGTACATTCGTATAGTCTAAATAACTAAAATTTAATATATAAAAATAAATTGTTCAAAACTTAATGAGAAAAGTTATCGAATAATATAATACTCCTTTGATCCAGCTTTTTGAGACATTTATTTTGCTTTTATTTAAAAAAACTTCATTTCAATTTCTATCTAATAGCATTTAATTATTTCTTTATGCAAACATTCATATTTACTCAACACTTTTTAGAGTCCTAATATTATTTTTAGTGACTATTTTAAAAAACTATATGCAATTTTCACATTTTCAATACCATAAACAAAATTAACCAACTTTATTGAAAAATGTGAAATCCTCTAATTAAAAAAACTTAATTAATAATCGGAGGCAGTATATAATTGTTTTACCAAGGTAAAATTAAGAAAACTGTGTGTGTGTATATATAAATAATTACTTTAATTTATTAAAATAATAAATTGAGTGTTGCTAACGACGGTTTTAAGTATTATTTGAAAGATTATAGGCAACACTCATGTTTTAATTTGGTCCTTTAATTTATTTTTGTTTTTTATTTTTGTTCCTTAAATTTTTTTTTTCAATTTCGTCCTAAAAGTAGTTTTTGTTTCCATATGTATTCTAAAATCCATTTTTTGAAAAAAAAAATTCATATTAAAATTTTAAAATGTGAAGTTTTGGTGAGTTGGACTCCGGGGGCTTACCAGGATCAGGGCAGGCCTCTAGATTTAAAGAGAGCTTACGAATGTACTTACAGATTATCCACCGACAACGTCTTCACATCGGTAGGAATTGAACCTGTGATCTTTCAAAATCTCATACTCAACCCTTGCCAAATGAGTCAGCAATTGTTGGCGATAAATGCATTTTGTAGATCTTTTCATTATCAACTTAATAATAATAAGATCATGAATTTTTATTGAAAATTAAAAGATTTATGAATAAAACAAAAACTTATAGAACGAAACAGGAAAAAAATTTAAAACTCAAAATTGAAAACAAAAATAATTTAGAAAACCAAAATATGGGTTTTGCCAAGATTATATTATCATAAAGCATATGGCTAAAGGGGCAGTACTCTCAATTGTGTTTTTGCTTCAAACATATACATATGAATACAGGGATGAAGCTCAGAACATCTTGATTAAGTGATCCAATGCAAACTCCGAATAGACTAATAGTTGGGTCAACATATTTATATTAACATAAATATGTAATCTTTTTTTTTATAGAAATTAAGATCTAAGGCTTAAAAATTATTTTACACAATTTTATAAAACATCAATTAAATAAAATATTATAAACATGTGTAAGGTGCAAGTATTGTTTCTAATTTACCAGGAAACCAAAAAAAGAAATTATCAATGTTTTAGTGCAATTAAATGAGTTTAATGGATGGACACAAATAATATAAAGTTTTTACACTATATAATTTATATCGATATATTATTCATCATTTATATGTTTTACTTTTATACCAGATCGAGTGAATGATTATTAGGTCATAACTATACAGTGAACGATAACATTGTCAATATAAAATTCTTTGCATTATCTACACACAACCTAGCTAATTCTTCATAATATATAATACCAAATTATAAGTAGGAGTGAGATGATGAATGCCAAATGACATAACTGGAAATTGTTTGTTTTTGGACTTCAAATCATTTTCTTGTGCTTCCAATTTTATAATATGACTTGCATCAACCGACCAAGAACCAATCCTTCTCAAATCTCAACTTTTAAATATTTTTCATTCAAGACATTCTCTTCCACTTTTTTTTTCTTTTTGTTGCTTAATGATTTTTATGGCAATTCTCCATTTAACATGCTATCGAAAGGGGGTACAGCAATAAATTAGTGTCCAATTCGAATGCTTTATGCAAAAATCCAAAAGCAAAATCATTCAAGATTATAAGCCTTTTATTACTGATTTAGTGAAATTACTGATTTAGTGAAATAATCAATTTAAGATTATGAGCCTTTTACTGAATATGATCTGTTCTAAATGACATAAGTGGTAATTGTTTAGTTTTGTACTCAAATCATTCCTTTGTGCTTTATATTTTATAAAACTTGCATCAACGAAAAAGAACCGGGTATATGTATCCTTCTCAACTTTTAAAGATTTTCCATCTAATCCATTCTCTTCTCTTTTCATTTTGTTGCTTTTGGAAATTCATGATTTAACACGTTAGAGGAAGGACTTTAGCAAGAATTAGTGTCCGGCCGGTGACAATGCTTTATGCAAAAATCAAAAGGCAAAATCATATATGACAAGGAAACAACCAAATTTACCCATAATAACATTAATGCTGGTTTCAATCTAAATAAGGATACAATGTACATACATATAGGAATGCTATTATATGCAACTACCTGAGGTGGGCTTTAGTAGTTGGCAACATTTTGAACACATTCAGGTGTTTGGTACAATGATTATTCTTTGTGGTGTATCAACTCGAACTAAGATATAAAAATGTGAATGAAGTAAGAATATTGGGCGAGGAAATGTCAAATTGTTAAGATGATATGACTTTCATGTCCTAATACTCCTTCCAATCGTTTAATTATTCAGTCAAGAGTATTTTTGAAACATCAATTGCTTTTATTGGAAAGCTGTATATCAACAAAAGAAGATAATCCAGTATGAGAATGAAACTTACACATACATTACATTCGAAAACATGTTAAAAATCACTCACTATACCAAGCAATGCTTCTGAGGAATGTGATGTTTGAGAAATGTGATACATGAGTAAGCACCATTTTTTTTTTTTTTTTTTTGAAACCAAAATTGGTTGATTTTCCAAAATTCACATCAACTAAAACAATAATGACTGGGTAATAGGAGAGGTGCGAAAAGTATTTCACCTACAAAATTTGGCATTCCCACTAAAAAAATGGAAAACTCATAATTCTAAACGCGACAAAACATCTCAAGAGGGCAATTTTTATGACTTTTTTATTTTTGAACCTCATCCTTTACTCATTGGTCCCCACCGCTTGAAACAAGTCGGAAGATTCTTTCCGCCGCTTGAAACAAGGCGGAAACAAAATAAACTTTTTTCGCCTTATTATGCAAGTCGTATTATCTTCCATCTTTCCAAAGTCGTAAATAAAATAAAGTATTCCGCCTCTCATCAGGCAGAAAACATTAAAAATTTGTTATAATACCAAAATTGCCCCTCCGTTCATTCACGTACAAAACAATAAAAAGAAGGGAGTTGGAGGATTTACGGAAGGACATTTCTGGGATTTCAACACTTTAATTGTTCCGCTTCTTAAAATTCGGAAGTATTTCCGCTTTTAAGTAGTCGATAATTCTTTCGCCTTATGCAAATCGGTAGTTTATTCGAGTTGTTTCAGGCAGTGGGGGCCAATGAGTAAAGGGTGAGGTTCAAAAAGAAAAAGTGAATTTTTATTGTCAAAATTACCAACATTTCTTCTCTCCTACAATCTCCATCTTCTTACATGAACTCTTGTCACGCAGAGATCCGGATTCGGTTTTCGTTTAATATATAGTTAAAAAAAGTGTTGAAACGATTAAACGCAGATATGCTCTATTGATCCATTTTCTTTTGATGTATTTACTTGTGGCATACAAGCTAGAAAAAAAATAAGAGAAAAATTAATTGACTAAACTGTCATTTTAATCCCTCACTTTGTAAAGAGCTTTCTTTTAAGTCCCTGATTTTTCAATAATTCCTTTTTAGTCCCTCACTTTGAAAAAAGTTACTCACGTTAGTCCCTGGTAACGTTTTCCGTTTATAGACTTTAACGGGGCCGTTAATTAATAATATCGTATTTCATTTTAGTCCCTGACTTAAAATTTTTAATTCACTTTAGTCCCTCACTATATTGTGTTTCATTTTAGTCCCTAACTTAAAAATTTTAATTCACTTTAGTCCCTCACTATAATAACAATGATGTTTCTTTCGCTTTTCTCATGTAGTGTGACTACCATAAAAACAATGAATCCTCTTCTTACTATTCTGCAAACTAACTTTATAGTTTATATAAGAATTGACTTCAGGCTTTTCACATCAATAGCAAAGTTTCTTCCGGATGAGCACTTCAGAGTACATTATTTCATTATCCATATAACTACAATGTTTTTCCTCTAAACTCTTTATTGTTTTAGTTTTTTTTATAAGCTCTTCAGTGTTTTAGTTATCTATTTATGTGTGAACTAATCGGAATCCTACGGACAGCAAGTTAAGATATATGAAGAAGGGTCTTCCATAACACAAAGCAGCGCCTCTATTTGTGTTTAATAAGGTATTTCATATTCACTTTACACTTATGAAATTTGCACATAGTTTGGTTTCAAAACTAAAACATTGTTTGTATTGACTGACAAAACAAGCACTAGGTGGACGAGTTCGTATCTTGCTATCACGAGCTGCTCCTTTGCCTAGGCATGTGGAGGAATCTTTGAGGACAACTAGTGGATCTACATTATCACAAGGATATGGTATGGCATTTGAATATCATGCTAAACAAATTGGGGGAATTTACAACATTTTGGTGATGACTCTTGGTGATGACTCTTAAACACAGAACTCAATAGAATATTTTTGAATCAAAGCTATTGATACCTTCAGGTGCAAAGCTTGAAGTCAGTACTTATATAAATTATAAAGTTAGTTTACAAAATAGCAACAAAAATAGTCAATGTTTTTATGGTAGTCACATTACAAGAGAAAAGCGAAAGAAACATCATTGTTATTATAGTGAGGGACTGTAGACACCCCACTTTGTCCGGGGTCAAAATTGTGTTTTTATAAAATTTTGTTTGGGTAAGATTTTATCTTTAAGTTTTTTATAATTCAATTTTATAAATAAAAAAATAAAGTTTGTTTGGACCCATTATTTTCTACTTATTGTGTACAAAGTTATTTTTGGATTTAAAAGAAAATAAAATTAAAAAATAATGTTAAAAATTAAAGTTAAAATAAAAAATAAAAAGATTTTGAAAAAAAGTATTTTTTATGAAAAATAAAAAAAACGAAAAATAAAAATTTTCAGAAAAAAATAAGATAAAAATGTTTTGGTAAAAGATTTGGTTAATTTGTGAAAATAAAGATAAGATTTAGTTTTGTTTTAAAAGGATTATCATCATATTTGTTTTTTTTTTAAGATATAAACCAGGGAATATTCTGTTGGGCTTTCAAAAGCCTATTAAAAAACCCTATTTTTTTACCCTAGTTTTTTCCTATAAATAGAGCTTCCTTCCTCACTTTGAAAGGACACAAAAAAATTTAGGAGAGAGAACTGCACAGAAATTAAAAAAAAAGAAAAGTTCCCTGCCTGCTTCAATTTCCGCGTCAGCCACTCTCCTCCCTGGCGCTTGATTGGCACGCGCCTCACAGCCTACATTCCAGCCTTCCGCGCGTGCTTCACACGTGCCCGTCACCCCCACTCCATGCTGCTACCCCTGCAGCAGTCCCTCCAGCAGCCAACCAGTTCGCGCCACGTGTCCCTGCAGCACCCCACTCCTGCTGCTGCTTCCTCCCTCCGTCCAGTACTCCCTCCGTCCAGTATTTCTCTACTTCAGGTTTGTTTTATTTTATTTTATTTTATTTTATTTTTTTAATAATAAATATTTAAATAATAATAATAATAATATAAAATATAGTTTTTTTTATTTGTTATTTAAATTGGTTGTGTTTTGGTAAATCAATTTTTCTCACCCAAATTTAACACAGTGGTGGGATCTCTTGTACTTACTCTTCACACCAAAAATAAATATATAAAAATAATTTTCTTTAAAATAATAAGAATTAAAAATGTAAATTTTTCTTAGTTTATGTTTTAAAATTTTTTGCATTTTGGTAAGTCGATTTTCTTTCCCAAATATAGTGGAGAGATCTGAACTTCCTCTCTGCATAAAAATATATACAAGTAAAAAATATTATTTAGAAGACAAAAATATTTTTTAAAAAAATGGATTTTATTAATTAATTATTAATTAAGAATTTTAATGTGTTTTGGAAATCCACCTTTCCTTGACTAAATGTCGAGGTCTTGTGTATATTTCCTCTCCGCATAAAATATATTTTAAAAAAAAAATAAAAAAATTAAAAATTAATTTAAAACTACATAGCCTTGATTCCTCATTTTATGAGGGTACGTAGGACCAAGGGCAACCTTGTCAGGAACAACAATAAAAAACAAATAATTTTTTGGCAAACCAATTAATTAGGTCTTTTAATTAAAATCAATCAAAGGTACCATTTTCGAATGGCGAACGGGGTGCTAATACCTTCCCCGGCTCGTAACCGACTCCCGAACTTGGAATCCATCTAGTTCGAGACCGATCTTTATCCTTTTTAATTAATAATTATTTTTTCCACGTTTTTGTAACAAAATGCGGTGGCGACTCCATATTGGGTCAATCGACCCCCACTCGTAGGCGAGGCCCCGAGGGCGACCTGGGACCCCGGCCGCGACAGCTGGCGACTCCACTGGGGACAAAACTAAATAAGAGAGTCAGGCCTAAATGATTGATTATTTTTAATAGACCTATTTTCTTTTCTATTTGGTTTGCCTTTAATTAATTGTTTATTGTATATATTTGTTTAATTTTTTTTGTTGCTAAATTGTTTATTTATTCTTTATTGTAATCTCTTTTGTTTTTTTTTTAAAAAAAAGGGTTTGTATGCCCCGAAATAGGTTTTACACGAATCTTTGCACACACGGAAACCCTATATCCGGGTACCATTATTTAAACCCTAAGTTTAGGGGTGTTTTTGTCCTTCCTTTGACTTACCAAGTGTATGCATGGTCTCTTGTAGTGTATGAAAGTACCACTCGGACTACAAACCATTTTTTGTAAACACGACCTTTGGAAGGTACGTCTAACCTATTTGGGAGGTGTAACCAACCTCTTGTCGACCGTTTGCGAAATGGGTCTTCACCTTAAAGAGTGAGGGCGATCCGAGGGCCTTTAGAAGTCTAGAGCCACCATGGAGTACACTTTGTGTAGCATTCTATTTTGAAACTTGAATAAGTCAGTCATGGTTCCCCTTTATTCGCTATCAAAGATTAAGAGGTGTCAAAACGGTTAATCGATCTGTTACCTACTTAACATTCAAAAAAGCTGTAGGGATTGTGTCAATCAAAAATCAAAAAATAAATACTCTTTTTCAAGTTATCAAATTAGAGTGTTACACTTTAGTTATACCATAGAACAATAACATAAGATTGTGGCCTATAGACATTCTAAAAAACCATATAGGATTTACCATGAAGGGGGCATATTCTTCCTTACCCTGCTACTATTATTTGTCGTAAGTTGAGGACTACCATTCCGCAAAAAATAAATAAATAAATAAACATAAAAAATTTGGTAACTCATTGCCATCAAAGCCAGAATGATGTAAAGGGCACCATTGCACTTTGGTAACCTTATGTCATGAGGAAGACATTTTCTTTGTATGCGCATTAAACCCGCAATAGGGCCCATCGCCCTAAGGGTTAATTTCATTTTCATATTTATCATTTCACTTGGGATAATCTCTCGTTGTTCCAAGTGGGCCAGAACTATATGGTTATTGTCAATTCATTATGGCATTCCGTACTTTGTAATGAAGGCTTAATTGTCCCCAAATAGGGTCACTTACCCTAGGGGCATGCATCTGCATTTGTACCATAATATTTCATTTTAATAAGACAAATAAAAATTTTGGAGCGATCCACCGTCACTCCGAAGTTGGCCAGAACTATATGAATGTTATCAATCCATCCCGATACCTCATATTGGTAATGAAGGCTTAATTGCCCCCAAATAGGATCTTTTGGATTCTAAGGGCACTGCATCATAATTTTTGCATAATCATATATTCATGTGCATGTGCATCGCTCATAAAGAAAAATCTAAAAAAAAATATTTTTGAACAAGTCCAGGTTTTGTCACTATTGCTCATAAACACCGATACCAAACCAGACTAAGAACCAAGATCATGGCTGCTGAAAGTGAGAGCATAGAAGAACTTCGAGCGGAAATGCTCCGAATGAAATATCAAATGAATACGATGAGTCAGTCAGTGGAGCAAATGACTAAGGTCGGTCAAATGCTAGAAAGGTTGATGAGGGGGAATTTTGAGATGCCTGGTGAAGGTGAACAACCTGTCACAAATCTTGGAGATTCCTCTCAGCCTCCAAAAGATCCTCAGCCCAAAGTTATTCCTCATCTTAATCCCTATACAGAATCACCATCTTACAAGCCTGATTCTATTGCAACCAACAAAATGGAAAAAACTTACTCTGACCCCGAGACCAAAGAACTGCTAGAGTCTCTGGCAGCCCGATTGGAAGCTGTGGAGGGGAATAACCAATCTTGGAGCAAAAGCACCATGGATATGTGTTTAGTGCCAGGGCTAGTGGTGCCTCCTGACTTTAAGGTACCCAATTTCGAAAAGTATCGAGGTACCACTTGTCCTAAAGAGCATTTGACCATGTATGCAAGGAGAATGACCAATCATGCTGAAAATGACAAGATGATGATTCATTTTTTCCAAGACAGTCTTATTGGGGCTGCATCAAGTGGGTACATGAGGTTGGAAAAAGGTCAAATTCGTACTTTTGAAGATTTATCTGAAGCTTTCATCAATCAATACAAATTCAACATGGATATAGCACCTGATCGCACACAACTGCAGAACATGACCAGAAAGAACTTTGAAAGTTTCAGAGAATATGCTTTGAGGTGGAGGGTTGTGGCTGCTCAAGTAGACCCTCCACTTACTAAGAGGGAGATGAACTCAATGTTCCTAGATACTGTGCCAAGTTCTTACTATGAGAAGATGGTTGGGCTCATAACTGTTGACTTTGTTGATATGATAACAGTGGGAGAAAAAATTGATGGAGGATTTAGATTTGGAAAAATGTCTAATGGAGATCGAGAGGATCCTTCTGGTACAAAGAAGCCCGATTTTTTGAGAAAGAATGAAGAGGAGCCAATCAATGAACTAGAGGAACAAGATCTGTCAAATACTAGAACTGATGTTGAAGGGTAATAATGACAGGGAATGAATGACCCATCACAATTCCTTGAAATTTAACCCTTATTGCTTTGCTTAATAATGGGCAACCATGCTTTCCATTCTCTCTTCAATAAATGTGGGCCATGTTTGGCCATCTCAATGTTGTTCCTTAATGAAATTTTCATTTTCGTTGTACGTCTCTCTAACAATTATCTACTAATGTTTTGATCATGTGAATAAACCATCTCACCGCACTTAAAAAAAACGAAAACAAAATTGATTCGTGCATTAACTTGAGATATTTGATTCAAATTTGAAATTAAAGGAAGGATGATGCAAATGTAAGACCTAAAATAGTGTGGACTCTCAAACAAATCCTTCCAGTGATACAAGGCTTCGTTGAATTCTCAAACACTGAGGAGATATCCCTAGTCACCCCATTGAGCCTAGATGTTTTGAAGCGGAGATCATTTCTCTCAAACCAATAATGAATTTTTAAACCAGGGTGGGTAGTGTAACATCCCCAATTTCTAATATCCATTTAGGATAGTTAATAGATATAAATTAGTAGGTGTTTAAGTGTTTAGGGTGTAGGATTTAAGTAAGGGTAGAAGTGTATGGGTTAGAAATAGGTTAAAGTTGAGTTTTAGAAGAGTTATTTAAGAATAAAGAACATAGGATATTAAAAAATTAGGAATAAAATATCCATAGCTCTAAACCCAAATCCCAGCGTTGGATGTGAAGATAAGTGTCTTAGGAAGCTTGTCTCAAAATTTTAGCAAGATTCGACGGTTAACGAAAAAGTTATGACATTTTGAAGTTAGCATGTTGAAGTTGAATTTAACTCGCTCACGCGAGCTCCTACTCGCCCAAGCGAAAATGTCACAGAAAATCAAGTATGATCGCTTCCAGTTTTCGCTCAAGCGAGCAAATTTTCGCTCAAGCGAAAATCTGCAGTTCTGGTTCATAAAAACTGCAGATTTATTTCCCTTCATTTCTCACCATTTATTTCCCTCTCTTCCACGACTCTCTTCCCTTCTCAACCCTAAATCCTTCCAATCACCATAATTACTCAAAGTTATCATAAATTAGTGCCACAAATCACTTCCAAATCAATTCCCCATGAATTTCCCTCTCCAAAAACACATATTACTTCCTCTTTCTCATGAAATCCCAATTCCCTATCAAACCCCAATTTGTGCAATCCGTGGCATAGGGTCTTCTAATCATGCAAGGGAGCTTAGGAAGTGATTAAGAGCAAGGAATATGAAGCTAAGAGGCATGGATTAGAGCTTGGTGGGGATGCTCCATCAAAACCCCAATTTGGTTCTTGCTCTCCAAGAGGTAAGGGGGTTACTTTGGTCTAGTATTAGAGAAAGGATTTAATTATAATAATAGACACATAACTAGGTGTATTTAGGTTATTAGTTAAGTTTGAGATTAAGAGGGGTAAAATTAGTTTAGAAACTCTAAGTATTTAGTTAGGTTAATTGTGTATGTTTATATTGATTGTTTAGAAATAGATATTGTTTTTATGATTATTGTTGTTATAAATGTAAATAATATGATAATGTATGGATAATATGTTTATAAAGTATAAAGTTTGCATTCATATAGTTAGTTATGCATCAAATAGGGCTAAGTCTTTCCCAATTGAGTTTTAACCAATTCAAGGACATTTTCAAAAAGGCAAAAAGGGATTTAAACTCAACTGCGAAATACTTAGAATATTGGATCATGCATGGAGTAAAGGAGGACGTTAGGTGACGGGGAAAAACATACGTCATTTTAACGATTGATGAGGACAAGAGTAAATGTTAGGAATTACTATGGAGGACTTTGATCTTCCAAAGGACGTGGGTTCGCAACCCGTGTCGGGGATTGGTTCTACGCAAACCATAGTAATTCTATTTACTTTGGCTCCTTGTGGCCAGTGACAGTGATTTCTGCTAGAGTCAATCTGGGCGAATCAATCCAGATTGTACGTTGAACACTATCCTTGAGGAGTGTGACGTACTGTGCAAGTGGGTGAGCGGCATTCCTAGAGGATGTGAAGCACCCAATCAGAGGTTGAGAAATGCTTCCTCCTGGTCGGTTTTTTCCAAGAGTGGAGGGTGTATGTGAGGATGTATATTGTTATTGATCAAAGTTAAAGTGAATTGTTATAGTACATTGTTAGGATGAAAGTGAAAGGGAAAGTGTGAATGCATTGTTATAGATGCTTTAATTCATTGAATCCGATCAAAGTGTTAAAGTTAATGGAATGAAAGGAAATGTTCAATATTGGATTCAAGAGTTAAACCATCTAAGTGCGACGATTGGCATAACATAATCATGTGATTGTGCATCATAGTACTATAGTCAAGTATTATACTATAAGTATATATATAACTTATAAATTGATTACTGTTGCAATGTATTATTGTTAATTGAAGTGTGAATTGCCTAACTGCTATTGTTTGTGTGTGAATATATCTATTTATGATTTATTACTGTTTTTAAATGTTTTCTTTGATCTAGATTTCAAAGTTCTCATCCTTACAATGGACATATTAGGTACACATTGGAGACAGGTACACATAAGGACAAGGCCGAGTAAGGTATACTCATTGTAAAAGTATATTGGTAGGGGTGACCTTACGGTCCTATTCCTGGTGCAATCATTCATAGGTTATTATTTTGTAGGGAATTATTTTATAAAGAGTTGTTTAATTGTTTTTAGTGATTTCATTTGGTTTAAACATTTTTATTCTTGAATAATTGTATTTATATCTTTTCATTTTACTAAGTTTAAGTAAATCCCTATTGTTATAAAGGGATTGAATTTATATTTATAATTGTTCAAAACTGTTATGGACTGACAAGTTTATTATTATTCAGGGAAAAGTCCAATTTTTAGAGGAAACTCCGTCGAAATTTTTATAAACCCCGAACATTTTCCTAATTAAACGTTAATCTTAAATAATAGTTTTAGTAAATAAAAATAGGATGTTACAGGTAGTTTGTCAACAGCTTTTGCCAGTATGCAAATATCAAGAAGGATTACTTTTTTTCACAAACCCAAACACATATCATCCATTATTCACCTCATTGGGCCTCAACAGAAAAATTTTCTTCTTTTAAACCCAAAAAATATTTTACTCGAGTATTAATGAGAATCAAATCAAGAAAGACAATTTCTATGTTCAGAAGTGCAATCACAAAAGAGATCCAAAATGGATGGTGGCAAGCACAAAGAATTAAAAAAAAACAAAAAAAAAACAAAAAAAAAGCAAAAAGCAGGTGTGCTTGTCTAAATAAGGCAAAGTCCATGAATCCATTATGTGATGAAAAAGAACAATTTCAATCCATTTGAATGAAAGATTCTCATTTAAAACTCAACATAAATTTTGGGCCTTTATATCCATTCTTTCATTTGCCACATTATCACCCCCAGACCACGTTACAACCTTTTGGAAAATCCTCTTGATGATTTGAGTGTTGTGCAAAATCTGTTGAGAAAATAGGGAATTGAAGAGAAAGGAGAAAGGAAGGGAAGGGAAATAAAAATTTGAGCCTTATACCTTTTATTGTCAACCTCTAGCCATGTCACATTACAAGCTTTAAAAGACCTCGTTGAGGATTGGTTTGCTTGAGTTACACACTAGGGCGGAGAAATGCTGACTTCATTAAACCTAATTGAAACTTTGATGAAATATATCTCATTTTTATTACATGAATTAATTACTCCCATCATCTAAACTTTTCCATGTTCACATGATCATTAAATTAGTGTTGCTTGTTAAGAAGATATGTGAGAAAAAGGAATTGAAAGGAACTTGATCGGTTGAATATGGTTAACGATCATTTGTTATTAAGAACATGCTCCATGAGAGAGTCCTGACCTTAAGCAAGATGAATAAAAAAGATTTTCAATTTCCAGTAAATTCAAAAGCAATTGAGAAATTATTGAGTTTGAGAAAAAAAGTTAAATAAAAAAAATAAAGAGCTCGCTAGGTTGAAAATCCTGAAAAAGGACGATCTAAGCAAAAGTTAGAGCGATCCGCTAAGTTGCAAAACTCGAAAGGGGCGGCTTAGGCAAAATTAGGATCATGACAGAAAAGCCCGCTAGGAACCTACATTGGGTTTTCTAGGCAAAATTTAGGGCAGAAGAAAATGTCCTCAAACACAAACCAGATTGTTTTTAACAAAGAGATATTGGAAATTGCAAATAGAACCAGAAAAGAAGTCCTGAAGGTTGCATTGGGGCAATTTTGAAGATTCCCTACCCTCGGTGAAACATTTCCCAAACTGGGGCAGTTTTGAAAAGTTGTGTTGCTAGCCAAGCAAATTGGGGAAGTTTTGAAGAGTTTTGTTGCTTGCTAAGCAAACTGGGGCAGTTTTGGAGATTTTTAACAAGCCCTAAAAAAAATACTGAAGCAATTTTGAAAAGACTTGTTGATAAACCCTAGAATGAGATACTGGGGCAGTTTTTGAAGAGAAATTAGAAGTATTGATCATTCCATTGCATTTGTCGCTGAGATAGTAAACTAGGGTAGTATTTGAAAAGGTTCATGGTTGAGCTCTAGATGAAAGATATTGGGGCATTACTTTGATTCCCCAATAATTATTTTTAGCACAATACACTGGGGCAGATTTTGAACAAATTCAGGTTGTTTGATGGTGATTGATCATTGACGAATGTTAGATTGCTAAGCTTTTAAAAGATGTTGTTAAAGATGAAGGTTGTTAAAAATTTACCCCTGCCTGTCGTGATCGATAAGATTTTTTGGTATGGCCCGGTATTGGTGTTTAAGAGCAAAAGGGTTGAAACCAGTTTATCTTGTTAAAAAAAGTTGCATTTTAGATGTATTAACTCCTGATGGGTTTACATTGACAAAAGTTAGAGTTGCATTGTTGATTCCAAATCATATTCATTTCATTGTCATTCACATCATTTGTATTGAGTTCATTTTGCATTATGAACTTTTGACATCATTTGCACCAGTTACATTATCCATTGCATTATACCAGTTGCAACATACCAGTTTTTCATTAACAATATCATTTGCATTGGTTCCATTTTATTCATTACTATTTGCATTGTTTGCATCACCAGAACTTGAATATTCAATAATAATAATTACAAAAAAATCATTTTGATTTTGGTTGGGCTTTTTGATGCCCCGACAGAAATGTCAAAAATCATTTTGGATCTTTTGAAGCCCGGCGTAAACGCTAAAGTCATTTTGATATTGGTTGGGCTTTTTGATGCCCCGACAGAAATGTCGAAAATCATTTTGGGTCTTTTGACACCCGACACAAACGCTAAAGTCATTTTGGGTCTTTTGACACCCGGCGCCAACGCTGAAGTCATTTTGGGTCTTTTGACACCCGGCACAAACGCTGAAGTCATTTTGGGTCTTTTGACACCCGGCACCAACGCTAAAGTCATTTTGGGTCTTTTGACACCCGACACCAATGCTGAAGTCATTTTGGGTCTTTTGACGCCCGGCAAACGCTAAAGTCATTTTGGGTCTCTTGACACCCGACACAAACGCTTAAGTCATTTCGGGTCTTTTGACACCCGGCACAAACGCTGAAGTCATTTTGGGTCTTTTGACACCCGACACCAACGCTGAAGTTATTTTGGGTCTTGACAACCGGCACCAACGCTGAAGTCATTTTGGGTCTTTTGACGCCCGACACACACGCTAAAGTCATTTTAATATTGGTTGAGCTTTTTGATGCTCCGACAGAAATGTCAAAAATCATTTTGGGTTTTTTGACGCCCGGCACCAATGCTAAAGTCATTTTGGGTCTTTTGACACCCGGCGCCAACGCTGAAGTCATTTTGGGTCTTTTGACGCCCGACACACACGCTAAAGTCATTTTGATATTGGTTGGGCTTTTTGATGCCCCGACAGAAATGTCGAAAATCATTTTGGGTTTTTTGACGCCCGACACCAACGCTAAAGTCATTTTGGGTCTTTTGACACCCGACATTAACGCTGAAGTCATTTTGGGTCTTTTGACACCCGGCACTAACGCTGAAGTCATTTTGAGTCTTTTGACACCCGACACCAACGCTGAAGTCATTTTGGGTCTTTTGACTCCTGACACACACGCTAAAGTCATTTTGATATTTGTTGGGCTTTTTGATGCCCCGACAGAAATGTCGAGAATCATTTTGGGTTTTTTGACGCCCGACACCAACGCTAAAGTCATTTTGGGTTTTTTGACGCCCGACGCAAACGCTGAAAGTCATTTTGAAATTATTTACTATATAGGAACCTCGAGACCTAACAAGTATGTTTCTCGTTTCTTTCCCGAACAAAATCGGTGTCTATTTCTTTACTCGTTCCTTACCATGATAGCATGCAAACCCCGGTTTGCTTGCTCTCTGACAAGAAACAAGTAAAGAGGGACAGCTGTAGACACCCCATTTTGTCCGGGGTCAAAATTACGTTTTTATAAAATTTTGTTTGGGTAAGATTTTAACTTTAAGTTTTTTATAAGTCAATTTTATAAATAAAAAAAATAAAGTTTGTTTGGACCCATTATTTTCTACTTATTGTGTATAAAGTTATTTTGGGCTTTAAAAGAAAATAAAATTTAAAAAAATGTTAAAAATTAAAGTTAAAATCAAAAATAAAAAGATTTTGAAAAAAAGTATTTTGTATGAAAAATAAAAAAAAGAAAAATAAAAATTTTCAGAAAAAAAATAAGATAAAAATGTTTTGGTAAAAGATTTGGTTAATTTGTGAAAATAAAGATAAGATTTAGTTTTGTTTTAAAAGGATTATCATCATATTTGTTTTTATTTTTTTTTAAAGATATAAACCAGGGAATATTCTGTTGGACTTTCAAAAGCCTATTAAAAAAACCCTATTTTTTTAACCTAGTTTTTTTCCTATAAATAGAGCTTTCTTCCTCACTTTGAGAGAACACAGAAAAATTTAGGAGAGAGAACTGCACAGAAATAAAAAAAAAAAAGAAAAGTTCCCTGCCTGCTTCAATTTCCGCATCAGCCACTCTCCTCCCTGGCGCGTTATTGGCACTCGCCTCACAGCCTTCATTCCAGCCTTCCGCGCGTGCTTCACACGCGCCCGTCACCCCCAGTCCCTGCTTCTGCGCCTGCAGCAGTCCCTCCAGCAGCCAACCAATTCGCGCCACGTGTCCCTGCAGCACCCCACTCCTGCTGCTGCTTCCTCCCTCCGTCCAGTACTCCCTCCGTCCAGTATTTCTCTACTTCAGGTTTGTTTTATTTTATTTTATTTTTTTTAATAATAAATATTTAAATAATAATAATAATAATATAAAATGTAGTTTTTTTATTTGTTATTTAAATTGGTTGTGTCTCATCCAAATTTAACACAGTGGTGGGATCTCTTGTACTTACTCTTCACACCAAAAATAAATATATAAAAATAATTTTCTTTAAAATAATAAGAATTAAAAATGTAAATTTTTCTTAGTTTATGTTTTAAAATTTTTTTGCATTTTGGTAAGTCGATTTTCTTTCCCAAATATAGTGGAGAGATCTGAACTTCCTCTCTGCATAAAAATATATACAAGTAAAAAATATTATTTAGAAGACAAAAACATTTTTTAAAAAAATGGATTTTATTAATTAATTATTAATTAAGAATTTTAATGTGTTTTGGAAATCCACCTTTCCTTGGCTAAATGTCGAGGTCTTGTGTATATTTCCTCTCCGCATAAAATATATTTTAAAAAAATAAATAAAAAAATTAAAAATTAATTTGGAACTACGTAGCCTTGATTCCTCATTTTATGAGGGTACGTAGGACCAGGGGCAACCTTGTCAGGCACAACAATAAAAAACAAATAATTTTTGGCAAACCAATTAATTAGGTCTTTTAATTAAAATCAATCAAAGGTATCATTTTTGAATGGGCGAACGGGGTGCTAATACCTTCCCCGGCTTGTAACCGACTCCCGAACTTGGAATCCATCTAGTTCGAGACTGATCTTTATCCTTTTTAATTAATAATTATTTTTTCCGCGTTTTTGTAACAAAATGCGGCGGCGACTCCATATTGGGTCAATCGACCCCCACTCGTAGGCGAGGCCCCGAGGGCGACCCCGGCCGCGATTGGGACTAAAGTGAATTATAAAATTTGTAAGTTAGGGACTAAAATGAAACACGATATAGTGATGGACTAAAGTGAATTAAAAATTATAAGTTAGAGACTAAAATGAAATACGATATTATAAATTAACGGTCCCATTAAAGTCTATAAACGGGAAACGTTGTCAGGGACTAACATGAGTAACTTTTTTCAAAGTGAGTGACTAAAAAGGAATTATTGAAAAATCGGGGACTAAAATGAAAACGCGCTCCTTACAAAGTCAGAGACTAAAGTGACAGTTTAATCAAAATGAAAAAATAATCTGTTACTTTTTCTTGTCTTTATTTTAAGCACCTCTTAAAAATAATTATGGGAATTAAGAAAATAGGTTAATATTATTTTAGTTGCATCGGAATGTTGTTGACATTTGAGAATTAAATATGAAAAAATATTTTAAGAGAAACTTTTATTTAAGAGTAGAGAGAGTACTTGTTATTTTGTCTATAAATATGGAAGTAATTGCGCCATGCATCTCCCGTGGTCAACATCAGTGAACGAGAGAAGCACTCCCAAATTCTAAAGGGTGAAGCTGATTCATTGTCAATGGAAGAAAAGTTTGTTAAGAAGTTGGCTTTTTTCCTATTGGTAACCATGTTGACTTTAATTGCTTTGAAGCTACAATCTGCGGAATGTTCATCTATGTTCAGACTCAACCCCTGCACAGACTCTGAGTGTGTTGCAAGATGCAAGCAAATTTATCCAGACTCCTTCATCAGTGCTGGCTGCAGGGACAGCGAATGGTGTCTTTGCTTAGGCGGACATTGACATATAAGTGTTTGTATTTATCAACACCTGCTCTTGTTATGCTTTATAAATAAAGGATCCCTTAAATAAGCATACTTTCTAAGGTGAAACTGTGAAAGTTCTCATATCCTTTCTTATGAATAATTTGTAGTCCGTGTAAGGACTTCATTAGTGTACTTGTTTGTTCTTTGAAATGAAGAAAACTGTTGAGTGTCCTTGCATTGTTTTTATGTATACACGGTATAACATATATACTCTGGTTATTAGTGTTAATATGACCGATAGTCACAGCTAGAATTAATCGTAGGCTTCAATCAACAACATATATAAGACTCTAACATTCAAGAAATCTAACAAAACATTGGAATATCAAGTTGTTCACGCGTGTTAGTTGAACAGATGAGTTTTGAAAGTGACTCAAGAATAATTTACATTAATGTTAAGTTTTTTATACCGTTAGTTCATCATTTATCGTTCATTTGTATTATTTTATTACTTTTATTGATGAATGTGAAATCCTCTAAAAGGATATTATATTAAACACCGGAGAAAATATATAATTATATGTGTTACATACCAAGGTAAAATTAAGAATATATATATATATATATATATATATTTATAAGTACTTTATTTAAATAAATATTTGTAATAAATTGAGTGTTGCTAATGACGGTCTTAAGTATTATTTGAAAGATTATAGCAAAACTCACATTTTGATTTATAAGTTATTTTTGTTTTTCAGTTTTGTTCTATATATATCTTTAGCTTTTTTTTTATTTCGTCCTAAACTCATTTTTGTTCCAAATGTATCATAAAATCTATTTTTTCATGGTAAAATTTTAAAAAAGTGATGAATGCATTTTGTAGATCTTTTCATTCAAAACTTAAGGATACCAAGATCATGAATTTTTGTTGAAAATTAAAAGAGTCGTGGAGAAAACAAAAATTTATAGGATGAAACTAAAAAAAAAAATTAAAAAAACAAATTGAAAACAAAATTAACTTAAAAAGGCAAAGGGATACTACTCTCAATTGTGTTTTTGTTATATATATATATATATATATATATATATATATATATATATATAGGTATCAAGCTCAAAACATCATGATTAAGTGATCTAAACTCCTTATAAACTGACAGTTGGACCAACATATTTATATTAACATAAATATGTAATCCTTTTATAGAAATTAAGATCTATGACTTAAAAATTATTTATTTACATATTTAAAATATAATTGTTTTACACAATTTTAAAAAACACATCAATTAAATAAAATATTACATACATGTGTAAGGTGCGTGCAAGTATTATTTCTAATTTACCAGGAAACCAAACAAATAAATTATCAATGATTTAGTGCAATTGAATGAGTTAAATGGATGGGCACAAATAATATAAAGTTTTTACATTATTGACATATCATTCATCATTTATATGTTTTACTTTTACACAAGAATTAATAATTATTATCAACAATATGTTTGATTGGTCCCTGACTTTGTAGACACCGATCAATTTAGTTCCTGAGATTTTTGAAATTTCAAATTGGTTTTTGAGATAGGTCATTAATGTTAGGGACTAATATAACTGACACGTTCCTATCTTTAGGACTAATTTGGATTTTCGATAATCCCAAGGACTGATTTGATCGGTGCCCACAAAGTTAATAACCAATCTGATACAGATATTTGCTCTATTGGTAGGATTTTGGTTCTATGAAGGAAGGATATGTTTGAGGTCTTGATTATGGCAAGGTCTGGACAGTATACCCATTGTTTGGTATCTGAGAAGATCTCTAAAAAGTTTTTCTTTGTTACATTCATTTATGCTTCTAATGATCAGATGAAGAGGAAGGAAGTATGGGAGGTCCTTAAAGGGGTTGAAAGGTTTGTTAATTTGCCTTGGATTCTTCTTGGAGATTTCAATACTATGCTCAGCCCCAATGAGAAACTTGGTGGGATTCCTCTTGAGGTGGTGCAGTATGAAAATTTGAGAGATTGTCTTTTTGCTTGTCAATTAATGGATTTGAAGTCTAAAGGGCACTTTTTTACTTGGTGCAACAAGCAAGAGAGTGATCATAGGATCTACTGTAAGCTTGATATAGTTATTGTGAATCAGGCTTGTATTTCTGCATGGCCAGATGCAGAAGCTAATTTTTTGGCTCCTGGGTTGTCAGACCACTCTCCCATATTGGTAGAATGGAATCAGGGTAATGAGCACGGGAAGCCTAGCTTCAAATTTTTTAATATGTGGACTAATGATGATATGTTTCTACCCATTGTGGAATCAGTTTGGTCAAAGCAGTTCTCTGGTGGTACAATGGTTCAAATTATTAAAAGGCTGAATTTTCTAAGAAGAGATCTCAACAGTTTGAACAAAAGAAGTTATGAAGATATTGTGAAGCAGGAACAGGATCTGAGGGAGCAGCTGGAAATTACTCAAACTCTTTTGAGTACTGATCCAACTAATGTTACTCTTCAACAGAATGAGAAAGAAGTTCTGGTGTTGCGCAGGAAAGCTAGCAAGGCAACTACATCCTTTCTCCAACAAAAAGCTAAAATCAGTTGGATTAAGGATGAAGATCAGAATAGTGCTATTTTCCATCAAGCCATCAAATAAAGAGCTTATAGGAACCGAATTATCACAGTCAATGATGACTTTGGAAATAGTATCTCTGGTCAAATAGGAATCTCAAATCTTTTTACAAAATACTACAAAAGGTTGTACACAAGAAGGCAGAATTATCACCGGTACAGGGGATTGTGGAAAGAGGCCCTACTTTGACTCTAGAACAACAATTATCCCTTTTAAGGCCATTCTCAGATGAGGAAATAAAAGAGGTATGCTTCTCTATTCATAATGATAAAACTCCTGGACCTGATGGTTATGGAACTGGATTTTTTAAAGCAACATGGAATATTGTGGGTCATGACTGTACTAAGGCTATAAAAGAATTCTTTGCACATTCTATTATGCCTCAAAGTCTAAATGCTACTAATTTAGTTATTATTCCTAAAATGGACAGCCTTGTTATGGTTAAAGATTATAGGCCTATTGCCTGTTGCAATTATCTTTATAAATGCATAACCAAGTTGATTTGTGCTAGAATGAGTGTTGTGATGCCTAGTATTGTTCAAGAGAATCAAACAACTTTCATTAAAGAGAGGAGTATTGTCCATAATATCCTAATCACTCAAGAGCTCTTAAGGCTATATGGCAGGAAGAATAGCTCTCCTAGATGTCTAATGAAAATTGACATTAGGAAAGCTTATGACACTATAGATTGGTCCTTTATTGAGGATATGCTTATAGCTTTCAGATTCCCTGCTCAATTTAGGCACTGGATAATGTGTTGTATCACCACGGCTTCTTTCTCTATTTGCATCAATGGTCAGAATTCAGAAATGTTCAAGGGTTCAAGAGAGTTAAGACAAGGTGATCCTATGTCACCTCTTATCTTTGTCTTAACTATGGAGGCATTGACTAGGGGTTTGCAGAGTGATGCTGAGCACAGGAATTACAGATATCACCCTTTGTGTAAAGATTAGAAATTAATTAGCCTTGCTTTTGCTGATGATTTAATAGTCTTTTGCAAGGGGCACCCAGGTAGTGTCAGTATCCTATTTTCAGCTTTACAGGATTTTGGCAATAGATCTGGGCTTCGGCCAAGCTTTGATAAGTCTCAGATTTTTTTGGCTGGGGTAAATGAAGCTACAGAAGATGTTATTCTGCACATAACAGGGTTCCAAAAGGGGAGCTTTCCTTTCAGATATCTTGGTGTCCCCATGTCAGCTAGGAAATGGTCTAATGCTACTTGTTCTATTTTAGTTGATAAAATCAGTAGCAGAATCAACACTTGGAAAGCAAGGAATCTATCCTTCCAAGCTAGATGTACATTGATTAATTCTGTTCTAATGTCTCTACATGTGTACTGGACATCTATTTTTATCATCCCTAAGGCTGTGCTAAAGGGAGTGGAGAGGAAATGCAGAGAATTTTTGTGGGGAATGGATTCTAATGGTCACTATCATGCATCTGTGGCCTGGGATACAGTGTGCAGGCCAAAAAAGAATGGGGGTTTGGGGTTTAAAAATACTATCCTTTGGAATGTTGCAGCTGTGGGGAAGCAAGCTTGGCATATAGGCTTTAAAAAAGACTATTTATGGGTCAAGTGGATAAGCTCTATCTACTTAAAGGACCGTGATTTCTGGCAAATTGAAGCTAGGCAGGGGCATAGTTGACAGTGGAAGCAACTTGTGAAGGGTAAGGATAAATTGATCAGTGGCTTTGCAGGTGACTACTGGAATTCCACTTCTAATGGTGTTTATACTATTACAAGTGGTTATTCCTTTCTGTTAGGGAATCTTATGCCGTTTCATCTTCATAGATTTGTTTGGAACTCTACCTCTATTTCTAAACATATGTTCATAGTTTGGCTGACGGTTCAAAACAAATTGAAAACAAGAGATAGATTGTATGTGCAGCAACAAACCTGTGTTCTCTGTAACGATGAGGAGGAATCGAAGAACCACATATTCTTTGTGTGCACCTGGTCTAGAGCTCTGTTGGAGGAAGCTTGTCTTTGGAATTGTAATCAACAATTGGACCTACAGATTCAAGAACAGGGTAAGGTGGATTAAGCATGCATTCAGAGAAAAACGAAGAAGGAAGTGTGTATTTACCATTTTTGCAGCTTGCATATACTACACATGGTGTGAACGGAATCGTCGTATTTTTGCTGGTGTTGATAGATCTGTTGCGGTGGTGGTGTGTGGTCTGAAGCGTGAAGTAGTAGTGAGGTTGGCTTGGTGCTTTCCTCAATTCCGGTCCTGGCAAGATAGACCACTGGTTAATCGGATTTTGGCAGAGTTATAGCATTAGCTTTTTCCTTTCTTTTCATAGGTTTTGGTTCAGTTGGTTAAACCGGTTTACATTTATTAATCCCTTTGGTCTAGTGAACCCTTCCTAGAAGGTGGCATTGGTCTAATGTTGAAAATCAAGCTTGCCCTAAAGGACGTAAAGAGTCAATGCTAGTAGATTTCTAGAAGAAGATAGTTTTGATGATAACAACACATTCCAAGTTTCAAGCATTAAGTCAAGCATCAAGTCTCAAGCAGTTCAAGGCTCAAGCTCTCAAGTTCAAAGTTGTGTATAAGCCTTGCCCATAGGAAACTTGTAAGGTAATGAAGTTTTATTACAAGTGTGTAATGGCCAAATGAGTTTTTCAAATAAAGGAGAAGAAAAAGAGTTTTTAGTGAAAATCAGTTTTTAACATAGTTTCTGTGGAAATGCATGATGAAACAACTCTGGATAATTTTATCTAAGTCATGAAAATCTATTTTTACAAGTGCAAGAGAGGATAATCGATTACCTTCTCAAAGTAATCGATTACTTTTGTTCCATCATAAAAAATTCAGAGTGTGTGTAATCGATTATGTGAACTTGACTAATCCATTACTTTTTGAATGAGAGTAATCGATTACCTCGATCAAGTAATCGATATATTATCATTGTTGCATCATACATTTTCCTGAGGCAGAGTAATCGATTACTGCCCTGAGTAATCGATTACATGATGTTGCATTTCACAAATACCAGAGTCTCTGTAATCGATTATTAGATAAGTGGTAATCGATTATATGAGTTGCATCATATACTAAACCGGAGTGAAGTAATCGATTACTTGGTATGACTAATCGATTACTGGTTTTTCAAAAGGATTTCAAAGTTTCCATTTTAAAGTGGATAATCGTAATCGATTACCTTAAGTTTTATTGAAAAACGTGTCAGAATCATTTTGATTTATTTCCATATTTGTTTTTACCTGATTGATTTTGATTTATTTTCAAAATTCGAAATTGATTTTATTTTTGAAAATATTCCTTTATGATTTAAGATTCAAATCTTTTAATTTATTTTTTAAATCAATTTGATTTGTTTTTGATTTCAAAAATATTCCTTTTGCTTTTTATTTCAAAATCAGATTTTACTTTTATTCTAACAAGAACACTCCTACATTCATCTGAGCTGATCACGCTTTCTCTCTTCTCTTCTTCTTCAACTACAAGCTTTTCACGTTCATTCTATTTTGCAAAAAACCTTGTTTTGGCCTGCACTCTTGTGACTTAACTTCATTATCATAGAAAGCTTAATTGTTGTATATGTGTTATTGAGAACACATCATACTATTGTAATCACTCACATCATCTTGTATTCAAACCGTAGTGGTTAGAGAGTGAATCCTTAGTTGAACGTGTGTCACGTTCTTAGGTTGAGTAACCCTTGTGTGTTATTGAGGCCCCTAGCGAACGGAGGTTCCTAGTAGTGTGCGGGGTGCTCTGGTTGTAATTGGGTGCGGCTCAATTCAAGTTTATAGAAAACCTCAAGCGGTCGGGTCGCTTGGGGACTGGCCGTAGGTCTTCCGCAAGAAAGACTGAACCAGTATAAAATTGGTTTGCGTGTTCTTCTTCTCTATCTCTTTTAATTTCCGCAATTTCATTTATTTACGTTTCCGCGCAACTCTTATTTTTATTATCTATCGAATCGCTCTCCATCTTAACTCTTAATCTCTCCAACGCGATTTTTTTTAAATTATACGTGTTTTCTCAATAAATTAATAAAACTCGATTCACCCCCTCTCAAGATTTTGAGGCCGATCCTAACATCTAAGGTGTGAATGTATGATTTATTTTTGGCTTGTGGTTTAATAAAATTTTTTATTTTACCAAAAAAAGTTATGATTTTTAGCTTGAGACTAAGTGTTAACATGTGTTGCATGTTTATATTTTAAAAAAGTATAAGACTTGAATGGTTATTTTTATTTGATGCATGTCAAAATCCTTAAATGATTTACTTGATCTAAGTGATAAAAATTTATTTGTGATTTTTGTGTTATTTTCCTTGTTGATTTGGTTTTCATAGCCTAAAAGAATAGATTTATTTTATGAAAATAAAAGTTATCATTTTTGAGAAGTGATTATGTTCTTTGTGATGTTGTTTTGTCTTAAGGAAAATTCGGTGATGAGTGTGAATTATTTATGGTACCTTAATTCAAGTTTTGTGTGCTTAATTATGTGTTGGTTTGATGTTAAAGTGTATGGTTTATGATGTCTGTATTTTTAAAAGGTTAAGTAAGAATTTTAGATATGAAAAATGATTTTTAGAAGTGAGTTAAATATATTTGTTTAATGTTTAAAGTTGTGTTTGTAATGTTGTCCTAAATTTGGTGTAAGCGCATGATCATTTAGGAGTTGTTCTGGTTGCATGAAAAATGATTTTTAGTAACATTAGAATGCATAAATGTGTTAGGATTTGTCTTGTTTCAATGATGTCCAAGAATGATTTGTTTAGAAAAGTTAGTTAAAAACATGTGTATATAAGTGCCTTTGTGTAGAAAAATGCTTTGGATGTGAATGTGTAGGGACTTTATTTGATTGAGTATGTGATTTTAAATTAATAACATGATGTTGTCCAACTTGTGATTTGATGACCTTAAGGTTTGAAAAATAATAGTTAAGTGTTTTACTTCAAGGATTTTTAAGCTTAAGATTTGTACATGATTTTGTTGTAATTTTTAAAGTGTGAAAAGTGATTTTCGATTTAATGTAGATGTTGTCCAGAATTTTATTAAAATATTTTTCATTTTTAAAAGTGTTTTAAGTGGTTTAAAGTTTGAGTTTAAGTATTATATGATATAGTAAAAGTTGGATTGAAAAAGTGAAGTTTTTCGGTATTTTCGGGTATAAAAGAGCTGCTGTCCAATATGGACCAGAAACTAAACAAAGTGATTTGATTTATTTTATTAAGTAATTCCTAATGATATCTATGTATTCAAAGTATTGTAAAAAGTTGAAGTAAGTTTGAGAAAATAATTGAGTTTTATGTTACCCGACGAAAAATAAAATGAGTTTTAGCAAAAGTGTTTTGATATTTAATGAACTGACTATTTATATAGAGTTATAATGCTGATGTGTTGTGTTTAACATGAGGAATTTGAAAGACGGGATATTTGAACACCCGTCAGCTGATGGAACCCGCGACGGATCGGTGAAGTTCTACGCTGACACAAAAGGTGAGAGAGAAGCTTCCATAAGACGTCGTGGTATTTAGGTAACTTATTAGGACGTTCTCGAGCATCTCAAAGGTCGGAACATTTGTGGTCTCTATGTTAGTAGTATGGTGGCAATTGTTATGCGATTTCGTGACCACTTATACGAAGGAGATTAAGACCACATACCATGTGATGATGTTGTTTGATATGATTATGCTTTGATGATAATATGAGATGTCTCTATTTGTTTATGTATAGTGAATATTTATTTATCTGATATTGATTAATGGTTTATACCGAGAGACGTCTATTACGTCTTGACTATGGATTTAATTTAAGTGAGACAGTGAAAATTATGGAATAACAAAATGAGATCAAACATAGTTGAACTTGAAGTTATGAAACTGAGATGGAATGACATTGGATAAGAAACAAAATTATTGATGATGTAAGATTGTAAGGAAAAGCTATATGATTGGTGGTATAAGTTGTATGGTGCTGTGTTCTAACATATATGATTGAATAATTTCCCGCACGATCTATTAACGTGCCCTGATGCTGAAAGCTTTGGATTGACCACGTCGCCATGTACTATGGAAATGGATTGGAATTTTAGATGATTGGATATGTGGATATGTACTATGGAAATGGATTGGAATTTGAGATATTGGATATGTGGATAGAAAGATAATGAATTCATAAGATCTTGATTTGGTGATTGTCTAGAGTACAGTGAGACCCTTATAAATCCCCCCCACATAGTCTACACGACATGTTGTTATAAAAAGGGATTCTACTTTTAAAATTATTGCTATTGCTTGAAAATAAACCATTGATCCCACTCCCTGCATGACCCGTTGGTCTTGGCCGTGCATCGCTAGTTGAACATAGGGGTATAGGGAGAATAAATATAAATTGTCGATCACGTGAGCCGAATGGTCGTGGTTGTGAGCATTGGGGAAATAAGCATCACATTATTCTAGGAAGGATCCTTTGCGATGAAATATGATGAAGTCAATTCGTGGTCGAGCCTCATTGAAGAGATGGACAAGAAAGGGTCGGCCAAACCCTTTAAGATTAATAAGACTTTAAAAGACATTTACTAACGTGGTAAGTGTAATACTCGCAATTTTCAATAATTCGATAAATCGATTTTTAAGAATTTCTGATTGGATAGTTATTTTCGAATTTACATAGATTCGTTATTTGACTTAAATTTACAAATGGAAATAATTATTTATAACGATGGATTATTTTATTTTGTTTTGTGTTTTGAAGGAATTATTATTTGCTGATTTATTTGATTACGTAACTTTGAAAATTCATAATTTTTGATTTGTAAATCCGAATTGGACGAATTTACAGTAAAAACGATCGTATTGAAATGTAGAATTTATTTTCTTTTAGTCTGGGATTTATTTTGCTGAAGACGAAATTTTATTATTTTTGGGGAAATTATAATGTTTTATTTTAGTGAATTGAATTATGATTTTCAAGTGGAATTTATTGTATTGAAAAAATATTATTTTCTACTGTCAAGAGGTGTTACACGGTTTTGAGTATTCAATTGCAATTTGAATTTTAAATTTATTAGACATCCAATTATGATTACACAACACCCTAGGGTAACCCAATTAAACACACACTATCCTAATTAAAGCATAGCCACCCTAGTATGTCCTCTATAGTGTTGGAAACAAACAAGCTAAGCGGGCTAACAATTTAGTAAAGGGGGGTGAATAGTAAATAGAAGCAACAATATTAATTTTTCGATTTAATTGATATTAGCAATAGACAAGCTTACTGTTTTTTTTTTTTATCAAAATTAAGTTTCTGTCCAAAAATACTTGAACTACTCGATTAGTGCGAACTATTTCAGACAGAGAACAAATTTTCAGAGAGCTTCTCACAAAGCCAAGAATAACACGAACGACATCAAGTGAATTGGCTAACTTAAGGTTCAAAGGGAAAGACTAAAATTGTAGAATTAAATGAAAATGATAAAGAAATGACACACATAATTTTATATTGGTTCACTCTCAACCCTTGAGAGCTACGTCCAGTCCCCCCTAAACCTTAGGAAGTTTTTTACTCAAAATCAAATAAATTGGTTACAAAAGGAATTACTAGTGAACCTCACTCAATAAATTCTAACCCTTTAAAGAGTGTACCAAACTCTTGATATCTACCCCAATTTCTATTGATCTTGATGGTTGAGAACCTTTTCAACGCTTCCACAGACAGAGCTCCTTGAAACCTTCAAGAGTTGCGCTCCTTCCTCTCTTCAATGATAAATAATAATAGCAAGGTTGAGGCTCCAAAACGAACTCAATTGAATTTGATATGAAAGTATGATAACCAATTAAGATTCAAACTTAGAAAGGGATTAGATAAGAACAAAAAGTATTTTTGAAAATCAGGATTTCTGTGTTTGAAAATTCGTTCACCCCTGAGAGTTGGAAGAGGCAATCATTTATAATCTCCAAAAATCTCCAAGAATCAGGGAGGAGCCAAAGGCAGCTAATTAGAAAAGATTTTGCCCATGATTACCTCTCCAACAGTCATATTTGGATCAGATTTATTGATGAAGAAAACTCGAGCTAATCGAGTAGTTGAAGCACTACTCGATTAGTTTGAGCATACAGAGAAATTGATATTTTTCTGTTTAGATGACCACTCAAGTAGTGCAAGAGCTACTCGATTAGTTACTTCTGTTTGCTTGAAAATAAGTTTTCCAAATATGTTAAAATTAACCAAGCCCTTTCTAGCTTTTTCAAATATTTAACTCAACTAGAATTCATACCAACTAATTCATATTTGCTTGAGTTAAACCTAAGTCTACCACCCACACTCAAACATAAATAAAGGAGATTACAATAAGGCGGTAAATAATTGACTATAAGAGGTTTGTTGTTGTTGACTCTTCATGCTATTTGTCTTCATCAAAATAATGCACTCCTTGTTGAATTTACAATCTCCCCCTTTTTGATGATGACAAATGCTTGTTGATTTTTCACACTCCCCCTGAATGAATGCATGGGAACCTGTAAAGCTTAAACAACAAAACAACAACCTTTCTCCCCCTTTTGGCATGATCAAAAAGGAGCCAAATGATTAAGTTCATTACCAAAAGAGAGGTTAATAACATAAGCATAAACTTCCCCTAAGAACATAATGCATATCCAGCCCTTGATGAATTTAAAACATGAAACCATAAACATAAAACGAATAACATCCTTCACAAGTTTTAACACAAAGAAATATGTCCAGAAAAACCAGTGCATAAAACCAAGAGAAAACCAAATAGATATAACAGCGGAAAGATTAAAAACCAATCAAGTGGAGGATGGAGGAGGGTGAAAAGCTCCAAAGGCATCAGAAATGAATTGCTGCGTGCATGAACTGATTATTATCTGCTATGCGATGCTCCATTTGTCTATACCATCAAGACGATCATGCACTCGACCAAAATGTGAATCAATATGACCAATCAGAGAATCATGTTGTGCTCTAAAATAAAAGGAAGAGGAAGCCTGAGGAGGAGATACAGTGGGTTGATCCAACTGCGCCTCAGGCTGGAAATCCATAAAATCTTCCACATTTAGCCCTTCTTCAGCAGCCTTAAATGCTTGTTCCTCAACTTGCCTATCTTCATCTTGTGCCGCTGGATTAATCACCTTCAATGGCCTGAAGATCTTCTTTCCAATACCACATACCAGTGCCAGCATGTTTAAAAATTCCCATTAAATGAAGAGTCCCCGTACCTAGGCAGCACTTATTTGCAGAAAATTGTTCATCTTCTTCACCAGCAGGTATAGCCACACCACAGTGACGAATCAAATGACAGATATGCATCGGGTAAGGCAACCATCCAGAACTCCTAGAACTAGCAGCCATAAGCATTCTTTCTATTATTACCCGAGACCAATTTGTATGAATGTTGTTTGTGATGCCATTTAGAAGCTTGAGGTCATCTTCAAAAACCTGCCCAGAATTCCTTGAAGTTCTAGGAAACAAACAGTATGTAATGATGTAATGCAAGATTCTGTTTTCAACAGTCAATGGCTTAACTTTCTTATTTCCACTGTTCCATTGATAAGCAGGATGCAAAGCTTGTTGATAAACCAAAGATACATTGCAATCTAATCCCCCATTAACTAATGATGCCCCAGCAGTGGTTAGTCCAAACAGAGAATATAAATCATCAGGCTTAAATTCAAACCTAGTGCGACACACCCAGGAGTAGTATTTCTCTTCATGTTTAACAAGATTAGCATAGAACTGTTGTACTAACCTAGGGTAAAATAGGCAATTAAATTCTAGGAATTGCTTTAAACCAGAAGATTCAATAAGATTTACCAATTGAAGCCTTTGTTGACGAAGCCATTGTGAGTTAATCCAACAAATTTCTGCATATTCCCTATCCTCAAAACGTGGCCAGCGAGCAATGCGATAGGCAGTGGAGAAGTGACTGTCCAGAGAGATCTGATTATCCCGCCTCTTGGTCCGTTTTGGAGGAGGAGCAGAGGATGATGCCACTGGAGATTTGAAAACTTGAGATTTTAGGGTTTTTAAAAAAGGGGGAAAAGAGAAAGAGAGAGAAATAGAGAACAAAAAGTAGAGATCTAGTGATGGTGAGTGATAATGAGAAAGAAATTTGAAGAAATTTAAGAGAGGAAGATTAAAAAGCATGAAAACCAAATAGAGAGAGAAGTGGGTTCGAGTTTTGGAGAAGAAGAAGTGAGGAAGAAGAAGTCAAATTTTGAATTTCTTTCTCATACTTGATGCAACTTTCACAATTTTGATTTTTCAACGAGGTGATAGTGTGACACTCGCTCTTTACACAAAAATCTTTATAGTTGAATAAAGATATAATATAATTAATATGGACTTGATACGAATATAAAAGATGGTAAACAAAATTGTTCCATAGTACAAGAGAATTTACCATATTCTACGATATGAAAGGAATCGTTTATATCGTGGTACTCCAAAATATGTTTTTCATAAAAAGGTATTGATATCTCGAATTCTTAAAATAAAGTACTTTTGAATAGAAGGAGACGACTTAACATTAGAGTATGCGGAAGTAAAATATGAACCTTGAGCTGATAAATATCAAACCAGTAGTCGAATATATATAATATATATATATATATATATATATATATATATATATAATAGTGAACATAAAAGTAGCCAAAGTACATCAAGGTCCAAGTTGTGATAGCAAAGGTTTAAAAGGTACAAGTCCATAGAAATAAAAGATAGATCATCTCATTGAAATCTCTCAAAAATATATACAAAATAGATACAAAACAAAATATGAAATCTCAGCGAGTCCAACGATCCTCCTCCATGCCATGATCCTCCTCAGGTCTCCAGCATCAGCTCCACACGTCCCACATACCAACCATCTATACTATGCATTTCCCGGCGGATCCCCAATTCCCCACTGACTCCCAGTGGAGTGCTCGACTGGCTCTCCCTCGCTCTTTGCCTCCTCAGGGTCCTCCTCCACCTCGTCCGACTGAGTCGGTGCCCTACCACTGGGCACTGGGTCAGCTGAAGGAGTCCCATGAACCAGACTCATCGGACTAGGCAAAGGAGTCTCCTCACGAATCACTCGGGAAGAACAAGTATGGGATCTAGTAGTTGCTCTAAAACGAAAAAGTATGAAATCGACGAGCTGGTCGAGCCGGGGGTGGTCCATGATAAGTATAAAATGGGGGCACATGCAGGGTATAGATAATAGGTATGTAGAACCTACGAGGACGGACACGAGCCAAATGGTTGGGGTGATAGAGGGTCACCTCTACCTCCCCCTCATAGGTGGCTCGATGGTCCTCGTAGTACCACACTCCACTAGGGAGTGGGCGTAACTCGATGCAAGCTAGATAGCGAGCCATCACCTACAATGGGCATAAGGGGTAAGCAATATAATTCACATAATCAAATAAGCATAATTTAAAGCAGGTAAACAAATACATGTATCAAATAGTCCAGTAGTATGCACAAAATATGAGCCAGCCAATTTAGTTAATAATCAATCTCATTAATGATATGTCATAATGATTGCACACTATCTCTCAAGTCTTGGGATTCTCCAACTAATGCTCTCATGCATGACCATCCAAACAACCCGTATACGTGCTTCGAATGTATAGTGAACCTGCTCGGAATATAATCCATAACGACACTACCAAAGTGTACGTCGCGTCACCAAGACGTAACAGCATCCCACCATGCTGCCCACATTACCAAAATGTGTCATCGAGCAAGCCACACGACTATACCTGGAATGTCCATAATATCAATATCGATCTGCACATCTCGTCATCAAGACGAATACCCAACGTTCACAGCAACCAATGCTGGCCACATTACCAAAACGTGACTACAGGCAAGTCGTAACCAAATTGGTACTCCCAGAGTACCCTCCTCATGTTCCTCGAACATGACCAAATGATATGCTATCACCACATCACCATGCATGAATGCACACAAACATTCCATTTAAGGTTATTGATTAACCCAGAATACTCGAGTAGTTCATGCAGGACTTGATCACTCTCTAGCAAGTATACTAGATCGGATAGTAATATAGTCTGTTAAGACCAGATATCGTTCCCACAGGGACCAAGAATTATTTAACTTATTTCTACCTAAGAGTAATTAAAAGTAAAATCTATTAAATTTCAGAATTAAATAAATTAATTAGAAGAGTATTTTACTGCTGGAAAATAAATAAAAACAACTAATTAATGGATAAATGGTGGTTAGGAACTAGTTTCATTAATTATTTCATTTATTTATCATAAATCAATGTTTTTCCCTAAATCATGAACGAATCCCTAAATTGGTAACTATTTGATCCCTCTTGTATAATTACCGTTTCTTATTCAATTAGATAATCCTTAATTCCTTAAGAGATTAAACTATTGAATAATCTTAATTAAGAACAGGGAATTAATCATGTGATATAATTACCCAATTCTATCCCTACTTGTTGAATAACTATATTGTTTAATTGCATGGCCTATTCTAATTCCTAATCTCTCAATTGAAGAATTAGAGATCCAAAACAAGACATAAATTAGCTAGATTTATGAATTGGAAATAAAACACAATCAAACACATGATTTAGAAACGGAAAAACATTTATTCATATAATTAAACTACATAATCAAATCCACAAGTTCCTAACACAAGAGGGTTTAGTTACACATCATAGAGAAGAAGAACAAATAAGAATAGAAGTAATTCATTATATTCCTAAATTACCACTAATCCTTAATCTGAATCTTCAGCCTTCAATGGATTCCTCCTCCGAATGCTCTCCAGAGAATGCAATCTCCCTCAATGATTTCTGATTTCTAATGATAACTGATTATGACTCTCTAATCTCTGCCTAAACTAATCCCAAAAATATAAATAAATAGATAAAATCATAATCTTATCAAAATTCTTCAAAACTAATCAGAAATTGGCCCAATTGGGCCTTCTCATGTCTTACACGCAACTCTGGCCCTAATTTTGACCCAGAGGATGGACGAATTTGAGCAAGGCTATTTCTTTCAAAGTTGTAGATCTTTTCCTTAGCTTTAAAATGATACCAATATCGCCTCATTTGGATAAGCGTATCTCAAGTTATGGCCAAAATACCGAACACTGTCATTTTACCGCGGTGCGCGCCTGGGCGCGCGGATCTGTGCGCCTGGTCATGCGAGACCTGATCCGGCTCCGTTTCGCTCCGTTCTTGCTCCATTTTAAAGGTCCTTTCATCCTCTTTTCATCTCCATAATTATTTTCTTCATTTAAGCTCCGAAAGTACCTGAAACATACCCAAAATGGATCAAAACGTTCAAAGGATTCTACTAAACTAAAAATTCCTAAAACTAATACAAAATACCTATATTTACAAGAGAAACAAGCTAAAACCCAAGCAAAAGGAAGTGAAATTAAGCCTTAAAACATCATATATTAGACCTTCATCAGGACTCGAGTCGTTCATCAACATGGTTCATTTGTTGCATCAATCAATACTCGAGTCTTGGCTCAGATACTCGAGTATGGTGCTATCAGCTGCACTGATGCATCACGAAATACTCGAGTCTCGAGCTAAATACTCGAGTCTTGGCTGATAGTAAACACTGAAAATTGGGTTTTTACATACCATTTACATTTCTAGACAAAATTTATTCAATAGCAAAGATCAACAGAGTTATATATATACATGCATAATAAACATGTTCCAATACTGAAATTTCATCAAATTACAGAAAATCAAAACTGAGCATCAATTATGCATAAAAATCACATTTTGAGCAACTTAACATACCAAATTCAATTCTAATCACTTTTGGCATGAAAACAACTTGCATACAATACACATGCAACATAACAAACTTGCTAAAATCAAATTTAATGCTCAGAAAGGCCTCCAAGCCTTAAACATATTTCAAACTATGCCCAAAGAGTCTCATGGCGACTTTACACATAAAATCCAACAAATTAAACTTATTCTAGTGAACAATTAGTTTCACCCTTACCTGTAGGCCGTGAATCAACAAGGAAATTGCAGAGAAATTGACTGGAAGCACTAAACCCTCAAAACCCTTTGCATGCAGCCACATACAAACAGGGTCCAAAGATCAGAGATTTTGACATGCTAATTCAGTTTAACAATTGGGGAATTTGGTTAGGAACTACTCTCTGCAACATAGATGATTTGGGTCTAACATATGATGTTTTAGAGCTTAATTTGACTCCCTTTTGCTTAGTTTTGGCTTGTTTCTTAAGTGTTTTAGGTAGATTTTGTTTAGTTTTTAATTAGTTTAGGAAATTTTATTCCCTTGAACGTTTTGATCCGTTTTGGGTATGTTTCAGGTACTTTTGGGAGCTAAATTGGATAAAATAACATTGGAATTGAAAAGAGCATAAAAGGACCTCGAAAATGTCACAAGAACGGAGAAAAACGGAGCCACATCAGGTGTCACATGTAACAGCCCGATTTTCGACAACCGAAATAATCGACTTTCATTTGTTAATGTTGTAAAAAAAATGAGGCCAAATTTTTTTTATATATATAACATTGTTGAAGGGTTTGAAAACCTTCTTGAAAAGTTACCCATGTCTTTCATTTTCGAAAACCGAGTTGTTACGTGGAACCACAACTCACTTGCTCTATTTTCAGAAAACATGTCCTCAAGAAAATAGTTTGTTTTAACTTGAATAATTCCATTCCTTTCTTCAAAGGAACTTAAACGTATTCATAAAAAGTATTCTCACGTTTCATAAAAGTCGGGCAGGCTTCATAATAATTGAAGTACAACAATGGTCATCACTTAGGTAATCCTGGATACAAAGTAAGGACAACAACTTAATCTAACTCTATTACTGGCTCCCTCTTCCGATCAAAGATGGTTGGTTCCAACTTTCTCTTCTTCCTTGTTGGTACTTTGGTTCCAGAGGTTGATGCGGCTCCACCAGTTGTATCCACTTGTGAGTTCGATTTCAGCTCCACTCCGAATAGCTTCACTGAGTTCTCCTTCCCTTGATCCCGGGGTGGCGGTTCAGAGCTGTGGCATATGTAGGATATGCTTCCCAAACACAAACTAGGTGTAGATCCACCCAACTTATGTTCCGGGTCTTCGATCACCAACTGGGCACATCCCGACCATCCCCATCCTCGACGTATAGCCTTCCATCCGCGTCCCTTATGAGGCCAAGTTACGATCTCCAAACGACGATCCATCTGCCCGTTGGAATACCAACGACACCGATGTACCAACGAACAGGAGAGAGTAAGCATTCCAGACGCGTAGCGTCGACGGTGTGGAATTACGGTAGGCAAAATAATAGGACACACACAAATAGCACACAACACATACAAAACAACAGGCAACCTTTTATCATCATCATTATCTCACTTTATTTTTATTCATTCTTGATTCTCACTCCCACTCACGGGTCTTACTTTCTTTTCCACATTTCTACTCTTAACCTCTTTCTCGTCCCCTACACTTCTCAACGCTCAGTCTTTCTTGGACAATCTTTTCTTTTAATGTCTTATTGAATTAAAACCATCGATGACCAAGGGAGTTAAAGGATCATAGAGGTACGCGTTTCCTTTCGTAGTTAGCACTCGCATATCAAGCCTACATCTCCTCGGCCATCCATCCACCTAATCGGAAGCCAACAGGAGTACAGGACCTTTACCACGCGGGCATGACAGCTGTCCAACAAATGGCTCCAAGCCAGGAGGTCTCAGCCTCAAAACATATCATATAATCAGAACACATTGCCCCGTTCCAGTCCCTCTCCACTGTTGTAGATTTGCATCGAGGGGGCGACAGTATTGTTGTAGTGCGCGCACAGAACTTACCACGGTATTGGACCCAGTCCCCACCACGTTAGTGCACCACTTATGGAGTTTGTTCTGTCTACAACAATACTCTAGACTTCTTGACGTTTCACCGTCATCGTCCTCCCCTCCTGCAATCCCCACCTGAGTATCCGAAGATACCCATAGTATCTTCCTCTCCACTACTTCAGGTTAACTCTCGTAACTCACCACGTTTGCGTTAATGTCTTTTAAAGTTTTTTAATTATTTAATTATCCTAACAGTCGGCTCACCCTTAGTGCATCCCTTCAGTGAGTCCCGACCACTACCTTTGTACTTTCAAATCATACATAGCTCAGAGCTGGGAGTTCCTCAATTAAATTACATCTCATCCCCCAAACACTTCCTTCAAAAGGGTTTTTACAACACTTTTACTTCCACCAACTTCCACCCAAGTATTCTTTTCACAAACTTCCCTCATTTCGTAAAACATTTCGAAAATATTGTTCCCAAAACACCCTTTCGTAAAGCTCCCTTCAAAGAGGGGTCATTTCAACAAATACTTTTGAAAATATTGTTTCCCAAGCTTCTTCTAACACATTCCTTTTCTAAAAACCTCTTCTAAAGTTCCATTTCCAAAAACCTTTTCAAGAAAAATTTCAGTTTACAGACTTTTTCCAAAAATTGTTTTCACAATTCAAAATCCCTTTTCCAAATCTTCTTTTCAAACTCTTTTGTGCTGGGTGCTAGTGGAGGAGCAAGCCCAACTCAACACTAGTTCCCAGACTAAAACCAAGAACAGAGGAGCTCAGCTCAACTCAGTTCATCCCTCATCCCAACAATCGACATCACACTCCCCAGCTCTGGCTCATTTTCATTCTCTTTTTTCAATTTCCTTTACAATCAACTCATATCTCTCTTTCTACTCACTCATATCCTTTCATCATTCTCATTTTCTTGTCATTATTCTTAATTCGTTTTCCTCCTCTCATACCCAACAGTCGTTTACTTATTTTAATTATAAGTATCATGATACATGAATCAATAAACAATACAAGGCATACTATAAACACACAACATCACACAATAAAATTGTGGTTTTTGTCACCTTTGTATAAGCGACCACACAGGGCAAACAATTGTCTCTTATACTACTGACGCTAACCACGAGTTCCGATCTTTGAGATGATACGGAACGCCCTACTAAATCACCTAGCTACCACTATGTCTTAGGGAAGGCTTCTCTCTCACCTGGGGTCCAGCTGTTGAAGGTGTGCTCTCCTTGGAACCGTGTGTTGCCATCTGCCCCACCCTCTTTTCTTTATCATTCCTCATATTAAATAAAACATTTTACGTTATTACTTATTCAAGAAAATCTTTTCTCGGTTTAGTACTAGTCTTTTTCTTTGTTGGGAAAAACTTTTGCAAATATAACCAAAAATCAACTATCACTTGGAAACTTAGCTTTAGATCACACGAAACATGTTTAAACATAAAAAGTACATCCAATTAATTCTAGGACAGCAAACATAGTCTTATAAAATTTCTTTAGTAAAACCCCGAAAATATTGTAAAAACATTCTTTTCCTTGAATAACTTCTTGGCTTAAAATTAATACCTTGAAAATCCATGTTTTCACCTTAAAATAATTTTGGGACAGCCATGAACTTAATTCAAAAATCTTAAGTAGATCAAACCAATTTTCTTAAAAGTAGCTTACACAACAACAACAACAACAAAAAACAACACTTAGGCATGCAGTTATCAAATTAAGTCAAGTTTCAAGCAAAGCACATCAACATTTACTCCTACGCATATCTCCTTCATGTGATTAAACTCCCTAACCTACTTAAACTACCCAACCGAATAAAAGCAAGGAAATCAATCAAAACCCCAACTTAAACCACATAACCGAATAAAACAAGGAAAATAAATCAAATAACACAATTTAAATCACATGAATCAACTTATTTTAGTGGAGGCATTTAAGTCCTAGTTTCCTTTAAGTCCAACCGAGTACACACAACACACATAAACACATATTCATTCAAACATATATTCTTCCAAGATTAATTAAATTTATTTATTCCTTTTTATCTTTACCTAAGGAACCGATTTGAAAATAGATATCTACAACACAAATCTATTCTAGCACTATCCCTTATGAACATACTTATGCCTTTTTAAGTCATTTCATTGAAAAAGGATCCTAGGCTAACTAAATGATTAGGCCGAATAACATCATGGTATGACAAGGTTAGATATTCATCATGTATGCACATAGAACTTAGACTAATGCAAAGATAATTTTCCAAAAACTTGTTTTCTTATTTTCTTGGTAAAACCGTGAGTAGCACACAAGAAATTTAACAACAAAAGTTTAATTTCTTAATAAAATCATGGATCAGGTCAAAGTTTTCATCCTTTAAGAAATCACATGCATGCACCTACCAACTTCTAGGTGAGACATGCATGTAAGAAAAACATGATTTCCTATTCCTCCCTAGTCTTGACCGAATCATCATCATAATCACACACAAACCTTGATTTAATTTCTTTTCATACTAGAGATTATTTTTAAAGCTTATTTTATTTGTGAAAGCTGTGACATATATATGAGGAATTAAGACTTTATATTCACACAAAATTCAAGCTTTATGTCTACTTAAAAATTACTCTTGGATTAAGACATGTAAAAGACAATCAAAGCAAAATCATAGACATAAACCCAAATCCTTAAATGAACCATGGAGAATAGGCTAAAAATTAACCTTTCTAACATAATTTAGCATGAATTCACTTAGATCAAATTAAAACATCAAGACCTATAATTTATACTTATGACCGAATCACTTAGTTATTGATTGGGTGATTTATAAGTTCATTCACTCATAGCAATTTCAAGATCAAACATAAGAAGAACATGCAAAGGAAGACAAGGATCATCAAGCCACAAAATCAACATGCATGAGAAAAATCAAAACAAAAGTATGAGCTTAAACATAACCTCCACAAAACCGTAATGAAGAAAATTACAAGCAAGAGATCAAAACGTTTTAGTAACAACATTCAAGATCAGGCCTTAAAATAACATGCAAGCACTTAGACTTCAAGATCACCTAAAAACAATTACATGCACCATAAAAAAATTAAATAAGGTTCATTAAAAGTCTTTTACAATCCAAAATTATCTAAATCAAAACTCTATCTACCTTATTATCTAACTTAAGTCTTTAAATCTTTTCTTCTCTTCCCCTTTAGGTTGCCTCGGTCTTTCTCTTCTAGGTTAAGGGGTAGCTTCCTCCTTGCTCTTTGATGGAGGAGGTAGTTGGGAAAGGAATCAAAGAAGTTTGGGTTAAGAATTTTGAGGTCTTCACTCTCTTTCTCCTCTCTTCTCCCTCACGGCTCACTCTCTCCTTTCTAAGTATTCAAGAGCTTGATGATGCTCTTGAAGAGTTGTGTGTTTGGACTTGTGTGGGGATAGAAGTGAGTGAAGGAAAGGAAGGAAAAGAATCAACCAAGCTCCCACACACTCATACGGTTTTGAGGGTAAATACAAGGGGTGAAATTTCCCTATCTTTGCCTCGGTTCCATAGGTTGAGGGAAGGGCAATTTGGGCTAGTTGAATTGTTGCATGGGAGAGGGTCAACAAGGGACACATGGGGGAGGGAAGTCCACACTAGCCTTCATGAGTCACTCTCCCTAATCTCTCCTAGGCTGCATGACTCACGCCCCTTACTCCCCCTCTTATTTTTCTAATTGAATTTGGCTGTCTTAAGGTTTAAGGAATATGCCCTTCTTGGCCTTTCAATCCTTATCATAGCCGAAACACATGCACACATGCACATATAATTTTATTTCGTCACATATAGCATACATTCATGTATACACTTATCACACACACAAGCATGCACATAATTAGCACTTGATGGCTTCATGTTCACACGGCACATGCATATCATACACACATTCACATACATTATTTTCTTTTCAATTAATTAAATTTCTCAATCCTAGGTGCCTTCGTATATGTCAAAACCGTACATACACATTCAATTACAAAATATATCACAACCATTTTAATAAAATTATTAAGTGTATAATTTCTTCGAAAAATCAGATTTCTAAATGTGGAACGTCAGTTTAGAAAATCATTACTTTAAAATCATTCATTATCTCAAAACGTGAATTCTAAGAAAATCACTTAAGAAAATATTCTTCCAAAACATTTTCCTTAAAAAAAAAACAAATTCCTTTAGTGTTTTAATTTAATATGAGGAATTTATGGGGTGTTACATCACACGCCCAGGCGTGCAAACAGCACGCCTATGCGCGCTAGCAGCGGAGGAAAATAGATCATCAGAGTTTGCGCGCCCAGGCGCTGGACCCAGCGCGCCCAGGCGCGCGTGCACCGCTGAAAAAGAAGGCATCAGACCTGGCACGCCCAGGCGTGGAGCCCGGCGCGACCAGGCGCGCGTCACCTGGTCCAGGCCCAAATCAACTTAATTTCCTGATTTCTGAGGGGATTTGCTTAGTTTTTAGATTATTAATTAGGATTTAGATTAGAGAGGGAGATTACACACGAATTTACAGAGAGAAATTGCATTGAGAAGAGCATTGGAGATCAACAACAGAGGGATCTATGACACCCCGTATTTTCTCATACGTGCGTAAACGAATTTTGTCAAAATAAACCTTGAGGTTCTGTTTTATAAAAGATTTTCAGACAAGTATTTTACGTGAGTAAGAAATAAAGTGTTGATTTTCATGGATTTTTATAAAAAAAAATATTTTTATATAGGAGAAGTGAATGATTTTTTTGAGTTTGGAATGATTTGATTTATAAGAAATGAGTTGTGATTTTATTCAGGATGATTCTTATCAGAAATGAATTTCTTTATGGACTTGCCGACTTTGAAAATTCGTATCTTTTTAACCGTAACTCGGAATTTTATGATCTTTATATGAAAACAATCATCTTGAAACGTAGAATTTGAAAATGCAACTTTTAGAATTTTATGGATTGATTTATAAAAATTTATTCTCTGAGTTTATAAAGTACGAATTTTGAGAAATGTGTTATGGAGAAAATAAAATTTTTGTTATGGCATAAATCTATTGTATGACATGTGTTGGTTTAATGTGTGTGTAATGAGTGATGCATGAAAATAATTGTGTGAATATGATTCCTTAGGGTTAATTGCATTATTGTGTGAATTGATGATTATAACTGAATATGATTAGGAAATAAAAATGTAAGACATGTATGTGTATGTATGAGTTCTACGGTTTGTATGTATGTATATATGTGTGTGTTTATGTATGTATGTATGTATATGGGCAAGCCTAGGATTTTAATTTTTGGACAAGAAACCTATAGGATAGGTTAGAACCATAAGTAAACTAAGTTGGTAATAAAAATTCAAAGTAGTAGAAAAAGTCATCAGGCATGAAGTGACCCTAGTACCCTAAATTACTCCACCATGTCTCCTTGATTAGATCCTTTACATGCAAACTTTAGGAAGGACCAAGTTACCCCTCCCAATTGTGCTTGGACCGAAATTGTGTTGAGGGTAAAAGAGGGAGGATTCGTTGGCCTATATATAGGATGAGCCTTAGTTCATTTCCCTTCCACCAAATTCATTTCCTTCCTTTAAACCTAAACAATTCTAAGAGACTCCTTGAACTCTTATAAAGAAAAAGAGAGAGAGAGTGAGAGAAAGAGAGAGGGTGGCCGAGAGATAGAGAGGAAGAAGAAGGAGGTTTGGAGCTTGATCAAGCCTCATCCTTGAAGATCCAAGTGATTAGGAAGACTAGAAGATCAACTTCACTTGGTAGGTGATTCGAAGAGCTTGGGGAAGATTGTAATAGTTTAGGTTTTTCTTTTGATTTTGTAAATATTTCTTCTTTTCTTCTTTGCATGTTTATTTTTATGATTTGAGAGATGAGTGCATGTGTTGTTGTTACTTGATCATGGACTTTTAAAGACTAAAAGTGATTTGTAATATGTTAAACTATATGCTTAATGATTCGGTTAAGGTTTTCTTGAAGGATCTTGATGTTTTTCTAACTAAATCTTAAAGATCTTAAGTGTTGTTTGAGATTTTTGTGAAGCTCAAAATAAACTTCCTTACATGTTAAATTTTCTTGCTCAAACCGTGATCTATGTGTATTTATGTGATTATTTGACAAGCAAATACATGATCTAAACTTGATTAATGATAAAGTGAAAATCTTTGGCCTTGCATGTTGAACCTTCTTGCTAAACCGTGACTTATGATGTATTTCTATGGTTATTTGATGAATAAATATATGATTTAAACTTGATTAGTGAGAAAGTTAAAGTCTTTAATCTTGCATGTTGGTTTAATAATGATCTTAGTTGATTTAAGTGTGTGCATATGATGATCTTTGTTTGATGAGTGAAAAGTTGAGATCTTTGATTTTGCATGTCAATTTCAAGAGAAAAGATCATGTTTTTCTTTTAAAAAGTGACACGGTTTTGAAGAGAAATTAAAGTAACAAGCTTTAAAATGATTTTTTTCGAGTACAAACATGATTTGATTAAGTGTTTGATTTAGTGCATGTTATAATTTTATGAAGCCTATTCGGTCATGTTTGATAAAACTAGGATCTATGCTTTTTGTGTTGTGAAAAAGTGATGCATGTGTGTGTTAAGGTTAGCTTTGATGATTTCAAGCACATGCATATTATTTTCATAAAAGTAAGATCTTTATTTTGTTTGAGAAAAAGTGATGAACTTGAGTTTATTTTATGCATGTTAGAAATGTTTGAGAAAGATCTTGTCTTGGTGATGTTAATACATGTTGATATGAGTAAGTGATGAAGTATGTTGCTTTGACAAGTAGTCTTAAAAGCTTACATGACTTGATGTTGATTATGAGATTTTTGCATGTTGAAAATGAATAACAACCTTGTTTTTGTGAACGATGATATTCGGCCAGCATAGAAATGAGGAAACCGCAATTGGTGGTTGGAGAGACTTAGGAACCCTAGGAATACACCTAGAAGGGGGGGTTGAATAGGTGTTGAAGCTACCTTGAAAGATTTTCGAACGAAACAAATCTAAACAATCAAAACAAATGATTTTTGCAAATTTTACAGCACTTAATCGATTAACCTGCAATTTACTCGAGTAGTACTCGATTAAACTTGAACTTAATCGATTAAATATGACAGAAAACAGAAAAATCAATTTTTCATTCGAATACGAAAATCAATCAATTCACATGCAAGATCAGAGATTCAGCGGAAATGATTAACACCTATATTCTTATTGATTAACCTAGTTATGAAAATGATTTTCCCTTTATCAATTTGAACAATCAAAGATTCAATTCAATCAATTATGAAAATCAATCTTTCTAGGTTTTCAACCAAGAACGCAATCAAATGACTTGAATATAAAGAGTAAGGGTTTAGAGATACGACACAGTGATTTATCCTGGTTCACTTTCATCCACTTGAAAGCTACATCCAGTCCCCTCTTCAACCAAGAGAGATTCTTCACTATGAGGAATTAGAGTTCTCAAATTACAAGTAATTGCCTCACAAGACTCCCTTCTTGCTAGCTTACAAGAGATAACCGACACCCTTGCCTTGTAATCCTATTGATCTTCTCTCTAATCTAACCTCTACCCCTTGTTGATAATCGACACAACAAGTCTTCAATTGCTTGATGATAAACCACACACCAAGGCTTCACTTGCTTGATTCACAACCAAGACTTCTTCTTCTTCTTCAATAAGAATGCACTTGCTTGATGATAAAATCGACACACCAAGACTTCTTGTTTGTTGTAGTGGCTTGCCTTCTTGCAAAGATTACAACACAATAGAAAACACAAAACAATCCTATGAATCTCAATCAAGAGTTATGACAATTCACCATAAGAGATTCAAAGGTTCTTGATCAAAGAATATGAAAATATGAGAACTTTGATCTTTAGAAAAAGAGAGAGAATAGAGTGGCTTGATTCTTTGTAAAACTTGTATGAAAATGATTCTTACTCATCACAAATAATAGGAAAAGGTTTATATAGAATACCCAAAAGTTGTAGCACTTGAAAAACTGATTTTGAGAAGTGAAAAACGTATTTTAAAAATCAGTTCAGCAGTACTTAATCGATTAAGCAAGTCGTGTACTCGAGTAGTACTCGATTAAGTTATCACTTAATCGATTAAGTTGGTACTGTACATGTTCAAAACTTGTTTTCTCAAAATCCAACCTTTCCTTTAAAACCTTTAAGCCACCTATTGATTCTAGATTAAGTGAAAACTCAAATTATGATTTAATCATGACTTATGAATGAGATTCACTACCCTCTATAATAATCTACCCAAATAAAAAACCTATGAAGCTTGAGAGGCAAAAGATAAAAGAAATACAAATACACTCAAACTTAGGTCTTCATGAGCTTGCTTTCTCTCTTCTTCATTTGATGTTTGTTGTTGCTTGTTGAGCTTGAAACTTGATCAACACTTGTAGCTTGTTCAAAAACACTTTGTCATTATCAAAACATTCATCATGTTCATCATGGAACTAACAATCTCCCCCTTTTTGAAAATGACAATCCATGTTTTGAAATCACTTGAAGTTGTTGATGCTTGAAACATTTGATCACTTGAGAAGACTCTTTCTCCCCCTCAATCAATGCTTTAACACTTGAATCCAATTGAGATAGAAGCTTGATTCTCCCCCTATCTTCAACAACTTAGCTCAACCTACATAAAAACAACAAAACAACCTTTCTCCAAACAAACATCTAAAAATCATATTATATCATATTATATTCATCATGTTCAAAACATACCATTTCTCCCCCTTTGAGAAACATTTCATTCAATTCAAAACATCATATTTCTCCCCCTTTGGCATTATCAAAAAGTAATATATATACCAATTGAAATATAACATCTAAGCCAAGGTAAGAAATCAATGATCATTTCTTTACAACATTGATACCAATTGAACAAATACAATAGAGCTATACTTTGAAATGTGATATCAATTGATAAGAGAATATAACAATGAAATATAATACCAATTGAAAACTAAAAAGATCATAATATCACTTAACAAAGAAGATATCAATTGTAAAGAAGAATCAATAATCACAAAAGCATGATAATCAACTAATAATCTCTCAATGATACAAATTGAATTAACTAAACATTTAGAAAAGTAATATCAATTGAGAAGATACCAATTAAGATAATATATCAATATCAAATATTACCACTTTGTAGGACATTCACTTGAGATGCAAGTGTGATACCAATTGAAGATGTGAATATAGACATTCATAGTTGAGACCAATTGAGAACATGTGTCATTCATTTGCATCTTCAATCAAACCTACAAAACAATCATGCTTTGCTTTTTGGTATCCAAATGGTTTTGGATCCATTTTTGTTAGTGTAGGGACTTTCACCCTTTTTCATCCAAACAAAATTTCCTTTAGATATACCATGCACTTTAACATAACACACATTTGAAGTATGTCCATGAGTACCACAATAGAAACATGTTGGAGGATTTGAAAAATCAACTTTAGAAAAATCAACAACATTTCTATGAGATTTACTCTTAGCATTAGTATAACCCAAACCAAACTTGTTTGAATTTTCTCTTTGAAAATTTAACAATGTGCGCAATCTAATATCACCATTTGAGAAACTTGCAAGCTTATTTTTCAAAATAGCATTTTCATTTTTAAGCAACTTGCAATTCTCACAATCAACCACAATATTCAATCTACTAGCACAATCACAAGAAGAACTAGCATATATAAGATCAAGAGTTTCATTTTCAAGATTAAGCTCATCAACTTGTTTTTGAAGATCTAAAATCTCTTTTTGATGTTTCAAAATGAGCTTCTTTCTTTCAATGTTTTTCAAAGCTAGTTTTTCAAGTTGTTCATACATTTCTTCATAAGCATTATGTAACAATTCATATTTAGAAGAAATTTCGGATTTAGATTCACTTACATTGCTATCCTCGCTTTGATAACTTGATTCATCATTTGAACTTTGTTCTTCATCATCTACTAGAGTTATCAAGTTGAGACAAGCGGCTTCTTCATCATCCGATGAACTACTCGATGTGCTTTTCTTGTTATCTTTATCACTATCCCAAACTATGTATGCTCTTTTAGATTTAGAATTTTTCTTGTCTTTCTCCTTCTTCTTGAGATACTTAGAGCATGAGTACTTGAGATGTCCGGGCTTTCCACATTCATGGCAAACTACACCTTCTTTTGAAGTTTTGGTCTTATAGTGTGGAGAATTCTTCTCTTTACTTTTGTCCTTGTTCAACCTTCCTTTTCTCCTTAGAAACTTGTCAAACTCTTTTAACAAAAGTTTCATGTCTTTTTCATCAACATCGGAATCGGAATCTTCACTATCATCATCATCGGAACTATCTTTCTTTTTATATGCACTTTTGACTCTAAGAGCAAGTCCTTTCCTTGATTTGTTCTTATCCGACTCTTCATTGATACTTAATCGTCCAAGCTCCATTTCATGTTCTTGAAGCTTTCCGAAAAGTGTTGCTAGATCCATAGCATCCAAATTTTTAGATTCAACAATAGCCGTTACTTTTGGTTGCCAATTCCTGTCTAAACATCTCAACACTTTGTTAGAAAGTTCACCTTGAAGAAAAGTTTTACCAAGAGCAAGTAAATGATTTATAATGTGAGTAAAACGCTTTTGCATATCATTTATAGATTCATTTGGAAGCATATGAAACAATTCATAATCACGCATTAAGGCATTCAATCTAGCTCTCCTAACCTCACTAGTTCCTTCATGAGTCACTTGTAAAGTGTCCCACATTTCTTTAGCACTAGAACATTGAGAAACTCTAAAGAACTCGTCATAGGATAAAGCGGATGTGATGATATTCTTTGCTTTATAATCATATTGAACTTTCTTTCTATCATCATCCTTCCACTTATCCTCGGGGATCAATTGTTCTACACCTTCAACTAAACTAGAGGGGATATGAGGACCTTTTTCAACTACTTTCCAAATTTCACTATCTATGGCTTGGATAAAGATTTTCATTCTAACTTTCCAATATGCATAGCCTTCTCCGGCAAACAATGGAGGACGACTTATTGAGGCACCTTCACCACCAAAGGAATTCGTAGAACCCATTGCGATTTTCTTAAAGGATCTTTACGAAAAATCTCTTATGCTCGTGTCTTTCGACCGAGCTCTGATACCAATTGAGGAAACCGCAATTGGTGGTTGGAGAGACTTAGGAACCCTAGGAATACACCTAGAAGGGGGGGTTGAATAGGTGTTGAAGCTACCTTGAAAGATTTTCGAACGAAACAAATCTAAACAATCAAAACAAATGATTTTTGCAAATTTTACAGCACTTAATCGATTAACCTGCAATTTACTCGAGTAGTACTCGATTAAACTTGAACTTAATCGATTAAATATGACAGAAAACAGAAAAATCAATTTTTCATTCGAATACGAAAATCAATCAATTCACATGCAAGATCAGAGATTCAGCGGAAATGATTAACACCTATATTCTTATTGATTAACCTAGTTATGAAAATGATTTTCCCTTTATCAATTTGAAAAATCAAAGATTCAATTCAATCAATTATGAAAATCAATCTTTCTAGGTTTTCAACCAAGAACGCAATCAAATGACTTGAATATAAAGAGTAAGGGTTTAGAGATACGACACAGTGATTTATCCTGGTTCACTTTCATCCACTTGAAAGCTACATCCAGTCCCCTCTTCAACCAAGAGAGATTCTTCACTATGAGGAATTAGAGTTCTCAAATTACAAGTAATTGCCTCACAAGACTCCCTTCTTGCTAGCTTACAAGAGATAACCGACACCCTTGCCTTGTAATCCTATTGATCTTCTCTCTAATCTAACCTCTACCCCTTGTTGATAATCGACACAACAAGTCTTCAATTGCTTGATGATAAACCACACACCAAGGCTTCACTTGCTTGATTCACAACCAAGACTTCTTCTTCTTCTTCAATAAGAATGCACTTGCTTGATGATAAAATCGACACACCAAGACTTCTTGTTTGTTGTAGTGGCTTGCCTTCTTGCAAAGATTACAACACAATAGAAAACACAAAACAATCCTATGAATCTCAATCAAGAGTTATGACAATTCACCATAAGAGATTCAAAGGTTCTTGATCAAAGAATATGAAAATATGAGAACTTTGATCTTTAGAAAAAGAGAGAGAATAGAGTGGCTTGATTCTTTGTAAAACTTGTATGAAAATGATTCTTACTCATCACAAATAATAGGAAAAGGTTTATATAGAATACCCAAAAGTTGTAGCACTTGAAAAACTGATTTTGAGAAGTGAAAAACGTATTTTAAAAATCAGTTCAGCAGTACTTAATCGATTAAGCAAGTCGTGTACTCGAGTAGTACTCGATTAAGTTATCACTTAATCGATTAAGTTGGTACTGTACATGTTCAAAACTTGTTTTCTCAAAATCCAACCTTTCCTTTAAAACCTTTAAGCCACCTATTGATTCTAGATTAAGTGAAAACTCAAATTATGATTTAATCATGACTTATGAATGAGATTCACTACCCTCTATAATAATCTACCCAAATAAAAAACCTATGAAGCTTGAGAGGCAAAAGATAAAAGAAATACAAATACACTCAAACTTAGGTCTTCATGAGCTTGCTTTCTCTCTTCTTCATTTGATGTTTGTTGTTGCTTGTTGAGCTTGAAACTTGATCAACACTTGTAGCTTGTTCAAAAACACTTTGTCATTATCAAAACATTCATCATGTTCATCATGGAACTAACAAGAAAGAGGTAGAAGGCTATGTTTGTCCATCATTTAGGTTGCATGCATGATAAGACTAGTGGAATTTAAGGGCTTAAAAAGTACATGCATGAAATAATTAAGTTTAAAATAAAATAAATCTTTGGAGTGGTTTATGGCTCAAATTGTTGTTTTAATTTAGGTTAAGGGAATGAATTAAAATTGTTAATTTTCCTCTTGGATGCTCACGGTTTTTAGCCCAAAATAAAGAAAATGATTTCATGATTTTATATCTTTATTTGTGCATTAAATCCTTGCAATAATATACCTAAATAATTCGGCCAATGCATGTTAAAAATGGTTGGAAAATTTTCTTCATGAAATGACCTTTGATAATGGCTATATTCCTAGGTGCATGATGCTATGTGTTTGATGGAAGTGATGTGTGTTTTCTTAAATCCTTTTCGGTTTTAGAGATAAAAATGAATATGTTGATTTAGTTATGTAAAAAGGAATTTTGTGATGTTAATTCAATGATTTCGAGTTTTAAATTTTATTAGTGATTGGAAATTATTGATCATGGTAATTCGGTCCTTGATGAATTAGTTACAAGGTCTAGAGGAATTATTTTCTTAAGAGTAATTGAGTTAATTTGTAACATCCCTCATTTTTATAGAAAGATTAAATAATTATTTTAATATTGAAAATTATTTTAAAAGAAGTATTTTGGAGAGATTAACAAAAATAAACATATTTCTTGAAAATAAAATAGTTGTAGAAAGAAGGATTTAATTAGAATAATTAAGAAAAAGATATTTTTGTAAAGTATGATGAAAAGATCGGTCAATATCTTCTTCGTTAACCGTTGGATCTTGCTCAAATTTTTAGACAAGGTTCCTAACCTTGTTATCTTAACATCCAATGGTGGAAATATTGTTTTGAAAAGTAAATCTTTTTAAATTAATTTTTCAGTGCAACAGTACATTATATTTAAATTTCTGAATTTTAGCAGTGGACTAACCGGTTAGTGAAACCAGTAACCGGTTAGTGGAACTCTGCTGAACCAGAAATAAGTCGGTTTAGCTCGAAATTTCGGGGTAAAAACGTGTCTTCACTTTCCTTGAGCCACATATCACTCATTAACACCCCAAGGCGAGTGTGTGGTGTAGGAGAAGGAAGGGTAGCATGCATAGCTCACCCCTACCTCATCCTCACACCATCTTATCTCTTTTCCCCCTTTCTATAAATATAGGTTATGGGGGCTGAGCTATTGCACGAAATTCCCTCTCTTTTCCATACCAAAACTCTGCCAAAATACACTCTTGATTCGTGCATATAGCTTGCTTTGAGTTATTGCACATAGAACTCATGATTAATGAGTGAAAAGCTTGAGATTCCTTAGTGTTTTCCTCTGTTTTTCTGGTTTAATTAATGTGGTTTATGGGGTTGTTGCTGCTGCTATCTTGGCTGCAGAAATTGGAGCAATTCAGAGAGTAATCCATAACCCTAAGTTGTATTCAAGGTATGGGAGATTTCATTCATATTGCTAGGGTTAATGATTGAGAGTTTGTGTAATTGTTTATGCTTGAAACAATATGTTGGAACCATGACAAGATCATTTGGTTTGGAGACCAAAGTGCTCCATGGTTCTCTGTGAAATTGAATACTGAATTATTAATATGAATTAAAGACTAAGCAGTGGCTGAGTTAGTGATTGAGTTATGATGAATTGATTATTTGAATTCATATGCCATGTGATATGTATCCTTGTTTTTGGAGTGAGCCTTGAATCAATGGTAGTTCATTCCATGCAACTTGGTATGATATGTGCAGTGTGCTACTATTAATATAAATGAGAATTGAGCTAGAACAGAATTGGTTGATAGGAAATACATATAAGTACATGTCAGGAATTGTCTATAAACTTGGTTGAATGTATGTGTTAGCCTAAATTATAGGTGCAACAAGCATAGAAACATCTAATATATATACTGCATAATAATCACTAGAAGCTTAAGTAAAGTTTTGAATTAAAATGATATTGCAATCTTGAAATCCAGTTCTGTCCTGCAGGAGCTAACCAGTTAGTGGATGAGTCTAACCGGTTAGCAGCTTAAAGAAATTTAGAAAATAATTCATTATTTTATATTGTTCTCTAAAACAACTCATACCCTTTTAATTAGATTATTCTTTGGATAAACCATGATTAAGAAGCTGTTATATCAACGACTAAAGAATAGGAATGAGATTTAAAATGAATTGGAACTGGAAAAGTGCAGAATTCTGCTCTCTGGTATGCAGGTCTGTACTGACTAACTGGTTAGTGGTTTCAGTAACCGGTTAGTGCCTGATAGCATGCATTAGTTGTTCAGGTTTAGAATGAAAATCAACAAGGGTTGATATAATCTAGGTTTAAACTAATAATTAAGCTAATAACTTGAAGTACGTAAATGAAATAATTATGGGAATTATTCTAATATAGTAAGACTTTATTGAGAATTTTGTTAATGGATTAAGAACTTACAAAGTATGCTTTGATATGCATGTTGTATTCGTTATTGCATTCATAACTAGGATGTAGAACTTAGGGAGATCAACCTTGAATAGACTTAATAGGAGGGATAACATATTGCACAGAGACTAGAGAATAATATTGGAAGTGATTAAATCGAAAAGAATAGGAATCTAACCTGTTCTGTTCTCAGGTCTGCTGTCACTAACCAGTTAGTGTGCCTTGTAACCGGTTAGTGCCTGAGATAAGTGAATAAATAAATAATATCATTGTAATAATCATGGAGAGCTTTTCATAGAAGTTATACTAGTTGGTTATTAACTAGAGACTTCATGGCATTGATAATTATGATAATTATATTTGATAATAATGTTTGAATGAATTTGCCAATCATACTTTGGAAATGGTTTAAATGATGTTTGGATCATCATACATAGGAAGTTTAATATTGATTCTACCTTGGAAATGGTTATTGCATTTATTAATGATTGTTTGTTGTGAACAATCCGTGACAAAGGTAGAGTTGCGATTATGAGGAAAGTAAAGAATGAATAAGTCCTCTTCATGCATGGTTTGGTATGAAGGGCGAGCACAAAAGAATTTCATAGGGTACAAATATTTTATGATGAATTGAGTACAAGGAACGTATACGAAAAGAATTAGAATCCCGGTATATCGTGTCCTTTGGGAAGGGATTCGTTGCGAATAGGACGCTATTCGTAAGCGATATAGCCATGAATCCCGATATGCTGTGTCTTGTGGGAAAAGACCTGTTGCGGGTAGGACGCTATCCGTAAGCAGCATGTCAACGATGATATCCCGATATGGCATGTCCCTTGGGAAAGGATCCGTTGCAGATACGACGGAGTGTATCTGTAAGCGCCATGTCAATGTTGATATCCCGGTACGACGTGTCCCTTGGGAAAGGACCTGTTGCAAATACGACGGACTGTATTTGTAAGCGTCGTAGCCCAGTATACGTATGACCCTTGTACAATTGAGATATTTTTGAATAGTGATGATGTACCTATGAGTTCTTTTGTAAGAGAAATGTCTCGCATTGCATTGCATCACATTGCATTGCATTGCATCGCATCGCATAGCATTGCATACTGATACTAATATGTCTACGAATGTTAAATCACTTGCTTCGTATGCATAATTTGTATTATGAGTGATTATATGGGTAAGACTTAATCATTAATCTGCTTATGCGATATGACAAGTGATTTACTCCCTTTTAGACTGTTCGGTGGTAGGTACACGTTCCAGCCAGAGATAGCTAGTGTGTTCAAGCCAGAGACTCAAGCGGAGAAGGAAGATGCTCTCAATTGGATTTGATCCTTTGTAACCCTGAGCACAAATGTATTTTAAAAGAAAAATTTTATTCACTATTCTTAAATAAAGGGAATTTTTATTTTCCGCTATAACTCATTTTATAAATTATTTTATTCCCTTTATAAAAAGAATCGGGGTGTTACATAATTTATTAAGATTATAATTTAATTAATGATTCTGAATGATTGAAAATGTGACTTGCATTATGTGAGCTTGTGAATGCTTTGAAACTTTTATGTGTTGTTCGTTATGCTAATTGAATGTGTTTTGGGAAAACATTTAGATTGAATTGGAATTGTTCTGAATTTTGTTTGTGAGATTTATTGGTCAAAAATCTATGTTTGGGTTTCAAAGGAATTGAAAAATGTTTCATTTGAAAAAGTATGATTTAAACAACTTAAATTGATTTAAATTTTTCTACGACATTCTTTGATCAGTGTCTGATAATATTGTGAAGTTTGGAAATTAAATGAATCAACTTGATGTGGTCTTGGAAATTTATCTTCTTGAATTTCTGTATTCTGTTTAAAGCTTAAGGATAATGATTTTATAACCGGAATGTTTTAAATTAAGTAGAATGGATTCTATTTTGACAAAGAGATTATTTTGGAATTGTTTCAAAGTTTTCTTGGAAACATTTTTATTATAGATTTAATCTGGATTTGAAATCTTTTGGATATTGGCAATGTGTTGTCAAGAAGGGAATTGTTTCAAAGTATTTTCCAAACAAAATTATGAATTTATTGAAGTCGTTCCTAATGCACGGGAAAAATGTTTTAGTTCGAGCGACGGACGAAAAGGAAACGAGGCCGGAGTAGCAACTTGAGAAGCTTGGAAAGTTCTTGGAGATCTATGTCACTAGAGCTGAGAGAGGGGCTTCCCTTAAGACGCCGTGGTATTAGGTAACTTATTAAGGCGTCCAATCATCTCAAAGATTGGACCCCGATCTCATTAAGCGAGGTAGTGGGATAGCAATAGTTTGTTTGTTTGGCTATCCACACGAACAGCTGAGATCGGTTTGTTGTTTTTAGTTGACATGTCTTTGTTGAAATAACATGATGTTATGATTATGCGTGAGCTGTTTGATTTTCTTAGTATGTGAACTGATTTAATTATCTATTAAGTAATTGTAATATTGTTTGAGAAATATTTAATTACACCTTGATCATGAAATGATAATAACGAAATTGTGAAAGTAATGGATTAAGACTAAAGAGAAAAGAAGTACGGATAAGAACTATGAAAATGATTGAGAAATAGATAAGTCATGATGAGAATGAAACTGTGAAAGAAATAAATAGTGATTGGAAGAGAAACATGAGCTGAAATTGAGAAGAGTTAAATTGAGATGATGATTTTCGAGATTGTGATAAGAAATATCTGACGATGCGAATGAAAGCGTTGAAATGATGACGAGAAAGATGCCGACGATGCTGCTGAGTAATAGCTGATGAGGATGATGCTGATGATGCTGCTGAGCAATGGTTGATGAGGATGATGCTGATGATGCTGCTGATCAATAGCTGACGAGGAAGGATGCTGATGATGCTGCTGAGCAATAACTGACGAGGAAGGATGCTGATGATGCTGCTGCGTAATGGTTGATGAGAATGATGCTGATGATGCTGCTGAGCAGTAGCTGATGAGAATAATGCTGATGAGATTCATGAGCAAAGAGATGTGATTCTTTGGGGAACGAATTAACGATTAGTGGTCGGGACTCGTTGAAGGGATGCACCAAGGATGAGTCGACCTTAGGACTAAGCCGTTAATTAAAACTCTAAAACTTTAAAATCCTTTAAAAGACATTAACGAATGCGGTGAGTTATGAGTGAGATATCGAAGTAGTGGAGAGGAAGGTACCATGGGTATCTGCGGATACTCAGGTGGAGATTGCATTAGGGGAGGACAATGACGGTGAAACGTCAAGAAGTCTGGAGTATATTTCTAGGCGAAACTAACTCCACATGTGGCATACGAACGTGGTAGGGACTGGGTCCTAAGCCGTGGTAAGTTCTGCAGGCCAACTAGAAAATACTGTCGCCCCCTAGATTGCAAATCTTGAACAGTGAGAGGGACTGGAACGGGGCATTTGTGATTTGCCACTGTACCCGAGTTTTCTACAGTGTGCCTTGATAATACATGATTTGATATGATATGAATTGATTTGAGACTGTACCCGAGTTTTCTACAGTTCTCCTGGCTTGGAGCCATTTGTTGAGACAGCTGTCGTGCCTGCGTGGTAAAGGTCCTGTACTCCTGTTTGCTTCCGACTAGGTTGGGTGGATGACCGAGGAGATGTAGACGTGTGCGCTGAATTTCCTCAGTGATGATTTCCCCACATCATTGAGCGAACCGGAACGATAAGACTTAAGAGATTGAAATAATCAAAAGAAAAGTACAGTAAAGATATCAAGTATTGAGTAAGATTTATAAGACAAATATAAGAAATGATTTTTGGAATAATTGATAATCTTGAGATAATGATTGAAGAAAGAATTGATAAGAGTTGTGAAAGTTTTATGAGAAAGATATCGAGAAAGTTATTACGAAAAGCTGAGTATAAGATTGTGTTTCATTATATGATGATCATGTTGTTGTATTGGTTGCATGATGTTTATTGTTTTTTCTTAATATTTGCCTATTGTAATTCCACACAATCGACATTTATTGTTTTGGGTAGCTCACTCTCTCGTGTATATCTGTCTTGTGTTGGAAAAATTTTGTATGATCTTTAGATGGAAAATATAGCTGGATTCCAGCTTATTCGGGAGATAATAGCATCTCCATTGAAAGGGGATAACATAACCATGTCCGCCCGTGTCATAGTTTACATAGATGAAGCGGCGAAAGAAGGAGATTATGGAGAGGCTTTTAGCCCGTGAGATGGAGGAAGACAAAGCACGAGACGACTCTATGGAAGAGACTCCTGAGGCAACAGATGATGAAGATTCTGCTTTGCGGTCTGAGAGCTTGACCTGCCAAGATTCGGAGTTAGATGGAGAGTCTTAGTGAGTATAACTAGAGGATAGGTAATCCCCTCAGAGTATTGTATTCCATTGCAAGTTCTTAGTTGCCATAGCTTTATCATACTGTACCCCGACTAAAGTTTTGGTTTAGTACTGATGTTTTGAAACAAGTAAATGGGCTGTTGTAATCAAATGATATTTTGGGAATAAGTTTCAAGGTGCGGTGTCTTGTGACATCTCGGTTTGGAACTTGAAAGATTTTATGCAATGTGAGAACATGAGTTTTTAATTGTAACTATGTTTTGAAAGTCTAAGTGTTCTCATGTCTATGTCGTACAGGTTTTAAAAAAAAAATATGGCCCAAATTTTCACTATATTGAATTTAAGTAATTGTGGTTTCAAGTTGCCAAATCAGGGTGTTACAGGATCCGGTTGAAGATTGAAGAATTTCAGATTTTCTAGGACCATGGGTTCTTCTTCTTTTCATTGTTTTTCAATTTTAACTATGTGTAACTAAACTCTTTGTTAGGAATTGGATGGATTTGCATGGCTCATGATTAGTTTATGAAATTATGAATTGATGTTTTCCCTTTTATTCAATTGTTTGATTGAGTTTTAATTACAAATCATAGAATTGTTCACTTTATGTTTTGTTTTGGGTTTCTAGTTCTTCAATTGAAAAATTAGGATTAGAATAGACCTTGCAATCAAACATTATAATCATCCAATTTGTAGGGATGCTTTTGGGGATTATATAACTAATTAACTTTAGAGATCTTAATTAATGACTAATTGGTTGGTAATTTCTTAAGGAATTAAGGGGTTCCAATTGAATAGGAAACACAATTATTAAAGGGATTTAGTAATTGTTACTGCTGGAATGTTGTTGAATAAATTAGGAAAACAGAAATTCATAATTAATAAACTGTAACACCCCAATTTGACAACTTGAAAATATAATTTTCTTTAATTAATGTAGTGAAAATTTGGGCCAATTTTTTTTTATCACATAACATGGACATGAGAATCTCCAAGCTCCAAAATCTTTTATCAAAATAGTTTACAACCAAAAATTGATTCTCATATCTCATGTCATACTTCAAGTTCCAAACCGAGATGTTACGAAACATCGCACTTTAAAACTTACTTTCACAAATCACATTTAAAAGCCCATCTCTTTTATGTTAACCAGAAAACTTAACATTGATTATCCAGCTTTTTAAAACATCTTTCGGGTGTACATGTGGATGCAGCTAATGATGTCTAAGTACCTGCTAAGGGAGTACAACACTTGAACATAGATGCTATGACAGTAGACCTCCGTCCAACACAATGCTCCTTCGAAGGGTCGAATCATCAACCATCAAGTCCTCGAGCCGAGCTTGACCTTCTTCTCTTTCGAGACTCCATCTCGGTCTTGTCTTCGTAGGCCGTCACTTGAAGCGCCGACTCCCAAGATAATTTACTTTCTCTGTCACCTGTGGACATCATCCCAGAAGTCCACAGGGAAGGGGGAAGACAGAGAGAGTAAGCATTCCGAACGACGTATCGTCGACGGTGTGGGTTTACGATAGGCAAAATATTAAGACAATACAAGCATACAACAATACATATTCACAACACAACAATACAATATAAATACAACACAACAAGATAACATATTTGCATCATCACCTTCATAATTAAGTTCATCATAAGTTAATCATTCATTAACATAAGCTTACTTTCGTTTATCGATATCGTTAATCTCTTCGCGACGTATAATTCTTTCTCTTTCACGTACTTTTCTCGGTTACCTCTTGAGAGTCTTTCACTTAAGGGAATCTCTTAATCAGGTTATCTCATGGGATCAAAGTCTCTTTATCCATATTTCTCGAGTCCATAGTATCGGAAGTTCAGGCTTTATGGTTTTGGGTCTACATCTCCTCGGAATCCATCCACCTAGTCGGAAGCAATCAGGAGTACAGGATCTCTAACCACACCGGCTTTTACTGGATGGAGAAGTAAATCAATTCATAAAATGTCCCGGGAAAATAGGCACATCCGGCCGTGTTCAAGCATCCCTCTCACTGATCAAGATTTAGTCAAGGGGGTGTTAGTCATCTGTCTAGTGATCATGTGGTACTTCGCCCACACCACTGAGTGACCAGCTCCGACCGGTTCAGCCAGGGCCCCTATGGTTTTTCCCACCTAGACAGACTTCTCAAGGCTTTGACGAATCACCGTCATTGCCGTCCCCTATCTCAATCGTCCAGCTGAACACCACAAGGGTAATTCAGGTGTATCTTCCTCTCCACTACTTCGGGTTAGGGTTCTAAGTCGTGAGGTTATACTCGTTTGTCCTAACGTCGACCCATCCTAAGTCATCTCCGTCATACAGCTCCGACCATATGCGGAATGCTTCTGTGGGACTCGACCACTATGTTTGACGGGCACCGACCCATTTTGAATCACTCTCAGCATATGGCTCCGACCATATGCGGGATATCGATAATCATTCTGACGGGCTCCGACCCATTCAAAATCACCTTCGGCATATAGCTCCGACTATATGCGGGATATCAATAATTATTCTGACAGGCTCCAACCCATTCAGAATCACCTTCGGCATATAGCTCCGACTATATGCGGGATATTAATCAATCTTTGAGAGATAGGCTCCGACCTATCCAAAGTCATTGCAACATATGGCTACGACCATATGAGGACTATCTTTGTAGAACTCTGCAATCATTGCGTCCGGATCCAAAGGCATTGTCGCCGTCCAAGCACTAGTCCATAAGCCATGTCGTCAGCTCGATCCACGTACTCAAGCGCATCAGCATCATCCGGTTCCATAGCGCGTCTAATCCCTTAGAGTTTCGTTCTATTCTTTGGGGGATTTCTCTTAGTTTCTAATGTCTTTACTATTCTTATTAATCAATAATTCAAATATCATCATGCATAATTAGACATTTAAGCAGATAGACATAAGCATGTTATTTCACAACAACAACACACAATCATCACACAACATTAATGTGGTCTTTGTCACCTTCATATAAGTGGCCACACAACACAAACAATTGCCACTATACTACTGACTCCGAACCACTAAGTTCCGATCTTTGAGATGATCCAGAATGTCCTAATAAATCACCTAAATATCACGGTGTCTTAGGAAAGCTTCTCTCTCACCTCAACTCCAGCAAATACTCTGTCCGAAGTCGTTGCGGGTCCTCCCAACTGTCAGCTGCTCCAGCTTCCTGACTTATACGCGCCTTGTACTAGATAGGAGACACTAACATTACTAGTCTATCTAACTAATTGTCATACTCAGAATCGACACGTGTTTTTCGAAAACTCCTTTCACTTCTTGTCGGAAAATCGTAAAACGTCAAGATTTTCTCAAATCAAATCCAACTTTCATTGTACTTTAAATACTTTGAAATCATTATAAGAAATCAACGAAATCATTTTAAATAAATGGTTCGGTTGCTGGTCCGTCTTGGACAGCAGCTTGCTCGAACTCGAAAACATTGGATAACGTTACTTTTTCAATCCAACTTTTCTTAAATTAAGTACCACTTAAAACTTAAACTTTAAAACAACCAAACACATTTTCAGAATTGGAAAAACAATTTAAATAAAATCTGGACAGCAAGGATGCAAGTCCATAAACCACTCTTTAGAAAATCCGAAAACACCGAAAAATCGCATTTTTCAAACCAATCTTTATCTTATATTAAGTACTCATTAAAACTCAACTTCAAATCACTTTGAAAACATTTTTAAATAAGAAATACACCTTAGAAAAACTCTGGACAGCATCATATTCTAAATCTCAAGTTCACTTTCCATTGTCCAAAACCAATTTAAATCCATAGACAAACTAAGTATCTTGAAAACAATTAAATAAACACTTTGATCAACAATTTCTCAATCAAACAAAGTAGTTAAACTTATAAGCACATAAAAACCAAATCATAATCATATAAACACTTTGAATAAATGAATTGGTTGCTGGTCCATTCCGGACAGCCACAACCAAGATTCGAAAACACCGAAAAATCGTTCTTTAATCTTTTTAACACTCCATGTTAAAATGAACATTTGAAATGATTTATTTTCAAACATAACACCATGAAATAAAATAGAGCAGCAACCAGTAAGCCCAATACTTTTTCAAATAACCAAATTCTTTTCACAAATCAATTAACTTCAAAAGATCATTTACAACATCGTAACTTATTAAATAACTCATTTTCCTTCACTTCTTTTATCAAATAACCAATTCCAAGACACTTAAGCAAAGAAGTTCAATTAGCATGAATCACCTAAAGCAAATCATTTGGCACATAGCACATAGCACATTCTCAAATCATAATTTCAAACCAATAGCCTAAACCGAAACACCGTAAACAATCACCTTGCAAGTTCATTCATGCGTATCCTAAACATATCACCAAGCAATCACTCATTAAATTATTTAAAGACATTATGATAATCATACAGGTCCAGCCAAATCACAAAATAAAGTACAAAATTCATATTTGTCGAAAACATTTTAAATAAAGCTTTTGTTCGATTACGGGAAAGTTCAAAAGATAAAATCTAAAACTATATCAAATAAATTTGTTTAATCCTCAAAATTTCCAGAACATACACATATATGCCAAAGTTCATCACATAAAATTTTCAAATCATTTGAACAATCTTAAGCTAGGTTTCAAATCAGATTTCGTATGAAAAGCAAAATAGAACTATTGCTGACCTGAGGCCAAAATGCCATGATTAAAAATAGTGTTTCAACTCTGAATTGCATGAAAATTGGTATAAACCTTCCTTACACAATCAAGACCATCTCATAAACATTTCAGATTATTTGGAGTTGTGAAAGTCATACTTTTTCAATTAAACTTGTCACTAAGTCTCGAAAATCTGAACCAAACGGTTCACTGTTTCTTAATTGGTAAAAATATCAAACCAACTCCAAATCATCTCAAATTTTACAGAGAATATCTAGAGATGTTCAGGAAGCTACCATAAAAATTTCAAGCAATTTAGAGTAGCACAAGTTTGAAAGTTCTGTCCATCTTTAAACCGGAAAACTTGTTTTCTCAAAATTGTCCTCACAAAGTTAGCTTTCATAGAAATAGGAAATCAATTCCAAAAATCTTTCAAAAATTCAGAGAAGCTCATTTTAACATACTTAGATCAGTGACAAAATTTCAAAATTATTGAACATGTACAAATATCATTTATTCACTTAAGTACTTTCTCATACCAAACCAAATAGCATTTATACACACAAATCATTCACAAAATTAATCCATCAATTATTTTCCTTTCAAAAACCGAATCAACATATCATGAAAACAATTTACTTTAACTCAAATACAACATGCATCAAATAAATTTATTTCAAGTCCAATTTTGACATGCATGTACTTAAAAGCACTAGATCTAGTCTTGAAACAACATCAACATTTATAAATAAAAATCAAGCCTTTTAAACTAAACATCAAGGATTGAATTAAACTAACCTAGATCTTGACATGCACACACTTAGAATTAATAAATCTCAAAGAAAATCAAACATGCATAAACACTCAAGAATCAAAATCATTTTGAACCAAGAATGGGCCAAAACCGTGACCATCACAAGGAAATCACTAAGAAAATTTCAATCTTTTTCAAAAACCTTTTGCATCAAAACACAAGCATCTAATATATCATAGTTTAGACATTGATCTTGACATGCATGTAAGTAAAAACACTAGATCTCTTGAAAAATACTTCATGCAAACTCAAAATCAAACTTTTTCTTAAAAACACTTTAAGAAATCAAGAAGAAAATGAATAAGTTCATGAGATAACTCAAAATCATGAAAGAAAACTCTTTCTTAGAAAAAGCTTCAAAATCAAGTTTAGAAATCAACATGCATGTGTGTGAAAACACTAGATCTAACTTGAAAACCAACATGCATTAACTTTTTCAAACAAAAATCAAGACTTTAGAAAGAAAACATGAAAACCGAAAATGAATCAAAGAAAAGAGATTAAGAACTTTAAGATCATGAAATAAAAATGCTTACATCAACAAAAGATTCAAAATCAAGTCCAACTCTTTGAGTTTGCTCTTTGGTTTCTCTCCTTACTCCTCACGGTTTCACTCCCTCTTTCCCTTAAGTCCATGGTTTCTCCTTCTCCTCTTCACTATATTGGTTTGATTTTACTTAGATTGTGTAGGAGATTGGTGTTGTGATTGAGGTTTGGTTCATCTCCTTCTTTTTCTACCCTCACGGATTCTCTCTCACTCTCTCACTAAGAGCTTGATTTTGCTCTTAGTGTTGTGTTTGGTTTGGAATGAGAAATGAAGGAAATGAAGTGAATTGTGTGTTGAGTAAAGTATTGGCTTAGGTTTTGTTTCCTCCTCCCCACGGCTCACTTTCTTTTTGTTTTCTATTTCTTTCTCCTTTATGTCATGCTTAGGTCACTAGGATGACATCATATACTTGGCTATTAAGGAAACTAACTTGGAGACCAAGTAAACAAACTTGGTGGCTAAGTAATGCACTTGTGCATTCGGCCTTAGGGGGTTTAAGGGTAGATTAGGTTAGTTAATTTAGGTTTAAGGTGCTAATTAGGGTCTAATCACGATTAAGGTAGGATTAGGAAAACTAAATTAGGTTTAGTCCACTAATCCTTAGAGTTTAGGGCTTAATCAAGGATTAAGGTACTAATCCAAAGACTTAATCCATACTAGTATAGGTTTAGGGAAAACTAATTCTAGGTTGGTTCACTAACCTTGAGGGTTTAGAGTTTGAGAGAGTGATTAAGTACATAATCAAGGATTCGGAACTTGATTAAGGTTTAATCAAAGATTAGGGTTTAATCAAAGATTAGAGATGCAAATTAGGGTTTCTAGAGATGATTCTAGATTAAGGGTATGATAAGATACTTGGACTTTGATTTTTGAAACTTAGGGTAGAAATAATTTTCCATCTTTAAACCATAAAACCGTATGCATGAGCTTAAGAAGATAAAATCTTAGTCAAAACCTTAAGTAAAATAATTCATTGAAAACCTTGGAAAAACAAACACATGAAATCATAACACAAGTGGATTAAATTCCAAAGTGTAGAAATCCATCATGAAATCAAAACTCCTTTAATCAATTCTTAAATCAATTAGGTTAAATCTATAAAAATGCACAAAGAAATTCATTTCTCAAATGAAATCACAAATAATAAAATTACTCCAAACTCAATAAAATCATTTGCTTGAACTCTATAAAAATCTTTGTTTACTAGAATTCCATAAAATCGACAATTGGTTACGTAATCGAATAAAATACTCATCGAAAATCCTTTGTAAAACAATATCTCAAAATTCTTCTTTAATGAAAACTTATTTATATTAATCGGGAAAATACGGGATGTCACATAAACTAGGTCCTGCAATGAAATCATATTCCTAACGATTTTCCCATCTTACTTTCAATTAATAAATTCAGATTTAGTTTTGTTTTTAAATCAGTATTTAGTTGTTCTTAATTCATTCTCATTCTCAATTTAATTAGATTTTTCAGTTTTCATTAATAGTTAGGAATAAGGTAGAAATTATTGAACACAATTTACAATCCCTGTGGGACGATATCCGGTCTTAACCGACTGTATTACTATTCGATCTAGTATACTTGCTAGATAGTGAACAAGTTTTTGGCGCCGTTGCCGGGGATTTAAATTTGTTTTCAATAATTTTTGGTACTTATTTTTAGTTATTTAGTGAAATTTGCTTTAGGAGTTTTATCTTAGCAGGTGCTACTAACTCTTGTTATGAGTTGCTCGTCTACAGGTAGTGAATCTAACCTCCAGTTGAGTGCGAAGAAGAGGAGGAAGCAAGCACAAAAGGAGAGAAAGAAAGAGGCTAAGAGGATGGCTGAAGAAGGGGATGTCAAGCCGAAGACTTGCGGATTATGCCACTATCAGCCTGGATGCATGTGCAACTAGCATCGTGTATCCAGCCATCACAGCACCACAATTCAAAATTGATCCGGGGTACATACACTTAATCAAGCAAGATCAATTCAGCGGCAATCCACAAGAGGATCCAACGGAGCACATCTCGCACTTCCTTTCTATGTTGGGGTTCTTCAAGATTGAAGGCCCCTCGGAAGAAGCCATTCGTATGAGGCTTTTTCCTTTCTCTCTGAAGGATAAAGCTAAGCGTTGGCTCCAAGACCAGCCACCGGGGAGTTTGACTTCGTGGGATATACTTGCCCGCAAATTTTTGGACAAGTATATTCCATTAGCCACACAAGCTAAGCTGCGGAAGAACATCACTTCATTTGTGCAACAAGATGATGAGACATTAGGCAAGGCTTGGGGAAGGTTCAATAAGATGTTGAAGAAGTGCCTGACTCATTCAGTGCCAGAATGGTTACAAATCAGAGTGTTCTATGATGGTTTGATGAAGCATGACAAAGATCTAGTAGATGTAGCAGCTGGTGGGTCTCTCACAAAGATCTAGCAATGGCAAGCAACAGTAGTCAGGAAGCCCCAGAAATAATGACCCCGCCAGATGATGTAGATTCTTCACAATTCCATACTATCATTGAGCAGAATCTGGAAATGCAGCAACAGATAGCTGTGTTAACTCAGCATATGGGTCAAGTTCAAATGGTGCAACCTACTACTAAGCTCTTCAGAGGTGATACTGCGCTTTCAGTGACAACAACTGAGACATATCATTCATGTTCTGAGCGTTCACGCAGCCCTTCACCAAGTCCTCCACAGAGCCCTCAACCAGTGAAACAATCTTGGGAGTCAGCATTAGAAAGGATGGCATAGACTACAAATCTATTTGTGGATGAGGTTCGAGCTAATTTCAGTTCTCAAGGAGAAAGCATTCGCAACTTGGAGAGGAGGATAGAGCACATTACTCAGAGTTTGTCACAGTTGCATCCGGGCCACTTTCCTGACACAAGCACTAATTGCCAGGCCATTACTCTTCGAAGTGACAGAGCTTATGATGAGCCACTGAAGAGGAGTGATGACAAGGTAGTTGGTAAGGATCAGCAACAAGTTCAGAATTCAGAGGAAGAGACCCCAATAGTGCAACAGCCTGAGCCTACAGAAAAGAGTCCAGAAACTACTTCAGAGAAGCCACAGAATCAACCAGATTTGTCACGAGTTCCATATCCTCGGAGGTTGACGAAGGAAGAGAATCAGAGGCAGTTTGCAAGATTCATGGAAGTGTTTAAGAAACTTCAGATAAACACCCCGTTTGTTAAAGCTCTTGAACAAATGCCTACATATGCAAAGTTCATGAAGGAGCTGCTGACTAACAAGAGGAGGCTGAGAGACAATGAGACAGTGATGTTGACTGAGGAGTGCAGTGCTATCCTTCAGAAGAAACTTCCACAAAAACTGAAAGATCCGGGCAGCTTCACCATTCCATGCAACATTGGTGGGATGGATGTTGGTAAAGCACTATGTGATCTGGGAGCTAGCATCAACTTGATGCCACTTTCCATTTTCAAGAGACTGGGCATTGGAGAGATCAAGCCTACAATGATCTCTCTTCAGCTTGCGGACCGCTCCATCAAGAGACCATATGGGAAGGTGGAAGATGTTCTTTTCAAGGTGGACAAGTTCATTTTCCCAGTAGACTTCATGATTCTGGACATGGACGAAGACCAGGACAATCCATTACTCCTGGGCAGACCTTTCTTAGCAACCGGCAGAGCCTTGATTGATGTGCAAAATGGTGAACTCATGCTTCGGGTGCATAATGAGAAGATCATGTTTAATGTTTATGACTCTATGAAGTATTCTGTGGGAGATGACCAGTGTCTGAGGCTGGATGTGATTGAGTCTATAGTGGACTCGGTCTTTGAAGAGATGTGCTATGATGATGATGCTGTGGAAGCAGCTTTGGTGACTGAGGCAGAGGAAGGAACTGAATCTCAAGAGATCAAATCCTTGCTGGATGGAGCTACAGAGGTCAAAAATGATAGAAAGCCAGAGGATCTGAGGCTAGAGCAAAAGGAGGCCAGACCCAAACCTGAACTGAAAGTGCTACAGCCAGGCCTAAGGTATTCCCTTATGGGGAAGTAGAGGTGAAAGATCCCAAGGATGGTCGGACTTTCAAAATTAATGGACAGAGACTGATGATTTATTTGGGAGGAGCGGTGGAGAGATGCAAAACCATTGCTAAGCTCCTTAACCCCTAGTTTCTCTGTGAGTTCCCTGAGCCTCCGCAAGGAGGTGATCAGTCAGGCTCGTGACGTTAAACAAGCGCTTGTTGGGAGGCAACCCAATGTTTTGGTAAGTTTTCTTTTAATTTTTATTTTGTAGAGTAGGTTAGTTTAGTTAGCTTGAGGACAAGCCAACCTCTAAGTTTGGGGGAGTGGACAAAATAAAAATTAATTTTTCAGATCTGAATTGTTTCCCCATTTTTGGTGTTGGTTTGTGTCTTAGATAGAGGTTTTGTAATTATTCTAGACTTAGGATTATTTGTCTGATGATAGGTGTATATACTTAGTTTAGGATTTGACTCATTGATTCATGTTATTTATTTGTTGAGCTGTAAATATTTTTGAAATTTGGTTATTTTGACAGTTTTTCAGAACTTGAAATTAGTGAACTGACTTTAGCTTAGTGAGATTTTGAGCCTATTTGATGGGGTAAGTGAATAGTTTGAAATATATTGATTTGAAACCCCTATTCTTTCATGAGTGTGTTCACTTTAGTTTTGTGTTCTAGAACTTGACTGGTGACCATTTTGAGATTGATAATTGATTACATGCATGAAAATGATTAAGGCATTTAGGATGGTGTTTTTGTAGCCTTCAGAGATTTTTGTTGGAATTGTTTTCCCTTAGTTGCCCATTTTGAGCTTTATGAGATAATATGATTTTTCTTTAGTACCCTGCATTGATTGTAGATTTTTGAGAAGTACCTTAGGAATTTTGAATGAGCAATTGAGAGAGAGACATTTCAAAAGTGTGAAAATTGTGAAAGTGTTTATTGAGTTACTCTTCTTCCAAAAGAAAAGAGAAAAGAAAAATTGAGAAAAAGTGGAAATTGATGAATGATAAGAGAAAAGAGAATTTGTGTTTGGAAGAAGTAGTAGAGTGAAGATTAGAAAAAGAGAAAGTTTGAAATAGTTGTGTTTGAGTATGAGTTCTCATAGTATTCATTGCTCATTCAGAATTTTTGAGGGAAATGTGTTTTTGCATTTTAGCCCTTAGCTTCATTCTTTCTTTCTATTATCCCACCTTAACTTTTAGCCATGGCCTCATTACAACCAAAATAAAGACCTTTTGATTTGTGCATGTTTTCAATAATTTCAGTGGAGATTTGGGTCTATGGTCAAGCATATGGTAACACTTTACTATTGTATGAACTTGAGTGAATTGCTAATACCCTTGATACACATGAGTGATATACAATGAGAGGTTGAGAGTGTTCACTAGTTCTGAGTTCTGATTAGTTTTGTCTCTTTAACCAAGTTTTGATATGTGAATGGCTTGTATGGATATGTGGCTGTGTTGATGAGTCGAAGTCTTAAATTCGATGTTGTACATTCGGATTTGGATGGTAGTCTTTTGTTTTAGAATTTTTATTTTACTTTTGCCTGGGACATGCAAAATGCTAAGTTTGGGGGTGTGATTTGGGTCTAACATATGATGTTTTAGAGCTTAATTTGACTCCCTTTTGCTTAGTTTTGGCTTGTTTCTTAAGTGTTTTAGGTAGATTTTGTTTAGTTTTTAATTAGTTAGGAAATTTTATTCCCTTGAACGTTTTGATCCGTTTTGGGTATGTTTCATGTACTTTTGGGAGCTAAATTGGACAAAATAACATTGGAATTGAAAAGAGCATAAAAGGACCTCGAAAATGTCACAAGAACGGAGAAAAACGGAGCCACGTCAAGTGTCACACGCCCAGGCGTGCTGTTGCCTAGGCGCGCTAGCAGCGGAGGAAAATAGATCATCAGAGTTTGCGCGCCCAGGCGCTGGACCCAGCGTGCCCAGGCGCGCGTGCATCGCTGAAAAAGAAGGCATCAGACCTGCCGCGCCCAGGCGCGTGTCACCCGGTCCAGGCCCAAATCAACTTAATTTCCTGATTTCTGAGGGGATTTGCTTAGTTTTTAGATTATTAATTAGGATTTAGATTAGAGAGGGAGATTACACACGAATTTACAGAGAGAAATTGCATTGAGAAGAGCATTGGAGATCAACAACGGAGGGATCCGGTTGAAGATTGAAGAATTTCAGATTTGCTAGGATCATGGGTTCTTCTTCTTTTCATTGTTTTCAATTTTAACTATGTGTAACTAAACCCTTTGTTAGGAATTTGATGGATTTGCATGGTTCATGATTAGTTTATGAAATTATGAATTGATGTTTTCCCTTTTATTCAATTGTTTGATTGAGTTTTAATTACAAACCATAGAATTGGCCACTTTATGTTTTGTTTTGGGTTTCTAGTTCTTCAATTGAAAAATTAGGATTAGAATAGACCTTGCAATCAAACATTATAATCATCCAATTTGTAGGGATACTTTTGGGAATTATATAACTAATTAATTTCATAGATCTTAATTAATGACTAATTGGTTGGTAATTTATTAAGGAATTAAGGGGTTCCAATTGAATAGGAAACACAATTATTAAAGGGATTTAGTAATTGTTACTGCTGGAATGTTGTTGAATAAATTAGGAAAACAGAAATTCATAATTAATAAACTAGGTCCTGCAATGAAATCATATTCCTAACGCTTTTCCCATCTTACTTTCAATTAATTAATTCAGATTTAGTTTTGTTTTTAAATCAGTATTTAGTTGTTCTAAATTCATTCTAATTCTCAATTTAATTAGATTTTTCAGATTTCATTAATAGTTAGGAATAAGGTAGAAATTATTGAACACAATTTACAATCCCTGTGGGACGATATCCGGTCTTAACCGACTGTATTACTATTCGATCTAGTATACTTGCTAGATAGTGAACAATAGACTAAAGGTAGAAATGAATTTGAGGGTTGTAGGACTCATATACTTACCAAAATCCGAGCTCAAAGTAAGCTCTAGACTTCGGTTTCTGGACTTGACAGCAAACAACACCAAACTTTCGAGCTTCGATTCTTCCTCCTCACGAAGCCTCAACTCACAATCTATGTGTATTTGTAAAGCTCATGATGTGAGCTTTACAATGGTGTATTACTCTCAATTTAACACTCAAAATCAAACGAGAACGAAGGAGATGAAATTGAGAACCCTAACTTCGAATTCTTGAAGCAATTCGGCCAAAATGGTCGATTTCCTTCAACAATCGGCTTAAATAGTTGTTTCTATTGATCATGCATGGCGACACGAAGACCCTCATCGTGTCCTCCAAGTGTTTTCGTGTCAACGAATGAAAATCGTTGAGTGTTGACTCATCAAACGCACTAACTCGAGCAACACTACCCAGAATACTCGAGTATTCTCAGAAATAGCCGAGTCTTTTGACTAATTTTTGAAAAATAAATATTTTAATTCCATTCCATCCCAAAACTTTATAATATTACTTCTAGGTCCTAAACCAGGGACTAATATGCAAAAACCCTATTTTTACATATTATTAATTATTAAAATATTTCTCATGCATTTCACTTAGTACATGCACACACATAATCACATATTTAATCTAAATTAATTATATAAAGGAATATTTATAATTTAAGAAAATAATTTTGAATAACTTTCATGATTATAATTTCATTACATCAGGAAATGAAAATTTGGGGTGTTACACTACTCCCCCACTTAATAGGAATTTCGTCCTCGAAATTCAACCTACGTAAACAACTCAGGATAATCTCCACGTATCTTATTTTCTAATTCCCAAGTTGCTTCATATACATCTCCGCTTTTCCAAATGACTTTGACCAGCGGAATCTCCTTTCCTCTAAGCTGCTTCACTCTTCTATCCTCAATTCTAACTGGGCAAGCCTTAAAGGTTAGGTTTTCTCGTAGGGTTAGGTCATCAGGGAGAATCTGAAGGATCGAGGTTGGATCATGCACATACTTTTTCAATTGGGAAACATGAAAAACATTGTGCAAATTGGATAAGGATGGTGGTAGAGCTATTCGATAAGCTACAGGGCCTACTTGTTTAAGGATTTGGTAGGGTCCTATAAACTTATGCGAAAGCTTTTGAGGTTTCAAGGCTCTACTTACTCCCTTCATTGGTACAATCCTAAGGAATACATGGTCACCTTCTACAAACTCTAGAGGTCTTCTCCTCTGATCAACATAACTTTTCTGACGACTCTGACCAGTCTTGATTTTCTCTTGAATCATTCGAATCTTTTCAGTCGTCTGCTGTACTACATCAAGACCAAGATGCAAGTTCTCCCCCACTTGGAACCAACATAGCGGGGTTTGGCACTTTCTTCCATACAATGCTTTGAACGGTGCCATTCCAATACTTGCATGATACCCATTGTTGTATGTGAACTCGGCGAGTGGCAAAATCTGATCCCAACTTCCTTGTTCTTCCAATGCACAAGCTCGCAGAATATCTTCCAAAGTTTGAATGGTCCTTTTCGTCTGCCCATCTGTCTGAGGATGATATGCTGAACTCATCTTCAACCTTGTCCCCAGGGCTTGATGTAGACTTAACCAAAACCTTGACATGAACCTCGGATCGCGATCAGAAATGATACTGGAAGGTACCCCATGCAATCGTACCACCTCCTTGATATAAAGTTGGGTAAGCTTCTCCAAAGAATAACGCATATTCACCAAAATGAAATGTGCCGACTTAGTCAAACGATCCACAATTACCCAGATTGCATCATGGTTTGCAACTGTCCTTGGTAATCCTGTCACAAAATCCATAGAAATACTATCCCACTTCCATTGCGGGATATCCAAGGGTTACAATTTTCCTCCAGGCTTCTGGTGCTCTATCTTAACCTTCTGACAGATTAAGCAAGAAGCTACATAATTTGCTACGTCTTTCTTGAGACCCGACCACCAGAACATGCTCTTCAAATCTTGATATATCTTGGTTGATCTTGGATGAATACTCATCTGACTCTTATGTGCTTCATCCAAGATTAATCTCCTAATTTTCGGATTCTTTGGTATACAGATTCTCATTTTGGAACGAAGAATTCCATCCGATCCTTCTAAGAAATGTGGCTCCTTTCCTCCTATCATCAACTCTCTCTTCTCCTTTAGTTCTTCGTCCTCTCGTTGCAATTCACGAATTCGAGCCAAGAATTCGTTAGAGATTTGCAGCATACCCATCTTAATATAGGTCGGTTCCACTTGCATAACTAGACTCAAATCCCGAAACTCTTCAACCAATGCAGCCTCTTTAATCATCATCGCACTAACATGAATCACTTTACGACTCAGAGCGTCTACCACCACGTTGGCCTTACAAGGATGGTAATGAAGCTCAAAATCATAATCTTTCAAAAACTCCATCCACCGACGCTACCTCATATTCAATTCATTCTGATCAAACAAATACCTCAAACTCTTATGGTCATTAAATACTCTGAATATAGTGCCATAGAGATGATGTCTCCATATCTTTAGAGCAAATACTATAGCAGCAAGCTCCAAATCATGAGTAGGATAATTCACCTCGTGAATTTTTAATTGACGAGATGCATAGGCCACAAGCTTTCCTTCTTGCATCAATACACTTCCGAGTCCTTGCTTCGATGCATCACAATACACCTCATACTCCTTGTGAGGGTCAGGTATGATCAACACTGGTGAGGATGTTAATCTTTCCTTCAGCATTTGGAAACTTTTCTCGCACTTCTCATCCCAAATGAATGGTTGATCCTTCCGAGTCAACTTTGTAAGAGGTAGTGCGATTTTGGATAATCCTTCAATAAATCTCCTATAATAACCAGCCAGTCCTAAGAAACTTCGAACTTCAGTGACTGACTTAGGCTGAATCCACTGTAGAACTGAGTCAACTTTAGCTGGGTCTACAGCTATACCTTCCTATGAAATTACATGCCCCAAAAACTTAACTTCCCTTAACCAAAACTCACACTTGGAAAGTTTGGCATAGAGTTGCTTCTCCTTTAAGATCTTCAATACTATCTAGAGATGTTCGGCATGCTCCTTCAGATTCTTAGAATATATCAGGATATCATCAATGAATACCACCACAAATGAATCCAGATATGGTCTAAAAATCATGTTCATGTAATCCATGAAAATAGCTGGTGCATTAGTCAATCCGAACGGTATTACCACATATTCATAATGTCCGTGTCGAGATCGAAATGCAGTCTTAGGAACATCTCCCTCCTTAATCCTGATCTGATGATACCCAGATCTCAGATCTATCTTAGAAAACACCGAAGCTCCCCTGACCTGATCCATGAGATCATCAAGCCTTGGAAAAGGATACTTGTTCTTTATTGTCACCTTCTTCAACTGCCTGTAATCTACACACATTCTCAGGCTTCCGCCTTTCTTCTTAACAAATAAAACTGGAGCTCCCCAGGGTGATACACTTGGTCTAATAAGTTGCTTCTATAGTATCTCCTCTATCTGCTTCTTCAATTCGACCATTTCGGGTGGTGTCATTCTATAAGGAGTAATAGAAATGGGACCAGCTCCGGGAATCGACTCAATTCCAAACTCAATCTCTCTCTTTGGTGGCAATCCTGGCATCTCCTCTGGGAATACTTCTGGAAAATTCTGAACAACCGGAATCTCCTCAATAGACCTTTCTTCTTTCTTTGATCCAACGGCGAAGAACAAACAAAGATACTTTTCTGGAGTTGGATGCTTATATAAGATTGTCTTCTTATCACAGTCAATAACCACATGGTTACTAATCATCCAATCCATGCCCAGAATCACATCCATTTGGGCCAAAGGTAGGAAAATCAAATCTACCCGAGACACTCGGTCTAACACCTGAACTCTACAATTAAAGCAAATCTTCGAAGCAATCACAGGAGGATTAGTAGGGGTTTCTACCCTAAGGCAAAAGGGTGACTCAGACACTGGTAACTTTAAATGATTCACACATTCAAAAGAAATAAATGAATGAGTGGCTCCTGAATCGAATAAAATCTTACAAGGTTGATCATTAAGCAGATAATTACCTTGCACGAGTCCTGGAGTCTGATTAGCTTCAATACCACTGAGAGTGAAAACCCGTCCTTGTATCATTGGCTTCTCAGCAGATTCTCTTGGGTTGTTCCTCCGTGGTTCCTTACAATCACGAGAAAAATGACCAAGTTTCCCGCAATTGTAGCATCCATTGTTGGTCCAACAAAACTTCCCAAAATGATGACGTTTGCATTTCTCACAATAAGGAACATTATTGTAAGAACTATTTCTGTCACCATGCACCATCTTACCCTTTCCTCGATTCTTATTGGAATAGGGACCCTTATGACGGTTATCATTGCCCTTTCTCCTCTGTGGTCCATACCCCTGTTGTTCCTTCTTCCCTTCCACAAACTGCAAAGCCTCAGCCTTCTTATCGTCCTCATACATTCTACACATGTCTACCAACATGGGAAAACTCTGAATCTTTTGATAACTGAACACCGATTTCAACTCCGGTCTCAGTCCTCCTTCAAACTTAACACATTTACTCCTTTCATCAGGGTTCATCTAATAATAAGGAGAATACTTCATCAGTTCTTCAAATCTTGCAGCGTATTCACCCACACTCATGCTGCCTTGCTTAAGTTGCAAAAATTCAACTTCCTTCTTTCTTCTTATATCTTCCGGAAAGTACTTGTTCAAAAATTTCTCCATAAATACTGCCCAAGTTATCTCTCTCCCTTCATGAGCCAATAACTGGGTAGTATGATTCCACCAGTAATCAGCTTCTCCTTCCATCATGAATACAGCATATGCTATCTTCTGAGCATCAGAACATTCCAAGGTTCTAAAGATCTTGTCCATCTCCAAGATCCACTGATTAGCTTCTTCCGGTTTGAACCCACCAGCAAACTTTGAGGGATTACAGCTTCTGAAGTCAGACCAAGTCTTAGCTTCAGCAGCTGCTACATTAGCTGGTTGTGGTTGCTGATACTAATGTTGATTTTGCTGCATGTTTTCCAACACTGCAGTAATCCTATCCAACATTTCGTTCGTATGGTTTCTATAGCGGGCTGCCATAGTAGACCTGCACTATGGACTTAGGTCATTAAAGGTCTATCTAAGCTATTGAATGTTATCTAGTTCTATTCTAGAGAAAGCATCAACAGGACCTAAGCTATATGAAATAAATCAAATAGCAAAGAAACTTTACTCATATGGAGAACCATTCTAGCAGATCATGCTTGTGACGATCAAGAATCAGGACCATTATGCTCTGATACCACAAAAGGTGTGACACTCGTTCTTTACACAAAAATATCTATAGTTGAATAAAGATATAATATAGTTAATATGGACTTGATATGAATATAAAAGATGGTAAACAAAATTTTTCCATAGTACAAGAGAATTTACCATATTCTACGATATGAAAGGAATCATTTATATCGTGGTACTCCAAAATATGTTTTTCATAAAAAGGTATTGAGATCTCGAATTCTTAAAATAAAGTACTTTTGAATAGAAGGAGACGACTTAACATCAGAGTATGCAGAAGAAAAATATGAACCTTGAGCTGATAAATATCAAACCAGTAGTCGAATATATATATATATATATATATAATAGTGAACATAAAAGTAGCCAAAGTACATCCAGGTCCAAGTTGTGATAGCAAAGGTTTAAAAGGTACAAGTCCATAGAAATAAAAGATAGATCATCTCACTGAAATCTCTCAAAAATATATACAAAATAGATACAGAACAAAATATGAAATCTCAGCGATGGTCCAATGATCCTCCTCCATACCATGATCCTCCTCAGGTCTCCAGCATCAGCTCCACACGTCCCACATATCATGAACCGGTGGAGTGCCCGACTGGCTCTCCCTCGCTCTATGACTCCTCAGGGTCCTCCTCCTCCTCGTCCGACTGAGTCGGTGCCCTACCACTGGGCACTGGGTCAGCTGAAGGAGTCCCATGAACCGGACTCATCGGACTAGGCGAAGGAGTCTCCTCACGAATCACTCGGGAAGCAGAGGGATGGGATCTAGTAGCTGCAATAAAATGAAAAGTATGAAATCGACGAGATGGTCGAGCCGGGGGTGGTCCATGATAAGTATAAAACGGGGGCACATGTAGGGTATAGATAATAGGTATGCGGAACCTACAAGGACGAACACGAGCCAAAGGGTTGGGGTGATAGAGGGTCACCTCTACCTCCCCCTCATAGGTGGCTCGATGGTCCTCGTAGTACCACACTCCACTAGGGAGTGGGCGTAACTCGATGCAAGCTAGATAGCGAGCCATCACCTACAATGGGCATAAGGGGTAAGCAATATAGTTCACATAATCAAATCAGCATAATTTAAAGCAGGTAAACAAATACATGTATCAAATAGTCCAGTAGTATGCACAACATATGAGCCAACCAATTTAGTTAATAACCAATCTCATTAATGATATGTCATGATGCTTGCACACTATCTCTCAAGTCCTGGGATTCTCCAACTAATGCTCTCATGCATGACCATCCAAACAACCCGTATATGTGCTTCGAACGTATAGTGAACCTGCTCGGAATATAATCCATAACGACACTACCAAAGTGTACGTCGCGTCAACAAGACGTAAAAGCATCCCACCATGCTGCCCACATTACCAAAATGTGTCATCGAGCAAGCCACACGACTATGCCTAGAACATCCATAATATCAATATCGATGTGCACATCTCGTCACCAAGACGAATACCCAACGTTCACAGCAACCAATGTTGGCCACATTACCAAAATGTGACTACAGGCAAGTCGTAACCAAATTGGTACTCCCAGAGTACGCTCCTCATGTTCCTCGAACATGACCAAATGATATGCTATCACCACATCACCATGCATGAATGCACACAAACATTCTATTTAAGGTTATTCATTAATCTCATTATGTGCAACATGCAATTAATTCAACAATGCAATCACCAATGTAATTAAACACATCATATCTTCTTTTAGAACATGATTTATCCCTTATAAGTGTCATTAGGTTTTAATTAAACTTGCTACAATTGAAAATAGTATTTTTCAGTGTTTTGACCAGAAATACTCGAGTCTTTTTCAAAATACTCGAGTAGTTCATCACTCTGTCCAGAATACTCGAGTGGTTCATCTAAGACTCGAGTAGATCATAAGATTACTGAAAAGTTTTAAGTAATTTCAGATTTGCCAAAATACTCGAGTAACTTATGAGATACTCGAGTCGTGCATCAACCCAGAATACTCGAGTAGTTCATGCAGGACTCGAGTTGTTCATCAATATGGTTCATTTGTTTCATCAATCAATACTCGAGTTTTGGCTCAGATACTCGAGTATGGTGCTATCAGCTACACTGATGCATCACGAAATACTCGAGTCTCAAGCTAAATACTCGAGTCTTGACTGACAGTAAACACTGAAAATTGGGTTTTTACATACCATTTTAATTTCTAGCCAAATTTATTCAAAACCAACGATCAACAGTTATATTCATGTATAATAAACATGTTACAATACTGAAATTTCATCAAATTACAGCAAATCAAAACTGAGCATCAATTATGCATAAAAATCACATTTTGAGTAACTTAACATACCAAATTCAATTCTAATCACTTTTGGCATGAAAACAACTTGCATACAGTACACATGTAACATAACAAACTTGCTCAAATCAAAGTTAATGCTCAGAAAGGCCTCCAAGCCTTAAGTGTTTTCGTGCCAACGAATGAAAATCGTTGAGTGTTGACTCATCAAACGCACTAACTCGAGCAATACTACCCAGAATACTCGAGTATTCTCAGAAATACGCGAGTCTTTTGACTAATTTTTGAAAAATAAATATTTTAATTTCATTCCCTCCCAAAACTTCTAGGTCCTAAACCAGGGACTAATATGCAAAAACCCTATTTTTACATATTATTAATTATTAAAATATTTCTCATGCATTTCACTTAGTACATGCACACACATAATCACATATTTAATATAAATTAATTATAAAAAGGAATATTTATAATTTAAGAAAATAATTTTGAATAACTTTCATGATTATAATTTCATTACATCAGGAAATGAAAATTTGGGGTGTTACAGATAGTATGTTCTAAAGATTCATTATTGCTTTTTAAATTTTCAATGCATTTTTCCAATTCAAGAACTTCCTCTTTATATTTCAAAACATTCTTTTTCAGTTTAACATAACTTTGAGCAAGTTTCTTAAAATCAGATTGCATGTCAATATAAGCAGTATATAAATCTTCATAATCATCAAATTCGGATTCAGTATTGGATTCAGTATCGGAGGTTACCTCATTTCCTTGCTCGGTTGAAGTATGGCTTTGTGAAGCTTCTTCATCACATCTTCCAATTAAGCATAAGTTTGTCTCCTCATCATCTGACGAATCGATTCTGAAGTTTCATTTTCTTCTGGCGTATCCCAGACAATGTAAGCCCTTTTTGACTTGTAGTCCTTGCCTTTCTTTCTTTCATCACCAGTTTTCTTTTGTAGTTTGGGACAGTATGCTTTTATGTGTCTCGATTCACCACACTCATGGCATTTGATCTTATCATTCAAATTATTGCCCTTATGATGGAAATATTTGGTCTATTTTCCTTTGCTTTTAAAATTTCTTTTATTTTTGAAAAACATTCCAAACTTTTTAACCATAAGACCAAAGGTTTCCTCATCAATTTCAAAATTTGAATCACTATCAGAAGAGTCTTTACTTACCTTGGAGGTCTTGGTAGAGGCCTTTAGAGAGATCCCCTTTTTCTTTTTGTCCGACTCTTCATGCATAGTTAGACGTCCTAACTCCATCTCATGCTCTTGAAGTTTCCCGAAAAGTGTTGCTATGTCCATGGTATCCAAATCCTTTGATTCCATAATGACTGTGACCTTTGGTTGTCATTCCCTACTTAAACATCTCAACACTTTGTTAATAACTTCAGAATTAAGGAAAGTTTTACCAATAACAATAAGATGATTTATAATATGAGTAAATCACGTTTGCTTGTCATTTATTGACTCATTAGGGAGCATGCGAAATAACTCATATACATGCATTAAAGTATTTAGTCTAGCTCGTCTAACCTCACTAGTCCCTTCATGAGTAAGTTGAAGAATGTCACACATTTGTTTTACACTTTTGCAATGAGATACTCTAAAAAATTATCGTAAGACAAGGCATAAGTTATGATGTTTTTGGCTTTTAAATCATAAGAAACTTTCTTTTTATCATCATCATTCCAACTTGCCTTTGGAACTTTAACAACTTCCTCACCTATTATCCTTTTAGGAATATAAGGACCATTTTCAATTGCATCCCAAATATCAATATCTATTGCCTCAATAAATATTTTCAACCTAGCTTTCCAATAAGCATATCCATCACCATTAAATAGTGGTGGACGGTTTATTGAAGAGTCTCCTTCACCTCCAAAACGATTGTTAGAGCTCATGGTTTCCTAAGGATCTTTTCAAAAAAAATTTTACACTCGATCTTTCGACCGAGCTCTGATACCACTTGTTGGAAACCAACAAGCGGCCTAACAATTTACTAGAGGGGGGTGAATAGTAAATGGAAGCAACAATATTAATTTTTCGAATTTAATTGATATTAGCAATAGACAAGCTTACTGTTTTTGATCAAAATTAAGTTTCTGTCCTAAAATACTTGAACTACTCGATTAGTGCTCCAACTACTCGAGTAGTACGAGCTATTCCAAAGGCAGCTAACTAGAAAAGATTTTGCCCATGATTACCTCTCCAACATTCATATTTGGATCAGGTTTTCTGATGAAGAAGACTCGAGCTAATCTAGTAGTTTGATTTGGGTCTAATATATGTATTTTCTGGACTTCATTTTACCCTCTATTACTTTGATTTGGCTTGTTTTCATAACAAACTTAGGATCTTTTTATTAGTTTTTAGGAATTTTAGTAGTTGTAGTTTCCCTTGAACTTTTTGATCCGTTTTTTCCTTGTTTCAGGTACTTTTGGAGCTCAAATGCAAAAAATAATTATGGAACTGGAAAGGGCACGTAAAGACATTGAAGTAGGAAAAAGAACGGAGCAAAACAGAGCCGGGACCTACAGGCGCGGGGACGGGTGCTCCTGGGGCGCGCTGATTCAAGAAAAGGAGCACTAAGCAGACCTGCGCGCCAGGGGCGCGAGGACGCGTGCGCCTGGGGTGCGCGTGCACCAGATCAGGCCCGTTTGGGCCAAAACTTCATAAATTGATGGGGATTCTACTTAGGGTTATTTTGTAAATATAAATTAGTGATTTAGATTTAGGTTAGGCAGCCAACTAGAGGAGAAAACACAGATTAGAATAGTTGAAGAGGGAGATTACATTACTTTGGAGAGCACAAGTGGAGGATTGAAGAATTTGGGGTAATTTGTCTATGAATTTCCCTAATATGTCTTTTATTCTTCGTATTTCTGTGTAACTAAAACCCTCGTGTTAGGAACACGGTGAATTTGTATGGCGTAGCTTATTTCAATTTATAGTTTAGTGTTTTCCGGTTTTTAATTCATGCATTGATTGTGTTTTTTATTGAATACGTAAAACTGATCACTTTATGTTATGGATCTTCTTAATTCTTAATGAAAGTTAGGGATTTTGAATAGGCCTTGCAATTAACGGTATAATCACTCAAACATAGAGATATAATTGGATGATTATATGATTTGGTAATTCCCTTGTGCTAAATAACTTATTTTCCAATGCTGTAATTTATTGAGAGATTAAGGATTACAAACTTGGAGAATAAAGGGTAATTATAGAGAGATCTAATGGTTACTAATAAGGAGGAATTGTCCTTGAATTAAAGGAAAATCTAAACCATAGTTGAATAAGTGAAACCTACAATGCAACCAATGTTCCTAACCACTTTCTCCCATAGTTCTCAAGTTTTTATTTAATTTCAGCATTAATTAGTGTAGTTAATTATTAGTTTCAAATTTGAATTTTAATTCAAACAACTTTTTAGTTATAGGACTTATTTCTAATTACACTAAGGTAAAAGTATACTAAAAACACAACTCCCTGTGGGACGATATTCGGTCTTACATTGACTATATTACACGTTGACTCGGTACACTTGCTGGAACATCAACAAGTTTTTGGCGTCGTTGCCGGGGAGTAGTTTTCTTTAGTTTATTTTTGGTACTTAGTGTAGTTATTAGTAAATTCTATTTTTCTTTTTATTTTTCTGTTTTTAATTAGTTTAATTTAACAGGTGCTGCTTAACCGTTTTTATGCTTTTGTGCTCTATAGGTAATCGAGGCCTTGTGCAACTTGATCCTGAATTGGAGCTTAGTGTGAAAAGGTTGAAAAAGCAAGCAAAGCAAGCAAGACAGATGGCTGAATCACATGGTTCTGGTGGTTCTGGGGCAACAACCCAACCCACAAGGAAGACTTTGGCTGATTATACCACAGTGGATCCAGATGTCTGCACATCCAGTGTAGTCCGGCCAGCAATTTCAGCAGCTGCATTTGAGATTGATCCTCAATACATTCATCTCATCAAACAGGATTAATTCTCAGGTGCACCTAATTAGGATCCTACTAAGCACATAGCCAATTTCCTTCAGATGCTGGACTTTTTCAAGATAGAAGGTGCATCAGATGAGGCGATTCGCATGCGTATGTTTCCTCTCTCTTTGAGGGACAAGGCATTTACTTGGATGAGGAATCAGCCTCCGGGAAGCCTTTCAAGTTGGGAGATTCTGGTTAAAAAATTTATGGCCCAGTTTCTCCCAGCTGGAAAGCAAGCCAAGCTCCGCCAAGATGTTAATTCTTTCGTTCAAGCAGAGGGGGAGTTGTTGCATGATGCATGGGAGAGATATAACCAGCTGTTGAAGAAGTGCCCTACACATGCTATACCAGATTGGATGCAGATCCGACTATTTTATGATGGGTTGAGGAGCACAAACAAATTTATGATTGATGCAGCAGCTGGAGGGTCCTTGATTTAGAAGACTGTGGAAGAGGCAAAAGAGATAATTGAAACTATGGCCTACAACAGCAGTCAGGCCCTTGCTGACAAGACTATCTTGAAGAATCCAGAACTGAGCACTACCCAGATGCAGACTCTCATTCAAAAGAATAAGGAGATGCATGATCAGATTACAGCATTAGTGAAGCAGATGGGGCAGAATCAGTTGGGATCAGTGGGTAGCAGATTGGTTTGTGATTTTTGTAGTGGGAACCATCGGAATGGGGATTGTGCCAATGAGATGGGAAAAGCAGCGACTATTGAAGAACAAACAAAGTATGTGGGTGATGGAGGAAATAGAAACAACATGTACTCCAACACCTACAATCCAGCATATCGCAATCACCCAAATTTCTCGTGGCATAGCCTAGCATTGAATCAGCCACAGCAACAGCAGAAGCCTTCCTGGGAAGTAGCACTTGATAAGTTGACCAACTCCACCCAGTCAAGGTGCAAGCATTCGAAACTTGGAGGTGCAAGTGGGTCAACTTGCCAAACAGATCTCTGAGAGGTCAATGGGAACCTTTCCCAGTGACACTATAGCTAATTCCAAGGAGAGGTGCATGAAGGTGACACTCCTAAGTGGCACAACATGTTATGAACCAACTGCCAAGGGGAGTGCCACCAATGAAAATTCAAGCAAAGAGAAGGAGCCTAAGGGTGATGCAACATCAAAGAAGAAGGAAGGTGAAAAAGGATCTTCGAGTACGCAGGGTCCACCTGCGGATCACATACCAGTTCAGCCTAGGCCAGCTCCTTTACCTTTGAGGGTGCCTTTTCCTCAAAGGTTGAAGAAGGATGAAGACAAGAGGCATTTTCAGAAGTTTCTGGATATGATCCGAAAGATCCAGATTAACATCCCGTTTGCGGAGGCTCTTGAACAGATGCCTCTGTATGCGAGGTTTATGAAGGATCTTCTGACCAAGAAGAAGGGGATGCTCACTGGAGAGACATTCCCAATTGCTGAGAAGTGTAGCAGAATCATAAAATCCAATCTGCCACCGAAGTTGAAGGATCCAGGAAGCTTTAATCTACCTATAAGCATCGGCAAGGATTATACAGGTAAGGCCCTCTGTGACCTTGGTGCCAGTGTTAATATCATGCCTTTGTCACTTTTCAATAAGTTAGGGATAGGAGAAATTAAGCCGACCCCGATTCTATTACAACTTGCTGATAACACCGCCCTCCGCCCTTATGGAGTGGTGGAAGATATCTTGGTGAAAGTGAAAGATTTTATATTACCCCTTGATTTTATGGTGCTTGACATAGAAGAGGATGATAACATTCCTTTAATTTTTGGAAGGCCTTTCTTGGCCACAGCAGGGGTAATCATAGATGTTCCTAGAGGAGAAGTTATTCTCCATGTCAATGGTGAGCAAGCAGTGATAAATATTTTTGAAAAACCACCATGCACGGCGGACTGCTTCCCCCAAATCAATTGTGTTTCAAGCTCTAATGAACAAATTAATGATTTAGATCTTGTGAACACTTTTGAAACCAATTGCCCTTAAGCCCCTTCTAGGGGCGATGTGTCAGGCTCGTGACGTTAAACAAGCGCTTTTTGGGAGGCAACCCAGTTTTAAGTAATTTTCCCTTAGAATAGGTCCTTTAGGATAGGTGATTTTTAGTGTCAGATAGGTTTAGGTAGTTTTATTTTTTTATTTATTGTGTCTGCATATTTTTTATTTATTTTTGCAAAAAAAATCACTGTACAGACCAGGCGCGCCTGGAGCGCATGGCCCAGCGCGCCTGGGGCGCGCGTACACTGATGGCCTTATGGCCAGCGCGCCTGGGGGGAGCCATCACATCCCCCACTCCCTTTCATCCCCAATTCAAAATTAAGAATCCTAAACCCCAATTTCACCCCCAATTCAAAAAAATATCATCAAACCTCATCAATTATTCACTCATTCTTCCATTAATTATCATTCCCATCATCAATATCTCTCTCTTTTCATCAAAATTTTTCAAAAACCCCATTCTCCTCTCATCCCTTCTCAAATTCGGTTTTCATTAAAAAAAAGGGCCAAGGAGCACGAATTTTTCATTGTTTTAAGGTTAGAATCTCTTCTCTATCCTTCTCTGGTCTAATTTATTTGGATTTGGAAGGTTAGGATTGAGCTCTCTCTTTAAAATTGTGAAAGCTTTTTGCTGCCTACCAGGTGTTCGATATATTGCCCATCTGAGTTTTTGAACTTAAAAATGTTGAGAAGAGGTAAGAGGCCTATGGTGGACAGTAGTGGAGAGGTTGGGATGACTTTTGAGCATCCGAAAGTCTCCGAGTTTTATGATGGGAAGATGGTTAAGAGGAAGGTGCATCCGGAACTGGGTATGGTCCTTGATGAGGCCGTTTCCGGTCAGCAAATGGTGGGACTTAGAGTAGTGGAGGAGGTGATGGAGGTTCTTAATGTGAGCAAATGGGAGCTGTGGGTTATGGGTCCACTTGAGTACTTGAGTCAGAAGCTGGTGTGGGAGTTTTATTCGCATGCTTGGTGGCGTGCTCAATTAGAGAAGAAGGAAGAGTAGATGCATGGTACAGTTGAGCATAGGAGGGTTGCTTACGTGAGGGGCAAGGAAGTGCCCTATGATGCTGCTACTATAGCACGTGTCCTGAGCCTTCCTAGCTACTTGCCTGATATGGCCCCCGCTTTGTTCAACACTGATAGCTTTGAGGATGAGGGTATGTATCCTCTGGATATGCTTCAGAAACACTTGTTTTTGACTGGTAAAACTTGGAATTTCAATGTTAATCATAAGTGAAAACATGTGTCTCAGAGGAATATGCAGGGAGCTGCCAGGTTTTGGGTTCGGTTTATTATGCATAACTTGTACCCTCATTCCCATGACACTGAGATTTCCCCAGCTATTTGTCGATTAGTGTATGCCCTTAAGTCTTGTGTTGTTGTTGATGCGATGTCGCTTATTTCTGATCAATTACACCGCTTTGCCTTGAGTGAGAAGGGATATGTGGGATTCCCTTGGGTGATACACCAATTATGTGCTGCTGTGGGGGTAGTGCCTAGGAGTGATGAGATGACTGATATTAAGAGGGCCACTATGTTGACTAAAGCTGTCTGGGATAATTATGTACTGCTTGCTATTAAGACAGCTAGAGAGGATAGACACCCACCGATTATTCTTACACCCCAGCCACCAGTCCAAGATAGCGCAGGATCTTCTCGCCGACCGGCACAGTCGTCGAATGGTGTGGAGGACCTGAGGGTTATGATGCAGTCTATGATGAGGGAGCAGGCACTGCAGGGGCGGTATTTACGACAGCAAGCTCAGTTCCAACGTGTCAAGTTACACAGGGACGAGGTCCGAGATGATATTATGAGGGCCTGAAGTGCTGATCATGGTTACTCTTTTGATCTGCGCCCTTATTCTGACTATGAGAGGAGTTTTCTAGACTATCCTGTGGATGTGCCTGAGCCTTAAGTTAGGGGGATGGATGAGGATTAGTTTGGGGGATGTTCTTATTTGTTATATCTGATGTATTTTCCCAGTCCCCGCTCTGTACTAGTGATACCAAAAACATGTTTTGCATTTTCTAGGTCTTAATTTCTTTTTAATGCATGGATATTTATTTCGATTATTATCTTGTTGCATCTGTATTGCTGAGTTTTGTGCAGGTGTGAATGATGTCTCCTACCATTAGTGGTGCGTTGTTGCACTAGTGCTAACCATTGTAGGTTTTAAGTTTAGGGGAGCAACATCTCACTTGTGTTTAGTGTTGTTTATGTGGATGTGATAGGTAGTATTCTTATTCTTTATCCTTGTCATTTTTGGTTAGTTTTTTTTTAGTGTAGGTTTTTAATTTTTATTTTGTAGTTTTTTGGTAGAGTAGTTTGTTTGAGGACAAGCCAACCTTTAAGTTTGGGGGAGTATACAAAATAAAAATTGATTTTTCAGACTTAAGTTGTTTCTCCATATTTGGTGTTGGTTTGTGTCTCTAGTGAAAGTAGGTGATTATTCTAGATTTAGGTATTTTTCTCTTTTGATGCATGTACATACTTAGTTTAGGACGTAGACTCATTGACTTTCAACTCTATTTGATTGAGCTGTAAATATGGTTATGAACTGGTTATTTTGACAAATGCTTTCAGAACTTGTGATTAGTGAACTGACTTTAGCCCTGTGAGGTTTTGAGCCTTATATTGAGGGGTATGAATTTTATTGAAATATTCTGATTGTGAGACCCCTATTCTTTCATGAGTGTGTTCTCTTTGATGATTGTGCTCTAGAACTTGACCTGTGACCATTTCAAAATTGATGATTGATTGCATGCATGAATATGATTAAGGCACCTAGGTTGTGTTTTTGAGGCCTTCAGAATGTTGCATTGAAAATAGTTCCCTTAGTTGCCCACTTTGAGCCTTATAATGATATATGATTTTTCTTTGGTACCCTGTAATTGTTGCATTAATTTTATTGTGAGTACCTTAGGAATTTTGCATGAGCAATTGAGTGGAATGTAATGCAAAAGAAAAAGAAAAAGAAAAGTGTTGTGTGCCTACTTCTCTTCCTTTGAAAGAAAAAAAATAAATTGAATGAAAGTGAAAAGGAAGAGAGTAGAGGAATTAAAATTGAAAAGTGAAGAAGTATAAAGTTGTGATTGAGTTGTGCTTATTGAAATATACGTAGTGCTCATTCATGATTTCTAGGGGAATTTGTTTTTTCATTAAGCCCTTAGTTCATTATTCCTTCTTTCTTTTATCCCACCTAACACTTTAGCCAGGCCCCATTACAACCAATATTAAGACCTTTTGATTTTTGTATGCAATTGATAATTTCAGTGGAGATGTTGGTCTATGGTCAAGCATATGGTAGCACTTTATCATTGATGAACTTGTGTGCTTAATTAAAATATTACCCTTATACACTTTTGAGAGAAACATTTGAGAGGTTGAGAGTGTTCACTAGTCCTGAGTTCTGATTGGGTTTGTTACTCTAACTAGTTTGTGATTGTGTAAATAGTTTGTGATAATATGTGTTGGAGTCATGAGTCGTAGTCTTAAATGAGGTGTATACATGTTGATTTAGGGAGTTCGTCTTTTGTTTAGAATTTTATTTTACTTTTGCCCTGGACATGCAAAATGCTAAGTTTGGGGGAGTGATTTGGGTCTAATATATGTATTTTCTGGACTTCATTTTACCCTCTGTTACTTTGATTTGGCTTGTTTTCATAGAAAACTTAGGATCTTTTTATTAGTTTTTAGGAATTTTAGTAGTTTGTAGTTTCCCTTGAACTTTTTGATCCGTTTGTTCATTGTTTCAGGTACTTTTGGAGCTCAAATGCAAAAAATAATTATGGAACTGGAAAGGGCACGTAAAGACCTTGAAGTAGGAAAAAGAACGGAGCAAAACGGAGCTGGGACCTACAGGCACGGGGACGGGTGCGCCTGGGGCGCGCTGATTCAAGAAAAGGAGCACTCAGCAGACCTGCGCGCCTAGGGCGCGAGGACGCGTGCACCAGATCAGGCCCGTTTGGGCCAAAACTTCATAAATTGATGGGGATTCTACTTAGGGTTATTTTGTAAATATAAATTAGTGATTTAGATTTAGGTTAGGCAGCCAACTAGAGGAGAAAACACAGATTAGAATAGTTGAAGAGGGAGATTACATTACTTTGGAGAGCACAAGTGGAGGATTGAAGAATTTGGGGTAATTTGTCTATGAATTTCCCTAATATGTCTTTTATTCTTCTTATTTCTATGTGTAACTAAAATCCTCGTGTTAGGAACACGGTGAATTTGTATGGCGTAGCTTATTTCAATTTATAGTTTAGTGTTTTCCGGTTTTTAATTCATGCGTTGATTGTGTTTTTTATTGAATACGTAAAACTGATCACTTTATGTTATGGATCTTCTTAATTCTTAATGAAAGTTAGGGATTTTGAATAGGCCTTGCAATTAACGGTATAATCACTCAAACATAGAGATATAATTGGATGATTATATGATTTGGTAATTCCCTTGTGCTAAATAACTTATTTTCCAATGCAGTAATTTATTGAGAGATTAAGGATTACAAACTTGGAGAATAAAGGATAATTATAGAGAGATCTAATAGTTACTAATAAGGAGGAATTGTCCTTGAATTAAAGGAAAATCTAAACCATAGTTGAATAAGTGAAACCTACAATGCAACCAATGTTCCTAACCACTTTCTCCCATAGTTCTCAAGTTTTTATATAATTTCAGCGATTAATTAGTATAGTTAATTATTAGTTTCAAATCTGAATTTTAATTCAAACAACTTTTTAGTTATAGGACTTATTTCTAATTACACTAAGGTAAAAGTATACTAAAAACACAACTCCCTGTGGAACGATATTCGGTCATACATTGACTATATTACACGTTGACCCAGTACACTTGCTGGAACATCAACATAGTTGAGGCACTACTAGATTAGTTTGAGCAGACAGAGAAATTGATATTTTTCTGTTTAGCTGACTACTCGAGTAGTGCAAGAACTCTGCTACACTATGGTAATTGATTATTGCATCGTGGTAATCGATTACCACGACTAATATTTCAAAAATTCATATTCTAATTCATTTCCCTCCAACAACCTTTCTAATATTGCATTTAGGTCTTAGCCAAGGACTAAAATGCAAAACTCACATTTTCTCACAAGAATTTTTAGAAAATATATTTTTCATATAATTTCTTCATCAAGCACATACATAATACACAAAACCAAACACTGATTAAAATGAAACTAATTAAAATGAAACTAATTAATTATAAAATAACTTTATAATTAACTTTCACTAATCAGAGATTAAAATTTTGGGGTGTTACACTACTCCCCCACTTAAAAGGGATTTCGTCCTCGAAATTCTACATTACGAAAACAACTCAGGGTACCCTCTAGGCATCTTATTCTCAAGCTCCCAAGTTGATTCAGACACATCGCCGCTTTCCCAAATAACTTTGACTAGAGGAATCTCCTTCCCTCTGAGCTGCTTTATGTGACGACCCAACTTTTATTCCAAAACTTAATATTCATTTTTAGAAAATTGACCATTTTTTTTTTTTTGAAACTAAAAGTCAGTCATCATCCATTATCGAGTCTTCGCGGAAATTATAATTATCATGAAAGAAACTATTCATATTATATTTCATAAAAGGAAAGTACATTTCCATTACATTAAAACTATCAACACTAGGTTTAACTTAAGTACTCTAGGTCATTATATTATATTACATATCTTACAACAAAATTTGTAATAACCTTGAGCAACTGGTTCGGAACTCAAAATATCAAATAGATAAGAGAAACCTGATGAGTAGCACTATCCACACTCCAACATCCCAACTCAACTCAATCATCAGTTCCCCACTGACTACCGGTTGAGTTGTCCATGAAATCATCATCAGCCACCGGGTCAGCATCCTCCACCGGATCCTCATCCTCTATCGGATCCTCCTCCTCCTCCTCCTCTTCATGTGCCGGTTCAGATGGCACATATACCGGAGTCCGAGATCGGGCTCTAGTGGAAGGACGAGAGGGAGCAGGAACCTCCAAAATAATTCTTTCTTCAGAGGGTGATGGACTTGGTGGGAGGGTGCGTCTCGGAAAACGTCTTGGCGGTGGTGGTGGTGTTCCATGCCGAAACACAAAATTGGGCGGAATGTGCATAATGTACATCATTGGGATTCTCGTCCTACGCGGACGCATTCGGGACCATGGGTTCGGGTGACGGAAAATAACTTCCACGTCTCCCTCATAGATGGCCCGATGATCCTCGAAGTTCCACTCCCCATTAGGGAGCGGCCTCATCTCCACGCAAAACATATTCCTGGCCATGACCTACAACAAGGGATTAGGAGTGAGTCATAGCTAAACACAATAACAAATGAGCATAACAGAGGCTAGAAATAACAAGCACAAGTTTCCAGATAGCAATAATAAATGCATATGTATATGCTCAAACTGTCTTTTATAATATTTCGTTTAGTTTCGTGATGCATGCCTACTCTCCATTCATGCTACGCGGTTCGGCATCCGAGTATCTCAGGCTCGGGATATTCATAATCCTATGGTTCATCAAACCGGAGCGTATTCACAACCCAGGCGTCACGATTTGATTGGGAATTTGGCCATCATAACATTTTCATGTTACGGAATCCAAATCATCACAGCATCTTCGTGCTATGGCATCACAGCTATCTCAGGGCTGCGGAATACTTCTACCTATACCAGATTCCACAATCAAAATCGGAGCATCTCCATGCATGTCAATGTCACATAATTGTTCATTGTCTTTTTCTCTTTTAATTCATATCTTTGAATATCATGCCTCCAATATAGAGACCCAAAATTCATAATCCTTCTTGCTTATAACCATCTTTTCATCATTTTTTTTTTTTGCATTAACTGGTGCTTGTGCTTTCCAAAAATTCCATCAGCGGCCCAGCCACTTTGTGATGGTTTTATACAATAGGAATTTAATTACGTTGTCATTAATTTGTGCAACGACCCCATCTAGGACTCCCAAAATATCAACCAAGTGGGTAAAAACTTCCACTGGGACGTGGGAATAAAATCAACCAAATGGGTGTACGCACCTCCATTGGGACATCCTGTCCGAATATGTCAACCACTGAATAAAATTCCAGTAGGACTCATCCAGGATAAAATCAACCAATGGGATTAAATCTATAGATATTAAGAGCAGAAATTAAAATTTAAGCATATAGGAGTTTAGACGAGTTAATCTTTAATTACTTCATAAAGAAGTAAAGATTTTCTGAAAATTATTTTAAATTACTCGAGTAGTTCTTCACATACTCGAGTGTTCATGTAAAATTACTCAAGTCCTTCAAGACATACTCGAGTGTTCTTCCCATTTTCCAGAACACTCGAGTCTTTCTTCAATTACTCGAGTGTTTTAGCAGCAGCAGCACCAGTTTCTGCACTTTATAATGCCAATTCGAGTTCAGAGCCTTTCCTTTCCACTTTTATGCAAAACAGTAACTTAGATACATAAAATAAACATGTTAGAACATGAAATCAATATTGAAACAACATCAAATGCAATAAATCACAAAATCAACATAAACTTAGCAAATAACCATTTCACATATGATTTTCATTTCCTTTTGTTTTTAACTTCGAAAATTGATCCAGTGAGCATCATTAGGTCCATTTAGACATGTTTGGTTTATAAAAACTTGGGTTTATGACCTCTATGTCATATTCCCAATTCAAACTTCACCCCTTGATGAACCATATGAGGTTCCTACATTTCCAGCTTGAAATAACTCATTCTAGTATTTAGATAACTCCTCCCTTACCTTAGAGAAGCTAATCAACAAGTAAAACGACAGAGAAATCGGTTGGATCAAAAATCCAAATTCTGGACTTGGTGAAAAAGAGTTGAACAGGCTGACTTTGGCCACAGATTTCACCACGGATTTGGCATGAAAAGAATGAAACAAGTTAGTTTCAGAAACTAGGATATACTAACTTTAATCAGAAACAAGTTTGACACGAAAAGAATCCATGAATTTACCAAACGATTTCAATGAAGATGAATACTTGAGACTGAATGTTACTCTGTTTTTCTCAGTTTTGAACCTCCAACTTTGTAGGCCTAGAACCTGATCTTCAGAAGGCTATTTGAAGTGATTTCGAGTTCTAATTCAAGAATGAAATCAGAACTTCGGTTTGTGTTTAGGTTTCAAGGAAAATGAGTGAGGATTGAGAGAGAGAACAAAGGGATCAAAGTGAACTTTGTAAAACAGGGAAATTTCTGGTCAAATTCGGTTTTGGAACTTCAGAGGTGTTGATGCTTCACCCAAGCATCAATTTATAGTCTAAGAGTACTTCAACTCGAAGTAAGGTTCAGCTCTATGCTTGTCACGTCAAGAAACCGCGTTTTGGTGCGAAATTAATTATAAAACCAACTTGTACATTTAGCCAGACTGCTCGATTTACTCGAGTCTTTTTCTTTCTACTCGAGTATATTTCAAAAACTCAAGAACACTCGAGTCTTTTCTGACATACTCGAGTCTTTTGACTCAAAATTCAAATTTTCAAACAGATAGTGATTATACTCGAGTACCCTCTACAATACTCGAGTAAAATATCTTAATTTCAGAAAAATCATTATTTTATTCAACACATTTATTTATTTTGTTTATAAAAATACAGGACCTTACATCCTCCCCCACTTACATAGAATTTCGTCCCCGAAATTCCGATTTACAAAAATAGATGTGGATATTCATCCCTCATCTTAGACTCTAATTCCCATGTGGAGTCAGACACTCCACCTTGCCCCCAGAGAACTCGTACTAACGGAATCTCTTTCCCTCGCAGCTTCTTAATCCTTCTATCCTCTATTCTCACGGGTCCAAGATCAAACGTGAGATTTTCTTTCAGCGGTATCAAATCTTGTTGCAATTGCACAATCGAAGATGGATCTTGGATAAATTTGCGAAGCTGAGAGACATGGAAAACATTGTGCAGGTTGGACAAAAATGGGGGTAGGGCGATCTGATACGCGACAGGGCCTACTCGTTTCAAAATCTGATAAGGGCCGATGAACTTAGGAGATAGCTTCCTTGGCTTCATTACCCTTCCAATTCCAGTCGTTGGCACAACCCGCAGGAATACATGATCTCCTTCTTGAAATTCGAGCTTGGATCTTTGTTGGTCGGCATAGCTCTTCTGGCGACTTTGAGCGATCTTCATCTTCTCTTGGATAGTCCTTACCTTTTCAGTCGTTTCTTGAACTAATTCAGGTCCGATGAGAGCCTTCTCCCCCACTTGGAACCAACATAGCGGGGTTCTACACTTCCTTCCATAGAGGGCTTCGTACGGGGCCATACCGATGCTTGCGTGATAACTATTATTGTAGGTGAATTCCACAAGCGGCAATAACCGATCCCACCCTTCTTGATATTCCAGAACACACGCTCGAAGCAGGTCTTCCAAGGATTGAATCGTCCTTTCCGATTGACCATCGGTTTGAGGGTGATAGGCGGAACTCATCCTCAACTGCGTTCCCAATGCCTGATGTAAACTCTGCCAGAACCGGGACACGAAACGGGGATCACGATCTGATACAATACTCGAGGGAATTCCGTGCAATCTAACAATCTCCTTAATGTACAATCTTGCAAGCTTCTCCAACGGATACTGCATGTTGATGGGAATGAAATGTGCAGACTTCGTTAAGCGATCAACCACAACCCAAATTGCATCAAAGCTTTCTCTTGTTCTTGGAAAACCACTTACGAAATCCATAGCTATTCCATCCCACTTCCATTCTGGTATGCTTAAAGGTTGTAGTTCTCCTCCAGGCTTCTTATGCTCGATCTTCGCCTTTTGGCAGACAAGGCAAGACGCTACGTAAGACGCAACATCCCTCTTTAGTCCGGGCCACCAAAACATCCTCTTCAGGTCTTGATACATCTTCGTTGATCCAGGATGCATACTCAGCTTGCTCTTGTGGGCTTCCTCTAATACAGCTCTCCTTAATTCTTGATTTGCCGGGATGCAGATTCGATTCCTGAATCTCAAAATACCATCAGATCCTAATTGGAATTCCAGTTCCACTCCTTCCATTCCTAATCTTTTCTTCTCTAGAAGCTCCTCGTCCGCTTGTTGAAGGTTTCGAACTTGACCCTCAAACTCATTTGTGATTTGCAACATTCCTAACTTGACGCAGCTCGGCTTGAACTGAATTGCCAAATTCAAGTTGCGGAATTCTTCAATTAGCTGAGCTTCCTTTATCATCATCGTACTCATGTGCAACATTTTCCTACTGAGAGCGTCGGCTACAACATTAGCTTTGCCGGGGTGGTAATGCAATTCGAAGTCATAATCCTTCAGGAATTCCATCCACCTACGTTGCCTCATATTCAGTTCCTTTTGGTCGAAGAGATACTTCAAACTTTTATGGTCGCTGAATACTTGGAACGTATTACCATACAGGTAATGTCTCCAAATCTTCAAAGCAAAGACAATGGCAGCCAATTCCAAGTCGTGAGTAGGATAGTTCCCTTCATGCACCTTCAGCTGACGAGATGCATAAGCAACAACTTTCCCTTCTTGCATCAAGACACAACCCAAACCTTGTCGAGATGCATCACAATAAACATCGAAGCTTTTCCTAGGATCGGGCAAAGTTAACACTGGAGATGATGTTAACTTGTCCTTCAACGTCTGGAAGCTAACTTCACACTTCTCATCCCAGACAAAAGGTTGCTCTTTCCGGGTCAAACGAGTCAACGGAAGAGCCAACTTGGAAAAACCTTCGATAAACTTCCGATAATATCCAGCTAACCCCAGAAAACTTCTTATTTCAGTAACCGTCTTTGGTCTTTCCCATTGCAAAACTGCTTCTACTTTGACCGGGTCCACAGCCACACCATCCTTTGAAATTATATGACCCAAGAAATTGACTTTTTCAAGCCAAAATTCACACTTGGCCAGCTTAGCATATAATTTCTTTTCCTTCAAGGTCTCCAAAATAATCTTCAAATGATTAGCGTGCTCTTTCGGATTCTTCGAATAGATGAGAATATCATCGATAAACACCACGATGAAGGAATCCAGGTAGGGTCGGAACACTCTATTCATGTAGTCCATGAATATTGCTGGAGCGTTGGTCAACCCAAATGGCATCACTACATACTCGTAGTGTCCATATCGTGACCGAAAAGCAGTCTTCGGTATATCTTCCTCCTTAACTCTGATCTGATGATATCCTGACCTCATATCAATCTTTGAAAATACCGATGCTCCACTCACTTGATCTATCAAATCGTCGATTCTTGGCAACGGATACTTGTTCTTGATGGTAACCTTGTTGAGTTGCCTATAATCAATGCACATCCTCATTGATCCATCCTTCTTCTTCACGAATAAAACCGGCGCTCCCCAAGGCGACACACTTGGTCTGATGAACTGCTTTTCTAACAAGTCCTCCACTTGCTTCTTTAATTCAGCTAATTCTGCTGGAGCCATACGATAAGGGGCGATAGAGATAGGGCCAGTACCGGGGACTAGGTCAATACTGAATTCTATCTCTCGATGCGGCGGCAAACCGGGCACTTCATCGGGAAACACTTCGGGAAACTCTCGAATAACCGGAATATCTTCGATCTTTGCTTCCTCTTTCTTTTCTTCAGCGATGGTTGAAAATAGGCACACATAACCTCCAGGTTGCTTGGCCGGCGACTTCTCACCAGGAAAGATGATCGTTTGAACCTTGCAGTCGATTACTACATGGTTGGATGCCATCCAATCCATGCCCAAAATGACATCGACATTGGACAACGGCAAACAAATCAGATTTATTCGAGAAATCTGATCTCTTATGCTAACTACACAACCGACACATGCTCTTGATGCAACAACATGAGCATTCGTGGGGGTAGACACACTCAGTTTAAACGGGGTCTCCGAGACAGACAAATTTAAACGCTTGACACATTCCTCCGAGATGAAGGAATGCGTTGCTCCGGAATCAAATAAAAAGCGACAAGGCATGCCATTGAGGAAATGGTTACCTTGCACAAGGTTGTCGGCCTGCTTTGCTTCCTCTCCAAACATCGTGAACACCTTTCCATTGACCCAAGGTTTGCTTCCTTGTCCTTGGTTGCTTTGACGCGGGGGTTGGCGGCACGCACGGGCGATGTGTCCGGTCCCTCCACAATTGAAACAGACTGGTGGCTTGTCCCTCCAGCATTCTTGACTAGGATGAGAGCGTCGACACTTGCTACAAATCTCTGTCGGAGCCGGAAGACTAACTGCTCCAGAAGGTTGTGCTCTTCCCTTTCCTTTGTGCCAATATGGGCCTCCACGATTTCCACGGTTATTCTTATGCTGATTGCGGTGGGGTCCATGGCTTCCTTGACTGACTTCCTTCTTGAAGTTGTTCTTCTCGAAAATGCGACATGCACTAATCAGGATTGGATAGTGACGAATCCTTTGCACGCTTACAGCTAGCTTGATATCTGACCTTAGCCCATTTTCAAACCGGGTGCACTTCGAGTATTCGTCAGGATGATATTGGAAGTACAGGGAGTACTTCATCAGCTCCTCAAACTTTTCAGCATACTGGTCGACAGTCATGCTGCCTTGCTTCAAGTCTAAGAATTCCATCTCCTTTTGGATTCGAACATCATCCGGGAAATACCTCTCCAAGAATTTTTCCGTGAAGACTTCCCAAGAGAGCTCGCGATGATCATACTCCAAGAACTGGCGGGTCTGCTCCCACCAAGTTGCAGCTTCCCCATTCAGCATGTAGGCCGCGAACGTGACCTTCTGAACTTCCGTGAGAGTCAACGTTCGGAAAATCTTATTCATCTCAGCTAACCAAAACTGGGCTTGCTCAGGGCAACGACCACCCGAGAAGCCAGGGGGTTTACATCTACGGAAAGAATCTAGTCCTTGAAATTCAACAGGGGTTACATTGCTGGGAGGACGGGTTTGCTGCAAGTTTTCCAGGACCGCAGCCATACGGGTCAGAGCCTCAGCAATGTTAGCGTTATTACGTCCAGCCATCTATCCTACAGAATCCGAAAGGGAAAACTTAATTAGATTCTGCTATTCTATATCTCAAAATGCAAACATGATTCTAGAGTATGCTATGGTTAGTGTGTAAGGCCACACTCCAAGGCCGAGAGTTGAACCATTGCTCTGATACCACTAAATGTGACGACCCAACTTTTATTCCAAAACTTAATATTCATTTTTAGAAAATTGACCATTTTTTTTTTTTTGAAACTAAAAGTCAGTCATCATCCATTATCGAGTCTTTGCGGAAATTATAATTATCATGAAAGAAACTATTCATATTATATTTCATAAAAGGAAAGTACATTTCCATTACATTAAAACTATCAACACTAGGTTTAACTTAAGTACTCTAGGTCATTACATTATATTACATATCTTACAACAAAATTTATAATAACCTTGAGCAACTGGTTCGGAACTCAAAATATCAAATAGATAAGAGAAACCTGATGAGTAGCACTATCCACACTCCAACATCCCAACTCAACTCAATCATCAGTTCCCCACTGACTACCGGTTGAGTTGTCCATGAAATCATCATCAGCCACCGGGTCAGCATCCTCCACCGGATCCTTATCCTCTATCGGATCCTCCTCCTCCTCCTCCTCTTCATGTGCCGGTTCAGATGGCACATATACCGGAGTCCGAGATCGGGCTCTAGTGGAAGGACGAGAGGGAGCAGGAACCTCCAAAATAATTCTTTCTTCAGAGGGTGATGGACTTGGTGGGAGGGTGCGTCTTGGAAAACGTCTTGGCGGTGGTGGTGGTGTTCCATGCCGAAACACAAAATTGGGCGGAATGTGCATAATGTACATCATTGGGATTCTCTGTTGGAAACCAACAAGCGGCTCAATATAGTCTAGAGGGGGGGTGAATAGAATATTGAAGCCTTATTACAGATTTTTCGTCCACCTAAGAGAATGGTTTTATGAAAATAAATTTTCTTAATAATTCAGTTCAGATTACTCGAGTAACTCAAGCCTTCACTCGAGTAATACGCAACCAAAAATAATTTCACTCGAGTATTCAGCAAATCACTCGAGTAATACGAAAGCAAATTTTAAATCACTCGAGTAACAGAAAACCTACTCGAGTAATGTTTATAAACTGAAAGCAGATTACTCGAGTGACAAGAACTTTACTCGAGTAAACTGGGTAAAATTCAATTTAAAACTTAGTTTTCAATGGAGTTCTTCAAGAATAACAATGCTATGATGATTCAACAAATTATGAATGATTAATATGAACAATTTCAAGTAATATTAACATGCAATTTTAGATCAATTAAGTAGAATTAAGAAAACCCCAATTCTAACCTAAAAATGCAAATGTTAATGAATTAATGAAATACAAGGAATGAAAATAAAAGAGACACAAGGATTTATCCTGGTTCACTTTCACCCACTTGAAAGCTACTCCAGTCCCCTCTTAAATCAAGAGAGATTCTTCACTAGAAATCTTCAAATGTAGATTTTACAATGTTTTAAGATGCAACTAGATTCTTAGTTCTCCTATCTTAAAACCCAACTCAAAGTGTGTACCAAACACTTTGATCTAATCTACCCCTTTTGAGAATTCTAGATTTCCTTGCTAATTGATTGAAGATGCTTCCAACCAATCCTCTTTTCTTGCTTTGATTTGATCCTCAAAGTCTTCCTTGTGAGATTCTTCACTTGTGTTGAAACTTCAATAATGCAATCACAAATTGCAAATCTTCAACAACCACTAAGAACAAAATTATGATCTCAAGAATATTTGAACAATGAAAGAAAATAGAGTGAAGAATGAAAAGTTCTTTGTTGAATCTTGATAGCTCTTGAAAGATGTAAAATAGCTCTTGAATTACTTTTGAAAGTCTATATAAAATTGTAAGAATGAAAGTATGTATCTATGAAAGAGAAAATTAAGTCCTTTTAAAATTTTCCCAACACTGATTGAATTACTCGAGTAAACCAAACAACGTCACTCGAGTGAAACATGTCAGATTAAGTTACTCGAGTGATGTGTAAACCATTACTCGATTAACCTGTCAGGACATAAATTACTCGAGTGAACCAATACTCATTACTCGAGTAAACTGATCAGAATCTGAATAAAAACAAAGTTTTTCTAAAATGATTTTCACAAGCTATTTAATCAAGATTTAAAGTATCTTCACTCTTAATCAAACATTATTTAAATATTCTTAAAATCACCTAAGCTACCCACACCAATGAGATGCATTGCATAAAATAAAGATTACATTGAAATAGAATTAATAAAAATCCTAATTCTAATCTTCATGTGGTGTAGCTTGCTTGTTGCCAATGTTGTTGCTTGGAGAGAAATTGTTAGCATCAAAACATGAGAATCCTACATTCTCGTCCTACGCGGACGCATTCGGGACCATGGGTTCGGGTGACGGAAAATAACTTCCACGTCTCCCTCATAGATGGCCCGATGATCCTCGAAGTTCCACTCCCCATTAGGGAGCGGCCTCATCTCCACGCAAAACATATTCCTGGCCATGACCTACAACAAGGGATTAGGAGTGAGTCATAGCTAAACACAATAACAAATGAGCATAACAGAGGCTAGAAATAACAAGCACAAGTTTCCAGATAGCAATAATAAATGCATATGTATATGCTCAAACTGTCTTTTATAATATTTCGTTTAGTTTCGTGATGCATGCCTACTCTCCATTCATGCTACGCGGTTCAGCATCCGAGTATCTCAGGCTCGGGATATTCATAATCCTATGGTTCATCAAACCGGAGCGTATTCACAACCCAGGCGTCACGATTTGATTGGGAATTTGGCCATCATAACATTTTCATGTTACGGAATCCAAATCATCACAGCATCTTCGTGCTATGGCATCACAGCTATCTCAGGGCTGCGGAATACTTCTACCTATACCAGATTCCACAATCAAAATCGGAGCATCTCCATGCATGTCAATGTCACATAATTGTTCATTGTCTTTTTCTCTTTTAATTCATATCTTTGAATATCATGCCTCCAATATAGAGACCCAAAATTCATAATCCTTCTTGCTTATAACCATCTTTTCATCATTTTTTTTTTTTGCATTAACTGGTGCTTGTGCTTTCCAAAAATTCCATCAGCGGCCCAGCCACTTTGTGATGGTTTTATACAATAGGAATTTAATTACGTTGTCATTAATTTGTGCAACGACCCCATCTAGGACTCCCAAAATATCAACCAAGTGGGTAAAAACTTCCACTGGGACGTGGGAATAAAATCAACCAAATGGGTGTACGCACCTCCATTGGGACATCCTGTCCGAATATGTCAACCACTGAATAAAATTCCAGTAGGACTCATCCAGGATAAAATCAACCAATGGGATTAAATCTATAGATATTAAGAGCAGAAATTAAAATTTAAGCATATAGGAGTTTAGATGAGTTAATCTTTAATTACTTCATAAAGAAGTAAAGATTTTCTGAAAATTATTTTAAATTACTCGAGTAGTTCTTCACATACTCGAGTGTTCATGTAAAATTACTCGAGTCCTTCAAGACATACTCGAGTGTTCTTCCCATTTTCCAGAATACTCGAGTCTTTCTTCAATTACTCGAGTGTTTTAGCAGCAGCAGCACCAGTTTCTGCACTTTATAATGCCAATTCGAGTTCAGAGCCTTTCCTTTCCACTTTTATGCAAAACAGTAACTTAGATACATAAAATAAACATGTTAGAACATGAAATCAATATTGAAACAACATCAAATGCAATAAATCACAAAATCAACATAAACTTAGCAAATAACCATTTCACATATGATTTTCATTTCCTTTTGTTTTTAACTTCGAAAATTGATCCAGTGAGCATCATTAGGTCCATTTAGACATGTTTGGTTTATAAAAACTTGGGTTTATGACCTCTATGTCATATTCCCAATTCAAACTTCACCCCTTGATGAACCATATGAGGTTCCTACATTTCCAGCTTGAAATAACTCATTCTAGTATTTAGATAACTCCTCCCTTACCTTAGAGAAGCTAATCAACAAGTAAAACGACAGAGAAATCGGTTGGATCAAAAATCCAAATTCTGGACTTGGTGAAAAAGAGTTGAACAGGCTGACTTTGGCCACAGATTTCACCACGGATTTGGCATGAAAAGAATGAAACAAGTTAGTTTCAGAAACTAGGATATACTAACTTTAATCAGAAACAAGTTTGACACGAAAAGAATCCATGAATTTACCAAACGATTTCAATGAAGATGAATACTTGAGACTGAATGTTACTCTGTTTTTCTCAGTTTTGAACCTCCAACTTTGTAGGCCTAGAACCTGATCTTCAGAAGGCTATTTGAAGTGATTTCGAGTTCTAATTCAAGAATGAAATCAGAACTTCGGTTTGTGTTTAGGTTTCAAGGAAAATGAGTGAGGATTGAGAGAGAGAACAAAGGGATCAAAGTGAACTCTGTAAAACAGGGAAATTTCTGGTCAAATTCGGGTTTTGGAACTTCAGAGGTGTTGATGCTTCACCCAAGCATCAATTTATAGTCTAAGAGTACTTCAACTCGAAGTAAGGTTCAGCTCTATGCTTGTCACGTCAAGAAACCGCGTTTTGGTGCGAAATTAATTATAAAACCAACTTGTACATTTAGCCAGACTGCTCGATTTACTCGAGTCTTTTTCTTTCTACTCGAGTATATTTCAAAAACTCAAGAACACTCGAGTCTTTTCTGACATACTCGAGTCTTTTGACTCAAAATTCAAATTTTCAAACAGATAGTGATTATACTCGAGTACCCTCTACAATACTCGAGTAAAATATCTTAATTTCAGAAAAATCATTATTTTATTCAACACATTTATTTATTTTGTTTATAAAAATACAGGACCTTACACTTTATCCTTCTATCTTCGATCCAAACAGAACCAGCTTCAAAGGTTAGGTTTTCACGAACATCCAAGTCATCGGGTCGGATTTGGATATTAGCGGTTGGGTCGTGCACATACTTTTTGAGTTGTGACACATGAAAAACATTGTGGATATTGGCCAAAGATGGAGGTAAGGCTATTTGATAAGCTACAGGACCGATTCGTCTGCGAGTCTGGTAAGGGCCAATAAATTTTGGTGAAAGCTTTCGGGTTCTCAAAGATCTGCTGACTCCTTTGGTTGGGACTATTTTGACAAATACATGCTCGCTTTCTGAAAACTCTAACGGTCTTCGTCTTCGATCAGCATAAATTTTATATCGACTTTGTGTTGTCCTCATCTTATTTTGAATCATCTTGATCTTCTCGGTCGTTTCTTGCACAACCACGGGACCAATCAGAGAATTCTCCCCCACATGGAACCAGCATAGCGGGGTTTGGCACTTTCTTCCATATAAAGATTCAAATGGTGTCATTCCAATACTCGCATGGTAACTGTTGTTATAAGTGAACTCTAAGAGTGGCAACACTTGATCCCAATTTCCTTGTTCTTCCAGCGTTAAGGCTCTTCAAATATCTTCTAATGACTGGATGGTTCTTTCTGATTGACCATCAGTCTCGAGATGATATGCAGAACTCATCCTTAACTTTGTCCCCAAGGCTTGGTGTAGGCTATGCCAAAATCTTGACGTAAATCTAGGGTCGCGATCAGAAACAATACTCGAGGGTACACCATGTAGTTGAACTATCTCCTTGACATAGAGTTGGTTGAGCTTCTCCAAAGAATAATGCACATTTATAGGAATAAAATGCGCTGACTTCGTCAAACAATCCACAATCGCCCAAATTGCATCATGATTCACAACTATTCTAGGCAAACCATATACAAAACCCATGGAAATGCTATCCCACTTCTATTGAGGGATATCCAACTGTTGTAATTCTCCTCCATGCTTCTCGTGTTCCACCTTAGCTTTCTGGCATTTCAAACAAGAAGCTACGTACTTCGCTACGTCTTTCTTGAGACTTGTCCACCAAAACAATTATTATTTCTTCAAATCCTGGTACATCTTAGTTGATCCAGGGTGCATACTCATCCGGCTTTTGTACGCTTTATCCAAAATCAACCTTCTAACTTCCAAATCCTTCGGGATGCAAATCCTTGTCTTGAAACGAAGGACTCCATCCTCTCCTTCCTGAAAATCAAATTCTCTCCCTTCACTCGCCAATCTTTTCTTTTCCTTCAATTCCTCATCTTCTTGTTGTAGTTCACGAATCCTTAGCAAGAATTTATTAGTGATACACAACATTCCCATCTTGATGCTTGTTTGTTCCACTTGTATCGTCAAGCTCAAGTCTCTAAATTCTTCTATCAGAGCACCCTCCTTAACCATCATTAAGCTCACATGGATTGCTTTTCGACTTAGCGTGTCGGCTACCACATTCGCCTTACTAGGGAGATAATGGAGTTCGAAGTCATAGTTATAACATATTTTAAAATATAATTTAGTACCCAAAAATACAAATTTCTAACATCAGGCAACATGAGGTCCTAAAATTAATTAATTTAAATAGGGGGAAAATTGCGGTGTTACAAATAGGGGTGTTTGTGAAAAGAAGTGATTAATTGTTATTAAAAATTGTTATATAATCTTATAAATAGGAATAAATTAATAAAAGTCACAAAAATGGTTTTATATATAAGAACGGAGGTAGTATTATATTTAGAAATTAAAGCAGTGTCATCTACGTCTAATTTATATTCTTTTAAACTTTTATGTACCTGATAATTTTTTGTTTTTTTATGGGCAAAGTATTTTTTTTTCTTATGGGGATATGAGAAGAGAAATTAAATCCACTAAAAGGTGGCGCTTATCGACCCAGGACTTCCAACTATCAATCCTTAAGCCTTAAGACTTTACGTGCCCGGTTAATTAACGTTAGAGTAATGTTATTATTAAGAAACAAAAGTTGTTCCTTCGTCCAATAGAGTAATTATTTTTAGGATACGGTTAGTTAATTATTATAAAAAAAATTATTAATGATCTCAATTCTCAAATATAAAAATAATTAATTAATTAATTTTTATTATTAAATACTATCAGTTATTTAATACTCATTTGAATTAGTTATCTCTATTAACTTATGTTTTATTCTCAATACTATATTTTTAAAAAAAAATTATGAATTTGAGAAAATTAAATGTTTTTCACTAACTTTCTTAATAAATATAAATTTTTTTCTCTTAATCAAAATAAAAGAGAGTACTAATACTTTTAAACGGTTCACTTAACCTCAGTTCAAAATTCTCAATGCTAAGCTATTTTATTTAGTTCATTACATTCAATCTTAAGGATTGAGATTATGAAATACTTTTTTTTAAAAAAAAAAGAAGCAATCTTTTACTCTCTCTTGTCTTTAATGTAAGCAACTCTTCAAAATATTTATGAAAATTAACTAAGAAAATTGGTTAAAATTATTTTAGTGGTAATAGAATATTGTTGACATTTGACTTATTTTTTCAAAATTAATCTTTTAATTATAATTGAATCTACTGATCAAATAAGAAAGTGATGAGTAAATATATGTATTTATGCAAAGAATTAATTGATGATATCATTGAAAATTTGAGAATTAATTAGTCTTATAATGTAAGCACCTCTTCAAAATATTTATGGAAACTAATTAAGAAAATTGGTTAATATTATTTTAGTGGTAATAGAATATTGTTGACATTTGACTTATTTTTTCAAAAATAATCTTTTAATTATAATCGAATCTACTAATCAAATAAGAAAGTGATGAGTAAATATATGTATTTATGCAAAGAATTAATTGATATCATTGAATATTTGAGAATTAGTTTTATAATGTAAGCACCTCTTCAAAATATTTATGGAAATTAATTAAGAAAATTGATTGGCTAATATTATTATTTTAGCGGTAATAGAATATTGTTGACATTTGACTTATTTTTTCAAAATTAATCTTTTAATTATAATCGAATATACTGATAAAATAAGAAAGTGATGAGTAAATATATGTATATATTGAAAGAATTAATTGATGTAATTGAAAATTAGAGAACCAATAATCTTAACTGTAGAGGCAGTACTTGTTATTTTGTCTATAAATATCGATCGAAGCAATTGCTCCATGCATTTCCCGTGGCCAACATCAGTGAACGAGATAAGCACTCCCAAATTCATTTTCAATGGAAGGAAAGTTTGTTAAGAATATGGCTTTTTTCGTATTGGTAACAATGTTGACTTTAATGGCTTTGAACCTACAATCTGCGGAATGTTCATCTATTTTCAAACTCAACCCCTGCACAGACGCTGTGTGTGTTGCAAGATGCAAGCAAATTTATCCAGACTCCTTCATCGGTGCTGGCTGTAGGGACACCGAATATTGTCTTTGCTTAGGCGGACATTGACATATAAGTATTATGTTTTATAAATAAAGGATCCTTTAAATTAAATAAGCATGCTTTTTAAGGTGAAATAATTGTGAAAGTTCTCATATCCTTCCTTATGAGTAATATTTGATCAAGTCTTTTGCCCATTTTACCTTGGTCCTTGAAGTTGATGATTTTCTTCACCCTCACTTGTTGGTTTCACATTCTACGACGAGGGTGGGATTGAAGATATTGAGTTAAGCATGGAACTTTTATTTTTTTTAAGAAAATTAAAAATATTTGCTATTTACCCTTATATTCGACCATGCACTCCCTCTTGTTCTTTTTGGATATATGCGTTAATAACCTGAATGTCTCCTTCATGGCAACGGATAGGGTGGGATTTACCTATCTCATCTCTCCCGTCAAGGATTGGGAAGAGTTTAAAAAATGGTGAATATAAAAATGAAAAATGATTGATATTATATATCAATCATTTTTTAAAATATAAAAATATATTTTAAGTAAAAATATTATATAAAAATATTCATAGTTTTATATAAAAATATTATACTCAACGTCATCTCTCAAGGTTATAGGAATGTAGTTAGTGGAATGTAGTTAGTGGAATGTGGTTAAAAACTATTTATATTTTTTAAATAAGTAATATATCAAATACATTGTAATTAAAATAGTATATAAAACTAAGAATTAAGAATTGAATCATATGTTTATTGAGATTAGTGGGCATATACTGACGGTATAAAGTTTTTTACACCATCAGTCCATCATTCATCATCCATTTGTATTACTATAATCTAAAAGTCAATGACCACATAAACAGATGAATGGTGGATGATGCATTGATAGTGTAAAAAACCTTTACACTGTCGGTACATTATTCATCTTCTCATTTTTATTTAGCAAATATATTGAGATTAACTTCATTTTTTTAATTATGATATATCAAACAAGTATGCGGTCAAGATTTAGTCACTCCAAAACCCATCCCATCTTTTCATGCATTTTTTCTAAACTTGGGTTTTAACCGTTAACTTTTGGTCAAGGTCAAATCGATGTTCACCTAATTAATCAAATTTGATTTATATATATATATATATATATATATATATATATATATATATATATATATACACACACACTAAACTATAGGCTGAACTACTTATAACTCTTACCTTATTTTTCAATATCAAATTGGTCATTCACATTATTTTGTATTATATCGGTCCCTTGATCATATTTCTTTTCTCTATCAAATTGGTCCTTGAATCACTGTTCAATTTGCGTGCCAATATCATATTGATCCACATTTGCATTGTCGGAGAGAGAAATGACATGTGTGCATATCATATTGGTCCACATAGGATGAACAGTGATTCGGTATCCAAATTGATGGCAAAAAGAAACATGAGGGACCAATATAATATCAAAAAAACGTTAAAACCCAATTTGATAGTGAAAAGTTATAAGGTAATGGATCAAATGAGTAGTTTAGCCCTAAACTATATTATCGTAGGAGTACATACTAAGAGTACTCTAACCCATTAAAGTTAATCGTAACTAATATATAGTTAGTGATAATTTGCAAAACTATCATGTAAAAGTATGAATTGATGTATTGATTCACAAGTGAATAGAAATATTTGTTCATAAGTAGATAGAAGTGTTTTTTCATTGATGAAAAGACGCATTTCTTTACTTATTAACAAACACAATTATTTAGAAAACTATTATAAATATAAGCTCTTGATATATGAGTGAACATATAAATATATATATATATATATATATATATATATATGGAATACAAGTAATAATAATCTCTCAAAATCCTTTAAGCTAAGGTTCTTTTTTAAAAGTGAGATTATCAGAATTGTTGGCTGATAGTTTTTGGGTGCTTGGATAAATCCTAGAGTCGATTTACCATAACCCTGCAAAAAATAGTGGGGCGAATAACGACTTAAGGACAGTGTTGGAGAATATGTTTTAAGTATAATTGATCTCATTATTGATGTTATTCTACTACTATTTTTCAAATACAATTATCCAAATAAGTTTCTTCTCTACTCTCATACTATTTTCTTACAATCTTAAGTCGTTATTTGGGGGAGAGAAGATAAAGTTTGTTAAAGACTATGAGTCAAAAGTTTGAAAAGAAAAATGGCGAGAGAGGATGTACCTTTTGACATTTTTATTTTGTCTATATTTATAAGACCCTTTACCAATTTTTAATAATCATTAATTACTTTTTTCCACAAACACCCCTATTTATTTATCACTTTAAATTCTCAATAATATTAATAGGGGTAATTTAGAAAATACATATCAAAAGTTCACATTTTCAATACAATTAACTAAATTTTTTCACTTTCTTAATGAACGTGAAATCTTCCAAATGGGTCTTATATTTAGGGACGGAGGGAGTATATAATTTGAAAGTCATAGTTTTGTACATAATTTTATATGCATTCAAGGCTTATTGTTTTTTCCCTAAAAGTTGAGCATGTTTTGGTTTTAGTCCTTATAAGTTATTTTGACTGAGATTGATCCTTAATTTTTCAAACATTTTGGTTTTGATCTCTGAAGCATGGATACTCCTATCTGACTGCCATACACGTACCGGGTACGTAGCCGTACCATGTACGCCTTGGGTACTCCTGGATACGTACCAGGTGCGTACCCAAACAAAAAAAATTAAAAAAAAAATTGGGTACTTGAATGGGTACGTACCCATCGGACGTACCCACCATGTGGTACGACTGAACATAATTATTTTCCCAAACGATGTGTTTTGTTCACAAGGATAAGGGAAAGCCTTCTTTATTCAATATTTTTTAATTATCTTCTCACCCTCTTTCATTTTAACCCGAAAAAACACTCTCAAGTAGTGTCAAATTTCTTTCTCCTCTTGCTGACTTGATCCCCTCCGTCCCTCACTATGCTTGGCCCCCTCCACCGCTCGTTGTGCTTGACCCCCTCCACCTCTCGCGGTATTCCTCATTATGCTTTCCCCCTTCATTAGTTTGGTGCCTCCCTCTAAACTGTCTCCCATGTCTCTGTTTCTCCTATCTCTGTTTTGTTCTCTTACTAACTGGTACTTCTGTTTTTCATGTTCTATAAATATTTCTGTGTTTTCTTTTTCTTTGTTGTTATGGAATAATGAATACTATCTTGATTTAAAACAGCAATGAAAAGTGGTTTGATGCTCATATTTTGTTTTGATTTTTTTTTTGCACACCAAGTGTTTAAACTAGTTTAGGAATTCAACCACTCTTTTTTTCCTATTATGCACCGCTTTTTTTTTTCCTATTTTGTGTTATTTTTGGATGTTTTTGATTTTTTTAATTAATTGTTACATAGTGCAAACAGTATAGGTTGTGTGGTAGGAAATTATTAATTCCTATGAATTTCAATTTGTTGATTGTATTTTTAATTTTGCAATTTTTTATTTTTTAAATTTATATATAATTATATTTTTAAATTAAATATATATATAAGAACGTACTCATACCCTAATTTTTTAAAAATGTCATACCCCGTACCCGTACTCGTACCGGGTACCGATATCTTACCCGTACTCATGCAACACAGGTTTTGATGCACTCCATTATGAAAAAAATTGTTATTTGCTGATGTGGCTAGCGGAACACCATATCAATAGTCATGTAGTGTGAGGTGACGTCAAATAAATGATATGACGTGGATGATATAAATCCACGGACACAAAATGGTCTCATACGCAAAATGGTCCATACGCAGAATTTTGCATTTACGAATCTGAATCACCCATGTCACAATACTTATTTGGCGCTATCTTACATCACGTAGTTGTTGGTGTGGGTTTCCGTTAACCACGTCAACAAATAATTGATTTTTTCTAACGGATGAGATCAAAACCAAAATATTTGAAAAAATTAAGGACCAGTCCCAGTCAAAATAACTTTTAGGGACTAAAACCAAAACACGCTGAACTTTTAGGGATCAAAACCATAAATAAGTCTGCATTCAATTATGAGAGTTTTTGATAACGATGAATTTATATGATGCACGTACTTCTACGGTAAGAATGATCATATGAAGTCATGCATAAATGTTTAAAAAAAAATTTGTTTCAAGGGTTTTCGTTGAGAATTTTATACAAAATATATATGATTGTGTGAATGTAAAATGATTGTGTTCAATCTTTATCTCTTCATGAAGTGTTTGCATGGTGATTTATTGTTTGAGGTTTATTTAATTACAAAAGAAAAAGAAGAAATTTGATCTCCCTGCAACGTACGTGCTCCAGAGTATGATGAAGTGAGTTTCAGAATTGATAGTTTTCTCTTCTCACT